>CM020039.1:12038227-22038227 GCA_009769605.1 Bucorvus abyssinicus | reverse complement strand
CAGTCTCTGTCCTGCCAGCCCCGTGCACACCGTATCATCTACCCCGCCAGCAGCTGTTGTCTTTGGTTCGAGACATGACAGCACTCTGTTGACTGGCCAAATGATCTGCGAGATACCTTGGGGATCGAATGGCGGGTTCACACGAGGTGCTCTGGCTGCGCCCCATCGCTGGACACAGGTCTGGTGGTGCTGGCTGACCACCTGGCCTCTGCCAGCCTCCCCCGTCCCTGTGTCCTGCCTGTGAGGAGTCCTGGAGCAGGTATTGTTCTGCAAAGGCTTTGTGAGCAGGAGCAGGGACAACTTGTCTAGTTTATAAATGCTGTGCTGCTGGCATCAGATCCGCGTCCCGCAGAACAAAAGGAACATTAATCTGCACGTGAAGGGTGTGTGGAGAGCACAGCATTGCTCTTCTGCCCCACACTGATCTCTGTGGTGGTGTGAGCCCAGCAAGCCCTGGAGAGGACGGGGACGTGCACTGGCAGAGCCCCTCCTGCCCCGGGAGCGCTGCCCCAGCGCTGCTGAGGCTCCTGGGGGCATCCGGGACGTCTTGTTTTGTTACCTCTGGAGAGTCATTCTTAGATCTGGCTGTCGTGAAAAGCCACCCGGAACTCCCCTTGTCTCTTTCTGAGTGTGTTCAATAAGCATCACTGTGCTTAGTTTCAAAGACAGGAAGCTGACTGTCTCCTGAGAAGAGCAGCCTGTTAGTAATGGTGCTACCAGCCTGCCGAACCCTGCCAGGTACAGGAACAGCCCGGGTGCTTCCTAGGGGACTGTGAGCTGGTGCTCCCTGTCTGGCATGACGGCAGTGTCTCTGGGAGCATCAAATACATAAATCAAGGGTGTTATTTGTGGTTTTCTTTGTCGGCGCGTTTCTGTTCGTCAGCAGTGGAGATGAGTTTGAGAATGGGAGATCATGGTGTGGGTTAAACTAACTTAAAAAATATTAGTCAGGACAGACTGTTCCTTGGGAAATAAGCAGGGCTCTCCGTGCACCAAGGACACCAAGGTCTTGTCCTTGGGGGCTCCAGGTGACTTGTGCAGTCACCGGGACAATATGAGTACAGCGCCGATGACCTCGGGGTGCTCGTCAGGGCTGAAGCCTGCTTGTGTTACTCCTGTTTTGCTTTTGTCCCCTTTGGGCTTCTAAATCAGGTGAGTTCCCATCTTAAGTAACCTTGCAGTAGGTTTATGCCGTCTCTTTTTGTAGATGCCTTCTCTGTCTGGGGAAATCAAGCGTTTCCTCTTCTCTGAGCTGACTGTTTAAGCTACTCCCTGGGCCAACCGGCTGGAGACCAGGTTTTGAGGCAGAAGTTTTGGTCTCATCCGGTATCCAAAATGCAGGCAGCTGCCTTCTGCAGAGGCCACCTCTGTGATGCAGAGGCTGCAGCGGGGCTCTGCCCAGGCTTTGCAATCTCAGGTATAGCAAACCTGCCTCCTTTCACCTTTCGAACCTTGTTTTCTGGGGTGACTGGAAGGTGAGAGCCAACAATGGTCATTAAAATCAGGCGACTTCCTCGGTGGGCTGGGTTATGACATGGCCTCTGCGGTCCAGCCCATCAGCAGGGACTGGGCTGGCCAGGGTGGCTGTTTGGGACTGTCCTCTGGGTGCCAGGGAAATGGCTCCAGGCTGGAGCATCCTTCTCGTGCAGGCAAGGAGAGCAAGAGGAAAAGGAGCCGAGGGCTTGCCTGGGCCTGGGCTAGAAGAGGTCGGGCTTTGGATGCGGCTGGGACCCAAACTGTGAAAAATAAACTGTCAAAATAAGCAGAGTATTTGAAAAGGAAAAGATAATTTCGTTTGGGAGGTTGGAGAATGGATTGTGCAGCTGTGCTTGTTGAAGCTGTTTGTGTCCCCTGGGCTGGGAGGCAGCCTCAGAGCTGCTGGCCCGGTTCCCTCTCTGCTGCCCTCTCCTCTGCAGAGCCCCACGCCGCTGCTGCTGGGAGCTGTCGGTGGGAGGACCTTCTCCTGAGGACATGCCAGGGATGTTTGGAAAACCCGCTGTCGTCTGCTGATGTTTGTTTAAAATCCGGAGAAGATGCAGTTCCCCTGTGCGTTGGCCGGGGACTGCCCGCGTTGCTCGTGCTGAGCACCGCGCTCTGCTCTCGGAGATGCTGTCCCGCATCTCTGCCTCCAGCAGCGACACGGGCAAACAAGGCATGGCCAGTTTAGAAACACATTCGAGGCCGGTTGGAAGGAAGGCGCTAAATCAGTGTTCAAGGCTGCATGTTTATAGATCGAACTGCCCAAGCATTTTGACAGATGGGGTGCTTTAGAGTTCCCGTGCGGGCCCTGTTTACCTGAGGCTGGTGCGACGCAGCGACTCTGGAGAGCGGATCCACGTCAGCGCTGGCTGGAGCCGGTGGCAGGGAAGCGGGATGCGCAGGAGGATGTGAGACTCGTGCCTGAAATTGGGCAGTCGTGCTCTTAGCTAAACGCGGGGCTTGTGCCTCCGTGTGAGTCGTGGACCTTTGTCCAGGCATGAGCTGCCCAACACCGTAATAACTGGGAAGCTGATCATTCTAATACTGTGTTTGAAAACGTCGTGCACAGACAATGCCATTTTAAGGGGAACATTTACTGCCAATAACAGCAGTTTCTCACAAAGGACAGTACTTGAAATGGCTGGGCAGGACTCAGTGTCAGCCGTGCTTGTGTGCAAGTGCAGTTCATGGCTCAGCATCCCCTCGAGCATTATGGCTGGGCAGATTTTCAGGTACAGCGTTGTTAAAGGTGCAACACCACCCGGCACCTTCCCCAAAGGGCAAGGGGTGCCGCCAAAAGCCCTGGGCTCCGGGGACTCCAGCCGATGGCTGGTGGGGCCGGGATGGGCTGGGTGCCTGGCAGCTGCCGTGGGGTAGGGGTTCTCCGGCGGGTGGTCCCGCTGAGTCCCCGTGTTTGCTGATCCACCGCACTGTGCTTTACCAGGTGTGTTTTCTGGACAAGGCAGCTAACTCCCGGTGCGGGGTCTGAGCCTGCCGGTGCAGACACCGGCACCGAGCAGTTCCTGCCGTGAGCTGATGCCACGGGGAGGCTGTGCCAGCCGTGCCGAGAGCAACGCTGCCATGCTTGGCTCCAGCTGGTGGGTTGTTCTGCCACAAATGTCGGAGTAATTTTAACAGGGAAAATGTCAAATCTAAGAGTGAAGGGGGTGGAAAATCTGTTTGTTCGGTTCTGTTAGACTGATGGAAAACAGAGGGAGTGTAGGGAACACGGACCGTGTTACATCAGCGTGGTGAATTGCTTAACGATCCGGTCCTGTTGGAGCAGGTACGCCAGGGCTGCGGCAGCCGTGCAGCGGCTGCAGCAAACACTCTTTCTCGAGGTCTGTCTCTTTGGGGTCAGAGGGTCTGAGCAGTGGCGGGGGCAGTGGTGCCTCAGCTCCTCTTGGGTGGTGTGTGCTGTCTGTTGGCAAGGGGGAGACTTACTTTGTGGGTCATGAGAGGTGGTTGACTTTCTCTTATCCACGAGTGCCCTTGGCCTGCTGGGTGTGGTTGTGAAATCTGCTCGCTGACATTAACTGTTGACAAACAAGTGCTTGTGTTGCAAAATTATAGCTGCTGCTCTACAGAAATATTTGCTTGTGGTGGGAGCGCAATAGGCGCTCCATTTCCTTAGAGGACTCTCTGAAACGACAGTAAATTCTTCCTATAGCCCTAAAAGAGATGCTGAGGTGTTTTCTTCCCCCTGCCCCGAACACCGCCGTGCTCCTCTGTGAGCAGCCCTGACCTTGGCCTTCAAGCTGCATGCCAGAGCTGGAATCTGCCGACGTCACTGCCGCACCAGTTGTGTCTGCCCGCGCCCGCGCTATCTCCCTGCTTTGGGTTTCTGTGGCACAGTGACACTTGCCCCATATTGTGCGCACCGCGGGCACCTCCTCTGGGTTCCCCCGCAAGGCGCCCGGGGCTGGGCTTTGTCAGACCTCGGTATTCCCGTGGCTCTGCGGGGTGGGTGCACTCAGCAGGTAAAACCTTCTGCTGGGGGAAAGCTTTGGGCAGCCCATCGCGAGCCCCCTCAGCCGGTACGCCCGCGCGGGTGGGTGCCTGGGCTCTGCCCATCTGATGCCCCCGCAGCCTCCCAAAGCCATCCCTTCGCAGCGCGCTTTGAGAACGCCCTTAAAAGGTCTCTTGGAAACTGGAAAACAGATCGTTAAGGGTACCATTATCACAGCCCGTGTTTTCGGTTATGTTTTTCTTACAATTTTCCCTCTAAAAAATAAAAAGCCAATTGCGTCTTTTTAAATCAAGGGCGTTCCTGGGCAGATCGCTCTGCTCCGTGGACAGCGGCTGCCGGTGGTGAAGGTGCAGGGGTGAGCTGCGAACCGCGCTGGTGCCCAGGGCTCAGCACCCATCAGGGGTTTGCGGGGCAGCCCCAGCACCGCTGGGTCGCTCCGCTCAGCACCCCGCGTCGGTGGGTGCGCAGGCACAGGTACACGGGACACACCCCCGCGCCAAGGGGTGTTCGGACTTGCACGTCTCCTCTCATGCAGAGGCAGCTATTTCAAAAGCTGTTTAAAAAGCCACTCAGTCCTTCACTGCTCCACCTACTGGGCAGCTTAAAATCGAGCCTCAAAAGCACTGTCGGGTCCTGCTGCTGCCGTCACGACAGCTGCTGCTGCGAGAGCCGCTTTGCTCGTTTCCGCTCTGAAATGCGTGGTGCAGGGAGTTGGGGGAGCACAGCCTGGACGGCTCTGGAAAATGAGAAACCAGCCCTTTTCAGATTTCGGATGGCATAGAGAGGAGAAAAGGGGTAAGAGGTCGTTAGAGGAAAGGTCTGGTGCGCTGGAATCGAGGGAACGCGGGATGAGTAAGGCGTTTAGCAAAGCTTTTGCAGCTGCTGCTGGTTGTTCCCGAGCAGTGTCTGCTCCACGGTAGCCCCTCAACTGGGTGCCGAGGCTCTGTAGCGTAGGGCGCCTGTGCCGATGTGCCACGGGGGGAGTGGGGGTGCCCGGGCCCTGCTGGATGGAACAGCAGATTGCACCGGGAGGACGGGCGGGAATGCTGAGGAGGGCGAGACAGGGAGGTGTTTGTGGCAGCAGGACTTGGCTGTGGCAGTGTGTCGCAGCCCGAGTGTGTCTCCTGCATTTAACCGGTGATTCAATAAAGGTCTTGGAATTTGAGATTTTCAGGGAAGGACAGCTGAGCAGCATCTGCAGATGAGTTCTGGTTGCTGCTGCTAAAAGATGAGAAATTGCTCAAAATGGTTTTTGCCTTAAGAAGAGAGAATAAAATTGCTGCTGCAGTTACTAACCAACAATTCAGGTAGGATTTGCTTAGCTCTTATGTGAGGAAGAGAGAAAGCGGCATTCCTGAAGGACACGACTGATGGCAAGGCAGAGGAGAGAGGAGAGCAGCAGCGTTTGCCTTTGGTTGGAATTCGGTGTCCCGGCTAGTTGTTCACACAATAACAGCCACAGTCCCTGAAGTCCTGTCTGACCAGGACGTACGTTTCAGCCTATGGTGTGATTTAAACCAGTCACGTCGTGGTTCCTCCTCTGCTCCTGAGGAAACATTTTTTTTCCTCGTTTAAAACCCTCTCTCTCCTGTCTCCTGGGGAGCAGAACAAAAGGGAATGGGTAGTCTGGACTAAAGAAGCTGCTCTTATTACCAGATTTAAAACATCTGAGCAAAAGCTGATGTCCAGGCAGCTGCCCCTACGCCAGGGCATCGTCCTGCCCACGGTTCTCCTTAGGAGTGGTTGCTCCTTAAGCTCTTCCACTGTAAGTAGTTTTTAACCCCATTGTCCCTGGGATGGCTGCTTGTGCGAGTGCAGGTTGCAGGTTCTCCCTGAGGAGGTGGGACAGATGGGGGAGAGGGTAATGGAGAGGGTGGGGAGGTGGGGATCAGCGTGGGACGGCGTGGGGCTGCCTGCCCCAGTGCCCGCTGCAGTCCCAGCCCGGCGAGCGCAGGGCAGCAGTGCTGCGCTTTACAGCTTACCGCAGAGATGGAAACCCCGTGGAAAAGCTGGTGATGAGCACAGACAACACGCAAATCTTTCCTGAATTAAACACCGATACTGCCAGCCGCTCTCTCGGAGTGAGAGATGTCCCTTTGCGTGCCTTGTACCAGGGTGGGCAGAGCTGCCCGTGGACCCGCAGGACGAGGGGGTGCTGGCCCCGGGCAGCGCTGGGCAAGAAGGGCTGCAAGGCAGGACAGCGTTCCCTTGCCCCGGGGTCTTTGTTGGCGTTTGACCTTCTTCTAAACGTTTCCAGGCTTTCCGGAGGATTAACGGTACGGTTCCCGGCTGCCATCTCTGCCAGGGCTGTTTCCTGTTTCAGTGGGTTTGGGGTTTATTCGTACTGTGGGCCCAAATGGGGCTTTTCTCAGTATAAGATTTTTCCAAGAATTCCCGCATTGTCACATGTGCTTTTAATATAATTTGGTTTCTAAGAGCTCACCTGCCAGCATTCAAACAATACCAGAAACCAAAAAGCAGATCTAATTTGACCAAGGAGTTGCGGTGACCTGCTGACTGTAAGAGGCTAATGGCCTCGTCTGGTGTTTGACAAAAAAGTGAGTTTTAGCAAGTAAGTTAAAGTGCTGTTGCTGCCCCTGCTGCTGGCGCCTGCGCCGGCTTGTCAGTCCGAGAGCACCTCTCCTGCTGCCCTGCCTCCCAAAAAAGCAGCTTCTCCACAGATTCCGTTGAACAAACCTGTGGTGACGTGTGCCAGGAGGGAGGCGGCAGGACGGGTGGACGAAAGGGCTTGGGCACGTGGATGGAGGGAAGCGTGGGGAATATGCAGCCGGAGGGGAGGTCTGGTGGAGAGGAGGTCTGGCTCGTGGAGTGTCTCAGTGCTGCGGTTAATGTGGCTGGTCAGCCCCACGTCAACCCGGTGTGCAGGCAGCGTGGCGCTGGTCGGTGACATCGTGCCCCAGGGTCCTGGCGCGTTGGGGTCCCGGTCCCACGTGTGCAGCACGGCGTGAGCTGTGGGCTGTGCTGGCTGGGGAGGGATGGGGGTGTGGAGCTCTGCCTCCCGAGCACCCTGGCACCGCTATGGTCCTCTCGTTGTGCTGGGCACCGGCTTGGGTTGTGCCAGGCTGCAGGAGGCTCTTGGTGCTTCCCCAGCAGAACTTAAAGGGGGTTCTGTCAAAGCTGGGGTTTAGGAAAAGCAGCAACAAACAAAGATTGCCCAGGTCTTTGCTGAGTCCGTGCTCTGCCCCTGTTCAAAGCTTGTTTCTGTCCCCATCCTTGTTTCCAGCTACCCAGAGTGAAAACCCAACATGGGTCTTTCGGACTGTTGAGCGGGAAAGGTGAAGCTCCATAATCCGCTCTGACCCACTTCCAGCGTTTAATCGCAGTGACTGTATGGCAGACCCTGCAACTTTTATTTTTGGCTCTGAGGTTTGTTTTGCCCTTCGGGGGTTGGCAGCTCTGTGCTCTGCTCGTGGGACCATCCCAGGGCAGGGACCTCAGTGGCACTATCCCAAGGTACCACTTGTGCCTGGGGGATGCAGTGGCAGTGCCTTTAGTCATGGGATGAGTATCAGCAGGAGCCTCCTGGGACACACGCACAGCCAATGCTTTATGTTGTCACCAGAGGCTTCTGGCTGGACTTCGTAGTCATGTGGAAGAACGAGGCATCCAGGAAGAAGGTTCAGTCCAGGCGTTGCTGGGTATTGAGAGAGGGAATAGGTAGAAAACAAGCAAGACAAGAAGGCGAGAAGAATAGCTTAAGGGGGTTGATAGCTTAGGAAAAAATAATTTGTTTAAATTAAGACTCAGAGGATAAATAATCTGCAGTGAAGTGACAACAATGACCTTAATGGAGTGGGACCACGTAGCGTAATGAGATGCCAGCAGGCCTTTTTTGATGTACAAGTGAAGCCAAAATTACATGAACCTCGCAAACAGCCGCTCCCAGGCGTCCTCTCTTCCCGGCTGTGCTGTCACCGTGCCTGTAATAGAGGCAATGTCAGAAGGGCACCCAGCATGGTCTGCTGCGCGCCAGAGCGAGGTTTGGCTCGGTCGTTGTGTGCCTCCTTTCTGATCCACACTTGGCTTGTCCTGTCGATGATATTTTGGGGTTTGCCATGAACGTTCTACCAAGCGCTATCCACTGTGCTCCCCTGTAGCTCGTCCTGACCACATTTGCTGACCCTTTCCCTTGTTCTCTTTCTGTTTTACGGCTGCAGGTTGGAGATGGGCCGGGAACATGTCTTGCCCATTGACTATTACTTTCCACACTCAAAAGACTTGCCTGATCTGTGGAGATGAAGCATCTGGGTGCACTATGGAGCCCTCACTTGTGGTAGCTGCAAAGTCTTCTTCAAACGGGCGGCTGAAGGTAATACGTACAGAGAGAGGAGGGAAAATCACTCCCACCTCCATGTGTTGGCTTTCTCTGCCAAAGTAGCCTGAGAGTCAAGTGCTACTGACACAAGTTCTCTCATCAGCAGATGCTGGAGACATTTGCAGCATCATGGGTAGGTTTTCCTCCTGCTGAAAGAGGTTCAGCAGCTTTGTTTGGGGAGCTGCCAAGCCCAGGGGACCGAGGCAAGAGTGGTGGGGACAAAGAGTGGTGGGTTTCTGAGGTCTCTTAAACTGGCACAGGAGAGAATTCAAGGATAAATTGATTTCTTTGTCCTCTGTTTGTCATTCCCATTACAAAGTGCCCTCAAAAAGTAGCCAAACGAGTTTGCCAAACACAATCTTTTTGAAGTCTGATTGTCTTAGTGACCTAGTGAGACCCCGGAGCAGTCATTTCCCGCTTCTCTTCTTGACTCTGAAGGGTACTTTAAGGTTCGCACCAGCCCTCCTGCCATCTCCGACCCACAACTCCCAATTGCATCCGTTCCAGAGGGGTCACTTCTCTCATACCTGCAGAACAGCAAAGCTGTCTTGTCCATCAAGAGCCGTGCTCTGACCTGTGTTCACAATCCTTCTCCCCAGTCATTGGAAAGCAACTTCTCCTTCACATCCAGCTCTATAGTCCAGGCTGTCCAGAGACAAGTGTGAGCCCAGAAGTTCCCCCCAACCAGCAAGGTCTTGCACCATCTTTCCTTGTAATCAGCATATTGAAGGAACCTAGCCCAGCAGTTTTCTTGGTCAGCAATGTCTGGTTTTCCAACTGCAGGTAAGAGTCATGATGCCTTGGCAGCAGAGTCAGTCTCTGGGTGGAAGCCTAACTGTCCATTGCCGTAACGTGCCTCTAAATCACACCTCGCACTGGTTTTCTGGAGTGATGAACCAGTATGAATCACCATTCTTCCTCAGTGCTGACCATCATTTGTTCGGTGCGCCGGCACGCTGACGGCTGTCGGTGTCACAGGCCATGGCACCCCTGCAGAGGGAGGCACCACGGCTCCCCACTGGAGGCCCAGCGATGGGGATGGTGGAGGCTTCTGGCTCTGACTTGTCTCACTGTGACCTTCCCCTCCCGTGCCCTGTGTCACCCCTCTGTGGAGCGGAGGTCCCGGGCTGATGGGTGCTCACCTGCTGGTGTCAGAGCACTGCGCTAGATTATTCTGGCACAGTTCTGCGCGCTTCCAGTTGTGTGTTCCTTCCTCATGCATGCCAGGAGAAGTTGGCAGCACTGGTTCGGAAGAGTTGGGGCTGTGCTGGGAGAACAACAGCATCCTGTTACCATATAGGGCGGTCAACTAATATTAATAGATAATAAGCTTGGCGTGTTTTTCCCAGTAAATCATTCACAGATACGTCCTCTGCTGTACAGCCGTTCTTTGTGAGGCCACAGGGATTGGCTTGTGCAGCCAGAGTAAATAGCAGATGCTTGTTTAAGTCAGCAAGTTATTGTTGATTTATAGTAAGTGGAGTCTTGGCTCGCTCTGTCGGATAAACTGCTGATGAAGTGCACTGTGTTGAGCAGCAGGTCCCTGGGCGGAGCCACCGGGGTGGGCTCCATCTGCGTGGCGATGGCTGCTGGGGAAGAGGAGGCAGGCCTGGGCTGCTCCCGCTGCCCCTGTTTCGTATGCCGTGGTGGTGGTCCCTCTCCTGATTGTGTTCTATCATCAATTTAAATGGTATTTCTGCCTCTTAGTTTTTAAACCTAAAAGGAGGTACCGCAAAGGGTTGAGAAGTGTTGGTCACGTTAGAGTCAGCGGCAGCAGCAGGCCCTTTGCCTTTCCCCCTGGACAAGCCCGTGAGGAGCGGCAGCAGTGGGGGACCTGCCCGAGGGTGGAGGTTTCATCTTATGTGACCCTGAGGTACACGGATAGAGTCTATTTTGGGAATAGGCAATAGATCATACTCCTTTACAAATACCGAGTGCAGGGCAACAGTAGGTGATGATTTCTGCCCTAACTCTTGGTGATTTTCCAGCCAGACCTTTCCCTCTTAAAGGCGAGGACGTGATACTGAAGCTGATATTTCAGTGTGTGCTCATGTTTAAAGTCATAAAATGCATCTCTTAGGTCACCTTCGTGGACTCTTCACCACAGCAGATCACAAAAGCTTGCCCAATTGAGAAAAGAAACCTTTTCTTTCTGCCTCTGTTATCTTCCCGTTACTGATGTAAAGGAGCAGCGCTCCGACGGGTGGGAGAAGCAATGACGGGAGCTGAAGATCAGCACAAACCGGGGGATTGGAGAAGCAGCTAGACCCGGAGGCTTTCTTTCACCGTATTCTTTGCCTCATACATACTGAACTTTATTTGGCAGTAATTCAGGGCTATCTGAGGTGGTTTTATAGACGATACACTGCCTTCTAAGGGATTAGAAAGGGAAAAGATTTAAAAGAAAACCCAAGGAGTTATGACTTTGATTCCTCTTCCCTTTTGGAAGACGCTGAGGGATTCGCTTGTTCCCAGCAGAGCAGCTCACTCCTGCTTTGATAAAATGTTTGGCAGATTTGAGGGTTTTTGCAAGTCCAACCGGTTCTTCCCAAAGGATGCTGGAAGAGTTAACAGCAAAGCACGAATATGTTCCCGATCTTTTTCTGTCAGCACTCTCGATTTATGGACTTTCTCAAGATGTCCGGGTTATATATAGGCCAGCTCTAAAATGCACCCTGCAGATTCTTCAGCTCTGATGTTGGCTTCCTCACTTGCAGGATGCCCAGCCTCGTTTTTGTAATCAGACCTGGCGTTTGTCTCCCTTGCTGACACCCCGCTCTGGTGTCAAATGCTGAGGGATGCAGAGGGCTGGGGCTCTCTGCCCCAGCGAGAAATGCCGCTGCTCCTCTGCTGCCAGACACACTTGCAGCCTGCGAGGAGGACTCCTCCTCCCTCTAATTCCGCTTTCTCCTACAATACAAAGACGTGGTGAAGAAAAAAGTGCATCCACCTAGCACAGATCTTGGCTTTTTCTCGACACAAGCAGACGGACCATCACTCTGCATGGTTAGGGATGGCGTCAGGCGAGTTAGACAGTAGGGTTCTGGTCCTCATGGTACCACCGTGTCGCTGAAACAAAGAATGCTTCAAACACGACAAACTTCCAGATCAATTGGCAGACCGAGGGTTCCTGTTGTCCCATCCCATCCGGAAGAAAGTAATTTTTGTGTCCCTTGCAACCACCCCCGAAAAATGTATGAGAACCTTCCTCGTCCCTCCAAGGGTTGCATGAGATCTGACGGTCACCTTGGCCAGTTCAGAGCTCCTCTGCAGAGTGTTCCTGGCAGCGCAGGACTTTGGGATGCCATCGGGCTGTGTTCCTGATGGACTGCCTTTAAATAGCAGAGAGCTTAACGAAAAAAAACCACACAGTATCTTGGCAAAGTTCCTGGAGGGCCAAGAGCCAGACCTGCTGTGCAGTCGTGTTCTGATTCCCTCCGCAGCCACCCTCCGTATGGATTATTGTCCCATGTTCTGACCTTCTGCGGATTAGCTTTGCACCAGAGGCATGTCTCCAGGCCAAGTCAGGTTTCTTGCTGGTTTTCAAGATGACAAACAAGTTTATAACTGAATTGTTTTCAAAGACCATCACCACATTTTGAAGTGCTTCCCTGTCCTGCTCATGGCCGATCTCACAGCATGGAGAAGGTTGGGTCTGCAGCAGACTTCTGTGGTACTGCAGCACCATGATGCTCCTGCTTCAGCAGTGGGTTTCTCACAACCCCTTGGGTAATACTGGCCTTAAAAATCCATGGTAAGAGCAGGAGGTGGAATAACGAGACCTTGGAAAGCTCAGGCCCTCCTGGCCCAGCCTGGTGCCCATCTCCTGTGCTGCTGGCTTGGTGGGGTTGCTCCTCTCTGCCCTTGGCTCCCGCACTGCGTCACTGAGGCTGGATGCTTTCCTTTCTTTTAGTCTTCTGGTAAATACAAGGGACTACTAGGGAAAGGACTTTGCGAAGATAGTGTTTATTAATAATGGCTTAGTGTTGGGCTCCTGAGAGCTTCATCGCTGTGCCCTCTTTGGTTATGTCTAGTGGGTGCATAAAGTGGGACCTTTGCACCAAACCTGCAGGCTCAGCTCTTGCCTCAGCCCAGCTGATGGCATCGATGGGGACCAGCATTTTCACAGAAGAGCACTAGAGACCCTGTGGTTGCATGAGACCCCGGGGGATTCGCTTCCTCAGGAAAGCTGGCCTTATCCCCCAGCGGCGAGGATTCGGTTTATGGCCCGAAATACAAAGCTAGACCTCTCTTCCAAAGGCAGTTTAATGCTGCTCACATTCACAGCTGTAAATCGCACTCCAGAAGTTTGCACAGATCGCTTTGCTTTCTGGAAGAGAACGCTACTCTGGGCACAACAACTCATGTGGCAACAGGCTTTAGTTAAATACTCCTCCGGATTGAGCAACTGACCTTCCTCCATAAATCGTTATTCTGAGTCCAGACTGGAGAGCGGCTCTTCCCTCTGCTCCCGACGTGCGCTGCAGTCCCAGGGGATGCGCAGGAGGACTTGGTGGAGGCAGAAGGATCTTCCTACCTCATGTAAGGTGGTGCAGGAGGGAGCCCACGCCGGTGGGGGGGTTAGAGCGAAGGGGCAGTGGCACAGCAGCGTCATGGGACTGTGGCAGCTGGGCTGAGCTGGGGGTTCTGGGCTGGTCTGGCATAGCAGAGGGGTGCTGAGCACCTTTGTAACTTCACTTCTCACCTACATGTGTGTCAAACAGCGTGGATCGGCAAGGGGAGGAGAGGAGGCTCCTCTAGGCGTGCATCGTAACGGGGTAATTAGATCTGAGGCTGCCGCCTTGCCAACATCCCAGCGTAAAGACAGGCTGGGTGACTGGGTGTGCAAAGAGCAGGACCGCTGGGAAAAAGAGGAGACGCTGTTTAGACCTGTGCTTACAGGTTGCAAAGCAAGAGCCTCTGCTTTGGAGTAACATGAGAAAGTGTCTCTATTGTTTGCAGGAAGGAAAAGGAGAAAAAAAAAATCATTCCAGTGTTAAACTCAATAAAAGAGGAAAAACAGCACGTTTATCTTTAAATAAGAACAGCTGATTGCACATGTCTCAGCTTGTTCTTAAATGAAGAGACTAAATTATCCTGAAATTAAAAACATGTCTCTGTATATGAGAAATTAGGACAGATGGAACCTGTCTGTATCCCAGCTACCCTTCCTTGTTCTCTGGCTTTTGGGGCCAGTGGCCACCTTCTCCGTACGCCCGTGCTCTGCTCAGGTGGCACGGCCGCTCATGTGGCGTGTCAGTGCACGCTCCCAGTTCAGAGGAAGGGATGGTGTACCCCCGGTGTGGATGGAGCAGAGGAGGTGCCATCGCTCTGTCCACACCAGAGACGCTTGGTCTGGCCGTGCGTTGGTCCATGCTGGAGGCGATGAGCATCCCGGCCATGGTGGTTCATGGGGTGAGCGCAGGTGGTTCAGGAAGGTCGGCTTCGCCAGGGCAGTGACATGGTGGGGTTCCCCTCCTCCCAGGTCATGGGTTCATTTTACAAACCACGACCCACAGCTGGGGATGGCAGTGATGGGGCCCGGGCTTCTCTGCATCCCCAGGAATTAGGACAAGGTGAGCAAGCAGCTTATTCTCACGCTGAGCAGAGGCAGACCCATGAAGAGCCACTGCATGAACCACTTGTTTCCCTTGTTGTTAATGGCTAACAGCTCAAAATAAGCAGTGCCAGACTGTACACGTGCAGCTCCTGCCCCAAAGAGTTCAGTTTGTGAACCAGGAAGCGGGTCCTTGCTACTTCAGCTAAATCACTGTACCGTGACTCTGGGGGGAGCTGCTGGCTACAGCTTAAAGGCTTGCACTCATCCGAGCCCATCGGCAGGGAGTGATGTTTTCGTAGAGACTCTTCTGATGTGCCCATTTTGTGCACAGTGATGGGAGGGGGCGGCAGGTGCCGAGGCACCCTGACTGGTCTGGCTGCTGGGACATTGCTCCTTCCCTGTGTCCCTTCCCAGCAGTGCCAGAGGGTGGTGGATGCTGCTGAAGAGCTGATGGGAAACAGCACGGCTGCTTTACTGACCAAGGCTTGAACCCAGATCCAAACCTCATCCATCCGCCTGCTCCCCTCCCGTGGGTGCCCGTGGGGCCTGGGGGACAGAGCAGAGTCGGGGATGAGCCTGTGGATTGGGACACTGCCCGGAGCTCGGGGGATAGAAGGGGCTGGGGCTGGTGGACGTTCCTCCTCTCGGCAGGGGAACCTGAGATAGAGCTGTGCCTGACCCTGGAGCGTCCTTGAGGGGCTCGGGAAGTGACTGTGCTGCCTTCCCCTACTAAAGCTGTTCACGGGGAGAGGCTTGACCTTTTAAAGATTTTGAGCTATTATTGTTGCAAAAATGCTGTAGTTTAGACTAGGGAGGCAAGATAGGGAAGGAGCAGAGCCGAGGGGAGAGCAGGAGGGTTGTGCGGATGCTTCTGGGGCAGCACTGCTCGCAGCAGCCTGGCGGCCTCAGCCAGAGACCAAGTTGGCCCCGTGGGCTGGGCTTGAGCCTTCCTGGTACTCCCCAAGCCCAGACATTTTATATACCTGCAGTAGTTTTGATGGGCTCTGGAGCATCCCGGTTCCAGATGTGTCACAAGACAGGAATCCTGCAGTGCAGCTGGGAGGGGACGGAGAGGAAAATCACCTTAGAGCTCTCCATGCCCGTGCCTGAGAAAGTAGGGCGTCCATTCGTGTCTGGTGTAAGCACGTAAAGAGGTCGAGTGGAGAGAGTACGGGCCATGCGCTCGTTTCCCATAGTGCAAAAATAACTCCAAGTAACCCAGTTTCAGCTGAAGTTGTTTATTACTCATCCTCCTCAATGAACTGTTGAAAGGGAGGATGGTGCTTGTGTTCTCTGGGTTTGGTGTAATCGCTGCTTCTGAGGCTTGTCTGAGTGTCCTTAACACCAGTAATGAGCAAAGGGAGAGGGGCGAGAAGAGGAGCTGATGAGAACCGTGTTAAAAGGGTTTAGCGAGGTATCGGTGCTGCAGGTAAAGCACTGCTGCCCCATTATCTCCCCAGCCTTAACAGCTAGGGCTGGGGCTGGTGTAACGATCACTGTTAATGGGGATGATTCTCGGAAGTTCAAAACGTCTGCTGTTTTGGCAGCCCTTCGGTGTTGCCCCGTGCGCACAGTGTGAGGAGCTGGGCGTACGCTGAGCCCAGTGACGCCTTTCCTGTGACCCTGTGCCGGAGGCTGCAGCGGCCGGTGGTGCCAGCACAGCCACAGCCAGGCACCGCTGGCAGCCGGCGCCGGGAGGAGCCGGGGCACCTTCGGTGGGCTCCGTCCTCCCCAGAAGCAAAGCGCTCTCTGAAGCTGGGAGGGTGGCGGGGCAGCAGCAGACAGTGCCAGACAGGTCTGCGATACAGGGCTGCTAAAAATTTGCTGCTTTTTCTGATTCTGATGTCTTCAGAAGTTGTGGATGTGTGTGTGGGAGGCGGGGAGTTGTTAAATCTGCACCCGGATCGATGCATCTCTTGTCAAAACGGGTACATTAAGCAGATAGACTGAACCTCGTCCTTTTATGGACCTCTGATGACTTCAGAGGGCTGTTCCGTAGGGGCGTAGAAAGCAAACACTCGTGGGCTGATAAACGAAGGCTGAGCTGGCCGTGGACTGGTTTCCCGTGCTGGCTGGTTATGCGGGGTCTGCGAGGGGCTGTTATGTGCTGAGACTGGTTAGCTTGGAATGCTGTGAAGAATATCAGATAAATCCTGATCAGTGAAACATGTTTAGACTTGACAAGAAAACAAACGATGAGTCAGGAAGGAAAGTTCGTTCTTGGCATGTTTAGCAAATGAGCCAGTGAAAAAGAGCTGAAATCTGGAGCTCTGAGGGCTGCTCTCTAAACAAGCAGAAAGGGTGAGTCTGTGGTACCGGTTAGTCTGACAGGAATCCCACTGAGCTTTCTGCCAGCCCCCCTGAACTGGCGGTGCGCAGGGTCTCCCTAACAGGGAGTCGCTGGGTCCCAGTTCTTTCCTGGCTGGCTGCAGAGTGCAGCCAGGGACAGGGTGACCGGTGCCAGCTTGGCTTGAGACCCGCGGCGGCAGAGCCGTGGGACAGGCAGCTCCCTGTGCCATCAGTTCCCAGCCCCAGCATCTGGAACCTGCAGATGACAAACCCAGTCAGTATGAACGGTGGCACAAAAAATAAGTGAGCCCACGAAGCACTGCGAGGGGAAGGCCACTGTCTGGGACTGTGATCCCGCAAAGTGCCGGTCAGTGCTGTGGCAGGAGGGTCAGACTGTGTTTTGAAGGTCTTCTGGGAGAAAAACGGCTCGCACAGCAAAAAGCCAAGCGACCGATGTATGACATTTAAAAACCGAGAACCAAACCATCCGTATTTCATTACTTTTTAATTGCTGTTTATTGACTGCCTCTGCTGGGCTGCAGAGTGCAGAGTGATGCTTCCTCGGAGGTCTCGGTCTACAAGCCTCTGTGTGTGGGTCCGGAGGAGCCCGGCCACGGGCGGGCAGCAGGGAGGGCTGCTGAGGCATGACCAGGGCTGCGCTTCGGGCAGCCGGCTCTGGTACAAAGTGTGTGTGTCTGGCAAAGAGGCACTCCTGGAGCAGCAGAGGAAGAGCCGGGCTGTTCTCCCTAAACATACCAACTCCCGACGTAAATCTTCTGGGCCGGGGGGAAAACCGGGAAAGCAGCGCTGATATGGCCTCTCCTCTCCTCTAGCGATGCCGCTGGCCCTGGTGACACTGACATCTCCTCGTACACCTCTCTGATCGGTACCCACCACCCACCTGCCATTTCCTCTGATGTTTGCAGGTAACAGAAGTACCTCTGTGCCAGCCGGAACGACTGCACCATCGACAAGTTCCGAAGGAAAAACTGCCCGTCCTGCCGCCTGCGGAAGTGCTACGAAGCCGGGATGACTCTCGGAGGTACAGTCTGGACAATGTCCCCGGGGTCCTCGCCATGGGCTGGGGCAGCCGGGCTAGTCCCGCGGATAACAAGTGTACTCGGCGTGTCGATAGTCAGTGAGTGGCTGAAGAAATGAGGCTGTTGGGCTGTAATGAGCTTCGGGAAACATTTGCAGGTTTCTGGTACCAAACCCAGGAATTTCATTAAACTTCTCTTTGAGTTTCAGGAGACATTCTTCTCCTTAATTTAAAACCTTGTTAATCTGAAACAGTGTAAAGGGCCAGGTAAACTGGGTTCACCCTCACACCAAAGCCTCTTCGTATAGAGCACTCCCATTTCAAGATTATTTTTTCCAGGCAGAAAGGGGCATTTTTCTTTATAAAGGTACAGCCCCGGTATTCTTCTTCGCTGAATGGCAGCTGCTCCTGTATCACTGGTAAAGATCCTTGCCACAGTTTGTTCCACAACCTGTAGCTCTACTGAAGCCGGGAGACAGGGGTGAGGAGCCAGCCCAGCTCCCTGGTCCGCAGCCAGCAGACAGGCTTCGTAATGCCGTCCAAGACGAGCATGCTCTTATTTTCAGTGCATTTTCCTGGTGACATTTCCTTAAGTAAGAGAAGACAGACATCGCTGTAACCTTCTGCAGGACACACTGAAAAAATTAATGCTAATTCCGATAGCCACCCTCCCCTTTTTTTTTTTTTCTGAAGCTCTTCGGGTCACCCTGACCCGTTCTGCCTGCTCTGTTTCCCATTTGTTTTGAATGTCGGTCTAAAGGCAATTGTTAAAAACATGCATGCTATGAGTTTGTCCACAGCTATTTCTCCCGCAGCAGAGGCAGAGATTTGAGAAGGCTTCCCAGCTCCAAACAGTTCTTTTTAGCTGACTGTTAATTACAGTCGTTTTGTGGGGTATAATAGAGCGCCTGGGACCTGCAGACCTGCAGCTCTCGGTGCCTTTGGTGGGAGGAGGAGGTGACACGCTGAATTCCTTATTTAGGACTCTGTGCTTTGGCAGAGAATGGCAGTGTGTGGAGCACTTCATTAGCGATGGAGATCACTCTGACCCGCAAGCTGAAATCCATTAAACAGGATCTCCTCTCCCAGTCAACACCGTAAAGCCCAAGAGAAGGAAAAGAAAAAAGAAAAAAAGAAGTGATAATGCTGCTTTCCTGTACTCCGAGCTGCTGGTGCCTCTCCCACCGCACCGGTTCCTAGGGCGAGCAGCGGTGCCCGCACGGCTGCGCGGATCCTGCCAGCCCCGGGGCCCCCGACCCCTCGTCCTGCTCCAGCCCGGAGCCTGCGCCTGCTCACCAGCGCAGCTCCCGCAAGGCTGCGCAGCTCCGCGTTGGAGCCTGTCGGTCGTCCCCACGGGGTCCTGCAGGCTGTTCCCGTGGTGAGCACCGAGCGCCTCGGCCCTGGGCAGGGATGGCTGCTGGGCTCTTCAGCCTCACGACGGCGCTCCCTGCGAGCCTGTGGGCTGGGGGCGAAACCTCCCAAACGGGTAAAATTGGGTTCGTTTCGCTGATGGCAGGGCTGGGAACTACTGTAGTAGCTGTCGATAGCCTGTGGAGGAAGCCCGGGGCGTGAGTCTCCCCTCTATTTAGTCCCAGTTCAGGTCCAGCTGCTAGTAGAGCTTACATCCTACCAAAGGGATGATGGCGATGCCAGCTCTGCCAGCAGTGCTCAGTCTAACACGGTTTTTGCCACACAGTTGCAGCAGTTAATTACACTCGTGCTGCGATAGAGAGATGTACCTTATTTTTCATCTTGCCTGTCCTTTATTTCCAGAAGCTGCATCTTTTCTACAGCTTTCCTTGCTAGATTGAAAAAGCTGCTTTTACTGAATTCCTGTCCCTGCCGTGGGTACTTGTTGGCTGTGGCATAAGAACCCTCTACCCTTCTGCATAGCCACCGGTAGAACTCCGACTTCCTTGCCCCGAGGCGTGTTGTCAGGTCTTCGCTGTTCCGGTGGCTTCTGCGGGGTGTGAACACCCGCCTGGTACCGTGAGCGGCTGATCGCAGGTGCCCGGTGTCAGCAGCACCCGTGCCTGAGGCGGTGGGCAGGCGCTCCCCAGGCCAGCGTCCTCCTCCTTTCCACGGCCCGGGATCCTGTTGGTCCGTGTCCGCTGCCAGCTCGGCCTCTGTGTTCTCCGGTACCTTTTGTGCACGTTCAGGCAGCCGGGGACAGAGTTGGACGTTCCTTGAACGCCGCTCATTCTCCCGTGCTCGAAATCCCTTCTGGCAGTGACGTGTCCTCTGCTCTGCCGGACTGGGCTGCTCTGCAGACCTCGGTCTGTCTGGCAGCGATCAGGCCTTGGTGGGTGTTACTGTTTTCCCACCTCTGCGTCGTCATGCAGAGTTTTTTAGTAGGAATGGTGAATTTTCTTCTTGGAGTGAATGTTTAGACGTTCACTAGCAAAGGGCCGTGAACAACCCTCATAAGGAACAAACCTGCCCGGTGTTATGTCAACATTTGCCATTAGAGACGTATCATCTGGGTGGTGCAAAATCATTCAGCGGTACCGACTGACTTCGATATCATTGGAGTTTTTTAATTCATGTGAGCCAGACTGACTCAGTCTCTTAAACGTGTCTGCAATACCAGTACTATTATAATTACCAACTAAAATTATCCTGCCAGCGTGACAGGTTCTGGGTTTGACAAGCCACGTGTCGATGTCAATAAAAATTTGAAGAACAGGACAAAAGTCGAGTCCTGTTTCAGGCTCTCTGTGGTTTCGCAGCTGAGATCAGCGTGCGCAGGGGACTGAATATAAGCTGCTCTTGACCCCTGAGCTCTTCTCCACCTGGAGACATCAGTATTTCAGCGATGTGTGGAACAACCGCTCCTGCAAAGCCCAGACACAGGGCGCCTGGGCCGGCAGCGGCTGTCACCCACCTCCCCTGCTCTCCGGCACAGAGGGGTTTGGTTTTCGGCTGCAGTCCCAGAGCCAGCGTGATTCATTGCTTGCTCTTTTCTGACTTCACTCAATAACTTTTAGTACTGGATACTTTTCAGAAAAAAACCTAGCATTTAAAGCAAACCATGTGTGTGTTACACAGCGTGGGTTTGGCTGGCAGCTGCACCGGGCAGGCGGTGGCTGGAGGGTGTTGCGCTGCGCTGCAGCCCCGTTTTCCTGTTGCTCGCTTCTATTACTGTTGTCTCCTCCTTTTCCACAGAGCAGCCCGTCTTAATTGCTCGTACAGTAGATCATCCACAGTACATTACTTAAAGATCAGCGTTTTGAATTGATTTACAAAGCTGCACTTTAACTTGACATTTTTATGTTTCGCTGCTTGTTTTTCTAATTACTGCTGAAAGGAAATTTGAGATAAGTATCATGTAACGAAGGAGCCAAAACCCCAAGGACAGTTGGTTGGATGTTATATTCTCTGCTTGAATTAAACAGCCGCTTTTTTCTCTAATTAATTAGGGGTTGTGCAGTCGGTAAGGGGTGAGAGCTGCTCCTCTCGCAGCAGCCTGCGCTCTCTCAGCTGCCGTCGCGCAGGTAGCGAGCTCGGTGAGCGCTGGCTCTCAGGACCCTGAAGTCATGCCGCTGAGGCTGCTGCGGTATCTCGCAGCAGACTCCCTTCTGTAATCAAGAGCCGGGTGCGCAGGGGGGACACGTCTCCACGGTGCCATGGGCTGCCTGCAGCGCCAGCCCCACGAGCCCGCTCTGCACACGTTGTCCCTGGAGCGGGCTGGCAGAGCAAGGCCACTCCCGCTCGAGTCTTCTCCTGGTCGGTGGGGCAGCTGGGGAGGCTCCAGGGAAACAGCGACGGAGCCACCTGATAGCGTTGAAAATGTATTTTCCATAATGTATTAGTAGCGTGGTAACCCAGCTGGAAGAGGTTGGTTCTGGGGCAGGAGGGGCTGCAGGAGCCCCGGCAGGGAGGAGGCAGAGTTCTCGCAGCTGCAGGCTGCTTCCCCTCCAGCCTGGGGTGGAAGAATCCCGCCTGAGCATGCGTGTGCAATGGCTCTTTTCCCTGGAATGTGACCGTCTACTGAGTTTATTTGCTTGTGGTGTTTCCCTTTTTATTGTGTGTGTGAAGTTGTTTGAATCGAGTCACCTCTTCCCTCTTTTCCCCAGTTCTGCCTCTCCATTTCTAAGTGGGATTTAATGTGAGGCTGGTCCCGGCTGGGGCTGTAAATGCTGCTTGTTCTTTTCCATATAAGATTAACGAGCAAATGAATTCCCTCGCGCCGTGTGTGCTCCCTTTCGTCCCTGTGTGAGGTCTGCGATGCCGGGGCGCTCTTTGGGCTGTGTGTGCTGAAGGAGTAGCTGCTGCTGGCCATCGGTTTCCCTTTCCTTGTGAATAAAAGTGATGGAGCTGGCGGCCAAGAAACCTCAAGCTTTTATTTTAAGCGTCACACTAAAATGTGTTGTTTCCACAGCCCGCAAGCTGAAGAAGCTGGGTAACCTGAAGACACAAGATGACGTGGAGGCAGCCAGCTCATCCAGCCCCACGGAGGAGCAAGCTCCCAAGATGGTGATGACGCACATTGACGGCTATGAGTGCCAGCCCATCTTCCTCAATGTCCTGGAGGCCATTGAGCCTGGCGTGGTGTGTGCCGGCCACGACAACAGCCAGCCAGACTCCTTCTCCAACCTGCTGAGCAGCCTGAATGAGCTTGGGGAGAGGCAGCTGGTCTACGTGGTCAAATGGGCAAAGGCCTTGCCAGGTGAGGAAGAAAACTTAACAGACCCCGTCCCTTCCCTGGCACGTTCCTGAAGCCCCCTGCTTGCATCGCCGGGGGTGGGTTCGAAGGAGCTGGTCTGCAGCCCGCGTCCCACCGTCACACAGTTCCTTGGGGGAGCACCTTCCTGGGGCACCTGTCTGTGTGCCACCTCTGGAAAGCGGGCTGCAGCAGCACCAGCTTTATCTCCTTTGGGTGGCTGGCTGAAGGGAGAGGTGACCAGGGGTGACAAATTCTGAAGAAACTTGCGCTTTTGGGTCAGTCCCCACTGATAACCCCTGGCACACAGGACTGCGTAGGCATGCGGCTGCTTCCCGGCGTGGGAAGGGCTGTTGCTGGCCGGGGCTTCAGGGTCTTGCCCTCTTCTCACTCCCTGCCTGGGTTTTGCTCCGCCTCCAGGGCTGTGTCCACCAGACCTGCAGAAGTCTCTGAACACGTATTAGCCCCAGCTGGTAACCCGCATGCAGCAGCGGAATTCCCAGGAGAATTGGCCACTGCGTGATGTGAAAGTGAGGTGGGGGAACCGGGCTGGCAGGAGCCGAGCTCTGGGAGATGGGAGGGATCCTCCCTGGCCACTTCTGCGCTTCCAGTCCAACTAACCGCAAAATAGCCAAAGAGGGATATGAAATCCCAAAGGGCTGCTTCTGGCACTCAGGTTGCTCTTGTGTGACGGTCTGCAGGAACGTATTAGTGATGCACTTGGAGTCACGGTGCAGGAGAACGTTGGGGGCGGGAAGTTTCCTGAGGGTCACGGTTACAGGTGCTACAGAGGGGAGCACCGCGGTGATGTGCGCGTCGCTGAACGCGCTCCTCGTTCTGAGCGCAGAGGTGGCCAGTCTGCAACACACTGCCCGTTGACATGGTAATCCTGCCAGCCAAATGAGTGGAACTGCAGAAGGCTGAGACCGCTCTGGGTGCAGCAGGACCTGTTCACCTTCCAGCATCCCTGAGGCTGGGGCGGGGGGACGGAACAGGGCTGCCTCCTCACCCTGGCCCCATTCCCCTGGAAATGCTGCTGAAAGCAGGGTGGTGTGCGGGGTGGTATGACCATAGAAGGAAACCGAGGCAAAACAGGTTAGCCACGAAATGCCCGAGCCTGGTGAGGAACTGTAGGCAGATGTTGGGTGTTCCCAGAAGTTCGGCAGCCCCCTGGAAGTAGCTTGACCTGTGGTCCAGGAGGAGTGTGAGTCTGAATGCGCTTAAATGCAGGGCAGCCCATTCCTATTATGTTCTTATACTCTTGAGTCAGAAAAGGTTTGACCAGCTTGTGGAACCAGGGACAAATCATGCTTTCTCTGCTGGCCTCTCTACATCAGACATCGAGATTTCTTCAGAAGGGCACACGGAGACAGCCCCAAACCGACCAGCGATCCGGGGGCCGAGGGGGTAAAACTGCTCTAGTTCCCATGGAAAGGGAGTCCTTTGGAAAGCATTTTGCACGGTAACCACCCCCTTATCAAAGGCTTTTGCTCTCCCGTACTGCACCTGACGTCCAACCCCGTGGTGCATGGCGGTGCCAGCTGCTGTGCCGCTGTCTCGGGGGGCCAGCGCCCGCTGTGCCAGCGATGGCGTCTGCGCAGAATGAGTTCTCATCTTCTTTCAGCTGAGCGGTCACCACTCTCCGGGCAGTCACAGTGTAACCACAACCCGTCCGCAGTGCCAGGAACCCCAAACAGAGCCCAGTGCTCCTGCGTGGGCACGCCGGCTTTGCGGGGGGAATGCTGCCAGCCGCCCTCCCCATCCTGCCGGCCCCAGAGCTGGTGCTGGCCCAGAGCGAGAGGCGAAGCCAGTTTGTTTTCTGCAGTGGTTCCCTGACGTGTGCCAGTGCTGGAGTTCCACAGTAATAACCACAAATGCACCACTTAGTCATTCTCCTGAAATTTTCCAGGGAAGGAATAAACAAGGGCAGCACTTGCTGTTCTGGTGCTCCGGGCGGTGGTTCCGCAGCCCCTTCGCTCCGGCTGCCGCGGCGGGGAGGTGGATCTGCCCCGCTGCTGGGTGCTGCCCGCTCTCCCCGGGGCCGGGCGAGGGCGGGTGCAGCTGGCAGCGCCGGAGCGGGCGGCATTCCCAGCGCACGCTGTGCCCTCGCTTTTCGGGTGAACTCGCAGAACGCTACCCCGTAGCCAGAGGTAGTTTGCTGCCTGTCGTTTATCGAAGTCGTATTTTGGCGAATAAGCCCAGACCTGTTTTCGGTTCTCGGGCTGGGCTCGGGAGAGGGGCGATGCGGGCGAGTGCTTGCAGGGGCAGGAGTCATGGAAACACAACCCCAGCCGTTTCAAACAGTGGGATGCAGTTGTTTTTACCAAAACAGGCAGATCTTCACGCGGCCTGTTGGGAGACTGGCGGCAGTTTAATGAGCACCGTTGCTGGCGAGGTGCGATGGGAGCAGACCCGAGGGCTTGACTGGCCGCGGCAGCTCAGCCGTGGCCGTGCTGAGGAACGGGCCCCGAGGCCAACAGCCGAAGCGGCACGTCTCGGCGGGTGTTTGCGGTGCCGAGCAGGCAAACCCCGCTCTGTGCCCTGCCCAGCAGCATCGGCTGCCTCTGGAAGCGCTGCTGGTCCTCGGCAGGTCTGCGGGGGGGGTGGGACGGACATGTTCTCCCCGCTTCCCCTTCCCCATTAGCGGAGCACGTCTGGCACCAGCATTGTCGTAACTAAGCCTGCGCAGGCAGCCCTGCCTGTCGGTTAGGAGATAGATACGTGAACGGGGCAGAGGTTTTACTAGCCAGTGGCTGCTGCTGCGGGGACGAGGGGGAACTCGCCCCACCAATGCTGGTAGTGCTGGCAACTAACGTTGGTTCCTAGGTGGTTATTAACCTTGCCCCCTGCACTGAACATCCCCTGGATACCAGGAGCGGTGAACGTGCGCACGAGGCGTTGCTGCGCTGCTTCCTGCCAGGTTTCAGTGGTGTCGGAAGCAGGAGTGCTTCGGGCCGGAGCGGTCCTGTGTCCTGCCTGCCCGCAGCAGCAACGTCAGCCTCTGGCTAGCACAGAAAATGGGGCGTGTGGCCCTTTGGCCCCTGTGCCATTGAAATGCGGCATCGGAGAGGGCAGGATCAGACTGTGGTTTCCCTGGAAAGGACAGATGAAATAGCCACAACTTGCCGAGAAAGCTGCTGAAACGCAGACTTTAAGAACCTGATTGAATCCTTAAGACCTGTCCACTGCAAGGGGAGCAGAAGGGGTATTTATTTTCCCCTCTCCACGTACATCAGCTCAGTAAAGGCGTTACAGTGGATGCAGACCAGCATTCAGGCACAGGAGTTTAAAGGTGGGTTTATGTGGCAGCAGATGAACAGCCTCCCGAAGCTGTGGGGAAACCCCCTCGCCTGGGGTGCGAGGGGCCAGGAGCTGAGCTGGGAGGGCACGGCCGGGCTCCCGCCACGGGGCATGAACGCAAAACCCTTCACGGTTTGAGCCACCCCGAGCGCTGTGATCCGGTGGGAACGCTCCACCCGGCACCGGGGAGAGGGACCAGTTCGCTGGAGCCACCGTGAAACCTGCGTGTGCTGCCCGTGGCCAGGGCTCGGGGGTCCGGGCCCCCGGAGCAGCCGTTGCGGTGACTTTGGCCATAGGTCGCGGAAGACGCCTGGGGCGGGGGGCCTCCAGGACATCCAGGTGTCTGGCTTCTGAACATCGGCGCTGTGCCAAGGCGTCCCAGCTCGGACACCGGGAGCAGCGAGTCCTCTTTGAAGAGAGGGCCACCGGACAAGCAGAGAGCAAAGTTTAAGCCCTGTGACAACAAACCTGTGGTGTTTAAAGACCTTTCCTTAAACACTGATAAAGCCTGTGCAAATATTGTTTTGTTAGTGGGCATAATTACAAGGTAATGAACGAGTGCACCAGAATCCTTCTCATAGCAAAGATTAGGAGCAGCGAGCGCCTTCACAGACGCGTTGAGGAGCTGATCGTCGGTGGCTGAGGGAGGGCTGGACCTGGGCGAGACCCGCCGCCCGCGGAGGCGTTGGCACTGCTCTGCAGAGGCACGGGCGGCGCTCACAGCTTAGCTTCTACTGGCATCGCGTTCCCCTCTGACCAAACGGACTGCATAAATGGGAAGGGGTTTACAGCATGCAGTGCCGTACTTAAATGTGAAAATCTCACTTAGACATGTCCTAGAGATGGGTTTGAGTTTACGCGGTCCTTGAGCTGCCCAGACGCCCTGTACAGACCCGTGTGCTGTTAAGGAGTTTCTCTCTGGCTGCCAGAAGGTTCACGTTCGGCCGGTGGCCGAGAGCCCTCCGTCTGCGAGTCACCTGCTTGCTTCGGTGGGCAGCGCTTGGGCACACGTGTCAGCTTTTTGATCGGTGACGTGCAGGCTGAAAGGAGAACGTACCTCTGGAAAGCAAGCGTGGCCAGCAGCTTGGCAGTCGACCGCTCCCCCCGCACGGGGCGGACGCTTGCCTGGGGGGGTTCTGGTTATACACCCGAGGCGTTAGAATGGCTCTAGTATTGACTGAAATAACGTGTGATTTTCTTGAAACCAGATGACATCTGACCGCTTGCTTACAAGGATCTGGGAAGAAGCGCAGTGCTGGAGGTGACGGTTGTGCGCGTGTTGTAAACATGCCTGGGATTTAACGGAGAGCCACCAACTGGGAATGCTAATTTGAATTTAATTGGTATTTCGGTTGAGCTGGCATTCAGCAGAGGTTCCTGTGCTCGTTTGCCTGGTCATCAGATGAGCGGAAGGTGTATTTGACAGAGGAGCCGACGCAGCCTGTTGACCGTGCGTTGGCTCTGAGCGTTGTAGACTGACGTGCATTTCCCTCAGTTTGGCCAAGTCCTAACGGGTCGAGAACAAAGACGATTTTTGTCTCGAGTGCCAGAGTCACACCAAAGGCGGTAATTGGTTAACGAGGGCCTGCTTCTGCCTCGGCGCCTGCAGAGTGCGACGCATTGCCCGTGTTGCCCGGGGGCTCCCGCTCCCCTCCCGCTCATGTGTCTCCGTGAGCAGCACCGAGCAAAGCCCCCCTCCTCCGCGGCTGGTGCCGCTCGCCTTTGCCATCCTGTCTCACGTGGTCGTCGTGGATGTTTTGGAGCGGAGACTTCAGGGGTGACACCGCGACTGCAGAGCACACGGACAGGAAGGGCTGGCCAGGCGGGGGTCTCATTAGTGCCAGAAATGAGCACCCTGGCCGGGCGAGCTGGCGCAGGGGGCTGGACCAGCTCAGCACCCGTACCTACCCTGCAGGACTTTAGGCAGTCACTGAATCCCGTCCTGCTGCATCCTTCTTGTCCAGGCTGTTGCAGAACAATGCTTGTTCACTTCGCTGGGTCTTGCAAAGCCTTCAAACACAATTTGTGAAGATCTCTGAGACTCTTGGGGGATGATGTCATTTATTACCCCTTGTCACCGCCTTCCTTTAAAACGCTTTGCTGCTCGTGTTCTGCTTTATCCCCTCTGTGAGTCTGGAGATCCCCTTTCTCTCCTCCCAGTTGCAGGGTTGTGCTTTGGCTGTTTCTGTTGGCCCATCAGGGTGTGAACGTCTGGCTGTCGACACCGCGGTTGTGTCACCCAGCAGCTGAGGTTAGGCTGTGACCACCTTGTCATAGCAGGAGCACTGCAGGAGAGCTGGAGTCTGCATGAAAACAGTCCCTAAGTGCAGGAACCCAACACCCCTCTCGTTTTTCACTAGGTTTTCGCAACCTGCACGTGGATGACCAGATGTCCATAATCCAGTACTCTTGGATGGGCCTCATGGTTTTTGCTATGGGTTGGAGATCTTTCACCAACGTCAATTCCAGGATGCTTTACTTCGCTCCAGACTTGGTCTTCAATGAGTAAGTGTGAAATAAGAACAATCGACTGTTGTGCTTTGCCTGGGTCAGACTGGATGAGACGTAAGAAGATGACACGGAATTTGCTTTCCCGTCTGCTTAGGAAATGCACCAGTTGAGTGACGGTGCTTTTCCAAAGCATGGGAGGGCACTGCTGTTCCCCTCGATTCCTCTGCAGTGCCCTCCAGGAGCAGTATGGACAGTTGCAATGTCTATCCTGGTCCTTCTTTCCTTTCCCTCAACCTGGCCTAGAGGTCGACTTCCGCCAGGGCAGGTGTCGGTGCTGGTGCTGGGTGCGAGGGCCCGGTCCGTACAGACCTGCCCTTTTCCTGGGGGACGGGAGCTCCTGTTTTCAGCTGGGTTGGTCAGCTGGAGCGGGCAGAAGCAGAAACAGGCGTTTATTTTAAGTTGCTGATGAGTTCTGTGTGGTGGACCATCAGCCTAGGGTTGGGGCGGGTTTGTTGACAGAAGAGCCCAGCAAACCCTCACCTCTCTGAGAGCCCCGAGCTCAGCTTCGTGTCCCCCATGGACAGACACACTGGTGCAGTGCAGCACCGGTGTTTCGGGAAGGCAGAGGCTCAGACGAGCCCTGCAGACCCCAGGTGGTCGCCCTTTTGCAGACAAAGAGGATTACACACGGCATTTGGAAAATGCAGGAGCTGGTTCTTGACAGTGGGGCTCTGCCAGGCGAGGTGGGGATGTCTGGGTCGGGCAGAGCGGGTCCTCCCCTCCACATCACACAGGGAAGGCTTTGACCTCCTTGCCGGGTGTTCCGCCTCTTGCCCTGCCAGGTACCGGATGCACAAATCCAGGATGTACAGCCAGTGCGTCAGGATGCGGCACCTCTCTCAGGAGTTTGGGTGGCTTCAGATCACACCCCAGGAGTTTCTCTGCATGAAGGCTCTGCTCTTCTTCAGTATTAGTGAGTACTGGCATCCCACTGACATCCCTTCCGCAGCAGATCTCCAGCTCTACGTGCTCTATCGCCCTGGAGGTGGTGCTTTCCCTGTGTGCGGACTCCTGCTTCCCACGGGGTGGCTGTGGGTCTTCTCCTCTGCTTGCATCTCTGCTGCTCACAGACAACGAGCTGCTGAGCATGTGCCCTCCCCAGCCCCCCCACCACTGTGCAGCCCTTCTCCCACACAGCTCCTTCCGCAGGGTGCTCCTCAGCCTCACTGCCGCCGTCCTGGGGACGCCCCAGCACCAGCTGCTGAGCAGGAGAACGGTGCTGCCCTTCGCCACGCTGCTCCTCTTCTTACCGAGCGCTGACCAAGGGTCCTTGGGCTAGCAGTGGTCCGTCACGCTGTTCAGAGTGAGGCCACAGCAGAAGCAGAGCTGGTGGGCAGATCTCTCCTCTTAGGGCTGCGCTGACCCCTTCGGCCTTCCTCTCGCTCTTCTATTCCCTCCACTCTGCGCAGCTCTTACTGTTCCCTTCCCGTGTTCTGTCCAGTTCCGGTGGACGGCCTGAAGAACCAGAAGCTCTTTGATGAACTTCGAATGAATTACATTAAGGAACTTGACCGTATCATCGCTTGCAAGAGGAAGAACCCCACGTCCTGCTCTCGGCGGTTTTACCAGCTCACCAAGGTCCTGGACTCCGTGCATCCTGTAAGAGAGGACAGGGACGTGTCTGTCTATGCACTAAGAAACGATACAAGAGAGAGACTTCTTGCAGTGAGAATGATCATCCACTCCATGTGGTAGTCCCCATGGTGGGAGGTTTTCCAGACGCGACTGGGGGGGGCACTGGAAAGCCTCACCCAGGCTGGCCCGGGTGACCTTTCGAGGTCCCTTCCAACCTGGGCTGTTCGATGGTTCCACGACTCGTTGTGGTTTGGTTTAACTCCTGGCTCACCTTTGCAGGGACAGTGTGCCATGTGCTCCCAGATTAGGTGACAGAGAAGAGAGAGACACGAGGGCTGTGGAGGGAGTGAAAGTTATCTGTGTGCCCCGCAGGGACCACTGCTGTGCCTGGGTTTAGGGGCTTCCTTTTTTAGCCGTGAAGAGCTCTTTGTAGACGATACTTTTCCACCGCCAGCCCCACAGAACAGCTCCAAGACTCAGTGCCCCCAGTGAATCTTCTCTGATTACAGCAGTGAAAACAAATTCTCTATTTGTGACTTAAAGTTGTCCTGGTGAAACGTGAGCTGGACCTTTCCTCTCTCTGGGGCTCCGCTCTGTGCCCCTGCGGTTAGATGTCTACAAGCTACAAGTAGTTCTCAGTGAAGCCTGCCCGCAGTAAGACAGTTTCTGTGGGAGTAAGAACGTGCCGGTTTTATACGTCCCCATTTTTCTGGGACTCGGCAATGTCTGAGTGGGAAGGACCACGGCAAAACACGTGCTGTGCTGCCAGGCCGGGCAGGGCAGTTCCCTCGCCCATCCTCGGGTGCCACCCGCTAACGGCCAGCGAGGTGGTGGAGGGCAGAGCAGTGCAGGTCCCCCTGCAGCGAGGTGCAGCCCTGCCCTGCTGTGCCGGCCAACGTCCGTGCCGGCCAACGTCCGTGCCGGCCAACGTCCGTGCCGGCCAACGTCCGTGCCGGCCAACGTCCGTGCCGGCCAACGTCCGTGCCATACCTTCCTGGGCAAATCGCTGAGCAGGGACTTTGCGTTTAACAAACTTCCTTCTTTTCCCAGATTGCCAAGGATCTGCATCAGTTTACATTTGACCTTCTAATTAAGGCCCATATGGTGAGCGTGGACTATCCTGAAATGATGGCCGAGATCATCTCTGTGCAGGTTCCCAAGATCCTGTCTGGAAAAGTCAAGCCGATCTACTTCCACGCACAGTGACCTTCCGGAGGCACCTCCCGGTTCTGCCACCCCCATTTCAGCCATCCCCTGCCTGTTACTTCTGCACTACGGTACTGCAGTGCCTTGGGGAATGCCCTCTACAGCAGCCCTGTGCCGAGAAGATGGACAGTCGCACACCACGACCTGCTGGGGTTCCTGAGATTGCTGTTTGTCCTGAGGCACCTCTGAACTCAGCTCCCCGCCACGGCTTCTGCCCAGCCTCGCCTGGCTCGCTGTGCTGGGACAGGGCGCTGTGGCACGGCGGCGGCGGCACCGTGTCTGCGCTCTCTCGTTTGTGTGTTTTCCTCAGTGACTTTTGGTGGCCCAGGGCCACGGGAGATGGGGAGAAATGCCAGCGGCTGTTGGGTTTGGGCTTTTTTAAAAAACAGAAAAAGACACGAAGCGGGTTGAACCTATCGGTTTGGGTGTGGGTTACTTTACTGGCCTCCTTTGGGACTTTTTATTTGCGTTATGGCGCTGGGAAGCAGATGAGTTAAAATATTGCAGCAGAGAAACAGAGAAGAGCTGTGGGGAGGAGATGGATTTGCAGCCTGATGGATCCACAGGACCTGCTGCTGGGTCAGAGAGCTGCCGCAGCCGTGGCGGGGTCTGCTCCGGGCAGTGCGCCGATGTGTGCGGCCCCGCAGACCTGCAACAGCGCGGACGAGCTGATGGAGCGTTACGGGGTCCTCGGCCAAAGGGCTGGAGGGAAGGACGACCTTCGGAAATCCCCAATGGCGGCTGTTCTCCACCGGGATGTTTTTCCTACGGCCGGTCAAGCTGGATCTCGGTCTGTCCCGCAGACACTCGGGTGCTCAGCAGTCACGTTCTCATCCTCGACAGCTGCTGCTCCTCCGACACTGCCGTACCCACCTCCGCAAGTGCCTGACGTCCTCAGAGTTCTCGCTCTCCCCCCGTCCCGTGGGCACCCGCTGCCCCCCGCCCAGCCCCTCACCAGCTCTGTGTCCGCACACCCGGGTTTCCAGCGACACCGTTTATTTTCCATTTGTCCCGACTGTCCTTCCTGATGCCAGCAGAGGAGCGTCCCGGGAGCAAAGCAGCGGGGCCAGGATCTGCGGGCCCTGCGAGGCCACGGGACTCCTGCTCTTAATCCTGTCCCTTGGGACGTGGCCGTGATCACTCGCTGGTGCTGCCAAGGAAATGCCGAAGAGACCTTCTGCCCTTCCGAGCGCACGGCTCCTGCTAACGGCAGTGGCTGATTGCAGCCCGGGGGCACCCTGGCCCACGTGCACCATTACACGCGCACGACCCCGCGTGCACCGTCCCGCATGCGTGGTCCCCCGCGCTCCGCCTGTCCCCAGCAGCTCCACGATGGTGGCACAGCCTGCGCCCAGGCTGACACTGTGCGGGTGGTGCTTGTGCTGCTGTGGAGTGGAGCGGAGCTCGTTGTGGAGCTGTGCCCGCCCCCAGCAGAGCACGGTGCCCACCCCCAGCAGAGCGCTGCTGTGGTTCTGCGGCAGAGATGCCGCAAGCACGAAGCGAATGCCGGTGTCTGGAGAGGCGACCCTGATGGGACATGGGCATCACCTGGCCCCGTGTCCCTGCCTAAGAGCGGCCACTTGGCCTTGTCAGGAGCCTGTAGCGGTGAGGGGAGTGAGGTCCAGGCCAATCGATTGCCACGTGTGTGTGGTACAGAAAACAGGGCTAACGCTGCTGCTGCTGCTTGGACCGTTCCCAAGCTGAGCATCACCGTCAGCTCTCCAGGCTAATGCCCTCGTGGTACGTCTGGGTTCTTCGCAAACTCTCAGTAGAACAGACACTTAATTTTCCTGATACTTTTCAATCATGATTTTCATTACGGGAAGGGGTAGGAAAACCCCAAACCTCTTGAAGGGGCGGATCTTCCTTTACAGTGTTTGTAATGGGTTTTCCTGCCCTGCTGGAAACGGCTCTGATCGTGCTCTTCTTCCCGAAATCGCTTCATGTAGGTGGCAACAGAATGCACAGAGAACTTTCCTGGGCGCCAGCCAACAGGGCGCTGTTCTCAGTAGCTTTTCCTGTTTCAGAGGGCTGCGAGCATTTTAACTGTTGATAGGATCTACGAGTATTTGCAAATGAACTGGTAAAAAAAGTCCTGCTGGTGCATCCCTCTCTTCGTGTCTGGCGCCGAGGGGAAGTTTTCACTAGCCGGAGAAGTTTTCATTAGCTGATGAGAGGGGAGGTGTCCTGCTGGGTGCTTTTCTGCTGGGAGATTGGGAAGGAATCAAACTCCGTCGGGATTTGCCCGCACTGGTTTGCTGGCGGAAGCAACAGTGCGAATGAAGAGCGGGGTGGGAGGGGGTAGTGCCTACGTGTCATCTGCCAGACGTGGCTCACGTGCCGGCGGCCTCTCCAGCTGCCCGCACTGTCAGAAGGGAGCAGGAGCTCCAGAAGGACCCCCCGGGTGACGGGGCAGGGAGCAGTGGGGAACCCGGAGTCCCTCGGCACTCGAGTCGGGGCGCTGGGGTTGTGCAAACTCCGGCAGGATTTTTGTTCAAACGTTGGCTTTTTACGGTGGTAGCAGAGGGGTGACCGGAGGATGTGGGCTCCAGGATCACCCGTCCCTGTGCGAGTGCTTGCGGCGGGGGGGCCCCGCTGTGTCCTTCTTTGTTTTCATGGGCTGCTGCGGGACCTGGGGAAACAAGAGGCTTAAGAAATACCAAAGGGCAGGTCCTGCCATATATCTTTGTACTTTGTGCTTTCTTCTGCGTTTTGTCGTCTACTTTTGCTGTAATAAAGCAAAGAGAATTTCACCATCTTCGGTCACGTTGAAGCTGTCCCTTGGGACGGCCGAGCCCCGGTGCGGGGCCCTTCTTGGCATCGCTGGCTCGCGCAGGGAGCCGGCCACATCCCTGTGCCCCTGCGGGGCCACTGGCTCCACTCTGGTTTGTCTGGGAAGTGCGCGGGCCCTAGTGCTGCCTTCGCCTGGGTCACGGCTCAGACCACCAGCTCCCGCTGAAGGCAGCAGACGGAAGACAAGGAACATGCGCGCTGGCGCTGGCTCGGGAGCAGCGTTTTTGCACGGAAGGGTACAATTTCATGAGATAAACGTGCGAGATGGGGTCGCCTGTAGTGAGCGTGGGAGGAACGTTTCCTCAGCCCTCACAGACGACGTGAGCCGGATGACACGGTGCAGTTGCGTACCCGGGCGGGCAGCGTTCCTGGGCCAGCGACTGTAGAGCTTCGCCCGCCTTCACCCACCGTCACCCGGCAGCCCCAGCCAGCAGCAGCCGCTGCCAGTGGGGAGCTTCGTGTGGCAAGAGGAAGGGCTGGGGTAGCGGCTCTCTGCTCGGAGGGATGCTGTGAACGTTCCTGCAGAGCCGGGCAGTGCCTGACTGCTGTTCCCAGGGGAGTCGAAAGGCCCTTTGTGCTGGGATGCGGGAGAGGTGGAGTGAAGCCAGAGCCATGAGCATCGCACGGCGAGGCCAATGCCGAGTGAGTCAGTGCTGCGGGGGAAGGCCGGCCGCTCGCTGCCGTCACCACCACGTGCTGGTTTCACACGTGTCGCTCTAGCCTGTGCGGTGCCAGTGGGGTCATTGCTGTGGTCCATAGGGATGCTGGGGTGGTACCCGAGTTGTCACCGGCCTCCCAGGCAGAGGCTCCCACAGCATCACTGGGAAGAGCCAGTGCAGGCTGGCTGCAGCTCCTGCTACCTGTGGCTGTTGCTGCCCTTGCTGCTCTTTCTCCCTGGATGTTCAGTAACGGAACTCATGTTAACGTACGTGTATCTCTCTATATAAAAGGCATGCCCCATTTATATTGCTAAAGATACCTATGAATGCTCTAAGGGAGTTTCTTTTCTGATTGCACAAGATTGCAACTAAATGTTCTTCAGGAGATGGGTCGGTACATGCCAATGTTAATGGAAACTTGTAATGTCGTAATTTTTTCTGGTCGGGTACTGCCGGGTTTCCAAAGGTCTGTCCTTTCACGGCACGAGTGGAGCTTATGCTGGCACAGGCTGGTGTGGGTACCTGCTTCTCCAGCTTGCTTGTAGCTGACTCTGCTTAGACAGGGATAGTATTTGCACTTGGGGGACAACGGAGTGTCCTTTCTTTCTGCCCTCTTCGACTGCACACGGTGTCCTTGCACTTTAGGGCAGAATCCTGGAATTCTGGAGCGGGGGCTGTTTTCCGGCTGTTTCCCGGGCTCAGGACGGGGTGCTCCAGCCGGTGCATGGGGGGACGGCTGGGTCTGGAGGAGAAGGGCTGCAGCGCCCCGCGCCCACCCAGGCCCGCTCGCCTGCTCCAGGCAGCACGGAGGGACTCCTGCTCGTTCCCTGGTGGGGGAACCTGCGCTTGTGATTCAACAAGTAAATATCTGCGCCACACATAAAACCACAGCAAATTTATAATAAGCTGCTCTCTGTGCCGGGTATTTTGTGTTCTGTGGCAGTTTAATGCTGTTTTTATTTGTTAACGTCTCCGTAATAAAAAGAGTTCTCTATATTGATAAGTTTTAGTTTCTTTGTAATAAGCCAAAAAGCTCATTGCTGGTGCCTTTTTGCCCGGGGAGGACGCCCAGCCCACCGCTGTATTCACGCAAGTAGCAAAGCGTAATGCCTCTGCAGCTGCTCCTTTCCCCGCAGCCGAGTCCAGCCCTGGAGCAAACGCCGCGGGATCACCGAAGGGAAAGAACAAGCGCCCTGCAGAGCGGGCAGGAGGACTTTCGGGTACAACAGCGCGTGTTGCCCCGGGCCGTGTTCCAAGGCAAGGGCTGAGCTCTTGGCTTTCCACGCGTGAGGTGGAAAAGCCTCTGCCCCGGCTCAGTGGGACTTTGCTGCTGCATCGCGAGCCTTTATCCTCTGCGAGATGCACAGTGAGGGCGAAGCACACCCCACCCCGTGTTACTGCGGTTCAGTCGTGTTACGGTTACACCACCGCGCTTGTGGCCAGTCCCCTTTCAGCGTGGCGGTGTTCTGCCCAAATTAACAGTGCCTGAGGCCAAGGTGGGCGTCTAGAGAAGGACAGTCATTGGATTGTGGCCACTGCTCTTTTTTTTGTTTGTTTTTTTTAATTTGGAACCAAATACACTGAATAAGGAGAGTAGAGACCGACAACGTCATCAAGAGCGAGAGCAGTGACGTGGGCTGCGAGATGTGGTGGAGGAGTCGCTGCACGGGACTGACCGACATTTATCCTTGTAACCACAAAGGGGATCCTGCCTGGCGGCCGGGGTGAGGACGAGCCCGAGCCCGAGCCCCCCTCGCTGGGGCGATAGAACACTCGCTGTTTGCCTGGTTTAGTCCGTGCTTGAGTCCCGCGCTGTGCCACAGCGCAGACCTTCTTGCTTGGTGTTCAGCTCTTTCTGTAACCCTAAAAGCTGCCGCTGCTGCTCTCAGTACAATGAAGGCAGAATCCCGTTCGCTGGAGCGCTGCTCTCTGCGTGTGTTTGGCTTCTGTTTCAGTTACGTGCATGAAAAGCGTTACCCGGTGTGATGAGTGTCCGCTCTTGAAGATGCCAGGAGTACGTGGGCTGTTTTTTCCGTGGACGAGGCTGCATGTTGGGTCAGTCACAGGCTATTTTTCACAGCCAGGTTTTGCTATTAATCACGTCTGAACTGTTAATTCATTTACACATCAATTGACTAATCCTTTCATATATGCCTCTTTGGGTCTTTTAAACTGAATTTCATTGGATTAATGTATTTCTCAAAGCAAGGAGCTAATAAAGGCCAGTGTCCTCCTCCTCCTGTTGTTGATTTCAGTATCTTTATGAGCAGTTATAAATCCATTCTGCTGGAACGTCTTTCTAGAACTGACCTGTGCTCCCCAAGTAATAAAACCCACTGTTTATCAGCCCACTTTTTAATTCGAGGCACAGATGTGAGTACTGCACAGGGTCAGGATTTTGTTCACTGTGAGGCACTGGAGAGCCCAGCAACACCCGAGAGCTCCTGCGAAACCTCCCGAAGGCACAACAGCCCCTTTTCCCCTCTCTGTGCCCGCAGCACAGCCGCGTTCCCCGCCGGGCGGCCGGCAGCACCCAGCACCTCGGTGCAGAGGCTGCGAGCTCCCTGCAGCCGGCGTTGCCCCACGGCATCACTGCCAGCCGAGGCCAGACGCTCTGTGCCAGCCGAGCAGGGACCGGGACCACGAGCAGAGCCCAACCCATGGTGTGGGCAGAGCCAGGGCTCGGGCAGCCCCAAGGGACACGGGACACGTGGCTCCGGCCAGGCAAAGCCATGCGCCCCTGACCGGGGCGAGAGCTGCCCCAGCCTCCATCCTGGCAGAGTCGGGGGCTCGGGGGGGCTCAGGGCAGCCCAGCCTCCAGCAGGGAGGGAGAACGCTGGGGCCGAGCGCCGTGTCCTTGGCAGGGGTCTTGCTCTGGAGCCAAACCCCACGTAACAGCCACAACCACCCTTCAGCTAAGAAAAAGCCACACTCCCCAGCAGGGAGCAGGGCTTGCTGGAAGGTCCGAGGGTGCTGCGGGGCTCCGCTTCACGCCGCTACGTACATTTTCCTGTGGGTCTCTGCAGACTCCTGGCCCCGTTAGCAAACAGCTCCGGTCCCAGGCGGGCGGCTGGCGGTCCTTTCTGGCCCTTTCGCTGTCAGCCGAGCGCGCAGGGCTGGGGGACGCAGCAGCGCTGTGGTTGTGCCTCTGCCTGGCAGGACCCACTGCTGCAGGACGGGCTCCAACTGCAGAACCAAGCAAGGACTCAAACTTTTATTTTTACTTTGCTGAAAAATTCTCATGTCAAACAGCCCTAAAATGGCTCCGTGCTCTAAAGCTGTTTGTCCTGCGAACAGCCAGTGGGAAACTTTTAAAACAGAACTGTGCCCTGTCCTGAAGTGATGCCGAGTGGCTTTAAACACACCCTTCGCCAGTGGATTTACCTCCCTGGGGATCTGGGAGCGCGGCACATGCTGACACAGCGGCACTGGCAGCCGCTGCCCTGCCTGCGTCCCGGTGTGTCAGGCTTTGGGCTGTGTGGGACGGCAGAACCGGGTTCTCGCCGGAGGTGTGGAGGGGCCTCAGCCAGCACAGCTGGGCCACCACTGTCCCACCGGCCAGCCCCTCCAGTACCAGGGCTGCTGCAGAGACCCAGGGTGCCTGTGGCCCCAGCGAAGACGGCGACGGGCTCTTGCAGCTCCCCGCTCCCCAGCAGCTCGCTCAGCGCAGCCCGAGTCCCCGCGGGCGCACCACGAAGGTGCAGGTCTAACAGAAGCGCATACGGCTGGTTTGGGAGCAGGAGGGTGGCAATACGCTGTCCATGCCAAGCCTCTGGTGTGAGGCTTTTGGGGTGTTGGGTTTTTTCGCACACACAGAAATCATCTTTGTGTGGAGATGGGTCCGAGGCTGGCAACACCCATCGTCAGCGTGTGCTGCTCAGCTGGGGCACATTCGCCCGCCTCTGACAAGGAGACGCATCGTGACCTGCTCCGTCTGGCAGCAGCAGCCCCTGGCTGGCTGCTCTTGGGGGGACACGCGGGCTCCGGCCCCAGCCCCAACTCGTTACCTGCCCTTTCTCGGGGCAGCTCCTGACCACCCCTGCAGCTCACCCATCCCTGCGCCGGGAGCAGGGGAAGGGGCCGGGGCCGTGTGTCTCCGCATTACCTCTCCTGAGGTCCCGTCTGTGGCACCGGTACACGATGCACTGGGCGAGGAGCATCCGGCATGGAGAAGGTGCTGCTGCCTCACGGGGGGATGCTGGAGCCGCCAGAAACTCGGTTGTGCGAGGACGGGGGTTGCCTGTCTCTCGCTCCTGCTGAAGTTCACATCTGGGCATGCTTGGCACGGGCTGATCCCAGCGGACAGCCCCGTGCGCAGCTGGGCGAGGTGCCGGGAGCTGCTCTGCCCTCGGCATGTGCCGGGCGCCAGCAGCTCGCCCAGCAGCCACAGACCTCAGCAGGTCACACCGACTCCTGACACGAGCAATGTCAGTCAGCCCAACGTCAGTGAGGTTTGCTCCTCACCCAAAATTGCTGCTGCCTCTCGCCGCCGGCGGCGGGCAGACGCCAAGGAGAGGCGAGCAGGGCCCTGGGCGGGCTGCGCGCCCCACGACCCGTCCCTGCCGGAGCAGGGCGACCGCAGGGGCACGGCGTGGGCACCGAAGCACTGGGGAGGGGCCAGGGTGTGCAGGACACGGAGCAGAGGATGCTGGATGGAGGTCCTGGGTGGGCCACGCGCTGGAGAGTCGGGGAAGGGGTACGCTTCTCCGAGCCTCCATGGGACCAGCAACGTTTTGTATCTGAACTCAAGACTCCTCCGAGCTTCAGCCTCTCGCGGACGCCGACGGAGACTGTGAAAGCACTTCCACAAACGGAGGAAAATACAAGGCAAACAGAAAACACTGCAGCTTTTTTCTGGATCAAAGCATCTCCTGACTTTCTAAGCCCATCGCGGGAATTTTTTGGTGGCCCGACTCTTGATTTATGGCTGTACGAGCCGAGCAATGCTGCTGGCGCTGCCAAGAAGATGTCGGGGGTAGAAGGCGGGTCCTAAATCAGAGCGTCCAGCGGGCTCGTTGTGCAGTGAGCGGGGCCAGGGAGAACTGCGGAGCTCGAACGGACAGCTCTGATCTTGCAAGAAGCCCTGCGTGGCAGGTCCCCCGCGCCTCACGGGTCTCTGCAGCACATCCATCCCAGATGTCAGCTCGCCACTACGCACAGCTCCATTCTAAATTTATCGTATAGATGTGTTTACTGCAGCGAGCCCTTACCCCCTCCAGATTCCTCCTCTGGGAAGTCCTCGCAGAGGCCCAGCCTCAGGCTCTGAAACTTCTTGTTTTGGGATCTTCTGTCTGTATAAAAACCCACAAGGTTTCACTTACGCTGGAAAATGTTTCTCTGGCTCCAATTAAATACAACCATCTCCGTAGGAAAACAAACCACGCACCTGTGGGTCGGGGCACCAGAGCTGTTGGCACGGTCCCTCAGGGCTCGTTCCAATCCATGGTCACTTCATACAAGAGCTAATGGGAAAAGAAAACAGTTTCTTCCCTGTGTCCTCCCTGGGCAGGGGACGCTCCAGCCACGGAAACGGGAGGTTTCTCATCACGAGAGAAACGGGGCTTTGCAGCCTGTGTTCCTGCTCGGGGGTTCATCAGCCCCGGACTGTGGCTCAGGTGGGATTAGGTGAATCACCAAGGATGCGCACACCGTCATGCCACTGCCTGTGCCAGCGGCAGCCCGGACCCGCCAGCCACGGAGCATCTCCAGGTGCTGTCCCGGCACTCCGGAGCCTCCTGCCCGCTCCTGCCTGCCCCATCCCCTCTCCTGCCCCGTGCCAGAGGCTCACCCCACGGCCGAGCCGATGGCCCCTGGCTCGAGCGCCAACCTCTCCTGTCATGGATTCGGTCCGAGCCCTCGCCAGGGAGCGGTTCCACCGCCCTGCGAGCACTTGTGCTGCAGTGAGCCGCATGTCAGGCCAAAGGAGGGTCCTCTGCCAGCCCCCTGCCTGCTGTGTGCTTGGTAATTTCATTGGGACTGTGGGCAACCGCCAGTTTGTTACCAGGGTTAGTCTTTCCAGCTGAAGAGACAGGGAAAAACAGCAAGGGAGCAGAGGAGGCTTTGCTGGTTACGTGCCACGAGCCTCATGCAGGAACTGAGCGACTTGGCCAGCGCTCACCCACCGCTGGCAGCAGAGCAGGAAGAACCCAGCGCTTCACGCGTGCTCCCTGCCAGCAGCGTGGTTTTCTTCTTCGGTTAGAGAAGGGCCGAGGCTGTCAGGACGCTCGGAGCTGCAGTAAATCCTGCTGTGGGGAAGGTGCCCCAGGGACACCTTTTCCATTGCTGCTCCCGGATGGTGCAGGGGCTGGAGGGGCACTGGTGATCCCCGGCGCTGGAGGAGAGGCGGAGCTCTGGGGGTCTGGGGGACAGGCAGCCCCTGTCCAGCTGCGAGGGGAGCCGGGGGCTGCTCCAGCGGCTGTACAGGGGCCTCTGGCCCCTGCCACGATGCTGAGCAGAGAAGGATGGAGCTCGGGGGAACGGTGCCCAGCTGGGTGTTTGCTCGGGGGCCTGGAGCCAGGGCAAGGCACAGAGCTGCTCCGAGCCTGCAAACCTGGACTCCTGCTGCAGCGCCCTTGAACCAGGACCGGAATGACACCAAATAATCACAGCCAAGATACGGAGACCACCACAGCGATTCGTGGCCTGGAAACGGGTAGGTGAGAACGCTCCCCCTCGTTCAGCTGAAGACCCTCAGACACCAGAGCTGGACTCACTCACCTCATGCTGCCGGAGCGGTTCCTGAGCTGCAGCCTTTTCCAGCGCCGTTATTAGGTTAAAAAAGTAAGACAAATCCCTCAAGAAAGAAGCGAGGGTGTATTTAGGAAATCTGGTGGAGATCAGCTGCATCTCCTGTTCGGGGAGGGAAGCTGAGCGTGCAGGCTGCGAGCTGCCCACCCTGTGCTTCCCCCCCACGAGCACCCTCCCTCTCCCGGCACCTCGGCACTGCTGCTGGCTCCTGTGTGGTCGCTTCAGTCGGGCACTTCTCCATAAATTCAGGCTCAAAAGCAGGTGGCAAGACGCCCATTTAAAAGAGAATGTTTTCTCCTGTGAGAGGTCTTTTTGTTAAATAAAAGCAAGAAGCCCCAAAATCAAACACTAGTGCACAGCGTTGCAAAGTCAGAGATGAGAGGGATGGAAAACAGGGGTGAGGAGGGGAAAAAGATGCCGAAGAGATGGACAGGAGCCGGTACTGTGCCATCGTAAATAAGCAGAAAGGTGTTTATGCCAACAGCGGCGCCTGAGCAAGAACTGGGCAGCTGATGTGAAAAATGAGAGAACATTTAAAACACAGGCGCTATCGAACACGCCTCTGCCCCAGGCCAAGTGACGGAGGGTGTGCCGAGCCCACGCCCTGCGAACCCACCGCCCCCCACCACGCTCTGCGCCCCATCCGCCGCATCCCCACGGTGCCGGACCGGACCCTGCGCTGCCCGCGGGACTGAGCGAGGCCGGGCTGGCTGCAGCGGGCACAGCACCGGGGCACTGCTTCAGGAGAAAAACCATACCCGTGGCCCCTGCTTTCCTTTGACTTCATGGAAACTTTATAGATGCTGGAAGGAATCTACGCTTTTACACAATAAAAGGGCTCTGGTGGTGGGGATCATGTCCCCAGCCCCCACCAGCACACCCCAGCACCCACCACTGCTCCAGCACTGGTCCCAGCGTTCAGCTGCGCACACGGAGGAGGAAAAACCAGCACAGACACACGTGCGACAAATGGCTTTAAAAGGACACAACGAAACACGGTTCTAAGAAGCCGCTTCCTCCATCCATCACAATGTCAGACTTAAAACCGAACTCCCTCGGGTTTCCTTCTCCCCAGGGACCCCAGCAGCCACCGTGTCCAATGGTGGCACTGTGGCTCCACTGCTGGGGGCTTCCCAGTAACCACCACCATTCCGGGCTGGCCAGGGCCCCTCTCTGTCACCTTCAGCCTCACTGTCCCGTGGTCTCACCTGCTCTCTTAGACTCCTGATCAGAAAAGCGCGGTGTGCTCTGTTTGGGGGCCACTCCCAGGTCCCAGCCACTCGCGGGGGCTGCGGCAGGAGGGGCTCAGCCCGGCTGTGCGAAACAGTCCAGGCGCTTTGTTTCGTTTTGTTTTTAAAGCCACATTTTCACACTGCTGTTCAAAGCAGCAGGACAGGAGCGAGCGGCTGGAGCCCCGCCAAGGCCCGAGGGAGTGGAAGCACCGTCGACATGACACGAGTGTGTCCAGAGAACACAGAAGTACATTCAGCAATAAAAGCAGACAAGGCAAGCGTCTGGCAGGGGAAGGACCGCGGCGGCATCCCGCCAGCAAACCCGCGCCGGGCAGGACACAGAGCGCTCAAGGGGATGGAGCGCCCGGGAAGCAGCTAACGGGGGTGTTTGGCTGCTGGTTTGGGAACGCTCCCAGCACCCAGGGAAAATCACTCAGAACAGGGAAGCTGCCCTTGGGCTAGCAGGAGGAGGCAGGGAAGCTGCTCGGTGCCTATTTACAGGTAAACGCCACAGCTCCGGACTGAGCCCTGGCGTCAGCTGGAACCACGGGTCAGCCTCTGCTGCTGGCAGGGGTGTGAGGAGTGGTCCTGGCTAGGAGAAACTTTCCAGACCAAAGGGCATCATCTACACGGCCACTGCTGAGGGAAACAGACTGGACACCTCCTGGTCTGGAAATTAATGTAACAGGCAAACAAGAAACTGGGTCCCTCTAAAAAAATGGTGGCTTTGACCCATATTCAGTGAGTTTCAGTTCTTCACCACCTCTGTTCTGGCCCACCAAATAACCTCGGGACAGAGCCTTCTTGTTGGGCCTGTAGCAAGCGGATCTGGTGAGACAGCGGCTCACACGGGAGGAGGAGGAGCAGCAGGAGGACAACCGCCTGCCACCTCCTTCTCCCAGCCTCACTCTCGGAGGCTGCTGACCCGACCGTTGCTGCCCAGAAAGCTGCCCTGCAGGCAGGAGATACAGCTCTCCCCGGCACAGCCGCATCTGCCAGAGCAGCTTCCCAGGACAGGGTTGTGCTGACGCCAGGGAGGGGATGAAGAGATGTCCCGCAGAGCTCAGCGTGATGGTCCCCCAATTCCTGTCCTCCTGCCCTAGCAGGAGCAGTGTTTCTCGTAACAACGCTGCTTGCTATGCACTGACAGACACGCTGGAGCTTACTGAGCGAGGAAAACATAATGTGAAGGAAGGAGCTTCTCATGGCAAGGGGGAACAACCCAAACTCCGGCATTCTGCCACTGCATCCCAGCACAGGGAGTCAGTCCCTTGCATCCCGGCTCCAATGTCTGTCCAAGAGGACCCTTGCCAAGGTGCATTCCCCGTCCCCGCTGTCCCTTCTCAGCCCGCCGGCGCTCACACAGCCCTGCAAATGCTGCCGGTCATGGCAAGGGGACACAGAGGCATCCTTCAGAGCCCATGCAGGGAGGAGCGGCAGAAGGACTGGGAACAGTTCAACACAAACGTGAGGGTCGGGTCTTCTCTCCATCAGTATCTCCTTCTCTTCTAATTTCTGGAGCCACTGGTGACAGTGTGCTCTGAAATGATCGTCTGGTAAGATAGCTACTCTCCAGGGCACTGGAACGGGAAAAGTCTCAGCTGTGACACGTCCGTTTCACTAACACAGGAGATCTCCTGGGTCTAGCAGGGCTGAGGTGGTTACGGAGTCTGGAAGAAGAGAACAAGCAGGCTCTGGGCATCGGTGTCAACTCATCAGCCACCGCAAAAGTGCAAGCAGAGCCAGGCCTGCTCGTGGCACCGTTGTTTACTCTGAGCGAGGGGGCTCAGGATGGGTAGCGCAGGCTGGTTTACGCCATCCGGCCACACATCCCCCCAGCAAAGAGCATCAGCTTCCCTTCTGCAAGGGTCTCCTGCAGGAAGGACATTTCTCCACATCCTTGAGATTCCCACTGCCTCCTCTGAGCCCCACCACCCCAAAACCGCTGAACTGGTGTTACGTGTGGGCTTTTGGTTTATTTTTGGATGTACGGTCACAAACACGTACCTCAGCTCTCATCACTCGGGATCCTGCCTTGTGGCGATGAAGGACTGTATGTAAGAAAGTAGAAGAAAACAGAAAAAATAAAATGAATGCAGTAAGCAAGTTCAGCCTCAGCCGCACAATGGAACGAGAGGGCTGGGTAACAGGCCGGTCAGGGAGGTAGTATCTGACACCAGTGAACTCGCTGTCAGCACTAACAGACAACATTCATCACTTCCAGGCAAACCCGCTCATGCTTTTGGCAGCGGCTGGCGATCTTTAAAGCGGGAAGCTGGAGTTTATCTGAGCAGATTTTACTACAAATGAAATCTGCTGCCACAAAGCTTGTGCTTCAACGCCCTGCCCGGCCCGACAGCCTGAGCTACTGCTCCACCACTCTGGCCCTCCCTGTGAGGAGCTCTGCACACACGTTGTGTGCAGGACCATCCGCTGAGGTCTTGCAGCTCCCATCGGCTGCTGTGATCTAACCATCCCTCCTCCTCCTCCTCCCTGTCTCTCTCACGATCTTATCTCTGCTCTCCGCAAAGGCTGAGAAGTACAACATGCACTATGCTGGCTTAGATCCAGACATGATAAAAGGAACCCGTAGATGTGTTTATTGCTGAGCAGATTCACATTTAACTTATCGAGTTGGTATCTGGTTCCCATTTTACGCTTTGTGCTCCTTGTTTACTTTCAGTGTTTCAGCTAAGACCCATCTTCTGCCCACGAGCACGAGGCAAGAAAGGTCAGGGCTGGCACTTCCCGAGGAGAGTGGCTCTGCCTCGGAGAAGCACCCTGTGCTGCTCTCATTTACATGCCACCCTCCCCAGGCCAGGCTTACTTGCTTGTTCCTCGGGAAGCTGTCTCAAAGAACTTGGTCCTCGAGGCCACCCTGCAAAGAGAACCAGAGTGGTCACTGTGGGGATCTGATGAGGCGATTTGCTCATTAGAGCTCCTCTGTGCCAGGGCAAAGAACAGCAGCATTAGCAGACACCGAAGATGATCACCGTCTAACGGTGTCTTTGTGCTCCTCGTGCTGCCAGCACGTTCCCCTCTGCCTGCGCACCGCCCTGGCCGGGCAGCCCCGGACCACTGTCAGCCAGACTGCTCGTTTCCACGCTCCTGCTTATAATCCGACGTGCTGGTTTATATAAACCTGCATCCATCCCATTCTGTGGCCTCGCTTTAGCTCCCACTGTCCTCACAGAAAGACGAGTTCTAGCGAGGGATTCGGGAGAGCAAAAGCAAGGCCCATTCCTGCCCCACGAGTCGGGAGCTGAAGCTCCCGGCACCTTTGCTGGACTAAGCAGTGAACATGCAGGACTGGGACCAGCTGCACAGCCTGCTCAGGAGCTCTCCCGCGGCAGGCCCTTCTCCCAGGACTGCCGACAGAGACCGTCGCTCATGGCTTCCACAGCTCACGACGCACGGTTTAGCAGCTCCTGTCACTACGGGCAGGGCGAGGCCCCCGCACACGCCGGGGCTGCGGCGTGGGGGCAGAGTGCTGGCTGAGGGGCTTTGGCACTGACCTGGGGTGCTGCCCCGTGGGGAGGGGGATGGAACACGCATCTGTGCTGGACATGCAGCAGCACCCAGGTTACAGCCTCCCCACCAATGGTCCTGACTGCTGGGCTCAGATCCCTGTGCATTTAGTCACCTTTTCTTTGTTTTTTAAATTCCCATTGAAGCCAGCAAGGTTTCTTCTATCTACTCAAAACCTGAGAGGGATCTGGAGGAGAAGCTGAACACCATCCAGTTTCCTTAGGAGAGATCGAGGCTGGATCCTGTCCTTCCCTGGGAAGCTCTCAGGTGGGAGGCTTCCTCAGAGCCAGGCAGGGAGGGGCTCTCCAGCTCCACTGACATGGGAAGAGCGGGGAAGGTGATAGGGCAAAGCTCAGCCCCAGGGCTGTACTGGAGAGGGCTCAGAGCTCTGTTTCTCCCATGTGTGTTTGCCTGTGCTATGGCCATGCTCCCCCCCAGGCGCTGCCCACTGCACACCTTTCCAGCCCCACGTTCAGACCCGCGCTGGCAGCGGCACCTGGCTGCTGACTTACACGGATGAAGGCACCTCCTCTGCTGTTCCTGCTATCAGGTCTGGCCTCTGCTCCAGCCTCAGAGGGACCGGAGTCCTGCACGGCGGGTCTGGAGGTCTCACAGGGGGACGGGTTATCACAGGCTTATCACCATGGGGTCGTGGCTTAGGGACACTGTCGTTCTCACCTGCGAGGTGGAAGATTACAAATGCTGAGTACAAAGCTTTGGTGGAGGGGTAGAGGTGTTTATGATGAGGCATTAAACGAGTTACTGGGCTCAGTTCTGTCTGTCTGCCCCAACACCCTCTCTCTGACTGTGGCCAACAGCCAGAATATTGCCTGGGAAGGACACGTTTTCTTGAACGACACCTGCGTGGTTCTGCTCTTCAACAGCGAGAGGATTAGCACAAACTGCGATCCCTGCATCCCAGGGTCACTGTTTCCCCCAGCTTTCCTCTGGGATGGTGGCACTACCTGTCCTCTCTCCCAGCTTTCTGCTCTGCCTCAGCTGCTTTTCTTCCCCAGGATCCAGCCAACCTCGTTATTCACTTATCCCTGTAAGGCTTTCAAGGGTTAAGAGAATAAGGAGAAAGTGTCAGACTTTACCCAACACCCCAGTGACTCCACACCTTCCCGCAGTCCTCATGATCTTCTCTCCTGGCTATTTGTACGGCTCAAAACCATCTTAAGGGCTGGGTTCCTGCCCTTCCGATTCAGACATTTCCACTGCTAGAGACTCCTGTTTCTGATTAGAACGAAGTCAAAGACGTTCTTCTGTTTTGGTAAGATAATTAACCGCTGCAACTACTTAACCGAGGCTTTGTCGACCCCTTAGTTACTGAACCTTCTTACACACCCTGTTGTGCTGGCTCGAACACCACTCCGTAACCAGCTCTTCTCCAGACCTGCAGTTGGAGATTCCGATCAAAATTCCCCTCAACACACCGTTCCAGCACTGGTTTGCCAGTATCGGCACTGATGTGTCACGACTTTATTACTACTTCAGAGTTTTTCTACAGACACGTTCGTGGTCCGAGGCAGCCAGTCTGACGAGCTGTGGCTGCGGGATGTGCTCTCAGCACACCGCGTGTGAGAACGCAAAACCATTACACTCGGAAGCATGAAATGCACCTGGTGTAGAAGCCAAAGCTAAAACCCATCTCCCTCCTCCGAAAGCAGATTTCCACCTACCACTTGCACAATAAATTTAAATCAAGGCAGTGGTGGCAGTCAGAGGAGCAGGACGTCTGTGCTACCCAGCCGGGCCTGCCTGCGTTCTCCCCACCACGAACCGGAGTCGTTTGCCAAGAACGCAGCCTGGTTTTCATTTCCTAGACACGGGACTGCAGAGCTGCCAGGGTATGACAGCGCCTGAAAGAGCTGGGAAGAGCACGGGGAGAGCTGGCAGACCGCAGAGAGCAGTATGGCTTTTATTACAGCCATCGTCCTGAGAGTATTATAAACCTCAGCACCCAAGTCCCACTGTCACAGCAGAGCGCAGGGCGCTGCAGCGGCTCCGTGGGGCTGCGGGGGACGATGGGGACAATGTCTGCAGACACACAGACAAGCAAACGCCCACCAGCCTCCACCACTGAAACGAGCAACACTGGCTCAGCTCTGGCCCCAAACTAGTCCTTTCTACCTGTAATAAATTTCTGCATAAGGCTTATGAGAATGCAAATAATAATCATTATTTATATTAACTCCAACGGACAAACCGTCAAAAGCCTGGGTAAGCCAGAAGCTGCATCACAGGGGCCCTGACAGATAAAACCAACAGAAATTCAAATGCAAAAGTGACTTTTGCCATTTTCCGCACCTCTGCTGAGGAGAGCACTGACAATCCAGAGTGGCCGGGTAACTGGGTACAAATTGCTTTGGGTTTAATGGTCTTTACATTGCTGCTCAAGCCTGGGTTTTAAGAGCCTGCTGAGCCAGGCTGAGCTTGGCATCAGCAAAGCCTCAGCTACTGCACAGAAAGGCTGCTTCATCCGATGCTGGTGGCACCTGCCTGGGTCAGCAGGGGAGAGGCAGCACCAGCACCGGCACAGGGCTCTGCAGCCTGCTCCAAAACCTCACAGCAGCTGTGCCCCCAGTAAGCACCAGACTGAAGGTACCCACCATCTGAAATAAAACAGGACCACTCAGGAGCCCGAGGCCTGATCAAACCCTCAGGCTGTGGGCCCATGCCCGTGTCTCAAGCTGTTCTGGTCTCCCACTCCCTCTTGCTGGGCAACATCAGAGGACACAAGGCAAGAAGCCCACCACTGGCCCTGACCGCCCTGGTGCAGGATGAGCAGCGGGGTGGGCTGGTTTGGGGAGAATGGCTCTCCTCCTGCCTCGCCTCGGCTGGGACCCGGCGCAAGCTGTGGGAGCATGCTCACCCTCTCTGCCGTAGATCCCTGGCCGGGGAGCCGGTCTCCTGGCCTGGAGCGTGGAGGTCCTCAGGGCAGGGCTGGCCACCACCCCGTTGGCAGCCTTGCTGGCCTGCTTCGCCCCTCCGTCCTGCAGCCTGGCCACCAGCTTCCCCACCTCTGCCTCGGCACGTGGGTCGGGCCGACCCTCAGTGGGGGGACGGCCTGGCTCGTCACCCCCCAGCCGGGGTGCGGGCAGGCGGCTGCGGAGCAGCGGTTTAGGGGCCTCCACGCCGACAATGCTGCTGCCGTTGGGGGTCTGGCCATGCCGGTCTGCTGCGGAGCCAAGAGGACAGAGAGCCACTGGGTTAGGAGGGGAATATACTTACAGGTTCATTCTAAATTCCGAGCACTCTCACTCATGAGAAGTTGTGCACCATGCTTTTACGTCCTTCCAAAACCCGCCCGTCTCACGCCCCTTGCTGTGCTAGAGGCAGGGGATGCAGAAGAGCTGCTAGTGAACGGATTGCACGCTGCAGCCTTGGGGCAGGCAAACACTAACACTTCTGCTCCCAGTCTGGAGAACCATTCAAATTCAAGGCCATCTCTAACTGCATGAGCGGTCTTGTGATTTTGAAGAGCCATTCGAATCAATCACGTTTTGCCAGTGCCAAAAAGTACACTTGTAGCATTACGGCTAAAACATCATCAAAGCTCTGAACACAGTAACGGAGAAAGACACTTAATCTCTCTGGTGATGATGGGATCTAGGGCACAGCTTGCAATGACGATTAGAGCAAATTGGGTGCAGAGGGAAACATGATTTTAAATCGATGTGCCCCTCGACATGGTAATAAGGGCCTTACCACTTCCTTACAATCACATTAATTTAACAGCACTTACACTTAGTCTAGAAAATATTATCCCTGGGCTCTGAAAAAGCACTTTGGTGTAGTAGCTCTGGAGGTAAAACTGCCAGCGGCTGGGCCAGCTCTGCAGACCCTCTCAGGGTGGGTCCGCTCTGGTGGGACTAGCCTGGGCACACTCGCTCCCATCGCACCAACTCTGCTCCTCAGTTCTACTTCCACCACTTCGCATTCTTGCCTCTGAAACCACAGACCCTCTCCACTGGGCTTCTCACACACAAGAACCAGCCTTAGTTCAGCTAATGGAGAACGCTGCAAGTAACAGAAAGAAGAAATCCCCGGGGAATTTGAGCCCAGGGGTGAGGCGTGAGGCAACCTACGTGTGAGTACTTTTTTGCTGTCCTTTCTCCCTGACCAACAGACCTGCCTGTCTGCGCGCTCTCGGCCTGGGGAGTGCAGTCCTGCTACTGTCACCTCCACTGCTCCTGGAAAGGTCAGTGTTAGAAGAAACCAGAGGGGAGAGAGGCAGGTAAGGTATCAGCAAACAGCTGGACTGACCTCCACTTTCTTCCACAGAAGCTCCGAAGAAGACGGGTCTTTCCCTCAGAGGCCGTTTGGAAATGGTGATAGGTTTGTGCCGTCGAGCAGTCACCCGGGGAGGAGGCACCGGGGGGGCCGCGGTGTCTTCTGGGGGGCCAGAGTAGATCTGTAAAGGCAGACACGTTTCGATGACCTCCTGCCCCAGCAGGTTGAAGGACATCCTCAGAGGCTCAGCTCGATAACCTGGTGTCATTAAAAGGCACCTCGCAGCAGACTATGGAGTTAGGCGGGTGTGCCGGGCTAGGGGCGCAGACCTGGCTTCTGCCCTGCTCCTCTCTGCTCTCCAGCAGCCACAAAAGCTGCCCATGTTCCCGACTGACCCAGGAAGGCTGGAAACACCAGGGCTGCTCCAAACCAGCCCGACCAGCCACGGCCCACGGGAGCCTGGCAGGGCCCTTGCAGCCGTTTGCTTCAGTCCTGCCACCCCCCAGCTCCTCCAGCCTCTCGAGTGGGACAGACAGAGTGCACCAGCTGCTCTCGAGAGCCAGCAGCACCCAGGAAAGCCATGGCTGCAAGGGGCTAGAGCAGGACTGATGCTTTAGAGATGGCTCTGCAGACATGTCCTGCCATGGGCTTGCCTGCTCTGCCCCTCGCACACCCACTGCAGCAACCGTTACACTAATTAATGCAGCAAAATCACACAGACAACGTGTAGAAGCAAATCATGCTGGAGCAGATGAAGGAAGCTTTGAAAGCTTTGACAGTTTGAGAAACATCAAGTGTTCCACATGGGCAAGGCGATAAAATCCATGGAAAGCACCCGAACAAACCACTGCATTGTTTTAAAACTAGTGCGAAACCCCCTCCAGCTCCCGGCTCACAGTGAAGTGTGTGGCACGAGGAAATCATCTTGGATGAAATACTGGCATAAAACCAGTGCTGCTAAGGAGGGTTATCTCCTTTTCTCACTGGTCACAAGGCACCTATGTGGTTGGGTTTAACTTAGAGGTTCTTATTTATGTCAGTGCTTTTTTGTTAGAGCTGAAAAGGAATTCAGCTCCTGGGCAGTCTCGAAGATCTGAAACACAGAGAGCTGTTTTCATGAGAAGCTTTTCACCATCTGAGCACCATGCTAAACCCCAGCGCAAACTACTCTTCTTAAGATGTGGGTGCAGCCTCTGCTTTGCTTCTCCTTCTAAATGAAAATCCAAGTTAAACAACTCAAAGGTACAAAGATATTGACAGACCCTCATATTGAGAAGGTTTGTACAGGGAAGAAGGTGTTTCCAGAGCGACTTATTGAACGATGGCACTGGAATAAATGCTGTGGAAACAGTAATTATCCACGACAACTTGACGAAGAGTTACTGTCCTTAGAGTCCTCAAAGTGCAACACACTGCACCATATCCCTTTCCTCCTCCAGACTCATTTAATTGTTTGCTCATCTGTGAGCTGAAGACACTTTCAACTCGTTCGCTCAATCTAATAAGTGTTACTAACTTAACCTTATTGCTGAAGAAATTAAAAGCAAGCAAAGAGATGTCTGGCTTTAATAAAGCTTTAATTCCAGCCCGTAGAGGTGGCAGAGTAAACAGGGTGTTGACTCAGCCTGCACCGCAGGCCGTGCACGGGGGAGGAGGACAGGGGCTCGGTTCCCAGTGAGTTGTGTGAGGATCCCAACACACAAACGATTCCCTGTTCTGCTGAACCGGGAACTTATTAAAAGCATCGCAGAGACCTACAATGAAGCCACCTTGTGATCTTCATGAGCTTTGTGTGGGTACTCAAAAGTCTCTTTGAGCTCTTTCATCCCATTTCTCTGGTTTCAGTCTTCGGCACCACAACTGACTCCCACACCGCCCATCTGGTCCCTGTTTGGTGGCTCCAACTCCACATCCACTTTTGTAAGATCCCTGCTCTTCCAGCTTCGGCCTCCTCTTCCCTACCTGAAAAGGGGGCTTTGCCCCTGCACGTGTGCCACCCTGTCTGCTGGATGGGTGACCCTAGCAGCTCCCTACAGCAGGCACTGTCCTCTGGAGAACAGCTTCAGACTCTCCCCTCCTCTGAGATGTGAGAGATTGTCTGGATACTCTGGCGGCAGCAGCTGCCCTCCCCAGACCTGCCCACGCCGTCCCTACCCTGGACCCGGACACATCGTCTGCGCGGCTGAATTACTGTCATCGGCCTTTCGGTACTGCTCTGCTCTGGGCTTTTATCCCCTGCATTAATAGTTGTACAGTGTCTCATCTTGGACTGTGCCTGTTGATACCAGTTATGCTCTGGTCTAGCTCCTGTCTTCAGCAAAGGAAAGTGTCGCGTCCTGTAATGTCCAGGCATAGAATAGGGTTTTTTCAGTAAAGATTCCTCTTATCCAAAAAGAAAAGTAAAAATCCTTAGACTCAGGGTTTCCTTTGGAACTAGCTAAAGGCAGCAGTGAGGAACATACCTGCCAGGCTTTATGTTTCCTTCTGAAGCATTTCAGAACAGCGTATTATATAAAAAAATCACAGTCCCTATGGCAGCTCCAGAAAAAGGAGCCAGAGCTCCTCAGCGTTGCCACAGCAACAGCTCGCTTGAACCCAGTGGAGCAGCCCGGAGCTGTGCGGAGGCTCCCAGGGCTGCCGCCCGTCCGTACCTTCCCAAAGTGCTCGATGAGGATCTCAACTACTATGTTTTGGAACTTGATGTTCATCATCGCAGCCACAGTATCCTCCTGTGCTCGCATGAGGGTAGGTCCAAATATCACCCCCATGTTAGAGGGTGACATCAGATTCTCCCGGCTGTGCTCACATACGCTACGGAGAGAAGGGAAAAGGAAGAGGTTTGGGGTTGTTTTTTTCCAAGCAGATCTTATTCCAGGCAATAAAAAAGGATACCGTAAGAAACAATCATTCAATTTTTTTCATTTTCTTTCAGCAGAATTTGTTTCCCAGCCCCACCAGAGATAAAACATGTCTCTAGTGACGACACGCACGTTTGGCTGGGACAACTGCTTGGGACAGCAACATGCTGACAGCAGTTTTATTTGATCTCTTCCCACTCCCAGCTCCTCTTTTAACTGCAATCAGAAGTCATCTGCGCAACACACACACAAAAGGGACCATTTAAATCGGAATCCCCTATTTACCCAGAACTGACTGGTGGCTTTGATTTTCCCTCTCTCTGCAGGAGCGGGCTGAATGCAGGGAGCACTTTGGAGGTCTTCAGTAAATCTCCACACAGCATCTTTTTCTGGAAGAACTGCCATGTTCCCAGAGCAGAGCTCTCCTGCCCAGCAGCCTTCCAGCTCCGCAGGAACATGCAAGCCTGCGGAGCGGCACCGATCGCTGATGGAAGTCCCAACCACCCGCCTGGGCACCACCTGCTTCCAGAAGTGGACCAGAGCTGAGAGACTGATGCCGACACGTAATGAATTCTGGGTTGGCCCTGGTGTTAAAGGGGTTTCTGTCAGCACGAGGGGGAACGGGAATGGGATTTAGATGTAAACCCTTTCAAGAATAAACACAGTGGCCATGAGTGCAGTGTCAGCTTCATCAGACCGCACAGCAGATGCCCTCAGCTCCGCCACTTACGCAGAAAGGTTTCTAAAAACCACATGAATGTGTATGAAAGGCTGGAACTGGTGGCAGGCAGCATCTCCCATCCAGGCCTCCTGGCCCCACAGAGAGGACACAGTGCCGAGGGCTGAGCACTCGCCCTCGAGCATCAGGGCATGACAGCCCCAGACCAGTCCCACGCGCTCGTGAAATGGTCCAGTTTTGAAAACAACTTCTCCAGAGGTCCAAAGCAAGCACTGCCACATCAAAGCCATTGCTCCTGGCCTTTCCTGACACATCGCTCCCTTGCTTTTGAGATTTGGCGGCTCATCAGAAGCCTCTCCCCCTGGGGTGGGGAGGGCAGAGCTTTCACACAGAGCCTGAGCGTTCCATGTGACAAGGAGACAGGAAAACACCCTCTTCCCAGTGCAGTGCTGGTGCCGTTATCACCAAGTAACAGACTTTTCCAGTGGCTCACTGGCAGAAGCACATGGAAGCAGCTCTGCTTAGTGCCACCAAGCATCCAACACTCCTGTACGAGAGCAGACTGACCCACTCCAGCCTTCGGGCAGCTCTAAGGGCTCAGGACATTGATTCCACATTGCTGGAGAACAACCCAAAGCATGCTGCATATTCAGCCCATGGGCACAGGTCCTACAGCTGCTCCCAAACCCCAGACTCACGAGTCTTGTTAACTGGGGTGAGAGGTGACAATTTATACCTCTGCTGAGGGGGGGTATTTTAATTTTGAAATTATTTCCTGCTTGCCCCTTGTCAGAAAGGGGAGGAAGGTGGCAATTAGAAAGAGAAATCTCACTCAGCACAGCGGGTAGCCAGGATCACAGATCACAGAATCATCTAGTTGGAAGAGACCTTTAAGATCATCAAGTCCACCGTTCACCCTGCACTGCCAGGGTCCTTAAACCGTGTCCCTCAGCACCATGTTCACACGTCTTTTAAACACCTCCAAGGATGGGGACTCCACCAACTCCCTGGGCAGCCTGTTCCAATGCTTAATGACCCGCTGTGTAAAGAAATTTTTCCTGATATCCTACCTAAATTTCCCCTGCCGCAACTTAAGGCCATTCCCTCTTGTCCTGTCATTCATAACATGGGAGAAGAGAACAAGCCCCACCTCCCCACAACCTCCTTTCAGGTAGTTGTAGAGAGCGATAAGGTCTCCCCTCAGCCTCCTCTTCTCCAGACTAAACAATCCCAGCTCCCTCAGCCACTCCTCATAAGATAAGTTCTCTAAACCCTTCACCAGCTTCGCTGCCCTTCTCTGAACCTGCTCCAGCACCTCAACGTCCTTCTTGAAGTGAGGGACCAAAACTGGACACAGTACTCAAGGTGTGGCCTCACCAGTGCCCAGTACAGGGGGGCAATCGCTGCCCTGCTCCTGCTGGCCACACTATTGCTGATACAAGCCAGGATCCCATTGGCCTTCTTGGCCGCCTGGGCACACTGCTGGCTCATATTCAATCGGCTGTCGACCACCACCCCCAGGTCCTTTTCTGCTGGGCAGCTCTCCAGCCACTCTTCCCCAAGTTTGTAACGTTGCAGCGGGTTGTTGTGGCCCAAGTGCAGGAGCTGGCACTTGGTCTTGTTGAATTTCCTACAACTGGCCTCAGCCCATTGATTCAGCCTGTCCAGATCCCTCTGTAGAGCCTCCCGACCCTCAGGCAGATCAACACTTCCTCCCAACTTAGCGTCATCTGTGAACTTGCTGAGGATGCACTCAATCCCCTCATCCAGATCATTGATAAAGGTATTGAAGAGAATACTCACACCGTCTGTGCAGCCCACACATCAATTCCAGGGGGACAGAGGTGGACACAGTTTTGCAAACCTGCCATAAAACTGATTCCATTATTGCTCTTACTTTGGCTTTAGAGAAAATCATCTGCTTACTTGACGAGGTGCTGTATGAGGAGTTCTAACATCTCTCTGTTCTTGTCAGGTAGTTTATAGACCAGTGCGTGAATGGCTCCCAGCCTGTAATCCAGGTTCTCAGATTCTGGAAAGAAGTAATGCAAAGAAAAGTTTAGTTGACATCCCCTGGCTCTCCAGACCCTCCGAGAGCTTGAAACCCTGTCAGAGGAGAGGTCTGCAACAGTGAAGGAGAGAAGGGAAGAAACACCACCAGCTCCTTGCACAACTAAGCACCCAGAAGAGGGGGTCCCTCCTCCTTCCGCAGCAGGAAGCGATTGGACACACTGGTGCTGGGCTGGCAGAGCTCTGCCAAGTGATTCTGATGTACGCTGGTGGGGAGGGCAGGGCAGCTGCGGGACTTACTGGCAGCTTGGACCAACTCTTTGTGGAGCTTGTAGGTCATGACGGGTTCAGAGAGATTCCTGCAATAACCAGAAAGAAAACTGAGCTCTGGCAGGGCAGCGTGACCCGCTCGCCACTGATCTCGGAGCTTGACCTCCAGCACCACCACTTCCCAGTGGCATCTCTGCCCAGCCAGTACTATTCAAACAGCTTTCCCCATGGGATGGGGGGTTCTACAACAGGCATATTTCTCAGAAAAAAAAAAATCAAATCCATCCCTCTTCCCAAAGCCTTTGTCACTTCTTCGCCCTTTCCCACAGCCAGATGGTAACATCTGGCAGTTCCTCCACTTCTCACCCAGGTCAGCCCTGAGCTACTTCGCCGCACGGGGCAGGTGTGACGTGCAGCACTACCTGAGGTAAAACTTCAGGGAGCTGGTAATTGTCTTGATGTCCCAGTCGCCGCTTTGGAGATCCACATCCCCAGGACATTTTGGATCTGGAGGAAGAACAAAACGGCTTTAAAACAGGCCCACTTTGAGGCTGTTAATAAACAGCACGCTCTCAGGGAGAACATGCTCTCCAGACAAAGGAGGCTACAGAAGCACATGAAGAAGCTGCTGATTCTCACAGCTGGGAGAAGCAGAACACCACCAGCATCGGCATTTTGGAAAGGCTGAGGAGCAGAGCCCTAGGGATGAAGGAAGGAGCAGAAGGTGAGGTTTAAGCAGGGGTGAAAAGTCAGTGAGGGCATAGTCTCTAGAGTTTGTTTACTCCCAGCACTGCCAAGACCGGCAGAAACATCAGATCCAAGAGAAGCTTTCTGATATCCACAGCAATCTAAGTGTCCAGCTCCAACCCCTCCTTCGCAGCAACTCCCCTGAAGGCTGTTCTGGAAATGTTCCCTCCTGCTGCTCAGAGGGGAGGGAGCTCAGAGGAGGCGGTACAGCAGTGTGGAAGTACACTTTGCTCCTGCCTACCCTCACCGAACAACCACATCATTTCTGTGGTACGACATGTGGTGGGCATGGCTGGGAGATGGGGGCAGCTGGACTAAAGAAATAAACTGCAGTTTATTTTAAAAAACAAACATGACTGGAGACAAAACAAACAAACAAATCTCTCTCCTTGCTGAAGTTCAGGATGAAATCCTCTCAGCAGTTATTTCTGGGAGGTTGGACTTTCCATCCTGAGCTTGTACACAGTGGGGTGGCAAGTGGTCAGCCAAACCGATGCATATAAATATCATGAGAAGCCACTCTGTGGTGGGGTTCAGGGCAGAAAACCACAGGGATACTCACAGGGAGGGGAAGTAGCAAGAAGCAATAAAAACCGAGGCTAAGTAGTTAGTCATGAGAGCAGCGTAGCCAATAGCTGTCTGGAGACAGAGCTCCATGGGAATCGGGAACAGCTCCACATCAGCACATCCAGAGGTTTTAATAAACAACAACAGTAAAAGCAATCGTAAACAATAGTAAAACACTATAGCAGAAGCCTTTGAATTCTACATTAATGCCAGCTGCCTGCATGGGGAGCTGGTGCCAGCCCAGGCACGCAGGTACCAATGGAAATGTACCTTCTGCCCGTGCTCCAGCCCCTTGGGTAGGGACGTTGAGAACCGCTCAGCCTTTGGGACTGACCCTGGGGCTCACTAAGGGCTCGCACCCTGCTCTGGCCAACGTGTGCCATGGGACAGGGCACGGTGGCCTTGGCCAGGTCCTGGCACAGAGCAGCGCTGCTGAGCCCCACGACCTGCTGCAGGGAGTTTAGCCGTCTCCCCTATAAAGACCACACAGCAACTTAGGGGCTCGTACAAACCCTGAGATTCGGCGCACGGAAGGGCCACAGCAGGAACGCAGACATTGACTCCTCAGCGTACACACGGCACACGGTGGGGTACCGCAGTCCTGGGGGCAAACCTGAAACCGGGGGAATGGCCTCCCCGCAGCAGCCACCTTCCCAATATAGCTCTCCACGATACCCCACCAGGGAAAAAGCCCCCCAGGATGGTCTGTGGGGGCTGGTTTAGGAGGTGGCCGTGCTGGAACTGTGGGACAAGGCACCTCCCCATGCCCAGCGCTGGCCAGACACATGCCCTGGCAGCAGCACTGCATGAGGAGAGGGTGAGAGCTCATCTCTCCTTGGCCAACGTCCCATATCCCGGGCCTGTGTGGAATGTGTCCCCAGCACGTGACTCCAAAATGCTTATTTTTAGCACATGATGGGGGAAGGCTTGTCCCCACTGCTCCGGGGTCACTGCCTCCCTCTGACTCGCTGCTGCTCACTGAAATTAAACTGCAGATTGCACCACAAACACATAAAAGCAGTTTAAGGGAGGGGTGCTAGAGTGGGTTGCAAAAAAAAAGCCCGGAAAAGGAGGGGAAGATGTACTTCACAGGGGCCCCCGGGACCAAAACCCACACAGGCCACTTCTCACTGGGAAACCCGCTCAAACAATACGAAACCAGGACAATCTAGTTGCATGGAATAATTAACTCTTACCAAAAAAGGCATTCAGCAACTTCTGCACCTGAATATTGCTGCCGACGGTCCGGTAGACTCCCTCTGTGGTAAGCCCTAGGAGGAGAAAGCGAAGAGCTCAGCCAGGGGTGGTCCCCAGCGGTGGGAAGTCCACAAGCCCCATCTAGTGGAACTCTCTCCCAGCTGTCGGGGTGCTGGCTCCGCAGAAACGCTGCTTCTGCCCCAGGAACTGCCCGATGTGTGCCCCCTGCACCCCGGGTGGCAGACCGCGCAGGATTGCTGCTCCTCTGACGCGTTCTTCACTTAAAAGTCAGTCTCGTTTCATTAATGACAGAAAATACAAAATAATCCAAGGCCACGGCGAGCAGCGCCAGGACCTCACCTTTCGTTTCCACTGCGTTGATGCACTTCCGTACAAACTTGAACCCGACCTCGTTCAGCTCCACTGTTCCAAACGAGAGAAGCAGGGTTAGCTGCCCGTGCACCAGCACCGGCTCCCCGTGGAAAACTGCTGGGAAAGCCCAGCCCCAGCTCGGCGCACGAAGCCCGAGTGCCCCTGTGCCCGGCCAGGTCCACACGTGCATCTGCATCGGTACAGCCCCCCCTGAAAACACAGGCAGTCTTTAAACCTCGACAAGGATCCCGAGGGTTCTCTGCTTTCCCTTGACTCTATGTTGAGTTACAGCACCACTCTCCCCGCCTCTTCTGTCTTTAGTTGTAAAGGCGTAGGTCAGAGTCCTGCCACAAGTGAGTTCTGTCTGATAAGGAGCTGATTAATCACTTCCAGAACACTGCCAAATCGTGGCTGAAGCTCTTCCATATCTCAGGATTGTGTAATTTCCGCTTATCTACTTGACTAGTCTAAAAAACCGAAACAATACAGTTTGATACGCCGCGTAAAGCGGAGCTCCGCTGCTGTCCCAGCTGATCACCCACAGACTTGCTCCAGGCCTGTCCTGCAGGCGTCAGGACGCAGGCAGAAACTCAGGATTTTTTTCTACATGCATATTCCAACTTCTCTAATCACACGCTACTACTTCTGCTGATTTTTCTGGGATATCTGGAAGGATTGTCCCAGTTATAACAGGAAATATCCTTCTGTTCAGTGCAAACACTTACACTGAATTTCTCCTAAATGACTGTGCTGTTGGCTTGGAATTCTGGGGGTTGGGGGTATTTGGGTTGTCTTTTTAATGCGAAACAACATTTTACTGGAAAAAACCAGCCAGGACAGGTCCAGAGACCAACTCCAGTCACAGCACAGGCCGTACTGGTGAGCCCTATGAAATCACTGTGTTTTCAGCAAGTTGTTGTAATGATTCTCTCTTCTCTGAGCCACAGCAGTGAAAAGCTCAGACGTCTCTTAGCTCTGGCACAGGGATGAGTACAGATCCCCCCCAGCACAGACCCACCTAGAACCTCGTGCTACTGCTCTCTTTGCTAAGGGAATCGACCTCTGACTCTCTCACTGATCTTTTGTCCCCACTGTTGTTTTGGGATTCAGAGGTGAAAACTGAACTCCACATCCCACTAGTTCTGGTTAAATAAAAACTGCACATTGCAGGCGGTAACTTGTACCAACTCATCCTAATCCGGCCTCAGTATCAGACACTGCAAAGGAAAGAAGGTACAGTGCTGCCACAGAGGGAGGACAGCCCAGTCAGCAGAACTCGAGAACCACATGTGTGCAAGGAAACACACCGCCCGCCCCCCGACAGCTTTGGCAGCGCAAACAGCAGCAGAAACGACTCACTTTCTTCCTGTTTCGTGATGGGACTGTGGTAGATCTGGAAAAGGGGAAGGAATGGAGGAGAGAGAAACAAAAACATCATGCAACGTGGTTCAATATTTATTTTCACAAGAAAATGCAGCGCATTCTCACCAGGAAGTCAGAGGTCCTTTATCTGTAACAGCACATCCTGCACACCGAGTGAGCCCCAGATATCCCGAGTGACCGGCTGCCCACCCCGAGCATGCAGACCCTCCACACTGTCCCACGTCCTCCTCTTGAAGTGAGGAGGAGAAGAGCACTGCGGAGTCTCCCATCTCCCTGATCCCACATCCCACGTCCGCAGCCCCACAGCCCTGAGCAGGGCAGCTGGCGCAGCCGCTGCCCAGCCTCTCCTGTGAGCTGGCCAAGGGAAGGGCAGCTCTCCAGAGGCAAGGGGAGCTGCCAGGAAGGGTTTTCCCGCACTGCACACCACGCTGTGTCCATTTAGGGGAAACACGGTGAAGTGCAGGGGCCTGTGCTCTGCTCAGACCGACCGAACCGAAGGAAACACCAGCGGGCACGGAAAAGCGGGCAGACGCTGGTGCAGGGTGGCCGCTCCAATGAGCCAGACTTCCCAACCACTGCTCAGAGCAGGGATGGACAAAAAAATCACCCTGTGCAGGTTGGAGAGTGAGTTGTGAGGCACAGGAATGTGGAGCAGTGAGGCCCCAGTCCTTGGGCAGTCTGGTACAAGTGAGGAACGTTCCAGAGCCTTAAAGTGGGAAAAACCAACCCCCCACTGCAAGCAGTGCCCTGGGCAGGACATCCAGAGCCCCGGTTCAGATGCTCGAATCGTGATGGCTGTGAAGAGGAGCCTGCTAGTGGCCGAGTCACCGCTCCTCCCCAGGACCCGCCAGCAGAGGACACTGCTCGGCAGCAAACTCACGGCTGGGCAGCAGCTCCTGAACACTTACCGGCTCCTTCCCGTCCATGGCTTCCATCCACAGCCTTCGGTTGGCTTCCGAGAGCGCTTGTAGCGTGATGGTCCCAGACCTGTGCAGTTCACCCAGGGACAGGCAGAAAATGTAAATGTTTTTAATAAACAGCAAAAAGAGAGTTCCTCCAGGTTTACAGGGTTTGGGGGGCATCTGAACACAAACCATCTCACCTTTCATTAGTTTCGATGTCAAAACAAAACCTTTTGTCTATGGAGTCCGTCTTCCTCCTCACGCAGGATTTCAGTGTCAGGTCTAAGGTGCCCTAAGAGAGAAAATGAAAGCCAAGGTTAGAGGAAAGAAACCCAGGAGAAGGTTTTGGGTTCCTCAGCACCCTTCAGCTGTGGTCCAGCACAGCACTGCCCCAGGAGCACCAGGCTCCCAGCGGGTGCCCTGCCAACCCAATGGCATCTACGCTAGGAGCACAGACCATCCTTCCCACCATCGCCACAGATCAAAGTGTTGTGAGCCAGGCTTCCTCTCCTCAGCCACAAAACATTCTAGAGTTCATGGCACTACCCCACGAACAAGCACTAAATATCTCACAATCAAGCACCGCACCCCTGCAGAGCAGGAACACTGCTATGGACACACCTCACAAGGCAGTTGCTTGGTCCTGGAAGCCAGGACCATGCCTGCCTCCTACCTGACACAGTCAGGTCCTAATTTTTATCAGGACCGATCAGCGCTACCACTTATCCACAGCATTCACGGTCCAAACAGCTTTACACAAAATACCTTGTAGAAAAAGGATGTTAAGGGACCACCCCTAGAGCAGACACACTCTGACGCAAGGCCATCACTGTGGGGCTGAGCGCCGGTCCTGTGTATTCCTGCCCCTTAGTGAGGGGCATTAACCGACCCTACAGCAGAGTCAATTTGTAACGGGACCACGGGATCTCCCAAGGTTCCGCAGGAACTCTGGAGAGAACCCAGCAGACCTCACAACCATCCAGACCCCAGGGCTGAGTCTGCAAAGCTGGAATGCGTTCATCAGCATCACTGCGTCTGGCAGAGGAGGCTCAAGCAGCTCCAGGACAGCCCAGCGGCAAGGACAGCCTCCTCCACGATCACATCCAGCTGCCCAGCTATGATGATCACCTGGCTGTGTTTAGTGTGTGCTGGCTGTCTGGGGTTTCTAAGAGCACTGCTTGTAACCGTGGCATCTGCAGCGTGTGGCCAGCAGTGGCCTGAAGGTGCCGACTACCAGACTGCAAGAGCTCGGAAAGGGACTGATTCCCATTTTCACAAGGCCTTGCCCTGCATAAACTGCCCTTACGAGACATGTTTACGGCAGAGATGACAATAGATCTCTTCAGTCAATGTTTTGGACATCTCTTTGCCAAGGTCTCCACCAAGGGCTTCCAAAAAATACATTTTATTTTATTGCTGCAGCATGCAGAGGGCTGCCAAGGAACAGACCATGAGATCACGCACTGGAGAGCAGCACGCCTGGTGGGAAGTCCCCGGGGGACATCGCTCCATGGCAGAGGAGGGCGGATGGACTCAGCTGGACGCACTTGCTGTACTCCATCGTCCACGCCTGCACCCTACCCCTCCTCTGTCACGCCGAGGAACTGCAGGGAACTCCCAGACACTGGTCAAAACCAAAGTGTTTTGTGAAAGAAGCAGCTCCCCACATCGCTGCCTCACTGCAGTTCAGAGCTGCAGCTGCTGACCTCTCCTCCTCTCGTAACCCCGTCCCGTTCACAGTAACCAGTTCAGAGAGCATAAATCGAAACCACAAACCGGAGACTGTGCGAACATGCAACGGCCGCGAAATTCTGCTGTTGGAAGCAGTCACTAACAACTGGAGTGATTCAAATACTTGCAACCACTGCCAGAGGGCTACGTGCACACCAGGCTGCAGCCTCACCACCTCTTTGCAGGGGTAAATATAAGAATTAGCTTGTCTAGAAAGGCAGAAATTTCACACTAGACCAAACCTGCAGGTCACCACTGCCCGAATAATGCTCACGTTACACAAACCCGCTGCCAAGCCCCGCAGGGCTCCGGGCCATTTGGCACAGAGGGAGGTGAAAATCCTCTTCACAGAGGTGCTTCCTGTGTGGCCAGGCAGGGTGGAGACACGAAGGCCACCCCTCTGCCCCATGGCAGTGTGGGGACCAGCCCAGGGCCAGCACATCTTGAGAACGGGCGCTGCCAGCCCACAGCTCTCGACAGCGGGGATAGCCTCTCCCGCCCTGGACGTGGCACTTGTGCATCTATTTGCTTACGGAAAGCGGAGTGAAGGTGACACCTGATGGCTGGGTCAGTGTTTGCAGACATTCCTCCAAGAAACCAACTCACTTGCTTAGCTCCAGGCTTCTGGTCCATGGGTGTCATCCGTAGGGTTTTTGCCTCTTTTTCATACTGGCAGTAATATTTCACCCAGGAGATGCCCAGAGCCCCTGCAGAGACACCGGGAAGCTGGAGTCAGAGACAGTGACTTAGCTGGATGCAGCTGGCAGAGCACAGCCGGTGTTCCCTGCATGTCCGGGTTTCTCTGGGGACAGACACCACCGGCTTGCAGGGACACCTCCCTCATCAGTGTCTGCACTGGCTAGGGGGGAGATGGGAGAGCAGGGAGAGGGGGGAGAGAGCGGGGAGAGAGGTGGGAGAGAGTGGGGAGAGAGTGCGGGGAGCGAGGGGAGGGGAGGAGGAGTGTGAGGCAGCAGCCGCTTCCAGTGCCCTCCCAAAATGCTGCTGGTGAAAGGGTGTTTGTGGGACTCTGGTCACAGGCCAAGCTGGTTTGGCCAAGTCCAGCCAAGATGTACACTGGCAGGATCCTACGTGCCCTGAATGCTTGTTTCACACAGACTCCACTATTTTTTCCTGTTGATAAAAACTTGGTAGTAAAGACAAAAGCATCTTTGAAACACTCTGGAGATCTTACTTACATCACACTAGATTTATTGTCACTTTTCTCTGTTGTCTTACCTGAACCCCTTTCTATCAAATACTTCAACTGATGGTTTTTCTGTAGTCTGTTTTTAAGTTGTAGTTGTCGGGAGGAACAACTCCCTTCATGCTCAATTTACAGAGGAAACATGAACTGAGGCGGTGAACACTCGCTGCATGCAGGAACATGCAACATTTGTTTGTGGTCTAAAGCTACTGTCTGTGTGTTTTCTTTTAGAAGCAGAATAAATGTACACACAAATACATGTATAAATACATCTGTATATAGAATCCAAAATTAACAGCGAGTTGTCTGTAGACTCAGAGGCCACGGCTCTGCATCCAGGCTTTTGTGCCCCAAGCGTTCCTGCTCGCATGGCCCTGGGAAGCTACGGCAAGTGTTTGTAAGAGACTGAACTGGTTTGATTTGATTCTGTACAGAATCAAGTTTCGCTCTCGGCAGCTTCACTCTCAAGTGTCCGTGAACACTGCAGCCGTGCTTGGATGCCCTCTGAGACGCCGCGAGAGGGAAGCTGAGCAGGACACCAGGCTTGTTCTGATAAAACGCAGCCAAGGCACAATCTGCCAGAGCTCCAGCCTCTCCAGGGCTGCGACGGAGTAATAAATCGCATCTAATTTGAGCACAGGGCAATTAGCTCCGTGCTCACAAGGCTCATGTAACCTGGAGAAAGCTCTGTGCCACTGCTGAGAAAGCTGGCAGCGAAAGCCCCTGGTGACACTCCGGGCAGCAGAGCCCACGGTGCCTCCACGGCTGACGCTGACCTGGGCACACGCGCCAGGCGAGGCTACAAGCCAGGCAGCCCAGGCTCACACGCTCTTTAACGGATTTGGGTGCATGGAGAAGCCATTACATTTCTCCTGAGTGTAGAGGTAGCCCTCGATGGTCGGCTGCCCGGGGAGCTTGCAGGTGAGGGGGGCTTCCTTCATCCTCTTCTTCAGGTCTTCCAGCTCCTCCCGTGTGCTGGAAAAATGATTCCTTGTCTGTAAAGAGAAAACAAAAAGAAGCACATGTGAACGTGAGCCAAGAGCGAGCTTCAGGCTGTCCTGGTCAAACCCGAGGGGCTCTGGCAGAGAGGAATCGGTCCTCAGTGTACGGAAAGCCACTGCACAGATTCTCGTGAAAACTCCAGCTCTCAGAGATGACTGAAGAGAGAAGTTTAACACACCGTGCGGGGCAATGGTGCCGCGGAGTCATGACTGGGAGGACGCTTGTTCTTTCAGTAAGAGAACTTGGCACATTTTAAGGCTAGGTGGAGCAGGAGGAAGCACCTGAACTCCTCTTCACACCATTGTTTAGGTAACAGGTGTATTCCCCTACCAAACCAGGGCGTTGATCCCTCAAGAGATCATGCTGCGCTGCTTGGCATGGAACGTTTTTAAAGAGTCATGGCAACACAGGGTACAAGGCATTTTTACAGAATGCCACTTAGACCTGGCACCGAGTTAGGGCTGTTGCTCCGCCGGAATGTGGGTCAGCCATGAAAGGCTGAGGAGAAAAGAAACAGGACACAGATATTTCACCCCATGAGAACACTCGGCCAGTGGAGGAGCAGATACCACTAACGTCACAATTGAAGGCCTTTTCAGAAGACAGGTACAATTTCAACCTGATGAAATTGGAAGAAATTCTCAGGCTTGTTCATGCACGAGGTTAAACGACACAACTGCAAAAGCCCCTTCCAGAGAGAACCTGTTATTTTGTAAAAACACTGTAATAGCACCTGCGGACTCTCCTGTGTAGGAGAGGAGAACTGAGAAGGAAACAACTTTATCTGCACCTCCCCCAATGCAAATATGGACGGTCTGTTTTATAGGGAATATTTTTGCCACATTTCAATACAAACGAGAAGAGAAGTCACATGCAAAAAACCCTTCGGCAGGGCAGGAACTCACATTCTGCAGGCTGAGCTGGAGCTGCTGTTTGTAAGGGAGGAAATCCTGCGTGAGCTCAACTGTCAGGTTGTTGTAAGTGAAGAGGCTGTGGAGAAAAGCCAGCACCTGCGAAGGAGAGAAAGGACACAGATTGAACTTCTCTATTTCCAGTCAGAGGAAAGATAGACAGAGAACAGGTTCAGAAAGCACATATACAAATGAATTTCTTTTCCTTATAATTTTGGAGTGATGCAAGTCTCAGCATGACTTATCCTCAACAGCCCTGTAGCCCAGGCCTACCACCCACACATCTGTTGTAATAAAACACTCCTGAAATGAAAGACCCTGCTGCGAGGGAGAGCGCAGATCTGCAGGTTCCACGAGACCTACACGATCCCACGCTCAACCACGTCCGGCCGCCGGGCAGAGCCACCAACCAGGGCGTTCCAGCAAACACCACTAAGGCCGTGAGGCTGCAGCGATCCAAGAGTGCGGGATTAACTCCTGCTCTGTCACGAGACTCCCCAGGAACAAGTCCAGCCTGGCAACTCGTCCCTTCCTGCAGCTGTCAGCAGGTCAGTGTATCTGAGCATCGAACAAGGCCCACAAGGAAAGGAAGCTCCTACCGGTTCAACGATACTGAATTTCTTGCTTTCCTGTACTTCCTGGATCTGGTACACATACTCAAGGGAGGACTCAAAGAAATTGTGTCTCTCTTTGTCCACCTGAAGGTCAGCCTGGAGGAAAGGGGGAGAAGTGAAAAAGACAAGGCGTCACATCCAGCTTGACAGTATCTGACTAGCATTGGTGTGTCAGCCCACAAAGAGCTCTGCCACTGCTTGAGGAAAAGGCTGCCAACGGTGTCCAGCCCAGGTTCTGAACACCTTGCACAGAACCAGAGGTCTGGAACATTGACCATTCTTCCCAGTCTGCCCTTTCCTGTCTCCCCTTCACTTGTGGATCCAGAACCTCACCCCACTCTGCAAGGATAGGGCTTTCCTGAAGTGTGTTTGCCATTTTAGCATATGCTCCTTCTTCGGCCGCGGCCCTGCACTGGTGAGGACAAGGCCACTGTCACGCTCCTCTCGCCCTGACCCGAACCCAGCGACTCCAGAGCTGCAGCACCAGGCAGGACAGCATGGCGTGCCGTGTCTCCACAGCTGACCCACACCGTGCCTGGCAAAGGTGCCTGCAGGTTGATCTGGCAGCTGGATGACGGATTGGATTCGATCCAGCTACCCTGCTGCGGGCTGGAACAGTCGGGGCTCTCCTTGTTCATTGCAACACACCCGGCAGCAGCACGGCTGGAAGGGGCACCCCTCCTCTGCCCGCGCTCACTGCCACCGTCCGCCCGCTGCCGAACACCATGGGCGGCGGGGAACCGGCCTGACCAAAATAACAATAACCTGTCATTTTTCAGCCAGATCAGTTCCTCAATCCAGGGGAAAGAGTGGCCAGTCCCCAGCTGGGCCAGTATAACTGGTCACTGCCCTGTACATGGGTGGAACAAGCGATGTCAATGTATCAAGGCACTAGTGCTGCTTGATGCTTCACGGTGGATGCCTGCCTGGACACCCCTGGCCTCATCCCCGTGAATAGCTTTAGGTAGATTTAATTGCTTATCAACTTCAATTGTTCACTGAAGGGAATGAATTTCCCCCCTTTGTTAAGATCTAGAGCAGCTGGCGGTGTTGCTTCCAAACCCAGCTCCGAAGACTACTCCATACACACCTCCTGTAACTGGGACTCCTTCTTTTTGGAAGACAAATGCAAATGGCGATCCAGCATGGAATAAAACTTCTCACCATCCTTCTCAAACTTCTTCTTTCTTTCCTGTAGATGCAAGAGTTGAAGCAGAATCAGTTACTGGCATTTTCCAGATAAGAACACACAACCACTCCAAGATCTTTAGTGCAGTTCAGTATTCCCATGGAAAAACTCTGGTTGACCCAACCAGAGCAGGAGGCCACTTCCCCTTTGCTCGGCTCTCACAGCTTGTTGTCTACCCTGGAGTTAGTGACACCTCTCGGAGGTCCCCTGCAGATGGTCTAGTTCTTGCTGACAGCCCTAAAATCCTATTCTCCTGCCCCCACCCAGAAATTCATGAATAAGCCAAGACACAGCAATGCCACCACGATGCAGAGCAGATAGACTCTGCCAGACTGGTCGATATTAAATATTTTCTTCATGAATTCAGTAGAAACTGCAGAGTTTGAAGCTGTGTTTCATAAATAAAGTCCTTTCTCTTTCTGTAGTTGCTTCTCCTGCCATGAAGTTTTGCTTCCCTATTCCACTGGCACGGACTATCCAGTCTGTCTAATGGCATGTCCTGCACAGCAGGATGCCCGGGGGCTCCCAAAACCAGCACTTTGGCTCAGTATGGGCAGCCCCCACCTAACCACCTGCTTGTTTCTCAGCCCGTGGCTCACAGCAGCTGCTCTGCAGAAGAAGGTTATTTTCTGGAGGGCACACACATGGAGACACTTGCCGGCTGCTCACTGGAGCACATGAAGCTTGCACAGCTCCCCACGCTGCTCATCATGGGCAACATCTGTCAGAATAGGGCAAGGGCACTTGTGTCACCTCTGGCCATCACCATCTCACCTTTGCTGGAGGAGCAGCTTGCCAGCAGCAGCCAGGCTCGTGTTGGTGGGCACCAACTTCTGAGAGGCTCCGCAGACAAAGGGCGGACAAGCCTCACTGGCAGCTGCCTTCCTGAGAAAAGGATTTCTCACCCCCAAGAGAGTCCTGTTCCTCCGAGCCCAGCACGCTGCTGTTGTGAAAGCACACGGACTGCAGAAAAATGCAGAGGCACAACTCGAACAGCCCTGCTGACCCCTGACTGTGTGGAGTGGGGCAGGCATAGAGCAGCAAACCTTTTCACAAGACCCCTAACAGGAGGAACACCTCCTGGTGTCATCCTCTGCACTATCAGGGACACTGTAACTCCACGTTAGCAAACTCACGCCTCAGAATGAAGAGAGATCCGTATCAAATCTGAGGAGCGAGACTCTCTGAGAATGAAACCTAATTTAAGCAGCACTGCGGCCACGGAGCCGGTGCCAGGAAGGACTGTCAAAACAAAACACCACCCTCGTGACTAACACCCCTGATAAGCGGATCCAAACCCGGGGAAGCAGAAGCGTTTGCAAAGCAGCAATTGTTGTGTCCAGAGCAGGGACCAGCCTCTCCTGCCCTTCGCTCTCCAGCTGGGTGGCTGCTCGGCCGCCCCAGGAGCTGTGGGAAAGCGCAGGGGGAGGGAGCAGCTGCCCACTGGAGCCCAGTGTCACCGTGGCCGGGCACGGCAGAGCCCATGGGCGGGAGGCAGGTGCTGGGCAGGGGACAGGGACAAGCCTCTGGATGTGGCAGCCTGGGAGAGATGGCCACAGGACCACAAGTCCACAGGGGAGGCCACGAGCTGACCACACAGCAGCTCTGCCTCCAGCTCGCATGGGCAGCACATATGGCCCGTCCTGTGGCAGAGGGTCACCTCTGCACTGCAAAAGAAAGGGAAAAGAAAGTAAAATCCCAGGGTAACAATGGAAGAGCTTCTTCTGCAGCAGAAGCTCAAAGGCCTACAGCAGCTCCTTCAGGGAGCACATTCTCCTCCATCACTGCCCGGGGTGAGGAGTGCCGAGCTCTCCCCAGGGACTGAGGGTGTCAGGAACGATGCCTGAGATGGGCATCGCACAACAGCAGTTTCGGCCACTGAGAGGGGTCTTGCCAATCCTTTCCACTCTGGCTGATTAACACGTAACTGAAAAGCAGAAGGATGCACTACAAATCCCTCCTGCCTGTCAAGCCAAGGCTTCTAACAGCTTGTTGGCTGCTGAACAGAGCAAGCCAAGACAAAAAGCACCACAAAAAACCCACCCAGACTGAAGCACGATCTGGGAACATAAGCACAGACGAGTTCCTCGTGAATATTCAGCAAGGACAGCACTACCTTCCCACTACGCTTGCCAAGCCCAAGAAGCCACCCAGTTTCCACTGATCTGCTGACCAAGAGGAGCAGAGCTGGTTTGCCCGGAGTGTGGGCACAGCCACGCAGCAGTGAAGGCAGCGGCTCCTCCAAAGCTTCGCTCTCTGGGCATCAGCTGAGGCTGCTTTGATCAGGAGTGAGCATGAGCCCTTGGAACCGCACAGGCTGCCCGGCCAGCAGCCACTCAGTTTAGCCTGGTCACCTTCCCTCGCCCACTGCCTTCTCACGAGTGCTCCCACAGAGGAGAGCAAGCAGCAGTTACCGTCCTCCCTTTTGTTTAGAATTATTATTATTGAAATATTAATAACAGAATTAACTAAGTGCTTTCAGGAATAGACGTTATCTCCTGTGTAAGGACTTTCCGAATAACACTGCATTTCTTCGTCATCCCAGCGCGTAGTAAACACTCCTCCAGCAGCTTACACTGAGTCCAAACAGGCTTTCCCCCTCTGACTTTTCTGTTTTGCTTTGTGTTTTCCTTTTTGTTTTGCTTTTTTTTTTTTTTAATAAAACAGCTGTATCCTTCCAAGCAGAATCAGAATGAACCATTTTCTATCCAAACCCTCCTAAACCTAACAACTGCAGCAGGGCTCTTAAGGACAGTTCCCAGCCCCAGGACAGAGCTCGCCCACAGCAGTAAGCTGGAAGTGGAGTGAGGTGCCAGAGCTGAGAAATGGGTCCACTTGGCGGATCCCGCACCCTCCACTTTTACTCTTGATGCCCACACACAAACATTTACCAGAAGGTCACGGGAGGAGCAGCGGTCCTGTGGGTCTGTGCTAGCAGGGCAAGGTGGCTGGAGGGGGTGGCCGTGGCAGGTCCCGCGGGCTCCCCTGCGTGGGAGCTCGCCATCGGTCCGAGGAGACTCCATTCGCCCCGGGCAAACGGGTTAATGCCCACTCAGATGTCTCAGTCAGACCGACTGGCTGCTCTCCAGCCAGAGTCACCACAAAGGCCCAATTCAGAGGCTCTTCCTATCTGGCTGCAGCATCTCACGAAGAGAACAGAAAACATCTCACAGAAGGCGACTCTGCCAAAATCTGGGAAACGAAGCAGAGGGCACAAATTCTGTGTGTCATGACTCTGGTCTGCTCCACAGCCTGGCCCCAGCCCCGCTCCCTGTGGTGTAAATCAGGAAGGATCCAGTCAGTGATGCCGAGGCACAGCAGGATCAGAGAGGGACCCCTCGCTGACAGAGCACCATTGTGAGGAGCCCTCATTTGTATTTCACGCCTTCTGCTGCGGGCTGTGAGTGCCTCGCAGGAGCTCTGCAGGCTACCCGGGGCAGGAGGGCTTTGTGCCCAGGCCGTACCCAGGGCAGGGGATGGGGACGGGCCAGTGGTGTAGTGCGGGCTCCTGTCGGGAATGCATCAGTGGGGAGGGCAGGGGTCTGGAGCAGGTCTGGGGCTGCTCCCAAACTCGCACCCACTCAAGGCTGCAGGGGGGCCATGGAGAAAGTGTTCCCTTCCCGCGCATTCCATCAGCAGCGTGGTGTGGGTACACGGCCCTGCGTGCCAGCACTCCTGCCGAGCCCTGGCAGAGCCCCGTTCTTGCCAAGGTGCCCCCCACACCTTTGCAGACCATATTGCTCCAAACCAGATCCAAACCACAAAGACATCCAGGCCACCCGTGACAAATCCTCACCCTCCACCACCTCTCTCAACTGCTCCTGAGCAGCGTCCGGCCATGGTCGCTGCCCGACGCCTCCACCCATCAGCAGGGACCGAGGAAGGGCTGCACACTGCCGGGTGAGCCCGTGTCAGTGCTCAGAGCCCCTCGCTGCCACAGCTGCGGCACCAACCGTGCCGAGACACTGCCTGCCAGCCGGGCTCCAGCCAGCTGCAGGGCAGGATGTGGAGGATGGGACCAGTGCGCGGGAGGCGGCACGGTCCCGGCTGCAGACAGAGTAATCCCTACACACCTTATACACCCAGGGGAAAACAGCCTGAAGGACACTTCAACACTCATCTTAACATTGCAGAACATTGCCCTCTTGACTGAAGTGTTCCATAAACACAGAGGGGAAAATAAGTTTGACCTTGTTCCCGTGACTCCTTCCCCATGACTCTTCTCTAAGTATGTGCTGGCTCTATCGCTAATGCAGACAGATCAACCAGGAGGGAGTTCTCTCTCAGCCCTGGGCACTTCACATGCTCTAACACAGCGGGCCACTGCAAAACCCTCTGGTGAGAAGGTGAGGAGGAGGTGAGGAGCCTTTCTCCCTGTGCCCTGTGAGGCAGTTTCACGAGCACAAGCCCGACAGCCACTGCCTTCACCACATTCACGTTGCTGCGGCTTCTCAGAGAGATGTTGCGCACAGGAAGCTGTATAGGGGTTTCTGAGGGGCAGGATGGGGACCAAGTACCGTTTCAAATCCTGTATTTATTAAACGTCAAAGACTCCAGATGGGCTGGGCTGAATCCAAGCCCCAAGTGCTCTCCCAAACATCTCCATTTCTGAGCTGGGTCAGAGCCAGCCCCATTTGAAGCTGCTGCCGAGTAACGTGGAACCTGGACTTCTTGATAGCAGACAAAGGAAAAGTAACCTTTTCTGCTCAGCATGTGCAGGATTTGCTTTTTATAGGTTGTTTCTTTAAAAATTTGGTCCATCTGATAGACTCATTAGACGCTTTATTTAAATACTGCATAACAAAAGCCCTATGACTACAATCCAGTTCTGGCTGCCGGCCTCTGCCGCTCGCTCTCCCTCCTGCTCTAACACACGCTTACCCAAAGAAAGTGTTTTATTCTCGATAGCACTGAATGAACAAAGGGGAGAAGAAAGAAGGAAGCGAGGAGAATCTTCTGATCACTGGTCGAAACAAGCACTTCTTGCCAAGGATGGAAACAGTGCTGGAATTAGGCCAGAAGAGAACCCAAAGAATTCAGGAAAAGGTTTTGGAGCCTCTTCTGATTGAAAAATCAGACTAAAAGTCACAGCACGGACTCCCTCACGCCAGCAGCTGAGAGCCAGCATTAAACAGGGAAGTTTCTGAAAGCATGAAGCTGAAATGGAGTATGACTATCTGCTTTTAAAAACAACAAAAACCAGGAGAAAAAGCTGAATTCAAACACAGAAAACAAATCTGTTTAAATTTCAAACACACAAACAATTGAGCCTTTACCTTGGTGAATCCTATCTGCTCCTTCCGAAAGTTTTCCAAAGGTTTGATCAGCAAATCACTTGCGTTTTGTACCTACAGCACCAAGACAGAAACGGTTTAGATACAGCACACAGATTCATTTTCTCCTAAACAGAGGCTGAACACGGCTAGAAGCCAAGAACTCTGGCTTCAAATGCCTCTGACTTGCAAACGTTTTCTCTGTCTGGAAGCAAAGCCCATTAACCCATCTGTACCTGCATTCCCCCACCCGTAACACACAGAAAACCCCCATCATGGCACACGAGGCTTCGGGGACATGCCGTAGCTGATGGCCGGGTCCCCCCGTCTGGTGCCGGCCCTGTGCGACCGGCTGTGCCCAGGCTCTGTCTGCACTGCAGAGCCGTGACGGGGGAGATCCCCACGGCAGGAGGCGTCGAGTCATCTCCCAGGGAGCACAGAGACGCCGCAGCTCTGCCACAAGAGAAGGGGACACGACACCACTCTGCCACAGCCTTTTGGGTAATTTAAAGCTGATCAACACAGTGAGAGTGTGAACCCTCCTGGGTGAGCTACTGTACAGGACTGGTCCTGCAAGTGGGGGGCAAGAAAGGATTTAGGGAAGCTGGACAGCATCCCTGAAAGCATCCATGATTCCTGACATGATCCTTTTTGCCCACTGACCCTCTGCAAAAGGACCCATGGTACCTGGGGTGTAATTAATAAAGAAATATCTTACTGGTTTCCCCCAGCCTCTTACTGGTTTCCTCCCATTCCCTGCCTGCCTGCGGACCCGCAGCGCGGATGATGATGTCCCACCAGCACAGCCACCCCTGCGGCACTGGCCCAGCAGCAGCCTGGCACGAGCTCTTGCTGCTGCACGAGGCGGAGGACAGCAGAGCCAAGCAGCACATTCCTGGCATGCTGTATAAGGGTTCTTCACCAAGCCTAACCTTCGTGTTTTTCCTGGAATTGGGAGTGAAACTGGAAGCCAACACTCGCTCTGGAGGAGCTCTGGGGAGGCAGAGGGCACAATGCTGCAGGAGACTGAAGGCAGTGGAGCTGTGCTGGGGGAGGGCAGGGGCATGGGGGCACCCATGTACTCACACCCAGCAAAACCAAGCCAAAACTACATCTTATTTCTTACTCCTTCACCATAGCCCCAGGCTGTTCCCAGCTCAGACACACCTGGCTCTGCAGAGCCAACCCGTGGCAGACGACAGGGTCCTGGGGCTCCAAGACTGCCTGGCAGGATGTGTTCGACACTGTGTGGGACAACCTCACCCCTCCCTGCCCAGCACCTCCCCTTTCTGCTTGGGGCCCACCGCAATGGCACCATGGACCAGACATGGTACAAAGCACAACGTCCCCAGTGCTCCCGGCTTTCCTCCGATGGGAAGCTTCACACCAAGGTACGTGGTGCCCTTTGGCCATGATCTGGCATTTAAACACAGTGATGAGGCAGCAACTGTGCCAGGCCACAGCTCAGACCATCTTACCATCATGGACCTCTCCAGCTCTACCTCGTGGAGCAGCTCTGCAAACTCCTTAAAGGACTCAGCTGTAAAGAAAAGAAGAGGCTGGACAGTGGAGCTGGGATGTGGCACCAGGGACTGCAGTGGGACGGACTATGCCACAGTGGTCCGGACAGGGCTGCCTGCCCTGCCAGCCCTGCCCTGCCTGGGTGGCTGCTGGCAGCACCAGAATGGGCCTGGCTCCTCTGCCTGGGCTGGGAAGAGCTGCAGGAGCTTGCCCAGGGCAAGAGAAGTCTGTAAAATTAAAATAGCCCAGAATGACGAAGCCTGTGTACCTGTAAAGGAAAGGCAGCAGGTAAAGAAACGGTCACAGACATTAACACCACTCCCCAAAACATTAAAAATTAAACAAAAAGATCTCATTGATCAGCACTTTCCTGAAGTCCAGAAGCAACAAAAATATGATACCTTTCCTTCAGCAAACTGGAACAACAAGGTTTATTTAGCATGGGGAAAAGAGGCTAGGCAGGAGTGGTTGACTGTCCCCACACCAACAGGGCTATCACCGGGAGGGAACACTCACCCCTCCTCTCTGCCCACCGAAGGAGAACATGGGCAGGGAATGGATTTGTAGCAGGACAGAAAACCTTTCCCCAGAGGAGCACTCACAGCACTGACACAAGGAGCCCTGCACAAGTCTCAGTTCTCTGGGATGCTGCAAGACAAGGCTGGGCACCCTGGGGAACCATGTGAGTGCCCCAGCATTCCTGGGAGCTACCCGGGAGTCAGCTGGGAGAGGTCCGACAGTGCCACTCGCCACCTTCCAGCTGCCGGAGCAGCACCCTGCTCAGGGCAGCGCTGGGGACAGGACCTGCGGGCCACACACTCACCTTCTCCTGCTCCGTGTAAAGCACACACTGGCTGTGCAAAACCTGCCGTTGCTCTTGTGCTCAGCTCAGGCCCCGCACTCACTGATGAGCACGCCGAGGCGTCTGGCCGCTGCCGAGCAGTTTAAAAACTCTCGGAGAATGAACCCAAGAACCTCACAAGTGCCCTTGAGCAGGGGACATCCAGAGCTCTGGCACAGCTGGCTTGGCCAGTATGAGCTTCCAGTGTCAGAGGCTTCACCCTGCAGTTGCTGAGCCAGACACAAAACCACAGCCTCGTGACACAGTTCCTCAGCTGGCATCGTCCAAACACAGCTTTCCTGATGAGTCAGTCACTTCTGCCTTCTCCTTGGCATGAGTGCTCCGGAGCCCAGCACATCAATGGCCAATCATTCATTTTATTAGGCTTGACCGCAGGGCTGACACGCCGGCTTTTGCTGTGGTCACCAAGGACGATGCGAAACTTGAAGTGTGCACCAAGAGCCTGAGCCAGGATGGGAGTTATCACAGAGGGAAAGAGAGCCCAGCCCTGAATTACAGGGAAAGGGTCAGTGCCTCAGATGTTCACTAGATGGTTTTTCCTTGCTCTGCAGGAAGAGTCCAGGCACACATTCCCTGGCTGCAGTGGCAGAGCAACCCACTGAATCTGTCCTTGCACCACGAACATGTGGCTCAGGCTACACCAGACCAGCAGTGTCGGGGAGCACCAGGAGGGATCCGCACTATGGGCTGGGTCGGTGCTTGTGAACCCTTGCAGAGCAGAGCAGGGAGGCTGTGGGCCACCACGGCCCACCACTGCCTACCCGGCCACCCGTGGGGACTGCCGGGGAGGGAGAGAAGGACACCAGGAACGTCAGCCACCTCAGACCAGAGGATTTCAGGTTCCCGTGTCTGGGATGGAGGAACACACCATCTGGTTTCATCACTCCGTATATCTCCGAGGGAGCTGCTGATCTGGGTCCCACGTGGGGACCAGCGGAGGGGCCGCAGCCGCTGCGCATTGTGGGTGCCCCTGTCACTATTAACGTCCCCGGGGGAAAGTACTGCTCGCGACAGACGACACCAGCCCCACGCTGTGTCCTGCCTCACACTCCAGTGTTCACAGGGGCATCAGACTGCTCTCTGCCCACACAAACACAGAGGAGTTACACAGATCTAAACCGTCCCTGAAGTGCGATAAGAAGAGCTTGTGAACGTTTTGCTTCACTGCCATATCCTGCGCATCAAACGAGCTCCCACGCAGACCCATGGCACGCTCTCAGGAGACGGAAGCTGCTACGGAGACGTCAATGCCCCGCTGCTGTTTTGGGAGTCAGGGAGCCTTGCAAAGCGCTCAGCCCCAGCAGGCACTGTGGGGCTTGGCGGAGGAATGGAGCGCAGGCTTCTTCAGGGGGAAACTGGGGACCTCTTCTTGAGAAAGCAAAACAACTATTCCCCAACAAAAACAGAAGTAGGGAAATGCACTTTTTTCACCATGGAGTGTTTTGCACTTGCTGCGATCTCTTCTTGCTCTGCCCACCATCCCCACTTTCAACCCCTGCCGCTTCCAGCAGTCTTCCTCACCTGCTGAGTGCTGCAGCCCCGCTGGCTCACCACGGCCCCAGCAGTCTTGGGGGACGTCAGAGCTTTCCTTAGGTGGTTGTTTGCTTCAGATGCCCCTGCTCCCGGGAGGGGCATTTTTAAGGCAATGTTTTTCCCTCCCTTGTTTTCAATTTGAAAATTCAGCACCTCTACTGCCACTAGATTTGCAGGCTGACTCATTTCCAGAAGGTTTCACCTAGAGGTTTCCCATAAAGGAAATGGGATTTTTGAAGGGCAAGCTGCAATCTGCTTTAAATAAAACAATCCAAAGAACAGCTTTTACTTCCTTCCCCTTTCAGCGATGGCCGAGAGACCTGACATCAGCAATGTCACACTTGCAGCCGCTCTTCAACAACAGCCTGACAAAAGTACACTGGTTTTTCGTTCTTTTTCCTCTGTTCAGTGCCCAGGAGAAGCCTGGTTCATGCCCTGTCCCTCCTGCCATGGGCAGCCCTGTCCCCTCAGCCCAGGCAGAAGCCCCAGGGTTTTGTCCCACGGGCCAGGGTCAGACCCTTAGGGGCTGGAGGACCTCCTGTCGTCCCTCCTGCCTCCACCGCAGCACCCACACCCCGCACCGGCTGTCCAACAGTGCTGGCTAAGCCAAGAGCAGGATTAATCTGAAGAGAGCTGAGCTAGGGCATGTAGGCCACCCGGTTTAGCTCCCTGGGCACAGCCGGCAGCTGGGCACCCTGCACAGCTGCTCCAGGCTGGTAGGGACGTAAAACGGCTTCAAATCCCGAAAACAGACGTGCAGGCCACAGGCTCCCCTGTCCTTCCTGACAGTTTGTTTCACAAAGAAGAAAACTTACCAATGTTAATCTCATCGTCCGTTAGTGTGTCACCAATGAAGTCAAACTGGAAAGACTGCAAAGTCTGGGAGAATTTCTGTACTGCTGAGGAGTAACCTGGAAAAGGACAGAGCAATGAGGTTGTGCCGGTCTGCAACGGTTAAACAAAACCACAAGGCTTAGAAATGCAGCCCGAAGGGAACAAAACTGTGCAAAAATCCATAGACATGCTGAATTTAAGCACTGCAGAAAACGTCGCGATGTTAATAACCACGAGAGGATGCAGAGAGCATTTTTGTTTTCTTTTTCTTCCTGCGTTGTTGAAAATGCCTCTGCAATCTGAACGGATGTCCCAGATCACACAAACAGCCGATCAACAGCCTTGTGTCCTGCTACGTACGGAGCGGACACCGAGACATTCCCTGCAGGAAAACACGTGCCTGCAGATGCAGCTTCACCGCCGACGCAGCAGGAACGTCCTGGGGAAGCAGATTTCCCCAGTGCCACGCACGTGCTGGCACAGCTCCTCAGAGCACGGGGGCTTGTCACTGCCCAAAGGCATTTCTTCATTACAAGGAAGAAAATCTGTAGAGTCCAAAAATAAATGTGTGGAAAAAGACAGATTCAAAATAACTGCCCCTCTTCAGGGGTGGCAGACACAAAGGGGCCCTAACAGGAGTCCGACAGGGCACTGGTGGAGTGCAGGGAGCCACAGGGCTCACACTGGGCTCGTCAGAGCAGCTGCAGATGGCCCCGGGACCCACTACTGGCCCACGGGTGAAGAAATGTCCAGTCTTGGAGCAAAGACACTTCCTGGTGGTGGCTGGTAGCTCAGCCCAAATTATTTTTGGACTTTGCAGAGAGGTTTCTGGCCAAAAGGGTCTTTGTGTCTTTGCATCCTGTGCGGCTGCTTCACAGCTTGGTCAGCAGCTCTGCTGCTGTGGAGGCGTCTGCTGACACTGGCAGAGGAGCCGCAGCCGGGATGGGCAGCGGCCCCAGCGCCGAATCCCCCACCCAGCGATGGCTGCGATAGCCCCGGTGACACCTCACCGCAGGGGAAACCATGTCCGCCTGCAGAGCACAGGAGATGCGGTGGATCTGACAGCCTCACGTCAACCACAGCTTCCTCCCAGTTACACGTGCCTTTGGGGTTAGTCTTTCTCCAGCAGCAGACACCGGCGATACGCGCAGAAGGAGGCTGAACTTGCCTGACCTGAGGGAACGGGATGCAGACAGTAAAACAGAGGCAAAGGAAAAGTTTTATACTTTGATGTATGTTGCTGTTCTCCCTAACTCTGGACTCCAGCTGCAGGCGCAGCCCCAGGCCAGGTTCCTTTGTAGGGGTGCAGCGGAGACGGCGCCTTCTGAAATTCAGGAAGCTGCAAGTGTGGAAGAGGCGACAGCACAGACGTTAATGTGCAGCCAGCTCTGCTTCACCCAGCCAGGGGACAGACTGCTGTGACAGAGCAACGCTGTGTGCACGTGCGGGGCTTTCTAATTTGTCTGTTTGCTTAAAAAAATAAGACTTGCTCCATCACTTTTGGCATCAGTCATTAAAATCTGGTGGAAAACAACAGGCAAAAATAAGGCGTGAATTAGTGAGGAATGGTGTCTGCTCAGTACAGGCCATCCCTGCACTTCTGGCCTGAGGAAAATGGTGATTTGGGTGTATTTTTGTTTGTTCTTTTCCACTGCAGACTCAGTGACAAAATAACTTACTGCCACAAACATGGGGTTTGCTGAAACACCGTTACGAAGGGGAGAGAAACGCGGGACGATGCTGAACTGGATGTTGGGAAAAGAACTCGAGTGGCCTGTGTGGGATCCCGGCAGGTCCCCACAGTGCTCTGCTTCGCTGTCCCTAGGCCAGGAGCGCCCCGGGCCCCCCCCAGCCCTCCCCAGGGCCCCCGTGGCAAGTGGGGACAGCCAGGTCCCCAGCCCCAGCGGGAGCGTGGCCTCGAAGCACACACAGTCCCCGCTTCCCCCTCAAAGGCCTCGTTCAGCAGTTTCCTCCGACGGGTCAAACCTTCGCTCCTGAATGGGCAGATTCAGGCCTGAATGTGGCTATTTAAGCCCAGCTGCCGGGGGGCTGCGGGCATGTAACGGGGTGAACTCCAGCACAGAATGATGTCATTGATGCGGTGGAAAACCTCAGCAAATAATTCCCTCTCAGTCCCCGCAGCGTTCACTTCAGGCCGGGGCTGGAGGCTCTCGTTCAGCTGTCACTCAAGGGGACCTTTGTTCGTCCCCTTGGAAACCCTCATCATCTTCCCTGGGCGCTGCTGATGGCCCCCGCCAGGCCCCTCCTCGCCCTGTGACTACCTTTACAGGTGGGTGATCGTCAACCTCTCCCTTCAAACACCCATCCCGACCCAGCGCTGGGTCCCTGAGCAGCCCCCGAGGTGGCTCATCACATCCCACCCTCCCGCAGCCCAGGCAGCACCCGTCCATCCACCTATCCGTCCATCCATCTGTCCGTCCGTCCCCTCCACATGCACTGGCTGGGGGAGGGAGCTGAGGCACGCCCCGTGAGCCAGGAGCACGGCCACATGCACACACCAAAAGCCAACACAATATATTTTAACCAGAAAAAAAGAAGCAGTGTAGCTGGTTTAAATTCCATTTTCCTTTCAAAACATCGTCTGGCCTCAAAGCCCATTTGCCAGTTGTGCAGCTGAAAGAAATCGAGGGGGACTTGCCGTAAACCACATCTCACATGAGTTTAAGAACAGGAAAAAGAACGAGCGCCCCTTAGTTCACCCAGCGCTGTTTGCTTTCACTTGGGAGCAGGAGTTTTTCAATTTGAGAAGCCATCCTCATCATTGCCGGCAGCAAGGCTGGGCAGGAAGCCCCGGCTGCCAGCAGTGCCCGTGTGTGTTCACCCGCCCTGCTGCTGAAGGTGACAGCCACCTCCGCTGCCCCACACTGAGGTGACACCCGCCGAGGACATCCCCGGGCTGCCCACAGAGCTGCCTGGCGCCATGCACAGTCCCCACCATGGAAAAACAACTGCGGGAGAGGTAGGGATAGGAAAGGAGGGAGAGCCAGTGCTGCGAACGCCTGGCGCGGCTCCTGAGGAGCCTTTAATGGGAACCAGACTTGAACAGATCAACATGACTTGTCTTTGAACACGTACCGAGCCTTGGCTGAACACCGGCTCCTGACGGACCCTCACACACGCGCAGGACAGGCAGCACCGGGTGCTGCTGTGGCGTGATGGGGGTTAGTACAGCGACGAGGCGTTTCCTGGGAAACCCCCACCCGGGCGGCTGTGGACCTGAGCTGCCGCCCAGTGCACCGGCCACTGGGGGAATGGGAGATGCCCAGGCTGGGGGGCCGTGTGCCTGCGGGGTCCAGGACAGCACCAGGGCCCGATGCTGAGCATTGCCACGCAGGATGGGGCGGGCCGGGAGAAGGGGATGAGCCACAGCCACAGGAAAGCGGCTCGACAGCAGGAAGGGGCCACCATGGTCTTGAAGCTGGGCAGGAAGAGATCAGCTGTGTGGAAAAACATCTCCATGCTCGGAGAGATGAGCCCATATTCTCCCTCGTTTTAACAGAAGCTCAGAGAACTCTTCCCTCCCGATATAAATGCGGCTGCCAAACGCCTCCACTCTGCACACCCAGGGCCTGGCAGGAGGGAGAGGGAGCGGGCTGGAGCGAGGCGGCCGTCGGGTCAGCCCTGCTCACACGGCACCAGGAACACAGGCTGCAGGAGTCTCGCTGTGCTGCCAAGCCAGGGATGTCCCTGCAAACAGCGCGTGGGGCCTCCCCACCGCCCCAGGGACCTGCCTGCTCCGGCACAGCTCAGCCCGTTTCTGTGGAAACGGACCGAGATGAATCCGGTCTGGAGTCCTCTCGTGCTCTGCTTCCTCACCGCGCTCAGCGGGCGATGCCAACTGCCACAATCTGCGGTCACAATAATTTACTCTTCTAGTACAAACAAAGCCCCGTCACCCCGCGCAGAGTAACCCCCGCCACGCTGGCGGAGGGAGTGCAGGAGCGTCAGCTACGGCCGTGGGCCTCCAAAAGGGCACGGGGTGGAGCAGGAGCCCCACACCAGGTGCTGGTTCTGCTTTTCCCCCTCCAGCGTTTAGGATTTAAAATGGGAAGAACCCACAGCTGCAGGACAGACCCCACGGGGGGACACAGCCCCATGCGCCAGCTCATGCTGCTGTAGGGACAAGTGGATGCAGATGGTGATGAGACCCGGAGGTTCCACCCGAGAGTCCATGATGCTTAAAGAGGCCACAGATACGCATCTCGCACTGGCTTTGCACCCCAACACAGGGGCAGTTAGGGGACGAGCAGTCAGCAGAGATGACCGGGAGGGAACAAGCCACTCGTAACCATCCAACCACCCGCCTGTGGAGGCACCTGGCTCAGAGCTGCTTGGCAACAGCTTCACCAATCCGCAAGGAAAAGCCTAAATAACGCTGAGCTGTGGCTCAGCAGACAAACAGCTCAAACCTGAGGAGAAGCCCCCTTGCCATATTTTGCTTACTTCTTCTCCAGCCTGAAACCAGAAATATCAAAACCAGCCACACACGTTTTTTCCTTTCAAATAAGCAAACAAAAGACAATAAAAGTTCATTCTGTACTTAAATAAGAGTGTTTTAAGCCAAGGACAAATTCTAGGATTAGGAACTGAGCTCTGGAAATCCATTTTTCTCAGGGAAATGTCACAAGACCCTGATGCTCACCAGCTGAGGATGCACCTAAATCTCCTCCCAACACTTGGTCACTACAAAACGTTTTCCACTCCCTTGTGGAGAGCTGTGCCACGGGACACCAGAACGTGGGACATACCGGTTCTCCGCCAGCATGCAAACCAGAGGGCTGTGATCCATGAGGGGAGAGAATGTGCCCATTGTCACCAGCTCCCACTGCAAAACCGCCCAGCGAGTGGCATGGTGGAGCAGGAGTCCATCCACGCTGCCCCTGGAGAGGAGGCTCTGGACGCAGCACAGACCCACCGCTTCCACGGGATTCTCTGCACTGGCAGCAACGCTTTAGGAGCCGACACACGACCTGTTTGGCCAAGGGGCTGTTGGTTTACACAGCGTGTACTAACTGCCTGAAGTCCCCAAGCACTGTCCCACCAAAACTCATCTCTGGAACCAATGCAGCCGCCCTTACTGAGCCCAGATGTGCCATGAGGAATGTGAGTAACGAGTCCTGGCTCAGGGAACGCTCCTGAACACTCCACAGCTGCTCAGACATAGAAACATGTTGGTTTTTGTAGACAAGGGATAAAAATAACCTGCCAGTCAGGCTTCTAGGCAGTCCCAAGCATAGGAGGAAAGCAGCACTCCTGCTGCTCCACGAACAAGAGACACTGACCATCAGGTAATCAGCCTGGCACGGCGCAGACAGTGCTCCGCGTTAACCCACGGCGAGGTGTTCACGCGTGCCCCGTAGGTTGTGGGGATGCGGTGGGGATACAGGAACACTGACACACTTTCCAAAGGCCATTTCTCACACCCCAACACAGCTTTTCCACTCACCAGGAGGAAATGGCTAGTGTGAACTGCTGAAAATAACCAGCTATATTTAGCCGGGCTTTACAAACCTCTTGTAAAGGCGTTTGCTGAATGTCTAACACCTCTGTTAGAGGTTTATCTTCTCTAACCAGTCCTTTATCGACCAAGTCTTTCACAAACTGCCATTTCAGTGCCACAGTAGATCTGGCACAGGCTCCAGGGAGGAGCAGGGCTCTGGTTCAAGTACAGACGCATTTTCCAGCATCTCTCCCTACCTCGTGGCCTGTGGCTTCACCACCTGGTTACCCGCCCTCTGTAACACCACCTGAACTTACTCGTCACCCTCCCACTTTCCCCCTGCCCAGTTTCTGTCACCTGTCCTAGACCTGATTTCTCATGCTCGCTCCTAAATCCTCCTCCCTGTTCAAGCAGCCTGGTGCTAAGTGTACAAACCTGCTCGACAGGCTTATTCTCTTTAGTTAGCGTTTAATTAAATAAAAAAGACCAACACAGCAGTTCTTGATGTTTACCACACGCTCCTCACGCTTGTCGTCTCTCCCACACTGCTGATGGAAACCTGCTACACCACGCTGGCACTCAGCAGCAGAGCTGGCGAGCCCTGGCCCACGGGGCCGGAGAGCCTGTGGTTTTAACGAGTTCATAAAAGACACACACAGGTTCATTCTTTATGGTTTTTCCTTCTGAAACACCAGGACTTAAGGTCCCGGGAAGCGCACAACCCTTCAGCACAGCCTCCTCCCAGCCCAGCCAGGCAGGGACAGTGCCCAGACCCCCGTGCTCTGCCCACCACCAGGAGCACGACAAAGCTGCCACTGCCGCCAGCACCTCACATGAGCGAGAGCTAAAGCTGCGCTTCGAATGCCTGAACTCCTTAAAGGACAATTTTTCACCTCAGGCATTTTTCTGGCCTTTCAAACCAACTCCATAGTTTCGCAAAGCTGGAGGAGTTCCTTCAGCAAACCTGGAAATGGACATGAGGCAGAGAGCCCGGCACACGTGGCTGACTGAAAGGGAAGCTAAAAAAAGATTAGCTTTAGAAATCAGCAAAAATGTTGAAATGTGCAGTAAAAAATACTAGAGTTGTAATCTATGTCAGTCATGACATCCAGCCAGGACGTCAGAGGGGAAACGACTCCAGTGATTTGAACCCAGCTTCACATACATGTTGCCTTCCCGAAGGGCTCCCACCGCCCCAGCCACCAAAGGGGCTGGCAAACCCCGCTCTGCTGGTCGGCCCCTCTCGTATCTTTTTTCACCCCAAACTCTCACAACAGGAATTCCTTCGTTCGCGATTCAGCCCCCAGCAAAGCCTGGCCATTTAGAAAGTTACTGGTGTTTGTATTCCAGTTGAGTTAAGGTGATGCAGAGGAAAATATGCTTCATGAAGACCCCCTGACCACAGCACCCAGGGTGCCAGGCCACGACAGTGAGCGCGGGGCTCGGCACAGCTGCAGGACAGGGGTGATGCAGCCGAGCTCTGCGCTTTGCTGATACGACGAGTGCCACAGAACACGTTTCCAGTGCAGGACTCAGCTTAGCCATGCAGATGAGCTCCAACAGGAATAACTCTTTGTTGAGCAAATGCTCAAAGGGTCATGGATGCAGAGACCATTCACCGAGGAGGAAATGCAGCCGCAGTCCTTTGGTCCACCATGGCCCAAAACCCAACCGCGGGGGCTGTGTGCTGCAACACTTGCATGAACTTCAGACCAAATCCAACCATCACTACAACGGTGAATCGCTCCACACCATCCTGGTGCGTCCTGAACCGAGGGAATGACGGAGAACTGCTGTGAGCCAGAGAGCGAGGGGAACGCTGCCCAGCTCTACAGGCACCAGCTCCGCAGAGGAAGGTGGTGCTGGTGTTCCTGTGCTGGGGCAGCCAGCAGCTTCGAAACCCTCTATAGGAGGGCTCCAAGGGCAGTGCGTGGGAATGTTCTCCTCCCAGAGTTCAAGTACTGAGGCTGCCGGACGCCTGCCCCACCACAGAACATGCCGAGGCTGTTGACGGGCACAGGGATGGTGGTGCTGGCTGAGCCATGGCAGCAGCAGCAGCTGGGCATCGCTGTGGGGACCGGGGCTGGAGTTCAAGCAGATGGAATTCAGAGGGAACCGGGGTGAGGCTAGCAGGTGGCTCTGTCTATGGCACCTATACGTGTACCTATGTATCACCATCCCACGGAGACAAGCCCCTCTTCTCATAGCCATCGTCAATCCTGGAGACAGGGCTTCAGAATGCTGAATAATGGATAGATTCTGGGAAAAATAAAAAAAAAAACCAACCAAAAAGCAAATTAATCCTCTCCTCCCTTGGGAGAAGCGAGCTGTCAAGGGAGGGCTGAGCAGCCCCGCTCTGGTGGCATCAGGAAAACCTCGTGCAAAGTGGCTGGTTGGCGAGGACAGGGCAGAGCTGCACAAATCTGTGCGGCACTTCAGGCCACCCAGCGCTCCCCAGCCCCGAGAGCAGCCCTGCAAGCTTTTGGCACAGCTGCTTTGGCGTAAGCTGCAGGAGAGGGTGTGCTCCAAGAGCCGCGGCTCCCTGCTGCACAAGCAGTACGGACACAGGGAAAACAAACACGAAAACAAGAGGCTCTTATCCGGGGCAGAGCGCTAGCAATCCCTGCAGAGATCTCTTATGATCTACAGAGCCACAGTCGCCTCTCGTTTCGGCTTTCAGCAGCCACCCTCCCCAGGCAGGGCACGGCCAGGGGAAACCAAGTGCTTTTGCAGGCAGCTTCGGGGAGCGAGGGGAGCCAACGGCACGCGATGATTTCAGAGTTTCCTTCGATAAGGGCGCAGAGAGGGCCAGGCAGGAGGCCAGATGAGTCACACAGGCGCAAGGGCAGGACTCGCTGCGCAGCTTACGAGAGATCTGAAGCGGTTCAGCATGGGGAGGAACGAAATTCCCTCCTGCTCCAGGGCCAGGAGCTCCCCAGGCACCTTTAACCCCACCAACACTGGCACAGCCCTGACCCATGTGTTCTGGTAAGCACCGTTAGGTGGGCTTCATCGAGAGCTACCCCACCTCCAGGCACCTCTGCAAGACCCACATCCCTCAAGGACCTGGGGGTCCAGCTCTCTGCCTCCATCACGGAGGGTCCCCACTCCCCTGCAGGTCCCCAGTTCATCATTTGATGGCACAGGAACAGGTCATGTCTCTATTTCCACAGCTACGAGTTTTAGTACGACTACTAAAATTAACCTTGTTTTAAAAACATCCAGGCTCAGCACTTCATAATCAGTCTTGGCTGGAGGAACAGACTGCAGAGAGCAATCTGAATTCTGGACTTCTGTTTATAAACTATCTCAGCCTATTCAGCTGCTTATCGTCAGCTGAACAACTCGTGACTTCACATTCACCTGCATGGAGGATTTGGTGACAAAAAAGGACGCCAGCCACCATGGCAGGGTCTGCACGTGCCCCAGGAAGGAAGAGCCATCACGACCTGGGGATTCCTCCTCCCGAAGTTGCAGCTCAGCTGACAGCGGCAAGGAGTTTGCAGGCAGAGTGGCAGGCTGGCACACAGCAGGACAGAAGCCACCCTGAAAAGCTTGTAGGATGCCACATCTGCAGTTCCCAGTGTGCTACCCACAGAACTAATAAATAAAATATTCCAAAAATTCCTCAAGAAAAAGGGCAGAAAAGCTGAGTCCTCACACGGTGACTCAAGAGGAAACTCTTTGGTCAGCAGCAGCGCTGCTGTGAGCCCGTGGGCTGTCCGACACGTTACAAAACATGGCTAACACCCACATCCTCCCAGGGAAGGAGCCAGGACAGGACACGAGAGATGGATGAAAAGCTCTCTGCATGTCTCATGCATGGCGGAACCAAAAAGGAAAAAAATATACTTAAACACATGAAAACGACTTAACCTCTTGCCCTGGCTCTCTGTGCTCATGTCCGCAGGCAAGTTCTCAGGATGTGTGTCGGGGTGCTGATCGGGCTGGAAAAAATCATCACTAAACACTGCGCATTGGCTTGTTGAGGTGGAGCAGGGCCAGGGCACAGGGTCAAGAACAGACCCCAGCCACTGTTCCTGCCCTGGGCTTCCCCCAGCAGCCAGCCCAGGCACCCCTCATGCGGGCGACAGGGACAGGGACGGAGCAGCTGTAATCAGCAGATGTCAGCAGCTCCTGGGGAGGAGGCCGGGGTCCCCACAGCCCTGTGCCAACGGGCAGGATGAGCTCCAGCCTGGAGCAAAATCTAACACTCACGCACCAACGAGCCACAAAACGAGGGGTCGGATACACCTCGCAAGTGGAGCGGGCAGATATGTGCGTACTCCACATCCTTCTGGCCTGCATCTGACGATAGGGCTTTGGCGGCTGGGGGAGGGCTGGCTTTTGGGAAGGGTTTTTCGTTCTTCTTTTGCTCTTGTGCTTTAGTTTCTGGTTAAAGCATGTCTGGTTTAGATTTGCACCAACTTGGGGCCCTACACACTGCACACAGCGCCTACAGCCCAGGAAAAGGAGCCACTCTGTGGTCTGCTGGCTGCAGCCTCCCCTCTTCCTGCCTGTCCCAAGGAGGCCAGACACTCGCCAGGGACAGCAGCGCCAGCAGCTCATGAGTTGAAGGCCCCAACTGTGCTGACATACAGACGCAGAAACAGTTTTTGCAAGCTGAGAGTTGCTTTGGAGCTGCTGCCGGCAACGGGACATTTGAACTCCCATGGCAAGGGCAGAGACACCGGCCCAGAGAGGGGAAAAAGGCGATGGAGTTTTTCTCCATGGAAGGAATCACGTTTGGTAGATATCGTTACGTGCAGCCCATCAGGCCAGTGATAGCAGAGGACTCCCATTATCACTCCTGTGAACGGTACTGTCTGTTTCCACCACTGCAGAGTGCTGTGGTCTCCCCCCACCCCAGATACACACACAGTTTATCCACCCAAGGCCTCTGTGAGCAGCTTCCAGGGGTTCCTGCTACCACCTTGGCCATAAGACAGTGCAAAACTCAGCCTGCAGCGGTACTCAGGAGCACACAGGTCTCCAAACCCTCACAGAGACATTTTCATCCCGTCTCCATGTGCCTGTCTTCCTGAGGACCCTGGCTCCTGACTGCATCAGCACGTGCTGTGTCTGTAACTCACTGGGCACAACCGGCTTAGGTCGCGGCGGTGCCTGGTCCACACACCACCACCCTAAAGCAAATGATTGTTCTTAAGCTGGGTAAAGGTCTGATGTCTCTTCAGACAACTAGAGGGAGAAGTTAGGAGAAAATGTTAGAGGTTATGAGCAGTCACTGGAGCTCTTACTGGGTGAAACCCCTGGAGAGGACAGAGCAGACCAGTGAGGAGCGGACAAGTTCAAGAAGAATACATTACTGCTGGGGGAGAGAGCTGTGTTTTCTAGCCAGTCGTTTTTCCCCTGCAAAAGCCCAGAAAGAGCTTCCCGCGGGCTGCTGTGGCATGATGTGCTCTGGGAGAACCCGAAGCACCCGCTCCAGCCCAGGCTCAGGTACGGACAGCTGCTGGGGCACAGCATCAGGAGAGTGCACGGAACCAACCGCAGAGAAAGGAGAGGATGGAGCAATTGTTCGAAGACAGATCCAACCAGCAGCTGCATTACTGGCCGGGGCACGGGAGCAGCTCTTCACACTGGCCGAGCCAGTGGCATCAGAGAAACAGCCTTGTTTGGGCTCCAGGTCCCCCTGGAAACACCGGGCAGTTCAGTGAGCGCTTTCCACGAGACAGAAGGCCTCTGTGCAGCCCCATGGACCGTTTCTACGCACATCTTCATTAATGTGCCATATGCTGGCTCACAACTGAGCTGTCTTTGTGGGACAGGATATTTATAATGCAGGCGCCTCGACGCCAAGCCCTGCCGGGAGCGCAGAGCTAATGTTTGCCTGGAGAGCAGCAGCCTTTCCCACGCCAACAGAAGGGCACGCGTGGGACAGGCTCCTTCCTCTGCCCCCTCTGCCAGAGGAGATTTAGGTTTAGTTGGACACAGGCAAAACCAGTACTTAGCTGTAACGCACTGTGGAGACAGACTCAGCCTTTGTCTCTACAGACTTTACGTGAACCAGCACATGGGCTTTCTGGACAGGAACCAGACACACCAGCACTCCAGGGACGCTGGGTTCTGGGCAGGAACCGGGCACACAGGCACTCCGGGGGCTCCGGGTGCTGGGCAGGAACCGGGCACACAGGCACTCCGGGGGCTCCGGGTGCTGGGCAGGAACCGGGCACACAGGCACTCCGGGGGCTCCGGGTGCTGGGCAGGAACCGGGCACACAGGCACTCTGGGGGCTCTGGGTGCCGGGCAGGAACCGGGCACACAGGCACTCCGGGGGCTCCGGGTGCCGGGCAGGAACCGGGCACACAGGCACTCCGGGGGCTCTGGGTGCTGGGCAGGAACCGGGCACACAGGCACTCCGGGGGCTCTGGGTGCTGGGCAGGAACTGGGCACACAGGCACTCCGGGGGCTCTGGGTGCTGGGCAGGAACCGGGCACACAGGCACTCCGGGGGCTCCGGGTGCTGGGCAGGAACCGGGCACACAGGCACTCCGGGGGCTCTGGGTGCTGGGCAGGAACTGGGCACACAGGCACTCCGGGGGCTCTGGGTGCTGGGCAGGAACCGGGCAGACAGGCACTCCGGGGGCTCTGGGTGCTGGGCAGGAACCGGGCAGACAGGCACTCCAGGTCAGCTTTAATCTCATTAAGCACTTTGTACTGTTGACACTCTGCCTTCTACACTCCAAAGCATTAACCCTCGAGCACCACCCTCAAGACCAGCACAGAAACCTGTCCAGACCAGGCCTGCTGTGCTGAGGACTGCAGAGTCCCCGCAGCCAGCACACGGGTCCCCACGCACAGCACCATGGTGCCAGACCTACAGGAAGAGGGTAACGGTGGGACCTTCCCTGGGTCCCTCACTCAAGTCCATCTTCAGGGATAAGTCCACCCACTCCCTTGTGTAACAGGTTGCAACGTGCTTTGCAGGCACAGACATCTCTACGCATTCTGTCACCACGTCACCCTCCCAGGATAAACCACTTCACTGCCTGGGGGGCTGGTTAACTACAGGCAAAGGCGGAGGCAATCTGTAAAGCTTTATGCAGGACAGACATCAAGTTCCAACCCACGTACGCAACGTTCGCATGAGAGCTCAGAGCTCTTCCAGCTTCAAAGGACAGTTTACACCACTGCAGCACTCGTACATTAATAAGAAGAACCTCAACATGTCGCTCCTCAGACTCCATTTGATATATAATTGCGAGAGAAGATCAAAGACCAGGGGAAATGGATGGTTTTGCATTCCCACACACAGAGCAGAGCACAGTGAGCAGGAGGGATTCCAGAAACACCCAATGTCTTGTGTTGAGCCACAGGAAGAAAATGCCATCAAGAAGCTATCTGTACAGCAACAACACCACACAGCCACCTGCTTGTGACACCCTCGGCCACTGGCCTCGAGCACGCAACGAGTCCTGTCTGTGCTGCCCATGCTGGCCACCACGGCTCGGCTCAGGGCTGCGAGCTCCAGCACTCAAACCAGCTGCTGTCAAGGCTGAGCCCCTGGTGCCCAGCCCGAGGGGACAGATGGCAGCCCCAGGGCATGGACAGACGCCAGCTCTGCGCGAGGCAGACCCAGCAGTTTCCGCAGGGCCAGCGAGAAGCATCGAGCTCGGCCGTGCCACAGGCGAACAAACGGCAGCCCCCTAGCCCCAGGGAGGAAGGCAATCTCCCAGCTCGTCTCCCTCCCCAGCCAGGGCCAGGCCATGGCAGGTGGCAGCACACAATGTATGGGACCAGCACTGTCACTTGGCACTGCCAGTGACTCCGTGTACTCCTGGCACGAGAAAGATGGGATGCAGCCAACTGTACAGCAAAAATAACTCGTATTTCTGTCTCAAAATCACTTATTTGCTATCACTGACTTTCCCGCCAAGATCATTACAAATTAACTATAGCTTTCTCTGCTTTTGTCCATTTAATTTCTCATGTGGCACGACCTTACACTCAGTCATCTTATGGTGCCCCATGTACAGCCAACTGCCGGGGGTTTGTCAGTCAGCAAAAAGAGCACACTTAAAGGCAGAAACTGAGTGTAACTGCATGAGACCCCACGTCAGGACACAGGAAGCTGCAGGGCGCTCGGGAGGGCTCTACCCACAGTGTTTCATTTACTTCAGGTGGTAAGGTGTCAGAGTTGGGTGGGTGGAACCAGTTTCTCCTCATCATCCCTTGAAAACCAAGAGGGGTTTAAGGCACCCAAGTGCCCCCCTCACTCAGATAACAGCCCCCGCTTCACACAAAGCCCTGAAGCACCATCTGCTCTGTGGAGGGGAAATCGAGGCACACAGCAGGCTATGGGGAGCTGAAGTCTCCCTTAGCAGGGGCTTTCTGCATCCCCCCAACAGCCTCCTTCGATGTGCGTGCTTGAGCAGCACAAGCCATGGCTGCTGCTGGAGGCCCCCCTTCAGCCTGCTCCCCTGAGATGACCCATGCAGGAGCTGCTCCTGGCTCTGCCCCCTCAAACCCAGCAGGGCCAGGGCTTTCCAGGGATGGCTTCCAGCCCTGGCTCCTGGACAAGGGCGCAGGGCAGAGCACTCCCTCCTGCTTCTCCCCACAGAGGGGAGAGGCAGGGAAGCCCTGCTGCCTGGGAAAGCACTTACCCGTGGCCCTGGCTGTGCCTCCAGCCTCTCCCTGGGATGGGGAAGGGAATGGGAGAAGTTCAGCTTTTCACTGGAAATGTGAAGGGAAGCTGAAGTCAGCAGACTCCTGGAGAGGAGCAGCAGCTCAGAAGCTGACGAATTCCTTCACTGAGGCCCATGTCCCTGTGCCATGAGTCCCTGCTGCTCTGGCTCCCCATCAGGGAGCTCAGAAGCGGCAGTTTCAGCTCGGTGGCCATCAGAAGCAATGCTCCCAAACTGTATAGACAGACGGACTCCCCTGCAGGGACAACCCCTTGCAGATCTCCATGCCACGGCACCTCCCGCGGGAAGGGGGGACTTGCCTCTCCTCCGCTCGAGGATAGCAGGTGGGCACCCAGGAGCAGGGTCCCCCAAGCCCTCACTTGTCTCCCTGAGAAAGCACCAGGCACCTGCCCCGCTTGTGTGTGCCACCCGCGGGAGTCCCTTAGGGAAGGGGATTAAACACCACTTCCTCCAGACCAACCGGAATGCTCCTGTGAGGAAGGGCCCAGGCCACAGTGAGCCTCAAGATCCCGGCGTATAAACACCAGTAAATGAGTCTGGAGTAAAGACTCGGTGCCTTAAAACTGCTCCCCTGCACATCACAGCCCAGCCACGCTCACAGGGATTCACCGCTCGCCACCACTGACCATTGCCTGGGACGGAGCAGACGGGTTTCCAGCTGGGAGATCTACCAGTAAAAGTGCTACAGAAGTGGAAAAGACATCCAAAAATCTACAACTAGAAGTGACTGCAGTGGCATGTCCTCACTGTGGGATGCCTGGCTTGGGCTGCTGACATAACAAAGTGAGACCAAGCGGGTTTTTTCTTTTTCAGGCTCTAAAGACTCTGCTGGAACACTCCTGGTATTTTACTGCCCCGCAGGTAGGCTGAGCCAACCTCAGCTGGCTGCCTTCCACAAGAACACTGCCAGCCACCCAGAGCAGAACCACACAAGCGCTCCTCGTACCACGGATGAGAAGAACCGCCCAGCTCACCCAGAGCGTGGGCTGAAGGTCCTGCAGGGCTCCACGTAAAGTCACGCTCACTCTTTTCCCCTATTATTTGGCAAATGGAAAATAAGAGACAGCTGTGGGCAGCCTCAGGTTTTTAAGCATATGTGGACTGTTACAGCAGCTCATGTAGAGCCCAGCAGTGCCATTTCCCTGCAGTGGGGAACTGCCCATCTGCGCGAGGCCTGCGTGAGCTCCGCTGAGCTGAGCGACTCGCGCGGGCGCACATGTCTGCGTCCCAACTGCACTGCACCGAGTCCTTTGTTCGGCGGTTTCCACCGTTGCAGCAGCCGGAGAGCCGCCAGCTGGGGACAGACAGCAGGTGCCCGGCGCCTTGGCCAGCCCGAGCAAAGCAGGGCACTGGTTTGCTGAAATCTCCTGCTGGAGTTTATTTGCTCAGTAACCAGCACATGCGCAAGGACACATCTGTAAAGTCTGCAGAGCTCTGGATCCAGTGCGGCGAGTCAACACCTCGGCATGGTTTGGCCAAAGGTATAACCAGGCGGGTGCCTCCCCCCTTGAAGGGACACAGTCTCACAAGGATTCAGAGAGGAGGCCTGGAATTATTTATCTGTTAAGTAAAGGGGGGGTGTAAATCTGCAGGGGCTGAGGGAAGCCCAGGGACTAATGGTCCCAGCTGTGCCCAGCAGCTGACCCTGCCAGGCCACCCTCTGCCCATGGAAAACAGCACAAAAACACCCCCACAGCATTCTGGGGAGATTTGGGGTCAACTCAGCCCTGGGGAGTTATCGGTGCTCTCTGGACATGCTCAGCTTCCTTCCACTTCTCCTCTTCCTCCTTGGCCAGTCTCACTGGGACACATCTGCTGACCCAGCAAATCCCTGCACATCCCTGCTCTGAGCGCAGGGTTAGCGTTTGCAAACACAAAAAAGGGAAACACTTCTGACCAAAGCAATGAGAAAAAAGCATTTACATTGTTTACATTTACATTTGTTTCTGCCCCGGACTGAGCAGAGATTTGGGTTTGTCACAGTATATCTCAGGGTCTCCCAGCCCCGTGGTGTCTGCTGTTCCAGTCATACTGGCTTTTGTCTCTGCTGTTTTCCAGACGGGCAAACACGGGCTATTCCAGCCATGGCCCTGGTAACAAGGAAGCTCTGAATTATTCCTAACAAAAGGGCAGCAGCTAAACGGATTAATACCAACTGAAAACCAACCAGCTGGCAAGAAAAACAGCGTATGATCAGCGTCTGCCCTCGGCGGTTTTATCTGCGTTTGCTCGGCCTGATGCAAGCACAGCGTTCACAGCTGCCACGCTCTCCTACACGTCTGGCCGCATTTTAATGCGCATTTATAAAAGCAGCGAAGATGTGAGAGACAATGCAGGGAAAGGTATCTGCAGCTCTTGGAGGAAACAAATTCTAAGCAGAAGGACAGGTCAGTGAAGCGCTAAACACACAGGACTGTGGTTTCAGATGAAACCTGGCCCAGGTGCTTCTGAACAAATGACTCCCTTAAAGCCAACAATGAAATCGACATTAAATTGGAAAAAATTCTGATCAGTGTTAAAAAAACAGAATAAAACACCCACAACAAAAGAAGGACAAAGACTATTTCTGGACGGAGCCCTCCTGTTCTCGCAGCGGCCGTCCCAGGGAAGTCAGGCTGGGTGACGAGGTAACCTGTGCTGCCCTGGCCACGCTCCACTCGTTCTTTGCTGAAGCAAAACAATCGAGCATCTTCCCCAGGCAGGAGATTATTCTCCTTCAGTGGAGGCAGTGCTTGGGAGAGCTCACCTGGCTCAGCAGCCGGTGCCCTGCGATGCTGGCGGTGCCAGCCCAGCTCGTCCGGACGATGGGGTCCGATGCCCTCGCGCGGGGCCAGCTCCGGACGGACACCCAGGCGTGGCGGGAGGCAGTCCGGTGCCCGTGGCCTGCCGGCCCACCCCGAAGCGACGCTGGCGACAAAGCTGGCTGCCAAGCGCCGGGGGCACGAGGCTCCGTGGGAGCCAAGCTGAAGGTGGGCTTCCAGAAATACGGCTGCAGGGTGATGTCCAGGGAGGAGAAATCCCGCTGAGCCCGGCGCGGAGAGCCCCCATCCTCAGACCGCGGTCAGGACCCGGCCCCCGGCCCACCCCGCTCCCCCGGGGCTGGCGGCCCCCGCCCCGCTCACCCCGAATGGCGGCGATGAGCGCGTTGCCGTCCTTGATCACCTCCTTGATGAACTTGTTGGTCCGCTCCAGCTCCTGCTCGTAGCACTTGAGCCGCTCTCGGAAGTCGGGACTGTCCAGGTAGCAGTCGCTGAACTCCAGCGGCGGGTGCCCCATGGCTCCACCGCCGCCGCCCGCCGCCGCCGCCGGCCCCGCCGCGATGCGGGGCGGACGCGGTTACCCCGCCCTCCCCACACCGCCCCGGCCGCCCCGCGCCGCGGCCATGCCGCCACCGGCGCCGCCCCGGCCCGGCCCGGCCCTGCCCACGAGGCGCCGCCTGCCTGCGCCGGGCCGGCCCCGGACCGTTGGGCCGCGGGGCTGCGGGGCTGCGCAGGGCTGAGGCGACCCCCGCCCCGCCGCCCGCCCCCGCTTCCGGCGGCCCCGCCGCTGCCGGGAGCTGTAGTTCGCGGGATCGTGGAATCACGGCGGGGGCTGGGTGGGAAGTGAGCGTTAAGGGTCATCGAGTCCAGCCAGGGACATCTGCAGGCTGCTCAGAGCCCCCAGGTCCAACCTGACCTGCCATGGTGCCAGCGATGGGGCTTCTCCCACCTCTCGGGGCAACCTGGGCCAGGGTCTCACTACCCCCACCATCAACAATCTCTCCCTTCACTCCGGTCTGAATCTCCCTCTCCCAGTTGAACCCATCAGCCCTTGTCCTGTCCCCACAGCCCCTGCTGAACAGCCCCTCCCCAGCTTTCGCACAGGCCCCCTGAAGCCCTCAAAGGCCGCACTAAGGTCTCCCCGGAGCCTTCTCTGCTCCAGGCTGAACCCCCCCAGCTCTCTCCCCTCTCCTCCCAGCAGAGGGGTTCCACCCTCGGGCCATTGCTGTGGCCTCCTCTGTCCCCGCTCCAGCAGCTCCACGTCTCTGCTGTGCTGAGGAGCCCAGAGCTGGTCCCAGCACTGCAGGGGGGTCTCCCCAGAGCGCAGCAGGGGGGCAGGATCCCCTCCCTCGATCTGCTGCCCACGCTGCTGGAGATGAGGCCAGCACACGGGGGGCTTCTGGGCTGCGAGCGCTCCTTGCTGGCTCCTGTCCAGCTTTTCCCCTCTCAGCACCCCCAAGTCCTTCTCCACAGGGCTGCTCCTCATCCCTTCACCCCCAGCCTGGGCTCATACCGGGCGCTGCCCCGACCCAGGGGCAGGACCTTGCACTTGGCCTTGCTGAACCTCAGGAGATTCACAAGGACCCACTTCTCCAGCCTGACCAGGTCCCTCTGGACGCGCCATCCAACAGCGCCTCACGCACCGAACAGGCCCATCAGCTGCACTCTGCCTCTGACCCTGCCCGAGGCCTTACAGCAGTCCAGGCTGGCCGTGGCTCTCCCCTGCCCACTGCCGCAGTCCCTCCAGCACAGAAGGCCCCTGGGTCGGTCCTCCGTGGGCCTTGGCACGCCTTCTCGGGGGATGCGCTCCACGGTCGTCGGGCAGGCACACGAGGAGGCCGCCGCGGACCGGGACGGGCTGGCCGCGCGGCGACAGCGCCCCCTGCCGGCGGGGCGGAGTTGAGGGCGGCCCCGCGCGTTGCTATGGACGCTCCGGCGGGGCGTGACGCCCGAAGCGGTCGCCGCGCGCGGTGACGACGTAACAAGGTCTCCACGTCGCCCGGGCAGCCAAGATGGCGGCGGCGGAGGGGAGCGGAGCTGCGGGGCCGCTGGTGAGCGGGGCGGGCGGGTGGCCGGCCCTGGGCCTTCCTGGCGGGGCGGCGGAGCTCGGCTGAGGGCTTGGGGCCGCGGCCTGCCCGGTCCCTGCCGTCGCCAGGCGGGAGAGGGCCCTGCGGCGTCGGGGGAGCTCCGGGCGGTGTGTGCTGCGGCTGGGCCGGGCGGGCCGTAGGCGTTCGACCCTCCCCCGCCGAAGCAGGGGCAGGGGGAGCCGGCGGGAGCGGTGGGCTGGAGTGCAGGGACGGGGGCAGGAAGCAGTCGGCCTCCCTGCTGCTCACCGCCTGCCCTGAGTCCGGGCTGGGCTCTGTCTGCTTCATCTCTGGGAGCTCGAGTGCTTTAACCAACCCCTCGGGCCGAGGAGTCGCTTTCATGGACGTTCGGTGTGTTAACAAAGAGTGTGAACGCTAACCACTGCTGGCCTTGGGCTGCCTGTCCATATCCGGGGGGTTCTCATGGGTTGTGTCCCCACGGAGGCCCTGAACAGCAGTGGTCTCAGGTGTGCTGGGGCGGCTCTGCAGCTGTCAAGCCTTACATTGCTTAAAACACCACAAACCAGCGCTTTTAGTTATCGCTGCTGTGGTAGAGGAAGAAAAGCACGTTACTGGGACTTACCAAAGGAAACAGAAATGCTTTGCTTAAACAAAGTTGTGTTATTTAAGTGTTGTGTCTTTGAATTCTGAACAGCTGTTTTCATCCTAAACCCAGCTGAGAACTATGTGAAGTGAGTATGAGCGGGTTTGGATTGATTTCTTTCTAAAGGCTTTAAAACCACTTAGTTTGCAGGACTTGCAGACGTGTCGATATCTGAGGATATTCCTGTGGAAGGGGAGATCACTGTTCCTGTCGGATCTCACTCCCCGGATGAAGACTTCTCCACGCTGGATGAGCCCGTTAGGGACACTATTGTGAGTCAGTGCCGCTGCCTGTGGTGAAACATGGGCTTTGCTGTTCTCTTTGGTCAACTGCTGTGCAAAACCTGTATGTTTTCATAGCTCTGCTTGACTTGTATGTCATTGTAAGTTTGGGGCCTTTTTTATTTGTTTGTTTAGAACTAGACATGTAAAATGAATTCATTGGGGTCAGAAATTATCTGAATTACAGCTCCAAAGTTTCTCTGTGATTTCAAAATCTTTGCAAGTGTAAAGGCCTTAGCTGGAGCTTGGGAGAAAACTATCCCAGTTAATAGGATTTTTCATTAGTTTTATTTTCCTGGAGGAGCAAACAAATTGTTTTTCTTAATTGGGTGTTATTAAAGGATAAAACATTGTGGTTATTAAGGGACGTAGCAATAGTAGGCCTTGTTTGTCGCAGAGGATGCTACAGAAATGTTGGGTTTGGATCTTAATTTGCCATCAATACTCCTTCTGTCCTGCTGCTTGTAGTTGTGGACTGTCATTTCTGTGAGGGGATGAATTAAAGCCTTGTGTCCCTATTTCAGCTGAGGGACCTGAAGGCCGTTGGGAAGAAGTTTATCCACGTCATGTACCCCAAGAAGAGCAGCGCGCTCCTCAGAGACTGTACGTGTGAGAGACACTCCAAAACTTGAGAGGGTGGTTTGCCAGCAGGTTTTGCCCAGGTGGGAGAAGGCAGAGTTCAGAGGAACAGGGATTCAGAAGTGTCTGTTCCGTGTTCTTTCTGTGGTCGTAGAGCACTGAATAGCAAACGTAAGAGATCAGAGTGTTCTCAAAGCTCTTTAAAAACCCCTTTTAAACATGTGGAACATGTGCCAGAGCAGGCAGCTTGAGCAGCTGGCAGCTTTTGAATAGATCACATTATAGAATGTGGTGTAAGATGCTAAATCAGAAAATCATAATAAAGTTTAATATGCAAAATCGTACATCGGGAGTTGGGGAAGGTTACTCCCTGGAAAAGGAAACTGAGCATCGCTCTGTGATATTGATGATGTTATTTTCTCCTTTACCTACAGGGGATCTTTGGGGCCCTTTGGTGCTTTGTGTCTCACTTGCGCTGTAAGTACTTCCAGTGGGTGGAGTTGGGTTTTATAGTCTTCTCACTGGAGAAGTGAGAAATTCAAAATTTCTGACTAACGTGTTGAGATCAAGTCTATCGGGTCCTTCTCTGGTCTAAGCACTGCCTGAACACTGCCTGTTCAGATCTTTGTATAAAATGTGTTCCAGACACTTGAAGCCCGGCAGCACCTCCCTTCTTTACATTTAGGGTTTAAGGGTGAGCTCTTCCTCGTACCCTCCCTGAGCAGTGGTTTTACTGAAAGGTGTCCTGTTCACCCTGTGATTCTGAGGCATTCGGCCAACTTTCACCGTCACCTGCGGGCCAGAACCTCTGTCCAGGGCTGCAGTGTACGTGCTACATGTCCTGGGGAAGTGATGGAAACAGAGAGTCTGTTGTAGGAGGTTGTAGATGGGAGACAGTGGTGGCTCCCAGGAGCTTCTGGCGCTCCACTGGAGCGTGCGTAGGCAGATCTGCCTGGGGTGGGAGGGGAACGTTGGTCACATATAGCAGCTACTGGCGGTACCCTGTGTACTTGCTGAGCAGGACCCAGGCAGTGCCGTGTTGAAAAGCGTTAGCAGAAGTAGACAGAGTAAGTTAAATGTTACATCAGCACCTGCTCGCTCCTCCGCACTTTGCCACTGTAGTAACTACAAGCTTTCCGTGAGGCTTGTGTGTTCTGCCTGCACTACACTGCCAGCTTGGAGGGGTTACCAACGTTTGGTCCTTTTGTTTTCATCATTTCATCTATGGTTTTATTCTCCTGCATGTGCTCACACAGTCCTCAACACAAGTGAGCAAATGGACTGAAATGCCCTCAGTTGAGCCACAACCATTTCCCTTTCCTTTACAAAATTGAGGATACCTCTAAAATCAAGAGAAGTGGTGAAAGGTGGTGGGTCTGCAGCGTAACTGGGGGTCAGTGTTTCGGGCTCCTGTCTGGTCCACCGCTCTAAGTCTGTGAAAACTCAGTCATCGATTGCAAACGGCTCCCTCTGTCTGTCACCTTTACAGGATGCTCCAGGGCGGGTCAGCAGACAGTAAAGATGACGGAGGGCCCCAGTTTGCCGAGGTCTTTGTTGTCATCTGGTTCGGTGCAGTTGTCATCACACTGAACTCGAAGCTGCTCGGAGGAACTATGTGAGTTCCTAAGAACTATGTCTTCAGCAGCAGCCGAAATGCTCCCATGCGGGGAGTTCCCGCAGCACTTGGTCTGACCACCTTTCTCCCATTTCTGTCTCTCCTTTCCAGATCCTTTTTCCAGAGCCTGTGTGTCCTGGGGTACTGCGTGCTGCCACTGACGGTGGCGATGCTGGTGTGCCGGCTGGTGCTGCTGGCAGGCGCCGGCACAGTCAGCTTCATCGTGCGTCTCATTGTCGTGGTGGCGATGTTCGGGTGGTCAACACTGGGTGAGTACCTCCTGCGGTGCCACGCCATGTGTGCGCCCAGCAGTGCGGCACTCAGGGAGACGGATCTGCGCGCATTCCCTCAGATAAAGCCAAGGGGTGTCATGGTTTGAGGCATCTCCCAGGCTGCTGAAGTTCTGTAGAAGTTGTTGTGCCAGTCCTCACACTGGCAGAGGTTCAGCCTCTGCTCCCGTGGACTGCCATGGTCATGTGCAAACTGCCTTCAGCAGAAGGGTGATCATGTAATATTAACCTGGGTATTCTGTGATATAAATACTGCTAGAAAAATGCACATTTCATACAGGTGCATTTGACTGATTTCTCCCATTGTTAATCTGCCAGTCTGACTGGTTACAGAGGGTTCACTAGCACTTGTCTTTCTCTGGGATGAAGAAAGCTTTAGCTGGCGATTGTAGATCACTGGTACTGGGCAGTGGGTTATGCTGTTTTCTCTCAGCATGACTGTAATGCAGCTTCTGACTCAGAACTGTTTACATCAGCACTGGAGCTGAGACTGAGTTTTACACTGCTCACATTGCCGTGTTTTTCTTTGCTGCAGCATCCACAGCGTTCCTGGCAGACAGCCAGCCCCCGAACCGCAAAGCGCTGGTTGTATACCCCATCTTCCTCTTCTACTTTGTCATCAGCTGGATGATCCTCACCTTCACACCACAGTGATCTCCCATTGGAAGGGACTAGTATGGACTGGAGGTTTTTCATGGATGCTGCTGCAGTTAATCGTTGGCTTTATCTCTTTCTAATTTATATATATAGAGATACTGTAAAAAGGCAGGCTGTGGGATAAAGCCAGAGAACTGCGAACCGTGGTCGTTTGTGTGTGCCTCTTTCTGAAAGGTCCAGAGGTCCAGCTGCTGAGGGGCTGTTTGTTGAGCCTCGCTCTTCAGTGGTGTTGATACAGACTGCCCGCTGTGACGGGGGTGATTCTGCCTGAGGGACAGAGAGGGGGATCCTGGAACTTCAAGACATTGGGGCGGCTGAAGATGAAGTCACAGGATCGCACGACGTGGCAGAGCTCTCGCTCGTGCTTGGGTCCCCCTGAAGAAGAACATGCCTTATGAAATAGCTGCATTGCTGTTGTGTGTCGGGTAGAGGAGGGGCGTGTCCAACTCCTCTTCATCCACTTGTAGCGATGAAGTGTGTATAAAGTGCACCACAAGACTGTGAGCTTTCTCTTTGAAACTGCATTTCAGCAAGAAATGAGTTTGGTGCAGTTTGCAGGTCGTTGGAGCTGGGCAAAAGGAAACTGCCTTTGTGGTTCCTGTATGTTGGTGCAGTTTGTGTGTGGTGAGTGTGTTTGATCCCCTCATGTGTCAACAAAGGAGTGTTCAGCACAGTGCCTCCAACACTGCAGTCGCACTAGCTGAGCCACGTCGGAGGGAGCGTGTTTACCCTGAGTGTTCCACACCTTTTCACAGGGCTGTGGATTAGAGGGTTAAAAGTCCTGGAGAAGCAGTCAAAACTGGTTTGCAGCAGGGACTGAGCTGTCACGCTGCATATTGAGAGTGGAACGTTGGAGAGCACTGAGAAAAGTGTGTGTGTGTGTATGCTAAAAAAAGAAAGAGTTTGTATGACTTCAGTTAAGGTTTCAGCACATCCGATGTTTGGGGGTTATGGTGCCACTCCAGGGCTTCTGCCCGGGAGGTTTAAAACACATTGGAGGAAGGAAACTCAGTCATGGTGAAGGCGGTGGCTGCCGTGACATAGGATGTGAATTCTGGTCTTCACTGCATGTATGTGACTTCGTGTGGCTGTTGACAGGGACAGCATTTTGCCATCGGTGTGTGTGTGTGTCATTATTTCATTGTACTTGTGGTGAGATGCGAGAAACTTTCCCGTGTTTGAGGTTTTGTTTTACTTAAGACTGTGGTTGAAAGGGAAAGAGGTTTCTCCTCCACTTCCCAGTAGATGCACTTGTATACCTGCCCCTGCCAGGGCTCAAGTGTGTCATTTGTATTTCAGCACAGGGATTGAGACCTGGAGAGCTGCTTCCTGGAAACTGCTCAGAAATTATGGATGTTGTCTGTTATTTTCAGAGCTTTGAGACAGCTGGGGCTGGAAGAGCTGTGTGAAAATGTCACTTGTCCTGAAAAGGAGCAGCATCACGTTCCCTTTCCCAAGGGTCCTGCGGGTAGACCTTGAGCTGGATGTGCCTGCTGTAAATGCTCCGAATTTACCTTCCTAGATAAAAGTGCCGTTTCTGCTCTAAACACTGGAAGTATCTGACAGTGGGATGGAAATTTCTGAATGTGCAGGTTAAAAGTACATTTCTGCATTTCTGGGAGTGTGGAGAAGAGGGAAGAAAAAAACCAGCTGCTGACAGCTGTTCCTGCTGCCTCCCTTCAGCCTGCACCGTGGCCATTGTGGAGTGCTGCAGGAGGAGCTGCAGCCTTCCCTAGACTCAGAAATGGGGGTTTTAAACTGCCGATAAATCGTTGCTGGCATGGAATGTGGTTTTTCTTTAACTGCTTGATTTTCCATTTGTTTAAACATTACTTTAGCTTTATGAAGCTGGAAAGAGAGATTCCAGGGAAGTAGATGGTAAAGCTGTTGATGGCTGCAGTGGGATTCTTTGAGCCAGATCTCTTTTTCCTACTGCAGCACAGGAATTTAACCTTCCTTTTAGGGAAATCCTTGGAATTCTGTCTGTGCAGTGTCTTGTGATTTAAGCTGATATTATACCCGAAAGATAATTGGAGTAACTTCTAATTGATCCAGTATCTTTTGGAAAAGAAGGAAAGTCATTTTTAAGAGGAATTAAAATCCCAGCCTTTTTCTTGCTTGTTTTTGATGTGGATACAAGTCTTGTGGTGGTTTGTTCTGTAACTTTGCTCTTGGCATATACAAGAGAGAAGGAAATTATATTAACTTGATTTTCTTTTCAATGGGTCACTGAAGTTTTCAGTGGAGAGGTGTTTTTAGTCTGAAAGAATAGGCAGAAATGCACTGTTTATGTGGTGAGGGTGGGATTTTGTGTGGGTTGTGACTCACGGTGACAATTTAGTATGGAAGCCATCGCCTCGTAAAGCTGTTAGATCTGTCACTGGGTTGGTGTCACTGAAGGTGGCAGTTGCAGGTAGGAAACTGGATTGTCTAGTGCCCTGGCCTTTCAGCTGGAGATGATAATGTAGGGGGAAAACGTGGCCCTTTTCGTACGCGGGATAGAATTGCTTCGAAAGGCAGAGCCAGTGATGAGCACCAGTGGGAACGCGCATCAGGCTGGTTGATCGGAGATTAATTGTTTTGAGTTCAAAAATGAAGGAGCCTGAACTGGCATTTGTTCCTCAGCCAGACTTTGGTGTTCTGTAGAGCCACTGCTCTCATCGAACGCGTGGTTCCCAAAGCAAGCTGGGCACGGGCGCGCAAAAGCACAACTGGAAAATGTCAGGTTTCAGCAAGCAAAATACCTGGAGCCAGTTTGATGCTCGCAGACTGCCCAGCGCTGGTGCTGATGTCAGCCCTCTGAACCGGTGGGATTTCCCAGGAGCGCTGTGAGCACCTGCTTGCTGCACGGGGCTTTGCCACGGTCCGCCCAGGGCAAAAGCACACGCAGGGGAGTGATCCCTACAGCCTCCATGGGTGGTTTTCTTTGCTGTGAAAAGGGATGTGGTATCTCCAGGGTCATGCTTTCCAAGGGGAAAAGGTCTCTTCCTGCTTGTTTGAAGCTGGCAGAGGGAGGGCCAGTGAGGAGGGAAGCAGGTGTCTCATTGTTAATGAGTGGTTTTACTTCTCTGTAGAGAAAGTGGATGGCTTTCTGATGCGTAAACCAGGCTTTCTTCCCTACTAAGAGTTTTTTTTAATACTGTTTATCAACTGAAGTTGTATGTGTCTGAATTTAATTTTGCTCTATTTAATACCAATGAAAAGAATTTCTTTGTTTGAACTTTCTAAATTAAAACCCACTGAAAGGCACATGGCGACTCTGTGTGGACTGGCAGTAGTGTGCACCCTGTGAGGAACAGGCTGTCCCAGGGGAGCTACCCGGACCCGGCTGCGTGCCTGGGAGCCTCTCCTGAGGCGCACAGACGCTCCAAAGGGATCCTTGGGCAGACAAAGGGGTGTTATACAGCCCGGAAGTTTGAAGAGAGTTAAGAGCAGGTGGAGCCAAAAACCAGCTGAGTTCTTGCTCCTGTGCTTCCGGAGTGCGTGTGATTTGTGTGTCCGCATCAGCGCATTCATGAGTGTTGGTAGCAGCAGCGGGGTGAGGTATGAATCCTCCCCTCTGCCAGAAGAGCATGGCTGTGATTACAGGTGCATGGAAGTGTTTGATGTTCTTATGTTCAGTCCTGATGGTGGTTTCTCAGAGCTGGACCGTTGTCTGAGGCCGGGCGGTGCAGTGCTGCTGTGTTCTGTGGAGGAATAAAAAGCCCTGAAGTTCGTGTTGTAGCTCTGTGATAGAGACACCCACGTGCCAGTGACACTGAGGTTCTGCATGGTGAGGACAGAAGGGTGAAGCCTGCCGAGTCCCTGCCTAGTACTTCTCGCTGGCCCAACGCTGAGCAGGACATGTCGGGCACATGAACCCGCTGACGCTGAGCCAAGACATGGGTTTGCTCGTGCTTAAATCTTGCCTGTGCTCCTGGCTGGTCGCAGGCTCTGCCCAGGTGGACGAGCAGCTCTCCTGGCTTGCCCCAAACCGGTGTTCCTGTAGGCAGTGCTGGCCTTCCCTGGGAGGGGAGCAGATGGGCCCTGGCCACCCCTGCTCGGGGCCCTGTCGCGGGGCTGGAGATGGCCCCAATGTCTCGGTGGTCACAAGAGGGCGGCACGGCCTTGCGGTCCCTCAGAGCTTGGCCTGTTCTCCCCTTGTCTTTTCCTGGTCCATCGCAGTGGGCTGCCTGCTCTGCTTTCCCACACGAAACAGCTCTGTTGTGTTTCTCTCGTGACCGAAGCTACCGAACCATCTCCAGAAAAGTGATTTCCTAAACCAGGATGAGCGTCTGGAGCACCCGGCACCTTTTCCTGCCACTGAAATAAGCGTGTGTGTTTATGGCCTGTGTCTTTCTTTTAGTCAGACAGGTTCTTCAAAGGAAAATCTACAGGCTAATGAGATTCACAATTAGCAGATCCCTGCCCAGAGCTGCTGCTTCCCCAGCTGCTGACAGGCTCCAGGCTGTGGTCCCTGGCACGGTCCCAGGGGTCCTGACAAACCACTTAAGCCACCACACAGGCTGAAGCTTAAACCAAACCAACTGGCTCAGAGCTCATCCCCAGCTCGTTTCCACGAGCTCTGGTGCATCCGGATTGCACCGAACTCCCTGCCCTCTCCCTGCAAACCCCAAATGCCTGGATGGAGCTGAGAAGCTGGGAGCATGTGTCCTGTCTTCCCCCAAAATATGTGTTGATGGTTGTTCCCCAATGTGTTCTGGCACCGGGCACCACCTCCCGACAGCGTCTGTCTGTAGGAGGGTTTTTTCCATGCAACCCAGGAGATGGGAAATCTCTCTCTTGGACCATGCCCTGTATTTGACTTCCCAGCAAGTGCTGCTCCTGCCCAGCACAAGGGAAGGAGAGGAGCTGCTGCTGGGCTCCTCCATGTTTCCCCCGCTGTCGCCACCCCACACAGGGCAGGAGCCTGTGATGAGCTCTTCAGTTTCTACAAGAAAAAGGCAGAGGTAAGTTTCAGAGCTCACCAAGAACTGTGGATTTCGTTTGGATTGTGTTTTCTGGTTCTTTTCAAGCCTTCCTCTGGTGTTCTGTGTTGCTGTCTCAGGACCATAAACAGCCGGTGCAATTATTTATACCATGTGCTGATTTAAAACCTGCCTCTCCCCATAATTCCTTCCTTAGCAAAACAAAGGCAGCTGGGAGCTGGGATGGGGTTGCTGCCTCTTTCTTTCTCAGGGCTTCTGTGTTCTTCACAGCAGCAGCAACAGAAGCTCGAGACAGCATAGCCCTGCCTTCGGTGTGGCAACAGCCCGCTCTGGCACCCAGCCCGTGGCCAGGATGTGTCCGGGGAAAACAGGCACTGGGATGGGATGGGGCCAGATGGGGCAGGGGCTCAACGGTCTCAAGGCTGCTGGGTAATTTGGAAAGGAAAGATGCTTTTGTTCTGGTATTGTGCTTTGTTAAGGGACTTGTAACCTGACTGTGGAAGTTTGGGCTTGGATGATCCTAAGCTGGTGGGTCTGAACCCGAGATCAAGTTCGGACAGCTGTGGCCTGACAGAAGGGCAGGTGGCTGGTGGGGCTGTAGAGCTCAGCCCTTTCCACTCAGCTCGGACTCTGAGCACTCAGGACAGAGATCCTGCTCATTTAACCTTTGCTTTTCCTCTTCTAGCTCTTGATTCACTTTGGAGCAGGGAAGCAGAGTGCCTGGCTCCAGCTCAGCCCTTCAGCACAGGGCCGAGTGCAGGAGGCTCTTTCTGGGATGAGCCTGGCAGCCCCTGCGGCCGCAGGGTCCAGGGCAAGAAAAGAATTCGCTGCTAAATAGTAATGCTTTTGTGCATGTGAGGGTTTGCATAAAGGGTTTTCTGAAGCTGCCTCTGAGTTTTCCTGGTGTCCCCAAAGAAGGTGGTCAGCAGCAGCATGTGGCTCCTGTCCAGCCCTGGAAATATACCCCTGGGGCTGCGGTGCCCGTGGGCATGGTACAGGCACTCCCATCCCCCAGCAAGAAGTGTCTCCTTACCCGTGCAGTCAATGGCCTAAAGAAAGGGCATCGTTGTGGCAGTGATTTTGGCTGAAAGGCTGCCCAGAGTGGCTGTGCCTGATGCTGGTTTGTTTTAAATGTCTTCCGCGATGCTCCTGAAGGGGAAGAGCACCGTGCCTTCCGTGCCCCTTGGTGAGGAGGCTTGCTGGGCCAGGCAGCAGGACAGCAGAGCCCTTGGCTCATGGTGGCAACCCTGGGGACCCCAGAGTGCTAGACCGTGACAGCAGAGCCCAGGGAGTGCTTGCAGAAACCTTTGGGTCCTGTCACTTTGTGCTCCCACCTGATCAGGGGACGCACACTCTCATGCTCAGAGCCATCAGGGAATTTGAGTTCTGGCTTGGCGAGCAGAGCTGCTGTGTCCCTGGCACGAGAGGCTGTGCTGGATGGGGCTTGCTCTGAATTCGGGTGTGGAAAACTTGGTACATGAGTGGTCCAACCCTGCGCAGGCGAGAGGAGGCTGTGTGAGAATTCGTCACGCGAGGCTGAACTTGCAAAGACCTGCCCTGGCTTGCAGGGAGCAGAGCTCTGCACCGGATTGAGACTCCTCATCTGGTTAATTAATCCCAAACCTTGGCCAGAAGTAAGGCTGGAGACAACAGCTGTTGCTAGAACAGTGTGCAAAAATACACGAGTAGGTCAAATGTAATTTATTAAATGGCATTTAACTGTGCAGGCCCGGCAGACAGATGTGTCTCTGCTGCCTGTGATTATTTTTTCAGCTGCTGAACGTGTTGGCTGTTGGAGGCAGTAGCTGGGTGCTGGCAGGAGTGTATCCCTTGCACCCAGCCAGCTGCCGGCTCTGGGTGCAGTGTGCTTGTGCCCGTCGGGTGATGCCAGCCCTCCCCGTGCTGCTCTCGGGCAGCAGGAGGAGGTTCAGTTGGATCTGGGCCCTGTGGCTGCTGCCTGGGGAGGCTGGCTGTGGAGGGGAAGGGATCCCAGCAGCCTCCAGCTAAACCAGCAGCATTTGTGGGCTGGCAGTGCGGGCGCTGGGGACCATCCCTTGCCATCTGGCCCCGGGACGCAGGCTGTCCTCCGGCTGTTGATAGCGTAGCCCTCTGCTTTCCTACGCATCTACTGTAGGAGCCTCCCTGCTCTGGCTAATAATAAGGGATGCTCGCCATTCCTGGTGTCACTCTGGCGCCGGCCCTCGGGGATGCAGGATTAACATCCTGGGCAGGCTCCAGCAGCTCCAAAATATTCCCATGGGAAGGGAAAGCTGCCTTGTGAGCGTTCTGCTTGTGCCACTCTTCCACACGTGAAAATACAGCCTGTATTCCCTTTATCTCCAAGGTGCCTATTGGAAAACCGTGCCATAGCAGCAGGTTTCTGCTGGAGTTCTGTCTCGAGCGGCAATCTTTGATAGACTCTTTCCAGACACACACTCTTAGGGGCTGGAGCAGCAGTAGAGTTAAAACTGGTTAGGTAGGTCGCAGGAAAAGCCATTTTCCTTCTGTGTCACTGGAGTCTATTTGTAACGCGTGTAACCTGTCTCTAGGGTCTCCGACGTTCCCGCACCAGTGAGGCTCTTTCAGTGCGTTCAAACAGGCGCTGCCCCGCGCTGATCCCAGCCCTGGGCACTGCAGCACAGCCATCGGCCTCCAGCACCCACCGGAGCTCGTGTGCTGGGCCGACGTAAAGGCTGGGACCAAGCGTGCCCTGTGGACAGCAGCTCCCGCGGGCGGATGAAGAGGAGGAGCGGGAGGAGCGATGGAGCAGCTGGCCTCGGGGAGGGAGGGCACTCCCTTACCAGGCTAAGGGGTTTATGTTAAGGGAATGTAATGGTGCAAACCTCCTGTTGTTGAAGTCTTCATGGTTTCTGGCTGACAGCTGTGGGCTTACAGACCCATAGAGGGCTCAGGGAATCAGGGCAGGAGCAGCTTGTGCGGCAGAAATGCCACAAACGTCACTGGCTGGTTTTTTCAGTGATGTCATCTCTTGTTTAGCGAGAACTGAGGAGGTTTGCAGGTCTGTGAGGAGTAGTCATCGGGAACGTTTATTTATCTTCTGTGTGTTTAGTAAATAAATCAGTATTTGTAAATCCATTCGCTGGTGTTTACAAACCAGACCATCCTTTGTGGGGAAATGCACAGATTCAGCCTTTGCCAGGACTTTGAGGGGACCGGGGAGGGCGGGGGGCTTCATGCAGCCACGGATAAGGCAAGAGGTCCTCGGGTTGTCTGAGGGATTCCAGTGCGTCGGGACCAGGAAAATGTAGTTGGTGTTGGAGGGTGAAGCACCAGCAGGATGTGATGGCACGGTGCTGGGAGAGGGGGACGTCCTGCTCCTCTCGAGAAGGGTCTTGCTGCAGGGATGCCCACGGGCCCAGCTGGCTGCTTTATCCCCGAGGGATGGGGGACTTACGCCTGCGGCCCCAGCGAGGTCACGGGGCGCTGCCCTGCTCCCCAGAGAGTTCCCTTTTGGTCACGCACCAGCCCAGGCAGCATACTTGGAGCTTCTCTGTCACTTCTCAGAGCAGGAACAGCAGCTGCCCGCTGGAAATAGCTCTCCCTCAGCGTTAGACGGCTCTCGGTTTGTGGGCGGGTGTCAGGGCTGGTCACGATGGATGCTGATCTTTTGCAATCCTGTCTGCGCTGGTCACAACGGTTCCCTCGCTGATCACCATCCCACGGCATCCCTCGCAGTGCCGCGTGCCCCTGCCAGGGCCCTGCTCTGGTGAGTGCAGCTGACCCGTGGCGGAGCCGTGGCTCCCTGCCCACCCAGGCTGAGGCCAGCGGGATGTTTGGACACCTCTGCCTGAGCAGCAAAGGCCTGGAGCCCCATTGCAAGTGACAAAATTCGGTACCTGTTCCAAGAGGTGACGTGGCTGCTGTTTGTTTTCAGAATCAAAACCAAACTGTTTAGACTCTAATCTGTCACAAACAAAAAACCCCAGGTCTTGGCAGTTTTCTCATACAACGCTTTGGGTGGGAAGGGACCTTTCAGGGTCATCTAGTCCAACACCCTGCAGTGAGCAGGGACATCTTCCACTAGATCACCATGTTCCCGAAGGCGCCGTTGGAGACGGGAGCTTGTGCGTGGGCACTCCTTCTAACGAGGAGCTTTCTGAGGGAAGAGCCGTGGCGGCAGGCAGGCAGGAGCTCGGTGCCTCACCAGCGGCATGGGGCAGCCGTGGGGAAGGTCTGCTGCTGCTCTTCAATGTTTGTGTGTCTCAGCAGGCTTCCCGTGGTCCAGCTGTGGTGCTGCCTGGTGCCCCTTCGATAGCAGAGGCCATCGGGCCCTCCCGGGTGACGCTGCCTGTGGGCAGCAGGTTTCACATCTTCTCCCCCCGTCCTGCCCTGGCCGCCCGCGCGGTGCCAGCCCTGCCCCGTCAGCGCCCGCCCCGCAGTCCTGCGCTCCTGAAGAAAAGCGCTACTGTTCCTGCGGCGCTAATGGGGCCAACGCCAGCGCAGCAGCAGCTGCTCCTGCCCGACCTCGGGGAGATGCCTGCACGCAGCAGCCAGTGGAAAATCACTGCCTGCTGGCGGGGGCTGCTCGCTGGCACGGCGCAGCTCGGGCCCTGCTCACACCTCTCCTGACGCCCCACGTTTTTCCGCAAAAGCGGGGCCTGCCCTCAGGAGCAGTATCAGCACGACGGCAGCTTCTCTTGCCGGCGAGGACGTTGCCTGGCTGGCTGCTGGCTCTTTGCTGCCGTTAACACCGTGCCTGGGTGCTGCTGGGCAGCAGCCGTGACAGCCCAGCCACAGCCCACCCAGGGGCCAGGAGTCGCTCCTGGCTGCAGGGCTGTTCGGAGGGGATGATCTGTTGTGAGAAAAGGCTGAACTTGCCTCCCAAAATCCCAGCCCTGACCCATGACTTATGGAGAAAGCAGCACGTTTGTTGCGGTGCTGGGTCCGGCTGGTGACCGTCCCAGTGTCTGTCTGTGCTCTGGTCACTGCGGGTGGCACACGGGGCAGGGCTGGCATCTGCCACAGGGGAAACTCTCCATGAGCTGGTGCAGTGCGGAGTTTTGCTTAGAACTGGCCTTTTAAAATTCACTGGAGTTTAGAACGGGCTCTCACGTAAGTCTGAAGGTCACGGTGATACATGTGTGTATGTAATTAATAGAGAGGGGTTGGTTTGTCCTGTGGATGCCTGTGGAGCAGGTACCTTAGAGACGCTGGGAAGAGCCAAGAGCAGCAGTGGAGCCCGTGTGCTGGCACCACTTGGCAGAAGCACCCGCTGTAGGGTGTCCACGCTTCAGCCCCTTTGCAGGGATCCAGCCCCCAGGACCTGTTCTCACCGAGGGCGGTATCCCGGGTGTGCTGAAGAAGGTTCCTGCATTTAAAATTACTCGAATGCTTTTGGGATGACTGGATAGGAAGAAGCGACATAAGTATGCAGAAGCCTCTGTGGTTTGTTTCCCGGGCCCTGGGAAGGAGACAGCTTTCTTCTATTTGCACTAACTGGGTTTTTTTGCTTTCGGAGGAAGAGGAGGCAGGACCGAACACTGCCAGAGCAGGCTGTGAAGCGAGGTGCTGGCGGGGTTCTTTCTCTGGCAGTGCCTTTCTGGTATAATGGTGGTTAAAGCCACGGGGCTGCCTCGTTCTCCGCAAGGACTGTCCTGGTTTGGGCAGGGCAGAGCCATTGCCGTCAGTCTGTCGTGATTAACTTGCGGGTGTCTGTCTGTCTGCTGCCTGTGCTGGGCAGAACGGGCAGCTGCCCATCCTGCCCTGAAGGAGAGTGGTAGTGGGTCCCCTGGCAGCTTTGACGCTATGAGGACCTCTGGAAATGGGCACCTGTCCCTTCTGCCACCGTCCACCGCGAGGAAGCATTTGCAAGCGCTTGGAATAAACGCTGTGGCCCTTGAGGCGGCGGTGGGTGAGTTACGGAGGGTGGCTGACTCTTGGGCAGCAGCATCTGTCTTTACCTCCTACGTGTCCCCTCCTACGGGTAAAACGTGTGCTAGGAAAGGTGACCCGGGCACGTGTCCTGTAGAGGTGAGACTGTTTTCCCGGCCCCAGCTGTTTAAAGGAGGAGAAAAGAGGCCGACTCACAAAGCTCTCGCTGTGCCTCGGTGCCCCCAGCCCCACTGCACTGGCCCGGTAACGCAGGGGACCCGGCAGAGGAGCTGCGGCCGGTGCCAAGCCCGGGAGCCGTGCCAAAATGCGGCTGAGGAACGAGCGAGGGGGAGATGGAAGGAGGCAGCTGGAGCCGGCGCCGGGACTGACGCCGCCCGCGTGCTGCTGCCGGGGCCACGCCGGGTCTATGCCGGTGCCGCTGGGGCCGTGTCGGGTCTGTGCTGGTGCTGCTGGGGCCATGCCACACTGGGTCAGGTCCGTGGGATGTTGTGGGTGCCTGATGCAGCTTCTCCAGCTCTGCTGCATCGTGGTCTTCCGTGCTCCTGTCCCTGCCTTAGTCCAGGAGCTGTGACTGCTGACTGCTTCACTGCAGAGAGCACAGCGAGGCTGGCACCGACCCTGCTGTGATGGAGATTTGGGATCCGAGCAGACCCTTTCCGTCTCAGAGGGGTGGTGGCCATGGCCAGGAGGAGCTGCCACACGCCATGGGATGTCCTGTGCTTGCCCTGGGTCCTGCCAGCCAAGGCTGCTAGTGCTAGTGCTTTGCTCGCTCCTCCTTTCCTCTCCCCAATGGTCTTTTCCTCCGCCAGCATGTCGAGGCTGCTGTACCCCCTGGTACAGGCAGGGAAAAGCAGCGAAGGTGGCCCCAGGATGGGCAGGAGCCATCTGCTGAGGTGCTGGTGCTGCTTTGGGGGGCCCAACCCCGCGTCCTCGCCCGCCTTGGCTGACATTTGGCAGCAGGCTCAGCTGCTGCGCACCAACTGCTGGGTATCGCGCTACAAACGGCACCTTGTCCTGGGGCAGAGCCACCGCGCTCCTGCACGCCAGCACCCGCCTGCCACCAGCGCCCACGGGCTCTGGGTGTGCTGGGCAGGAGCGGTGCCGCCAGATCGCTGGGCACCCACCAAGTGTCCTGGGGGAGCCTGGCTGCGCCTGGGCGTCCCTGCTGGTCAGCTTGCTGCTGCTTATTCTGAAATGATCTTGTAAATCACCCCTTGGTGGGGTTTTCTTACAAGAAGATTTCTCCCCTCTCTGGGGAGAGGGGGCTCGGTGGGCCTTGCACAAAGGTTTGTGGCGTTGCCTTTTATTATGGTCCTTCTCAAGAACAAATGCTTAGTGTGCACAAACTCCTGGTGCGGAAGGGAGATAAGGAGCTGTGAATGGAGCCAGAGTGAATGGCCACGCCAGTCTGATGCTGGGGGGGTTCCCTGCATTTCCCTCCCTGCTGGGGTCACGCCTGACGCGCGGAGTGGTGCCCGCTGCCCTGCCGAGGGTGGTGGGGCTGGCTGCCCACCCTGCCGCGGTGAACCCGGCTGCACCGGGCTGTGCGGAGGTGCGGGTTGTGAGGGGGCATTTGGGGACGGCAGCGTGACCGCGTGGGGACGGCTCGTCCCTCCGAGGGGACAGTGTCAGGAGCCCTCTCAGTGCATCTGCTGTGGGTGAGCCAGCGCAGGGGCTGCAGTGAAAGCCTAAACCCTCCAGGGTTTGGGTTTCCAACGTCCTACGTGTGCCTTTGACAGCGAAGTTCCCATTCCTCCTGCTCGGGGGGTGTTTCTCTGCCCTCCCTCCTTCCCGCTGCCTGGGAACAGAACGCTGCCCGGAGCGTTCGAGGCAGGAAGGAAAGCCTGGAGCTGTTTAAAACTCGCAGTCTTCAGGGAATTTCGGTCGCCGTCCAAGCCTGTTCGTAACCAACTGAATAACGGTGCAGGGTTTGAATCGCCGGCCCGCCTCCGCTGCAGCGCTGCCTCCTCCCTCCGCCCTCCGCCCGCCTGCGCGGAGCTCCTGCCTGCACTGGGGCTCTGCCCAGCTCCGTGCCGCGGGCAGCGGCCATGGGGGTGCCGGAGTGGGCAGTGCCCGGGGTCTAGGGGGGCCCCGCGCCCGCCCCCCGCCCAGCACATCATGCCATTGCTGGATTTTTTCTGGGCATGCTTCAAACGAGCCAAGGTAAGGAGCCGTCTGTCTACGTGGTGCCCATCTTTCGACGCCTGCTGAATTTCGGGAGAAGCTGCCGGAAGGGTCGGTGGGGGAGGCGTCTCTAGCAGGGCTGGGGTCACGCGTGGTGCCTGGCATCGGCTCCACAGGGGAGCCGTGCCCGCGCCCCACGTGCCCTGGAAGGTTAATTTTGGACGGGCCACATGCGGGGCGGTTGGATGGTGTGTCAGCGATGGTCCCCAGGTCCCGCGGCCAGGCCAGGCGGATGCGGCAGCGGTGGTTATAACGCAGGCGTTGATGGCTCTGTGTGTGTGTGCTGCCAGCCCCCGACGAGGTCCGCACACACCCAGCCATGTCCGTGGGTGGTGCAACCGGGCTGGGGGCACCCCTGCGAACTGGGGCTCACGGGGAGGCTGGGGTCGCTCCCCGCAGAGCAGCGGGACCATGTCTGGCTTTGCCAACCCGGAGGGACAAGGTGGCTGTGAGCGAGATGACAAAGGAGCAGCGAGACCGGAGGCCCCGAGTTTTTAATTTCCTGCAGCAGCAGTTCTCGTGGCATCTGGCGTTTTTCATTTGGGTTTAATTCCTCATCTGCCGCCTTAATAATGCGCAACTCTCGCGCACTGCCCCGTTTGTCGTGTTGGATTGATGGCGCCGTAGCCTGTGCAGTGCGGCGGTCGGTGTGCTGGGTAGGTTTTGGGGGTGCTGTTAGGATGGACTTCAGGACCCTCAGGTTGGGAGAAGCCATAAAATCCCTCTCCAGGCAGTGCTGTACACCGGGCTGTGTCGAGCGAGAGGCTCTGCCGTGGTGGAATGGATGTGGAATGCAGGGTGTTCCCCCGGGCTTTCAATGAAGGCTTAAAATAGTCGAGCCTAGAAATGACATTTGTGAAATTCATTAATAATATTAGTAGCTGTCTTGTCCCTGCTGTCTCCAGAGAGCTTAGCAAGTCCTCGTTAACCCTCCTCGTCCCTGTGAGCTGCATCATTGCTATCGTGCTCGTGGTGACAGGGAGACAGGGAGGGGGTCCTGCACCCCCCCTTGCAGAGCTACGGCTCCCGAAGGGCCCCGGCCAGGCCCGCACTGGGCTCCTGGTGCCTGCGGACCCCAGTGAAGCTGAAAGCAACCAGCAGACCACCGGTAACCCCATGCCCCAAGAAGGGTCTGGTGGCTGCACTGCTGTGGATGGCGGGGAGGCAAGGGCGAGCTGCTGGGAGCCGTGGGATGGCTCCTGCCCTTCCTGGAGCTGTGGCTGGTGGGAGATTTTTATGGGAAGAAGAAGGTGTTAGGGCAAGGACACAAGGGCAGGGGAGGCTCCCCAGAGCTGCCTTAGCGCATGGCCCAGCTTTCCTGGCCCTTGCTATGGCCTGTGAGAGCCGCCCGACCTCATTGCCCGGCAGATCATGCCCCGCTCCGTGGGCATCTGCCACACGTGCTGGCTGCACAGCTGAGGTTTGCAGAGCCCGTGATAAGATGTGAGAAGGATCCTGGGGATCATCTCCCTGTCCAAAGGCTTTGGCTCTGATGCTCTCCAGTTGCCCACGTGCTGCCCGATGAGGGCTGGGGCATCTGCAAGGGCTCTCCCTGAGGAGGACAGAGCCATACAGGCAGCGGGAGCAGCGGCTCCCTGCACCTCCCTCCAGTGGGAACAACAGATCCAGCAACGCCAAACGAGCTGGGGGAGCCCAGCGACCTCCCCGCTGCAAACACGGGCACACTGTGGGGTGGCAGCGATAACCCCGGCCCCCCCAATGGGCACCTCTCAGGTGAGAAGCCTGGCAGCGGGGAGATGGTTTAGCCCGTCTCCCCTGGGTCCTCCCCAGCCTCCTGCCCTGGCAGGAAGAAGGGTCCCGGGTGGCCCGTGGGAAAGGCCGGCTCAGCAGCGCGCTGCATTCCTGCAGCGATCCCCGACGCCCGGCCAGCACCTCTGGGCCTGCTCGACTGGGCTGCGGCTGCGCTGGAGGGGCCTCGCCTGCGGCCAGAGAGGGGCCTGCGGAGGGTCCTGGGCTCCATCGCGGGACCCGGGGAGCACTGGGACCCGCCTGCTCCTCCACCTCTGTGCAATTCCCTCTGCTGTCCCTAAATCCTAGTTCTTCCCTTGGCTTTGCCCCTGCAGACGTCCAGCCCCAGGCGAGGGGCTGGTGGCCCCTTCCCCACCCCAGGTGCTGCATCCGTGGAGAGGCTCGGGAGCGAGACCCCAGCCTGCTTTCAGCTTTGGTCCCCCTCCCTTCTTTATCGTTGGCTTCCCGTGCCTGCAGCCACCATTGTACACTCAGCTCCCAGAGCCGCTAATGCGATTAAAACGTGGCCATCGCCCCAGCCATCTGTGCAGCCGCGCAGGTACCGAGGGATGCGTTCGGGAGGACCCCAGCCTGGTGCGAGGGTCTGCCCCAGCAAGGCTTCCCCAGTGCTGACCAGAGCCAGACCCAGCTCCAGCATGGGAGCGGACCCAGGTGTGATGCTCAGTGCATGGTGTGTGGGGTGCAGGTGGCTCATGGGTGTCACCTGCGGAGCAGAGCAGAGCACCGTGGTCTGCACGCTGCAAGGAGGCGGCCACGTCCTCCCACCCTCTGTTCTGATCCCTTGCTCTGGATCTGACAGCCCCTGTCTCCCTCCTTGTCCCCTCTCTGGCAATTTTGCAGCGTTCTTTTCAAGCTGGTGGGCAGAAAGGTCCATCTCTCCAGCCTTCCTCCTCTCCCCAGCTCTCTCGCTCACCCCGCAGACACAGAGCCCCCTGTCCCGGCTGCTGGTGGCTTCCAGCAGGCAGGAAGCCGCAGCAGTGGGCACATACTGGGCACGTGGCGTTTGCCCAGTACTCTGGGCAGTGTTGGGCACTGGTGTTTTAAAGCCAGTGGGGTTGACACCCCTGGGACAAGCGTTTGCTCCAGCTCTGATTGTCCTGAGAGCTGGAGCACTGCTGGTCCAAGTTCTTCCTCTGGCAGGGAGGAGGCTGGGGCAGGGTCCGAGCCCAAAGGTGAGAGGTAGGAGCCCATGAATGTGAAAATCAAAACCATAACAAAATGATTTCTGTTCTTTTTTCTTTCTTTTCACAGTGTTTCACATTGCTAGAAGATAAAAAAGATGCAGGTAAGCTGTGACAAAGTTTTCCGGGGCAGGAAAGCCCTTGCTGCGGGGTGGGCAGGGGTTACGAGAAGAACCATCCCCTTGCTGGGCTTCTGGCTGCTTCTGCCAGCAGCATGATTTTCCCCTCGAACTGTTAATTTTCAAAGGGGTAGCAAAGGCAACCGGTGTGAGGCAGTGCCAGCCAGGGCAGGCGCCGAGCCCCCGCAGTGCAGGGGGGACCCCCAGACGTGCCCAGCCCCTCCTGTGCCCCATCCTTTCCCCACCCTGGCTGCAAATGGGGCTTGGCCGTACTGGTTAGTGGTGTGAAATCCAGTCGCTGTGTGTGGAGCAGTGCTGTGGAGAGGCGCAAGCCCCTTGCTGGTGCACACGGTGAGCCGTTCAACTGGCACTGCCCAGCCTGGCAGCGGCTCTGCTCCCTTGCGTTACCTTCACAGCTCCGCTCTTCTCTGTGCTCTGCAGAGGAGCTCACTAGGAGCCCCAGAGCCGTCAACCTGCTGTGCCGTAGGAAGGAGGGTCTCCCTGCTTGGAGCCCTCTCAGCTCGGTGTGATTGAGGTGTCTCACCAGCCACTGCCGGGTAGGAGGGAACCGCAGTGCTGCTCATGGGCAAGATGGGTAGAGGTCCTGCACTTGATAATTCCAGTGGTTGGTGTGATGGAGGCCCTTTGCCCAGCAACACCTCCAGAATTAAACCTGCCCTGCTCCCGTGGATAGCTTGTGGTCGCTGGCTCCCGTCAGCTGTGGAAGTGGCGGATCCTGGAGCACTCCTCTGCCCTGCGTTGGCTCCTCTGCTTTCGGCACAGAGCTCAAAACAGGCCCCACAGGTGGTGGCTCTTGGTGGTGGGGAGCAGCGATGCTGCCAGCCAGAGACCCCGGTGCTGGGAAACGCTGCCTTGTAGGGAGCCCGCGGGATGCGCCCCAGGGTCTCTGAGCAGTTCCCCTCACTGGAAGGCAGTGACCCAGCCTCTTGGTTTTCATCCACGGAAGAGTTAGGTGAGCTCTGAGCCTGGCTGGTGCAAGAGCCCGGGAGCACAGGAAAGCTCTGGGTAACAAAAGGTGCTTTGTGAGCAGAGCTCCAGAGGTAATCCTGGGTGGTCTCTCCTGTTTTTTCATGAGAGAGATTAACAACACAAATTGTTAAAACAGGTTAAAGAGCCCTGTGCAAGCGAAGGGGCAGGGAAGGCTCCTACTGGTCGCACCCATGGCCGGGATTTTCGGGGCAAGAATGCTTATAGGGTTTTTCCCCCTTGGTTAAAACCGCTTGTAAAATCCAGGTCTCTCCTGGTAAAGGCTCAGCAACATTCACAGCAGTGCCAGCCCCACCTTCCTGCCCCACGTCCAGGTCCCAGCTCTGCGAGCTCTGTGCTGCTGGAGGGATGCTCAGCCACTGCAGCGTCCTGCCCGTGTGGGGCTCTGAGGGCAGGAGGGGCAGGAGCCCTCCTGCGTGAGCAGCTGCCGGGTCTTACACTGTGGGATTTGAGGATCTCCCTCTGGGTGAGTGATGCTGGACTTGGGGCCGGTTCATACCCTCCGCCGGGGTGCAGTTGCTCGCTGTGCTGTTTGCTGACCATCCCCAGAAGGTGCTCTGACAAGGGGAGGTCAGAGGAAACATTCAGGTGGTGGGCTTGGGAGACACCATTCCCTTCCCTGATGATTTTTCAATCCCTGAGCTCAGCTCTCGAGACAGCAGCATGAGGCAGGGTTGAGTTGGTTCTGCGTTTATCCCAGTAACTACTGGGAACGTGCATCTCCCGGCTCTTCCATCGCTTTCTGGAGCCTGCTCCCTGTTCCCCGTGCAGCAGTGCTGCTCTCCCAGCACACCCAGCAAACTCCCTGAGCCGCTTCCCAAGGGGCTGCCAGACCCGCTCCCAGGCCCCATCCCTGCCTGCGACGAGCTGGGGCTGGGCTGCCACAGCCCCTTCCCTCAGCACCAGCTGTGCAAAGTCGCTGCTGCTTCCCACTGTCACAAAAACATCTGGGCTGCTGTGCTCAGCTTCCTCCGCAGTGACGGTGGAAAATGCTTGGCTTTCATCTGCCTTCTTGGAGGTCACGTTTCATCAGGAGCACAGGGGGACCCTGTCTCCTCTCTCCTGTGGGCATCCCCGGCAGTATGGGACCCCGTGCCCGCTGCCTGGCCCTGAGCTGTCCCGCTGGAGCAGACCCAGCCAGGGCTGGGTTTCCAGGGCTTTCCTAGCCCTCCGCTTCCCCTCGGACGTTTGCTTCCCATGTATTGTTCTGGACAAAGCAGAAAGGAAAGGCTCGCGCCCCAGCCGTGCACGGCAAAACTGCCTCCTCCAAACAGATCCCTGCCGACAGCCGCATCAGGCCTCTCCGGGGGCAGGATCGGGAGCGTGCTCTACAGGTGGTGTTAAGCAGTGGCTCCTCTACCTGCCGAGCGACAGGACGGAGCTCAGGGCTCCCTTCACGCAGGCAGGCGATGGTCATGTTACGGTATTTCAGGAGTGGGCTTCAGCGACTGGCCGTGGTGAAATAATAGAGAAAAGAAGCACGAGGGACTCTGCTGAACTTTTGCCCCTGACTGAAATAATAAGGTTGTATTTACCCAGCATCTGGATGTCTGAAAATAACCCGCTAAATTTAGCTGTTGTTGATATGTTGTCACAGCTGAGTTATTCTTCTTCTCTCTTTACATGAAAATCTCTTGTGCTGGCTCTGTTGGTTTGTAGCCCGAGTACGAGCCCTTTGTCCCTCGCCCGGCGTGTGCCTGCATGTTCGGTGCCCTGGGTTTGGGGGGAGAAGACGGGGACTGGGATCTGTTTTTCTGTCATTGCCTGAAGAAGTTGAAAGGGAGAGAGCCAGGGGAACTGGCAGGGTGGGTGCTGCAAGGGGGCCGGGACCAGCACCACTGCCCGCAGCACCGGGGCTGTGCTGCGGCCGCAGCATCTGTGCAAGGGAGGAGACCCGTGGGCTGGGGCGAGGTGCTGGACGTGCCTGCAGGGACCCGTTTCTGGGAAATCCTGAAACTCCCTGAGAAATTGCTGCCTGTTGCGTGGTGGAAAACTTGGTCACGGGTCTGGACTCTGAGCGAAGGGGTAGGAAGTAGAAAAGCTGAACTGAATGTGATAGTGAGTGGTTTTGGTGTGACTCGTGATGACAGGGAGCCCGTGGTGCTCCTTCCCCTCCCTGCCCGCCTGCAGCTGGAGAATCCCGCTGAAACACCCACCTTGGTCCCAAAGTGACTTCAGGTGTCCCTCGGGAGCCCAGGCGGGTGGCAGCCCCCCGGCCCTGAGCCCTGCGGGTGCTGGCCTGGGAGCAGCAGCACTCGACCCGTGCTCTGACGGGCTCTGCTGCTCTTCTGGTTATTTTTCCTGAAGGAAGAGGGTTGTTTCTCAAATACTCCCATTTTCCGTCGGTTACAGCCTCTGCGGCCCTGCTCCTGGGCACTCTCCTCTCCCTGCGACCTGATCCCCTGCCTGGCCAGTGCAAAGCGCTTTGTGATTAGCTCTAAGCACTCAAAAAGCTTTAAAAAAAGTAAAAAGGTAACTCCTAAACAAGAATTTACCCGCTAAAAATCACCCTGCCAGGGCAGCTTCAGAGCGAACAAACAGCGCGTGCTGCTTTTCTCAGGAGCTGGGACAGCATCTCCCGAGGCTCGAGACACAATCTCCAGCGCTTCCTTTCCAGCCTCCTCGCTGGACCCGGGCGGTTGTTTCTGAACGGCCGAGCTCTTTGATAGCGATTTGCCCACCTTGGTTTGATTTCCCCTAGAAGCGGGCTGGTGCTAAAGCCTGGGCAGAGGCAGGGTCGCAAGCCCTGCCTGTCCCCACGGGTCGCTGCCGGGGAGTACTGACGGGTATCGAGGTGCTTTTTGCGCTGTTTCGGTAAAACAGCTCCCGGTGCTGCGCTGGGCACTGCCCGGCCCGACAGTGCCCCGAAACACCCGGCTGCTCCCCGGGAGCTGCGCTTTGTGCTGCTGCTGCCCGCAGCCCCGCGGAGGGGGACGGCGGCTCCCACGTGAATCCACGGGGCCGTGTGTGTAATTCCATCCCTGGTTCATTACCAGGGCAGCGGTTCACCGCCACGGCAGGGGTACGGCCGTGCGAAGGGCTCCTGTTAATAGCTCGGCCTGCAGCACTCCGGGTTGTTCTCGCGCCACCTTTTCGCTCCTCGGGCACAAACGCGGGCTGCGGGATCAGCCCCCGCTGCCCAGCGCGGGCAGAATGCTGAGCGCTCCTGAGGAGCGAGCCCAAAACCTGAGATGAGAAACAACACCTAAAGAAAGTCAAAACCAGCTTGGCCACGCTTCGGTTTTTCCAACAAACGATGGTGGGGAATCGAGCCGTCCGAGGCAGGAGGCCCCGCCACCCCCAGAGGAGGCTGTTTCTTGTCCTTATTCCCTGTCTGCTGGTAAAAATTCTGTAACTCTGAACCCAGCGACGGCTGCAGTAACGGGTCCCCATCCCCCAGCGCATCCTCCGTCCTTCTGGGGCTTTCATTTCGGGGCCTGGATGTTTTTCTGTTTCCTGTAGCTAACGAAATGCAGATTCTGAACAGCAGGATCCTGTCACGAACGGGGGGGTTTTATTTGGCCACAAAGGAAGAGCCTTGGCTGGAGAGAGGCTTTTTCCCGGAGCCCACCAGTAAAAAGCACATCACCCGCCCAGGGCCAGGCTGCTGTCTGCCACGGCAGGGTCCTCGTGTGGGCTGAGGGAGCCGCTTCTTCGCCGTCCCTTCGATGGTGCTGTTGGCCCAGGGGGAGGACCAGGGCCAGGAACCCCCCTCCCTGTAGCGGGAGGAGGCTCCGGCGTGGGTGGCTGAAGCAGAACCGTTGGGGTAACTGAGCTGGTTGCTGCCCCTCACTGCTCGCCACCGCGTTTGCCTGCCGGGGGTGGAGGCTTTTTGCTCTGGTTCAGCAGTGGCCACATAATCCGGATTCCTCAGATAAATTCCTGCTGTTTCTCGGAGATCTGTGGCTGCTGTTTTAATTGCCCGGAGCTCTGGGCCAGACACAGGACCCTTGTTGTACCAAGTCAGCTCCCATGAATGATGCTGTTGTGCGTGTCTCCGAGTCTCCCTTTTCCTCCTCTTGCCCTCCTCCACTGGAAGCCGGGGAATTTGGTGCTGGTGAAACCCTGCCTGCTGTCCTGGTGCAGCTGGCGGCACCGGCTCCATCTGCCATTTCGTGTGTGCCAGGTACCTCCTCTCACCTGATTTTCCTCTCCAAAACAAGGATATTGAAGCCATCCTCCTCTCAGCCGGAGCCAGTGTGCTCACTCCGTTGGAGCTGCCCCCGTGCCAAGGCCGGTGCTGGAGCATCCCCATAGCCCCAGAACCAGTCCTGCGAGGGGCCAGGGCTGGTCCTGGCATGTGCCTCCCCCCCCTCCCGCTCGGTGTCCTGTGGTTGAGGGGCTGCCACGGGGATGGTGGGCGAGCTGGGGTCAAGGTGGACGGGGCAAAAGAGTGTCTGGGTTATCTGGCTGCAGAGAGGTCCCAGCACGGGCAGCAGCCAGCTGCTGCGTGGTTCCGTGCGCTCTGCACGGGCACGAACCCGCCTGCGCCGCGACGCCGAGACCCTGGCAGCACCCGCGGGTGGGTTTGCTGCTCTCAGGTGGGTCGGGGATGCTCTGCGGGGCTGGGGCTCCTTGGGGGGTGTTACTGGGGACCCGGAGGGCTGCAGGGGCAGCGGTGCAGGGGGCTGCTCTGGGGCTTCAGGACAACGAACAAGTGTTCTGCACTGGGTGGCTGGACGGAGAATAACTGGGGCACCCCAAGGAGGGAGAGGGCAGCGAGGGCAGCGTGGGGTTAGACTGCGGTGAGGCCAGCTCCTGGGAAAACGTCGCGGTGTTCTCCAGCTGCGGTGGCTGTGGAACGTGGGTAACACCCGCATGGGCAGAGCAGGAGCCCCCGAGCACACGCGTGTGGGTGTAAATTGTAACTTTCTCCTTTTTTTGCTGATTGTTTGGTTGTCAGAGAAAGGGAAGCTGGTAACGACCGTGCTCGGGCTGCGGGCGCGTGGGTTTGCGGGTGGCGGCGGGGGGACGCTGCAGCAAAGCTGCTGTGCCCGTGGATCCACCGCGCTTCGAGTGCTGGGGCCGTGGGCGCGTTCTGGCTTTTGCGGGCTGGTTTGCGGGGCGGAGGTGGCGGGGTGAGGGGGGTGTTTGTTGCGGTCCGCGGCCAGCAGAGGGCGCCCTTTCCCGTGAGGACGGGGCGGGGTGTCACGCGTGGGGAGGGTGTCGCTGGTGCGTGGGTGTCACTCGTGAGAAGGGTGTCACTCGTGGGGAGTGTCACTCGTGGGGAGTGTCACTCGTGGGGGTGTCACTCGTGGGGGTGTGCTGCCAATGAAAACGGCTGCTGACCGGTGCCGGACCCGCCCGTGCCCCCCCGCCGGCACAGGGTTAACCCCTGCAGGGTCTGCAGGTCTGGGGTGACCCGGCTGGATGCTGTGGGAGGCTCTGAGCACCTTTGCCAGCCCAGATCAGCCGCTCCTGGGGGTCCCGCTGCAGCCCGGGGACGGGAGACCTCCATTGCCCGCCTCGGCTGGGGCGGGCGGGATGAGCCGTGCGTGTCCCTGTGCCCGTCACGGCTGGAGCTGCTCTGCCCTGGGTGTCAGAGACCCGAGGGTCTGCAGATCCCGCCCGAAGGGAACCACGGAGCCACAGAACGGTTCCGGTCGAAGGGACGTGTACAGGTCCCCGAGTCCCGGCCCGCTGTGTGAGCCGGGACATCGCCAGCAGCTTTCAGAACAAGTCCTGCGAGGAGCAGCTGAGGGAACCTGGTTAGAACGGGTCTTCTCCAGCACCGGCGTTGTCTGGGTGCCCCAGCCCTGGCAGAGGTGTTCCGTGTACGCCTCGCAGTGTCATCCGTCCTTCAGAGCAGCCTTTGTCCCCAGCCGACGGCCCGGCCAGTTGTCCCGCTGGAGCTCGCCCAGCGCAGGGAAGGGCTGGGAGGAGGCAGCAGGGGCCGCAGGAGCCAGGCTGCAGCGCGGGCAGCTCGGACGGCTCAGCCGGCAGCGCCTCGGCCTCCGGGCTGTGCCTTGGGCTGGGCTGTGGCTTGACCCACGGCGGCCGCATCCGCGCTGCTCTGCACCGCAGGGTCAGGATTCCACCCGGCTTCCCCTGGGCACAGGCGGCCGAGGCGGCTCTGCTGGCTCAGCCCTGTGCTGCCCCGCTCGGGCTGCCGTGGGGCGAGCGCAGCTCTGCTGAGCCCTCTGTATGGTCCCCTCCAAGGGCCAGACCATGGTTATTCCTTCGAGCTGGTTACTGGAGCTTTCCTGCGTTTCGGTCTGGGTGTCCCAAGCAGCTGGGGGGCCCCCACCCTCCCTGCTGGGAGGAGGAGGAGGAGGAGGAGGAGGCAGCTCCCCTGGCTGTTCACCCTTCCTGACATTTTTTCCTAGCATCCAGCCAGCCCCAAAGGGCCTTTGCTGGATTTTTTCCTACCCCTCCTCAGCGACGCCCTTTGGGCCACGCTGACCAGCCCCTCTCCCCTTGCTGGGGGTGGTTATCTGGGGCTGGGCAGGGCTCCCCCGGCCGTGCTCTGGCCGCAGCCCCAGGGTGCTCCCGGCGGTGTCCACAGGCTGGTCCGCGGGCACTCCGCCATTCCTCGGCAATTCGCTGGCAGCTATTAATATCGCCGAGCGTGAATGCGGCCCATTCACGGGGGGATCGGCGGTACGCGCCATCTCTGCTCCTCCCAGCACCCGCCCCGGTGGCAGCGAGGCCTCGGCTTCCCCGGTGCCAGGGGGGCAGGCACGGGTCTGCGTGGGACTGGCCGCTGCGGTCCTGCCCTCTTTGCTGCCTGTTTACAGCTCAGCGCCTCCGGGAGATTTCCTGCCTCTCTGCCCCCACACCCTCCCCTTTCCCGCTTTGCGTGAGGAAATGAGTGGAAAATGCTTGAAATCCTCCTCTGAGCATTTTCCACTGGCCATCGCCGTGCTGCTGGTGCCGGGCTCTGACACACCGCCGAGCCAGGCGAGCGGTGAGCCCTCAGGGAGCCCGCTGGCTCTGGCCTTACCCGCCCGTGCTCCCCGCAATGGGGACGGTGCCGCGTCTTTCTGCCCCTTTCCCGCTTCTGCGGCCAGAGTGGGACATCCATCCCGACCGCCCCCAGGGTGGTGGTCAGCTCCCCAGCTTTGCACTCCAGAGGCTTTGCCCATCCCTTTCTGTCCCCCTCCCAGGAGCTGGGGAGCTGCGCTTCGTGGATGTCGGTACTTCTGGGGGTTGAGGCTCGGCTGGGCTCCTGATACCCCAACCCCTCCTCTGACCCCTAGCAGTGGGGTGCTCGCAGCCTCCATCCCTCCTTGTTGTAGTGACCCTCCACCGATCTCCACCAGCAGCCACTCCCTTGGCCATGGCTGACGGCGGGGGTGGCACTGGGCCCCCCTGCCCACGCCCCGGTCCCTGGCTGGCGAGAGGCTCCCTTGCACAAAGCTGTATGAAGTCTTTCAAGTCAACAACGGCCTCATTGAGCGGCCGGCTGCTGAGCCCCTTCCCTCCGGAGCCGAGGGCTGCAGCAGGGGTGCGGGGGCAGTCGGGAGGGTGGTGGGAGGAGGGTCAGGAGCTTGGGGCTCGGGAAGGAAGGAAGGAGATGTGCATCAAAAGCCTCTCAGACTATGAAAACAATGGAAAAAAACCTCTGTTTTTTTCCTTGATCCTCCCATGTCAGGGTGCTTGGGCAACCCTCCAGCCAGTCATTCCAAGAGAAAAGCTGGTTTGTAGCATCCCTGCCATGTACCTGGTCTCTCTCCCGCTGTTCTGTTCATGCCAAATCTTTGCCTGTCCCTCCTTGCATTGCACCCGTGCTCTGTGTGTTTGCCATTGAGCCTCTTGCTCAGCATCCTGTCGCGCCCTTCTCACTCTCTGCTTCTCCTTCCACGCTCAGGCTGGTGCCTCCTGACCTCCAGACCTTTTGCCTCTCCTTTGCCACAAAAAAAGCTTCCTTCAAGTCCACTTAACCACTGGTTTTTCCTCTTAGCCTCGCTATCCCAGACCCTGTCCCCCAATTTCTCCTTCACCCTCTTGGAAACAGTCTGCAGCTGGTCCCATCACACATGGCATGGGTCTGGGATCCAGAAGCCGGGTTGCAAGATGCGCATGAGCCGCGGGGAGGACATTCCTCACCCCGTGCTGTCTGACGAGTAACTACCGAGCAAGTAAACCCCCTGCTCCGTGGTGCCTGGCTGCAGCTCGCACCCCTGCGTTAGCCACCTGCTTGCTTTGATGGGCATGGAGAGCTAGGGACAGCCGGGCGTCCCTCCAGAAGCTGTCCTGGGCCTCGTCTTTGCGGGGGAACAGCCCGAGGGACCCTCATGGGTGCTCAGCAGCTGTTCGGTGTCCCTGTCCTGCAGCTGCCAGCCCACGCTCGCAGCGAAGACGGGGCCAGGCCAGGCGCTGCAGTTGCTGCTGCCGGTCTGGGAGCAGGAAGAGTGAGATGGCGGAATGGGGGGGGACAACCAGGGGGCTGGGGCAGCGCAAAGGGGCAGCGCAGGACACGGACAGGGTCTGGGATGGTGCTGGCTTTCACTCGTGTCATGGCAGCCCCCTCCCCAGGCTGCAGCCGGTGTGGCTGCACGGTTTGGTTTGTCCCTGTGTGCACACAGCTGTGCAATCACAGAATCGTCTGGGTTAGAAAAGCCCTTCCAGCTCCTCGAGTCCCCCCGCTCCCCAGCACCGCCAGGTCCCCACTGACCCCTGTCCCTCAGCACCACCTCCACACGGCTGGGAAACCCCTCCAGGGATGGGGACTGCACCACTGCCCTGGGCAGCCTGGGACAGGCCTGCACAACCCCAACGGGACAGAAATGGTTCCTCAGGGCCAACCCCAACCTCCCCTGGAGCAGCCTGAGGCCATTTCCTCTCGTCCTGTTGCTTGTTCCTGGGGAGAGGAGACCGATCCCCCCCTTGCTCCAACCTCCCATCAGGGAGCTGTGGGAGCGAGGTCTCCCCTGAGCCTCCTGTTCTCCAGGCTGACGCCCCCAGCTCCCCCAGCCGCTCCCCCAGTCGCCGCAGGGTGCAGCCTCGGCACCTTCAGCCTCGCACCCGGCGCCGGGGACCAGCACGTGGGTTCCTCCGGGGAGCGCCGGTGGCTGCCGCTGGCCCGCTCGTCCCTCGCCGGGGGCCGCAGCTGCCGGAGCGGAGCGGGGCGGGCGCGGCGGGGCCGGGGGCGGGACCGGGGGCGGCGGGCGGAGCCAGCGTCCCCCCGCCCGCCCCGCAGCCCCGCACCTGCCCCGGCCCCGCTCACACCGACAACGGCCGGAGCTGCGGCTGGCACCGGCCCGAGCCCGCCCGCTGCCCGCGGCGGGGCCGAGGGTCCTCCACCCCCTCCCTCCCTCCCTCCCTCCCTCCCTCCTTCTTTCCTTCCTTCCCTCTCTCCCTCCCTCCCTCCCTCCATCCTCCTCCTCGTCGGGACGCGGCAGTTCCCCGCCGGGGAGCGGGGCTTCGACGGGGGCACGGCGCAGCCCGAAGGTAAACCCCAGCGCTGGGGTGCCCCGGGGGGCGCGGGTTGGCTGTTTGTGTGCCTGTGGGCTGGTCTGTGCCTTCGGGAGGGGTGGGGGGGTGTTGGGAGGGTGTATGCGTGGCTGTGGGCGTGGGTGGGTGCGTGTGCTGGGGGGTGAGGGCAGAGGAGGGGCTGGGGTTTGGAGGCTCTCCGGCAGCCCCGGAGGACGCTGCTCCGGCCGCGCTCCCGGCAGCGCCGCGGGTCCTGGGCTGTTCTCCGCGGGTGTCCGTGTGCGCGGGCAGGCACGGGGCCGGTTCGCGGTGGCTGTGGACGTGGCCGGGGAGCGGGAGAAGCTCGGGCTGGTACGTGTCTCCTGACATACCGGAGCTGCCGGTGCGTCCCGGCCATGGCGGGCTGAGTCCCGGCAGCGCGCGGGGTGCGGACCCGCAGGCCGCCGGCCGCCGAGCGGAGGGTCCAGCGTGTGCGGCTGCTCGCTGCCACAGCCCCGTCCCGCCACGCCCGCAGGGAGGCGAATGGGCTGCCTGAGAGGTTTGGGCTGCACAGGGTTTCTCAGGGCTCCTTGTCACCCCTCCTCTAGCTGGGATTACCGGTCATTAAACCGGTGGCTGGGAAAGCACGGATTTGCCGTCTGATCCAGAGCGTCATTGAGCTCATGGAAAAGCTGCGTTGACGTCAGGAAGCTTCGGATCAGGCCCTTGTGCTGTGGCGGGGAGCCTGGACTCGGCGTCCTGGCGTTTGGTGCCGGGGCACGTGTTTCCAGTCGATCGCCTTGTTCGGAGACCTTTGTCTTTGGTGGGAGCGGGTGGGTTTGCCCTGCGTGCGCAGTCCGTCACGTTGTGAACTGGCAGGAATCTGTCAGAGCGTGCTGCCAAGGTGAGCAGCTGTTTTCTCAGGGGCTCTTTGATCGTGGCGAACTTAAACACCAGCTCTTTGTGTGTTTGGTTTTGTGGTTTGTGTTTTGGAACGGCTCCTTGGCGCGGAGGGCAGAGCCTCTGCGTTTAGAGACCCTCGCGCAGTCCCAGGGTGTCAGAGCACATATCGTGATGTTATTGGCAGAAACCCGCATTCTTTCCCACGTGCGTGCGTGAATTCTTATCAATGACTGTGCTTTTTTCTGTTTACCTTCCAACTGAACCTGGTGAAGAGCTGGAGCGGGTGCACCGGCCCCTTGCCGCTCTGCACAGCTGCGCAGTGGTCTGCTCGGGTGCCGGGAGCCGGGCCGGGGGCACGGCTCAGCTCAAACCCCGGCAGCCTCCCTCCGTTCTCGTAGGGAGGGAATTAGGTCCCACCCTTGTGCCAAGAGCTCATCGGTAATTCCCTTACGTGACAAAACGTCAAGCCCCAGTGCAGAGCAGGTATCGAACGCGAGGTGCTTACATTCACTTCACGTTCTTGTGCTTCCTCTGAGGAATACTTTTCTAATAAAAGACCAGCTGAATAAATCCGATCATGCTTCTGTTAAGCACTCCCTGTCTGCAGAGCCTCAGATGTCCAAACCGGAGCCTGTGCACGGGACAGGCTGCCAGCGATTCAGTCTCGTAGGAGAACAGAATATGGTTATGCTCAAGGGCACTTCAGTACTTCCCCTGGGTTTTTGTACTCATTTCAAAAAGATTTGAAGGTTCTCAAAGTCAATTGAAGTCGAGCAGGGGAAAGGAAGGTTGCCCTTTCCCTGAGGGCGTAGCAGAGGTTGCTGCGTGACTTTGCAGCGAAGGAACAAGCCGGCACGTCGGGCGGCACCGAGCCGCATGGGTGGTGCCGAGGGCAGGTGGCCTGGCCCCGCTGTGTGCTGGAGGGGAGCTGCGGGGGAGCTGCTGGGGAGCTGGCGCTGCCCTGGCTTCGCTCTCCTGGGAGCAGGGTAAATCCTCCCCAGCAGAGAGGAGAGTCGCCTTCCTCACCGCCAGTTCCTTGAGCCCGAGGCGGTTTGCCCGTTGCGAGGGTTTGCAAACCTGCATGGGTTTGGAAGGGCTTCTGCGTTTGGATGTATGTGGGAGCTTAATCCTCTGAGCGCAGGCAGCTGTGGCTCCGGCTGCGTGAGGAGCTGGGGAGGGTCCCGCCCCAGGACTCATCACAGAACACTTCCGTCTCCAACAACCTGGTAACGGAGCCGTGGCTCCATCCCGCTGCCCGCCAGGCTTGCTGAAACGCGTTGCCAGAGCCCAGGGGTGAAGCGGAGCTGCTGGGGGGTGTAAAAGGCTTTTGGGGCAGCACGCGGGCTGCGAAGGCTGGATGCTGCTGCCCTCGCCATTCCCACGCCGTGCCCATGCCGGTCCTGCCGCACTCTGAGGAGAGAGGAGCCGCCTGCAGCAGCAGCCCCCCAGACCGTGGTGGGTGTGTGCGGGTGTTCGGCTGGATTTAGTGCTGGAGGAAGAGCCGTGCTGGGAAGCGGCCGGAGCCTTCCCGGGGGCCAGTGGCTGGGGCGGAGGAGCCGTCCGTTCACCTTTGTGCTGAGCTCCTGCACGCTCCGGAGAGTGCCGGCAGCGTGCGGGCACATTCCAGCAAGGCCGGGGGTCTCCCGCCCGGTTAATGATTGAGCCACCACAGCCCTTCTTGTGCCAGCCTTTCTGAAAGTCACCTCCGCCTGATTATAGGAACTCTTCCAGGCTGCCGGGGCTGGGCGCAGAAGTTTAAAGAGACAGGCTCTTTTCCTACATTTCCAGCAAGAAGTTCGTTTTCAGGTGCAGGAAGTGATGGCTTGTGGGTTTTCATTGTCTGTTCCTTTCGCATTAGTTTGGCGTGTTATTTGCACGGTTCTGCACGAGGGGCTGTCAGCGGCGTGGAGCCACGCTCGCCTCACTCTGCCCTGCTCCATGCTCGTCCCGGTGCTCCCTGGGGTGACCTGGATGCCAACCCTGGCTGCCATGGGGTCCCGGGACGTCCAGCCCCCGTCTCTGGCTGCTGAGCTATGGCACCCATGGGTGGCTGGCTGGCCGAGCTGCTGCTCTTCCCTCAGCCGCTCGGTTAATGATTGACAGGGTCCCTGCCCCACGTGGGCACGCTGGCCCAGCGCAGCGGCAGAGCTGTTTGTCGAGCCGGTTGCAGGATCCCTTATCAGAAAAGGGCACTTGTCACCCAGTGCCAATTACTGGCAAAGTGAACGTTAACGGCTGGGCTGGGAACGAGCAGTAGCAGCAGCTTGGGGACCTTCCCCAGCAAGCTCAGCCGTTTTGTATCCTGCTGCATGGAGGCACGTGTCAACTTTGGGTTCCTCGTGCTGTCCTACGGCCGAGCTCAGCCATCCCCTGCTGTGGCTTCCCCAGTGCCCATCTCACAGATCCCACTGAGACCTCCTGGTCGGTGTCACGGATTGCTCAGCCGGTCAGGGGGAGCTCAGGGCTACCAAACCCGCCGGCCAGGCTGCGGTTTGGTGTCACTCTCGTCTAGGTGAGATGCAGCCGCTGAGGCGCAGGCTGGTGCCTGGCAGAGTCTCTTGGAGCTGGGGCTGGCAGTGCGGGGTTTGAGAGCGAAGCCAGCGGGGAAACGCTTGCTGCTGCGGTGTGATCACTGTGCTTGGTGCAGGGAGGGCAGCAGGAGCTTGGGATGGTCATTGGATGTAATGTCTGCCCCTGCCATGAGCTGGAGGGCAGTGCGGTCCCGGGGTGAACATCTGGACCCTGCAGCCAAGGCTTGGGCCTCCAGTTGCTGAACTGGGAGCAGGAGCCTCTAAGCTCGTCCTGGGGTGGCTGAACCCACGGGGCCCAGAGTGCTGGAGCCCGGGTGTGCCGGGGGAATTTCCTGCCCTTTATCCAGGAGTGAAGAGCACCTGAGCACAGCATGTGCATGGAGCCTGCAGAGCACAGGTGCCCAGCTCCCGGCTCCCTGGGGCTGCTGGCTTTGATCAGGGCTCACTGGGGCACCAGTGATTGACGCTGCTGTTTAAGGACCCGGCGCTGCCCATATACAGGAGTCTTCTGACCCTCGATGTGCTCAAGAACAATTTATTTGCAGAGGTACATGATGGGGTTTCTATTCTCCCTCTCTTTATTTCCCACCCCCCTTGAATTTTACAAGAATATTTTCGCGGCTGTCCAGGACACAAGTTCAGGTTCTGAATGCCCTTTTGTCTGGTGCAGCACAGAGGAGCCGCGGTCTCTCCCCATTCCTTCTAGGAACGGCAACAGGATGCTCCCGCCGCACCCCTCGCGGCTGGGCTGCCGCCCATTTTGGAGGGATGAGGCCAAACCGACGGCCCCACGGCAGTTGCCAGCTGGGAACTGGGTGGTCACGGAGCCCAGGCAGTGTATCCGCAGGCGTGGAGGGCTCCGTCCCTGAGCCTCCCGTGCGGCTGCGGGCTGTGCAGGGGCGAAGCTGGGGGGCTTGTCCCCCTTCCCCCCAGGGCCCTGTGTCTGCAGAGTGGGGTGGCTGGTGGCTGGCAGCTGGCTGCCCAGCCTGGGGCTCGGGGAGGAAGTGCGGGCAGAGAGGACAAGAAAGATCTTTTAAAGCAAAAAGGAAGAAAAAAAGGCTGAAGAGGAGGAGGCTGGGCTGAAGGCTGGGCTGGGGGCAGCTGGAGCCATTCCTGGTGCTGTGGGTGGGGGTGGTGCTGGCGAGGGGTGGCTGCTGGTCGATTCCCTCTGCTGCTGCCAGTGAAACTGGAAATGTCCACGGGCAGCGGCAGGTCAGGGTGTCACGAGGCTGTGGGACAGTGACTCAGAGTGCACTTGACCTCGTGTCGTCAGTGTCATTGGGCAAGAGCAGCATGGCTGGGCAGTCAGGGCTGGTGTTTCAGCTTTGCTTTCCCGGGCAGAGAATCGCCCCGTGGCCACTGAGCAACCCCCCGGGGCGGCTGGCCCTGGGAGAGCCACCAGCCTGAGCCTCCGGGCACGGGCAGGCACCAGCCTCGGTGGCAAGGGCTGGGCACGGGCTGTCTGTCTGACTCCTCCGGGGGTGATGAACTGGGAGCTCTGGTGCTGTCTCAGGAGCAGCAGGAATTTAGGAAGCAGTGGTTCTCCTCCAGCTTATCCCCTCCCTTGTGTTTCATTCAGCATCCCTGTGCCCACCTCCAAATCCTTTTATCTGCTGGTAGAAGTACTTCTGGTTCTGATCTTTTGTTGCTTATTTGGAGGAGGGGATGTTTCTTGCTGGACGGTTTTATGGCCTCATTGGTTTCTGTGGTGTGTGAATCTTCTCTGCTGCCAGGGCAGCTCGGCAGCGGCTGCCTGGGAACGGCAGAGGAAGGTACCTGTGTGTCCTCCCAGGGCCTCATCCTGCCCGGAGGCTGGACCAGTGTGGTGCTGTGGCTGTCCTCTAACGGGACTGGTAGCGTGAGAAGCGGGCTGCAGAAATTCAGCTAAGTCCAAACAGACGATGTACAAGTGCTGCTGCGAGATGCTGCAGCATTTCCCATTGCAGCGGGAATCACTGTCCTGTGGCAGGGGCACCGGGTGCACGGCTGCTAAGGGTACCTGCCCTTGAGATGCTGCTAAGCCGAGGTGCCAGCATGCCCAACCCAGTGTGGGTGCTGGCATGCTGGGGACATGCCAAGTGGGCAGCGATGGGGCAGTGGCTCCAGCATCCCAAATCCCTCAGCCACCTGCTCGGGCAGCAGCCGCGGCCCTCGGCCGGCACCGCGGCTCCCCGTCCCCGAGGCTGAGGGGCGTGAAGCCCCAGCTGCCGTGTTGCTGCCAGCAGTGGTGACAAGCATACGCAGTGCCTTTCACTGTTTCACTTGAGAGAAGCCTTTATTGTCCCAGTAAAACGTGTAGCAGGCACAGTGCAGCGGTGGGAGCGCTGGGGAGCTCCGGCGGTTTGTCCAGCAGACATTGCTGCAGGCTGGAGATGTCCGTCCTTGAAACTGCCAGCGTCAGCTGGACGGGACATCTCCTGGGTCTGCCGCTGATTTGCTCTTCCCAATGCCTTCCATGTGGGCATCTCCAGAGGCTTCAGGTACCAAAACGCTTACTTGATGGCTGGAGTTCCTGCACAGCTTGTCTCAGCAGAGCCAGAGGAACAGCCCTGCTCTCCTGGACCCTGCTTTGACATTGCAGCAGCGTCCTTCTGCCGTGGAGCTCCCCTAAGCCCTTGTTACGTCTCTCCAGCTCGCGCAGGGGTCAGGGCTGTTCTCGCTGGGTACCTCAACACGTGAGGCAGGACCCCCGGGCTGGGCAGGAGTGCCCTCTCTCCTCGGGAGCCAGGCGTGCTCTCCCGCTGACCCCTTGCCGTGTGCTCCGGACGGACACTCGCCTTCCAGCCAAGTGGAAGCTGACCCCGCTGCTTCCCTTTCCCACGCCCAGGGCCTGCACACACCTCTGCAGCTCGGCTTTTCCAGGGCTCCTGCTGCTCAAAAACACCAAGAAGCAACAAGCATTTGAGGCATTTTGCAGCAGCAGCTGAATTGTATCAAACGCCTTCGTGCATCCGCGACTCCAAGCCCTGAGTACTCCTTTGTGAAGGGGCATGTTTAGGGAGGCGGTGCGGTCCGGTGACAGGCGCGTTGGGGGATGCAGGGAGCTGGGCTGTGCGCTTGGCTTCGCTCCTGGCTCTGCTTCAGGAGACGCTTTGCCTCAGCTCCCTCCTCTGTAGAAGAGAGAGCGCGGAATTCCCTTCTCTGCAGGCTGTGACCTGTGAATGCGCGGGGACAGGACCAAATCCCGCCGCCACGTTTTATTTCTTGGTCCTGCCCCATCACCGTTACCCCCCGCTGCCCTGGCAGTGCCCATGCCTGTCCCGGGGGACCAGTGCTCCATCTGCCCAGCACTGCCTCAGGTCCCCAGGAGGGACCGGGGAGGGTCCTCTTCTCTTCCTGCACCGGGCTCTTGCTTCGGAGCCTCCTTGACCGACTGTTTTGAGGCAGCTGCCTCTCTGTGCCCTGGATTTCCTGGGTTTCCTCTCTTTTTTTCTTGTGCTTTGTGTAGGGCTCTTGGTATGAAAGCAGGGTCTGTACCTCCTAAGCCTCCACGTGTGTCCCTTTGCTCCCAGCCTGGTTGGAGCTGATGCAGTGCTGTGCCTGCAAAGGGCAGGAGGTGCCGGCTCCGGGGCTGGTATCGTCGGGGATTCGGGGAGCCCATCGGCACAGCACATGCTTAGGGAGCCTCGTGGGTGACCTGGGGAAGGGGCTGGGGTGGGGTGGGGGTGGGGGTGCAGACCCCATTCCTGGCCTTCCCAGCAACATGAGCCGATGCAGGACCTCCAGTAATGGGCACAACATCGCGAGCTCCGCCTGTGCCCAGGGGCTTTGGGAACAGAACCTGCGCTGCGCAAAATGCAGAGGGGGTCCCAGGCCAGGAGCCTGCTTTGAGGGTCCAGCGTTCCTTCTCAGAAAGAGAGTTTGCCTTTGGGTTATGGATTTTTGGACTGGTTTTGCTCAAGTCCCAGTGATGGTGCAAGGCCACCGGGACCTCTGGCATCCCCAGTCTGGAGCACAGACCCCTCAAAACACCCCGAGGCATGTGGGTGGCTGAGTTTGCAGCAGGGACTGAAAGGGTTAAAGCTGATTTGCAGCGTGATTTTTTTTTAAAAAAAAAGCCATTTCCTTCATGTCCAGAGACAGTTTATTTTCTGGGCATTCTTTGGGACTCAGGGAGGTGCCTTTTCTTTGAGGCATTTCCTGTAAGCAAGTTTATATTTGGACTGGGGAGGGTGGGGAGAGGAGGTGGGTGCTGGGGAGGGGTCCGGTGGCCCCAGCCGAGTGACCTCAGCTTTTGGCTCCTTGTCCAGGATTGTTGGAGGTGGCAGCTGGGAGCAGTGGCTGCGGGGTGGCCGGCTGTCAGAGCGGGGCAAGGAGCGGGGCCCTGGGCCCCGGCAGTGGGGCTGAGCCGGCGCGTGCGGGGGGTCAGGGACCCCAAACCCCCCTTTGCACAGACGGGTCGGAGCACACGGGGCGGGTGAAGCTGGCAGTGGTGCAGCCAGCCCTGATTTACATTAAAGTGTTTAAAAATAGGAGCAAAATCCTGCTGCTGAGCCCTGCCTTTGCAATCCCCTCCTTGTTCTCGTGGCGGGTTCCCCTCTCGGTGCGTTTTGGAGCAGGCAGCCGAGGGGTGTTCTGCGTTCCTCTGCAAAAGGGGGTTACCGTGAGGGGATCACCTGCTCCGGGCTGTGCTCGTAGGTGCCGTGCCGAGCCGTGCCGTGCCACTGTGGTGCGCTGAACCGCGGGGTGATCCACCCAGCATGGGCCCCTCCGCTGGTGGGGTGATGGGGAGCGAGGGCCATTTATTCCTTCATCTGTGAAAACCACCAGAGAGGAACGGCGTGTGCTGGAAGGTGGAGCTGCCCCTGGACGGGGAGCGAGGTCTGGGGTAAGGGTTCGTTGTGCTGGGTCAGAGGGCAGCGCCCTTGGGCTCAGAGTCGAGGAGCTGCTGTGTTTGTGTTCCCTCTCATTGCTTCTCCCCCTGCTAAGGCACCATTACGTCCTGTGCGAATGTCTGCCGGGTTTTTAGGTTGGGGATTTATGGAGCAGGCAGGTTTGCCTTCACCTGAATTCAGTACTGCCACCACCAGAAAATAGCTGTCTGGCTTTGCCCGAGAAGTGGTCAGTGCCAAGAAGAGGTGACGGAAGGGAGCGTCTTAAAGGGTGGAAAGGGATGAGAGGTCACCTCTAATTGACCACCTCTGATTCTATTCCTGCCCCAAGATGGCTCCATTTTCCATTAAAAACAAAAAAAAATCAAGCAAGCAAATGCAGTAATGTAGAAGATCATCAAAATGTGCAGTGCTCTTGATGCCTGTGGTGCAGATTTATCTCTCTTCCCATGGATATTTGGTCAGACCTTTATTCTCGCGCAGGGCCCCTGGAGCCCGTAGCCGGAGCCCGGGTGCGACGTAGAGGGCTGGGCTCGCCCCCGAGGCAGCGCCGGGCTCCCAGCAGTTCTCCCATTGTTCCCCACGCCAAGTTTCTTCTCCCCCATTTTGTTTTCTTTTTATTACTGTGATTTCCTAACATCGGAAGAGGCGAGTTATGAAACTGCAGTTATCCAAACACGTCGTGTTTGAAGATAGCGTTTCATCCAGCAGATGCGGCTTCCTGCTCTCTAAATGGTTTCCATTGTTTCGCGTTGGCTCCTGGCCCCGTCTCTGCCGGGGCCACTGGTAGCGTTTGGCAACCCGAGGAGCTGGTAGTCGCAGCACGACATGCTGCTGGCCATGACGTGGTGGGCAAAGGCTGCACTGGGAACACTGGTGTTCTGTAGACAGCCTCTGCGGGAGGCTCGCTGGGGGCTGCCTCTTTGCAGGGGTGCGCGAGGCAGCGTGCAGGCGTGCTGGCACAGTCGGTCGCTGCTCCAGCAAGGGATGCTCAGGTTTTCCAGTGTGCCTCCACTCTTCCAACAAGACTCTGCCTGGAGGGGCCGGTTGGTGCCATTTCAGCTCGAGCACACCCCAGGGGTGCGCTCCTGACCGGTACTTGCTCGAGGGGGCCCATTTGAATGGGGCCCGTGACTGTGGAAGTGGAGATGAGATGCAGCACAGAGAGCAGTTACAAAACACAGCGCTGGTGTCAGCACCGCTCGTTCCAGTTCCAGTAGCAAACGGGGATCGTCTTGTGCTGGGCCACGTCCGACCATGGCCGCTGGTCCAGTGGTTGGCATCCAGACTGCAGAAGAGGGAGGAACTGGGGAAGAGAGAGTCCGTGAAATCAGGAGGTGCTGGTTGGTCCGATGAGAATTATTCCCAGCACAAAGAAGCTGTGGAAGTTTTAAATGTTCTGTGGGCACCGCAGAGACCTGGGGCTTCGCATCTGCTCAGCGTCCCTGGGTGAAGCCCCCCAGACGCTCTCTGCAGCCGTGCAGGCACCCGCACCGCTCCGGCTCTCTGCGCTCACCGGGAGGGGCCGGCTGATGGCTGGCTCTGAAGCTAAACGTTTCATCCAGAAGGCAAAGTATGAATTAGTTTTCTAATAGACGGTGAAATAGGGCATGTGACTAAATTAAACAGGGCTCTGCTGCTTGAGTAGCTGCTGCAGACAGGACGGGTGAGTTTGCTCGTGGAACGGGAGGCTGGTCTTCCTTCCCATTGCTGCCTGCTGAGATGGGCGCTGGGTGGAATCTGTGTCTTGGTGGAGAGAAGCTGGAAGCTCTACCTTGCAGCACAGAGGTGGGTGCTGGGGTACCCCCCGGCTGGTAGAGCCCTCCATCAGTGCCACGGAGATGAAGCTGGGTGGTTACTGGGGGTCCTCTTGCAGCTGAAGGCTGGGGTGAGGATGTGTTTGTGCCCATGGGGAACACGCTCCTGCTCCGGCACACGGGTTCAGAGATGGGCGAGGTGCCCATGTCACTCCCCGTTCCATCCGCCCTGTCTGTCCCCTGGGGACGGGTCCCCGTGGTGCTGGCCTGTAGTGTGCCATTGAGGAAGTGGTCGAGAAGGAGGAAAGTCAGAGCTTGCTGGTCAGCCAAAGCTTTTGTGCCTCACGCTCCGTCCCCTGGGCACACGGGTGCTGTGAGCCGTGACCCCGGACCTGCGAGAAGGCGGAACGTAGCCTGCAGCTGGAGCTGAAGGGTTCTGGGCAGCTGGGAGGGGGAGGCAGGCTGGGGCTGAGCTGGAGGAGCTTTTTGGGTGGGTTGGCTGTTTTGGGAGGAGGTGGGTGTGCCCCAGGCCTCTTCCTCCAGTGCAGGAAGCCATAGCGGGGGGTCACACTGTCCCTGGAGCTCAGGCACAGCCGTCCCGCTGCCTCTCCCGCTCCCCACAGCTGAGAAGCAGTGATTTTTTTTTTTTCATTAATTAATTTTATTTTTTGCATGAATGGAGTGTGTTTTTTGTGAATGTTCTTTACGGATGTGAAGCTGCAGATGTTTGCTTGTTAATTAAAATTCTGCAAAGCTGCTGCCGGAAGCGGCGCCAGGCACTTGGCAGAGCTCTGTGGTTTGACGTTGTTCCTTCCTGCCTCTTCTCAGTGATGCAGACCCTGAGCGAGCCCTTCACGCTGCGATGGCAGCCCCTGCCTCTGCCCTTCCTCCCTCCTCCATCAGAGCTCTGCCTTGGGGTGGCACCTCTCGTTTTGAGGTGTGGACCGGGGTCCCCCAGGCAGGTCCTCTGAAGGGAGCCCAGGACTCGCAGCTCTGTTTCTTTGGCCGCAGCCGTCAGAGAAGGCAGACGATAATGAGTCAGAATCTCGGTGATTAGTACTTGATAAGGTTCTCCGGCACTTTATCTTTTGTCTCCATAGCGAGGAGGAAAAACCATGGTGAATTAAGAACATCGGTCTGGGCAGGGCCAGCCCTCCTGAGTGCCCAGCTCCGGGCCCGGATGGGTCATGCCTTGTGGGACCTGGAGCCTCTGAGATCCCACTCTCCTGACTGCAAGTGAACCCGGTGAGCTCGGGTGTCCTCGGGCTTCTCTGGCCGTGCTGGCAGAGCCGGTCACCTGGGAAGGCACCAGCTCTCTGGTGGTTCGTGCCACTCCTTGAACAGGAGCTCTGCTCATAAGCGGCTCCTGGCAGCACGGAGATGGCGTGGATAACTAAAACTCCACGTTGTGCAAGTTTTGTGGATTATTGAGGCACTCCTGTTTCTTGGCCGGGCTCCTAAGCCCATCAGAGTATCCGATGATGCAGTATTGCCTTCAGTGCCCTCCCTGTTTTCTAGTGCTGCTCCCCTTCGCCCCTCTCCAGCTTTGCCGGGGCCAGCCATGGGCAGGAGGAACTGTGGGCTGGAGGTGAGCTCCTGCCTGCACGGCCGCCGCAGCTGCTTCCCTGCCCAGCCGGGGCAGCGGGTGGGTGCCACGGACCTGCCCCCCAGTGAGGGATGTGCTGTGCTGAGAATATCTCCTGGTCAAGGCTGTGTGGTCTCTCAGGGCACGTGGAATTTATCCCGTAAAGGCTCCTTGTCCAAAGGGGAAAAGAGTAACAGCAAGCAGGGCTTGGAAGGAAGGAGAGCACATCAGGGAGAATGAGCACAGGTAATCTCAGCTTGACCTGTCTGATGGTGCTGGTGGTGTAAATCAGCAGCTGAGGTTGCAGCAGAGGGTGGGAGACCATGCGCTGGTCCTACCCCCTTGCTTTGGGCTGGCATTGCCTGGCAGCGTGGGCCGCTGGCTGCACCGGCACCTGGAACAACCCCACCTTCAGCAGTACTTGGGATACCTTAGACCTTTCTCAGGGCAGAAGTGTGAGACGAAAAGCTGCAGGTTGTGTGGAGGAGAATGGAAGGACAGAAGAGTTCTGCTCAGCTCCAGCCCTCTCCACCTCGGGGGCACGGGGAGGAGGAACAGCATGTGCCGCTTCCCAGGTGCAGTTCTGAGCCCCCCTGAGCCCAGCAGCAGCTCCCGCTGTGGGGATGATCACGGGCAGTTTGCAGTGGCGGTGGGAGGGGATGCTGTATCTCACAACTCTCTCCGGGAGTGCTCTGGAAAGCCGGGGAGAGCAAAGATCCGCTCCTTGGGTCCAGCTCGGTGATGGTAGCTGGGAGGCACCTTGTGACGCTCCGCAGTTCCGCAGGAGGGTTGTTGGCAGGTAGGAACGAAACGCTCCGTGAGCAGCTGGAGGGCAAGAGCAGCGAGTGCTTCAGTGTCACGGGTCGCTATGGCCACGCACACGGGAGTGTGTCTGCAGTAGGAGCCTGTGTGCCAGGCAGGGGCTGGAGCTGCCCGCCCCTGCGGCTGGAGCTCGCGTGGCAGCCGGGCATCCACGCCTCCAGGCACTGGGACTTGTGGGCTCTGGACAAAAGCAAGGTACGGGCTGTCTCAGATGGGGCTGGACAGCGAGTGGCTGTGGTGGTGGTGGGCTGGTGCTGCTCGGGCCCTGAAGATGCTGAGGGTGACCAGGACTGCTGGCATGCTGGCCCAGCCCTTCACAAAGGGACGGGAGTAGCGGCTTTCCCAGCCTGCCGCCTCAAAGGAGCTCAGCGCTCGATTCTTCTAACCACGTGTGAAAGCTGAGTGTTAATTAAAGGCTGTGGGTCCCTTCAGAAGGCACACACGTGTGAGTCAAAAATTAGCGACTCGTAAAAATAGGCAGGGGTGAGCTTTAGAAGGATGTGAGCTGATTGATTTACCACGAGTGACGTTGGCGGAAGGTGGAAGTTTTCTGAGGCAAAGGTTTCCTCGGAAACATCCGCGGAATAATTGCTGCACGTCAGTGAGACCAAAAAGTAGCGCTTGCTTGGGAAGATACCAACATTTAAAGTGGTGCTCTGAAAGGCGTGGGGGAAGTCCAGACGTGTAAAATACCTCTGTGCAGAGCACCCAGAAAGGGGACTGAGGCGGCCGTGGGCGGCTCTGAGGGTGGGCAGCCCCGCTGAGGTGCAGCACGTGGTCGTGCAGTTTCCTGCAAGCCAAAGAGACCTGGGTGAGTACCGTGACAGCCTTTGCTTTGCTTTGCTCCTCCTGCCCCGAAACGATGGGGAGAGGGCGGCTTCCCCACCGCACACGGCCACTGCGGCAGAGGTTCTGTTGGAGAGTGTCCTCCTTGGGGGATCGCGGCTGGAGGTTCCGGTATGACTGTCTTTAGGGCGAGGTTTCCCCAGCGTAACCCCGAGAAGGTACCAGCCGCAGGCTGGAGCCTTCACCAGCCCGTCATCAGCAGGGGAGCTCGTCGCCCTTCAGCAGCAGCCTCCTCCTCGCTGTGTCCGGCTGCGAGCACAAGCGAGACCATTGTGCAGCCGGGCAAGAAAACCCCGAGTAGGTCTTGCTGTGACAAATTGTCTTTTACTGACACAGGGGCTTTCACAGCAAAGGGAAGCTGGAAAAAACATGCCCGTTCCTGCCAAAAGGCGCCGCTTTGCCAGTAACCGGCCTCGGTTTGCTAATGCTGCTCCCGCAGACGTCGGTGTGTTGAGCCGGGGCTTCCTGCTGTCCCCTAACCCGCGGGCTGCTCCTTGGCCTGGCCCCGGGCAGCTCTTCCTCTGCTTCTGACCTGGCTGGCTGCAGCCTCGGCACCGGCTCCGAGGCGTTCGCTGGCGTAACTTCCCTTGAGCCGCAATAGCTGTGCAGGGGGTGGGAGCTCGTGTGCCTGGAAATCCCCTGGAAGGCCGGGAAGTGCTTGGGTAGTTAACGGAACTGAAGAGGAGTCGGTTTAACCACCTCTGAGCGCGTTTCCTACTGCTGACAGCGCAGCGCTGGGAGTCAGGACTGTCCTTCAGCGACGGACCGGGCAGGTTCCCTCCACGCACCCTCAGATCCTCCCTCTGCCGAAAGGTGAACAGGCTCCTTGGCGCGTCCCGCAAGGCTTTGCTCACTTCAGCTCCTCAGAAAATGCTGTGTTCAACATCAAGGGCCACGTTTTAGGCCACGTCCGGGGCGTGGGTCGGCAGCTCTGTGGGCAGGGGCGCAGGGCTGGCTGGCAGAGCCGCTGCGCTGGCTTCTCTGCTGGGGGCAGGTGGGACCAAGCCTGCCATTCCCATGGTTCATCTTCTGTCGGGATCCAGCACCTTGACTGCCAGGCCAGTGTAGGAGTCTCTGACATCGCTTGAGGCCAGCTTTTCCATCCTGTTTTTCAATATTCCCTGACATTCCCCACATTCCTGGCAAGGAGACTTCTGTAGTTTTCTGAAATGTTCCTTTGTCCCTTTGCAAAACTGACGTCCTTTGAAACTACTCAGAAGGTCCCTCAGCCTGCTCTCTCCAGCAGCTCCTGGTAGCTCCATAAAGAAAAGGAAGCCTTGAGCTTCGGCTCCAGCCCCACCACCATCTCCTTCCAGCGAGGAGGAAGGGGGGAAGAGAGGAAGGGCCATGGAGTCCTGTTTGACTTGGGTGACCTCCACACACCTCAGGTCCATGCTGTCTGGTTCTAGCAGTGTCCTAAGGTTTCTCTCCGACCTCCACATTTTCATGATGATTATGGGCTCTTTCGCTGTGCTTCCATTGCCGCTGTCTGGACAGGGTGGTCTGGAGGGTCTTGGATTTGGAGGAGAGCTTTGGAGAAGGCAGAAGCCATCACAGTGGTCCTGGGGTTGGTGACCTGCCCCTAGCGCTGGCCTCTTCTGTCTTTCCTACTTGGGTGCAGGGAAGCAAGCTGAGGGTGGGTGGGATGTTTTGCAATGCTGTGTCCCGTGATAGGGGATGAGACCTGCCTTGTTTCTGAGTGCTGCTGGGAAACACGGTAAGAAAGAAAGAACCTGGTGTGACCTAGTGGAGAGTTTGGCTTGAATCCATGCAGCTTGTTACCAGCTGCATCAGGATGTGTCTGGTAAACGTGTCAGCCCTCCTTCGGTCACCCCACAGCCAGATGTCGAGGAGACCAGGAGAAGACAAGAAGGAGGAGCCGAGCTCACCAGCCCTCCTAGGTGTTCTCCTGGTGCTGGGGCCCCCTCCTCTTGCTTCTCCGGGCAAAAGCTGCTCTGGACATGCAGGGACCCCCTTAATGGGCTGTGCCAGCTCTCCCTGCCTCCCACAGGAGGAGGAGACAGTGGCACTGGGACCTTCTCTGTGCCCCAGAAGGAGCTGTAGGTTCAGAGACCCTCTCAGCCTCCTCTCCTGGGCAGCATTTCCGTTTGCTGCGGACAAGGGGACGCCTGGCTGCCTCTCCCGTGGCTTTGGAGCCAGCAAAGGCTGTCTCCTCCCTTCTGTCCCAGCTACAGATATTGGCTGACTGGAGACCTGGGAGGCAGCTGCTGCTCTTTTGCTGCAGCTGGAAATTACGGTCTGGTTTCCTTCTATGGCGCCACGGTGATGTTAATGACAGGAAAGTCCGGCCAGGGATAGCGGTGGAAGAGGCTTTTCCTGAGGAGAATTGGACCAAAATCCCCTTGTCGAGGGGGAGGGTGTTGCGGCAGGCAGGACGCGTGCCTGTGCCTCCCCGCACACCTTGCTCCAGCTGGGACCCCGTGCAGGTGCTGGCGTGAGGGTGGGTGGCACGTGTCCCCTGCGGAGAGCCAGCCTGGCCACCACCACCCCGCATCTCCAGCGTGTGCCTGGAGCGCCGGCTGGGTTTGGTGTCCGCTCTCCTGTGCACAGAAGGGTCTTTTCCCCCACAGAATGCGGTTATTACGTGTAACTGGTCGGCTCGATCTGAACCGCTAGATTGAGCGATGCTCTCTTCGCAAGGGGAGGGCTTGCTCTCCATCCCGAGAGGATCATGGCCTCTCGGTTCAGGGCTTTCATTAACCGGCCACCTCAAAACGGCTCTGGTGGAGCTGTGGTGGAGTGCGTGTTGTCAGCAGGCACCCTCCGTTAAAGCGCTGCTGTCCTGAGGCCCGGCACTTCCCTGCATCGACGGGATGTGAGGTCACATTTGGAAGCAGCTTTCGCTTCCTCCCGTGGTGGTGGACAACTGAGGAGCTGGGTGGCCGCTGTGACACCTAGCCGTCTGCAAGGCGACCGCTGCCATCAGCGGGGCACCCTCGCTGCCACGTATGCTGGTGTTTTCAGCTCCTCTCCGGGGTTTGCTCACAGAGGGGTTCACCTGCCTGCTCCTCTCAACTGTCCCCTTCTGCACTTCGGACCTGGAACCTCCCCGGCCAGGTCTTGCTCAGCCGAGGGGATCTCGCAGCTCAGTCTGTGTTTCTGCCAACAGCACCAGCCTGGGGAGGTGCAGCTGCAGAGGATGTGCTTGTCGTTACAGAGACTGGTCTGGTCAACCAGAGCTGCTTGCTTGGACGGAGCCGTTTCCCTGAGCTTTGCTCTGCCGGGAAGGTCAGGCGCGTCCTGCCAGCTCCGGGGGAAGGAGCGCTCCCAGGGCAAGGCGAACACCGCGGGCTTGAGCGCAGACCGTGGATCGGTGGAAAACCAGGCAATTGAGTCTAGATGTCTTGGACAGCAAGTGCTCCTGTTCTTGTCCCTGAACCGTCTTCCAAAGCTTTTAGTCCTCTGTCCTGTCTTGAGGGACTGGGATGTTTATGACAGTCTTTGCTTTCGGTTTTCCCGTCTCCCGCGTGCAGGAGAGGCCACGTTCACATCATTGCCTGGCTGTGGGAGCCGGCAGCTCCCGCCGCTTCCAACAGCCGACCCAGGGAAGCCCTCAGCTGAGGTTTACCGTCTGATGGGCTGGGGAAGGGGGTTTTGGAGGTCTCCATCGCTCCCCTCCCTCCCGGCTTACGGGCAGTGTGCTGGGGCAGGGCTCAGGAGCTGGGAGCGGTTCAGCAGCGTGCCGTGTCGGCAGTGTGTGTGCTCTCGCTCGGGCTTCCTCCACGCTCCCCGCCGGCTCGCACCCCCGCTCTGAGCAGCTCAGCCTCTGCGCAGCCGGGGATGTCCTGTTTGCTGCTCACCAGCAGTTAGCCGGCTGCCCGGGCAGGCAGGGGCAGCTGGCGCAGGTTTTATGAGCTCGGTATGGTCGGCCCGTGTGGAAAAACCGGAGCTCTCTGGCCGAGGGCTGGCAGAAAGGGCTTTGGCCGGGAGTGCTCTCGCCTCCGGTGGGTGGTCCTGGGGTGGCCGAGGTGGGGATCGAGGAGGCCAGTGGTCATGCTGATATTTTTTTCTGCGTTTAATCCACAGTTTCCAATGAACAAAGCCAGGATTAACAGCTTCTGCCATGCTAAGTCTGCTCGTGTCCCAGCTTTGAGTTTGTGTTAGGAGGTCTCAGCCAGTGAACACACTCTCGGGGGGAGATGGGAAAGTCTGTAAAATGACCTTTATCTTGTCAGAGATGTCTTGCAAACTGTTTCCTCTGCAGCGAGTCAGTTTGCTTTGGCTTTGATGCAACAGGGTGAGGGAAGGGTGAGGAGGTGTCATTTCTTTTGTTAAGCTTTTTTTTCCCTCAAAAAACAGACCAGGTTTTCCTTTACTACTTTTTTTTTTCTTCCCCTTGAAATGATCTGTGGGTTCTGCCTGATGGGAGCGGGGCTGCGGTTGGGTGCGATGGGAGCCCTGAGCCCCTCGCGGGTTCCAAGGGTGCAGCTGCGCAGGGTGGGAAGGAGAGGGGAAACGGATGCGACAGAGGCAGGCTGGTTCCAGTCACGCTGCGTGTGGCTTTTCCTTCAAGCCCCCTGCTCCCCACTCGAGATGCAGTGGGCGAACGGGTCTGCAGCCTTGGGCTTATTTCTTACAGCGTCAGCCAAGCGGGTGGAAGCGCGGTGACTGCAGAGCACGCCAGCTCCTCCTCACCTTTGGCTCTTTCCTGAGCCCGAGCCAAGATGCCTTCCCGTGAACCTGAGCCCCGGCTCCTGCCCGGCAGCCGGCATTGGGGCTGGTGCCAGCCATGCCACAGGACATGGCATCGCCTGCCAACACCGATTTACTTAAAATCAGTTTAAAAAAGGAAGGCACAGGGATGGGGAAGAGGACTTGAGGGCTGTGGATGTGGGGTGGGGAGGGAAATGCCCCGTGGAGCCGCAGGCAGCAGTGCTGGGCCATGCTGGTGGGCACTGGTCACAGAAAAAGGGGCTGTGGCTCCTCACTGGGTCCCCGATGGGAGAGACCCCGTGGCAGGGTGAGGGTCCTGCCCCCCCGTACACAGACCTGCGATCCCATGAGCAGTGTTACTTGGCTGCTTTCTGGAGCTCAGGTTGGGGGTTTTTTGGTTTCACGCCTTGATCTGTAGCTTTCTGGGGAAGGGCTGCGGGGAGGTGTCCCTGCTGGGGAGGAGACCGGGAGGGCCATGCTGTGACTGGACCTCGAGCTGTTTACAGCCCGACGGCTGGGCTGTGGGCAGCTGCGCGGGCAGGACTGCGCGGTGCCCAAACCCGAGCCCTGCAGAGCTGTCTCTGGCATGGGGTGGCTTTTCTGGAGGTTATCGGTCAGCACATGCAGGTGTCTGTGCAGAAGTCGCCCACACAGCCCCAGTCCACATCACCCAGCAGATGCGGGGACCAGTTGGTAGACAGAGTGGGGCCACAGCAAACACCCGCTGGTCGCGGGTGCGCAGGCAGGAGCGGGGGTGGCTTCGGAGGCACCTTCAGAGCCTGCAGTGGGGGATTGGTGAGGCTGGTGATTGCTCAGAGCTGGGGAAATACTTGATTGAGGCTTATGTTTGTATTGCAGCCTTTGGAAAAGGAAGGCAAGAGCCCTAAAGCCAGCCTTTGTGCCTCTGCTGAGAAATCAGTGGCCCTTTCTTCCTGTGAGGACACAGGTCTGTACCAGGGCTGAGGCAGTGCCTGGCCATCGGCTCGAGCAGCTGCCAGACGGCTCTGGCTCTGGGCTTACCGTCTCCAGGGGCTTGCAGGACTCACACCGACGGCCAGGGGAGCCTGAGCATTCCTCAGCTGGGAACCGGGTGGGTTCATTTCTGTATGACATCGAAAAAGCTGCAGAAAGGCCACAAGGGAATGCTGCTCCCTGGGGTTCCTCTGGTAATGCATGCTGGTGTTTATTCTAAATAAATGCATAAAATTAGGAGGAAATTCCCTCATGTATTCAGCAAGTAATTATTTTTTACTGCCTGGCTTTAACAGGAGGAGCTGAGGACAGCTCGCCGTGCAGGGGAGAAGCTGCAGCATGTTGCATTGGCTGGAGATGTAAATGTGCATCAGCCACAGATGCTGGGTTATGGAGTTGAGAGCTCTGCAAAGGCAAGAGCTCCGCTGATTCTTGCTTTTTAGCAAAGCTGTGGTCATTTTTCTTCACCTTGACCTTCCTTGGCCTTTGGTGATACTTGTGTTGGATCTCACGCGTGTGGTCTAAGTGCTGTGGTGAAAGCAGGTCTCAGAGCGTGCTGGAGGCGGGGGTTGGCTGTGGGTGCATCAGTTTGTCGGTGCTGGGTCTAATGCTCTTCCAGGCAGCAGAACGTTGCTGGTGTCCGGGTAAAGACACGCACAGTGCGATTCCCCCCTTGTCAGGGAGGTGCAGCCACAGCCAGTACCCACAGCATCTGGCGGGTGCTATGCCTGGTGCTACTGGAGCGGAGCTCTGGCACCGCTGGCTGCCCTCGGGGGGATGGTGCCTGCCGGTCCAAGTGCGTGAGACCCATGGGACCATCAACGGGAAAATAGTGGCACAAGTTTAGAAGGGGTGGGAGCCAGGATGGGCAAGGCCAGTTCAGTGTCTTCAGCAGCTGAGCAGCTCTCTGCCCCTTGCTTCTCCTCTGGGTCTGCAGGAGCAGGAGTGGGAGCACCCAGCCACCACGGCCGCCGAGCAGGACACGTGTGTCGATGTTTGCCAGCGTCTGTCTCGTGCTCTTTGTGTGCACAGTGGCTGCCTTTGGATGGGGCAGGCTGCCCTTCTCCCGGTGAGTGGCTGCAGGGCTGTTGGAGCACGAGCGAGGGGAAGGGGGAGCACAGGCGGACCTGCAAAGCTCTGCCCGTTCCTTCCACAGCTGGGTGCTATCTTTTTTTGTGCGGCTTTTTGGGGTGGTACTGGGATGTCCTGGTGCTCTTTGCTTGGTGAAGGGCATGCATGCCAGCACCCCTTGTTCCTGTGGGGTGCTGCAGCCATGCAAGCAGCTTCCTTCTAACTCTGCCCTGGGAGGCTTCTCCCTGTCCCCCCCACACAGACGTGTCTGCAGAGATACAGGCAGCTCAGCAGAGCAAATGCCAGCCTGAAACCTGGCTGGTGCCAAAGAGGAGACAGGAACTTCAAGGCTAGATCCAGGCAGAGGCGAGCTGGCGGCTGTGATGGACCTTCTCCGGTGTGCAGGGTGGGCTGGAGCTGGAGGCTCTCCCCACTGAGCTTGCTTTGCTGTTGCTTTCTTCAGCCATTGAAACTGAGGTTCCTGCTGGGCCCCCTGCTCCCGCCCAGGGGGTTCGCTGCTGCAGTCCCGAGGGCGCAGGGGGATGGTTCCTGCCCTGGCTGTTGTTCCTCTGGGGTTGGAGCAGCTGCAGAAATGCAGGTGGGGGAGGAAAGGAGGATGGATCAGGGTCTTTACCTTCCTGGCCCTTTGTTTCTGTTCCCATCAGTGCTCTCTCCATCCCCTTGTTCCCACCAGACATCTGCTCTGCAGCTGCATCGCTCCATCACAGGACACTTAACCCCTGAGCTACCGCAGCCTCGTGCTCTCAGGTTGAAGCCAAGGGTGAGGTTGAGCTGTCCCAGGGTGGCCAAAGGTGCTACAAGACTGCAGTGGTGGGGTTCCCTGTGCAGGCTGGACACAGGTACTGGTTCAGCTGCCAGCCCGCAAGGGAGAGGCTGCTTTTTGGCTGAGTGTGGTGCAGAGCCGAGCTCTGGCATTGTCCTGGGCTTCCTCATGGCTGAGAGTCACGTTTCTGCACTGCAGAGCACCAGGTTCCACCCGCTTTGGGTGCACAGGGCTGTGTTTTAACTTCCTTCAGAACAGAGAAAACCAGACACGAGGCTACTTTTGGGCTTGTTTGCAGGAGAGGAAGCCAAAGCTTTTGCATCCAGTTGATAACGGTGGTTACATGCAGCCCTGGAGCAGAGCCGAGGCATGAGCAGGGCAGAGATAAGGTGGAGGGATGCTCCTGGGGTGCTGCTGCAGGGCTGCCCAGGGCAGGCTCTGGGCACACACCTCAGACCCGGCCCGGGGGCACCCACAGAGCGGAGCCTGTTTGCTCTGACAACAGAGCAGCGGTTTGCCCGGTGTCCCTGGGCCCTCCCTCCCTCTCTGCTGTCCTAACTGAGGAGCTGCTGCCCAGCCGGGGTGTCCAGCCTTGCTGCCGTCCGGGGCACAGGGTGCTGAGCAGGACGGGGACCAAAGTCAGGTACTGCCCGGGGGTGATGGGGAGGGAAGGGAGAGCACCCAGCCAGCAGCTGGGAGCGGAGGAGTTTGGGGTGACGTTTGAGGGTGGTGCACGAGGTGATCCAGAAAGCCAACAGCTTCGGTCTCCTTGCCCCGTGGGTGGCCAAAGCGCTTCTTGTCCGGCTGTACTGGCCGGTGCTCAGGCACCGACACCCACACAGACACTGGCCAGCAATTTCTGTGTTGCCTCTAGGATTGTTTTTACCCCCAGATTTCCCCCGTGTTTGTCTTGTACCACACAGCAGCTGTCTGGGACGTGACCGCAACAGCGGTGGGCTCCGGTACCCACCGGGGCTGGTGGTGCTGCCCCAGTGCCATCACCCCCTGGTGTGGAGTGATGCCCTTGGGAGCAGACGGGGCATTTCGGGGCCAGAGGCGGTGGAGGCATTCGAACAATTCTGTGTTGGCGACGTAGCAAGGAGCAGTTCCCAAAACTTGTGAGACCTATTTACTGCCTGAAGGTTAATTATGGAACCCGCCGCATCTGGGAGAGCATCCAGCTCGTCTCTCGTTCCTACCCGCGTGCCCTGTCTGTGCTGGCGGCTCTGAAATCTCTGCGGTTTGCTGGATAGTGCTGGGAGCTGGCCGGGCCGGGAGCAGATAACCGGTATTTATTGGTGCTGAGTGCCAAACCGTGCTTGGATGGGGGATGCCCGCGGCTGTGTAACACTCGGCGTGCCCCTCTCTCTGGCCCCAGTGCCATCAGCAGCAGTGGGACACACTTCCCCTGCGAAACTGGTGTTTCAGCTCCTCGCTTGTTCAAGCAGCGAAGGCACTTGGGAGATGTGTCAGGAGTTTTGGTCCTTTCTGTAAAAAGTGCCTCTGTTGACAGGCTGGGGAGGGATGCTGACTCCAATCCACGTAGTCCCTCGTGTAGGCGACAGTTTATATTAAGGCGGGATGGAAAGAAAACACAGCAAAAAGCAAAGAGAGAAGCGCATTCCCCCCACGAGCGCTGGAGGGTGGCAGCGGGGCTGGGAGCTCCCACCCGCAGCTGCGGGCACGGCTTTGGCTGTCCTGAGGTAACATGTGGGCACCGTCACGGAGCGGTTTTCTTTTCACACACTAATTGGCTGTGTGGGACTTTTTATGGGGGAGTTTGGAAACTTGCTGTGAGTGTCTGGGATCCTGGGTGTGACTTCGCGGGTTTTGTTTGTCATTTTTAAAGCGAAAGTGCAGAGCCGGGGTTCTGGGAAGTGGCTTTCCTGCCTCTGCCTGCGTCAGCCTCCAGCCTTCCAGCTCGCCTGGTTTAGAGCTCTTGTTGCGCCTCCCGGGCTTTTCCCTATCCACGCCCGTTCCGCGTCAGGGCCGGGGTAGCTGTAACCCCAAAAGCAGCACCAGGCTGGTGGAGCTGTCCCCGTGGACCCGCTCAGGGCATTTCTGATGGACCACGGTGGCACCCAGGCCACAGCACGTGCCCCTTGTTGGCAGCACAGGAGATGGGGAGAGCGGCCGTGGGTGCCTTTTCCTTGGGAAGTGCCATCCAGCCTCAGCAGCTGCTGGAGAAGGGCCGTGCCTTTGCCTGGAAGGGATTCTCTGGTGGCTCATAGGGGCCGTGCACCATCAGGAGGTTTTTCCAGTGAGTGCGTTGGTGCTGGTTCCCCCATGGGTGCTTACCGCGGTCTCATCTTACATGGAGAGCTTCCTGTGAAGCGGGAGACATAACGGGGCCACTCATCTACCTTCTCTCTGCGTTCATGAAATGGGTTAGCAGCCTTGCGTGCGTGTGTCCTGGCTCCTGTGTCAGAGGTGGTGAAGGGGGCAGGTTGGTGCTGGTGCTGGTGGCTGGGGTCCTGTGGACACACGGACAGAGAAGGCTTGCGCAAGTCTTCTTAGGAAACCCGGCCGAAAATACCAGGAAGCACCAGCCCCTCTTCGCTGTCGCAGACCTCTGTGGAGCCTGGCTGGCAGCGTTGCCATCTCGTCGTGTCCCACCTTCATCGGCTCCTTGCTCCTCAGTGAGGAGCCATAAGGTGCTGGCCCTGCTGAGGGATGGGTGTAGTGTGTGATGAGCCTTTATTAGACATCAGAGAACCTGCACAGCTGGAGCCACACCTCCATTGAAAACCTGTCTCCATCGCTGCTGCTCACAGCTTCTCTGCCCGGCTTGAGGCCGCAGGGCTCTCCAGGCAGCGTCCCTGGCGCTCAGGCTGGATTTCCAGCCTGTCACCTTGCACTGGCAGTGACGCTCCCGGGAGGGCTGGGGGCACCGCTGGCGATGGGTGACCCTGTGCCCAGTGTCTGGCCGTGCCCCGGTTCACCCCCCGCCCAGGCGTTCGGCAGGAGCCTGGGCTTTTCCTGTCTTCCCTGGGAAAGCACGTCTGTGGGAAGGGCGGGCAGGAGGAGGAAGCCCGGGACGGGGACGCTTGGAAACCTTTTCTGTGCCAGCGCTTTGATTTGCGGAGGGCTCCCGCCTGGGATGGGCAGAGCCCCCTGCCCTTGCTGGGCTTGCTCCCCACTGTGTGGGGCTCCGGGGAGATGCAGGACTCGCCGCAGTGGGCGAAGCCTGGGACCTGTCTCTGAAATGGGGTGAGGAGAGGTCCGCTCCCTCCTGGCCCCCTGCCAGCCCCCGTGCTGGGAGGAGGCGGTGGAGGGGAAGGAAATGTCGTGCTCTGGCTCCTTGTTTCCAGTGGGCGATGGGCGGCCGAGCTTCGTCCTGTGCGGGAGCATCCTGCTGCAGACCACAGCCCGGGCTCCCGGCTGCTGCCCACGGCGGGGCGGCCGTGGCCACGCTGGGTGTCACGGGGCTCCTGCACGTCCCCCAGCCATGCTCTTCTATGAGCTCAGCCCCGCCGGTGTCAGGGGTAAGGTCGGTGCACGGCTTCTGGCCTCCCTCCCCTCCGCTGTCTTCTCTCGGGGGGACTCCAGACCCATCCCTCCCTGGGGACAGTGGGCGCTGGGGCATCAGGATGTCATGGGGCAGTAGTGGGTGGGGGGTTGGCTGCAGCCTCCGGCCGTGCTGGTCCCATGGCCAGCGACGGTCGAGGGTGAAGGAGAAGCGGAGCAGGAGAGGGGGTCTGGCTGGTCCGTTGGCCAGGGTGACTGTGGGAAATGGCCATCCTCGGGCTCTGCGGACGCGGGAACCATCTGTCTGCTCTCCGGAGCTGTCATGACCGAGGACTGCTCGCATGGAGCACGAGCCCTGGAGCCCTCCCGGCTGGGGTGTCTGCCGGGGTGCAGGGGAGGGATGTGGTGCTCCGCGGGGACTGGGCTGACCCGGTCACACCCCAGGGTTGAGGTCTCCCCTGGCATTACTGGGTTTGAGCCCTGTCCAGGGCAGGAGGCCAGCCCCAGCATTTTGACTGGGCTCACAGCGCTGTTGAGGGCAGCTGCACCGTTTGGACCCAGATGCAGATGCTTTTTCCAAAACTTCTTCCCAAAACTTCTGAAGTATTTGGGTCCAGGGTTTTGGCTTGGTCCTGTCCTTAACTGAACTGCTTGTTTTGAGCTTTTTTTTTTTCTCCCTGCTGTAGCTTTGAAATTGTAAATGCAGCCAGAGTTCTCGGCTGCGGCTGTTGATGGGCGGTGATGAAATTGGGGTGTTTCACAGCAATCCGCTCTGGGTGGGTCCTGCCACAGTCCGGTCTGTGCTGGGAGGTGTCTCAGAGGGATGGGCGAGACCCTGAAGCTGCCGTCGCATTTTCTACACTTGAGGTCAAATGTTTGTCACCTCCAAAAGTATAAATCTCAGCAGATGGACAGACTGTGGACACCCGGCAGCAGTTTGGCTGCCTGAGCTTCGGGCTGTTTTCCCTCCGGTTCTGTAAATTTGAGAAATTTCCCAGAACATAGCGCTGGCCATCGGATGGGCTCATCCAGGGGATAGCTGCACTGTGTGCGCGGGATGGGAACCGGCCAGGCGCAAGGTGTAGGAAACCATTGGGGTTTAGGGGCCTGCCAGGCTGGACGCCAGCTTGAGAGCAGGGGTGGAGTGGTCCAGGGTGGTGGGAAGGGGGAGGAGGAGGAGGAGAGTGTTCTTTGGCAGGCTTTTCTGGAGAATGTTAGCAGAAGTGACCAGCCTCAAGCTTTGATGAGCTCTGAACTAATTATTAAAGGTAAAGCTCTTCCTCTCTTGCCTGGCATTGTACTGGTTTGGTGGGTTCAGAAATGAAATGTTTCATGGAGAGGTTAACCTGGCATCTTGTGGCCCTACCACTTCTGTGTTACCTCCTCCTCTTTGCCTCGTGCTGGGGAGAGGCTAAAGCCGAGCAGTTTCTGCTGCCGCTTGCAGAGACCCCTCTCTGTGCCTGGCATTGCTCCCACCAGCACGCCCCGGGCCCCCCGGCCCCATTCCACAGCCACTCGTTTCCTCAGCTCTGTGCACTTGAAACAGGGGCTCAGGAGCTGGCGGGGAGCGCATGGCCGCTGCTGGAGCATCGCTGCTACCAGGCGGGATGCTCAGGCTGGTTCTTTGCTCTCTTTCAGAACTCGAAGCCAAGAAAGCCTGTGCCTGGCTGCGGGCAGCGGGGTTCCCTCAGTATGCCCAGCTGTACGAAGGTGAGAGCCGCCTCCTCCCGCCGAGCCCAGCCCCTGCGCCCCGCACGCTCTCGAGTCCTGCGTCTCCACCGAATACCCCGAATCCTGGGTCTCCACCAAATACCCCGGGGGAGCTCACAAAGCTCTGGGCGAGGAGAGGACAGAGAGGATTGATTACTAATTGTGTGACCGTGTGTTAAATCTTGAATCCCTTGGAGCTGGCCGTGGCCTGGGGAGCCAGCCATGCTGTTAACTTCCCTGTGTCCTGAACTTCTCCCCTTCCGGCAGGGATGCGAGAAGTCCCGGGGCGGCCGCTCCAGCCAAGGGCAGGCCAGCTTTGGAGAGCCAGCGGCTCTTCAGCGAGTCAGGGAGGGTTTGCATGGGTGGGAGCACAGAGGCGGCCAATGTAGGTACCACGGGGAGGCTTTCCTCCCTCCCTCCCTCCCCGCTGACACGTCCGGCAGGCTCCTGCCCTGCCTTGCCCTGAGATGCTATTTGGCAGCAAGGTTCATGCTTTCTGAGGATGCAGCAAGCCATGCCCGGAGCAGACCGGGTCCCCATGCATCTCCCAGGGTGCTGGGGACAGGCAGATCCCCTAAGGACCCACTCCCGCCGCCTCTGCCATGCACCGTGGGCAGTTTGCAGGGCGGCTGCTGGTGAGTCTCGCCTCTGGCTCAGCTGTGTTTTCCCTCAGACCCATGCTGGGGCAGCTGGTCCCTGTGCAGGGGGCTGGTCCAAGGAGCGGGGACTGCGGCCGGCCTCGGCTGGGGGACAATGGCGGGAAGCCGGGTCTCCAGCGGGCCACAGCCATGGCCATTGTTCGGCCAGGCACTTCCATCGCCCCCCGCAACACGTGCGCGGGAGCCGCGTTCATGCCCCCTGGGTGATGGCTTTACAGGCTGCTGGTTTGCCTCTGGTTGCTATTTTAGGGGCAGGCTCCTCGCACGGCCACGTGCAAGGACTGGACCCAGCCCCAGGTGTCAGCCCCCAGCAGAGCTTCCAGCCCAGCGAGGAGCGGGTGCTGGGTGCTGGAGTCTAGGAATAAACCGACTCTTTTTCTAGCCTCTCTGAGCAAAACTTTCCACATCCTCCGAGCGTTTCACTCTGTTTTTCTCCCCAGCTGGCAGGGCTCCGCATCCCCTCGGAAATGGCGCTCGACAGCTTCATTGACAGCTGGGCTGAGACACTTGTGGTTAGTGGTCCCAGTCCTGTGTAGCTGGTCCAGCAGAGCTGTCTCTGAGTGCACAGAGATGGACAGGGAACTGGATGGAGGCCCTCGGGCACCACCCTCACCCAACTTTACTAGGAAGAGCACTGCTCAAAGATCCTGGGCAGGTACCACCCCTGCATGGTCCTCCAGCTACTGCCCTGAGGCCAGCAAACATACCTGCTTGTGGAGACCTGACCCATGGCCTTTGAGGTGCGTGGGAAGGTTGAATGAGGTGCCAGATCTACTGTACCACCATACCAGTATGGCTTTCTTGCCCCTGGAAGACCTCTGAGCAACTCCTGGCTCTCCCCAGGGGAGCTGAGAGGCTCTCTTGACCCTGTGGATCAGTGGGAGAAGGGAGGCGATGATGAGCAATCAATGCAAGTGTAAAGTATTGCCTTATGGGGCACCAAGATATCTCCTGGGAGGTGGTCACTCTGCAAAACCCACCGTGAGGTGCCGAGGGGATCCCCATCCCTATCCCCCTGCTTACGTGCAGCTGGCACCCCCGAGGAGGGGCAGCCCAGGTTCCAGGTGTGCTTGTGCTCACCACCACGGCACTGGCCTCTCCACGCCTGCCCCTCTCTGTCTTGCTCTTTGCTGGCTGCCTCCTGGAGCTGTGGGCAGAACGTGGTCTCTGGGGAGGAACCGCTGCCTGGAGCCCCGGTCAAGTTCTGCCTGCAGAGAGCTGCCTCCCAGCCAGCCCGGCAGGACCATCCCTCTCTGTAGGGTCCCCGGCCGCAGCCACGGCTGTCACGGGTGGAAATGTGATGCCCCAGCCCTCCTGACTTCTGCCTGGTACTCGTGGCACTGGAGACTCCCCCGCCTTTCCTCTCCACTGCTCTCCCACTTCCCCAGCTCTCCATCCTCAGCGTCTCCTCCTCTTGCTCCGCGCAGCATCTCCCTCCTCCCACGCTCACCGCAGGCTCTTGCACCCGGTGGAGCGGCTGGCTCAGGAACAGCCTCTGATTTTCCTCTCTCTTTCCTCCCCAGACTCGTTGTTCCCTCTTGACATCGGGGCTGTGAAGAAGGACCACAGCTTCCTGGACCAGGACTCCCTCAAATCCCTGTGCAGGTAACACTCCCTCGCACCCCTCAGGGCTGCAGGCGTGGAGCCAGCGCGAGGGCTCGCCCCAGGCAGGGGCTCGGGGTGGCTGCCCGGGACTGATGGGGTGGTGGGTGTTGCGGGGTGCCTGCCGTGCACCCCAGCTGTGGCTCAGAGCCCTCTCGGGCGCCATCGCTCCCTCTGCACCAAGGAGTCTGGGGACTTCCATCTTTCGAACAGGAAATCATTGCTGGATGCGTTAGTCTTTTGAGTCTGTGGTGGCACCTTGTGGGCTCTGGTCCCCGGGGAGGGGCCGTGTCTGCCCAGGGCGCGGTTTACGTTGCTTTATTTTGCAAGGATGATTCATAACATCTCTGAAAACAAGTTTGGAAAGCACGTCTCTGCATCAGGGCGAAGGGGTCCTGCTCAGTTGTGTGTCCATAGACAGGGTTTCACTCGGTCAACAGGCACGTGCTGCTTGTGAACGAGTGAAAACACACAGCGAGGGGTTTGCCGAGCAGTGGTGCGGGGCGAGGGGCTCCGCCGAAGTCGCACGCCTCTAATTTGCACTTTGTGCGGGTTGTGGGGAGCTGCGGGGGCTCATGGCGGGGTTCGGGAGCTCTCAGTTCACTCTGGGGTTTGCTTTGTGAAATTGTGCTGGTGGGTCCCTCCTCTTCCCTGGGATAGCTGCTCCGGCGGCTGCTCTGAGTGAGGATCTCCGTGTCCACAAGTGCTCCCTGGCTTCGTGTGACGTCCGTCGTGCCGGTGCCTGGCAACGCAGCCCTCTGGAACATTTTCCACCACGACACGCTGCTCTTTGCAGCAGCAGGGCTGAAAATAGCTCCGGGAGATGCCGCCGGGTGTGTAGCTGTGTGTCTGGGGGGAACGCTGCTGGCACTGCCAGCGCGAGCCAGAGCTGACACCCAAAAGCAGGGACCCCTCACCCGGGCTGTCGGTCTGTCCAGATGAGCCGTGTGTCACGCTGGCACGCTGTGACTCAGCCCTGCCGTGGCTTTTGGGCCGCATCATCGTGCCCGTGCCCCCGCACTGACTCCACGCCGAGGAACGAGCCCTGCTTCCCACACACGCTGCTCCCGACAGAGCAGAGAAGGGTTGGAAAAGGGTCTGCTCCTTGTTTTCCCAGCAGAGAGGCTGCTGTGCCGGGCGGGAGGGAATCCTTTGCACCGCTGCCTGGCCAGCTCCCCGTTTTCTCTCCTGGCGGTGGCAGCGAGGCGGGAGGTGATGAGAGGGCTCTGACCATCCTGCTCTGTCTGAGCTTTCGGGTCCTTTTGTCATCGCCTGTCTGGCCACAGGAGCTTCTGTTTTGCTCTGATGACATGGAGCATGTCACCCTGGCCCACTCACAGGTGGGCAGCACTGGGCAGGAATGTCCCAGCCCCCCGAGCTGTCTCTGGGGTCCCTGAGTTGGCCCCGTGCAGCGTTTGCCCAGCAAAAAGGCCTAGAAAGACTCGGGGAAATGCAGCTCTTCCATGAAAATGTACCCCCTGGACGTGTTCTCTGCCCCCCTGCTCACGCGTGCTCCCATCTTGCTCCCTCTGCCAGGCTTCACATGTCTAATCCTGCTGCAGGAGCATGCTCTCGGTCGGGGGTTCCACTGAGAGGGCAGGAGGGACATTAGTCAAATTCTTGGTGAAACATCCCTGGTTTTTGGCTGTGCAGGCTGGTGCGTGCACACTGGAACAGAAGCGCTCATGGTAGCGTTCATGGAGTGCTAATTACAGTGAATTAACTGGAGATTCGTTCGCTTGCGTGAAGACCAATACAACAGGGCTCGAAGCTGCAGGGCTAGAGAAGGGTGAAGGGCCCGGAGGTGGTGGAGGTGCAGGGTGCCCGCAGAGCTCTGGGTGCTCCCCTGGGAGCTGCGCTGGGCTCCACATGAGCCCTGATCCCTGGAGCTGCAGCTGCGGGGGCAAGCGACAGCACACAGCAAGGGCTCTGAGTCGGACACAGACCTGGAAAGGGAAAAGCAGCACAGCGGGGCCGGGACTGGGGTAAAGCCTCTCTCGGTTTCTTGCAGGAGGCTGATGACCCTGAACACATGTGCCTCCATGAAGCTGGAAGTCCACTTTCAGCGTAAACAGGTACGTCCTGGGTATTGAAGGGCGAGCAAGGGGTTGAGGGACAGGGGAATGTGTGTGGAGTGCTGGGGCAGGAACCCTGTGCTCAGCACTGACCCCGCTGTGTCCAGGACTGGCACTGAGCAGCGCCCGGCGCTGTTGCCCATTCATTTCGCTGTCTCCCAGGACAGACGTGGCCCTGGAGGTGTCCAGCTGAGTTAGCAGGCACCTGCGTTTGCCCTCTCCAAGGCGCTGGCAGCAGTGGTCAAACCGTGGGAGCTGTTACGCCCGGGCTGGGACCTTGTTTCGTCTTGGAAAGGGATCTATCCTGCATCCCTTGCTGCCGTGTGTGGCCAGGGTTTTGCATCCACGGGAATGCCCCCACTGCCTGTGAGATGTTCAGGGGCAGCCTGGGAGCAGCTCCTTCCCTGCCCTGCTGCGGTATGGCCCTCAGGCATGGCAAAATGATGCCTGGAGCCCTCTGATGCAGAAGGGGACAGGGGCTGGTTCACGCTGCTTTCTTTGCTGTGCTGGCAGCTGTGCCCTCCTCTGAGGTGCTTGTACTGGGAGAGTGGGGTGGGGGCACATGCCGACCCTCTGCGGCTTCAACTGATTGATTGTCCCCTGTTTTCAACTGCCCACAGAATGAAGACTCCGAGGAGGAAGACCTGTGTGCCATCAGCGACCGGTGGGCTTTTCGGAGGGACAGCAAGAGGTGGTCACGGGTGGGATCCGTTGACGTCCTCTCCCAGGGCTCTGAGGTCCTGAGCTCCACCATGCGTCCGGTGTCCAGCCGCGAGAGCATCCTCACAGACCTCAGCACCAACCCAGAAGCCGTGTCCCTGCACAGCACCGGCAGCACGGGCAGCACGGGTGGCACGCTGGGCATCAGGGGGGCCGCGCCACCTGACCCCCCGTCCCCGACCCGCGCCACCACCATCACTGCCTCCAGCCGCAGCTGGAGCAATCACTCCTTGCCGGAGCAGCCTCCGAGCTGCAGCGAGGGCTCCAAGGAGAAGCCGAAGAAGCGACGATCTCGCAGCTTCCTGAAGAGGATTGAGTCCCTCCGAAAGAAGGATAAGGAGAAAGCCAGCCCAGACGAGAAGGTGGCCCCACATGGCAGCATCGCGGCCACACCAGCATGGGGCTCCCTGAAGAGTAATGGGGACCTTGCGGCCACCAAGGCCACCTCCTCTAAAAGAGGGATATCTGCCTCTTTCCATGGCAAAAAACACTTCTTCTCGGTATCGTACAGGACTAACCGCTCGCGGGGCTCAGGCAGGAGCAAGGTGAGCTCTGACTCGAAACGCAGCGGAGTTTACCTGGAGGACTATGAAACGGCTGCGGCAGCCGGTGGCAACTGGGCTGCTGGGGAGAGCCAGCCCCGGCCGGCGCACCGGGGGGACTGCCTGGTCTACATCCCCCGCGACCACAAACCGGGCACCTTCCCCAAATCCCTCTCCATCGAGAGCTTGTGTCCCTTGGGCGGCAGCTCCCTGTCCCACTGGAAATCGGGGAACGCGCCCATGGGGCTGGGGGGAGGTGGCGGCAGCGGCAGCAGCATGGAGGGCTCGTCCTCCCCGCGGGGCTTTGCCTGCCGCCGGCGCCGGCACGGCTCCTGCAGCTCCCTGGGCAGCCGCGTCAGCGTGTACGACAACGTGCCAGAGTTCGGCAGCAGCGAGGACTTCTGCAAAGACGGGGAGGTGACCTACGAGAACCTCGACGACATCCTGCAGCACATGTGGGGGCTGCAGCAGAAGGTGGAGCTCTGGTATAAAGCCCTCTCCCCAGACCTGGCTGGGGAGGAGGGTGGCGAGGAGGAGGAAGAGGAGGAGGAGGAGGAATCGGACTCGGGAGGGGAACCCTCCAACCTGCACTTCGAAGAGCGGTCCATGTCGGATGTTGGCACCTCTGCCAGTGACTTTGACAGCACCGGCAACTCCCTCAACGAGGCCGAAGAGATCGAGATGCGGGAGCGTCGGGACTCGGGGGTGGGAGCATCGCTCACCAGACCCTGCCGGTAAGTGTGGGCTGGGGCTGGGGCTGCATCCTCCCTGCTTGCCATGCCTGGCAAGGGCTCGATCCTGGAGCTGATGGTGTGCTGCTGGTCAGGGGACCACCGCAAGCTCGTCACCCGTCCCACGGGTGCTTCTGCAGCAGCGGTGCCCAGCCCCTGCGTTGCTGACCGCCCTTTCCCTGGCAGCAGAAGCGGGTGCTGGGAGGGTGGTGCTGGTGGACCAGTCCGGTGTGGTGCAGGCAGGGAGCGAGGCATGGGTGGGCGGCTGCTGCGCTCTGGTGGCTGCCAGCGCTGCTGCCTGCTCCTGCTGCAGGCTGGGTCCAGGCTGCGGCCTCTCTGCCTGCACAGGCCTGTAATTAAACGGCTTTTCATTTACTAATGACAGCTCTGAGTGAGGGAGGCACTGGCTGCCAGCGCGCTAGTGCTCCCTTGTGCTTCCCCTCAGAAAACTCCAGCCATTGCTGAATGCTGCGACTTTTCTAGCCCCTGCGAGGCTGATGCTGCGGGTGATGCAGGCAGGCACGGAGTGGAAAAAAAGGAAAAACCTTAGCTGGGAGTGTCCCTTGTGCCCTTCTGGGCTTGGGGAAGCACCGGAGCAGCCAGGCACGGGTCTTCCTGCAGCAGCACGGGCTTGGGAAGGCTCTGAGCAGGCTCCCAAGAGAGCGCTATCTCGTTGGGGTGTCTTTTCTTCTTGAGAAGGCGGGTGTTGGAGTTGTGTCCTTCGGCGCAGCCTTGCTGTGCAGTGGTCCTGCAGGCGTGTGTCACCCTGAGCATCTGGGTGCCTGCAGATATGCATCACCCCGAGCACCCACCATCTCCTGGTGGGGCCATAGCCCAGCACGGCCCTTGGGAGCTGGTGCAGTGAGCCTGAAGCACAAGAGGAGAGGATGCTGGTTGTTTCAGGGGATCCTGGGGGAGGGAGCAGTCCTTGGGGGCAAGAGAACATGGCTCTCGTGCTCTCCCGGACATGCTCGGGGCAGGGAACGGCCCTTCCCCGGGGTCTCCGGCTCTCAGCACCAGCCTCTCCTGCAGAAAGCTGCGTTGGCACAGCTTCCAGAACTCGCACCGGCCCAGCCTGAACTCTGCCTCGCTGGAGATCAACCGCCAGTCCTCTGCCCAGCTCAACCTGCTCCAGAAGTGCTCCCTGCTCCGTCTCACGGCCATCATGGAGAAGTACTCCGTGCCCCACAAGCAGGCCTGGACGTGGTGAGCTGGTGGGGAGGGGGACCAGGCTGCAGCTCTGCGCTGTGCCAGGCGCTGCCTCCCAGCCTGGGGCTGCTTCAGTGGGTGAAGATGGTGGAGAGGGAGGGGAAAAAGCTGCACCAAAAGCTGGCTCTGCCCTGCATGGCTGTGGGCATCCTGGCAGTGGTGCCTGGGCTCCGGGAGGGCTGCAGGCGTTTGTGGGGCATTAAAAACGCTGCAGCAGCAGCAGGACAGAAGTTTCCATCTGTAGCCAAGTGTTAAAGCACTCGGGCTTGATAGAAGGTGCTGCTCAAAGCTGCCTTGCTCATGGCAGAAGCGTGTGTACGTGTGTGGTAGCTGGGGTCCTGCTCCCCTCTGCCGAGGGAGCCGCCCGTCGTGCTGACGTCTGTCTGTCCCACCCCGCAGGACCGTGCCCAAGTTCATGAAGCGGAGCAAAGTCCCCGACTACAGGGACAAGTCGGTTTTCGGGGTGCCACCCGTCGTCAACGTGCAGCGGACGGGGCAGCCCCTGCCGCAGAGCATCCAGCAGGCCATGCGCTACCTGCGCAGCCAGTGCCTGGACCAGGTGAGGCTGCGGCCTGGCAGCACCGCGATTTGGGCAGAAAAAATAGCGTTGGGGTCCTTTTTGTTCACCTCTTGAAGTGCTTGGCCGTGGTGAGGCGGGAGGGTGGGATTGTCCGTGGGAGCCCCGCACCCACTGGTGTCTCCTTGGCCACCCAAGCAGGGAGTGAGGTCTTTGGGCAAGGGGCTTCCCCGTCTGTCCTGGACACCTGCCCTCGAGCACCAACCCGCTCTTCCCCGGCAGGTTGGCATTTTCCGAAAGTCAGGGGTGAAGTCCCGGATTCAGGCGCTCCGGCACATGAACGAAACCAGCCCTGACAACGTCAACTACGAGGGGCAGTCGGCGTACGACGTGGCCGACCTGCTGAAGCAGTATTTCCGTGACCTGCCAGAGCCCATCTTCACCAGCAAGCTGACGGACACCTTCCTGCAGATCTACCAGTGTGAGTGCTGGGCTGGGGCCAGTCACCCCTGGCCCTCTGAGGGTTGGGGTCTCCCAGGGAGGAGGCATCTTTCCATCCGTTTGGACAGAGGTGATGGAGATGGGTGGTGGCCCATGGAGATGGACCCACGGACCACCTGCTTCACCCTGTGCCCGCAGTTGTGTCCAAGGAGCAGCGCCTGCAGGCGGTGCAGGCGGCCATCATCCTCATGCCGGATGAGAACCGGGAGGTGCTGCAGACCCTGCTCTACTTCCTGAGCGACATCGCCTCCGCAGAGGAGAACCAGATGACCGCTGGGAACCTGGCCGTGTGCCTGGCCCCCTCCATCTTCCACCTCAATGTGTCCAAGAAGGAAAGCACCTCGCCGAGGTGAGGGTTGGACTAGGTCCGGCGTCCCCAGCCTTCCTGCAGTCCCCATCTCCCCATTGCCCCTTCCCTGCCCATCCTGGGAGAGGTGAGCGGACCAGAGCAGTGTGGGAACACACATGCTGTCACACAGCCCCCCATCGCTCCGCTTTGCAATGGGGGGGTCCTCCGCTCTATGACACAAAGCATGGGGGCCTGGCAGCAGGCAGGGTGCCCACCCAGTCCCAGCGATACCTGCTCCCCGCAGGGCCATGCATAAGAGGAGCACCATGGGGAAGCCTGACCAGAAGGATCTCAACGAGAACATGGCTGCGACACAGGGCCTCTCCCACATGATCACGGACTGCAAGAAGCTCTTCCAGGTGGGTGGCTGTGGTGTGTCCAGCCCAGTGTTGCCCTCCCTGGTGCTGCTAGCAGGAGATGTGAGCTCACTGGTGGGGTTCTGGTCCTGCAGAGTCACTGTGGGGTGAGGTAAGGGCACCCGCTGCTCAGCGGGGCAGCTGCCACCGGTCAGGCAGCCTCGGGAATGAAGCCCAGCTGCTTCTCAAGCTGCAGCACCTCTGTCCAGGGAGGCTGTGTCCATCCTCCCTGCTCCTTGGTGGGGTGAGAAGTTGTGGTTTTCTAGCTACCCAGGACCACTCAGGAAGTCCATGTAGGATCCCTCTGGCTTTCTGAAGATCTCCATGTTCTTGGCTTGTAGGTCTCGCATGACATCTTGCTGCAGCTGAGCAGTTCCTATATGGCAGCAGATGCTTACCCCCATCCCCTGACTGACTTTGTGTGTGAGGGGGAAAGCAAGGATTTACACTCCTACTTCGAGCAGAGTGTCCAGAACCTGCTCAAAGAGTCATCAGAGAAATTCAAGGGGTGGCTGAGCACCCCGGGACCCCTGAACACGGAGCTCTCCTGCAAAAAGGTAAATGCCACTGTGTGGAGGGGGGCTTGGGAAGTGTGTACGGGGAGAGCACAGGGAGCCATGGGTCCTGCAGGCACCTGCTGCCCTGCTAGAAACCCCTCGGTGCTGGTTCTCTTATTTGAGGAGGGATCAGCAACCCCTTCCCTGGCCAGAGATGGACAGCTGTGGGATGGAGGGTGCTCTGTGCCCAGCAGTCCCAGCAGGGAGCTCACCATGTTCTTAGCAGAGGAGCTGGCTGCCTGCATTCAGCACTGCTCCAGCAGCCAGAGCAGCTCCCATCCCCTCACTAGCCAGTGGATGTGATGGTGCTGCTCCACAGCAGTGGGAGCCAGCAGTAAAGCTGCTCCGTAGTCAGCACTGTGGTGGAGGGTCTCACGGGACAGCCGGCCTGACCTTTCCCTCGGCTCATCAGGTTGGGGATGGGCACCCTCTGCGCTTGTGGAAGGTCTCCACGGACGTCGAGGCCCCTCCTGCCACGGTGCTGCACCGGGTGCTTCGGGAGCGTCACCTCTGGGACGAGGACCTGCTGCAGAGCAAAGTGGTAGAGGCCCTGGACAAGAACATGGAGGTCTACCACTACGTCACAGACAGCATGGCACCCCACCCACGCAGGGACTGCGTGGTGCTCCGGTGAGGGCAGGGAAGGACCCGCACAGGAGGGTTTGGTCTCGGTTTGGTGGATCCCAGCCCTGGCTGTGCAGGGTCCCCCACCTCCTGCTGGGGACCTTGAAGTCTGGGCAAGCAGGGATGGGAGCTGAGCGGGGGCCACTGTGTCCTCAGGTGCTGGCGCACGGACCTGCCACGGGGAGCCTGCCTGCTCGTTTCCATCTCGGTGGAGCACGACAAGCTGCCGGTGGAGGGAGGCGTCAAAGCCGTCGTCCTGACGTCCCAGTACCTCATCGAGCCCAGCACCATGGGCCGCTCCAAAGTGACCCATATCTGCCGAGCTGACCTCAGGTGAGGGGGCCCTTGGTGCCACTGTGTCAGCCCCAGGGGACATTGATGAAGCAGCGGGTGGTGGAGGTTGATGGAGCAGCGGGTGGTGGTGGCACGCAGGAGCTGCTCATCACGCAGCACCGTGCCACCTGCCCCAAGGGAAGAGGGCGCTGCTCTGGGGCCAGGTTTTATCTGCCAGGTGGTTACTGGAAAAGGAGCCGCCAGCTCGGTCTTGCAGTGCTGGTGGTCCTACAGTGGCTCCGAGTGCAGCAGCGAGTCCCACAAATCTTCTGCAGAAACATGGGGGTGTTTTCAGAGCCGTGGGTCCGCAGCGTGGCATTTGCATGCTGCAGCGAGCCATGCTGGGGTGCCGTGGGGTGAGGGCAGGCTGATGAGTCCAGTTGTCACTCTGGGTTGGTGCAAGCCCGGTTGGCTCATAGATCTTCCCCCATTTTGCTGCATGTCTGCGGTGGGGAGTGGGGGAGGTGGGTTCCCTTCCGTGTCGTCTCATCGCAGCTGGCGCTATGCCGAGTGTCTGTCCCTGAGCAAGAAGCAAGGTGCTGCTCCTGCATGCTCACCCTCTGCCTCTTCCCTTCTCCAGGGGCCGGTCTCCCGAGTGGTACAACAAGGTCTTTGGCCACCTCTGCGCCATGGAGCTGGCGAGGATCCGAGACTCTTTCCCTGCCCTGAGTCCCAACGGCCCTGAGACGAAGATCTGAGGTGTCAGGAAGATGCTGTGTTGTGTCTGACGTGGACTTGCTGGTGGATCAGGGCTGGGGCTCTCGGCAGGGAGTGCGGCATGGGCAGCGGAGGGAGAGGCAGGGGCTGCCGCGCTCCCAGGCACATATTTATAAGTGTCCTTTTACCCTGGGCTGGGCCTTCCCAGTCCCATCATCCTGGTCGTAGCTTCAGCACCTCCTTGCTCAAGCGTGCAGAGGTGAAGCCGTGCAGCCCGTGGTCTCCGCAGGAGGGGTTGGTGAGCAGAGGGAAAGAGATGGGCTGTGGGGGTGACCCTGGGAAGCAGCTGGCTGAGCTGGGTCCCCCCCATGCCAGCCGGGAGCAGAAGGTGTGTGGAGCGAAGCGGGAGAAGCAAGCGGGAAGGACAGGGCCATGTCCGTAGGTCGCAGCGCTGTGTCGGGAAGTGAAAGGTGGGCAGTGAGGGGTGGGATGTGTGTGCGGTGTCACCCAGCGGGGACAGCCAGGGGGTCACAGTGAGAACCTGTTTTGTCATGGAAGAGGTGGGATAGTTACAGATAAAGGGGTGTGCCTCGGATGCCAGCCCTTGTAGAGCGGCAGCAGCAACCTATTGCACCTTCAGTGCTGAATTTCACAGAAGACAAAGCCCTCCCATCCTGTGCCTTGCTCTTAGCCAGCTAAAAGCCCTCTCCTGGACAGTAGGGTGCTGTGGGGGCTGGATGGATGGTGTTCCAAGCCCAGCCTGTCCCTCAAAACCAGCCTACCCATCGTTTGGAGGGGGCAGGACATGCCTCGAGCATGGCAGGGAGGGCAGGGCAGCCTCGCCACAGCAGCTGCACCGCACGGGGCTCGGGGCTGAAAGCTCTGGCTCGTCCCCGCTCATGAGGGAACACCACAAGCAAAGCGTAGTGGGCCAAGCTGGGCCAAGCTGCTTGAGCCAGGATCCATCCCCTCCTCTGCAGAAAGGTGAGGGCTTGTCCTGGACTTGGCCCTCTTGGACACTACTTGTTGCAGAGATGTCCCTTCCCCTTCCCATCCCTCCCTTTCCTCCACGCAGGAATCATCGGCTGTAGCTAACAGCGCCCGAGAGCCAACTGGGTTTCTCCACACAGGCAGATGTCATTCCAACTGGAAGGCAACATGACCCGCACACGAGAACAGCTCCCGGTGTCAGTTTTGCCCTAATGCATCTGATCTGTCTCTCTTTTGGTGAAAAAAACCAAAGCAACTCAGCCTGTGTTCTGTGTTTTTATATATATATTTTATATATATATAAAAATATAACTAACATTTGGGGGAGTGATTTTTCTCCTATTATTTTTTTAAACTGTTTCTTTTTTTCTATCTATAAATACTTGTACAGTTGGAATATTAATATATAACTCCGGCGGTAGAGCTCAGTGCCGGGTGATGCTCACTTAAAACGTGTATTTTGTATTTAAGGGACTGTGTTTTGTATCATATGCAACTGCCACAGATCGTTCGACCTGGATGGGGGCTGCTCTTCCCATCTGTGTAATTAATAAAGTACTAACGGTATCTGCTGGCTGAGGAGGGAACTCTTTGTGCTGAGTGATTCTCCCATGCAGGAGCATCCCACAGCTGAGCTGTTCTCTTCATCGTGGGGCTGCGGAGCTGGGGAGACAGGTCAAGCACTGCTGGCCTGCAGCGTCACCAGCGTAAAGCTCTTGGGGGACTCGTGCGGCTCCAGCTGCTTCGTCTGCAAACAGCCCCGGAGCTGCTCCTGGAAGGAGGTGGTGGTGACGGTGTAGAGGAGGGGGTTCAGGGCGCTGTTGATGGGCAGGATGAAGATGACCACCCAAGAGGTGACGGTGCCTGTGCCAACATGGACACTTTAAGATGCCACTGGACACAGTGCTGGGCCTTCTTATCTAGACTGGGCTTTTCCCAGGAAGGGCTAGGCCAGATGATCGTTGAGGTCCCTTCCAGCCTGGGGTTCTATGAACATTAGGCAGCCCAGGGGGGTCTGCACCCACCCAGGGGTACCCCACCCACTGCAGCCCACGCAGCAAAGCGGGGCGATGCCCATCATGGGCTTATGACTGGGAGGACAGCCCCCACGGCGGGGTTATGACTGCTGCACTGTGGGGAGAGGCAGGAGCCCAGCAACACTGTCTGTCTCCTCTCACAGCCCACGTGTAGGTAAAGAAAGCCCTTGATGCAGCAGCACCTACTTCAAGGGGTCCCCAACACCAGGGGCGTGTGGTGGGCAGCAGCCAGCCGTGGATCTGCTGCAGGGCCTTGTGGGGAAGGGGGTTCACCTGGTATTTCCACCTGCAGCAGGGAGAGCAGCTTGAGGAGGAAGATGGGGATCCAGCAGAGAGCGTCAGTGAAGACGACAAAGAAGAACCGCTTTGCGATGGCGACTTCACGGGAGCAGATGCTTCTCTCTGCTGTTCTGGACGCAGTGATGTGGATGGAGTAGAACATACCTGAGTAGGCGAAGACGATGATGATAAAGGCTGCAAGGTTCAAGCCTGGAGAGGAAAGAATCTCACTTTGAGCACAGCAAAGCACAGCCGTCGTGAGCCGGGGTGGGCAGCATGGCTAGCAGCAGCAGGACCGCTCCTGCTCCTGTCACTAGAGCAGGCAGAGACAGCGCCGCAGCCCCCGCTAGTCACCAGCCCAGCCTTAGCCTGGTGCCCATGGCCAGCGCTGGCGTGAGGCTGGGCACGGCCCCAGGCTGCAGCGGGGACCCTCCCCAGGCCAGGATGGAGGGTGGAGCTGGCACCCCATCCTACAGGGTCCCAGAGGGATGGCAGCACCCCAAAAAGTCAGACTTCCCGCTAGGGGAGCCGGTATGAGCTGTCATGGCACCCTGGAGGGGGCAGCTGGCCTGAGCAGCCCCACCTTGTCCCCACGTCTCAAGTCCCAAGGTGGCCTTACCCAGGTAGATGGTGGTGGAGTAGCCCCGGGCACTGGGCCGCTCACCCAGGTCGGACTGCAGCGGGAAGCACACCCCGTTCCTCCCGTAGTAGTTCCCGAAGGTCTCCTTACAGCAGAGGGGGACGATGCTGAGGGAGAAGCCCAGAAGCCAGATGGCCACGAGCACTGAGATAGTCTGCTTCTTGCCAGCTCTGTGGTGGCTGAACGGGAAAACTACGGAGAAGTATTTCTCCAGGGTCATGTAGGTCAGCAGGAGGACTGACACCTCGGAGGAGAGCATGGCCAGGCTGCCCACCAGCTGGCACTGGAGGCTGCCCATCCAGCCCTGGGCATGCTTGTTGTATTCACCAGAGTACTTGAGGTCGAAGGCTCCGATGATGAAGAGGTAGATGCCCATCAGGCCATCTGCACCTGTGGGGGAGAAAACAGCACCGGTGGGAAAAATGTAGCCTTTGGCATCAGTACCACAGCCAGAGAGCCAGCACAGAGCTGCGGTGAAGCCCTTCGGCTTTATCCCTGGGGAGATGCTGGTGGGCTGCCCATCGGCCCGTTTCCTCTGCCCACCCCGCCCCTCCGCCCAGCTCACAGCACAGGGACTTGATGGCCATGGTGTGCTGGCTGTTCTCCGAGGCCAGGAAGGAGCGCATGCAGATGACAAAGAGGTTGCCAAAGCAGGTGAGGCAGGCGATGACCCAGACGAAGACGCGCAGGATGATGCTGGCCAGGAGGTTCTCGAAGGAGGAGATGCCGTCCGTGTTGGGCTTGCAGCTGCGCACGTGGGGCGCGTAGCTGCAGTACTGGAACTTCTTGAAGTAGCTGTTGGGGCCAGGGGAAGGTTTCCTGGCTGTGACTGCGGCCAGGAGCAGGCATGGTCCAGTGTGCACAGCCCCTCTGCCCGCACTGGCTCCCTCCAGCCTCCCAGCCACGTCCCTGTCTGGGTGGAGAGCCCCCCCATCTCACTAGCCAAGAGCCTGGGGGCTTCCACAGACCAGGGGAAGGGAGAGGAAGGAGGCAGCGGCAGCACAGGGTGGGAGCGAGGACAGGGCGATGCCAGCACCCAGGGCTGGGGCAGGGACCCACAGGGGACAGAGCGTGATGGGGGTTCCCGTTTGCTCAGTACTGCAGCTGGGTTGGACACCGAATAACGACCACCCCAAAGCCTTCATGAAACCAGCTGGAGGCACCCCCACGCTTTTGGGATCGTGTGCCACAGCCACGCTCTTAACTCTGCCGCCGTTCAGAGCGGATGGAGGCAGGAGTACTTTCCCTAACCCCCGATTGGCACAAACCAACATTTAAAAATCAATCCCTTATTCAAAGCCTCCAAATTCCATTAACAGGGATTCACGTTTCTTCCCCTGCATGTTATTTCAGATCGATCTGTCCACACCTTATAAAGGCCAGCAGAACTCCACGTTAGAAAATTACTACAAAACTGCAACAGGAGGCTCATTTCTGCTTAATTATAGATAAAAGGAGAGAAAGCGATTGCTTATTAGCCAGTCAGGTAGGAAATGTACCATATTTACAGAGCAAACAGCCCAATTACAGAACGGAGGATGTACAGTTGCCTTTCATTACAGGTATGTTAAAACATGCATCTGGAGAAAAGTAATGACATTTTTCTTGTTCCAAAGGGAAGCTGAAGCACTTGCAGCTTCTGGAGAAAAATTAATTATTTTTTCCCTTGTTCCAAAGAGGAGCCGAAGCACTTACAGCTGGCTGCATGTCCTGCGGCTGCCCCGGGGACGATGTGCGTCCAGCTTGTCTGTCTGTACATCTCCGGGTTCTCGGGTCGTTAGCTCAGACCCCAGCAAAAGGGCCTCTGATAGCATTGCTTAACTCCAGCCTGGCACCGGGGCATGCCTCGGCTGGTGGAGTCTCCCTGGCCCCAGCACCCGTGCAACGTGCACCCTCAGAAATGCCAATGCACGTTGTACCCCATGTGCACCCAGATGGGCACCCGCGGACCTGTGAACTGCTCCCCTTGCTCTGAATAAGAGAGACCCTCTTTCCCCAGGGGGATTTAAGCAGTATCACCATGCTTGGGGGCTTCCAGTGGGCTGAAATAACTTGCTCCTTGGTGTAGGAGCGGACTGGTTTCCCTCCCCACACCCCTGGGGCAGCAGCACCCCCCACTCACATGTGGGAGAGGTTGGTCAGCTTCTGCAGGGTCAGGTTGTGGATGTTGGGGATCTCCAGCCCTTCCAAGCTCCTGCAGAAGGAAAGCAGTGCAGAGGGTGCTGGAACGGCTCCGCGCTGGGTTTGGGGCTGCCGCAGGTGGAGGCAGTGCCAGAGGGTCGGGTCATTGTGGGACTCACAGCGACCGCAGCCGGGGCAGGCTCTCGAACTGGCTGGGGAGGATCTCTTTCAAGGGGTTGTAGGAAATATTCCTGGAAAAAAAAAAAAAAAAAAAAAGAGATGAGCCTTCGGTGCTTTTCTCACCTAGAATCTCTCAGAGTAGCTGGAAGGGAGGGCAAAGGGGTGTCTTTCTATGGCTTTTCCTCCCAGAACGGGGCTGCAGCCCCGAAACAGAGGGTCTGCGATGGCCCTGTGCTGTGGGGAGCCCTGCAGGAGGGAGCCCGTCCTGCCAGGGCCACCGCAGCTCTGCTGGGCCAACAGACCGTGCAGTGAGGACATCCACCCAGCGTGATGCTGGGGGGCAGGGGTCCTGCAGGGTCTCCCATTGCTTGCTGGGGTGCAGGGACCCATCCCTGGGCAGCACAGCCCCCGTACTCACAGCTGCTGGAGCTCAGCCAGGCCGTTAAACAGGGAGGAGGGGAGCTGGTCCAGTCTGTTGGACGACAGGTCGCTGCACGAAGGAGAGCAGGGTTTGAGAAGTGCTTGAGGGCACCAAGCCTTGCACCCAGGGGTGCTGAGCAGCAGGGTGCCTGGGGCAGGGGCAGAGCCAGGTCCCAAGAGAGGCCCCCCACCAGTACTGCAGGAGATGGGGAGGTCAGGGCAGGGGATGGCTGGAAACTCACAGCTCCACCAGCCTGTTCAGCCTGGAAAACGTCCCATCTTGGATCCATCTGAGCTTGTTTCTGCGCAGGATCCTGGAGGAGAAGGCAGGAGGGAGAGCGGGTGGGTACAGCACAGCTCCAGAGACCCTTCAGAAGCATTGTCCAAATTCCAGAGCAGGGTGCTGGTGCTGCTGGCTCACCCAGCCCTGCTGCATCCCTCCCGAATGTGCTGAGCCACAACCCTCACTTCCAGCACCTGACAGGCCAGCACAGCCGAATGCTCCGCTGCTGTGGGAAGGTCTAACACAGAGACCAGCTCACAGGTCTTGCACAAGCTGTCAGCTCAGGGAAGAGCCCATTGGAGGCGTGGAAGATGAGCAGAGCTGGCTAAAGGGCTCAGGAGTAAAACCCCAGGACAGTGCACCAAGAGACACGAATGGTTTCAGAGCAGCAGGAGCAGAGCCCTGTGCAGTGGCACATGCGTGAGGGCACTGGGAGATCCCACGAGTGCCATGGCTGGGGACGATGCTCCTTGGTGGAGGCTCACGACAAGCAGCTGGGCTCTGCTGAGCTCAGAGCCCGATCAGGGCAGCCCGCTCCAATGCGGTCCATGGTGTGGCTGGGCAGGGTGGGGGAGTCCAGCCATGATGGTTCAAGCCCTCACCCCATCTGCTGCCTCCGCTCTCAAAGCCGTCTCCTGTGCCGGTGTCACCAGCAAGGCATGTTTACGCCGTCCATCTTGCCCATAGGGAAGTTGCCATGGCACTGCCATAACAGCCCTGGCAAACACACTGCTGATCAAAGCCAGCAGGAGGGAGGACAGACAGCAGGGCAGCAGCTCGCCCACCCGGCATGGGGGGCTGCAGGCAGCTCTCACTGGAGGGGAAAAAAGTGTAGCAGTGCATATTTTGGGGATTACATGTCTATTGGGGCATCTCCAGGAGAGGCAGGACGGGGAACCAGGGTCTTTGCACAGCAACCTCTGGCTGGAAAGAGACAGCAGAGCTTTCCAAAGGGCTCATCCCTGGAGGCACTGTGTGGAGGGACAGCGGCCAGAGGAGGACCAGGCTCAGTCCCCAAGTAAACTGGAAAGAGGATCTTCAGCCCATCTGCATCTCCACCTCTCCATGGGCTGGCCTTGGGCAGCTGCTCTTCACCGCCCAGCCAGGGACTGCGAGGTGGGCATGGGGTGCAACGCTGCCCTGAGGAGTGGCCTGACTTCCAAACATCTCAGCACCTCCATCACCTGCATCACCAGAGGCTGGGGCCTCTGGCAGGAGCTGAAGGTTGTTGAGGAGCTGCTGTCTGGATAAGCCCTGGATTTACTCACTTACTCTGACCTGGCAGCACTGGCACAGGGTCCAGCGATGTGTTCCCAGAGCTCAGGTAACCCGGCTGTGATCCCTGGGAGGATGGCTTGGCTCCCATCCTGCTTCTGCTCTGCCACCACCCTGTGGTACCTGGTAGCCTTGACCTCGTGGTAACACCCGCATGTTACGCATCTCCTGGACGTATCTCCTGTGGCCCCAGGGGCTGTTTATCTCTCCTCAGGAGATACATGCAGGAAAGCCAGATCCTGGGAGAGGTCTGTGCATCACCGATGAGAATCCTCTGCCTTCACCAGGCTCTGGGAGGGCACTGGGCAAGAGCTCAGCCCTGGGGCTGGGAGGGAACAGGGCAGGAGCTGGGTCCAGACAGGCGGGGAGGAAACAGACACTATTTGAGGCCCAGATTGCTGGCTCACAAGCTTTATGGCCTTCCTCAGGGATATTTTTAGGGAATTTGGATGCCAGCAGAAGAGTCTGGGCTGCCTGCAAGCTCTGGTACTTGCATACCATAGGAAGCTTTTTTCCATGCTGTGTCCTGCCACTATCTGCCACCTAAAGAAGGTCCCCATTCAATTCAGGCAGCCCCCACGGGTGGGTGACAGGGCACTGGGATGAGCCCACCAGCTCCCCATCCCAGGGTTAGCCATCCTCCAGCACAGAGAGCCTGGAAAAGGCTCTGGGCCTCCTGACCAAGCCCCTGCAAGATTCACGAAGCTGACTGCACTGCTGCTGCTGTGCACAAACGTGGCTGAAACGGTTAAACACGGGATGGCAAACACTTCCCTGGCCCAGGGCAGTGGGAAAGGGGGGCCCAGCCGAGTACCGGCTCTCTCCGCTCCTGCAATGGGATAGGCACTGCACCAGCAAGCGGGGCCCACGGCCGGGCCCCCAAGGTACTCACAGCACCGTGAAGTCGTGGCACTCCTGGAAGACAGCCCCGTGCACTGCCCGGATCCTGTTCCCCTCCAGCTCCCTGTAGAAAGGCGATCATTGCTGCCACCTCCCTGTGCTCTCCCCTCCATCCCCACCATGCCTGGGCGCAGCACAGCATGATCCCTCACCTCCTGCTTGCCCCCATCCCCATCGGGGTGCTCCCAGCCCTTTCCACCCCCTCTCTGCTGCAGGAGCCCGGCCGGGGCGGGGAGCAGCCCCTGCCCACCCCGCAGGCAGGGTACTCACAGCCAGCTTAGCTTCGGCATCTCTGCGCAGAGGGAGCCGTTGGGTATCCCAGCCAGGGAGTTGTTCAGCAGGTACCTGCTCGGGAAGCAATAAGGACAAACAAGGTCACGGCACCGTACGCCTGCCCAGGATGCAATCCTGTGCATGGATGCGGTGCTGCTGCTGCTCCTGGACCATGCAATGTTCCACGAGGGCTTTCTGCTGGTCCATGACCTCTCCTGGGGGGACACCTGCACTGTATGGGCTGCTCACACAGGTACTTGGGTGAGCTCCAGGCCAGTGGTGTGGCCAGGACAGATCAGCATAGCTGCACTGGCTCCCACACACCCCAGCAGAGCAGCCGCAGCCACGGGAAGCCACCACAGAACTAGTTCAGCTGCCCCCACCCCAGGAAAAGACCCCGCACACATGGCTGTTAACCCCAGCATGGAGCTTCATGCACCTTCTTTGGGAAAGAAGTAAAGGTAGCGATACGGGGTGCATTGAGCGGCTGTGGAGATGGTCTCGGTGAGCTGCGACAGCACATCACCAGGAGAACGGTGCATGAAACCAGCAGCAAGTGATCCTGGAGTGACAGCCAGGCCTGACCTCCTGCCAGCGTTTTTCCCAGCACTCACTTCTGCACATGCCTGCGTGCCCAGAGCTCCTCACTGCACGTTTTCTGACCGTGTTCTTAGTTTATTTGATTTGCTAAAAGAACGCAGGCAGATAAACAGGGTACGTCAGTGAGCAGAGCCCGCTGCTGCCTGCAACGCGGGGACACGTGGCTGAGGGGAGCTCGGTCCCACCACAGCCCGCATGGCTCCTCCTCGGGGGACAGGGCTGTGGACAGAGTGCTGCCCAGGTATCGCAGAGCTGCAAAATCCCAGGGTTGCTGCCTCTCTTCCCCATGCCCAGCTGCCCGCGGTCCCCCTGTGCCAACAGCTGCCCCATCCCCAGGCACAGCCGCAGCAGTTCCCCAAGTCCTGCTCGCCCCAAACCCAAGTTTTTTTCCACTGCAGCAGCCAAAACTTCTCTCCTCACACTGACTCCAGGCTGCTGCCAAGGTTTCCAGTCTGCAGTCTGGTGTTAAAGTCATCTTACAGTGATTGCACAATTGTTTTTATGGTGGTTAAAGCAAATCCATTACCCTGTACATCCACCTCGGAAATGGCTGGACCTTAAAAGACCCTTGGCCGGAGGTGACCCGGTGTGAGGACACCCAGCAGTGCTTTGGGAAAGCACCGGACCCCGCTGGCAGTCGCTGACTCAGGGAAAGTGACTGGCAACCCAAACCAGGGCGCTGCCACCCGTCCTGCTCACCAGCCAGTGCTGGGCTCTGCGCAGGCCAAACTCCCCAGGGACCTGCCTGTCCCACGCAGAAGCAATTAGCACTGGTTTTAATTAGGGCATGCTGAGAGCAGGAGATAGCACAGAGAAGCAGCAGCACCAAAGCCTGGCAGTTCTCCCTGCCAGCAACTGGGAGCGGGATTGAGCCAGACATCTCCCTTGAACCATTACCCCTTGCACCCCAGGGAGGGTGAGGAAGCCGCAGCATCCTTGACTTGCCCCCCAAAAAGGCTAGAAGTTGCCTGCAGAAGGGTGCAGCAGATACCAGGGAGCACCCCTGGAGCAGAGGTGGCCCTGCCCCGACTCACAGAAAATACAGTGACTTCAGTCCTGCGAACACGCTGGGGACGATCCGGGCGATCCTGTTGTTGTCCAGCATCCTGGAAAGAGGAGCGGAGAAGTGAGAGGATGAGGGGGCACTGGGACTCTCCTGCATTTAGCACTCATGCTGCCCCAGCGGGAGGGGGCTCGGTCCCCCCCCTCCAAACCCTGAACCCCCCCCGAGCCCTGCCCAGGCAGTCCTGGCTGCAGCGTCTGGATTCCTTCACAGTCAGGGTCTGTTGGATTTTTCCTCTCTTCGGCTGTGAAATAAAGATAAATTAGAAACCATTTGGGGAATTCAGGGCTGTGCTTGGCTTCTCAAAACTCCTCTGGCTTGTTTGCACCACAGACCACCCTCTGTGAGCTGCTCATCCCCCGTTTTCCCTCTCTGATTTAAGGAAAAGCTGCGCTGGTCCCATGGCAAGTGGGAGGGAAGCCTGGGGGGCGCAGACCTGCCTGAGCTGCTCCTGCAAACGCAGAACAGGAGCGAACCATCTTGTAAAGTGGCCTTTACAGTTTCTTTTCTGTGGCGAAACCTTTATAAGCTCTGGGTGAAAAACCACACGCCACATGGGCCCTTTGGGGAGCCTTTGAGAACAAACAGAGGGGAAGGGTATTAGCCGTACTTTCAGCTTAGCAGTCTATTTTTCAAGGTGATGGAGCTGCAAATCTCCGTGTTTAACAGCGCACCTGAAGCCTTTTATACACAAAGCTCCGGTGCTCCAGCCTGGGAGCCGAGGCTGTCCCTGCACCAAGCCCATCACCACATCCTGCGGCGGCGGAGGCTGCTCCGGACCGGCATTTCGGACAGGAGCACTTCTGGCCCCTGCTAAACCCCAGGAACAGGGGAGGGAAACTCAAATTGGAGATTCATGAGAGAGCAGCAGCAGAGGCCAAGCGTGCCCTGGTCCCCAGGGCTGCCAGGGCAGGAGGGGAGGTGGACACGCAGCCGGGCATCACACCCAGCACGAGCACATTACCACAGGCGCCCTGAAACCATCCCCAACCCCACTAAGGAAATGAGGTTGTGGTAAATGCAAGGAAGAGTTGGGATCAGTCACATCTTCTGGGACCGGTGGAGGAACTCACAGCCACTCCAGGCGATGCAGAGCCTCAAACACCCGCGGCTTCAGCTGCTCTATCCTGTTGTGGCTGAGGAACCTGGAAGCAGTGCAGAGGAGAGGGGTGATCCTCAGACCCCGCTGCCCACTAAAGCCCCCCTCGCTAAAGCTGTTCTTCCCGAGCTGCCCACAGCCCCTGGCTCTGCGTGCCCGTGGCACCGTCTCCCTTAGCGGCTCAAGGGCAGGATGCCAGCTCAGGCTGGATGACATGGAGGTGGGAACAGTTGTGTTTGCAGGAGGGGTAATGCCTCTGCTCTGCCCCACGTTCACCCCAAACACACACAACTGCAGCTTAAAGCGTGCTCTTGCAGGACCTGGCCTCAAGCCGGCTGGGCTGCGAGGGCTGTGTCCTCCCCAGGGCCCCCTCACGCAGACACCTCTACTCACAACATTTTAAGCTGAGAAAGTCCAGCAAAGGCTTTGGGTGAGATCAACCGGATCTTGTTGTTCTGCAAAAACCTATTTTAAAAATACAGAGCAGAAGAGACAGAACGAGTGTTTTCTAAAGGGTCCTTGGGGTCTGTGGGATGTGCCCACATCCGCAGGACTCCAGCCACGCAGCGGGCAGGGCTGGCTGCTGCCTGCTCAGCATTCACAGGCTGGCTGACCCCAGACGTGCTTCGGGATGGAGGTCCAGACTGCAACCCCTGCTCTGCCACCGGCGCCTTGTCTTGAGCAACCCCAGAGAGGCTGTTTTCCCTCTCTGCCTCCTTCACTCCATGCAAAGGGAAGGCAGCTGAGAGTACAGGTGCCAGATGATCGCAAGTGGCTGCTGTGAGCTGCTTCACATTGTTATCGCCATACAAAGCTGCCATCCCACCCACGAGAGCAAACACCCTCCTCCTCCTCCTCACCCTGTTCCACCCGGTCCCTCCCTGAGCTCCCAGTGCTGCAGCCTAGACAGGTGACAGGCTGAGCGACCAAAGGGTCCGGAGAGCTCACTTGTGGAGCATCTCAGGCCACCGCGCTCACAGGGCTGTTGTCAGCCAAGACGGACACAGGCTGTCAGGAGGCTGCGATGCTGCGACAGGCACCTGCTGACATCAGCAGGCACCACGGGCTCCAGGAACTGAGAAAGCCGGTGTCTGGACAAACGTCCAGGGCCCTGGACCCTGTCAGGGTGCACTATCCCAGGCAAAGCTGTCCCGACGAGCACACAGAAGCGTTCCTCTACGCACAGCCCCAGGGCTGCTGACCCGTGCATCCCCTGCTCGTTCCTTTCAGCACAGAGGAGGACAAAGGCAGCGGTACTCACAGCTTCTCCAGGCTCCTGTATCTCCCAAACTCATTGTCCAGCAGAGAACGGAGCTGATTTTTCTTTAGGTCCCTAGCAGGAAAACAGAAAAGGAAAAAAAATCAAACCCAGGGCCAGCAGCCTAGGGCAGAGGAGAGGCTGTTATCAAAGGGGCGAGCCAAGACCAGACCCTCCCCTTCCTGTGCCACAGCGAACGGAGGCAGCTGCTGGGCCTTAATGCTTCATCACTAATTGCTCTCCCAATCTACAGGCATCAGGTGCTGCAGATGAGTTTCTCCACGCTCTCCTCCCTCCCCAGCCCTCGCTTTGGGGGTGCATCCCAGCAGCGAAGGCAGGTCCCCGGTCCTCCCCCCGGGCAGGATCTGACCATTCCCTGCTCCCAGCTCAGCGCTCTTGTGGGAGGGCTGCAGCCAGCAGCTGAAGCTCTGCACAGAGGGGTCTGTCGGCATGGAAAGGGCTCTTTGGATCCAGGGACAAGAAGTAAAAGCCAGGGATTTTTTTTTTCTTTCCCTTATGCTTATCTTCCTGGCAGATGGGAGCACGTATCCCACTCGTGCCCCTCCCCAGGGAGAGGGATGCACGCACCCACTGCTACTCACAGCCTGGTGACATTGGAGGAGACCCAGGGGACAGCGATGAGGTCCTGCCCGGTGCAGTCCACAGCCCTTCCCCAGCATCGGCACCGCTCCGGAAACAGATCCAGCCCTGCAGGCAAGCAGAGGGGACACGCTGAGGGGAGGGCACAGGGGGCTGTACTGGGCAGGGAAGACCTGCAGGGTTGGGAAGGATCCCAACCCCATGGAGGACAGCTTACAGCAGGCATCGCCCTCGTCTTCCACCGGCATCCTGCTGTTCCTCGCAGCCAGCATGGTGCCCAGGATCTGCAGCCAGCCACTGTCATCCACTGTGGGGCAGAGCACAGGGACCCTGTCAGGCATCAGTGCGGAGCCAGACCCCAGCAGCCTTGGGAAAGGCCCGAGATGTGGCTCCACAGCTGTACCAGGGCAGGTCAGAGGTTCATCCAGCCCTGTGGCATGTCTCCAAGCACAGTCACAATAAGATTTTCTTTATTTCTAGCATCCCACCCAGCCCGCTGTGAGGACATCCTGAGCCCAACGCTGCACCCGAGCCACTCAGTGAAACAGCTCCCAGAGGTTCCAAATTTGACCAATCTCTAACTCATTTACACCCGTGGACTCAGCACCCCTGAGCACAGAGCTCCACAGTGGCACTACGGACTGTGTGAAAAGTGGAACTCAAGTCGTGCCTTTAAATCTGCCGAACCTGCCTGTGCAGAGCCCCTTCACTCCCCTGCCTTTCCATCACCACCCAGAAATAACTGCCCCAGCCTTGTGGCAACCCAAGCCTGGGAGAATCCCTGTGGGACGAGCTCCTCCCTGGGGCACACATGGCCTCTGTGCCGGGATGCGCGACTGCCCGAGCTCAGGAAGCAGCTGGATGCTGAAGCAGTTCCAGGATTCCTCATGCTGTCGTTGCTCCCAGAGGAAGAGCAAGCTCTGCTCTGATGTGCTGATGGTCCCAAACCCTGGTCCAGGGGTGGTCCCCACCGAGGACATCCCTCTTTGTGTGGGGCTTGCTGCTTACCGCAGTTCTCCTCGTCCGCTCCGTTGTCGCAGTCTTCCTCCCCGTTGCAGTGCAGGGCCTGGGGCAGGCAGACAGGGACCTTGCCGCAGGGAAACTGCCCCAGGGGACACACGTGCCCGTCCCGCCAGGAGTGGATCGGAGGAGGCTCTGCCCGAGGAAGAGGAGCTGCTCAGTGCTGGGGCAGCACCTCTCACCCCTGGACCAGTGGCTTTTGGGGCAGAGCGGGGCTGGAGGGTGCCAGTGCCGCTGCTGAGGACCAGTATCACCAGTGCCCCGTGAGACTGCACTCTGGCTGGAGCAAGTGTGAGCTGATGGGGGCTGGAGACCACCAGGGAGGCACGAGCACAACCCAGGGACAAAGAGGGACCCAAACCCTCTTTCAGAGCACTTTTAGCTGCCAAATGCCGCCTTGGAGGCAGAGGATCTGGGCAGGGGCAGCTCTGCTGAGGAACATGTAGAAATGGAGAGCCCCAACAAACTGGCCACTCCATCCCTCCTCCCCAGCACCCCAGGGCACCCCCATCCCCGAGGCACAGCCCCGTCCCTGGGTGCAAAGCTGCCGGGGCAGCTCTGGTTCTCCTGTTGCTGAGCCCTTTCCCTCAGAGCCATCAGCCAGCCAGCGCCAGGGCTCTGCTCGCTCACGCCCAGCCATTCCCCACGGCAGGGACAGGCTTTGGGGCCAGCTCAACCTTTCCACGGCCGGCACTGATTGGGGCCCTGTGGAGCAGCAGCCATCAGGCACTGGGGGAACATGGCCAGGGGGACCCAGCTTGTCGACAGGATTTTCTCCAGCTGCCAGACTATTAATGGCTGATGGCACATGCTGTAATTAAAAGCACTTTGCCTCACTCACACCTCCCCACTGACTCCCCCCCCATCCGTTACCCATCCCGTCGGTGAGCACTGTGGCGCTCCAAGCCCTGCGAATGGCAACGGATCCCACCCAGCCCTGAGACCTGAGCTGCAGTCCCTCCAGAGGGAGTTTTTCCTGTCTCCACTCCATCTCTAGCTAACCAGGGAGGATCTCTGCTGCACACTGTCACGGCATGCAGATTTCTGGCTGTTTTCTTAGTCTGAATTTATGGGACACCCACAGAAGGCAACAGGACCCTTCCAAGGGCCTCCAGGTCCCTATTGCAGAGAGCGTATTTGCATATGGAGCTACATAAATACTAAAGGAGAAGAGTTTATACATATATATATTTCTATATATAAACACAGATAGCTTCTATTTTCTCAGGAATGACGCTCAAGTCCCACATTCCCAGCCAAACCGATGCCTTCCAGCCGCCCTGTTCTGCAGTAACCCCTCCCTGGGCTGGAGAAACCAGGGATCACGCAGGGCAGAAATCAGAGAAACAACTGGGGACGCAGAGGAGAAAGTGGGGAAAAACAACCCAAAACCCAAATAGAGTAGACATATGTCAGGCAAGGTAAGAGGCTGAGAATACAGGTGGTTTGGGGGTGATGCAGCCTATCCGACTAACGGAGCTTCCCTGGCAGAGGTGGGATGGGGTGAGCACGGGCACGACGCTGCAGGGGGGACCTTCCTGCCTGGCTCTGCAGGGCCGCAGAAGGAAGCACAGATAGAGCTGGAGGACAAACGTACCCGGGATTAACCTCAACATCTGCATCTGCTTTTCACGAGGGCCACCCAGGACTGTAAATGAAGCCCATGCACCGCCAAGAGAACAGTCGTAACCAAACCCTCTAGAAACGCACGGGCTGAACAGAACGTGCCTCCGGTCTGCACTGCCTCTGTCTGCAGCCACCAGGTAAGTTCTGCCCGTGAAGCTGGAGCCACGGGACGTGGCCGGGGTGATGCATTGCCCGTGCTGCTCGTCTGCAGCACCCAGGTTCTCTACAGCGTGGGGCATCCCCTCCACCCCTGCCCAGGAGTGCAGCCCCCTTTTCCCATCACACCGCACACAGCCCCCCTCCCGTGTCCCACTGGCCCAAAAGCAAACCGCTCTCAAGGAGACGCAGTTAACTCTTTGATTGGAGAGAGGTTTAACCCCCCCATCTCTTGCACAGGGCGGGCAGGGAGTGGTTCGCCATCCCCAAAAGTAAACCTCAACAAATCAGACTGAAATGGAAACAGTGCAGAGCTCCTGCCTTTCCACCACCCCCCTTCCTGACTTCCAGCAAAAAACATCCCTTTTCAATCTGGTTTGTGCTCACCGCCCCCTCCCCTTCCAGACCGTAACATGGCTGCATCTGCTCCGGCGCCCGCTCTCTCCGCTCTTGGATAAAAGGCAGAATCCCAGTTTGCAGCTACCTCTGGGTTTGCAGGTGACACTGGTGCCCAGGAAGGTGAACGGTAGCAGTGCAGAGAGCAGCGTTACCAGCACACAAGCTGTCCCCACAGGACAGCACCTTCTCAGCGGACCACGGCTGTTTTCAGGCAGCCGGTATCCCTGTACCAGGATCTATACCAAAATCCCATCACAAAACTCTCTACAACACCCCTGTCTAACACCGTGATTTCCTCCCCACTTCGGACGACATGACCTGCAAAGAGCCACTTACTCGAGGTAGCGTAGAAAAGTGATGGCAGGATGATCAGGAGCAGCCTCATGTCCGCAGCCACTGGCAGGACAGTCCCCGGTCCGAGAGGCTTCGAAACCTCCTGGGCTGCCAGGCAGAGGGACGGGGACTGCGGAGATGCTGTGGGTGCTCTCCTGCTAACGGACACGCACGGACACACCGAGGATGCCACAGGTTGTCACTGGGCACTGTGCGGCCATCGTTGTCCCGGAGAAGGTGCTGGTGCAGCAGCAGCTGGGCACATCTGCAGCACCTCAAGGGACTCTGCACGTAGAATCCAGCGAGGGGATGTGTGTGGTGAGGGAGGAGGAGGAGATGAATCCAATCCTTTGACCGGGGACAGTGTGGGGCACACTGGGGTGCACGCCCCAGGGGAGCTCAGGGCCAGCCTGGGGAGGAGGAGGAAGAGGAGGAGAAGGAGGAGAAAGAGGAGGAGAAGGAGGAGGAGAGTGGCTGCTTCCTCCCCAAGGGGGCCCTCTGCTGGGTTTGCAGTCAGTACTTGCACCCACCCATGTCCAGTGGCCCGATGGACATGAGCCAGCGGTGGCATCCAAGGGGCTCTCTGCCCCATCCCTGCGCTGTGCACCCCAGTCAGCCATCCCAGTGCAGGGATGCAGTCCCAGCTGGGGACAACGCAGGCACCAGCCCTGAGCCTCCAACCGAGACATGTCAGGGCACTCGGGCTGTGTGGGCTGAGGTCCAGGTGGGCTGCAGGGGCCTCTCTCTCTCCTCACTGATGCTCTGTCCCCAACCCCGTGCTGTCTGGGACTCCCTTTGCCTCACCCACCCTCCCAGACCCCACTGTGTGCACCCTGTCCCTGTCCCAGGAGCACCCCAGGGGGTGAGCAGAGAGGAGGAGGACGGGTGCTGTGTGGCCCGCCCCAGGCACAGGTCCTCCTGCTGCGGGGGCTGTGCCCAGGCAGCCTGGCCGTGCCCATCGGTGGCTCTGAAGCGGCCAGGGATGAGTGGTGGCTGCTGCAGGTTAAAGCACCCACTTTGGTCTCGAGGGCTGGTCAGGGCTCGGTGTCAGGAGACAAACCTGCTTCTCTGCCCTAATGCTCAGACATGGGCATTTGCTGCTGGATGCCAAGGTGCCAGAGACGCTCCACCAGGAACGGGAGTGAGGAAGTGCTTTGTGGGGTTCCAGCTGGGGCAGAAAGGCATTCCCCATCACATCCCGTGTGCTTCCAACCCAACGGCGGAGCCTCCTTCCCTCAGGAAGCCCAGCAGGAGCCAAGGGGCACCCATCTTCTCTTATATACACCCCACATGTCATTGCTCTTCATCCAACCTGCTGTTCTCACCCCAATCCGGGCTATCTCCACAGCCTGTTCTTTGCTCTGGCCCTTGACCAGTGCTCTCAGAGCTTTCCAGCTCTCTTCTCCCATGTTCCCGCAGGCTGCCAGCATCTTTACACCAAGTTCATACTTCTTATCATGAACTTCGTTAATGGGCCAAAAAATTTCCGACCTTTGGCAGTGATCTTCACCCAGCTCTTGGGGACACGCCTCCCACCAACCACCCAGATGATGTATGGGCCTTGGACGCCTCCCCACACGCACTAGGTCTCCGGGCTGTGAAGCCCAGCAATACGTTACGATACGGAGCCCCGAGAGGCTCGGAGAGAACTCATGCAATTGCGTGGCACAGATTCATATCCCGGGATTTTAAACGCATAACCTCTTCGCTGAGCTCCACAGTCACCTCCCGCCTTCCCTGCCAGAGCTCTCCTTGCTGTCTCCCTGGATAATATCATTCTGAGCCAGCTTTTCCCTTTTACTTTGTTTTCCACTTGTGCCAAATCCCTTGGCTCTCACTCAGGCCTGAATTCTCCAGTGATTTTTTTTCCCCTCCATTCGAGGTGAGCCTCTGTCCACGTCAGAGGCCACAAGCTGCACGTCATGGACCAGCTCTGCTCTCCCGTGGGTGTCAGAGGGGTCGATGCCAGCTGCGTGCACACACCTCACACACCCAGCTCTAGTCCTGGCCAGGCACGGACACCCTCTGCCTTCGTCAAGGCAGTGGATCTGGCTGGGACTTTGTGGCTTGGATGAAGTTGCTGGTGTGGGGCCGTGCCTGTGTTTGTTCATCCATCTAGCAACGGTCACAGCCTGCTGCCTTGCTCCCAGCCTGGGAAGCGGGATGCTGAGCGCAGCAGAACAGCCACGGTTCAGTGTTGTAACACTGAGGTGTGCTCATCAGCTGGAGAAATCGCCTCCGGAGGAGCTGGCTGAGGCACAGGAGGCAGATGTGAAGCTGATCTGTCTTTCCCTAAGCCAGCAGCCTCTTCCTACCCCTCTGCCCACCCTCAGCCTCCTGTTGAAGGGGCAGGCAGGTTTTCCCTCCCATCCCAACCTGGGCACGCCAGAGCCAGCAGCAGCATTGTGCCCAAGCTGCAGGTGATTCCAGGCAAAGCTCTGAATCTTCAGAGCAGCCTCTGAAGCATCCCTGCTTGGTGAGTGTAGTCTCTGGTACTGCCTTGCATCTCTTTGGAAAGAAAAGAAATGAACCTGGGCAAAGTTCAATCCCATTATCAGCCACACGAACAGCGAAAGGAGCTGGAGGCAGCTAACTTGGAAACACCTTCCTCCAGAAAATTCATTTATTAGCTGGCAGAAAGGGCAGGGAGGAAGAAGGTCACAGGTTTGAGAGCATGCCAAGTAACAGGCAAATGGGCAGACAGACCTTTCCCTGCTGAGCTGTAAGAAAACACAGTCATAATTAACAACGCACACACTTGTACACAATCTTCCCCCCGGACACTCCATCTACACACACATTGCCTTGTCCACCTCTCTAATATGGAGAATATTAGAACATTGCCGGGGATGCAGCAGGGCCAGCGGGAAGCTGTTGCCCTCCACCCGTGAATCCCTGCAGAGTTTCACGTTGTTCTACACTTCTCCTGTGCATTATCGTTTTTTATCATGCTGGAAGAAGAGATTGCACAAACCTGACCAAAACCTGGAGGGAAGCTGAATCAGACAGGTGCCTGCTGCGAGGGGAAGAACCTGGGAACTGCAAGAAGTAGGAGACAAAGTCTTTCTCAGGAGCAAGGGCATGTCAGTGCTCTGCTGCTTAACGAGACCGGTGCTCAGGGTCTGGCTGACTGACGGTCCGCAACCAACTCCAGCACTGGCGCTGTGAAGGGGCTGGCTGGGTGGCAGCTCCGGCTGGGAGGATGCTCTGCCTGCTCGCTCGCTGCGGTCCCAGCCGAGCAGCTCTTCCGACCGTGGTTCGTGTGCTCGCCCCGGCTGCGGTCGTGCTTCACTGCTGCACCTTTCCTTCCGTGGGCTGCAAAGCCGTCGGGGGTTGCAAACCCCCAGCGCTGATGGAAGCGTCAGCTAGCACCACTACGAAACAAGAAGAACATCTCCTTGCTGCTGCCTACGTGTGCTCTGTGAAACGGGAACTGCTGTCAATCATTAAACCCCTGCTTGTCCCCCGGCGTAAGCTCATCACCGTAATAGTTTTATTCGGACAGCCAGGAAAACCCCTCAGCACCACAACTCCAGCTCTGACTGCAGGAGCTCTACAAATAAAGCACCTGCCTGTAAAACCGGCCTCTCCCAGAAGCCGTCTCCAGCCCTCGCAGACAGCCCTGGCTGCACATGCAAGAGCGGCGTTTGCAGTCACAACCCCCCGTCCAGCAAACAGCGCTAGAGCTCACCCGCCAACGAGCTGAGATAATTACCGGCTAATTGCTTCACGGACGGCCAAGCGGGGAAATCAGGGACAGTAGTATTTCCTCCGTGTTACACAGGGGAGCGCCAGCAGGGGAACGGAAGCACCAAGGGCCAAAAGGAGCTGTTGGAGGCCCCCCAGAGGGAGGGGGAATGCCCGGGCGGGTTTGACACCCTCGGCCGCGTGGCTGTCCCTGTGCGGGGGACCGAAACCCCTTCCCACGGCGCGGGTCTGGAGCCTTCTGCCCCGCTGGCGAGTCCCCCAGGCTCCTCACTGCCTCTGCCCCGGCGTCCTGCCCGCAGCCTGAGCCGGCACCGCGCTGCTCCGCGGCCGGCCCCGGCACCCGCTCCCGAGCGCCCCGGGGGACGTCGGGGCACTGACCCCGGCGAGCGCCGGGCTCCGGGGCAGGAGCCGCCCCGCGGCGGGTGTTTTCACCACCTCACCTGCAGCCCCCAGCTGGCTCCAACCAAGGCACGGTTGTTTTTTCTTTCCGTCCGCCCTCTCCCCGGCCCGCCCCGGTCCCCGCCGCGCCCGGCCGGGCCGGTCCCGGCTCCGCGCAGGTTCCCCGGGCGCGCAGTGCCACCTACGGGCAGCGGGACCGCGGCTTCCCGGGGAAAAATGCTCGAACTGGTGGAAGTTTGGGGCGCTGCGGGTAGCGATTATGCAAATGAGGACAGGCGCTTTAATGGCATTCCAAGATTTTCAGTCAAATTTAATTACCTTCCTCCTTCCCCCTCTCTTTGCCCGTCCCTGATCAAATTAAAACAAACAACCCCCAGCAGAGCGTTTGTGACGGGAATCGTGTCAGAGACTAATTAAAGCCCGATGATGGCCACCGCGCCGAGCCTGGCAGGCGGCTGGGCCGGGCGGCACGTGGACGCGTGGCACGCTTGGCATGGGATGCTCCCGACGGTGGCTAATTAGCTGCACGCTGATGAACCTTCGTAACGCTGCCTCGTCCTGCCCGAGCTGCCAGCCGGTGCGGAGGGAGCTGGAGGGGGAACGCGTGGCTCTCAATTAGCTTCAGCAATAATTTAATGGGCTAATTAATAAACCCATGCGGCATCTTCTCTCGGATGCTGCTGAGCCTGGCAGGGCGAGGTCCGCGGCAGGGCCTGCCATCTGCCTTTGGCCAGGAAAAGCCGGGGAGTGGGGAAGCAGCTTCCCTTCAGCACCCTAGCTGCACGTCTGCCAGCAGAAGCCAGTCTGTCCCCTTTGGTCCCCTCAGCACACAGCTGCTTAGGCTGGCCCTGGGCCACTCTCCCTGCTCCAGCCCAGCGCAGGCTCCTCACTCCTGCCTCAGCTTCCCCTCTCCTGCCGAGCTCCAGGTCTGACTTTGGGGAGGAAATAACCCCAGCCTCCTCCTCTCGGGGTGATACCGTGCACCCTTCGGTAAAGCCCTGGCACTCCAGCTGCCACATCCTCTGCAGTCCCCTGGTCCCCAGCCCACCACATCCCCTGCAGTCTCCTGGTCCCCAGCAGCTGGGCACAGGCTCCCATGGGAGCGACAGTGCAGCAGCTCCTGTCCCCAGGTTCGATTCGCTGCAGGTTTCCGCACAGAGATGCTCGGAGCAGGTTTTGAGCCCTGAATCCTGATGTCTCAGCAACCTGCCTGGTGAGGAGCAGCCTGGGGGAGCTCTTAACATCTGCCTGTCATTGCATTTGCTAATGGAGAATTAGGGCAGAAGATCCAGGGGTGGATTTCGGAAAGGCTGCTCGTGAGCCTTTGCAGGTCAGGCATCTGCTGGCAAGAAAGAGCAGGGTCAGACCCCTCCCTGCATCGTTCCTGATCCTGTTCACTGCCTGCTGCCTCCCTGGAGCCCAGGGGCTGGGCTGGAGGCTGCCTCATCGGTGACTCCGTAACCCCCCTGGCCTTGCAGCTCTGTGCAGTGCTCCGCTGTGGATTTTCCACTCGCACTGGGGCCACGGGTCGGGTATCTGGGGCACCCTCTGCCCTCTCTGCCTGCTGCCCAGATGGAGTCCCTGCTGCCACCCCAGCACGCCAGCCCATCCCTGCAGCAGGGCTGGGGCTGGCCCGTGGTTCCCCTTCCCCACAGATCCTGGGCACCTTCTCGATATCCCCTGCCCGGCACACCCTGCTCTGCACAGTTCTGTGGTGAGCCCACACGGAAGTCTTTCCCCCATGCCTTTTCCTGGAGCAGTTTCGGGTGGACTGTCACCCTTCCTCCAGCACGTCTCCTGCGGGTTCCAGCCACACCTCTGTACTTCTTTCTCGCAGTGTCCCTGCCCTGCCTGTTCCCCTGACCCTCTATTTATTGACCTGAGCAAAGGAGTGAGCACCCTCTGCACCGCAGCAGATGGTTTTTTCCCTTGGAGGACAATTGCTCTCTCCCCATTGTTCCCAGTACCCGCGTGCCCTTGATGCCCCAGCACCCCGTCCCTCCGGCTGCATGGGTCCAGCCGGTGAGGAGAGGACAGACGGCCCCCGTGACTCAACCCCTCGGCAGCCTTTTCCCCATCCTCGGGGATGTCCTTGTTATGGCATCAATGAAGTTACTAAATTATTCCTCTTTCATATCGCTGCAAATCAATGGGTCCTGGCGCTGTCATATACAAAAGGCTGGTTTCAGTATTTCAGTTGGGAGAGTCCTCAAGGGGAGCCGGGCTCATTAATTAAATGCATTTAATCAATCTGGCCTACAAGGGCACTGGTTATTTATTCATCAGAGGGTGCACAGTGCAAACCAGGTGATCTGAAAGGCAGTAAATAAACATGTAAATGAAACGCTGAGACAGCAGAGCTGGCTGGTGCCTGCGAGACTTCAGAGCTGGGTCAGATAATACGGGACCGTATGTTTAATTTAACAAAACCCAATAAAAAGAGCAAGGAACAGCACCTCAGGGCCGGGGTGCAGCCGAGGGCCCTGGCTGGGGCTGCTGGGGGCACGAACCCTCCAGGGTGAGCAGGCGCCTCAGGGGCTGCGCGTGCCCTGCTCGCTGCCCACCCGTGTCCTGCTGGGACCAGCCCAGCTCCCCATGCACAGGGCGACATCGGGGAGCAGCAGCATTGCTCTGTGCTTGTGCCAGGCAGACGTGGGCAGGGGGACGAGTATGACTAAAGCAGGGTCTTGGCTTCCTGCGGATTTATCTGCTCGGCTGCTGAGGAGCTCGCAGCATCGCATTGCTCACATGTTCCTGCGAAGTTAATTACAAGGAGCCTTTCAGGAATTAGAGAAGAGGAAGATTTCAGCTGATGGGAGTGGAAACAAAGGAGGGTGAATACTCATTCTTTGCAGAACTGTTCTGAGAAACCCAGTGGGAGCCAAGCTGGTGGGAAGCAGATGAGCTTCCTCCAGGTCTGCCTAAGCCTGGTTTTACCATCGCTGGAAAGTAGAGTAATATCGGTATTGTCCTGAATGCAAAGACTTGCAAATTAGCGCTGAATAAAACATCGATGGTCCAAGAGGGGCACTTCTGAATCCTCGATCTAATGGGTTTGCTGCATCTCACAGTTTGGAAGAGCTTTTATGTTCCTTCTCCTGTCCTAGGTTTCACTCCCAAGCAGATGGATTAACCTCCACTGCTGCAGGATCACCAGAGAGCATTTTGGAAGCAAAGATGAGGGTTCCTGAGGCTGGAGGGCAGCAGGACAACACCTCTCCAGCAACCTTTGTGAGCTTTATCCAGCCCCTGGGTGCTTTAACCAGCTCCTGGATGCAGGGAGCTTCTCTGGGCAGTGCCAGAGGGATTTGGGGCCGCTACTGGCTGCCACCGGTTGAGGAAGACTGGGGTGGTTGGATGAGGAAGATGAGGAAAACCTGCCAGAAAGGGAGTGTGGGAAGAAGCACTGAAGAAGAGTGTGGCAGGGGCACAACTGTGTTGGAGGCAGAAAAGCAGAGAGAGGCTCAGGCTGGTTTGTCTGGATTTGTGGATGAGCTCCCCAGAGCACAGCAGTGTCTGGAGCTGGGGGGTTGCTACCAGCCGAATCTGGCACCCCAGGGCGATGTGCGAGGGGAGGGAGCTCCCCGGGAGACAGTGAGGGCAGGGGGTGAGAAGGAGTTGGTGATAGGGTGGGTGGTCTCAGGAGCGAGACTTTGCAGAGAAAAAGGGAATTCAGAGCGCGGGTGGGTATGGAGGCTGTCAGAATGCAGGGAGGGGCACGGGATTAGCCTGTTAATCATAATAAATTAATATGCAAAGCTGGAGAGAAGGTTTTTTCCCAGTGCAGCTCCCTTTCTCTGTGAGAACTGGTCTGACTCGGATGTCACCCTGGCACAGGGCTGTTTCCTGAAAGTCCCCAGACACCCGTACCCTGGAAAACTTTTGGAAATCGGTGTTTTCCCCCCATTTTGTGAGTGCCCTGCCCAGCATGTGCCTCTTGAAGGACAAAAAGCCTTTAGGAACTGTAGAGGTGATCAGGCAGGACAGCATTGCTCACAGCCCACCCTCCCTCCCCAGCTGAGTCCTCAGCAGCACCAGCAGCCCCATCCACAGGTGATCTGGGGACAGGTCTCTGCAGAGCTGGGGCAGGGCGCTGACCCCCTCCAAGGGGGAACAGAGGCCAGACCTGCCCGAACCCCCCTGCCTGTGCCAGCTCCTGCATCCCCCCTGGGTCAGGATGGTTTCTGTGGTACCTGTGGATTCCCCTCCCATTTTCTTGGAAGCTTGAAATGGAAAACTAATGTGAAGAGTAGAAACTGTTAAGTAGTTTTGACCACAAAGAGGAAAAAAAAGGTTCGGATCCAGGTTTTGGCCTAACCCAGTCTTTCTCCAAGCCGGTTTCTACCCCCACGTCCCCAGCTCCCAGTGATTCACAACGACCTCATTACTTTTGAGTCAAAAAACAACAAAAACCAACAAACTTGGCTGCCGGTTGATGGTTTGTTAATACTGGACTCGTTTCCATGAAGACGTGTCCTATCTAGAAAGAAAATGCTTTTCTCACTCGTCCCAGGTTTCTGGCCAGCCCGTGCGGTCTCTGAGCTCATCTGGTGCAAGAGCCCGAGGAACAGTAAATGCAAACTGTTACGCACTTCCCCTCCGAGGATCTCAAAGCACAAACACAACTCCCTGAAAGACACTCTGGGCAGGGCTCACAGCCACCCGTGGCACGCAGAAAAGCCCGGGGACAGCCAGCACCTGCCTCCACAGCCAAGCACAGCAGCTACAGCCCATTACGGAGGTGAACAGACCATGTCCCCTAATGCAGCGCATTCCCGAAATACCTGAACAGAAAATCCACGTGCCTGGAAATGAAGGCATTTGTCCTTCTGCTGTCTTCACCGTTAGCTGAAGGAGCGCGCATCTTCTCCAGGGCTGCATGCAGGAAGACAGATGGTGAGAGTAACTCCGGCTGTCAGTCCCTGGGGATGCGCAGAGGAATCAGTATTTGGCATCTGATTTAGCTCTGCTGCCTCCTGGAGTCACCACTGTCCCGGGCACTGAAAGATGTATGGGCTTCCGAGACAGCTGAATTAAACCTGCTGCGGGGAGGGGGCTGCGGTCGCCCTCTCCGAAATGTCAGCTGGCAGCTCCTGAGGAAACGCTGATGAATCGAAACTCGCTGTCCTGAATTTGAATGTCTTCCTCCTCCCCGCTGCAGGTCAGGATTGACCTGGCCCAGGAGAGGATGAGGGCTCTGAGACCCACAGGAGAACCCAGCAGGCAGAGCTGGGGTCAGCGGGCAGGAGCGGGCACGGGGGGGGCCCCTGCAGCTTCTGAAAACAGGGTGGGGGGCTTTGGGGAGCACCCTCTGTCCAGAGCGCTGGGCTGCATTGTCTGAGGAGAAATGACTGCGGTGGGTGCTGGCTGCAGGGAGGGGTGGGACTGCAGGTGGTCCCTCACCTCTCACGTACCTGAGCATCACAGCTCGTGGCAAAAATTCTCTCTCCTTTCATGCACGTGACAAGTGAGGCGCCGGGAGCTGGGCACAATCCCAGGGGAGCCCTGCTCAGGGGAGGGCTGCGTTAGCTGGGGAGGGGACAGCTGAGGAGCAGAAACACTGGAGAGGAGGAGGAGGCAGACATTCCAGGAGGAGCCCCATCTGTAAGGCAAGGGAGTGGGGTCCAGGGCTCTAATACATTCCAGATGAGGCTGGGGAAAGTGCTCGAGCAGCTCATGCGTCATTGCGAGCAGAGGGGAGAGCAACAGCTCTTTGATAAGAGGCAAAGCAACTTCACTTGGCTATTTAATCTTCCTCTGCTGGCTGTGCCAGCTGAGAGCCTTGCACAAGGGTCCCCCCGGGACCCCGGCATTTCAACCCCTCCCTTGGCTGCTGGGCCAGTCTTTGTGTCCTTCCTGGGCGAGTGGCAGTGGGGCTCTGGTGCCCACAGGCTTCTCTCAGAGCGTGGGGCAGGCGGAGATGCCAACTGCCTGCAGGGCCAGGCCTGGTTGAGGCCAGCTCTGGAGACCTCCAGAAGGTCCCGTTCTCAGTGCAGGTAGGACCCATCTCAACCTCACCAGCATGAGTGGCTGAAGTTAAAGGGCCTGGTCTGATGTCAGGTTGGTATGAGCACCAAAGCTTATGTCTTTGAAGATGATTATGTCCCCTCTCCCGTCTTCTCTCCTGAGTAAATCTCCCTCAGTGGTTCAGCATTTCCTTCTGTTCCTTCTCATGCTTCTTCTCTGGCCTTCTCCCCAACCTTTCTGGCATTGCTCTGCCCCAAACTGCTCTTCCTGACCTGTCTCCTGGGCAAAGCAGAGCAGAGCCTATACTCCACGTGTCTCACAACCGCTGCTGCTGTCTAGGCACCTCAGGGAGTGTTTGTCCTTCTCTCTCAGGGTGGTGTGATGGACTCACGTTCAGCTTCAGCAACGCAATTCTCAGAGCCTGCCTGGCTGGTCAGTCCCCCTCCTGCTGCTGTGCACTTGGTTATTCCAAAGGGCAGAACTTCATCTACTCCTGCTGAACTACGCTTCACTTTTCCCTCAAGACCGTTTCTCCTATTTGTCAAGATCATTTCAAATTCAAATCCTACTCCCGTGCCCTTCTTGCTCCATCACATATGCAAAATAAATAGGCAGGCTCTCATTCTACCGACCCAGCCAGTAACGAACGCAGGAGCCAGAGCCAGCCTTTCCCAAACCCCGCTCCTGCTCCGTGCCCCCTCACAGCCCGGCAGGAACGCGGGGTCACTTCGCCGTTAGCGCAGGTCTGGGGTGGGAGCACCCAGCCCGTAATCACCCAGTTTTTCTCCCCCTCGCTTTGCGTGTGCCGTGAGAGACACCACCCCGGGCGCTGAAGACGAAACGCGGGGCAGCTGCTGCCTCCCTCCCTCCGCGGGGCTGTTGCTCTGTCAGAAAGAGAAAGGCGAGAGCGGCTTGATGCGGTTTGTTCTTGAGAACGCCATGCCGGCGGCTGTCCTCGTTACCGTCTCACTGCTTACTCGACGTGGGACCGTGTCTCTCGGGGTTTCGGGCCGGTGCGTGCGCCCAGCCCCTCGCCCTCCCCTTGCTGGAGCAGACACCCTGCTTTGCCATGGGAGAGCCCTCCCGGATGGGGCGGGGTCCGGGGGTGGGGTCCGGGGGTCGCTCCGGTCGCTCTTGTGGCTGCTGCCGCGGGGGGGCAGCGGAGACCGCGGGAGGCGCGGCCGGGAGCCGCGGCAGCGGGCGGAGCCGCGGGGAGCGCGGCGGCTGCTCCGCGACCCGGGCGCTCCGCACGGCTCCAGGGCTTTGCGGTTCCGCACGAGAGGATGGAGAGGAGGGAGATCCGCGGGCAGGGGCGTTCTGGGGGGTCGCCAGAGTGCTGACCTCCTTTGTGAAGGGCGTTCTGACACCAGACCGGCACAGGGTTAGGAGGGGAAGAACGCGCTGGCCATGGCCGCTGGCCGCGGTTTCGAAGGGCTGAAGGCAGCCCTTGAGGGGCAGGGGAGAGGCGCGGAGAGGACGGGCCCCAGCAAGGCGGGAGGGCAGGAGTGGGTGCAGAGATGAACCCGCACCAGGGCCAGGACACCAAACTGCACCCAAACCCCTTCTCTCCCGTGCTGGACTTTCCGTTTGGCTCCTTCCCAGAGCTGCCGCTGGGCTGTGGGGATGCCCGTGTCCGTGGGTTCACCACAGCTCAAGCTCATAGGTGCTGCCTGGGGTCAGCGCCTGCTGCTGCCGAGAGCACCCTCTCCAGAAGCTGCTCTGCTCCCATCTCGCACTGGTTTCCAGCCTCCCTCCCTCCCTCCCTCCCTTCTGTGCCACTGGAGACCCTCATGTGAAAGTGGGATCTTTGTTTTGGGGCGCGGAGCCGGCGCTCGCCCCACCTGCAGCATCATCCCTGCCTGGGACTCGGGCGGTTGCCGGGGCGATGGTTATGATGGGGTAAACAGAGGGGAATGGGGATGACGCCAGCTGGGAAAGGGCAGAATGAATTTTATTTCACATTTATTGAAGCACAAATTACCATAAGAAACAGCTTCCTTGTGTGCAAACAAGGGAAACTGAGACCCTTTGGGCTGCACGGGTTCTCCCTGGGCTCAGAAAACAGGCTTCCAACAACCCTCCCTGCCCTGCTGTTTGAGCTGAGCTGCGGCTTTTCCATGGAAATGTCTGTTTGCATTTGGAGACAGATATCAGGGTGTTTGGGAAGGCTCTTCTGGCAAGCGTGGTGCCGAGATGGCCACAGCCGGATGCTCTGGCTTCGCAGAGAGCTGGGTCCCCCCTCCAGGATGCCCGGACCAGAGCAGCACAGGAGGCGGGGAAGGAGCCAGTGACCCCTCAGTGGGACAGGAAAGGTCTGTCTCCTGTGACCAAACTGGGAGGAGGCTCCCAGCAGAGGTTATGACCGATCTTACAGCAGATAAGGAAAAACAAATCCTGGGTTTTGCATCTAGTGCTACGTTTGTACAAGCTCTGGTTGTTGGTGCATTTTCATCTTCGTCTCCCACCTTCCCGGGCTGTAACATGTAGGGTTGGAGAAGCAGACAGAGCCTCCATTCCGCTCTTGCTCGATGGCTCATTGCCCAGCTCGTAGGAGCATCTGGCCTGGCTTTAGGGGAGCTGCTGGACCTGCTCAGCATGAGTGAGCATGAGCCTCTAACCCCGGCATGAGCCCCTGGGACGGGGTCAGACACGGGAGAGATCAACAGCCAGCTCTGAAGGGGACAGCCTGTGTTAGCAGGTGCCCGGCGGGGAGCGCACCAGGGCCCAGGGCAGCTCCGGGGCACCCTGCTCCTGCGCTGGAGGAGGAGAGGCTCGCTGGTATCTCCCCGAGGTGCTGTGAGCGGGGCTTGTGAGGCTTGAGGCAGGCGTTGTGTAACATCAGCTCCAGACAATCTCCCAACACAGGAGTTTAAATAGACCTTAAAGGTTTTGCTAATGTTTGAGGACCCAAGTTCTCAGACAAATTCCCATGGCTGCTCCTCAGGGCACCGAAATCAAAGGGCATGTGTTTTACAGCAGATCCCGGCTGGACTCGGGCTCCCCTGCCTTCCTATCCCAGCCGTGGCAACGCCAGGCTGCAGAACGGGCTTTGACATCTGTCAGACACCTCGCTTCACCCTGGCATCACCCCTTCCTTCCCCACCAGCTGTGCCTGGCCCAGCGGTGCATGGCGGCTGCCCTGGCCTTCGAGGATGCTGCTGGCCAGGGCAGGGTGCTCTGCAGCCCGAGAGCGGTTTGTGTGCTCCTGGCGGGTGGGAACAGATTAGGGGAAAATGCGTGTGGGGGGGGTGGGAGGTTCTTCCACCTCTTCTCTGTCTTGCTGCAAAGGCAAACCACAGCAACCTGCTCCAGGTCCTCTGGAGGAGTTATGGCAAATGAGTTTATGGAAGAGCAGGTACCTCAGAGCTGAATTTCCATCTGTAGCTGCAAGTATCCACCACGGGCTCGTTCTCTCGGTACGTTCCTCCGAAGCCCCAGCGGCAGCTGCCGCAGTACGGACAGCCTCTGGCAGGAGCTGCAGCCCCGGAGCGGGGGAGATCCGAGCGGTAACATCAGGCTCACTCGCAGATGGAATTGCATTCACTGATTTTTCAAAACCAGGAGGGACCATGTATAATTATCTAGTCTGACCTGCGAGGGGGGGTGGGGGCTGCACAGAGAGGGAAGGCCAGCGGAAAAATTAGCCGAGAAGTGCTGATGAGCAAAAAGTCTTCCCGTGTGCCCCGGTCGGCACGGCTCCTACTGTCTTGCTTTCGGGCCATCCCGCTGGGGTGAAATGAAGAAACCCTCAAGGAAATTTCAAGTGTCTACGGGAAATACCTGAAACTTTCTGCAGCAGGAAATGAAAGTGGAGAAGGTTGAGTGGCAGTGAGGGGCCAGGACACTCTCCCGGAGCATCCTCCGTCTGCAGGGGCTGCGGAGCTGAGGAGGTGAAGGGAAGGGGCTCATCCCTGGCTGGTGACATAAGGGAAAAGAGAAGGGGAAAGATCCTCTACAATCACTCACACAGTCCGTGCTCAGATAATTCCCTGACGAGAGGAGAACTTTGCTGCTGGCTGCTGATGTGAATCACTTACAGATGAGATTATCAGTCCTTTGTGATTCCACTCAGCTGGAAGAGACCAGGCAACACTTGGGAAACTGAGGCACCGTCCAGAAGACATCACTGTGCACCTTTCCACTGTGCCCCCCTTTGCAAGTCTTTTTCCCCAGTATTCCCAGTTCCAGCTGCTCCCTCCTCACACCACCTCCCACCATCCCAATGGTTGGATGAGCTTGGAAGCGGCTCCAGCCTGCCCCAGGGCATACCCCCAAGGCTCCCACCTCTGGAGGTGTCCAGCTCTTCTGCCCTCCAGAGACTCTCTGGGGACAAGGGACAGGGGGGTTCTGGCAGGTGCCTTGGGAGGAGGAGGAAGGGGGAGCTGATGGGCTGGGTGAGGACACGGCATCTGCCGTCAGGAGCCGGTTCCAAGCTGAGCGTCACCCACTCTCCCCTCTGGTCTCCTCATCAGTGATGAACACATGCACGAAGGGCCACCGCAATGAAATATATATTTATAACAATCATAATTATTATTCTTTCACCAATTTTCTCTTCCGTGGATGGAGCCTGGCAGAGACTACAGAGCAGGCAAAACTGCTAAAGCAGAAAGTAATGGTGCCCCCAGGACGAATAAACAGCGAACTTCAAACCAGCAGATGCAGCCGCAGCCCCAGCGCAGGAAATATCTGCAGAATGAATCGGGAGCTTTACAGCGCTTGGTGTGCAGGTTTTGTCGGAAAGGTTCACCAGCCCAGGAGGGGAAAGGAAAGGAGGAACCGGGGCTGGCACCGCGGGGAGTGCGGCTGGCACCGTGGGGAGTGGGTGCTGGTGCAGAAGAGCATCCCCCAGTGATTGACGGGTCTGGCAGGAGCCCTGATAAGAAACACAGGCGGTTCCCGGCTCATCCGTTCCCCAAAGCGGCTGCACATTCGGTGAAACCCTACAAAGAGCCGAGGGCTGTGTTGCTCCCAGGGGCTCTCGGTGGGTGCAGGGCTGCTCAGCCCCCGGGGAAGGAGGGAGGTGGCTCTTACAGAAGGAAGGAACACGATCTAGGGAGGAATAAATGCAGACAGCATCCACGGTGAGAAATGGGGGTCACTGCCCCACGCCCCTCCCCACGCATTCAGCCGCAGTCCATAGCCACGCTCCAAACTCCACGTGTGCCTCTGGTCTGGGGGGTCCTGGGCAGCACTTCAGGAGATGGGACACAAACAGGCTGTATGTCCAGGTCGGATGGTGTCACCGATACCATGGCTACGCAGCCGTGACCGCTGCTGCTGCCCGGTGCCAGAAAAACACGTAAATCAAGAAACCAAGGTTCCTGTCCCGAAAAGCCTTCAAACCACGCTGGGAAGAGCTGAGGCAATCCAGCAACAGCTGGAACAAAGGCATTCCTGCATGTGCTGCTGAGGTTTGGCACGTGTCGCCGAGTTCCAGGATTTTTTTTTTTTATAGTACGTCATAAAATAATGTTCTATATTCTATATATTTTTATGGCCGGCAGGAGAGCAGTAGAGGGCAGGGAACGGCGGGAGGCTGGCCAGCAGCAGGAGGGCTGTAGGAAAGGAGTCTCCAGAGAAGCAGCCCGAGGCAGGACGGTACCCCAGGACCGGGGTCTGGCCTGGCGCGGAGCGGGGCAGGAGCGGGCGAGCGGTGGGGTGAAGCACCCAGACGTCTGCGAGAGGGATGAGTCAGGGTGCAGCAGGCCAAGGGCAGAGCACGGGGGAAGGAGGGGTGGTACTGGGGTGTACTGGGAGGGGGTACTGCCCTGTGAGCTCTGCCCAGGGGGGACGTGCGAAGGAAATCCCCGCACTGCGGGCTGGGGAGCGGCTCTCCCCTCCTGCTGCAAGGCCAAGTACACCCAAGGGCTTTCCCATCCGCTTGCTGCACGCCACGTTGTTAACAGCCAGAAGAGTGGGGAGGTATGAAGCGTTCTGACAAATTGCCTTCAGCCCAGCTCTTGGGTCCCCTCCATGCTGCCCGCAGGTTCCACTGCTGCGGCGCGTGAGGGAGGGGCTGGCCTGGCTCTGCGGCAGCCAGGATGCACCACGCCAAGGGGTCTGCGGCGGGGACAAGCTCCAGGCTTCAGCCCGAGGGCGCGGGTGAATGACCTTCCCCAGAGAGCTCCCCCTTCCCACAGGCAGCACGCTGGGGGAACAGAAGCCATCGATAGCACAAGACCTGGAGATGGATACTGGGAGAGCAAGGGGCTCTGCTGAGATAATCCAGAGCATGAGGACTCGGGTCACCCCTTCCCCAGTTCTCCCCAGTGTCCTCATGTCTTCGTGTGCCATCGAACCGGCAGCAGTGTCCCCGGACCTGCTGTGCCTTCACAGCCCCGTCCTCCCAGAGGAGGCACCGAGAGGCTGTTGTGGGAGTCAGCAGAGCAGCCCAGCGGAGCTGCCTGCCGTTGTGGGAAGGGCATGGTACGGAACCAGTGCCAAACTGGAACCAGGCCCTTGGCTTCAGAATGGGGCTCATTAGATGCTTAATTTTTAAGATGTTCGCTAACTTTATGGATTCTTTTCTGGCCAAGCGTGGAAACCCACCTGTGGTCCCCGATGGCGTCTGCGGGCTGGGGCTGCCGGGGCGGGAGCGACGTGCCAGGGCCTGCGCCACGGTGGGTGGCTGGGCGGGAAGGCGGGCGGTGGCTGCGGGCGCATGGACGGGAGCCCACCCGCCCGCGCCAGGCATGTTCCGGCAGCCCTGCCCCGGCGATCCCGGCGGGAGCCCAGGTGATGGTTTCTCTTTGGTCCCTGCCCCTGGAGCAGGTCCAAGCCTCTGATTGCAGAGGCTTGTCGGGGCACTTTAGCAACCTCCAGAAGGTGCATGTAAACATAGTGATTAAAAAAAACGGTTCCAGGGGCTGTGCTGAGGCTAAAAATGGCACTGAGGTAGCCCAGAGAGAGAGAGAGGTGCCACATCAGCAAATATTTTTCTTTTTAATCCCGTAGGAGCTACCAGCAATGGGGAGGGCGTCAGAGGCCGGGAATGGGGAGGGGGTGAAGGCCAGGGGAGGACGTCACCCCCAGAAGAAGGCAGGAGAGGAGGATGTATCGCTGTAGGCTCAGTGGAAGATGCTTTGACTGTTCAGCAGGGAAGGAAGGAGCGATTTTTAGATAAAACAATAGGACTGCCTAGACAACCACATTGTTTATTAGTGGGAAAGTTGGGGAATGTTCGTGGGAAGGTGTTATGAAGGTCATTTGTTACGGCTGGCACTGCGGAGCAGCACAGACGGGTCTCCGCAGCGCACAGTTGCAGCCACAGCGGTACCGGGGCTCACTCCCCCGGCTCCCGGAGTGCCTGTAGCAGCTCATGGATTTTTTCCCAACAAAATACAGCTGGGCAAGAAGGGTCACTTCTTGTTTCCTCCTTTCTTTCCTGTTTCTCACCTTTTTTTCTCCACATCAGAGGTGCCTTTCATTTTGTAACATATTGACAGGCGCTAAAGTTGAGCCACAACCAGGGGAGCTTGGCAGGGGCCATCGGGGAGAGGAAAGCAGTTTTGGCTGCTGGGTCCAGCGCAGGTGGACGCTGAACCGGCCCCTTCACCTCAGTGGTGCTGTATCGGTCACTCCTCAGTGGTCTTGCAGCAGAGGGTCCCACCGAAGCTGTTCAGTAATGCTCCAGTTAAGGCACTCCTTGCTCCAGACTAGGGCTCCTCAGACCTGCATGGATAATGGGCATCTTCAGAGCCCGCTCCGGCCCCTCCTCAGGCTCAGTCTTCCCCGCTTGTCTCTCTCTCTGGATCTGTGTTTATCTTTTGGCCTTTGAGGAGGAGCAGGGAGTGGTGGCTCTTGGTTTGCCAAGCTCAGAGCAGCAGCACAAAGCACGCGGAAGCCCTCTCAAAGCCAGCTGGAGGAGAAAGAGCTCTTTCCCTGAGCGCTCAGGGTATCCCTCCCTGCTCCCCAAATAGATAGGCTGTGGCCAGAAGTTAATATTCCTCTGGCGTGGCGCCCTGCCCGGAGAGGGTGGCGGGCTCTTGCATTTAATAACTTATTTATCTTTCCTTATTGCAGGAATGATGACAGTTTTCATTATTAAGCTGCTAGGTAATAGTCTAGCCTTCGGTGGGAGCTGAATCATCATCCCCTCTTTGCTGACAATTTGATTAAATTACCGGGGAGAGGTGTGATTGGGAGGAGGACGAGCAGTGCCCACCGCTGCCACAGTGGCCACCCAACGCCAGGGCAGGGAGCCGGGGCAGCCGCCGTGCTCAGTGCTGGGGGTGCAAGGACGATGGGTTGGGCAGAGATGGCTGTGCACATACCACACAAGGCTCAGGCTCTCCGCTGCTGGCTGGGGCGGTGGCTGTCCCCAGTGATGCTCTCTGCTGTCCATCTGTGCTCTCCCTTGTCCCTGCAGCAGGACAGGCTCCCACGCCAAGGAGCCCATGTGTCCCACACCACGGGGCTTGCAGGAGGAGGGCACTGTGTGGGGCATCAGGCACAGGCGATGGGGAGCACGGGGCAGCTGCTGGGCAGAGAGCCACGACCCCAACCTCTCCCAGCACCCTGCTCAGCGCACATGCAGCGGTGCTAAGGACACAGGAGAGGGCTCTCCAGCTTCTGCCTTGCCTTGAGAACAGCTTTCTCCTCCCCAGCCCCAAGGAACATGGAAACCACCAGCCCAGAGTGGTATTGTGTGTGTGCACCATCGTGCTGGAGGGAAGCCACAGGCAAAGTGCTTCCCTTCCCTCTCTGCCCAGATGCTCCCCAGGCAGCCGCTGCAGCACCCAGGCCCTGGGAGCCCGTAGAAGCACTGGGCAGCACGTGGACACTGCTAACAGAACAGGGAGAAAGTGGAAGGAGCTGGCTGGGACCTCGCAGCAGCATGGGGAAGCAGCTCCACCGCTGCTGCTGGACCGTCTCACGGATGCAATGAGGCGGCAGTAATGATATATGCAATCAATTAAATATGACCAAATTTTAATTAGATGTATAAACACGCCTCAAGTTAAATGAGGTCTCTTTATAGAGAAAGAATGCAGCATGGTACCATATTAAATGAGAAACTCATGCGCTTCCCAAATGGGAGCTTCCCAGATTCGCACGTGGAACCGCTTTGGAACCCAGCCCCTTGCCTTCCACTCGGCAGAGGCAGCTGCTGGCGGTCAGGGGTGTCCGGGGCACGCACTGGGGCTGCATCCCACTCCTCCAGGACCCTCAAAGCAGCTGTGATGGGTCCTGGCCTGTGTCCGGCTCCAGTTTCAAACCTTTTCTCCACAGCACCTCAGGGTCCTGCTCGGCACCAGCCCTCTGCAGATGGGCAGCTCTGGCTTGGGCTGTGTCCCCTCCCCTCCCAGATGCACACCTATTATAATGCTGCCGTTACAGGGGAAAAGAAACAGAAGAAAAGAAGTGATCCAGTTTCTAATTATGCCTTGTTTGCTTTCATTTAGAGCTAATTCAGCCCACACAAAAGTTACTCTCCATATTATAAGAAATATATTTTTTAAAAAAGCCCCAGATGCACGGCTTCATTAAAAAAATTTAAATGTAGAAACGAAGCAGCGTCTATTTCCACCTTTCCCCTTCTGATTAAAAACTATTTGCATTTCAAAACAAACCATCATTAATTTGGACCAAATGTTACTAGGGCTCTTCTTTCTAGTCAGGATAATTAAGCATGTGGCACAGTGGCGAAGGGCTTCGTCTTCCCACAAAGGCTCAGATTAGCTTCTTCCTCTGGGCTGAGGTGGTGGCTCAGAGAGACGAGGCACCGGTGTTGTAGCAGCTCATTGCACCTCCTCTCCCCTGCTGGAACCGGGGCTCACTGCTGCTGTGGGTTACCCAGAGGAAACACTTCCCGAAGATGAAGTCGATGCTGAGCCTGCGCATCGAAAATTAAGGGCAAGAAATCCCCCAAGGAAGCTTTGAGCCCCAAACCCGTGCTGGTTCCTGCACAGACTTGGAGATCTGGCTGACAGCAGTGGTATTTTGTGCAGGCACAGGGATCTGCCAGCACAAGCTGGAGGCCACAGTAGTTTAAGAAGAATAAAAAAGCCCCAGGAAATCCAGAGCTTATTTGCAGGAAACCCAAACACTTGAAAGAATGGAAAGTCATTGCCGAAGGTGAGCGATCTGCTTCCAGCCCAGCCCTGCCTGCGCAGCACTCCCCCCCTCCCTCCCCTTTGCTGAAGCCTTGGAGCACCAGTCGCCTCCGTACCTGCCCCTAGGGCTGAGCACAGCCCTGGCCCCAGCTCAGCTCTTGCCCCTTCCCCACATCGCTCTGGCTCTGCCGTGCCGGAGCAGGCAGCACCTGCAGAGGCAGCTGGCTCCCAGTCCTGGGCCGGGGCCGTGGGTGGGCACAGCGGAGAAGCGACAGGGGCTGTGGCTGATCTCGCTTGTTGGGAGAGTCAGCACAGCTGGGAAAGAAGAGGAGAAACTTGTGGGCTCACAAGAACTTCTACCTCTGGGTATCTGTTCCTTTCCTGCCGCCCAGTGCCCCGCTCTGGAGGTGCTGGAGCTGGCATCACCTCTCCCACGAGCGGGTAAAGCAGTTAGTAAGACACAATCCAAGTTCCTGAGGTTTCCTCTCCTTCTCTAGCAGGGCCGAGTCCAGGCAGAGCAAGCAGGCTGGAAGAAACCACGTTCACAGCCTTTGGTTTCTCCTAAATTCAAATTCAACTTGAATTAAAGTTTCTGTATTAATTCCAGGAAAAAAAAACCCTGAAATACAGAAAAGTCAGAGACTCACATGAGGAGTTTTGAACTGAGCTGCAGGGCTGGTCAGGAGCCGCTCTAAAACAAATGAAGCTCTTGCTGCGAGGGCTGAGGACGAGGACACTGCAGCCAACCTTGCTGCAAGATGGGAGCCAGGCAGATGCTCTTGCCAGGCAATTGCTCCCTCCTCTCACCCGTGTCTTGGCTCCTGAAACATCCTGTGGTCACCTCGACACAGTAATGATGAATAGAAAAGGTTTACCAAGATTTCTCCTTCACCATAGTTGCTCACTGTGTGTGTTTGCCACTGGTTCTAAGGACCTACGGGCACCCACCAACCCCGAGCACACGGGACTGCCCTGATCCCGTCCCCCACCGCAGCATCTGTTTTCTGGGGGATATTGGCCAACATTCCTCTCGAATAACATTCCAGAGATATTTACAAGATATGTACAGAAAATAAATACACAGAAAGAGAGTTTATTAAACTAATAAAAGCAGGGAGCTGAGGAACGCCTCGCCTGCCCCACTGACACTGTGCAGCCACCCACGGGTGCTGCCCAGCGACTGACACCGAACCGGGGCGCAGAAGGGAGCCATTCACTCTCACCTCTACCTCATGCATCAGCACAGCTTTGGCTCGACTCTCCGGAGCAGGGCATGGAGCTCGGAGAACCTGTCCTCCCCAGGGTGGTGGCGATGCAGCCCTCCCCTCACTGCCGCTTGTGCCCGGGGATCGCCCATCCCCAGCACCCACTGGTGCCCTGCCCAGCGAAGAGGTTGTGCTCACAGCGGAGCTCGAGAGGGCTGGGAAGTGCTGTGCAAAGAGGAGGAAAGAAGCAGACTATTAATTAACAGCAAATGTACAGCTAATGGGGCTTTTTTCCCTTCCTAAACAATTCATCAAAATGATTTCATTGAAATTTAGCTGATGGGGCGCTAAATGCAGCTGGTCTGTCCTGCTCTGGGTTTTTTCTGTCCTGGCTACAACAGAAAGCTGATATTGCAGCCTCGGCTCTGGGATTAACTGCACACTTTGGGATGGAGACGGTGGGAGTGAGTAACTTAGTGCTCCTGCCCCTGCCAGAATTGGGAAGATATAGGGGCTGTAAGGAAAGGGGTCACCATACACAAACCTGACACGATACTCACCCCTTCCTTTATTCACGCGTCTTTACTGCCTGCAAGTTCATTTAAATACAGAGCAGAAATTCCTCTCGGGCCAGTTTAGGGACTGCAATAAAGCCAAGCTCAGGAGGAAGGCCAGGCTGGTTACTGGTGATGCTGTTACTGGGTATGCTTGACAGACCCCTGAAACGGCCTTGCTTCACAAAACAACTCTGAAAATAAATAAGGTTGTTAAATTTTTTAGTGTTTTTTAAGATTGCTCTTATATAGAAAGAGGGAAAACAGCTGTTTACTGCTTTAAAGGCTTATTTTTTTTTTTCCCCTTAGAAGTCACATTGCTTTTGGAATTTAAAGGTACACAGAAAGGCTAAATGTAACCTAGAAAACTGCCCAATATTTCAAAGTGCTCAGCTGCCTCCGGGCCAACCCTGGGTCCCCGGCTGGGCAGTGCCTTGGAGCTGGGCTCAGCTTTAGGCGTAAGCTTAACGTCGTGCTTTGGCTTAACGCTGGAGGGCTTCACCGAGTGGGAGCAAGGAGATGCTCCTGTATCTTGTCCTCCTGCGCTCCCCAAACACCCCGAGCTCAGGGGCAGCTGTGGTTTTTGGAGATGACAGTGGAGCTCATCCCCAAGTCCAGCCCTCCCCATCGTTTGTATCCGTGGTGCTGCCAGAGGTGCCCTCCTTGGGAGTGGGCAGGGACTTGCCAGCGCTTGCAGGGCCAGCTGGGTGCCCTGAGAAGGCGATGCACCACGAACCAGAGGCTTCTGCAGCCCGAGAAGCCCAGTTCTCCCTGGAAACCCTCTCGTCCATCCAACCTGCCTGTGTTTCCAAAGAGTCAGAGAGCTGCTAATCGGCAGAAGCAGTTAGTTCTCAGACCTGACTATTATTTTCTGCTTTACACTCTTGTCTTGCGTCCCCAGAGGAGGTCGGTGCTCTGGGCATGCCTGGTCCCATGGCAGGTGCTGTGCTCCAACCAGCACAACACCCAGAGAACAGAACCAAACCAGAACATTTCCAGTTCATCTGGTGAGCTGCCCAACCGCTCCGGGGCTCACCAAAACCTAAAGCATGTTATTAAGGGCATTGTCCAAATGCCTCTTAAAGACCATGGGGCTTAGTCCGCCTCTCCAGGAAGCCTGTTCCAGAGGGGTGGGAGCTGCAGTCCAGGGAAACAGAGATGGACAAACAGGATCCAGCTGCCAGAGGAGCAAATCCTGGAGCCTCACAACTTTCCCATCCAGCCATGAAACAATCTGCTGATTTTATTGAAACCAGATCGCCAGCTTCATCCCACAGTTGCTGCTTCAGCCGGTTCGTCACGTCCAGCAGCCCTTGGGAGCTGCCCGGCTCTGCGAGGGGAGCAGCAGAGGATGACAGAAAAGATGCAGGCTGGCCAGGTTCCCCCACCACAGCCTTGCCCACGCTCACCACACGTGCACGTGTTTCCAAGAAAGGTGGATCAAGGCTTTGCCAAGATCTGGAGGGGCTGGCTTAGAGCCTGCACGGCTCCCACCAAGTCCTGCCCACCACACTTTTACCCTTTGGCTTGTCCTTCTCCCTGCAATATTCTAGTCGGTCCTTTCCTCTCATACCTCTCCAGCTGTCTCATTTGCAGACAACGAGGCTGGCATCTCCTTCTCCTGGTGCAGGGAAATACCAGTGTGCCCCAGGGCTCAGCTCCAGCCCAATGTCCACACTGGGCAGTGGTGGGTGCCAGTCCAGCCCCCCCAGCCTGCCGGGCAGGAAGGGCTTCAGCCTGGAAGTCCTGACCTGCCCCAGGCCTGGCTGGCAGCTGTGGTTCCTGTACCCAGGAATGGCTCAGGGTCACAGCAGAGCAGCCAAAACCACAGCACAGCCTGCATCCTCTGTCAGCCCAGTTTTATCCTGAAGGTCACAACTGAAACCGGTCTGCAATTAGTTCATGAGCAAACCTGCTGTGTTAAGCCTGGGGATACTTATCTCCATCCCTGATTTCCACCAGTGACGCTGCAAAGCACTGAGACTTTGGACCCTTTGAAATCAGCCAGTGACTAAGTGCTAGCGAGCTAACGAGGGACGTTTGTGGTGCATCAGGGAGGCTTAATGACTTTCACCAGCTCGCATATGTTGCAGCACACTTGGTGGTGTTGCTGGAAAAGACACGATTTGTTCCCCGGTTTCACCAATCTGGCCTCGGGACTGAGCCTTGAGGAGCTGGGTGAGGGTGTCGGGGGGGCTTTGCTGGGTCCCCGAGGTGGCTCCTCTGCCCCCAGGGATGGAGGCAGGTGGGATACTGGATAAAACTGTCCAGCCATGATGGTTAATGCCCCGTGCTTTAAGGATCATCCCTCGGTGCTCATTTTGCAGAGATTTGACTGACCTTAGTAGAGGGGAGAAAGAGACAATAAAAATAACAAAAGATGGAATGTGAAACCAGCAGCCCCGAGCCACTGTCTGGAAGGGGAGAAGAGCAAAACCCCAGCCCTCTGAGATGGCAGAGATATATGCTTTTATTTCAAAATATTAGTTAAGAGGCGATGCTTTTGTTTCATAATATTACTTAAAGGGTGCTAAATTATACAAAGGCAATATGCGATTTTGTACACACCCTCTGAAGGCCAGAGCTGCGCTGAGATGAGCACGGCCTGTCCTTTATAATCTCAATGATGCCTTTAATTGGCTCAATTTACAATCCTTCACTGACGGCCCTTTCCTGCTCCACTGTGGTGTGAAAAACGCTGAGCTGCTTTAGGGCACTGCTGAGCTGCCCGTCCTTGCCCTGGGGCTGATGCAAAGAAGTATGAACAGCAGCAAATGTGGCTTAGAAAATTTAAATAAATAAATGTGAGAAGGAAAGCATGTCCCTGCCTGCTCGTCCCTGCCCCAGAGAGGCCGAGCTTGGACAGAGCAGGAGGAGGAAATACGGGTGGGGGGCATTGCAGTGGGACCCGACAAGACCCTGCTGAGGAACGTCAGTGTGTCTGGCCCCGGTGCAGGGATGGCGGGGTCCCGGGCCATTCGGGGGGTACCAGTCTCGTGCTCCCCACCGCAGCAGAGCGGGAGCTGCCCCATCCCCTGCCTGGGTGGGTGTGCAAAGGATGGCGATAGAAACGCTGGGGCTTAATTTGCCGTGTGCTATCCCGGGGAACAGAAAGCATCAGCCTGTTCAGGTTGCTAAGAAACTCGAGCGAGCACACAACTTCTCCAAACAAACCAAGGCTGCGGCTGGCACTTGGAGATCAGCGGTGCCTCCAAACATCGCTCTCGTTCCCCTGTCCCGTGACTGCATGTGGCAACGTCTGTGGAGTGCAGCGGGGTCCCCAGCCCGGGCCCTGCCCTCCCTCACCACAGACAGGTTTTGCTGGGGAAGCATCTCCACTCAGTACGAGAGGCCCCGGCATGCACAGACACCCCGGGTTTGCTTGCTGGCGTTTGTTTGTTCATCTCTCCCTGGCAGCTTCGGGGCAGGGCGAGGGACCCCTCTCCTGCGGGACACGCGGATTATCTCTTGTCTGCGCAAAGAATTCGCCCAGGGATGGTGTAATAACACTCCTCATGGGGTAAGGGCTTAATCCTGGCTGCTTCTGGCCATCCAGGAAAACATCCCAAATGTTGGAACAAGGCAGCGTGTTACCCGTGCCCCCCCTTGGCTCAGAGAAACCGTTCCCAAATTATCACGGGGATCTAAGTGAGGCAATAACCCGGGATGACAGGCTAAGCTCAAGGTCCGCTCGCCTGCAGCTAGTTAAATATCTATTCCTGGCACTTTTCTCCTCACAGTCTGATTTTTTTGAAACAGAGAGAATTAACAAAACCCGGAGCTAGCTGATTTCAACAAAGTGTTTTGATGAATAATATGCCATAATGGGCCAAAACAAGATAGGGAGTTTATCTCCTCCCGCTGCACATCACATTTCATGCTCGCATCCGCTCGTTTCCAGCCTTCCTGCCTGGGCTGTGATTGGAGAGTCTGTTTTCTTTCAGAATCTGCTTCGACTGCTCCAAAATGGAACATTTCGAGGGTTCTAGAGAAAAAGGCTGTTTTTTTTCTTCCATCAGTGCCATTCTGTCAAGAGGCTTCTGCAGGAAGTTGAGGACAATTGGATTGTGAAGTTGGGAAATTTTCTCAAAATGCAAATCCCACTGTTAGCCCTCCGAGCAGTGCGGGTCACCGAGCGGGGGAGGCAAACGCGTCTGCCCAAACACCTCAGGCTTTGGGAACAGACTGGTCGTTTCGGTACATATTTATTAAGATCATCTCACCTTAGTGCGCAGAAAACCAAGTGCAAACTGGATGAATGACTGATCGGTTAAACCCTGTGCCCATCTCCCTTCTGTTCTGTGTTTTCATGTATGAAAGCCCTTAAAATCATCTTCTCACTGACCTCTACAGAAAAGAATTATAAAAATAAAAAAAAAAAAAAGGCGAGGGAAACTTGCAGATGTGTTTGTGAGGCTGGTCCCTGCTCCCCAGTCCCACTCCTGGGCCACGATGCCGGGACCTCCTGAGGATGCCCCGGGCAGGAGCGGTGGCCGGGAGCCTGGCTCAGCTGCAGACCCCTGCTCCCGCGGGCGGTGCTGCCTTGCATTCCCATTCATGAATTAATTACATTCCATATTGGATCCACTTGAGGCTTTTGTGCTGCCTCTCCGGGGAGATGTCCCAAAGCACCGGCTGGTTAGAAACATTCAGCTGCTGACCCTCGTCAGGGCAGGGGTGAGTACAGGGAAAAAAACCAGTTCAGACCTGGAGTCAACACTGGCCTTTAGCTAATGCCTCTTTTTGGGGATCAGATTAAGAGAAGGAGCCTCTTGAAGGCTGCCTGGAGTGTGAGATGGGAAGCACAGCCCCTCTCCAGACCTGCGTTTTCAGCATCTCGCTGTCCTTAGGGCAGCCTGGGCTGGCCAGCGCCTCGCAGTGCAGCCTCCAGACAAGCTGCTGCAGACCCTGGCCTTTGTGATTTGGTGCAGTAACACCCTCGCCCTGACAGTAACCGGCTTCTCCAGGGTGACAGCACGAGCCATGACGGGGAGCAGGCAGCTCGCTGGCCACCGCGCCGGCTCCCGTTGTGCAGGGACAAGCGAGCGTCAGCAAACACAGAGCTGCCGGTTCTGGCTGGGCAGCGGTGGCGAGGCAGCCGGAGGGGCTCTGTCCCATCCATGGCAGTGTGGAAGGGTGCTGCTCCCCGTCTGGGGTTCTCCTGGCACTGCAGGCTGCGGCGGGGCAGTGGCAGCGAGCAGAGCCGGTTTGCCAGAATGAATTATTTATTGGCTGTACGATGGGTGTTGTTGGCTGCGGGGCTGCTTTACCAGCACGGTCTGGAGTGGCCCCTTGTGTGCAGCCGTAATGGAGGATGCTGCGGTGCTTGTCAGGCTGACGGACCCCTGAGAGCCGGGGAAAAGCTCCTCCGCTCTGGCCTCCCAGGGAAAACGCAGCTGACTGCCAGGTCCTGGCTGGACCAGGGCTGGGGCAGCCCGGCCTCGGAGCATGCCCCAGCGCATAGCTCCTGTGTTGCCACGTTGTTTGGGCAGTGCCAACATGAATTATAAAATAGCGGTGGTCAGGAGGGCAATGCTGGAGGAGGCTGCTCTGCTCTGTGCCGCAGCTTGGCTGGAAAGCGTGAATGATGCCAGAGGTGTGGAGGATCTGCTGCTCTTCCAGGCGAGTCTAACAGAGATTTTCTCTGGGGACAAAATGTGCTGCCAGACTGACTTTTGCTTGCACTTCCCTTCCTGGGAGCTGGGGGGTGATAAGGGAGGAGGACATGAGAACGAGAAATGGGATGCTCTGACAGGAGGAATCTGTAAGACACACGGTGCGGGTGCTGGATGCTCAGCACTGAGCCGTGCCTCTTCAAAAAGAGTGGAGGGGAAAAAAAAAACCCATAAAAAATACATAAAATCAGCTAAGTAGCCAGACACATTTGCTCCAGGAGGATTTGTTCAAAAGCCGTAAGCAATGTACTTCCCTCGACTTCAGTGATCAATGCCACCTACCCACATGCACTCCAATTAATAAGACCTTTGTTTGTTTGGCCCTGGTCCCTGCTGGCTTCTTAGCATCGAACATCCTCTGGAGCAGCCCAGACCGCTCCCCAGCGACCTGTGCCAGAGAGCCTGCACGCTTTGCAGGTCCTGGCTGAGAACAGAGGGGTTGGAGAGAGACTGTCCCTTGCTCTTGGCCTGGCCCCAGGGCAGCCCACATGTCCGTGATGGGGGGGCCTAGGGGGAGAGCACCCAAAAAGACTGCCTGGCCAAGGCCAGAGGGGTTAATGGAGCTGACTTCTCCACCATGGGGACAGGGCCCAGCGTGTTGCCTTTCAGGCTGGCAGGGCGTGAGCAGCGTGGGGCAGCAGCCTGCATCCCCATCTCCTGAGAGCCCGAGGCAGGTGCTCAGTGCGGGCAGCTGGTCCTCATGGTTCCCCCCTTGTATTTGCAGAAGTGCCTGTACTTGTGCAAGTGTGGGCACATTCCCACGTGGAAAAGTGCTGTGTGTAAATGCCTATCGAAGGGAGGAATATCTCCCAGTCACTTTGCATTCACAGGCAATTACCGTGTGAGCGCAAGCGGGAGGTACCATCTAGCAGACAGCGAACACGTCTGATCCCGCCTTTCCTTCAGGAAGAGAACCAGATGCTTTCAAGTCTGGGGAGCTGAGTGTCTAGTGCCATTTCTACTTGTTTTCCTCTGTGCAGCCTCTAGACCTCAGAGGTTTATTTCATCTCAGTGTTCAGATCGCTCCCCTGCTGATCAGGCACAGCCCGAGCCTTTCGGGGCTCCATCTCAGCATCTTCCCAGCATGTGCTCAGCAGCAGCACCCGCATCCCCAGCGTCACCACCCCAGCACCCAGCGCTCAAAGGCCACCCACCGCAAAGCTTGCCAGCTCCAGGGTTTCTGAATGGCTGTGGACCCAGCCAAAAACTGCCATGGGGTCACGAGCGATTTGCTGATAGGAGGGGCCGAGTGGTAACTCACAGCTCGAGCGGTGGCCGAGGGGTGAGGAGCTCTTAATCTGCCCATTTCTCTAATCTATGGACAAAGAACCAGATGCAGCAGCATCGCCTAGGGAATAAGTGAGATTTATTTCAAGCTAACATGAATGCTGTTCTGCAGCGCTGGGATGTTTAACCTTGGCCAGGAGGGGTGATCTTTCTATTGTAGAGCAGATAATTAATTGTTGCAAAGCCCCCAGGAGATCAGATGGACGGAGGGCAGCTCTGAGGCAAATTCCCAGATCTACACAGTGCCTGGGGCCGTTTCCACCAGGGAGCCGTGTCCAGCACCCGGCGCTCAGTGAGTGCAGTGCTGGGTGCTGAGGGGGCAATTTAAAGCAACTGCAGAGTCCAAGGGCAGGTTCCAAACCCCTACATCGAAAGTGCCTGGTGGGTTGTTGGGAGGTACACCCTGAAGCGCACTTTAAAGCCTCATCTTTCCCCTTTGCCAAGCTCTGCCCATCCCCAACAACTGCATCAGGGCCCAATACCTTGTGTCCTGCGGCTTGCTGTGGGGCAGAGACCGGGACTCTCTCCCCTGCGGCACCGGATGGGATGGTGGTGGGTGCCCGGGTGGGCAGCTCTGCTAGGTGATGGTGTGGTCAGCCCTGGTCTGCAGCTGCAGGGCAGGAGCAGGCAGCGGGCAGTGGGCAGCGGGCAGTGGGCAGCAGGCAACAGGCAGTGGGCAGCGGGAAGCGGGCAGTGGGATGCAGGGCCTGCTGTGCCAGCAGCTTGCTCCCCTCGCCTGCCTCATTTAACACATTTCCGGCTGTTGTGGGACAAATCAGCTTTTTGTGTAAATCTGTCTGCAGCAAGAAGTCAGCGAGTTTCCCTGAGCGCGTTTTTCGTGTATTTTTAATAAAGGTCACTCTGTGTTTACCGGCAAAGGCAATCAATATTGGTTCATTATTTATAAAGGACCCCACTGGTCTGTAACGACCTGCGGTCGGAGCACACAGCAAGTTCCATTCACAGCCTCTTCCACCCGTCGGAGGGTCCAGCTGCCTCCTGCCTCTGCCCAGCCTGAGGGTCGCTTGATTTGAAGCCTCCTCCTCCCTCGGCATCCTCTCGGCAAACTCCCGGGGGCTGTCAGCCCTCCGCCTGGTTGCAGAGAAGGTGCGATGCTCTTCCTGAGCGCTGAGCTGCCCCTGTGTGTGATGGGGTTGGGTTTCCCTGTAGCTGAGGGTGCCTGTGCGGGACGGTGCCAAGCCCCTGGCCATGGCTGCCCCTTGCTCCAGCCACAGCCCCGTCGCCCTGACGCTCCCCGCCTGCTTTGTGCTCAGAGCCAAGCAGCAGCCGTGGCTGCTGCGCTCACTGTGATGAGGGGAGAGAGGGCAAGAGAGAGAGGATGAGACTAATGTCTTAATAAATTTGATTCCAGAGCAAACGAGATGGCTGCTGTTCCATGGTGCGGCTATGTTAACCTGGTTTTACGTTGCAGGCTGAGGAGGGAAGCACGGGCGATTTTTAGGCTCCTACTACCAGTGGAAGAAAAGAAAAAGAAGGACAAGAAGGAATAAGGAAGTTTAAACCTGGCAGTAAAGAACTAAGCCTGCGTGGGACTGGGGCGGGCTGTGAAGGCACATCTGGACCTGCCGTCCCCAGTGAAGCCCCACCTGAGGCCAGGCCATGGGAGTCCCAGGACTCGGCTGGCGCCTGTTGCAGGGGAGGGCTGGGGACAGGGCTCGGGTCTGGATGGGGACAGTGGAGTGCCAGGAGGTCTCCAGCCCATGAGAGTGCGCACGAGGGTCACACAGGGGCTCAAGCCCAGCGGTGTCCCTGAGGCTTGTCCTGCTGCCACATCACCGTTCCTGTTGGTCACAGAGGATGCGTGGGTACCACATCCTGCCCGTCCTCTGCTGCCCTCCCGTCCCACCTCCCGTCCCACAGGTGGGCTGTCCTGCTCCTTCATCCTCCAGGCCTGGTCCTCACCTCCACGGCACTGGAGCTGCTGTGGCAGAGAGGAGCCCCAGGGACAGAGGCACCGCTCAGAAAGGATGAGGCAAAGCCTTGCAGTGAGCTCCTGATACAGCACCGTCTGCCAGAGAAACCTCCCTGCCTTTGCCCTGGTGTTAATGAGCTGGAGATAATTAGAACAGATTCACATCTGGCCGCAGTGTGTGGTTACCTCCTGCTCGAGCAGTCCGTGTGACGGAGGGTCCCAGCCCAGGTGCTTCCCTCTAGAGCCAGCAAAGAGTTTGAAGGGGAGATTTTTGCACTTAGACTCCTAATCCCAGGGATAGCTCGTCCCTGCTTTTGGCAGGGCAGGCACTTCTGGGGCACTGCTGAACTGCAGGGACCTGTGAGCAGCAATCCCCTGGCTGGACCAGCCCTGGTTTCAGGGTGCAGGGAGAACCATCCCTCCCTGCTGCAGGGATGCTGCTCCCTTAGCCCTTCCTTCACTGCTGCCATGGCTGCCCTTCAGCCTGGGTCTTCTGCAAGCTCTGAAGAAGGGACAGCGGCTAAGGAGGGGTTTGTGTCGTGATGTCTGTCGTATATCATTTGGGCACAACTGGAACGTTGTTCCCATGGCAAGCGAGAAATTCCTTCTGAACTTGTTATTGTTGTTATCATTTGAAAGATAAAATAAAATAGAGGGGAGAGAGAAACGTCATTTCAAGTGGAAAAAAAATCAATCGATTCTCTTAAAAAACACAGGGAAAGAGTCTTTTGCCTCCCTTTCCCATGAAGAATAAGGCAAAGCCGAAGCAAACCCCACAGAGAGGCCAGGGTTGCTGAGCTGACTTGTTCCTGGCGATAAACTTGTGCAAGAAGAGGAGGTGAGCTGCAGCGGAGCAGAGCAGGGCACAGGGGCTGTGCTTGCCGCCGCTGCAGGTCGGGGAGCTGCCGGGCGCCTGTGGCCAATTTACTTACAGTTCATTGACCTGAAATTGAGAATCAAAAAGGAAGAGAAATTTTAAATAAATGTTCCAGGAAGCTTCATTTGTACCGTGGGGAGCTGCACGAGATCGCGGAGGGTAGGGATAAACCACCCCGATGATGTCAAAGCTCTAAACATGAGCCCATCCTGCTGATGGGGTTTGAGATCACGGAGCGAGCAGGGAACTGGCTGCAGTTACCGTATGTGGGAAGGAGCTCGGCTGATGACCCTGAACATCAATTTGAAATAATCAACTCGCTTCCCCTTCAGAAAACAAAGTCCTGGGAGGTTTGCAACGGGGAGACGGATTAATAGCCCAGAACTATGTGTCGGGCCAAGCATGTGGCTATGTCTGAGGAAAAGGCCAAGCTCACAAGAAGCGATCGAGGTCCAGTTTCCCAAGGGGCCCCCAGTTCTGCTGGCGATGCTCGAGGCTGGAGTTTGGGTCCCTGCGAGCACTGTAGCCAGCTGGGGCTGCAGCACGGCTGGACCGGCCAGCAACCCCCTCCGGGAGAGGGAACGCTCTTGGCCCCTCGGGACCCCGAAGCTATTCCCCTCAGACTGGGTTTTCTTCCAGTTGGGTTTTGGCAGAATGACCACCTGGGAAATGCTTCTGGTGGCACCGGTGGAGCCCCCTAGCAGAGGGCTGGGAGGCAGAAGCCACACGGTGAGTCAGGCAGGTGTGCAGAATGAGACAACTTCTGAGAAAACATTCAGCCCGAGCTGCCCTCAAACCTGCTGTTCCCTCCTCCCTGGCCAGGTCTGTGACTCCATTTCCCAACCACCGATGTAGCAATGGTTTTGCACAGCATGTACCCGATCTGTACCAGCATCTTCCCCTAGGCACTGTGGTCCCATTTCCCCAGAACTCGAGGTTTGGAAAGTTCACTCTTGTGAAGCATTTGTCACCACATAGGCAAAACCTCTCTCTCTTTGTCCCCAGTCCTCGCTTTTATCCAGGGGAGCCTCCAGCCTCCCCGCTCCTCGGCGAGACCCTCTCCCTCCCCGGCCTCTTCCTCTGAGCGAGAGATTTTTACAAAGGCACGAACAACGTTTTTACAGCTCTGTTACATGCTGACTTTTTCCACTGCAGAACACTCCCCTCGGCCCTGGTCCATGGGATATCGCTTCCCCTTCACCGCTGGGCTGCAAGACACCAGCCAATTCCAGGAACGCCTGCGACAAAGCGGCTTTAATCCGCCTTTCTGCCTCGCTCCTGCTTCTCTATCCCAAGCCTTCGTTAATTAGGAGTGAAAAATAGCAATCATTAAATCTGCTCTTCATTAAAACGTGCTCTCGTTCTCCTGTCCTCTCCACCCCATGACTCTGTTCGGCATGAAGAGATCCTTCAGGTCCCTCCTCCCCAAGCAGGTCCTCTCCCCACAGCAGAGTCTGATCCCTGGAACCTTCACCCAAGCTGGGAAGAGGCAGATTCACAACCCAGCAGGTCCCTCGGTGCTCAGGGACATCCCAGAGCTGGCACGGCCAGGGCCCTTCCCAGCTCCTGAGCTGAGGGGATGCTCGAGATGAGGGGATGCAGCTCCGGCCAGCGACACTCACCCACGAGACTGTGTTACACACCAGTAATAATAGTAATGATAATAATAATAATAATAGGAATAATACAATAAAGCTTCCCTAATTTGCACTAAATGATGGGAGACCCGTTGTGAGTTAATGAAATCTACGGCTTAGCAACCAGCGGAGCAGATTCTGCTTTGCATAGCCGGGGTAATTCATCACCGGATGCACTTTGTTCGCCCATTCTGACAATTGTAGTTTATTTTTAATTATTGATGCTATCTCATAATGTCCCAGTAAATATATGGAAGTGACTTCTGTAAAAGCAAAGAGGCCTCTCTAAGACGAAGCTGGAGAAATGCTCCAAAGCCTTTGTGGGGGGCTGTTCCCTCAGCAGGGCTTGGGGCCCCCCAGACGCGCAGAGCCCAGGACGCTGCCGTCCATCAGTGCCATGCAAGCAGAGGCAGCACCTGAGCCCCTCAGAGCCCCTCGGAGATCCCAGTGACAGGGATGGAACGCCGTTAGCTGCCCTTCTTTACCTCTGCAATATTGAGCAGGTTTTTTATGGTAAACCATTCTCCTACCAGGCACAAACTGCCTTTGTCCTCTGCCCAGCCTCCCTCTCAGCAGACCCATCCTGCCCACCCCGTGCCCAGGGTCCTTCCGACCTGATGCTCGTCCCTCCCTCCCCTGCACCCGAGCCAGAGGTATTTTGCAAACACAAATGCATTAACAAGCTGGCGAGAGCCCCCATGAATATTTCATGTTTAACATGCCCTCGTTTCCTTCTGTTTAATGGATGCTCTCCCCATTATGTCTGCGCTTGTTTGAGCAGGATACCTTTTCAGTGGAACATAAAAGCTGCTCCCCGGTGAGGTGGAGAGGAAACCACTTACCACTTAGCTCCGTGATTCAATAGCCCCAGATGCAGACCGGTCCAGCCGCTCGCCCTGGCGTGGCCGGCAGATTGGGTTTCCTTTAACAGCTCCTCTTTCCCTCTCTCAGCCCCCCTTTTCTTTTTCTACACTGAATTTTGCTGGCACGTGTGTCTGGAAAGCCCTGTGCCTCCCCCCAGCTGCTGTCAGGCAGTGGGTTGCTGGGGGACAGCAGATGAGACCAGAAACCATCCTCCTGGGCAGCGAGAAACGCCTGGGCAATGTGGGAGGAGAGATGGTGCCAGGGCAGTGGTACCCAACCTCTGCTTCCCTCTGGCTGACACCTGGGCAGGGGGTACAGGATGAGACCCTGGCACTGAGCAGGTTCCCAGAGCTGTGGGGCTGTCCCCTGCCCTGCCAGGACATGAGGGCAGAGCAACACCAGCAGCTTTCCCCATGGGTTGTGGCAGAGGCACCCACACCTGCAGCCAGCAGGGTATCAGCCCTGGGACTGGTGGGATCTCTCACATGGAGAGGTGATGGGGCAGAGCTGGAGGTCAGGCACAGGAGTGAGGGGTCTGCAAGCTGGGAACGGTGGATTTAGTGCTTGGCTGGTGGAGGAGAAAGGCCAGTTCCCTACCCAGAGATGCTGCCCTGCACGTTCTGGGGCACTGTTCCCTTGGCCCCTCTTTCCTCCAGGAGCATCTACGTTGGCTCAGCTCTTACTGGGAAAGCTGTGGGTCAGAAGGTGCCACCACCACCAAGACTCGCTGCTGACCAGCTCAGACGTGACATCGGTGTGGCAGCCAACAGGCATTGCTGGCGTAACCCCAGGCCCTGCAAAACTGATGGCAGAAGATGCGTTAGCTGCCCTAAAGGCCAAGAAGGAGGCAAAAAAGGAAGTAATGTGACAAGAGGTTTAAAACTTTAGACACAGGCCCCTGTGTGGTGAGCAGGGGACAGGGCAGCTGGTCCCAGCTCATCCCAGATCTGCGCTGCATCATTGTCCCGGCTGCGGTCCTGCTTCAACCACAGGAGCACGAATCCGCGATTTCAGTGTGCAGCTTCATCTTTCACCAGCAGACCTCAGCGCTCAGGGTTTGCCTTCCCAGAATGGCCAGGCTCTTCCATGGGAAGCCACGTTCCCTCTGAAGCTTTTGCTGCCCACGCTGGGATGTTTCAGGCAGGGCAGAGGGGCCTCAGCGAGAGCTGCCGCTGGAAAAGATTCAGTCTCAGGGAATGAAAAAGTGAAAAAGGAATTGATCCAGGTTTAATGAAATGTTACATTTCACTTGCGGGGAAATATTTGTTTTGTTCCGGAGCATTAGTTTGTAAAAAGTAGGATTGAAGGGCGTTCTAAAAGCGAAGGATTTTGGAGAGGAAAATTGACACATTTCATTGCTGAAATGTCAAGGGGAGGTTCTTAATCTGCAAAAAAGAAAATTTAACTTCAAGATCTCCGTGTGACCAAGTGAATGCAGGAAGTGCAGAACTGCTGTAGTTGGCTGAGAACAACTGCTGCTCAGACAGAATAATTTCCCATCTCAGAGGCTTCAGCAGCAGCCCAGGTGCTGTGTGACCCCCAGGTCCCACCCTGCATCCCAGCCCGGTGGGCAGGAGAGCCTGGAGAGCCCCGCACTGCCCCGGCCACGATGCTCCATCCCGCACCCCGGCTCCCTCCCCCAACCCCCCGCTGCCAGGCGGGCAGGCACAGAGCGGGGCGGCAACGGCAATTAGCTCTTTGGTTTTGATACGATTATAAATTACATGGAGTACTAATGAAAACAAAGTCCCGGCCAACAGCGCGCTCCTGCCAAGCCGCCATCGAGGGACTCTGGCTCGAATTAGGTTTCCGCTGGTGACAGGGTGTTGATAGACCCCATTTATATGTGTACACGACGGGAGAGCTGCAGGCAACCTGCGCGAGCCGGGACCACTGTGGGATTGCGCCGGGGTCTCCCCGGCTCAGGCACAACATCCCGGGCACGAGGAGCCAGTAGCACTGGCAAGTCCCCAGATGCACATTTGTGCCGGAGAGCTCGACTCCAAGCCCAGCAGCAGCTGCCGCCGGGGCAGAGCACCACGCTGCTCGGGGACACGATTCGCCCGTTCGGCCAGCAGACGAGCCCTGCTCCGGCTCTCATACCCTCCTCATCCTCTGAGCTCCATGGGCGTTGGGTGTCCCGGAATGTGGTACTGCAGTGTGTACCCGAGGCTGCTGGCCAGGGTGAGGGACAAGGAGGGTGCAGGAGCTGGGCTGAGCCCAGAGAGGATGGACCCATGTCCTGCAGACCTCTGGGGCACTGCAGTGGGGAGGTGGTGACAGCTCCCAGCTGTGGCTGTCCCCAGGGCTCGCTGACTGATGTTATGTGTTTCCCCACACCCAAAGCACCAGCCTGATGCCAGTGGAGACATCCTGGTGTCGCCCATCCCCAGCCCGAAATAAGCCACATGTCTGCTACAGGCGTGGGGGCGTGGAGGGAGCAGGCTCTGCCAACCCTGGCCCTGCTCTTTGGGTGCAGGGCAGGGAACAGGGTCCCCCTTCTCACTCCATAGCCAGTCACCTCTCTGCTCAGCCTGCTGACAGCCAGACTTTGGGCCCCTCTTCTCCCCCTCTCCTCCTCCCCCAGTTCCCCTACACACACCACCCCCCCCAACCCTTGCCTTTCACATGCAGGATTTTAATCTAATTTTCTCAATGCAAATCTTAACAGGGAAAAACCTTGAAATCGAATCTACAGAAGTCTCCTTTCACAGTTCAGAGATCTGATTAAATTGCAAGCTTTGTTAATACTTGGTGCGTCGGGAGGAGGTGGGGAGGCAAGAGGGGAGAGGAGCGAGTGGCTCTGTCGGAGGGGCAGCCGGGGCCTTTTCCAATAATCTGTTTACCCCTGCAGCTAAGGAGCCCATTAGCAAGCGTTCTCGTTTCTAATTTCCCATCGTGCCGTGTCCCGCAGACCTCGCTGTGTTTATTTGGAGAAGCAGAACAAAATTGTTTGTATAATTAGATCTGCTACAAGGGCTGCCCTTGAAGGGTCCCCAGCAGGAAGCTTTCGATGGCAAAGGGCCCCCCTCACAACGGACCCCCCGCCCCAGCCTGCAGCATGGCTGGATCATGCGGGGCGGCCAACAACAACACCATCCCACCAGGATGGCGTCCGCAGGGCCCGTACGCGTTCCCTGCCCGCGATGCACGATGCAGACAGGGTTTTCCCCAGAGCCAAAGCAAAGGGCTGGGCTCGCTGCCCACTCCCATCCCCTGCCTGCCAGCAGGGTGTCCAACGGCCACCAGCTGCCCATCCCCATCAGCCCAGTGGCCAGCTCCCTGTGCTGGGGTTGCCATGGGGATGCCATGCTCCCGCATCCCTCCCAGCGGGTGCCCACCCGCATGGCCGCAGCCCCAGGACAGAATGTTTTCCAGCTGTGTCAGTGTGGGGACCTTCCTCCTTCCCCAGCTGCATGCGGGCAGAGCCACTCGGCTCCCACCAGACCATTGCGGAGCCGGGGATGCGCTCGCTGCTTCCAGGCACCAGCTCCAGCAGCCCCACCACGGGCAAGAGTCTCTGCAACGAGGTAGCAGCAGATTCCTCCCGTTCCTCCCGTGATCCCATCATGGGTGTGAAAAAACGGCTCTTTTTGTAGGAGAAGCAGTGAGCAGGGAGCTGGTAAATCAGGTCTGAGGGAGTTTCAGGCCAGGCCTCCCAAGCAGAGACCAATCTACTTCCCTTGCTTTATTCAAAAGGTACTTTACTGAAAAGGGGTTTTTTTGTTGTTGTTGCCAAAAATTTTGGTGTGTTTTTTGGTAAATGAAGGAAAGTGCTTAAAAAAGCCATATTTTCAGAAAAGGTTTGGCATTTGGTTAGGAAAAAAATGCTCATTAAGAATAACTTCACTGAAAAAAAGTAGAAACTTTTTCCCAAGAACCACTGATTTAAATGATAGAAACAAACCACTTATTCTCTGTGGGGTGGAACAAACCCAGCCTCCACCCTTTGCAGTGCCCAGTGGAACAGCTCGCCCGGGCTGCTCTCCGAGAGCTGCCGTAAACCTCCCCGAGCTGCCGCCAGCCGGGCCGGGGGGCATCATTGCCACCCCTCGCCGCCTCTGCAGAGTGGGGACAGGAGATGAGAAAGGTGGGCAGGATTTCCCCGCAGGTAAGTTGTCTTCGCTGGAAATGTCGCTGTCTGCCCTGCTACAGGCTTAAGGAGAGAAAAAGAGGCGTTTACAAACATTGCTGCAGAAATGCAAAATACTGTTGTTGCGGTGCAGGATTTTACAGTGAACTTCTAGTTTTTTCTCGGTGAGGTGAGAGCCACTGCAGATGGGCACACTTGAAACCCCGGTTGAGATGCCCAGGAGATGCTCTGCCAGCATCCCAGATCGCCTGACTTCAAATACTTCCAAATTAACCCCGATAAATAAAAAGGATCACCAGGCTCGGTGCAGGTGGTTAATGGTGGCGCTGAGATGCTCAACCCACACCGTTCCCAGCATCAGCCACCCCACCACCACGACAGGGAGCGACTGGGTGGGAGCTGCTGGGGACCCCTGGAGCACTGAGCACCTCCAGGGCAGCAGATGTGACTGGGGGGAGCAAGAGCCCTTCGTGAGCAAACCTCCTCTCCTGTTTTCTCCTGTCCTCCCTCGAGGTGGGTGGAAAGCAGAGGCCACGTGAGCAACTTAATGGAGCAGAACTTGGCTTTAATCTGCTCCCATAAACGTTTACAATCCCCTAATTATTAACATTTAATGCCGTATTAATTCATTGATGGGCTTTCATTTTTGTTTTTAATGGCTCGGCAATTTCTGCTCTCCCCCTTTGCTCTTTTGTTCTTGAAAGGAAGGAGAAGAGGTGGCAGCACGTGGCGGGGTGTGACGGGATGGCTCTGCCTCCTCCGCTCCTCTTCCAGGAACGAAGGCCCTGGGGACCCACGGCCACTCTTCTCCACACCAGGGGTGAGGCTGGGAGAGGGGAGGAACCCCACAGCCGTGGCCAGGGTCCCCCAGCCCAGGATCGCCCTTGCTGGGGAGCAAATTGGGACTGGAAACGCTTGCAAGCTTCGGGCCAAGCCAGAGACACGGTGGAAGTTGCAGAAGGGGTATCTCGGAGGAAAACCCCCGGGACGGAGAACACGCATGTTTTTTCAAATGCTGTTTATTTGAAGTGTCCTGCTGAAACGCTCCCAGCATTGCCCAACTCACACACGTCCCTCCTGCCGTCCCCCTGCCTGCTGCTCTGCTGGCTGAGATGTTTATTTAAGTGTCCTGAAAACTTTATCTGGAAATCAGTTCCCTTCTCTTCCCCTTGTCTGCCTTTCCACTTTCTTTTCCTCCCATTCATCACTTTGAAAAATGACCCGTTTTCTCTCCTTCGCTGGATGCCTCCCCCTCCTCCTCTCCCTCCTCCTCCTCCTCCTCCTCCTCCTCCTCCTCCTCCTCCCTGCACTGCCCATGGTGGGCAGCTCCCTGACAGCGAGGGCTGCCTGTGAATTAATGGTGCTTCTCTGGGGAAGTCACAACTACATCCCCCGGGCGAGGTGGGGGTGACAGATGGTCCTTCTCACATCAGGACATGCTGCGGTCCCGACAGCGGTGGGGATGGCAGAGGGACCTGCCCCGTCCTGCCCATCCCGCGGGGACCACAGCGATGGAGGAGAAATGAAAGGTGGGCCTGCGGAAGACCCTGGTTTCACCCATCCCGAGCTGGGGTGCTGCTCTTTGCTGAGCATCCTCTCACCTGGCCGGCTGCTCCAGCTTCCCACATTGAGAGAATGTGCCAGAAAAAAGAAATAAAAAATCAATTAACTGAAACCAAACCCTGAAACAATTATTTGTCCACTTCCCCACCTCATTTGGGAAACATAAAAACACACGCTTATTTCAGGCTGACGTGCAAACGCACATGCTGTTTGCGTTTCCATGACTAACTTCATCTGCGCACAGAAGCCTCCTCCCCTCTCCCCTTCCCCACCTACATCTGTTCCCCACACTCTGGGCCAGGCCAGCACAAGCAGGGAAAAACAGCAGGAAAAAGGGAGAGAAAGATGGGGAAATGCACAAAAGCTGTGGAAATACTATGTGGTGGAAATTTCATTTTCTACCTAGGACTCTGTCGCCTCAGTGTGTGAGCTTAGCTCTGTAGAGCCGGGATTAACACTGTGCCTGGCAGAACCTCACTGCAAGTTCAAGCCTTTGCTCTGAACGCTGGGTGCTGCGGCAGCACACAGGATGTTGCCCAGTTGCTCCCATCCTCTGTGGTGTTTCCCTGGAAAAGAGTGCTGTAAAACCTGGGTAAGGATGTGCCCAGGCCGGTGCCTTGCTCCATGCCGTGGGAGCTGCAGTCACCGGCGCAGCGGGCTGTCCCTGCGCCTGGCACCACTGTCCAGCTGGGTTTGCCAAGCCCCCACCAGAAAATCCCGCATGGATCTGTGCCTTGGTCCTGCGGAGGATGGAGGACGGGGAAGCCCGGGCAGCCCTCGGCATCCAGCCAGATCTTCACCCGCTCTTCCCCATGGCTGGCCCCAGAAGTGAGGAGGCTGCCTGCTCCCATCCCTGCGTGGCCACAAAGAGCCCGGGTATCGATTTCAGTGTGAAGAAGCCCCAGCCCTCAGAGTGCTCTCCCGGGCTCCTCTGAGAGCTCCGCTCAACCACCCTGCCAGGCATGTTGGCTTGACAGCGTGGGGATCAGGAAGGATGGGTCCTGGCACCATTCCTGGGGTTAGATTCTTAAATTGTAACAAATAATAGAGACTAAAGGAATTGTTTTTAAAAAGCTGAGAAAATCACCTTATGAATTGCTTTTGCACTCAAAAGGGAGCGGAGTAGGAGCAGGAGCTGCTGGGCATCTGCTCCGTGAGCTCTGCACCAGGGACGGGGGGCAGGGCTGGGAACATGGACTAGGGACCGGGCGAGGTGCGGTTCAGCCCTGGCAGCCCAGCAGCTCGGCGGCACGGCCAGCGTTCCTCTCCCTCCTCCCTGCCCTCCGGCAGCTCCCCATCCATCAGCAGTCAGCTCTGGGAAACGGCCTCCCCGAGGCCGGCCGCTCCGGGGACTTTCAGTAAATAGTGGCGAGGGCACAGCCTTCAAGATGAGGAGCGGTGTCAGATCCCTGCCCAAGATACCCTGAGCCTGGAATGGTTTCCTTCCCTTGATCATACTTTGATTCTTTAACTGCCCTTTTCCTGCAGTTTTTCTTTATGTCAGCAATTAATCCATTGCTCCTAATAAGGAAGCCGGAATTTCCTTGGGAAGAAAGTCCATCAGTTGTGTCAAATGTGCACTGGGCAGGAGCACACGTGGGACGTGAGGGGCTGGTGGCCCAGGGGCTATGCTGGCCGCGCAGGGAGGATGCCGTGGATTCCCACAGGCACCAAAACCGCTCGTGGGATGGATGTGACCACACGGGTTATGAGCCGGTGTTACCATGCAGCAGGTTTTTAGGAATGCAGACAGCCAGGTAGCTGCACACCTTCATATTAATGTGGTTTTGTAGCTATTCGTTAAACAGGCCCCTACAGAGAGAAAAGTTTTAGGGCGCGCTGGCACCCACTCTCAGTCTCGCCTGTGTGGACAGCACGTGCACAAGCACACCCCGGCAGGGGAGGCTGCTGTGACATCGGGGCCTCTCCAGCTGGTTTCTTTACAGTTTAAAAAACCCTTTAACTGCCATTACGCAAAGTTTTATGCAAGGCAGCAGGCAGTCTGTTTTATCTGATCCCTCCCTGCTGCTCCCAGCCCAGCAGTCAGTCCAAGGGCAGCCGGAAACAGGGCAGGATGGAGAGGCTCAGCCATTCCATCACCTAGCAGATAGCTCTACCTGTGCCGTCTTTTCTCTTTTCCTGTATAGCCTTGGTCGCTATGATCACTGGCTGGTTTTGTCTCCCTTGGGATACGTTGGGTTGCCAGCTCTGACATGCCCACAGACTTCTCTCCCCACCCCGGCGTGGAGGCAGGTTGAAGAGGAGGCAGAGCCCGGCTGGCTTGCAGAGCTCAGGTCCAAGACTTCTCCCACCTCCTCCCTCCTGGCAGCTCCCAGAGAGGTATATTTGTCCAGTGCAGCCCTGAGAGCCTAGCCTGGGATGAACTTGTGTCTGATGTATCGCCTCTGCCGAAGGCTGCGAGAGGAAAGAAAAGTTTGGTGTGTGGCGGGACGGCCTGGACGAGGAGACAGTGTGGCTTAGAGATGTGGTGCTTGAAGAAACTGAGCTCAGTTACAGAGAAGCTGCAGACATCAGAGCTCAGCCTTCAAGTAGTGAACCGAAAAATCCCCATCACTGGGATCCTCACAAAGGAGCCCCAGTGAAACCCACCCATCTGCCCCTTACCAGGGAGAGTCACCGGGCAGGTGAGGGGCACTTGGTGGGGGACGCCAGCCTTGCCCACCCTTCCTCCCTGCAGAGAGAACAGGTCACATCTCCAAGGTCTCAAGCAGGGCTCCAGCAGTGGGAGAGAGGAACAAGGACCACGAGTGCCAGGGGCTGGCTGGCATCAGGCTCCTGCCAGCTCTCTGGCGTCCCTGCCAGCCCCGGCAGCGCCAACAATGCCGGTCTGTGCGGCACAGATGCAGGCACTCGAGGCCTGACGCCCAGCTCCTTCAGCCCCCGCACAAGCCCTCGCTGAAAAACGCTGATACCAAGTTTGATACCAAGTCAGCTTTAATGGGAAGATCATTTACAAGTCTTTTCCTGGCAGCAACAACAGCAGCAGCAGCAGCAACAACAACAGTCTCTCTGCAAAGAGCTGAAAAGCTGCCAGGCGGATTTTCGAGTGAAAAGACGGCAATAAAAGGCAATTCGCCATTGCGCAGCCCCCTCCACATCTCACCAAGCAGCTGCAGCAAATCCCGGTGCTTTTGTTTTTATCTTTGCAGAGCTCAGTGCCCATTTCTTGTATCCTGAGTCCACCACCTCTTCATTTTCTTTCAAAGCCGCAGCAGCGGGGAGGGATGGCAGCTGGGATCCTTTCTCCATGTCGTGCTCTAGCACGTGGCTGGGGAGCGGGATCCGACGTGCACAACAGCCACGGAGAGTGGAGCAGCTTGGAGCAAACCCACCCACCACGGGGCTCAGACCCCTCTTCCCGGGTGTGCAGAAAGCGCTGCCTTTGCTTTATCGCCAGAGTAAACGTGTTCTCATCTCTCTAGCATGGGGCTTTCATCGAATGCTGAGGTCCTTGTAGCGATTAAATCATGAAACCTAACAAGCCCTCCCACCAAAGGAACAGGAGAGCAGTTAATAAATTAGGCGTGCTTAAGAACAGTGGGGAGGGGATGGAAATACGATTTTACCTGTATCTCTCACAGGGAGGCTTGTGGAAAAGCAGAAGGATGAGATCTGCTCTCGCAGACACCTGGGAGAGCAAACTGAGGCATCCCGTGGGGAGAGTGTGTCCTGGGGAGGGAGGAAGGGGAATGGGAGGGACCTTGCAGGTGCCGCTCAGCCCGCTCCCTTCCTTGGGACGAGGTTTTTTCCCAGTAAAACCCCTAAAGGAACACATTTGCTTGAGTACCTATGCAGTGAGGTCTCCTGTGCTTTGCTTGGGTGGAGACACTGCACCCCAGTGGGACAGGGCAGCTGGGGAATGCCCTCTGCTTTTCAGGAGCAGGTTTACCTGCCTGAAGAGCCCCTTCGCTGGGCCCAGGCGTGAGCTGAGCCACCTCCTGAGCTCTGATTTTTACCCGATGAGAGCTGTTCCTCAGTGGTCATGTACACCCCTCCGCGGTGTGCCGGGAAGGGGGAACGCGGCACCAACACACCACGTCCAGGGGGGCTGTAGGAAATACGCATAGTGAATTTGGGGACACTGGTCCCTCTCTTGTGATGTAAAAAGAGGGGAAAGGTGTCTGGGGAGCTTTTAGGACGATGAAATACATAAGTGCTAACAGAAAACACTTCCTATACAGGACAGGATTAATACGAGGCACTTGGTGGGTGGGTGGGACAAGGAGCACAGCAGAAGGTGCAGGAGAATGAGCAGCTCGCAGGGGACGTGGCAAAGTGCTGCTCAGCAAAAGCCTGAGCCTCCGGTCCAGGGCTCGCTGTGCTTTCCCTGAGGGACCCGTTACTGGATGCTGCAAAAGGCTGACCCCGCTCTCTGCTCGTGGTGTAGCTGGGTGGTGGTGCTGGCAGAGGGTCCCTGAACCCGACACCCCTCTGTGGCAGGTGATTCTCTGGGGAAAGGTACCACTGCTCTGCTGCTGCTGCCAGCTGCAGCAGCTCCTTCCCATGAGCCGGAGTGATTTCCAGGCAGATCCCTAGTTAGGATCCCCAGGCTGAAATCGGGGTGATCCTATAAAGAAGGATGGAGAGTGAACCCACTTCAAATGAAAGCACTTACGGCCATGAACCTGGCAAACAGCATTTGGAGCTCTGCAGCAAAAACAAAACAGACCCAGACGGCACATATTTTCTTTCCTTTGAAAGGGAAAACACAAAGTTAAAGGATTTAAACCTCCCCCCCCCTCTTTTTTTTTTAGAGGAATTAAAACAAAAATTCACATCTGGAATGACAACTCCTAACCCTACCCCGTACCCCCCAAATTAATCACCCCCTGTAATGGAAATGCTGACAGAGTCATAACTCCAACCTTTCAAACACAGAGCTGGTATTAAACTGCCCCTGCAGCCCTCGGAGGAGCAGCCGCAGCATTTTGCAAGCACTGAAGGAGTCGCAGGCAGAGCGGCTTATCCTGGGTCACGTCTGCTCCTTCTGCAGCACGGGGCTGCTCCTTTGGGTGCCCCCTGCCCCCTCTGGGCAGGTGTGCTGCATGGTCACACTGCCTGTCCCCTGTCCCCGTGCTGTGCCCACGCGCTCTGCCCTTGCCAGCTCTCCCTGGGACAGCAAGGGATACTGCCATGGGCTTGTGTGCGGGGGCTTTTGGGAGATGCCCCTGTGCCGGGCTCAGCACACGCCGACTGCACTAGACCTGACATGTTCTTTCCCTTCCAAGCTGCTGGACCCTCGCAATTGTTTAAACTTTGGTAGCATTAATGTACAAGCTGTAAAAATAGAGCCTGATGCCAAGAGACCCATCTAACACGTCTTTGAACTTTATGTCAGCCTGCTGGCAGCTGCAGGTCTCTCCTTCCACTGCTTCCCTGGGGCAGCCCAATCCTTGGGTGACCCAGTGGCATGGGCAGTGGGGGGCTCAGCGCCCGGCTGGGAGGTGTCAGGATGGGGGCACACAGCCAGCGATTTGCAGCCTGCGATGGATCTCAGCAGAGAGGCGAGCACAGCCTGGGGGACCCTACCCGCATCCGGGAGCTGGTCAGAGGCTGGATTTGGGGCAGGAGAGAAGGGAGGACGTCTGGGAAAGGAGATGATGAAAGGGAGAGGACTGACCCAGGGCTCTGGGAAGGGTGAGTGCTGGTTGCAGAACGTTGGTTGCATGGATGCTCCAGTAAACAGCTTAGCTTTCACCTTGCCAAGAGAGCCCTTCACCCCTGTGACAGCTCCTCTGAGCTGCTGACCCTCTTACAGATGGGAACTTCTGCCAAGGGAGGGGAAGGAGTGATGGGTGGGGGCTCAGGCTTTGCCTCTCTCCCTCCAACAGGCTCCGGACTGTGCTGGCAGCACCTCATGCATTCATGACGGTGACTCTAGGGTGACAGTGTCAGCCTCCAGATCACGGCTCGGAGGGAAGGGCTCGAGGGGAATGTGGGTACTCAGCCAGGGGATGAGCTCGGGGCAGTGCAGAGGGACACGGGGCTTCGCAGGTGCTGGAGGTGCCAGGAACTCCAGTCCTGTGGGAAGCGCCTGGGCTGGCAACAGCCATCCCACCCCATGCACCCAGTTCTGGGGTCAGATAAAACATCCCCACCGCCCAGCAGCCTGACGTGGGGACTGGGATGTGGTGTGCAGCTCTCACGCACTCCTGCATCATGGGGAGCTGTGCCAAAGTGGTCCTTGTCACTGGAGCCAGTGCGGAGACATCATCGTCCCCGCCTGCGTGGAGCAGCCGCCGGGCGAGCGGCCCGGCCAGCGCTGGGGCTGGAAATAGCGAGCTCTATTGTTTTTCCACCTGTCCGAGTTACAAAGGGCCAAACGGATTTTCATGAAATGTTATTAAAAAATGAAAAGGGTTTGGCTTCCGGGCCGAGGCCCCCTTCGCCAACTCAGCCCCAGGCAGAGTTTTATGACTAAGTATGTAATAAAACCCTTTGAAAGAGGGGCTTATAACCGGAGTCTCCACAGACCCTCTCTGCTCAAGGGCAGCACGTGGGGGATTGCAATGCACTCATATCCTGCTCGCTCCTCTTCCGAAGGCACTTTTCCATGACAGGGACAAAACTACCCTCTAGACAGACGCGTTGCCCCCTGCAGCGTCACAGCTCTGCCTTCAGAGCAGCATCCTGCTGGGAGGCGGCGCGCCGGGCTCCCAGGGACCTTTCCTCCCCGGGGGAGCACCAAGGGAGCAGGGGCAGAGGGGACAGAGCTCCAGATGCCAGGACAGACCAGCTGCGAACAGGCCCTGGGCTCAGGGCATGGGAAAGGAGCTCGTGTCCACTGCAGTGGGCTGGTGTGGTTCTCTGGAGCATCAGCCCCGCGGGGACACGGCGCGCGAGGTCATGTGCAAGGAGGTCTGGGCAAGCATCTCCGAAGGGTCTGTCTAAGGGCTGGGAGGGTGTGAGCACCGAACGGTTTGGGAAGGTCCTCGAGGAGTGAACTTGAACAGGGTCAGCTGGAAAGCAGATGGACGTGGGTGTCATATAGATAGTGCATGGCACACGCGAGCCCCACAGACGTGCTCCAGCCACACAGAAACTTGGTGTGCAAATCTTATCTCTGAATGAATAATCTGTAAACAACGTTCTCGTTATTTTGCTAGCTCTAATTAGGACAAAGGCAGAAGAAATTAAGTATTTAGGCTGACTCCCAGGGAAACTTCACAGAGCAGAGCAGCTCCACAGACTTCAGAACAGTATCCTAAAGGGAGTGCTGGAAACCCTGAGCCATTTAAATTCAGACCGGGGAAGCCCTGGAGGTTAATGCACAGGCCAGTGTTGGCCCAGGGAGGGTAGGTGAGAAGATAAAAAGGCCTTTTTCATTTCTCTTCACGGCATTGCAGTGAAGGACTGCAGGGCAGAGTGCAGATTCCTCTTTCCTGCAATATATCACTCCTCGGGCTGGAATCCTGTGCTCCGCGCTTCCGCGATCGGGGTTTAAATTGGCGTTTAACAAGATCACTACAGCAGCGTAATGAGACATCACTTTAGTGCTGCAAATACCAATCTGCAGTTAAAAACTCTGCTGTCAGCTGATGGCTTTGTTTCCACAGTTGTCTTGTTAGGTGTCAATCACACGGCTAAGCATCCCCGCGATGGAAGTGCGAGGGATGGAAGCGGGTGGGTGATGTACATTATTGGGAGTTAATTACGGCAGGAGAATGACGGGAGCTGGTGGTGGACATCACACCGTGAAGCCTGAGGGAGAGGTTGGCAGCGAAGGAGCAGCTTTGGGCAGACCTCTAGGGCCAAGGCTGGACGGGGACAGGGGCTGTGAGGTGGGGACTCAGCCCTGAGACCCCACAGGGCTCCTCGAGGGACTCCCTGGACTCAGCCAAGGCATGGTGCGCTCCTCAGAGCTGGCCAGATGAACCTCGGGGGTTTTGGCTCCTGCATGATGTCTAACAACAGCTTCTCTTGCCTTCCCCCTCGTCTGCAGAAGTAATCAGATACTGGGTGGCAAAAGCAGCCGTGAAGGTATGAAAACCCTGTGCCCTGCAGAAAATGGGCTCTGTGAGGGGAAACCGAGCAAACCACGGGTAATACGGGGCAGATGGAGAGGAGCAACGCTAACACATTGACTGCTGGCAAGGCTCTGACCCTGCCAGGCGGGTGGAAAGGCTGACGATATGCTGATAGATGGGTTTACCTTTCTCGTCCAAGCCACATTTCAACAGGCGTCCTTTTAACACTGTGTCGTATTGCAGCTGCGTGCTGGGAGTGCTGGAGGTACTGGGGACAGGGAGAGGGTGGTGACAAGGCAGGAATGCAGGTCAAGGCAGTGGAGGGGCTTCAGCTCCCCACTCATGTTCTCATTATTAATTTCCCACTGCTGGCCCTTCTCCCCATGGATGGGCTCCCCCGGCCAGGCAGGCCCTGGGGTCCCGCAGCTGGGGCTGGGGGGTGTGGGCTGGGCAGGGGGAGGAAGGGGTGGGGGAGATTTTTTACTTCAGCCAGAAAATGTGCCTGTGGGATGAAAGGCAGCAGACCCTGTGAGGGAGAGCGGGTGAGGGGTGCGAGAAGAGCCGAGAATGGCCCTGCAGCACGGGAGCACAGGGGGGCTTGTGGGTGCCTGGCACCAGCCTTCCCGCTGGGAAGGGGCGCAGCTAAGGCTGACCCCAACATGGAAACCCTTGCCCAGGAAAAATGCTCTGCTTTTCTGATAACAGAACACATTCCTGAAATCGGGCAAAATGTCATCAATTACCTCGACATTCCACGTCTTTCAGGGACCGGGAAGTACCACATAATCGGTAACGGACACACACGTCATGCCCGGGCTGCGGGGAGCTGCCGGCATGTGGCATTTATTTAGTTATTGTAAGGGAAGGCAGAGAACTTAAGGTTTGCTGCTAAGGATTCACCACGTATGAACGCCTGGGAAAAAATCCAGCCCAAAGTCTCATTCAGAAACCTGGATAAAGTGGTCCAAGAGCCCTGCCCTGTGCCGAGCTGGGAGAGCCCCGCGGAGCGAGGCAGGACCCCAGCGCTTCGCCAGGGTGTGGAGCTGCAGTTCTGGGCAGAGGAACACCAACTCCTCCAGCACTTAAAAAATGAAACCTCACGTACATGCCTCTGCGTAGGCCCGTTGTCCCCTGCACCAGCTGTCACAGCAAGCTGCTGCTGCAGAGCTCGGCTGGCTCCGGGGTAGATGCACGTGGGAAAAGAGAGCATCAAAGAAGGTGGTGGCCCCTTCCCCTTCCCCTTCCCCTTCCCCTTCCCCTTCCCCTTCCCCTTCCCCTTCCCCTTCCCCTTCCCCTTCCCCTTCCCCTTCCCCTTCCCCTTCCCCTTCCCCTTCCCCTTCCCCTTCCCCTTCCCCTTCCCCTTCCCCTTCCCCTTCCCCTTCCCCTTCCCCTTCCCCTTCCCCTTCCCCTTCCCCTTCCCCTTCCCCTTCCCCTTCCCCTTCCCCTTCCCCTTCCCCTTCCCCTTCCCCTTCCCCTTCCCCTTCCCCTCCTTTTTTCTCTAACCCACTGGAAAGAGCACTGCTGTATGGTTGGGAAATCCTATGGACGAGCTGATGGTGGGTCCTGTGCATGGACTGAAGGTGGATCCTATGGATGAGCTGATGGTGGGTCCTGTGGATGAGCTGATGGCCGTGCTCCTGCAGACAGCTGCAGGGGTTCGGTGTGCGGGAAGATGGCTGCGTTTTCCAGCTAGTCCCAGTAAACCCCTGCAGAAGAGAGTGAACATGATGAAGTGTCTCTTCCTCCACCCCTGTTCTCTCTCCCCTGGGCTCACAGAGCGCAGGATGGTGCCGGCGAGGTGCCCAGCCCGGGGCCAGGATGCTGCTCTGGCCTCAGCTGCCCCGTGCTCCGAGCAGGTCTCCACTCCAGCGGCAGCTCAGCAGCCCCAGCTGCTGGTCCAGCCCCAGGCTGGCACAACCGCTTGTCAGTGCTGGGAAAGATTTATAGCTAATTTTACAGAGCTGTCACTGCGCAGTCCCAGGAATGAAAGAAGTGGACTTCCAGCAAACCTGCTCACAAGGAGACACCAGAAACCCCAAACCGCCTTGCTAAAGAGCCAGCGCTGTTTTCAAACACAGCTGATTGATTGCTTTGGGAGGACTCTCGGAGGACTTTTGGACCTGCTGGACAAATGCAGCTTGCAGGAGATGTTCCCCTCGTCAGGGACCTCAGGCTCCTTGAGCAACCACTCAGCACGTCCCACCCATGATGTGGCCCTGTGAAAATGTTTTGAGAAGCAGCAGCAGAAGAGATTTCATCTCTCTAACCTGAAAAAATACATGGAGAGAAATTATTGTGTTATGATCAAACTGGCAGGGGATGGCAATTCTGCTTCTCAACAATTTCAAGAGCTTGAAATGGATTGTTTTTTCTGCTGGAAACAAAACATGACCTCCTGTACGGCCCCGCAGAATGGGATGGTGGTGAAACATCCATTTCCAAATCAGAAGAACTGGGGTTTTGATTTGCGAGCGTCTGTTCCGAGGTGACCGCAGAGTCCTTGACCCAACCTGTTGAAAATGGCTCAATCCGCTGCCACACGAGTGCTCACTTCTCAGGAAGCCCTCTATTAGAGAAAAATAGACCCGATCAAGAGATGCTCCCACCAGATTCCCCAGGCTTCCCCAGCACTGCTGAGGTGACAGACAGGCTGCCGCAGAGCGAGGGTGTGACATCTCATCCTGCGAGGCGAAGGGACGGTTTTGTTTTCCTCATGCCAGGGCAGGAGGGAGGGCAGGTCTCTGCCCCCCAGCCAGGCTGCTGGCAGGGCCAGTGTGGACACTGGGACCCCGCACTCACGTGTGGGGATGCTGGGCAAGCTGATGCGGCCGCTCCTGGGGAGACATTGGTCTCCCTGGACTCCAGCTCATGCTGGATGCTGCTGTCCCGGGCAGATGTTCGGATGCAGCCCTGGTGTGATAAAACAAGAGAAAACTTGCACAGCTGTGAGTGGGTGACGAACCTGCTGTGACAAAGACTGACCGTCCCCCTCGGTGGTGGCCCCGCGGAGCTCCTTTGTCCCCTCCAGAGGATGCAGCACAAGCGAGTCGGGGCGATGGCTCTGGCAGGGACAGGGGGGATAGTTCGAAGCTGGTGGCACTGAGGTCAAGGCGGCCCGTGCTGGCCGGGGTGTGGGGACAGGCTGGCCAGGGCATGGGGGCTTGCGATGCAGTGGCCTTGGGCTACAAGCAGCTGGCCCCCCTGCAGCCCTGGCAGCCCACGCAGAGGGAGAGGGGGCGAGTCCGAAGGAGGGACGGGTAATTCCCCCCTTCTCCTGGCCCTGAGGAGGGGCGCGGGCGGGGGCACGTGGGTCTGGCTGTAGCGGGGCCGGCAGCCCCGCTCCGTGAGCCGCGGGAGAAGGGAAGCGAGTGTTTGGAATTGTTTGGCGCAGAAGGGAACGAGCTGAAGACAATGTCAAGCTCTGTAAATATTTACCAGATGAATGAGAGCAGGGGTTTGAAACGTTAGACAGCTGAGAAATGGCTGTTTTAATAATTCTCCTGATAAATTAAAACTTAGGGCGGGGGGGCAGGGAGCAGGTCAGGGGAGGAGGGGGGTTGTTTAGAGATCCGGGGCTTGAGAAGCTGTCCCGGACTGAGATGGGGCCGTGGCCGACGAGCCCGGGCCTTCACCCATGGGGACGAGGATGAGGAGCAAAGTGCCTTTTGCCTACTGGGGTGCTGGGGCTGCCCTGCAGGACATGGGCACTGGGGAGCAGCAGCTCCCTGCGGTCTGCCACGGTCACGGGGGTGCCGGGCTGGCTGAGGGAGGACGCAGAGCGGCAGAGGCAGAGCAGTCCCTTGGCAGGCCAGGGAAGCCATCAGAGTAATGGTGGCACAAGAGCAGACCCGTGAGTGGGGGCTGCAGCCCGGCTCGCTGGTCCCCCTCCTGCCTTCACCACTTCAGACGTGGGGATGCATGAGGGAAAGACCCAATTCTCATTGTTCAGACCTAAAATTCACCCTGCAGTCAGGCGCGGCGGGGATTTGCAAGCAGGGCTCTGCGTGTGCCACTGCTGGCATTCAGCTCTCCCTGTTTTCTCCATTAAGTGTCTGAAGCTCGGTGCCGAAGGAATGCAGGACCAGACTAGCCCCTGCCTTCAGTCCTCCCTCTGCCTCTGCTTGGAGCCTGGCCGGGGCCAGGACACGGTCTGACTCACGGCACAACCTGCTCCCAGCAGGGAACACCCAAAATCGAAACGCTGGGGCTTGGCAGGTGAGCGAGGGGGAAGCTGCACTGCAAGTGGTTTGCTTTCAGATGTGTTTGCACGTTTGGAGCCTGCACGTAGAGTTGATTAATTGCTGGGGATCTTGGACGGGTTGGTTTTTTTTTAAATAGTGCTATTTTAAACAAAACTTTGCAGTTCCCCTTTAAAGGAGACATCTGGGCTCAACGTGGCAGGCAGGGAAGAGGCAGTGGGAGCAGCGCCGATGGCAGGGAGAGGCACGCACGGGAAGAACGGTCACTGTGGGGAGCTCACCAGGCAGCTCTCCGCTTTGCCAAGCCAGCGCCTGTCTGCAGGGCTTGGACCCGGGCACGGGACATGCCCGCCCTCCTGGCCGTGGCTGTTTGCATCACCTGAGGGGCTTGGCAGGACAGGGGCTCCTTTGGCCAGGGTCCCTTTGGGGTCTTGGTCCCCATTTTGCTGCAGGGAGGTGAGCTGAGGTGAGATCCTGCTTCTCTGCAGCTTCCAGGTGAGAACGCTTCAGAGAGACAAAAAACCCTAACGGAGGTTGTGACTAGATGTGCTACAGATGCACCAGGAACATCGTGTTGCTGCCGGGTAGGCAAGCAAGAGAAAAATATGGGGGAGATATACCTGCCCGCCTCAGCTCCTAAAGCATCCTCTGACTCCCTGGAGCTGGGTAGAAATATCTCATCTGCGCAGGCTGCCCCATCAATGTTCTTTATGGGATGTCTTGGGCCTCTCCTGCGGCATCTGGTAGGGGAGAGGCGTTTAGGCGCCGTGGAGTTCCGGCCTGGCCCTTTATGGCAGCTCTTAGGCTCCTCTATGATCTGGGCTTTGGGGCAAGTCGAAGCACAGCTGAGACAGAGGAATAAAGCAGGACTTTCTTATTTATTTTCCTTTTAATGCTCTGCCATATTCACCTTTCAGGAAATTCCCGTCTGCCTCCGAGTGGCAAGCTCCTTTCCTGGGCTCTGCACACCGGCTCCACATGGTTTCATTTTCCTCACCAGCATCAATAAATCTGCTAGTGAAAGCGTCTGCTGGAGGTGTCTGCTCCCCGACAGCAGAGCCCCCATCGCCCACGCAGGATGTCCGTGTCAACAGCTTACAAATCCTGCTCCCCCGCCGGCCAGGGGGCGAGGGGCTGGGCTCGGGGGGCCCTGGGCTAGGGCTGCCTTCCCTGCTGGGTGCCTGGTTGGGTGCATGGGCAGAGGGCTCCTTCCAGTGGGAAAAACTCCTCTAACCGATGTCGTTAACAGCCTGGTCCGCTCTGCCCAGGCTGCTGGGAGCTCCTGCTGTGGCCACTGAGGGCTGGATGTGCCCCGAGCTGGGGGACATGGCGATGCCCTCGTTCTGGTACCACAGGAGCAAGCACGAACCCACACCCAGAACAGCTGCCAAACACTTTGTTGGGAGCTAAAGCCAATCGATGAACTTTGTACCATCTCCAAACGGGGGCCTGGGAAGCAGAAAACGTTGCCAGTTCCCCTTGGTCTGTCTCACTTCTCAGCTCCCACAGTGAGAATTTTTATTTAATTGAAAGCTGAGATTAACTCATGACCCCATGGCTCTGGGAGATGGCACTTCAATAAAGCTGATAAATAAAAGCTTGCTGATAAAAATCACTTTTTTTAAATGCAACACAATGGTTTTCCCTCCCTCCCCGCAGCCCCCCCAGGCTCAGGTGTAGCCTGAGAGTGCCTAAGGGCAGAGACAGGTAATGAAACAAGGCGAGTTGCTGTTTTTTTCCCCAGCAGAGATTGCCTGTGGTTTGCTCTGGGGCTGGCAGGTGCTCTGAACGGAGGCTCCGGCTTTAAACAGGACTCCCTGGATTTGAAGAAAACATTGTTATATTTTATTCATGCAGATCTCGTTGATATGATCACGAAAATGATTTTGGCTGTGCTCATGGTTGAGTCTGGAAGTACCGACTTAGGAGGGTAAGTGCTTTCCTCATGCCAAGCAAGGACTGGAAATCTTTGGCCCACCAGCTCCGCAATCTGCTCTCCTCCTCCCCAGCCTCCGGCGAAGGCGGTGCTGGGGTTTGCTGGGCTGGAACTGCATTTTCCACATCAGCCCCACCCAGCGCAGCAGGGCTTTGCCCGGGCAGGAGCGTGGACCCTCCTGTTCCCCTCCTGGAGACGGGGGTTCCTACACCCACGTTCCAGCTGAACTTCTGCTGGGATGCTTACAGAGGGGTGACTTACAAACCAGCCCCCAGCGTTATCCTTCCCTCTGCTCTGAGTTTCTATCCATCGTGTATCGCCAGAGAGCTCTTCTGGGGAAAGGAGCTATTTTTATTCCACTGCTTGTACTAACCTGAGCAGCTACACGAAACAAGTTCCACGTGGAAGATGTCGAACGTGGCCCAAGAGTTGTGCCGGGGACTATACGGACACACCAAAGGAACGAGGCCATTGCCCTGAAGATGCCTTGGAGTAGGAAAAAGTTCACTGACAAGGAAAACCATCACCAGCAGTTTACAGAGGTGTTTGTCCTGCCTTGTGGCAGGAGCGACGGGAAGAAGCAACACTTCAGGGGACTATTTTACCCCTTCCTCCAGATACATGGGATCACAGCCGTGATTCAGCAGCCCAGCTCCACACGGACGTCTCCTGAGAGCCCCAGCTCTGTGGCCCCCCAGTGCTGCTGGAGGGGTGGTGGGGATGAGCAGAACGGTTCTTCCTGGGACAGAATCCTGCTGCCCACGTCCCCACTGCTGTGCCTGTGGAAAGATAAGCAGCAGACAGGAGAAGTTTTTTGCTAACAGCCCAAATCAATATTTATTATCATGAAAAGGTGAGATTGTTATCAGGAAGGGTGGTAATAATAATAATAATAATAAATACAAGTCTAAACCTATTATTTGTATGTATGGTCCAGGATGAAAAACAATCCCCAAGCACAGCCTTTGTAGATGTCTTTTGCTTTGTAGAAATAGACTCCTCTGATATTCTCACTTAGATTTTCCCAGGCCCCCTGCTGAGATTTTGATGTCTGACTTACACCAAGAATATTGAGCATGAAATCGAGACATCACTTCTGGTGACAGCTGATGGAGAGGCAGAGTGAGGGACACCGGGCCAGCCCCAGCTCGGGCAGCGTGCTTCCCTGAACGCAGACCTGAGGAGGCACCAGGGCTGCTGCGAGGGAACAGCTTTGGAGAGCGGTTCCCAGCCTGCAGAAAGAACCTCCCCAAAATCTGAGAGACCATCACAACCCTGAGCACTTTCTCAACCGTGGTGGCTTCTTAGAGTGCAGCTTCTCTAGCGACATCCTCAGAATGCACAGGTTTAAAGCAGAATTGTATGAACTCAAGTGCTTTGGTACATGTGAATCTTCTCGTAAGGTGAAGAGGAGAGGGCATGTGTAGAGCTTTGCTTCACCAGCTGCTGGAAGGCTCCTGGATGTGAGGGTGAAGGCAAGACCCTATGTGAGACAGGGCAAGGCAGGAGGCAGCAGGTTTGTGTGTAATCTCTTGGGGAGGATGGGGAAACCCAGAGGCCAAAGGAAGGAGGCAGCCCTCAGGATGGTGTTGTGGGAATGGGACTGAGAGGACGCTCGGGCAAGTCACTGTCACTGCGCTGGTTCCCTGAGCTCCTGCTCCCCAAGTTCCTGCTCTTTGCCCAGTTGGCAGGGAGGGAGAGCAGGACCAGTGGGGAAGGAGATGCCTGCAAAGTAATGTGAGCATTAGCAAGAGTGGAAAGCTTTCTGATTAATCAATAAGTTAAATTACCACTCATTAAATCTCCACCACTCTCCTCTGTCTCTAATGGCAGCCATTAACGAATTGGTTCTTCTGGGTACTGTACCTGGGTCTCTCCTGTGCTGTGTCAGTGACGCACTCGCTGTCCCCTGAGGCCTGTCCTGTATGTGCCCATCGAGCCACGTCCAGCCTTTCCAGCAGCACCTCTGAAAACAAGGAGCATTTCTGCATCAGGAGCCCCACAGCTAATCACAGCTGGGATTTGGGTCTGACTCCTGGAACATGCTGAGAAATGGCACTTCCAGATGACTCCTGCCCATCGCTGCACGCGTTCGCTGGGTTCCCTCACCCCAGGGTACCGGGAGGGGTTTCCCCCTGGAACCGCACGTTTCTTCCTTTGCATATGCCATCTCTGCTCAATTTACTCTTCTGAAACGCTTTAAAGCTCTGAAGTTTGCTCCTTCAAAGAAGTTGAAGGTCTTCTCTCTTCCTTACAGATTAATTATAGCGTCAAACACCCGCAGTACCTGTCTTCTATGACTGTATTCCTGCTCCGAAACTTCTCGGGGATCGGAAGTTCCCCAGCCTTTTGCTGGACAGTGTCCTGCACTAAGCCGGGCGGCCGCTCCACCGGCAGTCGCAGCTGAGAGCTTCATGAAGTCAGGGTGATCTGATGAAAAACCCGCAGTGCGAAGAGAAGGGCTGGTTTACTGTCTCGCGAGGATCCCAGCCCCATGCACCGTTTACAAGCGGAAAGGGTTATTTTCCTGCAATCTTGAAGTGGATCTGAAAGTCAAATGCCTTATTCCTGCTCACACATCATCACGTAAGTGCCAATTTTCGCTCTTCATCTCATGAGTCACAGCATTGCTGGGCCAGGCAGGGTTGCAGCAGGAGGTAAAAGGGTCAAGAATGTGGCAGGCGATCTGGGGGCTCCTCCGCTAGAAGCTGGTAGGGGAAGATGTGCGACACAGCAGCATCACAGCACCGTCTCCTCCAGATGCTCTTCAGGGAGGAGCTGGCATGTGTGTTCAGTACAAAAGACGATGCTGCTGATCTGCACGAGGCACAGCTCTCCTGAGTTAGACATCTCCGCTGTGACATGGCCCTTTTTTGGTGTCGTTGTACATGCTGCTCAGAGTTGTCCCTCCAGGCTGACTGCAAGTCCCGCAGCATCCAGCTCCACAGCATCCAGCTCCACAGCAAGCCTGAGCGGAGCTCTGAAAATCCAACATTTCCCAAACCAGCTGTTTGTTTCCCCAGTAACAGAAGCAGTTGCCAAGCCCTGCCCCGGGGAGGAAAACTGGAGATGAAGCGAAGCCATGGAGCTAGGCTCATGGCTGCTCGTCCCCTCTCCCCCTCCACAGGGAAAGACCCTGGGAGGCTTCCCAGCAGGACACCGGGCACAGGTGAAGGCTGCAGTTTGGTGGTGGCCAGAGGAGGGACCTGCTTCAGAGCAAACCCGTATGGATGGACAAGGACATGGACAAGAGGATGGGTGAAGAAGAGGTGGAAAAGGGGATGAAGAAGAGATGGAAAAGGTGATGGGTGAAGACTAGTCATGGGAATGAAATTCAAAGGGCCAGAGCAGATACACTTGGAGTGCCTGGGATAAGACAGGGCCAACGCTCATCGCCCCTGTTTCATCCAGACCTTGTGTGTGCAGAATCCTGGAGGATCACCCACACGGGTCAGAGTCTTCTTCCCATGACAAGGCCAGGGCAGGGTCTCAGTACCTGCCTGGCAGGGTCCCCAGGGAGGCACCAGCCCCTCAGTCAGCTCTGGCAAAGCTCAGCCAGGTGGTCAGTGTGTCCTGGTGTGGGGGAAATCCTCTGCTGGACCCTCCAGACAGAAAATCCCGCGGGAGGTGCCCTACCACAGCAGGGCTCACCGATGATGACATGGCACACGCGTCACACTGGGGCTGCAGCTCTGCCCCCTCCCCGCTGCCCGAGGGAGGGGGGACGGCAGCCCCAGGCACATCCTTGCTCCCCGCTTTGGTGACTTGTCGCTTTCACGGGGGCGAATCTGAAGCGCATGACATTTGTCTTCCCCATCCAGGCACTGAAAGAGACCTGGAATTGATGGATATTTGCAGAGACAGTGAGATAATAACATTGACTGACAAACTGCTTGTATCTCTTCCCTTTTTTTTTTTTTTTTTTTGTTTCTGCAAAGTTAATAGAGAATTCAGTGAACTTTCCCCAGGGGATGATCCACCGAGGCATCCCGGCTGGTTTGTTGGGGCTGTGTGGCCCAGCACATCATTCGCGCTGTGACGACGGACCCCCAAGCTGTTTCTGGTGAAGGGAGGATGGAATTGATATCATCCCAATGAACTGATTCTCTTATCTGCGTTGTCTGCTCAGCATCTAATGAACTAATGAAATATGCAACAATTCAGCTATAGAACAGACCTCACTTTTAAATTAGCACTAATTAGAGATAATTATCTTGGCTGGTTTGATGTTTCTATGTAATGAAGCTGGGTTTTCTTTTGTCAAGAACTGGTGTGGTCAAATACACGGAACAGCGCACTGAATCTCCACCAGTGCCTTTTATTCCTGAATTATTTCTACATCACCACGAGGTCCGCACTTCCTTTTGATGCCATTTCCTTTGGCTGTCTCTTGATGCCCCTTCCTGATGCTGGGGAGGGATGTAACCACTGCAGCTCCTGCCCTCCATCCCCCACTCTCGCTCCAAGCACAGACATACTGAGGACTCCCAGAGCCCCCTTAAACCCCACCAGCTCCTCTCATCCTGTAGGTGATGTAGGACTCTATGCAGCCGTCTGCCATCTCTCAGATGCATGGTGCTCTGTCTGTCTGTCTTGCTGCTGCCTCCCAACAGCCCATCGCCGCGTGCCGGTGCTGCCGTCTGTCTCCTGTACGGTTCACACAGCACGGTGCTATCGCTGCATCCCTCACCAGGGTCTTCCAGAGCACCCAATGCTGCAGCATCAAAGCCGTCCACGCAGCCAGACCACCCTTCCTATCTGTGCTGGTTTTGGCTGGGATAGGGTTAATTTTCTTCATCGTAGCTAGTATGGGGGGGCTATGTTCTCACTTCTACCCTCCCCATTCTCTCCCCCATCCCACCAGGGGGGAGTGAGCACGTGGCTGTGTGTGGCTTAGTTGCCAGCTGGGGTTAAACCATGGCACTATCCTATAATCAGTAATTTGCCACAGATCCCTCATTTTTCAAGGGAATTTTAACAGCCTGGCTTCTGGCAAGATGCTGTAACGTGATAAAATCACATGTCCTGCTATCACAGAGCAAGGCCTTTCTTCCTGCTCCTCCCTCCCATAACCCGGGGAGCTGCAGGGCCGTGGGAGACACGTGGGACATGAGGACAGCCCGGCATCACACGGCCACCTAGTCAGCCCCGGGCTGCTGCCCGCATCCTGCCAAATAATTCTGTCAGCGCCTGGTTTATGGGCCCGAAGCAGGAAAAGCGAAAGGCACTCTCTTCGTTAGAGGGGAAGAGGCATAAACTACTTGTTCCTATTTCCCACTAATGAAACGGCATGTCTGTCCCCCCAGTCCCCTCTTCCTCACGGCACAGCCAAGCCAGGGCGTGGCCAGGACTGCCTTACCCTCCCCATCCCAGCACAGGGAGAGCAGCAAATGCCACGTGCTTCCCCATCGCTTAATTGGAGTGATGCTGCTGGTCCCCTGGCACCTGACGGCGGGCCGGCAGTGGCAGGCAGCCAAGGTAATTATGGCTGAACGGTCCTCTCCGAGTCCCCAAAGAGTCTTTACGAATCATCGGGTAACAGCAATAGTTCAGGAGAGCGTGGTCTTTGGGGAGCTGGTGTAATTACGGAGACGTTTAAGCCCTCCCTGGCACTACTGGCCGTGCTGCCGTGTCGATTGGGAGGGCTGGCAGGCAGCGGGCAGCGGCAGCTCCCTGCTCACGCGCTGCCTGCACAGGGATGGGCACAACCCCCCAACACCCTCCCCAGGGTAGAGGCGAGGGGAGGCAGCAGTGGGGCGAGCACAGGCTGGGGGCTGCTAGCCCTGCATCAGGCTGGGGAGGGAGCGGAGAGGAGGGAGCTCGAGCAGGGGGCTCAGCCACTCAGCACCTTGCACCCCCGCCGGCGCAGCAGCACCTCCCTTTATTCACAGCAATTATTTCCCTTTCCCATTTATTACGATTAACACGTGGGGGTTGTGCTGGATCAACTACTGGCTTCTGCTAAACATTTCTATAAACAACCCCCCACGTATCTCGCATATATACAGAGAGATTTCTCCCTCCCACACACAATTCTCAGACTTTCTTTCTAGCCCAGTATGGGCTCAAAACAGAACCAGTGCTCGGGGGACCCGCACGCTGCTCATTTGTGGCTGGTGGGAAGAGCACGAAGCCAAGGGGCTGGTTTCTCTGCTGTTAAAACGGAGCAGTGGGGCTCGTGGTCATTTATACCCGCTGGCCCTTGCTCTCGTGTTAGCTCGGCCCTGGGCTCCCCAGGGCAGGAAAAGGTCCCATAAATCCCTAAAGCTGACAGAGGGCTGTTTGGCTTTGCTGGATCTGGCAAAAACTGAATGTGCAATCTAAGGTAGTACCGCGTACCCCGTGGCTACAGAAGAATGATCTTGGCTGGATTTCCATTAAACCACTCAGCGAGCACCAGTGAGTGATTCGGGGCGTCCAGAGCTGCCGGCCGGGTGCAGGGAGGCAGCTGGGGCTCTGCAAGTGCTTGGAAAGAGACGAGGGGTTTGCAGCCTCTTTGTACTACACAAATCAAGGGAGTGTGTGTGGGGGGGTGGGGCTGGTGCTGCAGGAGCCCCTGGAACCGGCTTCTTTGCAGCAGCAAGCACGAGGTGAAGCTCATTGCCGTGCATCTCCTACCCCAGCCTCGCTGCTCTCCTTCAAGGTGACCACAGCAACATGAGAGGTGAAAGCACAAGCCCTGAGGCTGCAGGGCACTTCTTGAGAAGTACATGCAGTTATGAGAGGAACGAGACCCTGCAGGGTAAAGCAAAGCAGAAAGTCTGCTCGGAGGCTGCTCACAAACCCAGTAGCTCCCTGGCCCCTTTACTCCTTCCAGCAAAACCACAGAGGTGCCAGACTCGGAGCAGCCTGACCTGTTCTTCCTCTGGGGTTCTGCCCCTTGCCCCATAACTGGGAGGAACCTGGACATGAGCTCTGAGCATCTCCAAGACCCCTCCCTGGAGCCATTGCGGATGAGCCCTGCTGAGGAGACCCAGGTAAGATGCTTTGTCCTGTGACGCGGTGTCTGCCCACACCTCTGCTGGCTGGCCCTGAGCTGGGCTGCCTGGAGGGGAGAAGTGCCGACTACCACTGAAACGCTTTTGTTCTGGCCACAGCTCAGTGAAAATCCTGCAAGTCCAAACTTCCCACCTCTGTCAGTTTTGCCCTGTCCCTGGCACTGCCCAGGCACCAGCAGCCCGCAGAGGACAGTATCCCCACGGGCAGGGGTGCTCCTTCCCTTTCTTGCCTATGAGACATTTTTGCTGCCGCCACCAGATGTGTAGGGGGAAGTGAGAACTAGCACTCACCTCCTGGGAACGGTCAAGACTGTCTGTCATCATTATCTGTGACTCTGTGTGGAGAATAGCTTCTTCCCCTTGGGAGCAAAGTCAAGCTCCTGCTGTCTTTGGGATCTCTGGCTCTAGAGACAGGAATTTTACTTTTCAAAGTGAAAAACAAAGCAGCACTCAGGGGCACGTGGTTGCTTCTGATGCCATCTGAGCTGTGGGTAACACAAGAGGTGAAATAAGGCACCTTTCAGAGCCCCCCACCTTGAGTTTTCTTTCGACCCCTCGCCCAGCCCCACCTGTAGCATCTCCGCACCGCAGAGCTCCCGGAGCCGCCTGCTCTCCCCTCCCCGGATCAAAGACACGAGTGTCACCTGCAGCCGCAGCCGGTAACAAATCGGTGCCGGGCTGTGTACAGAACGGCTGTCTTGTACCGCAGACGCCGCTGCTGACTGCTGACGGGCCCTTGTCAGGATTTGCATTTCAGAAGGAGCTTGCAGCCCGTGCTATGTTCACATCTCCTCTGCTCGTCACATTTACATACGGCTCACAGCGAGGAGCACCATCCCCATCCCTTCACGCCTGGTGGGGCTGCCTTGTCCCTTAGTGTGCTGTGCTGGTGCTGTGCTGGTCCCTCACGCTGCTTCCCAGCTCCGTGCCAGCGAGCAACAAGGTCAGGGACCCCTCCATGGCTTTACAGCCACTTGCATGAATTTAACTCATCCTTGATAGCAGGTGAGAGGAGCTAAATGTGACACGGTGCCTCCAGCACAGCATCTGCAGGTCCCATTTCAAGGCTGGCAAAACTGGTACTGAGCAATGAAAATCCAACCCAGCATTTGATAGTTTTCCTTCCCTAAAAGAGCAAACTTAGGGATGTGCCTTTCCTTGTCCTCCTGCTTCCTCTCGGGGTAAGATTTCTAGAGGCTTTAGTGCCCCCAGAAAAGGTCCCTCCTGGCCACCTGCCCCAGCATCCTGCCTGGTGCTGGTACTCGCCCTGCACAGCCTCGACGTGCCAGGGCAGCAGCTGCAGCGCATGGGTTCAGGGATCCTCTCCCTGCGTTAGGGCTCTGTAAACAAGCCTGCACTCGGAGAAGAAAAATTGGCAAGCCTCCTGCTTCCAGTAAACAAGCTGTCGGCTCACCGCGCCCCCCCAGCCCACGCGCTCCTCGCTGCATCCATCTTCCCTGATCGCTTGGTGTGTTTTCTCCTAACCAAGAGGCGATTGGATTTTGTGGAAGGAGAGGGAACAGTTTTCTTAGGTGATTGTACCTCGAATGGAAGCTTTCCCTTTGAGCTGGGCCATCCAGGAGAATGATCTTCCTCCCCCAGCCCTGCCTCGAGCAGCACAGCAACATTATCCGGCAATTTCCTTTGGCATCAAAGTGAGAGCAGGGACGTCACCCAGCGTTAACAGCAGCACAGCGGCATGGGTATTCACCTCTCGCAGAGCGATAGGAAGTGGAATTGATTGCAAGAGATCAGACACCAAGACTCTCATTAACTTCTGCTCTCTCCAGAGCCCTGACAGACACTTGCCTTTTTGGATTATCTCCTGCACGTTTCCAGCCAGTGACCCCAGGGCCGCTCCAGCCCCTGTTTACTGAATAACACGCAGCGTTCCCAGAGCGGCGGCTTGGCCCCCTCTGCGCCAGGGAGCATCCGACCCTGGAGCACATCTGAGCGGGGTGGCAGCACTGCAGACCCACTCCGTGCTGTGCCTGCTCCGTGCCCGGCCGTCCGTAACGTGGGGAGAGGATGCTCGCCCCCCCTCAGGAAATGTCTTCCTCCAAGCAGCTGGAGAGGCTGAGGCAGTCCGAGCCCAGCTGTCCTGACGATGATGATGTCAGGCTGAATTTGCACACAGCTGGTGGAGGATCTCCAAGGCATGACCTTTCTGGACATGCTGGAGCATCTGATGTTGTGAAGAAATGGGTGAAATGCCCATGGACACAGATGCCCGTGGGCAGCTGTGCCTTCTGCACGAGCCCTGTCCTGCAGAGCCAGCCAGCAAGAAAGGTGCTGAGCAGAGCCTCCCCGCTGCCATCCCAGCTCCCCACCTCCGGGGCCAAGCCCCACAGTGATTTATAGTGTCCAAAACCATGGGTTTCTCAGCACAGGACCCTCCAGGCTGGCTGTGAGCTGGTGCATCCCTTCAAGCCCACCCTGCAGCACTTGCTGGCTGCAAGGCCAGAGCTCAGGGCTGCAAAACCCAGATGAGAGCTTTAAAGCGTGGAGGAAGAGGCCCGACAGAGCAGGACACGGGGAGCACAGGCCTGGTTTGCACAAAGGCATCGGCGGGTTTGCAGGGAAGGGCATGGGCACAGCATCGCCGGCTCAGCCCCAGCACGTGGTTGGCGAGCCAGGCTATTTCCAGCCCTGCCGCACAGCTCCCTCCCGCCTCGCCTCCCAGCACAGTAGCACAACCTTTGGGGAACGTGGCAGGTGCTATTTAATCTCACCCACTGGCAGCTTTGCTGACAAGAAGCTTTCTTCCTCAAAACCTTTTGTCTTGCCTTTTGTTCTGGTAGGTTTGATGTCCCTCTCCCTCTGCCACAGCCGCTCCAGGCTCCTCTCCACCTGCCCTGTCGCAGCCGCCTTTCTGAGGAGCAGCGGCAGGTTAACCTTGTCAAGAGGCTCACACCTCCCTCCTCCCCGCACTCTTCTGAAGCCGGGTTATGAGTACAAGGCACCCCTGAAAGGCGAACTAATACAGCCTGGAAGGGGAAGATGCTTTGTGCAGCCAGCGCACCCCTCTGGGCAAGAATCTCCCAGAGCTGCAGCTGCAGAAGACAGAGCATGCACCCCTCTGATGAGGGTCCTTCCACCCCCCCACCCCCCCCGATAAGGGTCCTTCCACCCCCCCTCCCTCTGACTGCACCAGAGCTCACCTTGGAAACAGGACAATTGTCCCACTTCTGGTTGCTTTTCTTCCCCTTTCACCCCCTACACACGCTGCTGTTAACTCAGCGAAGAAACCAGCCTCCCCGGGGAGCTGTATCCTCCTGCCCACTAGCAAAGCCAAGGGGCAAAGCTTTGCTGGTGACAGCGCTGGCCACAGGCTCACCGCGTCACCTGGAGCACCCGGAGAGGACAGCGAGCGCGTGGGGGGCAGCTCCTGGCACAGCGCGGGAGCTGAGCCGTGGCCCCGTGGGTCAGGAGCGGGGCCCACTGGAAGAGGAAGAAAGCAAGAAGAGAAGAAGGTGCTGGAATAGCATAAGAGGGCGGCAGGTTTTATTACCCGAACCCAGAGGTACTTGCTTCTAAGAAAAAAGCATCAAATTAGTATCTTTCAAACAACAGCAGAGAGGAGACACAGCGAGTAAGTTCCTCTTCCCTTGTTCACAACATCTGCCTCAGATCGTCCTGCTAATTTCAAGTTACTACAAACTCCTTTAATTCCCTGCCAGAGCTTAAAAAAAAATATTTTTTTGAAACCACAGGCTAGCCAGCTCCACAGCCTCGAATTAAACGTGCCAGTGAGCAATGAGCACAGAAATAAAGAAAAAGAAAGGTCAGGCTGTGTCTCACAATGCACACGAGCTCTGCCTAGCAGGAAGGAAGATGGGGAGAGGAGACAGTCCCCCAGCACGGCCACCCCCCTGGGCTCCAGGGCAGGAAAGGACGTGGGGGAGAACTGGGAAAAGGCCACCTCCTCCCCAGCGCAGCACCTGCGGGACAGGAGCCTGAGCCTGAGCCTGGCAGCGTGAGGGGTCACAGCCCTGGTGCTCTGCAGCTCCCTCACACAGCAGCGTGGGGTCAGTGAGGGGGTCCTGCCCGGCCCCAGCCTTGGTCCTGCCCGGCCCCAGCCTTCCTCCTGCCCAGCCCCAGCCTTCCTCCTGCCCAGCCCCAGCCTTCCTCCTCTCCAGCGGCCACAGCATCTGCCCGGGTCTCCCTTTTCCCAGGGCCCTGCTCAGCACCCACTCACACATAAGCAGTCCCAGCTGGTCCCAGCATGTCTCGGCAGGAGGTTTCCATCTCCTACTTGGCACATCCCGATGGAAAAGCATTCAGAGAGGTCCTGGTGCTCTCAGGAGGTTCTTCTCCCCGGGAACAGCTTACGATGGTGCACAGACTGGTGGTGCTCATGCTGTCTGGTGCTGATTGGACTGTGCCCACCCACGCTGGTGGGGCTGGTCCAGGGAGAAGCGGGGCCCATACCCCTGGGGAGCGGAGCACGGGAGAGGTTGGCGTGAGGACTTTGAGGGGCAGCAGAAAAGGGTCGTGATGTTATCTGCCAGTAGCACAAAGCTGCAGTAATGCCAAGGGCAGTGGCGAGGGACCAAGATCGAGGTCCAGACATTCTCCAAGTCTCCTGGTCCATCAGGGTGGCTGAGAAGCAGGACACAAAACAGGGGAATGACCAAACTTTGGCAGCATATGTGCCTGCAGAAACATTCCCGTAGTCCCTACATTTTCTCGTCTGTTTGGGAGCAGAAGCAAAGGCTGGAGAACACAGGGGGTCTCAAAGCTCCTGTAAATCAGCATCGCTGATTAGAGTAAATTTACGCTGATTATGCCTGTGAAAGACCTGCTGGAGAGGAAAAGCTGTGCCTTCTGTTTCTGGACAGGAACAAACTGAGAAAAGCACAACCAGAAAAGCTGCAGTAGAACAACCTGTTCTCCGAAGATCCCCCTCCTCATCCTCCCCATCGCACTCAGGCCATGGAGCCCCTCGGAAGAGCTGCTCAGGGCAGCAGCAGCAGCTCGGGGCCCTGCAAGCAGAGAGCTTCCTCCCCTCCGCAGACCCCATGTCCCTTCCTATTTCTGGGATCTGAGGCTTAAATAAATATGTGACTATGTAAATAAATACAAAGTGTGTAGTTTGAGAGGCAGGTTAATGGCTGGGGAAGCTGGGCTTGACCTTGGTGACATTTCAAATTAGTTCTGCTGCACTGGGCTGGTGCTTTGAAGGGATTTCGCTTGGGATGGATGTGGAAAGAAATGTTAAAATTCATCATGTGAAGAGGTTCTTCAGAGCTTCCTTCCTCCCGGGGAGAGACCCCCACCTCCTCCAGCATCCTGGGGCAAATGTCAGAGCCCAGGAGATGCTGGGGAAGGTGGGCAGCCCAGAGGTGGGCACTCAGGAGAAGATGCTGGGGAAGGTGGGCAGCCCAGAGGTGGGCACACAGGGGTGTCATTCGTACAGGTCCAACTGGGCCCTCTCGTGAGCACGTCAGATGCAGGTTTTAATTACTGAACCCCCCTGGTCCTGCAGGATCACAGCTCTGACTCCCGAGCAGCCTTCTGACAGGGCAGCCTTCAGCTCTCAAGCCTGAGGCGTGTTAATTCCTCGGTGAACGGACAGGACAAATTTTAATGTGGAAGAAAAAAAGGGAGTACCCCGCTCACCCTGGGGGTGGCTGAAATTTTCCCGTGGAAGTTCAGGCTCTGGCAAGCAGTGTATGCAGGGAGTTTCAACCTGGGCTGGAAAGGTTGGTACATTTGTGAGGTGAACTCTCTTCCAGTGTGGAGGTGCTGTTGGTTCCGGCTGCCTCGAACCCCGCGGGGTGCTCCCAGTGATGGGGATGCCCTGTGGACCCCTGCGAGGGGATGCTCTGCACGCCCAGCCGTGGCCACTGGCTCTGCCTGGGAGAGCTGGGCACGGCTGTAAGCCTGGCCCTGATGGTCCCCACCCTGCTAATGAGGATGCTGTAATGAGCGTGAAACAGATGGCATCATGGAGATCACCCACTGAGAGCCGGCTCCGGGCAAAGGAACCTGTTTTTAACAGCCACAGACTGCCCATTGCCACCTCACCCCGCTCCCCCCCGAAATGTTCCATTCCTTGAGCCTTGAGGTACTTGTTTTGCTGCCTCATTAAGGGGCTTTCACCAAGGCCTGGGAACTGCAGGAACACTCGCAGAGTTTGTGTCTCTGGCCCCACGCCGATGCAGAGCCGCCCCTCCAGCCCGCTGGCAGCAGCGACCCTGCTGGGAGCATTGGATGGGGACAGGGCACCCTCCCTGTCACCACCTGCCCTGGGGCTGCAGGGGACAAGGACCTATGGCAGCGACTTCCCAGCCCTGCCGTCTGCCTCCATGGCTCTGGAGGGGAGAGTCCGGCAGAGCCAGGGCGGCTCGGGCCCCTCTGGTCAGCTTTCGGTGAGAGCGAGGATGCAGGAGCCGGTGTCCATTGCAGGGGCCGGATTCCTCCTGCCTGCAAGGATTGCTCAGGGGCTTCGCACCCACTCCCGCGTGCCCGGTGCATCTGCTTGTCACCGAGCTGGGCAGTGGCAGTGGTGACACAGCAAAGGAGGGTGGGAAGGGGAGAGATGAGGCTCTTTGCTCCCTTCCACGGGGGAAAACTTTCTGCCTGGTTCGAGTGGCCGCGCAGGAAGATGCCGCAGGACCTCAGGGTGTGCGGCGGACTGGGCTCCCATGGTTCTCACCTCTGCGGAGCACTGGGAAGATGGATTTGGGTGGTGGATTGACTCAGCCTCCTGACAGCCCTCTAAGACCTTTGCCACTCCACCTAAACAGGGATTATTTCATCCTCTCAGAATGGCTTAAGCACTAATAAAAGGCATTAAAAATTAATTTTCCACACTGTCTGTTGGCATTTCTTCCATCCCTAGAACGCGCTCAACAAGCAGAACTGATAAGCAAAACCCAGACAACGTCCTCCATGCTAATGCCCCCCTGCGCGGGCGTGCTCCCCCAGCCCGGCATCCCTCGCTGGGGTGGCTGTGCCGTGATTAACATGCCATCCTGCTCCCTTCCATAAAAAAAAAAGAAAAAAGGGACGATTTGGTTGGCAGCATGGTGATGTGCTGTGGGTGTCAGGCCTGCTTCTTCCTCTCCTTGTGTCAAATAACACATGCAAAGGAAATTTATACACGTGCATGCGGGCATCGCTGCATACAACGGTCCTCTGCCAGCTGACAAGAGTCTCTTCCACCTCCCCACGGCCAGGAGGGAGGTTTCGGGGCTGTGGGAAAGAGGGGAAGCCAAAGGAGCGGGTGTGGGAGCAGCAGAGGATCAGAGAGGGGCTGCAGCCCAGCCGGGCGCGGCAGGTCAGCCTGCTGCCTGGGCTTGTATCAGAGCTGATGGCAACGCCTCTGGGCCAGGAACTGTCCAAAAAGGACAATTTAATCCCTTCTGCTGTCTTGTCTGGTGCCTTTATCAGCATGCAGGCCTGCCATCGGGCAGGGCTGAGTGTGGGGGTGCCAGGAATGGGGGCAAGCGAGACCCCCCCAAGCAATGGGCAGAGCAGGCTGCACAAGTACCTGCTTCTGCCAGGGCACGAGGTGGAGGAAGGCTTTAGGCTTTGTGCCTGAGATCCTGTGCGGAGCAAACAGGGCAGCACTGAAACCATCCCTTGCAGCCAGACACCCCTCTGACAAAATCAAACCCCCGAAGCAGAGCACCCCTGCCCTGCCCAGCTCTGCCTCCGGCAAGAGGCGATGGGGCGAGCTGGGCAGGGCTTCTCCTCCTGCTTTATGGCCAGCAGGGGCTCTTAGGGCCACTCTGACAAGGCTGTGAAGGTGTGAGATGTGCGTGCTGGCCTTTGAGCCGGATTCTTCCCAAACTGGGGATGAACAAGTCCTGGCTGGGACTGGAACTCCTGACCCGCATTTGGGATCCCAGTGCCCCTCTCAGGGCACAGAGCGCTGGAGGGGTGTTTGGCAGAGGGACCATCGAAACGGGAAAGATAACGCATGGACCCCGAAGTGACCTCGCAAACCAGTCTCGCTGCACAGGCACCTGCCCCAGCGAAACGCCCCGAGCTGGGTGCAGGAGCAGCGCCCATCTGTGGGGCGGGTGGAGCTGCTGTCCCCACCGAGACCGGGGCACAGGTCCGGGAAAGGCACTGGTGCCCCATTCCCAGCCAGCGCCACTGCTGCGCCTGCCTCATTCGCCTCGGATCCACCCAATTACAGCTAATTAGCTTTTCTGCCATAAAACCCTAAGGAGACAATGGAGAAAAGCCTCCTGCCTTTGACAGTAATGAAGTTAAATAGATATTTATTTATCCTTTTATTAGACAAACCAATTATAATTTTACGCTTGAAATAGCTAATTTTTAAATGTGATGTCGAAGCATATGTATATACCAACGTAATATCTAGCCAGACCTGGCCTATAACAATCCTGCCTCATTAACGGCACGGCTAAGTTGGTATTTAAATATACTCTGATGCACCCATTCATAAAATGATAATTAAAAATACGCTGAAATGCAGCTATTAAGACAGAGATCCTGGTTATTTATAGGCTCTGTTTTTCGTTTCGAATGATAAAATCCTGAGTAATTGCTTGGGCTGGTGAAGTCTTGCTTCCCCCAGTGCTCTGACCCGCTGTGGCTGGGAAAGTGGGGGCTGGCGTTTCCCAGTGATCCCACCATGGCCCGGGCAGCGCGGGAAGGCTGCGGATGGACCCGCGCCCGAACCGAGCCCGCACGGTCCCCTCTGCCCCTGCAGAAGGAGGAGCCCAGAGAACACACCGGAGTGGAGCCTGTGGATTCACGATGTGCTGTCTAGGGGCCCGTGCCTCGGAAATAACAGAAATTATGACGAAGCCACCCTGGTCCCAAGTATTTGCAAATGCCTAATTGGATGCTGGAGGCGACTGGTAATGAGGGGTTTGGATTTCTTTTAAGAGTGCAGCGCCTGTGTTTCCTGTCTGCAGGAGCTCGCCCACACTGCTCTCCCTGTCCTGCGGGGTCCCTGCGTGCTGCAGCACCCCTCACCCAGCAGCATCCCTCAGCCAGCAGCATCCAGCCTCCACCAGGTCAGCGGGCAGAACCCAGCCTGGGCAGCAAAATGCCAGATGCCAAATTTTCTGCTCCGACCAGGTTCGCTGCACCCAGCTCTCCTGGGGTGGTTTGTATGAAATGAGTTTGCTGGGGCTCAGCACCCCAGGCTCCCTGCTTCTATTTGCCCCGTGAGAAATCAGAGGTGATGAGGGCTGCGGCTGATGCGCAGGGTTTTACTGACCTGACCGGTCCAGCTGCCCACCCAGGCTCCTGCCCTAGTCCATTCCGTGTACTCTCCCCCTGCTTCAGCGCTCTTCCTCCTCCTCCTCCTCTATTCTCTCCTGCCCACCCCAGCAGCTTTTGCTCTCCCACGCAAAAGCCGTCCCTGATGCACTCAGCAGCCAGGGTGGAGTGAGGAAGGATTTATCCCTTTCCGGCGGCTGGGAAGCAAAGGAGCCGAGTGGCAGGTCAGGCTCTGGGCTGTCCAAGCTCTTTGCCCTCAAAGCGGTTCAGATCCGTCCCCGCCGTTGCCTGCTCTGCTCCGCTCATGCCCTCGCATGGGTTCCCAGCACACATCGGTAGCCGTGGACCTGACACCCCCGTCCTCCCCGGCTGGAGCGGGCTCTGGTTTCCCCCTGCCTTTCCCTGCCATCTGGACGTGGGGCTGGGTGGCTGGAGACCATCTGACTTCTCAGCCAAACGTGAGATGCCAGAGATCATAGAGGGACTTTTAAAAAATTCATTTCGCTGGCTATAAAGCTCCAGAGAGCGCAATCCAGCACTCAGCTCAGCTGGCCGTTTCGGCTCCAGGCAGGATCTACCACAGCGCTGCACAACCCCGTGGCGTGTGGGACCATCTGGCCCAGCAGCCCAAGCCCCACAGCCCCGGCCCCAGCCCGCCGCGGGCCCCGAGGCTGCTGATCCTGCCTGGTCCTCTGGCTCTTCACCAACTCCCCTCTTCCCACGGGAGCGGGGGCCTCCTGCATGCGTTTCTAGAGGCAGGCAAGAGTGATTTGGGAAACGAGAAATTTGCTTTAAGATGTGATTCCAGCCGTCCCACACCTAGTCAGGATTTTCAGCTAATTTTGCTGAATGCTTCTAGTTGGAGACATTTTTGCTTCAGGGCTAGAGGCACAGACCAACCCAGGAGAAGTTAGCAGCTTTGCATCCTGCAGCCCAAGGGCTGGGCTTTAGGCTGGTGTGATTCCCAAGGATACAGGAGACCCTTTTCCAGTCCATCCTCTACGTCTTACGGGAGAGGAGCTCTGCTAAGTTTTGGTGGGACAAGGCGGATTTGCAAGTCCTGGTAGTTAAACACTTTGTACCACCTCGCTGGGTCTATCCCCTCCCTCTGCCAGGCCTCTTGTGTGGTTTTCTCCTGCCACCACCTCTGCACAAGGACCTTCAAAGAGACAGGTTCTTCTCTCAGCCCTTAGCTCAGCCCTCTGGGCATCAAAGCTCCGGTGGAAGGGGACGGGAAGAGGTTTTCCGAAGGAAAGAGCCTTTCCAGGGACAGGCAGCTGCCAGCAGAAGGGCACGGCAGAGCAGGAGGGCTGCTGGAGGTGCTAGAAGGAGCCTGGAGCTATGGGCAGGTGACCCTCTGCTGCCTCGCCAGCCTGTGGGCAGGATCCTCACCTGCCCGTGGCCAGCTGTGGGCAGCTCCTCGGGGCTGCGGGGTGTCCCTCCACACAGCCCGAGGGCCCGGGGGCGCCGCGCTCTCAGACATGCAGGATGTTTTACATCTCCCATCTGCTTCCCTGCCACCGCTGCCATCTGGCTCCTTCCCAGCCTGGGGACTTTCTTCCTGACGCCTCACTTCTCCTGCGGGCTCAGCGGCTTTAGCACATGCAGAGCCCTGGCTTCTCCTGCCATTTCCCAGCCGCCACGGTCCACGGCTTGGCTCTGCACTCCAGCAAGGGACAAATGCTGTTTTCTACCCCCTCGCTGCTTTCTGCCCAAAACGCTCCCACAGCATCCCCCCCTGCCCCGGGAAACCACGGGGAATACCCTGCGGGTTCGCTGCTTTCAGCTCTACTCCTCCTCTCCTCACCTTCGTTAAACCGAGCTGTTCTGGGTCACTTCCCCTGGAGCAGCAGTGAAGCTGGCCTTTAGGGCCCAAAAAAAGAGCAAGGCCTCCAAAGGAGCTGCTGGGGTTGGGAGGTGATGGGTGTCACAGCATGACCATGCTATGCCACCACTTGTCTGCTCCAGCCCAGCCTGGTCCAGCGAGGCTGCAGCACTCAGGATGGGCAGGTTTCAGTCACTCGCTGGAAGCATGTGCCATGGCACACTGATGAGGAACAGCCCAGAACCCGTTAAATCCTCTGCTCAATGCATTCAGCTAAGCGTGTGCCCTGCCTGCGGCTCGCCAGCTCCAGAGCCTCCAGGTCCAGAAAATCCCTGGGCTTGTGCGCTCCCAGGATGGAGAGCAGGGTCTCACCCCAGTGCCTCCCGCCCAGCCGTGTCCCTCCTGTCTCTGCTGCCAGCGGGCTCAGCTCCATGGCATAGGGAGGGCGTCACCTTCCCCGTGTCCCACGGGGTGCGAGTCCTGCGGTGATGGGGGGGGGGTCTGCCCACAGCCCCCTGGAGCACCCCAGCTCCCAGCCAGGGCATCCCTGACACCCTGGCGATGGCCACAGCACCTTTTGGGGGACCCCTCGGGCTGGGGGTTTGCTTGCTGGCCCCCCTTGGTTTAGATGGGCTCTGCCGGACTGCATCCTCCAGGGGCTGGGGGCCACCCCAGAGCCAGAGATGGGTGACACCCACCCCCCCCCACACACAGGTCCCCCTCCAAGGCTCCGTGCACACCCCTCACTCACGGCAAGCCCCGGGCCGGGTTCCTGCCTTTTTCCCAGCCCCCGGACAGCGGAAGACGAGGTTACAGCCCCGCCTTGCCCCCCACCGCGGGCTGGTCCCTCCCGGCGCCGCGCCGTGGGGCGGGGGGGCGGCTGGCGCCGGCTGACACTGGATGGCACTCGCACTCCTCGCCACGGTCGGCTGTCGTGAGCGGGGGGTGGTCGGAGGAAAGCACAGACATTGGAGAGGGGGCGTGGGTTTACCGCCCTCCCCCCGGCGAGCCCGCCGGCCGGGGTCGCGGCGCCGGGGGGTCCGCGGCGGCTCCGGGGGGTCCGCGGCGGCTGCGCCGCGGGGCGGGGGCAGGTGGACAGCGGCGGCGGGGCTGGCTCTGCCCGGCGGGCAGGTGGCCGTGGGGGTCTGTGCTGTGCAGCACGGCTGGAGGCTGCACGACGGGCGCTCCTGCGAGGCCACCCCTGCAAAGAGCAGAGCCCGGCCGACCCCCTCCCGTCCGCCCGCCCCCTGCAGCGCGGGGAGAGCTGCTGGCGCTGCGGGAGCTCAGCCGGACCTGCTGCAGCCCCGGAGACCCTGCTCAGCATCGTCCCACCGCCCCGGTTTGCTGGCGGGGGTGCGGGGGTCTCCAGCCGGCTGGACCCCCTCCGCGGAGCAGCGGTCCCCGCACGTACGGAGCTCGGTGGGAATTACAACACATCATTTATTAAAGGGTTGCTGTCAAGGTTGACAAGCCCCCAAATTAAGTAGCTTAAAAATTCCATTAGCCGAGGTCTTTCTGGTGCCATGTCCTATCTCACTTTTGTTTATCAACCTTCACGGCTCTGAATATCTAGTAGCTGCTCAGCTGTGCTCGCAGGGTGGGGAGACGTGGGGGCGACGGGACAGTCGGGGGAGGGAAAAGTTCACCAGGAGGCAGCCCAGAGGAGGATCGCTCCCTAGGCGCGCTCGGGAAGCCGGTCCCGCCCGCCTCTGAACAAGCGGGACTCGAGTTCATGTGTGTTTAGCAAAGGAAGAGAAAAACTTCACCGGGGGAGCAGCGGACGGGGCTGGCTGGAGCTTTAGGTCTCCTGAAGACTGTGGTCCAGAGCCCCAGCTATCCCCGCCAAGGTGCCTCTCCGCTCCCAGGCTGGCGCTGCTGCTCTGCTGGTGATGTAGGAAGGAAAAAAAAATCTGCATTTGGGTCAAGGAAGATGGGCCCACAAGATGCAGGTGGGCTTAGCCAGGGGACGCGGGGACTTTCTTCCACTTCACACGATGCCAGGTCACCAGTTAGGAAAGCTGCTGTGCCGCCGCACAGCTCCTCCCAGCACCGCCAGCTCCATCCTGCTGGTGGTGGGCCGCGCCGGGCCGGGCTGGGCTGCCAGGCAGCCTGGGCAGCACGCTCAGGGTCTGCAGGACCAGTGAGGTGCTCCAGAAACAGCTGTCGTAGTGCACAAGCAAAACTGGTGCTGGTTTGCCCCTGACTATGTGGTGCCAAGTGCCCCTTCAGCCCATGCTGCAGACAATGGCTTTGACCACAAACTGCTCCTGCAACATTTTCCAGTGAGATGGTCCCACCAGTGCTGCTGGAGGCACTGGTACCGGTGCTGTTTGCTCTGGAAATGCAGCATGGGCAATCAGCTGCTGCTCCTCGCTCACCCCGAATCACCGACTCAAATCCATCCTCTGTCCAGAGCCAGGAGGTGAGGCAGGGCAGGAGGCGCTGCCAGGAGACAGCTCTGCTCCCCTGCCCTGTGCCCGCCCTGTCCTCTCCTCCTGTGCCCGGGCTGTCCCTAACCCTTGCGCAGAAGCAGGAAAAGGAGATTTCGTGTCTCTACGTCCGTCTGTGCTTGTCATTCGCTGTCGCTCTGGGCGAGATCACCATGGATGGCTGTAGCAGACGGCGGTGACCTCCTCGCAAGAGGAGAGGGAGACATCGCGTCCTGCCCTGTTGAAGCAGCCAGCCTGGCCCCAGCTCCCGGACTCCAACTTCATCTGTCTGCAAAGCAGAAACTGCTCCAGGGCTGAGCAGTTGGGGCGAGCGCTGTCGTGAGGCTGTGCTGAGCAGCAGGACAAGCTGTCTGATGGGCGGGGGGAGAAGCCCACCGCTCCACGGCTGCTCTGCGGTGGGGAGATGCTCCAGAGTGCGATAAATGATCAGCACAGGGCCCTGACCCGGAGTGCTGCGGCTGCGGCTGCGGCTGCGGCCGCGGCTGCGGCGGCGAGGAGCTCGGTCCCTCTGCTTCTCGGTGACAGCAAGAGAAACACTCAGAGAAGGGCAGCGGTACAGATAACTCCTGGAAATACGTGAAATGTCAGCTGGAGGATTGCTCTCCTGAAATCTTGGCCTGATTTGCAAGTCAAGGAGGATGGGATACACCAGGAGAGTCAGGCAGACTTCAGGAGCCATCTCCAGACACCGTGTGTTTGGAGCAGCCCAGCGCTGCACCTTTCTCCGCTCCAGGAACGCGGAGCGGTGTGTCCCAGTCACAGCCTGGCCAGGCCAGTCCGCTGGGTTTGCTCCCAGTGCGGTTACCCACGGGGGTGCCTCCTTGTTAAAGAAGGGGACTGGGACCCACCATTGCCTCCAGTCAAACCGGAGCGAGCCCATGAACTGAACCAAGAGAAGCTGGCAGACACTGACTCGCCAACACCCGCCGCGTCGGCGGCCGGCAGCTGCGGTGGTCTCGGCGCGGAGGGGTGCCTTGGGGCTGGACGTGTCTGTCTGCAGGGATGGGCACATCCGTCCCAAAAGCCCCCCCTCGCCCTTCTGTCTCCGGGAGCAATTACTGGGTGTGAGGGGAATGAGAAATCTGCATGATAAATCTAGAAAAAGCAAACTGCTCCGCGCCGCCAGGAAGGAACCCGGCTATTTTTAAGTTCAGGGACGATGCACGCAGCCAGATAAAATATTCAGGCTTGTGCAAAAGAAAACAAGGAGGAGCCTAGAAACATCCTGGCTCTGCCTGCCCCTTGCAGCCCTCTCCCCACACTCTCCCTGGGTGCACGAGGGCTCCCCGAGCTCCCCTGCGACACCTGCCTGGGAGGGTGCAGACAGCTGGGCACAGGGCCGGGCATCCCACACCGGGCACTAAACGCTGAATATGTGCTGGGCCATCTCTGGAAACGCTCGTGATACCCACTGACCCAAATGCCCCCACCCACACCAGGGCCCTGGCTGAGCGGGAGCGCTGAGGTGAAGCAGAGGATCAGTGGTAGCAACTGCCCCACTGGAGACGAGCAAAGGGCTTGATCTCCCCCGTGAGTGGTGGGTTTGGCAAGACGTGGAGAGCACCATGTCTGGTGGCCCCGTCCCAGAAGCGATGGCTCCTGACAGGCGCGTGGTGGGAGCAGAGCAGCCCGAAAGCAACCTCATCGCTGCCGATCATGTCAGCTTGGGGAGCGGGACCCCCGCTGCTGACCTACTTACTGCTTGAAGGAGCAGCAAGGGGCTTCGGGGGGCTCGAGCGGGCTCTGGGTCCCCGGGGACCCTGGCCCGGGCTGCAGGACGCTGTGCAGGGTGCCCACGCCGTGGTGGGAAGGGTCCTTTAGCTCTTGCTGGAACGAAGCTGGTTTCCTCGCCCCGCTGTCTCCAGACCACTATCAGTAACGATGCCGAGCAGAGCCAAACAAATAGACGCTCTTTGCCTTCAGTTGTTGCTTCCAATAATAACAACAACAACAACAACAACTGCTGTTGTTCACATTTTCTCCAGCGCTGTTGCCGCCTGGCAGAAGGCGGCACCTCGTTCTGCCAGACAACGGGAGGGCGTCAGGGACTTTTTTACCATCAAAGTGGGATCCCTTTGTGCTCTCGGCCACTTAGCGCAGCGTGAGAGGTGAGCAGAAACACCCGATTATTTCCTGTGACAAACACGGGAGCAGCTGGAGACACCCCCGATGAACCTGGGGGGCTTTTTTCCAGCCGAGCAGCCCCAGCGCCGCCGCTGTGCCGTACGCACCGAGCCAAACTGCCTTCATTTCAGTCAGAGCGAACCGACTCGCGGCATTAAATTCACACGAGGCTGTGTACAGTTATTTGTCTGTGTCTGGTTTTTTCTTTTAATAATAAATAATAATAATAAAAAACCAATCAGGAAAACAGTATTCCTGTATCTTCCTTAAAATCCGATTGGGTTAGGATTGAACTGAAGGATTTGGCTGCGAGCGTCCCCCACGAACAGCAGAACGCCTCCAAGAGCAGTTTTCAGGTCACACAAACACGTGTTAAGGACCTGCCCGGCGCTGTTGCCTGCAGCGCTGGGAAACGCCATGGCCGCGGTGCGCAGCATGTCCTTGAAGACCAAAACTGCCAAAAAATTTCCTTCTGGGAACAGTTTTTCCTTGGAAATATTTTCCTTTTCGTATAAGAACGATGCTGGTGCTTCAGCGTTCTCCCCGGCCGGGCTGGGGGTGCCGGCATCCCCCGCTCTGCCCAGCAGGGCTCTGGGGGTGCCGGCATCCCCCGCTCTGCCCAGCAGGGCTCTGGGGGTGGGGATGTTGTATTGAAACACTGGGATTTGTCTTGGTTTGTCATTACTGACTCCTCACCACTATGGCTACCTTCCCTCCCGGTTAATTTTGCACTGACGGTTTTAAAACGACCACAACAAAAATTCAATAGAAGGGGGCAGTGGATAACGCTGGGCTTTTCTGTCTCCGGTTTCCCTGGGAGAGCGTTTGCGAAACGAAGCGTTTCCACTCTTGAGCCGCGATGACCCCGAAATGGATGGGAGAAGTAAGAAACAGCAGTGCAGAAGCACCAGAAAACCCACCCGCGATTAAAAATGGGCCTTAATCTCAGTGTTTGTTCTGTTCGCAGCCCGAAAGGCTGCTGGGGGAGGGTGCAACGAGACCGAACAGTTCAGACTACCCGAGGAGCGCCCACGGTGAAGGGGATTAACCACGGGAAAGGCGGGGAAGGGAATCGCCGTGTCACTCCTGCGGAGGAAGGGAACGGGGAGAGGAGCTGGCGGTGGCCGCGCACAGCCACGGGGGCAGCTTTTGCCGTGCTGCAGGGTGGTTCCCTGAGCGAGATGGTTACTCCTGGGAGAAACTAAGATCCGCTGCCCTGCCTGTCCCCAGCACGCAGAGGGGGCACCTCGCCGGCTCCTGGCTTCTCCTGGGGTTCTGCCAGCCACGGCAAAACCTTTTGATTCACCGGGCCAAAGTTTGACTCGTTGAGTTTTTGTAGACGTTGCTAGTGAATACCAGCGGCATCACAGGAGCATCCCCCGCCGTGTGAAGTGTGTTACCGGGTACTTGAATGCTTAGTCGGTGTTTGGAAATGCCTCGTATTTTAAGTGAGGACCACAGATAATATGCTCATAGCAAATATTATAGTGATTTGTCATAAAAAGTGATGCCTTGACGCTATGAAAGAGAAACGTATGAACTTAGCGCTCTTGGTAACTGTTATCCAGGTGCTTGCTGGGATCAGGAGGGGTGCTGAGACTCTGGGGCTTCCCACCCCGCTCCCTTTTCCTCAGCAGGGCTCGTGCTTTCTGAGCCAACAGCGGCCCCAGGACAGCCCCGTGCCGGCCATGGAAACCCTGACCTTTCCGAGAGGTACAACAGGCTTCTTCCTTCACAACACTTCACTTTAGAGACACATCTTACTGCTGGATATTAGTATTTAGCTCAGCTAAAAACCGAGGCAGCCAAGCGAGCTGGCGATTAATTTAACAGGGCTCCGATGCGCTGCCAACTCCATTTCAGCTTTCCTTAAACCCGTGCTAACTTGGGTAGAAATTATTCTGCCAGCTCTGGATGTCTGGTCGGTACTACTACGATGGAGTAGCTTATGGTCATGTCCCACTCCTGCGAGCAGCCTGTCCGTGCCCATGTGCAGAGTAAACAGCTCCCAGGACACTGCCCGTCCCCCCGGCTCTGATTGGCACTGCACAAAGCAGCGCACAGAAAAATTTCCAAATGCCAGTGGTATGCTGGTGACATGCTGGATGCGTGCTGGGAGTGTGTTGGATGCGTGCTGGATGCGTGTTGGATGCGTGCTGGACGCGTGTTGGATGTGTGCTGGATGCGTGTTGAGTACGTGTTGGATACGTGTTGAGTACGTGTTGGATACGTGTTGGATGTGTGTTGGATGCGTGCTGGATGTATGCTAGATGCGTGTTGGATGTGTGTTGGATACATGTTGGATACGTTTTGGATGTGTGCTGGATGCGTGCTGGATGTTTGTTGGATACGTGTTGGATGTGTGCTGGATGTGTGCTGGATGCATGCTGGATGCGTGCTGGATGTATGCTAGATGCGTGTTGGATGTGTGTTGGATACGTGTTGGATATGTGTTGGATGTGTGCTGGATGCGTGCACCAGCTCACGTGCACACGCCTGGGCACAGGCACGAGCACAGACAGAGGCACGGACGAAGGGCAGCGGTGCTGGCCCGTCTCCTGGTGCTCTGTGCAGCAGCACGCCCCCAGCCCCCCAGCTGAGGGGGTTATTTTTTTTTCGGGGAGCGGGTGCCCCAGTGAGCTGCTTTCCCGTGCCAGGGCTGGTGCAGCGGGGAGCACCCGCCGGGGCCGGTGCAGCCAAGCGCCCGCTCCCTTTGTCTCCCTTTCCCTCAACTCGGGGCATTTCACATCCCCATTGACAACGTGTTTGGGACATTCAGACATTGAAGTGACAGTGGCATTTCCATGACCTGAAACCAGAGACTCTGGCGGTGCGGGCTTTGAAGACATTAGCTGTCCATAATCATGAGTTAGACTTTATCGGGCTTTTCAAGAGCACATGACGAGAACAGCTAGTGACAAAGTGTTTCTGCAGAGCGCGATCTGGCCTGGCAGGATTCATCTCCTCAAGCCCCTGGAATTTGCAATATTCATTAGGAGTTGGGAAAGAAATGTGCTTCCTTCGGAACAATGCAAATTGTGAAAGGAAACCTTTCTTACGCGTGCCCCCGAGCGCAGGCTGTGGCATCGGCATCGGGGGTGGCGGGGAAGCAATTAAACCCCTTCCAGCCCATTAGTGGGTGCGTTCATTAGAGCTGCTGCTGCCGGGCAAGGGGAGGCTGTGCCAAAGGCTTCCGCGGGAAACAAAATGTCATCGTGTGTTCCTGGCACCTTTCTTCTCCTCTACTCAAGGGAAAGGTCCTTGGCCACCGAGGAGGGCACGGAGAAGTCTGCCAGTTCGCGTGGCTTTTTGCAGGCGGCTTGTCAGGGTGGGCACTACCTGCGTGTGGTGGTGGTGTGGGCAATGGCAGTCAGCCTGGCCCAGCCCCTGCCACATCGGGGGGGCTCGGGGCTGGCAGCGAGCAGGGAACCCATCACCCAGAGCTGCTCCTGCTGTACCTCGGCTTGGTTACAGCACTGCGGTGCTCCGTGCCACAGCAGTCCATGAGGCACCACGCCATGCCTTGGGACACCGTGCTGTGCCACACCACGAGGCACTATGCCACAGCCCGTGGGACTGTGCCGTGCCATGCTATGTCACACCATAGCATGTGGGGCCATGCCACGCCACACCATGTGACACCTGCTCAAAGCACAGGGCATGTTGCTCCTGCTGGGATCTATCACCCCTCATGCTGAGTGTCCCGGCCACAGCGATGTCTCCTGAGCCATCACCCGTGCTCTCTCCCCAGGCTGTGGGCAGGGCTGCTGGCCATGAGGACCAGTGTCCTCCTCCTCCAGCCCACGGTGACCCTGGTGCCTGGTCGGCTCTGCAGGGACAGCGCTTTGGAGCTGGCAGTAGGATTCAGGTTGTTCCCCACAGGCTTTCTTCCCCTCATCATCCCCAGGGGTTTGGAGGTACCTCAGGTGATGGTTTCTGGGGACTTTGCAGGCAGCAGTGGCATCTGAAGATCCCCCATCGATGCTGCCAGTGGTGTTTGAGAGGGACAAGCCAGAGGGGCATTTGGAAAGCACCACCAACCCCATCGTGATGCTGCCTGGCTCACAGAGCTCTGAGCCCAGAAGCCTGGCTGGGAGCAGGAGGCAAGAACTCGCCGGGAGCGTGTGGGGACCTTCTGGGTGCCTCTCGGAGATGCTGTATGAACAGCCGCAGCCCCAGCCCATCAGTCGGGTTCAAGGGTAAACAGCCCTGCTGCGGTAGCTCCGTGTGATCGCAGGGCTCCGGGTGATGGCAATGCTGCCCAGGACATCTCGGCTCTTCCCCCAGTGCCCAGGGACCCCCGGAGCTGCCTACAAACACACCGACCCCTCTAACGAATTACAGAGCTGATTAGCATCATTCAGCCTCTCCACTGCCGGGTTTCCTTTGCTCCATGAATCCAGGATTCCCCTGCAATTAAATAGAATTTAGTTTTAATCGAAACATGTTCCAGTGCTGCCCACTGCCACTGTTCAGAGCTGCAGCAAGCACCCGACCGCTCATTCAGGGAATTAATGCCACGAGGACGAGGCGGAGCTGGTGTGATGGCGGGCTGATAACTGTCTGCTTGACTTATTGCAAGATTTTGAAGCTTCTGTCCTGATGGGATAAAAAATAAGCCTGTTCCTAAAGGCGGGGAGAGCATTTGTGCTGAGCGCGAGCATGAAGGCACACGTACCCCCTGTCGTGGGGCCCGGAGCCGGCTGCAGGCAGCTCCCCTGCCTCTGCCCGCAGCCTCTCGGGGGGCGGCTGCCAGGGAGGGGGTTAATTTAACCAGTTCTCATGGGGCTTTGGAAAGTTCCTTTTTTCCAGGAGGCTGCCTGACACACACTGACAGGGGCCTTTCAGCCGAGCACAAAGGCAGTGCTCTCCCCGTGCCCTCTCCATCTCTCCCATCCAAGCCAGCAAGCAGCTATAATCTCACTAGCAGAGGCTTTTACTGCTGTCACTTCGAGCCTCCTTTGCCATGTGAGTGGCTCAGATCTCCAGCAATGTAAAAAAGCTAATGAACGAGTAATAAACAAGTGTACCCAAGCAGAAAGCCTGTACGCAATAACATCTGAGCCAGCGCGGCTTTTAGGTGAAGCTTGGAGCCACCACCAACAAACAGATATGTAATTAAAGAAAGTCTAATCTGCTTTGGTATCCAGAGATAAAAAGGGGGGGTAGAGGTGACAGTGAGGAGATGTCACGGTGGAAACAGAAATAGAAGGAGAGAGAGCAGAGAGGAGAGAGGGTGGTTGGCGAGGGCACTGCAGGAGCGGAGGGAAGGGGTCCTGGGCACGCGTCCCAGCGGGGTTTGCTCTCCTCCCTCCTTGTGAGCAGAGGAGAAGTGCTGAAGGAGCACCCTCCTGGGTGAGACGAGCTGTTCGGGGAGGTATGGGAAGTGTCCCCACTTGCTGCAAGCACCCAGCATCCATGGGGTACAGGAACCCAGGCCAGCTCTTCCCCCCCGCTCCCTGTCCGTGCAGGGGGCATGCTTGGCAGGTGGGTATCACCGCCCTGGCACAGCCCGCGCAGGCGGCAGGGTCCTGCTTCTCTGGGCTGTGGCTCCTCGTCCTGCTGAACTGGTCACTGCCAGGGACCAGTGCAAGGTGCCACAGCAATCGTTCATATTTTCCCTTGGCTCATTAAAAAAACGGAGGGATGTTGCTTTTTTTGGTAAAGATAAATAAGGAAAAAGAAAGGCTGAAGCCCCTACAGTCATCTCTCCCCCGGCTGTTAATCACAGTTCCCCACCAGAGCCTTCGGGGGCCAAGGACCATCACGGGGGTGAGGCTGAGCGGGGCTGCCGTCCATCAGCTCTCCCCGAGATGCCCGTTCGAGGCATGGTCCCCAGAGCCGCCAGCCTCTCCACGTGCCGCGCATTGGGCTGCACCCTAAAACAGCGTGAGGAAGCCCCAGATCCACCTGGAAAACTTCAGAAATGCTGGGTTTATGTTAGCCAAACCAGCAGTTCCAGCCGCCGGTTGTTATCCCGTCGTTTCCCTTCACGCTGATATTAAAGTGTCTGGCCAGAGCAGCGTGACAGACAGAGTGAAACTCCGGGAGACGTTATGAGAAATGACACCCTAATACCTTTTGAGGAAGTCACAGGTCACCGTTTTCTCCTCCTAATTTCCACAGTTTAAAAAAAAAAAAAGAAAAAAATCGCAGTCCTCTTGTTCCCTCTGGTTAAAAGTCATAAGAAAAGTAAATTAACAGTATTAAAGATAAAAAAAAAAGCCCCAGATAAAAGCCATTGGGCAATTTGCAGCCCGGCTGCAAAGCCTTGGGAGGAGAGCCAGGGTCCCGATCCGGCAGCGCGTGCCCCGGTGAATATCTGCGCTGTTCCTTTGAAGAAAATCATTGAAGTCCATGGACTTACTTCGGTGTTTGACATTAGACGGATGATTAAGCCCTTTGCTGATCGGAGGCCTCAAAAGTTAAATTACCTTATAACCACGGCAGGGAAACCGTCTCCAGGACAGCCCCCGCGCTGCGGGTTGGGGGAGGTTCGCACCCCAGCCCCTGGGACCACAGCCCCCAGGACCGCAGCCCCCAGCTGGGGGCTCGCCGTCTCTCTTCGCCTCTTTTGCCATTTGCTCCCTAATTGGCGACTCTTACAGCCAATTTTATTATCGGCTCCCTTAAGGCCCGCATTATCTTCATCAGGGGCAATTTTAAGCTGAATTCTCTTACCTATAAGTGCAGCCACTCCTGCTCCGCAGAGTGGACATCTGGGCAGCAGCTGCTGGAGACACGTCGGGGCAAACGGGGAGGACACATTGCGATGGCTGTTTACCGAGGGGTTCAGTAGAATCACCTTAATGCGTGAGCAGGAGAGCGGGAGCAGACCTATGTTCCTGCGAGCTCTATTATTTGAACCTGGAAAGATCTCAGAGACTCAAACAAAAGGAGACAAAGGATATATTGCGTTTGGTATTTCTTCGCCAGGTTGATCTATCATTGCCGCGTCTGTTCCGTCCTCCCCTCTGCACTGTCTCTTGGTAATACCGTGATAGCTTTTACTGCGGAGCATTTTAAAACGCAGGCTGTGCTCTGAATATTGTTATGCCAAGACCGGGTTTCTTTATTCAGACCCAATCCTGGCAACCCTCTCTTGCAATCCAGGAACTCTCCTGCTTGGCTCAGCTTTGAGTCCGGACCGTGCAGAGACACCTGCCTGTGTCCACTGCAGTGAGCTTAAGGAACAGAAGAACCCTCGTGGTATAAAAGCTCCTAATGGGAGGATTAAGACCCAGCCACATAGCCGCACGTGCTCTGCCGGTACCTTCGCGGGGGAACGGGAACAGCACTATTTCTGCAGAAAGTGCCTTTTCAGGGAGCAATTCCTGGAGACTCCTTGGGAGTTTTTGGTGGTTTTTGTGGTTGGTCACGGGTGCCCTGGAGCAGTCCTGGGGGCTGCGGGGGCAGAGGAGCTGAGGACCTCCGGGGATGCCGCACTCTGTGGAAGCCGAGCTGGGTGGCATCGCGGGCGGCACAAACCGGCCCCTTCAACCTGGGCTCTGCTCCGGGGTGTGTTTAGCACAAAGTTAGACACTCCAGCCTTTCAATTTACTGAGTAAAAATAGAGCGGGCAACGTTTCCCTGAAGTCCCTGTACAGTGAGTGACGTGTCGCTGCGGGTCTCACGCAGCCAGGCCTGGAGAGTGTGGAAAGCTTGGTGAGCCATGTCCAAATAAAAGCAGTCGCCCACTTATTGCTGTGGGCAAGAGCTGGAGCCCCGCGCCGTCAGGAGGTGAATCCATTTGGATTCGCACCGAATGTCCCACGCTGCCGGCAGCGAGCTGTGCTGCGCATCCCGACGTCTGCACCGGGGAAAGCACGGCTGCGAGAAACCCCCTCCTGAGGAGAACGAGCAGCAAAGGCACAGCCAGTGAACACCAGAAGGGTCCCTTTGTCTGGTTCCTTGTGTTTGGGTAGTTCAAACCACAGGCGGAGCAGCAGGCTTCCGAGCTCGCACTGCAGGTTTGGAACATCCATTCTTTAGAAATATTTACTTCTACTTCGTTTTACTTGCGAAGGCCAGGCTGATCTTTACGAATACATTTATGGCACAACGTCCTGGGAGAGCGATGTTTCCCCTGTGTGCCAGGACACTAAGAGCAGCAGAATTACCGGTTGTTTCTGTGCTGGTTGTTTCTCTGCTGCTCTGTTCCCAAACAGTGCCTTTGGCTTCCCCGGTGCCGCAGCCACCGCACACAGTTACAGCAGCTGGGCACTGGAGCGGAGGTGCACGGGGAGAAGAGGTTTGGCGGTCTTAAGTCATCACGAGTGATAAATGGTCAGAACGGCTGACGACGAGGAGGGACTGGCCACTCACGTAGTAATTCATTGCCACGAAGGGGTGTAGTAGCCAAAGGTATTAAAATGTTTCCAGAAGGGATTAGATGCCGCCTTTGAAGGCAGGTCCAACAGGGGTTATTAAGCAACTCCAGAAGTATAAACCATGGCCTGGCAGAACGTGGGAGAGTACACAAGGGATAAAAGTCACCGTGCATGACTTATTCCTGGTGCTCTTCCTTGAGAAACCACATCTGGCTGGGGCTGGGAACATCACGCTGCTTTGGTCAGGCCCCGTGTTTCTGCCTAACGGCTGTAATCGCAACAAAGGGTCCTTTGCAGGGAGGGCAGGAGGCTGCAGGCAGCGGGGAGAGGGGAGCAGGCGAGCACCGTGCAGCCCGGGCAGTGACTGGGGGAGAGCGAGGCCAGGGCATTCCTGCAGGGAGGACGGGATGCTGCAGGTGGGCGAGGCTGGCCGAGGACATGGCAGCAGCAGTGCCCAGACTCAAAAGGCAGCGTGACCACATCCGCGGTGGCTCCTGGATGCTGCCTGTCCAGGTCTCATCAGCTTTGCCGGTTTGACACTGGTGCGCTGCTGTGAGACCAGGGGGTTAACGTTTTATAGCAACCTCAGGGAAGGGGGAATAGAGGAAAAAGGTTCTCGAATGTCAACAAAAAATATTATCTTGTGCAAATAAACAGAATAGATGGATTATCCCATGTTGTTTGCGCAGGGAATTGCTGGAATGCCTGTCCGCTGCAGGCGCTCCCCGAAGCTGCCGGGGGCCTGGGCTTGTTTTCCACGGGGGGCTGGCTCCAGCCCGCCCCGCTGTTTGCCTTGGGCTCGCGGAACAATCTGCCTCCAGAGCGTTTTCCCAGGCTGTGCGCTGGTTGCACGCACGATGGCCACGTGCTAAAGCAATTGGGGACGTTTCTGTCCTTCGTGTCGTGCACATAGCCACAAGCATCTTCTGCGCCCTGCTCTGGGGGTGAAGAGCACAACATGGGCCTCTGGTCTCCCCGCTTCCCTGCCTCCTGCGTTCAGCCTTCACTAAAGCCCTCCTCTGCGAATAAAGGCTCAGGTCAGAGCAAGAGCTGGCTGGGATGCGCACAGACACGCAAAAGATAAAGAGCTAAATACAAAAGTAACCCATATGCTCTCCCACCAGAGGATCTCCAAGCACTTCCCAGAAGGTCATTGATCACTGCAGCCATCAAGTGAGGTTTGCTGGTGACACCCACGGCATTGTCAAAGGTCGCATCAGACCCCCGGAACTCAGGGAGCTCCAGCCTTGGTGTTTGAGGAGTGTTTTGTGATGGTGGGATGCCCAGGGTGGGGAGGGAGAGCTGCGTGCTGTGCCAGGGAGGTCCCACGCTGTGAGTCCACTGTCTGCTCTCAGCCAGCCCTTTCCGAGCAGCACCTTCCCCCTCTTGGCTCTGCAGAAGTCATTTCCCACCATGCAGCCGACTCCCCAGCAATGAGCGCTTCCCTCCGTGCACACTGTCCTCCCACCCCTTTGTACTGAGCGGGATGCAAGGTCTGTCCTTGAGCTTAAGGCTGGGTTTCAGCCCGGTTTAGGCTCCAGGCTGGAGCCTGCAGCCCGACCTGAGCACTGGCAGGCAGCGGAGGAACACGTATCGTCAGGTCCCTCTCTGCCTGCGCTGACGAGTGTTTCATGGGAGGACCGAGCACAGCCGGTCCCTGTTTCTGAGGTGGGCCACCCAACACCAGCAGCGTACGTGTACCCCGAGACACCTGCGCATGCACGCACACACCGAGTACCCCGCACACGCGTGCTGTAGAGGAGCCGGTGTGCAGCGGGAAGAGCACACCTCCCGGGGACCTCCGCTTTAATATCCTCTGGATTTAATATCTCGAAACTGCACCTTTGTGAGCCCAAACACGCCCATGTCTGCGCACGTGGCAAATGAAGGGCGAGCAAGCGCAGGTCCCTGCTCCGCTGGCATGGGCGGAGCACAGGGCAAAGCTGTGGCACCAGGAGCTGGAGAGGACCAGGGGAGCAGCCCCGGCTCGTTTGTTTTTTGTGACATCACGGCCTCCTCTGGCTTTTTTCACAGTTTTCCTCTGTTGTATTTAATAGACTTAATGGATCACACAGCACTGTAACAGCAACAGACCTTCAGTGTTTTTATTAAAGCCATCTACAAAAACCCCTCTGTGCTGCAGCCTTCCTGCGGGGTGACTTCTGCTGAGATGCTCTTTCCATTAAGGACAATTGCAGAGAATAAAGAAGGCATGAACAAACAAATGGAAAAAGAAAAGGGGGGGAGCGGTGGAGCCGAGGGTTTGAGCTGCTGGTGGAAAGGGGGCGAGGCGGGGCTGGCCCACACCTTCAGCCCTGTCCCACTGCCCGTGTTCAACTGGGACTCCTGTTACACGTGGGGCGGCGCCAGGCCCTCCTCACAAAGCAAAACTGATTTCATTAGCTGTGATGTCAGAACCGCTGTCTCTGGCCTCCCAGTGAGATCACAGAGGGGAAATGCCATTTTTATACTTGTCAGGTGTGACTTATTTGCTGTATCCATTAAAGCCGTAAGCGATGCAGAGGGAAGCAGCTTTTCCCCACTCAGGAATGGTCTGGTGTGTGCCTCACGGTTTGATGTATGTCACCACCCAGCCAGCGATGTGTTATTGGCTATTAAACATTTATATCTGTAGGGCTGCAAAGCAGGTTGCTGAGCCGCTGTGCTGGGCACCGCACAAAAATAGCTGTTTCGTGGGGAGTTGCTATCTCCCTGCATCACGTGCTGGGGTGGAGTATGAGCGCCAGGAAAGTCATCGCTCCAGTGATGCAGCATCCGTGTGGGACCTGCTACTGCTTCAGCATGTGGTGGGGGACAGTAGCAGGGGAGCGTCTCAGTCGTGGAAGACCTCTCCTCTCCACACCGTGATGTGGATCATCACCGGGGAGGTCTGCTGGGCCAGGAATGGAAGCCACGTCCAACCCTAGAGCCAGGTCCCCCACCGTGCAGCTGGGCTCTGGCGCGGCTGGAAGAGGCTTTGAGCCCGGGTGTGCTTGGTGCTTCCATACCAGCTCCTTTGTCACTCAGGTAGGAAGCAGCCGGGGTTTGTCCAGCCCAGCCCAGATCGCAGTTGATGCCCTGCACTGCTCCTTCTGCTCAGCTCAGAGGATGGGCCAAGGCCAAGCTGTGCTGGAGCTGTGGTCTGCAGCGAGAGGTGTGCGAGGCAGCTTTCCGTGCTCACGCTTGCCCTCTGCCTGGCAGGTCGAGCATCCTTTCTCCACTGCTGAAGGACTCCCAGCTTTCCTTCTGCTGCTTTGATCCTTTTTCTTTCCCAAAACTGATACCTGGGCATTTCACTCTGTGGATGCTCAGAGTTTAAAAAGGTCTTCTGTTTCTGCAGGACCCTGGGGCTTCTCATCTGGCTGCAGCTGTCATCAGCCTCCTGCCCACTGTCCCAGCACTGACACGACGGTCTCCTGCAGGCTGGGCTGGAGAAAGTAAGGGACAGATAGGAATTTCTTTGAAGGGGAGATTTCAGTTTTTAACTGCAGCTTTGAACCTTCCTCCCAAATCCCAGGGAACCTGACCCAACCGATCCCGTCAGTCGGCACCCACAACTCCAGCTCTGAAGTTTACCCTTCCGTCCGTACCACCATCCCAAGTAGCATGATGATGGATTAAATCTTTCAGTCTTGCAGGTATTTTCGTTTCAAAAGCAGCCTGGTCAACCAAGGTCTGCCACGAGACATCAGAGGTCGTGGCCTCAGTTGTGGCAGGAAGGGAACTACGCAAATACTGTGGGTGAATCATGCCTAACAAGCCGGTGCTTCACTTACTCTGGAGCTATTGGAGGCACTTTCCACCTGCACGTGAGATCACTAAGGACACGGCAGTGCTGAGCTGGAGCAGCTCATCTCTGTGCCATCCCAGCTGGCTGAGGGAAGTGTTTCAGCACCCAGGCTTGAAGCACATGCTGCAGGTTGGTGTCTGGTTTATATTTTCCTGAGGACTCTCTTTCCATCTCGTTACCGTGTGTCTATACGGCTCTTTCTGTGTGAGCTCTCAGACACCAAGGAGTTCTTCTCAAGGGGTTGACAGACCTGGGTGAAACTCTCTGATTTATGCCGCTCTGACACTTGCTTGGCTAAAACACCTAGGGAAGACCATCCTACCTGCCCTGCCAGAGCTGCTCACTAAACCCTAAATCAAAAGAGACTGCTCCTTGCCTCCCCTTTTCCTATAACAAATCGCAAACCGTTTCCATTTGTCCGTAGCCAGCACGCTGTTCCCCTTAATGCGCTAAGCTTCCCAACATGATGTTTAGCACATGTTCTTTCGCACTGCCCCCCCCCAGCTCAAAGGCAGCCTTATAGTTTGCAAATGGGATGAAACCGCTGTGCGGCCCCGCGTCTTGGCTCCGCTCCCGCCGTACTCTGCGGATGCCAGAACCTTTGCTGCACCTTCCAAGTCATTATGTATGTTCAAAAGCCTGCCAGCAAGGCTAGGAGGATAAAGACAAGAAAAAAAAAGAAGAAAAACCCCGACCAAACCTCTAATGCACGTGAAGGAGAAGCAGAGGAACTGAGGCATGTCCTCCACGGAGCGCTGCCCGCGGGGCTCTCGCCCATGGCTCACTGTTGCGCAGCCTGCACAAGGTGGGTCTCCTCCTATATTTGCCTTCTGGGGAACAAAAGGCGTGTTTGCCCGGGGAGGAGAGATCCGTCCCCCTGTGGGTTTGTCTGGGATGGCTGCCACCATCAACAAAGCAGTGGTGAGATGCTCCGAGGGATCTGTCGGGGCAGAACTGGAAACACGGAGATGTGAGCTTAGGCCCTGCTCAGACACTGGGAGCCTTATCTTGGTGATCAGAAAATGCTTCAGGAGAGTTAATGAGTGCAGATACAAAGAGCTGTGGTTGTCTCTGTAAACAGGGAACCACAGCCCTGAGGAAGGATCAAAGATGGGATATTCACCAAAAGCCACAGACTTACCACTTGGGCTGAAGGAAAACTCTGGTGTTTGCCTCAGCTGTTAGCGAGCACCCAGGGCAGCTCCTGAGGGGACGGAAGATGTGAACATGTCCCATTACCCTCCCATCTCGTGTCCCATCACCCTCCCACCTCCTCTCGGTGGTTATTGAGATGGCAGCAGTGCCTGCCACTGCCTCGGGGCATCAGAGCGGAGCTGCTTGGGTGGCAGAGCCCAGCACAAGGCGGGGGGTAGCAAGGAGCCTGCACGTGTCTGCAGCGTGGTTCAGCCTCTTGGGAAGTGAAGGAGGAGGAGGAGAGGGCAGTAAGGGGGAAGGAAGGTGAGACAGGCTCCAAGGAAGAGGACAAGTGGCGAGAGGAGATAATCAGCAGACAAAGAGCATCCACACTTCTGCCAATGCCCCCAGCCCTCTGAACACGACTGGTTGGTGTTTTCCCAGCTCCCCCCATCGGGAGAGGCTGTGTGCTCATCAAGGAGCTCCTCTGCACTCTCACAGCCAAGGGAACGGGGTATCTCTGCCCATATTGGCACCTCCTTCTCCTTTTGTTTCTTTCCTCCATCCTTCCCGGTCCTGGCTGTGCTGGACGTGGTATTTCAGGCCTTAGGGAAACTGGCTTCCAGCTTGGGCTCCTCTGCTGGAATCAGGAGGGGTGGCTGCCTGGCTTTGCCTGTGGCCACGGGGTCATCTGCTCTAGAGGAGCTGGACTGATGCTCCTGAATGCCAGTGATCCCCAGCCACCCCTTGCCTGAGGTCTTGGACTTATCCCAGTGACCTGGAGCTGTTTGCCGTGTTCCTGCAGAAGCCCTAGATTTTAATGCCAGCTGAGCAGCTGTATAAATGTTTCGTGACATTTCGGAGGCAGAATAGATCATGCTGTTCAAACCTCTTCTTTCCAAGAGCATTCAAATAATACCTTTTCAGTTTAAGGGAACTTTATTTGCTTTAAAGATTTTATGATAATTTCCAGCAGAGGTGATCAGACAGCCAATCTGATTCAGTCTTCCCCATCCCAGCATACCCTGCAGGCCAGCACTCCCTTCTTCTCCGCAGGCTGTCCTCCATCATACCCACACTCCTCTGCATTCAGAGCTTCCCTGGGTCTTCAAAATCTTTCCGATATCGAAGCAGCTATTCTAGTTATTAACCAGCCCTCTCTAAATGTGTGCAGCCCTCCACAGTGTATGGCTGCCCCACCATCTCTGGGCCACCAGAAAAGAAAAGCTAAAAGCATCATCCAAATTGTTAATTGGCGTGAACTGCAAAACTCCTCTGCTGAGATTATGCCATCTTATTTAACGAGACTGTTCCCCTGGCATCAAAGTTTAAGGGACAGACCCTCATCTAATGAGCTCCACAAAAGGCCTACAAGTTAACAGAACTGGGCTCAGCTACGTCGACTGGAAAAAAGTAACTTCAGAATCAAGTTTTCTGCAGTAAGAAAATGGTTTGAGGTCTAGAGATGGTCACACGGTCCCAGCACCCCGCGGAGAACCAGACGCGATGATACCTGAACAGGAATGTACCTCAACCACCACAAGTCTCCTGATGTAGATGACTTCCCCAGGACAGCGGGAGCAATCAGGCTTCTGAGCAAGCCCCTAAAAATGTGACACCAAGAGGAGGAGAGGGGTTGGATATTGAGCATGTTGCCGTCCATGCCCTGGAAACATCGTGGCCTTGCTGTGATGGTCTCTGCCTCGATCATCTCCCCACTTGCTGTGGAGGTCGATGCTGCTGGGACCCCACGTACCTGCTGCAGGGGCTGATGTTGGTGTGGGGATGAGGACTGCACTGCAGCTACCTGTTCATCTCTGGAGGCAGCTCCGCTGAACGGGTAGCTGGAACGCAGAGCAGGAGTGAGGACTGAAGAAGGAACTTTTCTGGGTTTGTTTCCCCCAAATATATATAAAGACAAACTCCCTTCCTGCCCTGTCCCACACACTAAGTTCCAATCAGTGAGAAACATCACCCCAACATCAGCCCCTCTGTTTCAAAACAAACAATTCGTGGCTGCTGATAGGATTTAAAAACAAATAAACAGTGGTTGCTGTTTGCATTAGAGCTACAAACAAAGCGCTCCAAGGAGCCGCAATGATGAGCAGGGACAGCAGGTCCTTCCCGCGCTCAGCAGACCCCGAGCCTGCTGTTGCTGAAGCACATGGCTGAACGCAGAGGATTTTCTTAAAACCAGCGTGGGTTTTGCTTCCTCTCTGGCTTGTTCTTCACCCTGAATCCTCACAGCTCCTTTTTTAAACCTCCTGAGCGCTTTACCTTCTGGTATCTCTCTTTGGAGACGCTCATACATCATGGCTAATTCTGGATTGCCAGCACCCAGAGAGGATTTTGCAGCTCGAGCCTGGTGTTACGGTCTGCTGAAAGGCATGAAGAGAACGGCCAAGTCCTGGGTGGCATTTATCAAATGCACACAGGGAATTTGCTTTAAAAAGAAAAAAGCAGGGTTTGGATGGATGAAGCTGCGTCAAGGGCCTGCAAGACAAGACTACAAAATCCTGTGAGGGGAAAGGAAACCCAGTGTTTTCTTCTTTACCCACAGGCTGGAAGCAGTGGGGTTCCTCAGTGAGGGACATCGCCGGAGACACCAGCCAGGCTGCAAACACGCTCAAGGAGAGCCCTGACTGAGAGGCTCCTGCAGCCGTGTGGAAAGTGGTGCAGAAGATGCACTGGAAAGATCAAGGCATCTTTTTGTGGTGGTAGGGACATCGCACGGGTCTGAATCCTGCCAGTAGACCCAGCGCTGGAATAGAAGGAATGGGGAAGAGCAAGAGACGTCTGGAGTCAGCAGTCCCAGGCTGCCTTACGGTCTCTAGCGATTCCCTGACAGAAGCGTTCAGGCCTCTGGTGGTGGTGTTTCCCCCTTCCCCCTGCTCAAATAGAGGAGGTGAACAAGGTTTTATATCACCTCCCCAACACCACTTCACTGCAAACAGGCTCTTCTGCAGGAAGATGTTACCTCCATTTAAATTTTCTGTGGAAGAAATAAAGGAAGATTCTGGTAACCTGGACAAAAGGAGGATGTTGATTGTTACATTATTTTTTTTTATATCCCATGATGGCTCTTAACTTCAAAATATTGGCCAGGCCAAATTCAGAACGGGGTGGGACGCAGACTGCAAGGGATTCCCACCCACCCACCCACCCACCAACAGCGTCAGGAGGAAGGGTCCCCAGGGTCCTGCAGCGCAGATTTACCGGTGCCAAGGAAGTGGTTCAGCTTGCCTTTCCGTCACTGACCTGCTGCGTGGCCGTAGCAGCACCGCTCCAGCCCTGTGTGCCCTCTGACCTTGTCTCCACATCCATGGCTGGACCCACAGGCATTGGGATTCAGGGCACATCCACTGGAATGAAGAGATTCCTCCCGTCTCCTGTCGGGTCTGGAGCTGGCAGACGCCCATCAGAGAGCACGGGGAGCTGCTGCGGAGGGGCGGGAGGGGAGAGGTAAACCGACCTGGAGGGGAAAAAAAGGAAAAAACCCCAAGCTGAAAGGCAGAGCACAGAAAAAGAGCTACCAGGAGATTTTTACATACAAAGCAAGAGCCAGCCCAGAAGGAATGTGCACGGAATGCATGAAAATCTCTTCTCCTCCTCCAACAAAGGGTGTTTTCCACAGCTCCGGCACCTCATGCCTTCGCCTTCCCTCTCCTGTGGCTGGAGGGGAGAGAGGCAGAGGGCAGGGCTGCAGGAATGCCAGCGACTATGTCCCTTCTGAGGGCACCACAAGCTTTCTCCACTGCTTAAAACCCCAAATCAAATTTCAGAGGTTCACCCATCACATCTTCAGTCAAAGGGCATTCAAAGCCAGACTCCCTGGGAGGGCCTGGCTGCCCTTCGCCATCACCTCCCCGTGCTCCCTCCTGTTGCCCACAGCAAGGGTTGGTCCTCGAGACAGCCGGGGTCCAGCCCCATCAGGGGCTGTGCTGGCTCTATCAGTGGTGGGCGAAATTCCCTCTGCTGCAGCCTGGGGTGAGGCAAGGGCCAGTGGTGTCGCTTGTATCCAAAACTTGCCCTCTACACTCACAGTGAGCACCAGTCAACTCATTCCTGGCAAGAAGAACAAAACTCTTCACCTCTGTCTACGTCTTCACATCCAGGAGCGCTAGGTGGCCAGCGCGGTGTTTGGTGAGGTACCAGGAGCAGGTGTGAGGCCAAACCGTGCTCGCTAAAAGGCTTCAAAGCAGCCTGTAATTCCCCGAATATATTCTAGATGGTAAATAATTCTGTCCTTACGTCGAGCTGCCGGGAGAGAGGGAGCATTTCTGAGGTGTTCACTTATTTAACTTCTTGTGAGACCACTCCTGGTGCTCTGCTGGTACCAGCAAGCGCCAGCGTCTCCACGCCAGCCCGGCTGGTGCCTTTCGAATGCTGATTCCCAGCCTGAACTAGCTCAGTCACGTCCTCGGCTGGGGTGGTTTTGCTTCAAAGTTTGAGGTTAAATAGATAAAGGTAACTTGGAGATTTTGGTGTCTCGAAGCGGAGAGATTTGTTGTGCTGGGGAAAGTCTCGTAACACTATTTTGGAGAGCCACAGCCTAGCCAGCTCAGTCTGGGCACTGCAAACGCCTGTGCCGGTTGTTCTAGTGTGAGCGAGTGCCAGTGAGCAAATTTCAGGAGAATGAGACTGTTAATTATAAATTACTGCTGCAGAACTTTGAGACTTGCAGACTCCAGCAGGTACCGCTGGAGCATGCGATGTTAGGGGATCGCTCTCTGGGTGCTGCACCATCCCTAAAGCAAACCAGGTTTCTTCTCCTGCCTGATTGCTCCCTGTCACCCCTGCTCGTGCCGGGGTCCCATCACCTCCCCACCCCACCCAGCTTTTCTGCACCTCATTGTGCTGCTTTCACTCCCCATCTCGCCTCTGTAGGAAAATCCGAACTCCACTGCTCAAGGCAGGTCCTAACTCTATATGACATTTTATTCTAAGCAGCACTATTGAGGTGATAACCATCCTAATCCACCTCTTTGGATGTTAACTTCTAGCGTCTAACTCCCTTAAAACTCCCTTAAAGCCACTCACAGGCGGGGAGCTGATGCCACCTTCCCATTGTCTGACCGCTGCAAAGACTTAAAAGCTGCTGTTCTCTAACATTGCAGCAAAAAGGAGCATTTTTAATAGCGAGATGAGAAGGCTTCCAGGTCTCAAAGTGAGGAGACATGAATGGTTTCTTTTCCTAAAGAATTAAGCCCAATGAAAATGCCATGTTTCCTTCAGGAGCAAGAGCTCCCTCCTAGCCAAAAGGAGGACAGGGGATGACACGTCTCCAGATTAACCACAAGTGATCCGACCTGCCAGAAGGCAGAGCACGAACTGTACTTCTGCAAAGAGGGTTGTCACTTCATCCCGTTGTACTTACAAGAGCTCTGGAGATTCTCCTGCTGGGAGTGTGGGGAGACAGGCGCTGCAGCGGGCGGCGGGGCAGGATGCGGGTTTGTGTGCCCCAGTGCCATTGCTGTAAAACAAGAATCCCAGTTAGTACAAGTTAGGACTTCCTAAAAGCCAAGAGCCTATTGTCCCAGACAGGAGGGGGAGCAGTGCTAATGATTAGTGATTGCTTTGCAGTACTGCTCCCTCCCTGCCCACGTCAGAGGTGCTGGCTGAGAGGAGCTGCCCAGAGGGCTGTTGCTGGGCAGGAGCATCAGCACTGAGCATCCTCCCAGCTGGGCAGCACCTTCCCCAAGGAGGGCTGAGAAGGCAGAGGGTGGGCAGGAGGTGTCTGACTGCGGGGCCTGGCCGCTCCAAGGCGAGTGCTCAGAGACCACACACACAGCCTAAGGGTGGGGTAGGAGCCTCCGTACGATAGGAGCTCCCCGGCAGCCTTCAACATTTCAGTTTGCACATCAAACTTCAACATTCCGGTTTGCACATCAAACAGGAGCAACCACGAGGTGGAGGTCCCCCAGTCCCCTCCCAGCGCCCTGCAGCCGCTGCTTCAAGCTGCACTTTCGGTCTACTTTGCTGAGTGAAGCGCCAGGGGAAGACTCCCCCAGACTGGATGGGTGATGCTGCGGAGGCTGGATGAGGCAGGGCCACCGTGCAGGGCTGCTCCACGTGCTGATAAACCTGCACAGCACATGCTCAGCTGATAAGGACAAAACCTGTTGCCTGTGAGCCAGAGTTACATCTGCAGGCTGTGATGGATGTAGAACACTTAACTCAGAACACAGAGCCGCAGAACAGCAAGCCAGCCGAGCACTCTTCAATCCACTTTGCTGATTTATTCCCCTCACTCCCACCCCTAATGCTCCTCTCAGCTCTGCGTGGCTCAATGCAGCACAAATTAACAGAGCCCACAAAAGCCCTCTGAAGCCATTCCCCTGATTAACAGGTCTGTAGTGCTGAAAGATATCTTCATTTTAATAACCTGGCACTAAATGGATTACAGCCACGGCACTGAATGCACGTCATTCCCCAAAGGGAGGAATGGCACATATTTCTATATGCTGCAGGAATTGCCAAAGATCGGGACAAATGGCTCAAATAAGACTCAAAAAGGGGAAAGAGGAAAGTTAGGGGAGGAAGAACGGGACGCTGCAGGGACTCGCTGGAGGCTCAGCGGAGGCTGGGCAGTGCTGGCAGTGGGCAGACACAGCCCTGGGCCAGCACACCTGCCCGAGGCACCCCCGGTCCCTCTGGGCTCTGCTGGGGGACTGCTCAGGGACATCGGCTGCTGCAGCCTCGACACCGGCTCGTCGAGTCCCTCTTTCCGGAACAAACCCCTTCATTCTTTGGTGTACAGCAGGGCAGCGACACGCACAGCTCCTGGTGCAGCCCTGAGACTTACACAGCTCCTTTTTGCAGCATCATTGGAAGTTTTCTTTTCCTTTCTGGCTGTGGAAAAGCTGCCACTGCTGGGGGGAACCTGGGGGCACTTGCGTGTAACCTGAAGTCCCTCCAAGCAGTGAGCAGAGCCCTGCCCGCAGATGCCCCAGCTCCCACCCACAGACCCGTTCCTCAGCTCGACACCTCGAGCACAAGCCAGGCTGTGAGCAGAGCAGAAGGAGGGGGTAGCATGGCACGGGGCAGTGAGCAAGTGTCTGGGTCCCAGGGCATCACAACCCTCCACTTTCTGCCTGTCATCAGGACTAAAAACCCGCGAAACGCCAGGATTCATTCAGGATGAACACTCTCCCTGCGCAGAGGGTCTGGGCGTTATTCAGAGACCGGGAAGCTGGGCTCAGACCACTCAGTGGCCTGCCAAGCGCTTGACCCTGGGATTTAATGGCTTCTTGGGCCTGGCTGGACCTCCCGCATCTCTCCAGGAACATGCACGGGCTGTTTTGTGCTTCAGAGGAAGGATGAGGATAGTGAGAGGCTCTTCCTCCCAGCTGAGCCACGCCACTGAGACTGGGGCAGCCCCACCGGCCAGGTTGGCTGCTGCTGTTCCCACCTCCGAGGCCACGTCGTCACCCCAGATAACCTACGGCCAGTGGAAGGGGAGGGAAGCTCTGGAGCCAGCTAGCGAGATAGAGACAGGCAGATTATAAGGTGTTTATGGTTTTGCAAAATTAAAGTCTTGAAGGTGAGACAGGTTTACATTGGCAAAGAATTAATGGTTTGATGTAGCACAAGGGGACAGCAAGAGCAGAGAGAGGGGCCATCTATCAGCATGCACTGATGGCATAAAGGAAAGAGATGCAGGCATAAATCAGGTCCTGCGCAGGAAATAAGCAGGATGGCTGACAGGCAGTAGCTGGTGATCTGTTATTCCCACAGCGTGCCAGAACATGCAGAAAATGTGGCTGGGTGCTTCTAGATCTCATTTTAGCAAGCGCATAGTGGATATCTCTGGGCTGGATGAAACCTTCCCTGCACTTGGAAACTGCCAGCTCCCAAGGACAGGGGCAGCAGATCAGCTCTGGGATGACCCACCCGCCCCGCAAGTATGCTGCACCGGCTGGGAGACCTGCCCGCATTAGAGAGGGGCCCAGGGTCCCTCACTCCTGCTCTCTGGAGGTGTCTCGGGTACCATCTCCATACCCTTGAAGGAAAGGAGCGCAGGCTGAAGTGTCCCCACAGGAGGTTTATCTGCCCTTGGAAGGGGGCTGAAGTGGCTCAGGGGATGTTCAGCCAAACGCCGCTGTGAATGGACCCTTCTGCAAAGGACCCTCCAGGCACGGCCCTGCCCTGGGCTCATGCTGAAACCAGCACTGGTCCTTCTGGCATCTTTGCATTGCCTTCCCTCCCCGCTGCGTTGTTCCTCGCTCAGGCACTGCTTTGGACACGTGGCCACTCTCCTCAGGGAGAGGAAACAGAAACTGGGCTGCTCCATGGGCTTAGGCTAGTCTCTAGTTTGCAGCTGCCCAGTTTTAAGATTTTGGGCCCAGTTTTATCTGGTTATTCTCCAGACCTCCCCAGAGCAGCCTCTTGTGCTGCTCTGCACTTCAAAGGGAAATGAGACCTTATGCGTTTAATTGAAGCCAATTTCCTCCCTGTTGTCGGGTTAGCGAGGGGGGATTAATGGGGGCCAAGGCTCAGTCCTCTGGAGACACCCAAACATTTCAACACACGGGGCAACCCTGGGAGGGTGGAAAACACACAATGGGGAGCTGGAGGTGACCAGGGCTGATCGGGAGCAGCTGAGATCCATAAATCTCTCAAACTACCAAGAGCTGCTACCTCCCCTCACCCCCCTTTATTTAAGCTTTGTTTTTTGAATGAAACCTGAAGCAATTAAACTCTCTTTCATCAGATGTCCTGCCTTCAGACTACCTCCTGCTTAGCAGTATCTCAGCAAAAGGAAGGACGTGGGAGGCTCCCGCAGGCTTGCGCAGGGCTGGGTGGGACGTGGTGCAGAGACAACCTGGCTGAGTCCCACTGCCCTGGTCCGTCCCTGCAGCCTCCATCACCTCTGGCAGCAGTCCTTGCCTGTGGTCACCTCACAGCTCAGGAAGGGGAAGCTGCTGGTGAGAAAGCTGGAGAGGTGTCCTGCAGACTGGAGTGGTCTTTGTGCCATGCAAGCCTGGCGCAGCAAGGAGGGAAGGGAGGCTGCTGGGAAACAGAGGGCGTTTACTGGCAGCGAAGCGGGTGATGGCTGGGGTTACTGGGGATGCTCACAGGTACGGGCAAGGGTCCAGCTCCCGTGCAGCTTCTCGGTCTGTTTTCAGACCCTGCTCACGCGGGTCAGAGCAGGACACGGTCTTCCCTGCTCAGGTCCATCTCCCTCCCCATCAGCCGTGCCACAGCCCCGCAGCTCCTGGGAGGAAGGGGAACTCCACAGCTGGGCGCAGCTCCTGCACCGCTTAGCCCTTCCCGCCTGCGATAAAGCAGACCCGGTGACAGATTATACACTGGCCAGAAAAGCTGTGAGGTTGGGGTTTGTTTGGACAGTTTTAGGGGCGCTTCGAGGCTCCCTGAGAGCCAGCTGCTGTTAACAACCGGCGAGCACAGCTCCTGCAGGGACCTGGCCTCTTCTCCTGGAGATCCTACCCCCGGCGGCCGTGGCGTTGAAGCCTCCCTCCTGGCTGGGGAGGAATTTCTGCTGGATTTTCCCACCAACCCACCCTGGCCTGAGTCTCTCCTGCTGCCAAGCACCGGGGTGCAGCTGGTCCAGACAGCCATCCCTGGTCCTCACGCCTGCCTTGCCCAGACGAGGGAGGACAAACCAGCCCAAGCGTGGCAGATTCGGGATCACTCTGAAGGAGTGTGGATCCCACAGGGTCGCCTGCCTGCCATTGCACAAGCAGTGAGCCCCGCTCTTGAGCAGTCACCCCTCCTGAGGTTGTGCCATTGACATGCCAGCACCATTGGGGGGCGGCCGGGGGGTGCAGGGTGTTGAGCCGGGCAGGCAGAGCATCCCCCTCCTCCTCTTTAATTTTCCTGTGGAGCCTGAGCCTAAACCCATCCCCTGCTGCGAGGCTGAAGCCCGCAGACGTGAACCCTCCAGCTCTAAGACATGACTCGGTGTTTCACAGCCACATAGCCAGCCACAGCCAGCCGAGAAACTGCACCCGCTTTCCCAAGCCAAGGGCTGCAACTGGTAGTAATTAGTTCTTCCTCCGACACCCCTTTCTGGTGCCACCAGGCGGTAACAACGTGTATGTCAGCGATGTCACCTGGAGCTGGCTGTCCCCTAATGCCACCCCGGCTGGGACAGCTGCTCTTAAGCCGCTGGTGAGTGGGAAGGAGTTGGCCCTGTGTTGGGGCATCCTTCTCCAGGGAGCGGCAGAGCACAGATCCTCCCTGGAGTGTTGCATGGCGATGGGGGGAACTCGTTCTGGAGGACAGAAGGATCTTATCCTGCCACCAAACGCCAGCTTTCTCCCTTGGGGAAAAAGGGCTTTGCAGGAGCACGTGTGACAGCGATGCAGAGTGGAGAGCCGTGATGGTGCCTGCTGTGACCCGCTGCTCCGCTGATGGAGGGGTGTCCCGAGTGTGGCTGTCCCCAAAACAGGCACCCACTGGGTCTGGGGACGCTGGAGGACCTGGGACAGGTCACGCTTTCGCCTCGGAAACCCTGAGCCTGGTCCCCAAGCAGGGGAGGGAGGCAGAGGCTGGAAGTGGGGAAGGGCAGAAATGACCTCAGCGATAAACACTCCGTGATGAAGCTTCTTTCTGGGCTTTTCAACAGCCCTTATTGCCCACAGGAGAGTTGAGCTGCACAGAGCGCTTTTCATACGCTGCATCCTGCCCGTCCTCCTTCCCGCCCGGCTCCGCTGCTGCTCCTCCATCTCTCATCAGGCAGACGGTCCTGGCTTTATTTTTTCAAAGTGGAAGAAGGTGAAAAACCTTTGATGCCAGGAAGTGATGGAGAATATTTTCTGCTCCCAAAATAAAAGATAACATATTCTAAGCGCCTCCTCTTCTCCTGCAGCACCTCCACCTTACCCGTCCCTCGACTCCTGTCTCCCCTCGCTCCCCACCTCCCCGACCAGGTGAACTCCTCAGCAGAGCCGGTTGTCATCTTTTCAACACCTCGTTTTTCCCCTCGCTCCCAGTGCGCAGGGAGCAACTCTTCCTGTTTACTCACCTCCAGCTCCAGGGCGGGAGGTGAAACAAAACCAGCTTTCATTCAGTGGAGGGGACGCGGGAGATGGAGCCGCCCTGGCCGTGGTACCCACCACATGGCCTCGCCCAACGCCTGCCGCCCTGGGACGGCCAAGCTGCTCCTCCCCGGGGACCCCCATGCTCCGTCTGTGCCAGGATCTGGGTTGGTTCCCTCCTCTGCAGAGGAATGCCCAGGCTGGCCGATAGCTCCTGGACATCATCCGCTGCAGCTGGCGCCTCCCCGGCTCCCATGTCATGGCAGTGCAGGTTGCAAAGCTGAGTTTTACCGACACGGTGCGTGAAGCCGTTCTGAGGAGTGCAGGCTGCTGGCCGCACCAGCCTGACCCCTGTGCGCTGTGTTTGCTGTAAGTTATTAAAGGCTGGGCCCAACCCTGCCCTGCCTGCGCACTCCAGGGAAGGGGAAACAACCCTGCTCCTCTGCAGCTGCAGCGTTTCAGAGCTGACAAGCTTTTAATTGGAAAGGAAAACCCTCCCACCCCTCTCCTCCTGTAACGGGACTGTCTCTGTCCAAAGGTTTCGCCTCGGGGCTGTGCTCCAGGGAGTTTCACAACTGCTTCGTGTCTGCGAAGGCGCCTGGACGGAGCAGAGAGCAGACACGGCACGTCCCTGTGTGCACATGGAGACATGGCCCGCGGGGCGGGAGCCTGTCTCTTCTGCTGGTCCTGTGCCCAGGAATGAGCCCTTCTCCCGGTCCTTGGCGCCTCCTGAGCCCCAGCTGAGCAAAGCACAGACTCACATCAGGGTGACGCATGGTTGAATGGACCGATTTGCTCCACCACACAAAAATCCAGGCCCTGGACTCCTCTGGGTGCCTCACTGCAGTGCACGGGGTTAGTGTGGAGGACGTGGAGACTGACAGCCCCCACATACACCGTCCCACGCAGCAGACATCACTGGGTATCGCAGGTGGACACAGGAGCACAGAGCTTCTGGAGCAGCGGGCACCGTCAGGGCATGTTGTGGTGGAAGGGGAGATCGAGCAGGCTCATGGAAGCAGCTCTTGATGCTGCCAGGGCTGAGCACCAGCAGGAATGACCCGACACCCCCCGGGTGATGAGCACTGCGGCTCTGCCCTGCTCCCCAGGGCCACGCAGCCGGCAGTGGGTTGGTTTTGTTACGGCTGCTGGCTGATGCGCCTTTATTCATATATCATCAAAGTCACATCTCCTAAGATGTGACAGAGAACATACAGATGAGGGAGACAAGTGAAGTTTGCTTTGCTGAGCGGGGTGGGATTTTTGTGGTACTTGAGGGACTGTGTCCTACTTTCTGGTGTTGCTTTTCCTCCCCGACAATACTCCAAGGGCAAAGCCTCTGCGGACGCCCAGCCCTTGACCTTCTTAGGCAGGCAGAGCTTGCTCAGACGCAGCCCCCCTGACGGACCCGGGCTGGCGTCTGAATTCAGGGTGTTGATTGCACTCAGATTCTAATTTACTCGACTTGCTACTAGGAAGCCATCGGAGAAGACGTTTTAAAATCATTCAGGGAAAACTCAGAGCATAAAATTTTAATTGGCACCTTGTGAAATAAGGTTCTCCCTGGCCGGCCAAGTCTGGCTGCTTTGCCAGGGGTGGGTGGGGATGTGCTCCTCGCCAGCGCTGCTGCCGTGGGCAGCGGTGGGAGGGCGGGGGGACGGAGACAGCGGATGATCGGCTGAGGTAGGTAATGTAGGACTTTGATCTCTGCAAGCAGTTTAGGGAAACATTTTGCCTCCGACACCAGCAGCAGCCCCGGGTTGAGCACTCTGGGCGCTCATCTCCCATCACAGCTCAAACTTCCACACCTTCGGCAAGACCCTTCTGATAGTTATCACAGATGCCACCTTCACCTCTGGAGCGTCATTGACTTACTCATAGTAAGCTGTTTAACAGAATAACTCTGCTTGGTTTCAGACTGAAAATTGTCTCTGAACAGCTTTTAATTTTGGTCATACAATTCAAAACATAGAATAAAAAATACCTGGGCCCATGGCCGGTCCCCGAGCAGTGTGACTACTGAACGCTGGCCGCAGGGTCCAGCTCTGCCTGGGCAACACACCAGCCGCGGGACACTGCTCATGCCAGGTGTGCCTACCCCCGTGTGCCTCGGCATCACCCTTCAGGGGCTCTGTGCGGTGACCTGGGGCGTTCCAGTGCTCTCCTGCAAGGGCAGTCCCAGCTTTCAAAGCCCTTTTCCCCCACTTTACCCCCGTTTTTATAATGAAATCAAATTCGGCTTTTTGCAAGTATGCTTTTCTATTTGTGGCTGAAGTCTGACATTCGTTTCAGATTATCTAAGACAGGGATTTTGGGCAGGAACCAGCAAGGTTTCAGAAAGGGGAATTAGCCCAGTCCCTGCCTGACATGGGTTCAGGTCCTGCTAAGAGTGGCTTCTGCTCTGGGGTGCTGCCAGCTCCACCTCCTGCCAGGACACCCTCTCTGTGCACCCTCTTTGGCGGGTGGATAGTGTGGTTTTTGAGCAAAATCTCCATCCTCTGCCCATGCAGCTTCCCGCATTTGGAACTAATTCCTCCAGCAGCTGTTACAAGCTACTGATGGCAGAAGCCAGGATGAACAGGGGATAATTATTTCTGCGGCAGCCAAAACCACGTTAAAACTTTGATTTGGCTTTGACCATTCTTATTAAGCATCCCAAAACTGAGGGTATTTGAAAGGACAACCCAAAGCCAACTCGACGGTCACGGCAGCCTGTGCCTGTGCAGCCTGCAGCATCCCCTGCCTGCCCATGGGCAGCACAGCCCTGCTGCTGGCACAGCCCAGCGGCCGGTGCCTGTGGCACAGCCTGGATGCCAGCCCCGGGAGCCTCTGGAGTTGCCTGCTCCTGGGCTGCCAGCATGAGGAACTGTCTACATATGTACCTGCACACCTAAAATATATGTATTGTGTGTGTGAGTGGAAAAGAGAAAAGGAAATTCATTTGGCTCGTGTGGAGCCCGTGTGCCGAGGCAGAAGGAGATGTACCTGGGAGCTTCCCGGTGCCCTTCTCCCCTCTCTCTGTTTGCTAACGAGTGTGCTAATATCGCTGCCTGCCTGCAGCACCAATGATGTACCTACCGAGCCCGTCTCCAGTGAAGATGATGGGTCTGTCCTTTTCTCTCTCTCGCTAAACCCTCTGAGATCTCAAATGCCTTCTGTAGAAGGGATGAGACGGAGGTCCCTGCCTTGGCCCCCTCCCCTTCCTCCCGGCAGCAAGGCTGAATGTGGTGCCACCACTTGGCATATATCCTCTTGAAAACATAATTCCACAAACTCTTCAAGGTTTCCCGCTGGCTCCCCGAACACACACAATGGGACGATAAAAATCCTTACAAATGTGCATCCTCTCCAGAGCCACTTGTCTTTTCCCACAAACAAAAGGACTCTGATGGTTTGAAAGGCTGGGAGCAGAACGGAGGGGGACCCCACTAGAAATTCCCAACAGCGAAGAGAGTATTGCCAGTCCACAGGCAAGAATCATGTTAGCTCCTCCGTGCCAGCAAGGAACTACAGAGATCTTGATGAGTGATTCCAGCTCTCTGCCTTCGTATTTACACCAGCTCCTCCGAGCTCCGGCACCGTGCAGCGAAGAGACCGTTTCTGTTTGAAATGCTACCAGCTTCCTAAAGCCTGAGCTCTTCCTGACTCCTCCAGGCAAAGCAGACCCTGTCACCCTGTCCCTCCTAAGGTGCCAGTCAGCTCTCCCAGGTACCAAAGGGTGACAGAGCCTCTGTTTGACCTGCCAGTGACAAAGTCTTCATCCAGGGCAGCAGCAGCAAGGGGAATTAATGCTCAATGGTGTCTCCATGTCACTGAGCTGTGCAAACAGCCCCGGTGTGTGGCTTGCTTGGCCTCGTCTGTTTGGAATTAATATTAATTCCAAAATGAAGGTGGATTGCCATCCACTTTGCTGCTCATGCGGACTCAGATTGGGCTATCAATCCTCATCTGAAATAAAGCACCTCACGGTTGTGTGTCCCACTGCCGAGACACCAAATGAAAACCTGACAGGTATTTTCTAGGTAAGTCTTGCTTTGCTTGTTCCCAAGTCCTGGCCAAGAGCCCGTGACTGCTGATGGCAGGAAGGGACAGGGCATAAGTCATTTCTTTTTTCAACTTAAAATACAGAGACATTCATGGGAAAAGTCTGTAAAAACCCGTGAGAGTCTGGACCACCTGAAGACAGGCAGGGAAGAGAGAAGAGCTGCTCGTCTGTCCAGGGCTGGTTGAGGAGCCCTGTGTCGCCTCTTGACAAATTATTCCACATGTACCAGATAACTTCTGCATGAAGACAGGGACCTAACCCTGACCGGGGCAGGCACAGCCCCTGCACTGCCACAGCTGTAGAAGGTGTATGGTGTGGCCTCACTGGGGGCCAAGAGGCGTTGCTGGGCAGGGAGAGCGGGTGGCTGGGGGTGGGAGATCTCCAGGGACCCTGGCAGCATCCTACCAGGGTTATTCTGATACCTGGGATTAGAGCACCCAAAGCCCTACCCCAGGCCCCCATGCTAACTGCAAGGCTGGAAGGCACTTTTCCCTCCCTCCTGAGAGCCTGCAGCTTGTTCAGGCCTGAAAGCACAGCCCACAATTAGCTAAAACACACTGGAGGGTTGTGTTTAAAACAAACTCATGCAAATCCACACCAGATAACTTGTGGAAACCTTCTAACCCCTCTTGCCACCACCACCACCCCCTCCCAGTGACCTGCACATCTTGGTCGCTCGGCGATGGGTGCTGAAGGCACTGGGGAGCACAGACATGGCGCCGCTCCTCCCCCAGAGGAACATTGCAAGTTTGCGAGTGGAAATCAGAAAATCCCCCTGCCTTCCCCCTCATCCTTCCCCTGAGCAAGCTCCTGGCCTCGTACAATTATTTGTCTGCTGCTAAGAGGCAAATCAAGTATCAGTAAGGCGAGTGTAGCCGCTAAGAGCTGGATGCTGGCTGTCAGAACGGTGCTTCGCAAGGCGATTCCCAGCAGCGCACGCAGCTCTCCCTCCCCTCGGCTCCAGCCCGGTGAGGATCCCTGAGCGTCCCTGGACCAGTGTGTCATGAAGTTACGCTTGGGCTGGGACTGTTCTGATCCTCCAGCACTGCGGTGTGCGGAGTCTGCAACGGCCCCAGCCAGGGAAGCTGGATGTCGAGCATCTGATGGATCAATAACTTTCATAAACCAGACTGAAAAATAGGGGAGAGTAATAACGGTCACAGAAATGCTGGGCTACACTTACCGAAGAAAAACAATTTGAGGAGGACCAAATAGCCACATTGATCATGCCACTGCTTCCCCGTTTTTATCTTTCTTTGTGAAAGCATTCGGCCAACTCCAGACAGTACCAAGCTTTATATATGTATAAACTGCAGTGCAACGAGAGGCTGCACAGCGCATTGCTGCTCTTGGCCTGTGAGTGTGCGGTGCTGTTTAGAGATAACCCTCCTTTTAATCAGGTGAATTGCTTGGGCAGTCCCCCTCTGCCCCCTCCCCTGCTTTGACAATCCCTTCTCTGGGCAGGGAGAGGTGTGTGTCTCCCACAGAGGAGACGGGGCGCAGTGCGCGTGGTTGTGTCCCAGGGACAGGCGGCACGGCTGGTGCTCCCCAGAGCCTGGGCTGGGAGCCCCAGAGGGAAGGTGACCTGGGGGGATGTTGCCGGTGGGGCTCTGCTGCTCACCCCTGTGCTTGAGAACAGCCTCACGCTCTGCTGCCCTGCCTCACCATGAAAACCAGTTGGCAGAGCTGATTTTCTGGCTTAGCAACACCCAGAGCACGCTCGAGCATGTCAAGATGTTCTCAGCCATCGGGCTGGGAGGCCGGAGGGCAGCCAGGGCTGCTTCGACGGGACACGCGTGGCAGCGGTGAGGCGGCCCCACTGCACTCACTGCTCAGCAGCAGGTGAGAAGAATTCTGTGCGGTGCTTCAGGTAAACGTTTGCTATTCTTGGCAGTACCTGAACAGATGATATCTCTTGGAATGTACCTGAATTTCTTTTATTATTTTGTTTTTCAGAGATCTGATCTGCAGTTGTTGACAGGTTTTGCTAAACAACATCAGGACCAGGTTTTTCTGCAGGATGCACCAAGCAGTGCCTGAAACCCAGGGCTATAACGGAGTCTTGCAAGGAGTGCGTTAGGCCTGTCAAGGAGTTAATAAAGTTTATTGAGTCTCTGAGCCATCAGCGTCTGCCTGATCCTTCATCAAGGCCCACAACAAAACTGCCAGGGAAAAGACACTTGCTCGTCGGCGGCACGTGGTGAACTAACGCAGGGTGCCGAATGCTGGCAGCGGGGCTGGGTGGTGAGGAGGTGACCTCGTCGAGAGCTGGGTTCAATCCAGGAAATTTTAGGTTTAAAAGGAACAGTTTGCAGAAACTGTCGTGGAAGTTGCTGTAAGGGTAAGAGCAATCAAACCAGAAGGCAGCTCTGCGGTCCAGGGGAGGTTTATCTATCATCTAAGGAAGAATCATGTCTTGTCATGGTAACTGGCAGACTTGCTCCGTGGAAGTACCGGAGAGACGTCCTGAGACTGCCAAACAGATGGAAAGCCCAGGGAGACTCCAGCAAGAGGAGAGATCTCCTGGGGGTGCCAGACCCCGTGCCCGTCATGTTGTGTACAGCAATGGTCTGTCTTTACTTATTTACAAGTTTCTATCGATTTATTCCCCCATTCCTGTTGAGGCGGAGAACAACAAAGGGAGATAGAATTGATGAGGCGCAAAACCAATCCCCATCCTACTTGAAGCCTCACGTGATGTTTACTTGGACTCAGGGCTCTGCTCTGCTTTTGTCCCATTGGCCTGGCACGAGTGTCACACCTGTCCCAGGGGACCTTTGATCCCCCCAGGGACCCTTACAGCAGGATGGTGCCATCAGAGCCCTCCTGAGCAACCCTCTGCATCAGCCTCCTCATGACGGGTCTGTCAAGCTGGAACAATCCTGGGAGAAGTTCAATCCTTAGAGCTCTGCCCAGGCAAACAAATTGTGAAGTGTCTCCTCTTCCCTCCATCACTTCAACCCGGTCCACTCCATGGAGCCACAGGGAGGAAAGTGGCCATCTGTTTGGAGTTTGCTTTGAGAAGAAAAAGAAACCAGTCTTGTCGGACAGCATCTCCCAGAGCCCGTTACTCATCCGCTGATCCCTCTGCAGCCTTGGCACAGAGAGCAGCGCAGCAATGATTTTTCAGAAAGCCGGAGTCCAGGAGAGAGCCTGGCTTACAATTATTCTTCAGTTACATAGGTAATTTTAACTGGGATTAGCTGATCCTGTAAAGTAATTGAAGCCAGGAGGTCGGGGGCTGCTGCGCTGTTATTATCACCATATGCCATTGGAAAAACAATGGGTGATGGCTGTCTTTTAAAGTGGTTTTCAAAACCCCCTAATTCAGTCTTTCCAGGTATGAAGGGAGAGCAAAATTTGACAGGCAGGGAGCTGGGGGAGATGAATGTAGAGGCGAATGAACAGAAAAACAAAATAAATTGAGATGGACAAAAGGGATGGCTGGGGAGGCGATGAGGAAAGGGTCTGCTGCGCAGGCTGAGCTCCTGCACACAAAGCAGGGGCACCACTTTCCTCGGCCTGATCCCCATGCACAGTTAATGGCTCTGTCTTCCAGAAGGACAGCACTCATTATCTAGATGATGACAACCATCCTGCAACTCGAATGACAGAACAGCCCCCTGCCCTCACCGCCTTGGGTATGCTCACCAGTGCCACGGTGACCAGCCCAGCTGGCATCCCCAGCCTTCGCCATGGGCTTTCCGCCAGCTCGCCAAGTAAAAGAGCCTTCAGCGTATCGCCGAGCACCAGTGCCTGCCAGCCCCTAGCACAGCAGACGGCCAAGCCTTCCCCGCGCGGAGCCACTTGACCGGCGCCTGTCCCCGAGGTGCTCTCTGCAGTGAGCACCAGCTTGGCCAGGAGTTGTCTTAATTGCTTGGAGGGTTGCCAGCTCCTTCGAGAAATCACCAGATTCCCCATGTGATGGTTAGTGTTTCCTCAGCAGAGCCGGGAATCACGAGCGCACGCAGATGCGCAGAAGGCAGCGTGGAGGAAAAGCCTCTTCTTGCGGCGTCCGTGCCCAGCCTCCAGCCTGCTGCAGCCGTGCAGAGCTGTCCTCGGGCACAACGCACCCCACAAGCTCTCACGTCCCACCAGAGTACCCGCTTTCTTTACCGGCAGCTCAAGTATCACCCTGGGTTTATTGCCCGAACCATTCAGCTGCAGGTCGCCGGGGAGGAATGACGGCTGTACCCAGGGGTGGGTTATCTGGAGTGCTCTCTGCTATGAGACGCTCCCAGTGCGACAGTGGGACCAAGGCCCTAATCTCACCAATAAGATATATTAGACTGAAATATTTCTGACTGTCTAATAAAAAAACCAAATACATTTTAGGATAAGTCAAGCACAATTAAAGCCGTTATGCCCATGGCAGGGGGGTTGGAACTAGGTGATCTTTAAGATCCCGTCAGACCCAAACCGTTCTGTGATCCTGTGGCTCTATCGTTGGGTCAGATCTGGGGACATTCCCGAGTAATCAGGTTACAGCGATGCCCTCCCTCGCAGGTCCAGATTTGATCCTAAACTACACGTCAAGGTCCCTTTAACTCCACAATAGAGAGGCTGAAAACCAAAACACAATCAAGAAGAAAATACAATGAAAAAAGAATTGCTGCTGCTGGAATTATAAACAGCAGCGATTGCTGTGATTTTGCAGTAATCAAGGCCAGGCGGGCCGTCTGTTGTCATTATCTCTCCCACTAATCCCCAATGTGTTTCCTATTTGTGTTTTTCTGGGTTTCCATGTGAAGCAGCCTGGGCGAGCCTGCGGCAGGACCTGCAGTGCTGGAGCTCTCCTTCCCACTCCCGGACACCCTGCTCGCTGGCTTTGGGGCTCAGGTGACGGTGACGGAGGGGCTGTCACCTCTGTGGGCATGAGAGGGGCCAGGGGATGCGCCTGCTTGGAGCATCCCGCATTCTGAGCGCAGGAGCTGAATGCCCAGCAGCAGCACCACGTCCCAACCTCTCGAGCTGGGAAACAATGGGTGGAGGGGAAAGGCTGTCATTTTGAGTGACCAACGTGTTGGGTGGGCTCCCCGGGCTTCTTGTTTTCTCCTTTCATGGCAGGACCACAAAACCACGGTGTAGTGTCACCCATGCAGGCAGGGAAAGAGCAACAGATGCTGAAGTTCAAACCCTGGAAGGATAAAGCTGGTGGGAGAAGGAAAAAGGAGGGATGGGTCAGGAGTGTGAACTGGGGGCAAAGCCCCTGGAGAGGCTTACGGCATCCCAGCCCGGAGCAGACAGCAGGGCTTGGAGGAGTGGCAGCCCAGGGACCTGCTGGTGTTATTGTCTGGAGAACTGGCCCAGGAGGTCTCTGTACACCTCAGCGTGACTCCAGATGTGTCCTGGCCGGTGTTTATTTGACGAAGGGGTTTTGGCTGCCTGCTGACCGGCCATGCCAGGTAACCAGCCCATTTCCAAATTCTTTAATAATCCAAACAGCTGCCTTCGCCAATGGACTGAACATCCCCACTCAGAGCTGAAATCTGGGAGCTCCTTACATAACGTGAGCTGGGGCCGGGATTCATCTTCCTTCGAAAGACAGCCCTCCCCTCCGCATCCCTGGGTCCTGGGGAGGCACTGGTGGGGCGGAGCACGGGGGACCTTTCCTTTTCCTGAGGACACCAGTGCTTCTGCTGCTGGCAGCTTTGCTGAAAATCCTCCCGTTTTGCCCAGAGCGGGTTGACCTTGTGGGTTTAGTTCAGCGGGTGCCGGGGCAGCGTCCTGCTCACCGTCACGCTGCCGTAAATCCCAATGAACTACACTCGACTCAGACACAGTGCTCCGGATTTACAGCTGCATTCGGGAAAGTAGATCATGACCCGTCCTCTCCAGAGCAGCGCCTTTCCACAGCTCAGCAGCTGACAGTTTCCTTTGAAATGGTCTAGTGAAGAGCCCTAGACAAGCGTTTCTGCTCGGTGTTTTAGTGCCTGGCTCAAAGCTATTCCTGTGGCTTGTGCTTAAAGCCCTGCCTCCCCCCGCCCTCTGCTATTCTTTTTCTATGAAGAAGCGAGGAGCAGAAGAGCAAGGTGGGATGATGGGGAAGGTGTGAGGAGGAGGGAGTTGGGTACCAGCCACGGGTACCAGTTCAGAGAGGTATGGGGTGTCCTGCTCACCAGCCAGGCTGCCTGGTCCCACCCGTCAGCCCTGTTCAGCTCCAGGGCCGCCAGGGTCACTGCTCAGAGGGACACCAGCACTGAAGGGGTATTGCTGGTGACACTGAGTGGCTGTCCATCTCCTGACTCATTGCCGAGCCAGTGCCTGGCAGGGCAGCAGAGGATGCTGAGCATCCTGCCTTAGGACAACATGTTCTTCTTCTCTTCCTATCCCAAGTCATTTCATGGTGCTGCTGAGATGTTCCTGACAGCGTCAGACTCACCCCAAAGAGACCTGCGTGTTGCAGAGGGACCGTGGCAGTACAGCTCCTTCGCTGTACTAACCAAAGCCTGGGAGGAAAAATCTGTGGGACTGCAGCTGAAGTTAAACTTTCATCTGCTCTGTCCAGATTTGTTTCCTGTTGCAGCTGGTGTGTTCTGCACCAGAAAAAGCACGTTTAGGAAGAAGAAAGCCTGCTGGAGGCATTGCCTTGGGCCCTGACACATCTGTGGTCCAGCCATGTTTCTCTGCCTCTCACTATTACAATTATTTTTACCCACCTTGCATGTTTTACTAGGCAATCAAAGTGGTCAGTACTTTTATGGGATGCGGATTAATTGAGCTCAGATACAATATTTCTCCAAGACTCGCTTCCAGAGTCCTCACAGCAAACTGAGCAAACAGGCCCCACATGCCCGTTACAGCTGGGGATGGAAGCTGTGCTGACATCCAATTATTCGCTTCCAATGACTTGGAAAATGAGGGGCCATGGCATGCAGACCGTGTAGTGGGGTGTGACTTCCTATCAAAGGAGGACAGAGAACCAGACCCCTCACTGGAGCCCATTTGCAGGAGTCAGAGCAGGGTATCACCGTACCCATGCAGCGAGAACCGTGAAGCAATTCAGCCCGTTCAGCCAGTAGCTTTAGTTGGTTTGTTTTTTCCCCCTCGCTCAGTAAGGTTGGCATTACCCAGAAGGGAAAAGTCTTTCATTTTGTAAAATATCATTTACTCTCCTTCCCCAAATGATTCTCCTCCCGACAGAGCCAAATCTCCGGTGGCCTCCTTCCAGTCCTCCTGCCCAGAAGAGTTGTGTTCATCTAGATGTGGAGCAGGAGGATGATTTACAGCACCCGCTGCTGCTGTCCAGCTCCTGGGGCTGCACTCCGAGCACTCACAGCAGTCAGTCCGCAGAGTAAAACCGCTCACCAAAAAAAAATGAATCAGATAACCTGAAGTATTAGATGAATTGAAGGAAAGTGTGATCCATTCACTGGCAAACGGCGAGCAATGTCAGCGGCAGAACCCTTTGAGTGAGCTATCCGTCAGGGATTATTCATTCATCTCGGCTAGTTACAAGGAGAGATAGCACAGAGCTGAAAACGTGCCAGCACCAATTATTTATTTAAGGGATGTTCTCCTCGCAGGCTCAAAGCACTCGGGCAACAGTGTTCACCCCGCTTTCCTCGGGAAAGTCCGGGGCACTGCGTATGGGCACAAACAGAGGAAGCCTACGCTGGCGCTGAGGCTGCGTTTCCCTTTGTCGAGTTTCATCACCTTTGTTCTTATCTCCACTGCTTTTGGTTCAGTCCAAACAGTATTTCTTCCTCTCCAGTGCTTACACCCTTCGGATATTCCTAGACAGCTGTTACGTTCCCCATTACTTATGAGCTGCAAGTGTTTACTTATTTTAATCTCTCCCCGTCAGCCCGTCCATCCTGCCCGTTCATCTTCTGCGCTGTTCCTCTCCGAATTCCCTCTGATTTGTCTACATCACTCTTGTTTATGATTCCGAGATCTCATTTAGCATTTGATTTCTGCCAAAAATAAAATTGAGCTTGATTGTTTTCACTGATGACTGAAGGAGACATGAATTGTTGCTTGGAAAACAGTCCTTGAGACAGCAATATATGAACGAGAGAAAAATAAAGGCAGCTCCATCAGGCAGACGAATACACAGATAATATCACGTAGGCCAGCTTTGGCGAGATTGAATCTCAGAAGTGCGGCTGGTACGTGATGACAGTAATAGCCACCACTATTAGAGTGTTTAGCTTTTAAACAGAAATGTGAGTTATAACTCAGGCCCCGGCATAAATCACCGGCCATGAACACCTCCCAAACGCATGCCTGCACAGCAAACCAATATGAAATCCCTTGTCCTTGGCGAAAGGGGCGAAATTGCAACTTCCTTTGTATAGGAAAATGTGTGTGTTCGAGTCGGATACAGCAATTTGGTTCCAGGCACGTCATTGACACCTTCAGCTTGGGAGTTGTAATCTTTTTTGGAAAGGAACATTTGAATTGCCACCTGGTCAGAACAGAGAGTGGCAAGGGCAAAGCCAGACTCCAGACCCATGTTAAACTAACGACAGAGCCTCCAGCCTGGCCGCCCCTGAGACAAGCACCGGGACCTGGAGTTGCTGCCTGCGATTCTCTGAGCTGCGTATGGGAGGTCTCTGCTGAACCCCCGTTTGGGTTGAGGAGTGGTGGGGTGGTGCTGCAGGTCCTCACCGCTTCTCATACAGTCGAGCTACTTTATTTGTGTCTCCGAATGCTGATTCAGGGACCCCGTTTTGATAATTGGACTATCAAATGCTTCAGCCTGTAAATCTTCAGATCCTGCTGTGCCTCTCAGACTCAGGGCTGAGGCACTCCGCTCTCTTTGCACCTCGGCTGTTTTCACACCCTTCCTGTCAGAGTGATCGCAGGCGAAGTAAAGAGAGGAGGCGACAAACGCATCCATCCACCCAGCACCCAGAGCAAGAGCTCTTCAGGTGGAGTGCATGGGCCAAAGAGCACACCCACCACACCTCCTCTCCTGGTGTTTGCTCCCACTGCATCCCTGGGGGGTTGATTCACCCCCGCTGTGGGAGAAGATGACCCTGGAACAGCAATGCTCTTAAAACTCCCACTTTCAAACACATTTGCTTTCAGGACACTGATGTACTGCACCAGGAGGACATGGGGCTGCAGAGCAGCGGGGACCCATCCTGCACCCCGTCGGGAGGGGGACCGGGGGCTGCAGAGCAGCCTCCAGGGGACGCGGGCGGCTGGTCGAGGATGCCGGCCCCACTCTGGAGCACACGATAATCCCCCAGACCCGAGCTCCAAATAACCCCCCAATTAAACACGGAGGTGGGGGCTGGTTTCCCCTGGGAAGAATCTACCTTCCAGTGAGACCCTGCAAAGAAAACACTGTATCTCAGGGGGATTTCCATCTAAATGCTCACTGGCAAAACGCCCTTAAAAAGCTGCTAACGACTCGTGGAAAGCTTTGAAAAACATGCTAATTAATTAGAAACAATGCGGCGTCTCTCCCGGCCACAGGAGCCCCTGTGTTCCCCCCCCTCGCCCCCCGGCACCATTTGCATGAGAAGGGCAGCTTTGTTTCTCGGGACTCTCGTCTCCTGCTTATTCCCCCACCTGAAGTCAGGCTCCAAAGTGTGGGACCCCCCAAGGCATCTCCACAGCAACCCCCCCAACCTCCCCGGGCTTCCCAGGACGTGAAGCCCCCGGCCCCAATTAGGGCGGGGGTTCATTAGCGGTATTGCTCCGCTCCGCGCCGCAGCAGCAGCATCCCGCAGCTGCCGGCCCCGTCCGCACCCTCTGTGCTGGGAAGGGTCAACGCCGCTGTAAAACACGGCCCTTGCTCCGCAAACTGCGCTTCTCAGCGGCATCCCCCCGCAGGCGGAGCACTGCAGCAGGCGGCGAGAAGCCCCTGGCCTCTCCCGGCTGCTGGGGGCTGCCCCCTGCTCAGGGCCTGGGGGGAGCGCTGCCCCACCTGACACCGAAATAATCCGTCGGGGCAGGGGCGTGCGGAGAGAGTCCGGGTTTGCTGGGGAGCACTGGGACGTTTTCCTGTAGCGATGGAGGAGGAGGAAGGCTGCCAAGGGAGAGAGCGGCACGGCCGAGGGCTGCCGGCTCGGGGAGCGTTCCCACTCGGCCGGGGAGAGCGAGAAAAACCACCGCGGCCGCAAGAGGGATGGCAGCAGCGGCCGGGCCGCCTTGGCATCGGTCCGCCAAGCGTGCCAGGGAGGTCCCTGCTGCAGGTGCGGTGACATGCGGGGCTGCGCAGGCGTGCGGGACGTGCCCGAGCCAGTCGGTACCCGGCTCAGGAGAGGTTTGACGAGCAAGCAGCCCCCGGGACGCTGACTTCCCCAAGCCTCAACTCTTCCTTTTTCCTAGCGGGGCCGGAGCAGCATGGCTCTGGGCATTGCTTTGCATCTGAACAAGGGATTAAACGGCCGCGGAGGCTCAGCGCGCACTGGAAGGCGTCCAGAAAGTCAGCGAGTTTGCGCTCCCTCTCCCTTGAAATGCTTTGGCTTCCTGCAGGAAAATGAAATCCATTAACAAGTTCCACCCCTGCTCCGAATTCAAGGCTAGAACTGTCAATGCTTTAGGAACGAGCTAAATGGGGGGATTTCCATAACAATCAACAGCTACAGCATTAATCTATAGTCATATTAACCCGGGATGACAAGGACACGTCTGTCCCTTCTCGCTAATGTAATCTGCCATTATACCGGGACTCCATTGATGGCGCTTTGTGCCGCCCGTTGGGCTGTGATCAGCTAATCCCCCCGCCTTTGAGCTTAGAAAAGAGAGAGGGGGAGGCGGAGAAGAGTGATTAATATGCGTGTGTGTGTGCGCGTGCTTAGCATGTGTCTGCCGCTGATGTATGTGTGAGCATGTGCCTGCGCGCCCGTCTCGGGGCTGCGTGGATGCACCATGCACGGCTGCTCGCTGGGCGCCTTCGCCAGGGGTGGGAACGCACCCGGCAAGCAGAGAGACACGGGCAGAACTTCCAGTGAAGATCAGGGCTCTGGGGACGCGAACGTGAGACACGCGTGTTGGTGGTGGGTTCTCTTGGGGGGATGTCCAGCCCTGGCTGTCCCTTCTCTTCCTCTCACTTTGCTTTATCAATCTTTCTCGAAGAGACACCTTCTCCAAGCATGCAAGGAGCTTCGAGCCTGCTCGTGGATTGGTTGATGGTTACAGAGCTGCAGTGGTGCACCCCGGGACTCCCTGCACCAACCGAGCTTGTGGGGTCAATCACATTCCCAGCACCGACTCCAGCCACTTCAGAAGATGCCGTGATATCAGCTCCCACCTCCTGTGAGGAGCCCGTTCCCAGCAGGGATTGGAGCCTCTGTGGCTGCTGCGGGGCTGCCCGTGGGCGCGCTGCTGTGCCTGCTTTGCCACCCTTCCTATCTTGTTGTTGGAGAGCAGGAAGCATGTTGTCCTGCTGCAAACTCATCCCATGTGTTCACCACTGGTCCCCGCTCCTGAGCAGAGGAATCTCGGATCATCCCACAGAGTGATGGCAAGGAAGGGAGAATGGGAAAGAAAACCCAGACCAAGCCGTGTTCTTCTCCCCTGCCCAGGGACAACCCGAGCTGATACATTCCCTGTTACCACCACCCCGTGCTCACAACTCGGGTTTCAGAGCTGAAAAGTCCCGCTTTGGCTGTTCTGAGTGTTACTGGAGATAGGAAGCTGGGGGTGGGAGAATGAACTGACAAGATGTAAAGATTCAGAGGGGATGAGCACTGCAAAGGCTCTGCCACTCTTGGCACAGACAACCCCCCCATATCCGTGCTGCTGCTGCTGCTGCCATCATCCCCTGCTCCCTCGCCCCCCCACTCCCTGCATCCAGACCTTATGGGTGCCTCATTTCTGTCCCTCTCTTTTAAAACAATTCCAATCCAGTCCACGATTTCTGTGTTACTGTTGGGTCATATTGGAAAGGGAGCGGAAATTGGAAACTCTGATTCACCACAATCTTTGCACAGAAACTTTACACGCTGGAACAACTAATTACCCATTAAACCCTTTGTCTGTGTGCATCTTATTGTTCCAGACTCTCATTGAAGCCTCTCAGCGAAACAATCGCTCTGCCAGCGTTCGAGTGTGGTTAATCAACTAACAAGCTTATAAATACAATAGATACAGCAACACGTTGCTCTCCAAGAGCGCCGTTGCCGAAGGGTCTCAAGCCGCCTCAGAAAGCATTGAACCAGCCATGGCTGTCACCACACTGCGGGTCAGGGGAGCTCGGCTCAGCTGCCCACTGCTGGCAACCCAGGGAGACCTCCATGTGAGACATGCCTCTTCCTCTGAGCTCCGAGCATCCCAGAGTGATGGAGGACACGTGAGTGCCCAGGTCACTGCGGGCAGCCTGCCCTGGCATGGAGGAGGCTTTGGGCAACACGGTGGTACGAGCTGGGTTTGATGGGGCAAAGCTCTGCTGAGGAAGCAGGGAAGATTCAACCTTTTTGAGGTTAGAGGTGATGCTTGTGCCTTGCAAAGTGGTTTCTGCATCTGCTGCGTGGACAGTCTGGGAAAGTGGTGTTTGTCGGGAAGCAGGTGGAGGCATGAGATCTTTGAGGATATGTTTAATGGCAGAAATTTTCTCTCAGTTGTATTTAGGCCATAATTACAGAGGCCATAGAGGTATTTATTTCCTGACCATTACTGGCAGGCCAAGGAGAAAACTCTCCCATCAACACTGCTCTAAGTCTCAATTACATTTTTCAATTATGTTTATGTTTTCCTTGCAGCTTCCAGGAACTGCATGTGGGCACATGCACTCAGCCTCTGGAGCAGCCTCCGCTGTTCGCGTGAGGACGGGGAAGGTCAGGAGACAAAGCCACAGAACCTGCAGAGCTTAGGCCAAGAGCTGACGAAGAACAAAATACTTAATTGCAAGGGCAGATGAAGGGGCCTTTAAGTGACCATCAGCCAAACCTGGAGCTTTCACTGCAGTTTTTGTAGCCACGGCTCTAATTGGCCTTACTGTGCTAATCACCTTCTGGCCTTCATGTGCCCAGGGAGCACTTTTCTGCCCTGGCTGGGACGTGGCTGAGTGTGTCCCAGGACGGGCAAAGGCTGGTGGAAAAAGGGCTCCGCTCCCACGTCTGTATCACACAGAAATGGCCACAAGTTCCTCAAAAGCTCTGGGCCAACAGGGTTTAAGAATGAAGAATGAGAGATAAAGACCCAGAAGCAGCCTCAAGCTCCCAAACCCAAAACTATTTCCTTGCATTGATGCCGCAAACTCCCCAGCCTCTGCAGCGCTGGGAGGGCAGCTGAGATAAGAGCATCTGTCAGCTTGAAGAGGCTGGGACAGATAAGCATCTTGCTTTGAACTAGCAGATAAACCTACAAGCGTGGAAGAACGTATCTCCGGAGCATCTGAGCAAGCCTGGCCCAGAGCCCGGGCATACCGAGGGCTGTCTGGAGAGGCGCACATGGGCTGTCCCACAGCGTCCCGCGCAGAGGACCCGTGCAAGCCTTCCTCCCCCGTGCTGCTCCCATCTCTTCCCCTTGATGGGGTGGGGGGCACCGCTCTGAGCACAACAGGGGTGTCACGGCCCTCCCCAGTCATCCCGTCCTGTCCCTTCTCCAGCTGCTGCCTGCCTCCCCTCTCCCATCACATCTCTGTATGTAAAAGGCAAAAGTCACATTTAGGAGAAAAAAACCCTGGTGCTGATACCATTTGTGTCCTTCTCTGTTTGGGGCTGCTCAGCCTGGGCTTTATCAGCCCGAAGCAGCACTGAACCTGCAGCAGAAGGGTCCACCACCCTCCTTCCACCTCCCTGTGCAAGCTGCTGGGAAAGAAAGCCCCCCCAAATCCTTCCTTTTGCTCTGCACACCGGCAGAGGGGGGGGCTTGGTACAGTGAGGGGTGGGCTGCTGAGACCCCAGCCAAGCCACGGGAAGGCAACACGGACAGAGAGGGAGAACTGGCATTCCCCGAGCACCTCCGCCCTCCAGCCCCGTCCATCACCTCCCTCCTTCAGCTGACAGGGGGCTGCGGTGCTGCGGGCAGGTCTGCAGGGCTGCCTGTATAAATGAGCAAATAAAACGAACATTAACAACTTCAGCGCAGTTATCGCAGTTTCCTGTCCCGGATAATTACCGTGGTGTGAGCGCAGCCACGGCTCTTTGCTGTGTTTATACAGCAGAAAAGGTGCGTGGCACCGCGCAGTCCAGAGTTACTGCGGGACATAAAAATGTCTTCAGCTATTAAAGCGGTGACATTCCTATTTAAGTTGGCCGTTCTGCCCCGGCCAGGGGAAGGCTTTGGGGTTTAGCACCACAAGTGCCCTCTCGCCCCAGCCGTTCCGACCCCAGCCCCGGGGATGGCGACTCTGTCCCCGGGTCCCCGAGGCCGGAGCACACAGACCTGCGAGGGCTCGCTGGCGGAGGCTGGAACAGATTTGCTGACTCTGGGAGCGTTTTGTGCCGATGTTTCAGCTCTGTTCATTAATGAGGGAAGAAACACTTCTCCCCGAACCACCCTCCCCCCGTTTCCAGGCCAGGTGTAGACATGATTTATTGCATTGTTTAGTCATTATTCTCAGTTACCCAATTATGTTTTTTAACGTTAAAAATGCAAGGACTTTGTTGTGGCTGCATCTGGGGATTCTGCAGCATCTGGAAGAAGGTAAGGAAAAAAAACAGAGGCAACCCAGAACAACAGCACCAGCAGCTTCTTGCGTGCTACCTTTCAGCATGTGTCCCCGCTAGATCGATAGCGAGGGGGGGACGATAGCGCTCCCCTTGCCTTGACCCCTCACGTTTCCCCGGCGGGCGCCCGGGCTGGCAGCACTCTGCAGAGGGGCTGCCACAATCTGGTGCATTTGGTACTACTTAGCAAAAAGCTTCTGTGATTGCATAGAGCTGGGATAATCACCGGGGAGATTTCAGCACGAGGCAGATAATGCTTCGGCTCTGCTGACTCTAACAGTTCCCAGCACTAACTTTTCTAGCTAGCGGGTCACAGACACCGAGTTTTACCTGCAAGGACGGCTCACTGCGGGATGGCTGAAGGCAGCGGAGCCTCCAGCTTCCCGCCATGTCCCTCCAGTTATAGAGCACAGCCCTGGAGTAGTTCCCCAAGGAGGATGACCTTGGAAAGCCATGCTGTAAGCTCAGCCCTCGAGCAGTTAACCGCAGGACAGCAACCTTCCCCCAGGTTGTTCTGCCCTGGTGGAAATCAGGGCTGGAAGGGATGAGCAGGGTCCCCATGGGTCGCACGAGCAGCAGTGCAGTACCCGGGTGCTCTACATCCTGTTCCCTTGTGCGTTTGGATGGCAGGGTCCCAGCACGGAGCCTGCCGTGCTGTAGGGAACTCCTGGACTGAAATCCTCCTCTGAGGTCCTGGCTGAGGGCCTTGAAACATTTTCTGAAGGTTTCCAAGTCCCAGAGCTAAAGCAATGCCAGGTCCACATTCAGTCAGACAGGGAACTGCGGCCGGATTCCAAACCCTGTGCAGCCTGACCCCAAGCCCCTAGAAGCGGGTGTGCCTCTGTGTGCCTCCCGCAATCCGTGGGTGCTCCCCGGGGAGCGAGTGCCTCATCCCACCGTGCAGGGGATGCCTGGAGAACCAACTCAGGGGGTTCACTGCAAAAGGTTTTGTTTTCTCCCATGGTAAAAGTGCTGGGAGCTCTGGGGCTCCTTGCATGGAAGGTAGAATTACAGAACAGATTAAAACAGATCCCTAAAGCCTGTCTGACTGGAAGATAGACTCTGGTTGCTCCAAGGATGTTGGCACTTAGATCCACACTTCATATTTAAAACGCAACAGAGAAAGGATCAAATAAAACTATTGCACTTGTGTACCGTGGGTCAGAGGCTGTCACCAGTATGTCAGAGGTACCTGAAGGCCCTGGACCTGCATCTCTGCTCGCTGGCTGAGCATCGCCCCGGCTCTCCCTCAGACCCTGCGGGCACAGAGCTGTGGGTCAGACGAGCCGTGGGTCAGACGAGCCACCCCGGCCAAGCAGACGCAGAGCAGAGGAGCCGTCCAGAGCTGCCCGCGCCGTGGTTCCCTGCCCGGCTCTGCCTGCCTCAGGCTGCAGTGCGGCTCTCACAGACTGATGGATGACGGCATCTCTGTGTCCCGCTTTTAAAAGCAGCCGAATCAAAGAGGCGCAGGCGATGGTAGGGCAGTCTGCAGGGGACAATAATGGGACCAATTTGCTCGTGTTGGTATTTTTGCCTCTCATCTTCCCACGTGCAGCACGCTGTATTCTTGCTGCTCAGGCGTTCCTTGGGCACAGGATTATTTTTGCCTGTTTGCTGATGCACAAATTCTTCCCTGCCCATTTCCAGGTCAGGTCCCAGCGCACGCTGGAGCTCTCCCCCACTTCCCTGCACTTTCATCTTCCTCGCCCCATCCCCAGCTGCCTCCTTGGCTTTCCCTCAGCACGTTGCAAACGCCCGGGGAGCTGCAAGGGGCTCCCACCACCTCTGTCACCTTGTCCACCACAACCACGTTAGTTAGTGTCCGGGCTCTGGTGCTTTCCGTGCCAGCAACCAGGTGAAACACCGGCTGCTGCTAATGCAGGGGGCGTTGACAGGGTTCCTTGTCAGCACAAGGCAAATAAAAAGCATCTTGGATTAACATGTTTGGGGTGGCATGGAAATGGGGGTGTGTGTCCCAATTTTGTGCCTTCCCCAGCTCTCAGCATGCTCTGCTTCCCGTCATCGCCCTGGTGAGCTGAAAATGTCACCCCTGCCACCAAAAACACATGTGCCTGCAGAGCTAAATGGCGCACCTAATTAGGAGGGAAAAAGGATGGTTTTTTCCTGCTGAACCACATTGTACCCCAGAAGTCGGCAATTGATCAGCTCTGTCGATACGAGCAGAGCCCAGCGTCTTGGTTCACAGCCTCTTTACAATTGTAAATGGGCTAAAACTAAATAAAAGGACCCTAAATCATCTAAATTAAAGCTCTGAGGACAGTGCAGTGCCACAGTCTCATAGCAAATAATCATCCCATGGCTTCCCTTTCAGCCCTGATGCTGGATTCCGGCAGAGACCCATTTCTCTTGGGTTAGCTGGGAAGTGGGGAGCTGCAGAAATCTCCCTGGACATTGTACTCTGGCAGCCGAGCAAGGAGGCTGGTGGAAACAGAGGTGGGTTTGACATTGTCCTGGTCACACTGCGAGTGGCAGGAATCTTCTGGCCTCATCTCTGTTGGTGAACCACCGTCCTTCACCCTCCTGCACAGCTCTGCCTGTGTTTGCCTACCGCTAGCAATTGCAACGGAGCTCTTGGAGCCTCACACATCCTCTACCCTGCAGAAGGGTGAAACACCCTCACTGTAATCCACGCTATACTGTGGTGGGGTGTCTGCCTGTCTGTCTGTCTGTCTGTGTGTCCTTCTGCTATACCTGTGGCTGCTCCTGCAAGAGCAGCAGAAGCCAACCGGCAGCTTTGAGCCAGCTGCCCTGTGTAACCGGGGACAAGCCGGTGAGCACCAGGTCATGCACAGGGGGAAGAGAAATGGCAAACAACGAACTGTGCGAATGGTCCCTGGAGATACAAGCCTGCTCCAGGAGCCACAGCCAGCAGCTGCCCTTTGTGGCTGCTTTTCCTCCCCCCCATCCCAGCCCCAGCCCTCCTCTGGCAGCGGGGTGAGGAACAATTTCACTAATGTCCAATCTAACCCTCCTTTAAAGACATTTCAGATCCAGGAGTATTTCTTTCCCTCCTCTCTGAGGGTCAAGCTGTCCCCACTTCCGAACGCTCACGCAGAGCTTGTGAATGGCAGCAGAAACCCTGACCCTAAACTGCGAACGTTCCCGTCGATGCAATCCACAGCTCCCCCGAGGAACTGATGCAACTGTTCCTTACTCCTTCCCCAATTACCTTATTACTCGTGCAAGAGCTGGGAAGCCTGTCCTTCCAGCAGCGCTGGCCAATCCCATCCTGAGGGAGAGTCCCCGGGGCATTCTCAGTGTCAGGCATTTTCCCTCCATTTGGTAATTCTCTGCTAAATGGCGTTTCTTTCAGGTGCTATTTATGCAGGAACAAAAATGTTCATTATGCTGATCACTGAGATGAGAGATAAAATATTACCTAGGAAACACAGATTTTGCAATGACATATCAGACGTTCAAGCTCACGTTTCTCCAGAGAAACGGGGACCGTGTGCACAGAACATGCGTGGAAGTCAGTTTCTTCTGTCTTTGCCCACACTCCTGAACCAAGTGCCAGTTTGCAAACCAAAAAAATTTAAAATACCTCCAGCTTTGACTGGGTTTTGCTTAATTTATAATGCTGGGTTTGATTTACTGGGTACTGAGCCGTGGTTGTGCTGCACCGCCGGGAGATGCCGCTGCCCTGGAGGTCTCCTGGCCGGGAAGAGCCTCTGCGGGCGGGCGGAGGGAGGCGCGGAGGGACGAGGGTTTCGCAGCTGCCCAAGAACATCTGATGACACCAAGTGAGAAAAGAGAGAGGTTGCTCAAGTGGCTTGGAGAGGAGTGGTGAAATGCAATCCAGCAAACGCAAAACAGGAATGAATGTCAGGGGGGAAAAAACCTCCTTCTGATGATTCTTGTTGAACGGGAATTGTTTCCCAAATGAGTCGGGGACAGACTGTGCCAGGGGCTGCCTTGGTCAACCGGGAACAATTGAACGTGGCTCCAGGCTTGGCTGGTTAAAGCTGCGAGACCCTGTGCCGTCTGCAGCCTGCAGATCTCTTCAGGAAGAGCCGGGATGGAGCTGGTGTCCTTGGGTCTGCCCCTGCCACACGGCTCAGCTCGGCACCGCCCGAGGATGCTCAGAAGCAGCAGCAGGATGGATCTCTCGTACCATAGGATGCCAAAGCTGCCGGGAGGCACCCCTGGCACACAGCCCCCTCCGGAGCCCAGCCTCCAGCCAACCTAACCCAACTCACACCAGCTTTAAGACATCGTTGCCTGGGATTTCAGGCTTCCAACCCGCGGCTCCGGTGCAGCCGGGGGGTCCGGGGCCAGCGGACCGACGCTGCTAACGTGGCGGTTTTGCTGCAGGGGGCACAGGGTGGCTGGAGTGAATGGACAGACGGACGTGTAAGGGATTTATTTTCCTTTTTTCCCTGCAGCTCTAACTGATTTTTAAGGCCTCTTCACAATTGCAAGAGCAGCTCCAGGAGACAGCCAGGCTGGTCACAGCCCCGGGGCCAGGGAAGGGCTCTGCCGGCATCGACCCAGGCTGAGCAGAGAGAGCCGTGACTTCTCCTGCTTCCCCGAGGCTTGTCCCCCCACCCCTTCTGATTTCGAGGAAAAAGAGGCGAGTGAAAGGAGAGATGATTAAAAAAAAACCAAACAAACTAACAAGGAAATGAGGTGGGAGTGCAAACGCGTCACTTGTTAGGAGAAATCCAAAATAAATGGGACACCATCCAGACTCTTCAAACCAGAACCGTGACCTGATTTTCCTTCCCAGCGATAATAATAATAATAATAATAATAATAATAATAATAATAATAATAATAATAATAATAATAATAACAACAACAACATCAAAACCAAAATAATAATAAAATAATAACAATAAAAATAATAAAAATAATACTGAAGTGAACTACGCTGAGTCCTGTCATGGCAAATACAGGGATGGAGCGGCCGTGGGTCATGGGTGAATGATTTTGGCTGCAGGGGGTGCAGAGGGGGAGCGAAGAGGAGGCAGTTCCTTCATCACCCCGGGTCTGCTCGCTCTTGGCATGCAGACATGGGCGCTAACAGGGCGGTGGCGGCCCTGCTGCCGGCAGGAGAGAGGGGCTGGCCAGGGGCTCCCAGCCCGCTGCCCCGACGGAGAGCACGCGAATAGCGGTGCTTTGTTTTTCTGAAGAACAAGAAGTGCAAATAGTAATTGTGTGGCTTTGTGCAAATAGCAGAACAAACAAAATCCTCGACTTGATAGGAGTGCGGGTTGTTGTAGCTAGGAAAAAAAATGATCAAAAACATGTCACACAGGAAAAAGGGTTTCCATTCACAAAGAAATCATTATGGTTAATTTAATTCATTGTAGCATTTAATATAGAAAAGCTTTTCTACAGAGACTGGGAAAAAAGCCAACATTTATATATAAATGGGTTTTATTTTAAAAGCTAATGCAGTGGGCAGGATGCTTCGGGGTTATTTTCTCTCCCTCTTTCTTTCAGTGCATATGCAAAGCTGGTATTGTATCCAAAAAACAAGGAATTCGCTGCTATCTAAAGTTTACAAATTGCTTTTTTTCAAAAGCACGATTTCATATTCCTTAGAAATGTAAATGACGGGGTTTTATCTCCTTGCTTCCCTTTCTTTCTGTTTTTTTAACATTACTTATATTAGTAACCGAGGCACCGATTTGCAGAACGGGCTTTAAATATCCTCCCGCTGTCACCGGCGCAGACATGGGCTGCCATTCATGGCAGCGCTTGACAGCAGCAGCCCCTGCAGAGCGGCGCGTGCTCCGGAATGGCTGAGCCCTGGTTAACCTGATGGGTTCCTGCAGAGCGGCGTTCGCCAGCGGAGAGCTGCCACAGGGACGGCGGTATGTGTGCGGGGGACAGATGGTTCGGGAGTGGCTGCTCGGATCAGATACCTTCAGCCATAGAACCGCCGGGGAAGGAAATGTGGTATTACCCGTGTGTGCGCTGCCGAGCACAGACGGGCAGGTACCTCCAGCGCTGGAAGCGCTTTGGCGTGCACTTGGGCTTACCGGGGTGAGCAGAGAGCAGCGAGTGCTGGGAACAAGGCTCAGTCCCGCAGGTGACAGCCAGCCAAGTCCTAGCACACCCACCACACCTCCCCTCAGATCTACCCTCTCTGGACTAAACAGACTCAAATCTTTCCACACAGGTCGCGTTTCTGAGACCTCCTGAGGGCTCCCACTGCTCTCTCCTTGACACTACCTGCATCTTTCTCGCCCCAGCAGGCAACTGGTGCAAGTGGCAACTCAGCCCTTTAAGGTCCTTGCCACCTCTGCACCTCCTGCCAGGGCAGGATCCCAGCTGGATCCTTATTTTCCTTCCCTTTCTCTAGATCCTCCATTAGGGGATGTCACGACTCACAAATACCAACAATGCAGCCACATCCCATCTGTGGAGCAGCTCAGCAGAAAACCAAGCGGCAGCAAGGTGAAACAACTTGACCAAGGTCACCCAGAAGTGGGGAATGCCAGCCAGTGCGCTCCTCAAACCAGCCCACGCTTTAATAGCTACCTCTAATCATCCCTTTGGAGAAATCGCTGTTTCCTTTGTAAAATGCCAACCGCTATTAAATCCCTCCCTGGACTTCTTAGCCCTGAAATTGCATATGTTACCCTCCGCTGGTGCTTGGGGCTTTGTTCTGGTTGTATCAGCTGGCAAGACGATTCTCCTCATTTGGAAGCATTTGCATAAAGCCAGCGCTGATTGCTGATGAGTCGAGTCTCCACTGCGACTCCGGCTCGCGCACCTGCACTTCAGGCCTGGGCTTGCTCCCGCCGCAGCCAAAGGCGGCTTGGCCGTGCACTTCAAAGGGCGCAGGATCGGGCCCTCTATCAAAGGGAACGGGATGCAAAGTTTGGAAAGCGGGCTGGAACCGCTGCCTTTTCACCCAGCTCCCTGATTTATTACCCCCAAGGTCCATGGTTGCTCTGGACCGGGGCTCCCGCTCAGCCCCGTGCTCCTCCACGCCGGTAGCTCTGGCTTTCCGCAGGAAAGCTTTCACACGGTATGCAAATACACGGGCACTGTCAGCCCCGCGCCTGCACATCACCCACCCCCTGCCTTGATTAATGCACCCGCTCCCCCACGTCCTCGCTCTAATATGTTTGTTTTAGGGATGGGCGCATGAGCTGGGAATAAGAAAAATGAAATTGAACCTTCACCCAAAACTTGAAGTGGGTGGTTTGGAAAAAAAAAACCCACAACAGAATGAATAAGTCTTTGAACCACACAAATAGTTCCCTTGTTGGTGCAGCAGAGACAGTCTGGGGCCCAAAATGATGAAACACCAAATCCTTTTCTGTTTCCAGAAGCGCTCCAGTCAGCTCGCCACAGCTCTTACCCCCCGGCCAGTCTCTGGCAGCGGGGTTGCTGTTGGGGGGGAGGCTGTAAGCAGCCCAGGATGCTACCGGTGGTTCGAGCCCAAAGTGATGCAGAACCGCCCTGAGCACGGTGCATGAGCTCCTGCTTTGGCTGCAGCAGCCGCTGCAGCCCCAGCCTGGTTTCAGGGCTGTTCAGGAGACTGCTTTGGAGAGCCCGCTCTTGTGGAATGGGTGTGCAGCAACCCCCAGTGCCCAAACCAGCTCGGAGGAACACCTCTGAAGCCCTGAGAAGCACAGGGCTGCAGAGCAGCTCGGTGCTGCAGCAGGGACCAGGGGCTGGGATAGCCAGCGCTGGTTTAAAATACACCAGAGGCGCCGCAGGATGGGCAGCGTGGTCTGATTTCCCTGGGCAGAGGCAGGCAGGCCTTGGGAGGAGATGGTGGGACTTCCCCACGAGCTGCAAAAGCTGCCTGGGCTGCAAATGCTTTCCCCACCTGGGGCTGAGCGCGGAGCCCGTGCACGGACCAGCACGGTCCCAGGCCAAGCTGGGCACTGCTGGAGGGATTGTGCCGCGATGTGCACACCGCGGGTGCCGGGCGGCTTGCCAAATCGCTGGTCACATCTCCTGTGTTAAATCGCGCTGTGATTTGTTTGGAAGAACCTGTCAGAGGCTGGCAGGTTTCCCACCGCTGATGAAAGGAGCTAAGGATGTCTGAGAGCTTCACAAGGTGATACAGCCATTAAGGCATCATGACAGACTCAGCACAGAGGCACTGAAAACACACCGAGATTGGCAGCTCCAGTGCCTGAAACTAAACAAGAAATGCAAAATAAACCGAAGGGCGTGTGACGGGGTGTGTGAGCACGCTGTCGAGTGTGTGTGTGCGTGCTGGGGAAGTCAGCATCCCTTCTCTTCTCACTTCCCCTGACAGCTCTGAACTTGAAGTGAGATGTAAGCAAACAGAAAGGGTGTGAGCCTTCGCTCGCAGTCCCGTTCAGGGACTATAAAGGGCCATTCATAGCCGTGCTTTTATTCTCTTGAAAATGAATTTTGCGTGGCTGAAAGGCGGGCTGACAGCCGCGGAGATGGCAGCTTGCTGCTTCTCCTTGGCGCAGCCAGAGCCCAGGTGACAGGGTGGTAAACTCCCCCCTATACCTCCTGCTTGGCACAGCAGCAGCATCCCGGGCGGGCAGCGGCACCCGGCTGTGCCTCAAGACACGGCCTCGTCTGTGCAGTGCAGGGGTGCGGGGTGAGGGGTGCAGGGGTGCAGGGAGCAGGGTGCAGGCGTGCAGGCGTGCAGGGTGCAGGGGTGTGGGGTGCAGGGGTGCAGGGGTGTGGGGTGCAGGGGTGTGGGGTGCAGGGGTGCAGGGGTGTGGGGTGAGGGGTGCAGGGGTGCAGGGGTGTGGGGTGCAGGGGTGTGGGGTGCAGGGGTGTGGGGTGCAGGGGTGCAGGGGTGTGGGGTGAGGGGTGCAGGGGTGCAGGGGTGAAGGGAGCAGGGTGCAGGGGTGCAGGGAGCAGGGTGCAGGGTGCAAGGTGCAGGGAGCAGGGTGCAGGATGCAGGGTGCAGGGGTGCGGGGTGAGGGGTGCAGGGGTGCAGGGAGCAGGGTGCAGGGGTGCAGGGTGCAGGGTGCAGGGAGCAGGGGTGTGGGGTGAAGGGTGCAGGGGTGCAGGGTGCAGGAGTGCAGGGTGCAGCTCAAACGAGCTGCTTGGGAGATCTTTTCCCAGCCAACACTGGCAGCAGCCGTGGCCCAGGCACGGACTCAGGGCCTTTGGCACCTGTTGTGAACGGAGGCTTGTGAGGTGTCCAGCCATCCACTGCTCTCGGTGCTGGCCAGGCAGAGGCTCCCACCACACTCCTGAGCTCTGAAAACCAGAGGAAGGAGCGAAGCCCAGCTCTTTCCCCTTACCACCATGTCTTTGCTCCCTGTCCATCACTGCTGCAGAGTGCGCGTCCCCGAGGAGGCTGTGCTGGGCAAGGAGCATCCTGGCCCTGGAGGAGTCAGCGAGAGAGAGGAGCAAACAGAACCACAGCAGGTTTGGGGGAAATCCAGTGCTGCTGGTCTCCAGCATCCCAAATGAGGGCCCTGTGACAGTGGCTTGGCAATTAAGTTATTGTTTATTTAAGGAGATAAATTAATCCATTTTCATTGCGTTCTGACTTCCAGCCTGCAGAGAGGACACTCAGTGTTTTGGGCTGACGTCCTTAGCCTCGTTTGTCTTTTATACTCGCAGCACATTCACTCTTGTGCCTTCTCCCTTCGGGAGGTCTCTGCTTTGAACCTCTGCTGCTCTGGCTCCTGCACCTCTGGGCACCCCAGACTCCCCGAGAGCTGCCGGGCTGGGGTGAGCCTGTGGCATGTCAGCCTGGGAAATTAAAAGACCTTAGGCTAGGGTTTCCTGCAGCAGCCCAGGCTGCATCCAGAGCATCTCTCCGCTCACCCAGGCTCGGAGGTGCTTGCAGCAGCGCCCACATTCTCCAGGGTCCCAGCCCGAGGCACACCGACCTGATGCTCTGATTGAACGGTCTGAGACACGTTTCCAAGCCTCCTGCAAAGCAGCCGCGAGTGAAGACAGCAGGAAACGCAGGGCAAGAAGGCAGGAGCGATGCCAGGAGATGGGCGCAGGGCTCACAGGTAGGGAAGGGAAAAAAGAGATTCCCACCCCCCAGGCTGGCTCTGCTTTCCCCGTCCCATCCTGGGGCAGTCAATAAAGGGGGAATTACAGGGCTGAAGTGCCACAGCACGCAAAGAGGAAGCATTAGCTGAACATTCCTGGCCCCTGTCCCCCAGCCATAATTAATAAACTCAAAGGAAATTAAACCACAAGAAGAAAAAAAACCCAAAGCAACGAAACAAACAGAACCAGCCCAAACCGCATCACGTGAGGCACGGGGGGAAGCAGGCACCAGCCAGACCGTCAGAGGTAATTGCAGTCACAGGGCGAGAGGCTAAAGCGGCATGAAATGAATCAGTTTAACAGGTATTAAATTTGCAAGCCCCGGGCGACAGGACTCCATTCAGTTTATTTGCATTAATCAGGTCAGGGGAGTAACCTTGGCTTTTTCTTCCAGGAGATATCATCAGCCTTTGTTTGTTTCTCATGTGAAAGTATCACATGGATAAACACGACCTGGGAGAGGGCTGAGAAGCCTGTGCCGCATCTCACCCTTCTGGGAACGCCAGCTCAGCCTCCGCCTAATTAAGCCGTGGCTCGCTGGTGCCGTGGCCTCAGGAAGGTGGGCTGGCCACACTCCATTCCCTGGTAGACCAAAGGACCACAGTGTGCAAGACCTCTTAGGAAACCAGGAGACCCTAACTTGCAGTCCAAGTAAGCAGCCACCACACAAAGAGCTTCTCTCCCGAACCAGCCTCTCGGGTCCCGCTCACTGCAGCCGGGCAGCCGTTGACATAAGGGGAGAAGTTTCTTCAGCCAAGGAAATGCTCGAGTGGGAAAGCTGCTGAGGGCTTCCCTCCGAGTCGGGAACAGCCGAGGCAGTGCCATGGGAGATAACCGAGTCAGCCAATGACTCTGCAGTTGAGTTGTGCTTGTTGCGGTACGAAGGGGAACGGCTCTGGTGGGTCCTCCTGCCTCTGGTACGGCCTGACGTGGAAGGGAAGAGAACCAGCCCTTTCAAATGGTGCTCCGAGAGCATCAGCCTCTGGGCCCAGTCGAGGTTCGATGGTGTCGGGTCAGGGGAGCACTGACAGTCCCATCTACACTCATCAGCCATGTACATCACAGGGAGAATGCGGTTCTCCGGGACGTGTGGGCTGTGCTCAGCCTGTGCAAACAGCAGCACTGGTGGGACATGGGAACAGCAAAGCCCCACAGAGGAGGGGGTGTCTGCTCCCTTCGCTCACTGGATCACCTTTTCACCGAGGTGTCCATGCCAAGGCCACGAGGTGCAAGGTGCCCCGTCCCCAGCAGCAGCTGTGGTGGGGCTGGGGCACATCCCGGCAGCTCCCTGGGTACCCGAGGCTGCTCCCACAGGGTCAGAGGCAGAGGACTGCCAGCTGCCAGCCTGCACTGGGAAGAAAGCAGTCTCCCCATCCTTCTTTTATGTCCTAAAGCTAATATTTCAGTGTGCAAGACAGCTCTCCTCCCAACCCCTGCCAGGCAGGCACGTCAGCACCCATCCCCTCACGCGTCGAGATGTGGCCTGGGGACACCGTCACGCACCTCCTCTTCCCCAGCCCCTCCAGGCTGATGCTTGACACTTGCAGTGACTTTTCTAGTGGCTGGCAGGGGGGTTGACTCCGTCCGTCCCCCACATATGCGTTTTGACCCAGAAACACACAAGCCCATGTTACATGTACACACGCGTGTGTGCCCATGCTGTCTGGGCATGCAGGGGATTATCCTTGATGGTGTGTGAGATGTTCCAGCCTTTCTTGGGAACACACCAAGGGTAGATGTAGCTCTGTGTGTGTGTACCTGTGTCAGGGAGACAGACGGTGTATGATGGCGTGTGTCTCCATGCTTATACCCATGGCTTCACAAGCTGATCCGAAGCCGACATCTACCCCGAGGGGTATATTTGAAGAAATAGCAATATCATTTTCTGAGTGATACGGAGGAAAGGAGGGCTCTGGCATGTGGACCAAAAGCAAAGGGAGCTCCAGAGCGGCAAGATTCACCATACGGCAATGGCAGGGGGGATGAGGGCAGGGCACCTGTGTAATGGGTGACAGCTCTTCCCACTGTGCTGCACACCCCGTTCTGGGAGCAGGAGGCTGGGGGTGCTGCTGGCGGATGGAGCACTGGATCTGCCACCTCAGCTTCTCCACCCCGGCAGCTGCTTCCTCACGCTCCTGCCAGCTGCTGAGCTCCTGCTGCAGAGCTTTGTCTCCAAACAGGGGATTAGAATACATCTCATTTAGGCACTCCAGTATAATCCACTTGGCTTCTGCACTTCAATACATCCTGCATTAGGTTCCCCACTCATTTTATTATTTTACAAACAGTCCTTTCTCCTCCGCAGACCATTACGGAGCTAGCAGGGCTGCTGCGTTTGGGTGGAGGGACATGGTAGCCTTAGGGTAGGCTGTGGGTGAAATGATTTGGGGCTCATCATCACCTTCATCTGCACATTGAAGCAACAATGACCTGGTGAGTAGCCGGGTCCTGGTCCAGAGGAGCAGAAGCCAGAGGCACAGGCGGTGGCCCAGCTGTGATCTAGCCACGATGTCTGGAAGCAGGCTCACTGCTTTTTACACTAACACACTTCCAGCCACTGCTCCCACCTGAATATCACCAAATAACTGGTTGTCTCCTTCAAAGAGAAAGAAAAGAATTCATTCTTCCAATTGCAAAGGCTCTAGGGACTTAATCCAGATTCCCACTTGCATGTGCTGTGATTTCAGTCACTGCCTTCCACTGCCATTCTGCAGTGCCCAGAGCACCGAACTGGCCCTTGGGTGAGGAATGGCTCTGGGACACCCAGCACAGCGCCCGCAGAGCTGGATGATGGATGGCTGCACTTTGGAGGTGATGAAAGAAACCTCTCAACAACTCATGTGCTCCAGGGCTTTGAAAGAACCGTCCTGACCTTGTAAGCTTCACACCAAAATCTTCATCTGGTCAACCACAAGGTATTTTCCACACGTCTGACAGCAAAGGAGTGGAAAACCCCAGGAAGGGTTTGCAGGGGGAGCATGACAGTGGCTCCAGTAGGGACCAGTGAGGCAGAGGTGTGGCTGGGCAGAAGGTGCAGCTGGGTGGGCAATGCCCCTGCCCCTGTCCGTGGTGGCACCGGTCATCTTGCTTCCCCCCACAGCCAGGACCAGCCCTGTCTGTCCCCGGCAGCTCGGGGATGTATCCCGGCCTCGCAAGCTGAGCAGGCACTCGCTGTTCAGATGATTTGGCTCAGAAAGGGATTTGCATGAAGCCCTTTCAAGCTGGATCCTTCCTGCAAGGTCTTATTTAAATCCAAACAAGCCAAACACCCTGCCCTGTTCAGGGCTGCTGATGTTTATTTGTTTCTCACCTAGGAAATGCAAACGTGTGGCACACAGTGTGTGCATGTCCCGGTAAAGGAAAAAACAGAACTCATGCTCCTAACCAGAGGCTGCTCCCTGCGGAAAAGGAGTGCTTGTGATGGGCTGCGCCAGCGGCCAGAGCCTGTGCTGTGGTGGTGCCAGTTCCAACGGGAGAGCTTGAAATGGCTCGGGGGCGAGTGTGTGTGCGGGTGGGAGGGCGTGAGTTTCTATCTGCAGAAACTGAAATGTGTAAATGTGGATGCTGTCTTCAAAGCATGCCGTGAGCCGTCCCAGATGGAAGAAGGGACAAAACACAATTCTGAGCCCCAGATTTGAGCCTGAGTTCCCATGGAAAGAAGGCTTAGGCCATCACCCTCTGCCATGGTATCATCTACTGCCTCCCGCCCTGTTTCTTTAGGCAATTACCAGGATTTCTGGTGCTTTACACAACATCAAAATGACCCCCAGCCGGCAGCACGACCTGCACTTGCCAGGTCCAGCTATGGGAGCTGCAGGGTCTCCCAGCCAACACAGACGGGACTTGGTGGGTTTTCCACTGCGGGGAGAACCTCTTCTCATCCATTTCAGTGGAAATCGGAGAAACGCCTTCCCGAAGGGAGCACGATCACGGAGCAGGTGAAGGTGAGCCTGTGCCCATCCCCTCCTGCTGCCCTTCCCTCTGACTTTGCAGCACTTCCCTAACTTGGAGTCTTTCTTCTTGATGCTCTGCCTCAATGCTGGCAGCGCTGCAGCCTCTCTTTCCCCCCACCTCTCCTCTCCTCTCCTCTGCTAAAAAGCATCCTGGCCCTACTGCGCCTTGGTCCTGACTGTCCTGAGCCAGTGTGGGGCTGAACGGAAGCTCGGGGTCTGCTGGGGACGCTGCTGTGGGCAGCATCCCGCCCGCCAGCCCGTCTCCCGCTGCCGCGGCAGCTGCTCCGGCTCTCCTCCGGCGCGAGGGCAGGCCAGGGCATTTTGGTTTCGTGCCCAGACTCCTCACACCAGCACACTCCTAATGATGAGCAAAGAGAAAGAAGATGAGTGCAGCCACCCCAGGCCTAAATATCAAAGGGAAAAAAAGTGGTTTGAATCTGATCCATGCCAGCAAAGACTAGAAAGCGGCCAGGAAAGCAAGTTCAGACCTTGATGCTGACTTTTCAAGGTTTGGGAGTTACTGCGAGTGAGGAGTAGTGGGAAAATGAGAGCCATGCTTGTCCAGACCTCACCGGCAGTCATGTCTGAGGATTAAGTCCGGCTCAAACCTGGCAGTTAAGCAAAAACCGCCCCGTCCAGCATGTGGTGTTTGAGAAAACACGTGTCCGTGCTGCAGAGCTGCCGAGGAGGGAATGAACCGGCTTGCAAGTACAGGTAGGTGAGTAAGGAGGCTACGTGACACGTCTGTCCTGGGACTTTTTTTGGGCTGCGTGTTTTGTCCGGGTCCACGGGGACGGCTGACACCGCAGAGAGCCCCTGCACCCACCACGGGGCTGCAGAGGGACCTCCCTTTCCCAGGAGCCGGCAACGTCATCCAGCTGCTGAAACGCGCCGAAGGACGGAACTCTCCTCTCAAGCTGCTAAATAAATAAAAGCGGAGGGCAGGCAGCTGCGGAGGGGCATGCCGGGTAAGGGCTGGCTGCGCCGCTCTGGCCTGGCAGATTGCTGCCTGCTGCCTAGACGAAAGCCATCTTCCAGCCGGTGATTTCACATTCCAAGGGAGCAGATTAATGCCTGCAAACTTCTCAGTGGAAGCATTCAAACGCTAATTGGTAGTTGCAAGTAATTAAAGTAATTTACTCAGATTATAAAGAAATTTCTTAACAGTGATTAAGCAACTCTGGGACGTGTGTAGTTGTTTGTAATCACTCCCCCAGGGGGATTAAAGCTCTTGGCTGCATGTAATATGTCTTGTAACACCCTATGGGTCCTGTTGGCTCAGGATAGCAGAGAACAGCTTGTTGGAAGAGATATAAATCAGGCCTGCACGCACAGAAAGAACATCGCATAGGGAACAGCTCGCCGTCGTGGTCCAAGCCTGGGAGCACAAGCTCCACGCTGAAGGCAGACATCCCCTGAGCTGGGTTTTGCTCCACAGACTCACTCCCTCTCATCCAGCCGTAACCGTTAACGAAGGAAAAGGCAGAACGAAGGGCAGGGCTGCAGGCGAACACATCCCTCAGCATGGGGACAGGCTCATGGGAGAGCTGTGGTCACCTCTGCTCACTGGTTTCCACTTGCTAACCCATAAAACAAGAATAAATCCACGAAAGCAGTTGGTTTAGTGCTCCAAAAGCAACGGAGGAGAAGTGCCATGTATCTGTTAGGTTGATACTTAACAGATTATACTTAGGCGGCACTAATCAGCAGATTATCACTGAGATTATTTCATGTCCTTGTTACCCTGGCCAAGCCTTGGGACCTTGCTCAGCCTGGATTTAGGCCCAGGGAGACAATTCCCGCTGAGACCTGGGGAGGAGGAAGCCCACATTGCTCACCTGCGACATAAGGATTTTTTCTTGCTTACATTTTGTTTTCCAGTTAAGATGTTACTCACAGATCTATCCCCTTTCTAGTCCAGAACTGTGCTCGCACTGCTCAGCGAGGCTCGGTGGGGTCACGCCAGTTAAACATCCCGGGTTTGATGTGCTTCCCACCAACTGGAAGGCCCCTTCTGTGTTAGAAGGGAGTATCTGGAGGAGCCACGGCTCTGCTGTGGTATCACCATGGCTCCCATTGCCCTGGCCCGCTGCCTCTGCAAAGGCTGGTTGCCACTTTGACCATTGGTCATCAGCTGGAGGGCTCTCCGCAGCAGCCACTCTCCAGATCTGCTCCCTGGGGCTGCAGACACTGTCTTGTGTGTCTTCTGACGGACGAAGCAGTGCTTGACCCATCTTGGAGTCACAGCCAGGACCCTCTGCCTTGCCTCGAGCAGGTTCCCTTTGCTGCAGGGCTCTTACAACTGGAGTAAGGTGCTTTTAACACGCACGTCCCGGGAACCCAGCAATTACCAAGAAAGCACTCTGCGTGTGTTGTGACCTTGTCCTCTCACAACCCGAAGGTGGGGGGGGACTATTCTTCAGCATTACTAGAATTTATTTTAGGTTGTTTTAATCTATGTCGTGAATAAAGAGTTGTAAATATTGCATGAATGCTGACTGTACAAGGATGCAAGTTCACCTGTGCAAACAAGTGTTGAGCAAACTGGGAGCTCATCTCCTGCAATTACTTTGGCACATCATTTTGGTATTTGCTTTCCGCAAGTTTTTAGCCAAGCAAAACCAATTGTTCAATTTTATTTCTTTTTTCTTTCTAAAGGCAACACGGAAAGGACGGAGGGGATTCACCTTTGGTTTGTTTGCCCGGAAGAAGTCATGGTTCTGCCAGCTCTGCCAAGGGACAGAAACACACCACAACCTTCAGCGACGCCAAGGGGTGAGCCCTCAGTGTTGGCGTTCAGGGTCTGCGCTGTGGCCGTCGTTGCATTGTGCTGCATGGGATGTGCTTTCCAGACTCAAATATAAATAGACTTTTTTCCTGTGTTCTGTTTACTGTGTGTAGAAATCTGATTTTCCCTAATGGTCCTTTATAAATAGTTTCCACCCACCCTCTGCTTGAAAGCTTCTCTGACTCACATTGGAAATTAGGCTCTTCCCCTCCTCGCTATTGAGAACAATTATAGCTCTTTGTTCAACAGGAATTAAGAAGCATGAGGGCTGAATCCATCCACAGGAAAATTGTCACTCTCTTTTGTTTTCCGCTTGCAATAATTATCCTGCCAACCGCTCACTCTGACATCCTTAAACCCTCTGTGCCTCCACAGAGCATCCACCAGCCCTCCCAGCGCCAGCCTGTGCTTTGTGCTGATTCATTTTTTATTGTCTTCGCTTAGCCACAGCCTTGTTTCACCTTTTCTCCCCATTTCCCACTGAGCTGCGCCTTCCTGCTGGGAGAGGGGCTTCCTGGGAAGGCAGGGCTGGCTGGGGTAGGAGAGGAAGACGAGGAGCAGCTGGTCCTTTGGCAAGACCCCAGGGGTTCATTATTTGTCATGCAGGGCCACAGCTCCCTTGCCCACGGGGACCACAGCTTTTTGACTCCCCCAGGAGCATCCGCAGGTGCCAGGGCATGATGCTTTGGGGTGACAAAGAGAGAGCCAAACACAGCGAGGAAAGGTGGTGGCCAGGAGAGCTGACTGGTGAATAAATGCTTTTCTCTTTCCACAAGAGCACACTGCTCCAGTGTGCAAACCCGTTTAATAGAACACAACCAAATCCTACCCCGTTTTTTTTTTTTCCAAGATCCAAAATGACTAACCATTGACCCCTCCAGCCACATACTCATTTTTCATTAAACTGTTCCTTGGATCTTATAAGCACAGAAAGAGAGAACAAGCGGGTGAATGCGTGAAAACAACCAAGAGTGCCCTGGGGCTATAATAACCGAGGTAGGAGCATTTTAAATTATACCTTGGGTCAAAATGATTTTAGATTGATCAGAAACTAAAATTACCCCTGAATTCCAGTTGATTGTCTGTGTCTTGAGTTCATCTGGAGGCTGCGTTTCTCCAGCAGCCCCCATTATCATTATTATGAGGAGTGTGTATACATTGACCCTGTTATTTTAAGCAGCAGAGGAGAAAAGAAAGAGCCTTTGAACCTTCAAAACCCACCAGTTGAAGGCAGTGCACCGGCCAAAGGAATGTGCACTAATTGTTTCTACCCTCTAACGAAGGATCAGGTCCCTCATGGGCCCCTGTCCCCCCACCCCGAGGGACCGTGGTGGCTGCCCTGCTCCTCCCCGGAACATCCCAGCATGGAGTTCTGGGGCAGATGGGTCAGCCCATGCGGCCCACCCTAAAGGGCTACATGGGGGTCTCTGTGCCCTTGGGGTAGCCTGTGAAACACCCACCAAGAGCTGCAGCACAGGTACACTGAGGCACACCATCTCCTCAGCATCCCTTAAAAATATAATATCTATTTCATCTTATATAGAGATTTATTTTACAGAGATGTAAATATGAATCTGTTGCACGTTGTCCCTCACTGTTGCAGCTTGCAGTTTGCTATGTGTTGCTGCCACTTTCCGTAGATTTTTTTTTTCCTAGTGTTTACAGGTGCTGCAGGGGACCTCACGTGTTCGCGGTGATACCCCTCAGTGGGGATCACACCCGCTGCCCCGAGGCTCACAGACGTGTGGCAGCTCAGGCTGAGCATGGAAGACCGTTTACAGGAGGGTACAACAAGGTCCTGCTCAAGGTCACGGCTGTTTGTACAGTTTTGTTGTGCCTAAAAACTGAACATTGTCACCTTCTTGGTATTGCCTTGGAGATGAGTAATCCAGAGTGACTGGCTTAGTGGGATGAGGCTGAATGAGTGATCGGTGTGAAACCGCCCTGGGAGGGAACATCGGCCCACAGTCGGGCAGAGGAGGTTCCTCTCTCCGCGTTTCACTGCAGGGCTGACGACGGCTCCGCTCTAGTTACCCCCATGAATGCTGCGATGTTTAATCAGGTGCACAGGGTTGGGTTTTCCCCTGCTGTGGTCTCCCAAGGACGCGCTGGTCTCTCATTCACTCATTCCTCTGGCATTCAGCATGACTGCTGGCACAGCTCCTCCGACGTGGGTCTGCCCCGCGTCCAGGCAATGCCGTCAGCTTCCGCCCTGTCGTGGTCCTCCTCCGCTCCCACAGAGCTGTCGACCTTTCCTGACTGCTGTGACTAACCCCGCTGGGTTTGTTCAGCTCTTCAGGGGAGTACATGGCAGGGGCTGCTCAAAGAGCCATGTGCTGGGAGCTTTGGGGGAGGAGCTTTTTGCAGAGCACGCAGCTCTTGAGCATCTTCTGAGCGTGGAAGGGAGCTTCAGAGCCCTGTCTGCCCCACCGCCCTCTTCTAGCTGCCTCATTCTCTCTCCTCTCAGTCTCTATTCCCGTCTGCTCTGTCCCTGGCTGGATTTTTTTTTGGCTTTCTCCAAACCCGAAGGGACATTTTCCCATTCTGCCCATGTCGCTCGACTCTGAGAGGCACATAATGAAGTTGCTCTGCTCCCAATGCCTCCCCGGGCTGTGACATGTTCAATACCATCACAAATTACTGCTTGGGTAATGCATGATTAATCCAGCACAAAGTCCCTGCCAGGTGGCGGGTGCTGCAGAAAGCCTGGCCGGCTGCGACTATGGCACGCTAACAAGGGAGGATGGCAGGGGAATGCCGGCCAGGGGAGGGAATGAGCCCACCGCTCCCCTGGGACAGAGGAAAGGGGTGTATGGGGTAGAGCAGTGGGTTACATGGGGTCCCTGTGCCTGCAGGGCTTTCCATCAGCACTGGTTTCTGCTGAGCGCGACCGTGAGAACAGCTGTGGAGATGTTGTGGTGGAAGGCGATAAGGGGCTCCAAGTGACGGGCCACGCCAAGCCTCTGCCTGAACATAAGCAAACCCCCGAGCTCGCAGCTATCAGCTCATGGTCTGCTCCAACACCCATTTCTGGTGACACTGAGTCGGTGCCACGTTAGTCCTGTACAAGGGCTGCGGCTGTTGGACCACAGGTCTAGCTGCACTGAAGGCACTGGTTGATGCTGATCACCAAAGTCTTGCTGTAGCAGATGCTGAGCTGGGCAGGCGAGGGTTACTGAACCTCAATCACCTGCTGAGGAAAATGGGGGAGACATTTCCCATCCTTACGCAGGATGTACAAAACGTCACCAAGCACAAAATTTGCACCTAATAATTCCCAAAGTGTTTCTTGGACCTGAAACAACTGCTCCTTCGATTCCTCAGCAGAAAACCTCTCGATGGGGTTTTAAGTCGTTCGGGAACGGCAGCCTTTTCCTGCTGCCGTGTCATAACATTCTGGCTTTCCCCAGCGCTTTCTGGTGCTGACTCGTCATGTTTGTCTCCCAGACAGGTTTGTAAAAAACTGTAAATAAAAGTTTCTTTTCAAGTGGTACAGAGGAGCGAGTAAACTAACTGGGAAAGTGCTGAAACCAGTATGTTCTCGCAGGCAGTTTTGGTTTGGATTAATCTTGTCCAAAACCCAAACAACTCCATCCACTTCCTAGAGAGGGATAATTCCATGGCCAGCCGCAGGCAGCAGCGAAGCCCAGCTCAGCCCCGGGGAAGCTGCCGGGGTGGTGTGGAGAGCCAGCCCTGGCCGTGGGGAGCGTGGCTCGGCCACCCAAATTCACGCCATCGCTGGCCCCTGAGGAGCTGCCAGACTGCAACAGCCTTCAGTCTTGACGGAGCTGCTCTGGATTTGAGAACGACCTCGAGGTGAAAGCTTCTGTATCCTGTTACCAGTCCCAGCCATGGAGGACCTGGACATTTATTTGTGTTGAGACAGAGGAAAACATCCCGAGGACCAGAGTCCACAACGGGAAAGAAAAAGTTTCTAGAAAAAGCAAACAAATTGTAGGTTTGCCTGTGTTCCATGAGTTTTAACTAAAGCCTCTCCTCTCCGCAGAGCAACAGCAAACGCAGTGGGAAATAAAAACAGAATTACCGCTGCAAAGCCTCTAATTGCATTTCAAAACCTACAGCCATTAATTCCCCCAAGCGCCCGGATCAGAACTGCAAACAGCAGCCGCTGCCGATGCCTTCTGCGTTCGGGGAGGTGCTCGGCGAGGGCAGTGGAAACGCTTTCCCTGCTGGCGGGATTTGTCCACATGCGCCTTCCTTCCACCCCGAATAAAGTAACCCCTTTCAGAAAGGTGCCTGAGAGCCCTTGCCGTGAGCAGGAGCAGGGTGGGTTCCAGGCAGCGGGATGTGCAGGGAGAGCTGAGAGCCGTTTGTCCCCCCCCCATGACCCGGAGCCCATGCAGCTGCTCACGGCACAGCGACCAGGGAACCCCACGGCCGGAGGTGCCCTGGTGCTGGGGAGGGGACAGCACCCAGCACCACCTGGAGCAGACCTGGGTGGGCAAGGAAGGTAAGTGGGGGCTTCTGGCCACCATCCCAGGCACACTGACAACACCCTGCCTCAAAGCTGCCATCTTTACCTCAGTTCGGGCCTGAGTACCTGGACAGGGACTTTCTGTCTGTCTTTGGATTTCCTTTTTCCTTTTTCTCTTTTTCTCTTTTTTCTTTTTCTTTTTCTTTCTCTTTTTTCTTTTTCCTTTTTCTTTCTCTTTTTTCTTTTTTCTTTTTCTTTTTTCTTTTTTCTAGTATCTCCTTCCCCTTCCCCTTGTTCTTTTGGTTTTTTCACCAGGGTGACAACAGTGTCTCAGGCACTGCCTGGGACTGATCACAAGCTCTATCAGTGATGAGGACCATCAACCCTGCCTCTCTGGCAGCTATAACTCTGCACGCGTCCCCATGCCCGTGGTGCTGCTGGGTGCCGTCCAGCCCCATGTCACCTCTTCTGAGCACCAAATCCCCGGTGGAAGCAGCTGGTGTGGGACCAGGCGGGGACAGGAGCTGAGGGGGACGCTGCGTTCGTCCCCCTGCCCCGGCGACAGGACGCCGTTGGGGCTCAGCCCTCCGCAGGGCACACACCGGTCAGCCGGAACAGCTGGAAAATGCAAATGGGGTTTTGCAGTCATTATCTCTGCTTTCAAACAACCTGTGTTTTAATTCAGCTTAATTAAAAGGGGGGAAAAGATGCCCAGGTAAACAGTTTCCAAGCAGAACATGGGGCAAAGCAACAGAGAATGCCTTTGACCCAACAGGCCCAACTTTTTGAAACTTTTAATTAAAAACACAGAAAATGCGCCGAGACCCAGGCTTTGAAGCGCTGTAATTAGGGCTGTTTGGCCCCACGCGGGATGCGCCCTGAAAGAAGCTCCTGTTTCACGGGGGGAGCCAGGGAGTTCTGGGTGCCACCTTGCAGCAGAGCCCGGGTCACCCTCCCCTCGTGAGTCCCCTGCGACCCTCAGCCAGGCACTTTCCTTTGCCCCTGGGCCACCTCCTGAAGCTGCTGCAGGAAGATGGAGCAGGCAGAACCTGAACGCGGGGTTTCTGACATGATCTGAAGTGATTTTGCGTGCAACTTTTTAGCTCTGAGAAGCAATTTGTACTTGTATCTGGCTTCTATCGATTTTCCAGCTCAGCAGGACACCACCACAAAGTCACGCCGCCTCTTGATGGCCTCCGTAAAAAGCCACCGGATCGAGGTTCCTCGCAACCGGTCCTTCGGGTCAGGACTGGGCTGCACGGTGCTCCATTTCCATGGTCAGGAACCAAACCGCGGTTTTCAAGGTTCATAGCTGTGGCCAGGTTTCCCGAAGAGCTCCTCAGCTTCTCTTTCTGCCATTTGGCTTTAAAAAAAATTTAAATAAAAGACTTGCGGGCTCCTTGCAGCAATGGGCCTTTTCTGAGGCTTGTTCCTGGCCATCCCCCGCTTCCATCGCTCTCCTCCTCCACTGCCGGCTGCATCCCCCCACCACAGGTCCCACAGCTCCTCCCCATCCCAGAGGGACCTGGGCAGGGGGGCTGCTGCGTGGGAGTTAAATACCACAGCACTAAATTCACTTGGAGAGGAAAATATTTCACAGTTTCTACCCGAATTTCTGTGGCAGCTTCAAAGAGGGCAGGCTGCTTTCAGAGGAGTGGACGAGAATTCAATAGCTCCCCCTGAGCATAGACAGGCTCCCGCTGCCATTGGGCAGGAAGTTAGAAAGAGAAAATATTTTAAAAAATTGGAACAAGGAGGCAAAAAAATGTAAGTGGCTGCACAAAAAATTAAAATAAAATTAAAATGAAAAAGAAGAAAAAGAAGTAGGTGTTAGAGATGGAGCTGCTGTAGGAATGAAAGAGCTGTGACAGGCATGTGTTGATGCCACCAGGCATAACAGAAAAGAAAGAAAAATCAGGGTAGTGGTTTTTTTTTAGCATTTACTCCAAAAACACTTGCTGAACACGGTGTAATCTCTTTGATATGAAGGTTAATTGAAAGAAATGGTACAGACTCCTTGGAACTCGGTCTTAAATAGCTCCAAAGAAGAAAAGTTTTGGGTGAATAAAGGAAGACAAAGAAAGTGCAGTAGGAGCAGAAAACCAGAAGACTTAAGAAAGACTCGGGAGAACAAACAGGACCCGCACGGGCCGGCTCGCCCGACGCTCTCACCCGGCAGAGCTCGTGTCCTGCCAAACCGGGCTGTGCCCCACTGCTCGCCAGCAGCACCGGTGCAAACCCGGGATGTTACCCCCGAAATGGGAAATGTTATCGGCTTTTTCCTGGATGGTGGTGAGAGCCAGAAAGTAAAGGGAAGGGAGAGAAAGTTACAGTCCGACTCGTGACTTCCTCCCCAGGCCTTAACCTGAGCCATTGCACAGGTCACGAACCTCCACTTGAGGACATTTTAGAAGCCTGTAGATCCTGTTTAATATTCTTCCCCCAGGCCTCTTTGTTCCTCCAGGTTTGGGCCAGAATGAGAAATGAAAACACTGAGGTGGGAAGCCAGGAACAATTCTTGGGGTCTGCAAATCCAACAGAAGTCACCATGGGGTGCAAACGTCATGGCAGAACTTCTGTGCAATAGTTTCAGAGCAAGTTCAAGATCAAAAGGGTTCAGGACAGTCATCTGAACTGCTGGATGCTTCACTGAGAGTTTTCACCTTGTCTCTAGTCAGCACTTCTCCAAGCCGGGCTGTCAGCACTTCTACAGCCCCAGCCACGACGCTCTCTGCTCCGAGGACACGGGTGAGCTCCGGCTCACAGCACTTTGGGACTGCTTTGTGCTCCTCTTCTTGGCAGCTCACCTCGTCAGCCAGCTCTGTTCCTGCCACGGCCCCCCGAGCCACCCACGTCCCGCTGGCCCCGGGAACGCCCCGCATCATCTGCGGCCCCCATCTATCGGGCGAACGTCTGCTGGAGAATTTCTAACCCTTGGCTCCATCGCCAGTATTTGAGCTTTGCTGTAATTGGCCATAAAAGTCTCATGGTATTGTTTGTGCGCCTTGATTAGCTGAACGTGAAAAGCACTTACAATGCAAATTTCCCTTTAAAATTCTGTTTCCTGCAAATCCTCGATGAATCAGCTGTTGAAATCTCCCACTGAGAGCACTCTTGCCAGCAAAAGTTGATAGTGCTAATGTTTGTGGAGCAGGAACACAAAAGGGGGAAGAAGCAGCTAAAGCAAACTGATCTGAACCATCAAATATTTGCGGAAAGATACGTCCTGGATCTGCCCCAGTCTGTCCCTGATGTTTCACCCCCCGCCCAGCCGCGATTGATAGCCGCACACCCAACCTCCTCCTTTCATGAGCGAAGATGCAGCTGTGTTTTCTTTGTTCCTACTCCCTTTTCCAAATGCTGCTGTTGCCTTATTGAAGTCTTTGAAAAATATTCTGTATAGAAACAATTCTGCCGACACATCAGATTTCTCTGCGCTTTCCTCTCCCGCCTTCTTCACCGCTGAGGACATTTGCATGTAAATGACCACAATATTTCTGAAGCCATCACCTGGCGTCTCAGTCTCTGCTGCTGTCCTCCCCATGAGGTCATTTCCTCTGCGCGATGATGCAATCGGCCTCAGGGCCACGTTTCTGCTGGCAGGAGAGGATGTCAGGGGAGTGGGGATGGGCAGCACAACTCCTGGCAGCTCCCTCGGACCACGGGCAGGGATGCAGTGCCAGCTGGCACAGGGACACCAGCTCCCTCCTTCCTGGACCCCTCCCAGCCCACTCCCAGCCACTCCCCGTCCTCTCCCAATGCTCTCCCAGGAGCTTTCCTGCCCCCTGCAATAAGGGACAACAGTGAGGGCTGTCACTGGTGCAGAAGCCACAGCAGGAGCACCAGCACCACCTGGGGCTACTTGTTTCTGAAAGAGCTTTTGTCCCGGCACAGAAACGCTGGGGCAGAAGGAGCAGGAGAAGGTGTGGATGCCCAGAGAGGTCGAGGATGCCCCATCTCTAGAGTGTGCCAGGCCAGGCTTTGAGCAACCTGGCGTAGTAGATGTCCCTGCCCTTGGCAGGGGGTTAGGAATTAGGTGATCTTTGGGGTCCCTTCCAACCCAAACCAGTCTGTGATTCTATGATTCTCAGCTTCACCGAGGTTCTGGCTAAAGCTTGCTGCCATTCCCAGATACTCCCATAGGTCCCACCAGCTGCGGCAACATGTCATTCCAGCCTTGCCTCATCACACTGAACCCTCCTGGGAGGCCAAGGTGTGTGTGTGCACCACAAGCTCCACCAAACCCGAGCGTTCATGCCCCGCACAGCAACGATCTGCAGAAAACGCTTTCTGAGGAAATGTCTACCCTGCCTTCTAAGGGATCCAAACCATCCTGGGCCAAAGTAAGAAGTACAGAAACGTCTCACAAGATGTGTGAAGAGACCTTCTAAGATCCAAATGCCTAAGATATACAGCTGCTCCGTAGCTTTCAGCATCCATAGGTTCTTTCTTCCTCCGTTCCTGCTGCCTCTACCCTCTGCTTCTCCTTCCTTCACAGCAGCACTTGAACCAGCTGTTCTTCAGTGTCAAGGCGCCATCCCGAGCCCTGGCCAGGCTGTCCGATATCACATCTCACCCTGAATTTGCTGCTCAGGAGAAAAAACCCAAAGCTGGAGCCAGTATAAACCAGACTGTCCTCCTCTCCCTCGGCATTCACACAGGGGACACAACTGGGGAGCACAGGCTGAAGCAGACAGGGGGCAGGCACGGCACGGCGCCGGGACCCCCCTCCAAACAGCACGAGTCAACTCTTTGTGTCCCTCGTGATGGGCAGAGAGCCCAGGTACGATCCCAGATCAATCTGATTTAGAGTCTGTAATTTTTTAAAGCTCCCATTACTGTCATGGCCCCAGCCTTTCCTCCCTTCATTTTCCAGTCGGTATTTTTTCCATCTTATCTGCTTTCATCAAAATCTTGTTTCCTCCTGCTGGAACCACCACATTCCTGATCTATATGCAGATTAAACCCTGGGAACAGATGCTATTGTCAACTTTTATTAGTTTATTGCATTAAGAAAGGAAGATATCTTTGCGGTTGTTGATATAAAATAAGACTCCCCACTTCCAGCGAAAGCCTCATCTCCTGGAAGCGACAGCTAGAAAACAAAGGCCCTTCTGAACCGGAGCCATAGTCACAAATCAGGGCTCGCCCGCCGGCTGCAGACAACACCCGAGAGTTCTGGGACAAGCAGAGCGATCCACCAGTGCCTGCAGAAACTCGCGCAGGAGGCAAATGATTTCTGAGTGCCGCAGCGAGCCTCCCAAGGAGAATTTCATTCCGCGGGATGAGCAAATGGTGAGGCCACTTTAGATATTTGTATCACTCCCTCTATTTGTATTCGACTTAAAACGGCTCTCTCCCCTCCCGTCCGCTGAACATCATCTTTTCAGTTACGGGCAGGTTTCTTCCATGGCCTCGCACGTTCCTCCTCCGCTGTTTATGCATTTATTATTTACACACAGGCCTCCAGCTGCAACTCTCAGGCTGGAAAAAAACCATTCGGCGCTCTGTTCGGCGGAAGATAAGAGAGGCAGGAGAGCTGCCAGCTCCACGAGGAGGGAAAGGAGGAGAAAATACCTGCAGCGTTTTCCATCCCCCGCGCTTGTTGGGACCTTGAACTTGGCTCCCACAGACCGAAGGAAATACTGATCAACTGAACATTTCATATTCACAGGCAGTGGGACGAGATGGTCATTGTGGGTCCCTTCCAGCTGAGAATATCCTATCCTATCCTATCCTATCCTATCCTATCCTATCCTATCCTATCCTATCCTATCCTATCCCATCCCATCCCATCCCATCCCATCCCATCCCATCCCATATCCTCGCTGGCCTGAGGTATGTAACGTACCCTGGATGTGCTGTACCAATGCTTAGTTCCAGACCTGGTGGCACAGCCCGCACCACCTGTGCCCCTCCGCAGTGCCAGCTCCCTCCCGCTTCCCCCTGCACCCTTGGCTCTCCTGACAGCTCTCTGCTCCCTCTTTGTCCCTCTTGAGGAGGTCTGACAAGACGTGGTGGGTGAAAAGGAGTGGGGGCTCTAGAAAATGCCCGTGTGGCGCAGGGAGGGAGCAGGGACGGGCTCGGCGTTGGACACTCCAGCAGAGATGGCTCCTCTCCTGAAAACCATTTATTTTCCTGGCTCATCACATACAGCGCCGGGGGAGCAGCCAGGACGTGCCAGGCATCAGGAGAAAACCCCTCGCTCACAAGCCACGTTTCGAAGCCCTGCAGCCCCGCAGGTCTCCACCTCCTTCCTCGTGCCCCGCAGCCTGGTGATGGGCACACCGGACAAATGCCATCAAACCCTACAGCTCCAGCCTGAGAAGTTTAAAAATGCCAAAGGAGCAGCTTGCTGCCACGCGTAGGGAGAAAACCAAGTGGAAGTGCCAAGAAGGAAACGTAAGGGAACCCGGGCTAAGCTGCGCTTTTAGGGAGCAAGCTGGGGCTTACGTCTGAGGATGTTTTCCTGGCAGACGTCGCAGAGTGCTGCGCATTTGCTGCGTGAGTGCTGCTGGGGAGGGGCAGCAGGGTGGCACGGGGAACCGCCGCTGCTGAGGGGAAACTGAAGCAAATCGCTGCTCCCTCTCGCTGCTGGGCATGTAACTGGGTTAATGGGGCATGTATTTTTAGTGCTGACTGGCCAAGACTGCGCTGCTGCTGTTGCTTAACCTGAAGGCCACAAAAGCAGGAGAAGCGGAGCCCTTCAGACCGTGAGATGTGCTGCAGGGCACTCAGCTCTGCTCGCTTCCCCTGGCTGCAGCAGCCCAGCCCAGCAGAGCTGGGCACCCTCCCGAGTGGGCGCCCACCCGAGTGGCCACCCACTCTTTCATCCTCTTGCTTTCCCAGGTCACTAGTGCAAGGACGAGGTATCTGCAGTCATGGCAAGAGGCTGCTTTCTCTCCACACACGGTGCCCCTCCGAGCTGCCCTCCTCCTGCCGCAATTGCTCCTGGGGAGAATTAACTCATGTCTCTGCCCAGGCGTTGTGGTTCCAGCGCCTGTGGTGCCAGTGACCACACCGGGCGGGCAGCGGGCTGCCCTTAAGCTCACGCTGCCTCGGATAGATTGGGAACACTTAACTCCATTGACCAGTGACTTCACGGGCGCTGCCTCGCATTTGAACCAAAGCAGGTTCAGCAGGGAAGCACCAAAGGCAACTTCTTGTCCGTGCAATTTGAACGGACACCTTTGGTCCCTCCGCGCTCCTGCAGTGCTGGTTTGGTCCTTAGGTTTTACCTCCCGCAGCTCCCTCCCGCAGCGGCTGGAAGGTGTGGCTGAACGTTGCCTTAGTTCCCCGTGGCGTGGCAGCAGCAGGTAAAATCAATAAATATCCAAAGAGGGGAGAGCAACCCCTGCAAACAGCTGCACGGGGGGGTCTCTGCAAGCGGCTGTCTCCAGGCCCCGCAACGCTTTGGCGGTGGCCCCTGGCAAGGGGAACCATCGTGCTGGGTGGGACGGCACGGAGCTGAGCCTGTCCCTGCGGCCAGCATGGGGCAGAGGGGCTCTGCTGCTGGCCCCCGTCTTGTCCCCTGCCAGTTGGGGACGAAGTTCAGCCCTTGGCTTCTTCCCCACCCCCGCCTCTGCTGCACCTTCTCCTGCACAGGCAATGGGTTTGCATGTTCAACCTGTAATCTGGGGCTGTTCGAATAAATTAAAATTAGAATTTACATTCCAGCACGGCCTGAAGATTTCCCCCCCCCCAAGGCTTTGGTTTCCTTTTTCTTCCTCCTTTCCCCTCTCTTTTATTTCCTTTTTCTTCTCTTGTTGAACTCCATCCTGATTCCCAGCCTGCAGGTTGCAGAAATGAGCGGTCCTGCACCGCACGAGGGAACCGGAGGGAGTCTGCGTGTGTAAGAGGGCACCTGCAGCGGGGCTGCGGACGGGGCGCGCCTGGCTCGCGGTCTCAGCCGCCACATGAGCTGCCTCCCCCGCCCTGATTGCAGCAACGCGGGAGATTTGGAACGAGCTCAATTGGGCAATGGGTGATAATTTGGTCCAGGTTTTGTGAACACATTGTTGGATATCCAAAAGAGAAAAAAGGAACAGCAACTCGGAGATTTCTGGGAGGAGGCAGAGAGCAGGCTGAGGATCTGCGTGTGCTCCGAGGCTGCTTTTCTGCCAGGGCAGTGCCTTGCATCATCCACCAGCTCAGCAAATTGCAGCTTAATCCTTTGTGGTGGCTTTGGGAAGGGGTGAGGCTGGGAAGGGAGAGGGGTGGGAATAAGGAGCCATGTGAATTTTTTGCACCTATCATCAGCCAACTGGCCGCGCTCCCGCCTGTTCCCTGGCTTTTCTGGAGCAGTTTGATGCTTGATCCTGACCACACCACAGACGCTTGTTTCCCTTCCCAAAAGAAGTTCCCATAGGCAGGCTCCAAGCAGCCCCACACACCCGTCCTCCCTTCCCTTTCTATCTTCCCTGTGTTTTTCCCCTCTTCTGCATCCTCTGGGAATCCTCCATCCAGAAAACCAGTGAGATTGCAAGCAGAAAGCCGGCGCTGGGCTGGTTTGGGCTGCCCGGTTTTGCAGCAGGAGCAGGGTCTGGCGATGCTCGATGCTCGTGTATGGCGAGGATGAGGACAGCCAGCCCCCCTCCCTCCGGAGCAGGGGGGGTTCCGGCCTGAGGGAGGTTGCTGCCCTGATGGGCTGGGGGAGGGAGGGTTTCAAAGGAGCTCATCCCAAGGCCACATCTGCTGCATGTGTTTAAAACAACTCATTAAAGTTCCTGAAAGGCCTAAAAAATGAGTAATTCTCTAAATGAGTGAGTTCTAATAGCCCCCTAATAAGCTATAATAGGAGACTTGTGTGCTGCTGAGTGCCTCGGAGCTCGCCGGGATGCAGGGGAAACCCCCACCCCCAAAAACACGGGGGCTGGAGCGCGGGGACTGTGCGGGGGCACACGGGCATGGGGCAGGGTGGGTGCCTGGCCAGCAAATACAGGGCAAAGCGAAAGGAGCAGCCGGGAATAAACGGATTTCGAGGCTCTGCTAAGTGACAAAGCCTCCAGGAGATGTTCTTTGGGAAACAGGCTCTGGGTCGCAGCTGGGGGGTTCACGCCAGTTTGTCGTGCTGCTTTGTGCAGGAGGGGATTTTTTCTGTTCCTTCTAGCTGAGGACAGGAGCCCAGCAGGGAGGAGGAGGGGGATGTAACACGCCCCAGTAAAAAGCTTGGGGTGTTCTCTGGTCTCTGCGCACGTGGCTCCGGGAGCCGGGCTGCTGGGAGCTCCTCACCACCAGCCCCCCCCCCCCACCCCACTGCCTCTCCGTGGGAAGATGCCCCTGCCAGGGTGGAGGCCAGGGCACCGTCCCGCAGCAGGAAGGGGTCACTGCTCCAATGGGGTGCTGCCGTTGTGTTCCAGCTGGACCTGGTGCTTTGAAAGATCCCTTCTCCTTTTTCCACCAAGCCAACACACATCGCCTTTTCACATAACACCTACCACTGCTGCCACGTCCTCCCCAGCATCAGCTGTGGGATGGATCTACCAGCTTTCACCAGGCCTGGGGCTGGCTTCCATTCAGCAATGTCCCATGGCACTGCAAGCGAGCAGATGACATTTCACTGGGTTTCCAAAGAACGAGAACGTTTTGGAAACGTCAGGATTCAAGATGTTCTGCTCTTGTCGTGAATAGCAACTCACGCTGCTATATTGGTGAGATGATGTACCAGTCTCCTGGCATTTCTCCATGCTGTGACATCATGATGGGACATAACTCATTGGGCCGTTCCTCCATGTGCAACCTGAGCTGCACGTCCCACCCACTGCACTGGGACTCAGGACAGCTTTGTCCTCGGGATGGGGATGTTTCTCAGCATGTGGGGGAGTTGGAAGTGGAGTTAGAGGTCTAGTGCAGACTCTGCTTGCCCTGAGTTGATGTGCCACCTCGTGAATGGCACATGGAGCCACCAGGAAGCGCACAAGAAGGAGATCCAAAGGACAGTCAGAACTGATTTCATGTAATGTCTTGAGATACATCACAGGTTTTGCTTTGCTTCTTAAAGCTGCGGGTCCTGGGCAAAGCAGGGGCTTGAAACTAAGGTTTTTGTTTAAAAACATCCCGGTGGCCCCAGGGAAAGAAAACTTGAGAAACAGGAGCAAGGTTTACCCAAAACACCCTGAAAGGCAAAGGAAGAGAGCCCATCATCCTTGCTCCATCTCATGACTTGCAAATTAAGATTTCTTTCAAAGAGTTTTAGTGTAGCCTTGACTTCTTGGGTTGTCATTGTGATGCCATTAAATTAAATCATTTAACCCAAACCAGAGCCTCCCTGCTTCCTCAGGAGTGTTATTGCAGGCTGGGCCAACCATTGCATTTCCTCTTTCTGAGGTCACCTGTGCTAGAAATAGGACCCACAAGTGAGTCATGTTTCTCAGCAGTCCTCAGGGCTGCTGAGTCTGTGAGCTTCTCAATTAATAATCCTGCAGTGCTTTTTCCTTCTTCCGGAGCAGGCACGGTGCTCGGACGTGGTCCTCAGAGCCCCCAGACATCGCCCAGTGCTTGGGAGGCACAGTCACGCTCCAGCCTGATGTCAGTGCTGCAGTCGGGGCCCGTGTTTATTTATTCAATTGTCTTCATTAAATTCCAGTTAGTCACACAGGTGTCCTGTCCAAGAGGAAGGTCAGGGAGAGGGAAGGAAATGGAAGAGAAACAAAAGAGAGCCCGTGCGATACACAGATGCATCCTTTGCCGTGCCCGGGGATGCAGACAGCTTCTCCTGGTTACCCGCAGGCTTAGAGAATGCGGTGTGTGTGTGGGAGCATGTGTGTGTTCTGTCAAGACACTGGAAAAGGACAGTAACCGCAGCCTTCCGCCCTCTGGGGCTGGGGCACATGGCTGACGTCCTTGCACACCCTGGTCATCGTCCCTGGGCTCCTCTGGGCATCCTCCCAGCCCAGGGCTGGGGCTCGGCTCCGGCTGATCCCGCTGAGCACACGCTGCACGGCCGCCTGGCTTGCCAAGGACGGGATCTCTCAATAACCAAATCCGACTGGCACAGCCCTGCCAACCCGTGGCTCCCACACGCTGCTTAATGCTGTGGAGAGCTCCTGATGCCGCTGAAGACTAAATGCGGCCATTGTCTCGTCTTTATTAGGGACTCGAGATGAAATGTTATAGCCTTGCTGGTTGCAAGAGGATCCCCCTCCTGAGGCAGGCAAAAGCTGCTGGAAGCAGGCAGCGCACCAGCCCCTGCCGCGGGAGGCTTTTACAGCCTGAAATAGGTATTTTCTCAGTTAAAGGGAACGGCACCTTCCCAGGCGGCTCTGGAGGCAGCGGGGCAGGCTGTGCTCAGCCGTGGGGAGGGAGGGAAAGAGGGAGGAAGGGAGGAAGGCAGGCTGGATCTCTTTGCCCTCCCATTGGATGGGGTGCATGCACCAGGAGGTGTGGATGGGGCTGGAGGTGGTGCCCTGGGTCTAGAAGATAGGGAGAACCCATATGGGGAAACCATGGAGAGATGGAGATGGCCTATCCGTGATACCGTCATCTCAGTATTCCCAAGCATTGGGCTCTGATGCAAACTGCAGCCTGGAACCTCCTCTTCTCTACCCAGAGGCAAGTTTCTCTGGAAACCAGGGAACAGGGAAAAATCCTCCCACCTCCCAGCTGCCCGCATGGCTCATGGCTACAGAGCTGCCTTCCTCCCCCTCGCTCACACCTCCCTCCATTTCTGCAAGTCCCTGGGAGATGTTAGATCACTTTTTCCAGCTCCTCCAGGTGTCCATAAAACTATCTGCAGATTCCTCCATGGAGAGAGGAGCAGCGGTGAGGAGGAAAGGCGAGGCCACAGCAGTGACCTACCTGCAGCTTTTCCCAGAGAAGGGGAGAAGCTCAGCAGAGGGCTGGGGCACACAGCCTGGACCAGGAGACCCCCAGATGGGCAACAGGTTCCCACCTTCACCCATGAACACCAATAGGCTTTTGCTGCTGCCCAGTGCACCCCGGTTCAGCTGTTGCTCCCATTTCACGGGGACCCACCACTTTGAGGAGGATGGAGAGAAGTGAGGACGGGGAAGCCTTCAGCTTACTGCCTGAGACCAGTGGAGCCCTGAGGTGTAACTGCCCTGCCAGCACATCACCCCAGGCATGCCGGCGGTCTGGCCAGGCTGGCTCCCTGCAATGTGGAGCGTGAAGCTGTGCTGGCTGGCGCGCAGCAGGGAGGCCAGAGCAAAGAGCGCCATTGGGCACAGGGCAGGGGTGGTTTGGGGATGAGGTGGTGGCAACAGGCAGGTCTGCTGTGCACCTTCATCACGTCTGAGAAGTCAAAAAGCTGTCTGCTGGGAGAGAGGGACAGGGCTGGGGTAGGTGGAGGTGATGGGGTGGGGTAGGAAGGGGGTGCAGAAAAGCAGTTTCTTCTTTTCTGTTTCTTTTTTTTCAGGCAGAAATGATCTCATGTTTTGTCTAATCTAAATTCTGTCAAGCAAGCAGGGAGAAGAAAAAAGACAGAAAGCGAGCAGGGGAAGGCTATGCAGTTAATAAAAATCTGCTAGACACATTTCCCCGAGCTCCGAGAGCAGGAAGGGGGAGCCGAGCTGAGCAGAGCCTGAGAGAGAAGGGGAAGGCGTGCTGGGGCTCTGAATGCCCCGTGGCCAGTGTTCTCCTCTTCCCACCTGACTGGGAGCATTACAGCGTGCTCAGGGCCAGGGCACAACTGTCCGCGGGCTGTGGAGCCTCCCTGGCACAAGGCGCTGTGGTCACCAGTGGATGGAAAAGAGTCTGAGCCCCGTGTCCCTTCACCTGTGTCTCCAATTCCTCCCAAGGTTATTAGGCAGGAAGGCAGGAAGGAAGAAAGGAAGGAAGGGATGCTAAACACGCCAGCAGCTTTCCGTCCTTCATGTGGCAGGTTTGCTTTTCCCATCTCTCTTGCTGAGTCGTAGTGAGCAGGACAGATGCTCCCGTGGCCGTGCGTGTGGAGACAGGCTGAGGGGAGGCTGCAAAACCCCTTTTCTTTCCATTCTCATCCTCCAAAAAAGGTTTTCTCACCTGATAGATTTCACTGGCCTTTGTTTTTCTACCCGTGGCGTCCACATGTGGAGGAGAGCAGGGCTGTATGAAGCACGGCCAGGAGGACCAGCCTGGTGCTGGGCGCACGTTTGGAGCCAGCAGGAAGCATGGTGGCTTTTGTTTAAAATGTGGCTTTTTGCAGCCAGATCTGTTCATTGTTGGCTACGAAAATTCATGCCAGCAAAAGGCAGGAGGTGTTACGGGAGTAGAAAGAGTCTGGTTTATGGTGGCAAAGTCCCAATGTGGCTTTACAATTGGCTTCTTGTCACAGGCGCTCTCAGCCGCCAGCGTGACAGCTTCCCAGGGGAGAGGAGTCCCTGCCGGTGTCCCTGCCTGCACAGCGCATCGCCCCGCGCTTCGGCTGCCGCCTGTCCACTACAGCTTGGTGCTGTCGGGTTTGTCTGTGTTGCCTCATCGACAGAGTGCAGATGGATCCGGCGTGCCCCAAAGACAGCAGCGAAATCCCCAGCAGGACAGCCTCAAGAGAGGCTTCTCCACCAATGCCTGCGGGAGATTCTGGGTGATAACTGCTGCGAGGTTTGCTGGGACCCCACGGCTGGGTTTGGTGGTACCCCGCAGCTGGGTTAGCTGGGACCTCCCGGCTGGGTTAGCTGGGACCCCCGGCTGGGTTAGCTGGGACCCTGCGGCTGGGTTAGCTGGGACCCTGCGGCTGGGTTAGCTGGGACCCCCGGCTGGGTTAGCTGGGACCCCCGGCTGGGTTAGCTGGGACCCTGCGGCTGGGTTAGCTGGGACCCCCCGGCTGGGTTAGCTGGGACCCTGCGGCTGGGTTAGCTGGGACCTGCGGCTGGGTTAGCTGGGACCCCTGGCTGGGTTAGCTGGGACCCCCCGGCTGGGTTAGCTGGGACCCTGCGGCTGGGTTAGCTGGGACCCCGGCTGGGTTAGCTGGGACCCTGCGGCTGGGTTTGCTGTGACCCTGCAGCTGGGTTTGCTGGGACCCAGCGGTTGCTCCCAGCATTGCCCTGATCAATGGTTAATTTTAACGAATGAATCCCGGTGGTAGGTGAGGAGGTAAGGTGTGGGTTTGTATTGTACTCCAAAGAAGCCATTTTTCACCTCCTGAGAGCAGGAGCTGCCGTGAAGCCGAGCAACAGCACGGCTCTGGGTGGCATGTCTGCAGGTGCTCATCCCAGGCGTGGCCACGGATGCTCAGTGTCACCTGGCCAGCGCCCTCCACCCTCCTCCCAGTGACATGGTCAGGAAGTGCTTGCGAGGGGCCAGCATGTGAAGCTGGCCCAAGGAGAGTGGTTCAGCCACAGGCAGCACAAGGGGAGAAGCGATGGGGAACAGGGAGGGCAATGGAAGGGTTTTGATCGAGGTCCCAAATGAGGATCCTGAAATACATTCCAGGCCACAGAAACCACACTGGAAAATTCACTTTGAATTACGTGCTGCCAGGGACTGGGATGGGGCTGGGAAGAGCGAGGCTGAGCAGCGCGAGCCCAGCCGGGGCCTCTCGCTGTCGATTAACAAAACAAACAAACAGCGTTGCCCGTAATGAGCTCTGGCTTGGAGCGGGGAGGATGCATGATTAGAACAGGATGCCACCGCTGCCATGTGCTCTCCGGTTTGGGGCAAGGGCCCCGTGCCCTGCAGCCATGCAGTGCCCATAGCCCCTTCCTAGACCCCCGGAAGACTCCTCTGAGCCCCACAGCGTGGCCCATGGGCACCAGGGGATGCTGCCAGCATCCTCCCACATGTCCCAGATGTTTTGGTCTCACATTCCCATTGTTTTACCGCAGGACAAAGCATTCAAATCCATCCCATGCCCCTCTGGGATGGATCTTGTAAGAGCAGATTTCAAGCAGGGGCAGAGGATTTTCTCTGGTGCTGGCAGCGGGACCCTTGGTGGCTCTGCCCTGGCTCTGGCAGCAGGAGCAGACCCCAGGGATGGGCTCTGTGACACTCCAGGTGCAGAGGGCAGCCTTGCTCCCAGCCCCTGCCCTTCCCCTGCAGAGTGACGCAGAAATCACGCCATTACTAGACTGCTTGTAATAAAACCCCATTGCTTGTAAAACCTCTTTCAAGTGAGACCCCAGATGGCATTTTTCCCCGCTCAGCCTGCCACAGCACAGGCACGGAGCGAGACCTGCTCTAATTGAGCTGTGGCTCCAGCTCTGGGGGCTCCGAGGACGGGGCTCCATGGCCTTTCCCCATTCCCCCTTCAGCTCCCTCCACATCTCTGGGGTCCATCGAAGCTCCCTGTTAACTGCTGGTGCTGGGAGACCACCAAAGCCCTCAGCAATTTCTGATTCCCAACATCCGTGTGGTTTGTGTGCGCCTGAGACCCAGACATGAAAAATGAGAGGCACGAAAGCATGGGAGAGAGACGGATGCTGGCACAAAGATTCATCCAATTTCTCATCGTGTATTTATTCACAGCACCCCGGGTGTGTCTCTGGAGCCCACTCATGCTCCAAAGGTCCCAGCTTCCTGCCATTGTCCTCAAACACGAAGCGGTTGCAGGGACTCAGTGTGTCAGGGCAGTAATGAAACCCGTCTGGGAGCCGATCGCTTCTTATCCCCAGCTCCGTGTTCCTGAGGACCACGTTTTTAATTTGTGTTGGGTAAACAATATGGGATTGTGTACGCAAAGAAGCTCTAATTATCCCTCGGGTTGTGTTTCCTTAAAGGAAATGAACTGGGCACGGCATTCCCGCTGGAGAGGTGCACCAGCGCAATAGCTTCCAGATTTCTCCCCGTGTCACGACAATCGGCAGCTCTGGCGGCCCCAGAGAGAGGAGAGGAGAGGAGAGGAGAGGAGAGAGGAGAGGAGAGGAGAGGAGGAGAGGAGAGGAGAGGAGAGGAGCGGAGGAGGGAGAGAGAGGAGAGGAGAGGAGAGGAGAGGAGAGGAGAGGAGAGGAGAGGGAGGAGGAGAGGAGAGGAGAGGAGAGGAGAGGAGGGAGGAGAGGGAGGAGAGGAGAGGAGAGGAGAGGAGAGGAGAGGAGAGGAGAGGAGAGGAGGAGGAGGGAGGGAGAGGAGAGGAGAGGAGAGGAGAGGAGAGGAGGAGGAGAGGAGAGGAGAGGAGAGGAGAGGAGAGGAGAGGGAGGAGAGGAGAGGAGAGGAGAGGAGAGGAGAGGAGAGGAGAGGAGAGGAGAGGGTGCTGAGTGCTTGCTCCTGGGGGCTGGCTTCAAAGGACACGGGAGTCCCTCTCCTGAATAAACGCCCCACTTGAAATGTAGGTGCTTCCAGTGTGGCAGGAGCCTGGTGTGTCCAGGAAGGAGACTCGAGCCTCCTGCAGCAGTGGGGTATCTCTGGGTGGTCGAAGCTGCCCACCCCACCAGCCTGCATCACCCGAGAGCCTCCGCGGGGTCCCTTGTGCTGTGGCCAGCTCTGCCCCGTCCCTTCGCTCCCGGCCAGGTGCTTTAGCAGACACAGTGCATGGGGCTCTCTTTGCCCTCCCCACCACGGCAACCCTGGCCACGCTCTCCTGGTTTAGGCAGGATTGTGTGCAACCGGCTGCACCCAGCGGGATGTTCTCCCAGAGCCCCTTCCCCACCCAGCGGGACGTACTGTGACAGCAGATCGATCTGCCTCGCTAAACAGCAGAGTGCAGCAAGTGGGTGCAGACTGGGACCCAGCCTCACCGGGGCAATCTGCTAAGCATAGCCTGCACTCAGATCTTCAGTCCTTCCTACCAGGAGCTTAAGCCGCATGCTCTCACCCTGCTGCCCAGGGAAATACCCCTGCAGAAAGTGCTTGGAGGCCACGGGGGAAATTATCTGCCAGAGATTGTGTTGTGTTTGCACGGGCCCAGGCGGGTCTGGAGCCACTCTCGGATAAGCTCGTACTTACAAGAACTGCCCGATGATTCACCGAGACGGTGAGCTGCTGAGGAAACGGCACCTCCTGCCTCCCAGAGCCCAGGTCTCTGGACACCTCGCCGAAGCCGCAGATGCTCTGAGATAAACCACGATCATCTGCCCGTGCGAGAGAGATGAACCATGAATCTTCAGTACTTAGCCCCGCTCCACAACACACACCAATCTCTATTTACACTGCTGACAATCGCTTTGGGCTATTTTTAGGCTTTATTGCTGATTGTATCTTTAATGTTATGGGCAGTTAACTTGGCAGCAGGGGAGTTAATGCGGGAGGCTTTCACCTCTCTGGAGAGCTGACATCAAGCCCCCATTATAGCACAGGAGAAGGAGCACGGTGGATCCTCCCCGCAGTCCATTGACCTCCATGGATCATCACCTAATTGGAGCTGATGGGCAGCCCAGGGCAGGGATGGCACCGGTGCCCAGGGAGGACCAGAGAGACCTCCCGAAGAGGACAGCTCCTTCAAGATGGCTCTGGGATGGCTTGCTGCTCTGGAGGGGGCAGCTCCTGACACCCCCGAGCCAGTGCTCCTTCCCAAGGGTTTGCTTTTACCTGTCCTGCCCTGGAGGGTGAGCTGCTCAGTTCAAAGCCAGGCAGAGCAAGAGCTGGGCTTCTGCAAGGGGCTGCTCACAGAATGGCCCAGGGGGTCCAGGGCTTGGGATGAACAGAGCTGGGAGGGGGCCCAGAGGTTGGGGGGTTTGGGCAGGAGCTGCAGGGGCAAGGGGAAGGTTCAACTGCTTGGCAGCGTTTGGGATTCCTCCGACACGTGGGGAAGATGCAGAAGGACGTGTACTGATGCAGAGCGTGTAAGTGAGGCTGCGAATGGGGTGATCACCGGCCTCTTGCTGCCCCACAACTCCATCAGCCCCCGTACCCCCACTCCTCGTTAGCAAACTGCAGAGAGGCCACATGGTTGTACGAGTGTAACATAAACCGCCCATTCCCTGGGCTTACTGGCTGGGAACCGGCTTTACCGAAGGATTTAAATCCAATTTGTTTTATTGAAGTTTTTTTTTTTCCCCCGACCAATGCATCAGACTATCATTTACTGAGATCAGCTGCTCTCAGCCTCCTCTTACCCTCCCTTTCTGCTCCCCACCCCCCTCCCTCTCCCCCCACATCCCACTGTCTGGATGAGCCCTCTAATTCTTTCTCCTCTTTCAAGCCACCAACGCTTCCTGCGGTATTAGCCGTAGAAATGCCATGAATTTCCTTTGTGTTCCTGGTTGAAAAAGGCAGGGCGGGGAGGGGGGGAAGGACAAAAGCACAGCGCGTGGCAACTGCTCGGGCTGACAATAATCGCTGTGGTTTTTCCCCAGCCCCAAGTTTATCCCTGTGCAATTCAGCGTAGGAAAGCTAATACCGACGTGTCAGGAAGACCTGATGTATATTTGCAGCATTGAATGGCTGGGCCGGCACTGCCTCCCGCGCTCCCACCCGGGCTTATTTGTGTCTGCAGACCCCAGCCCTTTCACGCTGGTTTAATATCAGTGATTTGTAGGGGCGGTCTCTTTTCTTTTTTAGCCTTCTTTCATTCTCTCTCCTGCTCACCTCCTCCAAACAAGAAGCAAGATCCCTGCCTTCGGTGCGCCTTCGCAGCTTTGTCCTGCTGGAGGGTGCCCAGGGTGCGGGGGGCTGCTGGCTGGTCCCCCCAGCCCTGCCGCTGAGGGACAGAGCCGAGGCCCTGTCCAGCAAACCCCAGCACTGGGGCATCTCACCCCGCCGATGGAGTGCTGGGGCTCCTCTGATTTACAGCTTGATTAATGGAACAGCGGGTGACACCAAACAACCGGGCATTACCCACCGCAAGCCAGCGGCGCGTTATCGGCTGGGCCCTTCCCGCTGCCTGCGCTGCATCTCGCATTCCTGTGCATGGGTGGGCTCCCAGTTAGACCATGACCCTGCCCAGATTTATGCCCCTGTTTATCTGTCAGCATTGGGAACCAATCTGTGGGGAGGACGCCTTTGAAGCAGCGGAGCCCCAGCGGGAAGGTCCGCTGCAGGAGGACGGCCACTCTCCTTTGCCCTCTCAAACCCGCAGTTCCCCGTGGGAGGGGGGACAGCGTGGGGATGGGCACGAACACTGTGGTGGCAATCTGGCATGCCCGGGCTCAGGGACGTCGCTGGCCCATGGCGCACTTGGAGGTGGAAAGACCTGCGGGGGGTGGTCCCTCCCCGAGAGGTGCTGGGTGCTTCCAGAGGGAATGAGATCTCCGGAGATATGAATTATCAGAGAAGACAACCCAAGAGCTTACCTCAGCCCACACCTCGCTTGACAGCTCTGGAGCCTCGGCAGGACGGGACTTTCCTCCAGCATCTTCTCCTGCCAGGAGAGGGAGGAGGGTGCTGAGGGCTGAGTGTTCCACAGGGACGTTGCCTTCGATGCCAGCAGCTCCTCAGCAGATCTCTGGAGCTTCAGTGGGTAAACACAGGCTGGCTCGTGAGCTTTCCAGACCAGTTCCATAGTTTCTAATATTTTAAAGCAGTTGTCCACAACACCTATTTATTGGGTTCCTTAAATCTGGGAGGGAATTGCCTCGGGCTCACAAGAATCCCAGTTTGCCAGCATCAGATGGGGAAAAAAAGAACAAAAGCAGAAAAAAAAAGAAAAAGGATTAAATTCTTGCGTTGTGCTACCTGTGACCTCAAAGTCACCAACAAAGGGAAGGCGGTAATGAAATGCCATTCTGCCTCACACCCAGCACAGCACCCTTTGGCTGCTGCAGTATCTTGGCTACCTTGCTCCACAGCAGCAGCACAGCCCTGCGTGTCACAGATGGCTTGTTCTGGGGAGATTCCCACGTTACATCTTCCCTCTCTGCCTTTACATACAAAATGGACCATCTGTCTCTTCCTTGCTCCTGTTTTTCCCATCCTGTGCTGCCGTTCACACAAATGCAGGATCCTTCTTCCCCTTAGTCTTCCTTGGAGAGCACGAGCGGGCTCAGGGCTTCCCCAGCTCCTGGCCACGGTGACCCCTTGGCTGTTCGACCGGGTTTGAGGTGGTTGCAGTATTTTCTCATCCATCAGTCATGAGAAACGGCTCAGCATAAACCGTACAAAATGAGCAGGTTTTCCAGTTTGGTCTGTGGTCTCTACAGAGACCTCGGATGACACAAACCCAACTAATGAGAGTTTGTCTCTCAGTTTGGGGGTTTGCCATCACACCCACTGTTTGCAAAGTAACTTCGTTCCCCATTTATTTGTCCCAACGCTGCTGCGAGACGTGTTCTGGGTGACGCACCCGTTCACGGACAGAACTGCAAACGATCCTCCACGCCGGTGCGTTGTGTGTGGTGTGGTGCTGTGGAGAGAGAGCGGACGTGAGATGGCCCAAGCGTGCAGGGCGAGGAGAGCTACCCTGAGCCGGGCAGCCAGCCTAGCCCTCTAGGGCACAGCAGAGCCTTCCCCTTCCCCACTCGTTCCCCAGAACCAGCCAGCCCCCGCCAGCTGATAGCGTGATTATTTCCTAGGGGGAAGAAGAAGTAACTCCCCGAGGTCTGGGCTCTCCTGGGTTTTATGAGCCCGCTCCCAGCACCCGCCACTTGCCGTGGAGAGTCCCTGCATTGTAACTGCAGAAACAATTATGTTTTCATTACGAAAGCAAATTAAGGCGCTTGCTTAATCGAGTTTATTAAATACCATGAAGTCCCAGGGTAAATGGATGGCAAAGAGGTTTTCTGTGCTCAAGTCGGGAAGGGAACAGAGAAATGTAATCAAGGCGATGGGCTCGCAGGCACGGCTGGGGTGGGCAGGGGAGCTCTGCGGGCAGCAGCCCGGTCCCCGCGGGGTGCTGGGGAGACCACGGGCCCATGGCCCAGCCGTGAGACCATGTTGGAGGTCTCTGCCACGGCCCCGACACCCAGTGTCCCCTCCAGCCCTCTCCTCCACGGGGTTGCTGGGGGCTCCCCACGAAAGCTGGGGGTTCAGCGGGAGCACGTGGAGGGGGGGAGGCTGCAGGGTAACCCCATTTCTCCTTCAGATCGGCTCTTCTCCTCTCCCACTGCAGCCTGTGGACGGTTATTTTTAGCTCCCGTTATTTCCCTCAGGCAACTTCTCTGTCACATCTCATCCCCTTCTCAGTGTTTCTGGTTGTTACGTTCCTCCTGCAAGATGCCTTCTCCTCCAGACCTCCCCTCCATCTGCCTTCCCCGACACTGCCAGCCTCTCGGCGATGGCGGGGGCCAGAGCTCAGCGTGGCTTTGGGGATGGTGAGCAGGCAGGGGCTGGCTGCCAGCGGGCTGGCAAGGCAGGGCTCCGCGGGCGGCATTTGGGGGAAGCCTCTCCCGACATCGCCGAGGGGACTCGGCGCTGGGGTCAGGCAGAGGAGCTGGAAATCCCCTGGCAGCAGCCCCCAGAGAGAGGGTTTGGGGCGGCAGCTCTGCTGCCCGGGGGCCACCGGGGAGCCGGGAGGAGCGAGGGAGGCTGAAGGCACCCCAGTCTGCTGCTGCTTCCAGCTGCCATGATGGGCTTTGCTCCAGCCCAAGACCTTCAGCGAGAGGAGAGGAGCCCTGCGCCTCCTGGCTTTCCCGGGCTTGCACACCGTGGCACCAGCGTGGGGGTGGATGGCTGGGGAACTCCCCGTGGCTCCCCGGCCTCCATCCCTGCGCAGGCTGATGTGCACCAAGGCACTGGGGCCTTCCCGTCTCCCCAGATGTTATTGCTTTTGAAAACCAGTTGTGACACTCAGGCAATGGATTTTAAAGACTGAACCTGGGCTTATTAAAAAATATGTAACCACATGTCAGGGCTGAAGTTGAAATGGAAACAGTGTCTGGAGAGGGAAAAAAAAGAACAGAAAAAAAAAAGACAAGACTGTTCTCTGTTGAAATGCATCAGGGAACGGCCTTCCTCAGCTTCTCTTTGTCCTTCCCTCCTTTTTCACCCCCCCTCCTCCCCCGAACCACTTCTAAACGTCTTCATCCCGCTGCTGGCTCCGCATGCAGGTCCCTTCCCTCAGCACGGCTCGTGGCAGCGGCCAGGGCCTGGGGATGGGTTCTCTGCCTGGGGCCGGATCCCGGCTTTGTGCCCAAGGCTGGGCAGGGGCTGGGGGTGCCGGTGCCAGCCCCCCCTCCCCTCCCGGAGCAGACAAGCCCGTGAGCTCCGGGAGCGGTAGCTACGGGGGGTCTCTGCGTGGGCAGCGTGCCCAAGCGCTCGTCAGCCCAGCGATGCACGGCGGCGTTTGCTCTGTCACAAACTCCCCCAACCATTCCTTTGTCCCCGTGCTGGAAGGAAAGCCCAGACTTCTGCTTTTGAGCTCATTTCTCCTCCCTCTGCCAGGGGCTGCTGGAACTCAGAGGACACACACGCAGCTTTTTGGATCTCTTTCGACACTCCGGTACCGGCAGCACCAGCCACGGAGCACCAGCGGGCGCAGCGGTGGCGTTGCTCAGCTCCCCTTCAGCGCTCAGCCCTCCTGAGACGGTGGTGCCAGGAAGGTGCTGATGGAGCAGGACGGGACCCATGGCATGGCCGGGCAGCCTGGTGTGCTGGCAGGGCCCCTGGCACTTTAAGGTGGTGCTGTAGGAGATCTGGACTCGCAAAAAACACAGAGAAAGCTTCCAGCCGAGTTCCCGATATAGAACAGTGCTTGTGCCTGTCCTAGTTCATGGTGGCTCTGATGCACCTCGCCCAGCAGCACGGACTGTTCCCTGGGCTGCTCCCTGGGCACAGACATCTCTGCTGGGGGGTTTGGGGGGTTTTGGTTTGCCGGAGGTTCCTTTTATTATTTAATTAACCTCTGCATTGTGCCTGGCCCTATCACTCTGGTATCACAAGATCCGGACAGGCCTGCGTTACGCAGCCTGGTGCCCTGCGCTGGGGCAGGGGCAGGTGAAAGCTGCCACCCAGGCACATGGCCCCAGCTCCCGCAGGCTGCCCAGACAGTTTCTGTCCGGGACAGAAACTGGTGTGGGTGGTGTCACCACGCTGTGCAACAGCAGCCCTCAGCACCTCCTGCACCCTGCTCTCTCTGTCCTGGAGACCTAGTGGAAGGTGTCCCTGCCCATGGCATGGGGGGCTTGGGAGCTAGATGACCTTTAAGGTCTCTTCCAACCCCAGCCACGCTGTGGTCACAGCTGTCTTTCCTTCTCCTCTACTGAGAAGCATCTGAGGGTTTCTTGGGAGTGAGACCTGCATTTTGCCACGCTGCCTGTGTCAGGGGAGCCCTAACGGGTAAAACTCTGGGTGTTTTGGGGCAGCCTTCACTGCAGGAGGGTCAGTCCCAGTCTGACTCACTGCGAATAGGTCCTTGCAACCCTCTCTTCCCTCCAGTCCGGATGTCCTCAAGCACGTGCTGCACACTGGGTTACGCAACACAGCTCCTGGTCCTTTGCTGGGGAACTGAAGCATCATGAAAGGGATGAACATCAAACACCAGATAATGTTCGTTCCTCCTGCGAGCACTCCAGATGGAGCCCAAATTTCACAAAACTACAAAACCTGTTGAGCCCGGGCTGCTCCTCCTGAGCACCAGTGACTGCTCCCAGCAGCCAGCACAGCCTCGGCAGTGCCCGTCTGAGGCTGCCATGGGGAGGGGAGGTGGTCACGCAAGCAGCTGCTCCCTGGTGTTCTCCATCTCCTCCTCCCCAGCGACCGAGCACCTAGGACCTCACTTCACTTCATCTGAAGTTCCGGTTCGTTAAGTTGTGTATTATGGGCTTTTTGGTAGCAACTCACCGCACAGAGAAAACTAAAGGACATCGCAATGGCTTGGACCAAGCAGCAAACCCAGGTTATTTATATTTTATAAACGGGAAATCCATGCTTGCTCTGCAAGGGCTGGGGAGTTAGATGCCTTTCAAGCTCCTGAATAGCAAAATAAGGCTTGAAAGGAAACACCGCTGGGGTATTTTCCATCATTTAAAGCAGGGATTTTAAGTTTTCCTTCTGTTCCTGTCTCCATCTCCTTGCCCCTTCCCTCCCTCTCCAGTGAGGACACGCCGCGGCTGGCGGGACCCTTCCCCGCTGTGCCGGGGGCTGGTCTGGGGGCTGCTGCCTGCGAGCCCAGGGCCGGGCTTCCCCCGGCTGGGGTGACGGGACCGCTGAGCAGCACCGCCGAAACGGCATTTCTGGGTAGTGCCCGTGCGTTACTCCGGTTATTCCCTGTCCGCTCCGCTGCGCCTGGCTCTGCAGCGATGGCTCTACCGGTGTCCCCACCTGCCCCAGCGCAGCGCGGTGGGAGGAAGCGCCGGCCGCAGAAGCTGCTCCAATTCCCGTGTGGTAACGGGTGGCTCTGAGCAGCCCCCGCGTCCCGCACGGCTCCCCGCCGAAGGGCTCCGCGCTCCCCACGAGCGCGGCTGCGGGACGCGGAGGTCGCCAACGCCAGCTCCGCCAGCCGCGCCCGGCGCTGCCCGCTTTGAGGATGCAGCTCCACGGCTGGAAGCGGCTCGTGGCGGGCGCGACCCGCGGAGGCTCTTTGTGCTCGGGAAAAGGCCAAACACGGGGCCGGCGGCTGCTCTCCCGTCCGGTGTCACCGGCCGGACCGCGCCGGAGCGGCTCCGCGAGAGCCGGGAGCGCGGGGCAGGGCGGGGGGGCGGCGGGGCCGGGGGAGGCTCCCCCGGGCAGGGGGGCGCGCCGGGGTCCTTCTCCCCCCGCCCCCGGCCGCTGCTGCTGCTTCATGCGATGCAACCGCTGACCGCAGGCATGGGCGGGGAGGGCGGGGGGTGGCGGGGGGACCAGGCAGGCGGGTCCGGGGAGGGTCCGGGGGGGTCCGGTGTCGGGGGGGCTGTACCGCGGAGCTGCCGCTAGAGGTAGATCTCGGCTAAGGAGAACCGGGAACAGGGAAGCGGGGGGCGGGGGGGGGAGAGGGGGGGAAAGTGGAGGGAGAGAAGGGAAAGAGGAGGAGAAAGGGGAGAGGAAAGGGATGGGAAGGGAAGGAAAAAGGAAAGGAGAAAGGAAAGCGGAAAGGAAAGGGAGGGGGAAAAGGGAGAAAATGAAGAAAAGAGGGCAGGGTGAAGCAGAAGGAAGGAAGGAAGGACGGACTGCGTGGTTCGTTGAAGGTGCAGCACACTGGGTACTTTATTGTCGGTCAGGATAAAGCACACAGGATAGGTCTCCACCCTCCAGCCTCCCCAAGCTTTTCTCCCCAGCCAAAGCCCAGCTGCTGTAAGTGACCCCAGTGATGCGGGGAAGTGACCCGTTTGCTCCCCAAGCGGGTGCTGACAGCAGCAGGGAGAGTGGGCGCTGGCCGGAGGGCGCTGTGCCCACCTGGGTGCTGCTTTGGCAGCTGGAGCCTCCCAGCACTGATACCAAGAAAGAAAGAGGGAAATTATTCCCCCTGCCCAGGGACCACGATTGAGGTTTCAGAGGGCGCCCTCCACATGTGTTTGTTGAAGGCGTAAGAAATCATAGGGCCAGGGGGAGACCTTCCCCCTTTATTCCCCAGTTTACTTATAATGCTGGGCCAGTAGGAAGAAGAAGGGACAGGCAGGAAAGGGGACACAAAGCTGCGGAGGGACCTGGAGATGGCTGGGGTTCCTGGAAACCCATCCTCTTCTTTGCTGTCTCAGTGGCAGCAGAGGCCTGAGGACGGGGATTTGCTATGGAAAGCACATTCAGGCGAAGCATTTTGCATGTGTGATCGCTGAGCAGCTCCCTAAAGCACAGCGACTGAGTCATCCGGAGATGACTGAAGCCAGTCCTGCTCTAGAGATGAGGAAACCGAGGTGGCGAGGCGGTCCGAAGGTGATTCTCCCTGAGCGGTCGTGCCAAAGTGCCTGGAGAGTGCAGTGAGGCTTGGGAGCCCTTCGGCAGGGCTCCAGCTTGGCGCTCGGAGAGACAGCCGAGACAGCCTTGCTTCTACAAGTCACAAAGCTGGGAATTCTGTTCTGCTTTGGTGTCCATCACCATCCGTGACCCTGGCCCAGACCAACCATCCCCAGGACCTCCTCTGTGTGCCTGCGAAGCGCAGCCGTGCTGGACGGGGAGCAGCGGCTGCGGGAAGGGTGGGAAGGGAGGATCACCACAGAGGCAATGGAAATCAAAGCGGGGGAACTGGGAAATGACCTGTTTTGGCATTCAACCATGACTCAAGACAAAGCTGGGCTCCAGAATGATCTTTCTGGGTCATCTGAGCTTCAGGTTTCGTTTGCACCATTCTGAGTGGGTGAAGGTGTATGGGACCCCAACCCGCTGGGGCTGGAGACCCGCACACAAGGACGTGGCCCACCTCACTGGGTCTCGGAGCCCGGGAGCAGTGGGAAGGGAAGCGGACAGGGTATTAAATGACTCTCAAGTCAGGTTTGTTTAGAATTTTTTGGTTTGAAGGAATATATGCGGGTTTTTTTCAAGAAGGGGTTGAATTTCAGCTCAAATCTCATTAATAAATGTCTCATTTGTTCTTACATTGAGCTGATTTGATTTGCAGAATGTACACGGAGGACTGGCCAGAGTGACACACACACACACAAAGCCACCATCAACCGAGCACACTGAGGGCAGGGAGCCTGGCAAGGATTTGCCAAATGCCCCATGTATGTCCATCCATCCCGATGCTGCTGGACAAGGGCAGACCCCTGCGACTTGAGGACACACCGGTTTTCCATGTGGGCACCTCTGCTTTGCAGAAGAGAAACCAGAAGGTTTCTGCCCTCCTGATTTGGGACCTTGCAGCCATGGTGAAGTGAGAAGCATCTGCTCTCCCTACAGTGATGCGTAAAAGAGATTTGCAAAGTTAACTCAGCTTTTGAGTCAGTTCATCAGTGGAGTCGCAGGTGTCAAAGTGGGTTAGAAGAAAACCTCACGAAAACAAGCAGATGGGTGATGAGCAGCCAGCAAAACAAAATCACCAGAGTGCCTCGTCTTGCTTTGCTGGAGCAGCTGATGAGCTCACAGAGCACTGCAAACACTGGGGGACAAATCCCGCCACCCGTGGTGAGCAGGAGAGGGCTTGGTCCCCCGGGGAGCAGGTTTCTCAGGTGGGAACGTGTCACCGCACCCTGTCACAGCGGCAGGACATTGTGCCTTGGCAGGAACATGACTGCGGTGAAGAGATGGTAGCTCTTGCTTTAAAATGTAGGAGAATTCAGCAGCGGTTTCGAGGGCTTAAAGGGAAAAAGAAAAGAGAAAGAAGAAAGGAGGTGAATGCAAGAACTTGGGTGTTTCTATAGCAGCAGCAACGCCCTGTGATCAATGCAGGGAGCAGGTGGGACCACATCCACGTCACTCATCACAGCGTGGTGACGGTGCTGTCAGCAGACAGATAAGAACCGGTTCCTTGTACGACTGATGTCCCACCACGCGCATCTGGGCTGAATCCCTTCCCCACGGAGATGCCGGCGCCGGAGGGGGGGAAGAAGGCGTCTGCTCGGGGAACCTGCGGGGGAGAGGGAGGAGCAGCACCAGGGGGATGCTGAGCAGCCAAAACGCACTGAGCTTCTGCTGGCATGTCCCACCTGAAGGACTTCTCTGGTGCAAGTGGCAGGTTCTCCCAAAGAGCCGTGTCCCACGGGACACTGGTGGGCATGAGGGCCATGGGGAAAGGGGGAGGACGAGGGTCACTGTTTCCCATGAGCTCCTGGGGACAGCGGGGGGGGGCAGAACAGCGAGCACAAACCTTCCTGTACCCACCACTCGCAGCAGAGTGTCCTGACGACAGGAACTGCGAGAACTGGTGGAGAGTCAAGAGAGCAGCTGAGAAAACACATTAATGCACCGTAAAGAATGTCTCTGCTTCCCAATGATCTTTTTTGGTACTATTATTTATTCATTTATACACTGCTGCCTTGCTTTTTTTTCTTTTCTTCTGCCTTTCTTTTTATTTTTTTTCCCTTCTAGCAGGCCTTTCAATGCCTCATACCACCCTCTCCACCCCTGGAGACTGCATTTCCATGCTGTCTGATCTTTAGGCAAAGGGCTGGCTGGTAGGTGGGTGCAGGGGGGACCATCAGCATGCCTGACACACGCCGCAACTCTGTGAGCAGAGCAACGCGCTGGATCCGGCCACAGCTCCTCCATCATCCAAATATTTAGATTCTAAAAAGGCTAGGATAGAAACACCAAGAAAAATAAATATTTTACAAACACAGTAACCGAAAACCTAAACAGGAACCCACCGCTTCTCTCTGCCCAGCGCATGCTACCGAATCAGAGCGAGCCCTGAATATACTTCACAGCTGTGGCACTGACACTTTATTTCCTTACAAAGGAATGCTATGCGGCTACGGCATAACATCAGGCAACTTTTATATAGTTTGGGGAATGAAACAGGCTGATCTTGGGATGCTGGACAGCTCGTGGGCTGGTAACGTCACGCTGCTCCCCGCTGCGCAGCCTTGGCATGGCTCAGGAAATCAAAACCTCTCTCCTCCGCGCCTCAGGAAAGCACGTGGGGAGCCCGGACCTGGCCAAGCTCTGGGTCTGAAGCACCGCGGGTGAATGCGTTCCTGCACGGTAGGGCAGGTGCTGGCAGGGCAGGCTGAGACCCCAGCGCTCGCTGCGAGCAGCAGGACCACAAAGTCCTGAGCGAGCTGGGCAGGGCCATGGCGCGGGGCTCTGGGAGCCTCTCCACACCTTGCTTTAACAGCGTAGGGAGCACAGGGACTCTGCCAGCCCCACTGGCACATGCTGGTGACCAGCAGCATCTCCTGTGTGAGGCTGGCCTGTGCTCTGCTCTCCCGGCACAAGAAATGCCGTCGCTCCAGGACCTAAACCGTGGACACCTCGCTTCTGACGCTGTGTCACAGGCACCAGCCACGGTCATTCCCATCCCTCCTTGGGAAGGCGCTGAGCTCTTTCGGTCGGCAGTTTTTCTGGCTCCTATTTGTGGAGACCTTGTCTTTCGACTCATTATTTAGGGGTGCCTCAGGAGCCTGCTAGGTGCCTCCCAGGGACCACATCCCTTTCTGGGAGAGAAAGAGGAGGATAGATGGTCCCGAACTGAAGAAGAACAAGATGTTACAGCACGTAGCGCTGTGGTCCCTGGCTTGGAACACCTGGGGACCGGCTGCTGCAGAGGGTGACCAGCCACCACACCTCTCTCCCCGTCACGCCAAATCGCTCCCTTTGCAGAGCATGAATGAGCACGAGGTCCTTTCTTGCCTCTCAGCCCCAGAGACAGGATGGGACCAACCCTCAGTGTCCTCCATCTGCCCCCTCGCAGCCTCCCACCGTGCACCGGGCATCTGGGCTCACGTCTGCTCCCTCGCTCTGTCCTCGGGGGAGAGGTACGTGTGCACTGGAGTGCTTCGTCTTGGTTGATCTTTGTTGTTGTTGTTGTTATTTTAATCCGCACATTGTCTGGATTTGCGTCAGAGACAGCAGGTTGGAGAAACGTGCCTGGCTCTTCGAGCAAAACGTGTCAAGGTTGGAAATGCCCCCCAGCTCCTGGGGGAGAACGTGCTGCCTCCAGCCCGGCTCCACTGCCCTGCAGCAGTGTCCGCTGGATCTGGCAGGATGGCAGGATGAGCTGCCAGCTTTCATCCCGTCGCTTTCAGCGGTTTTATTCACTCCTCACTCTGAGCCCCAAAAGCGAGGCCTTGATGTAAGGCCCTGAGGAAGAGCAGAGCAGCAGGGAAGGAGCTTACAGAGCCAGACTGAGCACAGGACTCGGTCCTGCACTGCTGCACTGTGCCACTGTCCCAACTGCCCCATGGGACAGGAGCTCAATCTACCCCTGGGTGCGAGGGACCCCACAGCGTCCCACCCTCTGGTCCAGAGGGAGCTGCCAAAGAGCCGGGCAAAGGCTCTTCAGCAGAAGTCCCAGTCCAGGGAACCTGGAGCATCCCATGTGTGTCAGTCCCAGCGAGGTGGAATCCAGCAGCCCTCAGCCACAGGAGCTGGGTGGTGGGAACGCTCGCCCTGCTCCCAGGTGCCCGATGAAGGGCAATAAACCCCAGTGAAGCTGGCGCGGGTGAAGCTGGCTTGCCGTAGTGCAGCGTGCCCCGAGAGGAGCAGGGCGAGCGGCGTCCCCTCGGTGCAGCCCATGGGAAGTGCATGAGGCTGGGGCTCAGATGAGGTGATGTCCTCGTCACTGAGCCATGCTCGTCTTCTTCCTTCCCCTCCTTGCCCTGCTCCTCATCTCACCGGCTGCTCCCACCGCCTGCGGCCAGCCGTGCCCCGAATGAGGGGCTGCTCCGGCCTCCTCCCCACCCAGCCGGGGAGGCAGAGCCCTCCTCACCCGCCCTGCTCGCCATTCGCGATAACCTTTCTGCGCAGCGTTTGTGTGCCTCAAGGAATTAAAAAAAACACACGCCGGGATCTCACTGAAAGCAACCAACTGTTCTCCTCGCCTGTAAATGTTGCTGCTCTTTTGATTTTAAATGGCTTTAACGCTGAGTTCATCTGCTAATTCCCCTCCTGCCCCTGGTGTATTGTATATTAGGAGAAATGTTGTTCTGTATCATGAGCAGTTTATTTTATCGAGTTTAAGAGAAAATCCCATACTGAGATGCTGCAGATAAATATTCATTGTCACATCTGTTTTGGTTTAAGATTGTTGCCTAAAATGTTAAAAATACAAACATATTTGGTGGGGGAGAGACAAGGGTGGGAGGGTTGGTGTGGGCTGCTGAAGTCCGGGCCTTCAGTGCAGCTCGTCTTATTGCCACCAACGAGGGCAAACCTCACCAAAGGGAAAGAAAAAGGGAACATCAACCCGGACAAGACCCAGACGACCCCAGCACTGGGGCTCTGCTCACAGGAGGACCTGTCCTGGCAGGAGCATCCCTCAGCCTCGCTCCAGGCTGTGAGGCTGGGGCACTGCCTTGGCATCACTGGGGATACAGGAGGTTTCCCATTCTCACCTGCTCGGAATGTCCTTGAGGACCTCTGACAGTGCCTTACCATCCCGGCCTGGGATGGTGTGCCGTGGGCTGGCAGCTCCCATGTGAGCTGTGGGGTCCTGGGGACCCGGCAGCGCCGCAGAGAGTTGGCTGGTGGATGTGGCAAGTGCTTGGACCATGCCCACCAGTTTCAGCCCAGCTCTGACTGGCGATGTCATGGAAGCTGTCCCATCCGTGGCTGACAGATGTCCACATGATGAAGGAGCATCCCGCATGGCTGGTACCAGTTAACCCCACTGGTAGCAGTTTTCAGCAGGGAGGCCAAGAGCTGAATTGGGTCCTTCTGCCTCTGGGAAGGGTCTGTCTGGGCCAGACTCGAGTGATGGGGCAGCGTGGGACAACATCAAGGAGAATCAGTTTGGCACAATCTACGCTGTCCCTGCTCTGGACATAAACAGAGCCCTTCCCTCCCAGGTCCCCCAGTCTGTTACCTCTGTTCAGCACTGAAATTTCACTTTATATTTAAATAAAATAAACTAAACTTGCTTGACCTTTTTTTTTTTTCTTTTAAAGCTTTTGCAGCTCCACCGAATTTCAGCCAGTGAATATGGGAAGGCATAATAATAAGGATAATGCTTTCCACTTACTGAGCACTTTATATTCTCCAAGCACTGTACAAACATTAACTAATTAAACAGAGCAAAGAAGCAGCCCTGTGCTCCGTCCTAGCGCTGGGAAATGGAAACAAGGAAACTCTGAACCAATATGTCAATAACATCAAAGTCCCATTGTCCTGGCCTTGGCTTTGTTGCAAAGGAATCCGAAATTGTCTCAGAGTTTCCAACGTGGCTTCAGGCTCTTCACACTTGGGAAACAAGTGTGAAAAAAATGTTTGGGAGTCAGACGACAAACCCTGATCAAAGTTGGCAGAAGTGGCCAAGGAGACCCTGGCACCGCAGCCTCCCCCTTTGATGCCGCCTCATGTGGGAGCCATCCCGGCGGCTCTCGCACACAAACCCCAGAGCCCTTTCCGAGGGCTGGCATCTTCCTCGGGGCCCTCTCATGCGCATCGGGGGGATGTTTCCTATTAAGGATTCACACTCTGGTTGAGTTACATTCCTAATTGTGGAGACTTTAACGGCCCTAATAGGAAACACACCCGCAGCGGAGTCCCTGTGAGTCACTCTCCCATCGGAGTGGTCCTCGGGCCGGCTGCCACATGGCAGGGACGTGCTGGGCATGCTGCCTGTGCACCCGGGGAGGGGTGCAGGACCAGGGCCCTGCGGGGACCCCCGTGCCCAGCTTCTCACCACGCCACTGCCACTCCAGCTTCAAGATGGGCTCTTGGTGGAACTGTGCCTTCAAGGAGAGCCCCTGCATTGGCCATCCTGATCCCTGCATCTCTGCCGGAGGCAGGAAGGGGTGTGATCAGAGCCTGGCACTCAGTGACACTGGGGAATCACCACAGACATTTTCTCCAGTCCTTCGGTTTGGGTTGTCTACCCAAGCTGACCAGTGCATAGCTGCTCTCTGCCTGTCTGTGGCAAGACGAGAGTTAATAAATGGGGCCAGAGGGCTTCTGGCGGGCTCCAAAAAGGCCCGTTCCAGCCTGTGCCCAGAAACAGGGGTGCCTCAGTTCCCCTCCCCAGCAGCTTGGGGATCCAGGCTCTCACCCCCAAGGGCAGCCGCCCTCTTGTTTAGCAAACCGAGGTGACCTTTGGGTGATGGCCGTTTGTGCTCAGGTGTCCCATTCATCATTGCGACAACCCGCGTGGCTCCAGGAAAAGGTCGTCTGAGCTGTACCAGCCTTTCCCTTTCACATTTATGCTCATGACAAATTAATTCTTCATCATAAACCCAAATGCCCCCATTGCAATTATTTGATGTTTTCTGAATCAGCCCCCCTTTCCTCCCTCCCATCGCTCTCGCCATTACTGAGACACACCAAAGAGAAAGCATCAGCCCATGCATTTTTAGGACTAATTCCTTAATTCTGGGGATGTTCTGGCTGAATCTCAGGGCATTTTTCTGTGTCTGCTTGACAGCAATACCTGGTGATGTCAGACGAGCCTCTAGGGCCCTCAGCTCTCATTACCAGCCTGTCTAATTAAGGAGAGATGCTGTTGCTGACTGCTTTTGGTGAGCGACGGCAGGCGTGCAACAAATGCCAGTCTCCGTCACACAACAGAAAGCACCAAGGTCCAGGCTTTTAGGGTCTGGATCTAGGGTGGGGTGGGCAGCCCTGACCTGCGCTCGCAGCCGTGTTCCAGGCAGGGAGATGCCGGCTTCAGCACCGGGAGGCCCATGGGCAGGAGAAGCCCCACTGAGCCCCGCAAGGGTGTGGGACTCGGGGGAGCCCGGAGCCTTATCTCATCTGAGCAAACCCACTCCGGTTGCTAATAATTAGCAAAGGGCTGGGTGATAATTAAGGCAAAATGAGCCATCCCCTATCCCTCCCACCCTGGATGGGGTTTGGGTTGTGAAAACGAGGTCCTCAAGGTTCCCATTAGGATTGCGCTCAGCCCCGTGCCCCCCCCGCTCCCTGCTGGTGCTTTCGCCGGGGCTCCTCCAAGGCCCCTCGCTCAGCGCAGCCTTTCCCGGGGCACTTTCTCTCAGGTTGGGGATGTTTGGCTTGGGGTTGCAGCACGGGGGGAAGAGGGAACTCTTGTTTTTATTCTTCTACAGTGGGAATGTTTTTCCTCCTGTTATTCATCAAATTCTGCTGGAATTTAATACTCACCAGCTCTAAATAGCCTATTGCACTAACAGTGATTGATGGTTTCCAACGAGTCCATAAACGCTGCCCCTCCTCGTCCCAGTGCTTTCTCTCCGTTCTCTCCCTATCACTCCATCTCTCCTCTCCTCCCTTTCTCTCTCCCCCTCTCCCAGGCCAGAGGAAAGCTGATTATGCTGTTTTCATGTGGATTGATTTGTTTGCTGTTTCTGCTGTGTTTTGGGATAGGAAGACATCAGGGGTTTTTGAAAGAGCAGTGAAATGCCATGGCCAATGAAGCCTGACTAGAAATTCCTCAGGTTATTATCTCTCAGATTAGGGAAATCTTGGTGAGTTTCTGCACAGAAAGGCTTCAGGAGGAGGAAAATGGCAAAGCTCAGCAGCAGCTGCCCAGTTATCCCAGTACAGAGATGCCCGTCTGGAATGGGCATCTCTTCCCGCAGGAGGGGGATGTGTTTCTGCACACCCAGCCCAGAGCGGGCAAGCAGATCTGGTCTGGGGATGGAGGAATATCCACAGGATTCACAGCCCAGGAGAAATGATATGAGCTTCACCTGAGGTCGGAGCAGGCATGGGGCTGCCTGGGACATGACTCTGAGAGTGGCCACGTGCCCAGGGGTCCTTATTCGTGGCAGCAATTGCACAGCTCTAGCCTGGACGAGCAACTTCTTCTTCCAAGGCACAAACCCCCGGCACTATGACTTTGTGGGTTAGAGACAGCTGGTCCCAGGGAACAACCAAGTCTTAGACTGAACCGGGTAAGGTGAAACCTGGGGAAGTCACTCTGCACTCTGCAGAAGGGGGAACAAAAGCCTTTGGCAAAATCTGCTGGCAGGGAGGGCACTGCAGGGTGCTCGGGAGAAGCTGGTGATGGGGAGGGTGCAAACCAGCCACCTGCCCGCACGCACACAGCGGCAAAGCTCCCCCCGAAACACAGCTGTCCTCTCCTCACAGAGCCTCCGCTCCCCTGCCAACAGCGCTATGGGCTGGAGCTGCTCCTGGGCTGTCTACTCCGCGGTCTCGGGGGCTCAGGGACTCCTGGCTGTTTACTGGACCTTTCCACAAGACACAATAAATTTCGCCTTCCCTTCTGCTCGCTTTCCTGAGCAAAGCTTGCTTCTACCTGGTGGGGCTGCCCTTCCCCTGGATAGCCTGCGGAACTCCGCGGAGCCCTTGCTATCCTGTTCGAATTAAGCTACCTGAGATAAAATCTGGGGAGCTCTTAGAGGGAAACAACTTAAAGAGATGTAAAATGGTAACTTGATTTACTCATTTGTCCCCGAACGTTTGATTCCTCCCTGAACCGCCACCCAGCCAGCTGGGTTATGTGTCAAAGGGAAAAAAAATCCAATACTGGCAGATCCCTTATCAGATTCTCTGCGTTAAAAGGATTTGGAGAATGCTAATGCAGACCCAGGGAGCGGGAGATGGGGCTGGCTGGCTACGGGTGGCCGAGCACAATGAGCACCTTGGCTACTCCCTGCCTCTCCGAGAGGCCCCTCGGACCCCGGCTCCTATTCTCGCCCAGGACACGGTAGCAGGGCTGGCGGGGCTCTCCTCACAAGGCCAGCACGGAATGACGGTCATCTCCACCACACGCCATGGGTGGGCTCCCAGCCTACGCCCAGCCGCCGCGAAGAACATTTGTTGCCCCGAAGTCGGTTCTCTTTCGGTGTGTGGCCAGAGACAGCGGCTGAGCCCGCAGCACAGCCCCTTCACAGCAGCGATTCAGGCGAAATCGCCCGGTGGCTGACCGGCACCCTGGGGTTTCCCAGGCAGTAGGATGGGAATGCTGTCCCATCATTGACCGGGAAGACCCAGCCCAAGGGAGGTCTCTCGGCTCCCATCCCCAAGCAGCCCCGATCCCACGCAGGCTGTGCCAGGACAGACCCTGCACGGCAGGGGATGGGGACCCAAGTTCCCGCAGTGACAATACCCTGGGCTTTGGACCCAGTCGCTCTGATGGCTGGGAGGATTGGTTTGCAGAGTAACAAATGTGTTTGTTTCCCAAACCCTGGCACTGGCAGGAGGGCACGGTTAGGACAGCAGGAAGCACACTCCGCTCCTTCCTTTCACAACTGCAGTTCTGTTTCAATTACTGGTGCGCATTCTCTGCCGCGTCCTCGGGAGCACGCTCTGGCCAACCTGGCCAAAACGATGAAGTCTTAGTAATAGGAGACCGTCAGCGTGATGACTCTGCTGCTAGACCTGTGCTGAGCAGCGGAGAGAGCCATTTCTGTGTGTCCAGATGATGAAGGGCAGATTAGTAAGGCCCTGCTCTATGATACCACGGATATCTTAAGCTGCTCAATGTGGTCTAGATGACGAGCAGCGGGAAGGCTGGCAGTTACCCTGCAGAGGGCTGGCAGGGAGTGCCTCCATTTAGCTGAGTTCCATTCGCTTCGCACCCCCCTGTTAGACGGGCGCCTCGGCCCCAGCACCAGCCCCGTCTCAGGTCTGCATCCCTCCTTCCCCAGGGCTGCTTTACACCTTCCAGGCAGAATCCTTCCAGCCCGAGCTGCTGTGTTGGCTGCTGCAAAGCAGCTTCTGCATGAGTCAGACTCAAGCTGTGTCAGTTTGAAGGGGTTTCAGGGCTCCTTAGGACAATGAGCCCTCTTTTAGGGGTCTTTATCGTCCTTTTCTGTGCTGCACAATGCCCTTCCCTCCAGCCGGTCCCTGTCCTTGGGGTGGGACAGGTCTCATCCAGCCCTGCTGGGGCTGACTTCACATTTCGGGGCACGTTACCCTCTTGTTGCCCCCCTGCTCTGCTCTGTTCCCCTTCCGTGATGCTCAGAGCAAAGGCTTTTTCCCCCGGGATAGATGCCCAGCCAGCCCTGCCTGAGAGCGTCAGACCCGGTTATCCCCACACACGCCTGGCCTGTTTATACGTTATATGGAAATAAAAGTGTTCTCTTCCTCCCACCTGCTCGCAGGGTGGACCTGCCCTGCTCCCGTATCTTTGGGGAAATGCTGGTGGGTGCAGCCAGCAGCACCAGGTTAGATCCTGGTACTGATATCCTGGGAGAAAAACCTGCTCTCACTACATTTGCAGCTGAGGTTTTCCAAGAAATCCACTTTGCAGGGCCCCCTGAGCCAGAGCCTTGGTGCGTTCCCCTCCTGCCCCGGCGGAGTCCTTCCCAGCACCGCGTCCTTTCAGCATAATCCCTTATTACTTAGGCTGGAAATTCCGGAGAGCTGGAGAACCCCTCTGATTATTTGCAGGCATGCAGCCATTCCAGGGACTGTATGATGGTAACGACCATCCCAGCGCTGAGGCAGGTGGCTTTACCACCCTCGGCAGCCCCTCTTTCCATGGGGGTACCAGGAACCTTTGGAGATGGTGACAAAAACCAAGCTTGCACTCAGCAAAATGAAAAAACAAAATTAAAAAAACCCCTTCCAAAACCTGTGTGGAGTCAACCAAAATGTTTTGCTCAGTCATAAAACAAACCGTCCACTCGCTTTCGCAAGCTTTCCTCGGTTTAAGCTTCTTAAGTGGGTTTGAATTAAACATAGGCAAATTCTATCTGAAAACATCATTTCAGAGCAAACCAACAAAAACTCAGAAAGCTTCCCTGGAGAAGCATTATAACAAACTGTTTCAGCCTCGCTATTTCATCTGATATTTTTTTTTTTGGGGGGTACAACATCATTGCCATTTAGGGCACAGTCTCGGTTGACCTGCAACTGCACTTTTGGCAAACAAACTACTTATCAGAGAAGTTTCACCCAGCGTCTTTGTTCAAGGCTGCTAACGAGGACTGTGCCCGCCGACAAAGCCGCCTTCCCCAGCTCCCTTTTCAGCCCGTGGATGCTGCGCGTCGGCCAGTGACGCCATGTCGAGCACACAGAAAAGCCAGAATTTCTGGTTTCCATAAAGGAATATGGAGAATATTAACCAGTGAGATCTGAAACTTAGGTGGGAAAGTTGCCAGCGTGCAGCGTTTTCAAAGAAACTCCTGTATCTCATATTGCTGAAAACCGGGAAGTCCCGTGGGCTTAGGGAAGGGGAGCTGGGAAGGGTGGGGTGGTCCCCATAATGGACATGGGGATCAAGGCAAAGCAGGGGGAGACTTTCTGAAGGGTTTCTTTTCTATTAGAATAAGTCATAATTAATGCTATCGAGTGGCAGAGAGGCAGCTTTGGGTAACGCGAGACGAGCCTTATCTCTCCCCATGTCCCGTGGCCCGTCTGCAGCTCTGGACCCAGGGGTAAGCAGGATACGGGAAAAAAGGGTGGGGAGCGGGGTGGCGTGGAGGGATCGGGGTGCTGCTCCTGCCCCCTCCTCCTGCTGCAGAGGAGACTGGCTGCAACCCCACTGAGCTCAGGGCAGTGGGACGGGCGGAAATGAATCCCCACGGACCGATCTTCAGCCAGACCGGCTTCTGGATGGGGCTGAGTGTGGCCGCAGAGTGAGGGTGGAAGAAGAGGCACCCGCAGGAGGGAGCAGTGCTGGGTGCTGGGTGCTGTGGCGCCCATGGGATGGGCACCCATAAGGTCCCCACCCTGGCTGGGCAGGGTTTGGCTGCCCTGGCACACGATGCCACCAGCACCTGCAAAGGCTCTCAGGCCCACGTGAGATTTTATTAGTGCCCCAACCAGGCTGGAGGGGCTGGACCGGTTACCGAGTCTCCGAGGCATGAGCTCATAGTGTTAGTTAGGCAATTTGTTAACTAGAAGCTGATTAGGGGTTTCCCCGCCTGGCTCCCACAAACCATATGTCGTTGTTTATTGACACGTTTTCGCCAAGCTCGCTTTCCTTCCCTCTCCTCCAGCAGTCAGATCACAAGCCACACGATGCCACTTTAATCGGTGGCTTTGATGCGTCCTCCCACACACAGGCTGAACCTGAGTCACCCGGGTTAGCACATCCCTGGTCATGGGCGGAAAGGCTGGGCAGGAGGGAACGGGCACCAGAAACCTCTGGCTTGGGGGAAACCCTTCTGTCAGAGGAAAAAAAAAATTTAAAATAAAACACTTAAAACTGGTGGATTGAAAAATAGTCACCAAAATGCCTGTGCAGTGAGAAAGCCTCTGTGATCTCAATTACCTTCCTCTGTAAGGATCCTTCATAGCTGAAATTGTTTAGTTTCTGAACAGCGATGATAAAAAAACACTCTGGGTTTTATTTCCCTGCTTTGGCTTCCCTTGGGAAACAAGCCGGAGCGAGAGATTCCACCATGCACACACGCACCCGCGCGCACAAAGGCTGTAACAAAACCCGAACAAACAAAAGCCTCAAAACTTGTTTGCTTTAGATTTTTTTTTTTTTTTTTTTTGCTGAAAAAATGTGAACTTCTCCGAGAAAAGAAAAAGTGAGTTGCTTGTTTTGTCTTCGTGGCCTGCCCTAGTTTTGGGGAACTTGTTTTCCACTTTGCAGCCATCCTTAGTCTTGAACTTCTCCTATTAAGGATAACACTGAAAGCTGCCCTAAGCCATGGCCCCTTAGAGGAAATACTAAGCAGGTCGGAAGTGTGGAACAGGAGGTGGCAGGTCTGTTCTCCCTCGGTCCTGGCAGGAACAGCCCGGTCCTGGCTCACCAGCACCCTGCACCCTGCCCCGCTGCTGTGCAGGTGGCGGATGGTCCCTCGGCTCGGCCCCCGCTTTCATCCCCCCGCTCATCTCTCCCCAGCGAAAGCAAATTGTCAAAAGCAAAAATGCTTAAAGACCGAACCAAAATAAATATAGGTATAACGCGTGACGAATGGTCCCTCCTCGGAAATCCATCTTCGTGAGAGACATAAGCTCACCAGCAAGTCAGGAGCCGCAGGCAGCTCGTCCAGCATCTCCTCGGCAGTGCAGGGAAATGCCACAGCAGGAACAGGCCACCACGTCACCTCGGGCGAGAGGTGCTTCCCGTGTGGAGCCATGGGGACCCTGCCGTGGGGACCCTGCCACGGGGACCCTGCCGCAGCAGGGGAATGGGTCCGGCTGAGAGAACGCAGGTATGGGCTGTCCGGAGAGCTCGCTGGGCTCCTGCCGCTGCAGCCTGTGGGGCTGGGGAATGATCCCCGCTGATCCTCTCCTGCAGCGGCAGCTCCCTCCTACCTCCGCAGCCAAATGTCATCGTGTCCCCACAGACCCCTGTGGCCAAGGGACAGCGGCAGGAAAGGCACTGGGACAGTCTGATCTCCAGCCAGAAGCGCAGCGCCTGAGGCACCTCGTGTGGCTCCTGCCCTGCTCCTGCATCAGGAACAGGGTGTTTGGAGTGGAGGGCTGGCTGTCAGCCCCGAGATGTGCCCCTGGCTCAGACTGTCCTGGAGCCCTCAGCTGCATTTGTGCGCCTTGGCAGCACGACTGGGGAGCTCCCAGAATGGGGGAAAATCTGATCCTCCCCTCTGAGCCCCCATGCAGCAGCCGCTCAGCGGGGCTTGCTGCCGCCTCCCCAGCACCCACCACCTCGCATGGACCCGTGCACAAAGAGAACGTCCCGGGCTGAGGTGGGGCAGCGTTCACAGCAGCTTCCTCCCATGCTCGCCTTGCTATACCATCGACAAAACATCAATAGTATTGTCTTTAATCTCTGCTGGGGCTCCGAGAAGAGCCCCTCTGCCCTGTCCAGCTGCGCAGGCACCACCAGCACGGCCCAGGGCAGCTGACGGACCAGCTCTCCTGTGCTGCTCCTCGCAGACATCCTCCTCTGCACGCACTGGCTCACACCAGTTGCTCTCACTCTTATTCCGTCTGTGATATCCATAGGAAATGAGCTGGTAATGTAAACCATGGTTAAAAAATCCCATGTTACTGCTGTTCCTGAGCCCCAGCTTGCCTTGCCGCTGTGCACCTCTTCTTTCAGAGCACAGGGTCCCCTGAGGCCACAACTGACTTTATTTTCCCGTCTCATGCGGCAACAAACAGACTGTGGATGCAAGACGAATAATAAATGGCATGTAGATAAGCCAGCCGTCTGGAGGAGTCACGGCACGAGGCACCGAAAGAGGGAAAGGCTGTGGTGGAGGCAGGATGCAGAAGTCAGCAATGTCCAAACTGGATTAACTTGACAAATTTCACTGGGGGCTGCAGCCCCGGCAGCGGTGGCGGAGCACGCATCCTCCCCCAGCACAGAGCCCTTGCTGCGTGCCTTCACCCCGCAGCCGGAGCTGCCTGTGGTCAACCAGGACTCTGGTCACACACCCCAAAAGCACAAGCTGATGCAGAAGAACTCGGCTGTTGAGCATGAGGGAGAGAGGACAGGGAGGGCAGAGAGCCCAAGGAGCATCGCACGAGGAGGGCTGGAGAGGTGGAGGAAGAGGAGGAAGAGGATGACCATCTGGATGGTTTGGCTGGCTGCTGGGAGGACCAGCCATGAAATCAGGAGGGAAAAACCCCTTTCATGGCGGGGAAGTCTGCAGAGTCCACCCTCTGCATGTTGCGGGGGGCAGAAAAGCGAGGCAGAAGTGTCAGACCATTGACCTCCAACTAGTTTAACAGGTGTCAGCAAGAAGGAGGGAGGGGAGTGATTTAGCAAGGTAGAGGAATGTGTAATTAGGAAGATGGGACTGAGGGAAGGAAAACAGGTGATAAATTTCAGGGAAATAATTGAACAGAGCAAGGCAGAGGAGTGAGAAACTGGTCTGTGGGAAGGGACGAGGCGGTCTTTCTGTGGCACTGGGAGATCACTTTAAGTTGCAAGAAGTGTAGAGGCGCAGCCCTTCGGCGGTCGGGGGGGCGATGGCACAGGGGAGGGTGGTCGGCACGGCTCCATTTCAGCAGAGCCAGTTGTGAAACACCAAATCCCTCCCCAGCAGGATGAAGCCTGATTCTGGATCTGCTTCTGCTTGCTGAGACTGAGCGGACGGTGGGACCCAGCCCAGTCCTGAGGAGGGTGTTAGTCATTTTTCATCTCTCTCAGTAACAAGCAAACCTTGGAGCAGTTTTCCTTGCGCCGGCCGGGATCGGACGCTGGCCACGCGCTTTGGCAGCCAGCGCTGGCTACGGCGGGTCACAGGAGACGAGTTTTGCTTTGGGGAACCCGGTGCATCGGGGCAGGAATGGGGCTGGCCTGCTTCCCGACAGCGGTGCAGGGAGAACAGGGAGGCACAGAGACTCTGCAGCTCCAGGTAAGGTTGTTTAGGATTAAAATGAGCTGAGGAAAGCTGAGAGCCCACGAGCCTGATGCTTCCCACCACTGCTCCAACGTGAACGGGGTAACTTCACTACACACACTGGGCTCACTGTGCCATCAAGCTGGGGCAAGTAATGTCAGAGTTAGGCAGAAATTAGAGACAGAAAAGGCTGATTAGGGCACTTACTTCATCCTCTTACCAATTAGACAGGAAATTATTTAACTGCTTTATTTATTTATTTAGGAATGTACCTCAGCAGGAAAAATTCCCCAACGGCAAGCTCCGTATTTCTGCAAAGGGAAGGGTGGAAGTCCAACCCCGCGTTTGAGAAACACATACCTCAGAAAAGCGTCTTACAAAGGAAAAGCTGGGAAATAAATGTCTCCTTACGAGCCTTGGAGGGTGTGTGGGCTCTGCGGCCGTAGGAGGGAAGTGGCTCTGCTCGGGGTCCTGGATAACGTTGCTTTTCTGGAAAACACCTATTGAATTTACCTCCTTCCCTAGAGACACCTCCCGATTACAGAGGGGCCACAACGATCCTCCAGCCTGTCTTGGGCTGTGGATGCAGAGAACCACCGGTCTGGGCTGATGGGCAGCCCCAGCCCCTCCGTCCCCTCTCGTCCCAGCCGGCTCTCAGCCCCAGCTCTCCCCTTTCTGGGAAACACTTCGGCCAATAAGGAAATTGCAATACAGCTTCTCCGGCGGGACAGGAATGTTATCGTGTCGGACAGCACTTCAGCTGAGAAGATTTATGGGCTCTGTAACAGAAGCTCTCTGGAGAGAGCCCAGGAAGGGTTTGAGATCAGCCCCAGGTCCTGCATCGGCCGGAGACGCAGGACTGGGTGCAGGGCTCATGCCCCACGGCCACGAGCAGCCAGGGAGAGGAGTGCCAGCAGCTCCCTTTCTGGCTTGTAGTCATCAACACTTTGCTCTCTCTTCGAAATGATGATGAAAACCAATTTCCAAACCTCAGGGTTTTCTTTTTCTTTTTTTTTTTTTTCTCTAAATGGAATTCTTGCTTCCCAGCCAGCCCTGGCTTGAAGCTCGTGAAGCAGAAGGCTAGGCATGCTGCAGGAGGCTCTCCCGTGGTGGAGGCAGTGGTGGAAAAGGCTGAGACTGTGCTTTGGAAACCACAGCAGAGAAAGCCCGCGGCCAGGGCCGCAACACCCAGTGATGGGAGAGGAGGGGGAGCAGCTCCCAAAGGCAAACCGAGGCCATGGCCTGTGTGCCCGAGCCAGGTGGAGGAGCACATTGCTCCCGGGAGGGATGCCCCCGCCCGCACCCTGGCTCCAGGAAGGACCAGCCTGGACCCCGGGCTGGGCTGCTGAGAATGCTGTGTGCGGAGAAGCGCTCTCTGGGGACCTGAAGCCCTGCTTGGCAGGAACTCACGCTCAGTGTGTGCAGGATGAGGTGTCCTTAAACACTCCCATCTGTCAAGGCTGCTGTGAAGCAGCTCCTGGCCAGAAAACCTCACAGCCACGTACACAGCAGGTGGACAGGTCTCCATGAGGGAGGGCAGAAGATGCTGACGCTGTGTTTCCTCTCCTTTCTCTTTTCTTCTCCTGCTCCAGGACTCATGGCGTGGCTGGGGTCTGTCCCCGTGGGCAGTGCAAGAGGCAGCTGAGCAGCACGCCTGGAAAACAGCCCTCTGCAAGGAACGCCTGGCTAAGGGACGCAGCTGCTCTCCCATTATCAGAGCACAGCAGAGGCAAGACAACCTAGTTATCAAGGAAAGACAGAGGTTCCTTCTCCCCGCCATCCTCTCCGCTCCCCCCACTCTTTCCCGTGATCATTCTTGTTATTAATTTTCCCTCTCTTCTCTCTCGTCTCCTTTCCACGCAGACGGTTTCGCTGGGCAATTCCAAACGAAAGGCTTGCAAAGAGGATGCTCATAAAATATTTATGGAGAACCGCGGTGAACACAAGTAGGATAATGAGGGTCTGTGGGATATGGGATGTGTCCAAACTAGCACAGTGAAGACCTCGTAAGAGACAGAGGCACTCGGTGGAAGCCATTAGTGAGTCCTGTAGGGTCTTTACTCATTTCCTTCGCACACAGCTGCCACACGCTGCTTTTGTTTGGGTTTCCCTTGTTTGCCTGGTACTGTGTATTTTACCCCATGGCAGCTGCCGCCCCACACTCCGTGGGGAGCTGTGCCGCCTGGGTCTTGTTGGTGGCCCAGCCCCATGGCTATGGTCCCATGCGGGGACAGGGCCACCGCGCCACCTCCGTGGGCTGCAGCATCCCGGCCCGTGCTGAGCTCCATGGCGTGCTGGCTGACCTCCAGCCCACCTCTCACAACCGCCTGTCCCCTGCGCTCCGGCCCCGCGACTCCCCTGCACGCTCTGGTGTGGCCAGGCAAACCAGCAAGACCAGGCGAAGCGATGGGCAGCGGTTTGCTTCACCGGCGTTTGTTTATAACACAGAGGCAGGGGCTTGAGCACCTCCCTCCCTCCCTCCCTCCCAGCACTTACAGTGCTGCTCTGCCGAGGCTCTGCTCGTGTAAACACGCATACCATCGGCTTTAAAGCAGACCAAAGGCCGAGTGCTGCCGATGCCAAGAAGGGGCTCTGCGAGCTCCAGTACTGTGCAAGCTTATCCCATCCTGCCAGCAGAACCAATACACAGACAGTGCCCTACCTAAGGCCGGGGAAAGAACGCCGTTAGATCCGTGTGGGTCTAACCAGCTCGGCTGGCTCCTTCTCGAGTTACCCCGGCTGCAGGGGTCATCCACCTCCCGCGGCTGGGGTGCTGCAGTCTCTCTGGGGTCTGACCCAGCCTCATCCAAAGCCGCTCTTGCGATGCGGCTGGCCAGGAGGACCTCAGGAGCACCCCGATCGGAGGCGAAGCCTGGCCATGCACAGTCCTGTTTCTCCCTCTGCTCTCTTTCAGCAAGCCCAAAAAAAAGACCTTGAACTCCTGTTAGAGTTCTTATCCCACTGGGAGCCATACCGCTGGCAGATGTTTGCTGTGATACAGGACACGACAGCTTTTATTAGTTGTCAGCTGGAACGCAATATTTCAGGGTCTTTAGGTTAAAATGAAAAAGGAAAGCCTGCACGCATGCCTGTGCTGCCAGCACAACACGCTGCACAGCCCAGCATCTCCAGAGCCCTTTTTGCACAGGAACCATCACACCACAGCTCCTCAGCCTGGCCAGGCTGCTTCCACCTGTCCCGTGCCCTGGGACAGGTGCCGTGTCCCTGCGGTGACACCACCCATGTGGCTGGTACGTTCTTGACACCCAACCCAGGCTGCCTGGCTCTGGGCACCTTTCTTTTCTGCCCCTCTCGCTGGACAATCTTCAAACTCATCAGCCCCAACAGCCGGCAGCATGAAGGGAACAGCAAGCAAGGGCACAGGTCCTTGTCTTATGAAAAATAAAGTGAGTTTCCCACCTCTTCCAGGCTGGGAAACCACCACAGCTTTTCAGGCTCTTTGCACATCCTAGAGAGTTAGGAGAGAAAACCCACAGGTCTGCAGCGCTCTGATGGAAGCTGCCTTATTTATTCCCAGCATCTGAGAGGGTTCCTCACCTTCCCAGAGCTGCCTGGTGGGAGCCAGAGAGCAGAACGTGTTCCGCTGTGCTGTCCCCTGGGCGGGAGCGGGCAGGGGTGGTTTGTGCCTGGCTTGGTGCTACTGCAGAACCTGGAAAGCTCACATGAGATGGGTTTGCCAATTAGCCAGCTAGTTAATTTGTCTCTGTCACGACGTGGACCCTGGGATGATGAGGCACAACATGATGGGATGGAGCAGAGAAGCTGCTTCCTGGAGGCTCCTGCACGAGCAGTGTCTCACCTTGCAGACCAGTGCAGGACACTTGGCAAGCGCTTGCTGTGCTGGTGCCTGCGCTGGTGCCTGCCTGGCTCAAGGATCTCCACTTTGTCCTCTCCCCCTCCATTTCCACTGCCCCACAAATATCAAAGAATGGGGAAGAGTGCTCCGGACAGGAAAGGTATTTCTGGGCATCACAGGAAGAAGTGATTAATCTCCATTACATGGTTGAACACTGAATAATCTGGAGCAGCAGATTGGGTTACGCTTCCCCCTTTCTGTGGCTATTGGAGGGGGGGTTTCCAGCCTGAGGAGACATTTGAAAGATGTTTTGACTACTGAAGTGCCAAACTTAACCCCAGTGTAATTGGACTTGTGGTGAAACATGTATGTTGTTCTTTGCTTCCTGAGCCCTCCGGACAGCCTGACGTTTGCGCAGCTGCCACCTCTTTACCATTTGCCGTGCGTGACAGATCTCCCCCAGCACGCTCTTCCCAAGGTCATTGCTCAAAAAAAGAAAAAGGGAAAAACCAGAAAGCCAAGAAAGGTTGGTGCTTGCAAAACCCCGAGGCGGCGCAGCCGCCTGGGCAGAGGTGGAAAGGAACCGCTGCCGGGCTGTGGTCTTCCTCCTCCCAGCCCGGAGCTTGCCCACAGCTCCAGCATCCCCCCAGGCCTGGGAGTTCACTGAGGTCCGAGGACATCAACACCCCTCCTCTCGAAGCACTGCTGTGCCCCAGCACTGTAACATAACTGGGGTTTGAGCATCGGTCCCCGGAGGGAAGCGGTGGAGCGCGGTGCTGAGTGTGGTGTGCGAGCCCAGACAGACAGATTGATAGATTTCATCCAACAAGCCTCTCAGATCCTCCTCATTATTTAACAGCGTCTTTTCCCCAGACTAGAAAGCCGTTACGGATATTCTGCAGGGACTAATAATAACCTCATCTCCATTTGTGATGGGCTAAACATACGCAGCATGCAGATCCCTCACCCCACCCTCTGCTGCGATGCCACGGTGCCCTTTGGGGTGCCACACGGTTCGCAGTGACGCTATTAGACATTTTTGGATGGGAAGTTAAAAATAAATATATTCCCAGGAGAAGCTGCAGAGGGATTGAGCGAGGCCAGGGTGTAATTACCTGAGCTGGAATGGAGCCAGGGTCTAACTTGTATTGCACATTCTTTGCATTACTTTAGATACCTGCTAACGAAGTGATTATAAAAACCATATTTATAGAAGATTAGGACGTATGTAATAGATACACATACATAATTAGCCATAATAGATCTGCATTGATTACATTGCTGTTAATCCTTCTCTAAATATGTGCACATTAATTAGTCGGCATTTAACACATATACAATTATTTTAGGAACAGAAACAATTTGGTGGGTGCAGCAGACAACGGGGTATTTCATCACATTTTTGCATTTATTTGTCCCTTTGCAGCAGCACCAACATCAGGTTGGGCCCTGTGCAAAGAACAAAATCCAAACGCCTGCAGCATCCAGCAGAAGTCCCCAGGAGCCAGCGGGCACCGGGGTCTGCTTCTCAGGAGCTGTTTAGGTACGAGATGCCCCACAGCCTCCCCAGATGAAGTCTGCTCAGCCATCAGGCAAACAGAAAACACCTCTCCTGTCTTCATCCTGCCTTTCATCTCCCTTTCATTCCTTCTCTCTTCAAACAGAAAGAGCAGAAAATACGCTGTCGCACCCCCTCCCTGAGCCTTGCTGCTCCCACGAGCCCTGTGTCCCCTCTCCTCTCCATCACTGTTCCTATGGAGATGCCTCCCGCAAGGCAGCTGTAGAGGAGGCAATCCCACCTCGGGCCATCCCACCTCAGGCAGCTGCTGCCAAGCCGGAGCATCCCCTCCGGTGGTGAAGAGATTTGGTCAACTTTGGGTGACAAGTGTCCATGAATATCCTGCCACCCCAGAAGCCCTGACCTGCAGGGTGGCAAAAAGGACTGGGGCAGAAAGGGGCAGACAGCAGGGCGGCGAGAACCAGGGCAAGGGGCTGGCAGCACCGAGGGAAGCTGCAGGACCATGGGGTGCTCCAGCCTAGTGCTGGGTGGGCTCACACCCATGGCAGTGGGACGTGGTCCTTCTCCAGTGACAGGGAGGTGGGACTGGTGCTCCCCTCCCCACCCAGCCTCCAGCACGCTCCTGGTGCTGCAGCAATGCACAGTGACACTTGATGGCTAAAGCAGCTTGCTCCTGAAGTTGCTCACTTGGTGCACAGAGCGCATGAATCACAACACAGATCCTGTTTCATACGACATAAAAACCCCTCTACAAATCCAGCAATTAGCCTCCAATTTGCTTTCTCCATTAATGGGAAACGGGGTCTCTCCGGGATGCTCTGACGAGACCCTGTTTTCTTCATCAGTTCAAAACCTTTCCCTCTTATTTATTTTTTGCCCTTTCCCGAATATATTTCCCACTGCAGAAACGTTTTTCAGATCTTTGCAATTATTTATTCCACCTTTTCTGTCACATCTTCACAGGAATAAATGTCTCTGTTGGGAGCAGGGGGGAGATGAGCAGCGAGGAAGGAGCTGGCTGCAGCTCCAGCTTCTCCTCCTGCAGTTGATGCACTGGGGCAGGTGCTGGGGTCCCACCAGGCCATGTGGGGTCAGGGGTCCCAGGGGGGCCTGAGGCACCCACAGAGCTCAGATCAATTAGGAACTTCTGACTTGGGGAGAGAAAGGGAGAAGAAAGAGCTGAGATGGCTGGGCTCATCTTTTTTCTTCTCCCCTGGTTCTTCATCTTCCTTTTAATGGCAAGACCCAGGGGTCTGGTTGGCGTCCGCCAGATTGGAAATCCTTCCCTGTCCCTCATGGCAGCAGAGAATGTCGCAGAGAAGATGAAAGGGAGCAAAAGGCGACACCGTCCCCAATGGCGCTGGGCGACGCAGGGGGTACCCAGCTAATGGGAGGCTGGAGACATCAAGGAGGGATGTGTTCAGGGGTAACCTGATGGGTTTGTCCCTCCTCCTCCCTGGAGAGGAACAGAAGTGAAGGAGAGACGCCAACCCTGTGATATTTTGAAGGATCCGTAGGCAGCATCACCCATGTGGGCACAGGGCTTGGTAAATGGGAGAGCATCCTGAAAGGATGCGCTAACGTTTTGGGTGGCCGTTAAGTCTGTCTTTAAACCAGCCCGTGCTCGCCCACCTCTGTCAGCTGCGGACCCCGCCGGAGACCCGCAGCTCCGCTCCAGCCGCCGCGATGGTGAAGCACTGCTCGAAAGCCAGTCTGGGTCCATCCTGGACGAGGGACAAGCCACGTGCTGTAGAAAAGCTCCTCGATTTCACGTGCGGGGGCTGCGGCCACACTGTGGGGCTCCGCAGGCACATCCAGTTATGGTAAAAGATGATGTGCCTGTTTTTAGTCTGGGCTAAACCCCAGGGGAAATAGCTCGGCTTCATACCCGCTGAACAATGCTCCAGAAAATGGAAACAGCTTTTTAAACACATCTTCTGTGTTCTCCCTGTTTGTTCTGCTGCTCTGCGGGGGGCACCGGGGGGGGGGGGATGCGCTCCAGCCTCAATGGTCAGTTTGGCGTCACATTTGCAATCAGGTTCCCTTCTTCTGGCCGATTGTACGTGACAGCGGTCGGCTGGTGCTGCAGCACCGCAGGACGAGCACCGCTCTAAATGCTGCTCAGGAAGAAAGAGAAAACCCTTCAGGAAAGGAATGACTCGCGAGCAGAACGGGGCAGCCAGGCCCGCCAGTACCTTCTGTGGGTATGAAGTTCTCCCCTGGAAGCGTTATTAGAATATCACAGTTTAAAAGGATGGGGAAATCAAACTATTTGTGGGTAATTCTGGGAGCAGACCGACACTTTTGTTCGAAGCTCGACTCCTGCACAGTTTCAAATCTCTTGGTCACACATGCCTGCCCCCAGCCCGAGTGCTGCAGGGGCTGCAGGAGCCGGGCTCAGCTGAGCCCTGTGGGTGAGCGAGGGTGGTTTGGAGTAGTGGAGGGGACGGAGGCTGCCGGGCTTTGGGCTTGCTCCAGACACTGGCCTCCTCCAGCTAACACCGGGGTGGGGATGCACTTGGAACAAAGCGCCACTTCATCAAAACTGAAATGTTTCATTAAAATACTTTGGGTTTGGGAAGCTTCTGCCAGCAGCCTCCCACTCACATCTCACAAGCTCCTTGCTTTTTCCTCGCAAGCTGATGGGACATCCAGGGTTTCGGAGGGATGGCTGGTGGGTGTTCCAGTGCCCTCCGGCACACACAGCTCCATTAGTGGAGCCAAAGGGCTGAGGGGTGGTCTGGGAGCCCAACACCTCCGGGACCTCGGACCTGCACAGGGTATTCTTTCTGCTGGCTCTGTCAGGAAGGGCTGATTTCAGCTCGGCACCCACAGCAAGAAGCTCAGTCCTGCTTCGCATCATTCCTCCGTGCTACCTTCCAGCCAGGAGCTCTGCGCTCTTCCCAGCCCCAGGAGTGCACTTTGTTTCTATGGCCAGAAGTACCTCTTCAGCACAGCATGGCATGGCATGGCACAGCACGGCACAGCCCTCCTGCCAGGCAGCTGCCTGTGCAGGAATTCACCCAAGTTAGAGTCTGCCACTTCCAGAGGGGTTCAACCTTGCAGCAATTATCTCCTAAACCACCCATCCCACCTTTCCCTTAAAACACCCAGAGGCACTGGCTGGCGGGGAGGGCTAATGAGAGGAGTGTGGCAGCATTTTAAACCTCAGCTGTTCGGTAAATTGGGATTATCCAGTGGAACCAGGGAGACTTTTTCTAAAAAGAAAACCCTTCACCCCCTCCTCCCTCTCTTCGCAGTCTCCCTAATAGCTCGCACAGCCATGTTTAAGGTCTCATTTTTCAAATTCTCCTATCTCAAAGACATCGCTCTCAATTAGCATCAAGCCTCTCCCTCCTGCTCCAGTTCCCTGGATGCTGAGGAGCTGCATGTCCCCAGTCACACCGGAGCACAGAGCGGGGCTGCCGTGCTCTCCTCACACAAACCGCGGGGCAAGGGGATGGCCAATCCAGGCACTCCTGACTGGCTAGAAGAGCCATTTCTCTTTCACCTGATCCTTGGACCTGCTCGGGCTGAGCAGTTTTCCTGGCGAGCAGCAGCATGGGGGGCTGGAAGAGCATGGTGACACCAGGCTGGCCCCGTGCACACCCTGAAGGGAGCCACAGTCTTCTCCTGCATTCTCCTATTTCTTTCTGGTGTTCCATTCAGTGTGCAAGTATTTCTCGAGCCCCTCCAGCCTGCCCCTTCCTTTCTAGACAGCTCTGGGTAGAAGGTGGGGTGGCTTTACTCTTTTCTGCTGCATACCTCCACCCTGACACAGGCCTCGGAAGGACCAGCCCCCATGGTCACCAGTTGCCATGACCAGCAGAGTCCTCGCAGATCCCTGCGCCCCATCCCAGAGCATCTTCCATGGCGGGGGTTAGCCAGGAGACTGGGCAGGTGGAACCCAGTTCTTCATTGCATGGGCCTCGAGCATTCAGAGAGTTCCCTGAGCAGAGCCCTGCTGCGGGGAGGGTTATGGGGACTCGACTGCCTGCTGCTGCTGGGGTCTCTCTCCTCTCCATCCTCTCAGTGCCGAGGTGCAGGCAGCTCCCCCCACCCCTGGAAAATTAAGTTTTAAAATTTCTTTCTCTTTGCAATGCAACATGTGAGACAGAAAGACCCCTCCTTCCCGAGCACACTACCAGCTTTGGGGATTTTTTCAGTTTACTCTGTTTTTCCAGACGAAAAGTGCCCGCACTTTCAAGTAGAGCTGCTGAAGAAAAGCAAAGAGCAAGAAAAGAGCAGAAGATGGATCTGACTGTTGGAAAAGTGGAGTCAATGCAGCTCAGCCTTGAAGGACCTTAAAATTTTTGGTCAAGCAGGTTGCTGTTACACAGGAAAAGTGCTAAAAGGCAAGAGGGGTTCAAATAGCTGACACTTCTGAGCTGATTTCTGTTACCGTGTGCCTGTACCGGTGATGGGTGAGCCGATGGGAACACGCTGCTCTGGTCGGTACCTCCTGGCCACGCTCAGTAACCGCAGCCTCATCGCTGTTCCCACAGCAAACGTCCTCGACAAGCTCCAGTGAAAAGAACCGATTATTTTGCTCCCTAAATTCTTGTGACTGCAATTTTCTTTGTCTCCTGCCCAGCGCGGTTCCTGCGCGGTGTTAACGTGACGGACGGCAGCTGTACTTCCCCCGAAGTCGCCTCGTTTGCGAGAACCGGGGTTTGTCAGGTCTGTCGCGCGCTTTGAAATCCAATTCCTGGGGAAGCAAAGGAGGAAAGCTTACGGTTGTTTCCCATTCCTTTTCTCACCCCAATATGTACAATCTCATCAACATGACGCTGCAGCTGGTGGAGAAGTTTCCAAGAGCGCCTTGTTTTGTTTTGGGTTTTGTCAGAAAACGTTGAGCTGTCAAACCCCAGGGTTTGTGTCGAAATGTAATCGTTTTGATGAAACTGTCATCGGGGGAAGGCTCTCAGCTCCGGGACGGAAAGGCTGATCAAAACCAGACAGATTGAGGAGACAACCCGGCCCTGAGACAGCTCGCAGCACGGCACGGAGATGCAGGCTCGGGGCGGCCGGCGGTGCTGCAGCCGGGGGACCGGGGCAGGCAGAGCCCCCTCCTCCCCTTTGCACTGACAGTGGGGGCAATAGCCTGAAAGCGGGGTGTCCCGCCAAGCTGAGCCCTGCAGCTGTCACCGCAGACTCGCTGAGAAGATTTCCCCTGCTCTCCTGTGTCCAGACAGCTCTTGGCTGTCTGGAGCCAGGAAGAGCTGCAACGTTCCTCGGGAAGGAGAACCAGCCTCCCCTCGGCGGGGTTTTTAAGGCAGGGGACACAGGGCTGGCAGGGGGACAGGCTGAGGATGGGGCTCCGGGGCACTGCTGGCAGCAGGCGCTTCCCTGAGTGGCAGTGCCGGGACGGGCTGCGCCGCGCTGCTCTGCTGCTCTCCAGGAAAAGAGCTGCACGCGATTTTATAAACAACGATGTTTGCTCTTCAAAGCAGCACTTGCGTAAACACAAACACAACGAGTGCGTCCTTGGCCATTTCCAGGGCCTGCGGAGCTGGCGAGGATGGAGGCGAATGCCAAGCACCGCTGCCCGTAGCCCAAGTCAGCCGGTTGTCCCTGCTCCAGGGGTGCTTACCAGGAGATGCTGCTCCAGGGGTGCTTACCGGGAGATGCTGCTCCAGCAGCATCACTCTGCTCCAGTCCTGGGAAGCTCTGGAGGCTTGCCGGTGCAAACGGGGCCAGTCCCTCCACCGCTCCTCTCCCTCTGGGAAAGGAAAGAGGCCCTACAATTTGGGAGGTGAGGCAGAACCGGAGTGAAGAGAGGAACCTGTTTGTCCCCCCAGACCCCTGGCTCCCTCCCGCCAGCCCCAGGCTCCTCTGCAGCCCACGGCAGCTGCACGGTCCCAGGAAGCTGAGAGGATGCACGGAGAGAGGAACACGTTTTGCCCAATGCCCAGGAAGCAGCAGGCCCTCTCCGATGGTGGGGATAGCCGCCAGCTCTGGCTCGGGGTGAATATCCACGGAGAGGTGCTGGTTCAGCTCCTCCCCACGGCAGCAGGACCCGCCGATTGTGTATTCTGGTGCACGATGCCCCGTCTGAGCGATCTGCCAGGCGAGGACATCAGTGACGAACGAGGCAATTGGCTTTACACTCGCTCGGTCTCAGTTTCACCGTCTGTAACCCGGGGTTAATGATGTCTACTTCAGGAAAGTGCTTCAAGATCTTTGGGTGAAGAAATGTGTGCAAACGCAAATTATTCTGCTTATGACACGATTTGGTTTATGGCCTGCACGGCTCTTAATAACACATTAATTATGCTTACACTATTAAAGTGTTCCGTGATTAAGCAAATAATTACAGAAATAGATGAGTAAATGGGGCAGCGGGTGCAAGGCAGGTTACTGAGCTTACCCCGTTCCACCCATTACAAGACTGTGTTCTCAGCTGCCCACGGCTTTGCCAAACTTTAATTGTTTGAGACGAAATTTTCCACGCTGGTTTCTGCCTCAAGCTAAATCGTTCTGGGGAGCTTCAGCCAAAACAGTTAATCTGTTCCCAAGAGTGAAGCTCGTGAAAAAATATGCTGAATTCTGGCCACCGTTTGTTTATAATGCTCTTGTTTTTCATCAGGTCTCTTTACAGCAGGAGCTTCAAAACTGGGAAAGCATCTTCGTAGCTGGGATGTGCCCTTCGTGTTCTCCTGCTCGGAAAACACGACCGAGCTTGGCCAGGTGTGGAGCCTTGAGCGAGGACAGCTTGCTCTTCTCCTATCAGAATCTGCTGTAGCTTTGCCGTTAAAACGCTGTGTTCTGATCAGGAGAGAGGCTGTAAAGCAGGAAAAGGAAGGATGGGATTGGGATTCAGGCAGTGCAGCACTCCTTTGGGGACAGTCCACGGCTCGCAGCATGATGCTGCCTGGTGCCCCCAGCCGTGATTTTCACTGGTGCACACAACATCGCACGTGTGCCTTATTTCTTGGATATTCAAACGGGAGATGAGGGAGGCTGATTTCAGAAACGCTAAACATCCGGGGCTCCAAAGGAAGCCGTCAGGAGCCGCGCTTTGAACATGGAGAGGATTAGACAAAAGGCCAAGTACCATCAAAAACATCAGCTGCCTCAAACTGGGCACTCGAAATTGCCGATTCTTTTAATCTTGTGAAGTCTGTGCTTCAGCTCTCGGTAAGCACGTGGGAGAGCTGGCAGGCACCCCACCGGCTGTGGAGACCACCCTGCTTCGCAGGGGTGAAGGCAGGGCTAGGGCAGCAACAGGCACCAGAGGACAGCCTGGGGAGGAGGGTCTGACCACAGCTCCAGCGCAGGGGCAGGTTTTGCTGTTGCTTTGCTGGAATGCAGTAAACACATCCAGCCATGAGCACTAAGTTGTCGAGGGACACCTCGTCGCTTGCTTTCCGTGGTATTTACTGGTCAGACACTCCTGTGTGCGTAACGGCATCCTGGTGCCCTGCCACTGAAGGTGGGATCTGTTCGGGCAGCTCTCCGTGCCAGGAAGCTGTCAGCATGGTTGTAATCAGTGAGCTCATGAAATATCCTCTGAGGCATCTGCCTACATTTTAACGCAACTTTTTTTTTTTATCATTATTTTCTTTTTTGACTAGAAAGTCATGTTTTGGACCAAAAAAATGGCAATTGTCTCTCTGAGCAGTTCGGTCCGCCCCCTCTCCAGGCGGCTCCGTTTTCTCCGTTGTGTCACATCAGAGTACGAACGCCCAGCTAATGCTTAATGTTTGTCACCCGCGTGCTCTGGGAACTGGTTTTGACACTGTTTATGACATGACATTATCCTGACCGTCACACACGCTCGTTACCTGAGCTCTCACTGCTTCGCTGGAAACAACCACCCAGAGCTGCAAACGAGGGGACACGGCTCAAGGTGTCCAGCTGGGAGCCGGGCAGGAGGCTCCCACCCCTCCTCTCCTCCAGCCTGGGAAGCCACCTCCTGAGATGCTGCAAGGGGGAGCCTGCTACCGTCTGCATCCCCCCAGCTCTGCTTCGCTCACACCTGGAAGAACAACTGGACAAAACAGGCCCAGCGCTTGGGGAACGGGTACCCAAACCCATCCAGTAATGCTGCCGTTCCACTTGGCCTTCTGAAGGTGGTCGGCTTTGGACTTGTGATTTCTGCTGGCGTTATTCCACCCCATCTTGTCAAAGTTTTGCCATTTTTTTAGTATATGTTTTTCCTGAATGCTTATTTTAAAGAAACAAAACACTAATTACAGCCCATTAAACCAGCACCAGTTTCTGCCGGCACATCGGGTGCTGTATGTGCGAGTAGGAAAGCGTGGTCCAGAGCTGACTGGGGAATGTGCCCTGCACCCTGTGTACGAGCCGTCCACCATTGCACTTGGGGCTTCTTGGTCGTTATTTCCTTTCCTGAGCTCGTTCTGCTGTTTTACGTCGTTCTATCAGGACCAGCCTGCAAACCGGTCCCTTCAGCGATACCTGTGACCTGCCTCCCCTCGTGCTCTGGTCACCACAGCCTCATGCCGTCATTTTGGCCACCATAGTGTCCTTCCAAGTGGGAAGTGGGAGCGATTTGGGGTTAACTGATTAGTCCTGGAGAGCGTTTCTGGTCAAATACATCGGACCAGCAGTCTGCAAAGTTCATCTTCCACCCAAAGGCGCAGTTAAGGACCCCCCCAGGTACTCACAGGAGTATTTGTGGAACAGAAAGCAAAATAAAAGCCTCCTAAATGCTCTCAGGGGGCCTGATCCAATGCTCAGGGAAGTCATGGAGAGTCCTTCTTCTGAATTCAAAGGAATTTGGTCAGCTCCAGCAAGAATGTGAGAGTTTTATTCATTAAATAATTTGTGAAGGATTCTCCCAGCTTTATCCCTGCACAAATGGCTTCAGCACCTGCAATGATCAAGTCAGCAGTTATATTTTTTTTAAGCATTCAGGTCAGTCATTAAAATAGCAACTGAGAATATTTTTGCAGGGGTTTTATTCTCACACCGGCCTCGCAGTCAAGCTGGTGCTTCTCCTTTCTTCTTCACTCCCTATTACCTCAATCTAGTGTGTCCATCAGTTTGCTTTTATTTATTTTTTTCCAGGCTATTTTAGACAATCGGCTGAAGAAATCTCCCTCAGCATCGAGTGCTGACCTTGAGCCGCTCCTTTTCTTCCTCTCTCCTTTATTTAAGAATGTGCAATGAATTAAGACATCACTTATATCCGCACTTTTTGCAGGCAACAGCAGCTCTCCAATCGAGCATGAATGGCAGGTCTGCGGGCAGCGCTGTCCTGGAAATGTGATCTTATGGAGACGAGAGGTGACCTGCTTACAGACAAAACACTGTGACGGGAGGAACCCTGCCTCCCAGATGGGACGTGACTGCGGCTCCCCGAGGGGCTGCGCCACCCACCCCTCGGCAGAGGCCCTTGACAGGCGGGGAGGGAGGACATGGGAGCACTGAGGCTCCAGTAGAAGCGACGGTGCAAGCGTCCTGCCCAGCTGTGTGGGGACTCATGCCCGAGCCAGGGCTGCCTCCACGCAGGACATGGCATCATCGCCCTGCCAGTGCCAGAGCCATGTGTGGCACCAGCGTCTGGGGACAGCCGTGGGGGTCGGCACAAACCACTCCACCTTGGCTCACCCAGGCTAACACAGCTTGGCCCCCGCTTCCCCCCCAAGGCTCCCCATCCTGCCTTTCCCTGCCTCCCTCCCAAGGTGAGCGCTGGCAAGCCACTGGTGACCACAAGCTCCAAAACCTTCAACTGCTTCAAAAACGTTCTTCTCACATAACTGAATCCCAGGCAGAGAGATGCAACATCACTCACGACGCTCCGTCCCAGACAGCAGCTGAACCGCAGCAGACGGTGTGGCGGGACCCCACCATTGCCGGTGTGTCCCACACTATTAATGGCCAGGAGGTACCAGGAACAGCTCGGGAACGAGCCTGGGATCATGGGAAGCTGCTCAGCCACGGTGCAGACCCACGAGGCCGGCCGGCCACCCCGGCGCCACGCTGCCAGCCACTGCCGCGGCACGTCGCAGCCCCGCGCTGAGGGGAGGGGAGGTTTGGGGTTAATCGCATTTGGAGGGGAGAGCAAGGGAAATTCCTCAAATCTCTTGCTCTTTTCAAACCTTTCCATACCCAAGTCTCAGAGGTAACAAGGAATCAGTACAAAACCATACCAAACAATACTAACCGCATTCAGCGTGCTCAGAAACTCATGGGAACTTGAGCAACAAAAGGAATCCATGGTATTACGGTCAGAAAGACTCACGCTGTCCAGGTCTCGCTGCATTTCTCCTCTCTCCTTCCAGCACTTGGCGTTAGGGGCTGCGCAGGGCCAGGGCTACGGAGCGGCGGGGAGGGAAGAAAGGCGTCCCCGGGGATCCAGCCCGCAGTTTGCCGCAGGCCCGTCCCAGCCCCGGCAGCCCAGATGTGATCAATAAAGCGCATAGCTGCGGAGCCGGCTATCGGATTGCTCCACTTTGATTTAAGGAGTTCCCCGCCACCGGGGACAGAACGCTCGGGATGTTTGCATGGAAACGGGATCTGTGGTTAAGTCATTAGGCCAAATTCGCTGCAGGTGGAGGCAGAGGCAGCCCAGGACTGGGCTGGGCTTGTGCCCACGCGGGTGCTGCCACTGCTCCGGGCTGGGCTCCTGCACCCCGAGGCAGAGCCCTTTGGGGGCCCATCCTGCCTGCAGACCACGCAGGGCTCGCAGGCTCTGCTCTGTCTCACTCCAGCCTCAGGAGCTGGCCATGCTTTAGGCTGTTTGGTGGAAGTGACCTGGCATGGTGTCCCCACACTGCTCTGTCCCCACTACCACCCATTCCCTCCACCTTCCGTACTTCATCACGACTCTATCCAACACCACCTCGGTGATGTCACTCTTTCCATCTTCCCCCCTTCCCTCGTTACATGAAAACTGCAAGAAAACCTTGGTGCAACTCAACCCAAACCCTCCCAGGAGAAGTTATGGTTGTCCAAGGCTGGAACAGGCTTAAAGGCATGTGTCTGGTGCATTCACTGGCTGCATCAACGAGCTGATGATGCTCCATGTCGCACCTCGCTCTCACAGTTGGCTGGAGGGGGTCTACCACCTCTGATGCCACGTGTGGGTCTGGGAGCAGCGCGGAGGCCTTGGCGCATGGCTGCAGCTCCCGTTCCTCCTCGAACCCTCATGCCTTTTCATCTGCCGCTGTCCTCCACCAGCACAATCCCGTCTTCCGAGTGGCCTTGTGCCTTCAAAGAGAGGGGGAGAGCGGGGGAGAAAAATCCACAGAGATTACTTTTAAAAAATTTAAACAAAAATATCTGGTCTTTGCTGATGTTAAAATCAGAGCATTTCATTAAAAGGCTGCAGGGCTTTTAAAGACAAACTATAAGCAGAGCCATGAATAATGCAGTTTCCATTCAGAACATGAAGATTTTAGCGCATCCATAATACATGGGGTCAACCTGGGAAGATGCTGCTAATGCACAGAAAGGCGGGAGGCAGCGGCCTCGGCTCTCCTCCGAAAGGAAAACAAACGGAGGAGTTGGAGGAGCTCTCCCACGGGCTGGGCGCTCTGGGGTATGGCGAGACTCCGAGGGATTTTTAAATCCTTTTTATTGGTGTCTTTCTCAACTAAAATAAACTCGGTAATCTCATTATGAAATGGGGGGCTGCTCCCAGAGCGCTGGATATGGCCCATATAACTCTGTAAATAACTGTCGTTAAAGCCGGCTCCGCACACTTAGGGCCGTTCCTTGTTGGGGCAGAGGCAGCTCCGGCAGCCCTGGTGAGCCCTGCAAGCGGCTGCCTTTGCTGCGAGGGGAAACGCTGCACAGCGCTCGGCAAACACCGGCTCCGGTGCGCTGGCTCACCCCTGTGATGAGTTGTCCGTCCTCTGCAGGTGCTGAAGCTGCAGGTGCTGCGGGTGCCGCGGGTGCTGCGGGTGGGGGTGCTGGGTGGGATGTACATCACGGGACGGGTGAGACCCTCATGCATGGCGTAGGCTGGCGGGTTTCGAGCGAGGCTTCTCCTGCTCCGAACTCAGCGCTGCAGCGAGCGCGGGATGGGGCCCTGGGCGAGCGTTTAACGTGTCTGTGTTGTGGGAAAGGAGCCAACGTGGAAACATCACACTCAGGAAAACACAATCTCTGCAGTGAGGGAAATTGATTCTTCTAACAGTTTTATTCACATAGTGCTTGGTGGCTTTACCAGAGTTCCCAAGTTATCTCCCTCCTCCGCTATTTAATGCTGCAGAGACTATGTTCTCCCAATCTCTTATCTCTTTAATAGCCCTTCCTTTGTAGAGTGTATATATCACCGGAATCTCCCGCAGCTTCGGTTACCTTCAACATCGGTTGCCGTTAAAAACACGTTACCCTCTCAGAAAAAGGGCCGTGTAGAAGTTAACTCACGCCTATAAAATGAAACGAGAGGGAAAAAGAGTTTTCAGTGGCTTTTGTGGGACTTATGGGGCACAATCCATCCTCCGGATCGGGGTTTTATAAACCTGTTTTGGCCCAAAACCTGAATTACTATTTGCATATTTCCCCCAACAAACAAAAGGTTGAATATTAAGTGGAAAACTCCCGTGATTTTGGTTCGGTGCCTGTCCAATCTGTCAACAAAGACAAATTCCCCACACTTAATCCAATTACACAAAAATTCTCTCTGCAGAATTATTTGGGGATGAAATTGGCAAAAAAGTCCCTGGAGGCTTTTTCTCCCCTGTTTTGCATCAAACCACAAACTACTCCTCGGGCACGGTGTCAGCTGGGGGGACCCTGCGGTGCTGGAGCTGCAGCATCAGCACAGACACACACGGGGGGACCTGCTCAGGCACCGGCTTCGCCTGGAGAGCTCGGGGTGTTCCATGGACTTCCCAGTCCCTTGGCAGGAAAACCCTCACTGGGAAGCTGCAGCAGGTCCAGGTGGCTGCGAGGGGTCTCTGGCTCCCTGGGGCTCAGGAGACACGGTGGGACCAGGTAGCCGGGGGTGGCCAGAGCCCAGCTCTGGCTCCACACCAGGGGAGAACGGGCTGAAATGTGTGGATCCTCTTTTAGTCCGTGGAGGGGAATAAGGTGATGCTCATCCTGGTTTGGCCATCATGGGACTCCGCAGGCTTTGGTCTGCTCTGACCTGAATCTCCCTTTTCTCCCCCAAAGACACGGGGCTTTTCCCTGTTCCCACGAAGGCGATCACTGGGTCTGACACCTCGCTCTGCTCAGAAGAATTTCCTGATGCAGTGCTCACGTTTCCTCTTCCCTGCTGCCCTTCTCACACCTCACGTCTGCAGCTCTGCCTCCATCTGCCCTCCCTCCTTGCTCCCTCTCAGGCAGGTGGGGAAAACAGAAGGTGCCTGTGGACCGGGAGAAAGCTTGCTATGGCCAATGTGGAGCTGACGTCATTCCCGGGGTAAACCCGGGAAAGGCTCCAGGGCTTTCCTGGGGAGGGATTTGGCCCACAGGGAAGCGGAGGCATGGGGAATACATTAGGAGAGTCACCCCCCTGGCTACAAACAGGCTGCATATTGTTACCAAATGTTTGTTAATCCAAAAATAGAATGTAAGAAATGTAGCAACTTTGCAGGAGGAATTCAGACAATCCAGGAAATCCAAAGGTGGCCCCGAGGCCCTGAGAAGGTCCCAGGGTAGCCCCGAGAGCAGGGACCGTGAATCAGGCGGATGGAGCAGCTTCAAGGAATGGAAATGTGGGATTGTTCATCTGTCACCTGCTGCGGGGAAAGCAGAGGGGCAAAAACCAGGAATAAATATCGAGTTGCCTCAAGAACCCGATGTTTTTGGTAGGAACACAACAGCAGAGCTGGCCACTACAGTGAGCTCCGTGCTGGAGAGCCGGGGCAGGTGAGGAGGAGAGGACCGTGCTGCTTTGGGGTCTGGTGGACCCTGCTCTTGCCCCAGAGCAAGTCCCCTCACCCTTTTGTGAGTGCAGCAACCATGTTCCCCTTTCTGGAGCCTCCAGGCACAGCCACTGCCGCTGCACTCACACCAAGACGTCACCTGAAGGGTATGCTGCAACCACACGCCGTCCTCCTGTGTGCTGCTACAGGCCATGGCTGCCTGGGAAGCGTCTGTGACGCTAAGTAACTCCAGACAGGAACAAGTTGCACTGCGTGAGCTCCAGGGACTTCATTTCTCGTCAAAAACAGGTTTCTTACACCTTGCTGCACTGGGTCTGCTGGGGAGAGCTCCCAGCTCTGCAGCCTGCCTGGCACAAGGGTCCCTGTGTCCCCCTTGGACCCCATGTGGGGCTTGCCCCGATTCATATGTGCTGCCGCCCGCGCAATAAAGCCTCAACACATACGAGGTATTTGTGCTCCAAAAGCAAAGCCGAAAGCAGCTCTCAGCAGAGAGGAGAAACTGCATTCTTTGGGGAAGGGAGCCGGGAGGGCAGCTCTGCCAGGCACTGGGAAGGATCCCAGGGCAGAGGGGGCGGCAGAGGTTTCCCACTGCCTTTGCTCAGACATCTCCCTGCACTGTGGGTCATCCCACCAATTATTTTTTCCCCTGATGCTGCAGCTGGAACTGGACCAAGGCAGGTCCCGGGGACCCTTGTGTGTGGGAGCCTCTGAAGGGCAAGAAAGGCAGAGACATCAACAGCAGCACCAGGGAAAGGGTGATCCCAGGATGGAGATCCTGCAGAAGACCAGGTCAATGTGGCTGTGCTCGTCTGCCGCTGACAAAATCTCTTTCCCATCACAGAGAAGGCCGGCACTATGGACCACCGCCCAAATACTTGGGCATTTCCACCCTGCCAGAAAACCAGCGCCAGACAGACTGATGCACACTCAGTAGGTTGGCTCACGGTTGAGATTACGGCCACGAGCCTCCAGCCAGGAGGACCACCGGCTACAGGAACAGTGCTTGAACTGTCAATCCGCAGCAAATATTCAGGCTTAAACTAGATTTGGGATTTCATCCCTTTACTGGGATGAGGCAGCTGCAGCAAGTGGTCGTGGCCAGGGCTTTTCTCCCGATCTGTGGGATTTAAACCTGGGAACAGCTTCAAGGTGGGATGCTGTGGGAGAGCTGCCTGTGGCGGAGGGCTTGGGGGTCAGTAGCCGGTGCTGCCCACGCAGCCACAGTATGATGGGGAGCTCCCATCATCTGAGCCCTGGGCACAGCGAGGCCCCTGAGACTATTCACAGTGGAAAATGCCAGGCATCTAAATTTAGTGCTTTATTTGGGGGGAGGGAGAAGGAAAAAAACCCAACTCTCCCTTATTAAAGCTGAGCATCTGCAGAGTATACTGAAAGCAGAACAAATGGGAATGAAACTCTCCCCCACCACAAGAGCCAGGCCTGGCTTGTCGACGCTTATTTTAGATCGGAGCTGTGCCTTGGCAGACGTGCCAGCTCCGGGCCCCGCAGCACTGGCGAGGGGAGGGAGCCCCCAGCCACGGGGACTCAGGGTGCGGGGGCCACCCTGCCTGCCTGCAGGGACCCTGCCGCAGGAACAGGCTGGCAGGACAGAGGATGCTTCCTGGACCTGGACCTGGATCTGGGGGTGGCTGGCGGTGAGCAACCCCCCACTGCTGCCCCAGGCAGCCCTCCGCAGAGCCCGCTTCTCCCATTTCCCTGTACAACCCTGTGAGCACCGGCGGACACCTATTCCCCATCCCACCCGCGCTCCCGTAGGCACAAAAGCAAAGCTCATCGCACGTGAACCCCACCAGCTGGAAAGTCAAAGCAGACCCTCTGCCTCCCCCGCCTCGCCCCGGGGAAAATCCACAGAAGTGGCCGAAATGAATGAGGAGGGAGTGAATGTGTAACGATTTGGAGAATTACTCCAAGAGACTAAAATATCCCCGGCACCCTGGTGGCTTTAATGCATTCTGCCTCTTGGCCCTGAAGAAGTAACAATGGGAAAGCAACCCCAGAGAAATATCAACCAGACAAAGTACATCGGCAGCGCAGAGCGGGGGCTGAGGAATGTGTTTCAGCAGAGAAAACACTGAGAACACAAAAGCCACGCTGGATGCTGGAAGGGCACCCGATGGGTAGGTTAGGCGCGTTAGAAGCTCTGCATTTCCGGGCTTTTTTCTGCTTTTTTCCTCCCTCCCAAGGGCCAGAAGCATCTCGTTGCTGCTTCCCTGGCACTCACTGCATGCAGCAGGCCAGCACGGTTTTAGAGGCGTGGGCCACAACCTATTAACAGATATTGTAGAAATTAGAGTTGGCAACACACATCCATCAGCAGTTTATGAGAGGTGCAAAATCGAGGTTTGAAAGAAAAAAACCTGGCACATTCCAGGTGTGATTTGTTCGGTAGTTTGACCTCCCTCAGCCCTAAAGGAAAACAACTGGACCGAACTAAGGCATTTCATCTTAATATTTTCTCCAAGAGAAAGCCCCTGACTTTTCAATGGGAAATTTTTTTCATTTTGAAATAAATTTGTACAGGGGGGTTTGAGGAAAGTCTTGAAAACCTTCCCCTTCTGCCACGAAGCACCATGGGGCTGCAAGGCAGCAGGAGTGGCCCCAGGCAGGGACTCCCAGAGTCAGCACCTCCCTGGTTTACCATCATCCCTCCTTCCTGGCAAGCTCCTGCTTCAAGCTCAGGGAGCTGCTGACAAGGTACAATCTGTCCCTTCTCCGGATCGACCATCCTTCCCCGGCTGTACCAGGAAGGAGCGACCTTGGGAATACCCACCACTTAAACCTGCAAAGGGGCTTTGCGAGCTGCAAAGCGTCTCGATGTCATGAAGGTGCAGAAGAACTGGAGTGACCTCTAAGGTCCGTACAGTGATATTATCTTAGCAAGCTCTACTCCAGGACCTCACTGTAGAGATGCTTTCTTGGCTTCCCCTGTTCTGCCAAACCTTGCCCCACGGGTTCAGGCTCAGATATCGTAATGAACTATATATATGTGTGTGTGTGTGCCCTTAATGCTGCTGGTTGATCCTTCCTTTTTTATAGGGAAGGCTCTCCCCACAGAGAGGACCTGCCAAGCATCCTCCTCTCATGCAGACTGGCAGACTGGCAAATAAATCCAGAAATTCCAGGTGTGGACACCTTGCAGAAAATGTCCACAGCAGTCACGCTGCAAAGTGCGAAGGAGCAGTTGGCTGATCGGTGGTGGCATTTCCGTTGTGTGGACATGTTGTACCTTGTCCGTGCTGTGACCTGACACTGCCATCCAGAGGTGACGGTGCTCCCCACCAACTCATCTCTCAGTAAAATACCTCGGCCTCAAGCCTGGGGAGGAACAAGCTCCTCCAAGAACCACTGCAGACAGCTGGGTGTGCTCCACCTCCCCCATAACTGAACCATCCCCATTACCTGGCGAAAGTGAAAATGCAGACGAACCAACCATCCCTCAGTGAGAGTCAGGGGCTCAGGTGCCTCCACAGCTCCCTGTTTGTTTTGCTTTATCTGTCTCGAGAAGGAGTTGGAAGCCACCCAACACAGGAACTCCTGTCCTGCGCAGATTTTCCTTATTTTCCACTAAAACACAGTTGATGAGCACAAGCAGAGATCTTTTCCAGCACCTACCAAGTGCAGCCTTTGAGCACCGCCAAGCAGACGAGGGGCTGCTCCCTTTCTTTCCCAGCAGTGAGAACCTCAAGGTCACCAGAGAAAACCACAGGCAGTCTCTTCCCCATCCCACCAGCAGACCCTGGAGACTTCTCTAGGTGGGAACGTGGAGGTAGGGTCGTGCTCGAGGCTCTTGGAGTGTACAGCGTGAAACCTCCCAGGGCGGCTGCCCACAGAAGGAGGAGAGGTGGCTCCAGGGGTTTTGGCTGAGCGGCGCTGCAGAAGTTGAGGTTTCACGGGACAATGACAACTGTAAAACAGGGAAATAGATCTGGGAAACCTGCTGAGCTGCAGCTGGGCTTCCTGACCTGAAGAATTATCAGACACTCTTCCTGATTTGTATCAATTCTGTGCCACCAATTTTCTCCCTGTTTCAGTACTAATAATAAAGTAATAGTCACCGGAGGTGAGTAATGATCTCCTGACGGGCGACAGCAGTGGCGGGCAATGCCAGCGACGGATTTAGTGGGAAGCAGAGTCTGCCCTTCGACAGACACTGCCCTTCGATAGACACTGCCCTGTGATGAGACGCACACGTGAGGTCTGTCAAAGTGCAGTACTTGATCTAACAATTCTCATTTTCTTTGGGATATGGCTGTTTCTTGGTTGTTTCTTAGGATTCCCAGTGAGCTCTCATTAATCCGTCTCAGTGATTCCTCGGGATGAACAAACTCTTTCCGCCTAATTTCAAACCCACTTGAACATGATGGATTCGAAAGTTTGTCTAAAGTATCAAATGTTACGAAGTTCCTGTTCCAGGAGAGAAGACTGAAAAACAGTGCAGAGAAAACCACTCTCCTGCTAAAATAATCGAGTTTATACTACAGCACCCGCTCTGCTAGCTGAGCTCCAGCAGAAATCCCACCCCCCTCCCCACATGCAGCGAATGCTGTCCATCATGGGGGGGGTGGGGGTTAAACATCCAGTTTGGGGTGGGGGGGTGGGGGGAAGGCTCGAAGTCTTAGGGAAGGTTATTGCTCCAAAATACGAGTGATTCGGGCAAACTCCTAAAAACATTTCAGGAGAGTCACAAGTCCTTTTGGTCCCTTCTGATCAGCCTACCAAAACCAACAGGCTGGACACACATCTGAGACTTTTAAATCTTTGTGGGCAACCGTTAACAAGCAGAACATCAGGAAATTACATTCAGCAGCGGTCTGCTGGCACGGACCTGGCACAAGACGAGAAGCAAGCTGCAGATGAAGGGATCGAGGCTGAGGCACCCAGCCCACACCCAGCCCAGCACTGCTGGGGGTGCTGAGCATCTCAGATAAGAGCCTTCTCTCCAAACATTCTCTGTGAGCAGTGGAGAGATGCGACAACCTCCTGGAGACGATTCTGGTCTGGTGGGCCGAACGCCAGCATCGACCCTCCGAATCTGGGCATGTCAGTTGGACCTGTGGGTGGGACCCACCTGGCCTGAGCATGTAGGTGAGTCAAGTATGAAGGGAAAAAGAAGAGGAATCCACTCTGGACATGGGAGTAGAGTTTGTGCTAGCTGGAGTTGCTTAAAATTCCCCTTTAAAAGAAGATGGAATACCCCTTCATGGATCAGAAAGCAACTTCTTAATGGATCAGAAAGCCACTGGTGGAAGCAATGGTATATCAGAACAGACCAAGAAATGCCAGAACAAGCCTGGAAAAATGCTTCAGGACTTCACAGACAAGATGCTGCTTGTGTGACTGTGGTGTGTGTTTGGTCACTGGGGAGAGAAGGACAATTATGGAGGGTGGAAAAGCCGGGACAAGTGTATTTTTCGTCTTGATCTTTGCAGTAGAAGACAATGAGGGGAAGCATTTCCATTTCAAAGGCATCGTGTAGAGGAAATCAGAATGTGACCTTAACGGGGAGGGAAATCTCTAAGGAGGAAACAGGGAGCAACTAGAGAAAGTGTAGTAAATCACCAGGGTTGGATGGTATTTATGCAGGAGTCCAGAAAGGAATAAAGTGAGAACTGCTGGGGAGGTAATGACACGGATACACAATCTATTCTGGGGATGCGGGGAAGGGAATCATGATTACTGCTACAGAACAGAAGCCAAAGAGGATACCAAAGTAAGAGTAATATGAGAGTCAGGCACAGATGTTTCCAAAATTCCCCAGAAAATGACAAATTAAAGTATAGTTTGGGAAGAGCTTTCCGTCACTCCTTGGTCAGCCATAGATCACCTGAGAGTATTTTGATCTGACAAGATTCTGCTACTCGCAGGGCTTTGCAGTCGCGTGTCACTCCCCTGCTCGTCCTTGAGGCAGTATCTGCAGACAGCTCTTCTCCCGCCTACCCAGGACACAGGGACAGGCCCGGTGATGGGTCCCCCCTCCCTGCTCAGGTTGCAAACTCCAAACTGCGGCACAGCTGCCAGGAAGCGTTTCCCCGATGTCAGGCACGAACTCCTCGACAACCGATACCGCAAGCCCTATAAAATGAGACGCACTCAGAGCCATGCCAGAAGCACACTGCAGCGTGCTCCGCGGCCCCAGGAAGGCGGCCCAGCTGGTATCACGCTGTGTTATCCAGCAGGGTACCATGGAGGGGCTGGATCCGTCACCAACACTCAGATCCGAGAATGGCCGGATGGAAACTGGACCGTTCCTGCGCGGTGAGTCACAGCAGCGACCAGGTGATAAAACCTCCATCGCTCCTACCCAAGAACTGCCCGTGATGAAGGGAGAGCGTTTCCCAAAGCGAGGAGGGTCCCTACCCACTCCGCTGAGACTCGGGTGCCTCTAGAATTATACACCACAGCCTCACAGTCGGGGGACTGGAGCGCATGCAGCGCCTCATTCTCTCTCTTCTTCTGGTTCCCATCCAACGGAATGAAGCTGCCTTGTGCAGGAGGACGATCGGCTCCATTCAGGGCCATAACAGGAGCTGACAGCTCCGGCAGGCAGCCGGCGCGGGCATGCAGGCAGCTCTGCTCCTGTCCCCCTGACAACAGCGAGCCCAGCCTCACCCGGCTGCCAGCAAGAGGTTAAACACGAGCCGCTTCCCCTCCTTTTATTATATTTTTTTTTAATAACATTGTCTCTGTTGTGTCACAGAAGGGGGAAATAATGCAGAAGCAGCAGCCCTCCCAGAGGCGCGGGGATGCGACAAGAACGAGGAAGCCCAGAAGTGCTCCAGACAGGCATTTGCAATGCCATGGCAATGTTTAAGTCATTATCCCGGCTCGGGAGGCAGCCACCGCATGGGAGAGATGCGATGAGCACTGCGAGAGGAGCCAGGATGCTCGGGAGGGATGTGGCCAGCAAGGGGAGGAGAAAGGCAGAGGATGAAGGCTGGGAGATATCGGGCGGAGGTGGGCCCACACCCCTGTGCTCCTCCTTAGGGACCCCTCAACCTCCATGGGAAAGGAAAAAATGCATCTTTCCAGGCACAAATGTTGCTGGTGACTTGTCACCACCACAGCAGGGCTAGTGAGGACCAGTGGGCACTTCTCTGGAGGGAGATGCTGCTGGCACCCCATGGTGGTGCAGCCCCTGGGGACCCCAGGAGGTCTGTCCCCAGCAAGGGGTCCTATGCCCCTGCCCAGGTCCCGAGGGGTGAAGTCCCCTGGGAGCTGCCTGGTGAAGGAGCGGGGCTGCTGTGGTGCCATGGCAACGGGCCTCCTCTCAATCATACAGATAATTTCTGTGCGGGGAAGCTGTTTGCTGGAGTGGTTTGAGGGCTTGGAATGCAACTTAGAATTTAAAAAAAGGAGGAAGAGGGTTAACTGCCTAGAAAGGCTCGAGGGTTTGGGGACACACATATTATCCTTTGTGTGGGAGAAAGGTCCATCCACCAGGTGCCTTGGACACACCAAGGACCTGTCCTGTCCCCCTCGCTGAGTACACGTCAGCTCTCAGACATGCCTGTCATGGTGGACTTCACGTGTGCCCAGCCATTGCGGAACGGCTGACCCGCACTTCTAGTCCCGCAGGACAGTCGGGTGTGACAGACCCTGTGTGTGGCACCGCCCCAGGCCCTGGGACCGGCGGCCCACGCCGCAGAGCACAGAGCAGCTGCTCTTGCTCTCCAGAGCTGGCTTTATTCTGACCACGGGTGGCTCAGAATCGTGGCTGCCCCACAGATGCTGTTGGTTTCTTCTTGTCTGGTTGGTTTCTTTGTGTTTGGTTGGTTTCTTTGTGTTTGGTTCTTTTCTGTGTTTGGTTGTTTTCTTTTTGTTGGGTAGGTTTCTTTTTGTTTGTTTGGTTTCTCCTTGTTTGGTCGGTTTCTCCTTGTTCGGTGGGTTTTTTTGTGTTCGGTTGCTTTCCTGGCAACAGTCATCGTGGGGAGGGGACTTCTGTGGTTCAACAAGTGTCCTGGGACCGCAAATCTAAACGCTGCAAACCCACGAGTGGAAGAGAAGAGACACAAGAGGAGTGAGACCACTCCTTTCTTCTCACTTTGCATGTTCTCCAGATGCCAGAGCTAGCCCAGCTGACTCCAGTGTACCGGTGGCACTATGATGAAATCCCTGCGGGGTGCAAGGGGAAGGTCCTTCGTTGATGTGGCTCCACCGACAGCAGCAAGGTGTGCCAGGGCGGTGGAACTCCTCTGCCTCCGCTTCTCAGCACGTGCAGCCCCAGGTAAGAGCAGTCCAGGCTTCCCAGGCAAATCCGCGAGCGCTCAGCCCTCCCCAGGAGACACCACCTCACTGAAGGATAACCTTCACCTCAACAGCTCGTTCAGGCTCTTGCTGAGTTGCCAGAATGGCCCATAAGCAGGACTGGGAAAGGGGGAAGTGGTGGGACAGGGACAATTAGAGCCAACTGCGGTGGAGGATTGTGAGTTGATCTTTTTTCCCCTTCTAATAGCGCTGTATTATAAATATCACAAAACCACATGTTATCAGGCAGAATGAAACAATTATGCTCAACTTCACAACTGCGGGGCCGTGTGCCTTCGAAGGGGCCTTGCGCTCTCTGATGTGGACACCTGCTCTCTGGAAATTTGATGGGTGAGCAGCCACTTGACCAGGATGTGGGCCCCAAGAAAACCCCCGAAGTCAGTGCACATTTTAGTCGTGACCAATTGGGTGCTGCTGAAGGAAGAACTCATCCCGCTTGCTGAGTCATTTTAATCACACGCAGCTAATGACCTTCTGGGCTGGGGGAGCGGGGAGCCTGCGCGCTCCCGCAGACGGTTCTGATTGCTGCAGCCAGCCCTGGCAGGTATAATGGATATCCCGGCAGCCGGGGCTGAGTGCTGGCTCTGCTGAGCAGGTTCTGCCAGAAAGAATGCCAGTGGTTCGCCTGCCCCGTTTGCTTTGTGCAGTTGTGGGGTTTGCCTTTGTTTACCCACAAAACCCACTTCGAGTCCCCCCACCCCACCCCACGTGCACACTTTCTCTCTCTTCCCTTCCGATGTCAGGAAGATTTTCCTGGAGAAGGGCTGCTCGGGCATCCCCCCGCCCTTGGCCCGTTATTTATAGGGTACCTCTCTGCAGAGCACAAGGCGGGGAGGTGAGTGAGTTATTGTTCCGGGTGACATCATGGAGTGGGCTTCGTAAGGGGGCTCCGCGGATGGTCTCTGAAGACAGCTGCGAAAAAGGCAGCCCTGAAGGAGATGATGGAGTGGGTGAGACATAAATTTCTTAGGACAGGCAGTGAAAAAACGTTTACAGCCCTTCTTTCCTGAGTCTGGTTTCAATCAGGTTCCCAGCCGCTCCATTGATGCTTCGCACTAAGCACTCACTCAGACATATGCTTTATGCGCTCAACCTGCCTTATTCATTTCATTTTATTCCCTTTTTTTACCGTTTTCCAAATGCACCGGTACAGGTCGGCTTACAGCATCTCAGGCAGCAGCTCCCAGGTGAAGCAGCCAGAGACAAAGGCTCTCTGCCTGGATACAAACTGGCTTGCAGACGGGAATCAGCTAAGAATAATATCGGTAACGGTAATGAAGGAACGGGTTTATAAAACCATCACGGTGCAGCCTCGGTCTGTACCAAACGTGGTATTAACTTTGACATTCATCAAGGCAGCTTGCCATTTCTCCCAGGCTTAATGGAAAGTCTGTCTGTTTAGAAGTGTTTGTTGCAACTGCAGTGAGGGGAGAACAGACGGGTTACTGATTAGAAAAGCCCGAGCACTTGGCTACCCCAAGGGCATTTTAAGTTCATTCTTGGGCTTCTTGTTCCTATTACTATTTTATCTCATGCCTTGGGGCAACTGTTTTCTAAGTTTGCTGGGTCTGGCCTCAGGCATGCAGGAGGATGGGCTGGGCTGTCCCCATCTCAGCCCTGATGTCTGTCCGAACTGCTCCTGGAGACTGCTGGGATGGAGCCTGGTGTGGAGTCACCTTCCCAAGCTGGAGAAAGTCTGGCTCCTTGTGAACCCAAATCCCCTTTGCTACGACTTCAGCCCATGGCTTCTTGTCTTTCTCCATCACAGATGTGGAGAACAGGCCACTTCTGTATTCTTGTTGCCCACTTCTCTAGATCTGAAGACTATCGAGCCTGTCTCTCCCCACCCTGCACTGCTGTTGATTAAAGGAGCCAGTTCAGGTGGGGTTTGAATTTCCCCAGCGAGTGACTGCAAGTGCTACAGCTCGGGTAAAAATTAAACACCAGGTACCTTCCCCCTGATCAGCAAGTCTCATGCTCCCCAAGTGCCGGTTCCTCTCTCACAGGCTTGACAGTCAAAAGAGCTGTGCCTGGTTTTGAGCGAGGAGACACAATTTTCACTCAAATCCTGCCTATATTCCCAGGGATCCTCCAGTAGTATCAGTACAGGTTTACTGGGGGTGGTGGGAAGCAGGGCTCTTGCTGAAGCCCTCGCTGCACAGATGCTGTGGGCCAGGTGATGCAGAGCCCCTCCACCTCCATGACCTGGACGGTGAAGTGTCCGATGTCAGGCAGGACTCCCCTGCTCCCTGCAGGGAGGTTACACAGACTTTTCACCGTCCTGAGCTGTGCAAAGCTTCTGCCGCACCAATCCTGGAGCCCACGAGGGTGCGAGAGGAGGCAGCACCTTTCCCAATGCCACCTCGGGGCTCTCCAGGCTGTGACATCTGGACCAGCCTTTTGGTATCTCTGCTCATCTCAGAGCTCTCGATCTTAATCGAGAGAACAGACTCTCAGTTAGTACAGCGGGATAGTCTCTATCTGCCTCTCCCTGCCACTAGCCGGTATTTATCAGCATTCTGTGTTTTACATATATGTGCGAGGCATTTAATAAAACCCAGACCGAGGAGATGAAAGATTTATCCGTTTGCCCTGGGAGATGTCCCTTGTGAGGGCAACTTGGGACTCAGGAGCGGAAACCTGGATTGTTTTTTATGGCAGTTGCGAGAAGAGATACAGAGCCTTTGAAGTCCTCCCAGCCTCGCTTCCTCCCACCTGCCCCCCATGCCACTGGCTCGGCACAGCAGGGCTCCCCGCTTCCACCCGGCCCCGGCACGGTGGGGTCATGTCCCAGCCGGGGGAGACAGCTCCTGGTCAGAGCATGGTGGGGCCAGTGGGAAGGGCGTGGAGTGATGCACCGAGGAGGAGGAGGCAGAGGAGGGCAGGATGGCCACTGTGCCATGCACCAGCTGGCTGGTGTGGGCAGAGCTGGCTTAGCTGGCTCCACGCAGCCCCCAAAAGCTCTTAGCAAGCTATTCTGTTAGAACAACCTTCAGCATAAAATCATAGCCTGTAAAGTCTGGGAGGTGACAGCGATTCGAGGAGAAGAGCCGTGCTGACGCACCGCCTGAGCCCAAAGCCATGGGACACCCCGTCATCTCCCTCCTGCCACCTGCTTGCCCGGCTCTCAAATCCTCTCCAGCAAAGCACCTCCGGCCGCGGATGCTCTGCAGCACGGCACACAGCCCGGCCCTCCCGGCAGCGATGCCAGGCTGCCTGCCAGCGGGCTGAGTGATCTGGGCTGCGGGAAGGGAAGAGACGGTTCCTGTCAGGAGCAGAGCAGTGACATTTCCCCCGAAGTCCCCCAGGTGCCCATCTGCAGAAGGGCAAGGAGGTGTCACGCAGGTGCCAGCCCAAACAATCAGAGGCGAGTGGTCCCCAGGGAGCCATCAGGGCTCTGCCCACGACATGGCTGGGCCCGGCAGACAGCGTCGGGAGGAGGAGCACTGCTGGTGCCGTGGTTACTAATGAACAATTTTAATTTCCTCCATAAACAGCTAATAAAGCTCATCTCTCCTTCTCTCTAATGCACCATTTATTTCTCACTTGGAAAGGCGACCATGGAAATTCCCGCAGAAGAAGGGGAGGGGGGATTTGATGCTAAATGTCAGCCCTGCCTGATGGAGCCTAATTCTCCCCCGAGCAGCTGCAGCAGCATCTTCCCGAACAGGGCTCTAAATGAGGAAGAGCCTGTGGCTTCTGGTGGCCAGGGGAGCTGGTGGCGTCAGCGCCTGCCCTGGGCTGCTCCAGAGTGGACGGGCTACTCTGGGCAGTGGTGTTGTTCTCAGCAGTTATTGGAAAGACCCTCAGGACGGGCATTACTTTGGAGAGGGGCTGGGGACTCGTTGCTCTAAGCACTCACAGGAGGAGCGATGACCATCCTTCACCCTTTCGCCAGCCCAGCAGCTCTTGGCTCACGGGGGTTGTGTTTTCTCCGGGTGTGCCCATCACCCCCAGGACTGGGGTGGGCACTTGGTGCACGGTCCCTCGGCGCAAGTCAGCCGCCTCCAGCCAGCCACAAGCTCTGCAAATACCATCCAAAGAATCGGGACAATCGCTTGTCCTCATGGATTACGATTATCTTTAAAGTTACTGAAGGATAATTCTCATCATGTCAAGAGGCTGATGAGAATCTCATGATACTGTACTCACCAGCGGTGGAGAGGAAAGGCTCCGAGCTAATTACCCAGGGTACCCGCACAGAGCTGAAGCTGGTACCTCTCGTGTGCAGGACAGAGAGGTTTCCGAAGGCTCTGCTGCTGTTTTGCAGGACTCAAACAAGACCAGCTTTGTGTGTAAGCGGCTGACCGGTGGAATAAGGGCAATACAAGGGTCCTGCTAAGAACCCGGTTAGCCCTGTGCGAAACGCAGCACAATGTGCACCCGGGATATTTGGAAGTATCGCTGAGAGATCCCTTTTGATTGCCGGGGTCTGCCGGGGGAGGACACATGAGGCAAATATCTGCACCGTTTAATCCTGATTGTCAGTTCTTAGAGCGAGCAGGACGAAGATGGAAACGCGCGAAGGGGAGCCGGGAGGGGACCCACCGGGCATTGGAGTGTTTAGGAGTTCAGCAGAGCAGTTAAAACGCTACAGGAGGGGTTATTACCAAGTTCAGCTTGTAGATCTCCCTGCAGCTGCCAGGCAGGGGGGTGGAGGCCACCGCCAGCGGTGGGGACGTGAGGGGGGTCTGCTAGTGGCACTGGTGGCACTGCCGCCAGGCTGCAGGGCTGCTGCTGTCACCTCCTGCCTCGTAGCCCTTCACCTGCGCCCAGCATCCTGCAGCACGTCTCTTCTGGGCTGAAATTGCCCACTTGGGCTGCTTCTGAGACCATTTCAATTATTTTGCTGGGGAAAAGATGGGAAACATTTTTCACTTGTTATAGCCCTCCCCTGAATCTTTCCATTTGTCGCCTGGCTGTTTATCCTCCAGTGTAAATCTCTGAATCTGGGAGGCGATGCTGATTGCCTGCCACTGAACATCCCTCCTGTGATATTCCTGCTGGGTGTATGTAACATCCATCAAACGTCCCCAGGCTGGTCCCAATCATTCTACAGAACGGTGTATACATCAGATGGAGATTCCTATAGATCTTCCTGAGAACGACTGAGGGCATTCACAGCACCTGAGTGACCCGAACAGCCCAAATCCTGTTCTGCACAAGCATGTAACCACTCCTTAGGTCCATGAGGCCCCATCAAGCCTAATGCACATTAACGTAAAGTTGTCAGAAAACTGTGGATCTGACCTGTGGCAGTTTGGAGTGGCCTCAGGTTGTATAAAGTTAGCAAGTGTCTGTCAGCAGCTGGAGCTACTTCACGGGGCATGTACAGAAAAGCTGGGGTGCACTTGCTTTGTAATATTTGGAAGTGATAAAGCCGAGAGAATCCTGCACATAATTTCCCACTAGTATTAGCTCCAAAGTTTGAAATGGCTCCTGCAGCTGCACTTGAGCATTTCAGCTCCTTTTTGGGGACTCTCACACTGCTTTCACTGGCAGGGATGTCCAAAAAGTCTCCTACCAGTGCTTTGTGTCTGAAACATAAATGCCCAGGGCCAGGGGTCACAGCCATGTGTCCCAGCCCACCCAGAGCTGCTAATGGGCGCACCCCAGGCGGGACCTGGGTAAATCCAGGGGCAGAAGAGCCCACCCCAGACACGCCTGCACCATGCTCGCATGGAAGCAGCGTTCTGCATGCAGACATCCCATAGGCAGCGAGGAAAGCAAAATTTGTCAGGTGAATTTGTCAAGCAGTGGTGATAATTGTTCATTGAGCCCGTAATGACATGGCACTTACTAAGTAATAACCTGGACAGAGCATGGCAATCACCATGTAATCCCACGCTCGGGAGCTGCCGTATTGTCTGTGGCTGCATGGTAATTTGTACCCTCTCATTTAACGCCCTGAAACGGCCATGATTATGGCAACAAAGCAGCAAATCCACACTTTGCCAAAAGGGGCATCTCCAGAGGGATGTTAGGAATAATTAGGCAGCCACGGTGGTTTTGGATAACATCTTTACCGTAACTCCATTAGCTGACAATTGATTGCTTTCCTTGCTCCGACTTGCCTCCAGTCCTTCCGATCCAGAACTCTGGCATCCCAGCAGTCGAGTCGCAGCTCTGCAGAGACAAGCAGATCAACAGCGGGATAACTGCTCCATGAGCGTTGAGCCCGAGAAGCAGTGTCCATCCCTAGATCAGCCAGCAGCTCAAGCAGGCCGACGTTTAGTGAAGCGCAAACCCCCGGTAGACATGCGGGGTCACCGTCCAGCGGTGCAGCCCGGGGCCTCGCCCCGATCTTGAAAGAACACCTCCAGCAGATGCTGGTGGAGAACGTGGCACAAGGTTTGACGGTGTTAAGGACACCCCAGTGTTGTTGGCACAACTGCTACACATCAAGCGGGTTCGAAATCGAGGCAGCCTTCTCCGGGTCAGTATCCAGGGTCAAACACCATCCTCAGATCTTCCCATTCCCAAAAAGCTCTTTTGTAACTTACAGGCAAGCTCTGAGCATGGTCCAGAGGTGACTCTTACCACCCTCAAACACACATCCTCAACTTTGCCTTTGGCGCGATAAATTGTGGTTCGCTGCAGTCGTCATCGCACTGATAATGTGTTATTTTTAGATGGAAAATGTCTGAGGTCAGAGTTAATGTTTTGCATTTGTCAACGGGAGGAAGACGTGGCCCGTGCTGCCCTCCTGCACTCTCACTCATCCCCTGCCCCTCACCATCTTCCTGACCCGCTAGTAACCCCCTCCCACGGATGCCTCCCCCGGGCAGCTCGCCCTCCTTCTGGAGATGCTTCCCTTGCCAAGGGTTCCGAGGTCTCCACTCTGCCCACTCCCCTGCCCCCTCCCGGCAGCGGGTAGCTCAGATCTGCTCACGCTGCTCGAGCTCCCAGAGCCAGCACACCAGGCTGGCCAGCATCATCCTCCTCGGCTTTCCTTTGGAGGTTGTGATACACGGAGGGAGCAGCTCTTCTTGAGGTGGTGTTTGCTATATAAACTTCTAAAAGGGCCTGTGCCTGCAACGAGAGAGGGATGAACGTGTGTGGGAGGTTTGCAGTTTCTAGTGACTGAGATTCTTCAGTTGGAGAAGGCTAAACAAACACCATAACCTCAGGGGAAATTCTACAAAGTTTCAGTTTTAAGTGTTTCCTCTAGCAAAACAACTGCTCGACCTAGAAAGCTACCAGCGAGCATTCCTTCGGCTGGTGGAGGCTGCCTGAGCCAGCCTGGGGACGGAACTCGGGCTTTAAAGGGTGAACACAGAGAACTCTGTCTCCTCTTTGAGCCCACATCAGAAAGTGCTCCTCACTACGGACTCACCTCCATTTTGCTTTCCACTAGGGTAAATCAAGAAAAACTCATCTGGTGTAATTTCCCCGACGGGAGGACATTGGAGTCTATAGGATCACATCTGCAAACATCCCAGGGTCAGCGTAGGGATGGGGGGCGCAGGACTGAAAGGGGAGAGCCTCGAATGTGAACGCTCGTCCTGCGTGCAGCCAGACACTGTCTCCCCTGGTGATGGAAGGGGCATTCCCAAGCCCTGGCACTTCCCTCATCCACAGTTAAATTTTATTTTCCCAGAAAAATACATCACTGACTTGCTTTAATATCTCTAAAACTACCACTTTCAGAGAAAAAAAAAAACCCTTTAGCGAGTAGCAGATGTGCCAACACAGAAAAGCAAAAGCATGCTTTTAACCTCAGAACTGTTTACTGTGAGAGACTGGAACAAAACCTCAACGTGGGCTCGAGCTCTGCAGTTCACCCCCTGCACCCACCAGCTGCTGCTGGGGAGGTTTCCCACCGCGGCTGAGCAGGAGGCACCTGACCACTCTCCTGTCCAAGAAGCACCAGAAAAAACCCTATTGCAGCTTGGGGAGCGGTGCCCATCGGATACTGTGACTGGTGACTCGGATCAGCACCAGCATTTTGAGCCGAGCAGCAGGGTGCAGGGGCAGAACCAAGCAGTGCCCAACAAAAGGTGAGTGTAGGAAAACCCCTTGGTTCCTGCGCTGGGGTTGGACCCAGGCATCACAGCATCTCCACTCAGCCCGGTGGCGTTTTCAGCCAGAGCAGAGCCTGTGCCCGGACTGGCTGCTCTCACAGCAAGCTCCGCAGCCAGCAGTAATTGCGTTTTGTCAAGTGGTTTCAGAAAAGCAATCCACATTTATCAGCCATCTGGATTAGAGAAATGATGGTCCTGATCCTAACTGCCAGCTTAGCCCAGGCGTTATCAGAGAACAGAACAACTTATCACACCCCTCTTTCCCTGTCACGAAGAAGCGTTTGTTTCCCTCGCACATTTTATTTCCTTCTGGCTGTTCTATGTCTCTTGGACAAACCCCCGCTGAATTGAGACTGTCCATCTGACTCCAGGTGACAGCATCAGGTGCGGATCTCCCGTGCTGTCCTTTCCTCGTGTCCTTACAGGAGGATGAAGGAACTGAGACGTGCACAGTCAACATCAATCTTACAAAATCACCTCAAGCTAATTGTGAAAGCTCATTAGAGAAAGGAAGGGGTGTCCCGTCCATCGTACATCATCCCTCTGCCCTCCTCCCGCCCCTTTTCACCCTCCTAGTCCAGAGACTGGAATCTTCCTCTTTACTTTGGTTGTATAAATTTACTTCATTTTTTATTCTGTCAACCCACCCAGCAGGAACACGGAGGCACAAGGAGCTCTGTGGACAACACGCACAACACCGACAAAATCATCCCTGTTTCACCTGGAGATTTTTCACAGCTACATTACTCCGAAAGTGGAGGCTCCTGTGTCCCTTCCCACCCCTGTCATTGCTGCAACACCCAGAGCCTTCCCCAAGCTTGGGAACCGGCTGCTCAGCTCCCCCGGCCATTCCCAGAGCAATTTCCTCGGGAGCTGGGATGCTGATGGGTCCCAAGAAGCACCTGCCTCGACGAGCGCTTTCCAGGCACAACGACCTGTGTTTGATTGTTGTGTGAGCCAGGTTACCAGGGACCTGCTGTTCACTCCACCAGAACCCACACTTATTCCTGGTCCCACGGGATTTTCCCTTAATTGAGCTGCTGACGGCATTAGCCTGGGGAATGGAGCACTAATTCAACAGCCACGAGACGGAGGAGCTGAGCTCAGGCCTGTGCTATTTACAGAGACGTGCACCGCGGCAGGAACTTTCCAAAATGAGGACACACATGAGCTCACTGGGATCGTTACCTCCTTGGAGGGAGAAGAGGAACCTTCCATCTTCCTGCCACGCCTGGAACAGGACAGATCCCCGAACTGCGCTTCAGGCTTCGCCTCCCTCCTTCCACCTGCATCCACAGGCGTTTCCAGCAACCGACACTGCTCGTAGCAGCGTTGCAGCTGAGGGGAAGGGAAACGTTATTGCTCACTGACATCCCTTCGCAGTTGCCCAGTCCGGACACCCGGAGGGCTGGGTCACATCTGGAGAAGCAGCTGCAGGACAGCTCAGACCTGGCAGCAGCCCCGCAGCCGGCGCTGCCCCTGTGCCAGACCCACCTGGAGGAGCACCCATCTCTCCTGCTTCTCTTTGCAGCTCAGAAGAGCTTTCCACATCATTTCAATAAAACTTGAAATTAGTAAGTCCAGGCAATCGCTAGAAACCAGCAGAGCAGAGAGGAGGGAGGGGGAATTTGAAAACGAACAAAGTCTTTCAATGCTAAAAAAAAAACAATGCAAGGGCTCAAGTGGGGGATATTCCTCCAGGTAAAGCTAGTCTCGATCAGGCGCACCTTCGAATGCTTCCAAACCAGCGTCTGACAGGCTGTCTCTTTGAAGCAGCAGCCTAGCAAGGGAAACAGTGACAATTGCAGGTTGTCCAGCAGCCACCCCAGGGCCGGGAGCCCCAGGGAGCAGCCCCGTGCCCACCCATCAGACAGGGAAACCGTCCCGGCGAAGCAGCTGTACGAGACTCCCCAGCTCCTGCACTGGAGCAGCTGGCCGGTGTGTTCAGCTCCCACGGGCTGCGTTTCCACGTAAACCATTGCCATGAGTAAGCTTTTCCCAGCATATCTTTCTTCTCAAGGCGGGAGCGGGGGGAAGGAAGGAGAAACCCGTGCACTGTGTAACCAGCCCTAACGGCCACATGTCATCAGTTACTTCCCTGAGTACATTCATGTACGCGCCCAGAGAACCTCCTGTGGAGCTGCCCTCGACCTGCTGCTTTCGCTCCTCACGCTGGGATCTGCTCCAAAAGCACCGCCTGGAGCGGGAGCGGCTGAGCCCCGGATCCCCGGCAGCACTGCTGCAGACACTTCAGTCACTGCCAGCTCTGAAAGTCAGCCGAAGAGTCTTCTCCTTCCACAACCTCAGGCTCTGAAAGACTTAGGCTAGAAGTTCTCTTCTAGCTTTCTTTGGGAAAGTTAAAATATTTCCCATGTATCTTCTGTTTGGAGGAAAATAAGACGCGGCTATTAGAGCTGGCTGCGATACAAAATTCCCATTCAGCCAAAAATATCACTGTTTCAGCATCTTCTTTCATCCCATATTTGAGCAACAGCGTGAGCAGCTCCAAATTTCCAATGAAATAAAAATTCCAAACTCCTACTATAAACACTGAAAAGCCTTCTCTAAATATTTTGTTTCGATGAAGCTAAAGGGTTTTGCTCAGCTTTATCATTTAATAGCACCAGCATATTAGAAGACATCAATGATCTTGTCGCTCGATGGCTCTGGCTGGGGGGCCTGGCCTGTGCCCATGGGGTGTCACAGAGACCCCCGTGCTCCCTGACCTCTCCCTTGGTTTTTGGACCTTTACTTCTGAATTTACACAGGGGTTTTGTCTCCTCCAGGGAGATGGAACAGCACCTTTGGCTGCTGGTGGTGGGTGAAGGAGATGCTCTGCAGACCCCTCGACTTTAAAGTACGTTGTGAGGTAACTCGCTGCCCGGGTTACGCAGACCCAGGAGCTCAACCCAGTCCTACAACAAGCGGGGGGGATGACAGCATCCCACTGCAAATGTGCTGCCTCCCCCTGGGAACAGCGTTTGCGAACGGCTGAGTGAGTCATATGGTGAGGAATGGGGCAGGCAGAGCGAGCAGATAATTGGGAACGTTTCCCACGAGGCAGATGCCTGAGATGTGTGCAGAGTGCATGCACTGTGCAGGAGCACGGTGTGGAGCAGAAATGAGAATGAAGTTGGCTGCATTATCTCGAAAACAGTTTCATTTCCATTTCAATTCCAGGTGAGGGAGGAAAGTGAGCACCGTTCTCATTTCAGCCAGTCTGGGTCTCATCTCACTTGTGAAAGTTAAAGTTCATCCATCACCCGTGCCCCGAGGGCTGCGTGCCAGACCAATTATTCATACTTAGCAATGACTTACTCCACGGAGAGCCCCAGTGAAATCAAAAATCAGCGGGGTGGCTCGAAGAACAAGGTGCTACGCCAGCCGAGGGACAGCAGCAGGCTCTGCCCTTCGTTCCGTTGTACTAATTCCCTCGGATTTCCCCCTGATTTACATGAGCGTTTCTCCGGCCCCAGGACCTCGGGGTGAGGCCGCTCTCTGTTGCTGTGTGCCGAGTCTTTATGTCCTGTTTACACATCAGGCTCCCTGTTCTCAACTTTTCAGTGCTATCATTAATCCTGTTTAATTGAGGCTTCCTTTGATTAATGAGGACAAGCGTGGGGTGTCGGCAGAGTCAAAGGGCAGCTGGTCCTTCTGTGAGCACGTGGAAACGCTGGTCACAGCAGGAGGAGACAGATGTCAAAGCACTTTGGCTGAAATAATTTGATAACCGAGAAAAATTTAGACACAAGAAAACTTCAGAAGCTTTAGAGCAGCAGGATACCATCCCGGGGACGTCCACACCGTCCCTGCTGCCCTTTGAAACACCACGTCTGGGACAAAGCCTGCGGAAAGGCAGAAAGCTCCATCACACGGGCATAAAGCCACAGTTCCAGCAAAGTGTCCTCAGTCCTGAGGTTCCCAAATCAGCACAAACATTCTCCTCGGCAAAGCCCCGTCGCGCTGTGCGTGCACCTGCCAGACGTGCCCTGCTCTGCAGCTGAATTGCCTGTGCCTGGAGAGGCCAGCGGAGAGCTGGGTCCTCTGCCCTGCCCCGCGCAGAGCTGCTGCTGGGCGCACGGCCAGCGCAGCTTTACCGAGGGACCTAAAGAAGCACTATCCACTATCTCCAGGACCCTCCTCCGTCTGAGGGAAGATGAAGAAACATGGGGTCGTTTGAAAATGTAGGCAGTGAATGATAAAAGCTGGTTATCGCAGGTTGGGAGAGGCAGCGCTGACCCTGCACTTCTCTCTGCGAGAGTGGCGGGGGGGAGCTGGCTCTAGAGGGGGCTGATAGATGAAGACAAACACCTTTTTGGATGGGAGTGAAAAGGTGGATCCAGTGAGGAGAAGGAAAGCTATGGCTGGCTGCAGTCCCAGTGACGGGCCAGAGAAATTATCTTGGTAAGAGCCTTCAGGATGGATATGAGCACGCTGCCCTCCCGTTTGGTACGGCTTGAGAAAAGGATGTGTCAAGCAGCAAGTCATGAGAAGATAACAGCCTGGAAGCCTCAGCTGGGGATGGACAGGCAAGGTCATGCCTGGGAGTTATGGAGTGAGATGTGGAGGAACGCTGGATGCACAGACCTGAACCGAGCTCTGATGCCCCAGTAATGAGGGCGAGCGCTGGAAAAAGGGCTGAGGTAGCACATACCTGCTGCCGGGAGAGGACAGGCAGCAAGTACCCGTATGGCCTGGCAGGTCACTGGTGAAAAGGAAAACCCAGCATCACAGGCAGAATTTCAATCTGCTGAGAACAGCAGGTCTGCCCGGGCCATGGGCTGAACACCCGATTTCATCTCACCTCCCTGTGCTCAGGTCCCAGCCCGGTCCTCGCTGCCTGTGCTTCTCCAGCGCGCCTTCACCTCCGCATCCTCCCCATCCCACTGCGTTCCATGCTCCGCTCGTTACTGCTCTCCTTCCCCTGAAACCCTTTCCTCCCGCCACCCACAGCACGTGGAAGCTCCCTCCTTTCTTCTTTGCTGAGGCAAACCCCGGAGTGGCAGACAGCCGTTCAGGTTGCTCCCCACCGAGAAAACCCCTGTCCCAGCAGGAGCCTGACCCCTTCAAAGGGCCTGCAGTTCTTGCGTGGTGTGAAGCAGACTGAGGAGACACTGAGTGAGAACCGGCTCCTCTGAAGTCAGCAATAAAATCCGTTTCGATGGGTGTTCACCTGGAAGAGATAGTCCTTCCTCGAGTTGAGTACAGCACTATCAGCCCTGAGGTCAGGGGTAAAGTACAAATAATAATCACAGGGACTAATTTCTTCTTCTTTTTTTTTTTAGAAATCTCTGCTTGGCTTCATTGGGGGCTGTGCTATGGCACAGGGAAAAGTGGGCTCGTGCTCAAGGGAAGAGGTGTTGCTGTGCCGGTGGAAAGGCAGGACACCCCCACCTCGGCTCCCCCCACACCCCCCCTTTGCTCTGGCTCTCACCGCGTAAGCTGGGACAGCAGAACAATTCCCGATTAATGACTGGCAGTTCATCGACAGCTGGTGGTTTGTGCTTCCAGGTGCCACAGGGACGGCAGAGTGTGGGTACGGCATGGACCCCCCATGGCATTGTGCTCCCCGTTGTCTCTGCCGGGTCTGGGGGCTGCAGAGGAGCCGGCACAGAGGCTCCAGCTTGGGTTGTCACCCCCACACCTTTATCCCCGTGGCGGTGGGGTGGCCTGGGAAGGGCGGTGAGGAACCACCTCGATTCTCAGCCATCGACCTGAGCTGGGGCGGGCAGGAGGCAGGGAAATCATCTTCCAGGTTGTAAGCAGAGCACATTTTCACCGAGCAGCCGCCGAGGAGGAAGCAGCGTGGAACCAGGAGCTGTTACAGCGATGACAGTGTGGCTTTTCCCCTCGCAGAATCACTTTCCTGACCATAATCACACTTTAATGTTGGATGGGAGCTGGTGTGAGCGCTGGCTTTCACAGCGCTGCGCATTAGTATGCAAGTTCCAAGCACACAGCAGAAATGTTCTTGCTTGCAAAGAGCACTTGGAGAGAAACATGAAGGAGGGGAGCGGTACAGCTCTATTAATTGAAATGTTTTTATTTATTTCCACTTTATTCTTGCTCAAAGCTGAGTTTACAGGGAAGTTTAAAAGCTGCTAAACCATGGAGCAGTCAAACCCCTTTTGATGTGTCCGTAGCTGGCAAGAGCAAACACGCAGCCTTATTATTGCTTCCTTTGTCTTCCCACCCGTCATTCTTTCTGTTCCTCGTGTTTGTTGTGTCTGATCTCCTGGAAGGGGCTGTCTCTTGCTCCTCGCTGCTACAAAGCTGAGCACAGGGAACCCTTTCAATCTGAAAGAAGTCCCTGAATGTTGCCTTGGCAGAAATAATAAATAATAACTTTGAGAGTTTGTGTTTAGCTGGGCTGAACATGTGTTTGCTTGTTTGCTTTTTAAAACAAAGCTTATTTTCATGCCCCATGGAGGTGGATTTCTTTTAAATGCCCCAAAGCCTTTCTCCGGCCTCCCAGCTTGCCCCTCTCCCAGCTCTGTCCTGCTCGCGGAGACCCTTCTGAAAGGCTTCTTTCCCCCTCAAGCCCTTTCTTAGCTCAGATCTCATCTGTGACCACTTCTGTTCTTTGCCAACTGGGGTGTCCAGTAATTTCTCCCTCCCAGTACTGGTTTTGCTCCCTGCGAGCTCCTGTTTCTATTGACAGCACAGTTTCAGTTCGTGGGGACTTTGGGAGGTGGCCAGAGGCTGCACAAAGGCTGCTGCTGCCCCTCCAAACCCCCAGGGGCTCAGCCCGAGCTGCGGGTTAGCTCAGCATCCGGCCCCGCTCCTGCTGCCCGGAGAAGGGGAGCCTGGCTGGGCTCCGCTGGGCCGGGCAGCTCTTCAGTCGCTGTGTCATTCCACGGTTCCTCCTGGGTCCCAAAGCAAGAACTGACATTTTTTCAGCTTGAGATGTTGCACACCAGCTCAGCCCCCGAGAGAGCCGGCCTTTCCACGGCGGTCAGTGTTTGGAAATGTGTGGACAGCCGGCCAAACCCTTGGGTCCTGCATCGTCCTGCCCTTCCCCGCGGTGGGAGGCGGCTGTTCTGCGGAGCAAGCGCTGGCACTCCCCCGTTCTGCCCTGTGTCGGCCAAGGGTCCCTGGGAGACGTGTGCGATGGGGCAGTCCCTCTGTCCCCCTGTTACTCAGAGCATCTTGAGACAAGGAGGATGCTGAGGCCACAGCATCGTCTTCTGCCAGGGCCTTCATGGGTACGACGGCTCAAACATGCCAGAACAGCCCAACTGGTGTATGTCCTCTCGCCATGGTGCCTGAGGAGCTGCGGGGTGGTGGGTCTGTGGCATGCCGAGGGGTGCCAGGAGGGGAGGAGGGGACGGGGATGTGGAGAACGTGGTTGTCTGCTGTTTCTTATAAGCAGCGGGTGAAGAAACCTCAGTTTTTTCTAAGTGGGAACATTTGCCTTTAATGAGCCCAAGAGTGGGTTTGGTTTTTTTTTCTCTTGCTCTTTATGTTTTTTTCAGGGAAGCAGGGAATGGAAAAAGGTTCTTTTCTAATAAATAAAATATCAGACACATCTCTGGGTGTCCGATTAACACTCCTGCTCCCATGCAAGGCACCGCCAGCGCTGCTCACTTCTGGCACCGAGCATGGCCCCTCGCACTGGCTGCTGGTCATGATGCCCCTTTGCTCCCCCTTCTCCTCCCCAGCTTCCTGAGCATCTTCCCCATCCTCAACCCCTCGTCGGGTACCCTGTCTCTTCTGGGGGTCCCACAAGCCCCTGCAGCTGGCGGTGCGGCAGCCCCCACTCCAGCCACACCACAGCATCCCTGACATTGGATGTACGCCTCAGCCCACCCCCGCGTCACACCGAAGGGACCCTCTGAAGGGCAGTGGGTTTAAATCCACGACAGAACTTAAAGCAGCTTGGTCCCACTTAGATGGCAGATCTGTTTGGGTTTGTGCTGTTATTTGCCACAAAAACTCAGTCATTTTGGTGTATATTGTAGCTCTTTTGCTGTATTTATGCATTAGCTCTGCCCACGCTGCTGCTGATCAGTAGCACAGGAACGTTCTTCTGTGTGGGAACAGATGCACCCGGTCGGACCAGGCTATGCCAGTATTTACTCTGGATTTCCACAAAAAGCTAGAATTCCCAGCAAAACAAAAATTCCAATAAAATTCTTACAACACGAACCAGAAGTTTGTTTTAAGAAGAGAAAATAATTTGGTCTAGCTACAGGCAAAAGCTTCGTTTCAGTGCTATGAGGGCTAATAAAACAAGTACACAAAATATAAACAAAATAACATTAACCATTTCTCTGTCACATAAAATTGAGAGCGTGAACCAAGAAATCCACTGCAGCGTGACTCATGCCGCAGACCGGGGGCTGCTGAGAGGGATGACCACGCGGTGAGGGGCGAGTGGCTCGGCACAGCTCCGGGATCCGGCGGGATCAGCCGTGCTGGCTGGAGGGAGGGTGGGTGCTACGGCAGGGCACAGCCTGGGTGATGGTCCGTGCGCCTGAAGATCTCTGGTCCAATTTTGATCACACTCTGCCAGAGGGTGCTGAGGTCCCCCATGCCCCACTGAACGCTCCTCTGTCAACACGCCATCTCCCAGGGCTCCGGCTGGAGCATTTCCCCTTCGCCCGAGGGCTGATACTAGAGGAATCCGGACCCAGCGAGCAGCTGCGGACGGGGCAGCCCTGTCCGTGGGCTCCACGGAAGGATTTATTGGCACGGCCATCGTGCATTTAGCAAACAATGAGCTTCAGGGCTCAGCACCCACCGACGTATTTAAGCGAGTGGTTCAGGGTTAAGCCTGACCTCCAAAGGAAGGCACGTAACGTTTCAAAAATTGCATTAAACGAGACACATTGAAATACTGGTGTTATTTTCAGGAACCGATTGATTTATTTCAGACCAAAGTCACGGCTCTTGGCCTACCGAAATTTTCATTTGACAATAACAGATCTTTTGTCCCGGATGCTTCTCCGTTAGGGTTCGATCCTTCTTTGGATCAGTGCAGACCAAAATCCATCTGTGTGCCTCCACTTACAGCATCCAGCCTCTCATGTTTCCTTCCAGACCCCTGCTCGGTCCCCAGGACACTGTTACGCTACAGAGCAAGGACATGTGTCCTCATCCCTGCAGTGGGTGACAACCCGAGCGTCACCTCCACATTAGTCAGCGGAGCCTGAACAGGTCACGTACCCCGTGTCAGAGCTGGTCCAGACTTCCAGGCTACCACGTCCATGCAACTGTGGTTGCTCACAGAGAGCAACGCCATTCGTGTGAGTTCCCAAGAACAAGAGCTCTTTGAGAAGGCTCATACCCATCCGAGGTTTCCAGCTGGACATTATTTTTTATGTGCTCCCAGTCCCTGTTGCACAACAGCAATTGGCTGGGCTGGCGGTGGCTGGTCAGTCCCCTCCCCGCTCCCACGCCGGCCCCGCGGCACCGCAGACAATGCAGCCCACCGAGGTTTATCGCCGAGGGAAACGCTGGACCATGTTCAAGCAACGCAGAGGCCTTTCTAAGAAACAATTATTATTATGGACCACAGCTGGGCTCCGAGGAGGGCTCTGCCCACAGGGCTCAGAGGGAGGTGCCCTCCCAGACTGCCACAGAATTCAGAGGGAGTTGCCCGACCAGACTGCTATTATTTTATGCCAGATCGATCTTTCAGTTGAAAATAGGAGAGATGAAAGCTGGGCAGACAGCGTGGTGACGTTCCCTGTGAAACAAGACCTCGGAGTGTAACATACGCTGTTTGGTGGCCACCCTCACGCCTTCGCACACGGAGACCACAGCAGCTCGTGTCACGCGTTGGGGACGGAGCAGGGGAGCGACGGCATCTTGCGCTCAGCAGACTTCCCTGTCTCCTTGGCTCAAACTGGTATTCGCCTTCCCACCACCCCACCCACGTGCTCGGCCCCATTTCCCCGACTATTTGTGGAATGAAATATTGTTGCTATCATGGTTTACATGCTAGGAGAGAGGGAACGAAAAAAAGCGAGGTGGGGAGGGAGGGAAGCGAGGAGGAAACAAAGACAGCATTGTTATCTCTTCCAGAAAACTGCAGACACTTAGTCAAGGCAGAATGACTGGTTGGGGTTGTGGTTTGCTTTTACATATGTGTTTAACCTCGTGAAACAGTCAACAGCCGGGAAAGAAAACACCACACTCAAAGGCAGAGGCTGCCCAAGGCTCCCAAACCCTCGGCCTCATTTTCCAATTTGGGGCGCTTGGCTGGAGCCCAGCCTCGGGCCCGGGGATGCGCCAGCTTCTGGATGCAGAGAGGGGAAAGAGACCCCATCCCCAGCCAGAGGCATCTTTCCACTGTCCAGCAGGAGCAGCACACGAGGCTTATCAGGTTCCTGTCTTATCAGTTCCTAACAGATGCTACAAGACGATTTGTCATCCAAACCCTGGCACGCTTCACGCCAGCCAAGCAGCCGCGAGAGCCAGAAACTGGGGGAAAAAACCCAGAAAGACAGGAAAAAATAAAAGGAACAACGCAGCAAAATAACACAAATTCTGCAACGTCTAAATGTGAAAGAGTGAGCGCGCTGGGCTGCCGCGCCAGCTTTCCAGGGCTGCGAGCACAACCCTTCCCGTGGTCCCACCGCGGGTGATGCAGCCTGCCTGCCACTGCCCGTCAGGGGGCTCGGCAGCTGCTCGTGCGGAGCATCGCCACGCTCGGCTCAACCGGGCTGAAATGCCCCGTGAAGCTGAGGAAAGGATCCCCTCCTCACAGCACAGCCATCGCGGAGAACACGGGGACAGAAAAACGCCATGTATTGCTATTAAAGAAACCAAAGAAACCGACTCAATGTCCAATTACATTTGTTTTATCTCAGTGCGAAGTTCTTGCTCTCCCATGACGTGCAGCAGATGCTCAGCATTTTCCAGGAAGCCGCTCTGGTTGCAGAGGTATTTCTTTTGCTTATTCTGAGGCAATCTGCCCTAAATCTGATTGACTTGAAGTGCCTCTGGGGAAAAAAAAAAAAAAAATCACAGTTTATGGCTCAGCCAGAGGTACCTTCTGTCCCAGGGAGCCCGCTCTGTCCTTTCCCACCTCTTAGCACCATGCTGGCTGCAGGAGGGGACAGGAACCGGATTTGGGGACGGGCAGGAGCAGGTGGGGACACAGGGTGGAGAGGGGATAGAAGGGAAGAAGGAACCCGGGACCGGGAGCATCACATGAGGAACGTGTATTTGAGGGGCGAGAGCAGGGGCAGGAGGATCTGAGACCGGGACCCCATCGGGGGAACACTGCAGGAGGTGAAGGCTCTCGCAGCAGCCCCCGGAGGGAACCTGAGCTGGGTGCCGACAGGACTGGTACAGACCCCTGCGAAGCTTCCCAGGAGGAGGGGAGCTTGGGGAAACGGATAATGGTCCTTTAATCTTTTCAGGTGTAATCAGATTAGCGGAAGTGACTGAGCATCACGCTCACTCGTTTTTTCCTATCACACAACCCGTAGTAAGAGCTATATTTAGCTTTCTCATTGCTAACTACAGGGTGTCAGTGGCTTCTTTTTCCCCTCCAGTGATTCAGCCGAGTGCAATTGTTCATTCAAGTGGAAGCAGGAAAATGTAGACACAGCACAGAGGGGTGCTGGGCTCGTCCCCTCCTGCAGCCCTGCCCGCACTCCTGCCTTGGAGAGGAGCCGTTGCCTTCGCCTGGCTCCCGTTTCGCCTCCCCCAGCCCTGGAGCCCCCCGCTTTGAGGCCGATGAGCACAGACTTGGCTCTGAGCCTCCTGCACGGACACGCTGCCACGTGGCTCGTCCCTCTGCACCGCGCCACGGTGGGGACGGCCGTGACAGCGTCAGCTGGAGATGCTGAGAACTGGGCAGAGTGGGGCTCTGGAGCCCTCTCACTCGTTTGGATGAGAAATTCCAGCCTGAACTCGAGGTAATCCTCACTAACTACATTTTCGTTGAAAACGTTATGTTTCCGCAAAAGGTTTTGATTTCCATGCATCAGCATTTTTCAACAACAACAAAAAAAACCCCCCTGCTTTGTTGAAAAAAATCTCTCCTCTGCTGACAGGAGCTCACCCAGCTCCACGGCGTGCCCTGCCCGGGCAGAAAACCCACCGGAGCCCCGACGGCCGGGAATGGACGGGCTGGGCTGGCCTCTGCCCTTCGCCTGCCCCGCACCTCTGGGACCAGACACCTAACGCCATCGCCTCCGAGACTGCTTCATCACGTCACCCTCGTTCCTATCTGCTGGGGACGCCCAGCAGACCCCTGGAGCGCAGAAGCCGCAGGCTGCAGTGCTCGAGGAAAAGCAACTTCAGCTTGGATAAGCAGCTTATGCGCCGGGCCCCCCCGACCATCTGGGGTTGTGGCCGTTCGCTCGTTTTCATCCGAATCCAGGAAAGGGAGAAGCGGGCAGAGGAATGACTCTGCGTTTTGCACACGCTGGGAAAATGAAAAGGGACAGCAATGCTGCCCATCGGGGCTTTTTTCCCCCCTTCCCTGCCCCTTCTGCAGCTGGGGAAACCGCTGCAGCTCCAGAGCCGTTTGGAGCCGGCTGTGCGGACGCAGCCTTTTGGAAACGTGCAATTACATCCACAGGCATCTCCTCGCGGCTTACGCAGGTTTAATATTACAGGCAGGCACAGGAAATCTTGGCCCTTTTTTCTTTTCTTTCTTAAATTATTTTTTAAACGCGCTCCCAGTAAAGTTAATGAATCACTCCCCAAACCGAGGCTTTTATTAGGGTCTGCAGCTCGGCACAGATTTCTTTCCCTTTCCTGTGGCAGAAAGATGCCAATTAAATAAAAATCTTTTGTCTGAAGCCTATTGGTGTTGCTGTGTTAGGGTTTTATCCCCACGCAATGAAAAAAAAGAACAAACACCATTTTCCTTTTGTTTAGGGTGGTGACAAAGGGCCACTCAGCCAAAACCCACCCCACGTCCTATCCCACAGCCAGGCCACTGCTGTAAGTCCGTTTTCCTCTGCTGTGGGCCCGCCACTCTTCACCAGCTCCCACCTACCCAACAACCCATCGCTCACGCTGGGCCGACCCCTCCTTGCAGCGTCCCACGGGCTTGCCCCTACTCTCGTGCCAGGGTGGGGATCCCACCGCTCGGACAGCCCCTCCTGGTCCCACAGGGACATCCCCCCAGCGACATCACCCCTAATCTCGGCTCCTTCACCTGGGTTTTGCTGGGTTAAACGGGACACAGCCCAGGCTGCTGGTCTTTGAAGGGGTGGGAAAGCCGTCGCTGAGGGTTGCCGCTGCCTCCTGGTTTGCAGTAACTCGATTTCTTTTGAAAATCTGAATGAGAATCGTGCTAGTTTTATTACAAAGACGAACCCCCCCCCCGAGTCTCCCCTTTCCCCTCTGCCAGCTGCAAACAGCAGCAGCAGGTGTGTGTCAATCGGCCGGCTGCGGAGATTTACAACCTGTTCCAGGATTTCTCGGCCAGGCTGTGCTGTGGAAGTGTTTTCTGCTCACAAACAAAGGAGCTGGAGTGCGGAGACCCCACGGGACACAACAACCGGAGATGAAAAAGCAAACGCATCCTTCCCTAATGTGATTAAACCCAAAAACCCCCACTGAAGCAAAGGGCTCTGGCTGGCCCAGGGGATGACTTAGAGCTCTCTGCTGCTTATTCCCCTTCCCCACCTGCCCCACCCTGGCCGGAGCAGGAGGGGTGTAGGAGGGGATGCGGGAGCACGTCCCTGCCTGACGCTGCCTTTGGTGGCTGGAGGAGCCTGGCCGAGCCCCACTGCCCCTTGGCCTCCCATTGCCCGCGCACGGCCAGCGACCCGATTCCCGCGTTTCAGCAGTTTTCGTTAAAAATAGATCAAAGCTGCGGCCAAGGAAAAGCCACAGGAAGCGGCTTGGCCCGGCTCGGTCCCTCACTCCTCCACCCCACGCTTCAGCACAAGGCTGAGGAGCAGAAGTGGCTCCCGGAGTTGTTTTCCACGGGGGGAGGATGGCGGTCTCGTTCCTCTGCACCCGTTCGTGCCCAGCCCTATGCACCGCGTCCACACTGGGGGTCCCCCGGCTTTGCTCTCCTGCTTTTGCCCTCCTGGCTTTGCTCTTGTTCAGCTGATTTTCAGAAGACAACACCTTCGATGCTTTATTAGCGGGACCCTTCTGTTGGGAGCGATTTGCAGTAAGGAGAGAAAATAAAACCACCATCATTTGTTCCTCTGACCTGGTTTCTGTGCATGGCAGGAGGAGCGTGTCCCGGGCCAGCTCCTTCCCCAGAGCGCTGGAAAGCTGCTGCGGGAGATGCTGCAGAGAGAGCAGGGGTCTGGAGGGACCTGCAGATCAGTGCTGCATTTGCTGGGGCATCAAAGTGCATCCAGATGACTCCCCACCCTGCAGAATCCAGCCTTCAGAGATGCTCCCCAGGAGTGTAGCAGGTCTGCTGCTCTGGAGGAGCCATCTGCAACGGGCACGTCTGTGAATGCTCCTGCTCCCCAGTAAGGGAGCTGCTCCCTGGGGTAATGCTGGTTTGTGCTGGACTTGAAACCAGCAGCAGAATCCTTGCAGGGCCAGGGATCCGGTAAGTGCACAAACACCTGAACTGTTGTGAACACACCGGGGGAGAGGGAGGCTGGAACCTACAGGTGTCTGACGGAGGGAGAACGGTCACACGCAAAGTCACAGGGCAAAACCAGAAGCATTCGGGTGAGAACGAGTCAGGGAAATCTTAGCTTAGACAAGCAAAAATGACGTAAGAGTGAGATAATTAGGCTGGAGGCTCCTCTGCCAAAGGAAACACTGCAAGTCCCACTCGGAAGACTCAGTCAGGACTGGGCAGGGCCAAAGCCCGGGGGACGCGCTGGGGACGTGCCGGCTTTGGCTGGCGCTGCCGACCGGCAGTAGATCCTGTCCCAATGACCCCCACCACGCGTAACGAGGTGACACCATGGCCTGGCAGATGTGGACGCCATCCCCTCGACCGGCTGCCTCCGCCTCCCCGTGCAGCCTGGCACACAGCACGGCCAGTGCTGTGGAAGGAGCGCATAGCTGCGCACATCTGGAGGAGGCTCTTCCAGCGTGACTTCCTTGCCAAGCAGCCAGCCCTTTTGGAAAAGCCCCACCGTCAGCTGCTCTGACAGAAGGAAGAGGGAAAGCACTGGCTGGAGGGGTTTGCAAGGGGCTGGCACAGGTGGTGGGAGCTGGAGCGATGTGGGCGGCAGCCCCTCCAAGCCCAGCCCCAGGAGCTGCGGGTTCAGCTCCAGCCCCATCGCCATACACCAGCCAGCTGCTTCCCGACGAACAGTAATGACAGGGAAGTCTCCTGGCCCCCGGCGAGCCCTGCAGCCTCCCCATGAGCCGCTCACCAGCCCTCTTCAGGGAGCTGCCGCAGCTCCAGGAGCCCAAATTCACGTTTCCCATACGGGCTGTGAGTGAGCGCTCTGGGATACGGCTGGGGAGCCTCAACTTGTCCAACGGTGCCAGAAGAGCTGCAAAAGGAGCAGGGGCTCAGCATTTCCAGGGTGTGATGATCTCTGGAGATGGAGGAAGAGGAGCCTCAGCCACCAATGCAGAAACACTCCTCTTCCTCTCTTCCCACCCACGGCTGGACCCGTTACCCAACCCCCCGAAGCCCCAGCCCTGGCCATCCCTGAACAAGCAGAGCTTTGTCCAATGTGTTTACTGCAGTCAAGAGATTAAACCAAAGGAAACAAAGCAGCTCAAAGGCTTGAGGCCGTGACTCATGCAGAGGGCTTCCCAGGCCGTCTTCACTCGGCACATTGCTCTGTCCCACATGAAAAATGACTAAGTCAAAATAAATAAATAAATGTCAATAAATCTCGAGGAGATGGTGAGTGATTGGGGAATAGAAAAACCTGTTCAAACAGAACAGCATATTCTAGGCAGAAAATTCAGCGTCACGTTCCTGAGCTCAGAGGGGACACTATGGAGTGAGGAAGGGAAACATTTCCCAACTACGTGACGAGGCTTCCAGAAAGCATCAGCTGGTGGTGGGGAGGTTTGCACTTAGGGCTCTGCGCTTTGGGCCTGGGTTTGCAGGTGAGCTGAAAGCTTCTTTTTGCCCGAGGTGACTTTACTTCTCCTCGGTCTTGGACCAGCTGACAGTGAGAATGGCGGTGCCTGGAAGAGGGCTGGAGGGAGGAAGAGGCGATGAGCAGAGGGGAGCGGCTGCAGCAATGGCAAGCATTAAGGCACTAATGAGACAGAGTGGAGCTGGCCTGTCTCGGACAGAGGGTTGGACGGCAAAATCTAATGGTCCCTTTGGCCTTACAATTTGTGGAACGGTTTCATTCTGGTAGATAGTTGGCTCTGGCTTTAAATCATCTCTGCAATCCAACGGCAAAAAGCTGGGAGAAACAAAGGCTTTGGATCAGCACCAAGAAGCTGTTGGAGCCGTTTCTGATAGCATCGTTGGGCCAAACCCTACAGCCCTCCTCACCCCGCTTGCCCTCGGCGTGGTTACGATTTCAGCTCCCCGGAGAGCCGGGGGCTCTGCCCCTGCCGGCACGGACAGCCCGGTCTGGGATCCTGAGAGGGGAGTCCAGCCAGCAGCCCCTCCATGCCCTTGTTGTGCTGCATGTAGCGATGGGTTCGGATGCCAGGGCTGGATCCGGCCCCATTTCCCTGGCAGTTGGAGTAACAGCGCAACCCCTCGGGCCACGGGCCAGTGAGGGTATTGTCTGAAGACGATCGACTGCCGCACGCTTCTTCCCCGCGCTGCCCGGCGTCACAGAGCCTCTGCGAGAGCACACAGGGCTGAGGGGCAAGGACAGCTCGGAAGTGGGCTCTTGATGGTCTTTTCTGGCCTCAGGACTCCTTGTTTGGATGCCAAGGCAAACAAATAAATCATATTCAAAGGCGTCTGCCCACAATAGTGCTGAAGTCAGAAAAACAGCGAAGCGGGGAGCTGAGATCAGGGGTCAGGATTCCTCTTAGACACCACAGCTTTGCTCAGTGCTTTCACTTGGCTTTGCTGCCTCTTCTGCTGCCGTTTGGGCGAGAGCGATGATGTATCCTGTAGCCTTTCTTTGGGCTGTTTTTCCAGCGGGAATCAGTGATATGCTCCCGGACTGCCCCGGCACAGCTTGCTGTGGGGACGGTGCACTGCGGGCAACCTCTCCGGCCCTTTGATGAGCGCGTACACACGGTCAGTGAGCCAGCGCGCGCGGAGGCTGCCGCACCCCCCCTCCTCAAGCACCCTGCCTCCGCCTGCGTTTCATGGGGGTCCATCTTGCCAGCACTGGGGGATGCTAGTTTTACCCCAGGTAAGATTTGGTGAGGACAACGCTAAATGTCTTTCTCCTGGAGGAAGAAAAAACCATAGAAGTCTCTTTAAAACCAATAAGCGACTATTTGACATCAACGTCTCTGCACAAGGAGCCTGGTTTGCTGCTGAACGAGGGGGAAAGCGGCTGCCAGCAACTCCCTGCAGCTGACAGACCCTCCTCGGAGGTCTCCAGCTCTCAGACTGGTCCCAGTCAGCACCGAGGCCCCACTGATGGGAGCGGGGAAGCCAGCCTCAGGGTGCTGGCAGGGTTACGGAAGGGGTGTGGGACAAGGAGGGGCTCAGGCTGCTCATTGCCAGGCGGGCGGCAACGGCAGCAAAGAGAGACTCATCACGTCAGTTCTCGGCCCCGGCCTCCGAGTTTGCAAGAGCTTTTCTGTCAGGGGCTCGGGGACATGCCTGGAATCAGCCAGGTCATTTCTCATCGCTTGGAGAGGCCAAAAGCACCTAATTGGGAACTGATCTCAGCCGTTTGTTTGCCAGGACTCGAACCAAAAAAAGCTCCATCTGAATTAAAAAAGGAATTTCCTTCCCCTGATGGTTTGGATTGTTTCTTAGTGTTATTTTAATGTAGGTCCGCTTGGTGTTTATTTAGAGCTTAGGGTGGCAGAAAATAAGCCGTGGGTCAGCTCTGATGCTAGATGGAGCTGGGCATCCTTGGAAGATGTTAACGGCGAGCGAGGTGCCCATGAGGAGACGGGAAATGTTTGTTACCTGAGCTCGATCTCCTTCGAGCGGACCCGTTAGTCCCAGACACCGAAGAGCCGGCAGGGAAAACGCTCAGCCGCCGGGTTTGCACAGCGTTGGCTTTCTGCTCTCCAAGGCTGGCCAAGGCACGTGCCCTCCTGCCAGCTCCCTGCCTGCATGCCAGGAGCGGTCCCGGCGGCCGGGGTAATGAGCAAGGAGTAGCGAGTAACTTGCCTTCTCCTCCAAATTTTAAGGCAAATTATTACTCACGCAAAAAATCCGACAGAGTTTTGGGACTTGTGAATGCTTTAATAAATCCCCAGTGACTGTCTCGCTATTCACAAAGAGCGAGTAACAGGATCCCATAAATCACGGCAAAACAAACTCAGCACTTTGGGTCAGGAAAATATTGAGAAATCCGTGGGTTTTACTCTAATCCTCTCATGGCAGGGACCCTGGAAATGCACTTTTTTTCCTTTTTTTTTTTTTTTTTGCATCCTTCTGGCTTCGACACTGACTTCCTATTCCAGCCGATGTCTTGCAAGGTTCGGCAGTGTGTGCGGGCATTCGAGGTCCAGCGCAGCACCACAGGGAGCAGGGAAAACTCCCCTGGGATGCGATGAACCTGGCACCCATCCCAGACCCATCTTCTGGGCTTACAGCTACCACCCACCGCTGCCCAGCGACCTGTGGACCACTGCAGACTTTTATGGAGCTGGGAAGGGGTAAAGGCTTGTCTGTGGTGCTGCTCCCCACTTTGGGCTCTGGGCTTTGGACCTCTGAGCATCCCCCCAGGACATCACCCCGCTGCCCCAGGGAGCGAGGCTTTGAACCGGCCTCCGGCAACGGAGCCTTTCGCCTTCTGTTCCATCCCTGCTTTGCAGAGAGGCAGGATTTGGGGTGGGGTTTTTTTCAGCAGAAATTTATCTGAGTGCTGAACTCACTGGGGTTTGGGGTGGCTGCAATCCTGTGGTGGCTCGTCAGGCCAGCACAGACTGTCCTTGGCAAGTGCGGAGGCAACACATGGCAGAGAGGCTGCCCTTCCCGCGCGGCAGCAGCGAGGAGTCAGCCCTGATGTGTGGTCCTGACTTGTCAGCAAAGTAGCCCCAGACCTCCTACCTGCCAGGAACATCTGCCGGCCAGAGGAGCCCGGGAGCGGGCAGTGCTGCGAAGGGACGGGGCCAAGCGGGCAGAGGGGAAAGCAGCCAGAAACGACAGGGAGGGAGGGACGGGAGAGGACAAAGCACAACTGAAAAAGGGAAGGGACGGGAAAGGGGCAGAAACCCTGGTGCTCTGGATTTCGTGCTTCAGAGCCAAATAGGCTGAGGGGTACTGTGTGACAGATGAAGTAACCGGCTGATGGAGACACAGAGCCCAGGCAGATGCCTCCAGCATGACTCTCCCACCCTGCTCCTACCCCGCTGGCACCCTCAGAGTGTGGCCAAGGGAGAAGGACATGGCTGGGCACCTTCTCCTGGGACACGGCCACCCTCCTCCTGGGACGGACACAGTCCTGCAGCCCCATGCTCCACCTGCCCAGCACCTCTGGAGCAAACGCGCTCAGCAGAGGGGTCTGAGAGCTTTGCAGTGGCACTGAGACACCATGGCCAGCTTCTTCTGGGCCAGCTTTCTGCTTAGGAAAGGCTGGACATCCCGGTGGTCGGGATGCTGGTGACCAGCTCCCTGTCACCCCCCAGGCTCCCTCCCCAAGCCATTGAGTCTCTCATCATACACTAAACCATTGGTGACTTCAGCTGTAATTGGCTGCAGTCTGGCATCAATAAACCAAAACATTTATTGCACAGTTTAAATCTAACACAGATTACAGCAACCCAGCTAGTTCATAATGCTTGAGCCAGGATGTGCCTCTGTGAACTCCCACCTCGCAGGCTGGAGGCTCTTCCCCACCACTGAAGCTCCATCCCAGCCTTTGGTCTGAGTGTCTGGTCCTGACCCGCTGCCCCCACCTCCTCCATCGCCTAACGCAACATCCCCCCAGCTCGCTCCATCAGTGCTGGCCCCTCTCCACCAGTATCCTGTGCTCTGGGATGGCCAAGCCTCCCTCCCCGTCCCCAGTCCCCAGTCAGTCAGGGACCATCTGTGGAGGGAGGGCGATTTCCTTAACACGTGTGGCACCGAACCCTGCTGTGGAGCGGCGGGTTAAAGGTCGGTCCTTATCGCAGGATCTCCAGTGAAATTACTGGGTTGTTCCCAGTGTTGGCACCAGAGCCAGGAAATCTGATTTGCAATAATATAATGTTCCTTTAAGTAACGTTTTCTTGAAAGACATTATTGAAGTTTAAAGAAGGGGCCGGGGTGCAGGGGAGCTTTAATTCTAGATTTGGCAATTATTTTCCTGGCTACTGTTGTTTAACCCTTGCAAGGCTGAAACGCAACTCCAGGCGGCTGCTGGTCCCCACCGTGGGGCTGTTTGCAGCTCTTGCCTCTTTCTGCCCCACCGTCTGATGAGGGAAAGCCCGACCTGTGCATCTCAGGCCTGGGTCTGCCCCGGGTTTTAAAAGCGCAGTGAGGTAAATCATGCGCACGGCCAAAATGTAGCCGACTTTTAACGAACCCGGTGAGATATAAATGGCAAATGCCTCATTTCCTCCTGATTTAAATAATGTATCAGAAAGGCACTTTGCTGGCATTAAAAAAATTAAAAAGCAAACAAAAAAGGGGTAAAAAAGGATTTGTCAGCCTCTGCTGGAGGCAGTCACCCTGAGCAGCCCGTGCGAGGGTGGGAGCACGCACAGCCCCGCGATGGAAAACGAATCGAGAACTGCTGGGTTTCTCCTGGACACCCACTTCCTCTGCCCCAGCGCGTTCGGAGCTCCCCAGCTCTGATCCAGCTCCCTACGGCAGCCTGTCGCGCGCTCGCATGCCAGGAACCGCTTAACAGGGACCGGCTGGAGAGCCGCTGCGGAGGGGAGGGGGGTGCTGTCGGTCCTCCCCCTCGCACCCCCGGCATGGTATTACTATCAGAAATATCAGACGCTTCGACTCAAATTAAAGTCAGGTTAAATATCTCAAATGCAAAAAAAAAAAATTCCACACAGTTCCAGATGGAACGCGGTTCCTCAGCTTCATACCGAGCAAAATAACCAAGAAACCTTTCAGAGCTGTGCCTGCCCCTCCGCCGGGGAGGCCGGGGAGCCCCCGCCGAACCTGAGAGCTTTGAAGCTGTGATTTGGCTGGACTAATGCAAAGCATGACACGTCGTCAGAGTATAAATAGCCTCTTGGTGAAACACACGGTGGTAAATACACGGCACTGACAGCACCCAAAGCAGAACCACGTGTGGGCGCACACACGAGCTGCACACAATGGCACATGCATAAGGCACACGCCAAGACAGCGCACGAACCCTGCCAGGACCCCCCGTGCCCCTGCAGCATCCCTGGCCGTGCCGCCTGGCGCTGGCCGCAGCAGAACATCTGGCCCACAGTCCATGTACCGGACGGCAATGTGCTGGCCATTAAATCGAGCGACACGATAGGAGGAGAACAGCTTTAGAGAGGATGAGTTGATTTAGGGTGGGTTTCTTTGCACCTTCTTTTTCCTCTGTCCAGACACATACTTACTGACACGATAGTCAAGGTCTGAGCGAGGCTCTGGCAGGGCGGTGGGGACACTGGCACCACCCATTGCTTTGGGGAGTGCCAGCATGTCTGTCCCATGCAGCTACGGAGCAGGTGGATTGTGGCAGGATGCACCCAGGACACTCGGCGACCTGGTGGCCACACTGTGACAACTGGGGGCTGCCCACTGAGGAGCAGCAGCTCGAGGGACCCAGCCTCAGGGTGCACCGCAGCCTGTCTGAGTGGAGACGCCCCTTGGGACCCCTCGGACCCAGACCTGCCCCGGTGCTCGATCCTGACCCCTGTTCTCAGCCCATATACTCATCGCCGTGGCATGCAAAAGCCACCTCTGCAGGGCAGCCGTTCCTCCGCCCAGCCATGGCCTTGGGCAGCTCCTGCGGAGGTTAGGGGGTTCCACACCTGGGCTCTAAAGGGACGGACACGACTTTGCTCGCAGCAGTGCCCAGCCCAAATCACACTCCGGCTTTACACAGCCCGAGTTGTGCCAGATCCCACGAAAGAGGGACCTCCCACAGCCTCTCACCCTTCTGTGCGCCGGGTCCGATCCCCGAGGTTCGGATCTGGCTCTGGACACCTCCCAAATCGGATGTATTTATTTGCAGAGCTGGGCACTTCCCCACCCCTATGGCTACAAGACCAGGAGCGCTGCGGATGTCATCGCCGTCCAGCCCAGCATCCTCACGGAAAGGCTCAGCATCCCCCTGGGCGGGGTCCTCAGCCACGACTTCTCAGCCAACCACCCCTCCGGCATGTCCCTGGTGTCTCCCTCTGGGCACTCGCACCCTGCTCCTCTCTTGCTCTCACAGTTATCTCCTGCTCCTCTGCTTTCCGTGGTGTTTCTAACCCTGCCCTCTGGCTGCCCCATTTTCTTCATCTCTGCATTTCACCCTCGCCGGAGCCGAGCCATCCCCCAGCTCTGCTGCTGTTTGGGTTGGTAGTGCTGACTCTCCTCTCCTGCCCTCCTGCTTTGATTTAGCGTCTGCCTATCTCTCCTCAGGTTAATCAGTGGATTAACTGCAGCCCTCCCTCCCTTTCTCCTAAATCCTTACCCTTCATCACAAACCTAGGAAACAAAACAGACCAGGTACTTTTCCGTGGAGGCAGCCAAACTATTTGCTCTCCTATCAGCCAGACCCTCCCACACCTTTCTCTGGGCCTTTCTGACCCCAGGGACACCCACTTGTCTGCGAACACTTCTGCCTCCCCAAGCCCCCGTGCTCTGCTCCTCCTGGGGACACCGGCAGGGCGTGAAAAAATCACAACAGGACCCAAACTTCCCAGATCTCAGCCGGGTGCCACCTCATTTCGCCCTGCTGTCACCCCGCGTCCCTGCCCCCTTTCCTCTCCCTGAAATCATCCTAGCCAGGGGAGGGATGGCACAGCAGCTGACACCCCCCTCCCACAGACACCCCCGTCCTCTGCCTCTGCTCCCAGAGAGCCACTGCTGCCCTGTTAACCCTTTGCTCCGAGCCACGGGGGTCCCTCGGGTCTCAGGGCAACTCATTCCCCACTTAATACCATCCCCGCTCCAGGCTCGAGCTGTTCGGCTCTGCCCCGTGAATGACCCTGAGAGATACCCAGTATCTCAGGCCGGCGGGATGCCGTCAGAGCCATCCATCCTCCCAGCTCAAGAGCAGCCCAGGGCTGGGATGCACCTCGAGGTTTAAGACTGTTCATATTTTCTGCTTTAATCAGCAGCTTCCAGTGCTGACTGAAGGCGAGATAAACTCTGTCAACCCATCTGCAGGTGGGCAACCGAAACGAGAGCCTCTGAAATAAAGCATGGAGCTGCTGTAAAAAGGTGCCTGGATGCCAGGACAGACCATTTCCTTGAACAGCAGTGCCAAATGCAGGGAGCAAACGCTTCTGGCTCAGCTCTGCCTCAACACTCACCCAGTGTCTGAACAACTGAAGAGCTGGTCCTGAGCGCTGAGGAACCCACAGCCTCAGGACCCCCTCGCTTATGAGGATGGTGGAGACCAAACCTCCAAGCTGGAGGGTACAAACCATCAGCTCGCCCAGACAGCTGTGGAAGGGGATCCAGCACAGCCGGACTGCTGAGCTTTCGGGCTTCCCAGAGTGACACGGGGACTCAGCACCGTGACGGAGGACGAAGGATGAGTGCTCTCACCACCGGCTGGGCAACTAAGTCTTTTCTTTTGCTCAAAGGTGCTCGATATTAAGAGTTACGGGGGTTACGCTATGAAACCTTATGGCTTAACTGGTGAAGAGGTGAATTCCCATGACAGGCTAGTCTGGCCAGTAGGGGATCGAGCCCCTGTTTGTCCTGTTTGTTTACTGTATTTCTTAACGAGCTCACAGAATACATTGTCCTGCAAATTTGAGAGATCCAAACGGATCGTGACACCCTTCCCTTCCCCACCTGTCCAGCTCTGTGGTTCTCCTTCCAAACCTTGAAGGCTCCAGTTCCTCCTGTCTGTGGTTTATCATCTTTCTTGCAGAACACACAGAAGAGGAGGGCACTACAGCAGCAAACCCTCATCAGAGGGAGAAGGTCACCCCAAGGCACCTCCTTAGGAGGTCATGGCCCCATTGTGCTGGGCACTGAAAATCCAGGGTGAGGCAGATAACCTGCACCCGGGAGAACTGGTCAGCTGGGGTGGGACTGGGAGGAAAGGACCCAGGCTGCCCTATCCCCCCTGACTGAGGGGAGCAGCGGTCCAGTCAGGGTGCTGGTGGAGGCACCAGTTACCCCCTCGCCCAGCGCGACTCCCACTCCCCCTGCAGCGGGAAGCAGTGGGTGCCAAGCACAGAGGTGGGATCACTCAGCAGGTCCCAGGGTCTGCGCGTGGTGGGAGCCGGCGGTGACTGACGTTCAGGCCACGAGCCAGCATTGCATCAGCACCTGGAAATGTGCTGCCTCTGGAGTTATTCAGCCTTCTGGAAGCCACTCATCTACCTGCTCGTGTTTGGGCAGCCCGAGAGCCCCCTCCCCTTGCACTGTGCCAGCCACCACAGGGCGAGGGGGGAGAGTCGAGGAGAGGAGAGCCGAGGAGAAGGGTCCTCACGTGAAAAAGCGATTCCGGCAGCTCACAGCTATGACCCAACTTTTCAGCTGAGCCGCTCCTGCCAAAGCAGCGTCTCCAAAGCTGCAGCTCCCTGATAAAACCTAATACCGTTGCCCATAAATTGTATTAAATAAACAGCAGCTGCAGATCAAGGTATATTCATCAAGGGCTTCCTCTTCTTTTTTTTTATGAATGGCTGAAGACTCGGAGATGCCGTTTGCCAGTAGTCTGTCAGCGGAGCCTGCATTTAAAATCAGTTTGGTAATTACAACTCCGACTCGGAGCCACAAATCAAAAAGGAAACTTCAGCCCTTCAGGATGTTTTGGACCATTAGGGAGCTGGTAATTACGCACCCCAGCCGGGCATTAATTTAGGGCCCCGGTGGAGCAGCGATGGTGTGAATTTGAGACAGGAAACGGACCGCGAGGAGTTTCAAAGGCTGGGAGCTGCTGTCAGTCTGTTTACAGCCACCTCACTTAACGTGGTTAAAATCTGCCAGGAAACACTTGCCGAACGCGGGATTGCCGTTGCGCCGGTTTATTTTTCCTGGTGAAAGAGGCAGCTGTTCTGTCGGCGAGGAACGAATGAGGGAAATACACGTACCCTCTGTTTACACAGGACCTGCGGTGTTCGCTGCGCTGCTCCAGGTCACTGGGATCCCGGCGTGACGAAGGGGCTGTGGGTGTGTAGGGACGGACAGACACAGACGGACAGACAGGAGGGTCACAGAACCAGCCAGCTGGCAGCAAGCGGATTTGACTGCACAACGCCATCACAGCCGCCCCCCTCCAAGCTGTCAGGAGAAGCCCCGGGGGCTCAGCACCCATGTTCTCACGGCACGGCAGAGCCCTGCTCTGCACACACCCGGCTTTCTGGCAGCACCCTCTGGTGCACAGAGCGTGTGTCGTGTCCCGCTTCCGAGGAGGAGGTCAGCCAGGCTGTACCTGGCCCGAGACCCGCGGTTAGGACCCGGGGAGCGCTCCCGCCAGCTCAGCCCTGCAGCACCAGGCCTTGCCGTTCCTATGAATGGGCCAACGTCCAGTAGCTGCAAAGGTTATTAATGGTCATAAAATGATCGAGTTCTTCAGAGCATCCTGTTACGCTGGTTGTCTCCGGGATCTCCTGCAGGCTGGTCCCGCAGCCCCCGTTGTCTGGGCTCTCCAAGTATCACATCTCCGTCAGGAGAGCTGCAAAGACAGTCAAGCCCCAGGGACCAGCAGAAGGATAGGGCTGGGTTTTGGATAACGGGGAAGGAGAAGCCCCCGGGCTGCCCTGCCCAGCCTGGTCTGCCTGTCCCCAGCACAGCCCGTCAAGCTCCATCCCCCGTGAGGAAACGCCTGGCACCAAACCTGTGCCCTCCCGTGACCGGGGCACTGAACGAGGGCCTCCACCGCCCTGCGCAAGCCTCAGGGAAGGTTCAGAAAACCCGACGGTTAATGGGCATCACAGGAGGTCCAGCCGCTCCTCTCCCCTGCTCCTCCGGCGCAGACATTGCTTTTTCCCTCCGCATCGATGGAGCACAAGGGCAGCCAGCTCCGACCACTGCAACGGCCTGACTGGAAAAAACAGAGTGACTGGGCACACAAAAAATAGAAGTTGGAATTTCTCATTCAGGATTTAAATAATTTTAAATCTCTAAGCACAACACTGGCCAATGGCTTTGTGATCCGGGGCTTTGAGGGTCTTTGTGCCAGTGTCCCCAGGACCTCGGCAGCTCTGCCAGCCTTGGAGGGGGCTGCGGGCAGCCGCTGGCGCTGGGCTGCTGGCCCCGGCACGAAAACCTCATCCTGTAAATAATGAAGTAATGAAGTAAGGATGTGTCTCATAGCAGTCCATTAAATGGATGCGTCCGGGCTGCCGCAGGAGCTTTGATGACTCGGGCGCTCGGCAGACGCAGCGAACAGACTGATGAAATATAAACGGAGCTGGGGAGCCGCGGTGCTGGGCGATGTGCCCACGAGGGGCTCGGGCAGGGCGAAGCTGCCACGCAGCCTGTACTCTGGGGCAGGGAGACGGAGGGTGACGGTTTTAGGTGCTGTATTTTCAGCAGGTGTGACCCCGCAGAGCTGAGCCTGTGCCGTGGGGTGCAGCCCAGTGTCAGCGACCCAAAAAGCAGCCCGAATGATGGCGAGGAGGAGGGACCCCAACATGAGGGTGCTGTTCCTGGGCTCAGGACCCCTGAGTGTGAAGGAGGAGAGGAGGTTTGCAGGTTTCCCTGTGATGGGAGCCCCTCCACACCAGGAAACTTCTTCCCAATAACCACCCCGTATCCCCTCTCCTATACATCACCCCCGGCCTTGCAAAGTGCCCCCGCTCCTGCCTGGTGCTTGCACCCTCCATGCTGCACAGCCTGTCTTTCACCTCCCCTCCCTGCCTTGGCTTGCCAAGCCAGGCAGATTTAGCTCTTTACACCTTTCCCCGGGAGTCAGTCCGTCGCGGTGTGATGGATGCACGCTCCCCATTATCGTCTCGGTGAGGACTGACCCCGGGACCAGGCACGGGGTGTGTGCCAGGGGCCAGGGCTGGCCCACGCTGCCCACCGAGGGTCCCCGGGCAGCAGCATCCCCGGGCAGCGCAGGCTCCCGAGCCCAGCTCGTCCGGCTCCAGCGTCCCTGTCACCCTCACTCTGAGACAGGCAGCTGCTGCCACACTGCCCCCAGCAAAACTGCTGCCACAGGTTCCCTTCGGTTCAGCGTCACTCTGGAAAATACCAGGCACCTCGCAGAGGACAGAGCTATTTTCTATCACAGACATGTCAACGCTTGGCATTTCCTGTGACTTTCCCTGCATCCCCCCCAGACAAAACTCAAACTACATATAAATATATATTGGAAACGGAGCCGTCACCTTTATTACAAGCCTCGTCCTGAACGGCAATTTCTGCACTTGCTTTAAATACATCCGTGACAAGTGACAGGCAGAAGGGCGGCGGAGCCGACACCAGGGGGGCAACAAGGGAAGGCGGGGAGGGGCAGGTAAAATTTTGCTTTCTCTTCCCTTTCTGTCCATCCTCAGCCCCCTGCATGAAGAGACAGCGAGGTGCTGGTCTGGAGGAGAGGGCTGGGGAGGGACGGCGATGGGGACTGTCTCTCATTTCTCAGTGCCAGGCTGAGCTGCCTGGGGGAAGAGTGGGGAGGGACAAGAGAGAAAAAAGACGTTAAAATGTTCAGTGTGGGGTTACTGACAAATCATCAGGCTCACGGAACCCACGCAGAACAAAGGGTTGCATTTGCAAATCAATAAAAATAAACGTGGAGGGAAGATGCAGGAATATTTTAACATAAATCTACATAAACCCTCACCCTGGAGATACCCGGGGAGGTGCCCGATACCAAGCAGGCGGGCAATGCCCCCGCAGACCCCCGCCAGGCCAGGAAGGGGTGTGGGGATGGGGGGAGCAGGGCTGGTCCCCAGCTCCCAAACCCCATCTCTGTGCCCAAGGCTGCTGCAGCCACAAAAGGGGCATCACAAAGAGGGTTGTTCTTGGCCATCACCATCCGAATTCTGTAATTTCTCCACAGTGCAAAATGTGGTGCCATAAATGGGGGAAATGACCCAGGGAAAATGCTCTGTCCTCTGCCAGAGGCATCGCCAAGCCGGGCATCTGCCTCCTCCCCGGGCTCAGAACCTTCTTCACTGCATGTAATGCTGCTCTCCGACACCAGTGAGCGAAGCTGGTCCAGAAACGGGGCTTCTCTGCTGGGAAATTCCAACACTTCCCATTTTGTTTTGTTTTTTAATCCCACATCTGGACAAAACCAAAATGGAAATAGTTTGGAAAATAAAAAGCTCATCACAGGTTTCTGTTCCTCACCTTGGCAAGGGTGAGCCACTAGCAGAGCAAGTGGGGAAAGCTGAAGCAATGTCATCTATTTCCACTCTAAACAGCTCTGAAAATGTTCTGCTGAAGCACCAGCTATCAGCAAGCTCCCAGAAAACATTCCTGCTTCAGGCACAACAGGAAACATCTCCTGTCTATTATCACCGGCAGCTCACAGTGGGGGAAACCGAGGCACAGCAGCACCATGTCCTTCTGCTGCGACGGGTGCCGTGCAGGGAGCTGGGGGTGCAGGGAGCTGGGGGTGCAGGGAGCTGGGGGTGCAGGGAGCTGGGGGTGCAGGGAGCTGGGGGTGCAGGGAGCTGGGGGTGCAGGGAGCTGGGGGTGCAGGGAGCTGGGGGTGCAGGGAGCTGGGGGTGCAGGGAGCTGGGGGTGCAGGGAGCTGGGGGTGCAGGGAGCACCGAGGCCCAAGCAGAGATGCTGGTACCTGTGCACGGCCCCAGGCTTTAACTTCCTGCCTATTATCAGGGGTTTCACAGCAAAACTGCTCCGAAAGGCATCCTCCAGCAGACCGGCTCAGCTGTCCCCAGGGGTGGGACCTCCGCCGGGTTTCTCTGGATGCCCCACATCCCCCAGCCCCGCTGTGAAGGTACGGGGAGACTCAGGCTGTGCCACCTTGGTGGGAGGTTTGCAGGGGGGTGGGCTGGGGAAGAACTCGCCCCTTCCCACACCCCACTGTGCTGGGACACCCGCTCTTACCTCAGCCCGGGGGAGGGAGACACAAACTCCCTGGAACAAGCACCGAGTGAGAACACCGAACCTTTTAACCAGGCTGCGAGCTCGCTGCTCCTCTGCTCCTTGCACTAGAAATGACCCAAAAGGGAACTGCAACATTTTGTTTCATTTTGAGCAAAGCGTTTTGTTTGATCCGAGAGGAGCAGGGGTTGGGGAGGGGGGCACAGCGAGAACGGGTCACTTCAGCATCCAGGAAACAGTTCATTTCGGCTCAAATAAAACTTAATTCCGTTATTGCTCTTGCAGCCGGAGAGCCGGCCAGGCAGGGGATGCCCAGGCCAGGCAGCCCAGGAGGAGGTGAGGACCTGACCGCCACGGCCAGCGCGCCCTGCCCAGGACGGACACACCGCTCTTCCTCCAGCTGATGGCTACGCACACTTTTGGGGGTCTCCCAGGCTCCGTGCGACGTGTCCTTTGCTGAAAGAAGGACCCAAACGGGATCCTCCAGAGCTGGGTCAAGTGTCCGCACCCACCGCGACGCTGCGCGCGCCCCTGGGGCTCCTCTGCCGGGCTGAAGCTGCGTTTGGCCGACGCGCACAGAGCTTCAGCACAGCCAAAGCCACATTTCCCAGTGAGTTCAGCAGCTCTCCCTCTTCCAGGAGGTCCCCCACGTTGCGAGTCCTCTGTGCCGACTTCTCTGTGTCCTCCACACGGGGCGGCACCGGGGGCCGCGCGGGTGCAGCCGCAGCCATCCCTCCCCTGGCTGACCCGGCTCTGGGCCAGGCAGCTGCGACTAATGGGTAGCAAAGCACTTATCAGGCAAACTTTAGCCCCTCTTCCGGTTCATGAATTGCTCATGAGCTATTTGTGAATTTTTTGACTTTAATTGTTATCCTAAATTATTCATCAAATAATTTCAATAGCTCGTTCTCAGGCCAGATTACATTTTAAATGAGCTGTTTCCATGCACGCTCCTGCCAGAGAACTCGCTGTCGAGCAGCCACAGAAAGCAAACGTAAAACAGGACACGAAACACGGGGAAACAAACGTCAGGAAACACGAAGGGGACTTTTCACCCCGACCTGCTCAGTGCTGAAGCAACACTTCTGCAAGCAGCGGCTGCCGACCTGCCCAGCACCTCTCCGGAGCTGCTCATGGCAGAGCCATTCTTGCAGCGATGGCAGCTGATGGAGGAGGGCATCTCCCTGCCCTGGTCACCAAGAAAACCACCTCTCCCTCCAAAAGCTGCTCCTGGACACATGCACACCCTCCCTGAGCCCCTCTGAGCTGCCTTCACTCCCACACCGTCCCTCAGAGCTCCAGCACCAGCTGAGCTGGAGGAGACGGGGACACCCGGCCACAGGGCTCGGCTCAAACCACCTCTGAGCAAAGCAGGCAGGGCGATTAGAGAGCCGAGCAGAGCGCACACGGGAACAGCGTGGCAGTGTCACCTCCCCTTGCCACAACCCCCCAAAACCGCCAGCAGCTCCGACAAAGGCAGCGAGGTAACACCAAGGCTGGGCCGTGACTCAGCTCCGAGGCTGGAAGCGACGGCGATGGAGAGGGGCCGGGGCTGTGTTTTCCCCCGGTGCCACACTGCTGAGCAATGGGGTGGGCTCAAATAATCGGCTGATGTTTATTTTTCCTGCTCACTTGACTGGGCGTCAGCATCACACCCCAGCCCAGGGCCACTGCCCAGTGCTGCGCAACCACGCAAGAAAACACCTCATTGTCTCTCAACTTGTTACCCCTTTTTTTTGCCTAACCTCAGCGAGCCTTTGGGGAAAGGCTGTGCCTGGAGAAGGCACAGCGGTGGGGTCAACCCTCACCTTGCTACTGCAGGGCCCCAACACTCCTCTGCTGCTGCAGCCTCAGCTCGGTCACCTCTTTCCATCCCAGCACACCCCAGTTCAAGTGCCTCAGGCAAGCTTTACGGGCTCATCATGCACACCGGATGATCACAGCTACCTCTTCTGGTTTCAAAAACAGGAAAAAAAAAATCTCTCCTGGTATAGAAACCTCTGCTCTGGGAGGCAGAGGCTGTACCAGACTTCAGGGAGAGCAACCCTCTGCCCTCCCGAGGCTGAGCCAGGGGCTGGACTCGCAGCCCAGGCACATCCCAAACCCACCCGAGCACCCGGACACAGGCGCACACGCAAGCACAGACTGGGGCTGTACCGAAGGTAAGGTGGGAATCGGGGAGGAAGTCAAGAACTGACCCTGTCTGCTCCTGAGATAATATATCTCCAAAAGCCAGCTCAGGTTTCCTGGCTTCAGCACTGCTATAGAAAATTTATGGTTTGAGAAAGTTCTTGGAGCCCAAATCCCTCAACCTATCACCTTTTCAACCTCGTGTTTATCAAGACACCAGTTCCTCTTCCTCCCACCCTTTGTTTTCAGTTCTCGGAGCCCAGGAGGCTCAGTCCTGGCACTGCCCAAGCCGTGTGAAGGTACGATAAATCCTCCCAGTCCTCCCCTTGCCTCCGCTCCTCTTTCTCGTCCCCGTTCTCCTTTTTCTGGGGCAGAGCGTGGTGCTGACGTCCTGCTCTTTGCCAGCTCCACATGTTCTATGCCGCTCTCCTGCTCTCGGCTTCGCTCCCTTCATCTCTGCAAAAACAGCCATCAAACACCACAAGTTGCCACGGCGACCAGAAAAATCGTGGTGACCCCGGGGATGGGCGCTGGCCCGGTGTCCCGCGGCATTGGCCTGGAAAGCTCATCACCCATCAACCCCCAAGATGCTCCCGGGCTGTCCGCTTTCCTGCTGGGGCTGGGCATGGCCAGGGAAGGGGCAGGCTCGGGGAGGGCATCCTGCCACCCTGCTGCAGGAGAGGAGTTTCTCTCTGCTGCATTTGTTATTATCCCTGGGGGCAAAAAAGCACACGTGGGTTTATTTCCAAAGAGTTTCCCTGTCTCATGGATTTCTGGTCACCTGTGGAGTACAAGAGAATTTAGTGGTATCAGCAGGGGACCCTCCAGGCTTGTATTAGCAGGAAACTGAGGAGGACAGGGAGGTCCCCGCGGGAAAGGAGGTGGTTTGGGGGCTTGGAGGAGGGTTGCAGGGAAATGGGACGGCAGGAGCCCAGGTGAGGGGGCGGAAGACACTCAAGTGCCAGGGATTTGTGAGGAAGGCCTATAAAATTGCTGGAAGTAATGAAAGGAGAGAAGAACGACCAGGAGAACAGAGCGGTTTATTCCAGGAGGAGTGAGATGGCTGCAGAGGAAAGAGAGGAGGAAATATGAGAGAGTTCAATAAAACTGCGGACAATTGAGACGAGGTGAATAAGAAACAATTATTCCCATTTTCTCAGAGCACAAAACCCCTAGGACATCCAATAAAGCTACGCAGCAGCAGGTTTAAAACAAATCAAAGGAAGTCTTTTATCGTGCGGAGCCCAGATGCGCTGCGGAGCCCCCGGTCGCAGGATGCAGCTGAAGACAAAGCCACCGCCCGGGCGGCCAAAGCAAAGGGACAGAGGCATGTGAAGGGCTTCTACACGCATCGATCCAGATAAAACCTCCGGCTCGGGAAATGCCCGGATCTGGTGGCTGCCAGAAGCTAGGAGGGTGCACAGGGTAGACAGGGGGCTGTGCGAACCCCCTTCCTGCTGCTGCTCCCTCGGCAAGCGGTACTGACTGCTGCAGGAGAGGAGGCTCCTTCGGTCCAAGCCACATGGTGGTGGACCTCTGGGACACCATGAGGGTGTTCAGAGCTGCCCTGGGGCAGCTTGGTGCTTTCAGAACCCTCAAAGCAAATTAAACCATGAGAGGCAGCTCGGCTTCCCTCCTGCACCACCTGGCACGCTGGGCTTGCTAGGGCACAGAAAGAACCACTGAACCACCAAAAAGAGACAAAATCAACAAACTCTAACCCCCCAAATGCTGATGGATTTGTCAGACCAAGGGAGAGCCGGACAACGCATGAGACGGAGCAGCTCAGTGACTCCCCAGCTGGGACTTCTCCCAGATGCTCGGCTGGGGATGACACCAGGGCAGAGGGCCCGAAGTCCCTCCCTTCGCAGAGAAGGGGAAGGCAACAAGCCTCAGGAGGATGGGTCTGTAGAAGGGAAGACACATCTGCCTTGGATATGGATTCTCCAGCTGGTCTCACAACAGCCTCTCACAGAGGACCCACCAGGCAGCTCTCATCAGTTATTAGAATCTGATAAAATTCCACTCCAGCTAATTCTGCCAGCAGAAAGCTCCAGATCGATGCACAGAGGCTGTGTCCCTCCTGGCTCAGCCGTGCCTGCTTGTTTATTTATTTACTCTTAATGTACATCTCAGCTGCACAACAATGAAAATGGGGGGTTGCAAATGGAGGAGAGGCTTGTCAGAGGGAAGGAGGTGGCCTGGGATGCAGAGGTAGGGGCTGGGGAGCATCCACAGTAGCACAGGACAGGAACCACCCCTCCTGCCAGGGTTCAGCTAACGACCAGTTGGTTGCTTTTGTGGTCTTGATGGTATTTGTGTGGGAGAACATGGGACACTTGGGAGAACCACTTGGGCTGGTTTCCCAGCCCAGCCTGGCTCCAAATGCTGCCTCGCTCTTGTGCTCCCACCATCCATGGCCACGCTCTCCAGAGGGATGCCCACAGCCAGCCACGATCGCCTCTCCTCCCCACTCCTCCACCACCACCCCTCTCCCAGTTTAATAGCTACTTTGCCAGTATTTCCTGGGTTTCATAGAGCTTTCACTGCCTGTTTCTATGACTTTTGAGTAATTGCTGTTTGTTTATCATGGCTTGTATGTCAACAGCTGGGTCACACCCCATGCGCTTCAGCATGAAAAGAGCCATTTGATAGATTCCATTAAAGTTCCTTCTTATGCTATTTACTGTACCTTTAGAAGCGCAGCTGGAGGAGCTGGGGAGGCGGTGGGCAGTAGCTCAGCCCACGCCACCAAAAGCAGCAAACCTCAGTCCCACACCCTCATCCTTCCTCACAGTCCCACAGAGCCGAGCCTGGAAACTCCCGGATCTCCCCGCAATATTCCCACCCAGGAGCACCTCAAGCAAACCCCACCGGTGGTAGAGAGCAAAGCAGAGGAGTGCTTCAGCCTGGACTTGCAGGTGGAGACAGCCCTTTACCCACAGCTCTCCCCAGGCGCAGCTCACCCAGCAGCAGCCTGGGCATCGCCAGCCACACAGCGTGAGCCAACAATAACTCCACAGAATAAACCTCAGACGCCACATTCGCACGTTGACAGGCCGCGCTCCCCCCGTGATTGCTAAAGCAGCATCGAGCAGAGCTCTTCTGGGGAAGTGGAGAAATGAGAGATGAGCCCATCAGGGACAAAGCTCAGAAAAAAAGAGAAAGAAAACTCATTCTCCAGCCCTTCGACTGAGGGAGCAGCTGTCCCTGCGCTCCGGGGGAGCCAGGCACCAGCACCATTCGCTGGCACATCCCGCCGGCTCCAGTCACTCATTTTAGCATTACCCACCAACGAGGAGCGTGCAGCACCAGTGAAACAGATTGCTGTCACCATTTCAGAGCTGAAAAGAGGGAAAGCCATGTGGGGAGCATGCTGGAAAAGAGAAAGCAATAAAAAGAATTGCATGCAACCCAAAAAAGCCTTCACCTCAGCCAGGGCCCTGCATATGGGCTGGGGATGCTGGCAAGCGGAGGGGCGGAGGCAGGACAGATGGGTGCTGAGCAGAGGCTCTGGCAGAGGGGACAGGCAGATGGGTGCCCACACAGCACCACCCAGCAGGGACCAGCCCAGGCGAGCAGGAGCCAAAGCTCTTGCAGCTCAGGTTCATGTCACATTGGGGTGCTGACCCATCTCATCTCGCACCAGCCAAAGGGACCAAATCCCAACAGGGATGTGGCAGGAGCCACCTCCCGCCCACAGGAGCACAGGGAAAACCATCACCACTGCCCACTCACCTGCTCACACCACCCACTTTACATCCCTCCTCCTTACTGAGGCTTTTATTGCCTCCCTCATGGAGAGCCCAGCTGAGATCCAGCTTCCTTCCAGCTGGGAACTTAATTAGGTCAATTAATTAACATCATTATGCCCCTCCTCGTCAGGCCTGTATGGGAAATGGGTGAGCTTGGGGCAGGGCAAGGTCCCTGCGCCTCTGCTCCCATGGGTGCTGTGGCACATCCCCTGCAGCCCTGGTGCCCAGCAGTGTTCAAGGCAGCACCGAACCCAGTCTGGCACTGGGCTGGCAGCTGTCAGGGCTTGCTTTAGCCCTGACGAGGCTCAGAGCACCCCCAGCCAAGCCAGGGTGGTTGTGGGTGTCCCTTGGAGGAGGCAGCGGGTGCCCTGGCAGGGCTGGGGTGCACCAGGGCCAGGAGGAGATGCTGCAACAGGCTGTGCACAGCCCCAGCCGGAGCAGAGCCTCGGAGGAAGGCGAAGAGCCCGAGGCAGGCAGCTTCTCGGAGCAGCTGATGTAATTCCACCACTACAGCACTTGCTCCCGGCTTTACGCAGCACCCGGAGCCCCAGGGACCGAGATACGGGAGAGGCAGCGTCCAGCCTGGCTCGCAGCTCCGGTGAGGACTCATGTCCTTCATCGCAGCTCCGGGCTGTGCTCGATCAACAGCGCGGGGGATCCTCAGATGGCGGCAGGCCGCTGGGGTGCTGCTCTGGGCTGGTTCTGGCAGGAGTGTGTCTCCTGCAGAAAGCCCTGGCACAGCTCTGGTGGAGGCACAGGGAAGCGGTGTCTCGGCTCCCTGGCGAAGGTCCCTCTGCCGGGACCGTGCTCCTGGGCAGACGCGGGGTCTGCTCAGCCCAGTCCCAGGCAGCTCATCCCTGTGCTGCTTTTATCTATTTATCACAGGAAAAGAAAGACCAGCACCTCCACTCAGCCCGCTCCGCCTTGTTTGTACGTGACAGCATAGGTTTCGTTTACTGCTCAGGTTACTTGACTCCTTTTTTCTCTCTAAAATCTGGGCCATTTATTTGAAATAAAACCAATGATTTCACATGAGGAAAAAACCCAACCCTCACAGTACTGCATTTCAAAACATTTTGGTTATTTGAGCGTTTCTGTCACCTCCAGCGGGGTAAGAGCTGCTGGAATTTAACTCGCGCTCACAAACAGTTTTGTTTCTCTCCCCACATCGCAGCTGTATCTCTCAGCAAATTTGCTATCGGGGAAGTAACACTCTCTGATCCCGAACTCCAGGGTTGCCTGATGGGGTCGGGGGGGCACCCACCACCTCTGCAGGGAGAGGAGGACCCGGCTGGCATCCCAGGCAGCATCTCCTCGGGAGGAGGGTGCCGGGGTGAACAAGCCCGGCCGGTCCACGCTGCGCCTCACGGCCCCGCCGGCAGCCCTGGCAGCGGCGTTTATCTCCTCTGATACCTTCCCTCAGAGGTGGCTTAGTGCATCCAGATTTGGGATTAGAGGAGGGACAGAAAGGTCAGCCCGGATCAATGGTGATTAGCTTTAAAGGACCTAAAGAGCCTGTTGTTTGCTCTGCGTTAACAATCCCGCCGCCGAGCCAAGATTCCCTGGAACCACTTGAGATCTGAAAGGACAAACACACGGTGCTGGAGATTAGAGCCTGAATCCCTACACCTGCGAGCGAGGAGCGGTGCCGCGCCGGCCGTGTGGCCAGCGCAGCGTCTGTCCGTCAGGTGGAACAGGGGGAAGCGAGAGTGGAGGGGGATCGGCTGCAGGAAGGGGAGATGAGGCTGGAGTCCACAGAAATGTGCTGATGGAGGGCAGGCAGCGGTGGCAGCCGGGGGGCTGACACCCCTCTGCAGGAACACAGAAACACACCACAGACGACATTTTCATGTGGAGCATCTGAGGAGCATCTTGAATCCACCTTCCTGAGCACATATGGGGGGACGCGGGCACATGAGGTGACCAGAGCCATCACAGGGGGCTCCCACAAGGCTGAGCCCCCCGGGCTGCCCCAGCTTCATGCCTGCAGGGGGGCTGCCGGGCTGGTTTTGGGCTGCTGCTGCTGCTGCTGCTGCTGGGAACAGTCCCCAGCCAGCTCGCCTGCTCATTCCCACCTCTCTTTCCAGCTTTCCCGTAAAAGCTTCATTTAGATTGAAAATGATATTTTCAGCATGTTAATTAAGTACTAATTGCTGATTAAAAACATATTTACCGAGGTCTAACAACTATGTAACCAGTGATGTCTTACTACAGCCTCACTCCCTGGGATTTAGACCTGTGGAAAGGTTGTTCTAAGAAGCCCTTGGCATTTGGGTAATGGGCTGTTGGGGAGCCGCTCTCCCCAACGGGCGAAGACAGCTATTTATGCTAATGAGATGCCAGCTGATTATTAGAAACACATTGACCCAGGTTGGGGCTGTGGTGTAACTGATACGTATCTACTGTGTTCAGTAGCTGCGAAACCTCAATCAATGTGTTTCTCATCATCAGCCCGCGTCTCCTGCACATAAATAATATCCGTGATGCAGAGAAGAGCTCCAGTTCCCAGAAGTTAGAAAGAAACCCCCACTTCCCACCCCTCGATCCCCTCCTTGCTGCAGATCTAACCTTGGAATGGGGCTTTGCCACTTGCCCCACTGCCCACGTCTGGGCTCCAGGGCCCATGGAGACCTGTGGCCACGTCCAGTGTCCTCCAGAGGAGAGCTCTGGACTGCTTAGGTTTCCTGGGTTCGATGTTCAATGGAGCCCCCTCACATCATTAACTTTAGGTCTTATGTGGTTATTTTTAGGTCTCACAGTGTTATTTTTAGGTCTGAGAGGCCAAGGGGCCTTAGGACAGTCTAGCTGGAGGATGTCCATCCCTCCTGGCTTTCAGCGATGCTGACGGCTGCGAGGAGGGTCCCCCCAGGGTGGGGGGAGAGCCTGGGCTGGGACATGGCTGAGCTCGTGAAGATGTAGCAGGTTCTTCCTTGGCCACTGCCTCCCTCCTCTCCTGGCCAGGATCACACCACCACGTCCTGCCCGGGGCTGCCCTTCCGCCGGTGCCGTGATGCGGATGATGCTCCTGTTCAACCCCCACTTTGGCAGCCTTTCTGGTGTCCTCTGTGCTGCAGCTGGGAAGTGCCTGGGGATGGCATCTCCGCTGCGCAGACAGGCAGAGTGGGGAAGACCCCAAGAGATGGAGCGTCTGGCACCCTCCTCCGTCCGGAAGGGAACGTCCTTCACTAATGCTCCCACCGTGTCCTTGCCCAGGCTCAGCCCATGCTCAGCCCTTCCATTACTCTTTCCTCCCCCAGATAAACAGATTTTAGCATCTCTCCAACCTCCCCGTCCCACGCTGATGCACCGACCCAGCCTCGCACAACAAAGGCATTTCTGTCAGCCATTTCTGTGGCTCTTTTCTGGACCCTTTCCATTCCTCAGCGGCTTTTGCAAACACAGGCAGCAGAACCGGAGGCAACGTGGGATCAGGCTCACACAAACGCCATGTCCAAGAGCCAGTACCCCCTCCTGCCCCGCCAGCAGCCCCCCATGCTGCAGCCCCCCCCAAGGCAGCTCCCGCATGGGAAGAGGCTCCCCCTGCACGCCAGAGCCACAGTTCTCCAGGGGCTGAGGCCAAGCTGCTCCAAAGCACTTATTGTCCAGGACGTGTGACAATCCTCGGTGGCTGCCACCGGCCCGAGGTGAGCCTGGAGAGCCTCGCACCACAGCTGAGCATCGTCCCACCACCCCATGATTGTGCAGAGACGATGGTGGAGCACTCCTGCCCTCCTGGTCGCTGCTGTCGGCTGGGAATGAGCCTCTCTCACTGCCCGATGCTGTACACTCCTGCTTAGCGGCCACAGCCACAGGTGTCTCCTCGGTGCCTTTACCTGCCCTGACCGAGTTTCTGAACTCCAGAGTCTCCCATCTCTCTCCATCACTATCAATTCCCCATCTTCCCTGCTGGCTCTCTTCCCGTTCCTGGGGCTTTGTGCTCAATTCCAGTCTTCACTGCAAAAAAAAAAAAAAAGGATGGATGTTTGACCAAAATTACTGACTTTAAAAATAGCAGCTTTTAGGCCAATTCGTAAATGCTGATTAAAGAATTTCCTGGTTTCACTCTCACTTTTCTGCCTGGTTTTTCCTCCACGGTGACTCTCGGCAGCCTTGGGGACATCAGCCGTTCCAAAGCAACAACTATCTGTCTTTGTAAGTGATAGACGTTGTTTAGCCCCGTTGAATGCCACTTAGTCCCAGCAGCTGGATCTTCAGGCGACATGACTTCTCAGAAACAAAAATTCCAGACAAAAATAACCCCATGGTGTCCCAGCAAGGGACAAAGATGCCCAATGTGCTGGTGCCAGTGTGATACGATGGACAGACAGAAGAGAAGCAGATGAGAACAAAGTCAGGTAGAAAGAGGAGAAAGAAAAGACTTTATTGGGAGGAAAAAAATCAGACGATATGAGAGCAAAGCAGCGGGGATGAGGCAGGGCGCTCAGCCCGCACCTCGTGAATGCCACAGACGGGCAGGGAGGGAATTGCTTTATTATTTTTTTTTTTCTTTCAGCTTTCTTCCTTCCTTTAATCTTTGATCAGGAAACAAGCTGATTTTAATTAAAAAGCCCTCCAATTAATGCTGCCACGGAGTTTTCATTTCCTGGGCTTCGGTAATTTGCCAGCCCAGGTTATGGAGGCTTTGTGTCCCCTCTTGTTAAATAAATAACAACAAGCAGGATAAGTGAGGGAGAAAAGCGGGGCGGCTGGCTGAGGGCAGCCCCGGTGGGGCGCCCGTGCTGGGGGGACCCCCGGCCCCGCGCCGGGGCAGGCACAGGGGTCTCCAGCTTGGTTGGAGGTCGCAGCGACGCTTGGCACCTCCATGCAAAGGGCTGCAGGTCTCCAGCGTGCTCTGCAGGCACGTCGGGCCCAGCCCTGCTCGCGGCCGCGGCAGAGGTTCCCAGCGGTTCCATGGGAACGCGCCACCCTTCTTTAACTTCCCCCTCCCTGCTCAAGAGAGAGAAGCGGGAGGAATCCTCCAGGTTTCAGCCAGGTTTTGGGGCTCCAGCGCTTCCCCGGGGAGCGGCCGTGGGGTCCTCTGTGCTGACCCCCCAGACGGCAAAGCCGAACCTCAAGATTTCGGACCGTCACAGACACGGTGCTGGACGTCAGCATGCAAAGTCCCCCCGGCAGAAGCGGGGGTCACTCCTCCTTTCCCGGGGGTGCTCGGGGAGCCGCGGAGGTGCCGGAGGAGACTGAGCTTTGTGAGCATCGGCAGAGTGTCCGGCGAGGACCCAGGACTGCCGAGGAGCCAGGCAGGACCCCAGACCCCCTCCACCAGCACCCACCAGCCAGGCTCCCTATCTTCACACCCACACCCACAGCTGTACGGGTATAAAAGCCCCAGAAAAAGAAGGAAAAAGATTGTGAAAAGCATTTATTATCCTCAATCCCATCTATTGTTAATGTGATCGTGAGCAGGGAGTGTTTGGAGAATTCATTTGTGATAAATATTTATACCCTGTGTTTTTGGGCTGTTATCTGCAAAGTGTAGCTGTTTGATCTGCTGTAGTGCTTTTTTTTAGGTCATTTACATTCCCTTTCGTAGGAGCCCTTGTCCGATAGCAGCTATCACATAATTATGTTTCTTTTGCTTATCCCTAATCCTGTCAAACCACCTACTTATCTCTGATTTCCTGTCCATTACCCTTATTGTTTGAGCTTCCAGCTCTTACGGAGGACAGAGCTCGCTGGGGAGGCTCTGTGGGGTGTGGGGGCACCTCAGCACCACCAGCTGCCCAGTGCCTGGGGTGCCCTGGGGCTGCCCAACCCAAGTGCGGGGGCTGGCGGGGGCTGGCGGGGGCTACCGGTGCAGGGCTGACACTTCAATGCCTGGCAAGGAGCAGGATGACCCGCTTGCTGGGTGATGCCACTCAACAAGGAGCACAGCTCCCAGGCAAGCACCTTTCTGGGGCTTAGCAGCGGGCAGCAAGGATGCCGTGCCCGGCTGTGTCAGGGAGGAGGACACCCTTGGAGAGGAGAGCTCTGATCATGTCCCAGTGTCTCCAAGGCAACCCCGCATTTGGATGAGAGAGGCAGGAGCCAGGGTGTCACCTCGCACAGCCCCAGCCCCTCCTGCCAGCCTGCTGAGAGCAGCCTTTGGGAGGGGACCCTTCGCTGTGGTGGCCACTCGGGTCTGCCTGCTCTTCAGCGGTGCCTCTGGGTACGTCGTGATGTGGGTCTGATAAATATTAAACACTCTGTCTCCCACAGCGTCGATCATGTGTCCTTTGTCTCCCAGAAAAGGGAGACTGTGTGGAAGCACGCTTCCCATGTTTATTGCTCCGGGAAGGGTTTCTCGGATGGCCCAGCATTCGCACTGGTCTGCCTCAGCCCAGCAGTGCTCCTCGGACACTGGGGTGCTGCCCAGCTCATCCTCTTTAGGTGCCACAAGGCAGAAGCGGTCGGGATGGTAAAGTTCGGGCTCCGCAATCCAGATTTCCAAGTCACTGCGCCTTTGCGCAGATGTCGGAAGGTGAGACACTGTCAGACAAACTCAGTGGCTCCCCTGGACGTGACCCAGGCTCTCAGCTCGGTACCACCGGCAGCAGGGAGCTCACCGCTCCGGCAGCGACTGCTGCTGCCGCGTCATTCAGAGCTGCAGCCCACCCTCCCCGTTAGTGCTGGCACACAGGACAGAGCCGTCTGTCTCTGCCATCTTCTGCTGCGCTCCATGAGCCTGGCTGCGACGCCTGGTCCCGCCTGCCAGAGCTCTGTCCCGCATCACCGGTGGGAGAAGTGGCCACCCCACGCGGAGAAGCTGTTCAGGAGGGAGCGAGGCAAACCTGGGCAGCACAGGGCCCTCTGCGGCTCGCCCAGACACAGCTCAGAGGCGAGGCAGCCCTTGTCTGCAGGTGGCTGAAGCTGAGAGCACGTCTCTCTCTGCACAGGGTGTTTGCCTGCTGCTTCCCCTGAGCATCCACTAGTGGCCAGGCCACGGTGGGACAGCAGGACATGTCCTGCGAGGGATACCCCGTTCCTCCAGGACAGCACACACAGGACTCAAGGACTGGGCAGGAGAGCAACGGAGGCTGGATTGAAACATCCAGTTGCTGTTTCTCTTCCTCTCAAGGAGGACCAGAACCCCAAATCTGAACACTGGAAAGCCAGAGCTGGCTGAAATTCAAGGCTGAGGTTTGCATTTCAGGCCCCGAGGTGCAAGGTCACCTCTGGCCCAGGAGGAAGAGGACCTCTGGGTGCTGGGAGAGGCAAGGATGCTCTTCCAGAGGGGCTGGGGAAATGTCCGTGAGAGCACGGGGAGGGGCGACATCTCACCAGGGCTGGCTGACCCCCAGCTCTGGGTGACTCTGGTATCGGGTGCCCAGCCCGCTGCATCCCACTCTCCAGCACAGCCGGGTGGTGGCTAAGAGCCAGTGCCACCTCCTACGGGTTGCAAACTGGAGTTTTACTCCAACTGCAGAGCGTGTCGCTGGGGAATCACTGGCTGCTGCGGGTGCCGCTGCCTGACTGCAAACACACGGCTCCGCATCACCTCCGCCGACGGAACCATAGGTGGCATGCAAGGCTGGGCTACCGGGCAGCTCTCCCCGCTTTGCCGACGGCCGGCCGCTGTCTGCATTTCAATTCGGGCTGGGCTGAGCCTCAACACTGCCCGGGCTTATGGGAGAGGGCTGCTGCCTGCTCCCTGCCTGCTGTCCCCCTCCGCGTCCCCTGGCTGGGCACCCTGCTGCAGGCAGCACCCCCTGATCAGCTGGACCAGAAATAAAAGGTTCCTTGTGGTTTGGGATCAGGGGGAATGGATCACCCTAATCCTTCTTTCCCGGCGGGCATGGGCTGTGTTTCGCACCTCTCCGTCAGCTCTCGGATCCTGCACCAGCAGCTCTGCTCTGCATCTCTGCAGCTTCCCTGCTCCCTCCTGCCACCACAAGAAGCTGCTGGTGCTGGGGGGTACCCGGCGCTGGGGGAGCAGAGCGCTTTGCAGGCCAGCGAGAACCCAACCAGCGTATCCAACCCACGAGAGAGCAGCATCGACCACAGCACTGGCTCAGGACCAGACAGCTTCACTTTGCCCCAGACTGCAGGAGGGCACAGGAGAGACTGAACCCAGGGAGCTTTGCCCAGCTCCATCCCCCCCAACAGTGCAACGAGCGGGGCCAGTGGCCACAGAGGGCAGGGAGGCAGCTCGGCACCGTCATGTCGGCCACCGCTCACCCCGGCTCCGGAAACACTCTGGCGCTGCCGGCTGCGAGCCTGGCCACGTTTTTCAAGGCTTTCAAGTCTGACTCACGCTGGCTTCCCTTGATGCCGGGCTTCTGACGCACGCACGGTTTGTGGAGAACAGTGGCTCAGTAATTAGCAGAACCGGCTGGCCACGAGTGGAGAGACGATACCGTGCAGCGTGGCCAGCCCGAGCCCTCAGCATCTGAAGTGAGAGTATCGTCTGCAGGACTTTGATTACTGCAGTGACATTGAAAGACAGCAGATCCCCATGTCCTCCAGCCCAGGTATCCCTCCCAATGGAGGAACGCCGACATGAAAGGCTGACTTTATCTTTTCCTTACAAAAAATGAGTACAGGAGCTGGGTCCTTGTCCCCAACAGGGCTGTTCTCAAAGGGAAGGTGGTGACTTTCCCCTTCCCTGTGTTTGCACGTCAGCTGTTGGTGGCACCCAAATCACCCGTGATGAGACCTGCCGGGGACGCGGCTCGTGCTGGGGACGAGCTCCAGGCTGGGCTGCAGCCTGCGGAGAGGACGGGGATGGCACCGCGCTGTGCTGAACAGCTATTTTGGGAGCACTGAAAAAGCCAGCTCTGCTCCAAAAACCCAGAATGAACACAATCCAAGGCGAGGTGCAGCAAAGCCACGGCTTTTTTTAATCCTTCCTTGTTTTCCTTCCCCTCCTGCCGGGACGGGCAGGGATGGGGCACACCTTGTCATTAGCGGGGCCGCTGTTCCCATGCGGCTGCCCCAGCTGGAAATCTGATCTGCTGCAAGTCTCGCACCGCAGCCAGCTCCCAGTGAGCGCCTGCAAGACATGGGTCACCATGTAGGGACTGACGCAGCAAAGCAAAGCAAGGCTCTGCTCAGCCCAGTAAGCACGAACAAATCCAATCTAAGCGAGAGAGACCGCAGCGAGGGGACCTGCATGGTGAAGACTTTACTTCCTGTGCCCATCAGGATCTCTAAGTTAACATCCCTAAATTCTGCACCTGGATGGGCCCAGCCTGCCTGGACATGGGCAGCCCCACGCTTTTCTCTCTCCTAACATCTGCTGAACAACTTCCACAGCTTTTAGCCACAGGTGCACTGAGGTTCACCCATACAAACCAGGGCAGAGCTTGTCCCTGACACATGGAGGGTGCTGAGCTCTGCCAGGTCCAGCGAGGAAAACAGCAGGAGCGTTCCCCAGAGCCCCGAAAAGCCGAAGCACGGAGCACAGCCCCGTCTCGCTGGGAGAAACACCCTCAGCGCTGCCTTCAGCGTCCTCCGCGGCACAGCAGTCACCCTCCCGCGTGACCGAGACTTGGCAAGGCTGAAACCGAGCCCTTCCCTTCGCCCTTCCTAAAATCTGCCGCTTCCTGCCCAGGCTTTTTCCCAGCTATTTATAGAGCGAGGCTGACAAGGTGCCCCTAAGAGCTTTCCCCTGGGAAACAGCTGCCTCCATGCATGCTCACCAAAGCGCACCAGCAGAGCGTGCGCCTCCCCAGCTCTCCCAGTGCCATTGCCCACTGCGAGGGGCACACCAGCCCCCTGCACTGCCTGCCCACGTTTCTCCTAGCCTCAAGACTGGTCCCAGTTCAGAACTTGCAGCAGAAGCCTGGGCAAGGCAGGTGCTGCCAGGCTTCTGGGCTTTCGGTGCTGAAACGTTGCTCAATATGTCCAACCCTCTGGCACTTCACAAAGCTGGGTAAGAACCATCCCCATCTCGTGGCAGGTGCAGAAGTGACCGAGCACATGAGCACAGCCATGTCCCTGCCCTCCGCCCGGCTGCTGGTGCCCAGCCGCTCCTGGGGAGGATGCAGCCATGGCTCCTCTTTTGGGGATGCTGCTCCATTCCCTTCTGCTCTCCTCCCCATAGCCCTGCTTGGCCCCAGCTCTGGCTTCCCCAGCAGCCTCCTCTCCTCTGGCAAAGCCTTCCGGGGAGCCAGCCAAAGCAGATTTCTTACCACCAGCAGCAATTTCCCTCGACACCTTTGCTGTGTCATTTGCCCTGCCCCAACCCAGCCACACGCACGGTCCTTGTGGCAGGGGTGGGCCAGGTTGCTTGTCCCACCCTGCCCAGACCCGAAAGTGTTGCCCTCAGGGGCCCTTGGAGCATCTCCTCGAAGCCAGACAGGGTCTGCCGGGGATGTGTGGGAGGGATGCAGAGCCCTCGGCTCGGGTCTCAGCTGCTGAGCGGAAGGTCTCCATGTGTCAGGGGCGGAATGTCTTTCTCCCCATGAGAGGAAAGCACGATGTCTGGATGAAGATGGGGATTAAGAGGGGGATTCACTGCCTGTGCTGTACCTGGTCTGAGTAACAGGCACCGTTTCCCCAGAGCTGTCAATCTGGTACCTTTCAGCAGCACTAAAATTCAATTAGTTAAAACAACAGCAACAACTGTGGCTCCAGACAGCTTGTGCCTCACATATTTGATCCCTTTTATTACTCAGCACCGCTCAACACCCAGCCAGCAACATCCTAGCTGACTCCCACCAGTTCCCCTGGTTTGCTCTACCAGGATTAAGTCAACCCTACAGTCTCCAGCTGTTTTGTGGCTGGGCCTGGATACATCTTTATACTCAAGCTACATTATTAAGTGGATTGTGGCCAAATTGACAGAGCTGCTTCAGGGAGGACAAGGCCATTTAGGTCAATGATGGCCCTGCCAGCTGGAGAGACGCTCGGGACTCATGATTTGCTAGCAAAGCTCTGGACTGTTGTCTTAGCCTCACTTGATGTCCCAGAGGGGGCTTCTGTGAAAGCCCTGACTCCAGCAGGAATGTTTGATTTCTTGGCAGGGAGATGTAACAATCTGTCTGGGAGTATCAAAGGAAGATTTCGTGTTCAGCGCGGTTTGTCCATAGCATCACTTCATCGGCTGATGCGTAATCCGCTCTTTGGCCTTCCCCAAACGGAGTCTCTGCCCCTGGCAGCTGGACAGGGCTTAGATCAGAAGACAAGAGGCGGTCCCTTCAGCTCGTGTGAGCTCTCGCTTTTTGGGAACCAGGTGGTTGTACTGCAAGGCGTGGTGATGCCATGCTCCAAGCCCAGCTTTTCTGCTCACCGGCTTGCCCAAAGGTGTAATGACACAAGCTGCATTGCGGGGCGATGAGACGCGATGGGATGCTGGGATGCTGGGATGCGATGCTGTGATGCTGTGATGCTGTGATGCAATGCTGGGATGCGATGCCATGATGCCATGATGCGATGCTGCGATGCTGTGATGTGATGCTGTGATGTGACACGATGCTTGCCCATCAGACATGCCAACATGTCCTGCCAGGGGTGCTCGGGGAGCGCAGGACGGTGGGCAGGCTCCCAGGAGTGCGGGTCTGCCCCAGCCACATGGTGTGGCTCAGGAGGAGAGATACCTAAACAAAGGAGAGCCGGGTCTGCTCCCAGGTTAAACACCCTTTATGGTGTTAATGAATAGCAGCAGAAGGGTCACGCACAGAGCGGGATGAAAGCTCCATCCATCAGTTCATTGGAAACAAGACTGTCTGCATGATTTATGAAGCTCCCCTGAACGCAGGGTTGGTGAGGGCCTCGCTCTTCGTCTCAGAAACGAGCACCATTTAGATGCAGTGTTGAAGCAAGAGAGCAGCAACAGGTCACCATTTGCTGCTGGTACGTGCTGGAGGGTGGGAGAAGGCTCCCAGCCTACGCAGCAGCAGCTGGTCTCTCCTGGCGCCCCGAGGACCTGCCTGTGCTGAAATAACCCCTCATGATCAGCTCCTGCCATGGCAGCTCTTGGTCTGGAGAAAGATCAGCTTGTTTTGAAACAGCTAAATCCATGGGTGGATGTGGCTAACGCTTCATGTGCCCCTTCCCGGGCAGCGGCAAAGAGCCCTTCCAGGCAGCGAGGGAGCCTGATGTGCATTTATTTACCTTTGGAGATCTGCAGGGCTGATTCTCCTGCAGTACAGCAACACCACTTCCATGTGTGACTCATAATTTTTTTTCCCCCTGCCTTGGTCTCGTAGTTTTTCTAATTACTGAGAGCTTTGCAACTGCGAACGTGCAACGTTCCAGCAATGTGTGTGTGATTCACCTAACGCGGGGAGCAGCCAAAAGGGACTCGGAGATTTTTCTGGCATCAGCTTTCGACCTGGAGAGCAGCCAGAAAAACTCACCAAGGTCGTTTCTTTCGTCCTCCTCTTCCTTGTGCTCCTCTCTTTCTCTCAGCCCCTCCGCTCCCTCTCCTTTCCTCCAAACAAGACTCAGGCAGCACCTTGTTTGTTACTCATCAGGGTTCCCTCCCGAACATCTCCCAGAAACCCACCACCGCAGCTGCACTTCTGCCAGCAGCTCGCTCTGGCCCTTCACCATGCTCCCCTGAGACCCGCCCCAGTCTGCGGCCACCAGCACAGCTGGGACACGCTGATCCTCCCTGGGACACAGTCCGGTGTTCCCCTGTGATTTAGGATCTAAGGGGGTTACGCACTAAGTTGCTTAGAAACTGCTATAGAAGTTGTGTGTGTGTCCGTCCGTCCCTCCGCCAGCTTCCACTGCCCAGCTACAGCAGCAGAGGCAAGGGGGGGCTCCCCAGGGTGGCATCCTGGCCCCCCCAGCCCACGGCTGTCCCACCTCGCTCCCGCTCCTGGCTGGCGGTGGAGACGGGAGGGAAGGAGCTGGTGCAGATGCAGCCCGCAGGCTCCTGCTGTGCATGGAAATAATCCGGCATCCCGTGAATCCTCATGAAAGCGGCAGCATCGGTGGCTGTTATCAGCTGTAACAGGTTTGCATTAGACACAACAGCGTCTGCCAACGGGAAGGGAGGAGGGGGACCAGGACGCATCGCTTGTCACTGCCTCCTTCAGTGGTGTCCCAGAGGGTGCCTCTCCTCGCCCAACCTCCCCTCCGAGGGCTGGGCAGGATGCTCCCACCTCTCCGCAGTGTTCGCAAAGCATCTCCGCTGCTAGAGGGTGCAGGGAGCAGGGCTGGCTGCTACCTGGCATGGACTGGGGAGCCGTGGGGGCATCTCCGAGGGGTAAAACTCCCTTTCGCCCAGTGACGGCAGCCCCTTGGCCTGCAGAGAGTGACCCGACGGTGCAGACGGGGATGATGAGGAGGCACTGCCCAGCAGAATCCCCACCCCAGACCTCCGGCCACCAGAGAAGGTACAGGCATGTGTTCCCCCGCTTTCAGGAGGCTGGAAGGGTGGCGGGTCACCCCACGAGCCCAATGGCTCTGGAGTATTTTCCCACTAAAGAAGAGGCCGCCTGCCCACGTCCACACCGCACGCAGCCGTTTTGGGACAGTCACCACAGCTTGGGAGTCCCAGCACACCCCAGGCTGGGGAATGCACGTGTGACTCGGAGACACCCACTCGCTGGTCTCACCTGAGCTGGGGAGGACGTTGCGGGGGTAACTGGGATAGTTATGTGCGATTTTGTCTCTCCTTCTGGCTGCATTACCAGGGTACATCTCCTCAGCCATCCATCCTGCGCACCGCTCTGCATCCCTCCACCCAGCACCGGCAGATCTCCCCCGTGCCTTCCCTTCCTTCCCACCTTCCCACCCCGCTCCTCCTCCCTCTGCAAGCCACGAGCGCTGAGACTCATCCCCTCCGCTGCACCGGCCCTGTTCCTGCCGCAGGACCCTCAGCAGAGGTTATTTCTCTGGGGCAGCTGCTAATCCCAGAGGCGCTCAGACCCGAGGCCAGGGCAGGTGCCCCTCAGCAGCGGCCAGAATTAGCCTGGTGCTCCCCATGAGCAGACATGAGGGGCTTCCAGCGGCTTTCCTCATGCAGTCAGGAGCTGGGAGAAACGGGGTTCAGCTCTCTGGTGGAGGAGGGCCCACCTGGGTCTGAAGGCTGATGTTGGCTCTCCCTGTTCCCAGTGCTCTCCCGCCTCCTCCCTTGCCTTGCACATAGATGATGCTCTCAGGGAGCTCTACAGCTTCCTCCGACCAAGCCACCTATGCCCCTGCCCGGAGTTGGGGTTCACTAACCTGACTGCTCTGGCCAGGACACTGAGCAGCAGGGTGGGACACACCAAAGATCACAGAAGGTGGGACACCACCACGAGGTCACAGGGCCGTGACGTTTTCCCTCATGCAGCACCATATCCTGGGCTGGGCTAAGGGCTGGACTACAGCCCCCAGACCTCCCCTCCCATGGCAGCATCATTTGCCCCCACAACCTGCCGCGCTGAGGTGACAACTGTGAGAAAATCTCTGCATTTCAGACCACAGGCAGTTCGGGCCGAGCAGTGTGGGTTGGGTAAGCGCACGCGGTGTGAGCACAGGGGATACTTTGGACCATCTCCCCTAACAGCATTTCTGTGAATTCTTCACCTCTGAGCTCACAGATCAAGGCACAGTTTAAAGCAGTGGCCAGATCACTCTTTCACAGACCTAGAACAAATACACTAAAAGCTTCCCCTGTGTGCGTGCAGATTAAGTCGTTAATGAATATTTTTGCTAAGCATCAGAAATCTGGCTGGCTTTGGAGCACAGCTCAGCCAAGACGTTGGAGATCTGGCTGAAAAGATTCGACAGCAACCAGCAACAGAGCCAGGGGCCTCCAGTGCTGGAAGGACAAACTGGTTAGTCCTGCAAAACTGCTCTGGCTCTGGGGCCACCAGTACCTGACTGCACCGGGGAGGGGGGGAAGCTTCGGTTCCCACCCACTGTCCTGCCCTGGCGCAGCCAGGAGCATGTCAGGGATCATCGAACCACAGAACGGTTTGGGTGGGAAGGGACCCTCAAAGCTCCTCCAGTCCAACCCCCTGCACTGAGCAGGGACATCTGCCACTGAGCAGGGTGCTCAGAGCCCCAAGGGCCAACCTGACCTGCCATGGTGCCAGCGATGGGGCTTCTCCCACCTCTCGGGGCAACCTGGGCCAGGGTCTCACCACCCTCACAGGGAAGAATTTTCCCCTTCTCTCTGGTCTGAATCTCCTCTGTCAGTTGAACCCATCAGCCCTTGTCCTGTCCCCACAGCCCCTGCTGAACAGCCCCTCCCCAGCTTTCGGACAGCCCCCCTGAAGCCCTCAAAGGCTGCACTAAGGTCTCCCCGGAGCCTTCTCTGCTCCAGGCTGTCCTCACAGCAGAGGGGTTCCAAGGAAGGGGACACCCAGTCTGCAGGCAGAGCTGCCTCCTCCAGAGAAAAGGGGGACAACCTGCATGGGTGCTCAGCTGAAGGGCAGATCCCAGCCAGGCACAGGCTCACCCTATGGAGAAAGGAAGGATTTAGGTCATTGCACCCCTGGCAGGTGATCCGAAGCGATGAGGAGCTGTGAAGCATCCGTGGTGCTCCAGGTACCCCTTCACAGCATGGTCTAGCTCCACGCCCAGTGCCAGCAGAGCCCATCAGCCCAGGGCAGCCCCGCACCGATGAGACCGGGATTCACCGGGCACTCACCGTCAGCCCTGTCCTGCGCCCCGCAGAGCTGCTCCAAGGAGCAGTGTGGCTGCACGGGAGTGCCAGGCACAGGCTGCGCTGTGGCTCCCCGCGAGTCGGGGGATTTACATCGGATTTGTGTCTCATTTCTCAGTTCGCAGGCAGCAGTGGCAGCACAGTCCCCAGCCATGTACTGGAGTGGGGTAAGACGACGTGTGCTTTCAGCATGGCTCTCTCCATACACCCCGCACGAAAACAAGCTTAAGCCACCTCGCAGGGGAGGCAAAGGGCAGTTGGTGAGGTTCTGCAGGTCACTGGGGACTGCAGACGATTGCTGGAAAACATCTGGATACGCAGTGAGCGTGTGTGCACCTGAGTGTGTGTGTGAGAGCAGGGGTGAGCCCTGCGCAGGCACCGCCCGGGAAAACCCGTGGAAACTGGGCAAACTGGCTCCTTGCTAGCAGAGGCAATGCTGAAAAGCGAGCTCGCTGTACGTGGGTACATGGAAGGCTGCGTGTCCCCTGGGAAAAAGAAGGGGGTCTGCAAAAAGGGGGAACAAAAAAGGAAGGTAAAGCCCTGGGAAGGACAGTAACCTTCCCCGTCTCACATTTTCCAGGCGTGGTGCTCCGGCAGCTTCGCAGATGTTAATTAAGACTTGTGCCCTTCCCCAGGGATGCACCGAGGTATTACAAATAATAGTATTAGCAGGAGCATCGGCACAGACAGATTAATTAAGGGTGATGTTTTAAAGATGGAAAGCTGTCGGGTCACACCGCCAGCTGGGGACAGGGGCAGGAAGGAGGTGGCTGTGCAGCCCCCGGGGATGGGCAGCTGCGGCACTGCAAGGGCTTATCCTGCCTCATCTGAGACCAAAACCGGGCTGAGACTCCCCACTTTGAGGAGGCAACAGCAAAGTTTGAGTCAAATTCCTCGGTAATCATGAGGTTTCCTTGCTCTGGGGGTTTGGGGAGGAGAGGGAGAACTGCCATTCCCACACAGGAACTCACACTTTTGTCTTAATAATTCAGGCACGTTTGTGAGGAAACCCGAAGGCAGGGGTTCCCCTCTGCCCTCTCACCGCAGGGAGAGGAGGGGATCCCCGAGGCAGCTCTTGCCACAGCGCACACCACCGCCCCGGACAGCGGATGCACAGACCCCTCATGAGTAAGAGCTGCGCAAGACTCCCCGCTTGGCCTGGGGAAAGAGCCAGCAGCTTTGCCGGGTGTTTCACCCTGCTCTTTTCCAACTGTCTGGTTTCAGCCTGCCAGGGAGAGGGCACGGCCATAGGTAGACCATGAATCACTCCGGCAATGAACACAGTCACAGCTATTTTGGGAGACCAACTGTCTGCGTGGCGCACAGTTCCTCGTGTCCAAAAGAGCCAACAAGGACAGTGGGGGGAAAAAAAAGCCCTGAGATGTGATGCAGTTGAAGGTCAGATATGATCTGGTGCAATTTCCTGCGATTCTCTCCTCTCGGCGAGCCCACGTGGATCCCGGGACAACGCTGCCGGCGTGGGAACAATGGCCGGTGCGCCCGTCCCGTGCCAGCACAGAGCCCTATCAGATCCTGCGAGGAAAGAGGGGGCTGGCTGGGCTCCTGCGGCTCCCAGATACGGCCCTGCATTGTCTGCAGCGTTTATTTCCATCCAGTTTTGGCAGCCAAGGTCCTCGGGATACTCGGGTGAGGCAACTCCTGTTGTGTTAGACTTCAATTTTCCTTCCTCTTCTTCCTTTTAAACAAAGCCGTTATCACTGCCCTCATCTGACTGCTGGAGGGGGTGAAGCGGGGGCTCACGCTGCCTGCAAAAGCCCTTCCCTTCCCGGCACTCCCGGCCCCTCCGTTCACCACCTGAGAGCCGTGACGGCGAGGAGCGCGTCGGGCAGGCGGCTGCAGAGGCCACTAGGCTGCATTCTTGGAGCACTTTTGGAAAAGTCTGTGGCTTCTTCAGAAAGATCAAAAAAGAAGAGAATTATTCCAGCCTAGCTAAGACTAGATGGACAACAGACCCATGGTCCGCATGGATTTGCGGTGGGGAGGAGGAGGGGAGGAATCGTGGGTCTCCAGCCACCAAAGAGCGGATGAAAAGGTCTGGCTGGGGGCACCTGGAGGATCCTGCACAGAGGAACATTTAACGGGAGCGCTGGGTCTCCTCTCCAGCACACCGGCTTCTCCAGGAAGGCGCAGCAGCACATCGCTGGAGGTATTTGAGAACAGCCTTGGCCAAGGCCCAAGGCGAGAGTCTTTCCAGACCCCTAATCCAGCATCAGAAGAGCATGAGCTAAATACCACTCAGAGAAACGACGCTTCCAGGAATGTGCTCTCGCACAGGTAATTGGTGCAGGCAGCTTCTCCGCTGGCCCGTACCTCTGCCTGCTCCGGGGAGCGAAGCCGCTCGCTCGCTGGAGCAGCCACCAGCACGGTGGACACACACACAGACACACACACGGTTGGAGAACACAGACCAACCCATTTTTCCATCCTAAACCGCTCAGATGCTTTCGCTCATCTGGAGCTGCTGTTTTGTTCATCACTCCTCTTCCAGCGTGTTCCCAGAGCGTGCTCAGCCCGCACTAATTAAAGCGAGGGGAAGGAGAGGCAGCGATCGGTGCGTGGAGCAGACAGGCAGCAGCATGGATGCTGTGAGTCAGGGAGCGCTCCCTGCCAACTCTTCACATGTGCTTTTGTACTCACTCATTGTTCGGCTGCTGTGTTTTTTTCCCAGAGTTAAGCAGATGGACAGGAGCACTCGCTGGATGTGCCCATGAGCTCACGGAGCCTCAGAAAACCCACTCCACGCCTTGGTGTGAAAGCTCGTTGAAGGACAGCAGAGGCGGGGGGGTCTTGCTCTACTAGCAACAAGTGTGGGGAGAGAACTGGGAGGCTGATGAGCAGCTAAGTGGGATACTGGTGGTCCGTGTCTGATGCAAGCCACAAAGTCCTAGAAAACCAAAGCTATGCCATGGTTGGAATAAATCCTGTTGCCTGTGGTGAGAAGCTGCAGCAGCTTGTGTCCTGGGCATTAAATAGTGCAGTAGGGAGAGCTGGCTTCACGCAGGAGCCCCTCGTGCTCCCAAGTAACATCATCGGTGAAGCAGAGGATGGTCTTCAGTACCTTCCACAGCTTCTGGACATGGCTCATCACAGCCTCAGTCACCTTTCCTGCTGCCCTCCTTCTGCAAGAGTATCTCTGGACACCCCTGACCTCACCCGATGCCGATCTCCATCCCAGCTGCAGCGATGCTCGAGCGAGAGCAGCCTCTGAGCCTCAGCTCCACACTCCCAGCAGCTCATTCTCCCTCACTGGAGTCTGCTCACATTGCTGCAAAGGACCCTGGCGTCCCCCCTCCCGGGAGGTGGCACCCAAGGCTGCATCAGGGGCCAGGGGGTTCTTGTTTCCAGCACGGAACAGCACCTGAGCCGGTGCCCACCTGTGAAGCAGCCCTGATGGTGCGTGGGAAAGGCTGCGTGTCGGGAACCCACCCAGCCGAAGGTGAAATGAGGGAGAAGAGGCACACAGCATCCTACACAGCATCCTACAGGCCCTGAAAAACTGCACACGAATGTCTTACTCGGGTACCTCATCTGCAAAAGGCATCGCAGCGTACGATCCTCTGACCGGGCAGCTCCGCTGATGCTTAAAATGCACAGGCAGAGCGAAGGTGGCGGGCAGATGCAGGAGGCATGACGGAGAGAAATGAAGACTGAGACTAGCTGTAACAGAACAGACACCTCAGAGCGGATCAGTGTCTGCTTTAATGCGGAATATTTCTGCCTCGCAAATGTCTCATCGTTTCAGGCGGGCACCAGGTTTTGATGGCGGGATTGCTCAGCGAGGCTCATGGGAAGCAGCTGGACAAGGCTCCACTCCTGGGTTACGTTTGTGGAGAGCTCTGTAAAATGCTTTAACGGTCTGGAATAAAAAGCCCCATTTTCCTCAAAATGAGGGATTCATGGTGATATTAACACTCCCTTATCGCTGCTGTCGCTGCAGAAGCACATGCACCTCATCATCTGCAGCTCGCCAGGGAGAGAACAAACCGTCTTCCCACACTTCATCTCGAGGAAGTGCCTGCTAACACTATCTCCACACGCGCTAAACAGGTGGGGACAGATGCCAGTGGACAGATATGGCACCAAACCCAGCTGGAGAGAGGCGGGTGCTGTGCTCAGTGACAAGTGGGCGTGCGAAAGCCCAGCAATATCCCAAAATAATATTCCACTGTCACTGGGTTTCTACCCATCCCATTTCTGGTTTCTCTCAGCGACCATGGGAAAAAGCTCCAGGCCACCCAGCAGGCAAAGGCAGCCCACGAGGGCAGCTCGAGGGACCTCGTCCATGCTGGAATGGTTTCCTGGAAGTAGGTATGAACCAAGCTTCTGGTTTTTCTGAGCTGCTTGGAAAAACGATCTGGCTCCAGCCCCTGCTCTGCAACCCAGCTCAAACCTCAGCTGATCCAGGCTGGAGGAGTTGGGGTTGCTCTCGCGTAGGAAGACACATCCAGCAGCCTCTCTGCCGCTGAAGCTTTGTTTTCATCTCAAATCGCAAGGTGCGGTGAGAAAAGCCTTTGTTCTGGCACCGCGGCTGTGGCTCGAGCAGAGCACACGAAATCTCAGGGGACGGCAAGAGCTTTCAAAGTTTTCCAACCTCATCTTCAAACCAAAGATCTGTGCAATATGTTTAGATGAGCTGCCTGAGCAGCTCAACACTGGCGAAGCTCCTGGGACTCATCGGCAGCTCTTCCAAAGCCTCGCCTGATATTCTGTGAGAAGTGGCACTGATGAGCAGCTCCTGAGCGAGGCGCAGGGCACAGCTCCACCGGATCCAGTTAAGCCACACCAGACAGCCTCTCTGTAGTCACTAAGACTTTCTAAACACCACAGAAATGCCAGAACATGCATCCAACTGCAGCGAATGAACCAGTGCCGGCTGAGTGCAGCGCAGCCTTGTGCGTAAGCTTGACCTCAGCATCCAAGACTGCTGGAAATTCAGACCTCTGCTTGGAGGCTAGCACACGGCTGTGGGCTCACTTGCCCCCCACTCCTCCCCTGGCCTCAGCTCCTCTTCCCTGGCACATCCATGCCCACAGCACCCAGAGCAGCGAGGCTCCCACTCTGCCAGGGAATTCTCTCTTGCTACGGGCAAACAAACAGCAAATCACTGTTTGTCAGTGCAAAGGGAACAAAAATGCTCATTAAAGCAAATAAAAATTTTAAAGTTTGTAGAGTTGCACACGGAGCTCTCTATATCCCAAAGCAGGAAGGATTTTGATTTTCCTTCTGAAAGCTGGATGCAATGAGAGAACCACCCACTGCGCATCGTTAGAGGCCGCAGAAGCCCTGGGCACCACCCCTCTGCCCTGCCAGGTTGAGTCGGACTTGTCTGCAGAGGCATCCAGCCTGCATGGTGCGATGCCCAGGGGCTACGGACATCACCCCGTGCACAGCAGAGCCTGTGCACGTCCCACCGAGTCCCTCAGGCAACAGTGTGAACCGTCTGAAACTAAACTAGTTTCAAAAAATCCCTAATAAACCACGTAGGGAAAGGCAAAAGCCTTGGGAAGGGGCTGAGTGGGACAGGACTCCTGCCCCAGGGAGGATGGATGAAATGGGGCCGGACAAGGCTGCTCTACCAGCGACTCCTCCATATGAATGAAAAAACCAGGAGAAAGAAAATGACTGAGAATGTGGGACGCAGGAACAGAGCTGTTTCTAAACAGGATGCTCTTAAAGCCTTCCAGGAGGCATGTGCTGGGTCTTTAATCCCCATCAGTTCATTTGTACCTAGTAACTTTTTACTGCTGCCCTATTACATCGGGCCCTGTAGGGACAGACGATGGTGGTGGGAGAAACTCAGGAAGTTTCGGGGAGATGGGGTGGGTGAGTATACAGGTCCTTTCTGCCACCAGCTCACCTCGAGTTCAGCTTTGGGTACAACACTCAGATGCATGAATACTTCTCCAAACTCATGCAACCCCTCAAGCCAATCAACTCACTGCAGGAGCTCGCTGGAGATCTCACCTCCCTGCTGCTTTCAGTCCGGCCAGAAATACCAACAGAATGGTCTAATGAACGGTGAAAACAGGGCAAAAAGGTGAGAGGGACCTTCCTCAGCTGCCCAAGGGTTTGCCTCGACTTTGTTTTGCAGCTGAGCATCGCTGGGGGCTCACGTTATCTGCTGGCCAGTGAGGCATAGCAGTTCCCAAGGTCTGGTTTCCAGCCTCTGCTCTTCTGCTCCAGGAATTCTGCATGATAACCGAGCCAGAGTCACGCTCAGCCAAACCTCTGGTGCAATCAGAGTAACGAGGGTTATTAACGTGTTATTAATGCTACACACACACCGGACTCGGGAAACAAATTCCTCTGAAAAGTGTATTCAGGGCTGTCAGTTGGACCAGCCCGGCTGGGAGTCCCGCTCTTGGATCCGGGACCCCAACGGGGTGAAGAACTCGTGTGCAGGAGGAACCTCCCTTGTGAAACACAATCCTCTGTGTCTGTTGCTGGAGTAGCTGGTGTGGTCAGGCCTGGTGGAGTGCCAGCAGAAGTCGGCCAGGAGGCTACCTGCAATATTTATCTCAAAAGCAGATTTTTAGGAAGCAGGTACCACATGTCCTGGAGGGGATGAGCCCTCCTAGCCCACTGGAGGACCCTTCCAAAAATGGGTCAAATCCCCATCGGTGGCACTTTCCAGAACATCTGTTAATTTATGTGAGTGGTCAAACTCTGCCTGCCCCCATTTCTGCCCGTTGCGAGGAAGAGCTGCGAGTAAGGCTCAGCACTGAGGCTGTGTGCTGGAGAGAGGACAACCAGGGCACTGAGCAAAGACTAGAGCGGGACTGGTGTTTGGGCGCGGAAATAAACAATTTCACTACAGAAAAAAGGCAGGAGCGCGTGAGAAGGAGACACAGAAAAAATCAGAGAGAACAGAGAAAGAAAGAGGGACGGGATAATGCTGGAAAGGGAAGGAAAGACAAAGAGGAGTCACAAATCAGAGCAGAAGTGAAGCGGAGATGTGAGAAAGGGCGAGTCTCGTACAGGGAGCTTCTCTCCCCAGCCCAGCAGTGCCGCTCCGCTCCGCTCCAGCCCCTGGCAGAGGCAGCAGTGCCTGCTCCCACCAGCACCATTTTGCTCTTGCTCTGCTTTTTCCTCGCCTGCTTTGTTCTCTCTGCTCACCAGCTCTGGCTGAGGGGAAGCATTAATTCTTTCCAGGTGCTGGTGTCTCGCTGTCCTGCCACGGCAGCTCCCGCTTGGCTTTCTCCAGGCAGACTCTGCTCCCCCTCTCCATGGGGCAGCACCCCGGGAGCCCTGAAAACGGCCAGCTCTTCCCAACCTGGAAAACATCCCACCAACGGACTGCTTTGGGTTGCAGCACTCTGCTGTTCCGCGACTGCTTTCCATGAAGAGGTCTGTGTTCCGAGGGAGCACCGTTCCCACCCGCCGCAGGAGAGGACCCCAGCCCCAGGGAGGTCTAACGCTGCAAAAACTGGCTGGAGATGTGGGGAGAGGAGAGCTCGGCTCCCTGCTCCAGGCGAACAGGCTCTTGCAGGAGCTTTGCAGTTCCCGGACAACCTGGGAAGAAGCAGAGCAGCGAGGCCAGGCCAGGAAATCCCACCAATTTTGGCTAAATGCTCTGGCATCTCAGGAAAGGTTTTTTGAGGGGTAGGGGCGGTTGCTCAGGTTGTGGCAGCAGTTCAGGACACTCACAAACGGCTTCATGTGACTCTGGTAAAGAGAAGCCTGAGTCCAATCACAATAGGTGGCCCACGATATAAAATCCTGGAGCCAGCAGGTAGGTGACACCGGCCCAAAAGGGCTCAGAAAAACCCGCTGGTGTAAAGAACAGGTCGGAGAAGGCTGCTCTGCTCAGCAGAGGCTCCACCATGGGCATATCCGAACGTTTGGAGAGGAAGCACAATAAAAAGACCACTTAAACAACTCATCGGCTGAACAGCTGACAATGCCGGGCGAGAGCTCTGCCGGCAAGCTGGGCTCTAATGTGTTTGCAATTCATCAGCCTCCTGCTCAGCTCCCAGCAAGGCAGCGAGGCCGGGGCTCAAAGGTGAAATACCTGCATCTGCTCCCATCCTGTCTGCTGCTCAGCGCAAACATTTATGTTTCTCGGCATATAAAATAAATGGGCCCACGTTGCGGGTGCGCCTGTCCGTGCAGCGGCAGGTCCGCTTTATGAGGTGTGAGCATGACTGCCAGCCCCAGCTCTGGGGGAAAGGGAGCAGAGCCTCCTCGCTCAGCAGATGACCCCGCGGCCCCTTGCTTTAGTCACCTCTCTGACAGACTGACACGGCACAAAGGACAGGACACCTCCTACGCTCCTGGGAGGCTGGCTGCTGAGCAGCACCTTCCCCATCTCCATGATCTGGGGGATTCAGTGCGCTGGGAAAGACTGACCTAAGGTGAAGGTTGTGCGCTTCTCACTGACATGCCATGGACAGCTCAAGCAGCTTGGTGCTGAGACCCAGCCGGAGGGTCCCCAGTACCCTCCTAGGCAGTTTGCAGCATTACTGGTGACCCCCCCATCCCCGAGCAGTCACTCTGCGACGGCTCCGCTCTCGGGCATCAGCAGCCATGCATCACCAGCTCTTAGCTAATTTTTTAATGGGTGCGTCCAAGGATGGGCAGAGCCAACCCTGTGTCCCCCGCCCGCATGTGGTCTGGAGCAGGAGCCGAAGCCTCCGTTCGGTGCAGGACGCAGCCTCCTGGCAGCCTGCCCGACCCCTGACTGAACGAGGTTAGTGGGCTGAAGCCCCATATTCATTAGTTTGGTATCAACAGCAGCAGCATGTGGTGCAATCCCGCACCGTAGCACGTGAGGAAGCTGTAATGACGGTGTTGATGCAGGCTCGTGGCTCTGAACAATGGCAATAATTACAGAGGCTGCTGTTGTTGTTTTAGCTGTTGTCTGGGCTGAAACCCCCAGGCCCCAGACTCCTTGGCAGGGGATGCTGGTGGCACCCGCACAGTTACCTGCAGGGAAGTCCATACACACACTGGCCAAGTGCTCCCAGACAGGTCAGCCCACCCAGTGGGCTGGCTGCTCCGGGCCATGGAGCTTTCCAGGGCTCTTCCCTCTGGAAACGCCTTCCCACTCCTCTTGACCTGAAGAACTACACAGAAGAGTCAGTTTTGAATTCCCCAGGCAGGGATCAAAGTTGTGCAGGGAGGGAGATGGGGAACTGCCCCTAGTCCAGAGGGCGAGATGTGACCAGACCTGGAAACCTGTGGCAGGAGCTGCTAATGGAGGAGCACGACAGTCGGACACGGTTTTGCTGGCATGACTGCTGGTGTGTGCAAAGGTGCGAGGACCAGCAGCAACAAAACACCAGCTGCAGGTGAGCCGCTGGGGAAAGTGCTGGGAACGGCAGCCCCGGGGCGCAGCTCAGCAGCCACCCCGCCGCGCCAAACCCCAGCGGCCCTGAGCCCCGAGCCAGGAAATCCCACCTGCACCGAGGGGAAGTCCTCAGCTGCCAATCAACGGTGCTTAACGAAGGCATCCCACCGGCACGACACGAGCAGAGCGTTGAGGACTGCGGGGGGCTGCCGGCGTCCCGGCCAGCAGGGAGCCGCTCCAGCAGAAGGGCTGCTGGGGCTGGGCTCGTCGTCCCGCAATGGGAGGTTCAGGGCCTGGCTCCCCCAGCTTCTCCCTCCCCAGCTCTATCTCTCGTTGCTGCCTCCAGCTTCCCAGGGCTTCAAAGGGAGAGGTGGAGATAAGAGACGGGAGAAGGAGAAACACACAGGTCAATCCCGAGGAAATGGGGAAGCAAGCGAGACAGGTTTCCTTCACAAGCCTGTTTTCCATTTCCTTCCCCCTCCTCTGAAATTATCGCTGAGGGTTTTTCCCCCCTCTTCCCTGCCCAATATTTAATTGAAGGCGCAGATCTGCAGCCCAGAGAGGTGTTATTTTCGGCACACGAAACAGAGATATCTCCCAGCAGCTGTCAGTCCCAGTGACCTCAGCTTCTGTGCAGACTGCATGGGCCTTTTCTTCCCCCCTCTTCCTCTCCTTTCTTTTTTTTCCACTTTCTTTTTTCCTCCAGCCGAGTTACTGTTTCATTGCTCTCCGCTGGGACTCTGACAAGAGCCGAGTTCCTCGCAGATGACACAGAATAATTGAGATGTCCTTCTGCTGACCTTCAGTCCCTGGCAGCGCTGCCTCCCCTCACGGCGACGAGAGCCGAGTGGCACACGCATGCTCCGCGCCCGCCCAGACCGACGCAGGCACACGCCGATGAGGGACGAGCCTCTTCTAGTGGGGTTAAAAACAAAGGGGGGGAAAAAATACCCCCTGGGCATGCAGCGATACCCAGCACTGCCGGTAGATAATTCCGAACCAGTGTCGCCGAGTCTGACACACGCACCCAGGCTGGGACGAGCGGTCCCAGTGCCACGCGTGCCAGTGCCAGGCACACACATGGCCATACGTATGTCAACAGAGAGCTGCAGGGACGTCTTCCCACCGTGAGCAAAGCAGAGAGACCCAAGCCCATGGGCAGCAGCTCGAAGACCTCGCTGGTGCAGGCGCTGGCAAGGGATGGAGGGGCAGGGTGGAGCCAGGGGATGCTCCATCCCCACACTGGCAGCCACCAGCCCCTGCGAGGTGCCCAGCGGGCGGCAGGCAGTGCCTCCTCTGAATCGCACCTCATCGGGCGTTCCAAGGCTGGAGCCACACGGGACCATGGCAGCGCCCACACCAGGACACAGGAGATGCTGGGGGAGAGCGTGGTGCCTCCTCACCGTGCAGGCTCCACTCCTGATGTCACAAGTCATAGCAAACAAAAAACGGAGCAAGTATTTCTCTCACGGCCGCTGTATTTGTACGGGAGTCTCGCAGAAACGCGGCATCGGTCTGACATTTCCCTCGTTTCCACCGGGGCTGCAGAAAACTAGCGGAAAGTGCAGGCAACAACCGTCCCGCGTGAGCCGGGGCCATCAGCATTACATGGGCCGGGCGCTTTTACATGGAGGAAGGAAGAGGAGAGAGAAGCGCTGGCTTAGATTATGAAAACATTTAGAAGAGATGGTAATATAAGTGAAGAGGTTGTCGGTTGTTGTTATCGCTGTGCCTAGAGATAAGCCATGAGTGGGGACGGGGCTTCAAAACAAATGCAAGGAGAGGCAGCCCTGTCCCAGAGAAGTTTACAGTGTGAATAAACACAGGGCAAGGGTTGGGGCAGGGAGATAAGGCAGGACGGGGAGCGGGGAGCTGCGGCGGCCGCGCGGGACAGGAGCACGAGCAGCTCCCCCTGCTCCCCGCACCGCGGCAGGGGCCCAGCATCGCCCCGGCGAGGTGGGGACGGGCTTTACCCTGGGGGTTTTGTGGCAAAGAGAGGAAAGGGAGGAAGGGCTCGCTGCCACCAGCCCGACCACCGCGTCCCGCCCGCAGCAGAGCGGCTCCGTGGGCTGCCTCTTTAAATAGCAGCTCCGATTCGCATTTCGCGGGGTCCGTTCAAAACAAAAACAAAGTCGTTTCAGAAAACAGTATGACTAAAGGTTTTGACTTTTCCAGGGGTTGTTTAGGGGGTTTTTTTTCCCCTTAATTTTTTTTCCAGTCTACTCCATTCATCCAATTTGGCACTAATTCACCACTAGTCTTGACTGTCCCCAAAGCAGCATTTCTGGTAAATAAGCCATTGTCCACCCCTTTCTCCCCAGCGCTGCCTATGCCAACTTCCATTGTGCCGACAATTGGTTCCAGGTGGCTTTTTGCTGTTTTTTCCCCCAGCACATGAAAATGCCTATACAAAATTAATCTTTGTGACTGGGGCGAAGAAACCACGTCTCAGAAACACGCCGGACGGCCGGAGCCAAGCGGGCTCCCAAGCGTGCTGAGGAGGAGGACAGATAGATGGGAACCTTCCTAAACTCATTAGCTCCAAAACAAACTGTGAGGGATTGAGAAGCGCTGCTCCTAACTGGTAAAATCGTACCCTTTGAGCTGGAGACGGGAGCACAATGGAAAGACACTTCCCGAACCACCCCCAGCGCCTAATCCCGGGGCTGGGGAGCGGGCGCAGAAATTCGCAGTGTGGCTGCCCCGCGCTGGGAACAGTCACAACTCATTTTAAAAGCAGCATCACTTAGTAACGGCCTGATCGTAAATGCCGGGGCTGTACCTGGGTCGAGCTGAAAAAACCTGAGGCAGGAGAAACCCTTTGGCTGGTCACATTAATGGCTCGAGCTCTCAACTAGCGACTTCTAATTCCACTTGTGCGTGGGATCTGGCCCTGAGATATTTCAAAGAGTATCTGTAATGGTTTAAAGGCATTACAAGGTGCTGTAAGTTAAAATGGGAAATAGTCTTATTTTGGCTCGGGACCTTAAAAACACAGTGAAGAGCTGAGGTGAGACTCACAAGTGGAGTGGGAAACACGCTGCCGATAAAACAGCCAAAAATGGACTCAACAGAGGTTAAACATAATGACTGTAACCACGTTTAATTGTCAATTCAGAGGGAAATGTCAACTCCACAATGGAAATATCTACAGAAATGTAGAGCAAGGAACTATTTGGCAAAATGTCTTCCAGCTCAATCTATGGTCAATGGCTGAGATAATTGCTGCAAAATGATATTGTCTGGCATGGGAAAAAAGAGACATAGGAGACATCTGCGCTGCTAGAAACACCCATTTCCACCCTGCCCTCCCTAAATAATGAGGAGAGTGACGGGAGTCAGGCCCTAACGGGGGATATTCATGTCCACTTTAGGGAGATATTACCCAGTTTTTCTAACAGAAGAAAAATCATTCCTGCAGTGTTGGAACGAGAACTGTTTCCCTAAGCCCGCTGACTCCTCGCAGTCCGGAAAGGGCAGAGCGGGGCCTCCCATCGCGGGGCCGGGGCTGGTGGGAGCTGCTGCTCCAGCGCAACCTCCCATCTCACTGCTGTGGCCAAACAAGCTCCTATGGCCCATTTTTTCTAAAATCTTTCCACTATTTCCCAAGGAGGGAAAGAAATCTCTGTGGACATCACCTTTGAGAGGAAATCCCCCTCTCCCCAGCCCCAGGAACACCAGTAGGTTCCTGGAGCTCCTGCCAGCCCAGGCACCCTGCTCAGCTTAGGTCCCCACAACCCCCCCAAGTAAGGGTTTTGGACAGCAGCTGGAGGGGCTGGGGAACGAGGCTTTGCCTCGCGGGCTGCACCGGCTCTGTCACTGATGCCCAGCTCCCAGGACCACACCAGGCTTCTCCCTCACCCCGCAGTCAGCTCACCCCAACCTGAATGAAGCCCTGAGCCCATCTGGACCTTGGGTATCCTCCTCCTTGCAGGGCCCATCCCTGCTCCCAGCAACTCACGCCCTGCCCGGCTGTCTCTTCCAAAAAGCATCCCTCAGGCTAAGGGACTGGCTCCACGTATCAATAACCATCTGCAGAAAGAGATGACACATCTACAGGAATGCAGGACTGCACAGAGAGCCCTGACCCCACTCCTGATGTTCCCACACCGGCCTGTCCCTGCAGTGAGAAATGGCAATTGCTCTGACTTGACAATTATCCTGAATTTTCTGGCTCGCGAGCAGAAAATCAGCCATTGCCGAGAGCTTGACCTGTCCCAGGAGGAGAGTTGCTGGTCCACTCCCTGAGCCGGACCTGCACACTGCTGGCAGCGAGCGCTGTGTCCGACCCAGGGAGATGGTCAAGAAAATGGTCACGTTTCACTGTTTCTTGGGAGGGAGATGGCAGCAGGCACTAAGGAGCTCCTCTCTCAGCACATTTTAGCCGGACAGCTTCCTCAACCCTAACGCAGGCAGCGGGAGCCCGCTGTAACCCCAGCGTTATCCCCACAAGCACCCCTGAGCCTGGATCGCAGGAGGGGACAGCGGGAACACCCCCCAACCCCCACGCTGAGCTTTTATCAGCACTTAATTAAAACTTGACAAGAAGATTAACGCACAGAGGGCCATTTTAATTAACTTACTATCGCATCCAATTTCCCAATTCGTCGCAGCGGAGCAGACACCTGCAGATCTTAACACAGAACCCCACACAAAGGGGAGCACGGGAAGGGGGAGAGAGCGAGGGAGATGCTTCAGCCGGCAGCAGTACTGCTCGCAAACTCTCTGCTGCTGCTCTGCCTCGCTCACGCTTGCCTCGGCTGGGCTCAGCTGCCCGCCCGCGTTTCCCGGTGCCAACAGCCACTGTTCCCTCACGAACGCAGAGCAAAGCGAGATGGATTAACTGCACAGACTACCAGGCTGAACCTTCAACCACTTCTCTGGCAGAAGTACTTTACCTTACACCAAAATAAAAGTGTTATTGTTAACTTTCTCCTTCCATTGTGTTTTCTGTGTCCCCTCATGCCTCTCCCCCCACCAGTTTCCTGGCAACCTTGGGACGAACAATGCACCGACAGAGTGTTTTTTCCTCTAGAGATTTACAGCCCGTGCACCGCGGAGGGCCGAGGAACGAGGGTGCCCTTCTCCAGTCCCAGCCCCTGCTCTGAACCCTTCACAGGCTGAAGGGTCCAGCCAGCCTGGACAGGTCAGCTCCGTTCAGGGGGAAGAACAAGGCTTGTGAGGTTTTCTTCCATTGTTTAATTCATCATCAAATGTCCGCATCTGCCCGAAGCTGCAGGAAGAGCAAAGGAAGCGGTGATGCCTCCCGCACCATGAGGTCCGAGAAGCTCCCAGCAGGACAGACACCCGACCGCGTCTGCCTGGGGAAGGTAGGAGCTTTCCAAACAGACCAGGGGCTTCCCAGCAAGGTCTCTGCTTGCAGGGGTCTCTAATGCGAGCTCAGACAGACCATAAACATGAGCAAGGACTCAACATGGGCACTTTCCAGCATCTCCTCAGCAAAGTCTCCAGCAGAACGAGCTGAAATCTGGGCAACAGTAAGAGAGGGAGCATTAATCTCCAACAAACCCTTGGGGGCTTGGATAAAGATACCTTTGTCATTGGGTATCTTGGGGAACCTCCCATTCCCAGTCCATTCCCACATGGAACAGAGCAACGGGAGGCCATGGGAGATGGATGATTGTTTGCAATGCTTAATGGACAGAAACAGGCCATCCTGAGTGGGGGTCTCAACCTCTTGCAGTATTTCAGAGGGAACAAGAGAGACAGACCCTCCTCCCCCACCTTGTACCAATATGGTGTAGGGTTTAAAGGAGGCTCCCCATAGCGAGGAGCTTCAAAGCCTCGCCAGCCCCTCCCACCGAGTGTCCTCCTGGTTCAGTTCCACCCTCCACATTTAAGTGCCTTTCATCCTTCCTCTTCTTCGTCCTCATCGTTATTAGGTTCCCTTCCCCCACTCCCGCCCACTCCCACCCTTGCTGGAGACTGCCTTTGGTCAGGAGCCCAATGGGAACCAGCTGTCAGGCGTAGCTGGGATATCCTGGAGAAAACAGCTTGAAAATGCCTCCCCCCCCGCTTCCCCCTCCATGGCAAAGGAAAAAAATCCCACCACAAAATGGCCCCACAGATGGAAAAGGCATCCTGCAGGCCACCCTCCTCCTGACCCGCGTGGGTCCATCACTGGCTTGGTACCAGGAGGCCCCGGGTCCCGACTCCCTCTGGAAGCACGGACCCATCCTGTTTGTCCTCCTCCTGCCAGCAGGACCCTCCTGACCCGCACAGCCAGAGCCCAGGGCCCTTGTGCCGGAGCATTTTGTACTAATCGTCCTTCAGAGCACCTCGGTCCAGCATTGTTCTTCAAAGATGGTCCTGCCCTTCCCGGCCTGGGGGTTGTTGTTGTTTAAACAGCAGCAGCAGCAGCCACACAAGCTGCGAGCTGTCCTGCCTTTACAGGGTGGTCTGTAATTGCTTCCTGTCCTCTCCAGCAACTGGCTTCATTTGTTTGAATTTCTGCCTGATCTCAGAACTGGGGGAGTTTGGAATGAGAGATGCTCAGCCCGTGCTCACGGGTGTCTCCCCACGATGGGCCAAGCTCAGCCAGTTTGGAGAGCCAGCCTGGTAAAGCCACAGTCCCACAACCAGAAAAAAGCCTGAGCTTGGAATAACCTGGGTGAGCCAAACGGCGGCCTCGGCAAAGCCGGAGCCTCGGTTTAGCGGTGCTGCGAGACCAAGGCTTTCTTGGTCCTGGGATGTGGCAACTGGAGCCCAGGTGTGAGCAGCAGGAGCAGGAGCGGAAAAAGAGACGAGGGGGTGGGCAGAAACGAAATGTTCTTCCTCAGACTGCGGAGCTTCGCTGTCCTTGGTCGTCTCACGGTACGGGCGGTGCTGGGGGTGGATTTTATCCAAGGCGGTTCGCACACATCCCGCTGATTTCCCAGTGTGCTGGTTCTGTGTCTGTGCTGGCCTCTGAGCTCCCATTATAGCGAAGCAGGAAAAGGGGATGCTGGGGGCCAGCCCCAGGCAGAGCCGAGCTGCTCAACAGGCTTCAGAGCAAACACTGCAAGTTTCCTTTTTATACCACTCTCTCCAAAAGAAGCCAAACTTTGGCTTTCTGCTGAAATGGGAAGTGCTGTGGATAACGTCCGCTTTCAACAGCATTTTCCACATTGATAAACTCCAACTTTTAAAGCAAAATGCCCCAGACAGCGTTTCCAGAAGTAAGAAACATCTCCCAGCACAAACCCTTACGGTTCATCTGGAGCAGGAAACTAAACAGGCTTTGTACTGGGGTCTGGTGCAGGACTGGCGCAAAAGGATGGGGACGAGAGGAACCAGGTGTGTGGTGCAGCCCCAGACTTCTGCTGTCCAAGCCACCCGCTGGCAGCACGGCCAGGTTTGTGTCGGCTGGCTCTCGGTGCTCTGCGGCAGAGGGACGGGAGAGGGATTCTCCTCTTTAGTGCTCGTGGGGTCCAGGAGCTTTCCCCTTCACAGAGATTAGAAGGAAATGAAGCCAAAGAGCGTACTTCAGATCTGGGGTACTCATACCCAGAGCCTGGAAACGAGAAACCCAGCGAGAAAAGACCACGGACCTGGATTCTACCTCCTTGGGAAGGTGCTTCCAGCCAGGGTTTGGTGCGCACCGGCCACCTTCAGTCGGGTCAGAGCTGGACGGGAAGAGGATGCTGCAGTGGGAGGAGAGGTGCCTGGTGGCCAGGAGTCCCGGGCCAGGATGGACATGACAAGGGAGGATTTTACTGGGGGGAGAGATGAAAGGGCTGCGGGCTGGACTGGGACACGTGTGCAGTGGGGGAGGCAGGAGGAGGGGCTGTGCAGAGCAGGACGAAGGCCACTGCCCTGCCTGCACACGGGGACGTGCGAGTCCCCCGCTCGTGCTCTCGCCGTGTGCTGGCAGGTCCTGGCCGAGAGCCTCTCGGTAAACCCGCACAGAGGGATTATCAGGAGTGAACGGAGATCTCGGTTCCCTTTAAAGCCCCTCTTCATTAAAGGGCTGCTGAAGCACTGAGATGACGGCGCTGCCCAGAACGGGCTGGGCTGGCTCCTTTTTGTGCTGCCCGTAGGGGGTCACCAGCCTGTGCTGTGGGACTCCGGACAGAAAGCCTGCACTTAAAGCAGGGACAAACACAAAGACAGAACAAGCCCACTCCCGCCCCTCACTCCCCGAAATGTTTCTCCTGAATGGCTTTGCAAGCTGTTCCTGCTCCAGATGCACCTCACACATGCACTCCACATCTACCCGCTGCCTGTTCCTTGTGTGCGTTACCTCGCACGGCGCACGTTGCAAATCTACCGCCCCACTGTCCGGTCAGAAGGGCAGCATATGGCCTGTGAGGTAGTATTTTATATGGGGCTGCAGGTATTTTAAGTTAACGCATGGACAACACTGCACATGACGGCTTTTTAATGGCCCTCGTTGCGCACAGCCCCCGTGGCAGGTGCTGCTGAAGCTGCTTCGAACAAACCCCGCGGGCGCTGGCTGCCGCGGTGGGACGTGGACGCCCTTTCCCATGCCACAGCGGGGAGCAATTCGCTGGGTCAGCCTGGCCGGGCCTCGCCTTGCAGGGCAGAGCAGGCCTTCGAGGCCCTTGCTTCTGCACCTTCTGGAGCAGGACGATGTGCAACGTTCACTCTCTGGTGTGTCTCCAACACAGCCCAAGTCCCTTCTCTGTTTTGAGATCATGCTCCAACAGCTCCAAAGGCCTGCCAGCTCTTTTCCTCCTCCTGCCCTCCTTGTGCCTCCAGCAGCCTCAGCACCCTCCTCCAGAGCTCCAGGTTCACCCCTTCATGACATGTGCTGACTAGCGAGGATGATGCAGGCTTTATAGAGGGTCTTCCAAATGAGGCACAACTTTGGAGCATCTGCTTGGGCATCCTCACCACAAGAGCTTGGCTTGGGCTGGTGGACTTACGTGGCCCCAGCTCCCTTTCTGCTCAGCCTCCCAGGTTTGGCACCAAGTATCACCATCACCCATTTCCCTTCCTCACACCATTTCTTCCCTCTGTGATTACGGGCAGCCCTTCACAGAGCTCTGGTCTCTTTTTCTGGCACTCTGTGGCTTCACTCACAATCCAGACTGTCAAGAGCGATCCGTTCTCAAAGAGACGAGCTCCGTGCTGCGATGTGAAAAGCAGGGAAGAGCTTGGGCTGGAAGAGATCTCCAGCGGCGGAGTGCAGCTGGACCACAGGAGACAACAGGAACTGACCATGAAAGCTCCTGCTGCCCTTGTACCAATCACCTCGGCGTGCCCTTAGCACCAGTATCTGTGAGGACAGATGGCAAGGTCTGGGACAGGGACATCCATTTCCCAGGTGGAGCCCCGTGCTCTGTGCCAGACCCTTCGCTCACGGAGAGGTCCCCATCCACTGTGGCACCCTGGCCATGATGAGAACAAGCCCTGAACAATGAGCCTCAGGGACAGCGGAAGGGGAAGCTGCAGCCCTGGCTTTAGAGAACAGGAAAGCGCGTTGCCAGCTAAACAGACAGGGACCATGTTGCTTTTCTTTCAGACATGGCTGTTCGGCTGCCAGGAACGGGTCTGCTAGCCAGCGGCTGGCTTGAAAGCGTCATCCCAAAGGGCTGCAGCCTTGCCAAGGTTTTGAGCTGCTGGTCAAGACACTTTTTGAACCAGTAAAGAGACATGATCTGATTGGTACCAGGAAGAGATGGGAGAGAGGAAAGCATACATGGTTCTGATTACCTGGCTTCAAGATCATGGTAATAAACCCAGATTTGGGAAGCACTTAGAAAGGGAGAAGAAGAGCAGGAAAAACAGGAAGAAGAGAGTCGCCCGGTGGTTTCGAGGCAGCCTTTCAGGGATCGGCATCTGGATAAAAGCCAACGTATCAGCTCTAATCTTTGGTTTTTTTGTTGGACTTAACAAAGACTTTAAAATGAATCCAGTCGCAACTGACGGGCCCCATATGGGTCCTGGCTTGAAACCTCCTCCTCAGCCCCCAATCAACTAGTCCGGGACTATAGAAAGCCGGTGAGGAGGCTGTAAAAGGGAAGCACAAAGGCAGTAGCCCACACAGGCAGGTGCGCCTGCTCGCACACGCAGGCAGCGCAGGGAGACATCAGGCTCCGGATCGGGGCAGAGGCACCGCAGACAAGTGGCTTTGTGGCTCCACACAGGGGCTGTCTGTGACTGTGACGATGCCACGATGATATTTCCCTTGATGCCACTTGACGGAGTCATTCCCCAGCCTCCCCCTGAGCTCAGTCACACATACGTCTGGAGATTGTCTTCATTTACTGCCTTTTATTTCCAACTTCAAGAAAGAAGTATGGGTATTTTTCTTCACATATCAAAAAAATCCCCACCATTAAAAACCATTCTTGCCTCGTCTTCCTCTGAAGCCGGCGCATCTCTCATCTCCCTAAGCTACACTACAACGCGAGAACAAAGGCATCTGACCTGTATCCATGGCAACCCTCAAATTCTACACCTTTGCCTTTTGTACAGAGTACCCTCCCTCCGCGGCACGCGCGTGCACACACACACACACACGTACACACTCCCTGCCTCTGTCTGCACACGCACGCGTGTCTGTATACATGCCATACACATGTAGATTGAAAAGAGGCTGTTCCCAGTTCTCACAAGCGTGTCTGCATTCTCCTCCCTCGCCAGCTGAGCGGTGGGTACCGCAGGGTGGGCTCTGCCATTCCAGTGAGGGTGGGGTTAACTCACAACCCCTGACAGCCACAAGGTAGCACTTGGTTCAAGGGAGAGACGCAAGCGCTGGGAGCGAGAGCAGCAGAGTGTAATGATGGGTTATCGGATAACACGTGGCATGCCAGGGCTAGAGCCGCTGGCCTCCGCCTTTTCCTGGCCGCTGCCGGCGGTTCAAAGGGACATTCACCTCTTCAGGCATCAGTCAACCCGAGGGGAAGGGCACCACATCCCGGCTGTGAAAACAGTCACCACAAAACAATCCATGTGATTGTCCAAGGGGGATGTGCCAAGGGCTGGGGCACGTTTTCAGCACCCCACTCTCGCTGTCGCCAGACCGGGAGCGACTCCGGACCGCCTGCAGCCAACTCTGCTGGGAGCAGAGGCCGTGCCCTCAGCCAGCGACGAGCTCCTGCGCTGAAACACGGCCTCTGCCTTTGTGCTCCGCTGCCTTTGGAAGGGTTTCAGCGCTCGCAGCAGAAGCCAGCCACCAGCGGGTGTGGAGGATGGCACGGGAGAGCGTGCAGAGCGGCACCCACAGAGCTGAGCAGGGCCGGGAGCCAGGAGCCTGGCACGGGAGGGGAGGTCCCTCGGAAGGCAGCAGCCCTCGGCTCTTCTCAAAGGGTTTTAAACTTGCCACACACACCAGAGCGGGTTCGCCGATCGGCTGAGGGGCAGCATCCTGCTCTCCTCACAGGCTGGTTCTCAAGAGCTTGTTAATTTGGGAACTGGCACCACTGGCTACGTCATCCCCTAAAGGCTGGCAGTCCCCGCGCTCTGGGAAGATACCGAAAATTCACACAATAACAATCCCTGAAGCAACGTGCTTCATTCCAGGAGGGAACATTTAGTGCTGCCACAACTGCATCCCATGGTCCTCTCCGAGCCTCTACAACATCCACGCCTCCCTGAGTCTCTACCAATGCCTTCCACCCCGAGGGTGAAGGACTTCGACCCTTCTCCCGAGGTGTTCGACCACCACCGAACCCCAGGCAAAAGGGAAGGTGTTCTGGAAGGGAGGAGCTCCGCTGTGCTGCGGGCACTGACCAGAAGAGCTCCCTGCGATCAGGGGTCACGGTGACAGTCCCTGGGCAGAGAGGACATGATCAACCCTTTCTCCTCCCTCCCTCTCTCCCTCCCTTTTAAACGCTTCCAGTTGTCATTTTAGCAATATAAAACCCGCTGAACTGGGGTTATAGACAATGAATGATGCAACAGAATCCCTCATGCAGACACAGAAGATTTGCTGCTCATTTCTCTCCAGCAGGAGGGCCGTATGCATGGGACCGGCTCCAAACTCACTGACGTCAGCAGAAAGACTCCCATTGACTTCAATGGGCTTTCACTGGGACCATTACTCCCTGTGAGAAGCCGCTTACTGGGGAACCAAGGGAGGATCTAAACTGGTGTGGAACAAACACATCGTGGCCTCGTCCTCGGCAGTACCGAGGTACGGCCCATGCAGACTGCATTTCCCAGCAGGCCGTACTCCATCTCCAGCCATCCTCAGTAATGGGACGTGCCGAAGTTCCTCCACGGAGAAAGATGAAGCTGCTACTCTTCCATCTAACCAGAAACAAAAACGTCTGACGCACGCAGCGGCACAGCTATGCTTTGCTGGGCCGCGTTTTCCCAGGAATGGCCAAACCTAGTTACCCTGAAGGTGGAAGCGATGGCTGGGATGGCCAGGAAGCAGCACTCCCCTTTCTGCGCCCTCCGCCACTGACAAGCCCCACCTGAGCCCCAGGTTCCCTATTCATGAAGCACATCCCTTGACGAGATGCGATGTCCCATTTACGTGCAAAGTGGTGAAGAGCTCCCAGCAGAAGGACGCTAATGGAACCCCCATAGGTCCAGTTACGGATTTACGGCAGAGGAAGCGTGACTCAGTGGAGGGTCACCGGCAGGAAGACATGTCTCACGAGTCAATCTCCAGGGACTGCCTTGCCATTTGGCGTGGTCGCCCCTCACGCTGCGGAGCAGGGCCATCCACAGGTACTCCTGCTTGGACTCTCTTACCTCCCTAGAAAGCTTCTCCCATCCTGGACAAGCACCTTCCAGAAACCAAGAAGTTTGGGCTGAAACGGTGCCCGCATCTCCCAAGCAAGACTCTCCACTCTTAACTTATTCATCTAGAAATTGTTGAGGACCATCTTAAGCCCCAGGTTCTGCTTCCGAGCTATGAGCTATCAGCCACCAGCATGCTGGCTCCAGGCACCACTGAACATTGCTTTGTATGTCAAAAGATGCTTGAGGTATTTGGGCCTGTAGTTCAAATTCCTCGGCCCCCTGAAATGAAGCCTACAAGCTGTTTGACACATGGGGATGAAAGGAGAAGCAGGGAAGAGAATGTTCAATAAAAGGACGAGCGTACACCAGTTCCTCTCCTCAGCTGGGAAGATTTGGACACGCAAGCAGGAAAGAGAAGCTGTCTTCTCGCTGCCCTCTGCTCCGTGACCCAGACTCCCCCACCCCGCCAGCCTCCTCCTGCGTGGGGAGGAGGTCCGGAGCGAGCAGCATTCCAAACACCCCGCTGGTACCATGTTTATTCAGCGTGTCCTCCTCGCCTTGCTGCTCAGAAACAGCCCCAGAACAAAAAAGAGGAAAGGGAAAAACAGAGAGAGGGAAGAAATGAACAGCTTGGGCTTTTTGGCCAGAAAACAACATTTTTTTGTTTGTTTTTCTAGCAAATAAGAAACCCTGCCAGAGATTCCCAAGCTTTCAGATTTGAAGGTGTATCTTGAACTCGAGACAGGGAACTGGATATTTGGTTTATTCCCTCTTCCTCCATTAAACAAGAACCATCAAGGCCTGATGTTTTTGGCGGGAATAATCCTTCCTTTATCACTCCTCTGGGTGAGGAAAGGAGCAGGGCCCATACGCTTCAGTTTGAGTTCCAAAATCCAGGAGAAAACAATAGAGACGTTAATTTGCGGGCCCTGCCATTCTGGTGCAAGGACCGAGCTCTGGCTCCTCTCGGCTGTGGTTCTCATTTGAGATGGCGGTCCCTGGAGAACGCTGCAAGAAGCTGCTCTGCACTGATGCGAAGGACTCTGCAAATGCAGCAACAGCCACAGCAAGGGCTGTCTTTCAGATCCTTCAAGGAGCTGGGATAGCACATGGTTTGCTGTAGTCCCTTTTGGGCGTGAAACAGCCACGTCTTTCCAGGAAGCACAAGGAAGCAGGGCTATGCCAGCAAAACCATGGACAACATCCACATCTCCTGGAGTTAGCCAATTTTAGGGACTCTGAAGGACTCGTCCTTAACAAAAATACCTTGGAGCACCATTCGTTCCTTTTTCAGAGACCCTTCTTCCTAGGACCCACAAACACTGCAGACTTAAGAGATGTAGGTGCCACTTGTTGCTGTAGACAAGGGAGTCTAGAGCCTACGAGCAAGTCTGTGCCAAATTCCCACACCAGCTGCCAAAAATCCTTTGTGTGCATCTCACTGATGTGAGATGTTTCTCTGTATTGTTTCCTCACACCATCTCCACTTTTTCTTGGCCAAACACAGGAAGGAACACAGTGTGGAGATCCCGTTTCCATCCCCGCGGTTGGGAAAGGGCCACTCTCCAGGAAACACAGTTTGGGTTTAACCACAGAACAGCGTGAAGACGATAAACACCGTAAGAATGCACTCAAACACGCCCGGGACCAGGGGAAACCGCTTCTGGAACAGTTACGTGGCTGCACAGAGCCGCTGGCTGCCACAATCCTGACTTAGAGGTGGGGGTATGGTACCAGAGAGCTTCACAGACCAAGAACTCGCACCGTGTGCCTGCTCCTCCCTCGCCTTTCCCAGGCACTGGGCCATAGAGATGCTCCGCTCATTTACCCTGCTATCTCCTCTTCACTGCTTGGTTTATAGCTTCGTCCTCAGTCACGCGCGAAACAGGTTAATTAAGCGCAGAGCGTGGAAACGCAGGACAGCGAGGGAGCACCTCACTCCTGACGTTCCTCGAGGTACAGGAACCACTCGCATGATGAACTGCACGGGAAGCATGGGTCGGGGCTGCGCTCTCCCCCGGGGATGCGTGGGTGTGAAGCTGGGTGCCAGTGGAATCAGGGTGTTGAGCAAAGGGCCGATGGTGCCAGACGGAGCCAGCCAGAGAGTGGGAAGACGTTCCCAAGCTGCCTCCATCTGTCCCTGGTAATGCTTTGCAGCCCCGGGCCTTACCGCACCCTTTCCAGGTCTAATCCTCAGCACCCGCAAATCCTCGGTCATCTTTCCCCACGCCAGCACAGCCCCTTCCCACTGCCTGTCTCGGCTTTGCTGTGTCCCTGCCAAATGTCCCTCAGTGTCTCCTGCCATCCCACAGCCCCTGCCCAGTCTGCCCACTACCGCTCTGCCAGCGGGCTTCTGCTAGAACAGCGTGCATGAACCTGCGGCGAACCCACAGCAGCCCTTTCTGGTTCACCGACACCCTGAGAAACGTCGGGGCTCCACCAAGCGCTTCCCACTCTTCCACCCAGTTTCACACTGGGTTCTTCCCACTGCCTGTGTGTTAAGGAGCTTCTTTGCATGAACTTCTGGGTCCACTGGTTGCAGACGCAGGAGATCTACTCCTGCTCCCTAACCAGCGGGATGAGCTGCTTCATCTCGGGGCTTTGGAGGCACCGCTTTGGCTCACTTTGTCTTTGCCAGCCTCATCTGCCCTCTATTACCCCTCAGAAAAAACATCTGTGCAGCTTTTATTAACTTCATACAAGCCAAATAGTTTGGAAAAGGATTGAGATTTTTATTCACTCATGATGCTCCCCGCTTCACAACTGTCCATCGCACCATACCAAGACTTAATTTGCTTCTGCGTTTCTCTTCCGAAGGGCCCGTAACACGCACCCAAAGCAAACGTCCTCGCTCCCCGACCGAGGTTTGACTGCCCAGCGCCTGCCTTAATCCCCTTTGATCTGGGGGAACAGCCTGACTGAAGTTTTATTGCTACCGATTAATCCCCCACGATTCTCCGTGAGGGAACTGCCGGCTGCTTCCCCCTTTTTTAGTCTGCCAGTGTTGGAGGCTGTAAATAAGCCCCACATTTATTGTGAGCACTGTTTTATAAGGGCAACGCAGCTGTCTGAGAAAGATCAGAGCTCTCTCCTGCAGCGTCCCGGCATTCCTCAGAGCTCAGAGCAGCCCAGGAGCAATGACACAAGCAGCAGCAGCAGCGCTGGTGGTTCTCCACCTGCAAAGGCACCTCGGCAAAACAGAACACAGGGACAGGCTGGGAACCGGGCAGCCTGGCTGGCAGGCACTGGGCAGCGGCCACCTCCCATGGTCAGAGGTTGAGCCAAGGGCTGGGCTGGGGCTTCGGCAGACTCGTTAGGCTCAATGCTTTTATGAGGTCCCTGCAACAAGAGCGAGAAGGTCACAAAGAATCTGGAGGACCACAAATAATCAGCTTCGGCCCTGAGATTTCACAATCTGATGCACCTTTTTGCTTTCTGCAGGAAAAAAGTATTTGTTCTCCCTTCCTACATCAGATTCTCAGGAAAGTCAGTAAAATCAGACGAGAAAAAACTGTTAAGGGCGAGATTTGCCAAATGAGTGAGTGCATTCAGTGGCCTGGAAAATAAGCCGGCGAGTGATGTAAGAGCTCTTTCCGAATTCTGCATGCTCAAGGAAACATTTAATACATCTTGAAGTAAAAATACGCCCTGGCTCTTGCTGCTGGCGTAAATACTTGTGTTTGCAAGTGTTGGCAAATATTTGAGACATCCATGATGTTTAACCAAGAGCTTTGTCTCTGGGAGCCCATCGCCCTGTTTGGTCTCCTCTGTAATCACATCAGCCGAGGAATCCTCTTGGTGCTTGTGTGGCGGATGGGATCAGGATCAATTCCATCCGTGCGTCAAGAAACAGGCACGAGCTTACAGCAGATGACCAACAAAGGGCATTGGGAGAGCAGACAAAGATCACGCCCTACATCTGATTAATACTGGACCAGTCTCCTTCAGGAGATGGCTAACGGAGCTGGAGTTTGCAGGCTCAGCCTCGCTGAGAGAAGAACCTCCAGGGTCATCCCCAAGCTTTTACTTGCTGCGTGATGTATAAGGGAGCAGAGGGAAGGCAGCCCACCTGGAGGCACTGCCCGAGCCACCTACTCCATCTGTGAACTTCTGGAGAAGGTCGCTGGGGGAACCCCTCGCCATGGGGTACCTCTAGTGTCCCCCACACTAGAGTCCACTGTGCTCTTTCACAGCCCCATGAACACTTGTTTCTAATCCACACATGGACTTGGCTACCTCTGCACTGAAACCAAGGAAGAGTGTTCACACAGGCTACAACCCCAGCTCAGCAGCAGATTGGACAGCTAAATACCGGACAGTTGTTTCCAGCGTGACTTTGTGACTGGGCTCTAAGAGTTGTCCTCCCCTGTGTCCACCATCCCTGACAGCATCACTGAGAAGCTGTCATGCTAAGAAACAGTTAGGGGAAAATTCCTTAAAACTGTTAGAGCAGAGCAGCCACGTTCCTTGCAGAGGTCAAGGAAGATGTTCAAAGTATCACAGAGAGCTCTGGGACACAGCAACGGGACAAAAGCCAAAGCCCTTCAGCTTGGGCCGAGATCACATCCTGAAGACGCTGAGTTGGGAAAAGATGTCAAAAATGAGAAAGTGTGGAGTAAAAAAATAGGAAACCCCCAAAGCCTCATCCACCCTCTGGCAAGGGCCATGGTGAGAGCGCCTCTGACCGAGCAGGACCACAGCTGTATTCCACCAGCCCATCCAGAAGGAACACAAGCACGCACCAGGCTCCTCCAGCCTGTTTATTCAGCGGAAGACACTCGAGTAACCAGAGAGAAGTGCTGAGCTGCACTTCTGGGCGCTAAGGAGAACTGCCGCTGCTTTGACAGGTTAGCCATGACAGACAGAAAAAGGGCTCCTGTTCCGCGCCCTTGCCGGCAGGTTCCGTACAGCTAATGCATTAACCTCTGAATAAACAAACGACGGAGAAAGGCCCTTTCCCAACCCCGCAAAGTACAAACACAGGCTACATTCTTCTGATTACCAAACCACAAGCACAGGCCACGCTCCTGGAAACGGGCTCCATGGCTTTTCCCTTTGATTCCAGCCTCTTGGGAAGATTAAACAGTGTCATTGCCAGGTTAATGCCAAATGACCTCAGTGTCTCCAAACACCATTGCCCTGCAAATACAACCGACATTTACATATTTCTGGGTTGCCCAAGGGTACAGAACACATGTTTGAGGTGCCTGCACTGGGAGCATGATGGAAGGCAAAGGGACAGGAGTGAAGGGATAGACACAGCGTTAATGGATGGGGGAAGGAGGGACAATCCCAAAGGAGCCAGTCTGAATCGTCTGCCCAGACTGGGAAGCTGCTGTTGGTCAGCAATGTGCTAAAACCAATCCTCCTGAGCTGAGTTGGGCACGACCAGGGAACAGAGTCCTCTCCCCTCTCCCCCTGCTCAGGCTCCTGAGGAGGAGCAGCAGCAGACCAGCTCTTTCGGAGCCAGTTCTGGAGGACAGCCTTCACACGGGATAGCTTCATGTCCAGGCATACGGCCTGTGTGCCTGTCCGGCCTGTGAAGCCATCAGCGCCTGGTGGCAAAGGGAAGAGTAAAACCCCCCACAGCACCATCAGCTCTTCCCTGCATTCAGATGTGGAGGGACCTGCCGACACATCCCTCCAGCTGTGGCTACTCTGCAAGCCCAGAAGCACAGTGACATTGTGAACAAGAGAAGGAGGGCGGATGAGAAGCAGCCGGGTGAGGCTCAGGGTAGCAGGGTACCACCAATGGCTGGGCTACAGCATGGTGCCACCCCCTCATCACTCTGAAGCAACACCAGTCACTTTCAAGCTGAGGAAAACCAGACCAAGCCCATAATCATCTCATTTTCCCCTGCAGGTGTGTAGACTCCACAAAGCCCACAAGCCTGTGCTTTCCAAAGCCTGACACTGCCTGGGAAGAGGGAACTTTTCTCCTCCAGGCTTGACTCTGTTCATATGGTGAGACCATGGGCTCTTTGTTCTCCATCACTCCTCCCTTGCCAAGCCCAGAGGCTTGGCGGGTCCTGGCAGCCATCCCGAACTCCCCAAAGCAGCCCTGAGGACCACCACTGCCAGGGCTGAGAAGGGCAAAGCTGAAGGACCACACTGGAGTAGCTGCCACGCACTAACCCCAGGGCACCGGCTGTCATAGAGCGCAGTAAGGACTCAGTAACTACTTCATAAGTACTCAGTAAGTACTACCAGCTGCAAGGCTACCGTATCCCTTTTCTGGTCAGAAAAGCAGGTACTCCATTTTGCTATCCCTGAGAGGTTTTTATGCCCTGTGGGCCAAGTGATCCCTGTAAAACCCACAGGGACACCCCTCCTCACAACCACCCTGCCCATGCTCTGCCACCACCGCCAGCCCTGCCTTGGGGTGGGGGGGCACACACCACCACATCCTGCCAGAGGGGCAAACAGCCCCAAAAGCTGTTTGGGGAGGTGACAGCAGCCCAGCCACATCCCATCAGTCAGACAGCAAGGGGAGGCAGGCCCTGAGCTCGCCCGCCCTCTGCTCAGCAGGGACACGGCCCCGCGCCTGACTGGAGCTGCAGCCCCGGGCCCGATGACAGGAGCTGAGCCCCAGCTCTCCCGCAGCCAATAAATCTCGCCGTGGTCTAATTTTGCCTGGAATGAGACCTCAGGGAAGGCCTGTGTGGTCCAGGAAAAACAAAGCAAAGCTTAAAAAAGGCTTAAAACGCCCCTAGCTCTCCCTGTCAGCCTCCCCCTCCGCCGCCACGCTGCCCCCGACCACGCGGCACCTTCCAGCACCTTCGCCGGAAACGCGGCTTAGATGGACCTCGCAGCCAATCAGAGCGCAGGGCGCGAGTCATGTGACACGCCTGCCGGGCGGCGCGGGGCCGACCCCGGCCCCGGCCCCGGCCCCAACCCCGGGATCGCGATCGACATCGCGGTGTGCCGGTGGAAGCGGCGGGCTGCAGCCACCCGCCCCCGGCCCGCCAGCCCCCAGGAGCACCGCCAGCCCCCAGGAGCACCGCCCCGCTCGCAGCCACCCCCTGGCTCGGGGCCAGGCTCGGCGCTGCCGCTTCGGGCCGTGCCGGCCCGGCCAGGGCAGCCTCCCTGCTGCCTTCCCCGGTGCCGGCTGGGCTGGGCGGGGTGTCAGGCAGGAGCTCGAAGCGCTGCTCCCCGCTGCAGAGAGCGGGTTCAGGGCGTTCAGTGGGGCCGCTCCTCGGGGCATGTGTCTCCGTCATCTGTTTGTGATCTCGCTGCGGTTTGGGGTTGCTCCAGCGCTGGGAAGGGGCTCCCGGGGAAGGGTGCTGGCTGTGCCGTGTCACCCAGCAGCGAGCTGAGCTCCAGCCTGGGCTGCAGGGGCCTGGCTGGGCCTTTCCGCAGCCAGAGTGCTCTATCGGCAGTGTGGGAGCCTGGCGAAGGAGAGCACGTGGCGAGGCTCCTTTCCCTGTACATCACAGCACGAGTTGGAGGATTCTGCGGAAGACAAAGGGAGAGCTGTAGCTGTTGGGCTGGGTGGTGGAAGGAGGTGCAGCATGCGGGAAGCCCCCTCCCCTGGGAGCTAAGGGAGATCTGCCCACCCACAGCCCAGGCTCGCCAGGAATCCAGGCTTCCATATGTACAAAGCTGGTGCCAGAAGCGTCGTTCCCATCGTCAGCAGGCTGACCCCCCCCTCCACCTTCCCTGCCTTCTCCCTCCTCCTCTCCTCTCTCCATAACCAGCTGACTTTTTTCACAACCAGGAAACAATCAAACAACCTCTTCAGCTGCTTCGGCTCCTCCTCCTCCTCCCAGCGCCGCCATCTCCCCCTGTAAGAGATGCTGTCAGTACTCCCAGAGCCCGAAGTGCTGTGCAGTGCAAAACTGTTATTCCAACCTCCCAGTGGGGAATACCCTCTGGGCTGCAAATACCGGTGTTTCGTTAAGTAAATAATCACACAAGATAAAATATCCATCGTGATGGTAGCATGGTGGGGGGGTGGGAGGAAATGCAGATCTGGTGAGAACCAGACGGCAGCTCCTGAATCGATATCGCGGGTACCGAGAGGCGGCTGGCAGGGCCAGTATGTGCCTGCCCCTTCTCCTGCAGATAGGTGGTAGCTCTGGCACCCTCAGGAGGACAATTAAATGTTGAGCCTTGAGAGGGGTCTGTGGGGAGTGTTGCATTTGGATTTTTAAAATAGCTTTCAGAAAGAGCATGGCTGGGAAAATACATTCATTGCAACTCACCCGCCCTTGTTGGGAAAGGCTTGGAAAGCGGCCAGCCATAGTGTTCCAGTCTTACAGGGGAGTGAGGAAGAGGAAGGTTGGTGACCCTAGTGGAGGAAGGGCTGTTCCTAACCGTCTGGGGGACCTTCAGTGCCACCATGGGTGCCAGTGGGTGCTTTGGAAGAGCTGACCGCGCAGAGGGAAGCCCAGTTCCTGTGAAAACCCTCTTCCCAGGGCCACTGAGCGGGTTTGTTGTGGAGCCAGGCATCGATCCCGAGTGTCCTGGCTGGCTGCCTGCGTGCTCTAACCACTAGACTGCTCTGCTGCCGCCTCCTCTGCAAGGAGGTCTCCAACATTTTATTGCTCACCTGTTTGGGAGCCTTCACACATTCAGTATCAAGGCTTATAAACCTACTGAGACGAGAGAGGAAGGGAAAAGGTGAAGGAGGAGTTCAGCCAAGAGTGAAATGCTCGGGAGGTGTTGGAGCCTTGGGACGGCCTTGCCAAGGTTACCCCGGTCCATCTCAGACCACGGGGGAGGCAGGCAGGTAACTCACCCGTGCCGGCATCACAGGGAGGGAGGTCTCAGGTCACTGTGGCACTCTCGAGGTGGCCAGGACGACCAGTGTGGGGCAAGCAAAGGATCGTGCCAGGTGCAGGTAGGCCTGACGGACAGCTTGCTGCTGCACCCCGGATTGTGAACTGGAGGTTGAGTCAGGGCTGAGAGTCTCCCGGATTCATTTCTCAGTCATTTATGCAGATATAATTGCCTGTCTGCCTGTCTTAAAGCTAATGACTGGATGTGAAGATTTCCAGTTAGGGTTCGTGAGAAGGTAATTACATTGCAATCTCACTGTGTGACTATTCCTCCAACGAAGATAAACTTGTTTGAGTAGGTCTGCACATCGCAGGAATCAGTTGTATTACAGAGCCCAGGCATGGCAGGGGAGATAAGGAGTGTTTTTGCTGCTGCTTTTTTATCTGCTGACCTATTAAAAAGCTTTTCTGTCTGAAGGGAGCGAGGAGCAACCAAAGGGGTTAATCCCACAGCTCCTCACCCCGATGGACGAGATTTAAGTCTCCTGTTGAGACTTGATCGCTTGGTTGGGGTTTAGTGGGTGCCCTTAACTTCCTGTCTGGGAGGTGCTGGTTTGCTCTCTTGAGATGCCCTGAGCTGAGCTGCAGTTCCACGAGACTGCCGGACGTTCAGCCCCTGAGATGGTGTGAAGAGTACTGCAGATTCGGACAGAAACACAGCTCGGGGCCGGGCAGGGAACTTCCAGGGGTTCAGACCATCATTGGCAATGGCATCATTTACCAGCCGTCTTGTCACCTAAGGCCACTTGTGGGTATAGCACCCGTTCGGTTCCCTCGCGCAGTCGGGGTGCTGCTGCGGCCCCTGGCAGTGCCCGGGGGGTGCTGGCTGTCCCGTGGGGAGAGGATGAGGCACCTCCGCTCTCTGCAGGCATCTCCTCTCCTCTTACTTTACAGCTCTCGCCCTTCCTCGCAGCACGAGCCAATGCTCTGAGATCATCTCTCGGTCCCATCTAGCTGTTAAACCCCCTCAAATCTTTCTCGCTCAGCAGCACTTCATATAAATCCAGTAATGTGCGTATCGCTTTGGCTGCCAACTGCTGTTGGGTTGGGAGGGAGGGGGCTGCGTGGGGGTTATTATTGCAGTCGCTGCTCCGTTTCCCCCTGGGATCCCAGGAAACCACAGGCTGCCAGCAAACGTCTGGAGGATGGAGGCATGTCGGGGACCCCTGGGAGTCAGCTGGCAAATGGGATGCACTGGGTATGGATTAACAACCCATTAGGGCAGGGGCTGGGGGCTGCATTAAACAAATCCTTCCCCTCAGCCTTCGCAAATGCCAGCGATTGTTGCCTTAAAGCAACGCGGAAGCAAGACAACTTCAGCTCAAGGGACGGTGCTTAAGCACCAGACTCGCACCATTAAATATCAGCGAGGGCTTAAGGGCATTGCACAGCACTTCCCTGAGGGAGATAAATGATTTCCTGGGATGAACCCAACTGGCCCACTCTGTGCTGCGTTCGCTTGATGTCGACGCGGCCAAAAGAACACTCTTTGGCATGAATAAAACATGCTCTTGAGTAGCAGCAGCAACTAGTTTGTCAGGCAGAGCCCCTGACTATGACAGGGCACAATGTGCGGGCCTGTCTTTCAAGGGATCGCTGGCTGAGGAGTCTGCAGTCGCAATTACCCGTTCGCTGTGCCAGGGAAGAGATCCTGGTGGACAGGGAAACACTCTTCTGATCTGATTTGTCGCTCTTCTGCAGCAATCAACCAGAACTGGTGGCAAAACCCACCCTGGGAGAACCATTCTGCCCCTGAGGGCCATGAGATCGCGGGTGGGCTCGTGACCTGTTCCCTGGAGACCCTCAAGAGGTGACTAAGAAATGCATCTTCAGCTACGTGGCAGGGAATCAGCAGCAGCATCCTTCATTCCACCAGGGAAAACGGAAAATGGAAAAGGTCTGAAAGCTTCTGCTTGAAGTGCAGAGGTTCCTGGCTACGGAGTTCACTGGCTTCCAGCGTTAAACCGGGGTGAGGCACGTACCTGCTCTGTGCTTCGCTTTACCACAGACCTGCAGCGCAGCTCACGACTTGTGCGTCTCCAATACTTCGAGACTTTCATGTGGAGAGTTTTGAAACGGGGAAGAATTCCCCGTTACCAGCTATTTGGATGCAGATTGGCAGCACATTGGGTCCGGTTGATAGTTCCTCGAATGACAGGCGTGTCATTCATTGATGTGTTGAGGTCGAAGAGAGGACAGGAGGAAACGGAGGACTGCTCCGATGCCACGGAGTGCTCAGAGGTACACCCAGCGCTCAGGCATCGGAATCAACCCTGCAGACACAGGAGTGATTAAGAAAATTTGAATGAAATATTCACCTCCTGGAAAACACTATTTTATCCAAAATAAAACCATTGCAAGAAGAAAAATGTAATGTATAGATCAAACAAAAATAGTCCTCACGAAGCGGCGCGGCACAGCTGGAATCTTCAGATCAGACTTGGCCAGTATTCGTATTGTTATCTGTAACTTCATCACTTGAAATGGGTTTTGTTACAGCATGGTAATAAATTCAGGTCACTTTGAACAGTTGCTTTTTAACACCCGAGCTATTTGCAGAGCTTGTGTCAATCAGAGGTATCGCTGTGAGAACTGATTCCAAACACCCTGAGTTGTCTGAAAGCTGAAAACATTGGCACAGCTCTGCGTGATAGGTTTGGGAGGGGCTGGGAGGGTGGCAGCAGGCACGGTAAATCCTGGAGAAACGGGGAATCTTCCTGCCCGTGAAGACAGTGGAATTCCAGGTTATGTCTGCTGGAGAAATGTCAGCTTCTCCGTCATGTCAAGGGGAGGGCAAACACCCATCCGCCAGCAATAGCAGGGAGTGGGTGATTCCGTCCTGGGAGGAGGCTGCTTGGGGTCCTGTCAGTGCTGATTTTTTACCAGTCTGATGCCCCTTTTCCCAGGAAAATGCCGGTGTGCTCTGGCTGAGCACCGGGCTGAGCCCTCCTGCCCCACTGCTCCTCGGCGTACCCAGTGAGATCAGGAGGCTCTGGACTCGGCTGGGTCTTCAGTGCCCGGCTTCCCAGATGGGGTTTTGTGACGTGCAAGAGGGTTGAATTCTGAGCGTGTTTTGGTATCACTGAGCGGGCAGACGGGGAAAGGCTCCGTCAAAGTATAACGACTTCTGAGCACCTGAATCAGGAGAATGACACAAACTGACCCGCCCCTTCAGGTGCCTGTGACCACAAACCACATCGCTGCAGGAAAGGAGACACACTTCTCCTTTCCTGTTCTAAGTCATAAAAATGGCTTAGCAAGGTGACAAATTTATGGATGCAGTAATTACACGATTGCTTCATTATGTGCCACCCCTGTGAGAAAATAGATATTAAAAAGTCACTTATGGCCGAACAAAAAGGGCCAGCGGAGAATTATTGGAGGCAGTAAATAAATGTGACATGTACAATCATTTGCTTGACTGGAAGCTGGAATTGCAGATTGAGACCCAGCAGTCAGCTCCAGGGGCTTTAGGTGCTGGTGGCAGCAGGTCAGGCTGGGACCTGCCTGTCCCCGCTGCAATCCAGGGGTGGGATGCAGCTTCTGGACAAGTCGGTGCTGGGACCTCACAGTGTCAGCCTGCTTTGACCGTGAGCTGTCTGGGCCAAATCTGGTCAAACCAGAGGCAATCCAGCAAGCCGGTCACTGAGGGCCAGGAGGGCGGAGAGGGGGCAGAGGAAAGGGGCTCTCCGGTTCCTCAGCTGGCCCAGCTCTGCGAGGCTGAGCACACACTGCTCCCCCTCAGAGCGCCCTGCTCGTGGCAGGGCTGGCCCTTGCGCTGTGGTGCAGCTCCTGCTGGTGCTGGCAGCCCTCAGCCACGTCTGCGCAGCCCTCAGCCCCGGCAGCCTGTGCTTACACCTACCTGTGGCCACAAGCTCATCCAATCTTTAATTGTTTCCCTGTTCCTGTTTCGTTGTCTGTAAAAATAAGCACTTCTCTCCTATTGCTCTACTTTACCTTCACCATGACTCTCCAAAGACGTTCTGTGAAATTTTGAAAGTGCCCCTGGTCCCCTGCAGCATCCAGCATCATTTGTCACTATGGTTAGAGAGCAGATTCAAAACAAAGGCTTTGAAAAATAAGGGCGTGGGGGGGAGTGTTGATTTTTTTCCGAGTTTCCTGCTAAGTCATGAATCGGGGCTCTGCGTGCTGCCGTTGTGAGAGGAGGGTTTCTCAGGGTCCTGATGCGTAAAGTTTCCTGATCCTGAATCTCTCCATTTTGTGAGGGGAAAACAAGACCTCAAACTCTGATCCAGGAAAGTATGAAAAATAGAAAAATAATAACATCGGTGGCCTCTGGAGGGATGTCAGGCCCGGCCATCCCGGTAATTCGCTCGTTCTCCGGGCGGGTGGGGCAGCGAGCCAGCCAGCCCCAGCTCCTGCTCCTCACACCTACACGGAGCTGGAGCTGCTCAGGCTCCCGGCACCACGGGGGGAAGCTTTAAATCTTCCCCCTGCCAAGCCCTGCCTTCTTTCAGAGAGAAGCAGCCTCCTGGAAACACTCCTCGGCCTGATGGCAACGCCGATTCCTAAACCTCACGTTAACATACGTCCAAGTCTATCACTTGAGCTTAAACTAAGCCGACAGATTCTGTCTTCAGCGTACATGCAAAGGCTTTGCTTTCGGAGGCGCCGCCCGGTGTGTGTCTGGATGGGCAGAGAACAGGAACGTACCCAGCCGCGTCGTGCTGAAGGTGCCCGCCTGGATCTTCTTGCTGCCCTTTTATGGTGGCTTCACATGATACTCTTTTTTTCCCCTTCTTTTTAAGGGGATTTCCTTCCTTTGTTGATGTTCTGGCTCTGGGTGAGGATGCTCTGGAGGCGTTGGCCTGTCCTTGCTGTGATGCTGTTGATGCCTCAGGTCCCAGCCTCACCGCTGCCCCTTGTCCTGTCATGGAGGGGCAGGGCTGGGACCGGAGAGGAGCACAGGGAGGCGAGAGCCAGGGAGGAGCCTGGGGAGAGCCTGAATTACCTGCATGGGCCCAGGAGGTCCCAAACACCCCACGAACTAATTGCTAGTGAATGTTCATGCTGAGGAGCTTTTATTTTTCCATTGAGATGGAATAACAGCGAAAATATGTGAAAGTCCCTGGACTTCAAGAGCGTGTTTTTCTTTCATTTGTATTTACCTAATTACGCTGTCATAGACTGCTGAAAATCATTCCCTCAACCCCCTCCCCTCGCCCCAAAAATGACCAAATAAACAGAGCAGTGACTCCAGCTGAGCCAGACATGAGAGCTGGCGATAAAGGAGCGATGGGAGGGATGGCTCTGGCACCTCCTGGTTTGCAAAGACCCCGGCAGGCCAAGCCTCTGCTTTCACAGACACCTGGATGACAGGAGGGTGCAAAACGCCAACCTTAGCTAGGATTTTCCTGGGGTGTTTGGGTACAAAACACTGGCTTTACTCCTCTGTAGCGTGGATGAACCCCGGTTCCAGGCCAGGAGATGGATTGCCACGTACAGCCATAGCCCGAGGCCTCGGGATTTCCGCCCTGTATTGCAGCTCTGGACAGTCTTGTTCTTGAGCTAGAAACTGATGGAGAAAGGAAATGCTGTATTTGTGTGGGAGGTGGCACGGGCCTGTTCGGAGCTGGGCTGAGGGGTTTGCAGGCGAAGCGGTAATTGCCACCGCACTGATAACAAGGAAGCAGAAGCACATCACACCAGCTGCAAGGCCAGTCGAAAATCAAGCTTGTTCTACAAGGGCTCCGTTTCGTCTCATCTACTTCGTGGCCTTTATCTTGCCAAGAGCAGGATGATTGCAGCCCACCTCGGGGCTATGTATAGACCTTTTTTGCTGTGACAGCTAGCGACGTGGCCATGCAGGCGGGCTGGAAGTGATGCTGCAGGTTCTGCCACGTTGCCGATGCACCTCTGGCTTGTCCTGAGCTGGTCCTGCATTGGGCGAGCAGGGAACGGAGCACGGATACACAGTGTGCTCCTCTGGTTTGAGTTGAGTTGGAAGAATTCCCCTGGTGAGACCTTCCAGCTGTCACCTGGGGCTTTGCACAGAGGTGACGGCCGAGGTGGAACTTCGCCAGGTCAGGGCTGATGGTCCCCTCGGCTGCAAGCCGGGCCCTCGCCTCTTCCCTCTCCTCGGGGAGCCGGCAGGCGCTGCCCGCAGCCGCTGGTCCCCAGGTACCCTTGGCACATCCAATGTTGCACTGCGTGTTCTCAGTGACATTGAGGGCAGCGGAGAGTGTGGCAGAGTAGCCGCACGATGCGTGTCCCGCAGCTCTGTGAGGGCGATTCGTATAACGAGAGGGAGACGGGACGGGCTGAGGAGGAGCGCAGCCAGCACGGGGATCACCTCCTGGGATCGGCTGAAACCGCCACGTGCCACAGGAGGTGTCCTAGACAGAGCCCTGCGCCGTCACAGCCCCTGCGGAGGGCTTTCCTCACGCCGGTGTGCCACGCAGCCCATGAGACGGGCTCTCTGAGAGCTCTCGGCATTTCCCCGCCGTGCTCCCAGCAGCGCCGGGGCGCAGGAGCAGGCCTGGCACCGTATTGGGTTACTAAAGCATTCCAGCCCCATTCTCACCCACAGAAGTGATCTGGTTCCCTGCAAAAATTAAACCCACTTCGTTTTATTTCTCCTCTTACGCTCCCCCGCCGGCCCCCCTGCGCCTGGCTGGGCTCTGCCGCGGGGACGTGCGGGTTTGCAGGGCTGCTGCCGGTTACCCACGCTCCCTAACGACACGGTGGGCCGGTTCCACGTCCCCCTTCCTAATGAACTGGGATTGATGGCCACGAGCGCAAAAGCACTGAGAACCCGTCTGGGTGACGAGACGCGTCCTCAGGACAACCTCGCACGGCAGTGACCCGCGGCCCTCGTGTGACCCCGCGACACCCGACATCATTTTGCAGGCGCTTACAGGTTCTGAGACCTCGCTCCGCTCCTTCCCCCTCTCCCTTCCCCTTCCCTGCCCCACCAAACCCCGCGCTCCTGCTCCAGCCGTGAAGGTGCTGCACAGACTTCGCTGCAGAGCTATTAAGTTCATTTAGTTTCCCTGTGGATCCTATTAGCCAAAGAATTTCTCCTTTTTCAGGGCTCCTTTTTATTATTTTTAATGGATACACTTCAAAATACCTATATATGTACCTTTGCTTTGAGATGAAATTTCAGAGCTGAGGCTACGCACACACACTTCTGCCTCTTTCTCCATTTTTTATATACCTACATGTATGAAAAACCAGTTACTGAATTAAATTCCCTCTGTGCACTGAGTTCCCTGAGCAGGCTGCTCTGGCTGCGGCTCTTCTCCAGCACCAGCAGCCTGGATTCCCGCCGATTCTCCTGTACCTGCCGTTTCTCTCCCATCTTCCTCCTGCAGCCCTGTGCATCCTTACAGCGTCCCTCCCCATCGCCTTCCTCGCCCTCTGCGTCCTCCACGGTCTGCCGAGGCTGTGTGGCACAAGCAGGGCTTGGTGTTCAGGCTGGCTGCTGCCTGTCCACCCACAAGGAGATGCGGTTGTGGTGGCTTCACAAAGCTCTCTTTCATTTTGGAGCAGCAGAGGGAGGCGGCACTTGTGGATCTGTCTGGCAAGCCGCTCCAGAAGGCGTTTGTAAGAGGCAGACGCGTTGCCAGGAATCTCATTATCCATCTCGATTCACGGCGTGGTCCAGCCCTGAGAAGGATGCTCTCCAAACAGCCACCCCAGAGACCTCACGCCGGCATCGTGGGGCTGCAGGAGATGCTTCGGTGGGGCTGGAGGGGACAGCAGGGACTTCAGGGCTGCTCAGATCTCCGAGGGCTGCCCAAGTCGGGCAGGGGAGAGCTCTGGGGAAATGCGAGAGGAGAATGCAGAACCCGCAGCGAGCTTTGTGCGCTGCTTGGAGCAGGCTGGGAGAGGACTGCGGGAGTTCAGCCCAGGCAGACACCCGGACGGGGCAGCCATCATCTGTAAAACTCACAGCTCGGTCTCTCTGTCTTGATTTAAAGAATTTCCTCACGGCCAAGAGCTGAAGTGTGGAATTGCTCTGCCGTGAACGCAGCTACTGGCAGCCTGACTGGGTGCGCCAAGGGGTTAATGTCAGGTTACAGTCAGAGTTCCATCTCCCTTTCAATGCTTCGTTAATACTTTTGTGATGAAACAAAGCAAAACCATCCAAGTCTGGTGACAGTTCTCCCACAGTCCTGCGCTGCTCTGATTCATTTTCATCCACACATTTGAGCGTAACGGCCTGACCACAGAACATTTCCCGGGGATTAATCACGGCTGGGAAAGGGCTGCAATGCCGCCCTGTGCCCCAGGTGCCCCCGCATCCTCCTTCTCTGTCAAGAATGAGCTGGTGGTGAGGTCACTCCTCTGACTTCGCCGGAGCAATTACAAACTGACACAGGCTAATTAACAGCTGTGTTCAGACATCGAGGTGCTGGGCTCCAGGTCTCCTCCCCGGGCTCGGGCTGTCTCTGCTCCCACCCCATCATGCCCAGCCATATGCTGCTTGCAGAGGGCACCATCCTCGGGGAATCCCCTTACCTCTCCCCTTTGTTCCCTGTCCATCTCCTTCTGCTCCGTGACACTTGGGCACCAAGGTGACCGATGGGTTCATGGATGGAACAGGCGCTTGTTCTTTCTAAAGCCTGCAGAATATCTCCTGGTTTTCCACACCCCACTTTCCATCCAGTGAATGAGTCAGGCCTGGAAAATGAAGACCCAGAACATGATTCAAGCAAAATCTTGTTTTCCGTGCACAAGAGAAATTCCTTGTGAGAGCCAGTGTGGGAAGAGGTGGCTCCAAGGGGTGGCTCCAAGGGGTGGCTGCCCCTGCCTGGGCTGGGGCTGGCTCGAGGCGATGCCTGGCTCTGCAGGAGACCTCGCAGTGCACCCTGCGAAGCAATGAAGGTGTGTGGGGCAGGTTCCTCCATCCCTGCTTGCCAGAGCCAGTGGAGATGGGTTTTCCCCCAGCACAGGCGGCGATACCTGTCACTGGGGAAGGTCTGGGTCTGCAGGTCCACGTGGACTGAAGATGTTCAGGCTCTGGTTCCTCAGCACTGCAGGCTGTGAGATCTCCCTGCCCACCTCTCAGGCCTGCTTTCTTTCACAGACCCCATGAGATGGTCTCTCCCTCCTGTGAGGCTGGTTGAGCTCCAGCCCGTCCCCATGCCCTTCTTGAGCTTCTCCTGGACAGGCAGCTGGGGCCTCGCTTTCCCACTGCAAAGCAACATGTGTTTCTCCAGTGCAGGGAAATACTCCTCCAGGTTCCAGTTCGTAATGGAAAGAGCAGCCGCTGGCGGAAGAGCTCTCCATTGCTCCTGGGCGCCGTGGGACCCCTCGCTGGGTGCTGCAGCCACCTCCTGTCTGAGTGGGCATGGGTGCTGTGGGGCTGTCGGGAAGCTGATGGGGTCAGCTTCCACACACTGCCTTTTTCTGCCTCCAGCTGGATGCAACATGCAGAAATAGCCCACGAAAGGGAGCCCACGGGGTATTTCTGAGCTTCTTTCAGCTCGTATTAGAATACACAAATGCCAGGAGGAAGAAAGCGGCTTTCTGCGGGTTTCCAGCGCGAGCAGCAGCCGCCGCAGACAATGGCCCCATCGCCGCTTTGGCCAAGGCCGGCGCTGGTTGGGGTTCCCCACTGCTCCTCCCGCTCCCCGTGCCACATGTCTGCCGCTGGCTGCCGGCCACCGTGTCTGCGGGGAGCGAGTGCAGCTGAGCTTCCTAACCCTGGCTCTGCCAAGTGTCTTGGGGAGGGGGGAGGCAGTGAACCCCCCTCCTTCACCCTCCAGACCAAGAGCTGACCCTGCCGGGCTGCTGCAGGAGCGCAGGCTGCAGGAGGGAGGGGGCTTTTTGGGGTAGAACCGCTCTGGGTTATCCTGGTTTGTGCAGTCTGGAATTAACCATCTGCCTTTCAAAGACTCCTTCTCGTTGCCTAGTAGATTGTGTTCCCTTTTAATTTCCTCTGGCGGTGCTGCCTCAGCTCACCCTTTCAAACTCCGAGGCATCCCGGCACACCAGTACTTGCATCCACCTTGTGTGCCATGGTTTTGAAGTGGATATTCCATCTCCCCACGTGATCAAACCTTTCATTTCATTTCAGGCTGGTCCCGACATTCCATCTCTGCTGCACCCTTCGCCTTTCCTCCTTCCACCTTGTTGTTGTGCTTGGCATAGTTTTGGAAACATAAGCCCATGGTAAGTAAGTGGGAAGATAAGGAAATTCTCATTTTCAAAGTACCAAAACAAAATCCTCCCGGCAAATTCAAAGGCAATTTTTTTTTCTCCCCCCAGCTGCTGGAATTGAAATGTCCCATCAAACCCCATCCTGTCCCAGGGAGGGAAGGAGTAAATAAATAAATAAATAAATAAATAAATGAATAAAAATAAAAAATTACTGCTCAAGCAAGAACAAGAATCATCATTAAGTTCCCGGCCAGCATCCCATCGCTCAGGGTATCAATTATCGACACCTTGGCAGACAGCACCCTCCTGCTTTGCACATTCGTAACAGTACAAACTTCGCGGCGAACAATAGGACTAAAAGGGGAAGAGGAAAGGACAAATTAAAAAAGCCTGCTGCGAGCTTAAACGAAAGACTTGACGCTGTCAGCGCAGCCCATATGGAAAAAATCGCCCTTTTCCATGGCATGGCAGCCTGGTTCTTCGTCAGGGGAAATCTGTGCAACAGCCCCTGCAGCACCCAGTGCCAGGTGGGCTCAGGGTTACCGAAGCCAGGCAATTTGGTGCAGGTATTTTATAGACTCTTGCTTCAAACAGCTCAAATATATTGTGTAAGAGAAGATAGCCAAGGCAGTAATGTTTGCAGCCAATCTCCTTAAGGTAATGAGGAGGGTAATGAATCTGCAGGCTCTGAGGGGTGAGGCGTTTGTCAGGGGGTCAGAGTGGGGTGTCTCTTCCAGTGATGCCTGGCATGGCCCTGGGAGTTACTGGGTGGGGATGGTCGGCTCCGGTGGGGTCCACTGAGCAGTAAGACCATGGGAGCCACAGTGGTCACCCAGGACATTTCTGCTGGCCAGCACGGAGCCGTCCCCACACCGCCCCGGCACAGCCAGAGATCCCTGCAGAGCCCTTCGTCTGTCCCCGAGCGCTTGGAGGGAAGGAGAACCCCGAGGTGCCCGGCCAGCCAGCTGGTGTCTGGACACAGAGCTGGTGAGGAGCCCTCGCCCATCCCCAGCTCTCCCCGTCAGGTTTCTTGACCTGGGTGAACACAAGGTGGTGTTCGCAGCTTCTGGGTTTAATATTGCTATTTATAGTACATGTGCATTTATTTAACAGGTCTGGCCCAAACAGCCGGCGTTTGCCAAAGAGAAACAATCATCCTTCATTTCACAGCTGTGACATCATAAGGTCATATTTCACGGATATGATGTCACTACTGCGCAATATGACTTTTTATTTTCAAAAGGTTTTTATTAATGCTGAGGTTTCTTGGAGGTTTTTTCCTCTGGTCTGGCCAGAACATCTGGAGCCGGGAAACTTCAGAGTCCAGAAATATTCACAAGATGTAGCAGACAGAATTACAACCCACAATACTCCTTTGAGCGAAAGGGAACAGATAACAATGTGGGGAACCAGCAGTCACAGCCAACTGCTAAAAACCCAAGCGCAACAGAGCACGGGAGGGGGATGGAGGTGGGAGGTGCGTGGGGCTGGGGACAGGTCCTCGGCCACCGCTGAGCAGGTCGGGGTGACACATGTGGCTGCAGGAGCAGGGTGGGGACCCCCCAGAGCCACCCGTGTGCCTGGTGTGATGGCAGAGCACGAGTGGCACCTGTCCCTCTGTCTTTCCGGAATAAAGGCATCTTTCCTCCCCTACAGATAGTGGAGGAACCCAGAGAGGCTGGGAAAGAGGGAGGGGAGTGCTGGGGGAGAGGGTCCACTGGGCAGGCAGGAGGAGTTAGGGAGGTGGGACAGAAGCCTGGGTGGGTGAGGTGGGTGAGGCAGGGGTTTGGGTGTGATGTTGCTCAGCAGGACTCGGGTGCGGGGTGGCCATCCCTTGGGGCGCTCGGCACCCTCACTGGGAGCCACATCCCCCATCCTGGGCTCCTCGGCTCCACGGGGAGCACGTGCCTTCCTCCTGCCGGACCGCTGTCTGCTGTGAAAGCTGTGGGACGTGTGGCGCTGAAACAAGGTGGTGAAGGGACTTGGGTGGCTATTCCTGTGGAATCTCTAACTGATCTGTTCCAGCTGCAGCCCTTTTGGGTTCCCTTTCCAGCAGCGCTCATGTGAGCGAGCACAAAGAGTCCCAGACAATAGATGTGAAATGGTTTTTCCATAAGCCTTCGCAGCAGAAGCCGGAATGCGAAAGACTACGGTGTCAGGGGAAAATGCCACGTAGCTGACGTGACCACGTGCAGCCCGTCTCAGGCTCCAAGCAGTGGGTCACCCACCACGTGCCAACCCCAATAAATGTCACTGCCGGATTCTGAACAATAAATAACGGCCTGGAAATGGCAGCCTTTGTGCCGCTCCGCTCCACTCCGCTCCGGTTCGTCTTGCCAGCAGACGGGAGGTTGTAACGCATTTGGCCGGCTGCAGCAGCGGTCGTCAAGCATTGCTGGGCGGTTCGGTGTTTGCCACCTCGCTAAACACCCAGGCAGCTCCAGGGAGAGAGCCGGGCGCAGGAGGGAGCCGGGGCAGCTCAGGTGGCTTCTGCCGTGGAGAGGAGAGAAAGGTTGGAGAATTAAGACTGACAAGCTGACGAGATAAACTGGTCAGATAAAAGGATGACAGAAATAATTTTACACGGCATTACTGTGAAAAGCTAATTTATACACAGATGAGTCCATGACAGACTCAGTGGAGGGTGGCAGACGAGCAGGGAATGAAGAACACTTCATTTATTCTCTGGAACAGGAGGGGGAGCGGTGGGAGCGGCTGCCTGGGACGTCTTCTCAGTCTCCTTCCATTTCAAAGTTATCAAACTTTATCTGGTTCCCTTTCTGCAAATCGGCAAAGCCAGAAGATAAAGGAAAACACTGAATCCATCAACGTTCCTGGTTTTTTCCAGGCCAGGGTGAGAGGTCAGGATGATTTTGCAGGACAGAGCCTTGATTTTCTCCTGCAAAACCCAGCAGAGCCACCGTGTTTCCACCCCACGTGCAGCTTTTCCTCTGCTTTTAAATCAAGCCGGAGCCATCGTTTGTCACTCTTCAGCTTTTCCCAGCTCGGCTGGATCACTGGGAGTTGATTGAGGCTTCTGGTGGGGTTCAGGGGGACCCCGGGATGCAGACAGCGGCATGGGCAGCTGCTGGCTCTAAATGAGAGGGGAGGGATTTTCACATCGTAGCTTATGCAGAATCGACACTCCCAGCCCAAGGAGAAACGCTGTGTCCACCCCTCCCCTACAGCACAGACGAGGGGAGAGAGGGCAGGACCCTCCCCAGGGGAGCAGCTGGGTGCAGGCAGCCGGGCAGCACCGAGCCCCGGCTGCTGGCAGGGAGAGCCGCTCTGCTGCGCCCAGCTCGCTCTCGTCGGCCGCAGTGGACCAGGCTGGCTGTGCTGCAGCTGCCAGAACAATAGTCATAATACTAATAAACCCCCTTCACGCTGAATACTGCGGGCTGTTGGCAGGTCCTTCTCACGCAATTAGCATTTCTCGTCAAGCAGGGGGTTCACAGATTGCACATGCTGGTTAGTGTTTTGCAGAACAGACTGAAACCAATATGGCCCTCCCTGTACCATCAGCTGAAAGTGGCTTCCCACCAGGACGGGCCCAGCACGGCTCTCCCCAGCCCCGCCGGAGAGTGTGGCTCCTCTCCCAGCGCAGCCCACCGGGTCCCCGCGCCTGGCCCGCGGCGGCAGTGGCGGCCTCTCGTCTCCCCGAAATACACAATCTTACGTGTGGGTGACACGGAGAGGGGGACGATACCCGCGGGAGGGTCCCGTGCAGCGTGGTGGCACCTCCCCGGCACGCCGGTGCAGCTGCATCACACACAAACCACTTGGTCTGCTTGCAGGAAGGACGTTTCAGGGACAGAGATGGTCCTGGAGGCAGCTGAGCGGAGGGAGAGCTCTGCCCCTCCTTTGGTCAGGGTGAAAAAAAGTGAGTATCGGTGGGTGCAGGGTTTGGAGGGAGGGTTGTGACTTACAGCGAGCTCAGGGGCCAGGTGCCCGTGCGCAACCATCCGAGTTTAGCGAGGGCAGGTGGATGTCCGGGCGGCCGCGCCTGATAATATCACTGCTCATCGGCTTGACGGTGACAAGTCACCCTGGGCAGACCCTGCGCCTGCCGCAAAGGCCAGACGAAGCAGGTACGCCGTGCTGGGGCTCGTATCAGAGCTCTAACCGCCCAGTTAACCGCAATGGATGCAGTTAGTGCGGCTCCGCTGCTGGTGGTAGCTGGTTCAGCCGGAATAACCCAAGCTCACCCTGCGTCCTCAAAGTGACACTTGGAAGGAGCCTTAAACTCCTGCCTGTCTGCGTAGGCTGGACTTGTAAACTGGCAGTCGATGCTGGACTCCCATCCCCGCTGTGAAACCAGTATAAGCCCATCCAGGCAGTAGCGTGCACCATGATTAATCGCCTGCCTTTAAAACTCCTATTTATAGACAAGCCCTACCAGCGCTGTGCTGGTGATAACTGCTCGGCTGGGCGCAGCTCGGCACAGCTCAGCACAGCTCAGCAGCTAATCCCGTTAGCCTCAGGCCATCCCTGGGGGTGCTGAGCAGCATCAACTCCCTCGCCCAGGCCACCGCATTACCTGCCCTCCTCGCCCCACGGGCCCACCGGGCACCACCGCAGCTCGGCGGCTGGAGCGGGATGCTGGGGATGCCGGGCGGCCGTGGTAGATCTGAGGAGCTTTAGCCGAGCTCCGGGGAGCTGGGCACAGGACCCGAGGGCACGTGTGATCCTTGACCTCGCATCACCCCGGAGCTGACACTGGAGTCCGCACTGTTTGATTTCCCGGGAGGTCCAAGTACCAGCCCCAGGCTTCTCCGGGGTTTGCCTGAGTCGGTGCTCCGAAACGAGCTTGTGAAGGTGCTGGAGACCCATCACAGCTCCAGACTTCAACAAGCAGCCGGGCGCTGTTTGGGAAGGATGTATTTGGGTTACAAGGCTCCACATCAAACAGGTTTCTACCCCACAAACATTTTTCTTTACCCTACATTTTTCTTTAGAACAAAAAAAAGCAAGAAGAAAGAAATCCATTCCACCCTCTGCTTTTGTTTTGTTGAGAGCCCCAGATCTTATCAGCAAAGCCTCCTTCCTTTCTGGAGGTCTGCGGGCTGCTGAGTGACAGCACGGGGGATGGAAGGGACAGGTCCCTGTAGGTGCCGGCAGCTGGGACGCACCACGGTCTCTCCCAAGCTGATTTATACAACATGGGTTTTTCCTTCCTCTTCCACTGGGCTGGCTCCTGTGGGCATGTGGGACACGGATGCGGAGCCGAACCTGCGTTCCTGGCTGAGGATGCGGGCAGGCAGCCTGTGCCGAGTGAGGGATGAGGGGTACCACTGTCAGAGAGCATCCCGCATCCCGCATCCCGCATCCCCACTCTCCCTCTGCCTCCCCGGCATGTGGGCAGCGTCTGGGCAGGGATGACAGCAGGGAGGGGAGCAGTGGCTGTTTGACCGTGCAGGTCTGGTCAAGGTGGTGCAGAGAAATACCTGGCAGACCTGCCTGCCCTTGCCTGCGGGTTTGGCTCCAGCAGCTCCCGCCAGCAGCCTCCCGGCTCTTCCCTGGGCAGCCCAGGTCAGGCAGCTGCAGGTCACCTAGCCGGGTGGCTATCAAGCCCCCCTGAAAGTGCATTTCCACTCTGTGGGTTTGTGATGAATAAATATCCTGTGCTGATGCTGTTAGGCTTCAGTAGGATGTGAACATGTTCGGTGGGGAGAAATCCCCCCCTACACACAGGGACAGGCTGGGGAGGGCAGAGGGGGAGGGAGCATTTACACACGGACACAAAACAATCCCTATTTGTCTCCGAAGACAGACCCCACTGTTGGGTTTCCTGGGGTCACGCAGCTGCAGGAACATGTGGAAAAGAAATGTATCTCTCCTAAGCACTGGACATACATGTAATTCAATATATTGCTCCCATGTGCAAGAAACCCACCAAACTGGCCCCATTTCAAATCGCAGGGAAATGCAGAGTGTCAGGGACAGAGGCAAAGCCACTCCTCATTCATTCTGCGTTTTATTTTAATTGGGTTGGACTGAGAGCTCACGGAGGTTGCTGTCGGGGTCCCTGGCTCGCTGGGGCGGGGGGAGCAGCAGCACAGAGTCAGGAGATCCCGCCATTCCTTCCAGGTCCCAGTGCTCACCCCATCGGACACCGTGGCAAGGTGACACAGGGACCATGAGGTCCCGAGACCAGCTCTCCTGGACCCCAGATGACTCCAAGCCCCTAATGCTGTTCTTCTAATCCCTGCCCGCGTCCTGCCAGTCAGAAAAAAAAGGAGATTCACCCTGATTTTCAGCATGGTCTTCCTCACGAGCACTAGAAATCCTTTTTCCCGGGATTGTGGTCCCCAGGGACCACCTTCCCCCTGCAGACCCGCACCCCAGCACCTCGGCCTGGCACCCGCGGCTGCCTGGGAGGAGGCTGGGCTGGGCTTGCTGAGGCGGGAGGAAAGCCCGTCCGGCCTCCACCGACAGCACGGCGAGGACGTGAACCGCAGTTCCCTCATCTGAGCCTTAAATGGATTTTTCCATTAAGAGAGGATTTTTTTTGTCTTGTTTTATTGAAAAGGAATTTGCAGTAATTAGCTCTTACGGGGGATTTGACTGTTCTCTCTCCTCCTCTAAAGCATAAAACACTTATTACAACACGTTGTTTAATGCGATATCCACTCCCAGAGATTTGTCTATCCTCGTGTGATGATCAAGCCCTGCCTTTGGACTTCTAAGGCCTTAAATCTTCCTGCGGACCCGAGCCGTGCCCTGGTCCCCTCTGGCTGGATCCGCATTTATCTTTCCCCGCAGTTCTCCGTGGCAGCTGGGAACGAGACAGCTTGTAAAATCAGGCTTTTTTTTTTTTTTAATTTCCCTCTGCTTTCTTGGATTATTGGTGGTAGGAACTTTCCATGTCCGCTTCCACGGGAAATCAGCCGCCCATGGCTAAGCCAGGGGGAGCAAATTTCCCCTACGAACGTCTACCCCTCCCACCGCCTTCGCCTTTGTTAGGCTGGCCTATATTTAGACTGTTGGGCTTCGCCTTCCTCCTTGGAGAGTGGGCTGGGAGCGGAGCAATCAATCCCTGCCCGCTGGCTCCGGCTGCCCGCGCCGCGGAGCTGGACGAGAGGGGCTGGGGGCAGGAGAAGGGCTGGGGCTCGGAGGACGTGTCCGAGCCCCTGCCTGGGGCTGGGGCAGCAGTGGTTTCAGGGGGCAGAAGTGAAGGGTTTGGATCCCTGCATCCTCCAGACCGGCCCTCGCAGGAGCAGCCCCCGGGCGGGTGACAGGGCTGGCCCCAGCATCCCTAGGAGTGAGCAGGATGTGCCCCCCACCCTGGATGGTACCTTGGGGGACTGGTGGGAGGATGCAGCAGAGGGACAGTCCTATTCTTCACTCTGCGCACGTTCCCGTAACTCTTTGGGTGCTCTTCCACCTCTCTTGACTGATTTGAAATACGAAGCCCTGGAGGACCCGGGACACTTCACCTGACAGGGCTCCTGCTTCTTGCTCCAGCTCCGCTGCGATTTGCCAGCCCTCAGCGTCTCGCCCAGGGTTCCCATGAGCTGGTACCAAAACCCTGGCTGGAAGGAAGAAGCTGGTGGTGCTGGCTCTAGCTGCAGCCACAGATTAACCCTTTACAGCCCACAGCCGAGCAGACAGGAGACACCAGGTTCACACACTCTGTGAGCATGGGTGCCCCGGCACCCATCCCTGCAGCTCAGTGTGAGCCCGGTGCTTAGACCTCAGCTTAATGTTCGCACCATCACGGGCTCCTTCTCTGAATATCCAGCACACACCCAGCAAGACCCAAACCTCGCTGGTCTCCTTCCAGCAGCTCCTGGGACGCACAGCCATCCACCCATCCCACACCAGCCTCCCCTGAGGAGACCTGTCCTCCTGGAAACCTCCGCTGGGACCAGCCAGGCTGGCCCTCCCGCCCCAGCATGGCAACAGTTCCCCATTCCCAGCTGGCAGACATCCCTGATCTCAGCCTAGGTTTGCCTGTTCTCATTTCCACACCTTTACAAGTCACCAGCCGAAGCAGCTCCCCTCCCTCCTCGGCGTCTCGCCTCTAAGGAGACTTGCAGATGGTTCTCGCATCGCTCCCGCTATTGCCTGGCCACGCGGGATGGAGTTGAGTTGTCAGTGCGGTTGGGCGTAGCGTGTTAGCTTCGTTTGAGCGCAAAGACGGAAAACACTGTGTGCTGTGAGTGCTTATTATTGTTGCTATTATGCAGCCCTTTTAAACTCGGCGCATAAATCACGCCCTCCAGCTCCTTGATTATGTTCCTGGTTCTCCTCTGAACTCTCTCCAATCCATCAGCATCGTTCCAGGAACCAGCGCGATATCGCAGGTGCAGCTGGGGGACCCCATCGCCAGGAGCCTCTCATCTCCGTGGGCGAAGCCCCGGTCCAGCGGTGCCCGCGCAGCCCGGCTGGCACGCGGGGACCTTGCTGGGGGTGACAGAGCCCCCCAGCTCCCTGCACCACGCCTGCAAAACGCTCGCGTTGCCAGAGCGATTTCAGACAATGCTTTGACGCGAACAGCTTCTCTGGTTGCGCTGCCGTTTCCCATCAGAGGCCTCGCTAACCAGCGCTTTGGCGGGCTTTGCAGAGTCGGTTGTGTGGGTAATACACCTCCAAAGCCCATGGCGGGCTGCAATTAAGGCAGGGGGGAGGGAGCAGAGAGGAGAGGGAAGCTTATACCTCCCGCTGGCTGCAAAGAACCTGCTGCTTTCTGCAGAGAGCTGCCGCGACTGAGGATGCCAGCGAAGCTGGAATTAGCGGCAAAAGCATAATTTGTCATTTGCAAGTGTAAGCCAAAGCCTGGGCTGGTGAGAAGAGAAATGAGAGACCTGGGAGCTCCTCACGGGCGATTACCATTCAAAGAGCCGGGCTGGCCCGGCCTGCTGGCAGCTGTGGAGCCAGGCTGGCGGCCGAGAGCCGGCGACGCGCAGGGTGGCGAGAGGGGAGCAGGCAGCCGGGCAGAGCCGGGTCACTGCGCGGGAGGTGCCGCAGCCTGGGCTGAAAACCAGCTCCGCACGGGGAATAGGAAATTCCTCTTGCTGAGCACCGCTGGGCAGCTTTCCTCTGCTGCTTTTTCCTTGTGTTATATGCACATGTTAGAGAAAATAAACAACGTTAGAGAAAATAAAGCAGAAAGGCAAAGGCCAGCCCGTCCCCGCTGCAGTCCTCGCAGGGGCCGCGTTTCGGAGGGTCACACTGGCGTTTGATAACTGGTCCTGGCAGCACACAGCGACCCGCCCGGCGACGCGGTTGCGGGGAACCCACAGAGCTCTCCCTATTTCAGCAAACGCAAACGCTGCTTCACACGAGGAGTTATGAACTGCTGGGAGTAGACGAGTCTTGAGTGAATTATGCAGCGTGAATTATTCTCCGAGCTTGACACCGATCCAGATTTCGCCGCCGGTGGAGGGAGTTTCCACCCGTTCCATCTCGTGCAGGGCTCGCACCTGGGCTCGAAGGTGGCAAACGCTGAGCGCGACCTGCACGTCGCCGTGGGCAGAGCCAGACCCGCGTCTCTCCTGCCAGATGGCTGCGGGGAGGGCAGGGACAGGCAGCTTCGCTGACGGGGAGGCTGCGGCTCACCCGCGCACCAGGCAGGGGGGATTACTGCAGGAATAAAGACAAATCCCCATTGTAAAATTGTGCAGATCAAGTATTTTTAAAGCCTAATCAAAAGTAGCGGTGCGTGGGAGCCGGGCATCCTCAGAAGCTGTCAGAAATATTCCCTTTTTCCTTCAGGGCTGCATCAGAGGGTGCCAGCTCCTTCCTCAGCACCCTCGCTTAACTGAGTGGGAATTTGCCTCAGGCAGAGCCGACGCCGTTGTTTCAGGAGCACACGAGCTGTCTTGCAGAGTCCATCAGGAAACCCATCAGCAGCTCAGATGGCTCCTGAGCGGCAGAAACGTGAGACCCTTCAAAGTCAAGTTGCCACCAAGCCTTGCAAAACCATCGCAGCTTTAACCCCTGCTTCCTCTGGGCTCCCCGGGCAAAGGCAACGCTGCCGTTACCTCCGTAACGTGCTCGCCATACCACTGCAGCTTAAACTGGGACTCATCAGCCAGAGATGTCACGCTCCTTATCATGGTCCTGTGCCACCCCAGGCACTGACCCGCTCCTGCTCTCGCTCTGTGCTCACCAGGGTTTGCATGTGAGTGGGGCCGAAGGGGATGAACCTGGTTTCAGCGTAGGCTGCACCACGGGAAATTTGAACAAGCCTTTTAACGTGCGCAGCTTCCATCGTACCCCACCTGCGGTACTCCTGGATGTAGAAAACTGAGCTTCCACGGTTCACAGTCTTAGGCTTTGCTGTTGATGATAGCAAATGAGGTGTCTTCACCAGGTCCATCCACCTCTCCCTTTCCCTGAGGCTGCCTGAGAAACACCGAGCTCTCCTTATGGGGGCTGTATTTTACTGCCACAGCCACAAACCCCCTTCATTGCCAACTCCCAGCTCAGCTTTCCAGGCCACTTTCAGCAGGTGACAGAGGACCCCAGTATCCCGGTCCCAGCTAGCCCTGCCTCCCCCCTCGGTGTGGGAGCTCTCCCTGCACACTGCTCCTGAGCCTTCAGCAGGGAGCTCCTGCCCTTACCAGCCCAGGAGTCCTCACCAGATCTTGTCTAGATGATTTTTTTTTCCTGTGCTCTACTTATGTCTGTTCCTCCCAGTTAATCTCCCAGGGTTGCCCCCCACAAATCCCCCCAGCTGGGATTTACGCCCTTCGTACGCCTGTAGATAGTTCCCATCCCTTGCCATGGATGTCGGCTAGCCCAGCTAGGCAGATTTAGCTCTTTTAATCTCTCTTCATAAGTCATTCCCTTCGTCCACTTAATCATTTTTGTTGTTCTCCTTCAAATTCCCAACGAGATGGTTTGTCTTGCAAGCGCCTGATGCATGGTCGTATATTTACCCAAACTTCAGCAGCTGCTCGCAGAAATAACGCTGTGCGAAGGTTGTTTACTCTCCCGCAACCCAGAGAGCCGTTAAGCTCCTGATGAAACGCCAAGCGGCTCCACGCGCTGCCGGCGCGGGTCAAAGCCCGTGGCCGGGGGGCCGGGGTGCCTCGGCTGAGAGCGCAAAGACGGGCTGGAGGTTGGTGACATTGGGTGGCTGTTGTGGGGGACGGGTCTGAAAGGGAACGTGTCCCAGCCCAGGAGAAGAGGTGATGGGGGAGCTGCTTTCTCATTGCTTCTCTGGCCCAGCTTTATGGCGTCTCTTTTACAAGTGGGAGGTCTGCGGAGAGTGCGCAAAGGCTGGAAAAGCACCTGGCCGAGGGGCCCGTCGGGGCGGAGCGGGGCATGTGGAAAAGGTTCGGGCAGGCTTTGATCCTGGCGGAGACGTTCGGAGGAGGACAGGCGGGCGGAGGGAGTAGCCAGAGCAGGAAGGGAGCACGGATGGGCTGTGACCTCCCTCCGAAACACCAGAAAACATATTTAAGGCTTCATGATCAAAATATTCTGGCTGCTCCTGAATTCCCCGGTCGAATTTACAGCCCAGGAGCCCTCGAGCTGTGGGCTGACAGCATGTCCACCTGCTCTTTTAGTGGAAAAATCTTCCCCAGTTTTTTCCAGCCTCCAAATAGCGGAGGGGAATCCACCCCCACTCTTAACAGCAGGTGACAGACACCAGGCTGTGGAGGTGGAGGAAGAGCTTGCACCTTGCATCGCGTTTTCCCATCAGAGCCTTCTTGTGGAAGAGCGGGGTGAAGGAAGAGTTGAGATGTCCAAGCCCTGGAGTCCTTCCAGAGGAGGGTTTGCTGATCTGGGAAACAGGACAAGTCATTGGACGGCTGCCCAGCCTCCCCTGGGCAGAAGGGTTCCCCCAATACCTGTTCCTGTGCCTTCCACACCAGTTCTGGGGTCCTCAGGAAGGCAGAAACTGTCACAAACAAAGAGCACAGTGAAAAATAAGGCTGAGAGCAAGAGATGAGGTGTGGGTGCATGGGGGTCCCCGGGGGCCCCTGCCCGGCCCTGCGCCTCAGCCCAGGTCTCCCGGGGCACACGGGGTTCTGGTAGCACCCCAACACCAAGCAGACTTGTCTCCATTTCGGAGAGGGGGGGGCCTCTGAGCAGACCAGGAGTAGGCTTTCGCCGACGAGCCCCAGCAGCGCTGGGCTGGCTGGGCGGCAGAGTCTACATTTTTCAGTCACATCCCCCTCCCACTTCCTTCCCTGTTCCCTGATATTTCTTATTTCCCCTCATAAAGCCTTTTTGATTTTGAGAGAAAACTCTCGCACTGCCCCTAACTGGGAACAAGAGCTGCCCAGCCTGCCAGCCCCCACCGACGGCCTTGCTCAAGCCAGGGGCTCGGTTTTGATCAGCTCCTGTTACGGCCGACACTTTCTCCTCTGTCTTCACGTCCCTGGGGATGCGAGGGGAGTCGAGGAGGTTGTCTGAGTCCCCCTGGCTGCTCCACACCGGGGCACGAGCACAGGAGCCAGGCTGCACAAACCACGGAGCATCCTCAGTGCTGCCCTCCCTGGGGTCTCAGCTCTGTGCTCCCCAATCCACCCCAGTCTGGAGACACAAATTCTAAGAAGAGTAATAAAAACCGCTTCCAGTCCAGGAGCCCTGCCTGGGCTTTTCACAGGAACGCTGTTAGCGATGGGTCATCTCCCCTTTTCCTGGGAGGCCAGAGCACGTTAGGATGAAACCCCTCCTGAGTAAGGTGTGCCCAGGTGGAATCCAGTCATTTGGGTACCACAGCCCTCCAAAGCTGCTCATCCACCCTCGCACCTCCAGAGCTCTGCAGGGATCGTTTAATGGGGCAGCGCTGGAGGTCTGGGGACGAGGACTGGTGTGGACCATCACCTCCAGTGATCGCTGGAGCTTCTCTCCCTCAGGACCAGGCTGCACGCCCCGGGATCAGAAGAGCTGCTGGACGTTTCCCCGCTGGAGCAGAGGCCGTGCGGCTCACAGGCTCCGTGTGGGATGGAGGGGAGCCCTGGCGCAGGCTGCCATGAGTACCGGTCTCCTGGCTGGGCTGCAGCCACCTTAGACAGGGACAGGCGGCCTCGAGCAGACCCCTGCAAACCTCACCACTGGCTGTCGTTTGGCTGCAGAGCCACAGCCCTGCTTGTCCCCCTTCCAGCCATCGGGCTGAAGGTGTTGCAGTCCGCAGGGCAGAGAGAGCAGCCAGGAGAAACGCCTGACGTGGTGGCTGGACCTGGGCTATGCACTCAGGGCTGAGCTGCACCCAGCACAGCGACCTGGGACCTCTGTCCCCCGCGCCTGGGCTTTGCTGCCTTGCCATGCAAGTGGCCAAACTCCAGTGGGAGCCCAGTCCAGCTCGTCCTTGCCCCAGAGCTGGCAGCAGGAGGCTCGGACCCTGTGTGCCAAGCCTTGGGGAGCACAGTGGGAGCTCGGGAACCTGCTCCTTCCCCAGCCCCTCCAGCTAATGGAAACTCTATCTCTGCAAACACTTGCTCCCTTTACATCTCTCTCTTTTTTTTTGTTTTATGGGGAGGCCTTGGAGGAGAGGGAATCGGAGGGGGCTGGCACTTCCCCCTCCCCTTGTCTCTCCAAACTAAAGGGATGCAGCTGGTGAGGCGGCAGTTTCTGGAGGAGTATGGATGGGGTGAGAAAGTCATTACCTGCCTTGGGTTTCACTGTGGGAATGGCTGCACCTTCCACCGGGAAACACTGGTGTCTGGGGGGACTTGAGAGGGAGAAGCGAGGGGGAGGCCGGGGCAAAGAGGCAGAAAAAGGTCTGTAAACCAAAAAGGGAAGAAAGGAAAAGAAGGGTTTTTTTTTTTCTGCATGTAGACATGTAAAGTCTGAAATAAATTACCTGTCTCCAAAAACAGTGCATTAGGGGAGTAATCGATTGAACACGCCACAAACTTATTTTATGGCTCTGTAAGCCTGGCTGGTGCTGGGGAATGGGGGGAGAAGCTGTTATACACAACAGAGGGGACACTTCAGGGGGATGATGGGTTTGTCTTTCCCTTTTTCTTTTTTTTTGTTCTTCTCCTCCCTCATTTTGTGGTTTTTTTGTGTTTCACTTTTTCTAATCTCCCCTTGGGGACTTTCCCCTTTGTTCTGTTGGGGGGAAGAGAACTGGATTGTGTTTCTCCTGCTCCTGACTAAAAGACATGACATCAGCCCGGTGTGTTTAAGCATCTCTTCCCTTCTGCACTCCTCACCCCTCCCTGCCCCGGACAGCTCAGTAATTTAGAGTTTAATAAGGGATTGCTATTGTTTTTTCCCCCACTTGTGATTATGAGGGAGGGAAGCTTGGCGTGGCGGAGGCAGCGGGACGCAGTGGGCTGGATTCTGCCCACAGCCTGCAGTGGTCCTGGGCATCCCCAGCCCTCGCTGGACCCCCAGACACCAGCCCATGCACAGGAACAGCTTTCCCGGGGCTGCAAACCACACCTGGAGCTTTCCATGGTGAGGTGGCAGCAAGACGGGGTCCTGAGGTGGTTTGAGAGCCTGGATTCTGCATCCCCCATCCCAAGAACCATGTGGACACATCCTCATCTCACCAGCATGTGGGCGAGGAGCCTCAGGCAGCCCTAAACCCCTCCAGGCTCTCGTGAAGGGGCAGAGCCCAGTGCCAGCCCCCCACCAGCCGGGAAACCCTCCGTGCGCAGGGTGAGCTCCGCTGCGCTCCTCTCTGCACACCCTCCACGGACGGGGCCGGGAGCACAAGCACGGGGCTGAGGCGGAGAGACACGAGAACCGAGGCACAGAAATTAAAAGACGATTTCCAGAGCCAACAATAAATATGTGAAAAAGAGCAAGGCGGCGGCAGCAATAGGGGGAACGTGAGGATTTCTGACAAGTTCCCAGCCTAATAGTGATATTTTCCAGGAGGATCGTTAACTCCCCCAAAGGGAGGAGATATTCAGCCTTTTCAGAAGCCCCTGGGTCATTTCCTTGGGATTTTCTGCCTTCCTGCCGCTCTGTTCCAGCACCCCGACGGGCCCTGCTCGCAGCCGGCTCTGCCCCGAGGGAGTACGGGCTGCAGAAGCAGATGTCCCCACTCCTTTGCCTGTTTCCCTGTGATTTCCCAGCCCTCTAACAGCCATCCGAGGCTGAAGAGCGGGGTCCTGAGAAAGCAGGGGTGGACCCTCCGCTTCGCAGCGATCTTGGAGAATTGGCGGCTGCGGTGGAAGTGCTAAAAGCAACTAAGAGCTCAGGGAAGGGCTCTGGATGCAGGGGGGAGGTCTGGAGCGAGCCGGCTGCTCCTTTCCATAGCACACAGAGATGTGCGCTGAGCAAACCCCGCGTGAAAACTAATGTCCTCTGCGGTTCTCGTCAGAGAACAGATTTTCCCAGTTTGCTCAGTCCAATGGGCCACAAAGCGACCAGATTTCAGGGGAACCACACATCTAGCTCCCCGGCTAAGCATGGATTTAGGGACAGGCTCCTGCCCGGTTGGGAAAGTCCCAGCTGCTGCCTGTGCGGCAGCAGAGGCGCTCAGCTCCCCGAGGGGCCGGCAGCCTGCCAGCCTTGGCACCACCTTACCAATGCCCTACATCTCCCTGGCAGAGCACCACCACCTTTGCCAGGCCCAGCGCCCAGGTCACGTTGCACGCCCGGAGCCAGAGCTGCCAGCGCGGGTGAGGCAGCCACACGGGGAAGGTGCCGTGCCTGGCCCCAAGGTGCTCCGCAGGAGACATCATTAACCTGAAGGATTCAGCCAATTCAATCCCCTGCCTGCGCTATCCATAATTAAAGTTGCACTGAGAAAATAAATCTTGTTCCTCGCTAATACGACGGAGGAGCGTGTTAAATTATGGCTCAGTTTATCAAATGATTGCCCAATGCAGCTACCTTCTTTAATAACTTATGATAAAACATGTCATAAAATGCTTTGGGAATTAATACCTCCTGGATGATGCTGTGACAAACTGCTATAATATGTTTCGCTACAGGAAGGTGTGTGTTCTTGTTTTATTTAAAGAAGCTGCCAGTAGATTTAGTATTCATGTAAATAAGGGGCTGATTGACAGGCGAGGGCTTAAGAGAGCCCGTGGGTGGAAGAGAATTGCCCTCGAAGCTTTGCCAGCGTCACCTTCCGGCACTCCCACGCTTTTCCACCGAGCCCTGGTGGGTACCTGCACCATTCCTGCCCGGTTACAGCCCCTCCTCCCCCTCTCCCCACACCTCCCTCCCATAACCTCCGGGATGGCAGTTAACGAATCCAGCCCTCCCAGGACCAGACCTACTTCATCCTGAAGTCTTGTTCATAACTGGAGGTAGACACCCTGGTTTCCACCTCGTCCTCACTCGGAAGCGTTTACAAGTGGTTTGAGGATCCTTGTCAAAATACAACTGTCGGGAAGCGCCGGAGATGCCAAATGGAAATTGAGAGAAAGGGGAAAATAAAAAAAAAAAGGAAGAAAAAACATCCTGTAAAAATATCACTCTGTTACGCGGGTCACATTTGATTATCTCCTATGAAAATTGAGTTCTCAGCAGGAGATGTAAATTTTTTCACAGTGTAAATCTGCTGTCAGACTGCAGGGATTTCCCCGGAGGAGCACTCAGCGCAAGCCCCCTCCTGATCCTTCCTCAACCCACCCGATTTTTTTTTTTTTTTTTCACTTTCCACCAAACTGGGAGAGTTTTAAGAGCACACTTACCTTCTCGCTTAGACATCAGCGCCACATGGAGCAGTGAACTGTGTCCCGCTTCCCAAAGCAATCCATACGTGATGCCCCAACTGTGTCTGTCCTGCTGACCGAGGGACCGGTGACCCTGGTGTACCCCCAAACAACCCCCCAGCTTCCCTCCGTGGGGCTGGAGGGGCTCCCAGTGTCCCACTGGTCCATGGTCAGCTGCTCCCCTGGGCTCTGCAGCCATCGAACATCAAATAACCCACAAGAGCAGATCCTGCTGCGACAAACCTAGGTCTTCATCTCCAGCCCCTGGTGCTCCCGGTCCCTCCTCCCAGCCCAGGTCTCGGCAGGAGGGGGCAGACAGGCTGCTGCAGCCGGGCAAGCTGCTGCCGAGCCCCCAGCCCCAGCGCTCCCCAGGGCGGTGCTGGCTGCCAGTAGCCCCCCTATAAAGTCACAAAGCCATTCTCATCTTTGGCCCCTGTTTTCTCGCTCTCATAAATGTCCAAAGCATTCGCATTTTAGGCTGAAGTTCCCCACGTTTAATCTCTGCCCAAAGGGGGATGTCTGCGGGGAAAGTCTGAGCAACTTCCCTTCATCTATTTGCGATTTATCAGCAAAAAAGGGAGAAAACCAACTCTTTCTAAAGTAAAAATAGTCTAACCACACTTTTATAAAAAAATCATGGCTAAAGCAAAACAGCAAAAGTTTGTAACTTGAATCCTGGGCTGAGCCACAGGCTTTACAAGGTGGGGGGGGGGGGGCGCGGGCGTGCTTTAAAAATAAATAAAATTTCCCACATTGTAAACTCCATTTGATAAATCCCACAAGACAAATATTGCACGTCCTCGAGTCCTCCAACAATCGGCTCAGCCCCTGCCCAGTGTCCTGTTTTGTCTTTGGTGGCCGTGAACGTGCGGGGAGTTGCGCTCGCTGCCAGGAGCCTTCGCAGAAACAGCTCCAGGTAAGTGAATACCACAGAACGCCCATAGGGACCGCGTTCCGGGGCGGGGGGTAAGCACAGCTACACCCACTACTGACTGCGCTCAACAAGTCGCGTTCATCCACGGGTGATGCGGAAACATGCAGCGTGACTTACTCGCCCAGTAAAGCTGCTGGAATCTCAGCTGCCAAATTCCTGGGGTAAATTGTTTCTAAGTGGGCCCAGAATGGGTAAAAGTTACCTGCTACCGTCACTCAGTAAGAAAAATAATAATCACGTTAATTAACAGGGCTCCCCCGTGGCCCATTAGATGAGAGGGTAGCTGTGACAGCCAGGGCTGTGGCAGGGGGGCGAACTGGGGAAGGGGGAGGTCACCCACCCGCTACTGCTGAAGGAGCTGGGGGGAAACCAGGATGCTGAAAGAAAGAGGGGGGGTACGAGAGTGACCAGCACCATGGCAGGAGGCAGCTGAGGGAGGCAGTGACAACAGTGACAGGGGACAACCCTGAGCAACCCCTTTGCACCCCCAGGGAAGCGAGACCTTTTCTCCAGCAGTGCCTCGATGGATGGAGCAGCCTGGCCTGGGGGAGCGGGAAGAGGCACCGGTCCGGTCGTGCTGGTGGTGATGGGAGAGCGGCGGCTGCTCCCAGGCTGACTCGCTGGGTTCAGCAGAGGACGGAGGAGGCACTTGGTGCAGCTGGAGCTGGGAGCGATTTGCAAAGTTAGAAACAAGGAAGAAAATCAGGAACTTTTTTTTTTAAACTTCATTTGCCAATAGACTCCCCTCCCCTCTGTTTTTCATCTGGGGAGGGTTTGGAATTTCCATCCATGCGTTTCCTTCATACATTCCAGCCTCCTCTCTCTGGTCTGTGCACTGATGCTCCTCTAACACACGTGCTGCCTTCCCCCAGGGTGCCCCCCCCCCACCTGCCCTACCACCCCGCTCCTGGCAGCCCTCGCCTGCCCCTTCCCTCCTCCTCTGCCGCCCTGGGGGGAGAGGGGGAAAGGGAGGTTTTGAGAGGAGTGAGCTGGGGTCTAGCAAATTCCACTCCCTGAGCAGGGTGTGGGTGCTCGTGGTCCGGTGACACTCTGTGTGCCCACCTGTCCCCACCCCGGAGGTCACTCCATCCCTCGTCCCCCTGAGCTGGGTGGAAGAGGCAGCCAGGGCACCAGCTCCTCAGCCCGGCTCATTGCACAAGAGGACAGCTGAGCATTGCCTACGAGCGTTTAAAACCCACTCGGATCGCATCAGCTCGGCTACCTGAACTCGTATTAGAGGGAATTGGCTGCAACTGTGCGGTAACCCAGCCGTAAGGCAGTTCATCCCACTCCTTCCCCGTCTCTCCTAAGTAGGGGCTTAGGGGAAAAAGAGCCATCATGGAGCTCAAACTGGTAATAATGGTGTTATGTTGCAGTAGAGAAAATTAAAGTTAAACATTAGGGAAACCTTTATAAGTCTAACTAGAGTTCAGCCTGCTTAGGGAGGCTGTTGAACTGCTTTCCCCGGAGATATCCAGGGATAAGGCTAAGCAGACACCTGACAGGGATGGTTTACCAGCCTGATGCAGAGGATAAAGCGGAGCAGGTGAACGGGTAGAGGCTCCTTCCAGCCGTAATAACTGTGTGATCCATGGAGGGCCCCTCATATAAAACACACCCTCATTTTTCACAGCCTTTTGCATAGAAACGTGCCCGCAGAGCATTTCCTGGTGCTGAGTGACACAGAAACAAGGCTCCGGCATGGCAGCTACTGAGTGGCCAGTGCTCAGGAACCCAAGAGGGCTGCAGGAAACGTAAAAGCTCACAAAGAAATCTGTAACAACATGTCTGGGGAAATTGCTGGACCCTGGGAATGCCTCCAGGAGGACTTTAAACCTCTCCATCCAGAAGGCTGCACTGCTGGGGTGGCAGAAGCAGGACCAGCGACTCCACGTTTGAACCACTAAGGGTTTTCTCATGAAAGCACCGCACAAAGAGAGCCCATCCGCCTCCCCGTCCCTGCTCATAAGCTGCAGACACACAGCACAGGCAGGGGTCTGCTGGAGGCCAGTCTGCTGTGGGGTCTCGGAGGGTCTCTGCTCCTCCAACCCCTCCCTTGAGTGCTGCCTGCTTCTTGGGCCAGCAAGAGCCACTTGCTAGAGAAGATCTGTTGGGTGGAGGACACGGGAACCCCCCTCACCTGGGTGCACGGAGCCGGGATGCTGGTTCCCCCCTACAGCCCCGCTGGGCTGCTGGCATGGCAGAGGCGGTGCCGCACTGCAACACCCAAAAAAGTCCTTCTGCTAGAGAGAGAAGAGAAGAGCAAGGAGAAGAGGATGCTTCCCAGGAACTCAGAGGAGGGTGCACCAGGAGGGGGCCCCAGCTGCCTTCCCCAGGACGGAGCCCCTGCTCCAGCCCCACCGAGCAGCGAGGTGGGGGCCAGGGGTGGGGGGCAGAGGCTGGAACCCACAGATAATCTCTCAATCAGCCCTGGCTAATTTGTAAGGCAGTCCTGAAATGTCGACTGTACACATGTTAGTGTTAAGTCAAGTGGAAGGTATGCTCGAAATGCGATAAAGAAGTGGCTCAAGGAAAGAGGAGGAGCATGGCAGATAAAGAGAAGGACCCAGGGCCACGCCGTGCCACCACGGCAAGTGCCCGCTGACAAAGTGACGGGGGATCTTGCTCAGGGATGCGCTCGGGATGTTTCTCATTCCTTCAGTGTCGGTGCCCCCGGTGCGAGCAAACCCATGGGGGATCCCCAGACGGCGATGTTTGCTGGGGACGGCCGAGCTGCGCGCGATGGGCAGCACAAGTGTACCGGCAAACAGGGACACGGCTGAGGTCCTCTCTTTCCTGCTGCTTTGGGGTATCTCTTCCAGCAGGACCCCCCTGGTGCCTGCGATCCCCAGCACAGCTGGACGAACCCCTGGCTGTGGCCGTCCAGGAGCCCTCTGCTTGGATTTATCCCAGTGCTGCAGCTTTGAAATCCTGGGAGAGAGGGAAAGGAGAGGCAGCTCTGCCTGGCCAGCAGATCCCTCCCAGGACTTCAAAGCCTCTTGGATTCAGCCCAACGCAAAGTAAGATTTCTTTAATTTTCCAGTGGGAGGGGGAGAAGCCTCCCAGGCGACGGCTGCTGAGCACCTTTGCAGAGCCAGCGCACTGGGCAGCCGCGGCTCCCCCGGCCCCGCGTCGCAGAGGAGAAAGTGCTTCAGCTCCTACCTTAGCTAAGAGCAGCCACGGGAGACAGAGCGCCAGAAAGATTGGCAGCAGGAAATGGGATTTCTTCTTTGTTCCAGCGATTTGATATATACACGTGCAGCCTGGCTTGGGTTTGGGTGGCGCCGGGCTGCAGCGCTGGGTGTGCAGCCCAGCTTCCAGCTGCTGGGAAGGCAGAGAGCACTTGGGTTTAACAGCTGCCATATTAGCAGTCGCTATTTCGTATTTGGTGTTTAGTCTGGTTCATCTGTCTGTCCCTTTAGGATGGGGTCTATTCCAAACACACAGAGCCAGAACAGGCTTAGAGGGGAATCGGCGTCAAAGATAGACCCAAACTGATTGCAGACTGGCCAGGCGGCTAACGCGCCTTCCCACCCAAAAGCGGGGTTTGGCTTCTGGCTGGTGCCGACTGCTTTGGGGACTCTGGGACACCTACAGTGCTGCTGCAGGGGACAGCGGGCTCTGGCAGATGGGAGACCAGGCTCCGAGTCCAAGATCTGGGGATGTTTCACTTCCATGGCCCCACAGAGGAACCAGATGGAGTTGCTGGTGGGAAAAGTCTCACTTGCCTTGTCCTGCCTCTGGGATGGAGCGTCAGCCACCCAGGCTGGGGAGCGCCGGTGGAGCCTGGTCCCTGCCAACAGCCACAAGCTCCTGCAGAAGAACCACCATGGTCAGGGACTCCCTGCAGCTTTTAGAAACGATCTGTTAAAAAATGAAAACCCATTGCAGTGTCACTGGCATCTCCTTGGCAAGGTGTGGAGGTGTAACCTTAGTGTGGTTTTTACATTTTGTGAGCTACAGACAGCTGCAAAAATAGTTAATGTTCCTGTCTGACGTGCTCCAGCCTGGTTTCGCAGGGAGCAGGTCTGGCAGCTGATCTCTGCCAAAACAGGCAACTGCAGGTATTCAAGTGAAGAATGAGATTTGGGCCATCATGCACCAAAGGTCTCTGAGGTTTCCTGACCCATTCGGGGAGGATCTGGTCTCACTAGGCTCAGCTTTAGGGAGTTGATTAATCTAGTGCTTCGTGGTTTAGAGTCTGGCATGGGAAACAGCACACCTAAGAACAAATACATGGATTTAGGAGGCTTCTGGACCAAGTAAACTTTCTGCCTCCCAGGCTAAAATACCCCTCGCTGCTGCTAAAATGGGGCATCTGCAAAAAAATAAAGAACAAGGGTAGCTGTGCAGTGTCGAAGGGACGTATCCACCACGTATCTCTGCCCTCCGGGGATACACTGAGGCTCCCTGCAGTCTTGCTCCTTCCCAGGCCACGCAGCTTCAGCCCCAGCCTGCGCATCCTGCAGTGGAGTGGGACATCCCACCCTGGAAACAGGCACCAGTCGTTCGCAGGTCTGCTCAGCCCCCTCTTCCCTGCCCCTGCCTTCTCGGACCCCAGGGGAACAGAGATACAGACTTATTTTTTCTCACCTAAATGAAGGGCAGGGTAACCCTAAGGTGACCCCAGATGCCAGTGCTGACCTCCTCACCCAGCGAGGCTTCCAGAGCTGCTGTTAACCAAGAGCTCTGCAGCCAAGGCCAGACACCCAGGAGCCAGGGGTGGCTGGGGAAGATTAGCAGCTGAAATAGCCCCATTCCTGCAGCAGGGATGTGGACGGCTGAGGGGCTCCTCAGAGAGTCCTGGGAATCACGCCAGGTCTCACCGCAGTGTCGCCGCTGCCTCAGGGCTCAGGTGGGGACAGTGCAGTGGGCTCCAAGCTAAAGACCAGACTTTTCAGCCGGTCCGCTGTCCCCAGGAGTCATCCAGCTCCAATTCCAAATGCTAAATCCATGGAGCCCCTGGCTCTCGGGACAGACTAGGCAGGATGGGGATGGGATCTCTGGTCTGATCCAGTACCTCGCTGCCCTTCGTGCTGAGGAAGAGGAGGGGCTAGGGCAGCCTGAGGCACAAGGCACTTTCTCACCCACTCTCTGTCCATGCAAGTGATTTATGCTTCTAGAGGTGATGCCCAAAGCCAGGCAGGAGGGAAGCCCAGGACCACCGTGCTGTGGGCAGCCGTCAGAGGCAGTTCCTTACCGTCTCTTTCAGACGACAGATCCACCGTGGTGGCACCGTGCTCTCAGCTGCTTGTCCCAGTGCTCCTTGTGAGTCGGGCTGGGGAACTGATCCGGCTGGAAATCATCCTGGAGAAAAAAAAAACAAAAAAACAAAAAAAAACAAAAAAAGGGGGTTTGCTGAGGCCAAGCACCTGTCCCAGCTCACAGCTCGTCTGCTCAAACAGGGGAGGGAGAGGTTGGGGAAGAGGAATAGGTGGGAGCAGCACTTGCAGCAAGAAGCGTCAGACGCACATCAGCACAGATCCGTGTGCTCTGGATTTTAGCTTTGGCTCCTGCTCCCCCAGCTCTGGGTGGGGATGGAGGGGACCTGGTGAACTGCAGATGTTCAGCAGCCTTCAGCCCAGCGCCTTCATGCCTGTCACCGCCACCGGCTCCACAAGGACGCAGCAAAAGGAGAAGGCACACGAGAGGTGGGGTTTGTTCTTAATGCCAAACATCTGGGCCAACAGTGTTCCTCAGGCAGTATCACAGGACAAATCACGGCTACAGCAGGGATGAACCGCGCAAAGAGCCCTACCAGGCTTCGAATCCTGCTTTAAAATAAAAACTAAACGAGGAAGCAGCAGCATGAATCACGGTGCGCTGCAAACAAGGACAGGATATATTTAATTTCCAGTTTACGAAGGAAGTTTTATTTATTTATGATTACGCTCCAGTGTTTAGCGTATATACAGCATAATGACTCAGTTCTGAAGTAGCTACAAGTCATATTTGGAAGAGAACACTTCCTCCGTGAGGAAATGAGGGAAAACCAGTGGTCCTTTCGGTCCCATCATCCGAGCATCAGAGGAGAAAGGTTTGAGGTTTACATCAGAAGATTTCCTCGCTGCGGAAACCGCCTGTTCTCTGGGGTAGGAAACTCCCGTGTTGTAAACTAACTGCGCTGGGGAAAAAATGTGTCAGCAGTAAAGTTTGGCTGCTGAGGATTAAGGCTACAAAGCGGTCCCTTGATACAACACCAGCCGCACCATAAATGGGCCATAAGAGAGGTTTTGGTGTGGAGCAGGCTGGTTTTCCTGGGGAGGACCAAATCCGCAGCCTCCCTTGGGCACAGCGTGAACGTGCCCCACCGCTGCCCCGTGCTCAGGTTCACAGACGACACGCTTGGTGCTTTGCTGCCCCGTGGCTCCCCTTGTCTACAGGCTTTTGAGTTCGCCCCTTTGGTTACAACCATTAATGACACGATTTTCCTGACAGTCAAACTTCATCATGAAATATAATATTTTCATTTTAAAAAAATCTGGTCCTATCCCAAATACAATTTTCCCCCTGGTCCATGCTATGGCCCGAGGTCCGCTCGTGCCCCGGGGTGATGCGGTTTGCTGGGCTGAGCCTTCTCCTCAGCCTTGCTCCCCCTCTTCTAGCAGCTCTGTGCCGTGGCCAGAGGACAGCGCAGCACCGACAGCCGCCCCAGGGGTGAGCCTCGCCTTCCCTCTTGCTTTGTCCCAAAGGCAAAGCAAGGGAGCCAGCAGCACTACCCCCCCAAGGCGACATCCCCATCAGGACATCCCCATCCCGGAGCCCCTCACCGCTCACCCCAGGGTGGGAGGGAGCCTGCGAAGCTCTGGAGGAAGCTCAGTCAGGCGCTATTTCAGGCCTATTATCTCAGCTTAGGGGCTTCCTGATAATTCCCTGAATTAGCGGGGCAGCTTTGTTCTCGAGTGGTTTTGTCAGATATCTCGGAGTCCGCCGTGGGGAAGGGGGGGTGGGACAGGGCTGGGGGAGTGACGGGCACCACTGCTGCCTGTTTACAAGTTTGCAGACAGGAACTACAAGGCTAATTAATTTCTCATTAAGGAAGAAGTTGAAGGATAAGGAAGCATAAAACCAGAGCTTTGGGAGATGCCGCGGAGTCCAAAGACACGTGCACGCGGCGCTGCCTTTCATCCGGCAGAACGAGCCCCCTTTCACACAGCAAACACCTCGTTTCCTGCTTCTCCCTTTTACCACCAACGCTGCCTTCCCAGAGCTCCTCTTCACCTCCCGCGGTGCGGGCTGTGGAGCAGAACCCCGAGCCACCACAGCCCCGCAGGCCAGGCAAAACCAGGGCATTGCTGGACAAGCTGTCAGAGGCCCAGGGTGACACGGTGACAGCAGCTGGGATCCCATCCCGGAGATCCCAGGGTGGATCCCCATCCCTGGAACCATCGCAGGTCGGCTTGGACCCTGGGGCTCTGAGCAGCCTGATCTAGTTGAAGATGTCTCTGCTCCCTGCTGCAGGTTTGACTAGATGACATTTGAAGGTCCCTTCCAACCCAAACCCTTCTGTGATTCCATGATTTTATGGCCTCGTGGGAAGATCAAAGCCCAGGGTGAGCTCCTGGGGGCAGACAGACCTCAGCCCCCTCCCACCAGCCATGGGACCTGGACAGGCCACCTGGCAGGCAGCAAACCCCCAACCCACCCAGCCCCAGGGGCTGGCTCCGACCCCTGCCCAAACCGACCACCCGATCTTGTCTGGGAAAAAGAAACTTTGCCAGGGTTTTATTTTGCCTTTCTGCGGCGAATCCTTCATAAACCACCCAGGGCCGCCCGGCTCCTCCAATGGGCTGACACAAGCAGTTCAACGAGGCATCTTTCTTCTAGATGGGATTTGCCTCACGCCATAGATTTTAAGTACTGTGAAAATTGGCCGATTTTGCCGTGTTTGACAGATGGTGTATTTTATAAGATACCTTGTCTCAAACACATTAGCTAAGCAAACATTACCTTTTGTCAAGCAAATAACGAATGAGAGGATAATGGATGTATGATTCTTACCTCCTCCTCTTGGCACACGAGTGGGGAAAGCGGGTGTTTCCTGAAGACATCAGGAGCTGTGGGTGGCAGAGCTCCCCCAGGACCGTGGCCGCAGGGGACCGTCTCACTGGGGATCTCCTGGCTGCCTGGTGGGGTGGCACAGCATCCCAGCTGCACGGTGAGATGGGGTGCAGCCAGCACGGAGCAGGAGGGAGGACTACGGGGCTTTCTCCTTCCCACCGGCCTCAGCAGCTCACAAGCGCGTATGCAGAACTCATGAAACAATTTCTTCTCTCTCATTTACAGGAGGGTTGGTTTTTTTTTTTTCCCCAGCTTGGAATTCAGTTAGCTGCAGTTTTCATGCACAAAGCGCCTGAATTGGCCCGAGTTCGGAGAGGTCCAGCCCTTCCCCGCTCCCCCAAGGTGCTGGGGGAAATCACACAGTTCATTTTTTCTGGCTGCAGAATGCCTTTTCCTTTGCATTCCTCATCTCTCAGGTACTTAATCACCGTGTTTCCTATTCACATGTCTGGTCATTTCACTTGTGTCAGGGCTCCTTAACTAGGAAATATCAAGATGTTTTCACCCTAGAAAGCTGAGAAGCGTATAATTAGCCACCCAGGTAATAAATTACCTGTGCTGGCGACAGCCCACTGGGGGAACCTTTATTCTCCATCTCATCCTATTATGCTGAGCCAATTTAGCACATCTGTAGTTGTTTTAAAATAGTAATTTAGATGGAATCATAGCAAAAGGAAGCTTATTAACAACTTAGCCGCCAAGAGAAAGATGGAAGGGACAGAGGCTGCCATGGAGGGAGAGGTTTGCTCCTGGCTGAAGGACAACACTTCAGGGGAAGACAAATCTTGCTGGTGCCTGCAGCCCCTTTGCTCGGAGCGCAGCACAAAGGAAGCTCTATGCTCCCCCTCCAACCTACCCTGGAGCCCCCAGACAAGAGCTACAGGGTCTGGGGAACCATGCAGGCGTTTGGCCATCGCATGACCCCCACCGTCAGCCCAAGGGGGAGGACTGGGGATGCCGGCTCCTTTGACCACCACATTGCTGAGCCCTGGACAGCCCTGTGACCCCACTGCACTGGGCAGTGCCACAGCTCCCATCACCCTCGCTGGCTTACCACGGCAGGACAGCAGTGACATTTAGCTGGTGAGGTTTCCGGTGTCCCCAGCTGGCAGAGCTGTTCCCCAAGGCTGGTCGTGCATGGTCCCCAGCTCCAGGGCTCTGCTCCTTCGGAAACCTTCTAGGCCTGGCACTGCTGCGTGGGGCACTGGGCTTTGCAGGTGAGAATTGTGGTGGACTGCTGAGACTTCAGGCCACCAGCCAACTACAAAACACCGTGAGCAACTGCTGGGAAGAAAAGAGCAGCTCCAGCCTGGAGGGAGAAGAGAGAGAATTAATATCGGTGCATGTGCAAACAAAAGCAGCCAGTTTCTGCCTTCGTGCTGCAGAGCTGTAATCCCAGTGCAACCATCTAGGTTAATGTTTGTGAGGAGATCGTGTTCTCCAAGCTCCCACGTAACAGCCTCAAACACCGAATCACTGAAGCACATCGGGCAGAGCCAGCATTTGCTCAGATGGCACTTTGTCAGCCAGCACCCTCACCTAACGCACCCTGTGCATCATCTGGGCGAGCCTGGCTTCGGCTGCTCCATCACGATCAACAGGAGGGTTTGCTCAGCAGCAGCTCAGGTTCCCAGCACCGGCCACTGATGCCAAGTGCAAACCAAGAGTTCTGTGCCTTGGCACTGTCTGCAGAGTAGATGAACCGTTCACTTCACCAAGCAAGCCTTTCCTCCTCCCTCCTCGTTCTCTTCACTATCTGTCATCCAAGCCCTGTTTGACACCCTCATCTTTGCTGCCACGGCCAGAACTCTTGGGAGCCACGCAGGATCTCTCAGCTTCAGGCAGGAGCGAGCATGCTGCTGCAAAACCTCTCTGTCCCACCTTCAGTTTGAAATTCAGTCTCTCCCCTTGCTGCTATAGGGCATTTCACAGTTATGGGGGGGGGGGGGCAGGGTGGAGAACATACATCATTTTTTTTTGCCTAGAATAAGAGGCAGAAGAGCCCTCAGCTCCGCTTTGAATCCCAAGTGGATGTTCATCTGGACATCACCACTCTCATGTCCACCTACAGCAGTGGACAAAGTGGGTCCTGGGTTTCCTGGAGACTTCAGGAGGGTCCATGCCTTTTTAAGCAGCTGCTTTTGCAGCTGAAACCCAGAAGCTTGGGGTCTGGTCAAGGGCAGCAGGACACAGAAAAGCAGAGGCAGCCCAGCCTGCCTGCACGGCAGCCCATCCAGGGGCACTGGAAACATGCCTGAGTCCCCCTCTCCTGCCTCCCTGCCCGCACGTGGCTGGCTCCAGCCAGGCCCCCCGGTAAGGAGAGCTCAGGCACCCTGCAAGAGCTGTTCCTGTGGCCCTTTTCCAACAGGACAGTTAATCCTAGCCCGACTCCTTGCAACAAGGACCAAAACCCACATGAAAGACTGTTTTCCAATTTCCTCCTTGTCTGGCAGCCTGGAGAGCACATCTACTTTGAATAAAGCATCCTGGCATTCCTCCTGCCGTCACCTAACTGCGATCGCTGCCTCGGCTCCCTCGCTGCCTCTGCTCGCTGCTGCGGGAAGCTCTCCTGGTCAGGAGGACCTGGCCTGGCCCAGCATCAGCCCTTCCAGGTAGAGGGGCTGTCAGTCACTGCTCAGAGCAGGCAGGGCTCCCAGCTTCGTGCCTCCTCCAGGGCACGGACTGATGGGTTTTTTCCTTCAAAACCAAACCTTAGCATCTTTCCATAAACAAGGAATAAAAAGGATTGGCAAAATATTTCTCTGTATCCCTCTCCAAGGCACCGCTGTGAGCTGGCACAGCCGGCCGCTGCTGCAGACTGCTGTTACAGAGGGATCCCCCATGCCGTGCAAACGGGATCATCCCCAGGTGGGCTCAGCCTGAACGGCTTCCTGCCTTGCTGGGACACCGGGGCTTAGGGAGCGCCTGGAGGTGGTGAGGGTGAGCAGCAGATTTGCCTAAAAAAGGCAGAGCAAAGCACATGAGAGGAAGCGGTTCCCTGCAGTTTTATTTTTCCTTTCTTATTTCTTATTTACACAGGTTTTTTGAGCTCTGCTCTCATATTTTTGCCCTTTGCAAATGGAACAGAGTAACACAACATGCCAGAGTCCTGACCCTGAATAACTACGCTCGATATCCCTCTAGATCAACTCGCCAAGCCCACATCCAGTTAATCAGCTCCTGGATAACCCGGTCACACACAAACCTCCTCTCTTTGGGCTCCGAAGGAGATTTCTCATACATTCGGAGGCCAGCGATGCCTGTTTGCCATTTAAATCAGCTGCCTCAGCCCTCTGCGTACCCGTGGAGCGAGGCCCCGTGCAGAGGCACCCGAAGCTCACCCCCCGTGGTGGAGGTGCCCAAGCTCACAGCCTGGCACCCCCCCCTCCCCCGGGCCAGATGTTCCCTGTACCCCACCGCTGGCAACTCCCCGCTTCCTGGAACGGCTCAGCCTATCATTTGCCTTACGCTCTCCTCGAAGAGATCGTTGACCCCACTTCTCATTGTCTTTGATTATCCGAGGACATCCCATTCACTGCCTGGGAGGGAGCTCCCCAGAGGATCCCTCCCCTGCCACCCACCAACCACAGCGAACGTCCTCCTCCTGTTCTCCAGCAGCCGGGACCGACCCCTCTGGTGAACCCTTCCTCTGCACCACATTTCGCTGAAGGACGGGGAGCGGAGGAATGGTTGTGGGTTTAGTCAGCTGTGGATTCATGAAAACAGGAAGAAAAAAAAACCCTGCTTGACTCAAATATTAGTTAGCAAATCAAATTACTCTCCACTTCATCTATATTATTTAGGCTTAATTGTATTACTGGGGCTGTAATACAGCGAAAATACGATTATCGGCAGGGAGATTGCAAGAACGGCATCTTTGGGCGAGCAGGAAGGCAGGCGCGTGGCTGGTAGCGATGCAGAAGGGGCCGGGAGGTGCCCGGTGCCCAGACAAAGCCTTTCCTCCTGCAGGGATTCCAGTTCATATCCAAAATTAGGCTGCAGCGGGTGGGAGCTGACGGCTCTCCCCACTCGCCAGGTTTTATTTGATATTACTAAGCCGCTGCACGGCCACCGGTGATTTGGGTGCCGCAGAGGACCAGCGCGAGGACGGGGTCGGTTCCAGCCGTTGGAGGCTCTATCGAACACCTCGCTCACCGTGCCAATAAACAGCCTGCTCTCTAACAGCCTGCCGAGCGCTGGGGAACGCGCCCATCGCTCTTCCACATGCCGTTATTGAGCCTGCCATTGATTTTACCATCCGCAGCCCCGTTGCACACACCTTTCTGTCTGCACAGTCGTTACCGCGGGGACGGTCTGTCTTCGTTACTTACCGCTGCTCAGACGCCGGCAAGCCCAGGGCTGGTTCCTGCTCCTCCTGCCGTTTTCATGCCATCTCAGTGAACAAACCACCTGCCGAGGAGCCACACGGGTTTACAACGGAGCAGGGTTTTGGCCCTGGGACCTGCCCAACACGATGCTTGCGACAGCACCTGCCAGCCTGCTAAAGCCAAGAGAATTCGCTCTTCGGAAGTTTAAAGACAAGCAAGACTCAGAATAATTAAAGTCCCCTCTGCAATGCCATTAAACATAAATACAAATGGTGTTAATATCTCTGGTTACTACGAGCGCGTTCCCAAGCACCCTCTAATTGTCTAATTAAATCACTAAGGGCTTAGGTTAGTGACAAGGTAATCCTTAATGGTGCCTTGCTTGTACATTTATATAAGGTACTGTACAAGATGGTTGTTTATCTAATAAATCCCCAAGGTCGGCTCGGAGCTGGTGTGCAAGGTAATGCAATTTAGGTCCCTCGCTTTTTGTCAGGCTGGCTCAGATCTACTTACGCCCATTTGCTGCAGCGAAGGAGGTGAAGCAACGCAGCGCAGGTGCCGCAGAGCAGGAGGGCAGCCCCAGAGCACCCTCAAGGAGAGCTGTCACCCTCCCTGCCCTGCTCCCGGCCAGGCGCTCCCCCTCGCCAGGCCAGGGTGGCCTGTGAGGGCAAGGGGCGAGCAACACGGTGCAGATTTCCCAAGTCGAAGGGGTTGAGGAGTCACAGAGCCATCCAGGAGCCTGTCACCCGCTGCCTTGCTGCATGGCCAGCACACGCCACTCTGCATTGCCCCCGCAACGATCTGGGATGGATGGAGGACTTTTCTCTTGCAGAGCAGCTGAGAACAGGAGAAGATCTTGTCTTCCAGAATGAGCTGGAGAGGTTGAAGCCCCTCCTGCCCAGCTCCCTTCCCATGGCAGAGCCCCAACCCCACAAGGAGCACCCAAGGAAGAGGAGGAGAGCTGCTCGCTGCCTGCCCGGCCGCAGGAGCAGCACTCACAGCATCGCTGCCTGCATCGCTCTGGCTGCTCCAGGGGTGAGGTGAGAGCTAACGACCAGACAGGAGCAGGGGAATGCCCGGGACCAGCACCCTGCCCCGCGTACCAGCTTCGAAGCACACCAGCTCCTGCGGCTCCCGCTGCCAAGCAGCGCCTCTCGCCAGATGAAGGGAGCCTCGGATGCCACTCCTCACACATGCCAAAAGAGAGGCAACTTCTCTTTTATTTCCCTCCCTTTGAAATTACGATTCCGCCCCTCTCTCCGCTTCTAAAGTTGGATCAGTCAGTGTTGATCGCTTTGGATAGTAACCGTTCGGTCTGAATTCCTGGGCAGGCTGTCAAGTTGTCACAGCTCGTCCATGTGCAGCGGGTGGATGGTGCTCCATTGTCCACAAACCAGGAACAGATGTGAACATCCTGACAGCCACGGGCTCCCGCTGCAGCCTGCCGCCACGAAAGAAAGGAGAAGCCGGGCTCCCAGAGACTGGCGATTGCTCCCCCCTCCCCGCCCCAGCTCTCACAATGGAATATGCAAAATATAAAGAACAATGGGCACGTTGTGAATAAAGATGTGCAGCTGGGCAAATAATAACCCCTTCCCAACCGATGCCAGCCTTGACCCCCCAAATCATCCCAAACTGGGCTGGCAGCCCTGCTGGAAAACCCACCCCAGAAGCGGGGAAGGGAAGCTCCTTCCCCCCATCCCCTCCCAGGTGAAGGGCAGCATTTCCAGCACACGGCACCGAATTCAGCACTGTCCTAATCCTGCCAGCAGCGAAAACAAATTTAACAAACAAGCTGGGCACGATGCTGCCAGCCTCGCTGCTGAGAGGGAGCTTATGGTCCAGGAGCCCTGCTAGGAGACCTTTAAGACCAGTTCAAACGCCTGCCCCTATCCAGTGTGAGTCGCCGACTCAAAGTTTGGCCTGATATAAGCGTAGCTCAGCCGACGCTTTTCAGAGCTGCGGTGCCAGGGCTGAGTCGTCATCTCCACCGTCGGGTGTATAATTCCCTTTCACATTCCTGGGTTTTCTGCTTTCTGTTCGTTGGCACCATTGAAAGTGAGCGCTCGCTCCGCTGAAACCTGCAGCAATGTGAACGCTCTGTTTGCGGGAGGAGGGCTGGCCTTTGTAAAAACCCGAGCAGTACCTTTTACCGGGGCGCGCAGAGCAGCGAGCAGATTTCCACTGATGTTTGCTGTATCTCAAACAGAAGCAAATGTTTATAGCCCGGCTGTAAACCACCATAACGTGGGACAGATACTTTACAGAAGCCGCACGCGTAGACAAAGGGAAAGCAGAACCCATGGGTTCGCTGGGAAGTTGGGCTTCTCCCTGCAGCGCTGCTGGAGATGCACTCAGCGAGCGCCAGCCCCAGCCCACACATCTGTAACGTTACACACGCAGAGTCACACACCGTCAGAAATACACGTGCACTGAGTCCCACGCCTGGGACATTGACATTGCGCCCGGTCCCACGTTCCCGCAATTTCACACGCTATGAACGGGGATCCTGGCAGCACAGCAGCACTGCAGACCCCGCCACACCTCATGCATTTGCGACATTGAGATTCAAGCATCACCTCTGTGAGATGGGGTGCATCACCCAAACAGGCATCAGGCCGCATGGGGAGACGGCGAGACCTTGCTGCCACCCCCTGGGTCCTGGCAGAGGGACACGGCACCCCTCACCATCCCTAAGCCTGGAGCCAGCGCATCGCTAATTCCTCCTGTCTCCTCGAGACCTTCCCTGACAAACAGTTTCGGTGACCCAGCAATGTTATCTTAGTAAATCAAAAACGTAAACATTTAGGTTCAGGACTGTGCTGAATGGATTTGAAAATGAGTTATGGTAGGAACCCGGCGAGGAGTCTGAGTTTGGCTTGGCAGTTACCTCCTTTGCCTGGAACCTGCTTTTCAAGATTAAATACGATACTCTGCAATACATCCAAAATGTCAATTACCCCAAGTCTCTCAGGTTTGCAATTACAGAATGCAAGTCATGTTCAGCATTTTATGAAACTGCTTTTTTTGGCATGGACCATCTTTCTCTTATTGTAAAAAATAACTTTTAAATCAAAGCATTAAATCAAGGCACATTCACTAGGAAGGGACGCCGGGCTGAGGCTGGGCTGTAAACTCTTCTAGCGCCGTAACTAGAAGGGAGCTGAGTGAGCTGGTTTCTGGCCGAGGGAATGAGAGTGGCAAATCAGGGGGAAAGAATGTGGAACAGTCTCGGCTGAGGAACACCTAATCCCGCCATCATGGACTTAAATCCCACAATCGCCTTGTTATAACCCCCCACGGGGCGAGGGGAGTGAGCCTCCAGAAAACATCTCTCCCTTCGCACCAGAATCCAAAAAGCACTGCCATGGCTTGGGTTTTAGCGTCCGCAGCAGCAGCTGCAGGCGGTTTCTTTCAGGCTTTTCCAAGCTTTAGGTGTCCGCTGCCAAAGGCACTCTGACCCCTTCTTCCTCCGCATCTGCCGGGTGGGGAGGGGAGCGCCATGGACAGGGGCGCGCTAACCCCACCTCATGCTCACAGCGCTCAGCTGAGGCAGGACACGCGTTTGCAAGTGATCGCATCCTTCGAGGGCTTGATGAGCCAGGAGCAAGGCGTGCTTCCCTGCGGAGGGCAGGCAGCACTCCGAACTCACCTGGTGAACTTCCCTGGCAAAGCGGGGATCAGGAGGGAGCACGTTTGTCTCAATGGGTGACTCTGCTTTGCTGGGACTCACCTTATTTCTGCTGCGATTTTACTTGCAACTTTCAGCATTTCCAGTGTTCCAAGGTCAGGGGAAACCCTCGGCACTGGATCTTTAAGGATGCTGTAACTGGGGTCACTCCTGAAAGGAAGAGCCAGCAGACCTGGTAAGACCTGTGCTTCAGGAGGCACCTCGGCCAGACGCACATCAGCCTCCTCCGGGTTTTAATGAGAGTACGGACGCTGACACCCACCCCGCCTCCTGGCAGCCTGACCGGATTCCTGGCTGGGCAGGAGATTTCCCTCCTGCTCTGGTTTCGGTCCTGCTGGTGTTCCTCTCTCAGCCGCTTACGCCCTGTTGCTGTGTGGGGTTAAGCTGGGGAGGCTCCACAGCAGGGCTGGGCGCAGCCATCCCAGGCTCTGGATAAGCACTTTTTCATCTGTGCACACATTTATTTCCTTCAGACGAGGAGCTTTGGCAAGAGGTAGCTGGAGAGCTGCGAGATCCCAGCTTTGATGGTTCTGGACCAGATTTGGTTGCTAAAAGCCCATCAGCAGCATCACTCAAGGGCCAGCCTTGCAGCAGGCATTCAAATCCCCGGTGCGTTTGTGCAGGGCACTGAGCTGGCCCCCAGCATCCAGAGCTGCTGCCTCACCACTTTTCCACAGCGCTGGATTCACTTACTGTACGATGAGGGAAAGGGAGAGCGCATCTGGCAGAGGCACAAGGAGGCAGGAACCAGAAGCCGAGCAAGGACTGAAGCTGGCCAAGGAGTCTTAAAAACCCCCACGGCTGGGCTCGCGAGCGCCATTCCTGCGGGCTTGGGCCCCTTTTGGATGCTCTTCCCAGGATGCAGGTGCAGGGTGTTAAGAGATCATTTCCTGCTCGCACCACAGCTTCGGGGATGGATTTAGCACTGGCCTAAGTTCACCCTCCTTTGCTCTCTCAATATCTTTTGTTTTTTACTCCCTGCCCCCTTTATTCCCCACAAGCACCTAAAAACTGGGCAGATCTGCTGCAAGACTGGAGACCATCCTCTTCCGTTGGGGGAAAAACCCAGATAGTCTCCCATAGACACGGTTCTCATCAAGGGAAGAGACGAATGGCTCCACAGCGGGGCTTTCGCAATAGGTAAGGAACCCGGGGAATATTAGAAAATGCAGCAGGCAGAGAGCACGCTGAGGGAGGGGGATACAAGCTGAAAAACACAGTAGTTCTCCCTGAAAAGCAGCACAGGGCTCTAACTGCCGCTCACTCAAAGGTGATCCCAGCCTGAAGTGGGGGGTTCATTTGAAACACACGCAGCGGCTGTTTGACTTGCCAGTGGAAGAGCAGTTAAACAGGGGAGCTGGGGCAGGGGACCTGCCGGAGCCAACGCAGATGGCCCCACAGTGCCAAGGCTCCAGACAAAACCCTCCCTCGCTGCCCGGGATGAGGGAACGGGAGAGGTCTGCCCTCTGTGGTGGGCTTGTTTTTCCCCCGGATCAGCACGAGTCTTCCGGAAAATTGGCCGCTTTAAAACTTCGATACAGATCAAGTGGACGACTTGACACAAAAATCAGCACGTGTGGCCACCTCTGGGCAGCCCCATTCCCTGCCCCTCACCTGCTGAATGCCTGCGAAAGGGGAAGACCCTGCTTATTCCAAAAGGGAAAAAGGAAAAAAGCTGGAGCTCTGTGTCAGCCGGACCGAGTCGGTGCAGTCACCAGTCAGTGAGGTGTCCTCCCTCTGATCCAGCACCCCCTGGTCCGTTGGTCCTGTTGGGAACCATCCTCGTTTCTAATTAGCCAGGCATTTGGAATGTCTCTGCATTGCAAAAGCAGGGTGGTTTAGTAGCTAAGATCTGATAGAAAAAATGAATAGTATCATGGAAACAGATGGTATCTGTCTTTGAGATCACGCTGTAATCCAGGGCACAGGTTAAAAACCTGCATTAAGAAGGGATTCCATGCAGAAGGAAGCATTTTTATAGCACAACTCACCTGAGAGCTGTTTGTGTGTGCTGGAGGAGGAAGAAAGGGGCCACCCCAAATCCCCACTGGGACGGTGGACAGGACCACAAGACCCTCCGTGCCTCACCGAGCCCCACGGCTGCAGCAGGGGAGCAGGACCAGACCCGCTGGCCATGAGTGCGAGGGAAGGATCACTGCTCCAGTTACGTTCTGGAAACATTATATTCTTGTGAGCGCAGTCTGCCTTTATCAGCAAAGGATCGGGTCTTAATGGCAAACCGAGTTATGCTCGGAGGAAACCGAAACTGCGGTAAAACCAGTGTTATCTCGCTGAAGACCAACCCTCAAGCAGGGCACAGGCCAGCGAGCCCCTGGTATGTGCAAGCACCAGTTTTCCCCCACGCTGTCCTTTCTTTCCTCTGGGCAAGAAATAAGCGCTAGTGAGAGGCGACAGACCATCAGCAAAGGACATTTACTGGCACTCACCCATGCTGGCCATGGGCAAACAGGTACAACCCTCACAGACCTGCACAGACCCACGGCAAAGGACCAAGTGTCTTTTCTGCTAAAATGATGAAAAAAGGCTGTCCTCAAAACCAAGCCCCCCGTCACCCAGGGCTGCACAAGCCAGAGGGCAGACACCCATCTTGTTTCAGAGAGCCTCCCCTGACACTCGGCTGGTGACGGAGCACGGCATGAAGAGGAGCCCTCGCCAGGAGATGCCTCCTAACTCCAAGCCTTTAGTTTACAAATCTCCTTTCTTCAGCCCCACACCCATTTCCTCCAAATCATCATCATGGCTTGGCTTCACGGACGAAGATTTGGGAAGGGCTTTGCCCAGGCTTATTGCAAGCGCGTTGATGGCTGAAAAGGCCAATGCGGGATAGGCAAGACCGGTTGCAAAGAGCACACCGGAGGGTCTCCTTGGGTGGTATAGTCGAGGCACGGTTCTTTCTGCGCTGTCTTTTCTCCTCGAGCCTGATTCTACGCGTGCTCTCAAAGGAGACACTCCAAATACAGCACAGGGAAGCAGCGGTGCCTCGTCAGCCTGCAGTCACAGCCTCAGCACCACAGGGAGATGCTGCAGAGAATCTTTTCTTTTGGTAGATGTCCCTACAGCACAATTTGACTTCTAAACCAAAAACCAGTTCCCTTTCCACGCTCACACCACCTCCAGCCTCAAACTGGGGCTGAGACAGCAAGGCGAGTCCCTCCTACTGCCACACACGTCCTTCCACCGTCATTGCCATCAGCGGTTGAACACGGTCCAGCAGCACTCCGAGAGCCCGTCACCTGCAGCATGTGCTCTTCCTCCATCACTCCCCGAGAGAGACAACTGTGGACAGAGGGAAAAGCTCTCTGAGGAGGGCATCTGGTTGATTTGCTGTGTGTTTATACTGGGCTGGAGAGCAGGTATTAAAACAGGGGGGTATTGCACGCTCTTTAAGCACGTAATTGCTAAAAAAGATACTGATGCGCTGAGCAGAGTTTACAGGGAGGCTCTAATGAGGTAAAGGCTGCTGCTTAAGAGCAGCATCTGCCTACTTGAAGCAAGCAGCAGCTAAAGGGAGAGATGACAGCATCCTGCAAATTGCTGGAGTCCATAAACACTGCAGAGAAAGGAGGATTATGCTACAGGCTGCTAAGAGCAAGGGGATCATGATAATAAAAGAAAACTTAAGCTGAATATTGTTAAACTTCCTGGCAGTGTAGTTATGTGGAGATCTCTTCTCCCCCCGGGAAAGCCCCACAAGAGGGGATGCTCTGAGGTTTGCCGAACAGAGCAGCACATCTCCGGACTGAGTGTCGGCCACAGCAAGAGACCCCCAGACCTCGGCAGCAAGTGAAGGGTGCCTGGTGGGCTCCAAGCCTGAGCCCTCCTGCTGCTCACAGGGAGAGCAGGAGAACCTCAGGAGATGGCATCAGGTGAGACTACCATTGCAGTGCAGGTAGGGGTGCTCTGTTCCCCAGAAAATTCACTTGTAATCCCGTGGGAATCTCCACTGCCAGGGCAGGTCTTGCATTCCTTTGACTTTGGCATGCAAGAACAAAGTTAACCCTTGAAGTGAAGCTTTGCTCCTGGCTGGGCATTTAAGATCCACCCAAGGAAGGGTAAAGCCTGACCACAGCTTTTATGAGCAGTCAAGAGCTCCTTTCCTTCTCCCTTCAACTAAACTATGAAGAGGTCTAAAAAGCCCAATTACCTCCCACTCTTCCAGGCTGCTGAGGGTTTTGTTCCAAATCTGCCACCAATTCACCCGACAGGATGGAGACAAAGGCAAGAGCCAGGGCTGGGGGGTACCTGGGGGCAGGAAGGTGCTTCTCAGCAACCGCCCCTCAGAACTGCAAGTGTTTGAAGACCTGGAGACTGAGGTGACCACGTTCTCTGCTGCTGACTTTTTCATTTTCAGCCCAAAAATATTGTAATAAACTACGAGTTCAATTTAAAACAAAATTGCCAAGGGAAGATTTCGCACATTTGGATTAGGGAATCCCCACCACTTCCCAGAGGCTATGGATGACCTTAGCAGTGCAAAACCACGCACAACAGCATTTCCCCACCCCTGATGCTGCCAGAGCGCTCAGCTGGGCTCTGTCTCTTTGCAGTCCTGCTCTCAGCTTTACCCACCGTTAAGCGCAGGCAGCACCACTGACCCAGCATCACCGCGGAGACACGCGCGGCCCTTGAGGACCCTGCTAAGTGCATACAGTGAAAGCAGGCGGTCATAAAAACCATCAAAGTATTGTTTTATAGCTAGAGTCCTGTTCATGGCAGCACAAGTGCTGATCCCTGATGGTGAAAAGCTTGTTTGGAGAGGAGGGACAGCTGCTCTTTCACAGTTAATTACAAAGATGGGTTAAGAATTAATCAGGTAAAGCGAGGGATGAGAAAACCATCAGGACCAGGAACTACTGCATGTGTCCCTTAAAAGTCGTGGCTATTGAAACTTGTCAGAGACCCAACACATACATCCCCACACAAATCCACGGCTCAAGACGTTACTTCACGGCTCACTTTTTACTAGGCATGGAAGCAGACGGAAGGATTAAATTGAAATGGGGCTGCACACCCAGGAAGGGCTCACGGGAAAGCTGCGAGGCAGAAGGTTGCTCGCTCAGCCCCTGCCATGCAGAGCAGGAACAGTGGGAGATGCTGAGAGGGAGGGAGGGGGTTTTCCCCTCTGGGAGGTGGCAGTTCAGCTGTGCCACCCCTGGGCCTTCAGCACAAGCTGCCACCGACACGAGGATCTCAAACATCTGCAAAGGCTGTTGGGGCAGCTACACCCACCACCTTCCAGAGGCAGCACCTTGGACCCGAGGGGATCCCCATGCTCCTCACGCACGAGCAGGGTGGCCTGTCCCACCCACAGGGAGGTGATGCCTGCCGATCCCTTCCACCTCCGTGGGTTCCCGGCAGGGATTGCCAGCTGCGGTGCGAAAACTGCTCTTCCCCAGCCAAAGTGCCAGGAGAGCCAAGCAAAATTTCAATCATCAGCAGCAGAGACTCACAACCCATCTCCCTGGCAGCCGCGCTCAGGAGCTGCTGGGCTCCGAGATGGGATTGATAAAACCCCTGGGGGGCCCGGCAAGAAGCCTGCATGCCAAACACAGCCAATTAATGTCAGCCCTTCCCCATGCCAACCAATTAAGCTGCACATACTTGTCACCAGCAGTTGGGGAGGGGGTGGAGGGTAGAGAGGACATGATTCCAGAGAAGCCTTGAAGATGCAAAACCAGCTTAATTTATGGAGGGGAGGGTGAGGGCATAGACACCCTGTACAAATCCAAATGGGACCTGATTAATGACTTAGCTAATTTAGGAGCTGCTTGGCTCCCCTGACCTCATGAGGCTCCGGTTAACAGAAACCAGGCTGGCACAGGAAGCAGAGAGCAGCTTCACAATGTAAGAAGCAACAGATGGGGTCTCTGGTCGCCTTGCCAAGCACCAAAACTGTTTTCCGAGTGGTTTCTCTTCAACCTCCTCCAAAAGGGAAAGAGCAATAATCACAACCATAAAAGTGTGTGGCAGGCGGCAGCGCCTCTGCTCCAGCAGCCGCTGAGGGCTCCTTGGCTGGGGACATGATCCCCTGGCAGCAAGAGTGGTGCTGAGCCACCCCCAGCCCTGCTCCTCCCCAGCCACCGCCTCTGCAGGAGCAACAGCGGGAAGAAACATAGCCAAAACTCGCAGGGGGTTGTGAGGCAGAGGAGGGGAAAGGCAGGGAAGCTCTTGAACCTGGGGGGATCTTGCAGCATCAAAGGGCTGGGCATGAGGATGCACTGACCAAGCTGCTGTCCTGGAAACAGCAGCTCGCTCTCCTGACATAAGCGATGCTTCAGGCTGCAAGGAGTGACTTTGGAACCGCTTGCAGGAGGAAAACATCACTGCCGGTTTGGGGGATTTTCCCAATATCCCTCTTCTTGAGGGCAAATCATCTCCAGCTGCCTCCCCCGACAGGCTGCGGTGGGTTTGCTCAGTCGCAGGGCAAGCAGTCCTTCGGCAGGGGCTGGCAGCGGTTGGTCAGCATGTGGTGGCAAGTTACCTGGCTGACTGCGAGATCGATTGAAGGATTAAACCCATGGAGGTGTCAGTTATTTGCAGGAGGAAGATGTGGGCAGACATGGAGCAAGCTGGGTGCCGACCCAGGAGCGGGAAAGTCAGGAGCACCCGATTTAAACACTGAGGCATTTCTCAGACAGGGTGAGCAGAGGCACCAGTACAGCACAGAACAAAGCAAGCCTGCCTCTATCTAGAGCTTTTTAATAACATGACAGTACAAAGCAAACAGCAGAGCAGCCCCGTGAACTCTTGCCAAGGGGTTTAGGAGTTGCACCTGGCAGGGGAAAGCAGCTCAGACACCCCCGAGCCTCCCCAGAGCCAATGCTTTGAGGAGAAAAAGGTCCCATTCTCTTGTACGCCCCATATGTCGGGGTGTAGTTGCAAAAAAATAATACTGATGTAGTCTTTTTTTAAAGACCTGCCTGCTTTTTCACCCAGGAACTACTGTCTATCCCCACAGCTCCTGGTGTAACGGTCACTGTGATCCTTAGTTTGCATCCAAATAAAACTAGGACCGTCTTTCCCCTTCTCTGTTTGCATTCGTGAGGAAATGGACTTTAGAACCCGGAGATTACACGTACTGCCATTGCCTGCAAAACCTTCCTGACACAGCACATCACCCAAGGAGCGCGACAGCGAAGCAGTGCTCAGAGTCCGGCCAGACCCTCCTGCCTCCCTCTGAACCACGGGGCTCTCACCTTCCCGAATGGGTGTGCTGGGATAGACAGAGCAATGCCTGGCATTTCCAAAGCTGGCACAAGCCCAGTCTGCAGACTCCCAAACCAAGGCAGGAGAGGGAGAAAAAGGAAAGTTTTCCTTTTTGCCCTGGATAGAACAGGCCCAGCAAGGCTGAGGGTTTGCTCCTGAGCTTTCTGATGTGGTGGGCACAGAGGTGGTGTGGTCCTACCAGGGCAGGGCTCATGTCAGCTGCCCACTGGATTTGAGCCAGGACAGCTCTAGGGCTGAAACACATCTAAAACCAGCCCAGCTGCTGCTTGGCTCTGCCAACAGACCAGCTGAGCACCAGCAACATGCACCTTCACCACCCCGCTGCCCAGCCAGGTCTAAACACACCTTTCGGGCTCTTTAAATCCATCCTTGGTATTTACCCTCTTCCCTCCACAAATGCAAGACCTGTGGTCTCCAAGGTCCTACCACAGCTCGAGCTGCTGCATTTCAAAGGCTTGGAAAGAAGTGATGCGCAGCAGCTGCCTCCGCCAGGTCTGCTAAAAGCAGGGAGTGACATCCCCTACTCCTGAAGGATGGGGATGTTTAGAGCTACAGCCAGAGTAGACGGCTGCCAGCGAAGGGCTGCGTCTGTGCCGGCTGGCTGGGAGATAAGGGTGCTGGGGAAAGCGAGGGGAGTGCTCGCCAGGAATGAGGAATGGGCTACCCCTTCAGCTCAGCCCCTGACTGATGGGGAGCAGCTCCTGGCAGAGATGCCCTCCCCAAGAGTTACAGACCTCACCGCGGATTTATGCTCGGTCTGGACAGCACACCCCACCACAGACATACCTGGCCAGAAATTTACAGCCAGAAGACATCAACAAACCCCACAAACGAATGTTTCGTCTTTAAGTGTTGCCTGTTTTGTCCTGAATGGCTTATTAGAGAAGTCAGTGGCATTTCTCAGCACACGTGAAGTAGTTTATTCCAAGTGATTTATTAAACTGCTGTAACTTGTCAGCAGCCACTTGAAACATTCACTTTCCTTTTTTCCTTCAGGTTTGCTAATGTCTTTATAAATAGCTGAGTAAATAGATCTCCAGCACTTACACCTGACTGTCTCCTATCAAAAGCTTAATCGATATCAGCCCAGATTAGGAACGAGGCAGGACTGAGCCCTCCCCACTGTCAGCCAGCCCCATCTCTGGAGCTAAATCAATGGCAATGTGCTTCCAAACAACAGGTCTATTTTTTGCCTTCTCACAGGGGAGCTGGGCTTGACAGTCCCTAATTTCTCCCAGCTACAGCCTGTTCCGTGGGTGGTGGATCCCCAGGTGATTGCTCCTGCATCCCTTCAGCTGAGATGTTCACAAACAGACCCTCCTGGCTCTATAATCTACTAAGCTAATGGAGTTCAGATGCTTTCAGCTCAGCTCCTGCTAGATGGATCTCTTCCCAGGACAGGACCTCCTTCTAGCATTAGTTTAACCACTCTCAGCTCATCAGCCTTAATTTGTTTGCTGCAGAATCACTATTTTAATGGTTTGCTCTGTGCAGAAATTCTTCCTGCTCCCTCCTGAAAGGTTTTCCCACGGCAAAATGGCCTGAGAGCTGCTTTTGCTGGTGCCGGTGTGCAGAGAGCCACCGGGCTCAGCTCTGCAACCTTGCACAAGCCAAACAGAGGGTTCCCAACCCCCCGCCCTGCTTTTCCTTCCAGAGAAATCCTTAGAGAAAATGCACTAATATCACCTCCCTACATGCACTTTTTTGTTCCCAGCTCACAATTAGCAAAGGCAGAGCAGGCACCCAGGTCGGGCAGCCCCTGGGTGCTGGGAGCTCTTCCATCCACCCTCCAGTCTGGGTAATGAGCTCAGAGCTGCAAACCATATGCTCTGGATGTGCCTCTCTCCTCTCCTCCAGCTCCTGCTGAAGTCCAGGGAGATTCTCTGGAAGAAGCCACTTTTAATTTGTAATCTGATTAAGCCATTAGAGGCGAATAGAGCAGTAACTAACACAAATTGCCGATCGTTTCCATCAGCAAATCCCCCCAATTAATCCTGAGATTAACCCTGATTACACGCAGTAATGGTGATCAATGCACCCTAATGGGGTAAATCCGCCCACTCCACTTTCTTCCACATCCCAGAACGATCAATTTTAAATCAGCGTGATTTATCTGGCAGGATCCGGCGGTGGAGCAGGGGCACTGCCTGCATCTCCAGGAACAATCAGAGGAGCCTTAGCTCATTACGCTAACTGCCTCCCTTGGGACAAGAAAACCAAACTCGGAAAGAGAGCTGGAGAGAGGGAAGCAAAGAGCAGGGACCGCCGAGAGCAGGGGAATGCCAGGCTTCTCGGCTGCCCGCCTGCTGCACTCCCTCCCGTTTGAATCCTCCCCGTGCTGAAGAGCTCCTGTGAGGTGATCAGACCAAACGGCTCGGAGCAAGGCTGCACTTCTCAGGGATTCCTCTGTCAAAGAGAGGAAGTCAGGCTGCAGAAGAGCTGGAAAAGAAGAAAAGCCTCCCTACCTTTATGAGCCAAGCCTCTGTTCTTTACTTCACTGCTAAAATCAGACATTACCCCAGGACCATCCGTTTCCAAGGATCCCCAAGCACTTCGCGAGCTTCAGAGCCTGGCTTAGTTTTCACTTAGTTCAGTGTTATTTATAGAGCAGCTGATACCCGAACACTCGCTTCAGTGGAGATTGTGCCTTTGTACGGACTAAGTAAGAACTAAGTCAGAAGCTCAAGATTTGACCTTTGGTATCCAGAAATCAATTCATCCTGCACAGAAATGCAGCCATCTCTGGGGTGAAATGCAGCAGGAGTTTCGCCGTGCATGGCAGTAAAGCAGGTTGATTTATAGAGCCTTCTCCCCCAGTGCTGCTTTCTCTAGTTGAGGAAAGTTTAAGAGGAGAGAAGGGGAAAGCAAACAGCTGGAAGCTGTGCTAAGCTCAGGCCAGGGGCTCCAACATCTCACGGCAGCTTTGGCTGGGGCAGCTTTGGCTGGGGCAGCTTTGGCTGGGGCAGCTTTGGCTGGGGCAGCTTTGGCTGGGGCAGCTTTGGCTGGGGCAGCTTTGGCTGGGGCAGCTTTGGCTGGGGCAGCTTTGGCTGGGGCAGCTTTGGCTGGGGCAGCTTTGGCTGGGGCAGCTTTGGCTGGGGCAGCTTTGGCTGGGGCAGCTTTGGCTGGGGCAGCTTTGGCTGGGGCAGCTTTGGCTGGGGCAGCTTTGGCTGGGGCAGCTTTGGCTGGGGCCAGGGCAGGAGAAATCAGCGGTGATGGCTCACAGGATCCCCGACTGCCACAGCAGTGTGTTTTGCAGGTTACCTTGCTGTGGGAAAGACCTCAAGGTCCTCTTGCTTTGACTCAAACTCTGACCAGGGATGTTTCAGGAGGATCCATCCCAATATTCCGCCCCCCAGCAGCTCACTTTGTCAAGGCAGCTGCCTTCCCTCTCATCGCAGAGCATGTGTGCTAATCCCTGCCCCGCTCCATCCCCAGAGCCGACTGTTTTGGCAGCCACAAGGTGAACCCCACCAAAGGACTGCACTTTGTCAAACTCCGGGAGCCTTTGGGGCTCCAGGGTTTTAAAGGATCATAAAGCACCATTAACACTCAAAGTTAGTTAAGCCTCATGTTCAAACCATGCCTTGCACCCCCAGTAGGGTTATAGGACCTTGTGGTGCAGCAGGAGCCAGGATACCTCCCTGTCATTCGTCTGATGGACAAGGGGACATCAGAGACACGGGAAAGCTGCCACATCCCCTGCTCAGCTCTCCCCATCAGGAATTAGGGGAGCAGGATGGGAGCTGCCCTGAAGCCTGCTGTACCCCCAAAGCTGTCCTCTCAAGATCTAGCCACACAAAAATCGAGCTCTGTCTTCCATGGTACCAAACGGGCCTTTGCCAGCCTGTTGCATTGAGGTCCCCAAACATTGGAGCTGCTGGGAACCCAGTCCTGGGTGCCAAACCCACAGGACTGTGCTGAAGACAGTGCATAGCCCCTGTGGCTCCGTTCCCATCGCAGGACCCAGACCTTGCTGCACAAACCCTGCTCTTCATTTCCCTCCCCTCCAAAACCCAGTGGGAACTTCTGTGCTCAGGAAGAGCATCTGGTTTGTTCAGCAGCTCCCTCTGCCCACACCGCCTGCTCCAGAAACCCTGTCAGAGAGGAGAAAAACGCACGGCGAGAGGCTGCCTAAGTATCAATCAGCAGTACAGTCCCCCAGGGAGGAAAGGTTTAGTTCCCCTGCAGAAGCAGCGGTCAATAAACACAGTACGTGCTTTATCTCCTGTCAAGGCTGCCCTCTCCTATCGACAGAGCTGACACCAGCCCTGAGATGGAAGAGGAGGCAGGAGCCTGAAGCCCATCAGTGACAAACCATTCCAGCTCAGTTTAGTGGGAGCAGAGTGGCAGGTCCTGCCTCCCGCCAGGCAATGTCACAGGGAGGAGAGGACCTGTCCCGTGCACCAAGGAACGCAGCAAAGCAGACCCCCGAGCCCACGCAGCACACGGGTGTCCTGGGAGCCAGACCACCTTGCACAGCCCAGGCCCTGCAGAGCAAGGCTCAGCTTTGGACCAGCCCTTTTTAGGGTCCTGAGCGATGCGAGGGCTTTTCTTAGCTGAAAATTCTGGAGGACCTCAGCATCTTCTACACAGAGCACAGGGAAGACAGGAGCTCTGATGCTCAGTAATTCAGTAGAATACACACGGGAAGAATGACGCATCAGCCTGGGGCTGGTGTCTGGCTCAGCCATGCTCCGTGTTCTCCTCTCCCTAAACCCGCACAACCCTGTGAATGGTACACAACCCCCCCAGTTCCAGGGGGCAGGATCCAGCAGCTCCTTCATCTAGAGGGACCTTCCAGCTAAGGAGCGGGCAGACCTGGCCAGAGAGCTCAGCCACACAGTTGTCACTCACGGAGACTCGGATGTTTCTCCAGAGCAGGCTGGGTGGCAGCTGTGCACAGCAGTGAAAGGGGATTGTACCAAACACGGGGACACAGCAGTGTTCTCCAGCCAGCACATGATACCTGTCACCAGGGCACAGAGCAGACTCCAAGCACACATAGGTACACGCTGCATGTCGCAGGGGATGTGTCTTCCACCACTGCCCGTTGCCTACGAGACACTTTGACACACGTGTTTTGGGGTGATGTGCAGGGGCCTGGTCCTTCAGCCACCCCGTCTTCCCTCAGACTCCTGCAGCACCACCGAGGGGCTCGTGGTCTCCTTTGATGTGCAGATGAATCAAGCCTCAGCTGTGAGAGGCCCTGTGGATTTATGGACTCCTCCTCTATGATGCCTTTCCAATAGCATCCCCCAGAAGAGCATTTGCTCTCCCCATCCTTCCTGGCTCCACCGAGCCAAGCATTCCTTTCTCCTCCTCCATCCCAGGCCCGGGGAGCGATGCTGCTCAGCTGGAGCACACGCTTTGGTGCAAAAGCTCTGCTCAGCAAACTGGGCCACTTGTCAGCTCTCTTTATATATTCCAGGAGGTGTGATGTCTCCTTGCTGTCAGCCCCACGGAAGGTAAGGCAGGCTCGCTTGACAGCCAGAGCTGAAATACTGCAATTCAATCTACTCCCGCCCCAAATCATGCCAGCTCTGCAGTTCTATGGAAGTTCTATGGACTTGAAAAGAAAGGGACAAATAACTGGGATGGAAACCATTCAGTGGAGACTTCCAGGGAAAATTATACACCCACAAGGGGAAAAAGGATCATTAAGAGGTGACAGGAGAAAACATTTGCATTGCAAGTCAAACCAGCTGGAAGCTGGGAAGGAAGCACTGTGGTCACTGCCCTCCCCAGTCCAATTCAATCAACTCCAACAATTGGTAACCCTCAAAGACAGGCCCTTTAGCTATTTGACCCAGATCCCCCAAACACAAAAGTCAACCTCTGCCTATAAACAGAAGTGGAGTGTTGCAAAGGTCCCCCAAAGTTCACCTCCTGCATTAAACCCAAGCAAAAAAAAGCCCCTAAAACCATGCATGTGTCTCCTTTTTAGCAGTCACCTCCACCTTGACAGCTTGTGGGAGCCACAACTGCATGGGGAGATTGCTTTGCTTGGCAAACAAACTGAGATTAAAGTGAGTTCACTGGGAACATCTCTATTTAGCTTCTGGGCTAGGCATGCTGATAATGCAACGGCACATTTAACTTTGCGCCGCTTGAAACAAAGTTGGAGATGTAAAAGGAGATGTAAAAATAAAAGACAATTTATCTCTGGTCTGAGCATCACACCAAAACACCAGGCTGGGCAGCTGCGGGCAGGGGGGTCCTGCACCGCTGCGGGCAGGGAGAGGAGAGCCCGGCTCCAGCAGCCAGCGCTCCCTGCATCCAGAGAGGGGGAACACACCAGGGAAAAAAGCCTTCTCACCCCACCCCTCATTTTTTCTGCCAGAGCATTAGCACAGACTCCCCCAAAACCCTCGGGAGGAGGTTGGAGGAACAGGAGTGATGAAAGAGGGGCTGAGAAGGGCCATCTTCCAGGCAGCTGGAGCAAGGGCCCCTCAGCAGCCCCCAGGAATAACTAGCCCCTCACTGCAGGATGCGCTCAGAAGCTTTTCCTAATGTTTGTACCAGAAGTGCTCAATTTGCAGCTCTGCCTTCCACAGAACCACAGAAGCGTTTGGGTTGGAAAAGCCCCTCCAGCTCCTCGAGTCTCCCCGTTCCCCAGCACTGCCAGGTCCCCACTGACCCCTGTCCCTCAGCACCACCTCCACACGGCTGGGAAACCCCTCCAGGGATGGGGACTCCACCACTGCCCTGGGCAGCCTGGGACACGCCTGCACAACCCCAACGGGACAGAAATGGTTCCTCAGGGACAACCTCAACCTCCCCTGGAACAGCTGGAGACCATTCCTCTTGTTACTTGGGAGAAGAGACCAACACCCCCTCGCTCCAACCTCCTATCAGGGACTTGTGGGAGCAAGAACATCTCCCCTGAGCCTCCTGTTCTCCAGGCTGAACCCCCCAGCCGCTCCTCATAGGACTTGCATCCTCAGAGAGCCACAGTGGCAATGCGAGCAGAGAGGGCTGAGTGGGAGCATCAGCAGTCTGGGCACAGCCAGGCCAGCCTGGGAGAGACAGTTCTCCCCATTGGGCAAATAACAGGAAAGGCAAGAAGTAATATACTCAAGTGACATTTGCACCCGTGTGCGATGATGTGTCACTCATCGCAGCCAGACCAAACAGCATCTCTGGGGCACCAAAATTACACAGCCAAGTAAATCCTACAAAATCCATCTGCCCTTTTCAATATTTGGAGATAATTAACTTGTCCAAGCTGAGATAGTACAAAAGAAAGCTGTTAGTGAATCCGCTCAGCCAGGGGCCTGGCTGGATGGGGAGCTTGCCAGCGCCAGGGACAACGAAAGGGCAAGGAGGACATTTCTTATTCCCTGCTCCCTCATATGAAGATTACAGGGGAACACACGTAATGCAGCAGGTCAGAAGGAAGAAAGACCAAGGACAGACTTACCAGGATAGACAAGATATCTCAAACCCTCCATGGGTGCCACCACAGCTGTATCCAGGCCCTGTTCATCCACCAGGAATCCTGCTGCAGGGCTATATGGAAAAAAAACAGCTAAGAGCACACTTTTACCTTAAGGCAAAGCAAATCAGCCAGAGCTCCTTCAGCCAGGGCTGCAGGCCAGAGAGCCTCCTCCGAGGAGAGGAGCTCACAGCAGCCCTGGTCCCAACACCTCACCCACAGCCAAACCACCCCCCAGCCCCCTCCCTGCAATAAATACACAGTCTGCAGGTGGCCCAGCCCTCCCACCAGCAAATCCCAGTCGGGCCAGTTGATTGCAGCATTCCTTAGCCAGCAGGAGGCAATTAACACTTTCCCTCCCACCATCACCCCAGAGCTAAGTACCCACCACGTCGTGATGCCAGGAGAAGCAAAGGGAGTGGGTTCTGCTCTCCTGTCCTACCCACTCACCGGTCCATCTCAGAAGGCGGGCGATGTTGGGAGGTGTGGGGTGCCTGTTGCTGTCTGGGGGCTGGCACCGCTCTCCGTGGGTGCCTGAAGCTGAGGTGTGCAGGTTTATCTTGAAATTAAAATGCAGGACACTGGCTAATGAGCAGAGAACATGTGCCCAGGGTGACTGAGCAAGGGACAGGCAGGCATAGGCTGAGAGAGCGAGGGACGATGATGGATGATGAGCCCTGGGTCACCCTGAGGACCCCCCGGACAGAGCCTCACTGCCCTTCTCCTGCTGTCAGTGCCTTGCCGTGGTTTGGACAGGCTTCTCTCACCCCGTGGCACAAGGGATGTGAATCCCTCACAGGTACAGCTCCGGGGCTGTGTGGAGAGCAAACGGGCTTTACCAACACCAGCAGTGGGCGGGTGCTGCCCAGCTCCTGAGCTGGTACGAGGCTGCTGTGTGCCATGCTCCTTCGCCAGCCTGCCCGTGTTCCTCTCCAGACCCTGCACCCTGGAAAGTCACAACCTGCAGCCATTAGGAAGGAATCTGAGGGGCTCGGGCTGAGGTCGTCACACCAGCCAGCCAGGTTTTAATACCCCCTGCGGTTGTGCAAAGACTGGAGATCCTCAGAGCCGGAGCAAGGCAGATGCCTCCTGCACCAGCGACCCCCTCAAAGAGCTGCTGCTCCCCATCGCTGCTGCCTGCGCTGCCTCCACGGGTCACAGGGCCAGTAAATATTTGCACAGGGCTGGACAAGGAGAAAGCAAACAGGGTTCCCTTATTTATGGGCCTTGGCAGTGGACTCCCTGGGCAGCCCCGCAGCGTTTCCGTCCTCTCTGCGCCCCAGCTGAGGCTCAGCCCCCGCTGTGCACCCCGGCCACGCCGGCTGCTCTGTGGGGTGCTGCCGCTGCACCGGGGAACAGGCGGGTGGGAAGCAAAGAAGAAGCGGGATCGGGATGTGAGGCCAAAGGCAGGGAGGACAGGGAGTAAGTGTGAGTGACAGAGAGAAGGAGAGTGTGAGAGTCTGAATTTGCAGAAGCAAGCGAAGTGACATCGCATGGGTGTTTTTGAAGCTGTGTTTATTTTACCTGCAGGCTAGAAGCCGGGAAGATGGATGCATCTGCTGCTCTGGTTCCCAGGCAGTCCCAGGGGCCCTTTCATGCAGTGTGTCAGCGTGGTGAAGCCCAGAAGGGTTAAACGCTGTTACAGAGGCCTTCCTTTAAGCAGGAGGAGAGTCCTGGCTCAGAGTGGCTCCCAAGAAGGTCGGGGAGACAGCCCGCACCCTTCCTGCGTGGACATGCGTGTGCCTGCCAGGACATACCCACACACGCATGCACCCGTGCGGTGAATCTGCACGGACCGAGGGTCACTCCCTGCAGCTGCTGCTGCTGCTGCCCCTGGCTCTGCACGGGCCAGAGCTGGGGAGAGGAACCCGGGAGGAAGCAGGAGCTGTGGGAGTGCTCCTGGGGTCTCTGGGTGGGAGGTCTGTGTCTCCTGCATGAGGAGCACCCAGAGCACAGTCCTGCTCCAGGGACACAAATGTACCTAGGAACAGCAGGGAGTCCCTCATCTGCTTCCCATCATCCACCAGAGACGGATGGCAGGAGGCAGAGGGGAAGGAGCCTGGGGATCACTGACCCCTCTTCGTGCTGAGTGTCTGGGTTTAGGAAGGATTCAGACTTATTACAAACCTCCAGAGTTGTTGATTTCTCGGATTTCTGTCATGTCATGAGAAGCTTTCTCTGGGCTGAAAAGGGCAAGGGTATGTATCTCATTCCATAAACCGCTCTGAGACGGAGGAAAGCCCATGAGGCCAGGGGATTAAAGCACCCAAACCCCAAACCAGGCTGGAAATAATGATATGAGAGAAGAGGGGAGGAAGAAATCTGTGAACCACAGGATCCTGGTGGTTCTTCAGAAGGGGTCAGTTTGGTGGGGATGGACAGTGTCTGCTGTTGTGCTGGTGTCCAGCATGAGGAGCTGTGCTGAGACAAGCCCCATCCCTAAATTTGCTAATAGCTCAGGGCGATAATCCGTCCTGGTCTGTCAAGCCTGGTGCTGCCCGTCGGTTTCTAGCGCCTGGCTGACAGAGTGCTTTATTTACACACCGTGACCAGCACAGGCACTGGTCCGTCCACTGGTCACTCCAGCAGTACCAGCAGGACAGTTTCTCCTGCCAGAGGGGTGATGGCATCCGTCTGGAGGTCTCCGTGTGTTTTAGGATTCCTCTCCCAGGTAAGCCATGGTGCAAATCTCTTCTCTGTCAGGCAGTCGTTTCACCAGCCAAGCTGCAGAGGTGAGCAGGGAAAGCCCAAGCAGTGTCCACGCTGCAGCGCACACCGTGGGGTCACCTTGCAGCCGAGCTGGGGTCACCAGGTAACACCGAGATAACACCCCTGAAATAACAGTGAGAGCAGACCAAGGTGTGACCGGATTTGGGGCTGGAAAAGGTTCATTTGCAGAACCTCCAAACCAGCAGCCCTGGCTGGGTCCGACTCTCTTGCCTTGCTCCTCCTGCCGTAATTTATCCCGCAGCAAAGTGAGACTAAACGGTTGCCATATGGATTCGATAGCGGCTGCACCTGTTTTCCACCGTCGACAGCCACATGTGGTCCAGCGTGATGGAGAGGCAGGGCTGTGGGTAAGCGTGCGTGCACAAATCAATCACAATGCCAGCCTCGGCGAGCCCCGGGGGTGGCTGGTGCTCCGCACCGCTCCCCAGCCGGGCCAGCCGGGGCTGCTGGAGCCATGCCTCTCCCCTGCGGAGCTGCTGGAGCTGGAGAGGTCCTTGCTGGTTTGATGCCCCAAGGAACAAACCCTAAGCCATGCAGAGGTCCCCACGGGGACACCACCACAGTCCTGGCCCGAGCTGCCGCCAGGAGGAATGCAGCAGCCTGGCTGGGGGGTCCCACGGGGACAGGGACTGTGGGAAACCGAGGGACAGGACCCCCTTCTGCCACTGCCAGCTGAGCACCCCAGACCCATCAAGGGAAGAGGGAAGGAGCTCAGGAGCCAATTGTCTCTTGCAATCTATGTGTTTTCTTACAGGGAACGTAAATTTCCATAAGGAAATAAACTGTCGCTGACTTACAGAAACCATCTGATCGCAGCCCCAGGAACCTCTGGGATGAGTTTACAGGGCTCTGCATAAACACAGCAGACGAGGCACAGGCTGGGGTGGAGGCTGCTGCCAGCTGGGGGGACGTTACGGCTCCCACCTCCACCCCATGCAGGGATGCCACTGTCCTGAGCACATCTCCCTGGCACAGCATGGGTACCGGCACCGGCAGAGGGGCAGAGCGGTGCCTCCAAGGGCGATGCTGGAGGACTCTGAGCCTGCCCTGAAGCTGATCCTGCCTTTCTAGGGGGCTGTGTGCAGGCAGAGCCCCCTTAACTGCCCCATGCCTGGGGAGGATCAGCTGCGACTCACACTTTGGCTGACTTTTTGAAGTTGGGGGTTGTTCTTTTTTTAAATGTCTTGCAGAAATAACGAGCCAAATTGATTTACTTATTGCTGAAGAAAAGCCAGGAGGCACTCACTGTCCTGCTACAAGCGCTGATGGAGATGGAGCACCCGGAGCCTCCCAGGGCCCCGCAGCACCCAGGCACCCTCAGCCCCAGTGCCAGGCACCCCGCAGGTGGTGCTGGAGGGCTCTCAGCATCCCCAGACCGGCACAACCCACAACAGGGAATGGTCCAGGGGATTTGGGGCTCCCAGCCTGCCCCAGCAGCTGGTAGTGGTTTTACAAACCAGCCTGAGGTCAGGAGGGGCTACTGGTGCCCGACGTCCACAAGCCCCAGTCATCTCCGCTGGTGCAGGGGTGAAGCGGTGGATGCTGCTGCTCTGCAGCCGGAGGGAAAGTCCCGAGGTATCTCCTCTCGCTCATTTCCACTTTGTCCCTCCCCAAACACTAAAATATTTATGTCAAAAGTAGACATTAAAATTTAAGGAAAGCTAAATAGAAATTAAATCTGTGTATTTTCAGAGGAAATGAGTCCTGTAAGGTGATCATGCTGCTCTGCACAGATGATTGATGTCGGTTTATTTATCTGCTACCGCTAAATGCTTGCACAGGAGAGCAGCAAGGAACACGGCCGAGCTGCGGGGCGGGCGCAGCTCCAGCAGTTCCATAGCGTCCCAGATGAGACCCGGGCAGCCCTGACCGGCTGCTGTGACCGGCCCGTACAGCACGAACTGCATCAGAGCTCTTGGGCTTCCACAGGGCACACCCCGGGCTTCTCCTTTCTCCTTTCTCCTTTTTTTCTTTTTATGCCTTGCCTTGCCTTGCCTTGCCTTGCCTTGCCTTGCCTTTGCCTTGCCTTTGCCTTGCCTTTGCCTTGCCTTTGCCTTGCCTTGCCTTGCCTTGCCTTGCCTTGCCTTGCCTTGCCTTGCCTTGCCTTGCCTTGCCTTGCCTTCTTTCCTTTCCTTTCCATCTTTTTTCATCTTATTTTTAATTTTCTCCTCTCCTCTCCCATTTTTCTCTTCTTTCTCCCACCACTCCAGAAAGCCCCGCTCACCACCAGCCCCTCCTCGACAGCCTCTCTCCCAGGCGCTGCCCCTCTCCTGGGCAGCACCCCGGGTTACCGGCTGGGTCAGGGCGCAGGGAATCTCTTGCTCTCTGCTGCCCGGCCATCCCGGAGCCGCTCCTGCTGGCTCTGCTCCCCTTACCTTAGGAGGCCCTTGGTTGGTCTGGCTGCTATTTGCATAACGGTGCCCATAATCACTCGAGGAGGAACTCATTTCCTTTGGCTGGGACTGGGGACCTTTTCATTGCATTTATTCATACATCCACACGCTCCCAAAAGCCGGGCACTGACAGATGCTGGAAGCGGCTGCCCCTCACCGTGCAATCAGACGCCCCCCACGCCGGCCCTGCCGCTGCCTTTTAACAGACTGGGCTTTTTCCAGCAGCAAACAAGGGTGGCTGATGGAACGGGGCTTTTGCGAACGCCGCTCATCGGGTCCCTGCCGTCTGTTAAGGCAGTCAGGGTTACCCAGGGGCTCACTCGTGCTTGTGGCTCTCTTGTTCTCTCTCTTCAAATCATTTTATACTTCCTTGGAAAGAGATCTGTGACAGGGTATGTTTGACACCCAAGGAGGTGTTAGTCATTGCTTACTAGTTGCTAGGTGACAGTGTCCTCCTGCTGCAGCTGCGCTGGGCCACGCGTGTCCCTGGGATGCCATTGCCCCGTGTCCCTGGGATGCCATTGCTCCATGTCCCCAGGATGCCATTGCCCCGTGTCCCCAGGATGCCATTGCCCCGTGTCCCCAGGATGCCATTGCTCCATGTCCTGGTGATGCCATTGCTCCGTGTCCTAGAGATGCCATCACTCCTGCTGGTCCGCTGCTCCAGGCAGCAGGGTAGGACAGGGCTCTGTCCCTCCCTGCTTCCGTTCAGGGAAGAGAAGCTCTTATGCATCAGCAGCCTCTTCCAGATTCATTGCTCCGGTACCCTTGTTTTGTGGGTGTATAAACATGTGCATGTAAATAAAGACCTCAGACAGGGAAAGAACCATCTTGCTCCAGGAACAAGTGTGAAAAAAAAGCAGAGTGGGGGGAGACAGGAAGGAGATGAAGAGGGGTGAGAGGAGCGGTCCCAGCAAGGTGTAAAGAGTGAAACAACAAGGCAAGTCCAGCCCAGCCGCTGCATCTCGCTGCTCCCGGGAGAGCAGAGCAGGGAAGCTCAGGGCAGGAGTTGGGATGGACTTTTCCAACCAGATGGAGAGAGGTTGGGCTTGGATTTGTTGTTGTTTTGGTTTTTTTCCTCTGGCAAAACACTGATGTGTCAAAAGAAACATTTTTACAGGAATGTGCTAGTTTCGGCTTAATTCTTTTCAGGAATTTCTGCTCAAAACTGAGAAGCAAGAGAGTGCTCCCATCCCATCCCATCCCATCCCATCCCATCCCATCCCATCCCATCCCATCCCATCCCATCCCATCCCATCCCATCCCATCTCATCCCATCCCATCCCATCCCATCCCACCCCATCCTGCTGCCCTGCCAGCCGTGCCCCCCAGGAGCAGGGACGAGTCCTGCCCAGGCTGATGCCCCAGGGCACGGGGCTGGGGGCAGGCGAAGGGTTGCTCTCTCCAGATGTGGTTTTGATTAGAAATTTTTGGAACAAAAATGAGCAAGTAAAGCACCAAACATTCTCACTGAGATCGCTCGACACTTCCTGTAAACGTTTCTATTTCGATTAATCAACATTCCCCAGGAAAATCATCTCCTTCTCCCCCTTTAAGAAAGCCCAGCAGTTAGAGCTGTTCCAGACTGCCCTCGCTGCAGAGCGGGGCGGTGGGTTTAACCTCCCCGAAGGAAGGTGTGGCTGTCAGCACATGGCTTTTGTCCAGTGAAATACAACCCACCAGCACCTCCGACCACGGTCCGTCCATGCCTTGGATTGCCCGTGCCTGGGGGAGCCGGGGCTGCTGCAGAGACTCATTTCAGACGACTTCTGCTGTGAGTTGTTTGCAAAAGGAAGGTGTAATGGTCAGTCCCAGCAGAGGAACATTGCGGGCAGTTTGGGAGATGCTCCGCAGCGGCTCTCGCCTGCATCGAGCCCAGGCAGCTCCCCTTGGCCCCAGCATTCCCCAGGTCCAGGGCATGCCAAGGCCTCCGTGCCCAGTGCTGGGCTGGCCGAAGCAGCTATCAGAGGAAATCCACAGCCCTTCTAACTCCACTTAAGAGACTTAAATCCTATTTAATGAATGATCATTAACTGGGGACATTTCAGATGAGAAAATTGTTTTAGGAACGAGCAATTAAATCCTAATGCTTAGATCACGTAACTCATTTCTAATTAAACTCACTGTAAATTATAGCAACGGTATTTATTTTTAATGAGAAATAAAACTGAGAAGAAATTGCGGCCCTTCAAAAACATTAAATGAGCAGGGGGGCGGTAGAGTGGGAGCAAGCGGTGGAGGAGAGAGGAGCAGAGAGCAGCAGAGAGTTCAAAAACAGGCAGAAAAGGGCTATTAAAGCTCTCCTGGCCGGACCTGAGCTGCAGCCGAGCAGCGATCTCCATTCCTGCTCTGTGCCTGAGGACCTCCTGGCAACAGCTACTGATATTCCTGACCTTTCCCAAAGGTGGGTAACCCTCTGGAGCTGTGGCTCTTCGGGGTTTTGCCAAGGGAAGCGGAGTCTCGTCCCTCTCTCTCCCGATGCAGCTGCGACGTGACAAGGAAAAATGGTGCCCATATGGAGACATTAATGATCAGAGGTTCAAAGGAAGCACGGAAGGATCGACTGCTCTCGGAGCATATATTAATCACATCCATCACAGCATGGCTCTGGGCAGTGGCAGGGGATGGCAGGCGGCTGGCAGGGAAGCCCGGTAGCAGGACGGGGAAGGATGCTGACAGGGATGGAGAGGGCTGCAGCGCTGCAGGCTGGGGTTTGATGGCAGAATTTTGGTGGATGCCTGGACCGTGGGTTGAGGATTGCCCTCTCATGGACTCAGAAGGCTCTGGGGGCTTCTACCCCCCACATGCCGTGGGACTCTGTGTACAGGGCACGGAGGAGGAGGAGGGGAAGCATCGGCATCTGAGTGTCCGTGGCAGGTGGAACCCGCAATTAACTGCGTAGTCAGGGCAGACTGAACACATTCCGAGTGATTGCTGCGAACTCAGCAAGGATGTGTCGCTGCGTAATAGACATCCACGTGCGAGCGTACGCCTGCTGCTGACTCGGGTTAATTGTCCCTTCCTACCCAGCACACCAAAGCCCTCCGGGCCGATTGCACAGGGCCAGCGCAATCACACTCCGCTGGTGTCTTTCACCCAAGGACCTCAAAGCACTTTACAAACAGCAATTAATTCAAATCACTACCTTTCTGGTATCTCATTTATCCTTAATTTTCAGATGGGGAAACTGAGGCACAGGGCAGAGGTCTGACTCACCCACCGGCACCCGCAGGAATGGGCTGCGAAATCTGAGGTGCTGCCCTGGGCTGGGTGCTGTCCGTGCCTCACCACGATGGAGCTGGCGGGCTGGTCTCTGGCTCCCCACCACAGCTGGAGCAGAGGCACCATGGGGAGCACCCAGGCTCCCACTTCAGCACAAAGGGTCTGGGCTGAGCGACGCCTGGCTGAGCCCAGTGCAGAAGCAACCCCAGCTCTTGTGCAGTGAAGGCAACGGTGCTCCCCTTGCTGGAGAAGGGATGGGGGTCCTGGTTCTCAGCCCTGAGCTGGAGCTGGTGCTGCAGAGGGGAAGGAGCTCACCATCCCATAGCTCATCATTCCATGCACCGCCACAAAGGTGAGGAGTGTAACCCCCCGGTGGGTGCAACCCACCAGTGCAACCCTCATGGGTGCAGCACGGGGAGTGCATCACCAAGAGGACTCTGAAAATGAAGCTGGAGCAAGCAAACCTCCGTCGGCTTCCCGGAAACATTCCCACGAGGCCCCTGGGGAGCTTTTCCTTTCGCGCTGGCTCTGTTTGAACAAGCTCAGGCCCTCGGCACAATGGTGCACGCTCCTTCCCCCAAAGCCTCACTAATGACTTTTTAGAAGGGGCCCTCTCAGGCTGTTAAGTCAGTGTCGGATTTAGCGTTCGTGGTGTGGCTTGCCAGCTGTCTGCACGCGGATTTAAATCTGATCGGCGTGGAACAGCGGCAGCCCTGGCGCTGGGCTGCGGACAAAAGTCGTGATTATTCCCCTCTTCCCCACAAAGCCGGCTGTGTCCAAAGGCTTCCTGGCCATCGCGCTGCTGCCGCCCGGGCGCCGTGTTCCCCGTCCCCGCTGGCACCGTCTGTGAAATAGCTGCGCACGGGTGCTGACATTGCAAACTCTTTCCTCCACGGATATATTCTCGTCACGCCAATCTGGCACCAAAATCCTGGCACTAGCGGTGGCTGCATGAGGCCAGGACAGAGACGTGTGGCTGGGGAGAAGGGGGTGGTAGGGATGTCTATCCTGCCAGCACCTGCCGTTACCCTGGCTGGGGAAAGAAGAGAAGTCCTCGATACCTGGGACCATGCACAGAGCATCTCCTGTCCATGGGACGATCAGAGTCCCTGTCCCTAGTTCTGCCTTTGCTGCTTTGTCATCCCTGGGAAATCCCATCACCCCTGTACAGGAACACAGGACGAAGGAAGGGACCTCTGGGGTCACCTCCTGCTCAGAACAACTTGCCTCTGCACAAAGCTCTACGTAAAGCACCTGAAATGGGGCCAGACCCAGCATTTGGGGGTTTCCGCCATTCTTGTCTTTTCCCCAAGGCTGGTTTATCTGTGTTTGCAGAAATGACTGGAAGGAAGGTCCCCTTCTCACTAGGGATGAGCACACGAGGGCAATGGCATTGCTGGGCAGTGACACCCTTGCTGCCCTGCAGCAGGTGGCACCCGGGTCCCTGCAGCAGGCTGGCACGCGGGAGGAGAGCAATGCACCACGGCACGGCACGTGTGGGAGAAAGACCAGTGCAGACGTAGTCCCATCTCTGGGGATTTTTTTTTTCCCTCAATGAAAGAAATCCAAACCACCTACACCCCAAATTTCAAGTGGGGACATCCCGAGATCCCCCACCCCATCGCTGACCTAGCAGCCTGAAAATCTCTCAGGAGCATCTGGCACAAGCTAGAGGACATAGTTTTTTCATCATCCCCTTGTCGGTTGCTCCTGCCAGCGGATCTCAGGAGCAGGGTTTCCTCCCCTGCTGTAACACAGTGCTGCGTCCCCACCTGCGACCAGTGTTTTGCCCGTCAGGATAGATGTAGCTGTGAGGGCTTGGAAGGCTTGTCACCTATAGCTGTTCTTGGTTATTCACAAACACGGAACAGCAAAGTCCTCAAGCTGTTCTTGGTCCAGCCACACTTTTACTCGAAACTTCCTCCTACTCTATGCGGTGAGCAAGGCAAGATGAGCATGACTGTCTAATTCCTGTTCCTCACTGGAGCCCCACACCCAAAGGCAGGCATCTCCATCTGATGCCCTGTGGGTCGTCTCCAACCCCGGGCACGACCTTGCCTGCGTGTAGACGAAGGGAGAGGTGACTCTACCCGTGCTGCCCCAGAGGCTTCCACAGGGATCAGGTGCACGTGGCCAGACAATCCGGAGCCAGGGCTGGCCCCGTGGGTGTAGGAGGTGCAGGGAGGTGTGGAAGAACCCAGGGCAGAGCAGGTTCAAGTGCACGCAGAGTACAAGGGAAAGCCTTGCCTTGCACAGGGGCTGCTCAAGGAGGAGCGTTGCCAGAGCATCTCGGCAGGACCCGGGCTTCCTCCTCACATGGGAGATTGAGAGTCCTTCTGGCTGCCCTCCAAACCCTGAAAGCCCCTGCTGTCACCGGCATACCTGGAGGTTATTCCAGGTGGTTGTTGCCTGGCTCCTCTTTAAACCAGGGGTATCCCAGCAAGCGGGGCTCATCTGCCCCTGCTCCTCTTCTTCTTGGCTCCACCTTGGAGGCAGCAGGAGACACGGCCCAGCCGGCGGTGAGGAAGCCGAGTCAGCACTCCAGCTGCCCCGTTTAGCCCCACTGTTCCTGTCTGAAATGGCATGTGCACATGGGACAGGGCTGGCTGCAGGCTGCCTAAGCAGGTCAATGTTAAACACATGCCCCTTCAGAAAGATTATATGGAGCGTGTTTTCCACAGCCCTGGACAGCTGTGCTCCGGCAGTATCATCTATCTTTCGGTGGTGCCCTGCAGAGCTCTGAAGTTGCCACTATTTAGGCACGAGGGGAAGAAGCAAAGTGAGCAAAGGAGCGGCGAGGCGGCAGCTGGAGGAAGCACCAGACCCTGCCGGGCAGCCCCTTATGCGGCTCCGGCTGCTGCTCATTGGGGACAGGACCGGCAGCCGGGTATGGCAGGAGACCATGGGAAGGGTCATTAGGGAGGGAGTAGCATTTCTGCCCTCCTCATGGTCCCCCGATGGAGAAATGCCCCGTGCAGCAGCCTTCGCCTCCTCCAAACACCAGCCCGGTAACCGGAGCCCAGGCGGGAGGATAGGTTGGAGCCTAATGACTTCTAACTCCCGGACTAAGGAAACAGCAATCAAAGGGCTTGTTACTGACATAAAGAGCTACTGTGCTGCCCTGACACCTTCAGCTCCTGAACTGCTTAACCACCTGCCTGGAGAGCAAGAAGAGGCTTTGGTACGGCGCTGGCTCGCATGCACCGGTCTCTCCCAGCCCCGTTAGTGTCTGCAGCATCCCTGCTCAGCAGCGGAGCATCCTCGTCTGGATGCGGGCTGCCTCCACCCTGCCACCCGCTATGCATCCAGCAGGACAGAGACTGGGAGGACAGCTCTGTGGGCAGCAGCCCTGCGGGGTAGTGCCTGGGTCCCCGTGAGGGTGGTGCATCCAAGGAGATGGCAGCTGGGACGCTGAGGAAGGGCGACGTGTGGAGGCAGAGTGATGGGAAGGGATGAAGATGTCTGGGGAGCGGTGGGGGAGGAATTCTTCTCTGAAATGGATGAGGGTATTAGATCCAGATCAGCCCAGGAGCTAAAACGTCCACAGCTCAGGTCTGCGGTTTGGAGCCGGGCCCTGCAGGAGCTGGAGCATTAACACCCACCCCAGCTTCCCGCTCCTGCCCATCCGCATGTCTCCCTGAGAGGAGGCACAAGGGCCTTCCCCAGCTGTACGGAGCTGCCCCAGATAAATACCCGACAGCTGGAACAGAGAAAAATGGAGCTGGTTCTCCAACTGCCAGCGCGAGCCAATCCATCACGCTGGTCCTGGCACCTCTTTTCGGAAGGGAATCAAAGGGCTCCTTAGTGAGAAGGGATGAAATGACAGGTAGAAAGGCCAGAGGATAAATCCTGCTGCCTACTGGGACTGTTAAATATTAGGAGAGATTAGTGTCTGACAGGGGAGAGTAGGGCAGCAGCTCTGCTAAACAGCCAAAGAAATGCACGGAATTCCTGCTCCTTTGTCAGTGGCAACTGCACAACACTCAGGGTGGAATAAAAGGAAGAAGAAAAAATACCTTTCCCTGATTTAAATTAAGAAAGGAGCCGGTGCAGAAGCCTGTACCTCACCCGGCCCTTCCCACGGCCTGGGAGGGGGCAGCAGCTGGAGGGGGAGCTGAGGGGGGCAGCAGTGCTCCGGCTCCACACCCTGCCCAGCATCCTCTCCCCATCCTGCCTATGCACATCCCCTGCTTACGCCAGAGCCCTCCGAGGGGGGAACTCCTGGGAAGGTGCTGTCGCGGGGAGGGAGAAGGGGAGGATGGATGCGGCGAGCACTGTGCGAAAGGCTGCCCAGAGAACCTGCTTCTCCATCCCTCCTCCTGCCCCCGTGTCTGCAGGGAGCTGGGTGCAGCCACCCTGAGAACTCTCCCCACCTGGGTGGCGGAGCGGGGAGCAGGGGAAGGTGGGTGCTGGGAGGAGGACGGGTCTGACGGGGATCAGGGGGTCAATCCAGCTCAGGCAGATTATACAAAATGAGAGTTTCCATTTGCTTGCTAAGGCGTCGTAAAGCGCTTTGCTCAGACCAGTAAAATATATGTGATGGGGCTTAAAATATTAAAAAATTGGCCAATTTTCATACTTTCCATGTCTGGCACGTCACGGTTTATTAACCAGCTGAGAAGGCTCTGTGTCAGGGACAGGTGAGCTGGGGGGGTGAGCAGCGCAGGGCTGCCCAGGAGGAGGAGGTGGCCCTGCTGCGGAGGGAGCAGAAGGGCTCTCCACCCTGCACAAGTGCGGCGAGCCTTGGGCTGGGGCGGGACGTAGTCGAGAGGGGCCAGACTGTCAGATTCAGCCCCATCCTAAAATGAAATTCAGAAATTTGTCAGGCTCCCATCTTGAACTAGTTATGTTTCTTCCCTCAATTACCCTGCTGGAAAGCTGTTTTATAAACTCCTTCATCTGATGATTAGGAGAAACCTCCTCCAGTTCTTAGCCGACATTTGTTCAGGACAGGTTTCTACCAATTTATGCTTATGCCAACACTGTCCGTCCACTCACAGAGTTCCTTGCATTCCTGGGTGTTTCCTCTCCGCCGTATTTATAGGCAGCAATCAGAAACATCTCCGCCTCTGATTTGTTTCTAGACTACACAAGCAAAACTCTTTCAGAACCAGTTGTCCTGTCTGTGCCCACTAAACCACATTTGCTGCTCCATTTGGGAGAAAAAAATCCCCAGATTAGGTGTGTCAGCCTCAGATCAGTAAATCTCATCCCACCTCCTCATTTTCAATAAAAAATCCCAAATCCATTGGCCTAAATACTCTTTTGTAACCAGCAAACCATGATTTCTGCTGTCCTTTTCAGGCATATTCAGTGCAAGGTGAGGGCTAGGGAGATCAGTCAGGAGACAGAGAGTCTGGTTCCAGTAGGACCATAGGGCTGAGCAGGCATTGAGCCCATCCACACTGGAGTAACCAGGGCCAGCAGGAGAAAAACTCTCTTGGAGAGGAATACCTTTGGTTGGGAAGGGACCTTCAAAGCTCATCCAGTCCAACCAGGTACATCTTCCACTAGAGCAGGGTGCTTGGAACCCCAGGGTCCAACCTGACCTGCCATGGTGCCAGCGATGGGGCTTCTCCCACCTCTCAGGGCAACCTGGGCCAGGGTCTGACCAGTCTCAGTGTCAACAATTTCTTCCTTCTCTCTAGTCTAAAACTTTTCTAGTTTAAACCCATGACCCCTTGTCCTGTCACAACAGCCCCTGCTATGATCCCACACAACCCCGAGCCCAAGCTCTGGTGACACTGCAGCCTGGTAAGGGCTCTTCTTCTCACCACTCTCTTGGGGCTGTCATAGAAGCCCACTGCAATGCAGACCTGGCCAAGATGCATCTCCCAGGGCTTCCAGCCCCAGCCGAGTGCTGTCTGCACCCACAGCATGATGATTGCTGCGAGCAGAGGCCGTGCTAATGCGTTTGTCATGGGCACAGACCTGAGACAACCCGACGGTGTTTCCTTTCCAGTCCATGAGCTGTCAGAAGCTGCTCAAAGCCGCGGGAAGGGTGATGGTACCCAGCCTCGGTCCAGCCCGGTCTTGGGAAGGCTGCGCTTTGGGACCTGAACTTCTCGGTGCTCAGGATCTCTGAGCAGGAACATGAGCAGACAAACAGCAGCTTCTCCAAATCCTCACATCTGCTGGCTCTGCCTGCAGCAGGTTATGTCACGTCTGAGGGAGGAGGCAGAGCAGCTCTCTGCAGCTGGCAGCAAGCTGCTGCGGGCCCGGAGCACAGCGCCCGCGGTAGCTGCGCGCTGGCAGGTGCCCCGTCGGCACCACTGGCACTGCCAATGTTATCTTTGGATGCAAAACCTGGGGAAAATTGAGTGTTTGGAAGAGGACGGGCTCTCCTGGGTCAAATTAGTCATTCCTCGTTAGAAAAGCCCTGCTGGTTGCTTTGTTTCTCTTGCTCTCCAGTGTACCTAGATAAATACATTTTCTAATTCTCCAAGTCCCACTGAATAGGAGAATGACAAGGTGAGAATATTAAAGCTGCAGATTATCAAGTGCTTCCCGTGAATTGAGACTCCAGCAGAGGAATGATGAGGAGGGAGGGAGGCAGGGGGGTAAACTGCAGAGCGGGGAGAAGAGCGGGGAAGCGAAGGAGGGAGGCAGGGGCAGGAGGAAGAGGAGAACGGAGCGGGGAAGGCCAGAGGAGAGAGCGCTGGGAGAAAGCGAGGAGGGGAGCAGGCTGGTGGAGGGGAGCAGGAGGGGGAGAGTGGCTGCGGGGAGGTTTGGCAGCTGCTGGAACTGTTACTGCATTTCAATTTTTAATGATTCAAAAATACAACCATTAATGTGTCAGAGGCAGAGGTAAATGGCAGGGCTGGTTTACAAGCCCTAATGTCTTTGAAGAACAGATGCCATATAAAAGGGAGGCTTTTAAAGCGTTTTGGCTGGGCTAGGCTGGGCTGCCCTTCCCGGGCAGCGCTCCCCTCCACGCCTGCCCATCTTCCCATCCGTTTGGTTTGGTTGGGTTTTCCTCTGTTTTATTTTTTCCTGCATTCTCTCTCTCTCTGTCTGGGATCCTCCCGTTCGCGACACAAACCTGTGAAATCAGGAGCGTTCTGCTTGTTGCTCCCAACATCCCCCAGCAAATGGATTTGCATCAGGTGCAGACAGTGACAAACTTTGAGCTGTTGTTCCCAATTTCAGCTGAGAAATTCCTCTCCTGCCTCACTGATGTGGCTCGCTGCTCTCTCCACCTGCTTCTCTCCAAGCCCCCCTTATTCTGCGCCTTCTCATCCTATTGCCCTGGCCCTGGAGACACTCGCAAGATGGAGAAGCGAAAAAAGAAGGCTGAAGTTGTCTATGGAGGAAGGACAGGCAGGTGCTGGCAGCAGATGCCACCAGCCAGGGCAGGTCTGCAGTACTGTGGAAACTGCCTGGAGATGGGACTGCGCCCAGGGTGACGGGTAGCAGGGATGTACCTACCACGTGGTGTGGCCCGACCTGAAGGAGTGCCAAGCTGAGCCACGATGCTCCAGAGGAAACAGGGGAGCTGTGGGGCTCACGTTTAATCTGTCTCTTAGGAGGTGGAAGCAGGAGGGGATGCTGGGCAAAACAAGCCACCTCCACTGCCCTCACCACCATCGCTTCTGGCACAGCAGGGCATGTGAGCTCTTCTGCCGGCTCCAGGGCAAGTATTTCCATACAAAATAAATGACCTAATGCAAAAATAAATGAGAATCCGAGCAGTGTAAATGAGGAAGGAGGTGACGCGTGCCAGTCGTGGAGACAAGGTTCAAGTCACTTGTGTTTATCCCATGAAGGAAGCAGACTTTTAGAGGCTGTGTCATGGCAATGGCAATAAACCAGCACCATTTTGAATGGGGAAGCTGTTAGATCCCACAAACAGTCTCCAGAAAATGCTGAGATAGAGGAGTGGTGCGCATCAGAGAAGCCCCTGTGCCTCCAACAGCATCAGACCTCCTGTGTCCTTTGGGTGCTGCTGACATGGAGACATGCAGATTCCCAACGTGGCGGGAGCGGACTCACCCTGCCCGCGCGGGCAGCTGGCACCAGCCTGGGTGCAGAGGACCCAGGTATCCCACTCCCTGAGCATGCTGCAGGTCATCAGAAATCTTGGGTCAGCAACGCCCAGGCAAGGACTCACCCAGGAAAGCACAGACATGGGGTGGCCCATGCAGTGAGCTGCTCCCGCGTGGGCACGTGGTGGAGCAGGACCCCTGGCAGAGGGCAGAGAGGAGCATTCACTCTCTTCCTCCTCCCCACCAAGAGCTTTTTGTCGACACCCACCCCCCCACACACACACCCCCCACCCCGTCTGCTGATCCTACATCTTCTGTTCCAGCTGGAACTCTCAAAACAACTTCTGAGGGGTTATTCTCCCCGCACTCCTGCCCTGCTCAGACACGGGAAGCAAAAGGAGCCTCTGGAGAGAAAACTTCCTGGCCAGAGAGTCCTGCACAGCCTTCCCGACCCCAAGGCTTCCAAAGAGCTGAGGGGTCTCCGAAGGAGCCCACCACCAGCCCCTGGCAGGGCGAGCAGACACACAGCTAGCTGCATCTTTGCACCTTTGAGAGGATTTCATATCTCAGTCTTAGACTGAATCCATATTCAGCATTCATGGATTTCTTTTTAATGGATAAAATATCTTTGCTTTAAAGCGAATCCCTTCTGCTGATGGCACAAACAGCTGCTCAGGGACATAGCGTCAGAGCAAAGCCAGTCAATAGCCCTCCCCGGGCGTCCTGGGGAATCTAACAGCGTTTTCCGTCTGAAATGACTCCGAATGTGAAGGAATTTCCATGAGAAGGCAGAAAGCCTCCCCCGCCCGCTCAACCACATCAGCCAGGCAGTCTTCCCACGCCTCTCCCCATCCGCCCAGCGTTCCTGCCCCTCTTCGGTGGGCCTGGGTCAGGGTCAGGCCTCTCCTGGAGAAGACGCGGTGGATGCTCCCGTGTGCTGGGGCCAGCAGAGCTGTCTCATTTCCACAAGCAGTTGACTCAAAGTTAAGCTTCCCAACTGCACCCCAGAGAAGGGGCTTCTCAAGCCGCCCCCCCACCGCCCCTCGCAAACCTTTATTGAGTTTGACGTGTGTTCTATTCCTGATGGATCCCAGCCACTGGAATATCCATCTGATAATCAAATAAAATAGCCAAGCCCCCTGCGCTGCGTGTTTTATGTGCTGCTCCCTGACTTCCATTGTTTCACGTTGTTTAGACTATTAGTCAGAACAATTTGTCATCCTACCCCCGCTGCTTAGTGGGATCCGGCGTGCTGTGGGAGCAAGCGAGCCCGTTCGCCGCAGCCGGCAGAGCCGCGATGCTCGGGGCGGCTGAGCCCAGCCAGCCCCACGCTGTGATTCATTACAGCTCACACCGCCTCGCACCACCGTGCTGGTTCACCAAACCTGGAGGGAGGCTCTTTCCCTGCCCCGGAGATCTTGCAGGCTGAGAAAAACCGCGTGAGCTGCGGGGTAGGAGGTGAAGGGAGGAAGAGGCTGAGGACTATGGGCAGGACCAGATGCAGAGAGAAGTTGGAGCTGGCTTCGGAGAGGCAAGGCATTGACTGACAGGGAAGAGAGGGGCTTCTGGCACAGCCGCGCAGGCTGCGGGGGGCTGCTGGGCTCCCGGTGCTGCAGGAGCTCCTGTCAGCTCCGTGTCTCGCTCCTCCTGCTTGCAGTGAGAGCCCGGAGACCGGGCAGCACAGGCAGGCAGCTCCGCTGGCCCCGCTCCACACACCGGCGTACAGGCAGCAGTTCAAGCCCTAGCAAAGGAGCTTCTGTTCCCACTCCTGCTCAGATCCCTTCAGGGGTTCCTCGCATTATAAACACCTCCTCGGGAGGCAGGGATTGCTCTGGCTGCCGTTGTTTGGTCTGCAGAGCTGCCCTGTCAGCTCCACTTTGGTGTCCAACCCGTATGTTCCAGCCTTGGAGGCAGTCTGCAGGGCAAGCAGCAGCAGGGAGCAGGAGGCCGGCAATTAAGGAGAGACCCAGCCTGATGAGTTGTCCCATCGTGCTCTGGTCCCTCCGAGGAGTCAAGGGGATGATTTCCATGCGTGCACCCGTCCCAGCGGGTCAGCCAGCTGGGTGAGCTGGAGGCGGTGAGAGCCATCGCTGATGAAACCTGTTGACCAGGGGAGCGAGTCTGACTGCTGAAGCCCAGCTCTACGCTGCTGAGTTGTCCTGGGGCCATCTCCAGCCTCAGCCCGAGCCCGTGCTGCTGCCAGAGCCCCTGCATCTCCCATCCCTCCTCCCTTCTCCCAGCGCAGGCTGAGCAGCCGCCGGAGTGCCTCTGTCAGCCCAGGAGCACAGCTCACAGCTGGTTCTCATCCAGGCACTCAAACCTCCTCCAAAGTCTTTCCTGGCCTTTACGCCGCTGGTTGCTGCCTCGGCTCTGCCCATCGCTGTGGTATCTGGCCGCTGACGGGCTGGGCTGTGTTTGACAGAACCTGTCACCTGCCTGTTCGTGACCTTTGCCTCCTGACATCTCGCCGCGTGTCGAGCTGCCAGCGCCGAGCGAGCATGCCGGTGCCTGTCTCCATCGACTGCTGGACCCACCGAAACCTCCCATCCAGGGAAATCACCACTGGCTGCCAGTCACGCACTGGGAGCAGGGGTTTGGGTCCCAGAGGAGGCTGCATGGGGAAGAGGAGAGCATGGCATGGGTTGAGAGCTGGGTGGGCTCCAGACCCCAGGGGACAAGAGGCAGCCCCGCTGCCTGTTGGGCATCCCGCTGGGGAGCACTCACTGCCTGTCTGGTCACACACTGCCTGATCAGCCATGGCCTGCTGTGGGGCCACAAGGCTCTTGGCCCTGGGAAGAGCCTAGTGAGGCTGCAGGACTTTGGGTGGCAGAAAGTTAACCCCCCACCAAAGCCTTGCAAAGATGCTGTGAAGGCTGGTGGGAGAGGAGAAGGTTTTGAGGACCTGCTTTCTTTCCCAAACATCCATCTCACAGCAGAAACGTGCTGTCCAGGCAGCTGAGCTCTTCCTCTCAAGCAGGAGGCTGGCCTCCCGGTCTCACCCCTCATCTCCAGACTGCTCATCAAAAGCCAAGTGCAGCATCCCTTGTTGCTGCATCCCACAGCAAACTGGAAATTCAGGCCTTGCCTAGGAGGCAGAGCAAATCCTCATAAAACCTCTGAATGGAAGCAGAAGTGTGTGTTATTAAAAATAAAAAAAAGAGAGAAGGCAAGAGGGGGAGGAACCTGCCTCCCATCCACACGAACAGACGTGTTGCTACGCAGCAAAAGCCCTTTGCACCTGCCAGGCGGACACCTTGCAGCACAAGGAGGGGTGTCCCAGCCCTGTCCCCAGACCCAGGTCCTCCCTGAGCATGGCCAAGCTCCGGCCAAGCACCCGCTCCTCCCGGTCCGCTCGCCTGCAGCAGGCAAAGGGTTAACTCCCAGCAGCTGCTCCCCAGATGCCGGTTCTGGAATTCACATTTGTGTAATAATAAACCTCGGGGTAAGTGGTCGTGATGGGGGGGGGGGGGGCGGGGCGGGTCGCTTTGTGTCCCCCACCTCGCTTCAAGCAAAGGGGCGGCTGCCAAAGTGGGGCGGCTGGGGGGGAGTGGGGCAGCAGCCCAGGTGCTGCGGGGTCCCTTCCCAGGGACTCCCAGGGAGATGAATTAGGGGCCCACCAGGAAAGCTCGGCCGCTCTTCATGCTGCTCACCCTCACTGCGCTAGCAGAGGGCTGGGGCGTCCCAGGGGCTGGTGGACCCCGGGGAGGTCAAACCCGAGTGGGTCTCCCTGACCGGGGCGGGACCATAGCGTAATTTGTTTCTGGAGAGAGGGGTGAGGAGAGACACGTAACTTTTCTTTAGAGGTTTTCTCTTTGCTGGCTCCCATCGCCCGGCAGGGCAGCTCACCTGCCTCCAGTAGCCACCCCCAACATCTGCTGCCCGCGGCTGCGGGAGGAGAAGGGCTCTTCTGCCACCGCCTCTGCCCAGCATCGCACCCGAGGCAGGACAGGGCTTTGCCAAAGGGATGGTGATGCGTGGTGTCAAGCCCTGCACTTTCCCCTTTCCCCACGTGTGGAGGCTTCCCTCCTCGTCCTGGCTCCGCAGCCCCTCTCCTGGGCACCTCAGGGCCGGGTGCTCACCCCAACAAGCACGGCTCATCCGGTGAGGATGCTACGGAGCCGCGCAGCCTGATCGAATAGGTCACGGACCTTGGGTGAGCCTCGCGCAGAGGCGGGCAGGAGGTGCCAAAGCCCTGCCACCCCCGTCGACATCTCCGGCTCCACAGTCCCGGCTCAGACCCACGAAAGCCCCGAGAGCTATGCAGAGAGTTGGAGAGAGATCAGAGGCTTCTCAGAGCGGGGGCAGTGGCAGGAAGAGGGTTCGAGGGGTCCGATTTGAGCCGATCTGTCGCTCCATTTGGTGTGAAACCCTAAACCGGGTCATCTTCCAAGCGAGGATTTCTGCTGCTGGCCGCGCTGCCTTTCTTCTCCTGGTGCCGTATTTCACACGCAGTGGGGAGGCGAGAGAGGGCACTGAGTCAGAAAAGCCTTCTGCTGACCGGGGCTTGCTCCCTGCTAAGAGCAGCCCATGCAAGTCCTCGGGTGACAGAGGGGTCCCAGCTCAGCCCCTGCCTGAAGACCCTCCCACAAGTCCCCCCCATCTTCTCTCAAGACAGTGAGGATGCAGCTTCAGCAGCTGCCGGTGGACAGGAGGGAAGGGTGGGAGGATTTCACACCTCTCCCCAGAGCCTTTATTCACCGGTCAGGGGGGTCCTATCCCCACCCAGGCTCACCCAGAGGATGGGTGTCAGCTGCAGCCATCCCAGCGACGTGGGTGGGTTCACAGCCCTCCCGTGGCCCCTCTGATTTCCGTCGCTCGGGAGCATCCCTGCTTCCCCCGCACAGCCGGGGTGGGGGTGTGAGGTGGCGGGGGGCTCATCCCGCTCTTCTGAGCCGCTCTCCAGGGCGGCCTCATCTGCTGCTGCTGTTTGGCAGCTTCACAGGCAGTGCTGTCCCAGCCGCCCCAAAGGAGCGGGGTGTTCGGGAAGCAGCTGGGGAGAGTGAAGGGAGCGGGGAAGCCAGAGCCTTTGAAACATGAAGAGCCGGTGGCGGGGGCCGTTGCTTTTTTGGTGCAGGAACCCCGACTCCCTGGGAGGGTGGATGTGGAGAACAGCCCACTCCCTCCCAAAGAGCCGAGGGGGCCCAGAGATGCCTGTCTGTGGCCAGCTGGCACCTGCTTCCCTCTCGAAAATCATCTTCCTGACAGCATCTATAGATGACCCAAGTCACGGAGGATGGAGAAGTGCTCTCCTCGTGGGCAGCTGGCCGGGCTGGGTGGCCCGTGGAGGACTCCCAGCTTGCTCTGGGAAAGCAGCTGGAGCCGGGGCAGGGGCAGGAGGTAACTCACACCCAAACCCACACCCGAACCGGGCGCTGCAGAGCTCAAGCAGCAGCCGTGCTCCTCCCCACCCCACGGTCCGACCACACGGGGACCACATGCAAACCCACGTGGTTTGTTGTTGTGCGGAGCAGGGTGACCCTCCCCGTCACCTCAGCCTTGCTGGGACCTGGCATGGGCACAGTGCAAGGTCTGGGTGAGGACACTGGCCTGGCGTGTACCTTGCCAGCAGAGCAGGCAGCTCCAGGGGAGAAAATGCAGTTTGTGGTGAGCCCCGCGGTGATGCTGCTCTGGAATCTGCTGCTGCTTCCCCTGGGCGAAGTGGTTTCTCTAACAGGAAAAAAAAAACCATAAAAAAAGGCAACCCAGGCCTTCAAACTTATCTCAAAAGGCCTCGTTATGACTATTTTATTTGCTGGCTTCAGCCCAGCAGCTTGCTGGCCAAAGAGCCTTGATTTCTTCCTCCAGCTTCAGCTCTTCGGGGGAGCAGCCTGGCTGGGGTCCCGTGCTCTGGATTCAGAGGAGCCCGGGTTTCCTTTGGAAAGCACCGTTAATTGACATGAGAAAATAATCCAAGCCTCTTTCTCTCTCGAGCAGCAATGGTTCTCCTCACGGGGCGTCCTGAAAAGCAGCGCTGCTTTCTGGGGGCCGTGCAAATGCATCAGTCAGAATAATGCTGCCTGGGCCAACACTCTTCCCTGGGGCAAGGCCATCGCCTTCAAAAGCCTTGCTCCGGAGGTGCCTGCGGCCGCTTGTTTTTCAGCCTCGCTGTGGACCAGCTCCAGCCCGTCAGTCGTGTGTCCCTTTCCGCTTCCCCTTCTGCTCCTGCTGGCACCCACGTCCCCTCCGCTCACTTGCACGTCCCCCCAGATGGGTGCAGGATCCTGCTGACCTTCCACCCTGCCTCCAAAGCGGCTCCCTGGAGAGCATCCCCGGTGAGCATCCCTGGTCAGCATCCAGGGCACATGCATCCTGCCAGCAGCTCTCTGCCCACCATCCCCCCGCCAATGGATGGTACCTGCGGAGGTGCCCAGGCATCATCCTGGGTACAGCAAGCGGCTCTCTGCCACCTCTGCTCTGTGCTGGTCATTCCACCCACTCTGGAAGTCACTGGGAAGAGCCCAAGGAAGAGGGAAAGGGGGCAAAATGCTGTCTAGGAGGGTGAAACTGGCTGGCAGAGGGAAGGAAGGACTGGGGGGAGCCCTGTGACCCCGAGGCGGTGGCGCAGCCAGGGACCTGCCTGCGGGAGGTTTCACAAGGAAGTTGCTTGTTTGTTGGCTGCCCAGATATTGTTGTTCTGAGGAATCCTCTTATCTTTCACAAAAGCAACAGAGGCATTTTATAGAAAACATAAATCCTCGCTCCTTTCTCCCCACTGACACACCGTTAGACCCCCAAGGCTGTGTCAAAAGAGTGTTAGGACCCCAAGATGAACACGTGCGGTTGGAAGGGCCCCATGAGGGCTTGTCCATGAGCCCATCACCCTACTGCTGTGGTGGCTTCCACGGGGACCGGGCTTCTTCCTCCTGGGAGGAAGAGGATGGGTGAGGAGGATGATGGCTGCCCAGCAGCATGGATGCCTTCCCCAGGGCCGTTTGCAGGAACGAGGGCTGGGACCAGCTCTGTGTGCGTCCATAGCCGAGAGTGGGAGCAAGGGCTGCCGGGACAGCCGCCTCCACACGGATCTGCCGCAACGTGGCTGCTGGCCCAGTCCCCTTCCACCCCTCCTGGCCCATCGCCCCTTCTCCCTGTGTTCCAGCCTCAATGTGTTTCTCATTAGGCTTCGCTGGTAATTAAGCTGGTAGCACTTTACGCGCTGGTGAACCAGGAGCCTCCTGCCTCAGGGGCTCCAAACGCTCCGAGGAGACTTTTTTGCCCAAAGGTTTAGCGCTGGCCTGGGCAGGTTGTGCTGCTCTTGGACGACGCTCTGAAACCAACGCTGCTGAGCTCCGGCTTTCCTGTGAAAGTGTCCCCAGGCCACGAGCAGCCCATGGGCTGGCAGGGACTCGGGATGCGCTGAAAGTTCCCAGCTCAGGGAAACTTCTCCAGGCCCTTTGCCAAGGCAGAAGGTGCGTCAGCGAGCCCCTCCAGCACTGCCATTAGCGCTGCGAGCGGGTAATTTCCACCGGCGGTAAAATCTGCTTTTACGTCTGTATAAAATACACTTAAGTGCACGCTAAATGCAGAGCGAATGAGACAGGAATTGCAAATGGAGTGGATGCCGTATTGATTATCGAGGATTTATTCCCCGGGGTTGAGGAGGTTTGCCATAGACACAGATCTCTTTGCACATGGCTCCCGTTAACACTCATGGCACCAGCTATTAATAGTTAATGGATAGTTTAATAATTAATTAGTATTTAACAAACGGAGAGCAGAGGAGCAGCCTGTCTGCCACCAAAATGGAATAATAAAGAGAAAAAGTTTACGACGATGCCGTCCAAGTGGTTTTGTTTTGTTTTGTTTTGTTGGACTCAGGCTGTGAGACCAACGACGACGGCAGAAAGGGCTGTAGGAGCCTGTTGCTCCCCAGCTCATCCCCACCCCCTCCTGGGCTGCTCTGGGACCCCTCATGGCCCAGTCGGGATGCACCGAAAAGGAGCTGCAGTGGGTTACCCCGAGAGCCCCCTCCACACAAGCGGTGACCCCAGGACATGCTGCCAGCCCCTCTCCCCCACCCACCGCTGAGCCCCCATGAATACTTTATGACTACAAATGGAGACAGCCTTTGCTGCCGCAGGCTCGCTAATTGCTGCAATTGTGTATTAAACAGGCACTAATCATTTCATAAATATTGATATTTGCAGTGTTTGCAGGCAGGGGGCTGGAGGGGTGGCTCCCTGCCACCATGCAGGGGCCACCAAGGGCCACCACCCGCCGGGGACCCTCCATCCCTCCCCGCACCCGGCAGGGCAGAGCACGGCCACGAGCTCCTGGGGCCACACTGGGAGCACAGGGAAATGATGGGGATTGCCCATCCTGCATCCCGGCCATGGCTCGTCCACCGCCCTGGGACGGGGGACCGACAGGACGGGGGGCGGTGGGGAGGGTCTCCCGGCAGGTCCGGGCATGGGCATAGCACCAGCCCCTCTGCCACAGGACGTGGTGGCTCTGAGCCAGCCTTGGGCATTTGTAAATTAAAGGCTTATTATTAGGAGTACTTGAGATGTACATGTTCTGCCTCCCTCGGGATGTTCATTTCGTGCTGATTATCATATTTTTAAAAATGTAATGAATTTATGGAGATAATTCAATCCCACTGACTAGGAATGTGTCTTACTTCTGCCACAAGTAAAGATGCTGCGTGTGTGAAAATGGAAATTGCTGCGGCACTTTCCATGTCTTTTGCCTGCGTTCCCCTACCAAAGGATCCCAAAATGCTTTGCAGACTCTATCTGCTGGTGGGATCGACCACAGTCGCGGCACTTCGCAGAAAAGCAGTCACCTCTGGGCTGCAACTCAGAAACTCTTTAACTAGAAGCCGAAATGTAATCAGATTAATTAAGTAAGTACAATTCCAAGGCGAGAAAGTCAATTAAATGAATCATACGTCAATATGTAAATAAAAGGAGCCAGCTTTGGAGCAGGATTAGGGATAGTGCGACTCACGAGTGAGGCTTCTTGCAGAGCTTGTTCAAACATCCTGCAAGAGCCACGTGTCTGTGGCTCCTCCCGGCAGGAGACAGCACCCAGCGGCAGGAGACAGCACCCAGCAGCAGCAGCGCTGGGCTGCCCGTGCCCACGGGTGGGCTCCGAGCATGCACCCAGCACATAAAACACCCCCAGCCCCTCGCTGGGACGTGGCCACCGGGCACAGGGTGTCTGCACCCCGTCCATGTGCGTGATTTATCCCGCCCACCGCTGAGACCGAACCCTTCCCATGCCCACGCGTGCGTCCCTGCCCACGCCAGCGCGTGTGTGACCGCGCAGAGCAGCGAGGTCGGTTCCCAGCCAAACCCAGTCCTCGGCGACTGGCCTCGGTGGTGCCTCTCGCTGCGCCCCCGTCACCACTCTGGGCACCCTCTGCTTTTCCAGCACATTTCCTTTCCCTTCCCTCCTTCCTTTCTTTCTGCCAGCGAAGACTCCCTGCCACGGATGTCTTCCTGCACCCATAAATCTTTCGTACGGGCTGAAATAGTGTCACTGGAGAAAGATCTTTTTTTGTGCAAATTTCAATAAACGCCACCGGAACAACGCGGTAAATGATCCTGAAAATACAAGAGCAAAAAGGAGAGAAAGAAGTGGCAGCCGAGGGGGAAAGAGAGTGAAACGCCTGGATTTAAGGCTGCCAAACAATGCATTTAAATAATTCAATTTGCAAAAGCAGAGAAGAAAGGGAAGAGAAAAGAAAAGGGGAGGGAAAAGCCCAGCTTGCGTAGCAACTCAATAAATAACCGTGGAGAGCGTGAAGCTGGCAGTACAGGACCCAGATGGGCCCTCTCCAGTTTACAAGAGTTTTCATCAAAATGCCAGCAAAAACCCCCAAATATTTTGATAGATTAAGGCTGTAACTTCCTTTTTAATTCCTGAGGTCCCCACAGAGACACGGTCGTGTCTCCTTCCCAGCCTGCGCCCCGGATCCCGCAGATCTCCCTGTCCATCGCCCTCCCTGCGGCTGCTCTCTGCCCGGCTCCAGGGACCGCTGGGGGGCTGAGGGCACCCGGGGAGCTGCTGCTCCGGCCAGGGACACGGCTTGGAGCCTCCTTAGCGGCAGCTACAAACCCTCCTGGAACAAGGTGTGTTTTGGAGGGACACCCTGAAAGAACTGCAGCCCCAGTGGCTTTGAAATGAGGCACCCGGGGTGTCCGGGGAGCTCCTGGCCCTCCGGCAGTGCCGGAGAGAACGCTCCCCCGTGACCGATGGGCTTTTTGCACGGCTCCCTGTTATTGCCCCTTAATTACCACGGCTGGCAGCCGGCGTCATCACCCGGGCCAAATCGTGCGCTTGGGTTTGCAGCCGCCTCCTGGAGAGAGCCTCTCCCGCCGGCCAATACCTGGCTATAAATCCCGATTTCTGCAAACGGTGTCGGGAAACCGAACCCGAGTGTTGATCACCCATGCCCTTTGGCTGGAGAGAGCGGAGCTGCTGCAGCACCAGCCGGGTCCTCCGCAGAGGTGGCAAAGTCTCGAGTGGAAAACCAAGCAGGAACAGCCCAAACACGCTGAGGGACTGGAGAGGTCCACGTCAGGTCTGCGCTGTGCTAGAGCAGCACTGCCAGGGAGTCCACTGCTCTGCCTCAAACCCGGTGGGTGCCTGGCCCCGTGTCGGCACTGGGTGCTGGACTCTGCCCGCTCTGCTCCCTGCATCGCCGTGCCGCGCTCCGAGCCGACCCGTCCCTCCTAGGAGCAGCATCTGTCATCCTTCAGCCCTGGGAAGCCCCGCAGTGGTCTCAGGGCAGTCCTGGGTGCCCAGGGCCAGGGAAGGAAGGAGGAGAATCCCCCTGGTGGAGCTTGGACTTGACCTCTCGGGCTCCTGGTGGTACCGGCAGTGACCAGCAGCCCCAGGCGGGTGCGTCCATCTCTCTGCCTGCTGCTGCCTGCAAGGAGGGAGGCAGGGGGGGCAAGCCAGCCCGAGCCGTGCCTAGCCTCCTGCAGAGAGCTCCCTGAAGAGACCAAAAGGCTTTTAAACTTAGAAAACCCACATTTTATGTGAATACAGACAAGAGGCCTCCCTTTTCAAAGGGAGAAAACTCAAAGCAACCAGGGAACAGAAGGGGAATAAAATGCTCTCCCCCTGCCCGCCGCATCGGCGAGGGCAGAGCCTTCCTTCCACACTTGGATTCAATTAGCTCCGTGACTTGCAGAGCTGCAGCAAACTCTGCCGAAGCCCCTTGGAACGTCCCTGAAGCCCCTCGGAACGTCCCCTCTGCCCACGGAGGCTCCCGGTCCCTGTGCCCTGAGCACTTCTGGGCACCCTGAGCCCCCAGCACAGCGTTGGCCCTGGCAGCACCTCGCACCTCACCTGGGCTCCTTAAAAGCACATGAAAATGAACAGCTCAGCACGTGTTGCAGCGGGGGCTTCGGCGTGGCGTGGCAGCCCCCCAGGGCTTAGCTGAGGGGACATTTGCAGAAACGGGGCACAATCAGGTGGGCTGGGAGTGATGCCGCTTTGCTTCAAAACCTTCCCGATAGCCCTGCAGAGCCTCGGCACTGGGGAGCGATCCCAGCCGGGGCGGTGACACTGGTGAGAGGAGCAGATGGCAGCAGATCAGCCCAACGAAACCTCAGACATCAGGTGAGGAGGAGCACAAAGGTGTGAGGTGATGCCTGGACCGAGGCAGCCACAGCCACTGCCTGCCCCTGAGCATCCCGAGACGCCAAGCCTCACCCCCGGCACGCACGTGCTCCCTTGTCACACACAGAACACCGGCACCCCTTAAATAAGTAACATCAGGTCATATATTTGAGAAATACTAAACTGCGAGGAAATGTTTAATTATCTGTTTAATGATGCTTAAAACGTGCTGGAAATACCATTCTCCAGAGGAGAGCAGTGGACGGCACCTCCTTCCAGCAGCAGCTCCTTACCCCACACGGTTTTGTGCCGGTTACAGTTTAGGTTCTCGTTTTATTCCCATTCACTCCCTGCTGGGAAAAGAGGCTTGTAATCAGGGGCAGAAAAAATACTGGCAGCAAATGGGTCCCAGCACCAAGGATTAAGAGAACGGCTGCAGCCTGGGGAGTCCAGCAGCATCTCTTGTCCTGGGTGACAGCCCTGGAGAGCTCAAGGTCCAGGCTCAGCTGATAACAGCCCGTATTAAACCCCTGGGGAACACCCAGGCTCCCTTCGCCTCCCCAGCCCCAATGCCAGTTCTGTGCCCCGATCGCAGCTAAATCCTCCTCTCGCAGCAAAGCAATGATGCTCCAGCCTGCTGGAGCCCAGCTCTGACCCCAGCGAGCCAACCCGAGGTTTTGCTGTCAAGGTTAGCACGGAAAGGACCTGCTGTGGGTCTCTCACTGTGTCCTTGGGAGCTCAGGGATGGGTCCCACGGGTCTCTGAGAGCCAACTGTGTCTCATGGGTCCCTGGGAGCCAAACACAGCCCGACTGCAGCCGGTCTTCCCCTAAAGCAGATGCTGGGCTCAGATGCCGGTTTCAAAGGGTCGAGCAGAGCCTATTTCTGGAGAGGACAAAGTGTTGTTTCCTGATTGATTTGCAGTTGAAGTGGGTCTGCAAAGTCCCTTTTCGAGGTTGATGGGGAGGGCAGAGGGATTAGCCCGCAAACAGCTGTGGTGCCTTCGGTCCTAAAATACTCTCTGAAAGGGGATCCCAGCCCCATGGCTGAGCTCAGCCACGAGCTTCCAGTTTATTGTTCTTTTCTAAAGCACCTGTGCTGTAAAATGTCATTTGTCTCTGTCGAGGGGACGGGGCAGTCTGATTTAGGTCCCCAGCGCCGGGCACAGAAGGGGCCCTGCACATCCCTTGATCCCTGCGGCCACAGCTGCAGCTAGGCCGGGTTTCCCGGTGCCGATCCCAAGCGGAGCTGGGGCAGGCTGGCTGGTGGGAGCCCTGACAGGGGGATGAAAAGGGTGGGGCCGGAGGGTAGGAGATGCAGTGGCTGCACCCTCCCTGTCACCCTGACCTACAAAAACCAGAATCAAGGTGTGCCACCACAGCAGCCTCTACTAAAAGGGTCCTTAGTCTGGAAGTTAGATTTCAGCAAATGTTTACTGGGGCATGAGGTCCCAGATGTTAGTTCATGTCTTTTCTTCCCTCCCTATTTTCCCATGGGATCCTCAAGCTCTGGAGCAGGTCCCTGTCACTGAAGGGAGGCTCTTCAGGTCCTACAGAAAGGTTCTGCACCTCCAATGCTTGAGTCCCAGAGCCACCAGTGAGGTGCCCATTCCCACAGGCAACCAAGAGGGGTCTTGCAGATCAGCTTTGCGTGAAGAGGAAAGCAATTTCACTCCCATGCTTTCCATGCAGTTCGCTCTCCTCACGCTCTGGAGAGTGAGCATATAGCTGCTTCTCTTCCAAAAACCTCCAAAGCTTGGATTTCAGGATTAATTACTGCTTTTCCTTCAGCAGTAGCATTAATAGGGCTCCTCGTGGGGCCAGGGCATGTTACAGCCCAGCTCTCCTGAGAACATCTCTTGAACATCAAAGCCCTGATCGTTGGTCTTGCCATTGCCTGCATCTGCGTGACCACAACCCTGACTGGTGGGTCTGAGGCAGGGTGGGAGCGGATGGGATCTCCATGGCGAGGCTGGTCCAGGCAGGGCTGGACAGGACGTGACTGCCTGGGTCTGCTGTAGCATCTGGCCGGCAGTTGGCAGACACAAAACTCAGCAGCTTTCTCAGAGCTGCGGAAAGAATAACGACGGAGTAAAAAATAGTCCTAGTCCCCTGTGAGCCTCGTTCATTAAAAGGCAACAACATCTTTTATGGCTCACACGTTCTTCTCGGTGGTTTCCCCAGGATGGGACTCAGCCAGATAATAAGTGAGGCTCCACGAGCCCTCCGAAACCATCTCCTGAGTGCCGCTCACGCAGAGCCGTAACTCAGCCTCTGTCAGCGGCTCCATCAGTCCCACCCCGGGACCACCCGAACTGCTGATTTCCTCCACCCTCCTCCCCGCCACTGACCCTCTCCCACCGCGGCCGCGGGGAATATGAGTTCACTGATTAGAAATCAATAGGGCTTCAGCTCACACCTGAGGCACAGGCGCTGCCTTCCCCGCGTGGCCTCCCGGCTGTGCCCGCTCAGCAGATTCCGGCAGCTCTGGCAGATGTAGTTGCTGAGAAGGTGTCCCCGAGGAAAGGCTCCCACTGGTGAAAGAAAACCCCGAGCAGGGCCGTACTGCTGTGCTGCAGCTGCTGCTCAGCCCGCGGGAACGGCATCTCTCCAAGTTTCCACCACGGGTCGTGGTCTGCTGAACCCCACAGCAGTGCCTGTAGAGGTGGCCCCAAGTCCCCAGAGCTCCCCTGAGCACCATCAGATTACCTGATGCACCATCTTACACCCGCTGCCTTCTCCTCCGGGCCTCTCCATAGCTCTGAAGCAGCAGCTTGGCAGCCATGGTGAAACATCAGGGCTAAGTAACACCACCAGACCCTTCAAGGGGGTTTTACCTGTCTCTACACCTACTAAGCAGGCAGCCACCAGCTTGGTCCCACTCTCAGCTCCACCTGCTCAGCATCAGCTTCCTGTGTCCTGCTCAGAGATGGTACCTGCCCTTAGGATCCAGCATGGGAAGAGCCTGCACCGTCAGGGACTTCCTTCACATCGAGCAGGATTTGCATTCCGGGCTAAGGATGCGCCAATTGCTTTGAGAACAAATCCTCCCCGAGGTCTCCCGGATGGCTAGTTGATTCCTGTGGCCTGCTCTGTGAGTAACGCTGCGTAGCTGCTGCTAACTCCTCCGTAAATATGGTTTTAATGTTTAGTTTGCATCTCACTCACATTGAATAACTGGTCTGGGAAATCTAAAGTGCGTCTTAAAAACTGAGCCACCATAATTATTGAATATTAGACGCCATCATTGGAGTATTAAAAACATATTTCTATATAGAAACAGCGTCTGAATAGTCAGTGTGGGGCAGCACCACACACATCGCACGCTGATCACCAAGGAAATGTCCAGCTGCCTGCCACGCCGACAGCAACAGTTTGCATTTCTGCTGCATTTCCCACCAGGAACATCCCGAAGCCCTTCCGATGCACTCACAGGACGCTCAGTCGCTGCTTCCCGCAGCAATGCACCCGCTCAGCACTGCTCAGCCGCTCCGTCCCGGGGCATGGAGTCCAGGACCGCCACGAGATGCTCTAAGGCTCCTCCCTTGGAGGCCAAACCACAGGAGCTGGTTGGGGTAGCCGCAAGAGAAATCTGTAAGCCCAGCGATGGCCCGTGGGTGCGTAAGTGGAGAAACGGTCACTTGAGAGGCTGCAACCACCCTCTGCTTTCCCTGGTTTGCTCTCTCCGTCACAGCGGCTGCACAAGCCAGCCCCAGCTAGGCTGAGTCCCAGGACTAGTGCACGTCTTTTCACCATGCCGGTGACGGTAAACACAGGCAGAACGTGCTTTAGCTCCACCGAGGGCCCTGCAAATACCCAGAATTAGCGAGTCGATGTAAGAATCAAGTATGTGACTATTATTTCCCCATTCTCAACATTTTCATCCTCTGATGGATGCACTCAAGGGAACTGTTTGACACTGTCTCTGCAAGACACTCGCTTAGTAATTTGACTGTGAGGGTTTTGCTTCTGTGCTCCCAAGCAATCGGAGGCGAATCAGCACTTCCCTTGATCATGCCAAACTTTGATATCACCGGGTAGAACTGCTTCATGCCTCCAAGACCTGGATGTTTTACGGTCACAGAGGTGAAGATCACAGACCCCATCAACCGAGGAGCATCACTAAACAGAGAGACGCCATGCTCTGTCGCTGGAGTCCCTTCAGGCACCGTGAATCACATCTCCGAGGTTCTGAAAGCGACTGAGCGAGTGCTCAGTCCGAATGGCTCTTCCTCAGGCTGGCGCCAGCGGCAGGGAGGTGGTCCCGGCTCAGTCTCTGAGCTGGAGTATGACCTGGGCACGAGGACGAGGTGCACGACACCTTTTCCTTCTGTCAGGACTGAGCTGGAACCCCCAGGCTTCCCTGGAGTCCTTCAAGGTTAATAAATTGGTTTTTCTCCCAAAGGCAAGATTATCCTTTGGGATTTATCACCGTGGGGTTCAACAGCAGCAGGGCTATAGGCAGGGTCGGATCGGAGCTAGACGAACTCACGGAAGAGAAATCCATCCCAGGCGGTTGGGTGGGCCAACCTGGGTGCTCTCTTCACTCAGGGAGTCCGTAAATCAGCAGGTGACAGAGCAAAGCTCCCCCTGTGTTGTCTGATTTCTGTTATCTCGGAATCGGCCCCTGGGCAAAGGGGACCCACGGACTGACCCAGCAACAGCATTTTCCTGGTCCTGTCATCGTGGCAAAAGCAGCAGCAGGGTGGCACAACGGATGGAGACGTTCCAGGGGCACATCAGGGCTGGCTCCCAGCCACCCAGAGGGTGACAGGGACAGACCCATGTCCTACTGCGTGGCAACATCTTCATTCCCCAACCCTCCCACCACCGAACACCAGGGTGGCACTGGTAGCAGCACAGTACAGAACAACCCCCTCCAGTCCCGCAGAGCCAGGCTGGCAGCCGGAGGGGAAACAGCAACTTTTGTGCTATTTCAGTCCAAGCAAGAGCTGCAAAATTCATGAAAAATAGAAATACTTGACAGCAAGGAGCAAACCTCACATTTCTGCAAGCTGTTTCAAGCCTGGAATTGGTGCCTGTTGGCTGGCCACGTTGCTCCCCCGTGTTCACATCTCCTGGAAAGCCGGACGCCCGGCCGGAGCGTGCACCGCGCACCGGCTGTTAGGGACGTCCCCTGCCCTTGGCCAGCGCAGCACAGGCGCAGGCAGCAGGAGAACCGAGCAGTGTTTAATAGCAGGCTGTCGGAGCCGGTCTGCAGAGCTGTCAGGGAATCTGAGAAATCCAAGTGTAAAATCAGCATGTTTTGTGGGACGGTGGGCACAGACTGCCCATATGTTACCCACACACATCACCAGTCATCTGGGAAACGCACACATGTTCCAGGCTTTCATTTTGCCATTTTTCCCTGTTGGACTTGTCAGAGAAATTTCGCTGCCAGCCCATATACCTCTGCGAAAAACGTCCAGCTCAATCTTTCACAGATGGACTTCCCTCACGTCTGGGCTTTGATCAAGGAAGAAAAACAGCGGGGGGGGAATTATTACCTAAAAATGTGTCTGTGGAAGCATTTGTGCGTGCGGGCATGCTCCCGGTTCGTTCTGCGTGTTTGTTTCTCCGTGCAGATACCGGCACTGCTGGGGCTGACCCTGTCCTGGGGTACCCACCAGTACCGTGCCGCTGCCATCGCCCCAGGTAGCCCAGTTCAGGGCTCGCCCAGTGCATGTGATGCAAAACAGCCTGAGTGACCTTTCCCAAACCACCCATCCTCCCTCGTCAAATTGCCACTGCACCAACACCAAGCATCACTGTCAGGTCTGCAGGATCCAGTGAGGTTCGGGGTTCAGGGAGGAGGGGGTCTGGGGGAGCAAGGCCAGGTGGGGAGCAGGAGCTGCCGGTGTTTCAGGGGAAGAACAGACACTCAGTAACTGTCTTTCGCAGGTTTATTCCCCTCTCATCACTGCAAGGGAGGAAAGAACATCGAAAGGGCTGGGGCGAGGTCTTTGCCAGAAAAAAGACGTTAGAAACACAGATCTTCTCCGATGGTTCCTGTTCAGGGGGAGCTGAAACCACCTTCCTCCTTTCTGCTCCTCTCATCTTTCCCTCAGGAGGTGGAGAGGATGGAAATTTTCAGCACAGTGTTTTCACTGGAGCCCTCCTGAATACCTCATCTGGGCTCATCAGACCAGCTTTGTCTGTGTGCTCTGAATTAAAGGCGTCAAGGAAAACATTCTTAAATTCAACTGCTAGTGCTGGAGGGAGAGCACAGCCCCCCCGACCAGGGGAGAGCCAGAAGGCAGCTCGGCTGGTACCCGAATGGGATGGGAACACAGGTGGGTCTAACCCACAGCACTTGGATGCAGACGGGTCCATTACATCTGGGAGGAGTTCCTGGAGCTGCTTTGCTTCCTTGGTGAGAAGCAGAAAAGCTGGTGAAGGCAGCAGGGAGGGGAGCTCTTGTTTGAGAGAGGGGGGATTAGCTCACCGAGCACCACCACAAAGTTTGTCTGAACTTTCCCAGGAGCCTGAGCAGAGGCTGGAGCTGGTTATTTATTAGCAACCCTTTCAAAGGTGAACCCCGGCCAGCTGCTGCCCGTCGAGTGCTGGCATGGTGACACTGGTGTGACACTCTACGGCACCCCACGTCTGCGCCACGTGGGCAGAAGGTCCCTCCTGTCCCTGGAAGGATGCACGACCCGGGGAGGTCCTTGTCCCCACTGCGAGGGGGTGGCCATGGGGACAGCAGGGGCCGTGACCGGGGAGCGAGGCAGGCTGCTGGCGGGGAGCTCTGCTCGGCCGAGCGCTGCTGGTGCTGCCAGCTCAGCAGATCTGGCACCTGCTGGAGGCAACGGCAGAGCCGGCGCGTTTGAAATTTAATGAATGGAAAATCAGCCGGAAACTGGACTTTGGAGAGGGGACTCTGTCCAGAAAAACAGCAACCACAAAAAAAACGAGGGTAGACGAGGGTGGAAAAAAACGTCCCGACAGCTTAATTTGCCCTTTCTGAAAAAAAAATCTGCTTTTCAGAAAACCTGGGAGCTTTTGCCTTGCAGGGGCAGGGCGAAGCCTCTGACTCTGCCCTGCGGGTCACATTTACTTTCAGGACACGTCTCAGAAGGAAGGAAAAAAGTGTAAAAGGATGAAATAACTGGAAAAACCACCAAGCACAAAGAAAACAACAATTTGACAGTGAACCAAGCAGATTTATTTTTTATTTGGCCGATAAACCCCCCAAACTCCTCTGACCCTTGGAGACGATGCAGCAGCTCTGGGCACCCTGTGCCGTGACCGTCCTGCTCCCCACACCCTTTCTGCTGATCGGCCGCTTGCGTGGGTGCGGCGCACTGGGGACCATGGGTCACCTTCATGCCCCTGCTCCAGTCGGCTCCTTCCCCACTCCCACCCCTCCACCCCCTCCTGCCCACCTCAGCCCCCCTGGCAGCCGGGCAGGGGGACAGGGCAGGAGCCCGACAAATCCCCTTGGCACGGTGTGCAGATGGCCTGTGTGCACCCCCTCTCCCCAACACCACTCGAAGGTGACCGCGACTCGTTACCCCGCAGCAGCCAGCGCTGTCGGGTCCCCCTGCGCCTGTCTCCATCGTGACGTTCCAGCTCATTAATTTACCTCATTAGAGGCTCCGGAGGGAGCTGAGGAACTTGGGTGCGATTTTTCTTCCCGCTTTTCAGCCCCTGAGCACATATGAGAAGAAACACGCGCCGCCCCCCCTCGCCTCTTCCCTCATCACTGGCGTTAGGGTCTGACCTTTTTCCTTGCTGCCCTCATTTCTAAATAATGTTTAAAATTTGTCACCCTGTCATGCTTCAGCTGTGATCCACTAGAAAGGGACGGTTTGCAGAGCCAAAGAAAACACCCTGCGTGGGACCCACAGCAGAGAAGCCAGAGCCGCTCGCTGGCCGCGGAGACCATACGTCCTGGCTGACAGGAGCAGCTCCAAAAGCAGCCTGGGGAGAAAAACGTCCTGGGAAATACCCCGAAAAATTAATTCTTACATGTTGCCGCCTCCAGAATAAACGAGATAACGGCTTCAGCTCTAATTGGGTAAACGGAAACTCTCTTTTCCACAGGGAGCTTCGGCTCTGCGTAAGGAGCCATTAATCAGTGGTGGAGCGGGGAGCCCCGGAGCCGCGCGGGTCCCACCGGGATGTGTCCTGGCGCCCCTGGAACCGGGACCCCCCCAGCGCCGGGGGCTGCCAGCCCACCCCACGGCCTCGTCCAGGGCAAGCTGGGAGGAGACCAAGGCCTGGGCTGAAATGTGCCTCAGTGGAGACCCCCGTGCAGGGGACAGGCTGGCGGGAGCAGGGAGGTGCGGGCAGCAGCTTCAGGCCGCTCTCGCCTCGCAGTGTGATTATCAGGCTGATAATCCCCCTCTTGCCCCATTTCTTAGTCTTTAAAACAGGGATGGGTTTGTGTCCCTGGGACTGGCATCACCAGTAAATCGGGTTTTTCTTTATTTTTTATTTAGAGAAAGCTGTAGAGAGCCTCATGGGAGGGCTGGCATGCTGCTCTGCCACCCGGCTCTGCCCTCCCCATCCCCCAGCATGTGCTGGCACCTCAGCAGCTGCAGATGGGCTCTCTGCCCACCAGTCACCACCTTGGCATCCCACCATCCCACTAGCCCACCAGCCCACCAGCCCACCACCCCACTAACCTTTAGCCCACCATCCCACTAACCTCTATCCCACCATCCCACCATCTCACCAGCCCACCATCCCACCTTCCCATCGTCCCCCTCACCCTACCATCCTACCGTCACCCTCCTGCCCTCCACTCGCAGCACCCCTTCATCCACCAGCCCAGCCCAGCCTCCCCATAAGCCCCGAGACATCCCCAGCACAGCCCCGCCGCCAGCCCCTTGCCCTCCCCTGAGCCTGACATCCCATCTGGAGCTGATCAGCGCCGACTAACTCAGAGATGTCACTAATGGAAACTTCAGTGTTTTATTTCCAGGGGCTTCTGTCGCTTCCTCCTTCCAGAAGCGATAACTGCTTTGTGGAGAGGCTGTGGGACAGCCCCAGCCATCCCTCAGCAGCAGCAGCTCTGAAGCCGTCTGAGATGCTCAAACACAGAGCCCCCTGAGACCTCCCAAGAGCCAGTTGCAATGCTGGGCTTCACAGCCCCGATCCCCCCGGCCCCTCCACCTGCCCCATCCTGCCCCTGCCCAGGACCCAAACTCACTTTTTTGGGCACACACGCGCACACTCAGTCCTGAAGTATCGAGGTCTCAGAGATTAAAAGGCACCATTATGGGAGTCAAACATAAATTCTCCTTTTATTAAGCAGAGTAAATGTCATCAGTGAAAAAAAGCAGAGGAGAGTGGAGAGAAGAGGAGGATTTCATTCCAACTTTGCTTTACTTTTGTTCCTGCTCCTGGCCCGGGCTCTGTGTAGCTGTTTATTTAACAGCCCAGTAGGGAAAGCTCATATCTTACCTGCTCTCTGGAGGGATTTTCTGCCCCATTACCGTAATGAACAGCACAGACAGTGTCAGCATGGTTTGGTTTGGCTGGGGGTGGCTGCCGAAAGCCTCGCTTGCTGCCTCAGTACGGACCAGCACAGCTAAGAGGACTTGTGATGGGAGCATGGTGCTGGTGCTGGGAGCAGGAGGGGGAAGTCGCTGCCACCATGCCCATGGTGGGCACCCACGCCATCCCTACCTGGGTGTAAGTGGCCCGGCAATGTCTTGGGCTGAAGTGGGCAGCAGGGTAGGGGGGGCAATGCCCTGCAGCCCCTCCTGCTTTGGTGCACCCTGAACGTGTCCTGGCAGGCAGGCAGCGCCCTACTGCCCGCAGCAGGCAGATGAAAGCCACCAGGTAAAGGCTGTGGTGGCCAGGTCCCTCCCAGCTTCCTGGGATGGCCGGAGAGCAGCAGCTCCTGCACCCAGACAAGTCCTGTCTGGCCAGGCTGCTGCAGGGTGGGCTGTGATAGGGAGACGGGGATGCAGGTATGGCTCTGTGGCATCACCGGCATCCCAGAGCTGGGGCTGTGGGGAAAGAGCTCAGTTCAAAGGCCAAATACCCACCAGTGAGCTGAAACATTTCCCTTAACTTGACGAGGCAGAACCAAATTTGTGTCACATACTCACCTCATTTAATTGCCCTAGTGCGGCAGCTTTCTGCAGACCCTGGGGCCAGCACAGGGCTCCGAGACCCTCACAGGCACGACGTGCCCAGACAGGACCGTTCTACAACTCCTAACTCTCCCTTGGCCCCATCCACACCCCTCCAGAGAGGCAGGGACCTGGGACGTCGACACGCCACAATGGCAGAGGGCTGCCCGAGAGCAGCAGAAGCTCCAGAGCACCCGGCATTGGTGTTACACAGCGTTTGTCACACAGCTGGGAGACCGAGAGCTCCTGGGAAATGTTTTTCCTCCCTTCAGGTTTAATTCTTCAGTCAGGCATGTGTCTGAGATGGTTTTATTCACACACGGCAGCAGGGAAATGGCTGAGCAAAGTGCCTCCTTTCTTTACACTTCTTGTTATCTGTGTATTCCCAGGAAAGTGGCTGAATTATGGGAATGCGGATGCATTACTGGGCCGTGCACGTGTGCGAGCGTGCACGAGCGGGAAGGGGAGAGGGAGGCTGCGGTGATGCAGGGATGCTCACCCCGAGAAGTCCTGCACACGGTGGTAACCACTTAATGCTTCAGGTGAAGTGTTCACTTAAGTGGGCTTCACCATATGGGGGGAGCACTCAGGACACACCTTAAACAAATAACCGCTGTGCACAGCAAATCTGCTGCAGAGGGCTTTGTTCCACGGCCAGGTGCCTCTTCCAGAGGAGATTTTCATCCTCCTGCGTTTAACTCCGGTGCCCTGTGGTTTGGGAGAGGCAGATTTATTCCAGCACCCAGCCTGCTAATGACCGTGTTCCACTGGCGCTGGTGTAAGGGGTGGCTGTGCTGAGCCTGGGTCCTCGCAGCAAGCTCAGCCGGGGCTGCAGGGACCCTGGCAGGTGCCTGGTCCCTTCAAATCCTTCCTTAGGGAATGTAGGATGAGCCCAGAGTCCGGCTCTGCTCATCAGGACATGGTCGTGGCACTCAGCCTTCTCCATTTCATGTCCTGACATGTTGCTCCAGCCCCAAGTTCAAGGTGCCTTAGTCCCGCTCCTGGAGCAGCAGCTGGTGCATGGCCAGGCTGAGGGGTGGGGGGCTGCTGGTGCCCCTGCACCTCACTGAGACAGCTCTTCATTCCCCCCCCCGCTTCCTTCTCCCTGTCCGGTGTCCTGTCCTTACAGTGAATTCCCCGTGCGATTTATCCTCACAGGACAGCTGCTAACATCGTGGGGATGGTCCCTCCGCATACCTCCAGACCACCCCAGCAGCAGAAACCAGACCCACCTGCACCCTGTGACCTGTCCCTCTCCCCCACTGGCATCTAACCATTCATTCCATACTCAAACTAACAAATCAATGTAAAATTAGTCTCCCTCTCCCTTTGCCACCATCTGGGAGAGGAAAAAACCAACCCCAACCCCAAAGCAGTCTTGTGGTTTGAGCAGTTGCAGGGCATGTGCTTGAGAGGGTCCATCTCGCTGCGAGCGCCTGCGTGGAAGGGCTGTGGCAGGGGAACCAACACCGTGGGTGGCTTCTGAAGACGATTACTATCAAAATTCCTTCTGAGCGAGGGGATGGATCCAACCCCAACACAAAAACAAAGGAAAATGGAAGGGTTTGTCCTTTGAGTTTATTATTCTTTTTAAGCCAGCGTCACGTTCAGGATCTCTCACCACAGAGAGGTGCTGGGCCAGTGCTGTGGTGACAGGCACATTGCAGAGGGGATGGATGGGCTGAGCGGGCATGGGCTCTGCCCCATCAAACCAGCCCCCTGGCCCAGTCAGCTCCCATTGAGGCCCCGTGGAAGCCTGGCCCGGCACTCAGAAGCACGTGATAAATAAGTAGATAAATCATGCACCGTGGAGGATGACCGCTTCCCTGACCTCCGAGTAAATCACCTTATTCTCTGCATCATGGCATCTGATCGCTCCTGCTGCGGTCTGCACCAGTCTGCGGTCTGGGCTCCGTCAGCCAACCCGGCTGTCACCGGCCGAGCCTCCCGAAAAACCACCCTTAGGGCATCCATCTGCCCATCAGGGGTCCTCTCTCCTCCTGCCTATTCTCCATCAGGAGAGGACAGGCGATCGCCCCCGATGCTGCGGGCCACGCAAGCGTTGTGTTCCCAGGGTTGAACTGCACCTCGCAGCTTCTCGCCGCGTCAGGACACAGTTCAAAGGGGTGGCAGCAAGTTTGTCCTTGGCCCTACAGCCCGGGGACTCCTCAGTGCTCCTTTGCCCTTCCCCAGCCCTCACCCCTCCTCTCTGCCCCCCCATTTCTCTCTCACACACGGCCAGCTTCCTTCTGTTATCTTTGTCAGCAAAGAGAACCTGATCCAGGCCATTAGCTCAGCCCCGCTCCCCTGGTGTCCCCCGCTGACGGGGAACATGACACTGCAGCGCCGAGCACAGATGCGAGCTCTCCGGCCTGACAAACACGTGTTGGGAAAGCATTTTTGAGCAAGTTCCATATCCAGGGCTGGTGTCAGACAGCGGAGGGGGAATGGAAGGACCCCTTGGCTGGAGAGGCTGGAGATAAGCGGCAGCAGGAAGCCTGCGAGCGAAAAAAAGCTGCTAGCCCCAGAAATTTTAGAGGGGAGAGCAGCAACACAAAATAATTGCTGAAAGAATGCAGCTTGATTGCAGACAGCAGGGAGAGTCTCAAATCCTGCTCGGAATGGAAGACCGGGATGATAGCTTAAGGGGGAGAGAAGTTATCAGGCTAGAAGGAGTGATTTATCCAGTGAAGGGGATTAAGAGTCCAAAAGTTAATGTACGTAATGTAAAGCAGGAGGGCGGAGGGCTCCGGGAGGGGGGAGGCGGGCGGGAGAGCACACGTTGGCACCCGTCTGCAGCGCTGGGGGTGTCAGGGTGCTGTCGGCTGAGCCCTCCACCCTCAGCACCCATCACGGGGCTTTCTGCATCCCTCCTGCGGAGGAGTAAGTCATCCTGGAGGAAGGAGGCCAGGCGTAAAACACCTCTTGCAGTCAGGACCTGCAGGTCTGGGGGCTCACCAGTGCCAGCAGGGATTTGGCTGCTGGGCAGCTGTCATGGAACCACAGACTGGTTTGGCATGAAAGGACCTTCCAAGCTCCTCCAGCCCAACCCCCTGCAGGGAGCAGGGACATCTGCAACTAGAGCAGGCTGCTTAGAGCCCCAAGGTCCAACCTGACCTGCCATGGTGCCAGGGACGGGGCTTCTCCCACCTCTCTGGGCAACTTGGGCCCTCGTCAACCCTTGGAGGACAAGAGCTTTGGTGGGCTGGTGGCTCCATGGGCAGACATCTCGAAGCCCAAGGTCCCAGCTGTGGGTGGCCTGAGGGGTGCCAGGCATTGCTATATCTGGTGGAGGCCAGATGGTTTCACCCCTCTCTTCCACATGTAGATGGAAACCAAAATCGATGTCCCAGAGGATGCTGTTTCTCCAGCATCATGCCAAGGGCCCATGAAACTGGATCAGGATTGCAAAGATGTCACAACACAGACAGTGAAGAGCATGTTCCCTGGATATGAACCCCAGATAACCCCCACGCTCAGCTCTGCTCCTTCATCTCCCCGCAGACTGTCAGCGATGGGCTGAATCCTCTGCCAGCTCAGCCCACTGGAGCCGGTGGAGAGCTGCCAGCGGCGTGGGCCAGCGTCCCCCATTGTTCGTTTAGTCCTTCCTCTATTCATCCTCCTCTCTTCCCAGGTGCCTCGCCAGAGAGGGAGGGAATCCTGTCAATCGCTAACAAAAATACTGTGCAAATCATATTAAAATAAAAGGCTCTTGTAATTTTTAGCATTTATTGAAGTGGTTTCTCTTTATTTCTTTTTCTTTTGGCTCCTTGAACATTTTGGAGTACAGCTGCCAAAAATGAAATGTTTGACCGGCCCCAGTGATGCTTCTGTTGGCCTCTTTCCCTTCCTTTCTCTCTCTCTACATATCAAAGTCTCTCACTCACACTATGCTGCTTTCGCGGTACCTCCCGCTCGTCCCTCCCTGGCCCTCCCGGGTCCTCTTGTCTTCTGCTGTGCCCCACCGCCCCCGATGCAGCCTGGTGAGAGTCAGTGAAGGCAGCGACTGCAGAGAAAATGCTGCTTCCCCCTGCCTGGGTGACACACGGTCCCATCACCGAGGGACACCTGGATGGGACATCAGCGCAGGCAGTGCTAGAGGCAGCGAGAGTCCCCGCGTTCCTTCTTCCAGCCCTGATTCCTGGCCTCTCATGGGTACTGTCATTGCTGCCCTGCTCTCCTGGAGATGCCAGCAGATGCGGGACCAGTGTCACTGTGGCCGTCTTACAGATGAGGAAACTGAGGCTCGGCTAAAGCAATGCACCCAAAGAGTCTCTGCCCAGTGCCTGTCCCCTGGTCACCCCGGGAGGGCACCCACCAGCCCGTGCATGCCGGTTTGACCTTTCCCTGGGGCACATACTGGACCCCACCACGCCAGCGCGTGTCGTGTTGCCCAGCCTGGCTGGTTCCCACTCCTTTTTCAGCGTGTGACAGACGCGCACACGCCTGTCTGCATCGCTGGAAGGAATGCTGAGGGCTGCTGGCGTATTTAATCCGCTAATGGTAATAATTCCCTATTAAATTAAATATGTTGCTGGTTTGGTTTGGGGAGGAGGGGGCTGTGCCTCTCCCTCCCCCACCCTTTTATCCTGGTAAAGACACTGGAGCATTTGTTAGCGGAGAGAGGGGAAAAAAATCCCACAAAGAATTGCAGCATTTATGCAGATATAAAAAAAAAAAAAAAAGGCAGATTATTTTTCCAAAAAGCCAAAGACAACTCCCCTTTTTCTTGCAAACAAGCTGCCTTCTCTCTGGGCAGCGGCCCTCCTCGCTCAGCCCCAGCGTGCTGGGAAGACAAAAGGCTTCTCGGCGGGGCAGCGGGGCCAGGAGCGCCGGGAGCTCGGCGAGGCCGCCCGGCAGCAGCCCGCGGAGCCGTGCCCAGCCCCGCTCACATTTCAAAGCTGTTGTTTTGAAATTGAATGTCTTTTTTTTTTTTTAATGCATATATGTATTCAAAGCGAAGTTATGATAAAAATCTGACACGGAGCTGAAAGCGAGGGGTTGAGTTGCATTTTGGCAGCAGCTCGGGCTCATCCCTTCTGCAGGAGGCTCCTTGCCAGAAGACATCTTGGAGTGGAAAGAATTTGAGAAATCAGGGGTTTTGCATATTATTGGGCTTTATTTGAACCACTGAGGGAGGTGAGAGGAAGCGTGAAGGGTTCGAGTGTAAAAAAATCTGGTCTGGGATTTACCTGCGGCTGAGGCAGGTGAAAAGTGTTGGATGATGGATTCTTCCTGGTGAATGAAGAGACAAAGGGGAGTCTCTTCCCTGTCTGACACTTGGGCTGGAGCATATTTTCAGGCAGGGGAGGTGAAGTGAAAAATCTGGTCTGGATCAGCGTGCTTGTACCTCATCGGATGGACACTGCGATGCCAGTTCAGTAACGGGGGTTTGCAACAGGCACCTGTAGAAGACGCGTGGTGGGCACCTCTCCCTGTTGCTGGAGCTGTTTGCTGGAGATACCAGCTCGCACTAGATCCTTGGCTGCTTCTGACTCACTGCCTGGGAGAGGATTTTGTCCTCGTGTTTGTTGTCTTAGTCTCCCTTTTCATTGCTTGCTGCTCAAGACCAGCATGACCCGAATGCTTCCAAACCTCCTCCCTAGGATTTTGGACGACGTGCCCCTGCCTGCCCTGGAGATGGTCTGGCCAGCCCAAACTCATAGCGCTGGTTCTTAGGAGCTTCCAGAAAACAGCTGTGGAGAGTACGTGTGCCTGCATCCCCCAGCCGGCGAGGAAGGAGAGGCATGCCCTGTTCCTTGGCTGTCTGCTGCAAGTGAACCCATCCTAACCGGATTTTCCAATACGGAACGTTTGGAGGACGTGTGGACAAACGCATCGCGATGATTTGTTAATGGTGTTCAGAGACTCATAGCCCCTAATTAATGTATTCACGAAAACCACACACGATGCAGGCTGCAGACAGAAAAGCAGGTGGAACGTGGCAATTTCATGAGTTATGAGTTTCTGGTCGGTCTCCCCAAAGCACCAGTGTCTCTGCCACCCACCCCGATGCAGCTCTGCTTGTCCGTCAGTGGTGTGAGATGAAGGGCGGATGGGACAGGCTGGTGGTCCTCACCCTGTCCATCCCTGGGCTCCCTGGCACTTGTGCCACCCCGGCTGTGATGACCATCCCTGAAATCCTGCATCCCCAAACCCCCAGATCAGCTCCAGGAGAGCAGCAGAACCTCCTGCCAAACGTGGCAGCAGCTCTGAGTGCACGAGGGCTGCGGGGCTTATTACCTGCCCCAGGGAAAAGAGTGGAAATCTAAGACTAAGTGCAACTTACACCGGAGTATCTTTGAACGGGACGTAAACAGCAGTTCTGGAAACAGAGAAGAGCGAGTGTGAAGCTGCCTGCCCGTGAAACGGAGGCCCCCAGGCGGGGTGTCCCTGTGGAGTTTGGGTGCGGCGGGGTGGCAGATGGTGAGCACCTCCAAGAATCTCTTCTCCCTCCCCGAGGAGACTGGGGGGATGCCGTAGTTCAGAGGCAGACCTGAGGGGCTCAGGCTGGGGATGCAGGAGGGGAAGGTGATCCCTCAGTCCCTCCGGCTGTCACCTTTGTCCCAAGTGAGATTCAAGCACTCGGGGAGAGGCCACTGCAAAACTCTCTCCAAAGTCCTTCTGTCACAGGACAACCAAATGCTGTTGGCAAGGGCCCAGGGGAGGGTCAGGAAAGTGCATCCCAGCTGGAGCATTTACTCGATAACGTTTCCATGAGGATTTTGCTCACAGCTCTTTGCTAAGACCAGGGCTTGCACCGAGCACGTGGTAACAGCAGATCTGAATTACTGGTTTGGACTAAGACCAGTAACTCGGTTACCCCTGGGTGTCCCGACTGCTGGAGTTCAAGGGAAAAACCACCAGCAAGCCTGGCCAGACTCCCACATCACAGCAAACTGCCCGGGGGACGAACCCTGCCCTGTGAGGATCATCACATGTGAGCTGAAAATACAGAGAATCCACCTGGGCAGGTCCGAGACAGTGGAGGTGAACAAGAAAGGAGATGGCCTCTAACAGCCAGATCCCAGACACAGAACTTGTCCTTTATCATGTGGATTCCTCCCTTTTTGTGCCCTTTATCATGTATTTTCCTCTTTTTTTGTGCCCTTGATCCTGTGTGTTCCTCCTTTTTGTAGGGGAAAAGGATTTTCCAGCCACCAGTGCCCTCAGCCAGAGGGTGTGGGGCAGCTCAGCCAGGAGAGGGAGAGCGGAGGGAGACCAGTGCTTTGGGAGGACACCCTTAGCATACTGCCTTTGAGAGCGGCGGGGAAGGAAGGCTGGACAGGAGATCTTTCCAGGAAAGTCTTCCCAAAAAACCACCTCCCTGCCATGACGCTGTGCATTCAAGCCTGGCTGTGCAGCAGATAACAGACTGGCGAAACACAAGTGGAAGGAGCCGGTCTAGCTCACGGGCCATTAAGGCTTTGGGAAATCTATTTTGATGACATTGCCAAAGGGTCTGGGCAGGAGGGGGAGAGCAGGAGCAGACATCTAAGTGACACTGCGCTGCAAGTGTATCCTGCATGGTTGAGTTACTGGCTGTGATTAAAGTCCCAAGTCCTTTCCTGAAGACTTAATTTGGGTTCAGACATGCAGCTTTGCCCTCAGTTTGCTCTGCGGGGAGGCAGGTGAGTAGCTGAGTCACAGGGGAATGCCAACATATGCAGAATTAAAAGCCGGGGTGGGAAGTGTCACAAGCAAAGATGCTCTTTGCTTTCTTTTCCTGTAGAAAGAGAAATAGAGAAGAAACGAGGTGGTCATCCCAGAAACATTTGCAGGCAGATCTCTAATGCAGTACCTGAGAGAAAAGGACGTGGGATTAGCCAGTCCCCAAAGGACTTGGTTCGGAGGCTCGGCACCAGAACAGGCATAGAAGAAGCCACTTCCTCTTTGGCTCTACCAGTATTTTATCCAGAGGACATTCATTTCCTGTGAAATGAAATTTGATGTCATTTCACGTCATGATACCAGAGAGAAACTCATCTCACCCAGCTTTAGAAGAGCCATCTAACTTTTAGAGGGCAGAGAGACACCTGGTTGTCTCTCAAAGTCAGTGGTAGAACAGATACTCTGAGGGGTCACCCCTGGACTTGGTCAGGAGCAGATGACATAAAAATGACAGTTCATAAAGGCCACCACACGACAAGCAGAACCAATGGCTTTCAGCACAAAAGCTGTTTGCAGTGGCTCTTTTGCAGACCCCGGTTACAGTGGAACTTGGAGTGAGTGCCCAAAAGCAGAAGGCGCCACGACACACGAGCTGAGGGGGGCGGTTGTCCTCTGTTGAGTCGGTGTAGCTGAGTCCATGAATGAAGGACAATTCATCTGCTGCTGTGATAAACAGGATTGTAGAGGAATATTATAGGCATTTATTTCACATGGCAATATGCTCAGTAAATACACATTGCTCAACATGCCACCTCAGTCGTACTCATTACCAGACTGAATTAACAGCCACCATGGGCGTGGGCTGACCCGAGAACAATCCCCCGAACTGAAACTGCGGGAAACTTTCCTTGCACTTCCCCATTCCGCTCTCCACCAGAGGAGATCATCTCTGTAAAACATTCATGAGCAGCTTTAAAATAATAAAAAATTAAACAACCTTTGCTATAAGGTATGAAATATTTACGGTGCTGCTGTAAGCTAATTGCATACGGAAACGACGAAGCGCCTGGGCTATAGGCTACGTGGCACCGCCTGCGTCCGACGGCTGCTGCCCATCGCCACCACACCGGTTCCTCTGCCTGAGGGACTGCAGAGGAGTGGTGGTGGGATGCCAGAAGCCACCAGCCACTGGGGCTTCCCAGTTGGGTTCTCCCAGTGACGCAGGATGCGGCCCCGGGGCAGTGAGGACTGACAGGACGGCTGTTCGCTGGGGGCCAGGGTGCTGCAGCAACTGCTCGTCAGGCTGGAGTCTCATCGTACTTTGTCGCTTCTCCTTCTCATCCCAGTTGCAACCCTGAAGTGCACTACTGGAAAATAGCAGAGCCAGCTGAACAAGTCAGAGCAAATGATATATGTGACAAATTAAGCCTACGATTGTGCTCGCTTTAATCATTGCAATTTCCTCCAGTTTTTCTTGTTGTTTGGAAGTATTTAAACATCTTTGGGAGGGAGATTTTTCTTTTTTTTTTTTTGTCTTTTTTGGCTTGATTGCAGACAGCTCGCCGCGGGTGCTCGGTATTCAAGCTGTGTTTTCGCTGGAGTCACAAGTGATGGGATCAGTCACCTGGTGCTGCGGGTTGGCTGCTGAGGAACCTCAACCCGTGCAAAGCCAAACACCAGCTTCAGCAGCCGCTTCGGCGGGGGGACCACACCACGCTTTCCTTGAGATAGGTAAAGAGCAAACACACAAATGTTTGCGAAAAGCGAGTAGTACATGAGTGGGATGTGTGCGGAGATAAGGAATCGGCTTTTCCCACCTTCCCTTTTCCTCCAAAAACCAGCTGTGCCTGTCTCTGCCAGCCCTCCCGTCTCCCCTCCTGCCCCCGGCTGGACCTGCACTGCCACAGCCCCGGTCCCAGCAGGTCCAGAAAGCCCCGTGTCACACCGTTTTCATCAGCGAGCATAAAACCCCTTGGTCCTTCGGGGCACTAAAAGGTTATTTTGCTCCCTGATGCCGCAGCTGGGATCTGAGCAAGCAGAACCACCGAGGAAGATAGAAATAAACAGCAGAAAGTATCCGTTCTTGCCATTATTGTAGGATTTATCTTCCTAATATACGGGGAGCGTTGCCTGGCAACACCGGCTCTCCCGACCTCTGCCATCTCCCCCCAGCACAGTCCAAATGAGCTCAAACCGCATGGAACCTCCTCCGGCACAATCAGCAGCTGATTTACGCGGGCTCGGTGAGTCCACTGGAAGAGCATCGCGCATCTCTCCACCTCCAGCCCTTCCTTCCTTCTGTCTGGGGGCAAGCGCCTCCCAGGGAAGTGCATGGCTCAGGGCAGCTGCTGGCTGGTCTGGAGGCAGGACCACCACACCTCCTTCACTGGGGCATCACCACGCTGGAGAGCCTGGCCGTGAGGCTGAGCTTCTCCTGGAGCTCACCAGCAGACTTCAGACAGCAGCTGTGCCTTCAAGAACACCCACTCTTGTGTAGAAGCCCCATAAACAGCTTTCAAGCGGAAGCCATTGATGATGCATTCATGGATGTTCATCCAGGCTCTGCTTGTGTTGCTTAAAGTTCTCCAGAGCGCTTGGCAGAGATGCTCCAGGACCTGTTCAGTCCTTTGTGCAGAGCGTGGAGCAGAGAGAGAGATCCTTCTTGCACTGGAGAGCTGCCTGAAATGGGCGGGTTTTCTTCTCTGTGAGCACCCAGGATTTTCCTCAGCTGCAGCATCCTTCATCCCTTGCTCCTAACTCACCACCTCTAAACTCTGTCCTGCAGCTTCTCAATTGCCCCCAGCTTCCCAAAGCCCAGTGAGGCAGGATCCAGCCCAGCTACGGAATCGGGTGGGAATTGAGGCAAACGACAGCGTTTCCATATACCTCGAGCTCTCCTCTTGGCTCTCCCAATTTTGTTTTGTTCCCCTGACAGGTGACAAGTGAAGTGATTAGTTCAGAAGGTGGGACAATCCTGCAGGTAGAGGAAGAGGGAAATGAAAACACGCCGTCTCGGGCGCATCTGCAGCAGAGCAGCTGCGCTAACTTTGAAAAACCTCTTCCCGGATTCCTCACGTCTCAGTTTCACAGTTACATCCTCGGGTGCGGGGATGGGCTTGAATGTGATTTACCCCCCGTCCCGTAGCCCAGCAAACCACCGCCGGCCCTTTCACCGGGCTCTATTTGCCGAGCGGCAGATGCCATGGTTACTATCTGCACAGCCGCCGCGGGAACCGCTCCTGTTCCCCTGACAATAGCAGCCACTGAAACTTTATTCTTCGCTCGGGACAGGCATTAATCACTCACACATCACGGGGCGTCTGGAGAAAGGGGGCTCTGGCAGAGGGACCTTTGCCCTCCCGCGCCAGGGGTTGCTGAGTGCTGCAGAGGACTGCCGCCGGGCTGTGGAAATGTTTCGCACCCGTGCAAGTTTTCACTAACCACCATATTTAACTTTTTCACGTGCTGCCCCACCCCGGGATTTCAAACGCAGGAGAAAACCACCCATAATGACAGTGGGAGAAACCCTGTGTGCAAAACCACCGCCCGAGCGCATGGGTGAGAGATCTGGGTAACTGCAAAATCAGACCAAGGCGCGCGGCAGCGGCAGCGGCGAGCTCGGCTGAGGGAAGGGGCAACGCACAGGTGAGGAAGAGGGGAACGGTGAGGGTTCTGCCAGGCAAACAGCTCCTGAAAGCAGGGCGGTGATTTCTGCAGGCTCCTCCATCTCGTGCTGGATGGCGACCTGCCTCCCAGAGAGATGGCGCGGCCAGGCGGCATCGACAAGAGAGCCATCCTCTCCAAACACCGAGACTCAGGCACGTCTCCGCTGTTGCCTTCTCTAATGCCATCGCACAGCGAGCTGCACGAACCCCCTCCCCTTGAGGGGAGGACAACCGCGAGGAGCAGGCGCGGTGCGGAGCAAGGAGCTGGCATAGACACTGCGGTGACGAGCTTTGTGTGGAGACCTGAACAGACCAGGACAGGGGAAAAACCCGACTTCCACGGCGTCACGGCCAGGACCCAGCGCGGCTCCGCCTGCACCTGTAAACGTGAGGGTGGGCTGCTGCTGTAAAGGGGGAGCTGGCGGCAGAGGTAGGGGCAGGGAGTGCCCGAGTGCTGGAGAGAATTCAGGTGAGAAAAGGTTAAGTGCAGCCAGATACTGAAGTGGCACGGAGTCGCCCGTGAGAGCAAGGCAAACAGTTCAGTGCGAGGAAACCTGATGCCAGGCCATTCACAGCCCAGAGCCGGAGACAGGCGAGTGCCCCCTCCCCGCACGCTCCGTGGGAGCTGGCAAGGACAGTGCTGGCTCAGAGTTCATAAATTCTTCAGCAGAAAATACTTAGATACTTCATCAAGGGCTCCTCTGTTACTCCAGAACAAGTTTACATTATTAGAGAAAAAAAAAACCCACAACACACCAAACCCTCGACCAAACAAAAAGGCTCCTAAATAAAGAGATAAAGTAGCATGACAGGAGGGCAGTAAGAGCTTTCAGGTGTATGTTCTGCATAAGATTTCCAGGCAGTTGGTTTGGTTAATGGATTCCCTTAATCTTTCAGCTGTCAGCGTGCAATCTATAGTCTACTGTTTCTTCCCCACCGTATTTACAGGGACAAATTCAAACTTGTATAAACAGACAGGAGTATCTATTGTTGTGCAAGAGCAGGACACAAAGGGAGCTTGTCACCGATCCATCACGGCTGTCTGGGAGCGCTGCCTGGAGAAGCCGGAGGTAGCGGCGAAGGCGAAGCAGGAGCCGGGAAGGATCCCGAGGTGTTGGGGAGTGTGGGAACCAGGGCGGCGAGGGACGGGAGTGGGCGAGGGCCGCGCGGCAGCGGGAGCACAGAGCTCCCGGCTGCTCCTCCAGGCTCTTTGGGATGCTGAGAGCATCGGCAAAGCTCTGCCCTCCTGCTGCAGGTCTGGGTGGAAAAGGAGAAACTTTAATTAAAAAATAGGAGATGGCTCAGAGCTGGAGTTCTCTAAGTTGGTTTGTAACCAAATCACGAAGGGGGAAGGTGGTGGGAAAGGATGATAAAAATAAGATGTGCTTGTGCAGCGAGCACGTCCCGGGAGCAGCAGCACGGCAGGGGAAGGGGAGACCCGGCAGACACATCTCTCCCGTTTAAAGTCCAGTGTCCGGTGCTCTGTGCAAAAATCCCTTCACATCGGTGGAACCAGGATATGTCTGCGTTAATGGGCAGGGATGAGAAGAACTGTGAGCCTGCAATAACTTGGGTTTGGCTGCAGAGCAGCCTGGCTTGAACGGGAAGCACTTCCCAGGCCTGGAAGCATCGTTCCTGCCCCGCAGCTCTGGTTCTCTAACCCTGCATTGCAGCATCACCGGCTGCTTTGAGAGAGGGGGGCATCACGGTCACTGCCCACCGACACAAGCTTCTCAGGACCCCCAGACCAGGAAAACATCACCTAAACCCCAGGAGAGATGACAGAGTCAAGCCAGCAAGAGGTGACGGTGAGCAGATAAGGAACAGGACTGGAGCAATGGGACACCCAGATAAGGAGGAGAAAGTGGGTGAGCAAAACCTTAATGACGCGCAGAGGAAGGGGAGGAGGGAAAGCCAAGCATCCTCATTCCCAGCCGCTGCTGAGGGATGCAGGAGGCACAGGCAGTGCCTGGGGAGAGCAGGAGGTGCTGCAGGCACTCACTGCATGGGCTCTGTGCTCCGGGTGCTTAAATCCTCTGGCACAGCTCTGTGTGGAAAAGCTTATTTTTCCTGCACTAACTGTGCTTTGAGGCAAGGGAGATACCTCCCCATGCCCGCAGCAAACCCGCTCCCGGCACCAGCGGAACACAACCACGCAGTACAGCCGGAGAAGAGAGGGTCCTGCCGTGAGCTCTGGCAGAGCCCGGCTGAAGGGTGCTGCCTGGCACTGCCACCCTAGATGTGTTTATCGGCAAAACGCAGAACGCACAGATATCTCCTCGTGCTGCTCTGCTTTGTGTGCTCCAGCACTCATGGAAAATATATCTGAAAGGTCTCCCCCCATGCCCCCGCTTTGCTGGCCACATGTTTATTGAAAAGCAGAGCTTTGCAGAACGCTCTCTCCTGCCTCTCCGCTGCCCGCTCTGCCCTCTCCCAGTCCTCTGGGCTGCTGCTGCGTCTGATCCAGCCTGCCCCAGTCCCAACTGGGAAGCCGTTCCTCCTGCTGCTGCTCTTTCCCTGCTCCCCGGCTAATGGAGCAGCATCCCTCTGGCAGCGCTGCGGGCAGGGCTCTGCTCACGGTGGAGCCTGCCACGGGCTTAGGCCCTGGAGCAGCACCAGACCCGTACGTGGGGTTTCCAGGGGGGTCTGGAAATACTGGGTGAGAGATGGGCAGAACTGCTATTGCACGGCTGAGCCCAGGAGGAGCGAGCGCAGCTCCTGCCTCCTGCCATGCCCTGACCAGGTCCTGCTTCTGCCTGGGTGAACCCTCAGCCCTGTTCTGCTCCCAGAGGTGTCACCCTCAGCCACATGCACCTTCCACCTGCAAGAGCAGGGCTGGTTGGGAGAGGCACGCAGCTCCTTCACCCAGCATCCAGCGCTGGGCAGACCAGCAGGTCCCAGCAGTCAGTTACCCACCCTGGCTGGGAGCACTGGGGTAACTGGGAGGAATAAGCAGTGGATGGCAGCCTTCAGCTCCTGGGGAGCCGCAGTGATTTGAATATATATTGAAAAATTCCCCAGGGTGTTAAACAGGCAGGAGGGTGGCAGGGAGATGGCACAGGAGGGCTGAGCGGGGCAGCTCAGGGTGACACTGGCTTAGCACCACTGCCACCTCCACAGCAGAGCAACCATCTGGGGGATGCTGCATTTCCCGAGCTGGAAGGAGCAGCAGGGAGCATCCCAGAGGCAGGTGGACATGGTCAGATGTGGCCATGGAGGAGGAGAGCTTCATGCAACAAGAGGGAAGAGGATGCTCGCAGTCGTCGGAGGGGCGGCTAATGGTTTATCTGGAGGGAAGGGGTCAGGAAGGCGTCATCAAGCCCTGGTACAATTATGCCACGCATCCAGTTCTGGCTCTTCCGGACACAACTCATCTCTCTCCAGGGTAATGCAGACCGGGTCCTGCACCTGATCCCCACATTAACACTGTCACAAGCTGATGATATTATCAAGTGAAGCGTAGCCTCCAGAGAAGGCAGCCTTTAACCCTTCCCACGCCAGCAGCATAGGGAGGCTGAGCCCTGGACCGTGTTAAACAACAGGTGAAAAGGGGCTTTTTGAGGGTCAGTTCAGTTTGCACAGAGAAATGTTTGGGGGAGGAGAAGGAGGGGCAGTGGAAAGGCAAGGCAGACGGCCGTGGATGTAGGCTGGTGTCAAAGGTGAAAGTCTCGATAGTATGTGTGGCTGCATGCTGGCCGCTGGGGTGCTTCCAAAGGACCAGACTGGGCGAGCCATTGCTCTCCAAATGGATGGTTCTCAGAGAAGTCAAGCCTGCTGCCATCTCCTCCCTCCTGACACTAACAGGAGACACGAGATAACCTTACCAATGGGACTGCATCTTCATGGAGCCCCGCAGCAATGTCTCAAGCAGCTGCAGCCACAGCGGGCATGGCCACGTCCCCAGTCCCACAGCACTCCCCGGCTCCCGTGCTGGGTCTGGAAGCACAGACCCTGCGAAAGGCAGGACCTCGCAGAGGCTGAGATGGTGTGTGGCAGCTCTCTGCGGGCTGGCTTTGGTGGGTTCGGGATCAGAGCCATGCAAAAGGCCTCCAGCAGCTGAGTTTCCACTGTCCCTCCTTCCCCACAGGCTGGTCCCTTGGCATCGTCCTCCCATGACATGTGGGAGCTGTGGTCCCCTGGGTCCCTCCCTGCCTCCTCGAGGGGCCGGAGCCTCCTGCGCTCCCATGCTGGACCCTGGGGCCGAAAATAGGAGCGTGTGTGACCACAGCAGCATCGCTGAGATGCTGCAGACAGCCTAATCCTGCCCAACAGCAGCGTGCTGAGCCCCGCCACACTCACCTCCCCGCAGCATCCATGTCCAGCACCCTCCAGCTCCCCCTTCTCCCCAGGGAACCCCCTCCAGTTCCCAGGTTTGCCGCAAAGGTTTAAATCATGCTGTTGAGGTCCCTGGGGTAAGAAAAGCAGGAGGAAGCAAGTTCCCATCTTGGGGAGCCGAGCAGCTGGTTTAATTCAACATTCCCATTGGAATCGTTGTTTTATTTGAGGTGTGGGAACAGGTAACTGCAGCATAAAGTGACTGCGCGTGCCAGGGCTGCGCTCCGGAGGCAGCCCGGCCGCAGCCTGCCCATTCTTACTCATTACCAGCTCCAGAGGCAGCCTCTCCAAATCCCTCCAAATTCCTGCGCTCGCTCTCCTTGATTTCCCTCTCGTCCTACATGCTGAAGTCTGCAAACAACTCACTTAAATCCATTCCTCCACCGTCCATTAAGCTTTTAACACTTGCTGCATTTCCCGACAATGGCGCAGATTACAGTACAGCTCCTTAAATGGTTTTTTTGGTATTGATTCTACATATATCTATACATAAAAACACATGCACAAACAGCCCCGCATATATTGATGTATGTATTGATATCCAGCAAGTGGTTCCCGGAGCTGGAGGGTACTGGAGGCTGGCTGCTGTCCCCTCCAGGGACCAGGGGCATCCTTGCCCATATGAGAACAGAGAGGCCAAGTGCAAGAGCAGCTTCATGAGCAATAATGCATGAAGCAAGGGGCCTCTCCCCAAGGTAAAGGCTAGAGGCAGCTGCTGGGCTGGCTGGATCTCAGATGAGAGTAGATTCTCTTTAAAATGCCCTTTATTGAGAGGTTTACTGGTGCTTTCATGCGAAGCGTGCTGGGTGCCTGAGCACTGGTCGGGACCTGTCTAGGGACCAGCCTGGCATTCCTCAGCAGACGATGCTTTGAAACCTCTCTCTCGAGGTTTCAGCAATGGAGGAAGGGGCTGGACTAAGTATCTAGGAGTGGGGAGCCCTATTCTGGGGAGACTGGATCCATGCAGTGGATTTGGGACTTCACAGTTCAGAGATGCCACATGACTGCAGCCCAGTTACTTCTTTGCCTCAGTTTCTCCATTATCCGTCATTTTTATAGCTGGGTCTCTTGGCCAAACTGTGTAGGAGCAATCTCAGATTTCTTAAAAAGTTCATTGATCAACTAAACTTGGGTGGATAGTGACTGGCTTGGCAAAAGACACCTTCTGATGCCCCTGGAGAGCATTGCATTCAGCCAGATCTTTGTCACTGACCAGTGTCACCGGTTTTGTTCTTGTTAGTTTTGGTATGAGAAAAACAAAGACGCTGACCCCTCAGCTTGTTTCCTTCAGGAACTGAACAAACGGTTTTTTCCATTGAAATTTCCAAAATTTCCGCATCCTTGCGGAGGAGGTGGATTGTCCCCGGGAGAGGGGCCGGTTGGCTCGTGGATCAGAGGAGTTGTTGAACGATGTGTCATGGTCACGGCAGAAAAGCTGAACTGAGAAGCCAAATGGTTTTGCTAATCCTCTCTCTTTGATTTAGCAGCACCAACCGTTCACAAACACAGGTCTAATCTCCATTGCTGACTTCCAGGCCTGGGCTCAGCTGAAGAGACCAGAAAATGGAGATTCTCAAATAACAATTGTTCCTCCAGCAGCCGGAGCGGGCTGCTGTGGTGGACAGGGATGGCCAGGCGGACATCGACTGGCACCTCTATCCAGTGCCGCGGGGAAAGAGCAGTGCCCCCTCCTGCCACCCAAATGGAGGGAGCGTTTGGGAAGCACGCCAGGCCAGGAGGAGTCTCCTCTCATTAATTAGCTGATGGAGAGGGCAGGTTGTCTCTCCAGACGAGGCATCACGGCCCTTGGTCCAACTCCCTAATTGAGGCGTGAGCCATTCTGCCACGCGGATGGCGACCGGGGCGACGACAGGAGCAGGTCACAACCCCCGAGTAATGGACCTTGACGAGGGAAAGGTGAGGGTTCTCCTCACCTTCGCCGCTCCTCTCCGTCTCGTTCCTCACATCACGAACACATTAGCACGGGGTAATTATCAAAGATCAAAGGCAAACATTTGCAAAGGTTGGGCAGGCAGCGAAGCCCAGAACCGTGAGACAGGCTGTGCCTTTGTGCCGGGATCTCGAGGAGAGTGTTGTAAAGCACCGATGAATCAGTCTGACGGTGCTTCAGAGTCGGTTTTACTGCGACTCATTGAAAACTTGGCCCACTTTTATTTTCCATATTGGCATATTTTATCTTTCTTTTTTTCTAAAAGCAGAGAATAATTGAGCACACCCAGCAAAACAAATGTTCTGTTCGAGCCAAACCTCTACCTTTCAGGGCAAAAGCAGTTGGCAAATGTTTTTTTCCCAGAATAAGAGTGGGGGATAACAAGCATGTGCATGTGCACGTGAACACACATGTGTGTGCTCACAGGAGGGACCTGCCCAAAGCCAGGGCACCCATAAGCCAGGGTGCCCACGAGCCAGCCATGCCCACGCAGTGTGGGGAGCAGCCTCCGGGCTGCAGGGTCCTTCTTCTGCCTCACGTTGAGAGCAGGAGACCCGCTCAGGAGCAAGCTCTGTCCTGATGGAGCCAGCGCTCGACAGCAGTGATGTGCCCAGCCTGCACAGCAGACGAACTGGCATTGCCTGGCAGCTGGAGTGGCAGGAGGCAGCGATAGCCCTGCTGAGTCGTGCCCTTGCTGAGCTCCTGCTTGGGATGAGGATTTATTGTGGGGTTGTGTTGGGGCACACCTTCACCACTGTCTGCACCAGCAATGACAAAAGAGGAGTAATGAGCCGTGATCGGTGGGAGAAAGGCTCTGCCTTTTCTGCACGGGGTGTGCACCTCCACTCATGTGGTTATTTTACCTTCAGGGCATGAAAGGGAAATTAATTTTTCACCTAATAGCAATTTTCTTTGGCAGACTCAGAGTAGAAACTGCCTGATGTGCAGGTAAGCGGGGGGAGAACTGAAGGGGAGCAGTCGGAGGTCACAGGGAGGAGCTCAGGGCACACTTAGATCCCCAGAAAGGCCAGGGCACACCTCTCCATCCACCGCCGGGTGATGTCCCACATGTAGGACAAGTCCCGGAGCAGGGTGGGCTGAGCGTGGCACTGCGATGCTCCTGAGAAATGTCCCGCCCGGGAGCTGGAGCGATGCTGACCTGATGTGGCACGTGCCGGGTGCTGCCAGGCTGAGTCTGGTGTGGCCTTGGCTCAAGCCCTGGCATGGCAGCAGTGGAGAGGAGCGGGCCAGGACCTGTCTCTGCTCCCCCTCCCCAGGCAGTTACACCCCCCTGCAAGGAACAGAGCCGGCTGCTGCGGGGCTGCTGCTTTGGAGGGGATTTAGTCTTCGCTAAGTAAACATGGAGGCAGTTGATACACACCTTATAATTACATTGCTCCACTCTGCAATTATTACATTTTCCAAGCTACAGCTGCTTCCTCCTCATTATCAGGTTAAGAAACTTCTCCTGATAGTAACATGGCATTAACCCTGTAATTAAGAGGCAGACCACCCAGCGACTGGCTGCTGAGAGGGGCTTCTCCCAGCGCCGAGGTGGCTTTCCGTGGTGCACAGGCACTTCTCCATCACCCATGCAGCTGCCCTTCCCCCTCCTTTATTTACGTATTTATTTATAACGGCGTGACAGGAGCATCCTCACAAATACGCCAGCGCGGAGGAGACGAGCTGAGCGCTCGGCGAGGGGGATCTGCTGAGCCCTGCGTTTCGGCGGGCTGGGCACGGACACCGGAGCTCCTGGGGCACCTCCCTCGCAGCTCCAGCCAACAACTGACCTGGTGAATTTTGCGTTTCCCATTTGCAAGCGCGGATTTCTTTAAATTAAACTCTCTGTTGTTGGAAACGCCTGTTTCCTGCGACCCCGCAGCTGCTGGGCAGCAGCGGTTGGGTCAGATCCTCCTGTCCGTGTCTCCACCAGGCCAAGGGATGGTTTCTGAAAGGTGGGGAAGCGCCTACAGCAGCGCGGAGCAATGCCAGGAAGGCTGTGACGGTGCTCAGCCACGTTCCCAGCCCCGGGACGCAGCACAAGGCGCAGACAGCAGCAGGCTGGCCGCCGCCCTCGCAGAGCGCGGAGCTGCTGAGGCAGCTCCAGGCTTGTGGTCGAGCATCTGCTCTGCAGAGAGAAGACGGAGCGAGGGCTGCGGGTGGGCCTGAGCCACCACGAGCACTGTTCACCCGGATCCCGACGAGTCTTCTCAGCCCGGTCACTTCTAATTTGCGGATGAGAAAAAGGGCGCTTCTCAGCCCGAGAAGTTCAGAGCAGCGTCTTGCCCTCGCCGAGCGCAGGCTGTAATTTGGTGACGCTCCAAGGTCTGGACGAGTTAATGTACTTGGGAAGAACTTGGCTGCTACCGCTGAACTCAGTCCGCGGCATAACTTGACACCTTTAATTACAGGCAGCAGGGCTAGGCTGCAGATCCAGCAGCGTACCTGGAGCGGGATCCTATCGGTGCCATCGCATCCGCCCAGGAGCACCCACGGGCCGGCCAGGCAGGCTGCGCGTTCGGCAGAGGAGGAGCCGAGCAGCTCCTGCCCCACGGCCGGAGCGGCAGCTCGAGCTGCTGCACACAGCGAGCCGCCTCCTGCCGTTGTTTGCTTTTGGCTGGAGGAATAAATCCGGGAACGGTTCTACCTGCTAGAGCAGTCTGCAAAAAAAAAAAAAAAAAAAAAGGATGGAGGAAACATATTTAAGGTCGTGCTGTGCTTGCCAGGAGCAGCAGAATCTGCATCTGGGAGCAGAGCTCTGCAAGACGAGGGACAAAACGCCTCCCAGGCAGGAGAGCCAGGAGCTCCATGGCCCAGCGCTCACCTTGGCTGGGCTGGAGCCCTGCTGGGCTTCGCGCTTTGGCTGAGCCCAGCCCAGGGCACGGGGAGGGCTGGGGGCAGCAGTGCAGCACCCATGGGTGGCATGTGGCCAGCCCCAGGGATGGGGGGACAGCCAGCAGCACACCATGGGGGTCCCCTACCCAGGCCATGGCCAGGAGGGCTTTGGGGGGTGATGATGGCAGTGCTTGCTCCCCCCCTAACGCGACCGTGTTATCCCGACAGCTCTGTTTCCCAGGCAGTTTATCACTCACCTAAAAATCGATGACAAGCCAGGGTGACCCCCTGACCTGGAAGTATAAATTGGCCCTAATTATCACAGCAGCTCATCATGCGCTGGGTGCTTTTGCCGGGCAGAGCTGGGAGCAGTCCTGCCCTCTGACCCCACTGCATTTCTCTTGGTTTAAGGGTTTTTCTCCCCGTCCCAGCCTGCGATTCCCCTGCCTGGGGCATCCGCAGCCACTTCCAGGTCCTTCCTGCTCCCTCCCGGCCTCCCCCACACATCTGGGGCTGCCGAGGACGGTGCCGGCGATGCTGCCAGTGGCACAGGGGTGGGGGGGAAGCCAAACCATTCAAGTACCATCTCCTCCCTCCTGGGTTTTATCCCCAGCTCTCAGAAATGCTGCTCATTTTCTTCGTCTTCAGCCTGTCCATCTTTCAAACGGGGGTAAAGGATACCCCTCGGACGCATGTTTAATTAAAGTTTGCGAGATGCTTGAGGAGCGTCATATACATAAAGAGGGACCACAATGGCACAGAAGTATTCCTGGGAGCGATGGGTGCCCAGGGAACCAGGGCAGGTTCCCGGGGGAGACCCAGGGGAATGCAGAGGCTTCTCCCCCATCCCCTTCCCTTGGCATTTGTTTAGCCCCCGGCTCCATCCAAGGTAAACGGGGCCTTCAGACCCTGCCACCTCTTCCCACTCCAGTTGCCAGGGGCTGCTGAGTGCGCTGGCAGTTGAGCAGCCCTTGAAAGGCTCCTTTCACTGTAATTAGACATGTAAAAATGAAAAACCTAAGGAAAAGAATTTATGCATCTTCTAATGGCCCTCGAGTGTCCATCCAGCCACAGCCTTTTTTTCTCTGGGCTTTTATTTGGAGAGTTGCTGTAATTTATGTCATGCAATTAGGTTTTTGTCTGCAGGCTCTGGGAGGGAGCGTGAGTGCAGAGCAGGGGAAGGAGCCCTGAGCCTGGGGAACAGACGGAGAAGGGGCAGTGGCTCCTCACCCCAGGGAGCAGCGCCTGCCCAAGGGACGGCAGAGGCAGGATTAGTTCCAGCCCAGGACTGACCAGCTGGCCGGGCAGACCAAAAGCGCGGACCAGAAGAAAGATAAAAACAGGGAAAAAAATTCCCCAACAGAGCCTAGCGCTGATGGAGCTGTGCCCATTCCTGCAGAAATCTCGCAGGGGAGGGTGGTGCTGGGCATTGGGTGGGGTTAAAGCCGCATCCTTCAGCAGTTGCTAAGTAACAGTGTCCTGGCCTCAGCATCACCAGTCTGCCGGAGGAGAGCTTTGGGCTGGGATCGACCCTGCCTGCTCAGCTGGGGTGGGAGAAGAGGGACCTGCTGGGCAGGGACTTGGTGAGCGTGTGGCAGAGCGCCTGGGGCTGAGCTGGCGCTCAGCTGGGGAGAGCTCTCAGGAACACACGAGGGGTTGCTCCTCTCCGCATTCCTCCAGACAGGCTCCTCCAAACACAACAAGGTTGTTTTTCAGCAGGATAAACCCGGCAGATAGAGCCAAACACAGAGCAGAAACATGCTTCCTGTGAATATTTGCTTAAAGTCATGTGAAATTGGGATTCAGAAACACCCACGACCTGCCGACTCTTTCTTTGCACAGCAAAATCCTTGAACTCAAATCCACAAAAGGGGTTTTTAGCTCAATGTCCGCTTTATGCCCGTTTCATTGCCCACGGCGGGCCGGGCTGGCCACGTGCTGCTTCCCCGGCCCCTCGCTGCCCGACATCTGCAACAAATCCCGGCGGCTGCGGAGAGTGGCCGCAGCCTCCTGCCTGCCCGGGGCTGCCTGCTGGGGAGGCCGGAGGAGCTTTAACAAGCAGAGGAGGAAAAAAAACCCCAGAAACAGGCAGAAACTGTGCTGCCAAAACATGCACATTCAGCAAATGCTGTATCTGGGGTATCAGCAAAAGTAATCACAGCCCGGACTGAGCCGGGCAAGGCAGATCCCAGGGTGCGGGAGGCCCCTTTATCTCCCCTGGACCTGCTGAGTGACTGAACAAACACGGGCCCCTGTTCCCCCCACCAAGAAGCCAGTTCCTCCCCACAGCCGGAGCCCGGCCGCACACGCAGGACTTTCTCCTCTGAAGCCGGGTCCGAGCCGCCATCCCCGTCCCCATGCGCTGCATCCAGCTGTGCCGAGCCCCAGCAGTGCCAGCAGATGTGGAAGCCAGATGATGCTCCCGGCTCCCGTCTCGCTCTCTTCTCGCCGTCAGAGCAAAAGCATCACCTAACCCGACAGGCAGATGGTGCGGGCGGATGTCCCCTGCGCTTAGCCCAGCACCTCCAGTGAGCTCCCCCGTGTCACAGGTCACCAGCACTCAGAGGGAGGCAGGAGGGGCCATGCCGGAGGTGCAAGGTACCGTGCACGGGTGTAAAAGCCAACTGCGCATTCAAAGATCCCTCCGACATCACAGGCAGAGGAGGTAAATGCAGCTCCCGCACAGCGCTGCCACTCCGGGGGGGAACTGCGGCGACCCGCATCTCCCAGGGGTCCAATCCTGGGGAGGAAAACATTTTAGTCAAATAGAAATTGGGTCATATCCCCTTGATTGTCTGAGTAAATGGGACAGTGCGTACATTTTATTTACCTTCCTACAGGGCAAATGTAGTGAACGTGTAATAAATCATTTCTGCAGCTGCTGGGCAAGGCCTCCTGCTGCAAACCCAGCAAAATTCACGCATACTAAACCTGCCCTAATTACAGCTCCCGCTCCGCTCTCTCTCCTCCCAGCTCTTCCCACACATCCACTTGCTCTCTCGTCACTCTCGCTGTCTTGCTCCTCCTTCCCCCGTCTGCTCTTCCTTCCCCTCTGCTGTGTACAGAGGGACTCCCTGGCCACCGCCAGCACCGCTCCTGCCCTCGAGAGCACACACTTTAGCTCCGGCTTGGCTAATGCCCATCGGGATACAAGCGACCACCATCAGCTGGGATCCAGAGGTTTGGAAGCCTCTCGGGTCCCTTTGGTTGCTCACAGGCTTGCTGAGGTTTCCTCTTCCTCAGGTGGTGCTCGGGAATCCTCCCGTTTGTTTGGGAGGCAGCAGGACGGGGAAGGAGCTCCTCGGGAGGTGACCCCCCATGGGGGTCTGGGCAGAACCAGATATTGTGAGACCTGAGGTTTCTCACAGCACTTCAGACGTTGGAGCAAACAAGCTGTGTCGGGGGACAAATGACAATAGTCTTAACTGGCAGCAGAGAAGCTCCAGAGTGTTTAGCACAGCCTTTCTAAGGCGAGCGAATGGCTGGAGCTGCTCGCTGGGGCAGCGCCAGCCCCCCCAGCACTGTGTCTTGTGGGAAAGCAGACAAATAGTTGTTGGGAACCAACTAGGAGGAGCTGGTCCTGCCCAGGAGAGAGGAGCGGGACGGGATGGGGGATCCCTGCAGACCCCCAGGACACGGCGCCAGGTCTGTCCCTCTAGGGACGGCTGAGATGGAGCCCAAAGATCAGCTTCCTGAGCAAAGGCTAGACGGAGGCAGAGGGAGGTACGGGAGCAAGGTGGGCAGGAACCAGAGGGACGACCCCAAAGCTGCCGGGGCAGGTGGAGTGGCAACCCCGGGGCACACTGCTGGGCTCACAGGGACCCTCTGTCCGCAGCTCCAGGGACACATCCCAGAGCACCCAGGTCAAGGCAAGCAAGGCAAGGTGCCTTTCCCTGGCAGGTAGCAGGAGAAAGGGGGATGTGAATGGCCCCCGTTTCTCTGTCCCCTCCACCGTCAGGGAGGGGAACAGCCGGGCAACACATGTGTTGAGACTGTCTCTCTCACTGTGGGGACCTTGAGGTCCTTAAAATAATCCCGAAGAAATAAACAAACAAACAAAAACATTAATGCCAAAAGCAAATAGAGAACAGGCTTATTCCAGTCATTTTCTCCAGCAGAGTCTATTCACAGACCGGAGAGAGGATGACACACTGGGCCAAGCTAAACACCCTGCAACACATCGCAAACAATAGCTTCACAGAGCCCCCAGCCAGGGGGAATCGCTGTGGTCATCTACCCCGGTTCTCTGCAGAACACATGCCAGGGCATTTCCCAGAATTCATTGTCTAATCTAGGCAAAGGCTTGCAGAAAAATAGTCACTCTTGACTTAAACTTTTCCAGGGAGGGTGGATGCTCTGCAGAACAGCACCAGGGAAGCGGGGGAAGTTTCTTCCTTTAACCAGTGCGAGGGCTCTGTGTGACTGGAGTGAAAACCCCATGGACTGGAAACAGCAGTTCCACGAAGATGGAAACTATTTGCACATTTGGGCTAAGACCAGACTTAACTCAGCTGGGCATTTTCAGCACAGAGTGCTTGGAGTTTTCATCCTGAGATTAATTACAACTATTCTGTTGGAGTTTGGGGGGCGCCCCCTCCCCATGCTTTGCTTTGAAATTCCCCAAGCTCCTTGCTTGTAGCCCAGGGCGAGGGAAGGGCATTTGACTCATGGCAAACGCTTGCCCACATTCTCCGCCTCTCCTCAGCCCCGATGCCAACTGATCGCTTTTCATCTGCATTTCAACACCCCATTTTCTAATCCTCTTCCTTGATTGTTGTCTCTGGTCAACAACTCGGCAGTGCCGGGGAAGGGCACTTTCTTTGCCATGGAGATCAAGACACTGTTTGCCCAGGGTTGCATGAACCCAGCATTGCCCACACTTCCAATCCAAACTGAGATCCAGCCAAAACACCCCCTCAGCCAAGGGGGCAGAGCCATTCTTCCTGCACCTCAGGAGTCTGGACATTGCTCTGCAGCACAGGGGATCTCCACAGCTCAACAAGACCTGGTGTGACGAGCCAGCAGAGCCCTTGCATCAGGGCTGAGCCGTGCTCGAGCAGGGGCGAAGGCGTGTGCCACGGGCTGAACTATGGGGCTGCAGCCCCACTGCGCCACAAGATGCACACGAGTGTTTCTGGGTTGCATTTGGGATCTCCTCCTCCTCTAAGCCATGTGCTCATGCCCCACTCCTGCACAGTGGGGTGAGAAATGGGAAAGAAGCCAGTTTCCCTTCCAGTGTGCCTGGTGGCATGAAAACTAAGGAAAACCAGAGAAAGAGAAAAATACAGGTCATAGGGCAGCTCTGACAAATGAAAGGGCAAAAACTGGGCAAGGGGAGGGAGGCTGGGGAGTAAGGAGGTTGCCAAACCGCTGCAAACCCAGTGATGAGACTGTACTTGGACAAAGCTCCTGGAAAAACCAGCTGAAGGAGGGAGGCAGATCTGGCCAGCATTAATGAGCGTTGAAATCCACTTCCCCTGACAGTGCCCAGTGGCTGCTGGAGATGACAGCCGTGCCTCAGTCAGTGCACTTGGAGAGGTGTAGCTACTAATCCAGCGGCACGGAGGCCTGGAGCGAGGCAGACAGACAGACGGACGTCGTCCAAACCACGGGACACTCCCCAAGCCCTTTCCCACCGCGGCTGTGGAACCTGCTGGCCCTCTTGCCCTGGGGCTCAGCTGACCCCAAGCCCAGCAGGAAGGGGGATGGGGTGGTTTCAGGCTGGCAGGAATCTCGCTTAGCAGGAATAACGCTGGGCATAACGCTCAGAGTATGTTCGCATTCGTACGCAGGCAGGGAGAGGGCAGTGGTTTGGTCGAGGTGGGACGTAGGAACTTCTTCCTAAGGCTGGGGATGAAGCCCATGTCACTGGGTACCAAGGAGCCTGGGGTCCCCCAGCAGAAAGGGAGCATGGGGGGCATGAGACGTCCTTGGTTTCCCCTGAAGTAGCAGCTCCAATGCGTTCAGGAAGATGCATGAGAAAGCTTCTCTCCCCCATTGCTCCCCAGAGCCCTCGAGCCCCTGTGCCACCCCAGCCTGCCTGCAGGAGGGTTCCAAGCAGCCAGTGAGGACCAGTGCCTTTGGAGGAGACAAGCAGGGACCACGAGCAGGTTTTGGTGGAGGTCAGCCCCCAGCCAGGAGCCCGCACTGGCGAGGGAAGAGCCTGCACATGTAGGAGCAGCGTCTCAGCCAAGGTGAGTGGTGCCTTGGGAAGGACCCAGCTACCACAGCTGCCTGGGAGAGCTGGAGCTCGTGTACGCAGCCTTTGAGGACAGACAAGTTCTGGAAGGTGCAAAGGCCAGGCACAGCAGCAATTCCTCAGCAATAACATCCTTGCAGCAGGAAAATCTCTTTTATTAAGGGAAAACCACTAAACAGAAGCACTGGTTTCAGAGAAATAACCATTCAAAGCCCACCACAGCCAAGGAAGCCAAAGGCCTTCCCCGCAAGCCCTGGGCTGCTTCCAAAGGGCTGATGGGTGTCAGATGCCCGGCCCGTTTGCAGACACACTGGGCTCTCATTTTAAAGACAGCAATTCCTGAATCTTGGCTAAGAAATGTCAACATCAGAGCTGCCTCCCTCACCTCGATGAAAAGGAAACAGATCTATTACTATTTTTTCAGTAAATGTTTTTGCTGGCTACGGGACCTGCTGGCTCTTCAAAGGCAAGTGAAAATTTGGTTCCATCCAGCTGTTCCCATGTGCTGGTAGTGGGGGCGAGGTGGGAATCCAGGGCTGGCCTGGCTGCAATGGAGCGGGCGACCAGGCAATGACAGGCTGGGGAGCAAAACCCATCCATCACTGCTCAGGACCTTCTCTGCCCCCACGTTTCCCTTCTCACCAAGCTTGTGGCAGCAAAGAGAGGTCCTTGGAGCAGAGAGTCAGGAGCAGAGGGGAGTGGGGGGGGGGGTGTCGGGGCACAAATCCCCCCCACCCTGCAGCAAAGGCAGTGATGGCTCTCGGGGGGGTCATCACAGACACCCTGCGCCAGCCAAGCACCAGGCTTGGCTTTGACTCAGGCTGGATGCTGCCCCTTCTGATCTCACTGGGGAACGAATACCATCAGAGATGGAAACTTATCTGAACCCACTTCTACCACCATTTTCCCTTGCGGGATGATCCTTTTCCCCTCTACATCTTCACACCCGAGTGTCACTCCCGTCTCAGAAAGCTCGTCTGTGCAAGTGTGGCCATGGCACCGTGTTTCTGAGAGCAGTCCTGACACTCACAGAGACCCACACTCACGGAGTCCTCCAGCTCCCTCATTTCTAGCACAACAGTTCTTCTGGAAACCGCCTGGGAGATGGAGAGAGGAAAGCTTGACCCAAGCAAGGTCTAGCTGCTGCTAGAGGAAAGCCCTGCCAAGCCCTGGACTGCTGCTCTATGCACTGAGTTGTGCGGAGCAGCGAGTCACCTGCTCACCCGTCCGCCCGGGGGTCCACCGGGAGGCTGAGACAGAAAAAAAAAGATTTGACCCAGGAAGCCAAAGGCTGGTTTGCCCAGGAAGCCATAGGAGAGGCAGAGCTGAGGTCTGAGTTGAGAACCCAGGAGCCTTGACTGCAAGAGCATCCTGGATGCATCTCACACGCCTGAATATTCCTGGGAAATCAGTGTTAACAGCTCAGCCGGGGAGCCTGACAAGCGTCTGCCCGGGCGCTTTGCGTCCTGGGCTGGGTATCCACACGGGGCTGCTGTGAGGGAGCGTGATGAAGAAAATGAAATGAAATCCCAGCCGACAAAGCTGACAGTGGCCTAATTTGGATAGGCAACATGCCCCGGGCCCTGCCGGCGGGGCTGCGGCAGCAAAGGCTTCTAAATGCTCGAAAAAGCCCTCCGTTCTGCAACCTGGCCCCAGGAGACTGGAAGCCCCGGGAGTGTCTGCGAGTGCGTCCCCCGCTCCTCCTCACCGAGCTGGGATGTGCCGCAGCGCGGGGACGGGTCGGAGCAGTCTGAAGGGAGCCAGCCCGGCTGTCGCTCGGAGCTGCACGTCACTCCCAGCTAATTGCTGGTGATGTATCGGTGTGCAGGGCTACGGGACCGTGCTGCAAACCCCCATCAACCCGTCAGCCCCTCGGGAACATGGCGACGCGGGGCGGATCGGCATCCCCAGACACCTGCCTGGGTGAGAAACCAGATTTTCTTATGACTTATGCACTTGGATGCTTTTCCTGGTGCTGCCTCACGCTCCGCAGCCCTTCGGGTCTCATCTCTGCGCTCTCCTGCCATCCATCCGCACGCGCTGTGTCCTCCCTGTGCCTGTTAACCTTGTGCATATTTTTAAATGATGCCATTTCCTTTGGCTTGCACAGCGTTTTATTTGTTCTTTATAGCAGCGGTCTCACACAGGGTGGATGTTGCTTGGAGAGAAATAGATGCGGCTGGCTGCGGGGAGCAGAGGACAGGCTGGCTCTCAAGGCTGTAACCCTCGCTTTGACATTGACTCACCGCAGGCCAAGCAAAACGGGGACGATAACATTCACCTGGCTGCTGGAGGAGGTGACAGGGCACATTAACCATCTCAGACAAAAAAGAATTTCTTAGCCGGTGGCACTGGAAGTGCAGTGGTCAGGGGGAGAGGAGCTTTATAAACGCTCATGTTACGGGGTGGATGATGCTCCTGTGCCTTTGGGCGATCTCTAAGGCATGATACAGATCGGGAAGCCCAAGGTAGAAAGGAGGCTCCTCCGCTTTCAGGGGTCTAAAGCCTTCGGCTACATTCAGCCTAGCCTCTGCAGGGCAGGAGCCACAGCACTGCTCCCATGCCAGCCAGGGCCAGGAGCCGGCAAAACGCCCTGGCCCTCGCTCTTTTCCCTTCACCTGCAAGAGGTGAAGGATGCTGCCGGACACACACTGCTGAGCAGTCGTAGGCATCGAGGCTTTTCCTTACCTCTGGCCCCTTGCCTTGCGTCTGCCTCCGGACTAACTCCCCTGAGCACAGCTCACCCTCCATAGCATCAGCGGGTTCTCTCCTGGCTCACTCCTCTCCACCACGGGCTCCTGGCAGAGCAGGAGGCTGGCAGCACTGACCTGCCCCAACTCTTTGCCATCCTCGTGGGAGCAGCACCCCACAATGTGCGGCACACTGTGCTGTTTCCAGCCAGGATTGCTCTGCTCAAGGGGTTTTTTCCACCATGCAACTCACCATCTCCTCTGCAGGGACCTGCTGGGCAGTGTGCTCCCGCTCGGCAAGCTGCCAGGGAGGCACGATGCCGACCGGCCTGTGTCCTGCAGGGCTGCCAGCAGCATGCCCAGCACACTTCCCTCACCGCTGTGCTCCTTCCCTTTTCCGCAGCCCCAAATCCTGCCGACCCCGCTTGCCACACAGGCTGTCGCTGCCCACCCATGCTGGCTTTTAATGGGTTATTTCACCCGCTGGGCTCCGTCTCGGGGATGGAGGGAGGGAGATGAGCCTTTCTCTCACCTACAGCGAGGAGGGAGCTCCCCCGCGTCCATCCAGCAACCTCTGAGCACCAGCTGGGACGGGGCAGCCCCCAGAAGAGCTGCCATCGTTAGCTGTGAAACAGTCATCACCCAGGCAGCTCTCCAGCGTGCAGGACAAGCCCTGAACTCAGGCCCAACACTTGTAAAGCCTCTTGAGCCTTGTTTTGCCTTACAGCACTAGCTAGCAGGCAGCTTTTTACTAGACTATTAATTATATTCCTACATAAAGCTTTACATCGCTGCCTGCGAGTTGCCGTGTTGTGAATCCGGTCCCGACGGTCCCCTTTGTGCCCCCAGCTCCAGCCAAAACCCGGGGCTATGGACCAGCCTAGAGGCAGCGAGCGCAGCTCACCCTTCCCAAGAGAAAAAAGGGCCGTTTCTCCCCGGTGGCAGACCCCGCAAAGCGTGCCTGGAGCCGGCCCAAGGCAGCTGGCCAGCCCGAGGAGGAAGAGGAGGTAATGGATCCCACCGGCTCTCGCCCAGCAGCAAACAGCAGCGATTAACGGCAAAGTGCGAGAGACTAATTGGACGTTTAACCTAGCGCTGGCACAGAAGCCCTTGTGCTGTAGCTGAAGAGGAAGGATAGATTCGCTCCTGGGCTGCAGGCTGCTCTGATAAGCCCTTTGCTGTGAGCAGAGACGCCTCGGTTGCACCCCGGCTCCCTACAGACAGTTCTGACCCCGAGGGATGCTCGCCGGGGCTGGCGCTGGGGCTGGGCGGGTGGAGGAACAGGAGGAGAGAGGAACTGACATGAACAAAAACATCCCTGGTCTGCTTTGTTTGTCTTGCTCGTTAGTTTTCCTCCTGGTTGTGTTTATTTTTTTTTTTCCTTAATTCTCAGAGAAAAACAGGTTTTGAAAGAGTCCAGCTTTCCCCGCAGTGCTCGAAAGGCAATTTTAGCAGCATCAGTCTCCTCCATGCAAAGGAGCAGAAGGTGACCGCCAGGTCTTGCATGCCCAGGCTGTGCCCAGGGTGTGCCCAGGAGCCAGCCTGGCTCGCCCCGAGGCAGTGCCCACAGCCCCACCCCGCCCCCAGCCTCCTGAGTACGGTCCTGCTGAGGAAGGCATCGCCACTGGAAATGCTGCACCATCTCTCCCAAATACACACGCTTGGCGCAGCGGACGGTTCATCCTGTGGATATAGTGCTTTTGGCTGAGCCTAAATCATCTGCAAACCGCCTGGGTTTGAGCCATCGCCCAGGACTCGGAGTGAGGCGGCGGCTGCAAACACGGCAAATCCGCAGGAGCTGTAGGGCCACGGGGCTCGTCCCATCGCAGCCTCCCCAAATATGAGCCCGACGTCCTGGACTGGGTGATGCCCAAACCCACGATAACCGATAACCGCTCCGGCGTTCCCGTCGTAATGGAGAGGCGCGTTCGTGCCCTTCGCTGTTGATCACCATCGACTGATGAATTTCTATTAGGTAAAATGCCCACGGAGAGCGTTTAGCTCATCTTCCCGTGGGCCTTCCTCTCCCCGCTGGCCACAAACCATCCTCTTCACTGCCACCTCCACAGCCCTCCCTTCGCTGCTTCAATCCACAGCTGGGCTCTCGCAGGCTCTCACAGGCTGGAGGTTCCCAGATGGGCACCGGGCACACTCGGGGCGTTTCCAGGGTTTCACTGGCAAAATGTCACCGGAGCCGAGGCCGGCGATGCCAGCACATCTCCCAGGCTGCCAGCCAGGACCTCTGAAGCATCAAACCACCCTTCAGCCTCATCCACACACTATGTGGAATCTCGGTCTCAGCCTCCCTCGCAGAGCAAGACCTGGGTTTTCGTCCAACTCAGCCTCAAATCAAGCAGTGGGGTGGGAGCAGCCTCTACGCGTGGCCACATACGTCGGGGGTTGGTGGCATTTGCTGTTTCAGGCTTCCAGAGGAGCAGGCAGGACTGAAAGCCAGAGATAATCCTCAGCTCCAGCATGGGGAAATGCTCTCCTGACGGGTTTCTCCAACACCTTGGGCTTCTCGGCGAGATGTCTGCTCAGGCTCAGGGCACTTCCCCGGTTTGGGAGCCACCACCCCAGGTGGGTTCCCCTTGGGTTCCATTCAGCATCTCAGTAGCCAGCCCAAAGCACAGCCTGGGGTTGATTAAACAACACCAAGGGGTTCAGGGCAGGGATAAAAACTTGCAGACAACAAAACGAAGGGCCAGAAGGAGACTCCAGCCTGCCCTTGCCCGGCCAAGGTGCTCGCGCAGCAGGGCTCCTCAGTCCCAGGTATGCACTCATGATGCCTTAATGCTTCGCAGGCTTCGCGGGTCCATCTATCAGCACGCCTTGCCACGGGAGCTGGGCTAATAAGGGTGATTTATGCGGCGGTCACTAATGGCTGACCTGGGCTTCCATCAATCTCTCCTGGAGGTTTCTGAGGATCAGGGGAGATTACAGCTTTGCTGCCAGAAATATGGGAAACAGAGCAGTGCCAGCATCGCTGCTCAGGGAGGGGAGGGAAGACACAGCGTGCCTTGCCAGCCGGCAGATGAGGTGCGCCCGAGCCACGCACCAGTCTCACCAGCAGCCGTGATGGTGGCCGGCTCCACCTGCCAAAGCTGGGGCGGGGGAGCAGCACCCATCTCGAGCAGCAGCAAGAGCCAGTGCTGAAGCCAGCCCAGGGCACCTCTGGCCTCCCACTGCTTTGACATGTTGCCACCTCACTCTGCTCCTAAACTCAGCCCCATCCATCCTCAGGAGTGGACAAGGGAGTGAAAGCTCTGGGCTGGGATGTCCCATATTAGCCCCCTGTGGGCACCCCCATGGGCAGCGGCTCTCCCGGCAGAGACATGGCATTATGCTGAGGCAGCCAGTCAGCACACGGGGTTTCACTTTTAAAATAAAACATCCTGAGCCAGCAGAACTTTTTACAAACTGCAAAGAGCAAAAGAAGGGTTAACCCAGCCAGAGCCGAAAAAAAAAAGGTGGAAATGGAGATACAGGAGGATAAAAGGGCTCTCAGGAGGGGTCAGCTTGAGAGGAAGAGAAACAGAGGAGAGAAAAGGAATTTGCTTCCACAGAAACCCCAAAGGGTTGAAAGAATTTGCGAATTGAAGGGCCAAAAGGAAGGGGCACAACCTGACCGAGGTGGCACATCCCCAGGAGACACAGCGACAGTGCCACCCAGACACAGCCTGGATGGGTGAGGGCAGCCTACTTCTGCTGAAAGATGCTTAAGGAGGAGGAGGAGGAGGACCGGGAGACCAGCCTCATTGATGGGGCAGATCAGGAGGCAGGTGGCTCCAGCGACACATGAGCGATAGCAGCAGCAGCAGCTTTCTCCTTGGCCTGTGATCATCCGTCAGTGTATGGGCTCAAAACATGAAACTGGGGGCAGTCAGGATGCTCCCAGCTCCTGCTCTTCCCTCTCCACTTAAGGCTGACTCCTGAGCTTGTTGCTATGGGAAGGAAATAAATGGTGCCCTCAATGGGTGGGGGGGAGATGTGCTCTGCTCGGGGACCGCTGCTCCTCACGGCAAGCCTAGATTTGGCCCGATGGACCAGGAACAGATGAGACCCCGGGGACGCAGAGCCCCGCTTTCAAGGTGATGCCTCTACCCCTGAACAGCTGCCTGAAATACCCCGCTAGGACAGAGACCACCCACCAGCGACCACGTCCCGGCCCATCGCACCGATCGGGGCATCGGCGAGAAATAGCGAGAACAAATGGGGCAGGAGCCCAGGCAGCTGGCAGCGAGGGCGGCTCTGAGGGATGCGCTGAGCACCGCGGGCACGGGCCATCGGCTGTGCTGGCACAGCTCCCTCCTCTTGGCATCGCCGCCCTTCCTATGTAATACATTAAATATTGAGCGGAGCGGAGGGCTGGAGCTGTCCGCCTCCACGCCGGTCGGGAAACGATCCCTTCCCTGGCACCGAGCAGGGTGAAATATGTGCTGAGGAGAGGAACGGCTCCAAAAGGAAAGACAGAGAGACAACTTTGTTGTCCTGGCCAAATTCTAGCCTGCCAAATTCCAATTCTCTAAAATGCTGCCTGCATTTGTAATAAATAACAAACCCCAAATCAAAACAGAGCCCAATCGCTCCCGTTCCGGCTCTCGCCGTGGGCCGCACAGACACCTGCCACATCCACCCCGGCAGCGGCTGCCTGGCGGTGTCGGGCGAATTGATCTGCGCGTAGAGCTCGCGCATTTGTCTGTAAAGCTCATTAAGATCCGGCGAGATGAAAGGCTGTACAGAAATGTAAGATCATTATCGTTATCAAAAGAAACACAGAAAACTGCTGCTATAGAGGCAGATTTGTTTCCATATAGAAAGCTGTTCAAAGTTCTCCGAGAAGCTCTTTAATAAGATGACTGTTATATGAATAAACTTCAAGAGCTTCTCTCACGCTGGGGAAAACTTCCAAGGACCTCTTTGCCTTTCACGTCTGTCGCACAAATTTTCCGTGCCGTTTCTGACATATCGGGGATAGTTTCGGTGCAGGGAAGGGAATCCTGTCTGCCCTCCTGCTGCTGAAGCCGGTGATGCTCCGGTTAGCAGAGGGATGGGACCGCAGACATCACGCAGCTCGTCCCCAGCTGTCTCCCCACTGAGGGTTGTGAGAGCGGCTCTTCCTGGGGTCCGAGTCCAGGCAGAGGCACCCGCCCTTGGGATGGGGCCCGGTGCTCAGCCCCAGCACCCGCTGGGCAGCAGCGAGCAACCCCAGCAGCCCTTCAGAGGACAACGGTTTGTGTTTAAATCCCACTCACAGGGGTCTCCCCGGCAGAAATTCCCCATCGAATAGCCCCAGTGTACATCACCATTAGCCACGGGGGCAGGTTTAGCCCCTCACATCCACGGCCAGCCCCAGACAGGCAACGCCACAGGTTCACGCCTCCCACCAGTGCATCCCAGTCGTGATGCCAGAGGCCTCCACACATGGAGCCCCGCTTGCCATGGATGCTCCAGGAGGGACTTCGCCCGGGATCGCAGCCCCCCACGCGCGCAGCCTGCAAAGAGGACCTCGCTGTTTAGAACAGACTCCAGATCCTGCACTGGGAGGTTGCTGGTGCCAAGCCTCAGGCTCGGAGCTGGCTGATGGGAGTTCAGATGCAGCGAATCTGGTCCTGCCTGGAGGAAGCAGAGGAGTTAAAATTGCTCAAGGCACCATATTTTTCCAAGAAGAATCAGTTCTTCCCACACAGGGTCATTTCTTTTTCGAAACCAGCCTCCTTTTTATCCACAAGAAAATCTGCTCATAATTATAAACCAAGGAAGAAGAGGTTTCTGGAAATATTCATTTGCAGCTGAGCCATTTTCACCCTGGCACAGGCAGCGCCAGCCTTCCCCACTCCCATCTGTCGCGTTCGCGCCGAGCGCGGCGGCGGCGATGCCAGCCAGGCTCTGCCACCCAGCGTGGCACGCTCAGGCGGGAGAAAGTGACACCGTGCCGGGCTGAGGAGGGAGGGGGGCTGCCGCGAAACTGGGCAGGACTTGGAGCTCGCGTCCTGCCCAAGATGTTCGCCTTACACATGAACAGCTTGGAACCACGAGGGGCAGGGGGAAGGAGGAGGAGGAGAGCAGCACAGGCATGTCTGAGCTCCGTTCGGGAAGGAAGTCTCGTGGAGCTGGGGTTGACGGGCTCCACAGCGCCTGGGCCCCGTAGAGCCGTAATGACAGCGAAGTGGAGCACAAGGTGCCACGTGGGCCAAAGCCGGGTGGCAAGTGTTCCCCCTGCCCGCTCGCTACCTCTGCCGGGTACCGAGCCCAGGCGATGGGGTCCTCGTTCCTTCTGCAGCGAAACCTCTATGGCTTCGCCCCGCCACGTCTCTCTCCCTCTTCCTTAGCTGCATCCCGTTTACATTGCCACGAATAAATCAATCTGCTTCTTGGTGCCTACACCTTCAAATATTTATAGACTGTTATTATACTTTTCACTCCCTCCCTATACACACATGCCCTTTCCTTTAAACCTCTCTCCACCAAACTCTGTATATTTAGTTCTTTTAATCCCTTCCCATAAATCTACCCCGATTCACTCCCTGCTCCGTATCCATTTATTTCTGTTAATGAGAGGCACCGCCGAGAGCACGGCGGCGGATGGTCACAGCAGAGTCATCCAGAAGGGGCTGTTGTCACCTCCCTCCATGGCCCGGTGCTTGGGGACACTTGCTCGGGAGGGCATGGGACTGCCCAGAGCATCTCCTGGGCTCCTGCATGGCTCGGGGCTCCAGCCACGCTGCTGCTTTCTGCCCTCTTTGGATTTGGCATTTTCCACTTTCTTCTTTCCTCCACCCCCCCCCACTTCTCCCAACTGCAAATGACAAAATTGTGAGCAGCTCCCAGACAACTTGCAAACCCAGGAATAAGCTATTTCTGGTGGGTGAATTTAAACTGCCTTTCTTATTTGCAAATTGCCCGCGAGCAGCTTGCAAGTACCAGGAAGCCAGAAGCCGGGGAAGGTGGCAAGTTTAGGTTTGGATCCCACATGGTGTGGGGATCTGCAAGCTCAGAGCCATCAGGAGCAGCAGCCCCGTTCCCCAGCTCAACATCCCCATTTGGCAGCATCCTCCCTTCTCTCCTGGAGCTCAGCCGTGGCCCTGGGCATGCCGACACCCTGCAGAGCGAGCACCCAGAGCACCTGAAACCCGGGTGGGGAGAGGACTGGCTGAGCTCCAGGGCTGGCCCTTGCCCTGCAGCACCCCCACGGCATTGCTCCCCACCCTCTTGCCCCACTCACAAGCTGGGATGGGGATGGGCAAGGAGATCTGCTGCGTGCAGGGACACACCGTGCTCAGCCCGGCGGCTCTGCCACTGCTCATGCAAAGTTTAGTTGTGAACAGGAAAACAAAGTTCATCTTCAAACGGAGAATAAAAGGGGGAAGAAAGAGACTGCTGAGGGAAGCAGGTTCGCTAGTGCCAGGCGGGCCACAAGCAGAGCTGCAAAATCTGCTTGAGTTTATCATTTGCTGTAATGACGCTGCTTCAGGCACCAAACCCCCGGAGACGGCAGCTGACGGAGCCGGTGGCACAGAGCACTGGGACCCAGCCTGCCCATCAAGTCCTATTCCCCGCCACGACAACCCCCGAGATAACCAGGGAACTGACCGGTTAAACACTGCGCTGCTCCGGACCACGGCTCCCCTCCCCTGCAGGCAGCCGTCGCCCCAGGCACGAGCAGGGGGGATCCCCGCTCCCCAGAAAGCCTGGGGATGAGGCTCCTTGGGTGGCTCTGGCTTTGCTGCCTCGGCCGGAGCGTGGCAGCCGTCCCATCTGAGGTGGCGGTGGCAGCGGTGACCAGACAAGTGCTGCCTGTCCATCACGTCCAAGTGCTCAGCCCACGGAGGAGCACGTCATCGCCTTATTGATTTAACAGGTAGGAAACACATCCACTGAGCAGACCCACGTGGCTCCGAAGGGCCTCTCTTCCTCACACCAGCACCCGCAGGGCAGCAGAGGACACACCAAGTCCTGCACACCCACAGGTTGTCATGGGGGGCTGAGCAGGAGAAAGGGATGGTCCTCCAGCAAGGAGACCATCGCCAGCAGCGCAGCACAGCACCGCCGGGGCTGCTCCTATCTCAGCCTTCTCAGTATTTTCATTTTTGGCCAGTCAAGCTTGTGTGTCTTCTCCACATAAGAACTTTTAGCCCCCACTGCAGTGGTTGCTTTTTCATCCCCTTCTTTTGTGGGATCCGGAACCAACACCTTCCTCCTGGCAGCAGCTCATCCTCTCTCCAGCCCCCCCAGCCAGCCCCTGAAGCTCTTCCATCACGAGGAGTGGAGCATCAGTCGCAGGCAGCGCTCCCTTCCACAAACATTCTCTTTCTGCAGGGGAAAGGTCCTCAACGCACCTGCAGCTCCTGACCTCCGCCTCTCCCTGCAGAAGGGAGAAACCAGCCTCAGCCCCTTCATTTCTGAGGCACCTTCTGTTCCCATGCAGCCTCCCAGTACTTGGCCACTTCTCCACTTCCCACCCAGCAGGTGCTGCTGAGCAAAACCCCGCTCTGCTGGGAGTCCTTACGGGAGTGAAACAACTTCATCGCAGCAGTTCCTGTGATCCGGCAAACTCCGGGGCCTGCAGCCCCCCGAGCAGAGCCCACATCAGCCGGACCTTTTGTTCACCTTCAGGGTGATGCTCGTGCTGGAGAACAAGTGCCACGGTTCTGCCCTTGGTGCTGCCATGGTGAACTGGGATCTCTCTTAGCTGTGTCCCAGTCTGTGACAGGTGAGGTGGACCGGTGTGCTCGAGCGAGGGGTACACCATCAGGACACGAGCTGCTCCCTGGGCTCCCGACCTCCGAGCAACAGGGGCTGTAATTATCCTTTGGCCCTCACACAGATTGCTCGTTCGGCTTCGAGCGCTGACTCGCTGGCTCGGTTTGGAATCAGGGCTTGAATCAAAGAGCTTCCCTCAAGGGATCTGGGGGAGAAGGAGACAATTAGATTTGAGCCCTGAAGTTTTACAAGTCTAATAAATTTCCTGGTAGCCTCCGGCTGCCGGGCTGCTGTGCGAGAGACCTCGGCGAGTGAAAGCCAGCGTTTCTCAGGACAGGAAGCCACACCGGCACAACCCGGGTCTGTCTGCCGGGGGACTGGCTGGTCTGACCCCCCTCCTGCTGCCGCTGGCTGCTCTGCCCCTGGGCTCAGTGGTGGGGAGGGAGTCACCGCATCCCTCGTCCTGCGCTGGGGCCGCAGCCGCGAGTGCCAGCTCTGGTCTCCTGCGTCCCGCTCCTCGCTCTGCCCGTCCGCCACAGCCTCAGGGCTGGTGGGTGGCAGAGGAGAAGGGGAAGGTCAGAGCCAGCAGTGTGGAGGGAAGCAGCTGGCTGCTCGCTGCTGGAGACAGAGAGAGAAGAGCAGCTTCTTAATTGGGCTTCACGCAGCACTGCTAGAAAAGGGGTCACAGCAGGGAGGTTACAGGGCTGTGGGCAACTGCTGGGGACAGGGCAGAGCAGCGCTGGGAGGGGACGCTGCCCCCCACCGAGCAGGATCACCCCCAAGCTCCTGCACCCCTTGGAAGGCACAGCCTCGCCTGGCTGCTCGCTGTGCTGCCAGAGCCGCTCTTCTTCTCACCAGGGACCCAAACACACCCCACCTTTGCTTCAACAATGCTAATGGAGAGGAGGATGGAGGAGGAAGCTCCTTTCTCCAGGAAACCCAGCTTCTGCGAGCCCCTGCAGCAAACTCTCTGCCGCCGCCGCCGCCGCCGCCAAGCCCAGTCCCGCAGCTGCACTGGGGAGGGTTTCTACCTCCTCCCACGGGCAGGTGAGATGGGAGCAGCCAGGCAAGCTGCTGCTGCGGGGCTGCTGCGGGCTGTCCCCGAGGGGAGCACGTACCCCAGCATGGCGACCTGCCCGCGCTTGCCTGGGCCCGGCAGGGGCTGAGCCCCCGGGGGGCTGTGTCCTCTGTACCGGGCTGTGACAGCGGAGGGGCCGAGGCAGAGACACATAGCCCAGCGAGGAGAGGTCCAGAGCCCTACAGGTAGGCAGAAATCCCTGGGAAGTCTGTGCTGCCTTGCCACGGATGTGGTGGCACCGGCTGTCCCCTGTCCCTGCCCTGGCATGGCCAGACACAGTGGTCCCAGTGCCAGCAGCTCTCTGGAGAGGAGCAGAAGCACCGATCTCAGCCGTGCCCTTTCTCCGTGCACCTCTGCTCTCAAAGGGCAGCTCCTCTGCTCCACCCCCCGCTGTTGTGGCTGCCTCCAGGGTTTGTTTAGCATAATATTGCTGTAAATCACATATTCCTCTGACACGATGTAAAATATGTTTTATGCTCCCATTTTCCCCACCTTCTCACTAAACTTTTTTCTCTTCCAATTTGAGCTGGATACGCCGTGCCAGGGATTAGCTGAGGCCTCTTTAAGCAGCCAGTCATCTCCAGAACACGGCTCGTAAAACCTGGAGGTCTCTGCGAGTCCTTCGCACTTGTCGCCGCTGACCATAAATCCCCATTTCATGGGGGCCTTGCTCCCCCTCCCCGTTATTTCCTCTCTCCTGCTGCAGGTTGTGAGGGATGTGGAGTGGCGTGGGGTCCTGCCAGGGAGCGAGCACCCAGCCCAGCTCCCCTGGGCTTCAGCAAGGTCTGATTTCCAGCCAGGCTGGGGGGCTGTGATCTCCTCCTCTAAAGCAGGTATTTCCTGGCAGGGTCTTTGCGAACCCTGCATGCCGACAGGCTGAACTCCTGCACTCAGGGGCTGCAAGGAAAGCTCGGGAGATTCCACTGTGGGTGAGTTCGTGCCACTCGCCCGGAGGCAGCCTGCGCTTTCCCCCTGGTTCGTGTTGCGTCCTGCATTTTTGGATGGAGACTGAAGGGTTCGGAGCGTTGGCAAAGAACAGAATATCCTGGACAAGCAGCGCCTGGGTCCAAAGGCACTGGCTGGGATCGGGGGAGCGGGCACGGGTCCTGGCGTGAGAGGGTCTGATCGCCTGGTGACCGCTGAGGGCGGGCGGCTGGGGCCGATGGGGTGTGAGTGAGCACGGGGGGCAGCTGCAGAGGCAGCGAGGTGGAGGTGAATTCACAGCCCACTTTGGGTCGTTGTGGGCTGAGACGGGCCCAGCGAGCAGGGCTGCCACCGAGGGGGAGGAGAGCGTCAGCCCTCCCCTTCTCCCCGCACCCTCCTTTGCCAGGGTAACCCAACCTGGCACCGAGACCCCGCTCACAGCCAGCACCGGCTCCAGCACCCTCGGGCTCGGGGCGTTCGGGCACGGGGCATGTCACCGCTGTCACTGCTCAGGCCCCGCCAGGAAACCCCCCCGAAGGAGGGAGACGGGACCCCTGGTTTTCTTGGGAGCAGGGCTGGATCCCGCCAGGTAGGAGGAAGTGCGGGCACCGCCCGCAGCAGCAGGCCAGGAGCAGATGGCTTCCCTCTTTGTTTCTTCCAGGTTGGGTTCTGCTTTTTTCGCCTTTTTTTTTTTTTTGCCTCCTTTTCTTTCCAAAGGCTCGTCCAGATGGGGAAGGAGCAGGTTATGCAAATACTCCTCGGGCAGCTTTACCTGCCGTCACCCCGGCAACGAGCAGCGGGCAGCGGGGTGTGGGATGCAGGGTGCGGGATGCGGGATGCAGGGTGCAGGGTGGAGGATGCAGGGTCCGCGGTGCAGGGTCCAGGGTGCACGATGCAGGGTGCAATGTCCGCAGTGCAGGATGGAGGGTGCAGAGTGCAGGGGTTCGAGGTGCAGGATGAGGGGTTCAGGGTGCAAGGTGCAGGGTGCAGGGTGAGGATGCAGGGTGCAGGGTGAGGGTGCAGGGTGCAGGATGAGGGTGCAGGGTGCAGTTTGCAGGATGCAGGGTGCAATTTGCAGGGTGCAGGGTGCAGTTTGCAGGGTGCAGGGTGCAGGGTGAGGGTGCAGGGTGCAGTTTGCAGGGTGCAGTTTGCAGGATGCAGGGCGCAGGGTGCAGTTTGCAGGGTGCAGGATGAGGGTGCAGGGTGCAGTTTGCAGGATGCAGGGTGAGGGTGCAGGGTGCAGTTTGCAGGGTGCAGGGTGCAGGGTGAGGGTGCAGGGTGCAGTTTGCAGGGTGCAGGGTGCAGGGTGCAGGGTGAGGGTGCAGGGTGCAGTTTGCAGGGTGCAGGGTGAGGGTGCAGGGTGCAGTTTGCAGGGTGCAGGGTGCAGGATGAGGGTGCAGTTTGCAGGATGCAGGGTGCAGGGTGAGGGTGCAGGGGTGCAGGTTGCAGGATGCAGGATGCAGGGTGAGGGTGCAGGGTGAGGGTGCAGGGTGCAGGGTGAGGGTGCAGGGGTGCAGGTTGCAGGATGCAGGATGCAGGGTGAGGGTGCAGGGTGAGGGTGCAGGGTGCAGGGTGAGGGTGCAGGTGAGGGTGCAGGTTGCAGGGGTGCAGGTTGCAGGATGCAGGATGCAGGATGCAGGGTGAGGGTGCAGGGTGCAGGGTGCAGGGTGCAGGGTGCAGGGTGAGGGTGCAGGGCTCCCCTGCACCCAGGGGGAAGCACCCAGCAGCAGCCCCCCACAAAGGCGGCCGGTCTCCGGGAGGTCTTATCACCGCCTTTAATCTTCCAGCGCACCACAACAAACTGTTGTCCTGGGGACATCCGTGACTAATTACACTGTGCAGGGAGGAGGGAAGCACGGGGGTTTGAAGAGCCTTTGAATCAGTCTGGAGGTGGAGGAGGCAGCGGGCGCCGGGGTAATTCATCGCAGAGGGGCGATGCCGCGGCTCCCTGGACCAGTGCGCGCTCCCGGCTGCCCGACCTCGCAGGGCACCGGCCACCGCCAGCACTGAGAGCGGCCGGGGAGCTGCCATGAGGCTTTGGGCTGGCAGAACCACCCGCCCAAGGGACACAGGACACTGCACCTCCATGGCAGGTCCACCACGGCAGCGGAAGCATCCTTCCCAGGTGGCTCCGTGGGGCTGGCATGGAGCACATCCATCTGGTGCTACGTGTTCCCCTCCACTCAGCTCGCCCATCGGGGTCACCCACATTCCCTCCATGTCCCCGCAGCAGCCTGGAAGCAGCACAGTGAGCCGAGCACCCGGCTTTCGCCGCCAGCTCCCTCTATTGGGGCACGTCATTTGAAAAGCCTCTTCACGTGCCCAAACCAGTTACGGTAATGGTCCAGGTAAAGAGACTGAGGAGTCTCCAAAGGGAAGGAAAATGTTGGGGCATCTGTCCCGGGAAACCCTGAACTCACCCCAACAGCGAGCGGTGGAGGGTGGGCTGGGGAGGGACCCCTTGCCGGTGCTGGTTCTCCAGGGGCTGCAGAGGGGTCTGGTGCAGGCAGCGAGCGCTGCCCTCTGCACACCCCAGCAGCCAGCCAAACGTTTCCGAGACATCGTGTCATTTCCAGCCACTTAATTATAGGGTTGTCCTTCCCAGTCCCAGAAAAAAGCCCTTCCAGCAGCAGGGCTTGTAGGACCCAGTCTCAGCTCTGCTGCTTGGAAATTTTACAGTGCTCTTTTTTCAGTGTGCTTTGTATCCAAAAGGTAAGAAGTTACCGTGAGCCTTTGTTAACTCCAGAGGTGGGCTTGGTAGAGCGCTGCTGGGAATGGCCGTGGAGATACCCCGCAGTCCCCATCAGCTCACATCCTCTTCCCATCCGGTGCCAGCACTAAACCCAAACAAACACGATGCCTGGCTACGGTAACCATGGCCCTTCCCACGGCCAAGGAGGAACACATCCATCTGGGGCACGTTGCAGAGCAGCTCCCTCTGCCTGGCTGTGATGTTCAGGAGAGGTCCTCATGGACCCACACCCTTCTCTTCAGCTGCTGCTTTCTGAGCCTTCAACCTCATCACCTGGGGAGCAAGGTGAGGCCCAGCAAGGTGAGCACAGTGCACAGCCACCCATCCCTGCCTGCGGAGAGCGTGGTCAGCCTGTGTCCTTGGCTAAGGTCAAGCTGTTCCTTCCTCCTGTCCAAGAGTCCAGCAGGGAAGGAGGGTCCCAACTCCCACCTGAGCTGACGGAGCTGTGGATGTGGCACTGCTGGCTGCTGTCCCCCTGCTCTGAGGCATCCCAGGCAGACGGGGCACCTCTGCATGGGGGGATGAACCTCAAGGTGCTGCCTGGAGCGAGGAGCAAGGAGGGCTCAGACCTTCTGACCCCCTGACATCAGCCCGCCCTGGCCGCTGCCCACGGCGCAGAGGAGCCAGGCTCCTGCCCCAGCCTGTGCGAACACGGCCCGGGGAGGCTGATGCAATGGTCTGAGGGCTCGGGGAGGCAGCACTTGGGCTCCTCACCTGGGAAGCCCCGACACGCTCGGCTGGGCAAGACAAGGGGCTCCCATCCTGGGATGTCCCGGAGTCTGCTGCCTGGTAGTGAAGAAAATATCAATCAATACCTCGAGTTTTTCCACTATTGCCTCCCCCACCAGCCACGGGGTAAAGCCCACCCGCCCCTGCCTCTAAAAACCCCAAAGAAGGGACGTCACCCAGCTCACCCCAGCAGCAGGAGGGAAGAGCCGAGGGCATTCTGCTGCCGGACTTGCCCGGGAGATGCCCATCCCAGCCCCTCTCTGCGGCAAGAGCATCATCCAGGGGCTGCACCGTGTGAGGATGGTGGGTGCTGCCGGGTGCGGACGGGTGAGCGTGGGCAGGGTGGGCACATTCTCCTCTGAGGAGTGTGGGCATTTTTGAGAGGTGACCAAAAACTTTCCGATGGAAAGCTGCCCTCAGGAAATGCTGATTCCACACATGGGAAGGGCTTCGTGGCAACACGTACGTTTCATCGACGTGCTTTGTGAATAATTGTGAAAACATGCTGCAAGGTCCAGGAGGTGCATTTCAGTTTTAGCGTCTTGCCTGTTAGTTGAAAGATCAAAATCAAAACAAAATGCTCCAACTGCTTCAAAAAACCCTTCCAAACTTTGCAAGAGGATTTTTTTTTTTTTAAGATAATTCCTTTATTAATCAGACAACCATTTTTTTAATGTTTTACGTTCAGGTGAGATTTCAAGATTTGAACTTCTGCTCCCAAGGAGTGAAGCATGAGGTGTCAGGGCTTCACGGCTTCAGCTTTGCTGTGAACCTTCTGCCCAGCTAGGTCAGGGTCCACGGGGTCACGTCCTGTATTTATTGCCCCCTCAGAGAGGCTTTCCCCAGCTTGGCACTGAGTCCCGGGGGAAAAGTGACCTTCCACAGCGGAGGAATTTTGGTGGCTTCTCCTACCCCATCACAGCAAGTAGACAGCGCTCATTTCCCAGCAAGCAGCTCGGGAGCAGCACTGAGCAGGGCTGGAACTTCGGGACCTTTCAGTGAGCATGGTGCCCTCCTGCACTACCCGGCCGTTAGACGTGTGTCCAAGTGGCAGCCGGGGCCCTCCCAGCCCATCTCAAAAACCATTTCCATTTCTGACCGGAGGAACTGATGGCCTATTTTCCCTCATTCATATGCAGGTGGCATGGGAAGACTGGAGCCATGCAGGGCTGGAACAGTGGGCTGTCCCCGAGCCCCTCGCTGCTGGCAGCCGAGCTGAGCCTACGGCACTGGCTTTACTGGGGCTTTACTGGCTTTGCCCCACCGAAACCCCTAGACCTGGGGTCTGTGGTGCGGGGGGCCAAGCCAGCAGCATCTCCATCCCGGCGGAACGGCTGCTTTAACATCCAGCTCAGCTCCGTGACAAATAGTTATCTGCCACCCACCGCGCTCCCTGAGGGGGGGATTTGTCTGTGTCGCTCTTGGTGCTTGTCACAGCGGCTATGAAGGTGCGTGTCTGCGTGGCCCTGGCCGGGGTGGGCTCCTTAAGTACAGGGGGGACCAGCGGAGCAGGGACGCCACTGCCAGGGCAGCCCGGTGGGATGCACAGACCACGCACAGCCCCACAGCCTGTGTGCCCACCCGTGGGTCCTTGATCGCTGGGGCAGGCAGGGAGCTCCCTGCCCTTGGGGGTGACACATCCAAGGGGACAGAGGCAGAGCAGAGCAGAGCAGGGTCTGGCTGCCTGGAGGTCCCACCAGCCCTGCGGGCCAACCCTTCCCTTGCACAGGTACCCCTGGGTTTCCCAAGCCTTTCTTCCCAGCAAGTCGCTTCCCTCGCTGCCAGGACGGTGCTGCCCGTGGTAGGGAGCCCAGCCGAGCTGGATGGAGCAGGGATAAGCAGTGGCAAGGTAGGACGGGGTCCCTGGAGTCCCTTCCCCTCTGTTCCCAGGGGACGGTGACTGATGGAAGAGAGCGGGGGAGTCCCAGAGAGCTGCAGCTCAATGACCTGACACAGGGAACACTGGGCGGATGGAGCACAGGGATGCTGCGGGCTCCATCGCCAATCTGTGCGCGTGGGGGCGTATCGCCATGAACTTTATTTCTGCTTGATTCTTGTCTGCGGACACGTTCCTGGGCTGGCTCGGCACCGGGCATGCCTGTGTGTGCCCGCCCGCCTGCCCGCGGCTCGGCGCAGCAGGTCTGGCCAGCCCCGGGCTCCCCGGGCTTCGCCCCGCAGCCCGCTCCTGCTGCCTCTTGCTGTGGCTGTGACTCACAGCCAGCAGCAGAGCAGGAAGGGCAAGGCTCGGTGTTAACTGCTTCCCCTCCAACGAAAAAGCTCTGCCAGCCCCTGGGGAAGAGAGGAGTCTGCTTCGGAGGCAGCGGGAAGCGCTGCTGTGCATGCGTGGCCTCGTACAGGCGTGGTCGGTGAGGTGCACGGGGCACGTGCTCACGCATGGGGCGAAGCGTGTCTGCTGTGGTGCCCAGAGCGTGTCCAAGAGGGGGGTCCCATGTTGTTCTCCTTCCCCCAGCTCTCAGGAGGCAGAGGGTCTCCCTCAGACTGACCTCCCGTCTGTGTCGCAACTGACCAGAGGAATGCAGCCTCAGCTCAGCCCCCTCCTACCCCCCAGCTCGGGGAGCATAAATGAGACGCTGGGGAGGTGAAGGCAATGAAGAGGAGCACTGAGACTCCTGGCCAACTCCTGCCAAAGCCCCCAGAGCACTTCTGAGGTGTGGTCTGTATTCCTCTGGGTTTCCTGCAGCCACACTGCTTAGGGCTCTCCGGGGAGCACAAACCTATTTGATGTCATTTCATTTTGGGGTGCTGTCCTGGTTTCCTAACCCCTGACAGGTGCTTTTTAAATAATTGAAAGAGGTGAAGGAAAATAAGGTGAAAAACTAAGGGAAGGATGACCAGGGCTGTGAGAGAATTCACCGGGGAGAAGGTGGCCCCAGTGCAAGAGGCTTAAAATCTTCTCTGCACAGAAGTGCCTTTTACACCGGTCTGCACAGCCGGAGGCTGAAGCACCGGTTTGTGCGAGGTACCAGGCACAAGGCACTGCCAGAGCTCCCCATGCCTCTCCTTGCACTGCGAGAGGGAGCGAATTCTGCCTGCAGGAAAGGAGCCAGGACCTGCGGGACTCTCTGGAGCCGAGGAGAGGGGATGGAAGCTGAGACAGCAGTGCCGGTGGGCAGCAGACCACCGTGCACGGGGAGGTTGGCTGCTTTGGTGGAATTTGGCAGGGAACAGGGCAGATGTCCTGCTTGGACGAATGTCTGGGATGTGTCTCAATGAAAATCAGTGCCAAGATCGCTCAGACAAGTTGCGCTGCTGGGGTCACCGCACAGCCTAGGGCCTGTCTTTGCCTGGGGATGTGTGCTGAGGAAGCAGAAGCCCCTGGCTGTGCTCCAGGAATAGATAAGCCATTTAGTTATAGGGTAACTAGATTAACCAGGCTGTGTGGGGACAACAGATCACCACTGCTAAGCCAAGATGTGGGTCTGAAATGCCCCTTGGCCTGTGATGACAAAGCAGCAGGTTCGACCTGGAGCAAAAAGGAAGTTGGGAAAAGCTTGTTGTGATGCCAGGACCAGCACACAGGTACCCAGGGACCTGACTGACGCCCTCTGTGACAGCTCCCAAAGATGGAGAGATGCTGTTGGCTACAAAACCCATGCTGGTGCCATGCCAACCCACCTTGTCTCCCTTTCCCTGGCAAGCCAGTGGCTGTAGCGTGGACCTCCTGAGGATGCAGGAGTGCTCACCCTTTGCACCGGAGAGTCCCAAGCAGCAGTGGTGCCGTGTGGGAGGGTGCGATGAGGAGTCTGCAGCCACACTGACGTCAGCTGGGCTCTACCCAGCTCAGCTCCACAGCCCACCCTGAGCACCCTGTGCCACAGCCCGTCCCAGTCAGCTGACCGTTCCTCCACTGCCTCAGATGCTCTTGGCCCTTCCCATAGCCAGCGTTCCCCATTTCTTCTTGGACTCTGGCTGACTGACTCCTAACCTTGCCTCCTCCTGCACCCTCAGCTGAGCACTCCCAACTCAGTCCCTTTGTGGCTGGCCCGACCTCAGACGCTGGCTGTTGGAAACCTCGTGTAGTCACTGGCTGTTCCCCAGGTTTCATCTTACCCGTGGCTGAAGGTTCCTCATCATTGGAGCTGTTCGTTCTGGGGACAAGCAGCTCATCTGCTAAATTAAAGCACTAAGAAACCAGTTTTTGGGGGTGTAATTTCTCGCTTCATTATACGCGGTACTCACCCTGCTAATTGCTCGTGCTCAGGGCAAGCCACGCGAGCTGTTTCCACAGCTCACCGGCACCTGGGAGCTTAGGGGGCGGGCATGTGGGAGCCGGCGATCCCTCCTGCGTGGAGGAAGGGCTGAAGGTACCAGACATCCACCAGGGTCTTTTCTGAGAGTCTCTTTTTTCAAGCCATCTCTTTTCCCACCCCCTCTACCGCACATATTCCCGGGACGTTAGAGCTGTGACAATTTAAATGAGGTGGATTTCAGGGGCTGAAGAGCGAGGCTGGGCTCACACCCGCAGCCAAACCCTCGCATCAGAGGAGCCAGCAACTTTTAAACACTCCTTCAACTTTTAAACTTTAAATGCTCCTTCAACACTCCTCCTGAGGATGCGGTCAGCAGCGGGTCCATTCTCCTGTCCCCAGGCCTTTGGCTGTCCTTCAGCCCAGTGGATCAGTACCTCCCCATTGCTCCAGGCACGCTGCACCCAGCACCCAACCGGTTTGTCTGAACATTAGCCCAGGTACGGCTCATTCTGGCTGTGAGAGCGGAGCACTCTGCTGTGCCAGGGGAGACACGCCACCGTACAGAGGACGGCTGAGTGAAAAGGGCCTTTTCCATCCTTCAGACCATGAGACGCAGAGCACTGGACTCATGGAGATGGAAGAGGTGTGAAGGGATGGGCAGAGACACGATGCCGGCTCGGCTGGTGCCTGGTCTGTCACGTCCGACTCGGTTTTCTCGTTGGGTTCCCCCCTTGCAGCCGCCCGGCGCTGCGGGGTGTTTTCTTTGCTCCAAAGATGTCTCCACTTTCCCCACAACACGTAATAAGGCGACCACACAAACCAGAGGATGTGAGTGTGAGTGCATCGGGCAAATCTGATCCTGCCAGATTAGGGAAGGCATTAACGAGGCTTTGAGCCCTTGCCGGCATCTCGGGTTTATATACGGCCCCGGCCACCGCTCTGAGAGTGACACCGTAATACATCACGGCTGCCCGCGGCTCCCTGGCACCCGGCCAGGCAAAGGTAATTTTGTGCTGAGTGATATCAGAAGGCAAAATGAGCCCCACATACTTGGTGTAATTCCCAGAGGCTGTAAAACACCTCGGCCTTCTCCCATCCCACAGTTATGTGTTTTGCATTAAACTTCCCCAAATTAGTGCTAAGTGCATTAAAGTTGTAAAAATAGCCTGCGTAGAACGCCAATAAATGCTTAAATATACAGATCCGGTGTACGGGGATCTATAATTTAGGTTTAAAATCGGGAGCCCCGTAAGGCGCAGGTCCTGTGCCGGGAGCAGCCTGGGGAGTGCTGGAGCCCTTTGCCGCCGTGGAAGGGATGCGCTGGCCCCACCGCCAGCCCTGGAGAGCTTTTTTTCCCAACAGGAGATTCCTTTGAGATGTCAGAAGTTGCAACTCTATTAATACTCGCTGGAGCATCGGATGCAGACAAGACAGGCTGCGGGGATGGGAGGGGAGGAGGGAGGCGGAGAGGAAGCATCCAGGCTTGGGACGGTGTCCCAGCGTCCCGGCGTGTCTGGGGGATAGCGGGGTGGAAGAACGCCCCGGGGGATGCGGGCTGGCTCGCGCTCGGCTATTGTCAGCGAGCAGAAATCTCGCTCTGGATGAGGCTGCTGCCACGTTCGGAGAGAGCCCAGAGCGCTGTCAGCACGGTGGCAGGAGGCTTTGCAGGGATCCTCTCCCGCGGCGGTCACCGCTCGGGTCGGAGGGGTTGATGGAGACCTCCCCAGCGAGGCAGCGGGGGCTGGGGGGTCTGGGTGACCCGAAGCACATTTCCCAGTCCCACCCCCAAGCCCTCCAAGCATGCCCCGTTCCCCCCGAGAGGCTCTGCTAGAGCCACACGCCCTGTGCCACCGGGAACCTGGCACCGAGCCTGCGTTTTTCATTTCTTCCCATCTCCTCTGGCAACCTCGTGTGTGTTTGGTGTTTACATCCCGGAACGCCTGGATACTGTCCCTCCTCGACCACACTCGTGGAGCTTCCCAGCGCTTCCCGTCAGCGGCTGACATCTTCCTCGTGATGCTGTTTCCACCGCAGCCTTTTAGCCCCAAGCTCTCCCAGCAGCAGCCGGGCAGCTCCTGCGGTCGATGCCCAGCTGCAGTGCCAGGCACGGGGCTCTGGGCACGCTTCCCTGCCTGCCCCTGGAGAGAATCCCCGGGCTGCCAGGCTGGTACTGTGTTTTCTTCTGCTTCAGGCTGCAGAGAACTGCCGTCTGTGTGAACCCAGCGATGGCAGAGACATTTCACTGAGAACCCTGGGGAGGAACATGTCCACAAAGTGCCTACAGACGGTGGGATGGGGATGGAAGGTGAACTTGCAGGCAGCCACACGGACCCTGGCCGGCAGGACCGGTGTGCAGGCGGGCAGGGCGGTGGGAGCTCAGGACACCTGGGTGCTGTGACTCCCTCAGCACCCTGCAGCAAAACTGAGCCCCCGATCGCCCGTGCACGGCTTGGGGCACTGCTGGGGGAAACCAGCCCACCCAGCAGCGAGGTGGCACGGGCAGGAGCTGCCCGCGGGGCAAGGGGAGGGGAGGGAAGGGAGATTTTCTGGTGTTTGTTTATCCCATGTGTTCCCAAGAAGGGCAAGGATCTCTTCCAGGCTGGCTCCCAGACAAAGCGAGCTGGGAAACACGGAAACAGCCATAAAATCACCCAGTCTGAAGAGGAGCTATCTCTGCCTCCCTGGTGTCTCTCCACAAGGGAGCAAACTATCAGCTCAGCCTTCACATCACGGAAAGGAGTCAGAGGGGCTGGGGAGAGAGTTTGACTTCTTTGATCCAGCTAGTCAAACTCCAAAGGCTCTGTCCCATTCCCTCCGTTGTGCTCCCGCCATCACTACGCATCCCACACCTCCCTCCATTTCCACAGGCCCACCCAGAACTCAGCCTGGTGAAGAAAAGCCTTCCCATCCCTTCCCATTCCACCCTATCGCATCCCGTGCACTTTTCTGATTTTATTTTCCCTCCCCGCAGCATCTCTCCCCTGCTCTGCTCCAGCAGTCGGAGGAGAAGCCCATCAGCGATGCCCAGGACGGGTGCGTGGCCAGGTCTGCGCGGGCTCGTGGCCATCAGATCCCACGCTTGCTCTCAAAGGTACCTGTCCACTTTTATTACTGTCACTTCCCAACCCTTTGGAAACCTTCCCAAGATGTACTTACGGAATTACTGTTCCTGCTCTGAAGAGAAAACAGCTAAAGCCTTGTTATAACTCCTTAATGTTAACATCTGAATGGAGGGATTATCCTCCCTTACAAAAAGCTACATGTTTGTTTAACGCTGATTTCGCCTGTTTGAAAGTGAATTTTAGAGTCTGTTTCCCTCCCTGCATCTCCTCCTGGCTCCAGCCCTTCGGGTTCCCACCAAGGACGGGGCAAGCTCCAGTCACCTGCAGTTTTTCCTGCTGGAAACACTGGTCTCAAAACCACACCAAGATGGGGAATTTGACTAGGTTTTGTGTAAGGCTCCCGGTTCATCTGCATCCCCCCAGCCCGTGGCTGGTTGCACTGGAAGGTCCCAGGGCGAGCGCAGCGCAGGGGGCTGCCGCTGCCCCGCGGGCTGTCGGTGCTGCTGATCCAACCGAGGAGAAATACAGCATCAACAAGAGGAGAATTTATCTGGTCTCCGGGTTGGGGTTGGAGAACCAGCTGCTGCAGAACCGAGTCGCGATGCCCTTGCTATCTTCTGCGCCCCGCAGCGTGCCCATCGCCGTGCTGCTGTGGGACCCAGGCAGGAGAGGGATGGCAGCAAGGGGAGAACAGACCTCCCTGCGGTCAGGAGCAGCCGCAGCTTTTTCCCACATTCAGCTCCAGGAAACAGAGGAACTGGGGAGAAATGGGAACCAAACTCCTCCAGATGTGAAAACCTTCCAGAGGGTCCCGGTCGCTGCCATCTCCCGTGCCGGATCCCTTCCTCCTGCCGGACCGCTCTGCTGCCGGCACGGCTCGCACCAAGCACGAAGCCTCTGAAGCTCCACGACCAACTGTGTTGGGGTTTTTTTAGCAGCCACGATATTTATAAATGGTTGGTAAAATATTTATGTTATGAGCCTTGTTGGTTTGAAAAATTAATACAACATTAAGTCGGTTCAGAACGTTTAGGTTTTTAAAAATGGAGCTGCAAATTAAACAATCGTTGAATTTGTGGTGGGAGTTACGTGGCAGCAGGAGTATTTATCGCATGCAAAACAAATGGGACCACCACTTCTGTGCCAAAGACATCAGAATTGAGGGGTATTTTATGCCCTGAGCAAATATTCTCAATTTTGGGGGAATAGTTTAAAAAAATAGTAATAATAAAACCTGGTAGTTAAGGACAATCAAAACAAAGCCGAAGACATTGATGTCATATTTTAAAAATACAGAAGACTTAAAGATAAACTTTTACATTGGTCAAATATAGAAACTAATTATACCTCCGGAGCCCCTACAAGGATTTCTCTGTAGAGTCCCTCTGGTTTTGTCCTCTATAAAGAACTGCTGATGCCACGTGGAAAATACCGATAAACAAGTTGTTCTCAAGCCCAGCCGGGCTCTTCCCTCTTTCTTTTGTCCTCTCGTACGGAGCTCCACGACTGGCATCAGCGGCCAGGCCCGGTTTTGGTGCGGTTGCACGTAGCGGTTGACACCAGAGCTGGGCTATGAGGGGAGCCACCCCCGGGCGGCTCCTCGTCCCCTCCATCGCCACCATCCCCCGGCAGGGCTCAGGCCAGGGAGCGGTGGCAGCACTTGTAAAACCTCAGGAAATGCTGCTTTTGGCTTTCTGTGCCAAGACCTTTTCAAGCCACAGGAGTGTGGTGGTGCCAGAGGTCCACAGTTGGGTGCAGGAAGTGTAGAGCCAGGGGAGGAAGAGGAGGAGGTGGCTTTTGGACGGTTTCCTCCTGCCCTAGAGACAAACCTTCCTCTTCAAGATGGTACACGCTGGAACCTGAAATAAGCCCTTGAGTTTGCTGTGACAAAAGAGGCAGAAAAGTGTGAGTGAGGAGGAAGAGCTCTTCTCCTGGGGATAAATATCTCATTGAGTAACCCTACTTTGAGTAACCCTACCTAATAACACTCTTCCATTAACGCTTAGTGTGAGTTGAGTCATCGGCAGAAGAATAACAGCCTACATTTTCAAGAGCAACCGGTGATTTCGTGAGCCCAACTTGATGGCACTTAGAAAACAATCAATTCTGTATGTGCATCCTCCCGACGTCAGGCAGCGTCAAAAGGTCTTGAGATGGGCACCAAAAAAAGCCCCTCCGCTTTTCAACTGCCAGGCAAACACTCATCGCGACTCCAAGAAACGTTTTCACGGAGTTGTTGTGCAAGAGCGGGCTTGTCCATTAAACTGTTAGCCCTGCCCAGGGTTATAAAACCGGAGGTGAAACGGCTGGGATGGAGCAGCCAGCTGAGGAAGAGGGGGGGATAATAAACCCTGCAGAACACCGCGGAGGAGAAAGGCTGCCGAGAGGAGCAGATCGGGCTTGATAAGCTGAACCACCAAGGGAGCAAACCAATTACTTGCAGAAAAGGACATAATGTAGAAGGTCGGAGGGGATTGTCGTGCCGGCGGATGTGCTAAGGTCAAGGAGAAGGGAAAACACGGCTCAGCAAGGCGGGGCGGCAGGGACGGAGTCACGAACCTCCGCTGCTCCTCACGTTCTTTGAATAGCTAAAATAATAACAATAATAAAATCCAAACTAAACTGAAGACACTGATGTCATCTTCAAAAATATTTAAAAGACCTGCATTTTTTGTTCTAGTAAAATACAGGCAGCAATTAATTACATCCCAGCAGGCCTTAAAAGGCAATTCTCTCGACGGCGCGTCTCCTTTCCATGAGGTGGTTTCTGTGCAATGGCGATGACACACTGCTGCGGGAACAGGCTATTCCTGAACGGGAAAGGAGGTCACGGAGCTGAGGAAGGGCGAGCTCTGAGAAAGGGAGGTGAGAAAGCGAGAGACGTGTGTCACGGAGGAGGCAGGGCGGCAGCAGGCGGGGAGGGGAACGGAGCATCCAGCACCAGTCATGGTCAGGGAGGAGAGATGACAGTAGGCGGACCACCTCTCTGCTAGCCCAGGCCACCCAAGGAAGCCCAGGAGGAAGGCGCCCATCCCTGAGTGGGCAGCTCTCGCCGTGGTCAGCACCGACGTCTCCCCGCGTCTGCTCTCCGCAGGAAGAGGAGCAGCCCCATGGGCCGGGCAGCAGCAGAGAAGCCTCTGTCTAAATTGCTTCATTTAATCCATTGTTCAGCTGACTACATTGAAAATGGAGCATGTAATTGTTTCCCCGAATAGAGTCGAACACCATTAAACGTTGGTCTGAAGCTTTGCCATCCAGCAAATATTCCAGCTGGCTGGGGATCCTCTGGGATTGGCTCCGCATCACCATGGTTACGGACTGTCCACGGCTTTATTCCTACGGTTAATTAAAAAGCCTGTTTGACGAGGTGGCTACGCCTGGAGGAACGCTGGTGTGCTGGCCCTTCCGATGCCACTTCGCCAACTCTGCACACCCGCCGGCCGTGGCCCCGCTCTGCCGGGTGGGCACCGGGCACCCGCAGCCCGTGGGCGACGGTGCCGGGGACGGGCTCCCCATGCACAGGGCTGGGGGCTTTCGGTGGGTGTTTTGGGTTTTGGGCCAACCCCAGGTGAGGGATCACAGGGGGGTAGTCTTGACCCTGACTGCTTGTCCATCTCCCACGGACCTGCCAGAGGTGGTCCTCGAGCAGCGAGCTGTGCCCGTCGGTGGGGTGGATGGGGCTCAAGGGCACAGGATGGCTCTTGCAGGAGCTTTGTGCCCTCAGAAGGGTGAGTTCAAAGCCCAGCCCCGCTACCAGGAGAAGGGTTTGCTGTCCTCAGGCACGCTTTCAGCAGCAGAGCTGCAAGACCACCCTCCCAGGCAAGGCAACAGGCAGAGAAGGGCCCGGGGAGGGTCTGGCTTTGGGAGCCCAAGGCTTGGACAGCAGAGAGGGTGCAGCAGAGCAGAGCGAGAAGTGAGCACAGACGGGCTGTGACAGACCTCGCGGAAAATCCTTCCACCCTTTCGTTCAAACATGGTGTCACTGGTGACCCTTCCAGTGCCTTCAGCATCCCCAGACAAATCCCACTGCCCAGGGGAAAAGCACCACAGCCGCCGGCTGCGTGGGGGGAGCAGAGGCCAGCAGCCGGGCATGGGGCATCATGTACCTCTCCCTCCCCGGGACCCCCATCAGAGCGGGTGCTACCGGACAGACATCGTGGGGAGCAGGAGCGGGGGGAGCCGGCCAAGTTGTGAGGAAAATTACCTAATTAGTGCACAAAATGAGTGAGCCACGGGGAAACGCAAACAAACAACGCTCCAAAACGGCCGGGTGCAAATTACCAGCATCGGCCCAATTAGGTGAAACAAGCCCCGTCCCAGGGCTGCTCATAAACGACCCCGGCAGCAGGAGGGCCCTGGCTTTGCTCACGGCGAGGACCTCCGAGAGCTGTGGCTGCGTTTAGTGCCAACCGGCATCCTTCAGCCGGGGCACCCTGCACCCCGAGCTGGGCACCCTGCGCTGGCAGCTCCTTCCCCACCGGCCTCAGCCGCTCCTGGAAGAGCCGGGGTGCTGGGGGACCTGAGGGTCCCTCCTGGGAGACAACCCCATCGCTCCTCCGAGGGAGGCTGGAGGGGGATATCTGGAGCAGCTGGGGTCTCAATCTGGCCAGGTGAGAGTGGGGTCCCTGGGGTGGCCACTGGCTGCAAGGGCAGGATCTGTCCCTGCTGCCTCAGGATGGGCCACCCTGATGGTCAGCTCAGCCTGTGCTTGCAGCCAGGATCAGGGTCTGCTGGGGAAGGGGAAGGGGAAGGGGAAGGGGAAGGGGAAGGGGAAGGGGAAGGGGAAGGGGAAGGGGAAGGGGAAGGGGAAGGGGAAGGGGAAGGGGAAGGGGAAGGGGAAGGGGAAGGGGAAGGGGAAGGGGAAGGGGAAGGGGAAGGGGAAGGGGAAGGGGAAGGGAAAGAAGGAAGCAGGAAAGCCTGAACACAAATGAGGCTTAATTATAATAATGGTATGTAGCTGATTATCAAAGCTAACATTTAGGGCTGGATCTCAGATACCATCTGGTGCTTTGCAGCAGGCTGGGAAGGGCCAGGAGAAAACAAACTCAGGTTAAATCCCTGCGAGTGCCGCTGCGGGGGGGCTGCGCTGGGGGCTCGGCGTGTCCTCTGCCCCTCCTGCCTTCCAAACCCACCCCTCCGGGGCTGGACCCTCGGCGGCTGAGCCCCACCAGCTGCTCTGAACCACTGGCCGTGGCTCGTGGGGCTGCGCTTCGTACTCGGGTTGTTCCAAAGGCAAAATCTGCATGGCAGGAGAAATTCAGTGCTCGAGGCTCCTGCTGGAGATTGAGGCAGCTGCCTCATGAAAGAGAATTTTTGAATCCCTTTGTCAACAGCTAAATGTTTCAGTTGACAAAGTCAATGCATGATGCGATATTATAAATATTAGATTAATTGTATTGTATAGGATTTATATCGCATGAAGATCCAAGGAGTTATTTTTACTTCTGTGAAAAATAAAGCAAGAGAGTTAAAGTGATTTGTTCAGACGCATTTCCCTCAAAAACTTTGTCAAAACCCGCTCCTTCCCAGGGAACACTTTGATTTTGATAAAACTGCATTTCTCAGTAGAAAAACCAACCTGTCAACAGTTCCAGCCAGCTCCGCTAAGCACAGCCCGAGCCCTCATGAAGAAACCGGCTGGCTCCCCAGCAGCACTGCCCTGAGCGTGGGGGCTGGTTTCTCCTCCCCTCCGTCCCTGGGAGTCGAGGCATCCCAGGATGTGCAGGATGGTTGTACCAGGCGCTGCGGAGCCTCCACCCCCGGGATGTCCCCTCCAGGGCAGGCAGCATCCCTGCCCGGGAGACACGGTCCTGCCAGCAACTCCTGCAAGTCCCCAACCTCCACCTCAAACCCTTTATAGGTGACGGACCTCAGACCCTTGCGCCACCTCTTTCTGTCCCTGACGATGCTCTCAGCTGACTGCCAGCTCTGAAGCAGCGTGTGTGTCCATCTGCATCTGGAGCATCTCTTGCCGTTGAGGGACGCGCTTTGGAGTGAAGATGATTGCACGTTTGTTTGCTTTATTCCTGAGCAACCGCTTTGCTGGGCTCCCACCTCACCCCTGCGTCCCACAGCCCCTTCCCGGGGTCGGTTCTGCTGCTCCCCCTCTGGTCCTGGCTCCAGCGGCTGCCGCTAAAATCAGAGAGGAGCTTCTGTCCGTTCTAATACTAATAGGCCCATTTTTAATAATGATGTTTTTGCAGCAATTTCAACCGATCATGGTGTCACAGGGGTATTGATGAAAAAAAAAGCGTCTAATCCCTTTTAATAGATTCCATTTGACAGCGAACGTGTCTCACTGTTCGTTCCCAAAGGCCCCGGAGGTTTCAGTGTCACTTATGGCTGACCTTGGAGGGTAACAAGACCTTCTCCAGAAGAATGGCCCAGTGTCCACCTGGGACTGGGCTCTCAGGCCCCCTAGTCCCCTTCCCCACCTCTCGGATGATGGAGCTTTCTCTGCTGCTGCCGGGGCGCCCAGGGAAGGTCTATTTTGGGACGTCCCATGGGACTGGTGTTTTATTTGCTCTTTCTTCTCTGCTGCACACGAGCTGGGCACAAGGGTGGGTGCTCCGTCCTTCGCAGATCAGGAGATAGGGATTTTCTCTCCAGCCTTGCTGCTGCGAAGAGGAAAATCCTCCTTCTCCATGACTAGGAGAGAAGAGACAAGGGGAAGCAGCCGTTTGCAGAGCGGTGCCTGCTCCAGGGAGCCAGTGGGAGCACCTGGCTGCTGGTCCCTGTGGTCTCGCTCCCAGCTCACCCTTGGATGGGTATAAGTGGGGTGGCCACGCCGAGCAAAGCAGCCTGAAGCCTCGCAGCCTCTCCAGAGCCAGCCTGCCTGACCTGTATACATAAATATCCCAGCAAGCACCTGCTGAAAGGTGCCAGACAGCACGTAACGAAGCTGCAGGTCCAGAAATCATTAAACAGGGAGGAATAATTGGCAGCTCTTCTCCAGCATCGCCGGGGTTGGGAGCTAAGGCAGCACCCTCCGGCTGGAAGCACGTCCTGCCCATCATCCTGCTGCAGGCAGCGGGGCAGGATCCGTCCCTCGGCACCTCACGGGCTGGGACAGTCCGGGGGTGACGGAGGGATGTGGTGCTGCGGAAGTACCCTGTGGCCGGACACCCTCCTGCTCGGGCTCTGCAAAGATGCAACTGGCCGGGAAGGTGCAAGAGCCACCCCACACACCCCCACTCCTGCCCACTGCCCCCACCACGAGCTGCCCGAGCCCAGAGGTGGTCTGAAATGGGCAGGTCATCCCTGCCTGGCTGCCAGCCCTGAGCCCCGCCAGCCCCAGCCCCGCACCCCTGGTCCCCCTTGCTCTGAGCTCTCCCCCACGCCTACCCCCCACCTCCATCTGGTTTCTTCCCCTCCTGTCCCCTCCTTTCATCCTGCACGGGTGGAGAAGGGAGCTCTGTGTGTGTCCAGGGCGCTGGGGGGTGATTCATGGCTTGTGGTGGGGGGCCGGGGGGGCTGGCTCCCCTGGCAGCGGGCTGGGGGGCAGGAGGAAGGGCAGAGCCCTGCTGTAGCTCACAGCTAAATGCTGCCTTTCACTCCAGCAGTCCCAAGGAAAGTAATGAGAATAATTAAAGGTAATTTCATTTATTTCAGCTTCAGCGTGTAAAGCAGACGGGGATGGGGGGTTCCAGCTTCCCACTGAAGGCGGGAAGAGAAGAAAGGAGAGCTGAGGCTGAGCTGCCCGCAGGCAGCAGGACCTGCTAGCAGGGGGAAGGTGGTTCCAGAGGGGATCCTTCCCTTCGAGAGACCTGTGCTGGCAATGCCTGAGCATCCTGCACCAGGATTACCCAGTTTGGCAGCTGAAGAGAGGTGCAGAGCTGGGGGAGCCCCCCCAGAGCTGTGCTTTCCCCCCGTCCCTTGCAAAGGGGATGCAAAGCGATGCTCGCTGAACCAGTGCCAGCTCAGATCAGTCCTGGTGAGGTGGAGCTGTGCCTGCAGCCCATCCACAGGCTCACATGAGAGTGGGGACCATGGTCCTGGGGAGCGAGCCCCCCTCAACATGGTGTCAAGAGCTCATGAGGCACTACCCGCCCTGCATCACCGCCTGACCCCAAGGAAAGCAGCCCCGGCAGCTGGGAGCAGGGCTGTTAATCAGTGGTTAGTTACACAAATACCCTGGACTGAAGGGACCTAACTGGCTGGTGACGATGCTGAGCTGGGTAATGAGGAGCCCATAAACCACACAGGTGACAGCATCTCCAGCGGTACATTCCATCATGGAGACCCTCCCCGAGCCCTCCTGCTTCTGTGTCACACACAGACACTTCTTGGGGCTAAAGGGACTCCTCCTTTGGCCCGAGACTTCATCTCCATCCTCAGCATCACGACAGCAGCCCTGGGATGCTGCCTGGTGATGAGAGGGATGAGGAGACGCTGCTTTCCAAAATTTGGAGAGGTGACCGTATCCCAGAGCATCCCAAAGCACCCCCCTGCAATAGGAGGGTGGGTGGAGACATGGCAGCAGTGCTGCGGGAGGTGACGGAGCAGCCCGAGCAGAGGCAAACGGGTCCCACGAGTGCTCGAGTGCTTGTTCTGACGCGGGGGCCGCTTCGATTCACCCATGCTCTTGACCCCATTGTGTCTCTTCTGCATGAGTAATGCCGGTTCTCACACTTCCCCAGCGCACGCGCTCATTAAATATAAATTTTATACTCAAATATTCAACAGCAGTGTTTTGAACGACGTGTTTGGGTGCATTTGAGATGCTCCCTGTGTCGGTAAGTGACAGGAGCTGTCATCCGCATGCGGGGAGCGCAAACACCAGGTGATGCCCGTGGCCGGCCAACACAAGGACTTGCAGGATGAGCTTCCGAGCACGTGGCCTCCAGGCAGGTTCACAGACAGGAGCGCAGGTCGGGGGGAAATCTGTAAATCATACCTCACAGTAAGTAGGATTCAGAGAAGCGACTCCCTCGCTGAAGTGCCATTAAGAAACAGAAGGGGGAAAGGGTGAGTACCTGGGAAGGAATGTTTCCACCGCATCTCTCCCCATCTTCGCATCACCAAAAGCACACCAGTAGCTTTCTGGCCTGAAGGCATCTGAATGGCCCGTGAGTGCCTCCAGTACAAGAAAAGGATCTTGCCACTGTTTGATAGCCGGTGGTGTTTGTCCCAGAGCTGGAAGATGCCATGAGAGCTCAGAGCTGCGTGCTGGAGGGCACCACCTCAGCCACCAGCCCCCGGAGCATCTGGGGCTGCCCGCTTGCCCTTCCCTTTGCTCTCAGTGCCCGATGTGGCTGTGTGAACACGCTGCCCTTCCCTGGTGCCCCCCAGCCCAAGGGGAAGGTCTGCGGGGGATGAGGGCTGGCAGGGAGCCCGCGGGTCCCCTCCGTCCCAATCAGCTGTGATTGAACGCAGCCCCGAGCCCCCGGTTCCTCTGCACGTTTGACGACGAGCATCCGAGGAATCTGCAAGCCATTAGCTCTCTGTTATCTTTCTGGAGATGCTGAGGTGAGCCATATGGAAGCACTTACTCGTCAACAGCCTGGGACAGGGTTTGGTGGGGTGGCCAGGACTCAGCCCTTTGTGAACTGCAGAGAAGCTGGAACGCGTCCATTGACCCATTTAATGAGCTCCGGCAAGGGGAATTTCACACTGTGCCTGGAGCGGCAGTAACCTTATATGTAGAGAGAGGGGGAGATAATTTCTAATCTTGTCAATCACGCCGTTGTGAAATCCGCAGCAGGGTTCCTTATAGCGTGAGGGCCAAGGAGAAGGCGGAGGGCCCGATCCAGGTTCTCGCAGAGCAGGACTGCACAAGAAAGGCCTTTCATTATTTTTCTTCACCGTCTCCTCATTTCCTCACTGAAAGAAACGACAATATATTTATTAACTAGACAAATATTTGACTGGGACAACATGCTGAAATGACCTGCAAACGCCTCCTCGTTCCCACCAAGAGGGGCTCCTGCTCCCCGCCGCAGCCGCTTTCACACGCTGTGTTAGGAGGTGGGCGGCTGCCTGCGCGCCCCAAGCCCTGTGGGGCCTCCAGCAGCTCCGTCCACCCGCTCCTCCTCCTCCTCCAAAGGAGGAGGAAGAGAGGAAAATACCTCCCCCAGGTGCCCCAGGGGCTCCATCCCTCTTGCCTGCATGCCGAAGTTTCTTGGATGGTCTTGCAGACACTGCTGCAGGGCTATCTGCAGCTCCTGGTTTGAAGGAACGTCCTTGCTACAGGGAGCACAGCTGGTCCAAGCACCACGGTGCAGGGGAGGACAGAGGACATGAGGGCGGGTCGCAGGCTCTGCTATGCTCACCAGATCTCCTGCAGCCATTCCCCAGGCTGCTGTGCTGGTGGCCATGGGGTCGTTCGAAGCCAGAGGAGAACCCCTCCGGGGTGCAATGCTATCTCTGAGCCCTAAGAAACAAACATCACCCCTCAAATGTCTGTAAAAAACTATTTAAAACCCAAACACACACAGATGGCTTTGTGGGCTTCGTGTCTTCAAAGCCCCCCAGCCTTCCTGCGTTGGCTGGGGAAGCTTTTGCTGCTGCGCTGTGTCCCTCAAGGTCACCTGTGTTTAGGGGATGGCAGCGTGACGCCCCCGCCAGCACTTCGCACACTAGCAGGACCCTCTGATGCCACGGCACTGCCTGCACCATCGTCTCCACCACGGGGAACCGCTCCAAGAGCGAACTCCAAGCTAAAGAAACAAACAGAGCCTTTTTTCCCCGTTGTTTTTCCTGTTTGCCTAAGAAACATAATCTTCCCCCGAAATGAAAAAAATAATAATAACTTACAGGAAGGCCCCAAGCATGAGTCGGTTTGTGTGCGATTTCAATCAAAACAGGCTTTAAAAAACAAATTCCTTCGATATTCGTCACACGTGTAAAACACATTAAAGGGGGACAGACGGTGGATCGGGCTCCCTCCGGCTCCTGCCCGCAGCGGGAGGTGCAGCCGAGCATCGGCGAGGGACATCTTTGAGTTCACTTCTCAGAATCAGTTTTGGAATCCTCGCCTCTGAATCCCCAACATCTCGCAGTACCAAGGGTGGCCATAGCCCGGCTTTGGTCCTGGCAGCAAGGGCAGACGGGCCAGAAGCCGCAGCGATGGGCTCTCCCAGCTCACGGAACAAAGTCTTTGCAGATGCCAGCTCAGTGTGTCACCAGGAGCAGCCCATCCTGTGCAGCTCCCACCTCCATCACCCCTGGCCGCGGGGGCATGTTTGCCAATGTATTTTATTTTTTTCTCTCTCGTTATGGTGGATTACAACGTACTGTCGTGAGTGACCGGCACAGAAACGAGCGCATACAGCCCGCCCCGGGCCACGCTGTCCCTGGCAGGGTCTCTGCTGGAGTCGCAGCCCTCGCTGCACCGTGCCGTGATCGTTATCCTCCGAGTAACACAGCCCGTTTTCTGTGGGTTCCTCATTTTTACGAGGTGTGAGGGGGAAGGAATGCTGTGTACAGTTTAATTAGGGACTAAGTGCCTTGGGGGTGGGGGGCAGTGGAAAGCAGCAGATACCCCCAGCACTAGCCCCGAACATGCAATCCCCCATTAAAGCAGCCCCTTTGATGTCGGCAGCCCCGGTGTCCCACCGTGCTTGGCTGAGGGCAAGGGGAGGATGAGGATGCTGGAGGCTGCAGGGCCAGACAGCACCTCGCTTCGCACCCCAGGCAACCCCCGTGCACTCCTGCACGGCTGGAGCCCAACACCTACCTGCTGGGGTGGGGGGGCTGGCAAACGCAGGAGTCTGGGCAGGCAATGGGCGAGAAATAGGAAAAATCAGCAGCAAAGGGAGGTAAAGGGGGAAGAAATCCGGGTTCTGGGTATCTGGGGGCTGAGCTGGGCTCCCAGCTAAGAGGGGTAAGACCTCTGCTGGAGGAGCCTTGGGGGACCCACTGCCATGCGGAGCTGTGGCCAGGGCAGGACTGTGAGGTGGCACTTTGCTTTGGTCCCTTCCCCAGCTCTGCTTTTCCTTTTTCTGCCTTATTATTTTGTCCAAACACCTCTGGGAGCGGGAACCAAGGGTGAGCACAGACAAGCTGCAAACAGCCAAGAATGACACGATGTCCCAGCCGGAGGCTTCACCTCTGCGGCCGGGACACAGGCAAGGGCTCGGCTGGCTGCTGCGCTCCCAGGGACCTGGGGTTGGGTGCTGCTCTTCCCCGCCTGGGTGCTGCTCTTCCCCACCTCATGCAGAGCAGCTACATGGAAATGGGATTTGGCCTCAGGAAAGATTTAATTCCTGACACCCTTCACAGCAGATCCCTGGCCCTGGCAGGGAGTTAAATCATTTTTCCTCTCTGTGGTCCGATGCCCCATCCCACCCGAGGGATGCCCATGAGCCCAGCGTGGCCACGGTGGGTGCCGGTGCGTGCCAGGCGGTGCCCGGACCCCAGCCAGCCTGGGAGCCCTGCTCCCACACGCTGGGGCAGGTGCCTGCTCCTCTCCCCATGACTCAGGCACAGCCAGGCACATGGTCTGGGCAGGCTGAATCAGCACCCCGAGGGCAGGAGGGGGCCCTTCCCTCCCCTCGCACCCAGGAAGGTGTCGTGACCTACCCCTGCTCCGTCTCCAGACTTGTTGCAGGCTGCAGGCACATGTTGTGGGAATTAACGGTGGTGTGTCAGCGTTTGCTTGTCCCACCCATCACACAACAAGCTGCGGGGGCCGGGGACTAGGGGCACAGTGGGGTCCCAGCTCCAAGGTGCGCTGGAGCCAGCACATCGCCCACACCAAAGAGCTGAGGCCAGCGGCACGCACCGACCTGCCCCATCAGAGCAGAGGTGCACAAAGCCCCTTGGCACCATGGGGGATGTGAGTCTTGGGACACTCCCCAAGGTGCAGCCTGGCTGAGGGCATGTCTGGGAACCCTCTGCCCAGTGAGCTGAGACCCCCCCTTCACCCCGATGTGGCTTTCCCCCTCCACAGCCCTGCCAGCTCAGCAGGATGCTCCACAGGGAGCGGCTTTCCCAGGCTGGGCACGTGCCAGGGCTGAGGGCTGGGATCGGGGTGCAGGGAGCCTCTCCGGGAGCGTCCTTCTTGCCACGATCCCTTTCACTCTCAGGGCTGGTTTGAATTACAGTGGCAAAGCCTCATTTCTCTTCTTCCTGGGCTGGCGGGGCGCCGGGAGCACGTGGGGAAGGGAAGGGAAGGGGAGAGAAGGGGTGTTTCTGCTGGCAGCATCACCAACCATCAGAAGAGTTACAGACACTTCATAAATATCTGGTGGTTGAGAGCTCACAGGCTGCAGATGGCCATGGTGGAGGAGGGCAGGGAAATTCAGCCACCCCCTTCATGTGCACCCACTGCCACGCAAAGCCTGGTCCTGTGCAAAGCAGCGTGGGCAGCCCATGGGGTGCCATGGGGTGCCAGAGCCACCCTGGCCCATGACCTGTGACCATACAGCAAGGCAAAGCCCGGGGGGGGTCATTATTGACATCCCTGTGTGTCTCCTCCCTGCAGTGTGGGAGCTCCCAGTTATCGGTGGGGCGTGGCACCCAGGTTATCCCATGGGATATGGCAGACAAGGCTACTAAACCCAAGTACTTTGCCCGGCATCCCTCCTCCTCCTCCTCCTCCAGGCACAGCCCCCATCACATCCCACATTCACAGATGTCTCCGCTGTTGCAAAACATGGGTCAGCAGGAACCGGGGCCGCTTTCAAGACCCCCTTCCCCATCGGTGATACCCCACGGGGCTGTCATGGGGCAGGAGCAGAGGAGCGCAGACGCACAGCACCGCTCTCCCGCAATGTGACTCCTCGTCCTGTAAATAAATCCCATTTTCATTTCTTAGCAGCGGGGTGACACATGGAAGTGGAGAAGTGAACTCGGCGCACACTCACATGCCTCTCCTGATTAGGACAACTTTTAAGTAGGTCAGAGCCGGGACTGAAGCTGCTTGACAGCTCCCCTATAAAACATACCCCAGTTTAATGCCCTGTATATTTTTTGCGATGTGAAATCGGAGCGGTTTATAGGGGCAATGTGGGGCAGCAGATGTTATTCCCATGCTGGGGGAGGGCAGCGGTGGGGAAAGTGACTGCTGTAAATGAACTGGTGATTAAGGTCGTTAAAGAATCTTAACCCAGGGGCACTGGGGGAACGGGAAGGGGGTGGCCGGGCTCCAGCGGCACTAATAAGCCGTGCTTCCAGCCGTCCCGTTCCAGCCCGGCGGGGATGCTGCTGGCCGGGCCCGGGGGTCACAGCTTCCCAGGGGTCACACCTCAGTTTAGGCAGCTTAATGCCACCTTCTCGCTGTATTTATCTATTTCCTTATATGTCCAGCATCCAGAGATTATAGGAGGAAGGTCACTTCTGGCATTGCCTTTCCCTTTCTAGTTTTTGGAGTAAGCAGAGTAGGTCACCCGTGTTTGTGGCTGGGGGAAAAACACATTTTGAAAGATCCCTATGGATCTGGACACCACAAGGCGAGCAGAAGAGGCAGCACCCATAGCAGTGGAAAATCATCCTCTCCTGCTGCTCCAAAACCTGCCTCACAGTGCTGCAGGCTGACCCTCCTCATCTCCCCTCCGGCAGTTTGGATGGGGACCTGTGGTGACCCTCTGCACCTCCTGGGCTCCCCGTGGCCAGAGAGCACCCGTGGGCTCCCATGGGATGGTCAGTGCCGCTTTGCTGCCTGCAGAAGCTGCTGCCCGTGCTGGGGCTCCCCTTCAGCAGCTCCCCCTCGCCCCGGCTCCCCCGGCATCCCCCAGCTCCCCCCGCCAGGCAGCTGCCTGGGGCTTCACCCACCGGCCCCCGCTCCTCCCGCACCTCCAGCTCCTCAGCCACACGCTTTCTGATGAGAAAGGAAAGAGGCATGATTTAAACCTGACCTCTCACCCCAAGCTGTGTCTGTAATCAGACAAGCAAACGTTAATAGACCGAGCCAGGCAGCGGAGCCCACAGCCCAGATAAAACCCGGCCCCGACGACAATTCAATTTCCTTCCATGAGATCAACTTGCAGCTTTAGCAAAGCCACTTGTGCGGTCGCTGGGCTGAAACAATCCGGGCTGGCAGGCGCAGCCACGCTCCTCCGCCTGGCACCGCCCGAGCCGCCCCTGCCCCTGCCCGGCAGCTCCTCTGCACCGGCACCCTGCCGGGGGGGGGCTGCCCACCGCCCCAGCACCCTGCCGGGGGGGGCTGCCCACCGCCCCAGCACCCTGCCGGGGGGGGCTGCCCACCGCCCCAGCACCCTGCCGGGGGGGGCTGCCCACCGCCCCAGCACCCTGCCGGGGGGGGCTGCCCACCGCCCCAGCACCCTGCCGGGGGGCGCTGCCCACCGCCCCGCAGTGCCCCAGCACAGCCCGAGGATGCTAATCTCACGCATACCCTTGCATCAGGGGTGGGGAGCCTTGGAGCCTTGCAGGGGAGGGCTTTTATTTCCCGGGAGGGCTCTTCCATGCACATTGAATCCCGGGGGGCTTGCGGACTGCCCCGGGGAGGCCAGACTCGCCCCCCACCGCAGCGCGCCCACGGGCATCCCGAGCCGAGCTGGCGGGAGGGTGGCAGCAGGCGCCTGGGGCCTGGGGCCGTCCTGTCTCCCGGCTGGCCGTGCTGAGCTCTCCAGTAGCTGCAACCCTCCTCCTTCCCCTGCTCCTCCCGCCCCCCTCCTCCTCCTCCTCCCGTTCAGACCCGGTGGGTGCAGGAGCAGGGGCAGCTGCAAGGCGGAGTGCCCGGTGGGTGCAGGAGCTGGGGCGGCTGCAGGGCGGAGTGCCCGGTGGGTGCAGGAGCTGGGGCGGGCTGCAGAGCGGAGTGCCCGGTGGGTGCAGGAGCTGGGGCAGCTGCAGGGCGGAGTGCCCGGTGGGTGCAGGAGCTGGGGCAGCTGCAGAGCGGAGTGCCCGGTGGGTGCAGGAGCTGGGGCGGGCTGCAAGGCGGAGCGCCCGGTGGGTGCAGGAGCTGGGGCGGCTGCAGGGCGGAGTGCCCGGTGGGTGCAGGAGCTGGGGCGGCTGCAGGGCGGAGTGCCCGGTGGGTGCAGGAGCTGGGGCGGCTGCAGGGCGGAGTGCCCGGTGGGTGCAGGAGCTGGGGCGGGCTGCAGGGCGGAGTGCCCGGTGGGTGCAGGAGCTGGGGCGGCTGCAGGGCGGAGCGCCCGGTGGGTGCAGGAGCTGGGGCGGCTGCAGGGCGGAGTGCAGGGGGGACGGTGGGGATGTGTTTTCTGTAGCGAGCAGCAAATAATGTCCGCATGAAAGGCACGATGCTGGCTTTGCTGGTTTTGCTTTCTCTTCTTTTTTTTTTTTTTTTGTTAAATTGCTTTCGCTAATCTTTGACCTAGATAGTGCAGGAACTTGATGGGAGGGGAGGGGGGCTGGCCGGGGCGGGGGCGCAGCAGGGCTGGGCAGGCAGGGCTGGGGACAGCGAGGGGGTCGGAAAGGGCAGCCCCCCGAAACAGAGCAGTAACAGACTGAGGAAAAGCAAATAAAAAACCCATCAGCCCAAACTGTCTTGAAGAGCACTGAGATGGCTGGAGTCCATGCTGTATTGTTGTGTTACATCGCTACAACGCCAAGTTTCTGCGAGGTCTGGAGTTCAGGTCGTGGTGTGTCTGCGTTGATGTCAGCGCACATCTACGCTTACTTTCATTGCACATTTCCATGCAAAGAGCAATGAGGTGGGGAGGCAAAACCCCGCTTCAGGTGGAGGGCAGGAGACCGGAGCATCACCCGCCGCTCCGTTCCCAGCCCAGCCGCCTCCACCCACATCCAGTCCCCCCATGGCCGGGCGGGAATTGCTGTGATGACTGGCATATGAGCCCTGCTAGATGCCTCCAGTTTACAACCCGCTGCCACTGATTTCCAACCACTGTCACCGGTTTGTTACCCGTTTCTCCCGGTTGAGTGCACGCAGGGATACTTTATTAAAACAGCATATCTGCAGAAAGAGGCTTTTGCTTTAAACGTGCACCTCAGTAACCACAGAAAGACCAAATGTAAAACTAATCATTGCGAGTCCCCGTCCTGCATCCCCTGCATCGGCACTCGCTGGCTTTGCTCGGAGATCACCAACTCCCCTGTGTGCTGCACGCACAGCTCCAGCAATCCCAGTCTCAGGGAAAAGATTAGCTCTTAATTCCCCGAAGCCAAATCAGGACACGACACAGCCCATATTGTTCCAATTTACACCTCCTTATGAGTTTCCTCAGCTCCCTTTATAGTCTCAGTCTCTGTGCTGTGAATCTTCCCCGTTTCCAGTCACTCCAGTCTGGGGGCCCAGCAGCTGCAGGGTCCCACGGCCCGGTGCCCCACGGTGGGAGACTGCTCTGGAGCCCGACAGCTTCCCCTCCATGGGCTGCATGGACAGGACCCCCCAGCATCTCCCGGTCACCTCCCACCCCGGGTTGCTCCCATCCCCTCGCATGAGAGCCCGGGCAGGACTAACCACCACGGTGGGCGAGATAGGGGAGAGCGTGGCCATGCTGAAGTCCCGTGGGGGACACAGCACTGCAGGACCTGGTACCCCTCGGGCATCCCTCCGGGGTTCTGCACCCAGAGCCGTGTGGCTGAGCTGAGCTCAAGAAGTGCCTCAGCCAAGAGCTGGGGTTGCAGCCTCTCACCGGGTGCTCCACGCTGGATGTCGCAGCTTCTCGCATGGAGGGTTTTTCCCAGAATTTGTTATTCTGATTTGGGGAATTTTTTGGTTTTTGTTTAAAAGGAACATGAGGATCTGATGAACAAGGCAGCAGCCTCACATAACCTCTAGCTTGGCGTGAAGGCAAGTCCCGGCTGTTTGGGATAAACACAAGTCATTAGGAAGCTGCCCTTTCCCAAGCCCAGAGCAGGGGTGCTCCGGGAGGGGCTGCAGGGGTGGGAAGGCAACCATCCTGCTGCGGGCTGGGGAGCCCTGAGCACCCATCTCTGCTCTCACACTGCTTTCCCACCTCCGGACCCATCAGCAGGTCAGGTCTCCACTTCCCTGCACTTCCGCGGTCCCCAGACACGGTGGTTGCACTGCCACGGGTGCTCCCTGCTTGGAGCGAGGTGCAGCGCCGGTACCAGCCCTGTGCGCCGGGGACTCCCCCAGCCAAACCAGCAAAATCCACAGGGGGAGAGCCACGGGCACAGGCGTGCCAAAACCCCTCTTTGTGAGAGGCAATTTGTTATCAGATTCAATTCACTGGCTTAAGGGATCTGACCGGGTATTTCTGCTGTTAAACAATGGCTCCCACCACGAGATGGGAACAGAGATGCGCAGAAAAGGTTGGGTGGCTTTGGTGAGCCTGGCAAGTGCCCCTCGCCAGGGAGAAGCTGGTGGCGTCTGGGGCAGCTACAGCAGGTCCAACCCCAGGTACAGGCTCCACTCCCCACAGCGCTGCCGCATCCGCCCGGTCCCCAGCAGATGATTTTCCCACATCCTTTCTCTCCCTGCTGAGGAGAGGCTGGGTCTCCCTCCATTCCCCCAAAGCCCCAAGCTGCTCCCCGCAGCTGCAGCGCCCTGGCCAAGGCTCTCCACACAGCTTGGTGTGGCTGTGGTGGGGTTTCACCCTCTCTGGTGCATGAAGGAGTTAACGTGCTGAAAACCCCACATCCTCCTCAGAGGGGTTTTCAGGGAGGTGGACCAAATCCTATTACAGCAACGCTTACCTGGGGAGCGGTGGGGAGGGCAGCCACGCAGCAAACCTCAGCGGTTTGCTACTTGATTTGTTCTCCAGGAGCCGAGAGCTGATGGTGGAGCAGCCCAGGAGCGGCTGGAGAAAACCCTTGCAGCTCGGGAGCTGCTTTTCTGCCCTGAGTACAATAACAGGGGCCTCAGAGATGGCACCTCTGAGGGTGCATTGCTGCCCTTGAGCCGGGATGCTGCAGAGAGCGAGGGGCTGTCGCTTGTCCTGCTCACGACCACCCTTCTGCCTTAATTTTGGAGGGCTCTCAACCACCGAGTTCATGGCTCTGGCTGGCACCCCACAGCTGCCGGCATGGCCAAGGGGCAGCCAGCCTCATCGGGGAGACACCTCTCACCCCAGCCAAGCAGAGAGGAGAGACAAAAAGGGAAAAAAAGAAGAAAGATGAGACTGATTGCCCCAAGCAGAGGAAGGGGAAGGTGAAGGCAGCCATTTGCCATATGCACAACCTGGAGAGAGCGGCCGACGGCTGGCACGTGGGAAAGCATCCGGGCAAGGCTGTGTCTGCTGGGCTGTCGGAGCACAGGACGGGGAGCTCTGTTGCGTGCAGGCTAATAGAGACCTACGGGATAATTGGCAGGAGCGGCGGAATGCCACAGCCCTCCCCGGCAGCAAGCAGCCCTCCTAATGGGAGCCAGGTGGCCATGCCCCTCCAGCCCTGACCCCGGGGCTCTCCGGAGCGGGGCTGCGAGCACGACCCTGTCCGCGGGATGAAAGCAGCCGTCCCTCGCCCCCGCGTCACCCAGCGAGTTGCGGACAGGTGTGGGACGGCTCCGTCCCACCCCAGCACACGCTTCCCCCCGGCCGGGCTCTGGCACAAGGAGCAGCTGTGTCCCCAGGTCGTGGCACGCATCCGAATGCGCTGCCGGACAAGGGAAGCTGCCAGCGGGTCACAGCCGGAGAGCGGCTGAGCGGCTCTGCTGGAATGTCAAGGACGGAGGGGACAGATGGTCTGTGTCCGTCAGGGAACGAACGGAGCGGTCCTTGGCCCTTTGCCCCCACGCTGCCTGCGGGGGTTTGCTTTCTGCTCGGGGGCAGCTGCCGGGGAGCGGCAGGCGATGGGCTCCGGGGACGAGCTGCCTGCCACGGCCATTGCCACCTCCTCCCCGGCACAGCATCCCAAACTGCCGCAGCCAGCGGGCTCTTTTGTTTGGGAAAAGGGGGTCTTGGGGTCAAGCTCGATGTCTGGAGAGCAGGGTCGACCCCACCAGTGAGGCTGCATGGAGAGTCCCTCCTGCCCTGAAGCCTGTGCCATGGCACCAAACCAGAGCCCGTTCCGCTCCCCGGCCCTGCGAACAGTGGGTGACTGGAAAGTGCTTTTTTTAAACCACTCTTTCTGGAGACACAGTGATCCAAGAATAGAGTTTATGCATAAAATTGGACTCCTCAGTCAGGGTATATAACACCAGCACGGCAACCGGCTCCATAAATCATGCCTCATAAATCTCCGATAATGCAGAACCTGCGTGCTGGCTGCAGATCAGCGCCAGGTAACTCAGCTCCGAGAGGAACCAAACTTGGCAGCAAGGTGGAAATCAGAGACAGGCCAGACGCAGCCACTCACCCCTCTGCCCCAGCATGCCCTGCCCAGCATCATCCCACCTCCGCGCTGTTCCCCTCTGAGCCACCCCGTCGTCTCCCACGCAGGACCACTGCTCCCCACTGGTGAGCAGCAGCCCTGTGTCGAGGGAGCCCTTGGACATGGGGTTAGAGCATCCCAATGCAGCCGTTTTCAACCAAAGCTTCTCCTAAGCCCATTTAAGCTTTCCGGCTGAGCTGGAAATCTTGTGAGATTCCCATTATACCGGATTCCCATTAGTATACGCTCCCCCACAGGCATCTCCAGTTCTGCTTGTGCCGCCGCGCTGTGCTGCTCAGAAAACGCAGGAGCCAGGTTATCCCTCCGCCCAAAAAAACAAGGACTCCTCTCACATCTGCTCATCTTAGGGGTAGAAAAAGAGCATCTCGCTCTGAAGCGCCTTCCCACGTGGTCCAGTGCCACGCACAGGCAGGTTTCCTGCCAGGACCTGCCCGGAGCTGCTCCAACAGACACGTGCGAGGTGGGGAGGATGGGGAGGATTGGCATAAGCACCGGTTGTTATTTGTGCTCAGTTTGCAGGGGCGCTGGGCACTTTCCGGTCCAAAATGACCTCCCTTGCAAAGGGCATCACCATTTTCCAGCCCGTGCTGCTTAACGTCCCCTCCAAAAAATGAATGAAGCGCTATCTAAGATAGACGGGAATCGCTTATCGATTCCCCTCGGTGGATGCCCTGATCAAACTTAGCATCCCGCCGGCTGTAACGAGGAGAAGGAGGAAGATCCCAGTCCTTTTCCTGGGGTGCGCAAGCTGGGCCCGTCTTCTACAGCCAGGCTGGGGAAGAAGCCGGCCCCAGCCCCACCGTCTCCATCGGGTAAGAGGACTCGTCCCTCCACAGCCGTGTATCGCCGGGCAAAGGCTGTCACCGGCCCGTACCACGCAGCCGGAGAGCGGAGCTTGTGGCACTGAGAGCCCGGATGGAATTTCCTTGCCCCGCTGCCTTGCACGTATTTGTTGTTTTTTAATAAAATGAGGTTAGACCGTTTCCATCCCGGCTTCCCAAAAAAATCGCATTAGCATCGGTCACGCCGCAGCAGGGATGAGTGGAGCGGCATAGCCGGCGAGCGGCTCGACGGGAGCTTCCCGAAGCCAGAACCCTGCCAGCAGCGACGGGGGCTGCACGGGCAGAGCTGCCGGCACCGCCGCCGGCACGGCCCCAGCCACGGCACCGCTCCTCCAGGGCAGGGGGTTGTGCCGGCCGGGCATCATTTTAGACGCAACACGGAGCAGCCAGCACGGCAAGTGCCCTGTGACGGGAACCTGCCATCCTGGGCTGCACCGGCGAGGTGGGATTTATTCTTCCGTCAGGCAAATAAATGGAGGCGGGGAGTGCAAAAATCGCGGCTCCTTTGCCAGATGTGCCCCGTTGCTGTTATCGTGGAATATTAATCAGAAAGGCCTGTGTGTAATTTTGGAGTTTTGATTAGAGAAATCTCCCTTACAATAATAATCACGCTGGGGCCTGTATAAATACCAACGGCTCCAGGTTTGCTGGCTGGATAAAGTGGCACGTTGATTGCTCGGCTCGCCTGTTCATCAATCATTCGGCGTTGCCCCCACGTTAGCCGTCCTCCTGGACAGCCCCCTTCTTGCCGGCTCCCCCGGTGCCGGTCCTTTCATTAATAGCCGCCTTCCTCCTCCCCTTGCACCTCCGTCCCCGCCGCCGTCCCCTGCGCTCGCGCTCGGCCCCTTCCTCCTCGCCTGCTCCCTGATCCCTGCATTCATCTCAGATTATATAAAGTTTGGCTGCCTTGAGTAAAATAAATTGCAGGCTTTTGAAGGACTGGGGCTCTGTATATTTTTACGGTTAATGAATCTTCCTGTTTGAGTTTGGAAGATGGGAACTTTGCTTTCCAGCTGCCATGTGCAGCTCTGGCCAATTAAATCAACGGGGGCTGGAAACATCACCCCGGCGTGGGAGAGCGTCGGGCGGGGGAGAGTTGGGTGGGAGGACGGTGGGTGGGTGGGTGAGCAGTGGGTGGGAGAGCGTTGGGTGCATCCTCTGCCTCCCTCCCCACCATCCCCTTGACAGGCACTGCCCAACCCGGAGTGACACCAACCCATCACCCCGAGTCTCACCGGGATAAAATGAGACCAGCCAAGAAAAGGGACGGGGAAGGGGTGAGAAGAGCAGCATTCATGCCGCTCACGGCCACAGCGGTGCTGCCCAGGTGGGCAGCTGCCCCGGGGTGCTCTGCATGGGGTGCAGCGGGTCCCACTGTTCACTGCTGACTCGACATCGCTTGAGCACAAACTCCTTGGTTTTTTGACTCATCCAAAGCCCCGCAGAGGAAGAATCCAGCCTGCGGGGCCACGAGGGAGAGGTTTTGCCAGGAGGAAAAGTGAGCTCTGGGCAAGTAACTGGCAGCGAGTGGTGCGTGTGCTGGGTTTTCCCTCCTCGTCCTCTCCGAGCCACCTATGGGCAAGCTGTTACAGCCCCTAATTTATTCATCATTGCAACTGATTCATCATCTACTTTTTATGTCTGGTTTCTTGGCCTGTAGATTATCCGCCAGCAGTTTGTTGAGCATATTTGACATGTGAAACTCAAGCTGTGTTTACTTGTAGTTCATGTACCATGGCGTTTGGATTGGCCGCCTGCCATCAGCCACGTGGTGCCTGCGCCGTGCCCGGGTTGGCGGAGCGCGGCTCGCCGTGGATGCTCACACGCACCAGCGCAGCCTTTCCCCGGCTGCAGAGAGTTCCCCGCTGCTGGTAGCACTCCTCGCTCCTCCTGCCCTGCTCCTCTGAGCCAGGCAGCCAGCAAGGAAACCATATTTCTGTGAACATTCGAACGCGTGAAATCCCATAAAACCTGGGGGCAGCGCTGGAAGCGGAGCTGGGGAGGACTTGCCAACCCCGCGTGCTGGAGCAGCTTTCTTCCTCCAAATTTTCCGAGCTATACTGAACACAAGGGAGTCTCCGAATGTGAATTTCCACTCTCGCTGCATATCCATGACCTCGAGTAAAACGAAGGAAGCCTTTCCCGGTGCAGGGTCCCAAGGAGAGCCAGAGGGGTGCCTTGCCCTGGTTGTGAACCCATAAGCGAATCAGCAGCGGGGGGGAGCGGGGGGACGGCGGCCCTCGCCATACGGCCGAGAGCTCGGCCGGCACGCGGCTGACCCAGACAGGGGAAGGCAGGTCGGTCTCCTGCGACCGTGGGTGTCACACCCTTACAACAATAACCCCATTAACGTGCGCGCACATCAGAGACATGCACACGCCAAGGGAGAGGCGAGAAAAAAAAAGAGCCCTTTCTGTCCGTTAGGCTTCAAAAATATGTGTTTGATTTTCAGATGTGAAGCTGGAATTGCCTCCAGATGGACGCGGGGTCACCCTCCCTGACACTGGCTTCCCATTACACTGATATTGGATGCAGATATGTTCTGCACAGATAGCTGACAAATACAGCACCGTGTTGCTGCGGGTGAGTTTTCCCAAGCCATTTCCCTCGCCGGTCCCCGCGGTGCTGCCATTGCCATGTCTCCGGTTCCCTGTCGCTGCCCGCTCGGGGTTCCCGGCTGGCCCCGAATCCATCCCAAATTTGGGAGCAGTCCCCTCCACCTCCCAACACGGCAGCAGCTCTCCTGGTCCGGCTGTTTTCAGCCCCGGGTTTATTCCCTTCCATCGTCACCGGGGATGGGACGCAGTTTTCAGAGACGAAGCAAACTTCCCCCATCGTCCTGAATGACAAACAAACCTGAAGCCGGGTAAAGAGCAGCAGCTAATAATATGGCAAGATTTGTGGGGCTAATGTATAGTATTAAACGTGGCAATAAAAATATAGAGCTATTAATTGTGTCGTTGCGGCGCTGAGGGCCTCGGGCGGTTTCAGCCCTGCTTTTCTGTTTTATGGTGTCACCAGGATCTGCTGATGGAATTACTGCCGCCTTGTAATAGGAACAGTAATAATAATAATAGCAACCATAACAATAAGAATATATTTTCTCGCCGTCCTATTCCCCCTCACTTTCCCAGGGTACTTTGCAATTAGATACTTGGAGAAGCCACCGCAAATCACCGTCTCTTCAGCCCGATTTCCTCGGGAAGGGACGAGCTGTGTGTTGGGGGAGCAGCGAGCTGCAGGATTCAGCGTTACCCTTTCTGTTTTCATGACCCGCCTTTCTCAGGAGCCCCCTGGGACCCTGTGGAAGGGGCTGCGCGGGGCCAGGTTGGCGTTGTCCCCGCAGGAGGTGTCTCACGCTGGTCCCCGTCCCCGGGAGAGCGGCAGCCACGGAGAAAGGGATGTTGTGCATCCCACAGCACCCAACACATCTCCGGCAGCCGGGGAGGAGCAGATGCGGCGGGGGCGAGAGCTGCTCAGACGGTTATTTACAGCCTGAAACTTTGCTCGGGGAAGTTTGCTCCTTTTTTTCTGGTTGTTGAGTTATCCGGGAAAGGATCACTGTTTTCTCAAATGTATTCATTATCCAAAATTATTTGGGGCCTAACATAGGGGGGATCTTTCCACTGACTTAGCTGGGTTTTGGCCCTTAATGAATAATTTCTGCAAATAATTCTTGGCCTGTGTCTTGTTCACAGGCAGTTTACTGCAAGAATTCAAAAGTCAAGCTGCTTTATTGGCCGTATAGGTCATATGGGATTATTTCCGTTCCCTGAGTAGATGACTCTTAGCACTGGGTCTTCAGTGCACACATTTTGTATTAATTCAAAATTTGCTTTCTATGAATATTTTACAAGAGTGCCTTAAAATTCACTGTTTCCATGGACATTCCTCCTCATAACTCATTCTGTTTGCTTGAATATTAACTGAAGGCAAACAGAGCTGGAGCGTCCAGGGAGCCCAGCGGAGCGCGCTGGAGGAACGGGCACGGGGACGGGGGGAAATTCCACTGAGGAGCACTTCACAAATGTCAGTGCAGGTGAAATAAATAACCCTGCCCGCTCCAGGCCCTCGTCTCCGCTCCCTCCTGCCTCTGCGACCCGCCGGCGTTCGCTCCAGGAGGAAGGAAAGAGCTCTGTGTTCACCTGGTAACCTGGGCTGTCCTCCCTCTCCAGAACGGAAGGAGTTGTGGTTTGAAACACTAATAAAGTGTGGAAAATGAGTTACTGGGGAGCGGCGGTTGTATGTACCTCGCAAAGCGTCTGTGAGCAATCCTGTCCACCCCACATGCCCCAGAGGACCCTCGCTCCTGGCACACGTGTGCTGGCAGAGGATATCCGGGACAACCTGCCGAGCACCTTCTGCCCCAGGCAGGAGGGTGATTCCCACCCATCTCCAGCTCCAACAGGTTGCCCAGACAGGTGGTAGAAGCCCCAGGTCAGGTTGGACCTTGGACCTCTGAGCAGCCTGGTCTAGTGGAAGATGTCCCTGCTCAGTGCAGGAGGCTGGACTAGGTGACCTTTAAATGTCCCTTCCCACCCAAACCAGTCTGTGATTCCATGATTCATTATGTTACTGGGAGGCAGTGGGGAGAGGAGCCCCTGCCAAAGCCGTCGACACTCCTGCCTCAGGCTCAAGTCTCCTTTGAGCTGTCTCTGCTGCCCCAAAAGCAGCATCCCAGGGTCCGAGTTCCCTACACCAAGCACTGATGGTGGAGATCCAGCGGGAATGGAGTCTGCTGGTGCAAGCTGGAGGGGAATTGGCCCGGGCAGGTTGGTCCTGCTCCAGGTCTGGAGGGAAGAAGGGTCCCTGGGGCACCACGTTGCGGGACCGGGAGGTTTGCACCATCCCTTCCCCTCCTCTGAGAGCTGGAGGGTCTGGTTCATCTCCCAGTTAGAGCAAGGTAAAACCAGAACACCCCAGTTGACCCCAACCCCTTCAGAGCCTATTTCCATCCGCGTACACCAAAGGGGAATCTGGCCCGCAGCTTCCAGGCTGTCAAATCCATCACCTCCCCAAGAAGCCCAGACAAGAAAGCACATGTTCCCTTGGCTGTCGTGCAGCAAGGAGCTGAGTAACGGGGCGGTCTCTGCCTGGCGAAATGTGGATTCCATTTGGGCTGAGATTCTAATAGATTCTGATGCGATTTTTTTCCTGATTCGTACCAGGCCATCTGGATTTGTTTCTGTGAGATGCTGGTTTAATACACTTAAAATTTCCCATTGAGTCTCATGCACCAAAGAGAGGGGGAGGGGGCGAATGAAAAGCAAATTTAATAACAGAAAGACCTGAAATCTATTAAATATACATTAAAATACATTTGGTTTCCCAGTGGGTGCAAAGTGCCATAACGTTTTACTGGGTTTATGACGCTGGCAGAGGCTCTGAATGAAAATGGAGGAGAGAGTCGAGGGTCCCTGCTCAGTAGTTCACGGTGGAGAGAAGGAGTCGTCTGCAGTTTGCTAACGCAGCAAAAACGGAAAAGGCTTCTCGGGTAGATCCGCAGAGAGCCTGTTCCACATGTGTTTCCGTTAAGGATGTTCGCAAAACCTGAACAGCAAGAGACATTCAGGTTCTCAAATTATTTGGGACTTTCCTTTTCCCTCTCGTGCTACAGCTTTGGCAGGGCCCCTCCACCCAGCCTCCCCCCAGCTCCTCCACGGCCCACGGACTCGGAGGGGCTCCGCCGTGCCGGGCTGCTGCGTCGTCCCAGCAAAAGTGCCACGTCCAGAGGCAGGGCTGGCTCCCCCAGCTCGAGTTTTTCCTCATCCCTCTCAAGAGCAGGGCACCGGGGCTGCTGCAGCCTGGCCCGCTCCCGGAACACAGGGCACAGAGCAGGCAGCATCCCTGCGAGGCAGCGCCATGAGCCCTGGAGGAGTTGCAGGTCTGTGCAGCATCTTGCATTTTCAGCACTTTATCCTCCCGAGCATTGCAGCAATGAGCCGCCTCGCATGCCCGATGCCCTTCGGTCCCGTCCCTGCAGCTCCCTGCATCCCGTGGGGGTATAACGCTGCTCGTGCTCCCTGCTCCCCCCGCCAGCACCCAGCCGACACCGTCAGCAGCTCTATGGCTGGAGGCATGGCCGGTTTACCCAGATCTGCTGGTCTGGCCTCTCTCCGTCCCACCCCGCGCTGCGGCTCACTGGCCAGGACCAGCTCGGGGGCTTAATTCCTCCCTTAACTGATTTGGGCCCCGGCATTTTCATCCAGAGAGCGCCGGTCCTCGCTAAGCAGACCGAGACAAACCCCTGGGTCTTTCCAAACATGATGAGGGGGTGTCCCAGGTGAAGGACCTTCCCCTTGGCAAAGGGCACCCCACTATTTGTGTACAGGCTTAGCCCTGCTGCATTTTAGGCGTTGGCATCAAGCAGAAAGGGCTTTTCTTGGCTTAATTCTGCTTTTCTCAGCCTGGTCCCAGTCCGCACACGGTGAAGCCAGTCATGAGAAAGTAACAGCAGGAAATACGCACCCGTACCCACCACGGGCTTCGACCAAAGGCTCTGGTCTGCACTCACCCAGGGCTCCGGCTGTTCCTGCTCAGACGCTGAGCCGTTCATGCACCCAGGGATGAATTCTGTTTTGCAGCAATGTGCACGCATGACCAGTGAGGGGTAAGCGTGTGCACACACGTGTGTCCACATGTCTGCATGTGCATGTGCGTGTGTGAGCACACACATGAGCAGTGCCAGCAGCAGGGACTGGGCAGAGATTGGCGCATGGTGGGGATGCGAGTGGAGTGTGTGCTGGGGCAGGTGCCGGGGCTGGGTTTCCCGGAGGGCCATGGGGAGCTGGAGCCCCCATCCCGGGCTCCGGCTGGGGGGCATTTGGCAGCATGGAGCGGCACAGCACGGCACGGCACGGTGGGGCTGTGTGTGTTCCTGCACACCCCCCATGTCAGCGCCAGCGTGCAGCCCCGCTCCCCGCCAAGCCGGCAGCAGATGTTCGGGGCAGAGCGCGCCAGAACCCGGCCAACTTTCCATGCTGGGAGGGAGACTCTTTCCGCTGCCAAAGTCAGGACGAAGCTTCCCCCACGACAGGGTTCGCCGGCACGATGGAGATAATGGGAAGATGTTAAGGCAACACAGCTGGCAACCATCAGCCCGCTGCTCCGCGCCGGCTGCTCCGGCCCTGTGCTCCGTTGTTGGGAAGGGAAGAGAAACACCGACCTCTGGCCGGAGTCAGAGCTGAGCCTGCGCTGTGGGTAGGGAGCTGGAACAGGATGGGCTTTGGAAAGGAGACCAAAACACAGCCCCGATGGGTCACAGATGATTAATCTCACAGCTCCAACAGCTACAAGAGTCCCAGCACTAATGAGCCAGTGGGTGAATCCCACCACGCTGACTTTTAACGATGAGTTGGATGGCAGCCAGCCCTTCCTCTCCCCGTCCTCATTCCCACAGCCACCCCCACCAAACCCTGCCAAGCTGTGCTTGGCCTGTATAAAGCCCACCTCGTTTCAGCACCAGACTTGGGAAGCGAGGTGGAAGAGAACAGGATTAGGAGGGGTGGGCACGGATGGCTGGTGCTGCAGCTCAGCCTGTCTCGAGCATCCCTCCCTCCGGCTCGGTAGACCCGGAATACTCAGGTCCTGAGGACCCAGCAGGTGCACGAGCATCCACAGACCAGCCACCTCGTCCTGCTCACGCCTACCCTGGCAGGCAATGCCGCTGAGCAGCAGCGCCGCCCCGCAGCCCCAGCAGCCAGCACGCGGGCTCAGGAGATGAGCGTCATCCTTGGCTGCAGCCACAAAGGAGGAGAGAGAATCGTCGTTACCCGGCCACATGGCACGAGGAGACCACTGCAAGGATGCTGCCTTCAGTGCTCTCATCTGCGCTTCCAACCAGAGCAGGAGAGCTTGGAACAGGTTCAGAAAAGAGCTGGGAGTGAGTCAAGGCAGTGGAAAATATGCATTACAGTGACAGAGCGAAGAAGCTCCGTCTGTTTAGTTTATTGAGGAGACCAAGAGGTGGCTTGCTCACGGTCTACAAGCATATGCATGGGGAAGAGATTTCTGATAGCAGACGGCTCTTTAATCTAGCAGGAAAAGGCATTACAACATCCCTAGTTGGAAGCCGAAACAAGACAAATCCAGATTAGAAATAAGAAGCACATTTTTTAGCAGTCAGAGCAATTAAGCGTTGGAACGAATCCCCAGGGACAGAGTGGGATCTCCATCACTCGATGTCTTTTAATGGAGACAGAGTATCTTTCTAAAAAATATGTTTCAGCTTGAACATAACGATGAGTTTTCTGCCAAGGCAGCGGGCTGTGGAATGCAGGAGGTCAGCCTGGCTGGTCACCGTGGTCCCTTCTGGCCTGGAAATCCATCAGTTGCGCTGTAATTCTCTGAAATGGGCAAAAAATAACCCAGGAGCAGGCTGGCGCGATTATCGCCCTGTGCATTGGGCTTGGAATGCACAGCCTCAGAGCCGGAGCTCCGTCCTGCTGCCCAGGGCAGAGCCGCCCGCGCTGGGGAGGTGAGGACAAGCCAGGGATGGAGCAACTGGTGCTCCCAGCTGGTGCGATGCTCCTGAGGGGAGCTGGATGCTCCGCACCGTGCTCTGCAGGGGGTGGGCGAAGACACCTCCCCTGGGCAGGTCTGGGCTCATGCCCAGCCCGTCTAAGGTGAGGCAAGCCCGGATGGAAAACCTGTCAGGGCTAGAAGAAAGCCAGCTTTGAATGGCTCCCTTTTAAATTCATTTAATTCCATTTTTAATGATTATTTTAAGGCCGCTTTTAGTCCCTAACAAAAGGCGCTTTAAAGTCTCTAGGAGCGCCGACTGTTGTAAAAGGGTCAAGGGAAGGCGGGAAGCCCACGGGACTTCGTTAGGAACGCTAATGCTGATCGTAAGCTCTCCGCCCAGCACGCCAGCGCCAGGGAAGCCTGGCAATTAGCACGGGCCCACGAAAAAGCCTCTTTTTCCCCGTCCTTGCCCCCTGGTAAGGCTCAAGGAGCAGATAGAGGCGATACGGCGCGGGCAGACACAGAGGCACCGTGCCCAAAGGCAGCTCTCCCATGTTCAGCAGCTGCCTGGCCCCGGCGGGATCCAGCAAACGCCGAGCTGCCAACCCCAGCCGTGACTCCCCAGTGCTGGCCCACCACAGCTCCAGCTGTCCAGGGTGTCCTTGGCTCTTCCAGCTCCTCCAGGAGCCAAGTGTGTTTGGCCATCGGTACCACCACAGCCCCGGGGACTGATGGAGAGGCACTATTAAGACCCCACCCAGCAAAGCACTGGAGCTTCCCAGTTGCGATTACTGGACATCCCATCACCAGCTGGGACGAGGCTCAGCCTGGCAGGGACAAGAGTGAGACAACACATGCCAGGGTAGCTTTAGGCTGGATATTAGGAACAATTTTTTCCCCATTGGGGTTGCGCAGGCGTGTCCCAGGCTGCCCAGGGCAGCAGTGGTGGAGTCCCCATCCCTGGAGGGGTTTCCCAGCCGTGTGGAGGTGGTGCTGGGTGACAGGGGTCAGTGGGGACCTGGCAGCGCTGGGGAACGGGGGGACTCGAGGAACTGGAGGGGCTTTTCCAACTTAAACAATTCTCTGATTCTATGAAAATACCCCTACCCGGGGTGGGATGGTGGGAGGTTTGGGGTTACCTGGTGCTGTGCCACAAGGTCAGGATGAGTCCGTCTACACCAGGGCGGGCAGCAGCCAGGCAGAAGGACGGGCCGACACTCTGTGGGTGGAAGTTGATCCAGGAACACCTGCCGCTTGCCTACAGAAACCCAAGAGCTGGTTATGACCCCATCAGCTAAGAATCTTCAGGATTTTGATACTTTATTTAATTTAATGCTCCTCTCTCTCATTCTTAATTGCGTTTATCGTCATTAAAATATCAACAGAGGAACCTGGCTCCAGCCCAGGCTCACTGGTGCTCACAGGAAATCTCCATTTGTTTGATGGATGGAGCCGATGCCCTGCCGCCTGCGCTTGGCTCTGCCCTGCTCTGTTTGCAGAGGGCAAAACTTAGTCAGGGATGAAGCAGTAGCCAAAATAGAGCAGCAAATCCACATGGGCACAGAAATGCAGCCGTTCCGGGCCAGGCGGAGCAGTGGTGGGGCATTCGCACACCCCATCCTCTGTGGCCAAGGGATTTCTGGTGGCATCAGTCCATCTCTCTGAGCTGCTCATATTCAGTATTCATGGAGCTGTTTTTCTCCTTCAAAAGGAGTAATAAAATGAATTAAGTCCCGCAACCACTTTGGCACCACTCGGATTTTACAAATGGCTGAAATTAGAGCAGAGAGTGGCTGATCACGTTGCTGATGAAGGCAGGGCCGAAGGAGAGGCAGGTTAACACCAGCGTCCCCCAGCGCTGGTACCACGGGTCCCTCCCAGCTTGGGGGCCAAGAGCCAGCCTTCGCCTCCTCCCTACTGCGACCTTCCTTCAGCCATTGCCCCTCTCCAGAGCCTGACAAACGGGCAGCAAGGGCCTCCCCGAGCCCAGGAGCCGGGGAGAGATGGGCGATGGCTGCCTCATTCTTCACCTGGGACCCAGGAGCTACGTCAAGGGGTGTCTTCATAGTCTGTGGGCTTCATCTCACAGACTGGCCCCTCTCCAGCAGAGGGGAAGAAGGTGCTGGCTAGTTAGCAAAGCACCCACCAGGGGACTAAAGGAGGAGCTGCTGTGAGGAGCAGTAACTAATATAAAATATTAAGTCGTTATTCAATAAGATGTGGATGCAACTTCCCGTTACTCCTTCAGCACAAGCGCGGGAGGAGGTGCAGGTGACTCCCTGAGCATCCCTGTGCACCCTCACACATCGCAAGGGTCCCCAGGCAGGCGCAGTCTCTGGATTCACTGTGACGGCACAGCTCACCCCTTCCCCTCGGGTAGGGCTTTGATTTCCTCCAAATTACAAGTCAGCTGCTCCCTTCTGTTTTCTTCCCGGAAGAAAGACAATACACATCATCAGATTTCAAGCTCCTGCCCAGGGCAGCTCTGTTAACCCGAAAAGAAGAGGCATGGAGCTGCTTTGGGCTCCAAAATGGAAGGAAAAACCAGACACGTTTGCACGTGAACATTTTTGCTGTCTCCAGAGCAGCAGAAATGCCTCTCCATGGCCTTCTGTGGTTTCATTCTGGGTTTGTGATACATGTCATGGGGACGAGTTCATTAGCAAAGCCCCAGGAAGGTCTTGCAGAGCCCTCAAGTTCTCCAGCGCGCTCTCACCGCAGGGAGAGCTGAAGAGAACTGCCTGGCCCCGGTTCAGGACTGCCTTTATCGCAGCAGGCCTGGAAACGGGGCAGGGAGGGCCGGAGCTCCCCGCTGCCGCGGAAATGTGCAGCTCTGGCAGCACCAAGTCCTGCCCCTGTGGGTAAGACACCCATGGAGGATGAGCCACCCATAGCGAACCCTCCCCAGCACCTACCGAGGCTGGGGAAGGGTGAGCCGATGCTCTCAGCATCCAGCCTCTGCAAGACAGAGCCGGACAGGCTGACAACAGCTTTCCCTAAGCCCTCGCTCCCTGGCCACGGGTGACCCCTCGTGCCCCACCAGCCCTGCACAGTGCCATTGCACGTGGGTCACATCTCCAGCCCCACTGCTGGAGGAGATCATAGGGGCTGCACCCCGTAACTCAGAGCCTCTGGATGCTTGCAGAGAGTGTTTGTCTTCCTTGTGTCTTCAAAGCCCTTTCATCCCTCCTCCTGAAAGGAAAGCTTTCAGGTTTTTGTACTGGCGATGCTTGTCAGACAAATCCCCTCCAGAGAAGTCGTCCAAGGGGAATCAGACTCTCGGTGCTGGCTCACCTCCCCGCTCCCGGGGTGCTCTCAGGCATGCCATCAATTGCTCATGAGTGTGGAAACAACACAGCCCACATCAGAGGCGAGCCCAGCCTTCCAGAGCACTCGCAGGGAGGTGGGACCCTCGCCCAGCCCGAGGAGAGGGACAGAGAGCAAGTCACGTGCCTGATGGCATTTCTGGAACACAGGCAGGATGGAGAGCCAGCCATGTAGAAGTGATGGCATTTAAAATACACGGCATGACAGCAGAGGAGCCGCCACGGCTGCTTCTGGCCACGCCACCTCCCCGGCGAGGGGCACTGGCTACCCCGAGCCCCTGCGGACATCGGGCAGCGAAGGGGAGGGCTCCCAGCTTTGGCATCTTTCCTTTCCTCCCCAGCCGCCCCACCTAATAAATAAAGAAACTTGCTGGTTCAGAGCAAGCTGAAAATTTAGAACAATAGAACATTTCTTTGGGGAAGAGGCTGAGCATTGGCTGTTCCAGCTCCAAGCAGAAGATGCACATTGTGCTCTTTGAGAACTCAGGCCACCTTCCTCCAGGGATGGGCGCATGGATGACCTCTCCCTTCATAGCCTGGCAGAATAAACCCAGACAATAAGAGCTGAAGCAGCAAGTAGGTGCCTCCCTGACTCCTCCTGCAGCCCGGAGATCAGGAGGTGCCCGAAGCGGAGATGCTGGTGGAGATCTGGGCTCTGGTGAGGGCCTCCCACCAGTGGCACAGGGCAGGAGAGCCGTGGGATGCATGGAGCAGGGAGCGGGGGGACACCCAGGAGACAGCCACTCGCCACACAAGCAGATTCAGCCCTCCAGATGGCAGAGAGATAACTAATTACCCACTAATTATTAATCAGTTCCCTGTGATTTTATCTTAATTGGGCTCTTTCCTATCCAGCCTTTTACAGCATCTCCCCCGTTCTCCGCGAGCGGTGCTGAGCCACGGTCCCCTCACTGCTGGGGTCACCCCCACCCTGTCCGAGCGCACCCTGGTGCAGGGCACTGTGGGGGGCTGTGGGGCAGCCCTGGGAAGCACTGGGAGCGGTCAGAGTCATTTATGGGAGCTCAATGCCTTCGGGGCATCACCCGCCAGCTTTGTTTGCCTGTAACACCCCTGAGCACTCACGGTGCAGTATGAATAATAAATACATGAGAATAATCGATAGAGAAGAGCTAGGAGGGGGCTGCCGGTGGCATGCAGCAGCATCGTGCCGCTCCTTTCCATGCCTTCTCCCCCAGGTCAGAGCAGGACATGGCCTTGCCAATCCACAGCAGAGCTGATGCTGCTCCAGCACCCCATGTCTGTCTGCAGCCCCACCTCACCAGACCACAGACCTGCCCCAAGGTCCCCAGGTCCCCCAGGGTCCCAGCCAAGCCGAGCAGCCCCTCAGCGGCCCAGCAGGCAGGGATTGACCCAGCAGAACTGCTGCTCTCCTGCCAGCTCCGGCCGTCCCTGGTGGGAGCTGACAGCCCCAGCCCGGCGAGCAGCATTGCTGCCCTGTCCCGGAAAGCTCAACCGCATCCGCACCGACCGCACAGGGAAGAGAAACAAACCAGCAAACCATGGAGCATTGCTCCGCTCTCCTCCCGGGAAAGGAACTACTGCAGCAATTAGCACACACAGACACTAATGAGCCTTTGCAATAATTGTGGGCAAAGAGGTGTGTGAAGGTAGCGTGGGGCTGGGGGGCTGCCCAGTGCCGGCAGGGTTTGTCCCACCAGCCCAGCAGCCAGCGGGGATGGTGGGGCTGGGGAGAGGAGTGCTGGCTTCCAGAAAACACCGTGTGGTTCAGTCCTGCCGCTCCCTCTGGGCACAACCGAGGTGAAGCATCACTCCGCGGCATTTCTGGGCTGGTTTTCCCCGAGGCCTTCCTGAACAAATGCAGCCGGGCATCGCCAGCACCCTGCGGGCACAGGCAGCCCAGTGGCACTGCAGGCTGCTGGGATCTGCCCAGCCTCGGCTCTGGCTCCTGGGCAAGAGCTCCGCAGCAGCACCACGATGCACAGCCACCCCGCGGGGCTTGAGCCAGGGTCCCCGCCGGGACCTCCACATATGGTGGTGAGGTGAGGAGAGCTTGGGGACAGCGGGAATCCCTGGGAAAATCTTTTACATGGTTTATTCATATTACAGGTATTTTGGCGCGTTGGCTGTAATTAAAAGTTCAACATCTGAGGCAAAAGAAGAGCAAAAATCTTCCAACCACTTTAAAGAGAGACTTTGAGAGAGGAAGGCAATAAACCATGCTGTGCTTAAACAAATCCCTTCTACCTTTCATCATTTCCTGGCTAATTATCAAAGCTATCTGTGTTTCGGGAATGAGCCCCACTCCTAGGCCCCTTCCCCGCTCCACCCTGCCTCGCAGTCCCAGTCCTTCCTCCAGTGTGACCCGTGCTTCCCAGCAAGGCACCAGCAACGCCAGGCCCTGGCTGGAAGGAGCTGCCAGGGTCCCAGCCTCGAGGGCTCTGCCTGGGCTCCCCCCAGCATTGCCAGGGCGGTGACAGCAGCCCGGGGTGGGGACGAGCCTTTCCCCAGCTCCAGGACAGGGCGGGGTGCTCAGCATCCCGGGGAGATGCTGTCCCTGCGGCTGGCCCTCAGCCGCGCTGGGCGTCTGCCGCGGATAACAGAGCCCTTATAGTCCCTGCCACGGCCTGGCTGGCATTGTTCGCTGGCATGAAACTCACCCCCAAAATGATTTATTTTAAAAAACGCGAACAAAGGCGGGGTTCTGACTTGGCTGCGGGCGAGAAGGGATGGAGAGGAAGGGCTGAAAGCCCCCATTGAGTGGGCTGACTCCGGGACAGCGCTCGGCTGTGGGGAAGCACCGGCGCGTCTGGGCATGTCGCTGCCCCGTGGTTCCCAGGCTGGCTCCCCCCGGGCTGGGGGGCTGCCGGCCACCCCGACCAGCTGCGTTTTCCCAGGAGAGCAGCCTCCAGACCACAGAGCATCTCGCAGCAGCCCTTGGGGCAGACACCGCCTCTCCCACCCACCACAGGACCCCCACATTCCCGCTGTGGAGCCCGGAGGGGGCCAGGCAGCTGATGGGGTGGCCCCACAGCAGGGGTTCAGCCCCTGTCCCCTGCCCCACACAGGCTGGATGAGGCCATGGAGCAGAGCGGGGCAGTTTGGAGCACACGCTCGCTCTCGTGCTGCGGGGTAGAGCTGCAGGAAAACAGCTTTCGGGGTGCCAAAGGTGGGCAAAGGGAATGCCTGTCCCCAAAAAGGTCTGTTCAAGTGTTGCTGGATCCAGTGGTCTGTGCTTCAAAGCATCCATCTGACTCCCAGCAGCACGGGAAAAGCTGTCTCCCCTGCCTGCTCTCAGCACTGATTTGTCTGTTTAGGTTTCCCCTAAAGCCTGGCAGGAAAACAAAGAGGGGGAAATATGAGCCCGATCACTAAAATAACAATCACTTTAATGCGTTATCAAGCAAAACGATTTCCTAGTGGCAAAAGGAAGATGGAGTGAAGCCGTCAGGGCTTGAGGGAAGGCAGCATGCAGCGTTCCCCAAGAGGTGCCACAGCAGCCCTGGGGTGCTGGGAGCTGCCTTGGGAAGACCCCTGGGGACCTGGGGACATGGGGTGCTGCAGGAGGGGCTGGGCCAGCTTTTGGGAAGGAAACACCGGGAGAGGCAGCGGAGTGAATTACCTCTTCCATCTGGGAAGGGGGGATGCGGGCAGAGAGGAAGACCTACTCTCTTCGTGGAAAGCAAACAGCCTGCCTCATAACGCAGAGGGGTCCCGGAGCCAGCGGTATGCTCTGGAGCCACGGCTGCTCACCAGCAGGTGAAGGGGGAATCGTGGAAGGAAGGGAAGACCCTCGGAAAGCCCTGGAGTGCAGAGTTCACAGCGTCGCGGCAGCTCCCGCAGCACCCTGCCAGGGCCCGGGCGTTTCCCTTCCCGTTTCAAAGCTGGTCCCTTCCGAATCGGCTGCTCCCTGGGGAAAGCTGGACTGCTCTGCTGAAGGGCTTGTTGGTGGAGAGATGCGCAGCATGGCAAGTGCAACCTGCTGCCTCTCTTGCCCCTCGTTACTGGGACCAGCAGCACCAAGAGGAGGAAGACAAGGATGGAGCTGTCAGAGCTGCTGGCACCTGCATGTGTGTGGCATCTGCCCCGGTCCTGGTGGCTAATTCAGGCTCTGGAGGCCCTCGGACCTGCTGGGAGCCAGAGCGGGAGCTGGAGAGGGAAAAGAGGCAGAGGGCAGGGGAGAGAGGATGCTCCTGTTGAGGGGGGGACCCGCAGCGATTAGATGGCCGAAGCCCCCGGCTCTGGTGCAGTATGAGCCTCAACCCGTGGGGGCTGAGACAGCACCAGGACACCAAACCACCCAGGAGCTCAGGGTGGGCGTGCAGGTGGGATCCCCCTCCGTCTCCATGGCACTGCAGGTGCCGGTGTCCCTGGGAGCCCGGCTCCTCTCCAAAGCCCTGCCAGGGCCCTGTGCGGGCAGCTCCGGGATTGAGACGCTGCCTTGCCCCTCTGCAGCGCTCATCGCCCACCCTGCGACCCTCACACAGCCCCCATCACCTTCCCACCCCAAAATTCCCCCCCAGCTGTCCCCACCCTATTCACTGGGACGTGCTCTGGACTCACTCGCCCCACCATAGCGATGCAGCACTCGTAGCCGCCGGCACGGAGCGGAAAGAAGAGCGCGATGCTGCTCTCCAAGCCGGCATGTTTCTCGGTCTGGGTTTCTTTTGTTTTTCATGCAGCACTGAGAGGCTGTTGGCAGGTCAGTTCTGTGGCCATGCCAGCACAGCGAGCCGCTTGCCAGCTGCCTGCTTGCCACTGGCTGCTGCCTTCTGGTTTGAGTTACCCAGGCTGGTCACATTCCAGTGCAAAGTGCATTTTTTCCCCTCTCTTCCCCTTCTCCCCCTGCCCGGCCCCCGTCCAGGAGCCCCCTTTGATTTAGTGCTAGTGAAAAGCTGCAGGACATGGCCCCAAGCTGTGGTTCAGGTATGGAGCAGCAGAGCAGAGCACAAATTGCTCTGGATTAACCTGCCTGTGGAAACGGAGCCCAAGCATCCCTGCGATGCCAAGTTCTGCCTGTGCCTCGGTACCTGACAGCGAGCTGGGCTGGGAGCTTCAAACCCCCCGGCCAGGGACCGGACTCCCCAGTGCCAGCTGAGCAGTGCTGGTGAGTGATGTGGGCAAAGGGGCTGCCAACGCTGTGCCAGGGACCCCTGCGCCCTGCGAGGAAAGAGGCTGTCCCGGCCCTGGGGCTGCTGTGGAGGCTGGGCCACAAGCACCAAGGGACATTTTAGATAAAATGTCTCATCTTTTCATGTTCCCGAAGTTTTCTGGTAGTTGAAAAGCTTCACAGAGCCCGTGCAACTGCAGAAAGCCAATAAAAATAGAAGCAGCTCCACCTGCACAGGGGGAGGAGGGGACCAGCTGCTGTATAACACAATTTCCATATGCAAAATGGTATTAAACAGGATCAGTTCTGGATTTGTAATGAAACCCAGGAAGGCTAAAGCGTCAGGCCCAGAAATGATGCTCTGAGTGTGGCCCCGGCCTCGCCGGGGCTGTGGCTGGACTGCAAAGGGCTGGGTCCCCCCCCAGCCACCAGCCCGTGGACGTGCCCGTGCTGTCAGGATGGATGGGTGGTGGAGCGGGGAAGGATGGAGTGAGGAAGGATGGAGTGGGGAAGGATGCAGCGCAGGAGCATCCCTGTGGTTCCATCCATGCTGCCCCATCCACGCTGCCCCATTCCCGCGGCTCCATCTCTGTGGCTCCATCCCCGCTGTTCCCAAATGAGCCGGTTCCTGCACACTCTCCAGCCCAGCTCTGCAGCTCGGAGGGGTCGGGATACTCCCGAGATGCTGCCACACATCGGGATGATGCTTCAGAGCGTTTGAAATTTGACCACCGCTAAGGAAAAGATGAGGAAACTGCAAAAAACCAGAAAAGGCTAATGTGAAAATAATAAATTGCAAACATTCCTGTGGTGGAAGTGGATTCTCTGCCTCCTTTTATCCCTGCATATTGTCTTTGCAGCAGCCGTCTGTGAAATTGCACTGTTATTGAAGTAATTCTGGGGGTAATTAGAGTTAATAATTCAGTATTTTATTTCTATTCTCCAGTTACTGCAGGGGGAAAAACATACATATCTATAATCCAGGGAGCAAAGGCATAGTTTTCCTTTTCATGGCAAAAATTAGCTTTGTTTGGGTCCAGTCCTTCCCTGCGCCCACCCACGTCCCGCAGTGCCCAGCTCCCGCCTGCTCCCCATCCCCTCCGCCAGCACCTCGCCCCGATGGGGGACCCCGGCCCCCCAGCAGCACTGTGGTCTTTGGAGCATCCCCAGGGGGGAGTGGAGTTACCGGAGCGGGGAGAGCCAGGTGCTCGAGCACCCACCACCTCCGGGGTCCCGGCGAGGGGCTGCCCGACCCAGCCAGCGGCATCTGCAAAGTGCCCCCGGCCGGTCACCGGCTCATCGCGTTCACCCCCCTGGAACATTAAAGAGCTTTTCTGTTAAATTATTTGGAATTAAGTTTGGCAGCGGAGCCCTTTGGGAGGGATCGGATTGATTTCCTCAGTGAAATGAGTTTGGAGAGGGCTCAGTCTGGTTCCTCGTGCTAATTATCCCCTGCAATAATTAAGCCGTCAGCAGTTTGGGAGACGAGGCTTTATCTGGGGAGGGAAGGGGAAGGTGAGCCCACCCCAGGGGCTCCGCTCCGGCCCAGGGCCGGGCTCAGCCTTTCGAAACAGGATTAGGGCAAGAGACAGCCTGAGCGCAGGAGTTATTAGAGCAGGAAATTTCAAATTATATGGAAATAATCTTCTGAGTGAGAGTTTATTTTGGAACTTTAGACTTAATAATTCAGCACTTCTGGGATTTGGCATGTGAAGTGACAAAGATTAAAGGCGTATTGTCAGGTTCCCAATGCGGTGTTTTCAAACAATGCCGTTCCTCACCTGCCTCACAAACACAGAGGGGCTCTATCTGCTCCCCGCTAATTCCCACGCTCGGGGCTCCGCGTGCGTGGCGGCTCCTCCGCTCCCCGCCGAGCCGCGGGGATTTCGCAGCCTGGACAGCGCTGCAGCGAGGTCTCAGATTACCGAGGCTGAGTGTTCCTCAGAACATGTGCTGGCACATTGTGGAGAATCATCATAAATAATTAAAACTTAGCTACACTTGTCAAGTAAATGAACAAAGTACGTTTCATGGTGTATTATCCCTGCCTTCCCTTGACTGTGTTTGTCACCAGCTCTTCGAACGGGGCAAACTATTTATAGCAAACAACTTATTCAAAGCGTTTCGCCCTTTCTCTTTCCTCCTGCTTGTGAATTGTTCATGAACAGACTCTGATTCTTCACTAATTTGTTCGCTCTTCATAATTGCTCAAAATATGTTTCATGTGCATCGACTCCAGCACGCGGGCTGATTGCAAACAGCTTCCATGACATCCAGCCGCTATTTCGGTTGCTTCCAGAGCCTCTAGATTGCTGCTTCAGCCCCCTTCCATCTCCGATGCATGACAAAGGGACCGGAGCCCGGGTTCAGCCGGCAGCCTGAGCGTGCAGGATCAAGGATGGGGGTCCACCATCCCACCAGCGGAAGGGCCAAGGACCTCAACTGCAAATCCCCGTTCCAGCTGCGTTAAGTTCAGCGTCTCCACGAGAAGAAGCGTTTTCACCTGCCTCCATGGCCAGGCCCTGCTTGCCCAGCGGCCAGGAGCAACGAGCCGCGGGGGTCCGGCTCCTCCAGCCTCTCCCCATCCCTCCAGGCAGCTCCGGGCTCAGGCGAAACTGCGAGGCGGGTCCAGCCTGGGACGTGCCCCGGGAAGCCGAGGCGTCTGGGGTAACAGTGCTCGGGGGCATCTCCGACTTGGGCTCCGGCCACCGGTGCAGGATTTTACATGACCCAACAGCTCTGCTTTGTGGCTAGGCTCATGGCAAATCTGCACAACGAGCTACTCGGGGGCGAGGAGACGGGAGTTCAGAGCAAGCTGAGCGCTCAGGGGGTTCCCCTTTCGCTGGCTGGGTTATTTTCCTACTGAATTACAACGCTTTGTTCAGGGCTTTTTAATGAAAGAGAAGTCACCTTCAAAGCAGCATTTCCGTTAACCCCTCGCTGTCTGCGAGTCCCAGCGCTGCGGGGGATTCCAGTGTGATTCCAGTGGTGGTGGCTTTTGGCAGGCAAGGATGAGGAAGGAGACCATCCCCCCCCCCCACCCCCCCCCACCCCCCCCCCACCCCCCCCCCCGCCAAAATTTCAGGAACCTCCCGAGCCTCCACACTGCTGAGAACCACTGGAGAATCCAAGATGTGGACACGGAGTCTTGGCCATGCAAGGTGCAATGGGCTCCACGATGGACGTGCCGGCCATGGTGGTGGTGCCAGCTCTGCCCTCACTGCTGCCAGTCGTGGGGCTGGCAGCGGGGTGAGCCCGGGGTGACTCAGGCGGTGCGAGACGGCCAGGCCCACCTTGGCCCAGAGGGTCTGGCACCTCGCCTGCATCTCTCCTTCTCCGATGCTGCGGCGGGAGGTGTTAAGCCCATCAGCCCACCAACCCCCAGCCATGAGAGCGTAGCTGGGGGCGGAGGAGATGAAAGCGGGGTGGTGGAAGGCACCCGCAGACAGCGGGATGCTGACACGCCCCGTGGCTTGGTTTCCGACTCTGGTCCGCACCCAAGTGAAGACAAAGTGCCTGAGCAGGAATTTGACTGCAGGCTGGTGTCTCGTCAAGGCATCGTCATGCCGGCCTCGTCTGGGATTGCACAGCTCATGGGAAAGTTCCAGCCAGATCACCGGGGGGCTCCCGGCATCGCACACCTTCCAACCCGGGGGGCAGCTGCCCCACACCTCCCTCACCCCTCAGGATGCTCTGTGCTGGCCTCTGCATCCTCGGTCCCTCCTCACCAGCAGCTTTCCCAACACCTTGCCCGTCTCCCCAGCTCCAGACAGGCAGCTCCCCGGTGCAGCCATAATCCTCCTGGTATTTCCGATGTGTCTTTGCCCCGAGGGTGCTGGGGACCTTCCAGTTCTCCCATTCCCGATACGGTTAGTCAGGAAACGCTGCCTCATCATCGCGGCCTCAGATGCAGTCACGCACCGGCTCCCCGGGGAGCACCCTGCCGCGGGCGCGAGCCCAGCGCCCAGCGCCTGGCCCATCTCTGCTCAGTGATGCCAAGGGATTGGGGAGGATTTTGGGCCCTTCTGTGTCTTTCCTAAACACGGAAAATGAAGAGGTACTTAAGAATCTGCTGTTTATATTGAAAGCCAAAATCCCCTTAGAATTTAATCTCCTGGTGATGGATTTAAAACTGTTACAGACAGTCGAGTTCTTTTTTTATCGCGGGAGTTGTCGTAATCCTTTGAAGCGGGATTTTATTGCAAACAGGGTATTTGTCCCCAAGGCCCCATCCCGGCGATGTCCATATCTGGCTGTGGGCAACAGACGTGGCCGGAGAGAGGGGTCGCTCAGGGGAGTGACATATGGAGGGTGCGTGGTGGCACCTGGGGATGGACACCAGTGAGAGCATCGCTGCCAGGACCAGACCTCTGCTCTGCCTGGGGCCTCGTGCCGTACCTGCTCCCCAGGGAGAGGGGCGATGCTCCGGGCTCGGCGGGATGCGGCACCAGTGCGGGTTGCTGCAGGGGATGTGCTGGGTGCCCAGCTGCCACGCTGGGATTTGTGCTCCCTCTCTAACATGAACCAGTTTGCTTTAAGGGGTACAATTACAAAAACCCCTTCGTTCCAACAAAAAGGGAATGGCCCAAAGAGCGGGCCCACAGCAGCCCTGGCACGGCTGGATCAGCCCTGCCTCAGCGGAAGCAACCGCCACCCTCTGAATCACCAGCCCGGTGCTGGCGAGCGCCGGCTCCACCGCCCCGGCTCCCACCGCGGCGTTGGCTGACCCAGTTCCCACCTCGCCTGTAAGAGCTGGTGAGATTATCCACCGCGGCCATCGCGCTGCAGACGGCGCGCGTGCCCGCGGGGAAGGAAGGACTGAGATCATTTTGATGTAATGCGGGGGGAGGCGAAGGAAGAGGGAGAGGGATGGGGACAGGCGCGTGGGGCTGGGTCACAGACCTGTCTGTACCTGCCCCACAGAGCTCACAGTGACCCGAAGGCAGGCAGTGGGTGCCCGCGAGGTCCCACCTCTCTGACTGGTCCCCCATGGCTAGGAGCAGGGCAGCAGCCAGCAAGGGTGCAGAAAAGCACAGAAATAAGGCAGGGTGGAGGGGAGTAAACACTTACCCAGCACTCCATCCCAAACCAGCCCCATCATCCTGCAACGAATCCCTGCTCCCCCTTGTCCCACCAGCACCGCACAAGCTGGGGTGTGCAGATGTGCTTCTGCATGTGCGTGTAGCATCTCAGGGAGCATCTCCACAGCATGGACAGCTAAGCCTGGAAACAGGCTCTCACTCCTCCCAGGCAATAAACCTGCCGGCAGGAGTCGTTGACCTTGTCCCCATCTTTCAGCTGCTGTTTCAGGAAACTGTGAGGGGACACACAAGGTCACTGTCTCTTGGCCGGCAGCGACTGAGTGGCCGTTTCATCGCTGAGGAATAGGCTGGTGCTGAAGAACGCCTTGGCCAGGGGAGAGGAGCTGACAGACGGGCAGGGGGCTGGGAAAGCAGTGAGGGCGGGGGGCTGCGAGAAAGCTGAGCCCCGTTGTCTTTATCCTTTTAAGTTCCAGCCCCATGGGGGGCCCTGGCATAGCCCGGCCATACCTCCCGGCTGTGGGATACAAGGGGTCCATCTCCACACAGCTCCTTCCTCTACCTTGAAAAGCAGCTTCTGCCCCAAACCCCTCTTCATGTTTCCCTGAGCCGAGGCACTGGAGCTTCCCGTAGCTGCCGTGCATCTGCCTCGCTGGACACTTGCTGGAGGGACGTGCTCAGGAGAACTGTCAGAATTGGTTAAAATTAGCCAACGGACTCACGGTCATTATTGGGGGGACAGATGGAGGCTCGAGCACACACTGAGTGGCTCTGGTTAACCAAGCTCCAACCACCGCGGTGAGGCCATGGCTGGAGAGGATGCGGGGCTGGAAGCTGAGCAGGGACTGTGAGACATGTCGGGGTGGGCTTGGCAGATGGTGTCTGTGGCAGAGGGGCTGGAAATGGGGCAAAAACCTGTCCTGGGGTGCAGCTGGCCCCGAGCCGGCCCCACGGTGCACTGTGCTGCTGCTTTCCCCAGCCGGAGGAGCAGAGCTTTGGCTCCAGACAAACCCAACCGCAGGAGATGCTCCCGAAATCCTTCATAAAGGAGCAGGGGAGGGCGAGCAGCCTCTGCCCCAGCCTGGCAGCCTTTTAGCAGCCATCACCAAGGAGAGAAAGAGCTGCTCAGCAGAAAAGCTTGTCACTTGATAACAACAGCGAGAGATGACACCCTCCTCCTGTTTGCCCACAGCCGGCTGCAGGACCAGGAAGGACAAAAACCAGTGTCCAGGCAGTGCCCCAGGCTGGGCACTGACCATCCTCCTCTCCCCGAGGCTGAGAAAAACTGCTTGGGAAGCACACCCGGGCGAGAGACAGGGCAGACAACCCACCCCAGGGCTGTGCAAGCTGGAGAAGAGGTTTCCCAGCAGTTTGCATGCTCCCAGCAGGGGCTGCAAGGTCTCAGCATGCTGGGATACGGGTCAGGCCCCTGCCTCCTCGGGCATTGTCTCCTTTGCCGGTCCTGGCTCCACGCTGGCCTGTCACTAAGGCTGTACCATCCCTGTGAGCATCCCTGGTCACCGGTGCAGGCTCCGTGCTCCTGCTGCCGGAGCCCATCAGCCGCTGCCAAGCTCCTGGCAGGTCTAGCACAGGCAGATAATTCCCATCTCCTGGACTCGTCGTAATGAGCCCAGGTGCTCATTTCCCATCCAAGCAATTTCCTTGGCAGATCCTTCAGCTAAAGCAGAGTCCCACCGAAGGGGCTGGGAGAAGGGCTCTGCCTGTGATGGATGTGGAGGGTATCTGAGCAAAATCACCTCCTCAGCGTGGAGAAGGAGACAATGGATAAGGAAAAGGGCTGGAGAGCTCTGTGAGCTGCCCAGCCTGACTGACAGACAACTGGGGTTGGAGCTCAGCCAGCACCCAGCTGAATGTTCTGCTTCTCGGCCGCCCCCAGGCTGGGCTGCTGCAAGGCAGGAGCTGTTCTCGGAGCCCCTGAGCTCTGCAACACGCTGCGTGGTGCCCCAGCAGCAACAGCCTCCGAAAGTGAGTGGAGGGGAAAGATTATTTAAAAATAGCATCTGCCTTCACCTTGACACCATCTCCCTGAGAATCTCAAAATGCTTTTCACATGCCTTTCATCCGCTGCTGAGCGGAGGCAGGGGAGCTCTCCCCCCGCTGCCAGTGAGGCTGTTTGCTGGGTCTGGCTGCTGGCGTGGCTCAGCTCCCCGGGCAGAGCCGGCCGTCTCACCTGGCACATGCTGCGGTCCTGAGCCCGAAAACCAGCCTGGAACAGTCCGAGCCTGGGATGGTCAGAGCTCCACGTGCAGCTACCACAGGTGGGGTGTAAGGTTCATGCTATAAAAACATCATTCACACAAACAGCAAACCACCTCCCTCCAGACCCTTCAGTCTGACAGGTCAGACCCTCAAATTCCTGTTGAATCTCCCTGTGTTCGGTAGTTCAGCAGCACAAACTCCTCCATAAACCTGCTGAGGTTCCTCCAGGACTCAGCCAGCATCCCTGGCTGGCACGTCCCCGTCCCCAGAGACTGCTCCAGACTTTCACCCCTCGGCTGGTCACAAACCTTTTCCCGGTTTGCAGCCTGAATTAATCCTTCACTAATTTACAGCCGTTTGCTCTTGGGCTGATACGATCACTGCAGGGAAATGGCCTGTCCCCCTCCTTGGCGTTCGCTCCCCTATAGAGGTTTGTGGAGGGTCATTATATCTTCTCTCAGCCTCTGTCTGGTGGGGCTGAACACACGACTCTCTCCATCTCCCATCTGACAGCAGATCCAGAGCTTGAAATCAGCCGTTTCAGCCACAGGCAACTGCCTTCAGCAGCCCAGCCCGAGCGAGGTCAAGCCCAAAGCTGCTCTGAGCATCACGCTGCCCTAGTTCTTCTCTTCACATTTATCTCATTTGCAACTGGGCATCTGATCCAAAGGCGAACGTACCCAAAACGGCCAGCTCGGTGTCCCCGGGCCCCTGGCACGGCTCTTTTCCTCGTGACTGTGGTGCAGGATGAGGGGCTGGGGTTAACGGGGAAGACGGCGGTAGCTGGGGAGGCCCAGGCGGAGATAAAACACTATTAACAAAACCAAATGATCTAAACGTTAAGGGAGGAAAAACTTAATAAATTAAATGTAAATCTATTTTTGTTACATCTGTTCGGATCCTTTAAGGAGCTTTAGGACAGCTGTTTCCAGATCCCATTTAATCTTGATGTTATTGTAATGAGCCAAGTCTTGGGGTCTGAGCTGATTGTCTCTCCAGGCAAATTCCTGAGCACCAGTGAAAACGCTGCTCCCAGCCAGGCCAGCTTCCCCGGCTCCCGTGTGCGGGGGGAGCGGGGGTCCCGCAGCGTCCCCGGCGCAGCCCCTGGTGCGGGACTTCAGCAAGCACCGGTGCTGAGCATCACTGGGACCCCGGGCGAGTGTTGGGCTTGTGGGCACAGAGGGGGCTTTTGGTGGCCAGCAACCCCCCAGACAAGGGTGCAGAGGGGACACGCTGATGGAAGTGGGGAGCAGAAGCGCAGCACTGGGCTCCAAGCCCCAAAGCCGTGCTTGCCCCCCCACCGCTGGCAGCAGCCCCCGCCAGGACCCCGGGCTGAGCTGCAGCCCCATCGCCCGCCCGACAGCCGCTCCTCGCAGGCAGGGAGGCGAAGGCGAGGGCTGCACCCACACGCCTGCCCCAGCCTGCACGCCCAGCATGTCCAGTACACCGACGAGAGGGGCCCAGAGCCGAGCCCCGAGCCGGGCTGCACGTCATCCCCTCCATCGCCCCTCCCGGGTCTGAGCGGTGGCTGCTCCTCTGATTTCTGAGCCCTCAGTTGTCACCTCCCCCTCTGCTCTTCATCTCTTCCCCTTGTTTGCTGGCACGGTTATTACTCTGACATTAGAGGCTTTGTTTTTAATTTCCTAAATTACAGCATAATTTAGGCTAATTATTGCTTTGTCCCTCTGATCTTATTAAACCTTTAATCCCTGGGTGATTCCCCACCCAGCGCAAAGTCTGCTTTTCTCACATCCATTCCTGCACTGGGCCTGCTCTTGCCTCTCGCCCGAGGCGGCCTCACCTCGGAAACAGGCGGCCGATGCCCGTGACGGTCGCTCGCAGCTCCCCGTCCCCCCAGGACGGGGCGGGGAGGGGCTCAGCACCCATACACGGGCACCTCATAAAGGAGGGACCACCCTGCTGGGCTGGGCAATGTTTCTATCACTGCAGTTACAAACCTCCCTGGCTCTTGTCTTGCATGATGTTGTCCAGTTGCCTTTGGATCCTCACATCCCACCAGGGACACGGCACAGCATGACCACCCCGCTCCTCCCATCTCCAGCCAGGTCTTGCCATGATGGACAACCACTGGCAGAGATCTGCCCTCTCCCTCCTTGCCAAACCTAATGCCGGCTTTTAATTACCCCTTCCTGCCCCCCGCCCAACTGCTAACAGTTCCCATCTGCAGCCCCAAGGCCTGGAAGGCTCCTGCAGGCGCCATCTCCCCAGGCCACCCGAGGCTTCTCCTTGCGGTGACGTGCAGAGCGCATCACCCATCCCTCAGCCCCCTGAGCCTCCGCTCCCCACGCAGGAGCCCTCAGCAGAGCCCAGCACGTGGGTAAGGACCTCACCTCATCCTCGCTCCCCTAAACTGGCGCATCTCCTGGGTCCTTGGGTGCCTTCAGCGTCCCGAGGGGATTTCGCAGCAGAGATGTGGAGTGTGGAGCAAATCCCTGGGGAATAGAGCAGGGACTGGTACAGGGGGAACCGTGTCCTCAGCGGGTGCTTGGCCACCTCCCACCTTCCTCCCAGCTCTGCTGAGCTTCTGCTCAACGTGTTTTCTCATGCCAAGACTCCTGCCTGGCAGAGCCTGGGCCAGGACAGAGGGAGGTCCCCAGGGACGGGGACATGGGGACACGACGGGTGCGAGTGTGATGCAGGAGCGGGGCCGCATCACTCAGGAGATCGATACAGCCGAGGCGCCAGCCACGAATCGCTCACGTTAATTTGCTTGGGCAAAACAGATTAGAGAAATTTACTTTTTATAGCTACAAAGTTGAAGGATTTTCTGACCGCAGGCTGCAAAAATCCCCTTAATGAAGCCCCACAGCTCTCCAGGGCTTTAGGAAGAGCTCCGGCCCCCGGCCCCCCTTCTCCACTTGAAGTATTGTTTCTGTCTTCAGTCTCCTGCCAAGAATCTCTTCAGCTCTGCAGCTGGATTTGATACAGGGGTGGGGAGAGGAGCTTAATCACACCAATAAAAGAGCGGCAGAGAAGCTGTGCTGGGGGAGCCTTTCAAGGAGCAGGGTTTAAAGAGTCCCCGAGAGCGAAGGGGGCTCCCAGATGCGCTGCCCAAGCTGGAAAAAAAAACACCCAGAAGGGCCAAACAAAACCTCTCCCAGGCCTTTTCTGCCTCTAATTTATCCCAGTCCCCGGATTAAAAGTAGGTCATTAAAGCGGCTGCAGGGACGGGGTGAGGGCAGTGCTGCTCGTGTCAATTAAGGGATGGTAAATCACGGTCCCCAGCCTCGGCGGAGGCTCGTGCTGCCGGGAACGGAGCTGAACCTACAGCCGGGCGCGAGAGGAGCAGCGGCAGCACCAAGCCCCGGGAGAACCCCACGGGTGCAGCACGCCGTGGCCGGAGCCACCATCCCTGTGCACGGAGCAGGTCCCTGGGGAACACAGCAGGGACTGGTACGGGGGGGACTGCATCCTTGGTGGGTGTTTGGCACCCACCGCCCAGGAGGGTGGGTGGGCACAGGGCTCAGTCCCTGCGAGTGGTTGCGATTACCAGCTCCGGCGAGTGCGATACACCTGCCCTTACCAGGCAAAGCGGCTCCGAGCACGGCAGACAGCAGAGCTCGTGTTGCTCCCGACCCGGCACAAAGAAGCCCTTACATCAACTCAGCAGCCGGCACGCGCTGGAGAGGGGAACAATTATATTTTTATTCTCTCTTTTCGGCAGTTATTAACATTCCTTCACACGGCAGCCGAGCACTGGGGCCAGAACAGACGGGAGCCGCAGCGAGGACGGGCAGGGAGGCAGATGTTGAGCTTGGTCCAAGCATCTGCCAACAGCCCTTCTGCTGGGCATGGTCCTCACGGGGCCACCACCAGCATCCCCTGGGCAGGGGGGTCCCGCTGCATCCCATCCGCTGTGTGCGACGAGGGGAGGAACCTCCCTGCCAGGGCTGGGGGAGATTCTGGATGGCCCTCCCTGGCCTCCCCCATCTCTGCTTCCGTGCTGCTGGGCAGACAGGCCACCACCCAGGGCCAGCAGCACCCTCATCCCAAGCTCAGCTGCCCTGAGGCCGAGGCAGCATCTTAGCTGAAATCCCCTCTCCTGCCCCCAAAATCACTTGGGGCGGGGGTCGGCCCCCACCCTCCGCTATAAGTAATAATAAAAGATCTGTTTGCCTCAGCCTTAAAAGGAAGTTGGAAGCCATCAGCTGTGGATCACGGAGCCCCGACACGCTTCATGAAGCAGCGGGGAGTGAAGGCGAGGTTGAAGTCCCCAGTAACACTGATTACAGCAAGCGCGAAGCCCCGTGGGGCTCAGGGCTGCCGAGCCTTCCAGGGGCTCCTCCAGGTCTCCCAGCCTCCCCACCGCACGTCACAGCATGCTTCCACCCCGGGCTCCCGGCGAGCTTGGAGATCTGCTGTGAAAGCACCTGGCCGGGGCTGCTCGGGCTCCCCATGGGGTTGGGGCACTGTGGGGGTCCTCGAGGCAGGGCCTGGGAGCCAGACCCCCCAGCAGAAGGACTGACAGTCCCGTGGCATGAACGGGGACCATGTCATGAGACGCTGGTGCAGGAGCATCCCACTCATCACCTCGCACAAGGGATGTCGGCGGGGGCTGGCCCCACGCTCACAGGCTTGTTGAGGTCCCAAGCTGCTGGGGACACGGGACAGCAACATCCCAGCATCACCCTCCTCCGCCAGTCACCAGAACCCTCTGCAGGGCTGTGTCCTTCCCGCACTGCCTCTCCCTTCTCACTCCTGCTTGAGAGAGGGCTCTGAGCTGGGGGGAGAGGCTCGACCTCATGGCAAAGGCAGGGTGACCCTCTCCTGGGGCATGATTGCCCCCAAATCCACACCCTAGCAGTGCCCGTGCAAGGTGGGCCGGGAGGGGAGAGGGTGCCCAGCCTGCTCCAAACCCGGCTGCCTCCCGCCGTCTTCCAGGTGGCCAAGCTGGCAGCCAAGGAGGATGCTGAGATCTGCAGGGCCCTTCTGCTGCTCCCGGAAGGAAAGCACCGTTTCACACCAGGGGCAAGCATGTGGGGGCCGGGGAGGAGGAGAACCAGGGGGGCTCACTGTGCCCGCAGCACCCGGTGCCATCCCCATGGAGAGGGACACAGCCCCCTCCCACCACCGTTTCTGTCCCCTTCCAGCTGATGGCTCGTCCCCTGGCCAGTGGGCCAGGTCCAACCAGGCGTTCGAGAGACACATCTTCAGCTGGCCACCAGCATCTCCCCCACTGCTACGGCTCCCCGCATCACCTGCTCGGCTCCTGGCATCAGCTTGGGGGTGGGGAGAGCAGACGTGGGGACAGGGAGGATGGAGAGGGCGGTAAATGCTCTCCTGGAATGACTTGGCGGTATCTCTTCCCCGTGTGCCCAGGCACCCCCATCGGGGGGCTGCTCTCTGCCTGGCTCCGGGGCCTCTTCGGACCATCTCGGCTGCTGCCCGGGCTCGCCGGCACCCAGCACGCCGTCAGCGCGAACAATAGCGAGGAAGAGCTGGTTCCCGCCGGCGCCGTGAATCCTGGGCAGCCGGGCTCACCACCCACGGCACAAAAGCAATTAAAAGTTGCACACAGAGGCCACTGTGAAGAATGAGGGCACGTAGCCATGTCACTGCCGCAGCGTTCATGCCTGTCACACCAGCAGAGCCGGTCCTGGGGGACACAGCTGGCCCGGAGATGCTGGTCTGGCAGGGCCGAGGCCTGGGCAGCCGTCAGGAGTGGGTGCAGAGGGGCTCGTGCAAGCCAGGTACGGGCAGAGCTTCCTCCTCCACCGTCCTCTCCATCAGCCACCGCTCGGGTGCTTCCAGCCCGTAAGGTGACCAGCAGAGCATCCTCGGTGACCAGCAGAGCATCCTCAGTGACCACCACAGCATCCTCATGGAAAACCCCTCCGAGAGGAGCAGAAAGCAAAGCAGCCGGCCAGGACGATGCCCACCAGTTCGCATCCTGGGTGCGGGAAGCCCTCCCACATCCCCCCCGGCCCCCTGCCCCCCCACCGCAGCCCATTGTATAACATGGCCGGGCCGTCAGGCCGCATCTCGTCAGCCTGGGCAACTGCTTTCCCCCGGGGAGCCGGCGGCAGCAGCTGCCAGCCCGCATTAGGCAGCGCTGCCTGCGCCCGCTGAGCGGGCAGGGTGCGGGCAGGGGCAGGGCGAGAGAAGGGGGTCGGGCTGGGCTCACAGGGGAGCCCCTCGCTTGCTCCCCGCGGAGCATTGCCCACCGCCCACCCTGCCGAGCGGTGGAGGACACGCATCCCACCGCCCTCCGCCAGCCCAAGAGCAGCGGTGGGAAGCGACGCTCCGACCCCCTTTTCCCAGGTTAGAGCAGGATTCCTGGATGGAACCCCCTGCCAGAGCTGTGAGAAGAACAGAGCCGGGGTCTCCTTCAGCGACCGAGTCAGAGCAAAACCCAGGTCGTTCGGAGCCACCCGGAGCTCACAGGAATCGGCACAAAAGCAAACGCCGTCATCTCCACCAGGGCAAACAAACAAATGGCATCAAACCCAGCCAAAGAAAAGCAAAGTTTATCTGGGGAAGCGAAAGTTCTCTCTTAGAAAGTGTCCCGTAGAGCTTAACCTGATCTCCCGGGTTTGACTCCAAAGGCAAAGCCAAAGTATTTTGTTTAAAAAAACGTCAAAATGAGACATTTTTTGTATTTTTAAAAATCCATTCTTTTGGCCACGAACCCAGAATGCATGAATAGTTCAGGCCAGTCCAAAACTGCGGATTTTTGTCGAGCGAAGCATTTATCGGAAATGTTTCGCCCCGCTCTGCTAGAAACCAAAGCGGCCGCAGCGAAGCCGCTTCCATCATCCCCGCTGGAAGGGGGGAGCTGGGCAAGGCAGCCCGGAACATCGGCCCCTGCGCGCCCCTGAGCGAGGAGGAGGGTGGTGACACGGCAAAGGGGCTGCTGGGAAATTGGAATAGATGTGATTTACAGGGCAAAAGCATTTCTTTAAAGACCTGCTGGAGGGGGCTGGGGCAGGCGACGGCCGGGATGTCGCGGTGCTGCAGGAGGGTGGAGCTGGAGCTGGCGCTGGGTCGGGATGCTGCAAAGCATCCAGCTAAACCCACGCCAGCCGCCAGTCGCGGGCCTCCACCTTCCCTTGCCCTGCGAATTTTACTCACCCTGAGGCTCACAGAATCCAGCCCGGTGCAGCAGGATGGTGGGGGCACGGGCCAGCACCCGCCTCCCTGCCCGCACCGCTCAGGTCACACCGGGAAACCCACCGCTGCTCCTGGGAAGCCTTTTTGGCTGCTGCCGAACCCCCCACCCTATCCCCAGCCGAATGAGGGGGCTGCCAGCAGTCAAACTGCGAAGCAAAGCCCCACAGCTCCTCTCAGCCTGGACGGGGGTCTCGCTCCCCCAGACCCCCCTCCGGCAGCTGGGGTGAACAGCGCAAACCCAACCCTGGCAACACATAAACGCCACAGGACGTGGAACAAGCCCCATCTTCCCGACCCCCGGGCTTTGCTGCCTTTGCCTGAGCTGTAAGCGAGGTTCTCACTGCCTGGGTGCTTCATTGGGGGGCAGAATGAGCCCCCTCAGCCCTCGGCTGCCCCACAGCTCCCAGGCACCCCATGCCCCCCAGACACCCACCCCTTCGCACTGCTCGGCATCCCCACCCAGGACAGCCGGGCTCATCTTTCCCATTTATTAAGAGCTAATTATCCCTCTATTAGTTTGGGGAAGGATAGCAGCGATGTTTGTAAAATCAGCATTCGTTAACCCTTTCACCCCAGGCTGGGATTAATTTCCTGCTGACCCGGTGCGGGGCGATGCGCGCCCAGGGGCCGGCAGACAGTGGGGCTTTGTTCGGCCGCGCAGGCTGCGGCTGCTGACGGAGTATCGCCTTACGTGGCGAACGCTCCAGCCCCTCTCCCGGCGTCCAAGAGCAGCAAAGCCCAGCAGGCACCCGGATTATTATTGGAAGTCCGGGGAGGCGTCAGGTTTTGGCAAGGCTGCGGCCATGGGTTCATGGGTGGGAGGTGGGAGCGGGCGGCGTGTGGAGGGGGACGGGCAGAGCCGAGGGGCAGCAGCGGGACCCACATATCCCCTTCTGCCTGCCCAGAGCTGCCTTCTCCTGTTGGGACGAAGCTCAGCCCTCCCCATCCATTCCCCGGGAAACCTCTCCTCGTGGCATGGCTCCAGCTCAGCCCTCTTCGTGATCCGGCTGCTCGCTCCTCGAGGTTCCTCCCCAGGCTGGTCTGTTGGACACATCACTGATGGCCAACATCTTACTACATGAAGCAGCAGGATGCCAAAGTTCGTCACACATCCTTCTTACGAGCCGTTTTCTCATTTACAGGCAGTCCAAGGTGACACAGGGATGGGAGCTGCTGTCTTTGAGAGGCTGCACAGTACCAGCACCTGGAGCGAGCTGAGGGCACACAAAAGGTGAGACAGAGCTGCTGCAGGTAACGGCTGAAAAATGCTGGCTGCTGACACACCCTGAGACATCCCTTCTTGGGACAGCATGCCATGGTTCACCCTCCTCAGCCCTGCCCTGTGCTGTGCCCTCCACTCCCCATCACTGCCCCGGGCCCATGGCTGCTGCCAGCCACCGTCTGCCTGGCATCAACGTCTCGATGGCCCCAGGGCAGCCAGGAAGAGTGCCCAAGGGGAAGCTCCGCTGCTGGCCTGCACCATGCACAGACAGCTCTGAGGATCAGCGCTTTGGGATGCTGTGGGCACAGAGCCGGGTACCACTGGCCAGGAGCTTGCTGGACCGCGAGGTGCACGCTGAGCACCGGGACCACGGCTGCTCCTGCCAGAGCATCGCTCCAGGGGCAGGCAGGGAAACGGCTTTCTTGGGAGGAAACCAGCGCCCAGAGTTTCCCATCCCAGATAGGCAGCGCCGGTCTTACAGGGCAGCGGGAAGCGCTGGGCACAAGCCACCTGGCAGCGGCCCCCGCCATGGGGCTGGGGCAGCGGGAACCCTCCAGGTACTTTCCTCTCATTAATGCAGAGGAAAATACACCCTGCAGGCAGCTCCCTTTGTGCTCCCGGCTCCAGCCCACACGCTGCCGTTTTACCTGCCGGTTCATCTCCCCAGATGTTCCCTGTATCCCTCCTCCAGCTCCATCCTCGCCACCACAGCTTTGCCTTGCTGTAAGAGGGGAGAAGCCCCTCTCTTCCCTCCAGCTGGGGCAGAGAGAAGCCTTTGCCTCCCGCTGCCGGTCAGGGCTGGCATCCCCCAGGCACCCCATCCCCTGGCCCCCACTCCTGCTCCTGGCAGGATTCGCGGCTCTTTCCCCCCCGCGCCAGACACCAGCTGGACCACGTCCCCACCTGAGGTCCCCCGTCCCGGGTGGAGGAGAGCAAAGCCTCCCCAGCCCCTGCCCCTCTGAATCGCCGGCTCTCTTTTCTTTCTGGCTCCACTGCCTCACAAAGACCCCAGAGCCACAGCAAGAGCCAATTTCCAGCAGGAACCTGGCGCTGGGCTCACGCAGGAGGATTACACCAGGCCGCAGGAATTAGAGGGGAGGGAAGCCCGGCTGAAACCGAAGCCTCGCTCGGCTCTTCCCAGCTGGGGCAGGGAGGACAGGTCCAGGGCTGGAGGCAGTTGCTGGGATGGGGGCTGCGGGAGACCTGCCTGGCATCGCCCCAACGCACAGCTCTTGGTCATGGCTCTGTCCAAATCGTGTCCCGTGCTCTGGGTGCTGGCCGTGGGGACACAGAGGTGGCAGGAAAGGCCCACCCACCTCTCTCCATGGGTGCACGGCTCACGCCACCCCCCAGGACACGTCCACCCCATGGTCACGGTGCCCTGAGTGGGCACTCCAGGGACAGGCTGCATGGGCAGAGGCTGAGAGCAGCCCAATGAAAGGGTTAAACCTCGCGGGGTGGCCACAGCACCAACGTTTCTTGTCGAACTCTCTCATCCTCCGTCAAGACAAGAAAAAGGCAAAGCTCTGTGTTTCCTTCAGACCCTGTTCCAGCAGCCGGGGGACCCTCTCCAAGGGTTGTGTTTCAGTAACATTACAACCTTGCACATAATTAATTTACGTTTGCTGCTGAGCAGCACTTGTACTCGTTCCTTCTCTAACAAATGAAAAACTACGGGATTTGTCCCAAAGCTCCCTGTTTCGCCAGGCTTTAGCCTGATGGAAAAAACTTCACCCCTCCTCGGCTCTCCAGCACCCTCCCGAAGGTCCTTCACCCTCCCCAGCCCTGCTGCCCCTCCAGCCCAGCCCTTTCCCTGCGGCCAGGCACGGGCTGGCTGGCTCTGCCCTCCGCGCCGTGGGCTCCCTGCCGGGATACACCCAGGGAAGAGCCGTTTCGGGCTGCTGGAAGCTCTGCCAGGAGAACAAGGCTGCACCCATCACCCTGGCTTCAGGCCTGCCTGCAGAGGACAGACCTTGGCAGCATGGGACGCCTTTCTTAGAGCGCTCGAGAGCCGCTGGTTCTAGCTACAGAAAACTGCCAGTGCTTTGTGTGGAGCCTGGGCTGGGCTGCTTCTCGTCTCAGATTCGCTCTGCCTTGGGGCACAGACAGTTTCACTCTCATGAAGGACGATGCTGGTTGTTGCACAGAAACACGGAGCAAGCTCTGGATCCCGACCTGCTGCTTCAGCATCCCAAGCCATCTCCTCCTCCTCTCCCTCCTCCTCCTCCTGCTCTCCCACGCAGCACCCGGCGCAGAGCGATCCAGAGGCATCAGCCAGCCCCAGGACAGGGACCACTGTCCTGCAACCCCAACACTGTCCTCGCTGCCGGTGCAATGGGCCGGTAACAAACAGCCCTCCGGTGCGTTGCCATTATTGCTCTCATTACGGAGCCCACGGGGCTCGTTGCATTCCACGACGGGCTGATGGATCTTCCAGCTCCTCTCCGGGCCAGCGTGGAAACCAGGTGCAGCCACGCCAGTGGATGCCGCAAAATCCCGGCTGTGGGAAAAACCCATGGCCTCGACCGGGGGAACCTGTTCGTTATTTTGGAGATACTACAGGGAAAACAAGGATAAACTTCCCCGTGCTCGGTGCAGCAGCTGGCCCAGGCAAGCTTTGTGGAGAGGGATTGCTGTAATACAGCCCCGCACAGGCTGGGGGGTTTCAGTGCTCCCCGTGGAGTGGAGATGCTGGAGGAGGAGGCTGAGCGGGCTGGGACGGGCGGCTGGATCCAGGAAAGCAAAGCGGCATGGTAACGGAGAGGGGACTCAGAGCAGCGGTGAGCACCGGGGCCGTGCTGCCCTGGCTGTCCTTGGTGCAGCCCAGACCCACAGCGAGCTGGGTCTGGAGGCACCGGTGCTCCAGCTCTGTTCCCGGTGCCTCGTGGGGCCGGCTGATCCCGCAGCAACTGCTGCTCTAGGCCCTGCGGGAGAGGGAAGCTCCAGGGGAGGGAAAATAGCAGGGCGAGGAGCAGCAGGGAGGGTGGGTGCAGTAGAAAGCACCAGTGCGACCAGCACAGCACCGGTGCCCCCGCGCTGCTGCCTCCCCTGCTCGCACCCCCCGGCGCGACGGGACGCACTCGGGAGGTGCCTACATAAACGGAGAGATCAGAGTACACCAGAAACATCTGAAAAGCATCAAGGCTCTCTCTGCGGTCTGCTTTCCAGCCGGGGAGGTGGCTGCCAGGTTACATGGACCCGCTGGTATGTGGGTCTGTGGCCACGAGGCCAGAGGTGGCCTGGGAAGCCTTTGCTCTGCTCCCCCTGTCTGGAAGAGCCCCTGCAGCACAGGGCCACTGCGGGGTGTGCGGGGCAGAGGCAATGCTGCAGCCCCAGCATCCACCTACCCGGCACCTCCGGCTGCCCCAGTGTCCCAGTTTCAGCTTCCCATCATTTAACTGGGTTATTACACAGGTGCTTCCCCGTCCCACGGAGCAGAGCAGGGACACTGGGGGTGCCACCCTGGCCATGCCACCCCCAGGCCAGCTCCAGCCCCGGGGCATGGTGCACCCCAGCACCCGGCTGCTGCAAACGCTCCGGCTCTGCTGCCCTGGCAGCCACGTCGCACCCGAGCGGGATCCGGCCAAGGGCGAGTTAATAAACTTGACAGAAAGCTCCTTTATGTTAAATATTTAAAATAACTTATCCAGGCCTGATGGACGTCCAAAAACATCAACAGTTTTGCTGCGATAATGAACTTTCCAGATCTGAAGGCTCCCAGGCGAGGTCCTGCCGATCCCCCTTGCTACCAGCTGGCTCTTGGGAGCAGAACCACCGTGCGTGCCCTCAGCTCCCGTGTCCCCGTGGGTGCTGGCACCGGCGACTCGTGTCCTCTCCCCAGCCCAGCCAGGGGTGAGGATGCTCCAAGCAAAGCCCTTCCCAGCCCAGGTGCTTTTGCAGGGTGTGAGCAGGAGGAGAACGCGGCGGCTCCCCCAAGCCACGGGGATGATGCAGCTCCATGCCCCTGGGACCCCGCTCTGCACCAGCCTGGGGACAAACACAGGGAGATCCTGTGGGTCCGAGAGGGTCTGTCCCACCAGGACCCGTGCTGGGTCCCCAGCTTGGCCCACGCGGAGCAGCCCTGGAGCAGAGGGGACCTGCTCCCCCTCCCCAGCCTGGTGCTGGGTTACAGGAACCTGTTAAAGTGCTCTGCTCCTTCTCTGGCAGGTCGGAGCAAGATTGGCGCTCACAGTTTTACCCCTGGGCATCAGGGACCAGCGAAGCTGTTTAAAATTAAAAGCATTATTTAATTCACACCGGGATCAAAGCACGCAGAGAAGAACCAGCAAACCACATATAAGCACGTCTGTCACACCCAAAGGCCCACTCCCCCCACCCTGACCCTGATCCCAAGCAGCCCCTGCTCGCTCCTACAGACGTCTTGGCATGGTCCCTGCATCCCAAGCGCCTCTGAACCCGCCTGCTGCGTTTGATCTCAGCCCACCTTGTCTCAACCTTCGCATGTCTGCCAAGCAGCAGCTCATCCTCCACCCTCTCTTGGTGCCTCGGCCTCATTTTGCCCCTGAGACCCCATGAAACCAACCCATCCCTTCATGCGCTCCAGCAGTAACCACACAACCCAGCATCCACAACCCCTGACAGGACAGCCGGGATGGATGCAGACATGGTTTACCAGGCAGGCAGAGCCTTGACTCCTCCATCCTCTCCTAGAGTGACTGCTGCACCCTGCTCCTCCCTTCCCCTGTTTGCAGAGCAGGCTCCTTCCTACCAGCGGGTCCCCCAGAGCCTTCCCCCTGCTCTGGGCTGGAGGCACCAGCTGCAGCCAAGGGGCTGCACTTCCCGGGGGAGCAGAGGGACAGTCCTGTCCCTGCAGCCATGTCCAAAGTACCCCAGAAGGAGAAACGGGCTCTAGGCTGAGCACCGCGGCCGGACACAATCGCTGAACGATTCCCATCCACGGCCCCGGTTGTTCATCACGCGTCGTGTCGCGTGGAACTTCGGAGCAGCACGGAGCACCCTGGGAATGCCGGTTATAAAGAGCAATGGCTGCAGTGGAGAACATTTTGGAGCCAGCGAAAGCACCATCTGTTCAGGATTTATGACCATCCCATTTCCTACAATGACTTTTTAATAACTCACCAAGCGAAGGTACTCGGAAGAATGGATAAATCAGCGTCAGCCACTGGATGGGATGAACATCACTGTCCTGAGCCCTCCGCGAATGGCTTCCGTGAGGCTCTGCCTGCCCCTGGGCGCAGGAGCAGCTCCTTGAGCTCCCAGGGACGGGCACCACCAGGCAGGGCACACAGCAAGCCCAGGGCCGTGCCACACAGCGGCTGGGCCAGCAGCTCTGCTCCTGGGAGCCAGGCAGGTGGGTGGTCACCCAGGGGGAGCTGGTGGCCTCCAAGAAGCCTCTGTGACAGAGGCATAGGATCATTTTGGTTGGGAAATCATAGAATCAGAGAATGGGTTGGGTTGGAAGGGACCTTAATGCTCATCTAGCTCCCGTGGGCAGCGACCCCTTCCACTAGAGCAGGTTGCCCAGAGCCCCGTCCAACCTGACCTGGAATGGTTCCACGGATGGGGCATCCACAAAAGATCATCGAGTCCAGCCATGCCCACACTTAGCCAACCCAAAGCCCATCGAGCTACGGGGGCCATGCGAGACGCTGCAAGGATTACATAAAAACTTCCATGTTTTTCACACTGACCAAGCCAACCCCAACAGCTCCTGCTGGCACCAGCAGGAAAAGCCGGCGATGAACTGCGCCGGCTCCGTGTCCCAGATCTCTCAGGACCAGCCTGCGCTCTCAAAAGACAACCTGGGGCAGCAAAAAAGCACACAGGAGACAGCCAGGTTTCCATAGGAAAAAAACCCTTTTATTTAACAATATATCAGGTTCCATCACGGCTCCATGGCGTTCGGCTGCCACAGAGCTGGTTACCGATGCCGATGATATGCTACTGGGCGGGAGAGCTGGGGAGAAGGCGAAAGGAATCAAAAAGAGGAACATGACACGAAGAAACAAAAGTCTGTGGCGCCGGGGAGCACGGCTGAGGGGACCCGGCGCCCAGCACCGCCGGAGCCCCGCCGCGAGCCGAGGACGACCGACCAGCCACGGGAGTGCCAAGCCCCGTGCCGGGACGTGCCGTGAGGACTGGCCACCCCCCGAGGAGGTGCTGGCACAGAGGGTCCTCGTTCCGTCCCTCCGTGCCATGGCTGAAGCCCCGGTGTCTCCCCGCACCGCTGAGCTCCTACTGCTCGCCAGCAGCTATTCCTGGCCCTCCCCGGCAGCAGGACCAGCCACATCCGGGCTCCAAGCCCAAACCCACCCCTCGGCTAACAGCAGCAGAGGGTGGACGGGGAAAATCTGGCAGCCCGAATGCTCCAGCGGTGCCGGCACTGTGGGCAAAGGCAGCCGGGCAGGGGGTTGGGGCAGCGGCCCCACGGCTGGTCGATTGTGCATCGCGGGGACACCCGGGAACACGGGGACTGTCCCCCCACCTCCTCAGGACCGCGAGGGTGCAGATGCGACGCTGTGGGATGTAGAGGGGTCACGGCTCTGAAATGTGGGAGCGCGGAGCGGGTGTGCTGGTGCGCGGGGCTGCTGGGAGGGAGGACCAGCCCCGGGGTCCCCCTCAACCTCTGCCAGTATAACACTGATCCACAGGCAACTGCCCAGCTCCGGCGGGCAACTGGGGCTACGAGGAGCTCCCGGCTGCCCACCGGGACAGAGGTGACACCGGAGATGGCTTCAGTGGGGCAGGGACCCTGCTGAAGAGCTGGGTCACCCCCAGCACGGGCACCAAGCAGAGATGGGTCTGCGCTGGGCTTGCGGTTGGCAAGTTGGGAAAGGGGTCTGCAGCAGGAGCAGCCCCCCGGCCTGGGGAAGTGGAGCAGGATCTCGGGACGCTGCACAGAGTTACATCCCAAGGTCTGGGTTTTTTGGTTGAAGATAAAAACAGAGATTAGTCTGATGCTCCTTTTGTTTCTGAGCCTCTTGCCCAGCTCAGGCCAGGGCTCAAAGCTCTGCCCAGACCCACCACGGCCAGAAACGCGCTGGGAATGAGCCAGTTCAACCCTGCCGCGAGCACCGGGGCTGTGCCGGCGGCAAGGGCCAGGACAGCCCGGCCGCAGCCTCGCTCTCTGCTTGGGGCCCGGCAGATCCTGCATTATACCGAGGGCACAGCCCCGCCGGGCACCCCCGGCCATCCCGCCCGGCAGCGCCCGCACACCAGCACAGCCCCGCGGGGCAGCTCCGGGGCTGGGCGCAGTATGACAATGGTTTACACCCGTTCTTGTGGTTAAAATTTCTTTTTCTTTTTTTTTCTTTTTTTTTTTTTCAGTTCTCATTTGTTTTTTCTAAGAAAAAGCAACCAGAAAATAATTCAGAGTTTTATACAAAACATCTTTACATTATTTCTTCCAAAAAAGACTAGTATGTACAGAAACAAAACAAAACAAAACAAAAAAAAACCAAAAAAAAAAAAGGAAAAAGAAAAAACCAACCAAACTTCAATGCTTCCAAAGACCAGAACCAAAGGGACACGCTCCATTTCAGGACCCAGCAGACCGAGGTGCTCAGCAAAAAGCCACAGAGTTCCGATTTCGCCCTTTCTTCACGTATTTACAAGCTTTCTCAGCTGCCCCCCGGCAGCAGGAGTGGAGGGGTCGGGGCTGGGGACAGCCACCGTAGGAATCCTCCCCTCGCTTTCGGTACAACCGTGGTTGGATTCCTGCCCTTCTCCTCCAAACGAACCAAAACTACATCACCATCCTCCTCCTCCTCCTCAACCGCTGCGGGGAGAAACTCCCCATCTTCCACCACCGCCACGACCACCACCACCACCGCTGCACTGGGGCTCTGCTCCCGTCGGGATTCGGCAGGTGGAGGCTGAGGGAAAGGGGGATTGTCTTTAAGACACCGTTCTCCACCATTTCTGGGAGCAGAGCCCGCCACAGCCATGGAGGAAAGGGGGGCTGGGGCAGTTTGCTCTGCTCCGGCCCAAACTCCTGCCTTCAAAAACCATACACCCCACAACGCGACACCCCGGGGTGCTCCGGATGGCAGCGGAACCTCCACGCAGCACCGGAGCCACCGGGTCCCACCGTCCCCCTGCTCTGCGCCCCCCTGCCCGCTCCTGTCAAGGCACTTTTGCAGAGCAGCTCTCTCGCTCTTTGGGCACTTCCTAACGCGGGTCTCGAGGCCCTGGGGACAGGCGGGGACAAACCAGGCCAGGCCGTGGCCCCCCAAAGCCACCACCCGCCCCACGCTCGCTCCCTGAGCAAAAGCAGCTACTTCTGAAAGGAAAAGAAAGCGAGGAAGGAGGGGGTGGCCACCGGCCCCCGGGCTGGGCAGCCTGAGGACGGGGCGGGTGGTGGGGCACCTCCAGCCCCATCGGCATCAGCCACAGCGCTGGCGGGTCCTCCCGGGGTGAGGAGGATGGGAATGACCCCACCAGAAGAGCCCAAGGCTCAAGCCCTTCCAGTTTGGGGCAGGAGATGCCCCCGGGGAGGTGGCACGGCTGGGTGACACTCCTGCGCTGGGGGCATGGCCAGGCAGGGGGGCCGGTTCCCAAAGGCAGGACCCGTAATGGGGCACTGGGTTGTGCTGGTAAACCAGGCGGGTGGAGAAGCCTTCGGCTCCGCTCCCCACCAGGCCAAGCCCAGTGCTTGGGGGGCTTCCAGCCCCGAGCGCTGGCCTCCTCCCGGCACCCCCAGCACCCCCCCGGCACGGGCCACCAGTCGGGAACAGCTGTTTTCCAGTTTTCCTTTCCACGGAGGGGACCGGGGGCTGCAGCTACCCCCTGCCCTCCCGCCGCCCCAGGTTTCACTTCCAGCAGGCTCGGCCCCAGCCCCATGGAAACCCTCGGCAAAGGCTCCTCCCCGCAGCGGGGTCGGGGAGAGCTGCCGGGCCGAGGCTGCGGCTCTGCGCAGGGCGGGAGGAGCGCCCGGGCTCTCGTGCACTGAACGCTCGAGACACGGTATAGATATACTTTTTTTTTTTCTTTCTTTCTTTTTATAAAGAGACTAAAACAAGAGTCAACAGCTACGAACACAAAAGTGGAGAAGGGCAGTGGTGGGGTCTGTCCCGGGACGGTGTGCTGGAAGGAGGCGACGGCATGTACCCGAGGGCGGCGGGCCGGAATCCCGCCCAGAATTCACAAAAAATAAAAACGTTACCAAAAAAAAAAAATTAAAATAATTATAATAATAATAATAGTAGTAGTAGTAAATCGGGTTGGCCAGCTTCCTCCCTGCACAGTTGTCTGCACCTTGGCACCTAGGCAAAGCATCCTCCTCCTCCCCCCGTGGCCGCTCGCTCCTCCGCGGACCGAGGCTTCAGGGCCCGAGCAGCGGCCGACACGGCGCCGGGCGCACGGGCACATAGGGGTGATGCAGGGGGAAGTCCCAAAAGGAGAAGGGGAGGTGGTGGAGGCTCCGGGTTTGCTGGCGGTGTCCGAGCGAGCACGGAAAGGCACAACGCCCCGTCCCCCGGCCGGCCGCAGTCTGGAGAAGAAGAGGATGCTGAAGGCTTCACCCTCGAGTCTCGGGATTACAAAAGCTGAGAACTACAAAACTAAATACAAAGGGGAGAATCAGCGTTGCGAGCGAGCCATCCGCTCTCCAGCGCCGGGCCCTGGCGCTCCCCGCGCCGGGCCCCGGTGTGCCGCGGTGGGGTTCATTTCGCTTCCTCCCTCCCGGCGCCAGACACCTGCGGGGAGACCCAGGGGGGCGGCTGCCCCCCGCGCCCGGCGCTCCCGTGCTCCTGCATCGGCGGCTTTGCCCAGGCTGCTCCTCACACCTTGTAGTAAATGTTGGCTGGGCTCTGGGGGGGCATCTCCTGGACGATGTAGACGGGGTGCCCGTAGTCCCCGCTCACCTTCTCGTAGTGCGGGCAGTAGTTGTTCTCTGTAGTCCGTAAGGGGATGATGATGTCGCTGGGCTCAGAGCCCGCGTTCCCGCTGCATTTCGGGCTGGCCAAGGTGCTGAGGGACAAGGCTGCGGCTCGCTGCTGCGTGTGCTTCCGGTGCCGCTTGCGGATCTTGATCAGGAGGACGACGAGGAAGATGATGATGAGGATGAAGATGACGCAGCCAGCGCCGATGGCTGCAAAGACGGCCACCTTGGAGCTCAAGAAACTGTCGCTGGGACCTTGGGTCTCCTGGCCGTCCTGGTTGACGGAGCCTGCAAGGCGAGGGGAGAGGGGTGTCAGCAGCCTGCACCCCACTTCTGCACCATCACGGACGAACCCTGGGCAAACTGTCCATGGGACCCCCTCTCCATCCCCCAAACTCAGCACAACAGCTTCCCCCCATGCTGCCTGGGGAGGGGAGCAGCATCTCCCCACCTTCCCACCCCAGTTAGACCCACACATCGCTTTCAGCCCAGCCTGCAGGCACTGGGCAGGGCAGGCAGGAGCTCTGAGCATCTGCAGAGGAGGCACCACACGCCCTCTCCCCGACCCTGCATTGCCGCTCCCCCTTCCCACCTCCCAGCCGATGGAGCCGAGCACTGCTGGTGTCTGGGTGACAACCAGTCTGGGTGCTGGAAGCTCCACAGCAGACCTGGAGGCTCTGGTGAAAGTGGGCTCCAATACCTGCAGCCCCATGATACCCGATTCCTGACCCTCGGGCCATGGCAGCCCCAGCCCCCCGAGGGGAGAGTGCTTGGCTGGCTGTACCGGGCAAGAAGAAAGGAGCAACTCTTCCCTCCCTCATCTGATTTCACTTTTCTCTCAGCAGGGTCAGGAACTCAGGAAATCACCTTCAAAGGGCTTTCACACTGGCTCAGCTCAAAAACCCGAGGACCTCACCTCCTCCAGGCCCTCTCAGATGTACTGGGAGGAACAGATGGGCAGCGAGGAGGAGGAGGAGGAGGAGGACGAGAGTGCTGAAACAGCACTTCCCGGCAAAGCTCCTGCCAGGACATACTGGAGCTGGGAAAACAAACCCGAGCTGCTCCGCACCACAGCCTGGTCCCCAGCCAGAAGGCGCAGGGCTGGGGCGAGGAGACGCTGTGAGCGGCAGGGATGGCAGAGACGGGCACAGTGCTTATGGGAAACCCACCCGGAGTGCCCGGTATCCCCAGATCCACGCAACCAGCTCGGCTTGGAACTGCTCAGCCCTGGCAGACCCCCATCCCTCTCCTGGGGCGTCCCCAGCAAAACCCACCCGGCTTGCCGGGCTCCTCCACCGCGGGGATCTTGCTGCGCGGGCTCTGCGTGACGATTTTCACGGTGTTGTCGGACTCTTTGCTCGGCCGACTTGTCGTCAGCTGCTCTGGGATTACCGCATTTGGATCTGGGAAGGAGTGGGAAGGGACAGGTGAGAAACCTCCGTTCAACCTGGACAGCAGCAGCTCGCTCCCTGGCTGAAGAACAAGTGCCCCTAACATCCCCACCAGCCACCCGCCACGAGCCACAGCCGATGGGAGATGCCAAGAGCAAGGCTAAGCTGCTCCAGGGCTCGTGGGAAGCAGCTTCCCCACCTTAATCCCCCCCACTTTTACGTTTGCGTGGGTCGGGGCGCGCTTCTTGCACGGGCAGTGGGAGGAAGGGGAAGGAGCTGCCAAGGCTGCAGCGCTGCTTCTTCTGTTTATTATAAATATTGGTCCCCAAGTGAAAACACCGTAATGAAAAACAGCCACCAGCAGCCGCGCAGCCACGTCGGGGCCGAAACGAGCCCACAGCATCGCCAAGGCTGGAGCACCATCATCGGCCATACTCCGGGTGACCCACTGTCACTGTACCCCACCACCATGAGAGCTGCCGGGACCACACTAAGCCCAAGCACTGACACCTGGCCAGCTCGAACCCTGCTCCTGGGTGCCCAGGGAGTCGTGCCAACACCCCCGCCAGTGGGTCCCGCGCCGAGCTGGCTTCCCACTGGGACACCAGCCACACGGGAACACAGAACAATTACTCCATTTTAATCCCAAAGCACCAAACATGTGCAAATGCTGGCGAAAGAAAAAAGAGAGGAAAAAAAGAAGATCCTGACAATGAAATTCTGCTGAGGCCTCTCGGGCTCCAGGGACCAACCGGCCTGGCCTCAGTTTCCCCAGAAACCCACACAACAGGGCAGGGGCCAACGTTCTGCTGGGCAAAGGTGTTTGGGTGACGGGAGACCCCGGGGCGTGGAAGGACTCACCTTGCCCCACTTTCATGACAATCTTCATGGAGCGTGTCTGGCAGACCCCTCCTTCCCGGTTCTCCAGGCCATCCAGCGTCCCGTTGGAAGTGGCTGCAAGAAAAGAGGGAGCATTAGGCACAGGGGTCCTGGGAGCTGGATGGGATGTCCCAGCTCTCCTTAAGCACCACTGGGCAGGTCCCAGCTCTCCCCAGGAAGGTCTCAGTTATCCCTAGGCAGGTCCCAGCTCTGCCTAGACACTGCTGGGCAGATCTCAGCTCTCCCCAGGCACCACCAGGCAGGTCCCCACTGTTCCCAGGTACCACTATGCAGATCTCAGCTCTGCCTGGCCAGGTCCCAGCTCTCCCTGGGCACCGCTGGACATGTCCCTGCTGTCCCTGGGCACCACAAGGAACCTGGCAGGAACATGGCACCTCCCGACACGACATCTCACTCTTGACCCCCCACTGTGGCCACTTCTTCACGCCCCAGTCCGGAGCCCATCCCGAGTATATTAAAACACACTGAGTTCTGGTTTCCTGCACCTCCCCGCGCCGTTCGCAGCGGTGAGGATGTGACCCCTCCAGCTTCCCCTCGCCGCCACAGGCACACAAGCGAGCCATTCTCCGCGCCCGCACCCTCCTCCCCCTGTAATTCCTGGATAATTTCCTTTGCTCCTCGGTGTATAATAGGAGCACATGCATATGCACAGTTTAAATTATACATCTATAATTACACACCGCGCCTCGGTGCAGAATGTAAACTCAGAGCCCCAATGGGCTCCCGTGGCTTTAATTGCAGGGCAGGAGCCAGTTAAATTCACATTAACTTTTTTGCTTTAGCCGGCACAGATTTTTAAGCCTCTCGATCCTGCGGGGACCTGCGCGTCTCCCTCTGGCACCATGCAGGAACCCCCCACCCACTCTGCCACGGCAGGGACGGAAAAACCCCAAACCAGAGGATTACAGGATTAAGCACCCAGCTGGCAGATCCTGCTAAACAGAGTCGAGAAACTGGCTTCTGACCCGAAAAGGGCCCTTGGTGTGCAAACCCCGGGGATTCTCCATCCATCGCGGCACACACCAATCACCCCGGTGCTCTGCCGAACCCAGCCATGGGGATTTACTCACCCAGGGAAGCCACAGACCCCAGGAGGAGCACGGCGACGACACAAGAGCAGGGCTGAGGAAACACGGAGAACCACGAAGCTATGGGGCTAATTTTCCAGAGACCAGGCAGCGAAGGGAAGCAGGACCTGGCCAGCACGGCACAGCCAACACCTACCCCGAGCCTTGGTGCCAAAACTCAGCCCTGGGGTTTCAGGTTGCCTGTGCAGCCCCATTCCTGCCTCCACCCCACAAAGCCTCTGGTGACTGAGTCCATGAGACCCCACCGGTGCTGGCGAGGGGGTGGTGGGAAGAGGCTGGGTGATGGAGCAGAGTCTTTATCCGCTGCACTCCCTTCCGTGCATTGGGACCCTTGGGTGCCTCGACAAGCCTGGACCGTGCCAGGATAGAGGCTCCGAGTCCGCCAGCTCCGTCCAAAGGCCTCTGCGCACTCACGGCTCGGCTCTGGTGTGAAACGCCAGCAAATGTTTTACTCATCAGAGAGTTGTTGGGCTGTTTGCTGAGCTCTCGCCTCTCCCGCGGCGCAGTTTCGCCTGCCAGCAGCTCCCTGGACGGAGCCTATATCCACACATCTGGGGCATGTTACAGCAGCACCGTCAGCACAAACCCTGATCCAAACGCCTGGGAAAGCGGAGAAACACCCCCCTGCAGCCTCCACGAGCTCTTCCCAACGTGAACCGGAGGGGCCTGAGCTCAAACTCCCCATAAAAACATCTCAGGGGAGCCAGCTCCAGCAGCGGCCCAGTTCTCCCCGCCAGAGGCACTGGTTTGGGGATGAAACAAGCTGATATGTTCCAGCTCATGGCCCTGAAGCAGCTCCATTAACAGCTTCCCAGCACCACGCCATGGGCTGGCCGCACCATCTCGAACAGCCTTTACCCGTTCACGCCACACCACAGCAGGGCAGGGGAAAGCAGAGCAGGCTGTTAAAACTCGCAAAGTCTTATGGAGAAGGTAATGGCCTAATTATACCACAAACAATCTGCAGTCAGTATGGCTCAACGGTGGGGAACTAGGAGCTCCTGCAAAGGTGGAACACACAACGGGAGAGAGCAGTTCCTCCAAACCAGCTTCGGAGATGTCACATTCAGATACAGCAAATATATTACAAGTCCAAGTCAGGCAGAGAAATGGCAGCTGGAGTCACCGGGAGGGACGAGGGGATGCGGCTGAGCATCCTTCCTCCCGCGTCGCACGCGGGGCTTTGTTCCAGACGCCTCTTCTTGTTCTCATCACCATAATGATGAGCGGAGAAAGCAGCTTTGAAAGGGAACTGCATGAAAAAAAAATGAAGCAGCTACTTGAGGGAACATAAAAAGGAGCAGCTAAAAGGGTAAAACGCTTGAAAAAGCCATGGTGATGGTCTCGGTGCAGCCTCTTGAAACGAGGACACACGCTGCCACGCTCCGTATAGATCCAAAACGGGCCAAACTGAAGCAAAGCGAGATGCTCCACACAGCCAGCCGGGCTTCCACGAGTCAAAATCCCACCCAAACAGCTAAAAAAAAAGTACAACGTCTGGTGGGTTTTCTGTGAACGCTGACGTGTTGCTGAGCGGCAGGTCCGGAGGCGAGCAGGGAGCTGCGGCCGGGGGGTCCCCGTGGAGCCACGGGCTCCTCTGCCATGCTGCACTGTGGAGCTCAGGGATGGAGAGCTGGTCCCTCTGCCCTGGTTCTTGCTTTCACAGCAGAAGATTCACCAGAAGGCCACAGGATCAGGCCGTGATCCAGGAGGCACCAGGTGAGCAGTGAGACGGGAGCCCAAAGCGTCTGATCCTGGGAGAGCAGTGGAGGCAGCACCGATCCTCAATGGCAGATCAAATCCAGTGTCAGCAAAGGAGGAGAAAAAGGGTAAATCCATAGGGATGGAGACAGCTGGGGAGGCCCAGGAAGGAAGGAACGGCAGGTCTCAACGACGGCCACGATCTCCACACGTTGTGTTCGCGATGTGCAGCTCGGTTGCAGCAGCGAGGCTTGACCCGGCCAGCCCCAGCACCCCGGAGCGAACGGGAGCGACTTTCTGCCCCGCTCCCAGTCTGGAGGACTCACAGCTCGGCCACAGGACCGGGAGAGCACAGGCAGCCTCCGGACAGAGGACTTCTCCTCGGCTTGAAGAACAGGCGACCCAGCCCTGGAGAGCTATTAGCTGCCTTTGCCCTAATGAAGCATTAAGGCTCCAGCTGCTGAGTGATGAGGATTTAACACTGACACCATTAACCATGTAATTGCTTGTCAGTTCGGAAGAGATGCTCAGCTGCACGGCAGCACAGGCTGCACCTCCGCTCGCTGGCACCACTCGCCCCGGTCCTCAGGCGCGAGCCCAGCGAAACGCCAAGTCCCAGTGTGGTGACACACGCCAGCCAACTGGGACAGACGCCTCTGAGACCCCAACCACCCCTGTGTTCCCACCCCCAGCAGCAAGCAGGGCCACGGGCTGGCCTCGGAGCATCACGCTCTGCCTCCCCGCCCCAAGTGTCACCGCAGCTTTTCTTCCTCCCCTACGCACATTTCAAACGAGAACTCGGGTTTTGGCAGATGGGAGGCTCTGGAAGTAGAACCTGGCAGCAGATGAAGGCCAGGGTCTCTTAAATGGTCAGCTTTGGGCAGAGCGAGACGTTTGGTTTCTCTGCTGGATTCCCTCTAGCAGGACTGCGTTACGATTTGGGCCCCAAAGCACTATTAATGTGCTGAGACTGTAGCGAATCCAAGTCTCTTTCCTTTTATTATCCTTAATTACTCTTCCATCTGCGCACCGCAGCCCTGCTCCAGGACCGGCCAGGCGCTGCCTGGACACAGCCTGCTCCGCGAACTGCCCCCTCGCCCCCAGATCCGTCCAAGATTCGCGTTTCCATCGCAGTGGCTTGAGGTGGAGGCGGCGGCGTCCCAGCGGCACCCACCGCCGCTCGCTGCCACGGATCGGGGCACCCCGGTCAGACGGGGCGGTGGGAGGACCCCTGTGTGAATCCACAAGCAGGCTCTGCCTAAAATAAAAATCTAGCTGGAGCCACCTTCCCTCTCCTCCACATCTTTGATGTTGTTTCATGCACCCTCAGTACGAAGGTACGGGTGTTGTTGCATCAGCAGAGGTGCTGCGTGGGTGCCCAGCCCCGTCAGGGGTGCCTGGCTCCTTCCTCCCCCCGCCCCAGCCAGGGCTGACACCCCAGGGGACCACAGAGCCCCTTCCAGGTCACCGAGCAGAGGCACCCACATGCTCCACTGCCCACAAGCACCCTGGGGCTGCCCAGAGAGCCGGGCGTGGGTGCAGCCCCTTCTCCTCTCCCGCTGAGCTCACAGTATCACCATTATTATCAATATTATTATTATTTCCTTGCTGGGCCCTGCTGTAGAGAGGCTGAGCCCACTTCCTCCCTCCCCGTACACATCACCCCCAGCCCTTTCCATCAGCTCCGGCACGTTGCCAGAGCGAGCGCAGGGGCTGCGCGGGGGGGGACCCGAGCCCCAGCGCTGTCACCCTGCCAGCAGCCTTCCAGCCAGCCAGCCCAGAGGCAGCTGCACGGGGAAGGGGCCCGACAGCCCCCGAAACGCATGTGCGAGCCAGCCCAGCCCTGTCCTGGCCCTGAACGGCTGCAGGAGGGCTAAGGCTAAGGTTTCACACCCCCTCAAGAGCAGCTCCAGCCTCCCCAGTCTGCTGTGGGAAGAGGAGAGCTGAGCAGCCTGCTTGCCCCTCACACCCCGGGGGTGCCCCAGGGTGTCCCCAGCTCACCGCACCGCTGGGTCCGTGCAGCCGGCCAGGTGCCAACTGGGATTTCTCTGACCCCACACATAGGGTCGGCACTCAAGACTGACCGGGGACAGCTGCAGACAGCCCCGGGTCCCTTCTCCCCAGTGTTCCCAGTGGGCACCACCATGGGCAGGGACCCCCAGCCACCATCACCATCACTGCCCGTTACCCAAAAAACCCTCTTCTGGCAGGACAAAGCTCTGCTCCAGGCCGCTCCGGGCATGGCAATGGCTCCTGCCATGTGCTGGGAAACACAGGAAGATCGTGGGGGCTGGGGACAACCACCAAGACCTGCCCAGCACCAGCTTCCAAAGCGCCCAAAGACCCTCCCTGTTCATTATCTGCATCTGCCTCTTTGCTCCTCGGGGTTTACTGTCTCAGCGTCCCACAAACACAACCAGCACCCAGCCCTGGAATTGCCTGGCTAAATAAACAGATTTTATATTGAAAACCACACAAGATTCCCTGCCACAACCTGGGGCCGAGTCTTTCCACCAAGGGGGAGCGAGCAGGTATGTCCAAGCACCGGTAGGTCTCCAAGGAAGGCACAAGAAGACACATGGAGCTGACTAGGGCTGAAGGGGCTATAGTAACTGTTTGGTTTCTTGCTCCCCCAAACACACCGCGATGTGAGAATCACCAGGTTCAAACACACTTCTGGAAAGAGCAATGAAAAGGATAGCGCTGGGTCTGGCTAGGATGGAGCTCACCAACTCCTGGCCAGGGTTGGGCTCCCCCAAAGATAGACCAAAACATCAAATTAGCCCCATCCCCTACAAAAAGCGGCTGCTACATTCGCAAAGCGCAGGGCTGGGGCGCCAGCCGGGTTCAGGGCTACGAAGGGAGGACAGCGCGTACCCACGCTCATCCTCGTGTGCCCCAGCACCACTACACCCTGGGTTGGGACTGTCTAGGGTGCTCTCCAGGGGCGAAGGGAGAACAACAGGCAAATGCTGAGGTACCGCATGGAAAAAGACACTCAAACACAAGTAACGCTGAAGTGAAAACCTTATTTCCCATTAAAACACCTTTCTGATGGAAAAATCATAACCAACCCTAATTAGCATCATTAAGAATCACATAATTAACAGTCACAGCTACGTCACAGGTAACTTCATCAAGGCTGGAAAGCACTGCTTGATGGTGAGACCACTGCTAGGTCCCTCGCTGCCCAGCCCTCCAGCACCAAAGCTGCTGAGACACCTGCGTGGAAGAGCCTTGTGAGGTGCCAACGTCTCTGTCCCACGCCGGGGAGCTCAGCGGCACCAGGACACCAAACAAAACCTTTGTTTCAGGCCTATCCACCCCCTTCCAAAAGAAGAAGAGAGCGTTGGTGGAAGAGAAGGGTGATTTGCAGAGTCTCTGTGGTAGCCCTGAGCAGCTGGTTGTAGGTCAGGAGGAAAGTGCCAGGTAATTCTCCAGCTGGTGCTCTGCCAGCGTCGTTGGCGGGCCCCGCTGGGAGCTGGAGAGGAGGAAAGTGGTCGCTGTGTTTTAACGGGGTGTAAATCTCTTTGGTTAGGTAGCAAAACACCTGCGACTGAGAAACCCTGGAAGAGCGTGGGGAGCCAAGGAGGTGCCAGGCAGCGGGTAGGAGCAGCCCAGCCTGGAGCAGGATCACCCTCGGCTCAAAACGCTTCATCCCACGGCAGCCGGAGCAGGAGCTCGCCAACCGCCCTGCCCGGCAGCCCCCATGGCTGCCCCAGCAAGATGCCACTGGCTGCAGAGCCAACACGTCACCCTGGGGTCCCAGCAGGACCTGGAAGGTGGTTTCAGCCCTCTGCCCCAGGAAGACACCTGGTGTCCAGCACCACCCTGAGTTATGGGATTTGGGCATTTCCAATATAAGCTAAATAAGCTCCTGAGTGTCCAGACACGGACTTGGCCCCTTGCTGATGGAGGAAGGGGCCTCTCTGCGCCCCAAGCCAGCGCCAACCCCACCGCAGTGGCTCCCAATTAGCTGTGCTAACACCGGCTCCGCGCTGCCAGGCGGGATCAAAGAGCACAGTCATTACACAGCAGCGGCAGAAAAACCATCATTCCTAGGGCAAAGGAACTTCAAATGGCGAGGAAAACCAACTCTGCCCAGAAAAGGGAGCTGCAAGGTGATGCAGAGCCCTCCCCGGCACAGCCAGCCTCGGCGAGAGGCGTTCAGAGCACGGAGCGCTGGAAATTAGAGATGGAAAAGGGCTGCGTGTCGCAATCCATTAATGCCAAACCTGCCTGTGCCCTATACATCATCGAGCTGAAGACTTCTGCCTTTCAAGTCTCTTACGGCAAGTTTAGTCCAAAAGCAGCCAAGTTTTAACCTCTCCTGGTGTTACAGAGGAAGCCCTCGGAGGTGACTGTCACTGAAAAGCAGGGTCCATTGGGGTTGTGCAGCTCCAGAGGGTTCCCTGGGCTCTCCAAGGGAGGAGCAGGGCTGGAAGGGGAGGACGAGGACGAGGGCAGAGGCACGGCCACTGCGTGGGGAACACCTTTTGCGGGGTGCGGGCAGAGTCGCATGGCCCCAGCAGCACCGAGGGGTGCAGAGCAGGACCAGGCAAGTGGTGCAGGGTGCCAGCTAGATGCCACCTCCTTGCTGCCATCGCCTACATCATGTCACCTCCTCACGTCACCTCAATTTTCAGGAGCACTGAGCAGTTAAACACATTTTATTTTCTACTAATGCATCGTGTCAGCTCTGAAAAGACGCTCTTGGAAATCGTTTCTCCTGGGGAAGAGCATTCTCGGACACAGCCCGACTCCCCGGGTGGACACAGCCCGGTGCCCTAGAGCCCTCAGCCAGGCAAGCGACGGGCACAAGCGGGGCCCAGGCTGCCCAGCAGCCAGAGAGTTAAGCGGCACCAGCACCCCTGGCCGGGGTCTTTGTTACAGGCAGGGCCCCCCTCTCCCTCCCTGGCCCAGGAGCAGATCAAAGCGCTGGGTATTTACCTCCTGGCTGGGTGCGGGACACTGGCCCTTTCTGATAGGGCTTTTCATCCCTATTAGGGCCGTGAAAGGCTTGAGCTATGAGATCAGCTGCCAGGGGCTGTCCCGGGACAGCGCTGAGCCGAAAAGGTCAGGAGGGAGGAGGAGAAGAGAAAAGAGGCAGAGGCTTAAGGGACAGGGCTCAACAAAATCGCATTTACTGTGGTCACGGTCTTCAGACAAGCCTCCAAGACAAGGAACCGCGTGTTGTCTAAGGGCCATTATTTGGGTTTGACAAGTCCAGTGCCTGGGCTTTGAAGTTGGGAGCAGGACACCGTTAGAGACCCGTTTGTCTCCGTGCGCCGGCTCCCACGCAGCATGTCCCGCAGGGAGAGGGTCCCGTCCACCCTCTGCCACCAGCTCCCAGCGGGATGGGGCTGGAGGAGGAAAACCAGTCCCCCAAACCACATGGTTATGCCACCAGAATGGCTTTACTTCACCCAGGCTTCCCGCGTCACCACGGGTCTGTCTCCAGCTGGTGGGACGAGGACGCGGGCGCATCCGCAGAGCACCGGCCCGGTTTGGGTGAAGAATGAGGAAGCCGGTTAATTGGGTTTTTTTATCAGCAGAAGTTCACAGCTCTCATCGCGGCATCAAACGGCACTTTGCCTTTCAACTCATGTTCACCAAACAAGTTGTGGGGCGGAAGATGAGAAGCACATGAAAGTGGCTACATTCAAATGCAATCAGCAAAGAAAAACCAGCAAAGAGCTGGCGGGGTGACAAACCGCCCCGGGGGGCTGCACCCGGCCAACCCCCCCCCCCGCCCAGTACAGCACCCAGGAACAGGGCAGGAGGAACCAGGGAGGAAATTATTCAGTCGCGAGGGCTGCAGAACGGAGCTCGAGCGGCTCCGCAGACACTCAGGCTCACGCTGGTGTGGGCTAAAGGCTTCCACAACCCAATGGTGGCTGTTGCAGAAGCCAGAGGCACACAGCCAGGAAAGCAGGAATGGCATCGTGGCCCCAAAAAACCAGAGGGAAGGAGGATTCTGGCAGTATATAGGTGACCCCCTTCCCCATGCCGAAGCACAAGCTATAGGAAAACGCTGACGTCGGAAGGTGCAGGGACGAAGCCCCCGTGGCGGAGGCAGCAGTGGTTTACAGCTGATAATTCTTGCCAGGTTAAGGCTAATTGCATCTAAAAACAGAAATGCAAGACAAGGGGTTTAAAGGAACACTCCGGGTAATGTATCTGCTCCCCCTGAATCCTGCTGCCAAAAGGCGTCAGATTGGATTACGAACGTTATTACATTAAAAATGGATTGAAGGGCTTAAAGACCAACAATAAACAGCAAACGTCTTAGACTGATGGGGCAAACATCTACCGAGGCCTCGCTTTTACTTCAGTGTCTTCACCAAAGGAGGTCTCCTTGCCTTAAACTGGCTCACAGGAGAGATGGGATGCTGCAGCCATGCCCGGGGACTTGGTAGAGGGATGGGACGAGAGATCCCAGCAGGAAAAACCCCAACTAGAGTATCGAAAGGCTGAGCAAGGCTTCATTTGGGGGTCTGAGCTCTCCCACACCTCACCAAATGTGCAGGGGGCTGCAGGGACCACCACCACAGCTGAAGAAAGTGGCACCAGAGGCTCCCTACCAGGGCCCAGCGGCACCAGCAGCAGGCTGGGCACCACTGGGTCCCATCCTGAGCTCCTGCACGGCAGGGAGCCGGGCTGGGAGCTCCTCCTCACACCGCCCCGCTGCCAGGCCGTGGGGATTGATGCTCTCTATCTATCTAGGCACCTCGTTACCAGAGATAGCAAAACTGGAGCGAGTTCAAAGAGTAGCAGCAAATGCAATTAAGAGCTGGAGTGAACTGGGAGGGGAGGTGGAGAGAGCCCAACTTGCGCGGCTGGGTGAGCTGCACGGGGACGGAGCTGCCCACGAGCATCCCAGAAGCACAGACACCAGGGAGGGGGAAGGCTACTTGAGTGGGTCAAGGAAGCAGAGAAAATCACGAGCAAGTGGTAAAACCAAGGCTGAGGAGGAACATCGGTACAGTCAGGCTCCCAGACCTGGGGCGGGTGACCACAGGCACAAAGCAGGACCCCCCACCCCACCTCTAGGACAGCACCTTCACAAACCACTCTTCAGTTTTCACCTTCCTATAGCCTTTTTCTCCCGCCAGCCCAAAAAGCCATCGGACAGACTGATTTTAAGCCCTCAGATGCTGTCTTCCCTCCCATTTCAGCCAGTCACAAGCAGCCACCTTCTCCACCAGCTCAGCGGGGCTGAAGGGAGGAGTAATCACACGCCTGCTCATGCTCCAGAAGCACCTTCCGCCTTGCTGAGGATGGCGTGAACGATCCAAACCTCGCTGCTGGCCCAGGGAACAGCAGCAGCACTCGCACCCACAAGCATAAGCTACCCTGGAGACCCCCTTGACCCTTCCAGCAGCCTGCCCACAGCTTTGTGCTTGGCCAAGGAACCCCCAAAAGGACTTTCTTTCAGGGTAAAAAGCAAGACTTCCTTCCTGCCGGACCTCACCTTCCTACCTCCCACGCAGCAGAGCAGCGGGAATGGCCCGGGAGAGCCAGCACCACCTGCTTCCCTTTGTCTGCCCGTGGCAAATGATGGTTTTGCAGGGAGGAGACAGGAGACTCCCAAGGCAGGGAGCAGGAGACCAGGGAGAGGAGAAACCTCTCTGGAGAAACAGGCTGTCCTGAACCCAAAGTCTGCCACAGACCAAAACTCCCAAATCCCAGCTTCCTGCAGTCTCAGGGTCCTGTCCCGGGGACGGTGCCCCATGTCGTGCTGCAGCCCCCCATCCTCCATCTCCAGTGCGGAACTTAGAGGAGCATCTTGTTCCTTGTGAAAAGGCTTAGGAAGAGGCATCACCTGCCCCTGCCCAACCCCAGGAGAAAAAGATGCTTTTAACGAGAGCCGGGGGCTGGCCTGGAGGCTCCAGAGAGGACGGGGAGAGGTGACGTTCGCTTTCAAAAGCCTTTTTCATTGCTAAGCTGAGGGCTGGGGCCGTGTCCCTCTGTGATAAAAGTGGCCCTAAACGAGGCTTGGCATGTCCGAGGCGAGGCGGGGGAGCAGCCCTGAATGGGGAGGGACCCCGGGAAGACCCCCGGCTCCGGTGGGGAGGTTTTCCAGCTGCCTGGGGAAAGCAGGGGGCAAGCGGCACACGTCCCGCTCCCCGCTCCCCTCTGCTTCGGCATCACTTCCCCCAGCTTAGGGCCACCGGCAAATGAAAAGGAAGGAAAAACCACCCTTTTGTGTGTCGAGGCAAAGCCTGGGGAGGGGAAGGGGAGAAAAAAAAAAAAGACAACACGTGGGTGGTCTGCTGGGGAGACTTTTGACTCTGTTTTTTTGGCTATTTTATTTCTTGGCAGAAAGAGCTCCTGGGGCTGCTCAGCAGAGGGTACGGCCAGATCACAGGAGCATCCCCGGCCCACCCAGGGGCCAAAGTTCAGCTGGCAGTGGCTGCTCGCTCCCAGCGCCAAGGGGGCTCGCTTCAAAGCACAGTGGAGTCAAGAGAAATTAAAGTCAGAAACGGTCCAAGGAAGGGGCAGAAGAGCACTGCCGACCCCCTGAGGAGAGCTGGGGGATGCTGCACGGATGCTCTGAGCACCCCACTCACCGCATCCCTATTCAGGCTCCAAGGTGCTGCAACAGGAGACTGGGAAATTGAGGATAAACAAGATTTTATGGCAGTTTTGGAGATCTCCCCCCACCCACCTTGGGGTGAAAGCAGGACTGCTTCAATCAAAAGAAAATATTTCTAGATAGGAAAGCAGAACCACATAAAAAAAACAACTGGGCAACGATGCAATGACCTATTTGTCTTTGGGGATTATTTGCAGCCTGAGGATCCCACGGGACGTAGCACAGGGACCCCGCTTTCAGCCCTCGTTAGCTTGACGACTGTGCTGCTGCTTGAACTTGACCCCTAAGCACGGAGGAGCTGCTGACCCAGTGCTTCAAGATGTTTGCCTGACATACAAAAGGCAAACTCAGGGCTGTGGATTTCAGTCCTGCTCCCTGCTCTCTGCCTACAGTGCCGGGCGTGGGTGACCAGAAACCCCCGCGAGCCTCTTTGTTACCATCCCGTGCTCAGCGTGGACAAAATTTACTGTGAAGGACTCAAGGGTGGGCTCGGGGCTGACCTGCTGAAGCCCATCCTGGGTCCTTTCTGTGCACTGCATTTATTCAAATTATCCTGCAGCAAAACAGCCCCAGGGAGGGCTCTCGGGGAACATCCAGCCTGACAGCATCACTGTGGCACCGTGCTATGGCCACCTGCCCCAGCTGCCTGCAACACCCTTGCACCCCTCCAAGGGCAAAGATTTCAGCTAAAAATACATTATTTTATGGACCGGAGAGGAGCAGTACCCTCGGCTCGCTGCTCGCCTGCCACGTGGGCGGCTGACCTCAGTGAGGGGAGAGACGGGCTGTGCGGCCACCATGCCCTTTGCCAGCTGCTCTGCCGTGGGCTCACTCACCACGTGCTGAGGCAGAAGGAAACAGTGAGGTTGAGGGGAAGGTGAGAAGGAGGAAAGCCCAGTGCTGCCAGACTGGCTGCCGAGAAATGGCCATGCTCCCCGGAGTCCTCCTGTCATCCACAAGCAGATACATCCCTGTGTGATGGTCCCCTGCACGCATGGACCACAGGCTCCTGGAAATCCAGCCCTCCTCCCCTTCACGAAGCCATTTATATCAAGAAAAAAGAGGAACAGGCCAGCACATGGAATTTTACAGCCATTCAGACCACAGCTAGCACTGGGCACCAGTTCCCACTGCTGGCCTGTTCTCAGAGGCAGCACCCAGGGAGGAGGACAAGCATCTCCTCGCTCACCACTCCTCCCAATCCCATGGCAAATCCCATGTTTCTCTACAAGAAACAACCTCCAGCAAGGGTGGCAGCAAAAGACCTCCAGGCATGGTGATGCTCCAGACACACTGCCAGGCTGACCCCAGCCAGGGGACATGTGGGCAGGGCAGGGACACAGCGCAGCAGCCAGACATGGGCCGGTGAGCCGCTCAGCCAGTGACACATTCCTCCCCTCTCTCCCATTCAGTGGGGAAATATTTTCCGTACGTGTCAGCATTTTGCACTGGCCAAGTCGTGAACAAGCGCCTGGCGACACTGCCCAGGCCCCCGCGGCCCCCGCAAGCCAGGGCTGGCGGCGAGGAAGAGGAGGGCGACTCACATGTGATGAAGTAATCCTGCTGCCGCTTGAACTCCAAGCCCATGTAGTTGGGGCTGAACTCCTGAAACTTGATGGTGAAGCGGATCTCCTGCTCGGGCCGGTTGCAGGTCACCAGCACGTTGGGGTCCATGACGGTGCTGCAGGCATCGGCCTGGTCCTTCTTCACCAGGTACAGCTTGTAGTACTCGTAAGGCTTGGACGGCTCTGCCTTGGGGCAGATAATGTCCAGTTTATCCCCAATCTCCGGGTAGATGACCAGCCCCTTCCCAGTCATGAACCTGGAAGAGAGGAGGGCGAGAGGTGAGCGCGTGTTCGAGCAGCGGGGGACACCCAGCCCATCCCAGCCCCACATTCACACCACTTGCTTCATGCTCAAACTCCGCTGGTTTCTCTACACAAGATGCTTTTTGACACCAACATAAAGCTGGAGCAGGTCCAGAGGAGCCGCAAAAATGGTGCGAGGGTGGAACCCCTCTGCTGGGAGGAGAGGGGAGAGAGCTGGGGGGGTTCAGCCCGGAGCAGAGGAGGCTCCGGGGAGACCTTAGTGCGGCCTTTGAGGGCTTCAGGGGGCCTGTGCGAAAGCTGGGGAGGGGCTGTTCAGCAGGGGCTGTGGGGACAGGACAAGGGCTGATGGGTTCAACTGACAGAGGAGATTCAGACCAGAGAGAAGGGGGAAACATTTGACGCTGAGGGTGGTGAGACCCTGGCCCAGGTTGCCCCGAGAGGTGGGAGAAGCCTCATTGCTGGCACCATGGCAGGTCAGGTTGGCCCTGGGGGCTCTGAGCACCCTGCTCGAGTTGCAGATGTCCCTGCTCAGTGCAGGGGGTTGAACTGGCTGAGCTTGAAAGGTCCCTTCCCACCCAAACCATCCTGTGATTCAATGACTCTCTCCCCTTCCGTCACCATCACTGCACACACCAGGAGCCAGTGCAGGCTCCCAGCGACCAAGACAAGGCCTCGCTTGGCTCAGTCTCACTCCCCAGCCACGATGAAGGCAAGCACCCTCTTCCCAGCCCCAAGCCTGGCACCCAGAATGGAGCCTTCCAACAAAGGGCTGGAGCCGCCGCGGCTCTGCCCCACGGCCAGGCAAGGAGCTTCCTGCAGGGACAGGCGGTAATTAGGGACGGGGAGAAGCCCTGACAATGGGGCACGGGGAGGGATCCCTTCCACGCCCTGGCTCCCCGAGGAATTCCTCTCCTTAAATGGAAGGGAGGCAAACATCCTGCAGGACAACTTCTCCCCAGCCGAGCTCAACGGCGTGCCCAGGAGCGTGGGAGGACCGGATGGAGCGGAGCAAGGAGGGAGGAAAGCTATTTGGGGCTGGAAGGCAGGGCATTGCGCAGGGAAGGAGGCAATATGCTGATCATTAGCATTCAGATTGCATTCTTGTGGAGATTCTTGATTTTTTTTCTTCCAACATGAAGTAGAGGATTAGGGCACCAAGGAGGGAAGCAGCAGATCATCCACTTTGATGTAGGCAGCGTAACGTGTTCTTGATGGAAGATAAGGTGGGAATGGATGTTCCTGCAAAGCTATCTCTGCTGCAACTCCCTCGCGTCATCTGGGCACGGCCAAAACCGAAGCGTGTGCTTCGGCAGGCTGCACGTCCGCAGCTTCCCCTCCCGCTCCCAGCCACAGCCGGCCTCTGCCCCATCCCACCCTGCCAGTCGGATGCAGGTTCGGGACACCCTTTCCCCCCAGCCACCTGCCCTGGCTGGGGCTGCAGGCACTGGGGAAGAAGGAAGATCAAACACACAAGACCAACCTGCTCCGTGGCTCTAGTACAAGTTGTAGCAAGAAGCCACAGAGCTGAAACCAGTGTCTGAGCAGCCCAGGCTCCGGGAGCCCCAGCAGATCTGCACACTGACTGACCAGGCAGGAGGAGCCAGAGCCCACGCGCACCCCAGCGTCCTTGGCAAGCGCTCCTAGAGCTTGGTGCTAGCTCGAACAGTGGGAGAATGATTGAATCACAGAGTGGTTTGGGTGGGAAGGGACCTTTAAAGGTCACCCAGTCCAACCCCCTGCACTGAGCAGGGACATCTGTAACTCGAGCAGGGTGCTCAGAGCCCCAGGGTCCAACCTGACCTGCAATGGTGCCAGCAATGGGGCTTCTCCCACCTCTCGGGGCAGCCTGGGCCAGGGTCTCACCACCCTCAGGGTCAACAATTTCCCCCTTCCCTCTGGTCTGAATCTCCTCTGTCAGTTGAACCCATCAGCCCTTGTTCTGTCCCCACAGCCCCTGCTGAACAGCCCCTCCCCAGCTTTCGCACAGGCCCCCTGAAGCCCTCAAAGGCCGCACTAAGGTCTCCCCGGAGCCTCCTCTGCTCCGGGCTGAACCCCCCCAGCTCTCTCCCCTCTCCTCCCAGCAGAGGGGTTCCACCCTCGCACCATTTTTGCGGCTCCTCTGGACCTGCTCCAGCTTTATGTTGGTGTCAAACCTGCCAAGGGCCCATGCAGGTGGGATGCTGCGGCACGGCAGAGCCTGGCTCCATCCACAGCAGCTCAGCCTGAACGCTACCAAGTAGGTCAGCTGGCCCTTGGCCAGCACACCAAAGCCTTAGGAGCGATAAAGGCTTCTTTCCCCCACCCACGGCCGGAGCCCTGACGCAATCCCGGAGCCGGCAGCCATGCAGCAGGAGCTGCAGAGGAGCCCCTGCCCCTCTCTGGCTGCCACCCCGCGCCGCGCCGCAGACACGCAGCGCAAGTGAACACTTGCAGGCTGGCTCAGCGGCCCGCACCCCGCCGGCAGCAGCCGGGTCCAACACCCATTCCTCCACGGCCGGGCTGAGTCAGAGCCTTCCTGGCACAGGCCTCCCCGGTGACTCAAATTCCCTCCTCCAGCCCCTGCCAGCTCCCTCCTGCCCAGAAGATGCCAAGCAGGAAGCCACAGCCCAGTCACGCAGACGTCTTGCGATGCGGGAGCAGGAGGAGAAGGCTCCTACTCGTCCCCCATCTCTGCACCAGCAGGACCTATCGCACCTCCTCGGCCAAAGCCTTGGCTGACACCTGCAGACCGAGCGGCTCACGCGACAGCAGCCCACGCCGACGGCACGTCCCGGCCGTCTGGGACGGGGTCACGCTGATGTTTAACCAGTGGAGAGGCCATAGAGCAGCCGCGGGAGCTGAGAACATCCCATACCACATCCTGCTGGCACCCTTCACCCAGGAAACCCAGCAAGGCAGCCTGGCTTTGGGTTAGTGGTTTCAAGGATAAAATGACGAACCGAACTCCTTCCGTGACCGCTCAGTTCTGGCTTCAGAAGCTTCTGCCTGGGCACTAGCCCAGGAACATCTTCCGGATCTCCTACATGAACATCAAGCAAGACCAGCCAAAGCAGGCAGCCCCTCACCGCCGGCTTTCGGGGGTGCTCCCTCCGACAGCTGCTCCCCGCCAGCCGCACACACACATTGTACCCCTTGTCCTCCGATTTCCCTGATTTTTTTTCCCCCTTAGAGTCCTCTAAAAGCAGGGCTGTTCACCCATCGAGCGGCCGAGGAGATAAACCCCTCAAATGTGCACCTCCAAAACACCCCTTGCTGCTCCTCGAGCTCTTAACCACACCACAAGACTCTTTTTTTCCCCTAAAATTTTGCTTTCTCGCAAACAACAGCTCCTGATGACCATCCTAGGGCAGACTGACCACAGCTCCCACCATGCCGGAGGCCGGTTCTGCAGGAAATTCTCCTTTAAAATACAGAAGGTGAAAAGCAACATTTATCACAAAAACAGCAGAGAAAAAAGCATCCAAAAATCATCACAAGTTGCCCAAACAAAGAATTACAGCGAGTTCTGGGTCTGAGGAGCTTTACTTGCGAAGGACATTGAAGGCTCAAAGGAACGACACTGCTGACTCCTCTCTACAAGGACACGTCGTCAAATTCATCTGAACTGGGAAGAATGAGAATTAACCCTTTTGAGTTTATAGGGAGATTCGCCATGTCCTCAGAGCACGCGCTGTAATTTTGGGGGGATCTGCAGTGTCCTCCATGTATGACATTTCCCTGTTTTAAAGTGGGGAGGGGGAAAAAAAAGAAAAATCAAAATTCGACTCAACCTTAAGGCTGAGACCTGCTCACCAATCCACTCTGGGACCCAGCCCCAGACACACACGCTCTATCGAACACCCCGAATTCAGGTCCAGCACCAAAAATGCTGCTCAAAGCCATAATTCCCTGAAAATCAGTTTCCGACCCCACTCCGCAGACACGATCCCACGATCCGCCCCAGCTCAGCACACCCCTCGGCGGGAGATGGACCCACCACCCATGCCCAGCGCCTTTAGGGCTAATCCTGCACGGCGCGTCCTGGAGCTCTGCTGGGGAGGGCCATGAGCAGGCACCCAGGACCCCAACAACCAGCCCAGCACCCCGCAGGGTCCCCCCTCTAGAACCACCCTCCTCCACCCCTCCCACCACTCGGGAGGAGGACAGCAGCTCGGCTTTATTTATTTAGCATGGGTGCTACCAGCAGGTAGCAGCTCACAGATAAACATCTCAGCATCCCTTCCCTGGTGTCGAAGGTGATGGGGAATATTAACTAGAGCCCTTAAAGTTTACAAAAACCACCAGTTTTTCGCTGGTGCTGCCAACTGCTCCCAGCTGAGGAGAGCGTGCTGGGAGGGCAGCGCTGGCCTCCGCCCCTGTTATCGCCAGCTTCATCACTTCAAGGGGATTTTTGGGTGGCACCTGCGGCTGCCCACCCGCAGAGGAGCATCCCGGCCAGGCAGCCCCAGCTCCCGGCCATGCTGGCCCCCGGCTCCCGGCCCCCCAGCTCCCGGCCCCGCAGGTTCCTTGGGAGCGATCAGGTGGCGGCGTCCAATTTCCTCATTGTTTCGGGAGGTGTTTTCTGATGGGAAAGGTGAAAAGGGTATTTGTGAGCCTTGTAAACCGACTCCTCCGAGTTGGGTAAACAAGGGGAGCTCTGTTGGCAGCGGGATGCCGGGATGCCGGAGCAGAGAGACGGGATTAAAGAGCAGCCTCTCCCCTGCCCCGAGTTGGGGGGCCGCTGGCAGGGACCCTCAACCCCCTGCAGACCAGGCAGCCTCCCTGCCACCAGCAGAGGGCTCGTCTACCCTCGGGGGTCCAGTGGGACCTGATGGAGTGATCCAGGAGCTACAAGTAGCACCTACTGGAAGGGCCATGGGCTCAGCCAGTGCCTGGTGTCAAAGGCAGCTGCTCCGGCACCATGGAGGTAAGTTCATCGAATTATGGAATGGTTTGGGTTGAAGGGACCTTCAGAGCTCACCCAGTCCAACCCCCTGCAGGGAGCAGGGACATCTGCAACTACAGCAGGTTCCCCAGAGCCCCAAGGGCCAACCTGACCTGCCATGGTGCCAGCGATGGGGCTTCTCCCACCTCTCAGGGCAACCTGGGCCAGGGTCTCACTATCCCCACCATCAACAATCTCTCCCTTCACTCCGGTCTGAATCTCCCTCTCCCAGTTGACCCCATCAGCCCTTGTCCTGTCCCCACAGCCCCTGCTGAACAGCCCCTCCCCAGCTTTCGCACAGGCCCCCTGAAGCCCTCAAAGGCTGCACTAAGGTCTCCCCGGAGCCTTCTCTGCTCCAGGCTGAACCCCCCCAGCTCTCTCCCCTCTCCTCCCAGCAGAGGGGTTCCACCCTCGGGCCATTGCTGTGGCCTCCTCTGTCCCCGCTCCAGCAGCTCCACGTCTCTGCTGTGCTGAGGAGCCCAGAGCTGGTCCCAGCACTGCAGGGGGGTCTCCCCAGAGCGCAGCAGGGGGGCAGGATCCCCTCCCTCGATCTGCTGCCCACGATGCTGAGGCTGCTCCTCATCCCTTCACCCCCAGCCTGTGCTGATACCGGGGGCTGCCCCGACCCAAGGGCAGGACCTTGCACTTGGCCTTGCTGAACCCCAGGTTTGCTGGGAGAGGAACGGGGCAATAAGAGATGATGGGACAGGCGGGCTGCCCGGGCTCCAGGGAGGGATCGCAGCCCTCATGTCCCTGAGCTGTGCCTCCTGGTCAAGCCACACCATGGCACCGGCACATTCCCTGGGTGAGCTCTGACCAGCATCACAGTGCCAGCTGCAGCTTTGGTTCCAACCCGACATGGCCAGGCACTGACCCACCTGCTGTCCTTCCACTAGTGCCTGGGAAGCTCACACCTCACCTCTGAGGAGGAGCAGCCACACTGGCTCCTGGCAAACCACCTGCCAGATCACAAGCCCACGGCTTCCCGTGCTGGGCCCAGCCATCGAGGAGATCCTGCAACCAGCAAACACCAGTGGATGGATGACCTGCTCCATCCCACCACTGCTGGAGGCTCGACAAGCCCAGGAACGTGGTGTAAGAAGGAAAACCATACAAGTTTGGAGGAAGCTCAGGACTTGTGTAAGGCATGATCCCTCCCTCCTCCACACACACCACGCAGGCTCCTCTGCTCCCCGTGGGCATGCATGGGCTGGCAGAGTGGACACGGTTAACCATGGACAAGCTAACACACTCACAAGTGTCCTGCAGATAAGGAATCCGGCACCTTTACAACACCCTAGCAGTCCGTCAGCCCTTCCTTAGGGAGAATGCAACTGGTAAATTCCTTAAAAATACACAAAAACACTGTTTTTTAAAAGAATGGCTCGATGAACTATCAGACGACCTCTCTGCACAGCACTCCTTGCACCACGTGAACTCCAGAATCCTTGAGGCAGCATCACCTTTCCCCATGTCCAAGAAACACGATGTGCTTCACCTTATTCCAGGCTTGGCAGAAAACAGAGCAACGTTTAACACCAAGCTCCTCCTTGGAGAAGACGCTCTAAAGCATTAATGCTGACGTACACATGAGATGACATATGCTAAATGCTGTTTTCTTCAGCGAAATCCAAAAATAACCATTTTACAAGGAGGACATCCACTCCTGGCAGCGCAGGCTGCGAGGGGAGGGCAGCGACAGCCAAGGTGCGCATGGCATTTTCCAGCGTGTGTTTTCCTCCCAGCTGAAGGCCACGTTGGCACAGCTCTCCCCGCCAAAACACAGCACGTGGGTCCTCCCAGCAGGACCACAGCTCCCACAAGCCACTGCCGCTGGGAACCGCCTCAGAAAAGGGACGGGAAACTGCTCTGTGAGCTAAAGAGATCCAGTGAAAAAGCCCAAACTCCATGCACCGTTTGGCAGCGGCTGCCGGGGCACAGGGGACTCTCTGCCCAGGACACTCAGCCACCAGCTAGAAGAACTCAGCCCTGTCCCCAGAGCAGCCCTCCGCACCCCCCGATGCCACAGAGCCAGGCCACGCTCCAGCCATCAGAGGGTGTCTCCGGAGCTCGCGGTCTGGCCATCGCTCCACAGCTCCTCCAGCGACACTCGGCCACCTCTGCGCTTGCCAAACCCTGTATTTTCACCACGCAGGAGACATCAGGGCGTTGGTAGCAAATACCGGGACTTTACTTGTGCAGAACCTTCACAGCACCATGGCTGAAGTCAAACAGCACCGTCAGACAGGGCCAACCCCACGGTCCCCTGTGAGCGTGAACCAAGAGCATCCCACACCCTGTTTCATAGGGATGGGGCAGGTTTTCCCGATAATACCCCAGGCAGGGGGCTACAAACACTGACACATCCGTGGGGGTCCCCAGCCACCCGACTCACTTCACCTCTCAAGAGCCGAGGACTACTCAGACAGAGGAATTTCACACTTAACCCAACTCCTGCCTCATCCCAGGCGACCAGCAGCACCCGCAGCCCCTTCCTGGGGCTGGCGCCTGGAAGCACAGGACCCTTTCTCCTTTTCGACTCCCGCTGCATGCTTGGGAACAAAGACATCCCACGGAAGGAAGTTAATTGCAACTCGAATCCAAAGGTTCCTCGCTCTCCTCTGCCTCCCATCTGTATCTGTCGCCTTCTCGCTGCTTCAGCCGAGTTATTTGTCACTGTGAGAGGGTAAATAGGAGCACGCGAATCCCCTGCTTTTAGCTCCCGCTTCTTTTATGTGCTCTTCTATTATTAGTCTCCTTTAAACAGAGCCTTCGATCTCTTTTCTCCCCCTGCTCATCTCTGTATAATTATTTTCATTGCCCTTCGGCAGACCTCTTCTATTTCTGCTGCGTCCTTCCGGGGCCGAGGAGCTCAGCACCGAACCCAGAGATTTCAGGTAACTCTGAAAACAGCCTCTTCCAGCCTCCGCTGCTCAAGGAGGTATTTCTCAGCTATTCAGAGCGGTACCTTCCAGCCCCCCCAGCAACCCTCCGTCCCCAGGCAGGGGGAACCGCCTCTGCTGAGCCCACGGCTGTCCCGTCGTCCCCCTCCTGGACACACTCTAAGGCCCTTTTTTTCCACATCTCGGGTTTAATGAGGCCCATTCAACCCTCCCAAAGACAAAAGGCCCTTCTCGTTTCCAAACGGACTTACACGACGCATCAGTGAGGCATAAACGGGTCGCCATGGCAACCCACACCCCGACCACCCTCCCAGCACGGGGATGCCATTTTCTACCTCCGCTGCTCCCCAAAACCCCTCTGTGGCTTTAACGCCAGCTGTAAGGCTGGGCACAGGCTGGTAGGAACACCCACCCCGCCCAAAAGTGACCCCCCCGGGTGCCAGGGGTGCCAATTTTTGATATGAAGTTAAAAGATGCTGGAGCCAGTGCCCCACCCCGCGCAGGCACCCCGGTACCTCTGTGCCGTGACCGACTCCAGGTCAAGCCAAGGTTCAAATGATGCAGAAAGCCAGGAAACACCAGCTGCGGGAGGGAAATGACCCCAAAACACCCCTCTGTGCCCAGAAACGGGGTGGGATGCTGGAGGCAGCCCCAAGCACCAGCCCCAACCCCAACTCGGCTCCCAGCACCTCTCCACAGGGAAGCTGGTGGCTTTGGCCATGCCAGGAGGCCGCTCTGACGCTTCACACCAAGGTTTAGTAACCATGAGCCTCCACACTTCGCACTGTAACTCTCCAACCCGCTGAAAGCCAAGCGAGCACCTTGCTGAGATCCCTCCACACCTCTTCGAGCCCTGCTCAGAAGTTGCCCAGTCGCTGCTGTAGCTCTGAGGATGTACAAAAATGTAAAAGTGCCCAGTTGTACCTGATTAGCAACTGGAGAAAGACCAGAAAGAACCCATTTTGCCATGAAAATACACACACCCGCAGCGTCTTTCCACAATGCAAAGCCAGGAGGAGGATCCAGGTTCCCACCACAAACCTGCAGCTGGGAGAATGGTCTGGTTCCCCTCCTCCAGCACAGACCCCATCTCCTCAGAGAGAAGAAATCCAGAGCAACGGCAGGCAAGAGCTGACTCAAAACTTCACCCACTACTACCACCCAGCACATTTCCACTGGTAGAGGTGGGAAAACCAAAAGCCACCCACCGAGCAGTGACACGGTCCCCTCCCAGACGGATTCTGCTTGGACCAGATGGTTCCAGCAGTGGTTACACCACAGTGACCATCAGCAGAAGAAACCAAGGAGAAGAGGGCCCCACCCACTAAGGATGCTGCAGAGAACGGTTCAGCAGCTTCAGCCAGGCAGACACGGCTGCTGGCCACACCTCGGCACCCACCCCAAGGTGCCACCGCCGCCGGCGACATCCCCAGCCCCATGGCCGCAACAGCCAGGGCCAGCCCCGGTGACTCAGAGCTGCAGGAAGGGCTTTCTCTCCTGGTAATTAGAGTGTGGTGAAGGTACCGCAGCATCCGAGCCCTGGACTCCCCACCACCCCCACAAAGGACGGGTCACGGAGACCCACGGTGCTGGCTGACCACGGTTGGACACCAAAGCACCCAGCTGCTTGGGGAGAAAGCTCTACTGGCAGGTCCCCATTTCCAGACACCTCTTCTCCCACCTTGTCCCTACCGTAGCCCGTCGGCCACCCACAAACACTGAGCAGAGGCTGGGTGGCTTTGGGCTCCATCCCACACAGCATGGACCAGCCACAGCAGGGCCACCATGGAAGCCACCAGCGCAGGGCCCTGCCGTGCTGGTGCCAGCCCTCGAGCTGCCCAATGCCCCCCACTCGCTGTCAGTACCCACCCTCCCTCGGGACGGGGATCTTGGGGGTTTAATGATCTCCTCACGCCCTGCCCGGGAGCTCGCTGCCTGCTCCACGGCTGGAGAAGATGCACATGGGTGGTGGGGGACGAGGGGGGACCAGGAGGGACCCCCGAGTGCTGCCAAAGGGAAGCACCCACAGAAAGGCGAATGCTTTCCTCCATCCCCTCGATTTCCTTTGTCCCCTCAGGGTCTGGGCCAGGATGCTTCCCAGTGCTCAGCCACCATTTCAGGGGACGGCTGCAGACCCGAAGAAGAGGAAGAGGAGGAGGAAGGCTCACAGCCCTCGCAGAAGCCAGGCGCCGACGTGAGCAGCCACATGCTGTTCCATCCTCCCGCCCCCACGCAGCACCCCGTGTGCTCAGATGCTGCACCCAAGCCACACAAATAAATTATATTAATCCCAGCCCTGCGAGGGGGGGACTGAAAAACCACGAGAGCTGGTGATGGAGGAGACTTAATGGGGGCCAGGGCCTGGCGCAGGCGGCTGCTGCCACCTGCAGCGTTCTCCGCAGCCGGTGACACGCGGCTCGGGGACCCCGGGCTCCCACCAGCGGCGGCCCCGGGGTGCCAACGTGGTGTTTGGGCAGAAGAAGGAGCGCTGGGGGTCTCCTGGCTCGCCACATCGCCCCCCCCCCCCCCCGCAAACTCTCTTCTCCAGCACCATCAGCAACTCCACTGGAACCGAGGGCTCGGCCAACAAATGAAGGGGAAAAAAAGCCATATTTCCTCCTTCAAGTAGTGTCGTCCCGCGTCTCCCTTCGGGGAAATAAAGACGAGCCGGGTTATCTAATTAATGCTGGTGAGAAGCGGGGAGGCCGGGGGCCGGGGGGCTGCCGGCAGCCCACAAAGGCGGCGTGGGGAGCGGTCTCCCCGCCGCCGCCGCCGGCATCCCCGTCAATGGGGCCCCACGCTGGGAGTGAGGTAAGAGGGGATTCAAAGCGGGGTTTGTCAGGGGGTTTGTGTTTGAAAACGGGGGAGGGGAAGGGGACAGGGCTTGACAAGAGCTGACAGACAACTGAACAAAACCATAAGGGCCATGAATGGCAACACGGCTCTTTAATTGGCGCAGGAATGGAGAGAGAAGTGAGACAATGAGGCGCGGGCAGCGGCGGCCGGGGCCGGGGTGCGGGCAGCGAGCGCTCACCTCCTCCCTCCCCGCGCCCCGCTTCCCCCATCCCGGCTGCCCAGCCAGGGGTTGGCAGCTGGACGCTGCAGCCGTGACCACCGTCCCCAGTAAAACCGCCCCGAACACCCCAAGGGAACAGGAGAGCAGCACGGAGCAGAGCCGGCACCCAGCGGGCACTGCCAAAACCGGCCGGCACCAGGAGCAGCTCGATCCGAGCCCGAGTGCGGGATGCTGCCGGTATTAAACGCTCCGACGGAAGCGGGCCAGGCTCCTGGCTCGGCTCCGCGCGCTTTCCGGCTCCGCTCCGGTTTGGCCGCTCGCGCCCTGGCTGCGGCCCCGCTCGTCCGGGGGGCCGGCAGCGGCAGAGGCAGGTTAAAAGGGAACAAGGCTGGATCAGCGGGGTTCCCGCTCCTTCCCTGACCCCTCCGGAGCAAGACGGAGCAGATCTCGTCTCCCGGTTCCAAAGCAAAGAATTACTTTGGCAGGGGCCGCGGCGGCGGCTGGGCGCCCGCTTGGAAGGGAAAGCGGCAGCGGCAGGAATATGCCCGAGGAAGCCGAGAGCCAGACCTCCTCGCCAAGCCCCGCGGATTGTCATGCAGATGAATCCCCAGCCGGGACAGAGAGGAGCCAAGCTGCAGCCCCCCGCACCCGGGTTCCAGCCCGGCTGCAAAATGCAGAACTGAAAGCAAACAGCCAAGCAATGAAGTTACAGCCTGTGGGTAGTCCCTGGGTGAGAGGAAGTCCCATCCCGGCACTCCAGCACCCAACCCTGCACCCCGCAAACCCAGTTTGCAGCTGGGAGCCCCATGACCAGCCACCTCCCCGTGGGACCGCAGCTGCGCCCCAACCCAGCCAACCCCAAGTGCTGTGAGCTGCTGCTGCTGCTGCATCCCCGGGGGTGCAGGAGGGGTCCCCCAGCCCCTCGGCTCCCTGCTCCACACTATGACCACCTCCAAAGCCAGGGAGAAGAGCAACCAGCCTTGAGGACTTCAACCAAAACAAAGCCTCCACGTGCCCTGGGGAGCAGCAGCAGCAGCTGGGACCTCCTGGCTTCGGCCAGGTCCCTGGGAAGCCCCTGCATGGGGAGCACCTCAGGGTGTGCCAAGGCTTGAGTCTCCATCCCCAGAGACGCCTCTGAGGTCCCCGTGCGTCCCCCCTGCTTGCGAGCAGGTCCCTGGCGAGGGCTGGGGCTCGGGAAGCGATGCTGTGGTTTGAAGGATTAATCCCAAGATTCGGAACTGAGCAGGGAGAAGAGAAAAGCCCCTGCAGACGGTTACCCACAGCCCGGCCGCAGATGCCCTGCCCTGCCCCAACAGGTCTCCCAGGTTCCTCCAGCCGGGCCGGTGGCGGGTGCCAGCCCCCGGGTCCCGGGGGGGCGGGGAGCAGCGTCACCCCTTGCCACGCCGCCGTGATTCACCGCCCGGCCCTTTGATCTCCCTGCTCCCAGATGTGGCCAGACGAGTTCTGTCTTTGTGGCTGGCTCTGGAGGTGCCATCTTCCCAGGCAGCTGCAAATCCCCAGCCCTCCTGGCAGTGCCGGGAACTCGCCCGGCTGCAGCTCGCCTCAGAACTCATTAAGACCTTCTTAACCGCCCCATTTCAGGCATACAACCACCCCAGCAGCCGTCCAGCACAGCCGGGCAGGAACTGCCCCAGTAACCAGGTCACAGTGCTCCTCACCTCTGAGTCAGCCCCACCACCGTCACGGTGCACCGGGACCTCCAGCCCCACACCACGAGGGTGGACGGGTCTGGTTTAGGTTTAGCAGAAAAACCTAAAGATGAGTCATGAGACCTCAAAAGATTGTATTTTTTGTCCCCCCTTTTCCTTCTGCACGCAAACCGTGGGCGGTCGCCAAAGCCTGGGGAGCAGCTCCACAAGGAAGCGTGAATCCAGCCTCTACCTCGGGCCGTGCTCCTGGATCGGGGAATCGCCAAATGGTTTGGGTGGGAAGGGACCTTTAAAGGTCACCTAGTCCAACCAGGGACATCTTCCACTAGAGCAGGGTGCTCAGAGCCCCAAGGTCCAACCTGACCTGGAATGGTGCCAGCGATGGGGCTTTTACCGCCTCTCTGGGCAGCCTGGGCCAGTGCCTCACCCCAGTGCTTCCCAGTGCTGCCCGCTTCCCCTCTTTACTGAGAGGCCCCATTCGGGCTCAAAACCCCCAATTTTCCACGTATCTACAGGCTGTGGCAAACAGAAAACCCTCCTAAAGGCTTCACTGCTGGAAGGGGCTGCGCGCCCCCCTGCCCGCCCCTCCACTGATCCCAGTTTACCCAGTTCAGGGCTGGCTGGCTCAGCAGCAGCTGAGAGGGGCTGGGAGAGAGGCCAGCCCAACGCCCCAGTGTCGAGTTTAAACCTCTCCTCCTGCAGAAAGAGATCTGGCTCGTACGCGCTTTTATTTTTAGGCCAGATCCGCGTACGGCTGAACTGTAATAAACGCTCACCCTCCTGCTGGGGACGGGAGAGGAGAGGAACCAGACAGCCCGCGGCTGCGGCGGGTGTCACGGAGCCTGCCAGCCCCTTCCCCAGGGGTGTCCCCAGACCCTGCTGGGACACACGGCCCCAGCTCCCAGCAGGAATTTTAACAAGGCGCAAAGGAAACCTCGGGTTTTAGACCTAAAAACGCACCAGCCCTCGCGCCCTGGGCTGAGGAAGAGGGCTCTGCCGCCCCGCTCCCCGGCCATCCTCGCCGCCGCTCTGGTTTCCAGCTGCCCGCGGATGGGGAGCGTTCACAACCCCCCCGCCAAGACGAAAACCTCCGGCTCGCCACCCACGCGCATGGAATAAAGCCGACGAGATGCCGCGGGAGAGACCAACGTCACCCCCAACCACTTCCTCCACCATTTGCTGCCAGATGCGATTCCCCAGAGCCTTGCCCCAAAATCCTGCTGGCTCAGGCACCCCTGGCCACGGTCCTTGCTGTGCCGCTGGGGCTGGGGACACGTCGCCATGATGCCACCGTGCCGGAGGCCAGGGAGGGCTGGTGCCACCAACCCTTTCATTGCACCAGGGAGTCCATCGCCCTGCTCCGGGTACGGGGCTGACACCCACCGACCCCCCAGCACCCACCCAGCCACATGCCCTCCAGAGCCGGGGGGCTTCGGGGTGCCGGGGGGTCTCAGGGTGCCTGAGGGATGCACGCTGTGGGAGATGTTTGTGGAGGGTACAGCCTGGGCGAGACAAACCCGCTCCCCGACGCGGAGCACAAGCACCTGAAGTCACCAGAGCTGTGGAAGCAAGCGGAGACCAACCGCCCACCTCGCACGCGGGGGCAGTGATGGTTTCAGGGCATCCCCCACGAAACGGAGTTTATTTACCTAAAAAAAATCCCACGCAAGCCCAGGTGCCACTGCGGAAAGGCCCAGTACCGCCCTGCAGCCCCCGGCAGGGCTCACCCCCCTCCACACAAACCCCACGACCTGCCCTGGGACCCCAAATCTCCTCCCCGGGACCCTCCGCTCCCCCTTCCCTTTCCGCCACCCTCTCCAGCTCGCCAAGGGTCCTTCCGAAGGGCTCCAGCCTCCCGCCCTCCTGCTTTACCCCAACGGGCTACACGCCTTGCAGTCTGGCTTTGCATTTAAGGCACTTTTTTTTTTTTTCTCCTCTTTAACTTATTAAGGAGAAAGTTCAAAACGTTTGCAGTGACTGCGACGCGCTAATTTGGAACTTACTGCGGTGTCGACACTGCATTAAGTATTTCTGTCAACCGTGAGGACACACCATGTCTCTGGAAGAAATTACACCAGCAATTATAGCTAAAGAGGCATGTAAAATTTCAAAAAAAAATTTAATGTATTCAGAAATGATAACTGACATTCTTATTAGGATTAATCTAATTTTAGTAGAGTCATTTATATCCTGCCTCTGGATAAAAAATGAATTTCAGTTTTAAAACCTGGATAAAGAACCGGCGGTTTAAAAAAGTACTTTTAGAAGTCACCCTGCGTGATTAAGCGTGGTGATAAGAGGAGGAAGCTTAACAAAAGCTTTGCCATTACAGAAGATATTTGCTAAACAAAACAGGAACAGAGCTATCGATCAGCCCCACAGACTATTTCGGCCCTGCCGGGTGTTGCTTGTGGTTGCAGGTTCATGGAGAGCAAAAGGACCACTGCAAACACCGTGGATGGGCCAAGAAGATGCTCAGGGCTGGGCCAGAAGTCTGACTCATCGAATGGAGGAATGGTTTGGGTGGGAAGGGACCTTCAAAGCTCATCCAGTCCAAACGGGGACATCTTCCACTCGAGCAGGGTGCTCAGAGCCCCAGGGTCCAACCTGACCTGCCATGGTGCCAGGGATGGGGCTTCTGCCACCTCTCGGGGCAACCTGGGCCAGGCTCTCACCACCCTCAGCGTCAAACGTTTCCCCCTTCCCTCTGGTCTGAATCTCCTCTGTCAGTTGAACCCACCAGCCCTTGTCCTGCCCCCACAGCCCCTCCCCAGCTTGCGGACTGGCCCCTTTAATGCACTTCTTTAACAACAACAAAATACTGCCAAAGCACGTGTCATTCGCAGGACTGAGCCACCCCAGGTGAGAAACCAGCCGAGCTGCCTCCTCCAGGCACGCAGGTGGCTCCAGGTCCCCCAAGTCCACCTCCTCCACGCGCCCACCAACACCACGCGCGCTCCCAGTTGGAAAGGCATTAAGCATGCAGGCAAGACACGAGATGATTTAGGAATATGTGGAAGGAGTCAAATGCCAAAGAGGCAGAAAAAAAGTCCTGGGCTGATTATTTTATTTTCTACTGACAGTTTCAGCCACAACGGCCAATAAATCCCGATTACGGATGTTAAAAATGCTTCCTGCACACGCTTGGACCATCAAGGCAATTCCGGGCTCCCATAACTCCTGGTTTATGACGGTCATACACGTCAACTGTTCGCAGAGCCCAACATTTCAATAAAGATGACCATAAACCTGGATTAGAGATTAAAGGACTGACTCAGAAGTTTGTCAGGGGAAGAAACGAGCTTCCCTGCGCTCGCTTTGCCATTTTTACCAACTAACAGCTTGGGGGTTTTTGATGGTTTTATACCAGCAGTAAATTTTCAGCCCACCGACAGCTCGGTGTGCAAAGACAACAACTCGAGGAAGGCGAACGTGGCAGCGGGGAGGACACGAGCCCAGCTGCAGGCTCAGCCGTCAACACAGAGACAAGAAGCGACAGGTCTCCTCTCGGGCTCCCCATCGCCTGCCACGGCTCGGGGACGCAGATGCCAGCTCCGACCGCCCTTCCCGGCTCTCCCCTCCCAGCTCCCTGACCTGTCAGACTCCTCTCCGGGGAGCAGCGCTGCCCTCATTTCTCCTCCTCTTGTCTTGGCAGCGTCAGGAGCTGCCAAGGAGAAGCACATGGGAAGGTGACAGGAGACCAGTGACCCCGCGAGGAGGGGACCAGGGACGATGCGTAAGGGGAGCATCCTCCCGGCAGCCACCTCTCACCCCCAACTCCCCAAAGGAGCCGTGACAACCATGATGAAGATGCCTTTAAAATTATAAACACCGTGTTTATTGTGCTCTCATTTCCTGGATGAATATTCTGCTTCCTTCCCCTAAGCGCTCTCTTAGGAGAAGGGAAAGGGACAAATAAAAAAGCAGGAGAAAGGAAGGGGATGACTCAGGGCAAGGCCACATCTCCACAAACAGGGAGAGCTGCGAGACAGTGCCAAGGACGAGGGCTGCGATCAAAAGGACAAGAGCGGATCAAACGCGCAGCCTCCCCGGGGTAGGGAAAGGTTTGTGGGGGCTGCCGGGGGCAGGAAGGTGGGATGTGACCGTGTGCTCCCGGGCAAGCCATGGGTGGGAAGAAGCCACCTCCCCTTCCCAAGGTTCAGCCACTGCTTTCACGCTTTGAACAGGACTCTGCGCTTGTTTCATTTCCTTAAGTCACGGGGCTGCTCCACACCAGGACACGGGCAGCGATGGGGACGGGGACGACCAGTAGGAACCACGGTGGGACCCAACGGGAGATGAAAAACATGCCCTTTTCTAGAGGAAATGAAAGAGCCGAGCTCGGTGCACCGAAGGGTGCTTTTCTGCCGGTGTCTCTCAAAGTCTATCAAAAAGTCCCATTTACATCAAAATGCCCTTCCTGACATGCTTCAATTTTACTTTTCCCCTTTGATCTCGGTCCACCCTCCCGCCCCACCTCGCAGCCCCATTGTGCTGGCAGCACCTCGCGGGGTGGCGAGGCCCGAGCGCGCTGCCAGAGCCAAAGAAAGGGGAGAGAAAGGGAAACGCTTTCAACTGAGGGAGAAGCCGGAATCGCTCCTGGTCCCGCTCCAGCGGGAGCTGTGACCCCTCTCCTCCCGCCGGCCGCTTGGCAGCTGCCCCGTGGGGACGGCGCTGGCCGTGTCCCCGCCGCGGGGACAGGGCACGGGGTTTCTGCTCAGGCTCCGGTAACTGCAGATGGGTTTAATGCGCTTTCACAAAAGCCTCGGGCAAGGGTTGCAGGATTCGCTGTCCCGCACCGCTCCGCACCCAGCACACCCCGCTCCCAGCAAGGCGGCTGCTGGCGGCACTGGGTCAGCCTGACGAAGCGCTTTGGGCACTGGTGGATCAAGTTTGAGGCTGTCCTTCTTCAGAGCAGTCCTGAAAAAGGCCGTTCCCTTGCTGGGCCGGGCTCTCCCCTGCCCAAGCCGTGTCCCACCTGCCCTCCGCCAACAACATGGGTTTAATGAGCCATTTTCTCCTCCCAGCCCTGGCCCCGACAGCACCGCAGCCTCGCTAACAAACTTCGGCCAGACCTTTAAGAACAAGAGGGGCTTCCCTGGGGCTGACTGACGGACATCCAAGCCTGACAGTAAAATCCACTCCAGGTTACGACCAGCTCGAACGAGGTTTAATTCCAGCCTAGCCCATTAGAAGCCAGCTCTAGCAGAGCACAATCACGGTGCCTTTCGCTGGGCTCTGTCCACCTCCCCTGACATGGAGCGTTTCCAGTCCTCCCTTCCCATTGTCAGCAGCTATTTTTAACCCCCAGCATTATTTCTCCCCGAGTGACTTCAGACGCTCTCCGGGGACGAGGCGGAATTGCTGAGCTGGTACCCGGCAAAGTGACTCACCTCTGCCTTCAGCAGCGCTACAGAAATCACAGCAGCACATTTGCCTCCGTTCACCTTTTCCCTTCTCCTTCCCACCAGGCTTTGTCTGGGGCTAAAACCAGAGGAAGCTGCAAGGAAGTAAAGCCCGCGTCCCACACACCGAGCCCTTTTGCTCCCTTTTCTTCCCCAGCGCCTTTATCATCAGATTCACCTCTGCCGCGGTTACCTGGGGGAAGATCCTGCATCGACACCCCCCGCCGGTGTAAACCAAGGTCAGAAGAGTAACGTTAGAGTAGGTCTGACGAGTCGAGGCTCGGATCTGCCAGCACGGGGAACGAGCTCGGTTAACACGTGGAGAGAGGACACATCCGCGGTGCAGAGCGTCCTCCCGGCGGGGCCCCGGCCCGGCTGAGCGCGCCGGATGCCAACGCTTCATTACTCCCTTTCAGCTGGTCCTCCCGGCGCTGCGGAGCAGCAATTAGCGGCAAGGTCAGCAGCGAAGCCCTTCAAGAATCTCTGCCTTCGGGGGAGTCGATCGAAACAACCCACCGTTTGCCTTCTTCTAACTCACAAAGCGCCTCAACCCAACGCCAGACGCGCGGAGACGTCTCATCACACGAGCAACACATGTGCTGCGTTAGCCAGATGTTTACGTTATTTAGCATTAAAAACTAATAAATAACCATTAATACGGTCGCTAGCAAGGATGCTTTCGGCAGGGAAGCGAAAAAACGTGGTGTTTACGGCAAAAGCACCCCGATGCGGCGAGGTTCCGGCATGCATCGTGTGGCCAGCGCTGCCGCTTCCAGAATGTATCCCCGGTCCTGCAGCGCTCGGCACGTCTCAAAGCCCCAGCTTGGGGGCTGGCAGAACTGGGAGAGCCCCAGCAGAAGATCTGGTGAAATTAAGAGCCACCGCGGCCTGAGCTGTTCGAAACCAGCCCTGGTTTTTGGGCTGATTCGCTGGTTTTGCTCGCTGGAACACACACAGCACCGGCAGCATCTGGAAGCGATTACCCTACTGCTCTCGGGTCTGTCACCCGCTCCCCGTCCTGGTGCGAGGAGACCAGCCGTCTTACCAACATCTTTAACAAGCTCAGAAAGGGATTCTTGACCCCTCCCCAACAAGGAGGCGGCAGCAGAGGATTTCCCAACAGAGGGCACAGGGCGGGCAAGGTCCCTCCTGCCAGGTCTCAGGCACGTGGGGTGAACTGGGTGCACCAGGGATGGGCACCTGTAGGTACTTTCAGGAGAAGGTGCTCTTGGATGAGAAATACAAAAATTTCTCTGCTCCCTCTGTGCACTGGTATGAAGCTGCGGCACATTAACACTTTGCTTGCAAGTTCGATCTCAGACAAACCTACCAGCTGCTTCACAGGCATGGAGGAATTGCTGGGAGCATTGTGGGATGGTCCATCTGCCTCCGTCCCCAACCCACGTCTCCATCCCCAAAGAGGAAAAATAAGGAGGAAAGGGCCTTGCCTGGAAGAGCAGGGGCCAGAAGGACCTTCCCCACCCCAGATGCCCCCTGCCCAGGCTAGGGACAGCAGCAGGAGTGTCTGCGCTCTCCCTGCCACCACCTCTGTCCCGTGACACGCTCAGCCAGACACAGCCTGCACCCCGAAAGGAGTAAATCTCAGCGGAGGAGTGCTGGGCAGGCACCAGTGCTCTCCCAACACGACCAGCAAACCCCCCTCCCCGCTGACGGGTTGGCACCCTGAAAAAGAGGCACCCCCACCCACCACCCCGAGCCCACTGGCTCCACGCGCAGCGAAAGGAGGTGGTTTTGGGAGAACTTTGTGCCTCTCCTGGCTGTTATGAAACCAGCCAAGGAGCACGAAACTGCCTGCCGTGGGTGGGAGCACCCAGGGCTATCCGGAGAGCTGGCGGATTCCTGCGTGCACTGGGAAAGCACGCGGCGCTCCCCCGCCCCGCACACGCCCTTGCAGGGTATTTCTTTTTTTCTTGGGAGACAGACCGGGTGAGCACAAACAACCAGCGCAGCCCCACATGAAGGGGGTAATTAGGGAAGCAGCACCCATCGCTCACCCAGGCAGGGCAGAGATCAAAAGCATCATCAAGTGTTAAAGCTCCCGGGGATCCAGAACGGCTCCTGGGAAGGGACTCGCGTGGGATCCCCCTTGCCTCTGCCATGAGGGATGGGCACGAGAGCCAAGGTGCCATGGTCTCCCCATCTTTTGGGGAAGAAATTTTGTTTCTGCCAAGGACCCTGGGGGGAAAAGCCCAAGACACGAAGCCAGCAGCGTGGCCTGTGCACCAACACGTCCATCCCAAGGGCTCTCAGCCCTCAAAATCCGCCCCGCGCCTTGACCCTGCCAAGCCCCCGCACCCATCGCCTGCAGGGTGGGACCACCCAGCCAAGCCAGTGTCACCGTCCCCAACATCCCTTGAGCAGGCTTTCCTCCACCCCCTGCCCCAACAAGTTTTCCTGGAGCTCAGGCAAGGGAAAAAAGAAAGAAAATAGGGAAAAGTTCTCCTGCAGCAACACCAGCAATGGGCGCGAAGCTGGCGCAGAACGGAGGGGTGGGAGAGGGCTAGGGGTGGGAGAGGGCTAGGGGTGTCCAGGATGGACCCTCCTCTCTGCTGTCCCCAGCCCAGCCTTGCCGGGCTGTTGCTGCCCCAATTATTTCAGCAATTAGCTACACATTAGAGGCACCGCTAACGAGGGAGCAGAGGAAGGGCGGCACGTCACTGGGGAGCACGCGCCGCCATGGATGTGGGACCAGGCCGTGTCCACCCCAAACAGACACCAAAGAACAGTAGGAATTTAAAACCCACCACAGCTGAGGGGGAAAATTCCAGCTGCCTCCAGCCCTTCACATCTCCCTGATACCCCAACCCAGCCAGGCCCCCCCCGCTCCCCTCGGGCAATAGGGACCATGGGGCAGCGCGGCTCTCCCCACCTCCTGGGGAAGCATCTCCACATCTCCTCATCTCCTCCTCCTGCTGCTGCGAAGGAAGCTGGGAACAATGGGATGCACCAGTGCCAGCTCTGCAGGGGATGCTCGAGGACCACCAGGGATGAGGGACACGCTGACGGGGGGGACAGCGAAGTGCAAGGGGGCTGCTGCCAAGACCCCGAGTCCCACCAGCACGGGGAGGGGACACAGGGAGCACAGCGGCTGCAGGCGGGGGCTGTGCAGAGCCCCCCCAGCTCGCCCCCCTGGAGAGGTGCTGCCGGCTGATGCGTTGGCCAGACCTTCCCCTAAAAAAAATAAACAATTTTCTTCTTTTTTTAAATTTCTTCTTCTAAAATAATTGACTAATTGGCCGACCCCCAGTTCCGTGCTGGGAGTGGATCCCAGGTCTGCTCTTGCATGAAGCGTTTATTAAAGGCATTGGAGGAGGTCAAGGCAGAGGCCGGGTGGTGCCCACGGCCAGGTGGAAACTTCCCATAGCACCCAGAGGGAGGAAGCCCAAAAATTAATCCCAGCCATACCTGGGAGTCAGCTGGGGCGAGGGAAGGGTCCGCAGCCCCCGGGGTGCCCCCTCCTCTCCTCTCTTTAATCCCCAGCCCCAAAGCAGAGCCCTTTTAGGGGAAAGTGTAACGCAATACCTGGAAAATTTCTCCCACCCGCTCTCTGCTGCCGGCTGCCAAATTTAAAACATATTTGTTGCTCAGCCTTAAAGAAACGTAACGTGCTGCTTCATTCCAACACGTTTATTCTTTGGGGGCAACGAAAAAATTCGCACTGCCGCTCATGGCTCCTCTCCTTACACCCCACAGCCCTCGGGGGTGGGAGCTGCCAAAAAGCTGCCTGGGAGCCGTCCACCACCACCAACGCAAACCCCGAAACGCCGGGGAAGGGCGGGAACCTCACTCTGCCCGTCCTGCAGCACCGGTGTGGGCAGGGTGAGAAGGTTTGAACTGGGGATTAGGTGCCCTTGAGCCTCGAGCATCAGCTGGGGGTGCCGGTGACCCAAAAGCCCTTGGGATGCACCAAGTCCGGGACCATGCAAGGCTGTGGAGCAAGGGAAGGGGCAGGGACCACCACCCACCCGCAGGGAGAGGACCCCTCCTCAGAGATGGGGCCGCCCTGTCCTTCCCTCACCTCACTGGGGGTCCGGGAGGGTCCCCCCGCAGCCCCCATCCCTCGCCCCAGCAGCCGGGTTCCTCAGCAGGAGGAATTTTCCGGCGGGGCTGGGTTTGCGAGGGGAGGCTGGAGCGGTGGAAAGGGGCTGGGGGAAGGCACGATGTGTTTAGCAGACTGAGCGATCCGACAGGGCCCATTAAAGGAAACAATTTGTAATACAATAATTATTATGTCGTTTCTCTGGACTTTTTCCTAAGCCTCTCTTTAAACAGTTAGAGGCTTGACGTGCCTGTATAAAGCAGACACGATCCGTAGGGCTGAGGATGCTTAAGTGCCCGCGTGTGCCGGGACGAGGCAGATGGGGTGGACGCGCCCCGCGTGGGGGAGCTCACCCTGGTTTGCTCACAGGGCTGGCTGGGGCGTCACCGGGAGCACAGCGGGCAAGGGGAGCCGGTGCTGCCGTACCCCCAGCATCGTCAGGTGAGGGTCACTGCGTCTGCTCGGGACCGTGGCAGGGGCCGCATCCTGGCAGCTCGGCTGGGACCTGCCGCTCCTCCAGCTCTGCTTTTATGCCATGAAGTTCTCGGCCACACATCTGAAGAAAGCAGCGGTAGCGAACAACAGAGCGAGAGCAAGCAACACAAATCCCCGGGATAATGAGCCCAGAGGAGGGAGACGGTGGGCTCTGTCTGTGCTTTTATTGGAGAGGCCTAAAAGGGCTATAAATCCTCAGATTCAAAGGCGAACTCGAGCTCTTTCAAGTCTGAGGAAGGCCTGGGATGTGTCAGCCGGGAGGACTAACCACGCCGCGTCCCCTGCTGAAGTGGCCTCTTCAGCAAAGCCGCGCTGCAGCCCGGGATATCACACCCAGATCCCTTCCATATGCCGCGGGCAGGGTACGCCGGCATCGCTGCCGCACGGGGGGAAGTCCACCGGCCAAAAACTGGCCGCCCCCCGCTTTAAGAGGTAAGAAGCACCTTTGTACCCATTCCCCCTTTCCAAGGCATATCGATCATTTGCGCCCCCAAAAGCCCGGGGGGAGCCGGGGGGCCGCAGACCACCCTCCCTCTCGCGTTCAGCTGCGATAGTACAGCGAGCCAGACAAAGAACGCCGGAGCCCAGCACCGTCACCGTGTCCCTGAGCACCGCCACATCCCTGAGCATCGCCCCACGCCGCCACCAGACCTGGGGCTGTGCGCAAAGCCACCCCCCAGACCACACTCGCTCGCCTCAGAAACCCACTAAAACGTTAAAACCGGCAGCAAAGAGAAGACGGCGTCGAGCCTCAGCCTGGCCACTAACGCGTGTGCAGCCGCCGACGCTTCCCGGCCTTAACGAGAAGGAAAACGTGCAAACACGCAGTGATCGATGCTAACGGAGTGAGGGTGTTTATAGCTGGTTAGCCGAGACAACACACCTTGCTTTCTCCGAAGCTCAGGAGGATGCTGGAAGCCAAGCAGGGCAGGCGGTCCCCAGGGCTGGGCACACGCTGCCGGCTGAGGAGTCACCAGCCGCTCGCTGCCGGGTGCGAGGAAAGGGATTGCCAGGAAAGGGGACACTCCCGTCCCATCCCCGCACGTGGAGCGGTGAGGGACATGAGTCGCCAAAACCAGCCTCTGCAGGGGAGGGGGACCCGGCCACCACAGAGAAGGTTCTTCCGAAACTTCATCCCGAAGGAGCAGGGACAGAGAGCTCGTGCAGCATCCCCTGGGCATCCCGCCCCCAGCACCTCCGCGCTGGCACCGGCAAGAGGCAACCCACGTCAAACCGGGTTCCCACGAAGCCTCTCACCGTGGCCCAGCCCTGCTGACAGCCGGGCCGGCAGACACGGCACACGTGGACGCAGGCGCAGCGTCACGGCAGGACGGAGGCCTTGGCAAACACCGAGTTCCTGGGTGGACACTCCGCAGCCCCCCTGCTCCGGCTCCCAGCGCGGCCCCCGCGGCAGCCCGCTCCCACGGCCCTGGCAAGGGGGAGCAGCCACCTGGGAAGGGCCGGCTGTGGGTAGGAAAAGGTTATTCCAGAGCAGCCGAGCCGCGGTTATAAATAACTGGCATTTTTTGAAGTGCAGCTGCTCGGCTCGGCCGGGGCGGCCATGCCATGCCGGCACCTGAGCCGGGTCCGATCCCGTCTGGGGGCGCCGGCGGGGAGAGCTCGCAGAGAAGGCACCGCTCACCGAAACACCACCAGGAATCCCCCAAAGCTGTCCCCCGGGCCCTGGCCCTCCCCAGGAGGAGGGTGCTGGAGGGCCCCGAGCACCCCCTCTCCTCCCCACAGCCTCTGCGGGGTTGGGCTGCAGCCCCAGAGGAAGGACCCTGCTCCCTGAAAGCGCTGGGGCCAGGCAAGCCCCACCCCGGGCACAAACGCAGCCCGACCAAGCGGCATGTTCAGCCCTGGCTTGTCCAACTCCTCTGGGACGGAGCTGGGACAGGCTGGTGCAGCCGCGAGCACCGGCATCCCGAGGCTCCAGCAAAACCACGAGCAGAGCACTGGTGAGACGACCCGCAAGGGGCAAGAGAAACCTCTGCGAAGGACGCACCAAGGGGTGCCGAACTCCTCCGAGCAAGCGAACCACCACCACCAGCCCTCCTGCTCGCCCAAGGAGCTTTCCCCTCCGTGCCACCTGCCCCAGAGCGGCAAGGAAAAGTGTCGAGAAGCAGCAGCAAGGTCTGAAAGCAGCAGAAAGGACCCCGGCTCTTCGAGGCGAGCACAACAAAAGCCCCGCAGCACCGCCGCCGCATTCCTGGCCAGATGTGACGCCGCGATAGCGCCGGGCCCAGAGTCCTCCCGAAACAAGCGATCATTAATTGGACACAGGATGGATTTCAGCTCTGCTTCTCCCCACCCTGTTTCAGCTGCCAGACTCCCAAGTAGCACGTGCTACCGATCGGGGCAAGACGTTTTCCCACCGGACCCCGGCGCTTCCTCGGGCTTCCCAGCAGCGCTGCGACACGGTGCTCCGCCAGCGGAGCAGGGACCCGAGAGCCACGGGGAAGCCGTGGGGCAGGCGGGACCCACAAATCCTACATGGGAAGAAGGGGCCATCCCTACCTCTAAGCCACCGGCTTCCAGGGGACAACCCAAACACGACCCGGCGTGCGTCGTGCGAGGGGCTGCACGTGCAGCACGGCTCCTTGCAATCCCCACCACCAGCACGAACATGTGCCAGGCTCAGGGGGCACCCCTGCCCACCCAGGAAAGCTGCTCAGGGTGGACCCCTGCCCACCCAGGAAAGCTGCTCGGGGGGGACCCCAGCCTGTCCCCCCCGGGAGCGGCACATCCTGCCTGGCCTGTTTGGGATAAGGATCCAAGGAGCAGCTTCCAAAGCGCTGAGGTGGCTCAGGTGCAGCGAGGAGGGACGCAGCCCCCCTGCCAGCTCCCTCCCAGTCCTCCCCAGTCAGCAGTGGCACCCAGGCCCTGTCCGGTCCCCTCTGCCACGCGGCTCCGAGGAGCTGCGGCAGCTGCTTCGCTCCGGAGCGAGCTACGGGCTCCTTTTACAATCAATGCGCCACCCCATCACGGCTCTTTTTTTCTGTTAAAGGAAGCAGTTAAATCCATTTTATAGAATCCAGTGGTATTTACCCAGCTACTGCAACAGCCGCAGCCCTGCCCTCACCTTTTTTTTTTTTTTTTTTTTTTTTTTTAATTTCAGTTAACGAAGTCATTCCCAAACGACACGGAAGGAGCCCTGGGTGCTCCTCTCCCCCTGGCACAGCAAGGAGGGTAAAACCTCACCTCTGCCACGGGGGTGTCGGCCTTGGGAGAGCAAAAGCAAGAGCCCTCTGTACTGGGAGGGCACCCCACAGCCACCAGCACCCCCCCACATCACCCACCAAAGGGTCCCCCCAGCACGCTTGGACCAGGCTCCTCCGTGCCAGAGAGCAACTCCAACCAGGATGCAAACCGTCCTGGCTCGCTTCAACCCAAACCAGCCTTCAGAGATTAAGCAAAGCCCCGGGGGCCATCAGATCCCATCCCTTAGGGACCCTCCGTGCCCCCCACCTGGGAAGAGGGAGTCTCTGAAGGCTCCATGAGGCAAACGTGGCTTTTAACGAAAAAGCCAGCCGCGTGTTTTCACTGCTCCCCAGCTCCTTACACCGCGGAGCGCCTCACGCACCCACTGCCACGGGAATGACGTGCCATCTGCTCCGACAAGTGCCAGCCCACCGATGCAGAGCCCCGGCCAGCCGCTCCCCTCGGGACACAGCCTCCCCACCAGCACTTCATTCCGCCTAAAAAAGGCCTTGAAAAAGGCAAAGATACGCCCGGCTTCAACCGCGGTGCTTGGAGAATTCCGCAGCACACCGTAATGCCACGGAAGACAGAATAAAAATACCACAAAAGACAAGATTTTGGCTGGTTGGGGTTTTTTCCCCCCTCCTTCTCCCCCACCTTTTTATTTTTTCCTTTAAATAAATGTGTTTATTTTGTTTTCAGGAAGCCTCTGGGTTGCTCCTCCGAGCTAGCGAGTGAGCGGAGCCGAGTAAAACTTTCTGTAAGGGAAAGAGCGAGCAGCGGAGCCGGGATGGCCCGTTCCACAGGGCCACGCGGATGATGAGCGCCGTTCCCCCCTCCTTTATTAAAATACTTTCTGGAGAGGCGAATTCCAGCCTGAAATGAATTTTCCAAGCCCTCTTTTATGAGGAACGCTTCCTTTCAACGGCCGGCACAGGAGCCCACCAGGGTCAGTATTTCTCCACAATCACAGCCAAGGGAGGTCCGAAGGGACTTCGCCAGAGTTTCTGCTGCGGTTCCCGGCTGTCCCACGCGCTCCCGCCAACCCCCCGGCTGACAGGCAAAACGGACCATTAAAACCCAAACGCAGCCTCCGGCCCCTCCGTGAAACCCTTTTTGGGCACAACGGGATGAAATTAAAACCACGTCGGCTCCCCCAGAGCCCTTCCAAGGGCTCTGCAGACCCCCTGGGTAACGCTCGCTGGGCCCGAGCTTTTCCCAGGCACAACTTTGGGGATAATTATCACTTTTACCCAGCAAAAGTTTCTCCAGGGCTATTTTTTTCCCAATTATTGGCAACAAGACAGCGGTGCCGATCTCTCCGCCGGCGTTTGGACCCACCGAAGCCCCAGCACTGCACTACGGCTTAACCCAGTCTGACTCGATGGGGAAACCGTCCCTCCACCCCGACATCCCGCTGAGAGCCACCGCGAGACCGGGGACCTGCCGGTGACACCCGGCTGAAGTTATAAGCCCAGCCGTGAGCTGCCCACGGGAGGAAAGGGCAGAAGAATATTTTCCTTATTTACAGTGACACCAGCAAGGCCCAACGCGACACTTTCTCCTTCAATCTGTTGGAAAATTCCACTTTGCGGCGTTGTTTTTCAAGGCTTTCGCTCTCTTTACTCTAAAAACCAGATTTAAAGCTCGGCAGAGGGCTGGCACAGCCACAGCAGCATCCTCCGCAGCCCGAAAGACAGTGGCAGGGGGTTTGAACGCATCTATCCAGGTTTAAGCCCGGTTTAACGAAGAGCACAGCTTCTCCTCAAACTGGAGCTGGACTTGGCACAGCCGGCGGTTCCCCAGGCGGGTGCTCAGGCAGGAGCAGCTGGGAAGAGGCTCTGCCCAACGCCTCCCAATCTCCAATAAGGCATAAAAGAGAGCGAGGGACCCCAAAGCCAGAGCCCAAAGCTGAGGGTCCGGGGTCAGGACGCGCAGGCACAGGCTGACGAGACCACGGCCGGGCACCCACGGACCCCACCGTGGCAAAACCCAACCGTGGGTCCTGCCCCGGTGGAGCCGTTCCCGGGTGGGAACGCCAACATTTCAGGCACTTCCCACCTCCTCCCAACCCCGTGGGAAGCCCCCCGAGACCCCGCACCAAGCACCCATGGGAGCAGCCCCACGCGGGACAGCACCAGCCAGACAGGGTGGACAACCGCCAAGCTCCAAACTCAGGGAGACCCATGAAAACCCTCCAGCGATGTCCCACCGGGCTGGGACCCTGCTGAGCCCACCATGCCCAGGGCTCGGTGCTGGCCCCACCAGCCCCTCGGCAGCCGGCGAAGAAGGTGGAAAATCCACCGGCGGGCACTGCTACCACCTCAGGCCTCGGCAGCTGAATAAACGCCAACGAAGCAGGCTGGGGAGACACGGCGTCCCCCAGCACCGGCGAGCCCAAGCGGTTTCTACCGCAGCTGCCCATTTTCCATAAAAATATGGTTTTTTGGAACCCATCTGCTGACATCGCTGGTTCAACGGGCCGACTCCCGTTCTGCTCCCAGCCGACAGACCCATCTCCAAAGGGAAGGCAAGAACCCCCCCCAAGCGCCGGCACAACCTCGCGGGAGCCCCCGCGGTCCCGTCCCAGCGTCCCCAACGCTCCGGGACGGAGCTCGAGGCGCAACAGCCTCCGAAGTTGCTTTTTCCCACCCCCGACAAAAACCAGCGTTTGGTTGGAACAGAAGTGCCCCAGCGGGGTTGTCCACGTCGTTTTGGCTCTCTCCAACCTCAAAAACTCTTTTTTTTTTTTTTTTTTTTTTGAGAAAAGTGGTGGAAATAAAAAAAAAAAAAAAAAAAAACAGGTTAAAAGCAAGATTTTTTTTTTAACCGGGAAGGGTCTAAGATAAACAAACACTCCGTGATCTATAAGATAAAACCCAGCCAGAGGGCCACCAAAGCCATCCCCGGGGCAGCCAAGCACCTTCCACTCCTCCTCCTCCTCGTCCTTCATCCCAGCGCGCTGGAAAAGCCCCTTCTCATTGTTCCCGCACCTCGGCGGGGGCACAGACACGTCCGCACCCACACACACACGTATATACACACACACACACACGTAATTCCGGGGTACCTACAGCCGCAGCAGGGCTGTGGAGCAGCCCCGCCACCGGCTTTGTTCGCCGGACCGGGGGGGTCCCACCGGCGGCCGACCCACCCGCCGCGCCCCCGCGCCTTCCTCCGCGTTCTGCTCCGAGATGAGACAAGCCAGAAAGAATTAATTAAAAGAAATGCGAATAAATCCAACTCTAGCGCCGGGGTGGAGCGGCGGAGCGGCGAGCCGGCCCGCGGAGGGCGGCGGCGCCCGCGGAGCCTCCCCAGCGCCCGGGGAGGAAAAATCTGTGGGTGGAAAAAAAAAAAAATTTAAAGGTGAAAAAAAAATTTTTTAATTATTAAAAAAAAATAATTAAAAACCAACCAGATAAAATGCGTTTGAAAATATTCTTAAAAAAAAAAAAATCAAAGGTAAGAAAATCTTTAAAAACCCAAAGGAATCGTTCAAAATCTGGAAAAAAACGACCAGAACGATGGTGAAACCCACGACGGTGGAAGCCCGCAGCAGCCCCGGAGAAGCAGCCGGGGCTCGGCGAGGGTCCGTACTCCAGCCCGGGGTTCGCTCCTCTCCGTCCGTCGCCCGCAGCCTCCAGCCGCTCCCGGCGGTGCCGGCTCCGCTTCCCGGGGAGGGATTTTTCTCCTCCAAAATCTTGCGGGTTGGGTTAATTTTGGTTTCAAAATCCTCCCGGTTTTCGGTGTTTTGCCGAAGCGGGGTGCGAGGCGGGTTCTCCCCCTCCCCCGTTCCCCCGCGCCCCTCCGCCGCACGTACTTGGGGTTACCGGAGCTCCACGAGACCGGTTCCAGGCTCTTGGCGAGCGGCGCGGCCAAGCGGCACAGGGCGAGGAGGACGCCCAGCAGCCACCGCCCGCCGCGGGGCCGCGCCATCGTCCCTCGGCGGCGGGACGGGACGGGCGTCAGGCGCCCATGCCGCTTCCCCGCCGCCGTCCTCCGTCTCCCGTCCCGCCGCCGCCGCCGCCGTCGCCTCCCGCACAGCGGCGCCGCCCGCCGCGACGATCGCTCTACTCCTCCGCGCAGGCAACGCCACGGGCAGCCCTAAGCGGGGCGGCCAATCGCTGAGCGGCGCGGGGGGGGGCCTTGCGCCGCGGGACACGCCCACCTTCGCTTCTTAAAGGGCGCGCGTACCTTTTTTTTTTTTTTTTTTAACACCCCCTTTCCCCCCACAGTCCCGCCTCGCCCGGTCACCGCCTGGCTGCGGACGGATGGGGGACGGCGACGGGCACGGGGACTGACCGTCTGAGCGCCGGGGCACTGGCACCGCGACGGCCCGTCCCCATCGCCGTCGCCCCCCCGCCGCCGCCTCTCCCGCCATTCAGCCGCGGTCCAACAGCGCCCCCCAGCGGCCGCCGCTGGCCGCGCCCCTGCCCGCGCTCGGAGAGCGGCCGGCGGGGAGGTGGCCGGTCGGCGCGGCCTCGGGGGCGGAGCGGCTCCGGCCCGGGCTGCATTCGCCTCGAACACGACATAAAGTCACTTTTTGCCGGTTTTTTTTTTTCGTGATTTAAAAGCATTTGGAGGGTTTTGGAATTTTGGGGAGTTTTAATTTTTTTTTTACTTTTTTTGAGGTTTAGGGAAGTTTTTTGGGGTGTTCGGGGTTTGTTGGTTTTATTTTTTTGGAGGGTTTTTTGAGTTTTGGGGAGTTTGGGGAAAAAAAAAAAAAGCCCCAAACTCCGGAATCAGTTCGCCTTGCATTCGGAAAATTGTTCTAAAACCCTCCGGAATCGGGTCACTTTCTACTACAAAAATAATAAAAATCCCTCTGGAGATGGTTCAGGTGCTATTAATAAAATATAAAAAACCAAACACCACCACAACCGGAGTCAGCTCGCTTTTTAGAAGGAAAATTAAAATAAAACAACCCCGCGATCAGCTGGTCGTGAGTCACCAAAACGCGAACACTTCGGGTCAGTGTCCTTTGAATTAAGAAAATTTAAAAACAAACGGTTCTGGGGTCCCTCACTTTCCCTTACAGAAATAAACACAAGAACCTCCACGCTCAGGTCTCTCCCTATTAAGAAAAGTTTAATTAGGGCTCAGGCCCGTTCGCTTCCGTTAGATAAAATGAGGATTTCTGTTATTTCCACGTTTCTCCTCCGGCTCCTCCCCGGCAAAGCCCTGCGTGGGATTCGGGGCGGATTCAGGGGGGAATCGCCCGGTTTCTACACGAACCATCAAGCCCCGGCGCAGGGTGATGTTGGACCAGTGCCACTCTGAGTCAGGAGAGACGAAAATACCCAAGAACGGGGAAAAAACACATTATTATTGTTGTTTTTTGGAGGGGGGATGGAGAGGGCGACTCGGTGCCGTAGCCGAGCAACGGGGCAGCAGCTCCTGCCTGCCCAGTCCGCCCATCCCTGCCCCATCATCCCTGCTGATGATGTCATGGCGGTTGCCATGGCGACGCCGACTCTCCGCCACAGCCTTGGTGACATCACAGCGGTTGCCATGGCGACGCCGACTCGGTGACATCACAGCGGTTGCCATGGCGATGCCGGCTCTCCGCCACAGCCTCTGTGACATCACGGCGGTTGCCATGGCGATGCCAGCTCTCCACCACAGCTGGGGTGGGTTGCAGTGCCTGGGAATCCTCCAGGAGGAGGGTCCTGGGTCCACCGTGCCCAGACCACGCCGAGGAGGAGACAGGATCGCTTCAGCATGACTTTGGGGTGTGACACCCTCACCTTGAACCAGCGGAGACCGGTTTGGTGCTGACGTGCCCTGGGGAAGGGGGAACTGGTGTGCGAGACAGGCGGAGGCACCAAGGAGCGTCCAAAGGTCGCCCGGTGCCGTTTGATCGCGGGTTCCAATGGCCCGGGCGTGCTGGGACGGCTGGGTGTGGGGCGGGTACCACCTCTGCAGACACCAAACCAGCCACCCGTGCTCCCCAAAAAGGTGGGCATCGGTCTGGGACAACGGGAAACCCCTTCCCGAGCCTTCCCAGTGTCGCTGCTGTGGCAGAAGCACCCTCCCAGTGAAGTCCCCCAGGGACAAATCCTGCTTTTCTCACCCAGGCCCGGTAAGGACCTCAGTGGTGCCAAACCAGCGTGATTCCTCAGATGGTTCTGGGTGAAAAAACCAATAAACTAACTGGAAGATGCTCCCCAGCCTCAGCTGCACCAGTGGCTCTGGGGGAACTGGGCTGAGCTCCGCTGGGAGCAGCGCCCGCAGCAGGACGGGATCGCTCTCCCCACCCAGGAGGGTGACGCTGCGCCGGGCAGGGGCAGGGGTCTCCAGCAGCCCCCAGCCCTGGTGCTCCCCCAGCCTACAACTGGGGGGCGGTGGGAGAAGAAGCGGCATCACTTAATTCCCACATTCGTGATATTTTGGGGGCCCAGGAGCTGCCTCGTGCCACCTCGGTGCTTCCCCTGCCCCAACGCCACACTGTCCCCGTCCCACGCCCTCGGTACGGGTGTGCTCAGGTCTGCTGGCTGCCACCTCCTCCCTCCTCCACCTCATTGAAAATGATCGTGTGATTTTGGGGGGATTCACCCCCATCTGCTTCATTCCAGAGGAACAAGGCGAGAAAGAAGTTATTGGTCCCGCTTTGGTAAGAGCCGGCATCACCCCAAGCCCATGGCTCTCCGGCAGCTCAGGGTCACTCCCCTCCTCCCTTCTGACCACGCACAATCTCCCCAAAATGTGTCCGCAGCCGCCTCACGTTTGAATTACCCGAGAAGTTTCCTGGCGAGAGAGTAATGGGATAAAACAAAGCAAAAGAAAATTTAGGCTGAACACCAGGAAAAAAACTGCTTAGTGCTGAGATCTGTGCGGCCGTGGGATGGTTCCCCCAGGGAAGTGCCGGAGTTATTTAAAACTCACCTAAATAAGAACGGGTGGGGAACAACCTTCCCCCGTCCCAAAGGCCTGGGCACCGGGGGACCTGGCAGATTTTGCCCCTAACTCTTTTCTGGGATGAAAGGGATGAGATCTCAGCGGGCTGGAGGCGTGCAGCACGTGTACCCCGCATGGCTTCGCGGAGCGCAGCCCCCTCCCTCGGCAGAGCCTTCCCAGGGAGAGCCCCGCACAGGCTGGGGCCAAAACTCGTCGTTAATCCAAACTTCTTTAAAGAAAACCCCATGGGGATTTTGGAAATGCCGGGACACGGGATGCGTGGAGCCCTGCACCCAGTAACGAGCGCACAGCCAGGCAAAACGGGTGCCAGGGAGCCAGCGCCGCGCCGCGAAATCAGGGCATCACACCCCGGCATGAAGGTGATGTCAGGGGTTTGCCTTCGCCCTGGTTTATACCATCATCCCCGCGCTCGGCTCCGGGAAACTTGCACCTTCTGCAGATGTGCTGCCTGATTAAAATGATGCAACGTAGGCGCTGGCTGTGTGACATGATTTCAATTAAAAAGCCCATATTCTACGGGAAAATGCGCTACGGCTGCCCCTGGTGCTTCCCGCCTGCCCCGGGTGCCGGGGAGGAGCCGGGGGAAAGGCCGGGGTCAGCTGGAGGCACTCGAGCCGTCGGGGAAGTGCAGCAGCACGAGGCGATGGGGTTCCAGAAGGTGCATTCTACCAGGCTGAGAACTCCACGGCAGAGTGGTCCAGGGAAGGAGCATTAAAATCTTCACCCAGTTTTCAGAGAGGCGATAATTAAGGTGGTGTAAGCTACAACTGCCTGGAAAAAAGCCGAGGGCGAGGAATATGATTTTTATCACTTCAGAAGTGGCCACTCCTGGGCTTGAGGTTTAAAAAAGAAAGAAAAAAATCCCTGCAAGAAAAAGAAAATGTAAGAGGCGACTGCAGGAGGGTCCGGCCGGGGGCTGCGGGGATGAAGAGCGGCAGACAGCGGGAGGTCGGTGCGCAGCCGCGGGCGCTGGGAAGGCAGGGAAGCGGCTTGGGGAAAGCACTTAGCATTGTCCCCAGCCCCGGCACCCGCCGCCTCAACCAGGCGCTGTCAGGGAACTGGAGCAGAGGCTTAATGCCGACGTGTCCAGTGGAGCTGCTCTTTCTTCGGGACCTCTGTGGAGGAAATACTGGCTTAAACTAACGGGCAAGAGAGGCTGAACTCGCCGCTTTGCCTGGTCTTCCACGAGGAACGAGCGGTGGCAGTGAATGCAGCAGCTTCAGGTCCTGCACATCCCTCCCTCGCCCCCTCCCAAGGGCAGGACCCACCATCTCCCCATGGCGGGAGTAAGTTCTGTCCTTCAGCTGTGCCCCGGACCGGGGAGAGCAGAGGAGAGGAGCGGCGAGCGGCTGCCGAGGGCATCCTGCATCCCTGGCAGGAGGGCAGCATCGCCCTGAAACGCAGCGGGAGGGCAACCAGGGAGGGGAGGAAGGTCCTGAGCACCCAGAAGGTACCACAGCCGAGCAGGTGGTGGAACCAGGAGTATCTACCGGGGTTCTGCAGAGGTCATTCGTTAACATCCTCCTTAATGACCCGGCAGAATGCATAAACAGCGTGTTAATGACCTGGCGGGGAAGATAAGCAGCTTGTCCATGAAATTCCGCCGATGCCCCGATGTGCGGGGCCGGGCACGCTTCCCCAGCCAGGGAAACATGAAAGGGGCCCGAACAGCTACAGAGCCACACAAGAAACTCACCATTGTGTTAAGGGGAAAAAAAGAAATCTAATTGGGTCTATGTGAGGCGAGCGATTAAAACCTCGTCGGAGAGGAGCGAGCGGCAGCGCAGCGAGGGCTGCTGGGGACGGCAGCGGCGGCGGGTCGGGTTTAATATGCAGCTATGCCAGAGCTCTTCTCATCTACCTCTCCCAGGGAAAACACAAAGTGCATTCGCAGGTCACTGATCCACCGAAAGAAGGAAAAGCCCCAAAAAGGAGCAGAAGCTGGAGGAATGGTATGTAAGCCGAGATTTTAAAACACATGGATCTGTTTTCTTTGGACCGGTAGCGGCTCAGGGAAGTCACAACTGCATGCAAATATCCCGCAAGGTTTTAACACCAAAGGAAAAATGATTGAGGGTGGCAGGAGAACAGGAGGTGACCTCGGGCTGTCTCCTACCCCAGGGGAAACTGCTGGGAGCGTGGAGGCCATGCTTCGCACCCAGCCCATGTCATGCCAGGGCACGCGGCTGCCCGGGGAGGTGCCTGGGGCATCGCCGCACCTCGGCTGCCCCAGGGCTGCTCTCCTGCTTGCCACAGCCGTGGCCGGGGCAGCAAGTACAAGCGTTGCTGTCCCTGGGGTCAGCCCTGCCATCCCCAGGGTCACATCCACTGTCCCCAGAGCCAGACCTGACACCCCCAATGTCAGATCTACTGTCCCCAGGGCCAGACCTGTTGTTCCCAGTGCCAGACTTGCCATCCCCAGGCTCAGAGCCTGTGTCTCAGCACGAGAAGGGGTCTCTGCCAGCCGGCTGGAAGAGGTTGAGGCCACTGCAGCACATGGCCACATAGTCATGGTGCTGCTGCAGGAGGGAGCTGGGAGAAGAGGGGCTGGACGGGCTGAACTCTTCTCCCAGTTCCCAGCTTGTGGGCAGCCCCTCAGGGCAGGGTCCCCGCAGAAAACCCAGCACGTACCTACCCGCGCAAGTGCCCCGAACAAGGCGGTGATCTCACGTGAATGAGCTAAGAGCTGGCTGGGTCCTGCCAGGATTTACATGGGAGGCTCCAGAGAGTCTGTGTGTACTCCCAACGCTCCTGCCGAGAGCCACAGCTCTCCCCGAGGGGAGGAGGAGGAGCAGGGCTCCCTTTCCTGCTTCCCCACCCTGCTCTGCCAGCTCCGGCTCCCTGGCAGCCATCCTGCACCAGGCCCACGCTGCCTCCCCAGGTGGCTCTGCTGCCCCGGGCCAGCCAGCTCCAGCACCCCGCACCCTGCACCCCGGATCCCTGTGACCCTGCTCTCCAGCACCCTGCACCCCGCATCCCTGTGACCCTGCTCTCCAGCACCCTGCACCCCGCATCCCTGTGACCCTGCTCTCCTGCACCCTGCACCCCGCATCCCTGTGACCCTGCTCTCCCGCACCCCGCACCCCGCATCCCTGTGACCCTGCTCTCCCGCACCCTGCACCCCGCATCCCTGTGACCCTGCTCTCCTGCACCCTGCACCCCGCATCCCTGTGACCCTGCTCTCCCGCACCCCGCACCCCGCATCCCTGTGACCCTGCTCTCCCGCACCCTGCACCCCGCATCCCTGTGACCCTGCTCTCCCGCACCCTGCACCCCGCATCCCTGTGACCCTGCTCTCCAGCACCCTGCACCCCGCACCCCGCATCCTGCATCCGTGTGACCCTGTGACCCTGCACCCCTGCACCCCGCATCCCCACACCCCTGCATCTTTGCATCCCCGTATCCCAACACCCCTGCATCCCCACAGCCCATCCCCACCCACCCCAGGCATCCAGAGGGGACCTCAGTTTCCCCCAGCGCACCAAATCCTCCCGTTTCGGCAGATCTGCTGCCTGCTTGCCCCGTTGCTCCATGCCCCGCCACACGTTTTGCTGCTGCAGCCTGGGGAGCCTGTGGCTGTGGCCGTTGCTTTTCCCGCCGTGCTGAGACGTTGGGTCCTGGCACGGAGCAGGATGGGCCAAAAGGCAGAAGAGGGAAGCGGTGAAATGATGCTTTATCTCTGCAATCGCAGAGGGATAAACTGACATCATGAGTAGTAGTTGCACAGCAGCGTTTCTTTTGTGGGGCTGGTAATTTGTGACAGTGAACATCACTGAAAATATCTTAATTAATGTTTATTTTGATGGCTGTGTAGGTTTGGGGTGACGTGTCCCTGAGCCTGGAACTGGGCAGGGTGGCGGGGGAAAAAAAGCAGATTTTTTTTTTGACTTGTTGCCCAGAACCACAAAAATGCCTTTTAAAGCCTCTCTCCCTCGCCCTAACAGGCTCACCGGGAGCAGGGAAGAGCTCATGGAAAGAAGAGAGATAGAAAGATAGAAATCTCCAGGAAGGGGGTGAGGGGCAAAGACATGGGAAGGAGACAGACAGACACACACGGAGCAATTTGCATGTTTTATGAGTCTTTCATTTTGGTGTATTTACAACCCCAGTGCTAACACCCCAGTGGGAAGTTCTGGCGATTACTGTATTTACCCTCTATTTCGCCTGACATCGTTATCAAGGGATCTGTCTGTCTCGCCTCCAGCCAGTCCCTTAAGGAGCTGCATCTCTGGCCGGTACCAGCCCGGGTCGGAGGAGCCCCTTCCCCACCAGCCATCCCCATCCCCAGCACCCCGGGACGCCCCTGCACCCCTAGGGCACCCCCGAGCCAGCCTGGCACTGCGGCGGTGAGCTGCTGGGGTGCCTTGGGGTGCTGCGTCCACCCCGCCAGCTGCCACACTGGGGAGAGAGGAAATTTTACTGGGCTGCTGCCGGAAACTCAGAGAGAGTCTCAGCAAACAGCAGAGCTGTTGATATCTTGGTTTATTTTCTGGAGGAGTCTCATCTCTTTGTTGCTGTCGTTGTGTTTGCCCAGCAACAGCATTTTGGGGATCAGGCTGGGTGGTTTCTGGTTCAGCACAGGGGAAGGGGAGCCTGAGCCCGGAGTGCCCGAGCCCTGAGCAGGAGACACGCCGAGGGTGTGATAGATCCTGCCCTGCATCCCATTCTTCTCCCATTTCTTTCCCATTTTCCTCCTCTTTGAGCCATTTTCTCTCTGTGTTTCCACCAAAGGAATTTCTCTCCCTGCTTTAACCATGTGTGTCACAGAAATGGGGCGGCTGGCAGGACCGGTGGGCAGAAACACGCTGCCGTGTTCACTTGCTATTTGAAATACCGACATCCAGCTCCAGACCAACTTCTAGACACCTCGGGGAGGGAAATGGCTTCTCTCCCAAGTGTGTTCCAGACAATTTTGGGGAGGCATTTCAAGCCCTGGGTGAATCTGCGAGCTCGCCGGGGAGACCTGTCACCCAGACACAACCTGTTACTGGGCAAAGAGCAACCGGCTTGCAATGGTTTCACAGCACCAGCATTCCCAAACTCGTGCCGTGACCCCAGTCAGCACTTCAGAGGAGCAGATAGTGACTCCTTCCTCTAACGCCCTCTTCATGTTTGCTGGGTATGAATCTCTTGATCCACCTCCATCAGTCCAAGGCGCACCCGTAATCCATCCCTTATTCTCCGACCCCCTAAGCGTGTTGAGTTGTGAGCAAGGAAAGATTTTCCAAAGGATTTTGGCTTCTTCCCACTCTTGGATTTCCCCCAGATAATCATGATTTCTTTTTTTCCTCAGACGTAGACACCTACACACACCCCAGGCTCTGCCAGGAGCTGAGCGAGGGCAGCCCCGCGCCCGGCAGCGCTTTCTCCCGGCCTGGCAGGAGGGTGTTTTCGACCGGGGCTCTGCCGTTGGAACCGCGGGAGCTGGCTCCGGTTGGCTGCGAATCCCCCCAGCATCGTTTCCACTCCATAATTGGGCAAGCGCTGCTCTTCCTATCAGATCTTCATCACAAGCACTAACTAGTGTCTACAAGCCTTCAGTGAATAATAAGGAATATTCAAGGAAAATCTCGTAGTTTTTCTCATCTCCTTTCTGCCAGGAAGCTCGTTTCTGGGGATACCTGCGGGAAGCGCAGGCAGCTGGAGCGCAGGCAGCTCGCAAGCACAGGCAGCTCTCGCATGACTATTCATGGCCAGTCCTCAGAGTATTTGCTTAAACGCAAAGCAGATTTGGAGGAAAAATCAGAAACCTGCAAGGCTGGGGCAGGCAGCGCCGGGGGAGCGGCACGACATGCCTTCACCGCCGACTCCTCGCCGAGATTCTCGGCTGCTGCTGCTAAGACTCATCTCGGCACTACGGGAGGCTTCTCCACCAGCTCGTTTATATTGATTTCCCCCCTCCCCGACAGTATTTAAATCTTGTCCCTTAATAACTCTACAACTAAAAGCAATTAAGGAGTTCAGTGAGCAGCATCGGTTTCAGCAGTGCCTCTAAAGCATGTCCAGCCCTGATAAGCCCTGCCTGGAAGCGGGGGCCCAGGTGGGTGCCTGGCTGTGCGAAGCCCCACACCGAGAGGGGCATGGGGGGTCCCCGCTGCCTCCAGCCCAAGCCCTCCCAGGTGCCCCCAACCCTTTTGCTCAGAGGGTGGCTGGCTGGCGGAGGTGCTGCTCCTCCGATAAATGATGCTTAAAGCAAAATAAAGAGAGAGGGAGAGTTTCTTTCCCAAGGAAGAAAGAGCTCCAAAGCAGCTGTACCAAAGCAGACAATAATTATTGCCTGTAACCCACCCCAGCCACTGCTGGGGAAGCACTGCTGAGCTGGGGGGGATGAAGGGTCCTCAGAAAGATGGGCTCAGAAACCCAAGTGACAGCCACAAACAGGGCTTTGGCCACCAGAATTGCCTCTCAGCCTCGCACACGGAGCAGCCCGCTTCAAACCCAGCTCACCCTGCAGCCAAACCTGCAGAGAGGGTGAAACAGCGCAGACATCGGAGCCGAGCAGCGGGCAGGGAGCTGGCTCTGCCCCCGGGGGGGTGGGCAGGGTGGGGGGGCTGGAGGGGTCCCCTTCCCCGTCCTTCCCCTGAGAAGGGAGGAGCCTTTGTACCGCCGTGGACTGCCAGCATGGGCACAGCCAGGTGCCCAAGTGCCCTCGCCGGCACATGGAAAGCCCTTCCAGCCAAAACTTCTTCCCATTCTCTCAGACGACGGGCTCCTGCCTCTATCCCCGCAGTAATAAACACCGAGGCAGGAGCGGTAACCTCTTCCCACAGCATTTTAATGAAGAAAACACCCACTGAGATGCAAACGGCAGCCACGGCTCGCCGCCCGACCAGCTGCCTTCCACCTCACCTCGTGCAGGGATGCGGCTACCCACCGCCCTGCCGCAGCCATGCGCGGCCACGCCGGAAGGTCCCTGCAAACCCCACATCGACGCTGGAGAGCGGGACATCTCTGGAACAGGGCACTGCCCCGCCTGGGCAGCGGACTGGAGGGGGCCGGGTACGGCCGGCAGGGGAGCGAGGGGAGGAAAATCTACATTAATTAGCAGGAGGCAATTTTCCACTCATGTTCTAATCACCCGCTGCACACGCCGCTCCGCAAAGCTAATAACAAAGCAGGGTGGTTTGAGTCCACGAGCATGCTCGAACAAAAGAGATACCAGGCTTTTAACGTCAACACGTCCCTAATTAGCAGGGAGCAGGTACCTGATCCGGATAAGCCCATGCCAGCTTTCTAGCAACAGGGCTGCACACCCTGGGCAGGACCAGCCCTGCAGAACAGTGCCAAGCGCCCAGGGCTGGGTTCTGCCCTCCCCTTGGTACCCGCAGCCTTCCCTTGGCCCAGCTCCTGCGGCCGATGCTGGTCCAGGCTGGTCCCTGCCGCCCTGGCATTGCTCCCGCGGGGTCAGTCCGACTTTTCCAGCCGGCAGCTCCGATGGCATCTTGGAGTATTGTCTGCAAAAGAAAGAAATAAAAACGAGGATGATTTCTTGAAATGTTCCACTTTTTGCTGAAAACACAAAGGATTTTTCCTCCCAGAAGTGTGGTTTGCAGCTGGCGGTTTCTTTAACCAAAAAAAAAAAAAGTACGAAATGCGTGCTAGCAAAAGACGGTTTGGGGAAAAAAAACCCAACCTGCAAGTCCAAATATCTGCTGGAAAACCCTGGCTGGGAAGTTCGGAAAGCCCCAGTGAGAACAAGCACCACGGAGACAAAGGCTGCCAAACCCTTGGGTTTGAGCAGGCAGATTCGCTCCTGTCAGAGCGGCCCTGGGGCAGAGGGGCTGGAGAGCAGCACCCTGCCCGTGCCCCCACCCCAGGGACCCAGCACCCAAGGTGGGCTCACCCCTAACAGACAGCAGCTGCACCCCGGACACCCAGGACCCTGCGGTGCCGTCCCCGCGTCCCTCAGCCCAGATAACTGCGGCTGCCCCACGCAGAGCAAACGGGGAGAAAAGCTGAATTGACCTGAACGCAGACATTTGGCACCTGCCTGATGCACCCTCGGCTCTTCTGCATGAGCACGGAGGAGAAGCGAAGCACCTGGGCAAGTCAAGTCCTCCCTGGTGAGACCAGACCCAGGTTGCAGCATCACCGGGGCTGGCACCGTCTCCCTCTGCATTTTGCCTTTTTCCTGGGAAATGCCGAGCTGTGGGAGCGGGGAGCGTGGCCCCCAGCCTCCCCGCGGCGGGGAGATGTGGCGACCGCGGAGCAGCCCAGACGGGTGAGGCTCGCTGCTGTCAAAACATTTCAGAATAATAGTCATAAAGCACAGCCAGATCAAAACAAGTTAAAACAGAGCCAGTAAGGTCTGGTCACCTCATAAACCACAGATAAAGGCAGAAGGGCCTCGCTAAAGCAGGTTTGATCTTCCTCCCCTCTTGTATCTCTTTCATAAACATCTTTGGGAGCCGCAGGAGAAGGGCCTTATTGATGAAGTCCGAAAACTAACATCCTAGGGATGCTGGGAAAGCCCAGCCAACTATCCCACGCTCGATCGTCCCTGTCCCCGGCAGCGCCAACCTCGGCGAACCCTGCCAGCTCTGCAGAACTGCTGGCCATCCCGCCCCAGGGGCTCCCGTGTTTACTCTAAGCCGATTCCTGTCAAGTTCCTCACTCAAGAAGAGAGAAATATTGGGGAAAAGAGGCCCCTGGGCCACCCCTTTCCTCCCAGCTGTCCGACCTCGGCAGGGTGTTGACCGAAGGAGTGGGTACCATTGACAGCAGGGGAAGCATCTCAGGAGGATTTGTCAAGCCTGAGGTGCTCTCCCAAAGCCCCCTCTACCTTCCTCTGCCTTCCGCCGTTCTCATGCTGCTGTTCCTGGAAGCGTTAAAGAAGGAACATCCCTCCCGGCCAGCCCAGCTCCTCTTCGGCCAGGCTGAAGATGCTCAAAGTCAGAGCCCTGCAAAGCCCCCAGCTTTAGATGCTCCAGGAGGAAAGCGGCGTGAACACCGAGTCCTGGCAGGGGTGGAGCTGTCCCCGAGCAGCTCTGCTCTGTGCGTGGTGGCCTCTGCCCAAGCCTGGCTGCCCGCGGCAGTGCCGTAACGCGGGTGCAATTAGAGCAATGGAGCTCAGCTCTTGGAAAACGTTCTAGTTGGGTTTTCTAAAAGCCTTCTACAAGGTCGCTGAGCAGAAGTGGTGAGGCAGGAGAGCTGCCCTGGGGTCAGTGAGAAGGTCTTGCAGATTAATCACCGGTTGAAGACAGCAGGCGAGGATTTGGAGTGAACAGCCCGTGTCTGCGGTGGAGAAGAAGGTCCCACAGGAGCCTGGCCAGAGACCTCCACTGGTCCCCTCCCAGAAATGATCTGGGAGAGGGGAGAGCGCAGTGAAGCAGCGAGCTCGTACGCGGCACAGAATTATTCAGGCAGCCGAACCGAACGCTGACGCTGCAGAATTGCAGAGAAATGTAATGATGGTGAGGAACAGGGCAATAAAATGGCAGATGAACTTCGCTGTTGGTAATTGCAGAGTAATGAACATGAAAAGCATCACCCCCACCGCACAGGCACAGCGACGGGCTCCGCATCAGCAATTACTGGTCTTTAAAGAGATCTTGGAGACATCGCAGAGAGCTCTTTGAAGACGTCCTTTCAACGATTAGCAAGAGTCAAAAAAGGCAAGTGGAATATTAAGAACTCCTAGAGGCTGAAGAGAGAACAAAAGAAAACAGTCGTTTCTCCTCCGGCTGGAGCTGTGCTGCTCCTGCAGCTCGGCTCCAACGGACCCACGCTGTAAAAAGTAGGGACCGTGCAGAAAAGCATCTCAACGCTGATCGCGGGTTTGGGACAGCTCCTGCACGGAGAGAGTTAAAATGGACCAGGATCCCACGGCCTGGAGAAGAGGATGAAGAGACAGCTGGAAATTAGAGAGGTTTACGGAAGAGTGAATGGAAAAGCTGACAACAGGATCCTTAGACTTTTCCCACAAAGTCACTTCATGGAATTGTGGGACTTGTCACCAGAAGAGCCTCCTCGCCACCTTGATGTCTCCCTGGGGTCAGCTCAGCAGCCCGAGAACAGGCAGCAAGCTAAAGCGGGATCAGCTCCAGATAAATCCCACTGGGGCTTGGGCCGTGCTGCTGCTCGCGCCGAACGATGAGCCTGGCCCGGCGGTTTGCCCGGCTCTTGCAGGCGGCAGCTGCTCCCTGCTCTGGCAGAGCCCTTTGATGTGCCACGTCTGTTTGACCATCGCAATCAAACAACACGTTGAGACCCGTGAGACAGGAATGTCACATCCCACAAGTTCCGCACAGCTTTCCGTGAAAGCCGGAGATCTTACGGGTGAGGAAAAGAAGAGTGAAGGGTGTCGAGCTGGGCACCGTGTTGGAGTCCTTCACCTGGAATTTCCTGGGGAATTTCTGGAGCTTTCTAGGGATCCACATGTCATCAGTTTCTAAAGATGTCTTCCTAGAGCTATGAATCTGTCAAGGGGGGTATTCCTCTTAAATCCTTCTAGACTCTCTCTTGCAATGCCCCACTGTTCTAGGAATTTTCCATATCCCCCTAGGAAATCCTCCATCTAAAGCCCTTCTACCTTTAACTATGACTTTCTATGACTTGTGTCTAGAACGTGAACATTCAAGGGCTTCATAGGACTTCCCCAGTCTGGAACATCTCAAGGAATGCCCCAGAGCTCCAGTGACCTTCCTCCATCTGAAAAATTCCCAGGAATTTTCCAGTTTTACAGGGAGTTTTGTGTCTTTCAGAGTTTTTTCTGGTATTCCCTTATCTACAACCTGTCTAGGAGCTTCCCAACGCATGTTGAGAATCCCACAAGGGCTCTCAAGAAATTCCTTAGTCTGGAATCTTTCTATGAAATTCTCCAAATACTTTGCAGACACCTCCCCATCTAGAAAACCCTCAGTCTAGGACTTCTCTCAGGCTTTTCCATTCCCTCAGATGAGAACCTTGCCAGCAATTTTCCTGGTGATTTCTAATAATTTCCTTTGTGCTTTCCAGGATGTTTTCACCAGTACTTCAGGAACCTCCAATATTCCAAGGAATTTTCCAGATGCTTTTTTAGGACTTTACCCCTGTTTTGTGGGAGTTTTCCCAAGCCCTCTCATTTCTTCGGCATTCCCACCAGGGCACCAGCCCCCCTGGACAGCCCAAGGGAGGTTGGGGGAAGGGAAGACACCCTTTGCTCTCCCACCCCTCCGAGCCACCCCGATGCCTGGATGGAGAATAAGGGTGCAGCATCCCAGGACCCGGATGTAGTGGAGCAGCCTCGCTCTGTGGATGTTGGTGCAGCTCCACCAGCCTGCACCAGCTCGGCATGATGCACGTGTTGGTGACACATGGAGGGACACACGCAGAGCTGGGATGGAGCAGGGGAAGAATCTCTGCTGGGTTAATGGTTGGACTTGATGGTCTTAAAAGTCTTTTCTGATCTAAACATTTCCATGATTCTGCAGCATCCACAACCTGCCCTTGCAAATCAGAATCATCCCTCGCCTGGCCCAAGCAGGACCATGAAGCAGGGCGATGTTCTCCTGGGACCTCCCTTGCACATCCCCAGAGGCTGTGCCTGAGCGAGCAGCCCAGCCTGAGCTCCCCATGAGGAGACCGATCCGTCACTGTCACGCCAAGAGCCATATTCTGGGATGCGAGCCACGCTTCCGCTCCTTCCCTCATCCATCACGGCCAATTAGCGGGGTGCACATGGTCTGCAGGCGCGGGGGTGCCGCGGCAGTCAGCACTGTCACAGGCACATGTGGCCAGATGTGAGGAGAGAAGGAAAAAGCAAAGTTATGAGTAAGGCAAGATAAATGATGGTGCTAAAGCACCCGGATTACTGCCCAACATCTCCTGGCCAGGCTGGCTGCTTTGGCTGCTCCTGATGCCGCTTGTGGGACCACCATGGTCAGCCCCCACTGAGGTCCCTGGAGGTCTCAGGGCTCCTCACAAGCCTCTCCACATGGCCTGAAAGCTGGACGCTGGGTTTCTGGTTCGACAGGTCCCCAACAGAACCAAGCATCCCCTTGCTTTGCAGCTTTGTACTGGAACAGTACAGAACGAGCATCTCCCAGGAACTCCTCGGGGAGCTGGAGGGAACACCCAAAGGTGCTGACACCCACCTTGGTCACCTACGAGCTCTGCACTACACCAAGAGGAGGAGCGGGGTCTGGGGTGCCCACCACCCACCCACCCCTGCCCAAGGGCTTTGATGCAAAGGAACAGCCCATGGGGCAAAAGCACCAGGTGCCCCTTTACGGACCTGGAGGAGGGTGCTGCCCCCCCAGCGCCGGTTTCAGGGAGCCCCATGGGCTCGAGCAGGGTCTTGCCGCAGTCCCCCCACCCGCCGTACCCTGCCTGGCCGCTGACTCACGCCTGGGCGCGCCTCTTTGGCAAATATTTTCTGAAATGAAATAGCCGGGGCTGTATTTACTCTGTTTATCTTTCTGACATTATTTATTTCCTACCTGTCGATTGGAGCGGGGTTGGGGGGGGTGGTACTGACAGCACTGGGACTGGGCTGAGCACATCGCCAGGGCCGTGTTGACTTTGGCAGAGGGAAGAAGAGCCCGAGCCAGCCTGTGCAGGGCGGGAACGTGGCGAGGAAGAGGAGGCGAGGAAGAAGCAAGCAGAGCTGCGGCGTCAAGGGGAGGGAGAGCTGGGTCTGCGTCTCCTGGGAGGGGGCCTGATGGGCTGCGAGGAGAGCACACAGCCCCCAGCAAGGGGCAAAATGGGGAAACTGGTCCTGCAGCCCCAATTTGCAGGAACTGGGGTTGTGATTCCTCAGGCAGCACAAGCAAGAGCGAGGGCTGGGGCAGCAGAGTCTCTGCTCCTGCCCTGGGGCTAATTCTGCAGCCAAGTAGTTCGTAGTGATCCCCAAAGGGCAGCAGGGATGGGGATCCCCAGAGCCCACCTTCCTCCTCCTCCTCGCTGCCACCAGACCTGCAGCCTGGGCTTTCTCGACAGCAAAATAGCCCAAAGGATCCCAAAAGCAGCACCGGTTCTCTGACCGTGGAGATGAGCCACCCTCCCGTGCCCGTGCAGGAACGCAGCGAGGGGTGACACCCGCTGCTGGGTACGGGCCAGCTCGGGCAGGGGGGTGCTGCACCCACGGGGCTGACCTGGAGGCACCCGATTGTGCAAGAGGCAGCTTAGAGAGGACTGGAGGATTTGGATCCTGTTTCTTGCTTAATTCCCCTGACATCCGATCCCTGGGGAGGAAGAGAGGATTCCTCTGCTCCCGTCAGAGGGGACTTAAGACCTAAGACCGGCAACTAAGCAGGGCTGAAGCACCCTGGTGATGAGCTCTGAGCCCTTCCCAGAGCTCTGATGCCTCGGGTGCAGAGTTAGGGCGGGCTCCTGGGGTGATGCACAGCCCCGATGCTGCCTGGGTGAGCAGGGACAGTTGCTGGGGACCACCCAGCCCCACTGCTGCGAGGAAGCACCCTCACAGATATTGATTATTAATTATCCTTGCGAATATTAATTATAGCACATTGCACTGGGTCTTGGGAACAGCAGCTTATCCCGTCATCCCCCACCAAGCGCCTTCCCCGCAGCCCTGTCTGCAGCCAGTGCTCCTTGGGTTTAAATAATGCACCGACCTGGATCCGGTTTGGCCCCTCCATCCCGGCTGGGCTGCCCTGCCTTGTCCCACCCTGAGCACCAGGGTGTGGGAAGGGGAGTGGGCTGCGCACACCCCGCAGCAGAGACGCTCAGCGGGGGCGGCTCACGGCAGGCCGAGCGGTGAGCTCAGCCGGGGGTTTTGTGCTGACCTTTCAGCTGAATATGTCTGTAATGAAACCGTGCTTTCGGGGGAAGGCAGGAGCGCTTTGCTCAGCCTCTCTGCAAACAGATTTCTCCCCGCGGGTGCTGCCTCGCAGGTGGGAGAGCATCCCACGCCAGCACCTCTCCGGGCAGGGAAGCTCTCCCCGGGCCGGTGCACGGCTCCTGTGATGGGGACCTGCTGCAGCACTCCCAGGGTGCTGGAAGCACTTCAGGGCAGCACTGCGAGCTGGCCGGTACAGCCACCATCACGGGAGGGAGAGGGGGGCTGTCATCACGTCTACGCTGCCTGTTTCCCACGCGGATGGGATGCCGGCGGCTGCAAAGGCAGACGTGGCCTGAGCCGAGCAGAAGCTGTTATTGCAGAGCCACTTCCCAGAGCAAACACGAAGACCCTGGCCCGTGCCCTTTGCCCGCAGCCACTGACCTGTGGGGAGCACATCGCGGCGGCCCAGGCTTTGCCGAGAGCTTTGGGCTGCAGACCCCTCCTCGGGCAGTGATTTATGGCCATCTCTGCCTCCAGCAGGCAGGAACCATCTGCCTGACTGCCCGAGGAGCCTGGCCCCACCTCGCCACCCTGCTGGGACAGCACTGGGGCAAGGGGCTGCCTCCAGCCAGGCTGGAAGGCATGAATCAAAGCTGCAGAAATGTCCAGGGTGGGGGGGATGAGCTCCAGGGCCCCCCGGCTGGGCAGGGGGTCAGACACACGGCGCTGCAGGAGGGCTAGGGGTCAGGCGGGGGGTGCCTGGCCCCTCTCCTGCCCTGGGCATTGGCAGGGATTCGGGGCTCCCTCGAGGTGGGGGGAGCAGTGCAGAGGCACGGCTGTACCCCCTGCTCCCCGCAGCACCGCCCCGAGGCATTGCCAAGAGCCCAGCCTTGCTCACCTTTGCTCCCCGCTCCCTCCCTGGGAATGCTTTACCTTCACTGGGAGTTAGATAGGAATTTTTTTATCTGTTAATGTTTATTCCGCACTGTGCGGTATTGGGAAGGGCAGGTTAAAGGCAACTTCTGGCAGGTCATCCCCAGGGCCAGGGGGTGCAGGGACTCCCCTCACCCCATGCTCCCCCACCAGCACCTATGTTTGGGCTGAGACTCCCCCTCGCCAGGCAGTGATACCTGACTGGCTGGAAACAAGCAGCTGAGCAGAGCTGGTTCCTTCTCGCCCAGGTTTTACCATATCCTGGCTGGTTGGGGGCAGGTTTGGGGAGGGGAGGGTCTCCTGCCAGCCTGCTCACCCCGCTGCTGTGCCCATGCCCTGGCCCTGGGCTGAGGGTGGCAGCGGCGCATGGCCTCAGCCCTGTCCGCTCCCCTGCCCAGGCAGCTGCCGGGGTTTGCTCAGGGGAGAAGCCCTTTCCCCGCAGGCTCCCGTAGGTGTGACCAGCCTGCCCCCTCCCCACAGCGTCCCCGCAGCCTGCCCAACCCCTCATTGCTCATTAACCAGCTCTTGCACCAAAGAATAATGAGTCGTAAATCACACCAGCAATCTGCCTTGGACTTTAAACGCCAGCCCTTGGCGGAGTTGCCCAGCAATCCCGCGGTGGGAAGGGGGAGAGTCCCCTGATCATCCCGACCCGGCCTCCTCCGGGCTGCTTTTCCTTGGACTTTTGCATCTTGCAAGCTCTGACTTAATCTTGGAGCAAACAGTTGGGGGAGATAAGGCGGCCGGGTGACCCGACAAGCTCCTCTCCCTCCAACCCACAACCTGCGCCGAGCCCTGCAGGTGTTTGCTCTGACATCAGCCCCATCGCCTGGGGATGCCGGAGCGGCCAAAGTCTCCGCTGGCCGAGTGGGACCAGCACGGGCCAGCAGCACTCCAGCTCCACCCTGGTTATCCACACCATGCCCTCAGCAGTGCCTGGTGCCCCGTGCCATGGCCGGAGGCTCTTTACCAGCTGCAGCATCCAAGCATTTGCAGCTGGGGCAAACATGGGGCAAAACGTGTTCGCTTCCATCCCGGGCGATGGAATCGCTTTCATCTCTTGTTTAACCTCACGCTTGCCGTGGGCTCTGCCAGCTCAGGGCCTCACCACAGCCCTGCCAACATGGGGTAAACTCGTTAAGTGATGATAAACCATCGCCCCGTTTCCGCCTCGGTGCTGGCAGAGTTGCCACGGGCACCCGTGACTCAGGCTAATAAAAGGGGTGAGGTACAATGATGGGGGGGGACTGGTCATAAACCAGCCCCCACGTGTAAGAAAGATGGAAAAAGTAATGTTTTCAGTCTTAGAAGTTGAGGAAGATGAAAACAGAAATTGGTTTCCTGGAGTGAAATAGGGAAAAGGAAAAACTCCTCTCCAAGTTTTCACTTTCAAGTTTTCTCTTTCTCCACCCAAGATCTTCCACGTCAGGACTGACCAAAAGGAAGTTCCAGCACCACCATCTGTCTGGTGCAAGGTGGGAAGGCTGCGTGTGGCAGCCCCGCAGAAGATGGACTCGTTTCATATCACCCTTTTTCCTGTCCAGATGCTGCAATCCCCTGTCCCCCCCGCCCCAGCACCACCGCGGTGCCACGCTCTGGGCTCACACATGGAGCCTTTGCTCTCCTTTGAACCTCTCCCTTTGAACCTCCCCCCGAGACGCACTTCTTCGGGGACACCTGAAAGCCATTACCCAGCAGATGCTCCATGGGAAGGGGAGCGGTGGGGTGGCTTCAGATGTGTTTGCCAGCGTGACCTATCTTTGATGGAGACCTTCGCCTGATCCTCCCAGCCCTGCTCTCAGCTTCCTCGGGTCGGTGCAAAAGGGCAGCCCTTCAAGCAGGTCCTCTCCTGGGACACCCCATGGGGACCTTCTCCTGCCATGCCCTGACACGAAGGGCTCTTGCGCACCCCAGTGTAGACATCAGCCCCATGAAACGAGCTGGTTGTTCCAAGAAAATGGCTGGGACGCCAGAGCGGGCAGAGAAAGCGGCTGCTGCCAGGTGCCCGCAGCTGGGGGCTGCAGGATGACCCCCTTCACCCAGCTCAGGGGCGAGGTATCGGTGCAGCTCCTGCCTTGCTCTGCACCAGGCAATTGCATCGGGTCCATGTCAGACAGGCACGAACCCCCAAAGCTCATCAGTGGCCCTGGATGGGCCAGATCCTGGCTTCACACTTGTGTGTCAGGCGGTACGATGAGCACAGCAGCATCTCGTCACCGGTGGGATGGGGTCGGCACAAGTGCCTGAGCCCTTGCTGGTGTTTTTGCAGGGCACTGGAGTCCCAGGAGCTGCAGGACAGGAGCAGCCGCATCCTCCCCAGCTGCATCCACCCAGTCCAGGAGCAAAGTCCAGGCATGCAAATGCCTCACAGCTCTGCCCGAAAATAACCCCAGTCCCATACGACCCCTGCGTGGGTTCCGGGGGCCAGGGCACGGCCACCCCGGGCCACTTACCCGCTCGCTGAGTGCACTTTAATCGGATTTGCAGCCGTAGGAGTCTCCCCAACACAGGGTCTCCTCTGCGGGTCGGGACCCTGTCAGCAGCGGCGCAGGAAGGACGGCTGCGCTAAATCGTGCGTCCCCACCACACATGCTTCTCCGCTCATCACCCCTTCCCTCCCCAGTCCCGAGCATCCTCTCAGGCGCCCGGCAGCCCCCTCCCAGCCAGGGCTGAGCAAGTGCTTCCAGACACGGTTCAGGGCAGCGGGGGCTTCCCCGGCTCCCCACCAGCAGCTGTGAAGATGGGAAAACAAGACCCCAGCCTGGCTCTGCTTTGGTGTCTGGTCATCACTGGTCGGCAAGGCAGGATCTTGCCCACAGTACCAGCACCCTCCCAGCCCTGCCTGCTGCCCTGCCGCAGGCTCACGGAGCTTGAGGGTCCCCATTCTGCAACCCCAGGTTGCGAGTGCTGCCAGGCACCCATGGCAGCACCGTCAGCTCCCCAGAGAGGCTGAAATCCTGGCCAAAAGGATGGGTTGTCGCCAAAGGTGGATGGGCTGGCAGCTAGGTGTGCCTGAGCCCCATGGATGGGGTGAAGCTGCTCTCTGGCAGCAGATGCTGCAGCGGTTGGGAATGTCACCGTTGTCCTTCCTTCGGGCCAGCCCCGTGCAGCCACCAGCATGGTCACCCAGGAACAATTGCTGCTGGGAGCTGCTGAAATGCCTCGTCAGCTTCTTTGCCTAAAAATCCCTTTTCCAGAGCAGCCTTGCGAAGCACCTCACGTCTTTGGCTTCACCTATGTGTTTATAATGTCCCATGATTAATCTTTCTGAGAACCCTTTGGCGCTGGGGAGGGGACATTTCGGCTATTGCTCCAAATTTCTCTGGATTAGCAATTAAGACATCTTTTCTCACTCTATAGCCATCGGAGAGGACTTCTGCTAGACACATTACTGGTTTCACACAGCCTCGCTCTTTGTATGGCAGAGATTTCCTCTGCAGCGTTTTCTCCAATCTTTCACTGAGGTATTTTTTTAGGGACCACAAGCTTAATTAAAACATTATTCTTTATAACTTTAGCACCAAGTAATGCCTCAAAGACTTTGCAATCCTTCTCTGGAAAGGGGTGGGAGTCGAATATTGAACAGCTTCAACATTGGCTTGGAAGGAGTCAAGAGATGCAGCCCAAATGACCACCTCGCGGCTCCATCCACCCAACGGGATGTGCCAGCGTCTGTCCTCCGTGAGCCAGCACTGCAGAGCTGGGCAGCAAGGGTGTCACCTTTTCTATTCTCAAAGAAAACCATTAAAAACAGGAGCAGGGGAAGGGAAAATAATGATGAAGAAGAGCTCAGGACAACCGAAACGTGCTCTCCCCGTATTTTCATCAGCTTTTGTTTCAGTCATGAGGGCTCTTTATTTTTAAACATGTTTTTCTATCATTAACTTGCTTCTCAGGGTTTTTGAAACAGAAAAGACCCAACATTCTGTAATATGGTGAGTTTTTATCTTCTTTTTTTCCCAGTGAAAAGAAGAAAACAGTGCTGATCTGTTCTTGACAAAGTTGATGAATCGGCATTTTTAATAGAAAATTTCATTCCCTGGCCGGTTCCCAGCCCCATCTATTTAGTCTGGAGCTGGACTGCTTCATCCTCCCAGAGCCTCAGAGGAGGCTGGCTGTCCTCGGTGCTCCCCGACGGGCCGGTGATGTCGGGAGCTCTGGGCTGGCTGCTGCCGCCGTCGCTGTCACACTGTTCATCCCGAAGCAGCGGGGTGCAGAGGAATCCCCCCTCTCCTCGGCACCGTCCTTCCCTCCTTCATTTTTCTGTGACTGCCCGTGGGTTCCTCGCGGATGCACGCCGTCCCTTGCAGCCCTTCTCCCTCTGATGTGCTCGAGGACTTTGTCCCCCACCCTCGCCTCAGCCTCGCTGCATCCCCCCTCAGCCACGTCTTACAACTGACCTGCCGTATTTTCTGCTCCTTTCTCTTGCCTTCAGGCAAGCTGAGCTCCTCGGTGCTGAGAGGAGACTTTTCAGCTCGTGTCCCCACAGGCTCCTCGCCTTTCCCTTTGCCTCTTACAACCCTTCTCTGCCGGCGAAGCTCCAGGGCCGTGCTCGCCAGGCTCAGGATTCCCGTGTCCTCCCCACCGGTGTTCAAGGACTCTGTCTGTTCCGAGCTGTGGTGGCTCCTGGCACCTCTGCCTGCACCCTGCCACCACCACCGAAACCGCTGCTGAGATCCTGCCTGGGGCATTTCTGAGCACTGGGATGGTCCCGGTTAGAGCGTGAGGCCACTCTGGGAGGATGCTGGTGAGTGGGAAGGGGTCTGGCAGAGGATCCTGTCCCTCAGCACCATGGGGCTGGGACCTGCAGCCCCCACTGGGGCTCCCAGTGGGGCTCAGGCTGGGCTCCAGTGCTATAACCAAGGATTTGTAAAACAAGGTCACTGGTGAGCGCCTCAAATGTGGGGACACAGAGCCGGCACCAGCTCTGGGAAGGTGCCCCCATCTCCTTCCCAGGTGCTGACAGTGGGCAGCATCCGAACACGCAGCCTCAGTGTATCAGGAGAGGCAAAGGGATCCCCGGGGTCCCCGACCTTTCAGCAGCCAGATGCGCAATACCCACTCCTGTTACCCAGGTACTTACTCATTTCCAGTTGATTGAAACATAAATACATGTCCTCAGCCTGATGAATCGCTTCTGCTCCGTGCGGCATTTACCTTTGAGGGGGAGTGAGAAGGAGAGGAAATGGTTTCCTATGTGCTTTCCACCCAGCCACTGCACGGAGAGAGCACAAAGCACATGGAAAACATCATCGCTCTGCAGATAAGATGCCGATTCGCCTTCTAGACCTGCTGGTACGGTCTTAGGAAAGCCTTTTATTTCACCCCTTTCTACCTCAGCTTTTCTTTTCCCCATTCGTCCTTTCTATTCAGATTTTAAACACTTGTGGCTGGTTTTAACCGTTTGTGGCTGCCTGGCGCATCATTAAATAGCCTTCGCACCACAAAGGCCAGAAGATACCATAGAAAACCCCAGCTGGGAAGCGAAGCCACCAGGACCCTCTGGCACTGTAGGGACCCTTTCCCTCCCCATGCAGAGCACGTGCTCCCACCCCAAAAGCTGTGCCCCACACCCCCACACCGGGTTAACAACCAGCGACCCCGGGGAGGGAGGTGATGAGCCTGGAGTGCATCGGGGTGATGAGAGGGACCGTGGCAGGAGAGGGCACGGCCGCCACGATGCTCAGCCCTTTATAGGGCCACAATAGCAGGGCTGAATTCCTAGATAACCCCAGGCAGATATATGGCTGGGCTGGAGGGACTTGCCCTCCCTCCTCTGGTGAATTAAGGCAGCCCTGAGACATAAATTAGTGATGGAGATGAGAGATAGGAGCCAGCTCTTGGCTCGGGAGCAGAGCAGAGCGCTCTGGGTGCCCATCCCTGCAGCAGGGATGCTCTTTGCCTCCCCAAGGCAGTGAATTCCTGGATGGGCTGGGCGCTCGCTCTCCAGCCAGGCATGAGGGGATCGTTAATACCTGCTGACACCGAGGTCACGGGTCAGGCATCTAACTGTCCCTCCGAGCTGGGGGAAGTGGCCTTTGCAGTGACACGCAGCCGCCCGAGGCACCGCTGCCATGCTGGAGGGGGGGCGCTGCCTGAACTGGGGCCCCAGGACCCCGCGGCGCTGGGCTCAGGGTGGTCCCTGGGTGCCAGGCAGGCTCCTTGGAAGGGATACAACCTGCAAGCGTGGGAGAAAAGCAAACGGTGTCTGACTTTTCTGGGAGGCTGGGCAACGAGGTAAATATTTCCCATGCACATACGTGGGCCCGCTGCCCCTTGTCCCTTCCTTGCTCACACATGTCCCTCCTGTGCTAAAACCTTCAACCTTCTAGCCATAAACTTCCCATCACAAGAAACTGTGTGAAAAATACCCCAATAAAGCATTTGCAGCCTCTGCCCAGAAGTGCTGATGGCTGTCCAGGGCGGTGAGAACAGCTCAGGTATCACCCAGGCTATCACCCGGGTGTCACCCAGGTATCACCCAGGGTATTACCCAGGGTATCACCCGGGTGTCACCCGGGTATCACCCAGGGTATTGCCTGGGGCTGCTCAGGTCACCCCATGAGTGTGTGCTCCCCTGAAGGTGTAGGGGCACTTCTGGACCGGGCAAAGCCCTGAGGTCCAGGCAGAGACCGTGCAGGCAAAGGCAGCCTCACGGCTTTGGAGGGGCAAGCCAGGGTCTGTAATCCCGCTGACGGGGTCCCCCCACACCCGGCGTCACCCTAGCTGCCAGCACCTCAATAACCGCTGGCGCCAAGCTCGTCCATCCCGCGCTGTTAGTGCATGGGTCACTAATGAGCTCTATGTTCATTAGCCCCAGCAATCGGGCTGGGGCCACGCTCCTGGCTGCTGTCAGTGGACACAGGGTGCAGGGGGGTGTTCGATTAGTGCCCCATGGGGCAGGATTCCCCCCCCCCCCCGCTGCCCCCTAATAGATGAGATGTGAAATAAAAGCGCATCCTGCAAGTGCTTACGGCTTCTCCGGCATCACCCCATTAACCGCCCGGGGCGGGAGAGCCCAGGTTTATCTGCCCACATCCCTGAGAGATCCCGCCTGGGCACTAGCGAGGACCTTGTTATTTACCTGGCCAGAGTGATGAATGTCACAATAATGAACCCAAAATGGAACAGGCTAAAGATTAAAACCAGCCCCCGCCTTCCCCAGCCGCGGCCAGTGCCCCCAGCGTTAACATCTTCTTGAGTGCACGAAGCCCAGATAAGAACAAGTTAAATTTATCTTCAAAGAACCCCCAAAAGCGACTCTCTCTCTTAACCCCCTGCTCACCACCTCCCTCCTCACCAGTATAAATCTTCCCCTTATCTGAACTTCCAAGGAGCGGGGCTGGGCGGGGGAAGAAGTGGGAACACAGCAGACTTTTTTAAGCCAAAAACCCCTCTGGTTCGTATTAAAGAGGCAGGATAAAAGAGCGCGAAGGGTCCCGCTGCGAGCATAAATAACGCAGGATGGGCCCTTCGCGGAGATTTACACCAGGCGGTTTTCTTGGAGAGGGACAAAGCCCAAAACAACAACAAGGGAGGTTTGTCCTGGGCTGGAGGCACCGGAGCGGGCAGCTGGGGCAGGGGGTCTGCGGGTGGGATGGGGACCCTGCGGCACTGGGCGCTGACAAGGGAGGGAGGGCCCAGGCATGGGGAAAGGGGGGAAGGAGAAGGGGAAGAGAAAGGGGAAGGGAAAGGGGAACGGGAAGGGGACACGATGCCCTGCACTGCAGCACCCACACCGCAGTGACCCGCGTCTCACACGCCGCCAGCACAGCCGCAGCCCCTGTGGATTGGACAAAGGAAACCGGGCAGACACAGCCAAATTCCAGAAAATTATTTTTTCATTTTCTCCTTTATTAGTTTTTTATTAGAGGAGAAAATAAACGTAAGCTGCCTCTTCTTGAGTGCAATCTTCACCAGAAAACCTGCTGGATGCACAGAGGCTCCCCTCGGGCTCTGACTGACCCTACACCCTGTCCCCCGCCCCGTCACCCCTGGACCACAGCACGGCGGCCAGGTCTCAGCCTGCAGCCCCGGGGAGCAGGAGCAGCGGGTGCCAGTAGCAGGCCAGGGCTGCAGCAGGGCACCCACCTCTCCCTGCCTCTTGGAGCCAGGAAAACACCCAGACGTTGGCCCCAGGCTCTGGCGAGCTGGGAAGAGGCACATCCTTGCCTTTTGGGAAGGCTCAGCAGAGATGTGGTGGCATTCAGCAGCCACCCAGGAGCTGTGGGGCTGCAGACATGGATTTTGTCGCACAGTCAGTCCCGTCCTCCTGATCCCAGCCATGGCCATTTGTCCCTCCACCCTGGCATGGGCGACGGGACATCCCTGGGGATGTGCAGCGTCCTGATGCTGCGGGATGAGCAGCTCCATGCAGCAGAGCCAGAGTTTAGGGGCTCTTGGGACTCCCCGGCAGTGATGGGTGTGCAGGGGGTCGGGGCGAGCTTTCACACACACATACACACACACACACACACTCCCAGACACACACACACTCCCAGACACACACACACCCTCCCAGGGGTGTCCAGGAGGGCAGATCTGAAGGCAGTCCCCCGGGATCCCACCAGGATGGGATCATCCCAGTCAAGGAATGAGCTAACTGCGGGGTCAGACGCGGCGGATAATGCAACGACTCTCGTCTTGATGCAATCTGGGGAAGTCGCAGCCCGATGAGAACCATTGGAAAAAGTCTTTGACCTTCCTGAACTCTCGGAAAGATTGAAGCTGCACCTCCGGCCTGGAGAGCCGGGAGGGGGAGGAAAGCCCGAGCAGATGTCCTCCGCAGCAGGGGACACGTGCAGCAGCCAGGGAGGGTGGGGAGGATCCGTGGGGGGGTGAACCCGCAGTCCCAGCGGGCAGATCGGGTGGTGTGGCACCCACGACAGCCACCCGCAGCCACCCCAGCTCTGTGTGACCGAGCACTGCGGCAGCACCAGGAGCTGGTGCCCTCCTCACTGCCCTCCTTCCTGCTTGTGCTGGAGGTGGGGAGGGCTGCCAAGATCCATCGCCCTCCTGCAAAAGTGCTCGAGGATCTGGAATCAATTATTTGCTGGGCCCAGGAATTAGCACATTACAAAAGCGAAATGACTTCAAGAACCTGGAACGGGATCGGTTTTTGCTCAAATTGTCACCTGCTGACCCTGCCTCTACCCTTGGTGCGGGGAGGGGAGGCTGTGGGGCAGCTACACACGGCGCAGAGCCCTTTGACAGCAGGGAAACCCTCACCCGCCATCAGCAGCTCCACACCACGGCTGAGGAGAGGTGTCGGCGCTCACTCCCCACGTCAGAGGAATTTTTCTCGTTCCTGGTTGAAGCTCTCCAGAGCTCAGTCCAAGGCGAGAAGTGACCCAGGGGCTGCCACGTGTGCCCTCCTCAGCATGATCCGGACGGATGCTCAGTTGCACCCAGCCACCTCCCACCCAAAGGCATCTCCCTGCTATCAGCGATGCGTCCCCCCAACCCCGGCCGGTGGGAACCATCTCTCCGCACCAGGCTGCCGGCAGCATCGGCTCTGCTTCCCTCTGCCGAGGGATTAGAGGAGAGGAACTGAAGCGACCCAAGGAGATACCACCCGAGTGTGAGGAGACCTCGCGAGCCGTGGGACTCGTCAGCAGGTGCCTGAGCCACCGAGTGCTTTTGGAAACGCGAGTTCTGCCTGGAATGGCTGCGGCTGCTCGTGGCGAGCTGCCCGTGCTCGTTCTCAGCACTTCAGCAGTCATCGAGTGTCCCATAGCGCTACTTCAGCCCACAAGAAAAAAATCTCCTGTGATGGTGATAAATAGAGCAGAACCCTCTGGAACGAGCAGGTTCCTGCTGGGTGGGGTACACCTCAGAACCACTTCCTCGGATGCAGGCTGCAGCGTGGGCCGTGCCATCCCCCTCTTGGGCAGGTATTTATCCCCCGGGCACAGCAGCTGCCACCAGTGTGGGGAATAGGATCTGCTGAGCCCAGCAAAACCACCAGAGCCATGCCCAGGGGGGCACGAGGAGACCCCAGCGGACTCCTGACCACACTGCCCAGGGTAGCGCATGGGTGAAGCCGGGTATGGCTTCAATGCCCTGATGCCCTCAGCTCTGCCTGACTCCACTCCTCCTCCTCCTCCTCCTCCTCCTCCTCCTCCTCCTCCTCCTCCTCCTCCTCCGCCCTGGCTCCAGCTGGAGAGAAATCCGGCTTTTTGCCTTGCGACCGAGCTAAGTGAGCTGGAGAAAATCAACACGGGATTTGCATTAACAGCAGTCGCTACAAGGAGATTGCAGCCAAATACAATATTAGAAACTCGGTTTCCCCTCCATCCTTAGTGCTTCCAGATGGAGCCCCTCACGCAGACCAAAGGGCAGGCGCGAACCCCCCTTTCTGCTCTCGGCACGGACCTTTTCTTCAGCCTCAGGCTCCAGAGGGGGCAAGGAGGGACAGATCTGCCCTTTGTCCGAGCTCTGAGCCCGATGTTGAGGCAGCGAGGGGACCAGCAGCTGCCCCCGTTCCAAAGCAGCAGATTTATTTCCACTTACATCAGAAAAAGTTTTAAAAAAAAAAAATAAAGCAAAAGAGAAAGAGATCAGGATATTCTGTAGGTCCCTTGGGTTCTGTATAGGGGAAGACATCCTTGGAAAAACATCAGCAGCCCCAGCACTGCCTTCTGAGGCCGGCCAGGAACCGGCCTCTCTGGGCACTAAAATCGCTCTAGCAGAGTGCTAAAAATATTGATTACCCAGGAGGGAGTCGTCCCAATTGAACGGGCCCTGGGTATTAAGTAGGTAGCAAGAGCTGGCACGGGCTCCTTGCCTTACGCCTCGTCACCCACATTTGTGTTTGCCATTACAGCCTTCAGGCAACCGCGCTCCCCAGGAACGGCCCGAGCCTGAGCGAGGGGCTGGCTCGTCCCCCTGCCACCCGCTGCCACAGGACCCCCCTCTCACATTTGTTTGTGCTGAAGCACTTGGACCTTTGCCAGGTCATTTTTGATCAGAAAATAAGTTGCCTTGGGGTGATGGGGGGTGTGAGGGGTGCAGCCCTGCCCCAGTAGCACCCGGACACCCCTGCACCCATGGGTGCTGCTGTCTCCCCCTCCACGGCCTGGAAAGCCGAGCTCTGCTCATGTCCTGCTCCCGCGGGAAGCTCATTAACCAAGCAGGGTGGTTTTCACCCAGGCTTTGCATGAGCCCAGCACTGCCTCGGGTAGGGGCTCCTGCTCTTCCCAGCCATCGCAGTAGACGTGATGGGCTTCACTGCTTCCTCCAGGCAGCCTGAGCGCGGGTCACTGGGCTCATCTGCCAGCGCTGAGCCAGCAGCTGGTTCAAAACCTCATGCAGAACTGCCGCTGAATTCACCCTGAATTGCAGCAGCTCCCATCAGCGCTCGCTCAGCACCTCTAGCTCCAAGGCTCTACAATGCACCGGGTAAGAAAATCAAATTTAAGTCATAGGTTTCTTGTTTTTCACCAGCAGCTTTTGCATTTGCCGCTTTGCAATGGTGAGAAAACCATCCCTGCACGCAGAGGGAATAGGGAGCATCTGTGCCGGGGGGCACTCAGAGGGTGCGGGATTGCAGGAGCAGGACGCCGTGGCTGGGTGCTCCGCGCTGTGACCCACTGAGGGGCTCAGCAACCCCCAGCCCTGCTGGCACCCAGCCCGTTCCCCCTGGTCCCAACGTGTCCGTGCACCGGCAATGCCGGCCCTGGCGCAGGACAGGGACGGATGCGATCATCTACGTCCTGTTTAGCCCAGCCTGTTTACGGAGGGCCAGCAGTGTTTACCGGCCCACCCGGACCCTCTGCAAACCGGAGGCAGCTGCAGCTGGAGGAGGGATGCAGGAGGGGGGGTTCCGCGATGCTCTCCGGAGCTGGGCGTGCGGGAGGCCTGAGGAGCACAACCTTGTTTATCCCGCTGTGGCTTCCCTGGACGAAACATTGCTCAGACCCTTGAGCCAGCAAACCCAGGCACGTGTTCATCTGGCGGTGATTTCCAATGTCCCTTCTTACCCTGGGAGCATGGTGGAGGCCCCCAGACCTGTGCCAGCAGCCGTCGCCTGCAGCACCCGCTCTACCTGCTCTGTATTTATAAGCAACAGATTTGCTCTGCGTCTTAAAGAAAAGCCCCTCGTAAAACCCGCCAGCCCTGCAGGGAGATAAGCGGTGTCTCAGGGAGCCCCTGGCTCAGCAGCGTGCTGCCGAAGGAGCCTCTGTGATGGAGAGCCAAGTGTGGGGGCAGCCGGAGGAGGGGGATGCTCTGGAGCCATTGCAAAGCCTTTGCCAGCCCCCAACCCCATGTCCAAAGCCCTTTTGGAAAACCACCCCCCCAACACATCTCTCCAGCTGGAACTGCAGCCATCGAGGGACCTTGCTGGTCCCAGCGCCCCAGGGACTCCCCGGAGTGGTACGGCGGGTGCTTTACCACTGGTTTCTAGAGCGGGACCCAGAGGATGGCACAAGCACACACAGGAATACACAAACACATGCACAGAGCTGGCGTGGCTGACGGCACAGCCCTGACCTGAGTTTGGAGGTGTGGACGAGAGGCCAAAAGCAGGTGCCCCCTTCGCCATCCCCCCTCACCTCACCTGCAAGGCTACCTGCCTGCAAGGCTCACTCAGCCTGAAAGGGCTGAGAAGGAGCTAAAGGAAGGAGCGACTCTCAGCGGGAGGGTGGGAATGGGCTGTGGGAAATCGTGGCGGGTAGGGGGGAGCCGGGAGCATCTCCCGTCAAACGAAGCCCTGGGAGGCAAAGCAGGACACGGCAGCTCTTCCTCTGCTGGGCGTCGGGCTCGGCCGGGTGGAGCAGGCGGCAGCTCCGTGTGGTTGAACAGCCATAAAAGCTGGAGTGGGGAAAATTCCCTTGGCAGAGGGGGGCTGGGGCAGCGCCAGCCAAGGACAGGGCGGGTGGCCCCAGTCCCCTTGCCTCGTGCTGGTGCTGGCAGAGCCCCCCGCACCCTCAGAGCAGTTTTAGGGGTGCCTTTGGGTGCGGTGCAGGTGGGATGAGCAGAGCAGCGGGCACTGGGGGAAAGGCTGATGGAGGATGGACCAGCCCAAGGGCTGCTCTAAGTCACCCAATGGGTCGGTTTGGAATACAGCGGAGGTGGGGGGGACCCTTTCCAGGGTGCTGCAGGCAATGGCTGTGGGGAAACAGCTGCAGCACCCAGGTTAGAAACTGCTGGAAGCAAACACCCACGCTTAGGACTGATTTTAGGGGTGCTTTGTGTCCTTCTGACCTGCTACGCAGCAAGGGCAGGGGAAGCCGGGCTCAGATGCCCAGCGAGGCGGGCGAGAGCAGGGGGGTGGGAGGGCAGGGCAGCCTAGAGAGGCGGCAGCGAGCTCCCTGCCGGTAAGGGAGAATATAATGACTAGTTTTACACGCACAGATATACAAAAAGCCAAATCGTGGAGGATAATTGCTCAAAAAAACAAAAGGGCGCTTCATATTTCTTGGCTCCCTGACAGAATTAGCACAGCGAGTGTTTCCCGGCTCCCCTTTCATTCTTGTCCAAAAACATCGCTTTCCTCGAGGGGGATGAGGGGCAAGGAGTGGGAAAGAAATGAGCATTGCCGGGGCCCCCGGCAGCGCATCACGGCCAGCTGCATGCAGGGAGCAGGGCTCTGCCTGTGCCCCCCCAGCTGCCCCCATTGCCCTCCCAGTCGCAGACCCCCGTGCACGGGGGGCAGCCATGCTGAAGCCCATCCCCTGTGCAGTGGTGCCCAGCCCAACCTGCTCCCCGGCAGCTCCGCGGCAGCACCCGGGCTTGTGCGTGTTCACTGCAGAGGTGGTATGGAGCGCTGCGGGGAGGCAACGTGCCAGCGGCGTGGTCTCATCCCCCGGTCTCGAGGAGGCAAACAGCTGGGGAAGAGCCTCGGAGGCTTTTTCCCAAGCTGGGAGAACTCTCTGAAGCCGGGTGCTCTCACCCCCATAACCAGGTGTCCTTTGAAAAGGAGCAGGCGGCCCCGGCAAGCTGCGGCACGGGCAGCACTGGGAATGGCCCGCACGGGCACCGGCTGCTGGGGAGCAGGTGGCCAGATTTATTACGGGACTTTGAGATGGAATCTCACCTGCTGCCAAAGCCCCAGCCTCAAAAATGAACGTGCAGGGTGGCAGTTTTAGCGCTTTGGTGGAGGAAAGGGCACAAAAGGAGGGCAGGAGAGGACGGGGGAGAGGAATGGGGTGGAAAATGAAAGGCAGGGGTTAGGTGAAGAGGCTGGCTGTGCTGGGGACCATCACACCCAGCTCAGCCCCAGGGTGACAGGTCCGGTGCCACCGCCCCAGCCCAGCGTGGCGGGCTCGGCACCCCGGGCTCCGTGGTTGGCAGGACATCCCTGGCATCCAGGCGCCCTTTGCTTTACCTCAATTCCAACACACGCATGAAACCCTTTGCTCTATCAGCCCCTGCTCCCCAGGTCTAGCTAAGGCCATGCAGTGCCACCCATCCCATGACCCTGCCACCTGCAAGCCCCATGGGCACCCGCCCACCGCAGCCCGGCACCTCCAGCTCCCTCCTCCCCATGCCACACGGCAACAGGGTCCCTGTGGGTGCCAGGAGCAGGGGCTCACCCTGCACTCCCTGTCACCCTGCCCTCACCCTCCACCCTACACCAGCTGAGTGGAGGCTGCAGCTTTTCAGGCCTCCCCATGAAGAGTGTTATTCAGTGCTGGAATTAAAAAGCTTAAGTGTAAAAGAACGCTAAAGGGAGCAGTGGAAGAACCGGATTTTCTTTTATTTGATTTTTTTTTTCTTTTCTGAAGGATGCTGTATTGAGCCGAACATGACAAATATGCCAGGAATGTTTGTCCTCAGGGCCTGGGAGAGCAGGGAAAGGCCCAGAGAAAGGCACCGCTGGCACCTTATCAACACACCAGCCCCACTGTTTGCGCAAAAAACAAGTGCCAGAGGCAGGTCCCTGGGGCAGCACCCTGGAGCAGGATGCCAGCGGGTGTCGTGATGTCACCGAGCGCATGGACACCCTGTGCCATGGGGTGTCACCCCAGCAGCAATGGAGGACCTGCCCGCTGTGCCATGGGGGTCATGTCACCCCAGCGGTAATGGGGCACCTCCCTGCTGTGCCATGGGGGGCTGTGGCAGGGCACGGGGCTGATGCCTGCCAGGTCACAGCCATCCGGGATTAAACAGGCAGTGGTGGAGCAGGAGCACCGCATGCCAGCACCGTGCCCGGGTCCTCCCCATCCCTCCTGGACTCCAGATCCCAGCCCAACCCCTCCCAGAGGAGCATCCTCTCGGGAAGAGCATAAAGCCACTTTTCTTGGTGCTTATCAGGATCGTGGTGTTTGCCCTAAGGAGAGAGCCGCCGCCAAGCTGCCGCGCTGCTGCGGAGAGCCCAGCTCTGAGGAAGCCATGTGCAGCGGGCTGGGGCCGGGGCTAATTAACAGTCCTCGTTAAAAATATATTGTGGTTGGTTTAAACGAGGTTCCCGCAAGCCAGAGGAAGCTGGTGAGGGACTGCGGAGAGATAGGGAGTGAGCGAGGCGGCCGGGGAGGGGGAGGCGATGCCTGGGTGCGTTTATTTCTTTATTTACTTCCATTTCTAAAATAAAATAAAGTGCCTCTCTGTAGCTGTAGGCGCCCTGACGTCTATTAAAGTACCACATAGGAAATTGTAAAGTACAGGAAAACAATCCAATCAGCCTGACCCCTTAACAAACTCCAGCCATAGCCGAAGTTGCAGAGTAAACAAAGCAAAGCCGCTGCCGCCGCCGAGCCTGGCCCTGGCGCTGGGGCTGCAGACACCCAGTTCAGCGAAGCCCCCTCCTTGCCCGGCCCCGGGGCAGCACACATGGCCCCTGCCCCGCTCCGGGGCTGCGAAAGCAGCTGGGCTGCGGTGCGGCACCGCCTGACCGCGCTCCTCCAAGATTCCTTGGCCAAGAAGGGGATGATGTTAAATGAGTCAAGAGTTGGCCCGAGCTCTGCGGTCGGGAGGGTAACGTCTCCTTCAAAGTCAGATGCTTCCTCTCCTCCTCGCTGGAGATGATGCTGCTCTGGGTCAGCTGTGGGTCCTGTTGCTTCCAGGCAGGGCAGAACTGGTTGGCCACTGAGCCTCGGGGTTTGTCCCAGCCCCCCCATAGCCCTTCCAACACCCACGGAGGGGCACCGGCACCACCGCCAAGCCATTAGCATCGGTGCCACCGAGGTACTGCTCCGTTTCCCTGGACACCGATAATTCAGCCAGAACCTGAACAATTCTCTGTGCATAATAGCCAGAAATTTGCTCTCAGCGGCAAGCTCTGAAATCAGCATCCCAGCAGAGACAGCCCGGATTAATCAGGCCGGCCACAACTCGGCACAAACCTGCTGATTAAGCCTTGGCAGAGGCGGTGGCGTGGGCTAAGGGCCCTCTTCCCTCTGCCTCCCACGCAGGCACAGCACGAGCGTTCAGAAACCGCTGCGAAGCGATTGCTGCATTCTGCCTGAGCCGCCTGCCACCAGCCCTGCCACCGCCTGCCACCAGCCCTGCCACCACCTGCCACCAGCCCTGCCGCCGCCTGCCCCGCATCCCCGTGTCCAGGGGAAGGGAAGGGAAGGGAAGGGAAGGGAAGGGAAGGGAAGGGAAGGGAAGGGAAGGGAAGGGAAGGGAAGGGAAGGGAAGGGAAGGGAAGGGAAGGGAAGGGAAGGGAAGGGAAGGGAAGGGAAGGGAAGGGAAGGGAAGGGAAGGGAAGGGAAGGGAAGGGAAGGGAAGGGAAGGGAAGGGAAGGGAAGGGAAGGGAAGGGAAGGGAAGGGAAGGGAAGGGAAGGGAAGGGAAGGGAAGGGAAGGGAAGGGAAGGGAAGGGAAGGGAAGGGAAGGGAAGGGAAGGGAAGCCAGGGGGAGGCTGGGAGCAAACCCCACAGCCTCAGTGCTGTCCCAAGACCATGTGCTGCTCCTGTCTCTCTCTTTGAGCCTCCCCCAGTCTTCTGCTGAGCCTCAGCTGCCCACGGGACACAGCAGGCACCACACAGGCTGGTGGCATTCCCTGGGGCATCCCAACCCCAGGACCACACTGTGCTGGGGGAGATGTCAGCGCCCCCTGAGCTACCTGGCCCTGTGGTGGGTGGGGGTGTGGGTGCACGAGGGGCAGCCCTGCAGAGCGAGAGGCAGGACACCTCCTCCACTGCTGCTCTCTCCTCCTGGCGAAGCGGCAGGATGTTTACACGACGGTTTCTGGCTGGTGAATGACACACAAAGCCTCGAAAAAATAAAATTAAATAAAAAAAAAAATAATAATCCCTTGTTGTTCTCTCCAGCAGATGGAAAGTAAACACAGCTGCTTCACTCACCCCAGCAGCGTCCGTGCACCCCGGCCCCCCCCTGCCCTGCCCACCCTGCGGTGGTCCCCACACCGAGCTGGTGAGGACCCCACAGGAGTCCTGAGCCCCCAGAGCGGGTGGCAGCGTGGGCTGGGAACTGCTGGGTGGTGGGTGCTGAGGTGGTGCTGGCTGCTCCGGCAAGGGGGTGGTTGCATGCGAAGGCAGGTCCCAGCCCCGAGAGTCACCCTAAAGAGGTGCCCATGCAGCGGGTGCAGCCTTGGCTCTTTCCTTGCAGGAAGGAGCAGGTGAGCAGATCCCCTGGAAGGAGATGCCCAGGAGGGCGGCGTGAGTGGGGCAGGGCCCCTAGAGCAGCAGAGGAGGGAGGATGTGGCGGGTGCGCGGGAAGAGGACAGGCTCCCGTTGCTGTGGTTGCCCATATCCACGTGGAAGACAGGGTGAAGTGGAGGTTAAACATCAGGAAACACTTTCCGGCTCTAGCCGGGATCTGGCTCCCGGGGTGAGCTGTGAGCCACCTCCACGGGGACAGGCTGCAGCTCAGTAGGGAGCTGGCTGGGGGGGACCCCGGCGTGGGCTGCATCCCCCACACCACCACATCCTTTTCTTCTTCCTTCATTCTAAAGCAAGCTGCAGCTCCTGGCAGCGGGGCCCACAGAGGTTCCGCCCCGACCTGAAACTGCAGAGAACGGAAAAATCTCCCATATTTCCTCTGCAACCACATCAGCTCCAGGGCAGAGCCGTCAGTGGGAACCTTCACAACTGAAGTAACGCTCCCACTTCTGGGTTTAAATAAAACGTGAGGATCTCGAAACCTTTGGCACAAGTACCAAATCCCCCCCAGTTTCCCCTTCGCCATGACTCGCTCTGCAGGGTTTAAGCGAGCGGCCCCGAGTCCACCAGCCTCCAGGTCTGGGAGGCCTGTGAGCCCTGTGGAAGGCTGGGCTGTGCTCGGGGCCGGGGGATGCTCCGGGCTCTGAGGATGCTGCCAGGGATGCCTGGGGCTGCCAGGGGTTCTCTGGGCTGCAGCGATGCTCGGGGCTCGCAGGGATGCTTGGGGCTGGCAGGGTGTTGAGGACCAGTAGGGATGCTCGGGGCTCTGAGGATGCTGCCAGGGAGCTCAGGGGCTGCAGAGGGCTCCCAGGCAGGGTAGGGTGCTCGGGGCTGGGGGTGCGGGCAGGCAGGGCAGGGTGCTCGGGGGCTATGCGTGGAGCTCGGCTGTCCTCTAGTGCACACCCGGCTCCATGACAGGGCAGGCAAGGAAAGGCAGGGCCAGGCAGCCTCTACCTTCTCGACTTGAGCCTCCTGCTCTTTTTCTCCCTCCTGCTCTTTTTCCCCCTCCTGCTCTTCTTTGACCTCCACTCTTTGTCACACTTTCAGCCTCCATTTTCCCTTACAATTTTCTCAGCCTCAAACTTTTTTCTCCACCACCTTTTTTTGTTGGCCACCCCTTTTTTTTCCCCCCAACCATCCACTTTTGCTTGGCCTCCTGTTTTTTTTTCAGCCTCCAGTCCATTTTGACCTCCATCTTCTCTGTCACCCACTATTTTGGGGAGGTTTTTTTTTTTTCCAGCACCATCGATGGGGTGGGCAGAGGGAAGCAGCCACCCCTCGCACAGCACCTGGGCAGCTGGGACAGGGCCAGGAGGGAAACCGTGAGGGTGGGGTGTGCAGAGGGTGGAGGGACAGGGCTGTCCTGCCCTGAACAGCCTCACCTGGGGCTCCCCACACTGCCCGCAGCTCTATTTAAGCTCAGCCTGGAGCCCTCAGGCCTTGCCGTGGATGTGCCCATCTCTGGCCCTGCTCCAGTGCAGACCTCGGCTGTGCAGGTAACTTGTCTCTGGGGTGGGGTCGTGATGCCTATTGTGGCTTGTCTTCATCCGGGGATGGGTGTGAGCCCCAGGCCCTGCACCAGACTGCTGCCAGCTGGACTGGGTGCTCTGGGCTGGTTTGGGGCTCCCCTGATCCTGGTGCCCCAGTGCTGCCCCTGCTCTCCCACCACACCATGTCTCTCCTGCTGCCCCAGGGTGATGGCTGTGGGGTTCGGCAGTGGTTGATTGGTTTAGTGGGAACACCAGCCTGGGGCTTCTGCTGCTTGGCTGGGTGGGAGGGGTGAGTTGCTCCTGTGAATGATTAATAGGACATGGGGAAACAGCCTCAAGCTGTGCCAGGGGAGGTTGAGGTTGTCCCTGAGGAACCATTTCTGTCCCGTTGGAGTTGTGCAGGCGTGTCCCAGGCTGCCCAGGGCAGTGGTGGAGTCCCCATCCCTGGAGGGGTTTCCCAGCCATGTGGAGCTGGTGCTGAGGGACAGGGGTCAGTGGGGACCTGGTTGGACTCGAGCAGCTTAAAGGGCTTTTCCAAGCAGAACAAGGTGGTGATTTCACGCTGCAGAGATAAACCCTGGGTGCAGGGCTGGGCTAGCTCGGGGCTCTCCCAAGAGCGGCAGGTCCTTTCTCCCTTCCCCCTTGCGGCACCCCGGACTCCCCTCTCCCCTCACCCCCCCTTCCCCTCCCAGCACTTTGTTCTCGCCGCATCCTTCCCCATCCCTCGGCCCGGCTCCCGAGCGAGCCCTGCTGCGCTGCACGATCCCCGTGGTTCAAGCCTTCCGCCGGGACCAAGGGCTGCACACGCGTGTGCGAGACCTGTGGCGGGCTGCCGGCTGCTGTCCTGTCCCTCACCGCCGGGCAGGGGCCGCGGGGGGCCGGGGCCACCCCGCAGCGCGGTGGCGGTGCCCGCGGGGGGGCAGCAGAGCCCCAGGCACGGCGTGACTGGCGGTTCGGTGCCGGAGGAGGGAGACTCAGACGGGAGAGAGGGAAGAGATGCGAGAGCTCCTGCTGGGCTGGTGACGAGCGGGGTGATGCTACAGCGAGAGCTTCTTGCAGAGCCGGTCTGTGGGTGGTGGTGACATCCACTGGCACAGGCTGTCTGCACCCAGGTCACCGCGCTGGGACAGGCAGCGACTGGCAGGAGCAGAGCCAGCTCCCGGGACAGCGGTGGGAGCAACCTGGGCTCTAACCAAGCATGGCCAGAAAGGGGGGGAAAGGGAAACTGGGGGGTGTGGGGAGCGAAGGATGGCTCTGATCAGCAAACCAGCTGCTCAGAGGTGGTGGCTGCTGGTAAGTGTCCAGGCTGATGGGGAGGATGCTGTGACTGAGTCAGGTGTGCAGATCCTCCCCAGGTAGCTCCAGGACCTGCCATTGCTGAGGAGGCATTTTCCATCTTTAGCCATCAAAGTAAATAATGGGGTAACGAGGAGCCAGCAGTGCCCGTGGGAACCACCTTCCTCCTACCGCCAGGCATTAACCTGTCCTGGCCCAGCCGTGGCTGAGGAGCAGATGCAAGGACCTTCACTCCAGGGCTCCTTTGCCCCAGTGGGATGAGCTCCCTGGCCAGAGACTTGGGTCCATCAGGCTGGGTGCCCAACCTGATGCACATGGCCTCCCCCTTGTCCACCCCCACCCTCTTCAAAGCCAGAGACCTGGCAGTGGTTCTAAAAGCCAGGCAGAGCCTCATGCCACAGCTTGGCGTGTAGCTCAAAGGCTCAATTAGCAACATCTGCTCTTGAGGGCTGTCAAACCCTCTCCCTGCTCCCCTCCCTCGCTCTCGGAGCTGGCAGCTGGGAGCAGCATGGGGCTGCAGCCAGCCTGGGCCAGGGGAGCACTGATGGGTAGCCACCGAGGTTGCCCTTGGCTGGGTGGCTGCCCTGCCAGTGTGCCATGTCGTGCCACCTTTGCATTGCTCTCCTTACCCCTTAGATCTGGCTGCAGCTGAGAAGGGAGGAGCAGGTGGGGAGCAAGGGGCAGAGGGCCATGGGGTGATGGATCTTGAAACAAGGAAGTGCAGGAACCTTGGGCAAGCGTCTGCATCCAGGTCTCCTCCATGCTCCCTGTCCATCCCCACTCCTTCCTCCTGGTGATACCAGTCTGGAGCCGGGATGGCTGCTTCACCCCATGATGCCTGGGCCGCAGAGCGAGCGGCGGGCAGAGAGGACCATCCTGCGTAGGTGGCAGAGCTGGGCCCCAGGGGCTTCAGGCCACTGGGCCAAAATGCTCCTGGCAAAGCCATGGGGCAGGCAGAAGGGAGAGGTGGTGGGAGGGTCAGAATGTTGTTTTTCCTGCAAACACAGGATAGAAACAAAAATTAAATCCTCCCTGATTAGTAATGCAAGAAAAGGACCCAGCAAGAGGGCAGGAGACAGGGAGATGGGGAGCTCAGCTATACCCTCCTTGCCAGCATGGGGCAGTGCTGCTGCAGCATGACATGAGTGTGTGGGGTCTCGGGCAGCTGGTGAGTCCCTCTTGCCATCGGCACAGGCTCTTGTGAAGGTGACACTGTTACAGCCCCCCCTTTTGGGACCACTGGTGGTGCTGGGAGCCCAGTCCTGTGGGCTGATCGGCTGTAATTGCTGCCACAGCTATGCCCTGCACCCAGCAGCTCGCCAGGAGGAGTGGGATGGGGTGGCCATTCCCAGGAAGGGATGCGAGGCAGATTCCACCCAGGCTGTGCTCTGTGGGTCCCTGGACACGAGGCTGTGCTGAGAGATGACATGGTGGCACCAGCTGCGGGACCTGATGGGAAAACCAGTCCATGACCCCAAGTCTAGCCCGAAGTCCCAGTCACCACCCATTGTTTGGGAGCTGAAGCAATAGGAGCCCTTGCCCAAGGATCCGGGAGGCTGGCGGGTCTGGCCAGCACTCGGCTGTGTGGTCGGAAGGCTTTCCCAGGGGGGCTGTATAGAAGAAGGGCTGGACGCTGTTGACATCATCCCGGGTATGTCTAGAAATGCGGCCAAGCGGCGCCTCACAAGGGTCGCTGAGGTTGGGAGGACACGGAGCCAGCGCGGAGATGAGGGTTTGTGAGTGAGAGCAGTATGGGGCGAGGCTGTGGGGTCCCCTGTGGAGAAGGACTCCCCAAGCCCCTCTCCCAGCTGTGCCCTCAAAGCCTGGCGCCAGGGAAGAGCAAGTGGGTCCCATGCTCAATGTTGGGCAGGAGACTACTGCTGTCTGACACCAAAGGGGCAAACCCTGGGTGCCAAGCCTGGCTTCCCTGCCTTTCCCAGTCCCATTACAAGAAGGTCCAGCATGTGCAGCCACTTCTTACCCTCCTCCAGGCTGTTCTCTCTGATTGCACTCGATTTACTTGCTGCCAGAGCAAGGGCTGCTGTGGCTGGGGAGCTCTCAGGGCCTCTCACTGCATGAAGCAACCTCAGCTGCTTTCTGGCTGCAGCAAACCACCCCACACTGGCAGCATCCCTTAGGAGATCCCGGCAGCATCAGCCTCCAGCCAGAGCCCAGGGGCTGTGCTTCAGGGTGGGATTTCAGTGACCCCTGCAGCCAGCTGAGGAGGAAAGGGAGGGAGCTGGAGGTGGCCACACGCCTGAGCCCCATGAGGCTGCTGGTGATGTCCCAAGTCTGGCTCTCCTCTGGGACCACCCCAAACAAGGGCTCTGGCAGGAGCTGGGGCACATGAGGCTGTGTGCCCTGGCCTGTGCTCTTCCCCTGGTGGTTCAGACCCCAAAGCAGCTGCCCAGGCTCTGTCTCTTCTCCAGCTGAGTTGAACCACTGAAAGCAAAGGTTTCCCTGCACCCTGGCTACTGGGGGCCAGGCTGGAGCGGCCCTTCCCGACCACCAGCTGGGTGCAGAGGTGTTCACATCATAGTGCTGTGTGTGCCTGCGGTGGGTGACACGGGTGCTCACGCATGACTGGTGCCACCGGCCCTCCTGCCACCCCATTGTGTCAGCCCCTCAGTTCTCTTCACCGTGCTTTGACTGCACCTGGGGATGTGTGTGCCCTGGTGCCTCTGAAAGCTGCTTGGAGCTTGGGGGGGGTCCTCCTCCTCCCTTCTGCCTGTGCCTGGGCCCCTCCTGTTTGGCTTATAATTTGTCTTTCCCAGCAGAGAGAGCATCATGATCCTGTAAAAGATCATCGTGGAGAGCAAAAACTGGGCCAAGCCTTGTCAGCTGCAGTAAGAAACCGCTGGCTTTATGCTGGTAGTGATTTCCTTGCTGGTTTATCCCCATCCAAGGTGATTAATCAGCGAGCTGATTAGCATCAGGTAATGATGGAAACTCTTCAAACCCCTGAAGGTGCTGGTGCTCCCTGGGGGAAGCTTCCTGAGCACCAGGGCAGAGGCTGGCCCAGCGCCGTGTCCCCCACCCGAGGAACCCGGAGAGCCAGCCCGTCCATCCCTGCTTGGTGTGAGGAACCCATCAATAAACCACACGGGCCTCCCAGTACCAGCAGTAAATGGAGGGAAACCAGAGGAAGGCTGAGCAAACGAACCCGCTAGCTGGGGAAGGGCTGTGTGTAAGCGGCTGTTTTTGCAATGTGAGAGCGGAGAGTGGGAGGAGCAGTTAATGTTTTCCCAGCAAGGGGAAACTCCCGGGTGGAAATAGCTCTGTGTCCTGGAAACGGAGCCCTTCAACCGGGGCAGCGCTTGTGCAGCCTCCCCTCAGCTGGGTGATGCTGGGCAGGGTGCAGCAGAGAGCGGCTCCCAATGCATACAGGAGCGAAAGGCTCCTGTCAAAGCCCTGCGTGAGCTCACGGGGAAGCTGAGGCCGGAGCTGAGCTCAGCCTGGCAGCGTGTGCCCACATGGGTGGGCTCCTGGGCAGCCCTCCCCATGCCCTCCCTGCTGCATGTCCTTCTGGCTGACCCATGGCAGGACCGGGAGTGCAGGGGCAGGGAGAAAGAGTCCTCTGTCTGGGGAAAAAGCTGAAATAGGGTGGCAACTGGGGGACTTTGGGGAGATACGAGGGAAATGAGAGAAAAGGCATGAAAGAGGCTTGAAGAGCAGCTCCCCGCTGAAGACGGAAGGAAGAGAAGATGCCTTCTGCTCACACAAATAGTGCCTCAAGGGCTGGGCTTGTCTGGGAGCCAGCTAGCCTTCAGCAGGGCCACTAAACCCACTGCTGGGACTCGGGGGGTTGTCTCCCTGGGCTGAGCCTCCAAGCGCTGGGAGGGAAGGAGCTGCCTCTAGCAGCCAGGGCTGAAGGACAGTGGGGTTCAGTGTTGGATAAATAACGGCATGTGCAAGGGTTTGAGGGGCTTTTATTCGCTCAGTTCTTTTCAGGCCTGAGAACATGCTCCTGCCTGCAGTGCTCTCCCAGAGGCGCTTTGGATTTGCACAGCATAAAGCTTAAACCCCTCTGAAACAGCAGAGCCTCACCCTGGGGAGGTGAGAGCTCTCGGGCAATGCAGCCTAACACGAGCGTGAAAGACTGAGTCCCGCTGCCTCTTCGCTAGGCGCAGCTTAGGGAGCCAAGGCCCTGCCGCAGCCTGTACCACTGCGTTCAGATTGTGCGAGTTGCTCCCTACATACCTCGTGCCTGCTGCCTCAGTTCCCTGTTGGAAAGCAGGATGCTCAGCTCTGCCAGGCGGGCTGGGGCTCTGCTCACAGCAGTGGAGATGCTGTGGTCACAGCCTTGTGCTTCCTACCCGCTGCTCGCAGCGCGGTGAGCTCTGCCGGCTCTGCACACGAGATGGTGAGACATCTGTGCCCGAGGTGTCAGAGCCATTCATTGTAAATACAGAGGGAGCATGGTTAGTATTTATTGCCAGAATAATGGCTCCGGTGCCCCAACCCTTGGTATGATCCTGTGTGCACAAGCAGGCGCTGGCAGTCCCAGGAGAGGAACCTCAGACCTGCAGGAAAAGCTTTCTCAGCTATTCCAACACATCCTCCTGGCCGGGCCATGGGCCCAATGGATGGGCGGGATGGGGTGGCAGAGCCCCGGGGGAGCTGCCTGCTGAGCCCTGCCCTGTGCTCCAGGAGCCGCAGGTGTCTGTGCCACAGCTCACAAGTTCTGTCTCCAGCCTGAGTTGCGGTTTTCCTTATATCACTTCCAGTGATGTTCGACATTTGTTCGTTCCGGCTGTAAAACCTCTCCTGGCTCCACACCAGATCTTTTCTCACCTCGGTGCCTCAGCCAGCGCAGAGTGAACTGTTGGAGTATGCAGCTCAGACATGCTGGCCTTCTTTGGAGGGGTGGGAGCTCAGCGCCAGATCTATGGCCCTGCGATGCCCTTGCTGTTGCTGGGAGAGGTTGGGGGCCCATGCCCTGTTGTCCAGTGACTTTCCCCATGCCCACAGGATCCCACCCCAGGCCAGCCTGAGGGAGCCCCGACAACCAGCTCCGTGCTGCTGAGTGGTGTGGAGGAGCTGGGTCACTTTGGGACAGAGCATGATGAAAAACCCCAGAAGCAGGAGCACTTGAACCGGTTCCCACAGCCAGGCTGGTGCCCGAGGGTGAGGGTGGATGGAGAAGGAGCCCTGGAGCAGGCTCTGCCTACAGCGGCGTTCTGTGTTGCAGAGATGTTTGTTTTCCGCTCCCAGTAAGCTGATGGCTTCTTGTTTAACTGGCCCAAGAAGCCCCTAGTGGGGTGCCAGCAGGGTTTGGGTCCTGACGAAGTGACGTTCCCTGGAGGCAGTTCCAGTGCCTGGTCAGAATTCTCGACTGCTGACCCGCAAATGGAATTGTTGGGGGGGGTCTTTCCGGGGCCCCGGGGGCGAGTGGGCAGCGGGTTCCCCGGGGGACACCCACCGCCTGCGTGCCCCGGGGAGAGTGGTGCGGCCACGGGCGCGGGGGGGGGGCGGAGGGCGGAGCACCCCGCAACCCCTCTGCCCGGTGTGGGCACAAAGCGGGGCACGTTGCCCGGTCGAGGGCCGAACGCGGCTGCCCCGGTGCCGTCCCTGCCAGGCGGACGGGACGAGCCCCAGCCGAGCGCGGCAGCTCCGCGGTGCTCCCGGCGGGGGCCGGGGCTCCCGGGGCGGGGCGGGGGGAGCTGTCCTTCAGCACCACGGCACCTGCCGGGCCGGTACCCCCGGGCCGAGCGGCGAGCCCCGGGGCCGGGCCGGGCCGGGCCGGGCCGGGCGGCGGTGGTGAGGGGCGGGGAGGGGGGGGAAGCCGGTGGGTCGCGCAGGCGCAGGCCGACGCGGCTCCTCAAGGTGTTGGCGGCGCGGCCGAAGATGGCGACAGACTGAGGGCAATGGGGCCCGGCGGCGGCGGCGGGCGCGGCGGGGCCCGGGAGCTGGCGCAGCCGACGGGCAAACGGAAAAGCGAGTGAGCGGAGAGCGGGGCATGCCCCCGAGCAACGGGAGGCACGCCGGGACCGGGGCGGGGAGCGGGGCCGAACCGACGCGCTGGTGGCCGGCGGCCTGTAGGCGGGGGCGCGGGCATGGCGGCGGCGGCGGCGGCGGCGCGGCGCGGCGGGTGCAGGTGACAGCGGCGGCAGCGCGGCGCGTCCCCCCCCCGCCGCCGCCGCCGCCGCCGCCGCTCCCCCCCCGCGCCGCCCCCGCAGCATGATCCGCGGCGCCTGGATGTACCCCCGCGGGGGAGCCGCCGGCGGGGCGGTGTGTTGCGCGCCGCGCCGCAGCGACAAGCCGGTAGCCGACCCCGAACGGGCGCAGAAATGGCGCCTCTCGTTGGCCTCGCTCCTTTTCTTCACCGTCCTCCTCTCCGACCATCTGTGGCTCTGCGCCGGGGCTAAGCTGCGGGCGCGGGAGCGGAGCGGAGGCGGCGCCGGGCGGCCGCGGAGCCGCGGGCCAAGGGCCCTGCTGGCGGCCGAGCCGGCGGGCGGGAGCTGCGAGGCCCTGCTCGGTAACCTCAGCCGGGCCCCCGGGCCCGCCGGCCCTTGCCCCGCCGCCCGCGGTGACCTGGACTCGGCCTGCGCCCGGCTTCAGGCCCTGCAGCGGCCGCGGGGCTCCCCGGCCGGCGCGCCCCTCCGCTCGCCCCCCGCCGCCGCCCCCTTCTTCGCCTCTCCCTCCTCCAAGAGGACCTTCCTGCAGGCTTACTTTAGGAACTTCAACCTCTCCTTTTGTGATACTTACACGATCTGGGACCTGCTGCGGGAAATGGCCGGCCCGGACGGTCTGGATTGCAGCGTGGACAACCTGATGGTGGACTTGGTGGTGGCGGCGGCCGGGGCGCTGGACGGGGAGGCCTGTAGCAGCTGCGTCCAGGCGTACCAGCGGCTGGACCAACACGCTCAGGAAAAATACGAGGAGTTCGACCTCTTGCTGGAGAAGTACTTGCAATCGGAAGAGTACTCGGTCAGATCCTGCCTGACAGACTGCAAGGTAGGATGGGGCGTCCCAGGGTCCACCTCGTGCTGCCGGGCAGCTGTTCCATGGCCCCACTGAGCCCTGCGGGTCCCGGCTGCAGGGGGGTGCCGTGGCCCTCCTGCCCGCATGCCGGACTGTGGGCTGGCGTGTCCCTGTGCCCCCCGATCCCCAGCGTGGCAGTGCCAGCGGGACAGGTCCAGAGCCCGAGGGGCAGCTGGGATGAGGGTGGTGGAAGTGAGAGGGCAGAGCGGGGCTTGGCCTGGCCACATGTCCACGCACACATCCTTTTACACCTGTCCGCGCTCAGGCAGGCTCCTGGCATCCTGCTCCCTACCAGCCTCACCCCTTTACACATAAGCACCCCTGTGAGCACACAGGGCGAGCCGGGGCAAGTGTGGGGCTCCTCACCACTGCCTCCAGCCTGCTGCCGCTGCTGCAGAGGGCTGGGGCAGCCCAGGGCTCTGCCCAGCCGACATTAAGCTGAGGTCTGTAGGCAAGCGGTGACCTGAGATGAACCATGGCACCAGAACCCCTTCCCTGCAGGCAGCAGCTCTTTTCCAGCCCTCCTACCCCTTCTCCCAGGAGGTGCTGGGATGTGCCTCCCCGCTTGGTGTGCCTCGTGACACCAATGATGGGGCGAATGGGTTGCCTCCCCCAGCATCAGTCGGACCGAGCCTCGCCACAGCACCGTCTCCTCTCCAAAACGAGAGCTGTGGTCACATCTCTGTCTGGAGCCCGGCGTGGTTCTGCTTTCTCATGAGCCCCAGCACTGCGGCTCCTCCGGCCTCCACCTGCTCTGAGCTGCCCAGCTCACCTCTGGACATCGTCTCCAGGAAGTGTTATGGTGTTGATAATTAAACCTGCTTCCCCTTTCTCAGAGCCATGTCTTGGGGGAAGAGGCAGCGGGGTGTCTTAAGGCATCGTCCCCGGAGGGACGGTGGCAAAGCATCCCCAGTGACAGGATGGGGCTCTCCTGGGAGAGTTCTGAGGGACACTTGGAGCTGTGGCAGCGGTGCAGGTGGCTCTTGGCACAGCACTCACCCCCTGGGAGCAGCACCAGGGTGCAGCGTTGGGGATACCGAGGTGTTTGGTGCCTTTCATTCATCAAGGGCAAGACGGCGAGATCCCGGCTGCCGCTCTCAGGCCCGCATTCCTGCGTCGCTTTTGTAAGGAGCCGGTTTTGGAAGGAACCAGCGCTGGCGTTCTGGGCTGGTGCCAGGCCAGGTAATTGCAATCTGCTTGCCTACATTCCCGTGGCGGTTTCGAAGGTGCAGAGTATCCAGCCTGCGGCGGGCTGTTTGGTCCTGCTGCTCCGCTTCTGCGGTGAAGGGATTCAGCACTGCTCCCGCGGGCCCGCGCTGCCTCCTGTCGCGTGTTCAGACACCCTACTTCAGGCTCAGCAGCCATCTCTGCTGAGTCCCGCTTGTGCTCGCTGCTGTAGAAACCTGGCGAGAGTAGCAAGGGACGATAAGAAAACAATCATTCCCTTTGGGTCTTGGGCAAGGAGATGTTCCCCTGGACCATAAAGCATCTAGAATCAGAGCCTCTAGATGAGTCTTCGTTCAGTGTCCCTGCTCTTCCCATCCTTGGTGAGAAAGCTGGGACCGAGCTCCAGAGATGCAGAGCTCCTCAGCGGCCAGGTGCTACCTTCTCACTTGCTTGATGTCGCGTTGGCGGTTGCATCCTGAGAGCATCCCTGAGCACCAGCTTTGCGATGTCATGGGTGGTATTTGGGAAGGAACAGGAGGGCGCGAGTGGTACTGGGTCCCCTGTGAGGAGATTTCTGGTGCAGGGTGCCCGAGTCTGCACGCAGCGGCCCGAGCCCATGCAGTTCCTGCTCCTTTCAGTCTCTCGTGAAGTTCAGGCCACTTATTTAAGTGCTTCAGGAGGTATTTAGGTGCCTTCAGACTTTCTCAGTTGTGAGTCTCAACCTTCTCCCCTTGGTGGCCGTTCCCTGCTTGTGAAACGTGGCTGATGCCAAACTCCTCCGCTGTGGCGGTGCCGCACGAGTTTTGGCCCAATTTCGAGTCCCTGGCCTTCAGCAGGGGCTGCGGTGACTCGCTGCACTGGGGATGTCTGCCTGGCGGGATTTTCAAAACAGCCTGGATTTGTAATTCCTCTCCAGATGCTGAATAACAAGTGACGGCAGAGAGCTACCGCTTGATGGTGGGAGCTAGATGGATCTTTGTGTTCCCTTCCAACCCAAACCATTCTGAGATTCTGCGATACGAGAGCGAATGACAGCAAAATAGGAGAGGAGTGGAGGGAAATGGAATAGGCAGCTCAGCCAATGTGAGAGGCTCCTGCAAGATCCCCGAGGCAGGACTCTGGCTGCAGAGAGCCCCGTCACTGGGTAAACAGGGTTTAAATAATGTTTCTGAGACTGGGGACAGTGCTCGCCATGGGAGGTTAGCGCCAGTGGGCGGTTAGTGCTGCCTCCCGTTTGCATCCTTCCTCTTCCGTAACAGCGGCTGGAAAAACCAGGCGGGGAAATGAAGCAGCTGAAGCTCACCTGCACCCAGGCTCCCTCTGCAGAGCCATGTATCCCCGTAATCCCGTCCCCGAGGAGCAGTGTGGCTCCGTAAAGCGCACACACGGAGCTCTTCAGCAGCTGAATCACCCCGGGTGATTTTAGCTCTTTATTGCATCTGCTTTAAAACGACGAGCCCCACCGGAGTGGCCGGTTCCATCTGATGGCAGCAGGTTTGACCCTGAGTTAAGAACTTGGAAGCGTCTGAGCGTTTTGGGTTGGTTTCAGGAGACACGCTAGTCCTGTCATTCCCTGTTAATAAACCATCCTGGGGACTGCCCCTGCTTTTGGGGCACTGCACTCTGCAGAGGAAAGGCAGGTGCTGCCAGGGAGGTGGGTGAGCAGCATCCCGAATCTCCAAACCTGGACCCGTCTGTGCCCTGAGCTTTGGGGAAGGGCACAGGGGAGGATGGGCCAACAGCTGCCCAGGAGCAGGAAAATGCCATGAAGTAGTGGGGTCTCTGTGTAACTCCGCTGCCTCAATTACTCCCTGCTCTAATGCTCTCCCAGGCCTCTTTATTCCCTGCTCCAAAGTAATTCCTGGGCAGATCCCGCTTTCCGCGTAAGTTGTTCCTCTTGGGCAGCAGCAGCAGCTTCCAAATCACACTGAAAACGTTTTCTTTGTTACTCCTACAGCTGACACCCAAAACCCCGCTGGCTGGGAGACAGCGAAACGTGAAGACACGTTTCTCGGGTTTGTGGTTCGTTCGTGTTTTACATCTGCCGGGGTTCCGTGGAGGGTGGCTCTGGCAGCCTCTCGCAGGCGGCAGCCCTGGCACTGGGTGAACAGGGCAGGGAGAGGACGAAGTGGGTCCACGAGCTCCATCCATCTTCTGAATGATGTTTCAGCTCTTGCAGTGAAGAAGCCCTGCATGCCAGCTGCCCATGTCACGGGGCTAGTTAGTGGCCATATGCATAAAACAGGTGGAAAATACTTGTGTGTTCCTGCCATTAAGAGGGAAAAGTCATTAAAGGAGTGGGGAGCTGCTGCCTCCATCTCCATCTCCCCTCTTCCCCTCTTCCCGACTTGTTCCCTTTGTCACCGTGAGACCTGATGAACTTCGTGCGCTGGGCGGTTGTGGTGACACATTGGTCCCATCCTTTGAAAGGAGGTCCCAGCCCTGGGGATGTGGATGGTGCAGCCGAAACCCCTCGGGACACGCAGGTCAGTGGCAGCCCATGCAGCACACGAGCCGTCGGCTCAGGCTTTGCAGGACTTAGTGCGGGAAGAAATCCCCCTCCCTCCAAAGCGATGCCCTGTGGGATGCTTGCGGCTGGTCTGTGCCTTTTTCTCCTCTTTCTGAAGAGGCAAAAAGCAGCATTGCTGCAGCTCGGGCACTGCCAGGCACGAGGTTTGTGTCGGTGAAGGCAGAGCTCTCCTAAAAGTGCACGCTCCCACTGGTACCAGGGCAAAATCAAGATCTATGGGCCACAGCCTGCTGAATTAAGGACTCATTAGGCTGCAAGAAACAAAGCGGCGGAGAGAGAAGGACTGACAGCCAGGAGCTGCAGGGCCAGCGCTGTTGGGAAGGCAAGGCTGGGCAAGACCTGTAGCATCTCAAACGATATTAGATTAGCAGGGTTTCTCTGGGCGGCTGGGCTGCTGAGTCCCGCTGGGCCCCCAGCCAGATCCGGTTCTGCACCTCTGGTTTCCCTGTTGCCTCCCAGAGAGCCCGGCTGGGGGGTTTTCACTGCCAAGCCTTTTAGCGACGTGCTGGTGTTTCCCTGCTGCGGGCAATGCGGTGAGGGAGCAGGTGAGGGAGCAGATCTGCGGGGCCCAGGTTCAACGCCCTCCAGGGGTCCTGGTTTCTCGCTTTTGTTTAGCCAGAAAGAGTATTGGCAATTGGCATCTCTGCTGAGCATCTCTCCCCGTGGAGCATCTTCTGGGCACTCTGGGAGGACTGTGTCTCAGGGGCATCCCGGGGCCAGGGATGCCTCGTGGGGGAACGAAAGCAGCGTTTTGCCTTCCCAAAAGCAGCTCAAGCTAAGTCTGCCTGGGCTGGGCTTATCCAAAGTGCTGCTCAACCCGGTGCACTCTGGTCCGAGCCCGGACGGCTCCTTGCACAGAGACCTATGCGCAGCAGGGAGGTCCCTTGAGACCCGCAGAAAAAGTGACTCCACCAAAATCTCATACATTTAATAAGAAATGTGGGGTTATATTAATATCGTGGCTTCCAGGAAATCTGCTAGTGAATGCTGCAAAGCTGCACCCTGGGCCTGGCCCCCTCTCGCAGCATTTATGGGCTCATGGGTGCTGCACCCAGGAGGGGAGAGGCTGCTCCGGAGCACCCAGGGCAGCTCCAGAGCCTGCAGCTTTTCCTCAGGAACAGGCCTGGCTGGTGAGGTGGAGCTTTCCTGGCGTGTTACGGGGTGATCAAAAGTTCCAGAGTAAATTCCAGAGTAATTCCAGCGGATCAGCGCAGTACGTTGTTTGGCAGCTTTGGCAAGCCCACATGCCTGAGCTCAGCCAAGCATGCAGCTCCCCGTTACACACCAGTTCCCTGTAAGCAAAGGTAATTTTTTTCAGCCCTGCACAAAGATGTGATTAAACTGTATAAGGAATTTGAGCAAGAGGAATGTGAGGGTTTAGGCGTGTGGTTACTGCGGCCACAGCCTCCAGCACGGCCTGATTCCTGCACCTTGTGTCGGGTGCTTGAAAACGGAGATCAAAGATGGAAAAACAGAGGAACCAAAAGCTGCACTCATGAAAGGACTTTGCTCTGTCATAAAAAGAAAAAAGCGTCAAGGTGTCAGAAATGCTCCAGCGGTGCCCGGGAAGGGGGATGCTGAGCGGAGCTTGGACAGTCGTGAGCTTCACCAGGGGTTGAGGTGTCTCGAAATGCCTGGGGGGGTGCGGGGTGTGCTTGCCTGTGCTGTGGGGTGGTGGTGTTTGGGGGGTGGGATTTCCCACCGATTCCAGTGAAGTTTGGCTGCCTGCTTTGGGCCATCAGTCGCCTGTTTTTCCTTGCCTGTTCATATCTGTTGGTGGTGCTTAAGGGAGAAAAATAGTTTATAGAGGCAGCGAGTCTCAGTGCAGCAACAGGCAGGTCGGCAAATGGTGCAGGGAAGAGCGCGAGGGAGGGCGAGAGATCCGTCTCCATCAAACTGTCACCAAGTAGCTACAAGTGACGCAGGTGCCAGCGCCTGTTCCCGCGCCTGTGTGCTGCCGGCTGTGCCTGCTGCCGGTGCTGGCTGCACGCGAGCCCCAGGACGGCGCCGGACCTGCCCAAGCAAAGGGCTTCATGTGGTCCCTGTCCGGGCACAGGCACCTTTTGCCTCTGGAGAGGAGCCTGTTGTGCAGAGCCCTCCCTCTCCTCATGGCAGAGACCTGGGCACCACCACAGGGCTCAGCTTTCGGGAGCACCAGGGACCCTATGCAGCTCCCCAGGAGGCAGCAGGGTCTCCTTGAAACACCCCACGGCCTCGGGACTGGCCCCGTGGGGCTCTTCCTTGCTGCCCAGCTCCAGAGCTGCCTGCCGGGGTCAGGGATGGCAGAGGCAAGAGCGCAGGATCGACCTGGCTGCTGGGGTCTCTTCCCGCTGTCACCCGGGTGCCATTAGGATGCGGCTCATGCCTGGCTCCTCGCAGAGGAAGCTCGGCTCCGCTGTCGTTTGAAGGGCAATGACTCAGGGACAGCAAATCTGTGAATGAGACACGGAGGCTGCTTGGGCGAGAAGTAGCTGCCTGTCCAGGCTGCCCGCAGCCCCGACTGCCGTGGGCAGCCCTGGCAGCCACCTGCCTGGGGACGTTCGACCAGTTCAGCCTTCCTCCTCTTCCCTAAAAGCTTGGCTTTCGCTCTCAGCTTCTCCCTGGGGCCTCTCTCCCAGCTATTCTGGGGTGTCTGAGGGAGGACCGGTGCAGGGTGCTCACAGCCAGCGTGGGCTCCCCCAAACTCCCATGTTGTTAAAAAAGGCAGCGTGAAACGGCATCACCCGGCACAGTTTTGGCTTTCCAGAGCCCTGCCTGTGTGAGCACCCCAGCGGAGAAGGAAACGCTACCTGCCTCGCTCATCCTCACGGGAGGAAAAGCTACACAAATTTGGCATCTCTCAGCAGCTTCTGTAGCACTCTGGGTGGGTGGAGGGGCGGGAGGTGACACTGGTGAGGGGAGCTGGAGCTAGTGCTGGTGGCCAGGACAGGGGCTCTCCTTGCGATGAGAGTTTGTTCTTCACAACAGGGTCTCCAGTGTCATCCCCAAATGACATGAGAATTTCCTTTCTAGACCAAGGAAGCGTCTCTGAGCACCTGCCTTCCCATGGGATGCTTCAGGTTCCAAGAACTGGCATTTTCAAACAGGGGGAAGAAGCCACGGGGAGGTGACAGGAGAGGTGTTGCTGGCCTGGAGAAGCACCATGTGTTTTCTGGCTCCCTGCACTGGCTGCCTAGTGCTGTGGGGTGGCGGTTCGCTCCTGGATGTGGTCTCCAGATCCTTACTTGATCCCTGAGGTTCTTCAGGCCATGGCAGTCAGCAGGAACACTGTTGTAGACATGCCACTTGTTGAGGGATGCTTGTGCAGGCAGGGCATGTGCAACCCCAAAGTCCTGTGGATTTTTGCTGCCTGGTGCTCAGTTTCCAGGTGAATTCTGGGTGCGTGGTTTGGCTCTGTCCACCCCTAAGTTATGTGGCTCTTTGTAATGGCCCCATGAGGCCGTTTCTCTTCAGCAGGCTGCAGAGCTTCCCTGCCCCGTGCCCACAAAGCAAACCTGCTCATTGCCAGACCTGGTGTTGGAAGCACTTGGGACGTTGCAGCCCAATACCGAGCTGGTTGGGCGTGTGGACAATATATCCGAGGAGGTGCTGGTTAAAATCAGGGCGTTTGGCTCAGTGGGGTCTGTGAACATTGCCCGGTGTTCCCTCTGCAGCACAGCTGGCAAAGCAGCAGCGCAGTCTCTGCGTGCGTGTGCGAGAGCAGCGTTTATTTGCCGTGCTGTGTTACCTGTCATCGTTCGTTGCTCTCCTGTTAAACAGATCATCAGGGAGCAGCAGGAGCTGCTGGGATGGAGAGCTGGCTCTCGGAGCATGGTCTGTGGGCAGCCCAGGGCACGGGGCAATTCTCTGGAGCTCATGAAAATGCCAGGAAAGCCCTTCCACTCTGCAGAAGATAATTAACCTTCGTACCGAGCTTGAGCAGCTCAAGTCTGTGTGTGTCAGTGCTACCAAAGCTGCTGAGCCCTTTGCTCACCCCCTTGTCTTGCAGCACCCTGCCCGCAGCTCACTGCCTTCCCTCCCGCACCCGTTTGCTCTGCGGTGACAGGGTGCTGGGCACACAGCCCTGAGGCTCTGCAGGTGACGGGGTGCTGGGCGCGCAGCCCCGAGGCTCTGTGGTGACAGGGTGCTGGGCACGCGGCCCCAAGGCTCTGCGGGTGACGGGGTGCTGGGCGCGCAGCCCCGAGGCTCTGCGGGTGACGGGGTGCTGGGCATGCAGCTCTTACCATGGAGCCTGAGAGTTATCCTGGGTTTTTCCCACCTCCCTGGGTGCATTAAGGCCCCACCTGGACAGGAGTGGGAGATTTCTACAGTTAGGGATGAGAAAAGAGGTTCCAGCTCTCAGATCAGACATGAGCCGTGTCCAGCCTCCTTGTCTCCACCAGCAGAAGCTGCTAGAAGTGGCAATAAGCATCTAGGAAATCATCTTTTGCTGCATTTAAGGGACCTCTGCACACAAGTTAAGTGCAACGTGCAGGATCAGGCCCTTCCACGTGCATCGGTCGTGAGGGCATCCCTGTATGATGCCCCAGCACTTATGCCCTCCTGAAAACGATGCTCCAGCCAAACCGCTTCCATGGAGGGTAGATGCGCCCAGTCTGACGGAGAAACTTCTTCCTCGTCCCCATCGCCGGTGGGTAATTTATGGCTCGTGGCTCTGAAGTGTCTCGCCTTTATTTTTTCATACCCTATCTAATGTAACAGGATGTTCTCATTATCCGTATAAATGTTTAATCTGCTTTTGAGGCCTGCTCAGCTCCTGGCTGCAGCAGCACCTAATGGGAGTGAATTCCTCAAGTGATGCTAATAGATTGCAAGGACCTGACTTTCCCTCTGTCCCGACTCAAGCTCGTCTTCAGCTCTGTAGCACTCTTTAATTACTTTTTAACTAATTGAGCCGATAGCAGACCATGATGCTAACTAACCCACCAGTTAGCCGCTGCCTCACCAGAGGACTGGCCGGGGAGTGATGGGCACGCGTCTTTCCAGAGCCATGTCGACTAGTGCAGCCTCCTGCCTGCCTCACGCAGCCCTCCCATCTTCCAAGGAGCTCTGACACCCCCAGGAGATATTTCTAGGATGCTAGTTAATGGTCCTCTGGATTCCCTCTCCCTGCAGCCAGGCTCCTGCTGCCCGATGGGTGCTTGGGGAGAGCAGCACTCAGGTCCAGATGCTTCGCCCCGCCACGTCCATGTTGTCTCCTTCGTTCTGTAGCTGAGCCATAGCTCTCCCAGCATCCTTCTGGCTGCTCTTCTTTCTGCTCTCACCATCTCTTGGCATTACGGTTTAGTTCGATGCCCTCTGCAAAGACAGCAGGGCAGGACCGTGTGTGGGGGGGTGTTACAGAGCCCTTATTGGGTTACTCCAGCAGCCAACATCTGTGTGGCTGGAGCTGTTTGAGCCTCCCGTGGCCTCGAGCTGGCAGATTGGGGGAAATTTTATTGCTTATCCTTGACACTTGACCAATCTGTGGGTGGGTAGCTGGAGTCATTCATCCTTCATTACTGGGTTATTTTGGTCCCCTCTCCCTGCTCCTCTGTGGCCAACTTGCAGGAGCAGGATGGGTGCTCTGAGGTGGCCAGGGAGTGTCCAGTCTGGTTTGGCGTGTCTGGGCCAGGTGGTGCCAGTTCGTTTGGGTGTTTCCCAGCCCTTGGCTGAGGCTGCGATGCCTGTGTCAGTGTGCTGGAGCCAGCTGGGTCGGGGCTCTGGGGAGAGGGCTTGCCCCCAGCACTGAGACACTTCCCCTGTGGGCCCTGGCCATGCAGTCACAGGGAGGAGGGAGAAGGACAAAGCCCTGCAGATGCTGAAGAGAGGCTGCTTACTCCCTGGCCACCACAGTTTCTCCCAGTTTCCTGGTGTCCATCCCCTTCCCACACATGCTTTCATGCTCCCATCCTGGCCTCGCCTCCCCAGCAAGCTGGTCGGCTTCTCTCTAAACCCCAGCCAAAACCACTCTTGAAAGCAGAGTGTCGAGCAGTGGGTGTGGATTTGCTGCTGCCCCTCTCAGCAGGCTCAGTGTAGGAGAGAGCGCATCCACCCCGCCATCATCTTCCCTTGGAGGAAGGATGCTTCCATCCCAAGGTGGAGTTTGGTAATTAAACGAAAATACCATTTCGTGGGAATTTTGAGCAGTGATATGGCATCAAATACCTGCTGCAGTGGGCTGGGGTCCGCAGGAGCAGTCGTGGGGCTGGGTGAGCCCTATGCAGGTCCCACCGTGACAAACCTGCACTGGGTAAAGCAGGAGCTTCTCAAGGCAGCGTTGAGCTGCCCAGTATTGGCAATTTCCATGCAATGGGGTCTACCTGGGCTTTGAGGTGTGGGGTGTGGGGAGGGCAGGCTTTAAAGCTCTTATTTTTGAGATGAGCGCTTAGGGCGTAGTGTGTGTCCCAGACTCGGTTTGGGTAGCTTGGAGGGGGTTATTTTGGGGGACTTTTTCTTTCCCCTATAAAAGAAGGGACATAGAATCACAGAATGGTTTGGGTTAGAAGTCATGCAGTCCAACCAGGGACATCTTCCACTAGAGCAGATTGCTCAGAGCCCCAAGGTCCAACCTGACCTGCCATGGTGCCAGGGATGGGGCTTCTCCCACCTCTCTGGGCAACCTGGGCCAGAGTCTCACTACCCTCAGCATCAAACATTTCGTTCTTCTATTCAGATAGTCTCTTTAATCCAAGAAATGGGAATTAAACTAGAAAATGATGAACTTCTTCATGAAGTCACCCAGGTGTTATGAGCAGTTAGCTCGGACTTAGGTCACTTATGGGTAATTTGGGAGTGACCTCATCAATGGACAATCAAGGGACATGTGTCTGATCCCCGGACACAAATGGGGACCACAGAGGGACTTCTCCTGCCCAGTTCTGCACTAGTGCCGTTCCCACCATGCTGCATGGCTGCGGCCGGCCCCGTTCCCTGCGCCCGACCCCATGCCACATAGTTGTTGGGTTTTGGGGTTAGGTTGGGGTTTTTTTCCCCCTAAAACAGAGCCTGTGGACTTGGCAAGGTGGGAATAACGGAGCTCAGGACTATCACAGAAGTTCCCACACCCAGCTGTTGCAGTGTGATGTTAGAACAGCCTATAGCAAGGCTGATTTAAAAAACCAGCTGTGTGAAAAGCTCATCATCGTCACTGTCAGCATCACGAGTGGCGGAGGTTGAACCCAGTGGTAATGGGACATTGCAGCCTGTGCGCATGGTGACTCCTGGCCGGGCGGGATCGCAGTATCCCCCTCACCCTCTGCCATCCAAGGGGCTCTTCTCTCCCCACCATACCACATCCTGATGTGCCAGAGCTTGGAGAGCTGCCTGAGCGCCTCATTAGCCAGACTCATTTCCTCGTGTCCAAGATTAATGAGGCACAGCCAGTCCAGATGCTCATCGCAGGACAGGATGGAAATGAGAGTCCCAGGAACCACGCCGGGAGGAGGGGAGGGGGCAGCTCTCGGCTGGGGGGTCTGGCAGGGCTCTCTCCTCTCGGCCCACTTGGAAGCTGGTGGCTGGACACACACTGTGTCCCGATGAGGAGCAAGACGTGAGCAAGCTCCCTGCGGGTGCAGGGGAACGGGGCGGTTTGGGGAGGAGGGTCTTGGGCAGGTTCTCTGGTCCAAGGGAGCAGCAACGGGGCTGATGGGGTGCTCATGCACCACCCCAGCCCTGCGCAGCAGCTGCAGTGGCCTCAGCGGCAACAAAGAGGAGGAGGAGGAGGCAGAGGAGGAGTAGAGTCATGATGGCAGAGCCCAGCAGCTTCAGCGTGACCCGGGGGCCACCAGCCCTGGTACGCTCCTGGGTGTCCTTCCAGAGCCAGCCCAGCGCTTCCTCGGATTAGTCTGCAGAGCCCACTATTATCCCCATTAAACACCGCCCTGGGCAGCTTTGCCAAGCTCCGAACTCGCGCTGGGTTTCTCAGAACACCCAGTTTGCTTGCACCTGGTGTAACTGCTTATTACTGCGGGTCAGGAGCTCCTTGGGCGTCCCCTCGGTGGGTGGGTCGCCTGGTGGCACAGTACTGGGGGGTGCGAGTGCTCCTGTGGCTGGCAGTCCCCTGGGATTTCTGCTCAGTGTCCCGTCCCCCTCCCCACCCCACCTCCCGTCATTTACATGAGGGGAAATCCCCACCTTGCTCGGTGTTATTTTGTGGGGGAAGGTTTCCTGCTTCCCCCTCTGCCCTCATGACCCTCATACTCCTCCAGTCTGCAAATCCCCTTTCCAGAAAAGCGGATGCTGGGACAGAGATGCTGCCCCTGCCTCTAATTGAGGAGAAGGGTTTGTTACAGCATGACCCTGAGCCATTAGCAGGGTTTTCTTGGAGGAAACCTCTCAACTGCATCCTCTCCAAGGGTGCTGCTCTGTCCCTGCTCCTTGGTTCTCCCAGAATTTAGCTGGGGTAGCTCAACAGGCAATGCCAAAATACTGGCAACAACTGGATTGGCATTGAGGTGGCCAAATTCCTTTTTGAAAATGAATCTTTTCTGGTGGGGTATTTTGGCACATCTGCAAAGTCCAGCTGCGGACAGAACCTCTCCTCCTCCTCCTCCTGTATCAGTCGGCTCTCTGAAGTTGGCTCCTTTCCTAGGCAGCAAAGCTCCTTGTGCTTTCTCAGAGCCATCTCGCCAGTCCTCTGAGCTAAAAATGGAGGAAGAGGGCACCGAAATAGAGCTGTTTGGAGCTGAGGTCACTTTTATTTACTTGGCCAGGCTGGAGACCAGCCAACAGCAAAAACAGAATGGGAGAAACGCTGATTGCAGCCCAGCTCACTTCCTGAAGAAGTGGCTGGAAAACAGCGAGCTTCCCCCATTGATTTCAGCAGAGAGTAAATTTCTTCCTGTCCTAAATTCCCACGCGTCCCTTGTAACAGCAAGAGAAAGCAGGCCATGTGGGGTAAGCTCAGAGGGCTCGAAAGCTCTTGGAAAACCAAAGGCCCGAGGCTGCTGCATGAGCATCCCGGGGAGTTTGTGCCTTGCAGATGCATGACAGGAGGACTCCGGGGTCTCCCAGAGATCTGCCCCCATCCCAGCCGTGTCCTGGGGCAGTGGGGCAGCTGCCAGCCCTGCTGCACCAGCAGGTCTCTGCTGTGTTTATTTTTGACCCAATATGGGCAGTTTTCATTGCTCCACCCAGACCCCACAGCCCGGCAAAGTGAGGGCCAGCTCAGCTGCGTGGCTCCAGGGCTTCCCTCTGGGCAGGGCGTGCCCTGGGAAGGGAAGGGGAAAGGGAAGGGAATAAGGAGAAGGGAAAAGAGAATTCGCCTGGGAAATCCTGGATCGTGGTTCCTGGGTGAGAGCATCCCCTCTGCCTCTCCGGTGACTGAGGTATCGCCAGCTCTTTGCAGCCTTCCAGTATTTTCATAACATTCAGGACATTCTCATTGTCTGAGATCCCTGACCCTCTGCCAAGTGTCCCTGAGAGGAGCCAGCAGAAACATCTGAGGGGGAAAACACGCAGGTCCTTGTGGAATCTGCTCGTACAAGCTGTGTTTCCGAGGGAGAGCAGGATGAGCCCGAGCTCTCGTGAGTCTCCTGCGCCTGTGGGGTTGGACCATGCGTTGCTGCAGCCCAAAGCTGGAGCTGGGACAGGGCAGGTGACAGCCACTGTCCCCTGCCAGGGCACCTATGTGGCATCCCTGGCTGCACGCGTCCCCAGGGAGGAGCCGCGGATGTGACTGGAGTCTGGGGAGCAGCGCGGGGGAGAGTCGGGGATGATTGAAGGGCTGGGAGGGAGACGCGCAGGAAACACGGGAGAGTAAATCAGTCGAGCTTGCCTAAGTTATGACTAAACGGGGAGCGTGATACATCTGCAAATATTAGAAAAGTGTAAACAGAGAGGGGTGGTTTATGGGATGATTGAAGGGAATGAACTTTTGGATGCAAAAATGTAGGTCAAGTACGAGGGAAAACTTGTAGGCAGCGAGCTAAGTGCTGTCAGTGGTAAAGCAACCTCCTTGGGAAAGGCGAGGGAACCCCGGTGAGGGAGCCGCTGAACGCCAAGGCAGATGAGGGCCTGGAAAACAGGCTGAGCGGGAGGGCTGGGCTCGGTGGGACCATCTGGTCCTTCCACCTGCACCCTGCGGGCTGGCAGACGGGGCCGGACATATGAGCGGTACCTGTCTGGGTCCGTGCAGGCTGCGCTGGTTGTCGGGGTGGTCCCCTGGGGCTGCCGGCTGGGAAGGGCACGTACAAGAGAGAGACGGAAGCGGCAGGACGTTGTCAGAGCGATGTGACTGGGAGGCTTGTGGCATAGAAAATCCCCAAATAATTAATCACAAAAAGTTATTTTTTTCTGGTACGTGTCTTAATTCTTGTCTAAATTTGCAGGCGGTTTGTGGTGTGGTTAATGCATGCAGCTTTTTATCCTTGGGGGAGAATTCCTCCCACCCGACTGCAGGCATTTCGAATTCCAGCAGCTGGTCACACTGGCTGTCAGAAATGGTTGGAGGGGTCGAAGCCTGTTTCATACCTCCTGGTTTTCTGTCCCACCTATCGTAAAGTGTCGGTGTCCACCATGGCCCTGCTGATGTCCCCTGGAGAGCAGTGAGAGGGGCTGCTTTCCCCAAGAACAGCTCATCATGCTTCTGCCACCACGCCCCCCGCCTCGAGGGGTCCCTCTGTGTCCTCCTCACTGTCCCACTGTCCCACTGTCCCCTCACTCCTGGCACTGTCCCCAAGGGAGCAGAGGCCAGTGGGGAGGACACGCTGTGGCATCTCTGGAGCAGGGGCTGTGCTCGCCCTGCCCAGCTCCCCTCCTCCTCCTCGGCCTTGGGGAGCATCAGCTCAGGCAGATGTGGGTCCAGACCTCAAAGCTCTCCCTCTCAGTTGTGTCCTCACAGCCTGACGGCAGAGTCAGTCCCTTCTCTGGAGCTGTTCCACTTTGCCCAAGTCCTTAGCACCCACCGGGCCAGGGGGCAAAAGCAGGGTGGCAGCCAAAGCAGTGGACTGCTCTGAAAGCCTTGCTCCATGCAGTGTGTCCTGGTCCCAATTAAACTCCTTGTGAGCAACGTTTCACCAAAACTGAGAATCTTCCATGAAAATTCTGGTTATCATGATTTGGCATTTTCCAGGAGAAAAAAAAACCCCAAACTAAAACAACTTGCCAAGATTTTCCCAACCAGCTTTAATCCTGCGACACCCCCGTGCTCCAACAACCGCGATAAGGATCTATGGAAACAGGGGGAAACAAAGAGGCGTGGTTTTTTTTTTTTTTAAAGCCTCCAGAAATTAAAAATGCAGCTGCTGAAAGGAGGAGCATGGGGTTTTCTCCAGGCACTGAGGAGGGGAACTCATTCCCTTGAATCACGGGGAGTCCTTTCTAGTTGGTTTCAAAGGCAGTTGGATGTGGTCACTCTGTGGCTGGTGCCCAGATAGATCCATCGATGAGCTGGAAGTGCCGCAGACGGTGCAGCTCTTCCCGCAGGTACTGGGGCTTTTCTCAGCCCGAGGAACGGCCGCTTACCAGGAGAAGCGGGACACCCCCCTCCCTTTCTACAGCAAGCAGAAGCAAGTAATTGCCACCCATGCCCGATGCTCAGGAGATACAGGGGGATGTGGGAGATACTGTCTTAACTGAAGCCATCTGGGCTGTGCCCGGCTGGCTGTGATGGGCACAAAAGTGCGGAGGGTGGGAGGGCAGAGCTGGATTTTGCTGCGGATGGACATCTCAGCCGGCTGCAGATGCTCACAAGAGGCCGCGGTGGTGGCCCTGAGGGAGGAGGACGGGGACCAGTCAGGCTGGAGAGGCAGGATCAGCCTTGGATCAACAGCCGTGGGTGATGCCCCAGGTTGTTTTTGCTTCTGGCAGCATTTCCAGGTGAGCAGAGAGCACAGGGACACCGGTACCGCTCCTTGGTACCTTCAAGTGTCAAAATGTGCCTGTAAAATGAAGGTGTTCCCCCCCGGCCTGCCTGTTTGAGCCAAAAATGATGGTGCAGCAGCGGATTTCTACAAACTGGGAAGCTCCCCCAGAACTAAGTAGATGGTGGGGAAGGTGAGAAGGGGTTATTTGGTGGCAGAAAGGGACGAGCCTGAGGTGTCGTCCCGTGCCACGTCCCGGTGGTGTGCGTCTGCTCAGGCAGAGACCTCTGGCAATGTCCGCAGTCTGTTTTGCTGTCCTACCTCCCGCGTTTAGAGCCGATGGGGACCAAAGTGCTTTAGAGGAGCTGTAAATCCCCACCCTGCCCCAGGGACGCAGCAGGAAAATGCTCTGGGATGGGCGATAAGCAGTGCTTGAATTTTTCATGGGTTGGACCAAGGTCTCAGGCCACTGGTCTCGGCAGAGTGACCGCGGTCTGTCGTAGTGCCCATCTGTAGGGGATGTTAGTCCATGTGGTTAATTCACCTTATTTTTGTGGTGGATTTAGACTGTTAGATGAGTCCCACAGTCCCAACACTTCAGTAGTTTATTTTAATGGGCTGGTGAGTTCCGTAAGCGCTGACACACTCCAAGAGTTCTCCCTTTCCCTGTCACCCTGTGTCCCTGTGATGCTTCGGCCATCTCTGCGTTTGGGGAGGTGACATGTCCCTCTCGGTGGCTTCCCTTAGGCTGTCTACAAGGCCTGGCTGTGCTCCGAGTATTTCAACGTGACCCAACAACAGTGCCGACAGCGGATCCCCTGCAAGCAATACTGCCTGGAGGTGCAGACCAGGTGCCCGTTTGTGTTACCGGACAATGACGAGCTGATCTATGGAGGTTTGCCTGGCTTCATCTGTACGGGTAAGGAGGTCTGGGGAGCGGGGCCAGGCTCCCGCACACCCCGGGGGGGCACGGGGAAACGGGGTAGGGGTGGGTGCTGATGAGCCCAGTTGCGCTTTGCAAGGCACTCGCCAGTTTTTGAAGGGTTTTGGGGGCGGAAGGGGAGGAGGAGCAGTGTGGAAACACGTGAAGCGCTGCCGAAACGTGGCCATTTAGGGTGAGGGGCGAGCGGTTTATGGAGACCCGGCAACAGCCCAACAGCCCAGTACAGGACACCAAAGCCCTGCCTCTAACTGAAAGCTAAATCAAGCACGTCAGAGGCTAAGGGTGATGGGATTAAAGCAGAGCTGGGACGTTTAACAGCTAACAGCAGCGTCTGGGGAGTCCTGAACTCACCCAGGGCTGTGGTCTCTGCTTGCTGCTCTGTGCAGGCTCCCAGCCCCATCAAGAGCCAGTCCTGGGTGTCTCGGGGGTTCTGCCTTCTCAGGTTCTGCCCATCCCGCGGTTCATGGCTGGCAGGCACCAGGGCTCGCTCCCTCCACTGACCCCCTCCTCTTCCTCCGCTTCCTTTCCGCAGGGCTGCTGGAGAACCAGCTGCCCGACGAGGAGGCCAAGTGCTGCGAGGTGCAATGGGACTCCTGTGACCAACCCCCAGACAGCAACGACAACACATCCCCCAAATCCACAGCGTCAGAGTCACTCCACTTCCACCGCCACGACCCCCACCTCCATCACCAGCGGCAGAACCACTACCACCTCTACCACCACCACCACCACCACCAGTACCACCAGCCCCACTCCCCATCCTTGCTGCCGGTCTCCGCAGGGTCTCGCCTCGGCAGCAGCAGGATCAGGCTCTGCGTTCTGGTCCTGATGCTTCTCCACACCATGGTGTCCTTCTCGAGCGTGCACGGCGGCGGCGGGGCGGCCGGCGGAGGGCTCAGCCTGGAGGCCCTGCCTGCCTTGGAGGAGAGCGTGGCGCGGGACGAGTGACACGGAGGGGAAAGCTGACCTCCAAGAAGAACGCCAGATCTTTTTCCACGAAGGGGGGCACATGCTATTCCTCCAATGGGAGGCACGGGATTGGGGGTGACGCACACACACACACCCCCGCACATACCCCCAAGAGCTGCTCGCCGCGGGGCATCCCCGTGATGAAGAGTCTCTAATGCGCACAGGGCTGCGGGACTCGGCTTTGAGAAGGGTTCGGTCAGTAGCAGCCGGGCAGTGCGGCGTGCCCGGCCCCGCCAGGGTGCCAGCACGGGAAGGTATGGCACGGGGGACGGGGAGGGGAGGGGAAGGGGTCCCTTCGGAAGAGGTGTCCCCGTGGGACTGCCGCGCATCTCCCGGCCACCGCCGCGAGTGCCTTGGGCGCCTGCACCTCACCCGCCAGCGACACGCCGAGGGTTTGATGGTCACCCCAGCCCCCGTTTCTTTTCCCCCTCAGTCTGTAGATCGCGAAGGGCCAGGCAAGCAGGGAGACAGCACCTCTCAGCACAGTCTTGCCCCCTGCCCTCCTGTCCCAGGGGAAAAACCCGTCAACCCAAGGCAGAGCTGTCCGCATGAGCCATCTCTAGCTGGTGGGTTTGGGGGACAGGAGCAGGATGCTGTTCTGCTACACTGTGGTACTACCCAGGGTTCGACCCCAACCTGCTCCTCCAGCCTTGCCTCTCCTGCTCCTCTGCGCAAGGAGATGGAGAGGGAGGGAGAAGGCATGGAGCGTTCCTGCGTCCCACTTTGCCAAGTGTCCTGATGATTTGGTTTAACCCTTTTTGCTTTCTTTCCCGACTGGAGTGGCTGGTCTCCGAGACGAGGGAGGGAGCTGTGACTCCAGCAGCGCAGGCGCTACGCGAGGGAGTGGGATCACGTGCGGTAATGATTGGGTGCAGGGTGTCCCAAGGCATCCTTCCATGCTCTCCAGCTCCAAATCCTCAGCTGGATGGCAGAAGGATGGGGAAAAGGACTGCAGAAATCTGGCTTGTAGGGAGAGTCTCCCACACAAAGAAGAGGCGTTAGTAAAGCCCAGTTGGGGAAGGGAGGTTTTGTGAGGACTTTCTACCCAGGGATGCCCCCCAGGTCTCAGAAAATTCCGAGGAGCCAGCTGGGCCAGCTTGACTCGGCCAGGCAAGGTGCTGGTGGTGCAGCCTCGTTTGGCTCACGTGGTGGTCTTTAACCAACCTGAGTTCAGCGTGTCCAGGGATTCAGCCCCACACAGATGTCAGACCCCGCTTTCCTAGGAAACCCCCAAATTCTCCCCCACCCACCCATCAGGAACAGTTCCCAGCATGAACACTGGTGGATGGGGGACAGGGATGGTGATTTCGGGTGCGGGCAAGGGGCTGGAGGAGGGTGCGTTTTAGCACGGGTCAGCTGCAAACAGTCCTGGTCGTGGTATGGGTGTGAACCTGCTCGTTGCCTGCAGAGAGCCTGTGATGGTCCCTGGCTGCCTTTTGCCCGGGAGCCTGCAGCAGAGCCCGGGGTGGATCGCTTCAGCCCTGCGGGGTGGCGGGGATGGAGCAGGAGGAATGTTCTGCTGCATCTCAAACCCATCCCGGACCCCTGCGAGGGTGCAAGAAGTGCCAGAGTTGAGGACTGTACAAGTTTTGTGGTTTCTGCTCTGTTGAGGCAAAGCAAAACCAAGGAGAGCCCCATGAGCAAAGCTCCTTCCCGCCGGGCTGGAAGGAGGAAGTACCGGGCATCTCGGGGGAAGGACAAGGTTTCCTGACATTTCCAGCCCTTTTCCAGACCAAAGAGGCTCTGAGAAGCAGCGGAACGTTTGATTTCTGCTTTGACTCGAATCTCAGAGCTCTGGGGTGATGTTTACACGTTACCGGTTGCCTGTTACCAAAGCCCCGCAGCTCCAGAGCCTGTGACTCTGCTGTCCCTTGGCGATGGGGCTTGCTGAGGTGCTGCTCGCAGGAGGGGTCTCCCCAGCAGATTTCCTTGCTGTTGCTGCCCAGAACAGGTAGGATGATTCTCCTTTGGCTATTCCTCACAGCACCCATGTATTTTCAGTTTAGTTTACACCAATCTTGAGATCTTGGAAGTGCAGCAGTTCAGCAAATAGGGATCCGGCTCCTCCCGGTGCTCCGCTGCTGGAAAAGGAGTGGTGGAGGCAGACCGAGGGTGGGGGCCCGCTCCCGCGCCCGCCTTGAGACAGCTGCATCCAGCTCGCTCTTAAGGAAATTAGATTTTTCATGTCCTGCCAGGAGTTAAGCTAATTCCAGGCGCCTCTCGCAGAGATTAGGCTGCATCCAATCTTCGACTGGCTCATCGAGAGAGAGAAGAATAGCCCAGTGTGGTGCGTCAGCAAGTGGCCCTGAGTCACTGGCCCTGTTCATTGTCTGCTAGTGTGACACTGAGCAGCTCTCGAGTCCCGCGCTGTCACGGGCTCCGCGTGTGCGTGTGAATCCAGCGCAAGGACCGATCCGGAGGGGTACGTGCCCTTTGGCACCGCCGGCGAGCAGAGCTGTGGGGCAGCGGGGCTGGGCCAGGCTCGGGCGGGTTCTGGTGGAGGTTTTGGGATGGGTGATTTCCACAGGGAGGTCAAGGAGCTTGAGCTGTCTTCATGGGAGGCTGGCAGGGGTTTGCTGAAATAACCCGGGAGCTGTGGCAAACGTCTTCACCCATCAGCTGATGGGCTTCACCAAGGGGGGCGGGGAGCCCGTGGTGCACCCCGGTGAAGCAGAAAGCTGAGCCGTCTCAAAAATGGGGTCTTTAGTGCCGTTACAGAGGGGCAGTCGTGTCGGGCTCGTCAGCCGGGGAGCGAGGAGGGTCTGCAGGGTGGTCATGCCAGAGGAGATCCACACCTTTCCCAAGCCGTGGCTCCCCAGGAGGTGTTCACATGTGGACACTGTGCCGAGGGGAAGAGGCTGCCGAGCCGGCGGGCCGGGAGCGGAGTCGGCTGGCAGGGCTGGGGTTTTACCTAGGGTGACTGGGAGGAAAGTGCTGAGTCTTCACAGAGCAGGGCTTTTGGAAGGAGTCCTTTTCTTTAGCGAGTCTGGGCTGCTGTCAATAAGTTCTGTGGTTTTAGGGCACCATATGCTGTATTCAACACTTTGCCAATCTCGTTAAACGAATCCAGACTCGGCAGTTCTTGGAGCAGGACGGAGCAGCTGGAAGCGGTGGATGTCGCAGTCCATCATTATAAGGCTGTCGGATAAAAATCTTCTCTTTGGTCTGACATTACAACCATAATCATCCTCCATCCGTATGAGCTTTCTCTTTGCTAGACAAGAGAACAGTCCAGCGAGGAGACGTTAACATCGCCTCAGCTACGGCCACTGACATCGTTCTTATTAAAACATGGAGTGAACGTGCCTGGGATAAGGAGAAAAGGGTTTCTTTGCCTCTTACACCTCAACCTGAGCCCCCCTGCCCCGTGCCCAGCAGCCCTTTGCAGAGCCGCAGCCACCTGAGACCCCAGAGAACAAAGGGATTTCTCCACCAGGAGTTTAAAACCAAGGCACCGTCTCCTTTTCATTCAGTGATCTTCCTCCTTCTCCCTGAAGAAGGTGCCACGTGTTGGGGTTGATACCTAAACCTCAACCTTTCCTTCTCTCTGCTCAGAGGAAGGTGCCCATCGGAAAGCAGCGAGTCCTCCCCGGGAAGAGGCTTTCTCTGCCCCGCAGCAGAGCCCAGGGAGCCGAGGGGTGATGCCAAGTCCCCGCAGGGCCCGGGAGCGGGCAGGAGCAGGCAGGGCTGTGGGTGGAGAGGAACCGGGTCCTGCCCGGCTGGAGCGTTAGGCCTGGGCTTTGCACTTTAATGTAACTGCCAGTTGTACAAGTTAATTAAAAATAACTGAAGAAAAATCCCAAAGAAAGGCCCTGCTTCCTCTGGTGAAGATTAATCATGAGTTGAGCCTTTTTCTTATGAAAATACAGATCCATGGTAGCCCCAGGCAAAAGATTCCCAGGGAGAGCCCTCACCATTCGTGCTCCGAGTTAGGGAAATCGCTTTGAAAACATCTGACAGCTAAAGCAGAACATGTTGAGTAACTTGGCAACACTCAGAAAACATCTTGAAATGGTTTTTGTTCAACACATTTTGCTCTGCTTCAATAGGCGGTGTCGGGGCAGTTCATTCACTGCCGCTCAGGGCTGCGGGCGACGCTGGGGGACGGGTCCCCTGCCCGCCTTTCAAACCAGAGAGAAGAGAATCCCCCATCTCTGCAGCTGCCGGGGCAGGATCCTCCTCGGCGATGCGCTGGAGCTCCCGTTGCTGAGCTCCGCAGGTCCCTTCTGGCCGGCGTTTGCCGGGGAGGTGGGTGGTTTCCAGCGCGGAGCGGCGGGACAGGGGAGCGGGCATTGCCTTGTGCTCAGCCTCGGGGGCAAGGCTCTGCCTCGGAGTCACCCCTCGCTGCCGCCCTGGGGAGGAATGCCTGCGGACACACCAGAGACCAGCGTCCCGGGCTCTGCGAAAATCCCGGTTAGAGTCTGCGCCACGTGCCAGACCGTTCTCCTCACGGACTTTGTGAGCTGCCCCGTGGATGAAAACCTCTCTTAAATGTTCCTTCAGGGGTCAGGAGGGGCAGTGGTGAACGTTGAGGCAGGACATTAATTCCCATCTTCTGCAGCCCATCAGACAAAGCCAGCTCTTGGCCGTCCCGGCGGGGAGACGGCGGTGCCCACGTTACGAAACCCCGTCATTTCCCCCCAGAAGGAGCCTGCTGGGAGCTCCTGGATCGTGGCAGCTCAGGGGTCTGCACAGGTCCGAGCGTCTCTGAGTTTTATTTCATGAGAGAAGGTTTTTCAGCAGCTCTTTTTGGGTGTTCTTGGTCCATATTGGGTGACCGCGTCCAGTCCTGTGCGTCGCTGCAGGGAGGGGATGGGGAGAGGCTGCTCTGCTTGTCCCCCCAGTGCCAGCCAAGGGCCAGGACCCGAGGGCTGGGGGTCCTGGTGGTTCACACCGTTCCTGCTGTCCCAGGCTCCACCGAACAATGAAGCCAGCACCAACCACGTTCCCCACGGCTGGGCGGAGAAGAGCATCCTCCCCAAAACGGGGCTCCCCCCACCATCCCGGGGGTCCCACGCGTGGCCTTCTGCCTCCTCCCTGCCCATGGGCTGGTGGATGCTGGTCCCGCGGGGTGGGGAGCGCTGGGCGTAGGGCGAGGATGGGTTTCCTCCTGGTACTTCTGTTCGAAACGAGGTCAGGAGAGGTTTCCAGCCCCGATAGCATTTTAGGACGATCCCTTCTCGGCCCAGGAAGTCGATGACTTTGCTTGTTGTAAACTGAAACTCGAAAAAAAAAAAACAAACCCCAAATTAGGTTTGGCTTATGAAATTTGGGGTTGGTTTTACCATTTTTAAACGTATTTGGGAACTTTTTGTGCTTGAGTTGCAAAACAAAAAGCCATTTCAAGCCAGACAGTTGTGTTTTTTTATTTTGAAACTTGTCAAAACAAGCCATATTGATAATTATGACCAATTTTTTTGCAAATGGAGAAATGGATCAGGAACAGCCCTTTCCCACAAAACCTTTCATTTTCAAAAAAGAAAATGAAAAAATAATAAAAAAAAAAAAGTCAATCACACTTTTTCTGCCCGCACAGTTGGAACTGGTGGCAGCGGACTCGGAGAGAATAGCAATTTGTCAGGAATTCCGACCAGCCCCACTTAAAATAGCATCCAGCCGGCTTCTCGGGGGCAGCAGGCTGAGCGGCTCCGTGGCCAGAGCAAACTGGGGAGCTGCCCTTCGGACTGGGATGGTGTCGGTCCGGGCTAACGCACCTTGGGAACGGGCACATGCCCCTCGGGGATTCGCTGTGAGGAAGCAGCTCTCCTTCTCCAGGTCCTCCGCCAGGGCTGGATGTCCCTCGGAGCTCGATTTTCTTCGCTAAACTCGGTTTTCCTTTCCAAACCAAAATGAACGCAGCTGCTTCTACCCGGCGATCCGTTCAGACGTCGCAGTTAGGGGATGCCTTCGAAACCTGTGACGCTCTGTACGTTCATCGGGGTTTAAATGGGGAAGAAGTTCAACGCGCTGGTCCGGGAGGGAGAAAAGCAGACGCTGGGGTCCAAGGGGACCCGTCCGAGGGGAGAGCGTTGAGAAGAGCCGGAGGAAAGCGTCCTCGCCCTCGCCCTCCTCCATCCAGAGCGCAGGAGGTGCCGATGCTGGCACCGAGGTCTCTGCCCTGCGGCTGCCAGCGACGGCCAGGGCGGGGGGTCCCGGCGCGCCGGGGGGTGTGGGGGGGACCCCGGCCGGGGTGGCTTTGCCTCTGCGCGTGTGTGTGAGAGCAGGCTGCTGCTGACCGAACCCTTCTCAAGTGCTTGTGAAACGTCGGTGGTTACAGAGCTCAGACCTACAAAACAAGGTCCTTTTACAGTACGTGGTGGCGAGGTGAAAACAAACCAACCATACTGCTGAAGTCAGAATATTCTTTCTAATCCCCCTGCCCGGTTTCTCTTTCTTTCCAGCTTTCTTCCTCTGCCTCCTGGACCCTCCCTCTCTGTTCCCACCCCCCTTCTGTTTCTCTTTCTCCCCTCTGTCATAAGAAAGTGACTGTGTCCTCGAGGGGACAGTTTTCTTATGCCATTTTATACACTGTGCTTCATGTTTAGAACTTTTTTGCACTAGTTCCTATTACATTTATTTTCCAAAATGGTTTGACAGAAAACAAACAAACAAAAAAAAACCCAACAAAAACACAACCCCATGCTATAATTCAGTTGTATTAAAAATATTATCCTACTACTCTCTGTGTTCAATAGTCTCTGTACCTGTAATGCTTTCAGTTCTGTTGTATTTTGGGGCAGAGGTTTTCTCTGCTCCTTGTTTAACCCAGTAAAGAAATAAAATGTTAAGCATTGATGATAACTTCCTCCTCCCTTTCTCTCTGGTTTACCGTAGGCCGGGTAGGGACGGGCTGCCCTGCTCCCCCCAGCCCCGGTCCCGTCTCGCCCCGTCTGTCCCTCGAGTGGGTTTGATCCCCGCAAACCCCGGTCTCCGACGGAGGACAGAAGAGGCAGAACGGAGGGACAATAACCCTGCCTGGCGGAGTTTGATTTCGTAACCTTTCTTTATATCCTTTTGTTTCTCGCCTTCGCATTCCTTGCCACGGGGCTCACCTCGGAACAATAGGGGCAAAGACTGTCACCAAGAGATTCATCAGAGAATAATGACTAAACCAGGGTATCCACATTTTGCCCAGCTGAAGTCCACACCCACATGTAATCTGGAATTAATTCGTCTGGACAACATCGCGGCGTGCAGCAGAGCCAGGGCACTCGGCTCCGCATCGAGCCGATCTGCATGCCGGGCTGCAAACGGCCGTGGAACTCAACGCTGCAGTTACGCTCTGGCCATCCCTGCCCCGGGCTGGAAACGCTCCGCTTGGAAAGAAGGCGAGGAAGAGGAAGCAAAACAGGGACCGGAGCTGGACGGAGCTGGAAACGAGTTTTTAAATGGGCAGATTGGTGCAGCAGGCGGATGCGAGGGGGGAGCTGGGGGGCATCGGCTCCACTCTGAACCCCGAGGAGGAGGAGGAGGAGGAGGAGGAGGAGGAGGAGGAGGAGAAGCGGTGGGTGCAGGAGGGGAGACGTGGCGGGGGGCTCTGGTGTGTGACTGCACGAGGGCCTGAGCTGGCCAATAACTGGTGGGATATGTCACGGCTAGAGCTGAAGGCACCGTTTGCTGGCCTCTCACCAGGTTCTCGCTCCCCTCGGCCCAAACCGAACCATCTCTTCGAGGGACAGCTTTCCTTTGCGAAGAAATAATCGAGATACGTATAGATTCACCAGGGCTGCTCAGAGAGGAGCCTGCCCCAGGGGGCTGTGCTGGGTGTGGAGCCGGGCTGCGGATGGGCTGGGCTGAGCGCGGGCTCCTGCTGCTGCACCGTCCCCTTTCCTCCGAGCCAATGTCCACATTCAGCCCTTCACCCGCAAAACCCAAAGTTCTCCAGGGCTGCCCAGCCCCGCCAGCAGCCTGGGCACCGCTTCACGCATCCCTTCCCTGGCCACTGATGGGACAGATGGATTGGGTCCTGCGTTGCACTTCCTCCCCTCGCTCGGGGTATCCACTGGCTGGGTAGAAGATGGCATCACATCACACCTCCTCTCATTGATACGACCGCCTGGTCGTCCTTTTGCCCACGAAGCCCAGAGGCAGGAGGTTCAGGATACCAGGACAGGCGGTCGGGAGGGTCACGGTGCTACTCCCAGTTTGGGCAACCAGAGATCAACACTATCCAGCCCATTTTCAACCGAGACCGTGCTGCTCGCTTGTTTCTTAAGTCGGGTAAAGTCATCTACATGCTCTCACAAGGCCTCCAGCAGCAATAACCCTGTGAATTCCCACCAAAACTTCCCAGGTGACCTTCACAGCTTAGGCAGGGAAGTGAGGGGACAGCGTTGATGGAAACCGGGGACAGCGGGGGCCCGTTTGTCCTGCCCTGTTCCAGCCTGCCGTTTTGATTTCCAGAGAGCAGCCTGGTCTGGTGCCACTGAAGGGTAGAAATACGGCAAAGCCAAGACGGTTTCCAGGATGAAGCGTGAACGTCTAACGTAGAAGCACAATGGCCAGCTGACAGAACTGGGGGGGTCTCTCATTATCTGCCTAGAGGGGCTCATCCGTAGCCCTACAGCCAAGCAGGAGAGCGGACAGCAGAGGCTGCTCCAGAACGGCCCTCAGGTGTCTTGGGTTGGCACGTAACCTGCTGTAGGCAGTTAAACCCTGCCACCCTTTGATGCCTGCAGACCTCCCCTTTGCTCTTCAGGTGCTTTGAATAGAGGTTCCTCCTGGCTGTGTCCTGGACCGCCCCAAGGGAGCAGCTCTGGGCCTCAGCTGGGCTCCAGAAACTCCGTATAAGAGTCCTGCAAAGGGCTTGAGCTGGCAAACAGCCTCAGGATGCAGATAGCATCAGGCTCCTCACAAAATGTCTTTGGGAGCACTTCTTCATCTGGGAGCGCTGCTAGAAGAGCGGGTCCCGGCGAGCCACATGCCACCGTGTGTGCTGACCAACCTCCTGCTGCAGCGATGAGAGAGAGCCCTGGCTGGAGCCCCTCCTGAGTGGGTGGTAGCTGTTTGCTGGGGAGCCCTGCAGAATGGACCTGCTGCTGGAGAGGAGAAGGTTCAGTCCCTGTCCTGGGAGGGGGAGCATAGCTGAAGGGTGGGAGATGAAGCTTGAGCTGCCTGTGGAGCCTGTAGGAAGTAACCCCACGGTGTGGCCCTGCTGGGTTCGGAGTGTGGGGTGCGCTGCCATGGCAGGAGGTTAGGGAAGCCCTACAAGATGTGTCGCTGTGTTCTTGGCGCCAGCTGCTCCCCTGGTATCCCCCCTCCTGCAGCAGCGACTGCTGGAGGTGCTATGTGTTCTTGGCAGCTCCTTTCCATGTCCCTGCGTCTCCTCACCTGAGACACAGCATCCCTCACCCATGATGTCCAGGCCTCTCATGGCTGAGCAGACCCCAAGCATCTCGCTCAGGGAAGGGTCTCTGTGGCCACGTGGTGCTTGAACTGATGCAGGAGCTGAAAATCTACCCAGGAACGTGCTGGTTGCCAGGGATTTCATGAGCGGCAATCTGAAGCTGATGTCAGTTAAGTGGATATAAATTTTCATGCCTGTAAATGCAGTTTCAGGCTGGCTTTTCCACCTACCAAGAAGCTCAAGGATGTTTCTGGGCCTTTCAAAGGCTGCGTGTGCTGGGTACACGCAGATCGGAGTGCCCTGATGTTGGCAAGGAGTTCTTTGTGTGTTTTTATGGGATCAAACAGGTATTTCTTGTGGGTGTATGGGTTTTGTGACTGGAAAGTTAGTGTGATGATGCCACCTCAGAAAACTGATGAAAATCTTGTAGTTCAGAGTTGAAGAAATTATTAATGATCATAATTTGCCACATTTTTTGCCTGGAGGACTCCTTTGTTCTTCTCTTTTTGTCTAGAATTTGCATTAAATAAGAGCTTACGATTTCTCTTTCATTAGCAATCCCGTTGCCACAGCGGAGCAGGAGTTGCCTGGTCGGCTGTCGAAGGTGGGGGGTTGTGGTTTTGTATGATAGATGGGTTTTCACCCTGTGGCTTCTCTCTTGCTCTGTTTCTTCTGGTCTCTCCTTTGCCTGTTTTGGATCACAGCCTCGATGCTGCGCGACGGTTGGTGTCGTTCTGCTAGATCTGGTTTGGTAACTGAGGAAGGTCAAGGTTATACTGAGGTTTTCCATGGAGTAAACTCATCAGTGTCTTTATTAATTCAGCTTTAATTGTATTGAAGTGAAGCCCTTTGATGGGAAAGGGGTGGGGTTTTCTGCCTTCACGTGAAAGCAGTAGAAGTTCCTTTTCCCCTGTTCTTCTGTATTCAGAGATGTGTATTTCGAGGAGAGGGTCAGGCACAGGAGAAGGTGTTGCTGGTGCCGCACAGGACTTGCATGGTTGTCCTCTCTCACGAGCTTGTCCTGAGCCAGGAGTTTACTCGAAACCCCTGTTAATTAACTCACATCAGGTGAAACTGTAGGTCCCAGTAGTCTGAAGGAAAAAAAAAAAAAATTCAAAAGCCTGAGAGTGAAGTGCTGGAAGTGGGTGACCTCAGTTGGTGTGCTCCTGGAGCCAGCAGAAGGGCAGATCCCCAGCTGCTGAGATTTGGTGGTGGTCAGCTGGAATGGGCTGGTCCCATCCTGGGGGCTTCTCTTAGTGGCACAGGTGACTAGGTGAGATAAGGCTGGGTTTGGAAAGGACTGGACACAATCCTCCTCCTGCTGCCCTAATGAGCAAATAGATCTGGAAGGTGGGATGTGCTTGGTTATGAGTTATTTCCAGTGTTATCCAAAAAGCCCACTGCTTTTTTGTTCCCTGTCAAACCCCTGTTCTTCTTGGGCCCCAAGGAATCTTCCCTCCAGTCCTGTTCCTGGGTTTGGTACGAAATGAGTCCAATGTACGTGGTAATGAGGACTACAGCTGCCGTCTGTGTCTCAGGCTTCCCAGCTACCCTTCACACCCGATCTGCCACCTTTCCCAACGCTTGTTCTAGCAAGTTCTCACGCTTCCAGTCTTCCTCAGCTTCCTCCCATTGCCCTCCTCTCTGTCACTCACCATCGTGCCTGTGACACGGTCTTTGCTCCAAAACTACTTGAGGTTGCCCCATGCCGCCTTTACGCAGGGATTATTTGGTCATTTCTACCCCAGCGTGGGTTTCTTGCAGAATCCGTTTGGGCTCTGTCTTTCCCACAGCCGTTTCTCCCGTTGCTCGGTGCTCAGCCCACGGTAAAGCCACAGGTAAGCCTGCGACCAGCTTGGAGGACAGTCTTGCTCTCAGAAGACCCTCTGACATGCTTGTATGCATGAGCTTGTCAACATTGGGCTCTTTCTCTTCCTCTTGGGGGGAAAATTGCTGCTGTGTCTAACAACCTTTCAGATCCTCGGAGCCTAGTTGTGAACAAGCAGAGCATCAGTGCTGAAGACACCGTGGAGACCCGTTTGGGGTGAGTCCTACGTCGGCTTTGGGGCTGGTGAAGCCAAAGAGGGAACCTCTTCTATGTAAGCGAAGTTTTTCATGAAAGCCTTTCTAATTTGCTGCGAAGAGGCTCTAGCACACCCTTGGGACCGGTAAAAATAATAATAGCTGAAGTGGTAGAAGACTGTGAATTCGAAACAGAAGGTTTTGAGATTTAGAAGTATTACAAAAACGCCAACATCATATATCAATAAATGTAACTTAGATCTACAAAGGAGATAGCAAAGACCTCAAAGAACTGTCAGGTCTTACCTCTTCAGATCTCTTTGAAATAAAGCAGATGTCTTCATCCAATCGGTCAGAGAAACTGGCCTTCCCATCCGGTGTATGCTATTTCCAATCACAAATAACGACTCCTTTCAAAAATGACAGGATTTCCTATTTTTCAATCATTTTTTTAAGCTGAGATGAAACACACATGTCTACACTGGCTGGTTAACCTGGAAACCAGCAGTGCCCAGCAATCCAGAGCTCGCGGAGCCCCGACTGCCGGACCTCTAGCCAAAGAGATGACGGCGGATGCTGCTTGTCAGGGTGGTATCTGTTCACTGCTTGAAATGTGATAAGCAGTTTAATTTTTACTGTTCCACGCCATCACAAATGGCTGCTGCCCCTTTCCGAAGCCTCCAGGTGATGCTCAAATGTCAGGCTTTGTCGAGCCTTGATCTGGCGAGGGCTCTGCAGAGGACATCGCTGGTCTAAGGCTCTGTTACTGCGGGATATTACCTCTGAGCCTTGTCATCTTCACTCCTGCCTCGATAGAAATTCTTCAGGTATACCCTTTTCAAAGCCAAGGCTTCAGTTCTTTACCCTGGACTCACCCTACTTACCTGAGATGCTTAAAAGTTCAAGTTCAGCCCAAAACTAGGTGGGATGACTCTGGTCCCTGGCTCCTAACAGCTACTGACCTCTCCCTGCCACTGGCACCTCTGCGGGATTGGCTTGAGGGGTGCAGCGAGGAACACTGGACCTCGAGGAATGCTGGAGCTGGGAGGCGAAGGGGCTTCACCCCAGCATCTTCCAACCCACAGCTTTATTTGCTGGGCAGACTGATTCTGCATGATGGGCGAGAGCTGAGCTGGGACCCTCCACTCCAGCTTTGCACCAGGCATTGAGGAAACGTGGCTGGGAGGAAGTGTATGCACCGGGCACAAGGACACACTGGATGTGCTACCAACCCCCTGCTAAATTTTCATTCTTTCTTTCATTTCTCTTCGCTAGTGTTTATTTTTTCTCTTTCTTCTGCTTATGGCAGCCTCAATTGTCTGTGCAGCCGTGACCGGAGAGCCGCAGTGTGTCACCGTACCAGATCTAAAGCTGCCTGAGGAGGGAGAGCAGCGTCCAGCCCTCCTGGAGACCCTGGGCTTTTCACGCTACTACAGAAGCATCGTCAGTTCGTACACATGGTGCATCAGAGCTGGGCAAGCTGCAGGCGGGAGGCAGGGCAGGGCGAGCGCTCCTTGCAGGGACCTGGGGCTGGCGGCTCCAGGGGTGGTCCTGCAAGTCTCTGCTCAGGGAGAAGGGATCAGCGAGGGGGTGTGGGGCATGGGTCAGTCCGTGGGGCACACCAGACCCACTGCCCGCTCAGGGAGAGCTGTGCCACAGCTGCTAGTGGGCATCAGAGAACGCCCTGAGGAGCTGCAGCAGTGCAGGGGAGGTCTGTGCCTTTCCTTCGAGGTGCAGAAAGTGTGTGGGTTTAGTCCAGTGAGTACCAAACCTTCAGGTATGTTGGGTGACAGGACAGGGCTGTCAGGCCAGGACAATCATCGAACCACAGAACGGTTTGGGTGGGAACGGACCTTCCAAGCTCCTCCAGTCCAACCCCCTGCAGGGAGCAGGGACATCTGCCACTGAGCAGGGTGCTCAGAGCCCCCAGGTCCAACCTGACCTGCCATGGTGCCAGCGATGGGGCTTCTCCCACCTCTCGGGGCAGCCTGGGCCAGGGTCTCACCACCCTCACGGGGAAGAATTTCCCCCTTCTCTCTGGTCTGAATCTCCTCTGTCAGTTGAACCCATCACCCCTCATCCAACAGCCCCTCCCCAGCTTTCGGAGAGGCCCTTTAAGTACTGGAAACCCTGGTCATGCCAGTGGAGAGAGACGTGAGCCCGGGCAGGACTTGAGCTCATGTGCTGCGCAGTAATTGAGCTTATATCGTTCAGAATTTACTCTGCTGACCCAGTACTGTATTTTGTGCCTGGGCTCATCCCTGCAGCACAGGCTGTAACCCTGGTTTCACGTCCATAACGTCTTGAGCCAGAGGAGAATGTGGTGGGAGCTGTCGTGGAAACCCCATGCCCGAGGCTCGTGACGTGTGTGACTATTTCGGCCTCTCTGCCTTCTGCTGCTCTTGCTTTAGAGATTTAAATTCCGTGGATAATAGCTTAGTCAGGATTGCTTTTCCAAAGAGGTAATTTGTGCCGTGCATTAACAGACCGATCTAAAGTGACCGAAATCATTTGCAGATGGAGCGGGGCCACAGCCTGAGCCCCGGCGTGGGCAAAGCCTGCTGCGAGACCCATCTGCTTCTGCTTTGCGGGCGGCTGCTGTGTTTGGATTAGGTGGGAAGGGGTGTGCTTTGGGGGTCTCCCACCCGGGCAGAGGCAGCACGGCTCGGTGGGGCAGCTTCTTTCCCCCCGAGGAGCCCCAAAGCCAGCGCTGTGCTCCTCGACGGATGGGTCAGGCCTGGGGGAACCCCTGCCATGCTGTGGCGTGGGGCAGAGGAGAGGAGCACCCTCCTCTTGGTCCTCTGGTCCAGCTAAGCATCAGCTGGAGGGCGCAGCTCCCTCCTCCTCCCTGGGCTGGTGGTGACTGACTTGCTGATACAAGCACGGGGCAGAGCAGGCTCTGGGCTTTCTGAAAGGGTGTCTTTCACATAAGACACATATTCCTGGAGGCAAAGCCCGTATCCCCTTTCCTTGGCATCAGCGAATCCTGCAACCGGCCCCTCAGGACAGTAACTCGAAGGCTGCTCCGCTGCGCGCTGGCCTGCGCGACCTGGGGTGTGAGGAGCCGAAGGGTCGGGGGCGACGAGGCGGCGGGTGCCGGGAGGTTGTATAACATGGTGTGGAATATCATTGTTCCAGCCAGGATGAGTAAGAGCGCAGCTGACGCCGGTCACCGACTGCACTTCCATGCGGCTGAGGGAGGGGGAGGCTGAGAGGCGGCTGCACAGTTCAAAATAAAGACAATAAGTCTATAAAAGTTTAAGAACTGAATAGATTCCTCACATTTGTTTTTCATTATCACCAAATAACGTATAAATAAACATACAACAGAACCAAGAGCAACATCCTCGTTACCCTCTCTAGAAGAAGCTGTGCTTAGGTTCAACTTGCCTGCTCCCCGGGTGCTCGGTGATGAGCTGGAGCAGCGCAGCGGGCTGGGCAGCCAGGCCTTCATCTTCCTCTGGAGCAGAGCGCGAAGGCTTGGCCACGGGGGGAAGCTGGACGTCAACGTGCTGCTGGTTGTCAGAAGTCAGTGGTAGCGGGGAAGAACGGGTGAAGATAAGGACGGCAGGAGTCAATCAACCCTTTTTGTCTCTGTAAAGAGGACACAAGCATATGTAACTGGTTTTGTTGTTATTATTGCTTGTGGAGAATTGTTAGTGCGAAGAAAAACTGCCAGTGTGTAGTGGTAGGTGTTTCTTTCCCTTTTTTTTTCAGGTTTAATGCTGTAAAACAGAGCCTCAAGTGATGCTGTGCTCTGTAACCCCGCCTAGGGCTTGTGAGGAAAAATAATTCGAGCTTAAAATGCGGTGGCTGTTTCGCTGACGCTGGGATATGGAGGGGCTTCTAACCATCCTCTGCCGTGCGCATCTCCCCGGAGCCTGTCACAGCGACTGCCAGCCCGGAGGGGGTCTGGGATGATCCTGGTGCAGGAGGGTTTGAGGAGAGGGATGAGACGCTTGGCAGGTGCTGTTTTAAATAGGAGCGTGATGGGAGGGACGGAGGAATGGTCAGAGCTAGACAGTGAGAGCCCGAGGGAGGGGAAGTCTCAGCAGAGCCAGAGGATGCAATTGCTGAGTACGTGGTGCTCATGGTGACCGAAGAGCTCAATCCAGGCCACCAACGCCTCCTGTCACTGCACAGGCGGAGCTCGTCCTGAGGGAAAACACCACCTTAAGGAAACCAGAGTGGAGGAAACCTCTCGGCTCTCACCGAGGAGAACCAACGGTCGTGGCAGTGATGTTTGGAGGCTTTGCACAAGTCGGGAGCCTTTGTCCTGAGGGCTCATAAGTGCACCTGAGGCCACGCTGTTGGTACGCCCTGACTTTGGGTTTCAGGAGACTTTACGGTACGAACGTCGCTGCTAACATCACCGAGCGAGTAGAAGAGATGCCAAGGTTCCATCTCCACCCCACCTTCCCTCCCCTGGTCCCACCTCTCGCTGGTGTTAGCAGTTGCCCGACTGAAACTCGAATGCCTTTTTTAAAACATAATTTCTCACTAAAACAGCCCCGGCCCTTCTGCTCGCTCCCATGTCAGCCGTACGCGTTCCTCCCTGCTGAGAAGAACCACCTGGTTTTCCTCTCCGTGTTTACGGACGCTCGCCGATGTGTCTGTATCTCCCGGGGCACTGTCTGTCTGTCCTCGCCTCCCCCGCGGTCAGAGCCTTGCTCCTTCCAGTGCTGTCCCCTCACGCTCGCGCTGTCCTTTGACACCCAGTCGTAGGGTTTGGACTGATTTATACTTTCTGTGCGTGTTCCTTATTGTGCGCGAGATGACCAGGCTGATCTCATGCCATTCTTTCTGTCTCACTTCTGCACTGGGATGGTCAGCAGATGTGCCCTTACTCTAATTCCAGTGAGCAACCGGCAACTCCCTGGACGTCTTGCCCCTCCCCTTCTCTTCTGAGGGATGTAGACCCAACTTTATTCAAGCCTGCTCTCTTGAAGTGCAGTTCTCCCCCTCCAAACCCACACCTCTTCCTGGTTAGCTTTTGCCCAAGCTGCTGTCCACTTTCAATTTGCTTCTAGCAGTTGGAATCAACCCTTAAAATCCTGGAGAAGGCGTTGGCAGTTGCCCCAAAACATTCCAAACCCAACCCGGCAGCCCGTGCTCGGCTGTGTTCTCCTGCCAAGTGCTGCCGACAGGATTAAAGTCCCTGCTGAGCCCTGGGAAGTTCAACCAGGCCAAGGGCCGGGTCCTGCCCTCGGGTCACACCAACCCCCTGCAATGCTCCAGGCTGGGGGACGAGTGGCTGGAAACTGCCCGGGGAAATGGACCTGGGGGCGTTGGTCACCAGCGGCTAAAGAGGAGCCAGCAGTGTGCCCAGGTGGCCAAGAAGGCCAACAGCATCCTGGCTTGTGCCAGCACTGGTGTGGCCAGCAGGACCAGGGCAAGGATCATCCCCCTGTACTGGGGGCACCGGGGAGGTTACACCTCGGATTCTGGGTTCAGTTTAGTCCCTTCACTCCAGGAAGGACATTGAGGGGCTGGAGTGTGTCCAGAGAAGGACAACGGAGCTGGGGCAGGGTCTGGAGCACAAGTGCACTGAGGAGCGGCTGAGGGACCTGGGGGGGTTGAGCCTGGAGCAAAGGAGGCTCAGGGGAGACCTTCTGGCTCTCCACAACTCCCTGACAGGAGGTTGGGGTGAGGTGGGGGTCGGTCTCTTCTCCCCAGGAACAAGAGACAGGATGAGAGGAAATGGCCTCAGGCTGCTCCAGGGGAGGTTGAGGTTGTCCCTGAGGAACCATTTGTGTCCCGTTGGGGTTGTGCAGGCGTGTCCCAGGCTGCCCAGGGCAGCGGTGGAGTGCCCATCCCTGGAGGGGTTTCCCAGCCGTGTGGAGGTGGTGCTGAGGGACAGGGGTCAGTGGGGACCTGGCAGTGCTGGGGAACGGGGGGACTCGAGGAGCTGGAGGGGCTTTTCCAACCCAGACGGTTCGGTGGTTCTGTGGGTGGGCACTTCCACCCCTCTGCCGCTCCTCGGCTCTGTTCCATCGCTGTTCCTAACGCGCCCTCGACCCCTCCCTGCAGAGAGTCCCCCCACAAGCACCCTCTGGGCAATAAACCCCATTTCGCTTCGCTTTTGCCCCAAATGCCCCCACCCCGGTGCTCCCGCTCCCGGGGGGGGGAGCCGCCCCACACCGCCCGCCCCGGGGGCGGGGCTCCGCCGCCGCTTGGCCCCGCCCCTCTCCCCGCCCCTCGGCGCAGCCCCGCCCCGCTGGCGGGGCGCTGGGGCGGCCCCGGCCGCGCAGCCCCGCGGCGGCTCGGCTCGGCTCGGCTCGGCGCGTCCCGGCCGAGCATGGAGCAGTAGCCCCTCGGCGCCTCGCCGCTCCGGTACCGCCGGCCATGGGTGCGGAGCGCAGGGGAGAGGCGGTGGCCGCGGCAGCGCCCCGCGGTGCCTGCGCTTGCGGCGGGGGCGGCGGCGGCAGCTGGCGGCTCTTCCTCGGTTTCTTCGCGCTGTCGCTGGCTCTGCACGTCCTGACGCTGGGCTGTTACCTGGAGCTACGCTCCGAGCTCCGCCGGGACCGCGGCCCTCAGCCCGCCGCGCCGCCGCGGCGGGACGGGACGGCGGCGGCGGCGGCGGCAGCGCCGGGCTCGCCGGACGCCGGACGCCCGCAGCGGCCCGCCGAGAGCACGGACCGGCGCCAGCAGGTGGGTGCCGGGCGGGGGCGGGGGGGTGTGGGTGGGTCGCAGCCCGGTAGGACCGCACTTGTCGCGGAGCCCCGCGTGTCCCCCGTGCCCCCGGATTCCCCCTGCCCGGGGGTCCCCGGCGGTGCGGGCTCCATCGCTCCGCCCGCCGTTGCACTTCCAAAAAACCCTCATTTAGAAAAAATATTGGGGGGGGGGAAGCCCCAAAACCGCGCTGTCGGGGGTTAAATTTGGGGAGGCCTTGGTCGCTGTGGCCGGGCAGCGCGGCGGGGGAGCGGAGCTCGGGGGTCTCCGAGGGGCGCTGCGCTCCACCTGCTGCCCGCGCCTCCCTGTCGCGATCGCCCCGCCGGGCCGGCTCCGCTCCCGGCCGCCGCGGGGGGAGCAGCGGCGGCGGCAGTGGCTGTGCTGCGGGCAGCCCCGGGCCCGCTGGGGGGGTCGAGCTGCAGCCCGAGTGCTCCGCGGAGCTCGGCTTTAAGTCCCACCTCGTGTGACAGTGGAAAATCTCTTCCCTGCACGCCCCGCACTTGCTTCCCTCCGCCGTGGGGTGCTTCGGGTTTTTTTCCCCTCTCCTTGACCCGCAGCCGAGATGCATCAGGCTTTTGGGCTGTGTGTCCCCCCGCGGTAGCTTGTCAGTCTGCGCGGGGCAGGTTGGGTTCCCGCCGCCGGTCCCCTCCCGGCTGTGCGGAGCCCCTGGCAGCGGTGGTGCCCGCGGGGGCTCGCCTGACCCGAGAGCCTCTGGGAGAGCAGGAGCGAGGCTGGGGCCTCCGCTCCCGAACTTAGCTCATTTTTTCCAGGCACGAAACCTCGCTTGCAAGCAGGATAAGCTGGAGGAAGGAGTTTCCTCCCCTCGGAGCCTCGCGAGCGGATGGCCCGCTCCCCAAAAGCGCCGGCTGGCTTTGCCGGGGGGCTCCCGGGGGGAGCGGAGAGGCGAAGCCCTTCCTCGACGCCCCGGCGGTCCCTGCCTTGCTGGTTATCAATGCACGGGGCGGGAGGGCAGGACAAAAATAGCTTCGATAAAGCTGCGAGTTTGGAAACTCTTCCTCCCACTTGGCAGCGGGCAGCGGTTCCGCTGCGCCGGCCTCGGCTGCTCCCGGGAAAGCCGGGCTCGCGCCTGCCAGGGGGTGTTTGGATTCTGCAGCTTCCGATAATAAAATCTGAGTAAGTGTTGAGCTGGAGGGAACCCGGGCTATCTGGTCATCGCCGTTTTTCTTGCCCCTCCGGTACTCAAGCAGTGTCAACACAGAGGGAGCCGGAGCGGCTTGATGTCGTGTTGGAATTCTTAGGTTGTCTTGTAATAGCATGCGGCTGGAGTTCCTTTCGTGTTATCGGGCTGGATCTGTTTAGTCTTTAGAGCTCTTCTTTCCAGCGACCGTATAATGAAATACCAGGGTAAATAGTTGAGGCATTCATAAATTACAGCGTTAGAGGGTTTGTCTCGGGATGTGTGCGAAGATCCAAGCGTCGCTCGCTGCGGCTGACATACTCCAGAGAAGGTAACGCTGATTCTTTATTTATTTTACATCTGGCCTGTTGGGCATAAGATGAAAAATTCTTTCAGACATATTGAAGCAGTTGGTTGTGAGAGAAAGTTTCCTTTTAGTAAGGGCGTGCGGAAGGCTGAGCCCAAGGGGCGGCGGGCGGCTCGCAGCCCTGCCGCTGGCACCGAGACCGGTGCCGTGACAAGGTGTGATTAACGCCCTTCGGAGCAGCGCTGCTGGCTGCCTGTTCTGCCGTGCCAGTCGCTGTGCGCAGCTCCCACCAGCCACCTTCCCGCTGCTGTGGATGCGTCCCTGCTGGGATTAAAGCATTGGCAAACTGCCTTATCTAAGAAGTCATCAGTGTTCAAAACTTGGGGGGCTGGGGGCGTTCCTAGCTGCTTTCCAACCTGAGGCAGCCAACTGCGCCGCTGGCAAACCCACAGCACGGTCCTGTGCACGTGTATCAGCACGGAAATGTTTACGGAAATTGAGCAGAAATGACTACAGAATTATTTCAGGTCTGATCGAGGACATCTCTCTCCCAGGAGGGAGCGGCCGGCGTCGGGGTGCGCTGGGGGCACCCAGCATCCCCACAAACGCGGTGCCCTGAGCCCTCACAGCCCTTCCAGTGCGTGAAGTATTGTCAGCCAAGAGGCCGGGTAATTGCTGTGTGCGTTGTGATTGTACAAGCTGAGTTAAACCCCCAAAATATCCCCCTCCATGACCCTTCTTATTGGTATTTTTTCTTCTATTTCCTTCCTGACCTGAGGCGTGGGGGGAGCGGAGCGGGGAGCGATGGTCAGCACCGAGGTTTTGGCAGAAAATCTCGCCTGGCCGCGTGCCAGAAATGACCTCATGACAGGAGTGAGATTTGGCAGCTCGAGAGCGGCCCGCGCTTCCCTGTCTTCCAGGGTATCCAAATATGTAACTCATTTCAGATACAAGGGCAGTTTTTCATGGCAGAGGTTGAGGCATTGTAGCTCACATCTTTGTCCCAGAAGCCGCGGGGTGTTGCATCACCGGCTTGGCTTCGAGATGAAAAGTTTGTTAAAGCCGCTTTAACTCCTGGGCTCTTCGATTGCTGCCCCTCGGAGACGCGATGGCGGATCTGGGGAGCGCGGGACGTTCCGCCTTGCCCGATGCTCTAAAACCTGCGTAATCCCTTCGGCTGGGTGGATGCGCTGCGGAACGTGCATTTGGCTCCGCTCGCAGAGAACGGGCAGCAGGGTGCTGTGTTCTGCTCCTTGCCATGTTTTCTGCCTGAACTGGGTGGTGTTTTGTTCTCAGAAAAATCATCCCTGTATCATTCGAGCCTCGCGGAGCCTCGTCGCGCTGCTTTTTCTCCGAGCGAGTCCGTGTTGTGCCATGTTTCTGCAAAACCTTGTTTTGCCGGGCAAAGAGAATGTCCTTGTGAGTGTCCCGAGACGGGCTGAGGAGCTGCCAAAGCCTGGCTCTTGGAATCGGATCAAACACCCATCAGATCTGTCAGATCCAGCTCATTGTGGAGACGCTCGGGGCTGGCCGGGGGGTGGCTGCCGAGTCATCCGAAAAAATGTGCTGAGCAGGAGGTGGGTACCAGCGGGTACTGTCGCCAGCAGCCAAGGGGTCCCTTGCTCGATGTCCACCTCTCGCTGCTTCAACAAGGGGTGTACCCGCTTCCGAGTAGCGCTTACACAGCGTTCCTTACGGTATCGTTGCTTCCCTGCCGGTCTTTTTAATTCCAACAGTAATTCCAGCATTTAATTCCACCCCCTAATTGCTCATCTACGTGTTTTCCTTCCCTTTCCCACCCGTACCCCTCCATCTCCTGACGCAGTGGTCATGGTCCAGCTGTTCCAGCAGTCGCTGCGTGGTACCTGACACCGTTAATTCCTATCTGCCTTCTAGAAGCTCATTTGATCAGGAAATTATTGGAACAAAGCTTTAGAGGCAAAGCAGTATTTTTCTTGTAGTCGTGGATAAAGAAATACAGGGAGAGGGTGCAGCGTAGTCTCCACATGCTACTTTTTGTTGTATTTAGTAAAGATTAGTAACTGATTTACTCAAGGGGTAGGTAGGAAAAGATTTAGGGAGTAATACAGAGCGTTGTTTCTGTTTCTGGTCTGGATGCTGTGGCAGGGTGGTTCTTGGTGAGTTATTTGTGCGGCTTCACTTGGAGAAGGGTTGGGGCACGCTGGCCTTTGCAGAGGACAGACGGACATCACGTTGTCCTTCACGCTTAGCCTGTTGTCCGCCCTCGGCCACCAAAGGGTCGTACCAAAACCAGGTGGTTGTGGCCAGGTACTCGCTGCCGTTGGTTCACAAATGGTTGTGCGGAGTTTCTCAAAATAGCACGGTCGGTGCTGCAAGTGGGTTTTGAAGGTTGGTCAGAACATCTAGGCAAGACTTGGCAGGACAGCAGAAGGGCGTTAGCACTCAGCCGTGAGACGTCTTGTCCCTCACTAACGCGAAGTTCCAAATGTTGCCCCTTTTTTCCTCAGTTCCAGCTCCAGAGCCGAAGGCAGCGTTCAGGTGCGGCTCGCACAAGCTGTCAATGGGCCTGAAAGGCATTAAAGCTGCTCTGGAGACTTCGCCCTCCCCAGGAGCATACCTGGAGCTCATCCATGCACGCTCAGCCCCGGGTCTGCCTCCCACGTCCCGGGAGGCTGTGCCGGCACGTGATGGATCAGGGACGGGCTGGAACCCGACGGCGTGCGGAAAGCTTTGAGCAGCGTCTTGCTGGAAACGCTTCTCCAGGGTCAGCCTGCTCGGAAAGCAGCGTCCCCGCGGCCCCAAACCTTTAAATACCTGCTCAGGGCTCGTGCTTTGGGGTTTCAGGACTTCTGCTCTCGGGTGATGGAAACCCTGCAGAGCAGAGGATGGTGTTTAGGGATGCGCCTCGTGGTGGGTTGTCCCTCAGATCATGCTTTTGGTGACCTTGGTTGTTGCTGGAGGAAGCTCTCTCGGGGCAATAAGGGGAGACCGTGGTCGCTGTCTGGCTAATAACACAGCGGGGCACTGGGAACCTTCATCCACATCTCAGTGGTGCCCGTCCCTCGACAGAGAGGGTCACACCCCTGAGGATGCGCAAGGTTTGGGGTCTGTGCCGGGGAGAGGGGGCTGCGGCGGGATGGCCTGATTATCAAATAGAAAACGTATTCCTGCTACCACGCCTGTGAATATTCCATGCAAAACCTGGCACGGCTCCATCACCTCCTCCTCCTCCAGAGAAAACGGTGCAGAGCGTCAGGAGAGGGGCAGCGACTGCCGGCTGCGCTGCCTTGATCGGAAGAGTAAGAGTGGTGTGAGCTTTGCCCGGGGGGTCTGGGGCGCATCCATGCGTGTGGTGTAGGTTTAACTCCCAGCGTGCGGAGGAACCGGCCGCTTTGGGTGTGCGGGGACTGCCCGCCTGGGGAGCCGGCTCCTGCCTTGGGCACCTTCCTGAGGTTGGGGAATACGTTGTCCTGGCGCTTGTGACAGTGCCAGGCGGGTTGTCTGCCCGGGCAGCCCCGCTCCGTGGGCAGCGGGGACAAGTGAACGGGACGGAGAGGAGGACGGGCTGCAGCTCACAGAGAGGTGCCGTAGCTTGGGAACAGAAAAAGGGGGACGGCTCCGGACAGGGTCGGCCCCAGCACCCGGTGGGTGCCGAGGGAAGAGCGCAGCAGTGCGCACAGCGATGTCAAATGAGTTAATTAATTGAGTGACGGAGCAGAGGACCCGCTGCTTTGGCCGCAGTCCGCGTGCGCACGGAGCACGGCGCTTCCTTCCTCTCCGGGCTCTTGCGAGCTCTGCCCCGTCTTCCCCTTCCGGAGCAGAGCTTGCCGGTGGATTGTCTTTTATTTTCTGCTCGTTCCATAAATGCTGCAGCTTCGTGCAAGGACTCGGGGCTTTTTGTCAGCATTTGCTGAATTCCTTGATGGAGAAGGTTGTGTTGCCAAGGTGTTTGACAGCCACGTGACCGAAGCTGGAGGGTTTTTCCACGGTTTTCAGACGGGTTCACTGGCAAACGCTCAAACCTGTGTTTTTAAGAGCGCTCAGCGACATTCCAAAGTTATCGTTCACTTCACCTCAGAGTGCACGGTGCTTTTTCAAACCAGTGTTATTCTAACCTTTCAACGTGATTTTTCTTACCGCATAAGGCTATAAATCTTCCCTGCCCTTCCATACACATGTAGTGTCTTGTAACGCTAATTAAACTGCACGCCATCCTAATTTTGCCCTCGTACTCATCCCATCTATTTTTCTTGACTGGAAGCCAAGCCCTGAGTGCTGCGGAGCGCGCAGAGCGCTCGTTCCAGTCTCACTCTATGTTAATGACTTTATATTTTAATATCTTTCAGCACTTGAAGAGGGTGTTATTTTTAGAGGTGTCTGGCTGCGAAAGGTACCCCGTACGCGAGCGGCTGAGGGGGTTTGGTGGATGTGGAGCGCTAAGTAAACTGTGCGGCGAGGAAGTGGTGAGCGTGTCTCTGGAGAGGAGTCATCTGTCAGCGTACGAAGTTACGGTGAGATTTGGGCGCAGGTCTAAAATAGCTCTGTAGGAGAGGGAAAGGGAAGCCTTGCCTAGGCTTTGGCAGGGCGCAGCTGCGAGCGCTCGCCTGGTAAGCGCTCGGGGAGCCGCGCTGGGTGTGTGTGCTGATGGGGCTGGTGCCAGCTGGGCCTGAGCGCTGCTCTAACGGGAATAATTCCTCGCAGATGGGTGGGTGCGACCGTGGGCTCTTTCCCTGAGCCCAAGTAAAACCCTGGTGTAAGTGCAAAGCACTAACTGTTGAGCCAGCAGCGTGCGCAGGCGGCCAAGACGGCCAACAGCATCCTGGCTTGTGCCAGCACTGGTGTGGCCAGCAGGAGCAGGGCAGGGATTGTCCCCCTGCGCTGGGGGCACTGGGGAGGCCACACCTTGAGTGCTGTGTCCAGTTTTGGCCTCTCGCTTCAAGAGGGACGTTGAGGTGCTGGAGCGTGTTTAGAGAAGGGCAGCGAAGCTGGTGAGGGGTCTGGAGAGCAAGTCCGATGAGGAGCGGCTGAGGGACCTGGGGTTGTTCAGCCAGGAGAAAAGGGGGCTCAGGGGAGACCTTATCGCTCCCTACAACTCCCTGACAGGAGGTTGGGGAGAGGTGGGGCTTGGTCTCTTCTCCCGTGTGACAAGTGACAGGACGAGAGGAAATGGCCTTAAGCTGCACCAGGGGAGATCTAGGGCAGATATCAGGAAAAACTTCTTTACAGAGAGGGTTGTCAGGCGTTGGAACAGGCTGCCCAGGGCGGTGGTGGAGTCCCCATCGCTGGAGGGGTCTAACAGCCGTGTGGAGGTGGTGCTGAGGGACATGGCTTGGGGACCCTGGCAGCGCAGGGGAACGGCTGGACTGGGTGATCTTAAAGGTCTCTTCTAACCAGATGGTGGTTCTGTGGTTCTGCACCAGATCGCACTGATGACGCAGCAGCGCTGTACCGTGTTCCAGACACCGTGCCAGCAGCCTCCTGGGCTCCGCCATGCTGGGCATCGCTTGCCGTGGTGTTCCTGCAGGCGTTGCGTGGCGTGGCAGGGCGCTGTGGTGCATGGCGTTGTGTGGCGTGGCATGGCGTGTTGCTGTGTGGCGTGGCGGCAGGGCTTTGACGTGGTGGCTGGTAGCTGCTGGCCCTGCTTTGGCCCAGGCGTGGCTAAATTCGGGCCGGCGCAGAGCTGCCAGAGAGCCACAGAAGTGATGGCAAGCGTGGCTTTGCAAGATCAGACCCAGCTTGTCTGCGTCTCCTTTACAAGAGGCACAATGTCCCAGGGGCAGCCCCTTGGTGACAAAGCCCATCCCTGGGGGATGTCTCAGCCACGTCCCTCCCATGCAGCCTTTTGTCTGGCCCCTCTAATCCCTCTTTGCAATTCCTTTCACGGCTGTGTTTTACATCTCTCTTGAGGCGCATAACAAGGTGGAAGGGGGAAGGTGGTGAGGAAGTTTAAGCCAGCACTTGAAGTAAAATCCTCCTCAGAGCTCAGGTCTGTAATGGTAAGTTACGTATGGGTGGAAGAGCTGGGGAGCTGCTGTGTTGGGGTTTCCACCGTGGCCAAGGCTGAGCTGTGTCTGCGGTGGCTCCAGCCCCGTGCTGGGACCAGCACTGATGCTCCTGGCCCCGTTCTGGGATGTCTCGGGGCTTTTCTAGTTCTCCCAGGATAGCTGAGCTGGATGCTGCTGCTCCCTGAATAAACCTCAGTCACGCCTCTTTTGCTGTTGTCTTGTCCCTTCTCCATTTCCTATTTCTTATTTAAAATGGCTTTGGTGGCATTCCTTCTCGGAGAGCGATTCCTCCACCCTCCACTCCCTCGCAGCCCCTTGCCGCTACATCAGCCCCACACCAGCCCTGGGAGAAGGAGGTGGCCGGGTGCTCCTGGAGCAGGAGAGCCCCATCCTCCAGAAGGAGACTTGCCCATCTCAAAGATCCCTTGGCTTTTGGTTTTTCAGTTGGTTTATTTTATTTAGCTGATGGGGACAGACTTTTCAGCAGGGGCTGTGGGGACAGGACAAGGGCTGATGGGTTCAACTGTCAGAGGAGATTCAGACCAGAGGGAAGGGGGAAATTGTTGATGCTGAGGGTGGTGAGAGCCTGGCCGACGTTGCCCAGAGAGGTGGGAGAAGCCCCATCCCTGGCACCATGGCAGGTCAGGTTGGACCCTGGGGCTCTGAGCACCCTGCTCGAGTTGCAGATGTCCCTGCGCCCTGCAGGGGGTTGGACTGGAGGAGCTTGAAAGGTCCCTTCAACCCAAACCATTTCAGATACTCAGCAAATATCTGATTAGCTTTAGTGGTGAGAAGACATAAATGCAGGAAAAAAAAAAAATCTTTCTTTTCTTTCCCACCCGTGAGGCGGCAGCGGCATTTCCCGGGGCAGCGTGGGGCTGCGGACACGTGTGGGGCAGGCGCTGATGGCCTAAACAGACGCCTTCCAGTCTTCTCCGCATGCTGGGCTCGGCGAAATGAATCCAGGAAGTAATTTTGGAGCAATGATTTCCTTCAACCTTGTAAATAAGTTGCTGAGCTGCTGCTAACCTTAACCAGCACTTTTTAAAATTTTCCCACGGGGCAGGAAAATGGGATAAGTCATTTAGAGCTGGTAGCTGGAACTGCTGGTGACCTGCTGGGACACCGGGGGGACTGGACCGTTCAGGCTCAAAAAATGAGATTTTTATGTTTCTTCTTTCCTGCAGTTGCAGGGCGCTGCCGTTTCACCCGGAGTCTCATCGGGCGTTGAGAAACGGGGGCTGCAGGAGCTGGGAGGGGTGGCCTGTCCGCCTGGAAAGCTTTCATTCTCGTGCTTTGCCGTAAAACATACCCTATGGCAGAAAAATCAGCTCAGAATGGGAGCTGCTGGGCGTGCAGCTGATGAGGTGTATCTGGAGAGCGGGAGGGAAACACGTGAAGAAAATAGCTGGGTTTTGAGTGCAGCTGTTACTGTCGTTTCAGTGATGATGAACTAAATTGGTGGGTTGGCTGCCTCGGAGCTATGGACGGGCTTGTTGGTGCTTGCCGGGTGTGTGGTGTTTTGACTCGGAACACGGCTCCTGGACTGCGCAGAACTCGCAGAATCACGGGGTGGTGTGGGTGGGAAGGGACCTCGGCAGGTCATCAAGTGCAGCCCCCTGCAGTGGGCAGGGGCAGGCTGAGCCTCCCTGGACGGTGCAGCTGGTTTACTGGTGATGCTGTGCCTTAATTCCAGCTCCTCTGGCAGCGTGGTGGCATCCTGGCGGTGCTGCTCCTCTCCGGTGGCTGCTGACCCATCCACATCCCTTCCCAAAGCCCCCTTTGTTTGGCAGGTCGCGGAACTTAATTTTGAAAGCCCAAACTGCACGTGAAAGCCTTGAACTCCGATCTAGAGATCGGGGATTTTTGCAGCATCGCGGCAGTTTCTGGGCTCTGGTGGTAGCAAAGAGCATGGGGGGGAAAGGGGGAAATGGGGGGAAAAGAGCTTCTGAGGCGCTTCTGCAGGGAGATGTTTCTGATTGGCACTGATGGGCTTTAAGGTGCAGGATGAAATGGGCTGGAGGTGCAGAATCACCCCAGCGGGGTTCAATCCTGCTGCGAGAACTGCTGGGATAAAACTGAGACACTCAAAACTTTTTTAAAGCTGTCCTGGGTGTTAAAAAACCGGATCAGTTGGCCCAATGCTTGAGACCGAGTAACCCCAGAGCACTATGTCCTGGCGCTGCTTCTGTCAATGTGCTCTTCTGGGGAAGGCTTGTAACACCAGAGCACTGTCCTGGGCTTGCTCTGGGGTTTTGAAGGGTTTCGTGGGATTTTTTGGTTTTTTTTTCTTTTGCTTGTCTCTGCTTCAGAATGTCTCTGCTCCAGGAATGCTGCTAGCGGTTCAGGTACAAAGCTCACGGGAGCATGGAGACCTTCCTGTGCTGAGAACAAACGCTCACAGACCTCTTTCCTTCTGCACGCTTCTCTTCTAGGCTGTGTCTGAGTCCGTGAATGAATTTTCTCTTGTTTTTCCATAGCAGAAGATTCCGTAAGGCACAGCCGGGCTTTGCTTTTACTGGTGCAGTGGTAAGATTCCAGCTGGCTCTTCAGGTGTAGTGATGCTGAGGGCTGGCTAAAAGCAGAAAGGAGAAGTCCTTTGACTAAGCCCTTCAGCTGAGCCGGTGGAGGCTCAGCACGAACCTTCGCAGAGCGGTTTGGGTGGGGAGGGACAGTCAAAGCTCCTCCAGTCCAACCCCCTGCAGGGAGCAGGGACGTCTGCCACTCGAGCAGGGTGCTCAGAGCCCCAGGGTCCAACCTGACCTGCCATGGTGCCAGCCATGGGGCTTCTGCCACCTCTCGGGGCAGCCTGGGCCAGGCTCTCACCACCCTCAGCGTCAAACATTTCTCCCTTCTCTCTGGCCTGAATCTCCCTCTCCGAGTTGAACCCATCAGCCCTTGTCCTGTCCCCACAGCCCCTGCTGAACAGCCCCTCCCCAGCTTGCGGACAGGCCCCTTGAAGCACTCAATGGCTGCAGTCAGGTCTCCCCCGAGCCTTCTCTGAACCCCCCCAGCTCTCCCAGCCTGCCCTGCCAGCAGAGGTACAATCTTGCTCAGTGGCACTTGGCCCCTGTGCCTGGCGAGGCACCAGGTCGATGAGATACACCAAAGCTTTCGCTCGTAGGGTTTTCCTCAGGAGGTGGAGAGAGGCTCCGTGCTCACAGCTCACGCGGATGCTGGTGGTTTTCATCCCTGGAGACCCCGTATCCCCCCAAGCACCGCAACGCTCTGTCCTGTGCGTGCCAGCGCGGGGGCTGCTCCTGCTACCCCGGCATCGCCCCTCGCTGCTGATGTCCCGGCCGGCGGCGAGGTCACGTAGCGGGGAGCAGCAGCCGGTGCAGCGCTCTGGAGGGGAAGGAGCTCGTCCCTAATGAAAGCGGGACCTGCTCCGACGGGGCGTGCGCTGCGCAGCGGTTGTTCTCACGGTGACGTGCGGCCGCGAGGCTTGGACGGTTTGTCGGCGCTGCCGCGAGCGCCTGCGGCAGTCGGTTCCGTACGCGCCGCCTTCACGCACTGGCTGGTCTGGAACGGTGGGGTGAGCTCTCGGAAGCGAAGGTCTTCAAGTGTTAAAGACAAAGCGTCGCTCCTCGGCTGGGCTCTGCCGATGCAGGCGTCTGGCGCGCGTTTCTAGCAACAGGCTGGGTCTGCCAAAGAGCATGACGCTGGAGACAGCAAAGAGCTGTCAACTCGGTCCTCCCGCGCCTGCCAGCCTGCTCTCCTCTCGCTCCTCAGAGTAACCGGGCTCTTTGGGAGTGATGTGCGGGTCAGGGCTCCTCGGTGCCTCTGCGATGCTTCCCCTCACTCGGCAGAGCCCCGTCCCCTTCCCTCCATCCTCGCAGCCCCCCACGCACGGGCTGCTGGATCCCTCTGCACACCCATCGCCGAGGGTCACGCCAAGCTCAGAATAACTTGAGGAGTTCTCCTCTAGTGCCCAAATATTGGACCAAAGTAGTCCAGGGGGGATTTTGGCTGAAATATTGACCAGCTTGTTCCTGTTTAATGAAGGCTTTTGGGCTTCTGAATCACATGTGGGTGGCTACCACTAGACTCGGAAGAAAGCCTCCAGAGACCCCCACCCCTGAGGCTGGTGTCCCCCCACCTTGTGGACTATGAGCTTCTCGGCCGTTGGTCCCTCCTGACTCAAAACCCTTTCTCCACCCCAGTCTGCGGATGCTGGAAAGCCGATTTTATCCATGATAACTCTGATAACGATAGTCGATGGGGGCTGGTTGAGGCGGTTAAACTTTCGGTCAGGTCCCGGTGAATGTCCCGTGTGTCTTCAAGCTACTCATCTGCATCAGGTACTGAAGCAGTTAAATATTCCTGCTGCTGGTGTTCGAAAGCAACACCAGGTATCTTCCGGGGTGTGGGGGGAGGACGACCCACGGTTACTGTCTGTAGTCTGGCAAACAGCAAAAGTGTTGATGTGGTGAAGAGAAACCGCAGCCCGAGGCGGTGGCTGACAGGGCAGGTCCCACTGACGTGTTTGCCCAGCGGTGCTGGTATCCCTAAGTAGTTTTCTCGAAAAGCCCAAACCTGAGAACAATAGCAACGAAAACCCACGGCAGGCTTTGTGAGCAGATGCAGCTTCAAGATAACAAGTGACTTTTGCTCCTTGTTTGACTGCTTGGCGTTTAGTGGTTAATTCGTGGGGCCAAGTACGGTTAGATAGCTCGGAAGGTTGTAGAACGCTGGAATTGAAAGGGTTTAGATTGTGCTTTTCAGCCTCAGCCCGTGAGGCTGGTGGAGGCAGGCAGAGCAGAAAGGACGAAGAGTAAACATTTGTTTTGGACGGTAAAAGGTTGAGTTTGGAGAGGGCAGATGGGAACAGCTTGTGCAGCCTGTTCTGCGAGGACGGGTGCTGAGGGGGCTGTAGAAGTGGGACCTGGAAAGCCAACTTCTCTGGAATTGTGGAATTGTTTGGGTTGGAAAAGACCTTTAAGATCACTGAGTCCAACTGCCAGGTCCCCCCCTGACCCCTGTCCCTCAGCACCACCTCCACACGGCTGGGAAACCCCTCCAGGGCTGGGGACTCCACCACTGCCCTGGGCAGCCTGGGCCAGGGCTCACAGCCCTTTCCGGGAAGAATTTCTCCTAATATCCAATTCTACCCGCCCCGCCTGGGCTTTGCAGCATCATCTGTTGCCGGGACCAGAACTGGTCTTAAATGGTGCTGGGAGGAGGTGGGCTGCCGTGCCACGTGGCCATCTGCCACCCCGTCTGTGCCGGTCCTTCCCCTTGTTTGGCAAACGAAGCCAAACTGCCTTTGTAACGGACTCGGAGGGCTGTCGTACAAAGAAGGGCGTAAGAAACATGACACTCAGCTTGTGATTCCTGGCAGGAACGCTTTGCAGTGGGGAAATTTCGGTTTAGTGGGGTTGCTTCCACGCCGTTCTGCTAGCTGAAGGGCAAGTGACACTGTGAGCATTAATCGTTAGTAAATGACAACGTGAAATACGCCTTACATCTCCAGAACCGCGCTGCCGGTACTGCTCGTCCAGAAATGCTTCTTCCCCGGTCCTTCTTTTCGGTCTTGCCCCAAAGTGGACCCCAATTAAATGTTCTTGCTAGGACGGAGCTTAATGGTGAAGGGAAAACGTGGCTTCATTGTGCCTGGGGGAGAGGCCTGACAAAGAGGAGAAGACGACGTGGGGTGAGCTGGGCAGCCCCGCGGTTGCTCTGGCTGGTTGGCCCGTGGGCTCTCGTGTCGTACGCGGCAGGCTGATGGGTGCCTGCGCTGTAACAACAGGAGCCAAGCCCAGGGTGGCTTCCTGGGGCTTTTTTCTGGCTTTTAGTTTTGTTTTTAAGGCCAGTACTCTGGGTTTGAGTATCTTGGAGTTTTGTGGGCAAGGTGTATGGTGGTTACCAGCGGTTTAGAGATTGAAGAGATTGCCCATGTGGTGAGCGATGCCCTGTTGGTCCCGTGTCCCAGGCAGCTGCTGTTGCGGTGGCTCTTAGGTTGGTTGGTACATCTGGGCTTGGTGTACTCGTGGCTTTCACACCTTAAGACGAGTGATTTGGGAAGAGCTGGTGTAGGAAGCTGCGTTGAGGTGGGTTGACAGAGAGCTAGTGAAGACATGTTTGAGAGTTCGAGTGGCAGGAAGGGTGAACAGTCTCACATAGTGGTTAATTTTAGCTTTAGGTACAACAAATGGTGCTGCTCGTTTCAGAAATAATGAATTGGAGGTTGGTTTGGGCTGAGTTTGGGCTCTCTGTCTACAAAAGGTTTTTTCCAACACAGTCTGCCAGGGTTGTTGTCCACGGGGAAGAGAGAGGTGTCAAGGGGTGATGGGTTTTAAACTAGAAGAGGAGGTTTAGACTACATCTAAGGAGGAAATATTTTACATATGCTGAGGGTGGTGAGACCCTGGCCCAGGCTGCCCAGAGAGGTGGGAGAAGCCCCATCGCTGGCACCACGGCAGGTCAGGTTGGACCTGGGGGCTCTGAGCACCCTACTCAGTGGCAGACGTCCCTGCTCAGTGCAGGGGGTTGGAACTAGATGAGCTTTGACGGTCCCTTCCCACCCAAACTGTTCTATGATTCTAAGTACCAATGGCTACATCTGCAGAGAGGAGCCTTGGCTCCACCTCACGCCTTTCAGGTATTACCAAGCCTCAGATACTCTTCACAATTTGGTTTAGGTTAAAATCAGGTTAAATTTTAAATTTTCACGCTACCCGGTTGGAAACATGTCCCTGTGTATGTTTGAGGGTCCCTTTGGTGAACAAAAATATTTCTCTTTTTCCCAGCATCGCGCTAAAAATGGAGATTATCCTCAGGATTCTGCTGTCAAGGCACAATGCCGGCATTTTCAGACCGAAAAGACGTGGGTTATTCCTTACAGGGTCCTCATTTTCTTTTGCCCTGTGACAGCTCCGTCACAGAACTGTCTGCACATAAATTAAGCAAAATTCTTTGGCCAACTCCCGCACACACCTGCGCACTCACGCGTTCTGCCAATAAATCGCTGCAGTCGGAAGTTGCTTCTGAAATCTTTGCTGAGGAATGATTTTGGGAATCGCCAGAACTATTCTTCTCAGACTTGGACTTCTTACGCGCTCATTGGTTGAGTGCCCAGTGAAGAAGCACGTGGCTCGGGCTGGTGGTGGGTGATGCGCTGGAGATGTGGTGTGGTGGAGCTGGGACCAGCGAGTCGGTGGGAAGCTGCCAAGAGAATTGGCCAGTTAGGAAATAATTCGGCTCTTGGTGACGGTGGTTCTTTTCCTTCACAGCGAGGATGTCTCCTGGATGTGGAAGAATGAGCGTTTCTATCGCTTTCTAGTTTTGGGACGTCTTGTGTTACTGTGTGCATTGGTGGTACCCGAAGGGGTGAGCGTGTCCTGTAATGACGGGGGGCTCTGGCCTGCGGTTATACCCGACAGCAGAGAATTCCCTAGACTCGCCTCGTAAAATAAACAAACCCCCCAGATAACTAACGCTGTGGTTCGTGACTCTCCCGATGGGTTTTCCGTCGCACGTGGGAGGCTGAGCGCGCTGGATCTCCCTGTCGCTCCCCGCTCTCGTTTCGAGCTGGTTCAGACTTGGGCTGCTTTGAGAACACTAGTTACCGTCCCCGTTCCGAGGAGTTACCATCAGGGCGGTTCCTGGGTGACCGTACGTCTGCTGGGATCGATATTAACCCATCGAGGTCCTCAGTGCGCTGGGTGCGCCAGGGAGCTGCTTGTCGTTCCGGTAATGACGTACCACAGCACCAAGCTGTTCCTTCCAGTCTCGGGGTCACAGCCCCGCACCGTGGAACGAAAGGTGGGGGTTACGGCTCCCTACCCATCACCTCCAGCCCCAGAGGTCTCCCGCACACCGTTGCCTCTCCCAGGGCTCCCCACCCCGCCGTGTCTCCCGCACCAGTGCGACAAAGCGGTGCAAAACACCAGGCTCTCTTGAGTACGTATGGGATTAATTTAATTAATTTTTTAATAGCTCCCTGTTTGTAATGGGTGGCCGAGGTTAGCCGAGGCGACGGGAGGAGGATGCCGAGGGGAGCGCAGCGAACCCCTGTGCGTGGCCGAGGTGGGATTTCAGTAGGAGAACGTCCCCCGAAGAGCGTGCCTTGGTGCCCACAGCCATTAAGCCTAATAATCTCGCAGTCTGTATCGACTTACAACTGAAAGCCTGCAGTAATTTGGAGCAGCATTTCCATTGTGAGTGGTGGCGATGATGCTGAGCTTGTCTTTTAATGCTGAGCTTGGAGTCTTTGAGGTTTGGATTAAAAAAAACTTCAATGAAACCACAAGAAAGCCATTGGAAGCATAACTGAGCAGGTGGAACAAATTTGTTAAATCTGCTATTGGGAAAACAGCAAGTTGCTTTTAAGAAACAAATCAATCTGCACTCAGTGTTCCCTAATGAGGAGTGGGATAGAGAGGCTAAAAATAGCCCCAAATGGGAGCTAACGCTGCGGAGGAACGGCTCCAAACTCCACTATAATATTGCCCATTGTGGTGACAATCAGGATTTTAAAGTTCATTGAGATCCTTGCTGGGACGCAGATGGGGCTTTAAGAGCCAGCGTATTTCACTTGGCCAAGTCCAGTTTTTATTTGCATAATAACTTATTATATGTATTGCCAGTAGCTCGCGGAGCCCCTGGTCAGGGTTGGGAAACCACCATGAGTTCACACTCCTCAGCCTGGCGAGACAGCGCACTCGGCGAAGAACTGGGGGGGAGGCGTCTCTAGCAGCTAACGAGCGATTATGCGCTCGAAACGGCAGGAAAAAACAGCTTTTAACCCCTGCCTTGGGGTGGGGTGACCTTCATGTGTCCCGGCTCCTCTCCCCGGGTGCCCTTTCAAGGGTCTTTGTCCTTCAGCAGCGTTTGTCCCCCGTCCCCCAGCCTGCGGCAAGAGCTCTAGCAGCTTATTTTAATAAAGTAAAGGAGTTTATCCCGCTGGAAAATGTGTCCGTCGGCACCTGGTGACACCCAGGAGGTGGGTCTGGCTGCTGTGCTCCGCGTTCTGCTGCCTTTCTTACTTCCCCCTTCACTGGTGGGGCAGCAGAGCCAACTCCGCTTCCATTTTTCTCGGCAAGCTCTCCCATAGCCTCATCCCTCTCAGCAGGGTCTTCCCAGGGTTATTCCCGAGTTTTCCTGAGCTCTGTCATGCCTGGCTTGGCAAATCTTGGGCATCGCCATCGCCTTTCATGATCAGTCATGTCTTTCTCCACTCTTTGATATTTGCCGAGGGCTTCTCCGCGCAGGGGGTTTCTCGCGAGCGCCGTTTCGGAGTAGCTGCTCCGAACTAACTGAATCCACATGGACAGCTGTTGCTCAGAGGGGAGGAGGTAAGTGCATCCATACAGCTTCGGTTTAGTGCCGGAGGGAGCGCGGAGCGGCTGGTGCAGCTGGTGCACGGCCGTCGCCCGTCTCCAGGAGCTCTCTTATGGCACTTAAAATGAGGGGGAAAAAAAAAAAACAACCTCCACAACTTCCAGATTCTGGTGGGTGGGGAGAATCGGGAGGTTCTGGAGTTGTCAATGAGATTTTGACAGCCAGGTATCACCGTGTGCTGGGATGGCAATGATTGCTTGGGGACAGCTATGCTCGGACGCGCCACGAGCTGACCTGGGGATGTGGCGGCATGTGGCTTCTTGTGTTTGGGGTTGGACAAGGTTTAGCTGAAACTAGTTTTGGCATGACCGGGGCAGGTGGCAATGGCGATTGGGTAGCAAACGCTGCTGTCGTCTTCTGCGGGAGGTCGAGATGTCCTTGGGGTGCTGGAGCACAGGGCCATTGCTGCCTGCGTGCTCACCATGCTCAGTGTTAGCCTTTGGTTGGGTGCACTGGCCCAGGCTGCCCCGAGAGGTGGGAGAAGCCCCATGGCTGGCACCACCCCAGGTCAGGTTGGACCCTGGGGCTCTGAGCAGCCTGCTCTGGGTGCAGATGTCCCTGCTCCCTGCAGGGGGTTGGACTGGAGGAGCTTGGAAGGTCCCTTCAACCCAAACCGGTCCATGATTTGATGAAACCGTCCGTTTTGCTTTGCAAGAGGTGCCGGCTCTGGGAGCACCAGGGGCTGTTTGAGCAAGGCTGGGATTCCCTGAGCGCATTGCAACACGGCTTTCTGCCCCAAACCTCATCGCAAACTTAAAGGACTTTTTTTTTTTTTTAAAATTATTTTTCCTCACCACTAGCTGGGCTTTGGAAAGCCAACCCGTAACCGTCATCAACCTGATTATTAATGTGGTGGGCTCTGGAAGGATCTGTGGTTTCCAGAAACTCCGGCTGTCGCTTTAATGAAGAGCGGGGCTCCGCTTTCGGGGCTCGTGTGGCAATTGTGCTGACTCCTCCTGGGGCTGCGGGAAGCCCTGCTCGCCTTCTGTTTCCGTGGTTTGCGAGCGCTTTTATGTGACACTTGGGCTAGGAGCGAGCATCTCCGCTCCAGCCGTGAGGAGCCGCACAATGGCGATGGGCTGCGCCCGGCAGCCCGGGGCAGGGGCGGGGGGGACCCGCTGGCCCGGTCTAGAGCCGCCGGTAGCGGTGGGGAGGCAGGGAGCTGGCACCCCTGGGTGCCCCTGGGGGTGCGGAGGCTTTCAGGAGGTACCGGAGTCTCTCCGGCCACGCCGCCAGTGATTTTTTTTGAGGCCAAGGGGTTCCTGGAGGCTTTGTGTTCCCGCTTTGAAGCTCAGGTCTGAAAGTGTTGTAATGAGATTTTATGATGTATTCTGGCAAGGTCTTGTTATTTTCTGTGTGGATTTATTGTATAATGAATTGAGTGATTTTGAAATGTTTTGTGCAACGGTTTTTTGGAAAGGACATTGTATTTTGTTTATGGGATGTGTGAGTTTTTATGAAACTTTATTTAGCTTTTAGCAAGAATAATCTTTATTCAACAAATAGCGCAAATAAATCTTTAATTGAACAAATATGTGCCAACTTTCAAACACAGCAACAAACAATGACATGAAACAAGGCAGCTCTGGAACAATATACAACTTTAAACATAGTATTAAAAAAACCCCAAAACCGACCCAAAAACCCCTAACAAAGCAGAATTTGGGCCCCGTGGCAGGGCAGCAGCTCGGCGCACGGATACGCCGGACCTGCCAAGCTGGAGGGCGCGGTGGAGGGAGCCTGGTGCCTGCCAGGGGGCCGGGGGTGCCCGGCGGATCAGGGGGCAGCTGGTGCCCCCGCCCCCCCCCCCAAGCCGGGGTTCGGAGGGAGCCGCCGCTGCCAGCTCGCGCCAGGCTGTCGGACGTGACTGGGCTGCGCGAGCGCTCGTAGCTGTGGGGCGATGTGGAAACGTGGTCTCCAGCAAAGCCGGCTGGCTCCGCGGCCGCACCAGGAAACGGTTCATATATGTCCCTGTCCTTTCGCAGCCGCCTTCCCGGGGCGGCCAATGCTCCCCCTCCTCGCGGCGGCATCTCCAGCCCCTTGGCGTCTCCGAGGAGGGCTGGCAGGGTGCACTGTGGGGTCAAGGGCCGCTCCGTTGAGGCTTTGCATCTTCCAGCCTGGTGTTATTTTGGAGCTCTTTGCAGGCGGCCGAGTGCCTTCAGTCTGTGCGCGTTGCTGCATCTCACATTCACGAGTCGGGCAGTAGCTCCAAACTCATTCAGGCCGTTGCTCAACCTGGGAGATGATGTTAGCATCCAACCTGGGAGATGATGTTAGCATCCCCTTACTCCTCTTCGGTGCATCTTTTGTTGCCTGTGCTGCCACTGCAGTTCCTCCTCCACTCCTATCCGAGCTTGCTGCCAGGAGCGGAGCTCCGGGAAGGGCTGAGGCAGCAGGACATTCCCATGCCGAGGCTTGGCTGCTGCAGCCTGGGCTGGAAATGGAGCTTTCCATCCCCATCCCCGCTTGGGCTGCACTTGAGCCTTTCCCGGGATGGTTGTATCATGGGTGGCGATGAAACAGTCCATACCATGCACGTGTTTTTCTTTCCCATGGCTGTGGTATGAGGCACTGCGCTCCGGTGGCCGCGGTCCTCCTCGCACCGTGTCCCTGCTGCTGACATCTCCATCCCTTGTCCACTTCCGTCCCTCTGTGAAGCTGCCGTGGCCTGAGGTTTAAGGTCATTTGCTTCTTCGTGAGTAAATAGACGCCTGGATGGGGAAGCGCAGGCGGTGAGTGGGACACTGCCGCCGGGATCCCGTGTGTGCCCCAGCGATGGCTGGGGAGGGGGCTGCAGCCCCTCGTGCCTCTCCGGACTCCAGGGTGCTGAAGCCCGAGCCGGGATGGCACGGTGGCACTGCCAAACCGGGGCTTGCGTGGCAGCCACGTGAAAGTTTGTGCCATCGTGGCTGGAAGTTCCTGCAGAAGTCTCGAACCCACCATGAGAGGAGCGTAGGAAGCCCAAGGGAAGGAGTCAGTGATGCCGGGGAGCAGGCAGGGTCGTAACGCTTTGGGTGCCGTTCTCTAGAGCTTTATTAAGCTGCATCCTCCAGCCCTGCTGAATTTTATTCCTCTGGGAAATCTCCTTTTAAATTTTTCACTTGTTTAAATATCTTTATCACAAATAAATATTTGCAACCGATTCTGGGTTTCCCAGAGCTCTGCATCAGCTGTAGAAAGAAATGACAGTATTAGATTTCTCATCTGGAGGACACACGCTACTTTAAAAAAAAAAAAACCAAAACAAACCTTTTGCAACGTGCTAAGTGACTTCTGTTCTTCTTTCTCCCTTCAGGGCTGTCTCAGCATTGGTGTCACTTCACTCTTTTTGAGGTTAGCCCTTAGAGAAGGGCAGAGTCACCGTGCTGATTATTTCTATACTGACCTGATTCTGCTGGATTTCCTTCCTCCTTCCAACCCTCACCTGGGTTATGCTTTTCTCTTGACATGCCAATAGTTATCCTAAAGTACGGAAGGAGCTTCTTAATGAAGATGCTGGTATAGGAGCCCTGGCTGGCTGCTGCTTTCCCTGGGGTTTGTGGGGTTCGTGGGGTTCCCATACTGGTGACAAAGTTATCTCGGCTGTTTATGGCGGGAGGAGACCGAACTCTGCTTTTAAGTGGTTCCTCCTCACTTTCTAACCTCAGAAACGTCAGGAATAGGAAGCCTGAGCTTGCATCTGTCTGTGGGCAGCCTGGTCTAGTGAACCCATTGTTACGGGAGGAGCGTTTCCAGCCCTTCATCGGCCTTTTTGGCCCCTAGAAATTTTAACAAAAGAGCTTTTCTTCTAATAGTGAGCAATGCAATTGGGTGCTAATGAACACAAATTAATTCTGAATGGAAAATTCCTCCTCGCCTGGGTTGTGCCATTCTCTTTTTATCCCTAAACCTACCAGACTCCTCTCCCGCTGCCCGTACTTTTCCGGGAAGAACAAATGAGGCTTATGTTTCCAGAGCTGGGAGCTGGAGGCATCGCGCCTCTCCACGCGCCCTTGGGCTGAACCTTCTTCAGACCTTTTGTAGGACCCCAAAAGGGCACAACGCTTTGCTCTGCACCTCGCCTCTAAACGTTGCGTTTGGCCTCATTTTCTTCCTCGGCTCCCTCCTCTTTCTTGCACATTGTGATTCCTTTATATACCTACAGAACCTGGTCAAAGCTCTTCCTTTTTAGCTACAAATAGAGGTGTTGCTTTTGGTTTCACGTCAGGTTTGCGTTGAGGGTGGACTTTGTCTCTGCAGAGCAGCAGGAGACTGTTTGGGCTGGGGACAGCGTCACTCATTTGTAAATGGAAGATGTTGGTGCAGAGATGCCCCGAGGTCACACCAGAGGCTTGTGGCTGAGCCAGCGTTTTGGGTCTAGATCTCCCGAAACGCAGCCTGGCACCGTGCCACCACCTCCAGCCAGGCCTGTGCGACTTTCCTAAAGCTCCTGTTAGCGGTTCGTGCGTTAAAACCGAGACTAAAGGCCGACTGTGGAGAAGAACACCTGCCTGCGGGTTTTATTTTGAAATCCGTATTAACTTACGAGATCAATGAGTTGATGTCGCTTGCACCGTGCAGAAGGAATCAGGGAAAAGCCATTGATGTGCCAGATGTGTGGCTGTAAAATCTGCTGCCTGACAGCAGAGCCATCGGTGGTGGTTTGCCCAGCATGTCTTCTCGTGGGTGAGGACAGGAGGTAGGGAGATGGGGACTGGAAATATGACAAGCAGTGGTGTCCTCTCTGCGGAAAAGCCTCCTTGCAGCCAACACTCCAACGGCCAATGGTAGACTTCCTTGATTCATGATGGTTTTTTTTAACTACTTAATTTCCCATTTGCTGAGGAGGGTGTAATTCCCCTTAGGACCAAACTATGAGGACAAAACTGTTTGTCTGTGCTGAGCTGGTGTGCAAGCACAGTCCGGCAGAAGGTGAGACGGTGTTCTTGGTGTCCAGCCTGTCGAGAGCCATCAGCAAAGAGAAGATCCGCATCCTCCTGTTCTGGACAAACCACCCTGAGCACTGTGCAGAGGAAAGAGCCATTCCTCGAGGTGAGGTTGCATCGTACCTGAACCCGTGAGAGGTGAGCTGGTGTTGGGACTGGTGTCCTTCCAAAAGGCAGGAGAGAAGGAGCATCAGCAGGATCTCAGTGCCGGTGCTTGGTCAGCACCAGCCAGTTTGGAGTTTGCTGCAGGTTAAGACGGTGAGGTCCAGAGAGCAGGGCCAGTGTCCGGCTGACCAGCAAGGTGCTTGCAGTCATACAGCTGTCTTGCCTCTTACTGGTGAGAAGGAGGTTTCCTCTTGCTCACTGACTGTCTTTAAGCCTTTTCAGGTCTCCCCATGCCTCGGTCCCGGGCCATAACTCCAGTAGCTCCTCTGTGGGTTGAGGGCTCAGATCTGCCTCTTGGGACATGGTGGCCCTTGTGGGAGGACATTCATGTGGCACTGTGGGACGTGCAGGTCTCTGTGTGTCGCAGCACAGGGCTGCCGAGCAGTTTTTCCTCTGGTGGACCAGGATCCTGTGCACGCCTTGGCTGGGAGCAGCTCGGCTGTGTTTCATATCAACAAATCACATGCTCCTTCCTGGAAGTGGTAAATCTTCTCTGGCTTCATGTCAGCAGCGTATCAGGCATGTAAAGTGAGTTGGCAGGGAACCTTCATCTTCCTCAGGCTTTTGGATCACGAGAGGATGATCAACCAGATGTCCTCAAAGTCCCGCGTATCCCATAGTTGTCCTGCAGCCAGCCTGGAGTCCAGCGAGGAAAACTTCGCTGCTTGGCTCCGTGTCCAGGTCTGCTGAACCTTTCCCAGGTCTCGCAGAGACAGAACAGTGTTGGATCCACGTGGAAGGCCAGAAGGACGCTGAGCTTGTCCTACAGATACTGCAGGGAATGAACGCATTTACCCCTTCCGCTGTTTTTCCCTGCAGACCTCAGGAAGGGGCTGAGGGCTGCATGGCTTGGAGGATGTCTGCTATGCCAATAAAGAGTGGTTTATTTGCACCGAACATGGCATTTGAATGGTTGTGGATAGGAAGAATGAATGAGTAGTGCTTCATGGTACCTGTCTAAAGAACTTAGTTGGAGTCCCAAGTCCAGACGCTGAGGGTTCTGGTTTCCGTGTCTTTGGTTTCAGACCATCCTCTTGCTCCAGGATCTTCCTTTGGAAAGAATGCGACGTTCTGCGTCAGCGCTTGCAGCTTGTAGTTCCCGCAAAGATCCTCATCCTGGTTTTGGGATGATTTTGATCTTAACCTGTGAGTCAGAGCACGCACTTCAGCAGCATCTTAATGAGCTTATGGCTCAAAGCTATTTATTATCTGTTATAACAGGCCTTTTATTGCACTGGAAGACTAATTTGCGTTGCTTGTTGTAATTAACGCTGTAAAATGTTTAAACAAAAGTACAGATAGAAATTAAATTTACAGGCATTGAATTCAGTGGCATTAAAATAAACCTTTGATTTGTTTTTCTCCCTTGGCAAGAAAGTGATTAGCTCAAATTAAATTTAGGGAAAGCTCTCAACTCAGAACGACTGATTTAATGGAAAAAAGGCATCCCAAACTGCCGGAGCAGCTCGAGGAGGAGCCCGACTTAAGGAAAGCTTAACCGTTTCGGGTGGGAGAGGTGCATGCCCCAAAAACCTGGGGTGGTGTCTCATCTCAGGGGAAGGTGGGAGTGTTCTGCTCCAGTGCCTCGGGCTAACCATCGTATCAGGTTGAATGGAAAAGGGTTCTGGGTTATTTTGGGGAGGATTTGGGGTTCTCCCTCTCCCGCCGGGCAGGAGATGGGCATCTTCCTCATGCCCTGCCTGAGTGTCAGGTACGGGCAGGCTGTTCCATCAAGGACGTGGTTTGGAAAATCAGCCTTCACAATTGCAGCTGATCTCAGAGGAAAGGGGTGGGAATTGCGCCGTGTCCCCTCTGCCCCTGGGGCGCTGGGGATAGCAGCAGGGACCTGCCATCAGTAAATCTCCTGCTGCAGAGCACATGAAACTTCTGGAAAAGTCTTTTTTGCCCTGGAAAAGGCTTCAGTGTGTTCATCCTCAAATGAAGTCATCAAACCCAGGCCACTTCTGCTCTGATTCATGGAGCAAGCTTGGACCAAAAATGACGGGGCGAGAAAACGGTCTCTTGGTAAGGTTTGGATTGTGTTCTATTGTTTGGAATTTTTTTGTTTTATGGCTCTGATTTGCATAGTTGGAACTAATTTGTACCGTCTGGGACCAAGGCTCTGAGTTGTGCGTGGGTTGGTGTTGAGCTGCTGCAGAGATTAATAGGTGAGTACGTGTTCCCTGGGGTCAGGGCTGCCCTGATTTACGGCTTCTGGACCTCTGGGGGACTGCTCTGGTCTGTCTGGCAGAGAGTTATGGTAGTCAAAGAAATAAGGAGGGCAGGGTGTAGCATGGCTCTGTCTCTCCTCGAGTCTTCCGTGGTGCTGAGTTGCCTGGGAAGGCTTCAGAGGGGAAAGCTCTGCAAACCCGAGGGTGTTTGTTCACCCCGCTCTTTAGTGGGGTGGTGCTGTGGGGGATGTTCAGCAGCTCGTTTGGGTTTGGAGAAGCTACAAGTAGTTAAAAAAGGGGCTTGTCCCAAAGCCTGGTGAAGATTCAGGTCCTGATGAAGTGGATTGGAGGTTTCAGGTCTTTGCCGGCTCCTGGTCGGTTTGGTGGCCTTAAAACGGCGTTTCCACCGGGTTCGGGGTGAAAGCCACCAGCAAGGACCTGCCTGTACTGAGGATGTGGAAAACTGAGAGCAGCTACAACCAGAAGCAGCTTACACAAAAGCTGTCATGCCCCGGCGCCTCGAGGAGCAGTGATGGAAACCGTCTTGTCTTGGGCGGGTCATGCCCAAACGAGGTGGTTTTTTAAGCACTTTCTGTGAGTTTCCGTCCCTCCGCAGCAGGTCGCTTTCCACGTTGGTTTGTTCTCTCTTTTTAAGCATTTTTATTTCGAGATCGAGGTCGTATTGCTCCTCCATCCAGCGCTTCCTTCTCACTGTTTGCAGGGTAAATCCGTGCCAGCTGGAGCGTGGGTGCGTTAGCTGTGCCCGTCTGGGACGGCTGTCAGCTCGTTCGCAATCCCCCTCAGTCCTTGCCAGAGGATTTGGGAACCTTTCTTCTTTCGCTGGTTTTTTCCCCCCAAGGCTCTTTGCTGATGTGGGCACCGTGTTTCTGTGCTGCTCTCTCTCCACATTCCATTGCAGAGGCTCTTGGGCAACGTACGATTCCTCCACAACCCTCCTGTACTTACATTTGCGTGATCTGATTTTTTTTCTCCTCATACTGATTTTTCTGAGTTTTCATTTGTATGTTCGCTGTAATAGAATACCCCCTTCCCTCTCTGTTTTATCTCTGCGTGCCCCAGCCACCCAGGACACTTGAGAGGAGCATTGTCCCGCTACCAGAGGAAAGACAAAGATGACCTCAAGCTATATAAAAGCTCATGTTTTGTGTCTTGTTTAAGTCTTTTTTGTTGTTGTTAATTTGCAAGGCGAGCCACCCCTTCAGACACGGGGTAACGGAGCCTCTGAGCGCTTGCTCTACAGAAAATAAGAATTAATTTTGCACAAGTCGTTTGCCTTGGGATAAACTGGAAGGAAGGAGCATCTTGCTGGCTGCAAGGGGGTCTGCTGAGGGAGCGCTTTGTTTGCAGAGGGGTTCGTCCTGCCCAAACTGCCGGGTGGGAAGCGGGAATGAAGCTCTTCCCCTCTTGTCTGGTTTTGCTTGTAGTGTAGTGGGCCGCGTGTTCTGGGGGTTGCAGTTTAAGTCTCTTAATCAGTCGTTAAGGAAAGTTGTGAAATTAGCGCAGACGCGGGATTTAACCGCTGGCGTTTGATACCTGTGTTGTGTTGGGTTTGGTTTGCAGTGCGAGGGCTTTGGTGAGGTGACGAGCTGGCGATGTGCGTCAGGGGCACCGGACTTTCCTTTGCTTTTTCTGGTGGTTTTTAAGAGCAGACTTGCTCTGTGGTTACTGCCAGGCGCTCTGGCTTTCTCTGCTGCTTAGAAAAGAAGTTGGGGACAACGGTGTTCGAGTTTGGGGGTTTGGGGTGGGTTGGGTTTTTTTGCTCAGGCAATGGAGATGGAGATTTCAGCCAAGGAGTCCTCCTGTGACCCAAGATCTGGGGCTCGGAGCAGCCTGGTCTGGTGGAAGGTGTCCCTGCCCATGGCAGGGCGGTTGGAACAAGGTGATCTTCAAGGTCCTTTCCAACCCAAACCATCCTGTGATTCTATATTCACAGCGCCAGCTGAAGTCGGTGCTCAGCAGCCTGGTGTGAGCAGCTCGTGCCTCGGGGTGTGCCTGGGCTGCTGGCGGAGCAGCGTTTAAGAGTATCACCCCAACACTAGTCATCCCCCAGCCTTACCTGTGAGTGATAGTCCTCAAAACTGGTGGCTTTTACAGTGGAGAGTTTCCCGGGCGGTGCTGATGCATGTTGTCCCTGGCCCCAGGATGGGATGGGTCCATGGGAGAGCAGGGAGCAGGCGCTGTCGGTCCTCGGCCTGGGGCTGCTGCTGCAGGTGAGGTGACATGGCCATGGAGGTCTTCTCCAGAACACTTTGGTACCACATAATGATGGGTCTCAAAAGCTGCTTGCCAGCAAATAATGGCTCTTAAGAGGTACAGTCTGACACTGGTGTCAAGACGGGATGCTGGGACATGGATGAACCTTTATGAGGTCCTGTGAGATACGCTGGAAGGTGACTTGGAGATGCTAAAAAGTGGAAGAGCAGCTTCTACCGTTGCCCACTCGCACGTTCCCCTGCCTCCATTTCTGTACTGCTCTGTGTGTGCCTGGTGAGCGCTCGCTTTTTCACTTGAAGTCAAGCACTAACGAGAGGGTCTCAATGAAAACCGGCGCATCCCCTGGCTCACCGGGGAGCTCCGCAGCAACGCCCCTTTGTTACGGAGCTGTGAACCGTGGCTGACTGTGCTGGGGAGCTCTGCCTCCTGCGTGCGCGAGGGAATTACCTTGCTCAGCGCGCAGGACGGGTACCGCTGCCGGCAGCTAATCCGCAGGAACACGCGCAGCCCAGCCTTCCACTTCGCCCAACGCCGCGGAGCAGGATGCGTCAACGCGCCGGTGCCTGACAAAGAGCCACTTGGGGGGCTGGGGGAGGCGGGAAGGCAGGGCCCCAGGGGAAGGGGTTGGGACATGCTGCTGGGTACGGTGTCTGCACAGAAGCAGCCCGTTCACAAACCCCTCCTCTCTTGGGCTAACGGAAGGCTGGCAGCATCCCCGGAGAAAGCACGGGCAGGAGCCGCCGGGCGGTTTGCGCCTTCACTGGAGGTGGAACTGGCTTCTTAGCAGAGCGAGCTGACTTTGGGGGGGTTACACCTTGTGCTTCTGGGTGCTGCACAGATTTCACCCCTTTCAGATGTTGCTTCTCCTCTTCTCTTTTCTCCTCGGCTCTGGAAGTTGACAGAGGGCTGGGGTTTCCTCTCCTTTGGAATGGTGACCCTGCTGCATAAAGTTGTCTGGCTCTCTGCTCTCCCCGCCGGGGGATAGATGGGAGCATCTGGTAACGAGGCGGCGCCGCTGGTGCGTGCTGCTGAATTGCTGTGGCTAGGATCACGCGTGTACGTGGGGACCCTTCCCCAGTGTGGCTGTGCTGAGGTGTTCCCTTCGGACCCAGCCCAGCCTGCCGAGCCGTGGGTGCAGGGCCAGAGGCAGAGCCCAGCACAGCAAAGCCCCCCAAAGCTGGAGAGCCCACGGGGTCTTCCCTTGCTGCCATCTCAAAGGGGCGAGCTCGCCTGCTCTTCGGCAGCACCAATACAGAAGGGAGCGTTTCCGCAGGGGTTTGTCCTTCCACAGGACGCTGGTAGGTCACACCTCCCGAGGTGGGATTCGAATCACGCGTGGGCTGAGCTGGGCAGTCGGTTGTTGTGCTGGCGAACGCCGACAGAAACAGCCGAGTGATGCTGCAAAAAGGTTAACCCCGCTCGAGCTAAACACTGACCTTGCCTGGCGCTGGGGTGCTGCTGCTGCGCGTTTGGCGGATGCATTTCACGGATCCTGGGGAGGAAGCTGAGGGCGAGGGACCAGAGAGCGCCCTGAGCCCCACCAATTATACAGCAGTTTAATTTTTTTCAATTAAAAAAATTGAGCGCTGAGCTGTGAGTGAAGGTGCCGCCGGGGCAGTGGGACGTGGATCTTGAGGCACACGTATCCTGTGGGCTGCTGCTACCAAAATACCATCGTCTAAATGATGGTGTGATTCCAAAATAATCCATTTTCTTGGTAGTTTCTGTTCCTTGCTGCTTTCTGTTTGGGGGGATTTTCTTTTTTTGAGTAAGGACACTACGCTCTAGCACGAGAGGCTGCTTCCTCACACCGGCCGTGGTCACTGCTTTCGACCTCAGCCTTCCCCAGCCCACCAATAACCCCCCAAATTGTTCTCGCTGTGCTTGAAGAGCTGAGGAGGGCCGGAGCCGAGTCTGAGGGTCATCCAGACCGAGCACCTCCGTACTCTTTCGTCTCTTGGGTGCCAGATGTCTGTGGTAATAAAAGCCCCACGAGTTTTTCTCACCTTGGGATCTCAAGATCTTTGTGTCAGGATTCCCAGCATCCTTCTCTCCACGTGGGATCCTCGGTCGTTTGTTTTCTCCTCATTGCATCGTTACCGGTTTCCACTGTCCTGGATTTTATTTGTGGGTTTTTTCAGAGTACACGGGTAACGCTTATAAATTGAAATTTGGCTGCATAACGTGGTTTCTGGCTGCAGCGTCTTCATTCCCCACGGGCGTGGGGACGTATCCCGTGTGGTGTTCTCCAGCGCAAATGATCGGTTAAAACATCCATCTGCTCTATCTGCTGCTGTGTTTACAATTGCTCTTTGTAGTTCCCGGCAGCATCTTCTCTCCTCTGCTTTTTGTTTGTTTAAGGTTATGGCAAAATATCCCTTTCCTATGGGAGCCTTTCCCAGTTTGGCCGATCCCGGCGGGTCAAGGGAAATAAAATATCATGAGAGCTCGGGTGTGACCCAGGCAGGGGTGGTTCCAGCCGGTTGCTGATGCTCTTGCTCCTCAGGAATGGGATCTTAACCAGATCCTGCCCTTGACCTGTCCTGGGCTGCACAGCCGCTGCGGCTGGCTGTGTCGCTGACAGGTTCTTCACAGATTCGGTGTGTTCTGTGGGGAAAATAAAGGCTTCAGTACACCACATGGGTAGCAAAACCTGGCCAGTGGAATAATCTGTGTTTGGGTATTGAATCAGGGTGATGTCCCTCTTTGTTTGGCTGGCCAGGATGATTTATAAACCCAGTTTCAGCTTGAGGGGGAAAAAAAAAAAAAGACATCAAACAAACCCAAACCAAACTGAAGAACCCAGTGAGGATATATTTGATCCTTTTTCCTGGCAGAAGTTGAGCAGTTTCCATCCTTCTTCAGTTTCAAGCTTTCGGAAGGTTTGTGAGTCTTTCTGCAGCACGTGTTGCTGCCCGTCCTTGTCCGCGCTTGTGTGCTGGCAGCTCTGCGGGGCTGCACAAACTCTGGTGTTTTGCTCAGGTTTTGTGGCCCCCATCAGCCTGGGGTGACATTTGGAGAAGCTACAAAATTCTGTCTGTAAACAGGTTTGGTTTTTTTTTTTTCTCTTACCCTGAGCCCCAACCCGAGGTCTTACCCAGAAGAGGAGGAAAATCCTCCCTGGCACAGGAGTGGGTTGTTTTCCTAATTCTTCTCTGCTTTGGCATGTGTTTCCCAGTGCCAAACATTGGGCCAAAAGCTGCCGGCCAGCTCTGGTGGCCCGAGGAATTCTGCTGGCGTCGATGCGCCCGCCAGGATTTGCACAGGCGATGAACCTGCACCTCCACGGATGTGATCCGGCATCAGCCGCGGAGTGTGCCCAGATGTGCTGGAGCAGGTTGTTTGCCCAGGGTTCAGAGCTGGGGGTGCCTGAGATACCTCCCTCTCTCTCTATATATATATATAGACACACACACACACACACACAGAGATGTTTATCTCTCTTTGAAGCCACGCTGCCAGCAGGACATGGTTTGATACAGGAGGACTCCCCTCTTCCGTATCTGGTACCGAGCACTTTTGTGGGTGAAATGAGGATCATGATAAAATGAATGATTGGCGGGGGGGGGAAGAGTAGTGAGTGGGAAGATCTGATTTTCCTGGGGCAGAGTCAGTGGGATCCGCTCCAGAATGCCCTCACGCGCTATGTGTACGCTTAGAATTGAATGGTGAGCTTTAAATGCTTGGGAGTGAGCTGAGGTGGGTGGTGGTTCGGAAGAGCTTGAGAGCCAGCTTAGTCCTCGTTTCTGGAACGGGGCTTGGGCAGAACTGTTGATGAAGTTTTTTTCCTGATTCTTTCTTTTTTTCACCTTCAGAAAGTCACTCAGTCTTTCCGTCTGCAGCGTCCGTATGATGGAGAAAGCAGCCACTGCAGAGGCACAAGCAGCATCCGCCAGCTTAAAATCGTGCTGGAATACTTTAACTCGTCTGGACAAACCCGTAGGACTGTACAAAAGCGTTTTGGTTTTGCATCCGAAAGTAAGAACCCGTGAGCGAGCGCTGCCCCAGCGCCGCGCTCGCACAAGCGCTCACAAAGCTCGGGGTGAGGCAGCTGTGCAGCAGCTGGCCTGGCACGCTGCGTGGAAACATCTGGATGGTCCGACGGCGTACGGGCCCTCGCGGCGTGAGCCGCTGTGCTGACTGCTGCTGTGTGCAGCATCTCGCTGCTGCCTGTGCGAGACGTGCCCGCTGGTTCCGCACATCAAAGCCTGAGGCAGAAGGGCTTGGCTTGCGCAGAGCTGACACCTCGCCTTTCTCGCCTGCTGCTGCTGCTGGGGCTCCTGCCCGCAGCCGGGGGGCGGGCGGCGTAACCGAGGTCCCTTTGCTGCAAAGATAACGTCATTCCTTCGCTCGGCTTCACAATGCACTTGCTGGTGCTGCGCCAGCTGCTCGTCCCCCTCGGTGGAGGGCGGCTCAGGCAGCGGGGCGGCGCGCGGCACTTCTCTTTGGATTGAAAGCAGCCCTTCGGCTGCCACGGAGAGGGTGAAGGCAGAACGGTTTCCTGACCGTGAATCCGCCTGGTCCTTACAGCAGCGAGCGGAGCCGGGTTCTTTGGCAGCCCCGAAGCTCAGGCTGGGGATGTGCGTGTTGCCGGTGTCAGGACCAGCCGCGTCAGATAGCGCCTTGTGGAAAACCCAGATTCCTGAATTCCTCCCAGGTCTTCTCCCATAGTTTCCGTTTCTGCAGCACGTGCTGGTGTTTCTCCTTCAGACCAGCCCAGGCACCGTTAGCTCCTTCACGGCCCCGTCTCCTGCTGTTCCGTTGCACGTGAGGTGGTGGGTTGTGGAGCCCCTGGGCAGCACCAGCGCTGTTCCCTCGGTCAGTCTCTGCGGCACGGGGCCGGCTGCCGGCACCACGATCCGGCAAGCGCAGCCGCTGCCTTTGCAGAGCCATCAGAGCTGCTGAAGGGACGGTGCTCGGCAGCAAAAGGGCTGAAACGCTGTCTCCAGCCCATGGTTGTCTGTCCCTCCTGTGGTACCCTGAACTTCCCTGGTGTTCCTCCGGGCCACCTCTTGCTCCCTCAGCTGCCCAAATACCACAGAGGACGTTTGGAAGGGCAGTGAGATGGCACAGCTGGCAGATGAGGTCAGGCTGCTGTAGGCTTTACTTCTTGAAGGAGCCGTCCGTGAAGTGCTGCCGGTGGTGGTCTTCTCCTCGGGCTGTGGGACCATGCTCTGGGTGTCTCTGCTTTCAGAGGAGACGGCTCCTGGGGCTGAGCTGAACAGCAGCATAATTGCAGTTTTTGACGAGAACTATGTTCGTCTGGAAGCAGCTTGCTTCCTGGGTGCTGAGCAGTACCTTGGTGCTCCCTGCTCTCTGGAGCCGGGGCTCGAGGGGACGTTCCCTCCCGCCCCATTCCCATGCTGCATCCGAAAAGCCCCGGTGTGCAGCGCTTTCCTCGCGGGACGCGGCGTTTGGCGATTGCTGCCCGGAGGGAGCATCACCGGCATCACCACGGCACCGCGCCCGGCTCTGCCTTGCGGTGACTTGTTTCCTCGCCGTGCCCCGCAACAGAACGAGCCTTCCCAGAGCTTCTGATCCTCTTGGTACGAGGCCGTGGTCTCTTTTAACATGCATTGCAGCGGATCTCATTAATTAGGCAACAAAGCGTAATTTATTTGAGCAGATTAATCGTATAGAATTAAACTGGCAGCCACCAGTTTAACTCCCGCCACAACCCCGCGTGTTCCTGCAGGTACGGAATCGGCGTTAAAACCCTCACCAGCTACTGCGGACGTGGTGGTAGAAGCAGCTCAAGCCCACGGTTGCGAGCGGTCTGACCGCGTGCCGGCTCAGCGGGTCCGGACACGCGCGGTGCCGGTGCCGAACGCCCGCGGTTTGGGGTGTTCCGTGACGGGAATGAGCGACTGGAAAGTGGGAAATTAGTTTATTCTTTTCGTTAAGGGCTCAGCTGTGGGAACTATTTTAAATGCGCAGTAGTCGTGTGGTGGAGATTGCTTCCCAGTCGCGGCGGTGGACTTTTCTCCTTACCTTGGGTGCGTTATTTCATGGATGTTACGTTTACAGTGGACTTGTTTTTCTTTTAATGGTAATACGATTTGATTTGGACTACTTGATTCTTGCCTCCTGTTTCCTTCCCTTCCGTTTTCCTCCTTCCAGTAAAACGTCATAAAAATTCATCGTAGCTGAAGGCCAGCTGAACGTGCAGGTTTAGCAGAGAGGATTTACAAACCCTTGTGCTGAAAGGAGAAAGGCGCCCTGACAGCGAGGCTTTGTGTTGTTACGGAGCAGGGAAAAATGTTGGTGAACTTCATCTGTCTGAACAGTTTATAGCAAAAAGATTTCAGAAGTATGAAGATTTTTGAAGATTTCCCCCCAAATGGTAGCAGCGTAGGTGTGATAGCAAGGGCAGAATGAAGTTCATCAGCTCCCACGTCTGACACGTGTTGTCCTGCAACTTGCTGCTGCAGGGATCATCTCAGCGAGTGATCCAAACGCCGTCTTTGCTGCAGCTAGTCCCATCCCAAGCAACGGGTTTATGTAGAACTTCAGAAGGTGAAAGGACAAATACCAGAGAACTGAGCAGGTACTGCAGCTGGATTCTCAACAGAAAGCTCCAGAGCAGGATCTGTTTGTGTCTCTTCTGCTGGTTGGTCAGTTCTTGCAAGAAGGGGTGGCTTTATCGCCTTGAGTGTACGCTGCTTTGGAGACGGGCTTCAAAAAAAGAGATGACCATTCAAGAAGCTTCTCTTCTCAGCTGTGCCAGATGCTGGGACTTCAGTGCTCCTGTCTCAGAAGAAACGCCTCCAAGTGGTGCAAGCTGAAGGTGTTGGGTGGAAGAGAAACACACTCAGTGGAGAGGGGCCCAACAGCATCTCCTGGGCAGGGTCTCTCCATCTTGTTACGGTTCGTGTTACGCTGGCTGTGGAGGCCAGATGAGATCAGTGTTTCTGTCATGGCTAACGGATCATGCCAGGTATTCTTAAAAATGTTTCCAACACGGTGAAAGGAAACCTCCTCCTTCAGAGGAGACCCAAGGGTGGTTGAGGGCGAACCTTTGCAGGCTGGAGAGAACCCAGTTCTTCATTTCACGGGGCAGCAGAGGTGCTCCAAGAAGAGCAGCAGAAGCTCTTTGCTGGAGCAGCGCCTGATTTCAGGAGGTGTTTTAAGAGGTGTTATGGCTTTGAGGAGGATTGTGCTATTGACCTCATGCTGTCCTGGATGGGCTGGAGAAGATCCAGGTCATAAGAAAGCATGAGCCAAGGCACAGATGGAGAAAGAGGCAAAAGGAGAAAATAGTCTAATATTGAGGCACTTAAGCTTGCAGGGTTCACCCCCGAAGCAGTCGTGCGCTGTGCCTTTTAGAGGTGCACGGACGCTTTGACAACATAAGCCCTAAAATACCAAAAGAATTGCTGTTGGTGTGCAGGAGAATCCGTGAGCTCTGTATGCAGGAGACGTAGCCCAGCTGGCTGAAAACGGGACTGGAAAAGACTACGGAGGCTAATTAAAATGTGAAAACCTGAGAATTCATGCTAATGGACAGCAGATCGCGGTCTGGCGCTGGTTCACAGCTAGCTTTGATTTCCTTGGGGGACAAAAGGAACTGATTTAAGCTCCTTACCTGATACTGCTCAGCGGTTTAACCAGCGTGTTCCCAGCAGAACGCTCGGTTCCTGCAGGTCGGCTCTGCCGGCCGGGGAAGCCCGCAGCAGGAATCTCTTAGTACCACGAAAAAATTTACTACAGGTGTCTTCATATATGGCGTTAAACTTGGCTTTGACCCTGTTCCACCTCACATCTGGGTTGTGTTTTAGCTTTCCCTTTCAGAGCCAGCAGGTGGAATACGTGGAAACCCCGGCCCCTGCTCCGCGCTGCGCGTACGTACACGCTGCTGAGGTCGTGTCTGCCTGCAGCGGCATCACGCCTCCGTCCACCGTCCTCATGGGAGGCACCAGATCACCTCCAGACCAAGGCAGCTCCACAGAAGGGTCTCTTGAGACAAGCGTTTGGGCGAACAACCTGGTAAACCAAATCATGGTCTTCAGGGCTTGAGGTGATGCTGTTTCCCGCCTGCGGTGCTGAGTTTGCTCCCTGTAGTAGGTGTTAAGAGCATGATGTGCTCCTGATTTTGAGGGTCTTTTGGTGGGGGGAAAAAAATGCTCCTGTTTTAAAGGTCAGCTTGTTTCCGGAGGATGGCGTGGCGTTTGGTGGGCTGCTTTGATCTTGCCATTTTACTACCAAAGTTCAACTGAACTTTGAAAATGCTTCCTCTGTGTTCTTGGTTTCCCTTTGCTGGGACACGTTATCGACTTCGGCAGTCGGTCTTGGTGGCTGTCCCTGGGAGCTGATACCCGCTGTCGTAGCTCTAGGACTAGTTCTCAAAGCTCTGTAATGCCTGAAAAGGAGGAAGGGAGAGGGAAGTTTCTGGGAAGGGTTGGGTTCTGAAGGCAAGTTTAATTCACCGTGTTCCTCGCTTCAGCTGGCAACCGGCCATCAGGTTCAGTGTTCTGTGCTGAAAAATACAGTGGCTTTCCTGGGTAATGCAGTTACAATCCCAATAAAAACTTAGGAAAATATGCTCCCTCCTCTTTTATTGTTCTCTGATGATTTTCTGTTGCCACAGTGCCTAGAAGACCCGGGAGCGTGACTCACTGGCCTTCTGAAAACTGGGATTGCGCAGTCCTCTTTGGAAAGGCTTGTCAACCCAAGGACAGAAATGCTTTGAGAAGCATCTCAAATCCTCTTCTTAAAAGCGGTGGTGGCATGTGAAGGGCTGTAGGTTGACCAAGACGGGCATTCCTGCCTGCTGGCAGTGTCGCTGGTGCAGTGCCACTGGTCCGTGGCAATACCTGGTCCACCCCCATCTAGGAGACCATGGTCATTTCCGTTTTCTAAAGGCCAAATATGTGCTTGGCTCCTTGGTCGTCACTCGTTACGAAGCTCCTTATGAGCATTGCGCTGGAGGTGGCTCTGCTATTGCAGCTCCTGCCCAGAGGCATCGCTCAGTCCCACCTTCCTCCCAAACTTCCCGCCTGGCTTTGGATAAGCTTCTGGTGCTTTTTTAATCTGCTTCTAGGTTATAGAATTGCTTTGCTTCATAGCTTTGGGTAGAAAAAGCTTTTAAAGACCACCGTTGGGGGTAAAAGCCTCAGCGAGGATCCCTGTGTGCCGACCAGAACGCAGGGGAATTGTGGTGGGCTTCGTGTCAACCCAAAGCTGAGGGTTTGAGCCCCGGGACCTCGGGCTTCAGGGTGAATACGGGGGAGAGCGGGGCTGTGGCTGGTGTCAGGGAGGGGACGGAGGGAGGGAGGATGCACGTGGCTGAGCTAGGCTGAAAACATTGGGTTTGGGGGAGGAAGATGAGTTATGGCTTAGAGCAAGAGTAGTCTCTACCCTGTGCATCGCTATCTGACCACGTTCTGGTGCATGGTATGTATCACGCTAGGAGAGTTTTGCATTCAGGGCTGTGGCTTTCTCGCAGACAAGCCGTCATGTATAAATTTCTGTCATGTTGAAATGGGAATTGTTCACTCGTTCGCTTCTCGCATTTTTACGAGGGAAAAGTAACGCTGACAAAGACAAGACTTATGTTGAAGGGGGTTTTTTTGTTCAATAAAACCAAACTGCTCCCCAAGCTTCTTTCTAGTCTGTTTGAAAATCATCTCCTTAATTTCTTTTTGCACCACGTGTTACCAGAGGCGAATTTCTGATGGAGGACAATGGGGCTGATATTCAAGTAGCTGCTACTCTGAACCGCAGCCTCCGACGGCTCAACTCCAGAGCGCCAGAGAAACAGCGGTATTGCTCACAAAGAATTAAGAGCCCGGCGGAGCGCAGCGTTACGAGTCTTCTCACACTCATGGTCTCCAAAACTGCAAACGATGAGGGAATTTGACTTCAACAATACCGTTAAAACAATAATGCGAGAGGATGATTTCAGGCTTTTTTTTTTCCTCTGGTGCTTTAAGACATTGTGCTGTAGCAGAGCGGGGGGTTAGTGGCTGCCTGGTCTCGTGCTCTCGTTGATTGGAAGCCCGCTTTGCAGCCAGCGTGCAGAGGGTTCTTTGGGGTTTATCACCAGTTCGCTGGTGATAAATATGCTCTGGAAGCCTTTGCAGGAACGTTTCACTGGGAAGGGCTGGCGCACCTGAACTCTCGCGCGCTTCTCCCAGTTCTGCGGTTAAGGCACTAGTTCTTCCTACCAGCTTGGCTTTGCCTGGGGAAGAAAACCACCTTCCGTGCATCATTGCATCAGTCAGGTTGTATTTTTCCATGCTCACTTCCAAGCTGTTTGGCCATAGGAAATACATTCCCTCGGTGTCCAGTGGCTCTTCGTTGCTGTACTGAAGGGATGCGCGTTAAGGCATTTGCAGAGGGACGCAATTAAATGTGCAAACCTGAACAGCTATTGCAGCGTGCCGGCGTTGTGTTTCTTGGGGCGGGTGGGTTGCGTATCCGGCCGTAACGCTGTGCTACGTTTGGGTTCCGCAGCCTGAAGAAAGCTGCCGATTTTATGGTACTTTAAGAAAAAAAAAAAATATATATATATATATATCCACATCTCTTTATTCTTTCTTCTGTGGAGTGCAGAACGTCCATCCTCAGAAACCGGCTGGGTTTTGCCTGACTGCAGCCTGCGTTAATTTGGGGGCTCCCACTGTGCTCCCCTAACATCCCAGAGCAGCTTTGTTCTGCGTCTCCAGAGCAGGTTCTGCATGTGGCTGCAGAGAAAATCAGTGTTTTGTCTTGGTGCCTTTTGTTTTTCTTTATTTTGCTGAGAGAAACCGAGGCAGACCAGGTTCACTCTGGTGAGACAAGCCTTTACTATTGTTTCATGGGTTATTTTGGGGTATGGGTTCCCCTGGGATTTTTCCTCTCTTGGCTTTTTGACCTTTTTGCATCCTATACCGATTTTCTTGATTAAGGAAGTCATAATGTGTTTACATGGTGTTGCTAAAATTAAGGTAATTTGAGGGCTGTGGGTTGGGGGAGGAGGGAAATGGTGATTGTTCCAAACTCGTCGCCGTTGCGTAGCTCTGCAGAGAAAACACGATGTCTCTGGGAGCAGGTATGCGCTTGCGGGGCTCCTCAAAAGCTCTTGCTCTCCAGGCGCAGAGGCTGAGAGAATCCATTCGCCGTGACTTTGAGGACGAGGAGTTTCAGCGAAACGCTGGAGCAGGGCAAGAATTCCCTTTAGGCCTCCCCAGAAGGGGTGGGTGCTCCAGCAGCGCCCTGCCCCGCTCCAGCTGCCGTGCTGCTGCAGGTGGGTTTGCACCGCACCGCACCGCATCAGCCCCCGGCTCCTGCTCCGGCGCTGCCAGCTCCAGCGGCTCACCTCCCGAAGCCAGCAAAGATCCACGTTTTGCACCTCCAAATCACCAACCACGAGCGCGGGGCACCCGGGCTTGGCGGGCGAGCGCCCGCCCAAGCCCTACAAGCGTGTTTGCTCCGCGTTTTCCTCAAACGATGCGAATGATAGTTGTGCAAAGTGTTCCTGGCTGGTTTTAAAACGCTGGGAAGAGTTCAGCCGTGGGAACGGCCACAGAACGCTGACCAGGACGCCGGCCCAGCCTGCGGCTTTGCTCCCCCCGCAGGCTGGGAGCCCGCAGAAGCCGTCCTTGCCGCTCAGCGTGTTTTTCAGACACGTGAAGTGTTGCTTCCAGTGACCTCCGTGTCGTAATGCTGCGCTGGTGTCCAGCCAGCAGCCTTTCACTGAAGGTCATTTCTCCTCCTGCGTCTCTCTGTGTGGCTGCATCCTCTTTTGCTAGATGGGTGGCAAACATCTGCTCGTTCTGCTCTCCCTCGCTGTGGCCAAGTAACAGGGAGTAGATGAGTTTAATGTAAGACACAACAACATGCACCCTTACGTCCGGGCCAAGAGCTGCGAGTGAAGCTATTCATCCTATCTCAGGGGGTGATGAATGGAGAAAGCATCGCTCGCTCTTCCGCAGCTGCGCCAGCCCTCCGTCCCCAGCCGGACAACCCGGCCCTTCACGGGCTGACCCGGTGGCCGAGCGCCCCCGGCCTCCCGCAGCTGCGGCCCCTGGAACAACGGACCCCTTGAGTCGTCGGAGCGAAGCTTCGCCTCCATCAGCGCCGGAGCTCACAGCCGCGTGGGGCTCGGAGAGGCGCTGCGCCCAGCAAGCAGCTTGGCCATCCCTCGCTCTGCCCCGAGCTCCACAGAGCGATCCCGAGCAGCTCCCTCCATCCCTCTGGGCCACTTTGAACCCCCCTGAGCTGGTCACCGGCGGTTAAGTGCCAGTAGTCCCTAGGACAAGCTCTTCTCGCTCACGCCAGTTGTGTCCATTACAAGGCTAAGCGGGGGGACTGGTGTGTTATTTCTGCAGGAGAGCTTGGCTTCCTGGGCACTGGTCTGCAGGCAGGGTGTGCTCCTAGCTGCTGTGGTCACCACTGCTGTCACAAGCCATTTTATTGGGTTTTTAAAGTAAAAGGTGTATAAAAAGGGGAGGGGCTGTTCAGCAGGGGCTGTTGGGACAGGGCAAGGGCTGATGGGTTCAACTGACAGAGGAGATTCAGACCAGAGTGAAGGGAGAGATTGTTGACACTGAGGGTGGTGAGACCCTGGCCCAGGTTGCCCCGAGAGGTGGGAGAAGCCCCGTCCCTGGCACCATGGCAGGTCAGGTTGGACCTGGGGGCTCTGAGCACCCTGCTCTGGGTGCAGATGTCTCTGCTCAGTGCAGGGGGTTGGACTGGAGGAGCTCTGAAGGTCCCTTCAACCCAAACCATCCTGTGATTCAGTGAAGGTTTGAGCAGCTCAGCAATGTTGAATGTGTATTCTCCCAGCTGAAAAAAAACAAAACACCTTTGTACGCCACGTTCATGATGTGAAGAGCCTCTTCCGAGGGCAAGAGGGAGCGCAGGAGGTGCTGCAGGAGGCATGGGTGGCACAAGCCCTCAGTGCTGGTGACAGTTCCAGTGACAGCACGTGGAGCCATGCCACGGGACCTGCCCGCTGACCGCACTGCCGAGGTGACCTCTGGAAACATCCCCTGGCTCCAGAGGGACGTGTCGGAGCCAAGCTGCTGCCTGGGGCGCTCAGGAGGAGCCCAGCCAAGGGGCAGGGGGTCGGTCCCAAGTCCGATGCTTTTCAGCATTGATTTTTGTGGAAGCGGCAGCAGAGTGCTGGGACCACACCGACAACTCTCACTGCATCCATGGTGGGAGGAGGAGGAGGAGGAAGGTCCAGCTGGGTGATGTGCTTTGGTAGCCGTAATTCAAGTTTGTGTTTTATTTGCCCTTTTTTTTTTTTTCAATCTAAGGTTTCCCATCGCTGTTACCGCTGACCACAGCGGGCTTAGAGCCCTGTTATGTGTTTAGAGAGGTTGTTTTGATTAACTGTCCAGGAAAGCAAACATATGGTGTCAATCTCTTCTATTTCGGAACGTCGGTGGGTTTTGTTCAGATTGTGAAAAGCTTTCACGTCTCTAAGAAATTTTGGTTGTTTCACTGGAAATGACAAAACCCATCAATCAAAATGAGGCATCAGGGTGGTTCATCCTTCCCGATCCTTGCGCTTGTCTCGTCTCTGAATTGCTCCGAGCCCACCAGTGATGCTGTTTCTTTACAGCGTGGGCGGGAGGGTGGCATGTGAGGGTGCAGCTTATCCCGGGCGGGAAATCAGCCTATTTATCAGTGTCAGTGCCCAGATGTGGAGAGGAGGTGGCGTGGGGGGAGCTGAACGTTGTTGCGGCGGCTTTTCAAAATCGTGGCTGTTGTGTTAAAATTGTGAGAGCAGGGAAAGGAAACCCGTGTGTTTTGACACAACTGGGCCATTACAAAATCTTCTCACGATGAAGGATGTCGGGTTTAGCCTTAGCGCTGGGAGCAGCTCGTGCAGGGTGATGCCGGAATGTGGGAAACCCATTGAGGTTGGAATTTTGGGGGAAAAGACCCCAGACAAACCCCAAGTTTTGTTCTCAGAACAATAACGCGCTTGATAACCTTCGGTGCTGATTTTTCTGAAGCCTCCTGGTTCTTGTCTTAGGCTGTATGTGGTTTGTGTGGGTGTTTTTGGCTTAAACAGCCCCGACGGGGTTTCTGCGGGGTGAGGAAAGCCCCGTCCTGGTCGCTGGCGGGTGCGGTAACACGCAGAACAAGGTGTTGGACCCCGAAGGAGGCTTGCGTGAAATTGCTTATTTTAGGGGGTGGAAATAGCTGGGGAAAACGCCGCTGGTGCTGAGCCGCCGCGCCCCGGGGTGGCTGGGCGGACTGGGGGAGTTTCCGAAGAGAAATCCCAGTTTCTGGGTAGGGATGATGAATTAATAACTGTCAAAGAGTTTTTAATGCGGCAACGACTTTTTCATGAATAAGAGGTCGCTACATGAAATTTTTGCCTCTCGGCAAAAACCACGTTTTAAGAAGTCCTTGCTCTAGGTTTAAAGTGTTAATTTCTGTGGCGTACTGAGCTGGATTTAGAGGTCCCCGAAGGCCTTTGAATCGCGGTGGCTAATGAGGCTTGCAGAAGAGAGCTGGAGAGAGGAAAAACTTACTGGCAGTGAGCAGTGAGAGGGCTCCAGGATTGAGCAAGCTCTGTGGAGAATAATGAGAAATGATCGCCTCAGCATTTGGGGCGCTTGGTTTTTTCCAGCTACACATGTCCTCTGACACCGCCTGCATCCCCGCAGCCCCCTCCCCGTGCCCTGGGGGATGCTCATCCCTGCCCAAACCCCTCAGGTTGAGCTTTCCCAAGTCCTTGACTGCTTCCAAGAGGTCACAGCTCCTCGCCGTTCCCCTGGGGATGGACCGAGCATCCGTGAGCAGCCGTCTCGCATCATCCCTCGGCTCCGCAGAGCTGCCCCTGAGGGAAAGGATTTGGTGTTCAGGCTCCGTCCTTGCCAAAGATGCTTAAACTTGTCCTTCTTCTTCCAGCTGGCCTTGCTGAACTTCTTTCACCCTGAAGATAAGCTGCACGTTGGAGAAGAAGGTAGACGTGTCCGTCGAAATAAAAGGAGTAAAGGCAGCGAAGGGCCAGACGGTGAGTCCCGCGTTGTTTCTCGCTGCTGCACCTCTCGTCTTCGCACAAACTGAACGCTGACCTTTTTATTCAGATCGAGACTATGTACAGAGTTCTGTGGGGGGATAAAAAACCAGCCGGTATCTGTGGCTTGTAATAATTTCTGATTCGATTGCCTTCCAGATGAGGAATTCCAGCAGTGCTGGCTTCTGCAGCTCTAGGAATAGTGATTGGGTTCAAAGCCCGGGAGAAGGGAAGTCAAAGTTGTGCAGAGCTTGTGTTGAAAGGGCAGAGAGGTACCAAAAAATCAAAATTATTTATCTGTGATTTGATAAATACAAAAACGAGGATGTGTGAGATGAACCCCAGAGGCATCCTCAGTGGCCTGAGACCTCCCTGGTGTGGTCTGAGACCAGCCTGAGACCTCCCTGGTGTGACAGTGCTGTCACTCCTCATGGTCTGCAGGGCGGCAGCTGCTGCTTCCCTTTGCCATCCCTTGGCGAGAGCATCGTCCTCCACGCGTCCTCCTCTGCTGCGCTCAGATGCCCAAGCTTTTCGCTTGTATCTGGTCTCTTTGTCCCAGACCTTCTGGTTGCTTTTGGATTTGGTGTCTGGCAACGCGCCTGCCCTGTGTGGACAGTCCCACCGTCTCTCCGTGATGGGCCGTACTGTGATCCGTGGTACATGCGCCTTATGCGAGTGCTGAATGTTACGACTTGCCACTGGGTTTTTTTATAGGGTTTCATTTTAATCTTTAAGGGAGAATCTGGGAAGTTCTGGGAGATGGAGGAAGTTCCTGATGGCTGCGAAGGCACTGAGCTCCTGCAGGACATGGCGGTGGGAGCAGAAGCTGGGCTGTGAGGGTGGGTTATGGAGTTTCAGGGTGAGGAACCACAGTGGGCTGCTTGTGGGTGAGGTCTGGGAGATACGGGACAGAAAGCCTCCAGCCTGAAAGGGCAGGAAAGGACGGTCTTGCTGCCCTCCCGGAGGCATGAGATGTAGCAGCAGGAAGCTCAGGTTTGAAGGGGCTCACGCAGGTGGGGTCACGGCAGCTGAGAGCACTGCACGGAAGGGAAGGGGAGGTAAGGCGACAAGTTGGGAACTTAGTAAATACCAAAATAAAGAAAACTACCTTCATCTTCAGTCCCTTCCCCTGATTTCAGTACGGGGAATTTTATTTCCAGGGCTGTCTTCTCGTGATTGTCCAGCTACGCTGAGACACGAGTCCTGTGTCCCATGCCGAACTCCAGGAAGAGCTCCCATGCTTTTCTGCTGCAGAAAAGCACAGCTCCATTCTTCTACGGACTGGATGCCAGGGAAAGTAGGGAAAGAAAGAACGGAGTAGAGGTCTGTGCGTGGCTGGATGGCTGCTCTGGCCAAGCCCTCCTGTGCCATAAACCTCTTGGCTATCGTTCGTTTTCCTCTGCAGCTCCTTGGCTCCATGAGTTTCCCATCTCCCCCGAAGCCTGTGTGATTTCACAGTGGCAAAGCGTTTCCCTGTGGCTCTGCTCCAAGAAAGAGCTTTGCGAAACTCGCCGGATTCCTCCTCCTGAAACGCTGACAAGTGTGATGCGTTTGGTACAGGCTCCCTGGGGCATTCCAGCTAAACGTGGTCCATCCCCTTCAGAGCCAGTGCCGCTCTGATGCTCAGATGGCTCAGGCAGGGTCCAAGTCCTTTTGCAGCAGCTCCTGGAAACGTGTTCCAGTGCCTTCGCAAGTCGCTCGTGTAAGTAGCAAGTTTCCGCTGTGCCCGAGCGGTGCCAACGGAGAGCTGCGGGCAGACGTTGGAGGAATCAGTCTGGTCTGCGAGGCTGCCGAAGCGCTGCCTTTCGACTGCCAGATGTGCAGGGAACCGCTGCGCGGGGAGCAGTCGGTGCTGAAAGCCGGTGGGCTAACGAGGGCTTTGCTCATCACGTGTCCCACTTTTATAACTTGCGCTCCTTTCCCACATGTCCTTTACGTTCCCTGAACGCGTCGGAGTTGGGTCACTCCAGAAACCCTTCCACCAATGATGTGTCTTTCTGTAAATTAGGGGGTTTGACCCCAGAGCGAGATGGGGACGGGGAGAAGTGCCAGAGCGACGGGTCGTTTTCCTGGTGACCTCAGCAAGGCGGCTTGTGCTGGCAGTGCCTTCGTGGCCACCTCGGTGTGCCTGGGTAGAGCAGTGTCGAACAGCAGAGAGCTGTCAGGGCGGGGGCTGACCTTGTCACAGCCGTGAAATCAGGAAATAAACAGAAGAGCTTTTCTTGCGCTGTTTGTTTTCGACCTTTATGAAGGAATCTTCCCTTTTAGAGAAGGGCAAGGGGTCGTTAAAAAGTAAATCAATAAACCCGTGCCCCAGTGCTGGTAACACCGTTTTCTTCGTGAGTTTTGCGAAGGGAAAGTTGATCAAATCTTTGATCTCCAAAGAGCCTCCAGAAGATAAAAGTGGGTGAACTATAAACTCGCAGAGGGAAGGAGATGTGCTTTCCACTTGAGGCCTCGCTAATATTTGTCTGGAATTAATTTCGTGAACTTTCAAGTCCTCTCACACATGCAGTGAAAGACCAAAGTGATCCGAGTGTGGAAGCCGTGGTTGAAAGGCGGCTGCTCAGTCCCCTTCCACGGCTGTTTGAGTCCTGCTCATCTTGGTACCGACAACGGGATGGCTTTGATGATTTATACATGTCAAAGTCAACACGGTTCCTTTCCTAGGGGTTTTTTCTTTTAGAAAAATTTGCTTTCAAGTCTTTTGCCATGAAAAAGATGGTTTTGAGACAGGTCAGAGCTGGGCCGGTGGTGCCAGGGGAGGATGATGGCCGTGGCTGTGCCTAGAGCTGCAGGGATGGGACGTGGGAGGCGATGAGCAGCGAAGCTGCTTCGGTGCCTCTTTGAGGCTGGCTGAAAACCCCCAGGAAAAACAGTGTGCAGTAAAGCCATCGGCTGGGTCCTGTCCCCTCCAAACATGACGGCAGTGTTTGAAGGGCTCCTTTGAGGACTCCGCTTCAGCCCTCCTACCCGCCAGTCATGTTTTATGGTCATGTTTGCTCTTTGTGTCCCTCCACGCACGGTGCCCAGGGACAAGGAGACCAGCCGAGGTCGTGTCCCGGGCCGAGGCGGCCGCCTGGCTCCGCTCTGCGCTCGCTGGCTGCACGGTCACCCTGCCACGGGCGGCCGATGTCCCGGTGCCGAGGAGCACGGATCAGCTTTCAGGGCAGCTTCCCGTCCGTGCCTCCACAACAACACGTACCCAGCTTCAAAATCACCTCTGTGGGTTTTTTTTCTGCTGCTCAAGGATTATTCCCTTTACGGCTCCGTTTTGCAGCGTTCCTTCTACTCTGTGTCACCGACTCTCCCCGTCAACTTACTTCACTGAACCGGTGACCCTCTCTGATGCCTCTCTCTCCTCTGTCTCTTTTTCCCCTCGTTCCTTTTTGCCCTGCTGTATTTACGCTGCCGTGGAACCGCTGTAGCTCCCAGATTAACAAATCATTCCCGAGCTGGTAATTAGCACCAGTTGCACTAAAAGGAACCGTGAAGAATGTTAAATTCGTCCACTTTTAAATAAACTCTGTATGGAGTGTTAGATCTCTATTCCCAGAGCACCAGTAAAAACGCTGCTGGCTCTTTGCTAACGAAGCCAAAGTATGGGAGTAGCATGGTTGTAACTACAGAGACAATTCCGTGCTCTTGAGGTTATAAATAATGACAGCGCGTTTACAAAGCAGATGTCAATAGGACTCCTTAGAAAAAAAAAAAACAACCAAACCCAAAACTAGTTTCTTTTTCTCCCACTTTCATCTCCGTTCCCAGTTAGATCCCTGCCAGGCGGCTTTCCTGGTTTGTTTGGTTTTATCTTCTGGGGTTTTGCCTTTTTGTTGTTTGGTTTTTTTTTTCCTCCTGGGTTTTTTCATACTGAGCTTGCTGAGAAGCACGAGCGACTGTTCCCCGTTCTCTGCTTCGGAGCATGGCAGCTGGGACGAGCCTGAGCAGATGGCTGTCCTTAAGCTGACAACAATTCTGGTTCCTACTACTTTGGCAGTCCTTACTGCCGACGAGAGTCCTGGAGGAGAACTCGCGGGTTCCAGCGCTGCAAATGGCTTTTGTCGAAGTGAAAATTAAATTCTGGCAGAGCAGGAGCTCGTCTCCAACCCTGCTTCTACCTGGAGGTTTGGAAGCGATGCGCCGGCTACGTGGGTCCAGCGTTTCGCCCTCTTGGTATTCGCTAGGTGGGTTTAGGATGGTTTTTAGGCTGGTTTAGAGGCGGCTGATGCCAGAGCCCGGCTGGGGCTGCCTGGCTCCCTCCGGGCAGCCCCCGGTCCCGCAGGTGCCGTGTCTCGGCTGTCCCCCCACCCCACCCTGGCAGCTCTGACGATGCAGTACAGCTTTTTTTATATCTCTCCAGATCACAATAGCGACTTTTCCTGCCGGCTTCCTCCCCTCTGGAAAGGGCAGGTTGGTCCCTCCGCCTGCAGAACAATGGGTGCCTTTGTGTCGGCCGTGCAATTCCCCAAAGCGCCGGCATTCCCAGAAACGCAGATGTACGAAGGGCGATAGAGCCTTATTGTGCTGCGAAACCATGGTGATGAGCACTCGGTAAATACAGAACGTTTCCTGGCCGCGGGAGCGCAGGGGACGGTCCCAGAAGAGAGCCTCACCACAAAGTGCTCGCGCTCACTGATTTCCCCCAGAATTCCTCTGTGATTTCCTCCAAAGTGGGAGAAGCGGGGGCACTGAGATGATGTTTGGATCCTTGCGGACAATCTCCACCCCTTCCCTGTGACGTTGCGGTCAGAACTTGTTACGACCCCAGTCGAATGAAGACCGCAGCTCGATGACAGCTCCTTACCTAGAGGTTAGCCCGGCGCTGGTGATGGTGAGGCTGTAAGGTCTTACACCTCAGGCGCTTCCCAGCCATGAAGATACAGTGACAAGTGCAGAGGTAGCTTATTTCAGACCACGGTCTTGTGTCTCTGCTCATTTCTAATGACTGGTTCCACGAGACAGATCCCGAGGAGTCTCCCAACTGGCTAAAAGCCCAGCGCGATGCCTGGGTGCCAGTTACAGCTCTGTCACAGCAGTGGTGGGTTAATGCCGCGTCAATCCTGGAAACAAGGGAAAGCAAGGGTGAAGATGCTAACCAGGGTCTGAAAACTGATGGAGTCCAGAATTCTTCACTGAGCTCCGGTATGTTGCTGTCCCAGTTAGGTGTTAAGTATTAAAAGCAATTAACTTGCTGAGAGAGGTACCGGCCTAATTGTGAGGTGGCCGTGATGAGGATTGTTCCAGGTCACGGGGTTCGCAGTGTAACCGTCAGCGTGTCCTGACCCATTCGCAGCCTCCATTTGCCTCCCGTCTTCTTCACCAGCCCTTCCCGTTGTGATCTGGATTGTTCCAGAAGGAACCCTGCTTCATTATTCGTGATATTTATAAAGCCGTGATGAGGTGCTGTTGATTGGTTCCATCCGTAGAGCTGCTTTGGGGTGTGTTTCTCCTTCCCTGGTACCTCCTGTCTGGTTCAGATAAGGTGGTGGGATGGCCACTGGAAGATTTGGGGATGCTGAGGGTATTCAGAAGGCTTGAGGAGGAATTCTCTGGTCAGAATCCCACCTCTGTAGCATTTTCAGATACCAGCGCTGATTCCACTTCGGGGTGGATTTCAGCGCTGTCCCGATGGGTCCTCTGTGCGTCGCCCACGGCGTGTGCTTCAGCAGGCTCTGCTGAAACATGAACTAAACTCCGAGGCTTTTTCTACAGCTGCGTGTTGAGCAGGGACCAGCGTTATTAGAAGTGACTGGTGATTCCGTATGAATTCCACTTCTGAAAGCCGGGGCTTTTCATAACGCCTCGGGTCAAATACTGAAGTTGAGGAATCTCAGATAGTTTCTTCTGTTACAAAACACGGCCAGGACTAATGAGAGGAGAACAGATGTTCCAGCCGGGCAGGAATGCAATTGCATCTGAACTCTCTGTGCGTCTGAACTATGGATGCCGTGCACCGAGCGTTGTAAATGCCGAACCCGACTAGTAGCTGGTGGTTTCTTTCCCACAGTATGAGAGGCTCTATTGTCTGGCTGGCTGAAGTATTTGCAGCTGAGCTTGGATTTCTGTGAATAAACTGGCGCTCTGGCCTCTTCCACAGAGGATTTTGCAGGCAGACACAAGTTTGCTCAGCACGTGCTCCAAGCTCATCTGGTTGCAGATCAGCTGGAGCACAAAAGCCGAGGAACTGGTGCTGAGCTGGAGCACAAGCACCTTCCTGAGTGCCCAGGTACGGCACTCTGGGCTCAGGGACCACGGGCCATCTGCCTGCTGCAGATCTCGGGCTCAGTAAGCTTATTTCTCCGTCCGGGGAAGCTGAGGTGGGACTCAATAGCCAAAATGCACTGCTGGCGGGGGGAATCATGAAGCTGTCTTCATTTGCGGCTTGTCTGGGCACTCAGCAGAAACCCGCTCGGTTAGAGCAGACCAGATACCTCAGCCAGGAGGAAGGTGCTCTTGCCCAAGGCCGAGGACCACCACCTCGGGGAAGCTTTTTGGGAAGAAGCTGTGATTGAGGCATGACATTCGTGTGTTTTCATTGGGGCTTTGTTGGCCGTGATGCTTAGCACCGTTGTTGGATTCGTAACTGATCTCATTAAGACGAGCAGGATTCGGTCAAGTCCGTTAATCTGTTTGAAATGCTGTGAACGGATAAACTCAAGCGCTGGCTGAGCCAGGCATCGCTGCAGGGACTTGGCTTTGGCTTCCCAAAGGGTGGTGTGGTCTCTCTTGGGTGTCCTTCAGACCCTTTGCAGATCCATACAAATAAAAGCCCGTGGATACGGGCACAGATACACCTTTGGGTCTAGACTCCGGGCTGTTCCGCGTGATTAAACCCTCAGTTCACAGGCAGCTGTTCAACGCTACGGAAGTTTTCAATCCAATTGGGCAGAATTACGTACGGGAGGGAGAAGAACATGTCAAGTTCTGTAGGGATGAGATAGTTGACGAGATTTCCTCCCACCTGCTTTATGGATAGCTGTGGCGGGGAAGAGCGCGTTTAAAACATCCAGCAAATAATTTCAGAGAGCCTTGGTGAAAACCTTGCTGCAGCACCACTTGGGAATCATTTCTGCTGGAATTCGTGACATATGTTAGTTGTTTATCTTAGTGGGATATGACTTAAAATGTCAGAATGTTTTGTGTTAAGCAACAACCGAATAAAACAAACAAAATAAAAACACAGCTGTAAGACTGCGCTTTAAATTGTTGAATTCAAATATGTGGTATTGATAAAGTAAGCAATAGGGTGCAGTGGCGTATAGAAAATGAGCCTGGTGAGTGCAGCCAGCAAGCCAAAAAAAGCCTCAAGATACTTGAATGAGAAATAGTAACGCTGTTTGTGAGCTCCGCTGTAAAGCTCCAGCGCTTGGAATCCAACCGGAACGCCTGAAGGGAGACAAAAGGCACGTCATCTTCTCCTTCCACAGCCAGCGAGAGTGCAGAGGATGGACCGCGATGGCCACAGGTTCTGTGTGAACCCCAGGAACTGGGCTGGGACTGATTATGTGGGAGCGGAGTTCGGAAGGGTGGAGATTTATGTTTGATCGGGGGGTTGTGTTTCTGAGCAGGCAGCACAGGATTCCTTCGCCAGCAACAGTGGCTCTGCAGTTAATTGGGAGCAGGATTGTGCCTTTGCTCATGAACGCATTTGCGCTGTGGTGTGCTTGCACCTCCTCGGTGGAGATGGGGTCTGGATTTTTAAAAGCCTTCATGGTATCAGTCGGCTGTCCTGGTACCTCGCCACCCATCCCGAAGTGGCCCTGCGTGGGATTGAGGAGATAAAGCAACTTGGTTGTTCTTTACGTGGTCTGCAGTGCTGGGAGGTCCTGCTGCAGTGAGCAGGGATACCTCTGACTCGGGGAAGCAGAGAGTCGTGATTTCAGCAGAGCTCTGCCTGTTGGAGGAGCAGAGCTGAGGTCGTGGAGTAGTGTAGGGTGGAGGAGACCCCGGGAGGTGACCAGATCCAGCCCTCTCCCCCAAAACAGGACCAACACCATGACAGAGGTGACAACAGCAGAGGTGACAAACCTCTAAAGAACGGTTGCTCTTCCAGCCCAGTTCTTCTACAACCCTGCACCCATGGTGTCCTCATGCCAAAAAGCCCTTAGGAGATACACAGGGCTGGTGGGTCTCTATGTGCTCCAGCACAGGTCCTTTCAAACATCAGACCTATGAGTCACGCAGTCCTTTTCAAGGTGAAAAAACTGGTAAATGCCTGAAAGCAGTTACATCCACCCTAGTCCTGCCCTCCTTTCCGGCTGGGGAAGAGGGTGGTTGCTCAACAAGGCACCTTTACCTGGACCAGAGAAACAGGCTGTTGACTGGTGGTCCCTTAGGTCTGTCTCTTCAGTTCTGATCATCTTGAACAGCAGTAACTAAAGATTTTTTTCCCTTTAGTATGGTTACAGATCAGTATAAAGTACCTCACCACCTGCTGTTGTTGTTGACCTGTATCTTTGTGTATTTGCATTTAACTCCTTATGAGCTTGACCAAGTTGTTCCCTGATGGAAAGAGTTCTGGTTTTTAATTGTCGAACCAGTCAAAAATCTCTCTGAGTTTTGGCAGGAGAAAAAAAAAAACTTTGGCAACAGCAGAAAAAACCTGTTACATGATGAGATCTTACATCGCCTGAAGCTGTTTGAGGAAGAGATTTGTTGGCTCTTTGTCATCTAGGGGGTGATACTCCAGGGACTTGAGAAATGGGGCAGGGATGAGCTGTGACTTCTCTCTGTTTTCCGTCCCATAGGCTTGAGCTGGGGTCTGGTGTGTGGGATCAGAGCAATAGGTAGGGAGCAGGCTACTGATCCACGGGGCTCCTGGAGCAGCCTCCGATCATCTGGATGACATATGGGTGTAGGCTTGTCCTTTGACAGATTGCTCGGAGAAGAGCAGCGAGGCAGCAGAAGGCCACTTGCATACCTAACTCACCACAAGAGAAACCATTCTCAGCCTTTGGTGTTGAGGCACAAGCTCTTCTCAGACCCTGTGGCCAAGCAGCGTAGTGTGCCAGCAGTGTCGTGGGGGACCTCAGTGTGGGATACTTCCCCTGGAGACGTGAAAAGAGATGAAGAATAGCCTCAAAAAGTGGATGTAGACAAGGGAGTGCCTCAAAAGTGTTCGCACATGCACTTTGAACAGTTTAAAACAAATGGAAGCAAAACCAGAGAGAGCAGCAGCAGTGGTGGTTGAGGACAAACCGAATGGCCTTGGGCTCTGCCTTACACCCTAATCTATCAAGCAGCACCGTTTCGTCCTTCCCCGGCTTTGTACAGTGAGCTCCCCATTCTGTGATGTGCTGTATGCGCTACGTTCTGACGTACTGAAGTTAGCGAGGACGTCACGTCCCGAATTCCGATTCAGCCGTCCTGTCTGTCAGTGTGGGCAGCATCTTTGCTCCACACTCAGCAGCAGAGCTCCCTTCCTCATCCCGCCCCCCAAAAACACGCTCTGGCAAGGCCTGCCAGAAGTTTGGAGCAGTGCACGATGCATTTCATTTCTGGGATATTTTCCTAGATCTGTAATTTAACCTATTTTCTAAATATTCTGGAGGAAATAAGCTGCTCTTCGAGATCTGTGGCGTTCTTCTCTGGAACTGGTGAAGAAGCACTTTCTTTTTTTTCAGGGAAGGGAAAAACTTAATCTTGTTTTGGTATTTGTATCACTGACTGGTATTTCAGTAGGGTCCAAGAAGCTTTCATCTGGATAGACCAAATTTCCTGAAAATGTTGAAAACATACTGGTTCCAAACCTCCCCCAAACCACGTGTTCTAGATTAAGCATGTGTTGGGGAGCTGACATCCTTCTTTCCCCAACTCCACCATAATCTGGCATTAATAACACTGCGCTTAAAACTGTTTGAAAAGCCTGACATTTCTCGTACTGCTGTGAAGGAAGTAAATATCATTACACCGGTTCTGGAGGTGAAACAACAGCGTTTCGGAGGTTTGGCTGAACTGGAGGTTTTTGATCTTATTCATTGGGACAACTTCCATCAACGAAGGCAGTAGATTCTTCCTCCTTGAAATCTCAAGTAACACCAGAGCTTTTCTTTCCATCCCCTGCACCTTTATTATTGGTCAGATAGAGATAAAGGGGTTGATGGGAGGCTGAACGTGTAGGACTTCTTCAATATTTGATCATAGTAATGGTTCCTTCTGGTCTTAATGGCTGCGGGAGTTGGCAGGACTGATTAAGTCCCAGGCATGGGTCAGGAATGGGAACATCTTAACGGCTGCTCTTCCTCTCTGTTTTTAGGAAGCCCCAAGTGGCAGAGAACTTCCTTCCTGGAGAGGTGGAAGTGTTCTCAGCTGGAGGGCGCTTGGTGGTCAGAGCTTTCTATGAGAGCTGGAAACATCCCATGTTGTTGGGCTGAACGGCTGAGTCCTGGGACACTCATCTGCTGTAGTAGAGAGCCTGGTCATCGTGCTCAGCCTCTGTTTCTTCTCCATTAATAATGGTATCCCAAGTGAGGTCCCGGACCCCCTTCAAATTCTGCTAGCTCTCCGTTCTCCAGAAGTTACGGGTGGATTTGGGCAGTGTTCCGAGCTTTGTCTGAGATTTAGCAAGTGGTCTCTTTGTTAAACCAGATGGTTAGCAGGGTTTGGAAAAAAACTTTACACGAATTTCCATAGCTGTTGAGAACAGTGATCATCAAACCTAATATTCTCCTTCCAACTGCAGCCAAAAGCTCACACTTCAAAGAAAAAGCTGATTTTTTTTTTCAGTGCACAAAGACAATATTGATTTGCAAACACGCGTATTAGATAAGTCACATGGAGCTCCCCGCTTCTGTTTTTGTCTTCAGGATTAGATGTTCATCTTGAAAGTAGCTGTGGGCTTAATGACTTCAGGTCACCTTACGCTTATTTTCTGAATGAGTGAGAAGTGATGTGGCAATTCTGGAAGACACTAACATCTCATTAATCACCCAGATTTCATCCCTGATTCTGTTAACCTGGGGTGAGGCTGACTGCTCGGTACCTCCATCTTCTCGTTGCTCGGAGGCAGAGCGGTGATGGCAGTATGGAGATCGGCAGATGTCCTTGTTCTGAACTGAGCGTGGATGCTGCTAGAACGTGGTAGTGGCACTCGTTGACTTTGTTCTGCTCTTGGCACCCGAGAATTTGAGACGGTTCGGCAGCCCTCCGAGGTACGCCCTAGTCATCCTTTGTTTGGCTGGTTTCCGTAGTGGTCAACCTCTGCCAGGTTTTATAGGAAATCAGCCTAATTACAAAGATCTGCTCCCATCAATAAACCCAGTTTGAACTGTTTTGCAGGAATTTAAGCTATTTCTCATTAATCCACATGCACAACTGATAAGTGAGCGCAGGGGGTATTTAATATGCTATTTATATCAGCATCTGTCCTGAAGAAGTTTTTGATATCTTTGTATTTATAGTACACTGTGGCAGCGTGTAGTGTGCAGAAAGGAAAATGGGGGGGGGAAAGTAAACTCTTTATAAGAGAAAACATGTCATCTGTAATATCCTCGAGTTGCATCACCATCTGGGGTTTGTTTTTTTTTTTTTTCCCTGAAGCCCCTGGAAATGATCCAGCAGATGCTGGGGCTGCAGGAGCTGGGGGCTGGAACCTGCTGCCTGCAGCACGGTTAGATGTCTTCTGCTGCTTGCTGGACCACAGCGGCGGGTTTACACAACAAAACCTCATCTATTGCAAATATTCTCTTCAGGCACAGTGAGCAGCTCGCATCCGAACTGGCTCTGGCTAAAACCCGTGGCCATAGCGCTTCTGCCAGCAGGGACTTGGCGTTGCTTGGAGCCTTCCCTTGCCCAGCTGGACGGCTCTGCAGGCAGCAGGCTTCCAGGGTGGCCCTTCTGTTTGGGCTGGGGGATTTGTTATCAAGCAGGGCTGTCTTTTCCTCCTTGCACCTTTCCCTTGAAGTTTACCAGTCTCACTGGTTTGATGTTTTCTCCTTCTCTGTTACCATTCCCTTTTGTTTTCCCAGCACACATGGAAAATAAACTTTTGGAGAAGTCCGGGTCTAGGCGCTGTTCCAAGGCAGGGTCTTCAAAAGCCCAGCACGCAGCGTTACTGCTCCGACACCTTTGCTGGGAAGTCCTGTCCTATGATGAAGAACTCAGCTGACAGACGTTGGAGCTGGCCTGAGTCTCTACAGCAGGACTCAGTGGGCTTCTTCTCCGGGGAGTCCAGTGAAAGAGATTGTGAAGGGCCAAAGCAGATCAGGTAGCTGGCTTAAACCTTTCAGAGCTTAGCAGCTACGTCTTGAAGGGCTGGGCAGAAAATCACCTCACCACCTTCCAAAGGGTCTGATGAACTTTTGAGAGAGGGCTTGCTCTGAGCCAGAAGACCCCTCCAAACCTGTGCTCCTCCGTCTGGAGGTCAGAATAAGCTTTCTCATTCCCAGCGTAAGGGTCTTGGGGAGCAATTTGCACAGGTGAGGACATGCCAGCGCTGTCCTTTAAGCCCTAACAGGTCCGTGCCCATCACCGTAGCCTTTCCCAGTGGTGCCTTCCCAGCCTTGATGGCCAGCCAGGCAAGCTCTGCTTGACCACTTCTTGACCTTCCCAGGGGCCCTTCTGTGAAATTGTTTTCCTTTAAATTCATCTTTCTCTATGTGGCTGATCAGGATTGACTGCATTACACCCGGGATTTTCACCCCCACTCTCCTGGGTGGCATCAGCATTGCCCCATGTCTGCCGGAGGTACTTCCACTGATCCCATCCAGGATTGTGCTTCCTCCTTTCCTGGCTGTGCGACAGCAGCTCATCGGTGCGGGCGTTGTCCTCCGCAGCTCCATCTGAGGAGCTCCACCATCCAGCAGAAAAGTTTGTTATTCCCCATGTAAATATAATTTATAGGACGGTGCGCTCTGTATGACTGAATCTCATTCCATGCTTATAGTTCTTCAAAGCCACCCAGCCTGGCCCCTCTGATATCCCCGTCCTCTTCTGCGTTAGCAGTTCTTGTCGACTTTCCTTCCTCTGCCCAGCAAAGCTAAAATGAGGGCTTGAGTAGAGCTGACAGCGTCTTCAAGGAGGGATTGAGCATAAGCATAAATTTAATTTCACATGAAAGACAGGAAATGTAGAAGGGGATGGACTTCCCTAGGTCTGGGGTCTGCTTTGACCTCAAACACGAGCAGACAGCCTGTGGAAAGGAGGTGGGAGATAGGTGAGATTGGTGGGACGAAGTACAAAAGTCGAGTGCGAGCACCTATGGAGAAAACCAGCTATGCTTGGGTAGCTGTCGTGTTTGATACTGGCGGTCAAGACCACGAGCTTGATCTCTAGCATGTTCATAACAGATACTTGGAGCAATTCCTGAGGAACAGAGGTGATGCCAGAAAAGGGCAGAAAAGCAAACCTGAGGTTATTTTTCTAAAGAAAGGAGAAGAGGTGCTGACTGGTCACGTTGTTCTCGGATCCCACCAGGGCTGGAATAAATCCTTAAATGCACCACGGTGCAGCCCCTGAGCACAGAGCTGAGAGCAGGAGAATTCTCCAAATCAAACCCATTTCCTTCTGCAAGGTGATGGCAGGTCTGGTGGACTCCGGAGCAGCAGTAGGTCTCCTGTAACCTGGGTTTGTATAAGGCTTTTGATACTGTAGAGGAACACAGGCCACATGCCTGTCGTCTGCATCTTGGCGGGGGAAAAGTATCTTCTCATAGACCTGCCTTGGAATCAAGGCATCTAATGGCCTGCATGAAACTACGCTAAGTAAACATGGGTGGCGTAAAAGGCTTTGAGAGTGGGAGTGGGATGCCGAGGTGGGATTAACGGGGCAGGGGAAGACTGTAGGAAATACTTACACGTGCCTGTCCTGTGGGTTCTTAACCCGCTCCACCAGCTAGCAGCTAACGGGGGTCATTTAATGAGCTTTATTGCTTGAATATTGAGGTGTGGCCCCAGAAAAAGCATGGCAGACAGGATTTGTCTTCTCTGCACAGAAGTGTTGGCAGAGTGTATTTCACGTGACGTTCTCCAGCCTCGTGCCTCAGCACCGTTCAAACGGGGGGGAATATAGATGTGGTGTTGCGGTGGCCTCGGCTGCTCAGCCTCAGTGCCAGGCTGTTACCAGTTTAGACCGAACTGAGGAAGAGTTGGCGAGTTTACCATTTTGAGCAAAAACGTGGAAAATTCTGTCGTCGGGCGGATCGGATGAACCTCCCTGCTACAATTGAATTATCCACCCCCTGCTATTGGGAAGCCAGCAGATGCGAGCCCCCGGGACTCAGAAGCTCCCAAGGCTAATAACGCGGTGTTTTTTTCCATGTCAGAAGTATTTTTGTGTTTGTCGAAAGACTCACCCGCACAGCCGTAACATCTCTCTCTGCCGTGCCTGGAACAGATGCGCGTGTTGTAATATAGACTGCGAACATTGACATGGCATGTGGTTCTCATTCCTCCCATTCATCTTTGAAGCTAATTGGTTCCATCCATTTCCAATGTGTTTGGCTCGCCGCAGCTATTTGTACTTTCACTCGGGTTATGGCGCTAATGGTGTGATATATATAACATGAAATAAACTCTCGTGACTCCGAGGTCTGGAGAGACACATCCGCGGCACCCGCGTTTCGCCGGCTGGGTTGGGTGGGTTTTTTGAGTCATGTCCCCCAGACGATTTTTCTTCTCTTCACTGAAAATGTTCTGAACGAGCTGGTAGCGGTGGAGATTGCTGGTGGAGCTCCCAAAATGCCCAAAGAGGAGCCTGTCAGCATTTGTGAAGGGTTTTGTGGTTCCTCTGCTGGTGGTGGACCTGCTGGCTGGCTTCGGTGGTGCTCCTGAGCAAGGTCCTGGGACTGGCATTGTCCGAAACCTTTGTCTTGTCCCGTCTACGTGGTCCAGTACTGTGAATGTACGGATCAGTGAAAAATTAGTGAGTTAGCAGCAATACTGAATTAAACAATACCCTAATTCTCCCATGACCCAACAGCATAATGTAGGCAAATGAATGCAAAGGCGTCGGTGAGGTTCCCGGGTGTTCCTGTGGGCCTTCTCTCGTCTTTCCTCTGACTCGCCGTGGGAACGTGGCACTTCTGCGCCAAGGGCCCAGCTGCCTTTCTCCACCAGTGCAGACTGGGAGCAGCCTCCTTGCCTTCCATCCAGCACTGGGGGGTTTTGCAGTTCCTTCCCATCCACGCGTCATTTCTGAGGCAGCGATGGAGCGTGTTTCATGCTCCAGCTTCTGCTCAAAGTCTCGTAGTTTCCCGGGTTTGCTGTAAATATTTCCGCTTCTTGCTGGGGAGGCTGTATCCCCGTTGTTTAAACAAGCCCGTCCAGACTAATTCTCTGCCTTTGCTTTTTTTTTTTAATGTTTTATTATTATTTTTGAACAACTCGGCTCGCAGATACTTGGGTGACTGCTCTCAGCTGAGAGCTGAGGCACGCTGGCTTGCTGCTAACCTGTCCTCCGCGGGAAGTCAAGTCCGTCAGCGTTCAGTGTTCGCTTGGCGGTTTCAAGAGAAAATTCACGAATGGCTGCACAGACCACAAATGCACCCGGTGTCCACGGGAAAAATAATCTGCTGCGTAAGAATTGTAATTTTAACGGGTTTCTGTGGACCTTCAGGATTTCTGCTGGCGGAATGTTTGACGGGGAAGCGGTTTGATGGTTTTCTGGGGAGAACTCTGGCTGGTTTTGAGGCCAGTTTTGTTCCAGCTCTGGAGGGGCGCCCTCTGGGTCAGTGGGTGTTGGTGGCAGTGGGGATTTTCTAAGGTGAAACTAATGAGTTTTCTCTTTTTTTTCCTTTGTAGGTCCAAGTTCAGTTAAAAACAAGAAAAAGGGTAAGTCTGAGTTTTAATTTGATTTTCTTTTCTGTGCCTGTGGTACTCAGCTGTGAATCCTCTTTGGACAACATGAAGGAGAAAGCAAGGACAGGATCCCTCTGCGGGCAGGGCAGGGGTTGACTGGTGCGTGACTGGTGCGTGACGGACCACGCGCTGCATTGCCTCGGCAGGACTGGGTGACCTGTGGGTGCTCGTTAACGCCTTCCGTAAAACCGAAAGGAAGTTACTTACCTTGGAAAGAAGTAGTTGTGAAGGTGCTATAACTAAAGAGTCCAGTGGGGTCGAGTCCCGTACCAGTGATGGGTCGCTGCTTGCTGTTTGCCCAGCCGTCTCTGCCGAAACGTCTTGCTGCAGCTTGGCTTCTCCAGACCCACCAAAGTCAACGTAGATACGCTCAGCGCCTCACTTCTGGCGGTGTGTTAACCTCACAAGCACTATCTGATGTGCTCGTGGCCAAGCCGGTGCTGCTCACCGCCTGTCGCACCTAATGGATATTTAATTAACAGGGAAATGAGCTGTGCAGCATGTTTCTGTGTCCCTCGGGAGCTCCCCACTGTGCCCGTCCCTGGCAGAGGCTCCAGCCCGTCACGACCTGCGGCAGCGAGAGCGGCCGAGCTCCACGTGTCTGTGCTGCTTTAATAGCGCATCGAATCCCTTCCCCTCTTTGGATGCAATCTCAGCTTTGACCGCCGAGAGGCTGCGACAGGCCACGGCTGGGAACTTAGTTTGTATTTACCCTTAAAAGCAGCGTGAAATTTTATGTGGGAGGCGATTGTCCTAACAGCACTCGGAAGCCCTAAACCCGTGTTCAGTCAGCCCAGCTAATAAGAAATGATGCCTGCGGTGTTGGTAGCAATGCTGGAGTAGCAGGGGGACCTCGCAGAGCTGTGCGATATAAAATAGCGTAATTTTATGGTATTGTCACGTTTAATTTTTTTTAGAATTAGAGCTTATTGTTTGGCCAGTGATGGTTGAGGAAAACGTGCTGGGTTCTGCCTGCTTCGAGTTTTGGAGCCTGACTGGTGCGTGCGGGTAAAGAGAGAGACTTGGGTGCTGGAGACCCTCCCTGGGGAGCTGCTCGTGCTGGGCTTGGGTTCTCTCCGTTCAGAAATGGATCCAGAGCTTTATACTACTTTTTGCCTCGTGACTGTAAAAAAGGAGGTTCTGTTAATGCAGGAGCAGGAATGACTCGGAGCGGGAATGCGCAGAACTGAAGTGTCCCCGTGCGGCATCGGGATGATGCGCAATTGCTCTCCTGCTAAACTGGCAGCTCGTTTAGCAGCAGAGGGGATTTCTGAGGGGTCAGTTAAACCAGCTGCAGCGTCTGTCCCTCCTGGGGTGGAGAGCAAGGAGTGACAGCGGCAGGATTCCCGCTTACTGCGTGCAATCCTTCCCTGGAACAGCCTCCGTCGGAGGGGTACGAACGAGGAGAATGTAGTCAGCGTGCTTTAGGGGAAACAGGGCAAGGGTTTGACTCAAGGGGGTCGGTTCCACAGCGTGTCATTAACCCGAGGAGGAGGAGGAGGAGAATTGCTGGAGCAGAGGAAGGCCGGCTTGCTGCCAGCTCCTGTTTGGAAGCGCGGCTGCTAATCTGGGCAGAAATAATGCGGCGAACGATACGTCCCCTAAAGCTTTGCCCCGCTTTTGTAGGATACCAGTATCAATCACCCCTGCGTGCTTCAGCTTCGTGTTCCACACGTTGGCACTGAGCCGCAGAGCTGTCCCGCGGCGATTTCCACGTGCCCTTGGTCGTGGCTAGTGGCCATCAAGGGATTTCCACTTCTGCGCTCGCTGCAGGAGATGGGTTTTTCCTGGTGCTGTTCCATGACAAAGATGGATAGTTCGCAGAGAAACAAATACGTAAGTGTAGTCAGAAACGGTTCCAATAACGGTTATTTCATGCCCTAACTGCTGCTGTCATCTAAAAAAGCGTTTAGTTCTGCCCTGCAGCCGACGGTGGTTCAGCAACTGGAGCAATTTTGCTAAGTCGATAAAAGCTCTTTGGCATTAAAGTTGCATTTTAAGAACTACATCAAAAGGACATAATTTCTGTGGTGGGCGAAACGGGGGTGTGGAAAATCAGGAGGACACGGGTCAGGCTTTCCCGCAGAGCCTCTTTCAGTCCGCTGTGGACGTGGCTGGTACGAGCCTTTGCTTCCACGGGTGTGCTCCTTCTCTGCCTGGGACCCCGTGGTGAGATGTGGTTGACGACCGTGGCATTCCCTGGTGTTTCCAGACTCCTGACGGGGTTAGTCCTTCCCTCAGCCCTTCACCCAAAGCCCCAAACGCACGCTGTAGCGTCCGAGCCCTTCGCGCGTGTGACGTGTGTCTCATTGCACCGCCGAACCGTGGATGCCTCTCGCGTGGCCCTGGGCGCTCAGGAGCTGCTGGAGAGGAGCTGAAGTTCAGCTCTGAACTGCCCTCTGGAGGCACCTCTCTCCTTCAGGCAGGAGATCCAGCCCTGGGGGTTGTCTGTGAATTCAGGTGATAGAGCGGGTAGAAAAGATTGCAAGGGTTTTCCACCAAAAACCAGCAAACCGAGGGACTGCGGAGCGGTTCGTCTCGCCTTCGGAGGCTCCAGCTTTCACAGCTGCTCAGCAGGAGCAGCCTGACACCGTGCCGTAGGGCTGCCACCAGCTCTCAGGCGTTCTGCCAGCCCCGCAGCGAGGGCAGGGTGGCCAGGCCAGAGCTCTGGGGCAGAGGCTTCTCTGCGCTTCCATCTCTGGGGAGGCGTCAGAGAGGCTTCATTTGAATATGATTACATGTGCTGGCAGGAGCCTGCAAGGCAGCGACCCGCTTCCGCCCTGCTAGCAGCGTTGTCCGCATGGGACGCCCCCCCGGCTAGGTGCTCCTCCTTGTCCCTGCCCTCCAGCCAGCCGTGAGCCATCCCCGATCTTCTGCTTTCCTTGTTCCCAGGGCTTTCCTGTAGGTCAAGGACCATCCCACGCTCAGCGGGTGGAGGAGCTAACGTTTGACCTTCTGTTTTTCAGGCAAGAAGGCTGGTCCTCCGGGACCCAACGGTCCCCAAGGGCCACCAGGTCCTCCAGGGCCCCAGGGTCCTCCCGGCATTCCTGGCATCCCAGGGATTCCCGGCACTACCGTGATGGGACCACCAGGCCCCCCTGGCCCGCCGGGCCCTCAGGGACCACCCGGACTGCAGGGCCCCTCAGGTAACTGGTTTGTCCTCCGCTCTGCTCAGAGCCCGTCCATGCCCTCGGGACCGGGACGGCGGGCGCTCGGCACAGCCAGCCCAGGAGCCGCCTGAACCGAGGCAGCCGATCAGGGAAAGGGCTGTGCCGTTGGTCCTGCGAGTGCAAACGGGATGAACAACGGTGGGGAATTTCGATGATGTGAGAGGGAGATGTAGCAATAAAATAGGAAAAAAAGTAGAAATAGTCTTTTTTGGTGTGCTTCCTGACGTCGAGCTGCACCCTGTAGCGCTGGTGCTGTCATCCTGCCGTTACAGATGGGGGGTTGATGGTTGTTCGGGGGTAAGAGAAGTTTTATTGTAGGGGTGTTCGCGGCAGCTCTTTCAAGCTTCCTCGTCAATGATGTGAAATTGCATTTTGCAGGTGCCGCAGACAAGGCCGGCTCCAGAGACATCCAGGTTGGTTGATCTTCTTTTGAGGGGCAAACCCCAGCTTTGGCTGGATTTTTGTGACCATCACTGGCTGTGTCTGCTAATGTCATGTTTGATGGTACAGCTCCGAAAAAACCCCCACCCCGTCCTGTGTGTGCTAAGTCGGAGCTACCTGGAGTGACTGCCTGAGCTCACCCTGTTCTTGCCCAGAGTAAAGCCGTGATAACCTGGTGTGGGCTTCTCCCCTCTTCTCCGCTGCCTAGACATGCGGTTGGCAGCTGCTCTGATCTTTCTTTATGAAAAGCGTTAACGACTTCGGGCTGCTGTCGTGCCCCCGCACTGGTCACCAGTCGAGTGACCGTAGAATGACGCAGTGTTTCCCATTAATTTTCCATCCCTGTGGTCTCCTTTGCAGCCAGCTGTGGTCCACCTCCAAGGCCAAGGCTCAGCAATCCAAGTGAAGAATGGTAAGGATTTCATGATATTGGCTGTTACTGAAAAGAGCCCATCCCGCACCCGTAGCCTCGTATCTGAGTCCAAGGCCTTCCGTAACACGGGTCCCGGATTATCCCTGCTGCTGGCCTCCCTCCGAGATAGAATCACAGGAGGGGTTGGGTGGGAAGGGACCTTCAAAACTCATCTGGTATAACCCCCCTGCAGGGAGCAGGGACATCTGCCACTGAAGAAGTGCTCAGAGCCCCAAGGTCCAGCCTGACCTGCCGTGGTGCCAGCGATGGGGCTTCTCCCACCTCGCTGGGCAGCCTGGGCCAGGGTCTCACCACCCTCAGCGTCAAACGTTTCTCCCATTAGGCTGATTTAGGCTGACAGTGTCATTCCCCTGCCCAGACCCCCATCTGTTGAGTCTCCATCCCTGTTGCCCCTGTGCTCCTGTTGATGATCTCTATCCCGTACCTCCCAGTAATTCTGTCCTGCTGAATCTCCCTTCTCCTTGACCTCCAGATGTACATGGTGTCTCCTCCAACCCACTGTTGTATCACCAGCTTTCCCCAGCCCCTCGATGGCCAGCCTTCTTTCCCGCTCTGTTCTATTTTAAGCCCTCAGCGTATCCTTTTCCTGTCTCAGCCCCATTAGCCTGGGTTGTTCTCCAGTCTTCCCAGTAATTTACGGCAGGGGAAGGCGCAGCTGCAGTGTGAGGATGCAGGAGTGCCCAGCCACCGGCTCCTCCTGCGTTATGCTGCAGGCACCCACTCCCACAGCCTCTGCGCTCCCTTGTGCATCTCCACCCCCACCAACAGCCTTTAAGCTCAAGTCCTGCCGAGCCATTTCATGTCTGCAGGCAGCTCTTTGCTCTCCTCCGTCCTCCCCGGCTCCCTCTCCAATTTCTGCTCGAGTTCCTGCTCTTCTTGCCAACAGCTGGGTCTCATTCATTAGCTGCTGCCTCCCTGCTCGTGGTGTCTGGCTGTGCCGGAGAGGAGCTGGTTGTCTTGTCCCCTGCTCTTGTCCCCGGGAAGCATGGGCAGCAGCCCTGGTGCACGTACCCTCATCCCGGACCTGGCGGGCTGCAGCTCCCAAGGGTTGGTGCAGCAGGGACAGGGCTAAAAACTAATTAATCCCTTCATTAATGGGAAGCCCGTGTGTTTACAGAGTGTACACCACTCTCTAAGAGTGGGAATGGCCCTGTGAGCATCTTTCCCTGCTGCTCGGGAACAATCTGCCGCCGTTAATGCCATCCAGCTGCCGGCCAGCAGAACACGCAGCCTGGCTGGTGCGCAACTGGGGCAGGAGCTGAAAGGCAGCTGAAGGCTGGGAGGAAGAGTTGGACTTGATAAGGCACCTGCAGAGAGTGGCTCTGCTCTGGGCTCACAGCAAGTGTGCCCTCTGCACCTGCTCGTTGGCCAGCGCAGAGAACAGACAACACTCGTGGTGTTGGTTGTGCTGTTGCTCCGGTGCCAGAGGACTGGGTGGTGGATCTGTGAATCCCTGACCGTGTTGAGCACCCCAGTTAGGGGTTAATGTGGTGTGACGTGATGCAATTCCGTCCTGTCTGGTGATTTTGGCTTTTAAAATCCCGGGAAATGTCACGACAAGGCATTTGTTAAAATAACGCTCGTCACAAAGTCAAGAGTGGTGAAGTCAAGGAACACCAGAATTAAAAGGGATTGTGTAGCCCTGAGCTGGCCTCCACGCTCAGACGTGTCCTGAGGGACGGTGCGGTGCTGTAGTTGCACACAGTTTTTTCTGTAATGCCATTGTCCTTGCAGCAAAAGAGACCAGTTTTCTTCTAGGGATGATCCCAAGGCTTAAAGTGATGTCAGCTGGGGACCTTTCTTGGAGAACTGGGTCCCGGTCCTACCTCTGCTGCAGAGTTTCTTCCATGATACCAGGGAAGGCTCCAGTAACAAAGCTGTTACCGGGGCCGTGGACAGAAGCTCTTCAGGAGGCGCCTCAAGAAGTGCTGTTGCAATCACAGCTGCGATAAGTCATTTGGGATCTGTGGCCGAACAGACAAAAATAGTGTGAAAAAGCAGCCCCCGGCCTCTCGGGTGAGCTAAGAAAACGCAGCAAATACCTTACAGGGCTGGCACTGATCTGCGTGAGCCCGAGGGTCTTTGCTCTGGAGTGGGGATGATGCTGGGAACGTGTAAAACCCTCAGCCTGTAAAAGCCTCGGCTATGACGATGAGCTCCTCCTCAGGAGGAGGCAGGCTGGAGGCCATCCAGCGCGGGGGATGAGCGTAGTGTAGGACAAGAGGCCGTACACCGGGTTTTCCAGGGTGAGAACTGCTCTTGGCGAGGACGAGCAGAGATGACAACCCGTTGTGCTGGGCACTGAACAACACGGGGGTCCACCAGCAAGCGGTGGTGTCAGTAGAGCTAGAGGAGTCCACACTAACGCACCGTGGTCTTTAATTCTGGGATTTTCTTACCGAGTGACTTGACTTTGCAACTTGGGTCTGTGGCAGCCGTTGTGTCTGAAAGCTTGTGATGTCTCTGTATTTCTGTGCTCCCGCGCTTTTCATCCTGACGGGTACTGAGTGACTGCCGTTTTCTCATACTGAGATCTTTCAGGTGGAGTCCTCAATGACTGGTCTCGCATCACTATGAACCCCAAGGTGTTTAAGCTGCATGCCCGCAGTGGGGAGCTGGAGGTACTGGTGGACGGCACATACTTCATCTATAGTCAGGTAGAAGTGAGTACGGTCCTAGGCCTAACTCCTATTCTTGTGTTCCAATGGAAGCCTTGCATGAAAACCACGAGAGGGCTCCAGACAACTAGCAAACGCCAAGAACTTGTATGTCCTTTTAACCGCTTCGTGCTCTAGGAGATGGGTGTCGGAGGAAGACGTTAAGGTTTCGAAGCGCAAGGTCACACGTTTCGCCGTGACACCAGCTGCGAGAGATTAGTTACTGAAACGCGGGCGCCCAGCCCGATCCCACACGCCACCAAAGCCTGGTTTTGTCCTCCGTACTGTCTGTGCAGTCGTTCACCTCCTTGCAGAGCCAGGGTCCCAGCAGGACACTGGGCGCTGTGCTTTAGCAGAGCCCTCAGACCAACACGCTGACACCTCGTGATCCTTGCGAAGCCAAGTCACTCTTTGTAAGCGTAGGACCCTGGCCTGGGTGGCTTGGCCAAACTGCAGCCCAGGTAACTCCATTTTGCCTCCCACCTTCTCCGTGTAGCTTCAGACCGACACGATGTGCCAGCAACCGCCTTGCACGGCGGCGCGGCGCAGCCGCTGCTTCAGCCGTTACCGACGATGGACGTACGGGGCTGCTTCTGTGGGAAGGGCTGAACAGAGTCGTAGGTGGTTGTGTTAGGATACAGCTCATTCAGGCACCGTTCCCTCTCCCCATCCAAACAACATGCAGGAGATGGACTGTCATTTAACGCACCGCTCCCGCTGTCTTGCACACGTCTGAGCTGCCTGGAGCACGAGCTACGAAGCTCTCCCGGCCCTTCCAGAGCATGCAGGGTGGGCACCCCCCTGCCGACTGGAAAGCTGTCCAGGTTCTGGGGCAGATGTTAGCAAGATAAGAGGGTTTCTGTGCGACAGCCACAACCGAGCAGCTTCCACCTTGCCCCAGGCTGCTGATGTTGCCTCCAGCTCCCGATTTGCCCCTCTGCGGGTGCAGCCCCGCCTGGACTGTACTGAGTCGGGTAAAGTGGGCTGTGGATGTCACGTCAGGTGCTCTCCGTGGAGCTGGTTATCTGTCTGCTTTGGATGGGGACAGGAAAAACGACTCCACGTGGCCCAGAGCAGGACTGTTTCCCCAGTGCCGGTTGCTGGCCACACCGTTGTGCCTCTGCAGCCTTTGTCCTTTGCAGCCCATCAGGGAAAAAGGGGACTCAGCCTCGGGTAGCTTCTGTGGCCGCAGGGTGTAGACTGAGGATGATTAGATGCATCCAGAATGGCTGGTTTTCTTCTGCCGGGAAGAAGCAGCTCCCCGGGACTGACTCCTCTTTGGACAGGTCTTTCTCTCGCAGCTCTTCACAGTCAGCGTGCGGGAGATGGTTAAGTAACGAGTAGTGGAGTCCTGGGGACTCGGGCGCTAGATCTGAGAGTTAAACCAGTACACACACGCTAAGGTCAAGCTGAGGAGGTTGGGAGAGCGTCTTCCCTGTGATAGCTCCTGCCTTTGAAAGCACCTCGAGTCCAGGTACAGAGGCAGCAACTCCCAGTACATCTTAGGGCATTTTTGATGTCACCACTAAAGGAGGCTCATGGGACCCAGAAAGCAGGACTGGCCAGGTAAGTGACAGAGGACCTCAGTTAAAATCTCTCTGTGTGTTTGTTGGATGAAAAGCTGCTGGTGGCAGGTAGGGTCGTCTCTGTAACCAGGCCTGTGCAGGTTGGTAATTTTCCCTCTGATACGCAGGGGCTAAAGCGAGGATTCGTAGCTCAGCCGTAGATTCGAGGGTTCCTGGAGGCTTGCATGCTCATGTTAGCATGGAGTGGAATACAGAGTTCCCTCGTGTTTGGTTGGCTTGGGGCTCCTTCTGCCTCGAGCAAGTCAACCTGCCACGAGGAGGGGCTGAGGACGGGCTCGTTAGCAGAGGGAACATACGTGTACCCGCTGAGAGGAGCGTGGGCTGGTTCCCTGTGCACAAATAACACTCCCTGATACCTTTCTTCTCCCTGCTTCACATCAGGTATACTACATAAACTTCACAGATTTTGCCAGCTATGAGGTGGTGGTGGACGAAAAGCCCTTTCTGCAATGCACTCGGAGTATTGAGACCGGCAAGACCAACTTCAATACCTGCTACACGGCCGGGGTCTGCCTCCTCAAAGCCCGGCAGAAGATCGCTGTGAAAATGGTCCATGCTGACATCTCCATCAACATGAGCAAGCACACGACCTTCTTTGGGGCCATACGCCTAGGAGATGCTCCAGCATCCTAGATGAACTTGGCGCCTCCAAGGATACTCTCAGAACTGCACCGTGCTGCTGTTCATAAGCGTATCAGTATTTCAGGGGGTTCTGTAATCCGGCCATAGAGAAAACTGATCCAGAGCTATTTATTCCTATCTGTGAATGCAGGAAGCACAAGTGTCTTCTGTGACTTGCGTGGAGACTCGGATCGAGAAAGCGTTGTGAGGAAGAAAGGCCGTTGTGTCTGCCTTGTCTCAGTATTTCAAGTATTACTGCACTGATCCTCTGCTCTGTGATCTTCACACGAGGCTTGTGGAGAGTGGTGTGGGATCTGCTTTTATGTTGCACTAGCCAGAGCATCCCAGGCGGCAGCGGGAGAAGACAGACTGATGTCCAGGTTGTCCTGTCCAGGCACTCCCGCTTCTGCACGCTAACGAAAGCAAGAAAGGGGCGGGGGGGGGGGGCTGAGTTTCTGCCTTCCCAGTTGGGACTGGAGCGGCCACGGGGCGCGACGACGGGAGGTGGGTAAGACGGGGTCGGTGGTGTTTACATTCATCCTCAGGAGCGCAAGCAACGAGGGCGACGTGCCCCTAACCTGGGAGCGGGCTGCAAGAGCGGCGAGTGCGAGAGGAAGGTGGATACTCCGCAGAGCAGACGGGAAACTGCCTCCACACCCCCGAACCCACAGAGCCCCGAAGAACACGCCGATCGATCGCCGGCTCCAGCGCCTCTGCTACTTTCAGCTCCTGCCACTCCCCCAGAGGTATTGCCTTGCCCTGTCGGGGGCTGCCTTAAAGTACTGCTGCTGTCCCAGCAATCTCTGTTTGGGCGGGGGTGGCTTGGTGGTTTGGTCTTTTTTTTTTTTTTTTTTTTTTTTTTGGGTCTTTTTAATTAATATTTTGCAAACCAGAACACATTTCTACAGGCTTCACCGAGCCGCGTAGAGCAGCCACAAGTACTTGTGAAAACACTCTGAAGAATTTGTCATGTTTAAGAATAAAATATTCAAACAGGAATATTTTTCTTCTGTTTTGATAGCAGCTGTCCTGCTTTTAGACGTGGGCTTTATCCTTCCTGCCCCTACCCCTTTCCCTTTGGCACCCTTCCACCTAAAACTAATAACTGGTGATGGAGTCTCAAAAAAAAAAAAAAAGGTATTTAAAGGTCTGGTCCAGCATGAAGTCACCACTTTTTCTTTTCCCCGAGCCCTGCTGAGTCTAGTCATAACTCGATTTCTGGTGACTAATAGAAGAGCTGGGACACTATTGTTTCCTTTGGCTTCTTGAGCAACTCTCTCCCGTTACCTCCCCTCGGCTGGGGAGACCTAAAGCTGTAAGATGTGCTGGAGCTGAGGAAGAGGCCGGAGCGCTAACGGCTCTCTGGTGTCATGCCTTGGCTCGCCCCAGCTTGTGTTGGTGGGGGTTTTTAGCTGGATTTCTTCTCAGAGCTTGTTTTTTCTTTAAGGAGGGTGCTGAGGTTTCAGTCTGTAGCAAACCGGACAGGTCCCGGCCGATGTCTCGGCGATGCCCTCCTCCTCCACGCAGAGGTGGCTCGGCCGCGGTCACCTGCAGGGACGTGTCTCCGTGCTGCGTTGCAGCGACGGATCTGCCCGCAGAAGGGTCCGCCCTGGCTGAGGCATTCTTGGCTCCCTCGCTCTTCCCCGTCCGTAGCGAGTGGTCTCACTTGCCAAGTATTGCAGTCATTGGGAGGTGGATGTTTCTTGGGGGCAGCCGGCTTTGGCTGCAGCCTGGCTATTCACAGCAGCCGTGCAGTTCGTAAAATAACTGCGGGAAAACTGCCCGCTCGTTCTTCTTCAATAGGTCCTCCTCCTTTCTAGCCTTCACATGTTGGACTAGCAAGAGCCTTAGGGGCACTTAACTCGTCTTTGTGGTTTATTTCCTTTAAAAGGGATTAAGAGGGACAAGTTCCTTTGACAAGAATGAATCGGGACAACTGCGTGTAGTGAGAACATTAGGCAAATCGTTAACAGAATTGCTGCAGGACACGCCTGAGCAGCAAGGCTTAGGGACAAGCGTGAAAAAAGCATTGGCTTGGGAGAGCGGTGGAGGGAGTTCGGGTTCCCACGTTGCGACGTGCTGCTGGCTCTGGCTGCGGGCAGGAGGAGGCACAGGGAGGATCCCTTCTCTCTGTAAAAGCTCCATGGAGCGGTTCCGGCTGTTAACGGGCTTTTTCTGATCCTGGTGTTACACCAAAGCGTGAGCTCGGTGTAGCTGAGTTGGAGCCGTGGAGCTGGAGAGCAGAGAACCCCTGACTGCAGGTACCGAGAGCCGTGGTCATGCCTGGGGTGAGCGGGCGGATCACCAGCTGTGGAGGGTCCTTGTCCTGAAACCCTTTGGCCTCTCTAGGACTAAGTTCTCATTAATGAAATTCCACGGTGGGGGTTACCCAGGCGGTAGTAGAGCTGCTTCTGCATGTCCCACCATCTTTGGTGCCTCTTCCCCTTAACTGGAGCCGAAAAGGTCTGGAAGCAGCTCAGAGGAGGGTGAGGAGGGTGCGCGTGGGAGGTTTTAACCAGCTCCAGCAGGAACAGGGTCTTGCTCCAGTCCGTCCCTCCGAAGTCTTTGGATTTGGCTGTATCTCGGTTCCTGGTCTGCTTGGGGATGTGCTTCCTTTATAGACAAACGTCTGTGTACCCAGGGCGGTGGGCACGCAGGCAGTCGCCACCGCTTCCCGTGGGCCAGCCTTCCTCTCGGGTGGTACCTGCTGGCTCAGCTCTTCCCCACATGCCGTGGCTTGGCTGCCCAGCCTTGGGCTGACTCCAGCTGCAGGAACACAGCGAGCAGCTAACGGGCGTATAACCATCGTCTGAAGCCCTCCTCCCGCCCGAGCTCCTCCCTGCGGAGACCATTGCTAGGGAAGCCCGCTCCGCTGGGGTGGGCAGGGCCCCTTTGGAGGGAAGGGTCCCCTTCAGTAAAGGCTTTAGGTTGTGGTTCGTCTCCAAAACCGCCCTCCAGTGCCCTTCTCACCCAGGTAGGCGGCTGTGGCTCCCTGCCAGCCGCTGTCCCCATCAGGGCACCTGGCATCATCCTTCCACTGAAAAGCAACGCGAGGTGCTTAGAGAAGGGCACCTGAGCTGCGCCGGGAGGGAGGTGAGCAAAGCGCATTAGTTCTTCTATGTTTCTACCCCTCTTCCCAGTAAGAGGTGGAGCGCGGGGAGTCCTTCCCCCTCGCTGCAGGCTGCTGGCACCCGCCCTGACTCCCGTCCTGGCCCTGGGCTGTCCCGGCACAGCCTTTTGGGGCGAAGGGCAAGGGACAACTGCTGCTGCGCTTCGTGGCTGCACCCATCCGTACAAGCCTGACGCCCACCCACCAGCCCACGTTCCTCACGCCCAGGCTGGGAGGAAGCCTCTCAGACTCCTCACGGGAGAGGAGTCGTCGGGGGAGAGACCTTGTCAGAGGCGCACGGTGACATATTGACGCTGTTTGTGCTTTGACATCGTTATTCAAGACTCTGTGTATAAATAAGTTTATGTAAATTGTCGGTATTTTCTTCGCAATAAAGTTTTTTCCTGATCTCACTGCTCCCGTGGGATGTCCTTCCCCAGCCAAGCCAGGAGCTTCTGTGGGAAGTATGTGGACCGTGCTGGTGCGGTGGGACCTGGCTGAAAGGCAAAGCTCCTCCATCCTGCGGGGAGTGTTTGATAGGCTGTGGCCGCTGATGCGAGAGGCACGGAGACCCCTCGGAGGGAACGGGGGCATCGCTAACAGACCGTTCTGGAGTCCCAGGAGCCAGTCTGGAGGCCAGGAGGAGCGAGAAGCACGGGACTGCCTGCGCCTTGCGGGAGTGAATCTCTTCCCGTTCGTGCCGGGCGGTTCGCTCTGCTGTCGACACGGCCCCGGAGAAGCCGCTCGGTATTTGCCGGACGGCTTGGACGGCTCTCGACCCGCAGCCGGCTCGCTTAGCTGGGCACTGCTGCAAAGGGACTTCACAGCTTTGGGGCGCAGATGCCCAGGGATTCTCCACAGAAGTCCCTAGTCCAAATGAGGGACTTTTCAGGTGATTTCATTGCCGTGCCCCATGTGTGGACTCGTGCTCAGCAACTCAGGCTGCAGGGAGGAGAGGGCCGGGGTTCCCCGGGCGAGGCGTTGCGGGGGGCTGCGCCCGGGGCTGGAGCACTTGCACGGCACGGTTCCTCCCCTGGGTCACCTTCCAGTTTCGGGGCTCCATGCTCGGCTGCTGATGGCAGACGCGGGACGCTGGAGGCAAAGGTTCATCCAGAGATGGGTGTTTCCCTGGCCGGAGCCTGCAGGATTCCACATCTGTACAGATGTGCTGTCCTCGCTGTGCCTGTGAAAACAGTGGGCTGCTCACTTGCTGCTGGCCCCAGCTGCTGCCGGAGCCGGCTCCACTGCGGTGAGCAGAGCATCAGCCCAAAACACCGGCCCCGGCCTCCGGGCTGTGCCCGGCTGGCTGTCACCACGTGCCCTGGCTGGCCGGTGACAGTGGTCTGGCTCAAGGCTGAACCACATCCAGGAGGTGACAAGGTGCTGCCCACCACGCCGGCAAGGGGCAACAGCAGCAGATGCGGGTCTGCTTTGTCTTCCCAATGTGTATGTGTGCGGGTATATAGATGTATTTATATATTTTATGTATATTTATATATATATTAAAAAAATTAATTTTTTTTCCTGCCAGACACATCCAGGACTAGAGCAACATGTCTACAGCTGAACATACAGCCCCACACCACAGCAGCCATGCAGCAGCCTGGAGGAGCTCCTTTGGCTGGGAAGGAAATTGGCCACAGAGAGCCAAAACCCCCAAAATCCTGCATTTTGCAGCGCGCCCGGTGAAGCGTGTGAGCACTAGGTGGCACAGGGACATTGGAGATGTCACTGCAAAAACACCCCCGTGGGTAGGGGGCAGCTCTGGGTGTCCAGATACTGCCTGGAGCTGCCCCAGGGAAGGTCCCTGTCTGGTTCCTGCCCTGGGTGAGGAGGTGACCCGGCAGCCACCATCCTCCAGGCCTGGCAGGGACACGGAGGGGTGGCAGCGAGGAGCCCAGCACTTGCACCGCAGTGGATTCCTGGGGAGGAAGAGGAGGAGGGGGATGCCAGCGCTGCACATCCCGCCAGGAGTGGTGGTAAACGCCGGGGAGCTGCTGGTTCCCTCAGGAGGGGCAGGTGCCATGGGCTGGGCTGCAGTGCTGCGGGGAGGGCAGTCGCTCTGCCTTCGTGCGGCGAGCAAACCTGCGGCCCCACGGATGCTGGGAGGCCCGCGGTGACCCCGGCAGACGCAGCCAGGAGCTCGGTCCCCTGCTCGGGATGGCCGGGAGCTCTCGCTCGCTGCTGCCAGCGTCCTCGGCACCAGCTGCCCGGGGGAGCTGGCACAGGGCAGAGGAAGCTGGAGGATGAGCAGGTCCACGCCGGGGAACTCCCCAAAAGTCCTCGGCTTTCCCAGTAGCACCTCTGCCCCCTGGCATCCCCTTTTGGCGGCGGGTCTGGCGGATCACCTGCGCTCCGGTGCAGCCCTGCCTCCTCCCCGTCCCACTGTTTCTCTTTCCCTTCCCTGTGGCTTTCTGCACTGTTTTTCCCCCTCTGCAATCTTAGGTCTTTCTTTTCCCACTTCCGTAGCTACAAACACCCACACGTGTTATCTCCTTCCCCCATCCCATCCTGAAACCTATTTATACAGAGCCCGGCTCCTGCCCAGCTTGCCAGAGAAGGGACGGGGCTGGCAGCGCCCGCAGCCCAACATGCTCTTGTTTGAACACCGACTGGCTGAGAGAGGATGCCTGCTGCTCTGGCTGCTCCCCTCCGTCCTCAGAGCCCAGTCTAGCGGGGAGCCGAGGCCCAGGCCCATGCCGTGCCAGCAGGTAAGGCTGCTTTCTAAGGAGCCCTTGGGCTGGGACGGCCCCAGCAGCATCACCGGGTCCGAGCAGGGCTGCGAGCATCCCTCCGTGCAGGGTTCATCTCGCCACGGCTCTCACCTCCCTCCAGCCACCAACTCATTAATCTGCCCAGCGTTAATCTCTGCTGTCCAGTCTCCAAGCCAGTCTCCCGCTAGCTGGTCCCCAGTACCCAGCTGCTCCCATGTCCCTGCCAAGCTGGAGGCACCTTCCAGCAGCCCCTGCCACGGGGGTGCCCGCTGGAGATGCTTGCTAAGAGGCAGAATGGAGTGCGGGGATTCAGACACTGCTGTGGCTGTTACCAAGGCAGAGAAAACCAGTTTGGAAGCAGAGGGAAGGTGGAGCCCACCGGGACAGTGCCCTTCCTCTGCCCATTACAGGACAGGGATGCTCTGAACCGGTCCCTGGGCTGTCCCAGTGCCCTCAGAGGCTGGGTTTATCCCACCAGCCTGCTGCATCTTCAGTGCTTATGCTACTTTTCTGCCCATCGTGCTTGCTGGGACGCCTGGGAGGACAGCCTGTGGGGCCAGAGGCTGAGCCTTCTCCGTGCACCATCAGAAACACCTCAGCAGTGTCTCAGAAAGCCCACCTTAACCCTGGGGACAAGCTGCTTGTCTCTGAGCAGCAGCTGTCGGTGGTCTGTTCCCTTCCCATCCTGCGCCTGAGAAGGGGGTGCAGGGCTCAGTTCCGTGTTGCTCATGCCCATCTTGGACAGCAGCTGGCTTGGCTGGAGCTGGGGTTTGCAGACCCTCTCACACTGATGGCTTCTCCTCTCTCTCTGTAGAGCCCTGTGAAGGTGTCTTGCAAAGGAGCTGGCCTGCGCAGGTTTCCCAAGGAGCTTGGCCAAGGAGTTAAGTACCTTGAGCTCTCCGACAACTTCATCCAAAACCTGTCAGGCAGCTACATGCCGGAGGTTGGGCAGCTTGAGTACCTGGACATGTCCTTCAACAAGCTGGAAGCTGTGTCGGCCACCACCCTGGCTCAGCTGCCCCGGCTACACGCTCTCCTCCTGGGATCGAACCACTTGGACCGCAATTACGTGGCTAACGGGCGAGCCCTCCATCTGCTCAGGAATATAGAGGTACTGGACCTGTCAGCAAATAACCTGGAGAGCCACATGGCAGGCTGGTACATCAGCAACCTCACCGGGCTCAGGGCGCTGGATCTCTCCAGGAACAAGATGACCAGGCTGCCGGCGGGGATCTTCTGGAGCACACCACGGCTGCGCAAGCTCGACCTCAGCAACAACTACATCATGGAAATCGAGGAGGGAGCTTTTGAGGCTCTGGAAGAGCTGGAGGTGTTGAACTTGGCTTTGAATTCCCTCCACTGTATCTCTGGCTTCAGCCTCATGCAGCTGCGAGTTCTAAATCTCAGCCACAACGCCCTGGAGCATTTCGTCTCGGAGGAGGGAGCAGAGCCCTACCTGCTTCAAGTGCTCGACTTGAGCCATAACAGACTCCTCTATTTCCCAGAGCTCCCCGGAGCCCATTATCTCACACACTTGAACCTCTCCAACAACCTTATTGCATCCCTGCTCCCAGGCTCACACCATCCGAGGGAGTTTGTCCTGCTCTACGAGGAGATGGCGAGGTTTAACAGGACCTGGCACACCGCGGCTGGGCTGACACGCGTAGCTGACCTGGATCTCAGCAATAACCGGCTGCAGCTCTTCCCGTTCACCTTGTTCCACAGCCTGGGCTCTCTGCACAGCCTCAGCCTGGCCATGAACTGTCTCCAGGATGTAGCCGGGGAGCCGCTGGCCAGTGGCACGGAGCCCAGTGACCGCTCACCTGCCCTCTCCGTGCGCTCGCTGGACCTCCATGACAATGCCATCCGTGTGCTGCCACACTGGTTTTTCCAGTCTCTGCCTCAACTGGAAACGATCAATCTGGGCTCCAACAGCCTCCAGCCTTGTGGGAGCGATCGGGGAGGGAATTCAGGAGGGGACTCCCACACGCCAGCCCCAGCAGGCACCTGCACCCCCTTCTACAACGTGCCTCGCTTGAAGCATCTGAGTCTTTACAAGAACAACATTACCAGGCTGCTCCCCTACGCCTTCAACCAGACCTCGCTGCTCTCCCTAGACCTGTCGGGGAACGAGGACTTGTTCGTGCCTAAGGAAGCCCTGGGGGGGCTGGAGTTCTCCCTGCAGAAGCTCTCTCTGAGGGGCAACCAGATGGGTGACAGCAAGGCAGAGCTCCCCTGCCTGGACACGCTCAAAGTCTTGGACCTCTCGGGCAATAATTTGAGCCTTTTGCCCGCAGGTCTTTCCTGCTCCCCGCTGGAAAGCCTGGACGTTTGCAATAACCGCCTGCTGACACTGGAAAAGCTCACGAGCTGGTCCCACAGCCTGAAGGATGTGTCCATCGCTGGAAACCCCTTCAGCTGTTGCTCACTGGCCTGGCTGGACACGCTGAGGGCAGCCGGTGTGGGCGTGCGGGACCTGGACGAAGCCCTCTGCACCTACCAGGACAAGAGCAGGAACTTCTCAGCCAAGATAACCAGCAGTCCTCAGTGGCTTTGCCCACGTCCCAAGGGCACCAGCTCGCTGGCTCTCTTTGTGGTCGTGATGAGCCTTTTCTTTCTCAGCTCTGGGGCTTGCTGCCTCCTGAAGAAAGGGCAGAAGTCGACGGGGTGTGCAGGACTCCAGAGCAACAGAGTGGGGGTCTCCCCCACCATCCCAAAAGAGAGGAGCCAGCCGAGGGGAAGCCAGCAGACAGTGTCACCAAAGTGTAGCCCAGCCCTGGGGAGCAGGAACTGGACAGAACTCTAATTGGTCAGAACTCTAATTGTTATTAATAATATTATTGTATTTTAGGTCCCCTCACCGGTACCCTGTGTGCTTTGCAAACCAAATAAAGGGAACACGGTTGGTGCTGAGCTCTGGGCTGGGCAGAGGTGATCTCTGGGCCATGTCTCCTCAAGAAGGAAGGTGGCCCCATCTCCTCTTGTTCCCTCCAAGAAATCAAACGCTCTAAAGGCATTCGTGGCTGGGGTTTCTGCCCTGCCATCAGACGTTCTCATCACCCAGGGCAAGCAACCAAGGCCTGGGCTGCCCACCCTGAAGCTGTCGTGTGCTGTTTGTGGAAAGGGAATTGTCTCCACTGGGGCCACCTGGGTGTTTCACAGCTTTCCCAGCTCTCACCAGCTGCCTTTTAAGAAGCTTTATTAGGCTAAATACCTGCTCCTGCTCCCAGAAGCATTCCCCAGCCCAGCGAGGTGCAGGCAGCAGCAGGGAACGGTGCCTGGTGCTGGCAGTGGTGGGTCACAGTGCCAGGGTGGGGAGGGGGTTTCTGGAGGATCCTACGTGCCTCTCTTCTGCCTTTTCTTGCTGAGCTGTCGTCTGAATGGTGCTCTGGAGTTTATGGAGCTTAAAATGACCCCAGGTGCTGGTGCAGGGGCAGCAAATCTGCCCTGTCCTCACCCGCTGAGATAGTGAAAACGAAAGAAAACCAGTCGCTGCTGTCCCTGGGTCCTGGGCTCTTGGAGGGGGGTGCAGGACCTTCGCACCCTCAGCGCCTGGACTCCCGAGTCGGTGGCGGCAGCTTGGTCTCCATCACAGGGGTAAGTGCTGGCAGAGCCGTGGTCCTCAGTGCGTCTGGCACCTTCTGAGCATCTGGTCCACACGCAGCCAGTGTTTAATACGGGGAGGGGGGTCTGGGACCCCGGCTAGGGAGGGTGGCAGAAGGTGCTAAGTGCGATGGTGAGCTGCGCTGGTGATACCAGCTGGCTGCTGTCATGGTGTGATGGGTGGGATGCTCCCAGTAAGGACACCATGTCCAGCTGTCTGTGCTGGGTGCGGCACGTCCAGCTTCCCAGGGCAGAGTGGTGCTGCACTGCCCGCCACGAGGGCTGGCGCCAGCTCTGGGGAAGGGATAAAATCAGGCTGCAGTGAAACCTTCTATGTTTCACAGCTCTTTGGTCCCACCTTGAGAGTCTCTAGCTGTCTGGGGCCACCTACTTGTCCCCGCACCTGTTGGAGTAGAGGCTGGGGGAGCAAAAGGGCCTGGAAGCCACTTAAAATCCCAATTACTTATATTTTTTTTCTTCCTTTCAAGCTCATCGTGGTTTTACTATGAAGCAAAGGGTATTTTTGCTGTAAAACATGCCTTGCCCACGCTGCCCACATTGCTGCCGGGGCTGCAGCTTCCTGGCCTTTGATGGGCATCCAGGGACCCCCAGCGCCTTTTTTCCATCCCCGCCTCAGTTTCCCTTTGATGTGACACTGCTCCTTGTCGCGGCGGCAGTGCCGGTGCCCGGGGCATCGTGGGGGAGCCTGATGCTGCGTGTCGCAGGGACCTTTGGGACGGGCTGGCAGCCCATGTCGCCGATGGAAACCCACAGTCCTGCTCGAGGGCAGATGTTTGTGGATCTCCGGCTTCCACACGCACCCTTCCCCTTTGCGCGCCTGTTCCCATGTCCCTCTCACTCAGCAAAGTCCTGGTGCGTGCCACCACCGCCGCAAACACTCCTCCTCTCCCATCCCAGTGCTCCCCAGTGTGGTTCCCAGCCAATGTCCCTGGGGAGCTGCAGCCAGCTGGGCTCTGGGCATGAAGCAGTGTGCCAGCAGCTGCCGTGCCCCCCGCACTCTGCCACGGGGGACAACGAGGTGTGACCAGGCTGGCCGGACCCTGCCCCTGCGAGCCCCGTGCACTTCAGCAGGAACCAGCACCGGTTACCCGCGAGGACCGGCGAAACGTGGCTGCATTGCTGCCTGCTGTCCTGGGAGGGCTTTGTCCCCTGTTCTGCAGCGCCCCTCAGCCTGGCTTGGCATCTCAAGCTTTTCCTTGATCCAAGAGGAGGGTCAAAGAGCTCTAGAATATCGAAGTTCAAACAAATAAAGCGATGACGTCAAAACCGTTGCGTTTTCCTGTCAAGCTGTAAGGCAGTAGGAGTATCAATTTTGGTCTGAAAATACCAGCAGCGGTGGTTGAAATACTGTGACCATTTACAGATTTTCTGGAGAACTGGTTGAGAAATCCAGCAAAACTCATTCTTTCCAGTGGAAAGCCTTCCCATTTCACTGGATCTGCATTTTCAAAGAAAAATAGATTTTATCAGAAGTTTCCAGCTAGCCGTTCCGCTAACTCATGCGGAAATTACCTTGTCTGCAACTAACTCGAATTAGAGGAATCTTTTTTTATCCCTTTTGCCTTTCTCTCCGTGGAGATGAGAGCCAGAGCTTCAGCTGCCTCACGAGCTGAAGAGTCTCCTGGCCGCTGCCCAGCAGGTACCTCAGTCTCCCCAACCCTGTGGTAAGGTCATGGAAGATAACGTGCTTGAGGCTGTTGCAGGGCATGAAGCAGTCAGAGCAGTGAACCCTTGTTTTGTCCCAGCAGCTCCTGCACCGGCTTTCACCTGGCTGAAGAGCCCAGGTAGGTCCACCTCGGTGCTCAGACAGCAGCGGAAGGGTCGTTTCGATTATGTTCTGCTGCTGTTGCCGCACTGTGCGTCCCCAAGCGCGGCTGATCCCGAAGCACTGTCCTCGTCCCGTAGCCTGGCTCCCCACGGCCGGGTCAGCTAACAGCTCACAGCTAACATGGCATTCGCTCTGAGGCATTGGGATGGGACGGGAGGCTGGTGGCAGTGGCTCATCCCCATGTGTCCCCTCCAGGACATCGGCCCATGCGTCCGTCCCGTTCGCAGGGCTGTGCTGTCCCTGCTTTCCATTATCGCTCGCTGCCACAGCCCCTTCTGCGTGACTCAACAAAACTCCCCTGGCAGCTATTTCCAGCGGGGTAGTGAGGTCGGACGTGTTGTTCATGACACTTTCTTCCTCTCTGGTGCGGCTCGGCCAGGCTGGGACCTGCCACCAGCTCTCCAGTATGCAGACCTTCAGCCAGAGGAGACTCTGGCGGGGGTGGATGGGGAACGCAGCTCCCAGCGTCTCCCCTGCCTTGTAAAGTCCTGTTTTCCCTTCAGCATCACTTCCCCAGGCTGCTGCGGGGGGAGTGCAGATGCCAACAGATGTTCTGCAGCTGGAGCCCCTCAGCCCAGCTGTCCCAGGGCCCTGGGGACAGGGCGCGCTGCAGTGGGTGCGTGCTGACATTGCCACGGTCACAGCAGTACATGGAGCATCACCGGGTGCTCTGTCCCCTCACAGCCTGAACCCCCAGGCAGCAGCAGACCCGCGGCCCCTGACCCAGCTTTGGGGCACTGGGAGGCCATGGGGCCAGGTGGGGCTGGAAGGCAGCATCGTGCGTAAGTGGCTCTGGAGGAGATCAGCTGGCAGAAGCAGGTCCCTGCTACCCCCAGCCTGCTTCTCAGTATCCGTCTGTGGTGTGGTCGCTGACTCCATTACATCAGAAGGAGGAAGGAAGATGCTTTAGCTAAGGGAAAGCAGCCTTGGCAGCGGAACAGTCACCTGGCACCCGTGGTCACCCTCACCAGCATCCCCGGTCTCCAGAGGGGACGGGATGCTCCCAGGGACCTGCCCGCAGCAGGGATCTCGTCCGCAGCCTCTGGGACATGGCAGGAGCTGGCCAGGGAGCAGGAGCTGCCTTCTCGCCAAGATGTCAGTGCCACGTGACGTGTGCCACCGCCACCTGAGTCACCACAGCCCGGCGCTGTCACAGCCTCCCAGGCAGAAGGATGTGGCTCCTCACGAGGTCGGTCAGTAGGTGAGTGTGGGGTGGGGGAGTGCCAAGGTCACCAAGGGCTTGAGGGGACATGGGTCACTGATGGCGGGGGAATCCCTGGAAGGTCCTCGTACAAAGCTGCCTCTCCTGAGCCTGGAAGCCGCAAGCCATTGCAAGCTGGGATGGTACATGGAGAGGGGTCCCCGTGTGCTTACGCAGGTCACAAACCATTCGCGGGCGTTTGCTTTGGCCCCGTCCAAGCCCCAGTAATGGAGGGCATGAAGCTTTGGCCATCCAGGACAACTATTTCATGTTCCTCCACTAATTAGCTTAATCCCAGGACCAAGCTCTGTGTGCAGGCAAGCCCTGACCCAGCAGCAGGTCTTCTCCTTGCCCTCCTGTGAGCTCCTCCTCAAGCTTTCTCCTCCTGGCTGTGTCCCCAGGGCAGCCAACACCAGGCAGGCAGTCGGGGGGTGACATTTTCCAGTGTTCCTCCCTGCTCCCCTCGGGTCTTTCCCTCCACTCAGTGCCCGCAGATGAAGCCCCAGCAGCGTGGCTGCACTTTCTCCCTGCAGCGGCTCTCCGGTGCGGGCCGGCTGGGGATGGGGAGCCTTTCAGCTGGGCTGGGAATCCCCTCCTGGCCTCCTCCTTCCCCAAGAGAGAGCCCAACACGGAAGGAAAAGGGATATTTTCAGCACTTGCCCCACGGGTGTTTCAAGGATTGGGTTAAGAAGAGGAACTGACATCAAATAGAGGATTGCTTTTGCTTTAAAAGGAAGCCTTTTTTTTTTTTTTTTTTTGAACTACAGAGTCATTGCAAAACTGTTCTGTGAAGAGGGCTTGGTGAAAATCACCTGTCCTAGGAGGCAGCAGGACATCAGCATCCGAAGTTGCTGGACACTGTGCCCTACACTGGCATGTCTTGTGCCTTTGCCCAGCTCCCACAGTGACCTCGCACCCAAAGGAAGGGGGCAGGGCGGTACTAAGCCCCTCTGCCCCAGCGCTCATCTCAACTCCCAGCACTTGCAAAGCTATGAGATGGCTCAATCCGCTAGACCGTCCTTGCATGTGGCCTCTCTGTGTTCCTGCTCTCCAGCAACTTCTCCTGACTTGCTCACGGCTTCTCGTGAAAAGCCCAGGAACCCAGGTGCTTCCCGGCTGCCATCCAACCCCAGCATGTAGTGGCTGTGGCAACCCCGCTGAGATCTTCCAGGGCCCGGAATAAGATGCCATCACGCCTTGAGGACTTTGCCCAAAAGCAATGTGGTTCATAGGGGACAATGTGCCTTGCTGCAGCGTGAGACGTGCCGGCACCAGCACAGCAGGCAGGAGCATGGTGAAAGCGGGTTCTCCAGGGACCCAAAGGAGAGTTGGTGGCCCTTAAAAGGAAAACCACTGGCCAGAAGGTGGCAATACCCTCTCTCCTTTCTGGCCTGACACTGTGCAAAGCAGAGAAGAGGTCAGCCCCCTGAGCAGGGCCCATTTTGGTCTGGAAGCTCTAACCCCAGCAGAGGTGTGGCACTGGGACACTTTGAGCAAAAACCAGCAAAGCAGCTGCTCCAGGCAGGCTGGGTGCAGGACGCTCCACTGGCAGAGTGACTGTAACTGGGAGGGACTGGGAGCCGCTGGAGGTCCTGCTTCCCTCTGCTGGAGTCTGAAGGAGGAGGTGTCTGGTTAGACATGTGCAGCGCACAGGATTGCCTTCGCTTGGCAATTCCTGCCTTGCATGTCCTTGGTGAACCACCACCCTCCCTCTGCCCACAGAGCACATGATGCCCAAAAAAGCACCCAGGCGCCTCCCAACACTGATAAAAGCAGTTTTTCCTGGTCAGAAAACTCCTAATCCCTCCAGAAGCTGTTGAGGTTTCCCCGCAACGTCCCCGCAGGGCTCAAGGCATTTCCCAAGGCTGAGAAGGGAACGTACAGAGAATACGATTTCATAACACCCAAATCCTCGGGGTTCACGTGAAAGGAGCGCTTGGGCTAGCACGAGGGAGACGTGTGGACACCACACCTGGTGGGCCAAGGGAAGGGAAGGGAAGGATCCACAACTGCCGTGATGGGCAGGTGAGATGTGGAAGGAATCTCAGGGACTTCCAGCGCACGGTGAGTACCAGCAGGACCCAAGTGACTCGGGAAGGATGAAAGCTGAACCATGGCGCTGTGGTGAGACCAGTGTGACTTTGGTTTCACCAGAGATGACAGATAACTTCTTGGCAAAGGACCCCAGCTTTACCCCAGCGTGCTGTCACCCAGTCCTGCACAGCACCAGCATCCGGCCCCAACGGTGGCTGCTGCTTCCTGGGGCTTTTCGACCTCCACCCTTGGCGTCCTGTGATGTGTATAAGCAAAACTGATTGTGCCAGGGACTGAACAGGGACTATGTCTCATTGCAGAGCCCTCAGAGGAAGCGGACCATGTTTGGAGATCAGGTTCGTCTCTGCCATGTGCCACCTAGGACTGGAGCCAGCAAGAGTTTGATCTTACACCGGACAGCAGTACCAAGCTGCAGGTACCACAGGAGCAGAACAGCAGCTTCCTTAAGTAACAGGGGTGCTGGGGAGACACTGGGGGCGTGAGGGAGCAGCTGAAGATCCAGGGGCTTGTAGAAAACAGAGAAAGTTGTCTCCTGTCCTACAGCGCTGGTGAGTTCTGGCCCCGGCTGTTCACTGGGGCTGTCTCAAAGCCCAGGAGCGGTGTGGGCAGTGCGTGTTTCCAGCAGATCACACGGGAGGTGTGGGCTGGCTACTGGTGAGACCCTTCCCTGTCAGTTCTGCCCAGCTCTTTCCCTATGGCGCGATGCACCCCCAACCCCTCGTACGTGCTTGTGTCTCAAGCCGGTTTGTGGGTTTTGTCATTCCAAGGCCAAGTGCAGTTCTCCAAGAGAGTCTTTTCATGGGCATCACCTAATGGTGACATGAAAAAAAGTGAATTGCCCTGTGGAAATTGTCAGGAGGCTTGAGTTGTGTCTGGTACCCTAAGGAAGCCTAGAGAGTGAAAGATGCTCCAGGGACTCCCCTGGATGGATCCCTGTGGATGGATGGATGGATGGAGTCCACCCAGATGTCTGTGCTCGGCCTCCCCGCAGGCTGACTTACCCATCCCACAACCTGGGATCACAAAGTGCTCTAGCCAGTGTCTGTCTTGTCCTTACGTCTCCCTCCACGGGGCAATAACCAGGGCTGGAGAGGGCAGCAGTCGGACAGGGCCTGCCCTGACCTCCCAGAGGTGCTGGAGGACTCTGAACCTGCTGCTTGGTCTGCAGTGGTTGGGGCAGGCTCGTTGCTACCTTAGCCCCTGGAAATAGGCAGTTGTTAATAGCTGCTGTTACTGTAATCAGCTTAGTCCTTGTTTTAGAGACAGACACCAGAACATGGGGTTTGGTGCTTGGCGAACAAAGACCTGGGTTATCCCTTGTCCCCTCCAACAGGGACTCTGCTTGCACAGCCAGCAAAGCACTTCCCACCCTGAAATACTCAAGGACCATTTTCTAGGCACCGTTTGCAGTGAGAGAAGGCTCCTCTTGCCCTAAAGCAGGGAGTCGCAGCCCAGCAGTGCCGGTGCAGCCAGCGGGATGTCCAGAGCCGGGCAGGCTCCGAAGCAGAAACCCGTGGATGACACTTGCTGGCCTCCACATGCCCTCTGCGAGACATCCAAGCTGTGCGTCCTGACGAGCAGCTCAGCCAATTTGCTGTTGTCCTGTACCTTCCCTGTTCCTGCTGAAAAACCACTCACTCGGAGCTTGCTGTAACTTCGGAGCCCTTTGGTGTCAGTCCAGAGGCATCCGGGAGAGGAAGGTTAATGGGATCAGAGCCAGCCGGTTCCAGGGACACTGAGTACACCTCTTTCTTTTCTCTCTGCCCTTTAATTAAGCCCCTTCTAACGCTGCTTGGGATTTGGGAGTGACCTCGGTGCTTTCCTGGCAGGACCCTTCCTCACGGGCCGTTGCTCCAGCACAATGCACCTTGCCCTTTTCAACCCAGGGAAGCAGTTTGGGAAGGTCAGCGATTCACGCCGCATGTCCTAGTTACGGTGCACGTGACAGCAAGTCGAAGGGAGGTCATGGAGGGGATACAAACCAACCACCCAGTTACGTCCTGTAGAGGGGAAGCACCGTCCAGCAAGAAGGGAAGTTGCACAGCGAGGGAGAAAGTGAAAGCCCAAAGCAGATGTCTTCATCCTGTGACTGTTTCCAAAAGAAGCTGCTGTCAGCTGGACTTCTCTCTCACGTCACCTCCCACTGTGGGAAAACCCCAGCCCACCTGGTTCCTGAAGGACATCACAGCAGCAAGGCTGCACTTTTGGTTTTCTACTTACGAAAGGGAATGACGACGCAGAAAAATGCACCTTGTGACAAGCATGTGCAAGCCATGGGGATGTCACAGCAGCCCGCCCCCTGGCCAGGCAGGCACCTCTACAGCCAGTCTCCTGCCCACTGCTGGCTCACGGCCGTGCACGCAGCAGTTTGCCCACAGCACTGGGCAAACTTCTCTCGGGGCTGCCTGTGAGACAGCCGGGGGACTTTATTTTCTTGGCCTGGAGAGGCAAACTGCTGTTTTCAGGAGCCGGGAATTAGCAGGACACACCACAGCGTTAGTCCTGCTCCAGAAAGCCCAGTGACAGAGCCAAAGCAAAGCCCTTGAGCTGCCCCTCCTGCCCCCTGCACCTTGGGGTGCTGAAGGCAACAGAAAGCCCAAAGCCAACTATGGGCTGGGGTCTGCAGCGCTGACGAGCCGGAGACAGCCCCACGCTGCGCTAGATCCGGTGAAGTTGGTGTCCAAGGGCAGCATTTCCCCACGTTTAAAATCATCTTCAGGCCCAGCGCAGCCTTTGGCTGGGACCTCTCCAGGCTGGTGAGACCAGTTCCACACCCTGGACTGGCAGATGTACATCTGGAGTCCCGGCTATTGCAGAATCCTGGCTGTTCTCGAGGGGTTCCGGAGGCAGAGGAGGACACGGCTGAGACTTTCACGCTTCCCTGAGTCAAGAAAAATGTATTTTTTTAAAGCTTCTTGCAAAGAAAATTCTAAAAAAAAGCCATGAACTGCTGTCAGCCCGTGCCAGCCCCCTCTGTCCCTCGCTGGTGTCTGATTCCCAACCAGCCAGTCACAGGGATGAGTTTTTCTGTGTGTCCAAAGACTCAGGTCTTTGCTTTGTTACGGGGCAGCTCTCACGAAGGTGCCGAAGCTGGAGCGAGGCTCTGGCGCCGGGGTCCACTGTGCACAGCACCCCCGCGCCTTGCGGGGACACCGCTGGGTACGCGGCAGCTGGGCCCTTGCAGGGTGACGTGAGGTGCCAGACCCGATGCCCCCCAGCTCCCCATCATGGAGAGCCACCCCAGCGCATCTCCATCCCTTCCCAGGCGCTGCCCTGGGGATGGTCGCTGCTAATAACAGCCGTGCCCCCCCTCCACGCACACACACAGCCCCCAGCCCTAACCCGCTGTGAATGGCACCGAAACCGCCTTTGTTCCCCTCCCCGGGAGGAGGGAGGGCAGCGCTGCCCGTGGCTATAAAAGGAGGCGGAGGTGCAGAGCAGTCCCAGCCCCAGTTCCAGCCCCGGTCCCAGTCCCCCAGCCATGGGCCACCCCACCGCTGCTGCTGCCCTGCTCTGTCACCTGGGGCTCTCCGCAGCCATCCAGTGGCTGTGAGTAACGGCCCCAGGGGGGTGCACCCCCTCCCCAGTACCCCCATTTGGGGCTGCCCTTCTCTGCTGGGTCCCCGGTGGGGTGCTGGGGGTCCCCCCACCTCGCTGACACCTATCCTCTCCCCACAGCGGGCTGACAGAGAGCGGCAGCGGGGTGGCCTGGAACGAAAGCCACCACTGCCGGCTGCTCGCCGGACTGGTGCCAGACCAGTTCCAGATGTGCCAGAGGAACCTGGAGGTCATGCACAGCATCATCCGGGCCGCCCACCACACCAAGAGCATCTGCCAGAAGACATTTGCGGACATGAGGTGGAACTGCTCCTCCGTCCAACGTGCCCCGAGCTTCGGCCCTGACCTGCTGAAAGGTAAAGGATGCTTCACCCGCGGCACTCATGCTCCTCTCTCTGCCCCACGGAGCTTTCCAGGCAGGCAGCGCGGTAACGTGCAGCGTGGCTGTTCGGCTCACGGGGGTCGGTTTTGCCTTGGGTACGTGTTTTGGAGAAAACTTGCTGCTGTGACACTGGTGTTAGTACCGTGGCACTCGGGTCTGCGGGAGGCGACAGGCATAACTTGCATTCTGCACAGAAACAGCTGCCCGAGGCTCCAGAAGAAGGGGGAAGAGGTGCGGACGCAGGCTGTACACTGACATAAAGTATATGGAACGGGTGGCACGGGTTAAAAAGACAGTGCCAGAGAAACTGGGCCTTGGGTTTATCCTGTTACAAGGGAAAAACCATCCCTCATCTGTGCTGCAAGATCTCTGCGAGGAGCGTTTGGCTGGGCAGGGAGGAAGGACATCTCACCCTCTTCTCCCCAGGAACCCGGGAATCTGCCTTTGTCTACGCGCTGGCTGCCGCCGCCGTCGCCCACGCCATCGCCCGAGCCTGCACCTCGGGCGAGCTCCCGCTCTGCTCCTGCGGCTCCGTCCCCGCCGAGGTCCCCGGCCCCGACTTCAGGTGGGGGGGCTGCGGGGACAACCTGGGCTACGGCCTCCAGCTGGGCGCCGCCTTTGCTGACAGCCCCCTGAAATCCAGCAAGCCGGGGACACCAGCGCTCAAGGCCATGAACCTGCACAACAACGCCGCGGGCAGGCAGGTGGGTTTGGTGCCACCACTCCTCCAGCAGCCTGGGGGGCAGAGGTGCCTCACGGCGGGTGCAGACCCCAGCCAGGCTGTCGGGATGCTGCCCTTAAAGTCAGGAGGCAGCTAAATGGTTAAAAGGGTGTTACCGGTGTTTGCAGAGACATCCCCGCTGCTCCCCATCCCCCCAAGCATCCCTGCACCCTTCCCACCACTAGCACAAGGTATTTTCCGCTTCGCACCAGTACTTCCAGGACTTCTTTATGCCCTTCGGATGGGAAGCCCTGCCCTGCCCTCCCCTGCGGGGGTTTTGTGCTTTCATGCCATCCCACACCCGTGTTGGCCAGGGAGCCCCCAGCCCCACTGCAAGCTGCAGGGGGGAGTTCCCCAAGGGTGAGGTCCTTATCAGGAGGGGGATGAAGCCGGCTGAGTCCTTGATTGCCCCATTATATTCATCTGAAGGTGGCAGCGAGAGCCGAGCCCTTTCATCTCTTCAAGCTTCCCCTGGATGCTCTTGCAAATCAGTCCGTAGGGTGGGGAGCAGGAGCAAGCAGGAGCACGTTCATGTTCTCCCGTCCTCTGCAGGTGCTGAGCGACTCCCTGGATACCAAGTGTAAATGCCATGGTGTTTCAGGCTCCTGCTCGGTGAAGACCTGTTGGAAGGGGCTGCAGAATCTGGATGAAATCGCCTCTGACCTCAAGTCCAAGTACCTGGCAGCCATCAAAGTGACCCACCGGCTCATAGGGCCCAGGAAGCAGCTGATACCCAAAGAAATGGACGTCAGGCCAGTAAGAGAGACCGATCTGGTTTATCTCATCAACTCTCCCGACTACTGCACTCCGAATCTCCACCTGGGGTCTCTGGGGACGCAGGATAGGTAAGAAGCCGCTGCAGATAGGCTCTAACTCACCTCCCATTTCACGAGTGTACCAGCAGTTTTGAGAGCATGCTTTGGCAAGCTGGTGTGGTTGGGTGGTCCTGTTCTCCTGCTATGGGCATGGAAGCTCTGGGAGGAGGCCAGGGCAGATGGCTGTGGTCAGCACCACCACCATGGAGTGCTGGAGCTTGTCCAGAGAAGGTGGAGCAGGGTCTGGAGCAGAAGTGCACTGAGGAGCGGCTGAGGGACCTGGGGGGGTTCAGTCTGGAGAAAAGGAGGCTCAGGGGAGACCTTCTCACTCTCAACAGCTCCCTGACAGGAGGTTGGAGCGAAGGAGGGGTTGGTCTCTTCTCCCCAGGAACAAGCCGCAGGACGAAAGGAAACAGCCTCAAGTTTCTCCAGGGGAGGTTGAGGTTGGCCCTGAGGAACCATTTCTTCCCCGTTGGGGTTGTGCAGGCGTGTCCCAGGCTGCCCAGGGCAGTGGTGGAGTGCCCATCCCTGGAGGGGTTTCCCAGCCGTGTGGAGGTGGTGCTGAGGGACAGGGGTCAGTGGGGACCTGGCAGTGCTGGGGGAACACAGGGTCTCGAGGAGCTGGAAGGGCTTTTCCAACCCAGACAGTTCGGTGGTTCTGTGGGTGGGCAGGGACGTTCCCTCAGCTCCCACGTGTGCACCCTCCTCTTGACAGGCAGTGCAACAAGACCTCCGTGGGCAGCGACAGTTGCAACCTGATGTGCTGTGGCCGCGGCTACAACACCTACACGGAAGAGGTAGTGGAGAGGTGTCACTGCAAGTACCACTGGTGCTGCTACGTGGTGTGCAAGAGGTGTCGGCGGAAGGTGGAGAGATACGTCTGTAAATAGCACCAGAGGCATCACCACAGGCGGGAGGGCTCTTGCACTGATGTCCTCCGGGCACAGCTGGAGACCGAGCACCGACCGCATAGCTCTGAGCCACAACAAGAAGGGGGCTAGGTGGGAGGGCTGGACTCTCGCGTTACCGCGGAAGACCTCAAACTGAGAGATGCCGGGAAGCCCAAGACCGGAGGCCAACCTCTGCTCCATCTCTCCAGAGCAAGACAAAGGGCTGCGCTCCTGCAGCTGACCGGGAGTGTCCAGCCCTCTGTCTCCAGCTGGGGACAAGCCATTTGTCACCCTGCATGCGCAAGCCCTTTTCTCCGGGGGTGAATGGGGACCCTGGGCTGCCATTGTCTCTTTGCAGGAGTTTCCTGACGGTGGCCTGAAAGCCAGGAGTGATGGATGGGAAGGGGGGTAGAGAGTTGTCCATCAGGAAAAAAGGCTGCTTCGGGTGAGGGGGTCACGGGCAGCTCCTTTGGGGACAGGTTTCTGCTGAACTGAATGTTCCTCCTCAGGGGCCAATACCGGTCCAGCGCCTTTTGCAGCACCTGGAACGAAGACCAGGCTTGGACAGGGGCAGAACCAGGTATTGCTCCAGGAGACATACCTCACCAGCCCTCCCCATGACCTAGTTGGAGATGGCTGCTGCGCTCCCAGTAACGAGCCTTCATCTTTGACTGGTGACGGCACGCAGAGCCAGGGACAGAAGTGGTCCCGGAGGCAGAACTGCACCCAGCAGCCTCGTACTAACGAGGCAGCCATGGCAGCGCTAGCTTCTGCCCTCTGGGTTGTGCTGGAGCTGGAAACCCACTTCAATGTGTGGCATATTCATGGTTTGTCCTTCCTGCCCCTTCTTTTAGACCACTAAGGTCTTCAGCCCACTCCCTCCACCCCCTGTACGCCGGGCGTGCTGCACCCTGCCCTGGAGAGAGGACATGACTCCAGGGCTCTTGGGAAATGAGGATGAACCTTTGGTCTCTGTGCTTAACCTGAGCGGGATTCTGCGGTGTTTCCCAAATAAACGTATTCTGTCGTACCTCTGCGCTGGTGGCTGGAAGCTGAGGCAGTCAGGGAGTATTTTCCAATCCTTGTGAATGTGGGCTGGAGTAGCCAAGTGTGTGTGAACAGCAAGGAGTCGGGAGCAGGGATGGGGGCTCCGACCACCCCCCATTTCCCCCTGCGCCGAATCTGGCCAAGCCCTTGCATGGGATGCGAGATTCCTGGTCACGCAGCCTTTGGGTGAGTCTAACCCATGGGAGCTGAGGAGAACCTGCAGCTCAAGGACGGGCAATCGTGATGGAAATGTCAGGGCAAAATTGAAGTGGCCCCGAGACTGGGGTGGCTTTGCGTGCGCTTTGTGGTTTGCACCGAATGGAGCTGGCCGCGTCCAGCCCCGAGCCCAGCTGTACCGTTACTCATTTCCATAGCCATGCCTCCGCTGGGCCGTGGGATCCATTCACCAGCTTTCCTTGTCAACCGACCCCTGCACTGCACGTGCTCCAGGTTTCTGGATGAACAGCGAATACGAGCCGAGAGTCCAAGGTGGCTTGCGACCAGCCTGGGAGCTGGAAGTTGCAATGCTGGGGGTGAAGCATGTGCTCACGTAGTTAACCCGAGGAGTTAACTACCAGTTTATGTGCCGTTGGCTTGATCTGGCTGCTGCTGTGGAGCCTTCCCAGGGTGAGGGTAAAGCCACAGCCGCCAAGGCCAAAGAGCTATCTGAGTTCTCCTTTCAAAATGCAACCCGGGGTCACTCACCGGCATTCCTCGGAAAAGGGAGTTCCAGCTGCCAGGCTGAGGCAGGTTCTTCATGAGCAGGATTGCTTCAGCACCTTCCCCAGAGCCACCTGGCTGCCGTCAGACGAGAGGGAGGTGAATCCCGGCGGGGCTGTGAGCTCCGGTGCAGGGCATTGCAAAACGAGCTGGTGAGAAAACCCGACGGGGGAAGGATCTTGTGGAGTGCGAGATCCAGGGTGGGAAATGGGATTTGCATTTGGTAACTACAAACACACAGAGCCTGGGGCAGAGGAGGGGAGCCACAATAGCTCGGAATGGCCCGGGGAGGTGTCCTGATCCCCTCCTAGAGAGGTCCCTTCTGGGAATTCTGCGGGGGAAAAGGCAGTGCTGAATATGCAGAGTCTCCTCTTGCGTCTGGGCTGCAAGCCCAACCGGGGCGGGCTGGGAGAGGACCGGAGCGGTCAGTCAGCAGCGAGGACCCTGGGCTCCCTTTGTGTCCTTTGGGAAATGGGGAAGTGCTGTAATTAGTGGAAGGGTGCGAAGGGTGGGCAGGAAGGAGGGTGGTGGGGAGGTGACAGCTAAGTGCCAATGCTCTGAGTGGGAGGTGGTGTAACCCGCGCCCTCAGCCGGACTCACCGGGCGTGTGAGATCTGCTGGGCTGGAAGAGTCTCCCAGGGACCGAGAGCCAGAGCCAGAGCCAGGCCGTCAGCATCAGTCAATGGATCCAGAGCCAATAAACCCTGGCCCCAAGGGTTGAGGGGATCCGTCTGACTGGAGGCATTTTCTCCCTCTAACCCTGCTTGGACAGAAGCACCAGCAGGAGGGTGTCGGGGAAGATGGAGCCCTTCCTCCAGCCCGGGCTAGCACAATCACCCTCTGAGGGAAAACGATGGGAACCCCTGGCCCCTGACATCACCCTGTGGTGGCTTCCAGCACCAGTCAGTGCAAGGCTCTGCCAGAGAAATTGCTGCAAGAGGGCTTGTCTCTAACCTTCTACCCTGAACATCTCTAGCTCCAGCTCTGGTCCCTTTAGGACCCGAGTAAACCTGGGCAAGGACGGTAGCAGTGTCCCTGAAAGCGGGAGCATCTCCACAACAGCTGTGCCTTTGCAGCCCTCCAGACGCCTCCTCCTGCGGTTCTTTGCCCTGCTTTCGCCGTCGGTCCTCTCCAGACTGTGCGGGCTGCTGTTGTTACCCTCTGCCACGTGGCCCCTCGCCGGGCTCACTGCTGATGTGACGGACCTACCTCTTTGACCTTCCTGCCATTAGCCATTTGTCTCCGACGTCCTGTGGCCTCTTGTTTATCTGTCTCTCTGGAAATGGGACTCCCTGGAGCTGAATTCTCCGTGGCCATGGCAGAAGTCCTCCGCTTTCCGGTGCTGTGAGCTGACATGGGAGAGGAGGCTCTGAGGACGGCCCGTGCATGGAGGAAAACCACCCTCTACGTGAAATGTGGTGGGAACCCGGCAGAGGGTTTGCTCTGACAAACCCCCTCTCGGTTACTGCTTGACTTCTAATTTGGGTTTGAAGGGAGTAACATGGGTACGAATGTGGTCGTTCCCTACTGGTTAGACTGGGGCAGACAATGAAGGCTGGAAACAGGCGACTGGGTTTTTTTTTTTCCCCTTTTATTTCTTTATTCATTGGGGATGCTGCATAACTCATCCAGGAGGATAATCTGAGCAAGGGCAACAAGCTGTTGGTAATCAAGTAAGCGTTTGGGAGGGAGAGTGACTCTGCATTCAAGAACACGCTGGGATATCTATTCCCTGCAGGCCTGGACTGCAGCTCGTGGGTCAGGACCTCCACCTGCTCTTTGCTTGTGCTCTTCACTTGTGCTCTTCACAAAGAAAGTTGAGCCAGGACAAAGAGGCGGCACGGGATGGGTTGGGGTTAGGGATGGGGCTGCTGCCCGGGGGCTCAGCTGTTGATCAACATCTGTACAGCCATAAATAGTTGGAGGATGTTGCTCTGACCTTTGGGGTGGTGGGTGCCTCCACTGTGACACCGCAAGACACAGACATGAGTAAACACTTGTATGTGAGGAAAAACCCTTGCATCTCTGTTCTTTATTTGTGGGGCGTTCAGCAATGCCGAGATGCCCTAAGGATGACAAATAACAACAGGGGTTGTCCTTACGGGGATCTTCAGCCGAGGGATGGGCATGAATCAGCATAGGTGAGTAACAGCCATAAGACCAGAGGGGGAAGGCGGCTGCATGGTCTGAAGGGCGGTTGCAGCGACGGCTGTGCGAGGTTCAGCGGGGAGGCAGACCTCCACCCCTCCTCTTGGGCTGGCCAGGCGGGCAGCCCTTCCAGCTCTGAGCCCCGGCTTTCGGCCAGTTGCTCGATCAGAGTGGAAAAATCCCAGATACCGCAGGTTTGTGGCACCCCCGTCATATCCGCAGGGGCTGGGCGGGGTGCAGTGGTGTTTCTGAGCACCCCGCTCTCCCTTCACCAGCCCGGATTTCTCCCACTCATCTACATTCAGCGCAGGCAGCATCGGGGAGGCTGCTCACGGGGGACTTTTCCAACCTCCTTTCAGCCAGTGCAGAGAAGGTGCCGTGGCCACTATGGTGAATCACTAAAGAGTGGTGTCTTCCCTTTGTGCATCCCTGGGGACACTGCAGGGTCTGTCAGAAAGGGAGTTAAAGCAGAGGGCGAGCTGCACAACAGGCTCCTCTCCAGAGCAGAAGCTGCCATGGGCCCATGAGCCTCCCATGCAGCTGGGCTTTTCCAGGAGCATCCTCCCACCAGCCTGGAAACAGAGCCGTACAGATTTTGAGGACTTTCTCAGCTTGTCTGTGTGTCAGCTGTGACCTCTGTGCATGTGCTGTGTGGTGGAGGAAGGAATTTCCAGGCGTGCTTCAGTCTGGCTGGAGCACCACTCGTGCACTCTAGGACGATATGCAGAAGCAACAAGGCCTTCCAGGAAGGCTGGATGTACCCATGAGGTGCTGGAGCTCCTGGGAAGCTCCAGCCAGGCTTTCTGGATGTGCAGGGCCAGATGTTCTACACACGTGTAACATGCAGTGCACCATGGCAGGAGGTTTTACTTCCTGAAAGCACGTCAGTGCATGTCATGTGTGGAGGTGGAAACCTCAGAACCCTCCAGAAGCTGAAGCTGATCCCTAGATGTTGACTTAATGGTGGAAACCTATGCATGAAGACACCTGGCAGAAGCAGGGAGTGGGAGACCCCCACCCTTGGCTTGCCGAAGCTCTGGGAACTCCCCCTTTCCACATGCAGTGGGACTAATGACAGCTTCTATTCCTGCAGTCTCCAGCTTGTCTCGTTGTGGTGTGAATAGGGACTTGCTGGGTAATTACGCCTTTCAAAGAACCGATTATTTTTTGAGAACATTAGCTCTGTAATTAGAAGGGCCAGCTTGAAAACCCACGTCCTGCCAGGCAGACCTCAGGCAGAAGGAGAACAACAACTGCAGGAGCTGAAGAGCAGAGGTGGGTGATTCTGGTCACTAATTCTTACGGATTTCATGCTCCCATGGTGTAAACAAAACCAGCAGATTAAAAACAGGGCTGATTAACTGCTAGCAAAGAGATTCAAGAGCTTCCACCCAAGTGGGTTGGCTCTTCGAGGCCAAGCTTTCTCCATCCCAAAGGAAATCAGGCCCCACAGGGACTTCCTATTCTCTGCGTGAGCGATCTGGGTCAAAACTGCCTCTGCCACCCCCTGTTTTAAGGGCAGGCTGGGATCCCAGGCTCCATCGTCAGCCTATTTACAGTTACTTGAGAGCCAGCCTGCGAACCTGCCGGGCTTGCTCGGAGAGGTGAAGGCCTGCAGGAGAACGCCCTAAGGAGGCACTTGTTAAAGATTAAACTGAGATACCCTGTGGAAAGGTGATCTGTGAACTGCTCTCTGGGTAACACAAAGGATAACGTGCTGGAGGAGCTCACTCTAACCCTCTCTTTTTGCTCTGATGTATTAAAGGAGCTGCTGAAATGTTGAATCTTGGTGGTTAAAGGGGGGTGATGATGCGTGAGGTTTACTGTGGCTTTTAAGTAACACAGAGGGAAGGGAAGACGCCGTATCGAGAGCGGTGTCGCTCTGATGGAAGTGAACTGGTTGTGATTGTTGGAGATGCCAAAGCATCTTCTGCTAGTGAAGAGCAAACGGCTGCAGATTCCTGGCCCCACTCCACGTCCAATCATTACGCTAATTGCTTTCCCCACCAACAGACACGGTGTCGTTCCTCACCTTCCACCCGGCGTGGGGGACCACCACAGAACGATGCAGCCGGCCCCTGACATACCTTACGCTTTGCCTTTGCAACCGAGCAAAGCTGGGTTGTGGGGAGGGAGGGTGCCAGGAGGGTGGCACCGCTGGGGGGGAACTCGGGGCACAGCAAACAGGAACCTCAACCCACAGCGCTTCTGGTTTTCACAAGTAACTTTTTATTGAGCTATCTCACCTAGGAATGAAGAAAACAAACACGGTCAATCGTAAACTGAGTCATCCCTGGAGGCCGAGGGCTTCCGCCGGCCCCGCGGTATTCTCGCACTATGTACATTTCTCACATCCCAGTCAGTTAGCTGGGTTCCAGGGACCCACAGCCGTGCCCAGCGTTAACCCTTACCTGCCCCGTGCAGCTGCACCCACACCCCACACCCAGGGCAGGCCCAGCGCCTGCAGAAGCGCCCGCACGGGGTCCCGGTGCCGAGCTGCGGGCGGGCTCGTCCGGGCAGCGCTGGCCCTGCTGACAGCTCGTGGCTCAGTGGAATGGCAGAGCGGTTTGGGTTGAAGGGACCTTCCAAGCTCCTCCAGTCCAACCCTTGCAGGGAGCAGGGACATCTGCACCCAGAGCAGGGTGCTCAGAGCCCCAGGGTCCAACCTGACCTGCCATGGTGCCAGCCATGGGGCTTCTCCCACCTCTCGGGGCAACCTGGGCCAGGGTCTCACCACCCTCAGGGTCAAACATTCCCCCTTGTCTCTGGTCCGACTCTCCCTCTGTCAGTTTAACCATCACTCCTTGTCTCGTACAGAGACCCAGGGCGAAACCGACGAGCGGCCCGACCCTTCCAAGATGGCGGCGCCATCGCTCTGCCCTCACCAAGATGGCGGAGGGGGCGTGGCCTCCGGCGGCCGCCCCGGAAGCGTTCGGCGGCGGTTCCTTCCCGGCCCAGCATGGCGGAGGGGGCCGGTGTGGGGCCGCGGCTGGCGGAGCTGCTGGCGGCGGGACGGCGGCTCTGGGAGGAGGTGGACAGCGGCACCGAGCCGTCCTCGGGAGACCCGGCCGTGCAGGAGAAGGTGCGGCGGGGGCTGGACGCGCTGCAGCGGGCGGCCGCCATGGTGGCGCAGCTGGAGCTGTTCAGGTCAGCGGGGGGACGGGCCTGGGCCTGCGGGGACCCAGCGAGGCCTCTGGCCGCCTCCACGCGGGTCCCCGGAGCGGGTTGGGCTTGGCCGGGAGCGGGAACGGGAAGGCTGGTCTCTCCCCTTGCAGCGAGAACGAGGAGCTGGATGAGATCGCCTCGGCCGACCTGAAGTACCTGCTGCTGCCCGCCCTGCTGGGGGCCCTGACGCTGAAGCAGGTCGACCTGAGCAGGAGGCTGGAGCACCTGGAGAGCGCTCGGGCCCACTTCTGGCGCTTCCTCAAGGTCTGCAGGAGCTACGGGCTGGGCAGCTTCCACCTGCCCCCCGCCACCGCCAGCCTCCCAGGAGAGGAAGATGCCAGGAGCCCGTCACCGAGGGGCCCCGCTGCTGCCCAGCCCAGCCTGGTGGCCATGGCCATGAGCAGGCAAGCCAAAATCGAAAGGTAGGCTCTTGCTCTGCAGTGCTTCAAGGCTTTTGAGAATCGGTTTAAGAGGAGAGAGCCTCAGGCAGTGCAGGACTGCACAGGCAAGGACTGTGGGAAAAGAACTGGTTCCCTCTATGAAACACTCATTTCCAGACCTGCGTTGCATGTAACTTGATGGTGTTGGGTTGTGCACAGGCTGGAGAGATGCGTTTATGTCTTTAGATTCCTGTCTTTGATCTGCACAAAGCTGTTATGATTAGTTCTTTAGTCACTGCTAACAGGGTAAAGCCCCTCGCGTTGGGAGTTACTTGCCAGTGTGTGTATTAGGTCTTTAAAAAAGCAGTACACAAGGATTTACCCTGGAAGTGTATTATAGAGGTAGTTCCCCCCCTTTAATAACAACATTATCCCTGAAAAGGTCAAAAAATCTAGGAAGCCAAAATGGTGTTAAAAAACAACCCGCACTCATGAAAATAACCTGAGATTGAACTGGGAAGAATGTTTTAATCTGCCTTAGAAACAGCTTCTTGATGTCTTTGGGTCATGTAGAAGCAACTCAAAATAGCTCTTAGGTTGGTTTTCTCAGTGAAGGAGCCGGGAGTTCTGTTTTCTCCAGGAGACTGATGTTGCCAGGCTTGTCGAAATTTACCTGATTTCAAGGGTAATTACTTAACATCTAGGGGAAGAAAAAAATAATTGCGAGAAGAGTATTGAAATTCAAACTTGTGCTATTCAAGCTGCTTTTAACGGGCAGGAGATATTTAAAGTACAGCAGTAAACCATCCCCACCGCCCTTGGTGTATACAATTTTCTTTTTAAATGCATGAAATCATGCTCCACCTCTGCAAGACTCTCACTCCGTTGTTAAATGGGTGGGTCCTCCCCGCGCAGTGGTCAAAGGCGTGAGGAGCTTTATGAAATCTGGGTTTTCGTACCCTGATGAGCACTGGGCAGCATCCAGCACCTCCGTGAGAAGCAGTACCAGGAGACTTGGGCAGGAGGCAGATCTCTGACTACATTGGGTTGAACTTGGAGAAACAGGGAATGGTTTATTTTAGAAAATGCTATCTCTGGGCTGGGCTAGAGAAAGGTTGTTTAATGATCTCGTTTTCTCTGGAGACAGACACAATCAGAAGAAGGAGCTGGAGAGCAGGCTGGCCTCTCTGAGGAGCTGCGTGGAGAGCGGGCAGGCAGACGAGGATCAGATCCGAGAGTTTGACCTGCTGCAAATCCGGCAGTGGATCCACACCAGCCTGGAGGAAATAGAGAGCATCGACCAGGAAATGGTCATCTTGAGGAGCAGGGCGACAGCTAAACAGGTGTGAGATCACTCCTGACCCGCAGGCCCTGTGGGCTGGTCGTTAGACACTGTTGTGGGTGAGTGAGCCCCAGAGGAGCCTGGGGTCTGCATGTGGCACAGCCCACAGTCCCACTCGGCTGGTTCATGCAGCTCCCGCTGGAGTCGCAGGACTCTGCTCCTCTGCAGAGCCCTAGGCGAGGCTGTTGGGAGCGGCAAGCTCGGCTGGCCCGGAACACACCCGCTCTGATCCCTGGGCAGGATAAGCTGTGTTTCATGCTTCGAGCTGAGCTGGTTTTGCTCTGTGGGCGCTTTGATCAGGACGGGTGTAACGACAGCTCGGAGAGAAGGGATTTGTAGAAGCTCACAGACAGAGTTCATGATTTCAACTGGGTTAAGGCCCAAATTGTCCCTCTTGGGATGTGGCGTTTCTCTTCTACAGACCTTTCGTAACTTGTCTGGGATGGAGAGCGGGGCGGGGGATTCTCATCCACACAATTATTTGCTGACTATTGTTTGCATCTTTAGCCTTCAGCACCACCACATGGCACCTCTCGGCCAGCCAGGACCCCCCTGAAGCCCTTCATCCTGACCCGGAACGCCGCTCAGGCTAAGTACGTGGTTCTCTGGGTGTCTGGAGGCAGGAGGAGGCAGTGCTCTGTCCTCAGAGCGAGGCCAAGATCCTCATCTAATGTGTCAGCCCAGGTTGGGTGACAGGGTGTTCTGTACATGGTTCTCCATGTTTCTGCTCGTTCGTAGCCGCCTGTGACTGCCTGTCTCTTCCCACAGAGTGTTTGGAGCTGGGTATCCCGGCCTGCCCACCATGACCGTGGATGACTGGTACGAGCAGCGCGGAAGGCAAGGGCTGGTGTCCGGGCAGAGCGCACCTCAGAGAGCACCAGGTACGGCGCAGCAAAACAGGCTGGGCTAGAGAATGTGGGAAGTCTCCTGAGGGTGGGGGGTGAACGGGTATGTGTTCAGGGTGTGAAACACAGGAGGAGTAAGAGCCGACTGGATTGGGCTATGAGGATAACTGGATCCTAGACTGCGCTCCGGCAGCTTCTGCTTTCTGGCTAGGCCGACTCCTGCATTGAGAACTTGACAGGGGATCTTCCACAGCCCCTCACTCCTGTTCTTGACCTTCAGCAGGTCCAACCGACGAAGAGTTGCAGAAGCAGCAGCAGGAGAAAAAAGAGGAGGAGGATGATGAGGAAGCTCTTCAAAAAGCTCGGAACTGGGATGACTGGAAAGATACACACCCAAGAGGCTATGGCAACCGGCAGAACATGGGCTGATGCTCTTGCTGCAAGTGGGAGCTGGGCCTGGAAGTCCTCTAAGGATTGCCTGCATCCTGGAGGTGGGGGAGTAAACTCACTGTACATATGCGGAGGTGTCCGTGGCTTTCTGGGAGGCTGAGGAGCAAACACGGCAGTTTGCTTTGGTCCATGTTAGCTGTCAGACTGGGTGCACTGGTTCTGTACAGTGGTACCGTGGAGCTCCGGGCTGGTGGGGCTCTTTCGGAGGGGTCCGGCTGCCTCTGCTCCCCCAGCCAGAGGAAGCCCTTGAAAGAAAAGTACCTGAATTTGGAAACTGCTCTTTGTATTGTGGGTGGATGTATTTATTTTTTTTCCTCTATCTTTTAAACAACATAAAATCTCTTGTGCTGCCTCGTTCTTGCTGTGAAAATCCCTTGCTCTTCACTTGAGGCTCTTCTGTGAGCTTGTCTGTGAGGCTGGTTTCCAGCAGCTGAGGTGGCCGGGGATGGGGATGGCCAGTTTTTCCAGCTGAGGCTCCTGAACTCTGTCACCTCGCAGTGAGCTCTGGGTGATGGCGGCTGCTGGGGGCCTCCCCCCAGGCTCGTCCTGCTGTTCCTGATGGGTTGGGATGGTTTGAGTTAAGTACGTCAGTCTTCTGAGGGCAGCGTCTTCAAGTGCTGATCCACCACGTTGTACAGTGCCTTGATGGAAATGGAGGTGCTTTTGCTGAGTGCAACAGGGGGTCTGCATGGCTGTAAAGCACCACGGGTCTGCCCTTGGGACCCTCTCATCGGGCCAAGGCCAGGACAAATGGCGCCGTATTCAGCAGCGAAGCAGTGCGCTGGCTGTCAGCGGAATGACCCCGAAGGGTGAGAACCTTGTCCGGGTTGCTCCAAAGGTGTAACCAGCTGCTGGCACTGGTCCTGCGCTGGGTGAGGAGAGGGGCCACGACTGCTCAGCAGCAAAGTGAGGAACCGCGGCTGGCAGCTCTGGAGTGGCCCAGCTGTGTCTGTGGTCGTTCAAAACCTCTCGGGGTAACATCTACACCTGTGAACTCTCCTGTGCCCTGTTTTCCAGTTACTGAGGCTCTACGATCCACCACAGCAGATTATTACGAATTTTTGTGGGTTCCAAACCTTCCTGTGAAACATGTTTGTCACTTTAACCCCACAGCCAGTCCTACACAGGTGTTTACCCCTGGTCTGCCTGTGATGTTAGCTGGCTCTTCCTGGTGAGTGTTTCTGGAGAGGCAGAGCCTCACAAGTAGCTCCAGTGAATTAGTTCACGTGGATTTTTACTGCTCCTGGCTGAAGCCCCATCTCAGGGCTGCTTTTGTGTTGCTCTCTTTTCATTTTTTTCCCCCCCAGTCCACTCCAGTCAGTAGGCAGGGCTAAGCTGACCCCGGTGCCGCTCATAGGAGTGAGAGAGGAGGGGAGGGTGGATGCTGGGTCGGGTGGTCAGGGATGCGTTCCCGTACCACAGCCTGGGACCTTTGGGCTGACGTTTTTGGGCAGCTCTGGAGGGGAGTCACACCAGCCAAGCGGAAGGGCGGTTTGTGAAATACCCCCAGCATGGACGGTACCATTCCCCGGGGGAAGGTGGCCCTGGCCCAGCCAGCCCCGGTGCCGGCAGTGGGACCTCTCTGAGGAGCAGCGGCTGCCCTCTATGACACCGGCTCCTTGCTGCTCGGTGCGACCCCTCATCCTCCCGAGTACTGTCAGCTCCTCTCCTTGCTCGGCAAGCCAAGGCTGCAGTGGGTCCGCTCCCCTCCGCGGCAGACGGTTCACCTTGGATCAGCTGGTTAAAGCAGCTGGATACACAATCAATCGCCCTGTGGGATTTCCAAACACCTCTTCAACCCGCTGACCCAGGGCCTGGCGCGGGACTCCCTGCCACCATGAAAACAATCATCGCAGCCTGTTCCCAAAATCTCAGTGGTAAGACACTTCCACAGCCTGTCTGATGGGTCCTGCTGCTCTGGCCAGGCGAGGGGCTGCTCGGGCTGTGAGTGCTGGTTGTCACTGTCGTCTGTTTGCTTTTGGCTGCTTAGGGGAAAGGGAGGCATTGGGAGCAGCTTGGGGGAAAACATATGGTTGCTCAAGAGGAATGGAGTTTCTGACAATGCTTTTGGTAACGTTGCTCCCAGAGTGCCGCAATTCCCCTTGGTCTTTCCTCCTGCCCTGGGCTGCGGAGTCCCAGTTTCTGGGTTTGAAGGGGCTCATGTCGCCACAGTCAGGGTCGGCAGCGGAGACGCCTGGGGTTCCTCCCTTTTCTGTTTGCAGGGGGGACGGTCATGGAGGGGAGCTAGAAAAAGGCACTAAAAAAAGTAAGAGTTTGGGAGGCACAAGTGGGCAAGGCAGAGCTCTGGAGATGCAAAAGGGGCTCAGAAATCTCATGGCAGGGCTGGGCTTTGGGGGATGTCTCACTGGGCACACAGGGATGGGTGGGAGGGAGTGTGTAAAGCCCCCCGCACTGCTCAGAGGAGGGGAGAACCACTCTTCAGTGCTGCTGGTGATGGCTCCAGTGTTTAATTTATTTCAGTTGTCCCATTCATGGTTTGGATTGAGCTGGGATGAGTTGAACCACTGGCTACCAGAACTAGGGTTCCTCTGACCAGGGAGCCATGGGGACTGGTCTGCTCCTGCCTCACCCTGAGCATCTCTCTGGCCAGCACACTGACTTGGGGTGGTTGTCCCAAGAAAACAAAGGCTCTTGAGACTCAAGAGCCCACATAGCTCACGGGGGTCACAGCGGTGGCCATTCAGGGTGGTCTCGGCAGACCTTTGGCCGGGAGTGGTGCGCTGGTGGGACCAGCACCTCGGGCCTGTTTAGGGGAGGAGGGATGGGGCCGTGTGTGGAGTTTGGATCCTGGCGCCCAGCCTGGGATGGTTAATGGTTCACCAAGGTCGGGTGGAGGGAAGGGGCCAGCGGGGGGAGTGGAGCAGCTGTGGCTGCTGGACTGTCCCTCATGGGAGGCAAGTCTCAGTGGGGCCAGCCAGTCTTGGCTACCCTGGCTCAGCCCCTGGCCACTGTCCTTGGTGCTTGCCAGGGGGCAGGACGCTGCCCAGCACCTCCCTGTGAAAGCCCCAAATTCTCTGTGAGCCCGAACACACCGAGGAGGGCACGGGAGCGGTCCTGGCCTTCGGGGAGTTCAGCATGGTGCAGGATGTGCCGCTGTGCCTGACCACTGCCACACCCAGGCTCACGGACACGTTTGGGCTGGGGGTGCCCAGCCTTCCTGCTCGGAGCAGAGGTAGCCTCAGGTTGCCCAGGGCCTCCTGGCATGGTCCAGAGCTCTCTGGGGATGAGCATCCCCCACCCCATCCCATCCCTCCTTGCCCAACCACTTCATCCTTCCCATCCTACCTCCCCATACCCCAACCCTGGCAGCCACAGGTACCACCGGACTGGGAACCCCCTGGCTTTCTGAGACAGCATTTGCCCATGTTGTGCTGGTTTTGGGCCGGGTGCCATGTCCCTCCCTGCAGGCAGCCGCGCCAGCCTCCAGACTGCCCTGCGCACCCTGCTTGCAGCACCCTGGCCCTCGCAGCGGGACATCCGTGCCTGGCTCCAGCTCTTCTCCGTCCTGCAGTGGGTGCTCAGCTTTCTGCTGCTGGGTGAGTAGGAGGCTGCTGGGGGGTCCTGGTGGGGTGGGAGTTCACCCGCTCACCCACCTCCCCATCTCCCGCAGGAACCATCAGCCTGTTGGTCCTCATCTACCTGGTGTTCACCAGCCTCTGGCCCATCTCCGCGCTCTACCTGGCCTGGATCATCTTTGACTGGGACACTCCAGAGAAAGGTGAGAGTGCCACGTCCCACCTGCTCCTTCCCTCCTTTTCCCCATCATCATCACGGTGGGAAGAGGGATGTCTGTGGGTCCTGCTGCCTGCCAGGGTGGCTGTCATCTCCTGCTGTCCCTCCCTGGTTTGCAGGTGGCCGGAGGCTGCCCTGCCTGCGGCGATGGGCCGTCTGGAAGCACTTTCGGGATTATTTCCCCGTGAAGGTACGGCGCAGGGAGCCAGGATGGTGTCAGTGGTGGTGGTACCGCCCAAAGGGCCACGTCCTCACCACGCCGTTGTATCCCCGCAGCTGGTGAAGACGCACGACCTGTCCCCCAGCCACAACTACATCATCGGCTCCCACCCCCATGGCATCCTCTGCGTCGGCGCCTTCTGCAACTTCATCACTGGTTCCACGGGGTTCGGCGAGATGTTCCCGGGCATCCAGTCCTTCCTTGCCACCCTGGCCGGCAACTTCCGCCTGCCCATCTTCAGGGAGTACCTGATGAGTGGGGGTGCGTGGCCATGGGCAGCTCTGGCCACCATGGCTTGAGCCAAGGGTGTGCCCCGGGGATGCAGCCCCTGCCTGCCCCAGAGGGCAGTGCCCATGGGCAGGGGAGCCCTGAGGGGGTCCCTGGTCCCATCTGTGGGAAACCTGGAACTGGTGGACTCTGCTCCCCAGCAGCAGGCAGGGCAGGGGTGGTGCTCTGCCTGCACCCTGCCTGAACTCCACCCTCACCCTGCCCACACCTTGCCAGCACCCTGCCTGCACCCTGTCTGCACTGTCTGCACCCTGCAGACACGTTGCCGGTGCCCTGTCTGCACCTTGCCCACACCCTGTCTGGACCCTGTCTGCACCCTGCCTATACCTTGCCCAAGCCCTGCCCGCAGCCTGCCTATGCCTGCAGGCCTGCCAGCCCAAGGGACCCCACCCCTCCCCGGAGCTCTCCTGCAGCAGGGGGCGCCCTTGCTCTGTCCCCTGCATGGTCCCACCATGGTCCCACCACCATCCCACCACGGTCCCACCAGCGGGACCCTGGCGGGTCCCTGGGCACTGCAGGGACAAGCAGTCCCCCAGCACCGGTGGCCCATTCCACCACAGGCCTGTGCCCGGTGACCCGCCGTGCCATCGGGTACCTGCTGTCCAAGAACGGCACCGGCAATGCGGTGGCGATCGTCATCGGTGGCGCGGCCGAGTCGCTCTCCTGCCATCCCGGCGTCACCGCGCTTATCCTGAAGAACCGCAAGGGCTTTGTCCGCCTGGCCCTGCAGCACGGGTGGGTCACGGGTAGGGCTGCCACCACCATCATGAGTGTTTGGAAGTCCCCACGCCCCAACACTGCCCGTTGTGTCCTCTCCACAGGGCCCACCTCGTCCCCTCCTTTTCCTTCGGGGAGAATGACCTCTTCCGCCAGGTGGTCTTTGAGGAGGGCAGCTGGATGAGAAGCATCCAGCAGCGCTTCCAGAAGATGATGGGCTTTGCTCCCTGTGTCTTCTACGGCCGGGGCCTCACCTCCATCCAGTCCCGTGGCTTCCTCCCCTACGCCAGACCCATCACCACCGTGGGTGAGCATCGCCCGCTGGGGCAGAGGGAACCCCCAGAAGGTGGAGGGGCAGAGGAGGAGGACTCCCCACGACGGGTGGTGTGGGAAGACAGTGCTCAGCTCATGTCCCTGATGAGCTGAGCACGTCCCCATGCCACCAGCCTGACCCTCCTCCCCTCCTGGCAGTGGGGGAGCCGGTGACGGTGCCCAAGATTGAGAACCCGAGCTGCGAGGTGGTGGACATGTACCACGAGATGTACATCCGCTCCCTGCTCAAGCTCTTCAACGAGAACAAGACCAAGTACGGGCTGTCGGAGACGGACGAGCTGCACATCCTCTAAGCGCGGTTGGTGCCGGCGGCCAGGTCCTGGCTGACAAGGGCAGCTGGCTCTTGCGGGGGGGATTTCAGCCGGCCCGGCATGAGAGACACGCAGGGGACTGTCCCCGCTCTGGCCCTCCACTCCTCTGGCCAAAAAACCTGAGCGGGAGGTGGGAGGAGAGGAGGAGGTGAGGGGGAGATTGGAAAGGGTCCCCCTTGACATGGGTTTGGAGGGGCTGCAGGTGGCACAGCTGACCCCGAGGACATGTGGCTGCTGCGGGGGACTGGTGTGAGGCTGGGGGCCAGTGGTGGGCACGGTCCCCCCAAGATAACCAGGACACCACGAGATGAGGGAGGGGGTGTCATGGGCAGAGGGAACAAGATGGGCGCTTCGGGGTGACATCCTGATGGCAAGTGGGACCAGGCTGAGGAGACACACCTCGCTGGGGTGGAAGGGGGACACTCCTGGGTTCAGGGACCCATGGAAGTGGCCTCAGCTGGGACCGTGTGGCTCTGGGCCCCGGATGAGCCTTTTTCGCTGCCTCTGTACCCAATACAGATTTCCACCCCCTCTCCCCGCCACTGCCTGTGTGTGCTGGGGGAACAGGGTGGGTGATGCCGCAGCTATACCCCCATGCTCCCTTTGCAAGGTGGACGTGCCACCTGCCTGTGTCCCCTCCCTGGCAGCCCCATCGCCAGGCTGTGCCACTCAGATGCAACCAAGCAGCTCCTGGTCCACCTGGTCCACCGGGTCCACATCAGCTATAATGGGAGGTGAGGGGTGGGAGCTGCTCTTACTGGGTTAATTGGGTGTAAGACGGTCATCTCTCTCTGCTTTCAGCTCAGCAGTGAGTGAGGGGCTCTCTGGGGACCACTTGGAATGGGGATGTGGGGCTGGGTGATGGGATGTGGCTGTGTGTGGCCAGTGCTGTGGCGGTGACACTCTGATGATGCTATGGGCATGTGCTAGCAGGACTCGGGGTGGGGAGGCTAATTGTGGCACCCGTGGCAGGGACAGCCCCATCCCATCCCTTCCTGGGGTGGCGTGGGAGAGTCCCCAGCACCGATAACCATCTCTGCTCCGCTCCTCTCTGCGCAGGCTCTTGGTCAAACAAAAGGGCTGGGTAAACATTTGGGAAGCAAACACCCATAAAGGCAGATTCCCCAGGACTCTCCCATCACCACCGGTGTCACCGGGACCCGGCTCCTCGCCCCAAACCTGCCCCAGCACTGGCGTTAAGGTGGTGGGTGGTTTTTCTCTGCTCTCAAGTGTTTTCTGGGGTGAGGGTGTGTATCTCGTCCCTCTTCCTCCTGCTGTGGGAAGGAACAGTCCTGAGCATAGAGAAAAGGGAAGGGGCTTTATTGGAGGGTGATGGGCAGCAAGACCCCTGTGCCGCATCCCTCCCTGCCTCTCCCAAGGCCAGCAGTGACAGGGACCTCTCTGAGAGCCTTCGCCAGGCACGTGGTGGGTTCCAGCGTTGGCTCCATCCCCAGGTTCGGTCCCATCCCCACACATCGCTGGTGAGCAGACTGGAAGGGCTGTGGGTACCCAGGGAGGCACCAGTGTCCCTTCTCTTTAGTGACCTGTCAGCTCCCACGTGTCCCCGGGGTGGGATGCCAGCCTGCCTCCCCAAAATGGCTTTCTTGGCATCTTTCCTATTCTGGTGCCTGGTGGCTGTCCTGCTGCGAGCAGCACCGGCACCCTCCTCCCACAGCATCCTGGGGCAGGGCTGGGACAAGCCCCATGGCCACCGGCCCTCAGCCCCGCAGTCTTTGCCCCTGCAGATGCAGGTCAGATTTGGGGACCTGGGGGTGCTAGGGTGCCCACACGGAGCCCAGAGGGGCTGTAGCTTGTGGAGAACCGGGATGAGGTTACTGGAACTCCCTTTGGCCCCTCAGCACCCACCTCCGCTCTGTGCTGTCCCCATCCCTTGGATGTCACTGGCAGCACGGCGGCTACCCTCAACGTTGTCTGTGGAGGGGGATACCAGGGACAAGTTGCACGTGGGCACAGGCCGAAGGCGCTGGCCTGGGCCCCGGCGCAGCCGCCCCCGGAACTTGTCCCCAGCCATGAAGTACAAGATGGGGTCGAGGCAGCTGTTGATGCTGGCCAGGGGCCGAGTGATCTTGTAGGTGAAGTTGATGATGTTGAGGGTCTGGCAGTCGGCTTGGAAGTAGCGGGAGGTGTAGTAGATGGTCCGGGTGATGTGGAAGGGCACGAAGCAGATGGCAAAGACGGTGAGCACGATGATGATCATCTTGATGGAGCGCTTCTTGTAGGAGGGCATTCGGGGGCTGGGGCTGGAGAAGCTGGACTTGCAGAGTCTCTTGGCCATCAGGCAGTAGCACAGGACAATCACCAGGAAGGGGAGCCCGAAGAGGAGGGCCATGACGGAGGAACTGTAGTGCACATAATGGTCAAACTCCTCGGGCTTGGTGGTGTCATGGCACAGGGTGCTGTTGTCCTTGGAGCTGGTGGTGACAAAGATGAGGTTGGGGATGAGGCAGATGGTGACGACAAGCCAGACGCCCACGCAGGTGATGCGGGCGTGCTTGGTCTTCACCCACTTCAGGGAGCGGATGGGGTGGCAGATGCCCATGTAGCGGTGGACGCTGATGCACGTCAGGAAGAGGATGCTGCTGTAGAGGTTAGCGTAGAAGAGGAAGCGCACAATCTTGCAGAGCCACTTCCCAAAGGGCCAGTTGTTGCGGTCGGCGTAATAGTAGACCAGGGTGGGGAGGGAGAGGACGTAGAGCGTGTCGGAGACAGCCAGGTTGAACATGTAGGTGGTGGTGGCGTTCCAGGGCCTCATCCTGGAGATGAACATCCACAGCGCCCAGGAGTTGAGGGGCAGCCCCCCCACAAAGACGATGCCATAGGAAATGGGCAGCAGGATGAACTTGAACTCCTCGTTGAAGACGCACTTTGCCACCGCGGTGGTGTTTCCTCCTGGCCAGGGAGCCAGCGTCGGAGTCCACAGGGCAACTGGGAACGTCCTCCCTGAAGTGGCCATGTCCTCCGAGCCAGATCTAGGGGAGCAGTTAATAAAAGCACGTTAGTCGTCGATCCTGACCATTGTCAGGCACAAAGCGTGGAAGGGAGCCAAAGATGCCAGATTTTCCCCCCCTCCAGGAGCTCCGGCCACTTTGATGGTTCTCTGGTTTTTCTCAGCTCGCGCACTCGGGCCTCGCGGGGAGCCGAGGGAGGCTTGACACATCCTCCCCTTCGCAGCCCCCGCAATGACACCCATTAATCACCCCTTTGAGCAGCGCGCAGTGACACCCGCGCCGCGTGGAGCCGGGAAGCGTGCCTGGGACAGAGGACTGCGCCGGCCCCGCCGGCCAGCAGCCCCACGGTGCGACGAACAATGAGACCTTGATGAGCAACAGCAGCCCCCGGCCGGTGCCAGCGCAGCCTCTTGGAAGCCGGCTCAGCCTAATTGGCACCATCCTGACAATGCTGCTCGTCCCAGAGGGCTCCTCGACAGAAGAAAGGCGGGAGGAGAAGAAAGGCTTGTCTAGGGGAATATTGTGGCCTGGAGAAGTCCTCGGGGGGCTGTTAAAGGAGCCTTTGGGAGAGAGTGTCCCTGGACGGTGAGGGGCCCCCAGCTGCTGGGTATCTCTGTAGGAGAGGGATGAGCTAAGCCCTGCGGAGAGGCGCTGTGCCGGAGCCAAGTCCCAGCTCAGGACAGTGCAAGTTCACAAGGCAGGCAGGACATTTCCCCTCGCACGGGGTGAGGATCAAAGGCTGGGATCTGTGTCCTCCTGGCAAATAGGGCCCTGGGGCTGAGGGATGAGGGCGACCTCTCAAAGGGTTGTGTTTGCCTCTCAGGATGTCCAAAGTGCAAAGCCCACTCCTCCAGAGGGGAGAAGGAGCTTCTGCCACCATCATGGTGTCCAGCAAAGGACTGGTCAAAGCTGCCCCTGCCTCGGCCCCTCCACGCCCACCACCATCCCTGGCGAAGTGATTTCGGAGCAGGTGCTTCTGCTGGCCGAGGATGGATGCTGGGATGAGTAACCTGGGAGCAGGAGCATATGCTATGCTGCCGGCAGAGACAAGGGTGCAGCCAAAACCGTGTCTGACGGAGGGAGCGCTGTTTCTGTGGTCCAGAGCTCACTCAAGAGGTGATGGGCACTGGGATGGAGAAGGATTAGGGACTTGGGGAGATGATGCATTTTAGCAGGATGCTGGTATTGGTGGTGGAACGCTGCATCCTCTCAGGCTCCTTCATCCCTTGGCTCCCTCATCATCCCCCTCCTGTGTGCCCCTTGCTTTTGCCACGGAGACGTGTGGCGTGATGGCTTCTAGTTGGCAGGAATGTCCCGTAGGGTGTATCCATGGGGTCGGCTGAGCCACCATCGAAGCCTTGCCTGGAGAGACATCCCTGGGTTTGCAGAGATGATCATAAATGAATCAGCCGGCAGATGGGCAGGCGGGTGGCTGCGGGACCGGCCCCTCGGCACCGCACGCACCTCCGCGCTGTCTGTTTGAGTTGTGGGCTGAGCCGCGGCTTTGGGCTCACATCAAACACCCTGTGGCTTCTTCCCCACCACGGCTGGTGCGGGCAGCTGCCTGCCTCTATTACAGGGATGAGTTCAGAGAGCAACAGGCAGGTCCTGATCAAACATTAACAGCGGGAAGAACTTGCTCTGTCTTCCCAGAAATAGGAGGGAAAACCAGCTGGTAGGAGACCCTGAGCCTCCAAGTGCTGGTGCTGCCCGTGGTCCCACGGGGTGCCGTGCTGGTTGCACTGGTCCCGGCCCAGTGGCTGCATCTCCCCAAGCTATGATGCTGCTGAGGACACGAAGCACCAGGAGATTTGTTTTCCTCCTCCCTCCTCTGAGTGCAAGTGAGCGTGAAGCCTTGAGCCCGACCAGACCAGAGATGCCACACGGTTCAGTGACCAACGCCAATGCCCATCATGTAGGTCAACAAACAACTAAGATATGAAGAAGCCAATAAATAATTAATAATAATCTGGTGTGAGAAATGCATAAGGAAAGAGCCTGAGCAGCTGCGTGGTGCCGGGCTGCTCAGAGGAAAGCGCACGTACACGGCTTCTGGCAGCTGATAAAGCCCGAGCATGGTGTTCAGCAGCGTGATTTAACTGTTCCTTGGCAAATGTCCTTTGGGGATAACCACCGAAAAATAGAAATGCAAAAGAAGATGACATTTGTCAAGCTTTATCTCAACAGGTTTCCTGCTTCCTCATCTTAGTCACAATCAGAATCAGTGGTTTAAATTACTGATTCCTATCGGTCCACCCCGAGGACACGTCACCACCAGGCCCGTTCCTACTCCTCACTGACGTTCCCAGCAAGGTTCTCCCTGGCCACAGCCTCCCCAGTGTGGGCTTTTCATGGAGGAACCTTCCGCAGCCGCAGCGAAGGTCCAAGCCAAGCGCTCGGGCTCGCTGCTGGAGCAAGAGACTGGCCCTTTGCTGCAGGAATGGGAGCTCTGCCCTGGCTCCAGCCCCATGGCTGTGCGCAGCCTGAACCTGTCCTGTGGCCCTGGGGGCTGAACCGGTGGGACCTGGTGGCTGCCCCCAGCCTGGGGTGCCCCAGCAGCTGGCCCAGGGTTCCTTCCCTGGGGATTTATGGAGACGCTAGAAAGGCACCAATGAAATGAATGAGCGGGGCAGCGCCGACGGCAGACTCTGCCCTGGAGCCAAAGTCTTGCCGGCTGGCAGGACGGGAGGAGGCGTCAGGATCATGGTGCAGCAGGCAGGAGCTTCGGAGAGGAGGCACGAGAGTGGATTTTGGAGGGAGCGAGGAGCTGCTGAGGGATACGAGGCTGGGTGAGCCTGGGACCGGCTGCTGCTGGAGCACAGGAAAAACAGGGCTTTTCTTCTTGCCTAAGCTCTTGGAACTTGCAAGACAAGGGGAAATTATGCAAAACATCCTGCAGAAGGACCCTTGTCCCTAATCGCCACGTGGTTCGTGCAGCCAAAGCCCCGGCACAAGGGGAGCGTGACCTAATTTCTTTTCGATCCTTCCCTTCAACCGCAAGGCAGCCAAAGCACGATCTGCCTGCGCTGCCCAGGCGCCAGTGCCTCCTCCGGGGGGATGCCAGTGGCGTTGGGTGCTTCTCGCCATGTCCCCTGCTCTGAGGTGACCCCCTTTCTCAGCGGGGTGGGACATGAGGGTTTCCTCTTGCCCTTGGGTGGGCTGTCCCTGTCCTTCCCTCCCCAGGGAAGGGCAGGAGCCCATCGAGACAGGCTAAGCCACAGCAGCCTGAGGGCAGCTTCGCCCTGTGAGCCAGCTGATTTGGGGGAGGCAGAGGAAGGTGAAGGAGAGGAGGTGGCCACGCTGGGACGGATGAAGGCCCTGGTGATGGAGGAGGGCAGCAGTGTGTTAGGGAGGAGGATGTATGGAGGGGTTTGGGGATGGTGGAGGGATGGGGAGAACTGGCTGACCTGCGCCCCGCACCCATCCAGCCCTGGGGATCCCACCTCTGTCCGTTAAGGGGCCGAAGCTGCTCCCCGCAGGGTCCCCCAGAGCCCGGCCGGGTTTGCGTGGCTGAGCATGGCCACGGCTGGGCCGTCCCACCTGCTGCTCCCCACTACGCATGGGCTGCCCCGGCTCACCTGAGGTCCTGGGCTGGGGCGGCTGTCAGGAGCTGGTCACCCCCGGGGGGGACCCCTCCTCCGCGGGGCTGGGGGCCATGCCGGAGGGGCTGCGGGCTGCCCTTCGCCGTGCCGAGCGGTGCCAGGTGCCCGCTCCCGCTCTCCCACTGCTGGGAGCAAAGTGCCCGGGAGAGGCAGGGCTGGAGGCGGGCAGGGGCGGGGGCAGGACTGTCCCTGCCCGTGCCCCTGCCCGTGCCCCTGCCCGTGTCCCTGCCTGCCCCGGGGGCTGCCCCTGGGGCTCAGCCCTGCTGCGCTCCCATCCTGTTCCGTCCATCTCCCTCGTGGGCTTTGGGCCACCTGCAGCCCCCCCAGCAGCCCCCCAGACATGGGGTGTGGGGGCCTCACCCATGGCGTCACCGCCCTTTCCCCGTGGGGGCCAAGGACCTTTGGCCGTGGGGACCGTGTCCCCTCACTCATGGGCACCAGGGTCCCTCAGCCACGAGGGCCACAGACCCTCGAACGTGGGGACCGCATCCCCCTGCCCGCGGGGACCACGGCCCCTGGTCCACCCCAGGGCGCCCTCCCTGCCCCACTGGGGCCGTGGGGTCCCGGCAGTGCCCGCCCCCCGGGTGCTGCACCCCGCTGCCCTGCTGGCCCCCCAGCCCTGCGGGGCGATCCTGGCGACAAAGGTGGCCACTGCCACCTTGAGGCCAGCCTGGGCATAGTGTTCCCCAAACTGGGGCCACCTCGGGTGTCGCAGCAGCTGGGGCTCTGCTGGGGGGGTTGCCCCTGTATTTTGGGGGAAGCGTGTGCCGGGGGATTTAACTCCTTTGCGAGCCTGCAGGTGGGTGAAGGGTGGGTGCTGGTCGAACATGTCACCATTGCGATGAACAGGGCACGCCGGGGGTGAACAGGAGCACCCCGAGATGTGGGGGACCGTGGCCAAGAGCAGGCTGGTTTGGTGGGAGCAGGGATGTGAGGGGCTGGGTGACTGGTGGGGGGGCAGCCCAGGGATGGGGGAGAGTGCAGTGGACCCCAGTGTGGAGGACTGAGCGGGCAGAGCCGGGGTGTTGGCCACCACAAGTACCCACCGAGGGCAGAGCCAGCCCCGCGGGACACCGGGCAAGGGCAGCGTCAAGGGTTGGGGTCTGCAGGGTCCCCGATTAAACAGGGGGAAGCTGGGGGGCAATGCTCCTGGAGCAGCCGGGGTCAGGGAGCTGGAGCTCACCCCACCTGCCTTGCCTGGCTCGGCTCGGCATGGCGTGGCATGGCACGGCACGCTCCCTCCTTGCCCCCGCACAGAACCAGGCGTTGCACAGGTGCACCCCAGCGTCCCTGAGACTTTATTCTGGATGTCTCGGGAGTTCCTGAGACTTTCCAACAGAGTCACTTGCTGTTTGGGAGCGCAGCCGATAGGTCCACAGTCCTCCTGGGCAGCTCTGCCTGCCCCGGGAGCTCCATGCAGGAGAGCACAGGTGGGTGCTGGGGCGGGGAGAGGTGCTCTAGGCACTGGGTCCGAGGTCGGGTGCCTGTGGCTGGCTCACCGCAGTGCTCTCACCGAGCTCGCTGTGGATGAGCCACGGATGGGTCGTGCTGAGCACCCCGGTCTCCGTCAGGTCCCGCTCTGTGATGTCCCTGTGGATGGGGTGAGGGGAAGCAAGGGCTGGGACAGCCACGGAGAGGGACCCTGCACGGCCCTGGGGCATCCACAGAGATGTAGGGACTTGATGTCCTCTGCCCTGCCGTGTTCCCACCCCGAGGCTCACCTATCCTCCCCACCGGGGCACGGGGCTCTGCCAGGGACCCTGGGGCTGTAGGGGCTGGCCTGCACTCTGCCTCCCTTTCCAAGATCCAGGGCCTGGGGGTACCTGAAGATCTTTAGGTGGTCCCAGCCGTGCTCCTGCATCCCTTCCTCGTCCTGCTTCAAGCTGAGGTAGCCCAGGCAACCGCCGACGCCGCGAAACCGCTCGCCCCTGTCGCAGGGCCACTGGTGAAAGAAGAACAAGGACACACACCAGCAGCGTCACAGCAGGACCACAAAGTCCCCACTTTCACATCATCACCCTGCGTGAACAGGGTACGTTGCTGCTCCTCCACCTTCCACCATATCCCGCTGCCTGTGCTGCGGTGGCTCCCTCAGGCAGAGCACTGCCATGGTGATGGGACCTCACATCTGCTGGTGGCCTCATGGCCAAAAGCAGGTCCTCACCCCTCCCTGAGCAACCCACGCCCCTCAGCTGAGCCCCAGAGCCCTGTGGGGACCGCAGTGGTACCTCTCCAGAGCGACCATGCTGGCGAACATCCGTCGTGCACCTCGGCACCTCCCGGCAGGGCCGTGGCGGTGGCTCCAGGGCGCTGCGGGTCTGGTGTAGCAGGGTCTTCTGGCCGTCCCCTCCACACCCGGGGGACACCTGATCCAGCTGGCTCAGGCAGGTGGCCATGTGCAGTGCCGTCAGCAAGCGGCCACCCAGCCCCACTGTGTCCCTCGCCAGGATGGCTGATTTGGGTCTCTTCTTCTGGTCCACGCTGGGAGGGCTGAGTGGGCACCCACGGGATGCGCCCCCTGGCACACAGCGGAGCTGGCCGCTCCACTGTGCTTCTTCTGAGGGCAGAGGGACCCGCGCCCCAAGGGTGTTCTGGTGCTGCTGGCCCCTGGCCGGGCTCTCTGCCTCCTTGTCATAGGCTTCACCAGTGCCGGGGGCCAGCACCCACGTGTTGGGGACCCCCTCGAAGATGAAGTAGGCTGGGTTGGTGTAGCTGGCAGCCGGCTCAGGGAGGCTGTGGGGCCGGCTCCTGCAAAGCACGGTGGGAGAGGGCTCAGCATCACCCCACGGTTGGTGCTCGTGGTGGGGCTGAGCCCGGCTGGGATACCTGACGTGCTGCAGGGGTGCCTTGGGGCACGTCGTGGCATCTGCTGCTGGTTCGGCATCCTCCTCCTCAAAGCTGATCCACTCTGCAAAGGCACCGAAGTCTGGCCTCTCCCCACCGGGCACCGCACGGCCCCTGCCCACGGCCAGGGTCCAGGAGGAGAGCACGAGCAGATGGGAGGGGGCTGGCGCGCAGCTGCCTTTACCGTAGAGCCTCTCGCGGGTGCTGCGCCTGTCCTTGGGGACCCGGACCTTCATCCAGCCACGGATGGAGCCCGTCTCCTCGCCGCGGTGGAAGAGGAAGGTCTCGAACTGCTGGGCCATGCTACCAATCATGGACCTCATCGCAATGCAGCACTCGCCTGTAGGCACAGCCCACGCCTGTGTTACCCTCCCTGGGCAACTTGGCGGGGCAGGTGAGTCTCTCTCTATGCAGCAGCACTCCAGAGCGGGGTGGGCATCCCCCATGCCACCGTCCTGCACGCACCGTAGGACTCGCAGCTCTCCACACCCTTGATGCTGAGGAGCAGGTGCTGGTCCCCCAGGTACTCCAGGTCTGGCAGGATGGGGTTCAGCTGCACATGGAAAGAGGGGTGCTCAGGGGGGCTGCTGCAGGGCAGCGTGGCACAGGGGTGGTTCTGTCCTGGGGGGGATGGTGACAGCTCCCGGCACCATTTGGGGCACAGGGTACTGAGCCAGCAGGAGGGATGGGGAAGAGGAGGCAGGAGGGTGCTCGAGGGCAGGGGGGGCAGCATCTCTACCACGGGCAGATGCTTTGCAGACCAGCCCAACTTGAGGAAGCCAGGGATGTCGCAGCTCTGAGAGGTGTTTTCCTCACTCCGCTGGGCCTCTGATGGGGGAAAAAAAGGGGGCACAGCTCCAGCTGGGGCTGGCTCACCCCCACAGTGCACCCCCGGTCCCCCGGGCCACCTCACCCTCCAGGCAGTAGGAGTGAAACTCAATGTAGCACTTGCTGCGGCTGGTGGTTTTGATGATCACCTCGATGCTCTCCCACTCGATGCAGGCCAGGGGCTCGGGGACAGATCCGGGAGCTGCAGGTAGGCACCAGCGGGTCGGTAAATGCCAGCCAAATACCCATGGTCAGGGCTTACCCCAAACCAGGCACAGGGGGTGACAGACCCCAACCCCTTACCCTTCTTGGGCACAAACTGCGATGTCACTCCCACCTCAAAGGTGGCAAAGACGGGCGAGTGGTCGCTGGTCACGATGTCATCGGTGCAGCCTGAATGGTGGGAGGGGGGAGTTGGGTGATGGCCCTGAGCCCTGGGGTGCCCCCAGCCCCAGGGGTCTCACTCACCGTAGGAGTTACAGACCACGTGTGTCTCCGGGTGTGACTTCCACAGGATGCGGTCGCACCATGAGGGGACATTGATCCTCACCTAAAAATGGGGAAATGGTGTCAGTGCTCCCTCAGGCCTGGCTTTCCCAGCCCAGAAAAGCACCAGCAAGGTCCCTCCCGCCCGGACCCCCTTTGGGAAGGGAGCAGGCTGGCAGAGGTGTGGGGGCTGAGCATCACCCCGCAGCCCCCGGCACCGTCCAAACCCGCTCTCCCCATCCCCTGGCAATGTCCTGCAGCTCAGCAGGAGGCTCCAGAAACTCACCCCTGTGGGCTTGAACTTCTGCCACATGTAGGTGTCCCGGGAGCCCCGCTCGTACCGGTATGTGGGTGGGAAGGAGATGTCACCCTCGCCTGGGAACCAAGACAAAGAGGTGGGAGAGGGGCCAGCGTCCTGGGGCGGGTTGCATAGAGCACATCGAGGTTCCCCCAGGCATTTGGCACCTCACACAGGGCTGTGCCAGCACAGGTCCCAGCTGGAGGTGGCACAGTGAGAGGTCTACCGGGACCCTGGGTGCTGCTTTCTCAGTGGGGGGTGGCCCTTGCCCCCACACTCACTGAATCGCAGGAACACCTTGTTCTTCTCCCGCTCCAGGTTGAGCTGGTCAACAGCTAAGAGGGCTTCAAACTCCTTCTTGATTATATGGGCAAGGATGTCCTGCACCAGGGGAGGAAGGCACGGTGAGCCCTGGCTCCTCTCGCCCCTGTGGCCACTCCAGCGATGCTGCCATCGTGCCCCTGTCATCAGCCACGGTGCCTGCGGGGTCCCACCTGCACGTCCATGTCCAGGCGGTAGTTGAGGTCCCCGAACCAGAAGAGGTGGCTGAAGCGCAGGGTGAGGTCGAAGGCCCCGAGCCGCTTGTCGCCCAGGGCCAGGGAACGCAGGATGTCACTGTAGTTCTGGTTACGCCTGGGGACACACAGCAGCACCTCATCCTCACCCTGCCCCTGCCAGGAGGAGACAGGAGGGGGACAGGGACAGCCCCTCATGGCCCTCCAGCCCACTGAGACACCCGCCTGCCCCAGGGCAACCCCATCTCCCTGAGCCCCTCCATCACCTGTGGGTCTTCTCGCTGCCAGAGGCCAAGTGGCAGTTGATGAAGCCAAAGGAGGTCCCATTGAAGAGGAAGGAGACTCCCACGGCTCCCTTGTTCCCTGCAGACATGTGCCAGGCACTGAGCTCTGGGTGGGTCCGGAGGTGCTGGGGTGGCCCCTCTCACTCTGGGGCAGCCCCCCCCACTCTGGGGCAGCCCCCCCATCCCATCCCATCCCATCCCATCCCATCCCATCCCATCCCATCCCATCCCATCCCATCCCATCCCATCCCATCCCATCCCATCCCTACCCAGCGTGTTGGCAATCCCGGTTTTCACGCTGGAGGTGTGGACATGGCTGATGCGCCGCTCATGCTCGGGCTTCACCAGCACCACGATCTTGATGCTCCAGAGGCATTGCAGGGCGACCTGTGGTAGGGTGGGGTGTGAGTCTGCTTATCCCCCACCCCACATCCCCCCATGGCCAAGCACAGTGGGAACGGAGAAGCAGCAAGGTCAGCCAACCCCTCCCTGAAAGGTGGCTCCTGGGGACGGTGCTCCCTGCCGGTGTCCATGGGGCATAGGAGGTTCCCTGGGCTGCATTTGGGGTGGGAGAGGGCCCTGGGTTTGGGGGCAGGGGCCCTGGGGTGATGGTTCCTGGTAACCAGCTCCCTGAGACTGCTGGGGGATGGATGTCTTTAGCCCGCTTGACACTGGGTGCCTCCCCGGGGGGTCCAGGCTATGCCCCGCCGTTACCACTCGGTAGTCAATGGCCATCAGGGTCTTCAGAGACGCGCGGAGGAACTCGACCCACTCGCGGTCGCCCAGGGAGTTCTCCTGGGTGCCGATAACGTAGATGTCATGGGGGATGCAGGCGGTAGTCTCGTCCTGCGTGCGCCCCAAGCCCCTCGAGGTCAGCCAGGAGGCGAGGGAGCGGGGCGGTGGTGTGCTGCCTGCGGGCAGGGACAGCAGGTCACCGGGCTGGGGACAGTGTGATGAGCTCCCCGAGCTCATCTGCAACCCCAGACCCCGCACATCTCCAGGAGCTGCAGGGGATGGGAAGCATTGTGCCAACCCCATGGTTCACCCATGTGCATCCCAGACTGATGCTGGGATTTAATGCCACCGCCTGAAACCCTCCCAGTAGCCCAGCTCCTCTGTTTCCCTGACAGCCACCAGGCAAGTGGATCACGACGACAAACCCCAAAGCGGCCAGTTTGGGGTCTTCTCCAGCCTCCTCCTTCTACCAAGGACCAGCTTGGACCTCAGGTTTCCTGGGGCAGCTCCCTGCAGCCCTCACCTCCCAAAACCCGCCCTGGCTCACAACGACCTGTGACAGCCTCCTAGGACAACACGAGCTTGTCCTGGCCCCTTACCCATGTTCCATGTCCCAACGTACACAGAGATCAGGTCAGGCTCATCCAGCTTGGAGTGCTGGATCTTCATCAGCTGCAGCAGCTGGCAAAAGGCCTCTCGCTTCTGTGGGATGATCCAGGTGTCGTAGGGTCCCAAGGGATCAAGGGGACATCACCCCCTGGCGTAGGAGCCGGCTTGCAGGAGAGGTCTCAGCCCTGAGACCACTCATTTGCTGCATCACTATGTAACGGCTCCGTGTGCCCCCAGGACACCCAGTGAGCGCAGCCAGTGCCACTTACCCGTGCGCTGGGGAAGACGAAGTCTCTGCTCAGGCTCTTCTGTGGCTCCCGGTCGTACACCAGCCTCACCTTGCTCTGCACGCTCTGGTATTTGATCAGCTGCAGGACTGAACGCCAGGCGTGAGGGGGGCATCCCCCTCCTGCCACAGGGGCTGGCAGGCAGCGCAGAATGGGGGGGGTCAGGGTGCAACCAGGTCTGCAGCCCATCACCCTGACACCAGGCGTGTCCCAGGGAATCCCACAGCCCGCGTGGGCAGCTGGTGGTGGGGCAGCACCCCCTTACTTTTGTCCTGGGGGATGATCTCCTCCGGGGACCCACTGCCCCTCTTGGTGATGGCCACTGTGCCAGACTCCACGTCCACTGTCAAGGCTGCCCGCTGCGACTTGCCCACCTTCACCTGCAGATGGGGATGCGGTTCCTGGGTCAACCCCATGCCTGCTCTGCCTCAGCAGCAATGCTGGGCCCTCACCAGACTCCCCAGCCCTCACCTCAAAGCTCTGCACAGCCAGGGGCTTGGCGGCCGGTGGAGGGGCTGCTGCCACGCTGGGCAGTGCCAGGTTGTGCCTCGACACCGTCTCCTGCAGCGACTTCAGCACCTGCCGGAGAGATGGGCACCGGTCTGGGGGCACTGGGCTAACAGGGAGCCCTGGGCACCCTGTGCCAACCCGTCCTGCCCCAAGGGGCACCCCAGGGCTGCGCTTTGCTAGAGGCTTTAATTTAGGTGAGGGGTTTGCTGGAGCAGCGTGAGGTTCCCCAGCCCAGGGCAGAGCCGGGCAGTGACCGAGCCTCCCCCTGCACCCAGCCAGGTTCCCCAGCCTGGCAGCGCGGGGTGGGTGGCAGGCACCTTCTTCTCCAGCGAAGAGAGGAGGTGGTTGACAGTAGATATCTTGTTGAGGAGCAGCTCAAGGTCTGGATCGCTGGTCAGGGGACCCTGAGGGGAAAGACAGATGTTTTGGAAGCTGTGCGGTGGCACTGGACTGGTGGATTCCTCCTCGCAGCTCCACTCTGCACCCAAAGACATGGGGGTCTCTGGGGTCTGCAGGGGAAGCAGCCGCGTCCTGGGCTGGGTGCAGGAATGAGTCCCCACTTGTCCCCAGGCCAAGGGGGGGACTCAAAGGGGTGTACCCCTCCAGGGGAGGCTCACCTGCTCCCGGGCCAGGCTGCGAGGGGACACGGGGGGGTCGAACACCCTGGCCAGCGTCTCCAGACCTGCCAGTGTGAAGTCGATCTCACTGCAGAGGAGAGGAGAGGAGCGGTGAGAGCTGGCATGGGCATCTCCCGAGCCTCGGTGGGGATGCTCACCCACCATGGCGGGGACAGGGATGAAGTGGGTGACCTCGGGGGGTGTTCCCCCTCCAGCCCTGCTGCTCCCAGGCCACTCACCTGTGCAGCGCCCGGCAAGCGGTGACGAGCGCGGTGCTGAGGTGCTGCAGCTGCGGGTGCCCGTGGCGCAGCGCTTCCAGGTCCAGCTGCAGGTGGTGGTTCAGGTACTCGGCCATGAAGCCCATGAAGTCACTGGCTGGGCTGCAAGGTAGGGTGAGCATCTTTGAGAAGATGCCCCCATCCTGGCCATGCCCACCCTGGCCATGCCCATCCCGTCACCTCCGCCACCCCAGGGTAGGCAGGGGAGCGTTACCTGCTGTGGACCTGCTCCTGCAGCCTCTGGTGCAGCTGCTGCGAGATGTGGGTCCGGCTGGCGATGGGACCGCTAAGCCACGTGCCCGCCCCAGCTCCCCCAGCCAGGACCGTGCTCGCCGCATGTCCACCACCTCGGCCATCCTCCCCGTCTGCAGGCAGAGGATAGCCAGCTCAGCGGGCCCCCTCCCTCCTCACAGCCCAGCGTGGCCCCCACTGCCCCCTCCCCAGCTCACCCGAGTCCTCGTCGGCTGCCTGCCTCGCCCGGTGCACGGGGTAGAGCAGGGGGGTCACCAGCCCATTGTTGGGCTGCTGGTAGGCACCGATCAGGTCAGGGAGGGTTCTGAAGCACTTGGCCTGGATGCCCTGGATGGTCTGGGGAGGCAGAGGAGGGGAAGCACCATCACGTCCCCCCCTCTGCCAGCTCCACGTGCCCAGGCAGCCCCCAGCAGGGCAGCAGAGCGAGGAGAGGAGTGTGGAGACATCTGCCTCATGCAGCAGATGGGGATGCTCTCTCGGGACGCTCTTTTTAGGGTGCTAGAAAGGGCAGCTGCAGAGCTGGGTAACAGGAGAAACTGAGAAGTGACACCAAAGAGGGGAAGCGAGGCTGAGCCAGCAGCCGGGACAGACACCAAGGGGACAGACATCATGGGGATCAGGTCTGTGTGGCCAGGCTGGGGCAGGGGATGAGGGCAAGAAGGGGACAAGCGTTTGGCTGTGCCGCCCTGGGCGGGCTGGTGGCAGCAGTGGGGCCACCGGAGAGGCAGCTTTCCCAGGCGGCCCCATGCTGGAGGGCGGCTGCAAAGCTCTCAACTCTCTGCGGTGCCGGGAAATGCAGCAGCTCATGCAAAAAGCAAACCGCACCGCTCGGGTGCTGGGGAGGGCAGGCACAGCCACCGCTCGGGTGCTGGAGGTGAAGGCGAGCACCCCTGGCCCCTTCACACCTGCATCCTGCCCGCGCCCCGGCTCGCAGCCGCCGGCACCCGTGATGTGGCTTCCAGCCTCCAAGCACCCGCCGCTGCACCCACCTGGACGGAGAGCAGCCCCTCGTCATCAGGGAGGATGCGGTAGGTGTGGACGTGTCGCTGGAACCTGGGAGAGAGCAGATGAAGGGCTCCATCATGCCCCCCGCCACACCATGAGCACGTGGCAGCGTTGGGGGGTGCCCAGCACCCAGCCCTGATGCAAATGCCCCATCCCCTCTGCAGAGAGAGGAACCGAGCTCATTTCTGGAAAGAAAAGCATTGCCCTCAGCTCTGGGTCGGGGCGGCTGCCAGCTGAGCCCCCGGTGTGTCCCACACCCCCCATGCCCCTTGGCACCTTGTATTTGCAATTTATCCGGTGGCCCGGGCCAGGCAAGCCTAGGAAAGGGGGTGGCATCCTGCCAAACCCACTGAGACACCACCCCGCTGCCGCTGCAGACGTGTCGGTCCGCTGCAGAATGGGTACAGGCAGCGAGGAAGGGGTGCAGGCAGCAGGGAGGGGTGCAGGCAGCAAAGAAGGGGTGCAGGCAGCAGGGAGGGGTGCAGGCAGCAGGGAAGGGGTGCAGGCAGCAGGGAGGGGTGCAGGCAGCAGGGAAAGGGTGCAGGCAGCAGGGAGGGGTGCAGGCAGCAGAGAAAAGGTGCAGGCAGCAGGGAGGGGTGCAGGCAGCAGGGAGGGGTGCAGGCAGCAGGGAAAGGGTGCAGGCAGCAGGGAGGGGTGCAGGCAGCAGGGAGGGGTGCAGGCAGCAGGGAAAGGGTGCAGGCAGCAGGGAGGGGTGCAGGCAGCAGAGAAAAGGTGCAGGCAGCAGGGAGGGGTGCAGGCAGCAGGGAGGGGTGCAGGCAGCAGGGAAAGGGTGCAGGCAGCAGGGAAGGGGTGCAGGCAGCAGGGAGGGGTGCAGGCAGCAGGGAGGGGTGCAGGCAGCAGGGAAGGGCTGCAGGCAGCAGGGAAAGGGTGCAGGCAGCAGGGAAGGGGTGCAGGCAGCAGGGAAGGGGTGCAGGCAGCAGGGAGAGGTGCAGGCAGCAGGGAGGGGTGCAGGCAGCAGGGAAGGGGTGCAGGCAGCTCTGGCAGCGATGCTCAGGGGCTGTAAGCCTGGGTCCGGGCTTACAGGAGTGGCAGGGGATGCAGCCCCAAAGTCCCGGTGTCTGAGGTGTTAACTGTGGGCATCCAGGTTTGGCCCGTTGGGGGTGGGAAGGAGAGGGGATGTTTGTTTTCGAAGAGGGAGGAAGCTGTGAGTCCGCGTCTCCTGCTCCCACACGCGGGGCCAGGATGATGGGCAGCCCAAAAGGGCTTGATGTGCCTCCCAAAAGGGCTTGGCGTGCCCTGGATTTGGGGTTCTCCCTTACACAACCCCGGTGCTGGGCAGGACTGCTGGCCCAGGCTTCTGCCTGCTCCCAAGGACGGGGGGGTTTCTCCCAGTTGAACTTGGGGATCACCCAAAAATCCCCCTGCCAGGGAGCCGGCACCCTGCGCACCCCAACAGCATCCCTGCAGAAGGCTTTTCCATGCGATTTTGGCAGCGCCAGCCCAAGGGGCTGTGCCAGGACTGCTGTGCCCAAAGCCCGGAGCAGAGAGAGGGACAGAGGTACCCCAGGAAGGGCCAAGAGAGAGAAGCTGCGAGCCAAAGCTCGGCGGGAGACTCACAGGAGGCAGAGGGCATATGCCCCCGAGACCGACTCGCTGTCCCGCACCAGGAAACAGCCGTCGCGCCCGGCCTTGGCCAGCAGCTCCTCCGCCACCACCCGGCTGATATCGCGGTGGTACCAGCTTGCTGCCGCCATCCTCTGAAGCGGCGGGATGCCGGCTGTGTCCCCGTCCCAGCCCCACATCGGGGCTCAGCGGCGGCTGCCGGCCATCGGCTGGCCCACGGGGTCAGCTGGCGAAGGTGAAGGTGGGGGTGGCGTGCGGGGAGCAGCCCGCTGGTACTGGAGTGAGTTGGTGGCTGGAGGTCCCAGCGGGTGACAGGCAGCCACTGAGGTGATGCTCATGGGGACAGGGTGCCCCGTGGCCAGGCAGCGTGGCAGGAGCAGGACCGGGGGGGCAGTGGGGGGAGGCTGGGGGTCCGGACGCTCCTCATCGCGGGGGTCTCCAGCCTGTGGGGTGCATGGGCACAGAGAGGGGCAGGTCAGCGAACAGACCCTTCCCACAGGGGGAACGACCCCGTGCTGCCGCCCCAGCCCCGGGGCCAGCATCCTGCCCCGGCACACGGCGAGGACAGGCCATGCTGGAGTCCCGGCGGCACGCGGGGGCCCAGACCTGGCCCAGACACACTCACCGTCCCTTGCAGTCACGGTGCGGGGCTCCTGCGGCTCTTGCGGGGTGCTGTGGGCAGCAAGCCAAGCTTTTGGGGTGCAGCTGCACCGGCCGCTGCGGGCTGGGCTGGCAGCCCTGCCCGGCACACGCTGTCCGACGGCAGCACCCGCAGCGATGAACCCGCTCCCCGCTCCCACCGGCCGGGCCCACCCGCTCGGTGCCCCGTGCCGCTCGCTCAGCACCGCAGCGGCTGCCACGCTCTTCCTCCTTCTCTACGCTCTGCTCTCCCCACCGGCGGGACCAGCCTCCTCGCTCCTCCTCCTGCTCCAGCCCCGCTGCGGGGCGAAGGCAGCGGCCTGGCAGGGCTGAGATGGCGGGGTGCAGGCAGCAGCCATCCTGGAGCAGGGGTTCTGCCTGCGCCCCGCTCCCCGCTGCTCGGGGCATTGCGGGGCAGAGCCTCGTCCCTTGGGCAGGACCCCGGGAGAAGGGACCGCCGGCGCTGTGGGACACCAGCGAGCCCCCGAAATGTGTTTTGGGGGACCTTGCTGCCCCCGTTGGGGCTGAGCGCCGCTGACTGCGTGGAGATGGAGATGTGGCCATCGGGCAACCGACAGCATTCATGTCACCCTGTCTGTGCCGTGCCTGAAGGAAGGGCAGCGGGGTTCGGGGGCTCCCGGGAAGGGGTCGGGAAGGAGAGAGGTTTTTCCTGGCAGGACGGGGCTGCAAACAACACCAAGGTTCCCCACGGCTCCTGGTCGCAGATCCAGAGGCTCTGCTCCTCGTGGCAAGGAGTGAGTGGGCCACGCGTGTGCGGCTGGCTCATGCTGCGCCAGGGTGATTAGCACCAGTTAATTACAGATGAGCAGCAGCAGCACCAGGGCTGCTCCAGGAGGAGATGGAACAGCAGGTCCCTGCCAAAGAAGGATGAGGGTGAGGATGAGGAAGAGGATGGAGCACTGTGCCAAGCCACACTCCTGGCTGTCTGCTGCCCTTGGCATCATGAGCCAACCCCTGCAGCCATAAGCCCAGTGCAAAAGGACTGTCCTCCACCACCGCCTCCCCCAGCCCCCAGCACAGATGTGCCAAAAGCCCCTGCTGAGGCTTCCTCTTGGGCTCCTGGCCTCGAGAGGAACCTGTGGCCGGGGCCACCGAGAAGTCAGGCAGGTCGCTAGACTGTGGGCTGGCAGCTCCGGGCCACATGGCAGTGGTCGTATCTCTCACCAGCATCCACCATGGGGACACCCAGGGATGGGGGGTCTGTGCAGGGACGGTGGCTGGAGACCCCTATCCTGCCAGAGAGCCCCATCCTGTCAGAGACCCCGTCCTGCCAGAGACCCGCTCCCCCTGGCGCTGCTCCCTCCCGTTACTTAACAGTGCAGCAATAATTCCCCGTAGCCGAGGAGGTGCCTGGCTTCGGATTAATGCTCTCCGCACCGCTTAATCTGGATCAGGGGAGGAAGACCCGGAGCTCTGAGGGGCTTTGAGCAATCAGCAGTGCCGGCTGCGGGCGTTTACGTAAGGCGGCTGCGGTGCGCGGTGCCAGAGGCTGAGCCGGGACAGTGCCAGCTGCACCAGTACCAAGGGAGCTCTGCCAGCCCCTGGGGCCGGTGGTATTTTGGAAGGCGATGTGGGGTCACCGGTGCCAGCTTGCTGGGTGGCTCTGGCTCCACCCGGGCTCCATTTGGCACCTGGGGAGGCAGGACACGGCAGGGCACTGTCCATCAGGGGCCAGGGATGAAGCCGGGTCCCCACACACTCCCCCAGCCCTGCATCTGCCTGTGTCCTGCCCCGCTGGAAGCGGCCATGGGAGCTGTGCTTTACACAACGTGTGGACCTGGAGGGACGGGTGGGATGAGGCAGAGGAGAGGAGCCTTCGGCCATTTATTAAACTGGAAAAAGGAAGGAGCCCTCTCTCATTTCTTATGGTGCGGCATCCTCCAGCCGCCTTCCCTAGCGCTTGGTTCAGAGCACGGTGCGAGCGCAGGAAGGGATGCGGTCTGTCTGTCTCACCGCTGTCGTGGGGAGGAGAAGTAGGGGTCCCTCTGCTTGGGCAAGGTCTCCCTGGCTGAATCCACCCAGCCAGGATTAAACCAGGCTGAAGCTGCCCGTAATGAAATCTGCTCTCCAGCCTCACCAGGCTCCACAGACCCTATGGCCACGGCCCTTGAGAGCGGCACGGGTCTCAGGGGCCTTATTAAGAGCCTAACAAAGGGCTGCAAACAGAGCGCTCAGGATTAGGTACCCCAGGCATAGCGCCATCACCCCTGGCTGGGCAGCGGGTGTCCAGGTGGGACAGCTGCCTCCTTCTCCTCCTCCTCCTCCTCCTCCTCCACCCGCAGCGGGAAGGTCACAGTTCACGTGTCCCCCTGACCTTGGCAGAAATAGCGCCCGCTAATCTGCAAACTAAGCAGCTCTCCTGTGTGCAATTAAAGAGATCACAAGTCCCAGCCCCGGGCAACGTGTGCTGACAGCTAAAGCCCTGGGCAGTGGGACTGGTGGGGCTGGCGTGCCATGGTGGCTCCCAGTAGCCCATGGGGATGGGGGCACAGGTGGGCTGCGTTTGGGAGGGGTTGGTACCCAGGTGATAAAGTTCCCTGAGCTGCTCCAGGGTGCTGGGAGCTCTGGGATGGTGGCACAGCAGTGAGCAGGGACAGCCTGACCTCGGTGCTCAGCTCCGCGGGCTGAGCCAGAGCCCAGCGGCTGTTCAGAGCAAAGGCACTGGCTGAGCCAGCAAGGGCTTGCACGATGCTGGAGGTGAGGAAGGTGAGCGGGGCCTTGCTGGAGCAGTTTGTAAGCTGCTCTTGGGTCTGCGCCTCGACCCGGCGCAGTGTCCATGTGAGCACCCCATAGCCACTGCTGAGGGAGGGGGATCCTGTGCGCTGGCTGCAGCTGAGGAGGGACGGGAGTGGGAGCACTTCTGTTTCAGCCGGCCATGAGGCAAATCCATGCTGTGCTTTCAACAGTCTTCTATTTGCAGCAGCAAACCTTGAATTAATGATGTGCTAATTGGGTCAGGCGAGGCTGGCCTGTGGTGTTATGAAATGGTGCGGGGCTGAGTGGTGCTGGGGGAAGCGTCCCACCACCGAGGGGGTGGCCAGACCTTCCCCGCTGCTTCCAGGGGAGCGAAGCCGGGTGCGGGAGCTGCTGCTGCAGCCCCAAGCCTTGTGTGTGCCTTCGCTCCATTGTCTCGTACATCAGTGTCCCCATGGCAAGGGTGTCCCATGCCCCTGGACCATGTTGGCCATGCGAGAAGCTGTCTGGGCTTCCCGTCCATCTGTCAGTCACCCAGCAAAGTGCGTAAGGGAAGGATAAAACCCAGCAGGTCCCTCCCATCCCTCTGCCACCTCCACCCGCCCTCGTGCCCAGGGCTGGCCCAGCTCCACTTGCCATAGGAGCAGTTGTAGAGCGCTCCCGTGGGAATCTGTGCCCGTGCCCCTGCCCGCCGAGAGCAGAGCTTCCACCTCAATTACCATCACCTTGCCTCTAAGCCCGCTTTGCCAATCCCCGTAAGCTGCTTTCTCCGGGCCCCGGCAGCAGTTTGTATTTATAGCCCACTCTTACTCATGGAGCGTCTCCCCAGTTAATAAACTAATAGGATTCTTCCCCAAAATACCTCTCCCATGGTGCACACACTCTACGCATCTCCAGCCAAAGCTGAGCGGGGGAGATCAGATGCCAGGGGAGGGACCACTGCGAGGGTATAAGAAGCTGCAGGACTGGGAGCAGCTCGTGGTGACTGGGTGGCGGTGGGACGTGTTGAGAGAGGAAGAGGAGAGTGTCTACCTGCCTGCCTGCCAGGTGAGTGCTGCCTGCTCCACCGCCTGGGCCCTGCCAGGGCTTTGGGACACAGATTCTGCTGGTTTGTAAAACACTTGGGGACAGGGACAGTGGTGGGGATTGTCACAGGAAGGAGGGTGGTTTGGGGCTGAAAGGGGCAAAATGTGGCTAAAAGGATTTCCGCGTGACTGAGCCAGAGGGTGGAAGGGTCAGGTAGCAGCGTGGGGGAGCTTAGCCAAGCCCGGAGGGGTCCGAGTCCCCTCTCTGAGGCTTGGGAGATGCAGAGGAGGAGTCCAGCTCTCCTCTCCTCTACCTTTCACCATCACCTCGTCCCCAGTTCCTGGGCTCTGGAGAGGGCTGAGCAGCAGCACCGCCCTGCTCCCACTCCCTTCGCACCTTCTCTTGCTGCTGCCCAAGAAGCCCTGCAGGCGAGGATGCCCCAGCTTCACCTCCCGCAGCACCTGAGGGCATCAAAGATCCCGGCTTTGGGCCTAATGCCTTGTTCCCCGTGGGGAAGAGGATCATCTCCTCCCCCAGATCAACTTCTTTCTCCCCAGCATCCCTGTGCTTGCATAAAGAGGCACCTCTGCCCACGCACCCCTGGGGCTTAAAATCCTGCCTGGCCTTAAGCTCCGCTAATGTCAGAGCTGCCTAACTTTAAGAAGCTGAGCTCATCCCGTCTAATCTCCCGGCGAATCAGCTGGTGATCGGAGCGATGTTTACGGTTTAATTCTGGATGCCAGGTTTGAGCAAGCAAAACAGAGCGAGCCCCGGCTAGGCTCCCGGCTGCCAGCGCTGCCCTCCCAGAGCCAGCCCTGGCACTGCCGAGGGGCCGTGGGTCAGGGTCAGGCACCCCGAGACCCCCCTGCCCCTGGGGCGGTTCAGCTGCCCTCAACCTTTGCCTGTGGTTTCCTTGAGCTCATTCCTGCCGTTGAGCCACAACAGCCAATTTCCTGCAGACAAGAAAAATTCATAATATTGAAACTCCGTGAGCCCTTTTGTTCATTTTCTTGCCTTTCCCCGCCTTGAACTCGTTCCCTTGGGAGTCCCCCCTGTGCTTCCTATTTTCTGCAGCCTGCTTGCCTGGGGCATCGCTCTTCCTTTTGCTCTTCCACCTCCTCTTCACCACCTCTTTTGGCCAGGGGCTGGGCTCGGCTGCCCCGCTGGTTCTCCAGCCGCTACTGCCGTGCCTTGTGCACGGCCCCGAGGCTGGGCAGCCCCAGCTGGACCCCAGCACCCCAGCTCTGCAGAGGCGAAAGGTCCAGCAGCGTGTAGCCCGAGGGCTCTGCAGTTCCTCAGGAGGTGAATGATTTTGTCCTGCTGGCTGGCGATGCCCCTTCCCCACCACCTCGCCCATTGATTCCCTTCCATCTCTCCCCGCAGATCCCCGCCTGTGCGGCCACCGACTTAAAATGGGAGACGGAACAAAGTAAGTGTCTATTTCTCTTTTATTTTCAATTGGGTGGAGCAGAGAGAGAAAGTGACCTCCCTGGCTCCCCCCACCCACTGCCCCTGCATGCAGGAGCAAGATGGAGTGAGCTGTCACGGAGCCAGCAAAGCACCTTCACTTTTCTTCTGCGTGTTGGTTCTTTCTCTCTCGCCTGTAAGACAGCACCAGCTGATGCCGCCCCTCCTCAACAGTCCCACACTGAGTTTGGGAGTGGGACATGTCCCAGAGCAGGCAGATGGGGCGGGTTTGGCTCTGCATTTGCAGGACACCGGACTCCCCAAGGCCGGGGCAGCCCGTGCACGCTCTGGTGCAGCTCTTGGAAATGCAGCAGGCTGGCAGGGAAACCCTCACCTCCCTGCCCCAGATTGATGAATGGCCACATCCAGCCTTACCCAGGGCATTCCCAACCCGTCTGTCTGTGTCTCCTTCACAGGGTGTTCAAGAAGACCAGCCCCAACAGCAAGGTGAGTCCGTGCATGGAGAGGAGGGACTGTGCGGGTCAGCCCATGGTGCAGGCTGTGCTGGGGCTCCTCCGAGGTGGCTCCAGAGCCCCGGCTGGGTTCCCCTTCCCCTTGAAATTGGCTTGACTTCTGCTGTACCTGCCTTGATGCCACTGCAGGGCTCGCTTGTCAAAACAGAAATTAAAAAAATCCCTTTATGAACCCTTAAACGTGATGCCTGGTCTGAGACGCTATCAGCAGCGTTAACCAGCCCCACAACACAACCCAGGGCCTGAAAACTGTGGCCAATTCAACGGCAAATGCTGACCCATTTCCTTTTCTCCCTCCACCGTGTGCTGCCTCCAGCTGTCCATCTACCTGGGAAAGAGAGACTTTGTGGATCATGTGGACACGGTGGACTCCGTTGGTGAGTGGGGCTGTGCCCACCATGGAAGGGAAGCGAAGAGTCCTGGAGGACCAGTCCCCATGCCAGGGGCTGCTTTGCGCCAGAGCAGGACGAGCACGGGTGGCTCCAGAGGAGCAAACGTCCTGTTTTCCTGCAAATACCCTTACAGAAAAATGGTGGGGAAAGGGACAAAGTCCCTTTGCAAAACAGCCCTGTGGTGCTGCCAGTCTTGATGCTGGAGGAGGCATCGCCATCCCCCTGAGCGCAGCTCCCCTCGGTCTCCTGCCTGGCTGACGAGCAGATCATTTGGATTTTAAAGCACTGTGTTTTCATGAGGGTCTTGCCGGGCGGCTGAGCTCACTGGCCCTTCCTCTCTGTTTGGTTGCAGATGGTGTCTGCCTGATCGACCCGGAGTACCTGAAGGACAGAAAAGGTATTAGCACAGAAAACCCCGTGTTAGGAGGGGAAGGGATGGAAAACGGGGCAAAGGCCACCAGCACCTGGGACCGCAGCCAGGTTAAAGCTGCAATGGGCTGTCTAGAGCTCATCATACATCAGGCAGTGAAAGCTGCCTCTTTTCTCTCACCTTGTCTGCCTGGGGCATGGCTCTGAAGCCACTCGTGCCATGCAGGATGACCTGATGACTCTCATGAACTTGGTCTGGGTCCTGATCACAGGGGCACGTTTCTTCTACCGTTATTAAAGTAGTTTTTCTTTCTTTCCTTTTTTCCCAACCCCTTTCCCCCCGTGTGTTCCCTTTATCTCACCCTTCCCCTAACCCCACTCCTCTCCGTCTCCACCCGGCCTCAGTGTACGTGACACTGACTTGTGCCTTCCGCTACGGCCGAGATGACCTCGACGTTATCGGGCTGACCTTCAGGAAGGATCTCTACGTCCTGACCACCCAGATCTTCCCGCCGGTGCCGGACCAGGCACCCAAAACCCTCACTCCCTTGCAGGAGAAGCTGATGAAGAAGCTCGGGGAGCATGCCTATCCCTTCACCTTTGAGGTAGGGGCAGCTCAGCCCTGTGACCGCACTCCTCTATGGTGAGCACTAGGGCTCACCTCTGGCCACCCTCTTTATTTGCTTTATCTCTTTTCCCATTCTGCCCAGATTGCCACCAACTTGCCCTGCTCGGTCACCCTCCAGCCGGGACCGGATGATGTGGGAAAGGTGAGCTGCTGTCCTCGACCTGTGTCCCCTGGACCAGCTCCCTCTGGCAGGGTTTAAGTTGTAAGGTGCCAAAATTGAGAGCTGCTTCTCTCTTGTGGGGACATGGCCCGTGGGGTGAGGGCTGGGGAGGGAGGATGGCTGGAGCTGGGACCAGGATCTGCAGGGGTGCAGAGGAGGAAGGAGGGGAGGGAACCTGAACCTCAGGCAGCTCTGAGCATCTCCTGCTTAATGACCACACGTGTCCCCCCAGGCCTGCGGTGTGGACTTCGAGGTCAAAGGATTTTGTGCTGAAAATCTGGAGGAGAAAATTCACAAGAGGTATTGGAGGAGGATCCCTTTCCTTCCCTGTGGCCCTGAAAACAAACAAGTAGATGGGTTTGGGGTGGCCAGCTCGGGGGTTGGGCTGAGGCCCTGCCATCAGCTTGTGCCACGCTCGGATCAGGGACTTTGCCTGTGGGAGGGGCAGTGGTCCCCGAGTCAGAGCCCACCACATCCTACAAGCATGCTGCAGCTCATGTCCTTTGGCCTGTGACACTGTGATGTCCCCAAATACAGCGACGTGTCCCCCTCGGAGGCCGTGTCAATACGTCCCTGCTGGGGGAGGTGACCACTTCTCGCCCCGCAGGAACTCGGTGCGCCTCATCATCCGCAAGATTCAGTTCGCACCCCTGAACACGGGGCCAGCCCCCAAGTCGGAGACCACACGACAGTTCATGATGTCCGACAAGCCCCTGCACCTCGAAGCCTCCCTGGATAAGGAGGTCAGTGTGGGAGGCCATCCCCTGGCTCATGCCACCCCTGTGTCCCCAGGGACGGGGTCCGGGCTGCCAGGTCATGTAACTGAGCCTCTTCCCACTGCAGATCTACTACCACGGAGACCCCATCAATGTGACCGTCAACATCAACAACACCACCAACAAGATTGTGAAAAAAATTAAGATTTCAGGTGAGCAGGGGCAGAAGGGGCATGTCCTGGCACCTGCCATGTCTCAGCCTCTGCCGTGTCACCAGCACTGCTCCCTCTTGTCTCTCCGCAGTGGACCAGATCACAGACGTGGTCCTGTATTCGCTGGATAAATACACGAAGACTGTGTGCAATGAGGAGATAAAGTGAGTGAAAAGGGGCTGGGGGTGGCACAGCATCGAGGCCAGAGGGAGGAAGAGAAAGGAGGAGGAGGATAGGGAGAAGGGATGGGAAGATGGTTTTACACCAGGCAACACAAATATCAGGGTTAGAAGAGCAGATGCAGAGAAAGCAGAGGTGAGGGGAGGCTATGGACACTGTGCCCCCAGCGTAAGCTGTGTCAGCAAGGCAGGTCCCTGGGGGAAGGTGAACAGCTGCCCCCCGGCTGGTTCCTCTCCTGGCTTTGCATCTCGGGGCGGGTAGAAAAAAGAAGTGGTTGTCTAAGGGAACGAGAGGAGGAACCGAGCCCAGGCAGCTGCATGGGGAGGGCAGGGCGGGGGGGTCCGGCTCTGCCCAGGTGCCTGGCACAATGCTGAGCATCCCCGGCAGGTGCTGAGCACCCAGCAAGCTCGTGCTGGCTCTGAGCTCTCCTCTCGCACCCCTTCCAGCGAGACCGTGGCGGCCAACTCCACCTTCTCCAAAACATATTCCGTCACCCCCATGCTTGCAGCCAACCGTGAGAAGCGAGGCCTCGCTCTCGATGGCAAGCTCAAGCACGAGGACACCAACCTGGCCTCCACCACCATGTAAGTGCTCAGTGGGCTCCACCCGCTCCCCGCCACAGACACACCTTCCCCCATCTCCAACAGCTTCCTGCTGCTCAGGGTGCTCTAGGCTCCCACCAAGGGTCCCCCAAACCTTCTGTCCCTGAGCCCAGCTGGAAAATGGAGGCATTTAGGGACATGGCCACAGACCCACCTCTCCTGCTCATAGTCCCAACCAGTCTCACCCAGCCTCCCAGTCCCAAACACCTTCCAAAGACCCTGCAGAGCTGCATCAGGTCTCATCTCAGGAGTAAATCCCAGCTCGGGCAACTCAAGTGGCCTCCAGAAACTGCTCTGTGGCTTCAGCCAAGTGATCTGCCCTCCCTTCTCCTTTACTGCCATGTTGTGTTGCCCTCTCCCACTAAATCCCAGTGCACCCCACATGAAACTGGGCACAGAGACAACTCTGGGAGCTGTCGAGGGGGAGCGCATGGGGTCTGCAAGCAGCGCTGTCCACCTCACCACTCTGCTCTGCCTTTCTCCTAGGCTGAGACCCGGCATGGACAAGGAGGTGCTGGGCATCCTGGTGTCCTACAAAGTGAAGGTCAACCTGGTGGTGTCCCGAGGAGGGTGAGGCTGTGCGGCGTGGGGGTAGGGACCACCCTCTTGAGCCATTACAGGCCCCCTCGTTCCTGCCCTGCTCTCCCAGGCTGCGGGGCAGGCGGGCACTGGGCTGCTCTCTGACCACCACCCCTCCATCCCCATCGCTGCTGCACATCACCCCCAGTATAACCATCTTCTACCTTATGATAAAGCAAAGTCTAACCCCTCCTGCCCCTGTCTTGGCTGATTTCTGTCCCTTCTCTCCCACTGCTGCAGCATCCTGGGGGATCTCACTTCCAGGTAAGGAGGGAGCTGCCCGCAGGGCCCACAGCGGTGCAGTGCTGGGCAGGTGGTTTGAAAGAAGCACTTTTCCTTCCAGTGACGTTGGTGTTGAGCTGCCTGTCATCCTGATGCACCCGAAGCCTTCGGATGGTAAGAAGCTGCCGAGACGCAGGGGAGGAAGAGGCAGAGCCGGTCAAAGCGCCGCTGATGCAGCCGCCTCCCTACAAAAGCCTGGCTGTGGGACAGGCAGAGCTGTGCGACAGCCACCCTCTGCCTGGGACCAGTGTGAGAGCGGCTCGGCTCCCCAGCTGCCACTCGTCCCAGTGCCTCTCCTCCCAGAAAAATTAAGAATAATATTAGTTCAAGTGTCCTTTCTCTATTAACCTGCCTGTGTCTCTCTTAACCCATGCCTCCTCGTGCTTTGCTTCTCCATGGACTACAGATAAGCCAAGGTAACAAGATGGTTCTTTGTATTTCCTCTCACACATAAACCATACAGACCCATTGTGAGGGGCTGTGATGTCCCATTCCACTTTGAGGTTACATCCTTGGATGAAATCACCCAGCCCCTGTGTGGCAGCCCCCGCACACTCCCCAGTGCCAGAGTCCTCTTCTCCTCTCACCACATGAGCTAATTCCTGCCAAAGCCCCAGCTGGGGCTGCTTCCCGCCAGGGTGCCGCAGGGTGCCAAACCCATTCCCTGCAGCCCCATGGCTGGCCCTGGCCTGAGAAGCCCCAAAAGGCTGGTTCAGTGTCTGGGGACACCCTGCAACAGGACACGAGTGCTGGGATTCAAAGCCTGGAAACTCAGGCTGCGACTACAGGGCTTTCACACCACAGCCTCCCAGTTCCCCGCCTCAGCGAGGAGCCTGAAACGTCCAGAGGAGGAAATCTCCTGGCCTGTCCCCACCATCGCTCTCTGTGGGGTTTGCCAAGTCATTTCACAATCGCAAGCTTCTGGAATCAGTTTTGCTGACTGTTTTCTTTCCGTTTTCTTCCCCCTCTTTTCAATTTGTGGCTTTCCCTTGATGTCATCCACCGTTCGCCTTTTGCAAGGAGGTACCTAATTTCTTTGTCTCCACTTTAATTTCTTTTCCTTCCCTTTTTTCCCTTGACAATGCAAAATACGGTCTTAAAAATTGCAAGTTGCAGGCAGAAGCTCAGCTCCTTGGGTCACAGATGCTCACAGCCGAGCCAGCACTCCATCCTGGATCTGAGTGCTCAGGCCAGGCTGTGACCTGGCTGCTTCCTGCAGTGTGGGGGGTGACAGGGCCAGGGCGAGGACCACATTGTCCCCTTGTAGGAGCAGGTTTTGGGTGTCAGCAGGGATTTCACCCTCGTGGCTGCTTGACCTGTAGGCTCCCCATGCCCTGGGCTCACCACCACGCTCTGCTCTCCCTTCCAGTGAGGAGGACATCGTCATCGAGGAATTTGCTCGCCAAAAGCTCAAGGGGGAGAAAGACGACGAAGACGAGAAGGAGGAGGCTGAGAAAGAGTAAAGCTAACCTGCTGCCTGCTCGCACCGGTCCCACACCCTGGTTTGGGACATAGATGCCCGTAGAGTGTTCCCGCTGTGCCACACGTGGTGCAGACACCTCAGCCCTCTCCATGCAGTGCAACATATCCCTTTAGGTACCCCCTCATCTGCCCCCTGGGCTCCCTGCACCGACTCCAAGCCCTGGTTGCGCTGGCGGGAGCCACCCGGTACCACCATGCTGGGAAGCCCGACGGTGCTCCCACCTCCCTGCACCCGCGGGTGTCGGGGAGGGTGTGCCGGAGCCCGCCTGAGCGCCGTCCCCAGCGTCGTTTTGTCGTTTGCCTGCGTTATGCACCGCTCTTGTGACACCGTTATCAATAAACCCGCCCAAGGGGCCCGGTGCAGGCTCCGTGTCGTAATGCCGGGGCCGTGGGACAGCTCGCAGCGGGCGGCCGGTGCCTCAAGCGTCGGCGGGAGGGCGAGGAACACGCTCCCGGCGGCACTAGGCCGCGACGGGAACCGCCCGTTGCCACGGCAACCGCCCGCCCCGGGGGTGGAGCGGAAGTGGCGTGTGGGTGACGCCGGCGGAAGTGACGCGCGACGCGGCGGGCGGGGCGGCGGTACCGGTGTGCACTCGGCGGTGTCTCCTTCTCCTCAGTCACGGCTCCGGCTCGGCCTCCCCGCGCCGCCATGTCCGCCCCCGGCAGCGGCGGCGAGTTCGGGAACCCGCTGAGGAAGTTCAAGCTCGTCTTCCTGGGCGAGCAGAGCGGTGAGCGCGGCGGCAGCGGCGGCGGCCCGCGGCGGGGGGGCCGCGGGGGGCGTCCGGGGCCTGGCGCCGCGGGGAGGGGGGAGATGAGGGGTCGCCACAGGCCTTCCGCTGTGAGGCGCCGTTAAGGGCCCGGAGCGTGTGTTGAGGGTGGGAGGAAAGAAGCGTTACAGGTTCCCGGGGAGCCCCACCCCCCCTCACCGAGCGGTGAGAATCCGTGGAGGCCCGGGGGGGGGTGGGGACCCGAGAGGATCTTGCGGCGGCAGAGGAACCATCAAAGGCCGGGGAGGAGGCGGTGACGAGCCGTCCGGGGCATCCGCGGGAGGTGTCGGCCAGGGAGGGGCGGCCTCGCCGAGGTCCGGCCTTAGGCCTCGGGCCTGGCGAGCGGCCAGCGCCCCGGTGCCACCCGTTGGGCCTGGTCTGCCCGCCTGCCGGGGCCGGGCCCGGGCCCGCTCCCGGGGCTGGCCCGCAGTGCAGGCGCAGGGCTCGGCGGGGCCGGCGGCTTGGAGAAACGCGGTGGCTCTTGGGGTGCTGCTCCGCCCCACGCGTTGAGGCTCCGGCTGTGGCCACGCGAGTGCGTGGCACGGGCTGGGGAGAAGGTAAATGGCAAAGCAGTACTGCTTGTGCAGCGAGGCTGGTGCCTCCCCTACCTCTTGATTGTTTTGTTTTACCTGAAGCTGACTCCCTTTTGAACCCCTTCCCTCATAACAGCTGGACGAGTTAGATCTTTTTCCTCGCACTATGCTATTCTTTGCTGTGTTACTCCTCCTCCTCCGTCCCAGAACCAGAGAGTCTTGGAGGAATTTCCAGAAGTTGTCTAATTCTTCTGCCTCACCAGGGTGGGATCGACATTGCTGCCGATAGACATTTGTCTCGCTTGGGTCTAACTCTGTCCAGCATTCACCATTTCACAACCTTTCTAGGCAGTTTATTTCTTTTCCCTCTTCTCTCCCACCCACGTCCTTTGAATTTTTCTTGCCTTGCTGAGATAGAATCCAAGATCTTACCTTTGGTTCCTGTCTCTTTTCAGTTTGCACTTCATCTCTTAATAATATTTGGAAACACAAGTTTGTAAGCAAGCCACCAAAGTTTGCTCTGTATCTAAAACTCTGTTATGAAGAAGGGCGGGTGTAAGGCTTGAATGGTGCTTTTTGACCCAGCCAGAGGCAGCTCAGCAGTGTCCAGAACATCGCCAGGTCTTGTTTGGGTGCTTTTGTCTAGAAGTCCTAGACTTGTATTTTGTGACTTATGTAATCACCAAGTAACAAAGCAGATTTATTGCTTGCTTAAAGCAAACAGAGAATTCTTTATCATTATGCATCGCAGCGTACCTAATTTGAGCACCAGGTCTTCATCATGATTAATTTTTGACCGATTTGGCTTAACATACTTCTGTCCTTTTGCAAATGAGTTTGTAGCTGGAAAGTAGCCTGAGGTTGTCAGCTGCATTCTGATGATCAGCTCTGCCATCGTGCCACTCCCAAAGCAGTGGTTAGTTATTTTTTGTTTTTCCACTGCTGCTTAAAAGTGATTTTTCTGGTTTTTTTTTGTAGTTGGGAAGACCTCTCTGATCACCAGGTTTATGTATGACAGTTTTGACAATACCTACCAGGTACGTGGTAGTTTGGGGTTTTTTAATATCTATCTGGATAAATCTATTCCGTGCTATTAAAATGTAACCCTGTGAGATTTGTAAGGGCCAAGCACGTTTCTCCATGAGCTGTTGGTTCAATATCACGTGTGTGCTTGTAACGGACCTTCAAAAGGAGGTGAGACTTTGTGATTAAGCCCAAGCATCCAGTAAGATGTCAGGAAATACCACCTACAATAAGCAGCAGGGTTTAGCTCCTGTCAGGATGTGTGAGAAGCCTCAGGAAAACAGGGAGAATGATTACTGGTTTAGACTGGGGTAATTTCAAGTTGGAAAAGGAAGATTGTGTTCTTGAGGACCAATCATTCACTCACACCAGATCCTCTGTGTTTCTTACCCAGACTTTTGTGAGGTGCTCTCATAGGTTTATCTGCTTATTGTGGACATTATAAACTGTGTCCCAGCTGCAGAAAATATCCAGCCATCAGCCCTCCCTGCAGAAACTGGCTGTGGTGGTCTCTTCTCAGGTTAAAGAGTTCATGTTCCAATGGAGACCTTCCAGAACTCATTATGCTGCCTGTGTTTGTTATAGCGGGAGATAATCTGTCCAAAACATTGACATCTATCACCTCCGTAACCCCTTTCCTGGGGTTACGATGGCCCAGGACATCCACTGGGTTTAAAACCGTGCCTGGGGGTGCATCGAATGTAGTCAGTGACTTCCAATGCCTTTGCCCTGGTGCTGCTGGGCAGCCATGGGAAGGGGAGTGGAAGGGGACCAGCAGAAAGAGCTGCTGGGGAAACAAAGCTCTTGAACATCGCTGGAGGGGAATCGCATTCTGAAGGGGAAAGGCCTGAAAAAACAGCGCTTTTTAGCTTTCAGCACAGTCACCCGTGATTTTTATATGTGATTTGCTCCACTATTTGGGTGATTCTAGTAAGATAAGAGTGAACTGCAGTAGAGCGGAAGGAGGGGCTGGTTCAGATGTGGTCTATGTTAAGATCCATGAACATCTGAGGCTCAGATCAAGACTCGGAGGTTCTCATGCAGTTGAGAAGCGTCAGAGGAATGCTGTGAAGTGAAGGTGGTGCTGGTTTCCAGATTGCTTTGTTTTTCTCTGCTATATCGAAGGCAAATGACTTCAGCAGCTTCATTTTGAGGGTGTGAATGTTTTGGAGAGCTTGTATCGAAAGCTCTGATGTGCAGGTGCTGGGAGGCCCATTGCAGGTACTAATACTTCTCTTCTTTCTAGGCGACCATTGGCATTGATTTCCTGTCAAAAACAATGTACCTTGAGGATCGCACGGTAAGTGAGGCGTCTGCGCGGTGGTGTGCCAGCGGCCATTTGGGGAGCTGTGGCTGCTGAAACCCCGCAGCAGCCTTCGAGGGACGCCTGTGTTCAACCCAATCCCTGCCCCACCTACCCATTCCTGATGCCTGTTAACATCCAGTACCTCCAGAACCCAGTCAAAATCTTCCACGCAGGAGTGAGGCGAGCTAATGCCCGTATCCTGGGGAACGGGCTGTCTGTGGTATGTGCCTTAGGCAGTGTTGGCAGCTCTCCCCCTGGGATTGTCAGTGTAGATGGGTCTGAGCAGAGTCCCGGCAGTTCCACGTCCATGATTCCCAGCAGTGGCACAGCTCCTCCTCGCAGAAAGGCTCCTTCTGGAACACGGTTCTGACGTGCTCTTAATAAAGTGATTTGGGATTTAGCCTGCACGAGATTCCTGTGCACATAAAGAAATCCCTTGCACCCCTCTCCTGTCTCTCAGTGTCTCTCTTCTTTCATTCATGCTTTGCTGGCACTTGGCTTTTTGCTGCTTTTTTACTGCTGGCTGAGAAGTGTGAAGGTGGTTTGGGGAGGAAGGGGCCACTGGTGTGGTGGAAGTCCTGTCTGTGGCTTTGGCTCTGTTGCTTCTGAAGAAGTCTCAGCCCAGTGTGAGTGTGAGGTGAGTGTCCTGGGTGCTTCTCTGCCACCTTGCTTAGTCTTTGTTTGGGAGAAACTGCTTGGATAACGATCTTCAATGGGGCTGGTGGTGGCAGAAGAAGGAAAAGGTCTTGGGAATGCTGCTTGGTACCTGAGAAGGCGAGTTGGGATGCTGTTTTCAGCAGGATACTCTTGATTTCTCGTGATTGTATAGGTCAGGATGTCATTTGCTATCCATGAAGCACCCTGTGGGATATCCTGTAAGCTTTCCTGCTTATGGGAGGGGTCCACAGAGCCCCTAAAGCTTGTTTGAATAACAGAGATGTTGAATGGAGATGAGGGAGAAACACAAGCACGCAAGCTCGGAAAATTCAGATACTGAAACAACTTCTCAGGTATGGCTGATGCTGTGTCTTGCAACGGGCTTTGACTGCTGGGCTTGAAATGATGCGTGCTGATCCTCTAACTGCGGCGGGTGCTTTGGCATATGTAATGTGTCCTCACACCTGGAGTTAAACCTGTGCTGGATCCCTCGGCTCTAAATACGGCCTGGAAAGCATGGACTTGCCAGCAGAAGGCACACACATGTGGAGTTTGGTTCTTCAAAGATATCTGTTGGATTTAAGCTGAAGATAGGCCACTCTGGAGGGTGTTGGCTCTTCTGGCTTGTACCCCACTACTGTGTTTCACCGTGTCAGGCATTCCTGGGGGTGCATCACTTGGGGTGATGTAGTCCTTGTGCTGTGGGCTGCAGTCTGCTCACACTGCTGTTAGAGCTGGGGTCCTGATGTGGCAGTGTGCGCTGAGCTATGGGTGAAGGTGTTTTGTAGGGATATCTTGGGTTTATGATTAACTGGAAGAATGCATTCCTATGCGTGAGTTGTCAGCGGGTCTGTGGAGGGAAGGAGGGCTCTTGGACGTGCCAGACCCAGGTCACTGCGAGAATGTGGTTAGAAGCGTCACTGGCTCTCTTCACATTTCTGTTCCGTTTTAACTTTCCTTTTGTTGCCTTATTTTTGCTTTGCAATTTTTTTTTTTGTTTTTATTTCACTTGAGTTTTGGTTTTTGTTCTCCATTGTCCTGCTCTCCCCCTTCCCTTTTCCCTTCCGCTTCCCTGTTTCCCAGATCAGGCTGCAGCTGTGGGACACAGCCGGCCAGGAGCGGTTCCGCAGCCTCATTCCCAGCTACATCCGCGACTCCGCTGTGGCTGTCATTGTCTTTGACATCACAAGTAGGTATCGAGCCCAAGCATCTGCAGGGACCTTGCTCTTAACGTGTACCTTTTATGCACTGGAAGTGGTGGTGGTGTCTGGAAAGAGCTAAGAGAGGCTGTCGGCCCCAGGACTGTTGGTGTTTCATTGGCTGAGGGGACGTAGCTGAGCATCTTGAAATGTCCTTGCCCATGGCAGGAGAGTTGGTCTGGATGATCTTTAAGGTCCCTTCCAACCCAAACCATTCTGTGATCTTCCGTCACAACCAGTGGTTAACTCCATGCCATAGTACAGACACCAGGGAATTGTTTAACGCCGCTCTGCTCACAGCTCGAACAATGAGGTGATGCACAGAGGACTGGCAGGTAGGTGAACAGGTCTTGTGATTTCCCTGGAATGAAGGGTGGTTGGAAAGCTTTGTACTTTATCTGCTTTTTGTGTGTTTGGGGTTTTTTTTTTAAACCTCCAAATGACTTTTTTTTTTTTTTCCTTTCTGGATTACTAGAGAGATAATACAAGTAACAACTTCAGGTGCCAAAGCAAAAGAGGCCTGTCAGAGTAGGTAAAACAGTACAACACACTGTTAAATCAAAACTATGTAGTGACTTAGGAGGGTTCAAGACCCCTGTTTCACTGCAGAAGAGAGCTGGCGATTCCCAGGTGTAACGAGAGCTGTAACCATAATTTCTAACAATAAACAAAGACTTCTGGTTTGGTGCAAACTAATGTAAAACCAAAATGGTACACTGGGGTTTGAGGAGTGCCGAGATGCACACGTGATGCCTTACATTGGGGGTTCACCAAGGGAAGGCACAGGTTGGAATCTCTCCTCCCTGCTGCTGTGACAGGGCCAGGATGCTCTTTAGCCAGACAGTTGGAAGATCTGGCCAGTCCGGGCTCTTCTTAACGGCTTCCAGACATGTCCAAAATAATTAAGTGACAGCTGATCTCATCATGCCTTGGTAATGGTCTGATCTTTCCAGATAATTTCATTTTTTCTTGTTACTGCTCTTTGTTCTGTTCTTAGCAACTGAGAGGCCTTTAGTTTTCTTGTCTTCCCGAAGGAACATGCTCTTGTACTTCTGAGGGCATGACGACGGGGGGCACTGGTGCCCTTAGGAACTCGGGCCCCTTTCTGAACAAATTTATGGTTGAGGACCCTTTGTTTTCCCAGACCAGTAGAGCCATGAGCACACAGTCATGTTCAAGTGGGTTATTTATATTTTCTCTTTCCCCTCAAAATGGGTACCTCCCTCAGTTGCTCTTTTGACTGTGAGTCCAGGGGTGTTGGAACACCACCTTGGTAAGCTTTGGGGGGGAATAGTCTGGTGTAGCAGCAGTGTCTGAGGGACTGTGCGGAAGCCTGTTGGGAAGTTCAGAAGCTGTCACGATCAACCCGATCTTCCAGCACCGGCATAAAATTGTCCAGGTGCCTGGAGTTTGTCTCCCTGAGTTTCCTGGGGTAGCAAAGAGCCCTGACTTTTGCTACTGTAATCAAGGCTGCCTTCAAAATGAAGCATGGGCTAATTGCTTTAGTTCTAAGCCCTAATCTTCCTTAAGCCCCGGGGCATCAGCCCTCCATACACTGATGTAGATATCGATGTTGTTTTGAATCTGCTCCTAGCAAGACACTCTGCAGACCTGTGCTCTGCCCAGCTTCTATTTCTCTTCTAAACAAGGCAATTATTGGTCCTTCTGAAGCCGCTTGCTCCCGTGTAGCGAGTCTCCTGCAAGCTGCCTTATTAACCGCCATTCTGGGCATAAACAGCCGCTCTCCCTCGCTGCTGAGCCAGTCGAGCACATCTAACCAATTCATGTCATTAAGCTGGGGACCAGTACATGCCCTGCTGTGGAACTCCTGCCTGTTGAGAATGCCAGCAGCAATCTCCTCTTCTGGCAGTGTCATGCTGCTTGTCCAGTGAGCCCTGTGGGGTGAGGACGCTGAAGGAAATTCCATTGCTCCTGCTGTGAAAAGCTGTTGCTGAACGTTGGCTGTGGTGGCTGGGTGTGTTTTGACTGTTGCTGTTTCAAACAGGCAGGTCCCAGACCTTAGAGCTATCACATATAATATATATAATATCATATATAACAGGTCAGTTTGTGCTTGGGCATAGTTCCGGCGATCAGTCTGCACCTCTCATAGCATTTGTGCTTGTTTCTGACTCCTGTGCTTACCTGCAAGAGAGAACCTGATGCCCTTTGGGTCACTGGGGCATAGAGCATGTAACATCGGCTTTTGTTTCTGCTGGAACTTATGTTACGATGGCTTCACCTTGCATGACAACCCCATTGCCACCTCACAGATGCCTGATGCTGGAGAATGGATGCTGCTTTACTATGTGGTGTCTGGACTGAGGGAATCGCATGTCTGTAGTGTGGAAATTGCCCCAAAGGCTTTAATCTGAGGTGCTCTAGGCCAGGAGTCCTGTGGAGGCCCCTCACAATCCTGGGTAGACCAGGGAGACCAGCTCATGTTCCCTGTTGGCTACTGCTGTCAGCAGTGAGCAGGAGCCATAACCCCGAGCTCTCTGGGAACAGCGGAATCTCTAGGCCAGCAAAAGAGGTGATGAAGCACGATATCTACAGAGTCAGAAAAGCCAGTTTCTGTGGTGATTGGGTACTTGGGGCAAGATTGCAAGGTCAGCCTCAGCTTCTCAGGCTGAGCTGCATGCAGTTAACGCCAGCCATGGCCTTTTCTCTAAAGGACAGTTTCCTCCTCTCTTTTCTCTCTTGCTCTCTCTCCTCTCTGCTTTCCCTGGCCTGGTACCAGCAGGTTCGGCTGCAGCTCTGGGACACAGCAGGCCAGGAGCGGTTCCGCAGTCTCATTCCCAGCTACATCCGCGACTCCACCATTGCTGTGGTAGTCTATGACATTACAAGTGAGTGATGCTTCGGTGTCTCGTTATTTGAAATGCTACTAGGAGCAGAACTAATGAGTTACAACCACAGGTTCTGCAAAAAGATGATTAACTTCAGAAATGTTTTTTTCCTGCCCTGTTTTTCTGTCTGAGCGGAAGACGGTTGCTGGGTCGTTTGAATGTGGTGTGGGGAGATGTGGAGAAGCATCTGAGCTCAGGCGGAGCTTTCTCCCTCTGACGAGAGGTGTTATCCTCAACGTTCCCATGTGATTCTTCCCTACAGACTTGAATTCCTTCCAGCAAACCTCCAAGTGGATTGATGACGTTCGGACAGAGAGAGGGAGCGACGTCATCATCATGTTGGTGGGGAACAAAACTGACCTGGCAGACAAGAGGTAATGGAGGGGAGCTGGCGGCCTTGCTGCCCTGACCAGTAAGAACGAGGAATTGGCCAACCAGTCTGTCTTCAGAACAACTGTTGATTTTTAAACGAAGTGTAAAAAGCTTGTTGTGAAATTCAGATTTCTGATTTCAGCATACGCAAAGTTACTCCCTTTTGCTACTCCACAGATAGCTTTGGTTAAAACAAACGTACGTTGCCTGAGTTTTCTGTCCATGCTGAGGTAAAGCCAAAAAGACATCTTGCAAAAGCAAGGACGTCTCATTTTTTTTTCAGTAGCCCTTTTTACATGACTCTTTCTGCATGTGCACCCATACCTTCATAGTGAAGTTTCTCCTCATTTACAGTATCGGTCTGAAAGGTTTCCCTCTGAGCGGAAACGTCACGTCATCCCTAACACAAACTGTGGCGTTTTTGGTGTGTGAGAGGAAACAACATGAGCAAAAGCAAGTTGCCCCAAGAGACAACAAAAGTTAATTAGACTCTTAAAATCACATGGATGTAATGTTTTGGGACATGTCATAAAGCATTTTGCTTTTGAAACTCAATCCTCCAGCGCCACTTCACCCAACATACCTGATGAGTAGCCTCTAATGAGGGAGGATTTTTATCTGCTGTAAAAGCAAGCAGCTCAGAAGGGCAGGACCGGGAAACAGCTGGATCTCCCAGCACATTGAGGTCTTACAGAATGAAACCCTTGTCCTCTGGCTGTTCACGAGATGCCTCTGATGACAAGGTAAGAGCTCGAAAAGCCATACAGGAGGAACAAAGCCTTTGCAGCATTATCTGAGCTGCCTGTTGTTTGCTCTGCTTCTTGAGACAGTGGACCCAAGAGGGACCTGGCTGTTGGGTGCTGTCACGTCCGAGACTCTAAACCTTTCTTCCCTCGCTCTTGCAGTGTGCCTGCATTTCAGGATGGATGGGGATGGACACCTTCCTTCCTGTGTGGTTTTGGTGTTGGTTGTCCAAATGACGGTGTGAGGCAATGCCCAGCTGCACAGCCTGGCGTTGGGGGGTGCTTTCTGCCCCTTGTCCCTGCGCAAGTCATGCTGTTAGTGTTCGGCTCACCCAGTCTAGCAGGAAAAGCACAGACAGTTCTAATAACAGCAGGTGGTTCGAGTCAGCGGGGAAGAGGGTAAAGTTTGGTGGGCACTGTGTGGGCTTTGTACCGATGGTTCTTACAGAGGTGTGTCTGTGTCCTCTATGCAGCCCACCTTAGTCTTGACAACTGTGACTTTTCCTATTTCCACTGGGAGACTGTTCTTGCGCTTTGCAGTTATTTGTGAAACGTGGTGCTCAGAGCTTCAGAAATAGGGTAAAAATGTGTAGAACTGGTTTGGGTTAAGAATTCCGAGTGGCCAGACCTCAGAGCAATCTTGTCTCTGAAACCAGCTTGCAAAAGTCAAGATGTGCTACTCGAGCCAGCTCTGGATGTTGACCATTTAGTATCTCTTACGCCCTCCTGGGAGCCAGAAATAACTGCAGCTCCCTGACTGAGTAACCTGGTGTTTAGATTTGATGCTCTCTATTGTCTATCAAAATCCAATTTCATGTGGAACTGGAAAACCCAGTGGGATAATTTCAGCCTCAGGTTATTTCCTGGTAGTATGTAAGTGGAGTGTGTGTGCAGGAGAGCTGCCCCAGTGCTGCCAGGAGAATTAAAACCACTATAGAATTGTTTGAAACAGAGCTGAAGTTCAGGTAGTGCTAGAAATTCTTAATTTCACCATTTACTGTGACAGCAGTCCTGGTCTAGGCTAGAGTTTGGAGTTATGGTGTATATCCACTACCAGTAAAAGAAGCTGCCCTGCCTGGCTTTTAAAGGCAGTTGGATTTGTTTTGGGCAGAGATACAGAGCCTGTTAAAGCCAGCCAGAGCCACAGTGTCAGTCTGAGCTTGGTCCCATTTTTTCAGAGCAGAAAGCAGTGCTGGGAAGCCACTCATCCTCCAGTAAAACCCAGTGATGATGCAAAGTCCTGAGGCCAAGCAGCTGAACTAAAAATAGCCCTGTTCTATCTGGTGCAGCCTGTGAAGTTTTTCTTTGCTGTTAATGTTGCTTCAGTTGGTGGCTGGTTTTTTCCTGCAGCTTCCCTTTTATCATTTTTGGTCTATTTTTCTCTGTTTTGGTTTTTCTTTTCTGTGATTCATTCCCTGTAGACGGGTTTCTATAGAGGAGGGTGGGAGAAAAGCCTGAGAACTGAGTATGATGGATGGTGAAACCAGTGCTAAAGCAGGCTGTAATGGGAAACGGGTATGCACAGGGTATGGAGCAGCAATGCACTGCACTTGCTGCTGGACCCTTGCTGAAACCTCACTGTCACCTCATGGAGTTCCAGCTAGTCGACTTTTGGGAAACTGTTTTTTGTATCAGGTGCAGCATGGTTTCGTTCTGAGCTAGAGGACCTGGGGGTCGTGAAGACCGAGGTGTCCTGAGGTGGTGGATGCTCTTTGAAGGGATGGTGAAGCATCTCAGTCATCTCTAACTCTTCCCATCTCTTCCTTTCTGTCTTTCTGTTTGCATCTTTGTCCAGGCAAATCACTACAGAAGAAGGTGAACAGAGAGCCAAAGAGCTGAATGTGATGTTTATTGAGACCAGCGCAAAGACTGGGTACAATGTGAAACAGGTACATCTCTGTTCTCTCCTACAGATGGGAGGTCTGGGCTTCCCTGCTCCCCATGTGTCTGCTTCGCCTGGTGTTCACATTCCATTGGTATTTGCTCGTGTTGTTTAACGTCAGCCCCTGAAATGCTTCGTGCCCAGTGGCCACTGCTGCGGCTTTATCTGGTGGAAGCCCTTTTCGTCCCTGTCAAAGCTAAGAAAACTCATCTGGGAAGAAGGAAGACTGCAGCCAGGGTGTGCTGAGTGGTGGGAACGGCACTGTTCTGTGCAGCCAGTCAGAGGTCACTTTGTTCATTCCTCTGCTGCTGCTAACAGTTAATGCCCTGTGTCCCAAAATGAGCGTTGATGGCAGTCGGGATAATTCCTTATGCCGATGCATGGGAGTACAAGTTCCTGCTTCTGTTTGCAAGGGTGGGAAGGGATCTCTGGAGTCTGGAGATCACCTAGTCCAACCCTTCTGCTCAGAGCTGGCTATCCAGAGCTGACTCCAGTTGAGGTTTGAGTATCTCGAAGGACAGAGGCTCCATCTCTCCAGCACTATCTGTACAGTAAAAAAAACCTTTAAACTTTTTTCTTAGGTTTAAACAGATTTTCTTGTGTTTCAGTTTGTGCCTGTTGCTCTATGCTTGTGATCCCACTCTCCACTAGTTCAGGCATCATTCTGAAGTGTGGCAGAACGTGGGGAGTAAGGCAGCTGTCGGGGTCTGCTCTTGGTGTCAGCTGGGAAACATGCCTCCCAGTTTGCTGCATGCCAGCTGGTCAGGAGAACCTCACCATGGGATTGGGACACTTGGGTTCGTTCCTTTCGGCTCTTCTGGAGCGAATCCACTTCAGCCTTTGGTTCTAACGTACCACTGCTGTATTTGCCTGCGGGTGCTGGTAGCGAGACCTTCTGTGGCTAGAAGGCTGCTCAATGCAGCACCTCGCTGGTGCCTCCGTGGCTTGATTTTCTGCTTAAAACCGTTTGGAGGTGTGGATGAGGAGCCCCTGCCAAGCTGCTGTGAGAAAAGCGATCGTTAGCTAATGATTCCTCCAGTTCTCTATGCAGTACTTCTTGGCAGCGTCTGTGTGGTGGTTGCTGCCTTAATGGCAGCAGGAGGAGCTCTGAGCACTCTGCAAAGCCATTTTATGGGTATGTGATAGTCCTGCCGAGCTCTAGCACACCCTTAATAACTTAAATGCACCTCACTTGAGCCAGATGTTCTGCAGCTGGACTGAGCTGAAGGGATGGGCAGTAAAACCTCAGTTGTTCCACAGACCTCTGAAACCTTTGGTGCTTATCTGCAGTGCTGCATTGTGACCTGTAGTGTCACTGTTGTGCAGAAGCAGTTGAGGCTGGACATGATGGATGACATGCTGAGCTCTGTGTGTCCCTAGAACTGTTACTAATTAATTCCATGTAGAAATGGGTAAAATAAGTCTGTTTTGCAGGCACTGAAGAGCTTCTTTAACAAAGCCCATTGCATTTCATAGGTGGAGTTCTGGTGGCATTTGTTGATCGCTGCTTTGCTTGTGGAAGTACCCACATAACAAGTCTGTACAGTTGGGACACCAAGAGCTGCTGTAAAATGATGTGGTTTAATATGCCTCTTCTTTTCCTGACAAGCCTTCAGCTTTTCTCTTGCTGCTTTTCAGCTTTTCCGTCGCGTGGCTGCTGCCTTACCTGGGATGGACAGCACACCGGAGAAGAGCAAAGAAGACAGTATCCTTGTGCTCTGCTCAGGAGCTCTCCCTACGCTCATAGATCTGACAGCCACCTTGCCTCAGGTTGGGCTCACTGTGGGGATTGGCGTTGCTGGGGTTTTGCAGGGTCGTGGCTGACACGGCCAGTGAGTGTAAATGGAAGACCCTGCTTGTGGCAATCCATAACGTACACTACTAACTACTGGTAATGGCGAGCACAAGTTTGCCTTTCTCCACGTAAGCTTAGGATAAAATTGGCCTAGTTTTTAAATACCGTAATGCTTCCCTCTTCCTGCACTGGGCTATCTGCTTCCTGGTGGGCTCTAGGCTCTACAAGGTCTCGACGTACTGAGTCCACTGGTTTTAATCCCATTCAGGCAGGGTCTGTTCTTCTCGGCCACCAAGAAGGGGCAGCTCTCCCCCTTTCCAGCTGCTCATCCCTTTGTTCTTCTCCTTGTGTTTTCCCTCAAGCCGAGCTGGTTGATTTCCTTAACCTGTCTCCTGCAGTGATTGACATCAAACTAGAGAAACCTCCCGAGCAGCCAGTCACGGAGAGCGGCTGCTCCTGCTAACAGGCCCGTTCGAGAGCGGCACGTTCCCCAGGCGGCCAGTCTCACCGAAGAACATCACCGCTCATTGGCTAGGCAACCCTACTTTGGGGGCTGAAAACAAAACCAATCTACTAAGCGAGCGAACTCCCTGTTTCCTGGTGGGGAGCAGCCCCAGCCGCCCCTCTTACTGCATGGTATGAGCCCCGAGTGCAGAATGAGTGTCCTGTCTTTTCTTTTTTTATGTTGTTGCACTTTGGCACTGTAGTGCCCTTTACACTCTCTCTCTTCCTCCCCTTTTCCCCTTCTTCCCCACCTCGAGCCTCAGATGTATCTTGTGAATGCAATGGAAAAGCCACCAAGTTAGGGAAGACAAAAACAAAGCTTGGGGGTGGACTTCCCACCTTCCGTACTGCCTCACATCTTAACTCGCTCCCTGTCGTTGTCCTGCAACCCCACTTCCTCTGGGGAACGGCTGCTCCCCTGGAACCAGCCGGTGTGACCCGGCCTTGCCTTTCTGGACAATACAGGTTCTCTCTTTGTAGGCTTTTGCTTTCTGCAGGGCACAGACAATATTAGCTCCCCGGTTTCTCCTCCGTGTGGATGATCTTGGCTAACTCTTGCTCACGACTTCTGAGTTTAGGCCTTGTGTTACAGCGCTGGAAACCCCCAACCTCTGATAGTTTTGGCCTTGTTGCTTCCGTTTGTGTAGCAGAGACACCCCACCCACCGCTCTCCTCGGTTGGAACATCTTCCCACCCAGAGTTCACTGGCGCTCGGTGAGTCTTGGCTCTTGGATGTGGGGAAGGAAAAGGGGACAGTGGCTTTGCAGCATGAGGCTGGGTGGGGAGAGGGTGTTTGTAGAGCCCTGGGTCCTGTCTGTCAACAGCGCAAGCAAACAGTTACCCAAAGCCCATCAGTACAGGGGCTATACCTGCCCTGGGAGTCATGGGTGCCCTTTAGGCACTATTCCTGGTCTCTGGTCTCCTGTTCCTCATCACACATAGCTGCTTCTGCCTTTGGAGATGACTTCTGGGGGACGGGGCTTGTACTCGTTCCACTTCAGGGGTAGTTTTAAGCTGGACCATTGCCAAAGCCAAGGTGAGCAGCAGCAGGGGATCAATGTCAGAGCTGGCTAGAGGAGTGGAGGATGATGTGCTGCTGAAGGGAGTTCTGGTGTCATTTCTTGACCTTGGAGGCTGGGAATACATCCTCTTCCCCATTAATAACATCAATAGAGCTTTTCAGAGGCTGGTGCTGGGGATTTCACCCATCTGTCCTAACCAGAAGTCTGTAGGTTTGTTGACAGCGAGGAGAATAAAACAGTGGGGTGGCTCTAAGCCAGTCCTGTTCTGTTTTCACCACCCGGCCTATGTCATACTGATGGTGGGGGGATGCTAGTGGGCAGGAGAGTGACTGGAGACAACAGCCTGTGGTGGTTCTGATGCTCCTCCGGCAGGATGACACAGCCTGAAGCCATCGAGGTTGGGGAAGGGGCAGTCTTGGACCGGGAGCTGGCAGTCCCCACGTCGGCTTACTGGCAGCAAGTCACCTCGCTGCCAGTGCCCGACATGTTCCCCCGTCCCTTCCCCTCCGGGTGAGCTGCAGGAGGAAGCTGGGATGTGGCATTTCCCATTTCACTCTGGAGCGTGTCCCCCTCACCCACCGGCGGGAAGCTTGGCCCCCCTCCTCTGTACATACCCCCTGTCATGTGGGAATTGCTGATGTTTGTCGGTGTGTCCGTGTGTCTGCTGTAGAAACAGGTTTTGCTGTCCCCTTCTCACGGGCAGGCGTGCGCTGCTCTGCTGTCGTGTTGTTCTGAGTCACGGACCGGGGGGAGGGAGGGGGGAGCCCCTAAGTAACGAGGGGGGTGGGGGTGGGGGGGTATCTAGTGAAATAAAATAGTTCACTTCCCACTGTCTTCTCTATGACGTGCGTAATCTTGCGTGTGTGTCTGGCCCTGCTGTCTCTAGCTGTTAGCCCAGTACGTGTGACTATAACTATGAGTATGGACTGTCCAACCACGGCCGTGTATCACACTAAATAAAGTTATTTCACCAACACCTTTGCTGTCCTGCTGCCAGAGGGGGGCCAGGGCTTACTCAGGGGTCACAAGTCTGTCCCATCTTCCCAGTTCTAGTTACCGGTGGCTTTGAGAGGGGAATGAGAAAATGGCTTTAACTGGCTTGGGTTTAGTGGTGGTGGCCCCAGCTCCTCTCTCAGTCAAGGAGGTGTGACAGGATCCCCCTCCACACGCCCTTGCGAGCCCCTTCCTCACCTTGGGGTGCGAGGGATTTTGGGGAGCCCAAAGGCAGTGTTCGGTCTTGCTGGCCACAGGGGACCCTCCTCCCGCTGGCACCCCTCCAGGGAGAGGTCCTGAGCTATCAGTACTCCCTGCAGCTGTGACATCAGCATCCCAGCGCAGATGGTGTACAAGGGACACTGATGTCGTCGACATGTGGGACATCACCCAGCCAGATGTCAGCACTGGTGTGGGCTACAATGCCTGTGAGTGGGGCCAGCGACCCGAGGGGTGCAGGGGACTGGACTGGCTCTGCCACCCAACTCTGGGCTTATGCTAAACCGAGGGGCCATGTTGTCTGGAGCCCACCGGGCACCTCTGCCACAGGTGGGTGTTAATGCCATTGGGCTGGGAAGGGGCAGGGTGGGAGCTGCGTGGGGATCACTGGGTGGACTCAAGGGAGACACTCAGGCCAGGCAGCAGGCTCGGGAGCAGCCACATGTCCATGTGGACCCCATGTGCTCTTTGGGTGGGTGAAACAACTTTCTCTCCTCGTGTAGGGCGGTGGCCAAAGCTGTTGGAGAACAGGGCTGTGGTGATGCTGCGATCCTGGCAGGCAGAGGATGGGTGTCACCATCACCCCTTCTCTGTTGCACGGCTGGTGAGTGGAGAGTGGCTGGGCCTGCAGGCTCTCCCAGAACAGTAATCCCTGAAGCTCAGGAGCTTTTGGAGAGCTGGGTGAAACACCCTGCCCGGGAGCAGCAGCACAACGCGAAAGGGAAAGCCTGGCTGTAGCCTGAGCAGTTGCTGTTGTCCCAGCAGGAATCCATAACTCCCCCAGTTCTGGAGGATGAAATGGACTCTGGGGGCAGTGCTAACCCTATTACTGCTTTGCTAAGATACTGAAGACACGACAGTCCTGGGCACGATGGCTCCCCACTAATTACCTCTGAGGAATGGAGGAGGGAGCTGCCCGAGGCCAGGGAGATCTTCCCTGAGCTCCTGCTCTGAAGCAGGACCAAGACTGAAGGTCAAGGTTGTATTTGTGCACTCAACTGCCGTGTTTTCCACCAGGCAGAGCACAGGGTTGGCTCTGGGGTAGTGAAAATCTCTTTGCTGAGGTATTTTATGCAGCTTTCTGCCCAGCGGCTGAGCTCAGAGCAGCCTGGCCGGCAGTGCTGACACTGTGCCTGGGCTGGCTCAAGTGAGTTGCATTAGCACCACCACAGACACCCTCCTCCAGTGCTGAAACAGTGTTCCAGGCTCATCAAGGACTGACAGTCAGTGGAAAAACCCTCTTCAAACAGAGCTGCACCCTGTGCAGGTCCCACGCTTCACACCTATGGGCTGCAAGGGCAGCTGGAGCCCAGCCTGTCCTCAGGGTTGTGCTGAGCATGGTAACAAAGAGCCCTCCGCAGAGACTCCCTGAGTGTGGGAATAAAGTGAATCCTGGTTGCTGTACTCGTTTTATTAGTTCAGTTACTACAGAGAAGCGGAAAACACTGCACAGAAGAGCAAGGGCTGTCCCGATGCCATTGACAGTGTGATACCACCATGCGTTTGCACCCAGCTTTCCTGAGAACCACCGTGTTTTCACCTGTGCTTTCCCCGTGCAGGGCACAGCAGGTTCCTCAGAGAAGAGGGGAGACGTTTACTTCAGAGGAGGTCATGACAGGGACAGGGCTGTGTCAAGTGGAAGAAGCAGCTTCAGCAAGCAAAACCCTTAACAGCACCTGAGGAGACCTGGGCAAGCACCGGCAGCAGTTCACAAACATGTCCCAAGCGTCTCGGTCCCATGTTGCGGGGCTTGTGAAGCAGCCAAGAGGTACAAACGTGCCTTGGCAGACTAGTGTGGCTAGAGGTGGGGATTTGAGGGGGTGTTACTCCTGCTCCTTGAGCCCCAAGCAAACCCAGTGGTGTCGAGCAGAGGTAGGACAGTGGAGAAGGGAAGAATGTCGTCACACCAGAGAGGAGAACAGGCTGATCTCTTGGAGGACAAAGGCTATGCTCTGCTCAAGCACACTCAGACCCTCTTACAACACCCTAACGAGAACCAGCAGAGCACTGCTTCAAATGAAGTCCTACCTGAAGGGAGCACAGGTCCCCTCCAGTAGAGCTGCCCTCCAGTACCCACTTCCACAGCAGCACCATCCGCTTGTTTCCACACCCAGCTCAAGGAGTACAGATTTAAGCCCCATCCATCTTCCAGCTAAACAAGACTCCGCTGGCAGCCCTCTGTGCAGGAAGTGGAGCCGATGCCTGGGCAGCCACGGGACAGTGCACCTCCAGTGACAGCTGAAGCTTGATGTGTCATCTCAGGTGTTGAGGAAAAGTAGTGAAGAGGTTTTTTTGCAGGGCAGCCACTCTGGAGACACGGCGGAGAGCCGCCTGCTAGTGAACTGTTCTTTCCTTCTGTCTCTGGTAATCTGGGAGGGACAGAGAACGCGAGGCTGAGAGGGCGGTTGCTGGTTACAAGGGGGAATTAGCCAAAATGTTAAAGGAAACCTGATATTCTGTTGACGCCTCACTAGTGTGTGCCTACCTCGGGTAGCAGCTGGCTTTAAACCACACATTCGTGCCCCAGCCAGTCATTTCAGATTATTTCAGGGCACTTAGAACAGAAGGTTGTTTAAAGTCCTCACTTCCCTGCTCCATAGTTTTCTTCTTTCTTTCCTTACAGGTCAGATTCCATGTTAGGAGGAATCCTCTTTGGCTTGACTTGACCTCTGGTTTTTTCCCCTTGTATCTCTGAACTTAATGGGTGCAGAAACCAAGAGCTAATGCAGTCTTTCCCCTCACTCAGAATTTAAACATTCTTAGGGAGGGATAAAAACCGCAAGCAGCGTCCACCATCAGCACAGGTCCACAAGTGACAGAACTAAGTCCTGTGCTATTGAAGGATAAGTTGCTGCTTCACAGCTCTAAAGTTAATGCTTCCACCCAACCACCACCCCAGCTCTTGGCACCGTGTTGCTAAGCCCAGCTCTACAAGTCTCTCTGTGGGGGCAGCTGAAGCCAGTCCTTACTGTTTTGACCTGGCAGCTGTCCTGATCCCCAAACCAAAGCCCAGTGTTCTTTCTGATCTGCTCGATTAACACTGGGTGTGAGCTGAGGTTCCTCACGGCTGCGCTGGGGTGGCAGGAGAAATGCTGCCGGTCAGTGGGACTCAGAGCTCGTGGGCACTTACTGTAGGGGAAGTACCGCACGCGCATGGTGATTTCACGGGCTGTCTTCAGGATCTCCACAGCCTGAAAGCATAAAGAGTTGCTCAGTGACCAGACTGGGCTGGAGGACAGGAAAGGGGAACCCATCGGTTACATAGTGCCACCGGCTGAGTTGAAGCAGGCTGAGAGGCTGGAGGGAGACGGTGTGTGCGCAGATTCCGCACCCTGTCCCCGCTCCAGCGGCTGGGCCACAAGAGAGCTCACCTTGCTGTGCTCAATGTCCTGGAAATCCACATCGTTCACTGAGAGCACCTGGTCCCCTTCCTGCAGCCCGGCTCTGTGCGCATCCGAGTCAGGGATCACCTGCGGAGGGGACAGCAGGGACAGCCACAGTGACGCCCCTCCCGCAGCCAAGGCAGCCCAGCCCCAGAGCCTCCCCACTGCGCTCAGCCAGCCTCGGGCTGGGGAGAGGTCAGGAAATGGCGCCGTCTGATTGCTGCTTGGTGCGTGGCAAATTACAGCTATGCGTTCGGAGATGGCATGAGACAGTGTCCCTGCATGCCCAGCCGGCGCAGCAACACCCAAGGGAACAGACAGAACACGGGGAGGGACTGGCGAAGGACAGACACACCTTAGAGATGAAGATCCCCAGCTGTGAGGCTTTTCCTCCGCGGATGTTGAAGCCCAGCTGTGAGAGAAACCAGCAGTGAAACGCAGTTGCTCCCTTGGCCCAGGACCCTTTGCGCTGCTCATGAGTCTCTTCCGGACAGAGCAGGCAGCAGCAAGCACCAGCCCCTCCCTGCTCAGGTCTGACCACCTGAGGGGCTCCCTGCTCCCTGGCCTTTCTACCTCCACATCCCAGGATGTTGTTCTTCTCTGCCTCACCCTCAAAGCCGCCTTCTCACTCTGCGGCCCTTCCCAGTAGGGCAGGAGCAAAGACCCATCTGTCCTACCAAGACCCTGGATGAGGAAAGTACCAGGAAGCCCCTCTGCAGCCCTGCGTCCAGCGCAGGTCCTCAGCACAGCAGAGACGTGGAGCTGCTGGAGCGGGGCCAGAGGAGGCCACAGCGATGACCCGAGGGTGGAACCCCTCTGCTGGGAGGAGAGGGGAGAGAGCTGGGGGGGTTCAGCCCGGAGCAGAGGAGGCTCCGGGGAGACCTTAGTGCGGCCTTTGAGTGCTTCAGGGGGCCTGTGCGAAAGCTGGGGAGGGGCTGTTCAGCAGGGGCTGTGGGGACAGGACAAGGGCTGATGGGTTCAACTGACAGAGGAGATTCAGACCAGAGGGAAGGGGGAAATTCTTCCCTGGGAGGGTGGTGAGACCCTGGCCCAGGCTGCCCAGGGAGGTGGTAGAAGCCCCATCGCTGGCACCTCGGGGCTCTGAGCACCCTGCTCTGGTTGCAGATGTCCCTGCTCCCTGCAGGGGGTTGGACTGGGTGAGCTTTACAGGTCCCTTCCCACCCAACCCACGCCATGACTCCCCGATCCTAACCCGCCAGGCCGGAGCCGGGCTGCGGAGGGCGGGGGCGGGAGGGGAAGCGAGGTCTCACCTGAGCCCCGGGCGGCTTCTTCAGGACGATGGTCCGGGGCAGGAACTGGGTGAGCTCGTTGTTGTAGTCGGGGTGATAGACCCTCTGCAAAGCAACGCGCCGGCGGCCGTCAGGCGGCGCCCACCGCCGCACACCCCCGGGCCGGGCCAGGGCCCCGTCCCCCGCCGCTCGCCGCCCCCCTCCCGATCCCTGCCGCCGCCCCCTCACCTCATGCGGCGGCACCCAGGCGGGCGGGCTCTCGTAGGGCGGCAGGAACACCACCGGGAAGTCGTCGTAGGGCAGCCGGCCCTCCATGCTGCCGCGCCGCCTGACGGGACGGGGCGGCCCCGCCCCGCGTCCCGCCTCCCTGACGTCGCGCATCGCGATTGGTCGTTTCCGGGCGCGGCCCCGGTTTGAATGTTGGCGGTTGCGGCGCCGCCATTGTAACGGGCAGCGGCGGCTCCAGGTGGGTCGGGGTGGCGCTGCGGATCCCCGCTCCCTCGATCCCCCCAGGCTGGGCCGGGGGCCGCTGTGTTTTCCCCTTCGCCCCGGCGCGGCCGGGAGCGGGGTTGGGGCGCCCGGCCGGCTCGGGTCCCGGGGACTGTGAGGCACGGCGCCGGGCCCCACCCAGGCGGTGCTACCCGGCAGGCGCCGGCGCTGCCCCGGCGAGGCCTCACCCGGCCCCGTTCCTCGGCAGGGAGGCCTCGGCGGCTGAAGATGGTGCGGGAAGATGACAAGGTGATCCCGGTGCGGGTGGCGCTGCGCTGCCGCCCCTTGGTGCTGAAGGAGATCAGCGAAGGGTGCCAGATGTGCCTGTCCTTCGTGCCGGGAGAGCCGCAGGTAAGCGAGCGGCTCTCGGCACCCCGCGGCCGGCCGTGCCAGCCCCCTCCCCCGGCCCAGCCCGGGCTCTGGAGCAGGGCGCTGGGGCGGCGTGCCCAGCGGGGGCTCTTCTGGTCGCCTTTGCAGGTGGTGGTGGGGAACGATAAGTCCTTCACGTACGACTACGTGTTCGACCCTTCCGTGGAGCAGGAGGAAGTCTTCAACACAGCGGTCGCCCCTCTCATACGAGGCATCTTCAAAGGTGTGTGGTAACCGGTTTCAAGCTCCGATCTGAAATCCTGGGGAGCTCGGTGGGCTCAGCTGTGTGGAAGAAGATGCCGTTTAATTCTCCGTTCTGAGTCAATTTTCCTTTGATTTCCTCCGAAGATAAAATCCTGCGTTATCTAGACTCTGACTCCAGCCTCTGGCGAGCAGTGCGCAATCTTACAACCTGCTGTACTCCATAGGGCCAACAAAATGACTTGTGTGTGTCCTTTGGGGCGTGTTGGTTCCGGAAGTCGTTCATATAAAGCAGGAGTCTTATGAGGGATAATGCGATGACCTGATCAGTGTCCCACACCAGAAGCTGTTAGCGATGCTGCTGGAGTGGAGACAGAGAATTTACACTGTGTTTCTGTGACTCGCACAGTCTTAAAGAGCTGCAATAATGATTTTGTGTGTGTTTTGGGGAGCTTTTTGCTGACTTTGTTTCCCTTGATGTGCATAAAGCTTCTGTAACGTGACAGCAAGGGGCAGTGCTTTTCCAGGAGGATGCTTTCACCAGAATGCAGCTCGGTTGGTCAGCGTTTCTCCCGGTACCCGCGTGACCGGCTGATCCAGGCGCTCTTTGTTCCCGCAGGGTATAATGCCACTGTCTTGGCCTATGGACAGACGGGCTCTGGAAAAACATACTCCATGGGAGGTACTTATACAGCCAATCAAGAGGATGAACCGAGCGTGGGGGTCATCCCTCGGGTCATCAAGCTGCTCTTCAAGGAGAAGGAGCAAAGGCAGGACTGGGACTTCGTCCTCAAAGTTTCTTATCTAGAGGTAAAAGTCATTTTATTTTCAAGCTGTTATGAATTACAGATAAAGCGAGCTTTAATGAGATCACATCCTTCAAGGAACAGGTATTTATTAAATCAAAACTTAAGATTATATAAGCTCTTGTCAGGACCTGGATTCCGAGTCCCGGGTATCTTTCGCTAAAGGTAAAATGAATTTAATGTCGTGCAAAGTGAGCCGTGACTTCAGCGCAACCATACGTCGCTCTTGGTGCCAGTTCTCTCATGAGGCTGTAACTCTGAACTGCCACTCTGGTGCTTTCAGATCTACAACGAGGATATCCTGGACCTGCTGTGCTCGTCAAGAGAGCGCTCCTCTCAGATCAGCATACGGGAAGATCCCAAAGAAGGCATCAAGGTCCGTGGCCCTGTTAGATGTGGGTACGCGAGAGGGTAATGTGGCTCAGGGTGAATGTTCTGGTGAAACAACTGTCTGCTTGATATTAGTGCACACAAAACCATCACAACTACTGGCTCCTCTCTGAACGGAGCTGTTGATGATCCTAGGTCTACTCAGAGTTACACCAGTGGGTCAGACACTGATGACAAATCCACTTGCAAATCCTGTTCTGCCTCCTTCTGAAGGCCGATTGAGGCGAATATCTGAGACTGTTGTACTTTGGGTCCCTTCACCAGATTTCAAATGCTGTTGCAATTGTTCTCCTCAGTTTGGCAGATGTGATGTGCAGCAAAGGGATTCTGAGGGAAAATTATTTAAGGGCCCAAGTTATTTTCTTAATATGCTGTGACTTAGGTGACGATACAGGGTTCAGGATAAATTTTTGCTGGGGCAGTCCGTACAGAGCCTCTGGTTTGAAGCGAGACCCTCATTCTTGTGAACGTGTGTTTACCCAGAGACTTCCCTTTGTCTGCATAGTCTAAGGCAGTGGGTGATTTTTCTGAGGTGATCGGGGGGGCAGAGGAAGGAGAGGGTTAATGCTGGTTTTTTCCTGCATGCAGATCGTTGGGTTAACAGAAAGAAACGTCACCTGTGCCCAAGACACCGTGTCCTGCCTAGAGCAAGGGAACAACTCCAGAACGGTGGCCTCCACGGCGATGAACTCGCAGTCCTCACGCTCCCATGCCATCTTCACCATCTGCATTGATCAGAAGAAGAAAGCAGACAAGTAAGTGGGATGGTGCAGCCGCTCCCAGCAGCGCTGGGGGTTGGGCTTACTCAAAACCTCACAGTCGTATCATTCTCTCTTGCTCTTGGGTGAACTCGGCTGAGCTGCCTCTGGGGCAGTTTCTGCATCTGGCTGTCACTGATGTGAAGTGTATTTTTCAGCCCAGTAGCTCAGCTGCAGTAGCCACTGGGCTGCTCCTTTCCTAACTACACATTTACTCAAGAGAGTAAAACAGATTATTTCTGCCATAGGAACAGCATTTTTCACTCCAAGCTGCACCTGGTTGATCTTGCTGGCTCTGAGAGACAGAAGAAGACCAAGGCTGAGGGAGACCGACTAAAAGAAGGTCTGTAGGAAAAGGACTGGTACAGCTTGGGTTTCTTACTGCTTTTGAGTTGTTAAAGTGAGTCAGTAACAGCGAAGCAGTTCTTTATTTAACCTTTATAATGTGCTTTTTTAAACCTTGTTAATCTTCTTTAAAAGGACGGTTGCCAGCTCTGAGGCAGCTCACTGCCCTCTGTTTCCATGCAGGCATCAACATCAACAGAGGGCTCCTCTGCCTGGGGAACGTAATCAGTGCTCTTGGTGATGAAAACAAAAAGGGTGGGTTTGTCCCCTACAGAGACTCCAAGTTAACGAGGCTGCTGCAAGGTAAGAGCCCGATGACGATAAAGCCTGAATCTACAGATGCACTTAAACAACACCACAGCAAACCCCCCAGCTGTACAACCACTGTTCAAAGCAGCTGCTGCTGTCACAGAGGGATTGTGTTTAGCCGTTTTGTTCCTCTTCTTGCTGAAGCTGGGCCTTTTCCATACTCTTATTCCGTGCTCCATCCATTGAGATGGACTCATTTATGAGTCCTGCTCTCTGCAGTTCCTATGTGATAGGAGGAAGCTAGACAAATGCAGTGCTTTTTTTTTTTTTTTTGGAGGGGAGAAGAAAGATGAGAAGTGAAGTCTGGAATCAGAGACCTGTTATACCCCAACTATAGCTACCTACTGGAGGGTATCGCAGCCGGAGTGAAGCTCAAGCTGCCTGTGCCTTCACTGATCGTGTCCTGCTTGTTTCCTGTGGGACTTTGGCTTTCAAAAAAGCTTTTTAGTAGAGAACTGGATGGGGCAGAGAAGAACATAGATGAGTAACACAAAGCTACAGCCAGATATCTTCTAGCTGTAGTATGGAGACACACTTATGTGGCCTTAGATACCTTAATGATGATATCCAGCTAGTCACTCGTGCTGTCTCTCAGAGCTCTGATCATACCTTGTTTCCCTCCCCAGATTCTCTGGGTGGTAACAGCCACACCCTCATGATCGCCTGTGTAAGCCCAGCAGATTCCAACCTGGAGGAAACTCTGAACACTCTGCGTTATGCCGACAGAGCACGAAAAATAAAGAATAAACCAATTGTCAACCTTGATCCCCAGGCAGCAGAGATGCATCATCTGAAGCAGCAGGTACTGGGCCCTTTGTGTGAGGGTGGTGGGTCTGTCCTCCTGGTACTGAGCTCAGTAAGCAGCAAAGACATATTCCTCTAGCTTGGGAAGGCCAGTGATCGACTCTATCTCATGTGAGAGGTTCAGCGAAAGGGGACCCACCCTTTGGATGGTCCTGACACCCTGAGTCAGCTGTCTGGGTGACTTACCGTGCTGTGGTCTGAGCATGCCTGATGAGAAGGTGGTAGCTGCCTTTTTGAGGAGTAAATTACTTGAAGTACTGTAGTAACATGATTCTTTTCCCCAGGCAATGGTAAAAGGACAGTTGTGGACCAGATGACTAAGGATCTTAGTAGTGTTCCTTCAACCATCTAGTTATTAGATGGGAGAGATTTATAGCTGGTAATTGTGTGTCTTTCTAGGTACAACAGCTGCAGGTTTTGCTGCTGCAGGCCCACGGAGGGACCCTTCCAGTATCTATCAAGTAAGCTTTGAGCATCAATGCTCAATGGAACTGACAGCTATCACACACCAGCAAAGGCTCTGGAGCTCCCTTGCTCTAGTCGGTGCTGGAGAGTGAGGGCAGAGCAGACCGGTTGCTTTCTGATAGGATCTGGGCGATTTTTATTTCTCCTTTTGTTCCTTTTTGTCATGCTGACTGAATCTCATCCATGTGTGGGTCACTTAGTCTTGTAGCAAACCCCTTCAGATTGCAAAAATCCTCTGTGGGAAATATGAGGGGAATGAGGCAATATCTCCTCACTAAGTGCCTGCTTCTCAGAGCCATCCATCCCTCTCCTCTTCCTCACCCTGCTACCTCTAAATGTAGGGCACCTCCATTGTTCTGAAAAGCACACGGTGCAGGGAAGAGTGGGATTCTGTAGGTCGTATCTTCTGGGGATGTTTCCAAGCCCAGGTCCATGCAGTTTACACACTTGCCATCAGTTAATCAGCATTACTGATTCGAGAGTGGGGTTTTCCTCTTGTAGACACCTACTTTGGTATGCTGTATTACTTAGATGTTTATATTCAGACTGGACTTACAGTTATTTCTGTTCACCTTCTACAACCCGTATTTACTGGAAGCTATTTAGGAAACTTGGAGGTGATTTCAGTGCTATTACAGACGTCTAGTGAAGTCATGTTCACAAGCAAACCGGTCTTTAATGTTTCAGTAGTATGGCACCTTCGGAGAACCTCCAGTCCCTGATGGAGAAGAACCAGTTGCTAACAGAGGAGAATCAGAAGCTGAGCCAAGGGCTGAGCGAGGCTGCTGGTCAGACAGCGCAGATGTTGGAGAGGATCATTCTGGTAAGGTTCACGTACCTGAGAAAAGCTTTACGTTGCTCTTAAGTTCCCCCTTCTAGCCAAAGATTAAACAATAGCAGCTCCTGTGCTAATGGCACATTAGGAATCCTGCCTCGCTTGTTTCAAATCTCAATCTATCAGTCAGAACCAAAATCTTCCAGAGCCTGTAGACCTGGTGACTTCAGTGGGCAAAAGTAGCACCAAATCTTTCAGCTTTTCTGTTGCTTTAAGGTTCTAAATTCCAGCCCTTGTGTACACGGGCTCTACCCTCCCTCTCCCCCACCCCTCCCTGCTTTGTCCCAATTCACCACCGTGAATATTCCTGTGGAAGAGGGTGTTCAGTCTGAACAAACTGGTGGTGATGATCCTGCAAGGTCTCTCAGTGTGTTTATTTGCCACAGGCTGACAATGTGTCTTTTGCTACCAATAAATTAGCTGTTTTCTGGCTGCTTATCTTGCTTTTCCTGCAACTCGGTATAATCCTGGCTTCTCTTAGACAGAACAAGAAAACGAGAAGATGAATGCCAAACTGGAGCAACTTCAGCAACATGCTGCGTAAGTCTGATTCCACACCCTGCTCCTGCTGAGGAAATGTTGTTCAGCACTACATGGTTTTGTGGGGATAAACTAGATGCAGTCAGCTTGTGTTTGGTCATCCAGAACTCGTCTGTATGTTCAGTGGGGAAAGTTGTTCCTTACTGGCACATGTGACACGAGCGTGCCACGTAATACTGACGGGCTCATTCCCATGTCTGCATTGCAGGTGCAAGCTTGATCTGCAGAAGCTGGTAGAGACTGTGGAAGATGAGGAACTAAAAGAGAATGTAGAGGTGATTCGCAATCTGCAGCAAGTGCTGGCTCAGCTGCAGGTAAGGCTGAATCCACAGAGAGAAGATCGTGTGCCAAGTGAGTTTACTAATGAATCCTGGGGTTGTGCTGCTGATCTGCTGAGCAGTGGGTTCTGCTCTGCAGAAACCTTGCCTAAGGAGCCCAGGAATTAAGTATTAAATGACTCTTGATGTCCACTTCAAGGCAAGCTGTCCTGCTGTGCTTTTAATACTGCAGAAATGCCACTTGTGCTTGAGCGGCTGCATGTAGTGGGGGAAAAGGAAAAGTCCCCATAAAAGAGTGTGGTAGCGGGAGACTAACCTGGATTTACAGTCCACAAGTTGGAACTCTAGTTTTTCTGAGCAAGCCAATTCACAGGGACCCGAAACTTAAACAGAAGTTGCCAAACCTTTGTTTAACTGGGGAACTGCTCTGTTCTCCCTCACTAGACGTTCCCCCTGTTCCCAGACTCCTTGCTCTCATGACGAGCTGGCTGCCAGTGCTGGAGCTCAGGGAAGACTAGGAAGAATGGCCTGTCCAGCTAGTCTAGGATTGCTGTGCTCACCTCATCAGAGGAGGAAGACAATGGCATCCTCTCTCCAGAGGCAGCTTCCTGGAGAGAGGAGAATAGCATTATGCTTTGTCATTATAGCCCAATAGACTATTAGCTTTGTTTTACTTCATCTGTCCCTTTTCACCAAAACTTTCTTCTCTTTGTCCTTTATAGAGTGAAAATGCTGCCGCAATGGAAGCTGCTGCAGAGACGCCAAACTCTGAACAGGACACTACAGCTGTAAGTGAGGGGGTCCAGCACCGCAGCCCTCAATGGGGGCGTGTTTTTATCCTCTCATCACTCTTTTACCTGTGTCCTCATGCCAGGTTTCTAACCTGAGTGTCCTGGTAAATAATGTGTCACCTTTGGACATGCTGCTTTATTTGCTTGATGTGTTCAAGACTGATAACCTGTTCTCACTTCTGAATATCTGATTTTTCACATTAAAAATGAATTTGAGTGATCTGCAGAAACTGTGATCACACAGTTAAAGAGCTTTGGCTTGGCCTCCCCTGCTCACTGCCGTGTGTCCTCCAGGAAGCCGAAGTGGGCCAGGATTCCAAGAGATCCTCAGACGACTTCACCACTCAACACGCCCTCCGTCAAGCACAGATGTCTAAAGAGCTGCTGGAATTGAATAAAGTCCTGGCTCTGAAGGAGGCACTGGCCAAAAAAATGTCTCAGAATGACAGTCAGCTGGAGCCCATCCAGTCCCAGTACCAGGTAAACTCCCCTGGAACAGTTCTTGTCAGGCTGTGTTCGGTTTATTTGTCCCAGTCAATGCAGTCACTGCAGGAGGGAAGGGAGGAGCTCTGCCCTCTGGTGAGCATGTTCTTGTTGGGTCTAGATTTCCTTAAGCTGGGTCACCAACCGCTTGGGCATAGAGGGGACTTAACTGCAGGTGTTAGCAGAGAAGTGGGGATGACCATCCCCAGCTATCTGCAAAGAGCTCTACCACCAGAAGATAGTCTCTTCCCTGGAACAAGCCATTAGCCACTGGCTGTTCTGTGTGAAACTGGCTGCTCGGCTTTTTACTCGAAGGTTTGCTTGGCCACAGCAAGCCAAAATGCAAGTTCTTCACTGTGAGCTCTCGTGGTACAGCCAGCGTACCTGGCTTCCCCTGGCACTGGCTGTGCTGGGATCTCCCACCGCCAAAACTGTTCAGTCATAACCTTTAGTTTGTCACAATGGTTCTGTGGACCAACTAGATTCCAGTGTATGGAGGACCAGCCCCTTTGACACTCACACTGCTTTAGACAGGATGCTTTACAGCCTGTTGGGAAGAAATGTGGTTTCTCAAGGCCTCCTGCCTTAAAGCTTGATCTCAGGATGTAGTTTCAAGGGTTTCATTTGGAGGTTTGCTATTCTTGTCCTTTCTAGACTAATATCAGGGATCTGGAATTGGAGGTCAGCAGTCTGCAGAAAGAGAAGGAGGAGCTGGTCCTTGCTCTGCATATGGCCAAGAAGGATGTCAACCAAGCCAAGTAAGAGGGACTGTGCAGGCTTAGACCACTGAAAATTGGCTCCATGCGCCGGTGAAAGATCGTGGTCTTGCTCTCCTGTTTGTAAAAGTCTTACTTCGATGCAAATGCACCCCTTTACCATGCCACCTGAGTGGTGTGGGTTGCAGAGGAGCCCAATAGTGGGTTTGCATCTGTGGGAAAGAGGATAACACACGACTGCTTCATGTTGCATAAGGTGTCTCTAGAGCTGGGCAGTACTTGTTTGAGAATAACAGAAACTGGGGGTGCTGTTTCTAACATGATTTCTCTACAGACTGAGTGAACGGCGTCGGAAAAGACTTCAGGAGCTGGAAGGGCAAATCAACGAGCTGAAGAAAAAGCTGAATGAGCAGTCAAAGCTCTTAAAGCTGAAGGAATCTACAGAACGCACTGTCTCCAAGCTGAACCAGGAGATCAGGGTGAGTGACCTGAGCAGGCAGCTCACGACCTTGCTCCGGCACAGACAAAGCAGCTTCTAGCTGTTTCTGTTTCTCAGGAAATGAAAACCCAAAGGGTCCAGCTTATGCGCCAAATGAAAGAAGATGCTGAGAAATTCAGGCAATGGAAACAACAGAAGGACAAGGAAGTGATCCAGCTGAAAGAACGGGTGAGCAAAAAACCCTAAACTGTACCTCCCTCTGAGGAGTGAAACAAGCCACTCCAGCGCGTGCTGCAGGGCTTTGTTCAGCGAGGTCTGAACGGCAGCTGGGGAATGCTTTGAGGAGAACGTTGGTTCGTATGGTTGCCACCTTTCACCAGTTGTTGTAAATGGACCCACTTATGTCTGAAGACCTAAAGCTATCTGCTTTAGGCTCCTAAACCTCTTTAATGGAAAGCGTGGAGCCTCTTCTAGTCACTTTATAAGCCATTACAACCATTTGTTCTCAGAGGTGCTGCATGGCTGAAGCTTGTTATGGTCAGTGAGATCATGGAGCTGCTGCACTGCAGAACAGCAGATTCTGTCTTAAGAAGTGTGGAACTGGCCATAGGTGTTAATGTGATTTGTGGGTTTTCCCCCTTTTTCATTGCAGGATCGCAAGAGACAATATGAGCTGCTTAAGCTGGAACGAGATTTCCAGAAGCAGGCCAACGTGCTCCGGCGCAAAACAGAGGAGGTGAGGAGCCAGCATCTGCTAGAAACTCCTGACCTCTTCCTAGCGGTCTGCAAAGTGTGGCTGGAGCCTGAGTTAGGAGATGGAGAAACTCCTCTAAAACAGCCTGGGGTCTGGAAATAGGTGCTTGTCTGTCTGCAGAGAAATTCCAAACTTCTGTCTTGTGGCCTCTGAGGGATTCTAGTGAAATCTGCTCCTCAGAGGCTAAATGACCTCTTGGGCATCCGGCTGCTGCGGCAAATCTATCCCAGACACCCAAGCTTGAAAGCGTGGAATGAGCCTGGGAGGTGGATGCGCTAGATCGCGGTTCAGAGTTTATTTGGGATGGCCGTGTAGAAGAAACGCTCCTTGAAACCACTATTTTGGAGGCTTTCTTCTGCCTTTAAGGCCTGGAAGCAGGTTCTCTTTAAAGTGGGAATCTCAGCAACGGAAATAAAGTCAAGGACTAGTCTTCACTTAATTCTGGAGTCGTTCTGGTTTTATCTAGTGAAGCAGCTGCTGTTCAGCTTTGGTGTAAAATATCTTACAGGCAGCAGCCGCCAACAAGCGCCTGAAGGACGCTCTGCAGAAACAACGGGAGGCTGCGGATAAGCGGAAGGAAAGTCAAAACCGGGGAATGGAAGGAGTTGCTGCTCGAGTAAAAGTGGGTGACAATGTGCAGCCCAACAAACAGTGGGCAAACGTAGCTCTGGTAGCTCATCGGGTGCTGCTGGGGTTGGTGGCTGAAGAGTGGAGGGGAGGGACATGGGGTGATGCTGTGTGAAGGGAGGCAACGTGACTGTTCAGTTCATGGGTGAAGGTGTTTTGGAGGAGGAATCAGCCCTGGGGCTGGGACTGTAGTGATCCACTGCACAGGTTCTGTGGTGTGTTTCCCTCCAGAGCTGGCTTGCAAACGAAGTAGAGGTTCTTGTTAGTACCGAAGAGGCTCGACGGCACCTCGCAGACCTTCTGGAGGACAGAAAGATCTTGGCACAGGAGCTCCTTCAGCTTAAAGAGAAGAAAGAGTCTGGGGAAAACCCCCCTCTAAAGCTCCGGGTAAGCGAGGGAAATGCCACCTTCTCTGTCCCACACCTCTGGCTGTTCAGCAAGTGCTGCCAGTCGCTCCTGTCTGACCTCTTCCCTCAGAAGGTAGGCATGGAGGTGGTCTCTTTCTGGAAGAAAGGGTTAACGCTGTTACTGTCCCCTGGCGCTTCAGGGAACAGAGTTCCTGAACTAACTTGTTCCTTGATGCAAGGAATCTGATGGATGGGGGTGGGTCACACCCCTTACTTCATGCTGTGGGAAGCAGCCTTGGAGTTTAAAGCCTGGAGAGATACTTGGAGGCTTTCGCAGTAGTGTGGCTCCTCTTTGCTGAAGTGTCTGGGGGTGAAAGCCTGGTCTTGTGTGCGTTTCTTCACCTATTGCTCCCTTCTGTCCACTGCTGCCATTCTTCAGAGACGCACCTACTCCCTCGCAGATTTGCAGGCGTCGGAGAGGGACCTTTCCATATCGAAGCAGATAGAGAGCCTGGAAACCGAGATGGAGCTCAGGTAAGGCAGGACACAGAGATGACTTGCACAGCCTGGCCTCCATATTTTTTTTTCTTCTTCTCTGTCTCCATCCCTTCTGTGAAACAGAAGAGAAGGTAAAATAACTTTGACATAAAAAATTGAGAGAAGACCATGTAGTTTTCCCAGTCTGAATTTTTTTCCAAAAGGTGGGGATATGAAGACACTGCTCAGTCACTACGGTTGCTTTTTTCTTAGCTGTTTGTGAGCACCTCCATCTGAGGAGGTGGACTGAATTGGTGGAGGGGAGGAGAAACTCCCCCGGGTAGCGTTGGAGACTCCAGCTGCCATGTTAATTCAGTGTTTGGTTTCATATTCTGGTAGCAGTAACTTTAGCCCGGACATTTGTCCAGGTTTTCTCCCGCTTTGTAACCTCAGATGGTTCAAATTCTTCTCCAGGAGTGCCCAGATAGCAGATCTACAACAGAAACTCCTAGATGCAGATAATGGCGATCGTGCGAAACAGCGCTGGGACAGTATTGCCACAATTCTAGAGGCTAAATGTGCTTTGAAGTATCTCCTTGGAGAGGTAATTTCCCAATTTTCCTATTTTATCACTAAAAACAAAGGCTCTCTCAGCCTGTGGATGACCGGTCCAGTTCTTAGGGCGGCTGGAAGTTAGAGAAGAATGCTTCACCTTTGGACCAGAGCGTGTCTGCCCAGCAGATGTCACCAAACCTGGGGCTCTCCAAGCCAAGCATTCCTCCTGCTTCTCTTGCAGCTGGTCTCCTCCAAAGTGCAGGAAAGCAAGCTGGAGAGCAGCCTTCAGCAGAGCAAAGCCAGCTGCAGCGACGTACAGAAGATGCTGATTGAAGAGCGAAACCACATTGTGGAGATGGAGGCTGAGTTCCAAAACCAGCTTTTGGTGCAGGAACAGCAGCACCAGGAGAAGGTAGAACATAAAGAAACCTTGAGAGCTTCTGGGTCTGGGGACTCTGCATCCTAGACCTGCTCAGGGATAGAGGTGAAGGTTGTTTTTCTCGGTAACTTTTCTCAGTGTTTGAGTGGGGATGTTGGGCCTGAGCCCAAAACAACTCTTAAAGCAGATCAGGGTGGAGTCATGCTGGAAGTGGCAGAAAGAATCTTTCTGAAGTTGTCCAGGCCTCTGTCTGGGCTGCCTGATGTCCCTTCACTCTGCTGCGTGAACTTGCCTTTAGGTGCTGTACCTGCTCAGCCAATTCCAGCAAAAAGAAGCAGCAGAGAAGAAACGGGAAGATTCGCTCAGTGAGCAGGAGAAGCAGCTGCAAGAGCGACTCAGGTTCCAGGTAGGGTGGCTGGATGTGGCTGGGGAGGGTGACCTCTTACTTGGAAGGGTGGCCTTAGTGCGAGGAAGGTGCAGAAGGGTCGAGAGCTCAGATCGCCCAGTTCGGGTGGTTGCAGGGGATGGTTGCTCTACAGGTTTAAAATAAGCCTGTGGATTTCTTCTCCTATGTAGCTTCTTCCATCAGGTAAGTGAAGGAGAATGAAGCGGTGCAGCAGGCTCCTGTGGAAGGGTGGGGTGTTCAGGGGGGTGTTAAAGCAAAATCAGTCCTAGGTGCACCTGATTTGGAGATAAGCCTTAGAAATAGGGGGAGGTTTCGATCTTCAAGGGTCGCTCTGAAAGGATCAAACTGTCATGTTGGCAGTGTTCCACTTAAAGGAGGGTCGTAGCACTAAAGATTTTCCTGGCTCATCAGAGCTGATCTCCTGATGGGGAGCACAAAGAAAGATCTTGCAGGAAAGATCCCAGCAGAAAAACCTGTCCTAAACAGCTACCCCCACATAAACCCACAGATTTCATCTTGTCTTGTGAACAGGAGGAAGAGCTGGAGAAGATGCGGGAGATCTGTGAGAAGAATCAAGAGCTCCTCCAGGAAAATGACACTCTCAAACAGGTAGAGATGGGTGCGGACACAGGAGCTTCTCGGCAGGGGTGGTTCATGGATTCTGCCGAGCTAAATTTTGGGATTGTCCCTCTTAACAGAAGCTGCTGCTCCTCCAAGTTGCCAGTGGGCAGAAGCTCCGTCACATTCAGCAAACGTCATCTGAGTCCCCAGATTCTTCTTTCGAGTACATTCCGCCCAAAGTAAAGATGCTTCTGTTGTTCCTGGGATCTTTCGAAGGGGCTGTTGGCTCTTTATAATCTTGGGTTCTTTCTCCTGAGATGCTTTTTACACGGTTCTGCTTACTGCAGTGGGGCTGGTGTCTGCTTCAGACAGTCCTCAAGGGTTCTGTTGAGAAACAAAGGAACCCCAAACCTGTTTCCTCACTGTCTAATTACACCTGACTCTGCATCCTCCCCAGTAATCCAGGTGTTCCCTGTAGCATTTCCAGCCTCTCAGTCATGGAGCAAGGCACCTGTCAAAATTGTCATTGCCTTGAAAAAGAGCCACATCTTAGTGCTGGGGAGGAGTAAATGATCTAAAGTCCTTTGCCAAGACTGTGACACAAATCTATTAATTTTCCAAGGATTTATCAACTCTGTATTTTCACAAACTCCAGCAGTTTAAATGGCCTGATTGAATTTTTAATCCCTGCTAGCTTCATCTTTCACATTCCCCCTCACCCTATATCCCTCTGGGCTGTCAGGGGGAATGAGGCTGTGGGGGTGGACTCTGAAGTGCCCTAATGGAATATGACCCCACTGTTATTTCTCCCGGGGCCTCAACCCTTGTCATTTCTGTGCGTAGCCAAAGACTCGCCGGCAGACGACAGCGAAACCCCGTGCGCCATCCCCAGAAATGGCTGTGGAGGAGCTGTTCTCTGATTCCGGGGAGTCTGGAGAGGAGCTGGAGGATGCCGACTGGGTGCCGGTAAAAGCAGTCAAAGGAGCAAAGAAAAGCGTGATGGGGGTAAGATCCAGTCACCTTTAACTAGCAGAGATTCACCGCTCTGGTATGCCATGAAGCAGCTAAAGTGGTGATCTCCGTCTAGATGGAGGGCCCTGGGTGGGATGACCCAGGTTTGCCTTCTAGGGCACAGAAGTTCACTTGTTACTGACCCTGCAACTGGCCTCCTCTTGGGTCACTCAAAGTAATTATCACAGAACTGTTTGGGTTGGAAAAGCCCCTCCAGCTCCTCGAGTCCCCCCGTTCCCCAGCACTGCCAGGTCCCCACTGACCCCTGTCCCTCAGCACCACCTCCACACGGCTGGGAAACCCCTCCAGGGATGGGGACTCCACCACTGCTGCCCTGGGCAGCCTGGGACATGCCTGCACAACCCCAACGGGACAGAAATGGTTCCTCAGGGCCAACCTCAACCTCCCCTGCAAAACCTGGAGGCCACTTCCTCTCATCCTGTCTCTTCTTCCTGAGGAGAAGAGACTGACCCCCCACCTTGGTTCAACCTCCTTTCAGGGAGTTGTCAGAGCCAGAAGGTCTCCCCTGAGCCTCCTTTTCTCCAGGCTCAACCCCCACCAGGTCCCTCAGCTGCTCCTCAGTGCACTTGTGCTCCAGACCCTGTCCCCAGCTCCATTGTCCTTCTCTGGACACGCTCCAGCCCCTCAAATTGAAGATGCTTCTCTCGGGGATACTGAGGCCAGATGGCTCTGGAGGTGGAAGGACCTTGTTTCTTTCCCTGGGATGCAGGACCCACCATGAAACTGGGGATGGTTCTTGGGGTGGTGGCAGTCTGGGTGCGGTCTGTAAAAGCCCGCAGCTCTTCTGCACTGAGCTCTCCTCTCTCACAGTGCTCCTGTAAGGGCCGCTGTGGCAACAGGCAGTGCGGCTGCAGGAGGCAGAAGGTGGGCTGCACCCACGCCTGCAGCTGCGACTCAGGGAAGTGCAGGAACAGGGACCGTGGTGCTGTGGTGAGTGGAGCCACGCCTGGTGGGGGGAAAGGGCTGGCCCAGCGTGGCTGAGCACTGCTGGGTGGGTGGGTAAGCCATTACGCACGTGCGCAGCTCGTCCATGGCACTAATTCAGCCTTTGTCTGTGGTCACCGAGTACAGCATTTTCCATGGCAGCACCAGGCGCTTGCACTGAACTGGCGCCATGTCCCAGGTCACAAAGATTTACCCGCTGTCTGTCAGCCATGGAGCTGAAAGCCAACAGCTTCAGCCTGTCTTTTGCCCTTAGTAAATAAAAATGGTATTTTTTGCTTCAGAGGGTGCAAAAGCTTCACTTGTTTTCAGGTTTGTTTTTTTTTTTTAAGATTGGGAAACTTGGGGAGGGGATTGCAGCATCAGGAAGTGCTGCTCATTAGAACTCCTGCTGGAAGGGTCTGCCTGGCTCCTGGAGCTTAGAGGTTGGATTTGCTGCCTCCTACAGTAATTCTTTAATTATGGACTAGCTCATGAAACCAGTTGCTGGACAGAGGTGTCTCGCACCCTGTGCTATGAGCTATGGCACACCTGGGGAGAAGGTGGCTCAGGGACCCCCAGTATTTCTTCAGCTGTTGGATGTTTTCAAAGTGCTTCAAGCTAGTTCTTCCCTCAGGACTCCACGCTGTGCGCAGACCGGACGAGGGATTCAGAAGGTTCCTTCAAACTTGAAGACCCCACGGAAGTGACTGCAGGAGAGACCTTCTTCCAGCCTGTGTGCATCACACCGACTACAAAGGTACTGCCTGGAGTGCGAGAGCGAGACGGGGCTCTGTGTGCACCCCTCAAAACGGGTCCCCTCGTCCTGTCCCACACACTGTCCCTTCCTGCTCAGCCCTTGCATTTATCCTTACAATTTTGACCTCAACTAAGCAGCTCTTGACACTGGTCTGGCAGCTTCTGTGTGAGCTGCCCCACAGGGCCATGACCAGCTCCTGTGTTGGTTTCTTGCTCTCCCAATAGGTCCTGAAAGACATCACAGACCAGGACGTGTTCATGAAGAAGCCCAGCACAGCCGCTGCCCTACTCATGCGAGATGAGGAGTCCCAAGAGAACCATCTTCCCTTTGTGAAGAGGAAGAAGAGGATGCTGAGCAGCAACACCAGCTTCTTCTCGGGCTGCACCCCCATCAAAGAGGAGCTGAATTGACACCCTCCGGCGCTGGGTTGTTCTCTGTGTCTTTAGACCATGTTCCTGGTGACTTCTTGAAGCGTTGGGATCTCTTTCTGCAGCGCAAGCCTGGTGCCTGTTGTGCCTGGCAGCTTCTGGCCTCAGCAAGGGACTCAAACACTGGTTGGTGTCTGTTCTGTTGTAAATATTTGTATGTGAGGGTGCTGGGCCCATGGTAAGAAACTCTTCTCCTCTGGGATTCCTCTAGTGCGTGGAGGTGACTTTTCCAGGTGCCTCCTCCTGAGCTGTGAAGACGTTGGGTACAGTTTGATCCATAATCTTGAAAGAACTTTGCGTTTGCACTGGAAGTCTGGGCGCTGTCTCCGAGAGACAGCCCCAGGAACTGTTCCACGCCGTGTGCCAGCCCCAGGCAGCCCTGCCTGTAGTCTTAAACTAGCAGAGAGGGAAGGGTGGGTGGTCCTGGTTCCTTGGGGCCAGGCGCTCTCCCTGTTCAATGAATTGGGATCGGGCTGGCCCCATGTGAATAGTGTAGTAGTTTTAACTTGGACTTGTAGCTTTAATAAAGTAACTACCTGAACACCCTGGCTTTTAATTTTGTGTTGGTGTGTACAATGGGTTCTCTGGCCTCTCTCTAATTAAAATAGGTCTCAAGTCTGCTCTTCTCACAGGCTTTCCTGCCCTGGAGCTGCTTGGATATGCCCTTAACCATCAGAGAACTGCCTCGTTTCTCCAGAAGAAAATAAGTACCAACAGGGCTGAGCAAAGGCCCCTTCCCTTGTACCAGCTTGTTCCTGTTCTGAGGAGGGTTCGGGGCTCTGCAGCCTCAGGGCCTGCCCCATCCCACAAACCTTCCCCTCCGGGGTGCAGGGTGGGGAAACTGAGTCAGGATCATTTCCTATCTAAAGAACAAAGATGTGGCACAAAGGCAACAAGTTTTGGTGCAGAGAAACAGGAGCTAACACCTGCCTGTGGTTTGGGCAAACCTGGCCTGCTTGCAGGCAGAATGAGGAAATATTGCACCAGGGTGGGGGGAGCTGCCTGCTGGAGGAAGGTGGAAACATGGCCTTGGTCTCACCCCCTTGTACCACCCAGCTCCTCCAGTTGGGCACTGGGGTGACTAAGGGCCATGCTGGAGACCCAGAATGATGTTTTTCCCCACCAGACCAGTTACTCCCAGCCACGTGAAAGCCCCGCAGTCTGGGATGGGCCTCCCAGCCAGTGCCTGGCACCCCCAGCCAGTGCCCAGACCATGGAGGGCGGTGTTAAGCCATGCTGTGCACACCAGGGCACAAGTCTCACCACCCCCCAGTGCCAGGGGACACACCAGGGCTCAGATCCAGAGGAGCAGCTTCATTTTGTGTTGGGGTGCAGAGCCAGGACCCCAACAGCTACTGGTTAGCTGCCCCTGGGGGCACAGGGACACCCCCAGAGGACCGATACCCCCAGAGGACCAACACCCTCCATCATTTTATATTAAATATGGTCTACAGAACATACAACAGCCCCGTGTGGCTGTAGCATGTCCATGTACCAGCCTGTGTGGGAAAAGGAGTGTGTCTGCAGGACAATGAGTTTATCCAGATCTTAGACTATTACATGGGTAAAAGAGCCGGTTTGGGGGAGTGTTGGGTGTGGACATTTGTCTATATTATACACAGACAGACTATATAGATTTTTTTTATATATGTGTACATTATGTTTGTACTCTAAGTAGGTCTATGTTTTAGAGCTATTGTATGCAGACAGATGATAAATACAGACCCATAGACTCAGCCAGGGTGGAAAAGACCCTTCAACTCATCACCGCCAACTTTTGAGATATAGATATATATACATATACACAAATATGCATATAAAAATGTGTAGGGTTTGGGGTTTTTTTTTAATGCTATAAGCACTATGCTATATGAGCATAACCACGTGTTATATGTTCTCCACTACAGTATGTGGTTTATGTTAGAGTATAGCTTGTTTTTTTATATAGCTATCTATACATAATACCTCAGCATATGAAAGGCTGAGACAGTGCCCAGAGAGAGAGAGAGAGTGTGTATATATGTGTGTGTATATATATATAAATAAACAACACAGGTGTCCATGTGCTTTAGCTACACTCTATACACTAGCTAATATAGCAGCTGGTTTAGTGTATGTATGTTTCACATTCTATAGTAACTTATATTATGTGCTATGGGGGGGGGGGGGCGGTCTACGGCGAGAGTACAACTCTTCTAGGTGTAGCTAAAGGAAGAGTTATGGGAGAGTGGTGGGTCATAAATAGTTAAGAAGACACAATATGTCTACACATATTACAGTATTGCAAAATATATACACATACACACAAAAAACAGGTGTCTGTCAGTGAGTGTAGGCGTATACACACACACACACAGTGCCTCAGTTTGTATGTATGTGTGTGCGCATATATACACGTATATATTTATACAGATATATACACACATATCTATGTGTGCCTATAAAAGCTATACTCAGTGCACTGTCCATATTGGACTGTAGCTATTAAAAAAAAAAAAAAAAAAAAACTGAGCGCCTACAGAGTGCAAATACTGACCTGTGGACAGAGACCAACATGAAATGGGGGGGGGGGGGGCACTGTGTTCACATATACATATATATATATGTAGTTATATGTGTGTGTGTGTGTGTATATATATATATATGTGTTTGTGTATATATGTATTTATATATGCAATCTACAATCGTCTAATATCCATTATAGAACAATGTATAATACAGACCAATATATGCTGTATAATCTAGACACCGTGTGCGTGTGTGTGCAAGAGACAGCGGTGGGGGGGGGCGGGCAGGGGGGCACAGAGAGAGAGACAGCAAGAGACAGAGACAGAGGCACACGTGTGTGTGAGATCCCCCCTTGTGCCCCTGGGACACATATTCCCTCCCCTCTGGGTCTCGCCCCCTCCGCTGGCTCCACCTTTCCCCGCCCTCCCAGCAGCCCGGGACCCCAGGGCAGGAGCCAGCCCAGACAGCGCGCGGGGCCATGGGACACCTCCAGCCCCCAGAGCAGCAACTGAAAGCACTTCCCTGCTACTCCGCTCCCCCCCGTGTCACCCCTCAGCAGCTCTAGCAGGAAGGGCTAAGCCCCCCCTTGGCGCAGGAGCTCTCCCGCCCCGTCCCATCCCGTGGGGCTCAGCAGCAGACAGGGTCACAGGCAAGGGCTGTAGGAGCCCCAGTGCTCACCCAGGGCACTGCTACAGACCCACACCACGGGTTTAGTGTACAAACACGTTACCTTTATTCCATCTTTCACTTGGGACCTTGACGCACAATAAAAAAAAGGGGACTGCTGTCCCCAGCGACATCCCGCCTCACCCCTCAGGGGACATGGCCGGACCCACTGTGGAAGGGGATGGGGCAGAGGCTCCTTACAGGTTATCATAGTCATCCTCGTCCTCGTGCTTCCTCTTCAAGGGGTTCGAGTCAGAAGCCGTGTTCTGCGATGACACCATATTTGTCGTGATGAGGATGTTCTTTGGCCCAATTAACGAAGGATTAATTAGAACATTCTGCACTGTGGGAGTGGTGGGCGTGGCTGTGAACAAGAGCAGAGGCACCGAACAATAAAACAACAGCTGACTCCCCCGCTGCCAGAGACCCCCAGCCCTGTGAAGCAGCGGGTGCTTCCAGAATGTTCTGGGCTGAAAGCCCTGGTTGAGAGCCCATGTCTGACCTGACTTGACGGCCGCCTGCGAGGAGGGGATCTGCACGGTGAAGCGCTGGCCCGTGAGCGACACCGGGGTGCCCACCTTCGCCGAGACTGACACTGCCTGCGCTGACGGCGTCCCTGAGAGCCAGAATGGCAAAAGAGGCATTAAAAAACACCTAAACACACTTGTGCTGGTGAATTTGCTTTCCAAGGGGAGCCCACGGGGCTCCAAAGCAGTGGGAAGACACAGGGCCATCCCGAGACTGGGCACGTAGGAGCCAGATTCTCAGGCAGAACCACGGATTTACTCCAGAGCTCTAAAACTATGAACACAGAAACACGTTAGGGCAGGTCCTCGGTCACAAACAGCGCGAGCCTCTCAACAGTGGGTTTTGCTCAGGGCTCACACTGAGGAAAACCCCTCAAACTCATCCAGGCTTCTTGAACAATCTCTTCACGGCCAGAACTTACCAGAAACACCAGAACCAAACCCCGGCAGGTCAGCGGTGTGCGGAGGTACCACAGATTACAATAATCTTTCTAAAATTAATTTCATTTTGATGCTGTCAGGAGTCAGGAGAGCCCCAACACATCCTCACTGGTCAGACTATGCTTTAAATTATTCCTCATTCATTTTTTTCCTTCATAAAAAGAAACCCCACCAACATGGGAAACCCCAAGCGAGCTGTTTCCTACCTAGAGTCGGGGTGCTGGGCCTGCTGCTCACCGCCCCGACACTCAGCCGTGGGACTGTTATCCTCCCTGCGGAGGAGGAGACCTGTGGAGAGAGAGTGTTCACCTCAGCGTCCCATCAGGATCCACGAAAAAGCATCCTGCAGGAGCCCCGAGAGCCCGCTTCCTGGCGATGGGGGAACACACAAGCTTCCCAACCCCTCGGGGTGTGAGCGACAGCAGCACAAGAGCCAGGGAGCGCCTGGCCCTGGGGCAGTGCCGGGGATGGCCAGGCAGGGAGGGGAGCCAGTCACAGCCCCAGCTCAAGTGGGTTAGATCCAACCAGGGAGAATAACTACAACAGTTTAACCAACAGCAATTACTCCACCCCATACCCAGCACCAGCACATCCCATGTCACCACCTGGGGCCTTAAGTTCAACTTTTAAGATCCTTTTTTTAAAATGGGGAAATAAACAACACTGAGACATTCAGTATTTTCCAGCAAGTGATGTAAATCTTCCCTCCTCCCTCTAAAGCAGAAACAGCGGAGGGACAAGTACAAAACACCCTTCGATATCCACGCTGAAGCTTCACTTTTGCTGTCACAATCTCACAGTCAACTTGCCCATTTTGCTTTAACACTAAACAATTCAGATGCATTTTGTGACTCCCTCCGCATTGCGAACGCAGCAGCCATGGGAACCGCTGCCAGTTCCCCGAGATACAGACCCCTGGCCGGGCCTCAAACACTCTCTGCCGGTGTCTGCCCACATGTATCCTTCAGGGGGATGAAAATCCCCAATTCCAACCACGCTCCTGCCCCAGGACGTGGGCGCCAGGTGCGTCCTCCCCCACCCAAAGCCCTCACCTTCTTCTGCAGGGACTTCAGCCGGTAGTTGGGTGCTGTCAGGCAGTACCTGTCGGGCGGCAGCCGGGGTCCAGAGTAAGGCTTTATCAACGGCAGCGGCGTCTGGTTCTTCTGCCTGGCGATGTCTAAGAGGAACTGGAGAGAGGCCGTTAGGCTCCTGCCTGCAGCCCTTCACCGCGTCCCGCTGTTACCCGCAGGCTGACTCACATCTCGCGGTGGTGGGGATGTGAACGACTGGTCTGTCCGGCACTGGATCGCCAACCTCACGTCATCTGCATCCACACTGGATTTCTTGGCGTGGCTCGAGTAAATTTTGGCATCTTCCAGGATAGTCGTGACGTACCCTGGGGAAAACAGACCCTCCCGTTAGAAGAATTAAAAGACATAAACCTTGCCCCCGCGATCACACCCGGCTGTCACTGAGCACACCGCTTCCCCCGGGATTAAGGGCTGCCAGGGGACCCCCCCCCGAGTTAACCAGCAGCATCTCCCGTCTCCACTCGGCTCTCCTCCCGCCCGGGGCAGCCCCCGGCCCCGCCGCCGCTTACTGTAGGCGAACTCCAGCATCTGGTTGATGACGCGCGGCTCGTACTCCGTAATGCCCATGTCCTTCAGGATCTGCGCCATCACCTGCGGGCCGCAGGGCAGAGAGGCACCGCTCAGCCGCGCCGCGCCGCGCCGCGCCGCCCCGTCCCGTCCCGTCCCGTCCCGTCCCGTCCCGTCCCGTCCCGTCCCGTCCCGTCCCGTCCCGTCCCGTCCCAGTCAAGCTCCACCAACCCTCGCCGCCCCTCGCGGTACCTGCGCGTCTTTAGGAGCGCTCTTGGGCGACGCCATCTTGGGCGGCTCCATCGCTTCCGCTCGCCCCGATCTGGCGCTTCCGGCCGCGTGACCGAGGGAGGAGAGGCGGGCGGGCGCCGCTACGGCGGCCGGGAGGGCGGTGGCGAGGCGGTTGCCACGGAAACGCGGCCTGGCCCTGGCGGGCGCAGCGCCGAGCGGGGGGAGCCTCGGTCCTGGCAGCAGCGTGTGTGGGGCGGGTATTGCTCTTCCAGATCTCGGAGCCGAAGCAAACCGGCCCTCGGGGCCGCGGCACCAACGGGGGTTGCAGCGTCCTCAGGCCGCTGTGTGGGTCCCCCTGCCCCGGGGCACAGAGGCACCGGTCTCACCTCAGTGGAGTGGGCCCCTGCGCTGGCTTAGCAGGGCGTTTACCCTGCTGTTTATTTTTAAAAACTACGTTTCTGTGGTGCAGAAATTCCTGTTAATAAAAATATTCGTGGAGACAAAGCGAGGTGGGGGGGTCGGTCTCTTCTTCCCAGGAACAGCAACAGGATGAGAGGAACTGGCCTCAAGCTGCACCAGGGGAGGTTGAGGTTGGCCCTGAGGAACGTGTGTCCCTCCAATTCGCACCTGTAAACGCCCTGCAAAGCATTCCAGCAGCAGTGAGACTCTCTCTCTGCTTCTCTCCTCCGCCCAGGCTGGAGTTTCACACCTGGGAGCTCACCTAGACGTAAATGCAGCTTCTAGACCCATCTTGGCCCACCCCGTGCCGTGGGTTTGCTGGTGACAGGGTGCAGAGGCAGTCCTGCAGCTCTGGCAGCAGCGGCTGGAGGAGCTGGAAAACCCGCGCCCAGCACGTGCAGGGGCGGGAGGCGCAGGCAGCCAGAGTCCTCTGCTGCGGCTTGTTGGCTGCCAGCGCTGCAGCGTGGCGGGCCAAGTCATTTGACTTTCATGAGTCAGACCATGTTACACAAAAACATCCTGCGAGGAGGGAGCGGAGGATGGAGTCCAGACACTGACCTTAGACAACAGACAAAAACCACTTTTTACCTTGTTTTAGGGCAGGGAGGGAGGGGAGCTCTTCCTCCACAGCCTGGACCAGGCTGGAACTTGGCCTCACCAGCTCGTCTGCTGCCACCGTTTATCCCCGATGGAGTAATAAAGACCCTTCATACCACCAAAAGACTGGGGGTGAACCCCAAGAGCGGGCAAACAATCTTCCACCCCCACCCTGAGCTCCCGTCATGCTGTGATGCCCTTCCCCTGCGCAGAGGTGGCTTTCCAGGCTGAGCAGCACGACCGAGAGCTGCGGCCACTCGCAGCGTTTCTGCCAGGAAACCAGCTGCGAGGAGAGGACACCGAAAGCCAGTTTCTCCCAGTGCTGGAAAACAGGAAAGGGGGTCACGCCGTGGCCACACCACCAGTGTAGCGTCAGACACTGCGAGTTCCTTCTTTATCAGGTTTCTCTGAGGTGTTCGGGTGCAGCAAAGCCAGGCCTTGGCACACAGATGGCTGTTCTCGGAGGAGTTCAGGTGCCTAAATCCCTCGGAGAAACCCCACAGCCAGAGCTCCCGCCTCTTGGAAGCGGCTGCAGACATCGCCCTGACGTTAGAGCCAGGGATCCACCAGCACAATGCAGGGACTGTTCAGCGCTGACCTTTGGAGCCCAGTCCTGCATGGTTTGGCTCTACAACACGCTGGCTTTTGGATTGTCCTCCAGACAAGGGAAACGCAAAGAGCAGAGTTGTGGGGAGAACGGGGGAGGTTTATTTTGCAGCAGGGCCCCTGCTTGCTTCTGCCAGCGCCCCGATTCCTGCATTATGGAGAAATTTCCAAGGACTGCGGCTGGGCACACGCTGCTGTGGAGCTGAGCAGCACACACAGCCGGGTTAACCTCCAGCTTCACGGTGCCTTCTCTCGTGCTGGCCCCTTTTCTCCTCTCCTTCCCCGCCCTGGTGCTTTCCAGCTCCTCATCTCCGACGTTCTCTGAAGCAGTAAGTGAATCAGGGCTGCCCTGGGAAGACCGATGGCCAAGGAAAGGCTTTCCCCTCCTATCTTAATAACACCATTAAGGCACCAGCAGTAGAAATTCCGCCCTCGGCAGCACATGCCGGGGAGGAGCTCAAGTGGGAAAGGCCCTGAGTAAACACAGAGCGATGGAGAATTATGGAACTGGCCCAAATGGGCTAATTAAATTTCCAGCGTCAAAGAGCTGCTTGGTGACTGCAGGCAGCCCAGGGACCTCCCAGCAGTGCAGCATCGTCACCGGCAGCAGGAAAGCCAGGAAGCACTCCATGACCACCAGCGAGCCTCCCTGCTGCTCGGCGGGGCCTGGGGGAAGATTTCCACCAGTGGTGCTCGCAGGTGCTGGAAGGATCTGGTAAGTTCGAGAGGGGACTGCAGCTCCTTGGGGCTCTTCCACAAGGGATCTGGAGCCCTGCCGGCAGACCCGGCTCTGTGCTCGTACTGGGATCCACAGGACTTGAAGTGACACGTGAAAACACAGCCCTTCTCCAAACACCGCAGAGCTACACGTAAATGTCACAGAGAGATGATCACTGCCTGGACCCTCGCTTCGATGCATGCCCCTGGCCAGCCCTGCCCCTGGCTGTGAAAGTGGACATGGGGCTCATCTCCAAATGACATAGACTCCTCTAAAATTAGGTTTTTTCCCTTTGATGTCCACATTTTGGTGCCAGTGACTGTAATTTCCACCATCCTGCTTTTCTCGAGAGTCGCAGGGTGTTTGCCCATCGCCCTTGTTTGTGGAAGAGGCCAATGCCGAGCGTGAAGAAGTAGCGCAGGGGCTGTCCCAGCACCTCACGAAAGGGCTCAGGAAACAGCATCGCTTGGTCCCGCCGCTGACAGCACTGGGGAAAGAACAGTGTTGTGAGAAGGTTCCACAAGTAACTCTTCTCCCAGAAGAGATTTAAGGCAGTTCTTAATGACATGTAAACTATGTGTTTCTTCACCCTGAATTATTCCACAACTGACTGCTCCTGGGGGAGAGGGAAATGCACAAAAGCAGACGAGAGCTCCGTGGTCAAATCTGAATACATCTGCATTATTTATTGGCTGTATTAAATATATTATCTATTTGATAGTTACAATTTAGTAATACAATGCATGGCAGCTTTAACATAGGGTTGAGATACCTCGACGTGACGATACAAGGAGACGGAAGATACCTAATACATGGATTAATGCCACTCGGGTCGACCGACCTGGAACGGAACCAGCTGACGGAAGGTCTGTGCTGCGGGAGGCTCTCCCGGGTGTCGTCTGGAAACATGGGTGTTCTGTGGCAACCGCAGAGGAACCTCCTTTCACTCGTCAGTTAGGATTTACTCTGTGATGCCAGTTTATCTTTTAAGGTATTGTTGCCAAAGAAACCCCCTCAGACCCCCTTCTAAGGGCCAGAGAAACAACCCTTTGGCCACAGAGCTTTGCTGGCGGCGACTTATTTGCTAAAAGTAGACTATGAGGAGAAATAAAGGCAGACTGTAAACTCTTCTGTGAACTAAAGACTAATACCAGTATAAAACTCTTTCCGACACCGGAGGGAGAGATTTCTATGATATCATAAATGATCGACTTAAAGTTCTGCTACAAGTAGAACAATACATTCAAACATACATTTTTCCAGGACTTTTGATCAAAATAAATAGAGTACAAAAGGCAGAGCACGCTTTGAAAAGGTTAATTTCAGATTGCACCATAACTCTACGCTGAGGAGGATGAAGCAATACTAAGTCATAATTTAGATTTTCCACATCTGAGATACGACACGATGCCTTGAAAACTCTAACGCAACATTAGTCATCAACTACCATCGGAGAAGGGCCCCGGGGGTGACGAATCCCTGGCCACGCTCGGCTCGTAGTGCTGCTGCACCCAGCACCCCACAGACAAGCGCCTCGCTCCCATGGATAGAAAGCGTAGCCATGGTCTTGGCAAAACACGCTAAATCGACCTTTCTGTGGCATATTCCAAACACCCCCAAGTCTGAAACACACACGAAACCTCCGAGTTCCAGCTTTCCAGATCAGGTTTGATCTAGAGAAGAGCTCTCACACTCATCTCGAGCGGATTGATCAGCAACAGTCATCTGTAGTGCACGGCGTCTGCAAAAACACCCCGGACAGACAGGGCGAGCTCCAGAAAAGTTCCTTCCCGTCTAGAACCCAATGGAATGTGAGGTGCTACCACTGCGATAGCCAGTCGTTTAAAACAGCGTAGAAAGGTCAGCTAAAAAGAGTTCTCTGTGTATGAGTGGGTGACTCGGATTAACTTCAAAGGGCATCCAAAAGCGGGCTGAACTTTTTATTTTTAGGTTAATAATAGTACAAAAACATCTGCTCAGTTTGAGCCAAATAGCGTAACATTTATCATAAATGCACTCTTTCTCCTCACAGACGATAACCTGTGCTGGCCTGGGAACGCTGCGGAGAGCTCCTCAGGAGCACAGGACATCACTTCTCTCTCAGGCACTGAGAGTGAAATGGGGACTGGGCCACGGGGACTGGGCCACGGGGACTGGGCCACGGGGACTGGGCCACGGGGACTGGGCCACGGGGACTGGGCCACGGGGACTGGGCCACGGGGACTGGGCCACGGGGACTGGGCCACGGGGACTGGGCCACGGGGACTGGGCCACGGGGACTGGGCCACGGGGACTGGGCCACGGGGACTGGGCCACGGCAGCAGGACAGTCTGGAGGGGCCCTGCTCCGCCACACCCCATACGCTGCCTCTGCTGTGACATCCTGCACTTGGCTTAAAACTCTAAAAACTGCTGGCAGCCGCTGCTTTAACACTTGAAATTATTATTACTGAAGCCAAAAAACTACAATAACTGTGGAGTAGCACTAAGTCCATACTCTGCATTCCCTCTATGGTGCAGGAGTGTAACGCTTGCGCTGCAGGACTGCTCCAAGGCTAAAGCGTCTGCTGCTGGATTCATGCACCCCAAACTACGACAGAACTGGCTACCGCTGCTCCAGTTGCACTGGAGAAGGACTCGCACTAGCAACGCCACCTTCCCTCTGCCCGGCCAAAGGGCCCCGTGTGGAATCCAGAGAGAGGAGGAGCGTGCGCACGGTGTGCGCACAGTAAGGCAGTTTCCGGCTGTTAATTAACAGCTCACCCTGATTACAGAGGCCCCAGGATTACCCTTTCTACAAGAAATCTGTGTTCAGTATTTGGAAAGGATCTGCCAACCCAGCCTTGCTGGGAGCCAGCAGCAAAAGTGGAAACACGTCACAGTACGTGTCCAGCTCAGATTTTTCATTCGAACTAACCATAAATACCCGAAATAGCTCCCGTACGAAAAGCTGAGCGCTGAGCAGGCTCTCCTCTACTTGATGACAAAGTACTGAATGACAACAGCGAATAAAATAGCCACCACCGCGAATCCACAGAGAAGGACGATGGCGATGAAGCGCTCCTCACGCAGCGTCTTCTTCGTCTCTGCCAGGTCCGCCGTCGAATCGGTGCAGGGTGGAACCAGCTCCTGTTTCTGAGATGAGAACGCTGTGCTGGGGCTGTACGGGCCATACAGTTCCTGCGAGCCGGCAGAGTCCTGCGACTGGCGGCCAGCACAGACTCGGACCCGATATTCACAGTTTGTCTGCAGGCTTGAGAGGCGGAAGGACGTCTCCGGTCCTTTGTACACCTGGTCGGAAGAAGAGAGAACCGCTCAGATTCAGCCCACCACTAGCACTCAGTGCTTTCCGTGTGCTTTACGAGCACACGCAGCGCTGCGTGCTGCCTGAAGTCGCTCTCTTTGAGCCAACTGAATGAAGTCTCTTTTATTTCTGAAGAATTCATGATTTGAGAATCGAAAGAGCCAAGGGAACTGGTGGGAGACCAGGATAAAACAGTGTGAGCCCGCTTCTGGGTAACCAGCTGGCAGCCAGGATTGTAAACAGAGTCCTGGGCCAAAATGCAAAGCACTGGCATCCCCAAACACAACTTCACCTTCCAACACAGACCCCTCTCTTGGCAGTAATGGTTCACAGTGCAACCCCTCGGTTCATTCTGCGCAGTAAGAGGTACCTGATCGAACTCTCTCCCAGCAGCAAGCTGAAGGATGTAAACAATGGAATCCCCTTTCATTGGCTGTAAAGGTTCCCATGTGATTTCGTAAGAGTTTTCTTCCAGCTGATTTGCTTTGGGTGCTAGAAAAAAAAAAACCCAACACTTTGTTGGCATTTTAGAAAAAGGGAACAATGGTCTCTACAAACATCCTTGTGTTTTCCGTTGGAAGAAAAGGCCCAAACCCACCAGTCTCTACAGTGACTCATTTTCACCACTACCGCAGCGAACGGGCCCTGGTTCCAGTGGCTACCAGGAAGTTTCCTTGCTCTGCCTTGACATGAGCTTTGCCTTTCTGTATTTTCCATCGAAAACGTGTCAGTGCTAACGTGAGCAACTGGGCTGGGTAGAGCTAAAAGCCGAAGGTTTTTCCCACGTGTTTGTCACTGCTGTAGAGGCAACCGTCACTCCTAGAGGTAACTGTCACTCCAGTAACTTTAAGCAGTTAAGGTCTGTTTCATTCGTCCTTTTCCTTTGCTGTACTTTATACCCTTGTCTGTCTTTCCAAGCTGAGGAGTTTCTGACGTCTAAGGCTTGTACAGAGGCACAAGCACTTTCAGATCCTTGGAGAAAGGGGCGTTTATGCCCGTGCATCTCCAGAGCTGAAATTACATGTGGTAAACGCAGTTAATTGTCCGACCTGGTCCTCAGCATGACTTTCCCTCATGGCAATCTTTAACGTTCCTATTAGAAAGCGAAGATCAGAGGAATCATCTGTGTTCTCGTCTGCTGTTGTAAGTGATCTCAAATGATTGATAACCCTGAAAAAGGCCTTTCCAGCCAAAACGGGGCAGAAGAAATCCTCACTGTCAGGGGTGGAAGAGCCACACGCTGGTCCTACACCAGTACAACCCTTCCTACACCACGATAAAGCCCCTCACTGGTTTCTGTTCTCTGCCCCACAAAGACGCTGGGCTGGGAAGAGTCAGGCTGCGGTGTTCACTTGAGCACATCAATGGCTTGCAGTAGTTCTAGGAATGGTGTCAACTCACCTTTAAGAGACGCGGGTGGAGACTTGGTTGTAGTGAAGGCGTAAACTTCGGAAAACGCCCCCTCCCCAGCGTCGTTGTACGCCTGGATTCTGAAATAGTATGTAGTGGATTCGCTGAGCCGCTGCACCTTGTATGTGTGACAAGGACCATTATAAACCGTCATGAACCTGGAAGAAAGACACAGAATACAGGCAAATCACCCTGTGATGATAAGTTTCTACGTCAGCGGGACACTTCCATATCCAACTGAAGCCCAAACAAGTGCCAGGGCATTGTGGGTACCCCTGGTTTCCACAGGCAGGCCTGAGGAATGTTGGGCAGTTTGACCTCTACTCCTGTCACTGACAAGTCATGATGGGCACTGGACCAGCACACACTCCGCTCTGGTGCTGGTGGAAGCCTTCATTTACATGCAGGGAATGTTCATTCGACCTGTCTGGCACTGAGCTACAGCTGCACACAGCTACCACGGGAGCTGTTGGAGCAGACTGCTGGCTGGAGTCAAGAGAATAACCCTTGTGTGCAGGGGCGAAGGTGGGATTTCAAGGTGAAGAACAGCCCTCAACCCGTGTGTCTTACATGCAAACCAGACCTCGTTTTAGAAATTCCAGAAACCAAACCACCCTGGGAACACAGGAAGATCTAAGATCTTACTAAATAGTGAGCAGTTTTTGCTGTTCACAAGTGCAACAGCCATTAACAGCATTTCTGGCTGGAAGATGGGATGGGAAAATGCAAACCTTGGGATGCCCCAATCACTTACTAGTGCCAACAGAAGTGACAACACTTACAATGTCCCAAAAACGTGATACTAAGCTGTAAAGCAACAATGTCCTTCACAGTCTGACCCTCTTACCTGCCAAACCTGTCCTCCATCTGCAGGTTGAACTGGGTGGGGTTGGTGATTAAAGCTCTGCTCGGCCCTTCGCCCCATTTGAGTTTAAGGCTCTGGTAGCTGAAGACCACGCACTCCAGGTGGGGAGGGTCGGGAGGTAGTGGCTTCGTTTTGGCTTTAATGGACTGACTGAAAGGGCCGACTCCAAGGCTGTTTATGGCCTGTATTCTAATTCTGGAGGTGCAAGAAGAGCAGCCACGTGGTTAATTTACTGAGGCTCTCACACATGCTAGGTCATAAAGCAAGAGTTGAAAGCTGTACAGAACATAACTCCAAACAATAAAGCAGTTAAAACACAGTTAGAAATTAACTCTAAAAATAACCTACTTCTGTAAGCTGAAAGAAACATTGCTTTCAAAATTTCAACCTCTACCCTCAAAGCCTTGACTGAAAATCTCACTGAGGTGGTTTCAGAGTGACCTGATCCATCATCACCTGTACAGGGTGTCAGGCAGCAGATTCTCAAGAATGTGGCTTGTGTTTCTTCCCACAGTGACGAGCTGCTTTTCCCCGTATTCTATATTATACCCGGTGATCTCTGCCCCGTGGCAACATGGTTCTTCCCAGTGGATCACAAGGCACGTTGATAAAGGAAGAGGCATTTCCATCTGATCTTCTTCAAGTAAATGCAGCACCGACACCGCTGCAGGCACCGCCGGGGGGGTGGTCACCACGCCAGCCTCGCCGAACAGCCCCACGCCAGCGACGTTCAGCGCCTGGAAGAGACCCCATGCTGGTGACCAAGCCTACACTGACCTCACCAGGCAGGCACATCAGTCACACTGCCTTTGCATGCTACTGAAAGCAGTTTGGAAGAGAATGGAAAATCTCCCAAGTAAGATGTAAACACGGCATAATGGCTGGAATTTGATGCAACTCTAAATTGATCTAAATTTCATTTCTAGAAACATAGTTAGGAAGGACTAGGGGAGAAGGGGAAGCGTTTTTACCTTCTCCATTGCATTAGTAGGTGACAGCACGTGAATTTATTCATCTCCAGCTGAAGCTTTTCTTCGAACTGGATGTACTTATTCATTCACTCAGTAACATCACAAAGTGCTTTTCATACCTGGACTCTGCAGTAATAGGTGGTAGCAGGTGTGAGACCTTTCACTTCATAGCTCTGGCAAGGGCCACTGTAGATGATGTGCATCGAGCCCTCCACCTGTCCCCAGTCCAGTCTGTATTCGCTGATCTCTGCACCGTTGCATGCCGGGCTCTGCAGGTTTAAGGGATATGTTTCCTTTCAGCTACTGCACATACACAGGTTCATCATACGTGAGCATCATCTCTGGTTACACTGAACAAAGACGGGGAAGAGGAGCACCAGCGTGGAAACCTGAGCTCTTCTCCACCACCACCAAAGGCACAAGCTTAAGTCCAGCTTGTTAAAAGGTTTCCATCTGGACATGGCTGTAACACCACCACAGTTCAGACCAGAATTCTGAGTGACTCACAATCTCTCACCACTTGGATGCACTAATCATACATTAGTTACCATACCAGGAGGAGGATTAAATGTCACCCAGTTTATGCAGTTAAGATGGAAATTCATAGCTGACAAAATTTACAAAACCTCTATAAAGAGATGGGCTCAAAATACTCCACCTCACCGTCTGCTGTTTGTCCCATTTCTGTGTGTCATCCACGTGTCACTACAATTCTCAAACTATTAATTTGTGTGTTACTGAGCATCACCAACACCTACCTCCCAGGAAACAACAGCACAGGTTGCGCTTTTACAGGCAATGAGGGGTTTGCAGCATTGGTCGGGGGGTCCCGGAGCAGTGGAGATCTCTGCTTTGTCAGAGTGGGGGCCGAACTGCATGAAAACATAACTACGTGAACACAGCAACGGCAGTGGGGCAGAACTGGACATGCGAGGGTATGAGCTGAAGAAAGCAAATTATTGTTAACTTGATGGGGAAATAAACCGAAGAGTTCAGGGCTTAGTTTCACAGTGCCATTTAAAATTCTCTTCAGATGGTTTGCTCTCTAAACTGGCCCTGGGCCTGCAGGATATATGTCATCCTCTGCTGGTATGGCTTTGTGAACTCCTCCTGACCCCTTGTCAGGATCTGGGTTCCAGAAGCAGCCAAGTTCTCTCTCAGACAGACTTTTATTCAACCAGCATTTATCCCAACCTGGTTCAAACCTGGCATTATTCGCACACACCCTCTACACAATCCCACTCCCGCACTGCCGAGCCTACGCCAAGCGTAAAACGAACAGCAACGGCTTCAGGCACAAACATCAGGTGGTTGTTCACAGCCAGGAGCATGGGGTTTATGCTGCAGTCAAAGGAATGACTAAAAGTAGTAGGAGAACGTATGGCACCAGCTTTGGACCAGTTACCTTCAGCACTGGCAGCAATGCAGTGAACCACCACAGAAATGCACCATGCAGTGAAGAGCCCCTGCTCAGGGACCTCCAGTCCTTCCTTCAGCCCTAATCTAGTGAAACTTCTTTAAATCATATTTTTTATGCTGTAGGAAATTTTGCTCCTTCAACAGAACTACGACAACACAGAAGCTCCAAAATACCACCAGGCTGGTAAGTCTCATCACCATCTCTCATGTAAACATGCTCTCGTTAGCGCTGTGGTTACCCCAACTTTATTTGCTGCTCGTATCCAGAAGCAGTACGTTCTCCCTGGAAGCAGATTGTTCACTGTGTATTCAGACACTGGACCCTGATAGACTTGTCTGCGTTCCTCTTGCTCAGAGTTTGCCATCTCCAGAATATACTCTGTGATGTCGGAACCTCCGTCTACAGCCGGTGGGCCTAGGAAAGAAAAAAAGGTATTTTTTTTCCCGTTAATTTCACAAAGCACTTTTTCCTTTAAGTAGTTTCTATGCAGCCTTCTCAAGGTAGAAGTTGAGTCAGATGAATTCTAGAAGTTGGAGTGCAGGCTTTTATCGTGTACCTGAGCAGAAACTCTTGATGAAGCTTGCTTTCCCCCCCCAGATACTGACAGATCAGTTTAAAATGGCCTTCCTCAGTTTTTTTCAGATGTTTTCCTTGTATTTACTTCAAAACCCAGTGTGACTTCATTACTCTTTGACTATCTCCTGAAGAGTTCTAAGGTTTTTCATTTGTGTTATGACATTTACAATCGGAAAAGTGTTGTGCCCAGCCACACTGGAGCTTACCCCACTGCAGAGCGATCTCCTTGGGCTTGGCTTTGCCTGCCAGGCACGGAGCGTGACACGGACCAGGAGGAACGGCTGATGTCGTGACCGTCATAACGTCAGAGGCCTAGCAGCGATACACAGGATTTCAGAGTGGAAACACACAAAGACATTTCCCTACAACATCTCGAGAAGTGGTTTTCAGAAGCAAGTTTATCCTCCTGTTTCTCACCTGGCTTTCACCACCTTTACTGGCACAATAAACTCTCATTCTGTACGAAGTGCCGGGCTTGAGGTGATCGCACACGTGTTCACGCTGGGAGCCGCTGTAGACAGTGTCCCATTTACTTCCTGAGGAAACAGACACCACTTCACACCACAGAACCTTTGCAAAAATCAACCTTGAAAATCCTCTCACACAATCATTCTGTTGGCAGAAGAAAGTGCTCCAGCACAGGCTGCCTGAGGGTGAGGAGCTGACTGCTTACCAACCGACGCTTCTGAGACTTCCAAACAGTATTTAGTGATGTCCGACCCTCCGTTATCTTTGGGTGGCTCTGAAAGAAATCAACATCTTAAAATGAATTACAGCAGGTTTCAAACCAATGCATTATCCTGTTACCAGCTTTTCCAGAGAAAATGTTCCTTTACTGCCAGACACATTCCAGTAGAAAACTCAACTCAAATACAAATAGAAACTGTGTGCTTAGATATTCACAACACACTCTGCAGAATAATTTTTTCTGTAATTAATCGTGATTATGGCAGGAAGAAGAGTAGCCAGGGAAATACTGCCCCATCTCTTATTTTTAAGAGCACACTGGAAATTATTTAAGCACCATGATAAATCCGGAGGCTCTTATGACAGCCAACAGCCCTGACTGCTTCTCTAAAATTAATAAAGAAAACCAGTCCTTTTGTGCCACAGCCCCCAAACAAACCAAGCTGCGATTTTTTGGAAACTCTTACGTGCTTCTCCTGCGATAACAATATCTGCAGAGACAAAGAATTTGCCTGAGCTCGCCTCTGCGTTGTGACCCGCACCACTGCCAGACTGTCCTTACGTAAGCAGCACTCAAAGACGGTGTGAACAGAACAGCACCTACCCCACGTAACCTTCACGCTGTGTGGATGGATCTTGCCCTTCACGGCCAGTTTACTCGGTGGTGCAGGTTTGTCAGCATTGGTGCTGTGCTCCACCACCTCGCTAGGGCTACTTTTTCCTTCGCTGTTGTAGGCAAAGAGCTGTTTCAGGAATGAACGGAATATATAATAAATGCTTGATTTTATGACAAGGAATATCCTGCTGATTTTAAAATTCTTCCAAAAAAAATACCAAAACCCACCACAACAGAAAAGACAACAATTTAAAAGAAAACAAAATCAGCCAGCGCAAAAAATCTGATTTGTATTATGAATCCACCAAACCCGACTGGAACAACCAAAGTACTGCAGGGAATTTTCTGCTGTCTCCACGGAAAGCGCCTTAACTATAGGAAAATGCTCGAGCTCCAGAAAAGCACAGCCATCATGAAACTAGAGACAAAAGAGAGTACAGACCCTGAACTTGTAGGACGTGCTCCTCCTCAGATTTCTTAAAGTGCACGAGAGCTCGTCCCCGTTGTACTGCGGCTGGAACCCATAGCCCTGGGAAGGAGGAACAAACCCTGTCACTCATTTTCCATGATAAAAAACAGATCGGATCGACCAAACCATACAGCTTGAACTTCACCTTTGTTGTATGAACACATGCAACACCAGCCATCTGCTGCAGGACTTTGCAGCCGTTTATGTGAAAGCAGAACACGGAGTTAATTTTTGATTTCAGCGCTAGTGTGTATCAGGCTTTTGCAGATAAACCAAACGCCAGCACTTACAGAGCCTTCTTCTTCCACCTCCAAGGTGTAAGTGAGGCAGTCCTCGGCAGACACCCCGCTCGGTGGGCTCCACTTCACCGCCAGCCAGGTCACGCCTGCTTCCACCAGCACGGGGGGTGAGGGGGCTGGTGGGACGATTCCTGCTGTATAGTATGACACTGGCTCGCTGAACCCGCTGGAAAAGAATTTTAAAGGAAAAACATGAATAGCAGCAGAGGCAGATGATGAGAAAATAAAGGATGGGATAACTTCTGTTCATTACCTCATTCCAATATCGTTTTTAGCAGCTAATCTGAGCGAGTATTTTGTAGAGGGAGTCAGTTTAGTGAGTTTGTACTGCTTCAGATGCCCGTAGTAGCATTCTTTGAAGGGTCCGTTCTTCCCCTGTAGAAAATGTGAGAACATCCCTAGTCACTTTTGGCACGGGGCCTGTATGCTCCCTGCTAAGGTCAGCTTCTTCACTCTGTATTTTCCTAACTTTCATTTCACTAATTTAATAATTAAAAAAATGAGCGAGCCTAAAGAACGTGAAAAGCCCATGTCATGGTGGTCACGCTGAGTATGCTGACAGCAATCCTGAGAACTCCTGATAATAAAACCGCGTTTTGATGGAGATACCTGTTTATTTTTGGCACTGTGGATGTGACAAAATGGTAATAAATGACCGCAGTGGGAAACAAACCACAGCTTTCTTATCCCTCTGGAATGCATTTCAGTAAAAAGTTCAAATGCCGAGCGATATTTGTGGCAGCTACCGAAGACACAAGCCAAACACTGACCCTTTTGAACAGAGCACAGGAATTAATGATGCTCTGAACGACAAGAACCAAAGGGGGGATTTTATGCTGTCCTCTCAGAGGACCTGGGAGGATTGTCTTCTCAACTGGCTGCAGCACCAGCCAGTGCATTCCAGCTTTTTAATGGGCTTGTCCCTTTAAACCGGTCTGGACAGATGCACTGAAAATAGCCGATGTCCCTAAGCAAGAGGTATTTTTAAGTATAATTGGTCTACAGATGTCATTATGATTTTGTTTTGCACTAGAAAAGGTCTTACCTCATCCCATTCCAAAAGAAAATTGGTTATTTTGGAACCATTGTCATTTGAGGACTGAAAATAAAGAAACAATGAAATAAGTTAAAATCAAACAGTTGGACTTCTGTAAATATTTTTTGCACATTAAAAACTCATTTTAACAATTGAATATAATGCAATCCAACCGCCTTCTAAACCAAGATATTTAGCAAAGGCCTGAGAGGAATCTGCAGAAGGCACAGAGCTGCCCTCTCCCTCCACAGACACACTCGGGATAACCCGAAACTCTCCTGTGGGCATGGACTCAGTAACGTGAGTTAGAAAGGGGAAAAAACAGTAGGTCTCTGCGCGAGTTTAATTCCTTCACTGATGCTGTACGTATTTGTAAGCCAGATTAAAGGAAAGAGGAAGAAACAACCATGATTTCAGCTATCGCTCTTAACTAAGCAACTTGAGAAGTAACACCTAAAGCAGAGGGTAAACGACTGACCCGGCAGAGGGCCCTGGCAGCCTCCCTACCTTCCACTGCAAGCTCAGGCTGGTCTTGGTCCTGTTGACGAGCTTCGGTGCAGCCGGGCAGTCTGGCTCACAGCTCTCCGTGGTGAAACTCACCAGTTCCAAAATGGATTCTTTTATGGAACTGCTGGTTGCTGAAACTCTGAACAAAGGACAGTTAATGATGCTGCTGTTGCTTTAGCACCTGAGATTTTAAGGGACGAGTTGTCAGCTTTAGAAATGCATTTAACCCCAAAGCAGCAGGTACAGCAAAAAGACCAGCCCGCTCACACTACAGGAAACCAAGTGCCCAATCCCTCTTCTTTCAGATCATGGATTCCAAAAGCCAACGGTTTCATGGCTTTTCATTCAGGAAGAAATAGGAAAAATCGAGTTTATGTCGTCACTGCAGGTCCCAGTAACTGACGGGACCCACCACAAGCAGCACTACCATCTGCTATGCGCTCAGCAGATGCCAGGGCGGTGCGATGGAGATCACAGAGGTGCATGTGCTGCTGCTGGGGACTCCCCTTGGCACCTCCATTCGCTTTACAACTGCCATGTGTCACGGCAGAGATGGTTTGGTGATGAACTACATGTGCTCATTTATGTCTGCTTTTGCAGAGCAATGACTTGACTGATGTTTCAGCAACACTGTCCGTCTTCCCAAAGGACTCGTAGGTAGAAGAAAGCTGCTCTGCTTGGAAAGCAACAGCAGGACCCAAGCACACGCTGTGCAAGCAGGGCTGTGCCCGGTGTGTAACATGCTCAGAACTCCTTGGCAGTTTAACAATAGGAGTTTGCTTCGGTAACTCTTGGAACTCGTGTCCTCCTGTGCCCCAGCTCTCTTCTGCTACCAGGTCACAGTGTTCTCCTCAGTGGTTTGACCAGCTTGTCTTTCTCCTGACCAGTTCAACACCTTCTCCAGTAAAGCTTATTTACTCTGCATGGCAATTCCTGAATGCCACGGCCTGTTCCCTTGTAACACAGCATCTGACTTCTCCCCATTTCAACCAGTTTCCACCTCCCTGCCTGCACTGCTGCAGGAGCTTGCAGCTTAGAGAAGTGACTTCGGCAATCATGCTGACAACTCAGACTTGCAAATCCATGGTCAAGGCTAAATTATTTTATTTAGCGCTGCCTTCAGCCTACAACAATCTCTCACAGAGTCCAATTTGTTCTAAAAGACCACCAATAGTGAAAAGTTTGTATTTGAGAAACACAAAGAGACAGAGGAGAAAGCAGGGAAAAAAATGAGGTGACATTAATGAAATCAGAAGACAAGTGAGAATTTAGATGGCAACAGCAGTGTCCACAGCTATGATATTTTGGCAGAATATTCCCCAAGTTGTTCGTGATCGCACCTTCTTCGTGAAGCCACAATAACTTTGTAATTGACGGATCAATAAGAGCATGAAGCATTTCATTCCCAGAGACGTACCTGGCATGGTAATCAGTTGCTGGTCTGAGATCAGGGAGTGTAATTGTTAATTCTTCCCCGCTGTGAAAAGGGAGAAAAGAAGAGTTACAGCTCTTCCTTACAGCTGAAGGGATAAAAGCTTATTGAAAAGTAAAGCCAAGTAGCGCACATATAATTTTCAGGTTTTCCATTGTCCATGTAACTCTTAATGATATTACTTAAAATTTATTTCAGGGAAAGTAGGTAGGTCTGCAAGTCAACAAACAGCTCCTGATTGAGAGACTGTGGGTTGGTTAATGTTTTTAAACATCGGTATTGTGCTTAAATGAAGAAACTAAACTTACACATAGACAGATTTAAATTTTCCATTTTTACCACTGTTGGATATTGCTACTTCAAATGTAAATGCTGCTGGACTATGACTATGGCTCTCTCCATTCTGTGAACTAACTGGGAGATTCCAGGACAGAACGGCTGATCTTGCTTGTATATCAGAAACCTATTAAAAGCATAAATAATGCAAGTAAGTTTGCTTTCCGTAATAAAAGGTATATTAGTCAATAACATGGTGTTGCTAGTTCGCCTATGAAGCTCCTCACTGGAGGAATTCTTAACCTTTGTAGTGGAAATATTGAGACATTATTTGCATTTAAATTATTTCCCTCTTTCCATTTCTGAAGTACCATACGAAAAGATTTCCCTCCAAACACCACACCAAATGTACAGACACCCTCCACTGCCTCAGCGGATGAAGAGGAAATTTTTATTTCACCTGCACTGGTGGAGCAAACATTTAGATCTGGAGTCGTGAACATTGACGTAGCAGAGCTACGTTTAGGCACAGTCAGACTTCCCAACTCTACTACGACTCCCTCACAGAGTGTTTAACCACTAAGCTACAGGATAGCAAGAGGCTTCAAGTACTCACAACTACCATTTTTGGTCTAAGTTTTTTGTTGCTTAATTCCGAATTTTCTCTGACAAGGTCAACGCAGCCTTCTGTTAGCATGGAGTGCAGACGTCAGAAGCAGCAAGGAAAAAATACTACCATAAAGAGAGCAGCTAGAAAGCAGGAGAGGAAGAACACAGCCCACACTTACAGTCCAGACAATGCAGAGAAGAGATTCCCTAGGCATCCGAGACCACCAATGCCAGTGTGGTTTCAGCCTTCAGCCAGTTATAATAATGTCAGACTCCAACTCCTAAGGAAGTCTCTGTAAATACTTAAATATTTGCTCCAATTCCTAAATGAAAAGATGATCTGGTTTTGTAAATTCTAGTGCCAGTATCGTTAAATCCTCTATGCTCAAGGCAGGATGGTTCCCCGAGGGGACATATTCTGCCAGCTCGGCAGGTTTGCAAGGTCCCAACGCCCTCACGTACACTAGACAACATCAACGGGGACAGATGCTCCGCGTACAGACCGGGGAACCAAGTCAGCTAGTTCCGGGCAGTGGAGAAACACAGTGGCTTTCTATAGCACAGCTGCCCTTTCCCAGCTATCAACTGACAACTAAAATACATTATCAATAAAAAGGAACCATTAAGAAGAAAGATGAGAGCAATGAGACGTGTTATTTTATAGGAAGAAAAATAATGGTATTTCAGGCTAATACTTACGACTGGCTTGCCAATGCTCAAGTGAATATCACATTCTTGGGTTCCGTGTCAGTTTCTGCAATTTCAAATACAAACCAGATCACCGAAAAGCCCAAGAGCAAACCAGCCCCTGACAAAAAGGCCCACCACAAGATGGAGTTTGTCTCATTAAGAGTTTAACAATAGCATTTATTGTGCAAAGTTCATTTCCCCTGTTTGTTTTGGCTGCGTGAAACACGAACCATCCAAAACTAACAGTGTTACAAAACTCCTTTTAGCACATCCTGCATAAAGGGTATCTCTTCCTCATCTGAGCATAAAGGGGTTTTCTTTGACAACACAAAAACATTCCTCCCCAAATGAAAGGTGTTAAAACAGACAATAAGATCTTCTCTCTCTCTAGGGTATGCGCCTTCCTCGCAGCTCTACTGCAAAACACTCGGTCTGGGCATCATTTGGAAGTAGCTGATCAAAACCACACACTAGAAATCCCTACAGGTACCAAAGGGGGGCCATCAGTAAACGAGTCCGACTTTACATTGTCCATGCAAACAATTCACAATATTATTCTGCCTGCAAACAGAAACCTTTTCTTTCCCTTCCAATAAACCTGTATTTTTAAACATCTATATTTTTAATACATATTTTTATTTCCAATAAACAAACATATTTTTCACTTTTAATACAAGTGGATAAAAGCTTCCACCTCTATCACTTCCTAAGATACAAAGTCAGGTTTCTCTTTTCATTTCTCTAACCCAGGAGTTAAATACAACAGTGACCCAGGTGAGGACTAGACCTTGTAGCCTAACGGGACCACTGAAGACACACAGACCAAACACTGAGAGTTGCACAAATCCTTTAAGGAATCACGGTAAGGAACTCTCTGCGTGTCAGCAACACCGTTTCAAACCAACAGGAAAGACGAAGATGTCGTACACAAGGTATTTTAGTGTATGCAAGTAAAGAGCTATTGAACAGCTCAACCATTCCTTGAGCAAATACTCAATGACAATTGATCAAGGAGCAGCTCGTATGGAAGTTGATAACCTTCCTATTTCTTGAAGTTTTCAGTAACTCCCGTTTATCTGAAAAGTACCACAAAGAATGATGCCAGAAGTCTTTCCGGTAAGTAGCTGGAGGTCTCCCTCAGTTGGAATATTGGTCAGTGCCCGGTCAGAAAAGGCACAGAAGTGAACAAAAGGCTTAAAATTAGGTCTTCCTGAAGATCTTATTTGATAAATCTCAAATGAACAAACTTGACATCACTAGGATTTCCAGAGGAAGAAACATCTGAACACAACAAGCAGTATTTCAGGCCTTGCTCTCTTTACACTCCTAAACAGCCAAAGAAATTTCCTAACTCAGTTTTTTTCAGGAACTATTTGCCATGAATTTACAGCACCTTCTGTTACAGACCAATCGACCTTATTTCAACCCTTGCAATGCAACCTACCTCCCACCTCTGCATCTGGACCTGCCCTTTGTTTTTCCGAGCTGCTTCTGCTTTAGTGCTCCTCCCGCCCTTGCTGTCCCTTTCCGTTTCCATTCTGAATCGTTGCATTGGCGGAATTCACGGCTTTATGTGGTGAAGAGGGAGGACTGTTCAGTTTGTTGTTAGTATGGCCACTAGCTTGTCTGTCTTTTAGCCTTTTCTTCAGGTGTTCTTGCATTTTGAGACTCCTTTCATCTCGCGGAATGAAGTTTGTCCGTCCATGAGAACGAGGTTCTACATAGAAAGGTGAACTTATTTCATTATTCAGTACCATTTCTTTGACATCTGAGAAACGCTTTAAGGTAAGATGAATGACAACAGTAAACCAGGACTTGAAAATTAAAAGTGTTTTCAAAAACTGCATGCCAAGGCTGTGACAAAACCCAGCAGTTTTGAAGAGCAGTTTCAGAGGAAGGTAGAAGCAATGACTGTGGCACTACAGTAACAAAAGGATCCATGAAAAACATACACAGTACTAGAACACTTCCAAGTACTGCTTTTGCATTAAGCCTTAAAAGCAGAACCACAGAAGACTTAAGCCTCACATAATCATGCTCTGCACATGCAGAATGCCTTCGGACCAGGCTCCACCACACCTCGTCACAAGCGTAAAGATACCCCAGAAACACACACAAGCCTCAGGAGTCCGACAGCTACCACCACCACCACTGAAATGTGTGGACAGAACCGGGCTGTCCGGTTGAGATGCCAAGTGAAAGGCTGCCTCGTGGATGTACACATCGCCTGCGCCCTCACCTTGCTCCTGAAAGACGTTGTGGTGGGGGATGCTGGTGAATGAACTGTGGCGGCAGCTCTCCCGTCCCAGGAACCGGCGGGTACACAGGGTGAGGCGGGTGGGGAGCAAAGCATGGTGGTGATGCATGTAATGTGGCACGTGGGTGAGGAGGAGGAGGAGGAGGATGCATGGAAGGATGGAATTCAGCTGAGTGGGGCAGTACCACCACTTTACGAACTCCATTTTCTTCCACCACCTGCCAATGCAAGAAAAAATTAACAGTTAGTCCAATAACGGTCTTATACAATATTGTACATTTAATTCAGAATCTCTGTGCTGAGGTTTGTACCCAGTCAGGGATACACACACCAAAATGGATTCCAGTGGAAACCCAGCATACGTTACTGGAAGAAAACTGGAGTTTGAGGCAGCCGGTTTTACAGGGCTGAGCCTCCCACATCAAAGTGCCAAGCAGTCCATTATTTATGAATAATGTACAAATTCTTTTAAACAAGCAACGTGAATTGATCAGGGTGTAATTCCCTGTCCAAAGAACTGCCTCTGACCACACCCCGACTGACAGCGTGACCGTACACTCCAGTTCCCACACGCCGTCCGAACTGTGCTGCCTGTTGGGTACTTGCTCGCAGCCGGCGGCAGGTGCAGGGTGTTCCGAGTCAGCTCTGCTCTCTTGTCCTGTGATCCAGCCCAACGCAAACGTCCAATATTTCATGTTTGCCACAGGCTAAGGGAATTCAGAGAAGGAACCCGCCTGGGCACCTGAGCTCCAGGATGAAAAGATGCCAAGACAGAGCATACACAGGTCAGCATGCGTCCTAAACTGGCAGTACACAGGCTGCTTCTAGAGTCTAATATCTCAACGCATTGCTTTTCCTACAATGAATTTAAAATACGTGAAGGTTTTATACAATAATACTTCTCTACATCTTCGAGACTTTGGACAGAACACTGGGTTTTAAACAACGAGGTCAGAAAATAAACCAGAGCAGAGTCACAGAAAGACACACTGAACAGCGCTGACACTGAAGAAAAACCAACACCCAGTTTAGTCTCGTCTTTAGACACCTGGAACAGACAAGCAGAGGCTAAGGTCTGCAGGGCCCCTTCTCCAGGTGGGGTTCACGGTACAGAGGACATCTGCACTGATTTCTATCCATCCTGTGGTTACAGCCCATTTTGTTTATCTGAGGGATTAGGTTTTCAGCACCTACAGTTCTGACGGGGTCAAAGGCTTCTGAGTCGACCAGCAGAGAAATCATCTGGTCATATTCCAGTTTGGTTCTTCTGCCACAGTTCAGAAGTCCACTGGCATAAAATTCAGACTGGATCTCATGAGAAGCCTGACTCAGACTAGTCTGTACGAAACCCTAAAGGCAGACAACAAATCAATTGTTTTCTCCCTCACAAAAAAATTCAAGAGGTACGAACAATGTAACTGGAAAAAAAGAATCAATATAGAAAAATGTCCAATATTAAAGGCAAACAGACACTTCAGAATTATTTATGTAGCCTGCTGTTACTAAAAATATTAACCATTTTTATTTTCAGGCATTTAAAGACAGCCCTTCCACAAAAGCAGGCCTGTGTTTTATCCTGGTCGTGCCTTCAGGAACCTCTCTCGCAGCATATTTAGTTTGGCTGTATGAAATCACCGAGCGTTTCCTGGTTGGCCGAGAAGGCATTGCGGATGTTGAACTATTGCTTACGCCAGAAGTACATTTTGAAAAGCTCCTCAGCAAAAGACAGAGCAAAGTAATGAGCAATTTCTCTTCTGCAGGGAACCAGAACGTGTCCGCTCACAAAGTGCTGCGACAAGGCTCGGCTGTGAGTTGACCTCGGAGGCAGCTGTACCACTAGAAATTCTTAACAGACTTGAAATGGGAGGAAAAAATAATCACAGGGAGAAGTCACTTCAGATTAAGCTTACCCTGAACACATTTTGTTCCAGAAACAACACAGGGGGCTTTTTGGTCCGTCAGCGGAACTAAATCCACCCCTTGAGCTACAATACGTTGCCTAATATCGTAACACAGGCTGTAACAGCCATCAGGCAAAACTCACCACAGCTCTGGACGGCTCACTTAACTCTGTGTTACCTCTGTATTAACAAGAACACACGGCACAGTTGCGGGTAGAAGGGACACACTACTACAGTAACACTTTCATGTGGTTTTAGTCTGGAGTTGCTTTCACCCTGAAAACAGGCCTGAGGACAGATCAAGACGTGGATCTGGTAACGGAGCTCCACAGCCAGCTGGTCCAGAGCCATCTCGTCTTTTACTGACCGCCCTCTTTTACTGCCCAGCAGTAATATTCAAACCCCCCCAACACGAGATCACTGAGTGAGCAGAAGGTGATAGATAGGGCCCACAATAAGGAGTTGATAAGGGCAATGGAAAGATCATGAGCAGCGCTTTCAAGAGCTGTTCCAGATAAAACAATGAGGAGCCTTATCGTCAGAGAGTCACACCCACCGCCAACTGGAAAACAAGAACAAAGCAGAGTTTACCTGAGATACATAACCGGGAGGCACAAATATAGGCGGCATAGAACCATTTGGTGACATCATCGGGACGTGGGCTGGACCTGAGGAGTGACAAGGAGCTGCTGGTTAACAAACGAGGCTTTCACAGACTCGAGACACCTTTTTTCCAAAGGTGGTGGCTAGCTTCAGTGCCCACACAGCCAGCAACCTCATCCAGCTCTGTATTTATGGAACTCCTTCTAGACAAGTCGGTTTAGATGCAAGGCTTGAACTATCCAGGTTAAAAAGGCACTTAGGAGAGAAACTTCCATCAGGACTGCGAGTTTAAACGATCAAAAAAGTGACCAGGTTTCCATCCAGAAAAATACTGCAACGTACGTCACCGATGGGTAACTCACTTCCACAAAATACACATTGAGTACAATTTAACAACTTTTGGGAAGCATCCAGAATTGGAGAGGATATTGCTAAATGTGAGCGCAGCTGCTACAAAAAGCACAGATTAGATTTATCCCAACCACAATGCTCACACGGCCAACAGCACTTCTGTAATGGTACAAATACCAGCACAGATCACTTTTAGTTCGTATTTTGTGACAGATAAAGCTTGTAGCACAACATTGGGACCACAATAATGCCAACAGCTGGGCCACCAACTCTCTATTTTTTTTTTTAAATAAGGATATATTATTTTTCACATCAAGCTGAAAGAAAATATTCCTGTCAGGGATTTGATGAAACCAGAATGGACATATTTTATATAATATCATTTGAAATGGTGAAAAATATCCCCCAAATGGAAGCGCTGATAAATTCAACTTGACTGAGCAGGAGTTATTTTGACCCAACTCCGATGTGCAGTTGTGTCACTTACCCAGAAGGTGAAAGCAGTTTGAGGCTCACCCCCCACCCCGAGGGCAGCGATGCCTCCCTAGTGCAGCAGCTGCTCCCACCACCACCTTACAGCAAAGCGAGGGCATACAGCCACTAGTAACAGATCTTTACGCTAGGGTGGGCCAAATCCCGTGGAAATTCATGTGTTCAGATCCAGAGAAGACAGTTATTCCAGGATCATCACAAACCCTGTGGCATAAAGTAGCAGCAAAGCCGTGGAGATGCAGGGAATCCCGGCAATTCCCCAGTGCTTCAAGTACAAACTGAAAAAATCTGATTTATTACACTGCAGGACGTACAAAACCACATCTGACAGAAACAAACACCGGTAGCAGTTCTGTGTATCTGCAGAATCATAGGTTTGGGTTCAGTGCTCCAGTTTTTCTTTTACTTGAATGCACTGAATGTGTCCATCCTCAGTTGTAATGGTAAATGTTTCTCCTGGGTTTACCTGTACAAGAATAACCTGTAGAAAACAAAACACAAAAGAAGTCAGTTGTGAGGTGGGGTTTTTTTTTTTTAATTATTTTAGAAATTACCTGGGGTGAGGGAAAAACCCTTCTCTTCCTTATCCCCCCATGTGTGTTGTATAGAACTTTGGCAACCTGAGAGAGTGAAAAAGCGAGATGAGAAACACTGATGGGTAGAACTAAGTGTCTCTGACACAAAACCAGTCGTTTTGCATCATCAGTATTTTTCTCTGCTTGCCCCCAGATACACTTCAAGCTTCCCTTGATACACTTGAAAGAATTCACTAAGCTTTTTTTTTTTCTCTCAGTATTCCACACTGCTTTTTCTTCTGTTACTAAGATTCACCTTGCCTTCCAAGCTTTGCCTGTGGGATTACTGGAGTTTCAGGGCTGAATTGGCAAAATCAGGGCTATAGAAACACAGGCAAAATAAGAAAAAACCACAAAAACAAAGACAAAAGATGCTTTGCCCAGCACTCAGCCACGTTTGTGCAATCCTGCAGCTAACGGTAATCCATACAACTAACGGTGAGATTCTGCAGGTCAGTTTGGCCCCGGCCGCACTCCCTCTCACACGGAGTGGGGTGGACTTCTGTCAGGACGACTCCTCAGCAGCCTACAGCACCCTTTGTGCTGGGAACAAACGATCGCCTCATTCTACCCTTTTCACAGCCTTGCTTCAGGCTGGTTGGAAAATACTGGCAGCTATGCTTCAGTTTTACTGTAACGGGACAACTTCACTACAGGAATTCTGCAGTGAGATTCTGCTACAGTACACAGGCAGGTCTACTTCTTTAGTGAAATGTGGGGTCATTAATTAAAAGATGACTGAAAAGATGAGACTTTACTCACCAAGTAGCTCATGCTGGCATCAACCAAAGCACGTTTCTCTGGCTAACGTGTAAGAGAAGTGCAAACCCACCCCTGTTTCCCGAAGCTACAGCTCACGTCTCTGCTTCTCTCTCCCTCTGCCCTTGAGTGTGCAACTTCAGCACAGAAAGTCAAGAGAGAGAAGCGATGTTAATTGTTTAAAGAAAACAGACAATAGCAGGCTGGGGATCTGCCAGCACACACAGAACCAGGGAAGAGGAGGTCTGCTGCCAGCAACAGCTGCTGGGGACGGGACAGGACTCCACCAGCAGATATTACACCTCACAGCCAGTCCCACCTGCGAGGGCAAGAAAATTCAGAGGCAGGAAAGGGATCCTGCTAGAAATCCAGAGCCTCTGAATGTGTCACATCTTCAGAACAGGTTTCAACTAAACCAAAGTTGCACAAACCACTCAGGAAACTACGAACTGAGCTCAGCGAGAAGAACCCTAAGTAAGTGGTGTAATCCCAGGGCTGCAGAGCTGTTCAGCAAACTGGAATTCCAGGAATGCAGGGGCAATGGCGAGGGGAATGACTCACTGCCGTTAATGCAGCAAAGGCAAGTCCCCATCTCCCTTCCACCAAGGAACACTTCCAGGAAGCCTGAGTGTTTCTAATGAGTCGACCCAAGCCAAGCCAGACAACAGACCAGTGCCGGGAGTCATGGTAATGTCACCGCCTTCAGGTGTCCTGCACAACCACTGCACAACCAGCGGGATCCAGCGGTTTCACGCACTGGTCAGTCTTTTGCCTTCAGCTCTTATTCACACACTGCCCGTTGCTGAAGTTTTTTCCAAAGAACTCTTCCAGAAAACTTCCAGCTTCACATGAAACAAACCTAATGAGCTGGGTGCTGCTTCTGACTGTTTGAAGTGAGTGGCCAAAGAGCACAGGTTTTAGTTCTGCAAACAAACCCCGCTGCCTGTCCTCTATGGCAGAAAAATAGGTAAAATCATCTGCACTAATAAGCTTCGAAGTTAACACTCTATTTAAAAGCAGACTCACAAATGTGAGACCGCAGCTCAGAATCCTCTCGAGAAAGTGCCACAAACAAGAGCAGTGAGTGCGTTTGTCAGGCAGCTAACCACAGCAACACAGCATCATTTATACACAGCCATGTTAGACAGAGAAATGTTGGCACAGCCATGGGAAATCTCGTTCCTGGTCCTGTGGAGGTTTTTCACCAGACAGACCTTATTTCCAATATACTTCAATTACAAGGCCTGAAGACTATAGTCTTCAGATCTGCTCTTCACATGCCACTTTCCCATCCATCTCCTTTTGTTTGGTTTTTATCTCACCTGACTGCAGTCTCCGCTAGGTTCTGAGAATGTCCGTGACCATCACTTCCTTTGGGCCATTCAAAACCCACCAGTATTCTCCACACCGACCCACCCCAAGCCATGTGGTACAAACACAGCTATGGAGATGGTGTCCAGCTAGACCTACTTGATCTGTTTTCCTTGTGTAACATGAAACACGACCTACTGAATAACCTCACAGCTCAGCAGCGCCTAAAATTTCACGTTGCTGCTGCTCAAACTTCAGGAATAGCTCAGAGACTCTACAGCTTCACTCATTTCAAAACACAGACAGTACTTTTGTCTCCAGAGTCTGAGGAGAAAAAGTAGAGTATGCTTTTTTCTCTAAATACAGCCCATTTTTCCAAGAGTACCACAACTGTAACGCAGCCTCTCCTCCCTCCCCTGCCGCCACAATCACAAAGTAAAGGACACCGCATTTAAAACCTTCCAGCGTTCAGGGCCTACCAGACCTTCGACAACTGGTGGTTCTTTTGTTGTACCCTGTTTATCCACTGCACACCCAAACAGACCAAGGTCTTCATGTCACCCTTCATCATCATATCATACCACAGTTGTCCTCCAGAAGCTTTTATGCATCTTTCCCTTCTGGATTAACCCCTTAATTCCTGTTTCAATTAGTGAAATTGTATTGGATCAAAGCAATGGGCAGGCTTGTCCCTTCCTTCACCAAATGATTACTTATCTCCAGGCACATAATGCCTTCAAATGTATGTTTTGTTACTATGGAATCGCAGCCAACAAGCAGCCGCTTTGCCACTTAAAACCAACCAACCATCCAACCAGCCTTCTCTCTCCTACCGGGATCTGTCAGGTTTGTAGCTGCTAGAGCAGGGGGAAGATGCTGCTTCAACTAAACATACTCAGGTTTCATCACTGCACTGTAATTATTAATGAAGACATTTAATAGCAGGAAGCCAAGGTCTTTCCTCTCCTTCCCCTGCAATGGCTCATGGTTTAGAGCTCTGCAACCACTCGCTAATCTTTACTGATTACTTCACATGAGCTTTAAGGAGAGCTTTTGAAACCTTAGTGCTTTATGAAATACATCTAGTTTTCCTTTTATTATTTTATTTTGTAGTTTAATTTTAAAGCACTTACATACATTAACAAACATCCTCTACTGTGCAATCTTTTCACACTCCCACTATATTACGTTGAATGTTTTCTTCCTCTCTACATTTGCACTTCTATTTTCTGATGGCATCAGGGCTGAGAACCACGCGGCCCAAACTCTCCCCGTCAGCACTGCAGGTGCGCTTTGAAGCCTCCTCTTTCAGCCATCAGACAAGTTGTTCTCACACAATTTTTCTATCTGCGCTATCAGACACTTGAAGGTTTCCCACTCCCACCGCCGGCAGGGGATGGTGTGGCAGGGAAGGATGGACTTGCCTGTTGGATGCTGTCCCCATTGACCATATGAGGTAGAAGTGGCACTTCGTTCAGTATGGGCGTAGCTTCCAGTGGAGGCGGCTGGTCGGCCATCATGTCTGGAAACCATTCATGGACAACTGCTCCCGTTAACTGCCTGTGACAACAAGAGAGCGACAATGTTGGATATCTCTCTCCCCTTGCTCAAGCAGTTCTCTACTTTGTTTGCCAAACTGGGTACTAGAGTTTCAGAAGAAAACGACAGTAGTGCCTTCAGGACATTGTTGGGATGGGGTTTTTTTCTCCTCCACAAAACAAACACTTGCACTACGCTATTAATGAACCCTTTAACGAGAGCAATTCAACAGTGCTTGAAAACCAAACAGGAAAATATAATCACAATTCAACACTCCACAACTCTCCCCCAAAGATTTTTCAAACAAAATGACTTTAACTGGAGACCAAAGTTACTGTAAAACATTCATTTCCAGCTTCATCACACAGTTAAAAACTTGTGCGAGCTGATGGGTTTCAAGGCACGGAGGGGATCACGTGTCTTACACCCGAGTTTTGCACCAGGGAGCACACCCAAGGAGTCTGGTGCATTATCTTTCTTTTATTAAGTACCACAATTAAGCAACACATCCTCTTCTCCCAAAACTACACTCTTTAAATAGAGATCATGCATATTCAACTTGACATGCCACGAGTGATGAGATCAGTACAGACGTGAATCGATTATACAGCAGCACAACTTACACTCTGCAGCACTTTTTTGCTAAATTTGCAGTTATCATTTCTAAATTGATTGTACTCCAGAACCTCAGTTTTAGACCAAATTACTCACATATGACGTGTACATTTCAACCCCCATGATGATCAGAAAAGCCCCCAAACTGCAATTCCTCCAGCGCTGCAACATGTCATTGATCCAGCAGTCTGGCTTGGTTTAAAAAAACAGCATAAGGCAACACCAGAGAGTCGAGTACTTGGTACTCAAGTCTCTGAGTACCGCGGAGATTCACCTATAGAAAAGTGCGGCATCGTTTGAGGCTTCCAGTGAATAAGCTGTAATTATAGTAAGTCAAAACACCATCCAAATGTTAGTGAATCTTCAGTGTATAGTTAATTCAGCATCCATAAAAAGCACAAGATAACAGGATGCAGGAAATGCTGACATTTCCTTCTCCCTTCCAATTACCTCCTACAAACCCAGACAGGAGACTAAATGTGTTGAGGATACTCCAGCTCAGGACATGAAAAATAAGAAGCAAGAGCAAGACAAAAAACATTTTCCTGGCCAATCTGTGCATGAACCAAGTCAATCTGTACACGAGTGCCAAACCCTTGTCCAGTTCCCTATAACCAGTATGGAACTGACTGTTGGGGGAAAGAAATAATTAAAAAAAGGAGTTTCTTCTAGCATTCACTCATTTTGTCCAGAAATGGTCTGTACTAAAAGGTGAGATGACATGGATTTCCCCTGTATCCACTCCCTCTGAGCTACCTCTGCCAAGGCAAGCAGCTCCCCTGATGGTACAGAAGAGTTCCCCTGAGAAACAGCCGCTCAGGAACGCTGCCAGCCAGCACGCGAACACTGCGGCACAGGTTTCTTCACCTCTCCTGTTTCCAGAGGTTTAGAGGTCAGATCTAAGCCTCCAGAGCCCTAACAGGAGTTCAGTACACACAAGCAGATAGAAAATACTTTGGTTTACATATGTGTATAGTCTTAATTTCTTTCATCTAAGAACCTCAAAGAGGACAGAAATTAGCCCTTAACATAAAGGGGAAAACCCTTCACCAAAAAGCAACTGCATCTGCATTCAAATGTTCAGCTCCCCAAAACAACCAGCTGTAGAAACACGTGTTCTGAAACAAGGCCCAAGACCACCTGCAGTTCAAAATAAACCTTCAAAGTTTCTATCCTCATCCCCTCCGCTGGCTGACCAGAATCCTCCCCGGCTTTGTCTAACCGGTAAGCACCACAGCGGGGCTGGGACAAACTGCAGCGCAGGGCTCCAGCAGCCACAGGGTTTTTAGAACCCTTAATCACTTGAATGGCATAGGTACTATTTACATTTACACCTACACACACGTATGTTCTGCTTGCTTAGCGCTGTAACTTCGCGTTTTTCAGAAGAACTTAATGCTTGGAGTATTAGGAAACAAATGTTTTTATACAGTTCATCTCCAAAAATAACACAGTTTCATGTCTTAGTAGGAATCTCCATATGGTCAGAGAAAATGGAAGCACCAGCATAAACGAAACCATTTTAACAACTCTTTGGTAGTTTCGGCTGACTCAGAACACTGACGTTTCACTGTAGAGCCAGCTCAGATGGCTGCAAGGGGCAGAACACCAACGACAAAAAGGAACAGCCCACTACACAGTGATGGACTTGGCAAAAAACGAGTTGTTTTGCTTTTAGAACACAGCTTCAGTCCTTGAAAAGGCTGATACAGGAGCAGGAAAAGACGGGGCTGCTCTCAGAAACAGCCCCTCTGCCAGTACACGAGCATGGGACTCACTCAGCCCTTCCCCAGTGTAACAGCGAAAACTCCATGGGGAATAAAGCGCTCCCCCTGAACTCGGTATCGCTGAGTACGCGTCCCAAAAGTCTCCATTTCAGTCAAGGAAGCAGATGGTATTTGGGTAAATAAAAGGAGAATTCCTGAAAAGTTATTACAAACTTAGCACAATTTCCTGAAAAACAAAACAAAGAAACAGAGATGTATCTTGAAAAGCCATTACCTACGTGCTCCTGCGGCCAGAAGCATGGACCCCAGCCCTGCCGCCCTCCAGCTCGGCCCCATGGCTCTCCCCACGAAGGTGGCGGCAGGGCCAAGGCAGCTGCTTCTGGGGAGAAAGCAGAGGGCAGCCAGTGTGTGGGCAGGGAGGAGATCCGAGGATGCTGAGCCACCTCCTGCAACAGCTCCCCCAGCCAAAGTCCTGCCAAGTCTCATAGCTCCCCTCAAAGACTGCCACCGATGCCGGGCACACTCCGACCCCCCGGTTTTACGCCAAACCAAGTTAGCCTGGACAGGCAAACCCAGCTGGGAGCTGTACACGGCCAAAAAGGAACAACCTGCCTAGAGGCAGAACTGCATCAACAGGCTTCCCCGGGGCCCTGCAGACTAGTTTATTCTATCGTACACCTGGTGACAGAGGCCCAGACTGTGATTTTCCAGGCTCTCATCTTGGCAGCTGGGTGTTCTAAGTTTATCATCACTAACTATCCCAGTGGTCAGGGCAAAAAAAAAGAAGGAAAAAGAGTTTGCACTAAGAATTCACAGGCTTTATTGACATTGAAGATGAGCTAATACACAAAAATCTTGAATTCCAGACTAAAACTAAACTAGGAAACTCCCATCCTCAGGCGTTAAAGACTGGGCAAATTTAGTCGTTTTCAGAACTGCAAAGGACTATACTGAGAACTAGTGAATCATTGTGCATGAACGCTAGAGCTCTGTCACCGTGCACTGGAGATCTCTGAGTCAGGGTGGAATTAAACAGATTAATTTTTAGACAGGTTACATTTTTCAAGGGTACTTCTGGCCTGATTCATTTCTTTACAGTGGTTTCCATTAGGCACCAGCTAAAGGTCATTCCCAATCCCTGCTTGAGCTGAGGGATGAATTCACCCATATACCATCATAGCCATTAAAAAACCCGAAAGAACTGGGACTACCCATCTCAGAAACAACCCTTCTGAAGCACTGTTTTAGCAAGGCTGGGAGGAGCAATAGTGGATAATGTAAGTTAACAGAAACCTACAGCGGAAACAGCCTGAGCTACTGATTTCTCAGATTATTTGTTGGAGACACATGCATCTAAAAAGCTGAAATATCTTGTCGTTTCTTTCACAACAATAAACTAATTACTTTAAACTAAATGAAACCAGTTCCTCTTGTAAAGATGTGTCCTGAGAAGTGTTGCTGAGTAACTCAGCGCTGTGCTCATGTCATATGGTTAATCACGGTAACAGTATTAAAAAAAAGGCAATATTTTCCACTGACAGTCTTGCGTTACAAAGGCTTCTAAGAAAAACAGAAAATCTTAATGCCCAGCCTTCCAGAAAACAATTCCCGTACACAGCGGCTGGGCCTGACCTCACTTCCTGACATAGTAAAAACGTCGAGACTCTGCAAGACTGAAACATTGTCCTTCCCTTTTCTCCAGCCCGATCCTTCTCCAGCAGCACTGCGGTCATCCTGGAGCCCGGCCAGCTCCCGAGGCCTCGCTCTGAACTCAGCGTTCATTGATTCCGCCTGCTCCTGCCTAAAGCCAGCGCCGCAGCGAGAAAGCTGGGCTCTTCTGGACATCCCAAACAGCTGTTCTGCTCCTGTATGGCCTAAGTGGGAAAGTAAAGGTGGGGAACCAAAGCCTAAACGACACCAGATCATCGTACCTTCAGTCTGGAACATACCACAGATTCTCATGAGCCATTTTGAAACTAAAATCTAAAACAGTCTAAACGAGTCTCAATCCCAAGTGAAGTCAATCTGCAGATGCAGCACACGGGGTTAGTTACTTACAAATATTTACTAAACTCCCACTGCATTGCAAAGCCTCCTTCAGCTGTTTGCCAACGTGCAGCTTGGAACGAGGCGCCACGTTCAACTGTTCTCTTCCACTGGGATGATGCAACTCAAACAGCTTCGCTATTACAACAGCAGTATCTCTAAGAAAGAGTTATGGCCAGACTGATCTCCCTGCATAAACACACTGCTTCTGTTTTATCAAGAGCAGCTTTGGAACAGGCACCAGCAAACGCCAACACTACGTCAATGATTTTACAGCCATGGTTCCTCTTTCGGCCGTAACACTGAATTTCAACTATTCATGTGCAGGGCACGTAAAAACAAAGAAAAGAAAGAAAATTTCATATACTGAAAAATAATTCTCATTGGAATTATATCCTTTAATCACATGAATAGAGCACAAGATCACCTGTTGTGCAAATGTGTAGCAGTATTACGTATTTAGCAAGTTTTGAAAATCCTGTTATCTCCTATGAAAATATTTTCCCAGTAAATTAAAAATCTCTCTCCAGTAAATTAAAAATCTCTCTCTCCAGAAAGGCAGCAAGCAGAAACTAAATGGGGGGAGCACTGGATAGCAATGGATCCTTCATTCCGCTGTCAGCGCAGAAGCTGAAGAGATTTCCCCGAACGGTTAGAACCCCCCACCACAGATGCCATCACAAGGAGTGTTCTTCCATTATAGTAAGTGCTGGAGAACTATGAGAAAGTTCCTATTCCAAGGAGCCTATTACTTAAATGAAGAGCTTTTTTTTTTTCACCCTTTTAATTACACGCCTGAGTTTGAAAGAACAATGTGTCCAGGACCAGAGAGGAAGTCTGATGGAGAGCTAGAAATTTAGCTCAGACTTCCTGATTTCTAGGTTCAGTGCCTTATGCAACCTTCTAGCCTGAGCGTAAATTCACATCTATTGCAGGAAGTAACCTACTACAGCACTGCTATTTATTGAAAGTATTGTATAAACCCCCACAGCTTTAATTATACCTTTTATAGCAATAGAATTCCTAACTTGTATTATGTATTTACTATATTTTTATATATTGTATTTACTTATTTTCTCTAAGAAGGGGGGAAAAAAACCCCAACAGGCTCATTACAAGCAACATACTCAAGTGTCTTTTAGCTTTGGAAACCAGTAACATCTAGAACTGGGTCTGTGGACACACACATATACGAACCTCACGGACACTGACAAAGTGTTGAGACACTGCCATGCCTTAAACTCCAGGTCTCTTGCAGGAGTATTTTAAACACACTCGACCCTGTCAGTTAAACTCTGCATCAGTGACCTCCAAAGGCTGTTAAAAATGACAAGAGCAGACCCAAACGAAAGTCATCCCAGACCTCAGGCTAAGGAACAGCCTTGTCAAAAAGATCAAACCTTATTTATGAATTGTTAAAAACCACTCGCCCTGCCCTGATATGCAATTCATGCCCCACGCAATGCTGAGGTAGGAAACATTTTGGAACAAAGATACAAGCCACCCTCTCCCACTCAAGGTTCTCAACTAAACAGCATTAACAAGGTGTTTAAGATGCCATCCCAACCCTAAGAGAGTTCTCCTCTGCCCCCAGACCACCCCTGAGATGTGCGAGGTGGACTGGTTTACTTTTCGCAAGAGGAAGGGAACGAGAGACTTAACAGCAGCTCAGTTACACCTTCAGCTCTGCGGAGACCACCACTGCTCCCGAACAGTCATCTGTTCACATCGGAATCCATGTTTGGATTAAAATGAGGTAAATCGTCTGTAACGACACCCGAGTGAGTTTGTCAGCACCATCTTATATGAAGCCTGGCTTCTAGCCAGATGGACACCACCACTCTGATACTGAAAACGTTCATGACTTACCTGACAAATGAGCTCAGTCAAACCCTTTTAATACTTCCAGCTGCACAGCCCGATGTCATCTTAATCTAGGCATCGCCAGGACCTCCCAATTTTGACCGAGCTGAGGTCTGCGACCCAAGTAAAACAAAAAAACCCAACAAAACGCCCACCTCAACCCCACGGACACACAGCACAAGGTTTCCACACTCCATGCCAAGTTTCTTCTAGAAACCTTTTTTTTTTAAAAAAAAAATCTTTTCTCTTTTGACATCTAAAGTGGCAATTCCAAAACAATTCTCTGCGTTTTCCAGACAGTTTCACTGTTACTTAGGTGCTTACTCCAAGGTAGTGTTGATAGTTTCCATAGTAAGATACAGAAGTGATGACAAGTCTTTTAGCACAGACAGTCCTTCTGCTTCACAAAGACCATCTGGGGATCAAACCCACCAGACCAGGTCACCACAAGGACCTCTAAGAACATCCTAAAAGCTGCAGAAGACTGGCTGGCTCCTGCAGCCACCGACAGAATGACCCATGGAGGAGGAAGTCAAGGTGTAAAATGTTTTGTGGGAGAGCAGGGGGGAAAATGTGCGAAAAGCAACTCGCAAATTACAGCAGGACCCTTTTTTTCGTAAAGATGATTCAATTCAGTATCAATGCTCATCTCTCAGGGTACTGCGAGACCCAACTGCCCATAGAAATTCTCCCTGAAGGAGGAGTAAGACTGCAATGGAAAGCCCTCACGTCCCAGCCACCGAAAACCCCTAAAACCGCAGAGAAACAACAGACACATGGGAACTCTGACATAAGTGATAATATCAACTTTCATGCTCCCTTACCAATCAGGATCAGGTTCCTGAGGTGACTGTGCCAGGAAAGCAATTAAAAAAAAATTGCTCCCCTCCACCCTCAAATAGAAACGACATGAGCCACCGCCCAGAGCACTTCAGAATTATTTACTAGCCTGAAACTACATCCCTCAAGATTTGAGGGCTCTGCTCCATCGGGACAAACCCTACAGGGTCATCTGCCTTTTCCCAGCGACTGCAGAACTTCGGGCTGCTCTTCGCAGGAGAAACTCCACTGTTAAGAACTGTGAGCAGGGGAGAAAGTGTCTGCCAATGCCCAGAGTACATGAGATCTGACTTGATTTGAGCTGTTATTTAACAATATGCTCATCGGACATATTAAGGCCATGTCTGGCCTCTTAATTATTCATTTATGAGGCCTGCAGAGTTTGCATTAACAGCTTCTATAATGCAAACATGACATGACTTTGAGATAAATATTTTCCTTCATTGTTTTAATTATTTTATGTGTGTATTCTCATTGCCAGAAAAGCAGAGTCATATCCTAAGCACTTCTGTGCTGCTTCCTAAGACACCAGCCCCATAAAGGAAACCCAGAAAAGGTCCTGTTCCTGTCTCTAGAAGTGTTAAGACCTGAACACCTCAAAGGACTGAGCCCTTCAAGTGTTTCATTTGTATTTCATCTTTAAAAATAGGGCTAAGACGTCTTCCAGTTGTCTCATCGCTGTTTAAAAAAAGGTAATGATTAAATGCAAAACTGCTGCTTCCCACCAGCGAGGAAGAGGACATGCTCCAGCATAAGCAAAAGTGCTCATTTTAATGTCCTAAAGCTACACAAAGCTTGAAACTTCCAAGCTTATACGAAAAAGCTTTTAATAAATGCAATGTAACATATTTATTTAAAATTTGATTTTCTAAGTGTGAAACTGTGCCCCCTGCATTTCAAAACATTGCGCTGGTTCTTCAGGCCTTGAAGGAAACCAGTTTACTACTGAAATTCTGTACCCAGATGCCTACCTAAATCACTTACAAGTTACGGAAGTAACATACACCACGGTCCACTGAAAAGGAATTCCAAAACACCTTCTGAGCAGTCACCAAAGTAGAGCTCACTGCTGAAAGATGAAAATGAGAGGGGAAGACCCTTCAGAGAACAAAAGCCGTGACAGCATCCTCCCAGGACTTGTGGCACGGTGGTAAAGAGCAGCTGGAAAGCGAAGAGGGTGTTTCTTTGCCAATAAAACACACAGCTCTGGGAAGGCAACCCTGCACTCTTGGATCACAAACCCTTCTCCGGACCTGAAAATGTGTCCTGTGATGATGCAGTAACAGCCACAGAGAAATCTTAACCGGTCAGCGAAAAGGCAGCTGGAGTTTACAGCTCTATGTAACTACACATCTCAACAGATGATGAAGCAAAATGTTTAAAATTGTGCCAAGATTTACCAGATGGCAAGTGCAAGTTTCTACAGGAAGCTGGGTGTGCTCCACCACTCTGAAGCTCAGGTGAAGGACCTGCGTAACCAAGTGCAATTCTTCCCTAGGAGACAAACTCGGTCTTGAAGTGGAAGGTAAAATTGAATCTCTTTTATGGCAATTTTTTCCTCTCAAAAATAAAGTGGCTGAGGAGCAGCCAGTAAAGTAGCAAGTTTAAGTGTCCCCTGAGCTGAGCTGGGCTACCCTGTCCCAACCACACCACATGGATGTCACTGTGCTGTGCCAGCGAAACCTCCCGGGATTCTACCAGGGAAGCACCACAACTCAGACGTTTGTAGTGCAGAGGTGGGCAATACCTGTCCTCAATTAAGCTAGAGAGCACTATGGAATGGCAGACACGTGCACAACGTTGGTACAGCGGGTGTGATAGAATAAGATCCAAGAGGTATTTTCCAAATGCTTGTATTCCAAATCTTTAACAATTTATTTGCTTTTCGCTCAACTCTAACAGAGAGCATCAGCCATCTCCCTAAAACCCACAGGAACAACGCTGCTTCCAGGAATGGCTCCCTACCACGAGACCGGTCAGCGCCGCTGGTCAACTAACCCAACAAAGCAGAAGGAAATCAGCACTTCACAAGACGAACATGAGCAGGAGTTTGCATTCAGGTTTCTGCAGGCACTAAGGAAAGCAAAGTCTGATTTTCCGCTCGCTCTGACTCAATCTGCTCCTGTACCCCAGAGGCATGCTTGATGCTGCCTGTCAATGCACTGACACAAACGGGCCTTTTAATCTGAGAACTCTCTTCCAAGACACGACTTCCAAACAGGCATAAAAATACAGCGAAAGCAAAGGATTTCTTCAAGTGGTAAGAGATCATGCAAGCTTCAAGCGAGGAAGAATTATTTTGATACATGAACTGAAGAGTGTTTTCCTTGTGCAACACGAGAAGAGGTTCAGGCTGTAACACTTTAGCTGCACGGCGGATCAAATTAGTCTAGTTAAAACAGGTTACACTTAAACCAAGGGCTAAAACACACCAATAAACTACTTAAATTACCACATCTGAGCAGTCTCACGGTAACAGACCATGTGCATGTTTTTAGTTCATGGAAAATGCCAGCATGAGATCATACACATGAGGTTTATGCAGGAACACCTCACTCGGCGATTCTGAGGGGCCAAGAACATGCACGTAGCCCCTCAGCACAGTTCAGCTGCTGCACGGTTTCACTAAAATAACATGCTGCTGTATCTGAGCTTTCAGTAGTTAATCAGTTAACCTGGTACGAGTTCAAGGACGTTAATCACACTGTGACACGAGCAGAAGTGGAAATCGTCACCGATTGGAAGAACCTAAGGATGACAGTTCATGGATATGTTTTTATAATGTTTATATTTTAAGAAATCTAGGCATTAAAGAAGCAAAATGACAGTTTACAATACACCCAGAAGTTGTTTACATAACATCCTGGAAAACTGCATCATAATTCTAAATAAATATCACCCCTGTCCTTTTGAAATGGACAGAAGTACAGGCGCTGGGAAGCGGACTGAACCCTCGGAGGAATCCAGGCCGTCTGCTCAGTACTAACATGGGCTGGCTGGCAAGTGCTTAAGGAGCACTAAAGCTTCTTCCACCCACGCAGACGTTCAAGGCCACCTCTAGTCCTTCACCTGACTGTAGTATGATGAAGCCAACTGTTAATGGTACAGATTGCTTCACTGGTTTGGAACACTTTAGCAGAACTGGAAGCAACTGATCCCCATTGAAGCTATTTAATAAATGGCATTAAACAGCAGGTAAAAATACTTCACCCAAATTTAACACAGTTAAATGGTTTTCCTCCCAAAATACCTGTTTGACTCCCGGAGACTGTAACGCCGTGAACGATTCACGTATTACCCTGGAATTTTGGTGCATAGTACTACCATGAAAACTAATTCTCCATCAGAGGGGGTCTGACCTCCACCAAAACACATCCTCACCACAGAAAAGATGAACCTTGCTTGGCTGCCTTTCAGTTCCATGACCGGCAGATTAGCTGTGACGTATCGCAAAATGCCATTTCACCGTCCAGCGTGGCTGGACGCGACACTTTCCTTGGGGCAGCAGTCGAGTCAGGCTGAAGAACACACCGCTGTAAGGTCCGGGCAGCCCACACCACGTACAGCGACCACAAACTCGTCAGCGTTAACGAGTGACCGGAGAACCGTTGTGTCTTACCAACGGATGCCCATTTTGAGCTAGATTATCTATCAATCTCTCACTTCTAACCCACAGACAGATCAAACCCATGAACTGGAGGGACCAGGCCGCCACCAGCACAGTGGGTGGTTCGATATCTAAACGTTCTCTTTAGATTGACAGTGCTCTTCAGGACATATATCAGCTCTTCAAAAAATGACAACTGCTTTGTGTCTTTACATCCAAAAGGTGATTTCTGACTCACGAATACTTTATACTGCATTGGCTTATTCCTCTCCCAAGTAAAACACACTGTTCTGGCCAGCACCTTCTAAAACATGTCTTTACTTCTGGCTATTTGTGTGTTTAAGGGTGCGATTGCCATGGTTTCCTAAGGGTCTGACAGTATTGTATAACAGAAGAGAACTCACAGGAATCTCCATTAAATTAAAAAGCAAGCTGGCAAATTCTTGCTCTCACAAATATCACGCTGTGGTGATTTTCTGACAGATTTCTTCCCGCTTTTCAAGTGGTTCAGTTCCATGACCTGATCAATGCCACGAACTCCCACTACAACCAAGTATGGGAGCAAGGCCACCTAGTCGGCCATGTATCACTGTGCTACAACCCACGTGAGCCGTCTTCCACACAGGAAATGCATTTTGCTAAAACCAGCATTTACTTTCTTTATCCAAAGGCCAATTATGCAAGTCTCTCTAGGACAAAACTTCCAGCTAAGGCGGGGGGGAGGGGGAGAGAGAGACAGGGAGAAAGTAATGTGAAAATAAAGATAAGGTTGCTACCTTATAAAATCAATTATGTTTACGTGGAAATACTGAACCTCTTTGTTACCTCAAGAACTCTATCAGTTCTTCCCTCCTCAGTTCATGTTTTCCATTTAATAAGAAGTTATCCCAAAACTTCTTCCAGGAAAAAAAGAAGGGAGTCCTAAGTTTAGAAGTCTGTCAAATACCTTTATACTATTTCACCTTAAAGTGTTACTGAGAGATGTAACAGGAAAAAGACGTCCTAAGATTTGGGAGATAGTAGGTTCTGTCTAATTACCGTTGACGCTTTCCTGACCTGAGCTTGCTCCTGTTGGTCAGTGTTCCCGCTCAGAGCCTGCTGTAGTGTGAGCAACGTGCTGGACTGTCCCTCAGTCTTCTTTCTGCAGACAAGAAAAGAGTAATTTTCTTTTTAGTGACTTGGCAAGCATGAAGTCTTCAGAAATAAAGGTGCAGAAAACAACCTACGTTCAATAAACCAGCAACAGACATCAGAGAACAGCCAGTGATCAACTCCACTAGAACCAGCAAATAAACCTCAAGGAAGACTCTGCTGGGAGCGAACCGGGAGAGCTCCCGCAGCCTCCCTGCCTTTATTCAGTGTGTGCAGCATGCAAAACCCGGCCCCTGCGCAAACACCGCGCACACATCAGTGCCGTGTGAGCCAGATACTCCACTGCTTATCTGTGACCTGACCAGTGAAAGGTACCTCTGCTCCGAAGACAAAAAAAAGACATGAACTGTACAATTACTGTTACAGGGCAGCACAACTTGAGTCTAGAAACTGTTCCACTAAAGATGCTCCACCAGGAGAAGGCAATGAACAGCTTCACCAGTCACTGAAGCTGTTCAAGAGGTTATATGTGATGACGTAAACCCCATTCTCTTTCTCCAGATACTGGATCCAGTACCAGTCCTCTGCACACTGAGGATTATAAATTGCACTGGTTTGGCTCTCCAAACTCAGTATCAGTCAGTTTTTCTACAGGTACGGCACAGGCAGGTGTATTCTGCAGTTCTGCTGGAATGCTGCGAGAAGTTGCTGCCCCCTGAGGTAGTTCACAGACGAAGCTGGCTGCCAGCAGAAGCTCCCAGCTTCCTCCAGCAAACACAGCACAGCCATTGTTATTCTCCCCAGAAAGGTGATACTGCCTGCGAGGCACAGATGTTTCTGAAGTCACAGCCTAATAGATGTTCCATCTGAACTACTTTTAATAAGACATGGGCAAAAAACCCCATAAAGCATCAGGCCCAAGTGCTGGAAAAGTGAATCTTGAGCAAACGGAGGCATTTTCCACATCAATCGAGGTACGGGGAACAATAGCAGGGTTACATGAAGACTGAGCGGACAAAGGGCTGCGAGCCAGCGGTCTGTCTTTGCTGGTCATACACAGAAAGGATTGTGTTAGCACCAGTGAAAGAATAAATTATTGCTGCTTTTACAATAAGCTCTTCAAGAATGCAATAAAGAGTCCAGTGTGTGCTCCTCGCTCAGGAATCCAAAACTTTTCGGTTAAGGTCTGGTTGCAGCAAAGATAACAGCTGAACACTAACCATCTTGACCTTGGTGAGCTTCGTGCCAACTTGCTAAAAACAGTTGAAAAACTGAAAAGGTCACTCCTCTGACATCCACCAGCCTTGAACGCAGAGCAGCGAGCAGCCGCGATTCTAAACACTGACAGCTCAGAGCTGATCGTCCTGAGATACAGGAACATTAGCAGTGAGAAATGTCATTTTTTTCCTAAAGCCTCTTGACTGTCACAGTATTACTAATACTGAGGTTGCTCATCTGCTTTCAGAGATCAGTTTAAAATTCTTCTCTGATTAAATGAAATGATGACAGGAAATTAAGAAAGCCTGTAACGCGGGAAGGCGTTCTTACAACATTTCATAGTGGCTCACGACTGTGATGCAGAATATTGTAAGAATGCCAGTTCTGTATTTTCCCAGTTCTATATTTCTTTAAAGTTACAAGCTTACTTCTACAGTTTGACGAGAAGTCTTCCAAGTTGGAGGAAACAGCAGGTCATCAAATAAAAGGGCCAGTTTCAGTGTTCCAAGCTTAAAAGATGTATTTTAATTTGCTTGAAATTCACCCAAAGGGATTCCAAACCCTTCTTAACGGGTGTACAAATGGGCCTACAGATGCCTACAGAGAACCGCTCCAACGTGCTGCGTTCCGGCGGGGTCTGCCAAGGCCGGGCTCTCAAAATTCCAGCGTCCTGCTCACTGTCTGCACAGCGCATATGAAATCTTGTTTCTTAAGGACTCACCAAACCTTTCTAAAAATAAAAGATGAAAGATTGCTGGCATGGGTGTGACAAGCCACATAGACAACACGATGCAAACACTGGCCTCCAAATAAACCCCAAACAAAAGACTGTTAAAAGTGTTCTATAGCACATTTATACTCTTGGTTTCAGTACAACATCAAAGAAAGATGCACTTTGTGATCAAGGGTTGTGGCAGGAAATGCATTTGTGCAGACAAAGTTATCTCTATTCTCTCAAAAGGTGAATACGCTCAGAGTTATTGTTTTAAACTATTCTAACATCCAGTTCCTCAAACCACTGGCAAGCAAACACTGCAGTAAAAATCCATATTTGACAAACAAAAATAAGCTCCTCTAACAGAGCAGGAATGAAACAGGCTGCGATACAGATCTGCGCAGATACAAAGCCTGAGAAGTTGAAATTATTCCATTTCATTGTCAAAGTGCTGCTTAACTGCAGCTAAGGCCAAGTTTTCCACAAACTTGCTACAACAATACTGAGCCTACAACTGAGGGAACAACCTGTAAGCTTGCTCCAGGAGAAGCTGCGGCCGGGCGATAAAAGCCCTGTTCATTCCCAGCCTGCTCTATCAGGAGTCCCAAACTAGGATCCGGGACACCAAGGAGCACCAAGCACACCACTTTCAACTCGGCTTTGTCGAATATCAGATATATTTGATCCTTGCTAAGAACAATTATTCTCAGACAATAGCAGCATTCCTCAACTTCCCCAGATGGAAGACAGTGAGGTAAAAAGACCTGAGAGAGAGGGCAGTGTAAAAGCCGGCTGGTTTTCAACATGCCTGATCGCAGCCTGGAGAAAGTCAACATCTCCCCTATTTACCACCTTTTTCACGTACAAATTACAAAAAAAACAAGGAAAGGAATGTGAGTGTGGGAAGCAACTTGGGCTTTGCTTCTTGCTCACAAAGATACTAAACAAAACACCAAGCACTGTCTGAGACACTGGATATCAACTCCAAGGTCGATTTGTTGGATGCTTCCCTCGTTAAAATGCTAATCTGAGTCTCAGGAAATCTAGACTCAATTCCCTGCCTCACCACATACTTCCTGTGTGACCTTGGGCCATAATATTTCGGTGCCTCAGTCTTTCCATCTGTGATGGAGACAGTATTTCCCTACTGAGAGTGTCATGAAGATCATTACATCAGGAATCACGGATCGTAGGTACAGCGTCCCGGGCTACTGAAGAACGCGTTTGCAGCAGGACTGGGTGCCAACAGTCACAGTTAGCATCAGGTAAGCCAACGTGAAAAACCCAGCTGCCACGGGACAGAAAAGACATTAAGTATTCGAAGAATGGACAGAAATGGAAACCACAATTACGAAATAAATGAGCTTCACAGAAACTTCCATCCTTCCAACAAGAAGTCCAAGCAGCAAGTTTCAAACAGAAACAAAACTCAGAAACCAGCTGAGAGTGAGCTGCTAAAAGAAGCAAAGACACCTGCCAGCAACGCACTACTACCCCGTTTTCTGAGATTATTGCGATGTGCTGCGCATGAAGCGCCTCAAATAAGAGGCAGCGGAGGGGCTGCTGAGGCTGGGGGCCACGAATCCCTGGAACCTCCCGCCCAGCACTCCGCAGGAAAGCAACTGCCCGTTGCTGAAGTCAACAGCCTTTTGTAAGGCAGTAAAGGATCGGGCTGAAAAGCAGTCACAGTAGGGTCCCCACCTCTGCTGCTGCCCCAAGGCAGAGGGGGACAAAGCGGCACGGGGGAGGGTGAAAGATGGTCACCACCTAAACAGTAGATGACAGGACTGACCTCCCCCGCCCCGACCCCAGGAGGAGCTGGGGGAGGTGTCTGGCTCTGGAACCGCTGATCAGCCAAGGGGACAACTAGAAGGCGACGTGGCATTTACAGGCAGCAGCTCCGGCTGCCGAGGAGGAGAACGGGGGGGGGGGGGGGGGGGGGCGCGGCAAGGAGGCTGGGGGGGGAACGACTTCGGAACTCAACCTCCTCTCGGCAAAGAAATAGAAGAAAAAGGAGAGGGAGGAGAAAGAGACGGAGAATTTGTGCGTTGGGAAGAGGGAGTGCAGGGAGCTCGCTGGCATTAACCCCGTCCGGGGAGGCACAGCGGGACTCGCCGAAACCCGGCCCAGATCCCCCCGCCGCCCCGGCCCCAGCCCCCCTCTGCCTTCCCAGCATACCCGACCCGCCCGGGAGCTGCCGCCGCAGCGGGGCTGTCCCGCTGGAAGCGGCTCCCGACTCCCCGCGCCGACCCCAGCCCCGGCACCCCAGAGCCTCCCGCCTCTCCCTGGGCAGATCCCCCGCGCCCCGTGGGGCAGCGCCCCCGTCCAGCCCTCCTCCTCCTGCCCTGGCTCCCCCCACCCTGCCCCACCTGCCTCGTGCGCCACGTCCGCCCCCAACCCTGCCTCATACCCCGCGTTCCCCCTCCACACCCGCCCCACGCCCCGGGGTCCCGCTTCTCCCCTCAATCGCCCCACACCGCGGCTCCCCTCCGCTCCACACGGCGGTGCCCCCTCTGCCCCCCCATACCCCGGTCGCCGTCCCGCTACAGACGGCCCGGCATCCCGCCGCCTCCCCCGCCTCCTCCCGCCTCGGCGGGCTCCGCTCCCCACCGCGGGGCTCCGCTCCGTTCCCGGCGGGACGAGCCGGCCGCCAGCTCCTGGCACTGCCCACCGCGCCTTGGGTGGGGAGCGCCGCTCTCCCCCGGCCCGGCCCCGCCGCCCTCTCCCTCCCTCCTTCCCGCGGGGGACAGAGGGAGCCCACGGAAGTGGCCCCCGTCCCGGGTCACGTCGCGGCGGCCCCGCGGCAGCACTGACCGTGCGCGGCGCCGCTGCCCCTGCCTCAACCCCGGCGCTGCCGACCGCCAACCGACCGCTCCGCCATGATGGAATGCGGGCACTGCGCCTGCGCCGCCGCCGGCCGGGGGCGGGCGGGCGGGGGCGCCAACCACAAGGCGGGCCGTTCTTCGTCTTCAGCCACCCGCTCCCGCGAAAAGAGGCGCGGTGGGGCGGCGGGGGATGGCGGGGGGGGCGAGCCCGCAGGTGGCTGGAAGGCCCCGGCCGGCCGGGCACGACGCGGGTGGCAGGGCTGGGAGGCGAGGGAGGGGACACAGCTCTTCACGGCAGAGGTGGCACCGAGCGGAGACAAAGGTGCCACGGTGGCCGGCCGGCCCCCCAGGCTGCAGCCATGAGTCACGGTGCCCCCGGGGTCTGCCGCCGCCGTCCCTCGGTGGCCGGCGTGGTGGCACCTGATGGCCGGCGTGCTGCCCGGGCCCTGCCTGTCCCCCCTGTCCCTTGGTGGCACTGATGGCGGGTGTCACCCCACGGCACCGCCAGCGCCGGCTGTGACCCGTGAACCGATGCCCCGGCGGGCCCGTGGCCTCTGTCCCCCGTGGCCGCTGTCCCCCGTCGTGCCCAAAGCAGGACAAAGGTGGCGGTTTACAGGTTTTGGACATTTCCTCTCCCCCCTCGGGTCACAGCACGTGCAGGGAGAAGAGGCCCAAGCTCCAACCCGCGTGACGACGGAACACCGCCCGCCGGTGCCCGCGCAGGGGAGCGGGGTTGTGTGGGCGAAGCCAGCAGGAAGGCGGGATGTCGTCACCCGCGTGTCCCACCGAGCGGCCGGGCACCCTGACGCGGGGCTCCGCTCTCCACGTCCCCGTCAACCGGGCAGCCCCGGCCCTGCTCCAGGAAGCACCGAGGGCAGGGGCTGAAAGAACCCGGCACGGGCTGGGGACCCCCCTGGGACACCCCTTTTCTCTGGCAGTTAACGCAGCAATAAGCCGTGCCCTCCTCGGCTTATTTCCACACGCATTCGAGGCGCGTTTTGGGAAGCGGTGGTTTAAGGGGGCGTGCTGTGCCCGGTGTGGCACCTAAGTGGTGGATCCTGGCGGTTTGGGAGAATGAGGTCCAACTTGTCGTTGATGCGCGCTGTATAACACACATACAAAGAAATGAACCTTTTCACGGCCGTGTGTTTCCCCCCGGATTGATCTGAGAGCTGCTTTTAACCAATATAGGAAATTCTGTCATGAATAGAAGAAATTGTTCCTTCACGTCAGAGAATTTCTCCCTGCAGACTCGTGGAAGTGGTTGCTTCGCCGTGCTGAACAACCTCTGCTACACAGGACTGAAATAACCCCCATCCCTCTTTTTAAATAAGCGGGCAGTGTTCGGGCAGGGCAGAGGTGCTGGAGCCTGCTGCGTTTCCAGCCGGCTAAGGACGGACCTTCTTTAATAAATGCCGCAGAAACACCCAGGGTAACCTTACGGTTCATTTTACTCCTATTGGCCCATAAAATGATGCACATATTCTCTGCAAATCGATGGCAAACATGTAAAACCATCCCGGACCGCATCTGCGTGTGTGTGCGCCATGTGCCGGAGGGCTGTCCCCCCCTTCCCTTCGGTGGCATTTGACCATTTAGCTCTCAGGAGACTTCACTAACGTTTTGAAATTCACATTTGTTTTGGGGGGGAAACAGGCAAATGTTGTCATTATGCTCCGGCATCCCTGGAAATGTACATTTGGTGCAGAATAGCACTGCTGGTCCCTTAAAAATGGCTTTTTTTTTGCCTTTTCATTCACTGATATCTGCTGTCCCCCCTATTTGTTTGATCTCCTGAACACAGACGAGGGCTTCTTTGCCTGAACAGCTCATCGTAATGTCCTTTGGGAGCTGAGAAGCCAAATCTGGGAGCTGAAGCGATGGCCGATTCCCAGTGGAAAAGGCAGGAGAAACCTTCTCCTCCCAACGAGATCATGGGCAAGATCTCTGTCACGGCCTCTGCACAGACATGTCCTCTTCTTCCTGCCCCTTCCACAAGTTTCACTGCACACTTGGGACTCCTGGCCTGGTTCTGGTACAGAAAAAAAGCAGCTCTGCTTTTGCCCTGTGGAGCGGCAGGGATCGGCCCCTCACGTGGTTTATTATGGTAATTCTTCACACCTAGAAAAGAGGTTAAAATCTTCAGAAAACGGACCAGAGGGAAACGCGCTGCTCCTCCGTTGTGAGTGGCGTCGTCCCTTTGTCGCTATTACTCAGCTCTTCGTTTCACTGACCTTTCTGCAATGAAATCCTTTCATTCCAGCTCAGCTTCAGGGCTTGTGAGCACCTCAGGAAAGGTGGGAGACAGGACAGCCGGTGAAAGCGGACCTGCTTTACTGAGGGCTGGGAATAAAAGGCTGGTTAATCATTGCACCTTTGAGAGAATTCCTGGAATCCTCAGCGCTCCGCCTCAGGAATTCTCCAGCTCCACAGGCTCTAACTAATCGCAGGGAAGCATATCCGCTGCCCTGGGGATTTAATCTCTGAAGTGAAATACTTGTACTTAACTTTGGGGAGATCCTCTGAAAGAGACCCATCAGGACACGAGGTGGAAACCCGAAATACGTCGTGTTAAATGACCGTTGCTGCTGAAGGCAGCAATTCAAGGACTATTTTGGCTTTGCAGGCTCAGTATTTATCCATCGCCAGCCAAACCTTCGCAGTTGTGACTGGTGTGTGATACACGAAGGTCTGATTCCCCATCGTGAACATGCTGTGTTTGATACCCAGGGTGAAGAAGGTTCTTGGGGGTGAATGCTGAGCACTCTTTGCACTGAGGGCTGTTGGACCTCCCAGCTTTGATTATTATGAGAATTCCTTTGTCGGTGACAATGCAGTATTTTAGCACGCAGAAGAATCCTTTTCCTTTCCCTCCAGCCTTTCATTAAATCATTTTTTCCCCCCTTAATTTTCCTTTCTAAATATACCTTATATCCCAGCAAGGTATTCACTGGTAATTCCAGCAAACATGATGTCTGATGGAAAAGCTTACAGCGTGTAGCTAGTGAGACTAGGGAGGAAAGATCTAGCAACTGCCCACATTCCACAAGCTCCAGGGCTCCTTTAAACCTGAAATTGCTTCAAGTACGACAACTATTCCCACACTATGGAAAATAAATGACCAAACGTTTGCTGCCTGCATCCTACATTCTAATTGCTGCGGGATGACGGTAAGGGAAAATTTTTTCAGCTGAAACTGGAAGCCATAGGGCCAGTCGGTGAGGCTGAGGGCACATCGGCGGGCTGCTCCAGATGGCAAAGCTGCACAGGGGAAACATTTGGTGTGAGTAATGCAGTGACCAACCTGCTTGGAAAGAAAGTTAGAAATTACAGAGCAGCATGGGACAAGGCTGCGGGGAGCTTCAGCTCCGTTTCAAAATGCCTGGAGAACCATAAGGGCTGTGCGAGGACAGTGGTGACGGCGGGTGCCACATGCAAAGGCTCGACTCTAGTCGCTGGGCGAGGAAAAGCTAGATTTGGAGGAAACAATTGCCCAGACCGTCCTTTCAGTCTGGAGAGGAAGAGACCAGTGATCCTGGGTCGGGGAGGGGTGGAGCTGGGCCTGGGAAGAAGGGATTAAAAATAGCAGAGTATAAGATCAGAGAACATTTGGAGAAAGGAAAAGGAAAGAGAAAGGAAAGAGCCAAAATGGGAAGTGGAAATGAGTCAGGAGAGACGGAAGAGAGCACAAATGGGAAGAAATCTGGGCTTACAAAGGAAGGGCAGTCTCTGGACTGGAGAAGGAGAGTTACGGAGAGCCCGGCTTAGCAAAACAAAGGCAAGAAGCGGTGCCAAACACATGCTCGTTCTTCCATTTGAAAATTTTCAATTGTAATTTCTGGTTTTTGCTTTGCTAATTTGGCTGTTCTAGGTGAGTTAATACACCAAAAAAAAAAAGGGGGAGCAGAGGTAGAAAAATATCAAAGAAATGGAAAAGCCTTTGACAAGAAAGAGGAGAAGAGAGATAAGAGGAAGAGGACAATGACGACATCTTCCAATCTGAACGTGGGCGGGGAGGTTGCTGAAAGGCGTGAATAGCAAAAACGGTTCCTTATGCCAGAAAATACCTGGGTGCACAACCCCCTCCCAACCACCCACCCACTTATCGTGATTAGCAGCTGCTCGAGATTTCTAGTTCCAGCCCATAACAAACCCGTTTGTTTTTCCATGCTCGCATGGCGATAATGATGGTGATTATGGTTATTTTAACTGGTGTCTAGCAAAGCTCCCATCTCTTGAATCCGTTCGGACCTGCGAGCGAGGTCTTGGAAGGCATTCACTTCACCTTCTACACAGACCGCTGTTGTGTATGCTGCAGGAGGGACCGAGGCAGGGCAACTCGGCAAACAAACTTTATCAACAGCGCTTTGGTGGAAAGCGTATGTGCGGAGATCCCGGAGAGTAAACAGTGTGCGCTGGAGCAGATTTTCCACCAGTACATACCTCTATCGCTCCATCCACCCCGGCAGAATTAGGGGCGTTTTCTCCGGCCGAGGAGCTGCTCCATCGCGAGCACATCTTCTGAAGAACGCAGGCAGATTCCTGTCGCCAGTACGGGCAGGTCAGAATGGCTTGGGCTGGTGATGGAGGTGCAGATGGACACCATGGTTTGCTCTCTGCTCTTCTTTCTCCGAGCAGGACCCAGAAACCCGCAGTGAACCCCCACTCCAGTCCAGAAACTCCTCACATAGCTCTCACCCAAAACCCCACGTGAACTCACCGAGTATCACACTGGATCCACAACGCTGTTTGTACAAAGTGATGATAAAGGTGCACAACAAAAGCCCTCCACAACCCAAAACAAACATACCTTGCGTTTATGGCTCTTGTAAGGGGCGAGGGATGAAGTTCAGTGCTGGGCAATCCGCACTTTGCACAGAACATCTGTTTTACGATTCTCTCCCTCACTGATTACACGGCACAGCCTCTGTGCAAACACCCCGCGTCCCGACCTCGAGCTGCACCCGCGTCTTCCTTCGCCCTAGCCTTCAAGTCTGACCGAGTTCATTGGAAACTCCACAGGGGCTGTTAGGAAAACTGAATTAAACCCAGGGTTGTGGTTGCTGCAGCCCTGTTGCTGACCTCTCTGTGTGCCAGGAGAAGCCAAGCTCGCCCTTGTCACTCATGCTGGCAGCAGGGAGAGCCAGAGCTCCCACCTTTCCCTCTGCCAGAGGGAAATAACAACAGAGGATGAAAGGCAGCGCGACGCCTCGGGAGCTCAACACGGGCTGCTGATCGGCTGTGGCAAACTAATTGTGCTCCGGCTGCTTTTGAAATCAGGGAGAGAAGCAGCAGGAGGCGTCTTTTCAGAGCCGGAGGCTGAAGGTGCCTGCTGGTTTGCGAGTCAGGAACGTTCAGCTGCCTGGCCATCTCCAGCCGAAGGACCGCCTGCCGGTCTGGTTCCTTGCTGAACCCGTTCCCTGTAATTAACACATTGACGTCTGCTCTTTGCTGAGCCATGAGGGTCCAGGGGAAAATGCTGTTTGCCAGGGCACTTGTAGCAACTGGTCCCAGCGGCTCTGCAGAGCCTTGGAGAAGCGCGTGCAAGCGCAGAATGGCTTGACCTTCTGGCCAAGTGGAACACGGCACCCTCCAGCTCTCCTTCAGCCTCCAGCTGCCTCCCACGGCCCGAGCACCAGCGCTTCCCTCGCCCAAAAGCCTGGAGCAGGGTGGTCTTTGCCTGCTTGTCATGGCGCCAGCCGGGAGCTGCGGCTCTTGGGCAGCACCGCTGCGGGAGGAGATGGCTGCGGGACACCTGCCCCCTCTCTCCCACACGCCTTTAGCACCTTCCACAAGGTCTTTCTGCTCAGTTCCTCCTCAGATTGTTCAGCAAGGGTCCAGAGAGGAATCAAATGCCCCTGGTCAGTCCAATCCCAAATGCTAGCTCTGTTTACCCACAAACGTATAACTCTTCCCCCAAGCCAAGAAACAAACAAACAGACAAAGAAAACCAAACGGGCTGATGAACTCTGTGCTGCAACAAAGCTCGGGGAGCAGACAGGCTCAAGCAAATGCCGGGGGAGCGCACGCCAGGCAGCACCGTACCTTTTGCTCCAGAGCAAAACTGAAGGAAAATGCGACCTCCTCGCAAACAGCTTCTCCTCGCGGGAGGGAGCCCAGCCCGCCTGGCTGCTGCACCATCCCCAGAGCTCAAGGGAGCTGGTTGCAGGCTGAAAATGTTTATAGAAACCATCATGGACGTGTTTTACTGTCTCTTTGCATGAAGATTAAATCCTCCAGGTAGTGAAGCTCCGGGGCATGTGTTTTTAGCCCAAAGACTGGGGGTTTGGGAGCCATGGATTTGCTCCCTGGGCTGGGCAGGGCAGGGCAGGGCTCGTTTCCTGCTGCATGAAGCTCAGCTGCAAAGGGGCTTTGGAGGGTGAGAGCGAAGCGCCCGAGCCAGTTCCTGAAGAGCAGAGAGGAGGGGAAGGACAAGAAGGAAAGCAAGCAAGCTGAATAAACCTGAATTGTAGCAAAAGTATAGTCTGTACTGAAATGCCCACATTTGGAATTGATTATTTCCATCAGACAAACAGCTGAGGCTTTTGTTGCCGAAGCACTGCTCTCTTTTTTAGCTTTTCTAAACAGCGTACCTGGACGAGCTGCCGGTGAACCAGCAGCAATAAAGGACCGATGCAATCCGAGGATTTTCTGGTGTCAAGTGTAATGTGATGCTCTTCCCTTTGCGTTGTTTTCCCTCCTGCTCTGCCTGTGGTGCCGGTTCCTTCCTCCCATCAGGTGACGCAGGTTCACCTGTTTTTCGGGCTGCTTCCCATTTTCTAACACCCCCCCCCTCCCCGCCCTTTAGGATGTAAACCCCACCTCCCTCATGGCATCACGTTAGCACCAAAATTTCAACTCAGCTAGGTGCACCACGAGTTTTGTTTGCATCCCTAAGCCGTGGGTGCTGGAAGAGAGCGAAGCTGCAGCACCGTCGTGAGAAGCTGCTCGTGATGGTCACCGATCCCCCCACGACCAGCGATCCCCCTGCGACCAGCGATCCCCCTGCGACCAGCGATCCCTGCTCTGCTTTAACACCGGATTTCCATTGTTTTGGTCCATTGTCTTCCTTCAGAGCACTATTTCTTTGCTCTCTGGCATTTTCTTCGCTGTCCCCAAACAACCTCTTTTACTTGCTCTCTCCTCCAATAACCCCATTCCTCATTATTGTTTTGATTCCCGTTTTTGTTTGAGTTGGTGGTTTTTTTCACTTGACGGAGGCTGGGGGGGCCCTGCTCTGCGCTGGGGGTTCCTCTGCCAGCCGTGGCACTCAGCAGGCACCTCGGGGCTGGAGCACCCTCTCCTGCGCGTGGCGTCGGTGGCCGCAGCACTGCAGGGGAGGCTCGTCGTACTCTCTGACGAGCATTTGGTGTCCGCTTCGCAGGAGCATACGTAATCTATCCAAGTGCAGAGCCACGATGAATCAGGTCTTTGATGCAAATAAGAAGCAGCCACATGGCACGAAGCATTTGGGAGCACTTCAGGCTAAAAAGAAAAAAAAAACCCCAACAGAAAAAGATGCATCTGTGAAGAATACAAATATTGGCTCCTCGAGGAAACCTCCATATTGTATCCATTACTGCAATCGACTTATTTGTTCAGGGTAATGCTCTCCAGTTTGAGGTCGTCGTGGATCTAGTTTCCCATCCTCAGAGAGAGGATGAGAAGGTCTCAGAAGCAATATTCTGCTGTGAGGTAGCTGCAGAAAGAGTCTTTCTCCGCTGTCTGGCTGACACAGCAGGTTGCTGCGCGAGAGAACCTGCTATTAAAGTGAATAAGGACCCTTTTGTGCATGAGAAAGCAGAAAAAGTTTGGCCTCTTCCCACCTTCCCCAGCTTCTCTCGCTATGACAAAGCCCTCTGCGCTGCCTTGCCTGCTGTGGCTATGGTGGGTGCCTTGCAGTGGAGGTGCTGGAGGAGGGCGAGTTTCACGCAGCCGCTCCGAAAGCTCCTCTGCAGGATTCCAAAGCACTTGCTGTGCCAAGTTTCTTGCAAATGGCTCCGGAGAAGGGGATGCTGGCTCCGGAGGCTGCGAGTGAGGCCCCAGGCAGCTGCCAGCTGAGGTCATCCACGGGGATCGACGTGGGGCTCGTCGCTGACTCTCCAGCAGCGACTGTTCCCATCATCCATGAGAAAAGCAGAAGAGCTCTCTGTGAGGAGTAAGCAGTATACGGAGCAGTTATGTGGCTGCGAGCTTGCGCTGGAGCTGACTTTGTGCCTGGAGCCCGGCTGGGCGATGCTTCTGGTCACCACCACGGTCTCACTGGTGGTGAGCTCAGGATGAACACTTCAGGTGGTGAAAGGTGGCCGAGAGCAGCCTGGCCTGGCACTCTGGCATCGCTCACTGCCTCACTTCTGCATTTACATGTGGGAATAATAGTGGCTCCCTGCTTAATGGGGAAGTTCAGCACCCGCGTTCATTAGAGGTTTCTCCGTGCTGTGATAATGGGGGGGAGATAACTACAGCAGCCATGGAGGACACTTTGAGCTGGAAGAGAGGGGCAACGAGCTGCTCTCTGCCAGGAGCTGAGTTGAGACCCCCAAGCCACCCCCTCTCCTGCTGTAGTGAGGGGTGAGTCAGGCAGACCCCGCAGATGAGCATCACCCTGACCACTCCGTGCAGCCACTCAGGTCCCACGGTGCTGCTGATGCAAACAGGAGCCTCCCTTAAACCCAGCAACTGGGAAAGTTCTGCTTTACGTCCCACTTGGAACTCATTCCGTATGATGCTGTGAAATGCGTGAGGGAGGAGACCCGAGTGCAGACTCCCCGAAGCACAGCCTGAACCACCATAGTGTTAGTGGTAAAATGTTCAAAATGCCCCTCCCTGCTCGTGTTCATCCTGAGCATTTCAAATAGTGCTGAGGAAAAGGCTCCAAAAATGAACTATTTGTACCTGTGAGCGACTGGCTATGGCCAGGCACCTGGCAGGACCACCAGTGAGCAGAAACCTGAATCCTTCCCCCCCCTCCACCTGTCTCCTTGGTGTCTACTCCAGCCACTTCTCTAAAACTGAAACCCCGGAGCACATATCTGAGAGAACTACAGGACTCTTGGTTCATTAAAAAAAATGAAGCAATCTGCTTTTCACTTCCCCTCCTTGCAGTTGCTTCAGCCCCTGAAGTTTAACATAAAAGAAACAAACAAATCTCCCAGTTTCCTCAAAACAGCCCCAAATCTCCTTCCTCTGCCAACAACCCCAGGAGACTCAGCAGGGATGGGTTGTATTGACGCTGCATAAAGAGCTGGTACTCGGTGACGATGGCAGTTTTCTGGGGAAAACAGGGTGGAAGCAGTTAGACATATCTTCTTGTGTAATAGAATTAAATTTGGAATTAAAACTTGAGGTGTCGGGCTTCTCTGTTCTGAATTCGTGATTAAAAGCACCGTTGTTTTAAAGGAGCATCCGGAAACATAAAGAGGAAAATTGAAATATATAATATAACCCTGCAGCAGGGTCAGTGGCTGCGGAGGAGGCCACGAGCTCAGGGACCGCTCGCTGACGAGAGATCTGTGTCTTCCCATTCGTGTACACTCGGTGTGTTTGCAGGGGCTGGGGTGGTTTCATCGGATGAACTTGCCACCACGGGAGAGAGTCGCTGTACTGAGAAACGGAACGTGGGCGATGCCACGGCTGAATCATTGCTGGCACTTTCTGTGGCTGACAATTCTTCTGCTCAGCACTGACCACTGCAGGGTCCTCTGCAGAGCCCACGCAGATGCTCCAGGGACGTTTGCTGACCCTCAGAACATCCCCAGACTGTAATGATGAGTTTTGGTTTTAAAGCAAACCCTACGGTCAGCTCGGGATTAGTGCAATCTGGATTTGAACAGGCTCCTGGTAGATCATGAGATAAAAGTACCCAGGACCTCAGGATGTGCAGAACTCTTCCCCAGGGCTTTGGCAACCGTTTCTCAGTGCCTCTGTTTTATTCATTCACATCCCCGAGGTCTGTTTTTCCTACCACAGGATATGATTAACCCCGACCGGATCATCACGCTGCGTCCCAAAGCAGGAAAATCCACCTAAATTCAGCCAACACCTCTGCCCGCCTCAAGTCCCGCACAGACATCGTGCATGGCTTGAGGATCTTCTCCAAGGCAGGTCTTCTGGGCCACCTTGCCACGAGGGCTGGACCATGTGCGCAGAGCCCCGCCATTCTCCTTGGCCCAGGAAGGGAGCAGGGTGCTGCCCCAGGGCCAGCCTGGTGCCGGGACCACGAGCAATCCTGCACGGGGTGAGGCTACTGCTCTGGGTCAGTACAGGAGCTGCAGCGACACCCTTCCCACCTGAGCACCCAGGAACGGGCGAGAAGGACAGAAACCAGCTCTGAAGTCCTGTGGACCTCTGGCATAGTAAACCAGGGTGATGAAGGACATGGAGGCGTGTGGGAGGAGACGCTGCTGAGAGGAGGCAGAGGCTCAAGGCCAGTTATGGGGAACTTCTCATTCCATTTTCCTTGAAAAACAGTGGTGAAAGGGCACAGCAGCATTTTTCAGCCCTCACTCACGTAAGCAGCGTGTGCTCATCATTCCAGCGAGCTTCCTGCCGTGAGTAAGGTGGAAGCAGAAGAGGGCAGGGAGCGGGGGCTGTCTCACTTCGGAGGGTTACTCAGAAAGGAAGTAAAGCCTGGCTGGCTCCTGGGATAGAGGCAATTCTTCAACAGTCAGGCCACTTGCAATAACTGCTCGCAAAAGTGAGCTGGCCCTTTGCAGCTCCCCCGGCACAGCCTCGCTAAACAAAATATCTGCAGAAACCTCCTGCCTCGTGCCAAGAGCGATTCCCCAAGCGGTTACACAGGGCAAGGCTGTGCCTTTGCCCTTGATGCTGGCATTACCTGGGGGGTTCATGGGGGCTGCGTGGAGCCTTGTTGAAGTTAAACTCGAGCAGAGCATTGCAGAGACATGCTCCTCACAAATGAAGGCATTATTAATGACCCAAATAGCGTGGTTTTGCTACCTTCTCCCCTTTTATCCCCCCCGTCCTGGTGAATATCCACCTGGAATATATTTATTGGGCTAACAAAGGGTCCTCACTGTGCTCCGAGAGCAGCCTGGCTTCCTCTGAAGCGCGAGAAACTGCATTGACAAGAGAGAAACGGGCACATTTCACCCTCAAGTGAAGTTTGCAAATACCCCACATATTTGTTTGTACGTGTGGCCACTCGCAGAGCTGAAATTAACAGTTTGGGAGAAGCAGGGATGAGTTCCCACTCCTGCCAACCCGGGTGCTGGGAGATGGATTTGTAACCCCAGGCAGCGGGCTGGGCTCTTCATCCCTCGGGTTCTGCTTTCAGAAGCGTTTCTAAGACATTTTGTTGCTGGCACTGACGGTATTTTAAAATCTGATGTACTTTCCTGCGGTTTTGCTGCTCATTTCTCCCCCTCCACTGCCAAATGTGAGGGAGAAAGGGGGGATTCAGGAGCTACCCTGTGGGCTGCACCGAGCCCCTCCAGCCCCAAAATACATGTCCAGGCTCCTGCGGATGGCGGGGACAGAAAGTACCTTGCTCAGAGGAGGAAATCTCTCTTTACTGGCAGTGCTTGGAGTTTATTGCTTGTTAAACTGAAGGGCTGCTTCCTTCCCGCAGCCTGAGAGCGTTTTCTATGAAGACACTTCCTACAGAACAAGGCCGGTTACATCCTGTGCAGAGGTTCTGAATTTCCCAGGATGTGGCACTGGAATCTGGCCCCATGGCAGGCAAAACCAGCACGGAGCTAAAAAACCCAAATGATGACTTGCTATGGTATCACAAGTGTCAAAAAAGAAAATATTTTTTACACCCTGAGGGAAAGAGACCACTGAAGGCTTGTAAACGAGGTAGCCACGCCACTGAGTATCGGAAACCCAGCCTCATCTTCCGTGGGTTATAGCGTGTTCCGCCAAATACACGCACGCGGGGAGAAAACTGCCCCAAGACGTAACCAACAACTCTGCCTGATGGGGCTCGGGGCTGCGCAACCTTGGAGAGATCAGAGAGCACCCTTCTCCCTGCCAGGGTCAGACGATTTTACTCTTGCTGAAAAAATTATTAAGGAAGAGCTCAGAACGAGCGATTCCTGCCTGAAAATCCCCTGTCCAGCACGCGCCCGGCCGCGGGTCCGAGGGCAGACAGCGGCGCGCGTGCTGGGGGGGGATGTCTGCACCCAGCAGCTGCTGAGGAGAGTTCTTTGGAAACCAAGAGCTGTGCTGTTCTCTTGGAAACAGAAAGATGGTTTTATTTTTGCAAACAGAAATGTAGTTTGTGGTTAGCCTCTGGCGGCAGGTGGCTGGTTTGGACCCTCTCTGAAAATGAGCACAAATAAAAACCACATTTGAGCCGGCTACAAAGACAGCCCAGCGCCCAGATGGGTCTCTTGGCTCGCGCAGAAGCTTACCCTGAAACCCCTCCTCCAGAGGTGAAGGGGAGAGGTGTTTGGGGAGGCGCCGTGCCCAGGGCACCTGCCGGACCACGATGTCTCGTTTGTTGAGGGAGCCTCCCTGCCCCATCTCCCCATTAGGGAACAGGAGTGGTATCGGCCGCGCTCGGATCCCTCACCCCCAAACCGTCACTGCCATGACGCAGATTCTTCTCTCTTGTATTTAAATGTTTGGCTCCACTTCATGTTCTGAGAAGCTGGTGGTGCCTGGTGAGGCATCAGGCCCCGAGCGCTGCTCAGCAGCTCCACATGGTAAAACCCGGCAGTGAGAAGAGGGGGTTAAAGAGCTGCTGTTTCACTATGAATCCGTCCGTACTTCAGCACACAGAGCAGGCTCACCTCGCTGCCCGAGCCCCCCGCGTCCCTTCACGAGCTCGCAATGGCACACCAGCCCTCAGGAGACTTTCTTAGTGGCTTGGCTTACGCTGGCTGAAATCAGAGGTCTGCGGCGGGAGTCTCCACCCTCCGTTTGCTTGGAGGAAGAAAAGCGTGTTTCTAGTTGTGGTTGCAGAGCGCAGGCTGAAGAGGTGACCTGCTTGCACCCTGCGGGCACAGGCGCCGAACAGCAAAGGAAGATCCAATCCAGCAAGAAGCGGCGACTCCAGCTTGATTCGAGGCTTGCGATGCTTGGGACCAACATGTCCTCAGAGCGGGTCAGTGTCTGGGCGAAGGGGAGCACTGGTTTTCTCCTGGTAGAAACCACCTTCTTGCCCTAGACCGAGCAGCCGGCACAGCGAGAAGCTCGTCCTGGGCGCTGGCTTCTTTCAGCTTTTATCAGCAATAACCTTCCCAGACAAACAAAGGCTGAAGCGATGGGACTTCTGTCTTGGCAACGGGATGCCAATGGGTGGTACTTACCAGCAGCTTCCGGAGAAAGTCCGAGCTCCGCGCTGCCACAGCCATTCAATGGAGAAACGGCATTTTTCAGGCCAGGTGGATGGTGCTGTTGGAACCCAGGGTAGGAGAGACCCTGCCTGGGGGCTGCTGGACCCTCTTCTGTGGCCAGCTCCTTCCCAGCCTGAGCATCCCTCCAGGAAGACAGGAAGAACCGGGATGGAGGCAGAGGGGAAAACCCCAAAGATTATGAAATAAAATATGGGCAGGGGTGGGAGAGGGGGAAATGAGTGTGACCAACTCGGGAGGACACAAGACAGCGTTACAGGAGCTGGACTATAAAAAAAAAACCGAACCACCTCATGAGGCAGCAGGCCGTTGCTCCAGCAGGGACTCAGCACTAGGAGACACTCTTGCACCATAAATTGCAGCTTATAGACTCCTATCGTAGAATCGTCTGGCTCGCAGAGACCTTTAAGACCATCGGTCCAGCCGTTGCCCCAGCACTGCCAGGTCCCTGAACCATGTCCCCCAGCACCACCTCCACACGGCTGTGTGGCAGGAAAAATGTCCAGTTCAAACTTAGCAAGAAACCAAAGAGCTCACTTGGCTTCTTTGGGCATTTCTGACACCGTACCAGGGTGGCACTTCGTGCTCCCTTCCCCGCCTCTGTCACTTTACAGCCCACACACATGCCGCGGTTTGTCACTCACCTGATGACAGTGACGGGTCCCCTTTCTGGGCACCTGCTTCTCTCCAGGTCTCGGTTCCTGAGCAAAGCCCGGTCAGCCTTTGCTGCCAGGATGGCGCCTTGCTTGTGCCACAGCACAGCGCTGTGAGCAGGGGACAACTGGCCTCACCTCTCCCCTGAGATGGGGTTTCCACGAGCCGGTGGCAGAGCTCCCTCCTCACTGCAGGGCTGCACTGAAATAACCCCCTGCAGACCCTGTGCCTGCGTGGGGAAAGCTAAGCAGAAAAAACCCATCGTTCCCATCAGACTTGTCTGTGCAGGAACCCACGTGTGATACATGCCCACACAGGATGCCCAAACCCATCACCCTCCCCTCACCATCAGTCCCCTCCCAGCGTCCGCCAGCATCTTCCATCTGTAAAGACACATCTATCGAGGTCCCACTGTTGGGGTGCTCCACCTCTGCAAGACCTGCCGCTGCCACCAGAAGTGGTGCAGCAGGTCCCCACACCAGCAGCCTCAGGTGGTGCCCAGCATCCAGTGAAGTTGGGCTACAGCAAAGGCCAGTCTGGCTGGACCATGCTCCCGCTCCCAGAGGCCGAGCCAGCGAGTCCCCCGAGAGCGCAGCCCTCTCCAGGCACTGCCCTCAGCGACTTCTGTGCTGCCGTGACTAAGCTTTAACTATATCATTAGAAATTATTATGTGACTATTACAATCTAGTGCTGTGTGTCGATAAAAACATTGTAGGGAAGAAGAATCTGTACACTGAGACTTTAAAATAAGACACAGAAAAGAGTAATTGTTAAATGAAAATGTTGCAGGTTCAATTTTAATTTTCAGCTATTTCTTTTAAATAGTCTTTCCTATTGCACAAAAACCTTTGCCACGTCTCTTGCCATAGCCATTGTCACACAGGGAAAAAAAAAAAAAGAGATAAAAAGGAAAAAAAATACCTCTGGTACAATAAAACTGCTTTGCAAGAGATGTATATAGAGAGAGCATATATATAATACATGGTATTTTAAAATTCAGGAATGTGCATACGACTTCTACATATTCTGAAACTCACTTTTCCATGACAATTTCTATTTGCAGTTGCACGATGCCTTTACTGCTTGGAGACACACCCGTAATACTCAACGCTGACCCTCGGAAAGAAGTCCCAGCCCACTCTTGCAGCCCCTTTCTCGGAGCGCTCTGCAGCTCTGCCCCGAACCAGAGGCTCTGCCCTCCCGGGAACAGCGTCCAGCCCTCTTCCACATCCTTAACGTTTCCTAAAGGGGGTTCAGATCTTGTTGAAAATTCACATCTCTCGGTTGTTTTGCAGGTGAATTTGCTTTAAGTGCCGTTTGCCACCCAGCCTGTGGTGTTCAGAGTGCGCTTACACCCTTCTGTGGATCCTGAAGATAATGTCTCAGGCAGACCCCTGCCCGCGAGCCAAACTCCTTTTATTCTACAGCATTAAAACTGTTCTAAGATAACATCAAGTAACTTCATAAATACCACATCCAACCATACTTGCTATTCATTTATCATCCACTTTCCAACTAAAAGTCTTAACCTTACAAGAGTTTATTTCTGTCTTGCTGTATTGTGCATCTGGGGCTGGGCTTTGCTCCAGCAGAAGACAGGCAGCACCACTTGTCTGGGGGTTCACTGGAAATGCGCTGGAATGTCTCTCCTGGCCACGAGCTTATTTTCCTTTACGTAAGAAACAGCCCAGGCTGCTTTTTTCACCGTACTGTACTCAAGACTCACTCGTGTCTCATCCAGACTGAAACTCTTGATCTCCAGGTCTTCCTAGAGATCTTCCCAAGGGCCTTGGGCAAGGTGTGAGCAAGGTGAACACTCTTGAACAGGATCAAATATCACATATCACTATTTTAAAAATGCCCTCTGCTTTTTTTAATTATTTTTTTTTAAAAAACCTTGGTCACTAGTTCAGAAAGGTGGGCCTGATCCTGCGCCTCTGAGCACCCAGAGCTCTACTTTTAGGTAAGACCTTCTGAAGAACTGGAGTGCTAACCCAGATCCTGCAGCCATCGCTAACAGGACCAGTCCCACTGAGACAAGTTTCCACCGCCCATGAGGATACCGCAGTTTTCAAACTGCTCCAACAGACGGGAGTTTTCTAGCAATTCAGAAAAAGCTGCTCACGAGAGCACGTCCAAGGAGCTGCTCTGGGGGGTGGGAGAAGAGCTCAAGCCTGAGCTCCTGGATTTGCAGACACAGGCGCCACCCCCACAAGCCTTACACCCATCGTTGTCCTGAAGACTGAAATCGGCAGCACGAGCAGCAGGGAGGCGGGCAGGAGCTATGCTGGCCTCTGCTATGTCAATACTGCAGCGGCTGTTTGGAGATTCCATGCAAACTGTGCCCTCTTTATTTGTCGGTAACTCCGAGTGCCTCGCACAGCAGATGTTGTGTTTATATTTCCTGTGGACTCAGAATTAACACTCTTTGGAGAGCTGCGAAATGAAGCAAATGCCCAAATAAAGGCTTTGAAGAGTTTGTTTATGCGAGTTCATCATCAGGTCAACAGTTCTGTGGCGCTGGCTCCTCCGGGCGAAGTGGCTGCACATGTCCAAGCAGTGCTCCTGGGGAGGGGGGTTGGCCACCCCCAGCAGCAGCTGTACTACCAAGTAGCATAAACCCTGGACTGTCCACCGTTGTTACTACATACCTAGGTGCAACAAAGGCTTGTGAGCCTCCACCGTGCGGAAGAGTTCCGAGATCTCCACTACCCACCTGAGATCTCAGGGGAAGGTCTAACCCCCTTATGAAGGGGTCACGGCTGCCTTTCCATTCTCCCTATTGCCTTCTCCAAAGGGTTCCTCATCCTTCTCTTTAATAGAGAACTTTTTCCTGAAGGCCTGGGTTAGGCTGGAGGAAGAAGCCTTCCTAAATGTGGTAAGTCTCTTCCGAAAGTTGCCCCCTGAGAAGAAATAGAGAAGCGGGTCAAAGCAGCAGTTGGCAGCGGCCAAGGGGAGCGTTACCACGACCGATTTCTGTAGGTATATGGCGTCCTCGCAGCTGGTGTTCTTCAGCCACAGCACGTGGAGGTGGACTGTACGCAGGATGTGGTATGGCGTGAAGCTCACCAGGAAGGTGGCAGTCACGATGATGATCATCCAGACCGCCTTCTTGCGGTTAGCCTGGTTCTTCTTCAAGGAATTTTTCAGTAAGGTCCTTATGATCATGGTGTAGCAGATCGTTATGACAATAAAGGGAAAAACGAAACCCACAAAGAGGGCAATAAAATCCAGGATCACAACTACATTTGTCTTCTGAGAGTTTTCTGGGGGTTCGAAGCACTTGGTCTTGTTGTTGTGTTCGTACGTCCCATTTCGCAGGAAGGGAGCGCTTGTCAGGGTGACAAAAATCCAGATGCCGACGCAGACGAATTTAGCTTTCTTCTCCGTTACCAAATGCATGTTCTGGACTGGAAAAACGATGGCTATGCAGCGGAAGAAGCTCATCGCAGTCATGAAAAAAATGCTGCAGTACAGGTTGACATAGAGCGCGTACGAACTGATCCTGCACAGGAAGTCACCGAAGAACCAATTCCCTTTGTGGACGTAGTAGATGACCCGCAGGGGCAGGGTGCACACGCAGAGGAAGTCAGACATGGCGAGGTTCAGCATGTACACCTGGAAGGCCGTCTTCTGCTGGTACGTTTTTATGAGGACGTACAGCACAATGCCGTTGCCAACAAAGCCCATGATGCTGATCATGGAGTAGAGCGTGGAGTAGACTTGGTTGCGGAAGTCATCGATGGAGTGGTGACACGACAAGTTATCGAACAGCGCCATCATCTTGCTTGGCTGAGGCACCGATTCCGCCTGGTGATGGATGTCAGGCCTAAGGGTGAAAAACTCAGGTGAGACAGGTAAAGCAGCACATGGAAATAAGATGCCATTATTAAATAGGAGGGAAAATGTGTCACCTCTGTCATACAGGAGACAACAGCGAGGAGGAGGCAGCCAGGACTCCACACGGCTCTGCCAGAAGCCATAGATCAGTGCATTGTACCCCATCGCTGACAGCTCACCTCAGCTTGCACAAATGACTCTTACCTAGCGATGCTCATTGCAAATAACCTGTTAACCAGAGAGAGGCAGCGAGTGCGCAGCCGCGTCCTCTCCATGCCCCACAAGTGCTGCCTCTCAGCAGCCTCTTTCTGGTGGTGGCAGAATCCAGATCTCAGCCCCAGCTTGGAGGAGTCTGGGCTCCTCACACCCACAGGATGGAAAGCCCAGAATGGGTATCGCTCCTGCGAGCTTCTCATGGCTCCTCCTCTGAGGACCAGCCAGCAACATGGAGCTGCTGCCCCAGCAGGGCTGTGCAGAGGAGACCAAGCCCTGGGAGATGCTGAGAGGTCCAGCCTTCATCCCGCATGGCTGGCATCCTCACTTGCCCGAGGTCTTCACTTCAGACTTGAGCTTCAAGTTATGAAAAGAGCCATGCTCCAACAAGGCTTTAAAATCCCCAAGATAAGGCTAAAATTAAGTTTGTGGTAACACGGGTCTGATTTTAACCAATTGCTTGGGAGTGGCAGGTAGCACAACATCCTCTGAGAGCAGCTGCATGATCCCCGTTCCTTGGTTTTACCTGTCACAATGAGCCGACGCAGATGAGGAAGCTCTTACCCCTGGATGAACGCCGAGCGAAGCCCCGCAGTACAAACGCAGCGAGACCAGCGGCTCCATTGTCTCATGACAACTCACACAGATAAAAATCTCGGTACTTCCCAAGGCACCCTGCTTCAGTTCTTTCTCAGATTATTTAAAACCCCACAACCGAGGTGTTTGAGATTGAGGGGCTGCAATGATCTTTTGCACGTGGAGGCTTTTTCCATCTGCCTGTGCCTCCAGGTGGTTATGAAGACAGAGCAGAAAATGGGGCAAACTGGACTGTGGGGCAGACCCAGTGGAGAAACAAAGGTGCTTTGCCTAAAAGCACCAACGTGATGTAATGCTCGGAGAAGGGAGGAGGCTGCAGGAGGAAAGGACAGGAGCTCTGGGGGAGCTGGGCAGAACCCGCATCTCCCACCAGCGCATTTTGGGTCAGGTTCCCATGTGCCTTTTGAGAGGGCACAAGCAGCGTGCATCAGCAGAAGGAACCGCTGCCTTCCTGCCCCTGCGGACTTCTCCCCGCTGCCAGTTTAGCTGTCCTGCCTGAGAGAGAACCAGGAGACCACAGAACCATAGAATATCGGGTTGGAGGGGACCTCAGGGATCATCTGGTCCAACCTTTCTGGTCTGGACCGTTACTAGGTGTTGGTGAACATCTCAGTCCACCATTGCTCCTTAGATAAACTTCCTTATTTAATCTCTATGCTTATTTATGCATGCTTCTGAAGTGGTCTTGAGCTGGATTAGAAAGCTTTTACCTCTTTTGGGGACTAAATGCCAGTCTTTGGGCTGCTGTTCTTAAAGACGTTAGCAGAGAGCAACCAACCACACGAGGTGTTTGTCTAAAGACAGCAGAGACCTGTTACCTATCATATTTCTAAACAGAATTTAAAGCGCCTTTTGTAACCCAAAGGAAAACTGATGATTACAGTCCTGAAGCGACTGCTCAAGCGTGAGAGGGCTCCACACGTAGAAACACGCCTGTGAAAACCAGACCCCCCACAAAACACCAGTTCCCAGCCGAGGCTTCAGACCCAGTTTGCACCACAAACATCACTTCTGCCACTTCTTATTTATACAGTTGCTGCTCATGGAACCATTTATTTGTGTGCTGGAGAATTCGCCTCTCGAGGAATGTACACAGAGCGGACAGGGAGCGGTGATGGCAGGCGGAGAGCAGCATCCCGAACTAGGCAAACCCCCAGACCCAGGCAGCGCAGCCGGCTTTAGAGCTGGTCACCAGCAGATTATACTCAATTTAATGACACAAAGAGCCCACGGCCAAAGAAGGCGCCACGGGGTTTGCCGTGAGCTCAGAGGTGAAGCCCCACCGGTCCCCAGGGCTGACCCAGGTTCGGGGTTCGCTGGAAGAGGAATAGAAGCTGCGTGCCCAAAGCCGGCACGCTGCGCATAAACCCCTCCGGCAAGAGGAGCGGGGGCTGCTGCTGGAAAGGGGAACCGACCGGATAATCGCAGCAAGCAGCAGGCGCTAACTAACAACCCAGCTCGTTAGGACGGGACGCTCTAACCGAGCTCCGCGGGGATTAACCCGGGACCCCGCCGCGCCCCGGGGGCAGAGCCCGGGGGCGCCGCAGCCGTCGGGGAGCCGCGGTCCGACCCTCCCACCCCGCCGAACCCCAGCCGGGACTTACCAGACCAGAGCCGAGCACAGGGCGCCTGCCGAACCGCCCCTCCGCCGCCCTTAAACCGCGGCGAGCCCCTCCCCAGCCCCGCCCCCGGCCCCGCCCGGCCCTGCCGCGCCGGCGGGATGCTGGTCCGCGCTGGGAGCGGCGAGCAGCGGGGCAGTTCTGCGGAACGAGCCCTGATCGCCGCTGCGGCTGGCTCCGAGTTGCACGCACTGCAGCTGCTAAGCCCTGCCGGGGTAACTGGCCGTGAAGAGCCTCCGTCCTCATGTGCATCCCTGGTTCCTGCGACCCCGCTGGTGGTCCCCGATAAAACCTTGTCCGGCTGCTTTGCGATGAGCAGGCGGAGTAAGCTGGGACCCCAGGTGCTCCTGCTGAGAAGGCACCTACATCACCAGCAGCTCCAGGGAGGTCCTCCTCCCCCGCTACTCTGCCGTGGTGAGACCACATCTGGAGTCCTGTGTCCAGTTCAGGGCTCCCGAGTTCTTCTCTCTCTGGAGAGAGCCCACCAGAGGCTACGAGGGTGCTGAGGAGCTGGAGCATCTCTGCGCAAGGAAAGGCTGCGAGCCCTGGCGCTGCTCAGCTGGAGGAGAGCAGCCTCAGAGGGGATGTCATCCATGCTGATCCATAGCTAAAAGGGGGTCAGGAGGATGGTGGTGCCCAGAGACAGGACAAGGGGCAACGGGCACAAACTGGAACCCGGGAAGTTCCACCTGAACATGAGGATAAAATTCCTTGCTGTGAGGGTGAGGGAGCCCTGGCCCAGGCTGCCCAGAGAGGTGGTGGAGTCTCCTGCTCTGGAGACATCCCAAACCCACCTGGACGCCATCCTGGACAACTGCTCTGGGGACCCTGCTCTAGCAGGGGGTTGGACTGGACAACCTCAAGAGGTCCCTCCCAACATCCACCAGTCTGGGATTTTGTGATCACCACAGCTTTTACACAGTGCTGTGTGGTTGGGTGATGGTCTGACCATATTTTGAGCCATTTTTTCTGCCCCAGCTGCACTTGGATGGCTGGTTTTGGAGCTTCTGTAGACCTACGTGCTTTCTAGTTGGGTGAGGACAGGTTGGCTGCACGGTTCACCCAGATGGGACCCAAAGCAGTGAAGCACATGCAGGGGAAACAGTGGTAACTGGGCACACCAGCAGCGGGTCAGGAGGGCACCCCAGTAAAACCACGGGTGTGCTTGACTAGTGACTATGCTCTGAGAAATTGTACTGGTGGAGGTGGATCTTTTCGCCTCATGGCAAGTCAGCTATGTCAAAAATCCCCACCCACATCTGATGAGCCTCCAAGCACGTTGCTGCTCACTGATTTATCAAATAAAGACCACCCACAAATGTGCTCTGTGCTGACTTTTAATTGCACTGGACCAACTTAACACACCCAAAGAGATTTTTCTCCTGCACTCAGAGGCAAACTTTGCTGGAAGTGGTGGCATCTCCCTGCCTTCTGAAGGGAGGATTCCTGAAGGTAAAGCTAGGGTGATCTGGACCATGGACACCAGCAGAGCTGCTTGAGCTGTCCTCACAGCATCATCAGCCCTGCGGCCCCCATGTCCGGGGCGGGGGGCGGGGGGGTGGGGACCTGGAGGAGCAGGGCTCTCTGCCAGCCCTTCCTTGGAAAGGGAGGGACACGCAGGGACACTGTGGTGGCCAAGGAATAGCTCTGGCACTCACCTGGGACCCAGAAAGGTGATTTTCTTCCATGCAATCCCAACTGACCTCTGAACTCTAATATTGAGCTTTAGCTTCTCATGGGAAATACCGAGTAAATACACTTCCTCGGAATTAAGGATTAGCTTCCAAAGTGGCAGACACTCAAAAAAAATTCTAGTAACCAAAAAATCCCATGGATGCTGCTCTCTGCTCAGAGGACGTACATCTCTCCACGTCCTCCTGTTCCCACAGCACGTCTGCGTGGTGTGGAGGTCACACAAAGCGACCCCTCCATGCCTGCTCATGGCCCGTGCAAAGGTCCCTGAGGCTGCTCCCATCCACAGCCCGGTTTTCGCTCAGCAGGACGTCCCACACTGTGGTTCAGGAGCGCTCCGTGTAGGAAGGAAATGGTCCCACTGTGGGGCTTGCTGCCCCAACTTGGCACGGGTGGAATCCCACCACAGCGTAAGGGGCTGGGGAGAGATGGGACAGACGGGGAGGAAGGTGTGTGGGGAGAGGGAGTAGATCCCAGGTCAGGGTCAGCTGGGTGAGTGCCAGAGCCTTGCCCTGGGGCAGGGAATGGGGCCAGCAAGTGCAACCCAGAGGCAACCGGGTGCAAAGGGCCAAGCGTGGCCCTGTGCCAGTGCCGAGGCTGGGAGATGATGCCCAGGCGCTGTGCTGGGAGAGCTGGAATGCTGCTGGAAAGCACTAACTACATATTTTGCCACCTCAAACCTTTTAAATGAATGGTTTACTGTGAAATAAAAGCCTGCGTAACTCCCAAGAGCATCTTGGCAACATATCAGGAACAGTTAAATCAGAGGATCATGGCATAATTCAGGATGGAGGGGACCTCAGGACATCTCCAGTCCAACCTCCTGCTCAAAGCAGGTCAGGCCAGGTTGCTCAGGGCTTTACCCACTTGGTCTTGAAGACTTTCAAGGATGGAGGTCCAAGGGCCTCCAAGATGGGGCAACCCACTGCACCGCCTGCAATCTCCTATGCCATGAACCCGTTCTGTACTTCGCTTTAGTCGTGGGCCACATTTTGGTGTTCCTCCACTCTGCCATTCCTTCTGCTTTTCTTGCTACCCTTTTTTGCTATTCCTTCTGCTTTTTGCTACTCAGTTTTGTTATTCCTTCTCCTTTCTTCTGTTTTCCCTCTGCTGTTCCTTATTCTTATCTTTTCTGCCTATTACCCTCAAGAGCCAGGAAGATTTATAGTTGCAAGTTCAGACTGAGGCTGGTGTGGGATCGAGGAGGCTGCTGCTGCTCCAGCTGTGCTGGCAGAAGAGCCAGAGGTTTGGCGTGGGAAGGGTTTCCTCACCGGTCTCCTGAGAGGAGGTCAAACTGCAGCTCTGATACAAGGCCAAGAAGACACGTGGTATTCGGTGAGGGCCAGGCATGACAACTAGGGACAGGACCGCGGTACTCACGGAATATGTACTGCGAGGAGCTGCGTGAAACCTTTTGCCGTCTGTGATGAGTGGCCAACCCTGATACCTCCACGCACTACAGGGACCTCTGCGCTTCAGGTAAAGATTGGACCCGCAGCATCCAGACCCGGTTCCCCGAGAGGGGAAAAGCAGACCTCCTCAGCTGGTGACCATCCCCAGGGACAGCTGGCATTGGTGACTCTGCTCCCCCAGTTTGTGCAGGGGAAGATCTTCAGGCCACTCAGTGCTGAGCACGTCGGGGAATTGCCATCAGTGCGGTGTCCCTCGCACACCACACAAGGTCACCTCCTCGCTCTTATTCCCCTGCTTGGCTTGTTAGAGCCCTCCTGTAAGCTGGAGTCACGGGGACTGAGGATTCAGAGTCTTGGGAAGATGTTCCAGGGTCGGTTAGACAAAGAATTGGGAGGGGCAGTGTCAAGGATGGAGGAGATGACAACAAGAACATGCATGTATAAAGGCCAGGCGTGGAGAGAGGAGATACCCGGAGGAGGGCAAGGGAAGGGGAGGACTCCCCAGAGGAGCCCCTGGATGCATTGCAAGAGAAGTGGGGGTGAAGAAGACCCCCCCAAATGATTCCCATCAGGTCTGGAGAACGAGGTAACACATTACCTCTCATGGGCTTGTCGAATTAGCCCAGGCAGGACTACAGGGATGGGGAGGCTCTAGGAGGAGCAGCTTTGTGATGTGGTGAGTCAGAACCTGTTCTTGGAGGCTGAGGATGGGTCAGGAGAAGAGGAGTGGGGTCTGCGGGTGTGCTGTGGTGAAGAAGACAGCAGGATCAAGGATGGGTTTGTCTAGTGCAGCAGCCAAGAGCGCATTTGTGTCCTGCGGGGAGAGAACCTGCTTAGACACGGGACCTCAAAGAAACGTGGGCTGGAGAGAAGAGAAGAAGCTGTAACTTCAGAGAAACATAAAGCAGAGGAGGATGTGGCTGGACAGAGGGCAAAAAGTGAGAAAACTACAGGAGCCGAGAAACCTCAGTGTGAACACATGCACAAGGAAGTGATGGAGCCTGAAAGAGGAGGGAAACCCCTAAAAACTAACCCCTAAAACGAAGTGAGGGCTAACGAGGTGACAGCTGGGATTCTAGCTGTACCAGGGAGGCAGCCGCCATTTGGAAGGGGTCCGTTAGCTACGCTGCTAAGACCCGCACAGGGATGCTGAGGGGAGGAACCAGCCGTCGGCCTGCAGACTCTTTGCTCTGGGCGTTTCAGAGCTCTCTGGGAAGCCGAGTGAGGCGGCGGATGTTCACAGCCACCTCGGTGACGCTAATGGCTGGCACCTTCCACGTGTCAGCGGGTCTCGCGCAAGCGGTGACTGCGTCAGAGGCATCAGCTCTTCCGGCGTTCCACAGAGGGACTTGTCTCAGTGAAACACCTTTTGCCCCTGGGAGAGATTTTTGTGGATATAAAGGTGATTGCTGGTTAACACCACCACAGATCTGAACGGCTCGGGAGACAATTTGTTCCGTTAGGGCTTATGAGGAGCAATTTGATGCGTAGGCTGTAAGTTGGTCCGATTCCCTTTTCACAGGACGATGGGATAAGGCACAATTTAAGGGTATGGGTGTTGGAGATCTGTCTGGGACCATCCCAGCCTGGGACCATCCCAGCCTGGGAAAAGCCGGATCACGCTTTAGGGTTAAGGTAAGTTGCCACTCAGCTCTGACTGTCCCTCCACTGCCTTCTCCTCCCGGACCTCGAATGCCTGCAGCTCCGATCAGGCACCAGAGTCCAACATGTCCAGCCCTTCGTAAAAATGTCATACACGTCCCATCCTGTGTCCCAAAAGGGACTGTTCTCCCTTTTACCGCTGGAGTTCCAGGCAGTTTTCCTAAACACCTGAATAGTTTGCAGCCTGAAGAAAAAGGCTCTGCAGCTCTGGCAACCCCTTTTCACAGCAGCTCGTTAAGAAGGAGAAAGCAGAGAGACAGCATGTCATGACAAAGCAAACATCCTTTAACATGTGGCTGCTGCTTTTCTCTCCTGGGACTTCCTAAAATAGGTTGTTTCTCTTTGAATCTTGGGCTAAAAGGGTGGTGATCTCAACTTCATGCTTGCTGAAAGTCGCTTAGGGTAGGAAAGCATGACCGTGGTGATGCCTGAGACCAGGGATGGAGACCTGGGCACAGCTCTGCCTGCTCTGACAGCCCCAGCCTGGAACGCGCGGAGCTGCTGAGGGGGACTCACCAACCCAGGCATGTCCTTCCCCTGACGCGGATGAAATAAAGCGCGTGAGGAAAGCAGGGGGGAAAAAAGGGAGGAGTGAGGCACAGAAAGCTTTTGGTGTGGGTTCATGAAGGGAGGGCACTGGTCTGGTGGCCCCAGATCCAGCAGGTGTGGGGGGGCTGCTCCCAGTGCAAAGGGATGGGAAAATTGCAGAGGAATGGAAGGTTTGGAGACATTACCCAAGCTTGAGAGGAGATGAAGAGTCTTTTTTATGCAATGATTTCCATACCTGACTGCCCGTAGTCATTCTGAAACAAGCGGCTTCTGCTCTGGGCCACGCAGGAGCTGCTCAGCAGGGCTGTCCCCTCCGTTTCTAAGCAGAGTCAGCCCCCAGGTTGGCTGAGTCAGTGTGTTTTGGTGGCAGAAAACCACAGCAGAAGTGCTGGTGTCAGCGGCCAGGGCCAGCCGGGCACGCCTGCCTCCTCCTCCGACAGGCTTGCAGATGTGATGCCTTATTTAGAAAACTAATTTCTGCTTCTTGCCGAGGCTATGCAATCCCCTTTCTGCTCTAAGAGCTCCTGCGAGGGCCCCCACCCACGAGCACCTGCTTCTCCAGGGGACCATCCCTTATTGTCACCTAGACCTCGTCTCTGCTTGTTCCCGGGGCCCAGCACAGACCTGATGTCGCAGTTCCAGCGCTGGCCCTGTCTTCCACTTGGTTTTTCGGGAAGTGATGTTAATATGAACGGTCCATACGGGCAGCTGCGAGAAGCTGCGCCTTCCCAGCCATGAAGCTTCCCCGTTCCCCTGGTTTCTGTGGGAGATGAATGGAGCTGGGGAACTTTCTGTGAAGAAAACCTCAGCCCACGTCACTCTGTCAGATCATGAAGCTGTTGGTCGTATCCTACTGCAAATACAACTTTTTAACTAGTTGCTGTGGAAAAAAGGACTGAGAGGAGATGCAAAGCCGGATGAGACGGGAGGACATCTCCAGCACTGTCTCTAATTAGCATTTTCTGAGATAAAGCACTTGCTTTCCTGAGATGGGTGAAATAGCTGACTGCCAGAAATGAGTGCAAGGGCAGCACTCAGACAGTCCCAGCGTCGTTAGCTGAAATATTTGGAGAATTATGTTATTATCTCACAGGCACAAATCTCTCTGTGCAGAAGGTGGCAGTGATGGGGATGGCTGGGAAATGATAGAGACATCCGCCACGGAACAACATCATTTCTCTTTCATCGAAGACAACAGGGTGCATGTGGTTTCCACTCCAAATGCAAACTAAAATGTGTGAGTTCGTGCTGTCTTTTCTGAGAGGTGGGGCAGAGCACGTGGCCCCTTGCTGTGGGTACGGGTATGGGGCTATGGGGCTATGGGGCTGTCTGCCCTGCCTCAGCCTCCCTGGGGTGCTGCAGCCCAAGTGCTTCACGGTGTTCCCGCAGCTGGAGGCACCTCTGCTCTGCCCTAGGCTGGTCCGCACCCTGCGTGCGTCTTTGGGACAGGGAACCGTCATCTCAGGGTCTTCTGCCAGGGAACATTTCTGGAAGCAGGGCTTTTAGGGACCCTTTAACCTGCTCCAATAAAGGGTCCGTGTGCGGAATGAAAGGATGGGCTCGTCAGGCCAAAACTCCACGGAAGGACCCAAAGACATCCTTTTGCTGTGCTTTGGCCACTGAGGGACCCCAGCGAGCCATGAGGACCGGCCCATGTGCAACCTGCTGACCGTACTCTGTCCAAGTACACGACATTTAGGTTTGTGAAGGAGGTTTTTTATCTTTCTGTGGGCATTATGGGATCGGCTTTACCAGACGCTGGACCCTCCAGGTCCTGCTGTCCTCAATGGCAGGCAGGGATCCCCGGGGTCTCCCAGGCTGCTGTCCCAAGTCCCCTGAGTGGTTAACCTTGGACAAGAGAAAAGTTAAGAAAACATGAAGACTTTTGGACGTCTGGTTTGAAAAACTCTGTCTCCCTGGGCTGCTCTATGGTTCCAACATACCGACCTGTAATAAAGAGAATTGCCACGTTGTCAGGAGATCTGTCCTGATAGAGCCAGCTCCTGCTTCCTCTTCCTGTTTGGTTCACGTAACGAACAAGGGCTTCAGCAGATGGGTGAGATAGGGCTTCCTTTAAGCTCTGTCTCCGTTATGTCACAAGTTATGCTGCAGACACAACAGTCAAGAAATGAGAGAGGTTCCGTGTCTGTTCTCAGGCAAAAGCAGCAGGACATTTCCCCATTCCTGGAGGCTTTGCTTATCAGGAGCTGGGAAATTATATTAATCATAAAATCACCGAATCATCTGGGTTGGAAAAGCCCCTCCAGCTCCTCGAGTCCCCCCGTTCCCCAGCACTGCCAGGTCCCCACTGACCCCTGTCCCTCAGCACCACCTCCACACGGCTGGGAAACCCCTCCAGGGATGGGGACTCCACCACTGCCCTGGGCAGCCTGGGACACGCCTGCACAACCCCAACAGGACAGAAATGGTTCCTCAGGGACAACCTCAACCTCCCCTGCAAAACCTGGAGGCTGTTTCCTCTCGTCCTGTTGCTTGTTCCTGAGGAGAAGAGACTGACCCCTACCCTCGCTCCAACTTCCTCTCAGAGCCAGAAGGTCTCCCCTGAGCCTCCTTTTCTCCCGGCTGAACCCCCCCAGGTCCCTCAGCCGCTCCTCAGCGCACTTGTGCTCCAGACCCTGCCCCAGCTCCGTTGTCCTTCTCTGGACACACTCCAGCCCCTCAATGTCCTTCTGGGAATGAGGGGCCAGAACTGAACCCAGGATTTGAGATGTGGCCTCCCCAGTGCCCCCAGTACAGGGGGGAAAATAATTCTGGTTGTGTTAGAACGGATGTGAAACCTGTATTATATACAAATCTGTCCAAGGAATTCTATGATTCTGAGCTTTTTTTCCAGAATGGGGTTGACCTAAGGTGCCTTTACTGGCCCTGAGGCTGGAACTGGGTGTGAGGGTCTGGGCGGGTCAGCCCTGACTTCAGGCTTCACACAGTGTGCCTTCCAGGTAACCTGAACCTTTACCTGACGAAAGGCTGTGCTTTGATTTTCTAGTTTGGTTCAGATACTGACACCGGCTTTATTGCTTCTCACCACTTTGTTGCGTAAAAAAATATTGACGTACAAATTTTTAAAAATAGTCTATTCAAGACCTTTTTGTTATTTTCCCACCCACAACAGTAAAGTAGCACGCTAATCCTCTGATGTTCATTTTTTAAACTACTGGGGTTCTTTTTCTCTGGAAGATGAGGAAACGAACTTGTCCTTGGAAAATTCAACAGTACACAAGAAAACATGTCTCATGGGGAAATTCTGCTTTAATCTGCTTCTGGAAAGAGAAAAATCCAGAAATAGTAGAGGCAAATCAGCTTCCTCTGTTTTGGGAAGGAATAAATCTCACAAAAACAGGCGAGTTTTTGGCATAAAAATTATTTTTGGGTTTGTATCACTTGGAAAATTCAATAAATCTAAACTGAAAGGTGAATTCCTGTGCATTACTGCAGCTTAACATCAAAGACAGAGCCACGTTACAATTAACTGACCCCGTGTTTGTCCAGGGCGTCATTTGGTACATGCTGCTGTGAGGGGTTTTAGGGTGGCGGGATCATCATCACCTACAACACAAGTAAATTATCACGGACCATCAGAGATGGTGTTAATCTCCTCGTAGTTGAAGAAGCTGCCTTCCAGCAGAGGCTTTTCTTGGGACGTATCCATCAGGACAAAAACGCTGCCTTTCAAAGGGATGGTTCCCCCTTAGCTCTAGGTGGAAACACCACCATGGGCTTAGTCCTTTAACGACCTCCCTTATCAACCAGCATCTTTCCATTTTGTCAAGGTTGCACCTAGGCTCGTCTGTCCCCATCCATAGTTTCACCCTAGAAAGACACGGGGAATGTAAGACTATGACCAGGGGATTGGACTAGATGACCTTTAAAGGTCCCTTCCAACCCGAACCATTCTGTGGTTTCATGATTCTATGATCCCAAACTGGTTCCCAGGAGAAAACTCATTTTTCATCTCCTACACATTAACTACCAGGACAAGCTGTGGTAGGTATCCTGGTGTGCCCGAAAGCTCTGCACACCAAGGTTATTTTGCCCCGTTGTAGATACTGGGATGGGAGGCCAGTTGTCTCACCTGGATGTAGGTCACTACGTGACCAGGACAGTCAGCAGTGGGGAGTCGTGAGCAGGTCCACAACCTGGCATCGACATGAGCTTGAGGGAGCATCACCATGTTTCAGAAGGGTCATCACACGTCTGTTCTTCTGGCTCTCATAAACGTTGCAGGCACTCCACGCCCGAGGTGAATGGGATTGCTAGGGAGCCGTGATTGGAGCACTTTTGGGGTAAAGGCAGGGCTCTGGGTGATGAGCCAGTGTCCTTTTGCTGCAGCGTTGCATTGCTTTATGGTGGGCCAACCCACAGAATGGCTCCTGCCATGAGATGTGTCCTGTGACTGTGTGCACTGGCCACGTGTCCAGTGGAAGCGCTCTCTGCTGTTTCATTTGACACTTCCCTTTTTTAATTTGCACTTGCCGTGGTGCTTTATGTGGCAGAGTTTTAAATGAAGAGAGCGCTTAACATCCTGGTTCCGTAGCTTCTGTACGCTGATCTCAACTTGTGGCAGATCTGGAACCCAGAACAACTTCACTGTTTTGTGCACCTTTCTTATTATTTCTTCTTCGGAAAATATCCCTTGATTTCTGGACTATGTTTAGGCGGGGTAACTAACCTGTGTCAGGAGGATGATGCTATTACTGGCTGGGTCTTACAAGGCAAGCCCCATGTCCCTCGCTAAGCTGAGGTCACTGGTGGCCAGCCTTGGAGCTCCGCAGTCTTGGGCTTCTAACGTTCATGAGGGAGTGAATGCAACAGGTAGGCACTGGTGGCAGATGGACCCTGCATGAAGGGGGAGAAAAATAAGATTTGTGAAAGAGATAATTAAAAAATCAGCAAAACGAACACAGCAAAAGCCTAACGAAGCTCTTAGAGAAAGGAGGAAGCGGGCTGCAAGCCGTGCCAATGGTTAAACACACACCTCCCTGCCTGTGCAAGGAAAATATCAGGGGAATTAGTGCCAACCCAAACAGAAAATGACCCAAACAATCCACTTTGGATTAAAATAAACTGCAGTACATAATGGCAACATAGCAACGGGTAAACGTTTTGCCTCCTCTAACAACTCATGCAGGAGTTCGATATGTAATTGCATTGTGAGACATTAAGTCAACAAGAATTGAGACATCCGGCAAGAGAGCGACGAATACAGATCATCAGATATGCAAAGTAATTTGGTTAAAATCACCAGAGGAAGCAGCATTAGAAATTTCCTGTTCTTTGAGCATTCAAGCGCTCATCTTGGTTGGGTTTTTTTTTCTTGTTGATTTAAAAGGAAAAATGTCAAGAGAAAACCCCCTGAGGAGTGCTGGCATACGTGAGCAGGCTCTTCGATCAATTCAGAGATTGAGATAAGGGGACTCGGTATATCAGGAATCTGTGAAGAGATGCTCTTACAGCTATCGGTGTCCACCTACAACCCTCCTGTATCTCTGCTGCTAGAACAGATCGTGGCGGATACCACCGGGAACTTGTGTAACACAGCAGAAGTTTGGGCTCTAATAGTGACAGCCTTTCATTTCTTGAATGTCACTGGTGGAAATGCCGGAAAATAATTCACGTTCTCGGTCAGAGAGATGAGTTGTGTGAGTGGTGTTACCCGCAGCTTCAAAACTTCCCATCCTTCTGTCTCATGCTTTCTGCTTCGATTTAATTAGATGCAGTCCCAGCCCCCTAATGATGTGCCTGGTCCAGGCTGGCTGTAAGCTTCTGGTCAGCCCCAAAAGCACTTTGCCCGCGCTGTGACTCAAGCCCTTCAATTATACAACCTGCTGCTCTCTGTGGTGGCTCTTATCTGATGCGCTGAGGAGTGGGTGCTTTTTTTGTTGTTGTTTAAAAAAAGCCCCACCAACCCTCAATGGAGAAGGATGTGCCTGTTTTTGCGCCATGGTTCAACTGCTCTCTGTATTGCCACTGTCAGCAGGAGGAAAAGTTGGGTTTGGCTTTTACTGAGCAAGCTGATGACCACGCAGGGCGTGTATTTGTAGATTTAAGAATCTCTCTAAAACAGGAGAAAAACGGACTGGGGATGGTCACAATTTGCCTCCCCTTATGCCCCTCCTTGCTCAGCTCCATGTGTAACTGCCAGTCCCTGGTTAAAAGACGTGCTCTCCACTGGACTTAAACCTCGGGGATTTTACAGCAGGTGTCATGTGATCCTCTACCAACGGGCACCCGCAGGAGTTCTCATGGACGGCTATTTGCTCCAGATTAGCTCAAACGCAGTGGATGTTTTGATGTGCACCCACGATGGAAGAATGCTCTGGTCCAGCCCAGCTGCCTACACGGACAGACAACGTGAGAAAACTTCCCGCTGACTGCGGTGGAAGGCGTCTTGCTGTCCCAGAGATGGGCTGAGGAGTGTCCTCCTTCCCACCAAAGTGTTCTGTTTAACATACATGCTCAAATTGTAACCTCTACAGACCACGCACATCCAATGCCATGAATATGCTTTAGAATAGAACAGAATAGTTCAGTTGGAAGGGACCTGCAACAATCATCCTGTCCAACCGAAACTGCCAGGACTCTGCATAGAATTGTCTGGGTTGGAAAAGCCCTTCCAGCTCCTCGAGTCCCCCCATTCCCCAGCACTGCCAGGTCCCCCCTGACCCCTGTCCCTCAGCACCACCTCCACACAGCTGGGAAACCCCTCCAGGGATGGGGACTCCACCGCTGCTGCCCTGGGCAGCCTGGGACACGCCTGCACAACCCCAATGGGACAGAAATGGTTCCTCAGGGCCAACCTCAACCTCCCCTGCAGCAGCCTGAGGCCGGTTCCTCTCGTCCTGTTGCTTGTTCCTGGGGAGAAGAGATTGACCCGTCCCTCGCTCCAACCTCCTGTCAGGGAGTCACAGAGAAACCTTCCTCTGCTTGCTGAGGAGATTGCTGGTGTTTCTGGAGCGAAGAACGTCAGCTCAGCCCCTCTTAGGCACCAAGTGCCAAGTCTCCGCCTGTGCACTTCCAGACCACACACGACTTTGCCGGGGCAGACCCAGCACTGTTTTTCATTCAGCAGTGTTTTCAGTACCTGAGTGTTTTCACTGATCTCTACGTTATTGCCAAGCTAGTCCCATTGTTAAAAATGCTAATTACAGGCTGCCATCGTTTTAGGACTAATCATTTCTTGTCAAACCAGAGGTGCAATATCTTTCCAAAAATGTTGGGTTGTTTTTTTTCTCTTGATTAATTACATTATGTGATCCTCAATATTCTGAAATGCACTTTAAGGATTTGCACTTTGATATTCTTTTCCTACGGCAGAAAGAATTCGTAATGCACTTAAAGCAATTTAAACCAATTACATGTTTTTGGACGCTGTGCTCGTTCAAAAATCATTCTCAGGCAGACAGTAGATGGAGGACAAAGGACAGGCAAGAAAAAAGCCTTTGTGATTGTGAAGTAAAAGGTGCACTGGAAGCTGCCTAAATAACATCCAAGGGCAGCAGTAAAATTAAGGGGCCGGTGACGATGATTTTTAATGGTAGCTCAGAAAAGCTGCTCTGCAGTCGGAACGCGTTACATGGCCCTGTGTGGGTAATTCTGCAGGGAGAAGCACTCCTGACTCCTCCTGGCACGGGTGCAGGACTGCAGAGGGTGCCAGGATGTCCCGTGCCTGCTCCAGGACAGGGATTAAGCCGCTGGTCCCGCTCACCCCCAGCCCGGTGCCACCAAAGGTGGTGGAGGACACGGTTTTCCAGCAGTGGCTTTGTTTCCTGGCCCGATGATAGATCTTGCACAGCTCTGGATTTAGTTTTCCTCCAGTTTGCAAGGCACAAAATTATTTTGGCAAGTGCAGACTGTGAGTATGACAAAGTAATAAAAAAGTATCTCAGAAAAGCCACTCTGCCGGGTCTCGGGAAAATTGTTTCCCTTTCAATTCCGAACAGAACAGCAGGACCCGCTTTCCTCCCAGCATCGCTCCCACGGAGCAGAAATAAGGACCAGCCCTGGGAAAAGGGATTTCTCCTTAAAAATCTGACCGTGCAAACTGTACCCATCAGCTTCAGCTAAGCACGTACACACATTCCACATATTCACGTGTGCTGATCTAATTCCTGGAAACCGAAATCTGCCAGGGACCCCTCTCCATCAGGATGTTCGTCCAATGTTTACTTGCGAATGACCTTTGAAATGTAATATAGGACTATTTTTTCTAGTTCTAACCTGAAGCATCACTTCCAATAATTATTCTCTCTTCGTGGTATTAATAACCTCCAGCTGTTGCCTGTTTCCTCTTCCCCTCCCTGCCCCGAGCATTTCTAAATCACACGGCGAATCTCCGCCCGTTAGATTCAGTGAAGGGTATTAAACCTCTTTGGTTTGATATCAGATGTCTTCAGCTGTTTAATTGCTTTTAGGACTTTAATCCATCATCCTTCCTCTTTCAGACAGTGCCTCACGCTCTGCCTACTCTCCCGCTCCTCGCTGGTGTCCCTCCCATCTGCCCATCTGCCGATAACCGTTGCCCAACACTCTTGCAGCGCAGGACCGTCGCCTTCCTGTTTACCAGCGTGTTCTGTGCTGGGTCACATACCACGGCGCCGCCTCCTGCCCAGCTCAGCCTGACCTACAGCCCGCAGCCAGCCCTTTTGGTACCTGCCTCTCTTGCCTGCCAGCACAGCCGCAGCATCCCATCAGCTCCCAGCCCCAGACCTGCTCGTCTGCAAGGTCTCCCTGGGTGCAGAGGAGAGCCACCAGCAAGAAGTGACCGATAGCCCCAAAGTCATTCAACGCAATTGCTCTTTTTCTGCCGCTTTTGCAGCCAGGTGAGTTGAGTCAACACAGCAATCAAATCGGAACAACTTTGAATCAAAAGAAATGCCCAGAGGAGGTTTGTAAGATGGGACTCGCTGTACGATGAAGCATGAAACAGCCACTGCACCAGCTGATGGTCCTTTTTCACGGTTCTCTTTAGTACCAAAGCTTCTGGGCTCCGCTTGGGTAAAATAAGGGTGTTTCTTGCCCGAGGCATTAATTTTAAAGTCTTTTTATGGCATCAGGCTAAGTAAAGTGTCATACCATGAACACAAACTGGATTTCTAACACTTAATAAGCTAACTTGTGCAGCCATGCTGAGGAACCGTGGAACATCCTTCTTTCTGATTTGGGAAATGGGGCAAAAAGCCGAAAGGTGGAAGGAAGGAGAGTGTGGAAATGGGAGGAAAGGAACAGCCGGGAGGCACTGATGGTGCGTGTGGAACACCTGGAGGTGGGCTGAGAAGCCTGCTGAGGGCAGGAGGCTAAGCAGAAATATCTTCTTTTGCTTTCCACCGCCCTTTCCCCGAGGTGTGTCAGCTCAGCCACCCTTTGGCTGAAGCACAGCCTGCCCGGCAGATATCAGCGGAGCTTTTCCAAAGCTGACATGTGCTCATCTTGGAAGTGTGCCTTTTTAATCCCTTCCAGTAAATGTCCAAGTTCTGAGAAGCAGTGAGCTGAAGGAGTGCTGCAGCTACCTCCTTGTAAGGGCTGGAGTTCATTACCCATTGCTAAACAACGTCTGAAATCCCTCTGGCTGCTGCTGACCCGTCATCTAGCGAGTTACAGAGGTGCTGGTCCCCGGGCAGTCAGCGCCCAGAGTTACCACTGGTGGAGTCAGTTCCATGAGCTCCCTCAAGCCCCTTTGGCGAGGTTTTGTTTTGACTTTGCCCCGCGCGGAGTCCCCTCAGCTATAAAGCACATCAGCACAGCTCTATCTGTTTACCCTGTGGCTGTTTCCAAACCACACTGGCTTTGCAGGGAGTGACTTCTGACCTTGGACTGACACAGGAACCTGCGGCCAATGCCAACCTCTTCTTGGGAGAAGTCAGAGTTCTGTGCAAACTGTCTGCATACATCTGCAAGATTTATGGCTGGTGCTTGCTCCCTGGAGATCATCCTACATCATGAAAACTAGCCTTTTTTGGCCATCTGAGCACTTCTGGGATTTATCAGCTCTGATTCTCTTTAACTCATAGGCTGAGACTGGCAAGGAATTGATCATCAGATGCTTGGGCTTAGCCTGGATTGCTCCTCTCTGCCCGGCAGCCTTCGTAGCTGTTCTTCCAGGGCCCTTCCTGGTGCGCACCGTAACGTTTTACACTCGTGGGGTGGCCGTATACCTGCCTGTCCGCGGTGAAGGGCAGCAGACCCAAACGAAGCAAAGAGACGACGACTTCTGCAGAAAGTGGAGCCTTTTGTGCCCACCCAGGGCTAAACCCCACAACCGATTTCTGTCATTGTCTCTTCCAATTAATCTGCCCACATTCAGGTTTCCTCCATTGCCTTCAGAAATCAGGTTCCAGCTTCTCATTCTTGCCTTTAAAGTTCCGTATTAGGGCAGAATTAAAAAGCATCACGCTGATGTTCTCCAGACTCCCAGATTTTCACTGCAGGAACCATGAGCCCTGCGTTCAGCTGAAGTCTTGGCTCGCTCCGCTATTTATTTAGTTGTAGGCATTGTTATCTCTATGTCGTGTTTTCCTTCTAATTTTTCCCACAATGCTTTTTTTCTAGGGAGCAGCAGGACGCCAGAGAACAGGATCATCATTATCTAGCCTTTGTTTTTGTTTTATGAACATGAGAGATTTTGGAAGCAGTAGCTGTTCGAGCAAATCCGCAGGGTCCTGTCGGTGCAGAAATCAGCAGGAGAACCTGCTGCATCTCCCCTGCCAAGGACCAGCTCTCAGTGCTTCTGCGTCTCTGCATTGACTCCTGCCAGGCACAACAGACGGGTCCTCGGTCCGATGTTACACGTCCCGGTGCTCTCTTTACCCGTGCACACTGGGCTGGGACCGGGGGGAGGCAGGTAACACAACGTCTGCAGTTTCAGCTGGCAGCGACAGTCATTCTCTTCTAAAAACCACTGGTGTGACCTTAAAAAACCCCAAACTTCTGGGAATTCCCCCGTTTGACAGGTATGTTACTCCTCCTACCCCCAGACTCTCTCCAGATCTTTTATCTCCTCACCTTCAACAGACTTGTGAAGTGACAAGCCCTGGAAATCCTGGTGTCAACTTTCTCTGACCTTAAGTGCAGAATTTCCTTGAGCAGCAATCAGCCTTTTCCTCGCTACCGCCCTGGATCACAAAGGCTACGGCTGTCCCACATCCCAGGGAGCTCCCGCCACTGCCACCGGCACCAGAGCTCTCTCTGGTCTGCCTCAAGCACTTTGCCCAAAGCTCTGTCTTTGCCATAAGAAAACCTACGTGGTGTTTGCAGCGAACTGAGGATTTCCACGAGAATCGAGCCATCAAGTCTCTCCTGAGAGCTTTCCTGGGGAAAATAAAGAGGAACCTCAGGGGATGGGCTGAGCTGGTCCAACCTTTGCTCTTCCCCAGCCACCCTCTGCAGGTGGAGCTGGCTGAGACCCCACAACCACGAGACGGACCTATCTAGAACTGCTCTGCCTGGCCTGGCCACGGTACCGGGGTGAAACGGGCCCTCCCGAAAGGATGTGCTTTAAGAAAAATGCCTTGTCCAGCAGAAATGAACATTTTGTGTTTATCGTCTTGATAGTTCCACGCATTAGGAGGGTTCAGTGGGCAAAGCATCACGCGTAAGACCTGGGGAGCTGCCTGGCAGGACGCAGCTTGGGGCTCTCATTTTTCCCCAGCTACCTGCAGGATTCACTCCTCCACGTGCCACTGGTGACTGCTCGCAGGCGTGACCTGCCCGGGCTCAGTCCCATTATTGACTGTCAACAACGTTCAACGGGAACACAAAGATGTCTTGCCAATGAGGGAGGACAGCCAGTTTTCCAACGTTTTAAACAATCTGAGCACTAAAGAGCCTGAAATAGTTCCCTTAGGACACCTGTGTTTCCAAGATGGTTTTCCAGGGTTGCCAGTGAGGTGGCTCAGAGTGTCTGGAGTTGGACAATGGTGCAGTTAGGTCACTCTCTTAATTAACTGTGTTTCTATGCAAGTTATTTTTGTCCATCCGCATGGTCCCACTAGGAAGCTATTTACTAATGCCTGTCATCTGTCCAATTAAAACACATCTACTAATCAGGGCATTGCATGGAGTAGGTCAGAACGTGTTTCCTCCTCTCATTCTTTTAGGCAACAATAACCCTCTAAATAGCTCCTGAGATCTTTGGTTAAAGAAATAACAAATTCTTCTTTCTGTCAACTAACTTTGCCCCCGCCCCAGATGAACCAACGTTACTCTTCAATGCAGAGAAAGCGCATTTCTGGCAAACACTGGGGGCAGTACCAGTAACCCATCTTGGACTTCTCCCAGCTCCCCTCGGTCGCTTTATGCCATGAGTGCACGTACAATGACACAGATGGAGACAGGTTGTGGTGCTGCTGGTGGTGGGTGGGGATTTCCAGCTCGGCTGCGGACTGAGCTACCAGCGACCACTGCTTGGCACGGGCTTCATCTGCTTGAGCCCTGCCACGCTCCAGCCATGCCCTCACTGAGCCCTTACAATCCCAAATAGCCCTTTAGGCTTTTCCCATAACTCTGCATTTACCTCTCACCACCGCAACGAGCTTCTGCTCTGCTTTCGGTTGCCACAGGGGTGTAAAGGTTGGAGAAAACCCTTACTCCAGGGAAATATTAATTTGATGAGACATGGGACAACATTACGTCTGCTCGTAGGTGACCTACAAGGCCCAGTGCAGGATGGGACCTCATTCTGGAAAAGGCACTGGTGCCATGTGTCACCCATCCCAAACCAAAACCCAATAAGACCTCAGCAAATCTTCTATTTCCTGGGGCTGTTAGGAAACAGGAACCCCATTCTACTAAACTCAAGCATTTGCAACATGTCCAGAACTCAAGTGCTGCTTTCGGTTCACGACTGAATTTTCAGTTCCAGGGGTTCTTCATTCTTCACTCAATAATAATTTGCTGCTCCGGTTCACAAGCCTGAACAAAGCTCTTAAAAAAAAAAATAAATAAACAGAGCAAACCAATCCCTAAACATCAGGAAAGCCAAAAGAAAACCTCAGCCTCAGACCAAGGTAGGTTTGGCAAAGAATTAATGCCAAGCTGAAAAACACATTTGCAAATTTTTTCTTCTAATGTAGCCCCAAGCACTGGAAAATTATTTCCTTAATGTGTCCTCTCTTTTCCCTCAGGGGAAAATAGGAATCAGACTCATATTGAGGGGAGCATCACAAATGCTTATGGAGGAAATGATTCCCTAAGAAAGCCCGGAAGGCCAATATGTGTGTATCCTCCAGGGCCTCAAGAACAGCAAAGAATGTTTTTCTGGGAAATCTGTGCTGAACCCACTCCAGAACAGTAGTGGTAACGACACGTCTGCACGACCGTGTCCCTGTCCGCTCCCTGGGCTGGTGGATGCTCACCAGTGCCAGCAGATACGCAGTCCATGCTGCTGCTGCTGCTGCCGCGATGGACCCGCACGGAAGAGATACCACCCAAGCCTGTTGCAAGGCTTGTCGGCCCTGAGTGTCTACACACCCATGTGCAAGGGCAGATGATGGGACACCCACTGCTGGTACCCGCTCCTCCCCTGCGCTGCTGGGACTCAGAGCTCACAGGCAGCAAAACCCACGTTTCTCTGGTGCCCGGCTGGCCACCAAGCAGCATCCACCGGCATCCAGGACTGGAGGTGCTCAGACTCCCCAGAATTTTTAAAAATCAGGGCAGAAAGTAAATTTGCTGTCACCGCTGAACACAACACCTCATAGCTTCAAGCGGACCACGCCTAGGCAGCAGCCTCGTTGTGTCTGACCTCACTAAGGGCAGCAGAAGGCAACAGCGAAAGGGGCGGCTCGGGGGGAGCAGAGCAGCCTGGGCAGGTGCCTGGGGGAGCGCAAAATCCCAAGCCGCAGTTCCATCAGCTGCGGAGCGGTTATTATTACACAAATGTTAACAAAATAACCCCAAATTTCCGAAGCGAGGCAAGGGAGCGAGTGGACCAGTTGCTCCCAGTGAGCCGGCTCACTCCTGTTTTCCCTCTTCTTGGGAGGGCTGGATGCAGAGCGGCTCTTGCAGGCGTTGCTCTTTCCGAGAGGCACCTCAGCGCTGCTCTCAGGCTTCGGCGTGCTGTAGGAATAATAAGTACGGGCTGCGTGTGGGATGCAGCCCCCAATTTGACAAGGCAATTCTGTCGAAAGACCGCAGAAATGAGCTCGCTCTTCTCTTTTGTGGCAAGCTGGGGGATGTGGGTTTCTGCCTTCTCACGTGCTTCACACAGGGCGTTTGTTTGTTCTCAGGTGTGAGGAACTGGAAGGGGAACAGAAGTCTCGAAAAAGTTTTGGCCAGATGATTTCTGAGAAAGGTAAAACCTTACGTACCTCTATCTCGGCCTGGGGTTGAAAAACGGGTCCCTAAACCACGCAGAGCACACAGGGTGGTCCTTCCTGCCGGTCGTGGGTTTGGCTCTTGGTTTCCTGGAAAAGCTGGTAGAAATGCACCATATATTCTTACTGCTTGTCCTGTGCATCCTGTTCAAGCTAAAACGGTCAAAACAATCGGCCCTGTTCATGAGCTGGATTCTGAGCAAGGCTATAAATTTTTCCATATGTGTTAGGTACAAAGAACACCAAGTAAGTATTGAAAAGGGGGAGGACAGAGGACATGAAGAAATGATAATTCAGATAAATGAAGGCAAGTAACAAGGGGACGCTTAACAAGCGAAGATGCCATTTGCAGTAGGAAGAGCTCCTAGACGGTGCCTCGACGAAGGGGAGGAAAGGTCACTAGATGGAGACATTAAAATCTAATCAGGACAAAGTACTGGACAGATAATTGCAGTGAAAAAAGCTTTCTGCTTTGATGGGATGCAGTAAGTCCTTTTAAACTCAAATATACTTAATTTTATGGTTCAGTTCACTAAGCAACAATAAAACCAGAATAATGCAAGAGGGTAGAAGTGAGCGTGGGGACAGGCGGAGGTACCACCTTTGGAGGCGATACCAAAACTGCATCCAGTGCTCCTCCAAGGGCAGAGCAAAAATCACAGGGCAGTTCTGGCATGTAGAAGAAAACACCGTATGCACGTGTCGTGGTTTAACCCCAGCCGGCCACGAAGCCCCACACAGCCGCGTGCTCACTCCCTGTCCCCGGTGGGATGGAGGAGAGGATCGGAAGAGTAAAAGTGAGAAATCTCGTGGCTTGACATAAAGACGGTTTAACTGGTAAAGCAAAAGCAGCGCACGCTGCAAAGGTGTTCAGCCACCCCCAGGACAGCCGGGCTCCATCACGTGGGACGGTGACTTGGGAAGACAAACGCCATCGCTCCCAACGTTCCCCCCTTTCTTCTTCCCCCAGCTTTACATGCTGAGCGTGACGTCCTATGGCCTGGAATGTCCCTTTGCTCACTTGGGGTCAGCTGTCCCGGCTGTGCCCCCTCCCAACTTGTGCACCCCCAGCCTGCTCATGGCAGGGTGAGAGGCAGAGGTGGCCTTGGCTCTGCGAGTGCTGCTCGGAGATGATGAAAACATCCCGGGGTTATCCACACTGTTTACAGCACAAGTCCCAAACACAGCCCCAGACCAGCTAGGGTGAAGAAAATTAACTCTACCCTCACCCCAACCAGCACAGCGCGTGGATTCCTGCTGGACGGTCCATGAGGACTGACCGTGATGGAGGCAGACGCCCCCGGTCAGGGGCACGGCGAGCCTGCCTCGGGTGTGGAAGGCGGAAGAGCGGTTCAGCAGAAAGCTGCGGTGCCAGAGCCGAGGAAGTCTGTGGGTGCTGGGGAAATTCCCACCACTCTCGTCCTCGCAGATGAGCCAGGCGATGCCAGCGCAGGAATGCTGTGACTCAAAAGGAAAGCACTTCCCCGGACCCTTAATTGCAAACAGACTGAGTGGACCATGGGAGCTGCGGCTGCTGCGAGCCCCGGACAAGAATGACAGACTGCACATGAAACCATGTTAGGAGCACAAATAAAAAGGCACAAAGGCTCGTTCATCACACGACACAGGGAGGAAGGAGCGAGCGCCCGCGGAGCAGGGCTCTGGGCAGGCAGGGTCGTAGCTCTGCAGGGCGAGAGCCCCAACGAGGATAACGGGGCGGTAGGGAGGTTCCTGCGTTGTTCATCGAGAAGAGTTGTCAGCTGAGAACTTGCACGCTCCCTCAAGAGATTCCCAAAACTCCAGCTAGGGGCTGCTCAGCTGCTTTTGCCTGGCTGAGGGGCATTTCCCAGCGGGCTGTTACCACTGCTACATTCAGACTGAGTCAGTCACCGAGGGAGGAAGCCAAAACCAAGGGAGATTTGCATTAACCTCTTGGTACCTCGTTCTTCCCCCCAATTTTAGGCATCACCCCCATTTCTTCACGCATTTTATCTGCAATTTTGATACATTTGATACCTTCAGACCAAACGGATTCTGCCGCCAACCTCTCCGCTCTTTCCCTGTAAGGAAACCTTTTCTGTCAGCGGTGCAGAAGGGACTGATGAAATCCTGGAAGCCACTTGCAAGGATGTTTTATCGCTGGGCTTACTGTCCACAAGGAGTAAACATTACATGCAGCAATGCTTTACCCCAGCATTCGCCCTCATTAAGAGTGAATTTCCTTTTCTACAGTGAGAACAAAGGCAATAACACAAGGGAGCTGATTGTTTTCTTTGCTGATGAGCTTGTTGAGAAGTGGAAACTTGTGTTCTTGAGATTGCTGCGGAACACACCCAGGTCACACACCTGCCCCTTCGCGTTGGCCCAAGGGGCCAATACAAAACACCCCCGCTGTAATGAACATCTTGGGGCACTCTTGTCTGTCCTCTGCCACCTCACCTCGCATCCTGCCCGAGGGTGACGGTTAAGTCTGAGAGGCAGCTGCGTTGGATTTGGGGACGCGTCGGAATGTCCGTCCCTTCCTTCCTCGCCGAGCATGCTAATCATTCTGCTGCTCGAAGCCCCGAACCAGCAGGGATAGGGCTGGAACTCTCCAACTCCTGCATCTCCAGCGTGCAGGCTCTGCTGGCTTTTTGTCGGACAGGGCACCAAGCAGGTCAGCTAGGCAGCTTTTGGGAAGGCCTCCTGTGGTTTGCTACCTGGGAAAGTCTGCCTGCGGGTCCGTGCCCGTAGGAGCTCCCAAGTGTCACTCACGTCCTTGAGACTCTTCCCTTTGTCACCCAACCCCTGCTCATACTCGCAAATACCTGCCTGGCTTCTCCTTCTCCCTTTTCTAGTCATCACAAACAGTCAATTGGCTTGGCTGTCATTTTAAAAGGACTTTCTTGAACTCGGCGAGGCTAAGGAGAGAAGGCAGTGGTACGGAATTGCGGAGAACTTGAGGGAGGAATCACAGAAGGTGCTGGAGAAATGTGTATAATGAGGATAATAAAGATGGGAAATGATATGAGGTCAGATCACCCGCCAGGAGACCCTTTAATGAGGGGTCAAACAGGAAATCTTGGCTGAAGATCAGTAATTGTTCTGGCCTCTTAAGTAACCTAAGAGAGAAAAAAAAAAAGGGAGGGTTTTAACATGCTTGAAGGTTTTGAGGAAATTGCAGGAAGGCAGTTTTCTTTATAACTAACTCTGCAGCTTGGTCCTACAAAACAAGTCCCAATTCTCATTCTTTGGTGGTTAAAAAACCTTCCCAAAATGCAAGATATTCAGATGATGTAATTTATGTGCATTTCCTTGACAAAGCTCTTCCCGGCACGGAATAAAAAGAAATAGGACCGGTTTCAGCACCAGCAAGAGAGAGCGGCTGTAGGAGCGATGGGCAGTTTTCCTGGTGACCCCTGGGGTCAGAAGCACAGCAGAGGACCTGGGACAGGAGAAAATGGAAATTTTCTTACCTATTGCTGGATTCTAGTTACGCTCAATTGTACTTCAGTTACCGAGGGAAAAAAAGATCCCAGGTCCTGAGCTGTGCAGCGCTGACCAATGGATGGAGCTGCCCAACGTCTTCAAACAAAGGTGGAGCGCAAAGCAAACAGGGTTTGGAAAAACACCGGGAAGCACCTCACACCGCTGCAGAAATCATGCGGGGCTGCTGCGTTTGTTCTGCCGCCCTTGAGGGAGACTCCGGCGGGTTCAAAGAGGAGCGCGGGCAGTGATCAGCCGTCGGGAGCATTACTAAGGCAGGTAAGGATTAACTGAGGGGAACTGATTCAAGTTTTCACCGCAGCCGCCTTTCCCACGGCCGGCCCCGGCTCTCCGCGCTGGCTCTGCCGGCTCCTGCCAGCCCTGCGAGGCGAAGCGGGGCAGGGCTGGGGTCCGGAGCACCCCGTCCCAGCCCTCCCGCCTTCCCCCTGGGTTATTAGTGCTTCCACAGAGCCGGGGCCACGGGGGAAGCGCTCTGGTGAAAGGGGTGGTGCCCCAGAGGAACAGGCGGGTTGGCCTTATCTTTCCGCGAGGTATTATGAAATACCAGTTGCTGAGAAGTGTGTAGGTTGTCAGCAGCATTTGTGCTCTTGCAGCTGATGGGTCTGTGGTATCATCTCGGCGTGCAAGCAAAATTAGCAAATAGAGTAGAAGCAGTAGTTGTGAAAACTAAAACGGCGATGGAGCGCCGTTGGCAACAGCGAACTCTGTCATTAAAATCAAATACAAAAATAAATAGTGATACCCTTGGAGCACAGATTGTATTAATCACCGACCAGTCAAATCCCTGTTTCCAGGGACTTTCTCTGGTTTTGGCAGATGTCCCCGCACCAGCGTTCCAGTGCGAACCCAGCACCCCAAGCTGGCAGGAGATGGCTGTGGGCTGTGTCACCGCTCTCCCACTGCACCCAGACCTTGTGAAGAGACTCCCCTGCCCCGGAACACGGACGGACCCGGCTTAGCCAACACCACGCCTGGAGATCAACGGAGGAGGGTGAGTGCAAGAGCGATCAGCACCAAAGCTGGGTATCCTGGGCAACACCAACACTCCTCGGGGACAGCCCAGTCCAGGTGGATGCAGCGCTGCTTGTCCTGCCAGGGGACATCTTTTCTCTGCTCGGAATAAAATAACATTTTTACTCATGGATAAGCTGTGTTAGCTCAGGCGACACCCAGACGAGTTCGGGATTGCACCCTGTAATCTGCTCCAACCTGAAGCCTGTATTTGAGGAAGTGTCTGGGACTCCTCTTCCACACAGGGCATCAGTTTTTCCAGACAGCTGAAAGTTAATAGCTACCATGATTCAAGCGAGTCATTCTTGTGAAACCAGCTCTCGGGGATGTTGCCTAGCAAAACAAATCCTGCCAGCGTAGCCCCGTGCTCTGACGTGGTACCAAATACGACGCTGCATATAAAACCCAGGAAGCGATCCAAGGGAAACGGCACATTTTAGCACCGCTGCAGACCTTACACAGAACACAGCAATGCAGAAAACTATTCCTGGCTGCTTTTTCCAGCAAATGTAAGTATTTTTGCTTTTAAACTAAGTGAAAGCTAATACCACTTCATTACAGTCAGGATATTCGGTGGTAACCTGGGTTCCAGATTTGTTCTCCTCTTCTGCATATTCCTTGACACAATTCCAGGAGAACTGTGCAAGGAAGGATTTGTTTAAGAAAATTTAGAAGATACTTCTGCGTGCCTGCCAGGCTGTGCAGCAGGGACAAACCAGAAGTGATTATTAACTGGGATTTGTAAAGTGTCTCAGAGGAGCTATTTCTGTGGGGACAAACACCAGTAACTGCTGAAAAGGCAAAGCGCTCGTTCAGGAAACCTCCTGTGAACCCAAACTGAGGTTTCATCTCACTAAGGACTAAGCAAGAACGGCCTAAGTGTCACTGTCCATGGGCAGCGACCCTCCTGCTGCTGACCTGTACAAATACCGCACGAGGCGGCTCTGAGAACTGTAAAGGAGAGGAGTCGGCTCAGGTTGCCTTCTTCACCAATTCCGGCCATTCTGGCAGGATGGGGGCAGCTGGTCGGGAAACAGCCCCCCGCTCGTGTTCTCACCCGGCCCATCCCAGGCGCGATCCCAGCCCTCCCTACCCCGGTGCAGAGGGAAGGGTCTGCTGATGGAGATCACCTACTTTCCATTCCCCGAGGTCCTTCGTGGGCTGGCAGGATTTCCCAGCGGGAGGGAAGCTGGGAGGAGGCTGTGGAGGAGGGCTCTGGCAGCGGGAGCTCAGGAGGGCCATGCTGGCAGCCACCTTCTCCAAAGGAGGAGCCTGTGGCTTCAGACCTTTCTTTGCACTCTCTGCATACATCTGTTCTTTATGCAATGCCTCTTTAATTTTACCTACGCAAAGGCTATGTCTGACTAGTGGTGTGGCCCAGACTGATCCCTGGCACCGAGCTCGGCTGGAGCAATGAGGTCCCCACCCTCAAACCGTCCTTGCGACGCAGGCAGTGCAGCCACGCTGCCTGCAGGCAGCACTTCTGGCCTCCTGCTAAAGCCCCGCGCAGCGTTCGGAGGGGTGTGCATTGGCAGACACTGAAACTGTGCCGGGGGCTGTTGGAGCTCTTTCAAGACTATGAAGAACTGAGCTCCAGCACCTGGGAACATCTCCCACCTCGGATTAATTTATTAGAACAAAGAATCACAGAATCACAGGATGGTTTGGGTTGAAGGGACCTTTCAAGGCCATCCAGTCCAACCCCCCTGCAGGGAGCAGGGACATCTGCAACTCGAGCAGGGTGCTCAGAGCCCCAGGGTCCAACCTGACCTGCCATGGTGCCAGCAATGGGGCTTCTCCCACCTCTCGGGGCAACCTGTTTCATGACCCTCGTTGTAAAAATTTCTGCCTTACATCTAGTCTGAATCTCCCTCTTTTAGTTCAAAACCACCACCCCTTGTCCTGTCACAACAGGCTCTGCAAAAAGTCTGTCCCAATCTTTCTTCCAGGCCCCTTTAAGTCGATGTTTCCAAACAGCATTAGGAGCAAGTATGGGCAGCCGCGGTGCCCTTGCCCTAGCAAACACCCGCAGCTGCCTGTGTTGTGATCCCTGCCCCTCGGCCCAGGGTGTCAGCTGTCTTTCCACACTCTGCCCAGATTCCTTAGGTGGTACGAAAAGCGTCCCCACCTCAGGACAACCGGTAGCCTGCTGGTCGGGGCACCCATGAGAGATAAACATCTAAATGCCCTGCGGCGAAGGAGGCAATCAAACCTCGTTCTGCTACATTCTGGATGAGAGCTTCAACCACTAAATCACAGTGCAGAAGGGGCGGAGGGAGGCAGGAGGGAGCCACGGCAATGATCCTGTCTCCTGGCGTAGCCGTGGCTTGAAGGGAAGGACACTGCTGACATATCTCTAACAGAAAGTGGGAAGGCATCTTCCATCCAGAAACTCCAATTCCTTTCCAAAGAACCTTGCTGCGTTACGTAAAATGCTGTCAGCATTATGGAAAATGGCAATGTTGTCAAGAAGGGAAGACGTGAAGAACTCACCAAGCTCTTTAGCGTCTGGACTGGCTGCTGCTGGGCACCTCCTCCGGCTGTACCGGCTGCTCAACATCCTTTTCTAATGCTTGTCATTAGAGGAGCCTATGGGCTCATCACCAAGTCCTGGGGTGTAAGACAGGACCCAAGGCCCAGAAGCGCAGAGTTAAAATGGACGAGATAAGTTAAAGTTGAAGTTGAAGTTGAAGTTAAAGTTGAAGTTGAAGTTCAAGTTAAAATGGACGAGATAAAGTTCTGCTGTAATTCCAGCCATTGGTGACTTCTTCCTTTTGAACTTCTTAAGTGAAAAAATAAAACTGATGAAGGAAATACATGAGTGAGACTGGCTCACTGGAGACATCTGGTCTTATCTACATGGCAAACTTCTGGTTGATTCAGTTTGTTTTCCAAAGCAGTTTTTTTTCAGCGTTCTCCAGAAGAGATGTAAAATCCCAAAGTTAATGAACCGCTCATTTTGTTCACTCATTCAGCGGCTCAAACCAGCTACCCCTCATCTGGCAATCACAGCCTTGAATTTAGCTGAAGTCCCGTGGCCAGGCACGTTGATCTTCAGCACACAGCAGCCTGGGCCAGGTTACATGTACTTCCCAGCATACAACAATTCATGGCTCCGTTCCCCTCTGCTTCCAGCTAGCCAGTTGTACCAGCTCTCGCACTGGATTCAGATGGGTTTGTTCCCATAGATCTTAATTTCAGTGATGCTCTGTATCAAAAGTAATGCTCAAACCACTGCTCAGACACCAGTGCTCAGAGCATTGTCCTCTTTGTCACCTCCTGCATCCTCAGCAGTGAAGCAAAGCCACTTCTTGGTAAGTTCGTATGCACTAAAGGGGCTGCACGAGGGGCAAAGCCCCCTGACTTAATGGGAGGAGCACAAACCGTTGATTTCAGAAAGATTTTGCTTTCCCCAGAAAATGCGGAACCATTTCTCTAGGTAATCATTGTGGAAATCCAGGGTAAGATGAACTGTATCACAGCTCAGCTGAAGTACAGGACTAAATTTTTCCTACCTCTTCCCTCAAGGATTCCACTAACAAGTTGGTTCAGATACTTAAAAAAAAAAAAAAAGAAAGAAAGAAAGAAAGAAAAGGTGCATGTGAATCGTGGATGAGTCAACCTGATACAAATCAAGTCTCAACAAGCAACAGGAATCCCACTCTTAGAAGAGTTGGCTTGGTGCCTTTCACAGGAATCACTTGGAATTAACATCTTCCCATCACCTCATCAAAAGAAAAACCAGAGAAGGACTAAAGCAACCCCCCAGACCTGTTGGGTAACTAACTCTGTAGTACAAGCTCCAAGTGCTCACCTTAGGAGTCCTGATAGCTCATGCCCTGATTTCCGATAATTAGCCTGTTCTTAGTTTCCCATCCAGCCAAGCACACCAGCGCTGCAGAAGATTGCAGGCAACCAGTGGTGGGTAAGTATGAAAGGACTCCAGGCCCCCAGAAGCACCAGGAGCAATGGACGTGGCCCCCCTCCAAACGCCTCCATCCCAGGGCTCATTTGTAACCTCCCACAGACCTTGAGACTTGTCCTCAAATGCCAGGCCTGAGGTCACAACTGATCTGTAAACATTCAATTGGATGCATTAGGAGATGCAATTAATAAACAGACTGGAAACATAACAGTACAGCTGTCTCAAGGGGGAAATTAGAGTTGTATCTACTTATAGCTCTGCTAAGCACAAGGAGAAAAATGCTGGTGGCCACCAACAGGCATCCCACCAGTGGGACAGCGAGGTGGCCTTAGGCTTTGTTAGTGGCACTTGAGAAACTTAAACAACACATTTTGGCAATAACACTTAGAATGGCTCTTGGCTTCGAGTTAACTCCCAAAGAACCGTAGACATAAAATCAGAACATCAGAGAAATGTTTTAGATGGTGCCATATCCGGGGCTGGCAGCTGGAGCAGCTCCCAGCCACGTGGCAGCCGGCACCGCCCTGGGAAGCTCAGAGCCAAAAGCTCCCAGGCACGGGGACGCTGGCACCAACCACCCATCAAAGCAGAGCCCGCATCCCTTCTCAGCAACACTTCAAACGCGCCATGGGCTCCTGCGGCCAGCAGCTCTGTGCTGGTGAAGCTGGAGCGGCGGGGACTGCTGCGCCCACCTCTTCCCTGGTAGCCTGGCATCTGTAATTTATTGCCATTTCCCACACTGTGCCTGGGCATTCCATTTTAGATGCCAAATGAACGTGTATGAATAGTTGCACTGATGACAGGAAAAGGAAATCCAATTTGCCAACTGCTGATTTGATGGGGACATTTCTTGGATAGCAGTGCCTCTGTTTATTACATAGTTTCCCAGAGTCAGTAAGAAATACTTCATTTACTCTTCCACACAGCACCACTGCAAATCTTTTTCTTGCTGCAACATTAGGGAAGGGACCCTTCATTCTTGAATTGACCCACAAAGGCAAACAGAAAAAAGCAGGCATAATGAAAGCTGCCCTAATCCGACCTCCGTTTTTCCAGAATTAGTCCAGAGTCATTCCAGTTCCCTGCCATGACTCCTGCGTTAATGATAATAAAATGCTGTTGCCTGGAATTATATGCAATTTATTTAGTAACTGACTCAGTCCGAGGAGTTCACGTGCTGAATGCCTCTGCAGCTGTGTCACCAGCCAATGCCACGATAACGCCGGAGTGTGCTGGACGCCGGCGTGTGTCTGTACATAACAATTTCCCTGGAATCTACCCCACTGATTTCACATCTAATCGCCTTTTTTCATATGTATTCCAGGTCTTCTTCCCTAACTGGCATTTCTATGGAGAGGGACCACATGAAAGATCTCAGAAGATACCTGGTACTTAAATATATCCAATACCTTGTCCTCTCTTCTTCAAACGCCGTCAGCACTTTCCTGGGCCTGCTGGGCAGTTTGTACACCATCATCATCCTGCAGTCTGCAAAGGTGTCGTCCAAGTCCACCGCGGTTCTCATTTCCAGCCTGGCAAAGGCAGACGTCCTGGTGGCCGTCAGCGTTGTTTCTGAGGTGGTCCTGTGGACCTTTGGTGCCGGTGTCCCATCCACAGCCTTCACATCAGCCCTGCTGCAGAACCTCCTCACTGCCAACTCACACGTCAGCTGCTTGCTGCTAAGCTGCGTTGCCTTCGAGGCGTACTTGATAACCTTCTTCCCCACGGAGTCGCGGCACTTACGGACGGTGAAAAACGCCAGACTGACATCCAGGATCATCTGGATCCTAGTGATGGCAGAGTGTGCCCTCTTCCAGATGGATGACCTCCTGAAGGCCAGCAGCACCTCTGCTCCCACCCACAGCCCTTGCGTTTCGCGGTTTCATTTCTCCAGCGCGGCTGCCGCCCTTCTCAGGTCCCTCAGTTACTTCCTGGGGATTCTTTTAAGGATTGTCAACGTGTACATCTACTACAAAATATTTTTTAGCATGTCTAACAGATCTACAGTAAGAACAAAGTAGCGCCTATTCCCAGGGGAAGCAGCGCAGGGACCCCAGACTGAAGACACTTCAACCCAATTTCAAACGATTGGTGTGAAAACCGTTCAACAACCAAGACCAAGGCTCACGCACGGTCACACCACGGAGTTTAAACCTTCCTGTGTTCTGATGCTGTTTAGCCTTGGTTATGGTGAGGAGCGTGGGCTTGAGGAGCGCCTTGGCACTGGAACACAACGAAGCTGGGCTGTGGGAACTGGTGTGGAGAGCCTCAGAGCACCACAGGCTTGCTTTGATCGTGTGCAATCTAGAGTTTATTCACTGTACTGGGGAAACAAGGGACATTTCATGAACGGTTGTAAAAACTAGAGCAACCCAAACATTTTTTATATTAAAAGCGGTGTACTCAGGGATCGGTCGAGCCAAGAGCTCTGTCCTTATACCCTAAAGACATCATCTGTGTCTTAAAATATCCCTACCCCAGGTGACCCACCAGACTCAGCAGGTAGGATAAGAGACAAGGCGAGCACAAGCTGACCTATCCTGGCCGGGCTTGTCCTGCAGGTGGCATCAGCCCCACCGCGAGTCCCCAGGATGCAGAATGCAGTTGTTTGCTACAGCCCTTCAAGGAGGGGAGAGAGTTTGAGAAAACACTTGTATTGAGGGCTCCATGTGCTGTGCCCAGAGGGGTCACCAGTGATCTTGGTGGCCACGGTTTTAGAGGCAGGGAGCGATGAGCTGGTTAGCAGTGCTGCTCCAGCTCCTTTGGCAGTGGTGCAGAAGACCAGGGCCGTGGATGTCCCTCTGACTGCACTGGGACTTGGGCAGATGTTCAACAGAGCTGTTACTCAGCTGGTGATTGCTGGGGACTTCTCAAAGCTCTGGGAGGTTACCTGCAAAACATGAAGTACTCCAGATACCTCAGACGTTTCCCAAAGCACAGGTGGATGTAGACACTTTCCAATTACTCTTGCACTTTGCATGGGAGATGGCCTCCAGCCTCCACTAAAGACTGGTTTTGAGAGATTGAACTTCTGTGATATGTTCTGCAATCCACAGATCATAAAAGGTGGAAAGAAAAATGAAATAAGCCAAACCCCAGGTATTAATAACCAAAACGCTACATACATCCTCCCTCCATCATGCTTCCAGACCTTCACTCCACCTTGCCAGCCTGAACACAGCAATGGGCCTCTGCCCTTTTGAGAAGGAGGAGGACGTGGAGCATGAAACCCAAGAGTGATGGATTTCAGCTCTAACTTGCCCTCCTTCAGCCTGCAATAGGTCCTCACGCTCAAACTGGTCCCAGAGAATGCCTGACGTGCCCCACTGGTAGCAGTTACTTGGCACTCAGACTATTAGAGCTGAAAGTTGGAGCTGTGACCCCTTTGCCGAGTGGCCTGTAGTCCAAGGTGACCAGAGGGACCGGAGCTGTCACCTGAAGGTCAGGCTTCCCAAAGCCAAGGCAAACAGCCCGAGTTTCCTGCTCTCCTCTCCGGCCACTTTCTAAATTTTGCACAGTTTTTGTAGCTGGTCTCAGAAGTGGTTTTTTCCTCCTTCACCGAGATGAACTTGGCCGAAAGGCAACACCCAGAAAAGGGGCAGTGAAAGCGGGTGCACCCGCCGTGCTGCCGGGGCAGGAGCTGGCCAGCGGCCGGCGGTCCTTCCCTCCTCCGGGCGGTCCGCACTGCAGCCGGACTCAATGAAACCAAGCGAGGTCTTTTCGCGTCAGGGCAAGTCAGCACCGCTTCAGTGAGAGGCCAAGCCCCAGCCCGAGCAGAGCGGCGAACGTCGGCGCCGACAGCCACGCCGCGTCAGCGCGGGGCCAGGGAGAGTGAAGAGTCCCTGGTGGTGCTTCTCAGAAAGCTGAAAGGAAACGCTGCTGAGGGTGGGGGGTGAGCAAAAGCAGAACAGAATGTAATCAAGGCACTTAAAAAACCTTTGATCCACGTTGCCTCACAAAGCTGGTTCCTTCTGCGAGAAGGATGTCTTAATGATCTGCTGCGCTGAATCACTGGCCTTGTTCTGGCCGCCTGAAGTGCCGCTTCCAGGAGAGACAAAAAGCTACTTGAAGTGCTGTGATAATTAATAAAACTTTGTTTTGTTAAAGCCTGGGCGCTAGTTATTACAAATGTCTGTTTTTCCCGAGGGTCTGCATACCAGATTTTTCAACTCACCACTTGGCTCATGAGTTTTTTTCTGCCTTGGTTGTCCTGACAAGAACCCCTGCCCCAGGGACGATCCTTTTCTTAGGGAATTAACGAAAGCAAACACTGCGCGTGACCTGGCTTACACAGCCAGCACATGAAAATGAGGAAGGCGCTAGCAAAACGCTGCAGGTATTTACTTGTCCCTGGAAATCAGGATCCCAGGTACCACGGCGGAGCAGGACCGAGCCGCCCGTGTATGAGTGGGTGCTGCGGCTGCGACCTTCTCTGCTCTCTTGCCCACAGCGGCCATGGGGACACGGAGCTTTCGGCAGCCCTTTTACTGTACCAGCAGGAGCTGATGGGACGCGAGGGGCCAAAAATTCAGCCTGGGCAGCAAGTGCAGAGAGATGCTGACGGGGCAAGGGGCAGGGTGGGGTCGTTTTTCAAGTTGTTGCTCAGTGTCCTTGGTCACGGACCGTTCCCTCGCCTTGGTCAGGGGACTCGGTTCCCTCCAGCTTTCCCTGGGTGCTCTGCGGGGAGAAAAGCGAGAAAACCGACACAAGGTGACACTGACTTCTGAAGATGGGGAGTTCATCAACTATACTGAGATGCCAGCAAGCCCCCTGCAACTCTTGAAAGCTGTCCTGACTGAGAGCCCAGCTCCCCTCTGCGATGGCAAGGGAATGGCTGATGCCGTGCAGCCCTGGTGATCTTAGAAAGCCAGGGAACAAGATGGGTGTGCTGGAAGGTGCTGCTGAGAGCCGGGTGTTAGGGCTTTGGCTTGGTGGCTGGGAGCCTGGTGGTGCTGAATGCGGTGACCCTCACAGGTCCCACTGCCAGGAAGCTCTCCTGAGTTTCAGGCTTTCAGCTCCAGGGGACACTGGGCAGCGTTCCTGCATCTTCACCAAACAAGAGAAGATGTTGTTAAATCACCATTTTCCCAGTGAAAAATCTTGACAGGGAATTCCCTGCAGAGACCTCTCCTGGGCTCTGCTGTACGGGCTTCCTCAGCCGTACCTCAGGACCTCGGGGATAGGAGACGTTTAGGCGATGTCTCACTGTCTCACGAGGCCAGGCCACGTCTTTCAGCTGGCTGTGAGGTCGAGCTGTAAATACCACCATCCACTTGTTTCTGTCGGCTTTTGGGCACCAAAGCAATTGTTGTTCTAACGTTCAGAAACACCCAAACCTCACGTGCTGCGGAAAAAGTGAATCATTTAAAATAAGACACCCCAGCACTTCCAGCACCTTCTAACTACACTACTCCTCTGAAAGGCAAATGAACCCTCCAAATAGTCTTCAACAATAAAAACGTGTAACAAAGAAAAAACCAAATCTGAGGGACTGTCCCTGTTCTGCAAAGGTAACCACGGACCCCATCGCCATGGCTGCTCCCGCTGCTCTGATTGCTGCATCTCCACCTCCGTGGGTTGGCAAGGAAAATCCCAGGGAAGGTGAAGAACAGCCTGGTGGGAACTGTCTCATCTGTGCTGAAGTTGGAGGGCTGATTTGTCTCTGATTTCAGCGATCAGATGGAATGGAGTGTAAAACTTTCCCCGTCTGACACGGCGTGCGGAACAGAGGTTCCCCAGTTGCATCATGCGCTCATCAAAGATAAGACAAGCATAAAGTCTCGGGTGTTGGATTCCCCTCGCTGAGATCTACAGACCAGACGATTGTCTTATCACAGCCCAAGCTGACAAGATTTCTAATATGAACATTCAGGCCACATTTAACTCCTTACGCAGTGAAGAGGGACGCAGAGAAAACCCAAATGACAGAGAGACGCAGCTGCGTGCTTGTATCTCCTGCCCCAAATCTAACCAAACTAACCTTTCTGCTGTTGCGTGCCTACCAGCATGTCCCCAACACCCCACTTCTGATCACCTTCTCCAGTGAAAGGAAACAAACCTTACACAGGATGATAAACTGATAAATCAAAAGGGTTTTCTTTCCCCTGTCAGCAAAAAGCCACCTTGAAGCTTGAAGATCCAGCCTCTACTCATGGTTTCAGCACGTGGGTCACCCACCGCTGAGGAGCTGCTTTGTGCACACTCTGCAGCGACGGGTTGAAGTACTGCGGGTACCAGACCTTCGGTTTGCATCCAGTGGGGTTGGTGTATTTTGAGACTTGAAGGTGCAAAGAAACCGATATTTTGGGGGCCAACCTGAAATCCTTCCAGAGCTTTAAAAAAGAGTAAGACCTGCTGTGCAGATCAGGAGGGGCTTTGAAGGGCTTTTCGAAGCGATGTGAGGCCCAGGAGTCCATGGCAAGTGGCAGAAAGTCCATCGTAGACCTTCTAGAAACTATGAACAAGGAGGCCAGGGGTGCAGTCAGTGGTGGGACTGGGAAGGAGCCGTCCACAAACACCACGGGGCGAGCGCAAGCTGGTGGCGATGGAGAAAGCAGGGAAGGGAGGCCAAGAGCACATCCACAGCCTGTCTGTTGTTTAGGCGTTGGTAACCTTAGACAAACCCCTCCAAAGCTGGAAAAAAGTCCTGGGCTACAAGATAATGGGTCAACTGGGAAAAGCAGCCGGGGCTGCTGTTTATCGGGACGGGGGTGAAACAAAGCCCCAACCAGCCAGGGCTGTGCCGAGAGCTTTGCACTGCTGAGCAGCCCGCGTGCCCAGCTCGGGACTATCTTTGGTGCGAGTTCTCTTTTTCAACACCTGCCGAGCGACACAAAATAAACCGTAACCCACTGTTAGCTCCAGCGGGCAGAGGTGTGAGATCCTCCACGAACCTTGCGTTTCTGCTGTTTGAACATCCTGAAGCTCCACGGCCCCGTCAGATTGTCGCGCAATACTAACAAACAGCAGTGCTCAGGAAACCATCAGCAGATAAGCAATTCTAGCGCGCGGCTCCCAAGGAAGCGGTGCAGCACCTCTATCTTGGGTGCTAGCAGCAAGGACACCTGGTACTTGTGATTTTTCCCTCCTCACCATGGGCGAGGTGATTTCTGTCTGCTCAGCCCAACGGGTCGCTGCACTGACCTAGGACGTGTGTCAGCTTTGCCCCTTGGAAGAAAACTGGTTTCTATTCCAGTGCTTTTAAAGTGTGTGTGAGTCAGGGAACACGTCACCACAGTAGTACTACACGAGAAGAGAGTTGAAATAAAGGAAATTTCGGAATAGACATGTGATGGTGTGCAAAGAGGGAAATTTCCAGGTCATGGGAATGACCAGAACAGTTAAAATGTTCAGCTGAGACCGAACAACATGTTTGTTTCACTTAACTATTAAGGCACGAACTGAGTCTTTCTCATGACTTTGCTGGGAAGCCTCGTTTATCAGAAGTTTGATAATAATCCAGGGAGCCCCTTGCGAGAAGGAAACAGACGGGGAAGTGTTTTCTACAGCTAGGTCACCTTTCAGAGACCTGTCTTCTTAAGCACTGCTAATCCAAACAAAGGACTTTAATTTAGACCTCACACAACCCTCGTGCACTGATGGAACTGAAGAGGTGGGTTTGCCCCCTGGGGGAGATGAGCCAGAAGACTCTGAGCTCTCTGGGAAAACGCTCCTGCTTGGACTTCAATGCCACAAAATTCTGGAGAACGAGGAGCAACTGGCTTCCTTCCAAGAGATGCTGACTCCATTTTACCTCACAGAAATTTCTCCGGATTACATTTAAAATAGCTTCGAGGGCGTTTTATAACAAAGCCGAGTGCGTTCCACAGCGCAGAGGCCGTTTGGCCGCTGCAGCTCTGGGCTGGCGGCGGCCAGCAGCGCGGGGTGCTCGCTGCAGAGGCGAGGGCTGAGCAGCCCCGGCCGCACGGAGAGCCCCGAGCCCCGACACGTCCTGCCTTTGGGGCTTCTGGCCCTGCACACTTGTTCCTTTGTGCCGGATCCTTTCTGAAATGCTTCTGGCAGGGTCATCACCGCTCTTGTTTGCGCATCATGCCCTCTGCTGGGAAAGGAATGGTGCAGACCAGCCCAAAAGAAAGTCCTCCCAGTTTGCTCTGGCACAGCGTGATGCTGGGAGGAGGCAGCACGGCGCAGCCAGCTCCAGAGCTGCCCCCACAACAGCACTTTTAGGCTGCCACCTCGGTCCTCTGCCACACAATGCCCATTTATTCAGACGTGGGTCTGGGAGCTCAAATAAATCCCACCGGGGCTGATTATCCACTCCTTCGCCCCCAGAACTGTTTGAGTTAGGGCAAACAAATACAATGCTACACAGCCAACGCAGAAGAGTAGATCTGCCCGCTGAGGTTGTGGTGAATAAACCCTGACACTCGTGGAAATTAATACTTATCGTGGCTAGACTCAGAGCTGGGTCCAAGACCACTCCTTTTGGGAACTTCCAGCCCAAATGCGGGCTCGTTGTCCGCCGCTCGCAGTTGCATTCTGACTTCTGGTATTTGTGAGCGTGTTGCTCAGAGAGCGGAAGCAGAAGCTGATATTTTTAAATCCTCTTTCTTGGTTGCACACAGTGACCAGATCTGGCCACGACCAGGACACCCTTCTGCGGCTGTCAGAGCTCACTAAGCCTTTTGCTGCCCTGAGAAGCCTGTTAAATGCCTGGCCCTGAGCGTGCTGCAGGACGGGGCTCCCAGCGACATTTCTAAAACACTGTGGAGAAATGTTATGGGAGAAATTCACGTTCACAAGATAAATACACTAAAATGCAGGAAAAAACGCTTTCTCCCTTTTGTTGCCATCAGGTCTGGTGATTCTGCTGATCGCGGGTCAACAGGAAGAGTAAGTAAGACCGCTGAGCACATCTCCCAAACCACCCAAAACGAAGGAGCAACAAACCACAGTGATTCCCTGTGTTTAACTCAAACAAAACAGCACCATCACCAGAACCCCAAGGGAAGAAGGGGAAGGACAATGAGGCACCGGCACGTTTTGCAGAAGAAAGGGTTTTTTTCCAAGCTAAGTATTATGAACTTGCTTCTTAAACCCTGCGTTGTGTACAGCTGCCAGGATGCAATACGTGGTGAGAGTCTTATAAAAAAGCAAGAGACATTTAATTTCCATCCTCTGAGGGGCTCTTAACTGCAGCACGTTTTTTGTTTCTCTCTAAATAGAATCATAGAATCATTTAGGTTGGAAAAGACCCTTAAGATTGAGTCCCCCCGTTCCCCAGCACTGCCAGGTCCCCACTGACTCCTGTCCCTCAGCACCAGCTCCACACGGCTGGGAAACTCCTCCAGGGATGGGCACTCCACCACTGCTGCCCTGGGCAGCCTGGGACACGCCTGCACAACCCCAACGGGACAGAAATGGTTCCTCAGGGACAACATCAACCTCCCCTGGAACAACTGGAGGCTGTTTCCTCTTGTCCTGTCGCTGTTGAGAAGAGATTGACCCCTGTCTCACTCCAGCCTCCTGTCAGGGAGTTGTCAGAGCCAGAAGGTCTCCCCTGAGCCTCCTTTTCTCCCGGCTGAACCCCCCCAGGTCCCTCAGCCGCTCCTCAGTGCACTTCTGCTCCAGACCCTGCCCCAGCTGTCCTTCTCTGGACCCGCTCCAGCCCCTCAGGCTCCTATCCCCATCCACATGGCAATGAAAACTGTTTTCAACCCATTCAGAAAGCAGGACAGCTTTACAATGCATTATTTGTTTGCCTTGTCCACCTCTTTGGCTGAGAGGAACGAGCTGTAATTCCGACCTAACTCAGAGCTTTGGGATAATTCCCAAAGATGGGGACACTGCGCATTCGCTCTGGTCACGTTTCACGGCGGGTAGAATGTGCATTAAAACAATAAATAGAACATATGAAATAATGCGGTGCTCGAGTCCACAGCAAATGCTTTACATCCTCACGGCAGCTTATCAGGAAGGAAAGACAGGCAGGTGCTGCCAGAGCTGCGCAGGACTGACCCGCTGCGGACACAAGAGCACCCGAGCCGAGGCGGCTCAGGCGCAGGAGGGTGCTGGTGCCACTCGGCAGGGATGTGCCTGGGAGACACAGGCTCTCTAACCCCATCAGCACTCTGGGGAGGACTTTCAATGCACGTGTTTCATGATGTAAATCCTGCCAGTTGTCTGTTCCAAAAGGTGACAGGGCTATGGCGAGGCTGGCTCTTGCCCTGATCCTTTTTTTGGACACCATCTCTCCAGGCACTGCTCAGTCAGCGTGGCAGCAGCGCTGCTTAATGTGCTGCTTTGTGGTTTTATTTTACCTTTCGTGGCAATAAAGACAATTCTCCAGCAGCAGTCCCTGTGCCAAGGGCCCACCTGAGCCGTGTACGACGCTCCCAGTGCTCCCGCCGCGTTGTCCGAGCAAAGGGTCTGCTGCAGCAGCGCCCATGGGGCTGTGCCACAGGATCAGCATTTACCAACAGTGTAACCCACGGCACCGGCCCACGGAGGGACACAGCGCGGCGCCTGGCAAAGCTGAGCCCACCGCCGTTTGCTGTAGCCGCACACGAATGATTTACAGGAGTTAAAACTGGAGATGTGACAGACCCTACCTCACCATTCCTTTATTTCCCTCCCGATGTCAGGGTTTTCCCGGACAAGCACCCAAACCAGAAGCATCTGTCTCTCCTTTCAGTGTCAGCGGTGTCGAGAGAGTGGTTGTGGTGTTCTGAGCTCACAAACGTATTGGTTTTGGCTTTTCGTGGCGTTCGCCGCGGAGCTTTGCTGCGGCACTGGCCGTCGGACCTGCGTGGCTCTGATCTGGCGCCAGGCACGCAGAAGCTGTGTACTGACCGTGGGGAGGTGTGGGACCCTGCCCGTCACCTACAGCATCTGAGACCTACCCCCGCCCTTTGCTGAAGCAGCTCCCGTAGCAGCTGGTGAAGGCGCGATGGAGCTCGCAGGGGGCTGGGGGTGCCAGCACCCCACATCACCCACCACCAGCCACCCATCGCCTTTCCATCCTGCCTCAACCCCCCTCTGCCGACACACTCGCCAGCTAAACTGGCGCTTGTTGCCACAGTGGGGAGCCAGCACCCTTCTGGAAGGGCGGTGTGCCTGTCCGGCTGCCAGCCTGCACAGGCAGGTGCCCAGGGTGGGCTAAATCCTTCCCGGCGTGCAGGACTGGTCTCCCGGGGCTCCGCAGCGAGGGCACTCGCCCCGCTGCCCGCTCCCAGCCCTGGGGCTCCGTTTGGGCACAGTAACCCATGGGTGAAAACCCAGAACAGATGCACAACCAGAGGCGGTAGCGAACGATTATTGAAATTGGATTGGTAACGGTGGAGTAGGGATACTTCTTGGCTGCACCTTTGCTGGGGTGGGCAATGCTATCCCACCTGCTCCCCCAAAGAGGGGTTTAACAGGATGTGCCTCGGCTTGAGAACGCGGGAAACAGGGATTTTCCTTGTAAACACAGCAGCAGAGCGCTCTGCGGGAATTCGCCCCGAACAGAGAAGCCCCTCAGGTTAAGAGGTCGCGCTACAGCAGACACTCTACCCTAGTTTACATTTTCAGATCTACAAACATGCATAAACACACCAGATTTTCCTCTGCCTATGAAAGAGAAACAGTGGGTGTGAATCCAGGCGACGCTGACCTCAGCGCTGCTCTGCTGCAGCGCTGCTTTTGGGACCTCCAGGGCTCCCAGACCCCCAGCCCACCTGGCCCCGATTCTGCTCTGAGTTTCTCTCCTCGAAACCCCCTACCCCTTCTGGACATCAGACAATGCCACGACCTGGCAGCTTTTCTTCCAAGCCCCTTTCTGTATGATGGGCCATTTGCCCAGGTAGCTCAGAGGAAGGTGATGATGAGGAGGAGATCAAACCCCTCCAGGCTGGAAGGGTCGGTTATGCCTCAGACCACCCCACCTGAGCATGGGAATGTTTCTGCCTAACAAAAGTCAGTTGTGGGGCTTAGCGGCTCCCTCACTGTTGATCGTCTGCGTGAGAAAACGCAGATTTGCCTGTTCCAAGGCTGAGTCAAGGTGCAGGGGAAGCTCAGCCACAGAAACACAGAGATGTGGAGGGATGTTTTGCAAAGGGCGAGCTTTGCGCGAGGAGATAAATACCAAGCAATGGGAAAAACATCACAAGGAGAGGGGTTTTCTGAGAAGGAAACGGGCTTTTCTCTCGGAGGGAGGAGGCAGCAGTGCCTCTAGCCCGTACGGCTCGTGGAGCTGCTGACCTTCAACGCAGGCAAAACAGTGCTCCTTGCTGAGGTCAAAAGTTGTCTTTGCTTTTTGAGGAACGCCTCAGAGCTGCAGCCTCCTTGAGCCAAAAGCAACAAGCCCACGTTTATTGGGGAGGAGGAGAGAAGGGAAGACGATTGCAGGCTGAAAGGGGTATGGAAAAGCTGCTTGAACACGGTCCCCCCGCACGTGCCGCCCTCCTAAGGGCAGCTGGGCAGAGCAGAGCTGGCAGGACCCGCTGTCGCAGGGCAGCGGTGCTGCTCGCCAACGCTTTCACGCCAAGCCACGGCAAAAGCCAAAGAACCGGCAGTTTCTGGCGTTATGGCTGGATGCTCAACCAGAAGAAGCCGCTCACCCGGGAGGCCCGATGCTCTGGAGACGGATCCTGGGCTAAAAGGCTGAGGCACGGCTTGGGTCCTGACTGCCCCAGGTGAAGGGAGGGCTTGGGGGCTGGGAAAGAGCTTAAAGGCCATCAGGTAGAAAGGTGGGAGAAGATCTCGGCTTGGAACTACAGAATGGGCTCAGCCTACTTTCAGAGTCCTGAGAACTTTCAGGCTCATCTTGCTCTTCTTCCCTGTCGTCCTTTATGTGGAAGGCACTTGACATCACACCCTTAATTACTGGTGTGTAAAACAGGCAAGAGCCCATTTAAAAATGATTTTTGCATTCAGTCAGCTGCACGTTTCATTGACGAGAGAGGAGACCCGTAACGCTGCTGAAAGAAGCGTTTTTGCATACCTACACGGATAAAGGGCAGAGATGAAAAGCAGATGTTGGAGGCAGCTGCGTAAAATAAATACCGAGTAGGCCAGGAAAGAGATCATAAAAAAAGAACATCCCTTGTTCTTTCCTTGCACGGTCTTGCCTCGCATCCGCTGGTGAGCTGATAAATCTCAGGGACCTCACTGTCTCCTCTGCCTTATTTACTGGCTGTGGAAATACATGCTTAGAACTGTTGATCCTCGCTGTAAGATAATATCTAGGGAGCCAAAACATGCTGCCTCCAAACAGACACGGTCACATATAAACGCAGCAGGTAAACGCGTTTGGAACAGCTAAAGCTGTGAGGTTAAAGAGCTTAAGACTCTATTAAGACCGTACTCCCTTTTTTTCCCAAGAATCCTCATTTCCAGATTTAAAAATAATTTTCAAGCTGTTTCCGTGCTGTCTGTGCACTGTGTGGTGGCGGAAACTTGGCTGAGCTGAGAGCAGTCACACACAGATTTCTAAGCTGTCCTACCTCGCCGGGACCCCTCACGCCATGGCGTGCAATCACTTGAATTATGGTCTGCCTGAATTTTCATTAAGAGCGAGGAAACGGAAGGAGAAATTAATCACAACTTCTACTCAATCCTTCCCATAACCGGGGAAAAAAGCAACCACAGGGGTAAAAAAAGGGTTAACTAGTTGCAAGATAAAAGTTCCCTCTACAAAGTGAAACTCCTTTCACAATCCTTTTCATGAAACCCCTCAAGGTCGTTGCTGTGCTAATTAAATTACGGACAGACATCTCCGTTCCCACTGTCAGAGGCCACACCGGTGGTCACGGCGTGTGTCCCCCACGGGTGTCCGAACCTCACCCATCCTGCTGCAAGGCCACCAGGACATGCCCTTCCCTCCCTGCCGCAGCGGCGAGCTGGAGCTCCCACACCAGCACGTGTTACCGGGTGGCTGGTGACCCACCAGCACGGGGCACGTTACCGGCTAAACGCCAGCCCAGGGGAAGCTGAGGGAAACGAACAGCAGCCCAGCCCGCAGATTTGTGACAGGGATAAATGCCCAATTCTTTCCAGGGATTTTGGAGTGTCAGAAATCAAAGTTAGGGCTTTGAAGGCAATAAAAATCACTGCGTTTCACTCGGTCAAGTACAGGTTCATCTGTCTGCTGGCCAATAATGCTCGCTTGCTCGCACAAAAGGAAGACAAACGCCTAATCTGCACATAACCCAGTTCCAGAAAATTCTGCTTGCTTCTTCCTCTGAAGAAATAAGACTTCACGGTCAGGCAAACAACGTATTAGTCCTGTGAACATCGTTGGTCCATGTAGAGGTAGCTCTGGTACCTGCCTGGTACAAGCTCTCCCACTGCTCCGTATCTGTCAGCCTCACTTGAGTCCCCCAACTCCTTCCGTAAGGAAAGTGTTGGTGAAAAGTGTGTCACAGAAAGACCTTAATCAGGTTTTTCCCAGTATAAAAGGGAGAAAACCTATTTCTAAGGACTGCCGATGGTTTCAGCCCAAATTTAACAGGAATTGCAGAAATGAGACCTCCTTTTCCCTACAAAAAGCTACGCTAACAGGGTGCTGCAGAGAGCTGGTGATCAGGTACACCGTGAGATACTCCTCGTCCTGCCTAGTACTGTACAAAACTTCGGTCAAGTTCCCGAGTCACAGAACTGCTTGTCATGGTGGGTTTCTCTTTGACACAAACACTGAAGATGCCACATTTCATCATCTGCACTCATTCTCCAAGGAGAGGAAATTGGGCAATTAAAATAGTTTGGCATTTGACCAACTATTTAAAATATTTAACAATGACCTTGAGAATTATCGAAAGATCCATTTAAAGCCCTAGTTTAAGGAAAAAAAAAAAAGACAAAAAAATGTTTCCTTGCAGAATCTGGTACTAATGCATGTTTGGTGCAAGGTTTATCTCAGATATGCTCTGTACACAATGAAAACAAGCTTAAATACAAAGGAAAAGGAAACAAGTTTAACTCCTTGTGTTGGAAGTACTCTGTGCCCCTGCATGTATTTGGAAATTAATTTAATTTCTGGGATATCTGATCACTTCATTCCAAAGAGTCAAGCAGCTGCTCAGAGCAAGCAGAGTGACTAGGTCTTACGCCGACACTGAAGTGGAATTTTTATTTATTTATGAAAAGGATATTTGTGGCTCATCGCATTTACGGCAGGTCCAGCTATCCTAGACAAGACCACGCAAGGCAAAGCTCCCAAGGGACTAAAGCAAACACATCGGCTTCTGCACCTTCTGGGTGAGGGCAGGTCCCGTGCAGAAGCCTGAAGGACAAGACCAGAGCTCTGTGCCATTGACAAGGTGCTCTTGGGGACCTCCGGCAGCGCAGGGCAGGGTGTTAGGGAATACAGGCACGTACCAAGTCTCGCTTATCCCTTCCCACCTATGACCATGCCACAGAGGGGCTGCTTCTGGCCAAGAGGAGCAGAAAGCCACTTCTCCAGCCAGTTAAACTGGGCACCACTGGGGATGGAGGTGGGAGAAGGGGGCTTCCGCCTCTCTGGGGTCCCTGTTCTCCGGGTTTTGGGCACAGGTGGGTCAGGCTGGTGCTTTCCTCATCACCGTGCCCTCCTGAACTACAATGGCTTCTACTTTGCATTTTCAGTGAGCATCTCTGCAACTTATTGTTTCTACACACACGTGCAACCTCAGCACGTTTTAAGGCTCCTGTTGCACCAAGATTTTAATTCCCTAGGTGCGTAGCGACCTGCACGCTGCCGCGATACGTTGCCCGAGTGCTAGAGCTGTCAGCTTCCCTCTTCCAGCAACCTGAAAAACAGCCCCTGGAGCACCAGGTGCTGCTCTGTGGTTCTTCAGCAGGGTTTTTGTGGTCCAACAGACAGGAAGAGGAGTTTTTTGGTGGGGAGAGCCTATTTGTCCTCACAGAGCGGTGGCTCCTTAACGTGTCGCCCACTTCAACGCTGCGAAGGGATGTGACTTCTTTTTCCCATGGTATGGGGCCTGCCAGATCTCCTTGTGTTTCTTAGCAGGAGAGAGAAGCCACACAACAGCCCTGGGGAAGCGGCGTGCAGATGTGCTGTGGGTCAAACAGCAAAGAAATGTGGAAGCCTGGAAAGCTCAGAACGCGGTAAGAGGCCAGGCGTGGTGGCCCTGGTACTCGAGGTCAGGTGCGAGTTGGGGTCCTCTGTGCGTTCACCTCTGCTAGCACTTCTCTGCCTTTTTACTGTCTGCTGCCCACTCTTGTCCCAGGAGCAGAGAAATGAGAAAGGAACCATCACCAGGTTTTGGCAGCACAAGACTCTTTGGTTCAGTCTATGCCTTTAGTTTTGGCCACGGATTTTCGCATTTAGCGGCTCTTCCCCAGCTCCCCATCGCTCAGCGATGCTCTTCCCGCAGGTTAACGGAGGGATTTGGGAAATGCCAAAAAGCTTCTGGACTCCCAGCCACAAGCCCCAGAGAAAGTGAGTCATTTAAGTTATGGTACATTTTCCACTGAACGCCCTTGTGTATTTTCACATCTCTGCACCACTTGCAGGAGCTCCCTGCTCCAGCAGGACTGATGGTGTCTGTGCCTCTACTGCAGCACCGCCCAAGCTCACATCCATGCTTCGCTCTTACAGACCTAGAACCAACCTTCCTTCCAGATACACCATAAACCTAGTGGGTATTTTTCCTCAAAACAGTATTTTTGGGGAAAAAAAGGAAAACCCTAAAACCAACATTTTTTTTAATTATCTTGTACCTCTTGGGAGGCTGTAGGAAACCACGTCATGGATAAACACTTCAAAGTATTATTCAAACAAAGATCAAAACAAGCACTCGGAATGTAAAGAGCACGTAGAAAGTTATGCAAACAACCCCAAGGAGATCCAGCAACACCACCAGCCTCGGCAGGACCTCTCTCGGCCCCAGCGTGCCTTAACAGGCAGGAGCATTTGGGGTGAGTTTGGTCAAGAAGACGTATCATGGGGAAAGGGACGTCGCAAGTAATCAAGGGAAGAATTGGCCAAGCAGCTCGTCCATGGCCTCTGGAACGGGCCATGTGGTAACGCTCAGATCTGTCCGGTTTTGTGCCACCAACACCCAACTCCCGTTCACACCAAGGCTGCCCGTGGCCCCTTTTCTTCACGATTCTGGAGTAGAAATGTGGGTGCACTTCACCTGTGCACCGGGCGGCGTTTCTCACTGACTTTATGCTTACAGATTGTCCATCGGAATTCCCCTTCCTCTTCATACAAGGTAGACACGCTAGCATTGGTCCCCTGCGGTGTTTGCGTGGTTCGTTAACGCCCTTGGTGGGTTACTATTGTCAACAACATGGTTTCAAAACAATTCTTTGGCTGACTTTGTGAACAGGTTGCCAGCTGGAGAGAATGTGGAACCTAGATCCTAAGTTTCTATTAGATGTTTTTCAAAGAAAACAAGATTTCTTTAGGGATATGGAAAGTTTTTCTAAGATTTTAATGGATTTTCCCCACTATCCTCAGTTTTGGCATCTGACGTGGATGCACCTGGCCTTGCTGATGGACGGCAGGGACATGGGGAGTGAAAAGAGCGTGCTGAAGACAAGCCCCACTCTGGCTGCTGTCGGGCATCGCTGTTAACGAAGGAGAAGTGCAGCAAAGGCTGTATCTGTACAGCGCGGGCAAAAAAATGGTTTATCTTCAATATTTAAGCCAAAGTTAAAAAAAGAATTTATTACCAGAATAAAAGAAGCGATCCCCTCCAAGAGCGAGCCCGGTGTAACGCCCCAGGGGTGCGGGGAGAGTGCGGGAGGAGCCAGGAGCCATCACCACAGCCACAGTGGGGTGACAGCAGCGGGGCTGAGCGCCGTCCCGCCGGGCTGGCAATGTCCCTCGAGCGCCAAATGCCAAGCACGCCCACCTCGTGCTTGGAAGCACGTGTTGAGGATTGCACAAACACCACGGAGCGGTCGCACGAGGTCGCGTTAATCACTTGCATGTGCCTATTATTAGTTACAAAGGCTAAAGGGAAGGGGAGGACTGGGGGAGACGAGCCCTTTTTTCATTCTTTCCAGCAACAGCACTATGGATATTTTCTAATCCCCACGTGCATGAGCTGTGCTGTCACATATTCAGCCCCGGGCCACTCGCCGTGGCGGGGGTTGAGCATCCCCGCGCTGGCAAACGCTGCACAAACCTCTCCCCGGCCCTGCAGCACAGTCACGGAGGAAGGAAAGCCGGGGTGGAACTTCTGCACCCAGAAAGTCGTCCCTTGTCCCAGACAACCTGTTGCGGCTCTGCCCGGCGCTGTTCTCCAGGGCAGCTCCGTACCGAGCTGTGATGGAGGCTGTGCAGGTGCGAGGCGATGCTCGCCTCGAGCGGTTCCAGCAGCTGATCCCCCAGGAAAAACGTAGCGCCCAGAAAGCAAACAGAGAGCGCTGGCGCTAGCAGCAGCTGCCCTGTCAGCTATGGGAAGTGTTTTACAGGTCTAACTAAACATTTGGGTTTCTGCTCCCTTGCATGTTTCCATCAGCCTTCTCGGCACCCTGTAAAAATAGAAATTCCTCTTTTAAGGAGATAATTAACTTGAGCAGCTGCAAGGAATCAAACGCGGCAAAAGACACCGAAGCCGGCAGTGCTCGTAGCCAGCTGCACAGTTACTGTGTCCTACCCAGGTCTTTCCTTGACATCAGGCAAAAAAAAAGGAAAAGAAACACATAAACCAGGCAATGTCCATTTGCTCTCTTCCGACTTCACCCCGTGAACGGCCGCACCTTCCGCTGCGCGGCTCTTGCTGTCCTGGACACATCCTACAGCCCGTGAGTGAAAATGGGCATCAAAGAGATGACAAACCAAAGGGACACGCTGCCCGGGGACACGCTGCCCGGGGACACGCTGCCCAGGGCCATCTCTTAGGTGGGTTGGACAAGCACGAGAGGGAGGACTCACTGTCTGAGTGACTGAGTAACTTCCAGAGCAAGAGCCTCCAGGGAAGCTCATCCGCTTCGTCTGGACCTTCTCCTGGGCCGTTCAGCAACTGGTTCCCATTACTGACACGCAGAGAAATGGTCACCTGCAGCACCAGATACTGCAGACGGGAAGCACCGTATCGGAAGGTGATCTGGAAAAAGGGTTTCACGTGCAAAGCTGGGGACAGCTGGCAGGCTGACCGCTTGCCCCGAGCAGCCTCTCCAGATCAAGACATCAAAGAACCCAGCTGTTCGGTTTGCTCTGGCTTCCAAGAAATAATTCACCTTATTTCAGGGAACGCTCTGCTGCAGCAGCACTGCACGGGCTGTTTGTACGTGTACTTTTTTAGGGGGAGGTGAGTGTGAGAGCAAGCTGTATGTGTGCCCTAACCAAGAGAAGCCTCCAAGCTAGAACTGCAAGAATTTCAGAGTTGCACAACCGCAGCTCGCTTTTCAGTATTACATGAGAAGCAGAAGGAGCACACATTTGCAGTGACCCTCGGAGACAGACTTTGGCAAAGCACGAAATGCTGTTGGCGAAATAAAGCAGTCGGGGGAAGGACATGCCCTGCCACGATACGGAGTATAATAGTCAATGGTCTTCGGAGACTGAGAACGCCTCTGCTGGTTTGGGATTAAAAGGAATTGATTCCACCGTAAATCAGCAGCAGATGACTTGTGGGAATGTTTATTCCCACATTGACAGTTTTGGACTGGTTTTTGTTCCTTACAAGCGTTAGAGCAGAAGGAGGCTTGGGCAGGGCTCACCTGGAGCTCCAGGCAGGCAGCAAGAGCCACCGGTACTGGCACCCGGTCCTGGCCATCACTTGGCAACACCACCCCAGCGCTCACCAACCCCCCCAACAAAAAAAAAAAAAACCAAACAACTGTATAAGTGCAAGCAGATGCTTAACTGCTGTGATGGGCTGGGGTAAGACGGAGCATGTGCCGAGCGGCTTCGCTGACTCAGAGCCCGAGCCCCGCATCGGCAGGGAATGGGGGTTTATAACACAGCGCAGGGGAGCCCCGGCCGCAGCCGGAACAGCGCTCCGTAAACCCAAACCCAGGGCAGAGCGGCAGGAGCTCCTCGCCTCGGGACGAAGGAGCAAGTTGGCCTGTGAACAGCAGTTAGAGATGATCTCCATCAAAAGCGGCTCGTAGCTGAGCACCGACCGCCTGTGCCCAGCTCTGCTCCACCCGCAGCACTGCGCTCCTCTGGGTTTGCCTTCTGGCTGCCCGCTCAGGCAGCCTTAGTGCCGGGGGGGCTGGCTGCTCAGCAACCGCGCACTGCCCGCCCCCTCCAAAACTTGTCAGGTTCCGTTTGTGGCAGCAATCTTAAATCACAACGCTGATCAAAAAAAAGCTTTAAAAAGGGAAATGAATTATCAGAGCTTCTGATTTAAGCCCCTTCTCCACGGCGTTCTTGGATTTTCATTGGAGTGAGGTCAGAGAAGGGCTGTCCCCGCACCATCCCATCACCTCCTGGCTCAGTCATTCCCAAATTTCCCCACGTTTGCAGACCCCGACCTGCCCAAGCCCAGCTCCGACCAGGGCGAATCCTGGTCCCTGCGAGGGATGCTCCCTCGGTGCTGCAGTTACTCCTGCCTTCAGCCTCCCTTAACCAAACTCCTGCGTGACCCTTCCTCTGGCCCCAGCAACGGGGAATTGTATCTGCGCACCCACACGACACTGTGGGCCCAGTCTCACTTCTTCTCAGGCCACACCAGTTTATTGAACACGTGTTAGCACGACACCCGCTGCCCCTCGGCTGTGCACCCAACAGCTCTTCATTCGCAGGCTCTGCACTGCAGAGCTGACACAACGGGGCACGTCCACCATTCAGCTGCTATAATCGAGGCTTGAATTATCCTGGGGAACTTGTTTTTACAAATGGAGGGACCACACCAGGGGATTTTGCTCCCTGCTGTAAAAGCAGCAAGAGGCAAACCAGAAGGAGCCAACACTCTCCAGGTCAACATCCAGCAGACTCTGCGAGTTGGGGGGGCTGCCAGCGGGCTGCAAACTGGTCTGACCTGGGTGTCTGTGCAGGTTCGGACGGTGCCTGCAGCTCCCCGGCGGCTCAGTTCCACCACACTTCATGCAGGGACCCCTGAGCTGAACAAGGTCCCTCAGCCCTCGGAGCAGCGCCAGTCCTCCTCGGCTGGCGGGCTTCATTTCTCGGCGGAGTTAATTAGCACGGGATGAGCTGCCTCTTCAGCAGTAGCTCAGGTCTCTGCACAGCTCCTGTGGACAGACCCAGGACCCCCATCGCGCAGTAGAAGTAGGTACCTCTGGAGCCGTTGTTTCTAAGGCAAACGTGCACAGACCCACCGGGAAGGCACCCCACAGACGCTCATGGACACGTTTAACAGGTTCATCACGTTTGGGACAGCCGCTCTGACAAAAGAACCCACCTTCAGGTGCTGGGCAGCCGCTTTCTGCAACTCAGGTCTCACAACCTCCTGTTGACCATCCCAGGTACTGACCGCGGGCAATCAACCACCCCAAATCCAACAGACACCACCGAGCGGACCCTGACACTGCCGCTTCTGCCTTGTTTGTAAGAGGGAGGCGCTCAGGCAGCAGAACACAGCGCACCAGGTTCCTGCTCTCCTGGGAGGCTGCAGGAACACAGACGTTACTGTGCGACAGTGCAGGGAAAGCAGCAAGAGCAGCATCCTGAAAACCGAACATCAGCCACGCCGGACCCCTCCTTTGAGGGAGAAAGCGGATTTGAGGAGAACAGGAACATCTGACTCAATCCTCTGAGGGAGATGATACACGAGAAAGGCAGCGGGCTCTGCTCAGATGAGTTTCTCTAATACTGAAAGGGAGAAAAACGCTGGGATTTACGGTCTGGGGTTTTGGGGGTTTTTTTTGAAAGCTGCAAAACCTGCGTGTTAGAGATGAGCCCAGGAGCGTGAGTTAGCCAGGGACCTCTTCGTGTTCCAACCTGCTCTCTGCTCTGCAGAACGTCCTGTTCTGAATCACAGGCGTGGGTCTCTTCATGACAGAGCTGGCTAGTTCTTCAGGACAAAGGAAATGGGCCCGAGTCAGCCACAGAACTGCTGCTAGCCGAAACACGGCTACTGCTGCGAGGCTGCAAGAACGGGCTCAGTTCTCTGCTTTCCACTAGTAGAGAGAGCCAGGAACAAAGCTCACGAAGAAGTCCAAGTTTGCCTAAGAACCAAGCCAAATGAGTTTTTCTCTCCCCCCTTCTCTGTGCTTCTGGAACGAAACGAGTTTGAATCTGGAGGTATCAAGTTCGTGGCAGTTTAAATGTTAAACGTGGGCTGGAAAAGCAGCGCTTTTTAAAAGATTGCATTGAACCTTGTTTTTCCTCGCGCAGCCTCCCCGCTTGTGCGAATTGCGCGTCAGGCTTGTTACAAGCGGTCTATTCATAGTGACACTGGCTACTAGATCTCCCTCCGCTCCCAGAGCTGTTGGTCCAGCCCCAGTCCCGCGGCTTCATTAAAGGGGTTGTGTTTGGTGGACGTGCTGTGGGCTCCTTTCATCCCTCGGCCTCCGTCCGGGCTATTTTTGAATGGCAGGTTCCAGCGCTGTGCCCGCGCAGAGCTGCTGTGCCCAGCCCACGCAACCTCAGCACCCAACCCAGCATCCCTGGTCGAGAGCCCGGAGCACGCTCAGAATCGATGCAGCTCAAGAAATCCTCGCAGGTGGGTTAAGAAAATCTCACCCAAATAAACAAACCAAACGGTGAGTGCTGCCTCGAGTGACGGAGCAGCCTCGGGACAGACGGGCGAAAGCCAGACTCCTGCCCGCTGCCTGGAGGCGGCGTGGGGAGCTTTGGAGAGCAGGGGCTTTGCTGTGTCTGTGGGGGCTTGACGGGTTTTTCGAGTCGTTTGTCCCAGCTGGGGTAGCGGTTAGGGCTTCTGCTCATCGTTCATCCCCTGGGGCAGAAGGGAGCAGAAAGTTGCCTTCCTCCCTCCCTGCCCCATTTCAAACCTCCCTTTAGAGGACGGGGACGCAGGCATCGTGCTCTGTGCTCCCGCCAGCCTGCAGACGGCTGTGCCTGCAGCCAGGAGAAGCGGCGTTTCCTCGCCTGTTCCCCCTCCCAGCAGCCCCCAGAGCGCTCTCCCCCAGCTCTGCTCCCAGAAGGTGCTTTCGCTGGGTTCTGGCCCCGCTCGCGCACACGCAGCCTCCCCAGGCTCTCTGCCAGCGGCTTGTTTGCCTGTGGCTCTCTGGACGAGAAAAAAAAAGACACGTCCAGCCCGTGCCAGAAGCACAGGTTGAGGTTTTCCAGGGGAGGTGCTGGGTCCTGCCAGGCTGCAGGGCAGGCTGAGCCTCAGGCTGTGCCCAAGGCTTCCCTGGGGCTAGAGAGGTGTCCAAGTCCTCCAGGCCTGTGTGCACGTCAGCTAACTCCAGGACTAAGGGAAATGGTGGTTTAAGGCAGTGGATTATCAGAGTAGCCACATTTCAATTCTTTTCTCTGTACTCTAAAGGCAAGTGTTAACAGCTCCCAATCTGCATCTTAAAATTTCCTCAAAAACTGTCCTGGGACTCTCTGTCACTGTCATTGTTTGAAATCTGGCAAGGAAAAACCCCTCTGAGATAGATAAACTCCTTCTTTGTGAAGACTAAGCCCATTTTTTGCACCCTGAAAGCTGCACCAACGTGGAGTGGCAGCTTGTGGAGAAAACAGCACACTTGCTGGTACAAAAAAAGTGCAGATAACGGAAACAGAGGCATTTCTGACCTTTGGAATGCTCTGTCTGCGGTCCAGATTGATGGACGGAGCTCTCCACACCCGCCTGAGGTGGACACGAGGCAGGAAGCAAATTCTGAGTGACAGCGTGGGAAATGGTTTTTATGTGTAAAAGCAACTTGCACGAGCCAACGCAATGGTCTCAACACCTTTACAGTAAACCCTTGCGCATCCTTTCCTGAGGAGCTCCTTCCGTAGCCGAAACTCCTTCTGCGCAGGCTTTGCAAATCTGACAGTCGTGCCTCAAAACACTGCAAATTTTTCAGTGTGTGGAGAAGGGGGGATTTGAATCCCAAACAGCACTAACAGCTGTCCTCACCCGGCGTGTCCAACCCACGGATGTCGGTGTGGGTAAAGCTGGGGGGCTGAGCCACACACGGCTAGCAAGGAAACCGCTGGGAGTCATCACGAGGGTGTGAACACAAACGTCCACCTGCGAACCACGGGATTCTAGATCTAGTCGTGATGGCTCCAGGCCGTGCTCTTTCTGCAAAGCTTCCCCTCAGAACGTAGCTAAGGCATAACTCAGCAATCCACGTGGTCCGATACACACCTCTAGAGTCAGCCCGTCCCGTATTTCCTCTCACTAGACACGTGCTGCACGTTTCGGAACGGTTGATATAAAGTACCCAGCCACGTCTTCCAGCATCCCCCGGCATTTGGAAGAGCCTGCATTAAGATTTCTACAAGCCTTTTTCTGCCTGCTGACTACAGGGAGCTGTCTGGGTGTGTAAAACACTGCTTGTACCTGTTCCCCGTCCCCCCTCCGAAGATTTGGTAGAACAGTAAACTGGGATTCCTGCCCCAGCCTGCCGCCGGCATGCAGGAGGGCTGTCCTGCCCCGGGCGGTGGACGAGCCTCACAGGCTGCCCAGCTACCCGCTGCACGGCGGATGACAGGCTGCCTACCTAAACATGGCAATGACGGCTCGATTAGAAAAAAGAAAACATCAATAAATGCTAGAGACCAGCAGCTGGTAAATCTATACGTAGGAAAACAAACAACCGTGAGCTTTGATTGTTCAAGTTCACAGCAGAGATTACTTACTTTGGCAAATACATATTCAAGACATACGGCTTGTAATTCCTTAGCTAGTGCTAAGCAAAACCATGTGTTCTTCTAAAACAAGGGGAAAGTTTAACCCCAACACTGCGCAAACACAGAGCTACGGTCATAACTTGTGCTCGTAGCGAAACTCAACGGAAAAGGGCCAAGCAAAAGGATCCCAGAGAGGAGCAAAGGCTGAGCAGCAGCTTGGAAGAGAAGCTGAAGGTGGGTTCCAGCCCTTGCCAAGGATGGAGAGAGCGCATCCACCCGACCACGGATACACCCGTGGCAACATGGGGTGAAGAATGGGGACTGTAATCGTCAGCTTCTCCAGGGACAAGAGGTTACGGAGATTCCCGTGACTCTCAGTGTGGCAATATCTCCACAAATGAAGCAGGGACCATTTCAGTGGCTCCTTTCCCCTCCTCTCCTTCTGAAGCGAGCCACAGCCGTGGGGCTGGCTGCCTACTCCCCCTTCTCCAAAACCTGACGTGCTCCAGCATCATTTTCACAAACTGACCGCTCTGCTGCCTACAAAGGGGTCTGAGGATGAGAAATACCGGACTTTAAAGTCAGCTTGCTCTCCTGTGACGCCCATGCAACCCAAACCAGCTGCAGTGGTGGGGAAGCTGAGCCCATGCACTGGGTAAGTTTCTCCTTCCATCCAATCCTTCTCCAGATAAAGGACCGCTATTAAAACCAGTTGTAAAGCTGCTGCAGCCACTGCTCACCACCCAAAGAAGGCTGAAAGCTTGGAATGAACTGTCACTGGATGACACTGTCCTTACTACAAGATAATGAAGTCAAAAAATAAATAAAAGCACATGAAAAAGAAAGGGATTGGGAAACATGAGCAGCAAGTTGAACGCGGGGCTGTGCTCACCACCGGCCGCTGCTCCCTGAGCACGGGCACGGTATCAGAGCCGGCAGCTGCCAGAGGTACGTGCAGAGAGCTCCTGTGATGAAAGACGCATCTGTCATCGTTATAAATGGGCAGAAGCCAAGTTTGAGTGTGAAGAGCCAACACGAAGTTAAAAACAAAACAGGCTACGGGTTTCTCCGGCTCGCATTGCAAACAGATGTCCCCCCGGTACCGGAGCGGGGCGCCCTGGCCAAGGAGGTGAAGTCACCCCTCTCGAGGGATGTTTAGAAATGAGTAATCTACTCCGAGGTGGAGCGGAGGAGCACGAGCCTGGCGGCCAAGGGCAGCGGGTACCAAAAGGCTGCGCTGAGAAAGGGGGGTCGTGAGGAGTTCGGGAGCAGTTCAGTGGGTTTGGAAGGTGGAAGGAGAGGTGGTTTGGGAAAGAAAACAAAAAGAGAGGAAGAACAGTTTACAGAAGAGGTGTAACAATGCTCGACAGAGAAGGGAGAGTCTCTGGCAAAAATAGCTGCCAGAAAAATGCTGGAAGGATCAAAGCTGCACTTAGGGAGGCTCAGCTCCTTTTCACACTGCTCTGAATGAACTCAGCAAAAGGGATAGTGGTGAACTCCTTAACCAGGGACCTTGTAACGCAACCGTGTTATTTAAAGAGGTGTCAGCATGAGGATAAATATAGCAACTGCTAGTAATGGTCCGAGACGTCGCTCCCAATTCATAGGAGAGTATTTATCGCAAGCCCCAGCAGAGTCCCGCCGTGCCACTGCCACAGCGAGAGCTCCCGGAGCGAACCCCCCCTGTGCCGCTGCAGCACACTTGGAGCTGGGTCTGAAAGCAGCACCCAGGAAACACGTCGCACCGCTCCGGTCCCACCGCCCTGCACGCCGCCTCGCAGAGGAGACACACCGCAGGGACCGGGCCACGCGTGATCCTTAAAGTTCTGTAGGAGACAGGGTGATGAGCCCAAGGACCTGGACAAATTCCAGGGTTTAATTGTTCTCTGTCTCCCTGAATTCCTCCAGCGCTTCCCTTTGGGTGTGCTGCTCTGCTTCCTGCCCTGGGTCACAGCCCAGTGCAGCTGGAGCTGCTGGAAGATGCTGGCCTGATTGAAACTGGATTGTTTGCCAGTCCTGCGAGGAACCTGCATCTGCGGCTCCTGCAGAAGAGCCGTCTCTCCCTGGGCTGGGGTCTGCCCTGCGGCCACACACACCCAGGCTACAGAGCAGGGATGAGGATTAGGTCACTTATCTTCAAGAAGATTGTCTGCAGTCAGATGGGTAGGGCAATGTGCCTGCAGAGCATCACAGAACCGTTTGGGTTGGAAAAGCCCTTTAAGTGCATCGAGTCGCCCCGCTCCCCCAGCACTGCCAGGTCCCCACTGACCCCTGTCCCTCAGCACCACCTCGACACGGCTGGGAAACCCCTCCAGGGATGGGGACACACTCCCCAGCCTCGCAGGCAGAGCTGCACGGCCGCAGCTCTCGTGTCAGCGCCCAAGTCCCTGACCAGGCAGAGCCGTGCTGATGGACCTGAGCTCAAAAGGGGCGATTTGCAGCAGAGGAGAGAGCAGGGAGAGCCCATGGCACGGGGTGGGTCAACAGCCTCGGTGTTCCCGGCATGCCGTCCTGCTCTGAACACGCGCTGCAGTCGCACCGGGTACCCTGGCCTCTCGTAGCCCACAGAGCACTCTGCTCCCCGACATTCCCAGCCCTCCCCGGCACACGCAGGGCAGAGTCAGGCCCAGGGGTGAAGGAGGCTGGAACCGGGCCATTTGGAAGCTTTTTGGTTACATGAGGGTAATAAAAGCCTTTTCCAACAACTACAGACGAGCTCCATCAAAGCCTTAGCAAACGCGCCGGCCACGGCTGTGAACCTCCCTGGCTGAAATCAATGTAAATCTGCCCGGTTTTCTTTTTGCTGCCCTCCGAGCTGTGGCTCTGACCAGGGCAGCGATGGGCAGGAAGCAATCCTCCAGCCCACAGCACCGCCGCCGAGGGCAGCGGGGCCGGCGCAGCTCAGGCACTGGTAGAAACAGAAGAGCATCCCAGCGTCCCCCGTTTCAGAGCCTCGCAGCAGCCCACCACGGTCAGTAATTAGTGAAATTACATCACAAGGAGCAGGAGATGACTTTTCATCGTGCTACGTAGAACTACAGGGGTTTGTTTGTTGGGGTTTGTGCGCTTCGGTCAGTAACACGCGCTGTTAAATGCTACATAAAACCCTCCCTTGATGTAAATCCTCTCCCCCAGGAGAAGGCGGTAAAGGAGGGAAGATGTGAACCCAGCAGTGAACGCTGGATTTTGCTCCAAGGACGTTCGTTTGTCCTTCCCTGTTCCCTTAGTGATGATAAAACAAAGTCCATGAATTACGAGTGAGGTCTCACTTTCCACGGAGAGCCACGCGCGGGGCTGCGATGGGGCTGCGGTGCCTCGTGCTCCTGCGGGAGCTGAGCTGGTGGCACCAGGAAGGGATCAGCCCCGGGGAATTTTACCGGATTAAAATCTCCCCCTCGGTGCAAACTCTTAGGACGTCATCTGCAGGTTTGGATCAGAGCGATTCCACATGAATCTTCTGGACAAAGGAAAAGCAAAACTGCAAATTCAGATCCAGGCGCTCCTCGTCCTGCCCAAGCTTTACCCTGTCCTTGTGGTACCAGTTAGTGCGTGAAACCAGAAGTGGGGGGATCATCTGAACACGGTTCAGCCGCAGAGGAGCAGCTGTTTTTTCACGAGGGCTCTGGGACGTTGACAACTAAATCCCAGGGCCCTGATCAGCAAGAAGACTGTAGTAAAATGCTGAGCATCTTACGGACGGAGGGATGCAGTGTGCTGTGAGCCCCATCCTGACCCAGACCCCGCCGGGCACCAGCTCTGCTGAGGGAACAGAGCAGCTGACGTTTAGCCCCAGTAACCAGCAGGACAGCGGTGGAGGGTGGTTTGAAGACTGAGCTTGGAAGGTCACCATGAGTCAACAGAGAAAAGGTAAAAGAATAAAGGTCATTGCTCTGTTGGTGTTGCTTTCCTCTGCAAAAAATGCTTTACAAGTGCTTCTTCCCCTCTGATAACAAAGGGAAACGCCATGCAGGGATTTCCATTCTTATCTGGGGAGCTCCTGGACAGGGTGGCCTTTCTCCTGACATGGCAAGCTGCCTCTCCAAGCTCCTCCTCCTCCTTCAGGAGTAAAAACATCTTTAGAAAAGCAGCTTTTATTCGTACGTATTCGTCCCGCTGCTCTTTTTTCCACCCGAAGGCACTGCAGAAACACCCATCTCCTCTAAAAGGACCGCGGGCTCTCGGTCGCTGTGTGCCTTGGGCAGCGGGTCTTGCCGTGCGGGGGTGAGCAGCTGAGAGCTGCAAATCTCAGAAAGTCGTTAGTATTGGAACAAATTCTCCACTCGTGCTGGAGCACCTCATGGCAGCCTCGCACCAGAAATTGAAATATTCACCGTGACAGGCACCGCGAGGCACTGCTGGCGCTGTCCCCTTGGACCCCGGAGCGCGGCAGGGGCTGGGATGTGACACCTGCGTCCTCGGTGCCACAACCTGTTGGCACCAGCCGAGCAGTGTGCAGGTGTCACACCTCCTCGGGCACTCCAAGGAAGCGAACGAGACCATCTGGCGGTGCGCAGTGTGCTGTCCGTCAGCCACGGTCCTTCAGCTGTAGCCTGGGCATGAATCTTGGGTTGTGAACTAGAAGCTTTGGGATTAATTTACGTCTTCAGGCTGGACTTCCAGCAGATGCCAAGTGTCTGCTATAGGCTATCGTGCTCCTGGAGAAAGGGAGACGTGGTAGGAAGAAGGTCAGGTGCTGGTGCACCAGGAGGGGTTTGGGAGAGCTCCCTGATGGGCACTTTGGAGGCATTTTGGGGCCATCCACGAGGAAACGTTTCATTGCAGGCTTCCAAGGAGATACACGTGCCGTCAGACGGGAGCCGGTCCTGTCCCTCTGTACATGAGGCTCTTCAATCAAACGGCGAAGGAATCTTTTCCCATGTCAGGGCAACCCTGATAAGCTCCACTTGCACTGAATTCCTGCAAGTTGCCTTTCGTTTGAACTGGAAGGGGATTGGCCAACGCCTGTACTTGTGTAGCTGATGTTTATTTTGTGCTGCTTTAGCCCAGATGCAAACAGCAGTTCATAGACCCGTGGAGTGAAATACAAGGGTCCAGGGCAGAGAGGAGAGGAACGAGAGAGAGCCTGGAACAGGCAATTCCTGCCCTAGGTCAAACGTTCCAGAAATATCTTTTTCCTGTCGTTTCTGGGTTAGGTGGGCTGCAGCAGGGGAGGCCGTCAGAATTGCAGAGCACCGCAGAGAAAGGGTCTGTATTCTCTGTAAACTGACGTGAAAAGAGACTTGAGCTGCCTAATTCCTGCACATTGAGCTCATTTGGAGAAAAAAACCACACACACACACCGCCCAAACGCAAAAATAATGTCCTGAGATAGACGAGGAGGAAAGAATGTAATGGAAAATAAGCCTTTCACGTTCAGAAGAAACTTTAAGTGGGTAGAAGAAACCTTAAGAAAGTCTTTTGTGGGTAGAAAAAGGCTTCAGAAGTAAACCAGCATCACTCTAGGGCATTAAATATATACTTCTCTCCCCCCAGAAACCACTTTTCAATCAGAAAAATAAACAAATTAGTCCCAAAATAGCCTCCATGAGTCACCAAAAACTTATCAACACTATCAGACCAGGGCAGTACCGACACAGCTGGCAGCTATTCCCCCGCACATCCATCGGGGAGACCCTGTCAGAGCACGGACAATCAAACCCGGAGCAGGCAGCCTTCAACGACGCTTCACAAAAAGCTTAACTGCAATCAGATTGACGCGATGCCAAAGGCCCCTCAACAATGGGCTGGCAGAGAGCAGGAGCGAAGTGGCGGTGCAGCCCGAATAAGGCTGCTTTGATGTGCCTGAGACTGTCCGACTGTACCTCTGGGCAGCAGCAAAGCGCACGGCTTGGCAAGATTAGCTCCGTTAATACGCTTTGCTACCGCCGTTCCTAGGAGAGAAGAAACAACGCGAAGGTTTGGACTGCGGAGCCGGGCATTAGTCATGCTCAAAACACTCTTTCTGGGGTCAAGATACTCAAAAGGCTCCTCCACTGAGAAGGGGAGGGGGGGACCGCAGGCTGCGCGATGGCTTGGATGAAAATTGGAAATATTCAATGTTTCATTCGAGCCTATTTCTTTCATCAGCACGATCTCTGCTAACAGCTACACTGCTGCATGCCGTGATGCTGCAAGAGGCTCCCAAGACAGTGAAGCTCGAGAGCGTGATGGGTTTTATTAATTTAGCTCTTTCTGTCCTCCATGGCTGGGGCAGTGCCAAAGGCGGGGGGTCCGATGGGGCTGGGAACTATTCGTCATCGCTCTGTGGTCTGTGGCACAGCCAAAATCCTGCGAGCCCTGAAAACTCATAGCACGTAAAGCGGGGACCACCACACGCTGGTGGGGAGATCACTGTCCCAGGCGGTTCGAAGGGAAGCAGCTGCCCTCTAGAGGGAACCGGACCTGGGTTAACTGACATTTCCCAAGAAGACGCAGAAAATGGGCTGCCTCCGAGGGACAGGGGTAGCCCGGGCAACCGCTTGGCGTGGTTGGGAAATGCCAGGCTGCCACCTCCCCCTTCTCTACTGCCGGCCTGGCAGGGAGCGGAGCTGGACAGAGCGCGCTCCTCGTCCGCAAGAGCTCTGCGAAACCTGTGCACCAAAAAACGCCTCGCAGAGCTGAGGTTAATGGTAGCCGCGCTGCGCTCACGGGGTGCTGGCAATCGCCTGTCGCTGCCCTGAAGCATTTCTCTCCAGTGTCTGACTTTGTCCAGTTTTCTATTATTCAACCCGCTTCCCTCGGGAGTCTCCGCCGAAGACCAACAGCCCTCATTGTTAAAAACGTTTCCTGACATTCAGCTGCTTCTTCCTTCTATTCATGCACAGCAGAATTGGGAGCTCCTGCCCGGCTGCACCTCCAATTGTTCTGGGTGCTCCGGGCTCCTTCCAAACGCGGGTTTTTTGCCGTCAGAACACAGACTACATTCACCAGCTTCTCACGTCCTTTGGGTTTGGTTGGTTGAAACTTAATATGCCTCCACTGTCCCTGCTGCTGCATGGGGAAGCCAGCCTGCGCTGGCCCGTGTCGTCTGCTGTTCTCTGCTCGCGTCGTTACTGCTCTGCAGTGGCTCTTCATCCTTCCCAACTTGGCTGGTGAAGCCCCGTGTCCTCCAGCGAAACAGCAGCCCTCACCGATGCTGTGCTACGGTCTGACGACAGCCGCCCCCCAGCCTCAGCCCAGGGAGCCGTGCGGTACCCTACCTCCTGCTGACCCCGATGGCCGCTGCAGGTCCAGTCACAGCGGTCAAACCCTGCTCCACCATGCCTGGAATAGGAACCATTGGTTGCCTGTCACTGGGATTCAGAAAAAGAACAAACCAACTCTATTTCACCCACTTCTCGTTCAAACCTGCTCAGCTCCCCACCATGGGAAGAGCAAGGCAGTCATTTCAGCTTCCCCCCGGACACGCTCAGACATCATCCTCTACCACGACAGGAGCGACATCGCTTAACTCCAACCCCAGGCTCCTCATCAGCAGGTGCCGGCAGGTTTAGGAAAAAACTGCATGGTTTGGAGAAAGACTCAGCTTCAGCACTTGGTGCCACCAGAGTTTTCTATTTGCCTGACTTTGCAAACAGCTCGAACCGCTGTTTTTACCATTTCTCTACAGTATTTGAAATTATTAACAAAGAACCTTCTAAACACATATTAAAAAAAAAAAATAAACAGGATGAGGCTTTGCATTTCCATTTCATCCCAAAGTGATTTTTTATGGCCTTGTTATAGAACTCTTCAAAAAGGATTTCGGATGGAAGCACTGACAAACCACCGTGCATTAGTGAACACCGCAGCGTCAGGAGCTCCTGAAGCCTCCTGCTACATCTGAACAGGAATTTTCCTCCAGCAGAGACGGCGCTTTATGTAAAGCAACGCTTTGGGTTTTTTTTCCCCAGGAGAAAAAAACCCCAGTATTGCTGATTTTTCCCTTTAGCTTTCCTGGGGAACATCTACACAAAATACTCTGTTCTAACCGAATCGAACCTGTTGGTTTAATCATCCAAACGTTTCCTTTGGGGTCCTGGACACATGAACCTTATTCACAGGAGCTCTTCGAAAGCGTGAGACCTTCGGGAGCTGTGAGCCTCACAGGATGAGCAAATGACCCACGACAGCACACGGGTGTACTGCAGACAGCCCAAATTTCAAACACGGCCGAGGCTGTGAGCACGAGGAATAAGTATCTTGGGAGCGTGGGGTTACCCATTCCCCAAGCAGGATCCCCAAAGCTCGCTGGTGCCGTGAAGCCACTCCTGGAGGGTCCATTTTAACCAGCGCAGCTTAAGGGCAGCTTGCTCACAGGCTGTCCTCTACCGGAGGGCTCCGCGGGGCCTCAGAGCCTCTGACACCGGCCTGAACTAAAGCCACCCAACATTGAGCCACCAAACGACAAATTCAACCCGCTGTCGTAGGGAAGCGGAGGAAGGAAACGAGCCTTGCCAATGAATCCAGGAGGGAAGGGAAGAGCTGGCGTCTCTGTCACATACGCTCTAGTGGCCTTTAAAGCGCAGCTCTGGTTTGGTTTCTGCTCTTTGGCTCCTTAAGTGTCCTGAAGTAGGAATCCTGGCGCAACGAAGCATCAATTGACCGAGGACAGTCAGTACGTTTGACAGCAGAAGAATGAAGCGTTAATCATCGGGAAATGCAACACGCAACTTCTGGGCAAAATGATTCCTTAAATTCCATCTTCCTGCCTGGCTGAAATCAGTGGCAATGCCACATGCCAGCCCCAAAGCCACCAGCCCTCCGACACAGCAGACGCCCAAACCCACCACAGAAGCGCCGCACCAGTAGGGTTCTGGGCACAAGCAGAAGGTCTGAGCCCCGTAAACAGGGGGGAAACCTTCTGCTTGAACGCGTGATGCCGTCTCAGCAGCCGCGGTTTCCAATACGGTCGCAGCCCAGTTTCCCTTGTTTTCCCAAATAACTCCAGATTATTGATGTTCTGCCAATGTTTTAACAAGGGGAGCTCGCTAAATCCCAGCCTGCCCCCAGCCTCAGATGAGCACCACGGGATCAGGGTGGGGACGGCAAAAGGGATGTGCAGGGGGGAGAGATGAAGAGCTGAGGAGTTTATTCATTGTTTTTCCATTTCAAAGAAAACACTTGCCTGTAACTGTAACCAAGAAGAGAGGCAGCCCCCTCCTTTTCTGTGTTTGCCAAATAAACCCATGTTAAGGGCAGGTTGCTGGAAACGTTTGTGTTTTATTTATCTAAAAAACACACAGAGGACATCGATAACACAACATTTGGGCTGTTTAACCCGCTGCGGAGAAGGGGAAAGGGCTACGTCACGCGCATTGCTTTGTGAAACGGGCTTTGGAGAGGAGCAGGACTACAGCGCTCTGGGGACGTTCTGTTTCTTGGTGACACTGAAAGCTTTTTACGTCCCATAATGGAAAAGGCTGGGATTTTTAAATGATCTCTAGAGGCTGGCGAGTAGATCATGAGTCAACCTAGAGGTTCTACTCGTCCAGCTTCTAGTTTTGGCTATAGCTAGCAGAAAAAGATGCTCCTTTTTAACGCAGAAAACCCCCCAAAGTAACAGGTGACCGACTCACGCGCTCAGCAGCGGTGCTGTTGAAATCGGTAGCAGCCATGGATACGCAGTTGGAACCGCGATGACGGTTCGGAAGGATGGCCTCCTTGTAAAAGGCGAACACACCACCCGCGTTTTCCCGTTAGGTTAGAGGTGTCATTATGAGGAGTTCCTGAGAGCCCGTGACATTCACAGCAGCCGAAGCGTTTAATTAAAGCAGGACCTCCAGAGCGAAGGCGAACACCCCAGGCAGGTACAGCTGCCCGCTTAAATTCCGCCCGCATCCCAGTCAGCACCATTACCACGCTCTGGCTAAACACTCTCAGAAGCACAGCAGGTTTGTTTTGTTTTCGCATTTATGCTGCATTTAATCTTCAGGGAGTGACCAGTCTAATGGGTTTGCCCTGGGACTGTTAGTTTTGAAGCCCGAGACACAAGATGTTAATCTGCAAAGCGTTTCAGTGTGCTCACTCTGATCTGTCCCAGTACACCCAGCTCCCCACCATCCAAACCGCAGCTCCTTCCCTAAAAAGGAGGATTTCACATGCAGAGGTGGTGTTCAATGGGTCCCTGCTGAGAGCACTCGCATAAGAATGAGCCCTGGGGTGTGAAAAGCGGTTCCATCCTACCCCAGGGCGCCGGAAAATGCCAGTCTGAAAACACCCACAAGCCACCAAGGGCCAGTTTACTGGTGATACTGGTGGATTTTGCATCCTGAGCCTCCTGCCAGCCCCCAGTTGCACACGAGAGACCCTGGCCATCCCTTCACAATTCACCCAGAGCTGTCACCTGCACCAGCCGAGAAAGAGACCTTGGCCCATCAGGAGCAGGAAACATCTGCACCTTCACCACTTTCCACCCAAACCCACGCTCGCCTCTCTCTACGGGTTATTAAACGGCGAGCCCTCGGAGGACGGGGGTTTGCAGGCTGGAGCCAGGCTGTTCCACGAGATATTCAGGGATTTAGTTGCACGGGCTGGATAAAAGCTGGTGGCAGCTGGGCGGGCTGCAGAAGCCAGCCAGAGACCGCCGCACCGTTCACCAGCCCGAGGAATACCATTAGTTCCAGCTCCACAATGAGATGTTTACTGGCCTTGGCCGCCTGTGGGAACAGCCAAGAAGAGCCGAGGCAAAGCAGAGACAAACACAATGCGAGCGAGGCGCGTTAGGTGGGAGGCTGGGCTGTGAGAGCAGCCTCGGGATTGCAGCCCCATGGAACCGGGGAGGGCTGAAAAAGAACGAGAAGGGCACCGGCTGCCCCGGCCCGTAGACAGGCGGAGGCAAAGAAACCGTCTGCGGCATCACTCCCGCTGCCAGCAGATCCTCCCCCCTCGCTGAGGGGCTGATGTTAAAGGTAAGAGATAAAAATAAAAAGCTTTTGGCTGGTGGCGGCAGCAGCAGCTCCCCGGGCAGAGGCAGCCGGGCTTCCCCGGAGGGTTTGTCCGTCTGTCTCCCCCTAGACCGGGACAGGTTTCCCAGCGGGGACCCGGCGCTTTCAGAGCGCGCTGCTGGGGGGCACGGGTCCAGGCTGCTCTAGACAGATCCTTTGAGAAGGTCTTAAACCCCCCCAACAAACAACCCCCAACCTAAAACCAGCCCCTTCCCACGTCTGTTTAGAAAGGTATTTTCTTTTCAGGGCCGGCTTTGCTTTGCAGCTTCCTCCTCTTAGCCAACGCTTCCCAAGCCCCAGCTCCCCCCTCTCCGCCTCGCTCTTTTGGCTGGAAGGGAAAACAACCCCAGCCGCGCAGAGAACCCGCGGCTCGGGCCGTCCTCCCCGCCCGCTCCGCTCCGCTCCGCTCCCCGCCCCGGCGCGGTCGGGCTCCGGCGGGCTGCGCCCCGCGGATCGCCGCGCAGAGCCGCGCTCCCCATTGTCCGGCCCGTCCCCCGGCTGCCGATTCGGAGCCGGGAGCTGCAGGCTGGGCCGGGCAATGCTCGGGGAGGGAACAGAGCCCCACCAGAGGGACCCAGCGGCGGCGCGGGGCGGGCTCAGCGCTAACAACCCATCGCCGGCCCAATGGCGAGCGGCGGCTGCGAGACCCCCGGGAGTCCCCCTGCCCACAGACCCTGCCCCGACCGTGGGCCCATTCTCACGGCCCGTTTTCCCAAGGCATGATGGCTGCGGCGGCCGGCGCTTCGGTTCTCTCGGCGAACAAAGGGCGGCGGAGCGCTGCCGGGCTGTAGCGATGGCCGGGTGATCGCGGCGGAGCGCAGCACGCCCGCCTCCCCGGGGGAGCGCCGCGGGCACGGGGCGGGAGCAGCGCGGGCTGGCAGCGGGGAATCGCGCTGAGATGGCAGCCCCGGCCGCTCTGCCGCGGTAAGTCCCTATTTCCTCCCTTTCGAGCTCAGCAGAGGAGCCGCCAGGCTCCGTGCCAGCGCTGGCAGGGGGCTGCAGGGGGGCTGCTCGGGCACGGCCGGGGACGGCTGTTTCAGTGGCGCTTGGCGATGGTTTTTCCTCGTCCTTGAGCTGTGCCATGGCCGGGAAGGGGGAGGCCGACGGTTCTGCTGGAAGGAGGATCTGCAAGGTTTTGGAAAGCAATTCCTCCGGGAGCTGCTCCTCCAAACTGCGCCAGTGGAGTTATAACTCCCGTCGTAATTGTCCCCGTGGCACCGCAGAGGGCAAGTTCGGGACTTTTCTATCCCTGTTGTTCGTGTCAGATTTGTGAAAATCATCCCTTGGTTAAGGCTTTTTAAATTTTTTTTTGCACTTGAAGTCAGTATCATAATTACATTCTGATATAAGCTTGAGGAAGGGTAGTATATAAATGCGGCATAAACTTAGACTTTCAGCTTACAATGGTACATGCTTTCAGCTTCATGTAATGCGAGACCTGGTTCCAAAAACTATACTAAAAATTAGGGAATAAGTTATATATTTTGTACTGCAAAACTTGAACATTCCGTTTATCGCTTTGGCTTTTGCTCATGGCTAAAATCTGCTCCTTTTAAGCTCAGTGGCAAAACTCCATGAGAAAAATTCGAATACAACAGATAGAAAAAGTGGTGTCAGAGGTAAAATGAATGATGAAACCACACACTTCATCTAAAGATGCAGCTGTTTGGAAGAAAGCGGATTTAACTCCACATAAGCCGGCTGCAGGAGAATTTGCAAGAGAAGTTTGGTGGGTTGAATGACGGTCCTTAACCTTTGTTTGAGAGGAGACAATTGTGTGGTTTTGTCTTGCTGCCCTGTACGAACAGACCAGTAAAGCCCAGAGGCTGGGAAGTGCAAAGTTCACAGGTCGTTGGTAAGGACATTCCCCCCTCTTTTCCACCTTCTTTCCTTCCTAGCAGTCTGAAATAAAACAGGAAACTAACCCTGGGTTTAGGGGCTCAGAGCCTCTGAATTGTAAAAGAGAGTCCTGAAAAACAGGGGAGGGAGGAAGGGAGGGAGGGGGAGGCTGAGAATACACTTCGCTTTAATCCTTTGAGGCTGTAAATGAGACTCCTCCTTAGCTGGGGTTAGGTCAGTTGATAAAAATCAGTGTCTTTCACATTCTGGAGCGAGGAGCTCAGCTCTGCACAGACACAAGCGAGGCCTGAGTGGACTGTTGGCTTTCCTTCAGCGTAAGGAGGCAGAAAGTGAGGAACCTGCACCTCCCTGAGCAGCAGCGGCCGAACCAGGGGCTGTGCCCGAGCACGGGGCCAGAGCCAGGATGCTGTAAGATGGTTGCCCTCCTCCAGCCTGCGGCCTCGTGGCTGGAGCACAACAGCAGGAATTAAAGCGATTTTACCCAAACCTTGGTCCAGATCCCGGGGAAAGGGCGCGCTGCTACTTCTGGAACAGAGGGCGGGAGCAGACTGCTCCCTGCGACAGCAGGACGCGGCAGAGCAACATGGGACTCAGTGGTGGTGCTGCTGCCTTGGCACCTGCAGCCGTACGTGTTTATGCCAACGCTCGTGATGCATCCGTTGGGGCTGCATCTAATGCTGGTTAAAGCCTGTTTGAATATTGGGGCTCTATTTACCATTGTCCAGGTGTTGCTGGCCACCACGGATGATGTGGTGGTCCCAGCCCGATGGCTCACAGGGAGCTCCAGGCTCACAAAGGAGAGCCGGTGAGCTGTCCGGTCTGCAGGCTGGGGTGGGTGCAGATGGCTCCTGGAGCACACGTCCAGACTCAGTAGGTCTTTCCAGGTCAAGCGTGCGTGCGGAGACTCACTCTGCTGCTCCTCCTCCTCCGTAAATAAGGATCCGATTTAGTCTCAGGGAAGGGGAGCCATCACCTTTCACAAAAGGCAAATTCTCTCCTTGAAAAGAGGAGCTCTTTGTGCACCAGAACAGACAGTGGCTCTGCGAGACTTCCTCTGCTGCACCATCTTCTCTGTTCAGCCCCTTAAAAGGGGGTAAAGATCTACACTGCTTCGGAGCCAAACTAGCCTCAGCTGAACCCAGCTGCAAGGAAACTTTTCTGAATTATTTGTAACGGTTTGGTTTTGTAGAAAAAGGAAAGTCTCTTTATCTTGGCGAGTGAAATTGAGGGACACTCGCCAGTCCCTCAGCCCCCAGACAAAGGTGCTCTCTGGCACCAGAGCAGACTGCTTTCCCTGGACATAACACGAGCTCATAATGTTTCGAGCACCTATTATGTCTGTAACGGAAGCCACAATGGAAGCTCTTGTTTTCATCCAATAATATTCCCACTTGCAGATAATGCACCATCTTCCACCCCAGCATGCATTTGCTTTTACGTGGTAAATGGAAACTACCATATTTAGCAGTAAAGCAGCATCCCTGATACCATGCCAAAATGTCATTGCCCTTATCTCATCATTAGAAATCTGATTCTAAGAAACTTATCTACAGAAACATCACTCCCTGGCTGGGATTTGATATCGCAAAGTGATTTCTTATGTATTTTAATGCCTTAGTGCCAATTGACCCTCTGTGCTTCTTACTGGAAAATGCCGTAGCTGTGTGCCGTGCCTCCTCACGCATCCTCTCGTTAGACACCACCGAGTATTTGACCAGACCTTTGTGGTTTTCCCCAGAGGGGAGGTGGCTCGGGCCACCGGAGCAAGTGAAACCACGGCTGGCGATCCCCACCCAGTCCACGCTGCTCAAACCTCCCCCTTTCCCCCCAGAGTAACGCAATTTGAGAAGGCAAAGCCCTGCTTTATCAGCTCTCTGCAGTACACGAACGCAGGGCGCGGATCCTGCCAGGTCCTGAGCGCCTCTGCCCTGCTGCAGGACTGTGCTCAGCGCCCCCAAGGAAAGCAGCTGCGCCTCCTCGCACCCAGCTGAGCTCGCAAAAGGCGCCTGGGCTGTGGTGCTGCCGGCTGGATGGGAGCTTGGGGTGCTAAGGTATGCAAAAAAAAAAAAAGCCTACAATTTTGGGATAAACAGAGGTGAGAGTTCAGCTCTTCTCCTCCAGCAAAGGGGCTGCAGAGGAACCAGCCTGGAGCGAGAGCGGTGGAACAAGGCTGGGGTGGAAAGAGGCTTCACGCAGCTGCAGGCGCCTCCCGAGGAGCCAAGTAAAGGCAACAGGGAGCCATAAAGCCAAGCAGTCACCAAGGAACCTCTGGAAATTGTGTCGGGAAGCGAAGAAAGGGAGCTTGTTGGGCAGGACGCTGACTGGAGAGCAGTTTGGGACTGTAAGCAAATAAACCCGCTCCTGTTGTTGGAGTCCCCAGTGGTGCCGGGAAACAGGACTCGCTTATTTCTTTATTTTTTTTCTTAACCACGCTTTGTAAATAAACAGGAGTACATCAAAGACACAGCTACCTCCGTCAGCAGCTTCTGCCCCCGACTGGAAACAACCTGGTCAGACGCTGCTTTTCAGCAGCTCACCAGAGTTTTCTTTGCAGCTAAATCTTCTCTTACCGGGGTGTCTATTGACTCTAGCAAGGCTACGATAAAGCCAGCTCCAACAAAGCAGCATTCCCCCAGTCCTCCACCACCTCAGGGAGGTCCCTTTGCCAGCCAAAGCGCCCTCTGACAGGAGTACAATGGTGCAAACTTTGCCGGGAGGTTTGGGGTGAGTTCTGGCGTCTCTGGGCCGTGCACCAGACGCTCGGAGAGCGGCAACGGATGGGAAGGGGCGAAGCGCGTCAAGGGTTAAAGGGGTGATGTAAATGGAGAGAGACATTCTCAGTGAAAACAAAAAGAGAGTCATGCCCTGAGGATCAGTGTCTGAACGTGGGGTAAGTCAGTTCACTATTCTCTTCAGAAGGAAACATGTTAATTAGCTCAATACGAACCAGATACAGCACAGAGGAGTCACCACCCGCAGGAAATGCTTTGTAAGTCTCAGAGGACAGCGAGGAGACAACGGCGCCGCTGACCAACCAAACAGAACAGGGAGAGCGCCTTTAGGGTGAGCTCTGGTAGGCTCAGGTTTCCCCTTCCCTGCTCCACCTTGGAGAAGAATTAACCCGGGGTCCCGCTGCAATTCGTTTGCTAACTTCCAGGTGACAGAAAGTAGCTGCTGAGCTTGGAGGGTCTGCAAGGTTCCTGGAGAGCCAAAGCCACCCCGGGCAGGGAGGAAAGGAGCGGCCGGTCCCCTGGATCCCCCGTGGCTGAGCGAAGGGACATGCCTCAGGGGCTCCCATGTTTTTCCTCCTATCAAAGAGGATTTGAAAAGCAGACGGTGAAACCTGACTGAAAGGGTCACGAGACACTCAGGATTTCACCTTCCCACCAGGTGCAGGAGGTGTTATTACACGCACAGCAATACTGGGGAACGAAGGTGCGCCTGGTATGGGAGACCCTTGCATAATAAGTGTCGATGCCATGAATAGGAGCCTTCCCCGCCTTGTCTTTCGTGCTAATCATCAGAAAACGTCCCCTTTCGCCCTCCGTACCGCTCTGATAAAGCACAGGGAAGAATGGCCCTTGCAAGCCACAGAAACCTGTGCTGGACTTCAAGCCACCCTTCTGTCTACTTCTTTGCTACTGCTCCCCACACATCACTTGGGATTAGTCAATGAAAGAGATTAAAGCGTTTCTACTCTCCATCGCTCCGTATAGCCGTTCGGTTACAGGCGGCTGCTTCGTGTCCCGCTGCCTCATCCCACCTTTCTCCTACCGCACCAGGGACGAGACGCGGGCGAAGGTCACAGTGACACCGCTCTGGGGAGGACGGAGGCCTCACAGCGAGCTGCTCGGTTTAAAAGTCCACCCCAAACCGGGTGGCCCAAGTCATTTCCCACCCCCAGCCCTTTCCCAGCAGCAGCAGCAGCAGGTCCAGCAGCACGGGCTGCTGCTGGTGCCACCTCCCCTAAGGCCACGCTGCTGCTGGCACTGGGAAAACGGGGCCGGCATCGCCGTGCAGCTGCCAGCCTCCAGGAGGGAAAAGCAACCAGATTCCCCCAAACTACGGGTTTGTTCTTCTCAGTTAATGGTCTCAAAGATCTTTGCAACTGAAAATAACTAGCGAAACTTCTATTGAGAAGAGAAAGGGTGAGTAAGTGGAAACCCTGCTGCAAGGGCGGCAAAGCAGCAGGAGCTCAGCGGCGAGCCGCTCTTGTGGCGTTTTCCGTCGCTGCTCTGCTGTCTTTGAATTCACGTGTCGTGGCTTTCAGGTGAACGCTTGTAAGCCGCGAGCAACGACAGTCTGGTGGTGGTATGATTCCTCATGAGCACTGCCACAGAATTATCAGACTTGTTTATGATTTCAGGTTTAGAAAGGGTTTCTGGTTTATCTTTAAGCCCACGTCCAAGCAATCGCTCTGGATCTCACCTCACCTACAGCACTTCGCCTGGCAGGGGCTGAGTCCTACAGCCTTACCCAGAATTATCATCTAAAATCTTCCAAAAGCCCAAACAACTCCCCCTCCCCACCCAACAAAAGCTTTTCTGAGCCTTCTGCTTAAACTGGAATGAAGCAGGCAGATAAAACCCAGGAACCTGGAGCAGTGGTGGAGTTTGGGGTTGTAAAGCCGTAACCCTGGGCTCGGCGGTGGGAGCGAGTTACACAGCATACGGTCGTTGTACCGACCGGGGTGAGTAACGGGCAAGAGAAAACCCTCTGATGAATGTGCTTCTTGTCAGAGAAGGCATAAAGCGCGTGCTGTGCCCAAGGAAAACACTGATTTATTTCCAAGGTCGGGGTCTGAGACCGTACCAAAACACGGCAAGTGCAGCCATAACCTAGAGACATTTCTGGGAAGAGCCAGGATCTCCACCCTTTGATCCGGCAGGGCTTGGCTTCCGCACCTACAGAACCTCTGTCTCGCAAGGTTTAGAGGCGACCCGAGTACGCGTAGCGGTGATCCAGAACGAGACCCCTCAGATCAGAAAGGTTTGTGCCTTCGGTCTGTACCAGGCCTGGCAAGAAACGGCTTTGCAGCGTTTCGTCGCCCAAATGAACGCACACAGGATGTCCTGCGTGCTGGGGCTGATAAACTCACATCTGCCTTACATCTCGCACGAGAAAAGAAAAGGAGAAGACGCAAAACTTGTCATGCTGTTATTTCTGACCTCAGTTGGACGGACTTGAGGGGAACGGGGTGTGTCTGCAGCAGCAAGCATGGGCTCAGCGGGGTTACGGAACCCGACGTGAAAGGGTGCTTATACCTGCAGCGGTTTGCCCTGCTAGCGGACGGCTCAGCTGCCGGCTGGCTCTTGGGAAGGGTTCTTGGGGTGCCAGGAGGAGGAAATAAAAGCTGTAAACAGGATGCTCGTGCACCGTGGGAAGCGGTGCGTAGAGCTTTTCCTTCGCTTTAGACAGGGCATCGCTCTGCAACAGAAGGCAAACGGGAGCAGACCCAGTCACTAAATTCAGCAGTTTGAAATGGATTGTCAGGGTTTTTTTCCCCAGCGAGGTGATATCAGCGGTGAACGTGGGGTACGTGAAGAGCATCCCACTGCTTTAATCCCTAGTGCAAAAGGAGAGTGACTTTTACACCCAGAACACTAAATCTGCAGGCTCACGCTGCAGAGCTTAAAGCCTGCGGCTGTTTCAAAGCAGCTTGTTTAAACACCGCGGGGGCAGACAGGTGACCACCACCGGCCTGTAAAGACCGAACTTGCGCTGGACAATTGCTGGTAGGCAATTCCCACAGACTAATCCACCAGAAAAACCGGTACAGGCCCTTGTGGCTGGCTGATGCGGAGCAGGGGAAAGCAAACCGAGTCCTCGAGCATCTTTTCTCCCGCGTAACGAGCGTGCGGGTCGGGCTGGCCACGGCCCTGGCTGTCGGTAGCAAAGGTGAGCGTTTCAAAGCCGCCTTTCAAACCCGCTGCGGCAGGGCTGGGATTTGAGGCACAGCCAAAGCCCTGGGCTGCGTGCGCGGAGCGGATAGCGGGGTTTCCACCGACCGCCCCGGCGCAGGGCTGGGCGAGGTTCCGAAGGACACCTGGTCCCTCCCAGAGCTCCCCGGTTAGGAGCCAGATGCGAAGCCTGGACCGGGAGAGCCGGGCGCTCCTGGTTTTCACGCTCTGCAGAAGGACAGGATCGACTTGCAGAGGTTACGTCGCTCCTGATGGAGATAACACGCCGTCTCTTTCTTTCCTGAAAGGGAGTTACAAGCCACGGACTTACTGCGCGGGGCTGAGGGTTAAGCTCAGAGGCACAGCTATTCCCCTGCGGCTTTGAATCCAACCAAGTTCTTGTTTAAAGACGTTCCCACTTGCAGCTGAGGCCATTGCTTATGCAGATCACCACGTAATTCAAAGAAAAGGCACCTTTGAGATTTTACTGCTGTTCGTAAATTTAAACGTTCGGTCTCTTTTTCGGTCCTTTCACAAAGTTCACTAATTGAGCAGGGAAAACACTGAGTGCAGACGCACAAAGGGCTGCAAGGAACATTTTGCTCCCCTGCTCGCCCGTTCCCTCCTCCTCTGCCCGTCTGTCCCCAGAGCCCTGTACCGTCACGTAATGAAGTACCTGCTTACAAGTGCTGCAGAGAAAGCCCCGGCGTGGGGTTTGACTCCTCTGTCATTGGCGCACAAACCCCAGCAACCAGATAAGGGCACGCTCTGAACATTCGCCAACGCAGGATGCGATTGCCAACGTGTAGTTCAAAAAGCAACCAAAACGAAGGAAAAAGTTACTAAATTGGGTGAAGAGCATGTACCAAACCTCCTACAAAATTCACAGGGAAAACCACCTACGCAATTCACTGGGAATCCCGGTAGCACAAGGCACGCACAGCAAACAGCCAGAACAGCAAAGCGGCAAAAGCACCACGTTGCCGCCCCAGCGCTGGCACCGCCCCGGTCTGCAGAGAGCAGAACCCTCCTGGACAGGAGAGGCACTTCCAGGTCCTCCCTTTGGATGTCTAACGGTTCAAGTCACTTGAAAGTCACCTTTGAGAAGGGAGATCCGGGGTTCCTCCCTGCTGCCCGGCTTTACATCCACCTAGGCTCCGAGGCGAGGCGCCGCCTGCTCCCCAGGTCACAGCGCCGGGTTTTGGAGAGCCTGAAGCTGTCCAGGCACTCCGGGGCGAGGGCAAAACCTGCCCCCTCAGCTGGCCAAGCCGTGGCTGTTACGTCTTTCTCAACACGTGCCATTTTACCAGCTCACTGCGTGCAAGAACAATTGTCGGCGTGAGCTTTTCCAGTAAGAAAATGTATCAAAATCAAACGTTTCCCATCAGTTTGCATCCCCGATTGTGTGGATTTGGTGATTTCTTGCCCAGATTATTTGTTCATATGTTGCCAGTTCCACCTCTAACCCAAGCTGGCTCAGTCACACGTTTGCTGTTGAAATACGCTGTCAGGGGATCGCTTTCTGGGAAGGATCCTGCTCTCTCTAAGGGTTTAGTCTCTCTGAATTACTCCGCAGTTGTAGCTACTACGACATTTCTTAGATCACAAGGGGATGACAAACCCTGTGTTGTATGCGGTTTGCTCTAGTTTACGAGGCAAAGGTCCTTCCCTTAGTTATCCAACTTTGCTCCACATTTCCAAGACGGACCGACTGCCCTGCCCACGTTCTAACCCACAAACCCTCCTCGCTCCAAGGAGGGAGACTTTCCTCTCCTCATCCTCACAGGCCCTGCAGACAACACTTGGGATAGCAGTAGGAGAACAAGACAGTTCAGAAGCACTTATTTCCAGCAAACAGCATCCTTACTTCAACACTGCACGTCTCTAAAGCTCTCTGAATTGAAAAACACGTGTAAGGATGCTGCTATTGTCAAGTAAAAAAAAAAAGCAAAGCAGCACTTAGTTAACATTGATTTTTTTATCTTTGAAAAGCCACAGAACCTTCGTTGCTGCCCAGTTAAAAGCAAACTCTCAGCTTTTCTCCTCTCGTCACACGTTCCGGTGAATATTTCACACCCGTTCTATCCCTGAGCAATCTCGTGGGTCCGTGGTTTGGTTTAACCCAACACACCTCGGATTTGAGAGAAGAGCAGGCAGTTGGAATTGGCCATCACTCTTCTCCCAACAGGAGGGCAGGGGAGCGCTGGGGGAAGGAAAGGAGAGGGCTGGTGCAGTAACCGCTCTGTTCAACTTCGAAAAGTCCCAGTAATAGCGGAATTTATAACGACTGCCTTGAAAACTAATTAGCAGCCTTTATAAATTGCGCTCTCATTGGGACTTTGGAACGGAGAGTGGGTGCTCTGCTGCACAGCCCCTCCGGGCGGTGGCAGGTGGCAGGACTGATGGTGCCTGTTTCTCTCTCCTTTAGGATGAAAGGATTCGTGATGGAGACGTGGTAGCGAGGTGTCGAGCAACCTTCCTGGAACGCGTTTCTTCGGGAAGAGGAGAGGTCGCTGCCTTGTTTTATGGATGTCACTGAAGTAGACTTTGCAGTTCTTTGGAAGCACGTCACAGACTTGGCATGGGAAACCACAGCAACAATCATACCTGTTTGACAGATGATTCCTTTAAGTACAACCTGTACGGAGCCGTGTACAGCGTGGTCTTCATCCTGGGTCTGATCACTAACTGCGCCTCCCTCTTTGTTTTCTGCTTTCGGATGAAAATGCGAAGCGAAACGGCCATCTTCATGACCAACCTGGCTGTTTCAGACTTGCTTTTTGTGTTCACTTTGCCTTTTAAAATATTTTACAATTTCAACAGGCACTGGCCGTTTGGAGACAGCCTGTGCAAGATTTCTGGTACCGCGTTCCTCACCAACATCTACGGGAGCATGCTGTTCCTCACCTGCATCAGCGTTGACCGTTTCCTTGCTATCGTCTACCCATTCCGATCTCGCACCATCAGGACCAGGAGAAATTCTGCCATAGTCTGTGCTGGTGTTTGGATACTGGTCCTCAGCGGTGGAATTTCAGCCTCACTGTTCTCCACAACCAACGTTTCCAACACCAGCACAACCTGTTTTGAAGGTTTTTCCAAACGTATCTGGAAAACCTACCTGTCTAAGATCACTATATTTATTGAAGTGGTAGGATTCATTATTCCTTTGCTACTCAACCTTACGTGCTCTTCTTTAGTTCTCAGGACCCTCCGGAAACCCGCCACCTTGTCTCAGATTGGGACAAACAAAGAGAAAGTGTTGAAAATGATCATCGTGCACGTGGCCATTTTTGTCGTGTGCTTTGTGCCTTACAATTCCATACTCTTCTTGTATGCTCTTGTGCGGTCCCAAGCGATAGCCAACTGCTCCTTGGAGAGGTTTGCGAGGACAATGTACCCAATCACATTGTGCATTGCAACGACGAACTGCTGCTTTGACCCGTTCATCTACTACTTTACGTCAGAATCCTTCCAGAAGTCCTTCAACATAAAACCCCAGATAAAGATGGATTCTCTTTTCAAGACTGAGACACCTCTCACAAAGACTGCGCTGCCGGCACCACAGGATGAAATAAGTGACCAGGCTATCACGAATGGAGGAGACCCAACATCCGAATCGCATTTCTAGCGAGATGTGTACCCGTGGTGGTATCCCCCCTTAGCTGTGGAGTAACACCACGTCTGAAAGAGCTGTTTCAGAATACGTAGGTTCACATATGGTGTTAGTGAAGAAAAGTTGCTGGGGGATAACTACGCAGGTAGACACATCCTTACGCTGGGATGGTCCCATCAGATGCAGTAGGTGAACACGTAATACAAAAACCCTCATGGATCTCCCTTTGGCGATTACGGATAGGTAACAACGTATGCGCCAACTAAGAGGGAACAGAACAGCTTCTTTCATCAGAACATGCCAACATCTGGCGTTTTTTCCCCCAGCAGCTGACGTGAGACCAGTTGGGAAATAGAAAATTTAATTTTCTTAGAGATCTCTGCCGATATTTCATGCCTTCTGGAGATGCATCATCCTATGTTAACTCAATAACTTCACACAATATGTAACGGTTACTTAAAAAGGCATAATAAAAGCTTTTGGCTTTTCCATATTTCACTGCAATTATATATACATCCTGGTTTTGCAAGGTACAGGCATGCTGTGTTTATTGTACGGAGAGGTTAGAAGTGCAAATAATTGTTTTGAAAGTAGGCAAGAGAGTTCCTCGGTGATAGAAGAAGGGAAATAATAAGAGAAAAGAATAATTAACAACGCAGCTTTAAAATAAGTTTCATTTTCGTCCTGTTGAGCTGTCTTATAATTTATTTTAAACGCCACCTCGCAAGGGCAAGTCTCTTGCGTGGAAGTTGAGTGCGGCTGACGAGCCGCTGAGCGCTGACCTGACTAAAGAGCGTGTTTGGATCCAGAGAACGGGTGTCAGAGCACCCAGTTAAGGGAGCAGCCTGTGAGTGATGGCTCGCTGGTTTTGCTGTGCAGCCAGCCGACTAAACTAGAGGGGCTCCAAACGAAGAGGAACTAAACCAAGTTAGCGGCACTCTTCCGTGGCAACAGCAATGTTGTCTTGTTTTCCAGTTAATTTATTACATATCCTGCATTTCCTTTTATAGATACAGATTATAGAAACATATATAAAAACTAACTATCTGTATGTCGTTGCATTTTAGTAGACAGTTCATTTCTCCGGCCGCTGTTTTACCTTTGAAGCCGCACTGACCTTAACAGGCTGATTCGTTCTTAAGTGCAAGACACATAAATGAGAAGAACAACTTGGGAGAGGATGAAGCTATGACCCATTAGATCAGTAATCTACATTTTCCACAGCATAAAGCTACTTCTAGGACTATGTTGCCAAAAAAAAAAAAAAAAAGGGCAGACAAAATATTAATTGAACAGATGTTTTCCACTCAGCTACGTATCTTCAGTCTCTCAGATCAAGGCTCGTGAGACGCTGAGAGCTGCTGATCAAATGTGATCACTACCGAAAGCAACCAGGGGCTTTCTGAGTGTGAGAAGAGTTCAGCTGCAAAAAACGTGAGTGCTTTGAAGGGAATATTTATTTAGCACTCCACTCACTTGGAACAAAAAAGCCAGTTGCTTACCACGGCTAAGACCGACCCCAGGGATTATTCGATATTAGCCCTAAAATAACTGTCCCTTATCTAGTGCCCCGGCTTCGGGCTCCTACCACAGAAAATTACACGATTAACTCGTTACACACAGGGAGCACGAGAGCAGCCCGACTTCTGCTCAGCTTTAAGTCACAGCTGCTTTCAGAAGCTTGCTCACAGCGGGGGCTCGGGCGATTTGTGCTGTACGTCCACCCCTCGGGCACCGCCGCTCCGAAACAAAACGCGAGAACAAGGACAGAGCACTCAGAGCAGCCGGGGGGATGAGGTGGATGTGGAGGACAAGGGCACAGCCAGTTCCAGCCGCGCTGTCAGCGGCCGGGAAAAGGTTCCCTCGAGCAGAAGCAGCGAGCGGTGTTTTAAGCAGCATCAATATTCGCCTTTAACCATCTGTGAGGCGAAAGCCAGGGCCATGCCCCTCTCCTTCGCGCGCCAGCCTGAGCCGAGGGCTCTCTAAAATCCCCGTTTCCTTTGGCTGATGAGCCCGTTCCAGCACTTGCCATAAAACTTGCCTGTATTTCAGAGGAGCTCTCTCCATCCCTTCAGCCGACAGGGCGAAGGGGGCGGCAGGGGGGTGGCAGGCGCGGTACCGGCGGGGTTTCCCTCTGCAGCAAACCACCCCTCACACCGCAGCGCTGCCGGGCCAAGGGCAGCGGGCTGGGAAACCACCAGCCACTCCGACTGGTCCCGCGCTGAGCCGAAGGGGAGGGACACCCCCCTACCACCGCCCCGCCATCAACTGCCTGCTGGAAATTGTGCTGCATGAGACACGAGCTCCACTTCGAGGGCTGGGAGAAGAAAAAAAGGCTGAGGGTGCATTTAAACTGTCTTTCCATTTGCAAGAAAAACACACGCTACATGAGTAAGCGCTCTTCTCCACGGCAAACCCCCTTACTATTTCAGTTTTACAAAAGCACGAGGAATTCTGTTTACGTGCCAGCTTGTGCTCGACGGGCAACACCACTGTAAATCTTATTTTAAAGCTGCTTGTTTCCACTTGCAAACAAGGAGCAGAAAGGCGAGATCCCCGAGTTTGGGAGCTGGGTGGCGCAGGGCTGTTGTCATGTGGGAAAAAAAGGAAAGAAAAAACTATCTAGCCTAGAAACCACCGTCTGGGCTTCTTAAGGAAGTGTTAGAAGAGAGGAGGGAACGGCCAGCGTGGGGCTGGCCAAGCTCCAGGCGGCACGTACATCGCCCGACTGTAACCCGAGCATAAGGGGTGTCTTTTCCTAAGCACAACTAGTGCCAACGCTTACAAATTCCTGCTTGCAGTTTTATGGGGCAAGAGCTGCGGTCGATATTCTCACATAAAATGTAATACTATCATCACGTGCCAAATGCTAACTGAAAAGATTCATTATTTTGTAATTTAATACCTTATAAATTATATGGAGAACGTACATTGACTGACATCTGGAAGGACGGTTCTCAAACTCCGTCCTTTTTCTAGGTCAGGTACACCAAGCGAACGCTCCATGGCTTGTGTATAAATAACCAGTTATGCATTCAGAGAGGAAAAGTAATTGTTCAGCTGTTGGTGCGGCCAAGCTGGAAGGAGCGATGGTGGTAATCGGAAAGTGGATTCGCAGCTTCTCTGGCTGAGGCGCAGCGGAGCGTCCCTTCTCCCCGCCTGACAAAGGGCTCTTGTCGGCAAACGGCGCACGCCAGAACTGAGTTGAACAGTAAAACCCAAAGTGGTCAGAGGTCGATGCCTTTAGCTGAAGCTGAGACAGGACGCAGCATCCTCGCGGATGCTAATCACACAGCATTAATCCCGAGTTTCACTGCTCCCAGGCAGCTCACTCTGCCTTTTCCAGTCCTCCACGTGGGACCGGTCACTATAAGCTCACCACAAGCTTTGCAGCTCATTGCTCTGCTGGAAAGCTGCAGCTCTGGCCGGCACTGTGAAACCCTCTCTGCCCAAGCCCCCCTGCGTACACGCACGCCTGTGCCAGGCTGGGCTTTCGTGGTAGATGTCACGCCAGGAGGGAGCAGGGCACCGCGAAAGCCCCTCCTCTCACGGCCGGCTTTTCTTAGTAACACAACAGGCTCTACGTCCAATGAAGGGTGCCAAGGGTTTGCAGGACAGCACAAAACTTCACCAGCGTCACAGAATCGGAGCAAACTGCCCAGGCTCAGGGCTATGCAATGCAAGAGCAAGGAGGCAGCACAGAAAAGTTGTGTTAAGAGACAAGGATGAAAGGTTCCCACGTGAGTACATGGCTGCTGACCACAGCAAGGCTCTGTTCCCCCTGACCTCGCCCACCACAGACCTGCTGCATGGATTCAGCATCCAGGTCCCTCTAAAAATACCCCCATGATGTTTTCCGGAAGTTCTGGCTGTGGTGCTGCAGGGGGGATGGAGTGAGACTGCTCTCCCTCCCTGCCCTCTACCCAGCCAAAAGCTGTGGTAGAGCCTGGAGAGGACTTCCCTCTGACAGACAGCTGGGGAAGGAAAAGGGGGCTATCACACCGCCTAGCTTAGCTGTAAGGCTATAAGGGATAACCCCAAAGCTCCGCTGTGCCCAGAAGGACAGGCTGCAGACAGCGCTTAGGGGAGGGTTTGGGCACACAAACACAACCGCCCTCGTTTCAGTAAGCAGATTACTTTGCTCAGCATGCATTTGAGAGGCAGAGCTGTTCTTCGTAAGCAGTCCAAGCCCTGTTTCCCCCCCTAAAGCCGGAAAAGCTGTCATTTTAACTTCCGAGCACCGACCTCAAGCTTACCCCGAGCGCCCTGTCTGGGTACGAGCTGCGCACTCGCTCCGACACGCTCCGAAGGCCCTCAACGCCCATCACCCCCGCGATGCTGTGCCACAGGATGGCTTGTCTGGAAAACCCAGCGTGGGAGGTCCGGGGTGATGCACTCAGAGCCCAGGGAGTAAAACACCGTCTTTACTTCCCTCAGCAGTGGTCAAAGACCCTTTTCTGTAGGTACCAACCCCAGCTGCTGGAATGTTCTGTTTGGTGTTCTGTCAACATCTGGGTGGATGGGGTAGGGCTCGCGCTGCCCCTTCTTGGGCTTTTTGCTGTAGATGTGAAACTTAGCGAGTTTGCACCCACAGGAGCGTGAAAGACTTCCAGAACTTAACACCACGCGCATTTTGTGCTGTTCCTGTGTGCGCCTGGGTATTCTGAAAAAGGAGTTTTTTCCGGAAAAACAGTATGTGCGAGTGTGCTCATTTGCTCTGACTCCTATAAATACACATATTAACTGGAATAATATTTAAATTTAAGTTTTTCTGTAGACCTCTTAAACTCTGAGTACATCCAGCACACACAGAGAATTTCCTGGAGGCCGTGAGCACGGGAAACCGGCCGTTGCTTGTTGTTTGACACCAACCCCCCAGCTTCCCCGGGGCAGTGCATCACTAACCTCACATCTGCAGGCAGGGGACACTTTCTTGCGCTCAATCACTAGGTCGCTCCCGAGACCACAACTGACAGGTAAGACCAAAGCAGCTGCCACTGAACCTATTCTGATAAATCGGTTTCCCTGAGTTTCCATCTCCCTCCTGCACAGGGTGACAGAGTCAGAGCCTGGGCTGTCCCTGCTGGTGCCTCCCCTCAGCACGCACATCCACAGCCCCCCGTCCACCCTCACATTTCCATCTTCTCATGCCTTGCTCGACGGAGTTTCTTTACTGTTTCAGCGCACACACCCCATGAAGAAAGTGAGAGGGCAGGTACCTTCCCTAAGGGAAAAGGAAAAGCGCTTTCTAGGCTTGGTGATTTGGATGTTACACCTTAGTCTCAAACTCAACCGTGGCACAAAGTTCTGTGTCCTCACACTAACAGAATAAAATCAATCTTGGAATATCTTTTGGCCGCTGGAAGGACCGCTCTGTTTCCAAAGCTGGCATCAAGCTGTGTTATCTCTGGAAGGGAGACAGCAGAACAGCCGCCTCAGCGAAAGCCAGCGGTGGGACCTTACCGCGTGGCACCCGAACAACGCTGATTTAGCAGCTGACAGGCTGCGGGGCTGTTATTTCATCTCCTAAATCAATACGAGCTGCAGCAGGGAGCTGGGGAAAGCGCCGTCCTGTCCTTATGACCATTACAAACTCCAGAGCGCTGTCACTGCCCGTGACAGCCTCGTGCACAAACACACTCACACCCCGGACTGAAAAAAAAAAACCACCACAGTAAAGTCTTGTGTGAGCACAGAGCATGATTCAGCAAGGGCAGATGCTGACCACGCTGCTCCGGCAAAGACACTTCAGCAAGAGACTGGTTTTGGTATAAACGGTGCGATCAGCATCGCTCACGTCGGGGCTGAGGTTACCGTGGGGTTGAGATTCACTCACGCGACTGCAGGGCTGTCAGACGAGAAACAAGATTTCCTGCACATGAGCAGTATGAAAAGTGACAACGTCAAACCAGTATAAAGCCAGGCATGGAACTACCTGACTGCAACCATACCCGGGAAGTAATTTGAGGAGACCCTGATTCATTTTCAGGTTTGGGCAGGAAAAGGTTCAAAGGATAAATTTCAGTCCCAAGTCCAACAATCACATCCTGCTAAACGTTCTGGAGGAGGTGTTTTCTGTTCCTGGTCCTTAGTTACGGTGTTTTCACTGCTGGCAGTGGTCACTTGGCACACGTAGGAGGAACAGAGGGCCAAGGGTTCCTATTCAAACTCCTCCACTAACCTCAAGGTTTTGCATTGCAAATTGTACCATTCGAAATGCATCTTCTCTCAGCGTTGCTCAGGAGAATAATTCTTTTTTTTTTTCCAACCCCATACCCACTTGCACGTGTGAAAGATGACATACCTGTGTGACAGAGCCACCCCAACCCAAGAGACCGGGGAACGCGGGTCAGACCCAATAGTCATGATGCTGGTACAGCCATGACTAGAGCTGCCCTGCGGCGGTTCAGGTTACTGCCCTGCTCCCGTGTATTCTCTCACCATCACGAGCAAGGACAGGTAGAAATGAGGATGGGGAGGGAGATGTAAGACACTGTCATGCAGCAGTCACTCATATCCCCAAACATTCATTTGACTCCCCCTTTAAACAAAACTCCTGCTGGTTAATTGATGCTCTCTGAAACCAGGGTTCAGGGTTCAACCCTCCCTCTCTCTTTTGAGGGGTGGAGGACAATCGAACCGATTTCAGAGGCTGCTGCCTGCTCTTCTCCCCACACCCCCCTCTGGCTCTTCCACAGCCCTGGAGCTGGGCAGTGACTGCTTGGGAGGTCACACTTAAAGCAGATCACTGCAGTGATCTGGTAGACAATACAACCTCCTCCCCAGACGGGGGTTTATTTTTCACCTGGGTTGTTCACCCAGGTTCCTGCTAATGGCTCTGTCCCATTAACGGTTCCTCTGGCACAACCGAGGGGAGGGTGTCCAAGGGGACAGGACAACAGGAACTTTTAAAGCCACCTTTGCAGCTCAGGCCAGTGCATCACAGAGCTCCTCTCCCAGAACACAGGGTAAGCTTGTGGAGGTAGATTTTGATTTCCACGTGAAGCCTTAAATACAACCCCCCCGCATTTAAACTCCCCAGCGACCAAGACCAGCAGCTCTCCGAAGCCACCTCATCCTTAGAGGAAACCATCACCTTCCTTCCTTCGAGAGCCTGACTCATGCTGCGTTTTTCTTTAGTTATCTGAACCTGTTTGGGTTTGCACTCCAGCCCTCCTGACATCGCAGTGCCTTCTCTTGGCACAACAAAGTGCCCTTGGGGAAAAAAATATCAGCAATACTGCTAAAAGCATCCTCTGCAGTTAGCGGGCAGCCTGCAGCTGAGGAGGGACCGTTATCACTTGATTCCTGTTAGACAAAGCAGGACAGCTTGAGGGACCAGCTCAGTCACAAGGTGAAAGAGGAAAAAACCCACCAGAATAACCAACGTCAAGCAGCAAGAACTGCTGCCTGCGTTCTTGAGGAGTCCGTGGATGTGACAGACTGCCACGGCCTGGAGCCTGGCTTTGATGTAACAGCTGCAGGGCTGGACACTTCGGCTATTTGGGGATTTCGAAAAAAGAAATCACATGTGGATTTGTCCAACAGCAAAACCTCAGGCGTTCTGTGATCAGCCTAGTGAAGGGCCCAAGGACACGCCACGGTAAGAAACTCACAAAGATCTTAAAGTAAAATAAACAGTAAACGAACCCCTAGTCGCCAAAGGATGAACTCACAGCAGACCCTTCAGTACAACGGGCACTGGAAGTTCAACCAGTATGAGCCTGCTGTAAGCAGGGGAAGCGTCACGCTCCAGAAGGCAACTGAGTTTAATTGTACCTTCTGCTAAGGCACATCCTTCTTTTGCCTCACGGATGAGACCTACAGAGTAAGATGTTGCATTCGAGCGATGGACTCGGTACTCACTTTAAGGGGCATCCTCGAGCATAACTCAGTGCTGGGAGCACCAGTTTGAGCCATCCGTGCCTGAACAGCTGCCAAACACGCCAGTGCTGGGGAGAAAGGTCACCCGTTGGGGAACCGGCGCTCTAACGATGCGCCCACCAGGCACGGGGACACCATTAGATCCAAACACCTCTCGGCGACCGATTAAAGAAAAAAGGTCACAAGCCTCGTTAGTTCTGAATAACTGCAGAGTGAACTCGCCAGATCTGTGCAAGGTGCTGTGAGCCTGGAGAAACGACCTTAACCCCCAGTCAGGCTCGCTGCCCGCCAGCCCTGCCACGCACGGACTGACCCAGGAGTAACTGTGCACCCAGGTGTAAGATAAGGAGTGCTCGAAGTGATGCACCTCCCGCACTGCTCAGCCGCTGCTCTCCTGCACGGCACCAGTCCCCGACCTGCTCCAGAGCGCACGGCAAGACAAACCCACCAGAAACGGCAGCACACAGGGCTCGAAGGAGCCAGAAGGGCAGCAGGGCGAGCAGCCCGGGGTAATCCCAAGTGTGTCTATCTCGAGGAACTAATTTAGTGGCTTCTACAAGGAGCAGCTTGTGCTACGGAGGAGTCCGGATTTGGGAGGAGAAAGGCTGAGGGAGAGAGGCTGCGTGCTGGACTCACAGCATGAATTTCCCCAAATAACAGAGGGACTTGACTCGTCCGCAGGGTTGGCACCCCCTTGCCAAGCTGGCTCGGTGCCAGCCGGCTCACACCTGAACCCCCTGTCCCCGCCTCAGTACCGCTCTGTGCTCCAGGTTTAATAAACCCCGGCTCTCGGCAGGGGTTGCTGGCCGAGGAACAACGCGGAGCAAACACGGCCCCCTTGTTCCTGTCCAGGGCTTGGCTCGCACCTGGCCAGCCCCGCGCAGGGACAGCCCTCGCCAACCGCACAGGCACCCGATTTCATCCAACATGTCAGGTGCTTCAAGCGATTTTGCAGTGTGATGAGGTTTTGATTACAAACAGGATTTTTTTAACCAGAACATGCTGGGAACTCGTTTTGCAAACAAATTTTATTGTGTTAGACTGGAGGCTTTATCACCTTCACCATCTTAGACTGGAGGAGGGAAGAAACTCGCAGCCCATCGCCAAAGCGATTCCTCCTTCCCGTGAGTCACCAGTTTGAGTCAGCCTGGTGGGACCTGAGCCATCCGACAACAATAGCAATTTGTCAGCTTGCATCTCGGAGTCAAACAAGCTCACGCGCCCTAAAAATAAAGCCTGCTAAGCTGCTGAAGTCGTATTTTCCTACCAAGTTTCCTGCTGAGCTGTTCCAGCCATCATTTGGCCACATACTGCCTCATTGATAGACCTGCTTGGCTTATTGTAGGCAGAGAGATGTAATTAGTAAGGAAGCAAGAAATTCCTGCTGGTGGGGGGGTGGGGTTTGAGGGGGGAGTATGAGGGAAGAACAAATGAGACAAAAAGAATTATGAGCAACGTGCACATTTTCCTGGCATCAGAGTTGCTTCAGAGTAAGAGATGCTGTGAACCTCACCTCCTTCCTCTGCATGTGTCCCTTCCTTCCCTTCACAAAGTGTGGTTTAAATAAAGACACATCTGCAGAAACTCCACGGCAGACGAGCCCTAATCAGGAAAAGATAAATACAAGTATCTGGGACATGCACAGAGGTGCAGGAGACCAAGGGGCTTTGTGAGAAATGGCTGCCAAGTGGCTTGAGCTGCAGATGAGAATTGGCAGGGAGTTCAGGGAGCTGAAGAGCTGGCCCCGGCGCTGGGAAAACGTGCTGCAGCGCAGCCACAGCCATTGGGGAGCTCTTACGGGACAGTACACGGTGCAAAAGGACGTCTCGGTAGGGAAGGAAATACCGAGAGTGAATCCATGTAGCAGATGGATGGAACAAGTTCCTGATTACCCAAAGCAATTTGTGGTGCGAGCAGCTCACAGCTACAGCTGGAGTTACCCCGTGGTTCAAGAATGACTGGTCTGACACATGGGAGCTCTCGGGAGCGTGCCCTGTCTGTCTGTATTCAGGGAGAATCCACGGCCAGAGCTCCCATCCTGACGAGATCTGATTGGGAAGTAAGAGCTGTGGAGGGTCCCACTCCCGGACCAGGATGCTCTCGGGATGCTGCGCAGAAACAAAGGCCATGCAGAAGCAGCAGACGATACACAAACGGTACAAATGCCCCAATTCCCGCAGTGCTGCTTAGCTCCACTGTCCCACCATTAAAACCAGTCTCTGTCTGGTAACAGAGATGAACCCACCGTCATCGGTGCTGCAAACAGGAACCTGAGCAAGCACCACGTGGGGCGCTCAGCAAACAGGGACTTCTCCAGCAGCCGTTGCTGGGAGGGCTTTCACACCTCTCCTGGAGCGCTCTTTCTCTTGCTCTTCTGCTAAGTGGTTCACCGGGGAGAGATGGGTAACACCGGCGATTTAAGGCAGTTCGTCACAACACCGGCTCGGGTTCCATCTGGTAAGGCTGAGCAGGCAGTTGCAGCTGGAGCAGGGCGAGACCAGCAGCGAGGACAGGATATATTTTTACTGGCTTTTTCTCACTTGGCTGCTGCAGGAAGAAACCTGAGGGCTCTGGGCAAGGAGCGGAGATCACACGTATTTCCTTTCCTTGCAGAGTTTAAACTGAAAGAGTATGCTCCACAGTGCTCTCTCATGGAAACACATCAAGCGTATTTTCACTCTTCCCCCCCACCTCTCTCTCTCTGCAGTAGCCTGTGCAGGGCTGCTCTGGCTGAAGCCCAGGGACAGGACCTGCTGTCTGTACCGTTGACACTGCGCTGGACGGACGGAGCCACACCACAAAGCTCCAGAGACGCCTTAAGGGACACGTTCCCAGGCAGAGTTCAACCAGCTAATGTTTAATGTGCAGAGCCAGGGGCTCTGCCGGAGGCCAGCAGGCACCTCACGGAGCTGATGAAAGCTGCGTGTCTCGGCTTTATAACACCCCCTAAGCCAGAACCGCGAGGAGCTTATCGAATCAAGACAGATTGTGCAGCTCAAGGTCACATCTATCTTTGCATGGAACAGCACAGACCAACTGCAACCTCACACCAGGGAAAAACTCCTCCCCGCTCAGGATTTCACAGGCTAAGGAAAAGTATTCCTCCAAAAGCTCCATCTCCCCAGGAATTTTTGTAAGGTGAAGCTCAGTGCCGCAGCACCTCGCACCATTTCAGACCTCAAGAAGCAACTGGGCAAAGACAGGAGATCAGAGATTGCTGGGTCGGCACTTTCTCAGGAAAAAAAGCTGGTGGTAGGGGGCAGGTTTGTGATTCACGCTCTTCTGGTCACACTGGAACATGAAAAGCGAGTGAGGAAGGAAACTCCATCCCCACATGGAAAACGACATTAAGCGAGGAAACACAGGAGAAGCTGCAATACACAGGGATGCAGATAATGCAGCATGTGTGTGAGCCAGCAAGCTCCAGCGGTATTTTGGAGACTGTCCTAAAAAAGGCTATTTATTCCCAGCACCATAGCGACCAAAAATGGGTTGGAGTCAGCTCCTTTGGCGCTGCAGCCTGGTCTCTCCAGCAGGAAATCAGGGCAGGAATTTTGATCGCAAGTGATCACTGCTGAAGATGTGTAGTCAGATAAAAAGGCTTTTCATCCCGTTCCCTTTGTTTCTTGATTCATAGTCAAACTCCAGTCCTGGGCAGATGGCCTGGCCCGTCTGAATGTCCATAGCAACTTCTTCAGCTTCCAAGCAAGCTGGCAGAGGGGAAAGGGCATTACTCAAATACCTGATTTCTGTTCCTTCTACAAGAAATCTGATGCCAAACACACAAGAACAACTGGATTTATTTTTAAGCTCCATCTATTTAAAAGGTAATAACTCCTCCAGTGTGAAACCCCTTCCTTTTAGGATCTGCAGACTCTTGGTGTGCTCTCCCTGTGTGGCCAGTATAACCGTACATCACTTAAACCAGTTTCCTAATGGAGGAGGGAAGCCTTCTGGTGAGGGTGGAGGGCAAGGGAGCAAAGGAGGCTCTCTTTTCAGGGCAGAAACATTTCCAGTGAATCTTCTCTGCTGCAGTCCCTGATGTTGAATCTTTTACAGTCACACGGATCAACAGAGGAAGGGGCAGGAGAGGTGGCTGACGTGGAAACTAATCTCCCTTTAAACAGTCTAGATTCTCTCCATTAGCTGAAGGACTGACACTTATCATGTTTATTTAGAAAGAAGAAGAAAACCCACCCAACGTGCTACACGCCTTCAGTCGCCCGTTTCTGACCAAGCACAGCCCCAGCAGTGGCTTCACCTCAGAGTTGTGACACAGGTAGGAGCGATGCAGACCCCAAACACAACCTGCCTCCAGACCTTCCCAGAGCCATCCCCCAAAACCAAAGGGAAAAAGGTCTCTGCTGAGCTGGCCCTGGGCTACCACGGACTGGGAAGCAGCGAGCCCTGGCTCAGGGGTCCTGTAGAGACGCCTGTTCCCCACATGCTGTATTCACGTATCAGAACTGGAGCGGTTTACAGGGTGTTTTTCCCTCACCATGGAAATAAGACAAACAGTTTTTCCTTAAAGCAACCACAAAAAGCCCAGACACTAATTGTGCAGTCAAACCAACACAACGGGGCATAATGTCCAGAGTCTGCAAGTTTGGACACCCGAGGCAGCAAACCACCGCCTGCACCAGCACTGGGGCTTCACGCACAAGGGCTTCCATGGCTGAATGCTGACAGCACTGTTCCTCCCCTCCAAAATCCCAACACCTAAGACCAGTCCGGCAGTGGGACGGAGGCAGCTGGGCGTTACTCGGCTGGGAATACCCCGGTACGCTGGGCTTCACTTCAGGTGCCAGTCATCCTGCCACGGCCATCGACGTGCCTGGCCACGAAACCACTGCTGAGACATTTGATCTCATGATAGAGCTCTTGAGATGACAACGGTGCAATTGTTTCAAAATATCAAGAATTTAGTTTCTAGGCAGTATCAGCATTGCTCTGTGGGGCTCTGGAGCCCTTTTCAGTGAGAACTGAGGGTACAGGGCTCAGGGCCATGTCCAAGCACACTCCTGTGTGCCTTCCCCAGCCACTTGTCACTGGGATGGCTCATTAGACACCATGACAAACAAAACCACAAAGCATCCCACCGCAAAGTAAGCCTCTAGAACATGAAACATCATTTCCTTTCAGCGTTCACGAACAGTAAAATCACAGTACACCCCAAAGGGAGGTTTGTGTAGGCGCCAACTCCTCACCTCTGATCCAAAGCCGCGAGGTTCAGCAAGAACTGGGATGTAACCACGGGGGTGACGCTGGCTGGTGTCTGCGGGCAGATGCGACTCCTTGCACGCTGCAGGACCGATGAGACAGGATCAGGCCCGAGGGTCCTCCCAACACTTTTCTGCCTGTCACCCAGAGGGGGACCCTGGAAAGGAATGCGGTCATTAGCATTTGTGCTAACATCGCAGGCACAGAGATGTCACCCACTCCTAGGCAGGACCTGCTTGGAGCCTTCTGAAGGTAAAACCAGTCCTTGTACCAGCTTTACAGCCATCTACCTGCCCTTGGAAATCCACCTGGATATTGCCTGGTGACTGAGGAGGTGCATTTGTGGAGCACCAACCTAACCCTTACTTGATTGCACCCGGTTAAATGTGTTAGCCTGTGTTAAAGAACCAGCATGGAGGTTGGGATCAGCTAACATATAGCTCAAATGCTTCTACCTGATCAAGAGGAGGTAGAGTGTGACGTCCTCCCATGCCCCCAGAGGAATGCAGGATGCAAGGAGCAGAGGGGAAAAGGGGATGTAGAGACAACTGGGAAGACATGAAGGGGCAAGATGGGCTTGGGGAAATAAAGAGGTAAAGCAGAAAGAGATCTGTAAGAACTAGGGGGAAGGAGAAATGTAGCAGACATTATGGGGCAGAAGAGAGAGGTGGCATAGGACAGAGAGGGAAGAAAAACCCAGAACATAAAGCATGAATGGGAAGATAAACCAGCATGAGTCACTTTTTTTTTATAGCCCCCCATCCATCAGCTGCTGAAGCTGCCTCTCACAAGCACTACAAAGGAAAGGGTAGACTCCAAGGTCCAGCATCACTGATGTCATCACTCCTACTCCAAATTTTCCCAGCTCAAAAAGGATCCACGCCGCTGGCTCATCCTGTTTTCTTCTACAGAAATAACTGTGTGCTAGTGTAAGAAGTCAGGAAGAACACACACATCACTGCTAGCACCAAGAAAGCCAGCAAGGTGCCCCCGCTCATGTGAGACACCCCCCCCACACAAGGATATCAGCCGAAGAGGGCAGGCAATGCCTCCCCACCACTACATGCGCATAGCCAGTAATTCCCAAGTCATTATCAGGCACAAGACAGTGAGATCCCATAATAGCTTTCTGCGGAGCAGAACATCACCAACCTGTTATTACTGAGTTTACAACATCCCTCCCCATCAACCAAACCGCGGCCTCGGGCTCCCTGTGGTGGCTTCTCCCCAGAGGTCACAGGTTGCAGCACCCAGAGGTGCTGGGGAGGGCGGCCCCCAGCTCCTGCCAGCCCCTATCTCCAGGGCTTTCTTGCTGCTCTCTGCTCAGCAAAGCTTCAGGAGGGGACAAGTCGTAATGGCAGTGGTACGATATGAAGACAGATCCGATTGCGATTTCAGCACCACCCCCCTTCTTCAGAGGAGGTATGCACCACATCGAGATCTGGAAAAACGGGCATTTTCAGGGATATGTCTTGTGCTGTACTGCCCATCACAAGCTCATGAGCTCCAAACTCTGTCTGCTATTATTTAATTTACAGATTAGACAGTTTGATGGAAAATTCATAGCAAGCCTTAGAAATCAGGAGGAAGGCTGTTGCCGAGAGCCCTTTTAGCAAGGCCAGTAAGGAGTTTTTGGCGAGTTTCAATTAATTCTTCATTCCCACCACCGAGACCTGGAAGCCGGCCAGAGCTACGTGGGAGCGCTGATGCTCCGTGTAGCTGTGTGGGAGCCCCGGTGCTTTGTCTGCCTTGGTTCCCAGAACATCCAAGCGCCTTGTCTCCTCTCCCGACTGTCCTGCTGCAGGATCGCTGTGTCAATACCCTCCACAGGAAACGTCTGGGAAGGACGACTCCTTTGGCACTCACTGTACTGTCATTCAGACAATTAACCTCTTCAGGGTTGGCAGCACTTTGCTTCCAACATCCGTGGGTCCTGGGGACTTGGGCTGCCCCTCCCCGAGGCAGCACAGAGCACACACAAAGCCCTGCTCTTCCCCCCCCGCCCAAAGGGCAGCTCTCAGAACTCTGCTGGCCTGTCACCTTTTATTTTAAAGGTAATCTTTGTAAAATCTGGCCCTTGAAAATGGTAAAGGATGCTTCTCCATTTTACACAATTATTTGGGGTTTGTGTACCGGGAGGGTATGACAAATGATTGCATCTCATGGTTGGTTCTTCTCTGTTTAGAGAAGCAAGAATAGACTCTCCTCTCATTCTCTGCCTTTGCACAGGAGAAGCTGTCCAAGGCACATCAGTCCTGTGCAGTAGAAGGGTTCCCTCTGCACCACTTTGAGCTTCCCTAACCCACAGAAGACATCCACAAACTTCTCCTTCATGAATGCGCTCTTGCTAGAGCAGGGGTCGACCTATTTTAAACGCAGTAACATTTTATTTCCCCCCACTTCCGCTAGGAAGCATTGTTTATTCCTGTAGTGAGGGACACACGTGCACTCAGTGACAGCGCTCACACTTTTAAGCCTTGAATTCCCCATGCTTGCTGCCTTTTGCCTCTGCTGTTTGTCATCTTCATTTCTAGCTCCACATCTGGCTCATGCATCTGTACCTTCTGCACAGAAAGCAAGTGTGCTGCAGCTTTCCTGAGCGCAGCCACTCCTTTGGAGTGCAGTCCTGTACGGCTCAGTCCTGGGGCTTGCTCAAGTTAACCGAGAGACTGATGAAGCTGTTGGAGATAGCAAGGGGCTGAGGGAATAGCAGGTTTCTCAAAAGTTTCTCTCCCCTGTTCTCCACTGGTTAGCTACAGAACAATTCATCATTCCAGCTCTCTACGGTCCAGACAGCAGCTCCTTTTTCTTTTCAAAAATTAAAAGCAGCCTGCTTACAGCAGGTCTGTGGTGCTCAGGGGTCACTCTGAGCTGAGCAGAACATCATGTCCAAGTCTCCAGTTAAACCTGAACCTCTGGTCAGCACAGCAGCCTGTTCCAGAGCGCCCTGCACCAACTGCCCGCACCACTGGTGGTTCCAGAAAGCTTGAAAGAGTGAATACAAAGTGCTCCCAAATTAATTTGATTTCCTGGTTTGCTGGACCAAAACCATTGTCCCACAGAAGGGATGGTTTTGGTTGCTGCAAAAATAGAGAAAAGAGCCATTTGTTGTGGTTTTCCTGTTCTCATTGTGTCACAGACAAAACTTATATTCAAACATAACAAGAGAGCTCAAATCAGATGGTGCATCAAGAAGAGATGCAGAAGCTGAAGCATCTGGTGAAGAACACAAGTAGAGTTGTAACATCTGTATCAGAGAGGGTTAATTTAATTCTGGTCCTAGATCATTCCCTCAAATACAGTAATGGCACAAGACAAGCGACACGAGGCAAAACACGCAGTAACTCAAGGTACAGAGTCTGTGTGAAATCTGGGTAATGACAACCAGGGCTGGAAACGGGGCAGTGCCGGCAGCACCAGGGGGCAGCCACGGGACACAGCAGCAGGGTGGAATTAGACGGTCACAGGAACCAGTAAAATACATCAAAATAAGAGCTGCCTTCCAAAAATTCATCTCCTGACAGAAAATTTAGGGTATCTTTGGAGGAAAAATGTTGTTGCCACCCACACGACCCCCATAAGTAAAGAGGAGGAAAAAAAGAAGTTCACAAGGCCCATCTAAAAGCTGCTTATCCAAGCTAGCCCAAAGCACTCCAAATCCATACAGTCACAGCAAGGGCTTCTCCTCCTACAGCTCTTCTGGCGGCCCGGTCCCTCCGAGCTGCCACCTTCATTCCCCCATTGAAGATTCCTTTGCCGAAACATCTGTCACTGCAGGGCCAGAAGCTGCTTTTCCCACGGCGCTGTCCTGAGCTCTAAAATCCCCAGCCCTGTTATCTGCACACGGGAAGCTCCACCTTGCACACTGGGAGTCAAAGCACCAGGACCCAGCACCAGCAGCAAACTCGGCGTGAGGAAGAAGGGCAGAACTGAATGAAAGGGGAAGAACAAGGAATGGATCACGTGTATGTAAAAGGAGGGTGAGATGTTTGGTCGCGGGGCAGTCAATACTTGTTTCATCTCTTACAAGCTACGGTAAAGGAGACGATCAGAAGGTTTGCGTTCAGCGATTTGCAATGTTACATACTGTAAGTAGTGCTTAAAGCATCTGGTGCCATCCCGAGTTCAGACAGAGAACCGCAAGGCAGGGACAGGAGTGCCCCGAGCCGCTGAGAACGCCTGGGCTTAGAGAGCTTCAAAGCTAACAGCAGCTACCCCTGGGCAGTACGTTCGGTTCCGATTCGCCGCTCCAGCAGCGCCGCTCGTCTGCCCAAACAAGCTCCGAACACCCCGCTAGAAATAAGGTTTCTTCCTGACAACCTGCACACACCTCCTTACTGGCGTGCAGCAGAGCACCCCCTCAAACAGGGACGGAGATAACAGGGTGATGAGAGCAGGAGGAAGCAGCCCCAGGAGCAAGGCTCAGGTGGGGAACGCTCCCCAGCTATACCTGTGTTCTGGTTTTCCTCCCACCATCACCACCTCCCACCCTGGGCGCGAGAAACGGCTCCTGGATGACCCGATTGCTCTCAACCGCAGCTCAGAGTCACCCGCTGGCAATGACACCCCTTGGCACTGCCATGGCGCAGCCACCACTATGCCAATGCTGGGAATTAACAGCACGAGACTCTGGAAATACTGAGTAGCCTTTTTGGTGACTTTCCTTATTACCCCCTGATCCAGAGCGTTGTTGCCCTCCAAAGGAACTTGGTCATTACAGCAGATTTTTCAAACACTTATGAGGCTTATTGCAGCAAGATGAACAGAGGAACTGTTCCCCAAGAAGGAGGATCTATCTGATTTCACAATTGCAAAGTTGATGAGGAATATTGTTCAGAGACAACCTGAAAGACCCGCAGCTTCCCATGCAGCAGCAGTGTGAAACTGGCTGATCCTCCAAGCAGACACGGGTGAGGTGGTTAAAGCTAAAACGAAAGAACCACCTGCTGAAGTGTAAACTCGACCCACTATTTCTGCATTGAGGTTCACAAGAATAAAGCTCGTTTTGCTCCCCACTTTCACACCAGTTAGGAAGTTGTTTAATTCCAAACCGAAAGCACTGGTGCTTTGCTTGGACCCCCGTAACGTCGCCCTGCCAGCTGGCAGCTTTTCTTTTTCCCTCGCTAATGAAGCGCAGGCACCTGAGCACTGACCCAGCTCACTCCCATCCCGGTGCTCTACTCTCGCTTTTGCAGTTTACTGGAAACTTACAGGACAAGATCAGCTGGCACAGCTCTCTCCAGGGAAGCAGGAGCTAAATGTCAGCAATCTTTTTGGGTAATGAGGAAGATGTATTCTGAAAAAAGGGACTAGAGATAGCTCAGGAAAACCAGGAGACCATGGGGCTCTGGCCAAGAGAAGAACTGTGGCTTTGGGATTGAAGAAGGAGAACTAAGCACACCACCACAATTTCTGAGACAGAAATGACATCTGCATCCGAGAAAGGCAGCAGCATTCTTGCCAGGTAAACGTGTAACCAGAAAAAGGGTACGGGAGGAAAGGCAGAGCTGGGAGTTGTCAGGCCAGACCATGCAACAGCTGGACGGAGCAAAAGTGCAAGATGAGTCATTGAGGTCATGGACAAGAGGAGGGGACTGAAAAGGGAAGGCAAAGCAGCATGAGCTGACAGTGGAGAAGCTGGCCAAGGTAAGATCCTTGTCAACGACCACAGATGTGGGAAGGTGGGCTGGGAAGCAGAGGGGAGAGAGGTGAAAGTGGGCATTGTCCAAGGCAGGAGCAGTGCCTGGAGGACTGACATCTGAGCAGGCTGCGAGGGATGAAGACTTTTCTAGAAACAAATGAAAGACTTCAGAGACAAAAAAGGGGAAAGTGGGGGAAAGGTAAAGAAAATGAAGCAAGAAGTTAATGAGCCAGGCTGGCACAAATAGCGGTGGAAACAAGCGTGGGAGTTGTCAAAGTACAGAAGGTGATCTGTCTGCGTAGGAAAAAGTTCTCCAGAACCGAGGAGGAAAAGGAGACGAAAGTGCTGGTGAGAAAGAAATCAGAGCAGAGAGGGGATTTTATGAGGGTGGAGAGAGGGAGGACAGGGGGCAAACAGCCAGGTGAGAGCGAGAGGAGGAGAGCGGAAACACAGGACATCTCTACTGCCAGGAGAGCTGCAGAGGGAGAACGGCGGGCAGGAGCGATGCACGGGCTGTCACGCTTGTGCGAACCGATGAAAATCAGAAGCATTTCTGGGTTCAGTTAACAGAAACGGGCACCTTCCCTCGGTAACCAGCACCGAGGCGCAGCAGGGGCAGGACCACCAGCAGCCCTCACCACAGACACCCAGCTGCTTCCCCTCTGCCAAGACAGCTCTGCGAGACGGCTGCCAGCCCTTCCACCCCACAGAGCTGCCCTCAGGGGAGCGGGGCTGCTGCCAGCTCACCGCAGCGTGAAGCTGAACCGCTCCGCACCGGTGCCTATAGCAGGGCAGCCATGGCCAGCTGGGGCCAGAGAGGACAAGTGACATGGCTCTGTGCCGCCCTGTTACCGCTTCTTCGGGTCCATCCCGCTCAGAAGAAAAAACACACACCAAAAAAAAGAAATAACAACGATACTGGGAACACCCTGAGGAGGATATCTGATGAAGAACAAGCGCTTGCCACAGCACCCACCCCATGAGGCAACGACCCACGGGTTCCATCACGCGCCCTGCAAAGCCTCACAGCCCCAGCGTGGTCACAGCAACCAGGGCCAAGAGGCGCCCGAGCGCAACCCCTCCTGCTGGCAGCTGGACATGCACGGGCAGCAGCAGAGGCAGCCCCTCTGCCCCTGGTGCCCATCTGCTTCTATTTTTAATTAACGAAAAAACCAGCAGCTGCACAGAGGAAGAAATAAGGGGGGAATGAGGCAACAGGAAGATGAAGTGCTTGGTGAGGTGAATCTTTGCTTACAGCCTTCAGGCACGTATTTACTGCTAAAATACAGTCTGGTTTGGTGGAAACGTCCGTCAGACCAAAAGTGGTTAAAGTGCTTTGAATCAAAAACTCTCGAGGTGTTTTTTTTTTTGTATCAAAACCCAATTGTTTCCTCATTTCAAATTTCCCCAATAACAGTGAAATAACCACCTGCTTTCCCTACACCTAAAGCAGTTTTGTCACTTGTTTTCACTTCAGCCAGAAAACATTTAAAGCTCATTTTAAATGACCTCAAGTGGTTTTCTTAGAAATTAACATTTTCTGATATTGCCCCACATACACTGTATTTCCAACTCCACACCCTCGGACTTACGCACAACCAGGGTCCAGACTTTAATAACACGTTTTCAATGATTTAAACATTGAAATCCCTTCATCTCATTGTGTTTCAGTAGTAGAAACCTTATAGCCTGGGGCAGATAACTGCTCACAGAAATTTTACTATCTGAAGTGGAACTGAGGCTTATTGTTACAAATAGTCACATAATTAGGTTAAAAGGGACATAAATCTTCACAAAGTCAAGTTCCTTCCTGCTCTGAAGGCACATTTGCAGCAGGGAAAGTCCATTTAACTGGGGCTTGAAGCTGAAAAATAAGATTAAAATAGCAAGTAAGCCCAAGAAGCTTCTCAGTCATAGTTGTAAAACCATTTGCCCTGTAAATCTGACTGCCTGAAATGGAAATGAACTCCACACCATGTCTGCCAGAGAGCAAGACACGGGTCACAGGGGCTAGAAGGGAAGAAGGGGGACAACACGGCCCCATTACCAGCCGTTTCATAGCTGAAAGGAAGGCAAAGCAGTTCAGCAGCTGGAAAGGCACGGGGTTGAAGGAGGAGGTGGCAGCCCACCTCCTCCTCTGACCCTCTGGATCCTCCTAGATCCAAAAAGTACTGTGGCAGCTCAGCTAAGTGAAACCAAGGAGCTTAAATCCCAAGCCGACATCCCGCAGTTTCTCACACTGGTGTCCGAGCTCTGTAGGACAGGTCTGATCTCAGCCTTCTCGTGGCTCCTGACACCGGGCATGGGACACAATTTGCATAACCTTAGACGGTAGCTAGTCATCTTGACACCCCTTTAGTCACTGGGGAAAAGTCAGTGCTTGCCATAGCAAAGCTGAGCTGCTCCTAGAGCAGGGATCTGCCCCAGCCGCACCCTGCCCATACCCACTGCTTCTTGGTAACTGAAGGAGGAGCCCAGCACAGTGCTCGCTCGTGTCCCAGCAGGGTCCCCACAGGCTCTCTGGAGAGGCTGAGCCCCGCCGACATCCTCTGTTCACACCCTCCTGATGGTGAGGGCTGTCAGGTCTCCAACACAGGCAGCAGTTAGACGTGGTCCTGGGCTCAGCGCTCCTGGGAGCTCACTCAGGCTGCTGCCCGCACAGAACGTGGGCTGCTCCAGAGCCCCGTTTAAGATGCTTTACATTTCCAACACCTCATCAAGTTCTTCATCCACTCCAAAACCTAAAATTAGCCACTCTGACACCAAACTTGAAACCTAGAAGTCCATTATTTGCTCCTACTCCTTTACTTGAGAGGAAGCAGCTTTTCAGCAGCATCAGACTGAACAGGAGGAGCTCCATCAGGGAGCACAACGGCGGCTGCTCCCTGAAGACAGGGGACCGGGGAGCCAAGGGTGACCCCAGCACAGGCAGTGCCCTCACCCACTGGGTGCAGCCCCCCCAGGCAGGCAGAACGGGGTGCTGGCAACACAGCTCATCCCATCAGCAACCCCAGGGCAAGCACAGAGCCAGGTCTGGGGCTCATCCAGGCAGGAGCAAAGGGAAGCAGAGCCAGAGCTGGAGGCCAGGCTGCAATGCAGCTCCAAAGCCTCCCCACCAAGAGCCATGGTCAAAGCCCAGGCTAGGAAAAAAACCTACAATGTGCATCCAAAGGTGACAAAGTTACCAAAGGAGACAAGTTACCTGCACAGCTGAGGTCCCTCCCAGAGCAGGGCCAGAGCTGAGCATGCCCCCACGAGAGGAGGAAGGGAGGGAGGGTCCCACCCCGAGCTTAAATGGAGCGCTGGGCAGGCTGGGGAGCCCCAGGTGAGGCTGCTCAGGGCCAGGAAGGGGTGTTGACCTCAGCAAAGCCTTAGTGACGGGCTGGAGCAGCTGCCAAACATCCCTGCGAGGAGATCTGGGCTGTGGAGCCCTGCAGCCTTCCAGACTTTCCTACCACAGACACTGAGTCACTCCCACATCAGCTTCCTTCTAGCAGCCCCTAAAAACCCTTCCTCCTTTTCCAGTAACCCCCTGCCCTGTCCGCCGCGTCGAGGCCTCTTTCCTCTCTCCACTGCCACCGCAAGTGCCCAACACGGTGTGGGAAGGTGCTCTCGCCAGCCCCGGGCTGATCCTTTCCCCACGGCAGATCTCTGCAGGCTGTGCCTGGCGGTGGTCTCCACCTGCCATCCCTCCCGCGCCGCATCGCGCCGGCAGGTTGTGTGGAGGTGTCTCATCAGGGTGGGCAGCTGCCAAGGCAGAGCCAAACCAACACCGACACGGGGGGCTGTGGGTAGAGCGGCCAAGAGCAACGTGAGAAATCAGAAGGTTTTTATCTGAACCCTTGCTGTTTCTTGGTCCTCTTCCTGTGACGCAGAGCTAATGCCGCTGCCTTTCCTAGCGGGCTGAACGCGCTAAAGGCCACGAGGTGCTCAAAGAGGTTAATAAATACCCAAACATCTCTCTGTGCTTCATCTGATAGCTCGGGGGGCTTCAGACCTGCTGCCTGGGGAACTGACAACAGTCCAACCGCAGCTGCACCGGGTGTGGGCTGCAAAGCCTGCCCACAGAGCTGCGTACATGTCCAGCCAGCCGGAGCAAGCAGCTGTGCTGCTGCAGCCCCGCCGCTCCGCCGGAGCTCGATGCGCCGAGGGTAAAGCGGCACAGGGCGGTGTGGGGCTTTGTGCACCACCGGAGCTGGTCTGGATGCTGGTCACGCTCCAGTCAAACCATTCAGGCCAGGCAGTGGGCAGGACAGATGTCTCCACGAGGACAGACGGTTCCCAAGCGTGCTGCTCCGAAGGGAAAACGTCGTGAAAGAATGCCAAACCTCAGCGAGGTCAGCCAGGCCAGCGCTGTGTGCCGTGCAGCTGCACGGCCGGTGTTCCAGCATAGCAGCCTCTTGCCCAAGTTTACTCTTTTGCCAAGAAAAAGGCTGAGAAAAAAAGCATTTTTTCCTCAAAGCTTTCTCTGGTGACCTACGTGGAGAAATATTTTGATTGCCTTCCCTGGTGATCGGCAAGCGCGCTCCCAAACGCTCAAGCTGAGGTTGAACCAAGGACTCGGGACTATTAAAAGTGGGTTTGGTGAGGAGGAGGTGTCGGAGCTGCAGTCGTGGGCAGCCAACCCAAGGGCTTTAGACACTTTGCATTTCCACTTGTGCTACAGAAGGTGCCTGGGACGGAGCCACGCGCCTGCAGCTGCCCTGTCCGGAGCTGTTCAGCACCAACCTCCCGCCTCAATCCGGCAGGAGTCCAGGAACGAGCAGTTCCTTCACGCCTCTCACGTCCCCCAGTGCTGCCAGCACTCCCCCAGTGCTGGTGCTGTCCCTACGCTGCCAGCCTCCGGCTCCTCCCCAAGCGCAGCTGCCGTGGTGCCTAAAACAAGCAACGGAACCCGAGTGCCTCGCTGTTGTGGTGGTGCTAGGGCTGTCCTTTGTCATTTCCACGTGGTGGGAGGACCCGCTCGGCTCAGCGCGGGCGTTCCGGCTGGGTTCCCACCCGTGGCACACACCTCCAGGGAGACCGCCCTAACTACCGCACTGGTCAACTATTCCTTGTGAAGAGGAGGGGTGCCTCTCCACCCTTCCTTTCTCAGCTCTTCCACTTGTGCAGCCAAGAATTCACCGTTGCTGAGCCAAAAGAGGGAGGGAGGGAGGGAGAGATCACGTACCCGTCGGCTCAGCATCTCCTCTGAGCTCCCTGCAGCACCCGCTCTCCGGAGAAGCCGACCTCCCCCGGGGCTGGAGGAGAAAGCCATGAGCCTCACACAAGCCTCTGAAATCACTCCAGTGTCCAAACATCAGGCACGGGAGTGCTTATTGTTGGAGGATGTGCAGATGCAACGGCTCCAGTCCCAACACATGTGAGCAGAAAGCAGCCCTGTGCTGCTCCGGGCCAGATTCAGATGAAAGCTATATATAGCCTGGTCTGAAGAAGCAGCAATGAGATGAAAGGCAGCTGAGTTTTGGGCTTAAACATCCGATTTTTAAAATACAGCTGCAATGGAAGAGGCTGCAAAGCTCTGTGTGGTGAGTCCACACCTTACTGTGAAAAGGGTCATGTTCCAACAGCACCACGACAGGGTGCAAATACCCTCCCTCCATCCTTCGGTACAAATCTTCTCCCAGCAGAGAGGATTGAACGAGGACAGAGAAACAATGAGTCCCCTCAGCCGCAGAGCTCTCTCACTTCTGCAACGGCTCTAATCTCTGGTTTAGGGAGAAAAAATGTCATTTGTTCCCAATGCTCCTTCACTCCCCACGAGAACAGGATTAATGGCTTCTGCCAGTTTTAACAAGAAAACATTGCCGGTAAATAACAAACATTTCCTGCTTGCAGATCTGGCCCGATTTCACGTGAAATCAGCCCTGTTTCCCTCTCGCTGCTCTGCAGCGCCTGTTCCACGGCTCAAGGGAGGCTGTGCCCGACACCGCCGCAGTGCCAGACTGCGCGTGGTCACTCTCCCTTCCTCCTCCTCGCCCAGGGACCGCTCAGGACAGCCTGTTTCCTACACCCCTCGCAGGGCACAGGCACTTGGAGCAGCAGGACTGCGGTCAAACACCGCTCAGCCCTCACGTGCCCTGCTGGAACTTCCCTCCCTGCTGCCCGCACTGCGGAAGGCAGTATCTTTCCTCCCTCCGAAGCATCTGTGGAGACTGCTGACAAAAGGCAGGGTACTGCTCTGACGAAGCTGACATCCTTTGCCCTGCGGCAATTAATAAATTCTTGTTAACAGAGCTAACAAGAAACCCCTGTCCAGAGCTCCTTCCAGACATCAGCTCGCTTTTCGGTTAGAAAGAAAGGAGAAGGGATCACCACGGCTGATCTTTGCACCCTGATGCATTATTCAATTGAGTAAAACTCTCACATCACTGTGCACATCTCGACCACAAACCGGTGGTTTCTTCTTTTTTTTTTTCTAACTGTACAACAGTTCTCAGAAAAAACTGATTGCACCATGAGTTCGTGAGATGGAGCTATCCGCGACCATGTATTTTGTCATTTACTGGGGCTAAAAATGGTTTTTATCTAGATGCAAAGATGCTGAGACCTCCTGGGAGAAGTAGAGATGGGGTTGATGTCGATGTGGAAGAGGAACCTGAGAATTACTGACAGATCTGGGAAACATCTTGTGTTCTGCTTACGGAGGGTAGACTGAAAAAAAAAACCCCAAAGTGCTTTATGCAAGCTCAGCAAGCCAAAACCACCCCCAAGAACCCAAACAAAAAAGCCCAGAACCCTATTACCCAGCCTCAGACGAGGAAGTGTAGAGGCCAGCTCCAGCTCTAAGGCAGTTATGATGTCTCAGGGAGAGCCTGACGCCCCCTGCGATCAGCTACGGCCCATCAGACAGGGGGTCATGGGATGGTGCTGCGCTCTTCCACTGCTGCCAGGGAGGAGGAGAAACAAGGAACCTTGCGTGTAGGCTGAAAGCAGCCGTTCGAAGAAGCCAATGTTGAACTTTTTCTCTCTTTGACTACTCGTTGGGATGTTCTACACTTGGAACCCCCCAGACCATACTCTTTGGTTTCTCATCAGGTTTTAAAGATGGAGACGTCATCCCTACCTCACAAGGGGGAGAAATCTCCCCGTCCTGAACCTCCCAAACAGATTCTCAAAGGTTTTCATTCTAAAGCAGCAAAAATAGAAAGTTACAGTCGAACACCCGCCAGAAGGTTGTGGGTACTTGCTGCCTCAAGGTGGGTAGGACCGTTGTGATCTGGCTCCCTAACGAGGTCTCTCAGCTAAACGAGCGCTGTGTGCGTGGGAGGCGGTTTGCAGGACATGTTTGTGGGAAGTGACCCTCGTGTGCACACACAGCTCAAGCCTCGCTTCTGTGCAAAACCTTAACCAGCCCTAGAATCGATGGGCAATGTTTGCACAGGACTTTGCCAGTTAAAGCTCGGGTTTAAGCCCTGCTCAAGAGATAGGAGCTGTGCTACTGGTGCAAGGGCAGTGCGACTGGTGCAAGGGCAGTGCAACTGGTGAATGGGCTTTGCCTCTCCAAGTACAACTGTAATATGGCGGGGGGAGTACATGTAGACTGACTCAACGGCAACAAAGGTTCCTTTTCCTAGCTCATCAGTCCCGTATCTGATCGTACGTGGTTAGAAACACCAACTTGCGGTCAAATTCCTTAAGGCAACCGATAGCCCAGCTTCAGAAATACCATTTAAGGAATTGGTAGTTTGATACAATCCACATTATGGAGAGAAAATGAAATAGGTGAGAAGCTAAAAAAGTGAGGAAATAAGAAAAAAAAAGTAAAAAAAATAGGATGCAGCTTAACTGTTGTGTCATCCCAGAACGTGGAGGATGCTTTCTGCTCAAAGCATGGCAGAACTGCAGAATATTATTGTGTCGCATTTCCTCCCCAGGTGTCAGAGAAAACCAGTGACTGCTGAGGGAAAGACTGATTTCAAAGAGAAAATAGGAAAAAAAAAAGAGAGAAAACCTAAATACCGAGATACTGGAGAAATCGTCAAAAGGAGAAGTAGTGCCTGAAAAAATCGACAGGGCCAATGAATTACCATTGCCAAGGAAATCTTGACTCCTGTGTCCTAATGAGCTGCCCGTAATGGTACAGAATTACTCATTCCTTCCAACCCAGAGCGGGGTTTAACAGTCCTCATGGGATGCAGGCGAAGGACAGCGTTCTCCAAAATGGGAAGCAGGCCCCAGGTCTGACACGCATTCCTGTTGGCTCCTGCTCTGCTCCCTCCCACCACTTTCAGAAGACCAAATCCACCTTCTCGTGAGATGCCGCAGCTCCCTTCTGGGCCTCTTCCCAGCTCTCCTTTGCCTCTTTGCCGAGGACGTGCTGTACTGTAGGTCTCCAGCTCTGTCCATGCCCACAGGAAGGTGCAAACTTGGCATTTGCAACTGCTGGTGGTCAGCTTCGGTGGAGTCCAAGCGCCGTTAGGCACGTAGTGCAAGACTGAGAGCTTACAACGGGTCTTCACAAGCCAAAAACCCCACAAACAGATGGCGCTTCACCAACGTTTCTCAGGAGGAGCCGAGATAAAGCTGCTCTATCTTCATGTACATACATCCCTGCACCTCTGCCCCTGGGCAGGGAAATTAAATCAGCTCCCAAGACTTTATCCTGCCCTGTTAGAATGACGGGAAGTAGTGACAGGAGCAAAACCTTCTCATGTCTTTCCATTATTCCGATCAACCAGTGAAATCCTCGTAGATGCTTTGATTTGTAGGTACTGTCAGCGCTGTTCCTCATCTTAATGAAATGAAAAAATGATTGTTCCATGAGCCTGTTTTCTCTCATGGTGGTTCCATGAGCCTGTTTTCTCTCAGGGATCATTGTCCTTGAAGTCCTTTACTAGACAGGAGCTACCCAGAGCAGACCCGAATACGTCTGTTGCTGTTGATCTCTTGGTGTTAGTTGTTGATGTCACTGAATTTGTTTTTTTTCCGCTGAACAGAGATACCTAGGCACACGCCCAGCCCTGTGCTCATGCTTGTAAGGCACCATGTTTGTCCTACTCAGCAACTGCCAGGCCTTTCGATATGCTGAGGTTAGTTGCCTTGCTTTGACTTTTGCTCTTGTCAGGTTCGCTCTGCGCACCCATCTCGTTTGGGTATGACGGCAGTCTGACCTCATTCTGGTCAGGTCATTCCTAGTTTTTAAACTCAACTAAGTTCTCTGTTTGCTGCTCTCTACCCAGATGAAGTGAAAGGGGAAGCACAGTCTTATGAAGCAAATGTGATGAAGAACATGGTGGAGCTTGCTCATACTAACACCGGGGGGTGTTTTTCAGTCTCGGGAATCCCCTGTGGAGTCCATCGCTTTCTGTGCTCCAGTTCATATGAAAACGCTTGCCCTTCACTTTGCAGCCACCATGTGCAGGGTGCTGCTGCCCACAACGTCACAGACAATATCTGGGATGCTGGCACACCAATAGCTTTTGAAGGAGCCTCATGTTCCTTCCAGCCTTCTCAGTGCCCGCTTCTCTGCCTCTCCACGTGGTGTGTGCTCCGTGCTGGTGAGCCGTGCCGTGAGACGGATGGGAACTCCTTTGGTCTGCTGGGAGGAAGTACTGCAAACACGCAGACACCTGAACTCCGAGCCGAGGATCTTCCCACACCAGTTTCATGAGCTTTCCCCCGCTGCCCCAGGCACTACCACACTCTACCGTTATCGTATCTGCTGCCTTAGACAGGAGGGCGAGCTGTGGGCACGGGAATGCCCCAAAGGTTCCGACACAGGTTGAAAATCTTATTTTCTGAAAGCCAGCTGTTACATTTCAGGTAGGTTCCCAATGGCAACAACCTGAGGGTATGCAAGTTCACACCACTATCTCAGACTTTCCTTACCACCACTCTTATTAATGGCTTCCCGGTACAAGAGGGGTTAGACACCAGCATGTAAGAGTTGACGGTACTCCAGCAGACACCTTCTGAGCTGATTTTGGTTCCCTTAGTAGGATGATCTGATACTAGAAGATCCTTACGCAGAGAGCTCTAAAGCCTGTTTGTGGTATAATCTTTGCAGTGAGTTGGATCTCCCCAGATTGTGCCAGTCTCTTCCCCAGGCACGCTGCCGGCAGCGAGCAACGGCCATTAGCACAAAGCTCCCGACGGCACATGAAGGATGGGTTCCACACGCTGTGAGGATGGCAAAAGACAACGGATGAAGCTATTTTTAGTACCAGTTGCATGGAAACTACTTCTCAGAGGCTCTGGAGCTGTTAGAGTAGAAGACATATTTCCCCCTTTTTAGTTTCTGATGAAAAACAGAACTTCAGAAGTAAACAACATTAACAGTTCTGATGGGTAAGTACTTGTGGCTGGTATTCGCAAGCCTCAGATCTCCCAGCAGCAAATCTTCTCTCAGCTCCAGAGGTTTGAGTTGTTCAGCTCATCCGAATAAAACCTGGGGTGAGCTTCCAAGGTTCTGGGTACCCCAGACCCCAAATCATTTTAAGATTTCCTCTTTCTTCCCGCTGTCAGAGAGAAATATTTTCATTCATGTAGGAACACTGGGACAGGAACGTTTTCAGTTCATTATCTATTCACAGCGTCAGGAGCCTGCGGAAGGGAGCGGGTGATGTGGGATGGAGCCAGCGATGAACGAAGGCAGAACTAGCAGGTCTCTCTATTAGGAAATGCTCCTGTTTTGAATTAAACCCCTATTTATTTCAAACAGACTCTGCCTCTCTTTTGGACAAAAGTCACATGTGCGTCTGCACTAGGACCAGAGGAAATTATTAACAACATGATTTAACGATGCTATGGAATGATTACCATCTGGGGGCCCAAATCCATCCCTAAAAGTACCAGATTTTGAAATGTTTGCCATTCTGTGTTGCTCTTTTTGTTACCTGATCGACAGGGTGCGGGAGGATTTTAGAATAAACATCACATTTAGGTGCGTTAATCCGCACATATGCCCTTCACTCCCTGCTATAAGTGTCTGTACTTCTATAAATAAATAGTTCTCCAAAAGAAGAAAGACAATCAGACAAATATTTACCTTCTGTTTGTCATGCTCCAACTCTTGACCAAACTCGTATAATTGGATACTCTCGGTCACTGAGTATCTGCTTTTCCACACTGTGAAGGCTTGACTTGACAGCAAAATAAATCTGCTATCCATGCTACAGCACGAAATCTAACTCCAAGATTTTATTTCAGGCAAATGTTAATTATTATATAATATTGGTGAGACTAAGGATAATTTAGACATGCAATTGGTTTTCCTCTGGTTCCCACTAAAGGGCTGTGATTTGTTTCAGTGGAGATGGATTTTTTTTTTCCTTCCCATGTACATGGCTATCTAAAAAACCTGCTCCAAATATTCTGCATCCTATAGTGCATTGATGCTGTTACTGCCTGGTAGGAGACAGAGCAGCAACCTGATTTGGGGTTTGGAAAAGGACTCGGAAAGAAAACCGGAGCATGATGAAGGCACAGCAACATGCTTCTGCATGTGTCCACCCTTGCACATTGAAACAAGCTTCCTAACAGACAGACAGGCAAACGTGGGGCTGTTCTTTGCACTAGAGCGTGCGTTGCTCCATTATTCACCACGTACCGGCAGCAGCGAACGTCCAGGCTGCCGCTGCGCTGGAGCCCCACATCTCCCAAACGGGCAGGTGGGCTCTGCAGCAGCCTGGGGCATCCCCTCATCGGGGAGGCTGCTCCACGTGGGCTTCTCGTCTCTGCAGTGGAGGACACAGAAGGCGTGCTGCAGACCAGCCCGGGGAAAGTCCACGACTAAGCCCCCCAGGGTCCAGCCCCTTCTCTGAACTCTGGGAAGTGTTGCCCACACTGTTCCGCAGGAGCCGGGCTCTGCTTTGATACAGGTAGTTACGGCAGCGAGTGTTTCTGCAGGCTCAGTGTTCTGGTAAGCGATAACCACGAGCGGGAACAGCAAGTTATGCAAATCGCAGTTTTACCTGGCAAAGTTTTACCGGCGCAAAGAGGGCTATAGGGGAAGCAGGTCTGTAACCAGTAGAACTGCCTGTGAAATCCCTTGAGTAAGTGCAGTTTTATCAGCAGAAAAAGCCACTTCCCCACTCCGTGCCTGCAGGATATCTGATATGCAGCACTGGCAAGCAAGGTCCGAATCCTCCGGCTGGCTCTGCCAGATGCCCCTTCCAGCACCAAGCCTGCGTGGTACTGGACAGCTCATTTAGAAGCTTTTCGAATGTACAGAATCACAGAATCATCTGGTTAGAAGAGACCTTTAAGATCACCCAGTCCAGCTGTTCCCCTGCGCTGCCAGGGTCCCCAAACCATGTCCCTCAGCACCACCTCCACACGGCTGTTAGACCCCTCCAGCGATGGGGACTCCACCACCGCCCTGGGCAGCCTGTTCCAACGCCTGACAACCCTCTCTGTAAAGAAGTTTTTCCTGATATCTGCCCTAGATCTCCCCTGGTGCAGCTTAAGGCCATTTCCTCTCGTCCTGTCACTTGTCACACGGGAGAAGAGACCAAGCCCCACCTCTCCCCAACCTCCTGTCAGGGAGTTGTAGGGAGCGATAAGGTCTCCCCTGAGCCCCCTTTTCTCCAGGCTGAACAACCCCAGGTCCCTCAGCCGCTCCTCATCGGACTTGCTCTCCAGACCCCTCACCAGCTTCGTTGCCCTTCTCTAAGCACGCTCCAGCACCTCAACGTCCTTCTTGAATCTTCTAGAAGTGCAGCAGCAAAAGTCCATCAGTGCCAAACAGGAAAAGGCAGTCCCCACTTTCCAAGTGGGTCAAGTTAAACCCGAAGAAACTCCACAAAACTATTGCACAGGGTTTATAAGACTCGTGCCTTTAGATCTCGGCCGTGGTTCTACCCTTCTCGTACAACACGCTGCCCTAAGCCAGGCTGCCAGAGCAATTCGCATGCGTGAGTAGAGCAGCGAGTAGCTGCACCTCTTCTGGAAGCAGAGCCGTTCATATGCACACAGCCTGTTCTCACAGGCGCCCTTTTCCAGTGTGGTAATGTACTGCTGTGACTGCCGTGTGTCACCCACCCACACATAGAGTGCAGCTATGGTAACTTCACCTCTCCCTTCCACAAAGATTGTGGCCTCTGCGCCGGTCACTCAGGTCTATCGGAGACAAGGGAGTGAGGGTTTAAAGCGTTACAGCGGGAAGTTGGCTCAGAGAGCGTCTGCAGAGAGTTGATCGTGTTTGTTTCCCACCAGTGCCAGGTGGGTCAATCCATTCCCATCGCTGATGAACAAAAAAGTTCAGCTGAACAGGAAGTACTGGTAAACACCGCAACGTCGGCCGAAAGCTCACTATTGCTTTTCACGAAGCCCATATAAATAATTTTAAAACAGACCTCGGACAATCTGCCATCCCCTACCAACCTCCTTTGACAATCCATGGGTACGGGCCACCGGTACAGTGCAGCGCTGCATTCCGGGGGGATGGTTGTGGGGCATTCTTACCTGAAGCAGAGCCATGAGGTTTGGCTTTCTGAGCAGTTGGGCATCAACGTTATGTTGTCCCCAAGCCAGCGATGCTCTGCTTCACACTCTTAAACCGTAACAGAGCGGAGAGTTTAGCTCGAGAGCTACAGGGACAGATGTGTCCTGCAGGCGAGAGGCCAGTCCTGAAGAGCCAAACCAGGCCAGATTCTTGGTGGCTTTCTGAAAATCCAAGCAATTAGGTCCTCTAAGTGGGTGAAGCCCTCACTTCGCTACAGCATTTACCCTCTGGGACAAGCGTGAGGCTGGGTTTCACCCCATGGCTTGAACCAATTTCTAAAGTGCCACTGTTTGACGTTGCTGGCAGCAAGTGTAAACTGAGCTGCCTGCTTATTTAGTTCAAGAGAAATGTCAGGGCAGGCTTGGATGAGCTCTATAAAAAGCCATTGGGAAGTTTGACTTCATCAGCAAGAGGACTCAGCACTAGGTGAAACAGGGCAACCACCAGCCAAGGCTCACACACAGCCACGACCACCTACAGCCCCGCGATCAGGAAGCCAGAGCAAAGCTGAACTTCCTAGGGAGGAGCAAGCAGAAACCTCAGGAGTCTTTCCAGGGTTAGCTCAGAGCCGTGCTTGGAGACGAGGAAGGGCGCCCAGTTCCATTCGGGACCTTCTCCCGCAGCAGCCCAGGGGGTGCTGAGCCATCCCGGCGGAGCAGCGGGAGAGAAAACACCGAGGACAAAGGCACACGAACCCTGTTTTGGGGCAACGCGTGGCCAGGACTCAGCTCAGCAGGGCTGGGAGCCCAGCAAGCGAGTCCCACAGAGGCAGGTAGGAGCTGGGAGCCAGGCGCCCGCCCCGGCGTGGATCCACAGGCAAAGCAGCACCTTGCGGCACCCCGTGATGTCATTCAGGTCGCGGTGCGCATGTAAACAAGGCTGGCGCAGTGCAGCCGCCACACTCCACTTCCTTCTGGCAGCACAGTGACACCGAGCCGGGTTCCTGCCTGAAGAGGTAAGGCTGCGTTTAAGCTCTCTCTTTGCAACCTGGAACAGCGTTAACGAGGTTCTGGGTGCTGTTTCCCAGGAGAACATTGCGCTGGATTTATCGTAGGGATTGGCTCCTGCCCAGAGGACTCTGTGGCACGTTGAGCCTTGAAAAACCAGCAGCCCTCCTTGGGCGCCAACCCTCTGCATGAACACGCGGAGGAGTTGAACCAGCGGCTGCTTTGAAACTGCTGTTGCTGGGGAAAGCCAAACGCCCGAGCGTGGGCAACCAGCGGTTCTCCAACTGGTCTCCAGCGTCATCACCAGGCACCGTTTTCTTCTTCTGCCTGATTTCTCAGGGAATACCTCAAATCAGACTTGATAGCAGGGGAAACTTGCAAACCTGTTCTTTCTAACGTTGATCTGTACTAGCATGAGAGAATCCCCACGCCGCCTGTCCTTGTGCCATCCAACGCTCCCTGCCTGAGCTGCAACAGTAGGAAATTAATATTAGTCAGGGGGACAAAAATAGCAGGATTGCTTGGACTTGGTTTTGTTAAGGTGAATCCTGAGGCAGTTTTAAGTCACAGCTCAGGCTGCAGTCACTGGTCTGCATTAAAGCTTAATTTTCTTCACGGGCTGACGCTTTTAAAGTGTAAAAGGTGGTTTACTGGTGGGCTTGCACCGGCAGCTCAGCCCTGACGGGAGCCCAGCAACACAGCACGGATGCAGTTTGGCACTTACAGACAGGAGTCGTAGCGGGTGGCCCCTGAATATGGATTTTCTTAAAGCAAATCGAAAGGGAATCGCACCGAGGGCGAGTCAGGATGTCAAATCTGCCTTGTCGCGGGTTTGTGTAGAGGGCTTCAGCGGCAGGCGGGAGCAGTAGGATGTGTGAAGTAAGAGCGTGATTGTGGTTCAGGGTTTCTGGTGTCCTGCCAAAGTGCTGGGGCTTGGCTCCGGTGCGGACATCACCAGCCATGGGAACTGCATCCACGACGGAGGTCCAGCCGCGGGACCGCCTGCAGCAAGTGCTCCAGCGAGGCTGCAGCGGCCGGCCGCGTGTGCCTGCCCTGCTTCTCCAGCTGCCGCAGCTGCAGAAGTGAGAACTGGGCTGGCGTGCAAACCGAAAAACATCTCGTCACAACACATCAGACAAACCAGGTCTGCTCCTTTTTTTTTTTTTTTTTTTTTTTGTGGAAGATGAAAAGCAGAAAAAGTACCTTTAACTGTAGAACTTTCCACTTCTGACTGCAGAGGTTTCATACCGAAGCGCGAGTGCAATAGCGTGAGACGCTCACAACCGTGCAGAGGGCAGAGAGGCATCCGAGTCCTAACCAAATCAACGGGCCTGGCTGCTGCTGGGCACGCGGGAAAGATCCAGGACTCTGGGAGGACACTGCTGTGCTTCTCAGTCCTATCAAACACCTTTTTCCTAGCAATGCCACGTTTAGTTTAGACCCTTAATTATGTCCTTATTAATTATGCTTAGACAATCCTAGACGATTTATGTCCTTATTGCAACAGCCTCAGAACCAGAGATGCTAATAGTTAGATAATATTTACTACCGATTTTTTTTGAAATGTCACATTCTGAAAGCGCCGCTGCAGCAGGAGCTGCCTCCCTGCCAGGTGTAAATAAGCGTCGATAAAATCCGACGGAGCTTTTCAGCCTTCCGCCTTTGCTGTTCGCCCACCACGCAGCACGTGGCTCTGCTTTCCTTACGGCTTTGGAGAGCTCATTTCAGACCGACATTCGGTGTGTCAGGGCTGCTTTTGTGCCCAGGTGGGGAGAGAAGGGGACAGTGCGGGGTGGAGCTTCAATCCACACAAGAGAAGCGGCAGGAAGGGCAGAGACGCGGTAGTTTCGCAGTCCCCTGTGCATAAGCCTGGTGCCTTCTGTCTAAGGAGAGGGTTTAATCTCATTATATTTTTATGACTTTGTAATGAAGTCATTAATTCTCAGAAATGAATGCTTTTGAGATGTTCTGATGAGCCAGCAGACGTCACCCACGTTGATATTCATTGCATTAACGCTTCTGCGCTGCCAGCCAGGTCGTCCTGCTCAGTCCACTCCAGCACCAACGGCCCGACCCTGAGCTCGCCGACTGCAAAGAGGCTTTTTCTGACTCTCGGGCCACATGACTCCTGCTCAGCAATCACCGTGTCACATTTGCTGGGGGTGGTGGGGATGCGCCACACCTGCACTTCCACAGGTTGGGTTTTACAGCCTTTGGGCTCCACCAAAGCGCAGCTTTCAGGACTTTCTACCTGTAAATACCAGCAATGGGAGCACTGCTACCAGGAGCACTTTCTCCCTACTATCAGTTATTCAGCAAGGCCAGAGTTTGTCAGTTTGGGATCACCCAGAAGACAGCAACACAAACTCAGGAGAACATAGTCACGCCACCGCCCCTGCCTCCCCCACTCAGACAGCCCTTGGGGGCTCCAAAAATATGGCAAAGAGGAGGGCAAAAAAAGAGAAACCTTGATTAACTCTGACACCTTGTGGACAATTAGCAGATGAAGGCTGAGGGGGAACCCCTCGGAGCTCCACCATGGTCTCAGGCATGCTGCAGCCCAGCCCTGTGCTGGTCTGCATGCCTGGGCAGGGCTTGCTGCCATCAGAAAGTGAAGGCTGAACGCTGATATCGAGCGTGTGCACCCAGCATCACCCTTGTCACGTCCGTTCAGCCTAAACGGCTCCAATCGGAGGCCGGTTTGAGTCAGCAGCCTGAACTTGATTGTCCCGATTGCTGACGCTGCGGTCTGGTCCTTGGCTCTCACAGGAAATGTAAATAAGGACTAACTGCATCTAGGGACCTCAATGGGCCAATTGACCGTTATGACTCAAGAACATGCCACCACTGGCCAGCATTTAAATATAACCATGGCCTTAAAACAGAACATTTTGCCAATGTGCCTGATCCTCCGTGGTTTCAAGGGCCATCCAGCACTTGTGTTTGGGAGGAGCACCAGCCAGTCAGCCCAGCCTTGACATCCAAGGGAAACCAGGCAGCTAGGAAATTTGAAAGTGGCTCTTTAACGGCTGCTTGACAAAGTGAGAGGTCACCTGAAGGAACGGAAATTGGGTGTAGGGAGCAGTGCTCTTACTGGAGGCAAGGGCAGCAGACAGCATGGCCAGCTAGAGCTGCAGGTGAACCCCACGGAAAGGGAACCCAAACCTCCAGGCCACCAGAAATTCACAGTACTCTCAAGAAATGGGATGTGACCCCAATTTACCGCTCTGAGAAGCAACGCCCTGAGTGAACACTCCAGTGTTCAGCTCCATGCCTTGTCAACTCCCTGTCTCAGTGTCCTGAGGAGCACCAGAAAGGAGAGTGAGAGGTCTCCAACACTGCTTCTCAGACTGGTGGAGATAAGGCCTTGGGCCAGATGCATCTTTCCCTCTCATTTCCAGCACCTTTTCCCTCTTCCTTCCTCATGGACACGTTCATGATAGGAGCGAGGCTGTAGTGTCCTGGGATGGGGACAGGTGGGGTCACCCCACCATGGAGCAGAGCACCTCATCCCAGAGCTGCCTTGGGGCAAGGGTTACTGGGAGCGAACCGCAGACTGGAGGGATTGCCCTGGAGAGACGAAACCAGGCTGGGAGGTGTGCTCCGAGGCACCTCGCCTCCATGTACTTGTCCCTTCTTGGTGGAGGAAGGGGATCAGATAGAGGGTTTCTCAAGCGTAGCGTTTCTTTGCTGTTTGGTGCAGCTGAAGGATGTAGCCCAGCTGCTAAAGCTGAGGGTGCTGCAGGAGGTAAACATGCAGAGCTTGCTTTCTGCAGAGCGTGAGAAAATGAACGACAAGCTTAAAAAGCAAAGCGAGAACGTTGGCAACAGCATCTGCTTGAGTAGCCCGGAGGAGCGGTGGTGAGATGGCCTTGCTCACCGTCAGCCAGAGCCTCACCAGTGCCCCATGCTGGGACCTTGTCACGTCTAGGGCCTGAATTACAACCCTTCCATAGCAGCCTTGAACAGCGGCTGCTGCCAATTCCAAGTACCACAAGGTTTAAGGAGCTAAAAACCCAGCTATCTGTGTTCTTTGTCAGTGGAGAGCTCTCAACTCTACTCCTCTTTTGTAACGTGAAGGAAAAAAACGGTAGTAACAGGGTACGAGTTACTAATATCTACCTACAGAGACACTTCTGGCAAATGCCCCTTGCCAGTGGTGCAGGAAATGAGTCAGGAGGAGTGAATCAGTGTCTGCAGGGCCACATGGAATAGGAGGCTGATACTCAGGATTAACTGTTCTATTAGACACCGGCAGGAATCGCTGTAACGAGAATTACAACCCTATGGGAAATACCTGGTCACGCCAAACCCCTCCTGCCTGCCGTTTCCTACTGAAGACAAGTCCCAGCAACAAAAGTAGGCAAAAGAAAGCTGGCCCAATGGTTCAGCATGTGACATCCCTACCCGTCTGAATCGAAGGAGAGCCAGAAATGGGAAGTATCTGAAAATAAAAGTATCTGATGGAAAAAAAGCATTAGACTGAGGCTGCTGGGGTGATGAGAAATGGCCGTGGGTGATCTTCACCGTGAGGGTGCTGAGGCACTGGAACAGGGTGCCCAGAGAGGTTGTGGATGCCCCATCCCTGGAAGGCCAGGTTGGATGGGGCTCTGAGCAACCTGGTCTAGTGCAAGGTGTCCCTGGCCATGGCAGGGGGGTTCGATTAGATGATCCTGAAGGTCCCTTCCCACCCAAACCATTCTGTGAGTCTGTGATTAGGTCTCTGCTTGTTACATGGCAGCACTGGCTGCATTTACAATGGTCAAACTCTTCAAGCCCGCTCCCTGCTACCCTTTTCCTCATGGTGTGTCCCCATCACTCCAGAGAAGGTGGGTCCATGAGGTCCACTGACGAGGTCACCCACGCAATGCCTAACGTGCAGCTTAACGGCAGGTATGATTCAGTTCTTGGCACCCACGTTTTCATCGCAGGGCCATGTGCTTGCTCACAGGCAGAAGCTGGGCTATGGCGCATCTTTCTTCCACGTATTCCTCCTCTCTACCCAGAGACCAAACCACAGATGACCTTGAGCTGCCAGAAGCAGCTTCTCCTGCTCCTCTATTAGCAGTATAGCACAGTTTCACCCATGCTTACGGCACTAGGACAACCCAGCAAGGAGCCTGACACAACAGGAATGGTCCCCCACCTCTGCGTGAATAGTGGGAGACCTCTGAAAGGGCAGCTTTGAGGAAGGTAGCAGGACATTTTATCTGGAAGACATTTCCAAACCTCTACTCTGTACTGAATAGTCAGACAGGAAATGCAGATGTGAAAATCGACAACTCTTGCAGTGCCTTTGCCTTCACAGCCCCTGTTTTTGTTCTCTACAGGAATGACCCACCAACCCTATACCATGACAGACGTTTCCAGCAGCCCAGTCATGACGCAGAGCAACCAGACCTGCTCCAGTCACAATATAACGTTCAAAAACAGCCTGTACGCAACGACATACACCATCATATTCATCCCCGGCCTCCTGGCCAACAGCGCTGCCCTCTGGGTCTTGTGCCGCTTCATCAGCAAGAAGAACAAAGCCGTCATCTTCATGATCAACCTGGCCGTGGCCGACCTGGCTCACGTCCTCTCGCTGCCACTGAGAATATACTATTATATTAACTCCACGTGGCCTTTTGGGAGGTTCCTTTGCTTGCTGTGTTTCTACCTGAAGTACCTCAACATGTACGCCAGCATTTGCTTCCTCACCTGCATCAGCATCCAGCGGTATTTCTTCCTCTATCAGCCCTTCAAAGCCAAGGACTGGAAGCGGCGGTACGACGTAGCCATCAGCACTATGGTGTGGCTCTTCGTTGGGCTGGCGTGCTTGCCGTTCCCCATCATGCGCAGCTCCGGCCTAGCCAAAACCAGAAATACCTGCTTTGCAGACCTTCAGGTCCGGCAGATCAGCAGCACGGTGGCCACCGTGGTGATGACAGTCACGGCGGAGCTCTTCGGGTTCATCGGCCCCCTCATCATTATTTTATTCTGTACTTGGAAAACAAAAGACTCTCTTCGGGGCTTCCAGATACCACTGCAGAACAGCAGCGAGAGGCGGAAGGCTTTAAGGATGGTTTCCATGTGTGCCGTCGTGTTCTGCGTGTGTTTTGCACCATACCACATCAACTTCTTTTTCTACATGTTGGTGAAAGAAAATGTCATTACGGACTGCTTCCTGAGTGCCGTCACGCTTTACACCCAGCCCTTCTGCTTAAGTCTCGCCAGCCTGGACTGCTGTTTGGATCCCATCCTGTACTTCTTCATGACTTCAGAGTTCCAGGACCAGCTAACGAGGCACAGCAGCACGGTCATCAGGAGTCGGCTCATGAGCAAAGAGAGCGGCTCGTCCATTAAGGAATGACAAGAAAGCCAGCTTGAAAGGGTGAAGACGCTTCACGCGAAATCTGGGACTGTTCCGTGATACTCGATTACCAACTCCCTTGTGGAAGGTCCTGCACGTTTAGGCAGGGGAGTTTTGTGGCAGCGGAAATCTTTTCAAAATGTAGAAGATAAAACTCTGTTTAAGACCCACGCGCTGGAAGCTGGTGGGTGACCCAGCTGGCGTGACTACACCTACGGCCATGCCACCCTCCTGGACTAGAAAATACACAGGAGAGAGTGACAAAGCTGTTGCTAGGAAGCGGTGGAAACGTCCCAGGAGCGTTTCTTCTATTTTCCCAGCTCCATGGCTCTACGATCAAGCCAAAGACAATCCCACACCCACACACTGACATCTGCTGAATTGTCTTCTCCGCTAAGAACACACAATGCATACAAGAACCTGACAAGGGCCAGTAATAATAAACAGCGGTTTTGGTCTCCACACCCGGGGCTGCAGACACGTGAAGGCTGGCAGCTTGCTTCAGCTTGGCAGCCCCGGCTCACCGCTGCCCGTTCCTGCTTCGAGCGCATCCCACTGGTCACCACGTTTCCCTCTGCTTCGCCTCTCCCGCACTCTCCGTCCTGCTCTCGTTCATTATTCATCATCTCACCCAGCTTTCATTTTCCTCCTGAATTGCTGACACATCCCATAACTTGCACCTACAGCTGGTGCAAGACCTTCTGCAAGACCAATCCTCCCTACGGCTCCTCAGACACTCCAGAGGACAGGACCTTCGCTTGCTCTGAGGGACTCTCTTCCCCTCCAAGCTGCCCTGTTAGGAAGGGTGGCATCAGCACATGGCCTTTGCCTTTGGACCCGAGGGGCAGGACCACCACGAGCGTGCTGCAGGCTGGGCACAGCCGGGCTCGGCATCGGTACCGGTGGATTTGACCACACTGGTGGTATTGTTCGGGTCTTCGCTCTCTTCTGCATGCAGCTTCTTGAGCCTAGAGGTACCTGCAATGGATCTGCCCCACAAAACGTCGGCTCAACGCGTTTGACCAACATCTTTTAAAGAGAGGTGTCGTGGCCAAGGTGATTTCACTAGTAGCACATAGGCTGATTTCTTAAGTAAATTATTGTTGTTGTTTTTCCCAGCAGCTTCTCCCGTGTTCTTCATGTTTACAGTTTTATAATCACCGAGGAGGGACGAAAAGCGGTGACAGGAAAGGATGCCATTTACCCCTCATTCTAAACCAGTGACGGCTCTTCAGCCAAGTTCACCTGCTTTGCGTGACTTCAAGGGTATCCTCGTGATACCTGGGGATTGGTTTGGCTGAACACAGGCACTGATTTATTGCCTTTGAAACCTTGTGGTTCTTCCAAAGGAATGTGTACAATTCTCAGTAAGGACCAGTGCTGGCATCTTACACGTTGCTACAAAAATAGGAGAAACAGCAAGTGTTTCTTAAATTTAACTACTCAATTTTGCTTAGACAAAAATTTTTTGCATATCGTGTTTTTCCACTTGGCTATTTCACAATTAAATGAAAAAAACCAAAACAAACCCCAAACGACCCAGATTTAAATATCCATGACACTGGAATTCCTCTAAAAGGCAGCAAAGACACACTGATAAATGCAATAAGCTCTTGCAGTTCTCCTCCCACTTGTGAGAAGGTGATTACGGGCTGCAGTACAATGAACTTAATTGTACATGCAGATAAGGGAAAATACCAAAACATGCCTGAACTGAAGGGAGCAGCCATCACAGAGAGAGCTTTAGCGCAGGCTTCGCCAGTTTTCTGGTGGGAAAGCTGCAGGGGAACAGCCCGTCTCCCACTGAAGTCAATGGAAGTGGTTTCTCCGATGTAACCGGCAGTTTGTTATGCCGATGGTACACCTACGTGTTCACAGAGTCCCTCCAAGAATGGGAGCAGGGGTTGATGCTCAGGTACCAGTTAAACACCCAGGAGGAAATGTCGGTCAGTTCAGCCCTTTTCTCACACGGTATAATATCGTCAGTGAAGGAGACTTTAGTTTCCATGGTTGAGGATTTTTATGGACCGGGGAGCTGTTTACTGTGATTTCTCTCATACAATTCTCCATTCATCGGGTGAAAACAAGTTGAAGGCACTGCTGAGGTAACTACACAGCTTGTCCTACATTCTTCTTTCCAAAAAACTGATGCTTGAAAAAAAAATAAACGCATTTTTGCAAACATAAGCTGAGTTTTATAGTTGTCACTTATAGCTCAAAAACTGAACGGGATCAGCTCCTCCTTGAATCAAAGGGTTCAAGTGATGGAGCACATCGACTTTCACTATTCTTAGACTGCTTGCTTGTCTACCCCACCCTAGTATCACTGGTGTTTATTTTCACTTTTTAAAAAAAAACTACAACACTTACATTGAATTTAGAGTTATTCTGGGGAGAGAAAGGTCCTCCGTGGGAGTAGCTGTGTGTGACTGGGTGAGGATTGACTGTTCTTGTCCTTACACGCAGGCAGGACCACAGAAACCATCTTTATCTCATCCAACAGTCATTTTGCAGACTCAAATCTACACAGCTTAGAAAAGCACTCACACCATTGATGACAACACTGGTAAAGCAGAAATTGGTAACTACAGTCCCCTACGTACTGGAAGTTATACCATGGATCTGGCAGGACAACAGCTGCTCCAGCATCGGATGTCCAAAGAGCAATGGTGGCTCTCCCACCCTTCACAATGAGCTTGGTGGCTCCAACGGGGATAACATTCCCCGTTACCATGACAGCATCCCCAAGCACCCCAGCTGCTCGCGCTCTGCCCCCATCCTCCTGCCTCACTTGCCCTCTGACATCCCTTAGACCACCCAGAACTGTCCTTTTCACATAGTGCAGTCCCAGCCGGCGAGGAAAAGTCACAGGCTCAACACTTTCAGCCTTTCAAGTCGAATCACACCACTGTGCAGAAGGTTAGACAACTCGGTTTAATGGTCTCCTAACAGTGTGTGAGAAAGCAGGCTGGTTTTGGCTAGGATAGAGTTAAAGAGATCAAGGAAAACTTGTCATCTTCTGAAAGCATGTGGAAAGTCACAGACCATCAGTTCAGCCTCCACAAACCCATATGTGAAACTCAGACCCTTTATTCAAGTCCTCCAAAACCTCAGCAGTGTGTCTCAAGAGAAGAACAGACGAATCCCGCGTTACTGCTGAGGAGGACGGTATTTCAGCTGCCGTGGTGGCTGGGAGGTGCTGGATCCCACACGAGACCCGGGCTGCAGGTGCTGGCTTTGCCTGCCAGCGCTCTCACACTTTCAAAGGCACAACGTGCCCAGCTCCGGTTCCTGTAATTCACCCCGTTTCCTGTGACTGTAAAACGTGGTTATTATCTCGACAAAAGGAAACATAATTCCATGATGTTGCTCATGGATTGTCTCTTGTGCTGGTCCCACCGCCCAGACTCACCAGCTATAAAAAGACATCTCCATCCTCCTTGGGCGGACACAAAAACCCCCATCACCAGAGACGCCCCAGAGAGGCAGAAGTTAGCCGAGTCCAGAGGCTGGGTGCCGCTATGCAGGTTTGGGAGGGACCTGAGGAGCTCCCCTGTCACCTGGTGCTGGAGCAGCCCTGCATCAAGCATCACATGTTGGCCAAAAATCCTGTTTGCAGATTACAAGGGCTTAGCCCAAAAACATAATTATTTGGTGTCAAAATAGATCAAAGCCTCCTAAAAACGCTGCCCCTGTAGAGAGCCCTGTGCCACAGAGCACCAGGGGCACACCCCGCCCCACGGGCCACGTGCCGACAGCTCCGGTGAAGCCGTAGCGTCTCTGCGCCAGCGTGAGTTCCTTTGTGTGAATGAAACCTCCTCCTCCTCCTGAACGGGCTCGCTGTTTTTCAAACATCCTTCAGGTGCGTCCTGTCAGCTATTTCTAAATGCTGAGCACTTAAAGAGATGCCGATCATACGCATTTGGCCCTCTGCCCACAGGATACCAGGCTAAAGGCGAAGACGACCTTTAGCTGGAGGCCTTCGGTAAAGTCTCACAGTTATTTAAAAATTCCTTTGTGTCTTTTGCCTTCGGAAGTGTAACACTGCAGAGCGTACAAGGCACGTTGAGTATCGGTGATGAGCCAGAAGAGCAGCAACGCCGCACAGAACTGTGCGTGGCTGGAAGGAGAACGGAGGGGTTGGTTAGCGTGTGTTGAAGGAAGAGGATCGAGGCTTGTCACTCCACCAGCCCGTCACACCCAGGAAGGTTGGGATCTTCTGCAGAAGTGCTCAAAAAGGCCACGAGCAGAGGAAGGACTCGATGCGGTTATGAACGCCGAGGTGCGAGCCTGACCCGCGGTCTGACATCCACCGACCTCTCCTCCCCCAGCGGTAAACACGTACCTAAACATAGGGCTCAGAGGTGGCTGGAGAGGGTGCTGTGGACACAGAAGTAGGATGTCCTAGGCAGGATATCCCGATAGAACAGCCCCTTCACTTCAGGATAACCCTTTAACCCCTGGCGAGGGACGGGGCGCAGTGCCAGCCTCCCTCCTGCAGATCTGTCAACACACGCGCGAGCACGGCTCTTCCCTCCAAGGACCAGTGCCAGCTGCCAAAACAAGAAAACCTGGAGCGATGAGTAGCTCCTGCATCTTCCAAATCCCTTTGCTCTCGGCTGAGACGGGGAGCTGGGCCCCCACGGGTCCTTATTTGCTAGCAGCGACGTTTAGGGGGTGGGTAAGCAAGCGGTAACGAAGCCGCCCACAGACTGGTCTGGGAAGGCTGGGATATAAACTGGTCTTGCGTTTGCCTTCAAGAGGACGTTGACCAACAGATTTGAGTAACCACTTCTCCACTGACCCCGGGACGTCAGGTCAAGGATCCTCTTCTCCTTTCTCCACACTACTGTCACAAAGCACTTCATGGGAGCGCACTCAGGTCCCTGTGATCAGCACGGAGAAACCCCGGCCACCGCGCAGCCGCTGGGCTCCGACGCTGTGCGGAAAGATCCCAGACCCCGAGCTGGCGACTTATTCTGCAATTAAAGGTTACAACAGCTTCCTTCTTTCATTTCTCTTCCAGTTTTGTTTCTCTTAACTCTGCAGGGTCATAGGGCCAGTTACAGAAAACAGATGACTAGAGCAAGACTGGTGCTATTTATACGTTACCTACAGAAAGGGAGCGATGCCAGCAGCCGTATCACCTTCCTGAGCCCTGGGCCGTAAGATGTGATGCTGTTCATCACGGGAAACTGTTCGGCTGGAAGTGAGGCAGCTCGTGATAGGTTACGCTACAACACACGCCTGCTAGTCCTCTGCGATTCGCAAAGAAGAAGGACGCGCTTAGCAAGCAGAAAAAAACCCTCAAAATTTTATATATGGGAAAGGAATTAAAGGAGGCAAAAAGAGATTGGGAATGATGCACATCACGGGTGTTTCTAAATAACAGCGTTTTGGGAAAATCTCCACCTTAAACCATCACATTATTTCAGAAATAAAGCCCCGACGCCCAGCTTCAGCCTATAGCCTTGATAGTCTGAGGCTAACCACGCTTCCAAGAAGAGGAAGGAAAATTACTACCTTCCACTGGCGCAGTTTTTGGTTTTCCCTTAGTGAGCACTTATTGAAAGGGTTTTGCTTCTGTATTCCAGTTTTTAGCAAGCGAACGGCAAGTGACCGCGGATAAGAGCGGAAACAGCTCGACCGAAGGACGCTGTCACCTCGCCCAACTTCTGTGCAAGAAGGAGGAAAGAAATCCACGCCCGAGGTCCCCATCCCGCGGCAGTGGGATCCACCGCCTTCCCAGTTGTTTTCACGTCATCGGCTGAACAGATTTTGCGTGGCGAAGAGGAAATACAGGATTTCCTGTTCTGCAGCCACTGTACTGGGCTGCAGATGCCGGCAGGATTCCAGCGCTCTGAAAACATGTGGAAGTTTAACGAGGAGTCGCTGGGGCTGCGATCGCTGCAAAAACTGGTAGGAAATAAAAGCAGAAAGCTCCCTCCTCCTGCTCTCTAGCATGGATGTCACCCCCCCGAAGGATGGGAGTCACGGGAAGGTAAGTCTCTATTTCTGCTGCGTGTTTTCTTCAGCAGGCTGAAGCTATCGTAGGTTTGAGCAACGTTATCACACTTTTTTTAGCTCTTCTTCGAGAGATCTTATCAGGCAGCATCTCAGCAGCTCCTGCCTGCCCCTGTACTTCTGCCTCGCTCGGCTCTGAGGGGTGGGCGAGCGGAGCTCGGTGCATCCGAGCAGGCTGCTGTGCGCAGCAGCACACGGGGAAATCTGTTTTACCCCCAATGCTTCAATTTTGTCCGGACTGACAGAAGCTGCCGAAACCAACCAGCTGTTTATGCATTTCCTTTTAGTGCTTAAAATAAACAAACAAAATCATCGTTTAAAACGCCAGTGCCAGAAAACCTCCACGACTTCAAACCAGCAGCTTATTTCAAGCCAAAAGTGGATTTATTTTTTTTCCTAGACCGATTTTCCCTCCAGCATCCCAGGTATGAAGAGAGGCAGCTCTGCCCCCGTTCCCCAGCTCCACGGCTCCCGACACCGGGGGCTCTCCCCGGCCACGCCTGGAGCCCGGCTTTAGCCTGGTTTGTGCAACCAGCCCATGGAAAAGATGAGGGCGAGTTTGCCAGCGAATCTGGGAGCCGTAGAGGCAGCACCACAGCAGCGTAGGGCTGGGTGGGGCGCAGGGTGATTCAGAGCAGCGGGCGATTTCCAGCCATGACAGCCACAAACGCCTCCACGAACAGGCGCTGCTAACGTACGCAGATAGAGAAATGGGGGGGTTCACCGCTGCCTTCACCTCCTAATTCACTGCAAAGTGACTTGGTGTTTAACGAGCTGCAGTGCTGCATCCACGGGCAGTGCTCCCACTCTGCTGGCAGCGAGACCGGTCTCCCCTCCGTGCTTCCAGCACACAGCTTCGCACCTCGGTGTGTAAATCATGTGTGGATGAAATAGGAAAACAATCACGGAATGGCAGGAAGTCTTTTGTAGAGGCTTTATAAAGTTGCTGAACAAAACCCCTGCGAGAGCCCACCGGAGCATCTCTGCCCTGATAACAAAACACGGGGAGCTGGAGGGGCTCAGGGCACGGCGCAGGTGGGAGGGAAGGCAAAAACCGAGAAACAACAATAAATTAAGAAGTCCACCCTTTCAGGAAGTGTTGTAGTGAGTGAATGCTGCCCTGAGCCCAGAGCGGCGGTGGCGCGGCCGGGAGCTCCCCGCTGCTCTCGCCAGGTGCCCTGACAAGTGCAGTCACCTACAAACTGAAGGTGTTGGGTACCAGGAGGGACACCCGGCCCTCCCGCCGAGAAAGAGGCACTCCTGCGCTCCCAGGAAAGCCAAAAATCAGAGAAAACGGGTTCCTCGTGGTCACGCCTGCAGGGACGAGGTTTAGGATCTGGGCTGAGACACGTGGCAGGGAGGAGGTGGCGGGACAGGGACACCAGCTGCTCTATAACCCTCTTCACAAGCCCAGACCAGCAAATGCCACCTGGAAAGCAGTGACAAGAGCTGGGAATAGTTGCATTTCCCCCTCTGCCTGGCAGCTTTCCCTCCCTGTTTTCTGCAGGGATGTGAAGACAGGATGTCCTGCCACCACTTAACCACAGGGTTAAACACACTTGGTGCAAAAGGCACCGGCCAAGAGCAGGGCCCGTGCCAAGCATGAGCCCCTCGTGGGTTTTCAGGCAGGTGAAGAGCACGTGAGGATGCTGCAGGGACCAAAGGTTTCGTTTCCTGCTGTCCCCTTCTCACATCAGAGGTGCAGGTGGTGGGCAGGCTGCTGGCTGTACCCTATATATAAACAGAAAACCTTCCTCCTGGAACTGAAAAGGTGACGATCCCTCTGAGGGGCTGCCTAGGTGAGGAGGAGCGCCCCAAAGCGATGCCAGGCTCTGTGCGGGAGCCTGGTCCCTGCCGCAGGCTATGAGCTTTTAGAAATCCCTCCTGGTGGTGAATGCCAGGCTCAGGGCTGTGGGAAACAGCACCGCTGGCTGCTGCTGAATTAAATACCGCTTTTGAGGGGCTTGATGGCAACAGCAAGAGATGCTCAGGGCTCTGCCAGACCAGGCTCTGGGCTCCTGGAAGGGCAGGGCAGGCTGCCCGACACCTTGTAGGCAGCTACAGGCTCTGTTTCCAAGGGGAAAACTGCACAGTTTTGCTGCAGACGATGCTACCAGCCCTTGGTTTGTAACCTGCTGCTGCCAAACTGCCTCTTCCCCCAAGAGCAGACCGTTTCCCCGTGGGCTCTGCTCACGAATGAAATCCATCACCTCTCTGGAGAGCTGCACGAGTACCTGTGAACTCCCCCTGACCCGCTAATACCCTCGGTGCTGGCTGGATGAGGTGAAACAGATGAAAAGAATTTCTACTCTAATGAGAAGGCAGATGTATTTATCTTCCTTCATGTCCTGAACTGTTGCTCGAGGATAATTTCTGTTGCTATAACACGATGCCTGCACAATGTGCCACGAGCATCGGAATTGAGTTAGCAGGACCGGCAGAGCAACTGGCGTGTGTTCGGCCGGCTATTAGTCTATAAATCCTGCCTTAAACGCGGAGCCAGAGGTCTGATAGATCTGTCTGCACCTCTCCCGCTGGTCGCTGCTCCGGTCAGAGCCTGCCAGCACCAGCGTTTGCTGATGCTAATTGTTGCCCTGGCTGCTGCTTCGTATCGGATCTCTGCACGGATCTGGAGAGACGCGTCTAGATCCGTTTGAAATCCCTATTTACAGTCCCACCAGAACTGCTGGTAGACGAATCAGAGAGCACCAATTTGACGGGAGTTTGACAGAAAACTATAAGCAATAAAAGCGGTCCTCAAAGTCCCCAGGGAGCTGAGGCAGCTCCCTGGCATTAGCAATAAAGAGATGAACACGACACAGCTCAGCCGTAATGTCACTGTAACTGTGGCATCGAGGGTACGAAAGCCTGCAGAGCTCATCTGAAAGGAGCTGCAGGGAAGATGCCCGGGATCGCCGCCTGTAAGTGGGGTCTCTCTGCACCCTTCCCAGCCCCCTGCTCCCCCCGGTCTTGCACATACACCTGCACACACACTGTACACACAGCTTACTCCTCCGTACTGAACTGCATTTACTCCATGTGGGGAAACACTGGAGAGTTTTTGGCTTTACAGCACCTCTTCTTCCTCCCCACAGAAACTCTCCACCCACCTTAATCGCCCCATGAACGAAGAGAGTCAGCTGAGATGGAGAGCAACGTGTCCTCCGGGAACTGCACCGGTCCCCAGATGTCCTTCCAGTCCACCCTGTACGCAACCACGTACACCATCATATTCATCCCTGGCCTCCTGGCCAACAGCGCTGCCCTGTGGGTCTTGTGCCGCTTCATCAGCAAGAAGAGCAAAGCCGTCATCTTCATGATCAACCTGGCCGTGGCCGACCTGGCTCACGTCCTCTCGCTGCCCTTACGGATGTATTACTATATAAACCACACGTGGCCCTTCGGAAGCTTCCTTTGCCAGGTGTGCTTCTACCTGAAGTACCTCAACATGTACGCCAGCATTTGCTTCCTCACCTGCATCAGCATCCAGCGGCACCTCTTCCTGCTCCATCCCTTCAAAGCCAAGGACTGGAAGCGGCGGTACGACGCAGCCATCAGCGCTGCCGTCTGGCTCTTTGTCGGGGCAGCGTGCTTACCCCTGCTCGTAGTGAGGAGCCCAGCCTTGTCCAACAGCACAGACACGTGCTTCTCGGACCTGGGGGTGAAGCAGCTGAGCCCAGGAGCCTCCATTGCACTGGTAACGGTGGCAGAGCTCTTTGGGTTTGTCATCCCCTTTGGCATCATTGCCTGCTGCACTTGGAAGATGTGGCAGTCCCTGCGGGAGTGTCCAACACAGCTGCAGAACACCAGCGAGAAGCAGAAGGCTTTGCGCATGGTCTTGATGTGTGCTGCCGTCTTCTTCATCTGCTTCACCCCCTACCACATCAACTTCCCATTGTTCATGATGGTGATCGAGAACATCATCCAGGACTGTGCCATTCACACGAGCACGCTCCGCTTCCACCCCATCTCCCTCTGTCTGGCAAGCCTCAACTGCTGCCTGGATCCGGTCCTCTACTACTTCATGACCTCCGAGTTCCAGGACCAGCTGCTGCGCCACAGCTGTGCCGCCCTGCGAGCTCGCTTCATGCGCCGCGAGAGTGGCCTCTCCGTCACCGAAACCGGCCACGACATTCGTATGAAGAGAAATCTTCCACGCTTTAAGTTCTGGTCTCTTCCCAAGCTCTTTGGCCGAATAAACAGCATGGAAATCCCCCCCATGCCGCCCGACGAGCTTCTGCTGGAGTCCATCTCTTGAAACAAACCACCTCTGCCTGTGTAGGTGCTCCTCACAGCTGCAGTGAAGATTGCGTTAGGTCTCCAATTACATCCTCAATTACCCTCGTGTGCAAGAGGTGCCAGGATCTGCCCTAGGACATTTTGATGCCAAAAGACTTGCTGGTTGTGTTGTTGCTGCTGGGACTGTTTGCCTTACAGCGTTCTCCATCGTGATATTGGTGAAATACCCGAACAGCCGTCGCTGATGCCAGTACTTCTCCCCTGCTGAACTGCAGCTGGGTTTGGGTCTCATTTCTGTCATTTCAGTGCTTCTAAATATTTGTCATTTTTGAAAATCCTGCTGAGCTGTAAGCAGGCAGCTCAGCCTCAGCACAGCTCAGGGAGGTAGCACCAGGGGAGTTCCAGCCCTGACTGCAGCAGCCTGCAGCCCACGATGACTTGCAGCATCCGCCACGCTCATGTGAGGCTCTAGATCGCAACAGTTAATCATCTCCATGTAAACTGAACCTCATTCTACAGCAAAAAAATCAACCATCTGGACCTAATCCAGCCTGATCTGGACTGCAAGACTGTAACTTCACCCCCCTACATCAAGCAAAGAGCATTAACCTATGGCCACATCAGCGTTTGAGGGAGTTTTCAAATGAAGCGGGTTCAGCTCCCACTATTCAAAAGGCACCCAGAGCTGAGCAAGGGAGCCCGCCTGGCTGCCGGGAGCTACGGGATGCTCAGCTGGTTACAGAGGGATGAGTACTTGGAAGACAGGCTGTGACTGGATACGCCATGAGCAAAGAGGAGGGGGGGATGAAGGACATCTCCCAGGGCACATTTGCTGACAGAGACCCAAGGTGAGCCGCAGAAGGGAGGACTCATCGCTGGTGTTGCCATCTCCTGTGTCGTTATTAGGAGTCTTGTGCTACTTGGCATTTTCCCTAAAGCCTGTGGTTGCAGATTAAGATGTTTTCCAAGCCTCGCCGTTCTGCTTTGAAAACCAGAAAAGGTCCCAGCCCTCACTGGGCACCAAGAAAAGTTTACAGAACTGACCCAAGTGCATCCTTAAAGCCTCAAACTTGGGAGGAAATAAAATGATCTCAACACATACTTTAGCATTGCGGGTGTTATTTGAAGTGCTTGTAAATCATCTCGTTACGCGCCATGTCTGCTCTCAGAGCAACGGTACAATTTGCAGAGGCAGGAGCCCAGTCTGGGGCTCAGAGAGGTCTCACTGCCACCACGGGGGCTGTGAGGTTTCCTCCTTACGGGCTACGGCATCGACGGCCGCAATGCCAAAAAACCCTCGGGGAATTATAGAAGGAAACGTGGGCAGAGGAGGGTGGATAGAGAACAGCTTCGCCGATGATTGGATGCACATTTCCGACCTGTGCAGCATTGCTGGGATGTGTGGGGTGGGCGGTGGTTTACCCTCGCGCTGCCAGGGCCGGTCTGAGAAAGATGAGGGGAGATCCGGACAACCTGCAGGAACTTGCTTTGGTACTTGTAGCGTGCCCGGGACGGGCAGAGAACACACTGCCCTGCAGCTCGCTCTGTCCCAGATCTCCTTCTCTCACAGAAAGGAAAAAAAAAAAATAACAAAATGACATATTTTCCTTGTTTGCTTGGAGAGAAAAAAAAAAAAAAAGAGGTTTCAGGGCTGAAAAAAGCTGTGTCAGATGGCACAAACCCATCAGCTCGCTCAGGCAAACAGGAAACCCAAATAAAACCTTGCCGATGCCACGGCTGGCAAAACCCAACTCCAGGCAGCTGCCACAGACCAGTCACACACCAGCACCTTCACTGGGAGCGTAGTTTTAGCCTGTGAGCGTCTTCCGGGAATGGTACAACCCGGAGTGGCCGGGGCGGACGTCCCGGCAGCCCTCAATAACCACAGCTGGATATTTATAAGTCCTGCTGACCGACCGCAAAGCCGGTACAGCAGCTCCACATTTCCCAGCAGCTCCAGTTACCGCTGGGACTTCACCAGCTTGTTTTCAGACTGCACAGCTTTTCGGAAAATTCGGCGACGCGGCTTCCCCCTTCCGAAAAGAAAACGGGGAAAAGCAACCAAGGACTCTCACTCCTTTCACACGGAAACTCAACAGCCGCCCTGCCCGGGGCTGCCCCTTGGAAACAGCAGAAAACCCCGCTCTGGGTTGGATGCCCTGGGTAAAAGCATTTTGCTGGGGTTTACATAAACCAGACCCTGAGGAAATAACTTTTTCTAGCGCAAACTGGTGCTTTCTGCCCCTCAGAGCCAGCCGACACCTGCCAGCCCTCCCGTTTTACCAGAGTCCAGCAAGTCCCACCACCACGGACAGCCTGGCTGGGCACCGAGACCCTAACCAGGGGGATCCGGGGTCAGCGGGAGCTCTGCCACAGAGGGATGCACATGCAGACAGGGATGCTGCGGGTCCCCGGCGCAGAGACACAAAGCTGGGGGGGTTGTGGGGGCCAGCAGGTCAGAGCGGGCTGGGCAATGTCTGGCTCTGCTGAATCTCAGGAGATTTACATTAAAAGTTGCTGCACTGAGGATTTGCTTTGCCAGCTTCTTGCAAGGGAGAAGCTCTCCCTCCTCTTCCACCTTGGGCAAGGGGCTGGGAGCTGACGTGGTGGGGAAGGGAGGGCAGGGTGAATGCAGAGCTCTTCGGGATTTCTCTCTCAGCTGTTACCTGTGGGCATGAAAATTTTTATTTACATGCAAAATCAGCTGCTAATAACCCCAGTGCCACACTTTCGCCTCAATTTTCCAGGTAATTACAGACCCCGGCCGTGCTCTCACGAGCAGGGGCAGTGGCAATAGCACCAAGAGCACGTCCCTCACCCCCGTGTACCACCCTCAGCCCTTCGTATGGCTGAATCCACGGCACGATGCTCTGGGAGTGCCTCCGGCAGCCCGAGAGCTCAGACCGGTAAGCCACTGGTGACCACTTGGGCTGTGATAGTTCCCTCCACAGCAAGGGGTGCTGGCAGGGCAGGCTCCAGGAACACCCTCCTGGGAAGGGCGAGCTGCTGCAGCATCAGGGAGAGCAGCAAAACAGGCAGCTCAGCCCGACCTGAGCTTTTCCCACACAATTAATTATTCTATAGGGCTTAATCCCTTACATCCAGCTTTGCCTAGCAATGTTTAGCTGCTTTTATACCTGTGTGTCCATCCACATACACCCAAAATGCTGCAGTACCTGGGAATATCCAGGGAGCTCCTGTGCACGACACTCCAGGGCACCACGAGGAAAGAGGGAAGGTTGCTTTTCTCTTTGCTAAAAATACCCCTTTCCTCCCTCCACGACCGCCTGCTTCCAGTCCAGCCTCAGCAAAGTGGCTTTGTCTCTGGAAAACCCATCTTCCCGGTAGCGAGACTCGGACCCCGATGGCTTTTGGCACAGCGCCGATAGCCACCGCTGCTGTCAGCGAGCCGCTGCGCCACCCGCCCACCCTGCGCCCAAGAGCAGGGGGAAGCGCTGTGCCTGGCAAAGGCACGAGCACACCGACAACTTCAGCTCCGGGCACAACCCAAAACGCACAGCAAGCAAATTTTGCTGCTTCAAACCAAGCCAGGGAGCGGTTTTCCAGACAGCCATGATTTCATCAGACCCGAGTCCAATTTTCTGATTCGCAGGCTCAGCCAGCAACACCCTGTGAAGCCCAAATCACCAGGACAGCACCATTTCAGAGACCCAGGGACGTATGTCGGTCCGTCCTGCGCTGCGGGGTCCTGTCCACGGCACAAGGGAAAGGGTTTGGGGAACTCTACCTCGATGCCATGGCTGCGTTCGGCGCTGTAAGGGTTATCTCTCCCCGAGAAACAGGCAAAGCCTCAACCTTGCAGCAGCCAGCAAGTCCTTTCCAGCAGGAATTGCCACGCCAATCGCTCGTTCTTGCTCCTCAGTGGGGTTTTTGGGGTATTTTTAGAAGAAATGTTCTCTGCTGTAGGCAGACGGGGCGGGTGCTGAGGCTGGGCAGGAAGAGCCAGAGCTCTTTAGCCCCCAGCCCGGTGACAGCACCACGGCTGCCAGCCCGGCTCCGCGCAAGTCCCACTGATGCTGGGAGCTGTGGGAGAGCCCTGCGCCCGCTCCCCCTCCGCAAACACGCTCCTGCCCAGTGCGAGCCCTTCCCTGGGCTCCTCCGGGGTCATCCCCGAGCAAACCATCGCCAGCCACGGCAAGAGACGGCAGACGTGCAACCTGTCCCGGGGAATTGCTTCTGTTAAAGACACTCAGTGCGGACCAGAAAGGTTTTGGCTGTTTCTGTCTGAGGATCTCCTGCAAGGTCACGAAGCACAAGCTTAAATTAACTGAAAATTTCCCGTTTTTATAACACAAAAAGCTAAGTATAAGATAAAATATAAGTAACAAGAAAAACTGTAAGTATTCGATAAAATTTTATCTTATACAGTAAAATAACTGCTTTGTGATTTGGTGCCCAGCTCCAAGTTCTGATTTTTGGTGGCCTCAACTTTGGGGAGGGTCTGGCCAGCGCTGTGCCGGGGGACAGCGCAGAGACCTTCAGCTGCCGGCAAAGGGGAGCTGGGGAAGGCGCCCGCGGGCTCCCACCCACACACCCCAGGAAGGGGCTGAGCTGGCACCACGCGCGAGGGCTCCCGGAGTGACGGGAAAGGGGATGGATGCTGGTGGCAACGCACCGAGTGTGGCACCAGCAAAACAGGATATGGTTATGCTCTGCGAGGTGTTGTTGAAGCAAAACCTCTCTCCGTACAGAAGGTACACTCGCCGCCCCGAGCGCAGGCGATGATTTCTTATCAACAGGCTGATTTCTGGGAAAATGAAAGTGCAAAATTGAGCATCCATCTCACGTTTGAGGAGGAAAAAAGACCAGCTTCAGAGCCCAGGCACTGTTCAGCCGGGGTGGGGGGGTTGGTACTGCTGTTATTTTTGGGACTGGCCTCGATTTTGTTGTTGGTTAAAGCGCTGTTCAAACCATCCTCCTCAGTCCCACGGCGGCTGTGGGAGGCAGGGGGGTCCCAGGGTCACGCAGGAAAAGGCTGGCGGGGCAGGGGCAGAGCCTGGGGACTGCCAGGTCTCACATCACAGGAATTTGGGGTGGAGGGGAGGAAATAAGAGGTTTTTCTTTCAATCACTAGGGTGAAAACACCTTGCAAAGCACGAGGGCACACAGCAGAGGCAGCTGCCAGGAGGTGCTGGCAGGGACAGGGAAAGTTTTGCATCCCAGACCCACCGTAATCACGGAAATGCTGCAGAACTAATGTGAACTGAGCCAGCATCCTCCACCCAGGGCTCAGCACTTCTCCCAGGGGACTCCACAACAGCAACAAGCCCCACTTCAGCAATAAAACCCAAACCTCCGCTGCTTCGAGCCCAAAAGCATCCGCAGATTAATCCATCCCCGTGCCCAAGGGGACAACTCTGCGGCAAAGATCCCACAGTGCTGAAAGCTCTAGCTCTCCCACAAGATTAATTAAGGCACATTAAGCAATCAGCAAGCTTCAAAAGCGAAAAGGCTGGAAGCTCTAACTAGCAGGAGCATTGGCTGCCGAAATAGGGAACAGCGCGCCTGGTTTGGGAGGCGTGAGCTGCAAAGCCCCGGCACGGAGCTGTGTCACCGCAGGGCTGACGAACCCAGCTCCCTGCGAGGCTATAAAAGCCCACGATGTGCCCAAGGGATTCATTTCCTATGGACCACAATAAAAAGAAGCATCCTGAGCTACAAAACCCTGCTATAAACTGGGGCTGTTATATGAGGAAATCACTAAGGCTTTGAAGCGTCAGTGTCACAGAGACCCCGCTGCCGTGTTGGGGACACGGCAGTGCCTGGCCCCTCTGTGACCCTCTGCAGAGCCACAAGCCTCTCCACAAGTCACGCTGCAAAAGAAGTCCTGATCTTCCGAGCAGACTCGTGAGAAAAATGAATAAATGCAAATTAAAAAGGAGCAATTCAGCCTACAATTATTTGTAACCGAAACGGTTAAAGAAAAAGGGACTTTTTCAAAATAACCAGTTGAATCAAGAACCCTCAATCTCTCAAGATCTTAAAAAAAATTGTTTAAATACTCCTTGAGCCAGAGTGCCCGGACGGGTAACTACAGAAGTGCTGCTTTTCAAAACCATGAAGCCACCAGTGCGCAGAGGCAAGCGAGCAGCCCGCGCCACGGCCACCACCGCCCTCTGCCGATGGCCACCGCTGGCCGAGCGGCCAGTGGGCTTGGGGACATGGCCATGGGCGACACCGCCCCGTGGCACAAGCATCCAGCTGGAAGAGAAGGGTCCTCAGCGCTGGTTTGCCCCGCGTGAGAAATCCACCGAGTAAGAAAATAATGACCATGGGGAACCTCCTGATTTTGGGGAAGCCCCAACCAGACCGTGATCAGCTTGGGTGTGACTTTCCAAAGCCCCCCTGAAGTGCTGGGACAGAAACATCCAGGTGAGAGCGAAGGAACCTTGCCCAGAAAGCTGGGGAAGGCAGAGGAAAATAACTGATGAGGTATCTCACTTCCTCAGCCACGTCCTGAGCGGAGGGGCACCCGGCCAGCAGGCGCTCGCCCGTGGGAGCCCACGCTGCTTCAGCCGGGTGCTGCCGCGGTGCCGAGCCCCCCAGTCCGCCCAGCACTGGCAGCGGGGGAGGCTGCTGGGGCGACAGCAGCCTCGCAGCAAACCGCCGTGCTGCAGTGGCTGTTTCCAAAACACCCCGAAACCAGCACTTGTACGTACATACATATATAGATAGATATATAGAGAGAGATATATAAAACCACAGAAAAAAACCAGAAAGAAAAAGGGTCAGCTCCATCTCGGACCCAGGGGCAGGAGCAGCGAGGAAAGCGGTGCCGGTGGGGAGGGCCCCGCTTCGCATCGCTTCGCTCCCCTCCCGCGCGGGCGCAGGCTGCTGCTCCCGGCAGTTGCGCTTTTGCTTTGCGCGTGGCGAGGGGTGGGGACCCGCTGCTGGCGCCCACGGGGTCCCGGCAGAGCAGCCTGGCGAGACGGCAGAGGTAGGACCGATCTCCTTTCCTTCCCTCGTTATCTTTGGTTCAGGCTAACAGGTTTAAACTGTACTTTAATTATTGCAACAGAGACTTGGTGCCTCTTACTCACGCCAGAAGGGCTGGGGACACCCCGGTGAGAGGCCGGAGGGTGCAGCGTTAGCCAGGGACCCCTGTGAACCCCCAAGGAGGAGATGCAGGCGAAGTGAGGGGATGGGCAAGGAGGGAATATCTCCGACCATCAGAGCGAGCTCCTGCGAGCGCTCAGGAGGTTCTCCGCGTACCCGAGGGGCACGGCTTGAGCCAGAACAGCCAGCCTTGGAGCTTCAAACGGTATTTTCTGTGACTGCTTTGAGTATCAAGAAGCTGCATTTAAAAATAACACCAATTGCGGCAATTCTGAACCCTTGCAACCCCCCAGCTGCTTGTGGACTCGTCTAAGAGGACTTTTTGAAGCCATTTTACAGCCCCTTCTCCACAAGCACAGGGACAACCCGCCTGATTTACACCTTACTCCAGGTCTCACTGGCGTTCCTCTCTCTGTACTTGCCCAGTGGGTTTTCTTTACTGGTCGGTTCCTCGCGGGAGCAGGGAGGTAGGTTAGCTGTGCCACCAGCACTGCTCGCAGCCCAGCCATCGGGTTTGGGTGGAAAACTCGTGGCTTCGGTGCTCGTTACCGTGCCCATCAACCAGGGGCATCAGGGTGTGCCAGAGGAGATGGGAGGGGGATCAGGCTCATGGGCAACCCTGCTGCTCTGGTTTAGTTTCCCTTTTTAACCACGATAAATATCAACAAGAGCTTTTGCAAAGGATTAAAGGGCAAAAAGCAGCGTATTTCACGACATGAAAACAGAGCTGTTATTTTCCCCTGCGTATTCTTGGGATACATCCAGCCAAAATCCCCCCACTCCCTGTTCCCAGCCGCTAGCCCGCCTGACTCACCGCCCACCAGCACAGCCAGTCCAGTCCAGTCCCTCTTCCCAGTGAGCTCCCCAGGGCTCCAGCCCCTTCCAGAGGGAGATTCTCCCTTGAGCAGATGCTGGCAGCTCCACCCAGCATGGACATGGGTGGAAAGACAGGGAGCACAGGCAAGGCAGAGGGTAGGCACACCACCGAAACACCTTAATGATGAGCAAATAAGAAATTAATGAAAGAATAAATAGAAAAAACCCTTTCGTTCTGCTGTGCCAGTGCCCCACAGCCCTAGTCTGTAAAATCTTGGTGCAGAACTGATGCTGGATGAGGGGAGGGATGCTCTGGAGGCCGCTGGTAGCCAGGGAGGTGCTGGGGTAAGGCAGGCAGTGAACGCAGGGGTCAGGACAAGGGCAGCAAGACACAGGGAGGCCCTGGGGATGCTGAACACAAGCGCTGTGGTCTCTGAGGGCAGATGCTACTAGACAAAATAGAGAGACAACTTGACAGGCAGCACAGCAAGAGGCAACACTGCTGCTATGGAGGAGGATATAAGCCCTAAACATCTACCAGAAAACTGCTTCGGGGGAAACAGCCTTTATCCTCCCCTGGTAGAGCTGAACATCAATCCCCTGCACTGAGCAGTTGATATTCCTAACACTTCCATTTCTAGTTAATATCTATTAATTGTCCCTACCAGTAGCTGTCTCTGACACCTTCAGGTGGCACAGAAAACACAGCATTCCTGGGAGAAGCCTGGCACAGGACACCACTGCCCTGCTCCCATGTCCCCACATCCCCGACCCAGGAGGGACAGAGCCACCCCTGCACGCCCCTGCTTACGCAGCTGCAGCAGGAAACTACATTTCTCTTTGAAATCACCCCTGGGAACGTTCTCCTTTTATTTTAGGCTGTGGAGAAGGAGGCAAAAATAGAAGAGAGGTCCCAGTCAGCAGCACGCCCAGCCTCCCCCCAAACTGGTAAGTCAGCAGATGACACTGGGTCAGCACCAGCCCCTGCTCTGCACACACACTTGGTGAGCTGTTGCAGCAAAAATACCAGCAAACGTGGGGTACCCACACCCCCACCGCTCACCCGGGCCAGCAGCAGTCCATGCAGGAACAGGGCTCAGGGGCAGGATCTGGCCAGGCTGGTCTCTTACCCCAGCTCCAGGAGGGAGCAGGAGGTGTTGGGGAGCATCCCCAAGGACCTGAGCTCCAAGAGGAGACCAGGCGTGATGATGCTGCAGCATCAGATGCTGCAGGTGGGGCAGCACCTACAAACAGCGCCTGGCCACGGGCTGCCTTCCCCCAGACTGGTGGAAGAGCCTCTCCTCCTCCCAGCTGGGTTTTAAGAGCCGCTGAGGCTTTACCTCCCGGGGTAAAACCCCCAGGATTGGCTAACGAGGGTCTGGGGTTGACCTGGGTGGTTATAACCACCCTCAGGTGAGGAGCCCAGTTCCCCATGGACTCATTAAGTACAAATGAGAAGCTTTCACCGATATGGCTGACTGTGGGGTCTCCTTGGCAAAACGGGGAGAAAAACCATTCGGGGGAGAAGGAAGGGGAGAGTCTCGCACCTCCTGCTGCAGCCAGCCCCCTGCACTGGGGGGAAGTGAGCCCAGAGCAAGCGACACAAAATTTCCTCTTTCTGGAGGTTTTTTTTAGCACCCTGCTGGTTTTCACACAGCACGTTAGGCTGAGCTTTGCAAGGTTACCGCGTGGGGTTTCCAGAGTGCGGTTTCTCACACTGCTCTGTTTTTAGCCCCTCTCCCGGGGTGGTGCTCTCAGAGGGGTGTTTCTGTTCCCCTGCTTTAGCCAGGCTTTCTGGGACGGTCTGTGGCCCCAGGGAGGGGCAGAAGGTGCTGCAAGCGCATCCCTGCCCTGGGCTGGGCTGGAGGGAGCAGAGGATGGTGTGGCAGGGAAGGTGCTGGGCACTGGCGACGGGGAAACGCTGATGCGTATGCACTTGGCTGTGAGCAGCCAGAAGGGCTGGGACTGCACCTTGTCCTTCCCTCCACGTGCCTCGTGGCCCAGCAGTGGAGGTAGGGTGCTGTCGGTGCTGTCAGGAAGCCCCACTGCCAAGGGTGAGCTCTGAAGCCCCAAGGAAGTCCAGGGCAAGAAGATACTGCCAGAAACCAGCCAAGGCCACGACCCCCTCCCAGTTACTTGCACCAGTGAAGCTCCAGCTTGGAAGCCAAAGCCTCAGCCCCAGTTGCCCACCAGTGGCAGATAAAACCTAACGAGTAGGTGAGCACCAATCAGTTTTCCTGCATGATGAGGAGATTATTCACGTTTCTAGGCTTAGCCGCGCAGGTTTGTGCATCCGAAGCTGGGTGCAGAATTCATAAAAGAATTGGGAAGTCTTTGAACAGAAGGCTAATTAACTCTACAGCTCATTAATCGTCGCTTCTGCAGTTCAATGGGTTACTTCACAAGCCACTGTGCTCTACTGGTTTTGTTAGATGCTGGGTCCCCAGAAGAGAGGAGACACCGCGGTCTCCCTGGACCTGTTACTCAATGAGAAAAACTACACAGACAGACGCAGAAAAGCTGCCCCCTGAACTCTTTCCTGTCATAGAAGATTCTGTGTTTCCACCCAAAGCTGCTTCGAAGTTTCAGCCACATGGGCAAGCGTTGAACACCAGCTTCGTTAAACGTTCACGTTTTAACGCCGGTATCTCAAAGCACAGCAAAAACCATCAGGGATTGCCGCAGGATGTAGCTCTGCCTTTATAAACGTGCCCTTGGCATCTTGGTTGGTACCTACAAACCTCTCCCACTTAGACCTGTAGGTTAGCTCATGCTGAAGCAAAAGGCAAACCTGGGAGTTTGGACAGAGAATTTCCTCTGTATTGACCAGATCTGGGTTTGCTGGGGGGTTTTTTGTCTGACAGACCCCGATAACATCAGCTGCTTACCATGCAAACAACTTTAAATAAAGTCCACCTACAGCCACCTTCGTGACGGTAGCTGGTATTTCCAACAGCCCCAGCAGTCCCGTGCGCAGGGTGGGGAAAGGGAAGGCTTACAGAAAGCAGCGGTGAACACAGCCCAGGTACCTCTGCAGCAGAAAGGGTGAAATAAATGGGCCTGCATGCGACTGCGGTGTATATCCTATTCATGGAACGGAAATTAAAAAGTTGACCCCAGGTCGATATAAGCCGCCGACTTGGAACTCCCACTCGGTGCCGCAGCAGCAGCGGCTGCGCCGGTGGAAAATGTTCATTTCTCAGAAGTGAAGCCCAGGAGAGCGTTAAACTCCTGAGGCGAGAGCATCCCTCTGCCCACGGCAGGGCAGCAGGAGGGATGCGGGCACGGCGCTCGCCGGAGCATCTCCGCGCTGCCCGCGCGCTCCGGCACGGGGAGACTGAGGCGACTGGAGGCAAAGGGAGGTTTGGATGGAAAAGCTGGAGCTGGGAAAGATGCGGCTGCAGAAACCTGGCAGCAGGTTAAATACACCCTGCCATCGGCAGTGACTCCTGCTCGGTGGTGCAGCACGGAGCCTGGTCTGTAGCAGCAACTAAACACATTTCCTACTTGTTCCTCGCGGGTTTCGCACCTCCCTTCCCTGGGTGCTCGTTAGGCAGGGAAGAGCTGACCACCACAGCTGCCTCTAGCAGGAGGTTTCTCCTACCGCTCCCGCAAGCTTTCCCGTACCCTTCACTTCCTAAGTCCCGCGTCCCCCCGCAGGGTTCTAACTGCTCCCTTCTGTCTTTCAGCAGGTCGCAGAACCCCTGTGTTGAGAGAAGTGGCTGAAATGCCACCCAAAAGGTGACAGAGGTGCAGCTCCGGTGACGAACTGCCGACTGCTGCAGCACACGACGATGCATTTCTGGGTGCGGGTCCCCTCCCCGTCAGCCCTGCAAGGTCTGGTAACGACTGACAAAGAGCATGAGCAAAGCACACGGGCAGGACCGTAATTAACTCACTCACCCCATAACGAAGCCTCTCCCCGTGGCGATCTGCTAACCCAAGCCTCGCACACGGACGCCAGAGCTGAGCCTTTTTACTGAAGCACCGACAAGCAGAGGAGAACCTGCTGCAGGGCGCGAGGGAGGGACATGTTACCATGCCGGGGCTGAGCACAACCATGATTGTGGGGTTTGGCTGGAGCACAACCATGACCAACAGCTCGACCTGCAGCGAAACAGACCTCAAGCCCTACTACGCGATTACGTACACCTTCATCCTGGTCCCTGGGCTCATAGGAAACACTTTAGCATTGTGGGTCTTCTACGGGTACATGAAAGAGACTAAACGGGCCGTAATATTTATGATCAATTTAGCCATCGCCGACTTGGCGCAGGTTTTGTCCTTGCCCCTGAGGATTTTCTACTACTTGACCGGGACGTGGGAATTTGGAGGAGGTCTCTGCATGCTTTGCTTCTACCTGAAGTACGTCAACATGTACGCCAGCATCTACTTCTTGGTTTGCATCAGCGTGAGACGCTATTTGTTCCTCATGCACCCGTTCAGGTTCAGCGACTGCAAACGCGTCTGCGACGTGTACATCAGCATCGCCGGCTGGGTCGTGGTCTGCGTGGGCTGCTTGCCTTTCCCGCTGCTCAGACTCCACACGGACGCTAAGAACACGTGTTTTGTGGATCTCCCCGTAAAGGATGTTGACCTTCCCGTCTCCATTGTGATGGTGACGATAGGCGAACTGGTGGGGTTCGTAACACCCCTCCTCATCATCCTCTACTGCTCGTGGAAGACTGTCTTATCACTAAAAGAAAAAAACTCTGCTTCACATGACCTCGGAGAGAAAAAAAAGGCTTTAAAGATGATTCTCACCTGCGCTCTGGTATTTCTGATTTGCTTTGCACCGTATCACATCAGCTTCCCGCTGGACTTCTTTGTCAAAACCAAGAAGATCAAGAACGGGTGCGTCCAGAAGGTGATCTCGGTGTTTCACGTCGTCGCGTTGTGCCTCGCCAGCTTGAACTCCTGCGTGGACCCCGTCCTCTACTACTTTACTACAGATGAGTTCAGGAGACGCCTTTCTAGGCAGGACTGGCAGGACAGCATTCAGCTGCACCACCTCAGTTACGTGAGGAAGCACTCCAGAGATGTGCTCAGGAAGGACGCCATGGACTGCTAGCGCTGGCCTTCCCCAGACGGACTTCAAATGTTCACCACATTGCGGGGTTTGGCCCCGTTTTTTGTCTCCCCGGGACACCGAGGGTGATGACTCGGACAAGCTTCTGCTGATGTCAGTGAGGGTTGGAGAAAAATAAACAAAAACCCCTCAAAAACCCAGACCTGACCAAAAATATGTTGGTATTTTGGTTGCAAATTTTCTCTGACTACAACTAACGCCCTGTAATTCCCCCAGGCGCTGTCTCTAAGCTGGGCAGCCGGGAGCAGGGAGCTTCGGCAGCACGAGGACAACGTGGATCTGTGGCAAGCGGGGATGCTGTGCCCCGCTGCCACCGGTGGGGCCACTCCCCGGCCGTGTCCTGGTCACACTCCCTGGCAAAGTCTTTGGGGTCTTACCATGCAGAAAGGACTTGATCCTAAAAACCAGTCGGTGACGCGGTATTATGTATTTTGGAAGGAAATAACAATCCAGCAGCGGCTAATTTCTCTGCAGAGTGCCAGGAAGCCTCAAGCCATGCTGACCATGGATGGGGAACATCAAGGTGACCCCGAAGGACCTGCCATTTAAATAATTAACCAAGCCTTCATTTTGGGGTGTAGCAAACGACATAACCCCAAATCACAAAGTCAGACACTATTTTCCTGCCATCAGTTCCCTTTTCTGGCTCGAAAGCCGGGTGGTTGGAAACGCTGTCGCTGCCTTGGATAAGTTTTAACCCCGGGAGCTGGCCTTCGAGGCTCTTTATTCAGGCTAGATGTCCATCAAGCCTTCCAGGTCCTCTTTTCACCAAAGATGGGGCAAATTATTTCCCTTCCACTCGTAACTGACCCTGCGCCTTCACATCCACTCCTCCTTAACAGCAGCGTGATTAAAACACAGGCGGAGGAACCAAGCCCTGCTGGAGGTCACTGTAACGAGAACTCGCTATCAGCAGTCAAAGGTGCCACCCAACAGACTGCAAGAGGTTGTTAAGGAAGGCTCAAATGTGGATGCATTTTTAATAACAACCTTCATTTGCACCTTCTTAATTTTTCTGTGAACATTTGAAATGTTGCATTTCAAAACGTAAAAATACTGTGACGGTATCAGGTTTTATTTAATGCAAATGGTGATTTACAGATTTAATTTATGAAAAAATATATATTTTGTAGATAAAAGATGTGAATCCCAGAGTGCTGGAACACAGAACGACTTTTTTTTTTTTTAAAACCCCTTTTGTATAATAAAACAAAACTCCACCACCTCACGCCTCCAGGAGTCTGTGCCAGTGCGTCTGTACCCAAGGGGGTCGGCTGAGTGGAACCACCAAACCGTCTGGGTTGGAAGAGCCCTTCCAGCTCCTCGAGTCCCCCCGTTCCCCAGCACTGCTGGGTCCCCACTGACCCCTGTCCCTCAGCACCAGCTCCACACGGCTGGGAAACCCCTCCAGGGATGGGGACTCCACCACTGCCCTGGGCAGCCTGGGACACGCCTGCACAACCCCAACGGGACACAAATGGTTCCTCAGGGACAACCTCAACCTCCCCTGGAGCAGCCTGAGGCCATTTCCTCTCATCCTGTCTCTTGTTCCTGGGGAGAAGAGACCGACCCCCACCTCACCCCAACCTCCTGTCAGGGAGTTGTGGAGAGCCGGAAGGTCTCCCCTGAGCTCCCTTTCCTCCAGGCTGAACCCCCCCAGGTCCCTCAGCCGCTCCAGAGTAAACGCTGCTAACTCACAGAAACCGCAGAGCATGTGGCAATTTGTTCACAGCAGTGAAAAAGCCCATCGCCGTCCTTCCTGGCTGCTGTCCCCAGGGAGGGGAGCAGGATGGCCCCATACAACCCCCTAAGAGCCACTTTTAGCTTCTGAGGGGAAAAGATGTTATACAAATTGGTGTGAGAAGCTCAGAAATTGTTCAGCGAGGAAAAAACCTCCATAAGTTTATGTTTTCCCACCTAGACAGTACCCTCGGTGCAACCCGGGCCGTTGCCCCGGCTGCCACAGCAATGTGGTTTATTCAGATGAGCATTAACGGCTCTTTACAGGAAGCGGGTGCGATAGTCACGGTGGCTCACATGAGCCGCACTCAGGGGAGACCTGCCTGGCCTCCCCTCCCCTCCCCTCCCCTCCCCTCCCCTCCCCTCCCGCGGCACCTCTGCTCCCGGTGGGATTTGCTCGGGCCATGCTCTCCCTCACAGAGGTCCCGCAAGCCCTTGGCTGCTGTTGCCATGGACATCTGGAGAATCGGGATGTTACTTAGATTAGCAGAAGGCGCCTTTTCACGCCCTGTTGATGGCTCAGGATCTGCGATACCAACCCGTGCTTGAGCCCTGGAGCAATCGCGCACCAGCAGGGAGATGCTCTGCAGCATTTCTGCCCCCCCAGGCAGCCTCAAGTGGGGGTGGCACATGGCACACAGGAGCGTTGGAGAAGACGAGCAATGCCCAGCCCCTGCAGCAGCAGGCAGCAACTGCTGTTCACTCGCTTTTCTGCCCCGCTCCGGGCTCTGTGCCAGGCAGGGTCTGACTCTTCACCTGGGCTTTGCTCAGTTCTCTGCCAGCCTGTTCAAAGCCAGCAGAAGCTGATTCCACCATGGGAATCATTTCTCCGGGAAGCATTTTGAGTAACAAATCTGGTCAGCAGCACTGGCCTGGGAAATCTGAGTGAGAACACAACTGACAGCAAAAAACCAGCCACCCCAGAACATCCCCGTCATTGTGCATGAAGAACCTCTTCTGGGTGCTCAAGAGGCAGCTCTGCCCCCAGAGGCAAAGCAGCGTGGTCTCTGCCAAAGACCTCGCCAGCCTTCGAGCTGAAGTGGCAAGCGGCTTTTTGACAGAGTTGGGTTTAATTCGCACAAGGCCAGACGAAAAGGCAGCGCAGGCGACAGCGCAGACCCAGGGAAGGTCTCAGGGGATGCTTGGGGACCTTAAGCTGCTCAGAAGCAGCAGCAAGGTTTTTGGGAGGTCTCATTTCTACGTGACACAAGGCGGACGAGGCTGACACCGTTCTGGGTGGAAGCGGAGCTCTCGGCGCGTTGCTGAACGCTGCGGATCACAGCCCCCCGTTTCCATCAACTCCCACACAGCCGCCTGCAACAGCTGCAGACGGTTTCCTCACGCCTCGGGTGCCGCTTCTCACAGCTTCCTCTGTGTCTTTGTCACCATGGGAAGAGACACGACGGGGGTTTCAGGTTCTTTTTTTTTTTTTTTTTTTGCACGTTGAGATTTCAAACTGTACTTGCAGGCGACGGCTGCCACGGAAGTGGGAGAGCAGGCGCCTGCCCCTCCGCTCCTTCTCTTTACACCTTCTCAAGATGGTTGTGTTGAGCCATCCCTATTTTAGTTATATGCACATTGCTCGGAAACACACCACTGTTACTTTGAGCTGGCCACCTGACAATACCTTTCCATGTCCCTCCTGCTGGCACCACAAGAGACCGGTTCCCTTTTCGCCTCCTCTGCACGACTCGTGTCTCGGCGGAGGCGAGGGCTCACCCACGCTCAGGACCCCCAGCCACCTCCTGCCCCCGCGGCTGCCACCCAGACCACGAGCTGATGGCTGTGGTGCAGGTCCTCCAACATTTCCAATGTCCTCTTCATCTCCTCTGCCATCCCCAGCCGTTGCCCGTGAGCTGTCCACGTAACTCAGAAGATCTTTCTGCCTGAAGAGAGCTGATTTACAGCTCCTCTTACCTCAGCAGAGTTTTTCTCCCCCCTTACACATCTGTTCTTCTAGCAGTACTGGACTTGCTTTGCTCTTTTATCATCTGGTTGCTCAACGTCCTGAGAAGACCCTACCTTCCTCTGTAGCCGATGTTAGATCTTCCTGCCCTCGTTAAGGTCGCACCAGCAGCAAACTGATGCTTTTTACTTGACTGTTTACTTCCTTTTTCACTTCGCTAGAGGCTAAAAATCAGCATCGTCCCCAGTGTCACTGAAACAGCTCATTGGCCATAAAGACACGGAGAGCGTCAAGCACAGGGCTGCTGGACACCACCCCTCAGACCTCAGTCACTGAAACGCAACCACAGAGCGACCCAGACGCGAGTCAACCCCCTCCAGCACAAAAACAAAACCAAGAGAAAACCTCATCAGAGATACAACCGATAGGTGAAGGGCTGGATTCAACGTAGGGCCGAACCTCCCTGGGAGGAGCGTACCCTGGTCCTGAAACGAGGGGAAGGGACACGGCTGCCACTGCCCCTCCCGGTAAGCACAGTCCGTGCCTAAGAAGGAAGGAAAATGGTTAAAATTCCTCCTTCATTTAAGAGGGGATTTAAATCCCTGTTTCCCCTCACCAGGAAAAAAATGCCCTCAGCGAGTCTGTACGAGGACAGACTCTGCTCCTCCACCAAAGCAGCGCAAGAAAAAAGGATCACCGCCCAGCAGGCTGGTCCTGGGTACTGGGAACAGCCACAAACCCGACTTTTGGTGGTTAGCGCTGCCTCCTCAACAGGGAAGACCTGGGTGCTTGTTCCTGCTTCCAGCCCTGTTTCTGTATCTTACGTCAAACCAACGCGGCACGCACTCTGTAAACATCCCCAGCTGCCGCCGAGCTTAGGTGGGGGTTTTGGCAGCAGTTAGTGCTCCATTTTAAGGGACCTCCACCCTGTCCATGTGTGGATGATGACTGAGCAACGGCCACCTCTAAGAAAGCGAGTCCAGCAACACACCCAGACAGTTTCCGCATGGGTTAGACCTCAGAAAAAGTCCTCATCCCAGCGAGAGCCAGTGCTCTGCCTGGGCATACCCAGGGCTGCAACCATGAAGAAAAATGAGGCCTCTTGGGGGTTCAGTACCTCCATGGTCAGCAAGTAGCAGAGCTACAGTCATCAAGATCCTAATTTTTGATGCCAGTCTGCTTATATCTCCTTCTACCCTCGCTTTTTCCCCCCCCCTAAGCACAGAATTCAGAGAGAAAAAAAGAAAACCCAGAACAACCAAAGGCTGGATGAACAGAAGTGACACAACCAATTGTCAGCACGCGTTGTGAGAATTAACACTTCTCTGAACTCCTCTGCCTACCCCTTTTCCCAGTGGGCTCAACAGTGACGTAAGAAGGGGGTATCTTGGTGGGGCTCCAGCTAAGTGAAGGTCATGGCTTTTACTGACCACAACATGCAGCTGCCAGTGGTCTGCTCCAAACCCCCCATGGACAGCTTTACCTTCCTGCTCACCTCCCAGGAGGAGAAATACTCTGGTTTTAAGTTTTCAATCCACCCGAAGTCTTGTCTCGGCTGACTAGGTTCTGTAATCTGCTGTCAGCCTGTTCTTCGCCCTGGGATTCAGCGTCGTTATCTCACACGGACTCCACTACTACATGACATAGTCACTATTTAAAGAAATGGTAACTCCTCGTGGTCAGACAGAGGAGTACTTGGCTAGAGAGAAAGCTCCCAGGAGACCTACGTAAAGCAGAAACTAAAACTCCTACGGCTTTGAATGTCTAGTCTAACGAGAGGTTTCTTATTTAAGTGGATCGATGCTACCCTCAAAGCTCCACATCCCAACCTGTTCCTGCTGGTTAACAGTCTGTAAAACCCAGAGCAGCACCATCACGGCCCAAAGACAACAGCAGTGTTCCTGCCCACACCAGCATGGTGCTGGTCCTGCAAGGTCCTTCACCCGAAGCTTCTCCCTTTGGGTTCGTTTGCCCCTGACTGACCCAGCCCAGACATCTCCCATGGGACATCAAACCCTGGTGACATCTAGCTCGAAAGCTGCTTCCTGGCTCCTGGAACTGCCTCGCTTCCTGTCGGTGGACAACCCTTTGCAGCCATGTGATGTGGGCAATGCTGCAGAGCACTTGGTTTTAGGGTCTTCTCCCATCACCTGAGAGCTCTTTGCTTGGCGGTTGGTCAAAACCCACGCAGTAGCAGCACCGAGATTTCACGGCTTTAAGGAACACGTCCATGCTCTCCTCAGTGCAACAGCACAACCAGCACAACCTCTTCTGTGGGGAACGGCGTGTGAGAGCAACAGGGCAAAGCAGGTCCCTCCAACCACGTCCTCCATGAGGTACTGATGCTTTTCTGTAGGAGGGGAAGGCCCAGCCTCAGAGCCCAGGCCCCAACTCACCCCCACGTCAGCGTCCTGTTGTAGACCCCAGCTCTGCAGCGAGGACCCATCTTTCCTGGGCAGCACTGGAGTTTCTTGTTTGGTTGGTTTTTAACAGAAAGTAAATGACAACACAGAAGAGGAAGAAAATCAAATGATGCTGAGGAAGGAAAAAGAAGAGTTTTGTCAAGGGAAACCATCAGCTCCATGACGAAACAACAAATACCGTGAGTCTGCCAAAAGATAAATACACATATCCAGGACATCTGCGAACAGGGTATTTGTAGAAGAAACACCAGAGATGTTGAGATCTGAAACTGACTTTTTTCTCCTACACTCGAGGCACTTGGCCAGAAACTTTGTTTTCCCTCCAGTCAGTACGAGCCGTTTCCCTACTGAAAATCAAGGGTCTTGATCTACAGTGAAAAGAGGGCCTCAGGATCACCCCAGCAGCTCTGGGTGGAAGCTCTCCTCCACCGTACACACTTCCTCTTCCCAGCCACCTCCACCCAGCCAAGCCTCTACCGCAGCAAACCCTTTCAGGCAGTCAGTAACAGGAGGAGCCTGGGTCTTTGGAGCTTCGGTCCTGCTTCCCCGCCATCCAGACCCCCTCTCTGGTTCAGCGGTGGATGGCGAATTGTCAAGAGCAGGAACAGGGCAGAGCGAATGCAGACACCGAGGGAAACGGCTCAGGCTGCAGCACAGATGGACCAGATAAGCAGAAGCGCTTCTGCTTCTGTTCAAAGGTGTGTGAAGAGCTCAGCTCACAGCCGTGGAAACGCCATCCTTCACTTCGTGTGAACGTCTGAGTCTTCTTCACCTTTTTTTAATTTTTTTCTAACCATGATGTGAGGAGGCAAAGCCATAACTGATTCCAGCTTCACACTGGGCACACTGGGAAGGGCAGGGTAGCCTGAATGGTGCCTTCTACATCCCTCCTGTTTTTCCAAGCATAAAGGAGTAACTAGTGAAAGGGGTAAGAACGTGAGATGGCAAAGAAGCCACGACCACCAAGTGCAGGGAAACCAAGTGCTGAACTACTTACCCAGCGAGAGAGCACAATTAGCTCTGGTATCGCCATCCCGCAGAACCAAATCCCCTCCATACCCACTCCCCACCAGAGGATTTTTGATCATCAAGTGGAAAATGCAGGTTTAACTCCCCATGGATCTTTTCCTGATGTATCCCACACGCTGGCGCTCTCTCTCCAGAACAGAAGGACCTGGTCCTGCTCCAACAAGGGATTAGGTTTGCAGGAAGGAAGTTCCACATTGCAGAATCACACGGGGGCTTAACCCGGAACAGCTTCAACCATCAACAAGGCCAAAAGTGGAACTGCTCATGTGAGCCTGAAAGCTTCTGCAGGAGACATCTACATCCACCACTTTTAAGGCAGTAAATTCATCTCACGCTTGTTCATGTGGAACTGGGAGGTGCCACAGGACAAAAAGAGAGCAAATACACTTGGGTAAACAAAACAGTTAAACTGTAAGAAATCATTTCCTTTGGAGGTGGAGAGCCTTTAATTACTCTCAAGACAGGAAACACGCCCGTCCCAATTGCCTAGGTAACATCACCAACGTGTACACACAATGAAGAGATAATTGTAATGAAATAACGTGACTGTAATCATACACACGATAATTATTTTGCTTGCAGTCTCGAACCTTCAATCAGTGCTGGCACTTGGGCTCTGGGCCAGAGCTGGCAGCCAAGCCACCCCCCCCCAGCCCAAAATTAGGGCAGTCAAAGCAGCTTTAAGCCTTCCGAGCCTGACCTTGAGGCACGTTAGGAGGATGCAAGACAAACTGCAACAGATCAGGGAAGTGGGAGGGTGGAAGATGCTGTCCTTAAACATCATCATGTTTTCTTCTTTCTAGGCTCCTGGAGCACTTCAGAGAGGAGCAGGAAACAAAAGCATCAGCCCACAAAGTCTATAGTCCCCATCATTACCGAGGGGACCAGCCAGCTCGGCTCACCCTGCTGCAGGCAGCGCTGAGGCACATGGGGAAGAGCGAAACCCTGGCAGAGGAGGAGGGTTTCAAAACCGTAAACCAGCCTTTTATCGCAGGGGAATTCAGAACCGATTTCAGCGCTCTGCTATTTCTGCCATCACTCACCATAAACTCTGCTGAGCACATCAGTGTTTTTGGTGGCTTTCCCTTTAATGCCCCGAACGAAAGCAGTCCACAGAAGTCAGTCCGGTCTGGCTGAAGCCCTGGCAGGCTCTTTGTCCTCCAGGCCTCTCCACACGCCCCGTGACTTTGCGGTGGGTGGGAGGAGGGAGTTTTCCCATACCTCACTAAGCACAGCAGTGCTGCAGTGGTCCATAGTACCATGAGCTTACTGTGCAAAATGCCTCCCTTTCAGGCAACCAGTTTATCAAGTCTGAGGTGCTGAAGCTCTATTTCATACCAAGTTGAGGCCTCGGTTTGTTTTTTCAAAGGTCTCCATGCTGTCCCTATTTTTTCTTCCCTGGATCTTCATCTCAAGGTAGTTGTATATGCAAGTAAGTTTAATTCCTATCAATTCTTACAAAGCCAGGTTGGAGGAAACTCCGTTAACCATACTCATGTTCGAAGCACAGTCTCACCCATACCTAATAAGAGTTTTACACAGGTTACAGTTCTGTACTGTAGACACTAACCATCACCTTGAAGAAGCTTTATCAAACCATTTTTAGGTTTAACTTTGGAAAAATACCTGTGTGTTAGAACAAACTCCCCAAGTTTTTACCGGTTTTGCAGGCTATATGCCCAAGCGCTTGCTGACTGTGCCATCTACTGGTGTGCAGGGCTCAACTCACAGCCTCTCTTTTGCTTCTGACAGAGCAGCTGATCACAGGAGCTACTCAAACCGAGAGACTGCATGGGAATATCCCAGCAACACCAGCTGTTTCCACAGAAGCAACCTTAACACTGCAGCCCCTTGATATGAATGCCCACCACCAGTATAAACTGGTGAGGGACAGATTGTCAGCCCAGCACACCTCACACACAACCGAAACTTCAGCTGCCTTCTCAGCACGAGAGCACCGAGCAGGTGAGAACAATCTGTTCCTCTGAGCATCCTGGCTTCATGCCTAGAACATCTAATGAGCTCTTAAGCAACCGACTTCAATTCTTTTAAAATCATTACCAGTGAAAAGGAAGGGGAACCATTCCAGCCTCTCTGGAAGCAGGTCTAGCATTCCTGACATGTGTCTTACGGCAGCCAGTGGGTTAAAGGCTTGTATGGGGAGAGCCACCCGCTGCCCGTTACTTGGAGCTGGAAGGAAGAATCTCTTATTTTTTGTTTTCAATGAAGTCAGACCTCAACACTGCAAGCAGATGCTTCTTGCTCTCTGCAACTAACACAGAAAGCCGCTTGCTGTTTTACCTCCAGCTCTACAACCCAAGGTACTTTCCAGGAAAGCCAGAAGGTCTCAACACTTCAGCTCTTTGAGCAACCAGTCAGAGAAATTTCACCATCGCACTGAGCTTAGTGCACAGCAAAGCTCATGGGTGGACACTGACAGGTGTCACCGCAAGCTGTTCCTTAACTTTCTGCGCCTTGGTCTACTACAGTATGCCGAGACAACTTCTAAACACCTCCATAAACGCACTCAGACAAGAACCCCTTAATCCCCAGCCTCACCACCACCAATACTCGACTGGGTGAATGACCCAACACCTCCTTCCTCTGCCATACCACAGCTGGCAGTTACCGCCCATAGGGCGGAACCCTGCGCAATGGCTCCAGTTCACAGCACCAGCACCACCGAGGATCCCCTCAGGCATCACGGTCAAGTGAGGTATCTTCCCTTCCCTCTGTTCCCCAAGTTTGTTTGGCATGACAAAGCATTTCCGCAGCAATGGGAAGAGGAAATCCGGCTTCGCAAGCTGGAGAGGAGGGTGAGAGGGAAGAGCACTGCGTGCTGCCCCCAGGTGCCAGGAAGTCACACAAACACCAGAAGTTTTAGAGAAACATTTATTATAGGGTTGCAGAATTTATGCCGATATAAAGTCCCTTAATAAAACTCTCAAGTTCATCAACTGCAGGACACTAACTCTTCGTTATCTTTAACACTGCAGCTTTCAAAGAAAGGAACAAAGCTCGGACTGCAGCAGGAATGCTACTTGCTCATAAAAAGTGGATCTAAAAAGTTCATACAAGCCAGAGTAGTTTAAATTGACAACTACAGTCACGTTCACAAGTGAGCTCTACCAGAACAGGTTCTTGAAATAGGAAGTTACCGGATAAACCAATTCGTAACTAAAAATACTGACGAGCTTTAAGAGCAACTCTATCCGAACTTAACAACCCAACAGCAAACCCAAACAAAGGTGGAGGAATTAAACGTAAGCTGGGGGAAGGTTCCAAATATACAGACGAATTCAATACAGTAATTGCACAAAAGGAAAGAGGGTAGTGTTAAAGGGTTCTGATCGCTGAGGCTGGGGGTCACATGCTTCACAAGTGGCAGTTAAAATAAACCTCTAGTGTCGCGCGTCGGAAGGTTTGTTCAGCCAGGATACGGAGTGCAGAGCTACCCTACAGAGCTACGTGAGATGTGCAAACCACAGACTGTTCATAGTCATCATCCTGTGAAGGGTAAGGTGAGCAGAACTGCTTCCAGCCAAGGAACTGGTTAACATTTTTATATATATATTTTTCTGCCATTCCCAGATTACACTAAATCAAACACATTCAACGGATAAACTGATATTAACCTTCTAAAAAATAAAACCTTACTCAAATTTAAAGTCTTACGTGAGACAACTGAGAAGTTATACCAAGGATCAAAAAAAGCTGAAATGGTGACTTTGTCTTTTGAAATACAAGCGATACACAGAAAACGCATAAGGCTTTTGATTATCACTGCACATTTTAATTTAAGAAGTCGATGTCTAACGCTCAGACTTCTCGATGAAGGTGTGCACTAGTCACCTCCCATCCAACACCTTTCACTGTTGACAGATCTTTGTTTCAACAACGAAAGAGTTTTCAAAGTGTCTGATTGAGCGACAGGTCTCCACTGAACGTTTCTGCAGACCTGGGGATGAGAGAAGATGAGAGCCTCAGTAAAGCACATCTCCAACCCCACAGCAAGTACCGACAGGTTTTATCTCGTTCGGAACAGCAGCAACACACCGTAATTCAGTACATGGCGTTTCTACGGCCAGAAATTGTCACTAGAGCTTGGTATAGGTTCATTCTCTATCAGAAACCTCCCTCATTTTTGGAATGGTAGCGACAGGAGGGGCCCACATACACCACCGGGGACGGAGCAAGGGAGCACTTTTTTTTCAGTGTCCCCACCACCATTTTAGTGATAGAGAAGACAACACCAAATATATCTTTTCTAGCAAAATGTCTCATAGCCCTTCCTAACCATAAAGAGGAGGAAAAGCAAAGCAGATTGAAACTACAGAGAAAGAGTTAAAAACTCAGAAAGGGTGCAGAAACAAAAACAACCCCTAGTTCTTTACCAGGCCCCCCCTGTAGCCAGCGTGTATGAATAGAGCCTCTATAGAGCAGCCTTCACCTCGCTGAGGGCCCCGGCGGGATTTGCCACTCAGCTGATGACCTTACTGAAGTTTTTCCTAACGCTATTAAAGTGATTTTCTCTATTTTGGGACATGCAGGCACTGGATTTGACACAGGCAGTTTACCTGTATCAGCTGAGAATCTTTACTAAGGGATGAAAATAGAGTAGTCCTGCCAAAGACAAGCTGCTCAACTAAAGCATTTCGATACACAACCTTTAGAGAAGGGAGATTCACAGCTTGTTTAACAAGCAGAGAATTGTTCAGAGTAAGGGAGACGAGCTATCCACCCGAGTCCAGAAGCACCCGCTCTTACATCCGACCCAGCAGGGCACTGCTTTAGCTTACGCACACATTAAAAGAGGCTGTCCTTCAACTCCTCTCCACCTTCCTGCCCGTACAAACCAGGCTTCCAGTGGCCTTCTAACTGGTTATGACACTGCACAGTCAGGATGACCTGTGTGGTTTCTCGCATGCCTTTCAGTTAGAACTCCAGGGTACTGCCACAGAACCGGAGGTCAGTTTGATCTACCCAATGAACCCACAAACTCTACAGAATCCGAGAGCTGTCCCTGGACAGCTTTCTCCTCCGCAGCACTCGTCCCTTTGACTATACCTCTCAAGGGCAAACAAGGTCAGCTACAGACAGAACCTGCTCCAAGCAGCATTGTTCATGTACTGGAATCCTTTTGGGCGAGCACTCTGCAGAAGTCCTCTCCTTCGCAGCGAAGGTATCAGCACCAAGATACGGCAAGAGGATCTAAGGAATCATCACAAACCCTCCTCACAGCAGTGTCGGCACACCGCAGCCTTTCCATCACAGCGGCAGACTATCAACACTTGTTCACAAAAGCACCTTCACAACAGCCAAGAGACATGTTTCTCCCTCCTGTAAAGGCAACATTTTCTGCTTCTTCACATGCCCTACACAGTCAGCTACACAGGGCCAGTTTCAGGCTCCCACACACAGAGCCCTCCATCTCGAGCAAACAGCAGACGGCTCCTGATGCTGCAAGCAGTAACTGGGCTGAGGAAGCTCTTGCCTAAGAGCTTGGCAGGGAAAGCAGAGCAGAGTTCTGACAAGCCAAACGTGCACTCTGAAAGGCTCTAACTGACAAAGGAGTAACTCGCTAGTAGTTCCTGTAAAGTGTTCTTCCTCTTTCAGAGAGGAAGTGTGGGATGTCCGGAGCTAGCTGTTAATTTTTTTTTCAGAGCAAGTGAACCAGAAGATAATGCTTTTACTTGGTCATCCTGTAACCCAGTTTTAGACAGGACAGTGGCAGACTACGCTGCAGCTACAGAGGCTCAGTATCAGATTTATTATATGAATTTTGTGGCCAAACTAACTTAACACTTCAATCGAAAGATGGAACAGAAATAGGCTTAAGTTAAAATTTGGTTTGAGCATGTATTCTCTATCTCTGTAACTGAAATCCTCTCACCACATTCAAATGACACTTCACATACATACTTGAAAGCAGGGGAAAACACCCAGCAGTTCTATGAGCACTCAAAGGTTTAAGCATTCACCCTTTTCCCTACTTGAACAAGAAATTTAATTTTTTCCTGAAGGGAACTTACCTGTTATCTGGTCTCTGCGCTGAAGTCTGAACGTCTCTTTGCCAACACAGAGCTGGTAGATGAAGATACCCAAATCAGACACGTTGTCTATCTCCTCTGTAACCACCATTTCTTCACGGACTAGGTAGGTCTGAGGCAAGTAAGAGCCAGTCTAAAAGAGACAAAGCCTTGAGATACAGTATTCTGCTCACCTTGGACAAACACCACATTTCACTCTTTACTTTGCAGAGCTTCAAGCACTAGGTTTCATCTTTCCTTCTGGTTAATACTAAGCTATGCTAGTCCCGAACAGCTGCATTCCAGAGAAGTTAAAACCTGACAAAGGCCATTTCCAACAGTTGCAGTTACATTCAAACAAAGTGCCGTTAACCTTAACATTGCTTGTCTCCCACGAAGCCGACAGAAATAGAACCTCTTTGAGTTTATTCGTGTGCAACAGAAAGTTTGCAGTGAAAAGAGGTGAAAAAGTATTATGAAAGTTTCCATGTTTGAGGCAATATATTTACAATACAAAAAACCTCAAGGTGACCTACAAAAGTTCAGTCTTCACCACAGCGCCACGGAAAAACTTCCCACGCCTCATGACCAACTCCCTAAAAGTGTGGGCAGGCAGACATGATTAAGCATGTCTTCATGAAGCTGAAGAAAATGGCACAAGCTAAGCTAGATTAGGTGACCTCCAGCACGGGGTGGGGAGGAGGCAGTGACTTTTTTTTTTGTGAAGTCTATTTGACACCCAACAGCTAAGTATGGCAGTTAATTACACAGTAGCAGTGACCTCTATCGACTTGACCCGTATCTTGGAAAAATGCCAGTTTTAGTCACTGAAGGGTCAAAGCGCCTGCAGTGAGCCCCGAACTACAGTGCCAATAAACCAGAAGAACATGTGCACATTGTTCTTTTCAGCAGAACTCTCACGGGGTGAGGGAGCTTTCCGGTACTAACTGTCAGGTTTAGGCTTTCAATATTTGAAGCTTTATCAAATTCCTCTTTAACAGCTAAATTCAACCCTATTTGCTAGTTGCTTTCAGCCTTCGTGAAGCTTGGTATTACTAAGAGCATTAAGCACGAATCTACTCGACATAATATGCACTGACAGCTGGCCTTAACTTCAGTGCAGTGACTGAGCGGGGGATTAGGTACTCTGATGGCAAGAGGACTGTTCCAGCACAGGACTGGAGCTCAGGAGCAACATCCAGCATTCGTATCCAAAATGATCTTGTCAGCACAACTAAACACTAACGCTTCCACATACCGCCAGTTTCGCGAAGAGATCCATCAGGTTCCGTGGTGGCATAACAATGGAGGTGTTCAGCGGGATCACGTAGCAGTTACCCAGTTGCAAGTCAAGATATGCCGTCAAAAGCTATTTTGAAAAGCACAGTTTCAGTTAATACCGAGAAGGTATTTGGGAGTTCTGCTCTCCTAACTGCAGAAGTCCAGTTAGCACTGTGCAAACAAAAGGCATCCAGCTGCCGATAAGCAATCGGTTCCTGTAGCTGGTTCTTCTGAAGTGTGAGTCTTCAGAAGGTCACATCAGCGTTACCGCCAAGCACAAGAACTGCAGAGACTGGCATTATCAACACGGCTACGTGTTTTATTAGGACTTTGCATAGCACTTAGCCAGAATCAACTCAAATCCTTGAGTTGCCCAAATCCTTTAAGTTCTAGCCAAGATTCCGTCAAGACAAGAGAGATAAAGCTGCAAACACTGTGAAGGCAGGTAGCACAGCTTGGCTGCATGGCACTCCATGCTGCTGCTAATGGCAGCGGCTACAGAGGTCAGTCCTGGTGTCTTTACTGTGATTGTGTCTGTGCTGCCAAAGTTTGATTTCCGAATGCCCTACGAGAGCTTTTCCAGCTGCCTCAGTTAGTTAATACTATTGACAGATCTTTAATAAAAAGGTCAGACTAAAGCCATCCACTTTCATTTACACGGGCTTCTTGACCAAATGGCAGCTGTCGCTTCCAGACATCCCATGGGCAGCTCAGCACCGAGACACACTGTTTTGCAAAAGGACCCGGTCAGAGTCACTGCGGAACGAACTCAGCTCTAGCACTCTCCTAACAGTCCTCCCTGGCAGAAATTAAGTCCGCTCTTACAGAGTTAAAAGGGTCAGATTTCCCACACTTAAACCCATCCCCAAAGAGAAGCCTGTGCTGACAGTGAGCTTTAAAGGTCTCAGCAATGAAATCCCTGAAGCTGTTACAATTACCATCCGCTCCAGTTTCCCAGAGAGCAACAAGACCAGTTCGTTCTCGTCGCTTCACATACACTCACCCTATCAAAGTCATGAACAATGGCTGCTGGGTCACTGTCCGAGAACTTGGGAACAGGCACATCGATGATGGCTATGTTGTCATCTTCTCGGATGTCAGCTTCCTCAGCAATGGGGAGGAAATAGGGTTCCGCTGCACGATCACGATTCTCATTTTCAAAGTAACACATTTCACCATGGTACACCTTGTGCTGAAGGCAAGAACAAGGCTAGTTATTTTTACAGCCAAGGTTGCTTTAAAACTGTATTTCTAACACTTACACTATGATGAAGCCCAGGTCTGCCACGCCTGGAGCTTTCAGAAAGGGCAGAGCAGTCTTCATGTCCCAGTTACCGGAGGTGTATCCAGTTATAATTAGACTTTTTTTTCTTCCATGATGCTTACAGAAAAAAAGAACTTTCACGTTACCTTCGGCATGAAGTACTTGTAGATGCAGGCTCCACCAACAACAACTCCCGCCAAGATGAATGCCAGACCCAGCAGAGTCAACAGACATCTTCCAGATGAGCTCTCACCTCTATGTGTAGCAACCTCCGGATCCTTTGAATAGAGGGGATGAGAACTTAGAAAGTGTAGCTGCTCTGAATTTAAAGTCAGCTGTTACCTATCGCTCCGCCTTGACCTGCCATCTTCTATTTCTTCTAGGTGTGGAGTGAGAATTGCAAGTCAAGCATCACATAGTAAGAAAACACTTCCATAAACTACTGCTGCATGCAACAAGATCAGTTTTCAAACAGCACTGGAAGAGGCCATTTCCTTCGTGAGAGAATGCTTCCCTGACAAACCTTTACCCCAAAATGATTTGAGCTGTAAGAGATCTAAACAGCTCTAACAGAAGACACAGTGCTGCAGCCGCAATATCGTCCAAGGAAAGCAGGATTTGTAGAGCAAGGTCATACTGAGGTACGCGGTGTCTTCAGGTCTCCTCCCCAAAGCCTATTTCCTCTCCTTCTCTTGCTCTGTCACATGGATTAAGATAACACGACTTTTCCTTACAAGGCTGGACCAACAGAAAAAGCCAAGATGCAACTTTGTCTATCAGTTGGGAATAGACATCTGACATGAGTGAAAAATTCTGGCTTTAGAACTTGTAACAGCGCAAGTGAAATCCACCACGAAAGAGGACCACTCGTCAGCTTAAATGCAGCTTCAAATCATGCCAAATAAAAATCCTATGCTTTCTACCTCGCAGCTTAAAAATACTCTTTCTTCCACCCAAGCCCCGAAGAAGTTTTGTTTCCAGCAGCCTGAAACTTCTCTCTTTAGTTCAGTGACTTGTTTCCTCCCACCCCCAGCATCCTCTCAACTGCATCCAAAGGAGATTGCTGTCCCCACCAGTAACGTGGCGAGGAGTTGTGTAATACTGATGGAAAGATAGTGGTGGTGTCTGAACTGCAAGTTTACTGCTCAGGGGTTCTTCCAGTGCCTTACTAGACTTCCAGGGATGTCCTTTAATGATTCACCACTCCGGTATTTAGCAGCTCACTCTCAAGACCTGCTCTTTGCACTGGGCAGGAAGAAAAATGGGATTTCACAGCAAAAGATCTTTGCCTTCATGCTGTCCCTAGAGTCAGCAGCTAGATTTAGAACAGCAGCTTCCACCACATGCCTTTGAGCCCCACGATCTGCACTCCTGTAGAACACAACATATTTAAGTGCCCTGTGACCATGACAAGCCACAGCATTATTACAAAGGCTGCACATATTTCCACGCTCAGCAAGATACAGCGGCGTAAAAGTCAAATGCATCAGCTATGTAAGTACTGAAACAAAAAACAAGCTGTTTTGTGAAAGTCAATACTCCCACATTCCACTCTTGCATCCTCCAAACAGAAAAATGTTGGCTCAGCAGGACGTAAGCCGCTACAACTGGCTAGTGAAGCATCTGTCAGAAAAAAACCCCAAACCCACTAGTTTCATGTCAGAATTATGTCACATTTATAGGTCATTATGTGAAAAACATCCTTCAGCATTAACTGGCTTTTAAGATCAAGACTAATTCTGTTCTCTTTATGTTCTGCCACCTTCATCTACACCTTTCAGTACCCTACTCACCTGGCCTATCACTACTTGGAACACGAGGACAGCAGGTTTTGGCACCACAGAGGTCCTGGTGCTTGGATGATGTCAACATGTCATTAGCTACCACACGTATTTCAAACAAAGCAAAGGTGTTCATCATACTAAGAAGCCACGTAGGCAGCCTGAATCCGAGAAGAAAAGAGCTGATATGAGAACACAATGCCAAGACTTCGCTCCAGTAGGTTACAAAGCCTGCGCTCAAAAATAACAGAAGTCATAAAAACCTGCGAAGAAAACGCAGTTCTATGCTGTGCAAATGATGAGGAAGAGAGGAGAATAAAAATCACTTGTGTTAACATGTCAGGAGACACTGTTGGTGTCAGCTCCACAGAATCTGCAGGGAGAACATTGTGCAAGCTCAAGGGTTTTGTGCAGATATTCCGGGGGACTTTGACTGTGCTGTTTCAGCCAACATCAGCCATTAGGTCTGTTTGCTCTGCACAAATACTCCAGCAAAAGGAGACATTAACAAGCACTAGAACAAGTTTGTCTTGGAGTAAATCGGTGAACTTGGTGTTTACATGCAACTCCAGGCCCTGAAGTCAGCGTGAAGAGTTGTTAAAAAAACCACGCAAACACGCAGAACACAGGGAACATTGTGACAGCTAAAACCAGCGTGAGCAGCTTCTAAACAGAAAAGAAAGGTTGTAAGTGTACATTAAAATCATTATGCTCAGAATGTACACGGTACAGGGCCAGTAAAATACTCATAACAAGCTGTCTCAAGAGTAGCTGATGAGTCTGTCCTACAAGAAACTACCCAGACTAATGACACTTTCAAAATTTATATTAGTCCTTTACCTACAGCATTTCACTACTTTCTCCTCCTGCTGTAGCAATTCAGTGCTGCCATATTAACTGCACTCATCAACTCCCACAGCTCAAGGGAGGTCACTGAGCAGCAACACCCCTTGGCACCTCTCCCCCTTTTAAAGGGAGGCTGTTTCAGGAGAGACAGAGCTCTGTGGGCTGCAGCACAGGCTGCTTTCCTCAGTACAGCTTAGAAGCGGAAAAAATATAAAATAAAGACCCTAGAGCACAAGTCCAGAGATATTTATCTAGGTTTTTTTTTTTTTAATAGTCCTATTCCCTGATAACAAATAAACTGGGTCCATCCCGTACTCCTCCTCTAGCTGCGGATATGTTTACTTAGACGCTGATCTTCACCAGGCTAGAAATGTCAGCAGCTAAGCAAGACACCTTCAAAATAAAGTCCCCTGCAGACTTGGAAAGTTCAATTCAAGTCAGTAAGACGGCGACTGGTTCGGAAGGAAAAGCCAACCGCAGAGTACATGCCTGGGTTTCTATTTAAAACCCTTTATGGCAGGTTTCTTAATTTAAGCTCGACACACCCGCAGCCCAGACACCTCACCGCTCTCCAACTCGCTGCCTACGAGGGTTTCGGAGCAGCAGCAGCGAGCGGAGGATGAGCCCGAACGCACTTCGTTTGCCTGGAAAGCTGCTCCTTCCCGGGGGGTCCGGGCTGCCGCTTTCCCAGCGCCTGTTCCCGGGCTGGGGGCCGAGCCCTGGGGCTCGCCAGGGCGAAGGACTGACCCGCCTGCGCCTACGAAGGTTTAAAACCCGGTCAGGAAGCAGGGCCCTGGCACGGGTCCAGCTGCGAGATAAACAGCCGGGCCTGCCCGCGGCGTGCGGGCCCGGTTACGTGACGCCAGCCCGCGGCTCGGCACCGCCCGGGGCTCCCGGCCGGCAGCCGGGCTGCGAAAACGGCTGTGGCGAGGGAGCCGCAAACCGCCGCAACAGCGCGACGCGCCCGGGCCCTCTCCGACCCGCGCCGGCCCTGAGGGGAGCGACCCCGCCACACCCTCCGGGGCAGACCGCGGAGCCACCGCCCCCACGCCGGAGGGCAGCCCCGGCGCCGGGGAGCGCCGAAGGGTGCGGTGAGGCGAGCCGGAGGCCGCCGGCGGCCTTCCCCCGGCCCGCAGCGGCTGCGAGAAGATGGCGGCGGCTCGCGGCGCCTCCTGCCCGCCTGCCCCCCCTCACCGCCGTCCCTCAGCCCCGCTCCTCCCGCCGCGACCCGGCGACGGAGAGAGCCAGCTCCCCGCACCTTATCGGCCACCAGCGCCTCGGCCGCCTCCTTCTTCGGCTCGTCCTTCTGGGCGAAGGGGGAGTTGAAGGCGATCTTCACCATGGCTGCGCCGCCCTGCACCGCTCTGCCGCGCACCGCTGAACACCCTTCGCGCGGCGGGGCGGGGCGGGGCAAGACGGGGAGGCCACGCCCCCCGTCCCGCCCGAGAGGGGCGGGTCCCCTGGCAACCACCGGTCGCGACGGGACCCCCGGCAACGGCAGAGCGCGGAGGGGGTTCCGGAGCGGAGCCGGAGCTCGGCGTTGGCCGGGTGTTGGTGCCCCGTCTCAACCCTGAAATGCTTCTATTTCCCCTCAGAAAGTGGTGCAGAATTAGGAGTTAATTAGGTGCCGTCACGGGCGCCGTGACAGCGGCCGTTGCTTGAGCCACGTCCCGTGACCCCAGAAGGGGGGACGTGCCACCGGCTCCGTGGGGGTGTCCGGGACCGTGGTTCTCCATGGCCGCGCTCGTGGAGCTTTGCAGAGCCCCGCGGCCGCCCCTCGCGGGGCTGGGGGGGGAGCTCCCGGGCGAGGCGGGGGTCCCACAGCTGCCTTGGGACCACCTGCATCCCAAAACCGGCCTGGAAGCCGGGAGAGGCCGAGCGTGGCGTGGGCGAGGGCGAGGGCACGGGGGGGCGGCGTCCATCGCCCGTTTCCCGAGCCTCCCTCCACAGCAGTCACTTTCTGACAGCTTCGTGCACCGCTCGTGCGGACAGACGGACGGACAGGCTCGTCACACACAGCCTAATGCTCTGTCTGCGGCGCTGGGAGGTCACCGCCGGGGAAAAGGAGGCGGCTGTGGGCCGCGCTCGGTGTGGCGCAGGGATGGGGATGGGTTAGTTATCTGCTCCCTTCTCTGCCAGCCAGGCGATTCTGTGGTTCTAAGAGGAAAAGGAGTCAGGTATGAGGCTGGCTGAGACGGCCTTCTCCGTCCCATGGGGGAAAGTCGGTGTCCGTCGCGCTGGAATTTGACTTTACGGCTCTAGCGAAGAAAAGTGGTTTGGCTCTGGAGCCTCACCACGGAGCTCCTCCCGGCAGACAGCTGTAATTAGACAGAACCCAGCTCTATGCAAACCGCGCAGTAGGTGACTCTCATTCTTCTAAGCGTAAACAAAATGCACCGTGTATTGCAGCCTTCAAAGCGCCTTCCTGTTATTCTGCAGATGCAAATACCGCGGTTATCTCCTTTCGAGATTGTGGGTTTGATGTTGCTCGCTTTCATGTTAATCAGAATTTTGACTTTGACGTCGGTCAGAGGAGAACAAAGTGTAACCTGACTTTGTCTAGTAACAGAAAACACGTTTACCTCATTTTACCAAGAAACCAGCGAAAAAAGCATTTTCACACTTCCTAGTGTTAGCATGTTAGGAATAAGTTAAGCTAGACTCTCCTCAAAGTCCCTGAAACACAGATTTAAACCAGATTAACTACGTTTCCGATATGGCCAATGCAATACCTGTACTCTACCACCTTAGTTGTACCTTAATCTAGTCTAATTACTTCATGCTTAAACAAACTGATTTTATCTTCCAATTACCCAACAACTTCACTTGAAAAAAATACAGAAGTAAAGCTTAACCTGTTCCAAACTTTATTTCAAATGTGCAGTGTCCAGGAGAAAGCAATTCCAGTACCACGAAACAGTTTTTCCTGTCCTTACCCAGCAGGTAATGACCGTCAATGCAGTCAGCAACTGCTCCTTCCAAATAAAGCTCCTCCCACGATAGTCCGGCTGCAGTTTGTAGAGCCCTGGCAGTCTGGAGTACCAGGTCTGGGAAGAAAAAATTCCATCCTGGGGTGCGTAGACATAAGAAAATTCGGGGCGTTTTTTTACCGTCCTGAAATCATCAGGCTGTTCGACGGAAGGAATACCAGTGATCTGCGTGGGCGACTCCACCGCTTCACCGCTGAAACACTTTGGCATCGGCCTCTTGGTACTGGCCCAGTTTTCTCGCAGACTTTTGCCATATGTTGGCTGCAGTGTAGGCCCAGCAATCCCAAGGCTTCTGAACAAGGAGCATGACTTATTCTGTTGAATTCTGTAATATTGATTTTCCTTTCTACTAAAACACCCTGGGTTTACTTTACTGGTATTTATTCTGAGATCAGCTTTATCACCTTGAAAGGCAAGAGGTTATCCCCTTAGCCTTAATTATCCTTTTAATCCCTCTGGTGTTTGCAATGTTAAAGCAACACTGCTTAAAAATTTAACAACTCTCTGGACCGGATTGTCTCAGAGACCGGGGGAACTTGGCCAAACAGAAGGGTGAGCCGGCGTGCCGTAGCGGCTGAGGTCCTGTTACCTTCAAGCTGGCTCACAAAGAGCAGTGAGCTGGATTTCTTTGTAGTGGCACGGAGCACCGCCCCTCCCTTGGCAGTGGAGTGCTGGAGTAAGTAGCCCAGACAGCCTAAGAGCATCAGAGAGCACGGGCTGTGAGGTGAGGAGGTGTCTTCTTCAGGACCAGTCAGGGGTTCAGCAGATAATGCCACTTGAATCACCTTTTCGAGTAATTCTGCGTAGAGGCAAAACTCATTTTTACTGTGTAGGGCTTTTTAGACTGTCCTAATGTACTTTTTCAAAACCTCAAACTTTAAAATACCTTCACATTTATTCTCTCTCCTCCTCTTGGGTATGGCAGGAGCGCAATTCCTTACCTTTCGGGAACAATGTGATGTTATATCGGTCCTACATCACCAAGTACGCTCAGCCTTCGAAGCTGAAGGTGCTACGTTTGTGCATAATCTTCAGTGTATCGTATGTGGTGTGTGTTGTCCGAGTTCAGACCGAGCTGGGCTGGGAGGGCTGCAGTCTGGCCAGACCTGTAAGCACATGCTTTACATTTCAGTGGTCACTCTCAGCTGGACGTTAGCCTGAGCCCACCTACCCAGGTAAGGCACTTAGCTTGGGCTTCGTACCCTCGCTGCGCATTGCACAAGTCCGGGGCACAAGGGCTGTCCCCTACGCAGAGCGGAGCCCCAGCCCAGCCTCAAGGTAGCACATGTAAAAAAACCATAATTAACACACGTCATTAATAATAGTCTTAAATACAGACTGCATCTATCAACTGAAATCTTTTATGAGCACCATAAGCACTGAAGAACAACAAGAGGTAAACAGCGCGTACGTCGTGTAGAGCTGTAAAAATGAGGGAGAACCTACCAACTCTCCTCACGACAGGAGACCTTCTCCACGTTTGACGTTCTGTGTTTATCCAGATGTCTAAAGTTCTGCTTTTTGCCTCCCGTCCTTTTCCTCCTCTCCTGCTAAGGATTCCTCCTTCACCACCTCCTCAGCCCGTCCCTCACGCTCTAGCTCTGATACTCTCTGGCTCCACTCCTCCACCAGCCAGTGACCCTCGGACCTCTTCTGCGTGTCTCCCTCACTCTTGTTTGTGAGGCTGTTGATAAGAAATCTGTCTGTCTTGCAGCCTACAAAACGGTCATGCTAAACGCTGCCAATATAACGTTTGCAGAGGAAAGGTTTTCTCACTGGGTTGGGGTGAATTTGGGCCCTTGACTGAGGATCTCTGGTTCTGGACCAGATGCTGTGGTTGCTCCACCAACATCTCCCGCAGTGTCCTCTCACAGCTGTGCTCAGACCGACGGGGAAGAGGACTCGCTGCCCACACAGCCATTGCCTCACGGAAGGGAATTCCACAAGGAATTCCACTCGTCCAGAAAATCTGCCGAGCAAGCAGCACGCCCAGAGTGATCAGCAAACAATTAAAGGGCCCAATTCGCCGCTGGGGTAACTGCAGTGCACAAGCAGAGTTCCACCGGGGATGTATTAGGACCCAGAGTCTTGACGGGTCTGAAAAAGCGTTGTTAAACACTGCTGTTAGAGGCACGCCAACAGACGCTCAAAGCTCAAACCGCCTGGGGCTGCTGCGGGTGCGGACCCCCGGCCCGAGCAAGACCCGTGGGCTGATCAGGGGGTGTTCCCTGTTATAAACGGGAGAGCGCCGCGGTTAACCCCACCCCTCCGTCCTTGGCATTTTCTCTTCTCCCTGTCCTAATCTCTACTTGCTCCTGAGAGCTGCGGGCGGGTGTCCCAGCCAGCCTGCTCGAACGCAGAGCCCACACCTCCACCCGACACTCAGCAGATGTTGCCGCAGTGGCCAGCAGCTTCACCAACGGCAGCAAAACAACCCCGTGTTGACCGCGCAGTCCTAGTTTAGGCTCGGTTTAATGGTGAGCGTGGCCACAGGCACGTCTTGTTTGGCCGTGCTGGCCCAGCCCGGGCTGAACTCGCCGTGCCCTTGTCTATCAGTGCTGTTCGAACCGCGCGGCTGTGTGGAGATGTTCCCGGATCACCAGAGCCGTGTGGGCAGAGATCCCTGGCACGCGGTCAAAACCACGCAGCGACGGGTGCAGCTCGTTTGGCTTGTTGTGTGGGGGTTCGCTTTGACCTGTCGACACGGCTGCGCGCGCAGGGACGGCTCTTTCCTGCCCGCAGGACCTCTAGAGACGCTGTCCTGGGCCGCGGGAGGGATGGAGATGTAGGCACCTTCCCTACGGCGAGTCAGCCCGTTAACGCTAACAGGAGTCACCCTCGCGCTTGCCTCGGAGGAGGAGCGCGTTACCCGTTTGTGCACTGCCCTTTTGCTCGCTGGTACCGAAGGAGGTAACAGGGACTTTCAGAAAAGCAGCACTGCTGGAAAACGAGCCTGCTGTCCCCCGGTCTGCTCCGCGGGGTGTCTTTTGTAGGCTGCAGGTGTCCGTGGTCACCGGGTGAGCCCGTGCTGGCAGAAATAGCAGCAGCGCGGGACACCTGCCCCGCAGCAGCCGGGGGGCACAGAGATTGCCAGATAAAGAGATTTGCCGCTCCTTTCCCCTGCAGATTGCGGCAGAAGTTGTGCAAGGGGGTGCAGATTGTCTGGCAAGGAGCTGATCGTGGTATCCTGTCACGGGATTTATCTGCGAGCAAAGGGACCGCCGGCTCCGAGAGGCGACGGCTCAGCAAAGCCGCGGTGCCCGCTCCGGGGTGAAGACGCCGCTGCCAAGCCCCATCGCGTTTCCTCTGCGCAGCGCGGAGAGGAAGAAGCCTCCGATCATACACACAAACACACACACACGAGTTTCCTCTTTGCAGCACAGAGAGGAAGAAACACGGTCACACACACAGAGGCACAAGCACATACACAAACTGCCTTTAACCCATACATGAAATATTCTGTTGTGCAACAAGACCCTAACAAAATCGTTTGGTGTTTTTTAATGTATTCGGTTTGAGAAGATGATTTTAAGGGAAAGCAAATCTACAGTCTACACCATTTTTAGAGCCTACAGGTTTTCCCGCAGACACTGTTTTCTGTTCAGGTGATAGATACCACACTGTGATACGGGAGATAACTTGCGGTACTTTATTTTCCTGTTACACTAAATCTCTTCATACCGAGGAGACACCTGGTGATGTTAGAAGTCTTTGATGGGACCCCAAGCGATGCTATTTTTGAACGCGTTGGCTCTCCAGCCGGCAGCAGAGCAAACAGCATCTGTGTTTTGAAGGAGTGGAACTAAGAACCCCCTAAAAAAGGGTCGTTTTCTTCTGTTGCACTTACCCATGTCCCCACGACCCTCTGGGCTGAGGATCTGCTGCAATCATCTGCTCCCTCTCCCTGGATGATGTCTATCCTCGAACACGGTCCTGACTCTGCTCACCGCGGTCCTCCCCAGGGCTGTTGTTGACCCCTTGTCAAGGCGATTTCGGTGTTACATATTAATGCGATATGTGCTTTAGTCAGACCTGTCGGTCAATAACGAGGTGAACCGGGAGGAATATCCAGCTCACAGCAATATTACCGTATCACTCAACAGTGGACACAGTGATCAAGTTAAATGTTCTGAGCTTCTGGTTCACATAGTTAGGGCTTAAAAAAAGGTAATCAACCGTATTATGGACTGATTGGAATATTTATCACAGAATCACAGAATGGTTTGTGTTGGAAGGGACCTTAAAGATCATCTGATTCCAACCGCCCTGCCATGAGCAAGGACACTTTCCACGAGCAGGGACACCTTCCACGAGCAGGGACACCTTCCACGGGCAGGGACACCTTCCACGGGCAGGGACACCTTCCACGAGCAGGGACACCTTCCACGGGCAGGGACACCTTCCACGAGCAGGGACACCTTCCACGAGCAGGGACACCTTCCACGAGCAGGGACACCTTCCACGAGCAGGGACACCTTCCACGGGCAGGGACACCTTCCACGGGCAGGGACACCTTCCACCAGACCAGGTTGCTCCAAGCCCCGTCCAGCCTGGCCTTGAGCACTGCCAGGATGGGGCTTCCACAACCTCTCTGGGCAACCTGTTCCAGCGCCTCTCCACCCTCACGGTGAAGAACTTCTTCCTTACATCTGATCTCGGTCTCCCCTCTTCCAGTTAACAGCCGTTACCCCTTGTCCTGTCACTACACGCCCTTGTCAAAAGTCCCTCTCCAGTTTCTCATACCCAAAGTCCTGTGCTGGGGTGTGTGAGCTCTGCTCCTTGACCCCGTTTCCATTCCTTTCATACCTTCAGGTCTCCTGACTCTAATGGTGTGAAGGAGGTCATGTTCCCACTGCCCCATCTCGGCCTCATGGCTGTTCCTCTGCTGTGTTACTGGGAGTGCAGGGTGAGGGGTCCCCAGGAATGAGACCCTTTTGGCCAAGTAAACAAACCTCTGTTCTTCTGCAGTTCAGAAATTTCTCATCCTCGTAGTAGCTCTTTTAGCAGTGGCCCTAAAGGAAGAGCCGTGCCGAGGCGGCAGTGTGTTTACTTTCGCTTCCCTAAGAGTTGCATCACAAGGAAATGCAGTTCTCGACACTTATGGTGCAATGTTTCATCTGCTGGTAATGTCCTGCTAACCTGGGACCAGATTATGGCTCTGCCTCGTGCAACAACAACCTCAAAATGCGTGTGTTGAGTTTTCACACGGGACCATTAGCCCAAAGGACTGAAGACTCTTCACAGACTCTTCTCTTGGGCTTTCTAATATTTTCCAAGTTAATTAGAGCCACTTCCACTCTTCGCAGCCTGCCGCTCTTGCTGCCGTGAGAAGCGGCGTCCGCATGTCTGTCATGCTCGGCAGGAAAATTAGTTCAGTCTCAGTTTCCCACGGGGCTGTCAGGAGAACGATGACCTTATTTCTAGGTTATTTTCTTCTACTTCTTCCCAAGTGAATATTCCCCTTAGTGACGGACGTGACCTCCCCTACTGTGTCCCCCTTACTCTGTGCCATATGCTGGAGGTCTGGAGATGCCTCCATCTGAATCCAAATTTAACCCTGTGACAAGTGTGCATCACCTCTCTTCTGAAATTTAGCTGCTTTCATTCGGCAGAGTTAGATGGTGTTTCCTGATGGGAAAAGATGCCCCTGAAATTAATGACGGCATTAGAAATTCTTCCACTTAGATCCTGTGTAACCTCCTGGGAATAATAAATACGCCGACTCTAACAAATAGGTATGTCTTTGGAACTGCTTGAGAAGAGCCTTGCTTCCGTATCTCGGGCGAGCTGCTTGTTCACCTTCATTAGCAGCACCGTGCCTGCTTCATTTCAAGACTTATTGACAATTAATATTAGCTGAGGCCGGTTTCTGTTCGATTCCTGAGCTAAGAGGACAAGGTGCAGCCTCAGTCCTGGTTTCCATCACGCAGACGTCGGGAATGGTCATTCCACTGCAGATGCTGCAGGGGTGGTTGTTCCATAACGAAGTTGCTCACCATGTGTCACTCGGTGTGAACAGCAAGGCAGGAGGGGCTGGGGAAGTGCTGGGCAGGGGAAAGTGCTGGGGAGGCAAAAACAAGTGTCACAAGGGGGAAAGTGCTGCAGGGCAGCTCGAGGGGAAGGAAGAGGGGAGGAAGGATTGCTGTAACATAACCCCCAGCTCTGTTTAAAACATTCTAGCTCTAGATATCTGCTCTGACCCTCTGTGCAAGTTACTGCACCAAGGGCGGTTTCAGAGCCCTGTTTAAGCTACAGAAGTGTGTCCTCCGTGGACTCAAGCACATCGCTGACTCCTTGAGCCCGGGGCTTCCCGAGGAAGCCCTAACATTCGCAGTTAGATAAAGGGAAAGACGTTATTTACAACGCCTGAAAGCGAAGGTTTGGGTACAGGTACAAGTGAGTCATTATTTGCAGCTCTTTTCTTCATAAAAAGGAGCTGGTACAAGAAACCACACGAAAGGGTGTTGGCTCTTTATCTAGAGGACCTCTCCGAGGGTGGAACTCCGGGCAAGAGGGATTGCCCAACGCCTGGACGTGAGCAGGGCAGGGCAGCTGCCTGGGGAAGCCTGCCTGATCCTGCAGCAGGGTGCCGGTTTGCTTCCCAGCCTCTCCCAGTGTAACCAGGCTCCTCAGCTCATGCTGTTGGCCGGCACGGAACCATGGCGTGTTCCACACAAAATACCGGCCAGGTCAGTTTGCTCGCTCCTCAGCAGAGCGACAGGCAGTGGTCATCCGAGAGTTCTGTGGAGAGGACGTCTGCAGGCTGGGCTGCAGAGTACTGGGAGTAGTGAAACCCAGTATCAGGTTGACCATGGCAATGGATGTGTTCTTCCAGCACCCCATTCTCTCTGCCCAGGCCATAGCAAGTGGCCGGGGTTCAGGCCTTTGCTGCTCCGCTCTGAGCTAATGTGGTGCTAAGGGTGAAATTCAGGAGGGACGCTGTTGATCCATGAGCCAGACCATTCCTTTGGGATCCATGAAAGAGAGGGTGCCAAGAAGTCCTCAGACACTTCAGTGTTGTCCTCTGGTCTGGCAGATGAGCTCTCCGAGTCTGTGGCAGCCATGCCCTCATCCTGCTCACCTCACTGAGGAGGACAGTCCCCACAAAACGGGCAGCACCACGCTCGTACAGCGAGCCAGGCACTCCTGGGCTCCCAGTGAAGACCAGAGCAGGGGGTTCCTCTTCAGCCTATCATCTACCCAACAGCATTTGCCACTCTGCCTTCCCGTCGCTGAAGCGGGACGTTTCCTCGTCGCTCCCGCACGTACCAAGGCAGGCAGAGAGCACGGTGAGCCTCGTCAGCCCCTGCCTTCTGCTGAGCTCTGAGTTGGAGTCACATTTCGGCTCTTTCTCCTCCAACTCTTCCTGCTGGCCCAAGCCCCGGCAGGGGTGGGGACTGCCGGAGCCGTGCAGCTATTGCTCTCAGGAGTGATGCTCAGATACAGAAGTTGGTTTGGTTTTGTTTTGCTTTCCTGTAAAACCCACTTTCAGAGACTTTCCTAGAGCTCAGTTGCCCTCAGAGAAAAATCCAAACCTCACTTTTTTCCCCCAGTTTTCTACAATGACGTCAACTAGAAGACAGAAAACAGAAAAGCGCTCTGCAAACCAAAGAGGCCGAAGGGAAGTGAAATCGAAAGAGAAATGAAATTTTTACACCCAGGCTTTATATTTTGGGGAACTGCCTGTTGCTAAGGCTCAGGGAGGAAGATGCTGCTGGGGTGGTTGTTTCTCTTAGATCCTGCTGCTGCTGTCAAATGCTGGAGCCCAGTAAAATATTTACATGGATGGTTTTCTGTTGCCCCAAATGACAGTGGGCTATATAACTAGGGGGAGTTTGCAGAAGTAAAATCAAACCAGTAGGTAAATGAGAAAACAACAACAAGCCAGCTGCCTCCCAAATATCTTCTTTTTGTCCCCATTTCTGCCTCAGCTTTTCCACAAAGTCCTCTTTCTTCTCCCACCTCGCCTTCTCCCAGGGTGTCTCATGGTACGGGAGTATGATTTCTCCTTGCAGAAGAAGAGCCGCATTGTTCAACCTTCTGAGTTATGCCAGAGTGGCACCTATTTTGGCAGAGGCTTCGTGGTTTCCTCATATCTGACTAATAGGAGATGATGAAAAATGTGATTCATTAAAAAAACCCAGATGATCATCTGAGAAAATCGATCTTGCATCTTTAAATGGGGCTTAATTTTCTCAAATAACAATCAAATCTCAAACAAGTGGTTTAATCTCAAGGCTCCATCTTGTGGCAAAGCCAAGCAAAGCCACTTATTGTGAAATTAATATTCGCCCTTCCTTAATTTCCACCGGTTCTTCTGTAATCACCTCGTGAGACTGTAATGCTGCAGAGAGGCACGTTGAGCCTGACCCGAGCGGGGACAGAAGGGCAGGCAGTGCCGGGCAGAGGGAGGGTGTTTCTTGCTTTTTCAGTAATGTTAAAGCTGAATTTAATATTATAAATACTATTAACTACGCTGCCTTTACTTTAGGCTCACGTGCATCTCCCAGCTGACACCCATAATCACCGATGACGATGGGGCTGCGCACTCCCACGGGATAAATTCGATTTAATACCCCTGAACGCCTGGAGCAGCAGTCAGAGCTGGGATAGTTCTGGAATATCCTGACCTTCTGGCTATCGATAGATAATACGATTGCACTCGAGTGCGTCTGTGTGAAAAAACACTTGTGAAAATGTAGGATTTGGCATTCAGTTTTGGCCGGTGTCTCGTGTAACCTCGGTAAGTCCTTCCTTTAAAACCATGTCAATGGTGCGAAGCAGAGCAAAATCCTTACTTTTGCTGCAAATGATTTTTGATTAGCTAGCAGAAATTCGGATGAAAAAGCTGCTTTCCAAGGGGGAGGGTGCAGCCAGCCGGCGAAGCGCTGCACCCGGCCAGGCTGGGCATCCCCTGGCTCCCACCCAGGGCCATTTGGCCACTCTCTCTGCTGTTAAACTGCTGCATTATTTCTTAAAACCGCTGGCCCTGGTGCTGTCCCCCCTCGCCTGGGAGCAGGAGCTGGGCAGCCCTGCCTTCACCAGATAAAGCACGGGCTTTCTGTTGGGTGGCCCGGGAGGAAGGAGCACCACTGCCTTATCTTCCTTCCTCCAGCCCGCATGCGTCATCATTTTTTAGGCTAAATATAAAATAAGGCTAGTTTTCAGCATGCAGGAGCTGGCAAGCTTCCCGGAGCACGTCCTGGGCAGGAGGGGCGGGAGGTCATGGGTGCCCCCAGCCTGCTCGGCCACCGCAGCCAGCCACAGAGCCCTGGGACCTCCTGGTGGTGCTGCCTGGGAGGTGAAGGTGCAGCTCCTGGGCTGGGCCATCCTGGCTGCTAGTCTTATCCTGGTAAAATTCTTATTTCTCTTTCGTGATGCAGGGAGCGAGGCATCTTAACTTGTGGATAACAAGTTGTCTACGAGCCAGCAATGGGCTTTTGTGGCCAAGAAGGCCAGTTGTCTCCTGGGGAACATGAAGAAGAGTGAGGCCAGCAGGTTGAGGGAGGTTATTCTCCCCCTCGGCCCCCGGGAGGTCACATCTGGAGTCCTGTGTACAGTTCTGGGTTCCCCAGTTCAAGAGAAACAGGGAGCTACCGGAGAGAGTCCAGTGGGGACTATGAGAGTGCTGCGGGGGCTGGAGCATCTCTGTGCAAGGAAAGGCTGCGAGCCCTGGCGCTGCTCAGCTGGAGGAGAGCAGCCTCAGAGGGGATGTCATCCATGCTGATCCATAGCTAAAGGGGGGTCAGGAGGATGGTGGTGCCCAGAGACAGGACAAGGGGCAACGGGCACAAACTGGAACCCGGGAAGTTCCACCTGAACATGAGGATAAAATTCCTTGCTGTGAGGGTGAGGGAGCCCTGGCCCAGGCTGCCCAGAGAGGTGGTGGAGTCTCCTGCTCTGGAGAGATTCCAAACCCACCTGGAAGCCATCCTGGACACCCTGCTCTCGGACCCTGCTCTAGCCAGGGGTTGGACTGGGGGATCCCCAGAGGTCCCTTTCATCCCCCACCAGTCTGTGATGCTGTGGTTCTGTGTTTCTCTGATCGTCTCCCAAGTCGTATCTCGGGTACCGGTGTGGACTCTCTTGCTGATAACAGCTTCTGCCATGGTTATGAGCAGAGCACGAGCTCTCAGACCCTCCTAAAAGGCTATCAGTGAGCACACAGGCAGCTGCGGCTGCTGCCTTTGCTAGACATGTGGAGATCCATTGGAACTGGGGGGGTGTGTGAGGGGAGGTAATTTTACTGATTCAGAAGCATTAACACACTGAAACATCGTTCTGCTCCATGCCTTTTTATTTTTTCCTGTTCCAGCTACGATGTCGAGTAACTAATGAATGCAGCATGATGTGGTATTAGGTTTAAAGCAGTGTTCTCCCGTCGCGGTTCCTGCATGTTGGTCGCGCACTTAATGATCTTCATAGGAAATATTTACTTTGAGGAGTTTGGTTCTAAGGATGCCAAGTGATCAAAACCAGGCTGGGCTTGCTTTGCTCTCCTATGACTTCAGTTTTTCCTGGAAAGAAACGGGAACAACAAAAACCGAAATCTTGCTTTCAAAATTAATGCAAATCAGCTTGAAAATCATCTTGTCCCGATAAATGAACACTCCGTTCTTTCTCAGGCGATCTAATATGAGCGTTTATGGGAATAGGAACGAATGAACACTGGGGGAAAGTGAGGTCGGCGATGGTGGTGACCTTACTGCGCTCCCCCGGGTTGTCTTAAGTAAGCGAGGAAGCGGCAGCCTCGTGCCTCGGGTATTGCTTCAGGTGGAAAATTGCCCCACCACTGGTTATCGTTCTGTTGCTTCAGCCAGATGTCTTACAGACCGGATTGCAGCAGCAGCCATGCCCACGCGAAGGCGGGTGTGCAATGTATGGTTACGTCGCTGTGTCATGAGCCTCTCTGTGTGCCGTAGAGGCTGAAGGAATACGATTTTGACAGGCCAGAAATTTCTACCCGTTGCAAACCCTTGATGCTGTGTGGCCTGGGAAGTGGGGACAACTTCTTCCTCACCTCGTCGTCAGTCTGGGGCTAAACAGATGCTGTGGAGCAGGGAAAATCCCTTGTGTATCTTCAGGGTCATCTCAAGAGCTTCAGAGCCATGCGACTGGAAAGGCTGGGAGGGGTGGAACGGTTGGCCTGGCCTTGTGTGGTTTTAGAGTGTGCTCAGAGCAGGGCAGATCGCATTGCTCCATCACGAGAGGTGGAGAGGAACCCCCTTACTCATACATCCAACCTTCAGGGACCTTTAAAAAAAAGGTTGAACCCTGCCGGAGAACGTGCTTGTCCCCGGGCCGCCCCGTCTCCTCAGGGCTGTCCTCGCACCAGATGCCTTCACGCTTGTCTGTCGTACATCCTCGCTCCTTGCAACCTGAAATGGTTGGGCAAGCGTTGGTGTACCAGCATTTCCTGGCAGCAGCTGCAGCGGGGAACCGGGCGTGTGGGTGCAGCGGTGCTGGACCACACTGCAGCATCCTCAGGTGGGTGCTGAGCGTGAACGTGAGCTCCCTCCTCTTGGGTCTGTCTGAGAGAGCGTCCAAGCTCTGCCCTGCCTCTCTCAGCCTTTATGGCCCTAAATTCATCTTGCAGGGACTTCTCTGCCCTGCCACTTACCTGTTGCCTTTACCCGCCGCTCCCCGGGTGGAGACGTCTGCTCTTCCTCGGTGCCGCGTGGAGCCTTTCACGACATCCCCACGCTATTTGCAAAAAGAGCGTGCAGTTTACTGTTATTAGCTTGTCGATAAAGCAGCGGGACATGGTTACACACCAACGTGATGGAGACGGGAAAGCGCGGCGCTCGCTCCCTTGTTCTCCGTGAGCTGTAACTTAATGCAAACCCCTCTGTCGTTTCCCATTTTCTAGTTCTTTCATTTATTCTTGCTGAGAAATTAAAAATGGCTTATAAATAAACACCGGGGATGACTTCCAAAATGTTCTGTATTTACTTGCAAGGCTGGTCCTTCTGTCACTGGCCCACTTAAGTGATCTTGAAGGCTTGTATACAGGTTCCTTTTACAGTGCATTTGAAGTTTGTAATCCTGCTTAAATACACAAAAATAGGAAGGATTAACAAACTGCCACGCTGAGGCCAAAAGAAGACAGAGCTAAAAGCAATCAAGGAGCAGCCTATCAAATACATGAAATAAATTGGAGGAAAAGTGGAAAACTGTCAACAAAAATAATATGTTATGGATCCTCAAGCCTTTGTGTTTATGCTGGAGGAAGCCTAAAATAATCTGTGGTTTCTGATGCTTGATTTAGTTTTCCACAAGCCTAATTAACACCAGATTAAGTTTGCTGCCACTATCGCTTATTGCTGAGACTGACAAATTCTTGCTGTTTATTTGTTTTCTACAAAAATGACTGGAGGCAATAACAGTGTGACACAGTTAATAAGCTTGAAAACAATGCTGTAATATTCATTTTTATGAACTCGGTCTTGAGGAGAAACCCCCTGACTTCCCCTATTAAATTCTGGCCCTATGGTCCTTGCGAAGGAAAAAATCCCGTTGATTGAACGTCCCCTCGATTTAAGATATAACCCCGTGAATTTAAGATGAAAATTAAGCCTGTGCCTTAGTGCTTTGCTGAGGAGAGATGGGTTGTAGCGTTGCTTTACAATAACTCGTGTGCCCACGGGCGCTGAGCTCCCGTGGAGCTGGTGGCACCCCGTCAGGAGCTCCGATGGTTTGGGGAGCCGCACTGGGCTCCTGGCAGACCCGCTGTCTCTGGAGATGTCATCCAGGTCGAGGGAGCAGATCCTGTCTGTGCGACTAAACTGAGGCAGGGATGAGGGTGAGGGGGTCAGACAAACGTGCATTCTCAGGGCCAACGTAGTCACCGAGTTTTCATCCTGGAGCCTTTATCTCCCCCTTCAAACAAAGGCCAAGATGTCCTTGTCTTCGTGCTGACCCGAACCCGGACTATTTTTGGAGAGGCTGAGCTGATGACGGTACTGGTTAGTGATCCAGGCGGCAGCTCAGCTGGGAGATAAACAGTCATAAGCCAGCGTAAATGTCTGATGTAAGGGACAAATGTCAGGGTTTAGTGGCTTTCTGCTCTTTTCCGCTCTGGCTTATAAATCACCGATGGCAGCAGCTCACTGGAGCGTGAGGCCGGCTGAGAGGAACCCACCTGCCAAGGGGCAGCTCGCACCTTTCCTCCCAGCCGTGCAAAGTCGAGGTGACGCCTCGGAGCATCCTGCGCCTGGATGCTCGGGGACCCGTGGTCCCGCGGTGCCCCCTGAGCGCATCACAAAGCTGGTGCTGCTGTCTGAAGCTCTCCTGTTAAAGGGTGTCTTCTGGAACAGAGCCCCTACTCCAGAGTACTCCGCAGAGCTCTGATTCATGCCAGGGTCGGGGGCAGCCCCGGGCTCGCTCTGAAGCCACCGTCCTGCCACCAGAACAGGAAAGGACAGGACCTAAAGGAATTGCGCAGAAACGGGAGAAGAGCACTGCAGAGTTCCGACACTCGGTGAGCGTCAGGCTGCAAACCTCGCTGAAAAAGCAATCGCTTTATTTAAGGTGTGCTTGGGGGGCGGCTCGCGCCGCGCTGCGGTTCATCGTGGCCCATAATACTGTGAATTCTGCCGTGAAGCGAGTAGGACGGGCTGGGGCTGCGCAGCCATTTGGATTTAATCATGCGCTTCCCTACCTTCTTAGCCCAGATTTCTCAACCAACTGTGCAAGGATTTATCGTTTGCTAACTGTGAGTGAATTACTCCAGGGTAACGCTATCCCGGGTGAAGGCAGAGGAGGAATGATGTCTTTCAGATGGCCGGGAAGAGCCCCCAGTGGGCTAGGGCTGCGTCCGCAGGTGGCTCCTTCTGCAGGGGAAGGCAAGGGAAAAAAGACATGAGAAGCCTTTTCTAGGAATTTAATGCATATTTTTTCTTCAAGTAGATGTGCCACAGCCCAGCACCTGAATATATTTCATCCCAGAGTGGTAAATGCTGAGTTATTGTGCTCCTTACCCTCCCTCTTGGCTCCTAAGCTGCTCTCCGCTGCTTGCTCATCACATAACAGCATCCCTCCTCCTTTCCAGATGCTGCACCACGTACTGGAGCAAGAGAACCACGCAGTCTCCTCCAGCTTCGTGTGTAAGGAGCTGCAAAGCTGGGGCAGCTCTGCCGCCGCTGCGGAGCGCGGGAGGGTGCAAGTGGGACTGACGGGTCCAAGCCCCACCGAAGCAGCACGTGTTTTGAAATCCCAAGCTCCTAGAGCTGCCTCTGCTAAATATTCTATTGACCAGCTTCAGCAGTGCGTAGCTGAGCCACACAGCAGCATTAGAGGGTGTTTCCCTGGGGCTTGGATGCACGTGTGCGTTTTAAATCCCATCCCATCTGCCATGGAGGACAGGGCTGCTCGGGGCGGGTGGTCAGTCCCTGCTCCTCCTCGCTGCTGCCCTTCTCCACTGCTTTGGCTTTGTGTCCCCTCCAGGCAAAGCAAAGCCCGGAGAAGCCCAAGCTCGTCTTCTCCCCTGCGGGGCTCTGGCATGTGACTGCAGAGTGGTGACTCTTCTCTTTTCTCCCAGATTTTCTGAAAACAGCCACTGAGAGCGTCGGGGTCCCAAACGCATCTGTAACTTGCAGACCTGATGGCAGTGTTCTCATTCAGCCCCGTTATTTATTCGGTGTGGTCGCTGCTTGGCAGCACCGTGCTGTCGCTTCTGCCTCCTCAGCCTGACCAAAACTTTAAAAAATGGGGTGGATAAACATTTTGGGGTCACATTTCCAGGTGGTTCATGAGCTTCCTGGGCTTCCTGAGCTGGTTCACCGCCCCTGGGACTCTCTGTGTTCTCACAAATAATAATTCGCCCAGGAGCTGCAAAGGCGGAACTGAAAAGTCTCTTTCGCTGCGGTACAAACCTCTGCAAACCTCTGCATTGACTGAACAGCCTTTCCGCTGCGGTCGGGGCGTGTGCCCTGGCTGCTGCCCCATCACCTGCAAAGCTCATGCCGCGCTGGTGGCTTCCACCAGGGCTTTGCCACGAGGTGGCTTTAAGGTAAAGGAGATTTGGGGGATATTCAGTTAAAGCCTAAATCCAGGTCGAAGTTGGTTTCTTCTGCTAGTCCTTCTCAGTCTTACTGGCAGACCACGGAGTCTGGGAGCAGGACTCGGATTTTCATGAGCATCAGGAGGTCAGCTACACCTTGGATAAAAATTGCCTGTTGCAGTGACATATCTTGTGGGACAACCTCACGTAAAGATTGTTCATACAGATCTTCCAACCTCATGTCACTTGTTCCCTGTACGGAACGATCCTTTTGCTCAAACTTTCTCTGTTAATTGCCATGGAAATTTGATAATTTCATCCTAAAGCAGAGCTGAGGAAAACTCAGGAAGAGCTCCGATTACTGGAAACTGGAAAAAATTAATCTTGATTAAAGCACTTCCCCCATGAAAATAAGGACCTCCTGAACTTTGCAGAGGGCTGATTGCTCGGAAGCTGTTCTTCGGGCCATGGCGAACTGTACTTCTGCCAGTTTGTCCTACAACATTATCATAAAAGAATCTGGCCTTCACGAGACAGGAAAAACATACCTTTAGAGGTGTAATTTCGTGGGCTATTGGCAGGACCTTGCTTCAGTTCCCTGCTAAGGGGAAGTGCCAAAATATGCATATTACCTCCGAACGCAAAACGGCTGTAAAAATGCCTGTCCGCTGTCAGTGCCCATCGAGTTTCTCAGACCAAATAATAGGACTTGAGCTTCAAAATTTTTTTTTTTTTTTTGCCAGCACCAACAGAAGGAGCAAAAGAAGAAATGGAGCCTGTTTATTTGGCATTTTTAAGACGAGGAGACCGAGGTCCTTTGCAAAAGATCAGCCCTGTGCGGGTTTCTGTGTTTTCTGGCAGGTTGATTCTCTCTGAGGCAAGAGAGGGTTGGGGCAGGAGGGGCCACGAGTCTGTTTCAGAGCATTAAAACCAAACCGTTTATTTGTTTTGTTTTATTTTATTTATTATTTTATTTACCTTTATTTTATTAATTTCTCTTCATGACTCTCTTTAATGAAGTATTTTTCTCATTTCCTTTGAGACCTGCTCTTGCCCAGTGCTCCACAGAGCACGTGTGCTGGTGGCTCTTCCCCGGTGCAGACCGTGTCCTCGCAGTGGCCAACTCTTACGCCTCGGCCACCATCCGGAGGAGCGTGTCCGCGTGGTTTTGCCCTTGCCTGCCTCGTCCCTCTCTCATATTTGGCACTCCAGATGCTTACAATTACCCGCAGATGCAGATGCAGATTTTGTGGTTACAATTCGGACCCCCTGAAATTGTCCTTTTGAAGACTTGTCTCCGAATCTCTCCAGGCTTTCAGCACTCTATTTATTTAGCAATTGACTCGCGGCGTAAGAGAGCAAACATCACCCTTGCTCCCAATCCCCCCTCAGCAAAGAAGGTTTATTGCATTATTATGCAGAAATGTGCTGGATTTGCTGGGAGGGAGAGGACGTGCGTGGCTGGAGCAACCTCAAGGTCAGTTTGCCCTCGGATTAGGGACAGATGGACCTGCCCTGGTCCTCCCAGCCTGTGGAGAGGACCTGAGGACACAGCAGAGCAGTGGCTGGTTTTCCCTATTAGACTAAGGAGCTCTCCCAAGCCAGGGTAGAAATTATTCCGCCGCTTTGGGGGCTGTTTCTGCAGAGAGCTCCACCCTGCTGCAGGGTCTCTCCATGTGGATTTTGCTGCCAGACCCTGTTGCTGCTTCTCCTCCTTCCAGCTGCTTTGGAGACCAGGACAAAACGATGGAGAAAAGCATGTGCAATGCAACAGGAGCCCACTTCCATAGCTGAAATCGCTGCTAGAAGTAAAACCCAGCACCCCCTGCGCTCCAGACCGGTGGTAGGGCTCATTTCGGTCTGTTCTGGGTGGGATGTGAGTTTTGTTGCCAGGTCGTTGTCTGCCGTTGCTTCGCAGGAGGTCTTCTTGCATCTCGCAGCTCAGCAGAGCCAGCCCCACGTGTCTCAAGGAAGTGGCACAGCTTATGGGATGGATCTTCACTGCACAACCCTGCTTTTAGCTGCAGCGGCTTGAGAAGAGTTTGAAAAAACCTGTGCACTGCCTCTGATGTGGACGAAGCACCGGCAGAAAACCGTGCAAAGCTTCCACTGAAACGACCCTGTCAGCCAGGACTGCTCAGACGGTGTCAAGTCGCTGCTGCAGAAAAAGGAAATAACAGAAAAAGTGAAGGATTAGTCCAAGGAGGCACATGTCCAGGGTGGGAAACACTATACGAGGTCTTGGCAGTGCCAGCTCAAGCTCACAGCAGCTCTTCCTCCAGCAGCTTACTGCAATGACCTGCTTCCTGCTAAACAGACGTTTAAAAGACAAGATAAAACCCAACTGCTGCCAGCCCCAGGCGGTTCCCGTTATCCAGCTCATCCTTCACCTCTACAGCTTGCATCCCTCTGGGTTGGGCTGGTTTCCCGTGGGACCATTTGGGGTGGAGTGTACAGGAACAGAGAGAAACCTCAAGCTCCCTGGGGCTCACCTGCCCCGCGAGCAGAGCGCAGCCTCCTTTAGGACTCCTGCCAGGATTTCAGGAGGATGGGACCCAGCCCAATGGAGGCTTTGTGGAACCTTTAGCTCATCGTTAAACAAAGCAATAAAAGTAGAAGGAAAGCAGAAATCTGTGGGCCACATGGATCTCCACCAAATGGGGGTGCTTAGGTCCACGTTTGTGTCCATGTCTGCACTTGGACAAGTTCCATGTTAAATGAAGACTCCGTTTAGATAAAGATGTGTCAATATGGTGCTGAGGGACAGGGGTTATGGGGACCTGGCAGTGCTGGGGGAATGGGGGGGACTCCATGAGCTTAAACGTCTTTTCCAACCTAAACAACTGATTCCGTGATTCCATGATTCCATGATTCTACACCCACTCTGCAGGAGCTCTGTGTCTCCCTTTCAACTCTCTTTTTCAACATATTCCCCCCCAGATACCACAAATCACAAACGTGGTCAAGCCCAACCCCCCTTCACGCCCATGCCATTGCTCATGGTCCATGCTATGGTCCTCAGTGGTGGCTCAAGATGTCCCATCCCGAAGGGCAGCCCCTCCTTTCCGCCTCGTCGTGCCAGGGGCTCCACCAGTCCCACTGCACCCCAGAAGGACGTCTCCGAGGGGCCGGTGCTCCAGCCACGGCCGCTTCCCCTGGCCTTCATTATTGCATTGACAGCAGTCAATATCTCCCTGCCGAGGAATGTATTTACTTATGGGCACATAAGTAATTCATTTATAAAATTGAATTATCTGACTAGGGAGATTGTGTGTTTTGATTGTGTAGCAGTACTTCTGAAACCGACTTAAAATTGATAAAAGCCAGATGGAAAGCGGAAACAGTCCATTTCATGACTCTTTAAACGTTTAAGTTGGTTAACCCTTGTTCTCCACGATTTTTGAAGTTGGGGTGTAGTGTGGAAGCAATTTGTTGGTGAGTTCTCAGGATGCAAAGTGGGCTGTGTAAGTGCTCGCCGGGTTTGTGCCGAGGGGGAAAAAAGAGTCTGCGAGGTCTCCTAGTAGGGAAAAATACTTACGAGTGAGATGTTTCATCCTGGGAGTTGTTAGAACCGGAAGGATTTCTAAGAGAATCAGGCAAAATCCCAGCTAAAGGGTGTCGGGGTCTCGGGGAGGTTCCTGAGGGTGCGGGACAAGCAGTAAATCACCCAGGCAGCCCCAGCCGGGGCTCGCACGGGGAACTGGGAATGGCAAAGCCCGACCAGACCCTCCTGGCCCTTCTGCAGCTGCCGCCGGTGTTACAGACACCCAGGAGGCGGCACGGAAATCAAATTGTCGAGGAGGCAACTAGAAATGGGAGCCACATCAGCCCGTCCGTCCTGCTGCATGGGAATGGATGGCAGAGACGGTGGACAGGAGGGTTTTTTTGCTTTAACTCTGTTTCAGTCATCAGAGAGCCAAGGAGGAGAGGAGACACACAAGGAACAACGCTCAGGGCTGGGGAGCACGAGTCCAGCCCCAGGGGTTGTGCTGTGGACTCACCAGTGCGTACGCATGGAGCAAACCCACGAAGCCACTTCATTTCTCTGTTCTGTCCTTGTAAATGTGTTTTTATCTTCTATCCCCGTTTGCCGTCAGAGGGTATTCCCCCGTGCCAGACTGCCTGCGGCTGCGGGATGCTGCGGGGACCGTGTACGGCATAAAAACCCAAACCTTCCCAAAATACCTACCAGTGCAATTAGAAACCTGCCTGAGAGTCCCTAATAGCTGAGGAAGGATGGGACAGGATGGGACAGGACAGGACCAGACAGGACAGGACCGGACCAGCCCATCTCTGGTATCTGCAGCTGTAGGGAGGGAGGCGGATGCCGGCGCACATCTGCATCGAATCCCCGCTCCCTCTCTGTTAGCAATAACCTCCGCAGGTGCTGGGGCTCGGGTTGTCTTCGCCGCTTACCGCATCACCACGGACACGCCAGACCTCTTCCCTCCGTGAGAAGGCTCCTAAATTAAATTGCCTTTAATTGGTTTACGGTTCTGCTTCTGCCGCGTTCGCGCATTGGAAAATGGAAAGATCTCCAGACCGAAATACTTTACGATCTCGGTTTCCATTTCGTTAATATTTTCCAAGCTGGTTTCCTGTTTTCCTGTTGCCAAAAATGCACATCGGCAAAGAGTAAAATAATTCACATTCCAGGAGTTTGAAACAATTGTTTCTGCCCGGGAGTTCGAGCAAACCCGACCCTCTTGCTATCAGCAGACCCCACTGTGATCCTCGCTCTCCCCGTAGAGGGATTTTTGTTGTCGTTTACTGGCGTGCGGAGGAAGCCCGACGCTCATGTGCCTCCCCGGTTTTGGGGCCGTAACTCAAACACCAGGGTCTGCTTCGCTCTGAGAACCAATCTTTTTTAGGTCCCGGCAGAAGTGGGTGTTCTGTTCTCATCGGTTCAAAAATATTTCATCGAAGGGCAAAAATAACAGGGAAGCCGTTAAAGGGCAGGCAAAGGGCTCCGGGACTGGAAAATTTCACTCTGTCTAGAGTTACCCCTTCCAGCAGAAAAAATTTGTGGTATTGTGAAAGGCCAGGAAAGGAAAAACCTTTTTAGCGGGGCACAAAGCCAAGGCGACTTAGCAGGCTCCGCGTCTTGCACATCCTATTTTCCACGTACTTAAGCCGTTTCCTTCCCTGCGGCTCCGGGGATGCAGACGGGAGTGAAGAGCGTGAAGAGCTGAGGATTCAAACCTAGAGGCAATCCTGCCGCAGTCCCGTTGGGATTTTCTCCTGCAGCGTGAGCCCCGGGTTGATGCCGGCAGAGCATCCCTGGCCAGGGCGAGCTGCCGGGACCAGCGGCTCGTGGAGTAAAGAAATAGAACACAAATTCCTCCAAACCCGGCGGGTTCGTGTGAGGGGAGTGAAAAATGGTGACATCTTCTATTAGCTTAAACTTTATTAAAATATAGGCAAAAAGGTAAATTCCTTAAATTTCCCCGGGAGTGGCCAATTTATGAAACATCAACCAGCTTGAGAAGGAAAACATGAGAGAGGGCGAGGGTGAGTTTTTCCCGTGGTGGGAAATACAGTATTGTGTCAGTTTAGCTGGGGACGGGCGCTTCGGAGAGGGCAGTGGGAGATCGCCAGCCCCTGCCCGCAACCGCAGCCCTGCCCCTCCGTCCGGGGAGGTGGATCGACAAAGAACACAATAAAGTGGGGAAACTCTAGGTTTACAACCCCGTGTGCCTCGTGTCACCTTCCTTTGCACAGCTCCGATGGTTTCGGAAGGGATTTTGCAGGGGGTGAAGTCAGGGCAGGAGGAGGACCGGCTGCAGCGTAAGGAAAATATAAAATATAAAATATAAAATAAAATAAAATAAAATAAAATAAAATAAAATAAAATAAAATAAAATAAAATAAATCAAATAAAACAAATAAAATAAAATAAAATAAAATAAAATAAAATAAAATAAAATAAAAAACCAATTGCATCAAATTAAAAAATTAGGGAGCAAGTGATGGGTTTAGCTGGTCAGTGGCCACCTCTGACAGAGCCTCAAAATGTAATATCAGGAAAGGTGACTCATTTGGGACAAATATAACCCAAAACTGATGCGGCTTCAACCTGTTGCAATAATTGATAGAGCTTTGGCAGAAAAGGCAGAGAAAGTCCAGGCTGGTCCCATGGTGTTTTCATGGTAATTTTTGTTCAAGTGATTAAATTTAGTGGAGTTAATTCTAATTTGCTTTGGCAAACCCAGAGTCAGAAAGAAAAAGTCATAAAGTAAGGATGGGGTGGGGAGAAGAGAGAAAAGAGGAATAGTGTTAATGAAAAAGAGAAGAATTGGCCAGAAATCTCCTACAACATGAATGTATTTTTAGGAACAATATGGGAAATAATGATAACCATTTATCATTTATGTTTATCATCTTTGCTCCAAGCACTCGCTGTTAATGTGATGAACAAGTCATTTTATCCAAATACTGCAGTTTAACGTGAAAACCAATAGAAGTTGCTGATGTTTAAAAAACAAACATTTCACTGACTTTTGGTGGAGGGCAGGAGGGAGGAGGAGGGCACGAGCCCGGCACTAAGAGCTGCGAGCCACCGCCTCGCTCGTGCTTTAATCCTCGCCGTGGTTTAACTCGCTCTCCTACATCTCAGTTAGTGCATTCAAAAGTACAAAATCACTCGCTTCGGAAATTAAATCGGGAATCTTTTCTTTTCCCTGTGGTTTTGTTTTACATGGCTTAAAATACAGGATTTAAGAGCGGTATCTGGTTCTTGATCGGTTTCTAAAACGCCAATGAAATAATAACCGGAGTTCACGAAGCCCAGGTAGTCAGCAGCTCCCGGAGTTCAGCATTTCTCCTTCCGACTGAGGAACATGAATTAATTTCCTCTATTTCCCAGGACAGTTTTTCAGTGCAGCAGCTGCAAGTAAGGAAGCCCACCCCATCCCCACGGCCGGTCGCGGTGATTGCTCCTCTTCCTCATCGGTCGCATCGGTGGCGATGGCAACGACATGGCTGGAATTTAAACCAGGCAAGTCTGCTTGTCAAGGTGCTTCGTCTCAGGCGCATGAAATAATTTCCATATAGGAAGAAAAAAAAGAGAGAAAATTAATTTCCTTCGCGCTGCTCGAGTTTCAGAGGAAATTCCGTGTTATCACTCTAGAGAACACCCGCGAAAGGAAGCAGGGAGGAAGAAATCTTGTTTTCCGATCGTTAAAAATAACTCGGCTGCGGCACTGCTTCCTCGCGGCTGCACGTGCTGCCTCTGGAGCCGCTGGAACACGGCAGCACTGACGATCTTCTGTTTCCTTCCACCGCGCTGCCTCTGGGCCAGGGAGCGCCGGTGGGAAACACCACGGGCGAGGAACAGCCCAGCACGACGGCCACGGCCCGGGCGTTGGGTCCAGCAAGAGGTGCGGGATGCTGCGGGGACATCGTCCTCTTGCCGGCTGTGGAGGCGCAAGAAAAGTGTGGTCTTGCCTCAGGATGGCAGACAGGAGACTTGGATCTCACTGCGGTGGTTTATGAGGTGTGTGATAAATCCTCGACTGTCCAGGTGCTGGCACGGGGATGGCACCAGCCAACAGCCCAAACCTTTGGGTTAACTTCCCCAAACCCTGCTGTCAGCTCCCCCAAACCCTCGGGTTAACACCCCCAAACCCTGCTGTCAGCTCCCCCAAACCCTCGGGTTAACACCCCCACACCCCGGTGTCCGCACCCCAAACCCTTGGGTTAACACCCCCAAACCCTGCTGTCAGCTCCCCCAAACCCTCGGGTTAACAGCCCCACACCCCGGTGTCCGCACCCCAAACCCTTGGGTTAACACCCCCAAACCCCGTCCAGTGATGCTCTTCGTATCAAAGATCAATATTATCTCAATGAAGCAACGAACTCATTTAGTGAAGTAACGCGTCAGGTTGAACTCCTGGTCCAAAACAGGTGAATGGGTTCGTGTTGGACCAGGGGGACCCCATTATTAGCCCATAAAAGCCCCTTTCACCCAGGCCCTGGTGTTGAGTGAAGGAGGCAGAGCTGCCTTTTGCAGGGCGGCTCATACAGGAGAGTATCTGGGAGATGCCACCGCTGGCGCCGAGCCTGGTGCTGGGGCAGAACTCGGTCACGTTTGCACAACCACTTCCCAAGCAGGCACATGGCACACGACAAGTATTGAATTGCAGTGTATAGCTAAGGCAAAAACGACAGAATAAACATCTGCTGCATGAAGGGCTGCCTTCAAGTCTCGGCAATGGAGCAGAAAGATGAGCGTTGGCTCCCTGCTGTCCCCAAAGCTCTCACTGAGCTCTTTGGGAGTCGGTCTGGTGGTGGAGGATGGAGGAATTGCTAACCCGTCCCCTCGCGTTTGAAGATACAGCCTCGGAGTGTTATATCATTTGTTATTAATAACATCCATCGTCCGCACCCAAACCCCTCTCATTTCATGCGTCCGACTGTTTGGGCATCGTGTGCCGTGAACCATATGGGCCTCGTTTGAAAGCCCTCCGAATCGCAGGGGTCCATGTGCAACCGATAAAGGCCAGTTTGGGGTAGATGGGGGGGGCGCCCCTCTCCAGGCAAATCCAAGAAGGACGCCCTATATGTTTTCTAAGTGCTAAACCCAAGGGAAATTACTTCATCAAAACCCGATCCAGACCGCAGTAATGAAGACTGTGATGTAGCCAGTGTTCAACCATGTTGACTTTACAGTACTGGAATTAATCCATCTGCATTGCAGCTCGGTGAAATCACTTCCAGCCCGTAGCGGCTCCGGGGCTGACTTCATCCTTGCAGCCCCAGATGCAGAGCCCTGGGAGTCGGGGGAATTACGGGGAGGACCGAAAGGCTGTTCTCTGCCCACGGTGACGGCTGTCTGTCTTGGTGGGGAGCGTCCACGTCGTCTTAAGGACAGCCCGGACCGCACAGCTCCGCGAGGCTTTTTGGTGGCCGTGCACGGCGTTACGCTCACCCGCTCCCATCGCCGGGCTTCCCGCAGGGCTGGAGACAGGGGGATTTGCTGCTCCGCTCTCCCTCGATGAGATTATTCAATTTTAACCCCTATAAAAAGCCCTGGTAATCTTACCGTGACCGCGGGTTATCCAGGGTGCAAGCTCAGCCCGATGCTATCGGCCGTATCTCGTGCTTCCCTGCAAAGGTGCTGTGCCAGCTCGGGGGCTTTCCCCGCTGCAGTAAGACCCAGCTGCTGACATCTTTTTATCTTCTCAAGATAGACCTTCCCAGTATTTTTGTGCTATTTGCACCAGAAAAAGGCAGGCGATGGGATGCCCTGGCTGCGAGGGCGTGCGCTCAGAGGAGCTGAGAAAAGCAGAAATCCCTCCAGGTCCGCACAGGCAGAGCGCTGCCCACCTGCCTTGCACTTCCTTTGCCTTCGACCCCTACTTTTTAATTAACGTTTTCTCAGTAAAAATGCAATCGCCGCCTTCTTGGCGGTTGCTCAGAGCACAAGTGCCTTTACTTGCCGTGAAAATAAGGAGCTTCTGCAAAGCGACCACCACCACAAGCCCCTGGTTTTGGTGGGGTTTCTACAGCCAAACGAAACCAAAACCCTGCGGAGATGGGTGCTGACTCCTGGGGCTCAGATTCCCCAACTCTCCCTTGCCCCGTGTCTGCTGCTGGAGGCCGGGGGTGTGTGGGAGGGGTGATGCCCCAGGGACCCCCAGGAGCTCCCACCAGCAGGGCTTGTCCAGCCAGAGGGTCCCCCAGTCAGGCAGGTCATCACCTAAGCCTGAGGCACCGCTCGTGCCTCAACCACCCAGGGGAGTTAGTGGAGATTCACGGGTGCTGAGGAGCTTCCTGAGCTGTTTAAACTCTCCGCGAAAGCCGGATTCTAAAACCTGTAAAAGGGTAAAAGCCTTCGATAAGGGAGGGGGCTCTGGGCACCACTTTGGGGGTACAGCACGGCGGGCAATGCGGCGCAGGGGCAGGGGTGTCACCTGGGAGGCTGCAGGGCTTAGGGAAAGGGCAGAATGTGAGTATATCCAAAAGGATTTATCAGTCCTTGTGTTCTTGCTGGGCTTTCTGCTGTCTTACCTAACCCCTGTCATGTAATTGAATTAAGTTTGTTTAATTTATTTTTTAAAAAAGTGCATGTGGGACTAGTAAACTTAATTAAAAAGAAACATTGTTAAGCAGCCTGATACAGCTATAATTTGATTTAAAGTGCTGGATGATACCAACATTATAAATGTAAACCGATATGCCCTTTTTTTAAACAACAACAAAAAGTAGGATCTAAATGGAATTTAAAATACTTCTTCGTTTGCAGCAGGCTGTTTGACTGGGGTTAATTGCGAAGGTTTTCCTCCTCCTGGTCTGTTGCTGTAGGGCTTTTTTCAAGCGGGATAAGAAATATTTCATCCTCAAACAAATTACTGCAGGATCATTCGTGCTTTGTGCCTGCAGACGAGCCAGGTTTCGGTACCTCTGTGCACACCAGCTCCCGAGCGCCCAGAGATCAGCACCAGAGCTCCCATCAATTCCCACGGGACGTTAGGGATAGCTGAGATTGTCCCTGGAGTTACCTCCTGGACCTCAGAGGAGCAGCTTCCCCCGCCACGAGTCACAGAGGTAGAGGTTGTCATCAGAACCTGTTCCCAAAGCTATTCTGAACGCGTCACAGTGATATGTGAGATGATACGTGGTATGTGATATGATACGTGGTATGTGATGTGATATGTGGTATGTGATATGATATGTGGTATGTGATGTGACATGTGATATGATACAACACGCCGTGCAGCGGGATGAGCCGTGAATTCACAGCTTTTCTGATGCTGCTCTTTACCCAAGTCCATCTGCTCGCTGGATTCGGTGTATCTTCGGCCAGTCTGTGCATCCCACACTGTCAGGTCCGGGTATCCAGTGTGGTCCCCACCAAACCCTTCCGCACTCTCCCTGCTGGCGTTGGGCCGGTGGCCAGGGATTCACACGCTGAGAGAGAGAAAACACTTTGGAAGCCTCACAACTGGCCCCAGCGTCACAACCGGCAGCGCTGGGGTCGGGTACCGGTTTCCCAGGGACGGAGCTGGGTGTAAGGGCTGATGCTGAAGGGCACTGACCCCCCTCCCCACCCATCAGCCGTTCGCAAAACTGTTAATTCGAAACAAAAGCACAAAGGCTTTTCTCCCAGCAGCGAGTTGCTGGTTTTAACCTTTTGTCTGAATTATTTGCAGAAACCTTCAAGACCGGGCAGGAGGTGGCTGGGTGATGGGAACCACGACTTTACCTGGCAGAGCGAAGGGAAACCCCTTCCCTTAGTGACACACAGTCACTGGAACCAGTTATTGGCTTTGCCATCCACGTCTTTCCGGAGCGGGACAAATCCAGGGGTGCCCCAGGACAAGTGATGCACAAAGCGCAGCCAGAACTGAGCCAGCCGTGGGCAAACCATTGAGCAGATGATACGGAGCGGGACTGTCACTAGGGCATTCTGCAGTTTGTTTTCCTAAGCTGGGGGGTGTAACGGTTCTGATGACATGTGGCAGCAGACTCGCACACAGACTTTATTCATTTCCACTTACTTTAATTTTAAAAATTAATAAAAATCTTAATTGAGAAGATCGGAGACATTATACTTGCCCCTTGATTTTTTGTTTACCGGTTTCTTTTGCCTTTCCTAATAAATAATAACCATGTTGTCTGCTCCTTGCTCCTAAACCCCCAGCCCAGGGCAGGACCTGGCTGACAGGCGCAGAGGAAAAGCTGCGATGCAAGAGACGGCTGAAAGTAAAAAATACCATTTTCCTTCAACCACCCTCGACTGCAGTGATCTGAGACGCAACTGGAGGCACGGAGGCCAAGCCAGAAGGTGTTACAGGTTTTTAATTTAACTTTCTTCCTTTAAACCTTAATCTTTACAGTGCTTTATGACTGAGACGCTGTCCGAGAGCTCCCGGCAGCGGCGGCGGCTCCGGAACCCCAGCGTGAGCTTCGCAGGTTTCTCGGTGATAGAAGGTATTTAATACTCTTTGTTGGGGGGAGTCCGTGATAAACGAAGGCTTTTCTTTTTGTCTGGCAAATTATTCCCAATGTGTTCCTGATTTTTGTGAAAGTAAACAATCCGAGGGAGTTTTCCAGCTCGCCTTTGTCTGCAGATACCATACCCAGCAGAGGTTTGCAGGCTGGTTTGCGAGAGCAGATTGCGAGGCAATAACCCCTCGGCCCCGCAGCCCCATCTCAGACCCCTCGTTCTATCATTCGACTAGGTTTGCCAGCCACAGAGACAAGATTTTTTTCATGTTACTCTTTTGCCAGCCCTCCTACTTGCATTTTGTTGTTGATATGAATTATGGGGGAAAAAATCCCAGCGCTGTATTTTGAATATTCATTCCCTGCGATGCGCTGGAGCGCAGACGCACCCCTTATCTCCTGGCTGTACCCTGCGTTGGAACAACTGGAGGATAACAGGTTTTTCAGCCCCTTGCCTCCAGACTCCAGCCGCCCGGGCAGGGTAACGCAAACCACATTGCGCTGGGGCAGGCAGTGCCATGGCAGGGATGGCTGCGTGGCTGCAAGCGGCCTCAGAGCCGGGGCTGGTCTTTCAGACGAGGAAATGATCTCTCCGAGGCAACTGGGATTCATCATGCACAGCTAATTGAGCCCCGGCGAGCGGGAGGGTTCCCATCTGCTGGCGTTCTCCGCCGGGCAGAGAGCGCTGGCAGCTCCTCCTGATCCCGTCTCCAGGTGGGATGCTCCTGCTCTGAGCATCGCTCGCCCCGAGATGCTCGGGGGATGGCAGCGGCTCCCCGCTGGTCCCCACCTGACGGCTCCGCTCTGCCCAAGCGCTGGGTAGCACCAGCTGAGCGATGTTAACAAAACCCGTCAGGAAAACACATGAAATAAAAGACTTAAGATCTCCCCTGCCCTCCAACGGCAGAGCAGCGCTGTAGCTGAAGCTCTCAGCACTCCTCAGCGCTTCACTGAGTTTGCCGTTTCAGAGGATGGGGAAGTGGAGGATGTGCGGAGCAGAAGCGTTTGGTATCATCAGCTTCATCGTGATTTTCAGTGAACTGGATTAATTCTGTTACACATGGAAGTGCGTTAAGTTTGTGGAATGTGGGGCCATAGAAATGAGAAGACACACGAACGTAGGCAGAAATCCAGGAAAAAAAAATAGTCCCTCTCCCTGGAGCTTATGGAAAGTCCCCTGCCCCTACACATGCCATCTGCTACGGGCTCTGCCAGTCCCAGGAGGGCAGAGTGAAGTCCAGGTACGTGGCAGCCCACAGGATGACCCCCGAGGGGCTGCGGCTTTGGGCCAGGGCTGGTGCAGCTCCCGGTGCCATGCTGCACTGGGCGCTGGAGCTTCTCCCGGGGAGCCTCGCTGGGGCTTTGGTGCTCTGACAAAAACAGGAGAGGTTTCAAGGTCACTCATTGTCAGTGGCATGGGCTATGTTTATGTTCTGGGATAAGATGCATTTTTAAAAGGGTTTTTTTCAACCCAAACTACTTTTCCTGGCAGCGTAGGAGACATCTGACTTTCTCACCACCTTTGGTGGCACTATTGTAGGAGAAGCAAACCCTGCCCTGTCGCTTGGTTTAATGCCATGCTCAGTCCTCAGCCTTCAAACATGGGATTGCTAACGAAGTACCAATTAAATTTCAGTGTCAAACGTCCACCAGGTTCCCCACAGTGCACTCCTGCAGATGGAGGGGCTATTTACTCCGGTAACTAATGGGCACGGACAGCCTGAAAGGTAATATCACCCCCAAATACAACCAGATGTGCAAAAAATACACAACTGTTCGATGGATAAAACTTGCTGCAGAGCCAAAATCAGACTCAGCTGCTAGATCCAGGTCTTGAGGGTTAGGAAGAGGCAGATTTTTTGTGCATGAGCTTTAATCATAACTCAGCCTTCTGGCCAAGACCGGCAGGGCAGGGTATTAATGAAGGCAGATGCTCCACAGATCAGGGGCCTGAGTTGAGTTGCCAGGGCTGTGGTGCCCAGAGACATGGTGGTTATGAGGATTTCAGGGCTCCTACCGGTTCTCTTCTGCCTCCTGACAAGGCTTCTCGGGGATGTTATCTCCATACTCCTAATTTTAAACTGCAGCTTTTCTAAAAAAATTAAGCAAGGCAAGGAGCTCCGATCGATGTGTGGCATATAACAAGGAAATCTGTTTTGTCCTCTCCATTCCGCAGCGTGGGCTCCAACCAGGGATGGAAGAACTCTTTGCAGATCCTATCAACCCCAGATGGAGTGGAGGATTTTATGGTTCAGATAGGAAGGTCTTTCCACTAGCACCTACACACTTGACTTGCTTTGCCCCTGGAGACCTTAGATAGAAAACGATAGCTGGTGAGCACTGGTCCATGTCCACGGTGGCTCTGGTGAACCCCAAGAGTGTGCCGGGTGTCTCAGAGCTGGGACAGCACAGGCTGGTGGAAAAACACCACGGGGATGATGCTGGGTGAGGGTGGCAGACCCCAGAGAAGAGCTTGGGGAGCCCAACCGTGGAGTGGGACACTGAGAGTTGAGGAGGGAGTGCTCCTTGCAAACCAAGAGCCCCATTCCCCGCTGAAAGCCAGCGGATGCTCGGCCGGAGCCAGCTCCACCCCGAGCCGCAGCTCTCCCACAAGCCTTCCCCATCTCACCTTGTTTTTACATTACTCGAGGACAGAGCTTGTTTTTCGGAGCAAATCCCCTGCTAGTGTGGCTGGGATTTGAATTTATGGCCATGGGAGGTGTTGAGCCACCACACCAGATGGTTATTTGCTAATGCTGATGGTTTGGAGTGGGTTTGGGATCTCAACAGAACTGCCCACGTTTGCAAGCAAGAGAAAGGCATAGGTTGAACTGTTTCGTGTGTTAAATCATTGCATGGCTTTCCTCTCCCCTTACTGAAAAAGGTCACTTGGTTTGGGGCTGTATAATTTACAGTCCACAGCCCGTGACCCAGCGCAGCCAGAAGGAAACTTGGGAAAGGGAGATAATACCGTGGAGACAGAGTTTCATCTTCCCTGAGCTGAAATTCCCCGTGAAGCTGAAGCTTGGTGACCGGTTCAGCTAACGCCCGTTTTCCTCTGCTCCATAGTCAGACACCCTTGACCTTATATAGCGACTACCTGTGCATTGACACGCACGGATCACGGTGACTTAATTTGCACAACTTGGTGCCGTTGGGTGGCAAGTCAGTCACGTTTATTTATTACTTTAAAATTAAACCCAGAAAATAATACCCGTCATCCCGAAGGGGGTTCTTGAAAAAGCAGCGTTTCACCCAGCTTTGCGTGGCGAGTTCATGCGGTTCTAATTTCAAATACAAAGAATATGTAGCTTGGTTGGGGGTGACATCACCCTCCTTAGAAAATTTCGTGTGATTCTTTTTCTTGTTTTTAAAGCTATTATTTTACATATCCGCCGACAGATATTTGTATTGGCAGATCTTATGAAATATTAAGATTGTATCTTCTCTGTTTAATTTCAAAAGTCGCAAAGTGCACGTTAGCAACTCAAAAAAAAAAAAAAGATATTTTGAAGATGAGTGAACGCTTCCTTGCAAACCTCTTTATTTATTGTCCTTCTCCCCAGTGCATCACCCCTTCCAAGCTTTTATTCACATCCCTCTGTATTTGCATTTACGGCAATAATTAGCCGCAGTAACGGGGACAGAACAGCAAAACAAAGCGGAGGTTCTCCATGGCCGGTCGATCTCTCCCAGGTGCGGTCCAGTTTAAGGCCAGAGTTTGTGTTTAGCTCTCCGGACAGGGATGGAAAAGTCTTAAACCTGCCCTGGGGCCAAATCCTCCAGCGAAGTGCCGGTGGTGCAGAGACAGCAAATCAGTCAAAACCCAACGGCTGGAAAAGCACTCTGCACCAGAACTGGTGGGACCAGGGATAAATCACCTCCTCTGGTTTGGACCCACCTTCTCAAACCCCAGTGAAGCGGGGAGCAAAGCCCACTGCAGACATCGGGAGCCCCAGAAACCTGCAGGTTCTGCGTGAATAAACCCGCATGTCCCAGACAGGACTCATTCTCCAAGCCAGCCTCCAGAGCAGGCTCTTGGCTGCACCGTGAAAGGCACCGCCTGAGACCTGGGGACTCCCCGGCACCGCGGACATCGCCGGCCACAGGACATCGCGCCCGCACGGCATGAGCCCTGGGGCTGCACAGACACAGCCTCCACGGGGGTTTTGGGCCAGTACACGGGCAGGTGGGTCTGGGATGCTGCGGGGCAGGGATGGTAAGGAGAGGCAGCTACTGCAGCTGGAGGTGCAGCGGTGACCCCGATGGCGGTGACCATCCCTCCAGGTGGGCTTTGCAAGACAGACCCTGTTTGGGCTGCGGGTTGGTACTGTGGACCCTTGTCCTCTCTGGCCCCAGATCTTGGTGGTCACAGGAGACTTTGGCCCATTTTGGTTTTGAGAGCAGACGATGTGATCAAGGCCATCAAAGGACCTTCCCCCAATGCACCGGCACCGAGGCGATGTCTCAAGGTATCCAGTGACTGTTGAAAGTGAAGCGAACCAGAAGATGGGCTGTATGTAGTAAAATTACCATCACCTTCCTCTTTAAAAAGGCCTTTTGCCCTCAGACTGCTGCCTGTGAAAGGGCTCCCTGCTGGTAAAGCACCGGCTGGGCTTCCCAAGTGCCCGGGGTGCTCCATGGCCGGACCCTGCCTGGCCCCGGTGCCGAGCGGGGAGCACAGGAAACACGGCCTCGGGTCTGCCCGGCTTCGCTCCTACCCGGGAATATGGAATTACCGTAACTATTTTAATTTCACCTCTCCTGTGTGGTTTCCCTGGCAGCTACACCGAGAACTCTGGCTTTTCCCTCCCTACCGCCCACCGGTGAGAAGAGCGGGGTTCCCCTGGGGGTCCCGCAGCCCGCAGGGCTCGCGCAGGGTCGCCCTCTCTTCCCCTGGAGCTCTTCCTCGTGGCAAAGCCGGGCGGGATACATTTTAGTGCCATTCTAAGGGTTTTCTGCTTCGTCCGTGCGGTTAATTTTGCTCTCTCTAAATCCCCCATTATTACACATTCTTTGAGTATTTTCTTTAAGTATTATGAGAAAAGTTCAACACGGCAGGAATTTTTCCCTTTACTTAGAGGGGGGAAGGGGCTGGGTCATGGTCTTATTTCTCAGCTCTGGAGAAGCCATGATGAAGGGAAGGTGGTGGGAAGGCTGCTCGGGAGGATGGCTGGGTTGGCAGGGGCTTCTCAGGTGGAGGTGGTTGGAGAAGGGACGGAACAGCTTCTCCTCACTCTCACACCTCGCACACACCCACCAGCCAAAAGCCAGGAGCGGGGCTGGGAAAGGTGCCCTCACAAACGTTCCTCACACCACAGAGCCAAGAAATCTTGCTTATCCAGAAAATATTTGGAGGTTGCAGTGAGCAGCCCCAGCCACGTTGGCAGTCCCGGGAAATCTCGATGGGGCAACAGCAGCCAGAGCTGCTGGATAAAAGTTCTTGTGGTGGCACGTCACGCCTTGGAACGGCCGATGTGCCCGGTGGTCTCCTCCTTACCCCAACGGCAGGTGGGCATCACTGTCCCTTCCCTGGCTGTGGTGGGGCACACCACCACCCCTCCTCCCCTCATGAAGTGATCCAAGTCCCTTACCTTGGTTTAACTCTCCCCAAATGCTGTATATATTGTTTTTACTTCACTGGATCATTTCCTTAAAGTTTAATCCTATTCCCTGGGCAGCCTTTTTGGGGGGGCTTATGTCTAAAATAACATCACAGAGATTGATTTTAATATGCCTTTAACTAACGCAGCGCACGTGGCGGTGAAGAACTTCCTTAGGGGTCAACCAGCCGAGAAACTTCAGCGCTGCTTATCCACCACCTGCCCATTTCTCCGGCCATTTCTCCCCCCAGACCTGTCACTTTTGCCATGAAATTCATTCAGGATGTTCCTGAGGACGAGGACGGGCTGAACTTCGCCATCACCCCCTGCTTGGGACGTTGCAGGGCTGCCCCGGAGGTGCTGCGGGGGGGTGGAGAGCTGACGCTATCGCTCAGAGGGGTTTTTCAGAGTTCATTATGGGCAAAATAAGATGGAGAATGAAACTGAAGCTTTGCCGTGGGACTGGACGCTTGGGAATGTCGGCGAAAACAATCTCCTCAGCGCCGTTATACGCTGCTGCGGGGGGGTTCTGCCAAGATTCACTCAGTCTCCAGGAGTTCCAGTTTAAAAGATGGGCTTTTAGGAAAAAGAAGGATTTGCTAATGCGTTAATAAGTCATTAGTTAATGCCTCATACGAAGCGGGAGTTACGTTTACAAAAATTAAAGCTGAATATTGCAAATGGCAGTTCCCGTAGCACCCCGAGCAGCGGCATTTCAGCCCGCAGAAGGGTTCCTCAGCCGCCGGTCCCGTCCACCCCAGCCTGCAACCCGCGCGTTAGCGGAGCGTTTAGAAGCTGCTTCATTACAGCTGTAACGGAGCCCCGCAACGAACCTCCCGTCCCTTTCCTGTGGGATAGTGTCACCCTCTATCATCCGTTCTTTTTTTTTTCCCCCAGAAATGGTGTTATTTGCACATTGGATATTTTAGATAGTCGGGTTCGTCCCTGTTAAAGGTGAGGCAGCGCGGTCGTTTGTATTTACAACACGCCAAGCAAATAGGCTGAAATAAAAGTAATTATTTATTTACTAGTAACTGGGAAACGAAAAAATGCAAACGGGACTGCGAGTCCTGGAATGAAAAATGAGCAGCACGTGCGGCCGGGGTGAAATCAACCCCAAAGCACATTTTTACAGGAGGAAAGGCTTGTTCAGCGAGACCCGACGGTGCAGTGATGCATCTCCCCGAGCAGAAACCACAGGTCTGGAAACCGGTTTTTTTTTTTTTTCCCAAATGCTAAAAAAAAAAATTTTAAAAAATATTTTCTTGCTGTTTTCTTGCAGCAATTTGTGAAGCAGAAAACAAACAACCCTTCGAGTTTTTCCATCAGAAATGAAAACGTCCTAACGCCGCATGGGTAACTGCGGTTTGGTATAAATCTATGATGCATCGGGTGGAGACGCAGAGTATTAGATGTACAGGGGAGTGCGAAGTAAATTCAATTAATTAAAATATTAATTGAATATTTTAAACTTAACCTTTAATTTTAAAATATTCATTAAAATATTACCCCTATGTCCCAAGTCAGGTGCGGTTGGCTTTGGGTTTGGTTTTTTTGGGGGGTTTTTTTTGTTTGTTTCATTTTGGTAAATGCAAAGTACATCTTGGCAAAACGGAGCGCAGCCCAAACACCACCCGATCTCCTGCAGTCCGCCCGCAGAGCGGCCGGGGAAGCCCGTGCCGGGAGGTCACCTGGGTGCTTTAACGGGTTAATGGGCGGCGTTAAAAGATGATTTTCGAGTTAAGCAAACATTTCTGGTGCATCGTCTAACACTTGCTTCCAAGTTGAGTGAGTTATTCCGCACTTGGTGCCAAACGGTTGTTCGCTGGGCTCTCCGCTGACGGTAATACGTGACGTACCATCCCACGATCGGGCAAAGACACGGCGCTTACAAAGCCCAAGAAGCTCGGAGCCAGCCTTTGGCAGATTAAAGCTCTCCAAGGCCCCTGAAAACCCGTCTCTGACATATCAATCTGACCTAAACCCTCAAAATGTTCCTGATTATATCATCTCAATTGGGCTTTATTTTTGTTTTATTTCTCATTGTAGGAAATTAAAAAGGGTCGGTTGATCCCCGGCCAAGTTCTTGACATGTGTTGCAACGCTGAGGAAATAGAAGATTACTCGAAATACTTTTTAATAATATGTCATGTCAGCAGAGATAAAGGTTCGCACTTCATGCCCTCAGCTGGCTTCTATCAGCGCGGGGAGCGCAGCCTCAGCCCCGGCCGGGCTCCCCCAAGGACCCGCCGCTCACCTTCCTTTGAAATCACGAGCCAACGCCGTTATGATTACCAACACGTTTATGAAATTTGTTTCATTTCTCTTTGTAAGAAGAAATAAAGATCTGCGTGGGTGGGGCTGGTCCCAGGTCAACCTCCCCAAGCCTCTTCCCCTGCCCTGTCCTCTCGCTCCTCACCCCCGGGGGTGGGGACGCTGCGGGATAACCCCCCAAAGCGGGTCAGGCGCCCGTCCTGCCGAGTCGTCGGGCAGGAGCCTGGCTCGGAGGAGAACCCCGCCGGCCAGCGGGGCTCAGGGCTCTGCAGGGCCAGCGCTGATGGGCATCAGTGGCCACGTGCAGAAACACGGGGGCAAAACCACCGGGGAGTTCAGGTTACAGCAGGGCGCAGCTGGTCTCTGGGTTTTGAGGCACTTTGCGAGGAAGATTAAGTGTCGTTACCCTCGATAAAAGTTAAATCTGAAGTTCAGCAGCACCAGCCTCTCTGAAGGCCACGCTGGGAGATGCCTGCGCTCCCTCCAGGGTCGGGGCCAGCTCCTCTCCTGCGTAACCCCGGCACATGCAGCGCTGGAGGAGCAAATGCAGGAACATCCTCCCTCACAGGTATCTCACAGCTCGGGTACCTCTGTCCCAGCTGCCGTTATCAGCAGCGCTGTCCTCCTCCACCACGCGTTCATCAGGAGCTCAGCCGGGTCCTTCCCAGCCCCGTCTGCGGTCAGGGACGTTCACTTCCCACTCTGGAACCGGGCTGGTCCGAACTGGAGCTGGCACTGGGACCCCGCACACGGAGAAAAGTCAGCAGCCAGAAAAACGGGCCGTTTTCAACCAGATGCCCCAGGCTGGGTGTCGAGCTCCGGCATTCGGCATCTGGATCTGCACCCGTTGGCTTCCTCTGAGGCCTTTTCCGTAGACCAACTCCTGTCCGGTGAGATGGGCCAGGGGTTCGGTGTAAAAATGAGTGTAAAACAGGTATAAATGGTTACAAATGTGTGTAAATGGGTCTCACTGCGCAAAGCCCCCCATCAGCCGGGTAAGGCTTGTCCTCGGGACGGGGATTTGAGGGCAAGGCATGAGTCTGGGGTGTTTAAAACCCACATTTGTCCAGAGTTGTGCCGGGCAGCGGCTGTCTGACGGTTGGGCTTGGATGTCCCCCCCCCGGTTTCAGCCCCGGGCTTGGAAGGAACGTGCACCAGGACACAGACCCTGGCAAATAGGCAAGAAATCTTGAAAAGTGGAACATTTCAACAAACCTGGAGACTCCAGGTGGAGTCTAGGGGGTGGGACAGGGACACTGGGAAGTGGGGCAGGGAGCACCCCATCCCCTGCCCACCCCGGAGCCGCCCCCCCTCCCAACCTGCTTTCTCAGCTGGCCGGTGAATTTTATCCCTTTCCACATTTTTTTCCCGTTAAGGCTCATCTATCCCGGCTGACCTCCCCCGTGCAGGGAGGGGTGCGCAGGGGATGGACACCCACCCTGCTCAGCGTGGGTACACCGCTTTCCCCCCCAACCACCACACCCCCCTCCCGAACCCCGGAATCCTCTTCGGTGCCGGCTCCGGGGAGGGCAAATAAATCAGCACGGTGTGTCCCAGCCTTTGCAGGGCGGGGAGGGTCCGAAAATCGCCGCGCAGATCCAGCGCAGCCCCGTCGCTGCGCACCTGCGGGGGGAGACCCCCACCCCGCCCCGGGCCCGGAGCCCCCCCCCGGGCCGGCCGCGCAGCAGCTCCCGGGGACGGCCCGAGTGGAAAACCGGGATTTCTGCCCCTAATTCAGCGCAGCTGCCGCCGCGGGGCCGCGCTTTGAAGCGGGGCCGCGGAAACATCCCGGGGGGGGGGATGGCCGAGCGGGCGGGGGGTTGTGCTGCCTTTAAAAAAAAAAAAGGAGGAAAAGGCAAAATGCAAACAAACAAACACACACCAAACAGGAGCCGGGGGGTGACACCGAGGGCGCCGTCGGGGCAGCCCGGCTTGGGCAAAGCCCCTCCGTGCCCAGGCCCGGGGCTCGCCGGGGCGGCCAGCACAGGCACACCTCCCTCTCCTTTATTCCCGTTTTTTCCCGTTTTTTTCCCCCACCCTTTTAATTCCCCCCTCCTTTTTCTTTTGTCCCCCTTTTTCTTTTTTCCTTTATCTTCTCTTTTCTCCCCCCTTTTCCCCTTTTTATCTTTTTTTCTGTTTTCTATTTTCTAGTTTTTCTTTTTCTTTTGTCTTTTTTTTTCTTTTTTCTTCTTTTGTCTTTTTTTCCCTTCATCTTTTCTTTTTTCTCCTTTTCTTTTTTTCTTTTTGCACTGGTTCTGGTTAAACGTTATTTGCACTTTTGTTGGAAAAGTGGCCCCTAGTGTGCAATTATGTCAAATTTCTTTGAGTTTTACAATTTAATGGAGAACAGTAACTCTTTTATTGATCCTAGACGGGGCCGGCTCCTCTTCCCCCGCTCTTCCCCTCCGCCGCCCGCTCTCCCCTCCCTCCCCCTCACCCCCCCGTTACTCCTATGAAATGTCACTCAGTGTTTCTTATGCTCCCACCAGTTTCCAAAACAAACAGTGGAGGCTGCAGCCGTCTATTGACTCAGTTGGATGCAAGAAGATCTCGCCGTGGCCGCTGCCCCCCGACGGGAGCCGGGCGAGTCTCGCTGGGTCCCGGCCGGGATGGAGCCGCCGCCGCCGCCCGCCTGAGCCCCGGGGGGTACCCCCGGCCCGGGGCGGGGGATGGCGCTCAGCTCCCGGGCTCACGCCTTCTCGGTGGAAGCCCTGGTGGGACGTTCGGCCAAGAGGAAGGTGCCGGATGGTCACGACGAGGAGCCCGGGGCCGGCTGCAGGCAGAGCCGCAGAGCCCCGGAGACGGGTTGGTAGCGGCGGGGCCGCCCGGACGGCACCCCCGGAGCGGCGGCGGGGCGAGGGCCGCCCCACCCCTGCCCCCGGCAGCCTCCCGAGCCGCTCCCTCCCGTTTCTCTTCCCCGCAGAAAAGCGGCCCAAGGCCGGCGCCGAGAGCCGGGAGGCGGGGGCCGGGGTGCAGGTGGAGCTGCAGGGCTCCGAGCTCTGGAAGAGGTTCCATGACATCGGCACCGAGATGATCATCACCAAGGCCGGCAGGTACCGGCCGCGCCCACCCCTCTTTTGCCCCCCTGGTTGTTTTTGCCTTTGTCTCTTTTTCGTTCTGGTTTTTTCCTTTTCCCCCCTTTTTCTCTCTTTTTTCTTTTTTTCCCCCCTCCTTTTGGCTGCGTTATGATCTTGCTGTTGTTTTGTTGTTTACTTTTTTCCCTCTGTTTTTTTTTGTTGAATTTGATTTTTCCCGCCCCCCCCACCGATGCCCATTTAGTTTTTTTCAAAACCCCCCCCCCCCTTTTTTTTTTTCGCCGTTTAACCGGCAGCACTTGCTCAGCACCTTCCCTCCCCTCTGCCCGCAGGAGGATGTTCCCGTCGGTCCGGGTGAAGGTGAAGGGGCTGGAGCCGCTCAAGCAGTACTACATCGCCATCGACGTCGTCCCGGTGGACTCTAAAAGATACAGGTACGACGGGGGGGACACCGGAGGGGCACCCATACACCGCCCACCCCCCCACGCCCGCGGGGTCCCTCTCGCCGGGCTGTTTGCGGTCTGTCGGTCCATGGTATGTGGAACAGGGGCGGCACAGGCGTGCGGCCGGGGCGTGAGTGGGGAGCACCACGCGTGCATGCGCGTATAGAGTCTATAGGTGTGCGTGGGCCCGGCCCGGGCCAGGTACGTCTATCACAGCTCGCAGTGGATGGTGGCGGGGAACACGGACCACTCCTGCATCGCCCCGCGGCTCTACATCCACCCCGACTCCCCCTGCTCGGGGGAGACCTGGATGAGGCAAATCATCAGCTTCGACCGGGTGAAGCTCACCAACAACGAGATGGACGACAAGGGGCACGTAGGTGTGGGGCAGCCCCGCGGGGAGGGGCGCGGGGGGCAGAGCATCACGCCGGGGTGACAATGCGGCCGGCCGGTCCCCACTGCGCCGGGTCTGAGCGCTGAGCCGCACCCGTGGAAAAAAACCCCCACCCTCGGGTTTTTTCTCGCTGCCCTTCTCCCTCTCGGGGGGGCTCAGCCTGCGTCTCCCCCCCCCCCCCAGATCATCCTGCAGTCCATGCACAAGTACAAGCCCCGCGTCCACGTTATCGCCCAGGACTCTCGCTTCGATCTAGCGCAGATCCAGTCGCTGCCAGCCGAGGGGGTGCAGACCTTCTCCTTCCAGGAGACCGAGTTCACCACCGTCACTGCCTACCAAAACCAGCAGGTACCGGGGACCGGCCGGGGTGGGCATGGTGCGGCGGGCTGGAGAGCCCCGGCGGTACCGAGGACCGGGGAATTGGAGAGCCCCGACGGTCCCGGGGGCCGGTCCCGGCCCTCCCCGCTCTCCAACGGCCCCCTTCGCTCCCACCCCTCCCCAGATCACGAAGCTGAAGATCGACAGGAATCCCTTCGCCAAAGGTTTTCGGGATCCCGGGAGGAACAGGTAAGGGCCGGGGCCGTGCCGCCGCCTGCCCCGTCGCGCCGCCGGCTCCGCCGCTGTGCTCAGCCCGGTCTCGCCTCCGCAGGGGTGTCCTGGACGGGCTTCTGGAGACCTACCCGTGGCGGCCCCCCCTCGCCCTGGACTTCAAGGCTTTCGGCGCGGACAGCCAGGGTAAGCCCCGTTCGCTGCCTTTTCCTTCCCCCGCCTCTCCCCGCGGCCCCGGGGCCGCGCCCGGAGATCTCCTCGGGAGCGCGTCGGGGGGGCTTAAACCGTTAAGATAATGAGGTGGGTCCAGTGAACGAACCAGAGGCCACCGTAACGTTTTAGGAAGCCAATTCCACGTGTTTTCAGCCCAAACTCCGGTTAAAGTCGATTAGAGGAGCAGAGCCTGGGGAGGGAGGGGAGCGGCGCGGCAGAAATCGGGCTGAGATGGGCAGAAAAAATGATCAGGAGGTTAATTTAGAGTCGGGTTGTGACGGCTGTGATTCCCTTACGGTAATCGTTTCCAACCCGATGGAGAATATTCCCTAAAAACGTGCTAACAACGACGGCCGGTGGCTTCTGTGCAAGCAAATGCGTGATGCAGTGGCAAGTGGAAGTGGTGCGTGGTTCGGGGTGCGGCGGAGCCGCAGTCCGGTAACCCGCAGGGACGCGGGCAAGAGGGAGAAGTTTTCCAGGGAAAACGAGCTCGCTCCGCCTGACAAGGGCACGTCGGTCCCTTAGCGCCCTTTTCCAGAAAAAAAAACCACCGGCTTTCGGGAGGAGTGTTTGAAAACTTATTATTTAAAGCGTGGAAGTAAAAAACTTATCAGAGAATTTGTATGCTGGAGTGCTCCGGTTTGGGTTTAAAGTCGCCAGTTTAACTCCCATTTGTGTTAGGAACTGTTCGAAGTATTGAGGCGCACCGAATCATTCCTGTCTCTGCAGGGAAATACAGCAAAATTCACAGCAAAAATCACAGCAAAACCCACAGCAAAATTCACAGCAAAAATCACAGCAAAACCCACAGCAAAAATCACAGCAAAAATCACAGCAAAACCCACAGCAAAAATCACAGCAAAAATCACGCTGAGCTCGCGTAGAAACACAGAGACATGATCAATCAGACTGGATAAATTAAGAGGTTTGCCGGCTTGCAAAGAGAGCTAGATTTTAATTTTATTTTATTTTCTTGTGGTTTAGAAAAGACTTTATTCTGCAGCACTGAGATGAGGAGCTGAGGGATGGGCTGCAGCGGGGAGTGAGACAACAGCAGCTGCCTTGATTATTGCTTGGACATTAAAATATTAGAGCTTCCCGGGATTTCTTGTGATAGGCTTAATGTAATTGGTATTTTTCTTCAGAGTTAATTTCCTGGACCATTGTAAATTAACAAAATCTCCGATTCCACTAATAATAAAACTGCATTTCTGAAGAAAAGCTGAAAAATAGAAATCCCGCAGTGCTCAACCCAGAAGGTAAATTAAAAGAAAGCATGAACGATATGCAGAAGAAAGAATTGCCCATAAACTCGGGGGTTTTAAGCCTAGTAGACGTGGCAGAAAGGATCTGCTCCTTGAGCTGCGCTGCCCTCCCCGCTGTGATCCCCATCCCCAGGCTGGGTGTGCTGTAACTGCTCCGGGTACCTCGGAGCACATCCTAACCCCGGGTTGCTCTGCTCCAGCCAGCTGCGCAGGGGTTTCTTTGCTGCCTCACACCCACAGATATTGGCTCCATCCCATCATTTCACATGCCCGAAAGTCGCCGGGTCCTGGGAGGACACGGGCAGAGGACCGACCCCTGCCCTGCGTCTGCTCCTGCTGGTGTCAGGGCTGAAGCAGGGAAGGGTGAGCCGTCCCAGCCGTAAAACCCTCCCGGATTATTGCGACTAGGTGCCGCCTGCCTGTGACCCGACCTGTGAGGTGCTCCGGGAATTTGCAAAATTTATTTGCACCGTGTCCAAAATCTTGGTGTTTTTTTAAAGTGTGACATAGCAGCAGACGCGGCCGCGTTACGCAGCTGATTCCGTGTTGCTGGTTGCATGTAAAGTATGACCAGCCAGTAAATCACTTGGAATTAAATGTAAATAGAGAAAAACACATCACAAAAATGGATCCACGTTCCCTCCCTTCCTTCCTCAGCGACTTTGGTAAGAAATGAAAATAGAAGGGGAAAAAAACACCCTCTGGAAGAATGGGGGAATGAATGCGCAGCAGAGACATACGGCTCTTAAAGCGCGCTAGAGAAAACCAGCATCTGTTCCGCACAGGGCCAGCTGCCTCGGAGCACCGTTCCCACCCAGAGCAGCCGCCGCCTCGCTGTTTTTGCTCTTAACGTTGCTCCGGAGGATCGTCGAGCCGGGGCCGAGCAGCCCCGTTATAAACCAGCGAGTCGGTGTCGCTTTTCTCCCAAATTAGGAAAGTGTTCATTGATTCCTTTCAGAAAGGGGAACGTTGAAATGACAACGTGCATTTAAAGTTTCTGGAGACACCTCTCGTATTCAAGGGTATGTTTCAAATTGCTTGGGAAGCCAAGGAAAATTAGTCAATTCCTGTGAGCAGGAAGGTACAAAAAAATTCTCCGTCAGGCTGAATACATTTTTTTGTTCTTATATACGAGGGGGAAAAGCTGCCTGTAACATAGGGAACCCAACTGGCAATGGTGTGTGTGTAACAGGAGAGGGTTATCGGTCGTGTGACGAGGCTCGGACCTGGCGGGTTCCCGTACACGTGGAGTTGAACCTTGTAGTCGTCCCGGTCGAATGCCTGGGATTAGACACGCGTGAATATTGCTCTTAAACAAGTGCCAGGTAACAACAACAAATAATTTATGGACAGATCTTCCCATTTTCCAGGAGCTGATTCTTGGAGCAGGTTTCTGCTTGGATGGACACCGGCCACAGGGAGACGTGGAGTGGGAGCAGGAGTCCTCCCAGGGTTCCTTGGCTGGGAACATCAGCTAGCCCAGCCTGGAGCATCTCTGTTTTGTTTTCAGGTGGGAGCTCCAGTTCTTCGCCGGTGACCTCCAGCGGCGGGACGCCCTCTCCTCTCAACCCCCTGCTCTCTCCATCGTGCTCTCCTCCCACGTTTCACTTGTCGGCGAGCAACCTTGGCGTGTCGTGCCCCGAGACCTACCTACACAACCTCAACGTGCCCCTCTACTACAAGATCTGTCCTGCGAGCTTCTTAAGGCAACAGTCTCTCCTCTTTCCAAGCCACGAAAAACTGGGAGGCGCCAACCCGCATCTTCTCCCCCACTTCATGGTGGATATGCCCAAACTCGCTTCCCTCGGCATAACCAATCTGAAAAATGCTAAAGCCGAAGACTTAAACGGGCCATGTCTACAAGTACCCAACTCTGCCAGTCAAACGCTGTATGGATTACATGCATCTGGAAACATTTTCCCATCAAGTCCCATTGCTCGGGAAGCACTTAATTGTTCTTTACCTCCTCCATATGGCCTGTACGGTTATAACTTCTCTGTGCCATCCAGACTGATGAATGCAGCGAGCCATTTCAAAGTGAGTGACAGCATTCCGGCGGCTCTGAGAGATGGCAGATGTAATCACTCCAACTGGCACCCGACAATTAACCATTGCCTTTAGTGGGATTATAGAATACTTCTAAGCATTGATATGTAAAGCCTTTCCTTCCTTCGTAGCCAAGGGCTTGCTAGTTATTGACTATGAAATACTGCATGGGACCGGAGCGGGATGTCTAAGGCCTTTAACGTGGCCTGTTGTTGGGAGGGCAGAGGATCTGGGAGCGTGGAGGGTCTGAGGTGACCCACCGCAAGGTGATACCTTTAGGTAATATTTATGTCATGGTTGTAGGTTAAGAGCAAACTGTCCAGTCACCTTTTTAATATTTGCACTCCGAAGTGGGGCATGGACACTTCTGCAGATGTGTTCTCCTGAACTCCCTGTCTAGCTGGTCTTTAGTTAGCCCAAAGCCCCGCAGAGCTTCTGCTCACCCCACCTGAGTTTCTCCGCTCATTTCAAAGGACTATTCGAGACCTTGAGAGCAAAGGAGCGAGAATTGGCCAAGCGCTCGAGCATGCTCCCAAGTTCCCTCGGCTTTAATGGGTCCTAGTTAGGGACATGAAAGTGCCTTGCTCTCCAGACGACTCCGTTATCGGAGTGGGGACATAAATCCGAGGATCTGCTGCCGAGGTAAAGACAGACGGGATAAAACATGGATGTGTTCCTACCTTGTGGGGATGAGAAAGTGAAGCCTGACGTAGGGGTGCCCCAAGAGCCCTCCTCTCCATGCTCCTGCTTCTGGAGGTCTCCAGGAGGTGGTAGTGCAGCGTGGCACTAGCACTGGCAGCATGGTCGGAAGGAACAGGGGAGGGGGGGTCACACATCTCCCCCATGGCGAGAGGGATCCGTGCTGGGGGACCTGGAGGGTACATCTCGGAGAGCTGTGTGGGGTGAAACACCCCCAGGAGCCCCACAGGACTCCCCTCCTACCCAGCGCTTTTGGCTCCGGTGGGCACAGAAGATCTACCTGGGAGGGCGTCCTCCAGCCTGTGCCTGCGGGAAGGGGCAGGGGTGCTCCCGGCTCCGTCCTGTGGAGAGCACAGATCCTTTCCAGAGAGGTACAGCTCCACGGGCCCCAAACCGGGAGATTTCAGTGCCTTCCAAAAGTCTGTTTGTTTTACTAGAACCTGTGGATGGTCTTGTTATTCCTGTAGACAGTCTCTAGCTCCTGAGGGCGCAACGTGTCTCAGTAAACTGGGGCACAGGGTTTATTCTTTATTTGATCCATGCTCAGTCCCTACCTGAAGCTGAATTTATTACTAGGCATATGGCAGAGACTGGAAAATATTGCTTGATGGGACCAGCCACATTTGGGGTTAAGAGAAGAGAATTCCGCATTGACAGCCATAACCCAGCGCTATACAGGGAATAGGCGCAGGCTGAGGAATCAAAGTTGGCATCAGAACTCGGGTTTTATTTTCATCCGTAACAAATCAAGGACAGAACAAGCAATATCAAAAGCTGTTAAAAGAACAAAAAACCCCACACTTTTACTTTCATGAAACTTTGCTCAAAATCAACCAACCTTGGTTTCCCCAATTTACCTCTTCACAGAGCCCCCAGTGATACCAGGATGAAGCGGTGGGCTGTGCTTGCCTTGCTAAATGGTCTGTAGGACCGTACGAATGAACAAACCTGCTTTCCTGTGCTCGCTCTTTGCAGTTTATGTCACTGTTTTTATTAAAAAAAGAAAAAAACCCTTTTTTTCCTTCGTTCAGGAGTCCTTATTTCCAAGCCGTCCCTCGTCATGGGTGGTGGCCGGGTTGCTGCGGGTGAGCCCCGTGCAGGCGCTGGGCTGGACTCTGCTCCCCGCGGGCTGAGTGACCGAGCACCGGCCCCCACATGTGGTTATGCTTTTGGGGAGCTGGAAGGCTCTTCCAGATCAGTCACGGATTCGTGGGTGGATGCAATGGGTAACTTCCAATTTTCCAAATATTTGCGGTTGCATAAGATGTTCCGGAGTTGCTGGTCAGGAGCTGGTGAGATCAGTGTTTGTCTGTTAAAAATGTGACTGATAATGATGAGAATAGATATTTTCAGTACGGACAACTTCTACATTGACACCAGATAAATCCCATCTACTGCAGCTGAGCAAATGCCCTCTTTGGGGGGACCCACCTCATTCCTACCTGGAGCACGTTTGCAAACGGGCATGGGGCTTCCCGGAGCTGCCCGGTCGCTCCCTGCCTTGCGGCATGAAGCTACAAACCCTTTCAAAAATCACTGTAACGAATGAAATATATGCTGGTGGTATTTTCAGGGAGTCGTAGCTTTCTGTCCTCATGCCCCCATGGTCACCTCAGACCTGGCCAAGGCTCCCCAACCGTCCCAGCACGGGAGTTAACTCAGCCGCATCGCTCACGCTATAACCTAGATGGTTCTGCTTACTTGAGTAAATCTGTGCCCAAATGGGTGGGTGACCATCACGCCGCTTTCCAGGGGTGCTCTGTGAAACGGCTGCTGGTGGGAGGCGAGCGGCAGAACCCGAGAGTCAGTCACTATAATAAATCAACAGTTATTAAACGTGAAACCGGGGCAATCGAGGTCGATGGTTCAAGCGGGACCACGCGCCGGTACGTGGAGCCACGTTGGCGCTGCTTTGTACCTCCTCCCACATCGCCTGGAAACCTGCGGCGACTGCAGCCGCTCACCCTTCCTCGACTTGGTGGGTTCCTCGGGAATATCTGACCCCCTTTATGGCTCTCGGCAAATAAAACCGAGGACGCCGCGTCCGCACTCGACACAGGGATGTGGGATGGGCTTGGGGCTCAGACACCGGGAGGTTGATTTAAAATTAAAGGAGACAAAAAAAAAAAAGCCAACCCAGAAATAATGTTTTTAATCAAAGTGCAGTTTGCTATCCAGTTTCACCCACATTTCATACGCCCACGGGAGAAGCCCAACGCGTAGGGGGAGCGTCGGATGTCGCTTTTTCTGATCGAAGCGCCTGGGTTTACATTTGATCTTCTGAGGTTTGGGCTGTAATTAGATGATAATTTGTATCACAATTATGCAAAACAAACGAGGATTGGATAGCGAGGCAGACCAGAACAAATAAGCGCCCCGAACATTTGAAACGCATCCAGTATCACAACGACGACCATGTGTGGCTGGGGCCGGGGGGGACATGCGGTTCCAATAAAGCTGCAGCGAGGGAAAAGGCCGGCGTCGGTTCCTGCGCGGGTTTCGAATGCTCGTGTTTACAAATTTGTATTGCACGTTAATACGTAAACACACGCTATTGGAAACAGATGACGCCGCGCTAGTTACGTGTCCGTTCGCCTGGTTTTGGGGGGTCTGTTTAACTCCCAGAACGGACAAAACGCGCGGCGACTCTGTTCAAGGCTGGCTCAGAAAGCTGAGAAAGAGGGGCAGCAGCTGAAGGCACCGGTATAAAATCGCCGTCATCGCGGCGGCCGCCCCTGCCCTGGATGTATTTTGGGTACCGGCTGCAGGAGAAGCGTCCCCCGACGCCTCCCGGGGCTTCGCTGCGAGCGCTCGGCAGAGCCGCGAGCGATACCTCGTTTATACACTGAACATATTTCATAACCGTCCTCGTCGACACGTCGCTGGGAGGCACTGGAGACGTGGCAGGCGGCCGCGGCATCGCCTGGCCGCTGCAGCAGCCCCGCCGGCTCGGCAGCCTCCGCGCTTCGCTGGCGCTGCAGCCACCGAGCGCTGCACAAAGCCGCCTTTTTCCTTTGGATAAAGTGATTTTGCAAAGGAAAAGGAAAAGCACCTTCCTCACAATGTGAATAAAAGCTCGGGACTTGTTCATCGCCTTTTATGTCACCCGTGGCTTTGCATTTTAGGATGCGGGCTCCGGGCAGCCCTTTCTAGGCTCGGCCGGGTCTGTGCCCGTCGCCAGCAACCGGCCCCGCGGCGTCACAGCCCACCGCGTCCGACAGCCCGGGCGCAGCCGTCGCGGCTGTTGGGAATTATGCTGGCTGCAAGGACGTCTGCAGATGTGGGGTGTTGCTCTGCAAGCTGTTCCTGCTTAACGGAGCTCTGCTCTCGCCGAGCCCGCGTACTTTCTGAACTTCACAGTTATTTATAAACCCAATTCTCCTCTGTGTCCCCGGGTGACATTCATAATAAGGACCTACCCTCCACTTCCACACATCAAACAATTTCCTCCCAGACTGCGTATCCTAAAGCACCAAGTTTTGAGTTTATTGGAGCAATTAAGCAGCCCAGGTTTGGCGAAGGACCCCTGGAGCTTATAAATCAAATGACACAAACCAGCAAGTAAAATTCAAGACCATTCTGGAGAGGGAAATGGCAGCGGTAAGGGAAAAACTCCAGGAAAAAGATTTGCTGCCTACGGAGGCAGATCCCGAAGAAAACCAGAGGTGGGGGCAGGAGCTCGGGCTGGCTTCTAGCGCTCTGAAGGCTGAAGGTACATTAGATGCACCAAGGAGGTTTTCAGATACGTTATCATAAAACCTCACTCTTCCAGGTTCTGAGAGAACGGCTTTTTGGAGAAATTCACTTTTTCCTTCTTGGCGCTGGCTCCAGATCTCATCGCTGAGCTGGGTCCCAGCTCCAACCATTTCCTCCGGGCCCTGCCCAGCAGCTGGGAGCACTTAGCAGCTCGCCCGCCCCGCCGGGCTCACCTGCCCGAGCCAGCCCTGACAGGTCCATCTGCTTCCAGTCGGGTCTGCAAATAAAACCTTTCAGGGCTTTCAGGGTCTTGCCTCTGAAAGGAAGGGCAGGGCAATGGGCTGGTGTGGGTACCCAGAGTTACTCTCGCTGTTACTCAGATGATGCTCTGGGGATGCGTGCTGCCTTCCATCAGCCATGGGAGCGAGTTGCTGCATCCCTTCACCATGGACTTGCTGACTGATTCCAGCAGAAATACCCTTTTTTATTCACTGGGAGAAGACACCCGCTGCTGTTGCTCTCACCAGGAAGGTTCCAAACCCACAATATTAAACACGCGTCGGCATCGCTGTGGGAAGGACCCTGGTATCTGTTGGCACCGTTGGATGCTGCCCCAGCTGTGCCCGCCTTGCCTCAAGCACTCGGTGGTTTCAACCATCATCTTCCATCACATGTTACTTTAAATGCCTTGGAGGTTCTGCTCCCGATGGGATGCTAAATGCACTGCAGAAAAAGCCTTGCATATTCAAGGCAGTTTGGTAAGTTTTGGGGGTGGGATTGTGTTTCATGGGTGTCTTCAATACCAGGATGAAATGGAGAGATCCAGGAGGCTGGGCTGGTTTTTCCTCCACCGGCACCACAATGCCCTTCATGCAGACTGCTGTTCTAAACTGAAAAAAAAAAGAAAAAGAGCATCAATCCACATGCAGAGCAACACTGCAGGTGCTGAACTGTTCATAATACAGTAACGCAGCGTCACAACTCAGAACTAAGATCGGGCGACGGAGCCAAGGAGGGAAGGCCGGCAGCTTTGCCTGCCCCGAAGCTGCTCGAAGGCAAAACCTCCCCACCATGAAGGCACCTTCCAGAGCATCAAGTAAGGTCCCCTCCTCTCGCAGACTTGGCATTGGGGGCTGGAATCGGGGGTTTTCTCTCTGCAATGAGAGCATTTCACGCGTCTTTCCCTACGGACCTCTGCCCGCGGCTTTAAAAGCGGGAGCGTGAGCTACAGGCACCGCTGTCCGGGCACAACAAACAGGTTTAACGCAGCTCTACACAAACATCTTCATGTCTACAGTCTTTCGTGTGAAAGTTTCAACAAACTCAAAGTGGAGAACTTTAAAAAAAATCGATTACCAGCTATGTTTCTGCCATGGAGCGAAGCCCGTGCGGACTACCCCGCTGCCCCGCTCAGGACGTGCAGGTACCGCACGCCTCCACGTACCAACAGCAGTTTCAGCTTCAGACCTTTGCCGAATTCGTCTTTTATCTTCGTTAGAAGTCTTACTGTAGAATTAATCGAAGTCGATAAGCTATTTCCTGTATCGTATTTCTTCTAACGTTATCAATATTGCTAATAAAAACACAGATTGAAACAAGATGTTGTAACGTCCAGGATATAAGCCAGATTCTGCTGCAGCCCAAATAAATAGGAATTGGGCCTTTGGCTTTCATAAAAGCAGGGTAATGTCTCCATCCGGGCTATTCCGAGGGATAACATCAGCCCCCTCTGCTTCGCTTCTCAATACTACCAGAATTCAAGAATTTAGACTGGTACAAGAAATAGAACTCTGTTTCCTGGAGATTTTTGAGATTAAACCAAATCCAAGTCAAGTGAAGCTCTAAACTTCATTTCCAACTGAAATGAAACCCTATGTCTCAAAAGGCTTCGTGCTTTGAAGGAGCTGACGCTTGCCATGGTGGACTTTAGAACTGCAGATGGGAAGCCCTTGAGACAAAGGATGTCCAGGAGAGGACAGGGAAGAGCTCATCCGGACCTGGCCAGGTCCAGGTGCTTCATCCTGGCTGCCATTCCTCCTTCCCAAAGGGATGTCCCCACTGTCTGAGATGTTACTTGGTCAAAGGGGTTTGGGCGGTGTTTGAGAGCCAGGGCAGACCTCTTCCCTTTGCCCGGCTCCGCTCACCGCTTTGCAGACCCTGTGGAGAGTCAGGATTTCTTCAATCCAACCTGTAGGAAAGGTCCAGCTGAGAACGCATCCTATCAACTGCTGATCTGAGGAGCGTGGGTGCCAGGTCTGGCCAGTGAGACTTCCACAGCATCCTGCTCCGAACCTGAGCTCCCCAAATGACCAAAAGATCACTTGTTTTAAAGTTATTTTCGAGTATCATTCATGCAGCTGGAATCAAGGGCCATAAAAAGGAGGAATTTCACTGGGTAGGTCTCCTGGACCCAGACCAGAGAGAGGATGGAAATGAGACCCAGCTCTGCTCAAGCCAAAAGTTTTTGGAGGAGATGGTGAGTACCTCTGCTTGCCGTCACACATCGGGCCCGTGGGGCGGGGATGCTCCTGCATCTGCTGACGGCTCCCATCACCCCGTGTCCGATCCAGACCCTGCTCAGGCTCCCGGTGGGAAAATTGCCTCCAAAATTTGGAAGCTCCTGGGTCTCCTTGGGGATGCATCCCTCACGGCTCGGGGGTGGCAGGGACCGGGGGGGTGGGGTCCCCGCAGCTCTCCCCGTGGGTTCACTTCGCAGCAGGTGAAAACCCAAAAAGTGATTTTCAGATAATTTATCAGTTTAAAAAAAAAAAAAAGTAATCAAAACATGCCTGGGGTAGGGGAAAGCGTTTCGAGTGGTTTATTCGCAGTAATTGGGCTTGGTCTGTTTGGATCTCGGCGTTCCGGCCCCACCAGCGCCAGCCCCCGCACTTTAATTCTTTTTTTTTTTTTCCTGAAAATAGGACACACCTGTGAGGGAGGCAAGTTCCTTCAAGACATTCCTGATCTGGAGCGTATTAAACCGATATTTTTGTTTTGTATTTTTGATGATTTGCTCCAGTGATAACATAATAGCATGATATTTTGCCTGGGACTGATTAAAACATTTCTTTTGATCAGCGCAGCAGATTGAAACAGTTGTTTATTACTGGACAAAGCTTCGAGAAAACGAAGAAGAAAAAAAAAGGCAGAAAAAAGCAAGAGCTCTGGGTGGCTGCTGGCTCTGCTTTTTGCCAGGGGTTTTTCCTTCACTTTGGGAAAATTTCTCCGCTGCAGCCGGGGCTGGTGGTTGGGAAGTGAGAGAAGGGAAGGACGATCCATCACGCTGATGGACACCGGCTGAAAAGCCGGGCAGTGGTTGTTAAAACTCCACGTGTGCTGAATAAAACTCGTTTCTCCCTCTCAGGACGCACCAGTCGCCCGGCTCATAACTGATGAATTTCTAGAACCGAACGGAGTGTTTCCTGGGAGGGTTGTCCTTTTAAGCTGCATCCATCACCGCGCCTCTCAAACCTGCCTACGCTTTAGACCGTAAGACTTAGGACTGACTTAAACGTAAGCTAAAAAAAACCACCCCTTTTTTTTTTTTTGCTTTAGTAAGTGAAGGCGCATCTGAGTGTAAACGCGTTATCTGGGTTTGACTCTGGCTCCTATAAAGGCTTTCAAGACTATAGATTTTAATTACACGAATATTTTTAGTAAAATCCCCTATTTAACTGCTGGCAAGAGCGTAAGGGAAAAACCCAATCACGTCTGGCTCTGCCTCTTTGACAGAATAATTCTTCACGTTCCATTTGCCACGTCCAGGCAGCTGTGACCAATAACCCCGCTGTCTTTCCTATTCTCCTCCGATACGAAATTAAAACGAACTGGAAGTGTTTGTGCCACAAATGGCGTGTTAAACAGATAACGCCGGCGCGGGTTTTGCTTGAACCGGGGGGTTTCTCCTCCAGCAGAGCCGCTCTGTAACTCAATCCCCTCTTCTCGCAGGCGGCGGAGCTTGAGGCTCTGCCGAGAGCCTCGGACACACCACGGTATCTTCATTAAAGAGGAATTACTTCCATCTCGCCGTCCCCAGGTGCCACTGAAAGCGGGGCTTTGTTTCATGTGGCCGGTTGCAGTTCCTGTGTTTATGTCAGCGGGTTCCCCGGCTTCACGGGACGTTTGGAGATAAATCTATTCTGGGTCTTGTTTGCTTCCCCTTGGCTTTTCCCCGCAGCGTGTTTATAAGCTGCATATTCATTCCTCGCTCATGCCTTTGGTATTTTTCACTGCTTTCAAAAACAAAAAAAAAAAAAAGGAGCCCATGGCATCTAATCATCTCAACCCCGCACACCTCTTGCTTGTTGGCACCCATCGATGAATTGAGCTAAATCCGATTCTTTCGGGCTGTTAAGTCCGAAGGGCTCCGTCCCCAGCCCGTGCACCTGCCCCGTGTTTTCCTTGCAAGGGGATACCTCTCCCCCGCCGCCACACGCCGCTCGGGTGGCTTCGCCGGGAAATGCCGGGGCTGCGCGGGGCCGGCTCGCTGACGTGTGTCTGCAAATTGATCCGCAGGACGTGGGGAGCCTCGGGGCGAAGCCGGGGGGAAGCAGAGCTGCAATTTGGTAATTTGTTTCACGTGTCCCTCCGTGTCCCCGCGGCGCAGCCTGAGCACCGTGTTAGTGCATCAGATGCGTTGAGAAACAGCACGTGCTCCATTTGTGCACGTTTACAGCGCTCCCAAGGCAACCGATGTGGTTGTCACCCCGCGCTGCTCCCTGGGTGCCACTGCCACCATGGCCCGGTGGTGGATCTCCATCCCTGCTGTCCCGCTGCTCTCCCTCCCTGGTGCCGCGGGGCTGGAGCTCACGGCGCTCAGATGGTCCCTGTGGGTTGCAGCGAGCCCCCTCAAAACCCCCAAACCCTCTTCCCATGGGTGGTTTCTGCACCCCTGGTCCCAGCCTCCTTCCTGGGGCTTCAGCAGCATCCGCTCGTGCTGGGCTGCAGGTCCTGTGCTCTGACCTGTCAAAGTTACCGGGTGAAGAGCACTTCGGCAGCGCTCTGCTTCCTGTGTGAGGCACTGAGCGCTGTTTCCCTCTGAGATGATGGAAAAAAACTCGTTCGACATCTTCTCTAGGACCAGGTCGGCTCTGCCCGTCAGTTTGGTTTCCACAACAGAGTCATCGCTTCGTTAGCAGCCCTCACCGACAGGAGTAAATCCATCAGCCAGTTACTTAATCGGTTACTCCTTATTATCCATCAATTAGGGCGCTTTCGTTTCCAGCTCTGCGCGCTCTCCCCTCCCGCTCAGCATCGCGATCCCACTGTACAGACCCCTCTTCCCTGAAGTTCCCTAAACTGGAAACAATTTATTAGCTATTTACAATTTATTGGTATTTATTTATAATTTATTACTGCTTTGCACTCGTGGTATCGAGAGATGCTTATCTGCGGTTCTGCCAAACGAAAGATCGATTTGACTTGCTGGTTCAGAGGGTTAAAGCCAGAGGAAGATTTCTTTGGTTTTGGAATACAAGTTAAAGTTTGCTGAGTTTAGCCCTCAGCACTGATTTTCTGCAGAGGATTTTTACCTTCTGTGACACAGGAACCCAGAGATGAAGATTCCTCTGATTGACGTGCTTCACCACTGCAGATTTGGAGGTGTTTTGCACGAAAAATTATAGTCTTGAATGAGCATCAAGGTGAGATCCAGCCGGCTGAAAGCAGCCAGCTCGCAGCTTACCTCCCTTCGGCCGCCAGCGCTGGCACCAGCAATTCCAGTTCAAAAGAACAACCGGACAACCAGCATCGGAAGCACAGAGCAGAGGAGGCTGGCGGGGAGCAGAGCGGCGTCCTCGCCTCGTCATCCCGTGCAGAGGCCGGGAGCGTCCGTCCTGCTGCCAGGGCTCCTTCGTGGGGAGCTCCCGAATCTGGAGTTGAGATTTGGGGAGGAATTCTGGTGCCCCAGCCCTGCTCTGGCCAGGGGCTGCCAGCCGGCCCCGGTGTTCTCCCAGTGACCTGCAGGCACCGAGAACATTTGACAAAGCCACCCGGGTTATCACACACCATCTGCCTTTTTTCCCTTTCTTCACCCGATTTGTTTTGTCAATCTCACGTGGTATTTTGCTTTGCTCCTAGTGCAAACCAAGGAGCTCCTCCGGGACACCCCACGCCGATTCGTTTCCCTATTTGTCCCCTTTTGGTTTGGCTTCGAGCCATCTCGCTGCCGAAGGGCTGCAGCAGAAGGCAGGGGCAGGACCTGCTTCCTCCCCATCTCTCCGTGATTTGTTTTGCCACCACGCTTGCGAGCGTGGCCAGGTGACAGCCACCACCGGCCGAGGTGACGCCCCACCGGAGCCGCTCCTGGGCTCTGGCTCGTCAGCCCTGCCCAAAACCAAGACCGGCGCGAGCGGGACCGAGCCAAGCCACGGCGGTGCTGGCATTTCCGCCGAGGTGAAGTGTGGCTCGCCTGGAGCGGAACGCAGGCTGCTCCAAGCAGAGCGGTTTAATCAGCGCCCTCCGAATCGCAGCATAAATCTGGCCAGCGAGGGAAGGCGGCGAGCTGCGGCGCGAGCTGTCAGCAGCTCCCCGTGATCCGACAGGGTCCAGCAAACGATTCCCCCCCGCTGACCCCGCCTGTCAATCAGCCTTCGGGGGAGAAGCCCCTTCTCGCCCGCTCCTCAGCTCTCTGGCGAGGAGCAAGAGCCAGCTCCAATTTTGCCTGGCTGTCATTTACCGTTGGAGCGGGGAGGAAGGAGCGGGGAGGCGCTCCTCACCCCGAAGGTGCCGGCAGAGCAGAATTTGAGATGATGGGTGGGGATTTCCACCGGCGCAAATGGGAATGAGAACTGGGAGCTTTCCAGCCTGTACCAAAAATAGCGGACCAATTTCAATCTCAATTAGAGCTCCGTAACCCCGGAGTACAATTCAGAAGTCAGCTTCTAATATTTCAATTCGGGATAAAAAATAATATTCCACTTCCCCCTCCGCACCCCAAGCGATTTTCATTTCAGAGGGGCTAATCTCGACTCCAACATGTGTTTCAGCGAGATACTAAAGGATATGAGTGTGCTAAAGAAAATATGTGAAAGAGCGATGTAGAAATGCCTGCGTTAAGGTCTGCGGATCTTAATAAAAATATTGAAAAATTCCATTTATCACAGTAAAATGTGATAAACGACTTATTTCATGGCTGCTGGACAGCAGGAACCGCCTTCTCCCGCTGTAGCAAACACGTTTCCAGGTTTACGACACGTACAAACACTGACTTGAGCAGCACGTGTCCCGTTGAAGTCTCCCGTCACCTCTCAGGGACTCGGTCCTTGATGGGGTCCTGCTGCCATCTCCTCGGATCGCAGCCACAGCTTTCAACACAACCCAGCGGAACTCGCAGTGGGTGAGGGCGTCATCCTCCTCACACGTCCACCAGGGTCCTCGGACAGCAAACAGCGGGTGGTTTTGTATGTAAGCGTAAGCGGGGCTGTAGGTGCTGTTGGTGCCAAGCTTTGGGGAGGATGCCCCGCTGGTCCCCGCAGCCGGAGCTCTTTGGCTTCCCTGCAGCTGGGCTGAGTGTGCCTGCTTAACCCGCATGGATGGACAGGGGCGGCCAGCGGAGCCGCCGGGCTGTATGTGAGCATCACACCCTCACGGCCGAGAGAGAGCCGGCCCCTGGGAGCCTTGGGGAGGCATCAGGGAGAGAAACAAAGGGGGTTAAAGTCTGTTTGCATAGTGCTTTTCTGCAAATAAAATAGTCTTTAAACAGACTACCTGAGGAACGTTTCCCAGTTTAGGAGACGAGACCTGCTCTCACTCCGATGACAAAGGACATTGGCTTTACATTGGAATGAACATCGTTATTTAGAAACGGACCGTATCCACCGCTCCCGCCGTTCTCCTGCACAACGCTTTGTGTGTAAAAGGACTAACTTGGGGAAGAGATTGATCCCGTGAGTGGGAAGGGGCGGGGGGATGCTGGAGGTACAATGCTTGTGCTCTTCCAACAGCAAAATACTGATTTTCCAGCCCTCTTTTAGTCCGTCACTGGGCTAGAAAGGCTCCTTCTGCCCGCCCACAGACCCTCCTGCAGCTTCAGCTCATCCCTCCAAGAGCATGGGACGGCACACGAAGAAGTGCCCTTTCCCTGCACCGCCGGCTTTCCCCCTTTGCCGCAGCAATTATTTCTTTGTTACTTAATCATCTGTAATTCTCTCCTGGAGTAAATTCTGTTGGTGCATCAATTTTCAAACACAACAGTCGTTTTTATCAGTCCTGTTTATTTAATTTTAGCTGATTAGCACAGAACCTAACAAGTGGCTTAGACTAACAGTGTGTCACTGCCCAAGTATTTTGTAGGTAAGGAGAAGACATGCAATAGTGCACATGTTGCTTTGTCTGCATTAATCTATTTACATTGTAATTCTTCAACTGTTTTTAATGGCTGGGTCATCTGGAAGCGATTAGTTGTCTAAATTAAAGCCACATTTCTCACTTTGCACACCGGGAAGGTTTTTAGCTGTTGTCTTTCCCTTGCTTTTTGTTTCCCGAATCAAGACAGATTCCACTTGAAAATGCATGAGGGGATCGAGGAGGGTGCTCGGAGCCGTGTTTTCCAGCCGAGGGTTTTCCAGGTCTGGCCCGAACACCGTGCTCTTCTCCCAATGCTATGGCCAGGTATAATGTGTGCAAAGTCTCATGAGAGGTCCTCACCTCAGCTCTGGAGTCTCATAGCTCTGGGATATTGCAGTCGAATGTCTCCCAGGAGGTTTGGACCCTCTGTGCAAGGTGAGGATAGATCCCTTCCCACCCCAGTGTCTCTGCTGGCAGTTACCTCTCTGTACGAGGTCAGTGTGGTGGCCGTGCCCACGTTCATGCTCAGTGGTGACGGTGGTACACCTTCTTCCTGCAGAGCTTTGGGGTTTAGGTGAGTTTTTGCCTACTAGGAGATGATAAGAGCTGTTCAGTCGGCTTCAAGTCAACCTGCGTGAAGACCAGGCTGAGGCTGCTGGGCACTGCAGTCTCGGGTGAGGTGTATTCCTGACTTGCAGACCTGGGGCTGCCCGAGACCTTCAGCCAGAACTGGATCCTCCTGATGGCGCAGCCACTCTTGGTAAGCATCAAGTGAGAGCTGACAGCTTTGTTCTTCCCCAGAGCAACGTATCAGTGTGCCAAGGTGGTGCCTACCTTGAAGGCAGGGATGACTTTAACCCTGCAAAAAGCTATCGGCCCTGGACAGGCTCCCAGATCCCATGGGAAATGGGGGGTGAGTAGATGAGGATTTGGCTGAGGACATGGCCCCAGCCAGGCGCTCCTATTTACCTGCAACAACGGCAGGGAGTCACCTCTGCCAGTGCTGCCTGCGGTGCCTGAGAGCCATGCTCACTGTGGAGCCCCTGAGAATTTTGCCTTAAAAAGTACTATTTAAATTTTAGTACATTTTGCTTAAAAATAAAACAAATGCTCTCCCTGCTCTGCTCTTATGAAGCGAAGAAAGGAAAGCCCTGCCGTGCCCTACATCATCTTCAGAACATCCCGTGAGGTGGTGCCCAGGGTACCAGCCTGGGAAGGAGGAACCCCCCTGAGAAAACAAGGGTTTGAATCCCAGCCTCCCATGGCAGCGCCCGCAAGGGATGTGGGACAGGTTTCAGTGTGGGCGTCGTTGAACTCAACACGTTTTCTTTTCATTTCAGCAATAAACCGCCCCCCAAACTCACATGTGGTGTAGTCCAAACTGAGTCTTTGCTTCAGCCCATACCCAAACCACACAAACCAAGCGTTTGCACGGATTTACTCCGAGGAAGCGCTCATCTGGCTGTCCAGAAGGCAGGGGGAAGGGATGACAAGCTAACGCGCTCTTTGCTCCTTTCCCTCCCCTCTTCCCCACCCCCCCAGACCTGAAGATAGCCCCGATGGAGCGTTTTCTGCCTTCATCCGTTTGTCACAAGCCCCTCGCAGGTTTGTGTGTATTCAATTATCCTATCTGTCCATCTGTACCTCATTACATGCTCTAGCTGAGCGGGGCGCGGAGTCGGGTTGCAACAAGGCAAAGGTCAGAGAACCTCCAGCCTGCGCTCCGCCGTCGGGTGATTATTCAGATAACAACCAACCCTCCAAAAGACCGAGGGCTTCTCTGTGACTACAGGCAGCACTCTACCGCTGCAGCAAACCCGAGGAGAGCCGATTCCTCTTGGCTACCCGCTACCTGGAACATCTGAAAGAAACCAAAGCAAAAAGCTGGTGGCTCTTCCCGCGTGGTGCAGCGACGCGGAGCTGGTGCTTGGCCGTAGCCTCCGGGCTCCGATGCATCTTGCGTTTAATATATTGCCCAGCATTAATCAAGCCGTTTAGAAGCATCCTGTATCAGCTCGGCAAAACAGAGCTTCCATGATTTACTGGCGGATTCTTTCAGCTCCTGTTGGGCTCCTGTTTGTCTTTCATGTGGGTAGCAGGGGTCAGCGGCAGCAGGAGATGGATGCTTTCGCTTCGTCTCACATTTGCTGCTGTCATTCTGCCCCCACCCCGGTCCTCGAAGAGCAGCAGGATGTGTTCATGCTCGCAGCCCTGGATGCTAATTGATTTTAGGGAGCCCATTCATCAGTTAAATTTAGGAGATCACCCACCAGGTTTGCTGTTCACTGTCAAAGGTAATTCAATTAAAACTCCAGGAGTGTGACTAACTCTCTGCTGGTAAATACGTTTAGCAGCTGCCTGGCTGTACCTTCTCCTCCCTGTTGTGTCTGCAAACCAGCCCTGCCATGGCACGTACCGAGCCGCGTACCTCGGCCGATTAACGTATACAACAGTCCCGCAGCAGGGCCAGAAATTAAGTCCAAATGTCTCTGCTATGCAGTGACATGCAGATGCCCAAATGTGACTGCTTCAGCAAAGTGAAACACCTCAGAAGCGCTGAAAGGCAGCAGCGGTGACAAGGCTTGAATTAACACCGGGGATTGGTGCGGGATTGGTTTGGTTTTTTTTAATAACATTCAAAAGACTCAAATTTGGATTTTCAAATCTATTGATAGTTTGGGCTCTCATCATTCCTACCTGCAATTTCCCCGCAGCCACCGGTCAGAGCTCACATGAAAACCATCCCATAGGACTGTGCCCCACCGCTGAAGCTGTGTATAAATCAGGCAGACACGGCGGAGCTCCTGGAGAAAGATGTTTCTATCAAACCCGGGAGGTGGGGGAAGCCACGCTGAACTCCCCCAGGCTCACAGCCTGGGCTTTGACTCTTCTCCTCTGCTGGCATTGGTCACTCCTTCATGGTTCAGTAGTAATTAAGTGTCATGGGACAAAATGGTGTGTCTGCTTAATAGATTAAAGGAAAACATTATCTGAACAGCGCAGGTAAACAAGACACGCATCCCTCAACCTTTCACCCGTGGAGACCAAGGTTCACATCCCACCAGAGCACAAATAAAGAGGAGACCGGGCTCTTGAGCCACCGCCAGCGAGTTGATATTCACAGTGAAACTACTGCGGAGCCCGACAGACACGTCGGTCACGGGGATGGGAGAAAATGAATAGGATGCAGGCTTGGAAGGGGCTGGGGGCAGAAAAACTCCCCAAATTACTGCTCGTACAGAGAGCGGCATTTCGCTTACAAAATTTTCCTTAGAAAAATTAAAAAGGCACTGAAATGTGGAGTTTCCAACAGCTGCTGTCGCGCAGCTTGCTCTGCGAACCCCACACAAACACCAAGATTTCTGTGTGGTTGTAGAAAATAACGGAGATGGAGCGGCTCCGCAACCCAGCAGCCTGCCTGCACGCCTGCGACAGAGCAGGAGGAGGAATGCTTGTGGGGTTTGGTGAGGGGTGTCCGGAGAAAACAGCCCCACTTCCCAGATCAGAGATGACTTCGGTATCTGGCTGCTGCCAGGACCCCTCTTTTGTGGTTACTGTTGAATTCTCCCTCTGGCACTAACAACTTAAGGCACCTGCTACAGAAACCTGCCGCAACCCGGAAAAATCATTCTCTCTTCGATGGGGAAGCACTGCCCCTCGTGCAAGAACAAATGGGGTATGTGGCCTGTGTGGGCCTTGAAAACAAAGGTTCTATTTTCAAGTTACTAGAGGAAAAGTTGATCTTGGTGTTATGGATTTCATCCACTTCCAGGTCACAGCAATTAGTTACAGCAGGCTCCGGGAGACTGGAACTAATTTACACCACTCTGAAGGGGATCGCCGGCTTCTCCCACGCGTCTCCAGTCCAGTGTCGGGGCTTCAAACCGGTACCTGGCAGTGAAAAAGCACGAGCCACGGAGACGGAGCTTAAGGACTCCAGTATTCACCCATTTTACAGCAAGAGAAACAAGAGCAAAGTGAAATGTCTTGTACAGAGACTCCGGGATTATGGTAAACTAGTCTGTGAAAAAAAAAGAACTCAAAAAAAGAAACTGAAAAAATACTGAGTGCCTTTAAAGGAAGTTTGAAAATGTGTTACTCTCCCTGACAGCTCGTTTTGACAGAAATTGATTGTAATAAGGAATTATGAATCAGATAGGAGGGAAGTTCAATTAAGCTGCGTATTATCTTGTCAGATACACGTATTAGTTGGTTCGTAACGTTTATTGCTTCAGACTTTCTCAAAAATGCTGTTTAAGTCGGAGTTAACGTGTTCAGAATATCCTAAGCAATACACCCAGCAGTAAATCATCTTCTAGATTAGAAATAGGCGATTCCCCCGGGTTTCATTCTCCCAAGCGACCCTTCTCAAGGTAGGAGCTTGCCAGCAGCCTGTCCGCTGCGAGACGGGCTGGGCCAGGCTGGGCTGGCTGCTTCCCTCCACAGCCAGCACCCTTGGAAAAGCTTTCCAAGAACTGGGAAGAGCAGGGACCCTGGGGCCTGCTGATTTTCTGTCTGGAACCATATGTCACAGCATGACTGTCTTCATAGAGAGCAGCCAAGGTCAGGCGAGAGCCCGTGCGACTCGCTCGCTGCGTCTTCATCTCGCTTAGAAAGGCTGAACTGGCGCTTGAAATGAGTTACAGATTGTTCGCGTCGGGCTTTTCCTCTATCGGAATGGAAATGTAGGGAGCTGCTTCCGATACAGGGGAGGTCACTGACCCTTCTCGGGGTTTCACTGGAAAAATATTGTCTGACAAAAAAAAAAAAAAAAAAGAGAGCGCGCGCTGAGCAGAACCCTGAGTTCGCTCAAACCGGGCCTCGGGGATGGCGGAACGCCGACGCTAAAGCCAAGAACCGCAGTGAAACTGAAACCAAAGGAAATACATCTCCACGTGGGCTACACTCCTAACGAAAACAGGACATTTTACAGTCAGTTGTTTGATTAAAACACACTTTCCATCAGGACCCAGTGTGTCTCCTTCTGTATGAAACAGAATTTTGTCACAGGACAAAACCCGAACAGCAGCTACAGGAGCCCAAGAGGATTTAAATGAAAACCAAACGATTAAAACAAGTTTTGAGCACAGTTACTCCCTGTCGCACTCTCCGAGCCTCAAGTTAGCGCAGCCACATTTCGAAGCGCATTTAGCAAAGCTCACTGGGTGTTGGCACCACTCAGCCGCGGGCCCACGACGGTGGGTTTCCAGGTTGTATTTTTGAGCAGCTTTTAAGGATCAAAGCCCCGGCACAGGCACGTCCTGCTGAGCTTTGATACTACCCAGAAACAACGGTTCCAAAGCAGAGAGTTCCCCAGCTCCTGAGGACTCTGCAACAAAGTCCTCTTTGTTATAGGAATGCAAAAAAGTCGTAATTTTTGTAGGACCTACTCAAACACACAGCCTGAAGCTCCCTCTGCTGGATCCCGAACAACAGAAGGGGACAATAAGAATGAAAGGTTTTCAGATCCATGGAGGATCTAAAAACTACTCAAAAATAGATCATTCCCTGCCAGTTCTCCACTTGCCCTCCCCCGTGGTGTGTGGTAAGGACAGAAAACCCTCTCAGATGCTCAAGCAGGAGGGTACACTTGGGCCTCCACACCAAAATAACCATGAAAAACCAATTTAAATATACTTGGATTCTCTTTTGTTACACTTAATCACTGCCCCCAAGCTTCCTCAGTAGAACCCACTTTACTTTCTTCTTTTCTCTCCACGAAGATTTAATGTTCTGATTACCCTCTCACAGGAGAATACCGAGGCCATCATGACAGCTGCTTGTCAGCCCACGGGCTGAGCCCCACCAGCGAGCAGCCGCGCGACCCGGGAGCCCAGCTCAGAGAAGGTCTGTACAATTTTATTTACCACTTGCCGTTACATTTACAAACTGTCCCGTACAAGTAAAGCAGTTTTCAAAATGAACTCTACCAGAGCTACAAAAATTATTCTCTATACATGTCACCAGCTTCAGAATTTATTTCTGTACACAGGCGCTGATTATATTTAACAAAATTTCACCGGTTTTTGGCTCTGAGAATCTCCACAAAGGCAACTTGATCATTTTATCCCACTGCAATCAAGAAAGTTTAAAGTTCTGGTTCTTCCTTTCCTTCCATGTGAAGCTCTTCATGGCTTCGCTTTGGAATTCAAACCAAGATGAACACTACCAAACACCAGCAGTTTTAGTAACCAAGGAAAAACATCGAGCAAAACCATCTTGCAACATTTCACGCAATGTTTGACTTCAGATGTGCCTGCTCGTAAGGGTAAATACTGAAATCTTATCTGTAATAAGGTACATAAATCACATACAATTTATTTAACACAAAATGAACTTCTACAAACACAGTCAATGTACGAGAAACACCAGCAACGTAGAAGCGAGGAGCCAGAGCTGCTCAGAAACAAGCCTGAAGGGAGGGAGGATACGAAACTCAAATGTTGCTCCAAGAGTAACGTGCGGTTTTAAGCATTTCCGAAAGACTTGAGAAAAGTATTTATATTCCAAGTGGAACTGTTCTCACTTTCTGAATGCAGCCCTCGTGCACAAGTGCTTCTAACGAGAAAAATCAGGTCCCCAGGAGAGGGCAGGAGATCCACACAGAGAAGTAACCAACACAAAACTGGCCCTGCTGAAATTCTTACAGTGGAGCCAGACGGCAAAAATTCTGTGTTTCAACCACGTCTTTCTCCCTCAGCCAGCCAAGCCCACCACCTCTCTGCATTGTCATCCCGCAGAGGTATCGGTAATTAAGTCCACCAAGCCTTTATGTTTACTTGTTAATCCCTTTAAAACGATGACACTGATCTGGTGCTGGAGTTAAGCCTGGGCAAAGCCCACAACTACGGAACAAGCTGCACAGAGCCAGTAAGATAAACTTATTTAACACATTTACCTCATCTCTCTCCATTTTTAAATCCCTCCAAAGCCCCAAGGCTCACGGCAAGGCACCACGCTCAGAAAATCAAACACGTGGGACATCAGAATCGCTGTCTACCCCTCACGCAGTTTACGAGTGGCCAGGAAGAGTCTGAAAGCACCGTAACCTTGAATGCTAGACCAAGCTGGACAAGCCAGCTGAAGGTGTCCAGTATAAAACACTGGAAACCTCTGCACTTTGTGGTACAGCTCCATCAACAAGCAGCCACACACCGAACTCAGTGGGGATTTATGATGCAACAGCAAGTTTCCAACCCTGTCACGATATGAAGTAACTGAATATTAAAATCACACCGTTCAGCAAGGCAAAGGCACACCCACAAGCAGCCCCCACAGCGGTGGGTAACCTGGTTGCATAGATACACCGTGATGGGTTTTGTTAGACTGGTCAGAAGGAGCAAGGGAGGAAAAAAATAGCCCCTTTCCTTGGATGTTTTCTGAATAATTTGAAAGGATTGTACCACGACTATGGCTGCGAGTACATGGGTTTTAAACACCTTCCAATTTCTCCCATTTCCAGGAGGAACATTTAAGGTGTTTAAAGCTGCAGTGGAAAGAAACGAAAACAACTGACAAGACCATGTGTGAAATAAATTGTTTTAGTTTAGGCTGCCCAGGTTAAACATGTCAGGTTGTTTTGTCTACCTTGTTTTCCTTATCTTATTGTTACAGTAGCCTTGAATACTTCAGGACATAAGGTCCTGCTAAACTTTCAAAGTGATTTGAACAACATGTTTAAAATATGGTTTGAAACTGCTCTGAAATGTTTTGTTTTCACTAAAAAAACGCCATTTGACTGAAAAAGCAAAGGACTTCATTTCCCCAACGCCACAAAACCCACGTGATCCCGAATACCAGCGGATTAAGAACTAATTCCAAGTCCAGAGCTTCCTACCTTCCCTCACCCCTACAAAGATAAACCAAAAAATGAGCCAAAACAGTCAGGAATAGAATTTTACCATCATGGTTTAGCACAACACATCATAAGTGGTCTCAGCTACAACCAATTCTGTACCTCACAACTGCAGCAAGAGCTACTGAAAGCAGCCAGAAGATTCTCTTACTGGGCAGAAAGAGATCACTACAACTAAGCAGCTTCTCCAGACAACTGCAATATTAAAATCAGGTTATTTTACCTGCAGAGAGCCTCATTGTACCTTTAAAAAGTAAAAGTAGTTCTTCTTAATCCACCATAGCCCCCTCTGACCGAGCTGGCCTACGCTACCGTGTCGCTACTTGCCTGCTGTGAGGAGGAAAAGCTGATCTAAGGGAGTGCCCTGCTTAGAGAAGACAGGCCTGGGATGGCCTCACCAAAGCAGGACTGTGACAACCTGAACCTGAGGGAAAGCACTGCTGCAGTTTTCACACGTGGAAGAACACTGCAGGGTCAAATATGATCACAAGACTTGGCCTTACGTATGAAAAAGGGACAGAGTAAAAGCAAAGACAGACCAAGGTGGGATGGAGAAGAGCAGGTTCAGTCACGGCATGTAAGGCTTGAGTCTATAGAAATGGCAAGTGTAAGGTCACTACGAGCAGGCACTAGATGTGGTGGTGGTGGGACAGAGGTGTGAGTGGCACAGCTGCCTGCACCCCAGGGTACTGCGGAGAAAGCAAACGGAGAAGCTACAGCACTCAACATGAAACAATGAGCAAGCTGCAACACTCAGCAGAATGGACAGAGTTGAAAAATTGGTTTTATTCCTGCTGTACTAAAGTGGTGACACTGTATAACAGCTTTTGGTAACCCAGTCGGGAACTGAACCCCTCATTTCAGCACAACTACCCAGCTTTAAAAGACTAAAAACCAGACTCAAGTCCACTTATTTAACAGGCGTATTTCCACGCTGTCCGCCTTTGTCTGTTCCAGGAACGCGGCTGTGCCAGGAAGATAGCTACAACAATCACCCGAACCGAAAACATCCATTCTCCAACCATAAACAGTTCTCATAATTTAAAAAAATCACTTCATAAAATATATATCACTGCCACTCTGCTTTTCGCTAGAACGCACCACCATCGCTAGCTGACTTAGAGTATCAACTCGATTTTGTGAAAAAAGCTTGCAAAAATATTATCAACTTCAAAACGTACAGAAAAGGACATTAGAGAGTGGCTACTTTGGGGTTACTTAATGTATTTTAGGAAGAGTGGCAAGCTCGGAGTGAAGCACCCGGTATTAGAGATGTTCACGCCCCCAATCCGTACGGTACACACCTTCCCAGCGGATTGGAGGGTTAGTAACAGAAGGGGCATTGTGAGAGCACGTTCGAGGAACCGCAGCTCTGGGAACTTAGACTTGATCGCGTAGGCGGGCCAGTCTCTGCGACAGCTCATCCTGCCGAGTTGTAAAACACAAAGAAAATAGCTATCAGTGATATGGAAAGTAATTTTTCTAAGCTGGACAATGGTTAAGCAACCTCCTGTTCAGACGATAGGAAACGATCTCGCGTACAAGTCTTGTTTGGGTTTTTTTTAGGTACCTGACCAAGGGTGGCACCCAGCTGAACTGCCACGGCGAGATGGCTGTAGGTCTGTTTCAAGGGGCCTAGTACAAGCTAAAACTGAACTTTTCAAAGAACATGGAATATCTGGGGCTCCCCAGAGATTGGTCAGTTAAGATGAGGCTCCTTAAAGCCTCCTCCACCAAGATGGGATACCAGGACTGTTCTCCTTCCATTCCCTCACGTATATTCCCCTAGAACAGGAAAAGCAACTTGCCAAATATTGGTGCAATGTTGCCATCAGGATCTGCTTACACACAAGAAATTCTAAGCCCTCCATCTAGAGCAAACGTGGAATCCTTCGCACCGGTCCTGCAAGACCTTTCAACAGGAAAGGGGAAAAAAGCCCCAAGGCGTCATGTGCGCTACGGGAGATGGGTGGACTTGTTAAATCTGGAGTAGGAAGAGAGTCAACTGTTTGGAACTCTGAATAACCATGCAAAAAAACACCCGAAACATCTAAACCTTCTGTATTTGCTATGTATTTTGATTGCAAGCCTGTTTTAACGACACGCTATTTCTTTTAGACACCCAAAATGTACTCAGAATTTGGGAAGCCTGTTTGGAGCGAGCAGAGCATTAATTCTCGCACCACATCTCTCCAGAAAACACTGATTTCAAGTGAATCTAACATTTACCTGTTCTGCTGAGGCAACGCTTGTACCAACAGAACCTGTCTGTCCTTGAGGTAGTTCCATGTTCAGATCAAGACTAATCGGAGAAAACAGAACAAAAAAAGCCAAGTCAGGCAGAGGTGGCAAAAGGAAGAGGCACAATAATTGACAAACAGAGGAATACCGAGAGAACATCAGAAAATGGAGATTTCTTTCCGCTTCCAAGAGACAGACAAAACAAGGGTATCTGATCTTCAGGTTAACCAGGAAGGGGTGTCAGAATAGAGATTTATTCATGGAAGTGGCTCAAAATTCACCTACCCTGCTTCATCTGCCATTTCCTGTAGCAGCATATCCACCTGGTTCTGCAGGAGAGAAAACAAAACAAACCTGACTGATGCGTATCGTAGCTTATGCCAACCTCTTCTGTCAAATCTTGAGAGAACAGAAATGAGTTTAACGCAATGATTTAAAGGTAAATGCCGGTTTTGTGCTTAACCACCAGAGGGCCCTGTACGAACTCAGAAATAACGAGGAGAGGTGCTCGGCCTGGAAAAACCCCGGCTTCGAAATAATGTTTCTGAAGAATGAAACATAAACCGCAAACCTACACTGGACTATTTCTAGTGTTGATTATTAGCTGCTAAAACACCTCTTTGTGCCACCTGGAAAGCAGCCCATCTCCAACAGATCTGGTTTATTGGATTTGGGTTTAGGTTTATTTCATTTACAAAGCACAATCTCCAGCAAATTTCTCTCTCTGCTAAAACCTCTGCTGGAATTGGACAAGGGGAGAGGTGCCAGGAATTGTCAACTATGTCGAGTATTGTTTAAAGATTTTAGTAAACAGCGGTCCGTGAACTGAAAGCAGGTAATTAACCTTTCCACTGCCTATAACAGCTACTAATTTGTGGTGACTAAAGCCATTTTGTTAGTATCAGGGAGTTACAGAGCTATTGATTTTCTCTGCTTTGATAATTAATGCTGCAGCATCTTCTGGTTCAGAAGTTCTTAATGAACTCATCAAAATGCTGATTCAGTAGGAGGGTTAGTTTCCAAGACAGAATATAAAATACAGCCTGCTGGAAGAGTCAAATAGACTAAAATACAGATGCATGACCCTCTGTACTTGTGACTTAATTTGAAACAGTCTTTTCATCACAAAGAAGCAAACAGCAGAAGTGAAAAGGCTCCAGTTGCTGCTGTCTCAAAGTAGTCAGAGGAGAATCAGATGTTTCCACGCAGTTTAGACACACCATTTCAGATCACCTTGTAAAAACAAGTCTACTGTTCTTACCTGTGGCGTGGTTAGTGTTGTAGTGTTGCTCATTGTGTCTTCCATCTGTTGTGTCTGAACATCTAGTGTTTCAAACTGATGCTCAAATTTATCCATTAGTGCAGATATCTATAAAAAACCCCACAAATCAAGTCAGTGATCTGCAGGTAACAGAAGAGAAATGGCTCTCAACCAGCAAAAATGAATTACACTACAAGGGCAAGCAGCTTCTGGAGCCAGGGAGCTGGTCCCCCTCCTCTCCCAGCATGATCTTAGAAGCTGATCTAACACTGTGGTCCAAGCAGCTGGGCCAAGGCCCTGTCCAGTCCAGTTCTGAGCATCTCCATTTACGAGGACTTCACAGACACCCTGGGCAACCTGCACCAGGATCGACCAACCTCCCTGCAAAACCTTTTCTCTTGCCTGGAATTGCCCTTTTGAAAACTTCTCTCTGTTGCTCTTTCTGCTTTTGACAGGCAGCTCCAAGAAAAGTCAGTCCATTTACCTTTTCCAAGTTCATGCTCTTCAGGGTGGCATCCATGGACTTCACTACCCCTGCCATTGACTTCGTTACCTGAAAGGAGGTAAAGCAAGTTGGTACAAAGAAAGAAGAATGAGCAGTTTCGTACTAAGCTCTCCTATCTCTACCTGCAGAGTTTCTACAGCATCCTATAGTAGGGCACACACTACTGCCACCTGGAACACCTCTTTTTTATAGCTCCTGCCATTACAAACTGTATCAATTAGCCACCTGACATTCACCTTCTGAGCTGAAATCCACTGAAACTGAGGAGTACACGGCACTCACTTTGGTGGGTCTCGAGCCCCGTCAAATGTTCAGGGGTATATTTGGCTACATCTGAAATCCAAACTGAAACATTTCAGCTCATTATAGACGGAGTTATGTCTCTTGTGGGAAGATGAGAGGTCTCTCCTTGCACCAGATTTGCGGAAACATGTACCTTGCCCATTGTCACTGCAGTCTGAACTCTGGCTGCCACAGCATCTACCCTGGCACTCATACGCAGGAAGTTGATGGCCTGATTCTTCTGGCGAATCGCGTTCTCCGCGTGGATTCGTGCCACTTCCATGTTGCCCTTCTGAATTGCCTGTGGAACAAAGAAAAAGAAAAAAGAAAAGGCTTTTTAACCTTCCCTGCCCTTGTAACTGTGATTTCTGCACAGCCCATTTCACCTGTGAAACAACCCTCAATTCATCACAAGATTTTTTTATTGAAAGAAAAAATAACCCCTTCCCTCCTCCCCTACTAGTTCTCAAACTTTTTCAAGATGTGACCCCCTAACTTCCTCCCAAGGAAGGTGTCCAGCCTGTACTTCAAGCAGGAGGTTTTACAGAGCTACAGAAACATCACTTTCTCATTCCTAAAAATGTTTCCAGTATCAAAACCCAAACACAGACACTGTCAGTACAGTTGTATTCATAAACACCATCAAATAAATTTAGTCTCTTTACTACCTCAGTGACTCAAAAACTATTTTGAAGTTCCTCTTCATAAGCCCTTTTTATCCAATATGATAAGCACTAAGACCATGTATGGAAGATGGGAAGATTTATATCCATATATTTTAAATCACAAGCATCTGTCACAATAGTATTAGCACGCAGACCAGGAAGATGGTAAAAACACCAGCTATTTTCCTGCTAGAATATGTAAACTCCCTCCCTAAAGCGCCTGTTCCAGACCCCCTGCTTACCTTCTTAATTTTAGCTTTCTCAGCCTTTTCTTCTTTGTCGCATCTTTTTGAGTTCCTGTTGAGTTCCTTTGCAGCAAACTTCAGATTAAACAGATGCTCTGCAGCGCAAGTTAAGGGTTCAAGGACAGGGTCGATCCTCTCATTTGCTCTCCTGTCTGAAGTGCTACCAAAGCTCGTTTATACTGTGATTCCCCGTTAGCGATGTTAAAACTTGGAACGTTATTTAAGTAATCCCTCGGAATTCACACCATAAGGAGACCTACCATGCTGCTTTACAGTTCTAACTGTATCATCAGGGTTCTAAAACTTCTGCAAAAAATAAGTTCATATCCCAAACTGGCTCCATTTAGCACCAAACCTGCTTCAGCCTGAGAAACACAACATACCAAACCTGCCCCCTGAGGAACTGAAAGTCTCACCCTGCGGCTACTTTCACTTACACACCCGGAGCGACACTCAGTGAACTGGAAGTGCAGTTCAGTGGCCTGCCCAGAACCTCCCCAATCCAAAAAAAGAGCCACTGAGGAAAAGACAAACTACCAGTGTTGCAGCAAACTGGCTTGGCTGGGCATGCCCAGGTACAAACTGGGAGGCAGAGCTGCCCTTTCCAGCCATAGCATGATCTCGAGTTTAGATTGCTCATGCAGCTCCTTTAGAGAGCAGCCTCCCAGCATCATGTGAGCGATCCTAGGGTCCTTGACTCCTCTGTCATCTGACTTTGAAGAAAGAATACTTCAGTCAGTGATAGAAACTTTGCCTTTTTAAGAAGTTCCAGTCCTGCTTGAGCTGAAAGCTGTAAGAAGGCAGCAGAAGCCTTCACAGTGACTCAGAAGGCGACTCAGGCCTCTTTCATACAACCTTTTGATGTTCCAAGAGGAAGAGGCGGCAAGTACTAAGATGCTCAGCCGTTAAGTGGAAGCACATTGAGCTAGTTACGAGGTACTTGAGGTTTCTTTAATATCTCAAGTATATAAATTATTCCAGAACTGTTATCCTCCAAAGTCCAGCCATGAATCTCAGAGCTCTGTCAGCAACCTGAAGATATGAGGAAGTCTGTTGATATACTTGTTATCCTGTCCTGTAAACATCATAGACAGGCCACAAAAAGGCAACGGCCGTGCCTGTACATTGGGGATATTTATTAAGGTACCTACACTAAAATTGCTGCTAATATTTATAGCTCTTTGCTTTAAAACCCAGCTCACCATCTCTCTCAGCAGCACAGGCACAGATTAGACAGTTTACCAAACAGGAAAATACCTCGAGGTTGTTCATTCCAGTAGACCTCAGGGCAAAGACCAGACCAACCAGGTAACCCATGACATCACCTGTTTACACCGACTGCGCTGAAACAGCATTCCCGAGCAGCTGATTTGGACAGAACTTCCCCCAGTTACTCACTTGGGGCATTTACCCCCGACATTAAACCAGCTCACGCTGCCACCTCCATGCCATGACTGCACACACTCGTTCCTCCTTGAGAGGTCTTTCTCCCTGTGCCACAACCCCAGTGAAACCCAACTTCCACCACTAACGGTGACTCACGGTCACCTGCTCCAGCACTCCCGGCACTCCCTGCCCTAACAGCCGGCACCGCCGAGCGCTGCCAGCGCAGTGCAGCCGCACCAGCACCTCTGTCATCTTTAAGGGTTTTCTTTCCCCTGTGAGTTAAGACGGCCCTGACACCCCACCGACGCCCGCGATGAGGGAAGGGCCTCGCTTCCTCCTCCCCACCGCACCCCGGGGCGCCTCGGGGGCTCCTCCCCGGGCGGAGCGGCCTCGCACGCCGAACCCTCCCCGCTCCAGCGCAGGGACCGGCCCCTGAAGCGCCGGCTCCCGGCTCGACCCAGCTCCAGGCCGGGCCCCGCGCCGCGCCGGAACCTCCCCGCCAGCCCTGGCCAGGCCAAGCCGCTGACCACACCCCGCGAGACCCGACAGCCGGCCGGGCTCCGGTACCGACGACGGAGGGGGCTCCGCTCCGCGCCGCCACCCCCACTCACGGACGAGACCCGCGCCCCGAGGATACTCTCCATGTTGGACATGGCGGTGGGCGGCTCCGCGGCGCTGGCTCCGGCCGGCCCGGCGGCGGGGAGCGGAGCGGAGCGGCGGAGGTGGCGGGGGGCGAAGGGCCGGCGCTGGCCCCGGGCTCGGCGCTGTGACGTCTCCGCTTCCGGTTGCCCCGCCCGGCTACGCGCAGCTGCGGCGGGGCGGGCCGCGCATGCGCGCGTCGCCGGCCACGGGGGCGGCGGCGCGCAGGCGCTTCTGTTGCGGGGGTGCCGCATGGCGGGTGTCAGAGCGCGTGGGCGTTGTGTTCGAACAGGGGAGCACTGAGGGGAGAACTGCGGCGTTGTTACCTGGGGGCTTCCTGACAATGAGCTGCTCGGTCCCACCGGGGGCACCGCGGTTCTCATGTCGGGGGTTCAGCGGAGGGTCATCCGTAGCCCCGGTCTCTGCTGGGGCCTTCTGGGTTCTTGAGGCAGCGGACAGGATTTCGCAGATTCCTCAGCGTTACGTGTGGGGAGACAGCAGGAATAGATCGTTTCGTTCCTTCTGAAAACACCCCATAAAAACGTCTATAAGCGCAAACCTGGCATTGCTGGAGTTGGGGCCAGAACGTGGGGCTGGAGGTTGGTTCAGGAGGCCCAGAGGGCTGCCCAGCCCGTGCGCGGGCGGGCAGGGTGGGCAGGGTGTGCTGGAAAGGCAGCTGCGTCTCTAACACTGTGTTCTGCTGAGGCACCGCTGCCTGTAAAGTGATGTGCATGGAGTGAGAGCTTCCTTGGTGCGAAATTCCTGTAGGAATGGCTGGTAGATACAGTAACAGGGGACTTGGAGCAGACGATCTGCTCTAAGGGGGCAGGAGGCACTTGTCATTATTCCCGTGATTATTCCAGCTTGTGTCTCAGAGTCTGAATTCATTGCTGGTTCCTGGCAGATTCCTGAAATACCTGCTGGTGATAGGCAAGCGGTGACAAGCAGCTGCGGTGTGGGTTTACTGGGAGAGGTCACCGTAACACACCCTCTCCAGAGATGGGCAGGGATGCGTACGGCGTTTGGTTTTCTGCATCCGATCCACACTGGTAGATGACTCGCAATACCACTAGTTCGCTGAAGTAAAATCACAGAATTAAAATTAAAAATCAAATTAAATTAAATTCACACGAGGATTAAACTCGAACCAGGGCACAAGTAGTATTGTCTGGTTTTAAAACCACGGAGAGATGTGGCAGAGATTTCGGTAGAGAGCTAACTGAGCAGCCTGCTCCTGCGTGAACCATCTTACCGGAGTCAAGATCCTAGAAGTTTGCTCAATAATTCTCCTGAGCAACAGCTATATCAATGGATGAGGTTTGCCAGGGTCAGAAACAGACACTAGATCATTGAATATCCCCATTTTTTTTCTATAATCTTACTGGAACTCATTAATTAGGACACGATTCGGAGGTGGCAGCAGCGTTAGGAACTATTAGAGTGATCATCTGCTTTGAAAGGAAAAATGATTCATTTCAGTGATGTCAAAGAGAACTAAACTGACCTAATTATCCTCCACAGTGTTGGAGGACAAAACAGAAAAAAACCTGCTCAGGAACAGGAGCAAATAACATGTTACCTCAGTCAAACCTGAAGAAACAGAAATCAGATTGGCACAGCTGACACGGGAGGGAGCCCACTGGGCTGCAGCCTCCTCAGCGCTGCTCAGGACAGGAGCTGAGAGCCAAATTCCGGCTGAAATCCCTTTTGAGTGCTGAAAAACACCCTTCTGGGGAGGGCTGCTCTCTATCCCATTTTCTGGAGAACACAAACCTCCTGCAAAGCTGAGCAGCCACAAACCGATGGACAACTGCTGCTTCCCTTCCTCATCTCTGTGCTGTTCCATGTCCTTGGTTTGACACCCTGCACGGGCGCCAGAACAGCAGCGGGAGGGAGAGGACCTTGTGGAAGCCTCCAGGAGACCGGTCTGTTCACTGTGACAGAGCCAGAGGAAATTTAGAAGGACGTAATCAAGCAATGACATCCTGAAATGAAATGCGAGCTGCGTTAGCGCCCTGCCAGCACTGGTGGAGAAGTTCCTCTTCAGAAGCTGGGTATTAATTCAAGTGACATTTAACATCACAAAGTCCGGTGGGCTGGTTGGTTGAACAGTTTGAAGAAGCAGCTTAAGCGAGTATAACACCAGTGAAAAATTGCAAATTGCTGCTTTCTAATTCTAAACTACTAAATGTCTAGAGAAAACAGCCTTTAAAATTTGGGTTTTTTACTCACACTATCATTTATTCAGTTTTTTGGAAAGAATCCTTTAAATATCTGGAAGATTGTAAAGGAAATATTGCCGGTGAGGCTCAATCATTGCCATGGCAACGTTGTGGTTGCAGTTGTGGCGCGAGAGAAACAGATTCTCTTGCTTTGCAGTGACTTGGTTGGCTGTATCTCAGTGCAGAGTGTGTGAGGAGCGATAACTTCCACTGACTCGCTGGGGGATGGATTTCACCCCGAGCAGCACATGCAGTTACGCTGAATTACAGCCTTTCTCTGCCAAGGTGAACACTTCGGGTGGTCTCCACGCTCTCACCCCTGTTTTCTGTGTGGTCTTAGCTGCACGTGGTGTGGCTCATTCTCTAGAGTCCTGTTGCTTTTGAGAAGATTAAACTGCAGAGAAGGTTTGAAGGATTATTGACCAGTTTATTATCAAATGCTATCAGTGTTGCAGTGATTAAGAGACGTGCAGCGTTACTAGGGAAATATAGTTTATTGGGTTATTTTTCCTGACATAGATGCTGAATTTTCATGACTGGAAAAGAAATTTGGAAGAAACGCATACCCAGGATTTGTTTTCATCAAATATTTGGTCCAGTGTGGCTGCAGAGGTAGAGACGTACCAAGATGGTAGCAAAGATTGCAATGAAACTTATGTATTTTATGTGCTTGTAAACATTTTAACTATAACAACGTGCCAAAAGTCCATTAAAATCTATAAATCGCCTATTCTCTGCGTGCTTTGGCTTGAAATTTGCTGTTTCTTGGAGAAGGGGATAAATATTGCAGAGTAGGTTCTATCAACTGGGACTTCTTAACCTGCTCTCCTGCAGCTCGGGGGAACCTGCAGATGCACAGTCCAGGGCTGTTGCTGGCAGCGCGGAGATAATTCTCTCCGTTCCACCTGGATGTTCCTGCAGGAAATTGCCTGTGGAAGAGGCAGAATCAGTTTCGTTCTCCACTTTAAAGGTCTGACGTGGGGAGCACCACTCTCCATTGCACGCGAAGACAGGGAGACTCCCGCCACCTCCTCTCCTTTTCTCCCCACCTTGCATGGAGGGAGCCCAACCCCACCAAGTTCCAGTCTACTCTGATGGATTCATTTTCCCTCAGCAAAAACAGGACAATTTCTCTTTCTCCTTGCTCTTCTGTCAGCCAAAGCTTGGCAGGGGACTGGAAGAAGCAAGTGTGTCTTAAATGCTCAGTCTTCCTTGAGAGCTCCAGTGAGCGCAGACTCTTCTAGTTGTGTTATTGCTTTGATTCGATTTACTCCTTGGCACAGCAGGAAGACTCTCAGCTGCTCTTCATCCTCACTCTGAGCAGCATCCCTGATGCCAGGAATAAATACAGCGACAGCCAGGCCTCAACAGCACCACGCCTGGAGGGCAGCGGGCAACCGTCCTCGGGGTGTAACATACTGAAACAAAATACCTGTGCTGGGCAGCTGCCTTTGGGCTTCTCCAGGTCAGCTCCATTCAAGGAGCTCCTCAGCTGGCCAGAGCTGTGTTGTGGGGGCAGAATGAGACAGCACCTACGGTAACTCAATGCCAGGACCCTCCAGCCAGTCTCATCTAGGAAAAGGAATAGTGATAATTTGGACATTTGAGTCACTGTTGTTTGGAATGAATAAAGCTGTTGACTAATCTCTGAACTGTCGGTACAGACCTTCTGCCTCTGTAAAACGAGGAGGAGTTTGCTGTGTCCTGTGTTCTTTCAAAGATGAAGATGCAGTTGTTGGCTTTTTCCAGTCAATAAAACTGTGAACAGATTGGTCTGCTTACTTTGAATGAATCACGGATTTCCAGTCCTGACTGCTCTCTTCTCCTCAGGCTGAACCCCCCCTGCACAGCCACGACTCCTGAACGCCTTCCCCCTGCCTTTGCCATTTGGACTCTCGCTATGGCCATTGTAGAGCCTCAGCCATTTTATACTCGAGTTACCAACTCTCAATTCTCAAACCTCTTCCAGAAGAAGCAATTTAAAATCTGCCTCCTGCTTCCTCCCCTCACCTTGCCTCCTACACAATCTCCATCTCATCTTTGATGCAGTAAACATTTATTTTCGCTTAAATTTTATTGAGTTGTGAATTATATGTTGCTCCCTCCACGGCACTTTGGAGAAGTAAAACGAACAAACTAAGCTGCACAAGAGGATAAGCTAGAAAAGAAGTGAACTGAAAACGGGGGAAAAAATCAGAATTATTGAATAAGAGTGCTGAAGAACTACAGTAGAATTCAATTTCCAGACGCAGTGGAGGTGTACGGGTGTGCCGTTTTACTGCCTGCATTTAGAGGTGGTGGTGGCTTTTAGGACAGGACTGAGGCAATGAGGTGTAAGACATTCATTACATCAGGAGACTTCTCCCTCTCTGCCCGCAGTGCTTCAGCTCAATCCTGCTCTTGCTCTTGCTCTTCCTTCATCACACCCCTTTCCTCTCTCTTTTTTCCCTTTCCTATGCGCTATAACACGCAGGTATAGACCGACACAGTAGTTGTCATGGGTTGGTTGTTCATAACGAGCTCATCAGTGCAGTGTGTTACAAATAGCCTCTGTTCGACGCCTGTCAGCTAAGCCTGCAGAAATCGGTGTTACTCTTCAGGTTTTGTACGAGGAAGCAGAGGTACATTTTATTTTCATGGTACCTGAGGTCCCATATTGCATAAACCTCTCAAACACTGGCTCATGCTGTGAAATGGCTCATTTCTAAAATGCGACTTTACCAGGAGGTGTAAAGCACACAAACACAACTTGCCGGTTCTTCCCCCGGTGATCAGATACTCTAATTTCAGCACAGCAATAGTTCTGCTCTCCTCTGTGAAATTCTCCCCACACGTCATGGCTGCGAGACCAAGCCAACCGAGCTCCCCCATTTCGTTCGTGAACTGTGACGCCAGGAGCGCATCGCGGTAGGGATCAATTTTAATCACAATAATTGATCTGTGCCCTTAGTCATTCCGAATGTCAGTCACGCTTGGTGCGCAAACGAGAGCAAATGTTAGGAAGCCGTTCGGGCGTAGAACATCAGAACAAGCAAATGCAGGTATCACACAGACACTGCTGAGAACACTCAAACTAGTGCTGTGGAGAGCGCTGCTGTTGCTAAAGTGCGGTTTTCTTAGCAGGTGCCAAGTAAAAGCAGCACAAGGGGTTGGCTCACGTTGTATTCAAAGTCTACACGTAGCACAAAGAAATTCAAGTGCTAAAGACACTGGGGAGGGTGGGCTGTTCGCTAGCCCATGCCTTTACACGTCTCTGAAGCAACAGCAGAAGGCAGAATGCTGTTCGCCGTGGGGGTGAGCCGGGCGGCTTGGCCTCCTCGCGCTGCTCCGATGGAGGAGCTCTGGCTCAGGAACCTGCACGCGTTGCCCACGATCTCCTCTGCTCCTCTGCTTGCAGCACTGCTTGTTACAGCAGAGGGACTCTGAAGCAGCAAGGATCTCCGATGGCCCAGAACGCCGGCGGCGCACCAGATTTCCATTGCAAACGGCTGGCAACTGTGGTGAGTCGAGTTCAAAGAGTTAACGACCAAATGCAATTAGTCCTGGGTCAGCGTGGAGACATGATGGCAAAATACAGCTCTGCCCACGTGCTCTGCGGCGGGGGGAACAGGGATGTTCTGGCTACGGGGGGCCACCTACCTGAGAATGTAAAAAGGCTCGTTAATCCAGGGAATTCTGTGGTTATCAATCACAGAACAAGCATTTCCGTGGTCGAATACAACCGCCGTTAGTGTAAGGCACCAAGAGGAGACAATGAGGGTGCCAGGGCCAGTGACTTGATGTGAACGTTGCTGCGTTCAGAACTAAGTCCTGGCTCTTTTACAGAGCTACTTCTGTCCTATTTTGACTTAGAAGATGCCACTGAAAGTGGACAAAGTTAAGAGCTTGTGTTCCACAGAAAATCCACCAAAAATCGTTCTCATTTAGAGCAAACACTGGGAACTCTGAAACCTTCCATGGGAAGGAGAGCCCAACAACTCAGGTTGTAGAAAAGGCTCGTTTTCTGTTTGTTTGCATTGGTGGAAATCTAAGCCAGATGTTTTTTGAAAGTCAATGATACTGCGGAAACCGAAGGACTCTGCATCACTGGGGCGGGTTTTTTTTAATAAGTTTTGTCCCTGCTCTAATACCATGAATATACTGAATAAGCTTCATTTCCAGCTTATCTCTGCCGCTGACACAACCTTCTGCTGAGCTCGAACAGTCGTATTCTGTAATGGGATGTTGACTACCAACATTTAAAATAAGGACATGGGGTTTCACTCAAATCAAAAACCAATGGAAGAAAACAGACTGCTAGTTCTGAAAATTATATGGAAGTTTATTTTTTTCCCCTAAAGCTTGATTTCTGTCCTTGAATAGATTAATATTTAGACTTTGAAAAGACCCTGTCAACCACTGAACAAATGAGAAGCCTGGGACAGATTGAAGGAGAACATTAAACTCAGTTAATGTGGCAAGGAAGTGATTTTTCTTCTGGCAAAGGACTAGAGGAGGTAGGCAGTTAGAAGAAACTGCAGAGAAATAAAAAATATGACATTATTTATTAAAAAAAAATGAATGCCTCTTCCAGTAGTAAAGTGATCCAATACCCAAGAATCGTACAATACCAGGCTGGGTTGCTGTGGTTGAATTCAAGCACTGCCTTGGAGGAAAACAAGGGCCTCCAAAGGCTCATGGAGACAGAAGCGCTTCTCTCTGGAGTAGCACATATTTTTCAAATGGAAAAGGTATTTTTATGTCCTTGTTTTACATTATTGCATTTTATTTTGCGGCATTTTCCCCCTTTGTTCACGGCTGAAATGCTGTTTTCCGTGCTGGCTGTCTCCCTGCGAGGCGAACGACACTGCAAAGCCAGGCTGACTATGTTAGCCGCAGTTTTTTGAAGGTTCAGCAGTTTTTAATCTGTAATTATTTGCTTGGGGGGTGTGTGTGTGGGGGGGTGAAGAATCTTACATATTTCTAAATTCAATTTTAAAACAGCTGAAATTGGTTGTCTTAAAAAAAAAAAAGCAAGTTGTTTCTGCAGCAGAATTATGTTTGACAGAGCAGCGGGTCATCTGGGGAAGACCCAGAGATCCTTCAGGGCTGGCTTTTCAGAGGTGCTGTTTCCTCAGCTCCCAGGGATGGCAGCTCCTCAGAGCTCTCTGCCAGTGCCACCATCAGACCCAGGTCCAGCTACTCTTACTGGGTTACCTGCGAGCTGGGTGTACTGCAGGACCTGTCTGCGTATCCAGGGGCCAGTCCTGCAGGCTGGATCTGCTGCATGGTGACCCGTGCTGGACGAGACTCCTCTCCATCCCATGCTTGGAGGATCTGGTCACTTGAGCGTGGGACAGAGAGCATGACCCGTCATTTATTTGTCTTGTGCTCTCCCAGAATTTGCCATTACGAGTCTGGTCTGTAACCATGGGGAGAGGCTGAGCTGTGCTCAGTGCTCCTCATCCTTGAGGCAGCCTTGGTGTCATGGTAATGGGAGGAACAAACCAACACAATCCAGCTTGCATAAGCTTTTGATCCTTGCTTTCATGTGCCTTTCTGTTTTCAACTCCCTGATAGAAGAAAATACCTGTGTGAAAAAACCAGAGTGTGCTTCGACACTGTCAATGCAACTGGTGTTAGTCCGAGTGGATCCTTCCTGCGGGATCCAGTGCTGAGTGGTTTCAGACAATGCCAGAGTTTTCTAACCAGGCGCAAGCCGGAGATGCCAACCCTTCTCATGGCTGGGAGGGGGCGAGGGAAGAAAAAGACATGGATGAGTGGTGCTACATCTGCCCCGTCCTGCAGCTCAAAGTGCCCCCTGGGCTGGAGCTAGCTCCAGCCTGACGCTTTGGCGTGAGGGTTCACCGTTGCTGCCTTTTTAGCCCATTTTGAAAGATCCAAACAGTCCAAGAGACAACTCTCCAAGGAGTTATGGAGGGGCTGGTCCTGGTGCGGGAGGTCTCCTGAGTTCCCTGGGCCTCTCATGTTCAAGGAGGAGATAGGTAGGAGATAGCTGGCTCTGTCCCTGCTGCAGCTGGCATGGCAGCTCCGGTGCGAGCTGGGATGTGGAGAGAGGGCACCGCCGAGAAGCCTACGTGACTGCTGTCTTGCTCCGGGGGTTAAGAGAGTTCTGCTTTCAGGCTGTCTGCGCTTTCCCGAGTATTTAAAAGCTGTTTTCCCTATGATGATCAAAACAGATCAGTACTCTCTACGCAGTATTTCTCAGCACGATTTGTTCTCCGAAGGAACCGCTTTTGTCTGTGTTTGTCATTCTTTCTGATTGCTGCACTATTGCACAACATAGTAAATAACAATATCAAGCTCCAATACAGCTCTTTTCATACGAACCCCTAAAAACAATGCGCTGTAGCACACCAACCCCAGTGAAGCGCCTCGCTGCTTTGCTGAGCCTTTTCTCTGGTAAAAACACCGTGCAATCTGATCCACGCTTTTCCCACTCGGTAGATGTGGGAACTAGGAGCGCTGTGCCTGTCTGCCCCGGGTGACGCAGGCACTGCTGGCGTCACCCACTGCGGCGGCAGCTGCAGCCCAGCTGCAGCCCTGTCACCTCCCATCGGCCACCCGCTCCGGCACGAGTGCCATCCTCACCCATGGGCCCTGTGCCGGGGCTGGGGGTAACTCCCCGACTCTGCCCCATCCTCTGCTGCCTGCGGGAGAGCTGGGAAGGGCTGTCCCCACTCTTCTTCCCTTTTCTGTCCAATCCCTGAGACATTTTCACAGGACCTTTAGTCTGCTCCTAGTCTTTGTGCCAGTCAAAGGCTGAGGGTCCTGTGGTGCCCAAGGATCTTTCTGTTTGCAAGAGAAGCCTTTCGGTGGGCAATGTGAATGTCCAGCCAGTTAAAGCTGTTACAGCAGCGACCGAGTGGAGGACGCTACGAACTAGCCAGCCAGGTGGGACCACAGTCAGGGATGTTTCCTGCCCTCAGCCCGCGGCTGAAGTGCATGGTCCAGGCTGTGAGACATCCCCCAGCGCAGGAGCAGCCAGTGTGGAGGGATGGAGAGCTGCTGGGCTTCGTGTGGTCCTCGCGAGTGCTCCGGGGTGACTGGAAGAGCCCTGTGGCAGGAGATCACCTGGCTTTGAGGGTGGCCAGCAGAGATCTCATGACGTAGTTCAAGTGCTGATGCAGGAAGGGGTTTCAGTAGCTTCTCTGCTCGTCTGCAGTATTTAGGCAGGATTTCAATCTCATCCCCCAGGTGCTCCAGAGAGAGAGACCTGTGTAGAGAGCCCTACACACAATATCAAATTATCTGAGCTTTACTAGGAGGGAAGATTGGATTAGCAGCTAAACAAGCCAGACCAGGTTCTACATTTCTGGGCAGTTTTATTTTCTTCCTGACACCACGGAGATGCATATGAACAGGCACGTAGAGAAAACCACCAGCATTTGCCAGCAGGGACATCTTGTTATAGGTGCAAACAGGTTTATTTGGGATCTGCTAAGGGATTCAGAGGTGAAAGGCATTCACGGAGCTTGCCTCTCCTTCCGACAGGACAGTCAGGAAGTAGCATTTTTCTGAGCTTCCCAGCTGCCCGTCGATGACGAATATTTCCGTTGTTTCCATTTAGCCCAGCTTCAGCTGGCCTGAACACATTCTATTTCCATGTGCCCTAAGATTAGTTCAGGTTGCTCCAGACTTCTGTGTGCTGACGTTGGAGGAGATAAACAGGAGTAATTTGCTGATTCACCATAACCATTTTCATAAAATATGAGTCAGGATTTTCTTCTTTCATGGGATGATGAAATTAGGTTAGCGTGCTTGGCTGAGCGCTTAGCTCTGCTATGTGTGTTCCCAGTAGCATCCAATGTTCCTTTTCTGAAGCATAACCAGATTTATGAGGGCACATCTCCTCCCGTTTCCCTCGGCTTCCCAATAAACTGACATTCTGTGTCTTGAATTAGAAGCCTATTCTTCATTACAGAGTCATGATACCCGGTGGATTTTCTGCAGCCTCTCACTGGTTGGACTATCAAAGCTCCATTGACGTGGGCTCCTCCAAAATGGGGCAGCTGGAGCAAAGTTTGCTGGATGTCCAAGGATCCGCACTCAAATCACAGAGCAGGGACACGCCTCAGGTTGCTCCTGCATCTTGGAGCAGGGGCTTCTTCACATCCCTTTCGGGTGGGGCCTCGCACACGCGTGCAGCGTGTCCCACGGTGGGTCTGCCGTCGCCTCGGCAAACCTTCCTCTCCTTCGCGTTCTGATGGTGCCTTTCTGGTTTCCCACAGATTTCAGACTGAAGTGGTTACTGTAGAGAATGACATCAGCATTTAAATAGATTTCCTGAGGAAATGTCTTAATGGTCATTTTTATAGGTTATTTCGCGCTTTTTAACTTTTTCCTCTCTTGCCAAAGGTCAAGAAATTATTTCATAGCGACCAGAGCTTGAGCATCAGTACAGGAAAAGAGCTAATTCTGACTAATCTCATGGCTTTTATTGCTTTGATTCCTTTTCATTCTGAGCACCAATGGCAGAAGAAAAAGTGAACTGCGTTTTGTCTTGAGAGAGACCTTTCGGGGGTGACTGAAAGCATTCTCCACCTCTAGGTTCAGGCAACAAATCAACCTAACAAGTCTCTTCACATTTAAAACTCCGTAAAGCGTAGCAGGAGCTATAAAAGCTCTGACCGTGGTGGACTTCCCTCCTTAAGAAAAATTTGCACGTTGAGTAGTTCCTAGTTCCTTTATTCGCTAAGACCCACTTTCCCCGCGATGGCTGCTAAATTGGAAAAAAACCAGGCAGAGACAGTATAAATTCCTTCCAAAATCCGGCCGAGCACTCAATCCAAGGCGCCCAGTGATGAGAGGAAGAGCTTACAGTGCTCCGGGCAGCCTGCTGGCTGCACCCGGGCAGGCTGGGAAGGACCGTTTCTCACCGTTGTGTTTCTCTTGGTGTCCACACGTGGTTAACCTGGAAAGCACACTCTCCCCCCTCACGTTGTCTCCAATCCATGGGGATTTTTTTTTTCTTGGAGGATTTCCTTTGAGACAGAATATGCATCATTCATGACATGAGAATCTGGAGTTTCGGAAGGAGAACGCAGTCAGTCCTGCGATGGAATTTTCCAAAGGTGAAGGTGGTTTTCTTCTGCCTCGCTGAACTGCAGAGCGGAGAGTGAAGCGCGTGGGGTATCTCTGATCTAAATACATGTGAGAATTGGGGAAGTGTAGATCAGGATCTGACCTTTACAGTTTCAAGCTTGATAATCTTCAGCATTTTGCAACTACCTTTATTGCTATCGCAGCTTGGATTCGTTCTGCACATCAAAATCCCTGAGAAATGTGATAACATCTGACAGCAGGGACGGACCCTGCCATTGCGGTTGAGGGTTTAGGAGCTGTTGCTCTGGCAGAACGTGACCTTGTGTTAGATTATCCGCTGCACGCTACGGCCCTTGAGCTCCGCGTTCGTAAAACCCGGCAAAGGGCACCGTTCCAAGCTGCTGGGAAAAATTGGCTGCGCTTCTAAAATTTTATTCAGCAAGAAATCAGTGCTGTGCGTCACCGATCAAAAGATGACTAAGCTCTGGGTCTAAACGCGATAAACGATAAGGATTTACAGCCAGATTATCCCGCTTCTTGCCCCTGTTGAGTAATACCTGCCTTCTTAACCGGCCAATTAGAGATAGGCGCATCTCTGGGCTAGGGGTTTGCTCAAAAGCTTGGCTGACGAGACGTGTATTTATGCATATGTTAAGTGTTCTCTTGAATTAGGGCCAAAGTAGGAGGAGGCAGCAAGAGGCCAGGCTTTAGAGAGCACTCCTGGCCCATCACCTCAGCAGAGAAGACCCGTCCTCAGAGGGTACCGTTAGAACGCTTGTTTCCAAAGCAAAGTGCTCTGGGTGAAATCCCGGCTTTACCGAAAAGCCCCATCAGCCGCAGCACCCCCAGGGTCCCATCGTCCAGATCTCCTTCAGTCTCCTGCCGCCCTCCTACGTGTTGATCCGCATCTCGCTGCCAGCGCAGTGATGCTGTCCCTGGCCTGCCTGCCTGTGGCCAGGCGCAGCAGCCTGGTGACATCACAGTGGCCCGGATTTACATCCGCCTCCCCCAAAACGCGCAAAGAGGAGAAGGCACGATTCCAAGAAACCCCTGACATTAAATGAGGTTTATCAGCCGTGGAACATCGCCTTCCCTCTGTGTATTAAACACTCTTCCCTCACCCAGTCGTGCCGTGGTGCTGGCAATCGCCCCGTGGTATAAAGGGAGAAAAAAAGAAAGGCACGCAGCTCTTACTTAATAATCCACCGTTTTCACTGTGCAGTAGGACCATTAACTAATTAATTAGCCCAATTAATCACTCGGTAGCCGCGTGCAATGGTTGGGCAGAGCTGTGGGCAGCTGGAACCAGGTGACTGGAAAATACAGTTGTGGTGGCTGAGAATTGGTTCCTGTTCGGAGTTTATGAGGGTTTGGGGAGTTATAAAAGTCTCACCACCTTCTTTTTGACAAGTAGGAAGGTAAGTTAATATCATAATAAAAGATAAACTAAGAAAAGAAATAAGCAACAAAGAAATAATAAACTGGTGTAATAATGTCAACCCGTTTAAATATAAATACTTCTCACAGCCAGGAATATAAACTAATAGAAACTGCCCCGGTGTCTATGACATAAAGTCGGCTCATGAGCGGGATTCTTTAATTACAAAGTGCTTTGTAATTGCTGCAGTTGCTTTATCGCTGGAACCGTAAAACTGTCCTTAAGAGGAAAGAGACAGTGAGGATGTTTTTAAGGGCCCTAGAAAAATAACGGCTGGTTTGGGGATTTTTCTGCTTTTTTTCATCGCTGGAGATTCTTTTGAGATGAAAGGTTAAAATCTTGATTTTAATAGCCAAGAGCCAGCCTGGAGGTGGCCGGGTGCTGTCAGTTAAGTACAGACCCGGCTATTGCAGGTGATGAGATATATTTGCCTATGATAAAATGCAGCTTAAAATACTTTCATCGCCCTTTTTTGCCAAGGGACGCTCGTCGGGATGACTCACCCTATACTAAATCTGCATTTTTTTTTCAAAAATACTCATGGCTTCCCCATTTGGCAGAGTTTCTCAGAACAGTAAAGTAAATTACCTCGCCTTTCAGTCCTGTGTAGTGCAAAAAGCAAACTTAGGCGCTGCGCAACAGCAAGGGTATGGTGTTGAGGATTGCAGCGGAATGGGCATGACCGAAAAAGGCACAAATGCCACAACCTCGTCCCATCGGGTTTTTATTCCATCCGGCCAGTTAAGTAATTGATCAAAAAGGAATAAATTCTAGGAGCCTGGTAAGGCAGAATCTGGAGCTTTGAGTGACCCAACTGCAGGCGCTGGTGCTCACGTCGCTGATTCCTTGCATCAGTTTAGCTAAATCGCCTTAGTCCTTCCGTTTGCACCCCTGAAAGTTCAGATTCCCTTGCTGTGATTCCCTTGGCAACTTCACGTCCTCTTGCGATGTAGTTACGTGTGTGCACAGTGTATCTCCAGCGACCGCCGGGGTATGACCAGGCGAGGGTCTGACCTCGGCTGAGCCTTCCCGGTGCTCCTGTATTACAAATAATGAGGCCAAACCCAGCAGCTGTTCATGCAGGAAGGATCTCAAAACCAAAGAAGTTTTGTTCTGACATTTCTTGGGGTTAATGAGCTGAGAAATGGATCTCTGGAGGATGAGACCCTCAGCCTCCAAGGGAAGAGCACCTTCCTTCCCTCCCGGGGAGCTGGGCTGATGGGACCTTGGTGATGGACCACCAGCCTGGCCTGGGTGGCCTTCTCGTCCCATCACTGCTGGGAAGGGGGCATGGATGGGGAGGTTTGCCAGCGGTGGAGGCGAGGGCTGGTGGTGAAGGGGGAGAGCTGGGGACAGAGGACGTGGGCCAGTGGCGGTCACGTCCCTGTGGGGAAGGAGGGATGGTTGGGGGGGTTGCCGGTGGAGGGCGAGGGCCGGTGGCGGTCGTGTCCCCGCCGCAGGGCTCTGCACCCTGCGTGGTGGCGGAAGGGCAGAGCCGGTTGTAAAGCCGACGTGACCCCGTGAGCGCAGGCGCCCGCGGCGATCCGTTAAACACAACGGTCCCGGCGCGACGTTTGGGGCTCGGGCCTCGGGCCTCGGGGGCGCGGGAAGGGCTGAAGGCGGACGCTCCGCCGGGCCGTGCGTATCGCCGGGGGGACCCGGGAGGCGGCGGCGCGCGTTCTCCCCCGTGAGGCGGCGGGCGGGAGCGCGGGCGGTTGTCGGGAGCCCCGGCGGCGGCGGCGGCGGCGGCGGCGGCGGCGGGGGCGGGGGCGGGGGCCACCCCCCGCCCCGGGCTGCGTGACGCGCGTTGCCATGGCCACGGGTTTACGGTACAAGGGCCGGCGGGGGCGGGCAGGAGGGAGGAGCCGCTTCAGCACCAGGGCGGCCGCGGACAGCAGCGGCGGCGGCGGCGGCCCCGGCTCGGCTCGGCTCGGCTCGGCTCGGCTCGGCGGCGTCTCTCCCGAGCGGGAGCAGCGCCGGGGCCTTCGCTGGAGGACAGTGGTCCCCTGCACGGTGAGTCCCCTCCGCCGGCCCTCTGAGGGTCTGCGGGTGCCCCCCGGGCCGGCTCGGGGGTGCGTGGCGCGGCCGGCCAGCCCCGCCGCGGTTCCCGGGCCGGCGGAGGGAAGCGGGGCGGCGGTTGAAGCTCGGCGGGCGGGTGGCTGGGCGCTGCCGGAGCGCGGCGCGGATCTGCGGCTGCCCGCTGCGCCGAGCAGCCCGTGCCCGAGCGGCTGCGGTGCAGGACAGCGCGGCACCGAGCGGGAGGGGCGGTTCGAGCCGGGTCCGGGCTGCGGCCGGTGGAGGCGGTTGGTCTCAGTTAGAAAACTTTGCCGGACCTGGAAGGAGCGCCTCGGGGTCGGCCTTGGGAAGGCGTTTTCCATCCAAACTTGTTCAACTTGTAAAACGAGCAGTCTGGGAAATTGGGAGGAGGGGTGGGACGGACGGACGGACGGGCGGACGGACGGACGGGGAGGAGGAGGTACTCATCGCACCCCAGCTCGGCCGTACTACGGGCGTTCCTAAAAAGTCCCTGAATTGGGGCCAGACCTGCCTCGCCGAATTAAGAGTAGAAGTAGCAAAGGGCGGCGTTCCCGGGTGCTGTCCGGCTGGGTGCTGGGAGCTCTGTCACCTCACCCCGCTGACATAAGGTAGCCCCGGTATCGGAGGCCTTTTCTCGGCGCTCGGGAGGGCAGAGCCCGCAGGGGACGGTCGGACCGGGAGCTGGGACCCTCTGCCCTCCACTCTTCGGAAGTGCCCTTCAAATAAGTACGCCCGTGCAAAGCCAGGCTGGTTTCCAGCAGCTCCGGACCAGTATTCCCTGTGTTCCCAGCCAGGAAACCTCTCTCCGGTGCTCACTGCCTTCTCCCGTCCACAAGCGTGTCTCTTTGATACAGTTGTTAAGCCACTGCAAATCTTTACCCGTATTTATTATTCCGTCAAGAAGAGCACGGCTGACTACACAGGCACACACGTTTTCTTCCGCGTGCTGCGCTAACAGTAACAGTTTGTTCGTGGCTCCCATAAAAAGCAGCGAGGCAGGTATGAATAACGAGGAGGATCACTGCTAAAGGCCAAGGAATGAAAGCGAATCGAGAGCAAGGACTCTCCCACGCTTCGTGCCCTTGTGTTCTCCTTAGAGTCTGATGTGACTTGCGTATGCCCCATTCAGAAATGTAAAACCGATGCCCTTCTCCTTTCATCCTCCTTTGTGCTGTGACTGCAGCAGCCAGGAGTAAGGAGGAGTAAGGGTTTGCTCGATTCACGGAGGGGAGAATGGCAGACTCTGGATGGTACCCTTCCCTCCTTTGTATTTTAGCCCTCTTGCATTCCAGCAGCTTACAGAGAACAGCAATCATTCCTTTAATTTGCAGTTGCTGCAGACCTTTGACCTCGTGGAGCAGTGCTCACACGCCGTCCCTGCTCAGCTATGCATCAGAGGCATCACTTCACAGCACATGTAGCTTTGTTGCCTCATTAGGCACCATCAGACGTACAGCGCTGTAGTAAGGACTGTGTGCTCTGTAACGATTCGGCTGCCAGGCGGACGTCTAACGGCGACCCTGGTGAGTAAAGGCCTGAACTTAAATTGCTGCCCCAGAGAGCACCTCGACAGCTCCTGCTCAAGTTCAGAAGTAACTGCTGATGCGGTAGAGCCCGATAATTTATGAATCCATGATAAATCAGGGAGGGAGAAGTGGACCAAGTTGAAATCACATTGACTTATTCTGGAGAGTAATTTAAGCAGCATTTAGGCTGGCAGTGGAAATCCATTCATTCATTAACACTGCTTGAAGGAATGAAATTCTACCCGTGTTCTCAAAAGGCTCCCAATCCGGATCGGTTTCATGGCTTTCCTAGTTCTGGGCTCTGACGATCAGACTCCATCCTCCGCTGTAGCTCTGGGTCTCCAGGTGTCAGTCAGGGCAGGGTTTGATCAGTGCTTGGCCATAGCGAGGCATGAAAATGTTGGTAGCTTGTGCTTTGCGTTGCCTCTTTCATTCATGGTGGGCAGCCCTTCGCGGGTCACCCTGAAGTTATTGACAGTGTTTGTTGAGTTCCCAGTAGCTTGATAGTCATCTGCATATGGGGATAGAATTTGTCTTACGGATTTAAGACTTACGTGTGTCTTACGTGTCTGTGTTTAAATCCCACTGGTCTTAATGGATGATGCTCAACGAACGGTTACAAGATTTATAGGCTGACTCCAAGTCAAGTCCCACCATCAAACTCTAGATAACAGGGGTGAGGGATGGTCCACACACAGAGGCTCAGAGTTCATCTCCCTGAAGTCAGATGCCCAGCCATGCACGTACTGAGCCAGTGCTGCTCTTGTTTACACCAGCACAATTTCTGCTGTGAGAACTGAATTTATGCCGTGGTCTTCATGCAAAAATAGTTATTCAAAGCGTCAGTGCAGAATCTCAGATACCACAGGGGATCGGCGATGAATCTGTTCTCTAGTGCCATGCAGAATTAGAGTGCGGTACATAGAGGGACAACAAGATAGCTCGAAAATTTGAACATAATCTTGAACATGGCTTCTTCATGTTGCAGGATTGCTCACAGATAAACCGTCATTTGGGGTTGCTTGGTTTTTTGGGGGTTTTTTGGGGGTTTTTTTGTGGCCCTAAAACCTGTTTCTTTCAGTGCATATTAACAAAAGAATGGTTTTCCTCCATAAACCACCACAAACTGGTCCAGCAGATGTCAATTTGTGTCAACATCAGCTGATTTTCTTCTCCATTGCCCTTTCTGCTGGATCTTTGCTTATCCAGCAGGTCCTGTCTTCTTGACATCCACTGCCACGTTGAATGTTTTTCTTGCATGTGGCAATAGAGAGCTTGACTCTGTCTTTCTCAAAAATTGGTGTGGTCATTATGCATTATTGATAGTGATGGAAAAGTCACAAATACCCACAGCTTTGTTGCCAGGCCTTAGCCTTTTTCTTTGGTTTATTGTTGCTTTATCTTCTCCCTGCATTTTAGTAATAAAGTCACTCTGCCTTTGCCACCAAAGAGGAGCAGGACCCTGGTCCTGGTGCTGCAGCCATACTTCTTTTCTATTCCCTGATGCAGTTTGAGTGGAGTTATGCAGTTCTTTATCACAGAACTCCAGAAAACAGTTCCGATATCAAAAAGCTATTTTCTAGGGAAATCCCAGCTCTTACTGATGCAGAGCTAAGAATAAACTCTTGTACAGGAAGTACTTTGAAGTTAATAAATAATTCATGTATTTTTCCCCACTTTTACAATGTAACTCGCAAAATTGGGAAAATAGCATTAAAAAGAAATCCCACTGCTGTATTGTGTAGTCAGGGAATAACTTTCTAATAGAAGTATGGAAATTAATTCATAAAAATATGAGTTGTTTGGTAACATGATAAACACAGTGATATTAACAAATGGTGGAATCTCAGAATCACAGAATTGTTGTGCTTGAAAAAGCCCCTCCAGCTCCTCGAGTCCCCCCGTTCCCCAGCACTGCCGGGTCCCCACTGACCCCTGTCCCTCAGCACCACCTCCACACGGCTGGGAAACCCCTCCAGGGATGGGCACTCCACCACTGCCCTGGGCAGCCTGGGACACGCCTGCACAACCCCAACGGGACAGAAATGGTTCCTCAGGGACAACCTCAACCTCCCCTTGGCTCAGCTTGAGGCTGTTTCCTCTTGTCCTGTGACTTGTTCCTTGGGTGAACAGACCAACTCCCACCTCGTTCCAAACTCCTGTCAGGGAGTTGTAGAGAGTAATGAGTTCTCCCCTTGAGCCTCCTTTTCTCCAGACTGAACCTCCCCAGGTCCCTCAGCGGCCCCTCAGCGCACTTCTGCTCCAGACCCTGCCCCAGCTTCGTTGCTCTTCTCTGGACACGCTCCAGCCCCTCCCTTCTTGGAGTGAGGGTCCCAGTATCTGAGGTGGGGCCTCCCCAGTGCCAAGTACAGGGTGATGATCCCTGCCCTGCTCCTGCTGGCCACACTATGACTCATAAAACCCAGGATGCTGTTGGCCTTCTTGGTCACCTGGGCACGATGCTGGCTCCTCTTCAGCTGCTGGCGACCAACATCCCCTAGTCCAGGAAGAGACAGTAATCTTTGAAGAGGACCCCAGTTTGCTCTCTTCTTAGTTGAGGGAGACACAGTGCTCTGGAGGGTGCCAGCCAAGCCTGGTCCAGGATACAGAAGTTTCTTCCAACTCAATTTGAACTCACCACTTGCTGTAGCAGCCACGAGGAGCCTTTATTCAGAGGGATCCTACACTGCTTAACAAATCAACGTGGAGCCTGCGCCCGGGCTTCGTGTCTTCTGACGTAAAATGAAAATGCCTCTGGGGTGAGACAGGATAATTGCTTGATAGCAAATACTTCTCTCAACTGTGCAGAGCAGAGCAGGAGTGGTGCTCAGAGGGCTTTGTGGAACAGGGGAGCATTTGTCTTCAGCTTTCTGGCTCACCCCGAGGAAAACACTCCAAATCCATGGTACTACTGTAGGTACTAGTAAAATCCACCCTTGATAGTTCAGTGGCTCAGTACTGATTCAAGAGGAAAGAGAAAATATTGCAGGGATTGACTGAACTAACGGCAGCTTCCAGCATTTTTTAGTGTGATCAGTAAAAAAAGAAATGCATGTGTTGTGCTGGAGCCCTCTCGGAAGAGACATGGCTGCAAACCTGGTGGGATCCTCTAATGCTCCCATGACTAAGGCCGTCCCACAAGGCGGGTTCTTGGGGACGTTCTGCCTCTTTTGTAACTTGATGGGAAGAAGTCTCTGGAGAGTTCCTGAGGAGAGCCTTGACTTTGTAACACCCTCTGTCCTTAAAAGCAGCCCAGAGTTAGGTCTGTAATGGCACGCCGCGTGGCTCATCCCTCTTCCTCTGGCATCTAAAGAGGAGAGATAATTACAAAGATGGTTAATAGATGGAAAGGAGGATTGTTTCATTCTTTACCTTCCTGCTTTTGCTGCAGTTTAGTCATAATAATGAGAGTTTTTGATAAGTGAGCTTCGGGTTGAGTCACTGGTATCTCGAATGAGCTGTTGGTATTAGTCTGAGGAGCTAAGCAGAGGAATCACGCTGCTCGTAGAAGCTGGCAGGCAGAAAGGGAGAGGCAGACATCTCTGGAGAGGGAAGAGGGTCCTTGGCTCTCATGCTGGCTGACTTGGGGAAATCACCTTGAAATGCCCTGTGTCAGGTGATGAGATGTTTGAGCCACCTCCACGCTCCCTGAAGCCCGTGGGAGATGTGGGCACCCGGTACGTCGAGGATCAATATGCCTCATGGTGGGATCTGGGGATGGAGATACCCAAAAGCAGTGACCGCCTGGGAACGTGCTCTCGAGCAGTGTTTGTGGCACAGCGTGCTGGAGGGGAACCCAAGGTGCAGAACCATGCATCCTCTTCTAGCCCCTTCTGGTTCTCCTTACAGTCTCCTGCTCGTTATGTGCAGGGACACACGGGTAGAAGACTTTGAAATGAGTTCATTGGTCCGTATCATCACAACTCACATTTTGAATTCAGAAATGGGAAAATATTGTCTTTGAGACAGGAGGTAACTGTTGACACAGTCATTTTTATTTTTGTTTTCGCTTCGGTTGGAAGAACCCTGCAAACAGCGAGTACAGGACAGTGAGAGGATGCACTTTTTCCTGTCAGGCGGGAATCGCTACGAGGCAGCCTTTGAGAATAACGTCCCACCAGCCAGAGCACTTCGTCAACCTCAGCTGCTGCTTCTGTGAACATTTCATATGATAATGGCTGTTCTTCTACAAAAACATGGAACGTTCTCTCTCTCCTCGCCCATAGTATTGCCAGGGAAAGCTGTTAATTCTGCTCTAGTCTTAATCTGTTCTGTCAGGATGCCGTGTCCGTTGATGGATATCATATATCCATTAAACCTGCCACCCTCGCACAGGAAGAAATAACAATAGTTCAGCGTTAAAAAGACTAAACAATGGGTTTTTTAAAGTAACTGATTATACATTTGTCTGACTTTCCCTCCAGGAGGCCAGACTCCAGATGCTGAGACTCTTTTATCTAAGCAGTCCAGAACCTCTTTTCCTTGCCGTTGAGGACATAACTGGCTTCTCACTTTCAGGTTAACCAAAGCTCAGCCCTGGGCAGACTTAACCCTTTATTGCCAGCTGCACACTGACCCATTGTGGCACGGGTTTGGGGAGGAAGTCAGGGAACATACATTCATTTCATTAATAGCCCATCAGGAGCTGGAAAGCAAATGAAAGCTGCAGACAGGCCCTGGCTCAGCAGACAGGTCCCCACAGAGTGAGGAAAGCAAGTACTGGGCTTCTGGCAGCAGTAAAATGGCTTATTCAGTGATAAAAATCTGACTGCTGCAGCATGGAGGAAAAATCCGTAATATTCTCAGTAAAATGAATCCTGGAGTCCCTGCCTCCTTGGGCTGTCGTTTCAGCTTTCCCTGCAGATTACCCATGGATTTGTTGTCTTTACACAGAAGCATGTATACATTCAGCATAAAAGCTGAGCTTGTGGAACGCAACTCAGCAACAAGGACTAAACTCACGTGTATATCAAATCCGACAGCGGACAGGACCCTGCTCGGGATAGTAGAAGAACCTTGTGTAGGTGTTGTGAGCTTGGAGGGGCAGGGTGATGGAACGGAGGTCTTTGAAGGAGAGCCTAGAAAAGCCCACCCAGCTGTCAGCACAGCTTGGAGATGAGAAGCGGATAGAAACCAGGGTCTTCATGGTGGGTACCGGTGTTTGCAGAGCCAGCCGTAGTCCCTGCCCAGCAGGCAACGGGCCATCCCAGCAGCGGGCTCCGTCCCGCGCTTACTGTGGGTGAACCAACAGCCTCGTCTGCCGGGGAAGGGGACTTTCCTGTCATCTGCGCTCACTTCCAGACAGAATATGAAGCCACCACACAATTCATAATACCGAATCTTTCTGAGTTTGTGATGAGTTCTGGTTTTTTGTACAATTCCACTAATCCTGCTAATTCACCCGTCTGTTAATAATAGTAAAATCTTATTCAAAATCCCATAGAGAAAATTGCAAGTTTGTTAACGTCCTTGCAGAGGATTAAGTGTGACCTGAAACCCCGAGTCTTTATAAGCACTTCTGTGCCTTTCCACTGCTTTTTCCGTATAATTTTTGCCTTAGAAGGCTCCTGTTAGGCCTGCGGGACTGCTGAGGTGTAATGCATGATTTATGATGTACAGCAGGTGACTGGTAGTTAACATTTACCTCGGAATGAATGTTATTGTTTGCTGGTTGTTTCTTTTCCTGCAGCTTTCCCTGGGAGGCTCGTGCGTTTGGCAGTGACAAGATGACAATCCGTATCTTTACCGAAGGATCCAGTGAGCCATCCTGTTAACCCCGCTGAAGTGCATGCTTGCCTGTCGCCCTGCCGCGGTGAGTCTGCGGGGTTTCGCATTCTCTCTGGAAATGTTACTCAGCAGTTAGCCCACAGCACGCATTTGGTACTACAAATAACCTGTACCTCCAGCAGTAACTTCTCAGTCATGACCACAGCCACAAATAGACCATATATTACGTATCACAGTTACTTTTTTTAAAAGTTATTCAAGTGTTTTAGAGCACATGAGAAGATCGACTGTGCTCCGTATCATGCTGTTTATGTGGTTTGCTTGAACCTGGAGGCGGTGTAAGAAGATACCTTGTGTATCATGGGAATGGATAGTGAGGTCTAATATAGCTGGCCTTGAAAATGTTGCCCTGTGAGGGGATCCATAGCAGCTAAGCAGGTGTGTACGGTGAGTCATGATGGAAAAATTCAACATCCAAAAAACCCCAAACCTCCAGGATGACATAACATGGAGTGTGTATTTGTAGTGGTTGCCTAAATTAAGCTCCTTGGTTATTTCATCCCTCCTGAGAACTCCCAGTTCATCGAGCTACTATCCCGTAACGTTCCAGGAGAGGTGTAGGCTATGTGGTTCCTTTTCCCAGCTCTGTGCTGTAGGAGAGTACAGCTGCCCTTGGGTTGGCTCTGCAAGTCTTTTTCATTTGAGAGAAGGGCCAGAGCGGGCCGGTACATGACTGTTTCTTCTCCTTGATCCTGGGGTTGGGTTGGAGAAAAGGTAGGACATGTTTTTGTTGATAAAGTCTCTCCTTTTCTGCTTACTTGGAGGGGGTATTCTGTGGCTTTCTAAGTATTTCGCACACCACGCGACCTTATCTCAGAGGAGAAGAGCATATGGCCCCGAGTTATTTGTTATTTCAGGGCAACGAGATGGTAACTGTACTGAAAACTGATGGCAGCTCATGCGTTACCTCATGCTAACAGGATAAACAGTATCTTCACTGCACGCATTAACATTAATGGAAGGGAAAACTCATGAAAAACAAGCCAGTTCAAATATGTCCCCATTTAGGATGCCCCAGATGCTTTACTGCTCCTACTTGTCTCACACATTTAAGTGATGGCTGGACTCCTTCCACACGTGCTGTTCTTGCCTTCAGAGCCAGTGCCAGCTGCAGTCTTTAAGTCAGTGAACATGCAAAACACTTTAAAACATCCAGCTTAATGGAGAAATGTATCTTTGAGTTTACATAAAGCTTAGGCAAGATAGCACGGAAATCATTAGCGATGCGTACGTGTATGCAGCCAACCCAATCTGGAGCACTCGGGGGAGAACTGCAGGAGGTACTGTGAGCATCTCTGGGGTGACCCCCACGAGCAAGGCTACCACAGCAGCTGAGAAGACATTCGGCCTGATCTGTAAGGGGTCCCTTCGCCACCCATTTCAAGTGCAAAGACAATTGGAGTATAAAGCATGCAGTATCGTTGTAAAACAGACAAATAGGGGAGCAGTTAAAAGCAAAGGGAAGAGCATGGAGCGAAGACAGCGGCACAAAAGCGGCTTCAGATGTGTTGTGCTTGAGAACGCCAGCACACTGCAAACCCTTCGAAACGACACTGAAGTGACATTATAGCGTATTTTTTTTGATGAAGCTGGTGTAGGGCAGAGTGCTAAGAGAAGGTTAACTAGACTTTTTAGCATCACTGTAAATCCAAGCTCATAGTTGTGTGGTCCAAACCCTGCTGAAGAAAATTAGAGCCTCTAATTTCACTATAAAAGTAAACAATGAAAATTAGCAACACTGTGTTTCATGATTCCAAAGGAACTAAACATTTTTCCATATTGCAACCAGTTCATCAATGGAAGGTGACCACTCAAGGACAAGGCTTGTGTTCGGCTTTGTCTGGTTGCGGTGTTCACCTGCAGTGAGTTGCCTTCCCTCCATCCCTCGATCTCTCCTGTTTTACACAATGCTTTGACTCATTAGAGCCTCAGTACTGATTTATTGTAGCTGAGGCTTACTTGCATTAATGATAACTCCTGACGTTAGCCTGAGCTCCTCGGTAAATAAATTTGCCACTGCTTTAAGAAATAAGGTTCCTAATGACTATAAAATTGCCTGGAAATTGTTGTTGCCAGACAAGGTTGAGGAAAAGAGCAAGAGAAGGTCCTTCTAGGAAAGTGCAGGGTTATGTACTGGGTTGCACACTGGAAACAAATTAATAAATAATAATAATAAGAAGAAGCAGCAGAATAAGAATAAGAATTTTATTTAGGTCTACCTGTAAATTAATTATGTTCTTGACAACTTAGCTCCTGTTTTTTCCAAGGATATTTTCCTTTCTTGTCAAAGCTGAAGGCATTATTTCAGCACAGAATTCTTAGAAATTATCATAAGACATTTCCCAGACTTGAATGTCGAGGCTCTGAACTAACAAAGCGTCACTGGATTCTCCCGGAATCACTTTAGAGAAATGACATTTTGAGGTACGACTCTTCAACGCAAAAGAGATATTTACTGACATTACCTTTTCCTGTCATTTTTATATCTTAGCGTATTGCAATAAACCCCAAAATAACTAAGAACATGCAGCAATAAAGGAAGGATTTCTGAGCTTATTTAGGGATACTCCCATGTTCTGACTTTCAAAAAGTGTTTGAAGAGGGTTCCTCTGCTAAACAAGGGCATCGAATCTCAGCATTCCCTTCGCTAAGCCCTTTCTTCTACATCACAGCATTAACCTTGAATAACTCAAAGTTTTGCAATATCAGACAAATCACATGACAAAACCTCCTACTTACACAACAACTGGGAGTTCGCTGGTAGATCGTTAGAGCTGGTCCACCAAAGTTCCGTTCATCGTAATGAGGCCAGAAAGGTGCTGGAAATTCCATACGCTCTTGATTAACTTGCTTAGGACCTGAGACTACAGAGGAAGTACATGAGAAGAAGCTCCGTAATATTCCCAAGCCATTTGCCAGTTCACAGGTCACTTGAAATTCCTAAAATACTCCAGAATGTGGAATCTGAAAGCGAGGGAAGGAGAATATATGCCATCGTACGTATGTAGTCACTACTGATTAAGACACAGGGCAGACGTTTTGGTGGTGGTATTCCTCAGTGTGATTTTACTTGATTTCCATTCTTCAGCTTTAGCTGAGAAAATATGTTTTACCAGTCTGGCTGCAGAAGTGTTTCCCGATGTTTCAGTATTGTGTTTGCAGTGTTGGCAGATACCCAAAAGTCACTCCTTTCCCACGGCTGGTGACTCACAGAGCCGTTTCAGATGCCACCTGAACACCACCCAAGTTTCACATCTCCGGTCGCTTTTCATCAGCTCCTCCAAAGCGCAGCTTCGCCTCAGCCGGGCTGGGAGCCACGGCTCGGTCCGGGTGGTGGCCCTGATTGCTGCCTTCTGAGAAACAGGGACTTCATAGTTTTTCTGTGGAAAACAGGTGATGAAGTTGAGGGTCATGGTAGAGTTCCCATCTGGTTTGTGTGCAGGATGAAGGAATGCAGTGATTTTCCAGTGGGCTCTGGAAGGGGTTTCGCCCTCTGAACTCTTTGCTGTTACACTGACGTTGTCAGGAGACAGTGAGATGAAGATTTACATCCTTCATTATAGCTCGGACACCTGATGCTGGACAATACTTTTCATTTTTGTAGTTCCTTAAATGCACTTACTGTAGTCACATTGGATGACTGTTGTATGACTGTGTTTAATTATATTCACAGTACATTTAAATAAAATTAAAAAACCAAAGCATTCGCATTCCCTTTACAAAAATTTCATTGAAATGAAGTCTGCGTTTAATCAGTTAGAAACATTTTAAACCAAATATTGTGGGGTTTGCACCTTTTTTCCCCCTCATTGTAAAATGTAAATAAATTATCCATGCGAAGGTCTGTCTGGTTGCTAACTATGGTGACGTGAAGACAAGATATAATTTTAAACGGAGGAATTCCAGAGCCTGAGCTTTATCCCATGTATTCTATAGGTGCCTCTTTACAGGCTGCCTTGGTGCAGCCTGGAAGGGCTTTTCTTATCGGCGTTGTACACCGTAGCTCGCAGCATTGGTACATTAATGTAGGAACGTGGTTAATGGCTTAGGAGGAAACGATTTTGACTCAGAAACATCGTGGAAACAACAGTTATTGGATATCCAGCTCCTAAAGCACCGCAAGTGGTGTGGAAGGAGGTGTGTGTATAGGTGATTCGTAGAGACTAGAGCGCATCCGAGGTGTGTGGCTGGAGAAACACTGCACGTGAGGCAACACTCTGGCTTTTTAAAAGCCTTCCTGGTCTGTCAGGAGTTTTAAACATGTAAATCTCTGAAGCCAGAGGGAGGTTTCTAGGTGGGACAGAAAGAACAAATTTGCTCATTTTGCTCATTTTAGCTCTTCCCAGTGAGATTTATTTGGAGTTTCATTATAACCATCAAGTGTTTCAATATATCAACCTTTGAGTAGTTTTAAATGGAATCTGTATGGTTTACTGCCTTTACTTTGAGTCATGGATTACACAACAGCACAATAGTTTCTCAGCAGGATTAAACCCAAGTACATTAAAATTCAATTAAAAGCCTGTGACAAGCGCAGTGGTTGACTCAGACCGTTAACTGGGATTGTGTCTCTGTTAAATGAACCCCTTTGTCACTGCGCCGGGGAAGGAAGGAAGATACATGTTTGCTGTAACCAAGTGAAATGCCAGGCGTGCTCATGTTTGAGCGGGTTCTAACATTTGTCTCTTCCTTTCTGTTTCTCCCCGGTTAGCCAACCAACATCACAATGACTGAGGACTTGGACCACAGATTCAGTAGTCTCACCTGGGATCAGATTAAAATCCTGGATCAAGTTTTAGCTGAGGTCATACCTATTCACGGGAGAGGAAATTTTCCGACCCTGGATGTAAAGCCGAAGGATATCATCCATGTGGTGAAGGAACAGCTCATTGCAAAGCAAATCAGCATTAGAGATATCCGCCTGAACGGTTCAACAGCCAGCCACATCCTGGTGAAGCAGAACGGAACCAGTTACAAGGACCTAGACATCATTTTTGGGGTGGAACTTCCAAGTGAGCTCGAGTTCCAAGTTGTTAAGGAAGCAGTTCTTAATTGCCTACTGGACTTCTTGCCAAAATGTGTTAATAAAGAAAAAATCACTGCTCAGACTATGAAAGATGCCTACGTGCAGAAGATGGTCAAAGTCTCCACTGACCACGATCGCTGGAGTCTCATCTCGCTGTCAAACAACAGTGGCAAAAACGTAGAATTAAAGTTTGTCAACTCGCTGCGACGGCAGTTTGAGTTTAGCGTGGACTCCTTCCAGATCATACTGGATTCCATCCTCAGCGTTTACAGGGTGATGGACTGCAAGCTGACGGAAGACTCTCACCCCACCGTCATCGCCGAGAGTATGTACGGAGACTTCAACGAAGCAATGGACCACTTAAAATACAAACTGATTTCCACAAGGAACCCGGAGGAGATCAGAGGAGGCGGCCTCCTGAAGTACAGCAATCTCCTGGTTCGTGACTTCAAGCCAGCAGACGAGGCTGAAATTAAATCTCTGGAACGTTACATGTGCTCCAGGTTCTTCATTGATTTTCCCGATGTTGCTGAGCAGCAAAGGAAAATTGAGTCATATCTGCGCAACCACTTCATCGGGGAAGAGAAAAGCAAGTATGACTATTTGATGACTCTGCGCAGAGTTGTAAACGAGAGCACGGTCTGTCTCATGGGGCACGAACGAAGACAAACTCTGAATATGATCACAATTCTGGCATTAAAAGTGCTCGGAGAACAAAATATCATCCCAAATGTGGCCAATGTGACATGCTATTATCAGCCTGCTCCATATATCAGTGACAGAAACTTCAGCAATTACTACATTGCTCACGGACAAGCGCCCGTCATCTACCAGCCCTACCCGTTTCACATACACATGCAAAGCGGCATGGTTTAAGAACACGGTAACCGCCTCCGCACTTACACTCCTCTCTCTTCCCAGTTCTCTCCGTAATAAAGGCCTCATTAAAGCAAGTTTTATCATCACTTTTATTTGAAGGACATCTTTTTGTGCAAATTGCCAAAGTGATTTGGTTGATCAGTGTCTAAACCACCGTTAAGCAGATGGTAAACGAAGTGAAACGGCTGCTGTTCATCAAGTATTTATTCCCCTACGTGTGTTTGGGCTGTAGGGGTTTTTTTCAATGAAAAGAGAAAGATAGAAATTATTCTAATTTTATAAAATAAAGTGCACTAAATTCTGGTTTCGTAAGCAAAATTTAAATAGCGTAACTGAAAAATGAAGCCAATAAAATACCTCTCAGTAGAAATACCCGATTTTAGCGGTGTCAGTGCTCTGGGTACATCAGAGTAGATCATCCATCACTCATACCCTGCTGCACTGATTTGCAGCACCTCTTGAAAACGGGCGTTGATGGGCTGTCTCTTGGCGGTTGGAGCTCTGCTTTGCAGGCTCTGCCCTGCTCAGGTCCACACGGAGAGGTGAGGTCCCTCTGCTCGCCAGAGCACGGTGTGGTAACGGTTAGCAGGAAACATCCCGACCAAGAGCAGACTCAGCAGGTTTGTGTATCCAAAATTTCCACTGATCCCAGGGAGGGATTTGGCTGCGAAGTGGTGCAGCGTCGGACCCCAGGGTCTGCCTCCCAGATAATGGAAGTTGTAAGAGATACAACTAATCTGATTGAACGGGCAATAGCATGAGAAAGGAGGTGAAAGTGAGCACAGAGGGCTTGGTGTCTGGTGCTAATTTGTTATCGATCAGAGATACTTTACTGTCTAATAAAGGGAGTCAGGGAAAACCCCTAAAGCCCAGGACTGCATCATTTTTAGGTGAATTAAAACAAATCCTTGGCAGCGGCATTTGAAAAAAGATTTTCTGGTAGCAGCGTCCTGTATGTGTGTCAGTCCCCACATCCCTACAGCAGTAGCAAATGAAGAGTTCTCTTATGATCAGGAAGGAAAACATCAGCTACAAGGTTTGTTTTGTGTGTGTGTCTGTGTGTGTTTACCAAAGATAAGCTCTAAACATGTCACATAAGTGCCTCGCTGTGCCAGTTGCTCCGTGAAAGTCGTTGGCAATCGTGCTGGAGAGCCCCTGAGTCAGGGGCAGGGACGCGCCGGCTCTCGGCGCTCCACCGAGGTGTTCGTAGAGCTGACGTTAGAGCGGCGTGTGCCGTCGGCTTCGGTACGAGCAGGGCTGGGATGGAGGGAGCGAAGGTGTTCTCACCGCTTTCGATGTGAGTATGGAACAAGAAGGAATGGGATAAGAAGGACGGTTAGGACAGGTGTGGCTGCAAAATCGGAGCAGCCAACTGCAAGTCCAAGCAGTGCAGTTTCTTCCACGTGCTGCTGGCCATGTCACTACGGCAAAGCGCGAGCCCAGTGCTGGTGCCTCACCGGGTGTCCTCGTCCTCCTCGTGTTGAAACCATCGACTGCTTTTTATTTACAACAGGCGTCAGGTCGTCAGAACTTCTTCTACTTGGGAAAGAGAGCTTGGTTTATTTTACACAGAAATATGCGACATAACCACTATTTTAAATCAAACGTCTCGGAAATTTCTAAGGTCTGTGAAGTCCCGTTGCCACTGCAATGTAGCTTTCCTTGTCCCCACTATATGCCTGTACAGTAGAACAAAGAGCTGCTTAAACTTTGCTGACCACCATCCCTAGTGTCAACTCTTTTCTGTAAAATATAGTGCAAAACCCAGTGTTTCTGCAGCATGTGAAGGGTCTACTCATCTCCTTGGAAGCTGATGCGTTTTGTGATATCTTTCATGAATATAGCACTGTTATTTTTGCTGGTTTTCCATGTCCGATTCTGTGCCTGAAAACACACTTTATTTCACTTCCACTGGTCCCTTTCCATTGGCTGAAGTCTGTTTAATAAAACGGGCAGTTCTCATTGCTGTGTTACCAGGTTAAGACAAGACGATAGTTGCGTGGAAGCACTTGGAGGGAATTCCCCCTGTCAGAAGCAAAGCGGAGTGGAACGTGGTGGATTTTTATTCGTTTTTAATGGAGCTGTTTAGATTACAGAAGAAACCTTTACATCTAGTTTGGTGTTTGCCGAATGAGATAGCACTGTGAAATTCTGTAAGAGCCTTACGTAGGCTATGGCCCTGCCATCGCTTGTGGGATCTGCAGGGCCGAAGAGCCACAAGCTGGACTGGGCGCAGCCGGGACTGGAGTTGGGTGTCCGACTGCCTAGAGTTTGAGGAGGAACCAGGCTCCTAAACCCCCTAAATTTGTTTGAGAATCTGAGTCATCGGGCATTGGCCTGTGACCTTCATGTAGTGTAGCCACATCGACTCGTTACTCCTCCGCTCCTGGTTTCCTGGCTTGCTGGGTGGAGAAATGGGTTGATCTTCTCAAGAACTGGAAAATAGATCAGCCAAAAGGAGTGTTTTCAACATGTCACGTACAGCCGACAATCCATTTCCTGGAGAAAGAATTCAAAAAGTTGGTTCTTAACCAACAAGCAGAAACGTGCATCGCCCCGTATAAAGGACTATAATTCTACTTTTGAAGAGTGTCAGGAATGGGGAACTCGCGCTGGCTTTGTGTAAACCAGCCTGTCTGCTTGCACAGCAACTGGTTACTTAAATATTTATATTTAATGCTGTTACAGCTCCGTTTATACATCCAGGTTAGGTAAGGAAGGACTCAGTCTAAGTCCATGGAGTTAGTGGGAGTAATCCACCTAACGCTAACGGGCTTTGCACGAGACCCTGGAAAAAAGGACTTCTGTGAGTACCTGCAGGTGAAGGTACAAAGACGCCAATATGCAAAAATGTCTCAGGTATAGATAAACCCTTAAAATTTATTGAAAAAGGTCTTGTGTTTCTTACCTAGAGGTAATTCGACTTGGAAGTTTGAGTGAGGCTTATGGTTCTCTATGTTCTTACATCTATGAAATCTCACATAGCGACACGTACAGTTAACAAAACTGGATGGGTTTAAATATTGCCTCCCAAATGTGGATACCTGGCAGCAGTGTTGGACCTGGAGAGGGTGTTGATTCCATAAATTAAATTAATGTTAAGAAGGGGTTGATGTAGGGACTGCTGCTTGTGAAACCCCGACACCAGTATGCGAGATGAAATACTGTCACCTCTTTGCCGAGTGTTGTTGGTTTCACTATGTGTAGGTGTAAATCTACAACGAATTGAGAGAGTTTTCTCGGTCCCGGTCTGCCGAGCTTCATGTTTACATCATAATTATATCTTGTTGTTTCATAGAATCATCTTAGAATCACAGAATCGTCTGGTTGGAAGAGACCTTTAAGATCATGGAGTCCAACTGTTCGATAATTATCTGTTCGATAATTATAATACCTGGAAATTGTAATGCTGGTTTTCTTTAATCACATGAAACTTCTTACGTTTTGCAGCTTAAAGTAATCCAATGTTGTCCGGACCTAAGTGTTAACATTTCAAGTGCTTTCCTAAAGAGCATCATTTGAACTTGTGTGATACCATCAAAGGTCTAATTGGAGCATATGCTTTATGGTAGTTCCTTTAAAATGTACTTTGTGAGCTTTATACTCGACACATGACAAAGGTTTTTGCCATGGACAAAAGAAATGCAGAAGCGTCCCGAGTCGCGCGGTCTCATCGTCTGTGGTGTTACGCCGAGCCCGCAGATCTGTGCCGTAACCGGTCCGAGCCGCCACCCCTCAGTGCCCTTTTCCAGCTGTGTGATGGGACTGATGTTAGAGGAGTGACAGCAGCGGCATTACGCAGGGATGGATCCGATGTGCTCTGTAGAAATACCTGGAGAAAGGACAGCGGGGACTTGGGCAGCTCAGCACGATTCTTTCAGCTCAGTTTTTGTTTGCTCCGTTTTTCTGTTACAACAACGGGGACAAAGCTGTCGCAGAGGAAAGGAGAAGGATTTCACTTCGTGTGCCATCCGAAGCTGTTGAAAAAATCTTGTAATGCTAAAAATGCGTCCTAATCACTCAGATTTGTAGGTCATTAGTCCGCAGTGTTGACTAGTGCCTTTGGGTATTTGGGGAGCGATCATTAAAACAACTTTCTTGTTTAACATATCGTTTGCTTGTAATACCTTCGTTAGTCTGGTGGGACGACGATGCGAACTGGAGCGCTAACGATTGGGTTACGGTTCGTTAGGGCAATAAACCACCAACTCAGGTGCTGCGCTGCTCCGCCGTCAGACCTACACCGCAGGTTACGGAGTGACCGGGTTGAACATCTTGAGCATCTTTGGTACATCTGAATGGCTCTGCGCTAGCTGGCAAACAGGCGCGTGTCAAATAGTCACGTTTTAAGTGCCTGGATATATATTTATATAATAAAAACACGACTGTCTGCTGGGTAAATAAAGCTAATACTTAACTTGACCAACGATTTGACTTCACATATGCCTAAAAATACATTTTCTTACGGTGAGTGGCCATAAATCTAAACAGATCTTTATCCAGGCTGTAGAATTCCTGCTGAGTATGAGCACGGCCAATGCCTGTGGTGTTGGACCAAGGGCACAGAAGCTCCCGCAGACTCTGAGTTTTCTGCTGGGCACGTAACCACAGTCATCGCAGTTAGATTTCTGCTTGCTGACTTGGATTTTCTTGGGTTTTTTGGGTTCAGTTTTTTTTTCGGTTGGGTGGGGTTTTTTTTGTTCCATGGGCTGGGTTTTGAACTCATTAATTCAATCCTGTTTTTTAAAAAGGGCGAGTCAATGTTGTTCTGTCTTCCTGGGGGTGTCATACACTGATAGATCCCATGGACCCTGCGGTGAAGAGGTTGAAGGGGTGGGAAGGGGGATCTGCAGAACTCCTCTCTGCTTTAGTGATGCTCATGAATTGACTCAAGGTGGTCTTCAATGTTCTACCCCTTTGCTCCGCGGGTGTAGCCGGCTCTGCTCGCCTCTCCCTTGGGCACCCGGAGCTCTGGGTGAGGGAGGGCAGCAAGACACCCGCAGTCTGAGGAAACCCCTTTTTCTTCGTTATTTTTTTTAAACACTGCTCAAAACACGCTCTTTCACCCGTTTCTCATAGTGGGATGGATACATTTTTGTAAAAGTCTTCCCCTTTTTTTAACCAGAGATAACCATTTAGTCATCATTTCATTTCCTGACTGTTTCTTTTCTTTCATTCAGCCAGATTTTAAAAAATCTGTCTCTGGATAAAATGGTGAGTGGGGAAATGGGAAGGCAGCCCACAGAGGGCATTTTCCTTCCCTTAAATATTCACCAGACACTTTCCTGAGGAAGCACATGAAGCTGTCGGAGGGTTCTTCTGTTTTCTAGTCGCTGCCACCCCCTGTTTCTTCTGCTCCATCAGTCTCCACCATGAAATACTATTTCATAGGCAAGTGATTTCCTTCTTACCAGCTGCTTCCATATTCAGCTCCATTTCATCTTGTACCGTTGCAGACCCGGAGTTTCTGAAATCACGGTTAGTTACCATGGAAAGCAATTCAATACCGTGCTAAACACGCTCGAAGGCTGCTCACCCAGCTATGGATTATGAAATAAAAATAAAATGAGGTCCTCCAGAGAACTGGGTCCGGATCACACGTGTATATGTTTATGGGCAAGTGCGTGCTTGTATGTACACAGGTTAATGTCATTTTTTATTGTCTTCTCTTGTACGCTGGGTGTGTGCGAAGGCAGACAGCGCTGCAAACCCCACCGAGATGCTCCCCCGCAGGTCCTGCTCTCCCACGGGAGCCCCTTTTCCCCACCCTGTATTTCATTTTCCTGTAGATATTCTCATCCCGTTGTTGATACGAGTTTATTTCGCACTCGTTCTGTTTTGCTTTCTGGAGCAGACAGGAACAGGATGCTGCCCATATGCTCCCGTATTTCTGCACGCACCCAACCAGCAGCGTTTCGGCGTCCCCGGCAGCTCCCGGGGCCAGCTTTGCCGTCCCGTTTTCCCCGCAGAGCAGAGACGGTGTCGGGAGCACGACAAGTCTCGGCTCAAGATATTGATGCAACCTCGTGGTGCTCTCGCCATTTGTGCCAACCATTTCTTCCTCCAGCGTTTTATCGGATCCTGACATTTTCCAGGCAATGGGCTGAAATTGCAGCCCGTAGTTTTGCCTAAAGGGTAAAAACGGATGTCGAAATAGATCCCTTTTTATTGTGCTGCCTGCTATCCCTGGCAGCTCCCAGGTAGTGACATTTTCCATTCGAGGGTCTGGATTCATTACCTGCCTTGAAAGGCTTATGTACCCCATCAGGTCAGAAGAGCGAGCCGTGAACTTCCCGTATTAAAGTACAAACAGCTCGTTACGCTTCGTTAGTGCTCGATTAAACGGTAAGTTCCAGCCCAAACGCTCAGTCATGTTTTCAATCAAGAGGCAGAAAGATGACGAGAAGAAACAGCATCCTAGTCGTCGAATTTAATAGTGTGGGACAAGCACAGCTGGTCTGATCCTAAACTCTAAATAATTTATTGCATCAATTAGCTCTTTCATTAAATCAGGTATTCAGTCAATGAATTTCTGGACTCCTGTTACAGGAAACAAGAGCGTCAGAAGTCCTTACAACCCACGTGCGAGACAGTCACGTGCGTCCTGCGGCTCTCGCGGGGGCTGCCACAGAGACACGTGCAGGTGTGCCTCCACGTGCTCTCCTGATCCGAAGGGTGATGTTTTCCCATTGGTTTCTAAGTTAGGTCTTAACAAGGAAACAGGTCATAGTAAAAAACCTAACAAAAACCTGTGGGAGAAGCATGTTTGAGGTAAGAGTTTGTCACCCCTTGGAGTCGATTAGGGGGTTAAGTTGGATTATAAAGCAGAGCTACGAGAAGACAAAGTAAAACCAAAAATATGTAAAAGTGGTTTTGTTCTTAAAGTGTGTGACGAACAGAACCATTTCCTCGTCGTATAACTGGGAACACCCAAGTCACGGGGCTGTTTTCAGTGATCATTACTTCATTAATCCTTTCCATATTGAATAATCGTGCGCTCCTCTACCTTCCTTCATGGATGTGAGGAGACTTTGTGCAATGACAGCGTGGAAATAAAAATACATCCGCTGAAATGCCACCTCCTGGCAACTCTCGGAGGGTCTCAGCAGTTGCGTTCGCCAAAGCAGCGGTTCTCCCAGCGAACAGCCCCTGGTGGTGAGAAACTGGTTTGAAGGACACGTCATCTTCCTTAACGCCACCTGAAAACATCCCAGATTTTGTTAGCAGTTTAGCTCCCTTTAATGGCGCTAGGTCTTAAATCCTTGTAGAGGGCTGCTCCCTTTACCAGGGCAAGATTTGGTGATCTTGGATTTGCCGCTTTGGGAGGCAGAATGGAAAGTTTTGACGTGTCCATCTCCTGCCCGTTGACCATGAAGGACCCTCTGCCCTGCTCCGACTAGGGCCAGCGGCTCTATGGAAACCCTGCCGGGCATCATTATGTATGGTGTTTCAGTCACCCTGGAAACAGAGTGGGTGCTACCAGACATGACTTTTAACTCAGCTAATTGTATCGCTAGTGTCAGTGCCGCTTACCGACTGCCCTATACCTTCCTTGGTCCAGCGCTGGCAGCGTTGCCGTGGGAACGACCCGGCTCCGCACCTCAGTGGGGCTGTGCACGAGATGCACCAGGACCGTGGTGAGGACCAGCAGCTTTCTGCTGCTCATCCCGGGGCAGAGCTGCTGACTAATCTAAGTTCTGCATTTGCTAAAAATACTGTATGGAGGACAAGAAACTGCTCATGAATCCAGCCAGACTTTGTAAACGCTCTGACTCGAAGCTTTTCACGCTGCTGTCCCTACATGCAGCACTTCTTGTTTCTCAGCAGTGCTCCCATCTCAAAATCTACGGAAGCCAAAGAATTCATTAAATGAAAAAAAAAAACCACCCAAGAGCAAAGTGAAATCTTTCCTCCCTCTTTACCCAGGACTTCCTGATCGGTCCCAGTGACCTCAAGCAGCACTTTAAGATTTCAGAATGGCTTGCAGGAGATTTTGCTGAGTGTCCAAACCATTCATCACCTGGCACAAGCCTCTGGCTCCCTGGGGGATGTGACCACGTCCAAGAGCCACGTTCAGCCGGGACACACCGCAACAAGAGCTGGCCAGGTTACTGACGTCCACAGGGGAGCAAGGAAATGCTGCTGCTTCTTCCTCTTTGATTGTACATACCTGGGGCCAAGTCATTGCTGATGGGTTTTCATGAAGTTCCATGGTGTTATGTCCACACACGCACGGAGAATGTTGGCTTTGGTTTCTGAGCGAGAAGGAAACCATGAGCGAATACGTGATCCTTGGAAGAGAAAGATCCTGCTAAGTTATTAAATCCCTGTCCCGAAGGCTGCACACATCAGCTCTGCAGACCCGTCAAGCCATTCCGCCCCAGGAGCAGCCATGATGGATGGGCTGGTGGGTCTCAGGCTGTTCATCACGATCCAGCTGTTCTGCAGAGATGCTGTCACCAAGGCCCGGCTGTGGCTGGCAGCGGTTTTGGGGTGATAGGTGCATTTCAAGAGGTTGCACCCGCTCAGAGCAGCTTCTGCACTCAGGGAAATCAGAAGATGAGGGATGGATGGGCGAGGTGGGGTTTTAAAGCAGAAACCTGAAAACAGCTTGTTTGTAGGCTCAGAGAAATCAGTTTAAAAATAAAGAAAATGACTAAAGTGCCACTGAAAACCCCTCGTGGCTGCTTTCCCTCCCCTGGGAGAGACGAATCGCTTTGCTAGCAGATGATAACCACCCAGCGCGGCCGGGGGCTGCCGCGGTGGGACAGCACAGCCTTAGAGGGGGAGTGTATAAAGTAGAGGGGAGGTAGATGTTATGGAGATGTGCCCAAAGCCCCAAGAATACATCCAAGTGCCCAGTGGATGTTTTTCAGCAGAAGACAGATAGCGCAATTGCAGATCATTCCTCTGGGGATTCGGGGTTCGGCTCCATGGTTTAAATGCAATGGGGTTTTTTTCTCTTTTGGTGATGCTTCTATTTATCCCCTCTGCCCGTCGCATGTCACCCCACATGGGACATCCCCAGAGCAGGCACGCACACACCTCTGACACCCCTTTACAACCACTGAAGTCCTCGAGGTTGCTCTAACTGCTCTGTGCTGCAGCTGTTTTTTGGTCTAAGGCAACATAAAAATTGGCAGAATAATGGATCGTTTTGTGTTTGTAGATGAAATAAGGTCAAAATGACTGAAGCTTGCAAACAAAAGGAAGCAGGTGGCTCTTGACTGGAAACCTTTTATTGCAAGTTTGGGGCTTGAGGGCACTTGTTCCTACACCCATCCCATCCCTTTCTGCCCCAGCCCTGAGGAAGCCAGCTGGGGGGAGGCTGGCCACTGTCACCCCGTTCAGCAGCACGGTTTGGGGCCTTTCCCCAGCTTCCCATAAGGGGGACCTCAGGGTCTGAAGGTCTCCAACACACCAGCAGGACCCGTTCGTTGATGTTGTTCTCCCCAGAGTGGACAGGGTGACACTGGCACAGACGCAACCTGGCCAACACCTTTCTTGGGACCATTAAAAAGGAGCTAAAACCCCATAGCTAGAATCCAGATATGGCCCTGAGGATGGTGCAAATCCAAAGCCACTTTGCAGAAGCATCTCTGCTGCCCACCACGACACCCGGGCAGGCTCTGCCCTAGGTATGAACTCTCTCAAAACCGACTCCAGCTGAAGAGCACCTGCTCATAAATATCCACAAATCCTCCCACGTCCCGTTTGCATCATCGCCCGTGTTCTTCGGGGGGAGAGAACATGAGTAAACGACTGACTCACAGTGCCTTATTTCTCCGCTTCCATGCGGTTTCAGACTTTCCCTTGCATTTTACATGAAGCTGCTTGTTCCTTTTATAACCTCCGTTACACGTTAGGAAGAGCGCACGCAGACCCAAATAGCCCTTGAATTTATAAATACGGAGCAATCGATGTATTTTATTTGGCAATTATTGCAATAAACCAACAGGATGTTTCAGTCGGGCTCGAATGTGCTCTGTAAGTAATGCCTCTCATTGTCCTTTAATTGTGTGTGTTTGGTAAACGAGCTTTAAAGGTTCTATTAGTATTCATTAGGCAGAGACTACCATGCATTTTCTGCAAAATTAATAAAACAGCACTGTTTCCTCTGCCCGTGGCGTGGCCGAGTTGCAGCCCAGTGCAATGCACTTTTATTACAGATTTTTATTTACTATTTCCTCCCCAAGTCCGGTTATGAAGGTTACAAAGAGGCTATTTTTAGTTAATGGATGTGTGTAATGGGCACTTAATAATTTTGTTATGATTTTCAGGCTAGCGTCCGCTGCCGAGCTCGGAAAATCGTACTTGAAATCCAACTGGCTCTTGGAGCTGGGGTGCTGAACTGCCCCCATGGCAGTACCGAGCCAACACCTTTGGGGTGTCCCAGTGCTCCCCAGGGCCAAATGCCCAGGGTCAACCCCAGAAGTGCAGACGATGCTGCTGGTGGCCCCTGGGCAGGGGAAGAGGAGGTGGCAGACCCCTGCATGGGGCGATGCTGGAGCACACAGCAGGCAGCTCCGTGGAGCCCCAGCTGAGCAAGGAGAGACCAGATCTCAGAGAGGGGAGAAATCAGTAACACTGGGGCAAGGCAGCGTGCCTTTTACACCATCCGGGTTGTGCCACAGAGCTGTTAATGGACTGTCAATATTTTGCTGCTGTTAATTCTCGCTCTCCCTCACCATCCATGGGAATTTCAGTACAAGCAGGAGCCTGTACTGCGTCTCAACATAGCGGGAAACGCTGGAGCAGGCTCGAGGTTGTGCAAACGGGTGAAGATGCCACCGCCAGCACACCCATCCAGGCAGCAGCTCATGGCTTCGTGGTGGTAAAGAGGGGAGACGCGTGGTCCTGCGTGACCGTCCACAGCGACGGGTTTTTCAGGAGCAGGAGGCAGCGCACGGCAAGAGCTGGAGGCAACAGACCGTGGGAACAAACCGCCTCTGGGGCAGCTGGGCGTCATCGCTGGAAGCAAAATCCCCACCTCCTGTCAAGGGGTGAGGATAGAATAAATATATATGATAGGGGATCTAAAAGAAAAACAACCGGGAATGAGGAGCTCGGCTTTGAGAAGGTTTGTTATGAGTCTGTTGTGGAGACGCTAACTCAGATCCTGCCAAGTCATTAATAACCCCCAACTGAAAAGATCCATCAATCAGTTTGAGGAGCTGAATGAAAAACGACCAAGGGCAGAGCCGGGGTAGAGGCTGCGGAATGCGGCTGGTTCCTTCAGACAGACGTGAAAAATGACAGAGGGGAAGTGGGTAAAAAAACCCAACTCAAAACCAATCAGGAAAGCTATAAAAAAATCCATTCCAATACAAGGAGGGGTAAGAAATGCAGAATATGGCAATGATCACCTGGCTGTGCCGGGTTCCCCAAAGGCCCGTTAAAGCAAAGCAGCGCGGCGAGGTGGGGGGTGGGCTCTCCCTCCCTCCCTCCCCCCGAAAGGCAGCGCTTGTTGGGATGCCGATACATCAGCCGGGGAGAAGGGTCCGTAACCACAGCATTGCTTCTGGCAAAAGAGAAAGCCAGCCCCCAAAGGCAGCAAACTGTTGGGTTTGGCTCTAAGTCACGGCAGAATCAGCAGCAGCCGCGTTCCTTCAGCAGGGAGGATGTGTTTGATGCAGAAGGAAACGGGTCAAGCAGCCGATAGCTCTGTATAAATATTTAAACGGTAACAGAGCTGCCCACGCTGGGTATTGCCCAGGGGTTTAGGCTCAATAAATAAAGTTGGCCTTTCCCACCTTGTCACCGGCGAGTCAGTAAACATTTGGGGTGCTCAGTCGCCAAGTGCGGATGCCGGGGGGAAAAACCGCAGGCACACGCTGGAAATTAAAAGCAACTGGCTTCACGCTCCCAGACTCGAAGGAAAGAAACGATTGCTGGTTTCTCAGTCAGGATAATGAAGAATTTAGTTAATTTCTTGCTTAAAGGCATCTGAAATTACAAATAAATTATGTAGACTGACATCTTACCAGGCTCTTCTCGATCCCTTACGAGGCAGGCGGGGGCAGGCGTATGCACGTTGCTGGCACATGGGGTTAATGCACGGAAAGACAAATTCCAGCCTGCCTTTGCTTAAAGCACAGGAGGAACGCCGCCGCTGTTAATGGACTTTAAGGCATCCTGAGAATTACATTGAGGACGCAAGATGTGGTGCATAGGTGATGCATGAATGGTTCCGGTGGTTTTGTCTCCTGGAAGAGGACAAAGATGTGTGCTGGCACAAGCATTGCCTCTCGCTTTCAAGGATAGAGCAGAATCGTCCTTCCCCGGACGTGAAGAGTTTGCATGTCTCCCTTCTAGGCTCAAATCGCCATACCCAACCACTAACTCCGACCCACCGTACGAGGATTTCTCGCTGGTGAGCGCCGGGGTAGCTGTGCAGAGGCTCAGCAGCACCGACCAGAAATAGCAGCGCTCTTCAGCGGAGCTTGAACTTGCTGCACTTCACCGGGCTTTGCCTCGCGCTGGAGGAAGGGATGTGAAATAATCCCATAACCACGTTGGCTGGAAGATCGCTGGAGAAGTGGTATAGGCACGGGAGGGGATGGATCCAACTGGAAATTCCCGCACAAGCTGTCTGGGGTGCAGGACAGCAGCAGGCATGAAGGGGAGCACGGTCGGAGCTGGAAATGACACGGCTCGAACTGAAGTGCCCAAGTGGTTTGTCTAGAAAACAGTTTTACATTTTCTGATTTTATATGCAATGCAAAATAAAAAGTATTTCATAAATCCTCCCTCCCCCAAACCAGAGCCAGGCAGGTACAGCCCAGCGCGACCTGGGCCGTAACAGCACGGGGACAGAAAAAACATCCAGAAATGTAACTCCAGCGACTAACGCAAACCGCTTTTACTACAACCTCTTGCTAGACTGAGGGAATACGTATATACTGGGCAGGTAAAGTCATGTCACTGAGGAAATAATATTCCCCATCAGCTTTACTGGGATCAAAGTTTACTCCGCTGTGTGAGGTGCCCAAGGTCTAGCAATGTGTCAGCATTTACATCCACTCCATGGCTACACCCCCACCCCCCCACCCCCCGCCTTTTCTCAAGAGAAAGACAGACAGGGAACTATATATTATTGATTTAGAGCTTGCAGCCTGTTCTTCCTCAGAGGAGCTTTGCTAGTTCCTGTTGATTACCCTTTTTAAGTCTCAGTAAGAATTACTTTTAGGGATGGAAAGAAAAGGGGCTCGTACCAAGTTAATGATTTAAACACATGCACAGCTGCTGCTGCCGAGGGCACTATCTTTGCCGTGGCCCTTCAAAAAGGGCAAATAGAATCCTGCCAAGCCTGAGAGCATCCACAGCCACGGCACCGGCTGGGTATGGGGTGCCATTGGTCGCTCCCGTCCCCAGGCAGCTGCTGCTGAGGCTGGTACAGCCAGTGCGTGATGTGGGACTTGAATAAAAGAAATAAGCACCTACTGGGTGACATGGAAGATGAAGTTTCTCCTAAAAATGAGGTAAAAATGTAACATCCTTCCCAGCTCTGTGAGGTGTACGCCAATGTACCCTGACAGGGAGCAAACTAGAACGTCAGCACCGTGAACGCTGCTCCGAGCCCTTCAAAAGCTCTGCTGGCTTCCTCGAAACATCACAGATGAGGGCCCACAGGAAGGTGATAGTGCTGTGCAAATCCCGTGAGCAGATAGTAAACGTCTGAGTGACAAATAACTATTTGGTGTAAGACACCACGCAGGATAACATCCAAACACCTCGGGACTTCCTGATGCCCCTCGTCCCTCCCCAGGTCGAGTCCGTCCTTGGTTCTCCTCACAGCTAAACCCGAGGCTGCCACTTGTGCTACCAAGAGCAGGGGGATTTTTCCCAGTCCCACTTTTCTGCCCTTATGTTCCCCTTTTCCCATTGCTGCGTGTTTTAAGAAACATAAATTATACGGATTTTTTATAGTCAGGGTAACACGCAGTATTTTGAAAGAGAAAGTCCTGCGCTTACCAGATCAATAGTCACTTGTGCTGAGGGAGAAATAAAATGAATACAGTGGACTTTCATTACAGGGGAGGACTGGTGCTCGCATCGCTCCTTGGGGCTTTTTGTAGGTGTTTTCGGACCCACTTCTGCTGCTCGTGAGAGGAGTCATTCCCCCGGGGGCAGCTCAGATCTGTCACACTGCTGCCATCGCCCAGGCAGCAAGGTGAAGAGCAGACAACGGCCCACCCGTCAATGAACCGCAGGACTGTAACACTCAGAGTATTTCCAAAAGCCTGGCGACTCTTGCCAGAAAGAGTTAATTCTCTGGTGTGTGTGACCTGCCCAGAGAGGCTGCATCTCTGCAGGCAGCACCCCGCGGATCACGGTGCTGAAAACAGGAGCTGCCAAGGGGGCTGTGACGGCCCTGGGTATCCCCTCTGCCAGCCAGGGAGAGTTTGGGGCTGGTGTGTCACTTGGGGGGATATTTGCTGTTCCGCCCATGGCCCAGAGCCCCCTGGAAATAAGAGAAACTAAGGCCACCTGCCTGCAGCACCAGCCAGGACAGCGCTGCGCTCACGACACGAGCGCGGCAGGTCTGATGACATAGACAGGATTTTCTTAAAGTTGAAGCCAAGGATGTCCCCGCAGAGCCCATTGCCCGAGCCGCACTCTTCTGCCCCTCTGCCCTCTCTGCTCTCCCCCAGCTCTCGGAAGGCAAGCGCCGGCCCAGCCTCTCCTTTTATTCACCCAGAACGCCTGGTAGTGATTTCTCGCAGAACATAATGAGCTTTTAATTAACAGCCAGGTCATTAGTCTCCTGTACCTGTTGAACAACCTCCTGGGTGCTCAGCCTCAGCGCTGGGCATCCTGCCCTCCCTCGTGCCTGCGCCGGGCCAGGGACCGTCACTCGCAGGAGCCGAGGTGACGTTTGATGTAATACCAAGCACCAAAGAAAGCTTTTTTTGTAGAATTCTCGTGATGTCTTATTTCTGTAGCTTTGATAGGGTTGTTGCCGTTCGTTATCTGCTGGTAATGAGATGCGCTGAGGTGAGACCGCTCTCCTCGGTGGAGGCTGTGAGTAGTGAAATAGGGCTGGCTCTGCCCCGGGCTGTACAGCGAGGGTTGTTCAGGGGCAGGGAGGTGAGTGTCGGTGGCATGAACGGTCCAGGCAGGAGAGGAGATGTTTGGAGAGCTGGGCAGCAGCACCCACACCTGCCCTGCCGGTTTGTCGGCTTGTTCCGGGTGCGCCCGCACTGCTTGAGCCGTGCTGGGTCCATCAACCAGTGACTAAAGTGACTTCTCCCACTCTGACACCAGGGGGGAACGGGGGGACATTGACCTTCCGTTCTTGCCCAGCAGGATGAGACCCTGTGCTGAGCGCGGGCGGTGCTGCGGGGCTCTTTGCACCTACCAGCTCCGCCGCCCTGCTGCGCCGAGGGCTGGGGTGCCGATGGGCGGTGCGGAGAGGAGCGCGCGGGGAGAATGCTATTTTAAGTAAAGCCATGTGTTCATCAGGGTGGAAATGTGCTGCGGAGAGGGGACCTGGGCACAAACCGCAGTGTTTTCCTGTGCTGTCCAGGATGTGGGTGCAAAATGCTGCTGCTCATCCGACAGGTTCACCCAAGAACTTTAAAGATTTTCTCTTGAGTTTCTGGGGGGGGGGACAAAAAGCTGACCAAGTATTTCACACAGCGGTGCAGAAGGGTGCATTTGAGGGAAGGGTTTTATCACCTTCCTCTATAACGTACTGCTCTTTTCTGGAGCTGCGGAGGCTGCTGCTCCAGGAGCTGCAGGCTCCTTCCACAGACACAGTCTGTGCAGAAGGGAAAAAAAGCCCACTAAACTTAGAGGAATACCATGGAGAGAAGTTCCTCTGGTGATAGCTCTGGGCTACAAAATACTTTCTGACATGTATTGATTCAGCAAAAAGTCTCTAATATATAATAATGCCACTTTGTCCTTTTATAGCCGGTTATTTCTGCTCCACATCCTTGGGATTTCCCAGCTGAGCATTATGAAGTGGGCAGAGAGCAACCTTCACTTGCTTCATTTGCTCAAAAAAAAAAAAAAAAAAAAAGATGCAGCTGATGCTGGAGTAGTTGCTGGATTTCTTCAGCGTAGACTGGGCGAGAAGCCAGCTCCCTGGCCGAAATGCTCCCTGCTCCGACCTGGGGTTCTCTGAAACGTGTCTGCTCTTTTCTGGTCTTTGCTTCGTTCTCCTCGCGGGGAGCAAAGTCACCTCCGAAGGCCAGCACTGTGGTGTCTGCAGCGAAGATGCGCACCAGCCCCTTGGAGCAGCGAGGTGGTAGGGCTGAGGCTGGGTGAGGTCAGGAGGAGTCAGTCTTGATGCCCTGAAATTTAGCTGCTCTGACCTGCAATAGATGCAGCGACTCCAAAACGCTGCCTGAACTTTGTTACACAAATAACCCGTGTAATAAGTGTAATAAATGAGTCGTCACTGATGCTCAGAACCGCTGCAGAAAGACCTTCCGCTTGTGAGCACTGGTCCAATTAAAAAGCTTTCTGCTCTTCAAATCTGAAACCTGAATTAGACCTAAAGAACCCCGTGCGGAAGAGAACCCTCGGCGTGCCACCTCGCCGTGCCTGCGGCATCCTTCCCGCGCAGTCGGTGGGTGCTCTCCACAAATGACAAAAGGACGCAGCGTGGCGAGGATCTGGAGCCATGGGGAGCAGCGTGCCCCCCGCAGCGTTTGCTGGTCCCACCCCGCCAAGCAGAGCCATTTCCAGTGCTAACAGCCAGACATCCAGAACGCTGGTAGGTGCGAGCGACACGTCATCCGCACCTCCACGTTGTCCCTGTCGTCCCGTGTTGAGCCATATCGCATACAACGATAAAATGCAAAATTATGCAAATGGAGTGAACTGTCAATCAGCTTATCTATTTATTTTCCCTTAAATATTGCAGCGATTATTTCTATCGCACAATCACTCCTCCCTGCTTGGGGGGCGTTATTAGCGTGCAGGACCACGGGGTCTGTTACCAGCCGTTAACATTCATTAGCGCTCCGGGTCCTAACGCACCGCCAACCTTTCCTCTGCGCGTTGTCGTTCCCTGCGTGACACCGCCAGCACCGGGGACGCGGCCAAAGCTGGCAGCTGCCCCGCTGACGGCAAATTCCTCTCCTGGGTTTGCTGGGGTTCTGAGCTGACATCACAGCGTGCGTCACCGTGGTCCTTCGCAGTTGTCCCTGGAGACAGGAGAAGTCCGGGGTGATAATTATTTAGATTCCTCTTGAGCTCCAAAGGTTTCTGAAGGATTTTTCTTTCGCTGTCCTGTTGTCATGGTGACCAGAGCAGGATGCTGGACACCAGCCTGGCTCCCCTTCTCAGAGGACGGGCTGGCCAAGTGATGAAACTGATGGTTTCTGGTGGGGTTTTGCCACACCTGAGAAGACAGAAATGTTACAACAAAACCCCAGAAATCTCTTCTAAAACAGACTTGGAATTTTTTGTGTAACCGTCATGACAGAGATTCAGGATTATTATTTTGTGAAGTAAACATCAATGGTAAGAAGCCGAATCATGAGACTGGGCTAAAAGCTTCCCATGGTTTGAGCAGTGCTGGAGCAAAACTGGTTTGAGTGGTTCTGGAGTAGGCACCGGCCAAACCTGAGCTGTGGCTCCTTCGTGCTGTTCCCTTGCACACACTGACCTCCCTGCACGGGCGATCGTTTCCTCCCGGGACTAGGTGCTGTCTCAGCAGGAGTGAAGCTCTGGAATGTGGACTGGATGGACAACATCTAACCCATTATTTGATTACGAACGTGTTTCCGTGGTGCGTGTGAGCTCTCTGCAGACACGCTTCCCGTAGTCCCCGAGTACAACGCTGACAAACCTGTTGCACTTTAGCAGGGCTTCGTTGCTGCAGGAGCCCCGTCAGGTACGCACCCCCCTCCTGCCAAAGACATCGCTCGGCTGGCAGTCGCTGTTCTGAGCAGCTCCAAAAAGATTTCAGGAGGGGGCAGCTTCCTCGGCACTTGAGCAGGAGCTCTCGGGAACTCAGCGTGGCGTGTAGGACTTGGTGTGCTGCTGGCTGGGGCTCGATGGCTCTTTTTTTGGCTGCCATTGAGAGGATGAGCCTTTGTGCTGGCTGGGATACGATGTCTAATGTTTAGGTTTACACCGAGGGTAATAACATTTTACAGCTCTTCCACTGTCACAACAGTGTGGATTTCACATGCCTGTAGGTTAATTAGAGAAATGCGTGGAGATGGTTTCTCAACCACGTATGAAACACTGGGAAAGGAATTGGCATTTGTCACTGAGAAATGTGTTTCCTCCACCTCCATCCCCACGTGCCTCCCTAACCCACGCGTATCCCTCCGGCACAGTCTTTCCCAGCCATCTCAAGGTGTTGTACTCGGGTCCTGTGCCCGGCAGAGCCCGGATGCTGACGCCACCTGCAGCCACCTGCACCAGGGCCACCGCATCCCCGCCTGCTGCTGGCTGCAGCCCCGTAATGCAGAGCAGAATGAGACACCTTCACTTCGGGGCTTCTCAGCCGGTGCCAAAGGCTGTGTTGCCTCACAACCAGGTAAAGGAGCCGTGCAAGGGCAGGAGGGATCTGCTGTGGGAGCATGGCACTGTCCAAATGGAGGCCATCACAATCCCTCCACCCAGCTTTGCCATCCAGATCACTTGCCATTTCAGTGTGAAAATATAATCTACCTTCCAAAAAACTCCAGCAAGTTGACCACGTCAAAAAAAAAAGTTGAAAACAAACCCCAAAAGCATACGGAGGGGCAGGACCGGCCAGGCAGAGATGTCCCAGCCGGGGCAGAGCACCCTGGGGCTGAGCTGGCGCTGCAGCCCATGCCCTGGGCCACCAGCTCTGCTCACCCACACGGCAAATCTGTGGTTCAGTGGCATGTGAGCACGTGCCAAACAGCGGACAGAGATTGTCCTGTGGACCCTCCTCATTATGCCAACAGCCTCACTACGAAACTGAAACTCTTTTCGTCAAATATTTCAAATACTCTAAACTTCCAGCAATAACACAGGGCACAGCTTCCTGATGGCATTAATCAGAGCTTGGCTCCTCACGTCTCCTCCGTTTTACCACTGTAACCACGCACAGAAGTGAAGAGCTTGCTGTTGCTATGTAAAGTTTCTTACGAAAGCCCCGTGTCCTGCTGCTCTGTGAGGAAGGAGACGTGCTCTCGCAGTCGCGAAGCAGGTCACCCTTCGCAACCTGTTTTTTCCAAAGCAGCTCAGCTGACGTCTTCTGCTGAACACAGTGTCCAAAACAACCTGTTTGTGGAGTCCAGTCACTACATTCATTAAATATGAAGAAACTGAAGGAACACAAGTTTTACGTTATCTGTTTACTCATATCTCCTTGGCCAATTGCTTCTTTTGGTAGACTTCCAGTGCCCTGGGCAGACAGGTCATTTGAGCCACTAATAATATTCCTTTCTCCTCTGCTCAGCCTGTAATGACTACCTCTCTCCCTCTCTATCTCTTCTTCTTCTGCCCTGTCTGTAGTCATAAAGGTCTTATTCTTCAGCTGTACCTGAGGGTGTCCGTCCTACAGGAGGTCTGCCCAAGGGGGCGGGCTGCCACCAAACCGTCTGACCTCAGCAGGGTACGTCTCCAGCTGAGGTTTAGTGGCGTGTTGTCAAGTCAACAATAAACCTGCTTTTTCTTGCTACTCAGACGGAAACTTCCAGGCCCCTTGTGTGGTGAAATGGGAAAGCAGGAGTGCTGCTGCATGGGGAAACCCTCCTTGGGCACCGCTCGCTCGTGGGCGGTATGAAGGGAGAGTTGCTGGGCCATGCTTTCAAAGCCTCCCTGGCTCACACTTGCTGACACTTCCACATGCCAAAGGGGTGATCATTGAAAATACCTTTAGAGTGTCACGTTTTACTTTATTTGGCTGTGTATTGCAGAACACATTGAGAATACTTCCCTGCTGACATGTTTTATTTCTCTTTGACTGTGTCACCTTGTCCTCAGATACCACTATACAAGCAGCTCTACACTATGATTCTTCAAGAAGCAGCTTTTTCTCTGATCCAAAAGCCTCTCCAGCTCTTGGATGTCTGTATTAGTGCGGGAGCATCCTTGGAAGAGCCATCACTTCAGCTCGGCTCCTGTTTTACTCGTGGTCCAGTTCTGCAATCACTGGCATCTTGCCTTGTTTCCAGGCTGCCAAGTCTGGCTTTTGATTATCCTGAGCCCTCTGGAATATGTTAAAAGCACCTGCTGAAATGATGATCAGGCCAGAGACATCCTGTGAAGAGGGCACCTTCCTTTTCTGGATCCTGGACTACCCCAGGCTGCCAGTTTTAGCAGTGCCAGAGAGCCGAGGGCTTGTGCTTCCTCACCTTTCAACCCCTGGTGCTCCATAAAAACCCAGGGCTTGACCTTAAAACATCCCTGTCAATACTTGGTATCTCCTTGGCTCTCTGGGACACAGTCAATAGATAAAACACCACAAAACTCCAAAGGGTGTTTATCTTAAAGAAATGAGTGAGGACCAAGTAGGTATTTTCATGTTTTTCTACTCCTAGACAGATGTTAAGCCTTAATGAATTACGTTCGTGTGAATCCAGTAGCACCAATTATATTACCTGACCTTTGCTGAGTTGACTTATTGACTGTTATAAACAACTAGTCTTAGTATGCAGTCGGTGCACGAGTGGCTCATGCAATGATTCAGGAACAATCACAAACTTATTTCCCACTGATCACTCCTCAGATATTTGAGCAAAAAGAAGAATGTATTTGCATATCTCCCCAGAAGGAAGTAATCTCCCGGAAAAATACTCTGGTTTGCAAGAGGCATTAGTCAATGACTTCAGCAGAGTCACCGTCTCAAGGAATTATGCTAATACATGTGGGATGTTTCATCTTCCTTAAAAAAACCCTGTCAGCGCAGTAAGACACAGAACAGTCCGAACGACTGCAGAGACACGCTGCCCTGAGTAATTGATTGCAGGATCCATTCAAATAAATCACGCTTTGTTAGGGGGGAAAATGAGGCCAGTTAAAGTCAGCTCTAGCTACAGCTTAGTCTTCAACAAACACATAGCATTCAGGCGTTAATTAGCATACGGATGCATCGCGTACGCACACTACGCACGCGTTTGTTCCTGTGAAAACCAGCACCTTCGAAACACCCCAGACAGCCCGAACACAGCTCAGCATCTCACGCACCGGTTACAATAGCGGCGTAGCGGCGCTGCCACGCGCGGCTGAGAGCCCTGGCTGCAGCCATGGGGTGGAAGAGGTGCTCCCCCCATAGCGGCGTGGGGCTGAGCGATCCCATCGACCCACACAAGCCACAGGGAGTGAAAATAATGCCATGATCTCCAGGCCACCCATCCCGAAGCTCTGGTCTTTTTTCATTTCTGAGCGTTTCTAGACTCTTGAATTTTGTATTCGATGAGGGAGACGTGGAAAAAGGATGTCCCCCGGGTGGCCACTGCTGCTGTCCCACAAGCTGTGCATGGCCCCATCACAAGGCATCCGGGGTGAGCTGCAGCGCTTACATCCAGGGTCTACTCCCCAGCGAGCGAGGCAGACCCCAGCGCGAGCATAAAGGGTCGAGTATTTCCGGAGCGGGGATGTGACGCCTTTACCAAGATCCCGGGTTCGTAATTGCCAGCTTTGGAAGTCCTATCTGTTTGAGTAACACCACCAAGCTGCGCTTTACACCAGCTTTGTAGTCAGAGGAAGATACAGATATCCTCATGCCCACGAAGCATACCATTAACTGAAAAAATCATGAGAAAGGCTCTTCTGAATGAAGCCGGTGGACTGGTTGGTGAATCTTTAATATGCATTTCTGCAGCGCTGCTCAACGCTCAGCAGATTCATATTCTCTTTGACAGAGTAGACACTTTCGTGAAGTATTTATAGCAGCCAAGCAAAAGCGCGGTATTTCCGGAGATCTTAACTCACAAAGGTTGTTTTTAAAGTAATGGCTTTTTAACGAAGGTTTTGGGGAGTCTGTTCCAAAATCCCAATCTTCCTTATTTACACTGTAAACACTGAAGAGATCAAATAATGAAATGGAAGGGCAATTAAACTGGTTTTTCCAGGGGAGAATATCTGCATCTATAGGAATGTGCCTGTAAATGCTGGCTGTTCTCTACGACTCCATTATTTATGAGTGGGGAGGACAACCGCGAGCCGGGAAGGGCTGAGGCTGCCCAGCCCTGCTGAGGCAGGAGGAAAGAGCAAACCCGAACACACTCTCCTGTCGCTGAATCGCAGCCAGTCCACTGGGCATGTCCCCAACATGGTGAGAATAGCTTGTTCTTCAGAGAAAACGGCTTTGAGCCATCGACAGATAAAAATCACTATGTGCCACAGCCAACAGCCTTCTACTAGACAGATGTTTTTTTCCCTACAGCCTCATTTCTTTGATAAGCCAGCAATATTTAAGTGCAAGAAAGCACTACACTAAATCACTATTAATCTCTATTCCTTGTTACAGAGTTATAGAATCATGCAATGGTTGGGGGTGGAATTGACCTTCAAAGCTCCTCCAGTCCAAGCCCCTGCAGGGAGCAGGGACATCTGCACCCAGAGCAGGGTGCTCAGAGCCCCAGGGTCCAACCTGACCTGCCATGGTGCCAGCGATGGGGCTTCTGCCACCTCTCGGGGCAACCTGGGCCAGGCTCTCACCACCCTCAGGGTCAAAAATCTCTCCCTTCTCTCTGGTCTGAATCTCCTCTGTCAGTTTAACCATCACCCCTTGTCCTGTCCCAACAGCCCCTGCTTTCGGAGGACAAGACCCCTAGAGAGAGGCATGGAGGACCAGGGCTGCTCCTCGATCCGTCCTTCTCCGTGCGCTTGCTGGTGACGGAGTCCTATTTTTGTCCTACTGTTTCCCTCATAATACCACAAATATTTCAGGCGTCTGACCGATTGGCTCTGTCTGCTATAAGCTTATAAGCTGCAAGGATACAATTTGGTCCCGTTGAAGATGTTAGTTTTAACTGTGATGTCAGTGGCAGGAAGATGAAAATCTAACAAATGTAAAAGCCTCTGCCCGAGCAGCTGCGTTTTATAAGTCACTTGATATTTTTCATTTTAAATTGCTCCAGTAAATGTGGCCAGCTGGTCAATTTGCTGGTATAAGTGCTTCTGATGAGCTCTCAGTGCAAGACAAATAAGCAGGTTTCAGCAATGTGACTCTTAATCTTTCATAGGAATTATTAAAAAACCGTAAGCGAGTGTTGCCTCCCAGTAATTGCCAGTTTACAGTCATGTTCCCGTTGCTTCCTCGAGGAGTTTCACCATTCAGACCTTTGAAAAATAGACAAGGAACTTAGAGGAGACACTCGCTGTGATTGATTGGATGCAGACATCCATTAAAAAAAAAAAAAAGAATATGGGGAAACGCGAGCAATATCTCCGAGTTCCTCTGAGTTTTATGGGCAGCAGAAGACCCGGCTGCCATCGTTACTGAAATACGCTGCCTGCAGGCAAAGATTTCCACTACCAGCCAATCAGTCACATGGGCAGAGAGCGAGATAAAAAATTGGTCCTTCGTACGATGTTGAGCAGAGGTAATTAATTGGGGATCGATTCAGAAGTAATCTAACTCCCTTTAAGTTTACAGTGATAAAGTCATGACGGATGGGATGGAGCAGGAGGAATTCCAGTCTGGCTGGGCATGAGATGAGCTCCGTGTGCGGGAGCAGCCGGCCTGCCCTGAGATGCTCCCAAGTATTTCCAAGCATGGGTATTGATGGTAATTTTTGTTTAACCAGTGGCCCCTGTCGCTCCGTTTCAACTGTGGAGCCTGTCGCGGAGCTGATGTTCTTGCAGCATCGCAGTGAGCAGCCGTGGAGGGCTGCGACTGCAGCCTCGTGCCTCGCTCTTCTGAGACAAGGCTGTTTAGAGCATGAAATTGGTAATTATTTATACACCACCTCTGTAAGTCGCATCTTTTCTTCCTGTCCACACAATTTTCCCGGCCTCTGAAAGATGATCTAATTAATGCTGTTATGTCACTGGACCGTCCTGTCCCTACCCATAATCCCTATGGAAAAATTGCTGCCATCTACTACTACTTTTTCGTCATGCCTGCTGTCAGGGTAAGAATTATTTCAGAGGGTTATTGCCAAAAGTCTGCTCTGTACTTTCAGCCTATTTCCTCTCCTTCCCCTTTCCCTCCAACTGGGGATTCCTCAGTTGACAGTGTCCTCGTGGCTTACCCCAGGCCACCCAGGGCCATGGTTTCAGCAGCCTCAAATATCCCCTTTAATACCCACTTTTGATGCAGTTGTGTATCCAGAAGCTCGGCAGGCAGAGAAGCATCCCTGCTGGTGGCGATAAATGGGATGCCGGCAGGTTGGATGCCCACCGCTCGTCTCCAGGACCATGGTTCTGCACACGCGTTTGAAACCTGGGGACTGAAAGCAGATTAAAACCAGGCAATGAAGTCTCGCTGCAGGATTTAATATTCCCATTGCCAGTTTTGGAGGTGTTGCTGCAAAACAACACTTTTTAATTCTGTTACTCACTAACGAAGAAGGATCAAGACCCACCAGGCACACGGTGGAGAAGCAGACCAGAGGGACAGCCCCGTATCTGAATGCAGAGCTTGCTTTTGGCGTTAGCACGTCCAGCCTTGGCTGCTGAAAGCAACTTATTTCTTGTGAGCTAAAAGAAAAAAAAAAATATAAAATCATTAAGTTTCTTGTTGGCTCTTGGGGGAAATAGTGGTGGAAATAATGAATCCATGCATATTCATTGTGCTGTAAAACAGCGATGCAGTTCTGGAGCGAAGGAGGTTGCCAGCGCAATAACTCTGCAGCGAGCCTTTCCCAAACTTCTCTGTGCAAACTGCCCTGAGCCCTCTGGACACCCGTGTCGGGACTAGCAAAAGTGATCCCGGCTCTTGTATTTTGACTAACTGATATTTCTTCTTCGTATCCAGAATTTTGTTATTATCTTGGCACATCATCAAATCCCAAGTCTAATGGCTCAGAGCACGAAGCTGAGGTTGTACCAGGACGCAGGGCTGTGATGTACGGATAAAGGAAAATCTTTTAAAAAGCCAATTTTTTGCCAAGTCTGGAGAAAAACACATTAAGATAAGAGATCAGCTCCTGCGTGACTGTTCCAGTGTCGGTGGCGATGGAGGCTGCTCCTGTGCTGTGTAAACAAAAAGAGTCTTTTCCAGTTCCGATGTGTATTTCTGCATTTTGAATTGTACGTGAAAATACAGAACATCACCCAGTCTTTCAAATAACTGTGATACCCCACCTTGTGCCACCAAACTAAAACATAGAGATTTTTGCGAGCACAGAAGTGTTTTGCAGCAATGGGTAATAAAAATGCTTCAGACAGCACTAACTGCCTCTCTGCAGAGACAGCGGAGTCATTACAACCCTCTCACTTTATGGGTTCTCTTATTTCCATTAGCTTTTTATTTAAAGAAAGAATAAACCCCCCACACCTCCGCGGCACAGGACACCCTCGCATAGTCAGCGTGGAAAGTCTGTTTGAAATAAGAAATCAATTTAATTTTGCAGCGCAACTGCCCTCCCACAGATCTTCCCCAAAACCTGCGCCGAATGATAAATTCCAGGGGGGCGCTTTGAGCAGTGCTGGGCAGAAGGTCCTTATACGACAATCTCTTATACACACAGTCCGCGGTGTCCATTACAGCCCACGCCTGGAGACACGCAGATGGGTGGCAGGTGATCCCTCACCTTCTCCTGGGGAGGTGATTGGAAGCATTGGTGGTGTCTGTGCTCCCTCCAGGGAGGGTTTGAGCCCTTCTGACAGTGTGGAAGCCATGCCACCGGTTTCCTTGAACCTCACGTGCTGTTTGAGCTCTCCTGGATGTGCCGCAGCCCGTGACGTGCATCCCTGGATGCGCTACAGCCCCGCATTGCTCCCGCAGCCTCTGCTGCTGCCTGGCTCACTGAACGCCTTTGCCCCTTCCCTGCCAGGCATCATACTCACTTCTACTTTTATTTTCTTGGCAAGGTCTCAGGCGGTGCCAGAAGATGGGCTTTGCCTGGGCATCCTGGCGCTTTTCTATGTGATAATGTCAGCGTAGTGTAAGGGACATCCCGAAAGTTTGCCCGACAAAGGTGACCTAGGACCTGGATTTCTTGGTAAGGGATGAACAGAACTATTTTCTACTAATATCAAGGCTATTAGTAGCAAGAGGAATCATTTGTGCACTTTGAATCGGCCTCTGATCTCATGTAATGGGCCGCGATGGGTCCCCTAGTAAATAGGAGAGCAGGGTGGAACCTCTTCTCCCAATGCAGGTTGCAGGGAGCTCCTTCCCCTCTGACACCTCCGAAGATGAAAGCTGGTTTGGAAGGATCAAATAAGCTTCATTTGACCTAATGGTACAAAGCGAGAGAGCTTTAACCTCTTGCTTCAGGGAACGGCTCAGTGTGCTGCAGGGACGCTGAAAGTCTCTTTTCTTTCGAGCCCGTGATTTCTTTGGCTGTTGGATGAATTGTTCATGTTGTTTCCTTGCTCACAAACTGGCTGAGTAAAATGCCTTTCAACGCGGAAATTATTTGCCATTTTACAAGTAAAATTATTCTACTGTATCCAGGGGTGGATTTCAGAAAAGGGGCATGTGCTCCAGTTTCCGTCTTTCCCAGTTTTCCCTCTTGCAGTGCAGTTTCAATGCTTGTCTCCAGCGTTAGCATAAAGGAAACCACTCTGCCCAGAAGCAGAAGCACCAGCCCCAGTGCTCAGGCTGTCCAGAAAAAAACGTACTGGAAAAAAAATCACATTTTTTGCCTCATTTTGCTCCTACCATCAGCAAAACCAACCTTTTTATTTTACTCTTGCCTTCCTAAAACTTAGTGGTTCCTGAATCACTTTACAATAAAGTTTTGAGGGAAAAGGATTCTTCCTTGGACCATCACAATCCTGAGTAAATTTTTATGGATGAGCTGTAGAGCGTTGGTGATGGGAAGTCTGTCAGTCCTTCAGCCACGTGGCCCCTCTGATGACAAATGACACCAAATGAGGAGTCAACAGACTTTCTGATGTGCAACAGAGTGAAAAAACAAGTGGGGTTTTCAGCACTGCCACTTGTTTGGATTTCTTTTCCCCCCAGCTCCTGTTTTGACCCAGTGGCTGGAATGTTTTAAATTAGCGTGGGGTGTGTGGTAAGATTTATTTCAACACAAATGAATCTTTCATACACCGCCGCTCAGCTTAGCTCAGGAAATCTGAAAATCACCGCGTAGCGACCATACAGCTTTCATAAAAACACGGTTATATGATGTCCCAGTGAAATAACAGGCTTGAGTGTGTCTTAGTGCTGGCGGCACGCTTGCCATCAGTTTAGCTTTGTACCAATGCCAAAAGGTTCCCCTGGGGAATGCGCTGGCTCTCAGATTTTTCCACTGCCTATGGAACGCTCTAAAGGGATCAGAAGTGACCCAAACCAGCATGCGTACGGATGTTTTGCTGCACAGGCTATTAAAATGTTCCCAGTTTTGGCCAAACAAGTAGAACTGCTTTAATACCCTCACACAGACTGGAAAAACTGGGGATCACCCGGCTTCAGAGCAGTGAATTCGCAGGTTACCTGGGTGGAGTCCGGCAGGTCCGGGCACCGGTGCTCAGCCATGAACATCTCAGCTGCACGGCATATGCTAATGAGCTTCATTAATTAATATTAAACAGCCATGTTTAATTAGTGCAACCATTACTACGCATCCAATACTTTAATTACGCTGAAGGCTGGTGGAAACAAGGCAGTTTGGGGTGAAGCAGAGTGGGAGGCTCCGCTCTTTCTGTGCACTGAAACGTGTCCATCAGCAGAGGCGGAGGCAGGGTTTGGCCTCTGGAGCCTTCACTCACGGGTTAATTAGACACTGAAATCCCTGCGGTGTGGGTTGTAATTGGCGGGGCGGGGGCAGTCTCTGTTTCCTCTCGGTTGTCTCCACAGGAGATTGTTGGTGCTGTTGGGTGAGGAAAGGTGTCATCGGGGGCTGGCTCCAGCTGCGCTCCCGTCAGCACGCGAGTGTGCAAGTGTGTGACCATGGACCTTCTTGAGTGGAGCAGGGAAACCAGAGTTTAGGGGAAATGAATGAAGATTTTTAGTGCACAGTATCAAGACTGACATTTCGCCCTTATTTTCAGGATATCACAATTCCCAGCGATCTCCTGCCTTACTCCAGACTAAACGTAGCTGCAGTCGCAGCCGTTGTTTTAACACCTGCTGGGCAATGACAATCCGCGGGTCCTGCTCCACTAACCACCAGCTGCCGTAGAAGCGGGCCAAGGCTGGCCCTGCACCGGCTGGTCGGTGTGGCCGGTCTGCAGGGTGATGGTGCAGGCTGAATCCACGAGCCAGGACTCATTCTGCATGCCAGAGCGTGCAGCCTCCCTGCAAACCATCCGTGTTGCCACCAGTCTCTTCCTCTCCTCTGACACTTCTTCTCCTCTGAAATGCATCTTCAGACCTGCCTAATTTTTGGGCAGTTTTTCTTTCCCATCTGCAGGGCAGGGCATGGGGCTGCGGACATCCTTGCAGCCACGCTGAGCTGGGAGGAGGCACGGGTCCAGCCTTCATCTCCTCCAGCATCCCTTGCCCAAACAGTCACTCCCCAGCCTTCAGCCCGGGAGGGGTCTAAGTGAGGGATTTGTAGCTTTCCGGGGCGATCCATCTGCCGTGGCTGTTCCAGGAGGAGCACACGTGAATCCACACATAAATAATGCCTTGTGTCATCACCGGTGGAGACACTAGTCCTTGGCACCCACGTGGCAGATGGGCTGGAGGAGTCCCATCGGCATCCTCGGTGTTGCCAAGCTGCTAAGTGGCTTCGCGTGTTGTCACTGCACAGGGGAGAAATTCTGGGACACTGCATGTTGCCAGCTAAAAAAGTGACAAAGCAGCCAAACTGGAGTGAAATTACAGCTCATGGTTTATCCCCAGCTGGATAAATTGAGGCAGGATGTGAACCTGGGGATGGAGCCTGCCAGAAACCACCGCTCGGGTTTTCCTTCACGCCGAAGCCTGTGCTTGTACATCCACCTGCCCCCACACCGGCTGTCCCAAACCTGGGAGGGTGCTTTAGTGCACAGGAGTAAAAAGTGTCTCCCAGCTTTGCCAATGTTAAATTTGCTCAGGGATTTTTCAAAACATTTTTTATCCATTAATCACATTTTTCGTGGTTAATTTTATTCATTACATTGCTTTTCCCAAGATAGTTTTCTGAAATCGCTGAAAACTTTTGTTTCAGCCTTTTCTAAATGAGAAGTGGCCATCTGAAGAAAAAACCCCACCCCCGAACCAACCAAAACCACGTTTAGCAACACCGTACATGTGAAAAAGCAGATGATGATGAAAACACTTGAAAAAACCCGCGTTTTTTAAGCATTCTGATACAGGTCAGGGACATTTCAAGACCTTAAAAATGCTTGTGGAGGGAGAAAACTAGCACCTGCCCAACTCCTTATGACACTGGTGTCAGAAATGGGGGATACGGTGAGAAATGTGTGTGATAGCCATGGCCCAACATGGTGGGTCCAGGGTACCACCCAGCTGTCTGCTGGGCACCGTGCGAGCACCAGGATCCACAGGTTTGTACCCAGGACCCCACACCTTTGCTGCTGGCTGCCAGAAGAGGTCCCACCAGCTCCTCTGGTTCCTGCCTGGATGGAGGCTGGGGAGGGGAGGACATGGATTGCTCACCCATTAATTATAAAAAGCTTTTGATGTCCAGGCTGCACGTCCTGGCACAAAGATGTGCTGGGCTGAGTGACTTTGTGGAAGTCACCGTGGGCAGCCGTGCCAGAACAACATCTACCTTCTGCTCCTTCAGCCCAGGAGGGGAGATACGGCTGCTAAATCCAGGCTGGCATCCCAGAACTGGGAATTTGCACGTCCCAGCCGGCCACGCTTGCCCCGTCTGCCCTCTGCTCGGCTGCAGGGCCGGGGCTGCAGAGCAGAGGAGAGCGCGGCAGACGAGGCTGTGCCTGCGAGCCTTTCAGCTCTGAGAAAAGAGCAGACGCAGCTTGAATTTCTTCAACACCTTCCCTGCTCTCAGGGCTGCATTCAGCTGCCCACGTCAATTGATAAAGGGGCGTAAATGGCGCTGGAAGAAAATCTGTCCCTTCCTTCCTGACTCTGTTGTCAGTTGCCACGTAAGTCGCAAAACCATTAAAATAAATTACCAAAGTCTGCGCTTAGGACAAATTCCCATTTTGCAAGTTTGAAAACTTCGGTTTCTTGTGGAACGTATTTTCTCCCTGGAACTCTGTGCTTCTGCCTTTATTCATCAGAAATGTTTCAGTCATAATTTAACATTATTCTGTCGCTGCTTTATGGACGAGAAACACGTCGCTCTCTCCCCTGCTCGCATCTGCCGCGAAAACAAAGAGGCGATGTTCTGCACCTGTCCCTGCCTCACCACCAGCTGAAACGAAATTCCATTCAACAGTCGCTAAACAAAGTGCAAGCAGTGACTCAGTATGGAAATAAGACTTATTTCTTTTTGACTCCATTATGTGGCGGCACAGGCGAGCGGGCGCGCTTTCGGGCGCGGCGGGATATATCTGGTGTGCCTATTTCCAAATCTGCTCCCAGCGCTTTCTCAACAACTCCGAGACAAAAGGCAAAAATACTGGATTTCTCTCCTGCGCAGGATACTGATGCACATCTGCTCTACCCGCGATTTACATTTCTTAAACTTTAATTAGGCATCGTTACAACGCAGGGGAATGGAACAAAAATAGAGGAAATGTCTCAAGGCCCAGCCTACAGCCAACCTGCACTTGAATTTTCCCAGCGTTCACCAAACACGGGGTGGCTGCCCCCGAGACTGGGGCATCTCCATCCCTGAAGGTTGTCAAGACTTGGCTGAGCAAAGCCCCAGCTGACCTGGGCTGGTGGATCCACCCAGTCGGATGCTGGACTGGATGAGCCCCACAGGTCCCTTCCAATCACCGTCGCTGTGAGTTTGATTTCCTGCTGCTGCTAGTACTCGTAGGGTCGAATCCAAACCTTTGCTAAGTGTGCGGGTTATAAATACCACGGTCTTTGTACGCTGCTGGTGGATCTCATCTACCAGCTCCCGTCCACAGCGCAGATGTGGTGGTCTGAAGTGGCCCAGCCACTTCAGTCTAATTGCAGGTTGGAGTTTTAGGCTTTAGAAAGCCGAGATTAATTGACTTATGATGGCCAGATGATGGTGTTCCCTGTTACTATCCGTGTCGTAAGGATATCCCAATGGTCCCTTCATAAGGGGGAGCCTGATGAGATGGGCACCTTCCGGACACGCAGAATAGCTTCCAGCGTAAGGACCAACCCTGAGACTGCTCCTTGCCTTCAAAAACAGACAGAGGAGGAGTGGAAGAAGCTAAAAAGTGCGTGGATACAGCAAACAGACCAGAGAGAGGCATGGTGTAAGGTACTTCGGTGCTTTTGCACCTTCGCTTGTCTCTGCTGCAGAGTTTTCAGTGGAAAACAGCCCTACTTTAGAAAAAAATGTAAGGCAGAGAGAGACGTTCCTGGAAAAGAAGTGGTGAGCAAAGATAAAGCCAGACCCAAGCAGGGAGGACAGAGCAGAGGGGGCAGCTCAGGAGCACCTGCCACAGCGGGGTGTTGGTGGTGTTGGTGGGAAGCCAGCAGAAGAACAGAGGTGGATCCCACGATTTCTGAGGAGACCCAGCTGCCAGGGGTGGGGGAAGGCTGCGTCCAGAGGACCATGCAGCTCCCCAGGGCCCGAGGCAAGAGCAGCAGAGATGCTCCGGGGCCCTCCCTGCTCGGTCTGACTCTAGGTGCTTTCCGGAAGAAGCTGCTGGGAGAGCAGCTTGCCAAGCGTCTATTCATCAGGCTTTTCTGACTAGAAGAATAAGTCCAGGGCTCTGCTGCTTTGGCCCTCCTGCAGGTGAGACGTCCGGTGATGGAGAGGTGAAGGTGCTCAATTTGCACTTCTGGTTAACGTCAACCATATTTCAGGCCACATTTAACCCTGCTTTTTGCTTTGACCATTCGTATCTTCTCCTTGACTGGGGGAACTTCCTCAGATGCTTTCTGGGACTCCTAACTGCTGGGCTGCGCCCCTTGATGACATACAGTTCTAGCAGGAAGCGCATTTTTGCGTGCCACGTGTCTGCTACCTGTGAAATGAAGATGAGTGCCACAGATCGAAAGAGTACGTCTGGAAACACTCCAACGCTGAGGATGCTGGAAACGTTAACAATCTACGGAGAGTCTGAGGCAAACTTATCAATACCTGCTGTCCATCTTAACCCATCTCGCTTCCTTCTTCACGTGGATTTCTGTATTCACCAACTTCCTACAGCAGTTGGGTGTTTGAGCCTTTGATCTGTTAGCCATACAAAATCCTTTTTGTCACAGTGAATAAACCTCATACATCCTCAACCGCAGTAAACACAGCGATTTTTTTTTTTTTTTTTTTTTTTTTTTTTTTTACTGCATAACATAGCTATTTAAATCGTGCTAATTGCTTCTTTTGGAAGAAGTGCCTGGATGTTCCTGTTCCAGCAGAGAACAAGCAGCGTATGTACGCTGCTATCAAGATTGTTTATCTTCCCTGCTCCTCTATTCTTAATATTCTCCACTTCAGCTATTCTGAAGGCTGGCAGGCTCCGTATAATAAAAAAAAAGGGTAAATGATTTTAAAAGTAGCCCCTTCAGAGCTGAGCTGAGTGTAAAATAACGAGCAGAATGGTCTCTTTACTGCACAGTTAGTGTGGAAAGCCATGGAGACCACTCAGTCCCAAAGAACTTGTAGCAGGATACGTTTCCCTATGGTGCAAGGAGAAAAACTGCTAAAATGAGAAAAATTGGATTAATGGCTTATGGTCTTGAGGCTGGGCCACGGACCCAGACCTCACCCTGGGGAACCTGGGCACTGAGCAGAGACAGCCACCCCTGGGGAGACCCCACCTTGCACCGGTGCCTTTCTTTGTGTGGGGGAAAGGCTGGGTTGGACGGGGGGTGATGCAAGGACGCTCGCTGCTCCTGACCAAACTCTGGAGAGGGTCAATAACAGAAGACAAATTTCTTCTATGTTTTGGGACAAACACTGAAAGGCAACTCCAGCAGCTGCTGCCGCAGCTCTGCATCCAGGGCAAAAGCCTGTGTTTCACCGGGATGTGCGCACAGCTGGCGGGCACATCTGCAGACCACTGGAAAATGCGTGCGTTGGGCTCTGCCCTACCCACGCGCTGAAGGCAGCGCAGGCTGAATACGGTGCTCAGTGAAGAAGCAGGGGCTGTACCCGCTCAGAGGGAGGACACGCCGCCTCCATCGCCCACCACGTTGCTATTGTGTTCCTCCTCGCAAACAGGTCACACAGGTATGAGTCAGGATGAATCAATTCCTCCTGGCAGCCAGGGACGACTTGCTCTGATCACGACGAGGCTGGCAGCTGGCCGGAGGGCAGGCGGGTGGAGGAGCAGGTCTTGCTGGAGACCTTCCTGCCACTCAGGCAACACCACGAGGACGCGCAAAAGCCATGCGAGCCCTTTACTGCAGGTTTGCTCTGCAAACAGGGAGACAGAGTCCCAGAAACTCATATTAGCACCCACAATCATAGAGTGGTTTGGGTTGGAAGGGACCTTTAAAGGTCATCCAGTCCGACCCCATTAGCCACCTCTTCCCTCTTCAGCAGGGCTCCAGCACGTATCGTCAACAAACAGGAATTCTTTTCAGCGCTGTTTTGAACGTCACAATGGCAAATCGCCGAGAACCGTGGCATTTACTCTGCTTTGTCTGCGCTTGATTTATACCCATCAAAGACAAGAAGCGGGTTGTGTACAAACAGCGATCAGCAAATCCACGGAAGGTTTCAAGGAGAAATAAGCCGGCAGCGAAGCTCTGAATCCGAATTCTGTCCAGAGCAGGCAAGGAACCCAGGCAGAAATGGGGAGATACCTTAGCAAGGATGATTTCCAGAAGGCTGAAAGGCAGCAGGTGCCTGCTCCCGTAGGAGGGAGCAGAACCACGTGCCCTCGAGCTGGGAGCATCATGTGTGCAGCAAATGCCACGGTCTGAACCCTTTTTGGGGGTACCAGGGGTGCAGCTTCACCAGAGAGATGGTGCTGCTGTTACTCTGCTCCAGCAAACAGCGTCTGCATGCTGGGATGGCACACAGGGGCTGCAGGGTCCCTGCCCAAACCCTTGTGCAATGAATCCTCGAATGTCAGGGAACAGGTACACAACTTTATAAAGGAAATTCAGAGTCAATTATTTCCCTCTCAGTTAATTCAACCTGAAAAATTATATATTCAGAGCAAGTGCACGGCTTTAAAGACTCCCATTACTAACGAAAATTTTGTAGTGGTTGGCTGCCTGGACTTCATATGGATTGACCAAACTACTAAAACAAACCCCATTTTCCAAAAACCAGACACTGATCCGAATTGCAAAGCCCAGAGGGGTTGCTTTGTGCTGAAAAGTGGAATAAAAAACTGCCTGTGAAGTTAGGACTGCGCCCGAACTTTAATTTAGGGGCCATTTAAAGCCCTGGTGAACACTGTGCGCTCCCAGGGCTTCGCACCACATTGCAAAGAAAAGCCACGGCATTGCCATGGTGTGTACGTCACACCACGGCCACTGTCCTGTCCCCACGCCTGACTCGCTCCCGAGACTCCCAGCGCTTCGCTAACGCAGATTGCTGGCGACAACATCGAACCATCCTCTGGCCGGTCTCGCAGCTTTAGAAATAGCAGTTAAGAACTGAATCGTCCCCGGAGAAGCTATTATCTACTCGTCTCATCATCTGATGCTAATGTGACATCCTGGCAGACCGTGATGAGCCTCCGTCGTTTCCATTCATAAGTGGTGTGATGGGAGAGATGTGGGTATAACAAATTGTCACGAATCCCTTCTCTCGCTCTCCCATCATGAGTACTTTGCCCTCCTGGTCAGGCAGAGTCCGTAAATCAGCCCCACCGAAGAACTTCTTTAGGTTTGTGCTCAGAAGAACAAAAGGATTTGTGCAAACGAGGGTTCAAGCTCTGGTAGACAGGAATTTCCAGTCTGAGCTGCCCATCGAGCTGTTGGCATGGTGGTTTGACCCAGCCTGAGCCAAGCGGGGCAGCTCGGGGCCGCGCTGGTGCAGGCGTCTGGTCCTCCCCGGTTTCTGCGTGTCCCCACCAAGGCGTTACCCCCAGGTTTGATTTATTCCCCTGATTGTGCAAAGCAGCAGGATTGGAACAGGCTGTTAACAGGCATATTTATGCCTTGCAATATTGCCTGGCGGAGCAACCTTCTTGGCAATGCCCTTTTTGATGAAGAACCACAAAATACAGGATTTTCAGTGTACACATTCCTATGAGAAGCACAGATCGAGCAACTCGAAAGCAAGTGGCTGCCTTCAGTATTTAAAAAAAAAATTGTCAACCTACTCGCTGTTAATATGAGATTTTAGAGTTTCATCTCGCTTTAAAGCAAAAATAAGTTCCTGCTGTAAATTCAAGACTTGTTCTTACTGCTTAAAATTAATTGGCGACACAACCATTGCAAGGCATTGTAGGACATTAAGTAAAAATTGTGTGTTCGTTAGCGATCAGTTTGAAAGATTTCAGTTCATCATTTATGTCGGTGGAGCTGTGGAGATATCTTTTTGTCCCTAAGAATGATAAAAATGTATGTTCTTGGCAGAGCCTTGCTCAAGAAAATGACAAAAGATTGTGCTTTGCATGCCAAGATCGACACACAAAATAAACGGAAATGTTTGACACGGCAGAAAACAAGAATAAAGAAAAAAAAAACCTGTTCTGATTTTGTAATAGGTGATAAATGGATTTATTGGGGAGCTCGGGAAGCACCAAGCGTCTCCCCTTGGCAGCAACCATATCTGAGCCGCGGAGGTGGGCACGATTGGGAGTGCAGAGTGGGCAGGAACCTTAGGAGACCTCCTGGACCTGGGTGAAGGCAGGTTCAGCCCTCAGATCCCCCATCCCTGGCCCCACGTTGGATCCATCGCGCACAGCCTGGGCTTACAGAGCAGGGCAAAGCTCCCCCAGTTCCAGGGCTTAATTGCACAGGAAGGACTCGTGAGGACTCTGCTCTCCACGTGTCCATTTTTTCCTGACCTGGAGCCTGAATTCAGCTCTCACAAGCTGATTACTCCACGACTCTGCTCACAACAGCTCATTGTGCGCCTTTCTCATGGGAAGCTGATCGGGCTCTGCCGGTGCAATTCGACCGAGAGATGGGAAGAGGTTCAGGGTTCATAGAAAACAGCCAAAAAGGCGCTGAATACAAAGAAAATCACCAAAAACTTACTATTTTTTTGGTATCTCCCTTTCCTTAAGTCCTTTCAACCGTGCTCTTCTCTGGAAGAACACTGCGTGGTGCTGGTCAGTCCAAGCAATTCGGTGCAAGACCTGGCGTGTTCCCTCAAAACCGGGGTCTGCAATGCTGCTGGACCGGGAGCTTGGAGCAACGCATCCCTGCAGACCCACTAGAAGGCACTGTTGGAGAGAACATCACTGAAACCTGTCCTGACAGCTGCGGGAGAAGGAACCAAAGGGGATTTTCTAAGACGGGGAGCCCTGAGAAGAACCGTGAACTGCTTCCTCCCAAATTTTCTCGGGTAGATTTTGCACGAGTTGACAGCAGGAAGAGGCATGAAGATCAAACTTCATCCCCGCCAGGGGAATCCAATAGCAATACCTTAACACTGGAAAACACAAATTATTTCATGCCTGTTTGAGAAATGCCCTTAAAAAGGATCTAGAACTGGATGCGACCTCCTCCACGCTGCCCCCGCGGATCAGGCCGCTGGCACACCCAAGGCATCCGGTTGAATTAAGCACCAAAATGACACTGAAACCAGCCCAACTTGCCCATAAAGACCAAGGATGGAGTTTCCAACCTGTTGCTGGAAAGACAAGAAGTGGCTCCCCCGAGTTTCTTGGCGGTGATCCCTGCTCCGGCAGAAAGGCTCGTGAGCCCAACCTCCGCTTCTGAAAGGCAGGCGGCAGCAGAAGATATTGGGTGAGCTCAGTGAATAGAGTTGTTGATTCATTGGAAAATACAGGAAAAACTGGGGAAAAAACAAATCAAGTCAATTTAAACTGCTGACACGTTTTTGTACTGGTGAATGAAACCTAAAAAGTGTTTTGAAGTGTCGCGATAACTCGGTAACCCACACAGAAGAATGAATTTCTGATTGGATGCGCAGTAGGCTCGAAATAAAAATCCCAAGTGTGGCTCGCTATACAAAGCCTTTTGAACAAAAAACCCGCTTTGGGGAAAATTATTGGAAATGGAAATATTGGGTGATGGTTTTCAATGGGAATAGTCTGAGGAAAATGAAAATAGAAATCATTAAATCTCTCGTCTTGAATTAAAACACTTGGATGTTTTGGATTAAGAATTTATCCTTGTTCTCGTGCCAGGGTGAATCCCAGCCCTAAGCGCCGACACTCCTCGGTCTGGAGGTTTGGCCAAACAGACGCTGCAAATCGGACAGAACTCGGGGAACTTCGTTCCTGCGCAACGTTCAGGAGGCTTTTAAAAAGCTGCATTTTCAAGAACTTGTTCTGTTCGGGGGGGTGTTGGTTGTGACGTGAAAAACCAGCAGTGTTGAAGCGATAAAAGTCAGTGTTTGAACCGGAACGCGCGAGTCTCGGAGCAGGACCGAGAGGATGTTACGCTGTAATCATCTACCTTGTCTCGAAAAAAGAGTTCTATGGGGCGATTAAATTATTTGCTTGTCTGAATGTCAGGAGAAGATTTTGTAATCCTCAAAAAAATAATTTTCGGTGACATTGCTTCAGCTGAATGACTTTGCAAGTGAAAACCGGCGCGCGCGCGCTGCCAGCGCCGTTGGGAAGCCTTCGTACCCTTAAGCCAGCTCCTTTGACCAAAAAGTTCCTCTTTTACTGAATCCCGTCCTGCACATGTCGTTACGGAGCGGAGCAGCCATTGGGTAGCCTGGTTTTAACTTACCCTGCTTGGCTTTCTTTTAATTTTCCCCTTAAAAGAGAACTTCCTAAATTTAGGACGCTCATTAGGGACATAATTAAGCACCCTCTCATGTATATTCCTTGAACCATTAACTCAGGTCCTCCGCCTCGGCTTCATTGTCTCCAGGAATATTCATAACGCAAACGTGCTCCAAATGAAGTCCCAACCTTTACTGAGGGAGAAGGGAAACTGCCCCGTCCCGCCGAACGCTCCTGCCCGCATTACCCCACCGTTAATCCCTTCGCTGTAATCAGTCCCCTCTGAGGCCAGAGCTTAATGAACAGCAACCCAGCATCAGTAAAAAATGATGAATGAACTCATTAAGTCTCACAAACTGCTGTGGCCATCGGTGGAAAGATCTGCTCTGCCCCAAGGTACAAAGTTTCTCCTCTTTTTTCCTACTTCTTTAACTTCTCACCTGTCCTCCTAACACAAATCAGGGCTCTGTTCTGGTTACTCCTGGTGCTCTCCTGTACACCAGGAGGATGCTGCTGCCAGCAAAGGAGCTCGGGGACCGTCGCCTCGGCGCCGGGCGCCGGAGGAGGTGGTGCTCCGTGCAAACCCCTGCGAATACGCCCCGGCTGAAAGCACTGGTGGCAACACACGGGTTTTTTCCTGCGCTTTCTGGATAATTATTCACCGAGCGGCTCAACCAGTTCTGCAGGGCTGCTGGATGCTGCCCAGTGACCCCAGCCGGGGCTCTCCCGAGGCTGGCGCTGGCTCTGTGGAGCGGTTATTTGCACGGAGCCGTGCTGCCCTTGCGTAAAGCGTGGGTACATCTACGTTATGTGCTTTTGGATTTGCCACCTGCCCTGCCTTGCTGAGGGCTTTTTTCCCTTCTCTGCATGTCCCAGGAGGCTGTAAATCCTTTTCAGAGCTTACCCAGGAGGCTGCTTCTGCATCTGCACATAAAACATGTTTTTTTAATGTAGAGGGTGTTTCCCATGGTCTGGCCACATGAGATGGGACAGGGCGGGCGGTCCCTGCCCCGGGCTGGAGAGGCTGGTTGGGAGCAGGAGCACCACGCCGGAACAGGGCAATGTGAACAAAGCGCATCTCACCTCTCTGCTCGCTGCCTGTACTGGATTTCCACTTCAGGAGACTTCCTCTGGGATTGCTGGACAAACAAGAGAAGGCTGCTGCTCCATGAAGCTTTGCTGACAAAATCATTATTCCCATCCTCGTCCCATTCGGGATGCGGAGCCCAACCTCAGTGCTCAGGAAAGGGCATAACTCAGGTTGCATTTGCTCCCCTTGAATGTTTGCATTTTCTTATCTCCCTTAATTACAGGATCGCATCTGGCTGTTAGCAACGAACCCAACCTCTGCTCCTCACTTCACCAGCAGCTCTGCAACTGCCTCACGTCCCGGGCTCCCCCTCCGTCCCCGCCGCGCCGTGCTGTTTGACTTGTGCTTTCTGCGAATCCCAGGGAAAAGAGAAGCACGAAATTCAGGTGTTCGAATCCCAAATCCTGGATTTCCACTGCGGTTGAGCTACAGAGAGTTCTTCTATAGAGACAGACCATTTCTTCTCTCAGATAAACAGTTGTGGGTTTTCTAAAATGAAAATTAAATAAAGAGGTAACTTCTGTCCATCAAGTTTGGAATGAAAAAGTAACATTCATTTAGACTTCACAAACAAACAAAAAAAAAGCGAGAGAAAGCGGACAGGAGCGGAGGTGGCTCAGCCTGGCTCCCCAGGGCAGCACCGCTCTCACAAGGATGGACATTCCAGAAAATACCCACAGAGGGAAAAGAGGTGCCTGAAAATTAAGTTTCCTAGATTCGTGAGAATTTAACCCCATAGACACACCAAGAAGTCATTCCACTGCTGCTCTTCGTTAGCTTTGGGGTACCTGCCGTGAAGAAATAACTCACCCATCCACGCTCAAGACGTTGCTGAGAAATCGATTTATTAAGGCTCAGCCAGAATATGAAAATAAACCTCGGGGTGGCCAAGACAGCTGGGACCTGACCCCGGAAACTGCCAGGACACAAAGGGACCTTCTGCGAACGGGTCCCGGGAAACTGAACCAGGGCCTGGTCTCTAATTTGGGAGGCTTTGGGCAATTCAGGTGGTACCACGGGAGCGGAGAAAAGGGTCACACCAAGTGTCCAACCCCCGTGTGGCACCGGCTGGGTCGGCAACGTGCGGGTCAAAGAAAGAGCCCGTCTCCCAAAACCAGCATCGATGTAAAACCCCTTGCGCTGTCAGACCACGGGGTGAGCCCAGCCCAAACCTGGGTGCTGCGTACAAACCAGCCACGGGGAGAACGCGTGTGAAAACCCCCAGGAAGCGCAAACAACGGGGAGAGTAAAGATTCAACGTGGTGGAGGAGCCTTCACACTGCTCTGGGCTGGCACCGAGCCATCAGATCCCCTCGCGCATTAACAAATGAGCCAAAAACTTCAACAGGCTTTTTTTCCCCCTCTCCTTTAAATAAAAAAAAGAAACATTAAAGTTTTTCAGTTAGCTCTCAGAGTATTTCCCTTGCTGGGTGCAGCAGGCGCGGTCTCCATGGCGTTACGCAAGGTGTGCACGGCCCCGGCTCCACCACACGAGAAGGACGAGGCAGCAGCCGCCTCTCACGACGCCGTTTGTTGCACAGACACCCGGGGGGATTCCTCGGGGGCTGCCCCGAGACCCTCAGCGCAGGGCCCCGCCGAGGCAGGGCAGGCAGGCGCAGCAGGCGCAGAGGCTGAGCGCGGCCGTCAGCAAGGCCGAGAGCCGCGACGGCCGCTGGCACTTGAAGGCTTTCTTCACCTCGCCGCTGCTCTGGGCGACGTAGTCGAGGGTGCGCAGGACGTGGCGCTCCACGCTGTCGGCGGCGCCGTGCTGCTCGGCCTGCAGCCCCTCCAGCTGCAGGAAGAGCCCGTGCAGCTCGGCCATCTGCGCCTCCAGCTCGAGGAGCTGCCGCTGGCGCGCCTGGGCCAGGCCCAGGTGCTGCTTGGCCTCGAGCTCCTCCAGGTCCCGGCCCACGATGCGGGGCACCTCGGGGCTCTCAGCCAGCCGGTCCAAGTCCTTGGCCCCGAGGTCGATGCCCGCCAGCTCCGCCTGCCTCTCGATCTGCTCCTTCAGCCTCTGCCGGTAGCGGCTCTCCCGGGCGTAGTGGCGGGCGAGGACGGCGCGGTACCGCCGCAGCAGCAGCCACAGCTGGGTCTGGCGGACACGGGGACCCGCTCGCCCTGTCCCTCCGTCCGGCACCGCCGGCAGAGCACCCAGCTGGGGCTGCAGGGCCACGGCCTCGCGGGCGAAGGCGGCTCTGGCAGCGCCGAGCCCCTGCTTCTCCCGGGCGATGCACTCCTCGGAGGTGCAGCACAGCACCGTCTGCTGCGTCCTGTCGATGCTCTCGGAGAGCTGCTCCAGCCGGTCCAGCGCCCGCCACAGCTTGGCCGCCTCCCGCAGCACCCGGCTGACAGAGCTGGTGTCGTCCTCAACCAGCGCCGGGTTGTCGAAGCACAGGGCATCCTTGTGCGGGTCCCCCTCGGCCGCGGCTCGCTGCCGCAGCTCCGGCAGCCGGTCCCTCATGCTCCGCATCGGCTGCCGGCACCATCTGTGGGACGGGCGGCACATCAGCCCTGGGAGGGGAGGCACGAGGCCGGAGCTCCCTGCGTCAGCGGGAAGCTGTTAAACCTTCCCTCCCGGCGCCCGAGCAAATATTGATGGAGGAGGGCAGGCTGCCCTGCGTCAGCCGCCGGGCCAGACCCCTCCGCACCGAGCCGCCGGCGGGGAGGGGAAAGGGGTTTCAGCGAGAGGCAGAGCAGGAGGAAGGCGGCCTGGGCGGGAGGGCTGCCAGCACCGCCAGCGTCATGGGAGAGGCTCTCCCCGCTCCACACCTGATCCTCCGGGTTTTAAGACAAAGGGCTTTTATTCGCCGAGAAACAAAGGAAACGCAAAGTCCTGGCTCCGGGGGGCAGAGGAGGGGGCTGCCCACCCGGCACTCCCCCCGCTCCCCTCCTGCCGCAAGGCTGGTAGTGGAACCTGCACCCTGCGCCCACAACCAGCCTTCAAACAGCTTCAAAGGAAGAAGGGGCACGTCAGCACTCACCCCTGGCTGCCCCAGACCTCGGAGAGCGGCTCCCGATGAGGATATGACGACTGCAGGGAAAACCGTCCTGCTTCAGCGCCGGGTCTGAACTGGAAAGAGGGGATGGAGGCACAGCTTGGCTCCCCCCGCCCGCGAAGGCTGGTGAGGCTCCGAGCGCCGGACTGTGCCCCGCCACCGGCAACAGTGAAGCATCACGCTGCTGGGGGGATGGAGGGGCTGTTCGGGGCTTTCCAGGCTGGAAACGAGTGCGGGATGAGACCGCGAGGGGTGGTTTGACGGAGGTGAAGTCGCTGCGAAGAGGGTGCCATCTCTCCTTGCTGATGCCACGCGATGGGTGCACTTAGCAGGGGCCTTCAGCATCTCCGCAATACGAGTTTAGTTTTGTTCTCTGCAACCAACAAGGCCAAGAACAAACCGGCCCTTCTATTCCTGGCCCCGGAGTGCGAGCGCTGCCCTAAAAAGATTTCGTTCACTGCTCAAAGGCATTTCCATTTGGCCCGTTCGAACCAGCACAATAAAATGGAACGTCAAATAAATGAAGGGGCTAAAGAGGGGAAAAGCCAAAATACTGCGTTGTGAGAGCAGGACACGGGGGGATAGGCTTGAGAGAGCCGAGTGGCCCGGGCCAGGCTGACCCCAGGGACGTGACACCGCTCACAGCTCTTTCAGAGCATCAAACCGTTGGTGCCTGATGGGATGCAGCAGCTCGAGAGCCCCAGTACAGCGCCCAACCCCTCCCCGCCTGTACGCGGGGCCAGCCCTGTCGGACTGGGCAATGTAACCGCTCACAGGGGACAGCGGGCAGCTGCCCCCAGCCCCGCGCTGGCCCCGCACCGAGGCAGCTCCCAGCCAAAGCCGGTGCCGTCAGCCCTGGCCGCTGCTGGCGCAGGAACAGCCCTGTCCAAACAACGTTATCGCTGCTAAGCAAAGGGCAAGACCGGTGATGGAAAAGTGTTTTGTTTAGCATTAAATACCTCTTAAAACCAGGTACAACCTCCTCCTCGAGCCGAATCTCGCCGCCTGAACCCACCCATGTCCCACGGTGGCAGGAGGGACCTCACGCACAAACCTCCTCCTCCTCCTCGCCCGTGCCGGTGCTGCTCGGGGAGGCTCCGCACAGACCCATCGTCCCGGACAGTGCTCTTCCCGTCGTTTCCCAAGAAAGCACGAGCCGCTCCCTCTCCTTTCGCCCAGGAAAATGGTGTTTTGGAGCCAGGTCGGATGACGAGTTGGGTGACAGAGCCCAGCATGCCCTTGCCCCTGAGGAGCTCCGTCGTCCTGCTCGAGAGCTGCTCAGGTTATAAAAGTTTCTCTACCCAGTTTAGAAAAGTTTCCTTTTTCATAAGTGTGAAATTATCCAGTTGAATCAAAAAGTGATTTCCTTTTTACACTGAAAATGTAAAAATACATCGATTTTAATAATTTTTGTCTTTTTTACTGTCTAAACTGTTAAGTAACGCAAAACCAAAGGAAGAGTTTAGCTTGTCTTTTTTTTTTTTTTATTAAGACAATCCCACAGCTGGAAAATGAAACATCCTAGATTACAGAAGTGACTTCAAAAAAACTCTAGAAAAAAAATCTTTACAAATTTACATTTGTACAATACAAAAACTAACAGCTCATTGCATATAAATATTACATTTGGTCTGCCAACGAGTGGCATCAAAATCCCTGAAGTATTCATTTAAAGGGACCTGAGATAGCGGATGTGAAGATATGGGCATAAATATCACCTCGAAAAAAAAATAGATATCAATATAGAACGTAGACATAATTCTAATAGTTTTGTGCATTTGGGGAGTTATTTTTAAATCATCCAGAACATGAACTGTAGAGCCTAAATCAGGCGATTCTCACTGCTCCAACACCACGGGGATTTCTAGGGGAAGGCTGCTGGAAGGACTCACGGAGGAACGAAGAGCCTGTGTTAGTACTCGGACAGAAAAAGAAACCCCAGACTTTGATTTCCGAACAGATCTGAGCAGCCACCACCCTCTGAGGAGGCGTTTTAGGGAGGGAAAAGGTGGGTTTGGGTTTTATCAGCTGAGGAACGGAGGCGCAGGGACGCCAAGCCCTCCCGCGGTCCTCAGGAGCTCCCCCGACACAGCTCCTCTCGCCACCCTCGGGAAGACCCGCAGCGCTCGCCAAGCCCCAAACCCCCCAATCTGAGAAACTGCTCCTCATTGTCAACCGGTTTCAAGACTTTCCTGGTATTTACACGATTTGCCCGTCCCCAAGCGCAGCTGCAGGTACCTGCCGGGTGTCCGAACTCGCGCTAAGCTGCCAGGTTGTCCTTCCAACCATCACCCGCTCCCACCAGGAACCCACACCCACATGCATCAACCTGTTTAAGCACCATTTTTCCACCACGAGAGTTAAGGCTGTGACAGCGATTCCACTGGAAATGGAATTGTTCAGGGATTCGCGGCGCAGTTGGGTGAGTTTGCTGAACGCGGCGCAGGGAAAATGTTTGAAGCTGCCGGCAGGGCTCGGCTTGTCTCATACTACAAGATGACTTTTAGACTGAATTTTGCAGGCTGTTACTTACTGTACATAAAGGAGGTGGGTTTTTTTCAATATGTAAACCTCCAATATACTGAGATTTGAAAATTAGCTATCGCACATGCGCGGTAATCATCTATAATACAGGTCAGAACACGGTGACAGCTCCCTACGCTACGAAATATAGATCGACCCTCGGATCGTTCACGGCTCCGCCAGTCTAGCGGGTGAATAATCAGTGTTTTAGAAAACTTGGCATGATGTAAAAAAAAAAAAAAAAAGAAAAAAAAAGAAGAAAAAAATCAAGAAACGTAAACACAGAAAGACACTTTACACCCTTGGATTCCTGACCCAGAGCAGCAATAGCAGGACACCCGGAAGCAGGGCTGACGCGGCACCCTGGAACCTACAGCGCTCCGCTTTTCCCTTGCTCAGATTAAAGGTGAAATATGAATCGAGGTCTTATCAAAAAATCAGTGATTTAAATTTATTTTCTTGCCTTAACGCTGTGTGACTTCGAACGGTTGGCAGAGACATCGCGGAGGCCCCCAGGAGCAGCCTTTTCAAACGCTCCACAAGGTTCATCTTGCTTTTTGTGGTCAAGGGGTCTCCAAACAGCGTCAGAAGCTCCACAGCGGAGCTGCTCTTCCCACATTTCGTACATTACCTGAAAATGCTCTAAACTACTTAAAAACTCCCTTTACTACGTGCCTGTCGCCAGCTCTCTTCCGTTCTCTAGGTACTACACGGTCTCTCTGCTGTTGTGCAGGAGAAGCAGCTGAGGTGGAACGTTTCAGGAAACAAAATACGCAACAGGACGCAAGAATTTTAAGCGGCCAAAAATCCTCCACGCATTCTTTCTTGGTGATTACATTCAGCTTGTTTAGCTGCGGGGTGGGATGGGGGGGTGGCCTCCGCTTCGCTTATGGAGGCAGAAGCGCTGGAAAGAGAGAGGAGGGGTAAAACTGCCCAGACCCATCTAGGTTCAAGCGCCGACATCGACATTTTGCGGGTTATTTAAAACATAAAGAGGAGGCTGGAAGCACGCGACAAGGGTTACGTTGACTGCGATTCACCCAGCAAGGGGAAAAAGGAGGAATGCGGTGGGGACGGAGCATGCGTGTTAGTTCTGGGGTCCTGGGGGAAGTAAGCGTGGGTTTAGGGAGCTGTGTGAGGCAGCGCAGTCCTGCCAACGGTGTCCCTGCACCGCGCAGGGCAAGGGAACGCCTGTGCTGCCCCGGCTGATCCGGCAGCATTGCCCCAGAGCAGCCGCGAGCCGGCCCTCAGACTGATTCCATTGGCACTAAACCCACCTCCAGCAACGTGGGGATGTGGCCAGTAAACAGAGTCAGGCAGATCTAAGAATTCTGGCAAGTCTGGGGGATACAAAGAATGAAATCTTACAGTCTAGCCCGAAACAGAGAGCATCGAGATAGCCAAAGTTTCCAAACGAGCCTCCTAAGAACCTGCAGGGGCAATAAAGGGAAGCTAAAGAAGAGAAGGAGCATGGCAGAGAGAAAACCAAAGGGGGAATCAGGAAGTGAAGAGCTGGCAAAGCGCAGCTGAGCTGAGCCAACAGCACACCACCACCGACTGCCCCGTGCCGGGCAGCCCAGCCGGCTACGAGCTCACGGCTTGGCGAGGGGCTGGCCAGCCCCCAGGTTTGGGGTCAGGGAGCGAGACGGTACATGTTTACGTCACTTTGCTGCTTTTGCTGCACCTCCTGGGTTCACACTATGTTTTCTGCAACCATAAGTGGCTCCTGATTTGGGCTTTGAGAGAAAGCGTCCAAGTTACTACGAAACTCTAATGATTCCACAGACCGAGGCTATGAGAAAGCGATTGCCTAACTCCAAGAAAGAATCCAGATACAAAACCAAGTAAAAATAACATCTCTAAAGCCCAGTTATTTCTTTCATGCTTATAAAAGGTTCTCATGCACAAAAAAAAGCTGCATTTTTTTTTTTTTTTACAAGAAGCACTAGTTCTGCTCTTCCAGCACACCCTGCTGTCTTGCTCTTAATGGTGTACCACGTTTGATTAATACTTACGCCACAGCCAAGTGATGCTTCACTGGTATCTTCACAGTACTTCATTACATAGAAAAGATACATTTAAGAACATACTTAATATTATTCTAATTGCTGCTAAAATACACAAACCTTATAAAATGATTTTGCTTTATCTCTCCCCGACCCCTACACAAAATAAATAAGTAAGTGGATCTGCGGCCATATGTAAAAGCATTTCTTTGCATTTCAAGCTTTTCAGGCTTTAGAACAGAAACTGTAGTGTTTATGTGAGCTTGACGGGACTGATCTACAAGGGGATGACTCCGACTACGGACTGGGTGTACGTGCTGTTCTGGGTTACCCTGTGGAGAGGGACCAATCAAAGAAAAAATACGTTTCTTATAACTCTAGCCGTGTGTGTGTATATACATAGACACGAGCGAGATGAGAGGATGGGTGGTTATCGTTTCAAGCCCAACACAGACCTAGGAGAGCCTCTGCACTTTGATTTTTCCCCCTATCAAACCACAACTGAACCAAGTCCCGAAACGGATTACGGCCGATTCACAACATTCCCTCAGAAGTGAAACACGTGATCTTCGTCCTGTACCATAAACTCGTCTGAGTGCTCTGAGCGATTCAGGAGAAACTCTCCCTCCATCACTAAACTAAACCTCTGCTTTTTTTCTTCAAGTCATTTTGCATCTAACTAGTTTTTGGAAAGCGAGATAACATAGCTAGTGCTTAATATAGAGAGTCAAAACTTAAATCCCTTCTGCATCCGACAACATACGGGGGTCACTCTTTGCTGCCTGAGGTTTTCCAGAAGCATTGACCAAGCTGTGCACAGAACAACTTTGGGACAGGGGACGAAAGTTTAAAACAACAAAAAAAACCTCCACCAGAACTTTCTAGTCTCTTTTTCCACTTGTTCTCGCTGTGTAATCCAAGCCACTCTCTTAGCCAAGCTACGACTGTCAGATGCCTGTAGCCAACGGGAGATAACTGAAGTCCCAGACAAATATTCCAGCCAGGCCCTACGAAATGAAGAGGCTGCTCACCTCCAGCTCAGCCCACACCAACCACCCAGTTCTGGTCACCGAGGAGCAACACCACAAACGTCGTCACATCCTGCACTACCAACACAATTTCTGTCTTCAAGTCAGCGTTTTTCAGGAGAGCAAGAGCACAGTGCAACACAAATTCTGTTCTGGAAGCTTGAGATACCAGAGTCCGTCTGGAGGACGCGAACGGGAGCTTGTCCGTACCGCCAGCCCCAGAGGTACCAGAGCCCCGCTCCGCCCCCTCAGCGCCTTCAAGGGGCCAATGAAACCAAACACAGATTTGCACCAAGCAAGTGGCAGCAGAACCGCGTGGGAGACAGCCAGCCTCTCTGCGGAAAACACTCCTCAAAACTCCGGTAATTACGTAGATTTGTTTTCATTGTGACGATATCATGAAGATCCTCTACAACTTTGCGAGCAATTCCATCCCTCTACGCTCCTTCCTGCCTCTTCCTCCACACACCCTGAACAACAGCATCTATTTTCTTTTCCGTTTCCAGTAGTTGTAAATAGAGGTAGCTGAGCTACTATTAAAAATCACGTTACGCTTTGAAGAGGAGGAACCTTTCAAATGTTGAAGTCACCCCTTAGCTGCACAATCTCTATTAATACTATAAAAATATGAGAGGACCAAAAGAAAATAGATGCGCGTAACTTTTGCATTTGGCACCTTTCGTCTAGATATTCATACTGCTCAAGTATTCTCTTTTTAATAAAGTTAATGCACACATAGGACACACCACATCAAAGGTTTGCTACATATTTACAAGGCACCAACCCTTTGTCACTTTTTACACGAAGAAAGAACCGATAGAAAGCACGTCAGGACCCCCCAAACTGTAGTATTAGACATACTTCAGTTCAGCACAATTCATGAACGTTTGGCCTGGGAAGATTAAAATAATCCAGATCCTTCTTACAATATAGAAACTGTAAACATTTTATAGCTGCCTTTAGGATTGGTGTATTGTGCAAAAGTTATAATTATTACTGTGGATAAGGATTTATGGCAGAAACCACATAAAAACTCTGTAAGAAGGTGCTATTTCTATAATACAAAAACAAAACGAGGGAGAGAAGTCAGAATCGGGACTCAAAATGCCATGTTCTGATCGAGAAGCTGGAAGCCTCCATAATGGGATGAACTTGTAGTGTGTGGGGGGAAGAATTTCTGTAATTTAAGGCCTAATGACTAAGGCTTGGTTTGACCAATGAAGTGTGGCGATCTGAAGCTTTAAAACAAACGCAAACTGACATCATGGAAAAGCACCACTGTGAAACGTGAGTGGAGTCCCCGCACGACTTGCTTGGTAGAGTTTCTGGTAAAATCCCTGCAGTAGAAGGCCATTGAAGTTCTTTTAAAAGTGTTCCAAAGTGTTTCAGCTGTCAATAGTTCCATCCCATGAGATGGCTGACCCTGGCTTTTTCTGTCATCTTCCGCACCCTGCCTGACCTGGAAGTACCAAGGTTCAAAGGATCCTCGGTGTGCACAAAATTGTCATTATCGGAATCGTCATTGTACAGGACAGTTCTCCTGCCCTCGTTCCTCGTTTTGATTCGAGGGGGTCTGCTGAATCGCCCGCCAAACACGTTCTCACCAAACTGTCCTCCAAACAGGTTTTCAAATTCATCGTCTGTGATACGGGCGCGTTTCGCTCTGGTGGCTCCTCGTGAGGCTCCTCGGCCTCCTCGGCCTCTTCTTCCTCCCCTGCCGCCACCTCTTCCCCTGCCACAGCCTCTTCCGCCTCTCCCACCTCTTCCCCCTCGACTCCATCTCCCCCACCGCCCCCACCTACCTCTCCTCCCCGTCCCTCTGCCCTGCCAATTCCGCTTCCCACCGGTGATTTTTCTTTTAATTTTCCTTTTGGGTTTCTTGGATTGCACAACTTTGCTGTAGTCGTGGTCTCCATCAATGTAATCCTGGTCTGTTCTCGATGTCGATTCAGAGTCTGAATCGGAGCCACTTCTGCTCTCAGAACTTGAACTGGATCCCGATTCCCCGCTTTCTGATGAAGATAAACCAGCTTTTTCCTTTAATTCTCTCTTCTTCTTTTCCTCCTCCTCCACCTCCTCCAGATGCTCGTCGTCTTCTGATGCGCTCAGTAACTTCCTCTTGACTCCTGTCCGCGGCTCTCTGCCATCCCCGTTTGTCAGTGGCCCATCAGGAGAGTGATCTAAGCAAACACAAAATAACCCTATCGGTTATCAGCATCAGGCCCAAGCTAAATGGGATACGAACAGGGGGATTCGCCTCAGCTGTCTTTGAGGTGTGGTCTGGGGATGGCCCAGCTCCGAGCTGCTCACCACAGACGACCTTTATATGCTGTGGAGACAAACGGGTTCTCTGAGGGGAAAATTTATCAGACAAAGTAAACACAGCTCGTTTTACCCAACTGCAAACTCTCTCGACTAAGAGTTCAGTGAAGATCCAGCCAGTAAAAGGACCTAACAAACACCTAACAGTCAGGTGAATCCTACTCTAGGGTGCCAAGACAGAGAGAACTCTCAAACCCATTTCAAATCCATCAAAATCTATTTTAATAGACATTAAAAGAACCCTCTACAAGCGGTATTTATTCCCCATCAAATGCACCTTCTCAAAAGGCTTAGTCCAGGGAACACTTGGGGCAAGCACAGTTTGAGACAGCAAATAACCCAAGAAAGAGGAATGGTGGAGCACCTTGACTTAAAAATATATCCAATACCTTGCTGGCTTGGGACCCAAAATACTGCCTGTTCTCAGAGGTACGAATCTGACAATGAAGATTTAATATCTGCTTTAAGAGGGGGTAGGAAAAGCTCACCTGCACCGTACTGCACTGCTGCAGCGCAGCAGTATGGACCTGACAAAGGCTTCAGGGGTTCAGCCAGTGCTCGTTCAACGCCCAGCTCAGTGGAAGGTCTGATTAACATGGCCCAGAGACAAAACACCACGAACAGTGCTTCCCTTCTAATCACAACCACCTAGTCTTGTGATGAAAATATTTACATTGTTTTACACTTTTTTTTCGTCTTTGGTTTCATCTTGATTAATACAAGGATGTGATTTTGGGGTGAGGATTCGTTGGGTTGGCTTCGCTTTTTGTAACTCCTGAAGGAACTGCAATTCTTAAGACGTTTCGGAGCGATCAAGCTCTTCCATCTGGAGGAATTTTAAAGGACCTCCCTGAAGTGTGTGTGGCATCACGTAGGCCACACCTCAGGCAAGAGACCACAGAACTGTCAGAAGAAAGGTACATTCGGTTCTTCAGGATGGTTTGGAATATAGTATAATGCTAGACTCAGGCAAGGATATCGTAAGCATCAGACAGAAACACCACCTTTCATTTCCAGTTAAACCAGTCGTTCAAAGAACAGAACACTTATTTCTCACCTTGTTTTACTGGTGTAGATTTACTCCTGACTGGTCTGCTTTTCCCTGGATCGATGGTATTTCCGCTTCGGGTCTGTGCATTTGAGCCTGAGGAAGATGGCTGACCTTCCAGCTCTTCAACAGTGGCCGAACCCAGCGGTTCTTCTGCTGTATCTGAAACTTTAGACAGGATACCACTAGCGCGACAGAGTAATTTTTATCCTCTACTTACCGGGCTGCAATGCAAGGCGTTGAGTTAGCCCAAGTCAGGAGGTTAATCTCACCAAGCTGCCTCTGCTGTTATGAAGAGACAGATTCCTCCAGGGCATCACCCAAAACAAGCTCGATGTATTCGCAACCGCTGTGCGAGAGAAGCCCATACACAGGAACTCCAGGCTCTTGGCACTAGATTAATTCTTACTGAGGACAGACCCAGGTTCCTGGTTCTCTGACCCCTACCCAGCAGCTGGAGGGCCAAGTTCGGCCAACACAGTCTACAGACAACATATTTCCATGACCTTGCTACTTGCTCTTTCAATAGGTGGTTTCTCATGAATATAAGCTTTGATTTGCTTAGACAAGTTGCTGCAAGAGAAAGGATGCACTTAGAAAACTTCTCCTCACCATGAGATGAAACTGAAGAACTAGTCCTAGTCAAAGGCAGTGAGGTATTCTGGTTGGGTTTGGGCTGAATCTTCATTTGCTTCTGCTTCCCTTTTGGGCTGAAGACACAAAATACCCCAAAGATAAAACTGTTAGTACCAAAGGACTCAAACACAAAATTTCCCCTGCAAAATGCCCTGTTTTCTGCAGCAAACGCACCACCCAAGTGACCTCTTTTTCCCAGTGTAGTAACTCTAAAAATAGTTACAATATCATTCTGTTTGCTAAAGGCACACGCATTTGCAAGAACAAGATTTTATCTCACCTTTTAAAACACACACTCATTTTGCTTAGATAACACATCATACACAAGTCAGAAAAGGGCTATACAGCACTTTTTCCAACAGTTACTAAACAACAGCAAAAAGAAACTGCCTCTTCCATTTCCTCCAGAGGAAATACTCCTAATCCTCCCGCCTTTCACCTACCAGAATTCTGCACAAACTGAATTTGAGCTTATGATTTTATCATCCAAAAGAGCATCAGGAATGAATGACACCGTTACCAACGGCTTGTTCATGAGGGCCTGTCTACCGCTGTCATCTCCCAGGACGCTGACAGCGGGTCTCGCTATCTCGACGTTACCTGGATGCTCTGCTAGTTGAGGGTGAGCTGCTGCTGCTTCTTAGCCGCTTCCGGTAGCGGGGCCTTCTCCTCTTCTGACACAGCATTGCGGACTTGTACTCGGAGATGATATTTTTCATGTGGTTTTCGAATAAGGCAGAGAGTCGAAGTGTCATGCTGTAAATCTGGAGTGAGAAAGCATGGCGGTACTTAGAAGTTGAAAAAGTAGAAGATGAGCAAAGAAAAAAGCCACAAAGATGCCCAGACTTTGTAGCACAAAAGAAAAATTCATGGTGACGTCCAACTAGGAGGCTCTGTACAGATAATTTCCTTCCATGGTACATGCATATTCTTGCAACAGAAAGTGTTTTCATAAAAGGATTTAATTACTTACAGGACAAAATATTTACGGGGTTAAAGGAAAATGGATATCTAGATTACTGAAATAGAGCCCCCTTTTTAATCTCCATGAAGCAGGGTGTTAAGATAACCTGAAGTACCACAGGAAAAACAATCAAATTTCGCTGCCTCCTCACCTTTGTTTTCACTTTAATTCCCCAGTGCTGAGTCCTGACCCCAGCCCTACAGAGCTGCACGCAGAAGCCAGCTAAAATGTCCTCATTCCTGTAAGCCAGATGTCAAAATCACCAAACCGCTTTCCTGTCCTCTTTCTTGGCTTGGCCTCTGAGTAGCCTCACCCACAAACTCCCTCATGGCTATTGCTCCCCATTCCAGACTGTATTTACTTCTGTTCTTGATTTCACCTGGGATACGTTTGAGTTATGACAAACTAATAGTTCACACTCAGCATAAGTAAAACGAAGTCCTTGGCTCCTTCCACATACTCAGAACCCTTCTGCTGCATCCAGTCTTCTGAAAATTGCATAAACGCCATCAAGAAGATGCTACCATCACCTTGTACTCTGACCCCTTCCCATTTCTTGCAGTTTGTCTCAACATAAAATCTCTTAGATACAGACTTTTCTTTACATTCATGTATCTTAATTGTTGCCCAGACCCTTATATTTTAGCAACACCTTTTTCTTTAGCTCTGGTACGCAGTACCTGCCCTTCTTGCCTCCATTTCTCATTCCAAAGATGGTAAAATGGGCTAAAAAAACCTCAGACACCAGCAGACATCTGGCCGCCGAGGAAGCTGCCGTGGCAGAAGGCCCAGCTGTGTGCCCCAGCCCTCCAGCAAGGCTCACCTCGCTGAGGCACTCCACAGAGTTAAACTCATCAATGGATATTGATGGGCCGCTCTTTTAAAGTAATTTGGGAGTTTACTCACAAGCTGCTCAGTTATTAACACGCAGGGAAGTTCCCGGGGAGCAGGCAGCAGTAAATAACTCACCAAGATTACTCTGATGTCAAGCACACGTAAAACACCCTCAAATAACTTATCTTCTCGCAATCCTCCACTGATTTCCCTTCTGAAGTGACTGGTCTTTATCTTCAGAGCTCACCCACAGCCTTTCAGCCCGCATTCAACACCAAGAGTTCAATCTACCCTCAGCGACGACGACTTGGTGCTTCCCTTGCACTCGTTCACGCTCGCCTGGAGCTCCCCTCTCCCACAGCATCACTCTACTCCCAGCTTACTCTCACCATCCTGCTTACACAAAGCACAGCAGTTGTTATTCCACTGATGAACGAGGACAATTACTCCTCAAGTGATGAGTAAGGGCACACAACCTCCTGCTTCCAGAAGCATCATAATGCTCTCAACTCCTCTGGTAGCAGAAATACTGCCCAATACTTGCTTTAACAGGAGATTAAAACAGATTGTCATATGTATGCCGTTATCAAGCTGATAGCCTTGTTTCCAGGAATAAATTATTGATACAACAAAAGGAACTGGTGATCAGTTTTCTGCTACAAATATTCAAAGAAATAGTTGCAACATTAACCACAGACTTTCTCAGCAGCTGTGAGTTCATGAAGTTCAGATGAAAATGAAATCCAGCAGTGATCTGCGTGAGCAGAACAAAGCAAATTTACAACCACGGGTCCCAGAATGGACATAAACTACTTTATTTCACAGTGCAGTGCTTTGCTCTTCGATACAGGCCTTATTTCAGACACCGTATGGGCCAGGGTCTTTGGAAAGAAGGCATTAAAATGTCTATGACTCACTCGAGACTTTTTATTCGGAGTGTAAGCTTTAGAGTTGCAGAATATTAAGCGAATATCTTTGTAGAATTCCAAGGGACTAGTGTAGTTTCCTGCTTCCAAGGTTTCTTTCACAGTGCTGAAGTCCATAGGAGTGTCTACAATGTCTCGATAATCCTGTAAGAACAACCAGGAAAATGATAAAGGATGTTAAATCCTACAGCAATAGGAACACCTCATGTTCATCCACAACAGTGGCTCTCAGTTATTTCTGCTTGAGAGTGAAAATTCTCTGAAAACACCGATGTGCAGAACCTGGTGCGTTCAACAGGCCTTTGTAATTTGGAATGAGGGAGTTGTACTCACAGGGTAGGAAAAGAGATCAACTGGCTGCCTAAAAGGCTCAGAGTCCTCTCTTTCATAGATGAGGTTCAAGAGCTGCTTGCACTGCTCTTTCCAAGCCTCGGGACTTGCTTTCATGGGCTGCCTTTTTATTCGTCGTCTTACCTGCAGGGAGAAGATGTAGTTCATCATTTTTCAGAATACTCACGTTTTTCACTTTAAATTCCTATTAATTCACCAGCATTTTGGCTCAAAGCAGATTTCCACAGTTAATCGAAGCGTGGCTGATGGCACAACGACAGGCAGTATGTGAACTGCAGAAATACGCCTTGTCTGGTAACACAGAAACACTCAAAGCCAGGAGTGTAAGGTTTCAGGTGAGAAAGATTTCAGATCCAGCTCACTATTCTTATCAGCTTTCATCCAAATTTGACTGAAAATTGAATCTGTTCTGGTTATCTTCCAATAAAGAAAAAGATTCTTCAGCAGTTAAGGAGATGTTCCTGCACAGTAACTTCCTTCTCTGCCAACGCTCGCACCCCTGCAACCCGATCCGCACAGCTGGGGCTGCAGACTCTCGCTCTGGCAGATGTGAGCCATTCCAGAGCGAAGGGAGTGATTCGGTGCCTGCTCCAGCTCCCTGCACAGCCAGACCCAGCAGAAATGTTTACTCACTCGTCTTTTTCCAGAGGAAGTTCCCGGAGCGTCTGAATCTACATCGACTTCTGCCACCTAAAGGCAAAGGTAACGATTACACACGTGCTTCTGCGCACGCTGGGCAGCAGATAGAGGGGAGAAACCCAGCCAGGCAACCGCCAACACGATTTTAAACTGCTCAAACGCAATGAGTGGGTCCAGCAAAATAGAAATCAGCTTCAAACTAGAACTTACATAACTTGGAAAAAAGAAATAATTAGGCGGATGAGCTGTTTCATCTCTTTTCCAAGTTTGCTTCTATAAAAATGATACATAAACACGTGAGAAATAGGAATGGTTCATTTTCAGTCCTCAAGACAAGTCCCAGTCTTGCAGAGCAGTAACCCCCTGCCTAAAAGTTCATGCTCTGAGCAGCTGTACCGAGTTCAGTCAGGTTTCATGGAGCATCTGACTTACAAGTGGATGTAACAGTCTTTTCAGAATCTGCCTTTAGAAAATACAACTTTGTACAAAGCTTCCTCCCAGTAATTGAAAATAAATCATTTTGGGGGGACAGGATAGTTCCTATGAAAAATCTGAAAGTAATTTCTTTCTTATTTTAAAATACATTCTAAGCCAAAACATGTTCTCAAGCAGCTCTTTGATGGGCTGGAGAGAAAGGAAGGTGATGTAGTAGCAACTGTGGACACTGCCTGAGCATGGAACGTGTGAGATTCACAAGAAGGCTGAGTTGGGGAAAGGAGAGTCTGCTGTCTGAGTCACGAAAATCCCTCACTGTCTTCAAAACCCTCTGTTAACAGTCTGTGAAAATAGATGCCGTTATTATAGCTTCAGTTTTATAAATGTAATTAAATTATTCCATTGTAGGATAAATTTTAAGTGTAAGGAGAGAGAAAAAGCTAAAGGAAGTGGTGTCTATCCCGGCTTCTACCTGTCACTTCACTCCATGGTACAACCAACGGGAAACGAGACAGAACGACGTAAGAAAACCAGCTCTGCTGCCTGGCTGGCAATAGGAGAGCTGTTCTTCTGGTTCGGCAGACTGCACCGCAGCTCCAGCTCATGTTCCCCCACGTACTAACGCTGCCTCACACAACTGAACAGCGTGTACTGACAGAAGATTAAAGACAGGCAGTTCTGAGATTCATTTTTACTTACGTAAGGGAGCTTTAGCCCCAGGTGAGCAACACAATAGGCTCAGCTCAAACACCAAGTACAACTACACTTAAAATAAAAACTCAGCCCAAAAAAAAAAAAAAAAAAAAAAAAAAAAATCTTTGCTCAAATTTCTTCCCAGTGCTGAATTTAAAAAGGCAGGAAGTTCTGACGACCAGACTCCATGGTCTTACCTCCTCTTCTTCATCAGTACTGCTTAGGTCTTCTGCCTTCACTTTGTTATATATCTCTAATATATCAGTACAGCTCTGATCCCTGCAGGACAAGGACAAAAGCCAAGATACATAATCAAAGCTCTCAGAAAACGCGAGCTGTCAGGTCTCTGAAGTCAAAGCCCAGCCTACCCGATGAAGCGCAGTAAGACATCTGTGACAATTTTGGCTGCTTTGACGATAGGACTGTCTGGCTCGTTGAAAGTCCTGGCGTTATGTTCAATGTACCGTACCTCCCACATCAGCGCAGAGATCCTCCTGAACAACAGAGGAAAGGGACGGGGAGGAAGGGGTGCGTTACTTTCCTTCTAAGCTCAGTGGGATTCCTCAGCAAAAAAAGGAATTGGGTAACTCAGATCTGGGAGAAACAGGTTGGTAGAGACCAAGGTGAGTGTTTCTGTTCACATACTGCTGACTGCCCCAGTGCCAGGCTGTGACAGCTCTGTGGAACAAAAGATGTCCCTCTTCAAATCAGCAATAAACGGAATGAAAAGAGGAAACAAACCCACTGAGGACAACTCCCACTCAGAGAAAGCCTCACAGATACAGCAGTCCTCTGAGAGGAAAAAAGGAGCAGGACATTATTCATCCCCCAGTTAACTGGAAAAACACCAGCTTTTGCCTTAACAATGTGGCCAAAGAACTTACTCTTCAGGAGGACTCACTCTGCCCAAGGCCAAATAGAATCTGATCTGATGCTGTTGGCTCGTGGAAGAAATACATTGCTGAAGTGGCATTATGCAGTATTCAGCTACACATTGTCCTCGGTGGGGACATTACAAACAAATAAAAATCCAACCGACCTATAAAACCTGTTTTCAAGTCTCCTCCTGATCGTGGTGAGGTCAGTTGGGTAAGCAACAACAGTGCAATACATGGGATAGGCACTAAGGTCCACCGGAACAGCAAAGGGATTAGAAATGTCTGAAAGACAAGAGATCAAACCCGTTTAGATGCCTCAGAAGATAACTAGATTCCTTACAATGGTTTCTGGGTTTTCTTTGTATGAATTCAGCAAAATCAATACAGATCTACAGCTGGGTATGTCATTACCCTAAGGGCAGGACTCCTCCTCTTGCACCAGCTCTTAAAGGCTCTTGAAAAAGTGTTTTTGTTAGGTATCTCATCTGAGCTTTGCATGCCAGCAGCCAACCCTAGTGCTAAAAAGCAAACACGGCATACGCACTTACAACAGGAATACTACCACAAGAACTAAGAATACAGATACGTCCCGTGTGTAAATATAGGACGGAATTTAAATCAGAGCATTTCCAACACCCCACTCCAACTCCCAGCGCTCCATCCTACCCACTCTTCAGTCATGTGTTCAATCCTTCCACCTTTTCTCTCCAAACATACCAAGGGAAAGAAGTTGCTCAATCCCCCGGATGACTCGTTCGCATTCTTCATCTCTGGAATGGGCCCCCCATTCTCCTTCCTGGGGTTTGTAGAGAAGAGCTGTCAGCTCCTCGGGAGTCACAGGAACTCCAGCACCAACCTCCTCTGGATAAGCAGCTAAATATGAAGAATTCAACAGCAGTAAGTACCAGCGGTGGCAAAACACTATTTACTTTGTATGTGGACACGAATTCAACACACACTTACTTCCTTCTGGAATTGGTTCCATGTCCCACGGACTCATCCTCTCTCTTTCATTATTGTCCCAGCTATTAAAGAAAAAAATACATTCAAATGTGTAAGACAGAGCTGAATATAATGATACACCTTTTCTTTACCAGACTTAAACCTAAAGGTCCTGCCTGTTCAAAGCAAGACAAGTTACTGGCTACATTCCAACCCCTTATTCTTCTCTTTTATCTCCTATGTATTCACTGCACTGCTGTTTACACCAAAAGCTCTGGTTTCTGAAGACGTTTTTAATTAAATAAATAACAACAAAGTGGTTGATTATGTACTGAAATGCAAAAAAGGATCCTAGCTCTTGAGGTACACATGAAAACACCCAGGAGCCCCGGAGCCTGGGAACCCGTGGGACACACCGGAGCTGTGTAAGTACTCACTGAACGCAGTAGCACTGGAAGGAACTATCTGGGTATTCTGCCTGGAAAGGCTGCTGACTCTCCACAGTCCCAAACCACCAAGCGTCATCTATTATGCTGCGAAATCTATCCCCTGTAAGGCAAAAGGTGGCACTCGGTAAAACCAACCTAAATAGTCGTTCAATGCTTCTGTTTAGAGGATCAGCTGCGTCTTTCACCAATGCACTACTTCAATTCTCACAGTTTGCACTGCAGGAGGCAAGCCCTTCCCCTAAAGGGAGGACTCGCACGTCTCCAGTCATTAGTCCATGCCTCAAATCTCAACGTAACAGTAGATTCTTCGTAACAGTTTGTCTCATTTCTCTTTTTCTTTTTTCTATTAAACAGCTGCAGAAACATTGCAAAACATATGGAAGTAGGAAAAAAAAAAGTAGTCACCTATTTGCCAGTTCCTCTCTTTGGCTTCATTATAAAACTGGTGCAGCACAAGGAAGTCAATAACATCTGGCATATCATGGTACCTTCATGAAACAGAGACAAAGAACATGGCTTCTATGACCCAGAAAGAGTTCCACACGCACAATACAGTCTCCAAACACAACATTTCATGCATTTTGTTTTTCAGGTTGGGTGCAGTAACTAATGCTGTCATCGTGCTTTGCAAGAGAAAGAAAGGAAAGGGGGAAAGAAGCTTCTAAACGGCAAGAAAATCTCTTGAAGAGTGTTATCGGCATCTCAGTGACTTACTTTATGGAAAATGATTCTCCTGTCATTTTGCCTGTGATTGGATCCAGGAACGCAAGCTTCAAGCAGCACAGCGTAGGAGGCCCAACTTCATATTTAATTCCTACAGTCTTCACAAATTCTTGTTCCTGTTTATCAGTAAGCACAGAACAGCTTTATTTTAACTCACTAGCAACAAAACCATCCATGTTAAAGTACCCAATGTATTAATAAAAAACAAGTACGTTTCCACTCGACAGCTCGGGTGATTTCACCCACAAATGTTTTCTTTTCCAAATACCATAAATCAATCCCAGGCACCTTGAAAAGAAAAACAGAAAGATGGCAGATGCCCATCCCCTCGGTAGATTTGAGAGCCGTGTAACTCCTGTGATGAGGTTCTAAGGAACACACCGGCTCTGGTGCTAACCACGTGGACGGCACCAAAGGTGCCTGCGCCCCGCCAGGGCCTGTCCCCCTCGCACAGCAACGGACAGGGGAAACGAAAGGAAATTCTTCCTCTTCCAGTGGAAATTCAACAATAGCCTTTCTGTTCACGTCCTGTCACCCAGCAGCTGGGGGCAAGGTCTCTATCCTCAGTGAAACGCTATTTCCTTTTCCTGACAAACCGATGGTGCCTTTGGAGATGACTAGGACCAGAAACTGGGTATTTTTCCAGTAAAGCAGTTCTTGTCATTAGTAGAACCACTGGCATACGCTTACATGACTATTAGCACACAAATGTGCTCTTCTCTTGATACGAAATCTGAGAAAAGCAGGAAAAAAAATAGGGCAACACTGTGGATTAAGTATTCAGGGACTCAGTGTTTCCAAGCAAAAGGATAAGAAAAATCAACATAATTATGTAAACCCAAGCAAACCCTCATCTTGTAAAATTGTGTTGTGTGTCTTCAAGGATGGCGATTCCACGGTCTCTCTTGCACAACCCGTTCCAGTGCTTAACTACTCACTCGGAGGGATTTTTAATTGAATATTCTACATTTGCTTAATCTATCAGGCCAGAACACCATACGAGACAGACTTTCACATTCCTTAACATCCTTCTGGCTTCCTGTTACCAGGAACTGAACAGATGTAAAGGCTTTGTGCTAAGGAAAACACTAACTTGAAGATTTACAATTTTAATTTTGATATTAACATTTTGAAGTAATCCCTTCTTCGTATTTTTCATACTGGTTTTTAATGTCAATCCAACATGACAGAGACAATCAGCTCTTTGAACTATTTGTTTAACTTACCCTGAGTTCCATTTTGTTCCATGGTTGTTTTTGCATGTTAATACTGTAAATTTTTGCCTTCCTTACTGCCCGCACATAAGCTTCATGGCCTTGCCTAAAGTATATGATCTTAAAAGAAAATTGAAAAAAAAATTATTTTACTGACAGTTCTCTTCCTGTTTATTCTAAACTTCCAGAGAACGCATCAGGCACCACCCCTTTCAGAACACATTGTACACTTCTTGATTTCATTACAAAGAGCTCCTCTCCTTAAAAATACTTAGCCCCCAAAGGGGTGTCTGCTATGTGCTTTCAAACACGGGATCGTTATGAACTGCGCAGGTTTGTCTGAAGATGCACAATCAATTCTTCCCGCTACTCCTGAGCTCCACGTGCACACAACCAGACACAGGACAGCTATCTGTAAGCACCTGACAGCCTGAGAAGGAACAAAGGTTATCGACACTCAGCCTATCTCGAGCACGATTCAGGGAAATATTGCTAGATGTGATGGTTGGGTCCCACACAAGCTCGTCAGCCTGGGGGGACTTTCAAAATCGCTACACTCGTTACCTCGTCACCCATCTGTGGGACAAAAGGCGAGCGGCGGGGGATAGTATCCAAGATCCACTGTGGGGCAAGCCATTCTTCACTGGGTTCGCCCTCCATTGACAGCAGTCCGCTCGGTTTCTTAAATAGATGACAGTAAATGTAGAAGGCAAGTTGTAATTACTACAGCAGAACACAGGAAAAACCAATCCTACAGCACTTACTGAAGACAACTAGATAGAGGGGCAAAGCAAATGCTGCAATGCCAACCTTCCAAAAACCTCAGCTACACTGCAGGGAGTAAGACATGTTCATTATAAACGTATCAGAAGATTAAAATGTTCATAAATGAAGAGATTATATTGCTTTCGAAACATTCTAATGTCATCTTTAAAAAATACTAGGAAAAAGAAATCTGACAGCGTAGACACAATACAGATGCACTGTAATTTTACAACAAAACCACCTTGGGGTAAACCTAACTGCAGTGAAGAGCGTCAATCCGGGAGGAAACACGCTGCCTGTAACAGAGAACTACCTGCACGAAAGGTGCAAGTACCGCTATGTCACACAGCAGCAAAACGAACAAGCAAATCACTCTGGTACCACCAGTGCTACAGTTCCTGAGCTATCTACAGGTCCTTTCACACTATATTGTCTGTGAGAATTTTTACTTTGAAAACGACCACTCCAAAAAAAAAATATTTGTATTCACCAAAAAAAGACCCTAAAAAAACGCTGACCTTTTTTCTAGGCTGTTTAAGTTTCCTTCGCTTTGGCTCCAGTCCTTTTGTTCCCTTCATATTTTCATCTTCAGAACTGCTGCAGATTTTCCGCGCTGCCTGCCTGGTTTGTCTCTTTGGAGGCTGGAGATTAATCCCGGCATCTGCTGTCCAGTCAGAATATTCACTTGATGAATCACTGTAGATAATAAAAAGTTGTAAGAAAGAAAACAGCGCTTTGTTTTTCACACCGAAGCATGAAAGGTCCAAAGTGGAATGAAAGCTCCCAAGATTCAACCTGCTCTTCTGGTCAAGTGCAACAGATGTCAGGATTAGCACAAAACTTCATTCTCCTGCGAATGTCACAAAACCCCAAGCGCCCTGTAATCTGTGTATTTCAGCAAATTATTTTATCAATAGCAAACTCACGATAAAACCAGAGTTCTGGCCGATTCCCGTTTTCACTAATGATCTCACTTGATTCATAGACCGACTGCGTAAGAACTGACTGCACAAAACGCATGAAAAACTCTGAAAAGTGGAGCACGCTCCTAAAAACACAGTTCTGACTTCTTTAACATCCAAAGAACACACATAAGGTATTTATATTAGCTCACGGCCCTTCCAGCCATGAAAGCATAACATTAAGAATGAGCAAAGAAGTAGTAGTCAAACACAAACCCATACTGACCGCAGAAAGGCGAGGAAACACCGAGGTATGAACAGAAGATACACACGCACTTCCATCGATATTTCTATGGCATATCACCAAGTGGCATTGGGTTTTTTCAAGCAGTTCTTAACTAAAGACCACATTTTCTTATAAATGGTCTCTCAAAACTGTTTTTGACTTTGCAAAAGACCAAAAAAAACCCCTTACAATATAAAGCTCTTCATGAAGAATGGGGGAAAAAGTCAGTCTTCAAAATGGAGACTTTTTCACACCAGTTTTCTGTCAAATACGTAATAAAAACTTCTACAATTAGTCACATAAATCCATACAAGTATTTGTCTGTTCTCAGACTCCACAGATTTTGCTGGCTACCATTTTAAACCACCAAAGTGTCCTAACCACTTCGCTTCGACCCGTCCCAAGGCGTAACAAACCCGTGCTGACTCGTAGTCTCAGTATTAACTGTCTCACTTAAACGATACAGTCCTCTGACGTCAACAATTCAGGGAGCAGTCAAGCTACCTGGAAGTGCTTTCGCTGTGCCATGCTGCCGCGGGATCGTCCATCGACGCGTCGCTTGTGCCAACGGTCTCATCTTCCTGTGTGAAAAACAAAAGGTTTCACCTTGGGGCCAAGTCCAAAGTGTGTCGTTTTTGTCTGTAGGCAAGTTACACGAGTTGTCTCACTTGAGGAAAGCTTTGGATGTAAGGACTGGTGCAGCTTTAAATAAGTCCACAGTTTCTTTCTGTATCTTAATTAAGACATACTCTATGCTTATGTAATTCCTACAGAGAGAGATGTGCATTTTAATGCTATTAGAACTGTAGAAGAGTTCTCACTGAGCTGTTTGATTAATCAGTGTTGGTGGCAAGTGCCCAGCTTTACAGCCACTCTGTACCTTCAATGCATTTACTAAGTGACAATGTTCAGTCTCTTTTTACTTCGTGCGCTTCCTTAATGAGAACAAGTCGTATTTAATCTGGTACGTTTTAAGCTCTTCCCTTGCCAATATCAATGATTAATACCAATGCTCGATCTCCTTCAAGCGCAGTCTACAGCTCCAGATGAAAACAAAGTGCTGAATCTGACCTAGAATATATGTGCTGTATGGAATCCCAAAATAGCGAGTGGTTTAACACAACCCAGTTAATTGACTTGAAAGTGTCTCAGATTTCCAAAAATACCCAGCCTGTTTTGAGCTCGATTTGAACACTGGCACTGAGCTAAACCATCCTTCGCTCTTCAAGATCACCACACCACAGAGACACCACACCCCCAACAGACCAACGATCTGAGTGTTTCTTCCTACGTGGAGAAACTTGGGCCCTTAGCGGTAAATCTGCTGTCAAACCACACGATTTGTGAACAGGAAACCTATCGACAGCATCGCGCGGTGTCTCAGACCTCGGAGGAGCTGTCTGATTCCTCCCGGGCGCGTGCGTTCTGACTCGCTCCTTGCTGGTGGTGCTCTATGGTGGAGCGTGTTTGGTAGGCGTGCTGCCGTTTGCGCTGGTTTCTTCTCAAAGACCTTCCGCTTCCTGGCTGGTAATCGTTCTGTTACCACAGGACACGAGGGGCAGAAAGAAAAAGAGAAGAGATTTTTGTTTTGGCTTAGTGCTCAGAACTGCTTCTCAGCCGGGTTCGCTCCTCTGGGGATGGAACTCACCCGCTGCAAGGTGTGGGACGGCTTTCGCTTCTTTTCAACAGTGTATAAACTAATTTCAATTTCTCCTTTGGCAGCTCGACATTCTTCCTGGACCCTAATTACACACAGCAAACATTCATTTTATTCCATAAATCATCACATAACTTGACAGTCTCGTTAATATACACATTCAAATGCTTCTGGTTCCCTTGCTCTAAGAAATCTGTGCACAAGTCCTCCGAGCAGCAGCCACACCAACTTCACCGCTGCAATCGCAGGTTAAGGAAGCAAACTTGGTAGTTGAGCATGAGTAATCATTTTCAAGTAAGTTGAAATGTATTAGAACTATTTTCATGGGGTTTTTTTAAATAAAAAATGTGGTATTTGAACTACTGAAGAACGATTCGATTGTCAGAAGGAACAACCGCTGTCTACTCTCCATCGCTGTAATCCTAATATCTGAGTTTCAAAACAAAACAAGCCAAGCCAAGCCAACACATTGTTAAAAATAATTTTTAAAACTTGTAACAGGTCTATGGAGGGATCATGAAACATCATACAAGTTAATCTTTTCCCCTGTCTCACTTAGCATCTTACTTGCTGATGCCTGGAGGAAGCTCATTCACCACCACCCTCCTGCTCCACGCCATGAGATCTCTCTCTGTCGCCATTTGGCTGCGAGGAGCGTTGTGATGCATTTGCCGGACCCCTTCAATCTGCCCACTTCTCCGCAGACCAACGTTTGGTGGAGATGTAACATCCAAACCTGGACTTCGAAGAGCTAAGGAAGAAAACAATTTTTCTTCACTTCTACGAGCCACCAGTAAAATCTGGACTTTAAAGCTGAAGGACTGCCTGGAGATGCTTTATGCAACACAGTACAACATACTCAGGAGAAAACAGATGCTTTAGGACAAAACGTGGGACAAAACCAGCTGGTAATATCAGCATTGCTGCCTTGATTTAGCTCAGCACTTGGGAAGGTATCAACCCAACTTCCACACGCTGAGGAAGGGTAACTGCACGGATCAACTGCATTCATGGCTGTGCAAACCTGTACCAAAACATTCGCTATTTCAGCATCAGGTATTTTACACAGACTCTAATTAACTGGCACAAACGGGCAGTTCAGAAGTGAAGTTGCTGATCAGTGCAAGATCTGTAAGGTAACCACTTTAATTTCTATACACTCACATCTGGAAATTCCCCTTCACACAAATACACGGACACACAGGTAAAAACCGAGAACCGGGACTGCATCACACATCAACCTATTGTAAGGAGTAGAAAAGACTTCTCGAGAGCTGGAGCTGGCTTCCCGGCCACCTTCTTGACAATACCAATTTAGATCAAAGCAAAAGTCTATTTTCAGCATTTTTCACTAATATTTTTCCTATTTCTTCTTGAATTTAAAGCCAAGTTGCTCCAGATCTGGCAATCCTCACGAGCTCTGCCAGGAAACCTAATTCAAACATGTGTAATCAGTCATTTAACCTAGAACTAATTTATTAGCGGATGCAAATCTCTTAAAAGCTCGGGATGACTCGCAGCCCAAGTCCGCAGCATCTGCTCTCCTACATCAACTGCACTCAGGCAGCTGCCTCGCAGTCAGCCATTCACATCTGATTGAGTTCGGTTTAAATTTTTAATCACTTTGTGTATTAAAAAAACCCCATAAAATCCCAGTAGCAGAACACTTAGCAGGAGAATAATCTCAGGCTTTCTAAGGGAACACTGAGACAGAGCAGACATGTTTATTTTATAAACACGGATGCTCAGCCTTAGCATTTCTGCTGCAACAGGAAGCCATTAGTCTGTCACAACATTGTATTCCCCTGACATTCTCTAATTATATACTGTTCTCTTGACACTATCATGTCAATTATAATGATTATTAGATTATCTCTGCAGTGACTGACATCCAGACAATACTGTGTTTCTGAGGAAAGGTTTATAACAGGAATAATTACAGTCTAAACAGTTCTAGGTAATCCGATACAGCCCAGTTAGACCATTGCATGCCCTCAGCACCAGCAGAACGTCCAGCTGCTCCACACAGGTTAACTATGTGTATGAGAACAAGGAAGAAAAGCATCCTCCAAGACATAGTCCCAGAACTTGTATTAACACATCTGGATTAGCGCTTTAGGAAAAGAAAGGACGGTGGTAACGAAGGGACACCCACCTCCATTAACCGAGTGGGACCTGTTGAGCGGTGGGTTTGGAAGAGTTTCTCCTTCATTAATTAGTCTCAGATCTTGCTCCCTCTGTAGCTCTCTGATCATCCCATCAAGGATACTCTCATCCTGGTCATTAGTTTGCTGCCCAATGACTTGTTCAACTACTTCGCCATCACCTTGACAAGAACAAAGCCACAGCTGCTTATAAAACGATTGATTTCTGTTTTACTAAACACCACAGGAACAATCAAACTTAAAACTGGGGACAATTATTCGTCTGCTCTGCAGAACATCTGATCGCCAGCTGCCCTCCTGCTCTCGTGAAACAAACGGAGGCAAAGTTTATAAGAGAAGTTACAATAAAACCCTGAAATTACAGACCTCACATAAAATAGAAACACAAATCCTTAGAAACAGCAGGGAAAAAAAAAAAAGCTTCAGTAGGTAATTACAGAAGATCTCACGATCAGCATTGTGCAAAAGTTTCTATCTACAAGAAAAAAATCTGTTCCAAAAAACAAAAGCTGCTTTTTCAGTGTCTGTCTTACCTTCCTGCTTCCTTACACCCACAGTTACAATGCGGTTTATGGGACAATTCTTTTGAATTCTAACGGGTAGGAGCTCATGGGTTTTGCAATACTGCAGTCTCCTCACCTTTCCTCCAGCTACACCGATTCTGTACAATCCCTTTATCCCATAAAGCCACCCCACCTCCTCTTCTACCTCTACGGTGAATTTAAACCACTGGTTTCAGAAGGCAACTGGAACAAACAAACCCTTATAGTACCGTCCTGCCGAGCCGGGGCTCAAAACCGTGCAACGCACGTGTAATGCAGGAGTTTTCGGCTGCATACCGTTAGCTACGTATCCCAGCTGAGGGATGAGTTGTTCATCCTTGCAATTCTCCCTCCCTGGCACCAGTCGCTGGAATCTCGTGGGATGAGGATTTCCATCCACATCCACTAAGAACGGAGGAGGCATCAGATGCGGAGCCTGTTGAGTCTGTTCGTCCAACACATAGTTATTGGCATCCCGGATCAGGGGTCGGTAATCCGTGTGGAAGAACATCTGATCGGGAATCTGCAAGAAAAGCAACTTGGTAAATAAATCGAGGGCTGTTTGCAGCTGTCTCGCTGCTCTGGAATGGCTCCCACACCCATAAACCACCACCTCGACACCGAGCATCAGCAGAAGAAATGTTATGACAGAGAACAGATCCCTGCCACAAATGTGTCTTATTATCGAGGCCTGATGCAAAAATTCCACAGGAAAATAAGCCAACAGAGGTGAACCGACAGAAGTGAATGCTTTGCTCCCCTGTCTAGAGATCCTCTTGTCTAAATCTTTTTGATTCAGGTAAACGGCTCTATGGTCTAATTACTGCTTTGCGTGGGACAGGGCGAGGGAACGAGCTGCAACACAAATACTTCCAAGACAAAATCAGGTCAAGACACAAAAGAGTTTTAAATGGATTCAACCCACCTTTTCATAATATTTATTGCATCCAAAACCAAATAGTAGCAGATGTCCATGAGAGTCTGTGCAGGCAAAATGCTGTCCATCTGGAGAGAACTTGCAATCAAAAACAGCGCCGTGGCCTTGGCCCTCAATCTGGACACAAGCACAGAGCATTCCCTTCACAATCACAATGTTCTCCGCAAGAGCATTTTTACCAGAACTTCACAAGTATTTAATCCTAATTCTCTGTTGTTTCTCATCTTGCTCGAGATGATTCACACTTACATCTTTTTCCACTTAATTGTTAAAGCTTCACTGAACAACGAAGTAAAACCTTGTATTTTCTCATCATCCCAAAATTTCAGGACAAATTTAAACGTGCGTTCTAAAACGACTACCTCCAAGCCTATATTTTGTGTTCCTGGCAGACACGGGGCAAGCCTGCACCAGAGATCTCCACCGTGTATTGGCTCCGCACGAGCAGGTTCCCCAGGAGGCCAGCTCAGGTCCTGAAGCAGTTCAGCCCTGTTTGCCCAGCACTGGAACCAAACCAACAAACCTGGCACTGGGCACGTTCAGCTACAGGCAGCACAGAGCCAGCCATCTCAGCTACAGCGTACAGGTTTACTGGTTTTCACTGCTCTGCCTTGGGAGTCACTGTGGTCTTTTGCATAGTACAACCATGCCCAGACTCATGAATAATAATCAGATGTAACAGATCCCATGAAAAACTTGCTGCTACGTTTACAATATGTAAAAACACTCTTTGGTGTTGCTTTCTGAAGAGTACGGAGTTTTCTTTATAATATATAAGAGTGTTCCCCTAGTCCTGTTGTAGCTTTGGTCACTGTAGGTATAAAATTAAATCTGCTTTTGCCTCAAGGTCAGTTTTACAAACATGAAAAAAAACCCCAAGCCCTGGCTGATCATTCTTACCATGTTAAAGTAATTGCGAATTTTTGTTCCTTTGTCTATATCCCAGACAAAAATGTTACCATCATGACCCGCCGAAAGTACAATCCTTTGGTCGAATGGATGGGCCTCCAGAACAAAAACTTCATCATCGTGACCCTGCGATGAAAGCAGGGTGAAAAAGAAGTCATATTTCTCCACAGCTCCAAAGGTGAAGACATCTCAGTTCAGGAAGTCATCCACCACACATACCCCTCCCCGTAAGCACAAGACAGAGTGTACTTGAAGACAAAACACTCCTCCCTCCTCGGGGGCATGATGCTGCAGTTTAGCCTCAAACCACTCCAGACCGAACTACAACCGTTCGGGATGAGCCGCTTGGGTTTTACTCACAGATAAGCTATGAAGGAGCTGCCCTGTGGATGAGTTCCACACTTTGAGAAGGAAATTGTTGACTGCAGTGATGACAGTGGCATCGTACCGATCCCAAGCCACCATAGTAACCTTCAGTTTAGTCACCTTGTCCTCCCCAGATGCCATGTTGTTTCTAAAGAAATTAATAATTTAAAGAAGTAAATCAGTAACTACACAGGGAAACATTCAGCAGCACTAATGCAGTGTGAAATCAGGGAGCACGTGGCTGCCACCACTGTGGCTCCTGGCTACTGCGGGACAGTGAAGGATGGCCTCCGTGGTGGTAAAAACCAGAAAATATTCACTACCACGAAGATTTATGGAGTTTTGTTTCCTCAAAAAAGGACAAGTTTCTCTTCTGCTCTTAAGCGATCATCCTCGCTGACCCCAATTCTTGAGCCTGAGAACCAAATGTCACCACATTTCACCTCTTTCTTGAAACTTAGGGGAAAACACAATGCTAAGAAACATGCTGGATATATAATATGTTTTTATATATATATATTAGCATATCAGCATATGATCAGTGAGGTTCTACTAAAACCTTCTTCTGCGAGATGAACTCAGTTTAACATTCTTTCTTCAGACGTAAAATACTAAATATTCCCCAACCATCAGAGCAGGGAACTACCAACGTGTTAATTTTTTTTCTTTGGGGGGCTAATGAACTGTGTAACTGAAGAGAAGAAGCTGTGGCCTGTGGCAAATACGCCAACACACAAAGAACATGCAGTGAAATTACCTCAGAACGGAAGTAAATAAATAGTTTTCAAACCGATGGACGATTTTGTTTTGTGTGTACCAGTGGCTACGAAGTGTGTTCTGTTTGGGTTTATTTACCCTGTCATTTTAGTAGCCATGTCCAGGACCACACTCTTCCAGTCCTGCTGCTGATAGTGCCATATTCTTGCTGTTCCATCTCTGCTTCCGCTGACAAATCTTAAGCTATGGGGGAAAAAAAGGAAGAAAAAAAGCCATGGAATTCCCAGTAACCCAAGTCACCGCTGCTTTTGCTGTCCTACCCACACACCCATCTTGGGATCTTGTTTTCTCGCTATTCAGTAGCCTCATTCTGGAGTTTTCCATCGTCAGCAACAGCGTGGGTGTGCTAAATCCTGTGGCAAGAACACTGAGGAGCTTGGCAGAGGACTGTCCTTCACCTCAGGAAGGGTCTCTACGAGCACTTTTAGGTTATTCTGCAACAAACACGCGCATGTGTGTATATACACACACCTGGAAGCACCTCCTTGTGCGTATAAACTTGTCTTCATCGATATGTGCCCACACATGGGAGTGTTTCACGACTCATAAAACATCCTCACTCTGCTGCTACAGGAAGCGGGCAGCTCCGAGCTGCTGGCAAGCCCGGAGCACTCCCATTAACACCAGCACAGACGCTGGAACCTATTTCATCGTTATTCAGCACTTATTCTTCCTATTGTTTGTGCATCTCTGATCAAGAGAACCTCATTAAAAGCCAGTGAGGTTGCAATTTTCGTATCAGATACTGCACGGTACAGAAGAGTTTATACCCCACAACATTAATTACGTTTGGCCACAGCGAGCAGATGGCCTTGGAATGACTTCAATGTCGTAATTCATACGGGCTGCACATTCCCTTTTTAATGACATCAGCAAATCTCTCGAGCAGTTCGTAGTGGCAGCAAAGAAGAAGAAACTGCGTGCCAGGAGCCAAGCATATATTATAATGCATTCATTCGGGGAGAGGGTGAAGAGTTGAACGCAAGGAGGTAACCCAGCCTGTGAAGCTGAACACAAGTATTTTCATTTTTAAACTCCTCCTTGTTGAAGAAATTCCAGCATCCAGCCTTTCACTCCATTAGCTCTCATTGACTCTAAAATCAATGTTTGATGAGGATTTTTAAAAGATCTCCTCACTGGAGGGCCAACACCTTTACCAGTATATTCCATTTATCTCCCAAATCACTGTAAAAAGGTAAACCTATGCAATCTTATTTTAGTAAGTGATTCTTTCACCTCTTCAGCTTCCCTGAGGTGAATGTTTTCACCATGATGCAGAATTGTTTAAAAATGCTTGTGACAAGTTTTTTTTCTTTCTATTTTTACTTCTCTACATTCAGATAAACCAGAAGCTATTGCTTCACCATTTACAGCGTACCATCCTCAGTGACCGTGTGCCCTAACAGCCGCCGTGAGCCCTGGGCTCCCCCACCCTTCGCAGGAACCGCTCACGCAGTCACTCCAGCCCACTCCCACATCACTGTACGTGGTCCAGCACAGGGGCAGTTCCACTGGCAGAGCTACAGTTTGCCTTCGAAGGCTCCTGCTTGCCCACATCCTCGAAGGCTCCTGCCAAGGCAAATAAGGAACCCGAGCATGTCTGATGCGCGTGCAGGGGAGCCGTCCCGCGTGCTCAGTTCCAGCAAGTGAAAAGGAAGTTGATCCCTGGTCGCATAAAGGGACACAGACTCACAGAGTCTGTCTGTCTGGCAGTTTCAGAGTTACACACACACAAGACGAGGGATGAGGGCCTGGTTATTCCTCACATCACGTTTAGCCACTCACCTGTCACCGTTGTTACAGAACTGGACTGCAACCACTTTGTCCTGAACAGGAGGGAGGAAAATAATAGCAGTAAGTGCCTTGTAAGCTGAAACACTCATCCGGAAAGATCTTAATGCTGAGCTGCTATTTAGCAAACACACACACTATCCTGCACCACACTGTCTGACAAAATCACCAACAGAACAGTCACATTGGAAGTTAAAGCTTCCCCAGACATATTGTGTTGAACACTGAAACAGAAAACTTCAGAGCAACAATGGTTTCGTGTTGCTCCAGGGACAGAGACGATTTCCCACTCCATCTCCCTGACACCGAGATGTTCGGGAGCTGCAGCAGCTCTGTTCTTGCCTGGGTGCCGTGCCACAGGACCGTGTGCACCCCGGGGAAAGCTCTGCCCAGGAAACCCTGCACGTCTCAGACTATTCATTCCTGAACTGCTGAATATAGGAAACATGTTTTCCCTTTTGCGAGCAAGATCCTTTTTTCTTTTGCCGGCTTGGAGCTCTGAGATGTCCATGTGAGACCCAGGGCTCCCACTGAAGTGCAGTGGATCAATTTAGACCTCAGCCTTAATTGGTAAAGTGTTGTTAAGGTGGGCAGCAGGGCCATTAAGGTTCAAAGATCAATGCTGCGAAGCTCTCACAAGTGACAGCCCTGGCAGTGCTGCTATAAACTTGCATTTCTGATATATTCTTTGCCACGCATACGACAAATAATACAATCATCACCTGCTCTCGGTAACAACTAAGAAATGAAGAAAGATTTGATACTGTTTTAGTGATACTTCTTTATGGGGTTTCATTAAAACTGAGGCACTCAATGGTTTTAATAAAAGCTATCGAGCCTCGAACTTGAAAGCTACCACTGAAAACCATCGTACGGATATTTAAAACAGTCTGAATTTTTACGAGAAGCCCTCTGCATTCCCTGAGAAAGGGTGCTTTTAAGCTTACTCTATTTTCTAAATGAAATCATCATCATGATCCTTGACTGTGCACTCTAAGACCAGAATTACTTCAGGTTTTCTTGTCACATGGATTTGTGGTGACAACCAAAGTTAAATACTCAACAGTAAATTTAACAGGAAAAATTCCATTGTGCACGAAAACTGCTTTAGTTCCTCATCCCAACACAGACTTTCTTCTAGAATATGGGGAAATCATCTAGTCCCTCGGTTTCCTAGGGGAGTGAAATACCTAAAGCATATTTCGCACACATCTCCTGCCTCAGAGGAACTGAAAAATGAACATACCATGAATTTCCAGCCATTTAAATACCACAGTGGTGAGAGCCAACTCAACTCTAAAGACAGAAAACAAGTCCAATAGGCAGTACAAAAGCGAAGCTCCTGAAATAAGGTAAAGCAGGAAAAAAAGATTTGCTTTCTGATTTGTCTCTTACCGTATGAGACTCTAACTCGGCCATTTTCTCGGGAGATTCTGAGCCCAAATAATAAATTCGTATCACGTGGTCGGTGCTACCTGTTGCAATGAACATGCCACCTAAGAGAGACACGGTTTGCCGTCAGAAGAAAAGCCATCCAAGGAACAACCAATTTTGATTACTGCTTTATTGCCAAAGCAGCAAGCTACGGTTTTGAACAGAACATTTCCATATAATGAAAACACACGTCCTGAACAAAGCAGTTAACTCTGACAACTCCTCCTTTGATCTGTACTTTCGCAGCTTTAGCGTAACTAGGAGCTCTACAGTATCTCCCAGCTGCAAACCTGTCTACCCAAAGGGAGAGAATATTGCACAAGTGACAGCATTCATCCAGCAAAGCATTCGGCTGCTGGGGGTACGCACGGCTCACCTGGCTCCGGAACAGCTCTCGAGTTCAGAAAGCAAAAATTAATGAGGAATTACATCATTTTGTTTGCAAAAATCACTGTTGTTGAGAATTCAAAGCTACAACAAAGGGTGTCAGTTAAGCTGAGATTTTCAAACGCGTTGAATTGATCCTCGTAGAATTTAGCCAAATTTGGGAGGTGAGCAGAAGTGTAACCTTTGACCAGAGGCTGCCTGTCTGCCAGACTGCAAGAACTTTTCACTCGAAAATTTAACAAGATAAAACCTTAAAAGGATGTTAGAAAGAAAAATCTCTGATGGGCAAGACAAGAGACTGAGAGCAGAGTCTTTCTTGGAAGCGATCGAGACATTTTAGCGTAAATTATAGAAAAAAAAAGAAAAAAAGCAGCTTGAGGCAGACACTTAGCAGGGAAAATTGCAAACAATCACAATTTGTCAGTGTTGTAATTAACTGAAAAGGGGTTTAACACTGTTTGTATTTAAAAAGCAGCAGCAGCGCTGTCACCAAAGGCATTACAGCTCATAAAAACCGTTCAGCCACCTCCCAATGCATACCCACCGGAACTGAAGGATGAACAGGATATCTGAACGCCAGGCCTGGACCTCTCTGCAAATTTCACAGGGCGATCCCTATATGCAACAACACAACATTTTTACTTCTCATTACTTCATTCCAACGCCGTTCCCCAAGAACGGGGCACTGCAGCTCAGCAGGCAGAAGTCAACAGCCCCGTCCTACAGCTCTTCATTTCACAGTTTTCATCTAAGTTTGCTAGAACTTATTTTTCAGTTTAGTAATTTTCTTCGTTAGTTTAATAAGAAAACTATCATTTTCTAAATTGAAAAGACTGTTTATCTTATTTATCATGACACTCACCAATTAAATCTATTTAAATCAGAACCTGGCAAACCATTAGTCTAACAGCGTACTCCCTCTGAAGTACGGGTTTGATACCATCTACATAAGTGTGTTCTTTGGATTAAAAGCAAATTAATTCTTCTGCCTGGACATTTTGGACAATGGATTTAGTCCTAAACATAAAAGCTGGAAATTCTTCCACAACACCAGCTTGCAAAGCACAAACCCCAGAAATAACAGCCCTGATCTCCACCTCCCCTCTGGGCTGTCTCCCCAACACACAGGAGAAAGCGCTCCCAGCTCCACGCACTGGGATGGACTCATGCACAGGGTGTCTGTGGGAGAACACACCCAGGAAACCTGTTTATTGAGTTAGAATTATCAAAACAGGCTTACTTAAATTTCATGGTGTTGGCATGCCACTGCCAGAAACAGATTGTTCCATCAGCACCAGTAGAAGTGAGGTATCGCGTTGTTCCTTTCCTTGCTGGAGAGAACTAAAAATAAAGTTACAACAGTTAAACCAGCTAATTTCTTTCTTCCCTCACATGCTGTAAACAGGTAAATGGATGTTGGTAAGAATCTTTTTCACTGACATATTTGTTTTCTCCCCAAGAGAACAGACAGCGGGATTGGGGATAAGCGCAGAACCTGAGCTTCCCCAAAAATAAAGCTGAGAAATGGGAAATATCTGCACTTTGACTATGAAGTCTTTGTTCCTACCACACAGAAGTTAGTAAACTGGAGAAATGAAACAAGCCTAAACCCTTATAAGGGAGCAACAAGGTAAGGAAATACTTCTTTCTAGGACAGAACTGGCTCAGACATTGTAAAGACAACAGTGATTCCTGCATCCAAACCCAACAATCAGATGATTTTCTAAATTACCAAAAAGCTTGCGAGGAACATGTATATATATGTAAACAAATACATAAAACGCAAAACCAGCGCTTAAAATATGTTTGCCAAACAATCGCCTTAAAGCAAGTGACTTGTGACATGGCTGAACTCAGGTAAAATTCGAAGTGGAGGCAAGAGGGGGAGAGCCGCGACTCCCAGGGGCTATGGGCAGCGAGGGGAAGGCTGTGATGAATGGAGGGCAGCAAGGCCCCAGGAGAGGAACCCTGAGCCAAACACCCCACTCCTTCTCCCCTCCACGGGCACAACCCGTCAAATCACAGGGATTGTCCTTTTCATCCTGGAATGTTGTTTAGTGAGGGGTCTCTGCCTGGCAGCTGTGGGGGTTTTTAGAGCAAATCAACAGCGAATTACCAGCCACTATTGACTGTGTCACCACTAGAGATCTGAGTGCTGGCAGTTCAGTCTCTACTGCCCCGCTGTTGCTCACTGGGCACTTGCCACACAACTGGAACTGCAGGGGCACAAGCAGAGAGTCTCTGCACTCCCTGATCCGTGCTGCTGCAGCGTCTACGTATGCGATGGCCTCCAGAAGAGCTCCTTACGGCACAGGCTGAGATAACGAGCAAATGAGAACTGTGGAATAAAGACTTTTAGCTGACAGTATTCTTCTGAAAAATAAACGTTCTCTACAAACACACGACTTGGTGATGCCAGCCGTGCCTCCCTGCCTTGGGCAGTTGATGTGATGCTCTCAGGTCTAGCAAACGCACGGTCACCACGGAAGCAGCGATGGACCACGCAGTTAAAGGCAGACAGAAGCAGCAAGATCACCCCCTCAGGCAGCAGATGGCCACTGTGCAGGGCTGAGTTTGCCAGGGAACACCCTCGAGTTGGGGCAAATCTGTGCTGCCAGAGATGATGAGGTAAGTTTTATCCCTGATTGCTAATCCACATCTCCTAGTACCGCTTTAATTTCAGGGTTTAGGAAGAAAACGTCATTCCTTACCTGTATGGAAGTAATGGAAGCTGAGTGGCCCTGCAGCACAGCGACTGGGGCACAGGTTCGAAGACACCACACTCGGACAACTTTATCACAACTGCCCGCAGCGAGCAGCGTGTTCTCGTAGTTAACGGCCATGTCCGAAATCTCAGCTGAGTGTCCTCGCAACGTTGAGAGCAGGCGCCCGTCATCTGTAGCCCAGATTTTGACCAAACAATCATCTGACCCCTAATGCCACACAAAAATTTCCAAAGATTACACAAAATAACATAGGTGGTTCATGTGTTTGTAGCACACATGCACGCTGTAGGTGAACAAGCAACTAAACCCTGGCAGAAGCAGCACCTCGGTGGGATTCCAGAGCAGCACCTCAGTGGGATTCCAGAGCAGCGCAGCCATGGAGTCACTCCCAGAGAGCACCGTGCAACACCATGTGCCACCGACGAGCCGTGTCAGTGGGATTTCGGTTCAGGACGGGACACGACTCAAAAGCACGTCCAACACAGATCACTCTAAAATACTTTTACCTACAGTGGCAGCTACATGATTTCATACACAATCCCAGTATTGCCAAGGTTTTTTTGACAGGTCACAGACCTTCCCTCTCTCTCTCCAGACAGTACAGAGAACACTCACAGCAGTGGCTGGGGCTGCCACTCTACATCCTGCAACGTAACACAATAAAACCAACCGCAATACGTGCTGGTATTGACTTGAAATTACATTAACTGCGGCTAAATTCGAACACAAATCACTTTCAGTTCTTCATGTCACTGCAGATGAGGAAGATTTCTTGATGGCGTAAGCAAAAATGGAAAAGCCCTCACTGTGACCCAGAGTAATTATCATTAACAACATCTCCATTTGACCAGTTCCTAATGAGCAAGAACACAAAGATCCCCATTAGCCAGCCAGGTAATCTCTTTCTAAACTCCTATTGACAAAAGAGAGGGCAAAGACAAGACAGGGATTAACAGTAACAGTTAAAAGACACGTTATTAATTGGAAAAATCTGCTAATTTTTAAATATGCCCAACAAAAAGCCAGGGCAGTATCACGGTATGTTCTACCGAGGAAGCAAAGAACCGACCAAGTTTCAGTCTACCGGAGCTGTGAGCAGGTTTAAAATAGCAGGTCAAGTGCAAAGTGAACATTAGCACAGGAGGAGATGTCCAGCCTTTTCAAGATTGCCCTGCCCTTCCTCTCTGGCAGCTGTGTCTGCATCTCAGTCAGTGACCAAGAGGCTGTTGCAGGACTCAAGAAAGGAAGAAATGAAACCAAGCGGAGCAACCGGCCAAGAAAAGTAGAACTTTTAAACTTACTGTAAAGATTCTTCTGCCGCTGCGATCGAAGGCGATACAATACACAGAGGATAGATGTCCCAAAATCCTCTTATGCATTTTCATGTGTTGGTAGGTGGATGTTGGGAACAAGTGACTGAAACGTCCACATCCAGTTAATTGCCTGGCAGAAATTATATTGACTGGGAGGGGAAAAAAAAAAAAAAACCACAGGAGGGAAACTAAGACATTAATTTTGCCCAGAACTCAAAGTAAATAAATACTAAATCGAATATAAGGTTTGGTAACAACTATGTTACCATAACATGTTTTATTATTATAATCCATAAATCTGAGCTTCTTCCACCTTACCAGGACATTCTGCACAGTCTGTTAAAAAGAAAGCCCGCTCCTGAGGAAGCCCTTCACCACCTACCACACCACACACTGCACCTGCTTTCTTATGCCAAAAGATCACCCAAAGACCTGACGGTGCTGTACCGGGTGTTGGGGAGCCCTGGCCATAGCAGGCTCCCCGAAGAAACCCCTTATCTTGTCTGCTGCACACTGAAGTAGGTTGGGCTTCCCAGGAGCGGCACAGAGCTCTTCGGTGCCTTTCAATCCTTTACTTTAAAAGTATCATGAACTTGACCCATTTCCTTAATTGCATCATCGTATCATTGACTGGGTACACAAAAAAAGGTTATGGAATACGTTAAAAAAAAACCCTACAAAGTCAAGAAGCATCATTTCAAAGTGTTACTGGCCTGTAAGTTTATATGATTGAAGGATTTATACACAAGTAGAGAGATAAACAGGCAAGGAAAATAATTTATTTCCAGATTTACAGGAAGTATTTTCTGTTTCTCAGTTTCGTGCTCTGAAATTTGGACTATTTTTTAATCACTCCATGCAATTAAAACACTAGGTACTAGGAGAAAAAAAGGTGCATAAAAGGTGTGGATGCCTGCAAAAGCCATCAGGCTCCCAGCGTGACCTCGCCCTTGGTCAATATTTGTTTTTCAGGTAAAAACACCCATTCAGCACCTATTTGCACAAAAAGCAAAATTCACTAAACCAAATTAATTCACTATCTACCTCTACTCAATTGACACCTGATATTACCCAGGAACTGTCTGCCCTAGCAAAGTAAAAATGAAATCTTTAACCCTTTTCGCCAGCTCTTACAGTGAGGGCACAGGGATTCTATGGTGATAAATGCTGCCTACTCAAAATCCTTCCCGTTTCTTGCAGTGGGTTCAGCTTCAGAGGACGTCAAAGTCACTTCACCTCTTTGTGTGCCCATTTCCCTGTTTGACAACGGTGACGAGAGTCCTCGTCTCCCACAGATGTAATTTTGTAATTTTTTGTGATCACAAAATAAAAAGCTTCAATCGCACATTTCAGAGGAACACAGAACTGTTGTTGTGCCATGAGAAGTACTATCTTTATCAAAACAACAGCTTCTTTGAATAAGAAGTAGCCAGTATTTGATGTATCGCTATAGAAATGCTCAGGGGGTACCAGAAACGCACGCACAAAGCCGTGGCTGAGAGTTTTGTCTTCCCACACTTTATAAACTATCACTGTCTTCAAAGGAACTGCAAATAAACCCCCACCCCCCCCGGAACAGAACAAACATCCCCAAGTCCGGCTCTTGTATCTTTTGGTAGAAGATTAATACACAGTTTCTAAATAGGGAATAGCCCATACGTGACAAAAATCTCTGTGAAATTTGCTTTCTTCATTACAATGAAGAGACTGTACTCAGAGGACCTAAAAACATTTTAAAAAGCCCCAATTCCCACACCCGGAGTCAGCAACATAGTAGCCCTAAAAACTTTTAGCAACCGATCTTATTAGCGGTTGTGTGTGATGCCACCCGGGCCCTCACAGCTGCCAAGTCTACCCCAGCACGGCTCCCTGCCAGGGAAGCAACCTACAAACCCCGTGTTTTTTCACATAAAAAGTGAGCCCATCTAGTTGTCTTGTTAAGACAAGTGAGTTTGTTTTGTCCACAAGCAGACGGGTTGTCTCCTCGGATGAAGTTCCTCACCTCCATGACTGCTCTGTGGTGCAGATGCCACTGCTGCTGTCAGAAGAGAGGTGGGCCCCCGCTCCCACCCCAGCACCAGCACAGCCACGCTGGGAAAAGCCCTGGCTGACACACACTAGTGCCTCCTCCACTACCAACCTGCGGTACCCACGGAGGGGGACCTGCGGTAAAATCCAGGCATCTTTCTGTTTCACAGTCCTCGGTCCTTGAGGCAAATCACTTGGTGCCAGTGTGGGCACAGTTGCACGGGGCAGGGGTGGGTCACAAATGCTGTACAACAGCAATTCTGAAATCACAAGCCGTTCTACTAAAGGTAACAGCACGAACGTAAAAACCCTTGCAAGGAAGCTCACTGAGGAAGGATAAAACCAAAACCTTGCAACAATATCCCATCAGTGAAAACAAGATCCAAAAAAAACCCCAATCATCAGATACAATAAATTTCCAAGTCAAGTCTCAGCTTCAGAAGGAATTAAAGCATTTCACCGTGGACAAAGCCAGTTTTCAAACCGCTCGAATTCTTCCTCTCCCTATAAACCTCACTCTGCTTTTTGCGAGCAACAATAGGAAACAGAATACTGGCACAAACATGTTTTTAACAACAGTTTCTCTAGTACGAAGGCCTTCACATCAGACTATTTTACCCTCTGAAATAAGCACTATGACTCCGCAATGAGGACATAACGTTTTGCAGAGTCAGGACACATGGTGGGGAAGCTGTGACCTCATCGCAGGGCCAGATCGAGCACGAAGACCGAGTACCACTCACAGCATGCAGGAGAAACACGAGTCTGGATTTCACAAGAGTGCTGGGGAATAAACACAGTTGGCTCACACATGCACAGGATCTTCTCAGAGAGTGGATGTGTGGCCACGAAGACAGCTAGACCCAGGGAAAGCACCGAGAGAACAAAGTGTTCCAGCATTCAGAGCTGCTGACCTCATGGAGCTCATTTAGAGCAGAGAAACACCATCGATTCCTGAGCTCGCCAGAGCTCTGCTGGTTGGCAGGCCCAAGGTAGCTGGATCACCTTGACTGTACATTTCCATCCAGCTGAACTGCTGGGTCAATCAGACTATGCGATGGACTTTCTGGTTCCAAATTTTGTGTTATTTTCATTAACAACAGTTAATAAAGATTTTCACGCTCAGATTAGAACAGCTCTAGTAAGCGACTAAAGAGGGAGAATAACCTTCACTCTAATCTGCTTTGTGTTGCCTAAGAACAAAAAAGTCCTGACAAACTGAAGCAGTCTTTGAGAACAGGTTTGTCACATGGAGTAACTCCCATCACTGAGGTACTGCAGGACTGATCTTTCAGCTTTCTGAGTGGAAGAGCACCAAGGGAACCCTACACAGACCATTCCGGCAAAATCTGCAAAGAAAGGCTCTAAAAGACCATTCTCACTGCATTCACCGTGCTACCCTGCCAGGAGCAGAAAGCAAGGTCAGCACTTTCCCTCCTCTCCTCCCTCAGCAGATCACCACAGACCTCCAAGACTCAACACCCAAACAGCGCGTTCCTGAGAACGGCTTCCACAGGTCAGCACTTTCTCGGAGACTCCCCCAGCCAGAAGAATCCCAGCTCTGCCCAACCATGCTGGGGAAAGGCAGCACTGATTTCTTGCTCCTGTTCCACTGTGCATGACCTTTTGTTCGGGAAGACAGATCACAAGGTCCCATCCCAACCCCAACTAGACAGAACGACAAACCACCGGAGCTCATGACTCCTCCAGCTGGGAGGGGAACCACAAGCAACCTCATTCTTGCAGCAGACAAACAAACCTATGGTGGCAGCTTAAATCTTTATCACTGGAAGGGAAACGCTATAAAACCACTTTTAGCCGCCAGGTCTGTACCTTATCTCCTAGTCTACGCTGCTGATTACACAATCGTTCCATCACACACGCACACGGCAGCATCTGTGGCTGTCACCGGTCACCAGAAAAAAACCACCCATTTTGCAGAAATATGCACAGAAGAGTTTTGTGACTTTCACCCCAGGATTAACAATGGAGAATCCCCAAACCAAACTCCTGCCTCCTGCATAACTTCAGCAGAGCCAACTTCTTTTAATCTTTATACACACCTTCCTCCCTTACTAGTCGTTTACGTACCTACACCAAGGACTGTATCCTTCCAGGAACCAACACTTACAAAATTAATTCCTGTCTACAAAGGCCATTCTCCATATAACACCTTTGCATTTCCTAAAAACCAACTCATAGAAGAACACCAAAACCAACAAACCATTCTGTTCTCAAAGTCACTAAATAGTCACCAAGCGAGCAGCACAGACTTCTGCCACGATCAGCTCGAACGGTTTGTTAACAACGCCAGGTCTTCCAACCACACACGGTCCGAGTCTCCTCTCAGGAAAGAATTGACCCGGGAAATACAACTATAGAAGCTGAGTGTGGGCTGTAAGTGGCAAAAAGCCATTTTTTTTTCCATGCAGAAGACCCACAACTGGGTTATTCCATCACACTGGTGCCACAGCAGCACAGTCCGTATGCAAAGCACACTATCAATTTCAACCACAACCAGCCCCGGCTCTGTCACTTGTGTCTGACAAAGATTAATTTTTAGTAATGAGACAGAAAATGCAGAACAACAATTAGAGGAACAGACGTGGTGGAAACCAAAGACTGCCATCATCATCTCTCCATCTCCAACGGGATGGGAGAAACCTATGGGATGGATTCCCGAACAAACCAGGAGAAGTCTGTACATTGGCACAAATACACGGTCAATACAGATAAAATACCCTAATAAGAAACAAGTCGTGACCAACAGGATTTATATTTATGCCTGCATGAATCAAATTTGCTATAAAAACAGTTAATTAAAGTTCAGACCATACAAGGAAAATACTTTTCAGCTTAAGCAGAGCAGCTCTGTGATGACAGTAAGCTGAATGCCTACGTACATCTGAGTTTTATACAAGCCCTTTATCTAACCAAAACTGAAGTACCACAAATGGTGGCTTGATGAGTATTCCCTTCTTGGAGAGGGATGTTGCAAGCAGTCTGTTTTCTGTCATAATCAAACTACAATGAATTCTTGAGTCAAAAAGGCTGCCTGGGAGCCAGGCATTTTGTTCTGGCCAAGTTTCCTGAATGAAAAGATGGTCTCCATGCTCCTGGGACCATGCCCATCCCATCTTATAAGCATATGTACATATTATGTAGGTGTATCATAAAAAAATACTCAAGCACATCACCCTCCAAACAGGAAGTTGACATTTTCAACATGGCCACAATATTTCAACACATGCACACACGTTATGGAAGATCCAAGCCTAAACAGTACAAAAACAGTTACTCTATTGTCAGTAAGAAACAATTTTTCAGACTAATTCATGGTGAAATCACAAAAAAAAAGCCATTAATGCAAACCCCTAGCACTGTCTCAGTAACATGCAGCTGGAACAGTAGTGAACATCCAGAGAAGGAAAAACCACCTTCTGTAGGCTGCAGAACTCACCCACGTTTGGTGGTTTCCCGTAGTTCACAGGCAGTTCGGGAGGCCGGCCTCTGTGGAGAGCTGCAAATGCAGATCCTTTCCATAGCGTGTGCCTGAAGTCTGTGCCAGCGAGATTAACAGCGGGTTAGTGACACGAGCAGCCAAACCGGACCCAACAGACCTCCTCTTCTCAGAACAGAGAGCATCACCAGCCACCCCCAGCATCCCAACCTAAGGTTTGTCTTTTCAAAGTGTTTGGCAGAGATTTAACAGTTAAAGGAGATTGCTGCTCTGATTTCTAGTTCGAAGCAACACAACTGTAAATGGTGTCAGCTGATTTGTGCTTCGCTTTGCTGAGTAGGGAGTTCTAAACCAACAGAAAGAAAAAGAGCGTTAAACCATTGCTGTGGTTTGAGTCCTGCTGCAATCCCAACACATAGAGGACCTCTCCTGATGAACTGGGCAGAACACACACGCATCTGCTCCCTGAAAGTGGGAGAAGTGAGATCTTTTGTCACTGGCTCTGTTTTCCTGCCATTGGTGGCAGTATGCTCTCCTTTCTGACACTCCCCGCTGCACCCCACCCCCCAGAACCCCATTGTTTTTAAAACCAAGACTGTTTTCTTTAAAGACTCTGCAGCTCTCTGCTGCCAACTGGCCTCCGAGAGCCTCCTTTCTAAAACAATAGTGATTTTTCGGAGGCTCTTCAGAGTGCCTTAGAAATTAGAGCTGGACTTCTTCCATTTCTGGCCATCTGGAAGGAGAGAAATGAACTTGCACGGTGAATAAGTGCTGAACCAGCAGGATAGTGCCACAGATTGGTGGGTCTGTGTATCACCCTTTGGATCTCTGAAGGGCACAAGCTTACGTGACTCAAAGAGACTCCCAAGAACAGCTTCTGATTAAAAACTGAACTGCACCATGGAGTATTACACTCCCACACCTTAAAACGAGCACTCTTTCCAAAATAGATCAAAATAGCCTTAAATACTAACGAGAAATGGAAAGTGATGCACAGCCAGGGGGAGCAGAAATCCAGGTACATCATGGATTGACGCTGTTTGATATTAGCCAGTGGTTTACACCCCACATGGCACAATGTCACAGCACCTTCTTCTGAAGGGGAAAAAAACCACCACAAACCTAGCAGAAATCTCTTTGCAATAAATTTATGGCACAGCTGAGGAAGTGCTACATCTTTCAGTGGTTCATCCAGCCTCTGTCCCCCCATTCACCTGTGAAACTTCTGTTTCCCTGCACAAAAATGTTTATTTTCTTGTTACATTTTGTTGCTGGTTTCTTCTAAGATCCCAACTGAATGCGAAAGGAAGGAAAGTTTCTCCCTGCAAACCTGAAATTCTCCACCCAATTATAGCAAAGCAGGAGCAAAACAAGGCTCAGTCCCAAAACTCTGCGCGAGGAACCGTTTGCAAACAGCGCATCCCACCAAGTGGTACCCTGGAGTGGCTCTGCAGAACGCTACAGCCCTTGTTAGCATCAGAGCGCGACTTCACAGGGTTCGGTAAATTAAGTGCTCAGCTGCCACTGAAACAGGAAGGTCCTGCTCTCCCATCCCTGCTCTTCTCCCAGAACGATGCTCCTGCTGCCTATGTCACCTCCAGCACTCTGATCCTTCCACGAGGTAAATTAATCCACCACGACAGCAATAACAGATTTTGCAATGTATTATCTCTCTGAATTAGCACATCACGGGATCAGATCAGCTCTGGTTCCGACAGGCAAGGAGTGGCAGGGACAGGGGTGAGCCGGGAAGGGAGGATCCGCTCTGTTCAACAGCAGATGGCTCTCAGATCTGGTTAGTTATGACACAAAACTGGGCTCCCAGGATCATTATCTCAAGCAGAGCAGTTTTTCAAAAGCAACATGACTGCTGCTCTGTTCAAATTACCTTTAAGCAAGGACAAGGGGGAATTATCACTGAAGAATCGGCCTCACCTCCTCCCACCCTCGAAATGCTGCCCCAAATGCCACCCTGCCCTTCAAGCTGACAAGCACAGGAGACACACCAGAGTTCATGCAAACACACACACTAGGAACTGAAACAAAAGGGGGGGCTGATCATTAAAATAGAATTCAACCTCACAGAAACTGAGACTCTTACCTTTTGCTGCCCTTAACAGAGACTGGCGCCCGACACCCAGCAGTGTCTGCACACCCAGGACACTCTGTGGGATTTCCTTGTCTAAAAGGGGTCCGAGTCTCTCGCAGATGCGAAGCAGATAATCCGGAGGGATGTGTGCATTGACAGCCACCTAAACGCAGAAATAACGCAGATGTGTGGAAATGGGGTTATTCTTGCTTCTACTGGTATTTCTTGTTTGGTTCATATCCAGGTTACTAAAATTAAGTCTAAAACCCCTGAAAACCCCCTCAAAATTCATTACACCAAAGATGTCTTCTCAAGCAACATGGAGTGTTGAAAAAGTCGGAGCAGAAATTCCAGGTGGTGGCGGCTACCCTTGTGATTTAAGATATCCCTTAACAACAAACACAACCCCCCGATACCGAGTTCCCAGTGCAGCACTGGGATCAGAGCATTGCCTTGGGTCTTCTTTTAAGCCTTTTTTCACCCTTTTCACATACAGAGTCTCTTGCTCAGCTGAAACACCCCTGCCAGGCACTCACAGCACTGTAAGAAGCAGATGTGCTAAAGCCTAAAGCCCCTAAACCTTCCCCTCAAAGCAATACCCAGTCTCCTGTTTAGCTACTGCGAGTATCTTTAAGACCCACACGTGTAGGTCCTGCTCCTAGTCTGTCATCTCGAGAAAACATTCTTCTTTTTCTCCTTTAGACAGAGACTGTTTTCTTTGGAAAGACAATAGGCTTTTTCCAACAGTCTGTTCAAACAGCAAATAAATTGTGCCTCATTATCCGGAACGTCCTGCACTTGCCTGACTCCTACTCTATTTACTAGCTGGCAGCACAAACTCAGCATCAGAGCTCATTTAGCTCCTTCCACCCAGGACACACAGCTACACCCATCTCCTTTACAAAGATCAGCACTAACAGGTCACTCAGCTCTTATGTACCTGTGACTGACAGTGGAAGGAATAGTGGTATTAGATCTATTTAAAATTTCAGCATCTGTTGCAATGTCACGAAGAAAGAGAGTGTCATAAACCAGGATTTTGTTTTACCAACACAAATTAATGCCAGATAATCTAAAGCTGACCTGCGAGGGACAGGACAGAGCTCAGCGTAAAGGAACAACAGCGGGCGCGTGCCTGCGCACTCCCCCCTCTCCTACACGACCACTTCAACTGGATCCAGTCACAGGCCAATACTGGTGACAGTGACAGGGCAGTTCCCTCCTGGCGGGTTAGGACAAGGCTTTTTGTGCAGCTGTCATGAGCCAGAATGATTCTCCAGCCTGGCCAAAACCACGACCAAGCTCTGCTCTGCATCAGCCTTGGCGTGGAGGGAGCCCTTCCAGCTGCCCTGGCTAGGAACGCTCACCCAACCAAAGGAGGAGAAGGTTTTCTGCCAGGTTTAGCAAAGCTGATCGTGATTCAAAGAAGCAGCGGAGCTGGTGGAAAGCAAGGAACAGGACCAAGAGCAGATCATCAGCAGACAGGCCAGGTATCCCACCTACCTGGACCCCAAGGTCCTGCCCCAGCACAGTGGAGGGAGTGGCACACACCGGGAAGCAGGAAAAGGTAAGTGCTTCACTGGGACCTGCTGCCAAAAACTTGTTCGCTGAACTATGTCATCAAACAGATTATTACTACCTGGCATTGGGAAATCACTGGTTCCAATTGGGCAACGGCAGTGGTGCTACGGGGCTCAGCACCGTGAGTCAGGCGTTGAATAATGGAACCACCTGCACGGTAAGCAGGATCAACACCGTCCCACAAGGAAGATTTTAGCCAAGAAAAAAAGAAGGAAAGGCTTTTCTAATGATATATATAAATTAGCATCTAATTAAACCCAACGAAAACCTCCTTCCCTCTGATGGCAGCTCTCAGAGAAGGCCCAGGCTCCTCCACACATCCTTCTGTTAACGATCCAGCTCTGGCCTTCTGATGAAAACACAATAATCGTCCCTTTGCAGGGAAGATAAACCTGGTGACGACGTTGACACCATCCTGTTCCATGGCTCTTCTTAAGGTGAGCATCCAGGAATGACTCCGTGAACACTCCTGTGCACTGATTGCTTCCTCCAGCCATTCTAACTTGTTCTGGGGTTTTTTTCCCCCCAAATCAGCGTTCCAAAATCGTATTGGTGCCTTCCCAACTGCATAGCCAGGGAAGTCAGGGTCTAAGCATGAATTGTCTTTCATTGTAAATTACATGATGTAACAGAAGGCAAAATGAGATAAAAGGATTATCTGAACTTTGGTATTTTTCTTTCGTTCTTACTCATTCCTGAAATATTGTGAGTGTCTTAATGCCACAAAATATTGTATTATCCTGAGCCTTCAGTATGGAAGGGGCCTGAAAGCATCTGAAAGAAAGGCAATTCTAAAGAGAGAAGCTGCAATTTAATAAAATCCAAGTATGAAATTCTTCTTTACATCTCTGATAATTAGTGATATGCTTCTCAGTCCACAACTGCCAATTCTAGCAATTTATTAAGATGAAGATTAAAAGATTACAAAGAGTAAACAATCCAGAAGCTGTGGGATTTTACTTCTAGGGGAGGGGGGAAAAAAAAAAAAGCACAAACCATATCACTCTCTTCGGACATATAAAAATTCAGAGGAAGTCCAAGGCATTCTCCCAGCATAATGCAGCAAGATGCTCCCTTGCCACTCAGAGCCGGTTCAGAAGTATTGGTGCTGTTCTGTACCTAGAGAGAGGCGCTGAACCAAGCCTGGCAGCAAATATCCTACCGTGGGGGTGAGCCCAAGTTATTCCATGAGCAGCCCTGACTAACCCAGGGCACCCACTCAGAAATGGAAAGGGACTTTGTTGCTTAAAGATCCGCAGACAAAGCCATGGTTTGATAAGAGCAGCGGCCCAGGCACCGTTCAGAGGTGGAAGATGGCTGCGCCAGACTCCCGGAGCATGCGGCAGGTTCCTGCACGTGTCTGGTGGTCATTGGCCTGGGACATTCAGCCACAGAGCAGCTCAGGAGACCAGACGTCTGCTTGATCGCTGCCCAGGCCAGAAAACTCATCAAATCCATCACTAGCCTGAGTGAAGTCAGCACAAGTGAGCTGCTGAAGCACCGAGACTTTAGTGCACGGTTTTATTAGACTATGAACTTTTCTAAGCGACACTTCCTGTGGAGCACATTGCACAGACCAGGCACAGACCACCATGACCATCCCCTTTATCAACATCCCCTGCTTGCCAGATTTCCACCCCAGCCAGAGCCATGCCATGCTCCCGAAGAAAGGCCATAACACACTGCTTTCCCGGCATATTTTCATACTTCTACAAGCCAGAAGAGCCCAAATAAGTGGCCCTTAGTCTGAATATTATCGCTGTTGTTATTACCAAGCAGCTACATGGGCAGGCAGCAAGCGCAGCAAATTCTCCTGGAGATATTTTTCCATGATATCTTCCGGATAAAATGCTTAAACCGCAGCCCAGAGTGAAACAAGCGATTCTATTTTCAGGTTCCTAAAAGAACTCAAAACAGAAATCCTTCTTTCACCTCTGCATGACACAGCTGTAAATGGACTTTAAGTACCTTTCCAAAACACGAAGCTGCAAACATAAAGCTGAGAGAAACAAAAGCCTCCCAAGTCAGATCTTCATTAAACGAAGGATGGAAGAAGGCAAAGCTGAGCATCAGTTATAGCCACACTGTTTCATGGATGCTTGCCCAAATCCCATAGGGCAAAAATCAAACAAGGACAAGGATATTTGCACCTCCTCAAATACACTAGAAAATACTTACAGAATATTAGAAAATATTTTAGAAAATAATTAGAAAAAAATTAGAGTAATACAGACCAAAACCATGCTCAAGAAGAGCTTTTGAAAGAGCACGTTAAAATAATGGAGAAGAGCTGAAAAGGTGCTAAGTGAGAGCAAGTCCTGCAGCCTGGGGTAAATTATCACTGAGAAAATGTTTTGTTGCCTTCAGATGAGAAAGGCCCTATAAAGGTTAAAATGCGAGAGCACAAGAATGCCACGAGTCCTCTGTCACAGTAACCAGACAGGTTTGACGGATCTAAAAACTTTGAAGAATTGGGTACAGAATCAATTGACGACTGTATCAAAAGGCAGCAGAGGAGTCCAAGAGGACTGAGGCAGCTGAGCAAGCAGGAAATTACTCAAGCCCTCAATTATGGAATCTCAGCAAAAGGAAGCTCAGATACAGGACTTGCACGAGATGCCAACAGCATGCAAGGACACACGAGTGTAAAAAGCCATTATCCCCTTGGTTTCCCCAGAGAGAACCGGCTGGAACCACCGTGCCATCGGATGACATTTTCCCGAGGTGACAGAGCCGTGACACCTCTCTGCTGCTAATGCTGGGATTGGCAACCTCTATAAATAACAGCACCTCAGCCTCACGGCGAGTTTAAAGCCCTGCAGACGGGCCAGGCAGAAACTCAGTGCCAAATCCCATAAGCTGCTCCACAGCAGCATTCGCAGATGCAAATTCTCCACCGTCTGAGAACAAGGACCCTCTCCTGTAAGAACACATTTCACATCTCGAGACCACCGAAGTAAAACCACTTCGAGGCACACCCAGACCATTACCTAGACAGGCAGCCACACGCTGCACAGAAAAAGAGAGGACAAAGGGAGCACAAATGCACATAAGCTGGTGTTCTCTGCGTGGTTCTGCTCACTGGGTACGATTCCGATCAGTGCATCCGAAATTACTCTTCTGCCTGGTGGTACCTGATATCTAAAGTAAAAGATCAAACTCAAACAGAAATCTCACCAGCGAGTTTTCAGATCCTGACTAAAAGCTCGAGTGAAGGGGGAGGAAACATTCCCTAGATAAGAGTCACTCAGTAGGTGATTTAGTTGTTACACCTTTCTCGTTTCTACACACTCGATGGCAGGAGCACGGGCCTGTTTTCTGAAAAATACCAACACTAACCTGAACAGTCACATTGAGAATGGAAAACAGAGCTGAAACTTCAGCGATTAGAACAAGAAGTACTTTGTCAGATTGGCCAAAGCAGAATATTGAGCAAACAAACCCATTAAAAAAGGATCAGCCTTCTCTTGGTTTGTAAAGTCTCCCTGGGCTGGATTATCTCAGCCCTGCCTGACCAGGGTGGCTCCAACGCTGGGCAGGGAGTAGTAACCAAACTGGGTTTTCTCTCTGGAAGTGTTCAAAAAGAAGCAACGGGGAGAAAAACCTTTGTCTCCAATTGCTGGCATCTATCGTTTGCTTTCGGTTCATTCTGTGACTGAGATAATTAAAGCAAAGGCCAGAGTATGTGTGTTCTCCCCAACCCTGGCTTTGTCCTCAAGAGGACGTTCAGACTTCAGCTGGCCCTAAAGCTGAGTGGTTCAGGTTAATATACAATCATAGGCAACCACAGGTCCAAATTCCAAACACACCGGACCCCGAGCACTGTGAGGAAGAAAGGCCTTTCTTCAACACCTCACAGTGAACTCTGTGGGCTGAGGATTAATGGAGAGAAGCTCAGTTCATCCTCCCTGGCACCAACCTGTCTCTATTCCTTACTGTAAATCATGATAAACAGTTAAGTAACACTAGATAAAAAGGCAGTCTAAAAGGCTGGATTACCGCGGATTAGTTTAAGACAGAGGGAAAAAAAAAATCTTATACTTAATGTTGATAATTCTAACAGCAAGAAGCACCATCCCATTAAATCCAGGCCTCCCTTTACAGCCATTTGTTTCCTGTTTCTGAAATTTTAGACAAGTACAGGGTTTCAACAACGCCAGCTAATACACACACACACAAACAAGAAAGGTTTTAAGGCTTTTCTATTCATGCCCCATAGAATGAAAGGAGAAAATACGCATGTTCATGTAACTGATTAAGCAAAACCAGTGTGTCTGCAATCAGATTTCATAGCCCCACTGTTAATATTCCCCTCGAGTACTGGGTGCAGTCACAAGCTAAACCTGGAACAGGCTACAGGCAGTCTCCAGGTTCTCTAAGACCGGGAGATGGGAAAAGCAAGGACATACTTTCAGTTCCTTCGCAGTGAGGAGATCTCACGGAGGCAGTAGATCAATATTATAAAAGCTATTGGGAAGTTTTCAGCATTCCAGCTGCGAACGGCTAAACCAGCGCCGTACACTATAACCCAGAAATGGAAGCAGGGCCATCTGCACCCTTTGGAAACAAACTGCAGCGACTTTCCCGTTCCGCTGCTTTCACGTACACCCACCCCAGGGCCGTGAAGGGACAGGGGCCATGCCCGCAGCGCACAGGACAGCTGACCTTCCCCAATGACAGATACTCGTGCGGTTTCTATCTAGCCAAGCAGCCACTCCGTGTGTTTCACAGGCGTTTAACAGTTTCAACGTTACACTTCCAAAACCTCCCTTTTTTGGCGTTACCGCAGGCCCAGCCGCCCCGGTGCGGAGCAGGCTCTCAGCACAGGCTGCGGCGCAGGCCGGGAATCCCTGAAGCAGACCAGCAGCTCTGCCCGCCGACGGGCCCGGCGGCACGTCGCCATGTAATCCCCCCCCACACCCCCCAGCCCCGGCCCGGCCGGCCCCGGCCGCACCCCGGGGCCGGCCCCCCACAGGAACACGCTGCCGGCGGCCTCCTCCGGCCCGCGGGTGCCCGGTTTTGGCCGCGCCGACGCTTTGCCCCGGTGCGGGGGGGGGGGGGGCTGTCAACTGGCAGCTCCGTGAGGCGGCGGCGGGGGCACGGGAGCCGCTGCCGCCCGCTTGCCAGAAGCCGGCCGAAGCGCCCCACCGTCCCCGGGCGGGGGAGGCCCGGCAGGCCGCGGGGGAGCCGCTCCCGCCCCGGCTGCGGAGCAGCGGCCGGCGAGGAGCGAGCAGGGCGGCGGAGCTTGTGGGGAAGGGGATAAGGGGGGGACCGCCACCCCGCGCCCCGCGCCCCCCGCCCCATCCCGCCCTCCCTGCCAGATCCTCCGCGGCGCCGCAGCCAATCAGCTGCCGCCTTTCATCGCCTCCCGCCGCTCTCCGGCTTGTAAGACGCGTCGCCATTCGCCGGGCCGGACCCCGGTACGTGCCCTCAAATAACCCTCCCGGCCCCACAATAGCACGTCGCAGTCAGTCCGCACCAAGCAGCGCCCCCCCGCTTCCCTCCGCGTCGCCCCGGTGTGTCCCTGCGGCCACGGCCCGGCCTCCCCTTCCCTCCCCTCCGCGGCCCGGCAGCAGTCGCGGCCTCAGCGGGGCGCAGCCTGCAGCCCCGTGAGGAAGGACGGGCGCAGGGGTGGAGGTGGGGGGGTGACGGGGAGCGGCGCCCGGGGCGGCGGCGGAGGGGAACTTGTCGGGGAAGTCGGGAGTGAAACTTGGCTCACCAGGTCCTCGAAGCTCCGGCGGTGCTCCTTGCCCTGCCAGTCCAGGCGCCGGGGGATCAGCTGCGGGAAGGGAGACGGGGACGGGGGAGGAGGGACGGGAGACGGAGGCGGCCGTCAGACCCCGGCCGGCCCCGCGCGGAGCGACCCCTCCCCGGACGGGCGAGGGGAGCCCCCGCCGGTGCCAGCCCGCCCCGGGGAGGAGCCCCTCCGCCGCTGCCCCCGGCCCCGTCGCCCGCAACGAGGGCACCCGCGCCTCCCGCAGGGTCTCCCGGAGCCCCGGGAGGAGATGGGCTGGGTTAGACGCGGCAGGGCAACCCCCGACAGCCCCCCGTCCCGTCTCGTCCCGAGGGCTTCCCCCGTCCTGCCGGGGCAGGCGCCTTACCTGGTGCTCCTCCAGCTCCTCCACCAGCACCTGGGGACAGACGGACACACACACACAAAGGACGTGAGTCCGCCGCCGGCAGCGCAGCGGCTCCCCCGCCCGCCGCCCTCCTGCCCCGGCCCGTCGCCGTCCCGTCCCCGCCCGCCCCGGCCCGGCCGGAGCCCCCGGCTCCCCGCTCACCTGGGCGGATTTCTTGCAGGGTCCGGACTGCAGGAACCGGGCGATCAGGTAGTAGAGCTCTGCGGGGGGGCAGGGGTTGGGGAGAGGGGGGAGAAGGTGACACAGTTACAACGGGGGGGGGGGGGGGGGGCGGCGGCCGGCGGGGCGGAGGGCAGCCCCTGCCACCAGCGATACCCACCGGCTTCGAGCTGGGTCGGGGCGGCCGCCGTCGCCATCCTCCTCAGGAGGCCCGAGGGGGAGGGGAGGTGGCGGATCGCGCCCCGGGAAAACGTCGCTCCTACTGCGGCCGAACCCCCATAGAGGAGCCCCGCTGCCCGTGCCCGGCGCTGGCCCCGCTCCGGCTCCCGGCGGGGCTCATCGCATCGCCGTTCGCCCCATAGATATCCCGGCCCGAGCGGCAGCCGCGGAGCGGGGTGCAGGGCGCGCCGCCCGCCGCACGGGGGCGGTGCGCGGCTTCGCGCGAGGGGGAAGCGGCGCCGGGGGGCGCGGCGAGGGGACGGGGCGGAAGCTCCCGGCCGGAAGGGAAGGGTGGTGACGCAACGGGGCGGGGCGCATGCGTCAGCGGTACTTCCGGCCGGCGGCTCGGCGTGGTAATGGCGGCCGTGACAGTGCGTGGGCCGCACCCGGGCCTTGCGCCAGCTCTGCCGGGCCCGCTGCGCTGCCTGCCCGCCTTTCCCGGCCTCAGCCCCGGAACTGCGGGGCCTCGCTGCAGTCCTGCAGCGGTTGGGGAACAGGAGGCCCGGAAAATAATTAGTTTCTAGAAAAAAAGCGCAGAGATTCGGGGCTCTTTAGCTTCTTGTCAGGCGGGTTGGGGCTCGGAGCCCACCAGGGTTCCGTGGAGGGGAACGCATGGGAGGGCTGCCGGGGTGAAGGCGGAGAGCTGCAGGCCCTCGCTGGCTGCCGTTAAGAGAGGCCCAGCAGTAGGAGAAGGCCTGAGGAGGTGTTACTTGGCGTGGAGCAGCCGTACGGCGGTGTGCTGGATGTACAGAAAAAGAGCGTTTCTTCGCCTGTGTTGCTGCAGTTGTTTAATCCACCATAATCATTGGCAAGGCCTGCCAAGGTCACAGAGTGGAGGGTGTCAGGAGGCTTCAGGAGCCAAATTAAAATTGTTCGCTCCCAGCGTCCAGGAAATGAAGATGGGATTGATACAGCACCTGTTCCCTTCAGAAAAAGGGTTCAATATCAGTCGTGCTAGATACTCCTCAGGGAAACAAATTTTTTCCCATGGGAAGCATCTTGTCAAAGCGCCAGAAATTTATGTCACTTGAGCAATAAGTTGCTAAAACATATTAAGTGAGTTGACAGAATTCTTCAGTGCAAAATGGTGTTTTGCTGCCATAAATACCTGGCATTTGGTATCAGAACTCCCCAAGCTTGGCAGGATAACAATTGCTGTCATAGGTGGAAAATAAAAGACAGCTCCTCTTTGTGCTTTGGATACCAAGAGCTGAGTCACCGTGAGTCGCTGCTGTTGAAACATTAAGAATAAATTCTTTTTTGGCATGTATTTATAGCATCTACTCAGGACTAGGCTTTCTGCGGAGGGCTGTTCCTGTCAGGATGGTCCTTCCTGCTGGCACCTTCTGCTGAAGATGATTCTGGTGAGCCCTTCCTGCAGTGCTGGGTCCAGCTCAGGTCCTCTGCAGAGATACGGACCTGCTGGAGCGGGGCCAGAGGAGGCCACGGGAGTGACTTGAAGGTCCTCTGCTGTGAGGACAGGGGAGAGAGTTGGGAGTATTCAACCTGGAGCAGAGAAAGCTCCAGGGAGACCTTAGTGCGGCCTTTGAGTGCTTCAAGGGGCCAGTCCGAAAGCTGGGGAGGGGCTGTTCAGCAGGGGCTGTAGGGACAGGACAAGGGGTGATGGGTTCGACTGGGAGAGGGAGATTCAGGCCAGAGAGAAGGAAGAAATGTTTGACTCTGAGGGTGGTGAGACCCTGGCCCAGGTTGCCCAGAGAGGTGGCAGAAGCCCCATCCCTGGAACCATTGCAGGTCAGGCTGGACCTCGGGGCTCTGAGCACCCTGCTCTAGTTGCAGATGTTCCTGCTCGCTGCAGGGAGTTGGACTGGAGGAGCTTTAAAAGTCCCTTCCCACCTAAACCACTCCATGATTCGATGATTTTCATCCTCAAGTTCTCAACCTGCTAATTCGAGTTTCCATGATAAAACCTCACTCACCAGGGTAGCTCTTGAAATTTTTTTCTTTTAAGGCGGGTTCATTGATCACCTCGTCACTAGCAGAGGTGCGAGGTGCCACCTCACCCACCTGCAAACCTCGGTTCTAGTGGCTTTTCGACGGTAACAGCCTCTCCCACTGTTCCGGCACTACACCGGAGCCTCTGCAGGTGCAGCGCAGGTGCTCAACCAGCCCCACAGATGATGTTTTATAGTATGCCCTGAAGGTACATATCAGTCTTTCTGAGAGTTCTGTGTCGAGAGACAACACGGCACCATAAATCCTGTGCAGCACCACGTCCTGGTGCCAACAGTTACCTCATACATTTCTTTATGAATAAGGTGTGTTTCCTCGGCACCTTTTGGTTGGTGCCTCACTGAATCTCTCGTGATTTTCTTTTCTTTGAGCTCGGGGGTGGCCACACGTGAAGCTGCACCACCATAATAGGCAGGCTTATTCTTCTGGGGCCTCTCTAGAGCCCTAAACTTCCACAGTAACTAAACTGGGATAGAAGATGCTGCCAGAGAAACTCATCTGCCCCTCCATGGGGCACACACGCTTTGCCTGAGTGCTTATAAATACACAACCTGGCTGCTCGGTGCTCAGGAGCGCTTCATGTTGCACCCTCGCATGGATTCAGGCATCAACAGGAGTGGAGCGTGTTAGAAACCACCCAGCTATTTGTTGTGGCCGCTTTGCAGGGCACAGGTAGGCAGGCGGTGGCACCCTGCTGCGGGTCAGGCACAAGCGGAGCGTTAGTCATGCCCGAAGAGGCCGTTGTGTAACTCCTGCCTTGGCCAGGCTCCCTCGGCGCGATCCTGGCTGTGCTTGCCTGCTCGGCAGGGCCTCCAGAGCCTCTTCCCTGCTGCTTCACGTCAGCTTCCTATCGATAACGTCCTCCCCTGTGCTTTATTGTTCCAGAAGGCTGCTGTGAGGATGGTGATCAATACCCTTTCCCGCTTCTCCCGGGTTTTCCCTTCAGGGAGTCATCTGTCTGCTGAGTAATGCCGGTGCTGGAGCACGGTTGCATTCGGCGGGTGCTCGCGACCCGCAGCACACCCCAGCCCCGTGACTCATCCTGTGCTGCATCCTCCACCTCCCCGAGGCAGCGTGCGGGGGGCCGATAGTAAATCTAGTGAAAGCCAGGCTTTACGGCCGCGCTTATTCATCTTTCTCCACAGCAAAGCTCCACTGCGTAAATGCCGACAGAATGGGTGGCACCGGGTGGTGAAGAACATCGCGCTGGCATCGTCATCCTCGCTAACGAACACCAGAGGAATTCCGGAAGGGGCTGGATTGTGGCAGTTTCCATAGTGCTCTGTCAAAAATAAATACCTCAAAATGAAAGTCGTTAAAGGATTTCAGGAGCAGAACCTGGCAGTATGCCGATAGCTGTCGCCTCCACCTCTTCGGTGGTGCAGGAACCTTGCAGCAGGTAGCAAGGAGCTGTTTTTCAGCTCTTTGCCTCTACCTGGCTCACCCCAGGCTGCAGTTGCTCTCAGGACACTCGTCATACCTTGGTCCCTGGCAGCCTCTACCTCCCCTGCCACATGGTCCATCACACCCTGTTGCCATAGCTGAAGAGTAAATACAAGCCAGTAGAGTTTAATTTGACCACGAAATTAAATTAACTTCCCCGTAGGCAGCTCGTAACAGCGGGTGAAAGTCTCTTTCATTGTATTTATCGTTATCCTGTCCTGATGAGTTGAATTCTGACCCGTGCTGTAACACAGTGTGACAACGTCATTGCAGCTTTTCACAACCAGATGCAAACCAAACCGTTGCAGATCCAAACCAGTAGGTTTAGAGTGGAGCTGTGCAGGGCTGCGGGGTTGCGCCTTTCCCTTTCGGCACACGTGGACAGGAGTGTGTCTGCCTGAACCCATCTGCATTCAACACCAGAGCAAGTCGAGCAGTCCAGCTTGTTTTCCGGAGCATTTCCCATGCACATCTGTACATCCTGCTCGTCTTGGGCCTCTCACGTGCAGCTGAATGGTAAACAAGGACAGGAATTGTCACAGAAATTAAATCCAAGGTTTGGTTTAACTGAGAGGAACAAAAGTGCTACTTAGAGCGAACTAAGGGTGCCGTGTAAGCAAATCCAGGCATTGAAAAGTCAAGGTGGACTTGAAGTTGATCTCCAAACGCAGCAACTTCAACATTAAATGTTGGTTATCAGCTTATTTATTCTTAAAAAATAAATAGGAGGTGCAAAATACTGAGCAGTAATTACAGTCCTGGGTTTCGCTTGCGGTCCTGTGCACCCATCCACACCCGGTCTTGCAGGACAAATTTCCATCCCACAGGTTTCTCCCTTGTTAGGAGCCCTGGCAGGTGTTACACAAGAGCTGCTCTAGGTTTTGGGCTGGTTTGAAGAATGTAGTATTTCCCTTCCCCGCTGTGCCATACCCGTCTTTCCTCTAGATGGTGCCCGTTACCCGGGAGCCGGCTGCGATCCTATTCCCCAGGGAAGGCTGGCGGGGGGGAGTCCGGCCGCCGCTCTCCTTTGTTTCTCTCTTCTCTCCTATCGTAGTTCGTCCAAGTTGATCAATGACTCGTTCCACATGGTGTAAATAGGGTCTTTCTTCCTCTTGAGAGTCTTCAAATCCATTCGCTAGAGCTTCAGATGCCACCTGCCTGGATCAGCATCATCTGTTACGCCATGGACCGATCCATATCTCCCGCTTCTGGTGGCAGCCATTAACTGGTGGGAGCTGTCGGTCGGCTGCCGCCACCGGGAACTTACTCCTTGCCTTGTTTTCAAATACATTAATTCTCTCGGCATATTATGTCAACTTTTCTGTTTTACACAGAAACGCAGAATTTCCAATCTGGATGAAGGGCAGGCGGAGATGGGCGGCAGTGAGCTGGGTCCCGACGCGCTCACAGCTGGGTCAGCAGAAGGACCAGGTAAATGACCTCACGACTCCAGAAAATACTCACTGAATGTCAACGTTACACCTGAAAGTGCTCGTAACCTCAGCAGGAAAATTACTCCGAGTCGTAAGTGATGAGGTAGCTTTTGTTGTTGGTATCACAGTTGTGATGGGCTGCCTCCCTCTCCAAGGGCCCAATCGGACGCTGTGTCCCCAGGAGGCACCTGGCTGGGACCGAGCACCCCTGTCCCCAGCCGTGTCCACCCTTCTCGTGGGGTGCCCACGGCTCTGCCCGGCTGGGGGTCATCGTGCACCAAGGGGCTCTCAGCCCGGAAATACCGCCTGGTATTTCCTGCTGGGGCTAACTCAGCAACTTCGGATCTTGGTAGATTTTTTTAAAAATAGTCCTTTGATGGTTGGTTTGTGATTTTGGGGGGTTTTTTTAGGGTCCAATCCTGCATTTTTAACTTCTGGAAGCACCCGGCAGCGTTACAGCCTGGCATAGTGTCCGACTGCCACTGGGAATTCATCACCTCTCTCCCTGCTGAGCTGGACAGCCAAGTTTTACTGGACCCTCCTCAGCTAAGTATATCCTTTAAGTAGAATTATGTCCCCGCGTACCCCATAACACTGCCTGTCAAGCTGTGAGGATTTCTATGTGTTTTAGTTGTGTTTGTCCCGTTTACAAAAATATTGGCTCTTTCGTGAAGGAGCACGCGGGGTTCACAAGAGCTTTAAAAAGTGCTGCTTTTGTCGAAATAAAAAGAAATTTTAAAACGGTTTGATGTGGTTTTTATATTTATTGATATCTGTAGAGATTATAAATAAGCTCATTAATACTTTCTAAATGCAGTCTTGTAAAAAATAGGAACTAAATACGAGTTACCGCATGGGGTGACGGGTTAGAGCACTGGCTTGTATAAGTTTGGCCCCAGGAATTTGAGTTTATAACGAACTGTCGAAGTCACTGATGAAACTGGTGCTGCAGTGTGATGATGAGGAAGAGGAAACGGGCTCTGTGAGTCTCGCAGTAACACCGAGGTGACAAATCCAAATGAAGGCGCAGCCCCCGCCGCTTTGCCGTGCTCTTTATGCACCCTGCGGTATTCTTTCCCAGGCCCTCTTCCAAACAAGACAGCCCAGCTCTGTTTAACCCCACAGGGTGATTTTTGCAGGCCACTCCTCCCTCCCCTTGGGTTTTTCCACTTTTTCTGGGTATCCATCCTGCAAAGAGAGGGCTGGGGCATGTGGGCACACCGAGGGCTCGTGCAGTGCCATAACAGCGATCGGTTTTATTTGTTCTCCATGCCCTCCCTAATAATTCCTTGCGGTCCGTTTGCCTTCCGACACCCTCCGAGCGCAGCTCTGGAAATCTCAGCACAGCGACGCCAAGATCTCCCCAGCGAGCAACAGCAGCTCAGAGCCGTTCCCGTGGCTTTGTAGTGATTTGCACGATGGTGTGTCCATCAAAGTTCAGTTCTATTTGTTGTTCTGATTCTTAAATCCCAGGCCTGATTCGGACAAGGTCTTCAAATTTGAGTTTCATATTTGAGCCCTCTCCTGGAGCTCTCAAAGGACTGTCCCATATAGGAATTTTGTTCCTGTTGTTTTTATTTATTCAGTTTAAAGCCTCTTCCAGTGATCTTCAGTTTGAGATGCCTTCTCCATCTTACCCTTCTTAAAGAAAGGCTTTAACAGGGAAACCTCCGTGAATTCCTCTGGAGTGAACAGGGACCCACAGATGTCACTTAGTCCTTGTCCTTCCATCATGTAGTGGACACACGCGTTCTCCTGTCGCCTTCCAGCTTCTCACCTTTGGGAAAAGGCTTTCCTTTCGTACCTTCAGGAGATCAGTTTTCACAGTCTCCCTTTATTAATCTTCTTGGCCTTAACTTACAAGGGCTTGAGGTACAGCCTGCTAGAGTATGTTTCCTCTGCCATCTCCTTTTGGAGATGTCTTACGTTCTTGGAAGGTCTCTCAAAGCTTTGCTTGATAGGACTAATTTAATTTAATCTCTGGTGAAGCGTTTTTCAACACCTGCGAGCACTTGCCCTTTTGGCTCTTACTTCTCATTTCTTTTACACCAATAAAAGAGTTTTTCTCTACATTCTGTGAAGTCCCCACTCTGTGTGGCTGAGCACTGGGCTGGTATCTGGCAGAAATTAACACGAGGCCAGTAGATGTGAGGAGAAGCTGTGAAGGCAAATGGTGGCCAAAAAGACAGAATTCTGTCATTGGTCTTTATTTTCCCAAGGCGTTTCATTCTTATCGCTGGATTATAACGAGACAGGCATGGAAGGCAATTGCACAGACCACGGAGACGAAAAAGAAAACCTCTCCTGGTGACTGTCCACATTCCCCGTGAGGTCTACAGGATTCTGCTGTTCTCCTGCTGAGGTTCCTCCTCTCTCCTGTGTTCTCTGATGTCTCCCTGGACACCTCTCTCTTTCCTGTGGCAGTCTACTAGATCTCGTTCTCTTTTTTTTTTTTTTCTTTTCTTTGCTCCTTTCTCCTCTTTGGGTGGCTTAGTTTGCTACAGGTAACACCTTTTGGACCTTGACCTTTCTTCCAAACCCTTCTTCCATCGTGTTGCTGCTGCCTATTGACTACACCAGCCCCTCGTGCCCTTGTATTTGTGCTTTTTGTCTTTGCTATGACTCCGAGATGCTTCTAGAGCGGCCGAGGAACATTTCCTTGGGAGATACAGCTCACCCTTACATGTCGGGAGAAGAAAGCAACAGGACAAAAACTCTTGCTGGAACTTTTTTTCCCGCAGCACTTTCATCCCACCCACCCTGAGGACAAAGAGAGCACGTTTGTGTTTGGGGAGCGAGGAGGACCCATCCTGCTGCGTCAGCACCGTCCCGGGGGGACACAGGCATCCCCGCGCTGGGGAATTTGCTTTGTTCCCTGCAGCCCCAGCCGCCCCCCCAGCCAAAAAAGAGACTTTTCCAGCTGTGAAAGCCTCCTGCTCGTGGTTTAATGTTAATTTTGGCAATGTGGACCCAGACTCTGAGCTACCTTATCCAGGAATCGGGAGGGCAGCCCTGAGGTCCGGCCCCTCCTGGGGTGAGGGAGTTGGTTTCATTTGACAATCTGGATTTAATGAACAGACTGCCCAAAACTGGGAACCACTTCCCTCAAAGAGCTGCAAAATAAATGATGGGACAGTTTCCAGTGCAACGCCGCAAGCAGCCCAAATACCACTATGAAATTCGGAGGCGCGGAGCAGAGTGACTGCATTAAGCGAGGCTTAGGGGGATTAGCGAATTAAATTGGTTGCCCCTTCCACCCTTCCCCTAGTCAAAGACATTAGAAATCTAAATACAAAAAAGGGTGTTAAAACAACACAATGGGCTTCGCCAAAACCTCGACCAGCAAAGAAACTCATTGTTAGGGCCCTCGCTTTATTCCGGGCTGCTATTGTGTTCAGCGTCGTGTTTCTACCGGGGAGCGGCAGAGCCCTGAGAAATCTTCTGAACCACAGAAACTGCCGCCGCTCTAATGCTCCCGGAACGGCTCCGCTTTGGTCATTCCCCCTGCAAAGAGAACGGCCACAGGACCGCGGGACCGTCAGCACCACGTCGCTCTGCCGGGCAGAACCTCCCGGCTCCGTCCTTTTCCCAGGACGGAGAAACCAGCGTTGTCAGGAGCATCCCGCGCGTTTCGGGGAGAGTTTGTGTGACGAAAGCTTTGCTGGGTTTATCCGGATGGATCAGTTTAGGGAAGGCTTACACAGGTCTCAGGTCTCCTACGTGCACGGAGCCTGGAGTTGTTAATGTGGAAATGGTTTATTTTATTATTAAAAAAGAAAAAAGCAAAAAGAAAATCTTTCAACCTTGTATTTGAGCTGCTTTGGCTGTGCGGTGGACCAAGCGCCCGGGCTCTCAGGTGATATTTATGTGTGTCTATAGGCATGTATATGGCCTGGCACCAAGTAACAGGCTTTAGGCTAGGATGTGGCACACTGCCCCTGCTTTAATTGTGTGAGTTACAGCCAAAAAAGCATTTCCAGTTGAAACGTAAATGTAAAATTGTTTAAATATTTAATATATGGTTATAGAAACCTAAATATTAATTTCCAATACATTTACAGAACTCTTTTCACCCCAGTGACCACAGCAATATTTCCTTACCAGCAAATCCCTTTGATTTGCATCTTTCTTAACGCCATTACAGACCCTCGTATTTAAAGTCTTTATTTTAGACCAGTTCCCGTAGTAATAAAATAAATTCGTTCGGCTTAATTTCGGATTGGAGCTGAAGTTTCCAAGTATTTCACACCGCAGTGGGAAGCCGCTGCCCGGGAAGGGGCTTGGGATGCGCTGACCGACAGTTAGCGATGAGTCTAGCCTGGAAGAACACTGAAGCAGCAGCGGTTCACAACCCAAATGATATTACTATGGCAACGAAATAACTCACCTTAAAATAAAACGGGCGTTGGAAAGCAACCTGACATGCTCAGGGAACGGATACAGAAAGAGCCCTTATTTTCCTGTAATTTCTTTAGCTTCCTGAACTCTTGACCTGTTCCCAGAGGCTGATGCAGATACAAAAACAAAATTTCAGTTTCTGTCAGCAATGAATCGAAACTGAACCCGACCAGACCTCCAGCACTGCTAGCAGCTCCCCAAGGGGTGCCACGGGTGTGATGAACTGGGTGGGTTTATAACCGCGGTGCCTGAGCGCCCTTTAGCTTTATGGTACGGCAGGGAGTGGGGACCCCCGCTGTCCCCTCCGGCGATCCCCCGTAGTGATGGCCCTGGCTGGGTGGTGATGCTCTCCGTGACCCACACTCCTCGTTCTGCTGGTCCCATCTCTTGTAGCTTCTACTCCAGCTGAGATTTTAATCTCCCTCGTGGGACATCTCCCATCGCAGCTCGGGAATTCCTCCTGGGGAGTAGCTGGCACGTGTTTCCCTGTCCTCCGGGTCCTCTGTGCGCCCACAGTGCTTTCCCAGCACGCTCCAGTTTGCCGTCAGTGGCCACCTCGCCTGGCCGGTCCCCGCAGCAGGCGGGATCCCCTTGCTGACACTAGCCGTGCCCCTTTTCGACGTGAGCAATCAAGTCCTGAGGGTTTCTTACATCAGGAGGAGAAAGTGGGACAGATGCTGCATGAGGTCCTACAGCCCAAGTCCAACATCCCTCCCTAAGCATCTCTTTTCAAGCCCACGCGTTCTTCACAAGCATTTCTGCTTGTCTTGCCCCAGCTCTGCCTTTCTTCCGCACTTCCCGAGGGGCAGAGGGGCTCTCCTGGCCACGCGCAGCTCGAATCGAGCCGACCTTGGGGCGAGCCGCCCCCGTAGAGAAACCCAATTGCTGTTTTAGCACTGAGGTCAACAGCAAATTGATGTAATTGTTAGGAATTTAGGAACTGCCTTGCAACCCAAAAAGGGGAGGATTAAGCTACTTGCTCTCCTGGCTGTGCTGAGCCAACTGCAAGAAGAGCCCAGAACGAGTTGTGGGCTCTCCCCGGCCAGCAACATCCCCAGCTGCCCCCCCCGAAGGTTTCTGCTCTTTAACGGACATTTCTGTGGCGGGTGCTGCCCGTGGTCATCGTGACCGTGACCTGACTCCGAGGGCAAGGCTGGCGCTGAGCTCTGCCTCTGTTTTCTGAGTCTTTTCTTATTTATTTGGATTTTTGAAAAATACCCTGGCACCCATTACAATTCCAGGGCAGTTTTTTCGATGTAAGGAGGGGAAAGAAATCAGCGGCTTAGGCTTGCAATGCATTTTATACCCATTCCTTAATCGTGGGATGCCAGCATCGTTCTCACGTTTAGCATTAGCCTTAAATCGCGCTTGAAATTTGGAGTGAAATCCCCTTTGTATAGTAAATAGGCTTAGTGCGGCGGTGCCCATCAGCCTGCCCGCTCTCCTCCTTTTCTTTGGGTATTTTTTAGGAAAATAAAGCGCCTGCCCATCTGATGTAATTTACTGAGATTCCCTCCTCTAGTAACTGAAATGAATTGGGCTGTTAAAAGCGTCATTAGGAGCAGATGTAGAGGGTGGCGAGGAGCTGCCGTGGGCTCCCCGCATCCAACCCGGCCCTCGGCACTGCTGCCCATCGGCTCCCTCTTTATTCTCCGGTATTAAAAAATCCCGAAGACCAATAAAATCAGAAGTTAATACGTGTTTGCTACAGAGGAGGAAAACTGCTAGCTGCTGACAACTAGAAGTTCCTTGGACAGATGTGACATCCAGAGTATTAATATCTGAAGCTCAAGGCAATGAGCGGGGACTAATTACTGCTAAACGCTTTTCATGGTGTTTGTCTTTCAGACAGTCCCAAATGCTGTTTCCATGTTGGTTCCCCCCAGGCAGGTTTGTTTCGCCGTCATTTCCGTGTTAAATAGGAGCCATGGGTGGAAATTCAGTGGTTTATCTGGGAACGCCAAACTCTCCCAGGCTCTTTTCATCCCGCGAGCATCCCAGCTGGGCTGGGACCATGGGGCTTTAGCCACGACGCTGCTGAAAGCAAGAGGACCATAAACGTGGTGTCTTTTTCACATGGAACCAGAAATCCTTAAGCAAGAACCTCGCTGAACTTTGGCCGGTGGTCCCAAACCGGGGGCGGGGAGCCTGCGGCCGGCTCCTTTGCAGCACTCACGCCCTGTCCCTGGCTGGGTGCAGCTGTGCCGAGGAAGAGCATCACCTCCCTGCTGCCTCCAACCCTGCCACCCTCCTCCTCACCCACACCGCGTCCTCGAGGCCGCGCAGAGCTGCTTGCAAAGCCCAGGGGCTGCGCGGCTGCTGCAAAAAGGGCTGATCCTGAGGATGACCCTGGAGAAAACACTGTGCCTGGCCTGACCGGGGCTGGATGTGGGGCCACGTCGCTTGTCTGCCCCACTCTGGGCTCACCCTGATGGGGAGCAGTGGCTCTGCCTGGTCCCCAGGCCCATGCACACGATGCCCCACAGCCTGAGGATGCTGCAGGTCCCGGGGAGGGACCACGGGAGGTGAGAGGAGGGAAGGTGGGAGCCGCTGGGATGCGGTCAGCGGAGCCGAGCTGACCCCACCTCGCTGTGAGCTGGAGGGGACCGCACGTGATGGTGCTGCCGCTGCCCAGCTCCAGGCTCAGCACCCAGCGAAACGCAGGTGGGAGCGACCCTGCTGCGGCGAGGGGGGACCCCCGGCCCCAGGCTGGAGCCACCGGCTGGTGCTGCTCGGCGGGAGGAGGCTCCTGCTGTCGTTGACAGCATATTGCGAGGTGAAGCCTGAAAGCAGCGGTGATATCCAGCGACACACAGCCATCGCGTTATGGATTTTTCCCTGAGCACTCGATTACAGTCAATGAAGAAGTTAAATAAATTCTCATAGCGCTCCGTGTGCATTTCACTCTATAAATCCCGCTTTGTGAGACCTTTGCGCCCGCTTTGACAGCAACAAAAATAATTTACTTCCAGCTGCCTCTTCCAGAGCAAACCAAGGAAAGGGGATCCAAAGAAATGACCTATCTAGCACCCCAAAATACCCCGAAACAACTGAGGAGGGGGAAGGAGAAGGCGTCGGGCTAGTTCAGGCGGGTGCACTGAATAGCGCGGAGCCACATCACTGCTAAATCGTGTTCTAATGTCATCAGCGCGGAGCCCGGGCGCTGCCTCCCCCCTCGCCGCTGGTGTGTCCTGCCACGCCACGTGTTACCTCATTTGATGCAGCCGGTAGTGGTTTGGGGAACACGAAGGAGTCGCCGGTGGGGTTACCCTGCTCCCCGGCGGCGCAGGAGATGGAAACGATTTCCCCGCAGTAGCGTGGGGCCGGCTGCGGCTGCGGCTGCGGCTGCGGCTCCGTCGGGCGCCCAAGGCAGCCCCGCGCCCACACCCCATCCCTGCCCGCTCTCCCCTGCAAGCACCCCACGAGGAAAAGTCATCGCTTGCCTTCTCTCGGGGTTCAACCACGCTGCTCCAGAGGTAACGAGGAGCGCACGCGGCCCGTCCGGAGGTCGGGGACGGAGCCCGCCTTCCCGCTCCGTGCCATCTGCCATTGCCATGACACTGGCTTTGCTTTTCACGCCTGGCTGGGTGCGCTGGATGCGCGGGGTAGTGGGGCGGGTTTTTCCCCCTCCAGGTCTCTGGAAAGGAAATAATAATAATAATAATAATAATAATAATAATAATAATGAGTGGTTCCAACTGCCGCACGCTGCCCTTCTTCTTTCCACTTGTTAAGCCTTTTAGCACAGCCTTCTTCAGCAGTCGGGAGAAAATTGCCCCCAAAGAAAGCAAGCAACAACACCCGCCACGCCACACAAGCAGCTGCAGAGCATTTCTCTCCCAAGCGGATGATGTAATGGGTCTCGTCAGCCAGTGCCGGGATGAACAAGAACCAGGACCCTGAAATCACCCGAGCTTTTGATGAAACTCGTCAGGTTCCTGGTGCACGTGGTCACCAAAAGGAGCTGGAGCCGCCGGTTTTGTCATGCACATCTTGACTGGAGTGAGCCAGAGGGTCGAGGGCTCGAACCAGGCAACAGCCAAACCTGCCGGGTTTTGCCCCCGCCGAGGGAGAGGAGGACTGGTGCGGGGGAGACGCCAGGGCACCTGCGGGCACCCTCCGCAGGGTGCTGGGTGCTGGGACGTCAAACGGGGCTTTTGGTGTCCACCATGGAGTCGCTCCTGTTTTAAAAATGGGACCTACAAACACATTATACCACATACATATAAATACATATATTTATTAATATATTATATATATTAATATATATATATATGCTGGGTGTCCTGGCTCGGCTTGGCTCCCACCCAGGGCGGAGGTGGGTGCCAGCCCCCAGCCAGGCGCAGCAGGACGTTGGGGACAGGGCGGGGAGCCCGCCTGGCTGGGGGGGTTTGCTGTTCCCCCAGTGCTGATGGTCCTGGTGGGATGAGCCGCGGCCAAGCAGGGAACACGGAAACTTGAAGCTCTGCAACATGCGAGGGGAAATTGGAAACAAATTTTTTTTTCCCCAAGAAAAAGTCTGCCTAAACAGGTTTGATGGAAAATGGTCAGCGAGTGCCAAAGGCAGCGGCTCCCCCGGGAACAGGCACATCCCTCCCAGCAGAGGCAGTTCCCGACTTGTGCAGCGTGCGGGCCCTTCTCCTGGGTCCAAACCAGGAGTCATGGCACTGAATCACGTCTAGAAAGTAATTTTAAGCTATGACTGGAGCTCTCTACGGGTAAGAGGTGAGGCATTGCCAATCCACCTAACACTGAGGGGGCTGTGACCCCGCACGAGGCTCGCCAGGCTGAAGGCACCATCCCGAGCATAAGCCCTGCTGCCAAGCTGCAGCCACTGGAAACAAGATGTGTTGGCCCCATGGATTACCACCTCGCTCTGACCAACACATGCACTACCTGGAGGGCTCCTACAGCACGTACTCCTCACCCAGTGTCCTGCGATGGCTCGCTGAGGGGCTGGAGTGTGTCCAGAGAAGGGCTACGGAGCTGGGGCAGGGTCTGGAGCACAAGTGCGCTGAGGAGCAGCTGAGGGACATGGGGGGGTTGAGCCTGCAGCAAAGGAGGCTCAGGGGAGACCTTCTGGCTCTGACAACTCCCTGACAGGAGGCTGGGGCGAGGTGGAGGTCAGTCTCCCAAGGAACAAGCGACAGGATGAGAGGAAATGGCCTCAAGCTGTGCCAGGGGAGGTTGAGGTTGGCCCTGAGGAACCATTTCTGTCCCGTTGGGGTTGTGCAGGCGTGTCCCAGGCTGCCCAGGGCAGTGGTGGAGTGCCCATCCCTGGAGGGGTTTCCCAGCCGTGTGGAGGTGGTGCTGAGGAACAGGGGTCAGTGGGGACCTGGCAGTGCTGGGGAACGGGGGGACTCGAGGAGCTGGAGGGGCTTTTCCAACCCAGACGGTTCGGTGGTTCTGCAGTTCTGTGAGTCCAATTTGTGCTGCTGGCTGCCCAAACATGCACTTGGATCATTTTTAAAATGTGCATGGCCTACCCCATGGCTTGTGAAAGATACATGGAGCGATTTTTATCCATAAAATATATTTGCCTTTAGAAAACGTACCAGTGAGATGCCTTCACAGACCCATTTTACTCTCTCCGTTGGCACCGTGGCCATCGCCGACGTCCCCAAGCACTGACCACAGCGTGCAAGCAACCGCCACCGCCCTCTGCACAAACCATGGCCCCTCCTGCAAACACCACTGGAGACGTCTCCCAGTCACCGGCTCGTCCCTCCCAACCAACACTGTTAAACCCGCTGTTTTTGTCGAGCTGTTGTTTGTCCCCCGGGTTGGTGCAGAGGGCAGCGGCGGGTCGGGTCCGGCACGACTGCCCCAGTCACCGCCGGGCTCGCAGCTGCGCGCCGAGGGCAGTTATGAAAGCGAGCGGCTTGTTTCGTTCCGGTTGTTCGAGCGCTCTGGGTTTCGTTAGGCTGCTCCTGCAGGACTCTGCTCTCGTGGTCTTTCAGCGCGGATGGTTTCCAGCCCGCTTTACGTAACGTCAGGCTCTTCTCGGTGCCACGAAACCCGTGAACTACCACTTTGGATGCCCCGATACCAGCCTGTGCATCCCCCGCTGCGGGGCTGAGCGCCCACGCGCTCCTGTGTGACCCGAGTTCACCGTGGATGTGGAAACAGAGGCTCCTTCTCCGGAAGATGGGGCCAAGTTGACTCCCGGGATCAAAGGACAGCCCGGCAAGTTGGCACCTGCAGCTCATTGAAGGCCAAGATAGGGATCTTGAAGATAAACCTCGCATGAGAGATGAGCTATGGTCTCCCCTTTGAATGATTCCAACCCCGTTTTCACGTCAGACGGCTGAATCTCCCATGACACGCGAGGCAGCAGAGCTGGACGCGCAAGAGCCTTTCCACAGCAGCCTCTTTTCTTATGTTCTCTTTAGCTCCTGTATGGTCTCTTGTTTTATTAAAGCAGGTGCTTTTAGGTAAATCCTAGAAGATAGATGCGAGCTAGGATATCTATACTCAACAAATACAAACCAGTGGGCGCTCTGTGGCTGTGTCACAGCAAACAGGTCCACGGCTCTGCGGCAGAGCCCCAAGGGTGGCAGAGGGCACGGTCCTACCAGAGTATGACCAGCCAGGTGAAGGTCTGCGGGGCAGGACCGAGTTTCTGCTGTTGGTTCCAGCTGCCCATTGACTGGGCAAAGAAGAGATTAAAAGAAAACACATCTATTTGTTAGACATGGAGCATATGAGAGGTATTCAATTTCAATCCAAAAAGGCAGCAGAGCCAAACTGCCACACTTCAAGCAGAACACGTAGATCTAGGGCGATGCCGTATGATACTGCCTGAATTTCAGCTTACAGAGAGTTACAGGTGCTGCGTGGAAAACCTCTGGAAGAGGAGTGGGGCACCAGGAGGGCTTTGCTATGCTTTGTCTTCCGTATCCTCCACGGATGAGCCTCGCTGGTCAGCTGGCCTGGTTTCCCATAGTTCTCATTCCGAGTAATAACCATCACCATTTTTCCAGCACATCACATTTACAGAGACTGAGAGAATGAAATCCTCACCTTATTAAACCTGACGGAGAAACTTCTGTTGACTGCAACCGGGCACTGACCTCATCTTCGTATCCACTTGGATTTCTGCTGTCTCTTTTCCTCCAAGCTCACGCACTTGAGGGACCCCTCGTTTCCCCGCCGAGGAGGCTGCGGGGCAGGCAGGGAGGAGCCCCCGTCCCCCCGCTGTGTACCTGCTCCTGCTCACAGCACCGTCATCCCCCCAGGCAGCTGATGAACCTCCACCGGGCAGAGTCCCCCGCGATCACCACGTTGGGTTTGCAGTGCGGTTAGACAGCGATGTTCAGACATCGCCACCACCTAGAGGCTGGAGCGCTGAATGAGCCGGGAAGATTTATAGTCAAGATGGGCCAAAGAGGGGCCTGGGAGTATTTAATGAGCCCAAATCGAGCAACATGAGAGATGGGCATCTGGACCACCCTCCTCCAGCCCACTGTGGAGGCCCCCACCTCCACTTCAGCCTACGCAGCAGCAGCCAACGGCAGCACCGAGCAAAACCGCCACCCCGGAGGGATGCACCCAGGGAAGGGTTTTGCAGAGAGCAGAAGAACGCGGTGCCTCTTCCTCCCACTCATCCTCTGCGCAACACCCTGCGCAAGGGGTGTTAAGGAGGAGCCCGTGATTTAGCTCCAGTGCAGAAGGATTCCTGGGCACACTCTTGCACGGGAGGACGGACGAGCAGCTGCATCCCCCGGCTTCAGCCACACGCATGTGAAATACGTCCGGTTTTCAGCTGCCTCTTGGTAATTTCGTTTGGTGCCTCTTCGCTTTGCCTGCCACCACAGGGGCCATCGAGCCCTGCTCGCTTTGTCCGCACCACTGCGCCGGTCTGTACATCTCCCGCCTCCCTTTCCCCCACCCCGTCTGTCCATTCTTTGCAAGACAAAAAGGGTGATTTATTTAATTGTTGCTGATATAATGTGCTAAACCTCTCCTTTACCCTCCAACGGTTAATTACGCTTGGCAATTATTTTAATTGCTCCCCGGGTAATGCTCCAGGTACAGAGGAGGACCCCACAGAGCAGAAAGAGTGTTTCCTCCACAGAGCTACATCGATGTAGCCGCTCTAGGAGCACAGGGCTGTGGAACCGGAGCAGGGGAAGCTTGGCCCTGGTTGGGAAACTCCCATCTGCAGCAGGGAAAGATTTACGGGAGGTGGCCGTAGGGGAAGGCAGATCCTGCAGGATTCCCCTGGACTGGGCTGTCGGGGCTTGGAGAGGCGACTCCAGCCTCTCCCTCCTTAGCAGAGCCGACACTTCCCGTGCAGAATGGAACCGCGACTCGGGGACGTGCTTGTGGCCGGCACCTCTGTGATGGGGGATGCGGGGATGCGGAGGGAGAAACCAAACCAAGCCAACCTCCATCCCGGCCGCAAGGCTGCGGCTCAGCGCTGGGCTCAGCGACAGCCCCGCTCCAGCTCCAGGACGTGTGCCGGGGGGAACGGGCGGCCCCCGTATGGCTCGAACAAAAAGATGGTTTGTGGTCTGGCAGAGCAGCATCTGCCAGCATCCCCGTAGCCAGGGTGAAACCCAAGAGTCGCCACAGTCTAAACCTTCTCTGCAGTTTCTTTTATCTTACCGGGGGAAAACAAACAGAAGAGAACCAGAGCGCTTTGTGGCTAAGATGTCTCACATCTGGTTTGAGCTCCAAGAAATGCGCTCCCCCCCCTCCCCGAATTGTTAATGTTAAACAAACAAAACCCTGGTGATTTCTCTGGCTTTTGGCTCTCGGGTGACTTGCAGGCAGCTCTGACGGCGGATTCCAGGCTCGTGCTCCCCTCCGGCCCCAAGGACGGCAGCGCACCTCGCTTGGCCGGGGAGGGGGCGAACCCAGACGCCGTGCCCTGGGACTGGGCACGGGTACCGGCACCCACCGGCTGCACGCTGGGGACGCCGACGCGGGGAGGGAGAGCCCGTCCTGGCCACTCTATTTGTGGGTTGCAATACAGCATTTTTGCCTGTGTTATTTGAGCCCCCCCCCCCCCCTTTTTTTAAGAGCGTCTGGAAATGTTTAAGATGTGTCCGATTGTGTTCCCATGCCTTCGAGAGCTCTGCGGTGTCGGTTTGACTTCCACTCCTTCAGAAGCAGAGCTTTCTCACTTGCCATTTTATTCCTTTTCTGTCACATAAGCACCTACTTCGTTTCTCCGCTTCCAGGTATTACGTCAGTCTGAAGCTCACGCTAATGCTTTTGGACATCACTTCCATAGTTCCACCCGTTCCGAGCACTTCCCTCACTGGTGCCACGGGAGCAAGGCAGCGCTTCCTCCTCCGCGATCCTCTCCCACCGGCCCTGCTGTCCTCTTCCAGCGGCGCCGGCAGAGGTGGCTGCATCGGGGCAGGTGAAAGGTGTGGGAGCAGCACGCTGGTCCTCTGCCCATCCCCGCCTTGAGTCACCCCAAGCCCAATCCTCATCGCGCTCCTGCAAAAGCAGGGGACGGTGGCCAAATGAGACACCAGTGACTTGTGTCACCCACCTCCACGCTCGCCTGTGACCGGCTCCCGTCTCTTTCGGGCACTGGGACGGTCTCTGGCCGGAAGCCACGTTAACATTGTTCTCTCAAAATGAGAGAGGCTCCTCGAAAGCCACGCAGCGGCGGGGCCCGAGGGGTGTTCTCGGCTCCTGGAGCCCATCCAGGGCATCAGGTTTCAGAGCAGGGGCTCCCACGCCAGCTGCCCGAGAGGGAACATCACCACTGGGACAATTACAAAGACGGGCCAGCCGTTCCTATTGAGGGGACGCAACTTTTTCTGCTTCATCAGATTAACACCAGTGTAACTCCATTTACCAGGGAGTTGCTCTCCATCTCAAAACCAGACCCGTTGGATATTTGGGCTTTTGCGTGCACTCACTTCATGCAAAGGAGCAAAGGTGGAAGTAGGACTTGGTTGGGGGGGCCGTGGGTTTTTTTCTTTCCCCCGTTTGCCTTTTTTTAATCCCAAGGACCTCTGTGATGTTCCTTTTCTGCGTGCTGATGGCAGCCACCCTATTTCTCTCCTGCTCCTCCCTCCGTGCAGCTCCGCCACGTTGCTGCTGATGGACTCCAGGAAGAAGTCCAGAGGTGCTTCCTCTTATTTCAAGCCTCATTTCCCAGGCTGGTGAGCAGTGTTTTTCTAAGCCTTTCACTGGTCTGACAGAGCAATAAGCAAATGCTTGCCCAAGTTCTGTTGAAGATCCTGAAGAACATGCATTATTGTGAGGAATGGGAAGTCTCCGTACTTCCTCTTAAACTGTCAAGGCCCCCTGAAGTTACCTCAGCCCCGCGCTGCGCTAGGAGCGCCATCATGAGGCATTCTGATGCACCAAGCCTGGCAAGAACGACAGAACCACCACCCTAGTGAAGAGCCTTGCTTTGTCCAGCGATTGCTACGGAATAAAATCATGACGATGAACGTCCTTAGCCATAAAATGGGTCTGAAGCACTGACATGATCCTTCCAGTGCTGCACTAAGATTGGGCTGTTGTATCTCCCCGTATTAACCTCAACCCTGTAACTGTGAACTCAGTGTTTCCATCTGGGCAGGATAACCTGGTCCCGGTCACCAGTTCCCACGCCGGACCAGTGAATCTCTAAAACACGATGACCAGCAGCTTCACCTCCTTTCACCAGGCTTCGCTGCAAAACCCAAGTCACCAGCTGGACGTGTATCTTGTCCACTAACTGATGAGCTATATGGGCACCTCACCATCGACGGGTCAGGCAAGTTCTCCCCCTTCAAAACCTGCAGTTCAACGAAGGGGAGGTCATGCGCTGAGGTGGAGCTCGCCCTCGATCCCGCGGCCGGCCATCAGGACGAGCAGCCGAGGAGGGTTGGGCAGAAGGCCGGCAGTCCATTGCGTTGTGCAGCTCGCTCAGTACCCCACTGCTCCGAGGAGTCATGAACTGGAGCAAGAGGTTTGTCTGACAAGCTCTTAAGCCATTTTCTGAACCCGGAACCTGATTGTAACGACAGTTACAGAATTAAGAGCAACTCTCACGCTGGCACTAGAAGACGAAGAACAAACCCAAACACTCAATGCTATGTGTCTGTGGAACAACCTCATTAGAACGGAGAAGTGTGACTTGACATCCAGAATGACCTCCATCAACGTACGACAGGCTGATTACACCTTGGCACATGGATGAGCCCTTCGCTACGAAGAAACCATCAACCATGTTGGTGGTGTTGGCTGCTCTGTAAATACCAACACTGGAAACAACGCTGAGGGCCTGGCAGCTGAAGCCAGAGAAGTGGTTCAATGGCACCACGGTTCGGAGAAGCTCACCTTCCTTGCAGAACCTGGTTTGCTATTTTAAGGCCTTTTAGAGAAACCACTGGGGGTGGGGGCAATGCACAAGATCCTCATCAAACCAGGACATTCAGAATCGCCTGGTTTTACTCAGTTACCCAAATTTTTTCTTGCACTGATGCAAGCATCCCACAGAAAACAATCCTAGGAGGCAAAAATGTCAACTGACCACATGCGACTCACCCAGCTGCCCTGGGATCCTGTTCCTAATGGATGGCAAAAGCCCCCAGGCAGAATAGACATCCACAACATCCATTGAGGGAATATACTGCCAAGGGAGAGGCCCCTAAATCCCCTCTCACCTCCACGGCCAGGGAAGATCTGGTTCTGTTAGCCCTGATGCTGTCACAGAGCAGCTCCACGGAATGGAAGGTGGTGCAGTGCAATAAAAATCCCTGGTGCTTTAGGCCTTGAAAATTAAATCCACGGAATCACCGAACCGTCTGGGTTGGAAAAGCCCCTCCAGCTCCTCGAGTCCCCCCGTTCCCCAGCACTGCCGGGTCCCCCCTGACCCCTGTCCCTCAGCACCACCTCCACACGGCTGGGAAACCCCTCCAGGGATGGGCACTCCACCACTGCCCTGGGCAGCCTGGGACATGCTTGGACAACCCCAACGGGACAGAAATGGTTCCTCAGGGACAACCTCAACCTCCCCTGGCACAGCTTGAGGCCATTTCCTCTCATCCTGTCGCTTGTTCCTTGGGAGACCGACCTCCACCTCGCCCCAACCTCCTGTCAGGGAGTTGTCAGAGCCAGAAGGTCTCCCCTGAGCCTCCTTTGCTGCAGGCTCAACCCCCCCATGTCCCTCAGCTGCAACTCAGCGCACTTGTGCTCCAGCCCCTGCACCAGCTCCATTGTCCTTCTCTGGACACGCTCCAGCCCCTCCATGTCCTTCTTGAAGTGAGGGGACAAAACTGAATCCAGGATTCAAGATGTGGCCTCACCAGTGCCCCCAGTACAGGGGAAGATCCCTGCCCTGGTCCTGCTGGCCACACCAGTGATGATACAAGCCAGGATGCTGTTGGCCTTCTTGGCCACCTGGGCACATGCTGGCTCCTGTTCAGCCGCTGGTGACCAACATCCCCATGTCTTTTTCCCCTTTTCCAGATGCCTTCCCCCATCCCACGAAACATCACCTGGTAGCCAGTGCCCTGGGGTGCTGCTCCTGGACCACACACTGAATAGAGACAGTACGTGTCAAGATGCTGAGTTAGAGTTTGGATCTGAGATAAAATCTGCAAGCTCTTGGAATTTCCCATTTCTGGGCTGCGAAACAATTTAATGCGAAAGATAAGGTTTCTGCATTGCAGACATTTTTCTTCTTATTAAATATAAAATGTATTTGGTCATCAATGTGAAGAGACTTTATATAAAAAGAGGCTTTAAGAGGAAAATTTAAAGTGTCCTTGAAAAAGTTGCATAGAATAGCTGTAGCAACAAAAATGAGGCTTGGTAAAACCCAGAGCAAACCCGCCCTGGGAATCTCTAAGCTTCTGCAAGAGAGGAAAGAACCCTCCTCTAAATCCTCACCAATTAACAGGCACATAAAAGAGAACCAGAATTTAGAGTAACATCTACAATGCTTGAGGCAAACTGGACACCACCACCTTCACCCGAGCAAGGAGCTGGAGCTTCCAGGGCCAGCCTTCGCCTGCCAGCGCCAGCCCAGGTTCCCAGGGCTGTGAGCCGGCACCTTTCCTCCGAAATCGTCCATCCCTATGAATTGGTTTTCGTTTACCCGACCGAGGAGGACAGGGCTCAAGCCCCGCAGCCCAAGGGCTGCTCTCAGCCCCAAGCCCTGCGCTCCTGCAGCTCTCCTGGAAGTTGGGCGCTTTCCAGCAGCACGTTTGCAGCAGCACAAGCAACAAACCACAGTCAGCTTTTGAGGAGTCTTTTTTATTAAGATAAATCCAGCAAAATTCCTAACAGTGGGTACATACAACCAACCTGCCCTTCGAAAAGAAACGTTTGTATTTCAGTTAAAAACAGGATTACACTTTTATTTATTTATTTCTTTTTTTTTTCTTTTTTTTTTTTCAAAACTGACAAAATAAAATTACATTTGGGAAACAACAGATTTCCAGCTCTTAGGTTTTTCATGAAAATAGCTCACCTTCTTTATAAAAGCAACCCACAGAACCACTGGAATGTTCAACACGGTTATTTGTTTTGAGACCTCCCCACTTTAAGAAACCATACAACACATACGAGGGAAAAAATCAAAGTCTGAAGTCTGTAAGCATGACTTACACAAAGAGGGACACACTGACAGGAGTCAAAAGCTACCACCACTTATTCTTTCCATGTACCATACAAACTATTACAATCACAAAATTTAAAAACAATGATTTTTTTTTTTTTGTCGTCGTTTTGTTTGTTAGGGATTGAATTCCCAAGTAACCGAGATGAAGATGTTCCATAATTAAATTCATGCTAAAAAAACCTGCATTTATAAAATAGTTGATAAAAATATTCCTCTCTGTTAACAATACAGCATGGAGGTACGGATACCAAATGATGGAGATATAGGGCAGGGTTAACGTTACTCGGACTTGGCTTCCTTATCATCAGATGCTTCAGCAGCTGGTGCCTACAAAAGCGTTTGGGAAGAACAGAAGTATTATTCGTGATGCTCACCGGATTCCACTCTAACAAGCATCAAAGAGAGACTAGTTGGTTAGCACAGACCCCGACCACGCTTGGACAATGCGCAGCCACTACGGGAAAGAGCAACACGCTGCCATGGTGGCTGGTAATGCTACAAACCAAACCTCAGGAGGGTATTCGGTGATGGTGGAGTTAACTGGGGGACTGAAGTGTCTCCGAAGAGGCAGGACTTTAGGACAGATTTTAGATCAGGACCGATCACAGGCCAGGGAAAGCTCAAGTCCTCTTCTCCAGGAGTCACGGGGAAGTGGAGGAATTGTACAGAAAACTGCGATACCTGCCTCCTGCCCAAACTTTGGGGAAATTAGTTCTCACCTCTTTGCTATAAAAATGTCCCCTATTACTTTTTAACTCAACACATCAAAACTGCAAAGCTCCTATCAAAGCCCCTTTGAAGCATGTTCGCCCCAGAGTAATTTTTGGCAAAGGAGCTCCTGAATTAGTCTTAAAAATGAAAGAATAAACCACCCGTTAACTGGATAACGATACTGGAGACATGAAGAGCGATCACTGTAAATCAAAAGCAGCAGAGAACACAGCAGGCTGGTCTGTGACTACAGGGACAACGGGAGCCCACAGTAAAGAATTCCGCTAGGAAAAGGCCACCGGGAGCTGACCGGAGCTTGTGGCTAGTCCTGGCAAACGGCAGCACTTAGGGGAGCAGCTGAAACAGTAAGAACCTGAGACAGGGGCTTCCAGGTCAAGAGACAAGACCAAGATTATTTTGCAGACCTCTGATGGAATTGTTCTGAGGCGAAGAATTGTTTTAAAGAATTGTGTAAAACTCAGAACCAGATTTCTGGCGCAGTCCCAACCCGTGCTGCGCAGAAGAGGCAGCCCAGCAGTCCGGAGAGGATACGCAAAGTCAGAGCGGGCTGGGAGAGCGAGCTGACTGCGCTCTATTGTTCCCCACACATCCTGCACCACTCTTGCGCCAGCCCCGAGAGGGACCCTGCGGCGGCACAGACCACCTGAGGAAGGGCTCTGTGCCATGGCAGGAGGAGGCTGAGGAGAGGGCTGTTCTGCCAGGCTCACCCTGTGAGCTGCCCCAGGCAGACAGGGCGGCTGCTCTGTCTTTACCGGACGGTGGTGAAACACCCCGCCCTCTGCCAAGGAGGCCCCATCTGAGCTCCCGCAGGTGTATGACCGATACATCTGCGTTTACTCCCGTGTTTACTGCAGCTAAAGTACCTCATTAGTTTTGGTATCTCCGTTCTCAGAGTGGTTTTCTTCTTTAGCATCCTCTTGTTTAGTTTCATCTTTGCCTTTGGCTCCTTTCTTCCCTTTTGTTGCTGCCTTTTTGTCCTCCTTTTTATCATTTGCTGCCTTCTCTTTCTGTTAAGAAAACAGACCGGCACACGGTAAGCGCCCATTTCCACCTCGCACATCTGCATGTTCTCAGCTCTAAAACCATCCACACAACCTGCTTCCGCACCCTGAACTTCCCAGTGACACTGATGACACCAAAGTTTCCAAGGAGAAGTGCTCGCCTGCTGCTGTTCTGTCCCCAATGTGCTACTGGTAAGTGCCTAATATAAAAGCCGCCGTGCCTGGGGTTAAAGGAATTCCTGTTTTAAATAGGCATTCAATTAAATTAGCTAAAAAATGTGGAACTGGCCGGTGTTTCTGCTGCGCTGCTGAAAGGCGGACCCAGAACAAAAAGAACATGTACAACCAGTGGAAATACCAGAATCCTTCAGATGGGCCATTAATGCCCATTTAGAAAACTGTAACAAAGCTGCACTCAGAAGACCTTCCCCCTCCCCTGCCAGAAATACTTGGTGCTATAATAACCCGCTTGTGTGACGGACAAGTTGGGGGCTGAACAGCATCACCTCAACGACAAGGAGAACTCTGCGTTTACTGAAGCACCCTTTTTTATATGTGGATGGGGCTAAACCAAAACAAAACTTGATGCTACAACTTCTGCAGGAACTGTTTTCTCCACAGCCAGGACAGACCCTGACCCCGACACGCTATTAGCTTCACTTTGAGGAGCTGCCTCTCGCTGCCAATGAAGAGAACTTGCTTACTTCCTCGCTTTGATTAACCAAGTTCCAACCAAGGGACCAAAAATATCTGCAAAATTGCCACTCCCAGGTAAGTGAAGATAAGCAGGTAATTACAAATCCACCTTCTTATTTCAACAACTCGCTTATTAGTGTACAAAATTAATTCACATTAAAAACAAGCCCCTTGCTATGGGGAAACTCAGAGTAGAAGGGGCAAAGCCACCTCATTCTGCAATGACACTGATGATTAAAAATTGACCCAAATCAACACCAACTCCTGCTATAACACAGGAACTTGAAGGCAGGAGGTCAGTAGCTCTCAGTGGGTGAGGGTCTCTGTCCTCTCTAACCTCCTGCTCCCCAGTCTGAGCTCGCTGTGGGGCTTCAGCCCACCTGGGAATCTCCACTACCACAGGGTGTCAGGAGGCCCCTTCTCCCGGGCTGCGCCTGCTCACAGCCAGCATCTCCTCCTCGCTGGGGCTGACCTACTGGCTAGTGTGGTGGCTCTTCCCGAGAGAAAGAGTCACCAGAGGAGGAAAGAGAAGGGCATCTCCACTCACTCTTTTTCCCCTCTATTGGCTGAACGGTCCAACCCCAACTTTCAAGAGAGCAGAAAAAAGATAAATATCGCAGTGATACCAGCACCTGAGTGTTCTGGCACCGTGCGGCAGCAAGACCGAGAACTGCATAACTACCACAGTGCTGGTTTGCTCTGTCACTTGACCAGACCTCAGCAGAGCCTCCTTCCACAACAACAAAAAAAAAGAATACCCAAGGAGACACTGTTATTTTTCCATTTCCAAGCTCCCTCCATGCCCTCAGTGAGCTCTGAGCTAATACCACTGCATTAGTTTTCCCGAATGATTTTTCTATACAGATGGCAACATCAGTTCAGTGCTTTATAAAGCAGTAAAACTTTTTTCCCCAGCCCTATGTTTTTCAGTATGGTCAAGTTTCAAAGGTGAAATCTATTCTGACACACACAAGAAAACACAGAAAGAACCTGAAGGTTGAAAAGTTAAGTGATTGGGGGAGAAAAGAATTAAAGGAGGCTGCACAATTCTTACTGCATCCCCCTTTGCACAGGTGTTGGTGCAGTACTGGGAGCCTTGGAGAGACAAAAATGCAGCTCGAGTGCCCTGGTTTCAAACCAGCACCTCAGAAGCAAGAGGACCAACGCCTTCCAAGTCCAAACGGGGCGCAACGTGCAGGGCAATGACCAAGGCACCACTCCCAGCAGAACAAAACCGTGTACGATCCCAGAGGGGACTTCTAGATCTCCACGCCAGCTCTCTGCCCCTCAGGCTGGAGAAGCAGTCGCCAGCATCAGGCTGACGCTCCTCTGCCCAGAGGCCCAGGCATCAGCAGGAGGTGTGACCCAGAGCGTGCCAGCCCCTCGCACCGCAGGAATGTGGAGCAGCAGGGTTCCGGGGTTCCCCTGACATTCCACAATGGGATCCAGAAATCTGGCTGCACCATCATGACGCAGATGTGAAAAACTGCAATTACAGAGCTGAGGTGCAACAAGGGGGGTTCTCCTCCTTCTCCATTCCTCATGATGTCACCGCTGCTCCACACAGCAGGACTTGGGGGTAGAACAGTTTCCATCACCTGGCAATTTCCAGGCCTTTTAAAAACGTCCCAAGAAGAGCTCCTGGTTCCCAGCCCCATGCCCTTCTGTAACTAAAGCATCTCTCGCACCTGCACTTTGCCCAAAAGACCATCCAAAATGGACATGTGGGATGGGAACAGGTTAAAAACAACACTAGAGTTTTGTTGTTCTTTTATCTCATATAATTCAATCTTAAATCTTTATAAAGAAAATGATAAGAAACCAAAACGGTTAGTTGTGGGTGTTTCGTCCCCCCTCTAAACACCTTGAGAAGGAAAAGGGTAGCTGCAGAGATCTCCAGCACTTACCTTAGGTGCTGCCTTTTTGGGCTTCGGCTCCGGTTTAGGCGGAGCAGGTTTCTGTATAAAAGACACAGAAGAAAGAGAGTCAGATGAACACCATGAGTGTTATAGCAATATGCCCGTAACTTTTGAGAACTGTTCAAACAAAAAAGAGTTCAGAGCTGTCTGCTTCACTCTGGAGTGTTAGGGGGTCCATGGCAGAGACAGAGCAGCATGTTTCGTCATCCAAACCCGCGTTTCCTCGTGGGTGTGATGGTGGTTATGGTACAGATACTGACAGCAGTCGTAAGTGGATCATTCCTGGGCCAGGGCGTTGCTGTCTGCTGTGAAGGCGTTAACACGAGGACGTAACTCTACGTATGAACACACACCTCAGCTTTCACGACAGTTAAGTTCTTTCTTTTTGAAATAGAACTGTTATCCCTTGGCACTTCCAAGACGGCTTAAAACAGGGCCGGATGCACTATGCGCCTTCAGAGAGGGACCCCAAGAGCCTGTTTTGGGCTGTGACTTTGGGCTGAACTCCATGACACAGGTTTACACCCTCTAGGTCTTACCCAACAGTTGGGCCCCACAAAATCAATGGGAAAATTATAAGCCTAAGGAGACAGCAGGTAGTTTATAGAGCTACAAGCAGGTGTCTGCATGGAGAAGACCTACAAACGCATCCTGAAACCGGTATTCCTTGACTCTGGATACTCGAGCTTAACTAACACAAGTGTTGTACCTCGTGTGGAATGTCTCAAAGTAAAGTGTTGGTCCTCAAGGACTGGAAACACAGAATAGGAATTTTACTTTTAAGTATTGCCATACTCTAGCCATGCCTTTCACCGGTGCAAAACCCCCCCACAGTTTCTCTATAACCAAGAACTTAGCGACCCACATGGTGTCACATCAAAGGAGTAAATAAAGATACTCACAGCAGATAGTCTCGCCGACCTTCTCTTTGGCTGCGTAAAGAAAGAGGTGTCACTACAATTCAGAGCACACAAAGCAGCGCTTTCTCAGACACACACGCCACGCCACCAAGCCCCACGCAGGCTCTAGGATTTACAAAGTCCCACGGTCCTGCGAGGAGCAGGGAGCTGGACTCGATGATCCTTATGGGTCCCTTCCAACTGGAGACACTCTCTGACTCTACGGAATGACGGGTGTTATGGCGATGACTTCCCAACAGCAGAGCTTTGCTCAAGGGTTCTCACCCTACACCGCCGCCCTTTTACCCTACCGAACGGCGATAAAAGTTTCTTTCCTTCCAGGAGTGGTGACATTATGGCTCTGCCACTGCAGCTCAAGGGAGCACCTTCCCACTGGGACCAGCGGGACACCCAGCGTCCACCTCAAGCCCAAGGGCACCCTGAACCCAGGTACAGGACCCAAGCCCGCACCCACCCCCGGGCGCGGGGGCCTCGTAATTTATGTGGAGCACCAAGGAAGTTCTTGGGGAGCGGAGAAGCAGCTCCTACCTCCTCCTTTGCCTCGCCTTCAGCTGGAGCCTGCAAGGGAAGCGAGAGACCCAGGTGAGAAGGTGGCGCTCGCCTCCCTGACACCCACCAGAGCCCTGAGGGGACCTTTAGGGACCACCCCAACAAAAACCACCCGGGCCCAGCAGCCAGAAGGCGGATGGCGGCCCCCCTTCCCCTCAAGGACTACAACTCCCACAATGCCCCGCGGCCCGCCGAGCCGACGTCACCACGTCGCGGCGTTTAAAAAGTTCCCGCCAAATTACCTGCAACAACAAGGTCGTCGTCAGCCCCGCGCAAGGACAATGTCGGCGACCCGCGTCCCCGTCGCGAACGCCCGCGGCGGGGTGGGGGCTTCGGCTTGGCTGCGCCGCCCCCGGTCTCGCCGTGGCGGGGCCGGGGGCGGCGCGGCCAGGCCGAAGCGCCCCCGCCGCGGGCCGGGTGAGGGGAGGCCTCAGTGCCCGCGGGCTCGCTCGGGGCTGTGGGAGGCGGGTCGGGGAAGCAAAGGTGGGGGGGGGGGGTCCGGCGGGGCCCCGCCGAGCCGAAGTTACTAATTATGGTGGTGAATTCCCTTCCCCGCTTTCCTTCAAGGACAGTTTCAAATTCTGCGCCGCCTAATGGCACCGAATTACCATTGCACAACCATCTGGTATGACAAGAAGTGGGAGAGGAGGAGAAAAAAAAAAAAAAAAAAAAAAAAAAAAGGAGAACAAAGGCAAACGCAGGAGAAAGAAGCGCCGTTTAAACCCAAATCCTCCCGAGGAAGGGCTCGATCCGCCTTAAAACGCTCGCCGGGAGGGTTGGGGCCGCGGTGCGGCGGGGTTTGGGGCGCTGGGCGAGCGGCAGAGGCGGCGGTGCCGGGGCTGTGTTCTCCATAGGGGCAGCAGCAGCACTATGGCTGTTTGTAATCCAGCATGGAGACACTGCCTCAGCCCTTCTCCTCGCCAACAAAACAGCCCGAAGTGAACTCACGGGCTTCCCGATTGCCCGCCGCCGACGAGCAGCCCCCACCGCACGCCTCGACCCTCTTTCCCTCCGGTCCCGGCTCCGCTTTAGGACATAACACACGCACACACACACACACAAAAAAAATTAAAAATACAAAAATCGTAAAAAATAATAAAACTCCACATCCACACACACGCGCGCGCGCAGATTTACGGCTCATTTTGCAAATGCTGCTCTGATCTGTCCCCCTTCGCTCCCCATCTGTCTCCCCGATTTTTATTTCTTCTTTTTTTTCGTACTTACCTTTCTTTTGGGCATAGTTGCACCTTAATAGTTGATTGCAAAATAGACAGATCTAGCTATAGATAAAAAAATAAATGTGAACCACCAGAAAACTGTTTCAACCGCTCTGCAAAATTGCCAAAAAAAAAAAAAAAAGAAAAAGATGTATAAGGGACCAAGAGTTAATTGCAGCAGAAACTGAACAAAAAAAAATCCCCCCCTCTTTATTGCAAACAGTAAAATACACCAACACGCAACCAAACTGCATGAATGGGGAGCGCGAGATGGGCCCAGCCGCCGAGTGACGGCCGCCGCGGCCAATGGGAGCGCGGGAAGCGGCCCGGGAGGCGGGGCGAGGGGCGCGCTGGGCGGGGCGTGGGCCGTAGCGCGAGAGCGGCGGGCAGGCGGAGGGACGGCGGCGCTGCGCTGTGTGCGCAGCCCAGCGGCCTAAAGCGCGCGCTGAATACGGCGCCGCTGCCGCCGCGGGGAGGGCGCCGCCGGCAGCCTCGGCGCGGCCGGCGGCGGGAGGCGAGGAGAGGCGAGACGGAGCGGGGGCAGCCCCCGACCCGCCGCCTCTCCCGGTATCTCCGCGCACGCCGCGTCCTGCCCCGGCGGCTGCAGATTGCCTCCCCCCTCCTTCCCTCCACCTCCCGCCTCCTTGCCCGCGTTTCCCCCAGAGGCCGCGAAAGAAACTTCCCCGAAAGTTACCACAGGCCGCAGGACGACAACATGGCCGCCTCGGCGGCGGCGGCGCAGGGCCTCTCGCCGCGCGGCTGGCAGCCCAGGGCGGGCGGCGGCAGAGGCCGGGGCGCGGGGGAGGCGGGAGCTGGGCCGGCCGCCGCGTCCCGCCATTGCGGTACCTGTTGGAAGGGGCCGACAACTCCCCGGTTACCTCCGGGGCTGCGGCCTTTGTCCGCCCCGGCCCCGCGGGGTGAAAACGGGGTGACCGAGGGGTGTAACTGCCTCTGGGGCTGGGCAGGGATTTTCGGGACCGTTTGTGGCTCCAAGTTGCCTTTTGGTGTGTCACGTCTCAGCTGAAGCGTGTGAGATCTTCGGGAGCTGGGCCTGGGAGTTTGAGGCAGGCCGTGAGGGGAAGGCTCACACTTCTGCACGGCTGAAGGAAGACTGTCCCTTGTTCTATTGTATCTGACTGCAGCTTCTGTCAGGGTTTCCACCGTCTATTTTGTTTCTCTCGGGAAAGCACAAGGTGTGTATTAATCACCCACCTTTAGGACCAAAGCACTTTGCAACCCAGACCTACAGCAGGAGCTGCTGCTCTGTGGTGTGACTGCTCCTGCCAAAGCCAGCTTTAGCTCTTGACAAAAACCTACAATAAAGGAGATTCTGCAGTCTTCCCAGACAGCCCCTTTCAGCACGCCGCTGTCCTTAAAACCACAGTTTTCTCTAGCATCTAAACTCTACTCTGGTGGTGAATTTAAGTTTCTTTGTCCAGTGTTCAGAAGATACGAAGAACAATTAATAAGCGTCAGCTGACACTAACATTTTAGATTATCATTTCACATAGTATCATATTCTCCCTTAAACTTTGTTTTTCTAGACTAAACAAATTCTCACTGGTCTCATGATCTCTGAGGCCGTACTTTCTAAACCTTTTACCATTCTCGGGCTCTTTTCAACTTTGCATTCTTCCTTCCATCTATCTCCAATAATCAGGTTAATTAGGTAACTTATCTCCACGGGGCATTTGCCATCTTTGCTATAGCATTGCCACGTCGGTTCGGATTCTTTTTCTGATCCCCTATAATCCCCGGATCCCTTTCAGCACTGCTCTCTGAACAGCTGTTCCCCCTGTTCTTCACAAAGTCACGGTGACTTTTTGATTTGTCACTCTTTTTACATTCCCTCATTCTCACAGCACTCATATGTCTGTGGTATATTATCTCTGTGGACCTTGGATCTACGCTGGGCAGTTTTCCATCCACGGGTCCACCTTTCTCCCCCTTCCTTCAGGCAATGTAGAACCATCACTTGCCATGATTTTTGTGTTGATAGACACCAGTTATTCACAAACGTCTGTGACTGGCCTCCTGAATCCTGGGGAGTGTGCTGGCCAGGCACTGCCGGCCTCAGTGGAACCCCAGAACCCAGGACAATTCCGTCAGTTCTATCCCGCTGCTACCTGTTGCTGTCATCTTCCTAGAAAGGTGGTGCTTAGGAACTGGTGGCCACTCACTTTATCTGAAGGCTGAAGCAAAGACACAGCTTTTCGTTTTGGTGCCTTCCTTTATTTGTTCATCTTTTCTGTCTGTAATAATATTTTCTGTTTTGCTCTTACTTCCAAAGTGTATAAATAGAACGTGTTCCTGTATAGGTGGGTTTGTTTCTCTCTCATTACCTCTTAATCAAGCCACCTTCAGGCTGTCCCATATTAATCAAGATTTTAGTGTTTCCAACAGTTTTCTCCATCTTCTGAACTAAAAATTGTTTGAACCACATTTCAAGAGCTCTTGGTCCTCTTTCCAGTGTCCCTGTCCGATAGCAGAAGTTCTCCATTACCAACAAGGTTCGTGCTTCAGTTGCTTTTGTCTCTTGCCTTGAAAGGTTTCACCTGTCTCCCTGCAGTTATTGTTTCGTTCTCTCTAGTTTCTATTTCTCTCTATATTCTCTTCTTCTGTGAGAAGCCTTTGTACGTGTGTGGAAGAGGAACAGGAATTTGTTGAAGGGTCTGTCAGCATCTTCTCCTGAACAACTTGCCTGACAAGCAGGGTGGTCGAAAGCTTGGGTCCAAATGTCCGCTGCAAATGAAGCACAGATTTAAAATTCACTACTAAATTTTGCATTAAATGTCCTCTTGTTCACCTTGGTATTTTTTCAAACATTTTGACTTCTTTAAAAATGTTCATTAACCCACAACATGACCTAAATAACCGTTAAAGATCGCTTCCCTCTGAACAAACAGGATAAGCTACTGCAAGATACTGTGATGCTGGAAGTATAAATGGAGAATAAGTTTATTCTGAGCATTTATTTGTAAAATGTGAACTTCTTTGGTGGTTTTGCCAAAACTGGCATTTTTTATTCAAAAAGACCTAAACCTGACTTTATGGCTCTGAACAGCCAACAACCCATGCTAACCTTACAGAGCAATGCTCAGATGATGAGAAATTCATAGCAAGTTGGGAAATTGCAGACAACCAAGTGCAAGAAAATACTCTCTGGCTGAAACTATCGCAACTCTGTTTAGGTTTTGCCCCCTAATCTTTGCAACTCGAAATAGGGCAACTCGATTTTGAACCCCTGGGGGTCTGACTCTTGGGTGCTCTGGGCCGGCTCAGGGATCTACATCTCTCTGACATCCTCCACGGTGCTGGTAGCCTCACCTCGACTGTTGGATGGTTTTCAAGATGTTTACTGGTTCACAGTGTCCCATGTAGATGTTGCCCAAGGCAGGAATGTCCTACAGGGGAGGACAGCCTGATGTCAGAAGAGCCAGAGTATGGAATGCACATTTCCTGACATCACCGTCTTGAAGTGAAGCAGATCAAGGTGTTCCTGAATAATGGATTCAGCTCTCGGCCCGATTCATCTAACTGCAGACAGCCCCAGAATCATGAGGTCAGAGGCAAAGGAATTAAGGATTCCTGACAAGTAATATTAATACTGACATTGTTTTGTGGCAAAATACCCCAAAACACGCTGTCACATGCTGTCACACGCTGTCACACGCTGTACTTACCTGACTTTAAAGTGTCCCTTGGCCTTGTTTTATATAACTGTTGGGATGAGTCGATTATCTATCTATAGAAGAGGTTTGTGCTTGGTTAATTTTATGGTTTGTCCTGGGTAATTTGATGGTTTGTCCTGGTTAAAAATGAATTTAAGGGCAGAAAACACAACTGCAATAGGAAATGTCAATGTCTCGGTGAAGACTTTGAATAAATCATCTTTGAATCGGTCAGTGACCTGAGTGTCACCTCTGATCGGAGCAGCAGAAGCCAAAGAAATCTCCTGTTGTTCTTAATTTTGGAAAGGGGAACACTGTAACAGTGAGAAAATGAAATATAAAAATGGGTATGTAAAAACCAGAGCCTGGCACACCGCTGGCAAAAAGACTTAAAAGGCATAAAAAGTCACTATTGAGTCTCGTCAGGAGCAGGAAGCCTGAAAGACATTTTCTGGAACAAATGGGCTGTTGAGATCTAAAAGGAATATGTAGGAAAGACAATGCTTGAGCAGAAAACCCAAATGAGGGTTTTGCGTCTATGTTTATTGTGGAGGAGGCTGGGGAAGTTCCCAGACAGGAACTCACAAGCTCGCCTGAGGATCAGTCTCGTGCTGAAGCTTTGGTCAGGGTTAGAATAAATCAACAAAGCGAGTAATAACAAACTCGCCATTGTCAGATGGTCCCCAGCGCCCCGCCGGAGTGTGTCACCTCCTTACCACTGCTCCACGCACAGCGCAGGGGATAGCCAATGCCACCAGGCTTTAAAACCCTTCCTGGGGAGACTCAGCCCCTGAGAGGGCTGTGTCCATGAGGGCACAGGGAAGCTTTACAAAGCCACGCTGCCTTTAGAGCTTTTCTTTTTTAACAAGTCTCCCCAACGGCCACTTGGAGATGCCCAAAACACATGGAGAGGGGAGGGGGAGAGCGAGCCCTTTGACCAGAGCTATCTTGGTCTTGGGAAACCCCAAGCCCTCTTCAACCGTGAATGTCCTGGTTAGCTCTAAGCATTGAAAACTTCTCTTCAGATGATGGCATGGCAGGCATCATGCTCGGACCTGCAGCTCCGCTTCCCCTTCTTCCAGCTCGCTCTGAGATCACAGCAAGCAGGAACTGCAGGTTTCTCTCTGGATGGGCTCAGGGAAGGCAGGATTTAGTGTTCAGAACACAAAAAATGTGTTCTGTCCAGCCCAGGTCCCGACCAGGCAAGGGTGTTGCCAGACTTCTGGGTTCAATCTTCGGCCCCTCAGGACAGGGACCCTCTGTGAATGCCCAGTTGAACAAACTGGCCTAAAATGGCATTAAAAGAGTGACTGTTCCTGTTCTTCTGGCTGGAATCCTGGTTCCTGTAGCACTCCCTTCCATGTGCATCCCCCAGGTACTTCAGGGTCACTAAGGGCACTCCAGGAGCACCCACAGGGGTTCTCAGAGCGAGGGCTGGCTGGTGGCTCAGAGCCGTGGACAGCCGGTCCAGAGCACAAGGCAGAGGCTGAACCCGAAGCAGGGAGTTGTGCATGGCCAGTCCTTTCCTGAAGTCAGGAGGGACAGGAAGGTGTCGGGGCAGGGGACGGTGATAACCCCCACGCTGGCTGCTCCCCGTGGAGTTACAGTTCATGCCTCTCCCTGGCAGTGCTGAAGGCCGGGTTGGAGGGGCTGGGAGCAGCGTCCCTGCCCCTGGCAGGGAGGATGGAACCAGATGATCTTTAACATCCCTCTAAGTCAAACCGTTCTAGGGTTCCATTCTATGATTTATGGTGCACCAGGCAACTTTGGCTCTATAAATGCTGGACTGTCAGAACAACATCATGTTGTTAGAAGCACTAAAATCACCGATTCTGCCTTTATTCGTGAGCTGGGAACCAAACTGGAGGTTCCAGTCCGCATCCCCCGCTCACAGGCCGCTCCCCCGGCATGAGCCCTGCGCTCCTTCGCCCCAAACAAAATCGAGCCTTGACAAGGGGAGCTCTGGAGGCTCCTCTCACCGCAGCTCACCGCAGCTCACCGCAGGCTTCCCCACTTAACCGCGGCTTCCTGGCCCAGCCCCAGGAGCCGCCGGGCGCCGGCAGGGGGCGCGCTCCGGCAGCCAGCGGCGGGGCCGGTCCGGGCCGGGCCGGGTGAGGCCCGGCGGGTCCGTCGGGGCAACCGATCCGCCAGCGAGGCCGCTGGCTGCAGGGGAGGGGTGTTCTGCCTGGCTTTGATCCTCAGCTTTCCTTTAATATCCTTAGAAATAATAATTAAATAATAAATAACTAGAAGTTAGTATGGCCAGCAGGACTAGGGCAGGGATCGTTCCCCTGGACTGGGGGCACTGATGAGGCCGCATCTCGAACCCTGGGTTCAGTTCTGGCCCCTCACTCCCAGAGGGACATTGAGGGGCTGGAGTGTGTCCAGAGAAGGACAACGGAGCTGGGGCAGGGTCTGGAGCACAAGTGCGCTGAGGAGCGGCTGAGGGACCTGGGTGGGTTGAGCCTGGAGAAAAGGAGGCTCAGGGGAGACCTTCTGGCTCTGACAACTCCCTGAAAGGAGGATGGAGTGAGACAGGGGTCAATCTCTTCTCAACAGCGACAGGACAAGAGGAAACAGCCTCCAGTTGTTCCAGGGGAGGTTGAGGTTGTCCCTGAGGAACCATTTCTGTCCCGTTGGGGTTGTGCAGGCGTGTCCCAGGCTGCCCAGGGCAGTGGTGGAGTCCCCATCCCTGGAGGGGTTTCCCAGCCGTGTGGAGGTGGTGCTGAGGGACAGGGGTCAGGGGGGACCTGGCAGTGCTGGGGAACGGGGGGGACTCGAGGAGCTGGAGGGGCTTTTCCAACCCAAACGGTTCAGTGATTCTAGGGACGATCCTGAGGAATGCGTCTGGCACAGTGAACACCCTGCACAAACCAGCGCCGGTGCAAGTGTTAATCCAGATGTTGGTTTGTGTTGTGGTTTATGTCATACATGTACACATCTGTATATGACAAGGGACTTTATGATAACTCATTAGATCCATCACAGAGGTAATGAACAGATGAAAAGCAGGAACATGGTCACAGTGCAGTGTGGTTTACTTCCTCATGCAACCTACTGCCATCATGTGTCTTGCACAATTGTATGTGAAAACAAGGAAAGCTGGCCTTGCTCTGTTCCTGAATGAGGAGGAGAAGCAGATCTCCTGGACTTCCCCCCCCCACCAACATGTTGGAGCAGGGGAGCAGAGTTTCCACCCACCATCAGTAGCAGATCACTGGCAGAGGCTGTAGCAGGACCTGGCTCTGGCAGAGCATGGGCGAAGGCAGAAGATGAGCTCTGAGTCACAGTTTGCCTTCTGGCTCCCATTATCGCCAAGCTGGGTAGGCTGGGATTGGGCATGGAGAAGGGATTTCTTATTTCTCAGCACTGAGAGCGCTGAGCTGACATCTCTTTCCCATCTCATGTTCCTCCCTTTCGGGAGTTCGGGCAGTCCCAGATCATCTTCACCAACAGTACAAGCAAACCCAGCATGGCCTCACGTTTCTGGCCAAATACTCGCAGTGGAATTCTGGATGTATTTCTTTCCGTGGTGACGAAGACGCTGTGGAGCGTTTGGAGCACATGTGCCTCCTGACCTTAACTATCTGAAATCCCCCTGACTCTGGGGTGGGAAATCCACCAAGCTCCCCATTGGGGAGCTCTTCCACGCCTGCTGATACCACTGAGGTCAGCGCTAGTGCTGCTGCTTCCTCGGTATAGCTGCTTCAGAAAAGAGAAAATAATATACACCAAAATTCCACCATTTAGTTGGCCTTTAGGTGGCCTTGTCCAAACACATGCCACAGTGAGTGCGTGAAGGAATGGAGGAGACAGTTTTGTTGGCTGCACAAGAACGGGGGGTTTTCCTCTTAGAGGCATAATATCAATTTGTTAATTTTCTTTGAGGTTTTTCTCTACCTTGAGAAAGAAAATTAAACACTTTACAACTGTTTAATAGTGAAAACAAAAATAATAATGCCATGGATTTGACGTGAGTGGCCTGGGAATAGAAACCATTGCGCTCTTCTGCCAACGGAGGAGAAAATTTACTGTTAAGAGTCCAGAAACCCCAGTTGTGGCAATAACACCCAGTTCATGGATTGCTCTTAATAGATCTTCTCTCATGAAGATAAAGCACCTTCTGAAGTGCACTTTGGAGAGTCATGATGATGCCCGTTTTTTCAGGAGGCAGAATGAGAAGGTGCAGTTTGCTCCGGAAGAATTTCAGCTCCCAGGAGCTGCGGAGCGTTACGAGGAGGAGGGGAGAGCCGGCCAGAGAGCGGTGGCCAGCCCGTGGAGTCACCAGTGAGCCCCAAGTTCACCTAAGCCTTCCTCTCCCGTTCTCCACCACATTTTTTCATGCTTCCTCCTCCAGTGTTCCTTGCCACGCATCAGGTCACAGGCTGGCACGTATCGTGGGGCTTCCAGGGAGAGGGGAATCCTCTGGGTGCTTCTCAAGCAGCTGCAAACGGGCTGTACAAACCTATCTGAAGAAACATTCTTTGAGGGATTTTAATCTCCTGGACTTAACTCCTTTTAACAAGATTTAAAAGTCCGCCATTTATTTTTATTACATTTTGAAATTCCCTAAACTGGGCAATTTTTATCATCCTAAATAAATTTTGGTTTATTGCTTTTTCAAAATATACATAAATCTTGTGGCGGTCTCAAAGATTCAGAGAAATATCATAAGTAATATCAAAATTAGGCAAGTCCTCCTCAAAGGAGTTCTCTTTCCTCTCACTATTGCAACTCAATAAAACAAATATAGGTGACTTAATTCAACAGAGATTTTAATTCAACAGGCTTTTGAAAAATCATGTGCATGGTTAGAAAAAAAACACCTGATAATGTGGAACGGGAAGGCTCATTTGGAAAAACCACTTCAGAAATACGTCCCCTCTTTCTGTCGAGAGCAGAACAACCCCCTTCCTTTCATCTGAGCTGGTAGGTGTCAAAATTCCAGCTCGCTGTGTTGATCACCGTAATTATTGTCCATTTTCTGTGAAGTTGCTATTGGAACGTATAATAAAATACACAGAAGTGATATTTGGAGCACCAGAGGCAAGTGGAGGACAGGTGCTGAATATAAATTTTCCTAAGTAACGCGTCACCATGACTATAATAATTAAGAACTCTTCGAGGCCTCATCCAGTGGTCCTAATTAATACAAACGATGACACAGCGGGCTGCAGAATTGCAGAGGGAAGAGGAGGGGAGGGGAAAAAGGGAGGAAGAGGGAAGAGAAAAGGGAAGGGAAGAGGAAAGGGGAAGGGAAAGGGAAACAGGCCAGCTCAGGAGTGAGCAGACCCAAAGCAGCACTAATGATACGTGTTCCTGTGATGCTTTATTTGTGTGGAAGATACTTTACAATAATTTTGGGAAGGGGAAGAACTCGACTGGATGCCCAGGCTGTCTCTTGGGCATCAAAATTCACGCTGGAATAAATTTTAAAAGGAAATTCTTAATTCTACATTGCCCAGTCACATCCACCCATCCAAAGCGGCTTCTGTCCCCGCTCCAGGTAACAGGCCCGGGTAACGGGAGTCCGCGGGCGGGAAGCCGCAGGCTGGCTCCAGCCTCCCCGCGGCAGCGAGGGGCCGCCTGGTGCTCTCACACCGCGGGCAAGGCAGGGGACGGGGCCCCAACGCACAGTGAAGCAGATGGCGTGTTTCCAGCGCCGAGGGGAGTGGGACCGGCGGAGCCCGGGGACGGCTCGCTCGTTCCCGGCCCGGCAGCCGTGAGGGGAGGCGGCCGCTGCCATGGCGGTCCCGCGCGGCTCCCGCCCGCCCCGGGCCCTCCCCGCAGGGCTGGGGGGAGCTTCCCCCTCCGTCGCTCCTCGCCCCCTTCCCTGAGGCGGCGGCGGCGCCGCCCGGGTCCCCGCGTCGCCTCCGCGGAGCTTCCCGCCGCCATGGCGGGCACGTCTCGCGTGGTTCGTCGAGAACTCGCCTCGCCCCTTTCTTTCTGTTCTTTTTTTTTTAACCATTTTTCCCTCTTCCGGGCCGGGCGGCGGGGACTGCTGGGCCGCAGCCCAGTGAGCGCGGCGAGGCGGGGCGAGGCCGCCCGCCGCCTCCCTCCCGCCCTCCAGCCGCCGCCTCAGCCCCAGCCCGCGCCGCGCCTCGCCTCGCCGTGCCGCCCGCACACACCCACCCGTCCGCCCGGCTCCGCATCCCGCCGCCGCTGCTCCCCAGCATGGTCATCAAGGTCTACATCGCCTCCTCCTCCGGCTCCACGGCGGTAAGGGGAGCCCCGGGAAAGTTGTACCGGGCGGGAGGGCGCGGGGTGCCGGGCCGGGTGCGGGCTCCCCTCGGATCCCCTCACGGCGGGCTCCGGCCGGGCAGCGTGCGGGGAAGCTGGGGGCAGCCGCGCTTCGCCCCCCGCGGCGGACCCGGAGAAGCGCCCAGCGCTTGTGGGGAGCTGCGTGTGCTGCAGCTGCCCGGCGAGAATAAACCGTCGGTTCCTTCGGGATTTCGCAGCTGCTCGGGTGGGTTCCCGGTGCCGCTCCCACACCCGCGGCCGGGCTGGCGGGCGCAGGTCGAGGGGGTGACATGCGTTCGCGCCCCTCGTCCTGCGCGGGGAAGGCAAAGCCAATAGTCTTTGGTTTTTTTTTTTGTGGTGGTTCTTGAAGTTTATTTCTACATGGTGCCCCCCATCATGCAGTATTCGGTTTTGATGAGTTTTTCCTCTTTGATGGTGTTAGGCAATTGTGGCCACTGCCTGCGGACCTGCAGTTTCTTCCCCTGTGGGAATACTGGGTTTCCTTCTTACGGCCCCGGTGCCATGCAGGCAGAGCTCGGCCAGAAGACTGTATTTTTCAACAGGAAAATAAACAAACAAGCAAAAAAACCGGGGGGTTTGTGCCTAGGTGCAGATGTAGCTCTGAGCAGTAGTGTCCTCCAGACGGTCTGATTTCTGATGGGTCTGTGTGAACGATGCTCTAATCCAGGGGGTTTTGTTGCGCCTAGTACGAGTGTGCTGGAGAAGTACAAAAGGCCAGAGACTTCGAAAATGCCACCTATTGCAGTTAATGATCAGTGACTTTTACTGTCAGGAGATAAAGAGTTGAAGCTGTGGCTCTGTGATGACCTTTCGTGTCACTGCCAGGCTGTGCACTCCAGCTGCAAGTTCCCAAACTTTCTGAGGACAGTGATGTTCGGAAGGGAGAAAAAAGCCCTCACTGGATTCTGACGCTGGAGTGTGTCTCGAAATCCCTTGCAGTTCATTCGTAAGGGGGTGTCTGAAGGGATTTCTGCTGGGTTTATACAAAATGATCATCCAGAAGGAAAGCAGCGGTCGTTAGCAAATTGAGACAGTAATTCTTTCCTCCTAATACAGCTGTTAATGGGCTTCAAGTTGACTGGCTCAGTCGCTATAGATTTTTATCAGTGACCTCGTAAAGGCAGTTATTGATTTCTGCCTGTGTGGTGGTCCTAAGCTCCAGGGCTGCAATCACTAATCTCAATCCTGACTGTGATTTCCTGTTTTTAAACTAGTTTTTTAATTATTAGCTCAGTTTCAGCAATGTCGTCTCATCCTTGAGTGGGTTGTTCATATCACAAGGCTTGATTCTGACTTACTGCTGCCTTTGAGGCTCCTTTGTGCATCCTTGACTGTGGAATGTGAGTATAGCATTGACGTAGTCTATTTCTGTGGAATTTAAGCGTCACATGCCCATAATTGCCAGTTTTATGACATATATATATTTATACACATACACTCATGCCTGAGTCTAAACCTGGTGCCGCTCAAGTCATCTTGTGGTAATGAGCAGGACTTGCACATTCTTGGTATATTGAGTACACCAAGGGTGTTTCTGTTGGCAGGGATCAGCGAGTACCTCACCGGGTGGCTGTTTTATTTCTAGTGTAAGAATTTTAATCGATGTTTCAACCTAAAGACAGAGAGGCACCTATCTGGAGGGAGATGTGCTCGATGTGATTGAGTCGTTTTTGCAGATCTTCAGCTATTGGTGAGACAGGCTTTGCTTGGAGGACCAGAGGAGCCATTCTGGGTGCTGAATTTGAAATAACCCACTCCAGGAATGGAAATTCCACATCAGAGGAGGTTGCCACAGAGAGATGGAACAGAGTCAAAGCTGTTGCCAGCTGAAGTAACTGAACTGGCTAACATCAGCCCTGTGAGGGCTTTCACTCTGGCTTTGTTCTGTCAGTGGCGCCCAGCACTGTGTTATTTTGCTTTTTAAAAGGCTAATTTGCTTGAGTAGAAGCAAATCAGAAATAAGTATAAAGTCTCCTTCCTAGAAACCGACTGCCCCGTTTCTGTATGTGAGGCTCTGGAAAACATCGTCTCCCGCTGCAGGGAAGAGGGGTTGAGGTTGCTTCACACCTCGCAGCCTGGGGCTGTAAGTCTGGGAGGGTGCCCAAATGTTGTGGTCTTTTATTGGCAAAGTCGTACTTTGTTATGCAGTATAATTTGCCACATCACAGTATATAAAATGTTTCCCCAAGGCACTGTTCTCCATGAAGTTTATATTCAGTATTATGTATCTGTGAGGAAAAAACTTCGTATGAGGCTTGTGTGTAAGCAAAGGCATTTTACAAGTGTGTTTCAAGGGATTTCTGGTGAAGATTACTCAGTTCCTGTGTTGTGTACATGAGTCATTCAGAGCCTGGGCACAGGAGTTACAGGGGAAGGTGTGACTGCCGGGCTGCCCCTCGATGGGTTTTGCAGCACGAGGAGTTAGTGCTCACCGTTATCTTTGGTGCGTTTTGCTGGCTGCAAAGTCCTGTGTTTGTGCTCGGTTACGGGCTTTGCTTTGTGCTCGTGAAGGTAAAGGTGACGTTGGCTTTGGGGTGGTTCATTGCCAGCATTCTCCTGAGCAGAGATAAGTGAATATACTGGAAGTCTATAATTAAGGGCTCGGCTGAAATATGTTGATTGCAGTCTTGATCTGGCCTCCTGTTTGAATTCCACCCCGGAAATCATCATGTAATAGCTACAGCACCAGTTCCCCGCTCTGTTTGGAAGTCTGTACGGAAGGTGTCCTTTCCCTTTAATCTTTCCCAGTGTAAGTTTTGTACTGGTGAGTCGTGGGTGGGGACGCACGGGGGGTTATAATTATGAAGATGAGCCACAGACACCCAATGTGGGAAGATGCCTGTGTAGCCTCTGTCCAGGGATCCTGCATGATGTACAGTTGAAGTGAACAGTGTCATTGGGTATGAGGCGGCATTGGAGGCTGCGAACATGAAATGACAGACGCGAATGTGCATTCAGGAGCACCCAAGCGTTGACTCGAGCAGGGACTGTGCAGGCTCTGAGGGTGATTTGACTGAGACTTTATTCAAATCCTTCAAGAGACGAAAGGAGGAGAGGCCAAAGTGTAATTAGACTCTTGCTCCTGGAAGAAAATTGATATAAGGAGGGAAGAGGCTGAATTGCATGAGGCCAGTCTGTGATTTTCTCCGTTAGCATTGAGGTATTTTGTTGGGTTTTGGATAAGAGGTAGCCCTGGCTCTCCTGCAGCAGCAGAAACACTCGTGTGCGTATTCCTGATGGCAGTTGGGTTACCAGTGGTATTGAACCCCTGTGGAAAGGAGCCAGCTGTTTAAATTCTTCTCAGTTTTACGAGTGTGCATTTGTTGCAACAACTGCACTGGTCTTGACGACGGACTTTGTCCAAGAGAACTGTGTTCGTTCATCTGCCAGCCCCTTGCAAGGAGCGTGGGTGAACCCCGGAGGCTGCAGCGATGGAGGCAAAGTGCCAGTGCTGGCGTTTATTTTAGTTTATTTATTTATTCACAAAGTTAGGGATGGGGTATGTGTGTGTGTCATGATTTTCTTGTATTGTTTTCTTGAAAGGATCTAGGTCTTCTCCTTCCCACCCACCAGGAAATGAACAGGAAGGCGGCCTGTGGTCTGGCGAGCGAACATTTGCTGGCAATTACTCCTTTCTTTTCCCCCGCATAACCCAGTAAGGCACTTTCTGGTGCTGCTGGGGAGATAGAACCAGTGGCAAGTGCTTTCTAGAGCACTGGAGGTTGCAGCTGAGAGCAGAGCTTTGGAAAAAAGCAGAGTTTGGGTAGGCAAACAAGAGAGCTGGGTAGCCACCAGCTCTTGTCCATGTTCAACAGTTCAGGGTTTTGGGAGGACTGGTGGAGCTGCTTCATCCTCCTGAAACAATCCCGTAGAGAGATGGAGATTTCACCCCAAAAATGGTATTTTGCATTTAAATGCCTCCAGGGCGTTTTTCCTCTGCTTAGGAATCTTTCCTAAATAGTCTTATAATATGATTACAGGTTAAGGTAAAACCACATACTGTGGGGGAAAAGAAGCTGTATCTGCAGTATGGAAGCAATCTCACAAGTGTATTGATGTTTTTGTGATGCTTAAGTCATGCCGTTTATACACAGTGGGTGAAAACCCACTTGTTAGGCTTGGTATTGATTTTTAAACCCTTCTCTTGCTTAAACATAATATGCATGAAGTACTTTTTTGGATGCTCAGAGTTAACCCAACTTAATAAAATGGTCTGAATTGTTCCGAATTAGAGCTCCAGGGGTGGAAGGCGAAATATGTAACGCGAATCGAGCAAGGCAGTCAGCTGGGATATGTTCCATCTGCCTCCTGGGTCGTGTGCTTAAAGTCATTGTTCCAAACTCTGGATAAGCCAAATATTTTTCTTAAAATATGACATTCAGATTTCTAATAGAGCCAGAGATGAAATTGGTTGAGGTTGTTGCAACAGAAAATATTCCCCTATGTGATTAAAAGAAGAGCTGAGGATCTTGTCGCAGCCAGAAACAGCTGAGCTCTGCCTTAAGTAGCTGTTCTTTGTGCTCCCCAAGCCTTGAGCTGCTGCCCTGGAGCTGCTGGTCTTAGTTCCTGGCACTAATCAGTGCCAGGAATATAACGCAAAAAAAATAATCACAACTTATATCAATATTACGTTATTCAAGAATGTTCCCCCTCAAACATGAAACACAGCGTTAATGGCGTTTATTTAACCCCAGCCATATTCCAGGGTAGACCTTCAGCCTGTGATTAAACTGGAGGTACTTCTGTTGGTCAGATATTAATCCAGCCTGAAGGAGTTTTAATTGTGACACTTATCTACTGTTCTTTGTCGCAGAACAAAGCCTCCGTGCAGGAGCACGTCCCTTCCAGGGCAGCAGCTCCAGCTGACCATTGGGGTAGCAAAGTGAGACGAAGGTTTAAGCCGCTGGCAGAAAACGTGAAGGGTTCACATCAAACTGGGGCCAGACTGAAGGTAATTCTGTCTGGATACAGCTGAATAAGGGCAATCACTTTGTCTGGACAAGTTTTGGCCAGCTTAAAAATCTTTTTTTTTTTGTAAAGAAACTAAGCTGCTGTGGGGTAAGAGGAAAGGTTTTTTTTTTTTTCCTTTTTGGCTTATATAGTTGATTACACATCAGTGAGATAAACCAGATACCATCAAGGCTTTGGGAGGCCCTGCAGAGACCTGTGCTGAACCCTAAGCAGTCTGGAGAGAGCGAGGTGACCAGGCTCTTGGTGTCAGGCCTGGGAGAACAGGGCAGAAGGGGTTATTCATGACTTCTGCTGCGATATCCAGGGGAGAGCAAGAGAGACTGGCAGTGGCATGTCCACAAAAATGGAGTATTGTGTGTGACAGCATGTAGTTGAGTGGAGAAACTCACTGCCAGAGAACATCATGTATGACAAAAATGGCCTGGGCTCAGGAAGCAGGCAGAGAAATTAAGGGGGAAAGTCTAGAATTTTGAACCATGTTGCCCAGGAAAACAATATATAGGTGTGTGTGTGGGATGTGGCGGTTTGATTTTAATTGAGGGGGTATTACAAACGCCTGCAGCTGTAGAAGTCTTTGAAGGCTGTGGACATGTAGGAGTAAGTAGAAGTTTCCTCTGCAATGTGGACAGACTCTGTATCTGGTTTATATTCCGCCATACCAACGTGACTGAAGTCTTACCTTTCTGCTTTGCAAACTCCAGTGTTCTGCGAGGGACTGTAGGTATGAAAGGAACTTTTAACTGTATTTTTCCCCTGTATCTTAGAAACCATAGGGGGACAAAAAAAAAAAAACCCAGAAGTTAATAATAATTCTCTTGGTTTCCTTCTGAACAACTGCAGTTCAGTTCAGGAGCCAAGGACAAGGCTGTGAGAAATGTTTGTTATGCAAGGGCTGCTGGCAGGCTCCAAACTTTCTGGTGAGAGATAAACACTGAAATCTCAAGGTCTGCATGTTGAGTAAGACTTTGCTTGGGGAAGATTTGCCGTTAGATCTTCTATTTTACGTATAATGAAGTGCCCTGTGGAATCCAGTCAGGATTGGGGTGTCAGTAGCTGAGAGAGTCAGCACGAAGTAACCTCTGCTGGATGCCACAGCCTCTACTCCGCCCGAGCTTTGGGGTGGACGTTGGCTCGGTGTGACTAGAGAAAGGTTTCCATTAATCAAAGCTACAGTGTTGCTCTGTTCTCTCCGGCTCTTGGGCAGACAGGGAGATGTGGATGAGAGCTGGCAGGAGGCAACAGGGCTGTTCTTCACGGACGTCTCATCGCCAGTCGCAACGTCAGCAGTTCTTACCTACGGAACATCAGTGTTTGGAGATACGGACAGCAGGTGATTCCAGAACCAACATGACTTCACCGTGAAGAGCAGAGGCTGACATACCTCATGTTTAGACCTAGATAAGAAGGGAGGTGAATCAGAAACCCCTCCTGCCTTAGGCATAGGTCAGAATAAACTGGCAAAGCCCAGTGTAAACCGAAAACAGACAGCCTCTGGGGAAAAGAATCACAGGTTTCACATAAAAGCACATTTTTTATGACAGTAGTGGTTTCCAGGCAGGTTTAAACAGCACATCTGTGCTCACCTCAGGGGATCAACCTTTGGCTGTGCTCCTGGCACTGGGAGTTTTGCCATGGACTACGGCGGGACAAGGTTTTACTCCTTAGGAAAGACTTAATGCCGCTTATCCAAGATCATTCCTGCGCACAGGGTGCAAATGTGCTTGGCCAGAGCAGCAGCTGCAGAGCAACTGGCAGAGGAGCAGAATAACTCCATGAATGAATCAAAAATATGTCACTGAACGTTCTCACTGGACATGGGTAGCGGTGAAGTTCAAGCGAAGCTAATTTGTGGATAATAGATGTAGGATTTTTTTTCCCCTCTAGTCAGGAAATACAATATATGTGAGTAGAAATAAAAAGATAAAAAGGGGCAGGTTTGCAAACTTGCTTGTTAGTGACCTGATAATCCTGATTAAGAACTGGAAATTCCTTTCCACCCTGTAATGCAGATAAGCAAGTCTCATGGTTCTGGTGGCAGAGGCCCTGAAACCTTTGTGCCTGAGCAAGCTTTTGCTAAATTTCTGCTTCCTTTCATCACATTGAACTGTACCAGGAGGTAGCTGTGAGAGCCTCCATTCCACCCACAGAGGACTGAGGTTTGAGGTGTTCATGCTGTGAAAAGATACAAGTCAAGTGATCTATGGGGATGTTCCTTTCAGGAATTTACACCTGTATAAACCGAGGAGCAGCTGGACAGACAGCTCTGTCTTCCGTGTAATGAGCTAGGATCAACCTGAGCAGCTTGGAAGGCGTTAGGATAGCCATCACCTCACCCTGCCAGCCGGTGAGCGTTAGGCCGAGACAGAGGAACATCAGGGGAATCAAACTATTTTGGCTGCTTGCCCAGACTTGGAGAACTCCCATCCTACAGCAAATAAACAGCTGGGGGACTTGGTCTTTTAAAAAAGAAAATGCAGCGTGTCTTTGTCTGAGCGTGGTATGCGGATCATCGCCTGCACAGAGGCAGAAGGAAGTTGTGGTTTAAAAAAAAAAATGGCAGATAACATAAAGAGCGATCTAAAGACAGTGGGGGGTTGTGAAGTGTCCTCCAGCTTGTGGCTGTGCCTGCCACCAAGGCATGGGCAGCACCCACATTAGTGCTCTGGGTCTGGGGTAGGCTTCCCTTCGGGCTGCAGAGAGAGCAGCTTGTTGGACCTTATGGTGTTGGAAAATGCTCCATTTGTTCACATTCCTGTGAAGAGTGACTTCAGGCTGTCTCCCAAGAAGTCCTCTGCAGAGCAAACCCCCCAGGCACTTCCTGGATGCTGCAAGGAGAAGTTGGCCATCTCCTGTACGGCTTCAGCTACCAAATGTGTTAGAAGTGCGACCAATTCTCAGGAGCTTTCTGTTTATCTCCCCCTCTCCTCTCTTTTTCTGAAAGTTGCCACATTTTGTCCAAGTCTGCCCTAAAATAAAGAAGGGTTCTGGGCCACCAGGGTGATACTAGTCAGAAAGCTGGTGCCGATACAGACTGTGTCTGTTAAATCTTTCCAGGATGCTTTGGTGGGGCCGTATGGAGGAAAACTTGTATTTAATCCATAGCTTTTCTCATAATCCCTTCTGCCTTCGTATTATGATATTTAGGTATTTTAGTACAGGGGGAAAAAAGCTTTCTTCTCTTGAAAAATAAATTTGTCTTCGTTTTAGAGTAGCACTCATCCAAAAGACTCTTGCTAAATGTTTGTGGTATATTAGAGTTCTTCGAAGACAGGAAGGAGTAGAGATCAGAAGCACCTAGATTTAGCGTAGGATCCCTGAGGTCATGTTATTTTTCTCCTTAAATTAGTGTTTTATTTAAAGATAATAAATGCCTGGCAGCATAAAGGCAGTGAAACAACAATTAATGCTGTAAACTTTTAGTCTTGTCAGTTAATTTAGCCTCTCTGTGTGCTAGAGCATACAGGAAATAGACCTTGTTGCAAACCACAGGAGCCTTGTGCAACCCTTGTCTGAGTGTTTAACTCCTTCCTCAACCAGAGTTCAGCTCTCGTCAGACAAACAGAACCAAACACACTTTTCCTCCCTGCTCTCCCTGCCACAAAGGGCTCCTCTTCGCCAGCACAAATCCACGGATCCCGAAAAATAAACCACCCCAGACTGGAGTGGTGCGGGCTGATCTCAGCTCTTTCCTCGGGCTTTGTCTGCATTAAATATTAGCCAAGACTGTGGAGTCTGGAGTTCAGGGTGGAACGAGGCGTGTGTCGTTCAACTGACGTAACATGACAGCCACCACTTTTTGCAGGGTGTAGTTGCATGGACCACGAAGACCTGTCCTGGAGCCCTCTGTGCAAACAAAGATAAAGGAGGAGTGATTACTCTGGCTGAGCTCAGAACCTAACAGTGATGGTGAGGCCCAGACTTTAAGGACTTAAAGCTCTTTTTTAAAGCTTCTAGAGCAAGTAGTCAGGTTTTTGGTGACCCCCTCGGTGCCTTTTCCCCTGTTTTTCTCAGCCATGTTGAGAACTTTGGAGTACCTGGGGAGAAGACGTGTCCCAGAGAGTTTTCTGCATCTCACGTGATACTGAGCCTGATGCTCCTGATGGAGATTAGTCTTCTGTGTGTTAAATTGCATTATAGTCAGTGGGTAAGGCCTGTCCGTGAGGCTGGGCTGTGGTGAATCTGGTACTGCTTGTAGAAACAGCCAGAAATGGTCCCAAACCCAGATAACAAAGCAAATAAGCAGTGGTTTGAAAAATAATTATTCCTGCTGACTGATGGCTTAGAAGGAGCTCTGAGAGGCGAAGGGTGCAATCAGAGTAGTTGGAGGAGTCTGTGACAGACATAGCTGAGACTCGAGAACTTTTCCTTTTCTTCCACCACTCCTGTGTTGGTGGTGTTCAGGAGTTAGGTGAGTTTTATACTGGTTTTGGGGAGGAATGGGTCTGTGAGGTTTTACTTAACCCTGCGCAATCTGGATACGGTCACTAGGCGCACATTAGGCGTCCAGGCCAATCCAGCTTGCCAAGCTCCCAGTCTGCTGCAGGAAACAACTGTGCCTAATAAATGAGGAGTTCATATTCGGCTGCTGCTTATGCTTTGTTAACGGATGACCGAGATAATGGAGCCTGTATTCCTGCAGTAGGAGGCCGTCTCTCTGTTGGTTTTGGACCAGATGAGCAGTTTTCAGGCTTATGAAAGTCAAATGCCACAAAATTGACTTCGAAAATTGCCAAGGGTCAATTTATTTTGTATTGTAACGGTGGTGTTTTCCTTTTGATTATGGCGGTTCCGGGTGCTGCGACGGTTGGTGGATGGTGTCAGTGCATGTGGTTAAAGCCGTGACTTTGCCATACATCAGCGTTTCTTTACATTCTCACCCAAAGCAAGGAGGCCTGGGTCTGGAAGCCGCATTTATTTGGGCCAACTTCAGTAGTGTAATCACAAAAGAACTAGAAAAATTTCTGATATGTGAATATTTGCACTTGCAAATCCTTCATGTTGCTGAATGAAGCAAAGGCCGGGGACAGGAGTGGCCTGAGGCCACGTTTTGCTATATGCTGTCAGTGGGTGTTGCTGCTGGGAGAGGCACTCCTGCATCCCCCGCCCTGGGCCTTGCCTTCTGGTAGCACAAGCGTCCACGTGTCAGCACGCAGAGCCGGGCTGAGGCCCCCCAAACCAACGACTGGCAATGTTTCTCCAGCTCAGACCTCCACGTAGCTGTACCAAGGCAAACGCTGATGCAAGAAGGGGTGAATGCACGCTCAAGCCTTCAAGGAGAAGGTCTCTATCTGTAACCCTGATTTACACAGGTTGAGAGTATACGGTCCCAGTGATGGTCCCTCCTGGATACCCAGACCTGGGGCTGGAGGAGGTGAGGTCTGGGAGCAGCCTGGGCAGAGTTCCTGCACAGGGACGGGAGGGTTTTGCTGCTGGAGGGGTCTGAGTGGCTGCATTTCAAGCTGCTGCCAGCCAGTGCCCAGGGAACTCCAGGCTGCTTCAAGGGCAGAGTTCATCCTTAATCAAACAGGGCTTCTGGTGGGGCTGCTTGCAGAAGTCACGTGAAGGGAGGGGAGAACCAAGGGAGGGGAGAATTGTGCTGCTGTCAATTCTCCTGGGGCTGCAGGGGCCTGAAGCCAGCGTGAGCAGGGAGTTAAGCAGCACTCAGGCATCCTCCCTGTTCTAAATCAAGCACAGATCCTTCCTTTTGAGAGAGGACAAGTCTGACACCTCTCCAGATCTGAAACACCTCGCCCGGCGTTCAGCAGTTGGGAGCTCCATTTGCATTCACCGTTTTGCCGTGCTCAGGCTGTTCAGTTGTCCAGAAAAAGCACAGAGCGAGGTTTGGTGCCTCTTCTAGTAACAGCTCTGATGCTGCCAGCCCCTTGTGCGACTTCTTGGGTTTTAACTCCTCTCATCCAGCTGCTGTGGCTCTTGAGAAAGGGGAACGCATAGTGTCACCCTCTTTTCCATTGCAGCTAAAAGAGAGATTTGCTTCTGGATTTGCTGGCTCCAGCAGGAAAAGAGGTGGGTTTTCCAGTGACAGAGAACTGTTTTCATGGACTGGAACAAAATCTGAAGTTTATTAAATGGTACTTTTATACATTGTCTTCAGGCGTTGCTGGTGATGAGATGTTCTGTGTTAGAAACCCAGGAGCACCACAATAGTCCTTTGTCAGGCAGGTACAGCTGGATGAATGGATTCCTACCCCAGTCCCCTAGTGCCTGGATATTATTTAAGAGCAGAATTTGACCTAAGCGGTGATAATATGTTCATCCTTAAGGTGCCTTCATAGAAAGTAAACTTAAAACACATTAAAAAGTCATCAGGGCTTCATTAGGCAGCGCTGCTGCTGCCACCATTGCCAGAAGCTGCGAAGATATAACTAAGGAAATGTTACCTGTCCTCATACTTGAGTAATGGGTGAAGGGATCTGCTCTTGGCCACGCTGGAGGAAAGCAGCTAAAGAGCCATGCAATATGATGCAGCCAGTCAGTGCTGACCTGTGTATGGCCTTATAGAATCGTTCTTGTTAGAATGTGGCTGAAATAGAGCTGTGGTAGACCTGGCTGTGTGGCACATCTGGCACAAGACTAGTGACATGCAGAAATGCTGCTGCAATGTCCAGCTCGAATCCTGTGGCCCTTTACTGGAAAGAATCGATACCGTTTGAGTCTGGATGCTTTGACTGTTCATATCATGCCACACTGACAAAGGGGAACTTGCTTCTGTTGGCTGCTCCTGTGATGATGCCCACAACACGACTAAGGGGTTGCTTCATGCTCTCCAGCCTCCAGTTTCGTGGGCGGATGTCTGCTTTTGGATGTACCAAGTGACAAATGCTCCAGATCACCTTGTAGTATAACTGTAAATCATCGAACACAGGATGGTTTGGGTTGAAGGGACCTTCAGAGCTCCTCCAGTCCAACCCCCCTGCAGGGAGCAGGGACATCTGCAACTAGAGCCGGGTGCTCAGAGCCCCAAGGTCCAACCTGACCTGCAATGGTTTCAGGGATGGGGCTTCTGCCACCTCTCTGGGCAACCTGGGCCAGGGTCTCACCACCCTCAGCGTCAAAAATCTCTTCCTTCTCTCTGGTCTGAATCGCCCTCTTTAAGTTACACCCACCACCCCTTGTCCTGTCACAGTAGCCCCTGCTGAGAAGTCTGTCCCCATCTTTCTGACAGGCCCCTTTAAGTACTGGAAGGCTGCGCTAAGGTCTCCCTGGAGAGAGAGATGCCCCATCATTCAGGCACACATGCACAGTGCAAAGGCACCATCCAGCTGGGTGCTCAGCACTGCCCAAGACCTTTCAGAAACGCTGAGCCTGACTGCGTCACCTCAACCCTTGATGCTGTTTCACAGCTTAAGTGAACACGTGAGATCCTGTGTTTAGTGTTCTCCTGTACTGCTGAACGGAATGAGGTGGAGATGAGTTTTCTGAATTAGTATCTTCCAAAGGCTGATTACGTGACTTTATTCTTTCCTTTGGAGCAATGAGGTTTCTTATTTTTTCATAACTAATTCCTTAAACTTGAATAGCCAGTCAGCGACATGGCAGTTAGACCCCGCTCAGCTGCTTCACTGGGCCGGACCAAACTGGGCAGCCCGGCCTGTGTTACTGGCTGAACTCTCCAAAGCAGGTGAAGGGGACTAAAAGCCAGACTCCCACTGGGGATTTTATTCTCTTTGCAGTCTGGGTCAAAGAGTAAATAACAGTGAGTGGGAGCTGGGTCCACAAGGGCTCTGTGGAGAATCCTGATCCCCAGGACTTCAGTGGATGGAGGTGACATGAACCTTCGTGTTTGGTTCCTCTGGTAGGAAAATCCTTGTTGAATGCGCTCAGGTCTTTGCACTTGGGTTTTGTCGCTGTGGGATTGAACACATTTTTAAGCTTTGGGCTATTGAATGCGTGCGCTGACAATGACATTCTAATCCGTAAGAGAAGCTTTTCTTTTTGTTCTCATGAATCAGCTTTTCCATTTATGTAACTTTCTACAGTTTCTGGAGCAAGTTGTGGTCTTGTTTTGGGAAATACTGGCTTTGTCCTTTGTTCTGGTTCTATTTGTGGTTTATGCTGCAAAATCCTTAGCCTGGATAATGCCCCTTTGCAGACAGACCATGTCCTTCCAGATGTGATGCAACCTCCAGGTCAGGTTGCAAAACCCTTTCAGTAGCCCAGAATCTTCCCCCAGCCCTGCTCTTGCATGGTGGTCCTTCTGCCTCCTTTCACCCCAGGACTTCTTCCTGCTTTTAAAACGTGTCTTCCAGAACCACACGTGAGAGATGGGACCCGGGTTGCTGCTCTTGTGGTGAGCCAGAGCCCATTCCCTCCTACCCCAGGTCAGGCTGCCACGTGGTGCTAACGCAGCCCAGGGTTGGTGGGTGCCCAGTGATGAGAACCCGGTCCAAGTAAACCATTTTTAAGCTGTTGGGGGCAAACCGCATCAAGAGAGGGCTGCTGTAGCAGCTCTGCAGGATACATGTTGGTACACCACGGACTTCTCCAGAGGGCCCTGGAGGGAGAGAGTGAGAACATATGGAGCCCATCTGGACACTGCCTCATTTCTGCAAAAAAAACCCTCAAAACAGCACAAGTACAGCAGGAGCTTTCCTGGCCTCCTGCGTTTGATGTTGGTCACATAAGTTCATGGTGGTTTTGCTGTGTTCGTCCTCAATCTCCTTCCTTACAGACCAGAAACTGAGCAGTGAGAGAACAATGACATCGCTGCGTGTAATGCTCAGCTGAAAATAGCCAGTACAAAGCAGTGGTTTGAGTTCTGTAATGATAATTGCCCAGATCTAAAAATAGGTAGAAGTTCTACCAGGCAGAGGGAGACACGAATCACTGGGAGACACCTCAGAGCCTGCAAAGCTCTGGTCAAGCAGCTCATTGCTGTAGGTGCCTGCAGATTGCCCACCAAAGGCGGTGGGATCCATCTGCAGCGGGTGGTGGCCACCAGCACTACCACAACTGGCACCTCTACATTTTAACCTATAATATGGGGACGGAAAAAACAATTCTGGCTTGTTCATATGAATAAAACCAACAGAAAGACTTTATACAAAAAAATGGCTCCTTGAATATTGCAGTAAAAGCAGAGAAGGCTCTGGTGGAGGCCAGGCCCCAGGCTGCTTGGAGGTGTTTTGTCTCGGAAGGGAGTTCTGCTGTGGAGTCCTGGGGGTGGAGACCAGGCTTAGGGGGCCGTCAGGAATCCGTGACATTTAACTGCGGAGCTGAGCTGCCGCTGTGTAACTCCTACAAATTATGTTGTACTAGGGGGGCGAAATTACAAGCGTTCTGCAGTTAATTTGCAAGTATTTGCTTCTGCATTAGCAACTCGCATGGGGAAGGCAGCAGCATTTTAGAAATTAGATGAGAAATGTTAAAAACCCCCCAAAACGCCCAACATTTTGTTACGTTCCAACAAGTGACGGTGAATCGCTGCAGTGCCACAGCAGCAGAGGTGGTGGTGCTGCCCTGCTCCCTCCCGAGCAAACCACTGCCTGGGTGTTCTCACCTCGCTGCTGGGAGCGGGGGACGGCGCTGCTGGCTGCCGCCCGAGTTCGCTGCAGAGTTCTTACGCTGCGTTTTTCCCGTTCGCTGTTTAAATTGGAGCTCATCGATCTTCAAAAGGAACTGAACCGTTTGAAGCGCTTGGTTACAGGTCTGGCTGCAAACGGCATCATTACCTAGGGGTTTGAACTTTTCCACCTCTCTGCACAAAGCTGATATCCCCTCTTGTTTAAAGAATTGACCCTCTGATGATGAAACAGCTTCTTTAAAATCATCAGTGGCTCAAAATACAACCACTTTAGCGATGTAATTGCGTTTCCTTATCTAGAGCCCAGAAGGCTGGAATTGGAAATGGTTAAAAAAACCCTTTTAGAGCTGGTTTTGTCTTTAAACTAAATGGAGAAATGTGGAAGATCTTGATCCGTTGTAAGGTGCTGCTTCTCTGCTGTCCTGGCGCTGGCCTCGGCTGCGAGGTCGGGAGAGGCCTCTCAGGCCACATGTTCCACCGGAGATGGATGCTGCAAGTGATGATAGAATCATGGCTGGGGATTTATATGAAATCTCTTTAAAGTTCTTTTAAATCCTCACAACAATGTGTGAGCCATTTAATCACATCTTTGGGGGGTGTTTTTTTCCTACATAGAGGTCAGGACATGGGACCCACAGAAATGGTGGCGAGTGCCCCATGCTGAGTGCCAGAGCAGCCGTGCTGCAGCCACGGTATCGGCACAAGGAAGTTTGTTGTGTGATCAAAACAGCAGTGCTCAGACTGTAGCTGTAAGCTTACTTTGGGTTCCAGTGGTCCATTCTGTCTCTAGAACAGACACTGAAAGCCAAACCAAAGGGAAAATGGATTAATTTGGTTACATATCTCCATCCTGCCGCCTCCCCCCGGGTTTTACCCCCAGCTCCATCCATCCATTTTGCTCATTCCCATCTGTTCCTGCCCTCAGCCTCTTTCCTTCTTTGTAGTTGTCTCCCCCTCCCTGTCCGTGATTTCTCTGTTGCTTTTGTGCTTTCGTGTCCATCCCTGAGTCCTGCCTCTCCCGTGCCCGTCCCCCAGCCCCAGGGCCCTGCCACAGCAGCGTTGCTCTGGGCTCCCCAGCTCCTGTGCTGGTTCCAACTCTCTGCTGCCCTGCAGAATGTGTCAGGAGCACTCAGTATAAACAAGGATTTTTGTGTTTGCAAACCGCGCTTGGCTGCTGCCCACGGGCCAGAATAGCTTTAGACACAAGTTGTTTGCTCAGGACGAGGTGCGGTATCTGGAAAGGCTCTGGCCAGTGTCCGCACCCAGTTGGGCAACTGGGAGAGGCTTTTTTGGGAAGCGAGCACTGCACGTTGACAGGAGCATCCTGAAGAAAGGCTCCTCGCTCCTTCCCAAACATGGGCAGCAGGAACCGTCTTCCAGGCTCTTGTCCCGAGGAGAGTAAGACTGAAGCCACAGCAGGCGTCTCTGGCTTTATTTTAGGCCCTTTCTGTGGTATTCCAGAGATTAATAGAAGGTTTCCAAATAAAATCCCATAAAATAGGGGGATCTGGCAGCCTGTCTGTCCTGCCCAGCAGTTGGTGCCGTGTTTCTCTGGAGCATTTAATGCTTATGGATAAGTGCTTGTCATTGTGGTCAGGCTTGTCCGAGGAGCCAGGAGGAAGACGTGGCCTCTTCATCTTCCAACTTGTTTTTTTTCCTCTGGCCAGAAAAGTAAAATTTTGAACTAATATTACTTATGCGTCGGCACCAGCTCCTTGCATTTCTTTCTCTTCTTCACGTTGAAGAAGCATCTCAATGGCTGAGCTGGACCAGCCCTGTCAGAGTGGGTGCTGCAGGGGAGACCTGGCTGTGTGAGGTCTGCCTGTGAGATCGTGCTGAGCTGCTGCCACGGTGTGTGTATGGCCAGGAGGCAATTGAATAGTAAAAACTATTTAAAAAATAATGAGGCTTCTCAGGAGAGAAAAATGCTGATTCTTGACCAACTTTGAGGTCTTATTTTACATGGCAGAATGTGTAGTTTAACAGTAGATGGGGGTAAAAACTTGGGTTTCTTAAAAATTCTGGGACATCTCAAAGCATATTCTCACTAAGCAGCAGATTTTGGACTAGTTGAGGACCTGAGACTAATGAAAACTGGCTGGATCTGTACTTCATAGATGGGGGGAAGTTGTTAATTAAAATATAAACTAGTTCAGGGGAAAAAAATATCCATTTATTCCCAGGTCAGTATGTTGCCTTAGATACCGACCACTGGCAGAGGGGTTTATGCTTACAAAGGCCTTTCCCTTGTTTTAGTCCTCCAGGATAATTCCTGGAGGAAGTGCTCGGGTTTTTTTCTCTCTGAGCTGTGTGGCACCACAGAGAAAAACTTCCCCTGACTGCTCCTGCCTGCCATGACCCCCGTTCTTAAAGGCAAGCGGAGAAACCTCTTACCAGGAGATTGGAGTCTGCTGCGAAATGGTTTTCTCTACAGCCTGTAACATGAATCATTTCCTCGGGGCGGGATTAACTTGTCCATTTTTATTTATTTTTAGCCATGATGAAAACTAGCTAATGCCCAGCAATGTTCTCTTCGTTAAGGGTACAGGGGTGCTTGCTGGTTGCGTTCAGCGGCTCCTCTGCTGATGTGTGAGGAGGAATTACGTGGGCTCCCACAGCCCTGGGCAGCAGCTGCCCTGCTGAATCTGGGAGCACGTTTTTCCTCCATGGGGAGAGCAGGGTCAGTCCCTTTGCACTACGCTGAGGTGGATGCAGAGGGAGATCTGTCTATCCGGGCCTTTTAACAACAAACCACCACACTCAAGGTCGAGTTTAACCTGGGCTGGTTCCCTGTCGTGGATTGTCGTGCAGCCAGCAGAGATGACTCCCAGGGAGCTGCTGAAGAATGGGTCAATGGATGCTTAAAGACTGCCGCGACTTGGCTGTGTCCTCTGTGGAGCCACAGGCTCTGCTTTCCCAACTGCACCCTTCCAGGGCACCACTTCTCCTACACTAAAACCTCCCTCCAGCTCCCTCCAGTTCCTGGGACAGCTTTGTGCCCCGGGGATGTAGAGCCGGGGGTGCAGGCACCATATTTGGCTCTCGACTGGCTGCGCCTTGACCTCGCCGGGAGCTGCCTCCTTTCCCTTGGCCGTATATGGAGAGGCTGCTTGGGGAGCTGGGGCTGACCTGAATTAGAAGCAGCACAACATCTGTATGAAGCGCTGCTTTTGTTGCACTGAGCTAATGAGGCTCAAGCCAGGCCTTGGTCTGGTTTTGTAGTGAAGGGAATAATTCAAAGAGAACAAATTTCCCATTAAAGCCCATTTTTTTATTGTTTGCAAGATTGAGCATGGTTATAATTTCCTTTCTGGTGGTAAAGTTGTGCAGAGGAAGAACAGAGCACAACCAGAACACCTCTCTGTCAGGAAGTCAATAATTCATATATGACAGTAATAAAACCCACCTTTCCTGTAAAAGCCAGCACAGTCTTGGCCGCACAGATCCTGCTTTTCACTTGGGTGCTGTGTGAGCTTGCAGAGGACGGGCTGCGTCTGGGCTGGGATCTCATCCAGCCTGTGCAGTCAGTCCCCCGGGACTTCTTGAGACAAGCAGGGACAGGGATGTGGGCTCGGGGCTCTCCAGAGACTGTATCCATCACTGAAACCCGGCGTGGAGTGGAAGAGGGTGGTTTGGGTTTTTTTTTTTGTCCAAAGAAACATGAGCCAAAATTGCTTTGGTGTCTTACTGTTAGTGCCAACTCAGCGAGGTCTCTGTCGGGAAGTCCTACAGGGAGGCCCATGGCCAAAACCCTGGACACTGGGAAGGGTGAGTTCAGCCTGTGCTTCCAGGGGCATGAAGGAAGCAGGTTGTACCTTCAATGTCCCTCTAGCAAACTTCACTGCACCTGAAAAAGCAGCCTTTTCCCCAGGTAACTAAAGCTGACACGGCCTGTGGAGGGGACTGCTCACACCTCTGCTTGTGGTTGGAGATCCTGAACGTTGACAGCACTTGCCTGTGTATAGGGACAGTGTCTCTAGACTTCAGCCTGTTCAGTTGTATAGGAGCCAAGTCAAGGCTCAGACATGTGTCTTTAGAAGATATTTTTATATTCTAAGAATTTTCTTACCGCTTCCATTTTCTACCTATCTTACACCCCCTTGTTTCCACATTGAACCCTGGATTTGTGTAATAGGCAGCAGAAAAAATGGTTGGACTGATTTTGATGGCTTTCTCTACCCCCCGTCCCTCTTTTGTGACAGATTAAAAAGCAGCAACAAGATGTGTTAGGTTTCTTGGAAGCCAACAAAATTGAATTTGAGGAAAAGGATATCGCCGCCAACGAGGAGAATCGGAAATGGATGCGTGAGAACGTCCCTGAAGACAGCCGGCCAGCGAGCGGGAACCCGTTGCCGCCCCGGCTCTTCAACGACAGCCGCTACCTCGGGGTAAGCCTCGGCTCTGGCTCTCCCGCTCCGCTCGTCCCACTCCTCTTACCTGCTGCCATAGTCTGTGGTCGCTGTCGTATCGGTAGGGAAGGACTTGGCTAGCTGTACACTCGATGTGCAAACTGGGAAGGTCTTAGACATTTACTCCTCCTCCTCTTGGCCTTTTAATAATCATTGGTTCTTGAGTATTCCAGTTCGGCCACAGAGGAGAGATTAAAAATGGGACCTCCTGAAACAGGCCTACCACCACCTTGCAGTGTATATATATTTTTTTTTTCCCCCTCTCACTGCTCTGAAGATTTACAGGGCTTTTTAGTTCTCATGTTCACCATAATTGTGAACTAACGCTTCGCAGAAATCTGGCCCTGTTGCACCAACCTCATGTCCTGTAGCAAGTTCAGAGAGCTGCTCTGCTCTGTCTGCGTGGGGTTTGCCAATACGTGTGGAGCCCAGCTCGCTCCGAGGTCTGTTCATCTTCCAAAAGAAGGGGTGTCTGCCGTGATCACCAGCCAGTTTTCTGATCCTTCCTGGGATCAAGGTTTGGGTACTGCTTGCAGGATGAAGGCTGTTGCGCTCCACTCACTCCAGTGCCTTGAACAGATTAAAACTCATGCTGTAAATACAATTCCTACTTGTCATTATTTTAATGCTTGATCAAAAGTAGGTTGCCCTGCAGCACTTCTACTCCTAGGCCATGCTTGAATGATTATTAGATTAACTGTTAATTTTATTTTTAAAACTTAATGTCATCTGAAAAGAGCTCCCAGTCCACATTCCTCCGGTGCCCTGTGTTGGTTTCTAAGTCATTCTGCAGCCTGGTCCTGACCTGTAAAGTCTGTAAGTCAGAACCTGCCAGTTCTGGACCTTAGCGAGGTGATTCTGTGGCTACTGAACAAAATTATTCTCAACCCTCGTTTTGGGACAGGAAGAGAAGCAGCTGTGAGCACCTAGAGCTGGCTGCTGGCTGCTCAGAGCCGCTCCCAGTGTATCCCCAGCTGCAACCCCACCAGTTCAGAGTAGAGTCCCTTTGGGGAGAGCATTGTAGCTGCTTCAGACCCATTCATGCTGTGGGTTTATTTCATCCCCGAAATTTAGGATGATGCCTCTTTGAACTTTGGGAGCTCAGTCGGTTTGTGTAGCTGGATTCACGCTGAGCTTTCAGGAGGGTCAAAGTTAATTCTATCCCCACACACTTGAACCTCTTTATGTCTGTATCTGATCCATCTCACACATGAACTTCCCTGTTTGTTTCATCTGATGCAGCATAACTGGCAGAGGAGTGAGCAAATGGCCTTTTGTTGGCCCACACACAGCAGAACACTGTGGCTGTAGCTGCCGCGCGAGCTGGCAGGAGCCCTGCTCCTTAGTCACGGGCATTCCTGGCCTGGGAGATGCTGCGAAGCAGACAGACGGACTATGCACCAGCAAGATAAACAGCCCCTTTGTTATCAAGCAGCCCCAGTGAAAAGCTTCAGGGAGGATTTGACATAATCAAGCACATTTTGACCAAACGAGCACTCGAATGCTGCCTGTACAAATAACTTGACATCCTTGGTCTCTGGGCAGTGTGAATCCTCTGCTCCCCGCACTTCCTTCTGTCCCTGCTGCAACAGCCTCTTCCGAGAGCTGCCCCTGCTCTGAACAAGCTGCTGCTTTCAAACAGCGTCTGCTGCTTCTTCGGCTTCGCCTACTGGGCAGGTGGGCGGGCCAAGCAGCGTGCCCTTAACGGCAGCTTCTCTCCCTGACTTCAGCCCCAGCTTGCTCTGAGCCACTGCCTGGCCTCGGGTTTCGCAGCCAGGACTCTTGCATCGAAACATTCCCCAGCAGAGCTGGAGGAAGCTAATTCTGTTGCATCAGTTAAAAAGGGAGGTTTAAATTTAACTTTTAAGAGTTAATGTTTGTAGTTGCACTGTTGCCATTGCTGATGAGTAATTAGCAACGACATCTGGGGACACCAGTGGTGTTCCTGGTGACAAGGGACGGGCTCAACCACTCCTGCAGGAAGGAATCCATGCCAGACCAGTGACAACAGCTACCTTGCTGTGGAGGCTGTCCCTCTGGGAAAGGCGGAAGTGCCTCACGGCAGCGTCTTGTCACTACCGATACTGAAATTCCCAGCTTGTCGCTTTTCAGGCGGCGCCATTGTTGTGGTGTCAGAGCTCGTGGTCAGTGGCCGAGGTGACACTCTGCGCTTCGCAGTCGAACACAGGAAGCAGTTTTCTGGGTGCGGGTTGGGTAACACCAAACTGAGCTGTGATAATTTCTAATGATTCATACTCTGTCTCTTGTTTCTGCCCCCCTCCCTGACCCCCCCTGGTGAAGGACTACGAAGCTTTCTTTGAAGCGCGAGAGAATAACGCCGTCTATGCGTTCTTAGGCTTGACTGCACCTCCTGGTTCAAAGGTAGGTGTGGGCATTCCTCATCCTAACCTGCATTTTACACCCTCTTCTCCTCTGCTCATAGTAGGATGTTTTAGGTGTCCTGTGGATGACCCCAATCAATCCACCTGCCAGTCTGATACTCGGTCTCCAGGGACTAACTTTCAGGCTTCGACATCACAGTAACATGCTGGCGTTGTGTGCCAGTTGATGTGGAGGACGCTGTGTTCTCTGGAGGCATCTTCCTCCCTCAACCAGAAGATACTCCATGCTCAGTACAGATGCTCTTTCGGTGTTCTCACTGCAAAGCCACCACCCTGCTCCTCCTGAAGTTCACGGACAGGCTTTCATTGCTCTGGAAAGAAGAGCTGGGCCAAGTTCTTCACTAGTAATAGTTGTCTCATACCATTGGATCTATTTTTTTATAGAACGCTCTGGGAGCAAATGGAGGAGTAGTTAATATTTGCACTGAAGATTGTGCAGAAAATCCAAATGAAAAAAATGGTCACAAAACCAAAGAATTATTTCAGTTCCGTGACAAAACTTAATTCCTGTGAAGTTTTGGTGAGATTTTTGTGCTAGAAAATACCTTGAAACCGGAGTCACTGTTTTTGAAATAACGTGGTCTTGCTTCAGAGTCACTTTTTCCTCCAGCTTGTTATCTGAAGCCTTGTTTTCCTTTGCCAATTACCAACTGGGTTGCTGCTTTACGAGTGCAATGGGCTGGAATTCTCCTTTTGATTTTGATAGGACAGGACAAGCCTGCTCTATACGTTTCACTTGACAGCAGCAGGATCCTCCAGGTCACTTCCAGCTCTCTTGTGCCAGTGGATAAACACGCCGGTTCGTTTCAACTTTATTCATGTGTGAGCTGAAGGTCAGGCCGAGCACATCACTAAGAGACCTAATTTTAAAGGTGGATGGAGATCCATCAGTAGCGAGTGTTACGAGATGTGGGTCAGACCAAAGCAGTTTTGGGAGCCAAATTAGTTTCTAGCCGTAGCTCCACTGACATGAATGGTGTAGCGAGGAAAAACAGAGAGCTGCAGAGAGCAAAACCTGTGACACATGTCGCAGCATCCCATGTGGCCAGCGTCAGGGGGCCAAGCCACACACACTGTGAGTCGGGGAAATCTTACTGGATTTCTTGGTACATCTGCACAGTGCCGCACAGAGTGTGCAGGATGGAGCCAAGGGGTGAGAACACAGCCCTGAGACCCCAGGGCATAGAAAGGACGGTGCGTTTTCCCTCGTGGCCAAGCTCTAGGGAGCACGGTGGTACTGGGGAGATGCTGCTGCCATAATGAATCAGGTCATCTGTCTGGGTGACGTTTCGAAGCATTGCTGCGTACCCAACTTGCCAGAGTGAGGAGCAGTCTGCATGGCTGCAGGTTGCTCTGGTCTGTCCTAAGGATGCTCTGATTCTGTCCTCACCTGAGGCAAAGGGGACTTTAAAAGGAGTGGTTGCAGGGCAGTTGTGCTCTGCTGAGTTTTCACACTGCTCACTGCAGCTCGAGGAGATGTGTTTGAGCTGCTCGGCATGAGTGACCTTGTGCCCAGCGCATTCTGCTGCTGCTCTGACTTTTGGTGCCCATCCCACCATTACATGATGTCGAATCAAGCTGCAGCTGCTGCTGCTGCGGAGAAGCTGATTTGTCTGCTGAACTTGGTATTTACAGCGTAGCTGCATCCAGCTTGGATCTTGTAGTTAATGACATTGCGTCTGCCTGTGCTGCTACATAGAATGGAAGGAGTCTGGGATCAGCCTGTGCGCGATTGTGAGGGAGGACCTTGACAGCAAACCAGTAATGGGCATTATGAGAGACTGGGAAAGTGTTTGACTCTGAAGGTGCAGCATCAGTGCTGAACGAGAAGGGTCAGAAGTGAGCGTGGGAAATGCAAGGAACTAGCTGCTGAGCCCTGGTGCTTTGGTTTGTGCTTTGGGCACTGAGAGTACAACTGGACCTATGGACCCTGGGAAAGGTTTGCGTTAATTTATCTTAAATATCCCTGCTGCAAGCAACATGGGTGGTTTTAAAGGGAGGGGGTTTGGTGAGTTAAAGGCTGTGGTGAATTATTTAAGGGCTGAGCATGCTCAGTGAGGGAGAAATAAGGAGAAGTATGACCGAGGGACAGTGTCAGATGTGAAAAACTGAGCTGTTCCCAGGTAACTTGCAGGACCACGCCAAGGAATTGGCGTTGGACCTTCCAGACAAAGAGATTATCCTGTTCTCTGAGTTACTCATACCCACTTTCCTGGGGATGTGGGAAATCCCAGGGGTCCTCTCCAGTTTACCACTGCCTGTTTGGAAGAGAAGTACTTTGTCTTGCATTTTCTGGAAGAAAAAAAGCCCAAGAGCTAGATGTCACTTCTATAATCCCCACGACTGATAGGGGGCTTGGTATAAAGCTGAGGGAACCACCTCCTCTTTCTTACCATTCAAAGAACCACTTGTCTTTTAGAGATTATCAAACATCCCTGTTTTTTTCCAGGCTTTGTAGTTTTTTTTAGTCTTCCCTTCATTCTTCACCTGCCTTTTCTGCCATGAATGGGTAGGATGCACTCGCACCAGCAGTGTGGCTGCGCGATGACGTCCCAGCTCTGCTCTCTGACCCATGATATGTGGATGGAGGAGCAGAGCGCAGCCCGGCAGAGCGGTGGGCCTGAGCCAGCGGGCCCAGCAAGGCTGTTCCCACGCCCCCGAGTTAAACGGCAGCTTGGGCAGCCAGCCAGGAAAACCAATGATCCACCACAGCGCAGCTGAGGGAGATACGTGTGGTGCTTCCTGCCCTGCAGCCTGGGCTCACCCCCTGCGTCCCCTCTTCCAGGCTCCTCAGAAATTCCCTTCCTAGTCCTTCCTCCTTGTTTGTGATTCGTTTAGCATCCTGGCTCACTTTAACAATGATACTGTGGAGTCTGTTATCTTCCCTATTTCTATGCAGTCACAAAAGCAAACAGCTCCGTTACATAAAAGTTGAGGTTAGCAGATGTCAAACTTTTTCATTTAAAATAACCCCCCCTGGGGTGCTGCAGTGAGTGCACTGGGACTGCTCAGCTTCCTGCAGGCCGTGGTGCTGCTAACAGGGAATTTCCTCTTCAGTCAGAAGTCCAATTGTAGAAACCATCCTCAGAAAAAAGTCCCTTTTGCATTTATTCTGCGGTCATTCTGTCCCCATTGCGCAGGGGAGGCTGAAGGAAGACTGAAAAATTCCACTGCAGTTTTGAACGTTCCTTCTGAAACACGCTGGGATTTGTTAGCGGTTGGCTGAACTGCTCGAGCTATTCCTTCATCTGAGAAGCTTCATAGGAGCTGAACGACCCTTGAAGATGCATGGGCATGGAGAGCCGGTGGCCTGCAGGAGTGGTTTCCCGCTGGCTGGCTCCGCCACAGGAGCTGGGACTCCTCAGCAGTGCCGGTGCCAGGACAGCCCCGCTGCCAGCCCCGGGACACAGCTCACAAGGGGCTCTTGTGCTGGAGCAGCTCCGAGCTGTGACTGAGGCCTCACAGGCTGCTCTGATCACCCTTCTGAGGGCTAAAGCTCAGCGATGGGTTGTTGGTCGTTGGGTTCAGATCAGAAGGGAAATTGCATCTCGGCTGAGACCTCTCTATTTTCCTCCCCCCTTTTTCTTTTTTTTTTGATGTGGAGTCTTTTATTAGTTAAGAATACTATTTAACCATAGTTCATGGAATAATCTCTAAATACTTCTTGAGTCCTAACATGGAATGAGGGATAACTCGTTATATCTGATCTTCTCTTTTAACCTTTGATGATCAAAACCAGCCGTGGGCACAGGTTGGAATATTCCTGCGAGTCCTGTGTGAGCTGGCTGGGAGTTGGAGTTAAAGCCAGCACCGTGTGGGACGGGTTTATAGTGTCATTGCAGGCGGAGGGGACTCTTCTCTCGAGCTGGCTTCAGCGCTGCTCCCCTCAGTCACGTGCTGCTGCGGTTGGTGTGCGGTCCAAGGTGTAACAAAGGTGTGTGCAAGTTGTCACCTTCCATAAAGCACTAACACGTGTCACTCTCTTCTGCTTTCAGGAAGCCGAAGCACTGGCGAAGCAGCAAGCATGAATTCCACTGCCTTAAACGTTCTGTAAAGGGAATTTCCACAGCTTTTTATACGATAGTAACAATTGTCTCTGCTTCAAGACATGTAGATGTGATTTCTAACGTTTGATTGGTGCTTGCAGCATTCACCATGTAACACACACCTGACCACGAGATGAAAATGGGACCTAAAAAGTAGAGAGCACGGAGTGTGTTCTTACAAAGTTGGGAGCGTAGGAAACTGAAGCAATTAGACAGGATGATTTTCACGTAGTTTAAACTGTCTTGGCAATTTGTTCATTTTGTGTCAACTTCAAGAAACAATTTTAGTACTAATAGTACAGGAGAGGGGCTTGTACCGAGAGATCCAACGGCCTAAAATCGGGAGAACAAGCAACAGCATCTCAAACCTTGTCGGATACTAATTCTAGTGCCTGTGCTGCCCCAAAACTGTTCTGAATGACACCGTAACCTTCTTGTGCCTGTTCTGGTTTCAGGTGAAGTTGGGTTTGGTACTGTGCAGTAGAGCCATTGCCATCACTGTCGACACTCGTGCTGTCCTTCCGTAGGGTGGTTATTTAGGGTTTGTGTTGTAACACGCGGTACAGACGATAAACCCCAAACAGCGCCATGGATTTCTTATTGAAGTGATCCACGTGGGCTCTTTAGAGAAAGAAAAAGGGATCTGGGCCCCCGGCAGCCTTTCCCTCAGCCAGCCCATCACCCTGAGCGTGGCTGGGTTACAGCTCACGATCCATGTGCACCTCGGTGCCATGGGTGCTACTTCCCAGGTGATGTTGCAAATAAGCCAGAGGGGCCAGAAGCGGCATTTCCCTCCCTGTGTGAGGGCAGAAGCCTTTAACATTGCTCTACAAACCCCTTTGCACTGCTTGTAGCTTTAGGTGTCTTACTGCATGTTCCAGTAGTCGTTAGGTTCATATAGTATTTTTTCAAGTGAGGAAATAAATGTTTGAATAGCAAGAATTATTGTAATTAAGACAGACTTTTTTTTTGAAGGTTTAAAAACTCCTTTCCATTGTTATTGCCATATCATGAAGCTACTACAGGAATTGCGAATCTGTTCGGTGAATTGAGCAAGTGCAGTATGGACCTGTCTGTTCTCCCAGCGCTCCCAAGATCCTCCGTGTTTCTTGGCCATATTCTGCAAAAATACAAATAATTACAAGTGCCCGGAAGGGTCAGAAACAGCTTGAAAAAGCCGGGGGGGCGGGATTTAAAATGCGTTTTGCACCACGTGATGTGCTTATTCCCCCAAAGCATCAAAACACTCTCATTTGTGCTTCTTCATCAACGGGCGTGATCAGTAACCAGTGACGTTTATTTTCAGGCTCTTTGTGAGGTTGTGTTTTAAATCCAGCATCGCGTTTTTGTGGTCACTGTGATCTCACCTTTCTGAACCAAGGTGATTTTTCTTTCTTAATGTTGGCATTGTCTTTCTCTGTGTCTAAACTAGCGGTCAAGTGTTTGAGGGAGTCTGTAAGAACACAAAGTTGCGTAAAGAAAGTGAGATTTGCCCTACAAGTCACTCTGCTCACTCAGTCCTCAGTGTTTCCTGCGTGAGGAACGTACGGGGTGTAGTCTGTGGATTACAGGTGTGATTTTGGAGAAGCTGTAATCACAAGTCGCTGCCAAATTCTGTCAGTTCAGCCACCCAAACCATTCTGATCTGGGGTCAGTCTCTGCCACTGACGGCCCAGAGAATTGCCAAGTTTAAGAAAGCAAAGTCACGTCCCTGGCCAGGTCCCCCCTCGCCATAGGGCAGTGCTCAGGCTGGAGCAGCGTTCCTGAGCGCTGCTGAGCCAGGCTGGATCCTGTCTTTGTGCGGGGAACAAGGACAGCAAAAACACCTCGTGGTGGTGGGACCGCGCGGAACCCTCGCGTTCAGTTTCAGGCAGAGATTGGGATGAATTTCGGAGCGCTGCAGTCCTGTTGCGCTGGTTTTCTGTGTCCATCCCTGCGTTAGGGTAGGGATGGGCACAAGAACTGAATTTGTCCATTTCTTTACATTTTTCTTCCTCTGTAGAAGGCAGGCACTGAGGATTTAACCTGTATATTAACCATTCCTGTGTCATTCCAATAAAATTGTTCTAGAATGCTTTCTCACACCACTGACTCGTTTGCATGTTTTGTTCAGGGGTTGTGAGAGGAGTTTTCAAATGAAAACTCTGGGGTGTCGGAGAGCACTGAACCCTCTTCCTAATCAATCCACTCTCCCCTTTACCTGCGGCCCTTACCCTGGGGGTGATGGTGCAGATCAGCTTGGCCTCGCGCCTGCGGCTTGCCCAGGCCACCACGGATTTCTCTGCAGGGTGTAATTCATTAGCTGAGCGTTGCTCGCAGCGGGGCGACACTGTCATGGAATATCTGTGTTGCCAGAGGGCAGTGTAGGATAAATTGTTAAACGAAAACTCTTCTACCTTCTTTATTTGCCGGGTAGATGCAGCGGCTCCATTCCTTTGCACCACCCCAAAGATCTGTAGAGCTACAGAAGACACATTCTCAGCCCCTGAACTCACCAGGATTTGCCCAAATCCTCTGCAGGAAACCAGTAAATTCTTTAGAGGGGTTTGCGAGGAGGCTGCTTGTGGCCACGTACAGGATCAGCTTTTTTTCTCTCCAAATAACTAAAGCACAATTGACAAATGTCAGTTACATCCATGTCTCTTGGTCGTGTTTATCACTTGTCTCTCCTTGCTTTAGTGTCTTAAACGATGGGCCATAATGACAGATAGGGAACAGGGCTTCTGGTGCCATTTCTAAACTACAGCACATCCCCTTTACCATCCCTGTATATACACTGCACCTCTGTAACCCAGAAAATCGCTGGCTTTCTTGTTTGTTTATAAAGTCTTAAAAACTCCCGAATTGTCATTCATTAATGTAAAGCTCTCTACAAATTGTTTCCAAAAATCTGTTCAAAGAACCAAGCTGCCTGTGTGCGTATCATGTTAACGTGCTGTTTCAGCTCACTGTGGTGTGCGCTGTAATAATAAACTTTTCTACCAATTAATGTGGGATTTTCTTCATTTCTCATTCAACATTCTCGATCTGTATGTCAGGGAAAATTCTGTACAGGCTGATTCCACCATTCAGCTCCCATTGCATATATTTCAAATACCAGAAGGGCCTCACAACACCGGTTTGAGGTGTCCTAGTTTGTTGAAGACATCTTCAGGAGCCTGGAGACTTCTTCGTGTTCAGTTCCTTGGTTTTACGTCTCAAAATCCTTAAAACCAGCATCGTTAACACACTGTCAGCTGCAGTGCCGGTCCCATCTGACTTCAGTGCCTTTTTGGGTCCTTTCCCAGCACCTTGAACAAGTTACTGTTTAGTTTGTGCAAACAGAACTCCATCGGACACGCAGTTCATGACCTCGACCGGGGCAGTAAACCCCAACTGCCTGCCGTGACGCCCACGGGCGGTGAAGCCCAGCTCGGGCACACACAGCGGCTCCGAGGGGCGGGGGCCGGCATGGGCCACGGGGCCGGCATGGGGCAGAGGCCGGCATGGGGCAGGGGGGCCGGCATGGGGCAGAGGCCGGCATGGGGCAGAGGCCGGCATGGAGCAGGCCCCGGGGCAGCGAGGCCTAGCCCTGCGGCTCCGCCGCACCCACCGCCACCGAGTGCCGAGGGACAGCATCGCGCCTCCTCCGGCCCTCGCAGACCGACACGCCGAGTAGCTCCTTCCTCAGCCCGTTAACGCCCAACCCCGCGTGCCTGCGGCTCGCCCCGACCCCCGCTTCCCTGCCCGGTCACGCCGCTGGAACTGGCGCCAATGGCGGCCACCTCCCGCACCGGCCGCCGCTTCGCGCCGTTGCTGCGGCAACCAACAGCCACTCAGCGACCGAAACGAGCCGTCCCGCCTTTGCCATTGGGCGTCCCTCTTGTCAGTCAGAGTGAAGCCCCGCCCCCTCCGGTGCTTTAGCCCCGCGGGCAGAGGCGGGCCCAGGGGTGGGGCAGCGTGGCCGGTCCCGGGCAGCCTTGTCCGGCGTGCGGCCGGGCGGGAGCCCGGCACGCCTGCTGGTGGGCTCCATCGCCAGTAAACCGCAGCCGGAGCGCAGAAGCGGCCCGGCCGAGCCCAGCCCGTCTGTCCGCATCAGCGCCGGGGTCCGGCGCCGGGCGCCGGAGCCCGCCGCAATGCGCCCGCCCGGCAGCGCTGGGCTCGGGGGCTGCCCCGCGCGTCCGTTCCGGGCGAGTTCTCCGCCGGCCCAGCCTCGCCGGCTGCCGTGCTGCCCCGTGGCCCGGCTCCCGTCCGCTGCAGCGTGGGGAAACTCGGCGTCCACGGCATCCCAGCTGCGTGAGTACCTTCCCGCTGCGCAGGGACCCGGCCCGGGGCGGCTCCTGGAGCCGGGAGGTGGCAGCGGGGAGGGGCGGCGGGGGCGGCTGTTAAACCGGGCAGAGCGGACGTCACCGAGGAGCGTGGAACGTGTCGGGGTGAGCGAGGAGCGGTTGTGCAAGAAGGGACCGGGAACCGCGGAGCCGGGCTGTGACGGGGAAGTGCTGCTGGTTCGAGTGGGGCACCAAAGGCTGGCGGCAGCCGCGCTTGGAAAAACACCCGTTACCTCACGGTCAGCTTCTACGTCACGTTCCACCTTCTGAACGACTTTGGTTCTGATTTTGTTTTGGTAAATATGGAGGTTTGGGTACGATCTTATTGCGGGAAGTACATCAATTTCTTTTCTCTATTGATGCACTTGGCACCCGAGTACAGCTGAAAGGAAAGGCGACTTGTTTTAATCACTCCCGACTAATTACCTGGCTGGATTTCTTCCTCTCTCTGTAACTTTCGTGTTTTGTTGAAGCTGCTGGAAGTGACACGCGTTAGTGAAGGTGTAAAACTACAGGGAATTTGAACCACCCCATGTCCTGCCCTCCAGGACTGGGGGAGCAAAACTGTTGGAGTAACAACCACGTCTGGTGTGCAGAAATGAGCTGTGTAAGGTGATTACAAATAAAGTAGTTTTAAACAGCTTTTAAACATGAAACAAGCTTTATATAAATTTGTGTTGGTCACTGAGTGACGTGACGGTCCACGGCTGTCTGCTTCCAGATTCTCAACTGCGCTCTGTAAACAAACGGTATTTCAGCAAAGTCTTGATGAAATGAAGTTGTCAACTTCTTCCCCATCAGAATAAGGTCACAAGACCGTAAACTTAGCTGTTCGTGAATATAACATCGCCGCTGGAAGTCAGGTGGGTGATAGAGCAAAACTGAACCTGTGCAGGTGGAAGTGTTTGGTGGAATTCAGTTCCAGTTGTGAACAGCCTAGGGGGGTACCGCTGTAGAGCTTCGCACTCGGTGAAAATCCCTGAAAAGAGGATGGAGTGAGGTGGGTGTCTGTCTCTTCTCCCAAATAACAAGTGGCAGGACAAGAGGGAACAGCCTCCAGTTGCTCCAGGGGAGGTTGAGGTTGTCCCTGAGGAACCATTTCTGTCCCGTTGGGGTTGTGCAGGCGTGTCCCAGGCTGCCCAGGGCAGTGGTGGAGTGCCCATCCCTGGAGGGGTTTCCCAGCCGTGTGGAGGTGGTGCTGAGGGACAGGGGTCAGTGGGGACCTGGCAGTGCTGGGGAACGGGGGGACTCGAGGAGCTGGAGGGGCTTTTCCAACCCAAATGATGCTGTGAAGAGTTTGGTGGAATTGAGTTTCTCCTGGTGAGGTACCGGCATTCTGATCCTTTAGGTGTCCGTGTTGGGTTTGAATGACGTACTATGGCAGTTAGTAACATCTCAATTCATTTTTTTTTTTAACATCCTCTTTTAGATCTACTATCACTTCATATTCAAAAACCGTGCACTTTGCTGTTGGGATTACTTCTGTTTTAAAAGGAAAAAAGGGGGAACTGAAGTCATGTGGACATCAGGTTTTTTTTCCACACAGACAGCAGTGAGGAGAGTATGTAAGAGTCTCTTCTCGGAGAGCAGCTGTAGTAGGAGAGCTGTGGGCTCTGACCATCCGCCTCTTACCCAACTAGGACTGGTAAGTCTGGGCTTCTTGTGCTTTTTTTTTTTTTGTCCCTTATACTTTATTCTGGAGTGCAGACACCAAAAAAAAAAAAAAAGCAAACGGTTGTACAGCGGTAATGCGTGAATTTAGCAGGGAAATTGAAAATTTCTGTCTCTCCAATGACTGGGGCTTTAGAACAGCTTTCTGGAAGGAGTACTGGGAGTAAAACCAGTTTCATTGCGGAAAAAATAAGCTGAAGTATATGGTTTGGTTGCTGATAGAAGCAAATGAGTAGAGTGAGGAGGATCTTTCTGGTTATATATCAAACATGTCACCTCTAGCTCTTAGAAATCATGGTCTTTCAATGGAAAATGTTGATTTGTGACTGCTGGTGGTGATGTAGACAAGTAAAATAGCTTTGCTGATCTTTACGGCTCAGAAGTATGATCTGTCTCAACCAGCCGCAGTGCAGAAGAGATACCTAGAAGTGCTATTATGGATGAAGGACCAGGTTAATGTCCTCCCTAAATCTTCAGGGTGATTTTTGTCGTCGTGCTGTAGAGGTTGAAATTATAGAAAAGCCTGTGGTTTACTGTTCACTAAGAATAAATGTTCTAGAGGAAAAGAAAAATCAGTCTGTATGAAAAGTGCATTGTTCACTGTTTATTATTCCTCTTTGACTACGTTTGAGGTTCTCTGCCTGTCTGTCTTCTACTCGCAGGCCTACATGGGACTCTGGTGACCAGGCTGTTACTCACACTGGTCGTCATGTTGGCAGAAGGCGTCTTAACTAGTCTCATCTACAAAGAAAGCTGTCATCAGGATAAGCCTCGCAAATCTCATGCATCCAAAAAGGATCGAGAGGGAATCTGGAGACAGAAGCTTGTAGACAACCCACAAATTAAAGGCTTTGCTGATGGACGTGAGACACAGGATGAGACCTCTGTGAGAAGCAGCAGAGCAGAACACAGGAGATCTGCCAAAGAGGTACCCGCCAGTGATCAGAAAACGCTTGCTAAGGGAACAGTGTCACAGGCTTTGCATATCCCCAGAAGAGACCCAAGTCCTGAGGAGGTGGATTTGTACACATCCTGGTCATGCAGCAGCATTTATCAGAACTACCCTGACTTACAGATCGGGGGAGACCGTGTAGGGGCCCATACGTGTGATTCGGGCTGTGTCTTGGACCATGTGTGTGATGACCTTCTCGATGGCCCCGTGTTACTGTCCGTAGACATTCCTCCAGGCCAGTCCCCTCTATGTGAGCGTGGCGAAAAGCCACGTCCCGAGTACCTCTGTGGAGATGAAGCTGGAGACAAAGCTGGAGACGGGAGCATCCTGCTCTGTGAGGAGCCTCTTTCGAACTCCATGCTCAACAAGTACATGGAAACGAAAGTGGCTGAGCTCTATAAACAGTTTTTTGAAGAAAGCTTGACCAGGTGTGGTTCTGTAACAAACCTCCTCGCTTGCAGCTGGGTAAGGAATAACCTGACTCAGATAAGCCTTCAGATCTCACAGGAGCAGAACATAGAAGCAGCCCGAGCCAGAGAAGCGCTCCTGCACTCCTTGGCGGTGTTCAGCCTGCGCGGCACAGCCTGCAGAAGTAGCTCCGAGTTTAGCACGCCAAACCTGCAGATCTCCAACCCCGCCTGCGCGGGGAAGAGCTGCAGGGTGCAGTTTACGTCGTGACTGATCTCCTTAGCTGGAGAGATGAAGATGTGTTTCACTCGAAGGATTAGGTTGGGAAATTAATTCATACACTACGGATGTTTTCAAATGAATATTTTTAAGGCTTAAACCATACTTTGTTAACAGGGGAAGTAAAGGTCACGGCTTTCTTTTTTCTAATACAGAGTTTGAAATTAATTTCTCTCTAAAATACTGGTCAACCATCTTTTAATAATGTTTGTCCTCCTAAGGCTGTGAGCAGTTACTCCTGTACCATCAGGTTTACTCCGGCAAGAAAAACCAGTCAAGGTGTGTGCTGGGAAAACTTTGCTCTAAGGCTGATCCAGTAAGAAAGAGTCGCATTGTCTTTGGACTTTGGATTGGACCGTGTAGTTGAAGCCCAAGTTTTGCCCATTCAGGTTCAAGTTTCATTCCTGCAAAGCCTGGCTGAAAAAAATATTTCTTTGACAGTGTTGTCAGCAGATGGAGGTGTTCAGCACTCTGGATGGCTGTGTATAAGTTACCATACACGGGGAATTGATTGATGTGAAAGACGAGTGAGGACGCTGGTATTGTTGTGTATGTGTGTTCGTACTGCCTGGGTGGGGTATGTTACAGGGACAATCCAGGTGAAATACTCGATCCAGGTTGTAAAAGGATTTGACTTTCTGTAAAAAAATGTTTCCTTTCAATAAATCCTTACCTCTCCGTTGAAATCCGCTCGGCTTTGGGTCTGTTGTTTTCTGTTCCATTTGCGGTGTTAGTAAATGGACTCTGCCTTTCTTTCCCTGGAAACGAAGCACTTGCAACCCCGGCAAGCACAGGTGACCGCAACATTCCTGGGAAGGTAGCACAAGCTTTTATCTTTGTTTGGAAATTTAAGTGCAGATTTTGATACGGAAATTTTGTTACTTGCCTTTCAAACCCATTCTCCTCCTCTTCTATTATTTCTTCTCAGGGACTGTTTCAACTGGGAATTACTGGCCGTGTCACCATTGTAAAGTAATAAATGAGTTAGACTGTTACCTGGGCTGCAGAAGGTTCCTTCCAGAACAGAACCCTCTCTGCTTGCACCGCGGCTGAGTGTGGCTCGACACGCGTGCGGGTCTGGGTTTGCAGTCCTGAAATCCAAAATCTCACGACGAACAGCTCTAAGCGTTGTAATTCCCCAAACCCTCTTTGTCTTGGAGACGCGTGTCTCCAGCTTGGATGCGTTAGGTGCAGTTTTTTAAAGCTTTGTCAACCCTCTAAGAGAAGCTGAAGGATCTTGTGATCTCTAGGTAATAATACATCAAATGCAAAGTTATTTGTGCCGGTAAATCAAGGCCCTGGACATCGGATCGGTCCTTTGAAGAGATCAAAGTTGTTTGTTGGTTTTGTTGGGGTTTTTTGCTTGTGTGGTTTTTTGTTTGGTGGAGTTTTCTTTAATTTTTAATTGTTGGGCTTTTAAATCATTTCTGAGCGGGCACTTATAACCAAAATATCAGTAGGCTTGAAAGAATGCCCCGAACATTGCGAGGATCTGAATTCACAAGGGATTCACCTTGAAGCTCTTAAGGAATTTGACTTGGGTATGATGGGGCTTAGAGTTAAAACGGTGCCTGGCTTGGCCTGTGCAGAGAAGGAAATTTGCAGAAGGAAGGTACACTGGATCCTTAAGCTGCACCTGTGTAAGAGTGGGGCTTCATGGCGTGGGGCTCCTGGAGGAGGAGGAGGAAGGCGCAACCACCACCGTGTGCGTCACTGTGTGTGCTGTCAGGCAGGCACTAAATACAGCAGCGCCGGGAATGGAAAGGGAACTACAAAACCTTTGGGTTTCTTAAGGTTTTTAACCTTTGCTGATGCCTTGCAGTGTCTCTTAGGATTGGTGGAACCCAACTCAAGTGCCTGGCTTGATGGATCTCTGTTCGTAATGCCTGGCACACACTCCCTGTGCTGTAGTTTGACTGGCAGGATTGGGAAGAATTGCTCCTGCGGGCAAAGTGATCCGGTGACCAAAGTAAGAACCTCTCTGTCCTGATTAAAATGACAGGCCAAGACAGACCTAAGTGACCATTTCTTCCCTGATCCAAAATTCCCTTGACCTGCGTGGTGCAAGGAGTCTAAGCGATGCTGAAACGGGTCCCTCTTGTCTGGGAGCGTGATAGGACAGGATGCTTTGCTTTGACTATGCCTTGTCCTTATTCCACATGTGTCTCATTAATCCCCTTCTCAGCATTCAAAATCAAGTCAGGAGTCCCTTGGAAGAGGTCAAACGACTTCATTAAATTCTGGAGGAGTCCAGAGTGAGCAGCGCTCTGAAGCCTTTCTCGCTAGAGGCGCGGAGAATAAGTTAACTGAGGGCAACAGGGAGAATATTCGAAAGGGCATCAGTAACCAAAGGGTTTGCAATTAATCGCAGGAAAAAGAGCTCTGTGGTGTTTCTGCTGCCTTGCCCTGGCTTTTCTTTTCCCTTGGGATGTATTTATAGTTCAAATCAAGAAGTTAATTGTGCCAGGTTCTTCCTCAGGAAAGGTGGAAGTCGGAGTTTAAAGCTGAGGTCCAGAGTGTGGTTGTTTTTCTGTCCTTCCCAGCCCTGAGAAATGCGTTGGAGGAGACGTGTTCTTCTCTCCCACTAACCTCACAACCCCAGCCCTGGGTGTTAAAACCCACCAGGGTGTTTCAACACTGACATTAGCAGAAGCTGCTGAGCAGTGGGAGGAACCCTGATGGACCTGCTTCTTCCATCACTGTTAAAGAAATGGGGTGGAAGAAGAGAGTGTGGAAATGAATCTCCTGCATTTGGCAGAATCCGAGGTTGCTGAGGAGCTGTGTCCACCCCTTACCTTGTCAGGACTGCTTTCAGAGCCTGTTTTTTAATTAGTTTCATCAAATACATGGATGATTTTAGCTAGAGGGGGAAGAAAACACAACCCAGCAAGAAGTGTTACGAGAAAAGCTTGTTATCTGCAGCCTTTATGATAATGATGTTGTGCTATTACAGGTATTACAACCTGATGGAGGCGAGGAGCGTGTTAGTTATAATTCACGCCAGCAGCTGCAGTGAGCCCAGCCCTCTTCGGGATGCAGATGAAGCAAGGATGTGTCTAGCACCTGCAAGGATGATGCATGACTTCATTGCCAGTGTGCTTGGGGGGGTTTGTTCTCCTGGTAGAAAAACATGAAATGACTTAGTTGTTGGAATTTTAATAAATGAACAATTTGGAGGAGGGAGAATGAGTTTTCAGCTAACTGATGTAGCTCCTTAGCACGGTAATACATGTTTGAGCAGCGCAAACGAAGACGTAGATAAATGCGCAGAGTTCATGTGTAGCGCCACAGACTCTGGTGGTACTGAGGCTGCGCGGTTTTGCCCGTGGGTAAGTATGAGCTGTGTGCTTTTTCCACCCAGTATTTGTTACTCTCCTTTAATCCAGAGTTGAAATAACTTCTCTTCATAGGAAGAAAGGTACCTGTGGTGTTGCTGCAGAACGCGCTTTAGGACCACAATCTGGTAATGTCTGGAAAGCTGAGACAAAACCATTCATTTATTACTCAGATACTATTTTTAGTTCAATTTTATTTTAATTGCCGATTTTGAATAAATTGAATAAAATTTAATTCAATTAATCCATGGCATGCTTTGAATTTATTTCTATTTGAAAGGTGCCGAGTCATATTCTGAACTTCAGGGAGTAGGACTCCAGGAGCTGTGCTGGAGCTGCGCCCGTTTCCATGAGCAGGAACAATGGCTCAGTGAGCTCCAGCTCCATCACGTAAAAGGTGAGTCCTTAGCCGAGACCTCTACTTCGCGTGTCCCTCCCCAGCCTGTTGCTGCAGTGGGATATAAACCCCGCTGAAAGGTGACTCCACCTGCCTGGGTGTGCAAGAGGGAGTTTTACAGGCCAGATCAATGCTAACGGTTTTCTGCTCTTCGGTGGTGAAATGATGATATCTAGTGGTGGTTTCCCTCAGTGCCTTCTAGTTCAGGATTTCCAGAGGTTTACAACCATTTTGCAAATGCATCCCCAGGTCCATCTCTCTTTGGAGGGAGGATTGTTTCCCACAAAAGGGGTGGGCAGGGTAACAGCTTCCATCAGTTGATGTTCTTATTCTGCAGGCTAACGTCTAGAAAGGTGCTCATCCTGCTTTCTTTCCACTAGTTCATACAGCAAATTGCAATTCGAATACTGGCATTTTTTTTTCTTCCATTTTGCTTCTGTTTTATGTAATAGGTTTCCAAAACTTAGCTATTTGATTTTAATTAACCTAACTTTCTTTTTCTTTACCAGAAGAACCTCACCACTTAATTCCTGCCTGCTGCATCTCCTTTGAGTTAATTTGTTTGTGATAACCCCATCAGTCTACTGGGAATGCAAATCACCCGTGAGGTTCAGCAGCCACTCGGTGAGTGCCCAGCCGCTAACAGACCCTGCCAGCACCCCGAACAACCTCCTGGCTGCTTGCCTGCGGGCTTCCAAGTGGAAATAAAAGTGGTTAGTATTGACCTAGGAATCCCAAGAGGCCAAAGACCTTCCTCCTCCCCTCCTCTTCCATGCGGGGATCACAGATAGTCCCTGCTCGCCGGAGGGCTGTGCTCTGGGGAAGGGAAAGGCTGGAGAAGTGTGGGATGCTGGGGGGAGTTGTGCATCGATGCAGCTGAATTACTGAAACTTGCCCAAAATGAGCTGGGGGTTTGCTGTGCCCTCTGTCCATCAGGGCTTTGTTTTGCTTGGGGTGCTCCTTTGGGGCTCTCTTTCAGGGGGAACACTTGGCACTGTTGTTACAATCTTGTCAAATTGCTGTTTCTCAGAACTCGTCTGGCAGTTTCCACTTTGCTCAGGACTTTATTTACTGGTGTTTATTTAAGCGCTGACGGACAAGTGAGCGAGGGGCTGTGGAGCTTCACCTGGTGAGTGACGGCTGGCGGGGACCAGAGGAGCTGTGTGTGTCTTTAAGACCAACCAGGACTCGCAGGGGTTTTCCACATCTCGTAACACGGCTTCTCCTCGAGGGTGAGTGCAAACAGCTTCTCTCCTAAACATAGCCCCGGTCATGTAAAACTGAAATACGCGGCGCTCGGCTCGGTTTGCTCCGTTCCTCAGCGGTGCTGGCCACTTGGGCGACGCTGCTTTATGTTCATTTTGGTGGCATCACTGCAGCTGAATTAACCCCAAAGAGGGCTGCTCACCTCAGTTTCCCTCTGCTGCTTGCATGGGTCTGGAGGCACTTGCTTTGCTGGGAAGTTCTGAAGCTCGATGTCTCCACTTTACATTAATCATCACGGTGTGGCTCTAACTCACTTCTCAGGTTTTTATATTGGGCTTTTCTGCAGACTCTCAGATCCCACCGTACGTACCCAGCTGTAGGAAGCCCCAAATAGGTGTCCCAGGTTCTAAAGGCACAGCACGTTCCCTGTGACAGAAATGTGCCTGGGGAATATTGCTGACGTGTAAGCGCTGACTTGCAATTTAGGGGTCCTTGAGGCTCCTCAAGAAAGTGTCTTGTTTTGTGCAATAACACAGTTTCTTAATAGACAGTGTTGCTATTTTTGTTCTCCTTCCCCATCTGTGGTGACTACACACTTCTGCTTTCCAGCGCCAGATTTGTAAGACGCACTGACCGCTTATTTCCTTGCTCTTATTTTCCATTGCTCAACCCTATGAAGTTGATATTTCAATAACTAATGACAAATCTGAAGCGTATTAAAAGAGTGAGAGAAAACCCCGAGTCAGCCCGCTCTGACTCTTTTTGTGTGCATAAACTATATTTTTGTTTCAAATGAATAACATTTGTGAACTTGATGGAACATCACTGCAACCTAACCTCCAAAAAATCTCCCCTTGAGGTTTCAGATTGGTCATTCTCATCCCCCTTTCCTCTTAGTTGAATAACCAAGAGCCTTGCCTGGAGTAGAAAGTAAAAACATTAACGATGTATATAAAAAACCCGTGTGAGTTGGAGTGTAAAATGACACGCCTGGATGTTTGCGCTGGTGGTGTTTGCGTGCTCGGAAAGGACACCGGCACAGCTCTGCGTCCCTTTGCACCGCCCAGCCCAGCTATGCCACATAAAGCACAGGTCACTGGTCACAGGCAACGCCATGGCATGGAAATGGCTTTCGGACAGATTTATTGACTGTTTTTATATAACAAATACATCCTAGGGAGCAGCCACCTACTTTTATTCCATAAAAAGAAAACAAAGGCTGCATTCGGCTGATAAAGGACTTCAGAGGACGTAGACATCTCCTAACGGTGCATCTCCAGGCTGCCCTGGAGCACGTTGCAGTACGTGGGAGCAGCGTGGGGCTCTGCAAACCAATAAACGGGGACTGATCTCCACACTAAATTGAAGTCTGAATTAAAATATCCATGATCTCATTAGCAAATGTCCACCCTTCAGGAGGCATAACTTGCTCAGACCTCTGTCCGAGGTGAAGAATTATTGTACTCATGTATTTTGGATCTACTACAACTTTATTACAAGACAGTACAAGGCACATGGAAAGTGAGGTGATTGGTGACAGCCGGCACGGCTTTGCTAAGGACAAATCGTGCCTGATGTTTGGCCCTTTATGACAGGATTACGTTGTTGGTGAGTAAGGGAAGAAAGAGCAGCTGATGTCATCTACCTAGGTGACCTTCCAACCCAACCCATGCTATGATTCTATATTTTAGTCACAGGTTTAACGCAGCTGGCTCTGCAGTTTGCCAGCTGTAATCAGTCCTGCGATCCCCAGGGTTCGTTGCTTTCTTTTGGGATTGCAGGACTATCATGAGCACGCACCATGACAACAGTAAGATCCAGCGTTTAGTTTGCCCAGGCTTGTGTATTTTCCCAGGGGGTGGTTAGCAGTTTGGTCAGCAGACAGGAAGAGTTGAGTAAACTGGCAGAAAATGGTGAATGAGAAGAATTTCTGCCATCCACCCCCACAGCTGAGGCAGTGAGTGACGGAAAGCTCCAAGAGCCGCAATGGAGAGGAAGTGCTGGTACCCCTCGTCCTTCCCAGCGGCCAGACTACAGCTGAAAACGTTGCTGTGACCCATGCTCGTCCTACCAGGACAGGATCCTGCAGGAGTTTGCTCCTTCCCCCTGTGTTATGTTAATGCCCATGGCCAGAGCAGGGAAAACATTCAGCTGTGCTCTCATGGGGAGGGCTTGAAGGATCCTTGGAAGTCCCACTGGTTTGGGCTCCTAATGAATGAGAAACAACTTCCATGTCATGGCTGATTCCTCTGCTTGGACTCAGCTCTGGGTCTCTCAGACCGACCCACTGCACAGCAGGTTTTTTGCCCAGATTTAAGGACTTCAGTTTGATCATGTAAAAACTAACGAGCATTAAAAGTTCTGTGGTGTGGAAGGGATCTCATAGCACCACTTCAATATGAATCTGATTTGCAATTGTTTGAGTTTTGGGTGTGTCTCTGGGAATTAAAAGTTTGGAGTTTAAATCAGAAAAATAGTTTTTAGATGACTGAACAGGACAAGTTTTCATTGTTTTATTGAGGCTACAGTTACAGCCTTCTCTGGCTATAACGACGCAGAAAAATATTAAAGGCCGTTTAGTTTACAAGTCATTTAAGCGATGGCTCAAAGTGCTGAAGCCATTATTGGCCAAAGCAGAATCCAAGCAGAAGTCGGCGCCAAGACTGTAGGAATTCTTCAGGACCGGGATAACGAGGCCGTTGTTAAGTGTAAATCTGTGGTACCGGCAGTTTGTGGGTCCGCTGCCGGGGTGGGTGTTGCAGTGAGAGCAGGATGGGAGCTGTATGGAAAAAGTGGGTGCAGTTCAAGGAGAATATGGACCTTTTGGATCTTCCTTTATTGACGCGGGAGGGACTATTTGTCAAACTCTCTACCTTGCCTAAGTGGAAAGCTGTGATAAATCAGTGTTTTTCAAGCTGGTGAAACATTGAGCAACAAACCACAAAATTTGCATCTCGTGTTGTATCAAACCTCTGCCGCTTCCTGACGCGAGAGAGTGTGGGCAAAGAGAATGTCTTGTTCTTTTGATTTATTCATCTTTGCTCATTTCTTAGTGCATTTCCTCTCTGTAATTTTGATCGGGTTTGTGTCAACACCAGATTTTTGACTGAGGTCGCTGATGCTCAGTTAAATTCCCGTTCTTGCCTGGGCGCTGCGGGGTGCCTGGGGGCGAAGCAGCGCAGTCCATCCGGCTCTCCACAACGCAGAGTTTGGTCCTCTGTGTGTTCATGAGAAAACCCCGTGCCACGGCTTTGAATTTTTTTGGGGTTTTCCATTCCTGCTGCCCAGAATAGCTGTGGGTGCAATGCTGCCCAGGAAGGGAAGTGTGATGAGGGGCTTGGTCTTAATTTCGGTTCTGATAAACCTTTGTGCTGAGCTGCCTGGCTGCTTTCTGTGTGTTCTGCATCCGCTCGCAGACTTGCAGAGGGATGGGGATACACATGCTTCTCTCCCCACTCCTTCAGAAAGCAGATCAGTGTTTTATGCGCAGCCTTCACTGTGCATTTTAAAATATAATGAAAATGCAGGCACAGAGGAGGAGAAGCTGAAAAATAAGGTGATTATATGTGAAAATACGAGCAGTTTCCATTCTGATGAGGGAAGAAGAGATTTTGCACATTCATAAAATCAGAATGGATCGTTTGGGTTGGCAAAACTCCTTTGCCATGGTGCCAAATGGAACAAGCCTTCAAACTCCCAAGTTCAGCCCCACGGATTTCGGCAGAAAGAGGGGATATGAAAGCTTGGCGTGCGAGCCCACGCTCAGAACTGCTCCCACCGCTCCTGGCTCTGTTTTAAAGGCAGCAAGTGTGGTAAAGGCACACTGGAAATTCGGGTTAGCCGTGGCAAAGTGGGAAGAAGCCCCTCCCAGAGGGTATCCCTGCATTTCTTCTGTCTCCCAAAGTTTATCCTGCCCCTGCTTTACAAATCAGGTCAGACACGGGGAGCTCACGTGGTGTGAGATACCTGGGATCCGTGTCTGCGCAAGGCTGGGGTCTGACTTTGCAGCAGGGAAGTGGGTCGCCAGCTTATTGTCGGCAGCTCGATTTTGGTGTCGTTTAGGCAGCCGAAGAGAAACAAATAGGCCATCGATCAGTCTGGCAGCAGCCCGGGGCCTCTCTGTTTTAATTACGTCTGTCCTTTGGACCCAATTCATCCCCACTGAAACGTCATCAACTTAAATGAAACTCCACAGTGGAGGAATTTGGCCCATCGTGTTGTTTTCCTCTGTATTATTAATACATCGAACACTGTTCCAAATAACTTTTCATTTTTCTGTCTCCCCAGCTTCTCAAAGCAAGCGCTCAGGCAGTTTTCGATGCTGTTTTCAGGAAGGGAAGAGAGTTGAAGATGACTTTTCCTGTTAGCCCTTATGACAGGAAGAAGCTTTAAGCAATTGCTGAAACCTCTTTGTCCGGTGCAGGCGACCTCCATCCCACACAGCACTGCAGCTCTGTATTTAGCGGAGGAAAGCCGGTGTTTTACTTCATTTACCAGGTGGAAACTGAACTGTGACTATCAGTAACATTGCTGCTCTCTGTGGGCACTGGAGAAATCCAGTGAAGTCCACCACAAGATGGGTCTGTTTCTAGATGGGGCTGTTTTGTGGGGGACCTCTTCCATCAAAGCCTGGCTGCTCCAGCAGCAGTAAAGAATTCTTTTCCCTTCCAAGAAGGGTTTCTGAGAGACTGGAGACCAAAATATGTCAAGAGTTAGGACTACAATGCAGCCCATCTCTTTCTCAAGCACGCGGAGATGTGCAGTTGGTCTGAGGGTGCATGAGGCATTTCTTCAAGGAAGCATCTGCAGGAGGAGCCTATTTGAGCACATGGTGCCAAAGGGTGCGATTCTCCCCCAGGGTCTCCCAGCTGGGAACTAACGGACCAGGGAGGAGAGTCGGGGGAGGCGGAGCGGTTGCATCTCTCTTCACAGCAACCCACGTAGCCAGCGTGAGCTGAGCTCTGGGGTCTCCAGCAGTGCTCTCAACCTGCAGCAGCAGGAGCCACCGACGGGGAGCAGCCAGTGACCAAATCCCCGCGGCAGACGGATTCCAGGGCAAATGGAAAGGCAGAGGCCAGGGTGCAAAGCTGCAGCTGCTGTCCTAGCTGGGTCCTTGCTCTCCTCTGTCCTCCCAGCTACCAGAGTCAGAGCCCTGCAGGGCTCCCCAGCGATGCCGCTGCTAGAGGATGTGATCCCGGAGAACATCAGCTGGGCTGCCGAGGAAGCCCAGGGCAACGAATCCTCAGAGCACGCGTTTTTCTCTCTGGATTATCAGCATGTCCAAGTCCCTTTTGAAATCACGCTCTGGATCATGCTTGCATCTTTGGCCAAAATAGGTGAGGCATCTTGAGAGGGCGAGGAAGGATGGGGTCTCCGTGGGGATGGTGTGGGCAGGGGTAGCCTTTGCTCATCCTCCAATCTCGGAGCTTGAGATAACATGCCAAGTCCTAAGGATGCCCGAGTTGTATTCCAGACGTTCTGCAGGCACGGAAAATAACTACCCAGTCACTTTTGAGGTTGGGAATGATGGTTTTCCATCTAGGGGTTCACACCTGTGCATGGTGTTGCTAATAGGAGGGTAAATACTTTACAGCATTTTTTCTTTTATTTTTGACCTTAGAAGGGAGAAGTTCCTGAGATTCTTTTAGACCAGAACTTCTTCAGATGGAAATGGCCCTTTTGTGGTGCTCTTCTGCATATGACATGCTGAAATCTCAGCTCTGTTAGCACGCATGAAGAAATGATTTGTTTCTATTACTTAATAACTCACCTGGAGGACTCGTAGTGGCTGTCAGCATCTCTCTCTACCATTGGGTGTTGCACAAGGCCACTTGATTGGCCTTTTTAAATGTTACCTTTAGCTCTAAGTGTTAATGATTAAACAATAGTAAAAGCAGCACCATGTATAATTAATGAGAGTGCTTGTTGGTGATTATTTTTTGGGTGTATGGAGTCTGTGTTGGGTTTCAAGTTAGCAGTTGCTGTTTCCATCAGTGCCGCAGGTGGCATGCGAACTAGATTGTCATAAAGAATTCCAAATACCTTTTTGTTTACCCAGATTATTTAGGTTTTTTATTTGTGTCTATTACCTAAAAATATGTCTTTTACCCTACGCTAGGATTAACTGCAGGCCTAACTGACAGGAATTTTAGACAATTTGGTATTTTCAGTAATCTTTCAGATTTCCTATCCAATTTCTTATTGGGTGACTTCACCTTAATTGTGTGCATTTAGCACTGCTGCTCCAAAGCTCAGACTGCTGAAGGTGGGAGCGCGGGGAGCTTCCTCACCCCAGCGAGGAGCTGGTTGGTGCTCTACAGCCAGTTTTGGCTGATGAGGTAATACACTTTTTTTTCCTATTCATCCCCTTCCAGGGTTTCATCTATATAACAAGCTGCCTTCTGTCGTTCCCGAAAGCTGTTTACTGATATTCGTAGGACTCATCATGGGGGGAATCATCTACGGCTTAAACGACAGGTCACCGCCTGTTATGGACACCGACATCTTTTTCCTCTACCTCCTGCCACCCATCGTCCTTGACGCAGGTTACTTCATGCCCAGCCGCCCCTTTTTTGAGAACATTGGCACTATCCTCCTCTACGCGGTCGTGGGGACGATATGGAATGTGTTTGGGATCGGCTTCTCCCTGTATGGGATCTGCCAGGTGAAAGCCTTTCGCCTGCAGGATGTGTCGTTGCTCCACAACCTCCTGTTCGGCAGCCTGATTGCCGCCGTGGATCCCGTGGCGGTGTTAGCTGTGTTCGAAGAGATACATGTCAATGAAAAGCTGCACATCTTGGTCTTCGGCGAGTCGCTCCTGAATGATGCGGTGACAGTGGTAAGGACTGACCTTTATTTTGGGTATTTAACGTTCAGAGGAAGGATGGGCTGGTGCTGTTGCATGTGAGATCTGTGGAGGGAAAAGGCATCAACAGCCTCTCTAGCAGAGGACTCCTGGTCCACTCCTCTGGCCTGAGGTCCTGAGAAGCTTTCAGGTGAACATCTCTTAAACTGTAGGTCTGGAGACAGAAATGTACTTGAGTGCCACAGGACTCCCCTGGTAGCAGCCTGACCTCCAGAGAAGGATGCTGACCCCGCACGGGCAGAAATCCCAGCAGCGTATTTTAGAGTCATTGCTACATATGGCCACGTCTGGTGAATATCTTGGTAATGGCTGGTTTTCCCTTTCATTTTTCCACCCAGGTGCTCTACAAGCTCTTTCGATCTTTCTGTGAAATGCCAACCATCAAAAGTGTGGACATTTTTGCTGGAGTTGGAAAATTCTTTGTGGTTGGGCTAGGAGGAGTGTTAGTAGGTCTTACTTTTGGGTTGACCGCCGCCTTCACCACGCGATTCACCAAGGATATCCGTGTCATCGAGCCGCTCTTTGTCTTCCTGTACAGCTATCTGTCCTACCTCACCGCTGAGATGTTTCACCTTTCGGGGATCGTGGCGTAAGCATGTCCCAGCCTCTCACCTGTCCAGGAAAGCTTTCTGGCGATATTTACTGAAATGTATCAGAAAAGTTTTAAAGGAAGTTCGCTGAGTTGGAAATCTCCATATGGCAGCAAACAGGGAGGAGAAGCCTGTGGGAGGGCTGGGAAGCGTAACCCCATTTCACATATTACACAATGGCACATCAGTTGTAATAGCTGTGAGTCACGAGCAATCCAGCCGACTGCTGCTGGGCCAGCTCCTGTGGCGGAGCTGTCTGTGCAGGTTACATTTATTTGAGCTCCGTGGGTTTTGTGCAGAAACTCCGGACATCCAAGCAGTGAGATGTCTAGTAGGTTTGGCAGATCCAGAAGAGGTTTTCTTGGCATATTTTATTATTTTTCATGTGTGGCTGAGTCAAGACCAACATTTGAAGAGCTGCAAGGAGTATTTAATCACCTCCTCAGAAAGGTTTGGTCTGTTCTAACATCCTCCTCCTGATGTGCGTGCCCTACCTACCAGCCAGCTTTGGGTGGTGGCTCCAAAGGCGTGCTGAGGCAGGGTGTGTGGTGACAGAGCAGAGTGAGTGATGGGCTGGAAGTTGTGTGTCCCCTACAGAGCTGAAGCTGAAGCCTGGAAATATCCCTGCTGTTTGGGAGTGGAGGGCAAACCTCTGCTTTGGTGATCCTGACTTGCTGCCAGAAGGTCAGACACAGCTCAGGAGCCTGTAGCTCTCCTGAGTGAGGGTGTCATCCATCATCTCTGTATCTCCAGTAGCGTTGAAAATCCGCTAACCAATTTCAGCCAAAGTTGTCGGAGGTCAAGATTTCAAAGGTACTAAAACCAAACTGCTTGCATTTACTACAGCACAGCCAATTCTTTACGCCCTTCGATCTAAAAACCACCTCGGAGTACAGGCAGGGTCTCTGTGAAGCCGCAGCGTGGGGCAGACGGGGACGGCCTGGCTCCGGCCACCGCGTCCCACGCTGTGTCAGGGACTGTCTCGCGTATTCACCTGCAACGTTTTGGATCAGTGAAGCAGAACTGTTTGTTTCTGTGAAGTCAGTCTTTCACAGACTGTAATTTATAGATAATACAGTTAATTTATTTTTCTTTTTACGTGGTAGGTCTTCCTATAACAGGAATAATTTAGGGCCAGACCCTTCAGTTTTAAGAGAGGTAGTTGAGCTTCGTGCCTGTGGTGTTGTGCATTTCACTTGCAGAGCAGGTGCTGAGAAAAAAATTGATATAATAATCCTAATGGCCAAAGAAAGCTCACTGTGGAGAGCAGAGGCAGGAGAAAACCAGAGGGATTCAGTCATGGTTTCTCTTGTGTTTTGGTCTCCTACCTCAACCGTCAGCTGGTGCTGAGGATCAGAACCAACTATTGAACGTTTCCCCAAAGACTCTGAAGTGCACTTAGGCTGCATTGATAGCTCCAGTGTAAATAACTGTGAATCTGATATTAACCCCGAGAAAAAGAAAAAAAATTAAGTCAGGTACCAGCTAGACCCAGGAGTGTGTCTGGGGGATCTGTTTTAAAAACTAATGACACTGCTTTGGGTATAAACCATTCCTGTCTCTTGCAGAATTTGTTTCCTCGAATGGTTAATAGGGGCAATATTCCAGCATTACTGCAAACAATTCTAGCTCTAGGAATAGCTAAGAGACAGCCTATTTATAGGAGCGCCAGACAGAACGGTGAAATAAATATGCCGCATAATCACCACGGAGCAGAAAACATTCAGTCCTGATGGTGTCTGCTGCTATCAATCACCATCTCCTGCTCCCATTATGGAGCCCATTTTCTGTTCTGTTGAATAATGCATCGTTTTGCACACAACCCGACGGCGAAGGCAGCCGCGTCCCGTGCTGCCGCTCTCAGAACGGCCAAATCACAAATGCCTCTTTTCTGTATGTTGATCTCAAACGGTTCATTCGGTTGTGGCCAGGCAATACTGTGTTAGGGGAAGCAGATCTGGGCAGTTTGTTTCTTTGAAAAACAGTTTGATTGCAAAAAAACCATCATTTTAAAAAAAAAAATAAATCTGTGAATGTGACCCAATCTGCTAAACAGTTCTGCAAATGATTTTTAGTTTGAATATTCTTTTTCTCTTTTTCTACCACCCCCATCCCCCCCTTGACCTAGTGGCAGTGTCCATCTTTGAAGCTGTGACAGGACAGGTCAAGTTTATTCCCTCTCTGAATTGGGTGAGAAGCGCTCCCAAACCACGGTTCTGGAATTCGCTTGCCCATAAATACCTGTTGGATTTCTTAGCTTCTAGCTGGAACTATTTTAGCCACTATTTACTGAGGCAGACACAGAATTTCTTCTTTTTAGCCTGTGGTTCAATCCCTGTTGTTCTTTCTGGCAAAGTGGGTCAGTTTAAAAAGGATAAATCCAAAAAGGCCAATTTCAGAATATTCTTAAGTATTTTTCATGGCAACGAGGAAAACCAAGTAACAATTATTTTTATGTGAAAGGAATAGAAATGTGTGTGGGGTTTGTTTGTTTGTTTGAATGCAAAGCCTGGTAATCAGTAACTGACAGGGGTGGAAGTGCATCTTCATTTGAAAAAGTATTTTTGTCTTCCTTCTAATTCCTTATTTGCTTTTCCAACCAAATATCTGATACATGTTTTTTCCATATAAGTGTTGCTGGTTTCTGTAGTGCTTTGAGCAGGGCGGAGATGAACATAGCTGTTGTCCCTTCCTTTGTCTTGGGCCAGCAATAGATGCCGAGCAGCGGCAGTGAAGACGGACCAGTGCTTCACCGGTGAGCCTGGAGGAGAGGGGCCCTTCCTCTGCCTTTGGCGCAGATGAGGAGCAGCAACGCGGTGGCTGACAGTGTCTTCCTGGAATAAAGAAATCGCTGTGGAGAAGAGAATCGGGCTCTTTGGTTTCATACGGGTTGTAAAACCACAGGCAGAGCACCGGCAGCTCTGCCCATCTGCAAACCGTCCTGTTCATTGGGGCCAACCCTGGGATTCTTCCCTCAAAGCCCAAATAATGCAAAGATAATTGCAAATCCCAAATAATTCTGGGATTAAATGTGAGGTTTTCTCCATAAAGCAGTTGTTGCTTGGCTGTTCTCTGAACAGCTCTCAGCTGAGAGGATACATGAGGGAGCAGAGGCCACCACCCATCTTACCTCCTATTCACATCCATATGGGTCACTGCCAGACCCAGGAGCACTTCTGCAAGCAGAGGATCCACTTCTCTATGGGATGTCCACATGTGATATCACGTGAGGAGAGTTACCGTGATGTCCCCTGCGGGAGGAATTTTGACTGCAGTAAAACTCCATGTGGTCGGCCCTGCCAAATACCAGTGGATATCAGAGCCTGGAAATGGAAAGCCCTTTTGCTGTCGCTGGTAGCAACATGTTTCCGTCCAGGTTAAATTATGAAAAATTGGAGCTTTGACCCTTTGAGAGCTCAATTGTTTTGACCTTCCAAGGTTGCTGGCCTGAAAATGTATTGATTTGAAAAGCTGATGAACTAGACTAACCGCATGTACGCTGTAACTGGAAGAACCAATTATCCATGAAAAATTGCAAGGCAGAACTTTTAATTGGTGCCACACGTTTCTGAAGTGACCTTGGGTATGAGATACCCAAGGAGGTCGGATGTTCTGACTTCAGCAACAGCATTTCTTGGGTCGTCGTGCACCCTTATGAGTGTGCTTGAGCATTGTATTGTCTCTTGGCCCAAATAATACACTGTGCACGTCCAGTCAGGCTCAGAAATACACAGTGTGAGGTGCATCGTATGCTTGAGTTTCTGCAGCTTCAGATGAGCTTTGGTCCCCTGGGCGAATACAGCGTTCAGGCTGCTCTTAAACTACACCGCTTCTGAGTCCTACAAGAATCTGCTGTAGTGACCAGGCACCAGCCAAGCTCACAGGAGCCCTATTTACACATTTGTCATGCCGTGAAACAAGTCTCCCATTCCCTCCAATGTCTTCCTCTCATCCGGGCAAAATAATGAGGGCTCTTAAACATGAAACTTCAGCCCAGATGGTTAGAGTGTGGCAAAGCTAAAGATCTGAAATCAGTGTGGTGTGATGGGAAGAGATGGGTGTAGTTAACTGTGGACATCAAAGACTTGATGAAGCCTTTTTTTTCATAAATGATGTGTTGATTTTCTGTGCTTAAGTAGAAAAATTTATTGGTTCGTTCTCATTTTCTCAGCATCATCGCTTGTGCCATGGGCATGAAACGTTACGTGGAGGCCAACATCTCTCTGAAGTCTCACACCACAGTCAAATACTTCATGAAGATGTGGAGCAGTGTCAGCGATACCCTCATCTTCATCTTTCTTGGAGTTTCCACCATTGGAGAAAATCATGAGTGGAACTGGCCGTACATTTGCTTCACTGTCATTTTCTGTCTCGTTTGGAGAGCTCTAGGTATGGTAAAATTATAGATTTTATTTTTTTATATATGTTTTCATTTGTGGGAGTGAAACGTGTGATTCCATTAAACGAGGGAATGTTCCTGCCCCCACCATCATCCTTTCCTGCTCTATGCATGTGGCTATCCCAGATGTGAGTGAAAGGACTGAAGCAGGATACCCCAGATGATGTGTCCCTCCTCCTCTATCACTTGCTCAGAGCAAGTCTCGTGTTTTACTGCAGTTTCCTAGTCTGTGCACTCACTGTGGACAGTGCTGGTGCAAGACAGAAATTCTCATGACATCTATTTTATTGATACCTCTGTCTTAGATGCTCCTTTGTCACAATCTCCTCTTCCATTTCAATAGTCCCTTGGTACCTTCACAATAGAGGGAGCTGGTAAGTGCTGAGCTTGGGATCAGAGAGCTGTGTAAAACCACGGGGCCTCTGACCGCCTATTCTGAACTGCCGAGATTTAGGGGATTTAATTCGTAACAAGTTTGTGTACAGCAGTGGTGTCCTTAAATAGGAAACCAGAGGAACCTTCAAGCAGCTGTCCCTGGAGATGCTGTTCTGCTTTACAGTTTACTGCTGGGTCGATGAGAATTGGGACCTAATACATGAGGATGCTTCTGCTCCTACTCAAGAACTTCAGATAAAGACTGAGAATGACAGAATTGTGCAGTCAGGGAGTTGCTGAGGTTGGCAGGGACCTCTTGAGGTCATCTGGTGCAACCCCCTGCTAGAGCAGGATCGGGTAGGCAGGACCCGGTCCAGAAGGTTCTGATGTTCAAAGAGGCTGATTCTCCACTGCCTCTTGATTGCTGTCATCCAAGCGGGTGCGGAGTGCCTACCTTCTCATCTGTGGATGTTTATCTCTATTAACTGTGTCTGCAGATAGAACAGAGCACATATTTTTGGCAAAGAATTTGAGAGCTAAAGAAACATTCCACAGGATTCATGTTTACAAACCATTGAGCCAGAGTGAACGCAAATTTGATAGACACCTCAAGAAATTGCTTAAATAGGACAGGCCACAATTAGCAAGACATAGCAGAATGGGGTTTATTAGCTGCTAATGCATGCCAAGGTTTGTTTTAATAACGGTGCACTGTAAATGCAGCCAGGAAAGAAAACCCTCTTTATATTCCAAATCTCCCTTGAATTAAATAAGAACATGCAAACCTGGGCTGAAAATCATCTTGCACACCTGATTGTGAATAGGGCATCTCTTTGTGGCAGCACCTTCGTGGAGAGCCGTAGGTGTGGCGGGAGGACGCGAGCTGGGCAGGGTGCTGCACGAAGCCAGGCTGGGACACTCCTGCAGTGGAAGTGGTGGTTGTCATTAGCCCCTGACCTGCTCAGACCCATCCAGCAGCTCTGGACGTGCTCAAGACATTGATCTGGAGATGGGAGGCACCCGTAGAGTTTGCTAGCAGGAACTGGGGAGTTTTGGGTTGACGGTGCTGGGGCTAGCGAGGATGAAAGATGATTCTGCTGAAGCCTGGGCACTAGAATTACCTTGGTATAAGAGAGATCAGCTAAAAAGCAAAATCATTACTTGCACGACAGCACTAGTGTTGTACCGACAGGGAGGGTTCCTCCTGCTCTTTCTCAAGGTGTATCTCCAGAAGAAAACATACTCTGCCCAAAATGATGCGTTGTAAGTCATTGCTTGAAGCACACTGGCCTTGAATTAATGTAGGGAATGCTAACGATAATTAATGAGGAAGGATTGCGTTAAGACAAAGGCCAGGATATCAGCTTGAGTAAATTTTGTTCCTTTGAAGTTTATTTCCCTCACAAACGCCCTTCAGAGAAGCAACGGTGATGCGGCTCCAGCTAACTCCTATCACAAGTCAGTGCCAGTCGGTGTCACCAACTCTCCAAACAGCCATTAATCTTCAGGAAATAAGATCTTTATCATACCCCTCAGTACCTGACTGATTTAAGGTCTGACTTTTTGGTACCTTTCTGCATCTGTTTGTGTATTTGCAAACGACTATAAATTACACCAATTGCTCTGTCACCTTATGTAGTCTGAAACATTCATACAATATAAATTTGTGAGTGAAAGATCTGTGAAGAAACGGCATTAACGCTGGCAGGACGCAGCTACCTATCCAAGCTGGTGCTTGGAAACTTTGGGGAATTGGAAGGTGGCTTGTGGCTAAATTGTTGCTGGTGGCTTTGCCTCAAGAGCATTTATAATCCAAGCAATTCAATCATTTGTTATCACCCGTTAGAATAAATCAATTTATTTCAGTTCAGAATCTGGCTCCGTATCCTATAAGTGAAGTTGTGGCTGATGCATAACCATAGAATTGCCCTGAAAAGTTTAACTAACAGCCATCCAAATAAATGCGCTGATACATCTGATACCACCAATAGTTCTTATGACCTTTGTCTGACTGCTCTTGTTTGATGTGCTCCCATCTTCTCTCCTGCTTGTCAGGGGTCCTCGTGCTGACTTTCTTTGTGAACAGATTTCACGTGAATACCATCACCGGCAAGGACCAGTTCATTATTGCCTATGGGGGTCTCCGAGGAGCCATTTGTTTCTCTTTGGTTTTCTTGCTTCCTGACTTTCACAGAAAGAAGCTCTTCATCGCGGCAACAACTGTTGTCATCCTCTTCACTGTGTTCATACAGGTAAAAACCATCTTGGTGTCACCAGCAGATGTAAAGAGCATGGTGGGGTTTTTTTCCAGACGAATAAGTGTTACTGAAAAAGGCAGAAGGTGCAAGAATGTGTCACGTATTCATGAGGTCAACTAGTAGTTGTTGACTTACAACACGAGCTGTGGCGTTTTCCGTGATAACTTGTCCCGTCTTTGATCCGGTTCCACCCCGGAACGTGGGCTGCAAGAACTTTAAAAGAGGTTTATGGTTTGGTCATCACAGGTTTGGTAGTTCACAAGTGGGACGATTTAAAGGGACCTAATCTTGAAGGAGTGACTTCTTACTATTTTCTGAGTTCCATTTCACTGGGATGTCCAACAGCTGAAGCAACAACAGTCGTTAGGTACCAGAATATTTTGTATGTCCGAGATGTTTCCGCCTGCAGGCAGCAGAGCAGCTGCAGTTATTTTGTGATGATGCAGCAGGAAGGAGATTGCTTGAACGCTTCCACCGGGAAGAAGATCTGGGTGTGTTACTTGTTGTAAAAGCCAGGAAAATCCGAAGCCAGTCAAAAAAGTCAGAACACATTTGGTTTATTTACTAATTTTTTTTTTTTTTCTTATACCGGAGCCCTGTTGCTACCTGCTTTCTTTTCTGCCCTGGTGATTCTTGGGTTGTAGGAGCGCCTGCAGCCCGGGCTGCTCTGGGGGAGCGCCCAGGAGGTGCCCCCGGTGCGCAGCGGGCGAGGACCCGGGCTAGGCAGCCCGCAGCGGGGCGGGACGCGCTGCTGGGTTTGCGCTCCCTCCTCAAAAGCTGTTATTGCTCATGGACTCCGAGTCCAGCTGTCTATGATGGGGAGAGGTTCCCTGTCCCCGCGGCGCAGGGCAGCCCCGCCGGGGAGGAGCCGGCAGCAGCTCGGCACCGCCCTGACACCTAGCGGTAACCGCGGCCCGGCGCGGCCCGGCGCGGCCCGGCGCGGCCCGGCGCGGCCCGGCGCGGCCCGGCGCGGCCCGGCGCGGCCCGGCGCGGCCCGGCGCGGCCCGGCGCGGCCCGGCGCGGCCCGGCGCGGCCCGGCGCGGCCCGGCGCGGCCCGGCGCGGCCCGGCGCGGCCCGGCAGCAGGGCCGTAGCGAGGCTCCTTTGGGGCTTCCTCCGAAACACACCTTCTACTTCACCTGGCAGACGCTGTCGGGTTCGAAGGAGGAAGAAGGTGGTGGAAAATGTGGGGCCGTCCGGTCCCGAAGTGGGCGAGGCTGGTGTCTGCCTGGTGGCCTCTGTCCCCGAAAGGGAAGAGCGGGTCGCCATAGGGCTGGAGCAGGAGGGATGGGGGTCTGCGAGAGACGCTGGGCAGGAAAGCTCCTGGGGAGCTTCTGCTCGAAGGCACGAGGTCCCTGCGGATCTGCTGACCCGGGGCTGGCCTCCCGCCTGCCCTCGGGTGGAGGGAGCAGAGCAGCTGCTGGGGCTTTGGGAGATGGTGGGTCATGGTGACGAGTGTCCCCATGGCTGATCATCTCCCCGTGAGAGCGAATTCCTTCCCCTTGGCCTCCCTGAACCCCTCAGGTGTTGGGCGCTGGGCAGTGTGGAGGGCTGAGGATGGCTTCCCCAGGTCCTTGCAATCTACATCATGACCTGAGAAACAGTCAACAAGCGAGACACGCCAACGGGCTCCGAACGGAGACCCTCAGGGCAGCCGGAGCAGGCGCAGGGCAGGTTTCAGACTGAAAGGAGAGAGCAGGGGCCAGGGGTGGGGGGAGCACGCTTAGGTGGAGGCTGACAAGTTTTAAGATGCAAATAGGGGTCAGAAATTGAAAAGGTACGGTCACTAGGCACGTCCGCTCATGCAGAGGCGCTCTTGAGCATCAGACAAAGGCTGTTCTAAGGCAGCAGCTCCGTTCTGCTGAGGCTTTGGAAAACCCTTCCCAGGACTGGGAAAGGAGCTTTTGTGTCAACTCAGAGCTCAGCTGGGGATGTCATCTCCATGCGAAGGGGTGAGAGTTAAACAGGGTTTCCCGTGTTGGCAGGGTGACCCGCTGACCTCCCCCGTTCGGCAGGAACGTAGCATCTGTAAAGCCAGGCTGTGCTCGGGCTGCAGGTACCTGCAGCGTTGTGTAGCTGAGGCCATCTCCAGACCGCAGAAGATAGCTGTAGCTCGACACAGAACACAGAGGTAAATAGAGGCAGGTATTAAAACAAACTTTCAGAAGCTTGGGTTTGCACATGAGTCCTACAGCTTCTGAAGTCCATGGCACTGCTGCCAGCCTTGTCGATGGCTGCAGGACTGAATGAATATCTTTAATATCCCAGCGTCTTTCATGGTGCGGGTCACTGCGGGTGGAAAGGACAAGTGAAATACTGGCTACAAAACAGCCTCTGTGGATAGTGGACTCTTTTGTTGTTGCTTTTCGTGCAGTAAGTTTTCTTTACATTTACAGTGATGCTAATGCAGAGTGTCTGTGGAAAGATAGGATGGAAACGGGGGGAGAGGTGGTGACTTTGGGCCCTTTTAGGCTGGTGAAGGCCAGCAAGGCATCTTGGTGGAGCACAAACCCACTTCATTTTCTTGGAAATCCTGACCACACTGTCTGAAAAGTCTCATGCTACACAGACTAAGGACTGACGTGTCAGCGGTTGGGCTTGTCCATACTTGGGTCTATCAGTGCGTTATACAACCCAGGAAACTCATCTGCTTTAGCCTAAGCCGGTTGCATAAGGCTCTTCCCACACCAAGCCTGGTTAATAATTTCGACAAGGTTGACTGAGCAATTGTCCCGTCCTCAGTGTTTCCAAGCAGGCCTGGATACGTGCCATGTAGACCAGAAAGTCCTCCAAGGAGCTGTGGGCTTGTGTGGAATCTCACTAAAAGCCTTCATTGTTCTGCCTTTCAGCATGGTTTAAAACAAAATACCACGTTCTCCATGTGAAGTTCACTCTCTCAGCTCATTGGCCTCTGCCCTCTTCCATTAAATTATTAGCAAATGTAATAATTGTGAAGAGGTTTGGGGTTTTTTTCGTTTGCTGCCTGCACTGACCCATTAGCTACCAGATCACTGGCGACGGAAAAACTTTGTGTGAGCTCTGATAGAGCCATCGGCATTGGTGATGCACTTGAGGAGTTGTTATCCCTGGTGGGTGGAGAAGCGTGACAGGGGACCTTCAGATGTCTGGTGAAATGACACGTGGCCTGAAATGACACACGGGGTTCCCATAGTGCTCCCAAGGTCAGGAGGGTCCAAGGGAATTCAAGTGTTTCTAAATCTGGGAGTCCTGGCCACAGAACTCCAAAATGCCACTTTGAAATGAGGACAAATGCAGCTGATTATCCAGCGAAAGCAGGAAACCAAATTGCTTTGGTCTACTTAATTTTTGTAATATTTGTTATTTTGGAATTTTATGTTATTTACTCTGAATAGCAATGCATTTTTTATTACTATTAGCTATTAAAATGACACATTAATTGTTTCTGCAATTAAAAATGTGTTCAGCTCTCCTCCGTGCCAGCATTTGTGACATTCAGAAGTCATAAACATCAACTACTCCATCATTTTTGCTGTAAACATGTCCTAGAAAAGTCATTTTGTACCACAGCCAGACGAAGAAGGGCACCGCAGCAGTGTTTTAGAAGTTCTCTCATGAGACTTAAAGGAGACTGAAACGGTTCCCTTGACCCTTCCTTCCAGGTGGATACTTTGCTTGGTAAATGTAGCCACCAACTGGCCATCAAAGATGGTTGGGGTAATGATCCGTGACACATAACACTCAAAGTTAGCAGACAAATGGTGGCGGAGGCTGCGTGCTGTGAAGTCTCAAGGACTCTCATTGTTTCAGGCATTTGAACTTTGAACGTTTCCAGCCCCTTTCCATCTGGAAGGCTACAAGCAATAGCAAGCCACAGGCTTGACCTTGAAATTACTGGTTGATGTTTTGTGGTGTTGGAGATGCCAGATGAGGACAGCGGAGTATTTCCTCTCTCTGCCCACCCCCATCCGGACGCCTGTGAGCTCCCATTGTCAGGCTACTACCACGAGCAAACAAAATGTTTGGCTTGTAGTTTGGAGAACAGAGTTTCTAGTGTTGTCAAAGCTTCACGGTTTTTATCTTGCAAATAAAACTGAGCAGATGAGAGGGGTTGAGCTCAAGCAGCAGGTCTTGATCTGGCAAAGAACCAGGTAGCTGTGGCTCATACCCATGCTGGTGGTTTTTGTTCCAGTGCAGGTACCACTAAGATGTGAAGAAAGGCTGATTTTTGTCTTTGTGGTTGTGCTGCAGGGAATGACCATCCGTCCTCTCGTTGACTTGTTGGCCGTCAAGAGGAAAAGAGAGAGTGCTCCCACAGTGGGGGAGCAGATCCATATTCGGGTAAGTGGTGTACTCAGCAAAACATGGCCAGAGCTTTCCGTTATGCTTTGCTGATAGCAGTATGGTCCTCCGGGGACTCTATGGGTCTGCACTTTTACCTGAACCTTCTGCAGAGCAGTTCCTCTCTAGGTTTGAAGTCCCGTGCAGCTTCTGAACCGTGGGTTATTGTTTCCATTGGAATAGCAGCTACCAACTCAATCAGGTTGGTGGTGCACAAACCCCAAAGTTTATGCTGTAACCCAGGTCCAACTTTTTCTGCTTCTCTCTAAATAGTGAAAGAAAGAAAATGAGACTCATTTGCTTTCAGGGTTGGGATCTTCCATGTGTTCACCAGTCACCTTACCACCATCAGCCTGGATGTGTCCCATCCCTGGCAGTGTTCAAGGCCAGGTTGGATGGGGCTTTGAGCAACCTGGTCTAGTGGAAGGTGTCCCTGCCCATGGCAGGTGTTTGGAACTAGGTGATCTTTAAGGTCCCTTCCAACACAAGCCATCCTGTGATTGTAAGTCCATAACCCGAAGGTGGAATTTTAGTTCACTTTGCTCTCACCATCCGAGTACTGGCCTTTCTAGTTAGAAGACTTGTTCAGAGAGAAGGCAGCTGAGGCTTTGCATTTGCGTCTGCATCCAATGCAAAATTATGTCTCTGAATGGGATTGTTTATGCCCAGTCTCATTTCTGCAGGTGTAGCTCCTTCAGGAATATTTTTGTTGTCTTTTTGAGTAGCCAGGAATAAAGCCTTTGGGTCTGAGGACGCTTATAAAAACTGGCATCCTCACAATTAGGCTGCAGCACAGGGCTTTGAGGTTAACAGAACCCTTCAATAGGCTGAAGAGACTTTTCCTATTGTGAACAGAGAATACTTCCCTCTTTTGTTGGTGTGTGAAAGGTAAATCAGCTCTGGAAATGGGTTTATTAGGACATGTGAGCTGAAAATGGCTGTGTACCAGCTGAGCTGAGAAGGTGACGATGCAGATAGCTGGAAACCAGGGACGCAGAAGCCAGAAGCGGTTTTCTTCCTCAAAATAATGTCTCCTTCTGGATAGTCAGGACATTCTTGCTCGCAGGAGTGATGATCAGTGGTGGTGGGGGCAGGGGGTCACTTGCTGGTCTTCAGACCATACAGCTGCTAATAGCAGTGTGAGGACTCTAAACCTGGACCAGGCTGCAGGGCTGAGTGAACTGCTCTGAAACTTTTCTGTCTCTGACCCTACAAAAAGAAAAAGAAAAAAAAATTTTTTTTTTAAAAGTTAGAGCTGGAGAAAGCTCCAGGGATGTTGGTACCTGAGTGTGGAGGGGTGTTGACCTGTAGCAAAGCAGAGCCCTCTCCCAGTTAGAAATGTCAGTAGGAGGGAAAATGATTTTGGAAATTCCAGAGATTTAATGTCCAGGTGGAAAAACCAACCTGTCTGGGATTTTTAATATCATTTTGAACAATGATAATGTTTTTGTATAAGGCAGATGTGGCCAATGATTTCATTTGTGGGAAGTGTCTGGGGGAAGGCAGTGTTTGTTATTCAAGTCAAAGCATCACTTGTACATTGTCTACGTCAGTATCCTGAAGATACTGATCTCCTGAGACAAGTTGTCCTCAAAATCCTTGGTATGAGCGTTTCTGCTTGTCAAGGTCCAAGGTGCAGGACGTGTGGGCCATCAGCATCCTGCCTCCTAAAGAGCAGATCCACCTTCCTTCAGCAATTATTCCTTGTGCAGACCCGACAACAAGCAGCCAAACCACTTGTTGTACTCCAGGATCGAGGGGTAGACGTGGCTGCCTGGATGGGGAATTAGCCCAACATCCCCTCTTCTTGTTTACTGGCGCTGCGTACCGAGCCGAAAGGATCACCCCTTTCGTCTGCTGGCTTTTGATGTTTGCTGCCTGAGTTCATCATGTATGCAACCGGTGTATAGCAAAATCCTCTCTTCTGTTTAGTTCTTGGATCATTTGCTGGCTGGCATTGAAGATATATCTGGACACTGGGGACAGTATTACTGGAAAGACAAGTAAGGATTTGCCAAAATACAACTGTGTACATGTGTAGAAAAAAAAAAACAAACAGGCTGGTTTCTATTCCCTAAGTTTCCACCATGGGCAGCTTGGCAGGCACAAGGCAGGCGGCAGAGGGGCAGCTTTTCCCTGTCCAAGGTGAGACCAGGCTCTCAGAGCGCTTCCTCGCTTGCAGGTCACATATTGTAAAGACTCCTTTCTCCTCTCCTATTGTGTTTGTCCCTTCTTGTCCAAACAAATCAGCTGGAAATGAAAGGGCTGTGCCAGGACAACACACGGCTTGTGTGCCTTCAGCCTGTCCCTGCCTTCCCTGTCAGGCCAGGCAGGAGCTGAGCCCCCAACCCCGTGTGTGCACAATTAATGGTACAAACCTGAGCGTGCAGCACTTGGAGGGACAGCTGCTTGTTGTGGACTGACAAGTTTTAGAGGAGCTCTGCAGATTTCTGTAGCAAAGTGCTAACTTTTCATTAAGCTCTGGTAGATTGTACACATAGGAGATTTAAAAAAAAATACATAAAAATATACTCATAACAATCTACCAGGTTTAATTCCTTGGCTGTGCCGACACAGATGCAGCTAAATTAATGGTAAAGACTCTGGTTAATGCAGCTGGCAGGGATTTCTTTTGGAATGCCAGTGCTTGGAAATGCCACTAGAGGGTATGGGAATCGCTGCACTGAGGAGTGTCTGGGCTCCTTTCGAGCAGGTTTGTGAACAGCCAAACGTGAGCATCAGTATTTGATACTAGCTAGATCTTTCCCAAAGGTTGTGCTGCATTTGAGCAGAAAGCGAGAGGAAGTGGCTCAAGAGGGGCTCTGGGAGTGTTTAAATCTGTTGCATCCCTTGGGACTACTGCATGTACTTGTAGCACCTAGAGTTCATGACTAATCTGGCTCTTTGGGGAGTTTTTATTGTGTTTGTCAAAGTTTTGATATCTCATCTACTGTAATGCAGAAATAATTAGGGACTGACATTTTGGACCATTGATTTCTGGAAAGGACGTGATGGAATATGGGTCAGTCATGGGCTATGAACCTGCTCAGGTCCATTTTGGTGCTGGGGAGTCGTGGGAGGAGGCTAAGCCCATCTTGTTTTATTCTCAAACAGATTAGAATATTTCAACAGCAAATACCTGCAGAAGATCTTACTTCGAGAACATGACCAGCCAAAATCAAGTATCGTGCTTTTGTATGAAAAGCTGGAGCGGAAACATGCCATTGAGCTGGCGGAAGCAGGGCAGCTGGGCCATGCCCCGTCTCACCCGTCCTTGCTGTAAGTGCTCCCCTGTCCAACGCTCCTCCCAACACTCCCACTGGAGGGAACAGTTATGAAAAGCTTTTGTGATCTTCTCTGCCTCTTCTACTCTTCCCTGCTGGGCTTGTCCCATGGGAAGGAGCAACGTAGCTTGGACAAGTGCCACGTAAACCCTATTGAAAGATGAGTAGGTGGGTATTAAAAATGATCAGGTGGCTGAGCAACCTACTGGCATTGATGGACAGTTTCTGATCTTGTACATGGGGGCTCAACAGTATCCTCTCAGTTACACAGAAATTATGCTGTGAGGAAGAGGCTCTTGCATCATTTTTTGATGGCTCCATGCCATTATGTGTCCTGAAGGAGCCAACAGTGAGAATGAGCATCAGCTGAGACAGCAGGGTCAAATGTTTGTGTGTCAGAATGACCATCTCATCTCTCACAGATGGTTCTGCTCTGCCACAGCTCTCCACAGCTCTTCTGTCTACCAGGGAGCACGTGGTCCAGCTCTGATGCAAACACCAAATGCCCCTTCTGCAGGGAGGATTAGCTGTTGGCCATGTCTGCTGGGGCTGGGATCCGAAGGGGCTGCTGAGAACGCTGGGCTTTGGGGATGCAGTGGTTGTGCTGCTGTGCATCTTCTGAAACCAGGCGTTCTGGTCGTCTTTGCAGCAACAACGCCAGGACTGCCATAATGGACCAAAAGCTGGAGGATACTCTGAATCCGGATGTCCTGGAAAATATACAGGAAATATTGGCAAGGAACCTGTACCGAATACGGAGAACGGTAGAACTCTTCCCTCAATCTGTATTTTAGATGTCCAATAACAAAAGTTATCTCGGTTATCCTAACAGCCCGAGCAGATGTTATGAATATTTACATAATTACTAATGATGTCTCTTTGTCAGCAGAGAATAGTTGGCTGTGTGAAGCCAGATCCAGTTTCCAAGTCGGTGGCACATTTCTGTTTGCAGCATGACAGCTTTTGAAAGGTTCACCCAGTCAGCCTATAATTTCATGAAGTATTTTAAGCATCAGTACCCAGAACCAGAAAGGAGAAAGGAGGAGCACAGGGATCTTTAGGTGTCAGGTTCACAGATCCAGCAGTTGCAACAGCTCCTGGTTACCTACAGGGCAGAGTGGCGATGGAGTTGTCCTCACATTGCTTTTTATTTCCCATGGAAGAGAGCACAATCAGTGAGCTGCAAGTGAGAATTAATCTGCGGAGCTTTCAAAGCCGCTCAGCAGTTTTGCCATGAAACTGGTAAACAGCACAGAAATCGCTCGCTGTTTGCAGAATAACTCATGGATAATCTGTCCGAGGTTTTGCACGGCACCTGGGACTGTGCGTTGTCATTGCTGTTCGCACGGTGCTACATGGAGCCTTATCCTCAAAATCCACCTAAGCCTTTGTTTTAGGGATTACGCACGAAATACTGAGTCCTTGGGGATGCAGCTGGTGCGGGCAGCTCAGCACAGAGGGATCAACCCCCCCACACATCCCTTGCTGAGCCAAGAGAACCGACTAGACGAGGCTGGGAGGAAACCTTTAGAAATGGCGAACGGGATGAAGATGGTGGTGTACCTCCTGTTTGTGCTTACCCCTGCCTAAATCCAGCCCCACCCCTGGTAGTGACAGTTATCCCAACTCCCGTCCCGTTAGTGGGAGGTCTGACTGCGGTTGGTTTATGGCTTTTGAAGCAGGATTGATGGCTCCTATTGACTGCATGGTTTATAGGTGAAGGAGGGGGCTGGTAGGGAATATGGGAACGTGAGCAGAGGCACCGAGGCCGAAGACTCCTTGAACAGCGTAGCTGTGCTAGGTTGGTGTGTCAGCTGGGCTAGCAGAGATGGATCTCACTCAGGATCGCTTAGGCAGTGTATAAAGCAGCAGAGTTTGGAGTCCCATCTTTCTTCCTTGGCTCTTTCCCTCCATCCCCACCTCTTGCACTTGGGTGGATCAGTTTATCCCCATAACTAGGCAGGATGGTTACAGGGTGGGGAAGGACCCTGGAAGACACAAGCACTAGTGAAGGGATGCTGCTGTGGAGGGAGGGATGGTCCCATCTCCAACCACGGTCTCTGGTGCAACATGCAGGGGCCGGCATACAACAGGCACACCCTTCCTGGAGAGACTGAGCCCGTGGAGCACGCCAAGGAGATCTTGATGCTCCGGCACAGGAGCCTGCGGTTGGAAGTGAGCGGAGGTGACACGGCCAGCTCCAGGAAGGAGGTAAGAGGCGAGCAGGGAAGGCTTGAACTGCAGAGACCGTGCACGGGCTGTTTTCCATGTGTGGATGCTGTGCATTGCTGGTGGTATTTCCTTTTAAAGACAAATCCTGTTGCCTTAAATTAAAAAAAAAGAGTGTGTCTCCATCCTAAATTGCATTCTGAGGAGGAGGAAATACAGAGGGGAGAAAAAAACCCAACCCAAGTCCTGACAAATGAATGGGCCATCTTGGGTGCTGCGCTCTTCGGTGCTTTGTGAACACAGGCTTCCATCCATGCTAGGGAAGTTATTTACTGAGCAAATGGTATTAATTGGGCTTCAGCCTGTAGATCCAGAGGTCTGGAATTCCCATGGTTTCCTTTCGGAGAGATTTTGCCGAAGGTGGGAATTGGGTTCACCCACTGTCAGTGGTCCAGGTGGACTGTAAATGTTTGAAACTATTTGGTGGTTTTTTCCCCCTAACCCTTCTGAAAGGACAGAAGCGTTATTGTGAGCTTTCTTTAGTCTTGGAGGTGAGCGTTTTGCTTTGAAGCAGCTATGGTTCTGGGCAGACTTGGGGAAAGTAAAACAGAGGGAAGTGTTGTGTACTGGATTCCTGGGAGAGCCACTCTGAGTCCAAATTTACCGCTGGCGCAGCTCCGTGTCGGTTCATGCTCTGAGGTGGAGGAGAAACAAGGTAAATACAATGTCTGTGGCTGGTGAAGGTTTCTGCTGACTTCTTTGGAAATCATTGAGAGAAGCTGGGCCAACATTTCCCCTGGAAAGACGAAATTCTCGAGGAATGGTTCGTGAGGAGTGGGCTTGGTTTTTTTCAGTTCCTCCCATCCCCTGAAACTCTTGCTCTGGAGCAAAAGCAGTTAACCTGCTCGCTACTTTGCTCCCAAAGTGATTGCTGAGCCCTCCCTAAATTCCAGTCACTGCTCTGAATCCTACCGTGACGGCTTGAGCTACAGCCTAGTCCGAGCGGTCTCTGATCTGGGCAGCAAGGCTCCATCACTGCAGAGAACAGATTGACCTTTAAAAAAGAAATCGTTTGTCTGTCTTTATGTAGATAGTAATTTTCCATGGCAGCACAAGAACTCGGGGCTGCTGCAGGCTCTCTTCCGCTCCGGTTTCTTTGTTCAAATGCCAGTCACTGAAGAGCCCACCGAGAACGGCAGTAACGCACCGAATGCTGCTGCTGCTCAGCCCTTCATTCACAGGAAGGTGCTCCAGCTCTTGCGAACACCTTAGAAGATTTAATTTGATCATTTACATGCTGATTGGTACTTACAATTCAAAATAGATAGGCAAGAACATGGCATGTTCCTGTAGAACATTTGGTATAATTAAACTTCAAAAGAACAACATCAAACTAGGGCTGATTTTGAGCACAATGTTACATACTTTAAGAACATTTGATTGTTAACCCTTGCGCTCCCGCTTTCCCCTTCGCTGCTGATCCCAGGAGGTACTGCAGGAGGAGATTGAGCACTTAGAGAACGTTTCTCCTGTTCCTCTGAATGCTTACAGCTGCCCTTTCAGGGGACAGAATATTCTGGGGGCAGCTGCAAAAGCAGCGAATTCACTCTGTCTCTCGACTGACTCGTGGATGGTGGCTAATGCCCAGTGGGGTGGCGAAGGCTCCTATGGATTATGCAAAATGCCAATTTGATGCTGAATTCCGCGGTCTCGGGGGAGTCATTTGTTGGTGCTCATCACAGCAGCTACCTTTGCTTTGTGCCAGTCTAAGCGAAGCAGATGTCAATACTGAGAGCTGATTCCAGTGACATCTGTAAGGGTGAGTCTAAGCCCATCCCTTGGCACCCAAAAGGACAAGTCAGGCATGTTTTGTGTGAACAGCAGCTTATCTGCTAATGTTTTAGAATGGCTGCCTCATTTTACTGCGAATAGAAATGAGGCAGTACCCAAAAGTGATGGGATAATGTTCTAAAAGAGCCCTGAAATATTACCACGAGGTGGGAGGGTGGGTGAATGCTGTGACTTCACGCTGTAGGAGGACAGATTGCAGCATTTGTCAGCAGAAAGAAGGAACGCTGTGCTCAAAAGTAGATTCCAGCCCATTAAAAGCAGCTCAATATTTCAAATTTTGGGGAAAAAATTAAGGCACGCAGCTCTAGTTTCATGTCAAGCTGACAAGAAAATGGCATTTTGCTGTTTAAGAGATGAATGAAAAGTACAGCTGGTTGGTGCCTGAGATTTTCCTAACGGTCAGATACTCCGTCTTTTGTAGTCCCAAAGGGAAGGGTTTGGCCTTCCAGGTTTTGAGTCAGCAAGAAAAAACTAGCTGCTCTCATGCCACACGCGTTTCTGTTCTGCGTTTCACCACGAGATGGAAGCATTACAACTGTGTTTGCAAACCCGACTGGAAATAGGGGAACTGCAAAACTAACTTCAAGCCCGGGGCCACCAAGAACCCTCTGGTGCTGGTGAAACGCCTGCACGTCTGCTGCTGCCAGCGTCTTTGGAAAAAGCTCTGGCGATACGTTCCATCCGCTCGGCATTATGAGCTGAGTCAATAATTAAAGCATCCCTTTGGGTCAGTAGAAACGCTGCTTTTTCTGCTCGCTGGCTCTCTGCATATGTGTGTTTCCTTTTTCAGTGGAGTTGGTTCGTCCTTTGCTGTTAAAATATAAAGCTGTTGTAGCTCAGATTCATCTCATTATTTATTGGGTGCTGATTGGTCTTTCCCCCCCTGTATCAGTCACCACAAAAATAGGTTATTATGGAAGAGCATCTTTCTATAGGTCTGTGGCTCCAGCAGGCTGGGGAGGAGCCAAGAGTGAAGTTCATCTCACTTGATGGACAGTCCATCTCCTTCTACAGATGGCGTGGAGAAACCAATGCCCTCACCAGGACAGGCATTGGTCCATGGGCAGCACCAGGCTTCAACCAGGATAAATCACTACTTCTAACCTTGGGTGGCTTTAGGTGCCTTGGGGAGCTGCTGCGCTTTAGGTGTCTGCCTTTGCTTTTACGGTAGTGAGAGGTGACTGTGGGGCTGCGTTAGAAGTCCTGCCAAGGAGAGGGTGGAGAGTCAATAGGGAAGGCAGAGAGAAGAACAATCCTCATCCCTCCTGAGCCAACAGCGCAGGTTAAATGATTTACACCAGGCAGAAAACCCTTGGCAAGACTGTGAGGTGACTTCAGATCTGAATTGTAGCCCAGAGGATTAACTCCGAGACTATCTATTTCCAGCAGAAAGTTCGCCTTCCTCTGCCTAAGGACAAAATTCCTGCCGAAGGCTGCCGCTTCCTGGAGCTGAGCATCCCGCTGGCTCGCAAAGCTGTCTGGATTTTGGGCTTGCCTTATTTTAGGCAAGGATCCAACACGGAGTACGCTGGCAGAGCGTTTTCTGAGACCCAGGATAGCTTTTATTTACCACTGAGCACCCAGAAAATCCTTGCACCTGTAGCCAGGCAACTTCATCCTCTTTTCTCCTGCCAAAAGCCGAGCACGCTCCGCAGAAGGAGCTTGTTTGGAGCTGCCTGTAAGCCATGTGCGTCACTGACATACTGCCTTTGGTAATTATGTGGGAGCCCTTTCATGGAGCGTGCTCTGCCAATCGCTGAACGCCCCTGGGAATGGCTTTCCAGGGAGCCGGGAAGGCATTGTTATTAAAATGGTCAATAAAAGTGCGAACAAGGGATGGAGGGCATCGGTCCTCGTTAGGGGAGGGAGGAGAATGAGCCGAAACAAAACAGAAAACCAGGCTGGGAGGTGTCCAGAGTTATTTTGGCAGTCTGGATTTCTGGACCGAGGTGCCAAATCACAGCTGCGTAAGAGACTTATTCCCAGTGTACAGAAGCACCGAACAATTCAGGCAGCATTACGCTACCTGATTGTTTTCAATTTTTTCTTTTCCTGAAGGGTGGAGATTAGCACTGGAGTGAAAGGACAGGGAGCTCGTTAGTGCAAGCTCGTTACCTGCCTCTTTGGCCTGCAGCCAAGGTGGGGAGCAGCCAAGGTGACAAATGTCCATGTCCTGGGGATGGGCTTTGCCTCCCTCGCTCGCCTGCCCCATCCTCCCCACTCCAGGGCTGCTCCTTCCCATCCTATCTGCTGAATCACTCCTGGGAGAGCTCAGACCTCTTCCACCAACTCGAAACAAATCAGCGGCTGTAAATATTTCCTGCCATCTATTTGGTCTATTTTTAGCAATAGTTCTTGTTTTTCTTGGCAAAAGTAAAACAAATGGAGTCGGAGTCCTTGAGGCTTGCAAATGGCTTGTTTATGAAGCAGGAATGTCGTTAACAGACTTGCTAGCAGTCTTCATAAATGCATTGAGGTACTTTCCTTCCTTAATCACAGAAGGAGGACTCCGGCTCGGCGCAGAGTGACTCCAGCACGCAGCCCAAGCTCTGCCGCTCTTTCACCGGTAAGCTGGGGAGCTGGTGGGTACCGGCGGTGATTTCCTTGCTCACCCTGCCCCGTCCCCGTGGGATGGCCCAGCAGATGATCAGAAGGATGTGCTGAGGTTCATGGCACATCCATTGCAGGGCTGGGGTTGCGTGGACAGCGGAGGCAAAGCCTCCTGCCCTCCCTACCCCGCTGCAGGCAGCAGTGGGAAGACATGGGCTGTCTCTTGCAGGCTGGTGGCAGCAGGGACATCGCTCCAGCCCAGGGGACAAAGTGGGACTCCTTAGATGAGCCCGACCTGAGACAAGATTAGTCATGTGCTGGGATGTGCTACTGGCAGCGAAGGTGCTCCAGGCAGCTCCTCGGGGGCAGGCAGCGGTGCTGGGAACTGTAGCAGTGAAAAGCGTGTCCCAGTTCAGGTGTTTGACCTCCTTATTACCCATGTGCTGCAAGGTGGGGTGTGAATTTACAGGGGGTTTCTTGTCTGCCACATCCAGCCAGGCAAGCGTTTGAACCTGGTACCATTCTTCATCCTCCACCAAGCACGAAGAGGTTTGACAGTAATCACAGATCATTCTGTCTATGGTGATGCTAATGCATAAACTAAAACCTTGTAACAATGAGTAATACTTCAAAATGTGAAGTTTGTGCCCAATTGCTGTCCAAAAGTTAAGATCTATTTTTTTTTGCTTGCTGCACATTATTTAAATGCCTTTCCAGTGCCCCAATAGCAGCAAAACCATCTGTTTTGAGTATCTGTTACAGAAGGATCAGTGGCTCAAGACCTCATGTTTTCAGAAGCCCAAGCTCAGTCTTTAGACAACTGAAAGTTTAGTTTTCACACTTAAAGTTGGATATCAGTGAAGCTTCACACAAAGTACGTGTGGTCAAAGAGGGTCATTTTAGCCTCTGAACCACAATGAGAGGTGGGGAACCCAGCACTGAGTATTTACAGTACTTGGCACGACACCTTCTCGCGCCGTCACGTCTGTAAGTGTGATGATTGAAAAGCTTCACCGTTTTTTGAAAATAATAAAAAAATAACATTGCCTCCCATTATGGGCTGAGACAGGTTCAGGGGTTGGGTCTAACATTAATGTACGGGATAATTATTTATTACATATGCACTGGAAAAATACTTAAGCAAGAAAGCTTCCATTCCATTTTTTAAATGAAAAGGCCCCGACATGCCCTAGCGATGGGACTGGAGAGACTGTAACCCTTCTGTTGTGACTGTGGGTACATCCCCCCCCAAAGCACTCCATGTGACAATGTGAAGTTATAGGTGCTCCGCTGGGACACCTGCCTCCAGAACAGCTATTTTAGGGGAGTCACTACGTGAACTCTTGTTCTGCGAAGGTGCTGGTGGGGACCGACAGAAGAAGATCCAGATATGTAACGTATTTCAAAGTACAAAATAGGGTTTAAATTGCCTTTTTCCACCCCCTCCCTTTTTTCTTCCATTGAAACACTGATCTTTGTCTTCTGTTTTACAACTGGAAGGTGATCCTTGCAGCAGAATAGCTCATCCCCAGAGAGCGAACGGCCACCTCAGAGGCTCTGGGTGTTTCTTCACTCCTGTTGGCCCCCAAAGGAGAACATTTTTCATACAAGCTGGTGTTTTCCTCTTCCCGCAGTGAGGAACGCGGAACAGGTTTGGGAGGTGAAACAGAACCGCTCAAAGTCGGTGTGTGTCATCCCACCGCCGCAGCCCAGCGGTACGGCCGGGAGCCAGAAGAAAGAACTGGAGAGAGAGCTGACTTTGGAGATGTGAAATCACGAGTGATGCCGCTGGCTTCCTGTGAGGGGTCTGACTCTGCTTCTCTACCTGTAGATAGTGTAAATAAGATGCACATTGAAAAGGACAGCATGAACAGGGCAAGGTATCCCGAGTGGTTTGTATCGAAGCGTATGTCTTGTCACAAAACGCCAGGTTTTTAACGGGGACGGGGGGAGAAGGTGTCCAGCTGAGCACTAGCAATGCAAGGTAACGTCTGAGAGAGAGTTTCTAAGAAACGTTTAGGAAAAATTAGTCTGTTCAGTCTGGGAAATTGCTGGGACTGTCTACAACTGCAGGAGAGGGTGTTTTAATAAGGTGAGCTATCAGATCTCCGTCAGCAGGGACGGACTAAACAGCAGGGAGCATTTAGATTATATGTTAGGAAAAACTTTCTAATCTTGAGGACGGTTTAATTAGGAGCATGTCACCAGGAGAGACAGCAGAAACAGCGGAAGATCTCGTCTGCTCCTCAGGAACTGATGGGTCCTGACTATGAACATGAGTCACATGAAATCCAAAGTTAAATCATACGGTTAAATCTGAGATGATCTCTGCTGCCAGAGCTGCAGGGTCACAGGAGGCTCCTTGGAGGACGCAGCAGAGAGACGGACCCAAAACCTTGCTGCTGTGGAGAGTTTCTGCCAGGAAAGGTGCGGTCCCCAGTGCAGAGCAGCGGCAGGTAAACTCCAGGGATAGGACCTGAGGAACACAGGTATCTCCACATTAGGGTGATTCTCTTTGAAACTCCAGGTAAGTGCTCAAGCCTTCCAAGTCTTGTCTGTAGCTGCACCTGATGGGATAAGTTTTAGCATTGCAAACATCAACATTTTTTTCTCTCCCCTTCCTCTGCATTGAAGGATCTAAGAGTACTTCTTCCGAATGAGCGGCCCTTTCTGCAATAAAAATAAACGAAACTGTAGGAATTTGCATACTCCCCTCCATGATAGCTTTGGACATCCAGAGCCAATCTCCTGCCGTTAGGAGACCACTGCCTGGTACACTGGGGCTTTCGTTGTAAATTAAAGACACAAAAAGGTGTGTATTTGCTTTGTAATGATGTGGAGGTCTCGTTTTCATCCAAACAAGCTCCTTTGTAGTGTCCTGAGAGGAGCTGATGTTAGTTCATTGTGACTTGAAGGCCACTCTTTGCTGCCCCAACATGGAAACTCACCTCATTGCAAATGAAAATTGAACCTTTTAGCCCTATATATGTGTTTTGTGTGTGTATATACATAGATGTACCTATGTATTGATTTTAGCACGAGTCCACTGTCATCTTCAGGTACTTTATTAAAAGTCTGGGTTGATTCTTAATTTAATCTGTCTTGCATGGGAGTCATGTGGGTTTGTCTATGCCGTGTTTAGGAGACTGCCCACCTTTGAATATGTTGTGATATACAACACCTATGGACGTGTTGTTATGTGCTACATTTTTTATATTTCAATTAAACATGCTGTGTTATGAGATCATCTAAGAGTTGTTACCTCCTTGCATCTCTAAGTTAATAGCTACAGAAGGATTTACAAAGATGGGTCCTTTTTATTCTGTTGCTGGAGAGAAAAAGGAAAATAAATCAAGTTGCTTGCCAAAGAGTTTTTAATCAAGTTTTTTTAATCCAGGATAGAGACTTTGTGAATCCCTTGGCCAGTTCTTGCTCTGGTTTGGTTTATCCTTTTTTTCTTTTTTTCACTTTTCACTTCTGAACTGTTTTGCTTTTGTCCAAAGTCTCTGGATGTCTGTGCCATCTTTACCTTGTACAGCACCCATCGTGCTGCTGGGCATTGGGTACTTAAATAATGAACTTTTCCTATTTGAGTTTCCCATCGTGTAAAATGAGTTCTCTGCAATGTTGTTATGGGCCTCCAAGGACCTTATCAAACAGTGGCTGATTTGGCATGTATTGATGTCTTTGTAATACTGCAGCAGGCAACAGGAATGATTGGAAAAATCAGGGTGCCTCCAGAAACAGGAACTGAAATTTTATCTGATGGGGAAAAAAAGGAAAAAAAAAAAAAATTGCTTGCTTTTTTTTTTTTAAATTGTACATTTTCATCTCACTTCAGCGCAAGAGACATTTTGATGCCAGGATCTACAGCAATTCCAGATGTTGCTCGGCTCCAGACGTGTGGCGCAGTGGCTGGTGGCTGTGGAGGCTGCTCCAGCCAGCCCTGCGTCCCTGCGCACATGCGCTGCTGGCTGGATCCCGCACACATCCCAGCCCATTAATCCCTTTCAGCCCGGCTTTGCAGTGCTGGGGCCATAAATACCTCTGTGCTGTGTTACCAATGTACTTGATCTGCAGAGAGGACAATATTCTGTGCAGTACATATTTTCTCAATGAGTCACTCTGCCCCAAATTTAACCTCCTAGATACGATGGGTTTTTTCTTCAAGTTTCTTTACAAAATATAATAGCAAGGCTAAAGCTTTCATGAAGTGTTTTCCAGTGCTTAGTGGCCAAGCCCTCTGACTAGTATGAATTTCAGCCCAGAATACCTTTGATAATCTTTGCCAGTATCCAGTGTTGGTGGTCTTAAAATTCTACAACCGAGTGGAAAACTGTTAAATGCTCAGGCTGGGGAGCATGCCTAATTAATTCTTTCCAGGGTTTTAGTCCTTTAAAAAGTGTTAAAAACATGGATTCAGTGTATCATTGAATATTGCATGGTTCTGTGGAAATAAATTGCATCAGTTTGATTCCTTTAGTAGTTCAGAGAGGTATTGCTCTGCATTTACTCTGGAAGTTTGCAGGAGTCTTTTGAAAGTTAATGTTGAAACAGGCAAAAGTTGCTATTGATGGGGAGCAGCTCAAGTGAGAGCCCAAAAGCTGCATCAGAAAAGTCTGGGCATGTAGATCAAGCAGCCGCATTTGAAAATCAGGCTATAAATCTCCCTTGCTCTCGCTACTCCAAAAGGCATTTGTGTTCTGCATGTGGACTTTTTTTATTTTTATTTTGTCTACAAAATCACACTTGTGTTTAGTTTAATTCATGACTGCTCAAGGAGAGTGTAATGGCTTAATCCTGGAAGGCACCGGCAACGCTTGAGCAGCAGGTGAGGCAAACCTGAGCTTTTTTCTCTGCTGACTTTGGGTACCGGGTGGGTATCCAACCTCATAAGAAACATTAAGGATCTTTCAACATCAAGGTTTATGTGCTTCTTCCAAGAGACGTGTAGACGGGAGAGCTGAAAAAGGAGCATGTGATGGAGGTGAACTGGTGATTATAATTTTAATGCAGAATTAAAGGAGTGAATGTCAATACGGGGATCCATTCCTCTCCGCTCCCACACAGTTCATACTGGGGGGTTGCTCTTCACAAAACCATCCGGGGATGTTGGTGGCATTGCCAAGGCAGAGTTGGTGGTGCTTGGGTACCCTCGTCGTGGTCTGGATAGTTTTGCTCTCCTCACTTTCTTCTTGTCCTGAGGTTTGTGGAGACAACAGTAAAGGCAGAGACCCACAAGAGATGGGTCTACCTTAGAAAACACTACGTGGAATGTCTTCAAGAGCGTGACACATTGTCGGGGTAAGCTCCAATGCAGAAAGGAATGCAGATGTCCAAAGGGACTTGGAAGTCTCTGAGAGCCCTGAAATCACATCTGTTTATAAAATTGCAAGAAATTCTCTGCTTTCAGCATGAGACTGTGAAAATATGTTAATTTACCTACATAATGTATAATTCTTCTGCGAGCATGGATCAAAAACATAAAAAATGATAACTCAATCTGTTCTGATGGAGTCTTTGATCAATCAGAAGGTAAAACACCAAATCTGTGAAAAATTGGAGCTGCCTAGCCCCAGCTCCTTGCTAGAGTAGAAATACAGGTCACTAAAATGCCCAGGCTATGAGTTCCCTTTCCTTACCCCCAGGCCCTAGTGCTGTCTATGGTGACACCCTCGTTTGGCCTCTCTGGACAAGAGGACCCTGAAGGCAACTCCCTGCTGGCACCAGAAGAGGTAAGGGAGGAAAGGGAGGGATATTTTCCTCGGTAGTTAACTGGTATTTGTGTCTGACTTCTGCACGGATCATGGTGGTGGTCAGTTAACACGCCTGCCTAGCTTTGGTGAAGCTCTTCAGAGATCCAACCTGAGCTACAGGCACTGGGGAAATAGAGAAGCAAGGCGGGTGCAGGGGTTAGGTGAACCCTGGCCGAGCGGGGTGGAATGAGTTTGCTCCTCTGGTAGCCCCCACAACCTGCTGGTGTGAGGAGCCAACACCTTTCGGGCTGGCTGGATGCGATGGGGCTGATGTCTAATTAAACAAAAAACCAATCAAGCTGGACAGAAGGAAACATATGGGGGCTGTAGCCCCATCATGTGCGTTAGCCAGCCCCAGCAAGCCCGGGTGCTCCCACCATGTGCTGCTGGAACAGCTGCCCCGTCCCTGCAGCTGCGGGTGCCCCAGGCATGGTCTCATTGTCCATCATGTCCAGGAATTTTTCAGATCCGAATGGGGATGATCACATGCGTGGGGGTATGCCGAGGAGAAGGGAGAGCTCGTCGCATGGAGAGACGTTTTGACCTTGCAAACTCAATTCGTAAGAATTTGGGAAATGTTTGGCTGGGCACATGGCAGCCCGTGAGGAGCCAAGGCTGGGCACCAGCAGTGCTCTGCCTCAGCCACGCAGGGGTTTTTCTGCCAATGGGACCGAGAATCGCTGAGGACACCTTCCAAATGGCAAACAGCGCTAACTTGCGAATGCGCATTAGCATAAATACAGCAATGCCAAATACAGCTGACTAAAAGCACACGCAGAACTGTGGGAGTGTGCATTAATCGCCTTTTTTTTTTTAAAAAAAAAGTACACAAGTGCCCACTTTGCATTTAGATTTTATGCAATTGCAGTGCAATCTGCAAAAAAAAGTCCTCACTTCTGCTGTGCTGCAAACCCTTGTCTTCAGTGAGCTCCTTCAAGTGTTGCCAAAGCTCCTCTGTCAGTCGTGCTCGGCTTTGAGATACAGATCGTGTGAATAGACGGCGACCGATTTTCCCCGTCACTTCAGGCAGGTTTAACCAGTGTTACACGTGGGTTAAATGGCAACTGATTGAAATTACCCTCATTGAAGATTATTTCGGTAACAGATATATTGCGCTTTTTTATTTGATCAACCATTTTACACCCCATACAAAGAGGTCATCTCAATGCGGAGAGAGCACGGGGCGGGCGGAGCTGCTCCCCCACGGGCACGCCAAGGGTTTTCGGTGGGAGGCTGCGTTATGTCAGAGCGATTCCTCCTCTCTCTTAGTTTGCCTTGAAGAAAAGGGATGGTGAAGCAGGCTGGAGATGTCATGTGTATATGAAAACAGCCTTTGTACCACAGCGCTGCCATCAGGTGCACATCCACTGCTTCCTGCCTGAAGACCACGCGACGATGTCTCTACCTGCCCTGTCCTGCAGCTCCCCGGTGCCTTGCTCACCTCTGCCCCATCATGCCAGATGCAACGATATCTTCTGCCCCCCACCTTGCAGTCCCACTCTAGCTCCAACTAATGGGACTGTGGGGACTGTGGCTGAGTTTCGACCTTGCATGGTGGTAAGTTTGCAACTCATCCCACCTTTCCTTTCTCCACCTGTCAGCGTGGGGAATTCTCTGGGTAGGGACCTCTTTCCTGGATCCTGTGGGATGCTTCATGTGCTCGCGATCAGGTTAAACAAGCAGCAGCTCTGCCACCCCAATAGCGAGGAGGAGAGGTCTAACGTACGGTTTAAAAGCTAACCCTGCAATATTTAAGAATAATGTAGAGAACACAATAAATTATTATAATTTAAAGACTGTTGTGCTCATAGAAGAAGAACGAGCATAGTCATCAGTCCATATGCCTCAACAGCTGGCTAGAAGCGCAGTCAAAATTTTACCCAACCCTCTCCAGTTTCCCTAACCGGTGCACAGTTTCTCTGTGATACCCATATGCTCACAGTTAGCTTTAACTATTCAATTGATTTGGAAATCAACTTGGCCACACAAAATCCCATAGGATAAGGAAGTCAACATCTTCTCCTATCCCCTTTTTTTAGAACAGGTCATGACTTCGCCGAAATTTAGAAAATCAGAGCTTGAATTTTCACTGTAATTTAAATTTCCTCCCTCACGTCCTGGCATGTCACAAGAATATAGTTATTGCCCTACAGAGATTATAATTTTCCTAGTCTGGCATCTTGTTCCTGGCAGTGATCTACAGCAGATGCTCCAGCAGAAGACAAAAACATTAGGAACCGAATGGCAATGACATTCCATGCAGGAATGTTCTCGTTTCCATGAGACTCTTCTTGCACAGCAGGCTCGGGCGGCGGGAAAGGTGTGGATGCTCCATAGGCTGCTCGTCTGTGGCAGGAGTGAGAACATCTTTCTGCAGCTCCATAGCAAGACGCTCTCAGTATATTGGTACGCCCACCTGACCGCAGTGCTCCGGGTCTAGCTAGGTGAGGACCTGCCTGGTTTAAATCTGTTTGCACGGGTTGATTGCATTGCTTCTGAGAGCACCAAGGTGTTTAAGGTGTGACCAGTGTTTCCATGTTATTGCTCGGATTTGTGTGAAAGCCACAATGGCATTTCATTCAGAGGAAGCTGGAGCTGAAGGAGACGCGTGTTCCAGAAGAGCCACTTCTGTGCTGCCTTGTGAGGACACGGCTGAAGGTATCTCACAGTAACGGCTGTGGAAACTGCAGATCCATGACATGGTGAAGCCCTCTGAGCGCAGGTCTTCTCAAGCCATGCACAGCCTCATCGCATGCACAAAGGGGGTTTTGAAAACCCTCCGGTGTCCTGGGCAGCTCTGCATCGTAACCGCTCATGACCTGCCACCGCTGCCTGACCGCCCGAGGCTCAGGGCTGTCTGCACCGCCCTTCTGAAACGAGCAGCCATGTGTTTATTTGGAAGCCTTCCTGCTCCATCTCAAAAGCTATTTGTCATGCTCCTCAATGCCGCAGCTGTTTGGTTACGCCAGGTCATCTGCTTTTATTAGTCCTATTCCCACCACCCACTGAAACCCACACCAGAAGATTATTCTCTCTGTCCAAAAATAGCACTTTTCTCGTCCCCCTCTTCCAGTGACCCTGGAAACTTCAGCGTTTTTCTTCTTTTCTGCTTTCCAATTCTGCTGCCTACCTGCTGCCCCATGAAGGCTGGAGTCGCTGCCCTGACAGCCGGGATCCTCGGCGGCACCGGCGTCTTGCTCTTTCTCATTGCTTTTGGCACCGATTACTGGCTTCTAGCTACGGAGACCTGCGGCGTCTTCGAGAGCAAGAACAGCACTCTGCAGACCGAGGAGGTAAACTCTGACACTTGTCTTATTTCAGAAAAATCACCTTATTTAAATAACTTAAATTTTTAAAGTTTTAGATCTGTGATGGTATTTGTGCTCATTGAAAGCGACCTGCGAATGGAAAACATCAGCCCAAGCTACCTTTAAAATCCAAACCAGCATTCCTGTGGTATCCAGCGTGTTGACTGGAGTCAGTTGTGTCCAGGAAGCATAAAGACAGCACCTCTGTAATCGGGCAGGTAGGAATAGTAGGGAATGAAAGGCAGAAGTGGGAGAGCTTTACTTGTGGACAGCCTTTACCTTCAAAGACAAAAGGTGTCTCCTGCTATTTGCCACTAGGAGATTGCCCCCTCTGTAGTTTCTTCATCTAAAGATAGTTGGTATTTTGAAGGGTAGGACTTGGCCATCCTTTACATCCTTTTTGTTACTTCAAAGTTCAACCCGATTAGGTTTGATTTTTTTTTTCCTGGCCTGGTGAGTCGCGCTGGGTAAGCACCGTGATGCCAGCAAGAAAGATTTTTTCTTTCGTTTCAGAATCCCATAATCAAATGTAGGACACTGTTTGCTCGGGTCTTGTTTCCAAATAACTTTCTCTATTGGAAAAAAAAAAAAAAAGATAGAAAACCCGCCTGGCAGGAGACGCTGTCTTTACTGTATAGCCCTGGAGACGGCGGAGCGTCACGGACAGAGCAGTGCCACTCAGTTCCTGTGAGCTTGGGAAAAGGCAGTGTTAATTGCTTCGGATTTTTGTTCGGGCTGTTGTCTTTTGAAGCGGAGGGACTAGAGACGTCGCCCTGCACGATGTGAATAAGCATCTCAAACATTTAAGCTATGCTCTTGGCCGAGTGTTAGCGTGCCTGTCGCTGAGGCAGAGCGACTTCAAAAGCTCCGGGCAGGAGCAGGAGCTGCTCTTACTCTTTCCTCTGAGTATTTTATTTCTATTTCAGATGCTGTTTCTATTATTTCTATTCCAGTTGTGTACAGCGGGCTCTGTTTTTACCTCTTCAGCCCTTTCTGCAACTGGCAAATGCTGTCCCTTGCAGATAAGGATGGTCTCCAGTAGCTGCCAAACAGCGATTAAACGTGCCGTGGACGCGCTCAGTCAGCAGCCATGCAGCTGATGAAGGTTGAGGGCTGCGTGTTACCGCTGTCAGAGCTAGTGTTTTATCCTGCGAGCAAAAGGAAGGCTCAGGTCAGAGCTCTGGAAGCGGTCAGGACTTGATGCATAAAGCTCTCGAGGCAAGGGAAGCATCTTCTAGCACCTCCCTGTTGAGACCTGTCTCTGTTCTCTAGTTCACGGCGTCCAATCCCAAATGGAGTTTCGCTGTCCTCCACAAAACATGATTTAGTAGCAGTCATGTCTCCTGTAGCAAACTGCAGGTGATAAAGACAAAACTGATTTTGAATGGAGATTTAGTAAGTATTTTGGTAAAAAGTAAATTTTTCGGTTTGACTCCACTTTGCAGTATCCTCTCTTCTGGAAAAGTCTAAACCTTGTGCTCGCAGCTGTGGTCTGGGGATTCACAACAAAGGAAAAATTGTCCGCAACCCTGTTGTGGTCTGTGAGTCGACTGGTGTGGGCACAGTAATTTCTGCCTCACCTAAGTCTAGCCTAACTTCTGCTGGGCTCAGCAGGGGGCGAGAAAGAAGTAAATCTTTGGGCTGGTGTTAGAGTTGGGCTGTCTCGTGGGGTTGAGCCAGACCTTAGGTGGATCCTGCAGAGCAGCAAGGACATCGGAACCGTTGCATTGGGTCACATCTAAAATTGCCTACCTGGTAACCAGCCTGCTTCCTGCTGGTTACAGCAGCAGTGACATGGACATCAGGAGAGTGTTTGAGAAGTAGAGTGCCCCCAGAATGCTCTGCTCCCTGACGTACCCCTCCAGCCGTGGCCACCAGTGTTGTCAAGGTTTTAGAGAAAGAAGAAACTGGTTTGTGAAGGTCTGCGGGGAGGATTCGCTATCATTTTGTAGCTGTGATGCAGCAGCTGCCTCTGTGTTCCCCAACCCCTCCAAAACTATCTCAGCCAGCAACAAGAGAAAACCCCAACAACAAATGAAAGCAACAACCACCCTTTTTCCACCTTTCCACCGTAATCATCCCTGTATCAGCTTGGGCTTTCATTTTTCCGCAGGCTGGCACGCCGACAGAGTTCAGGAAGGAGATCCTCACTTTCCATCATGAGGGCTTCTTCTGGCGGTGCTGGTTCTTTGGCCAGGGCCATTCAGAGACCATCTGGACCTTCTGGTACAGTGAGTATGATGCCACCGCACCACATCCACAGTGTTCGCTCACAGTTTGCACGCGAAAGGGCTCCCAGGGATGGGGAGACAGTTGTCTACATTTCATTTTTTTCATTCTCCTCATCCTCGTCAGGTGAAGGCTGTTCTGAGACACCAGTTGGTGCTGACTGGTGGCCCATGTGCAGCGAAGCGTGGGACCTTGGCCCGGTGAACCAGGTGCTCCCACCAGGAAGAGCAAAGGAGTGAGGCCACCCCACCAGCCCCACGAGCTGGTGAAGCCTTGACCCTGTGCTCGCTGTTGCTTTGGTCTGCTCAAAGATGCCTGCGTGCCTGCGGAGCAGCGTGATCACCTCGCAGGGCACTGGGCTGCAAATAATGCAAGTTCCCCCGATAAATTTAAATGGAATTTAAAATTTCAGGTGACTTTGCAGTCCCCCGGCCCCTAACCTATGTTTCCAGTAAAATCTTGTAGGAACAGTTACTGCCACCGCTCAGCTGAACGACGTGAGGCTTTTCACGCAGGAATTTTTTTGATAAAAAAGGGCAGGTTGAGAGAGGGAGTTTTTGATCTAATTATGTTATATGGAAACACACGATATAACATAGTGTTACCTGAAGTAAAATGACTCTTTCTGATAACTGGCGAATTTGTATTACTTCTTTAGGTATTTATTATAATAGGATTGATCATGGCAAATTAATTTTCTGCTCTCATGGATGTAATAATTAATTCAATAGGTATTCCGTAGTCAATTTAGCATGAACTAATGTCCACCTATTATAAAGTGTTCCTTTGAGCTGGGGAACATATTTAAATAAGTGGCCAACCATTAATTAATTCATTTAACATTCATTCTATTACCGTTAATCATGATAAGCCTCGGTGGTATTAATATTGATGGGGCACTTCCATTCTAATTGTGCCTTGCCTTCTCACAAACCGAAGGTCTCTAAGGTAGCCTGCTCTGGTACCCAGATACCTTTGCCCCTTCCAGGCCGTCTGACACGTTTTTCTGGAGGAAAACAGCACTGGGAGTATATACCCTGATTTCAGTTGCCCCATCTGTCATGATTGACACCCACCTCAGACTGAGGTTATGAAGATGAGAGGATGTCCAGGTAGCAGCCTCAGAGCCTGGGACATCTCCCCTCTCTCATTCTTCTGTTTCTTTTTTCTTTCTAACCAGGGTTTACTATCCTTCTTTACTCCCCAGCCTTCTGATTTCAGTGAGGGTTTTGTAGAGTAGTACATGTCGTCCAGATGCTATAACTGTGATTTTTGCAGAAAATAAAAGCCAACAGGGATGTTTTTGTCGTTCTTTTTCAGCCAGCCAAGCGCACCCCAAGTTCTGCATGCACGGCTACCTCTTCCCCATGCCCATAGCTCTCGGGCCTTTCCCCCATCCTTCCTACGACACGACTGCAGGTGGGTTTCTTTACTCCTCCCCCAGCAGCTCCTTTCCCAAGCGACCGGCAGAGAGTTACGATGTGTGTCAGTGCCTCAGTTCTCCCATAGTAAATGCATGTGGCCAAGCATGACCAAGACTTTTGGGAAGATCCTGTAGTAAATGGTCTTGATTAATTGACTGCTTCAAGTCATGAGCACATCAAGATATTCTCCTAAGTCTTCGCTTCTCCAGAGCCAGCCATGCCTGGCCGTGAGCCGTGCACTGTCCTGCTGGGTGCTCAGCACCTACTCCCATGAGCAAGGGAGGGTGCTGCCTCTGCTTGCTCCCACCTCCTCACTTGCTGGGAGGTGCTGGAGGCAAACGGCTTCAGCCCTATGGCCAAATCCAGACCCTGCAGGCTTGTGGCAGCCTGGTGCTGACTCGATTCCTGGCTTCTGGGAGAGCTCTGGTGTTGACTTGTTGCAAGACAAAATAAACAAACACTGGAAAATCAGTTGAAGACCAAATTGTTAGAAGAAGATCCACGTAAGTGACTGGCTTAATTTTAATACATCGAATGCGACACAGTTGGAGAGCTCTCCTTTCAACTGGTTCCCTTTTTATTTATGTTTCTGTATATTTTCAGAGTTCTTTAATGAATCAGCTGCTGTTAGGAATTTTAATTTGCCAAATTGGTGGCAGCAGCTCGAATTAATTCAATGATCTTTTTTGAAATGAATTGATTTCTTTAAATAGTGTGCATCACTCTGCGTTGCCTCCGGGGATCTGGGGCAGGCATACTGCACAAACAAACATCTTGACCTTTTCCTTAGCCTTTAGCAGTACCTTTTTTATTTTTATTTTTTTTATTTTTTTTATGAGGAATTAATTACAAACCCCGCATTTGTCAGTAGGAGCATGTGAGGGAGAGCAGCTAGTTTCTTTTGCTGTGCTGTGCAGGATTCATGCCTCGGGGAACATGCCGCGGTGTAGAATGGATATGAGGGCCCCGTCGATGGTAGAAGGAGGAGCCCGTCGCAGGCTGTGTGCAGCGAACATGCGGGTTCAGCGGTGGGATTTTTTTTCAGCTTAGGAGAGGCAGGCGTGACGCCTGTTTTCTGAATGGTCTTGCTGATAAACACGCTCTTTTTTTCCATACTAAATAAAGAGCACTGGAGGCATCTGTCCCTGCCTGTCAGCCCTTGCTATGAAACCTCTTCAGCTGCCTCTCAGAAGCACCCACTGGGACGGGTCCTGGGAAGGTGCTGGGGACAGGCGCTGCACTGGGGTGCTGCGGGGCTCTGCCTGGAGGCTCCCAGCACCGCCCCCTGATGTGATCCCCAGGGAGATGAGGATGTCTGAGCACCCACATTTAGAGCAGTGGGAGCGTTGGGTTCCTCTGCTGCACTAAGCCCTCTGCAAAGCATTGGGACATCTGCAGAGCGCAGATGCTTCCATCGTTAACGCTCCTTTTATTTCAAACCAGCCCATCCCCGTAGGCAAATGACGACAGAACAGGAGGCTGGCCAAGAAGAGGGGTCCTCCAGCTATTACCTGCTCCAGAGATAATTCTGCCTTATCTGCATCCTCTTAGGCTCCCTGAGAGAAACAGGTGACGGGAGGTTAAACAGGAAAATGAATTCTGTGGGTTTGGAGAGTTCAAGATACTTATCTCTCCCTAAGTGGCTCTCCTGACAAAATGGTTTCAAATGAGTAAAACGCAGCTTTTCTGTATCATTTTTCTTTTGAGTGTGAATCATTTCAGCATTACCCACTTGCCTGTGCTCGGCTTAAATCTCTCTAACTAGCACTGCTGAACAACAACAGGCAGAGCGAGATGCAGCGGCCTGAGGGGATCAGGTAAGTCGGGGTGTCAGAGAGTCTCTGCCCGGAGACCACCACCTTTGGCCGAGGTTTACAGGGGTGACTGGAAGAGGCTTGGCTACCGGGAGACTGAAGTCAGTGGGCTCTGTCCCATCCCGTGGGATGTGATGGACACGAGCTTGCTCGGCTCTGGCTGGGGTGGCTGCGTGAAATCACAGCAAACCCCCCAGACCCTGTGGCTGAAGAGGCAGCTGTTCTCTTGCCCCGTTCTGTTCCTTGGAGTCAAGCAAGGCCATTAATGGGGGAAATCATGAGCTCCCGTTTTCCCTGCAGTCCTGCTAACAAAAACTGCTTTTATTTTAAACCAGGAACATGGCACCTTCCGTAAGTGTTAATTAAAATGGAACAAAGACGTGTTCTGATTCCATCTCTCCACATGTTGCTATTTTCTTTCCTTTCTTGCCAAGCTCTTCCACCCCCCAGGCACAGCTAAGCGCGGTGTCCTTTACTCTCACCCCCTTTTGTGGTGTGCTTCCCTGGCAAACCCTTCCAACGCCCTGTACCCATTCCAATCCCATTATGTAGGGCACGACGTTCAACCCGAACCTGCCCCCGTTCCAGGCACGTTGCAGGGCGTTAGCAAACGGGGAGCTCCAGCTCTGCCTAACACGAGCAGTGGTCCAGGTTATTCCTTTTACAGCTGCTGAAGCAGGCGTTAAGCATGAACTGGAGGAAACCTCTTTTCCTCTCCTTTCCTCTGACCTCACTCTTTTTGCCCGTGCAGTGTACAGAGGCTTCTGGACGGCGTTCATCATGCTGGCCATCGCTGCCGCGCTGGTGGGAGGGCTGCTGCTGGTGTGCGGCGTGCCCTTCGTCAACCCCCGCTTCTACAAAGTCGGAGGAGGGTTCCTCCTCGCCTCGGGTAAGCGGCGGTAAGGGGATGTGGCTGGGACAGGAACGCAACGGCTGCACTCAGCTTCATGCGTGCAGGGGAAGGGGAGGCAGCAGGGGATGAGGCGCTGCTGGGGGAGGTGGGGGCTCTGGTGGGAGCTGCACTGACTTGGAGTGAACAAGTTCCCTCTTCCCATGCTGGAATTAAACTCAGTCAAGCCTTAGTGAGAGAGTTCTCAGTCCTAGGGAAGCTAGGGGTTGGGAAAAATACTTTTTTTTTTTCCTACTCTTCTATGCAACGCAGAGGAGCAGAGCCTTTTATTGAGTAAAGTCCGTAGCTGCGTTCACCCTGGCAGCAGTCAGCCACGCTCTGTTCCCCTAAGTCAGTCTCTGCGTCGGGGCCTCTCCTGCCTCCGCTGTTAACATCTGGTAGAGCTGGAAACCCACTGAGCGATGACAGGCGTGCCCGGCCATCCAGAATGGGGGGGCTGCCTTAACACAACCTGAAAAGCTAAAGCGGTGGCACAGCAGGAGAAAGAATTAAAAATAGGCATTGATGCATGATTCCCACTGCCATTACAAATGAGTCTGCTGAACCATCACTTGGGCTTTTCCCTTTTCTGTATTTGAGAAGGAATAACTGGCTTAACTAGAAGAAACACTTGATTTATAACAGTCACTTGAACTCAGAGAAAAGCTTTCTTGCGCCTCAAGCAGCTAAAGGCTGGAGCTCAGCTGAGCCATGGCAAGTGGAGAGCTTCACCACGAAGTCAGGTCTTTCTCTCAAAACCCACCGCTTAATTAGGAATCCTGCACCAGGTCCTGCTTCCTCCTACGCAGCTCGAATCAAACGTGAGCCAGTGTCTTTGCTCCCAGTTGAGCTTTGAGTGTGCCCAAGTTTTTTGGGGCTGAAAACATTCGTGACATTATTTAACAAGAAAGGTCTCAACAGTGACCTCGGAGGAACTCCACCTAACCTCCGTCCAATCTCACCATGCCCTGCTATTATGACCTTTGACTCTTTCCCCCCCATTATTTAGCTCCCTATCCGTTTTATAGCTCCTTTCCTCCAGATGCACTAATAATTAACCGTGTGATACCCGCTGAGCTGCTTGTCATCTGCCTCCATTGTAACATCTATCTATTTGCCTGAAACATCTGGAAGACACTAAATCTATTTGACCCTACCCGCCTCTGCTAATTCGCTTTGCATTTTGTCCCACTTGCCCCCAAGTCTCCACTGACCGACGTGAGGGCAGCACGTCTGTGGGTGTCTGCTGCTCTCTCATAGAGTTTAATAAATACTTAGTTGGGATTAATTTTCGTAAAGGCAAATTTTACATGGTTTTACACACACGGGGTTCATTTGGGGACACACAACGTCCTGCTGGGTGATCTCCATCAGGTACCAACGCCTCCTACTGAGTGGTGTGGGCCACTTGGCACGTGCGTGCGCTGAAGTCACTTCACCTCTTCTTGTGAGACTAGGGATGAGTATTTGAATCCTCTCACATGGGACACTCGGTTAAAGCCCTACTTCTCCAAAACATCCGCCTTTCAGCCCAAATGTCCTTCTGACACCGGCCAGATAAGCAAAATATGACACAGAAATGGATGTCGAGTAATATTGAATCACTGTATTCCATTTTTTTCATTGTTTTTGCACTTTATTTGACTGCTTCTTGATTAAAAGGCTGGGGCAGAGAATGTGACACTTTTTAGAGGAGCTGATTATGCATCACATCAACCTCTTGGCATTAGACAAAGATGCTGCTCTTTGAATTGAAGTTTGTATTACAGCAGTTTCAGTCTGAACAGCAATTGTCATTATTAGCTGTCATTAGGAGGAACGAGTTCTGCTGGAAGAGGCTTCCTGCTACGTTTTCAATCTCGGTGATAGCCAGGAGAATGCGATAGCATTTTAGCAGTTTCAGCAAAGTTAGATTAAAGTTTCAGCTGATCCTTTTTTTTTGGAGGCTATCCCAAACTCAGACCTCTGGCTTCCCCTTGACACTGGCTTCCTGAGGGATCCGGGATGCATCCCTCCCTGGCTCTTTTCTTGCTATCCCTTCTAAAAATACTTTGCGTAATTGCATGAAGTGGTAGGAACAACAGATTTAACAGAGCTTCAACTCCCTCGCCCCCCCTTTCCTTCAGATAGCGGGATGTGGAGAGACGACGCAGGAGAAAGCGCGTCTTGTCTTCTAATCATGGCCCGTGGGTCAGTGCTAATTAACCTCCCTTGCAGAAATGATCTCTCCTTGAGGAAGTGTGTAAATGCTGGCAATTCCTAGAGTGGGAACGTGGACTGGCAGTCGGATGGTGAGATGGGACACCACGGCTGCAAGATGCCCCAGCCTTTCAGGGCATGCTTTATATGCAACTTTATCCCACCCATAAACTCCCTCTGCCTCCCTCAGCCCATGCTGAGGTCATGACATCACAGCCGTGGGTAATCGTGGTGAAATGATGCAATGCTGGCCACCGCAAGGCTCTAAAGATCTCGGTGGAAATGCACTCCCGAGCGCATTTATGGATACCCAGCCCGACGTGCTCTGGAGGAGCTCCACATGCCCCTCCGTCACCAGGGGAATTCAGTGCCTGAGGGTGAAGGTTGTTGTCACTCAATTAGATCCCTTTAGGTTTCCTCTCCAAGATGCCTTTTATTTAGTGCACTTTCAAGAGGACAGATCTGAGTGCCTGCCAGCTACCATAACAAACGCCGTGCTCGGTGGGTGGCGTTTCTGAGAGCCCTTTCAAAGGACCGGAGCCGCCCCCCCTGATTTCCTCTGCTGGGTGACTGGGGAAATACAGCCGGAGCCCATCTGACATTTGCTGCTGCCTGCATTGCACATCCGCCGCCCCAGCTGGGCGCTTCTCCTCGCCAGCCTGCTCCCCAGAACGCCCCAATTGCATGAGCAAATAGCCGGCTGCTGTCCTTCAACGTTGCCATCTCAGACTTCGCTTCGGCGCTTGCAAGGATGCGGCAGGTACTGCCTGGTGGCTCGTTGTCCTCTTGGTTCGACAGTCAGATGACAATATAATTAATTGTCACTCCGACGTCACCGAGAGGGCCAGGTGAACGCTGCACTGCAGCTTCTGGAAGCTCTGAATTGCTGAGACAGCTTTGCTGTGCTCCTCCGTTTTCCGTGCTTGTGCTCCTTGGTTTTCATTTCCTTCGGGCATTTTACAGACTGAGCTTAGAAGTGAGGACACCCTTCGTCCAGACCGAGGGCAATCACTGAGCTTGCAGTGCTGCCCTAATACATCCAGAGCTGCTGCACAGCTGTAGGCTTCACTTCAGACCAACCCGTTCTCCAGCGTGAGGTGACTGCATTGGAATGAAAAAGGCAGCTTTGCCCGTCCTGTGAGGTAAAGGGCTGAATTTTGTGCTCAGATTCCTCTTGCCCCATCAAGCATCTTCCTTTCGGCAATCTCAGGCTCCCCACGAGCAGTAAAGACTGACAGTTATGGAAGGGCAGCTGAAGGTCACCCCTCCATTTCCTCATTATTAACATCCTTAAGAGGCAACTAGTGTGAAAGGCGAATGAGTCAAAGTTCATTATTCTCATAATTAGCTGATTACACCAAAGTTCAGCAGCTTCCACAGAATAAGAGCTAAAGATTGAGTTCACTCACCTGTCCCCACAATTAGCAGCTATAAAGGTGTCACAAGGATATAAAGCGAGAGGAAGCAGCAGCCCGGCTCCAATGTCCTCCCAACGGAGGTGCGGCTCTCCTGGGAGGGGGAGATGGGGCACCGCGGTTCCTTGTCCTGCAGTTAGCAGCGCACGAAGGAGAAAGATTTAATACCCCGCTTCAATTTTCTTGCAATTAGCCCCTCCCCAGAAGATGCCGTTGACCTCACCAGCACTGAGACGGAGTTCTGCAGTTAATTTTTTTCCATACCATCCTGACGAACAAAGGCGGGGAGGGAAAGGGAGAGGAAAGACAGGGCTCACCTGGCTGATTTTCCAGTGGTAGAAACCACGGGGATGCTGAGAGCAGCGTGGGGCTGGTCTCGTTTGGGGAGGGCTTTACTGAACTGACACCAACCCAACCCACGTCCTGTGTCTCGGGTGCACGTGCTGATGCCAGGCTTGCTGCTTGGGCAGAAAACTGCATTTTTTTCGGTTTTTCATTTTGCTGCCCGAGGCAGGAGGAAATCCCTCTCTGTACGTAAAAAGGCACGTGGGGTGGCAGGAAACAAAATGTCTTTCTGCTGCGGCCGAGACGCAAAGTGCCCAAAAGGAGACGGTAGAGTGAGACCCGTGCAAAAGGTAGATAAAAAATCCAAAATAAAATAACATTTTAAACCAGAAAACACCAAGCACCTACACTGGTAATATGGGAGTGAAGCACCCTGATATCCTCATTGTGAGGAGAACACTAATGTCTGAAAGCAGGGCAAATTTTGGGCAATTTTATGAGTTCTTGTGATTGTTCCCAGTAAGTGTTTTTTTTGCTGAACGGGTTTCAGTGAGTCGCCCTTTCTGCGCTTCCACCGTCCTTCTCCGGCTGCGCCCGCCCGTTTGATTTTCTGTTCTCGGCGAGGCAGTGGTGTAAATCCCAGGGACTCCTCGCCACTCACCTGTAATTATTCCAGGGAAGAAGGCTGCTTACTTTACATGTTCTTGTCATCTTCCCAGAGTGTGAAAACGTTCTTAATTTAGATGCCGTGGCCGTGCCATCACCTCCAGTACCTGTTTAATAATAAATCCTTCCATACCGAGACCTGGCTCTTCCCCTGGGGTGAGGGGAGCGACTGTTTTCCCAACGTTAGCTCCTGGCGAGCTTGGGCATGGTGCCACCCACTTATGGGGCTTCCTCACACCCCCCTGGTAGGTTTTCATCTGATTTTTTCCATAAATGAGGCTTAGACCCCCTAAATTGTCCTGGGACAACTCAGCACAAAGCCTCCTCTTATTTAAAGAAAAGCAGGAGAATTCAAAAGTATGCGACCGTACCCGTGTCCTCTGTCCCACTGCGGCCACGTTCATACTCGTGCCTCTTACGGTAGGTATTATAAGTTAATGAAATAGAAATTGATCTTTAGAAGAGCACTTTTCAAGGTTCAGTTGCTATCTAATTAATTTAATTTGAAATTACATCAGTAATAAAGACTTAATTGCCTTCTTATCAATATATTGTATTTTGTAAAGGCCATGTGACTATTTAAACATGCGATCGCTTTCTTACAGCAGAATAATTGGTATTTTAAGCACACAGCTATCGTATTAAGTGTAAAATATTTATTTGTGCACTTAATTTCAAGTGGTATCAAAATCTCAATGAACATGCAAATGTTCCAGCAGCTGCTGTTTAACTCCTAGCCTGCCTCGCCAGCACGCACCAGGACTTCCCCATGTAAGGGAGAGCGGCTCGGAAGAACAGCGTGCGGTGAGGTAACGTAGAGTCAGATGGACACACCAACTTTTTATTATTAATTTGCAGTCTTAGGGTATAGAGGGCAGTTTAATAGACGGGACAGCTTCGGATGGGTAGCTTCAACTTCTGTATGTTCTCTATATACTCCATATATACTTTGAACCCTCGCTACCTTCCCATGGTTTTCACAAGACGTGAAGCGGAGGTTTGTGGCGGCAGAGGCGCTTATATCCAGTGTAAGCAGAACCACAGTTAAGCACCGACGTGCTTTCTCCAGCTGAGGTTTCAGGAACCGCCGTCACTGAGCAGCCGCACCGATGTCAGGCTTTACCCGCTGCCTTGGGCATGGCAGTTGGGCTTTGTAGTGAATTCGCTGCCGGGAAGAATAATTAAATACAGTACAAGCTACTTTTGATTTAAAAACGACGAGGGGAGGAGCGAAATCCAGCAGAAGCCCCGACACATCCGCAGAACTGCGTGGTAACCTGTCAACTAAACTCATTTCAAACCACTCACTTCTCCTATGAAAATATTATGAGCTGAGATGCATTTCTTTCATATACCTGTGTCTTGTGCGTATAGCTGCACGTTACACAGCCCCACCGAGAAACAGCGAGCTTCCAGCTGTGAAGTAGCACGATCAGGTACTGCTGAAGTGCCTTCAGATCTGTCATCACACCGACACTACCTGGTTTTAATATTTTATATTTAAAACGCATTGTATATATTCTTTAATGCGAGACAGTAAATAATATCGGGGTCATTCTAGTTTTTGTCATCTGCTTCATACGGGGGAGCTAAACCTGCAGCCTCTGACCACCATCACTTGGTGAATTTTGGGGAAAGGTGGTTCCTGTTAAGGCATCGAAGCCCCCAAACCTGCTGGGGGCTGCACCGGCTCCGGGAGGTGCCTGTTGGCCACGCGCTTTTCAGATGTGACCGAGCTCTTCCTGCAGACGCTGCCCTGCGACGGGTTTGCATCTGGAAACAGGAGATCGCGGGCTCTCGCGGGAGATCTGCTCTTTGGGTCACAGGCATCCTGCAAGGCTTGGGAGGCTCCGCGGAGAGCGGACCCTCTCGAAGCGAGAAGCTGACCTTGCACTCAGTGCTCAGGCTTCAGTGTGGCCTCAGCCCTCCTCCGTCTGGCTCCAGGGGAGGGCACAGGAGCTCTCCCTTGCCAGTAAAAAGGCTTTCTAGCCTCATGCGATCAGCCCTTTGTTATTCTTGTTATTATTCCGGTAGGTAGTAGCCCATCTGAGATCAATATCTCACGGCTGCGTGCCTTTTCCACTCCATTGCGTGTTATTTCTCTGCAAAACAGGATCATCCGAGTCTTTTAATACTTGCTGGAAAGGTCACTTTAAGGAGGGGTGACACAAGGCGTGAAGGGGAACTGCCACGAGCTGCAGCAGCCGCTCGCCGTCTGCGCGGGCTGGGCTTGTGCCGGTGCTGGGGGAGGCAGGTTCGGTGCTGGCTATCACTTGCCATCAGCAGGGCTGATCCCTGAATCTCTGCGTTTCTGGTGGAAGTTGGGTCTGCCACTAGTTGGAAGGGTAGATAAAAAAGGGAAAAATAAGGCTTTGTCTTACCTTCTCGCTCATCTCAGACTGAAAAGGCAAAACAACCCACCTGTCAGACAGGAGTGCAGAGCTGCCCTCATGCACATCCTGCTGTGAGCATCGGCCGTGTTCACGATGGGTTTCCACGGCCGTGTCCAGCCCTCAGCAGCGCTGGCAGTTGAAGCACGAGGTGTCAGCATGCCAGCGGCTGGGCAGGAGCTGGTTGCGGAGCTGTGGGTCTCTCCTGTGGGGAGTGGGCTTGGCTTTCGTGGGAACCTGCAGAGCAATGTCATGAGTAACAATTCTGCAGCACTAAGCTTTGATGCAAAGGTCCTGCGAGAATAAACGGAAACGTGCTTTAATCGTCTCTCAGCTTTATTTCCGTGTTTCATACGCAGAGAATAACTCACCTCTGTCTCTCTTTCCAGGAGGCTTATTTCTCCTGCTCATATTTCTCTTCGTGATATGGAAGGAGTTTGTGGCTGATTTCCAGAAGTACATCCTCCTGGAGAGAAGTGAGAAGTGCGTGGACAATGTACCCGTGCACGTGTATTACGGGTGGTCGTTCATGTTCGCCGCGGCGGGGGTGCCCCTGGTTTTATTGTCCGGACTCCTCTTCTACCTGATTGGCAGAGACATTATGAAGTCCCTGGAGTAAGACAAATCTGCCGTGCTGAGAAAGCCGTTGGGAAAATTGGTGATGCTCCTTGTAACGAACCGTACCCGTGTTTTGAGGACTAGGTTGTTCCTGTAGCTATAATGGCCAGCGTAGGTGCGTGATCACCCTCACCACTCTTGGGTGGAGGCAGGGATGGAGCTCTGAGCATCCAACCACCTCCACTCCAACACCAGCCCCAGCTGAACGTCCACTTTCAGCATTTTTACATTTTTGGAGACATTTAGATGTGTCTATGGGGTTTGCGTCAGTTTTCTCTGCAGCCCAAGGACCAGCCTTTGCTGTAGAAGCAGCTTTGCTGCTCCCCTGGCTGTCAGCAGAGCCCCACATCCATATTCAGCAGAGCCGGAGTTTTATGGCGTTCCCAGCATCCTTGTTTCTTGTAAAAGGTAATCGAATCTGGCTGCGACGGTGTAGGCTATAATGTCTAGTTCTGAAAAGCAATTAAGGATGATTTTTTTTTTTTTAGCTGGCTCTAATTGACATCAAAGGACAACCATTTTAATGGAATGTCGGGAAACATGAGAAACTTTCTTTCGTTAAAAGCCCTGATTGTGAAGGTACAAATGTACCTGGACCTAACCTAGCTTTCAAAAAGGGAATAAACCCATTTCTGTGGCGTGAAACCTAACACAAATTAATGCGTATTTCTTTATGGCACCGCGTTACTGTGCATTTAACACCTTCCCGAGACACAGTGTCATGGGGGTTCTCACCCCAGAAACTGAGAGATGGTCAGAGTTGGGGCAAAGGGAGTGGGACAGAAGCGCCATTATTTGTCGTTGTTGTTCGGGTAGACCATGGGACCTTCCATCCTACAGATGTAGCAAAGAGCTGGCTCCAAAAAGACAGATCATATGCCCCTGAGATACTTCTGAATTCTTGCAGTTGCTCAGGTGTCCGTCAGCCGTCAGACCACAGCGATCCCCCTAAGGGCAACGCGTGCTCCCCTCATCCCGAAGCACCGAGGGTCAGACGAAGTGGTTTAGAGTGTGTGCGTGGAGGGTTATAAAGACACTTGAGAAATGACAAAGGTTTGATCTTGTCGGGTTTTTCGGGCTGGATCTCGCTGCTTTGAAGTAGTTTGTTGGGCCCATGCTTGCTGAACTGATTTACATCAATTTTAAAGCCAACTTGCTCAAAATTCACGCTGCTCTCCTGAATGTCATAGTTGGTGCTGAACATCTATCTCCCAAGCTTTATGTCATGCCATTGACTCAGTACAGTTAATTAATAATGTAGTGTAAATCTCCTCTCGAAAGCAGTGAGGATTGTTGGCAGTATAAAAATGTTTGTTAATGCTCTTCCTGAAGTATTATTCAAGTCTGGCATTTCTTTCCTTTTGCAGCAAGTTCTAATTATTCTTTTACAAGATTCGTGGCATACACAGAGTGAGAAATTGTAATTCCCACACGTAAAGATTAGTTCTTTCAGACGAATAACAGGCTTGGTCTACAGTTCTTAAGCCAAACTCACACTGTTTGCCCTTAATAGAAATTCCATCTGAATAGAATTGGTATATACAGGTAAAAACAATGGGTTGGTTTTTTTTTTCCCCCTAGTGAATAGATGTTTCAGGACATTCGCAAACACACAGATGTTTCAATATTTTATTTGGTCATTCTAAACTGTTTGTTCTTTTTCCCCCACGGTATCTCCTTGCGTTATGCCTGTGCCCCACCAGTTCTTCAAGGGGTAATTTCTCACTGTAAATTCCCTTTGAATAATTTTTGTCATTTAATTATCTATTCGGTGTAGAGATGAACAATTACGGTCGCAAAGAATAAAAGTGTATAATCCAGGAGCAGAAGAGGTCAAGATTTACAGTCACTTGCCTTTCACTGATCCCATAAAGCAATCCAAGCATGCAGAAATGATGATCCCGTAAGAGACGCCAGGGCAGAAGAATGAGGATGCAGCAAGAAATCCATCAGACTTACTGATATCCGTGAAGCTGAGGATCCCTGAAGTTGTGAATATCGGAGTGAGTTTTATATTATAGAATGAAATATTTATTAACTTTCTCCATCTGTTCTTTAAAAAATTTAGTTTAATGCCATCAAGGCATTTATGGAATACATTTAGCTTAATCATGCATTCCTGCCTTGGGGAGTAAACCATCCCTGGAGACTTGCTCGTTCTGGATCAGCTCTAGAGCAAGCGATAGTTTAAAACTCCATCATTCACACGATGTAGCCAGCACGAGCGTTGACCAAACACATCATTCTGGTGGGCTAAAGAGTCCGGTGCCTTTGCCCTCAGGGTTCTTGTGGCAAATATAACTCAAGCAGGCAAAATTTTGTGTGAGAATCGCTGTTTCTGGAGGAGACATTTCAAAAAACGAGCTAATGGGCTCGGTGGTAGGGTCTGAAACTGCCGAACCCACGGTCTCTTTCATCTGTTGAATGTGAAGAAGTTTGATGAAAGGATATTATAGAGTAGTGACAAGGGCCTAATTCTCATCTGAGTTTTGTCATTATAAATCATGAGTAATTCCAAAGACTGCGGTAGACCCTTATCACTGTTAAACATCTGTAAGTCAGATCAGAACCGGCACTAATAAATACATTCAAAAATGCATAATTAAACCAGTGATTTCACATCACTCTGATGAATTTTAGTCAAGGATTTCTTCAAGGATGCTTTTCTCGCATTAGCATTTGACGTTAGTAAGCAATGAATAATTCCATTTTTTCTTTCCAACATCTGGGACACTTCCTGCTTTATTTGCTACTTACTGAACACTCTGCAGGAAATATTAATGAATCTTGGGTGTTAAAACACAGGCCCTGTGGATCAGGCTCAGGAGGCAGCAGTGCATAGTAGAGGCTCTATGTCCTGAGATTAAGAAGCCTGATCTTGGTGAAGATATTGGGAGACTTGCCAAACCTGTGGGAGGTATGGGGATTTGAGGAGGTTACCCAAAAGCCAAGCCCCTGCCCCTCCTTCGTTCAGCCCTTCACTCATACCAGGGAAACAACAATTAATGATAAAAGCTTTTCCCCTTGGTCAGATCAATTTTTCTACCGGTGATTCAGTTAATTAGCACCTGAGGGTGGGAAGGTGCTGGGTGATGAGCAACAACCCCAAGGAGAGATGGACCAGGAGACCAGCATGCTGTGAGAGCATCACCGCTGAGCCCAGCTGCTTTCCCACACCCTCAGAGCCCTGGAGGTTTTTCTTTTTCTTGGTTTGTTATTTGGTAAAATTCCATGTTTGGGCAGGTCTGTTGGTTCTTCAGAGCGACCTGCAGAGGAGGGCTGGGCTGAGCACCAGAGGCAGGAGATCTTCCAAGGGAAGAAAGAAATGTCCTTCTGTGTTAGTGTGAAGTCACCTTGGCAGCTCAACATCGGACCAGGAGGGTGAAAGAACTCTCTGCTATGGCACACAGGTTAATTGGCACTTAACCAAAAGTCACACCAGTTAGGTGTATAACAGCCCCTCTGGGATTGTTTGCAGGACTTAGAAAACTTTCTACTTTTTCTCTTCATCCAGAAAAATCCATCTTATCTGGACAGGTATTGTGTTCACCTTGGTTAGACACACTTCTACTGCCTTGGTGGGCTCATGTAACAAAAAGTGAAAGGCTGCAGAGCAAGTTTCTCCATCTGAGATCTCCCCAGGGTTCCCTATATCAACTGGACATCCCTTGTCCTTGCAGCTGGCCCATGAAACACAACAGAGAAGTGCTCAGGTTTTACGTCCCAGGGAAGATGACCAAGGAAGCTCCTCATGCCCCTTGTCCTGCAGGCGTCTGTTGGGCAGCCCAGCCCTCATCCTGAGTCAGCACCTTCTGAAGTGCTTTTCATCACTCATCCTGAGCAAACGCTGCCCGGCGAAACACTGGTGGGAGAGGGCACAGATGCAGTGTGCCAAATTAAGACTCAAAGAAAATTAAAATAAATAATAAAATATGAACCAGCTCCATGCTTTGTGCGCCGGGCTGTGCATTACCGCAGGATTACGCCGTATCAGCCGGAGTACATTTTACAAGAGTGCGCAGCACCTCAATCCTATAATCAATAAGCTGTACATGCTGCAGCACAAAGAGCTCTTATCTGGAATACCACTTTGAATTTAGTGAATTTATTTAATCCCTGATGCCTGCAGAGCGTCTGTCCTGTCTTACGGGTTAATTTATTTATTCCGGTGAGCTATTTTTAGTCTTCCAAGTATTTAGCATTTGGAGAAGCAGATTTTTTTTTTTTCTTACTTCCTAAAAAAATGTCTGAATTGGAAAAACTTTATTCAGAGAGTTGTATTTGTTTGCTACTTCATTCCCCACTCTTCCTCTTGGGAGCCAGACCCCTGTTATCAGTACTAATAGCCATACACCGCATGGATCGGGGAAGGCTCCTTTTCACCTTGCTCCACAAAGCCTGTTTCTAAATCAATGCTGGACATTCAGCAACCTCCCTTTCTTCTCACCTTTTCTTTTGCCTATGAATATTCTCCCCTGCCCTTAAAAAAACCCAAAAAGTCACCTATTTTTGAGGTATATCCAAGACGCTGTGCTGCATTTAGTTGTCACGAGTGCAGGGGATGCTCTTATATTCTGGAACCTGGTATTTGCAGCTATGGTCGCAAGAACCCTTGGCTGAACCCGAAAGAACCAGTGGTTTAAACAGGGTGACTACATTACTGTTAAACAAGGAATAACACATGAAAAAAGCGGCTGCAGCCACAGCCGTGATGGGGTAGTGGTGGTTGTTATCAGAGCTGTAAAGAATGCTCGCTAACTAACCCAACCGGTAGGTACTAAATGTCTGTTCTTCCATTTCCACCTTTTGTTCTTCCATTTAAAAACCAGTCCATGGGAGATGTTCCCCACCAAACCGTCCAGCAGTGCTGCTCAGGTAACACAGGCTGAACCAGCCGCCTTACGGTCTGACGCTTTTGTTACTGATTAAACCTGGTTGGTAACAGGCTGGAATAATTGCAGTGCACGGTGAATAAATGCGGCTGTTTCTGAAACAGAGGCAGCCGAACAAGTCGGGAAATGTAACAGTTTTGACCAATCAGCCCCCAAATTGGTCCTGCTGGTTGCTGAGGTGGAGCTATCGCATCGGCTCCTTTCGTACGCGGGCAGAGATGTCGCCTCTCGAACCACGAACCTTCGCTGCCAGAATCAAGGTCATTACGCCGTGAGTCAAACAATTAGCTCCCAAAGCCAACTGCTAATCAAATCCGTTTTATTGCTCTTGTACCATGTCCCCAAAATAAAGGCAGGGCACTTATGTCAGCTGCTTCGCCACTCCCAGCCGGGGACCCGCAGACACTTTGCTCCCGCTGTTGTGCTTTCTTGGGGGCATTATGGAATAATAATAATAATATTATTAAAGCTCTGAAAGAGTGAACCCTGACGCTGAGAGAGGGGAGAGCGAGTGAGTCCTGTAGCCACCGCTAAACGACCTGTTTCGGAGTCTCTGAGGCCAGCAGGTACTTTCAGTTGGCTCTTTCAGGATGATGGTGGTGACCTAAGCTCGGGCAAAAGGCCCTCGGGGATGCTCCCAGCGAGGCAGACAGTGGTTTTTCCTGCAATTTGGTTCTGCAAGCCAAGAACTCCTCTACCTCTTTCCGGCTGCGTTGTGAAAAGCCGTGCAACACAAACCCGCGCTCCCCGACACGTTCAATATCTGTACCGTGAGCAGCTTTCTCTGCAGAGAGCCTCTGCCGGTGCCACCAGCACTTCGAAGGCTTCACCGCAGCCGTGCCTGCAGCGAGGGCTGGAGCGGGGAGCAGAAGTGCCGGTTTCAGCTGACGCCGGAGGTTTCAGGATCTTAGGGCACGAAACATTTTACACTCATTTTAAATTAATTTTATTGGGGAAAAAAAAAATCGAAGGAGCAATAACCTGAGACGTTTCTGAAGGTTGTTTTTTTTTTTCTAAGTGGAAAATGCTGTTTTGAGATTAAACCTGCCTTTAAGTAGGTAATTTTAAATGAAAATCTCGTCAGTGTTAAGGGGGGACTGCAGAGACCTCCTCTTTGCAGCTGTTTTGGAGAGGAGTTTTTGCTTTCTTTTGCAGCAGTACCACCACTGTTTCTTGAAGGGCTCCGGGCTTCCGTTCTGGTGCTCCTTCTCCGAGTTAATGCATTGGTTCTGCAGGCAAAAAATAGACATTTTGAGTGTTACACAAGCCAAAAGGCTGCTGGAAGGAGGGATTTGTTGTACATCACAGACAGGAGGTGGGATGCAGCACCCTGTGCCCAGTAGCCTCCTGCCCTCGATGCTGCCCACAGAGGGTGATATGCAGGGAGGAAATTCTTTCTTTTCCTTTTCTTTCTTTTTTTTCCCTAAAGGATAGAGTAGAAATGCCTTGTTTGTGACAGCCATGGCATGGGAATCTCACCTGCCCAGTTAGGTAGCTGCTGACTCAGAGTGAGCCCTGAGCCACAAACCGTTCAGCAAAGAATAGGGGGGTGCTTGCTGGGGCTCGCTCTCATTTTTTTCAGGATTCTGGATGCCTGGGGGAAGGCTGTGAGTGACCTTGGGGTTTGGAGGCTTTGTAGTGGGACAGGTAAAGCTCTCCCCAGGACACACGGCTGCTCGAGGAGCTCAGGCAGGGCAGTCCCTGCAAAGGAGAAACCACAGCGGTCTGTCCCTGGACTAGCCAAAAGTAGCTCTTAGAAGAAGGAGATGAGCTACCCAATCTTAAAGCCAGCACTTAGTAAAAATATAGCCATTAATATATTTAAAAGGTTGTGAGAATGAGTGCGTGAGCATCACAGGGTGCAGCGACCTGGTGCAGGGCTGCATCCCGCCGCGCCCATCGCAGGGAAATGTGGCCCTGGAGCACGGCTTTCCTGTTTTCAGCCTGACCAGCAGCCACGTTACCTGCGGTTCCACGTGTGTCTCTGTAACGCTGTGCGTGCTGCCTTTTGGGCCAAACGCCTGGTTAGGGAAAATCAGTGGAGCGTCACGACTGCATTGATTTAATTGATCGAGAGCGTCGGGCACTGCCCGGCTCCTCATCTCCGCTCCCAGGCAATACTCAGCGGCACGAAAGATAACAGCACGTGCTCTAGCTGCAGAAGGCATGACAAGATTTCTTCCCTAGGACTCCAAAGGGTGCGCTCGGAAAAGAAAAAGTGTTACCGTGTGTTTTCTCTCTCTAGCCCTGGGTTTGCCAGCGGGCGCCGCGCTCAGCCCGTGAAGGTCCCCGTGGACCAGCTCGCCTGCAGCGCTGCAAGGAGGCTGCCGAGTTCAAGCGGGTACAGCTGGTTTCGTCCCGATGGCCGGGCTGCCCCAGCTTTGGGATTTTATCCGCTGAGTTTTGTTATTTTTATCCGGAAATGATGTGGAAAATCACAGACGGGTCTCCCGCCAAGGCAGTAACTGTGATTAGCAGCGAAGACACAAAATCTTATGGTTTGTGGACATTGTTTTTTACTTTAACAGAACTCGAGTGCTTCCTGCTGTGCAATGATGACATTGTCCTCTATAGATGGACCCGTAAGGGCAGGGGAAGGCTTTGGTCAGGAGGCAGGGTTGGTCCTGGGTTTGGCTTCGGTCTCCTAAAACCACATCAGGCTGAAGAGTCTTCCCTCGCTCCCTCCTTGCTGGGGTATCAGTGTGCTCCTGGCTGGCAATAAATCCTTATCGTGGAGCTGCCCGACGCTGCCTTACCTGCCTCGGCTTGGGAACAACCAGGAGGGCGCGTACAGCCTCAGCTCTACCTTTTGCACCCCTCATTTGGAGGGTGAGCGAACGCACGAGGGGTTCTCACCTCCCTACGTCGTACACCCAAAGCAGTGCTGGGGCTGGGCAAGGGCAAGTTCCTCCCCAGGGGCACGGGAGCGATGGGGAGCTGCCCTCGGGACGGAGGGTTTGGGAACAGCCTCGGCAGGACGGAGCCTTCTGCCTTTCTTTGCCTGAATGCGGATCTGTCCTAAATCAAATGCAGAAATAAAACCGAGGGCAAAAGCTGAATCACTCGCTTAATTTAGCGGTGAAGTCATAAGCGAAGCACTACAGTACCTGGTGAAGGGTGCAGTGATTTCTAATTATGGATTATGCAGCTAATCAGTACCAATCAACGTTTTATGATCTTGACTTAATATTTAATATAATGTTAATTATAATTGCTTTTGCCACAAACTGTGTCAAATACTGGGTGTGATTTCCACTCCCAGCGTGCCTGGCGGTGCTGGGTGGGCTCTGGGATGGGGGCTGCTGGAGGAGGGAGCATCTCTCCCCAAAATCCCACCCCGCAGCACAAGCCCACCTCCCTGCTTGCCTTCCTGCTCCTCTGCCTTGAGTTGTGATGCTAATTAAGTGGTGGTGAGTCACAGTGCTATTAGAATGGAGTTTTTATCTCATATAAGTACCTTCCAGCTACAAACAGGGGAAGTTCATTTAATTAAAAATAATTTTAGTGTAAGTTAATGTGAGCACAGTTCAATTACCCTGAAATATGTTTAATTTTTTTCCTTACAAAGTCTAACAAGAGGCTGCAAAAAAAAAAAAAAAAATCCAGATAATTCAGTTGATGCATATTCAGGCCATTTCTGTGTATTTAGACTCCCACATGTGCTTGCTCTGATCCCCACTGCTTTGCCCCCAGAACACTGGGCATGATGTGTGGCAGCTCTGGCATCCCAGAAGCTGGAAGGTTTTGGTCAATGAAAACAGAATATTTTAAAGCTTTTTTTTTTTTTTTTACACTGCTTCCCCACCCCACCCCCCCCCACATGCTTTTATGACCTAGAAAGATGCAGAGCTCCTGCCAACCCCGACAACCATTTATGGTTTTCAGCATCCCTGGGAATGTCGTCTCAGGAGGAGCACTGCTTGCCCAAAGCAAGGCACTGAGGCACATCACATCACCTCCAGAAATCCCTTCTGAGTCCAAACCTTCCACTGTCGTGCTGGGTAAATCAGAAGCACTTCTGAAATTCAGAGTCTCTGATTAAAACAGAACAAGGAAAACGGAGCAGGGTATTTTATAGGAGACAGCGCGTGAGCACAGGGACATGGTTTTTAAGGAGAGGGGCTTTTCTCTTGCGTATTCCTTAGTCAAAGCTTCCAGTGTGCTTTAAACTCCTCCTCTTTTGCCATGAAGCTCATTGGATGTATAAGAGTCTGCAAGAGTGAAATCTCGTAACAGCCAAACCGATGCCCTGCTTGCATCCCATTAGAGAGAAAACTGATGCAGGCGAGTGAAACTCCCCCGTACCGGCCCAGCTCTCAGCCCGCGGTACGGGGCGATGTGCTGTGCGCTCTGGCTGTGATGTACCTCTCTGCCATGTTAGGGTCAACCTTAAAGGCAAGCACCAGAAGATGTATTGGGGGACTTAATGCCCTGCCTTGCTTTGCCAGGAGACTGGCACTCCTGGCGTGTCTGTCAGCATCAGGAGGGTCATCAGGGGACAGCAAGAACCGTGGAATGGGGATGTTTTGGTGCAGCGCTGCTTTCAGCCTCAGTGCTTCCTCTTACCCTTCTGCCCGTCCGTGGCTCACAGCCCCCCATGGCCGTGCAGTCTCCCTGAAGCCTGTATGCCCACTCTTTACTGGCAGGGTAAGCCGAAGCGAACAAATCCTCCAGTGACTCTCACGGCTTTTCCAGTATACAGTTTCCTTTGATGGATTCATTATTCCCAGTTATTTGCTGAATACCTTTAGTAAATACTTCTCTGGCTGTAGATGGATGGTGAGTATTTTGCTGTGATTATTTAATGGTCAAAATTTCGCCCTGCTGGGGAGCTACAGCTGCTCACATGAGTTGTGGTGACACTTCTTCCCCTGCTCTGCTCTCTAAGCAGACGTGTGGCATTGGCTGAAGGAGGGACCTGCCTCCAGGCTGGCAGCAGACTCAGGAAAACGGTCCTCTGCTTTTTTTTCCCCAGGCTTTTTCTGTTAGTTTGAGGCTTAGAAACTTCACTCAGGACTTGCTTTCAGGGCAGGACACAGGGCTGGGTGCTGGCAGCATCCTCACTCTGCTCAGGAGCAAGTGACATGGTGACACAGTGTCACAGACGTCGCTACAAGCCAATGCAGAAGCGTGTAACGACGGCAGAGCCGCACTGACACTGTTCCTGTGATTGTTTATTGATCGTCCGCAGGGTTTCACCCAGCTCTATCCGTTACCCAGTAAAAGAGGTTTCTGTCTTCAGCGCCTTCGTGCCTTTCCAGAGTCCTTTTTGCCAGCTCCAACCTGATGTCTCTGTCTGACAATAGCAGAAGCCCTTGGCTCTGCAGAGCACAGACCACCTAAAAAACCCTCTGCAAAGGTCTGACAGTTTTGGATTGAATTTAAACCACATTTAAAAAAAAAAACAAAACACCAAACCTGAAAAGTAATACTGAAGCAAATTCAGAGTGTTTAATAACGCTCAGTTAGGCGGTTATTAACTGCCCTAAGTACTCTGTAAAATGCCAGGAGGTGGCTGCTGGTCCAGACGCGGGATTCAGCCGACCTGCACACTCCCCACATCCATTTCCAGCTGGGCTTGGACTCTGGTCCCTCACCTTGTCCAGTCCCGGGGTGTCCCCTGGGGCTGAGCTGGGGTCTCCTCTGGGAATTCCCTCCCTTTGCAATTCAGAATATATCAGCTTCTCCTTAAAAAAAAAAAAAAAAAAAGGTGTGTTTGCTTAGCCCAAACTTGCAGAGACGAGAAGCCCAGGGGCAAAGGAGAGGGTTGGGGGCTCCTCCAGCATGTGGTGAAGCTACAGCCCAGCGTCAGCAGCTGGAGCTGGTGGTTTTGTCCCTCCAGCACTACCAGGGGATGCACAAAGGCAGCTGTAGGCAGGAGAGAAAGGAGTCCCCCCAGGAGAGGGGGCAAAAGGAGCCGCCTTCGGGCTGCAGCCCCCATAAATGAGCCGTGGTTTCCTCAGCAGCTGGGACGTGACATCCAAAGCCTCCGACGAGGTTAAGCGCTGATCAGGTAAAGCAGCTCTTGGAAGTTTTTGTTTATTCTCTACAGCATGAAAGCACCTGAAAGAAAACCTGTCTTGAAAACCAGACCTTCTCCACCGCCCACCCAGGCAGGTTCCTGCAGGGACAGACCCCGGCGGGCAGCAGCCTCCAGCCCCGCCAGCTCTGGTGGGTCGAATCCTTTCCCTTCACCCCAAAGTCTTTTACATGGGTTTGACCTCCAGCCCCCTGATTTGGGAAGACAAAGCTGGAGGTAGGACACGAGGTCCTTATAGCTAATGCTAAGCCCATTGACTTCCAAATGCAATCTTGGGGCGGTTTTTTTTCTCTGTAAATCTATTGTGTGGCATCCTTGTTTACTTTCTCACAGCCCCCATTAACTTAAGTTAATATTACCACGAGGGAAATTAATTCCACCTCCCCACGCACATGGAAACACCCCCCATCACCGTAACTCACGTGCTAATGTAAAGTAATTATAGCACCGTAATACCTCTGGTACCTCCACATCGGGGACGGATAGGTAAAGTCCTTCCATCCATTAAGGATCTTATAACCCCTCGTTACATATGTAGTTACATATGAAGTCCTATTCCCAGAAAAGGTTAATTAAAGCCCATAATTCCGGTATGAGCCGAATGCAGTGGGGGTCAGGCAGGAATTTCTCCCGTGCACAGCCCCTTACACTCTGCTGCAATAAAAATTAACCTCCCAGAAGGACTCGGAAGCCCAGCCTCTCCTTTGGAAAGGGGGCGTTTATCAAACCTCCACCTTCCATCCCTCTGCTTGTATAGCACAGACCTACAATACTGGTGTAAAATCCTGTTCAAGGCCCGGTGACAGGGCATGGAGGGTGGCATTTTTGCACTCCTTATGTTTAATAATTCCTGAGAGTGACTGGGCAATTTAGGGTCTTTTCTCCCTTAGGGATTAGAAGCTAAGAGTATCCAACTCTGGCCATCCCGGGCAGAATTTTTAAAAGCATCACCACCCACCTCTTCAGCCCCGGGCAGAGGAGCACTGGGCTCTTCAGCTGGCGCAGGGAGTTTATCTGAGCATCCTTGACGGGCTCTCCTGTGTGCAAGTCAGTGGAAAGGGCTGAGGAACGTCAGCTGCAAAGAGCCGGGTGTCTCTCAACGCATCCTCCCTCAAACAACGCTGCTACGAGGAAGGTGGACCCGTAGATCATCCGTAACCAATACGTGGATGCTGTTTCAGTGGGAAAGGTCCCACTTGTTTCTGCAGCGTGAGAAATGAAGGGGAATGTTATAATAAACAAGAGTCCTCAGCAATATCTATACAACCAGGCACCGGCGCAGGCGTCTTTAATATGAAAGAGCGCAGTCAGAGGAGACCACCAACCTTCACGGCCGGGTTTCTGCCGTCTTCGCTGCGTGCTGGTGGTGGAGGGAATGTGCAGCGCCTGTGATAAACGCGGCGGCGCGGTACGCCATCAGCGCTACCTAAAAGCAAATGGAACTGGCATAAATAATTGTGCTGTAGAAAGCCTTTCTGTTGCACCTTGCCTATCACTGACAATTTACATATCTTAGGAAAACCTTTGTCAGCTTCTGTCATTTCTGCACTATTATGTGCCTTTCTGGATAATTACCAGTTAATGTGAAAAAGCAGATGGAAAAAACCTTGAAATTTCTGATAGAGAATCCTCAAACCTCTCGCCTTATCTGTGCGCAGCAGCTTCCTGATTTCAAAAGAAGTTTGAAAACCTTTGTTAAAAATGTCCCTGATTCCCAGTTTGAATGAACCAAATGACATTCAGCTAAAATTATTCAGCTTTTTCCACAATTAAATTCCATTATCGTGAACTGCCAAAGAAAAATGGAAGGTCTCTTAACTAATGTGTCAGTTGTTTGCTTGTGTTTTTCGTGGTGCGTATTGTGTAAAGCTGTGTGAAGTAGAAGGAGGGTAAACAATAACTGTAATTTTGCATCAATGAGCGGGGCATTTTTAGACCCTTCATTATGGGAATGCACTGGGCTTGGTGGGTTTCGCTCTTCCTTTTCTCTCTCTCTTTTTTTTTTTTTTTTTTTTGTTAATTCCTTTTCCTGCAAAACCTCCCTGAGACTGATTGGATGTTTCACCAAACTTACGGAGCAGAGACGGTTTGCTTTCTAGCACCAAAAATGATTTCTTTATGCAGTCTCTGCGTACCGTGAGCGCCCGGCATCAGGCAAGCGCGCTTCTCCTCTCCCTCTGATGTACTCTCCCTCTAGCAGTTCACAAGGGAAAGGATTTAATTTTAAAAACACCATTCCCACAAGCAGGGGAATTGTCCTCATGCTTTCTCGGTTTTTCCCTCGTTCTTCTTGAAGATGAGGAATGAAGCTGCCCGGGAGAAAGGCAGCACAGTTTTCTCATGTGCAGGATGGAGTAAAGAATAAGTGACCCCTAAAGCCGTGGGGCAGCTGAACCTGCCATGCCACCTGGCTCTGGTACGCACGGGGACGTTGTTTCTGTGAGCTTCCATTCGAGAAACAGGAGGAAACTTTCTGTACCAAACGCTTTGCTCAGGTTGGTGGGCTCAGGTTGGTGGGCTCAGGTTGGTGGGCTCAGGCTGAGTTTTGCTCTGCAAAGCAAAGCCTCGTTCATAGGCTGTGGGTAACATCCGCGTGCGGACGAACTGCAGTCACGTGCTGCTCAACCCCATTTTTCTGGGCGCTGCAAACTTCTGGCCTTCACAGACCCTTTGGGCAAGTGCGCGTTTGCTGGGCCAGTCCTGCCAGGGGGCACGAAACCGGCTGGGGGAGCACGAGGAGGTCTGCTGAGCTTGGGAGGGGAGAGAGGAGAGCGAGGAGATGCCACCCTGGCAGGGCAGCAGCACTGGCGAGGGTACGAGAAGTGGGACAGTGAAGAGCCCTAAGGATAGTTGCGTTCCTGCTGGGACACCAGGACTCCCTCGGAGCTCTCCTGGCATTGCACCAGGAACACAGACGAAAAACAGCCAGGTTTGCCTCCACTTACCAACCCTGCCGTAGAGAAATCTCCCCTTCATTGTTAGGAGAAGAAAAGCACGTAAATAGTCTAACATGAACCCCGTTTCTCCTCAGTTGTTTAAATACACACTGAAGTCCCTTTTCAAAAATAAATAATAAATGTAACTCCATATCGGGTGACCAAACCGAGAGATTTCCAAGTTCAGCTTGCCCCGACCTCGCGGTTACTCCCCAGGACAGAGGTTTGCCCAGCTGAAGGTATAAGAGCGTGTTCGCCTCCAGGCTCTCCTTTGGAGAGCAGAGAGAATGAGAGCAGCGGCGTGTTGGTGGGGATCACTCTAACGGCAGATAAAGCAATGCGGTATCGCGGAGTTGTATCAGAACGCGCTATGGACAAAGCCCTTAGAGCTCTCCGGCTGTCCCGCTGCTTCCTGTTGGTGGTGCTTCTTCCTGACCGGCATTTAGCATCTGCATCCCCACAGAATGACATTTCAGATACTGATTAAAATCATTGTCTTTCATGGTGGAGAAAGTTTGTTCTTCAAAGTAAAAAAGATTAAAAAAAATGTTGTTGCAATCAGTGATGAAAACCAGATGAATAGAAACAACCCAAAAAAGGTTTTAATTCCATTATTTTCAATTAGCTCTTTAATTTGATTTAAGTCATTTGCACTTGTTGCTTGTTTTACATCTCTTATTGTCCAGCATTTTATTTCACACATCTAACAGTATTAAATCAAACTGTTTTCTAGTCTTTGCCTTCTTTTGAAGCCTCTTGAAAGTCTAAAGCAGACTTAAAAAACCAGATATTAAAAGCAAACTTTCATCTCTCTGCAGGTTATTTGTAATCAGACCTTGCTCATCAAGGGCTCGTTTCATACGTGTTTGGGATCTGGGAATTATTAGAACTGCCAATCCATCTTGTTAAAAATATTGTCCAGGCTTCAGTGTCTTGAAGCTTGAGCATCACGCTTGAATTCATCAGCTGGCGTAGGAGTCTTCGGTGCTCCTGGTTGTAGGTACTCATGCATAGTAATGATGCAGTAAGTCTACACAGGCTTTTATTTGCATGAGATCATACTTCACGTTAGAAAGTCCTGTTTATTCACTGCTTGGTTCTGAGGCTGGGGCTCGTGCGGAGGACAGGGATATAAACCAGTCTAGTGTTAAAGGGGTAAGATTGCTTCCTCATTGCAGGTTGACGAATCTGGCTGTGTTCGGAGAAACCAATCACGGTTCCACAGCTGAGTTACTTTCTCAGCCCATCTGGAAGGTAACGAGTGTGTTGTGGCAAGGAAGAGCTTTATAAATCTCTAGGTTAGCATCTCACTGGCTTCTTTAGAAAAAGGTACTTTACTTAGGACTGATGCCAGTTATCGCTTAGACCTTTTATTTTCTCCAGCTCTTCCTTTGCTGTTAATTTTTGCCACCTCCTTTCCCCGTATATCCTACGCACTTTCCTCAGCCACGTGTTTATTATCTTGTTGGTTCTCACCAACTGCTCACAACAGCATGACTTTTTTCAGAGATGGCATTTCTTTATGGAGATGTTGACTAATGCCTTCCTTGAACCTCTGATCCTCACAGCAACCCCACCTCTTGTCTCGTAACCTCTTGTTGTCCCTTAAAGTCTGTTTAAAGTTTTGGGGTTTTTTAACCAGTGGTCCCATTTTTCATCCCAACACGCTCAACAAAAGGATGAAAAGGTTCACCCTCCCATTTTCATTTCAGTTTTGTGGCACAGCGTTTTACCTGTAGCACAAAGGAGACCTGAGCACAAGTGTTGCCTCTGGCCTCAAAGATCTCTCGTGCCTTTTCCTTGCTGTGACATTGGCCATTCACCATCCTGAGCACCGCAGCCTGACTACTGATCGGGTCGGGGTCAGTGCGGTCCTTTACCTGCTCACGCCGAGCGTCAGCCCGAGCAGGGAGGGCAGCTCCTCGAGCCCAGCGGCTTGGCTGAGCTCTCCAGTGAACAGAACATCTCCATTTGCCTGAGCTTGTCCTTTTTCTTCCTGGTCCTACAGCAGCATGTGATTTAGAGGGAAAAAAGCAGGTATTTAGGGCTCGCTCCAAAGGGAAGTCTTGTCTTTTTAAACTCAATTGTTCTGTGCAAACTATGCAGCTGGATTTTTGCACCTGCACTGGAAAAGCTCAGAGGTGCAGGTACTCACTATTTGATTTTTCACATGTCTAAAGGAAAACCCACGTTTTGTAGGTTACAGAAAGGAAGTTCCTTCTAAAAAATTGCATGTGGGAGAGTTAAGCAAAGATGAGTTTGCTGAAAGAAAGTTTGTTGCTGGAAGTGCCTGTGTGTTCCCACCCAAATAACACACGCTGAGATTCACCTTCAATAGCTGTCAATAATAATATTTTTACTCCAAATCAAGAGAGGAGCTTGATGTTTGGGAAGAACGAGAATAAGAAGCAAAGCTTCAGAGTGTCAGTGACAAGTTCAGAAAGTGCTGAGTTACTTTTTCCCTTTCAGAATTAAAAGGATTCTTGGAAGAGTCTTCACTCACATACAGACTAGAGGTCTCTCTGCCCCAGTTGTTTTAAGTATACACATAACAGTCGTGTAAGATGGAATTAAAATAAAAAAAAGGCTTTAATGAGCTTGATTGGCCTCATCGTTACAATCTTCTGTTTGAGTCTTCCGCTCTCATACGTGATTCCCTTTGCCACTTGCAGGTCCCACCAAAACAGCCTCTGCCATTTACGTGCTGCTCCCACGTTACATTCATCTGAGCGCTTAAGATACCAGCAAATACATTCTCTACTCAAGCACGTGAATGAGACTCTGAGAAAACTACATGAAAAACAAAACCACCATCACAGTCTTCCTTGTGGCTCGGGGATGCTGTAAACATAGGGTTAGGGTAACTCCGAGAGTTTTGAAGTCCTGCAGAGGGACATGGTGATTTAAAATAGATAGATGGATAGAAATCGAGATGCCAAAGCCTCCGTACCCGATGGTTCAAGCCAGACAAGCTGTAGTCTGATAGATCCTGGTTCCCCAGGCTCTCTCTCCTGTTTGTAAATATTTGGAGCCCATCCCACGACACCCAGCTCCACAGCACGGGGAAACTCCCCTGAGCTTGAAGCAGTCAGATATTGCCAGTATGAGCAAAACACTGGTCTTGGAGCATGCTGGCCCCATTTCAATGTACAATTCAGGGATAAAAATCCCTTTGCCGGTAGTTGCTCCGTACTTTTTCTCTCCACCCCATATCCAGTGAGAAATCCCGTGCTCTTCTGACACGTCGACAAGCAGCCTCTGCAGGTCGGGATGCTGCCGGAGCCGGAGCCCTTCCAGGCCCTCAGCAACGCCGTGGCGCTGGGGATACAGCGGTTCGTAGATGATTATGCCAGTTTTCACCAGCTGCAAAACTGAAGTAAATTTGCACGTGAACACAAACGAAGACAGAATGGTCTTAGTAGTCTTCGGCATAAACTGGTTCAGTTTTCCTCCTCTGGGAAGCTCCAGCAGCTTAACGCCGTTCATGCAGGTTGTCTGGCGCTGCCAGGACGTTATCACTGCTATTAGGGTTGATTTAGAAAGCACCAGGTAATGCGGACGGAGAGCGCTGCAGGAGCCAGTCCGCCTCCCGTACCATCGCATTTTACCAAGGCGCCCACAAAAGTATTTCAATAAGTTTTCACCACTTTGCCATACAAGTGCTGGAAGGTAGAGTGAGGCCCTGGACAAGCCTGGAGAATTGCTTGGCTGAAAATCACGATCGATCTTCCCTAGCGAATCGCTTTGGGATGCGCCTCGGCGAGCGCCTGCAAACAAGGAAGTTGTCAGTGGGGTTTTAAATTTTTTTGATTTTAAATGATGCAGGTTTGAGTCCAATTACCTGTCAAGAAGGTTGTGGCACATCGTAGACACAGTTGTGCTGCCCTACTCACATCTGTCCACGCAGCCGGGGTGGGTCTGGAGTTCAGGCACAAAACCTCCCTTTGATGGAAACACCCAAAACTTCTACTTCTCCCCCAAGGTTAAGCTCAGCAGGAGCAGGCAGAGTAGGTGCCGTTCTCCTCTTGTGTCTCTCTTAGGAGGCGGTGTCCCACCCAGAGAGATGTTTCCCGGTGGGTGGACGTCCCACTGCTACGCTCCTGCACAAAGGAGGGAACTTTCAAAGCAAAGACTTCTTTATCTCAAAGGCAGCATTCCCTCTTTGATCTCCAGATGAATCGGGCTGGCTTTGCTCTCCTCAGCGCCTCCTTAAACAGCACCTCTCTCCAGACAGGAAAAGCCTGAACAGATGGGAGACTTGGGTGTTTTAAGAAACGCTTTCCCCTGGCAAGAGCAAAACTCATTATTTTACGTGGTGGGAAGAAACCCTCGCGTGCCCACCTCCAGACCCTTTAATTTTCCCAGAATATGTTTAGAATTTTTTTTTCCTGCGATGGGAGGAACAGTTTAGCAACTGCCGAAGCCATCGCACCGCTGCAGAGGACAGGGGAGCTGAGTGCTGTCACAGTGGGTTCTTTGGAATTAACCAAAGATAATTCCACCACAAACAACACATAGATGTCACCTTCTCGCGAGACATCCCTGGTCCTTCTGCTTCATTACTGCTCCATCCGTAAAAGGGCCCCGATTAAAACTGTGGCCTGTTGTTTGATGAACCAGGAATCCGTACATCCTGTGATTTTCCTGCCTTCATCCCCGTTCCCTGTGTTTATGTGTCATGTTCAGTGAAGTCTCTCTTTTATTGAACATCTGTTTGGTACAAAGCGAGCTTATTCCAACCCGGCAGGAAAGCACCTTTACTCCAAAATAAATTAAAACAATGTATGTGCCTCTGGCCAATAGATCACTGGATGGGAGTCATGAACGTACGTTTGTGGATATTTGATGGGAAGTTTATCATTTAAACGATGAAAATACAGTACTTCAACATATGGATCATTCAGAGCTACCCTCTTTCCTTTCCAGTTGAAGAACCGTTGTGCATTTAGAGGAATTAGACAAAATCAAGAATTGAAACTGGGCTGCTAGTAAAAGCTGTTACCAAAGGGTGGAAACGCAAAAGCAAGATGCCGGGATGCAGTGTGACTTTGAGATGCACGTGGATTAAACTGGTTTAGTGCTAGGTGGTGCATACAGTGAGCAAAGTGGTGTCATAAATGAGCAAAGAGGGAATTAAAAAGAGAATGAAAGATTTAAAAGAGACATTAAAGTACAGAGAGCACCTCTGCAAGGTGCACTAGTGACCACATAAAGTTGGGACCTCAATGCTAACATTTTGTGTTCTCTGCTGTTTCATTCTGATTATCAAGCTGGGTCCAAGTGGCTTCTCTGATGATCTAGAGTGGACCGTTGCCATAGATCTAAAATTCTAAACTTTTTTGCCCTCTTCACACATCATCTATGAGAATTTCCATAACGAGAGATGTTTTCTGCGCCGGAGAGGTGTGCTGGCAGGGGAGTCCTTCCACTGCTCTCAAATCCTAATTCCTGAGGCAATTTAGCAGCAGAAAGCTCTTAGCACAGTTATCAGGAAATAAACACAAGTGTGTTGAAGTCCAAAGAGTGGCCTGGAGTAATCAAGGAGTTCAAGATCATGCTGCTGTTTGACTTCCAGTTATTAAGACACCTTTTGGTATTTGACCGTGTGAAAAAGTTCTGCCACCCTGTGTCTGACCGGTTCATACCACTGCTAGCATCATGACATCGAAACACAAAACTCATATTGCAGTGCGTGTTTTAAAGCAGACATCACTAAAAACTTCACAGAGATGAAAAGATGTTCTCTGGCCAGAATTTTCTGCTGTCCACACTGTGCAGACATCGAATGTAGACTGATTGAAACTGTTCAATACAACACATTCTTTTCTCGGAACGAGTTCCCCAAATATCTCACAACCCCCTGTAATGGGAGATTGATTTCTGAACTACGTTTTGCAGCGACATTTAAAACAGGAATTACTGCCTTGTGTTCCCTTAGTGAACTCAGTCCATTAAAGAAGTGGAATCACGGCAGAGTATGTCTAGGAAGTATAAATAGATTCCAATATATGTAAGTCGAAATCAAACTGCTACCGTGGAAAGAGAGGTAACGGGACAACGGGCTTGTAACACCACACGTCTGTGCCAGGAGCAGAGGGGCTGACGGTGGGAGGCAGAAGTGGAGAATACATGTTGTATTGCATTCCTCCCCCTACCGTGCTGTAATTTCTAAAAGACAACACATCAAGTAAGATTTTTGCTTTTTTTTTTTTTTTTTAAACACACGTCCTTTACTTTAGCCCAGCCACCCCCTCCATGAGTTTCGTGCCCTGTGGGACCCCAGCCCAGCTGGACAGGGTGTGGGGAGATGAGCTGCGGGTGGCCCAGCACCTCCATCCTGCTCCCAGGCTGCAGTTTCAATGACTCCCATCATGGTTTTGTAGCGAAACAAGAGTTTGTACTGGCAAAGTACCACAATCTCCGGCCGCGTTTCATTAACGCTCCACCGTGAATTTGTGTTTGCCCCTTGACTCAGCTCTGCTGCAGCTGGGACCGCGGAAAGCTGCCTCTCTGGCACGGCTTCCCCATCGGCTTTATGGTCAGAGGCATGCAAAAGCTCCTACCAGCCTTTTAGAGAAGACCTTGTCTGCTCGTCACCTCCGTGGTAATCATTGCCTGAGAGCAATCACACCTCTGTGGGGCAGACACTTAACCATCTATTATATCGTAATTAAGTTTGGCCATGTTTACACTGCTTGATGATGATGCATAAAGATTAATTTACCTTTCCAGCCCTATTGCAAGAGTGTACTGCCACAGTACCCCATTAAAAATGGAAATAGCTATAAAGTCTCCAATTATTTTATATTGCCTTAAGTCTATCAGAATTCATCATTTTATGCACCGTTACTTTAATTTATTGGTTTATCATCTACTGATGTAGTAGCCGTTGTCACAAGTCATTCTATATACGTTTTTAAGTCTGGTGATAGTATCTTTCTGAGGAGAAACAAGCCATGATAACACCTTCCTTACAGTTTGTCAATTTAAGGAGACCGATGAAAGTTAAAGAACTACTTTTGACTAAAAAAAAAAAAAATCTTGCAGAAATGCAGCTAAACTGGGGTTCCTCTGACTGTCCTTGGAGCTTAAACTTGAACAAGCCTAAGCCCTTCTGCACAACCCTGGTGAAATGAAGAGCAATCAGGACGGAGACAGAAACACAAATATACAGGTTGATCTTTACGCTTTGATTTCTTGAAATATTGATTAGAGTTCTGAATATTAATTAAAGAGCTTGCTCTGTGTCAGCAGAAGACTGAAACTTGTAACCAGCTGTTGAGGACTTTCATTTTCTCATCAGTTTTAGAGGGTTTGCAGCTTGCAAGTTGTACACGGGTCGATTGCTCAACCTAGTGCTGCGGCCAGAAAAGGCGACGGTCGCATCTGCTGTCAGGGGCTTCTGAAGGAAGCGCCATTCCAGACCAGTCCGTCAGCCTGGAACAAAAATGTCCACCTTGATGCAATAACACTGCTGGGACGCTCTTATTTATGTTTGAGTTTTCTGAAAAGTGAAAGAAACTGCTCCTGGCAGAGGCTGTCTCTTCCTTCCCACCAGTGCGGTCTTGAAGGTCTTGAGCTCTTTTGGTTTCTCCTCTGGGACATCTCAGCAGGGTCAAGCAAGGCTTTGCCAAACGTTCTGCGTTGAGCAGAAAGGACAAAATCCTTAGAGAAAGGAGCATCGTTAGCTCATACCTTTTGATTCTGGGCAGTCATTCCCCTCCTGCTCTCATCTCCCACGCGACAGCACTTGTGCTTCCTCCTCCTGAGATTTCATCCACGTCATTGGCTGGGGGAGCTCGGAGAAATGGTTCAAAGACTGTCACTTCTGAGTCCTCAAGCTGTTCTCCCATAAAGCCGTCGTTTACTCCACACCATTTCGTGGGCTTTCTGAGGGAGACCGCTTGCCAGCTTCATCCCACTTCGAAAAACTCTGATTAACAGTTGTGTCGAGTGTCATGATGGTGATTGGCAAAGTCTTGAAGAAAGGAGGAAACTGCGCCCTGCACAATGCAGGCTGCTGATGAAGCAACATTGACACCCCACACCCAAACTTCTTTATCCAGCTACCACCTTGCCACCCGCACCCGTCCGAGTTCAAAGACTCCTCTTAGTACAGTTTGGGAAATTGTGACTGTACTGAAATACGATAGGCTTTGTAAAGACGTGGAGGTTGTTTCCATGGCCATGTTCTCCTCCTTGAGTGGCAATGTGGTTCAGAGGAGCCCACCTCCTTTGCATTAGTGAACGAAATGGTGGCTATACTGCCATTAGCACGGTTTCTTCTCCTGCCCATCACCACTTACCTTGTGTTTATATGCACAATTCTCCTGCCAGAAAAGGAAGAGAAGAGCTTAAGGTTGAGTGCCCCTCCAAGGCTGAAGCCACGCTGGTGAACAGCCCAGGGCTGGCTGGGCAGAGGAGACAGACAGCAGGAGTGGCCATTAGGCATAGCTGTTGCGCCAAGGAAATGGAGAAAGGGAGGTGTCCACAGTTCAAGGAGGGCATTAGCAGGAAGATGCCCTCAGTACCGAACAGGCAGTTATCCTTCAACCTCTGTCATTTATTTGTACAGAGGTTGAAGCCAAGGTAAGTGCTTCCCTTCGACTGAGGATGTATATTTATACATCCTATTGAACATGCACATGGGCTGCTTTACTCGCGTTTAGTGAGCTGCTCCCCACAGCCACCGTTTTTTTTGCCCAGGGATGCCAACAGGAGATTTCAGAGCAGGTCAGGTTATTTAACAAGAAAACATCCTAACAAACAGCCTGTGTTTTCATGCATGTTATCTTTGGTGGTTTATAGGGTCATAAGCAGCAGTACATGGACAATAAAGTTTTTGACCATTTGTCACAGGTTTTATGAGCCGGTGCTGCTGAACGCTCGGTCAGCTCAGGCGTCCCCGCAGGGTGCACCTAACCAGGGCCAGCAGCTCTGCAGAGCCATGGGTATCACTTACCCCAGCATGCCCGGCACCTCGCCACAAGCTGGAAACCAGAAAACACAGCTCCTTTTATCCAGTCCATCAGGCAGAGTCTTGGCTGCCCATTGAGTGCAAGAAGACACCCAGAGCTTCAGGGCCACAGGATGGAAACCTGCCTGAGCCCACAGCTCCCACAGCATCACTGGATAAATACTGGTGGGGTCATCCCAGCTTTTCTCTGCTCACACCCATCTGCAAGGCTTGGACAATGGTTTGGCAGCAGGTCCCCACACAACGGTTGTAAGAGGGACCTGTTATTATATAGTAAGCAGGACGACGGAGGAAATACGAAATGCTGTCCACGGTATGCACAGCGGGGTGATAAATCCAAGCTGGAATAGTAAATCTCCAAGGAGTTACAGAAATCCAGATAGATACCCTGGTGGAGGTGCATCTACTGCGGAGCGCCACAAGGTTTTTCTCTTACCTCTGCTTTTATAGATCTGTGCGGCTGCAGCAGTCCTTGGATAAGGCACATATTTGAAAATACTATAAATTTCACCTCCTGTTTATTTCAGATTCATTGGCACTCTCTGTCTTTACTGTGTCCTGGTATTTTATGCCTCAGTACTTGGAGAAAAAAGGCTTTGTTTGCACTAGATCTAATATGAAAACTCTCTCTGACATTTAAACTTTAGTATCAGTTTGCCTACAGTGTTAATATCACTGAAACAGCTTATATGGATTAAATTGCCTACGGTATATAACGCCAAACTATGAACATAGCACATTTACTGATTCAAGCCCTTGAAAGAATTATTACCATTAAAATATTTAAGGTCACCTTTACTAACGCAATAAATCAGCAGGATGCCAAACAGGGAGCATTTAAAGCTCCTGGACTGGAGTGGTCCACTGGGAAAAGGCTGGTTGATTCATTGTCACATGGAGATGGGGGTCTGGGGACGACCTTGGGGCTCCCACCCCTGCGGGTGTGTAGGAGCAGGGGGACACGGCCACTCTGCAGGGTGGTTCTCACCCAAACTCTGCTGCTCTTGCGCAAATTCGTGGCCCAATTCCATCAGCTCTGTAAGTCTTGCAGGAGGGAAGAGCAGCAAAAGCTCATTTTTGTCATGAAAGTCAGATGCAGCAGCTCAGCGTGCCCTCGGGAAGCAGAACTGATGAGTAAGAAGATGCCATTTCCATGCGGTGACTTTTCTGCCAGAACAGCCTATTCATGCTACGGGTCCAGTTCTGGGAAAAAAAACCTTTTTGAGGTCAACACAATTTACTGATAATTGAAGTCAGTGGAAAGTTTTGCTTCAGTGAGAACTGGCAAATCAAACCTATCAGACAATTCCTTAAAAAAAAAAAAATTTAAAATCAGCCTTTATTATGCTTTCATCTTAAATATTAGGATTCAGCAAATTTCCTGAGAACAACCGCTGTGTAAAACTTTAATCTTTTGAGAATGGATTGGGACTGTAATTGCAAAACCCAACATCCTCCTCCTGCAGCACGTTCCCTCTCGCTGAATGTCAGCATTTACTGGTTGGAAATGGGGGATAAATTTGCATGCGGTTATTACTCCTGCTTTTATTTGTTTCCAGGTGACTGTTTTTAATGTTCAGCACAACGCCCGTATCTACAGCATAATTTACAGCGTGAGACAGACCAATGCTCATCATCATTGCCTGAGGCAGACGAGTGTGCTGGAAGGTACGACTTTCTTTTTAAATTCCGCACAAAGAATTAGATGTAATAACTGATCAATTCCTCGTCTATAAAAAGCTTCCCAGTATGAACTGGTGGGAGATGTCTCAGAGCTTTCCAAACCAATGGGCTGTGCTTATTTACCCAGCTCTGCAGGCACGTTATTTTAGGAGGAATTATATATATACACAGAAAAAAAAAAAAAAAAAAAAGCTGCCGGAATTTTTGGAGAGAGGCCTTACAGCTTAGGCACATAATTCCTTACTTGTGCTGGTCGGCGGGTTCATTACGCATTCAGCTTTGCCGACTGTCCCGGCGTTCCCGCTCCGCTTGACAGGCGATTCCTTTCTTCTTCCTGCTGCTGCTGATAGCTGTAATGGGGGCAATTAAACTGACGGTGCTTATTAAGGACAGGCACTCCTGTTGGAGGTATTCCCAAGGCACCTCGCAAGTGCAGCTCCATGAGCAGAGACGCTGGAGGACGTTACCGCACACTGTTTTCATTTTACGCTGTGATGCTAGAGGGTTTCCCTCCATTATTGCCAGTAAAATATTCTTAAAATTCATATTTTGGGGGGAGGGAGAACCCGCCTTTACTGCATGGTGGATTTTTCTCCAACCCCTGGTGCCTGTTCCCTATCTCTGACGGATGAGACTAGTGTCCGGTGGCCCCTTTCCTGTGGTCCCAATCTGCGTCCCCTCCGGCTAAGCCACCCTCCCGCAGCTCTCCTGGATGCACCACTGGCTCCTGCTTCTCCAAAGAGAGCTGAGCTGTCTGCTCTGCTCATACAACCTGATGCTCAGCTCCCCGCGCTCTCTGACATCTCCCAGCCTGGTTTAGGTCCAAACCACAGCGCAAGGTGCTGTAAAACGGACAGCAAGAGGCATCGCTGCCACATCTGCGCACAGACCAGGTGGAAAGAACACCCGACAGATAAAATGGGAGAACCAAAATTTCCTAAAAACCTAAAGAGACACGGGCTAACAACGAGCAGCTCCTGAGCTTCAGCAGATGCTTTGCAGCAGGAACGGAAGCCGAGTCTGCCCAAGTCTTTGCGGCTCTGGAATTCCGACTGCTCTATCCATTAGCTTTAGCAGTTGGCTAACACATTTGATAATTGAGCCTGTTAATATTCTGCAAGGGTGACTGACAAGCAGATTGTTGTCAAATCAAGGATCCATCAGGCTGAGGATACCGGAGTTGGCAGAGCCCAATAATTTACAACATTCTCCTTCAGCTTCTCATAATTTACGTTCCAGCCACCGAAGGGAAACCTGCAGCTAAAGAAAATTGATGGACTCATCATCCAGACATGACGCTCCTGAAACTTCAGATTGCTATTTCACACACATGCTGCAAAGAGGAATGATCAATGGGAACTTGTAAACTCCTCGCTTACGGGAACCCTGGAGAAGCTGCACCTAACCTGTCCGCTCCCATACTTTGCTGGGACTCGCTGGTGTACTCTGGATACTTTCCAGTTAACATTTTCTCTAATCCAGTGACCTAATGATACTGCAACTCCTGAATCTAAGCATTAGTTTATATTGCTACAGGGTCTTAGTCCCAAGAGGGAGATATTTTGGTCAAACCAGAAGACAGGGAGTCGCTGCGGTTCAGCCCACCTCTTGTTGCCTGTAGGGTCTCATCAGATGGTGTTTCCCAGTTGAGTAAAGTCAATTTTTAAAACACTATGCGCACACTGGTTTTAAAACCTCTGTGCCCAAATTCATCATTATTGCCTGCAGATTTATCTGAGCTCTGGGTAAAAACCTATTTCAAGCTCCAAAGAGAATCTTGGTGTTGACATTGGGGAAGAGTTGAAGCTGGTGTAAATGCAGCCAGGCTCTACCCAAAGCCTCCGCCAGCTGCTTGGAGAGAGGCTCAGGTAGCACTGCCGTGGGGAAGGGTGGGGGAACTCGCTGCCATGCCAGAAATGCATCCAGAACCTAAAGAAAAACAGCACTGAAAATATTTTCCTAAGAAAGGAAGTCCAAAGAGAGGCAGAAAAGTCACTCAGTTGGTTCAGCAGTAAAATAAAGAGAAGGGAATAATGGTTCTGCTTTGCTCGCCAGCCCTCAGCTTGGCAAAGTGTTTTAGTGTGCACAGAACTGTGCCTGGATGTAAATATACCTCTTGACTTTAATAGCACTATGCGCACTTTTAAATATCCCCAGCTTGAACTGAGCCTGAGTACGAGTTTAGGTTTGTCCAGGATGCTTGGGGCTGGTGTCGAGGTATTCAGGATTGTCTCATGCGACCCAACGAACCTGTTGAAATGGGAAGTTTTACAAGTTTGCCGTGTTTTAACTGTGCTGTTCACTCCTTGGCTCTGGGGTAAAATCATCATTTATTCCTCGAGACTCTTCTACCCTAGTAAAGGTGATGTAGGATAGAAAGCCCAGCTCCTCACATGGAAGAGGAGAAGGATTCTTACTGCCCAAACACTTAAGTCAGCAGAAATAATAAAGCAAAATACATTTTTCTGAAGAGGCAGAATCGTTCCCAGTCCGACCTTACAACCTTCTGCTCAAAGGGCGCAGTATATTGTGAAAACAAAAGGAGAATTTTGTAAACAGCGAGAATGTGGGAGGAAGGAATAGGTACTTAACCCTTATTTCACCAAGCAGTTTCCATTTTACTGCGTCCGTCTGCACCAACAGCCAAGCTGAATCCGGCTGACCTCAAACTTAGAATGCTGCACATTTAAAACATGTTTTTCATAGACACTACCCCCTTCAACAGAAATAAAATACGTATTTTTTTTAGAAATTTTTAGAGAGCGGCGGAGGGGCACCTGCTTCAAAAACATGGTAAGCTGCAAATCAAATACCGCAGTTCTAAGAAATCCATTAACCGTTCCCATCTAAAGCCATCCTTCAGCGCTTCGCCCTACAATGCACATTGTTGTCAATTTTTGTCTTATTTACCCCCTGCTAATAGCTGGGCTCCTTTCCAAGAAACTTAAGACAATTGTGGAGCGATGCAATCTAACATTTTTCAACTTGACAGCCAATAGTTCTGAGCATTTAATTCCCGAGACGGAAGAATCTCCAAATCCTGCTTTTGTAATTCACCCAGGAAAACACATCCGAGCCAAACTGTGTCTGTGCAGCCTGAGTGAAAATGTTAGTGTTTGATCCAAGTTGTATCTTTCTTGGCAGATTTGTAGGGATTGATCCTGGCTGACACCGGTGTTTTAATACGAAGCTGAGCGCTCAACAGCTCTTGATAAATTAGCATCCGTGTTGTAACCATAGGCATTCTGTCCTCGGCAGTATGTCTTAGGTAAAGGTTCATTTAATTTACCCCTTGTTAAAGTTTAAACAGCGCTGCCAAATTCCACCAGACTTGGCATGTGTGACATGACTAACGACTCCGCTAAACTTTGAGTCAAAAGCTTCGATTTTGAAATGCATCATCTTTATGTATTTGCCCCTGAGCAGCAGCGCAGAGTGGAAAATAAATAAATAAAACGATTCCATTTACTCAGGTTTGAAATTTAAGCAGCTGAAAGCAACTCTGAAAGTTGTGCAATATTTATGCATGAATTTGATAAGGGGTTTATGCTCGAAGCAGAAAGAGCGAGGGGTCGAGGATACAGACGGCACTAGGGATCTTCCTCCTCCCTTTAAGAAGATAACGCCAACGCAATAGCCCCAAAATGTTTGCTCAGATGCTCCGTGCCATGGCGCAAAGCAGATGCCTTGGGGCTGAGCTTCAGCAGCCGGCATGGGTCAGAGTGGTTTTACCTGAACCTCGCACCGTCCTGCTGCTCCTCTTGCTGCTCCCCTTGTCCCTCTAGTTCTCACGTAGACCTTGAGCAGCCTGTTCTGATTCAATATGATTTAAACGGAATTATTCATCTTTCTTCCCAAGCCTGATCAGACATGAGTACCTAACCATTGTGGAAACACCACCACGCTATCTGCCTTTTGATCCTTTAGCTTGTATTTATGTAACACCGACTTTATATTCACTTGCAAATCTTCCCCCACGTAAGCCTCCAGGCTATGCTTAAGTCTCAGATTTTTTTTTTCCCTGCACAATACGTGGCTTTCTCTGTTCACCCATACAGCAAACTGTGAGTATTTTGGGTCTTCATAGGACCTCTGTGGATCTCCAGAAGCCACCCAGGCCAGTCATCTTCTCGTGGCAGGTCCAGCCAGAGCAGGTTGCTGAGGAACTGGTCCAATCTGAATTTTTGCACCTCACCCAGTTCAATGTTGGGAAGGCAATAATTTCAAATAGCAAATTTGTAGGTTCAACCGAGCAACCCTACACATGTGGGAAGAGCAACTGGATGCTCCTTTAAAACAGTCTGTAGAATTTTCCTTTCTTGGAACAGCTACAGAAAAAAAATGCACACGGCTTAGACTTATGATGTGCCGGGAATTAATATTTTCCTCAGTGTTTTCTTGTACAGCGCTAATTACACGCCTCTATTTCATCCCGTGTCGAAGCCTGCAGTGCTGACACAGATCTGTCCCAGGCCACAGCTAGAGCATCCGCTTGCGGTGACACTGAAAAATAACTAATCGTACAATTTTCAACTTTTAGCCCAAACCCTCTGTTCCTGGGACACTTCCTATCCGCAGTCGGAGACTTTGATGGGTGTTTTCCTTATTTCAGTATCAGGAGCTGTATTAATTTTGCACGCCCCACTCTTTGTACCATTTAGTATCTAGAGAGATGGGGCAGGTTTTTCTCTGTGTTTATGCAGGTCCACGCTCGTCTGAAACATCTGTGCAGCGCTGTTATGGTGTTTGCAAACACAGAGCTTTAGTGTCTCCTGGAGGATCATCAAACTCCACCATCCATTCCTATCGTATGCCAAAAATGAAATACTTAGAAATTCACCTAAGTTAGGGAAAGGTTTTATAATGAAATATTCAGGAGTCTACCAAATGTTCTGTTTTGACTGGAAACAAATGTTTTGCTTTACCTTATAACGAAATCAAACCTTTGGCGTTTGGGGGAAAAGAAAACCAGGATAAATTCTTCCTAGAGCAGAATATGGCCCATCGTGTTTATCTAGGAGAAACTTGCCCTTACTCCTGGCCTTTGCAGGAGACCCTGTCTTCAACAGCTACCGACTCCTGCTGACTGCACAGCTTGGGAAAGGGTGCGCAAAAATTATATGTTGTTGAAAACCCGCCAGCTGGATGCCAAGCCCACCTCTGGGACTGCCTTCCTCTGATGAAAAATAAATATTTACAGTTAATAATTTACAGTTGAATAGTTCTTTTGAACAGCAGTGCTACTGTACAGTGTGAAAGAGCTCCCCAAAACTGGCTCATTTTTTAACTTCAAAGTTTGATGGATATACTCTAAGTCCAAGATAAAGTACATTTACGCCAATAGGTTTGAAAGGTGATCTCTGATCTTAGCCTAGTTCTCCATCATCAGTTAGTAAAAGCACTTGGCAAGGTATTCAGTATCTGTTGCTGTGTTCCTTTCCAGATAACTGCTTTTATGGGGCTGATCCAGTTCCTAGCAAAATCAGAAGGGAATTTGGCGCCGTCTTACTGTAAATTTTGCGTATCTAGTAGGAGAGAAAGGGCTGAAAGTTTCAACTGGTGCAAATCAGCATCGTTCTGTTAAAGTCAGCGTTTGGAGTCTGTCCCTGGGTTTATCAAATAAACTCTTCATTTCCTTGAGAAACACCAGGACTTCAGAACCAAGTGAAAATAAACCTGGTTTCTGCTGAAAGCCAGCATTTATCAAAATCATTCTTAAAATGCAGCATTGCAAGGTGCAAAGATATGTAAGTACCATCAGCTATGTCTTGGCTTACATTTTACCACACAACATGTAAGCGATCCAATTGATATTAATATCTTGATTTAACCAATTACACTGCTGAAAGAGTGGTTAAATTTGCCCTTCAGCTCTAGGTATGTTGGCATAAAAATCAGGAAGATTAACTTCTCTATAAACATCTCATTTAAGATCTTAAAATCCTTAATAAATCTAACAACCCTGAATAGCCTTCTGTGGCCTTCAGTAAATCACGAGCCAAAAGAGCCGACGTAACAGGTCCCAAGCTCGCCGTGTCGAGTGAATGAGAAGGATGACCCGTGGCATCGGTGGTAAACACTATAAAAGAACTGCAGCCTCTACTGTTCTCCCCTGAAGCAGTTGTACCCAGTGGTGGGTATTTTTTCCATGGCTTTTGCTGACCACAGCGTGTTTGTGGTGGTTGGGCCCCTGTTCCCATTAAACAACCTTTGGTCCTACCAGTCTTGACTAAAACTAAGATCGGTTTTCTCTCTTTGAACATGAATGCTAAGCTTGGAAATATTTCTTGCTGTTGCAGACAGGCTCCCTCTCCTTATCTCGCAGCAGTGGAGTCTCAGAGCAGAGTCATCATTAAACGAAGCTCGAAGATGAATCACGAAGAAAAGGTCAAATTTCACTTCCTGGAGATTTGGAGGACTTACATATTTCTTACCGTTGGGTTAAATGATCAAGATTTTATACAGGTGGTTTCTGAACAGCATTTATGCATCTCTGAAAGGTCATCGGGCTCGCAGCTTGCTGGGTGTATGGATTGTTTGTGAAATAATTGCTGGTTTAAAGAATTTAGAGAGCTCCTGCCCAAGAAAAGAATCAGCTTTTGGGTGACGATGGTTAGATATGGCGGTGGGGAACCATCAGCAGAACTGGATCTAACAGGAGAGCTGACCAAAGGAATAGAGCTCCTGCTGTGCATCCTGGTCCCCTCCCTGCAGCAGGGATTTCGTGTTTCTCTGTTGGGCACAGGAGGGTCCCTCATCCCAGTGCCCAGACCTAGCTCTTATTGCCATGGCCAAAGGCTTGGAATATCTTCTTATTCAATTACAGGTATTAAACGCTTGCCCTATAACGTGAAAACCACATGATGACAACCCGTTACGGAGGACGAGCATAGCACAGCGATCTTGGCTTGGCTCTCTTGTCCTAACGCATAAATGTTGTATGCCCGTGGCTTGATCCCACAGCGGGCAGGTGCCGCGGTGAACACGGCTGTGGTACTCATCAGCACGTCACTCCCCTCACGGCATCACTCTCACTCCGCACTAGGTACAGAGAGACCAAGACACACCAGCAACACCACCCCAGCAGCAGAGTGACAAACATCAGGCAGTTTCAAATGTTATTTTTCAGCAAAAGGAAGGAAAGGAGATAGCTGACCACGGACTCACTTCAACACGTCACACGCCGCAGCGTCTCTCCAGGACACAGCCCTGCTGGGGACAAACAGCTTTGCTGTTAAACGCCGGCTGAGAATCTGGTCCGCAGCGCTCCTGCTTTAGGTTTCTTTGCACCCATCCCTACGTGCTGGCCCTTGGGGTTTTGCGCTAGTTCTTTTCCCCCCTCGGGTACAAGCAACCGGGTTGAACACGCGCAAACTAATTTAAAATCCATACTCAGATCAGTATATATGGCTTGCACGTGTGTGCGTGGGTATACAGGCAGACAACACGGAATATAAACACGTGTGTGCGCGCGCACGGGAGACAAAAGGCACTTGCAAAATACATGTAGAGTTCAACGCTCTCTTGCACAAAAAAGAAATTTCCTGAAACAACACATCTGAAATACCCTTACAGATGTTCCTCTGCATTACCAAAAAAAACCGTCCCCTGAGCTAAAATGAAAATTGATTTTGAAAAAAAAAAAGCTGAAGGATATGAGTGGATCATCATAATTGGATCAACATGCTCCAAAAGCTTCAGGCTACTTCAACTTCATTTCTTAGCTGACAGCTTTCTTTTGGAATTCTTCAAACCAAACACAAATGGTTTGATTGCAATATGTGAAACATTTGACCATCATATCCTTGACAGTCAGTGCGCTGCAGGGGAGATTTGATAACTGTTGTCAAATTCATAACAGCCAGTCTAATCCAAAGAACCAGCAAAAAAACACAGGAGCTGCTGCAACACAACCGGAGACGGTATTAACGCAAAATGACACCGTTTACGGGGAAAACGGAGAAAAAGGCTGGAATGGGTCTTCTCCAAACAGCGTTGCAACCACAGGGACGGCTCTTATTGATTCTTAGTTGGTAGCGACAAATTCGAGATGTTAAAAATCCCCTTGTTTTTTCTTTCAACTCGTGAGAAATTAAAGCAACAAGAGGAAGCCACCCAAACTGAGCGTGCACTGATTTACGGACAGTACCTTCAAGGTAGGTTGACGATAAATTGCTCCTCCCCAAAAAAGGGGTGTTGCAGGGCATATGTGAGGGCCACTGGCAAATTTACGCAGCTCAATACATTTTAGAGTGTTAAATGGGTGAAAAAGAAACGTGAAAAGCACGTAAAAAAAGTAACAGAACAAAATCCCACGGTGTCTCCTCTGTGGAACCCTAGCACAGGCAACGGTGGACGCTGCAGCGCTAATTGGCAGAAAGGAATTAAGGGCTATCGCGGATAAACTAATTACTGGATGTCAATACGGTACCAAACATCCAGTAAGAGGAGTTTTCGTAAGTACGCGCTTTCTAAAGTCGATGCTTCAAGAGCTTTATCACAATTTTGTGGAGGATTTAATCCGTAGTCCCAAACCCAGCATTTTTGGAGCAAGTGTATCCGCTCAGGGTTAGGAAGGGGAAGTGATAGCCCTTCCACAAAGCTCTCGCTGCGGGGAGGTTTCCCACACGACTTTACCAACACCCAGCTCCTGCAAGATGCATGATTAATCTCGTCCTTCAGCACGATGGCTGTACTCCCAGGCCTTCCTCCTGCACCTTGCCTCCTCCTCTCTTTGGCCATACCCACAATAAACATATTTAGTCCAGAGTTTTCTCTTACACGATTATCACTCAGCAGTGACATGGCTTGTTCCACCACCACCACCACCCCCCATCTACCACCCCCCCACCCCCAATTCCTTTATCTGTTTCTCTCCCTGAAAACTCGGGAAGCGAAACAAAGTTTAACGACTGTTCACAGTTCCGTGTCCTGCAAAATTAGAGAAACATCTGGAAGTTATTTTTGCTTCAGAATTATTTTTAACTGACGAAATGGTCTCATCTGTGGTGCTCTCAGTGCTGGAGAGCGAGCAGGAGTTACCCCTCCTTCCCAACGTACACCGCAAATCAGATTCCACGGGTTTTTCTAGCTCCTGAAATCCTCTGGATTTTTGGGTTCCATTTAGGAACAGCTTTCATTAAACAGCTATAAAACTAAATTAAGAGAAAGCAATAAAATCTGATTAGAGCCAAGAAAAAAAAAATCAATAGCTCAGCATGAACAACTAAGTAATAGAATAATATTCCAAACACTTCTGAAAGAGGAGTTTTAGTATAAAAGTCTTAGCTCCTGGGAAAAGAGATGTTATCCGAGCTGGAATTGGGTCTGAACAACTGGGATTAATAAATCTACATTCTTTTATTCCTCTCTAGCTCTAACTACCAATCGTCTTTCATTTCTAGCACTGAGCTGCGGTGCGGTACAGCAGAGCAACATCACCCGGTTTGCTTCCCCGCATCCCACTTTGGCTGCATGTCACCGGAGAGGAGAGGATGCACTTCTCACCGGTTCCTGGCGGGTCTCCCGCCCCGCAGACCTGGCTGTCGCGCACCCGCGGGTGATCCGGCACCATAGCCGGACTCTTGCAGATTGAAAATTAGGAATGTCAAATGTAAATACAATTAAATTTTGACTTTCTTGGGGAATTTCAGCCAAGAATAGCACACAGGTAAGGAAACGGGGCTATAAAAATGGATTGGCTTGAGAAGGCTGTCTGTATTTTATTGAAAAATGTGTAGCCAAAAATTTGGGGCTGCAGTGTTAAGCACTTGGGGACAGGAGTGGGACACAACTATTTATGATGGACAATACTGAGAGATGATTTTATTTTGGGAGCAAAAAGAGATTTGTGGGGGAAGCTGATTTTTTCTTATACAACTGAGCCACGAGACCAGAAAACTGCACATACAGGTGCCATGTTCTCAGGTGCCATACGGCAGGAACTTCGCCCTGGATGTATAGAGCTTTACTCTGCTCCAGCGTTTATTCTTACCAGATGGCACTAGAGAGGACGAGGTTGTGTTTCTGCTCTGGAAAGGAACTTTCTTCCTAAGCAAATGTGATGGCTGTGTGGAAAGCCCCAATTTAGACCATGTGCAGAACACATGGCCGCGCCGCCTGGAACTTGTTAGTGTTGGAGCGCACGTTGTCGTACGAGACTTCAGGGAGCAGATGCAGCACATGGCTGGGATTGCCCTGAGAAAAAAATATATCCATTTCGTGACAAACAGAGAGCAGCGAAGGGTACCTGGAGGAAACCTGAAACTTCAGAAGACAAATGAAAAGCAGAGATTGTGTTCCAGTGGAAATCCCAAAGAGAAGCGCCCTATCTCAGTGAACTTGGCTTGCCAGTGATAATGAAATCGTCTGAACAGCAACGGGGTACGTTTTGGTAGATTCAGTCTACTGCAGGCTTTGGCTGGTAGATGAGGAAGCTCATTTGCATTTCAAAGCTGGCCTATATTTTGCTGATAGAGAGTTAATAATGCAACGTCTAGGTGTATTTGTTGCTCAGAGGTAACAAGATCAGACCGAGATATGCCATTCTGCGATGACTTCAGCTGCATTGGGTGGTTTGCCCCGGGTTTGTCCAAGATGCCCCGGTGTCCAGCGAAGTGTGAGACTACCTGCTGCTGGAGCAGCCAGAGGTGGCTGCTGGGTACCAACATCTCCACCTAACAAGGCTGGATGCAGGAAGATTCCCACTGCCCCAAAGCCCAGCTTAGGGCTGTTCTCTCAACAATGGCATAGATGGATGATTATTTATCCAGAACAATTTATCACTTGCATTCTGACAAAAATTAATGAATTTGATTACAAACTCTGCTATGAAATTAATTACACCAAGTCCCAGATATTAAACATAGACCTTGAGAATGCATGATTAAAAAGCTGTGAGATCTCTTTATTTTTGTGGCCTAACAAAGATACATAGTTATCTCCATTTCTCCCAGATTCCCCTTAGTTTTCCTCCTACTCAAAATGTAAAATTGATTTGTTGCGTTGGGGAATAAACAACAAAAAATGATGCTTGTCTGAGTTTGGTTATATGACCGTGATAAAACTTAATTGGTCACCAAAAATTAGTATTCAGTGCATGTAACACTCAGTAAGGAAAAAAAAAAAAAAAAGGACAGCTAAAACTTCTACCAAAAAGGTACATTTGGAAATCTCATCCTAGAAAGACAATTCTCAGCACCAAGTTTACTAAGGTATTATGAAGGTACTCGATGGAGATGGATATGAGGTCAGGTATCACGGGACCCTGAGCAAACATCGAGCGGAAATTTAACAAAACGACTTCAGGTATGATCTCAACACACTTCTTTTTTTTTTGCTTAACCTGCCTGTACCGCATCAGAAAGGGCTTTGGGTCATTATGATGTTTCACATCTAGGATCTGACACACACGGCACAGACTCCTCCTGCCTTCTGTTCTCCAACCCTCAGAAGCATTTTGGTCTCTGCGTCTCGCTCGCTCAGTGTATATACAACACGGAGAAGAGAAAGCCAAACAACGCACCATGGTAAAAGGAGAGAAATTAATGCAAATAAAATAATTCCTCTGGAATATTAATATACTTGCTTTGACCTTTTTTCCCCAAACTGACGCAATATTTAAACCTTATATAAAACGTCCACATTTTAGGAGTTTAGGAACTAAAACCAGACATCATTTGGGGAGGAATACAGAAAAAGGCAAATACCCAGAGGTGGTCAAAGTGTACACCAGTCATGCAGCCCTTAGGCGAAATTATTACCATAGATATCAGTGATAGCTCCCTGCAAATCTATTTAAAACAGGACGTTAAAAATACCCTGTATATATAGCGGGAACATCCTATGAACTTCAATAACAAATAGAGTTTTGAAGCCAAGGAAAGGGAAGATCTCCAGAGAAAGTCATGGTAGCTCCAGAGGTGGTCTCAGCAGCCACTGAGGGAGTCTGTTCCTCTGTCTGTAAATGCTGGTATTTTTCTTTAAAGTCAGAGGAAATTAGAAACAACAGACTCCAGGGAAAAAAAAACCCTGTAACTCATAGACCCCCACTGTATTTTCTCTTTCTTTAACTGAGAAATTCATTATTCTTCCTTATGCCTATGGCTCTCACTCATCCGTACCGTGCCCACCTCTTCCATCCTACCCCTCTGTCGCTGTGAGCATTCACACAGAGAGACATCGGGCTTTCATTTCACTGTAGGAGGGACCTTATTCATTAAGAAAGAAGGTCACGAGGGTGTTAAAGCAGTTCAGCAGAAGCTAAGACACCTGCACCCATCAGCTAGGAAGGCTGGAGCTGCTGGAAGCTTTTGCCCAAAGGGGAATAGTTGGAAGCGTTGATGCATCTGAATAGATTTGCCTACAGGAGCAACCACGAACAAATTGGGCTGAATTCAAACGTGTGACAACCTCTGCGATCCTAAGGAGGTGGTTGTGGTTGATAGTCACCCCTCGCCTCTAACCTCGGGCTGAATTGCAGACCTTTGCAGTGAATTCAGCGCTGGACTTTCAATACTTCTATTTGAAGTAACAGCATCAGAACCCAGCCCGTCGCTGCGCTTCAATAGCGGCTCTCTGCTGCTCAACAACTTGAGTTATATTTATTAACCTTTCATGATTACTAATTTTGCATGCTTGTGGCAACATAGCTGGCATTATAATTACTCTTTTAGGGTATTAAGCAAAGATCATCCAGAGCCTGGTCTCGTTCCCAAATTCGTCCATTTAAAAATTAATATAAGAAAACATTATTAAATAAGTGTTACTTAATACAAAGCAAACAAGTTAATCCTTTGGCCTTGAACCTGACTTTCATACACAAGTACAATCATAAGCATCTATTTTGTCATTTAAATCTCGTCGCTCCTGTTGCTGAGCCATGAACCACGCAGAAAAGCATTGCTGAGAGCTGCAGTGACCCAGCACAAGAGACAGAGGATACCTGGTCCATGAGCACTGTAAAAACATACACACACCAAAAAAACCAAACCAAACCAAACGAAAAAAATCCCCAAACAACAAACAACCTAAAAAAACCTGATGCAAGAAAGAGGAAAGAAAAAGGAGAAAAATTGTAGACTAGAACAAAGCCACCAATGCTGGAGCCATCGGAGCTCCCTGCCTGTGCCTCGTGCCACCCCAGGATCCTCCCTGCTGCTCCTCCTGCCGCGGGGCTGGGAAAACATTTTTTGACTGAGAGATATTTTTTAAATGCTGAGAAGGGTTATAGTGAGAAAGCAGTTCAGAAATCCTTAAATGTGGAGCGTGCAGAGTTTCTTATCGTATGCTTCTGTTTTCCCGCCCCACTTTCCCCTCCGTGCAGGAGATATTATGGGATGAGAAGATCCATTCCGATCGCAACGGTACAGATACACACACACTCACAGATACACACTCATGGTGTATATTATAATTTTACAGGTGGCACGCACTTTACTAAGAACTTCCAAATCCTTTTCAACCCAAATTAGGAATTCCCTAATCCAGATTAGCACTGAAAAACAAACGCCAACGTAACCTCAACGTGTAATTTGAAAGGTAATTTGCACCGAGAGAGCAAAGTAAAGGGCTGCACTGTAAGTGAGAAAGGATTAGACCCATGGAAAAGTATTGCTATAGCAACAAAATAATTGATGAGAATATGTATAACAAAGCCAGAGCCACAGAAATGTGACGGGAAGAGGCTCGCACGCCCTTTAACAACATCACTCTTCCCTTTGTAATAACTAACGCGTTGAAAGGAGTGAGTGCGCTTTCATTTTACCGTTTGGTTTTTAAACTCTTTTTCAGCACCAATTGGCAGCTCACGGTCACTGGAAAAATACCGCGCCTGCCCCGGCCGAAGGGAAGCGGCGGGGTTGTTAACCGACCCGATCCCACCCTAAACGGCATCTCCCCTCTGGCGGATAACCGGGGCTCGATGGTGTTTGTGTGGACGTTAAAGCCCTGTGAAGGACCGTGGGCGATAGCGCGGGGCGCGCGGCCATTCACCGCGGCCATCAGGAGGTCTCCCACCCTGGAAGGCAGCCGCTTTTAACCTATGTTTTGCTAATGGGAACTTACGACGGTGGCCTGATGTCCCAGCTCCACGAACGTGCGGGAGAAGCTTTCTGCATCTTCCTTTGGAAGATCGGTTTAGGCGTGAGAAAAATGTATTATCACCACCATTCATCCTTTAAGGCTGTAAAAATCTGCCAGTGAAAACCCCCCAAAAGGCTTAATGCATTACCAAAGCACTAATTTTGTTCTTCATTATTCCCCCAAACCCCACATTTGAAACCGAAGCTCCTGCTCTACAGAGAGCTGTTGTTTAATGTATTTCTGTATGTAGATCCTTGACAGGGACCATTTTTCTTGCCTCTCAGGTGGCTCGTACAGTGAGATTTATGTCCATTACGCATAAATTCCTTGCAATATTGCTCCAGCATAATCAGCAGAAAATCTGAGACAGCGCCCACAGCAGCCACAAAACACCGCCAGAGACGCTTGGACTCGGGCCACCTTCTCGAAGGCACAGGGACTCCGTTGAAATCGGAGGCTTATTGTGGCCCTGAGAGGTGAGAGGGAACGCCAGGGTCCCCTCACCCTGCTGAGCCCCAGCGTTGTCCTTGCCTGGCCTGAATGCAAACGTCACCTCTGAGTGGGACAGCCCAGGTTCGACAGCAACCTCAGTTCAGGTGCTAGCCCTTATACTACCTCTAGCCCTGAATTTCTATTAATAATAATAATAATAATTTTAAAATTGCTTTTCATCCCTAACACAACGTCAGCATCATTCTCTGTGACCTATCTGTAATAAATATACACATCCACATCCCTGACCTGGCCATGAGGACGCCTGGCTCCTCCCTGCTCGGTGCTAGGGACACGTACCAGCTCCGCTTACCTCGCTGCTGGACTCTTCCCTCTCGCTGCTTGTCGGGGTGGGTTTCAAGGCCCCGTTGTCTGCCCGCACCCTGCCTGCAGTGCGCTGTCGCTCACCCAATGAGCTCGCCCTCTGTACGGTCCGTATGCCTGCCCCCTGTTCTGTGTCATTGGCTATTTTCATCTCCTTCACATATGTTCTTTAGCTGATACGTAAAAAAACCAAAATTAATTCTAATACTTCTCTTCCAACAGTCAGGGTGCAGCCAGGGGGACCTCCAGGTTGAGACCTCACAGCCAGGACTGGTCCCACTTCCTCAGAGAGGGGATCTCAGCCAGAGGCAGGAGAATCAAAATGAAATAAAGGAAAATTGAAGAGCTAAACTCACCCTCAACTCTTCTCTCTGGGACAGGCAGAAGACAAACAAATGACCAGGTAAAGCATCTGCTTCTACACTTTCCTTCCCTGGCGTGGATTTGCTGAATGTGGCACAGGACAACTCCTCCAGCATCTGCATCACATGCCCTGCCCAACCATCCACAGGTCTCTCTTCTCCCAGGAGCGATTACCCACAGGCAGCACTTTGGGGCACAGCCGGTGCGCCTTGCAGGGCTCGTGGTGATGGGAGATTGCTTCTACGGCAATAACACACACTCAGGAGAAAGACCAAAGAAGGATTGACTTCCTGGTGACTGGGAAGTGGTTTTTTTCCTTATTCTAGCCCCAATACAAGGCTTTGACAGCCAGTTGTCTGTCTTTCCCATTAGGCTGCGAGAGCTCCTATTGGAGCGAAGTCATTTTGCAGCACAGACAAGTGCGTAATATTCTCCAGCCCTCAAATCAGCAAGGTCCTTCAGCTTCGTTTTGAGAGTAACTGTATTCTACAATTAAGGTTAATATAAACAAGCAAGTACTAATTATTGTGTAGGGGTTGCATCAATCTGTCGTTTCCCGGTTTTAAAGCATCAGTGACGTTATCCTGCAAGATCCAGAGGCTCGTAAGCACTATACGAGCTGCATGCAAAGTCTTTGGTATGCAAGCTGGGTGTTCAGGAGCTATTCCTGATCCACACTGCAGCTGATGAAAAAATAATTGTACCCAAATTGTTTTGGGCTTCTCCAAAAATTTGTTAGATTATTTATCAGCAGCACTGCTGCTGCGTCTTAGTTTTGCTGACTGAACAACCATAATTTGAAAAAAAGATGAATTGCTTTCAAGCAATGGGAAATCATCTCAAGGTAAATAATTGCTGCGGTAAACATGAATCTTTGCTACTCCTCAGGGAGCAGCTGTAAAGGCCCACAAAGCTGTCAAGAGAGATGAGATGAACTGCACCTAACTTTGGCCATCTAAAAAAATCAGGAACCTACTGCCCAGATGATCGTGGTCCACTGCTAATGAACAACCTCCTCCAGAAGGTGACTCCTCCCACCTCTCAGCTGACTGTTAAAGAAGCCTTAGCCTACATTTTAGATGATTAAAGTTGGTGAAACAAGTCTCTGTGTGCCCTAATTAGAGCAAGGTCTTTGAGAGCTGTCCTTGATTTCTCACGCAAGACCAGCAGAGCCATTCGAGTGGCATGGGCTGCCCTCCAGTTGCTGCAATTCCCACTTGTGCCTCTAGGAAGACTGTCCTTTATGTTTTGATTGAATTTATTGATTTATATTTATTTATTAGACTCTCTTCTTGTCCGAGTTTCAGATCAATATCGGGTCAATGGTGGCACAGAATGATTATCACGGCTGCCTGGCCACTAGACGGGAAAACTTGCACTGCTCTTGTTACTGTAAAAATAGAAAACACAAACGACCCAGAAAGTCCACAAAGGTGTCAAATTAAACTGCCAACACAAAAGTCAGCTCGATGAATTATGTTTAAATACTGTATCAGACCAGTTAGATGCTTCTTGTTTTCCATTTCGACAAAACATTGAGATAAGAGCCTGATGGTCCACCCAGTTCCCTTTTTCACTCGCTGCTCTGGGGGATCACGTCCATGCCCCATCCTCTCCCCTGTGCCTACACCAAGACTCTCATCAGTGATCAGCAAAGCACCCCGCAGCACCCTCTGGAAGAGCATCTCCCCCCAGCAGACAGCAGCATCCACCTCCAAACTGCCTCAGGATGCTGCAGAGGAGGGCAATGGGTACCCAGCGTGGGGGTGCAGGGCACAGCCAGCACGCACCCCTACCCTGCCCAGGGCGTGCCGGAGGCACGGCACTGCTGCCCAGGCTGGGGGCACGGCCCAGAGCAAGGATTAGACTGCTTGGACCTTCATCCATACAGCAAAACCGCATCAGCGCAGAGTTCAGCCTCCTCCCAGCCGAGAGAGGAGGCAGAGATTTCATTCCTGCCAGAAAACTTTATTACCGTAAATCTTTCAACCCGTCTTTTCCACGGGTACACGCTGCGTGTTACACCACAGCCTCTACAAGCTCAAACATCTTTTCTCTTGGGTGTGGGCTGGCTGTCAAAAGGCAACTCCCAGCACACCCAGAGCCTCCTCTGCCGGGGGAAGGTGGGTCCCGTCCTCGGCGCAAGCCCCTAGAGGGAGACATGACCCCGACTTTGGGCGGCGACACGCGGGAGCCAGGCAGCAGCTCCCGAGACCCCAGCTCCCAGGGGGCGAACCCCGGGGGAGGGACGTGCCCGGTCACCGCTCCGCCGGGAGCTCGCCGTGCGACAGGCGCGTGGTACTCGAAGACCTCCTGGCGGAGCGATGGGCAGCGCTGGCCTGATCTACGAGTAGCCACGAAGGCTGCAGGAGGAGCCCACAGCGTTGCACATCCCACGGTGCGCTGGCACAAGCGTGGGGATGGGAGGGGATGGATGGGAGGAAGAGCAGTTCCAAGCCAACCTGGGGACGTGACAGCTCCAGCTTCCTCCTCCTGGGAAGGAGGCTGTAGCAGCCTGTGACGTGCCTCTTTTTCAGCTAAGTGCGTGATGGTCCCCTTTATCTCCTTGTTCATGATGATAGCAATATCAAAATGCGAATGAAGAAAAATGATTTTAAAGTGCCACAAAAAGAACAGGACTGGATTATCAGTGCATTTGCGTGGACAATAAAATATCACCAATTCACAAAGATAAACTACACGGAAGATTAGTCTGAACTGCCAATTTCTTAAAACGTTTCTCATTTCTTGGTTATGGCTATTTTTGCAAATCTCCCTCTCAGAAATCACATTTCTTTCAAATCAGATCGTTGCCCTAGGGTTGTTGACCTTTATTTCGCCCATCTGGAAAACAAATGAAGCAGGAAGGATAACAATATGAGATACTAATCAGAAGCGCTGTTTGTTTTTTTGGAAGCTTGATTTCCAGCTTCTGTATTTCCCCCTAAAGGCACCGCCAGCAATACACTGGGTAACTGCTCTGCAAGGAACACCGGCAGCTTGGCCAGAAGTGACATCTTACCAGTGGTGAAAGAAGGGGAAAAGAAGAGTGAAATGAACAGTAAAAAATGAGCGCAGATGTAGCTGCAACAGGGTGGCTCAAGGGTCAGGTGAAGTACCTTGATATTGCTGCTAGAGCCTTGTCATTCCAGATGTGACCTAAAAAGTTTAGTGGGAGGTTGGCTAGAGTGACGGGCAAGGGCCAAAGAAGCTATTGCTGTCAATTTTGGTCTAAGAGATGTAACACAATATTTGTAAACAGAGCTGTGAAAGTAAGCGTGCCTGGGGAGGGGTTCGTTATGATGGCTGAGCCAGAGGGAAAAAGAAGAGCAGCCCAACAGCGAGCAAGGGAAAGCAGCTGGGGTTTGTTTTTTCTCACTAAGCAAAGCCAAGATGCGGGTGCAGGCGGACGACATGGTCGGTCAGAATTGAAGAGGAATTTATCAGTTTGGAGGATTTGAGTCCCGTGGTTCTAACCGATGAATTTATGAGTTCAGTCACGCTGGGAGCAAACCTGATTTGGTAGAATGATAGTAAGGCTTGACATTTTATTATTAGAAATCTGTGGGTAGCAAAATCAATAGTTTTTAGGCAGCTCTGTTAAAAAAGGAATAATACATTTTAGCGTTCATTAAACGCTATTCTTTTCTCAGCAATCTCACTGTTTTTCTCACCACTGCATCTCACCCAGGTATTGAATTAGCCTCGAAACACCGCGCAGGTCTTTGTGGAAAAACATTGCAGCAGCTGTGGCTGAGCAAGGACTACCTGGCCACGGATGGAGAAAGGTTATTTGTCCAAAGACAGTAAGATTGGACCAAGAAAAACAATGTGGGGAGACCAGCACCGAGTCCTTCTCTCAGCTGCTATTGTGCCACATCACTTGCTGGCAGGGCAGAGCCAAAGGGACCAGCGGTGGTTTGTCAGCACCGACGGAGGTCTGCACCCAGTTAAAGCCACACAGCTCTCGGGTTTAAAACAGCAGAGCCATTACATATGCAGCTCCTGTGCCTGCACACAGCCTTGAATATCAGCATCTTCTTTGATGATAAATAGCGTAAATGGTGGCTAGGACACTGAGCTACCAGGGGATCGCTGGCAGCCCCCTGTACACACCACCGAAGATGAGCAGAAGGGCTATTGGTGCAGAGTCTCCTCTGAAGGACAGACTGCTTGTATCCCATAATAGTAGATTCCATTTAAAAATAGCAAATGATAGTCAGAGGAATAATAAAACCTAGAAAATCATACCAAAAGCCAGCAATACATCAAAGCTATTTTAATAGCTCTTAATACAGCCGCTGACAGAGCTACCGTACTTGCAAGGCTGGGTGACGGATCAGGCAGAGGGGTCTGGTTTTACATTCATTTCATCCTAAAAGTTTCTGTTGCTTCTTGCATGTAAATTATAGATAATGATTGTGCTGACAAGAGGTTGAGCTTGGCTGACTCCACTACAAGGTAAAATTGGAGGAAAATACCTAGTTACAAGGACATTTCTTGGGTTTTTCCCCCTTGGAAAAAAAAAATTGCATGAAGTTAATTGCACAGGGCTTCTTATATCTCTTGACTGGCTACTGAACCTGAGCCATAACTCAGTGCTTCTGGATGCTAAGAGAGGAAATGTTGTTTGATGTAGTAGGTGCAATCCCAAGCTTATCAAATCATCTTGCTTGCCTGTAAAGCTAAGCTCCAATTTATGATGTTTTATGAAGCCACAGATTGAGCTAAGGCTATAAAAATTGGGACTTAATATTCAGGAATAAAAATGCATCGAGTACCACCGAAGTGACATTTTTTTTTAAAGGACTTGTACCCTGCTTGCATTAAATATAACCAGAGTGTGACAATAACGGTGTGCTGTCCACTGGAGGGAAAAACCCAAGACAAACAGCCCAGGTTTGCTGTTCCTAGAACACGGGCACTCGCTGCTGCGCGTGTATTAAGGCAAAACGATGGGTCTTACCATAGAACAATGGCTCCTAAAGCACCATGCCTCGGATGGCCCTTAGCAAGTTTATTTTTCAGCATTCTCCCGCAGAAAGCACAGAGAAGTCTCTCAAAGCACATCTGCCTGCCAGACAGGGGTTTTGCTTCCAGCGACCAAATGCGCAGAAAGACACTGAAAATTTCCATGCAGCTGTTTTGAAAGCAGCCCTTGCGTTCGCGCACCTGAAGAAAAGGATGAGACTCCTTTTTTTATGGCCTTGAAAAATGAAATTAAGAGAGATGGAAATTTTTCTAACCCATTCCCGCACTCCCCAGAACCAGCACTGCCTCTGAAACACTTTCCCTCGCTGATCTTTTATTACAGTCATTAGGAGAAGACACCCACCTACTTAAATTATATCTTTAAGGCCCTGGTGGAGCAAAGCACATAAATACCTATTTAATGTCAGACATCTATTGAGCCAAACATTTAAGCAGTCATCTAACTTCCAAAGGTGTTCGTAGGACTTAACAGCTGCTAAAGTTATTGCTGCGGAGAGATGAGGTTATTTACATGCCTGATGTTAAGTGCACCACTGACGCAATCTTCTGAATCGAGGTTGAAAATCCTTCGGAAAAATTAACTAAGATAGCAATTATACGAGAATTGTTTAAAACATCACTTGGTTTTCACTTTGAGATTTGGGGATCTAATTAAGAAGCAGGACTGACGCGTTCGAATGTGTCCTGCTGGCTGCCCAAGGGATTCGAGTGCTCACTCGCTTAAGCTCGTTTGAACAGTCCAGCCTTGATCATTAAAGGGATGCGCTAATGGCAGATGTGGGCACCATGCAGTCTTAAGGATTCAAATGACTTAAAGCGGTGCAACACCTGAAGTCACTTTTAATATGATTTAAAGATATAAAAGTGTTCAGTCTCTTCAAATGCCTTAAGGATACGCACAGATAGCCTCTTTAGGAGCAGCCTGTGCCAGGAACAAGTTACTCCCCCAGCTGCTCATTAAAACCCACTTGCTGGAGGTTTTGAATGGATCTGTTGGCAAAGCAGTTCAAATGAGCACTTTAATTCTCTTCAGGAAAAAAAAAAAAAAAAAAAAAAAATCAGCTGGCTTAGCTGGGACCAGTAATGCAAAGTTTAAACCAACCTGGCTGAGAAGAATGAGGAGCATGAGTACACATGGCCTGATCTCAGGGTAATGGAGGAGGCATCGACTGGCCTGAGCAGGTATCACCTCCGCTGGCAGGTGCACGTGTTCCTGTTCCACGAGTCCATCATTTGTGCACTTACTCACTCACTCACTTACTCACTCTAACATAGGCCCAGAAGCACTTAGGGTATTATTTTCAATAGTTTTTCCTGGTTGAATTATGACAACAAATGGCACAAGATCCAGGGGACACGTGGCTCGGAAGACAAGATCGTTAGCATGCCTGCCCATGACTGGTGATGCGACCCCAGCAAAACTAACACATTCCTTGAACCATCGTTTCGAATCTGCAAACCCAACTTCTGGGTAAAACTCCTCGGTACAAATCCTGCCCGGGGCTGCAGTTCCGTGCGTGAGTTCCTGGCTCTGCCATGGGTGATGGTTTGCACCAGGTGGAAACTCCACTCACGGATGCAGGACCTGTGCGTGGCACAAGAGACCTTTGGGGCCAGAGCGTTACTGAGCAGGTGTCACAAGTGTATTTCAGGCAATATTTTTGTTTCCTGCATTTTAAAATAATTCATGATGCGGCTGCGCAGTCAGCATTTACAACCCATGGTTTCCTTTCCACTCTCTCCGTGTGCTTCCCTGGATCTGACAGGGTAAAATAAAACCTAATCCGTGCCGAGGAAGAAAAACAACTCACTAAACCACCACCTAAACCAAGAGGTTTGAACTCAGAGAAACTCTATTATATGCTCGAGTGACTCCTGGAACGATAGGAAGCTACGCATGATTGTGTAGGCAAGTAGATATATGCAAGGCAGATGTTGTCCTCACTGCCACGCATTGAAGTCTCATCACTGGCTTGGATACCGTCTTCTCTCCGATGGTCCGTTTGAGGTGGTCACGCCAGGAGAAGATGGTAATGATGCGTCTTTAAGTCAGGCAAGTCCTGCTTATTAGGTGTTCGATTTGACTAAACGTGAACTTGGTCTAAACCGGAAACATCAGTGATGGAGTATCCCTGCAGAAAGAGAAGCTACAGCTGCCTCAGCTCCGCAGAGCGAGGGTGGTATTTGAGAAGAGAAGATGGGCTGTTGCTATTAGCCTGATCTACAGCCAAAGGGCATCGAATCTCGTTTCTATCAGGTATAGTCTGCTCTAGGTCTCCAGAAGCCTGATCATATAACAGGCACTTTCACTCCATTTCATTGGTTTGTTTTTAGGGTTTTTTATTCCTCTTCAGTCTCCTCCCCTGGTGAGGAAATCCTCTGGAGAAGACGACTTCTAATAACAAATCCCCACCACTGCGTTCTTCTTTTGAAGAGATTTGCAGCTCATGTAGACTGGCATAACGTTATTAGATACCGGTGGAAAAAGACCGGTTGATGGCAGCTTTGGGCCTCAGCTTTGATAAGAAATCTCAGTAACAAATGGTAAATACACGTTCAACACACTTGGACCAAGAGTCAGCTGTGCAGCTTCCACGGATGTGAATGACTTCAGCAAGCAGCAACACTTCGCCATAGAAGTGAGATCTCGGATTAACCATCAGATTAAATAACCGACACGACTGGCCAGGCTCTTGCGTCTGCAGCCCACCCCAGCAGCACCGTTGGTCCACGGTGGCCTTGCTGGGCTGGAGGAACAACTGCAGTGTGGCTGTCACTGCCCACCTTCCTCTGGTTGCTCTCAAATTTTGTTCTCACCCTTTTTGCACAGTTACTGGCTCCTTTGTTTGCTGTTACAGCACATAAAGAGGATAACGGTGAAATGCAACACAAAAACATAGAGCAGGGACAAAGGAGGACAGAGAGCAGAAAGGGCTGGAAGAACCAGTGGAAGCGATTTGGGGTTAAAATGGGGTCTCTTGCCTCTGCCATTTGTAATTCATGATTCGTGGTTTTCTAGCAAGCACGCGGGATTGTCAGACTTGATAAAATTATCAGAAAGTTGAGATCCTTACTATTTTTCTTAAAGTCTCAGCTGTCTTGAGACAATGGATTTATGTTATTTATATGAACCCCATTAGTCTCAGCTCTCTTTTTTTTTTAAGTGTCCCTCAGGTTTTCAGTGAAAAGCTTTAAAATATGAACCTTTAAGGACATGGAAAAAGAGAAAGTAAGTAACTGGCTTTTTCTTTTTAAGCCACAGTCCTAATCTGGGGGAGACTTGACTAATCATTTCTAAGCACTTGATGATGGGGATTTCCCACATGCTGTCAGCAAGGGTAGCATTGCAAAGGCAAACGGGCAACGGGAAAGTCATCAGGAGTCATAATGTCTCTAAATTCCCAAACAGGTTTGCATGGGTATAGCAGGAGAGCTCGCAAGCGTTTTGTCTAACTCGTTACCTACGCAGTTCACGGGTTTGCAGCTGCAAGTCGCTCAGGTACCTGCCTAATCTCTCCACCTGGACACGGGAGTGCAACCTGCACAAGTACACGAACGCAACACAGTTTACACGGGCTCTGCAAGGAATAAGGTTTTCAAACTCCTATCGCCTTGTACAGAGGCTGAGGGCGACACCAGCACGGTCACTGGTGGAGCAACGGTCACGGGGGCGTTACTCTGCCCCGGGTGCTTTCATCCTATGAAATTGTTGCTGCGGTCACAGCTCTAAGAAAAAAAAAAAATCCCATTAGCCAAGAGCAACGCTGAGGGCAGAATTTGCGCAGGCTGTTTCCTCGCGTCGTTCGGACAGAGCTCAGGATATTCTTCTCTTAGGTAAACTCTGATCAGCGAGGAGATCCTGCCGTGGTTTGGGGTTTTGTCACTCTCGCGTCTTTTATTTCAACTAAGGAATGAACCGCAACAGCTCGTCCGCGCAGCGTACATAAATATACGTATCCCCCAGTCGCACAAACGCCTGCCTGCAGCCTTTCAACAAACCGGGAAAGCGCTACCTTCAGCCACGTGGTCCATCACTTCAGAAAGCCAAAGAGTTTATAGAAACAATTGTCAAAGACCCCGTCATTTTGCAGTTAGTATAATTAATACGGTACGCACGCAATCCAAGGGTGTTTTAACACGGGTTTTCAGCTGAATTGCATTATTGTTTTGTTATAATAAAAGAGCCCCACGTTAACAGAACACCGGGGACCCAGCCTGACGCAACTGTTAAACATCAATAGGAAAATCAGAAGGAAAACATCAAGTTTCCTTTAAAATCAGTTTGGTTTTCAAGAGCTGTGACTTACTTAGTAGATTTTGTGAAAGAGCCTCTGTTTATAAAAATTATCGGGTAGTGCTGGCTGTCAGAAAACATAAACAGGCAATTAGAGCAGTAAGCAGAAGGATACAATGATCTCCTCCTGGCAGCCTCCTGTCGGGAGCCAAGCAAGGCCCCGATTCAGCGAGCAGTCGGGCGTGTGTCTAAGTCCACCAGGTCACCCTAGGAGTCTGCTGCAGTTCGGATTCACCCTAATGGGTGTAGCCTGTTTGGCCCCAGAAAGACTGTTTACTTCTGTGTCTCCCTCCTCTCCCCCTGAATTCCACACTGAGTCTCACTGGTGGAGAAGGTTGGCTCTGCCGTGAAGTAATAATGACTGTCATTCTTTGCAGTGACTGTGGGCCTATGGGCTGTGGAAATAGATGAAGAAAAAAAACAGCCCTCAAGGGAAATGCAGCTAACTGCACAACATCACCCAGTTATCTTCATTTCTTCTGCTCTATAAACATCAATGGACCTAATTTCTTGCATGAAAACCTGACCACCCGTGAGTTCTGAAACTGCTCTCACAATCTTTGCTCCAGACCCATACATCATCTCCTGCACATGTTCAAGCCTTTAAGTTTCTCTGATGGACCCAAAGGCAGCAGAAAAACCTGCTAAAATTAGCTGTCTCTCTGAAGCTTTAACCTGGTTTGGGAATTGCTTTGAGAACGACCGGGCAGGACCAACACAGGTGGCGCTCCGGACAGTCACCCCAGCATCGCTCCTGAAGGACAGTTCTCCTGAGCTTGTTCCCAGAAGCAGGAGTTGTCCTGGGAGGAACACATAAGGGATGCTGAAACAGAGATTTGTGGATGGACTATTCTGAACCTGGGTTGTTCCTAAGAGTTCTCACAGCAGGGGAAAATTCTGGAGAAAACTTCTCATCTACTGCTGAAAATGTGGGCAAAATCCATCAGGCGAGGAATAAATGTTGTCAAGAAGCCTGTCATTCATTCCTCCCTCTCTCTCTAAACAACACCTACAAGCAAACCTCCTTCTAACACAAGTCCACCAAAGCCAGAGCAGTTATTCCTACTGGCACCTTGTGTGTGTCAAAATAGGTCTTGGTTTTTGCTTGAGTTGAAGGGAAGCGCTGACGACAACAACGGCAGACTCCTTAGTGACTTGAAGCACTGAAGAACCATCTTCTGAAGTCTGTTTGATCAGACAGCGGTGCCTCCTAGAGAGGTAAATCCAGGAGCAGGGCTCTGCCTGACCTTCGTTAGCTGGCAAGCGGAAGGTGGGCTGACTCTTGCCACCGTGCTCCTTCCCATCCCTCTGTGTTTTGTACATACTGGAAGTTGACCTGATGGGTTCATCCCGATTTTAATTGGAGCCTTTACGTTAAAAGGCAAACGTACTTATAACCTACACTTAAGAGGGATGCGAGTCAGACAACGAGGCACAACACTTAAACTCTGCTCATCTGTGATATATAGTCCTACGTTCGGAAAGCATGGACAGTGTCAAATGAAACAGGCAATTAGTCCTCCTCTAACAGTGAGCGGTTCAAACTGTAACATCATGCCAACCGTGATTAAGAGTGATACAGCACATCATCATTGTCAACACTATTCAACCAATGTAAACCTTAGTTAGAAATGTACTTGTCAGAGAAAAATGCGCCTTTGATTTCTATTACACTTTCCCCAGTAATTGCTGTCATCAGTGGCAGGTTATTATTACAGTTGAATAGAGTTTCAGTAATTACTTTTGCACAGATTCTAACAGCTTTTAGATTGAATGATATTCTGACAGTTTGAATACTCTTGACAACAATTACCTTTTTCCTGGTTAACACTGATTCAGGAAAATTAAAAATTAAATCTGTTCAGAGGAAACACTTATGTATGGCACTAGTAAGTGGGTTGATACAAAAATGTGTAAATTACAGAATGACTTAGAATAAAAAGTTCTTTTGCTCTTCCTCTTATGCTTTTAAAAAAATCAGCACTTAGGGTACAGGCAGTACATGCTGGTTAGATTACCAGTAAATGATGTGAAATAATTTAAAGCACTTCTAAATCCACTTCCCACTGATCAGCTTGAAATGGAGAAAACACTATTATGGAGGAAGGCTTGTTGCTCCCACCCTAATTTTTGTCTTTGGTAACAGTCAGATAATGGCTTTTGGCTTTCAAACCGTTATTCTTAATCTCACATCACCAGATTATTTAAAAAGAAAACCAACAAACAAGCGAACTGTCTTACAGTGGTAGCTTAGAAAAAACCAGCGTGTTTGTAATTTCTGAAAAATTTATCTAATATCACAGGGGTCATAACTCAGACAGCTTGATTAAAAAAAAAACAACCTCACGCACGGAGCTCTCCAATTTAATTTCCCGCTGTGACAGGATCGCTGGCCTTGTGGACAAGGGAGATGCAGTCGATGCGGTACATCTTGTCTTCTGATAAACAAGTTTTCTTGTAATCAGTAAGTTTTCTGATAGTTTTATTATAAGAACACCACGAGAAAAAGAAAATACGGTCTAGAACTAGATAAAATTATCATAAGGTGGAGGGAACAGTTGGCTGAAAAACTGCTCTCAAGGAGTAGTTATCAATGGTTGATTGTCAAACCGGGAGGAAATTTCAGGTGAGATTCCTCAGGGACCTGTCCTTGCTCCAGCAGTGCTCAATATTTTCATAATGACTCAGTTAAAGGGAAAAGATATTACATTTATAAAATTTGCAATGTTGAGGAGCTGGGATGGGGGGAACCCTTGGGACGTCTGGATCAAAATCCAAGATATTAACACTTCGGATTGATGGTCTGAAATTAAGATGAAATTCAATAAAGCCGAGTGTAAAGTGTTACACTGAGAGAGGAGAAATCAAATGCGCACGGGAACCTGCCTGGAAGGGAGCGGTATTGGAGCTCTGGAGCTACTGGAGCCCACGAGCTCAGTATCAGACAACGGAGTGAAACTGCTCCAGAAACGGGGTTTGTTAACAGGAGCACCTGACGTGAGACCACGGTGGTAATTATCCTACCCTCGTTAAGATGCAGCCTCAGCTCGAACGCTGTGTCCCGGCCTGAGCTCCTGTTTAAGAAAGGTGTGAAGAAACCAGAAAGAATTAAACAAGGTCCAGCTGGAACCAGCAGGAATGGTCAGGGCTGAAGGGGTTGGACTCCTGGGGACAGGATGATGCCCTTCAGTTAATAAAGAGAAAATTCAGGAGAGATAATTAACATTCTTCCAGTTGGTGAAAGGCTACAAGCCAATCAACTACCTTCAATGTCCTCCTCAAGAAAAGTCACAACGAGATGTTTTTTTTCTTTTGGCAAAGAAGTTAAGCACATTTGTTTTGAGATTTGAAGGCAATTTTCACGACACACCATCAATGCAGGAGATGACTTGCACAAGCTTCTCCCCCTCTAGAGAAAGGAGAGCAGGATCAGCACAGGCCTGGGGGCTCCTGGAGCTTCACCTGCCCCAGGTCAGCGGGAGGAACGGTAAATTCAGAGATGGGAACTACCAAAGGAGAATTACTAATGATGAGGACAAAAAACCCCGTAGCCCCTGTGGAGCAAGAGATGACTGTTGAACTGAACTCGTCTAGCTACCCCGTTGGCTAAGACACGCCTTAAAAAACCCTACAAATATCATCTGTACGCATTTAGAAAGGACGGGTCAGGGCGTACAGAGCAACGAGCCTTATCTGGAACTTGTGACATCATTTAAGATTTTACTTTCAGGTTTTATTCCCCTTCTACTTTGAGTTTTTCATCCTCAAATCACACCAAGATCCTGTAACATCTCTTTTTATGACACCAGCTCTAAGAAAAACAAACGAACAAATTGTGCAAAACTTACGGTTGGATCAGAACCAGTGGTGACACTGAGCTAATTGGGGAACATTGTTACCTTAGCTTAATTGGCTTGATTAAGAACGATACAATGTATTGCTGAAGAAAATGTCGCGATAAACAAACCCCACACTGCTTCACCCCTTCTTGCCTCGGAGCAGGCAGCGCTCCTGCCCAGCCCGCGAGGGAAGGCAGCTTGCAGACGGCGTCGGGCAGGAGCTCATGGGTTTCCAGTCACTGGGTGTCGTTTGTCCCAATGAAACGGGGGCAAAAGGGCAAGGAGGGGGTGCAGCCTCAGCTCCTCCTCCACGCCCATCCCAGCCAACGTGCATCACTCGTGGCGTGGGAGGGATGCGCTGCTCCACGTACAGAGTCTGCGGCAAAGCTGCGACTGAGCCTTCGGCTTTTGTTGCTACTACCTGACTCTGATCTACGCGTGTATTAAAATACCGGCTTTTCTTCTGCTCATTAGAATTACAGGTTTAGTTTATTGTTACACTTTCCATAGAGCCTTCTCTTTTTATTAGCATTGTACAATCTGTACAAAAGCAAAATTTAGTCCTTTCAGGGAGCTGAAAGGGAGCAATCTTTTATATGACAAATCCAACATTATCATATGTAAACCTCATTTACTATGTAATGTCTTCCTGTTTCCAGTTCATTAATTGAATGAAACCTATTTTCACATTCTGGTAGGCAGCAGTATTCTCCAACTAACAGAAACAGTGCTTTTAGGAAAAAAAAAAAGTAGTAATGCTAGAAAATATTTAACATACTATTTGGTCAAAAATGTATGGATTTAAAAAAAAATTCAGTACACTTCTCAAAAATAAAAAAAATGGTGGCTGGAGTCTGCAGCTCATATAAAATTTGTTTTATCTGAACAGCAACTACAACATGACTGTTTAACCTTTTGTCAAGTGAGCAATCTGACTTAAGTAAATGTCATCGCCTTGCTCTCACCGGCCCAAGGAGCGGGATTGAGGAAGAGCCTGTCCCCATACACGGGGGGATGACCCTGCCTCACGTCCCAGCACCAGACGTCCCCAAAACGACAAAGCCACCGAATCAGACACACCACAGCTGTGAATTGCTGAGAGCACAGACAGTGCGTTAGTCCCCTACTCAGTGATGGAGCCCTGCTATCTCATCTTCTCCAAGCTTTCACCACAATGCTCTTTCTTTTAGAGGAAGAGTCCTACCAGTGAGAACGCACCTACCCAAAGTCCTACCAGTGAGATCATCTCAGCGTTGCAAACTCCAAGGAAACGCCCCACCATTAAGTCTCCTTCATATATACGGAGAATTTTAGAAGTTTGCAATAAACCCAGCCTCTCCCCAGGAGGAGGGTAAGCCACAAGTCTAATCCTGCATTACAGAGGTGATCATTTAGAACGGATAGGACATACGTCTTCGCTATAGTTATTGCGATCAGACTACCTAGCTATTAAAAACTTTTGTAAAGGCAAGTTTTTCTGTGCAGCTGCCGGTGGTTTTGCCTGCCTTGCTTCAGAAAAACCGTGAAATCACACCAAAGCTTGGTTTAAAATCTGCCTCAAATTATGCTACGATCATCCGCGGTTTCCATACCAAGCCGTTATCCCACCTACCTCGGCGGGTTCACCCAAGCCGAAGGCATGCGGTGTGTGTGGACAGAAACCTGCCTGGTGAAGTGCCACTCTTTCATCTCCATCGTGTATTACAATGACACTTGTAATGCCCAACTACACCACCATCAAGATAAACACAACCAAGAGGAGTTCAAATTACAGCTTAACGTATCATACACACCACTTCTGGAGATTCAAGACTAACGTTTGTAATTGAAAGACACCGACAATTATTTGGTTGTTTTTTTCTCACGAGAGAATCCATAGCCCTGAAATAGCAATAGAGCTCCTCACAGGTTCCAGACACGTTCCTTCAGAAAAAACAACTGTGTTTTTTTTTTTTAACTTCCATTTAGATCCAAGGAAAAAATATTTTTAAAGATACCCAGCTGAAAAAGGACTCACTAAAAACAACTCTCGTTCGGTATTAACGTGGCATGAAAAGTAAGAAAACGCCGACGATTTTGTCTACGGCACAAAACGCAGCCGCAGCCCCGACACACAGGAGACCGTGTTCTCGCAGGCAAAGCCGAGCAACAGAAAAGGAACGAAGTGAGGAAGAACAGACGTCGGGGTGCTGCCCTCAGCCCACAAGAGCAGTTTCTGGGCTGGATGCTGGGATCTCAGCAGCCCAAACTGGTGTGTGGACACCACCGGGGTTTTAGGCTTTTTAGGCTCTGGTACCACAGCTTCAGCTCCACGCTGCTAACAAGCCAAACAAAACTGGTATGAAAATGGGAAAAATTGGCAATTGAAAATTGCCTGCTACATCCCTTTTCTATTTGACCCCAGTCCAAAGCTTTTACAAGCCAAAGAAAAGACAAGCTCACAATTAGTGAACACGACCAGTTAACGGGGCTGCTCGGAACGAGCCTTTAAATAAAACAATAAGCAAGGCTGGGGAAAAACAACGTACTGGCCTATCTGAGGCCGATTTCTTTTAAGCACAGACCATGTTATTTTAAAATAAATTCCCTTTGGTAATTGTTTCATCAGGACTATGTCATTCCAGAGGGAACGGACCCAAAAGATCTCATTGCCAAATAACTTAATCTCGGTGCATCTGGAACTATATTTTCTTCGTATAAAGCTAATTCATAGCATGGGTGGATTTGTTGTTTTTCTTAACAATATGTTCCTTGACAACCTCAAAACCAAATTGCATACAGAAAAATAAAGTTCAGATACAAAGCTTTTAAAAAAAAAAAAAAAGGACAGAGCCATCAGAGTACAGAATGGCTTGCTAAGAAAAACAACGCTGCAGCTGACTGGAAGGAAAAGAAAACAGAAAGAGACAACTCCAAAACGTTTCTCTATAGCCAGGTTGACAAACGCTGGCAACAGTTAGAGCAGGAGATGCAAAAATCTGTCAAACATCCCCCCCCCAAAGTCATGCCTTATCCCCTTCTTCCCATCTCACAGAACTCAAGTCGCTGCCATCCAACACTATCATAAGTATTTTCAACCCCATTCACACAAAAAAATTTCCAAGTTGAAGACGGGGATGGTGGGAGCATCCCTGTTAGCCAGCACGTCGCCAGAGAGCACTGAGCACCCACACCCTCCCTAACCCCCGGGTGAAGACCAGCACAGCCCAGTAGCCCCCACTCACCCAGGCTGTGCCCAGCAGAGCTCCTGAAGCGCCCTCCTCTGGCCCCCCAGCAGCAGCCATTTTCCGCTCCCCGTTCCCACAACCAACTGCAGCTGAAACAAGGACTTTCCCAGGTGCTTCCCATGAGCTGGAACAAACAAGCTGCAGTTGTAACCTCCTAACGCACATCGGCAATAGGTAACGAGAGTTACAATAACCACGAGTTACCCTCCAGGATTCCCTGGTGACAAAATCATCGCCTTGCCCGTGGCAGAGCTTAAGCGGAGGCACTAAGTGTGCGGATCGTCTTGTTGTAGCATCTAGTGTCTGATCAAGAGCTTTCCCTCCCTGTTGGAGCACCTTTGTTAGGAGCAAGTCTTTGCTCTTTTAGCTCCTGATCCAAAGCCTCTCAAAGGGACTGAAAAGTCTCCATTGATGGGCGCGGGTGTGCGCCCCTGCTAATTGTTCCTTTCACGTCAGAGAGAAAACAAATCCTTCAGCTTTCTTTTTAAACCCATCAAGTTCAGTCCCTTGATAGATGGAACCCTTATTCTAAGTACGCTGATGAGGAGGAGGGGACGGGAGGACAAAGGCCAGGACAGAGGGCTGGGCGTAGGCTGCGAGAATGGGTGTTCTACAGACCACGCGGGAAGGCTCCATACATCGCAGGGCTTGGATTGCACGATCCAGAGAGGCTCCAAGTGCCGCAGGGTTCACGGTGTGCTGCCTTCAAAATACTCACTGCTCACCAGCAGACCTGAGCTCTGAAAGCTGCTCTGATGCTCCCCAAGAGCTGCCTACAGCGAAGAATTTGCTTCTCCCCAGGAAACGGATTTTTTAGTGTCTGTTCTCCCGGATTGAGGTGTCGTCTCTATTTCACGGCAGCGGCGTGGATGGAGAGAAGTGGGAGCTCTGGAGAGCGTGCAAGCTTTGTTCTGGGGTATCTCAGTGCCAAAAAGAGTTTTGAGAAATCACAAGATGCTTCTTCAACCCCAAGAAACGTGGCTGGTGAACTGAAACGGTGAATTCTGATGGGAATTAAAAGTTAAGCACGCACCTTCCAGTGACAATGGGGTTTTACAAGCACCTTAAACAAAAAATACCACGATATAATTTTTTGGAAAGCTGAGTTTTAACTGGGTACATATCACCAGAGCTTCGCAGCATCATCTCCCAGCATGGCATCCCTCATGGTGGGGGGATAGCTAAAGGCTGCCTTTAAATCGACTGCGAAGGAGATGAACTGGCTGCAACTAACAGATATTTGCATCTATAGGTTAAAAAAGCCTATGCAACCACCACGATACAAATAAATACAGATCTGTGAGGGGGGAGCGGAGCAGTAGCGTGTGGCTGGTGGTGTAGGAAGCCAGGAGAGAGCAGGGCTGGCTGGAGGAGTCCCCAGCCTGCACGTTCGAGGAGAGCAGACTGTTCTGGACACACCATCCATCCCAGCGTGACGTAGATACTGCGATTTTGGCAAAAGACGGGGAATTTGTAAAGAGAGAAATACGTAAAGCGCAATAATAACCTGGAAACATACCTTAAAAAAACGCCGCCTTACTCTGAAATCACTTTTCTTCCCTCCGCAAAGAGGGATTTCACCCCAGAGTTGTTTCTAAAAGAGAGTAAACCATAACAGATGAACGTTGCCCTGCATAAGGAACACACACAAGCATTTAAATCACTTGTATTTTACTTTTTTATGATGCAATTGTGAATTGTGTTATTTTGCATTTGTAATTAGAGGTTGAAACAGATGGTAAAGGCTTGGTCGGAAGGGGTGTGCTGGAGCGCGCAGCTCTGTGTATCAGGTCTCCTGCTCCACCGAGTGCCGGGGGTGGAAACCCTCCCAGGAGGTGGTCGAATAGCAATGTGTTTGCTGCGCACCCAACCACCCTGAAAAGCACCAGAATGGAGCTTCTAGAAGGTCAGTAAGCATTTGTGAAAATCTATGCTTTCTTCTCCAAAAAAGCACCCTTACGGCGTTCTCACGACCGTGCTCTGGTTTTGGCGGCTGAGGTATTTATGTGTCAAGAGAGCTAACACTGTATAATTAATATAGTGAGAAGAGAAAAACATAAATAACATCCATGAAATGGCATAAGCGGGTTTAAAAATCGTATTGCTTGCTGTCTGGGAGGCTGAGGACTTAGAGGAGAAGACGACAGAGAGAGTGAAGCACGCAGAGGTCTCACAGCAGCTTGTCCTTCTACTGAAGTCAAGGAAATTGCACCAGCCAAAACGCTAGACCAGGGCTGCTGCTGCTTTGGCTCAAGGCCTGTTGCAGGAGGAATAAAAAGCTCCTATTTTCTGACCGCTGCTTGTTATGGTGATTTGGGGATTTCAGTTCATTTTAGCGTAGCGATGTCCCTTCATGGAGGATCTGCTGCAGATTATTGGATGGAAGACAATGACCTTTCCAAAGGTCTGACGAGACATCTAGAGCATTCTGCTGCAGGAACATACCAGCCCTATGCCAAAGCCCCATAAAGTCAATGAAACGGCCCAGATTTACTTTTGTGGGTTTTCTGTCACATTCTTAAACTTCTGTTTTGTGGTAGCCTATAGATCATGAGACACATTGCTCGGGACAGTGTTGAGCCCGTCCTGAGATGCAGTAGCATTGTTAAGGACAAAAAAAAAGAAAAATCCCCAAAACAAATCACAAAAATAAGGGGGTCAGAGGTCTCAGCAGCACATGGGGCAGCAGAGGAGTTTTTATGCACGCATCAGATTTTGTTCTGAATAGGTCGGTTTTATTCAGCTCCATTAAACCCAGCCAACATCAAGCAGGGGATCGATAATAGCACAAATAGGAGGTCTCTACTTGCATTTGCAAAATTATGAAACGATCTCTAGATTAAGAGAAGACAGGCTCAGGTCAGAAAGCTCACAGCGTCATAACATTATTCCTCGACAGTAGAAGCAGCTCAACAGCAAATCTTGTCAATAATTTGTTTTCCACAGAACATCGCTTAAAGCGCTAGAAATGCTTCAAACATCAAGACATGGGAGTTCACGTCACTGCTGTGAGACCAGAAATGCGACTTGTCCTTCGAGAAACCTGAAAATGCTGTTCAGTGAGTGTTGAAAGCTGAGCAGCAAAGCTGGGCGTACCCCCACCAGTCTTGTTTTCTAAGCCCGTGGGCAACCACGGCATGCTCTGGTGGCTCAATGCTTTTGAAATAGGGTGAGCTAGATCCAGGTTTATTATATTAAAATCTAGCCATGCCACAACCAATTTTTGTGCTACAATTTCAGGTCACCAGGGCTGTGCAAAGTAAGATCTGAAATGTTGCTCTGATGCAGCAGAAGACCGGGTTGTTTCCTCCTGCTTGATGATTATGTTCTCGGACTGCAAGACTGACCTTCGCTCAGTTCTCCTCCACCAAGAACTCAGCAATTTTTGGAGTAGCTGACACCAGGTCTGAAATTTCTTTGGGCTTCCTGCAAAATCTGCTGCTAAACTGATTTTTTTAATCCACTGGGTGGCTTAGGAGAGAGTTTGTTTTTGGTGGGTCTTGGGTGATTTCTGCCATCATTTAGTAATGAGAGCTGTGGGAACGAACCCAGAAATGGTGCAAGGCTCTGGGTGTATCCCTGGAGACTCTGAGTTCAATGTGAGTGTGTGAGTTTTCCGACTCTGCCTTAGCACCCCACCACCACTTGAAGGAAATATTTTTCTCTCATTTAAATTACTTTTCTACTTTGCTTCTGGGGTTGTTTGGTTTTTGGTTTTTTGGGGGTTTTTTTGCCTTTTTTCTTTTTGAAAGCAAGTTTGTTGTAGATAAACATTCACAGATGACTCAATCTTTAAGCAATCTCACAAACCAGAGGAAATATATGGAAAAAGCATAAACTCGTGAACTACAAAGTGGTACAAACCTTGGTGCTGCTTTTGGGGACAAGGATGGCGCGTGTATCTTACCAGACTCCTAAGAACAGGCGGGTGAGCCAGCAATCCTTCCAACCCCAGGCAGGAAAATCCCTCCAGAACAACCCAAGTTCATTATTAAGTCAACCAGATGAGATCTCATAATAAGGAGCTCCTTTAAGTTTTATCCTTTTGCTGCTTTAATCTGATAAGACGACTTCACAATGAAATTCCGATGAGGACGTACAAATCTCCTCTGAAAACCACGCCATCCATTACTGGCTGAGGGCTAAATGTTAGCTAGTGTATCCTTTCTAATGTGAATATTCAGATTCTGCAGATCCCCTCAACGAACACTGATAAAGATCCTTTTCTGTTTCAAAGCGATGTAAAGGGTTTCTCTGACTTTTGTGTCCTTTGTGTTTAAGAGCCCTCTTACAAATGCAGCCCACTGCCTACTCGAAAGGGTTAAAGTCTCTCTGAAACTTCCAAAACTGACTTTTTCCTACGTAAGATGTTCAAAAAACCTCATTCCAGTTTTAAAAACTCTTCTGTTGTACAGATACTGCTAGTTCTTAAAATTGACTAAAGGCTGCTACGAGGCCAGAGCTTGAGGCTTTTAGAACCGCAGTTTAGAGGCTCTGACTCGCATCTGAAGGTTGATTTAAATTAACCTTCACTGAGATTTTCTTCTTTAGCTGGTGACTTGGTCTGCCAGTGTGTTTTGTTTTGCAGCAGTGTGTGTTAATGGTTGGTGAATGTAAGAGGATATTTAGGTACGCTTGTTGCACCTGCCAGAATATCCTGTAATATCAAATGAGTAAAACTTTTAAAAGCTGTGTCTGACTTCAGCCTCAGATATCAGCAGGTCCTAAGAGAATGAGGAAGCGATCTAATTTTTTAATGTAATTACACATTTTTTAAAAAAATAATTAATATTGAAGGGTTTTTTTAATTATCCTGCACTTTTATATATGACTAAACTTAGGTTTCCTCACTTTTTTTTTTTTTTAAATAAGAGACGCATCTGAAATAAATAGATCATTAAATCTTCCTATAAATATCTGTTTACTATCTTTTGGGATCAGTATGGACAAAGAAATCAAACCAGAATGCTATAAGAGCAAATTTTCTTTGGGAAATTCATTCACATCTGTTCCTGTACAACGACAGGAGGAACAGAAATTTAAAAAAAAAACCAGAGAAAAGAAAGGAAATGTAGTTTTCAAATGGAAAAATGGCTTCCTCTGATCTTTAGCTGAGGGGTCTGGTGAGTTTTAATCCTACCTGACCCAATTAACCCTACTCTAATAAGGAGCTAATGAAGAAAGGAAAGACTCATCCCGAAAGGTAACTTCTTTCTGGAAAGGAGATGAGTGGGTTTCCAAAATGGGCATCCCAGGAAAATACGCTTACCTGGCTCTTGGTTTGCAAAACTTAATGCACCCTCTTCGACCGTTGTGGACACACTGTGTGCAGCACTCGGCAAAGGAGCTTCTAGTCACCACACCCCGTCAGATCTGAAAGCGTAACCCATTGTTGACACGCCACCGTCATTAATGGGCAAGTCATGGACCAAATGAGAAGTAACGCTCTTCCCCTTGCCTCTGGCAAGCAGGGTCTGGCCTTGACCCTGCTGCTCTGGGGGGCAAGAGGGCTGCGGGCGCTGGAGACCGGCTGGTGCCTGGGAGCAGGAGCCCACCCCAGCAATTGCTGCAGCGCTGACAGGAGGGGACTCGCTTACCGAGTCATCACATGGACAAGCCGGGCTTATCATCTCACGGGAATCAGGTTTGGAGGAGAATGAAGAGCCTGGATTATCCTGTTTGCAGGACCTCTTTGCACCCCAAGTATGGTTTCAGCCTTCCCTTTGAAACTTCGATCAAATGTTGTCTACAACGATTCCTTTCTCCTCACTCGTGGTCACGGGCTGGACTCTGCAGGCAGCTTGTGGGATGTGGTGTTTGATAGCGCCGTGGCAGAGACACCGCTGTGCTCCGAAGGTCTTCTACCTTCAGCATAGCACAGAAGTGCTGTATCGTACCAGCAAAACACCAACGCAGAACCATTGGATCAATAACTGAGCAGCACCACGCTCTGAAATGCAGATTAATGCTGTCGTGCCTTTCATAATTTGTAATTAATCTACCCTGCGCAGGCCCACACATCGCTCCTGTTTCTGCAAGAACCAGAACCGAAGGAAGTCCCTGGGGGCTCTGTGTGACCCGTATCGACGGAACAGGCAGCAGCTTTCTCAGGACTGCACCGAGCAACCCCAGTATTTACTGAAAACACATACATGGAGAAGAGCAGTCGGAGAGGACGGAAGGCTTTCCGCCACACGGTGACATCGTTAACCTCTCTGATTTTTCTCTTCCTGGTCTTTGCACAATGGAAAATGGTGATGTAATTCCGCCACGCAGACAAACACCCTCTGTTAAACAGATGCAGATCATCGAGTCTGCGTTGCTTGAATTTCTACAGCTCCAGCGCGCGCCGGCGAGAAGGCCTGGCCTGATTAGTATCGAGTTCTTTCCAGAACCATTTATTTCAAAGTTAGAGCTGATGAAGGTTTTAAAGGTACAAATTCCTGTTTTTCTTGGAGCAACATCTTTAAAGATATGCAAAGAGGGATTTCTCAGCGCTCTGCGGAAACGAGTCTCAAGTGATTTGCCACTTCTGAGGACAGAGATTGTTTTCTAATTCAAGCAAACATTTGGGGGGGGCGAAGGATGTGAAAAAACACTCGTTAGGAAAACAACACTGAAAATATCAGTTAGAAATATTCAAGCAGCTTACTTGATTTCATAGCTGCGCTTTTAGATGCTGGAGCAGGGGCAGCGTACAGCTGGTTTAATACGACAAATGCAAAAGTCATCAGTGGAAAAAAAAGAGGGTTTTGGGGGGGTTGGAATAGATTTGGAATAACCCCCCAGTCAAAGGAACACTGAGACTGTATTCCCAGAGCTGCCGTTTCTCAGATTGCTCTAAGTTCATTTTTTTTTGAGACGCTGTTTTGGGTCCAGCAGGCTATGGAAGTCTGTAGGTTATTCTCACTTAGACAAACAGCTATTTCAAAAACCAGATCTATCTACCTAGGAGATGGACATATTCACAGGAAACCTTGGAGAGATGAACGCAGAGTTAAAATGTCTCTGGTTTGTTCATAGAACTGCTATGTGCTACGCATCGAAAATTACCTCCGGGTAGGTAATGCGTATTTGACTTCACCTCTTGCACGTTGCTCGCTCTCCGAGTTGCAGCTACTTAACCATGTGGAAGCGTATGTCATATGAATAACTTTACGTCAAACTTGCATGTCTTAAGCCATATGTTCACTGATATCTAGGCAGAAATCTACTGGAATTTTCTATCACGTACTGTGGACCAATAAGCCCTACAGTATTTCAGGAGAGCTGAATGTATATTGTGTTTAATCGGATCGGAGACGCCTATTTTCAGATATAATTATTTGCATATAGGGTCCAAGACCAGGAGCTAACCTTAAGCTTTGGTAACATTCACACTTGCAAATAATCATCACTACTGTATCACTCTCACACTCCATAATCTGCTAACATATGTCTACATTTTATATGTGTTTATGTAGTATTTTATATGGAAATGTTCCATCACTGCCCGCAGCAACATGTGGCATTTCTTCAAGAACATTTCAGCACCTTTTAACATGGTTTCTTCAAATGTCTTTCTAATTGTGAGGGTTTCATTCTACAAATGTTATCACTGCTCAGGCAGATTAATTTTCTTAACCACTTAACATGCATGCTCTAGGCATTTCTACAAAATGTGGAATATCCAGTACAGAATTAATATAAATAAACTACTACCAGGCTATTAGAGATCAGATTGGAAGCAGCGTGGTTGGAGAAAACTCCATTTTAAGTCTGAGAAGGCTTCTTATTGAGGCATCATTTCATCTACAATTTTTGTTTGGAGTATACAGCCATTTTTCTATTAATTATCATACTGCTTTCCCTAAACTCAGCCATGATGTTCATGGTTACCCAAACAGTGACTGCTGGTGCGGAGCGTTTAAGGTGGAAAGCTTTGTCACAGTTGTCAATTTTTTGAATCTCAGTGGTTTGTGCTCTTTTTTTCCTTATTTTCATTTTATTTTGTTTTGCTGGTTTCTGTCTGATCAGGCATCTTCTGAAAGTGCACAAAACCCAGTTGGGTGGAGAGACCTCAGGCAGGTACAGATGCAGAGAAGAAAGCAGCCCACGGTCACGTTCAAAGAGACTTAAGCTAGCAACTGCTAAAAATAAGGGATCTGAAGCTAGTTGGAATGAACAGCTTTCAGCTCAAACTCAGATAAAGTCCAGACTAGCTTTTAAAGACCTAAAGCAGGTGAGATGCATCCAAGCCCCAAGGTTTGTCTGTCATCTGGTTGGAGACATCATGAATCTCAGTCATGAATCTCAAGAAATCGTCACCTCAATGTATTCTTCCAGCATCCTATTCACCGTCCATCCAGGTCTGAATATTCTAGTCTTTAGGAGGACATAGGCTTAGCCAGGGAGGACTTCTGGCTTCAGCTTTAAAGCACAGATACAGGAGTAGAGGTTGGACGCCATCACCGCCTTCACCCTTGATGCACACAGGCTCCATCATTTGCTGACGTTCATGTGGGTGATGTAAAGATTAACATAAACACATAAAGGTCTTCTGGAAGACAAAACTGGGAGAAGAGCGCAGCAGCCTCCTCCTGCCCCCAGAGCTGGACTGTCCATCTTAGCCCTTTCCTACCTACTCTTGCCCTAAATATATGAATCCCAGCGCTTGGCGAACTCCACAGACATTTCCTCTTCGAATAGGGAAGCAGCATGCCGCAATCCTTCTGATAGGAAGAAGCTGATTTCTCCTGCAAGGTCCATGGAAATATTTTTTTTTTTTTTTTAAGCTAGAAGAAATTCCCCGCGATTTCCCCGCTGCGAGGTTGGTACCGTTACCGCTGGAGACGTGAGTCATTGTTTCTTTCTATATATCATGCGAGTACCTACAACTGTCTCTCATCTAAATGTTAATTGTATCCAACAGAAAGACTTTAAATGAATACTCTGTCAATAACACTGTTATTAATGTTGCTTGATAGGCATGGTGGGAATATTTTGTAAGATTAGAGTCTAATATTTCCTACAGAATCTGCCTCATGTTGTGTTATTGTGTCTACTTTAGATCAAAACGCACTTGTAAAGTCTTGCTTGGCTTTTTTTCCCTCTTCTCTCGAGAATCCCCTTATTTCTCACCATAGTTACTATATGTGTAATAGTAATGCACGTTTATTTGGACCACAAACCAAAGTTTAGCCGTTAAATTCGTATTTTCAAGTTGCTCAGCGGCGCATTTTATTGCCTTCACCCGGCGCAGCTGGTGTCGAAAGACCTGATGGCATTCGGGGGTGACAGCGCTAGCCTTGGTTTAGCCGTCTGAAGAGCCTGATTTATGCCAAAGCCGCCTCTGTCTTTCTGAATGACTCCGATGTGAATCGCTTGGCAGCGATTCCTCGTCATTGGCCGCTCACCTGCCTGAGACAGAGGGAGGCAGAGGGAAGAACCCATGTGTCGGGCTGGAAAAACAGAGCGAGCAGCTTTTCCGTGATGCCCCGTGGGTATCGGTGACTGCCTTCGCCAGCCGCCAGCAGCAGCAGCAGGGTGCCAGCGCGGCGGGGCTGTGCCAGGAACACCTCAGCAACAGGTGCTGGGAGCCTGCCTTTGCGGAGCCACCTTCACCGGGCTGCCTGCAAACACCTGCAAAGTTGAAAGCGCACACAGCCCGCTTTGTTTGAAAAGAGCAAACAACCTGTCCAAAGGCTGAAAGCCTTTTTTTTTTCCCTTTTTCTTCTCTCTCATCTCCTTTCTCCCTTCCCCTGCTGTTTCTTCAGATTTAGGCCTTTTGTTTCTTCCCCTGTAGACATCTGTCCTCTGCCTGGACTGCTGCTCAGAGCAGCTAAAGGACATAGATACCACCTTCCGTACAGCTCACTTTGATAGCTCACAATGAGACACCAAAGCTGGAATAAACACGTAGTTGGCAGGAAAAAAAAATTAAATCCCTACTTGAAAACCTGGTTTGTGTTTTCTTATTTCTTAAAGTTATTTTTAAGTGTTTAAACCAGACCAATTATAGTCAGAAACTACTTCACTTAATCCATTCCTTTATCTCCTGGGAAAAATCACCAAAGCAATTCTCAAAATGTTTAAATCCCACAGTGTGCATAAAAGCAGCAAGTAAATCTGCTCCTTCCCAGGCAAACCTTAAGGATTTTACTGACATCTTTAATTAAACTAGCAAACAGGTCGGTTTCTCTTGTAGTCTGACCAATACACTGTCAACAAGGAAGAGAAAAAAAAGCCTGAAAAGAAGGATTTGTCCCGAAAAATAGCACCAGAAACATTTGTATAATCACGATCGTGGACTGGAACTGGAATGCAATCAGGAATTATTACACATTATCAACCACTTCCTGGCAACATATTGCTGCGATAATACTCCTGTAACTCCAGTAAAGTTAGTTATGAAATAATTAAACCTGAAAGTTGGAACTAGAACAAAAAGCCCCACCCAAAGTGCACGAAGCTGTGCAAAAGAAAAGTGTGTTTATCTCTGAATTTATACGGGCGGATTTAATTCCAAGAGGGAGAATTGTGCAATTGTTATTAGATCAGTAATAAGCACAGATGGCTGCAAAGGAACCGTCCCCCAACGTCCCCCCAACCCTGCCCGCTCTGCCCTGCAGCACTGGCGAAGGAGAAAGCAATGCAAGAGTGAGAGCGGCAGAACTGGGGATTTAATGGTTTTTAGCGATAGCAGACTAAGTCTCCACCCTCATATGTTATTCATTATCAATAACGTTACTGGCAAATTTACCCAACGCAGAGTTTCACACGTGATGGTATAAGCTCACTTCAGAAGCTCTATCCAATGCCACCGGGCAGCTTGTCACCATCTCCTGGAGACAGCGTCCCCTTACGTACTCTGTTTTTCCTTCCTCCACGAGAAACCTGATGTTCCCAGGGATGAAAGGGTTTTCATTGCGTGAAAAAGCATGATCCAAAAGTCCTGCTCTCAGCTCCGTGGAAGAAGGATTTATGATGCTCAACTAGCAAAGATAGCAATTAGCTGGAATACTCAAGAGCAGAGAGCTTGACAATCTGATGAGTTATTCTTTTGAACTGGGGCAGCAACTCATGCATAAATTTCCTTGTAAACAATTATTACAGGAATGCACTGTAAACACAATTAATCATCTCAAGGTGTTATCTCTAGGTATTTTCCCCACAGATTATGTGCCACTTGCTCAATAAATCAAATTTTAACATAAAGACATCAATAGCTGGTATTATTAATATTCCCATTCACCCAAACATGGTCGGGTAGAGGCTAACAAGCTCTGATTACATTTTGAAAACACAGAAGAATGTTACATAAAATAGGGAAAAGAAGATGTGAATTGTGGAACTTTGAATGAAAATAGGATTAAAGAGGCGGCATATGAATCAGAACATCGGCTCAGATAAAATACGAGTACTTGGTAATTTAAAATGCATTTTCACTGATATGAATTGGAAATAGTATAGTACATCTTGTTAATAGGAATATTAAGTTTTACATCATCTTAGATAGGTTCTTCTTACAAAACAGTATTTACAAAAGCCTTGCAATAATAGGCTGCCTAATGTTTCCATAAGATTCCTTCTTATGATATACACCAAACACATTTTCATCTATTGTTCGTAATTATCAGCTGGGGATTTGAGTGGCGGGCAGAAGGAACAAAAGCATCTAACTGTTTCATCTCTTCCAGTCCACAGTGCATTAAACAACGCACAGGCCGGATTTCTTTGAAAACCACCCTTTCAGAAGCCAGGCTCGGAGGTCCCTTTGGAGATCATCATATGGACTTTGGCAGGAGTTGAGAGAAAAAATGTTTCAGAAGAGTGGGGCGAGCAGGGCCAGGAGAGTGTCAGATGGGGCAAGGGGGAAAGAAAAGAGGAGTTGTTGGAGCAGAGGAGAAACACAAGAGGTCAGAGAGGACCAAGGAGCATCTCTCTGGCCTCTCAGCTCTGAAATAGTTTGTAACATGGGAAAGTTGTTAACAGGCATAAAAAAAAAAAAGACACTGGGGGGCCTCACCAAAAGTACCCATAAAGATTTTGCCTCCAGGAGAAGGGACAGGAGCACCACAGAGGAGCTACCAAAGTTGTTTGAAAGGCAGAGGGAAGAGAAAGCATGGACATCTGCTGTTTCTGTTCAGGTATTCCTGCTTATCTCACAGTCAACATCATTATTCCCGTTTACAAACACAAGACATGTTTGCTCATGCTTCTGCTACTCTGCCCAGTGCCTTGAGCAGCTGATGACACAAACACATGTCAGCCGAGTGAAACAGGTGACATTGGCGGAAGGGGACTTGGGCTTCGGGGTTTCCATGGATTGGAACGAGTTCTGAGCTAACTCCTGTGGGAAGGCTTCCAGTGATGCCTGGAAGCAGATCCCCTGGGAGAGGAGACCTGTATTTGTGCCCTTGACCTTGTCTTCATGTGTGAAACCAAAGACATGGGCGGAAGAAGGATACCAGGATTTGCATCTTCTCAAGTTTCTCTATTGGTGGTCCTTTGTTAGTCCCCAGTCATCTGTGGCTCCTCATCAGGCAGATTCATTCGACAGTGGGGAGTCAGGGCAGTAGGGCAGAGACTAACCCAACGTAGTCTGTCCTCAGATCTCCATGTGTTTGGAATCAAAGCCACGGGAGATAAATGCAGATGTTCCAAAGCCCTTTCATAGCAGTTTTCTTTATTTCTTAGAGCTCGTCCCTATAATTTGGTGGTGTCCTGCACGTCAGGGACATGGTCTTCAAGATTTTAATGAGTTTGTAGACCTCCTCTCTTCAGGAAGCTGACCATTTTATGTCCACGGTGCGAGGAATTCATTTTTCTGTGCATTCCCTGATGCAGGATGATGGCAACTGGCCAACAGACAAATCGCATAAAGTATCGACCTAATGGTCCCAGAGGTTTTTAAATTGATAGTATCCAACAAAGGTAGGAGTACCAAAGGGGCAATGCAGAGAGATTTATTGATTGATATAGATGGCAAAATAGCGCTGCTCGATAATTATTTAGCAGATCAGGAAGTCACCTTGGTATATTTTTATTGCTGTCCACTCCTGGTGTACTACATAGCCCTCAAGATAATTCGGCGTCTGTAAAGCTATTGCTTGCAAACGCCACTGAAAATCGGTTAAACGCATTAGCACATGGGTGCTTGTGAAGGAAAGGGACGTATTTGGGGACGTTTGTCCCTTTGTGTTGACGGTAGTCTTTTCGCAGCAAACTTTATCTAACCCAGCACTGGCAAAGCTGAGAGCGTCCGTAAAACATGAACAAAGGGGTGCAAAACCTCCTTGATGAGCCACCTCCGTTCACCTCAGTAAGTTCTCACCAGGGCACTGTCTGGCATTACCAGCGCGCTGCGCACCCATCAGCACCGAGCAGTGGAGATGAGTTTTCTGCTTACCAACGGCTTCTTTTTCTTTCCGTGTCTGGCAAATTTCTACTGGTGGATGATTTCCCGTATGCAGATCCCATTTACGGTTTGCAGCACTGTATTATGAAGAATTTACACTATCAATGAACGTTGCTGAAGGGCCTCATTAGCTGGTGCAGGCGGCGAATTTGTATTTTTCAAAACGCCACTCTTCCTCTAAAGAAATCTAGCTGACAGTGGCAGTCGAGTACTTGACTGGTTAATAAGGCAGCTCAAAGGAAACAGCTTCACTTCACTGCGCGTTTTTGTCCTTGCTTAATTTCTCCTCCTTTCTCAACAGGTTTTGAGGATGTGCGCAGATAATGCGTTTCGGTTCCTAATCTCCCAGTCCCGCTGACGACGACGATATAAACAAAAGCAGAAACACAGCAAATTACAGCGATACGCTTAAAACAGAACCGGTAATCACAAACCTGGGGTTCCGGCTGAGATTTTACTCAGGCAGTGCTCTTCTAGGCATAATTAGGAAGGTTCTTCACATCCTGCTAAACCCCAGCTCCATTTTTCTTATGCCTGCAAAGTGAACAAGATAATCATGCCCGTAACGCAGGGCCTGAAAACCTGAAGGCATCGGCACCCAGCCCTCCAGACAGACTGCAACCTGCAAACAGTTCAAAAGAAAGCTTGTCAGACTAGCTGCGACATATGGAGCTCCAACGAGAATACTTCCAGATATAGGAAATACCAAGCATTCTGTAAACAGAGTCGGTGGGAGCAGTTTCTGCAGAGATATTTTTACGACTGGTAAGTTGCAAGAATCTGTTCACAATATCTGCGCTCTCGGGTACCACCTGCGTTTCTCTCAGCAGAACGTGGTTAACACGCAGCCTTCCGAGACCCTTTTTTTTTATCCCACCCTGTGTCTTCCAATACCTCCTAGAAGCTTTGTGGAAGCTGCAGACGCTCTGTGGCAATTTTGTTCCTGGAATACAACAATATTTAGCTAGTGGGGATCCTTAAACATACCTAGATGTCGACGAAAGGCGTTGCGGGAGAGGTGTCCCCAGGGCTGGGGCTGCCCTGATGCACCAGGAGGAGGTTTTGGCACTGAGTTTGGCAGAGCTTGGCCAGCCCAGTCCAGGGGGAAGCATCCCTCTCACAGGACCACGACGGCTCAGGACCGTTCTGCATCAGCCTGCTCATCTCAGAAGGATTGTCCCGCTGTGGTCTGTGCTGGGATGACTGTAGGAGGATGGAGATGGGATATACTGCGTGTTTTATATACGGCTGGTAGGGCTGGACTAGGTCAAAAAGACGTGCAGGAATCAGGGCTGACACTGCAGAAGAGAAGTACTCAGTGTTGCGTGTGCCATATGGGCAGCAGGAACCACAAACTGTGAGGTCAAGCCTGGGAAATGGCAGCAACAGGCAAGACAAAATGTATTTTCATTCCGTCTTAAAAGCCAAATCTTAACACGAAGTTGGTATTTTCACTCTCTCTGCTTAAACATACATGAACGCGTATATAACAAATATGTCTCTCTACATACACACATTCCCATATAGATGTAGGTGAAATAAATCTGTAAAACACGAGAAATGACATCCACAGAGGTACATTTTTAGTAACATAGAAGGGAAATGATTGACAGAACAAAGCATATGGAAACGAAGAAGAATCTAACCCACATTTAGATCTAAGAAAAAAATATTTGCCTGAAGGGAAAATATTAATTAGTTTGTCTACATGCAAGATAAAAGTCTGGAAGACATATCCATCAAAAGGCAGCAGAATAAACAGCAAAATGGAAATTATTTGTAAATTGACAGTAAACTTGGCAAACATTGAGGGGGTAAACAAGTTATTTGGCATGCAAAGCACTCAGAAATCACAGCCTCTGTCAGGAGGCATCTGTGCATATATTCACTTATTTGACAGAAATTAACATTTTGCAGAAATCTTTGTTGCATGCTAAAGATTTCTTCACCCTCCTTAATTATTTTAATTGCTGCTTCAAAATGTTCCATATAAACATGAAAAAAGACATTAAAATCCACCAAGTCCACTTCCACGTTATCAATAACAGGCAGTAACTTTGTGCAGGAGTTTAACACGAAACCTACGGAGACGTAAAATATTGACATAAAAGAGCCACATTGGTGTTTTGTTGGTTGAAATCTAAGAAACACGCGAAGACGTTCTCAGTGTCCTTTCAGTCCTGTGAAAGGCTTTAAAAACAAAACACCGATTCACAAACAAATCCAATCAATCCAACTGTTAGAGGCCCCGGGGTTACAGAGACCCTCGTTTTCCCAGTATTTTGGGAAAACCGTGAGAAAACCCAGTTTACGCGAGCTGCGTTTGTGCACCCATAATATGGGTGGAAATCGGAAGCGACCGTGCCTTAACAAACTCTAACCACAGGCTGCTTTTTCTCAAGAGTCATCCAAATAAATCTATGCTTTGGCCATTTGCTTTCTCTCTCCCATCCATGTCATCTACCTGCTGCGGGGGTCACGCTGAAGACGCTGTCAGCCCAGCCAACAACCGGATTCTGACTGCTTGAGGAAAAGATGGATAAGTGGGAGGTGTTGAGCTCAGAGGAGACCTGGCACTACCCTTAGGTCAACAGAGCCACAGGGGACAACTAGTCACACCAAGAAAACATCAAGAAAATGAACAACAGGTTACTTGAATTGAGGTTGTCCTACAGGAATGGGGACTCCCATGAGCCCCCTCCAGTGAGAGCGGTTGCTTGCAAGCACTGCTGTGGATGCTCGGCCTCACCACAGGTGGCTTGGTGGCAGGACAAGGAGTTTTTCCTCTTTTCCTGCTGAAAAAAAGCGCCGATTCCCCAAATTACACCAGACTCCGTAAGGACGGCAGCGGGGCTTCACCGTTATTGATAGCCACGGATTTGTGTTACGTTATAGTCAACGTAAAAATGGGTTTTTAAAACAAAACCTGAATAATATTTCCTGCAAAATGCAGACCCGCGTATTGCACCTGACTCTCACCCAGCGTAACTTCACGTGGTTCAAGCAACCATTTGATATCAAAGATCTAGCCCTTGACACTTACACACCATTTCTCTTCATCACGCTGGAGCCGTGACACGTACCCACCAGCAGCCTGCAAAAACGAGGTAGTCCAGAGAAAAATCACAGCTCGACAGCGTGAGCCGGCCCTCAATGCACGAGCTCTTTCTCCCTGCGTTGCCAGCCCAGTTTGATTAAAACAGCAATAGCAGGAAGAGCTCTTCAAACAGATCCAAGCGCTGAAGGAAATCTCATGTGAGCCCGGATTGAAACCCAACCAGGGAAGAAAAAAAAAAAAAAAAAAAAAAAATCAAAGTGCTAAACTTAGCCAAATCTGAGACAGCTTGTTCCTTTTCATTAAAGTGAAAAGCCAGTCAAATACTCCATTTCCTCCAGCAATCCATTTCCAGGTCAGGTTCCAGAGCCAAAATGTCTTGTTTTCTACATTATTTGTACGTATTGTAACATGAAAGTAATTGGAGTCGTTGTCAGGCGGGATGCCCGCGATCCAAGTCATCCACGGCTACGCGAGGACCATGGTTTCTGCACTGTAACAACAGCAAAACCTTGGAAAACTTTCAAAAATGCCAATGCTACTTTTGATATCTATTTGTGATAGTTAGTGCAGAATTTGGAAATGCGACATTTTTAGGAAGAAGTCCAGAAATCCAACATAACGGAATAAAATCAACAGGAAATAAATAATAAGCCAAAACTTCTTTATACTTCCACGACGCCTCTATGAATACCGAACCGTGGAAAGTTTCTGCACAGCCTCTGCTCTGCGTACGACGCGTCTCTGCGGGTTCAGCGACTTTGGCAGGCAGGACTTTACAACGATGCTTTCTGAAAGAGTTCAGCAGGTATTTTGGGGAGGTCTATGCACAGGTACAAACACACCCACGGCTCTGTGGCTCTCCATACAACTCTTGTGAAGTGCAAACGACGGCAAACACCTGATATTCTTCGCTCAAAAGCCTAGTGAAGGGTCCATCTCTTCTACCCCAGAGCATCTTGTCTCGGCTCCTAGACCATGAGCCATTGCCACATTCAAAATGAAACCACACAATTTTCTTACCTTTGGACGGAGGCTTGAATTATAGATTAGAAATATTCCTGGGGAGTCCTTAGCAAGTGCAATCTGACAACAGTGCCTTCGGATCTGCTGGGAGCCGAGCAAAGCGGGAGCAATTCCCCATGTGGCTTTCCTAAAACAAAACAGTATTTGTAAGCTTTTTAAATAGCTGAAAACAGCAAAAGAACTATAGCCAAGCCAAGCCCAGCCCACCAGGCACGACGTCCATGGCGCACAGATCCCTAAAAGCTGAACCAAGTTGTCACAAGACCATCGGGTCACCAGCAGCAGCCCGTTGCCCCCCAGAAAGGCTCCTGCCCCATCTGACAGAGCTTGCTCCTGAGCATCCTCAGTCTTCCAGGACTAGGTCCCCTTCTGTAATTCTGTCATCTGCTGCGTCCCAGCATTCACAATAACTTCAGCTTTGCAGGAGGTGGATTTCGGACCTTCTGCGCTTACCTGGGACTAGCTGTCTTCTGCTGCTGCTGTCTCTTGAGCCACGCCAGTGCTGCCCTGCAACAGCAAGCCTGTTTTATCCATTGAAGCACTACTGCTACACTCAGCCCATGGCAGATCTGCAGCCCCCACCGCCAAACGCAAGGCCCAACGTTCAAAACAGCGAGAATCCACGCTCGCTGTCATTTCCAGTGACCTTACAGGGCTTTACACCGCCCGCGTCAACACCTGCTGCCCGGCAGGTACAGGCTGTGTGGCTTTGAGCGGTGAGGTTTCGCACCGCCGCGAAGCGAAGCCTAGAGATGTCACCAGGCTTATGAATTATTTAAACTACTTTTCGCTAATAAGTTCCGATGCACAGGTGTAAGGAAAGCTACGCGTGGTTTTGCCATATTTAAAAGAAAAAGGACTTGAAGCGTTCTCCAGACTTTCCTGTGCGTACTCAGGAAAGATTATGGATGAAATCTGAACAATAGCATTTTAAAAATAATTTAACACACACACACCCACCGCCCAAGAATATATTTCACCCTACAGATTTTGCCTGGGCTCCTGGCTGTTAGCTGGCTCTGTGCTACCCCCTGGGGACACTGCATCTCCCCCGGCACCGCAGGGCTGTGACTCTACGTACCCAATTCCAACCACATCAAAGGGAAGAATGAACTTTTACCTCGTGCAAGACCAGCAGTTACCACTTCTGCAGGAAATTCAGAGTTGATAGCTCTTTGCCCCAGATATTTAACTCCAGAAAGCGTATAGCATCACTGCTAATCCGAGCTCCTCCTGTAAGCTGAAGGCAGGAGGGTCTACGCATAAAATAATGAAATCCTGTACTATAACTAGACCTCATAAATTCCACTCTCTCCAAACCTTTGTTTAAACTAAAAGTGATAGTTGTGCCCTTCTTTCTGAGAGGGTCTAAAGGCAGAAGAGAGGTCACGCTTGCAGGGAGGAGTTACGTCTTTTATAAGCTCGAGCAGCCTAAGGGGAAAGAGACGGACAAGCTTGCAGGCACACAAGGGCGCACACGCTCTAAATAATTTATAAGTCTGTTGACAACTCCAAGTCGTGCCATGTGTTATTTTGATACCTTACTGCTCAAATCTATAAAGCTCGTATCTGTCAACTATCAAGTTCTTGTGTGCCCCAAAGCTTGTTCATTTTTTCCATCTCTAGCAGCCAGACTAATAAAAGATCTTACCTCACCCGACAGATTTGGCCTCTTGGAAACAATACTGGCTTCGTACTGTCATCTGTCCCCGGTCGCATTTACACCTTGGCTGGTTCACGCTGCCGAGCGGAGTTGTAAGGACTGTCCACTGCTCCGGGGCTTCTGTGAGCTGCTGCGTGTGTAAAGCATGGACGTAAAACACACGAATACTATCAAATGTAGTGACTTAAACCAGGTTATGGTTCTCTTTTACCCCAGCAAAAATATCTTAAATTCGTTAGGGAAATATTTGTATCAGTGTTTATCCTTTAAATGTGGGAAAGGAAAATATTTGGAGAGAAAAATCTCCTGAAGACACCCCAGTCCTTTTGTGTCTTTAGTTTTCAGAGCGTCACTCACATTGTTTCTCCTCAGCCAGCTCAACGGGCTAATTCTATTTAATCCTTTTCTTTTTATATGTAAAATGATACAGTTTAATGCTCCACAGTTTAATATCTGTGAAGTTTTATCTTTATTTGTTTGGGAAATTTGAGTCAGATACTCACCTACTGTAATTTCCAAAGAACAAACAAATGAAAAAGGGCAGTCCATTTTCATGCAAATCCAGCCAGCTGTTTCGCTCAGACTGCCCTTGCCTTCTGATGTGAGGATCTGCATAAAAACCAAAGTGGAGATATGATAAAATATAAAAGGCTGACAATAACATGCAAATCGAAATCAGTCATTGGAAAACTGTGGACTCATTGTCATCAGAAGAATTAGGTGGCAGAACAAAACAAAAGAGCCCTGCTGATAAAAGTAACTACGGCACGATGGCTTTAAAATCTACAGATTTCTCATACCACAAAGAAAATTGAAATTAAACACCTCTCTAGACTGTTGGCTTCTAATCTCTTCCTTCTGAGCTGCTTCCTGACATATTCTCTGTTAACTTTTTATCAAAGGTCATTCATAATCGTATTTCAGAAATAAATTTTAAAACAATGCATTTATTTCCGAAGTTTTAATCAAGTGCCCAGGAAAAAAAAATATACTAAAATAAGCAGCTGAACACTAAGCAACATAGTCCAGACGCTAAAATATTTAGAGAAAATGTTGTGGCCCCTGATGTCATGAAATCTGGAACTGAATTTGGGGGTATAATTTTGGTCTCATTTAGCCTTGTAGTTAAAACTGATGGCGTTTTGGGTGGTTTTGTGGCCGTACAGAATAACAGCAAATCTCCAAATTCTGATACACAGCGAGGTGGTGATGGTGCCAGAGGGGCTCCCGCAAGGATATGGGTAGTTTTGCTCCTAGTTGTATATGAGAATATTCCCCGGTCTAAGCAGCTAGGAGAGCCCTTCGTTAGCTTGTTGGAAGAATTTGCTGAAAATATTCAACCAACTATCTAAGTTTAAAATTTTCTTGCTAAACTCTTTCCTTCCTCACAGAAAAAAAATGGATTTGCGGTGAAACATACTCTTCATTCCAGAGGAACAAAACCAGATCCTCAAAAATTCCAAAACATTTTCCTAACGAGGCCACCTCAGGTAAAGAAACGGAAGGATTTCCAGCTGAAGTTGAACAGGAAATAAATCCAGGTTTTACTTTCCTTCGTGTTGATGGTTCTTTTCTGCTCACCGGGGTGTTTTTGAAAGGACGACATGAAGCCACTTGGCTGCGAAATAACAAGAGCTAAATTGAAGAGAATGAAAAAGAGCGCAAAAAATCAGAAAACAGAGGCTTTTAAGGGTGCTGGCATCCACCCTCAGACCAGCAGCGCTCCACACCCCCACACCGCCTCCCAATTAACTTGGATTTGGACCAATTTCCCACCATGGTACGTGAATCCCTTCCTCAGTTTCCCTGGTTCCCTGCCCTTGCGTGCTCAGATGCAGGCATCGGTCAGGCAGCGTGGCACCCGCGAGACTCCCCGGCCATCACCCGCTGGCGCAGCAAGGCTGAGTGGGCAAAGCCGGGGCACCGGCCGCCTTCCATGCTGCGGGGCGTAGCGCCTGCCCGTCGAAAACACTTCACGTGGATACAAGCTTATATTAAAAACTAGGCTAAAAGATTGCTAATACCGCATACCAAAGTGCTCGACAGCCAGGAAATGCTGGAATTAAAGGTCCCTCTGCAACTTTAATTTGGCCCTTGCCTGTCTTCGCTATGATGTAGCTGTTAATTACTCGCTCACAGAGTTTTTAATTTTTTTTTTTTTCCAGAGAAACCCAGTCTCCTAAGTGCATAGGAGTGACTGTGCATGGAGATAAATCAGGATTTTTCTTCTGCTGCTGTCTGCAGTTGATGGATATGCAGTGAAGGAGCTGAAAGAAGCCAGAAAGATAAAAAATGGTGTCACCATCTAAGACCACGTCCATGCACTGACATGCAAGTCCCACCGCCGGTGCTGAACGCGTCCATTTGGGTCCCCAAGGCAGCATTGCAGCATCAGCACACTGCTGCGCGTGAGCCGCTGAGGCTTCGGTTGTCATCGCACACGTCGGCTGCTTTGGGGACCAAGGCCGGTGCTTCAGCATGGCGCTGCCACCAGGCACAGCAGAGGTGCAACTCCGCTCCGCTCCAGAGGTGCAACAAGTCGCTTAAAAGAAGCTGTCCCTTCAGCAGCACCCGTTCACCGAGGAGTTATGAGGGGTAATGCCTGCGGAAAAGCAAACCTGGGGTATCGGCATCTGCATCCTGCCCGTTCATTGGTGCTTTGGAAGTACCTTTAACCTCAGTGCCCAACCGGGAACGTGTAACGTGGAGACAACCATTCCTTCCCAGCACTGAGATACTTCTCTACTAGCATTCACACAGGTAGCAAAGACGAGGTGTAAAATACGACGATAAGAGCGTCAGAAGAAAATCCGTGAGGAAAAGCCCAACATCTGGATGGCGACTGGGAAATAACAGGAGATGAGCGTGAGAATACTGCGCTTGCTGAAAGAGGAGAAGGGTCTGTTTGGACAAATTTTAGTGCACATCACGCAACAACAGCCAGCACTGTAGGACGTGTATGTATAAAAATATATAGAAATATGGCTGTATTAGCATTTTCTTACAACCTTTGCATTCTTTTGCTATTTTTCACAGGCAATTTCCCAAAAACCTCACAAGTCAAGTCTTAAAAAAAAAGTGTTTAGCCTGCAGGACCACACAACCTCCCTTCACTTCAACAGCCACACCAAGACCTCTAGACCTGTTGTACCACCTCCTGTGACCTCTCACAACGTCATCTGTGGCAGCAGAAAGCTTTTTATTACCAAAAAAGGTTGGACCAGATGGTCCTTGAGGTCCCTTCCCACCTGATAGTCTATGATTTTCTACACCGCCCATCACGATAGACATGGAAAACACGTGATTTCCCAGCGTTTGCACAAACGCTCTGTTCGGTGGGTTTTGTACAGTCCCTGAAACAGCAAGGGGTGACCTGAGAGCAGAGCGGAAAGTCTCCTTTCCTCACCTCCTCCGGCGCTGCCGATGCACAGCACAGAGCAGCCCAACAGCGGTACCCGGCCACATCAAGAAGAGTCGCTCTGGGTCAGTGGGTGCCGCATCCATACTCGGGTCAGCGTGGAACTGCGAGGAGACGGAGCAGCCTCAGTGCAGATGGACTCAGCAAGTGCAAACAGATTTTTGACATGCATATAAACTAGGGCACAGGAGGATTCTTGACAAGAAAATAGAAAAAGGCGCTAAAGTAACTAACTACCTGCCCCGAAGCCTGGAGGAATGGGAGCTGCTGAGAAAAATCGTAATTTTGAAGTCGGTGAAAGAATATGCTTTCCCACAATCTCTTTTTTAAGAAAAATCCTTATTCATTTCAGCAGAAATTTCTAAAAAAATGCTTAACACACAGCCAGCACAGAAAGTATCACCTCCAACATTCGAAGTCTGCCAAAACTCCAGGCAGGTTCACACAGGAGCTAAACCACAGAGTGCCGGGCAACCGCTGCAGAGGAGAGGCTTCAGGAGCGGGGAGGTAAGAGCAACCGGGAGTTTTGGAAGGTGAATTGTTCTCAGTCCTGGTGTCCGGATGGTATCTCTGGCTGACTATTTTGCTTAGGACTGTGAACACCTTGATCCTCATCACTCAGTGGTAGAAATCACCTCGCTAAGGGTCTTCCTGACAGGTGATGGAGAAGGTGGATTATAGCACACAAGAAAGTGAAGCCCTCAAGCATGGCGTGAATGGGCTGAGGAGGACAAGGAGCCCAGGAAAGCAAAGCCTTGGTGCCCTGAGATCAGAGCGAGAGGCAGGGGACTGCAACAGCATGGAAGAAAGGTAGAAAAGATAAAAAAAATGAAGGCATGGTACTTTGGAGATACCAATCATATTGGCAGGAAGGATGCCCCTTCCCTCCTCAAGATCCTGGAGGACCATCTCATGCCTGACCAACCTCCATCTCCTCTTCTCTGATTTATCTTTGTCAGGCTTGTAGAAGGTCTACAGTTCTTTCAGAAGCAATACATTAGTCATTCCGTTTGCTGTAGTAAGAGCAAACATCAGTTTACTTGAGCACAATTATTTTACTGAAATCAGGAATCATGACTCACACCTCAGGAAGTTATGAAATTAGCTCCAGTCTCAGATTTTGGCAGAAGTCAGTGACAGAGTCTTTTTTTCTTTTGTTTCTGGTTTATAAAACCCTAAGTAATTCAGAACCAGTGGACTAGCAACTCAATTTTCCTTTTTATAATGGAAAAGAGAACCCCCCATCCCACTACTAGGGGTCATCAAAGAGGGCTTGAAATAGCTGGTGGGTGTGGGTGGCAGCAACATCCCAGAATCTGAACCCTGAACTTGTGCACAGTACAAACTATTTCTCACATCTACGTTCATTTATCCAAACCATGCCAGGCACCAAAAATCGCTCCTACGAGCACCAATACCTTGTGCTACACACAACACGGTTCATCGGCGTTGCAGAAGCATCTCGAGGCCTCGAGCCGACCCGCGACCCTCTATACAGAAATATTTCAACAGCAGCAAGAGAAGAACACAAATGCACCGAAAATAAGTCATTGAGCAATAAGTCCATTTTTCTCATCGTTTAGCACAACGTGGAAGTTTTGTGCCAGTTTTTATCCATCCTAATGTTGTCATCGATAGCAGCAGTCAGTATTATACCATTTTAATAGAAAAAAACCCATTCAACCCCTCTTCTGGACTTTTTAATCTTTTCTTATGTGCCAGAAAGTAGAATAACTAAAGCTTATCTATTTATGCATGTGCCTAAATCTTCAATGCATATATAAATTTAAATCTCATTACAGTATAACACACTGCTTTAAAAATACGGATACATTTTAAGAGTCTGCTACACATTTTTATCAAATAGAGGGACTTAATTTTTATTTTTCTTCCACATAAAGCCAGCGAAATCCTGCGTGTTAATACTTCAAGAAAATAAACTTGTGCAAAGATTTGCCTATCCAAAGTACGGTATAATTTAAATTTAAATCCCTTAGAAACCCAAAGCACTGTGTTTATAATATGAGAACAGCGGGCAGTCGTGCCCTTGACTGGAGGGCATGTCATCCAGTCCTCTCCTTCTCTGCAAAACCATCAGGCTGGCAGTAGTGACAGATGAACAGCTTACCATTAATTTCTCCTCTTTCATGCCTTCAATCCAAATGGTGCATATTCTCCACAGGGAGGCATCAAGGTCTTTGCCTTTATTTCTCTTGCATACTCGCACTGACTTATAAATCAAGTGCAGATAAGAAGAGAGGGCAAATATCAATCTTTTTTTTTTTTTTTTTTCCTGGCCAGTGCCCACTGGCACACTACCGAGCTTTGACTGAAAGGTTCTTCAAATCTTTATGTGATTCATAGGCGAGGGAGCGCTCCGTGAGGACAAAACAACAAAGGAAATTTGAGAGAGAGGATTTGTGTATCTTGGCTTATAAATGAGAAGCCTCCTCTCTGCAGTGTTTAAATATGGGTTACAAAAAAAAATTAAAAAGTGAATCTAAGTTGTTATTACTTTATTGAAAAAAGATCTTTGTGGAATATCAAACAGGCAGCGCTTCTTCGCACGTGGCCGCTGGAGCAGCTCCGGTCGGAAGGTGGTGTGTTCCCTTGCTTTTGGGGGCCAGCTCTCCTCTTTGCCACTGAAGCCAGTCGATCCTTCAGAACAAACCGGCTTTTACTCCTACTTTGTGGCATTAATGATTAGCTTGAAAAAAATTCAAAAATCTTATTTCCACTTAAAATACAAAGGGCCAGATCGACATCCCCTAGAAACCAGCGTAGCTGTAGCGGCTGCTGACCGGCAGCGGAGGGAAAATACGCCCACAATGCTTTTTAAGTACAGTGGAGAGAAGTTTACTGGTCTATTAACCGTATTTTCCTTGAAACTGCTGCTGCGTGTTTCAAAGTTCAAAGAAATAAAGGTTTTTTTTATTTGTTTTGAACTAAATTTCACAAACCATCTTAGCTGGCAGTGATTTGGGGGGTTCGTTACGTACTAATTCTGTAGCCAACCTGCCAAAGGTCTTCATTGTCTTTAAGTGCGTTACCGGAAGAATACCCTATTCAGTTGCAATAAATTGATCTTGCATTTAAAACATATATTAAATCATCGGTGTGAGTGATGCAACATTATTACATGTCAGGAAAAAAATCTATATTATGATAGTTGTTGACAAATGATAATATTATTTTCCGGCTAAGCATGAGGTGTTAATGCTGCTAAATGGCTGCAAATGTTGACGTTAAAGGCTGCCTGCTGGCCATTTCCAGGTGACATATCTGGGGATTCGGGGCTATTTCATTTTCCAGCCTTTTTTAAGGCTTCAGGCCCCATCCATAAATTACAGCTGATGACAAAAGTGGAAGCTAACAGTGGCAAAATTAGGCCCACAGGCAAAATAATTATATATACAGCCTTTAGCAGTGAGGGAGAAAGCCATCAATCAGCCCCCAATTATTCACTAGTTAATCAGCTCTGCCCTTCCTTTATTGAAGGGTTACAGTGTAATTAAGTTGGCAGCATCCTTTTAATTCATCAAACATACAACACATGGCGGTGTTTGCTGCAATCAGGGGACAGCACCTTTGTGTGCCTGACCCCTACCGCTGCTGCAGGAGAGGAGCAAAAACTTCAGAGGTAAGAGAGACTATTTGTGTGAGAGTGGAGCAGCCCCCGGCCGGGCAGCGCCGCCGCCGAGGGCAGGAAGAGCGGTAACAGCATCCCTGTGTTTCCTAGGCGTGCGCTCAGAGGATGCAGCCGCCTCTGAAAACTGGTAGTTAATCCCATACGCCTAAGGCAGGCGGTTCTAGACCACGGCATTTACGGCTATAACGGCCCGTGTCCCTCTTCCCAGCGATCCCTCTCTGATAACGGGGTGGCAGCAGAGCACCAAGCATCGCTCTGGGGTTCCCGGGGTGGTGGGATCCCTGGATGGACGGTGGACCACAGCAGAAAGGGCACTTCCAGGGCATTGAAGCAAACACAGACAAAATGAACATTTCTCCAAGAAATTGTTCTGTGAAAACCAAGTTTAAGGAAAGAAGAACTGCAGTTACTTAAAGGCGGTTTGTAATTTGTGTCCTCTCTCAGATTAATGGCACTGGATTTATATAAATATATATCTATACACAGCAGATTAGCATTTTCAGTGGTTTTTGCCAGTAAGAACGTACTCGTCTATGATTTTATCTCACCCGGAACGGAAATGACTCAAGATATTGCACTCTTCTATCCACGCTCAGTTTTAACCTGTGAATACACCCAACAGCTCTGGCTTCTGTGCGCGTGTCTAAACCCAAGTGATGCTGTATATAGTCTCCCTATATTTACCTGACCATAAATCTGTTTTCCTGCCGCACACACCTCCTGCTCACGGCACCCTCACGGAAGCTGAATGTCCTAAGCGTCCTTCCTACCGCGCAGAATAGATGTAGAATTATTTATTCACAAACAAGCTCCGTGTTTCTAACTTCCTTGTAATAATGAAGTGTTATACAATCATTGGCTCTACTGCACGACGCGGGCAAACAAACCCAAACCTCTCGACATCTGAATGCGCTGGGAATCTCAATATTCGGACGCGTCGGCTTTTTTGACAAAAATCTTTATTGCTCTCGAGTGAAAAGCGGAAGAGCATTACCCTGCTGGTGATGGTTATTTTAGCTCATTCAATCTGATGTGAGACATCGGGAAGTTTCTCCCTCTATACCAAAATACCTTCACTAAAGATGCAAAAAAAATATGACATTTTATTTTTGTTGTTTTGGGGGGAGAGCGGGACACAAGATTCACATGTCTATCCACGAATCTCCCAAAGCTCCAGGACACCAAGAGCACAGCCTTGGCCAGATCTGGCCAACAGCCGTCAGCAGCCCCAGCAGCAAACCCTGCCAGGGATCCCTCTGCATTTGCACATGACCTGGAACCTCCCCAAAGCCTTATGATGATGGGTAAGCATGGAAGTTAGACACCCTTTGTGCTATCCTCCCTTCCAGCAATTCCACCCCACCAGACGCCCGGTAGTACACAGACTTTTCAATGTTCCACGTTCCTGGGAGCTGGGAGCTCAGACCAAGAGAGGAAGGACAGAAGGTGGGAACGTGCGCTTTCCTGGCCACGAACCGTTACCATCTCAGCAATGTTCCTCCATCAGCTAGGGGAATCTTATGTTCTTAAGTCGCTTTGGGTTTTTTGACCACTAAATACCCATTTGGACGAATTGCCTCTGTCCCAGTCCAGGAATCAGCTTGGTTTGCCAGATCCCATGGAAGGAGACTTCCTGACAGCCACCCACGGAGATATCCGATGCTTATCAGCTCGACACCGTTTTCCTAACAGTGCTGGAGACAAAACTGAGCCACCGAATGTCAATATGAGATACCGAAGAATCTGCCCCAGCAAAGACATTTGCATAAATTCAGTTATGTTCTTGCTAATGAACACTAATATTGGACTATCCGCCTCCTGGTTGCACTCACACGTCTTTTTACTGTTTGGGCTTTTTTTTCCATGGCAGAAATTTGGGCTGCACAATTTAGATCCTGCATTATCTCAATGACAACAAGTATCATCTTTTCCTAAAGAAACAGCGTGCCATATTGCAGCCAACCTCAGTCATAACTCAAGACAACACAATCATGTCATAATATAATTTTATACAATGAGATTGTATCTGTTGTTATTGAGGGTCATTGAATTCCGTCTGTCAGTGTTATGTTATTGAATAGGTTCAAGTAATAGTTTGTGCTGATTATCAGAAAGTGTGTTTAAAAACTGTCACTGTGTTTATATCCTCCAGGATTGCATTTGAATTATGCAGATAAACAGGATCAAGCGGTGTAAGGCAGTGAATTACAATTCCTGATAGAAACTGCACAATAAAGTTTAAATGACATTTTCTGGGAGAAAAAAGGACTTTGTACATGCCTGCTGTTTTAAATGCAAGAGACTGGGTAGACATAAACCACTTTCAGATTTCTCGATGTTAAGAATACGGTGTAATCCCAGAGGAGGAACAACGACCAAACCCAAAAAGCTTCATTAAGCGTTGCGAAAAAAGTTACACACAAGCAAGAATAATTTTTTACAGGTGTATTAACCTGAGTTTTAAAAACACTCAAAAACTATTCAAACCCATCAGGTCATCATGACCAAGGGAAACACTTTTTTGCGGACAAAATTCACGTTAGGGTAAACTGCCATGTGCAATTTTTAAGTACGCAATAAAAGATTTCCTAACAGTGAGTAAGAATGTAAACCACATCATATTTTTTCCTAAGTACCTAATATTTCCATTTTAATACACAACTTAAAATTCATTGCATCTTGGTTAATTAAATAAATTCTCCATTTGGAAAGAAGACAATTCAGTGTGCCTACTGGAGCTGAACACAACAGCGCCAGTTGCAATTGTAGAGTTTGTTTAATTTGAATAACGTTTTGTTTTCATATATTTTCTATTAAGAAAATTTTAGTCATGTTCCCATGAACGTGTTGACTTTTTCATGGGCAATTTTTAAGTAACAAGATGATGAATGCTAAGGAATCACATATTACGTGCAAATTTATTCTCTTGGCCGTTCGGCTTAGATAATATACTGACGTATAACCAGAAAAAGCACCAGCACTCCCACTAGGTTTCCAGTTAAGACACTGCACTTTGGTTAAGGACACAATTTTCCCATTGCCAGTAAGAGATATCACCGTCTTGTTCAGCAGGATTTGGAAGAGTCCTTTCTAATTCCTATTTTCTAGCAGTAACTCTTTTCCTAAGAATAAAACAAAGCTATGTATTACATTACTCAGAGAAATCAGAAAAAAGTGAAAATTCAGCCATTTTCAGGTTTTATATAATCAAGAATAGATCTCGTTTAGGGTACACGATCACGGCCGCTGTCTAGAGGTTCATATTTATGTATGCAGAACAGCAAATAAATTCAGCGCACACACTAATAGTCCCCAAGAAAACTTTGACTCTAAATACATTTTCTATAGTAGAGATATTGGGATAGAGCGGAATTAGAGGGCAAAATGCCTCGAAGCATTCTGGTAATAGTCACGCAACTCCTCTTTCCTCCTCGCAAAACATTCCAGCTGTCAATAGTCTAGAAAAGAGGTTCTGTGGAATAATTATGAAATCACAACAACTGATCAATCTGGAAATGGGGTATTTGGAAACTCTCCTGACCAGTCACAGAACGAGTACCCAAATTCATGCTTGTGTGTGGACGGTAGAAATTGCATTATATCTGAATCTAAGTATACAACGTGAAATAATACGTGAGGAAAAATAAACTTCCTCACAGCATTGCAAAGGACGAAAACCAGACTGAGCCGTGGAAGTGAATTTCCCGCTTTGATTAGCACACAAGGTGAGAGGTGGTCCTGACGGCACGCAGATTCTCTCACGCAGAAACACTTCCTACTTGTTGATCTCATAGCAAAATTGTCACCTTTATGAGATCTTTCCCACAAACAGAATCCAGGAGATGTATTTGTTAAAAGGAGCTACAAAACCCGTATGGAACAGGTATCTAAATGGCCCCAAGTGACACCACCGCAGCCAACTCATCACAACATCGCATGGTCCATACCTCAGAATAAGAGACATAAGCTTAGTGCGAGCGGAGAGCAAAAGGAGATGGAAAACCTTGCATTCTCTTCATGTAAACTCAGAGGGGAGCATTAAGCCGAAACACCGCCTTACGGATGTGAGATGGCTGCACGGGTCCTAGGCGAGGATTTCTCTCTGCGTTAGGCTGGAGCACAGTCCTGCTGTGTGAATGCATTAGGTTCATTTGTTTTGTGGAGTCCAGCTAATGGGATGAAGATAAAGTGACTTCCAGGCAGAAAACCTTGTTAATCAAAAACAATTTGGGCCGCTTGTGCACGTTGTTCTGACTTTGAGTAGGAACTTCCATTTTTCACAAGAAACTCGCATGTAACAAAAAAAACTACCACAGACTGTTTCATTTTCAGACAGCTACTCCTGGACTGAGGATGTTGAGGTTTTTATCCGAGATCCCACCTTTAGACAGATTTTTCCTCCCTAAAACAAAAGCCTCTTATCCTTGGCAAAGCCTTCCTTCTATTTTAGAAGCTCTTTCCAAGATGTAGTTATAAAAGGCTTCACTTCTTGATATATTTTGCAGAAATTTGTGTAACTCGGTTGCCTCCTGGAAGCCGGGTTCACATCTCGGAGAGAAGAAAACCCGAGGAAAACCAGCTGTGCTTGAAGCAGAATAATTTTGTATGCTCTGGATGCTCGTGGTACCTTGACAGTGTTGATACATTCTCTTAGGAGACGAGGTGGAGGGCTGTGCCACCACCGAGGCAGGCGCGAGAACGGGGTAAGCGGCCAATAAGCATTTTGATCTCTTTGGAAATGTCATCTTTTCCACAAATTATTAGGATGGTGTGCCACAATAAAGGACACTCAGGAGGAGAGACTGTCGATATTAAAAACCCCAGCAACAATAACTAATGAAGCATTCTCATGTTCGCAAGGGAGGAGTAAATGTAAATTTTCCAGGGACATTTATCAAAAATAAAAGGAGAAAGGCGTTGAGAGCAGTACCTTGCATTTGTGTAAAACGCATAAATTAATGGATTCTTCACGCAAGCCTTTTTTATTCTGATCAGTAAACCCTCTCTCACCATCACAGCCCAAACAAAGCCATCAGGAAAAGAACCAGGCCATATGTCCTCCTTTACCTGTTTACATCGTCCGCTGCTTTGCTCTTACGCTGTATTTACATTTAATTACGAGATCAGAGTTAACACCTTATCACTGTATCGATTCAACTGCTGACACTTCACTTAGCTTTAATAGGTGCATCATTCCGGGAAAAATATGTTGTTTGAAAATATTGCTGTTAGGGCAAGCATCCTCGAACAGAATGTTAAGCGCCTCCATCTCGGAAGCCCACCTTGTTCCCGGTGCTGCTGAGGTAAGTCCAAGCAGCTCACTGCTGCTCACAGCCTCAGCTAGGTGTAGTGGTGGCAGTTGTCTCCTCCGTTTCCACAGCTGGCTAAAGGAGCCCTCACGCTGTGCAGTATTTGGGGCGTATATCCCCGGTGTTGGCTGAGCCCTGTGCCGCAGCCCCGCTCTGACACAGCAATGGGGACACGTGGCTTGGCTCAGCCACAGAGGCATCACAACCCGCATCACATCACATCACATCACAGAATCACAGAATTGTTTTGGTTGGAAGAGACCTTTAAGATCATCCAGTCCAGCCGTTCCCCTGCGCTGCCAGGGTCCCCAAACCATGTCCCTCAGCACCGCCTCCACACGGCTGTTAGACCCCTCCAGCGATGGGGACTGCACCACCGCCCTGGCACCACCTCGGCAGGAGGCTTGGACTTGTTCCTGAGTGAAAACAACATGTCACGCGCCTCTTGGCAATACCTTTTTGATGGAGGTCAGCAGGGAGCGGTGCTCAGCCAAGGTTGTGAGGGATGAGCACGGTCAGCTCTCCAGAAGGGAATCAGGAGAATGGGAGACGTTAGCGAGGCAACAGAAAATGCTCCAAAACGCCAGTTTCTGAGCGGCCCCGCAGGAGACACGCGCACACCAGGTACCTACCGCCCCTGATGACCTGTTTTGGGTTTGTTTTGTTAAACAGGCGCAGGGTGCAGTTTATGCTTTGCTGTCTAGCAGGAGCTCACACCACCAGGTTTGCTGTCTGCAGTAGCTCACAGCTCTAAATCTCTACCACACTTTACACACCAGCCCCTGTATTTGCCTTCCTTTCTCTTTGTCCTTGCTCTTGGGGAGTAGAGAGGCTGGTGTACAACAGCAGCCGTTTTAACACCAAGCCTGCCGGTGCCCTCTTTTCTTTACAAATTCGGACAAACCGATTGTCAGATTGTCCATGTTCATCTAGACACGCGTGCAACTCTGTTTAGTCTGCGAGTTGAGATCTCCATCTGTTTCTAGTTCCTCAATACTGGGTTAAAATCTCCGAGCAAAACCAAAGATCTGCTTGAAGAGGGAGCAAAGTAAGTCAACAGAAAGTTTTGCACAGTTCCAAATGAATTATTAAATCACTTTCTGGAGTCCGCAGAAAGAAACCCAAAACCACCCCTGGGATTTCAAACTCCAGTGAACTTGGTCAGTGCTCTGCATCCCTAACGAGTCTTGTAGTAAAACCAAGGGGCTTCTTTGTGGACTTTTTTTTTCTTTTTTTGCACCACTCTAGTAAACACATCTCTCTTTATCCCACTTACTTTTGTTTGCATGGTCCATGTATTTCTTTATCTGTGTTTTCAAACGCTGTTAAAGTCCCCTCAGTATTTCTGAAGAAAGTCTGAAACCCGGTAACTCGGTATTCCCGAGGCAACCTGCAATAACAGCCAGCTCAGGATTGTAAAGGATCCTCAGCCAGGAAAGTGATTTCATTTCTAGTGGGCAATTGCAAACAACAAGGGAAATATTATTTTTTTAAATTAAGATAAATACCTTAAATGGTGTACTATTAAAATAACGTGCCCAGCTTACACAGACATGAAAATAGAGGCCGCTATCAAGTTTTTCTCTCTTTAGGGATATGTTCTTGTTACCAGGACGGGAACATTAATCACACCGAGCCTGCCTGTTGGAGTTGCAGTTAAAAAACAGTCCCTTTGTCCCCATCTATCTGGAAGTCCCTCTTCATCACGCAGCCACGGCTGCCAGCACCACCGTCTCCCAGCTCCTCTCCCAGGGCTGCCTCATCGTGGGGATACAAGGAGGGGGACGCACCTTCTCCTCCTCTCCTTAACCCTGGCAATTTAGTTGTTACACCATCCCCAAACCACTGCACGCATCTGTAAATGCCATCCCCTACACGGCACCCGAACGGGCTGTACCACCACTGCCCAGGGCAGTGCCTTGTACAGGAGCATCGCGAGAGTAAATAGTACAAGGCTGATAACGGGACAGGGTTAGACCAGCTGGAAGAAAAATACAAGAGGAGAGCACAAAGAATTGCACTTCTGTGAGGAGCCGGTGCAGTGCGCTGACCTCAGGCATGGGGAGACGTAAAGCCAGCACTGCGGGCTACGTGAAATCCTACTGAGAGCCACCAAGACCAGACCCAGGTTTGTGGGTCAGTATGTCGGGACAAAACTGGCGTGGTAAAGCCTGTCGGACACCTGCACAGTCCTCATTGAGCAGGTGGGCCGCTGGAGAGGAAAGAAAATAAATAACCAGCACCGAAAGGAACCGACCCGTCCTCCATTCTGCAGGTCACATCCCTTATATACACTAAGTAAGGCAACGAGAAAATAATGACAGGCAATGGAGTTCAGAGCGAATGCCTTCATCCTTTTGTTGTTTATCAGTTAACAAAATGACGTTATAGAGATGCTTTATGTATTTATTGAAAGGGGAGAAACATCTATCAAAGCTCGTTTTAGCTATTGTTACTGCCAACAGTCTTGTTCTCTTCTGCCATGAGCTGGAACAGGACTGTCAGCCAGAGATGACTGATACAGGCAAATGATTTTGCATCGTTTGAGATACATACAGAAATATAATCATACCCAAGGTCAAACATTAGAAAAAGGTTGGGCATTTGGGGCAATGAAAGCAATGCTGTCAGATATTGAAATCTCAGCAGGAGATTCAGCTCCATTAAAACTGAATACACAATTACTTTCGGCTTGCTACTTTCCATGCATGTATAACTAGTTTGTTCATCTTGGTGCCCCCTGTGTTAGTCAGAAAAGGTAAAATTTGAATATTTTGAGGAATGGGTATGATACTCCTTTGCAGGAGTCTACAGAAGTGATACAATGACTAATTACACAGTCATTTTATCAACTGGTGAATCGCTTCAATTAAGCTGCCTTGACGAAGTTGACCTAAGAGATATAAGTAACTGGCTCTGCCCGGGTATCTTTAAATTCTCCACAAGTGTTTGGCTGACTTTGTGTGATCGGCCTTCCAGAAGGTGCTCCTTTGGTGACCAGGGAAAGAAACGCTCGGCGTGCCTGCTAAGCGGTGCTGCCGGAGGTGCGTGATGAAGAAGCAGAACCGGAGAAACTAACGAAAGACCGTTTGGAAAATGAATTGTAAGTGAATATTAAAAATGGCAAAGGAGGAAGATGATGGGAAGGGCTGGTCTCAGACTGGGGATTGCACGGGGAGACCAGAGAGGAGCTGCTGGAGTTCCTGGTGCATTCCAATGCAGGCATTTTTGAAAGCTTCACCAGTTACCCAGAAATTGCACAGGTGTGAGAGAAACTCCGTGTGCACTTGGCTCTCGCGCTACACTCCGCCTGTTAATGCATCTCTGAAGAGACACTTCTGATCTTGGAGACGCCTGACCAGCTTCAAACAACAAATATTTCTGAAAAAAATCGTCCTCTTAAAGGACGTTTCCTCCAAATCCGGCCTTCTTAGCCAAGAGAGCACTAGCTCACGTTACCATTCAGGCATTTCAGACTCAGATCAGTGACGGTCCAGTGTTTCGTGATCTCAGGATCAGGCTAAAGAGATAAACCTTCTGATCTTGCCTTAGAAACTAAATAACTCTTGTAATATTGAGGATTTTTTTGCATTTTTATGTGCTTTTTTTTATTTCTGAGATGTCTACCCTGGAACTCAAAAGGTAACCGAATAGCAAAGCTTCAATTTTACAGAACGAACAAAATCCTCATCGTTTTCAACTTACATTTCCACATTATTAACGTTAAGAAACTGCACATGAGATTGAATTATGTGTTTATAACATTTCTTGTGTTGATGGTAGCCACCACAGATTTTTGGTTTATCTTACCCATGAACTTCATCCCATGATTTCCTAATCCACCATTTACAGTTACAAGAACCCGTGTAACACGTAATGCCAGGAACATACAAATAATTGCATTTACCACATGCTTTTGACAGGTTACCATGCAGAGTTCAGGCAAATGAACTAACAGTACTCCCAAAATTTCTGATTCATACAGATTTAGGAGCAAACATTATTAATAAACAATATGGATTAATATTAAATACTTCTATGATTTACTGAAGTTATAGTAAATAAAAAATATCCATGTTGTATACCTCAACTATCCCACTATGATGAGTGGCAAGATTCTCCTTTACACCCACAGCTACAAATGCCAAGGAAAGGTTGGGAACATCATTTCCCTGCTAAAGCATTTGTTCTCCACCTGCAAAGAGCATGAGGCACTACACTAAATGAAAAAAAAAATTGAATTAGGATAAATGGAAAAGACTGGGTTGGTTTTTTTTTTTTTTTTTTTTTTTTCAGATTTCTACCCGTGGTGACTTTTTCCTCCTCTCAGCTACAGAGTACCTGGACCCACGGAGCCAGTTTCACCACGGGCAGACAGGTAACTTGTCACTCAAATTCCCCAACCCCTTCCCTTGTGGTTCTTCTGCTCACATGTATCTTAAACCATAAGCGGCAACAGTAAAGACGGTGTAAGTCTCTTTGAAATTACCCGTGTCATTCTTCTCTTGTTTTCCTGTGCAAATAACAGAGCCTGCCCCAGCCAGCATCTCTCACTTCACACACTGGCAGCAAAACTCATTCCTTACTGGACTTACAGATGTGCCGGGGCAGTGCTGACAGAGTATCGTGTATAGTCCCGTTCCTTTAAAGGCAAAAATATGTTTGAGGAACATCTCCTAAAAGAACAAACCAGCTTGGCCACGTCACCCAGCAGCAATGTCTCCAGCTACATCTCCCGACCCAGCCCCTGCTCTCTTTGGAAGCCTTCCGAGCCAAAAAAAAGCAACTGCTAAAATGTTTAATTCTCCTAGTTGGCCAAGGCGTGCGGGTTTACAGCAGTTACCCCCTCTCCTCCTCCCTGTCATGCGCATGTGTGCACATGTACATGTGTGTGTACACGTGTGCATAAACACGTGAAGCAGAGAGATCACCTAAAGCATTAGTAGAGCGGTATTTTTCTACGTTTAATTCTATTTTTTACTGTTCCACATGTCCACGGTGTCTAACACATCTCAACGGTCTTTGAAGTTTCCATGCTTTCAAGGTCTGACATCTGTCACGCTATCAGTACCCTGCCACAGATGAAAAGAATATAATTATGGATTTAGTGTAATCATTGATTTCTGGGCTCCAAACCATTCAAAGAAAGGTCACAAGTCCACGTGGCTGCCCCTTAGGAAAAGGATTTGCATCTGACTACTTTATTTAGCTGAAGACACCCCCAATTAAACGTAGGGACTCTCCTCTTCGGGCTCTGCACCTGAGGCAACTGGAAGACGACGGATCAATCTTCCCCGTGCCAACTGTGACTTATTTGCACCACGCTGACACTGCTCCCACCTGTTACGGGCAGCAGCGGTGACTTTTTTTGCCCACTCCCCGCCTTTCATTTGCTAAGGCAGCATCTCCCTTTGGAGAACTGCCACGGCAAGACGTGGAGGACGTGCATCTGAGGAGCTGCACTTTTGGGAAGGTGGCAGGGTGCCAGAAGACTGTGCCTGAAGCAGGGGAGCTGCTGTCAACCCTTCAAACGTTTAACTTACTGCAGCTCTCGGAGATCCGCAGTGCAGATGTAAAGACATAATTTTGCCCACAGTGTTTGGATTAGCAGTAAATCTACTAATCCAACACAATATCCAGGGGGGCATGGCTAGATCTATGGGTTCATAAATTCACACCACTCCTCTTATTATTCTGGGCCCCAGATGGTTTCGAATGGGCACGGGCATAATGAGATCTTGGAAGACATTATTATATTCTTAGGTCAAAATTCTCAGTCCAATCTCTTTTATCAGGCTCAGAGCCTTTGTGTCCCTGAAGTGCTAATACTTTATGCTGATTGAGTATGCACGCTTCGGTGGGAGTTCACATTATTTTTGATACAATTATTATTGACAGCAAAAACTCCACCACAAAAAAAAAAGAAATCCCATTTTATATCACTTATGGTATCATACTGTCTGGAAAATACAATGCCTGAGACCTTCGTTATAGTTAAGTTTTCATAACAAAACAGATGAGGGGGAAGAAGAGAGCAGGATAAAAGTATTATTTTAGTAACGGGAAGACAAAGTATGAGCTTGATCATAAAGACTAGTGAGCTTTATAAATGCAACTTTGAACTGAGCGAGGCTTTATTTTTTTTTTTTTTTTTTAAAATAAATGGTTCTTTGAACCTGGCAGTTGTAAGGAAGTGAAACAGAGCAAACTTTGAAAAGTGTGCTTGTCTGCTCTCCTTACGCCGTATCTGGCTGAGAGTACAGGTGGCCAAGCACAGAGAGTTCCTGCCAATTTCTAAAGTTACACTTTCATCCACTAAACAAGCATCCTGATCCGGGTTACCAAACAGGGCACTCAACAGGAGCCTCAAAGTGCACAGATTAAATATCACTTATTCCACCGCCTGGGCCATCCAGCTTAGTAAAGCTTGATCTAATACTGTTTCACCCTTTTCCTGTGCTCGCTGGATTTTGGGTAATGGACCTTCCCAGGAGACTATGCTCGGAAAGTATCTTCTTGTAGAAGAGTTGATGCACATGCTTCTATTTTAAAAAGCACATGTTCAGCACATTTTGCTTTTGTGAATGTGGTTTAAGTTTGTTTCAATAAAAAAAAAAAAAAAAAGGATTCTGCTGGAAGGACTTATGTCAAAGTGCAAAAGGTTTTATACACAATGAACTGAATTTTTTTTTTCCCCTCTTGAGGACCAAAGAGGAGACGCTAAAATGAGATCTCGCTGCCACAAAAGCAGTTGCTGTTTTACACACAGAGAATCTACAAGGAGGCTTGTTATGAATTCTCCATCTTTGTATTTATCTTGGATTAGACTGATTTAATCTAAGAGTCACATCAAGAAAGCCAGACCTTGTCTTTAATGAGAAACTTAATATGTATTCACAGTAAACACTTTAAATGTCAAAGTTTAATGGGCAGTATTCAAAGGCCATTATTATAGTAACTACGCTTTTAGATCCGCACAGCTGATGAGAGGCAATTCTTTCAAAGGTACTCTTCAAAAAAATCAATATAAATGTGAAATAATAATAATAAAAACCCGCTGCAGTACATCTTAACACAGAGGAAGGACAGCAACAAAAAAACTACATAACCAGCAGATCCAAAATCAAGCCTGGGCAATGTCTCTCAACATGAGAAGAAACATTAATCGTACAAATCCAGTGCCAGGTACCAGCGAGCAGTATGATCAGAAGAAATGTGTAATCAGCCTTCGTGTCCTCCAAGCTAGTGTCTAAACCCACATCAGCAGCTGCAGCTCCCTGCTCTCTGCTATCTTCCTTCAGGTCCTTCTCACCCAGAGAGACATCAGCCACGCTCATACAGTGTATAGACACATCCACCCCCGGGGAGTCGTTTCTTAGTACGTAATTTAAGAAACTCTGCGTAGCAAAACTTAACAGAGGAACCTCCTCCTTTGCATAAAAACTCCTGGAGTCTCCCAACTTATTAACAGGAGACTTCTCCCTAGATCTTCCAACATGCCTTCTCCAGCTCGCTTCCCGGGGACTCAGGGGCAAAGCGCTGGGATGGAGAGCTCGACTCAGCAGACACGTGAGAGTTCTGGGAGCATTTCCCCTGGGCTCTGACTAGATTGCACCGATTAAAAACAGTATCTCAACCTGCTCTTTTCCCCAATAACTCCTAGCACAGTGTGATCCATCCTTTGTCCAAACACAAGGTGTCCTGCCTTTCCGCACACCCCTTATGACCATTAGATCCCCGTCTATTTGCAGATCTATGGTGGGGACACACATTTTCCCAACAATTTAAGGAATGCACATACAGCAGTTTCATAAGGATCTTTACGCATAATCCAGTGTGATTATTGTTCGCTGAAACAGAAGGTGGAAGAGCTCCGGTGAGCAAAGATCCGTCTTATCTGGCAGGAATTGCTTCATACATTAGTCACAAAATCAAAGGCTGCGACATCACGGTATTTATCAGAAAGAAGAAAGCCTGATCAAGCGGGCTCAATTGTTATTTGCAGTCATGGATTTGTCTACCAATTTATAGATAATTTTATTTAATTGCATGTAGAAGCAATTAAAGCAGTTCATTTATATGGAATGTTCTGGCAACCGAAAGCTACTGTTTACTCATTCCCTACGCTGAGAAACTTTCCTTTTAGCAGCAGGGTTGAACTCTAAGAGGAACGGATAAAAGTTACATTCACACGTACTCTGAAAGGCACCAAAACCAATTCCCTTTCAAACAGAGTCAGCGAGATCAAAAACTGGTTTATGTGGATTCAGTCTCAGTAACCAACATAATGCCATGCTGCTTTACCCGCACACACAGAAACTACAGAAATGGGGAAAAGAAGATAATTTCTTTATCCAAGTGTTGTTACCGTATGGAGCCACTTGACGAAAATGAGTAATGAATGCATGTTTATATCATTTGCTGACTAACCTCTGTGTATGTGCTGTTTCATTTCGGTTACATCTCTGCTCCAGTCTCTGCTGCCTGTGGTTAATAAGGGGGAATATACCACAGATAACCTGCAACCACGGAATTTCCACTATCCTCCTTAAATGATTCTTAGAGAAGAGCAAACGCTACAACCGGTAATTGGTTCTGACTTATTTTGCTCTGTAGCACACATCTCCCTTGTCTTGTTTCCAGCTGCTAATAAAAGGATATAGTTCCTTGGCAATGAATAGTGACAGCAGCGGAGTAGCATGAAACTGTTGTTGTATCCATAGGACCTCGTTCACTGCTAAATAATCCCCCTGCAAATCGGATCTCTCTCTGCTGAAGTCAGAGTTTGCACAAACGCAAAGTATGTTGTACCCGGGAATAGTCCTAAAAGTCAGCTATTGATACCCACCAACCACGGCAGCCACCTAAAGGGATGTGGCATTGATTATCTGTCGGGGACACGCGCAAGCTCTCCACTCAAATTTTTCAGATAACAGCAGAAACGCACAAGCTTTTCACCCGAAGCATGCCAACTAGTTAAAAAACCCCAAAAGACAAGAAAAAGATTAATGATTCTTCAACGAGGCACATTTTTGCCACCCTGCGTTTGTGGAACCCTTGAATCTTCCTATGAAACACTCAAAGACCGACAGTACTCAGAAACAGTCAGGATTGGCCTCCTGCTGGTTACTGCCCTCCTCTTGTCCTTTAGGAAGTTTGTGGCTACTGCTCTGAAAGGCGTTAAAGAAGCATGGAGTGATCACAAATGAGAAACTTGTGAAATGCACAAAATAATGCAAAATCAAACAAAAGAAAATCTACTACCGCATTTTAGTACCTGGATTCAAATAGAAAGAGTGTACTTGGTGGAACAGCCTCTGTGAAGATGCTAAGAAGAGCTGCAGTATCATCTTAACATTAAATAGTACATTAAGGACATGCAAGCAAAAAGTTCTCCAAATAACCTCAAAAAACGTTAGCAGTTGTCTTCTCAAATTGCCAATTTGCATTTCTCTAATTGGCTATATTTGCCTTGATTTGCAATTGTCCTTCACCTCTCTCCATGTTTTTCTTCTGAGCAAAAGCTGCCCTTCAGACATCTTGGAGCTGCAGGAGCTCGTCAGCAGCCTGAGCAGTCCTCACGCTGCTGCCTTTGGGGATGAACCAAACGGGGGGTCCCTCAAGCCAAAAGTGGGAAGGGCCCTTTACTTGCTGGGCTGTTGGGAGTTGACGAGGATCAGCCCCTCGGTGTAATGCTGGTCCAATACGAGGAGTTCAGACCCGTGCCGACTGCGCCTGCTTTGAGGGGTCAGAAAGGAAAGTAGCAGGAATCTGGTTTTCTCGTATTTAATATGTTAGATCACGTCCTTTGCTCGGTTTTAGATCACAGAGATTACAGAATTCTCTCTCTCTCTCCCAAACTTTGAATCATTTTCTCACATGTGATATTGTTAAAATTGCTTTCTGGCCTCTTTTCAAATGGTGGTGGCTGAATGATATACACTGAATACCAAATAAAGTGAAACTTTAAATATCTTGTGCTCTGTGCTTGTGCCATTCAGCCCTGGGATGAGCTAATCCTACATGTTCAGAAGACAAAAAAGTCCTTTTAATTAGTAGGTGAGTATATAAAGTCAACGCTACTGTAACCTTCAAAACGCTGCTGATGTGCAAGAAGACACTTTGCTGGGTGCTCCTGACACTACGAGAAGAAAGTATCGCCGAAACAGAAGGTGTGATAAAGGGGAGCACGAGACATGGGCTCATTTCTGATTCTAGGATCTATTGTTACACGGCACGAGAAGTGGATGGAAACCTATCAGCCCAAACGCTAAGACGATGCAAAATTAACTGACGCAGCTTGAAGCCGAGCGACGGAGTGAGTGAGGGGTGCCTGGCAGCGTGCCCGAAAGGAAGGCGTTAGGGAACAGATGTATTTTCCAATAAAGCAGATGAGTAAAAACAATTGATAATTAGGACCAGTTTGAATTTTCTCGTGAGAACTTCTGTTCTGTCCATGGCACTCGAGATGGGTGAACAAGAGTGCAGCCTGTTTTTGGGGGGTGTTGGCTTTTGGTTGCTTTGGATTTAGTCAGAGAGGATCGGCATCTTCCTTAAAAAATAATAGTCTTTTTATCGTGATTCCACATTTTGGGCGTTCTTGCTTTAGTCACTATCTGCTCGAGCAAGAGAAGTAGCTCAGAAACATTTTTCAGCCTTAACAACTATAAATAATCCAACCCGTTTCAGCAAACGCTGAAGTTTCGAGGTGCTCTGATTTCCAGAGAGCTGTTCCCTCTGGCAGCTCAGGAGCACCAGCACACAGAGTTCCTGTTCCGGTAGTTTGCTTCAGGCACTGAGAAAGCTTGAGGTATCTTCCTCTGGCCAAATTTTGCCCCAAAACCTCAGGCACCACGTCTCCAAAGCTATCCGCATTGCCAAAATTGGGGCAAATTCTGATGGCACCAGGCCAGGAGGACATCAAAGAACTAAACCCCTTTCTATGCACGTGGACATCGGAAAACACGCACTGCAGCGTTACTGCGTGGGTGATGCTTGGAGCCAAACTCTTCTACGTTTCACAACAAAGTGTTTATTTCACCATTTCCATTTTCCTGTGAGACCTCTGGGTCCAGGTGTTCAAATTCAGTTCATTTAGTGCTACTAGACTGAGGAGATACCTACACCCAACTCCCAAAAGCGAGTTAGCATTCCAGACATCTAGGATTTGCTGAGAGTAGTTCACACACCGAGGGTTCCAGTCATTAAATATTTTTGCTGCTTTGCCTCCAAAAAATGAATAGCACAACTTAAAGCTTTACAGTGACAAGGACCTGCAGTTGTCCCCTGAAACCAAAGACCTAATCATTGAGATGCAGCAATTCATGTGTCTTCATCTATTACTGACATATACACACATATCTGGCTCGTAAGATTTACTGGGTGGCTAAATTTGATTCATTTGTTTATAAAGAAGGAAATTCTGTCTGCAAAGTTTGCTACAAGTGCACCGTCGCTTTGGAAGTATTCTTATTTCTATTCTATTTTTTTCTATTTTACTTGCTAAAAGACTAAGCATTATCTACTAATAACATGAAGATGCAGAAAAGAAAAGGTCAATTTAATTGGAACTACTATTTCCTGGGGTTTAAAAGGAAAATGTTGAAGCTAAGATGACATTGACAAATTGCTACTATTTATTTAAATTGTGTAATGCAATCTACCAGTAGTTCTATAATCTGCATGTTTGAAGCAGTTGACCCGTCCAACTAATGCAAACAAATTAGCCTCCCGGGTACTAGCTGTATCCTATAAGCCATTAAATATCGTAATCTAACATCATTTAATACACAAACTCTCTTAGTTAAAGTGAATATGTGTTATAAAAATTACAATATGTGGGGTCTAAGCACAGCGGAGCCCGGGTCGGTAAATTTGTCTTTTCCGTCATTCAGGCCAAACGAATGCAACGGCAATGTGGCTTGGATTTCACCGCGCCTCCCCAGCGCGCCGCGGCTCTGCCCAGCAGATATCTTCATTGCCGTGTGATTAATTGCCTCTAAAGTCCAGCACTGGTCTAACTGGTTTAGTTCAATAATTCCTACCGCTAATATATTGCACAAATTCCATTCCGATAAGTTAATTCATCTCGTGAAAGTGTTTGCATACTCAATATTTCTAAGAAAATTAAGGCTCTAATAAGCCCATTATACACAAGCTAGAAACAACTCGGTATTTCTCCCTGATTTATAGAAATGCCAATCCAGAGACACCACAATTCATGCAAGTGAACTCACCTGAAGGGAACGGGGCTGTTTGCCCAAGTAAAATATGAACAAAACCTGGCATAATTAATAAAGCAATAACTCCCACAGGAACCCAATTCTGGTGTTTTGTGAACGGGGAAAATTGCCTGTTCTCTATTATGATAAATACACCGGTAGGAACATTAATAATTATTATTTTACCACTCTGAGAGGTTTGTTCTGGAATTGATCCATGAATAGAGTGGTGTCCACCTCATGCAGGAGCAAGATCCAAGAGACAGGTCTGAGGGCTACCATGTCATCCCCTTAATTTCACTTGCCCTTGGATCACTCCTTAAAAGATTGGCTAGTCAATAGAGTTTCATAAAAGCAAGGAGATAGATAAAGGTAGCATGGAATGACTAAATCAATCAGGAAAGTAATAGTCCTATAACCAAAGGAAAGTCAATAGGTTATATATCACCGACAGGCTATAAAGTCATTACAGGAGCTTATAGGACTGAGTCATACAATTAATTGCCTAAGAAAAACCTCCTGGTTGCAGTAAAAAAAAAACTATGTATATTTTCAGCATATTGACACCAGAAGGGTGACCCTTTACATGAACTTTTCTGGAGAATAACTAAGCAACAACAACAACAACAACGCCACAAAACTCAATCCCTTCAAATTACCAGGCCACGGACAAAAAGCTTTTTCTAAGCTGTTACTAAACTTTCTCCTTATAATCTGGTTTAGGTGGAAAAAAAGACCTTGTAAATTTATGATTTTTGTACGAACCAAGCTGAGATGAAAAAAAATAGACGGGACCAAGTATCTCCTCTAGAAACTGCAAAAATGAGAAGAAAAATAGAGATTCTGCAGAAATTTGGGAACCCTTACTGCCAGAGCGCAGATATTAATAGTTTCACGTGCCTGGTTGTGAAAAGCACAATGGATTTGCAGAGCTATCTGAAGAGATTTCATTTCAATGAATGTAACGGCGAGAAGGAGCTGAGCAAAGTGCTCTGACTCACAGCACATGACCTTCCCGGGTAGAGTCAGCAACAACCTCGCCAGATCTCATATGGAGAAATACAGAAAATAATCCCTGCTCATTTTAAATAGCCTCAATCGGTAAACTGCAGAACCAGAGAGATCCAAGCGACTCTGATCACGAGAGCCCCGCTCTCCGCCTCCCGCTGCCGGAGCTGACAAGGTGTGATGATTTTACCCATCAGCGGTGGTTGTTTTTTCACTACAAAAATTATCATGTATTTTTCCTTTCTCTGAGGAGTAATTAAGTGACTCACGGATGAGAGCTACACAATTGATACTTGTCAGAGGTAAAAACAATGATCAGTGGAAGAGGCAAGTTTACCGTGGGACTGTGATTTTAGTCTTTTATTCACGTTTCTCGCCAAGTTTGGAACTGTTCGAGTTCTTAACAATCAGCTTGTCAGCTGCTCAATATTAATTTCTCCCGGGTTCAGATCTTTTAAGCCAAAACGACACTGCAGGGAGAGTGGAAAGGTAAGTCACCCAACCCTTCCTGGTTTCTGGTTCAAAAGCATATGCTCTTTAATACGACCGATACCAGCTGGTGGTCGCGTTTTCCCTTTCCGTAGAGCGCTGCGACGCCTCGGACCTGCATTAAACATCCTACTACCTTCAGAAATCCAAATTACTTTGCAGCTTAGTTCAACTTAAAGTTAGGATTTGCAGAGAAACGTTTACGGAGAAACAAATCCGCATTAACATGAATGATAACATATGAGGTATTTTAAATGAATAGTAATTAAAATTTAGTAGGATGATAATACGGTAATTAAATATCAATTGTTTGCGCAGGACCACTTATTGAGTTTAATAAGTATGTAAAAGATATTAATCTAGTTGTCATGCAATTACCTCATTGAGGGGGAGTGGGAGTATGTGCGCGCGTGTGTGGGGGGAAGAACAAATCATGAAACACAAAATCCGGTTTAAAATCTGCATTAAGGTTATGACAGAACTAAAAAAACCTAAAAAAAAAAAATCTGCTCTTTCTTTTCTCATCTCGAGTTACTGGGATATTCAGGCAGAGCAATGGGAATGAAAAGAGCTGCTGTAGCGGTGGGCTGAGGAGGGGACACGTGTGGAGACGTCCAGTGCAAGCAGGGGCCAACTGCAGTAAACCGGGGACCAACTGCAGTAAACCGGGGACCAACTGCAGTAAACCGGGGCGGACAGGGCACTCTAAGCGTTGGTTTCTCAAAGAACAGCTGGGCATTTATTACAAGGCCTCCAGGTAGCTCGATACCGACCACCGCACTTACCCAACGGCATTTAGCATGCGGAAGAATTATTTGAATTTTTACTTGCCACGGGCTGCCATTGTGTTGAGTGCCCAGGGCACAAGAACGAAGTCTTTGGGCTTTTCTATGAGCTTTTCTGCAAGGTTATTGTGACAACTGTCCATGTACTTCACCCCTCCGCTAAATAAAAACAGGCACCTTTGGTCCCTGTATCATGATTTCAACCTGCCAGGTTTTAAAAACAGGAGGTAGGATGGGCCCCACATTTTTCTTGTGAGTTATCCATCCTTTTGGCCACAGCTTTGGAAGCAATACCAATTTTTTTGTAGTTCAGAGCAGTGATAAAATATTAACCGTATCACAGGCACTTTTCCACAGCCCCGTGTGGGAAAAGGCACTATTTTTCAGTTCCTGTGTTTACTGAGCCATTAGAAGCAGAGAAAGGTGGCAGGAAACCTGAGTTAACTTCCCTGCCCACCAAGGGGGATGGAGTTCCCCCCCGTTATTCCCAGCAGGGCTTTGCAAAGCCTGTTCACAAAATCTCACCGAAAAGAGGATCCCTAGTTTCCCTAGCAGGGCTGTCCTAACGCTTAACCAGCCTTTTTATCCAGACATCTCTGCCGCAAAGGCAGCTCGTTTCCTCTTCTCCTGCGCCCAGCAGAGAGAAACAGGTATTGACTTTTCTGCCGAACAAACCCAGCTCGTTCAGCCCTGTCCCTGACCCGCTCTTTCTGACTCTTTCATCCTTTTTCGGTCCTCCTCCGAGCTCCGATTCCTGCACAGCATCCCTAAAGAACAGGGTTTAAAAACGGATGCTGCCAAGCCCGCAGCAGCACCAAGAGCCTGCCCCGCCCCCAGGCTTCAGTAGAGGCACCTTGGAAAAATGTCTCAAACGCAGAAATGAGCAAGAGGAACAGCTTCAACACAAATGACAGGGGACGGTGCTTTTCCCATCCCAGCACCGCTTTGTGAAGATCCCCGGCTTTAGGAGCAGAGCGGAGAGAATGAGAGCAAAGAAGTGTTGTCTTCTTTTGAATGCAAACTGTTAGACAAACCAAAAAGCTAATACGTAGGGAGAAGGAGAAGGAAGACAAGCGAGGTTCAAAGCAGGGTTTGGAGAAGCTCTGTACAGCCAAGGGAGCCGAGTCAGCACGAGGAGCCCCCAGCCCACAGGCGCCGTGCCGGTGGCAGTGCTACAGGGGGGCAGCTCCGCAGAGCCTCCCAAGGGAGCTTTCCCTCAGCCTGTATTTTTTTCTCCCAATGGTCCCTGCAGCCAGACTTCAGCACATCCATGTTCTGAGTCTCCTTAATTAAAGGAGAGAATAATTAATATAGCAACTCTTATTCTGGTTTAGGCCATCAGAGAGAGGGTGGCAGGGGGGCAGATGCACCTGAAACCAAGCTCTCTTGGTGAAGCAAAGCCGCTGCAAACCCAATAAAGTAGTCCAAACAACTTTAGCATTGCTCTGCATCCCCACAAAGCATCTGCAGATCCTGCCGAGTCCAATCCACGGAGACAGCAGCGATGGAAACCTCGCTAGCAGAGAAAATACTGGTAGCTTCTGCTGTGCCGTAGGCTTGAATATGTTGATGGGTCAAGTCATTTTTGCAGATCACACCGCTAGATATTGGGAAGACCTGCTGTACCATATGTGCATCCTTATTCACTTTCAAAATGATCAGTTGTTGAGAGGAAAAAATAAAGAGTTGTGTTTGGGCGAGGAGAAGCAATATGCACTGAAGCTCAAATGCAGGCTCGCGTTTGAAGTGTCACTTTTCGTTTTTATCACCATTTTATCACCACTAAGGGGAAGTGCTCTGCAGCATGCAGAGCGCTGCCTTATTCAATAACACGTTAGAAGCAGTCTTTGTAGCGTGGAGATAGAAACAAACAAGGGGAAAGGTAGAGGCAGATGATTAAATGGACTGAAAATCCAGGCTGACACGCTAGTACCAATTGAACAAAACTGGGGTCGGGGGAAAGGGACAAGAGCAGGAGCGAGAGCTTAAATTATCCAGCTGAAATTCCCACTTTTTATAACACGCCGCTGGCTTATGTCATTGTACCACCTTGATTTCACGTCTGTGTTTCGCAGATTGTGGAGCCGTTCCCAAGTACGAGTCTGTCGATGAACACTTCCACCACTGCAGGCTTGTCCAGCCGCCCACACGGGCTCCTCCAGCAGCATCACCACCGCACCCGCGGCTGCATGAAGGCACATTGTGGACTCAGACCACTGGGCCAATTCTCCAAAATTATTTCTTAGGAGATATTACACTCTAACGTCTCTAAACCTACTTAAAGATTTTTTTTGTTTTGTTTTTTCATTTGAAGATCACTGACCTGGTGCAAGAAAATATTTTCTCTCCGTAGGAGGCAGACCTCTTTCCCTTCCTGTGACTTCCAAACCACCAAAACTCTGAAGAATTACTGCACGTCTTCTCCCACTCTCTAGAGCACCCAGTTCCTTACCCAGGCAGACCCCCTTGTGTTTTCAAAATATAAATAAACACTATATACATCAAAATTCTCAACTTACTTTCGTACCTGTGTGCGTTTTACAGACCTCTTCTCCCAGCCCGCTAGAAGTATTTATTTTTGCCGACCTCTGTAGGCAACAGTCTTCAGCTCAGAGGATTAAAAGGAACAAAAAAATTATTTTGATTCTTGATTCTATTGTTCTTTTAATATTGCATCTGTGTGACAATATCACACACTTCCAGCAAATATAAAAGCCCATTTCCAGGTTTGTGCCGAATGGCAGAAAGTTGAACTTCTGACTTGTCTGACCTCTACTTAGTTGCAGTACCCCAACTTGGAAGGGCTTTGAAGTCATTATGTAGGTATTTATGATGCTAGTGGTATAGGGCCAGATAGTCCAAGATTTTGTGTGCCACTGACATCAAGTTCGATGTGATATATCACCGTGATGGGAAAATTAATGACACAGTACTATGTAACAGGCTATTTTTGTCTATATCTTCTGCACATGCTGAAAAGGAATGCAAAATGCAAATCCATCGGTCATCAGATGCAAATAGCTGCATCAGGAGTATTTTTTATTCTAAAAAATAGGGTTACCTCCTAAAACAATCTTCCTTATTGTCCCAAAGAAAGCGGGGATAGTCATTAACTAAATGGCCCGAGTTCCCGGTATACTGTGTGCACATTGGTATCAATCCTGAGCCCACAGATGACGGGCTGCAAACTTTATATTTCTAAATACAAGTATCTTTGCAACTTAGTACGTGCAGATTAAATAATTTATACAAAAAAAAGCCCTGTTGCTAAAAATATTCTGCTGCAGAGACTGCATTTTCAAACGAGTATTTTTCTTAGGAGATATTATCTCATACAGATATTTTTCTTGGTCCAAACCTCATCCTTCTCTCCAGTATTTTTTCCCACGCTTCGATATTGTTTACCATGGTAAAACATGAGGCCATCGATGAAATAGCATGAAGGGATGAAACGAGAGAGACCTTCATTATGAGCCTTAAATGAAGTAATTAACTGTGGGGAAGAGGCACAGAAATTCTGCAGGTGGCTGATTCCGACAGGATGAGGTAGAAGCCTACTAGACTGGCTATTTCGGTGGCAGGGATTTGGGCACGCTGTAAAAAGGACAGAAGAGGAACTGTAGAGAGGTGGATTCCAAGGCTTAAAGCACAGATTTTCACTGGACTAGAAATCACAGTGATTGAATCAAGTCATGGATGGAGTACCTCTGAAAGAACCAGGCTTCAGCGAAGCACCCGAGCTGTTGGAATACAAGACCAGCTGGAAAGACCATTAATTGTCAAGGTATCACCAGCTTTGAGCTCTGGAAAGGTCCTTCCTTTCTGTGGGAATTTCCAGGTATTATTATAATAATAACAACTTTTAAAAATAAGCTTCCAGGAAAGCAAATTTAGTCTTTGTGGTGATTTTCTATTGTAGTGCCTCTCCCTCCATCCCTAAGCCTCTGCCCACGCAGCTTTTTATATAAAATATTATTGTCAGGATGCTCTGAAATTGTAATTACAGCTTGCTGTTGGGTCGTAACAAAACCAACAATCTTCAGAAGAAAGTTTGAGGGTTCACAGCATCCCCCAGATGGGCATTGCTGGGACACAGGCTGGGAGGCATGGTCTGGTGAGGGTTCTCCCGTAGGTTCCCCCTTGGTTGTAGGGCTAGAGGGATGGGTCGGGACACCGAGGAGTTGCTGTGGAGGGCTGGGCTCCATACGGCTTCTCCAGCTATTCCCAGCTGGTGCAACCCTCTCTAGGTCATTCCTTGCTCCTGTGAAAGATGGATGCTAACAGCTACCCACAGGGTAAGATCATCCGTCTTGTATTCACATTTACAAAGTATATAACAAATATACTGCAAAAATTAAGGGGCTCTGATCCTGATCCATTAATAGCAGCACCTAAAAGCAGCAGATGGACTGTGGTTACGGCACTTCAATATATTCATTATTTAGGCCATTAATTTCCTTTTTGCTGAAAACATCTGGCTCCTGATGCTCAGGGGGAAAAACAACATGATCCAAACCTAGTTTTAACTACAGGTTCATCTTCTATGAGGGCAGGCGACGTTCCAAATGAGGAGGAAAAAAAGGACAGAAGCTTGTTTCCTGTTTTAGAGGATGGAACACAATATACACTCTTCTGTACAACAAGATTTCTGTAAGGGAAGCTCACTGGATACGGTTTTCTAATTGCTCCCTGTAAAACCCATGGGAAGAGCTGCTGCTTTTTCTGTCCTCGGGTCTTTAGTGCAAGCAGAGCCATACGAGTAACTAACGCTTTGGAGAATCCCACGCGGTGGGCTCAGAGCATCACCAGTTCCCAGCAATCCTTTCCCCCAAAGACTCCAGCACCAGCAGGGATTCCCACGCACGCCTGCTTCCCTCGGATGGTTCCCCACACCACCAAACGCGTTTCTTATAAAACCGGCAACGTCTACTCAAATGTGGGTTTTTAAAAACAGACTTTTATAAAGATTGCTGCTAAGAGGACAGCATTGGGAGCGGTATTTCACACACGAGGGAAGACAAATCCCACCTAATGGGACAGGGAGGTGTGGCATCACTGCCTTGAAATTAAACATTTCTTTTTCTTATAAGTTATCTCAGATGAAATGTTCTTAGAAGACAGCAAAACCAACTCTTTTCCAGGCTCTGACACAAGGCCTAGGTAATTAGCTTATGGCAGTGAACGGTCCCGTGAAAGAAGGGACTAAACTTTTAGTTGTTTAGACTTGCCACCGTCCCAAGCCAGAAAGGCAGGAAAGAGTAATCTGGTGGAATTACAGAAGAGGGGGAAGGCCCCTTGCCCCCAGCCCCTCACCTCCTTTGGTTGCTCAGCTGGTCAGAACCACGTGTTAAGTTATTCTTCTCTCCCATATCAAGATGAGCTTTCTACGAACTATGTGGATTTTTTACCTCGGAATTGCAGGGGTTGCACTGGGCTGTAGAAAAGTCTGAGTTGGAGCCAACGCTTACTTCTTCCACACACATTCATAGTTCATGAGATAGAAACAAGCCATTGAAGAGAGGTCACAACTCAAACCATACGCTCTGTGCTGGGGACCTGGGGAGTTAGACACCACAGCCAGATGTATTTATGGACCACCTTCCTAAGGGCCCACCAGCTTTGGAGAAAAGGACACTCAAAATTTCAGCAAAAAATTAATCCTGGTTTTGCAACTTCTAGTCTTTTTGTAAAATTATTGTTTTTTAAATAACAGGAAACTTTCCAGAGGAGCAAAACTGCACTTTCAACCCACCATTTTGCAGTGAATCGTCCTCTTCCCACATCCCAAAGCTTTCTAACACAGAATATGAAAAGGTTCTCAAGTGTTTGTGGCTGCAGATGAGCTTATTTAAGCTGCTCACAAAATGAGGTACCTTCACTAGCCTGTGAAATAATTGACTGTAACAAGGTGGATTATGCCTAAACAAGATTTCAAAGCTCGGATTTTATTCTTCATGAGAAAACACTGCTTTAAATCTGAAGCTGTTCTTCGGCTACAGCATTGCCCCACTTTGGTGCTAACCTAAATAAGAACAGGTATTTCTGGTAGTATCCTGTGCAGTATATCTTACCGTTAAATAAATGGGAAATAAATTCTTAATGACAAACCGGGAGAACATGAACTGGATGGTGATGTCCTGCTAGAAAGCGGAGGCGAGGGAGAACTTGCTTCTGCGGTGGTGGCCTTTAAAATACCTCGTAAAGAGATTTGTAACTTAAAAATTACCAGCTGACGACGAGGTTACTCCTCACCAGAAACCTGACACCATCAGAATTCAGCTGTAATTGGGACAAAGACAACTCTCCCACAATTTACTGTACAGCCATAAAATAGTCAACAATGCTGCACTAATCAAACTGTGAAGCAGCTCTCATTAGATGACTATCTCTGCATGAATAATGCACTATTACATGTTTAGGTTTAATTAAATGTAATACATAAAATTTTCTTGTAATGAATATAGGTATCCATATGCCTCTGTTATACTTGACTTCAATAATTCATCTGTTTCCCTCACATCCACTCATTTGGACAATTTATCATATTGCCAGACTACTAATGTAAGTCATTTAGGGGAGAAGTTTTGGATGGTAATTTACAGGCTAAACGGGATCGTGATGCTGCCGCCGTAGATATTCAGCGCTCTGGAAACTGGTCTCGAATGCGGTAATTCGGAATGGGTAACTGCGTTTCAAGGGAAAAACCAAAGGCATCCTGCCATGCTGAAAGGGTGTTAGGAGGATTTAGCCTTGGATTCTCTGATCTTTGCGTCGTTAAGAGTACCCTGCACGATGAAAATCCTACCCCGTTTCTCGCTCCCCTTCCCAAAATGGTGTTTTGTTTCTTTTATTTACCTTTTTTTTTTTTTTTTGGTGCATAGTCCATGCTGACGTATGCTACATATTTTCAGTCTCTGAGCATTTGGAGATCTGGCTACTCTCAGACTCCTGAACCTGGGAACTGTCCAGAAGAGCTTTCTTCCCCTTTGCAGGAGTCACCTATTACCGCAGAAAAGTTACGATATCCCTGTAGTCCCCCCTCCTGCTGCAGACACGGGTCTGACCTGCCTCAGCGCCCACCCCGCGTCTGCAGAGCAAGAACCACGCTTCCATTGCACATGCCAGCACCCGCAGAACCGATTGCACTCTGTAAATAGATTATATCCAATATTTATAAAAAGATTAAGCTAATCTGACATTTAATTAATGGAAGCGGCAGTGTTTGACTTCTTATTTTAATAAGCAGCCCCCTTTGTTCCCACAGAAATCATTACTCGCAGTATGTTAAAAAGAAAAAAAAAGCCGGAAAGATTTAACAAAGGGTTCCATTAAATTAGAGAGCAATAAACAAACACAGCCCATTTATGCACCGGCGTCATTAAACGTGTATCCTCTCCCAGACTTTCTTCGCAGATCGTACTTAGGGCTGCTGCGATTGATCTGCGGGGAGCAGTTACCTTAATTATAAACCGAAACACCTCTGCTAAGGCGGGCTGGGAGCCTTGTTAGTTCACACCCCAGACATGTGGCTCCGAATGGGCTCCAAATGCTAATGCCGGTGAAGGCAGACACCGCCGGTCCCTGATGTGCCGTGCTCGGCAGCCCATGACCGCGCTGCCTACCGGGCACCCCTGGTTTTTTTTTTTGTCTCCCTCTTGCCCTTGGGGTGGAGATAAAATGCAAGAACTCTTTGGTCCAGCTCAGCATGTACCTTCGAATAGTTCATTCATGGGCAGCCGTTTGTACCAGAAGCCTTTTTATCTGATTATCTGCCCTCATTGTTGGGGCTTGTGCCTAGATGTGATGAGCCTTGCAGGAAAAATTAAAGAAGATGTAAACAGTAAATGCAGACATTTTGCAACATAGCTAAAAATAAATTGCACTACAGGCAATTATGCAAGTTTTACTGGATACATTAAAAAGACATTAAATGCACAGCTGTTTTAAGTGTCTTTTAAGCTGATAAATTAACTGTCTAATAAATTGTAAGATTTGTCAGCTAATAATGCTATTTTATCTGCTTTAACATATGCCTTCCTAGTTCATGAAGCATTATTGTAAGTGCCAAAAGGAGATAATGTGCATTTTACAGTGTTATGTCTTAAGTGGAATGGATCATTGGCCATGAAGAAGCGTGTTAATAAATCTCCTAGGCTTTGTTAATTGCACTCAATGAAGTGTCACTGTTAAAACACAAAAGATGTGATAGAGAAAGCCGAACATAATGTCTTTCAGTTTTACAATTAACAGTTCACTAGGCAAATCGACCAAAAAGACCATAATTTGTTGAAGCCTTATTAACTTACATTTTCCTAGTCAAGGTCATAATTGTGAATGGCTTAAAGCTATCTTTTAATGCTCATCAAGGAGAGTAACCTTGCTAGAGAGAATGAACTTGCCCGTCTCGCAGTAGCACTTAGCGCTCACTTTGCAGGTAGAAGACAAATAAAGCTGAACTTTGTTACACGCCACCTCCTTCAGTCACTCACCACCAATAAATGCCGCTCGAAAGGTGGGAAACACGACTTTAAACGTCTTTTCTCTATAGCAAATAAAAATGTGCTAAAAATGGAATAAAAGTGTTTTGAGGAACTGTCTAAGCCTATCAGAGCTAACGCAGCTCGGAGAGGAGACTGTTGAATTATTTTGAAGAACTATTCATCAAGATTTGAGGTTTGGGCATTTGTCACTCCCCTGGAAATGGAGTTCAGTGCAGAGGAGAAAACAAATAATCCAACACACTTAGCAGACAATCATCAAAATCAAATACAATCACTAAATACCCTTCATGAAGAGGAGCTGTTGCCATCACTCTTATTAAATATTGATTATTGAACACAGTAACGCCGCACAACATCTCATCACATCAGCGCTACTGGGCTTTACTGCAAAATCTTCCCACTTAAGACCGTTTTGTGATAAAGTATTTTCTCCAGCAGGGTAATCAGAGTAAACACCGATAATGTTGAACTGGCACACACGAATACAGACAGATGATCGCCGCATCGCTAATCCTCATGAAGTAATGAGAGCCCATGATAGAAGAATAACGACCAAATGTTAAGTCTGTCATTTCTTCCCCAAAACCTCAAAATGAAGAATACAACGATTTCAGGGAAATCATCCTCTGTTTAAATCTCAGACTACAAACGCTATCGCTTGCCATTAATGTGACCGTTACATCGCGCCGTGCTACTTTAAACGCGCTCAGCGCTGGCTGTTTGATTTGCCTGATAACAGTTGTAATACTCTTCTGTGACACGCGCGTGAGATGTTAGAATATGTATAAAATACATACTAATAAATCATTCCGCAAGCATTAAAAATAATGAAAGGCAGCCGGCTTTGCCGTTACTAGGTTACAGGATGCCACCCCGAAGCACGCAGTCGATCCCAGCGTGTTTCTTCTAGTCTGACAGAGCACATCGATTGCCCGTGGCTGGACAAAGAGAGGATGCTCCCGACTCCAGGACAGCACTCCCTGCTGCAGGGCAGCCCTTGCAGATAGGTGGAGGAAGAAGGTAGAAGCTGGAGGAACAGGATGGGTGATGCTGGTGCCCAGAGGACCAGGATAAGGATGGGTGCTGGTGGGTGCATGTCCCATCTCCATCAGCACCTGCAGAGCAGGAGGTGCTGCAAACTCACTCAGATGGGTGCAGCAGGGAGAGGACGCACCAGCGGTTCAGCACCTGTTTTCCAGCTCATACCACACTTGAGCTTTACAGGGCTCTGGACACAAAAGCTGCATGTGCTAAGACTCTACTTGCACATTTTAATATTAAGCACAACATTGTTTACCTTCTACCCTGAGACACAGTGAAGCTGAATCAATATCTGCCAGAAACTGAGATTCCTGGGTACCGGGGGCTATCCAAACCACAAAGCATTGCTGCTAACAAACAGCAGCCTTGAATAACACCTGCCAACACCCTGGGAATATTTCTTCACATGTTTAATCAAGTCGCTTGGATTTGCTCAAACTCTTAAATCTTTCTTATGAATGCAGAATCAGAAGGATCACAGCTCTCACGTCTAGTCCCTGGGTATGTATGTCCAAAAAAAAGGCAGTTTGGGATTACTCTGAGAGACATGCACAAGTCTTACAGAAAATAAAAGTTACTATCAGAAATCAAAGAGACCTCCTCCCTTCCCTGTAAGGCTGCCTTTAGTGACAGGATTGTTTAAACAACCGACACTCTATGTGCATGTTAGAGAATACCTACAGGGAATTAATATTTTCAACCAGTACCTGCGAACGTGCACCCTGGAAACCTCTCCAGGGGAATAAACTCACCCAACCAGGACGGGCAAAATGAACACGTCAAACATGAATAAGCAAAGCAAGTTGTGCTTCAAACTCCATCGCTAGCAGGGAGGCCAAAAAGTGTCCTGAAATACTCTGCCGTGGATAACTTTGCACAGTGCATTATTTCCTAATAATTAATGGGCTCGGTGCAAGAGCTGGACTAAAACGTAAGTGAGAACAGTGTCTGGTACATCCACGTGCAGCTACACTGGTGTAGGGCGAAATACAAAGGTATACGCATAAACATTTCCAATTACTGCACAGCCGACAAACACAACTTCACGAGATCATATTGAAACCACTGACACCCAGATAATGCAAAATAGCGGGAACGCTGTGTCTTGTCCATAGAGGGATTTCTGTTGGTGCTGGAACAGCTCAGCTGGGTGGAGAGCAATGGGTGGAGAGCAATAGCTGGAGAGCCTGCTGGGAAACCTTCAGAACTTTGAACGTCGCACCATCACAGTTGACTCGCTTTCTCCTTCACGTGCCTATCAACTAAAGGACAGGGGTAGGAGCACAGGCAGGGAGTCGAACTCTTCCTGCTGCACACAGGGATGCATCCCCTCGGCCGAGGCTTGGTTTGAAGGCTCAGCCTTGCCACAAGCTCTGCTCCTGCCCAGGTGCAATCTTGTGTTTGCCCTGTTAGGGACAATCAGCGAAGCGTCGTCCTACCCGTTAGGTTCAGATAACTCCCACACCTCTTACAAGCTGCTTTCCTCCAGATTTTAAAAATCAGAATTATGAATTATTTATCTTTGGGTGCTATTTCTAGAAACAGAATTAGTGAAAACACCCTAAAGTTTTGGTTTGATTTCGAGCGTAAATCACACAGGCACACACCTGTCATAAAAAGAAATGCTGGGTCTGCGGTTTCACCCCGTTTTAAGCAATCACATTGGGCCGTACAGTAAGACTCGGATATCTCCAGAGTGACATTGAGTCCAGTTTTGAGATAACGTGTTTATACTTCATGATGATTCAATCCGCTGGAGAAGAATCTATCGCTATTCATAGACTGTTAGTCTGAAACCAGATGAACACAGCTGGTTTTGCCTCGGTAAATTGAGATCCCTTTAAATCTCAAATACAAATCGATGCTTTGAGAATTACAATGGGAAGGTCTCAGCCCTCCTGTATTGATCCGAGCTCCACAAATAGGCTTTCAAAAGACATACGGCACAAGTTTTGCAGAACTCAGCTAACTAATCTCCTAGAAAACATGTAATAATTCACTGCCCCAGCCCCAAAACATCTATCTCGAGTAGCATGATTTCCTGAGATAATAATAAATTACTATTCCTCAGGTTAAAAGAAAGTTGTGTGACTAGACAAGTTTCCCAGGCTGATGCTACAGCACACTATAAAAGACCCTGGAAAGTGCACTTGAGTGGAAAGGTCCCTGTGACCGCCTGGGAACAACGCTGGCTCCCATCTCCAGAGATGCCTCTGCAAGAGCAAACAAAGCAAACTTCAAGGTGTTCTGCTCTGCTTTTTTTGTTTCTTCTTAAAGTTGGCTTCAACAATTCTTAAAGAGTTCTTAAATCACCTTGAATGTATTTTCTCTAAGCCACGAGTAAAGAGAAGAATTACCATCTGTCACAGTTGGTTAGTCAGAATCAGTGTGTTACAATTCATTCACTTTTTATTAAAAAATAACCCTTCAGCTACTACATTTTCTGGGGTCTTTTCCGGGAAGACACAAGCCATGCTTATCCTGTAGGAGCTACCGTCACCACTCACAGGAGTTAACTAACCTGTAAACACGCACACAGATGCTGGTTCGTATGATGTTACCACATCAATTTTATTACCCTATGCCTACACCAGTGTTTATTTTTTATTTAGTCTCTCGTGAAGCTCAGAAAACATTAGCAAATGATTCAGAGAAACGGTCGCCCCGTAAAGACAGGGAACTTAGAATGTGGAGTCACCATAATGATATCAAGATAAAATAAATGCTCTGCTAGCGTCTGCTTGGGAAATAAAACACTTGAGAAAAACCAGTAAAAAGAAAAAAAATCCCCACACGCTACCAGCTTAGCACATGTGAATCCAGAGAAACCTGAGCGTCGACTTAACCGAGCATGGCTAAAGCTGGAAGAGTAGCAAGAAAAGAGATTGCAATTTTCTCGAAACTGTGAACAAAAGATCTGAACGCCGGCAAAAAGCAATGAATCCTCTTCATTCACTGAAACCAACTAAGTGGTAACAAATTGTGAGTTTCCAGTTGGAGACAATTGGCCAGGAATAATTATGCGAGATGCTAAGGGCTGATTTAACTCTTTCTTCCACCCGTTTCTGGGAGGCATCAGAAGGGAGAGCTGTAATAGGCGTTGCATGCTGGGACCCACGCCACGTTACAACCAATTTGCTTTCTCACAGAGAAGTTCATCCTGCTGAGAGAGCAGGTTTCCATAGATAAAAGATGGGATCTCAAAACAAATTAAGGCTACGTGAAGCATGCCTGCATTTTACTGCAGTAAATTCTGCAGAGCTTGCCTGTTGGCAGGGGTAAGCTGTTACGACTCAAGCGGATGCCAATCTGAGATATATTAAATAAATGAAAAAGCTGAAGTTACTCAACCCAGCTCGGTGCGTTGGAAGGAACAATAGTGGATGTAGCCTTTTCTTCCTGACATTTCAATCCTTCATTATTTAATTTAATAACAACTTCGCGAGCAATTTAGTTGGTAGGCAGAGGATTTGATAAAAATATTAAAAAGTCCTATTTTACTTGGAGATGATGCAGGATGTTTTTTGAACCTTTTCTTTCAGATCGTGATACTAAAGCATTGGGGGTATTCTACAAGTGTTTTGAGATCCTCTGGGATTTCACATTTAAAATGCTACGTTATCAGCTTCTAATAAACATTTAGCAAGGAGTGCAGATAACAAGGACTTTTTAAAGAACTGCAGTTTGAGTCATTTTGTTTACAAGCTGATTGTTCTGCACGCATCTGTTTGAAAGCACATTCTGTTTTGATCCATCCTTCCCAGCCTTGCAGAGAGGAAGAAATGCTGAAATTATTTGCAAATGAGAATCATCATCTTCACATTCAGAGGCTGTAGAGCAGGCGGAACCGAAATTGCTAATCTTACAGAAATTGCTCAGTATAGGCATGTAATTAAATTTCTCACCGAAAGGAAAAAAAAACCTACCACACAAATCTTACTATTTGAAGCCTGAGATACCTGAGCTTAAAGTTTTGTCTAAAAGCTACATAAAGCCAGACCTCTAAATCACTTTCTGTGCCGTGGCCTTGGCACAGATTTAGAGCCGCAGTGCTTCTGAAAACCTGCCTTTCTTTCTTTTGCTACTTTCTCTTCCGTGAGGGTGGTGACTGCCCTCCGATGTAACTCAGGCACCCGCTTCTCCCTCAAACTCCAACAGCCTCATTTGCTCTTGAATTTAAAAATCGCCTATAACAGGTGCATTATAATAATATATGAATAATCATTGATGCATTATTACACTGGGTGTAATAATATCATAATTGCACTTTAATTATAGTAAAATATTATTATATATTATAATATTTAACTTTGTAATAGCATGATGATTTCAAGCTAAAATGTCTGGACAAAAAAAAAAACCTTGTTGAAGCATCACCCTACCAGCCCTACCTGCACCCCTAAAAGCTCCGTTTCTCCAAACCCCATTTCTGGCAGTGTTAATGCCTCACCATCCCACAGTACCTAAGCAGGCGTTATTCACACCTTCAGCTCAGACAGGTGATTTATTACGAGAGGCTGAAACATCCTAGCCAAGGGAGGAGGGAGAATTTACTTTTTCCTGATTGTGGCCCATTCTTTAACAGCTCTGTAAGTGTTTTCCTCATCCCTTTAACACCCACTTGAAGGATAAAAAACCCAAAGGAGGGAAACCAGTCAGGTGGGGAAAAAACCCAGTCATGCAGGTTTCCATCAGATTACATGCATATTTTGATAGCAAATAAAACAGAGCACAAGAAGGATGCACAAATTTGGGGCAGATTTGGCTATTAGACTACTCACAGCACAGGTAAGCAATCTCTAAGCCGCCTCCTCTCTGGATTCCAGGATATATAAGTGCACATTCTATATGTAAAGGGTTATAAAAGAAGGGATTTGCTATTATTGTAGATCAAATGGAACCCACCTTTGGTATTTACTAGGTATTTTAGCACTTAACACCTTCTCTCAGAGCGCTGCCCTTGCAGGCGTGAGCAGGGAAGCGAAGCCCAGCCTTGTCTGCCGGGACACATCATGGGTGCGGACTGGGAAGACTTAGAGCTGGGAACACCTCCCTGAGGGACCCATAGACCAGGGAAAGGCATTTTCTTGCCACGTTACAGCCTGTTACACCTGCTCTCCTCCTCTTTTTCAAGCCATAGACCAAGCATTCATGCGCACACATACATATAAAAGAAAATCACAGTTTCTACCCAGCACTCAAACTTATCCCATTTCAGGAATTTTATTTATTAATAGAGATTAACAACAGTAAACCAAACTCTAGACCAATCTTTTTATTGAGCTTAACCACTACTGAGTCCTTGCTGTAGATTCATAGTCGCTGTTCCCCCTGCATCTCACCACCGAAGTCAAACCTGAGTTCTGCACAGCCCGGCTGGATCAGCACACGTAGCGTCTCACCCTCGTCTGTTTTTATCCAAGTCTAACCTCTCCTGAAGCCAATAGCATTTTGGTCTAAGATAAAAATTAGATGTGGGTATTGGCATCATCTTTCTTTTTGTTCTACTTAGAAATAATACCCAAGTGCTACTTTCGCAGGGACTGTTTAAAAAACTGTGGCAAGGGTTTCAAGGGGGGTTTTTTGATTCCTTATTCATTCCACCAAAGCCAGAAGACTTCTGTTACAGCATCAGGAGCAAAGAGCCACATCAAATCGCCTGCTTGGTTGCAACTTCCATCAGAATTTTATATTCTCAGGCCATAAGAGTGTTTGATAACATCACAAAACCTTATATAGGGACACCGGTAAACATAATCCTGGAAGACTCACATCAAACCCTCTGTCAGCCTCCACAAGTAGAGGCAGCGGCATGCTTAAAATAAGAGCTCAGGTGTAACCACCACCTCCTGACCTCTGGGTCTAAGCAGATGAGCAACAATCACCTATCAACTGGTCAGAATTGTGGTCATCTTCTATTCTTCCCATAAATCCCCCCCGAATTCCATGCAGTTCTGCTGCTGGAAATATGCATCTGCAGTAAGTGCAGCCCCAAACGTGACCCCCTCCTGAGCTGCCAGCCCGCTCGTTCCATCCTTTTGCCCCACTTGCCCAAGATAATCTCATTTAAACAGACCATTGCAGAGGGTTAACGGAGCTCCTGTTACCTTCTGTGGGAATTTCAGCCCCAAAGTGTTTATAAGCTTAAAAAACAGAAGGCAAACAAGCCTAACATTCAAACCGGAGCTTGTAGCAGACAGCGGGATTTACCACGGGTATTAAGAAGATTGTGGTGTGCAGATGCTAACACCGCAGCACGCAGCGAGCGTGCAGCCCCTCTATTCCCGTCGCGGCTACAACTAACCCTCCGCATCACAGAATGGGAAACGGCATCTCCCACCTTGGCTGCTTTTTTTTTAGTAGCCGTTGTGCAAGAAGATTTGCAAGTTACTAAAATATACATATATATGCTTTTTTTTCCCCCTATATTAGGCTGACATTTCAGTGTCAGAGATAAACCTTCCGCTCTCCAGATGATACGCCCGCTCCCGCAGCACACACTGCGGAGGGGGAAGGTGGCAGGGAGCCAGCTGGAGCTCTCGTCCTGACAACATATTTTTGCAGATTATGCAAAAGCGGCAACATTTAGCTTTAGAGGGACATCACAGCTGTTCCCCTTACCCTGTCAATCCCAGTCTCAAATTTGCAACAGGTTCCATTTAGTTCCATTTAAAGCGGTGCTTTCTAGACGCACGGCCGCGTTCAAGCAACACGAGATGTTTGACAGCAATCCTTCAAGGACAGCACCAGCTCTACCAGCCAGCAGAGGTATCGCAGGCTGCCAGCGAAGGGACCAGCACAGAAAATCGATTGTTGTCATCACATTATGTGCTGGTGCCAGATTTGCTGCTTGATGAGATATACAAAAAGCACAGCATCAGGCGAGCTTCATTCATTCATACTTGTGGCAAAGGGATTGCTCAAAACCCAGACGGCTCCTGCCTCAACCCAAAGACTGAAGTCAAGGAGTTCTTTGACCACAGAGGCACCTCCCCAGCTCTGGCCAAGCCAAGCAAGGCTTCCAGAGATCAAGGCACCTCTCTGGGGGGAGAAACCAGGCTGAAAATCCTGTTAATAGAGGCAGGGAGACTCAACGATGCACGCTGAAGAGGATATTTTAATTTTAAAACAGGAGGGAGCATCACACTTGATAGTTCACGAAGTATTCTAATGCTCCAGTCATCCATAACCTGTAAACTCTCTGGTTCATGGCTCAGTTTGGACCAAGTGCCTTCATATGTTGCTAAAACCGGATCTTTGCCCCTCCGTGGGACCCTAACCTGCTTATTAAAGCATCGCTCCTCCAGCAGTACATAATGGTTTTTCTAACATATTTCTAAAGGCCCATATGGGAGAAATTACTTGTGAGAAACTTGGCCCATAAATAAAATCAAACATGACGTCTTATTGCACAACGAACCAAATGGAGGCGACGCTGAATGCGTAGGTGTGTTCGTAGGAAACAAGGACACAGGATAACAAGCAGCACTGGAAGTCTCAAGGTATAGCCCAACATCCTTTAAAATATAAACAAAGCAGTTTCTGACCCAGTGGAACCCAGTTCCAACAGAAACTGTCACCCTGTATAAGCCCCGCAGACCTTCCCAGACAGAAAGAAGAATGATAGTCCCCACGCGATACCAAAGAGAAGTTGGTGTAAAAAATTGTAGATAAAAGTTAGGTCATGGCCTCGGTTTGCTTAAGTGTAAGCCTGCCACCTTACCTCAGCGTAGGTGCACACCGTGATTTTATCCACACAAATCTGGGCAGAGGATGGTGGGGCCAGGTCCCGCTGAAGTCCCTACGCTCAGCTCAGGATCTCCAGCTGTTCCTGCTGACACGGCTGAGCCTCCATCCCTCTCATGGATTTTTTGATTATCCATTAGTGTCACTTCTAGATTTCCGAAATAAGGTAGGATGGGGTCCCAGGTTTATGGCATGTAACACAATACAGTGCTCAGCTGTCACGAGAGACAGGAACATCAGGAGAGAGAGGACTGTACAGCTAAAACTATTAAACCACAGCAAACCTTCCTTGCTCTTTTCTCCCTTTTTCTTTACATTCTACCAAGAGACCGGTGAAAAAATAAGAGCTATTGAAAGGCTAAAAAAGGTTGAAGGACTCAAAGCTTCATGGCAGAACTTTTCATTGAACTCCAGAACAAGAAGGACAATCACAGCCTCCTACATTGGACTAGAAAAACGTATGGTCACTCCAGAGCATTTGAATGGTGTTTGTGCCTCTGACAAGACGTTTATTCCAGGGTTGATATCTACTGGCTGCCACTAGCAAATGGTCGCTCTAGAGTAACTGCTGATAAACCAGAAGAACATCAGCAGAAAAGTGAGCTCTGCTCGCGTGATAACCACAACGCAGGACAAGGTTGTACTTATGGAAAACCCCACATCCTTCTGTAGGTGCTTTTTAATTACTGTTTAGGTTTGATCGCATTGCTAATGACATGCCTAGGATTTGTTTGGTGGAACAAAGACAGAGCCGTGCTCGTTCATGCGTTTCAGCTGAATGTGAAGTTCAACAAACCCCATCAAACCCCCTTCAGTGGGCGCAGGGTTACCTTCAGACACCAGAGATGTAATAGTTAAGTTAAACTCCAGCAGTCCTTCAGAGCTGTTTGAGGAGGGCAGACGTGGTGGCTGGGAAATGAAGCACTACACGGAAAGAAGGGGGAGTGCGCACAAAGGTTCGGTCTCACTTGCAAATTGGCAGGATTATCGATGGCCTCAGCTCCTGCGTACTCGAGGTAGAGGGTTGCCAACAGCCGCATTTGATGGGCAAGGGGAGTAATGAGTTTCTTATCACGAAAGATGTTATTTCTCGGATGTAATCTTCACTGATGCCGGCAAAGAATTTTCGCAGCCTCCTCATCTACTCATCTTGCAGTCATAGTTTTAAAACACAGAAGGATTTATTTTTATTAGAAGCTGGGAAGCAGGTTGTCAGCTCCACTTTGCCCAGCAATGGACATCCAGGAAAGGTGGAGTTCAGAGCCACACCTCAGCATCAGCACCCCACGTAGATGATGGCAAATACCTCCTACGAGGCACAGGAAGGCACGAGGCTAGAAATCTTGTGCTAAATAAATGCGTCATCTCAACAACAGCGAGCACGGCACACTGACTCCTGCACACTTTAATACGTGTCAAGGTGTGCAGGAGGTCTCCGTGCAACGATTTTCAAAGTGCTGCGTAGAGCTGGGATTAAGCACATTTTTTCAGGAAAAGGAATCTCCCCCCTTTATTTCTCAAAACGGTCAGGGCTGAAACACACCATGAGGGGATTTGAAGGGTTAAATTCTTGTTTCTGCTCAAATGTGTTGCAAAAAGCATTTGAAGTGACTGTTGCATGAAAGGAATGGAGGTGGCCTTTTTTTTTATTGAGAGTTGTTAAAACTAAAAATTCCCATATACTCTCACTTCCCTTTAGAGGTCTACTGGGGTTGGCTTGTTCCTCTGCTTTGATATGCAAATGGGCAGCTTGCTCTCCTGCGGGGGACACTGGACCCCGGCCAAGGAACACAGAGGACATGTCCTGTCAGGAGAGCAGCCTGGCCGCCTCGAACGCTCCTTGGGCAGCACCGAGAGCCAAGCTTGTGTTTTGGCTTAAAAATAAAATACCTTTGTTAATAGTTTTTCCTTCCAATATAAACGTTTAGATATTTACCCTGCTAGTCATCTCTGCTGGCCAATAGCAAGGAAAAAAAGAGTTTGACTGTTCCTTTTCGGTCAGCGTGTTGCTAAACTCGTGTTCTGCTTTTGAAGGTACTATTTCTGGGGCCCTTCATTTATGTCATAGAATATAGGTTATTTAAATAGCGTTTAAACCATTCGGCTGCGATGCACAGCCGTATTTTTAGAAATGTGATGAATTTATTTCTACAGGGCATTTTTCTCATTACTTTTCTATCTGGCCCATTTTGTGGGGCAGAGACAAGGGAAAGTATATTTTCATTTCCATTTCCTGGTCCCTTTAAGTTTCATTCTTCCCCACTTTCTTGTTTTTCTGCCTTTTCTTTTCACTGACATAATGGAGTACCTATAAAAAAAGATTAAATGGTACCATAAAGTTTTATTAATGCCTTACATCATTGATATCTTCTCTGTATTGATAGTTCCACTTCCATTATTGCTACTTAGGCGTTTAATTAGTGATTCATACGGTATGTTGTAAACTACGGTATTAGCGTTAACCATCTACATAAAAGCCCCCATTATGTAAAAAACTCTTCCCAATATCATAATTGGAGTATAGTTATCCACTTTAACTGACCTGAATTAGATTATTATAGATTAATTTATAAAAAGTTACTTGTAAAGGACATTGAAGATCATGGAATATTAAGAGTGGAACTTCATTACAATAAAATGGACTTCAAGAACACTGGCACTGAGTTTTATATGAACCCATTACAATCTTCTTGTAATAGGAACAATAACTGTTTTATCTGGCAACTCAGTGATACTTAAGGATGGAGAGACAGACTGTTAAATAGAAAGAAGAGTGCAGAATTAAAGGGAGAATGTGCACTTAAATCCTGGGTAAAGCGGCTGAGAGGAAACGTGCTCTTTGCAGAGGGAACTCGGGCAAGAGCACAAGGCAGAAGACAGATGTCTAGCGTGGAGGAAGCGCGTGGAAAAGCAGGTTATTCAGAGGGTGAAGGCTAAACACTACCAGCACTTAAGATTAATATGAACTCTGAGGAAACCATTAATCCAAAGGGAGTGAGTCCCGATTCATGTCACAGTAAAGAACAACGGAATCTGGGCCACCTCCCCAGAAATGCTGTTCACATTTTTACCAGCCTTCTCTCTCCTACCACCATCCGCATTATTCCGCTCGACTCATGAAATGACTTGGTCTGGAGCACAACTTTGCTGACCTGGCAAATTTGCATCAAGCAAAAGAAATAGTGAGCTGAGGCCACATTTTGGTCCTGGTGTCAAAGTCAAAGCTCCCATAATTTGGGTCTTCCCACACGTAACCACCACATGCCATTGTACCACTTCTAGTGAGCAGGAGGATGCAGAAGCTCTTTTTACATCCCAGCTCTGTACTTGGTCCTTTACGTCCAAGCCGCCCACTCTTTCCCAAAGCTGAGATGAACAAATACCAGCCTGCTCCTTGCTACTCAGAGATCTCCCAGAAAATCTTATCTACTGGCTTTATAGAGGCTTGGCACCACCAAGCACAGTTGAAGGGTTTCAGCTGGCTCCTCAATTTTTGTGGCTGCATCTAACTGCAATCAGTCCAGGCTTCAAGATATGCAGAGTCATTTTTCCTCCGCAGTTTTGTCCTTTTCAGAACAATATCCCTTTTTCTGACAGATAACATGCACAATAACATCCTCTCAAATTTCCCAAGTTAATTTTCACGTGGTTGAGTATTTGCCTGCCTTCCAAAGAGAGAGGTCCTCCCCATCTTTCAGATTTGATAGATGCAACATGCCACGGACAGAACATCCGGTCGGAGTTAGCAATACTGTGCTTGCTACCCGTATATTTGCAGGGTCGCTGAGCAGCCGTGCTGCGTTTCATCTGGGAGGCAGGAGATCCAGAAATCACTTCACCAAGTTAATCAAACAGCCTCTCTAGCCTTACTACCACCTGTCGGGTACTATTTCACAGGCAGCGTCACTGGGAACAGTAGAATAACAGCGAGGCTAATGATGTTTAGAAATGGCACAGAGCTGGAAAATACCAGAACTACAGGGCGATGAACTGCTCACCCCAAGGGCGAGCTCAGGAGAACATCCCGTGGTGACACAAGCAGTGCTGACCTATACATCTGTACGCAAAGTCTCCAACTAGCCTTGGACACACGCAATTCCCGTTGCTCATCCATTGGACATCTCATCCTTCTAAGATTTTTGCCACACAGAGCACTCCTGCTTCCTTCAGGGTTTTTGGGCTCTTCTCCACAACTTGTTTCAGGCCTTTTTGATTCCCTCTGAAGAGTCCAACTCACCAGTTTTAATTAAATCCTCTACAACTACTTTTTCTGATCATCAGGGGTGAAACTCTATGTCACTGGGAAATTCGATTCAGCATGCAGCTCAGCCCAAACGGCCAAGAGAAGGACATCAAGCTTGCCTCAAGCCTCTTCATTGATTTCCCATATAATACAGAGTCACGTTAGGGCCTTAGACTATAGCTTTTACCCAGCTTTGGACCATCATGCACCAAAAAAAGACTTGTGTAAAGAATGCCCAATAGCGACCCCTTCCCCTGGCACAGTGAGCCCGTCTAGGTCTATTTCTGTGGGGCACACTACTTCCCTGGAAGCTGCTTCAGAATGCAAATGCTTAGGATGAAAGCCCTCAAAAATAAAACACAGAATTCACCGCTTTACAGCCAAAGTGCCAGATACGTATCTTCAACATCCACCTCTATCACCGTGCACAAATAGGAAAAGCCGCCGGGTCGGACCTCTGGCGTGTGCTTATGGCTCTCACCACAACAGTGACAATAGAGAAACAAAACCCACAGTAAGGTGTCGCTTATGGAGTTAATGCACGGCTGGAACGGGACCAGAGGCAGTGCTGACAAGGACAGAGGAGAGCCCAGGCTGGCAGAGCACTAGTCCTTTCAGGCTACTCCAGAGCTGCAGTTAACCATGTACGGTGTTTCACCACTAACTTCCCTGCCCCACAGCCTACTCCCTACTGCCTTTTACCTGGGCTAAAGGCACTGCCATTGCTCCTCACTGTTAAGATCACTCTTAAGCAGTTTTAAGCCCCATTTATTTTTTTCCATCTCTGGTATGGCTCAGAAACCAAAGTTTTGTTTTTATGAAACTGATCTGAAATTCTTTCCCATTCCCAGCTCCCTCTTTGTTCTGCATTTCCCTTTCCTTCAACTATTCCAAAACCATATATTTCAAAATAATCTAAGTGTAGCGCAGAGAACGCAATCCAGCTCTGACTGCCCATACTGTTCCTGCAGCCTCTCTCTGGCCATAAATTTTGTGGGAGAGCAATAGAATGCAAAACACATTAGCAGTAACGCGCTGAAATCCCTGCGCTACAGGGTAAATAGGAAATGCAACAGCACATTTACAATTTTGGCCGGTGAAGTACCAGCACTATTCATTGATCTCATTAAAGACCAATCTACATTCAGGGAAGAATAAGATTGATGAGCTGTTAGGCTCTTTGCACACAAAAAGAAGTTCCCAACCACACGCATGTGTAAACAGCCCAAAGAGAGGCACCAGAGCTTCTCTGCTCCTTTAGCCTGATGGCGACAATCACTCTGCAATGTCATCGCGAGGATTGGACCTGAGTCTGCTCTGCCACTTTACTACCAGTGGACAGGTACAAGCAATATCTCTAAATGTCATTTACCCTGGAAATTTAATTCTTACTTTACCAGGGAACAAAGAGGAAAATATTTTTGTTTAGATCTCTGTCGCTTCTGAGCGGAAACAGGTCTAAACTGCAGAGTTTAGCCCAGATGTTATGGATAGCTCTTCTTGAGGACCACAGTCTTTAGCCCAGGTCTGCCACAGCCCTCACCCCCTTCGGAAGATTAGTTTTGTCTCTCTATTCTCAAGTTTTCCCAGCTGAAAAACGGGAATGAGAATACTTGCACAGCTCTGGAGACCAGAAAGGTAAAGCACTCCATTGGTGCAAGGTATTACTGTGTTGATGATGATGAAATAAGCTTTCATACATTGCTAAATTATTCAAGAACATCTACTACAGTTTCACCCCTGGCAATCCCAGAATGCATCTCAGTGCCATTACTCCGCAGGGAGCAGCAGTGTTGAGTAAATGGCTATGAAGCTCATATATTAACCTCACTTGGTGGCTGGAATATTCATTTCTTTGAGTCATTTTGAGCAAGAAAAGAAAATCTTCACTCTTAGAAATCATCTTTAGCTGACACATTAAGGAGCAGAGCTGAACAAATAATTTCCAATGAATAATGTGATGAATTTATTTTCCTTTTCTCTGTCCCCAAGCAGACTGGGATTTCCTCAAATGTATTTGTTATTCAAATGTATTCAACAACTATCCTTCGCGATGTTTTTCTTCTATGTTTATTGTGCCTGAATGTGCACAACATCCTTCTTTCCTTCCGCTATTGGCTGTGGGGGTTGGCTCAGGGGTTTTTTGGGGGGTAGGTGGTGGGGGATTGCTTTCATTAACCATGCAGGGGTATTTAATGGTGAGAAAACATCAGATGTGCAATATCTTCCTAAGAGGAAGAGTTAACAACATAGGATGGGTGCACGCACCTACGGCAAACAGCCTGCCCAGACCTAGCTAGCGCGCTAACCAGGGTGTTCGGGGGGATTTTGCTGTGGCCTCGGTGGCTGGCGTATAAAGGAGCAGGTGAGACAGGATGTACGTTGAACACGCTGCCCACGAGCTGTTACTCACGTATAATCTAACTCGCAGCATTTCAACGGAGCCCTGCAACTTCACCCACCAAAGCACAGACTCTGTGACAGAAGGAGAGGAACCGCTGAAGATTTTTTTCGCAGTTTGGACAGCCTCGTAACGTGTTAAGAGAGACGTCTTGTCAAGGATATTTTCAGTTTTGTCATTTTCTTTATTCCAAGCAACAGGGTTGGCACGTTTCAGAGCCACCCTAATGTATTAGCAAAAATATGGCCTTGGCTGTTATCCTTGACTCGGCTGTGAACCTGGCACGGGACACGTCCTTTCCCTGCTCTAAGTTCTCCTCTATAAAAGGTGGATTATATCACTTTTTGAGAGATCTTTCAAGACCCCCTGACCCAGGTATTGCAGTCATTTACAGGTATGGAGTTAAAGGAGAGAGACTTCCCAGCAAAGAGCGCCGAGAGACATTTCTCGGGTTCAGTGAGTAAGTCACAGCTGTAGCTTGTGCACTTGTGCTTAAAACAAACTCTGAGCACGTATTGCACAGGCTGGCTGACTTTAGCACCCTCTGACATCCCATGGCCGTTCCTCTCGGTACCAAGAGATATCTGAAGTACAGTAAACGTTTTTTCTGGGGGTTTGCCACTGAAGAGCCTGGCGACACAAAAGGAAGGAAAACAGGTAATCAATAAACTGGGATCGTGATATATTAACAGGCATCCCCAATCGTTAGCAGAGAATGAGCCGTTATCAGATTAATAAGCAAAGAACAACTGGAAAAAATGTTATTGCTTGTACAGCAGTGGGTTTTTGGTACAGCTTCATTCAAAATAAGGCAGCTGGATTTCAACATAAACTTAGAGGCCACTTTTTACAGAAAGCTGCTTCTGCCTTTAATCAAATCAGCAGCGAGTCTCCCCTACCAGAACCACCCAGTGGCCAGAATTGCCTCTTTGGCAAGTGGAATTGAAATAATTCAATTATTTGACAGAAATGCTGATGTTTCAGGCAGTCCCTGGCCCTTGCCCAGTGCAGTCTCCCCTCTCCAAATGCTGCAAGAAAGGCCAGACCTGGTGCCGATACAGAGACTTGGAGCGACTGCGGCGGGTGCCAGGTCTGGTTCTGCAAAAACAGGCACTTTGAAAAGCTATGCCAATGTTTTATTTCCCTTTCTGACCCTCCTTTTCCTTTCCTTTCTTAAAATTGTATGCCATCAGTCAAGCTCACCCACATGGTTTTGGCTTTCATCAATGCATTTACAGGGTTGAAGCCATCCAGAAATATTTGGGGGGCTCAGGACCGGTGCAGTTGCCGTGAGCCCCATCCTTTACGAGCGCCCAATGCCTGCGGGAACTACCTTATGAAATAGAGTTTTTACATCAATTTTACGAAAACCTTTTCCTTATCGAAATAAACAGAACTTAAAAGTTAATCCTTTCTGTCTTTCTTGCCAGCCTCCACATCTCCGAGAGCCCAGGGAGCGGGAAGGAAACGTTTCTTTCAGTGAGATACTTGTTTCCCCTCGCCTTTGATTTCTTAAAAGAATATTGTTTCATACCCGTCCAAATCTGCTCTCCCTTCCCCGACTCTCACCTTACCTTCTCTTCCTCCCTTTTCTTGATGACTATTTTCTTTCTTCCTCACTGTTTTTCTTTCTCCTCCTAGCTCTGCTCCTCTTGTTTCACCATCTGGTTCTGCTCTCCTTATCGGTCTCCTTCCCTCTGCCGCAAGCCTCCTTTTCCCCCTGCTTACACCTTCCCCGGCTTTGTCTCTCCTCGCCTTTCCACTCGCTCCTTTCCTGTCCCGTTTCCCCCAAGGTTTTCAAAGTGAAACACAGCCAGGGCCAGTTTTCCCTTCCTGCCTGCTGCTAATGGAGCCGTTCATGAAGCCTCAACTTCTGCTGGTGGCTTCGCAACTCGCCAGCTCGCTGTTAAGTAAGACGGGGACAGCACCAGACAAATACACAACTCAAAACCAACCAACCTCAGCCAGAGGATCGTCCTAGAGGATGAAAGTCACCGTTCCCACCCGGGCTTTTTTTCTTTATTTTAGCACTTGCTTTTTTAAATTCCTTCACCATTTTCTACGCTTCTTGAAGATGCAGGTTGGACTTTAATATACAGTTTAAAAAAAAAAAATCTTATCGTGAACCTTTATATGTATTCAATGCTGAAGCAACAAGTAACTAAATTGGAGGCCTTTTTGTTTCCTTATCGAGCAGATCTATTCCTGAATGCTAACAAGCAGGTCTTTATATACTTCGTCCACTTGATAATAGACTAATAATCTTATCATGATGTTTTCTTGAACTTGAACTAGGTGTACAAAGTTAAGGCTGGAAATATGGGAAATTACTAAATTATATAACGTTGCAGAGGTGTTACAAGGAATTTCTTATATTTCGCAGCGAAATATTGCCAATTATTGTAGCTGTCAATTTAACAATAGGCTTATTCACTGTGGTGTTTGATTAATGTGAAATTATTCAGTTGGCTACCTTGTAGTTGGCCTATTTTTGTGTCCAATTAGTATGCTAATAATGGTAATTATGTTCTATACTGCATGTCTCATCACCTAGAGGGTTTTTAAAATGATAAAATAATGAGAATAAACAAGCTGATGCTGACATTCACTGGGCCATTCTAATTACTTACTGAGAGCACACTAGGGAATCAACACTCAACCAAAGAAAATGATTCTTGCTTACTTTGTTAAAACTACTCTTTTCAAAGAGCATTAATAGTTTGCTGCTGTTTTCTTTATTACAAGGGACTGCACTATTTTCCCCTTTATTTGCCCTGTTAATATACACTACCAGGAAAAAGAAAAAAAAAGATAATCAAATTACGTTTGACTGAAGCGATAAGCGTTTGCAGGGGGTGTCAGGAAAAACAAATAACTAATTGCTGAATTATACACCTTTGTAACAGCTACCATTTATTTCTTCACCGAGTGACAAACATACCATCACCTTCCTCACCAAGAGAGCACGGTGGTTTTTCAGTGTGCCTGTATCGCCGCGTGATGGAAAACCGCCAGCTCTATGCCCCAGGGTGGGCTTCTCTGGCCGGCGCTGCCAGCAGCCGTACCTGCAGCCCGTCCGTGGCGCTGCCTCTGCTCTCTCCTCCCAGCCTCTTCCCCACACCTACAGCCCCCTCGGGGGCTTGGGGTTTTGGTTTTTGGTTTTTTTTTTAGTGTCAGATTTTGCAAACCCTGTTTTCTCATGGAGGCTTTCATGATGCGTGAGGGCATTATCACGATGAATAAATAATAGCACATACGCTCATGTATAGTAGCAGCCAGCTTTAAGACCCCACCTGGCATCTGTGTGTAAACACGCAGACACCAGAAATCTAGACACAGGGTTGGAAAACCCTCATATTTCAGTCGTGCCTGTGTCCACTCACTGACTGCCTCAGGAGAGTCCACCGAGGACAGGGCTCAGGCATCTGTTGCCCTAACACTGGAATAAAGAGTCAGGATTTTCCAGTTTCAGCACAAAGGAAAAGAGTCAAGCACTGAGTAAAACTGAGCAAAACCGAGCAGAGCACACGGGAGCACATTTTACATATCAATTCAGGATTTAAGCACCACTTCAAAAGATTTTTTAAATGAAAAATTGAGTGATAAGTGTCACAATAAAGAAAAAATCTGTTATTTGAAAAGTTACTATGCTAGGTATAAAAACTTCAGATAGTCAGAGGGATGCAAGTTGCAGACGGGAGGCAGACAGACAGACCCCGGTTGGCCAGGGATGCCCTAACCCTCAAATTAATTGATTGCACAGAAGACGGATGCTGAAATACCTCCAAGGTTTGGAGTCCAGGCTGCCTTGGGAAGCCTCTTTAAAACTATGAGCTGTGATTAAAGAGACTGTTTGAATGTAAACCCCTGCAATGACAATAAAAAGAAAAACAATATGGCATGGGGATATTGATGCTCGTATTTTACTAGTGAGCTTTAAGACAGCCCATTACGACGCCGAGCCGGGGTGAGGGTTGTAAGCGCTGTTTGCCGACAGGGCGCAGGGGCTGGTTTTAATAAAGGATGTAATACGTGACATGTTAACAGGCAGTCATTTGTGCACCCTATATGGTTACTCCTTTCCTGTCATTTTGAATTATGCCTCCATATCTTACTTGTTAAAGTAACAAACTACCGGCAAACACAAAGTTACTGTAATCTGGGAAGAATAACAAAAAAAAATGGTTGAGAAATAAGTTATCCCAAAGCACATTTTCTATGCCAGGTATATGTTCAACTCAGAAATCCAGCTGCTGTGCTAAACAGGAAACCTTGGGACGTGCCTCTCCCCACTGACTTCCACCCCGGCAGGAAAATCGTACCCTCGTCTCATTGAATATGAGCTTAAATTATTTTCTTGTGAATAATCCGCAGTGTTTGTTTCCCACCCCGCTGTAGCGGTGTTTGTAGGAAGGCTGTGCGCAGCCAGAAGCGCCTCGGAAGAGTCGCAGAAACGTTCTGAATTGCTGCTTGAATTCTGCAGCGCTCTCAAAGATACGGGAAACCTCCCTGACAGTCACTAATTATTTTGGACACGATTTTTTATTTCAGAATGGCAAACTAATGAAGAAAAGGGAAACTCTGCAAACGTGTTTGAAATCAGTGGTTATTTGTGCCTTTTCTCCATTAGGGAGATCGCCCGCAGTATTTATGCCACAACTGCTAAAGAATTATGGCTTTAATCAGCTCTTGAGAGACATGTTCAGAGCGACAGCTTCACTCTGAGGTACGTTGAAAGTGTTCAGCGCAGAGTTTAAGAGTCACCAGCGCCTGAGATAAATGCGGCAGCCTCAGCGGCAAATATATTCCACGATCTTAAACCCTTTTTAAAAGCAAGACTGAATGAGCAAGAAGGTAATTTAGGTGAAGGCTGGTAGCGCAGGAGCTAATAATTAACTGCCGTACAAAGGTGATCTGGATCAACTCGTCTGTAAATTCTGTAACTTCTGGTAAGAGAAGAGTTGTTATAAATGACAAATTATGCCAAGCTGCGGGTACCTTCCACTTGACGATAACCTCAGCAATTAACTTCTCACAGTAAATTCTAGGGCGATATCTTTGATTTAGCGTGCAATTTACTGCAGTATTCATTATTAGCTTGGTGGGCTTTTGCCAAATTAATTCGTGATTAGGAAGTACAAATAAGTACGTTCAAGTAATAATGTATATAAATATGTGCATTTGTATACAATGCTTCTGGAGATAGTATTTATACAAACATTCCTACAGCATAAATCTTTGAGGAAAGCGGGGGAGACCATGAGAAAAGCAAGTCCTGCTCCTAACTTTAAATCCCCCGATTGTTACTGAAGAGCTGAACTGTTGTCGATTTGTAGGTGAATTATATTGTTCAACATGCCAAAGCCACCAGGTTAGAACCCCAGTTGTTCTTCTGGATACAAACAGGTTGGAATCTGATATCAAAAACCTGCAGAAAATGTGAACTTGGTTCTGATGCTTCAGACCTCAGCAACTGCAAACCCGGAGATCGATTTGCAAAGCCCAGACCCCCATCCCGGCATTGAGCACTGCTGTAAGTCAGGGGGCTTCTAATACTAACGATAGCAAAAGGGGCTGATATTTCTCACAGCTACATCACTGATCACTACACCTTGAAATTTTGTGATAGGAAGAGGAGAACTTGGGGTTTGGGGTTTTCTTCTTGTACCATGAGAGAATTAGGAAGAGAAAATTGGTTTTCTCTTGCTGTTTGCTGAGTGCTGCCTGATGAATTACCTAAAAAGCATATCTTCCTTTCGTTACCCAAAGGTGAGGGGTTTTTTTTTTGGGGGGGGTTATTACTTATTTAAATGTGCAATGCTGTTTTCAGTTGGACTTTGAGTACTTTTTCAACTGACATAAGCACCTACACATCTTCCTGAGAGTTTGCTCCCTGTGAACAATTTTCCCTAAGTAAAAAACCAAACAGATTCTAGAGGAAAACAAAAAAGGGAAAAAATTCAGTTCAGAAAATTACACAAATCCAGGTAGTCTCTTCTAGCAAGTCAGTCAACCTCCAGTTCCTTCGTAGCTGACCCAGCAAAGCTCGGGAGAGGAGAGCTCGCCTACAGACCAGCGCTGCTTCCCCACACTGCCCAGCGCTTGCCAACAGCCAATGACTGTGAGAAACCACATGATTTAACTAATTCTTTCCCAAATAAGGCACCCACGGGTAGCCTGAGGGCTAGGGAAACCCGACTTAGGGAAACAGCCACTTTGAGCAATAGCGGGCTCCTCCATCGCTTTTTTTGCCCAAGTCGCGCTATCATGAAAGACTGTTCTCTTTAGGGTTTGAATTTGGGGCTGAATTCACCTTTCTTCTGGCGGCAAACATCTGCTGGAGACAAGGAGAAACACCTGAGTTTACACACCTTCCCAGCTTGTCTAAATGGATCAGAGCTGTTCAACAGAGAGATGAGCTCTGTGCAACAAGAGGCAGTATTTCCTCTGGGTGTTCTGCTCACTTGCTGCACATAGACCGAAAATTAAAGGCAGAGATAAATCCTAGTTTTAAATCAGAATTTGGGGAGAGCAGGACAACGAAGCGCAAAGTGATGTGCCCTCTGTCCCCCACAAGCACTGTTGCAAGCAGTCAGTCACTGAGCCATTTATATTTTTTGCCATTTGAAGCCTGGCCTCATGTATTTTTGCGCTTTAACATCTGATTTCCCAGCACATGACATCAGCAAGAAGTGGAATAGATAAGTATCTTCCACCAAAACATAGTTCAGTGACCTAAATTATATATTCAGCACTGGGAACACTACGAGTCCTAAATCTCGCCACCATCTCTCTGGGATCAAAGGCTGTTTCTGCTACAGCAGCACTTTTCGGATGAGGAGCGATTCCTTCCTGATCTCAGACTCTCTCCTCTGCTTCCCAAGATCAGCCATAGCAGCATAATTGGAGAGGCAGCGCAGAAACAAATAAATTACAGAAAAACCATTAATTAATGTAGGTTACACGCAAACTTTGGATGTTTCCTTGTACAAGAGGAATACAAACATCAGGGCATTGTGTTCCTCCTCTGGTTTGCTGCTTTTAGAACTGTAATTAAATCATAAAACATACTTGTGTACGTATTAACGTATAAATTCATTCCTGATTTGCCCGCCCCTACACTGCTCACTTCAAAATGCGCAGCATATTATTACAGTTAATCACTTTGTTATTAGCCAGCGTTGGGTTTTTCTCCTTTCAAGTCTGAAGAGGTAACGCATTAGAAGAAACATTTTCAATGGATGTGAGACACTTAATATCAGATGTCAATGGAGGCCGGGAGCTTAAGCTACTGAATTTGCCCAACAGGATTTTAAACAGCTCGGACACGATTCTTAGTCCCTTTTGCAACAACTCAGAGATCAGGAAGGTTTGGACACGCTTAGGGCTGTCGCCAGCCAAGTCACTGGGTCTCTCACAGCTGCACCACACCAGTGGTGTAGAAGGTGGCTCAGAGTTATGTTGCTTAATTCCCCCTTCCCTGCCGATGGGGTTGGTGGCTGCCCCAGGAGGCAAGGCTCCAGGCCAACCAAGTGGCTGCTTTCAAACCCAGCTCTGCAGCCTCTTTGGGCCACAGGGCCGCTAAAACAGACCAAGGGACACTGGTCTCTCCCAGCCGTGGATTACAGACCGGTACGCTGTGTTAAAGTTCTAGAGGCAGCAGAGGCATCGTTTCTTTTGCATAGGCTCAACACAGAGCCACAGACCCCTTTTCATCCCACCTCAGCCAGCCTCCCTGCCCTTTGCTTGACCAAACACCTTGCATGTAAAGTCACTCCAAAACGGGTATAAGCAGTGACAGAAGGCAGTAGAAAAGCAGAGTCAACGCTGCAAAGTACTGAGAGACTGACCATCTAACAACCAATGTTCTACCCACAGGCTCGGGGTAAAAGCCTCAGCAAGGAAGCCAGACAGAGAGCAATTTAGTTCTTTTTTATTTCTTGCATATTTAAGATCTTTCTGTTTCTTTGTGTATTTTATTTTGGTTTTACCTCTGTTTGCTTGCATGGTTTATTTTGGTTTTACCTCACAGGGAAACCTTTGCTTGATTAGGAAGTCTCCCATACTTCTGCTCAGCCCCGAAACCCAAACACTCTCTGCTCTCCCCCCGCCGCCAAATCCACAGTAATTAATTACATAGTTAAAAACATCACTGCCATTCCTTTGCTGGAAACAATCAGCGATTTCTCCTGCCCAGCACTACTCATATGCATTACTTCAATGCCAACAGCTCAAACCTATTCTTGGCTGGGAATCGGCTTGCCGGGGGAAGCACCGGTCCCTGCAGCATACCATGCCTCCCTGCCAAAGTAATTGGGGCCAGGCAGGGAGTACCCAGGCACTCAGAAGCCTGGGTCTGCACATGCCACTGGAAATAGAAAATAAAGTGTTGCAGCCATTACTGAGCTGTCATTAATTGTTCTCCTGGTGAATGAATGAATGAGTATCTTTGAGGGAAGAATTCCCACCTTCTCCCAGTAATAATTATTTCTGCCTGCCTGACAAGACATCTCAAACTGGGAAATTCACACAGAAGGAAACAAATCCCTGTTTTATTTTGAGCCTTGTTTAGGCTTGTATGGCACTTGAAGTATGTGCCGTGGAAGTGGGCTAAATGAGAACTGCCAGCAGTTTTATTCCCTGGCAATTATTTCTCATGCACAGCCCTTCTAGCACACGATAAGCAATTGGATAAAGCCTTTTCTCCGTAACAAGAAAAACATTCACAGCACTGACAGCCCTCAACCCCTACAAACACTCCCCGTCCGATCTAAAGCAATCTTAAACTGAACAAGAGATCATACGGCAACATTAAATCTCATGCACTGTGGTTTAACCTTAGTTTTAATAACCAGCCACAATTTTCCCCCTTAGTTTTATATGGAGGGTATCTGTAACCCTCAACTTAAAGGCAAGATAAAGAGCTATTTTGTGTTGGGAGAAGCTTTCTCCTAAAGATTTCACATTAACTGTAGTTTGTTAGACGGGGAAGCTCAGACTTCAGGTAATTTTCTTGGAAGATGCTAATTAACAGAACGATACCCGTGGCCCCAGCTGACCTTGCACACTGGTTGGCTGTGGGCTGTCTCTGTCAGCAAAGCAGAAAGACCCACACATAGCATCCTGGCTGGCTTTTTCCTCCAACAAAGAGAAAACACCAACTGTTGATAGATGCCAGTCATCTAAAAGCTCCATGAAATGTTGGGGGAAGGCCGTCTTCTCCCCTAGATATTTCACATGCACCCCCCCAAAAAAAAAAACCAAAACAAGTAGGAGGTGGAACTTCATGGCTCAGAAGTGCCAAACCTCACCTCTGACCATCTGCTTTAATAAACCCTGGGCTGGAGCAAGCCAAAAGATGATGATGTTACTGCTGGGCTGCTGTAAGGTGGTACTTCAGCGAGCTGCATGGCACAAGGGGTGTCTAGCGTAGCTCTGAAGGACGCGTGTTCACAGCTATATTGAATATTGATCTATGCAGGCTCCACCGGCAATAAACTCCATAATACCTTGCTGAAAACTCCATCTCATACATCCTTTCTGAGAAGGCTCAAGGACAGGGGGAGGCCTGATTGCCTCTGTATATGTGAGATTTCTTCACACGCGTCTTGGAGGAGTTAAACAGGGCATGATAGATGGTCTGCCCAGAGGAGGGGAAAGCAAAGAGCGGTTGGGCAGGTTGTTAGTAGCTGCAATAGGAAGCCTTGTGGATTGTGGTCTGTACCACCAAAGTTTGCAGTGCAAATATAAATGTTTAAATTAGTCAATTATTCTGAAAATGTTTTAAGAACTACTTCAAAAAAAAGGATTTTTAAAAAAATCATCTAAAACTATCAAAAAAAGACATAGAGCGTTTTGACTTGTGAGTTTACAAAGAGCCCGCGACAGTTGTGTATTGGTGTACAGGAAGCCTAAAGGAAATCAGAGACTGCTTTATACCAGCTCAGCCACTATAGTTCAGAAGTTACTGTATAACCAACCTTTCCTCCCATTTCTTTGCCCTGTGAATGGGTACTAATAAGTGACAGGAACAGGACTGACCAACTTCCATCTCTTATCAAAGGGTAATGGATGTGGTGCCTCAGGTTTTGCTTTGATGAGATTTTTCATTAAATATAGTAAACTATTTAAAATCCTGTAAACATTCTTCTTACTGCAGGAAGGTTTATACCAGTGGGCTTTAAAGGTATCTTCTACCTGAAAAGGCTGAAGGTCCTGAAGCCTTGAGAGCCCTTGCAAGTAAATCAAGACCTCTGTTTCCATATTGACAAACTCCAATCGTATTTTACATACTTTTCCAGTAACAGGAAGAAAAATAACCTCCTCATTTTCTTTCCAGTCCCCAGCGCACCATCTCTTATACCTGAATACCAATTGCACATCCACAAAAGGACAAAGCAGGAACCCCAGGAATGAGACTAGCTAGAAAATCCTTCAGATTCCTTGTATTGCTTCTTTTTCTCCGTAGGTCTTCCAGGAAACACAGAACACACCAAAAATACACGCCCAGAAAAGGAACTCCTGCTGACTTGCATTTCAAATTCATACGCTATCAACATACCCCCATCAGCACTGAATTATCATTCAGTTACTACTAAATTAGTTGGAGTTACAGTTTCCCAAAACCACTACATCAAGCCCCTTTCAATTTATATACTAGACTATGTGACCCTTCCTCACAAAAAAGTTCATGTTCCCACTCAATAACTTACACGTATGACTTTATTGTTCCCTAATGTATGTTCTGGCCAAGGAATTCTGGTTTTACGCATAAACTCCCTTAGTTTTACAATTAATAGCAGAATCACCCAAACGAGATGTGCCTTCCTAACCATTTTTGCTTTAGACCCTGCACATGCAGCTCCCCAAAGAATTGCCCTCCTCCAGCTCTTTCCCTATAACTCCACCACAAAGCATCTCCACCCGAGCTAAGGTCCACCCGCAGGAGCCCCTTCCCTGGCTTCTGCAGTTCAACAGCAGAGGGAACAGCACCAGAAGAACTCAGACCTTTGCCTCATCTTATAGCCCTTGCAAAGACAGCAGCATGGGAGGCAACAGCTTTTGTCGTCTCAACAAGCTTGAGTGTGTCTGACTTTTCTCAGCCTTGGAATGCAAGACTGGCTAGAGGCTGAGGAGCCAAGGAGCCCCTCTTGTGGCTGTACGCAGACAGAAACTTTACACAGTGTCCACTGTCTCAGCCAGTGGAGACCAGCTGGCCACTGCCAAGAAGCCATGCTTCTGGTCAGAGAGGAATCACCCCGGAGCCCACAAACAAGTCAGAAAAAAAATGATGGTCCATGTAAGAAGTTCAGAGGCAGCAGGGCTGCCCGAGAAGACAGCACTGATCCCTCCACTACCTACAGCTCTTCCCGCCATTTTCTCCTGACTTGAGACAACACCATTTTTCTTTGCTTTCCTTTTGACAGTGCCCCATCCCTGTCCCCTTCCCAACTGAATCCAACCCCCATACTACCCCTTTCCTCTCCCCCAAATCTAACCAGGTATTTATATCACAGAAGCAGGAGCTGAATGACTTCCAAGCCAGCCAACCAGATTTAGCCCATCAGCACAAGATGGGCAACCTCCAAGGCGCATTTCCAACACCTTAGGTGAAACATGGGCTTTTGAACAAGGAAGGAGAAGAGGCAGAAACAAATGTGAATTCTGATACATCCAAAACAGCGTGCAAGTGAAGCCTACAGACTAATTAAACATTTCCTCCACTAAATACTGCAGCTAAAACACTGCTGGGAGATTGCTCCATCTGTCTTCATCACCCCCCAGAGCATTTCCCCTTCACAGAAGTTGAATACAGGCTCTTCAGCCCCGTTGCTCCCAGGAGCAGGACCTGGGTGCTCCCAGGATGGCTCCAGGGCTGCAGGGTGGGTACAGTGGAGGGGCAGCACCCAGGGTCTGCTTGAGCCTCTGGGCACTTTGGCTGCAGGATCTGAGCAAGCAGCACTTATCACTCAGACTCACACCCCAAATGCACATGAACTACAGCCAAATACATACAGAGACAATTAATACTGTGGCAAACTTATTTTAACAATGCTGCAGGTATTTTTTCTTTCTAAATGAGACTCCTTAGAGCCAGTATTACAGACTGACATGGGCACAACAGCTGGGCCCTGACAGTTTATCATCTACTCTGTTTAAACCAGGAGCACAGTTCTCCCAGAACTGAAAACAAGCAAATTGTTGCTCTACCAAAATAAAGAACTGTTGCAATTAGCTATGTAAAATGATGGGGGAAAGCACACTGACATCAAAATATAACAACAATACTCAACCTAATAAAATGCATATGGGCAAAATATGCAGAACAAGGCCAATAACCAGATTTTAATCTCACCACATATCTGGAAAATAGACACAGAATCACCTCTATAAGAATTAACGTTTCTCTGAAATTATCACCCTAACAAATTCTGTCACCACCACTCTGCTTTCCAACACAGAGCGAACAGACATACTGAAAATATGTATTACGTACATGAACTGAAACACGGAGAGGAAGAAAAAAGAGCAGAAAACCCCCCAAATTATACAAGAGATTCAAGCCCTTTCATGTTTCACATTCAACTACAGTGAGTGATGGGGGAGAGATCCGGGAACCAGGCACCCAGATCTGCTACTTATTCTGCTAGCGTTAAACTTGTTCCACTAGAAGAAACATACAACAAGAAAAACCTTTATTTTATTTAGCTTTTATGGCATTGCAAAAAGGTTTGAACCCCAACAATGCCTTGGTCTGTCATTTGTGGACCACATTCGACAAGTGACAGAAGTAGTTCAACGAAGCAGCCAATGAAGAAGAGCTGGGGACATCCCCAAGAACCCCACCGGCCGCGATGGTATTGTGTTTATGGAGAGCTCTTCGACTAATTTAGTATTCCCCCTCTCTCCCCATGGTTATACTCACACTTTTCTTCACTGTTTTTAACACCATTCACAAATGGGTTTCTTGATATTTTGGCTTTTGCTCAGCCAGAGGATGAGGGGTGCCATGAGCTTGGATCAGCAACAGCATAGTTTGAAGTTTGAGGCAGAATGTCAAAAATATGACTTTACAGGGGACAGAATCAGTTCCGGGGAGGATACAGGCAACTAAGCACTGAGCCAGACCCTCCTGCCTTTTCTGAGAAACGGTGAAAACACAGGAGAAAACAAGTGCTGGGAAAAGCACACAGGAAAACAGGATGCCTAATTCTTCCCTTAAACCACCGTGTTTAGGTTCAGGTCAGCCTCCAATGGCGGTACGCGATGATGGAACAAGTTGACCTTCTCTGGCATAGACATGATTTCTCAAGCAAATTAACCTTTTTCTCACCTACAGACAGAACAACAAAACCAAAACAAACAACCTATAAATCAACCAGTAAACCTGTTATTTTAGAAAAGACAGAGTAGGGAAGTAAGTTCTTCCAATATACCCTTACATCATTCATAGAGACAGAAAAACAATTACAAAGCAAATCAGATCCTTTCTTTAATTGATTGCACTTAGAAGTTCTTTCCTCAAGAAGAAAACTTGCCAAAAAAAAAAATCAACCAGTATTTCAATTCCAGGCATGAGTGAAAACATAACTGCCTCTGGATCACTCTTTTTCTTTCCAGCAGTCTCTACATCACACCAAAGATATTATTCGTTAATCCCTTCCAAAAACGAAGCTTCTAGACATTGCCCTGGATTATCCCACACACACGTGTAAGAGATCATTAAAAATAGACCCTGTCGTTTTGAAGGGGGGTTTGTAGGTGTTTGTTTTCTGGGTTTTTGCTGTTTTGAGCTTTAAGTGTTCTCTTTTAGCAGAAAGAGGAAGACAATGCACCATGCAGTACCCACCTCTCCAGGGCAAAAACCTAATCTGTAGCAACATCAGAGCTCTAGGCCAAGTAGGAAACCCACTGCGGGCTTTGGAAAGAAGAGTTAGAGGAAAGCGGCACGGTGAAAAAATATCAAAATCCTCCTGTCACCTCCATGATCAACCTTGGCTATGCCCTAGTAAGCAACACTGAGCTTGAGCTGGAGAGGATATCCTTCTCCACAGCAGTGACAGCCCTGAAAGCCAGGCGGACATAGGCTAACTGAAGCAAAACGCCGTTAAAGCCGTGGGAAGCCCGATTCTCCCACATTTAGCACAAAAACCAGAGTCAACCCATGCTGCTGCTGAGGGCTGCACTTGTTCAGTTTTGAACGATGCATTAATTCAAAGCTTTTGCCCTTAAACTTTAGTTGGTGGGTTCGGGTCCAGCTTAGTCTTCCTCACTAAACAGCTGTCGGTCACTATTGCAGCATCTCAGTCCAAGCACCATCAGCTCTATACCAGGCTTTGATACTCATTTGACACTACAGCACTCCTCTCAGCTCCTTCCAGCAGGTTTTCCTGGAGGAAACCCTCACCCTTTAATGCAAGCTCAACCTGTCACACCACCTACACTACCCTGTGCTGGAGCAGTGTTAAGATTGATTGCCCCGATTTCAGCACATATGACACCGTGGTGCTGCTGCTGCCACCCTGCAGGACTGCTGCAGCTCAGCTACACAAGGATGTTGGAAAGGAGGAACACAGGGCGAAATCAGATTTCTTCATCATTTGAGATTATCTGAGTGTAAAACAAAGTTATATCAAACCTGCATCCCTAATCAGGGCTTCTTTGTGGCAAGGCTGGTGTTCCCATCCCTTTGTGCTTCACAGGACATACAGCTCTAGCCCCCAGAAAAGCAACTGCTGAGAGAAAACAACTCCTTCCCAATGGCCCTTCACTACAAGTCAAAATAAAATTCCTTATCATGGTCTGTCCAGCCTCTTCCCATAATTTGCTCAAGAACTTGTTTTCATTTCGCCTTCTTTCCAGGTACAGCTTCTGACCCTCCTCTTGCACGCAGCCTCTCAATTCTCGCAGACTCTGCCTTGAATTGCTTGTTCTTATCTTCTAATTAAAAAGATGCAGCGATCTGCAGTGAAATCCTATTGAGTTGCCTGACACACAGTGGGCTAATGGAAAGTACAGACACCACCAGAAATATTTTCTCTGTGTCGAGTACCTGATTTCAGACCCCGGCACACTTCGGCTAAGCTGGGTGTTGAACCCAGGTAAAAGCCACCACCAAGTGCTGATCCTTCTCCTGGAGCAAGCTGATCGTGCTGAGGTTAGGTTACAGCCGTGGCAGAGATGCCATATACAATTTTTAATTATATCCCACTGAATGATTATCCATTAAGAGCAAGAGGTATCTTTTGCACTAAAAGCTTTAGTACTCAATATAACTAGTGATAAATTAAAGCTTGTAAATAAGCAAAACATGGGCTGATCCGATTTTGCACTTTACTGAAAAAAGTGACAGATAAATTCAAATACACTACAAGAATATTTATTGTGAGAACCAGCATTTACAGTTAGAACTTTCTCCTACTCCAAACAAATACTTATTTGTGAAGAATACTTTTTCAATTGGAACTGAAAGCGTGCATTCTGATGGCAAATTTTCACTGGAGATTAAATGCCAAAGAAAAAAAAGAGGTTTAATTTGTTTTCATTTAACACAAGAAATGTTCATTCTTTTTTTGACTGCTGCCTTTCTGGGGAAAAATGCAAAGGTGGGATATAGAAAAAGGTAAAGACATGTTTTCATGTTGCACTTTATAAAAAATTAAATACAGTCAGATGCATCATTTACTGTGCTTGAAAGTGTTTCTTGAAAGCACTTGGCATTTCAATTTTATTTTCCTAAATATAAGTACTCAAATTATGATAAACAAATGAATGTAATCCTTCAATAGAAAGAAAAAGGAACATTACCTGAAAAAAACCCAACTTGATATGCCATGACATCAATGAGGTCACTTAAAGTATTTTATTAGACATGTTAATCACCTAAAATAACGCAAAGGCTACATAAAGATGGGGAAGAACAAGACAAATACACTCAAAGTTTCAACCCAATAATCAATATGGAATAGTTTGTGTTAGAGAAGGACATTTAATGGAAGGAGCCATGGGGAGATTTCAGGAAATAGTTTTACACCTCTGGAACAGTCCAGGGCTCATCTGGAGACTTTCGCCTTGACATACAGATTTTATCCCTATCATTTCAAGTCTGCTCTTTAAGGAAATTTATGGAAGTGTCAGAACTGCAGCATTTATGGTGAGACCTTTCCCCACCACGTGTTCCTGCTGTGTTGCTGCTCACCAGTTCCAGGATCAGCAGCTCAGATGTAGCTGACCAGCAGTGACTATAACCTGCCACAAACCACTGTCCTCTCCCACCAGTCCACAGGTGGCTGGCCGGAAAGCAAGTCCTAAAAATTCTAATGTTTCTGGTGTTACTGCTGCTGGGACAGAGCAGTCTCCACAATCCACCTGAAGGCACCTCATCCATGGCTTTATTACAGTCCCAGAAGCAGAGTGCTTGGCCACCCACTGAAAGACTTTGGGTCCAAGGAACTCAAGAAGCACTAGTCTCCCTTCCACCGCCAGCTGCTGTTCCTGCTCAGAGCTGCCTGTCTCCCAGGTCCAGCTACATCTTATGGGCATGAAATCCTCTGCATTCCTTGCACTGCCACCCAGCTCTAGGCAGTTCCCTTCTACTGCTGTGTTTCTCATGACACGTTTTCCATGACTCTGTGCCTGCTGCAGCCCTGAGTAAGCTCAGCATGATCTGATGTAGTCACCTTTCACCAGAAACTTGTTACGGACATTGCCATGGCCAGTCTGGCTCTCCTCACCACTCAGGTGTTTTAGACTACAGCTATCTGCCATTTCAGGCATGTCTGCTCCACAGCATGAGCAGCAAGAACCTTTCACAGGAAACACAGTGCCCCAGGGTCAGTGGTGGGAATGTCCCCAGTGTTCCTGCTGCATAGCTCCAAGAGAGCACCAGTGTGCACCTGCTCTGCTCTCACCTCCATCATTTTTCCATTGAATTCATGCACTTAGGTCTGGACACCAGCTCAGAGGAAGAGTACAGCTGTACCCCAAAGGGCAAGAGCAACACTCCCAGTGGAAGGAAAACAGTTCAGTTGCACTGGATTGCTTAGTTGCTTAAAATTAGGCAGATGCTGCAGCTGAGACCACGTCCAAGTGACAGGCAAAAATTTGGAGGGGGAAGAAAATGTGATTGACACTCAAGAAGTATTTCTTTACTATGCACAGTCCTACAACAGGTCCTGCCTGCAAGTATTACTGTCATCATCTGAGGTATGTATGGAACATTGATGGCTTTTTGTAAGGAGTTCCTGAGCAAGGCTTCTGTAACAGCAATTACGACCAGTGATGCAAGTGTGGGGGAGAATCAGAGGAGCGGTCTTTAAGGATTTCACTGGGATTAATGTTCAACCAGAAGTTAGAAAACAAGCAGATTAGGTTTTAGCAGAGCAAAGTTGGGAGACTAAGCGCAGGGTGAAATTCAACAGGATAAAGTCGAGGAGAGAAAGGACACGGAGGAAATAAAGTGTTCAAAGATAAATTAAGGCGTGCTCAAGGGTTACGCGTACCACCTCACAGTAATTGCACAGGGAATGCTCAAGCTGTTTTTTCTACTTTATTTTTGAAGTCAGTGTGAAGGAACATCGAAATGTAAAAGTAACCAACAGTGGGGAAAAAAGGCAGGCACGAGTTATAAAACATCAAATGCAGAGCAGGATTGGAACAATTGCATAATGAAGTTGAGAGCATAAAAAGCGATAAGAGAAGCAAAGGCAGCAAATGAAAGGAAAATTTACAGGGAGGCAAAATAAAATGAGAACAGTTTTCAGGTACAGGGCAGAAATAAGAGGCTGGAAAAGCAGCCCAGGTATCTGCCAGAGCTAGGACAAGATGTTCTCCAGAGAAGTGACCACGTGAAGAGACTGTAGTATTGCTTTATGATTTGGAGACTATCTAAGATTTAAACCTTCTCACAGAAGATGACAGCACAGAAGTAAGTCCCAATGTGTTTTCTGTACTGCTGTTAATTAATGTCCAGGAACCTTCCGGGCTGCTGGGCAAACATCTGCAGCAGTCTGACCTGGTCCTGAGGACGAGGTGACAGGCAAACATGACCCCTTGCCAAGAGGTCTCCTAACCTCAGCGAGCTCGGGCAGCCACAACCACCCAGCAGGCACAGAATCAAGACTTCCTGTGCAAAGTCCTTCCTCAGAGCCACTGAACATGAAACAGGTTCCAAAGCAACAGCCGTCAGAAAGGGCAAAAGAAACGTTGAAAACTTTCGCAGAGAGAAGCTGCAATTAGGCTGCCTTGCCAATTCACAAGCCCAACTGGAAGGAACAGAGTTTGCATTTCACGCTGAAGTCACCAAGTTCCTCCCTGATGGGAGACTTTCAAATTCATGGAGCATTGCACATGACCTTACAGGTCAGGTAGACATTTCCTGTGTCCCAGGGGACACCATGCATGTAATAAGGTGCACTGCAGATGTTGGCCATATTTTCTCCTTGGGCCTTTCCAAGGCAGAGCTCTTCACTCCCAGAGCCCAGGTATAGCTTACCAAGAAAGCAGGCAAGCTCGCACACATGCTACCCCCAGCCCAGCAAGGGGCACCTCTGCTGCTGCCCCACTTCAGCCAGAGGTAACCTCTACCACCTGATGTCTATCATCACCTGCACCCCAACCACACTGGGCTTGGAGGTGTCTTACTGTGTTTTCTTTTGACAACAGCTCGCGTCCTTTAGCTGAACAGTATTCTCAGCGCTGTAGAGCTTGAAGGACACATCCTCCCTGAATTTAAGATGCTGTTTCAACCTTTCCTTTCATCCACTTAATCTCTTCTATTAAAGTAACGCTTTACTGAAACAGACTCCCAAGAAGCAGTGACTGAGTCATGGGGACTAAAACACCGACAACAGATAGTCAGAAGCCAACCAGGGATCAAGCGTTTCAGCCAGCCTCCCTCCACAGATCAACCTTTCTGCCCAAGCCTGAAACAAGTATTAGTGGTTTTCTGCTACTTCTCAGGTAGTAAAAGCATCATCAGGAGATGGGAAGCAGAAACAGGACAGAAGCGGTAGATTTGGTCCACTGTGCTTATTTGACTTCTAGGTGGTGGTCAGGCTCTGCCTAGAAAGACAATGTTTTTCTCTTTTCTGTAGAGGCACGAGGGGTAATTTAATCCCTGCGAACTCACGGCTTTACATTTTACGTGTCAAACTAACCTGGTGGCCTCAAACAGGATTCAGATGCTCACCAAGGCACTTCTCTGAAGATCCCCCATCCCTCCCCTCTCTGCAGGCTACCCAGTGCGGGGCGTTATTTGCGGGGATGGGTGCTGAGCTCGTTCCAGCAGTTACTCCCGAGTACAGTGTCTGCTGCGTGGTTCTGCCAACAGAAGAGAGTACGACTCCAAACTCACTAGCATTTGTGTTTATCAAGTTGCCTTGGTTGTACTCTGAGCCTCAAGGTCTTGTTAAAAATTAGGAGAAGCATCCTTGTTTCAGTATCTTGGTTTTACAAGGATTTCAATGAGTGAACAGAACTATAAAGGAGTTGCAGATATTTTTGTGCCATATGAATCCTTTGAAGTTGTAAAAAAAAAAAAAACCAGCAGGTCTTTTACCTCATAGGCTTTTCTAAAAAGAAGTGAAGCTACCTGAGAGCTCTGAATCTTCCTTTCTGCTGCCACTAGAGGGAGGAACCTATTCCTGGGATCTCATGGCTTCCAGGCTCCTTTTGGAATAGAATCAGAATTATTTCTGTTATACGGAAGAACGTTTGTCCCTGTGCAATGAGCACAGATGACACAAATGGAGAGCCTCTAAGAATGAAGCGGGATAAACATTTCTCCCCCCGCCCTCAAATAAACTCCAATTACAATCTTCAGATCCTGCGGATTCAAACACTGCTGCAATTGTTCTTCTTTGCTGGTAATACAAATCCTTCTACTGTGTTTACTCCCATTGCGTCCAGGGCAGGCGAGGCCAAACAGGAAGAAAGGAGAATACTGGGGTTCTATCAATATAGGAACAAAGGATGTTTTCTAGTGGCTTAAGCTAATTCTGATTGAAAAACTATAAAATCTCCTATTAGCTGTAAGGCACCCTGGAAATTCATTCCGGACTGAAAAGGATCCTAAAGTAGCATTTAAATAAACTAAAAATTTGAGAATTCTGGATTTGCCCTCCCACCCCCCCCCTTCCTTTTCTTATGCTAATTCATCAATATGAGTCCTTCAGTTGAATACTTCCTATGTCACTATGTTTTCAACTCTTGGACTAATAATGATCGCTTTTGATAAGTATTTATGACAGTGACAAGGCCATTCCACTGGCATGGAAAATGTCTTTGCAAAGCATTTTCAAACATGGGTCCAAAAAGCTTCACCAGTGAAATGCCCCTCCCTGCTGAAATATGAAATGTCTCAGCCTCAGACATGCTGAGTAACCACTGAAACGTGCTTTCAAACATGGGCTGCTGGACCACCAATGAGCAACCCGACCCGGCTTCATGGCGCAGAACATGACAGTCAGAGGGGAAAGGCCATTTTCCCAGACAACGAGGCAGTCTGCAGACTCCAGGCCTGACCACAATCTTTCTGGGATACTCATTGTCCTTTTTCTCTCCAAAAAGGAGCAGCAACACTGACCCTTAAGGTCATGAAGAATGAATCTTTGCAAATCTTAGACTTAGTTGAACTGCAGGTTCGAGTAATACCACCCTCGTAGAGAAAAGACTTGCCCCCAAATCATCCCTTCCTGTCCTTTAAAGGCAGTTGCTAAGGGGCTCTGTTAACTACTCATGGAAAAATTTCATTTAGAAGGGGTTTCTGAAGGCTCTCTGGAAGAACCCCTTGTTGAAAACAGGGCCAACTTCAAACCCAGACCCTCCTCTACTCAAGCGTTGAGTATAGACTTCTTCACTACAAGGACACACTGGTGACATGTTCAACAGGCAGAAAAGGGAAAAAGGAAGAAAAGAATTGGAATACGCAAAGCAATTGGTCATCACTCACTGAATGACGCCCAGTCAGTTCCTGAGCAGCAGTCTCCAGCCAGCTTATCCCCAGTTTGTGTCCTAGACATGGTGTCATGAGGTCTGGAATATCCTTTTGGCCAGCTTGGCTCAGCTACCTGGCTCTGTCCCGCCCAAATTCTTGTGCCCCTCCAACCTTCTCACTGACAGGGCATGAGAAGCTGAAAACTGCTTGACTTAGTGTAAACCCTACTTAGCAACCACTAAACACATCAGTGGGATATCAACATAATTCTCATATTAAGTCCAAAACCCAACACTACACCAGGAAGAAAATTAACTCTTTCCCAGCCAAACCCAGGATACCTTGTTATTCTAATTCTCATACAAACAATAAATTACAGAGTGTGAGATGAGCAAATCAAGTGAAGGCTTGCACCCACAGGGGCTGGCACTGAGGCATGGAGAGGAGAAGCATGTCCTCCCCCTTGGCCACGCACCTAGGGAGCCAAAGCATCAAGTAAAATGAGCTTTTTCTTTCCCTGCTGCTTCACTCGATGCTTTTCCAGCCCAGCTGCAATACCTCCCTCACCAAAAGTGAGGTCACTTTAGCGCTGTTTCTGTAAGAGAGGCTGGAAACTAAAACTGTTGTTACAAGTTCTAACTCATGACCCACCACACCTACAGTATTTCGTTGTTGTCATTGATGTGAGGACAACAGGGTTTGGGATTTTAAAGGTGCAGCTATATTTGTTTGAGCCAAGTGGTTTTCTTCTGCTGTGATTATTTCATATCAGAAAGCTTAAGACAACATTCCAGAATTTTCCCCGCTTTGCGCTCATGTATCTATACGCATGCACGCATATATATAAAACAGAAAACACTGCACTGCAAATTTTCGTTTCTGACAGGATTTCCACCAGCCGTACAGAGTAACAGCATATGCAGTATGTATGTCACTCAAACATTGTCTTTAACAGCAAAGTTTGCGTCAAAATCTGTTCTGAAACAGCTCTGCAGTGTATACTCAATATAACCCTGGATTACAGGTTAGGCTACATTAAATGTGAAATATTAAGTGAGATCATAATAGTTAAATCACTCCATTGTCATTCCAAGGCTATCTCAGGTTGGCAGAGCTCGTGCTCAATGATGTCACCGTTTATACCTTGCTGCACTTGCGAGCAGAGCCCAGTTCACATAAATCAGCTCCGATCGATGAAAGGTATTAACATTTTTTATTTTTACCTTGGAGCGCACTTTGAATTATCAGTTGTTTTTTAGTGTCTTAAAAACGCATATGGGTGAGTTAAGTGGCGGGTTAAAATATGCTGCGGTGACAAACTGCAGAAGCACGGTCAATGTGCTGGGAGCCGAAGGGACTGGAGACGACAAACCCCCCTCGCAGTCGGCAGCACTCTGATAACGTCCAAAAAGCGCCATCCAATTTGCAGGTTGGAAAGACTATCAAAGCCCAGCCCTGAAATAGCAAGGACAGCTGTAGGATGGATTTCACCATCCTTCCACACATTAAACACCGTCCCACTTTGCATCAACTCCCACTGAAATAAATAACTCAAGAACTACGCAACATAAATAACAGCAGAATGGTTCAGGAAAAAAAAACCAACATTTCTCCATCTTCTAAAAATAGCTTCCTTTTGGCTAAGTTGTCCCTTTACGTCTTTCCTTGAGAAAGCGGTGATGAGCGGAATACTGATCAGGAATCACTAGCAGAGGCTGCCTCAGGAGCATCATTAAGAGGCACATTTCTCCCCCAGCCTCCCGTTTTTCAGACAGAAGGAGATATTTGCCATCTCCTTTTTGCCTCAAGGTTGGAGCAGTGACTTCCCACTCCATCCACCCAGCTCACAAAGCTCCCTCTGCCCAAGGTGTGCCTCTTAGACTGGGGGGCTGGCCAAGCTTCTGAGATCCCCTGGGAAATCCAGCAGGACCTCAGCACTTGCTCTGGTCTTGCAGAGAATTGCCAGGAGGCTCTACAGACACACATGGAAGGGGAGATGCACCAAACCGGTGGTCTTCAGTGGTCATTCACTGGGTCATCTCCTAACTGTGTCACTAATTCTTACATTCACAAAGGCAGTGGTCACATCCTGAGCAGCATGAAGCTGGGGAGCACCCTTCCTCACTCCGTTCCGTTTCCACAACGGAGCTATGTGGACCAAGCGGGGCTCTCCTCTCTTGGGCACATTTCATGTCAGACATGGCCAACACCGAGTTCCCACAAATAAGCTCCACTCCACTGCTTTGAGAGGTTTATGTGGCTCGTTCTCAAAGCAGAAAAGGCTTTAAAGTAGTTTTTCTTTTTTGTGTTTCAATACATAAACTGTTTTCGAAGGCATTGGAGCAGGACCTCACCATCCTCTCCTCCCATGGGCTGAAGGCACAGAGATCTGCAGTGCTGTTGGGACTTCACCCAGAGGCTGTGAGGGGATGGGAGCTTCGCTTTGCCATACGACCCTACGATCCTCTGGAGGAAGAGCTTGGGCAACCAAAACACCTTACTGTTCCACATCGCAATATTTGGCGGATTCCCCAAAACACACTGCAAAGGAGGAAAAATAGGGGTGCTGGTGGTGCTTGAGCTGTATAGGCTGCGAGGGAAGGGAGCGACAGGAGCGAATGCTGCGCTAAGCGTACGCTGATAGCCAAATAAATGGACAAAAGGTCAGAGCAGAGACTATCCGCTCTCGAGGTTTATTTCAGGACCCCTTCTTCTGTCACTGCGAGGGGAGCCACAGCCCTTTCGGAAACAAGCTGTTCCTGCTATTGCTGGCTTTGGACAAAACGCATACTGCTGCTAACCTCTTACATAAAGTGAGCAGACAAACAGCCGAATTGCTGACCCCTCATGGCCTCTTCCCCGGGATTTGTGGGTTTGCACAAAGAAGCCAACATTTTACATGCAGCCCTCGATGGAGTTTGGAATTGTGCAGGAACCCTGTTTGGAGTGCACACTCCTAACCCAATTGTTTGTGTACAATGTTCCTCCTCTCCGGTGCCAAACACTGTAGGTCGCCGGGTTATTTTTTTAGTTATTTATTTATTAAAGCTGCGTGGCCGGACACCACTTTGAGACCCTGTGCGTACCTCCACGGCCGTTAACATGGTGGTGTAAGTACAAGCCCGCAGACGGGGACAGTCCTCTTTGTTACAACACATCCTCATTTTTTCAGCTGAGCACTCAGACCTCGGTGGATAAAAACTCCAAAGGTATAAAATACTTCTGGGCTACAGAGAGGTTTTCTGTGACTGAAGGCAAGGAGCAGCAGCCGTACGTATCAGGCTTACTTTATGAGTGGGAGGTATTTAGCAAGAGCAGTTGACTCAGCCTGAGTTTTGAATAAACAATTCCCCTCCTCCTGCAAATTGATTGATTCAAGACTTTTTTATAGACTTCTGTCGATTAACAACAGATATAGAACATGTGTAAGGAAGTAGCACATCCCCTGGAACGGAGAACCACGGGCAAACCTCAGGCACAAGGTGCCAGCCTGCAGTAGAGCAGCACCTTCCCATTACACCAGTCACACACCACCTGTTACCAACATGCCCGCACATCCTTAAGTAATCGACCCTGCACCTCGGAGGAGCAGCGCAAGCGACCCAACGGCACAACCGCTATATTTACACAAGCCAGCGATGAAAGCCCAGACCACCACAATACTTGAATTCACCAATAACAAAACCACATTCAGGCAGAACGGCCAGCACAAAACTCACCATTGTACGGCTGGCTTCCAATCCCCGGAGCTCCGAGCTACTCAAAACTACAATATATACTATTCTGTCCTCTTCAGCTATGCTAAATCCCACCTCTCCGTTTTTGGTTTAACGCAAAGACACACTAATTGTTGTGAACACACAAAGTATTACCTGGGATGACACTTCAAATGCAAATTGAAGGCTCTGTAAAATTATTGTAACGCAAGAGTACCATGGTTTATTAACAGCAGATTTGCAAGGTTAATTTTCAATTATGTATTTCTTATTAGTTTCCTGGCTGTCTTGCTATTATTAAATTTAAAGAGGAAGATACTTTGAATGTGTCCAGCTTCTGTGGCATTATTACTGATAATTATTCCTATTTTCCAATTTGTGTTACTCTCGTGTCTTGCAAAATTTGTAATTAATGAGCAAATAATTATAGCAGCACTTACTAGAGCTGCTTTAGTTAAAGCTGTGTCAGCTCTTGCATTAGGATCCCCATTTTTCAAGGGTTTATAACTCAAGCATAAAAATTCACTCTAGGCAGAGCCTTGTGATGAGCCGTCTGCTGAACATGATTTTTTTTTTGTTTTTAAATGGTTCTAAGCAGCATTATTTTGTCCCTTTTTTACATTATGGACTTTAAAAAAAAAATCTTAAACTTCCAAGCACATTAAGTTTACAGCTCTCCATTTTTTTGTCCTCCAACACCTCTGAAATACAGACATTCACCTTTAAAAATATGAAATAAGATGCCTCAGCATCTCCAAAGATCAGAACCAGCTTTTTAATGCCTCGTGGTCATTAGCTTTACAAAACAGACACGGACAAGAGCTTGACGCTCAGGGGTGTTTATGCTGATCCCAACCAGGTCAGCACTCATGCTCGTACTCCATTAAGGCACACGAGTGGTCCTTAGGAGTCAACAGGCCCGCCCACGCTCCCAGAGATGCACGCTCACTCACTGCCCCGATCCAGCAAAACAAGGCGGTTCTTCCGACACAAGCTTGAGGCTGTCCCTATTCACTGCAAACTGTTGTCCACGTGCTCGGAAAAGCTGCGCATCACAGGGTTCAATTCTTGAGGATGCTGAGGACCCCGCAGCCCTTAAACCCCCAGGGCTTTAAAGGGCTCAGCACCTCCTTGACAAGGTGCTCAGCATCCCATAGTGTCCTTTCTGGTGCCAGTATAAAAATTATCATGGAACTGCGGCTTCTCTTTTGTCTGGAAAACCCCAAAGGGGGAAAGCAGCAGATTCCAAAACATGAGGTTTGCTACACACGCTTTACCACAAAATAAAAGTTGTTGGTGACAGCTCTAGAGCAAAGAGATTCCACAAAACTGAGGCACTACAGGAGAGCTCGTCACAGCAGCGTCCTCTGGACATCCGACGTGGCCGGTCACCCAGAAAACACCGCATGCACCCCTTCACCCCTGCCTGGTCTTCTGCACGCCCACTCCTGCAAAGAGCCTTGGAGCAGCCGCCTCGCTCCTGGGGAGCCCCTCTTGGAGCTGCCTGACCTCAATACTGAGTTTAATTAAAACATGCCCACTGTAACTTAGCAAACAGGGAGCAGCAACAAGTCAGCAGTGCTGCGTGTCTCAGCTTCGGTTTGTTTCACGTCAACTTGAAAGAGCTAGGTGGATTAAGGCACTTCCAGCAGCAAACAAACAGCAAAAACACACGTAAAAAACCCAAGTGTCACTGGGAGCTGTAGTCAGAGATGAGACAAAAAGAGAGAGCGATGAGACCTACCTGCATCAGTCTCCACAAGCGATGGAGAGCAAGGCTTGTCCTCTTGGAAACCCAGGCAACTCATCCCTCAAGCCTCCTCAGCAGGAGAGGAGCAGGGGGGCTCTGTGCACCTTTTATTTACTTTCCTTTGACTGCCGTCAGCTGAGGGTCTTCACACCCAGATCTGGTGTAATTATCTCCTCATGGTGGAGGTAATTTCTAATGAGGGGAACCCATTTCTTTACTAGCCAATCCAGAGCCACGGCATCGGAGCCTTTTACCACAATGACTAAGGGGGTGCTAATACACCTCCTCATCCGTGCCATCCTCACGACCAAGCTGTATTTTATAAGCCCATGCTAATGTTAGCAAACCCACCAATAACTGGCAAACCTCTCCGCGTGGCAGGAGTGCTGATATCTTCATCGCCGCAACGCACAGATGCAGATCCTGGCCCAACGATGGCTGACGTTTTTAATCTATAATAAACCCTTGCCATATAAACCAACTGTTCCTCCTCATTTGAGGTGCCTGTCTATCTTTTTAGGTAAATATTTTCTCTTGCTGACCTCGTGCCACGAGCTTCCTCCGTTAAGATTAGTTTGCTAAATCTAGCCAGAGGAATCTATATGTGCTGATATTCCCTGGCTGTTGATGGCCTCACTTTTTGACTGTAACCATGGTGCTGCTGGATTTATCATGGCTGCATGGCACAATGTGTATCTCATTATTCTTCCCTGGCAGCTTTGTATAGCTTTTATTTAGCTGTAAAAATAATTTATATTTCTTGAGCATCTGAATTAAAGATAAAACAGAAGCCTGACATGGAGAGCGGGAGATTTTATGTAAATTTATTGATAAATATAAATCACATTTAGAATGCAAAATTACACAAATGTCTTCTACAAATCGCCCATGTCTTAAAGAAATTAATTCTTTACTTTTCTAAGAATAATGCCTTAACGTATTATCTACATAGTTGCAATGTGAACGAAAACTCAGTAGAAAATCCAAGGTGAAATTTGGGTACCCTGGGTTGCCAATGAGATCAGTTATCTGATTTTTTTCACTTCTGCGTCACTGACTTGAAACTGCTCCAGGTCACCAGCCCGTGGCACTCTTCATCAGCAGCTCCCGGCCTGGGGTGCAATTCTGACTCCACTGCAGCCACCGGCGAGCCGTTGGTTGGCTTTACTGGGGCTGTGGTGTTCAGCTGTGCTCAGTGATGTACAGGAAACACAGTGACATCACGAGTCCACCTCGTAGCGCTCACGTAACCATGTCACGCTCACAACCCTAGCACCTGGTCCAAAAGCTGTGTTAGTCGAATATTCCAGAATAGTATGTCTGGGAAAACCCAGACACTCCCATCTAATTCCAGTGCTCCTGAGCATCACAAACCCAGGGGATTTTTAGACCCTTTTGACATTTCAGAATGGTGTAGAATGTATTTTTTAAAGTAGGATACAAGAGATCGGGGGTTTCTGACTATAAAGTCACTTCGAGCAAATAATCTACGAGCAGTTACTTTGATTTCAAAGTTGTCATAGATTTTTAATATAAATATGGCTTCATGACAGTTTCTCCCTGCTATAACCACAGGCTTTTCCTTTCACCCCCTTCTGGCTCTTGGTTATTTTAACGTTGTCTCCTCTTCCACAAGATCTCTGACTTATATCTGCGGGGGAAAAAAAATCAGTGGTTGTTTTCTTGACTTTCCAATAAAACAATCCATACGAGGTCTCAGTTTTGGTGAACAACTTCAGTATAACATCCCTTCTGCTTGGTGGAAGCAGCATCCAAACCATCTCGGAAATCTCCGTGCTTCTCATCCTTCTGCCACGCTGAACTCTCCAGTGTGCAGTCCTCTTCCCACCGCACCTTAAGAATAAAAAACGGTGGAGAATTGTTTCCTAAGGATAAAAAAAAAAAAAGGATAAAAATATTAATTGCCAACACCCTGCTCTTTCATTGGCTCTGCTTCCGTGCTGAGGCCAAGTACAACCCTAGAGTCTCTCGAGTAACACAGAAGTTGACTTCTCCTTTAGTCAGAAGGCAGTTCCGCAAGGTGCTTGCTGCGCCAAACCTGTGCAATTCACCACCCAAACTTCGGAGCTTATTATACTACACAGAAAGGCACCCGGCTGCATTCTGCTGTGCCTTGCAGACCACTTGCAGACAAAGCCAGCTACCATCTCAGGCGTGTTACAACAGGTATTTAAGCATTTTGTACTCACTGACGTCCAGTTTAACTTTGCCTCTTGCCTGCCACGAAGCGCTGCTTTGCTTTCTGTGCGTACAGCTGGGCTGAAACATGCGATAAAACCCTTCCCCGTTTGCATTTCTCCCGCCTGCATCTCACCTGAAGAAGGAACTCCAGGATTACAATGGAAAATACTCATACAAGGATCCTCTGGGATTTACCAGGTTAGAAACTTTCTGTCAGTGTTTTTTAATCATCCCACAAAAATCCTTAAAAGAGTGATGATCTTTGGTTCAGTCTCGTGAACGATCTAAAGCACAAATAAAATGGATATTCTGGTGGATTAACACTGAGGGCATGTTTCTAATTTTATACATTTAGTTTATCAGAAGATCGATACCTTTTCTAGCCAATTATTGCTTCACCAGCGTACTCAGAAGGTGCCTCGGCGCTGGGGGCAGAACGCAGCTCTGTTCCCCCACACCACATTAATCTTGGTGTTTGCAGGGCAGCAACATCTACTGTGAGGAGCAGGAGAGCGGTGGCTGCGGATGCTCAGCTTCGCGTCCCGGCTGGTGCTGAACCACGCGCGTTCATCCGGGCATCCGAACAGCGGGGAAGAAATTTAAAAAGGGAAAAAAAAACAAAGGAAGGTGTATGAATGAGAAATGTCGTAATTAAGAAGAGCGAAGTGACCTGGAGACTGGTTGAAGGAATACAGAGCAGTGTTACACCTCAGGAGGGAATAACGCTGTTACAGCCGCAGACAGGACCCGAGGCCCCAGTCACGCGGAGCTGACGAGCTTCAGTCCCATCGCAGACAATTGGATTCAAGCACACGCTTAAGTACGTGGCTGAGCAGGGATGGTTTGTGAGATCTCTATAAAAGCACAACCTTCCATTCTCCCAAACCATATGGGTTTGACTTCCCATATGGAGTGACAAAATAAAAATATATTCTAAAAATAGCTCTCAAAAAATGCACTGGCTGAAGGCTGCTTCCTGTGCCACAATTTGATTAGCCTTGTGTTTTATTTCTTCAGCAGCGATTTCAATTTATCCCTGATTTGGAGCATGAAAAGCCGCTTTTATAGTTGTGAGCAGAGGAGAAAAAGGCATCCGGGAAGCAAATATAGAGAGCTCTTCTGGCTTTATAGTAGCTGCAGGAACAAGTAAAATGATTTTAGAGCTGCAGAAAACAAAGCGATGCTGGGAGATGGTCTATCTTTGCAATCTGTATATAAGTTCCCTGTCAGCCCCTCCACGAGCGCAGAACATTACATATTCAGCGCAGCTCCAAAGTAACCTAAAGGAGCCAAAAATTGTCAGCGCAGAAATCCCCTCTGCGGAAAGGATCTCTGCCAGCACGGCTCCCGCCCCGCTCGGCACAGCGGCCGCGCGCGGCTCCCTGACAGCTCCTTCTGTCCACCGCGACAAGAGGAGCTGGAGGAGCCGCTCCCCCGGTGTCGCGGCGTTGATGGATGGTAGCGAACGCAGACATTCCCATTTGGGCTCTGCTGTAAGGTGCCTTCTCAAAATTCCTAAACTGTTTGGTTTTTTTTAAAAAGAAAAAGAATACTGGGAATTTTAAATTCCTTCTGACTTCAGCTGGGTCGGGGAGAAAACCAACAGCCAAGCACCCAGGAGTTGCCGGTGGCATATAAGACCTGAACCCACCGGCTTTGGAGATGGGGAAGGAGGGAAGACTGGTCTTGGTGGGAGCCTCCTAGCCCTGAGTTCTTACTTGAAGACTCAAGAAGTAAATCTCACAGCCGGGCTTAACAGGAATCGCTTCCCCCCACCTTAGCGCTGGAGGACAGCAGGGGAATGGCACCATGGCACAAACACATCAGCAACCCTCAACAGCAGCTGGATCTTGACTAGAGGAAGGGCTGACAAGCCCTATACTGGCCATGGGCGGGTTGTGTTCTTGGTTTGAGACTGACACAACAAGGATCCTTCTTTTTGGATCCGCTATGAAGCTCCTCCAACTCCCAAAGTCGCCCAGGGATGCCTGGGCTTTGCTGCTCCCTGCTTTAGGTTGCTGCCTTAGGCTGAAGACCAGGATTTAACACCCACCCCTGCTCCAGTGGCACACGAGCATGGGCAGCTGACATTCAACTTTCTGGGCTATATAGGTCTGCCCAAGCCATACCCATCCTTGTCACCTCGAGAACCCAAGGCGAGGTACCTGCTCCTGTTAGAGACATGCGGTTCTCATTATTGCATCTTCCGTCAAAATAAGTAAGTAACTAGATGAGCAGCAGAGAGGCAGATAACTAAAGCCATTCGTGTTCAACCTGCCAGGATGATGGGGTAAGTCATGTCCTGCTTTTCCAGCATTTCAGTGTTCCCACATCCATGAGTTTGCTGGTTTTGATGCAAATAGTAAGTGTGGATTTCCTACAGACCTCTGACGCCGCACACTCTGGGAGAGCTTTTTGTCCCATCTCTGGGTTAATACTTGTTGCTGTGCTTGCAAAAGTGAAATAAAACTGAGAAAAATTGTGTTGGTGAGAAAACTGCGCCCCTCTCCTCAGCACAGGAGAGGATGTCAAGCGCTGGTTGGGTGGGGTGGAGGGAGCAGAGCAAGTCCCAGCTCCTGTTCAGCCCAGAAGGAATGAACGACCAGCAAAGAACCCACCCCTCCACAGCCGTTTGCACCAACCAGGTATCCGGAGTGAGAGAAAACAGCCTGGCCGACGGCCAGGACCACTGCTCTGGGCACCGGTCGGGCTCTTGGCACACGTCTCCAAGCCACCGCATCTGCGGCAGTTCAAAAGAACATTCTATTTATTTATTTATTTATTTCTCTCACTCCCTCTCTCTCTCCAGTTTATTAAAGCCTTAGGAATGACTTTTCCAACCTGAGCAAAAGCTCTAGATTTACCCTTAAACGAGACTTTTATAATATCTAAGAAATACTAAAACCCAAAGGGGGAAAATAAAAGATATCTACAGTGGGAAGAAGCTGAGCTGTAAAAGCTTTGGAAGAGAAAGGATTAGAAGCCAGCTTTTCTCTAAAGAATTTATAGAGAGAAAAATAAAACACTTTGGAAACAATTATTCACCAAGTTCAAAGTGTTTGGCACCCTTTGCTTCGGTAAGATAAGGGGCAGAAAACAACATCCGTAGTCACAAGGAGCTGGCCCAATTACTTCCGTCAGCAGAACTGATTGTACAAAAAACGTATTTCTTCTAGGAAGAACACTTCTCTTGCTTCAGATTCATTTCTACATTGCTAATAAGTCTCTTAGCAGCAGATTATAAGTGCCTCTTAAGTTGGGAACAGGCGGATCGCCCTGAGCGCAGCCAGCGGTCTCTTCTCCGGAAAAACGTGATTGAAGCCGAGGAGAATTTCGCCTGAGGAGGTTCTCGGCAGGTGTTTGGTGCCGTGTCTGTAACCCGCCCCGTTACAGAGGCTGTTAATGATTATTATACACCCCCAATCTTCAGAAACATGATCTAGGGCTGTCCTGACCCTTTTACCTTGCTTTACATGTAGAAACGGGAGGGCGTTTTCAGGGCTACCTGCCCAGAGAGCAGGATGGGTCCACCTGCCCAACGGGCTGTGTAAGGCCCATGAACCTTAAAAATTTGTTCAAAATGATCCAAAAATTCTCTGAAACATCCTAAACCTGCCACCTGCTGAGCCAGGTAAATCCTTTAAGGCAATGTGATTTCAGAAGAATTTCTCTTCAGTAAAAGAAGTGATGGATGAGAGAGAAAGGTGACCAAAGAGAGCCCTCTCCGGCCAGCACCGATGGGACCTGTCCTGCTGAGCTCTGTGGTCGTGGCACATTCCCCAGGGAGATGCTGGAAAGCACCTGGCTGTGCTCTCTGGAGGTGAGCTTGAGGCAGGAAGACAAGTAGTGAGTATGGAAGACAAACAGAGAACGAAAACTTTTTGACACATCACCAGAACAATCGGAAAAAAAAAAATTCTGTCCTTTCATGGATAAATACAACCATACCAACTACTTGAAGGTGGTGAGAAGCTCCAGGCTGCCCTTGGCACCTCACCTGCGTGGTGCAGTATTGGCTGGGAATTCACCAGTCTGACCCCAGAGAGCCTGTCCGTGACCTCTCTTGTGCTGGGAGGGGCAGAAAGAATAAAAAGTGATTTTAGAGACTGCCCAGAGAGGTTGTGGAGTCTCCTTCTCCGGAGATATTCAAAACTTGTCCATGCAACCTGCTCCAGGTGAACCTGCTCTAGCGGGGAGGTTGGACTAGGTGATCTCCAGGGGTCCCTTGCAACCCCCACCGTTCTGAGATAGGGCTAATAAGAATTACAGCTGGTAACGTCTGCACAGCACAATAAGCCGTTTTCAGGGAGATTATTTTCGAGCATCGCTTGCTCTGCAGCGCTTTGTGCAGAAAAGCGGCAGGAATGATGCGCCTCGGGAAGCTGCCTGGAAAATAAATGCAGTATCTTGATTCACCCAGAGAAATGCTTGCTTGGGCAAAGAAAATATTTAGTTGATGAAGAACGAGGATCAGCTTCCAGCTTTGGACATCGTGGGCAGTTCTGGGATTGATCTGTGCACAGACACGTCGCTGAAGAACTGAGACTAGAGGTGTCCGGACACTGCAAGCATCGGACCAAGTTACAAATCTAAACCCCTCACCCAGAAACAGGGCTAAATTCTTTAAATCAAGTTATTCCATTTTAATTCCTCGCTTTCCTCGAGTTGTTGTTGTTGTTGTTCTAAAGGCTTTGTGGCAATTCGTGTCAAAGAGCTAAGCGAGCATTTTCTCGCGCTGTGCGGACGATGATGTCAGGCAGTGACGGCAGTGAAGTACTGACTTTGTACAACTCTGTCCCTCAGAGCGCATTGATTCATTTTGGGAGATTATAGAAAACGCGTTCTGTGGTTATCCACGCCCCTAGAGGCCTCGTGGAGGTGAGAGTATGCATCTCACAATGTTATTTTGCCAGGAAAAAGTGGAGTAAGCAAATAAAAAATCTGCAGGGTGTGACTTCATCATGCACTGTTGACATCTGCTTATATGATTTAAAGGATGTTGCTATGAATATCGTGGTTGCTAATGTAAATGATGAGGAAATCATAGGTCAATCACACAATAATAAATATTAGCATAGGTTTCCCGAGGCCAGAGATGGTAATTGGAGTTGTGATTTTACTCTTGAATTATGTGATGCTGAAAACACTTTGGTCACTGCTGCTTTCCTGGAACTGCTCCACTTAAAGCCAAGCAGATACCCTCTCCAATCTTCTATTCCAAGAAGTAATGTCACCTCCTCACAGGGATTATTTTTCTTTCTCACAGGCACCGCCTCAGCCCATCCGCTGCGTTAAGGTGCCGTGTTAGAGGGGCGCAGTGAGCTGCAGGTCCGCGGTCCCTGTTGCTCTGGGTGCTGGTCCGAGGAAGCAGCACCCCACCTCTGGCACCTGTGTTCAAAACCTCAGGGTAAGGTAGAAATAGAGGAAAAAAGCCTCATAACTGTGCTGCTGCCACGAAGCGAGCATCTAACCTTGTCCTCAACCCCGAGCCCTCGAACACCAGAATAAAGTGCTCTCAAAACGCGTTAATGCAGTAGCCAATATTTTAAATTTGATGAAAGGCTGGTCCAAACAATACGGTTTAAATTGACAAAATACCTGAAACTCACGACACTCTTTATGGCACTGCCGAATTTCCCTGGACGTGCAGGAGGCGCAAAAAAAAAGGTGGCTGCAGCTTTACCCTAATTTATTTAGGAGTTATCCGGCACCACCTCGTGCAGCGAAAAATCCCCCCCAGCCAGGCTGGCGCTGCGGAGAAACGCTTCCTTCAGAGGGCTGGGTGATTCCGGTATTTCCTGGGGATTGCTGCCAACGGCCGCGTACGGTGGGATTTGAAAATGCTGCTAAATCGCATTTTTACAGGGGAGAAAAACCAAACCCAGCACGATCTAATCCTGCAACGCTATCTGAATATTGTTGGGCTGTTTTTCCTTGAACGCTTGTAACGCCTTCCTGATGCTGTCTAACGCTGAAACACCCCGTACAAAGAAATCCAGATACGCCACGAGTATTTCAGCACGGTTACACAAAAGTCTAAAATTAGGTCATAAATTATATAATCTTGCGAGGAAACAGCAAATTTAATGACTGTGCCAAAGCAGAGATAAAAGCTGAGGAAGGAAATAGCATCTTGCTCATTAAATATTAAGGATCAGAACCTTCAAACATTTTTGCAGTGATGAACTCTGTGGGAGTTTGGCATCTGTATTTGTGTGTATTCTATAGAATGTGCTTATACATCATATACAAGTGCTGAATGTGATTTATAGAGCGCACACACATGGTGAGTATATTTATAATGCATAAATATATTCCGTCGAGAGCAGCGAAGGTGATTAGTGACGGTTTCCTAAGAGGTTTAATCAGATCTTTTGATGGCTTATTTCCAGAGTTGCTCCAAAAGCGTTTGTCATCACCGGGCGCCGAGAAAGAGCGGGTAGAGGCGGCTCTTTTTGACACTTAGCGCAGCAGCAGGTATCACAGCCTGAGAGACCAGCCCTGCGCGTCCTCGGAGGGGCTGAAGGACCCTGCAAAAGAGGGAAGATTACCGAGGGGTAACAATGGAGGCGAAAATTCCCTGCAACCCTTGAATCTCTCCCCCAACGGCAGCCTGCCCCGGCCTCTCCCCTACCCGCGCACCAGACGCCTCTGATCTGAGCTCTCTGAAATAACGCCGGGTGAGGTTTTGTGCGTATTCCCTTAAAAGTTGGAAGCGGTTCCCCTGGGACCGATGGCTGCTGCTGATGTCCTGGGTATGTTAATGAGACGCTCTGATGGAGTAAGGCAGATAGCGCTCCCGTCCTTGCTGTCGTCAAAGCCTCTCTGATAACCACGGCCGTTTTTTTCAAAGATTCGAGTCATTTGTGGATTGACTATATAATCCTTGTGCTGGAGCCTGGGAAAACGGCTGTTGATGCCCTTGGCAAATTCTTATCCTAAAAAAGCATGAAAAAGAGCACCAAGTAATTTCAATTCCATAAAATACATTAAATGCAGCACACAGGTATGTAAATGGGAAACTCCATAACTGTAATTTGCCCATTTAGAGCCTGATCTAAGGGCTATAAAAGTTAATTTGAAATCTTTTCATTGATTTTAATGGCCTTTAGATCAGGCCCGTGTTATTCACTTCATGTCATGTTTGTTTCAGCGCAATAGTGTATTTATCTACAATGTGAATTATAACACATTCAGCCCCACTGTTTATCGTCCAAAGGCAAAGCTTACGAAATTTATCGGCTTGGGCGGCAGAGGTAAAAGCTGAAAATCAAAGGAAAGTCCCAAATAATGATTATGCTTTTTAAAAGTGCTATAAAAAATGAGGGGGGCGTCTCTTCATTATATACTAATACAAGCTAAATGTATTTTAAGCATCATGAAATCCAAATGGAATTTCTCACAATTCCTCATTTCTGACTGCAGCGGCTCAACAAAAAAATTACACGTAAGCGATGTAAAACCTCTCGAAGAAACAACGGGTTTTTTCTAATTTGAGAAGAAGGTGGGGGGAAGCAATGTTTCAACCCAAACTCAGCAAGGGACAACAGCACTGCAGTCGCTGCACAGAGAATTTAGCCACCCATAATTCTCAATCCTTCTCAACGCTTTATTGCTGTAAGGTGGCTAATACCAGCCTCTACACAACGGGGCTCCGGCGGCATTAACCATGAGAGATAGGCTTCCAGAAAGAAACTATAGCAAAGTAATTGTAAATCTCTAATGATGCATAAAACCGAGCTGAATTGGTCCTGAATTCTCAGCGTAAAAGAAATGAGCCATCAGAAGAACCAATTCTGGTGGCAGTATAACGTACCCCAGTGTGGAAACTGTTTATGGGGTTTGCTGCAGTGGAAATATTCCCACTAATACGCCCGCAACACCAATTCATTAAAAATGCCCGAATGCTTCTCGTGATGCCACGTGTGACATTAAAAACAAATCATTAGCCAAAAAGAAAACCCCATCTGCACCGAAAAAATTCTCAGCCGTAGCCAGTTTTCCGTACCATAAATTCAGTGGGTTCCTCAGGTTTCCAAAGCCCTCTTGCGTGGCTCTCAGGATGGTTTTGTGCACCGTGGCAGGTACGGCCTCGCCAGGCGCTGTGCCCCACTAAGACAGCGTGTTCCCACCTGCTCAGCTCAACCCAGGCTGACTGCGTGGGCAGGGGACCAGCCTGAAGCCTCAGCCCCCTCCCCTGCTTTGCTCAAGCGGAGAGCGGTGCTGGGACCTCCAGCAGTGGCCTCCAAGGGTACAGAGCCATGGCCACATACAGCAGGACAGGGCTGTCCCTGCTGGTGTGTCAATAGCAACCCAGACCCTCCCATTTTCTTAGAAGGCTTAGTCAATTCCCACTGGTTAAGCATCCAATAAAGTATTTAAATCCATAATTAATGATACCATTTAATTAATTAACGATGCAACCCACAAACGCTAACAACAAACCCCGCTCATTCCAGAAACCTCAGTGCACAAACCCGGACCTTCACCCGTTAATCCATCACTGTCCAGAGGCAACTTGCTCCAGAAGCAGATCAGATTGATGATCTGAGAGACCAGAAATCACTTACTCTTGCACAAACGAGGCACGGCACGCGCAGAGGTTAGGCACGTTTCCCTGTGCAGCCTTACCCAGGAGCTTCAGCGTGGCCGTGAACACGATCTCTACTGAGAGGAGAAGCCAGTCTTACTTCTGCGTCTAGAAGATCTCTGGGATTTTTTTCTTTTTTTCGTTTTTTTTTTTTTTTTTTGACATTGCCAAGAGGTATTGCATGGGATGATGCTTTTCTAGCACCAGGGCATCTGTCCACTGAGAACTAGATTGACAAGGCTGAAACGGTTGGGTTTGTTTGTTTTACCGTTTCACAACTCTAAGAGCCAGACATCTGAAAGCTCGGATACATCATTGCACGGTGTCAAAAACGGCGAAGGCACAGATTTGAAATCTGCATACGTGGACGAAAATAGGGTGTATCTGAAATTAATTAAAGTTTCTAGGCACTACCTAGAGAACAATATTTATCCATAATCAGCATGCATCGATGTATATCGCATTTAGTGCATGGCTTTTAGTGAGGCTGCAGCTTTCGAGTCTTGTATGTAGGACTCAAAGGCTTTGGAATGACTTTTCATTCTATAAAAGCATTTTAAAGAATTCTTTTATAAAAAAAGAAGCGGCTAATGTCACCGATTTGGAGTCAAACTAGAACGAAATTAAATGCAAGCGACCCACTGGGGCGTCTGTGCTTGCAGGTGCGACTATCTGCACCACATCCTACATGCGTGGTATAAAACATGCCATAACTACATACAGGTGATAGAGCCTTATCTATAATCCCCATGGAAATTATGGGAGAAAAGGTAAACTAATCTGTAGGGATTTAAAAAAAAAGGTATTGACCTGACTGGTCCTACCGTGGTTAATGAAATTTTTAATGCTGACTGCAGTAGGAAAAGTTAGGATAAGGATAAAAGGTGAAGAAATCAAGTTTCTCTATGAAATATCCTTCTTGTACATATATCTATAACAATAAAGTAATGGAGAAACTGATGAAAGAGGGGAAAACCGCTGCAGACATGAGAGAGACATGAACTAATTCGCACTGTTCCAGCCTTCATTCGTGTTATCGAGGTGCTGGCACCCTGAGCATCTTTTTTATTTACTTGTAAGTGAGGGTCTTACCCTGTGAGCAATTTTTATGGCTGCTCATTTTGGAAAATATTCCGAACTACTTGACCCGTTGCCCTGAGGATCTCCCAGCAGGAGGCGCTATCCAAGGCTCTCCGTCTGACACCTCTATATTCAGAGATACCTCCAGTTTTTCCAATCAAATCAGAACAACTAATTAAATTTAAACAAGAAGCTAAAGTGAGATGAATGGTTTATAGGTGCTTCATGCTTCCCTACATTGATTAATAGATAAAGAATTCATACCTCCAGCACCTCAGTTGACAAACCCTGCTGTAATTTATTCCTTGTACACGATGACCTGTACGCACAGTGCTCTCCAGTCAGGATTGAGCTCCAGCTCCCTCTAAATATATTTTGTGCTGGTTGGCTGCACCCACCCGGTATTTACGTTCCACAAACCTTGTCTTCGTCTTTGAGGTTTCTCAATATGGTTTTCATTTTAAATTAAAGTGGCGGTGGTTATTCTTGCATAGAACGCCGTTATTTGTGAATCAGGTTTGCACCGCGGACAGTTGCACTGGACCGTGCTGTTTCTTGGTGCCCAAAGAACCGCTCTGTTGAGTTTCAGTTTTCTTTTTGTTTTCCCTGATGTTGTCCTGCGCATTACTCTGCTCTGTAAGTGAGCAACAAATGCAATTGTCTTTCGCATACGGGTAGAATTTTGCTGGAGCCGTGCATTTACCACTGGAAAAGTCAGGCTCTTTAACCCCAAAGCTGACCCACAAGTGCCTGCCCGCTTCTGACGAGGAGCACTGTCCGAAGGCGTCACGCCAGGGACTGCCTGCCTGCCCCAGCCACCACGGACCAGGCTGGAGCCATCCAGAGGTGGGCTCCACCTTTTGGAGATGGTGCCGACTGAGCTTATTTTTAAGGAGTTTACATGTTAGAACCATGCGGTTCAGGTTAGGGTGTGAACCGGCAGGAGATGTATGCAGGGTTTAATCCGATTCACCGATTACTTTGCAGCTCAAATTTTGCAAGGGACATCCAGCCCTTGAGATGGATATCCCTGTGTCGGAAAAACGGAAATCAATAAATCTATTCAGAAAAACGTCATTTCATTTTGCTGCTTAACCAGAAATTGAGATACACACATTTCTCCCTTCCCAGCCCTCCCTGACTTAAATATATCCTGTGTTACATAAGTAATTGTTTTGAGCCCACTGTAGGACGCAGTCAGAGACATGACTCCAATAACACGTTATCAGTAAAACAAAGCAAAACAGTTTCATGTCCCTGCTGGGTTTGTATATACACTCCTAAATGAGCAGATTCCCTCGTTATTCACCCTGATCTGGTCATTGCATGCTTAGCCACAGCTGTCACAACAGGTGCCCGAGCATCCCCCCCTTCACAGCACTGCCTTTTCTCGCTGGGGTTTGCTGTCAGATTCCTCTGCTGCCTTTCTCTGGTGGCTTTGCTCTTCCCTCTCTGGCTCTTCCCCGATTCAACTCTGGACTTATTTCTGAAATCATCTGGGACTGGTTGACTCTGGATGCAACAACCTTTCATCTTTACAAGTTGATGTTCTTCATCCCGTCACATGAAACCAGTTTATCCATCAATTTTGGCCATGTTTCTCCTGCCTGGACCTTTCTCCGTCTTTCTTGACCGCTTCTCCTAACTGCACTGTGCAACAGTGTGTTGCAGAATATACTCTGGAGCTCTGTTAGTTAGAGGCTGATCCTTCCACTAGACCAGATTATCTCCCCCTCTGCCAAACAACATCCAGAGTCTCCAGAGAGATGAGTATTTCCAGATGGGCCCTTGCCCAACACTACATTTAACATGAAAATTCTTGACATTAACATTTATGCCCCAAGATATCATCTCTTCACTTTTTTTTTTCTCTCTAACATCCTTCAACAGTGGCTTGGGGATCCCAAAATTGAGTGCAGAACTGCTCCCACTCCGTTCCACACCTCTCGCTGCAGATTTATGTACAGCATTTTCCCACTGAGCTTAGCACTCATTGGGGATCTTTTACTGCTGAAAATCCTGAGAGTTCTTAAATTATCAGCACTGGGCTACTGTGCGCTAACAAAGTTGATCTGATACAACAGCGTATCAACACTTTCAGTTCTGTAACAAATGTTTTCTTAGCTGGAAGCAAGACTCCTCTGCTATTAAAGTACCTCCAAATAAAGAGACAATTTTATATGATATTTTTGCTATTGTCTTTGAGGAATATAGTGTAGGTTGAGGGCAAAATACAGGCAATTCAAGCTCTTTTATGTTTGGTAGACATTAGAATTTAGGGCCTGATTTCCAAAGGGCTATAATCCATCAGACCTGCTGAATTGCACAGGCTGGTGAGGGAGAAACTAGACTGAAAGCCGGCTGTGTAACCTATATCAACCCCTGAAACGCTGAAAAGGTTGGGGCCCAAACATGAAGGCAAAAGCTTTCTATGGGTTTACTTCAACAAAATTACACAGGAGCAAGCAAAATATGCAGCTTGTGATTCACAGAACAAACAGAATCAGTTCAGTACTACTGCCATTTAGTTGGTTTTCTCCCTGAAACCCCACAGTTAGGGGTTAAGACATGCATGTACACCTTGGGTTTCATCCATTCGGGGTTGAAACCTTTTTTTCCTAACCTACCCTCACAGTACTGCCTTCCCTGTCCTACAGCACCGCAGAGCATCCCTCCAGCAATTACAGCTGCCTGCAGTTGAGAACAACGCATTACAAAAAGCTTTAATGCATTGCCACTACCTTTAATGCAATTTATTACCTGACAACCAGAAGTAGAGGCAGTGTCACGTATTCACTCAGATTCCTGTTGGTCACCGACACTTTGAAGAATTCATCCTCTGTGTTATTGCACTTCACAGCTCTTTGGACATATTAGTCAGCATGTTGAGCTAAATTGACTTAAATTCTTGCTGCCTTAAAACTGAATAGAGAATTCATTCCTCTCTGTCTTATTCTTCCTCTTGTCCCAGATAACTTTAAAAATTAAGTAATTATTGCTGGTGTGGGTGGCTTGACCCTTCCCAGGAGGGGAAATCTCCCCAGCTCACTTTTGATCTCTTGCTAAACGAGGATGGGAGCAGCTCCTCCGCTCTGCTATGGTGCACGTCTGCCTGAATGCACGTACACGCTGATCTTAGAGAAGACAAAAATCTACAATAGATACAGAGAAATTAAAAGAGATGAACAGTGATTTGGGGGGGGACACACCAGAACAGAAGGCCAGTGTACTGCCAAACCAGCAGGGCAAAGAATGCCAAGGGAAGGGCCTTAGCCATAGATTTTTTTTCCTTAGTCATAGATTTTTTTATTTCCCTTGTTCCAATTGTTTCAGTTTATGGCTTTACTTAACTTACTTTCTCCAGAAATCATTGCGCGGCATAAAAGGACCCTGGATTGCTGTCTGCTGACTGGCAGCCATCACTTCTGCAAAGGTAACGGCACGCAATCGCTCCCACAGCGCAGAAGGCAGGAGTTCCGAACCGACTCTCGGTTGTACGCGGCGTTTCTGTAGCTGTAAAAGCTCCACGTCCGTATTATTAACCTCTTTCTATTCAAGGATCCAGAAGAGGTGGCTGGGTCAGCTACCCAACCTGAAGTTCAAGACCTCTATGGGTGAGGCAACATCTTAGAGCACAATAACTACCACAAAATCCTTATCAAAGATCGTCAGAGAGTTGGAATTACCGGTGGTTATCAGTCAATAATTGCTAGAGTAACTGGTGGGTGAGCAGTAACCCCTCACATGCAATTCTTCTGTGGGAATGAGAAAAGCAGCTGGAAGGAATTCATAACAAGAACCTCGCAGAGCCCAGAGAAACGTGATGTATAAACAGATTATTATTTCCTGTGGATATTGATGATAAATGAACTGGATTTGGTACGTCTGGGAAATATCACCACGCTCTAAGCCATCCGAACTCCCTGTGGCTCAAGGTTAAAAACCTCTCCTGTAACTCAGGAGAACTCAGCATAAAGCAAGCGCTAAATATCTGGGCCACTAGAAATACAGAAGTTGAACATTCTTCTTGCACACTTTCCATTTGATTATTCTTTCCTGCGGGTTCTCAGTGTAATGAGTCATTGATTATTGCAAGGAGTGTTTTAGAGGGTAAATTAATCCATATCGGAGAAACAGTGAGAAGAGCTGAGTAACCAGGGAAATTAAATGCGAAGTGTGGGGGTCATCTGGTTGCGAGCCAGCCCCTGGGGACCCCCATACCTGTAAGGCAGTCCCTCAGTGAACACCACCAATACCTGCCCTCCTCTTCCCTCCTCTTTACCTGTGCCTACAGCTTTTAGAATATAGCAAAACTCCCCATAGAAAAAACATAACCAAACCTGTGGTCCTCTGTTGGAAATTAGATAACCTGTAACGAGATGATAGCTCATTACATGAGAAAATACATGCAAAACATTGCTTTTGTATTTAATTTAGAGAAGAAGTCTATTCAGAGCATGGTCTCTCCGTTCAGTGTAATCAACAGCATTTCTAAAAAGAAAACAAACAAAGCAGGAAGAGCAGAATACCTACAGTGATGGTTAAAAAGAGAAAAGGCTGATGTTTAGAGTAGCCAGTTGTATCTGTGAAATTAATCTTAAAACACTTGTATGGGCATGGGCCAGGTCTAAAGATATTACCTGGCTTCTCGCAGTGCTTCCAATAAGATTAAATGCTACCGAAAAAGACACTGAAATGAGAAACTCGCTCAATGCAAAGATGAAAAAAGAGCCTCCTTCCTCCTTGGCACATCTCTGGCTCTTCTTTAGCTGAAGTCCTCCCAGGTGTAGATCAGTGTGTTTGTACAGAACGTGGCTTACCAAGTCAAGTAGCAAAGAGTAAGTTTGCAGCTGATCTTCAAGAATTACACACGGGGGGAAAATACACTAAAGAAATAATATAATTCCTCAGAAATAACACAATCCCTTACCTTGAGACTAGTCACGCTGCAAACTAGCTTACATCACAAAAGATTTTGCACCAATAAAAAATATTTAGGATATGGTGGGATTATATTTTATGAAGATCCCAAACTCACTGCAGCGTCAACCTATAGAAATCCAGAGTAAATGTTGCCTCCTATTCTGACTGTACATGGGGCTCAGCACACGTGCATAGCTTAGATCCTTTGATGGTTTTCAACATCAAGAAGGGTTCCCATCATGCTACGAGGGTATTTATTTGCATTGGTCTCATTTCATCTCTGCGAGACGTGCCCTTTGCTGGCCACAGCCTTCGAAACTGAATTTTAGAGGTTTGCCAGAAACATGCCATGAACATCCAAGCAAGGAAAGGTAACAGCCACCTTGGATTGCAAATACAGATTTCTTCCATTCATACCACAGAGAAGGAAAAATAAAAAAGAACACCTTTATGCAGGAAAATATTCATAGAAATCACAATCTAAGCCGGGAGAAACGCTCAACTCAAGAAATAAACCAGTAACTTAGGACGTGCAGTCAGCTCTAGCCCAACATGTGCTATTAACTCGTTTTACACCAACAGCCTCTAGGGGTAAGAGCCGCAGCTTCCACTACGGGACTCGTACAGTCCAGTTAAAGCACGTCAACGGTTCTCACCGAGCACTAGCGCTGTGAGGTGGCCTTGCCAAGCAAACTCTGAGCCCACGGCACTGATGGTCGTGGACAGAATAACTTCCATTTGTGCGAGATCCTTCTTCCAGCAGTGAACAGTCATCAGGCTAAAGACCAGTTACAAACCCTAATTTGAAATGCGGCATTTAAAACGTAGCAAGGAGTCCTTCCCCTCCCTGGGCATCGCTGGTTTTCCCGGACAAACGGGTGGGTAATAACAAGCCATTGCGCATTATTTTCTGTTTGCCAGTGACCTTGTTTCCACGCTGTCTGCGATGCTGAAATGGGACACTAAAGCTTGGGGGTAGATCTCCAGCTGGAGTAATTCAGCCCCGCTCGCTGTGTCGGTACACAGCGGGCAGAGAGCATCTCCCAGTCAACACACAAAACTCTGGAAGGTTCGTTTCTTGGCTGGGACAAAAGGAGAAAGAGAGATGATGCCTCTGCAGCATCAACAGGTGAGTAGGAACCTCTTTACAAATCTGAATTTTGGGGTGACTTCAATGACAGAAATCTGCTTGTTTGACAACCTACAAAGTTGGGGTTCTTGTCTGAGACAAAGGCATAGAATAAATAATTTTTTTAAAATATAATTTTTCACCTGGGGCTGATTACATGATCAAGTTCTGTTGATATAAGGCTTTTTTCCCAGGTTTGTTTGATTATTACAATTAATATAAGCATAGGGTGAGAACATTCACAGAAAGAGCCACATTCTGCCTTATTACCTTGGTAAAATATTGTTTATTTTCTTAGAATTGCATATGTTGCACACTGATGAGCCTTGCAATGACTTACACATAATGTATTTGTACATCCTTTAAATCATACATTGTAATTTATAGGTTAGTTCTTTTGTTTTGCTGTCAATCAAAATTGGAAGCTGTGTGAAAGAGCTTAGATTAGGAGCAAGAGTTTTTTCACGGTAAGCTTTAATAAACTAACGATGATATTATAAGAGCTATCACAGAAAGACCTGCTCCTGCTGTCTAATAATAAGCTTGTTCCTATTTATTTAAGTGTTCCACCTTGTGCTTGTTTGTGAGAAGTTAATAATTACAGCAGAGCTAAACGTATGTTAAAAGGTGAGTCTGCACTGGATAAAACCTCCTCTACCCCATCAGCGAGGAGCAGACACTGAGATTTCAGCCTGTTTTATGGCAGCAAACATCATCCTCCTGAAGAGGTACATGATGTTTTGCCCAAATAACTCCTTTGAGATTGGCAGCTTGAAGATGACCACCTGAGCCCCGTCCACGGCTCAGGGATGGTTTTGAACCAGCGCTTCCTTTGCAGATGTTTCAGTACCAATGTTGCTGGGTCAGCACAGACAACCGCACACATGGCAGCCGAGCGGGAAGGTAGAAAAATCACTGCAAAGTAATTTCCTCTTAGGTCTGTCTTGCCCTTAACCCACCAGGCTGGAAGTTCTGGTGGCTTCCAGTGGTCCCCAGACCACATACATCAGATGGTGGTGGTCCTGCTAGGCAGACACCTGCTCTCTTGTCATTCCACAAGCTCAAATACATTCAAATATTTCTTTAATTAAACATTTTTATTTACATTTCCTGCCCTGTATTTGTCACCAAGAACTTACCAAACCCCACGGGGTGAGAAATGAGCTGCTGTCAAGCAGCTACATTGTCCTCATATAAAAGTTGTCCTTGAGGAACCAACTCTGCCAACATTGCAAACCCCAAAACATACCCCTGTGCTCTGACCCCAGGGGAGCACGGTCATCCTGACCACTACTCTCGAAAGCCTCCCAGTAGAGGAGGGACTGGGACAGCAGAGACTGGGACAAAGCACAAGTCATCCTCACCTGGAGATGGCAGAAACACAACAGCTCCTCTGCTTCCTGCCCATGCCTCAGTGGATCAATAGCGACATCCCTCCTGCCTCCCCGTACTCTGGCAGCTGTTGACAAATGCGCTTTCAGGATGGGTTGTGTTAGATCACAGATATTTGTACTCGTAACACCACCTCCTACTGTGACCCATCTAACCACGGCCATATGGACCAGCGGGAGCACCGCTGGTTACACGTGCTGGTGGCCCTTCGGTCAGATTCAGCAGCAGCACTGCACGCCGCGTAGAGTCCCCTCCATAAATCACACACGTGGTAACGCGTCTCTTTGGCAATCTGGAGGCCATCCATCTGGACCACAGGCACAGACCTCCACCTCTTGGTGCTGTGGTGGTGGGCAATGGTAGCAATGCCGTTTGGGCCGCCCAGGATGCTGAATGCTTCAGCTCAAATCATCCCAAGCCCTAAAGGAGCCCTGCTCTTTCCACCACCCTTCAAGGAAGCGTAGGGGAACGAGTCCACCTCATCTGACATCATCTTTCTGCGCAGAGAAGCCCAGGGGCTTGGAAAGCAAACTTTCCTCTTACACAGAAGACAAGACCTCTCGTACCCTCCTCTTCCAGCATTTTTGCTGCCCAGAGCAAACTGTTGCTCCTTTCCCGCAGAAAGGAGCAGCATAGTCTACATGACTGAGAAACATCCTTTGCCTTCCTCTCCGCAGATGGCGAAATCTTTGGTTTCTGCCACCGCTGAACATACAAATAAATCATCAAGATATGATCTGCTAACATATTCAAAATTATGTTTGGCCTAAATTTTTTTTTTAGCTTCAAACATCAATTTCATTTTGTAATGAATACATGCTTCATCTCATAACATTTCATTTTTCATACATTTAGCAAAATTGCTTAACTGATATATTTTTTTTCCAAACCAGCTTTATTTCTACCCTAAAAACATGCAAATTAACGACTGGCGCATTTATATAATGTGCAGAATTCCCTACTCTTGATTCCATCGCTAAATTATAAAATTTTCATAATATCTACTTTTTTTTTTTTTTTACAAAATTAATTTGGTATCCCAACTTCTTTATGAAAATCACATTAAGATACACAGACAAAATTTTCCAGGCTTTTCCATGCCACTATTTCCATTTTTATTTGCTCCCCTCGTCGAAGGACAGCCTCTCTAGCACCTACCCACGCGCTCTGCACGCTGGCTGCCTTCTCGGGACCACCGGCGAGGCGCACCCAGCCCTCACCTCCTGAGCTTAACACCCTTTGCAATTCTTGCCCGAGCAGTCGTTCGCTGAAGACAAGACGACCTGCGTCTATTCCCCCCCTGTATAATCCACCTCATGAATTTACACCTCCCCTGCCCGCACCATTCAAGGACCCAGAAACACGAAATATTTCCGACTGTGTTTTAAACTCACATCCTCCTGGACACAAGATAAGAGCTTAATAGCTGTGACGCTGCGCTGTTTTCACATCCACGCCTAAGTGATGGGTACAGCAACAGATCAGCACTTCTTTGTGCTTCTCGCGGGCTCTGGTTCGCCGCCTTAAACCGCCCGAGTCAAGGCCACGTTTTAATGCCATAGACGCTCTATTCAGATACCAGTATGACCACATTTTAAAAGCCACCCTGTACCACTTCATTGCCGCAGATGTCCTTTACATCTGGCAAGGGCCGTTTCTCTGCATGTCAACAGTAATTCAGTTTAACAGCTGTCTCTTTTGACGAGCTTAGTGTCAGACTCCAAAATGACAGGGTGACAGTTTTCCTTTTCTTTAACAGAACATAGTGCAAATTAACCATCTGAATGCGGGCTCACTGAACGCTTCCCCAGTACAGTTTCTGGAGTCAACTGAGTGGGGTTTAGGAAGTGTTGGTATTAACAACCCAAGCTGAAAACCCGTAGGGTCTGACACACCAAGGCGCTTCTCCCGCGATTGAGATTCTTCCCTGAAATCTGTGTTCGACACCCAGAAAACCTTACGTTGAGCTGAAGTAGATGGCGGAGGTAAGCCCTGGGAATTTGCAAACTGGTATGGTAGGTACTTTTCCTGCATTGCATAAGCACTGAGGAGGATTTTCAGCTTGCTCCAGCCACTAACAGTACTGTGTGTGTCACCTTTCGCATGGCACGCTGTACACACCTTCGGTTTTGGGTTGGGGTTTGGTTGGCTTTATTTTCCCCCACAAATGCCAGATGTACAAAAGCACCTCAGCATAGTTTCTCTAGGGCTAAACTATACCCGTACATCTTAACGATCGAAACCTTTAGCAAAAACCAGCTTGAGGACAGATAGAAAGCACCTCCACGACTTACAACCAACCAGTAAATGCTACGAAGACATGGCTCTAATCTGGTACAAGACTGAACACCATGAGGCTGGCTGTATTAGACTCATGTAAAAGTGAATTTAAAAAACATAAACATTACACTAGACACACTTAAGCTGCATAGTGCTGTAAGCTGTGCGGTGAGCATCTCGTTGCGATAGTGTTATACTAACAACAAGGAGGAGGGATGCCTCCCTGATTTGGTTCTCGTTCTACCAAAACCAATGGCAAGCCTCAAAGTAACTGCAGTGGGACTAGACTGCAGCTCACACCATTTCTGTCATTTTTAAGAACACTAAAAGCTTTTCTGCTCTTCATTCTGGGTAAGCAGTTACATCTAAAGCACTACAAAAAAAGGGGGGGGGGCAGTGAAAGGATGGTACAGAGAGCATAGCATTTAAATGCCTTTAGTAATTGCCTTTGTTTGCTTATTTGTATGTTGCCATAAGTATTTGTACGTGCTACCCACTGCCGTAACATCATAATATTTAGGAAGATTCACACTCAAGAGCCTATTACTCCTTCTAAAAGGCATGTCCATTTCTATGAGCTGAAATGGAGATTTCTCATTTCTCAGTCCCACAACAGAGCCAAGTTCTTCCTCTTTTTAGCACATAGTTGGTGATGACCTGCAGAAGTCACTTATTCTCAAGCACTCTATACATATACATGTATATATATATACATATACATATACTCTCATACAGTAAAACCTGCATGTTCCTGCTCCGCAGGAGCTGGGGCAGAACCACCGGTGGTGCTGACCTCCTTGCTGACTCCTTTCTTACCGACGTACCCCGACGGTTCTTCTCCATAGCCTGGGAATTCATACTTCCACAGCCAGAGGTGAGCCTCTGTGGAGGGAACGTATCACTAGTATTTTTATTAATATCTCCTGAAGCTAAGTCAGCTGCAAACATATTTTTAGCGCAACATCAGCCCCCTGGGAGCGTGCAGGTTGCTGGGATTGGAGGGGTAGGTTGCTATTAGTGTTGTTCACTTCTAGCTCAGCTACGCAAAGCATATATAATCACTTAAAAAAAACTTAATCTCCCTAAAAATCTATCACATGCCCGCAACGCTAATAATTCTATAACTTAAGCTAAACAGAGCACTATTCAGCTGTAAATTTTATGGCTACTATCTCCACCTCTTATGAAGTGTGAAAAGAGGCTTCGTATCTGTCAGTCTTTTCTCAGAAATGACTTTCGCTGATTACTTAAACTTTCGTTAAATAAGCTTTCCACAAGCTGTAAAAACAGAACACAGTAGGGAAAAAATTGGCTCTCTTTTAAAAGTGCTGTAAAGTCTCTTTTTGAATGAGTAATTAGAAATGTGTAAACTCTTTTATGGATATGTGAGAAGCACACACAAAAAATTTGACATTCCATGCAAGTATTTCTGTGTGCTATCAAATTTCATTGTATTTCACAGAGACCCAAACGATACAGCCCCAAAATACACATACATTAGTGGACATGGGTGATTTGCCAAGAAGGAATTTACATACAGTACAAGTAAAACATCCTAATTTTAATCCACGACAATGGATACTCACATTCTTAAAGAGAAATCAAGAGTTGTTTGTCTTTCCGCTCTTATTTATACAGATTGCAAAGCTGTTGACAGAGCACGATTTGAGCTGGGCCTTTCCAGCCGCTTACTGGTATTTTTATTGCCATTGTCAGCTATCTTCTCGGTACGGAAAATCGAGCTTAGATGAAGATGTTCTGATTTCCCGAACCCGTACACGAACACAAAGAGACGCCGCGTGACCCAGCAGTCAGGCAGGGAGTGGGCAGTGGGGACGCCAAGTCCCACCGCTGGCCCTTGTCCCCTTGAAAACTCCCCAAACCCCTTAGTTAAACCACATACCCAAGCGGTCCATCTCCAAACCAGACTCTGCAGATGCTCCACGACCCCCTTGTACCTTCATTGCTTCAGGTCCCTGTGTTGAGAGCTTGCTTTGACTTTGAGCCTGGTGATCAGCTCCACAGCGGGAGGGCAAGTATCTTCATCTAAAAAAAAAGAAAAAGCAAAGGAAACCTATGGAGATGGGTGCTACTCCTGCATGACTGCCCACCTCCCTGGAAAAGGGGACGGGGCAACTCGGGGGCACCGAGATAGAAAGCCTCCCCCCTCCACACTGGTAGGATGTTTGCTTGAAAAGCCGGTGGATGTCACGCTGTGTACATGTACTGTGCTCTATAAATAGTAATGTCTTCTACGCTGCTCGCCATGGAAAAATCTGCAGGAGGGGAAATAGTCTCAAATCTGTGTAGTTTTCAAGCCAAAGAGAGCCAGCCTCATTCCCTCCTCCGTGGGGAAGCTGTAGGTAGGGGGTATGCCCCTGCAACCCCCTGGAGTCGGAGGAGCCAGAAGAAAAAGCAGGTCCCAGCTAATGAGTCTGGGGGTGAAGATCTGTCTCCACCCGCTCCCCAACCTCCCGGTCCCCGCAGGTCTCGCAGCCATGTGCCTTCTCCCTCCACGAGCAAACTCAGCCCCTCTCCGAGGAAGAGAACGGTCACTGTGAAGGGTTTAGCTGGCATCATTAAGCAAGTGACTGCCAGAGGCTGCTCCCCCTCTGGATCCCGTAGATTTCCAGCACGGAAATGGCACCGAGGACTCCTGAGGAGAGAAAAGAGCACCACACTGTGCTCTCCTTCCTCCCAGTAAAGATATTAGTGCCATCATTATTATTTTTAATCCCCAAGAGAGCGATTCAGACCCCACCTGCAAAGTTCAAGAATCCTGTTGATAGCAGAGCAACGCCACCCCTCCTGCTCCCCACCACGCTGCTCCGAGCAAGTTCTCTGGCAAAGCCTTTAGAGGCGTGATTTGGTGCCAAGTCTGTTATAAAACCAACCACGGTGCAAGTGCTTTTGAGGAGAACAAAAGTCCAAGAAAGGGAAAAGCTTCACACATCTTTAGCGTGGAGAATGTATTTAGTGCTCTCAGAAGCCATTAGATGGGGTGATACAGGCAATTCATTGTTTTGTCAATAGCTTTTATTTTGATTTAATAACTTACAAAACCTACAATCTATCTGTAGCACAGCTTCAACTTCCTTCACACCACCCCACTTAACTTTCAAACACTTTAACTTTCAGGTCAAATCCCTTCCGTATTGATAAATGGTTCTATTTAAATGTTTATCGCTGAAGAACTCTCTCCCTGGTCTCTTTTTCACTATCAGATTTCACGCACAAGATAACAGGATGCTTATTTTTCGTTGCCCAACGCACACACAGAAGGAGTCACTATGGAGAGCGCAGATGTCGTGCTGAAACATCTGTAATTTGTCTGCAGTAGTATCATTCCTACAGACGTTCCAATATATTCAGGAACAATGTGTGGAATCACAGGGCAGAAACGGATATGATGGGATATAGACACCCACCGCAACCGTCCCCTGTGCTAGCAAATAAGCAAGTCAAAGGATTTTACCCTCACGAGGCATTTACTCTGCACGATAGAGAGGCCCCGAGCGAAGTTTAATCTGCTTTGGCTATCTGACTCTTGCTTCATTAAGCAATCTAAGAAAAACTGCTGCAAAGCCACAGATTTTTCAATATTATTGTAAATAATCACCTGGCTTTCCTGGCAACAATCAGGAAAATATAATCCGTACAGCCCTAAGTACGCGATATATGTTTAACCTTTACTTTAAAACGGTATTAAACGCTGAACGCTGTGGCTACTGCAAAGATAGTAAAAACAGATACTGCAGGAATAGGGCAGTGTTTAATGACAAGTTACAAAGAGTTCTACTGAAAGAAAAGCGAGAGCAAGGAAGGTTAAATCAACAGAAAGCACAGTGCCTCCCATCTTTCTTACATTAACTTTCAATAACTATAAAGTCAAATTTCTGCCACACATCATTTGATTTTCCAGATCTGTGCATTAAATATTTACCCCGAACTATAAACTTACGTGAGACCCAAACAAAAACTAATTTGCATTATTAATGATGCAAAGAATGGGATGCTTAGTCCCTTAAGATTCGTAATAAAGAAGAAAACGTTAGAGATTTACTTTCATTTTAAAAGGCAAGTTAAAATGATGAAACTTATTTAATTAACAGAGACTCTATTTATGAATTAGTTGTTTCTGCCAGCAAGAATGTTTTTAAAAAAAACCTGTCTGAAATGAGGCTGAGACTACAAAGAGTCCATTTTCAGCTTGGGAGCCTCAAGGGGAAAATCAAAGGGTTTCTTTCTTTCAACAGTTTGGGTGAGATGATATTTTGAGATGTTGACAGCTGCCAAACTGCAGAAGCAGTAAAGAACTACCAAACTGAAATAGTTTTTACGTTTTTGAATTTCTCGATATCCAGCTCAACTCCCTTTTACAGCTCATGACTGAAATTGCCACGCAGTTAAAAGGTTTTTCTCCGTCAACGCTCGTGTCTACTGCTTTGGGTCAAAAAAAAAAAAAAAAATCAACACTCTCTCTTCTAAAATTAGCCATATATAATAGAGAACCATTATTACTACCTTTAGTAGTGTTTCTATTATCATAATGTATTAATTACCATCCTTTTCTTCCTTTTTGTGTGCTCAGTGTGGAACCAAGTTTGGATGGTTAATCATCTTAATCGTCTCTATCACATTGAATGTTCTCACTATGTTTATTTACAAGATATTAGTAAAACTGAACTAACAGTCTTTGCTCTAATAAACAAAGTAGAATTAAAAGTCAACATTTAATACTTGTCTTCTACTTTTCTGACAGAAGCTATTTATAAGATTCAAAACAAGTCAGCCTTGCGTAAATAATAATAATAATAATCATAATAACAGTGACAACGATGCTTTCCATACAGCTCATACTATCCATTTTCCATTTTCTTGCTAAATTCTGTCTCCACTGCTAAAACCACCCCTCCTTTTCTAAGCCCTTCATCTCTCTTGGTCCCATGGCTGATCTTGCGGTGGCTTCTCATCTGCTTCAGCTGTCTGCCCCACTTTTCCTCTTAAAGCCCCTTCCCCTCCAGGCAATCAGCCCAGGCACTCCTGTCCTCAGCACATATTCCTTAACCAAATACAGCCAAACAAGCCCTCTTACTGTTCAAGCTGTCAGCCTCAGCTCCAGCTTCCTCCACCCTCTTCTGCCTTCTTTTCCCAGTCTTCCCTCATGCTGTTACATCTGTGTCTTGAAGACGACCTCTTTAATCTTCCTCCGAGCAACCATTTCTTTCTAAACTTGTCCTTTAAAAGCTTGTCCCAGGCATCCATCTGTCCTGTCCGCTGCTTTCCCGCTGTGCGCCCTCCCTTGCCTGAACTCTGGTAGCAACCATCATCTTCTGGTTCCCTCCCATCAAACACAGCTCATGCAACACCAGGCTCAGGAAGTCAAGAGTCATCCTTGGGATGGGAACAGCAGAGCCCTTCTGCTGGATGAGCCTCTGGCACTGCTTTAGTAGCTTTGATTGCTGATGTATTTTGCCATTGCAGCACCGAGCACGAACGAGCTTGCAACCCCCACCACTGCGATACAAAGGACCTTCTGGGTTCCTGTAACAAGGCAGCTCCATGCTCGCCTTTGTGAGATACGATGCAAATATTATGTGAAAATAGCAAGACTGACTTCCGTTGGCACAAACTCCTCAGAATTTGGATTAACTGCATTTTGGGGCCCTTTTTTATAAAAAAAACCCCAACTTTGTTTAATTAAAAAAAATAATTCAAGATTAGAGATTCAAATATTGGCCACTGCAGACCTTGAATATCCTTTTAAAATACAGTTCCTTATGAATTATCACAAGAGATTAAAGCCCAAAGACAGTGATGTGAGTGAGAGGAGAGTATCTCCAGCTATCCTCACAGACCTCTTCTGATCAGTCACCCAAGGACTATCTCACAGTTACAAGATGAACAAGATCAGATTTATATCAATTGGGTTTTTTAAGTTTCTTAGCACAGAAGGCAGCATGTAACTGTTTTGGGAAATGTCCGGTCAACATTGAAAGCAAAATATTCTCTCCTTTCAAGGAGACCTATCCGCACCGTTAGGCTCCTAAGCTAGTAAGAGGCAATATACAAAGACGTCCTGAACTCTGAAGATAGATATGTACAGCGATTAGTAATTCAATAGTTCTAGGATTAATAAAACACATGAAGACTCAAAATGATGCCTCTAATTCAGTACACACAGGTTAACTGGGCAACTCACACATGCCAAGTGGATTTCTAGAGGATTCTTGCCATCTCCACTCATTGATTTACATTTTTAATATCCTCACAGGATGATCCTCCTGCCAGCACAGAGCCCACTGCCTGCATCCTCTCCCCAGGGCCAGGAGCAGCATTGCCATGGCCAGCAGCAGGGCAGATGATGGCCATCAGATCCCAGTGATGACCAACGCTCCATGGCGACAGGAGCTAAACAAGAGTAACATTTGATTCCTGTTATTCTCCTGCCCTAGCTCTGGACATTTACATTTTAAAGCACTATCTGTCACTCCCACAAACCAGGTATTTCTCTCTTCTGTTTGAACCTGAACGAAAAAAATCCAAATCCCCAGGTGTCTGACATCAAAGCGTGGTAGAAGGAAACTATTGGGATGGTGTTCTGGCATTAACGCAGCACTAAAAAGGAAGAGCAGATGGGCAGCGAGGAAGCAAATCCTGTTGAAACGTGATTAAGTGACACTGGAGATAAGGAAAACCATGAAAACTAAAAGGCAGGTAAGGGGATTTTAAGTGCAATATAAAAGGGGATTTGTGGCACATGTAATTCCTCCTTTAAATATTGATTAAACATAGAAATTTTTTGCCTCTCAATTACTGTTACAGATAATTTTGTTTCTGTCTGTGCTCTCTGCAGGCATCAGTGAAAGCTGAAGGTGCTTTGCACTTTTGTATCTACTGGATGTTTATGGTTTATTCTCACTCACTTTGTACACTTCCAATTAAAGATGAAAAAGGGAGGCCTGAAGAGAAGAGCGTGCCAGAAAAGATCTCCAGCATTCTGAGAAAAAAGCTCATCATCTTCTGGAAGATGATGGTTTCATTGCCACCATGCTCCAGATCAAGCTTTATCCATCTCCATTTATGGCTAGGCAAGCCTGGCTTCTGGTCACATTGTTCCTTACGTGTCATTGGCCCAGGCAGAAAGTCAGTATTATGGGCTGGAAGAGCTCAAATTATTTTTCGTTCTTTGCGCTAATACAATCAGTTACATATTTCCATAAATTACTAATGGTGAGTGAACCATCATTCTTAGCATTAGCAGAAACAGGACTTATTCTGCCATTTCTGTACATTCCCACCTCCAAAGCCAGCCCTCACCATGCCATTTTTCTTTGAAGCTCATTGACAGACCTACCCCTAGCCTGCCTCCTAGTGGGAGAAGCTGCTCAAGAGGTGGCCTTTCAGTCTCATCATTCCCATTATTTTCTCTGCCTTCAGGAGAAGAAGATTCAAGTCAGTCTTTCAATCCAACAGGACCCCTGCTGGAGAGGGAAGCCAGGGAGGAAGCGAGGGATGGATGAAGCGAGGGGAGAAATACCTCATGTCTCTTTTTGGGCCAATCCTAGGTGTTTTACAGCAATTTTCTGCGGTCATAAATCCAAAGGGTTCCTCAAGCACCTCTCCAAGCTGTACTGCCCACTGTGCTCCAGCACAAACTCAGGATGAAGGAGGAGAAGGAAAGGCAGGCGTGTGCAGACAGGGCGGTTTGCCCCAGCGCTCCCGAAGAAGAGGCCTCCACACCAGCCCTGCAAAACTGACGTTACACCAAGATTAACACGTACCATGCTCTGGATATCCAATCTGCATTTTGGTTTTGCCTTTGCCTGGGAAATCCTGGCTCACACCTGTGGCTGGGATTGGGCAAGCGTGACGCGTGCTCATCTCGTATTGCTTGTGGCCGGTTAGAAGAGTCAAATAATCCACCGCAGGTTTAAAACGTGGTATAAACCTGCCAAGTCTCCTAACTTCCAAGAGGGCACATTTCCCATAAAGAAAATGGTTTCCACTGGTATTCGGATCTCCAGCACACAGGCTTGTCACCAAAGAAGTCTTTTATGCAAGCACATAATCAACGGAAGCCTGCATTTTGGCTGCGGTTAGATTTAACGCGATAATGAGTATTCCAGAGTCAGCTCTGGGTAAACCAATGGGGTTTCGCCTCAGATTCCCTCCTTTAAACATCTCACGCAGGCACAGGCTCGCCGAGTGGTAAATAATTCGGTAGCACCAGCAGAAGGACGCCTGAGCAATGTTCCAAACGCGGGCGTACCCGCCTCGCTCACGTACTGCCCCGTGTTCCTGCTCTGTAAACAGCACCAGCAGTGCAGCAGAGAGCGAAAAGGCTTTTTTGTCTGTTCGTATCTGCCCCTTGCAAAGGATGGGACGCAGAAAAAACACACAGCTTCAGCAAGCTGCCTGTGGAAAAATCCCCCCCAGGCGCACCACGGTCACCCATGGAGGTCCCGTTGGGCTCGGCTGGTTCAAGTGGACATGGCAGCTCGGTGGCGTCGAACCATAGTAACGCCAGAACCAGGAGGAATGCAGGTTCCCTAATTAGCAGCATTTATTTTTTCTTATAATCTGTAGAACTACAGATGATCTTCTGCATTCGTTTGAGAGTCTCTCCGCAGTTTGCAAACATTTACCCACCCCATATGAGGCAAATTCTTTTGTGCTCATTTTACTAACACGGAATGCGGCCAAACTAATATTCCTGTGAAAGCCTTCACTGCCAGATTTCTCGGCCCGTGTCACCACATTGCACCCTCATTACCTACCTAGGGCTGCCTGGGGGAGCAGCTTTCCAACCTAATTGTTTGGGAATTGCTATTTCTTTGGGCTTTTCCCCCATTTTTGAGTTGTTGGGTGATGTTTTTCCTCTCCTCCTCCTTTTTGCCAGTTTCAAGTTTCCACTCTGACACCAAATGCTTTCCTCTTTTTCTAATGCTGTTAACACCAGGCAGATCAAACAAACACAAAAGTGTTTTCTCAAAAAATAATCATTAAGCATATCGTGTGGTTTAGTTCAAGTGACAGCTGAATATTTGTTTCATTAATAAGTAATTTGCAATTAATTCGTGGAGTCATTTCTAAAAGAACATTGTGATGTTTCCATGGTTTTAAAGTGGCAAAATACTAGTCATTCTTTGACAAAGTTTCAGCACAAATTGCTCACATGCATCCACTGGAAAAATCCAACCCCGGCTGAGGAGTGTCCCCGTGACGTGGGAACACGGCTCCCGTTGGTGTTAGTGGCCAGGCACCTACACACAATAGGCAAATAATCGCAGCCTTTAGCATTTGGATTTCGGGTGCATGGGTGCTTACGCTGCTCCATTCAAATTGTCAGCAATGCACTTAAAGTTAAGGGTTTTTTCCTTTAAGGCTCAAACAACTCTTCTCCGTGCTGGGCAAATAACAACGTCTCCAACGCGAATTGTTCCATTGATCTATTTTCAATCAAAAGGCTGAACAAAGGAATAATTGTTATCCTGCCATCTGAAACCGAAGATGCTCCAGCTTGCAAAGGCTCCTGAGGCTCTAAAATCATGCCAGAGTTACGAGCCACCCTTCCAGCTCCTGAGCATTTCTCCTTGGAGGTCCAAGGGGCTCCATCCTCAAGCCTACGAAGGTCTCCTTCTGCCTGGGATGGAATAGGCACCATTTGCGTTGACATTTCATGAGGAGTTAAATAGCAGGTTACTGTCTTTCACAGTGTTCCTTCTGACCTCATGAACTGGCATGATTTGGGAATAAATAACACAGGAAAGCATCTTTCATCCTGGATACCAGCCCCACTTCCACGCTAACCCCAGGACCTGGTAACTGGCCAGCAAAGACTAAGGACGTTTCTGAGCTACAGAAACAATTACAATTGTTGCCGTATCACCTTCCCAATAACCTTCCCCCAAAATTGTAGGTTAGAGAGTTGTCTGTAATCATTAACCGCCTGAAGGAGAGACATGCATCACCAAAGCAGCAAACCTCTAATCAACAGAGTGGGAGCAGTGCAGGAGAGAAAAATAACTGCTTAACAAGCAAGGTGCAATAGTCTTAAAAAAAAAAACCCCAAACAAACAAATCTGATTTGGCACATACAGTCAGCACCCCACAGTTGCAAAATAAAAATGTTGGGAAAAGTGAACATCATAAATCCGTGCCTGCTTGGGAATGTAATTTGCTGGAATTACACTTTTAGATGGAAGCGTTTACAGGTTTTCATATTCAGCAGCAAGAGGGCCAATTATATTAATGAACTGACACGGCTCTGAAGTGACACAACAGAGAGCTGGTAAAAAAAATTATCAAATGTTTGTTTTTCAATTAAAAATGAAAAAAAATAGTGTCGTTTTAAACTGAAAAAATGCCCAATTTCAAGCTATCCTAATTGAGATGATGAGATAATTCACTTGGTGTCTGAAAAGCAAAGTTCTAGAGCCTTGTATAAAAATCTTTAACTGGAAGGCTTATTTGTCAGAAAGATGAGGTTAAAATTAATATTTTAAAAATTGTTGCAATGCCATAACTTATGAGATAAAAATTAATAAAGTCAGATAGAATCTAGAAATTATCTGGCGAGGAAATCTGGGAACCATCAGCTATTTTTTCCTCCATCTATACACCGTGCTTTGCCACACAATGATTTCTATGATAAGATGCGACTTTGCCTTGAATGTAATTTGCAACCTATTAGGTTGATCCAGTTTCCACTGAAGTAAATGAAAATATTACCATGGACTTTGATGAAAGCTGGATTAGACCCTGTTCACATTCACAGTGGGGAAAAAAAAAATCTTAATGATTATTTATGCCAGAAATTCCAGTGCAAAAAGCAAAAATCGGTGCAAATGTGTTGAAGAATTGAAGAGAAAAATGAGCACAGTGGCTATAAAATGATTCCACTAAAAATTAGAAGATTACTAATTACTCTGAATAAGCTTATAGAAATGCTATAGATGTAATTAAATGGCATGAATATACTTCCAAATCCAATTACAGCAATGGAGCAATGATTATACAGTCACATTAAGAGTTAAAATAAAATATGATACCAGATATATGGGTATATTAGAAAGGCATTATTAGATTTTCTTGCATTTATCCACTATCTAGTGCCACCAACCCTTCAAGCCAGGGACAAATAGAAGAAAACAAAAGAGAAAGACGGAGTTCACGTGCTAAATGCAGCCAGAAACAACTGAGACATTTCTACTTAAAAAGATGGAAGGAGAGATGCCAGCTACCCATCAGCTACCACAAATCAGAACACTGACTCTCATTCAGCCCTACAGTTCCACCAGAATTACCAACTTCCATAAGTTCCAGACCACACAAGAAGTACAACCGGAAAAGGATTTACTGCAGAAAGTTGAAACATCCCAGAGAAAACCCAATATACCAATAAAGAGCCAATTATTGCAGCCATCAATATTCGGCAGTGGACTATTAGAGGACAAGATATGCAGATTCTATTAGGAAAAAAATGCAGTCATGCCCATCGTTCGGCAGAAGAGCATTATTTACAGACAGGAAAAGGGACACCCACTTTATTTGTTTAAATAATAGCTTGCTACTTTACCCATTAGGTCAAAAAATTACTATTTAGAGGACACTGACAGTGCCACAGTGAGTCCCTTCCTGACTTAAAACTGAAATAAGTCACCCCTTGCTTTGCTCTCGTCCTTGAAATTCATATTGACTTAAAATAGATATATATAGCATGTATCAGGTCTGCCAACTTTTGAAACCCAAGGAAATATTCACCCATTGCCAGAAACTTGCTTAAATCACTTACATCCATTAATAAACACCTATTATATTTTATACTTATTTCCCGTTACTAAACACTTGCGGTTTATCCCTCTTTTGCAGTCGCAGGGGGAGGGCTGGTAAGGACTCCAGTTTACAACATCACACAGGCTGTACCTGCCTGCCCCCAGATACAGGTTGTGCCATTAGCTTAATAAAGAGAGGTGGGAAAAGGAGAAAAAAAAACCCCTAAAAATAGTCTTTTCTTCTGTTTTTACTATAATACTATAAAGACATCCAGAAAAATCCTCGTGCTCAGCCATGCCTTGGCTAAACAAATCTCATAAATGTCTGAATTTCCCATTATGGCCATGATTTCTAGAGGGAGATGAAATCTTTACCTCTCTGTAAATTGATGGGAGTCTCCCTCCTCCCTTTGGATGCCGGGATATGGCAGTAGAAGACTATCCCTCCGCAGGCTGTATTTTATAATACCCCAATGAGGTGCCTTTTGATTTAGGGTGTGCATGGAGGAAGAAAAAAAAAAAAATCCATGTAGTCTGCCAGCTCACCTAACCCAACTTTAATCACACTTACAGTGGACAGCTATATCGGAGCTAGTCATCTAAAACCCCTTTTAAGTCAATGGGAGAAATAGATGTTTTTAGGAAGCAATTAATTGATTGGAAGAGGGATCTGTCATATATGGAAAAGAACTGTGGCCCAGAGGGTTCTGCTCTTCTCCATTTCCTTTCCAGGAGTTCACACGTCTGCATTACAGCAGTCATCTGGAAGACATGAGAAGAATATCACCAACATCTATTTTTTGCTTTGTCTTAATCTCTTTCACTATTCCTCCTCCATTTTTTTCCTACACTTGGTCTCCCCAGGGAGATCAGCTCAATTTTTTACTCTATAAGCCCATTAACCCCTCAGGGAAACGGGTCCATTCATCTGATGGCAACAAAAACATTTGGATCATACCTGACCGCTCACGTGGGGCAGGAGAACTGATCCATCGGGTTTAAAAGACACATGAACAGATAGCTTCATGCCGACTGCCACAGAAATATTCCAGACAAGACACATAACAGAAACTTTCCTACCATCTTACCCCTCTCCCGAGGACCCACGGGCCCTTCAGCTCCCAGGACTCCAGGTCATGTCCCACACGTACCAGAATATGATGGTTACATACAGCCTAAGAAGCTGTACTGTGGTGATTTTCATGGAGACCAGGAAAACTATTCCACCTCGAGAGGATGTGGCATATCCCTTGACTTGAAAATACAGCAAACTTCGAGGGGAAGAAAAATTAATAACAAAGTTGTCTTCATCAGGTAAGATCCAACGAAGCCAACTCAAAATAAGTTTTGACAGACTTGAGTACTGTGGAGACCCCCAAGAGCCTTTCTTTTGCCTGATCTACCACCCAATGGAGAGCCCTGCGCAATTTTCTTCTGCTTTTTCAAGCTGGTGAAGCAGCCTATTTCCTCTCACCCACCAAAGAACAACCATTGTAGCGGAGATCTCGGAGATATCCGCCGCACACTCTGACATAAGGGAGTACGTTTTGTTTCATGTTTTCCTTATGCTGGGGCATTCATCTTCAAAGTGCCTCGCACGCAACCGCGGAGCCTTAGAAGCGTATCAGGGGCAATTCAAAGAGCTTTGCGTGGAGCAGGAGGGGGTTCCTGTTCAAAGCCGCAGCCTTGCGTCTGCCAGAGAAGAGCAGATTCAAAACCGAAGAGGTCACTTCACCTACCTGTAAGTGGGATCTCATATTCAGAAGACTCCGACTAAAAATAAGGGATATTTAGACAGTGTGATAGCTGAAACCCTCAAGGCAACGCTCTTGCTCTTTCTCCCTCACACACAGACACGTACAGAGCAATGTCTCCTTTAGAAAAAATAAACCAAAACTGCAGGAGACATAATGGCCTCCAGAAAACTTAACTCACAGATTAGCTCCATCCTGGTTTGAGCTCAGCCAACGAGCTGGACCACGACAGACCTCGGTTCAAACCATCTGAAACAAGGAAACTAGAATAAGCCGGTGTTTAATATATGACAGAGTGGTAAGAACACCGATTTCTTTCAATCTCCCCGTTTAACGCCATACAGAGGAAATATTCTGCTTGGCTCAGAAATTACAATCATCTGTTCTGTGGGCGGACCTGGAAGCCCCTGGATAACGTAAGGGCTCTGCTGGGATGGACACTGCCTAAACAGAGCGATACAGAGCTGCTTTCCCTGGAGTTTATCATTTACACGGGAAATACAGAAGAAAACGTTGTTGTCCTCATTTTATACGTGGAGAACTGAGGCAAGGAGAGATGCAGGTTCACATACAAGCAGGTCAACCGATGTTTCATGTCACTGGAGAGGTTGAGGAAATCAGAAGTGCATTTTTAACGGAAGCAGAATAGTCCTGCAGATTATCTGTGGAGGCTTTGTCTCAGGCACTTGACTATGTTTTTTAACCAAATTAGATTAAATCTTTGTAATGCTTGTTTTTTTGATGAGATGTAAGCAGCTCTGCATCTGCAAGGAAGTCCCATTGGCATCCACGGGATTTAATCCCACTGCCCCAAGTTAGCAGGGTCTATCCCTGTTCCCGCTGCCGTCGCACATCTGTCTTCCTTCAGACATCTGCTGCTGCAGGTACAAACCCCATCTCTGTTCGCAGCTTCCACCATCTGTAATATTCTTCACTATCTACTGTCTTCAAGGACTTACTTTTTCGTTTTGTAAATGGTAGATAAGATGCACAGCACCCTACCCTGCTTTCTCAGACCCCACTTATTTATAGTGTAGTTGTCTTACTAACGGCTGCAAAGCCTTTGGGACAGTCATGGTCCGAACGGCACTTTACATATTCAGTTCTATTATTTCCTGTATCTTTTTTTTATTATTAGAAATGCCTGGTTTGGGTTTTCTTTTAAACAGGATTTAAACATTGCCTGCGTTGCCACACGCTTCATTTTGCCGCAGTGCTGACTGCGGTATTTCAGATTCAGCGTGCTTACTCCAAGTTTGGTTTGTAACAGCAGACCAAGATGGAGCGTAAACTTTATGTCTGATTCTGCTTTTTCTGTAACATTTGTTTTTTCCAATTTTCCTACTTAGCAAATGTGTTGTTCCTTTAAAGCACATGATCTAACACACTAGGATTTGGAATTAAATTCCAAAATTTAATATCATTGTAAAATTATGTACGTACTACATATACTCACATATAGCATCGTTTGCCACAAGGCATCTCGGAAGAACTAACTCTTTTGAGACCCTTTCCTAGGCAGCTAGAACACACGCCACGCTGTACAACATGCTTTCAGATGATTTCACAGACCCTATTTGCAACGTGTTTGCTTTTTTCCATATTTTATTCTCACTTTTTTTGCTCCTGCAGTGACCTCACCTGGAGCAATGAGACTGCAAGCGCTCCGTAGGTTTTCACAGAAAGAGGAGCTGCTTTATGCCCCGTGTGTTTCCCAGGTTGTAAAAATGCATAAAAGTACAAATGAGGAGCCGCCTACTATTTTTCCTCCTGCTGTGTCCTATCAAGCCAGAAGGCATCCCTTACTCGGGAAGAAGCTGCAAACCACTTCGGCATGCCTGACCACCAGCAGCAACACAACGTTAGGACTATTTTCCTGCCACTCACATTGTCAGTGCAGTGCTGGCTCTGCTCCTGCTGAGCTCCTCCAGCAGGTCTGTGATGCTGCTCGTCTCCACGCCTGGTTGGAAAGAAAAATCCCGGATGTGAATGAAAGACAAACCTTTGTCGCCAAAATATATGAAGTATTTTTGGAGACCTTTACATCACTTTACATGTTGCAGAATTGGCCCCATATATCCAGGAAGACTGAAACTGGAATAGATTTAATGCAACTAAGAAATAATCACAGGAAAGCATTTCAGATTCAGCCAAGTATGAAGTAAGGCAGTCTGTTTTCTTCAAAGAACGCCGAGGCCACCTTTCATTACCTTCAACTACATCAATTATACAGAGCTTTCATGGAAAGGGATTAAAAAATACAAAGGTAAAACAAACAGAATTACCGCAGTGCCCAGTGGGAGGAAGCTGCTTCCTTACGTGGTACGTGTGCTTACAGAATTACTGAAAGCAGGGAGGGAAGGTGGAATGGAAGGAGGGATTTCTTGTACCTCAACCAGACTCACTGCAACAGCGACGTAAACCCAGGACAATGCAGCACGTACATTTTGGCAATTAGCCCCATGTCCCTCATGGCCAGGGCTCTGATCTGAAGTCTCTCTTTCTGTATGTCCTATTTACCTCTGGTCAGCAAAGGGCATCATTTCATAAATGCAAAGTTTCAGATAACATTGTGTTTCTTTCAGTCTCTGCAAACTGTGTCCGCCCTGCCCCAGTCACTGGAAACCCTTTACTTCCCTCTGCTTACATCCACGTTTTCATTGGCAGGTTGTGTGCCGTTCAGCTCTATAGTCCTTAAAAGTTTGATACCTAGTTCTTCATATGCCTAATTTGGGCTTAATGCGAGGCTGGAGTAAATCATTACAACTCGGATGAAGTCAATAAGAGCAGAGCGACTTACATCAGCTTTGTGTCAGCAAATACTGACAAGATTGATCTCAAACTTTTTCAGAACAAAAGATTTTTGAAGATGGATTAAACAACGTAAACGCTGAGCTGTTTTGCTAGACTGCAAATGGCATAACAGACGCTTTGTGTGACATCTCTGAATTATCCCTTCGTGGTAATGTTGACATTACATGGTATTGACTCATGGAAGAAGCTTAAATACCCTTTTAAGTTTTCAAGACTCTTTGACAAAGCACTATTTCATTAACAAAATGTTAATGGAATCTAGGAGGCTTGAATACACAGCATAGCCTGCTGGTTTCATGAAGCTCTCTTCGCTGGCCAAGAGATGGGACTGCATCAGAGCAATGTAATTCTTATTTTTAGGCCAGCAGAAAAGGGAGCATCTCAAGCAGGGCTCTCATTGGTTGAGAAGGAGGACCCAAGGGCACTTCCACAGTGCTCCACTAAAGGGCTACCACACCTTCTGCTGGAGAAGGTCAAAATAGCACAAACAAGAAAATCCGTAACACAAGGTAAACTAGGAGAGACAGCAGAGTTGACACTGGCTTGGAGCCAAGGCTTCTTGCTTAGGTGAAAGAGGAAGACCTAGAGAGCATCAGTATGAAGGACACATGCTCTAGAGGGTAATTTTGTGCCTACAGCTAAAATCGTTGGCTAAGTATCCTGCTAATGACACAAGGCTCTCAAATAAGTACAGAGTCTGTATTTGATGGGTTTACTGCTAGGAACAGATCTTGGTTTTCAGGTTCTTGGTCTGACCCAGAGCAGAGACTTGATGGTGAGACAGGGGCAGCACAGGTGGAGGACATGGCCTCACCAGTATGACGAGGGGAAATGCCACCGCAGCGAGGCAGCAGCATGCGAAGAACTGGTTTTCACCCCAGTCAGAACCTTTCACCTGTGAAGAGCAGAGAGCAGGTCCTCTCCTGATGACAGCTGCTCGCTGTCTGCTAGGAGTGATTTTCAGCCCAGCATACAGCCCGTGGCTGAGCAGGGAATGCCTGGTCACCACGGAGCAGCATCCTGCCACCACAGATGAACGATGGCATTGAACACTGGAAAAAACAGACACCACTTCTTTTAATTGTCTTTTTTGAGGTCAAACAGACCAATAGATTGTTCATGAAGAACCACCCACAAATCTTTTTATCAATAAACGTGTAACTATTCATAACACACACTGCTCATGCCTGTGACACGCTCCCAACATGCTTTCAACACTGAACCCCATGCAGGTACCCTTTTCAAGGGCAAAGTTTACTCACTCACCGAACAGTCAAATTTCTAAAGTTAAGCTTTTCTGCTCTTTTCTAGATCTGCAGTTGCTTTAAGTAACAAGTCATTATCACCAGAAGAGATTGCAATGGAAGTACTAAACTCCCGTCCATTTGCTCGGTTTCTGCATTTGACAGCATTTTGTGTACCAACACCTTCCCCATCTCCTCCTCAAGAGACCATTCCATGTTTTATATGGACTCACATAAAGTAACAAGTGGAAGAAAATAATATATGTAAAGAAAAATTCAGGGCATAAATACAAAACTTGACTGAGGCACTCAAGGGCCACCTTGCTGCCTGAAGGTGATTCTTTAATAGTTTAGATTTCAAGTTGATAAAATCCATAGTAATAACGATAACTTGGCCTGACTACGCAGTAGAAGGCACAAGAAGTTGTCTGGGAAGGGGAGAAAGGTCTCAGATACATTTGCATGCACTTGCACAATATATTAAAAAAAATAAAAATCAAAAAGACAGTGACACAGCTGCCTATAGAAATAGCAGAATCAACCAAACATGGCAAAGCTGTGAAATATGTCTGTGCCCGGGCACCCATGACTGGATTAGAGGGGGAAGTAGTCCAGGTGTGTAAGAGGCAGGAGACAGGGAGTCTCATGGGACTGAGCTCCGTGCCTGGCATCAGCAGTTTTGCCTCCAGTGTTGATGGGATCAGGACTGAGCGTTATAAAGTAAGAGGGAGAGCCGCAGCTGACATGTTTGACTGATGGACAAAGGACTCGTTCGCTGGCTGAAAACAGACATTTTGGTGCAATAGCAAAGCTTCGTACACATCTACCCAATTCCCACGTGATGGTCGCTGCCATTGCCAGGTTAGTGCTGTCCTTAACAACACCTTACCCTCCCAGATTTGTTTGTTTTTTTTAAATTCAAGTCAAATCACCCTTGCTTTGAGAGCTGTACAACAGCAACAGTATTAATTGCAGTCTGATGCCCCAAAGAGAAGAAAAATAATGATGTAGAAAGGGACAAAAGATTTTGTGCCAGGCTGAAGGCAAAGTGCAGGTGATTCACCTTTCCTAAGACCTTCCTTGCTCACAAAAGGAGCAGCAGAAAGCTCCATGGCCTGAAGAGCGCTTGGCTGCACGGCACCAGTGCAAAGGAGCCCTGCAAACCCTCTGCTCAGGGCATTCGTTTCAGCACAAGGTGATTCCACCTTTCAATTCAGCACCAAAACACAAGAGAAAAGCGCCCAGGGCACATCCTCAGCAGGCAACGCAGCCCCCCTGTCTGTCCTCTGGACACGGCTGTTGGAGGAAGCTCCTTCAGCCAGGAGAGTTTCCTCAAAATCTCGGTGTAACTGAATCAAGAATAAAAGATTGAGGCTCTTCAAGAATAAGCAAATAAAGTCCTGACTGGCTGTTACGGGAGTAAAGGCCAGACCAGGATCAGCGGAGTTTAACCTCCGCGCACGATGAACGCAGCCTGTGAGCAGGGGATCCAGGGGAGCTCCCAGGGCTCCATATCCCTACTCGTATGGAGATGCAATTACCCAATAAAAGAGAAAGGAAGAACTCACAGAACACTCCTCACGCGGTTTCTTGGAGAGTACTGTAGGTTTTAGTATAAAACAACTTAAATGCCTTATAGAAAAGTCAAAATCCGAAGGAATTACAGGAAGAGAGACATTTCAGTCTTGACCGCGGTGTATTGCACTCAGTCAAGGACACTGAACTTTGTGATCTCGCTGGGGTTGCGAATTTTCCACTCGAATCAACAGATGCCCATTGAGCTGCAGCAACCAAGCAGGATTTTCATCCTGGCTTAAGATCTGCCCCATGATATTCGCATCCCACTGCCAGGAAAGCATCTCCCACCCTCCAGATAGCATTGGTCAAAGCCCTCTGTGAATAACCACTTTATAATGTGAGACACTTACTATGCAGTGGGTCATGGTAGCAGGGTTGAAAAAGGGACATTCAGATCTAAATTCACAAGCCTCTATAGTCAACGCTGGAAAAATGAGCTCTGTCTGAAAGGCTCTTATAGACCTAGGAGGATCAACACATTCAAAGAACAGATTGCTGCAGTATGTTAGAAAAGGTTAGGGAAAGCGGAAAACCTTAAGGTCTCGCAAATCAATCTGTGTATTGCACAAAATTTTCTCCTCTTCCAAACCTGAGACAAACGCTGATTGTATTTGCCATACTTCAAACCTTTAATCAAAATCTCTCGCTCTCTTTTGAACAAGATTACAACACTCCAGAGATACCAAGACAACTGGAAGGCAAAAGTTCTGCAGAAGGGACATTTTACTTCTAACGCTCCGCTTCATCCCCCTTGTGACTACACAGTGTTTAGCCTATATCTGGGGCTAAACTATAGCAGTGGCTCTATCACCCCATGACCTCTGCCCAGCCAAGGGGGGATCAGGAAAGGGGGGGAAGATCCAAGGGTTGAAATGAAGAGGGATGTAAGGGAAGAGCAGAACGAACATCAAATCTAATGCCAATATAACGCACACAAACCGATACTCAGCCCAGCAAACATACGGCGATCATGGTAAACTGGAAACCAGTCCTCAGGAGCAGAGTGAGGAGCGAGCCCCTCCAGCAATGGTGACCCTTGAGAGGAGAAGAAGCAGAAGCCCCCACCCTCAGCAAACTTCCCCCTTTATACTAAGGGTGAGGTTTTTGGGATGGGGTCCACCTGCAGCCCGCTCGGGGCAGCTGCCCTGGCTTTTGCCCCTCCCAGCTTAAGCTCCTGGCTGACCCACACTGCTGACAGCCTGCAGACCATGGCTGGCCAGCATCCTGTCCCAGCAAAACCAGGGCACACAGACTCGTACCACCCTGCCCCGTCAGTACACTTACACTCGTGTTTCTCTGCAGCCGCCACATTTAAGCCACAAGTGCTGGTATGGTAGATTAAAAATAAAAGCTTTAAAAAAAAATAATTTCCTGAACTACATCTGCAATGGCAGGAACATAAAACTCCGTAGATGCAACCAGCACGACATGGTAGGATTTTTCTTTCCCCTTCACAGGAAGGAGTCGAGCTGAGCTCGACTTAGCTGAGCTGTAGGCCATGCTCCTGCCTGCCACTCAGGCGCCTCTCCCACCAGCTGCTCCTCAAGGGGGACGGTCATTACTCCAGAAGAAAACCAGCCGTGTAGGATCAGGTACTGATGGTTTTCTTGAGGTAGGAGGGTCTTTACTATCTCTGTGGTAGAATTGTAAGAGTGAGCCTTTTTTTTAATCTCTGGACGGGTCTTTTAAGTCAAAAGATTAAAGAACTGAGAAAAGGTGTACGAAACCTGCTAATCCCCACAGAGAAACCTTCCATTCATAAATACTTGTCCTTCTTAACACACAACCTGCAGTATACTGTTCTGTTTCAGGCACGTTTAAGTACCCTATAGAAATTGCTCTATGCTGCTGTTATTCCTAAAGAACTTCAGATGAGTTTGGATCCATCGTCATTCATCATGTCAGCCACTCTACGGGTAGTTACACACACTTTGTCTGCTCAGTTTTATCAAATAGCTGGCCATGGGTATTATTAATTTTCACCGGTTTGCAGAAACTACTGAGCTCTTACGCTTGTTTATAAATTATATCCTAACTTCTGTCCACTCTCCATGAAAACCAAGCAGTGCTTCAGAGATACATTAGGTCTGCTGCTGCTGGTACTTCCACAAGAAGGGTATCCCAAATCTTGCCTTGTTGCTTAGATTTCTCTGGGAGTTAAACTTGAGGAGAAGCATTTTTGTTGTGGCTGCTGCTAACTGCATTCCCAAGGGCAAATGATTGATTTCTATGGTGGGTCTTTCTCTTTTGGGATGTTCAGCAGCCTGAGTTGTCTCCAAACCTTTTACTCTTCAAACAATTTTACATCTGTGGGATTAGTAAGCATCCATACATCATCAAAGACAGAGAAAATCTGAACTTCCCTTCTTGTGGTAGAGAAGGAGACAAAACTGGTGGCCAGCATACTGCCCTCACCCCAACCAGCGCAGGGTTTTGCTCCCTTTTCCACAAACCACTAAATTTTTGGAAGAGCCGACAGAATTGGCCGCTACAGCAAGCAGCACACTCAGCAAATCCACTCGGCAGCAGAATATTCAAACCTGAGGGTCGTTGGGGAACATAAAATATGGACTTTTCCTGAAGTGAGGTGGAGAAAATTACAGTATTTGATGGGGAGAGCAGCAAAGGCGTAGCTACAAAACTGAGCAAGGATCCCCAGGACGGCTGCAGCCGTATTCCTCTTCTCAACCAGGGAGAAGTGTCTTTATCGGAGACCTAACGGGGCTCTCCTGAGGGTACGTGACAACCCCACAGCGTCATCAAGATGACAGGCAGCACGAATGAACTCCTGTAAATCTTGTTGTGTACTATTTATATACTCACTTATATGAAGGTATACAACATAGTCACTTCTCTAGCACGCGTAAATCACATTTTAAATACACGTCTGTAAGCACACGTACCTGTTAAATCAACATGATCTTAGGTTTTGCGCTTCCAGTGGAAATCCCCACCACCACCGTTATTGTCAAAGGCACAACTGTTAATTTAACAGTTCTACTGCAAATAAAGAAAAGGCAAAGCAGAACAAATATTTAGCATGTATATATATTAAAAATATTGTGTATGCTTCCTCTAGAATGTTACTTCGTTTGATTTTATATAGCACTTCGATGATCCTTTGCTCTGTAAAAGCTGTGGAAGAGGCACAGTGTAAATCATTGCAAGCCCTGGTGCGGGGACGAAAGGCTCTCGTGGCATCCAGAGCCCCGGCCGTGCAGCACAGCCGTCCCAGGGCCAGGCGAGCCCCGCATGGCATCCCCAGCGTCAGTCCCACCAGCCCACGCTTCAAAGAAACAGCAAAATGGGGAAGGACCTGCTCCGGTTGTGGACCCCTGCACACGGCCACCCCTTGGCCCACCTTGGGTGTCCCTGGAGCTGGAGCTCCCCTCTGCCCTGGCAGCTTCACGGGTACAGAAAGTCCTGGAGGTGGTTCCCGTCTTGAAACACGCCCCTCTGCAGCACTTCTGCCACCTGTTCAGCACAGTGAAACATCCAATCCATTTAATGAGTCTTCCGGTAAAATAATTCCTTTGAAGTCCCTCAGACCATGACAGCAATTAACTCAAGACCCATCTTCGCTTTTGTTGTTTCACCTACTCACGTTCAAGATCAACAACATCACCGGTGGTGCAAATTATTTCCCTGCACAAGCCGTGAGGGAACGGGTCTCCCATTCAGCAGCTCCAGCCAGTTGGCAAAGTGACCTGATCGCAACGACAGCCACGACGCGTGGTTGCTTCACTGTCCCCGCACTCATCTGGCTTCTTTAATAACCTCCATTTCGCAGACATAGGCAAGTCATGGCGTTTACTACCGGCAGCATGTAGACGTGTAACCGACTGTACGTATAGACGAGGCAGGTCAGGATGGCGTCGCAGGAGAATGGGATCGGCAAACAGGACTGTGAGCGGCGGCTCCTCTAAATAAAACCGTGCCCAAGCACATCCCACTCCAGTACGACAGATACATGTTCGAGAACTTTTACCCAAATGTAGGCGATGTGCCTTATTTGCATCGCAAATTGTTTATGACAATGCACATTAAAAAGCAAATATGACATCGAGTGGAGTAGAAATAAATATAGTTTTAAAAAGCAAAAAAATCTCAGGGAAATACGGGTTTCTCCGCACAAGAAAATGAGAACTGAGGAAGATAAGCAAACGCTAGGTACACACCCAGAGCGTGTTAGGCTAAAAATGCCCTTGGAAGGAACTCTGTCAAGTTTTTCTGTTTGCTTTATTTCTGTTTCTGTTTTTTTATTTGTTTTGGGATTTGTTTTTAAACAAGCAAGAATAAGGATAAAAGGAAACTACTTCCCCACTAAAGGGCCTCCTAGGGTCCAAGCGGGACTGCCTGCTGACGCCAGGCACAACGCCGTGACCTCTGCGAGGGCGAAGGCACGCGAGAGCGCACACGGCCCGTCCAGCGAGGTTCAGGACAACGATTCTCACCAAACCCACAAAAGGGGACCCGAATCCTTCTCCTCACGTAGGTCTGACAAGCCACCTGCGTCCTACACACGAGTCTCTTGGCCACGATCGCATCTCCAGAGCCCTGAGGGCAGAACGACGCGGCACTCTGAAGTAAAAAGACGGGAGGAATAGTCGCAACCTGGAATTTCTGTTCTGGGAGAAATTCCAATATTTTCATGAGTGCAGAAGGGAAATGAAATCTTGAAAGATTCCTGCAAAATCGAAGTTATGAAAACATTTGGTGGAATTGTTACGTTTTAATAATATGCAGTGGTAGCCTGGAAATGTTAAAATTACCGAAATCTAACAAGATATAAGACAAATCATATCGTAAACATGAGAACTACACTATAAATAAATTTTTTAAAAACCCAAACAAACAGAAACCTGAACGAATTAACAAATGAAAACACTTCGGTGCCATCAGAACGAAACAACTCAACGTGACACCGACAGAGATGAAAGTCAAATGATGCATCAGAACACGCTTTCTCTCAAAACCGATTACGATCAACAAAATTCCTGTAGAAAATTTGGGCTTATTCAGGCTGGATTCAGAGCTGCTTGACCACATCCTGACCACCCATACCCAAGAATATCGCTGCCGTCCCAACCTCCTCTGCAAGGGTGATGCGGGCGAATGGAGGAGTGTCCATTCCTACCGAAGGAGAGCCTAAGACCCACGTTTTCTATAAAATGGGTGGGCTTGGCTTATTTCTCAGCAAAAGGAGAGGTAGAGGAAAGCTATTGTTACTACGACTTTTTACTGTAAGAAACCATCCTACGGTGCTTTTACTGGTATGCTATGAAATCCCATAAATCATTCTGACAACGTGATACTTGTCAAAATACAGGCATAAAATACAGCTTGGAATAAAATATCCTCAATCTTATTTATTTGTTTGCTCACTCGTGCCATTTGGCTTTTCTCAGTGGGTTTCCCAGTCGTTAGGGTGAATTAGTGAGATTCTGCTGTAAAAATAGAACCGTCTGCAGGTTCACGTATACACACCGAATATCTGCGTGTGGCACTGAACGGTCATTCCAGGGGACAGAGAATAACGCTTTCAAAGGACACTTCAGGTTTCCAGCAATGGTTTTTTTTTTTTTTTCCTTTTCCAGCTTTTTTCCTCCTCCCCACCCCCCGCCAAATATTTCGCTCATGCTCAACGGTGGCGTGGTTTAAGGGAGTCCTGCATGGAAAGCTCCTTCAGCTGCTTAGCCCAACAGCATAAATTTGATCTCGTAATTAGTATTCAGCTCAGCATCTTGGATAGAAACCAATGTTACAGCCAAGAGGTGGTTTAAATCACATAAATCATAGATCAATGACAGAACTCTAAGCACTGGATAGATTACAAAAGTAAGCTTTAGTTAAAAATAGATTAACCATTTCCCTGCAGGAATTCCTTCCAAAAAGCCCTGAATATAAAACAAATAAAATTAAATCTGATAATTTTTTTTCCTAATGTATGCATATACTAGATGAATTGTTCTTTCCCTTGACAGTTACACGCTGATTAAAGAAATGTGTTAACATGCTATTTCAATGGAAAATATTGTAAATTGTGGAGACTTTAATTTTTTTAATGAGCCTTTAATAGCCAGAAAGAACGTACCAGCGGTGTTGTGTACAGCTGGATTTACAGCAAATGTCACAGCAACCAATAGATACTTCTTCAGTCGCTGTTTTCATAAAAAAGGGTAAAAATCCTTCCCAAGCCAAGAAAAATGTTTTTGAGAAGTGTTTTTAAAGTATTTTATGTTTTAAATTTTAGCTAATGAAGCGCCCAGTCCGAAGAAGTACCGCGAGCCTTCTGCTCTCCTGATTTAAGCATCCACAGGGGTACTCAGCATCTCGAAGGCTTGTGCCCAAAATCACCAAACTGTTAAAAGTTCGGTAGAAGAGGAAATACGGGGTTGAATCTCTTCCCCTGACTAAGGGAGGAAGGAGGGTTTGGCTCCTGCAACGAACTTCTCACCGGTGCAAACCAGCATGACACCAAACTGGGGGGGGGACGGACCCATGGATGCAGATCATGTCAACGAGGAACTTGCCCTGCAAACTGAGACTGGCAGAATACAGATTAAAAGTATGTGTTTGCTTGCTCCCGTATGTTTTAGTGAGTTTTCCTCCCAGGAGGTGAGACATTATTTAAGAAAAAAAGAAAAAAAAAACCAAAACCAAACTTTTCAGCATCTGAAGGAAAATTTGCATGTCGGTTTCCTTAGTTGCAGAATTGAAAGTGAGAAATGCCTTAGCAGCACCTCAGCCATTCCTCAGGCCTGAGAATTGCCCAGTTCCAAGCCATCGCGGCTGGAATAATGCCCTCGAATTCCTCCCGTCGGCTGGCAGGGGCGCAGGAGGAAGAGCCTGTTAAAGCCAGGCAGTCCCAGGCAGCTCCAGCGCCATCAGAGCCATGAAGAGCAGCCCGAGCACCAGGCACCCGGTCCTGCGCCTCGGACGCCTTTTGAGACTCTTTAAACACAGCTGCACACTAGGTAGTAAATACTGAAACAAACGGAGAGAAACCCACAATTTCCTACCTCTGCACTAAGGGATTTTGATCAAACGGAGAACTGAAAATACGGGAGTTCACCCCAATAACAATCTGCACAGTTCTTGGACGGGTGAATAACTGCTATAGCCATGATACGGTGAAACCAACCTTCCTGAACACCCAGCACCTGCCTGTGCATTTAACTTCCCACAGACCACGAAAATGTGAAATATAGTTGTTGTTGCCATATCTAGAAATCAAAAAATAAAGAACGGCGCTTTTACAGGCCGTTACCGTTGTTTTCAGATGCTCTAGCTCCCTCAGAAAGAACGGTTTGAAACTTCTCGAGCTTTATGGAAATCACTGCTTTCGATTTCCAAGGACTTCTTTCACTGAAAGAAGAAATAAAAAAGCGAGCTGCTCGGTGGCTATTTGAGGAACAACGTTCAGATTCCAAAGGCCGTGCGATAGAGGACTGCAGTACGTGCAATCAGGAGATGGATTCAAACAACAGCAACTAGCACAGGCTCCAGGGCACGGCGGAACGCGTCCTTTACTCCAGACCCGATCCTTAAAACACCAGTCCTACGAGCAGTCCCGTGGAAAATAGGTGCGATGGCTCATGTAAGTATAGATGGCTCACACGAGGAAGTTTTCAAAGGCTCTACAATTTCTAAGGTGCTGAAAAATGCAGATCGAGTTTGGTAAATCTAAAAAAAAAAAAAGAAGAAAAGAAGGAATCTCTTGTAATAAGCCAAATTGTCAGGGAGATGTCAGGGTTAATTTTTAAAGGCACATTTCCCTCCAGCAACAATTCTCCTTAATTATTTCAATGTGAAACACATTATCAGACATGTTCGTTCCCTGTTCTCAGCTCACAGTGGCTGACACAAGATGGGTACAAGATGTGCAATCTCCTCCGCTGACGCTCACACACGTCGGTGCCAGGTACCCTGGTCCTTGCTGGCTCCGGTGGGAGGAGAGGGGGGGCAGCACCTGCTGCACCTACAGCCTCCAGCTCCTTGTACCCAACTTCTGGGGCCGCCACTTCATAGTCACAACAAGAAAACAGGGCAGGATCCAACCGAGAAAAAGCTGTGGGATTTCAGAGTATGGATCTTGACACATCAGCAGGGTCCAAGCACAGCACAGAGCCCCCAGTCACGCTGGTTCAGGGTTTATCAGGAAACCATAACACACGACAGCCGTCCAGCGTATTTGCACAAGAATTTCTCCAGAATTTGTTGTTGTTGTTGTTGTTGTTCTGTTTTTTGAGGTTTAATAGTCATGTGGAACGGATGGCACAAATCAGGCAGAGTCCAGTGAGAAGACTGCTGGTACACTCAGCACATGGAGCTGCTGCCAGATGCGGTCGCATAGGGCGCTTCTCCAAAAGTTTGAGCAACACTTTATGTGTTATTACTTCCTGCCAGGTAGTGAGAGACAACGTTCAGAAACCCAAAATAAAATATAAGTTCAAACACGTGCGTGACTGTGGTTTCAATTTAGATACGTAGAAGAAACGTTGATCTAAAGCATCGGCTCAGGGTTACACGGCTCAGCGTGTTTGACCGAGTATTTCAGATGGGGAAGGTGGGGTTTCTATTTTCTACCGTAATTTCAAACGTGAGAGAGACGTATTTGAAGTTCTTAAATATGCCAGGAGTCACATCGATCTATCCAACCCTCATTTTGGTGTGAGGAGAGTCTAATCCTTTTCTCGAGAAGGCAGGCTGGAAGGGAAGAGGCTTTGGACCAACTCTACCAGACCGGCTGTAATCTAATGGTCTTTTTTATACCACCTACAGTAAAACCCACTATAGAGCTAGTCGTGAGATTAAAAGCTTTTCAAGTTGCTGTCTTGGGAAATTTCTTTCAAGGAAATTACTACAAAGCCTTGTTTTAGTGTGTTCCCCTACTGTGCGTCCTACTGTGTTTTTTTAATAAGGAAAGTTATCCATCCATAGAGGTGTATCCTGTTCTCCATGCTTGAGTGTCTAACAGCAGGCACATACAGTAGACACTCTGATGTTTTGCCTCTTTAATTTTCACTCCATAATGCTGGTGCCTGGTTTTCCTGACTGCACCTTCAGAGCGGTTTAATTATGGGCGTGCGCAGAATTTCGAGAGGGGATTTTCAGCAATGAAATTTAGATGCAACGGGCAAGTTTAATACTTAAAAGATATCCAGATTTTTTTTTACTGTAAAATAAAATCTTGCTACACCGTTATCACAGGATGGAAAGTAAGATAAAACTGCTGAGAGAAAAAATACAAACACTTCACGACTAAAACAGGAAAGGGTATGGAGATGCTTCATTTAGTCCTTAAAAGATGCTTCATATGGAGATGCTTCATATAGATATAGAGATGCTTCATATAGATATAGAGATGCTTCCTACAGATATAGAGATGCTTCATTTTGTCTTCAAAAAGACAACCGTATGCTAACGATGGAAGGACGGCAGATAGACCGCCATGCTTTCAAGCAAATAAGGCAGAGTCATAGGTTTCTGCACTCCAACTCCCAACCGAATGAAAATACCTCATGACACTGAATTTATTAGCCCAGGGATTTTGCCACTGATTTTGATGAAATTTTTTTAAATCAAGTCAAGCAGTTCCCTGATAAAAGGTTACTGTACCACTCAAATATCAGGCTTGGAATGGTTTTTTTTTATAATAACAGGCCAGGTACCGGGTTATAAATGAGCGCTGCTCCATTGACTTCAGACAGGGTATGAAAATTGATTCAATGGAGCACCATCAGCTCTCACCAGCTGAGTATCTGTCCCTCTAATCACAACTAAAAAGATTTTCTTAGTCAATTAAAGGCTTGAAGCCTTTACTCACTCACACAAAATCCCTGTTGAAGTCGGTGCTAACAATGCGCTCATTTAAATCTTAACAAACCGCCGTGCGCGCGGTGCCTGGTGGCACAGCTAGTGCCGTGTATTGAAATACGCGCTCCCGCCATCCCCCGGCATCGACGGAGCAAGACGCACCGTTCCATACCGTCTCACGTGGCCCGGAATAATACCTGACTACCCTCCTATTCTGACACGTTTCTTTAGTATCTGACAAAAAAATTAGCACATGCATTATTTTTGCTACCAGGAGTATGAGCTATATGAAGAAAACATGTACCTGTGCTGACAGAGTGGGAGTACTTTAATTTCCAAATTACATACATAAATAAATCAAGCCGTATAACCTGATAAATGAAAGATTATGAAAATAGTAATATCCTGCAAAATCTTGAAAGGCATCATAATTCCTCAAACAATTATCTTCTGTCATATTTGTGAGTAGCCCGTGTAGTTCAAGAACAGAAAATACAAATGTGCTCCTTTAAAATTCATGAAACCACTCATTCTGTCATAAAAGCAGGCATCTTTCATGGCTACTTATTTCACACAGTCTCATAACTAATACTGACAGACACTTGGAATGCAAAAAAAAAAATAAGAGCGCCGGACAAAGAACACGAGCTGCTCGATTCTTATATTTTAATGCTTAAAACAGAAAATAAAATCACGTATTATATACGGCCAGAGAATTTCTGGTATAATTAAATTAAAATTTGTAGATAAAAATGAGATTGTACAAAGACTGGTGGCACACTGCTCCCAGGATTGGGCTGTGCTGCATCCATGACAACAGGATGGAAGGTTGCTTTTAATACTATTATCTTACATACCCACAGCTGAATGCTAATGCAGCTATACTGAGGAAATCAAGTTTCAGATCTGGATCCACTGAACTTACAGCCACTAGGCAGGGAGTTTAAAAGCCAGGCTAGCGTACAAAGACTAATATTATAGCTCTGTCAACTCCCCAAAGGTCAGATATTTCAAAAGGTATACACAAATATTAATTGTCAGGTAGTCCTGTACTGAAGACCGGAACCCAGGCAAAAATCAGGTTTTGCGACCATAATTTTCTTCCAATTTTATTTTATAAAATGGAGGCACGGAAGAAACAAAGATTAACTCAGACCAGTTTATGTTCTCAACACTGACACATGAAGCTGCTGCTTCTTATGAATGTTGCCTCAGAGAGGATTTTACCTGTTTTCCTCGATAAAGGAGATAGAAAACGTGTGGGAAAATGGCTGGGCAGCCTCCTTCTCCAGCGGATACCAACAGTTCAGTTAGCCCGTCCTTAGCCCGGTGGGGGGATGCAGCTCCTGATCCCAGCCTGCCCTGCACCCGCACAAGGAACCTCTGCTCTACCCAAAGGAACATCGAGCTCTTCCATGGGCACCTCTGCATCCACCCAGTCCCTTCTAGACACATCTCAATGCATCTTGTCCTGGATTTGAAATACAGTTTGCTATAAGATCATTAAAAAAACCCAAACCCAAGATACTACTCTGGGAGCAACCAGCTTAGTATTTCCCAAATAAAAGAATTGGGAGCTGTCTTGTAAAATCAATGCATCTCTTCCTTGTCAGTGCCAACAAAATCAAAACGGTTCAGTAAGTCCCTGGGCAAAGAAGCCCTCTAAAGCCTTGTTCTACCAGGAGTGATACGGGTGACTGGCGACACTGATCCATCTTCTGGAAGGTAAGGACAGCCTCGCAAACGCTTCAGCCTCTCCTTAGTGCACAGGTCATTGTCAGACTACTTTTTCTTCTCCAACCCACCACACTTCTACATGGAGAACTACCAACTATTTGAGCTGCTGACCATTTTCCTACAATAAGCTGTAACACGTTGTAACCCAGATCCAACTTATTTATAAAACACTGTCTCATATGTTGTCATACCCTGAAGAATATAAGGTTGCTACAAGAAACTCTTCTTGCTCTGTCTCCTGTCATAGTCAAGTGGGGACGTTCTGACAGGTAAAAATATCCCATTTTTCTATGTGGATGGATTCTTAAAGTAACTATACCTGAAATAAACATAATAAGATAAATAATATACGAATAGAATAAAATCATCTGAACCCACAGAACTAAAACGATGAGAAGAGGCACTTCTGGTGAAGGCTTCTCAAGCCTGTCAGGTGTACTTGCAGGACATCAAGCCAGCTATCATGGAAATGAGGGTTCATTAACAAGCCGCTGCAGAAGTGCAGTTCACAAGGGGTTTTTTCCCCTGGGCAGAGTACCCTTTCACTTCAAAAGAGAGGCTTCAGTGGGGCAGCAAAAGGAGGCTTCGTTTAAGGAAAAATAAAAGGTGGCAACAATGGTCACAACGATGACAGCGTTGGCCTCTAACTGGCAGAATGACAAAAAGTCGTAGCGTTTTATGACACTGTAATTGAAAAAAAGCATTAAGTTGTTAGTGGAAGTGTGTTTAAGAAAAGCCCTTCACGTGGATGTAATAGAAAATTAATCCTCAGAGCCCAGAAAGTCCCTGAGGAAGTAGAATCCATCATGAAGTTACCTCCTGTCCCAGATTCTCTTGTTGCCTGCCTCTGCTGACAACAGTTGTCTTTTCATTAGAGTATTTGATATCAATTTACTCAGACACCAGGGGCAAAAAAGGATTTCACTTTCTCCATCTGAAAGACACTGATCCACAGAATTAGTACTTTGAACAGATGCCAGAGTAAAATAGTGACACATTTTCTAAACTAATATCCACAGGTGGCCACAGCGAATTGTCCAAAGCCTCTCAGGGCTGCCCAGGCAGCCACGACTCTCCTGAATTTCCAGTGATTCTGGCACAGACAACAGCCCTTGTTGCGAAGGTATCTCCTTGCAGCCAGCTCTTGCTGAGGTTCACGTTTCCAGACTAAGCCCATAAAGAAGTGTCACCATTTGTAATGCCCTCCTCCAGATAATGCCCATCCTCGTGCAGCCAACGCAAGGGAGTAACTGCTCTAAGTCCATTTTCAGAGTAAAATCTCTCAAAAGAGGTTAACCTCCATTTTGGCGTGAATTAAGCATTAAATTAACTTCACATGATACAACAAATAACCTCAGGATGGGCGTCTACCTCACCTGCTTCTACCCGTTTCTAGTGGCGTGAGAACCAACAGTGCAAAACACCTGGAGAAGCAATGACCCAGTTGGCAGAAGGCTGCCACGCTGCTTACTGCCAACTGACCTGGCATCTGGTGAAAACTGCGGTTCACCCCAAAGACAGTGTGAAACTTTGCCCACCTAGAAATGTTTTCACAGACTTTGGCTCATTTCTTTTTCAGACCTTGATTATATTGAGGAATTATCACAGAAACCCTTAAAAAAATGAACTGCCCTGAAATGGCTGGTTCTGCACCCACAAGGGATCTGATCTGGGTGCCCAGTCACCCCATAGGAGCCCTGGCAGGGGACCAGCCTTGGCTGAGTCGTTGCAGAGCTGGGCTCCTCACTGTTCTTCCTCAGCACCCAGAGTCAGGTTTAAGCAAGAAGCTGACTCTGCAATTGAAGAAACTCTTCTGGGCTTGCAGCAAGCAGAGCTTGTGCTTTGCTACAGCCAGAAGCAACCTAAAGTGGATATCTAAAATCAGACAGCATTAATTTTCTCCTAAGCATCACTGCATCTTGGTGGAAGAGTGGAAAATGGAGGTGGAAACGAGAGCAGCAGAAACAAACTGCCGTTCATCAGCAGGACACCTACACCACGGACACGGGAGCCTCTGTACTCAGCACATCACTGACCCGCGATGATCCCTCACACGCAGCAAGGATCTGTCAGGGTTTAGGCTCAACGAGGCTTCTAATAAGGTGCAAAAAAATGTTATTTTTATCAGAAGACGGGGATCAAACTGAGACAACCAATTTATCCCGAGAGAAACCTACTGAGAATACTTACATAGAAGGTTTCTCTCCAAAAACAAAGAGGAAAAGGAATTGCAAAAGCATCAGTGATTGCTGTTCCTCCATCACTTTTTATCCTATTGCTTTGATGCTCAAATGAGCTTCCTCACTCCCAAACCCCCCCTCTCAGGGCAGGTGTGCTGTTAATCCAGTACAAGATGTGGAAGATGTGGAAACCAGCCTGCAAAACTGCGCGACACCGAGCAAAGCTTCCCCTCCGATCTTCAGCTACTTCATTGCCTTCACCGCAGCTTCAGCAAAGACCCAAGGCAAGACCCTGCTTTCCACCACGGGAGAAACTCTAAACCCTCACATTTTATCCTGCAATATAGACCATACCCCAAAACATTAACCCAACTCCATGCGGATAAAAATCTCTTGTCCTCACAAGCAGTCCTGATCTGGGATGGCATCCATGGGCGGGGAGGGAGCGATGATCCCACTAGTCACCCCACGGGCACGGGATGCTCAGACCAGTGGAACGGGGCTGAACCCATTCCCAGCCCCCACGCCTGACTGCCAGCCAAGGCAGGGAAAGCACAGAGCAACCAAACGGGCTCGGACTCCGCATTTGGGAGTTTTCATTTCAGCCTCCGTTTCTTCCACTGGTTTGGTACTTCTTCCAGTCAACTCTGCTTTTTTGGAAAAAAAAAAAAAAAAAATCCGAAAGAAATTCCACCACTTTTTAAAAGAAACCTTTAAAGACAGTTACTAATTATGTTTTGGAAGCTGGGCTGGATGTCTGGAACAAAAATGCTCAAACCAACTTAATACTTCCTGTATTTCAGTAATGTGGGTATGCAGGCATAGAATAGTCTGAATATTTTTATTGGATGATTTAAAAATAGATAAATGATTTGACTTTGGTTCGTTAGTATTTACTTCAGAAAAATTCTGAGGTCATATTGTTGTTTAGGGAAAAAAACCCATATTCCCACAGTCCAATCATTTTCCAGTTGTCAGCAGTTAACGCTGTCTTCAGCTCAGGTATTCCGTTTTCATTTAAAAGAGTCTCTCACATTTTACCCTTCTTCTCCTCAAACATATTCCCATTTTGCCAATGAAACGCCAAAAATTATTTGTATTTCTATTCCTAATAGAGTGGTTTACAAGAGAGGGAGGTTACGGGTGAGATAGTCGGCTGCTCGGGCTGATGCTGAGCGCCTTTGAAAAATGCCCTCCATAAACATAACACTGACATTGTTACAGCATCATAAAATCACAGGGTCAAATCCTGTCAACGTGAAAATACTCAAGTTACTCATCTACCTGCGCCCGCAGTGTCAGTCACTTGTGGCTGTGCGGCACCACACTCCAGTTACCGGAGCTCAGCCTTCCCGGCCACGTTTCTCTTCCCTGCGCGGCTGCAGACCCTTGATTTTGAGAGGTGAATTCACCTCGACCTCCACTCAGTGACTTCAGAGAAGTTTTTCCTGGTTTTTGACCAATTCTTTATTTTTCCAGTAATTGCCCAGCAGGCTTTTTCTCAGCAGCGTTCGCAGGGTGGAGCAGGTCTTTCCCTCCTCCTCCTCCTCTCCCTGGCAAACAGCCCATCTGGCACCCATGTGGCAGCGATTGCGACGTGGGATCTGGCAGAAAAGTGCCACGTTACCAGCAGCAATCACGGCCATAAACAGCCCAACGACACACAAAGAAATCACTTCCAGATTATTATTTGGTTTTAACCTGAGATGTGGAGAAAGCGTACGCATAAAGCATCACTTTTTTTTTTTTTTACTGCAACTCGCAGTGGTGATAATACAGCATGGGTCTGCAGTAATAAGTTTTCTTTAAGCCACCCTTTCCTCCCCAAAAGCTTAACACCGCAAGGTCCCGCCTAAGCTCGGCTCCCAGCTGCGTCGCTGGAAGCACTCGAAGCTTCGTGGCGTACGATCTAAAGGGCAGGGAGAATACATTTGCTACAGCCCCGTTACCCCAGCGGAGAGCTGTTTGGGGTTAATATACATCCTTTAGGATTCTCTTCATTACGGGGGGAAGGGAGCTATATAAACAGACTTGGGGGGAAAAAAATGCATTGCTCACATTTTTTAAAAGTTGCCTCAGGCCGTTATAAGTTACATAAAGTTGCTGCTGTTCCTGTTGTAGTTATGCCAAAGTTATCTAAGGTGACGAGCCTAAAGTGACAACTCCAAACTTGGAAAATAAGGGTTCCTAAATGGGACCTTTACACATACACAAAATCAACCAACAGCCCCCAAATTAAGACAGGACTTCAGAATTTCATTGTAATCATGAAGGTTATTCTAAGATTTTTTTTTTTAAATACACAAACCGTCTATTACTTAAAACCAGAGCAATTACTTGTAGATTAGCAGAGTCTGAAAGAAACTATTCTTGTTTCAGTAGTTGCATTCGTGGACTTCATTTAGCCTGACACTTGTGTAATAATGTGAATATTTAGCTTTTCTGAATATTTATTCCCTACACTCATGACTTCTAGAAATCCTTCAAAATCTTCCACGTTAGAAAGAGAAGATAAAACGAGAGATATTCTGGGGAAAATTACTCCCTTTTCTTAACATTCTTCTCCCCCCCACACAGGCATTCTTGATTTCCCACATACATTTTTAAGGCCCTGCAATGCGAGTTTTCAGGAGCTAAATCTACGAGAGAAATCTGAAAGACAGGATCCTTTAAAATAATCGAGGCAAAAATCAAAGTCATCCCTAACTAAACACAATGGTAGAAAGTTGTACATCGTCTGTGCCTTTTACGAGCGAGAGAGAGGAATGATTAAAAATGCACCGAGCGCCATGAATGCCATTTTACTGTCATTTCCTTTGATTAACCTTCACCTGACCTCAATCCCTAAGGCAATTTCAGTTTCTTTTTGTTCTTCCATTTAAATTCTTCAGTACACCAGGTGAGCCCATCTCCGTCGCTACAGAACGCTCACGGAGAGCAGGCTGGTTTGGGGGAGGATTTCACAGAAAATGTGTGCTCTAGAGAATCATTTGCAAAACCTGAAGAGGGACAATAACAGGTCACATTCGCCGCAAAACGGGGATTTTTACAATCCCTGAGGAATGAGATCACGGTTTTTTTCTGGGTATGAGCTATAACATAGTTGAACAAACCACACCAGTTTACACCAGAGCAGGACCTCAGTGCTGCTGGTCGGTACGGACGTACCAACCTCACATGTTGGCAGTTCTCAGCAACATCTCTGCTCTACATCGGTAACGGTGTCTGCTTCCCCATGAGGTAGAAAATGTAACTTGCTCACTGGAATGGGAGAAAGCCCAGCATGAATAAAAACTTTTAAAATGGATCATAAACTCTTTGCAGAAGGAATGGATCCAGAATTCAACGTCTGCACAGAGATCTGATACAATTCTTTCTTATTTTAAAACTCACTATTTTTCGACGAGTCTCACACACACACACGCCCCCTTGGGGGGTGAGTAGAAGCCATGAAAAGTTGTGTACTTAGATTCTGTTCTTCAACTTTAAACTGTATAATAAAAATGGACAAACTGGGATGGGGAAGGAAAAAACCACAAAAACCATATCAGATCTGTAAAGTATGCCTGATGACGAAGCGGTAAGGACATCTGACCTGTTTAGATCATCAGAGACTGACTTAAGGGATGAGTCAATCCTCATCCATAAGAATTGGTGTAATGCTGAGGCTTCTGATAGCACATTTTTAATCTATCATCAGGAAAGCTGCCACAGTCAAATCAAGCCTAGAATCAAGGAGCATAGTTCTAGCTCTTAGGAAACACCATGAGCCACTGTATCCGTTTACTTTGGGATGAAGAGATACTTCATCACACATGGCCTTTATTATCATTCCAAAAAATACTCAGTTACATAAGCAGAAGCTATGGATTCAATGTAGGCTTTGCTCTTCGTCGCTGTCAGCCAAATGTGTCATCTGATTGGATTCACATCATCTCGGTCCCATATTATTCACCATAGATGAATTTTCAGGACTTAAAAATAATAATAATAATAGTCCCAAGCTGTGACACGAGGCATCGACATTTCTTGCAAACTGCCAACCAAAAAAGTTCAGTTCGGATCCACTGAAATGTATAGACATGAAAGGTTGTATTTCTTCTAGGCATTTTAATTTTATTTTCTTGCTACCTCTAGATCCAAATAAAAAAGAAAAAAAAGGAGGTTAAGCACAAGCCCGTTGGATTTCAAAATGGTAAAATCGACTGTGGTGGCAGTTTCCAAACTCTACCGTCGTAAAGCGGGTGATTCATTAACTCCGATCCTCTCCCGTCAGCAATCTCATTCTCCACCAACCGGCACTTCCTGACAACATGAAGGAGTTGCAACAGAGGAGTCCTGTTGATCTCAACCATGATCCTTCTCTGATCTTAAATATTTAATAATATTCATAAGACAATTCACACGCACTCTTAAAATCCAGCCATCTTCGACGGTGTTTATGCAAGCTCTGCTTCCTTTTCATCTCTAGAAACATCCAGGGAGCGACGCCAGCTCTGCGCCTGCGGCTGGGTGGTCTCGTCCGTGACATTCTCTGCACAGTCTTCCACCGCACCATCTCCACCAGGTTCTCTGGCAAACTGGCCAGCTCTCGAATGGCAGCTGTGCTCACCTGATAGAGCGGAGGAACAAAAGGATCTGAAACTGCCTTAGGGAGGGAGGTCAGGTGAAGGTTAATCGAAGGAAATGACAGTTCGATGGTATGCATGGCCCTCGAGATTACTTATGTGTATTTTCTTGGGAAATATTTAACTGTTTTATCTCTATTTAGGAGGAAACCAAAATAAAGTGCATATGGGAAAACAACGCAGGAGAACCCATTGCTGCCTCGGAGCCCAGAAGGGCTCGCATCGGTGGGATGCAAACTCGCCAGCTGAGAGGTGGAGAAAGCCACAAGATGACAACTCTGCGTGTGGTTTCACTGATGTAAAACGTTTCAGTACCGTAAAACACAGCACAGCAGCCGGGGAGCAGGGAAACTCAATGGAGCTCTCGTTTACCCTGCTCCCCTATTTACTCCCAGTATTTTTTAGCCTTCTCCCCGAATGGGTGCTGGAGCTCAGGAGGGAAAACTACAGCTGGAAAATACTCTGGAAGTCTACAGAAACTCATTTGTGTCTCGTAATGAACTTGCTTTGGCCATGTTCCCGCCTCATTTGCATTTCCTTTCCAACAACGTTCATGCACTTGGAGTTTTACTTTCAATAGTACTTTCAACAACAGATTTTAAGCTTGCATGCGTGTGGAAAGGGGTTTTTAAATACACCCTCCTCAAACATTTAATCATGAAATTTACTCCAGCATTTGCCCTCAAGCAATTGGGGAATTAAACAAATACTACATGACTTATCAATCACAAATAAGTAACACACCCTGAATTCCGATTTCTCGTTTTGATTAAAAAAACCCTTGTCAATAGTGCTCATGAAAAATTTTGACAACTATTTTTTTATTCCTCCCACAGAATAAAAGGCAAAATTCACCGAATGAATTATTAATTATGAGTTATTCATCCAGCTCTACTAAAAACTCATCTGCTTCTTTTTTTAAAGCATCAAAAAGGTCTTTCAAATATAAGTTGCAATAATGAAATACGGCAGCGGATCTTGAAACGTGCCCTTACCCAGTGAGCAGACACGTAAAAGGTTACGGTCCCAGAGTTATTACTCCCCCATCACTCCGACAATTGAATTTGAACACAGTCTGTTGCAGTCTCTATAACGCAAGACCATAAATGCTCAAAACTAATGTATTGCTCTTTGTTCCACCTGGCAAAAATAGACTGACAAACGGAGTTGATGACAAGATGCAGATGAGCGTTTCAGGCTTACTCTTACCCACATCTGTAGATTTGTTTGCAATACCCGCGCGTGGTTAGAAACGTTCACGAAGGAGCCACGAAAGAGGACGAGATCACGTTGTCTTTAATCCACAGGAAACACTTGCATAAATAGCAATAGCTATTTCTTTTAAAATTAGCGGGGAAGAGTCGTGATTTAAGGTGGCGGTATTGACACCTCTGTGTCGCGCTCTGCTCCCTGGTACCTGACAGATTTTCTGAAGGACGCACGTGAAAGCCCTTGCACGATACGCGTATTAACATACAAACCAGGCAAAGATCCCCCCCAAACCGGTAAGGGATGTGCAAAACCTTTCATACTACATGGTTTGGGGGTTTTAAATTAGCGATTTCGAAGCCTGAACCAATTCCAATCATACTGAAAATTCCTGAACTTGCCTTTTCTACGTGCGGCAGTTGCGACCGCTCCTGCCCGTGCCAGGGAAGCACCAGCCTCCCAAGAGGGACCAAGCTGCAAAGGGCAAAAAGGGAGAAAAGCAGCCACTTCACGCTGATGTAACAGACTTGTTTGTAGAAATTAAGGGTTAAGAATCCAAAAAGAATATGTTCCAGGGAAGTTTATTTTCAGAATAAAATCCTGTCCCATAGACCAAGCATTCCGTAGTGAATGAATTATAAGTTTTCTAAAGCCTCCTACTGAATCAGGGAACTGAAACACAAAATGCAGAGAGAAGGAAGAAAAACAGAAGAGTGTTTCAACGCCAAAAATCGCCCATCCAGAGGTCTCCATTTCTCATAGTCTCCGAAGCATTTTTTTTTTTCTCTGTAGAAAGACGAACCTGTAAAATTACTGTTCTTTTTGAAATAGCCACATACTACTGCTCTAATAACACTTTTCAGTCTTATGTATTTTACAGTCCAAGAATATAAACTTCATCTTTCCGTTATCTAGGGTCAGAATCACTTAATTGGCCTGGCAAGTCTTCTCCTTGGGAATGACGCTTTTACCACCATTCTGATGCAGGAGACCTATCGGGCTGCCTGCTGGAACTGCTGCATTCATGACTTCTGGACATCTGCCTGACACTGAAATTAATTTCCAGCATAAAACAGTTAACAGGATAACCCTAGATAAAGGCAAGTATAATATTCATTTCATTCTTTTTGTTGGCAATGTTGTAAAGTCCGTTGCTCAAGTAAAAAGCACTTTTCTGAGCCAGACACAAATTAATTTTACCATTCTTCTTCAAATATGGATCTTAAAAGTCAACTGAAGGCTACGACAGCTTTGAAACCTTCCGGTGATTGTTTTAATTACCTATCATACAGCTGCGAGACGCTGGCAAAGGGAGGGGTGGAGAGAGAAGGGGGAACAACACCTGGTGTGTCAGCAACGGGTTTTCTGACATAAAGAAGCAAAAATAGTTTCCAAGCACTCAGGCCATCAAAAAGCTCAGCAAAGTCAACACGGATTTCGTTGTTGGTACATTAATGTGGTATTTTTATTCAGGACCACATGGTTTTGTTCTGTCGATAACTATTTTCCCTGTTAAACAAACCCACCGAACCTCCAAATGTTAGATGTAGGAATTCTGACAGCTTTTAAGGCTGGCTTTTCAACCCAAAGTTCACGCGCACACCACAATAAGTTGCTAAAGGCAAACATGGGGCTTCCTTCTAGGGTCTCGTTCTCCAGCAAATCACCTCGCTGCACTTTTTCCACAACTCCACAAAAAGGCGTATTTTTTGTCATTCCGACCCCTAATAGAACTGGGATCTCGAGGCTGTTAGGGCTGCTGATGGCCTTTGACACCCCGGCTTCCAGCGCCGCAGCAATCAGTCAGTGCTGGGCTAACAAAAGACCGCTCAAACGTACAGTTGTCATCCCCACGCTACATCTGCTGGCCATGCTGTTAGGAAGCGTTGACCCCGTCACTTCACCGTAAACACCGCCGAAATCAACAACAACAAAAACAGAAATGAAAAAGGAAACCGGATGTCAGAAGTCAGGTCAGCGCGTTTTATTTGCACATGTGTCAGTAAAGATAGAAGGAATCACTGAATTAAATTAAATCAAAGCAAACCTGCTAATTAAAACAGCTAAAATTATGTTTGTGAAGATGTGCGACTGGTTTCCTGCTTATCTGCAAATAAGCCTCCCCGTAATATAAACATGTTTCTATCTCCACTTCATTTATAATAAGTCTTTAGGCAGATTGTAATTAGTATTTTGAGCTTCTGAGAGAAGATCTATTGTGTTACTAGAGAAATATTTTTCCTGACCATCAAAATACTTATTTCAGCTTCGCTCTCAAGGGTTCTCACCTGTTCTTCTCATGCTGGTCAAAGTCTCGTATCCAATTTAGCTGAATCAAATTGTCTGGGTATGTGTCCGAATACCACCACCCTCATAAAGCATCGCTTGTAGTCGACCAGAACTGAAGGCATCGCTTTCAGCTCCACCTACAAGCCAAACCAGAAATTAGGACCAGTTTTGCTTGGGTTTATTCTGCGGTTTGCTTTTCGCTCAGCGTTGAAAGAATGAGCGAAATGATCACGTTAGGGAGTACAAGAATGGGTCGAAACAGAAGTTCTGCACAAAAATGATGCTATTTACAAAAATCAAATTCTGTTTCTGTTTTACTCATTCCCAAGTTCACAATGCATAATTTTATACAAACCCAATTACATAGCTCAGTGATTTACTGGCAAGGCTGGCCAGAAGGAATTATCTGGCTTTAGCTAATGTGTGTGCCTTTACAATCCAAACAAATCCAGAGAAAATTGCAAAATGGCCACAAAGAGAAAAAAAAGAGTCGAGTCAGAACCGCACCAGAAGTGATACCGTATGCAAGCTGAAAAGGAGTTCACCTCACCCCATGGTTTCACTGGATAACCAATAAACTGCGGCTACGAGCGTGGGTTCAGCCCTTCAGATCATGCACTATTTATTTATTCCAGCCTTTAAGCACGGATGGAGTTTCACTGGCTTGGAAAGCGCGCTGTTTTCTTTTTGCCCTTTTCATCATTTTTTTTTTTTTTTTTTTGAGGCTTAGTTTGCACAGTTAACGGATGCGTGGACTGACTTCAACGGGATTACTCAGATGTTTACGGTTACCCACGGGCTGGAGCAGGTTTTTTAGATTCGGGGCTATAAGGCATTAGGCCACGGAGCTGCATGTGCATCACATTAGCAACTGGCTGCGCAAAGGGACTGTGATCCGATACCGGCCTCTCGAACACGAAAATTGCAACCAGTAACGCTGCAATAACCTCTGCGCGTTACTTACGCGGAGAAATAGCTCTTGGTTTTGTTGAAACACTTCTAAAACAATACAGAAGGTCTTGGGGGAAGCCCCGACTCGTTGTATGGTTTGTATGAAGTGAAATTTCTAAGTCAAAAATATAAACAAACCATCTGTGATTTTTTAACTGCACAACAAATCGTTTCAGAGTATTGCAGTTATTTTCCCTGGAATGACCAGCGGGCACAGCTCTCAGACAGAGATTTTGTTGGCCATGGCTCAGAGTTCATTTACTCACTTCCCTCAAACCAACCGCCTCCTAAAAATGCATCAAACGGCAAATATGCTAAACCCCAAATTTTGCTGTAATTGCCTGTGCCAGCACTAAGTCCTACATCAATAAGAAACCCCACTGATGTCAGCATGACTTGTGACAACACAAGATTTCCCTGCCCTCGGTACAGCTATAAAACTGGATCCTTGGTGGGTGTATTTGAATTATATGGATTATATATGATTAAACAGATTTGGATTAAATCAGGGCAATGGGCTGCCTTATCGAGAACAAACTGTCAGGACCACATTGATGTACAGTGATCAAGGTGACCTTATAGACTTATTACAACCCAGAGCAAACTCGGATCAACTTCAGGGGATGAGGATTTTTTTTTTTTCCGCTCTGCAAAGACCAGGCTGCAAGATGTGAGGAGTTAAAATGCTGCTTTCCTGATGAATAGTTTTCATGCCTTAAAATTATGAGTCAGGCAACAAAGAGCAATCTTTCTTGCAGGGGAAGCCAATCTCAGCTAAACTCCTCGAGCCCTGTTGCATTCATCAGGATGGAAAATACGGGTTTATGGCTGCGCTTTGTCCCAGCAGGCAAGAAAACCCCAACAGAGGAGAACATCATCTGAATGAAGAAACCCACCAAAATCCCACCCGATCCAAGGTGGCCCTGCGTTACACCACTGCGTTATCACACCTCATTTTTAAAACGTGCTCTGAATATTGCTGTGAAACCTGAGTTTTTATTACTATGGTTAGTCTTCACTGAGCCCACACCTCTGGTATAAGTGTACAGTAGGGTTAACCGTGAACGACAGAAACAAATCTCTTCCTCGCTGGAGCAGCGAGGATACAGCTGAGCAAAGAAGTTGGTGGCACGAATCTACAATAACTTGCAGCTAACCAGAGCTGAAGTGTTAACTGCAAACACTTCAGACAATTCCTGGGCTGCTGCTCCAGCAGAAGGGCTTTAACGGCGCCGGAGCGCACGGATGCTGATACATACCCTCACGTTTAGCACAGGCCACAACGGGCAACCACCGTGACAGAGGTCACTTGGAGGGGAGGGAGGAAAAAGACCTAACGGATATAAAAAGGCTAAAAAGAAAAAAGACCCTGGGCTGCCACAGTCTGGGGGTTTGGCAGAGTAACAGAGATAAACTAATCAGCAGCACAGCTTTCCCGCGCCGAGCTTTCCGAGGGGTTCTGCACAGAGCCTCTCTCCTTTGGATTAAGCAGCCCAGGAGCTCCTGGATCCACACGTAATGAAGAGAAAGAGGAGGGGAAACGGGAAAGTAACGGTAACGGGAATAGTTTCCTGAAGTTTCCTGCAAGTTACGCACCAGCTCAAAAAGACTTGTAGCCCAAGATCCCCTATAAAAATTTCAAAAGGCTTGCTGGGGGTGGAAAGCTGTTACATAAGCCATTAGCGCTTCAGAGAGTTTGTGCGGCATTGTATCTCGTACAGACACGTGTAGCAAACATCCGAACCTCTGCATTCACATCTGCACTGAAGGACCTGTGTTCTGCAGTCAAGCTGTGGTGAAGCCGCAGGTCTGGAAACTTCCTCCCCTTGAACATCTATCCTCTAAATGAGTCCCCCACCCCATCCTCTCCTCCACCAAGGACATTTTTAGTAAGATTGCTGTGCAGCTAATTACATTACCATGGCATCCAAGTACCACACAGTCATGAGACCTACTTCTTTTAACACCCCTTGGGTTTGTCGAGAGCAGTTAATAGGGAAACATCCTTACGTTTGGAGAGCCGAGGCACAAGGTCAAGTCGTTTGTCCAACATCACTGCAGAGGACGCACCGGGCAGGATATTGCTCGGTGTGGAGTAGCTGCCAGAATGGACTACATGCCAAAGCAGCCGCATGACCACCTACTTAACCAGCCACCATGGCCTCAGAGCTGCTCTCAGGAGACAGTGCTGGAACTCCAAGAGGAAACCTTGAGCAAATAGAGAGAAGTATGTGCTTGCCACCAGCACTCTGCAGCCTCCAGCTGCACCATCAGCCCTGGCAGTAGCATCATGCTGAACTGATGGCCCCAGCGCCTTGCCAGCTTCCCAGAGTCCTTCCTTGTGGAGTTCTAGCGACTTCTTCTGCAAAGGCAAATGTCCCCAGGCAGAGCTCACCCTGTAGATGGGAGCGATGCAGACGTCTGTTTGCTCTGCAATAAACCGATTTCTGTGGCAAATGTCAGGGAACCCGGATTTTTAACACGGCCAGCTCCACCAGTCCTCTTGTCCAGTCTCGGGACTGGAGTTGAGCTGTGTGTCATTCAGATGGTGCCCCCAGACTACGAGCTTCCTGCAGACAATGGTCTGAGATGAGCTCCCACTTGCAGAGATTTCCCAGCTCCTGGGACCTTGCCTGAAACTCTGCTCCCTTTCAGCTCTTCAAGAGCAGGGCGCTAACTTGAAGAGCTGTTTTCTCCATGCTATTCCTCCACACAGAACAGAATCACTCTTTACTTGCAGTTCCTCTCACCAAGTTCTCTCATCTATTTCCATTTGCTTCCTCTAACAGACTCTTTAGTCACATTTGTGCTGCTGGAAAGGTTTGGTCACGACTTAGTGCAGCCTGTGGTTTATTTGCCTATTACTGCTATTAGATCAGTTTAAGCCTTAGAGAGTCGCGTGTTATCTTTGGTGCTGCCGTCTCTCGCTGCTCTGATGTTAAAACATCTCATCCTATATTCTCACACAGCATTTTCACCAGATAATTATTAAAAAGCAACCGCAACAAAACTTGGGGTGGAGGGCTCAAGCCCCACTCGTGGCAAGCACACCCTGCCCAGTCCCGCCTCCAGCCATGCCACCAGCTCACTAAGCTTTATGGTGGAGACAGGCTCAACCACACCAGTTTGACAGGCTCGTAATTTATGCAATTAACATAAACCCACAGTACTGCTTCCTGAACCTGTCAGCCCGCTGAACTAAGACAACAAGCTGAATACTGAGATATATTCTGCCACTGAGCTTCCTGATAAAGCTGAGCTCTGTTAAAATTGAGAGTGGACTTCAAACAGCCGGGACTGGAGGCATTTGGCCAAAGGCGTAACCCACAGGAGAGCTCACTTCTTTGACAAAACTTACTCAAATCTTTGCCAAAAAACCACGGATGTCATGTTGTCGGTCCGCTCTAGGGTACTGAACACACAATACTTGAGGCAGCAGACAGATTAATTAATACAGATAACAGAGAGCGGTATATAACCACGAAAGGGAGAGCTGAAACCACAGAGGACTGAGGCTTCCCTAGGGCACAGCGGTGTTTTTTTAATGTCCACTTCCTTTTCAATAGCATTTTTAGAAGAACAGCAGTCAGCCAGCTACAGCCATGGATAGTCAGTGGTGGGGAGAGAGAGAGTGTGTAAAGAAAACCCTACTCCTGACACTCAGCATCTACACTTTAAGCTGCAGCAGAAACAGCTGCCTCGCTATTCATTAGAGAGGGGATTTGCCAAACACACTCCCTGAAGCTGTTATGCAAGGTAGTGCTACGTGCATCCTCTCCTTCTGCAGCGATGGAGGCTGAAAGCGTTCATATTTAGTTCTCCCATCCCCCTAAATCTTCTCCACAAAGGACACTGTCACCACCAAACCTCTGCAACAAGGATCGTTTCTATATCTGACAACCTTTAAAGCCCCAAAGAAAGGGAAAGGGAAGCAGTAAAGCTCTCTGAAGAGCTCTTTGGTGGAACAAGCAGAATTATGAGCAGCAGGAGAAATATGAGTAATTAAGACAACAGTATATCTATATCTTACAGCTGACAGAGTGAAGCTGCAAGTTAGCTCTGGGCAAGACGTTAGCGGAGGAAAGAACTGAGCAGACTGTTTCTAATGTTCTTGTTGAAAAGCAAAGCCCAGGAAAAAAGCTAAAGGGACAATTTCATTAAAAAGAAGGAAGTAGGTTGGCTTAAGAGAGCGGTTAGATGCAGTCTTGTAACATTAAAGGAGCAGGTCAACAGCTAGCTGTAACAAGACAAGCAATCGTTTGGGGAGTCAGCCAACATGGCACTCGCTGCTCTTCAAAGAAAATACTCTTAAATTATCTGGCGGTGGGTTATACTGAAAATTAAAGCTGCAGGATTGCACCACCGCACAAAACAAAGCGCTGGGGTGGATCGAGGCTGCAGGAAAGCAAGCCACGACTTCTTCCAACGAGCAGCCCAAAACAGTGCCTGGTTTTAGGCGGTCGACGTTCATCCAGAGCCGGTGTGGTGGCCAGGACGCGGCGGTCGCTCCTGCCCGTGGTCCACCCAGCGCGTCCCCGTGCCAGCTCAGGTGCAAGGACCCGAGCTGACAGGGCTGTGCTGCCCACGTGCTGTCGGGGCTGCAACCGCTGCACGGAGGGGCTGGATCCGCTCCCATGCCGCAGCTCCTCTGACAAGTGCATCAACTCGATTTCACTCCTTCCTCCGGCCCCGGCATGCTCCAGCGATTCCCCAGCTGGCAGGACGGCCCTTTGCGGCTACAGCAGCATGGTTTATAGCAGCCCCGAGGCTGTGTTTTCCATCTAGTATATATAAGTGAATTAGTGGAAAATTTGAGCTTACACAAATCACAGAGCCAGCGCACAGTTTGTCATGGCCAGGCAGCCTTTTCTCAGGGCTGGAGCAGCAGTAATGAGGTGCAGTAAAGAAATTGCAGGCTGCATCCACGGCTCCTGTATTACAGCTGGGTTTAGAGCTGGGAAGGGAAGTGCTGTTAGACAAGAGCAGGGAAAGAAAGACCAACGGCAGCTCCCATATCTACATAGATCGAATGTATGGCCAGCACAGTCACCTGGGGCTTGCAGCCGAAAAGATCGATGCATGGATATTTGGAAAGAGCAGCCTTCCTCCCTCACCTCCCAGGCTCCATCTGTGTGAGGAGGAGATGGGAATTACGCAGAGGCCAATATTTGCACTGGAGAAATGACGAAAGGGGTTGCTCCAAATTTACATTCTTGTAAACAAGAGCAGCATTTGTCCAAATGATAAGGGCTGTAGCAAAGGCAGAGCCAGAGGGCACCGAGCGAGGGTCACCAGCTGCAGCTGCTGTTGCCACCCAAGAAGAGGAGCTCCATGTCTGCAGCAGGATGAGGGACAGGGGAGGTTGGGAGGTGCTAAAATCTCTCACTACGGTTTTCACATGACTACCCCGGTATGCCTCTCACAACATCTAGCACATCCAAATTTCTAGCCACACTCCGGCTGAGTGCCCCAGCAGCTACTCATTCCTTCTGAGCCTTCATTTATTTGCGCCTACAAGTCCCAGCTCTTCTCAAGCATTTGGGTGGCCCTATCAACAGCAACGACACTAATTTACACTAAAAGGACCCCTGGAATATGTGCTTGACAGTGAAGCACAGCAGAGGTACTCCCTATCCCGTCTTCCTTTCCTACGTTCTCAGCCAGGGGCGCGGTGAGTGATGGATTGTGCCGTTGCTGACTGCGCCGTCACTTACTTGGTGTAGAGAGTCAGAAGCGAAGGGTTTTCTTGCTCCAGACTATTCTCTGCCATTTTCCCCACTCTAAAGAAGCGCGTATGTCTGTGTGAGGAGCCTGCGCCACCCTTTCCTACACAAGGCTGGGGGGAAGCCTGCCCTCTGCATATTTCAAATCACAAACTCTAATGGCTCCTTCAAATACACACTTATAGGCAGCCCATAAATCAAAACAGATAGTCAAATCCTGCTTACGGATCTAAATCCTTCTTATACTCTTGGGCAGGTCCATTATGTACCTAAGGTGTCACACTGCCTATATATTTCTCCCCCCACCACCACCCTGGCTGAGCCACATCTTAGCACTGATTGAGAGCACCAGAGTGTGTAGCCCTTAAAAACTCAAAAATTTCTCACTTTCCTGAGCACTAAAATGCATCTAAAATTAGGAAGAATGGCCTCCTGTCATTTTGTTGACTTGCCAATGAGTTTATTTACTCGCTCGTCCCACAGAGCAATTGTTTCATGGAAATGCAAAAATGTTTAATATTCCACTGCGACGCCAGGCAGAGGTACCCGAGTCTCGCCCCCGTGCCAAGCAAAGAAAATCCAAGGGCTGAAACTGCTCATCAGCTGCTTTTCATATAAAGGTGAGCATCTTTGCCGTTCTTTGGGATGTATATTGTTAGAAAGCGAGCTCAGAATTTCATATTATTATCATATTATAGATGGCATTCCTTTGGTAAAGGGTCAAAGATCAGGAAGACAAGAAAAATAAGGAAATAAAACCCAGCAACGATCAGATCTTTCGCCGGCGTAATTGGACACTGAAGTCCACGGAGCGGTGTCCATTAGCAGGAGTGGGTGATCTGACCCATACGCTTACCACTTTCAAGTATAAAGATTAAAACAACACGCCTAACAGCAGAAATGGGTCATATGACATTGCGGAGAGGCTTGGGTTGCCTAAAGTTCTGGAGAAATTTTCAGCCTGCCATCAGAAAGACTTCAAGGCTGTTTATCCAAACTTCTCAATAGCTCCTTCTAAAAAAGGGTGATGAGCAACCATGTTCAGCAACACAGATTTTTAATGTAATCTGTTTATAGTTTTAGAACAATTTCCAGAATAGAACGTTTTTTAAATGTCCTAAGCCTTTAGCATTCTCACTTTGATCATCTCCCATCACGTTATGGCTCAGAACAGAACGTGATGGAGCCAGGCTAACGAATCTGCCAGAAATGACATCAGAAAGCCGAGGGACCTGAAAAAAGAAAAGTGCTCTATCAAAGCACCATGCTCTTCTTCAACATTTGCCTTTTTGTTTTCTGTCATATATTTTAATTAATGTTTTACTTTCACTGGATTTATTTTGCTGGTATGAAAGCTCAGAGCTTGTCCTTAGACTAAAACTCACACTGAAAACAAAAGGAGCCTTATTTGACCAAGGGAAGACAGCAGGAGGTCCTGGGGGAACAATAGCCAACAGTCCTTTTTGGGGGTTCACCAGTTTAAATAACAAACACCTTCTTAGGAAGGTCACGCTAAATAATAATTGTGGATTTTGTAGCCCGTGGAAGGGAGAGATTGCTCTTTGACGGAGTTTATAGTACTAACCTGATGCGAGCAGACAGCTGCAAAAATGACGTGATATCGGCGATAAAAATATTCTTTCTACCTTTAGGCAGGAGGAACAGCCTAGTAGCAAAGGGCAGGTCCCGCTGGCCTCCGCAGTCCTTACGGTTGAAGACGGGGACTGACGGACGTGGCACTACTGACCAGTGGACATACTGACCCAATATGTGTTTCCTTTAAACACTGTTTACCGCCTCCCATTGAATGCCGCATATACAGCAGGCAGTCTTTTAAAAAACTGCAGACAACAGCATTTATTGCCCTTTTAATTCAGCCGTGTGAGACCCGGCAAATAACTTGGTTTTAAAAAATGCTGTAATTACAGCGCACCCCCCCCCCCCCCCGCCCCCTCGCCACGGTTCTCTCTGCTGTAGAAATAGATAATTTCTAGTACTAAAAGTGATTAAATTTGGTGCATTTCCAACTTGTATTTTAACCATGCATTACCTCCTGCATTGCCGCATAAATATTAATAGACAGCCCGATACGGAACTGTTGCCCGTAATGCCCTTGGAGAACCATAATCACGGTGAGTGGAGCAAAGGAGATGAGAGAGCGCACTGAAGATGGTCGCTCTATCCCCCAGCGTCACTGAGCTACCCTGGGTCAGGCGCTTTCCAGGCAGTATCACAGATGAGCAGTATCTCAAAGCCAAGACTTTGTCTAGCAGGAGATGAAAACCCTCCAGACAATAATCTGCCTGATACTCCTCTGAAACGCAACAGGAAGATTCCCGTTGATACCAACAAGAGCGACGCTGGGTTTTCTCCAAATCAGCCAGACCTCTTTTTTGACAGAGTGTACTCTTAAATTCCATCTGCAGATGTTTGCGACTCTAATCACCTCCAAAACGATTATACAGCATTTCTCTGCCTGAATTTCATCCCTCTGATGTAATCTCACTAGAAGTCACGATGGCTCTGGCTACCATTTAAAAGAGGCCAAACGCCTGCAGATCCTTCAAGGTCATGCTCAGCCTTCTTGAAAACTGGCCAATTATTTAGATCTCTAAATATGGACTTTGGGGCTGAAATTCAGGATACGCTTCTGGAAAACCTTTTGGGGCAGCATTTCTGGTCCGCCATAAACCACGTTTCTGCTTCCTGAGAATCACAGAATCACCCGGTTGCAAGAGACCTTTAAGATCATCGAGTCCAACCATTCTTGTCGCTCTAATGCAAGAACCTTGAACTTGAAAACTCAAAATACTGGCAGGAAAAAGTGCAAGGAGAGAAGATTTCTATTTGCCATCACCTGTCACCCAGCTGCATTTGGGACACCGGTGGACTACGCTAAGGGTTAATTTAACTTTCACCAAGTTAGAAAGCTATGAGAGTTTAATCGCAAACGAACTCCAGTGGGCAGTTTGGTAGCTCACAGACAAATGTTCTCATTTTTATTCTTTATAGGCAGTGCTCAAATCGTCATAAACCGTATTTAAGGAGGGAGAAATTTCGTGAGGGGAGGGAGCTGCTTTATGTGATAGAATAAGAGAAAAAGGCAACCCGCTGTTTTAAAATTTAAATCCAACAAGATTACCAGAACTGCTGCTGGAAACAGAACGCTGAGATTTCATTATTTTGTTTCAAAGTTAGTTTATCATAAATCTGCCCTCTGACACGTAATAACTAGTAACGTTTCGAAGGTTATTTGATAGTAAGTTCAACAGTGTAGGTGACTGAACATGTGAGCTGCATGATAATGAGTCCCAGGGGAAATCAGGCTTTAGGATGCAGGGTGAAGCATCCCTAGGCTCGTATCCAAATGGAAAAAACATATTCAAAAGTTTATTGTTTATCTCCGAAGAACATCAAATAATACACAGTCCTCCAAATCGAAAGTATAAAGCATGATAGAGAACTGTTTGTTGGGATGAAAATGCCTGATTTGATCCAAATTCAAAAAAAAACCAAACCCTAACAGCTTGTCCACCGAACTGCACAGAGCGATTCGGGTAGCAAAAATGAAGGGGAGTGTTTCGGTTTGTTCTTTTACAGAGCTAAAAGGCGCAGCAAGTCAATTCGCTCTTGCATCAGACTCTAGAAAGAGGAGCTAGAGAGCATTAGAACTAGTGGTTTTCAAATCCGCTACCTTCCAGCACAATGGAGTCCTCTGAGTGTGACAAATACAAATTGCGCTGCTCCTCCTGAATTTCATTTCCAAAGTACGTTGGCTGTAATTGATTAATTTGCAGTGTACAAACTAATTTAAAGCCAATAATGAAAGCGAAAGATTTTATTTTTCAGCGAGGAGGTGTCGCGCACGCCCCCCGCCCCAGCAGAGCGCCCCACCTCTCAGCTCGTGAGGCTCTTAGATAGCGAGTCTGAGGCTGCCCCTCCCCAAGTCAGTGGTAGGTTCGTCACTAGCTGTGCCAGAAAAGCGTGTAAGACAGAACTTTTTTATATAAAGTCTCTGTAGGGCAAATGCCAAGGGCAGCGGCATTCCAAGCCCGTAACTACCCAGCCGCTGGCATCCTGCCACCCCACCATGGAGCGGAGAGGGAGGGGACAGGAGCTGGGTCCCTCACCTGCTCCTGCCTCCCCGGGCACAGCCCATCCGCAGCTCCTCACCTCCAGCCTGCGTGTGTTTCCACACGTGGAGAGGTTTGCGGAGGGGGCGTCGTGGTAAAGGATTGCTTGGATGTATCGTGGAGGAGTCTGCTGCCAAATTTCCATGTAAGAGCGACCGCTGGGCTGTGAGAAGCGATCAAACGTGGCTCGTGCCGTCGAGTCCAGCATGCTAGCTGCCGCCTTCTACCGCAGTCACATAGCCCTCTCTGGGTCAGGCGGGTGTTACTTTACAAAGCATTTTAGACATCAAGAACACGATTAGGCTTCGCTTTCAAGGTACCTTTCGATCACCAAAATCCCTTTCCCGTACGACTTTTTAAATTGCCCTCCTTTTTTAATTCGTTACTTAAATCGTTACATACCCTATACTTAAGCAGTGAAAAGTTACGCAGCATATTTCGTAGTTAACATCACTCTGTCAGTCCTAACTCTTAATATTATGACGGCTTTTTTCAGAAATACAACTGGCAGAGGTTTACTGACACACCACAAATCCTAATTATCGTTAAAACTCTAAATTCTGTATCGACAAAAACCAGTGGCTGAACTGCTCTTATCTTGACAAGCTCTAAAATAGCCAATAAACTTTTGTTTATTCACTTACTGTATTAGGATACACTTCCAACACGGCCGCTCTCTGTGCCTTAACTTTGGGAAAACTGCTGTTAAAAATGCGCCAAAAGCAAAGGAAAGTAAAATCAAACGAACGGGCACTAATGCTGTCTAAAATGCTATTTACTGCTCTTAGCAAGGCATTACTCCACAGAGGACGACTGAACCCCAAACCCAGCACAATCTCAAAGAAAATACATTTAGAATAGAGAGTGAACTTTCCGGATTCATTCCTCGCAATATTACACTACCTGTTGTTCAACTTCTGTTAACATGTACACGTGGAAGATGTACGGGGAAAATCAGAGCCACATTAAAATACAAAAGACGTGAAAAACGGCCACAGAGCTGTTAAGACAAATATTGGATAAGGATGATCTAAACCAGAGCGGTCTTGAACTCTTATTCTTATTGCAGAAAGGAGTTAAAAATGAACGTTACCGGTGACGGCGGTTCTGCCCGGTGCTGCCATATGGAAACGGGCATAAATCAGCGCGCTCCTTTTCCTACCAAGCCCAGAGCTCCCGGCTGCCAGTTATCGGAGGCTTGCGCCGAGCAACTCTACTCGGAGCCCTTCCTCTGTGTGGTCTTTCAGAACTGTCGTTATCAGCTTTCTGTTTATTATTGTGCTCAGTTTAAAGGGAATTTGCCAAGTGATCCCTGGACTCCAATCTTTAGGCCTGTTGTCAGGACAAATTAATTTCTGTGGAAACCCACTGTGCCTCAGATACCATCTAGGAAATGTAGGATTAATGGAGTCCCTGTACAACCAGCTTTGTAGTGCGGCTGCTGGGGGAGGGGAGCAGCGCTCGGGAGGGAAAAATAACCGAAATAGAGCCCCGGCGCTTCGGGTTAGCTGGGGGGGACTTTCCTTTTTTCATTACATCAGCTCACACCAATAATATTTAAAATACTGTGCAGGAACCGGATACAGACAGGCAACTTTTTAACGAACAGAACGGCGAGTGGAAACTCTGTATTACCAAAGATGAGGGACCTGAGCTCCAATTATCAATATTTTAGATTTTGCACTCTCAAGCCAATCTCGTCAGTAGGTAAAAACAGGATATTAAAAGAAACAGTCTCCGGTGAATCTTAGCAGAAAATAATAAAACTCAATGCATGATCTTTTGGAAAAGAGGTATTAAAGCTGGATTTCCGACGGGGCTGGGTCGTTACTGTGCTAGCTGACATTTGAGGCCCTTTGCTTCAAAATGGGTATTATTTCATTGTTAAAAAAATGTTCAAGTGCCACTGTTCTTGCAATGAGTATAGTTAAAAAAAGACTTTCCTAGCTAGAAAAAAAGTAATTATTTTTCTTAGTGATGCTAAACGAAGACTGAATTTAGAGCTGTAAGAGGTAAAGCAATGTTTTCCCCTTATGGCTTTTTTTTGTCTCCAGTATGAGGAGAGAGAAGAAGAAGAGAAGAGAAGAAGAGAGAGAGAAGAAGAAAAGAAACAGCACTCCAATCATTTTTCTCAATATTTTCTCATTTTCAGGAGGATGACTGCCCGTGGTTAGATAGCCAGGTTTAACATCTTACAAATTGGAAATTCTTACCCTTATTCTTTTCTCTCCAAAGATAGGTCAGTTGATAACACTCAGAACAAAGGTAGTAGGACCCACAGGTCCCCATCTGAACTGTAGTACACCTTGTGTCTCCTCTGTGGGATGGGGGAGTTGTAAATCAGCCCTGAACTCAGCCTAAAGTGGCACTAAAACACCTAACGGATCACAAAAAAAAAAAAAAAAAAGAAGAGATACCATTCCTTTAAGGGCAAATGCAAAATTTGGCTTCCTAGCATGGTGTGGTTATGACATTACGCTGTTGATAGCGGTGCTAATTCTGCCACGGTGCATTTCTAGCGCACTTCTAAGACCTTCTGAGCTCGGCACTGCAGCTGCTGAAGCTGCAGCAGAAGGAAGGCTCCTTTAACACAGCTCTCCAGTTTGCTAATACCTCGGTGCACGCTGCTGCTTTCCCTTCAGAGGGCAAAGCCAGGAGCCCTGCAGGAATTCGCGGGGTTTGTGTGACGCCACGTTGTGTTTGGAACGGCATTTCTGGAGATGGTTCATTTGGGGAGACTATTTTCTCGACCTTAAGCTCACCTGCATATGAGAACCTCTTTCTTTGTACTCAGTATTCCGCAGGAGCGTATTCTTCCCTAAGTAAAACATACCATCTTAAGAGACTTTTTATATGCCAGTTCTTACTATTACAGAAATTCAATTAACTCCATAATTACGAACACAATTACCATGGAGTGTTACGTGTGATTTGGTGGTGGCAGCTACATGGCACACGCATACACTCGGCTTTAATATTTAAAACTTGCAGAAATAATAATAACAGGCAAAAATTCCCAAAGATCACTCCTATTCTTTGGGTTGCACATGCTGGTTTACGTATCCAAACCATTTTTAGATATGCTGGTCGCATTTTGGCAATGAAGTGTTTAACTGCAGTAAGCACTTTATTCGCAACCGACGGGCTGGGTTCCCAGCTGATGGAAAGTCACCCAAACTGTGACAATTTGCCTTAAATGTCAGCCCAGCCCCATTAACTCATTCCATGACAAACCCAAACCTAAAGCAAAGGCAATAAATGAAGCTGCAGTGATTTGTGCATGGAGGGAAAAGAAAAAGGGAAAAAATAAAGTAAGAAAGAAAGAAGAAAAAAATTTTAAAAAAGGAAAACGTATACGGTGGAGGAAGGGAAACTGTATAAAGTCATTTAAAACTTTACAGACAGGTGCTGCCAAGGGAAGAGGCTCTAGGCAGGGGAAGGCTGCGGAGCATGGCCACAGCACTGCCCTGCGAGCCCTCAGCACCAGCTGGGACGACCTGGGCGTTTCAGGTGAGCTGACGGGTCAGGAGACGGGATCCATAGGTCTGGAGCGAGGGGCTGCCTGGCAGGGACCAGCACACAACGCCAGCTCCAAGCTGCTCTCATAGCGAGCAGGGGGCTGCGGGCTGGAGCGCTGCCAGGCCAAGCCCAGAGCGCTTCACCGCGGCTTTAGAAATAAAGCATGCTGGGTTGTGTGCCGCGTGATGAAGCGCCAGGCTGGGGTCAGCAAGGGGCCTGAGGACGTCACCGCTGGGGTTCTTCGGACTGCGATGGCTAAAAGCAAAGGTTAGGAGTACAGTCAGGACGTGGTCTGGCAGAGGGCTCTAGGTGGAATTCAGCGCTCTCCGTACACGTCCAGCCTTCCTACGGCACCTGCAGAAACACCTCAGGTAATGGTCGCCACCCAAAAGTCCCCATTCACTGGCTGTTGTCACACCGTCCGAATAGCTGTGACATCTCCCGTGTCTGTTGACTCCTCACTGATAATCTTTCCGCATTAGCTACGCTCCACCCTCCACACATCAGGGTGCACCGTTACCACACTACACCACGGAGGCCGACTATCTTCTAAGGGTTGAGATTATTTCAGACATTATGCAAAACAGTTCTGATATCACTCGTGCATCTTTCAGTTTGACTGCGTGAATCTCCAGTTCACGGAACTCAAATGTCGATACTCCCGTGCCCCTTCACATCAGCTGAAGCTCTGGCCCCACGCACTCTTCTTAATCTAAAAAGAACCCGTTTCTGCCGACCCAGTAACACCTACAGGGATCTTCACCTACTCGTCTTTGTAGAAGAGTATTTTTCCACCTCAAGTAAGTGCACAGGTGGGCAAAGCTCCTTCGACGCTGCAACCAGGACTTCATCAGGAGATGTCCATAGACCTTCAATGCACGAGAAATCGGACCCCTTTACTATAATCATTTCTCAAGTAATCGCAAATCAGAATTACCCGCGTGGCTTCTCTAAATAAAAGGTGATCTGCAACCCACAAATCTGAATTCAAACCACATTCGCGTGAAATGTTCAAAATACAAATCACAGTTGCAGCTCAGTCCTTGGTGGATGCCAGTGACTCCTGTAAAACCATTGCACGCGCTATTTCAAAAGAACAAAGTGACGGGTTTAATAGGAACCAGGGTCAAAACATTTCCAGACTTGCCAAGGGTTCGGTCTTACCGGTAGAGTAAAACATTTGAGCTTTAACGGAAAACCGTAAATGCAAATATATATAAAATGAAGCATAAAAGAAGCTTCTCATGGAAATTCACGTCTCATAACAAGAACGGTACAAATATTTCATAACATGTCAAACCCACTGCATATGCGCATTCATGCTTTCCTCACTCCCGGCACTACAACCGCCGAAAAAGGCACCTTATCGGCACCGGTGACAGGAGTTTTCCAGCCCTGGGGTGTGGAACCTGTATCTCAAGAACCCGGTTAAACCTGCAATCCCAGTCAATAAATGAAAACAACAGGGAAGACGGCGTCAGCGGGCTCAAACCAGTGAGATCCCATCCTTCAAAGACACCCCAGCAGATCGCTGCGAATCAAGCTGCCGTGCGACTTGTTTTCTGAAACAACATCTCACTCTGCTCCGCTGTGGAAGAAATTTAGTCCTCTTTAATATTCATAAGGTGCGGAGCTACATTAACCGCTAAGTTTTAATTTCAGAAACATTCTGACATTTCCAAAGAACAGATTCCTGCCCTGGTTTCACACTGGTGGGTTGGTTTTTTTTTTTTTTTCATTATCGCTGTTATTACTGGTATTAACATCGCTGTAGAAGTGATCAAAAGGTCCTGGACGTTGTGTTAAACTAGTCCAGATCTACTCCCTCTTCAGCATCGAGATACACTCCATTATTTTACAAACAGGAATAATGCCTCTGGACATTGAATTTGAAGTATTGCCTATTCCCCCCTCTGAAATCGAGGTGGTTTTGCTGTTAAAATCCTACGTAAGAATTAGTCTGAGTACTTGAAGCAGAGGCAAAAATATTTACTCTGCAATGCCGAATGCTCCCCAGATCCGCTCGTAAATTGTGACAATAACAGAAGAGCAGCAACAAGCCAAATCTTTTCAATTCTCAGGGAAGTCAAGGGGAGAGCTGCCTGCGGGAAGGCAGCAGCGTCGGTCCCTGCGGCTGTCCTGAGGTGGCCGTTTGCTGAAGCGCAGGCACACCAGGCGTGGGCTTCACGGGAAGGGCTGGTCTCGCTGCACTTTGGGGAAAAGAGCCTTTTTCTTTACTGAGGTAGCCCGGCAGTTCAACCACGTACCGATGTGCATCAGACCCCTTTGCCATATTCTTCACTAAATGGAAAAGAGTCTCGGGCGTGGACTAAATGCTTTCAAAAGTCAGTTCTGGGCTGGCATGGAAGTCACCCAGGCTGGCCTCGTGACCAGAGACTGAACACTTCCTTAGGACACCAAGCGGAGGAATATTCTGAGTTACAGCCGTTACTGGAGCTGGTACCGCCACATCTAAAAACGAGAAACCGTGGCAATATGTAGGGAAGTTCATCTACGGGTGATCGCAGGAGGCGGTGAGGCAGGACTCCCTCAGGGGGGTGGGACGCGGTGGTATTGAAGTACAGTGAAAGGCAGTATCCAGCACACAACTCTTCCCAGCTGCAACACTCGCTCTGAGTTTCACGTAGCGCCGTGAAAGGGAGAACCGTACGACCCCCTTCCTACCCGAATACTCCGATTTTTTTACCTCTGGAACCTTCATATCAAGACACACGATGGCCAAGAAGCAGCAGTAAGACACCTCCTTATTGCGCTGGCTAAAGAGCGTCTTCCAAACTACCTTGGGAACAACGCAAGAGCGTTACAAAATACGCTTCTTCGGTTCCATATTCCAGAGGACTCGGTGCATATTTAATGCCCAAGTACTAACGTGCCTCACAACAGCATTTTTTTCATTCTTACTAGTGTCAACAGCAGCGTAACCCCAGAGCTTTCAAATAAACGTTTGCGGTAGTTGGATCATATACATGCGCTACCCGGTAATTAAAGCCGGTTTGTGTTTTTTAAAGTGCGCACTGAGCGATATTCCGCACAGAGCCGAACCGCGCCGTGTCTGTATCCACCACCTCTCAGTTCTGGGAAATCCATAAATTCATTTGTCAAAGGTAAAAAACGCTTAGGCAAAATTCCTTCTAAATCTTTTGAAATGGTTTGTTCAAACTCTTGACATAACGTTTTGCTCTAAACAAATTTCTAGACAACCCTGTGATTTTCCATCTCCGAAAATATACTGTTTCCCCTCCGTGAAACTAGAACAGAGGGTCTGAGAGAAAGGAAATTATTAAGCATTCTAGTGGGTTTTTTCCAACAAAAACTAAGATAGAGGTCAATGAATAAGTATGTGCAGGCTGGAACTTAAATCCTCTGGGGTGACTGTAGGCTAATTAATAATTAATGCCAGAGACATGGTGTTTGAAATGCAGATGTGATAACTGGAGGCCTGGCAAAGCTGTTCAGAGGAAGCAGATTTGGATGCTATAGGGAATAGGCACTCCCTTGCCGGCTGGCTCTGAAAGCAGACCTGGGTGCAAAGCAGGGCCTATGGTTTAGATTATATTCCCCTCAGCTGTTAATTACCTGAACCTACTTTGAAGTTTTTCTCTTTTTATCCTCTGCATGAAAAGAGATTGGTTCAGCCAAGGGACTTGAAAAAATGATCAAATACATGGAGTAGAGGAGGGGAATAGAACTTCAGATATAAAAAAAGATAAGGAAGAAAAACACTCAGGGAAACATACAGGAACATATTAGGAAGTGCACGAGTGTGGCTCGATGTTTCAAGCGAGTTGTGCTGCTCCGAGTTATTTCAGCCATTAAGTAAACCCCCGCGTGTGTTATGAATAGATTTGTTAAAAGGAACCTCTCACTATATGTATATACTTTACATTAATTATTTGATGAAAGCACCATAGGTGATTTCCTATGCTATTTTTAATTCAATAAAGTCATTTAAACCTCCCTGTGTTTGGGGCTATTTAATGAGGTGTGCAACATTAACAGAATCACCAATGAGCTGTTACTACAAGTATTAAGATTTTGCAAAAACCCGCTCGTTTTCGCGAAGGAGAGAGAGACGGGCCCCCCTTGGGCTGCTCGCTGCCACTGAGAGGAGAGGGGGGCAGGTGCCTTCCCGCATCTCACCCTCACCTTGAGCCTGCGGGTGGGACCCGGGGCCAATCTCCACAGCAAGCGGGGAGCGGGGTGGCACCCCGGGCCCCAGTGCGGGCAGGGCTGGGGAGGCAGGGCTGACGAGGCAGGGCTGACGGGGATGAAGGCGGCAGGGAGGGGAGGATGCTGCCCGCACCAGGCAGCATGCTGGAGGAGTTTGGGGACCGCACAAACACCCTCCAAGAGCAGGGAACACCCCAGCACCAAAAGCGGGGAGGCAGGGGAGGGTGCGGGGGTACCTCTTGCGACATCGCCGTCAAAGGCGTCCCCAGGTGAGCGAGGGCGGCCGAGCCGGTACCCCCGGGCACGGGGCGCGCTCCCCGGGGCGGCGGGCGGCAGCCGGCCCCGCTGGCCCGGGGCCGGCCGGGTCCCTGCGGCGGGAGGGGCCGCCGGGATCGCCTCACCCGTTTTCGCTCTGCAGTGGCAGATCGTTCCCTTTTCAAAGCGTCTCCAGAGTCTCTTTTTTTGACGCTCTTCCCCGCTCGTTAGAGCCCGCCCGTTCAAAGGCTTCCCCGGCTAAACTTCCCCGCAACTTCACTACAACCCTTTGAAACACGGAGGGGGGGGGGGGGGGTGTTTTTTTCTTCTTTTTTTTTTTTTTTTCCCCCTCCTCTGGAAATCAGGAGGGTGAAGCAATCTCTCACGAACTCAGGGCTGGCTGTGTTTAAATATTAATCTGAAAACGTCTGTCTTCAAGGCGCAGGCGTCTCGCAGTTAAGCCTATCACCTTGGCACCTCGGCACAGCTTCTCCTCCCGCTGCTGAGGAACCTCTGCATCCCACCGAAACCGACGGTTTTTACCCGGTTTCTCCTTTCCAAGCACCGTCTCTCACCGTGACGTCGGGGAACGCGCAGCTGTACCGCAGCCCAGCGCGTACCCGCACCCCCGCGCCACGGCCCCGCTCCTTCGGGGCGGCGGTTCGCGAGGTCGCCGCGTTCTCCGGTGTTATTTACCTACAGCTAAACCAAGCTTCGAGGTGAAGACGATGACTCCGTCCCGGGGCGGGGATCGCCTCGATCTTCCCCCAAACGGGCGTGGGAAGCGCAGCGGTGCTGGCGTCGAGGGCGTGGGGTGGCCCCGGGAGAGCCCCGCCTGGGCGGGCCGGGGGCTCCTGATGGAACCAGCCCAGCCCAGCGCTTTTCTATTAAATCCTGCTAATTTTCGAGGTGAAGGCTGTGAAGTGAATGTGAGGAAGCATTAAAAGGGAATTGAATTTGCATTCCTTATGCTACAGGCGCATGTTTACATGACCTTTAAAACAGAATTAAAGCTGTATCATCAGCAGCTGTAGGCAATTCACATTACTAAGGCAATCAAATCAGAAGGCTAAACTAACTATAAAACATAAATTAAACTGATAGAGAATCATCCTAATTCACTAGGTTTACTTGCAATTTACTTAGCCGCTACTAGTAATTGCTAAACAGTTTGGAGAAGGAGCAGATAGAAAATGCTTGGAGGCGGCACTTCAAAACCGGGTTGTCCGAGGGGCAGAACCGGCTCTCCCGGGGCTCCTCATTAGCGAGCGGGGCACGGACAGACCGGCCACGGGCACGGTCCTGCCGCCGCTCCCAGAGGTCCGTCAAGGGCCTACAAAGTGGTACCTGCAACCCCTGCACGGCTAAAGCCCCAGCTCTACTGGGCTGGCTCAAGGCTCCCTGAGCGCCCTTGCTCTCCGGAGGACCCTCTTGCACACCGTCTCTTTTCTAAAATATGAAATAACTCCATGTCCAATAGAGCTCTCGCCGCACCTCTTCCTTCTGCCCTCCTCCCCCATCCCCAAGAGGGACAATTTCCAATTTCTGAAGCACCATTAAAAAAAAAAAAAAAAAAAAATCGATACCGCCGGTGATTTCATTAAAAGTTTGCAGAGAGCATTTCCCCGGCTCAGCTCCAGCGCTGCCGGGAGGAGCGGGACCGGCGGCCGGCACCGAGCAGCCCCTGCCAGGCCCGCCTGCAGCCTCCGAGCACCCCGACTTTGATTTATTCCCATTTATTTCTCGCAGGCGGCGCAGCCCGGGGCTGCCTCTCCCCCCTCGGACGGCGGGGCTCCCGGGAGCGCTTCCATTTGTCCTGGGGACCGCGGTGATTTATTGCCAGCCCGCCCCCCAAAGAACTCCTTCCCCGGGACTTCCCGGGGATGGCAAAGAGGGGAATGTCTGGGGACGGGTTGATGCAGCCTCCAGAGGCTTTAATCGGGCTTCCCTGGGAGAAAAAGTGCCAGGCGATGCCAGGGGACCACGCATGCTGGGGGAGAAGCGGCTGGAGAGGGCTTAGCCCCAACAGCTTCTTTCTGCGGGGATTGGGGGTACTGTTGCGGAGCTGGGGACGGTGAAGCGGAGGCAGATGGAAGTGCAGGGAGGGGAGTAGCGGGGGTCCCCCGCTCCGGCATCCCCTGGCCTCCCGGGCTGCGTCGGAGCCGGGCAGCACCGCAGCCGGGGCTCCCGGAGGAGGCTCGTCCGGGCTGGGTGGAGCGGGGCTGTGAGGAGACATGCCCAGCCCGTCGGGCAGGGGGCTGCCCTCGGCCGGGCAAAGCCTTTGTCTGCTGCTCGGGCCCCGCCGAGCCGCCCTACGCGCAGCCAGGCGCAAGTTCCGCCACCCGCGGGCAGCAAAGGGGGCTGTGGCGAAGCGCCCACCTGCACAGGCACGGTCCCGAGTGACTAAGCGACACCTCAGCCGCCACATGTCCCTTCGCACCGTCTCGCATCGCCCAAGCGCGGTTCGCGAAGGAAAACAGCCTTCAGCCGCGCAGCCCGGCCTGAAAGTTGCGATTTTTACAAGAGCTTTGATTGGCGCGACGTGAATGAAACGGGGGGTAAACTCGCCACCAAGCCGCAAACGTTTCGCCTGCGAGGAAACAAAAGGATGAGCAGAACCATCTACCTATTTATAAATGTAAATCTGGGAGTGACGAGGCGCTCCGAAATGCAGGAGCCGTTTAGGTCCTGCTGCGGGATCAGGAGCATCGCTGGATGCTCTGCACGCGGGGTGCTGCAGCTGGGAAAAGGGGTCTTAAAAATGAACCAAAACAAGATCACCAAAAAAATTTTAAAAATCCCACCAAAACACACCACACTGAGGTAGTTCAGTAAGCTAACAAACAACAATGCAGGTATTTGTCACCCAAGGAATAAAGCGATTTATCTTCCGTGTCTCATTAGTCCGCAGAGGTTAAATAAGGTGCCATTTAGTGCCTTTGCTAATCCAACCCATTTTCCTTTAAATAGGGCGCAGCAGAAATCCGTCCGCTCAGGAATTGTGTTTGAATTATTTCTAAAACACAGGCTGGACGGCCTCTGATTTGGAAAGGGAGCCGCAAGCCGTCCCCCCACCCCCGCGCCCGGGGCTCCGTCGCCCCTGTTTGCTGGGAGAGCAAAAAAAAAAAACAAAAAAAAACCCCAAAAACCAACCAAAACAAAACACCCCGGGATTTCGGTCCGTGATGGACCAAGCGCATCCTTGTCATCACGCCCGTTTGAATGGCACGGTGAGGAAGGTGCCTACGTAGAAGGGAAGGGATCCGCGTTGCTGTGCGGCGCCGTTAACTCCTGCCGTGACCTCGGGAGCTGGCGGGCACCTCGGGAACCGCCCGGCCGAGGGAGCGGCTGCCGCGGGGAGCCGCCGCCGCAGCCCCCCGCTCCCCCTCGCCACCCGCATTTCTCCAGCAAGCACAGCAAAACCCGACGTTTCAATGGGTGGGTTTAATAAACGGTAAGACCGGTCCCACGGTAAAAATATGCACTTCGGAGAGACCTCCCGGAATCTTTTCTTTTTCCTCTCGACTGCAAAGCAACCAAATGTTCGAGACAATACCTGCTACGAACCAACCCAGCTATAAAATAACAGTGACCTGAACGGGACGTGGTAGCGCACAAATGAACGACATTATTTTTTCCCCCAGCAAGTACATTTTTCAAACATTAACAACGTGGATTAAAAAAAAAATATTACTACTAATAATAATTATAGGCGATTCGAGCAGAGGAGCGAGGAGTCTCCCCAAACGCTTTGGAAACCGCAGCAGTTAGAATACAAATGTCATTTACCTTGTGATTTTCTCTGCCCGGGACTGGCTTTATTGTCCCTCCCTAGACCAGCCCAGCCGCAGCAACGCTCCCTCCGTGCCGGGCTTATTACTAACGGGCTGGTGCTCGGAGAGGTTTGGGGGGGCTGCATTCAGTTCGTTCTTACATTAGGACCGTTTGAATTTGCAATCTGTCAGTCCATCTCCTGGCTGTGGCTCTGAGATGGCAGTGTGGCTGCTGGGGCTCTCCCTCCTCTCTCCCTGCACAGCATTTACTCACGTTCAAGAGCAGCCAACAGAGACCAAAAGAGAAAAAAAAAAAAAAAAAAAGGAAAGGGAAAAAAAAAAAAAAAGGAGCTAATTGAGCTTGTGTCGGTATTGGCTAATTTCTGCTAATACTCTGTAAATTCCTCTTTTCCTCCCCAGGCAGGTTAGGTTTTCACAAAGCATCCCCGGCGATCCAGGAGCCAGTTTCTCAGCCCTGATGCTGAGCTGGTGGGTGCCTGGGCTTCCCTGCCAGTACCAGCGCCTCGGTGTACACAATGAGAACCTTAACTCCTGGCTTCAGAAACGGTTAAACTGCCCTTTCCCAACCCCCACCCCCGTTATGATTGACTCTGTTTTTAAATTTGCACTTGTTCCCACCAAGCGCCATCCAGCTCGTCCTGTCTCTAAAGTGAACTTGTGTTGAAGGTGAAGTTTTCAATATAGAGGTCATGACACCGAGGCACAGCTTACCGCTCCGAGCTTCATGCTGTATTAAACACAATCAAAACGAACCCCTTTTAGACCTTTTTTTTTTTTTTCCCCTCCCTTTCCCTCCCTCGGATGAACAATGAGTTAAAAAAAAAAAAAAATCTCTAAAATATAATAAAATCAGCTCTGCCGCGATAATCACGCCGTTCCTCGGGCGCCTGGGCTGGCTCTCCCCGAGGTCCCTACCCAGAGAGGCGCCTGTCGAAGCACAAACACACACACACCCGCACCCCGCGGTTGGGTTCTGGCTCTTAAAGGGGACTCCGTGGGTTTGGAGCCGGGGAGCGCCAGCCCTGCCCCGCCGCTCCACGCGTGGGGGCCGCCGCGCCGCCGCTCCCGCTGCCCAGCCGGGGGAAGGGACGTCTGAGCCGCGCACCCGGGTGACCCCCCCAGAAACTGGGGGTCCCGCCGGGCCGGGGGGACTCGACACAATTCCAGCTCCTCCACTTCAAAGCGGGGTTTTTCTCTCTAGCGACTTCTAGCTGCCCCAGGACGGTAGGCTGCCTTCAGCTATTGTGCGATCTTTTTCATGGCAAAGATTTAGCAGGGGAAAGGAAAAAAAAAAACAAAACAAAAAACCAACACCACAAAAAGGGGGGAAAAAATAGATATTAAAGCGAGTGATTTGTGGGGGAAACGCGGGTCCCTCCAGTGCGGAGGGACCCAGAGCCAGAGGGCTGGAGCGCACAGCCCAAACCCCGAAACTTTTTTTTTCTTAAAAAACTTTAATGGTTTTCAGTCTATGAAAAATAAGTTACAAATTCTTGCAACAGTAGCTTTGCATGTACTTATTTTTCTCCCATGTCCAGACGGGGTCGTCTATTGAATAAGGCTCTTTTATTCTGCATGGGGCAGGGGATTTGTGGCCATGGTCCCCCTTTTATTCCTCTCTCTATGGAAACCCAGATCATGGGGAGAAATATGCGAGGCTGAATAAAGAAAAGCAGCAGAAAGGACCGCTTGAGAGCGGCATCTGTTACACTTGGGAAGTTAGACTGACAGGAAAGAGCTAAAGAAACCCTCTCCAGCAGATTAGTTAGAACAGCAAGAAGATTTAACTATATGCAGATAAAAACACTTTAAAATACACCGTGCTCCCGTACAGGCGAGCCGAGCGGCCGCTCCGGCGGGAGCGGAGAGCCGCGGAGCCGGGCTCTGCCTTAGATACGTTCGCAACCGAGATTACAACGGGACGTTCGGGGTTTTATTTCCCTGCTAGAGACTCTGCCTTAATTAAACGGCGGCTCTGAACATCTATTTTCACGGGCAATGGGATTTGAAAAATTGTTTCGGAAGTTAAAGTGCAAATTAATTTTAAATAATTTAGTTACGTTTTTATACAGTGTGGCTTTTGGCTCTTTTATTTAATTTTTTTTTTTTTTCCCCCCTTCCGCGGGCTCCGGTGATATTTATTTCGAGAAGCTTGTGAAGGCGGAGGGGGGGCGTGGGGGGGTGGAAAGAGAAGGGGGGGGGTAGGAAAAAAAGGGGAAAAAAAAGGAAAGCGAGCTGCTAATAAAACTCGTTCCGCGCCCTCCCCGCCTTCCCCCGCGCCTCCGGCGGGCCCGGCCGCGGGGCTGCGCGCCGCCGCTCCGCCCGCAGCCCCGCGGCTCTCCCCGAGCCATTTGTCATCTCCTGACCCCCCCCCCGCTGACCCCCCCAGCGCCCCTGGCGCACCCCCCGCTCCCGGCGAACTTTAGTTTTGTTCGGACCATTTCCCAAGCCGACCCCCGCACGCACACCCCCTCCGCGGGCGGAGGCAGGCGCGGAGCGGGCGCGGGTGCGCGGAGCCGCGGAGGCGCCCGGGGGAGCCGCAGCTTTCCCCGATATATCGCGATTTACCCGGCGGCCACGCAGCCCGCTCGGCTCCTGAAGGGGCAGCCCTGCCTTTGCCCCCTCTCGCAGGCTGCGCCCGGCGAGAAATTATTGTGATGAAGATGATTATTATAATGAGGCGCGCGACGGTACCCGGCTATAAAGGACTCGGAGGAGCGCTCACCTTATTTATATCTATTTTCTCATTTTCTTGAATTTTCTTCAGATCTGTCTTCTCAGAGAAACTAATGCCTTAATGACTTTCTGGTAGCTGCAAGCCTTCTTTTATTTCTGCTAAATATATGAAAATGTATGCAAATTTAAATCAAGCTTAACCTAGGAGCTCTTGCAATATATTTAATGGAATTTCAAACCAATAAGGGAACTCTGATGCAGTCTTCTGTAAGTGCAAATATAATTACGCAGCTAGGTTACCTCCAAAATTATGCAGGGAAAGGTCATTTTTTAACTCGGGAGCCCTTCGGAGGTACCAGGGCTTCGGCTCTCGCCGCCGCCCAGGGGCCCCGCTGCCGCCCCGACGGGGCTCCGCGGGTGCGGGGCGGCGGCGGGGCTCTGCCCGCCGGGCCCCAGCGAGCCGGGGGGCACGGAGCTCCCTTCCCCACCCCCTCCCGCTCCCCCTCCCCCGGTGGGGCCTGGGGACCGCCAGCGCCTTTTGCCCCTTGATTTTTTTTTTTTTTTTTCCCCCTTTTTCCCCCTTTTCTCCGCGATTTCTTTCTCCCCGCAGACCCGGCGCGCCCCGCGCCCGCGCGTTCCGTGTCGCAAACCTCGGGGAGGCACCACCGGGATTTACAGACGGGAAGGTCGGAAAGCTCTTGGGGGGGCTTTTTTTTGTTGTTTTGCTGGTGGGTTTTTTTTGTTTGTTTTGGGGTTTTTTTGCCGTTTTCGCTCCCCGCGGGAGCGCACGGCCCGGGGCAGGCGGCAGACGCGCGGCTCGGGGTAGCAGCGGAGCAGCGGCGGCCGCCGGCGCACAGGAGCGGAGCGGACAGCGCGCACCGAACGGCGGAGCCCGCCCGGACCGGCGGGCCGGGGGGTCAGCGAAGACCCGGGGAGGGGGAGCTGCGCGTCGGCGGCGAGGCCGGGCCGGGCCGCGCCGCGCCGCGCCGGGGTGGTCCCGCAGGGCTGCTGCCGGAGCGCCGCCGTTTAACCTCTGCCGCGCTCTCCCCCGGCGCTAATCGCTCCCCATTTAAGCCGTGCCCCGCGTCCTCCCCTCCCTCCCCGCCCGGCGCGGAGCGCGGCGCGGAAGGAGTTAAGCGGCGGGGCCGCCTCGCGCCCGGCCCCCGGTGCCGGCGGAGTGATTCACTTCCTGCCTCGGGCCCGCGCGGGGCCCGGCGCTCTCGCCCCGCCCCTCGCCGCCGCGGCCGGCCTCCTCGTCCTTCCCATTGGCCCGCGCGGCGCGGCCCCGCCGGCGGCGCGCCCCCATTGGGCGGCGCGGCTGCCAGTCGGCGGTCGGCCGCTGCCCGGGCCGCCGTGCCGGTGGATGTCAAAGGCTGAAGCGGCGCCGCCGCCACAGTATAACTCGTGGGGGCTGCGCGGCGGCCATGGCCACAGCCGCCTCCAACCCCTACAGCCTCCTCGGCTCCGGCTCGCTCGCCCATGCGGACGGCGCGGGCATGCAGCAGGGGAGCCCCTTCCGCAACCCGCAGAAGCTGCTGCAGAGCGAGTACCTGCAGGGCGTCCCCGGCAATGGGCACCCGCTGGGGCACCACTGGGTGACCAGCCTGAGCGACGGCGGGCCCTGGCCCTCGGCGCTGGCCGGTGGCCCGCTGGAGCAGCCCGACGTCAAGCCGGGCCGTGAGGACCTGCAGCTGGGCGCCATCATCCACCACCGCTCGCCCCACGTCTCCCACCACTCGCCCCACGCCAACCACCCCAGCGCCTGGGGGGCCAGCCCGGCCCACAGCGCCTCGCTGGCCCCCCCGGCCGCCGCCGCCGCCGCCGCCGGGCAGCCCCTCAACGTCTACTCGCAGGCGGGTTTCGCGGTGGGCGGCATGTTGGAGCACGGCGGGCTGACCCCGCCGCCCGCCGCCGCCGCCGCGCAGGGCTTGCACCCGGGGCTGCGGGGCGAGGGCGGCGGGGAGCACGGCGAGCTGGGCGGGCACCACTGCCAGGACCACTCGGATGAGGAGACGCCGACCTCGGACGAGCTGGAGCAGTTCGCCAAGCAGTTCAAGCAGCGGCGCATCAAGCTGGGCTTCACCCAGGCCGACGTGGGCTTGGCCCTGGGGACCCTCTACGGCAACGTCTTCTCGCAGACCACCATCTGCCGCTTCGAGGCCCTGCAGCTCAGCTTCAAGAACATGTGCAAGCTGAAGCCGCTGCTGAACAAGTGGCTGGAGGAGGCCGACTCCTCCACCGGCAGCCCCACCAGCATCGACAAGATCGCGGCGCAGGGGAGGAAGAGGAAGAAGCGGACCTCCATCGAGGTGAGTGTCAAGGGCGTGCTGGAGACGCACTTTCTCAAGTGTCCCAAGCCGGCCGCCCAGGAGATCTCCTCGCTGGCAGACAGCCTGCAGCTGGAGAAGGAGGTGGTGCGGGTCTGGTTCTGCAACCGGCGGCAGAAGGAGAAGCGCATGACCCCGCCGGGCGAGCAGCCGCAGCACGACGTGTACTCCCACGGCGTGAAAACGGACACGGCCTGCCACGACCTCTGACCGGGGGCCGCGGGGCAGCCAGGACTGCGGGCAGCGCGGATTCTCCGCCGGGGCTTTAACTTATGGTTTCCGAGAGGCGGGAGACGTGGAGCGGGGGCTCCCCGCTCGCCGCCTGGGCAATATATATTTTTTTTTTCACTCCCTCTCCGACCTTTCCGCTGATCAGTACACGGTGTTTACTCGCAGACAAGGTTTGGTTTCGGTCTCCACTAGGACGAAGGAAAAATAAATAAATAAATAAATGAGAAACAAAAAGGAAAAAAAAAAACCAAACAACAAACCCACGGAAAAAACAAAAAAAAGGAAAAAAAAAAAAAAAAGAAAATCCCGTCAGAGAAGGACAGACAGATGTGTGCCTATGAATAACCTTCCAGCGCCTTGGTTATATCAGCTGTATTTCAGGTGAATCTGTTTTACAATAGACTAGTTTTGCATTTTTAAAGACTTCTATAGCGTTTTTAAATGTCTGAGGTGTTTTACTACAAACTGTACACAATATTTGTGACCTAATTTGTATCGAATTGAGCAGTCCAAACGTTTCTCCCTTCCCCACGCACCGGCAATGTCACCCGGCGGGGACGGGGCAGGGCGGCCGCGGCCCTTCCTCCTCCCCCCCCACCCCGAGGAGAAGGGGGTTCCTCTCCGCGCCCGCGGAGCCCCGCGCACCCGGCTGCCGCACGCACGGTGGTGAAGAACAGGCTTATTCGTTGCAGCTTTTCTCTTCAAGAACTTCCCAACACCGGGAATCGGTCGGGTTACGATCCTGACCTCCCACCTCTTCTCCCAAGGAAAAGAAAAAAAAAAAAAAGAAAAATAATTATTTCTAAGAGATTTATCCGAAATTAAGCACCACAACCAAACCCGTGGCATTTGCCAGACCTTTTTCTTTCCGAAGATGAGTTGGGCTTTTTGATCAGCGCCAGACTGAGAGGTCTGTAGTAAAACACCTTTATACTTCTGCGCTTTGGCTTCGGAAATCAGTTTCTCTGTATTTTGTTTCGGTAGTGAAGAGGAATGAGGCGTCTCATGAATTTCGGGGGGAGGGAGGGAGTGGGGCAGAAAACGCCCGCATTTGGTTCACGCTGAGCTTATTTCCGCGTCACAGGGAGATGCTGGATTTGTTGAAAAGCTTTTTTATATATATATAAAATAACCAAACAAACACAAACGAAACGAACAGGGAGAAAAACAAAACAAACAAAGAGAAAGTCACTAAAATGCTAAACCATAACCACGTTTTGGGCACAGGGAAGTGCTGAGCTGTGACCGCCCCCTCCTCCGCGGGTGCGCGGCCCCCACGCACCCGCTCACCGAGGGCGATGGCTGCCGGGGGTGGGGGGGGTGAGCACGGCCAAGTTCACTCGCTGCACCCGCGGCCGGGCTGGCTCGGGGCCGCCGGGCAGGGCCGGGCCGGGCCGGGCTCCCCCCGCACCCAGGGACCCCCGCCCCGGGCCGGGCCGGGCCCGGTGCGGCCCCGCTCCGCGGCTGCGCCCCCGCTCCGCGGCTCCCCGCAAAGCCCCTCTCCCTCCCCGGCGTTCAGATTTTTTCCTTTCGACATTTATATTTTTCAAGTATTTTTCAGTAAGCGCTAAAAAAAAAAAAAAAAAAAAAAAAGACAAAAAAAAAAATAAACTCGACACTGAGGACCTGCCTATTTCTGCCAACTTTATAACTGTACAGTTTTGTATATTAAACGTTTTTTGGAAGTTATTAATTTAAAGAAAGATCATTTAGTTTATTCATTTAGTAACTGATGTATAATAAACGCTATTTTCATTAAAGGTTGCTTTTTTCAACTATTTTATCCAAAATTGCCTATTGCAGTTGCCAACAATTATTTATTTTCAATAAATTCCGCATTATGTTTAAAAAAAAAGAGAGAGAAAAAAACGTTTCAGAAAGAAAAAAAAAAAGCCTAAATGGGTGTCGGAAAAAAAAAATCATAACGAAACACACGAGTCGCTGTAACGTTTGGTTGTCGACCAGTTTTAGTCAAGGGGTTTATATTGACGCAATATTTTATTGTTGTAAAAGGAAAAAAAATTAAAAAAGGTTTAAATAAACATTTTTACAAAAAAAAAAAAAAAAAAAGATTAAACATCACGTCGCGTTGTTTGTGCGCTGGGCGAGCCGGGGGTGCGGGGCCAGCGGGGGCTCCTCGGCGAGGGGGCGGCGGGGAGCGCCCTGGCCTCGCCTCGCCCCCCCTCCCCGCCCCGGGCTCCCCCTCCGCGGGCAGGGCCAGCACCCTCCCGGCGGAGGGGGGGACGGGGGACGGGACTCGGGGCGGATTCCACCTGCCGCGGCAAATGCGCTTTTTGGGGTGGAAAAGGGTCTCTGCGGCTTTTTCGGGGGTGGCGGGGCCGTGGGAGCGGGCGGCGCTGGGCGGGGCGCGCCGCTGCCTGTAGATACGGCATTTATCAATATTTGTGTATGTATGTATGTTGTATGTATATAATGTACGTCCGTGTAGGTGCAGGCAGCAGCAGCGCTGCCTCCTCGCCGCGCCCCCGGCGCTCCGCGGCTCTGCGCGCCCGCGCTGCAGCCTCCTCCCTGCCTCCCTCCCTCCCGCTGGTGCCAGCGGAGTCCCCGCAGCCGATGGGGACCCGGCTGGGGGTTCCCCCCCTCCCCAAGCGGCAGGAACGGGGGCACGAAGGAAGTTTCTTTTGTTCCGTCCTTCCCTCCGCCCCCACCCCGCCCTCGGGCCGCCGGCACCGGGAGCGCTGGGGCCGCGGGGGCCGGGCCGGGGCTGCTGCGCCCCGACACCCCCCTGCTCCTCCGCCGCCCCCCGCTCCCCCTGGGCGGGAAGTGGCGTGTTCGGGAGGAACAATAACAGTTAATCACATCTAATGGGGTGAAACGGGGAAGCTCCATCCCCGGCAGCCGGGAGAAGGGAGGAGGGTGGGTCCTGGGGGGAAGGCAGGGAAGCAGCAAACTTCTCCTGCGAAATGGCCTTTTATTATCTTATTTTTTCCTTCCCCCTCTTCTGAAGCTGAACCTTGATGAAAACAATAACCAGCCCTTCCGCGAACAGTTTATTAGGGGAGGGAAAAATTACCTTTCGGAGTCCTGAGAAGGGACCGGGGCGAGGAGCGAGCTCGTGTCTTTAACAACCCAGCGGCAGCGGGAGCACGAGTGGACAGACACCTTCCCACGCTGGTGCCGACAGGCCTGGACCTGTTAGCGAAAGGGACTGGAGATGTAAAGAACGGGCGATGCTTTGTTTCCTAACCATACATCTGATTTTTTTTTTTTTTTTTTTTAAATCTGTGCAAGCTGCAGACACCAACAGTCGTGGGGGCAACCGGCCTGCGCCTGCCCCTGCGCTGGGCCGTCTCCACAGCAGGACCACAACCTGCAACTGGTGCAGACAGCAGAGCGAGAGGGAAATCGAGTCCCCCAAAGCACGTTTCTTAGTCCACTCCGTGAACTAAACGTGCACCAAGCAGCGCGGGTACCAAACCAGGAGTCAGTGGCCACGGTTTGTAAACAGCCCCAACGGAGGACACGGGGGAAAAGCTTCGTGTTCAAACATACCCTGCGCGGTCGTGGCGGTTCTTAACTCTCGGGGTCCTGAGAGGTAAAGCTCTTCCAGCAGCCGTGGGTTGGAGGCTGGACATTAGCCCGTTTTAGAGCCCTTTGGCCGTTCTGCAAAGACAGGTACAGCGAGGGTTGGGTTCTGTGCTATTTTAGAACAAATAACGTGAAGAGACCAAAGAGACGCAATGAAAAATGAAATCGAGTAAGTTTATAAGCAGAAGTACTTCAAAGACTCCTTGAAAAAATAGGGAGGGAGAATTTCTTGTAAAGAAAAGAAAATCTCTGCTTAGTATTGCCCATGTGTTTAGCGTTCCTGGGAGCAAAAGGAAACTCTTTTGTGCCACCTAATGTTAAGTACCGATCACTGTTGTCTTCTCCGCTGCTTTGCCCATCGCACATCGCGTGCGTGGGGAGCCCTCGGGGTGCTGGGCCCAGCCGGGGATGCTCAGCATCCCAAAGCCCCACCAAACCGCGGGCGTGGAGAGAAAGTTCAGCGGCACACTTAGGGGTCAGGTTATCTTCTGAACGTAGGAAATCGTTTAAAAAAGAACTCAGGAGGGGGTGGAAAGAGCACGGGGTATAATCATCAGAAGGAGAGACTCCAAATTTGGTCTTTGTTATAATAAAGTCAACCCAGAACGAGCCCATCCAGGCTTTAAATAAGCTGCCCGCCCCCAAGCATCTCTCCCGGCAGCCTCTGCAAACCTCTGGGCTTGCAGCAGCTTCTCCCTCCGCTCTCCTTCGAGCACCAACGGTCTTTGCACGCACGTGTCTCCCAGTACGGAGAATTTACGGTGCGCACTTGGCAGCCGTTGGCACTGCTGGAAGATGCTCATTTAGTACTGAAATATCTCGCGCAGTCCTTCAAAGAAGAGAGGGCTGACAGGCAGCGTTTCTCTGATAACGGGGAGCCACACCACTCTGGTAATTTTAACGGAGAGCGCTGAACAGCTTTAACCATTTTTGAGGCCGACTCTCCTCTGCTGTTTATGTTATATCAAACCAGAGGCTTCCTTCGGGTTTGAATTCCCAGTGTTCTCAAGCTGTGCTCTCCTCCCCTCCAGAGGGGGCCAGGACCGTAGAGGGGGGCTCATGTGAACGCAAAAATTTCTCCAAGTAAGCAGGATGCTCTCTCACCTCAGAGTGCTCTTTGTGGATCGTTCAGAACATGGACCAGTCAATCCGTACCCAGATTACATTTGACCACGGTGCTTTTTAAACCCCCTCAAAATTCAGTACTTGGGGTTTTTCTCTCTTTGTTTTCTAGTGGCAATTCCATAGGTTCAGGCAGAGCAGACTCGAGCGCCTGCTCCTCCTGGGCCTGCACCGACGTACCCACATCAGGGCAGACCCACGTCTAGATGGAGGCACGGTTAAACCATTGAGTCCATCCCCCAGGAGCCAGGGAGCACGTGGGGCTGGAGGGGGAGCCTCCAGCCAGGGGTCTGATCCCAAAGATTCATCGTCTTACTCACCAGAGCAGTTTCTGTTTAACTCAGTGAGTTCCTCCACGCAAATTAAATTATTTCTGTCCCCGCACCAGCACGTTCAAGGCTCCATCCTAGAAGAGATGCACGTACAAGGTTTTAGGCAGGTGCCCAGTCCCGAGTGTCCCCCGAAACACTCACAGAGATCAGGGGCTACGTTTGGAGTCGCGTTCCCCTTTTTCTAGCGTCCTGTAACCAATAGACTGGAAAGGCTCCGCAGCAATTACATATTTAGGATATGCGATAGCTGCAGTTAAGATCTTTACGACTGATTGCAGGATAAAATTTACTTCGAATGTGCAAGAGCCCATTTTCAAGCCCCGGTCTTTCAGCTGCTTTCCATTACACACGTTCTGAAGAATCAAAAGCAATTAGAGCGTACGAAGTCTAAACGGTAAATAATTTCCAAATCAAAACCTTTGCTGAAGCAATAAGCATCTATTTTTGTTAACGCTGGAAGAGACGGGAAGGGCCAAACTGAGTAACGTTTGGTTTAGTGGCGTGAAAAGAAAGGCAGAGTTCTCTGCCAAGGACCGGTAGGCGAAATCTCGCCCCAAATGGATTTTGGGTTGAGTTTGCCGCTGGAACCACACCGAGGAGGCTGCTGCTGCAAAAGGACTTTTGAAAATGGGGATGTTTCAGGCAGCGACGGTGAGGAGCTGGGCAGCTGCCCTGCTCACCCCCGGGACTGTTAAGGAACCAAAAACGCTGTTCCATTATTCTGCCAATGGGTTCTAGTTTGTGTTTTTTAAATGATGCCAGTCCTTGACTTCTGTACCTCAAGTACAAATAATATTTACCCAGCGTAGAAACGCCACTTCTGAACCCAAGTTGTTTTTCTTTTTGGCCAAAGCATGAAGTTTTGATTCACATATTTATCTTCAGGCTTTGGGAAGGAAAAACATAAAATAAAACAAAATAAATTCAGCCCACAGATCTTACCAGAAAGTGGCTGAGGGGGGAATGACAACGTCTGGCGTCCTCCTGCCACGTCGGCTGGAGGGCAAATGGAGGTAACACGAGCTGCTCCCTGTTCAGGGCTTGTACTTCTGTCTAGATGATGGGATTAATCTCTGTTACATCTATCTACAGCCGGGAACTTGTGATCCAGTTAAAGCAGCTTGAAAGGCGCCCAGCAGGTGCTGGGGGTCCGACTCTGCAGCACAAATCCTGTGCCGTTACTGGGGAAAAGCAGGGGCTGGCCCTTGCGTAGGGCTTTCCAAGGCTCCGTACTGGAGGGGGGGAAGAAGGAAAAATCAAAGTCCTGCCAGGATACACTTGCAGACAGGGAGAATTAGCCACAGCCTTCCTTCCCCCCGCGCCCCAGATCCCGAGAATGGAGCTGCTAACGCGTAAATACGAACGCTGTCAAACGCGAGTTGGTGATGCTTTGCTGCTCCTGGCTTCGCACACACGGCGTGGGCATAGCAGATCTCTTCGACCTCAGAAATGTCAGTTCAGTGCGGGAGCTTTGAGTCTGCAGAAACTGTCCTGTAAATGTCACCGGGGACTACGAAATCTGCGGGGAGATTATAGCTCTGCCTGTGTTTGGACTATTGATTTAAACCTTTATTACTTTTGATACAGATTCTTCACGAAGGAAACAATTCAGCAGTGGGAATTCTGACCACCTAAAGCTTTCGCAGGGTCGAATCCTTCTGTCGAATCCTGCTTTTCAACGGAGCAGACAAACCTCTCTGTAGGTGACGCTACCCAAACCCAACACGAGCGCAGCAACAACGCGGCAACTTATGAACATAAAATCCTGCCCCGCTCAGCCAAAACTTCTCCCAACTGCAACGCACCCCAAATCATAGAGCTGTGATAATTTTTAATGGAAAAGGTAACAGCATAGCCTTTACTATTGTATGTTCTGCATAGTATAGCAAAGCTGTCGCGTGGCCTAAGAAAATCTGCCTTGGAAACAAGATCTCTGCAGAAATGAGTACGTGGTAACGTGACGGGCGATGGTGTTCCCAGAAAAATATGCAGTTGCTCAGTAAGATAGTTCTTACAGGATTAGATTTCAAGGACAAAGCTGAACTTCAAAGACTTTTCAGGACGGTATACGAGAAAATTACAAACCGGGATGCTGGAGCTTTCAGTTGCCCGTGGTGGAGAGCCTTTGTAACTAAGCATCACCTGGGCCTGGCTCAGCTGAACCAGGGAAAAGCGTGGCCCCTGTTCGGCTGCAGCCACCCCAAGGTCGGGTTCAGAGGAGTGCAACACGCAGCTGGGTCAGGTCCTGGTTTCTCCTCCCTGCCATCTGCACTCTCCTGCATCTGACTCCATGGAGCCGGTCATTCGGGGCACAGCACCGCACCCCAGCGTCGGCACACCCAATACTCGGTGTTGGCTCTCAACCCTCTGTGCAAGGACTCCTCTCAACTCTTTGTCCTAGGTCCTTCTTAGGAACAAGCACTACTGAATGCCTCCAAACACCATTCCTCGGACAAAATTAGCACGTGGAGCAATTCAAACCCAATTCAGTAGAAGAGAGCACCCGTTCCAGTACCTTCATCCTAAATCCAGAATAAGAACCCAAGCCTGCATTGGCCTGTGTCCATTTGCTATGCTGCACACCAGTTGCGGGTGATCTCCAACCACCCCACCTCTGAAGCGTCAAACCCACCGTGAACATTTCCTGCTCTGTAACATTCTTCACCCTTGCCTACAAAACACTTCTTGCCGTTTTATACAAAACAAAGCACATCACATGAAACAAAACCAAACAACTATTTTAGCAGAAAAGTTTTGGGGGGCACGTTCCTCATCTTCTAGAGAAAACCCACGTGCAATTCGTGGCTGCTACCTCTTGTGTGGAGGCAGGACAAGCCGGGAGACGGGGCGACACGAGGGCAGACACCCAGCATGGCCATGGCAGAGTTAAAAGGGATGAGTTCCGTGGGTGCTCGTTTCCATCCCCATTACCACAATTGCCTTCAGAAGAGATTGATGTCATGCCATTTCTTCCTCTTGCCCCAACCTGAGCCACAAAAATGCGGTATCGGAATTGTAACGCCTCATATATTCTAAGGAAGATAATAGTAAACTGCCACGCTCTGACCTTTTCGGGATTTCTGCTGTTTGATTCACTCGCCGCGGCCATCCCTCCTGTTCGCAGCGGTAACCTGTGGGGATGCAGCGCGGCGGGGACCAATCCGGCTAGAGAATATTGAAAAGGTTAAAGTCTATGTTTATGAATCTATTAAATGTTTATGGTCTTTCGCAGGCTATACCAGGCATTAAAATTATGCTCTCTCATTCTCATAACAAACACTGTAACGAGAGCAGAAAACGGTGAAGTGTGAATCCCTTCTGGAGGCACCCGTTGTAATGGGAGCACAAAACCAGCACAGTATTAATTCACTCCCTTGAAACAGTCAAAAAAATAAGAGATGACGCCATGAACATAAACCACACGTAGCATGACGTAGCGACAGATCACCCAACCGGAAGGTCCCAGCCACCTATCCCACCCAGCCTCCCATCTCCAACACTGACTGGCAGCAGATGCTCCAGTGGCAATTAGGAAACCTGAACAGAGACTACACATTTCCATTGGTCTTCACCATTTTTTAAGCTAAAATACAAGAAATAAAAATTTTTGGAGACTACTGGCACAGAGCTGTGCTGCTGGGGACACCACTCCTGGTCCCACCAGCTCCTCGAAGCCTGCTCAGCCCACCGTAAGCTATCTGCTTTGCTTTACACGTAACAGTGGGTTTTATAGGCCAATTAAACGTTGAGCCTATTTTTTTCTTTTTATCTGTCCTAACTATATCGCATCTTAATTTCACTGCATGCCATAAGATGCCTACAGTACAGTAATGAGTGCCCACAAACATGGACAACCTTCTTCACCGCCCACATCCCCCAGCTCTGGCTGCATTATTAATCCCTTAGGTAGATCCAAGCTAGGAATACGTGGGAAGACCCTGCCACAAGCAGAGTTTCGGTAACCCAAAAAGGGGGCACGTACGCCAGGGTCTTCGTTATTCCTGAGCAATTTTACATGAGAAGTGATAAAGCGTGACTCATTGATTAGTTCTCCAGTCCCACATCCTAGTCTCAGCCTGGGTGATGCGACAGGCACCAGCCGTACCGTCCCAGCAGCTTAGACCCCAGCAACGTTCCAAGGGAGCAATTGAAAAGATAAATGTGAAGACAAACGCTGCTGCTAGTGATGGGGAATCACAGCGAGGAGCAATGCAGGAGAAAGTAATGGAGAACAAAGCTCCTTTGAACTACAACGGATGGTGATATCAAATCATAAATAGACAGACGGGCACACGTAAACACACGGGGGATCAAAGGAGCCAGCCTGAGTGCAGGCAGCGAGCTCACCGCCAGGAAGGGCTTGGAGGCCCCCCAGCCAGCACTCACGGACGCTCCAAAGCTCTCCCGAAAAGCGGGATACCAGCAGGCTTCAGTTCAATGCACCCCACAAATTACCAGGTTTTGATGGCCAGGGAGTAGCAGGAACCTTAACGGAGAGAAAAAAATACGTCTGCCCTGTTAGCAGGGTCTACATTTCACTGTTCCTCGCAGCAGAAGAAAGGCGAGAAGGGCTACCCAGAAACACCCGCGGGTATTACTGTGGAATCCCCCAAATCAGTGAAAGCCACAAACTCTGTGGCTCCGGGGGCTGCCGTGGGCTGCCCATTCTTCCCCAAACAGTCCGTATTGTGGTACGACCAGCTGTGAACATAAAGACCAACTTCTCCAATACCCTTGTAATTTACCCACACGTACCGTAACGCCTTCCACCACCACGGGGAACCATCCTCATTTTGATGACTCAGGGTCCCCTGCGACTGCCAACCCACACTTTAGAACAAATGCAAGACCAGGGTTAAAGGACAGAGAGGAGAAGCCGACACGCTTTACCTGGAAGGCCCTAACATTTGCACGGTTGATGTCACACCAAGAAATAAGAGCGCTGGGCGACTGAAGACCTCCCGATGATGGCTGGGACCTGGAAGGCGGTAGAAACTGGGTGCAAAGGGACCAGCTGGGGTTTGTCAAATGTGCTAAGGTGTCCCTTCAGAACCAGCACGGTAACCCCTACGGTCAGCCCTCATTCAGGTAAGCTCACAAACATTGAACGTGTTGCAGAACAAACAGTAGCAACCCCCGTGGAGCCCCGAATCAATATATGGGATGAAGGAGAAAAGCTTTGTTCACCAGCTCCTGGGTCTTGCAAAACCCAGATAGTATTTTTATACAAAGAAACCATCAGCATGACCCAAATCCCACCAGCTCAGACCAATGTTTCGCTACGCATCATCTTCAAGAGTTGCCAGTGTCACCTTTTTGGAAAGATGCAGGAAAATCAAAGTCATTGTGGCACAACTTCTCTGAGGATGCATGTCTCTTATCCCTTGATTAATATTTGGTTTATACAATATAAATGTAAATCCTACCCTAAATAATACCCAGAAGTGGTTTCATAATGAACCTTCAGTGGCTCTTCCAGACTACAGACTGGTTGGAAGTTTCCTTTGTATTTTCCTGTCAGAGGTGATGCCTGATTTACACCAATAACAGTGTGTCTGGGGCATATCGTTGCTCTTGTGGCATCATGGCACGCTAACACAAATGCCAAGAGCCACCAAGGACTGTACAGTTAATAGATCTGTGTAAAAATTAAATTTCAACAAGCTTTTTTGAAGAGTCCGCAAGTTCGTTATAATAATGTCAGTTTATAGGCAGCTCTAATCTCCTATTTTACTAACTCAGGTTTACTGGTTAAGGCATCGGTGAACTAACGTTTACTATATCATACATATCAAAACGACATATAGATAAATTCACAGAAATACCTGAGTCAGCGTCCTCTGAACTTCAACCTTCTTGCTGGGCACCAGGTTTAATCGACTTCTGGCTAATGTCCAGCTTTGTGGTGGCGATACCGGTCAATAAAGAATGGATCATCATTAGTGATGAACGTAGAAGAAAATTTTTGAGTGCATTTAAATATGAAAACAAAGGTCTCACTTTACCACTGAAGAGCTTCTGATTCCACCACAAATCACTGTATGTACGCGTGAATTCTCCTGGCAAAAGAATAAACATAACGCTCCTTTCTGTAAACGATGAAGATAGCCCTTCAGGAAGCAAAACCTCCCCAACAAACAGCAGCCTGGTGCTCCCGTGAGCTGCTCAAAGGCTGAACTTGAAGTAACTTCTGTTTAAAAAGAGCTGTGAAAACAAAATACGCAAAACCAGCAAATGCAGTTTTCCTACTATTACCTCTTAAAAAATTACAGGAGAAAATGACACTGTTTTCATTTTAAAATCACTTCTGATCTGATGGTTGGTAATGAAAATAACAGGTCATTAAAACGGCGGTTATTACAAGTATGTGAAAAGTGAAAACAAGGCATCAAGCGTAATGATGTCATTGATATTTATTGCAGTTTCCGCTATATCGCTAACGGCCTGTTTCATTTGTTTTGTAATAGAGTATTAAAAAACTAGACGCATAAAATACGTTTGCAAAGGATGAAAAACGTAGCATAGGCACCGAACCAGGATTAGGAGCACTTAAATAGAAATACATGATTTAAAGTTAACTAATCCGCGGTGCCCGGCGGGGCCGGAGACACCTCGACACGGGGGAAGAGGAATTGGGCTGTTAGGTGCGGAAAGGCGTGATCAAACCAGCCATGGCAGACCTGGCGTCCCGAATGCTTTATGAAAACCAGGCTTTTTTTCTTTTAAAAAAAAAGTCCCACAAGGTTTCACAGCCGTTTAAAGCCGGTTGCCGGGATTCAACGCTCTTTCTTGGACCGCGTCTGTCGTTTACCTCTCGTGTTGAAATATCGCGGAATTCCCAGTTAGGGCCAGGTTTCCCCAGGGCGGCCGCCCCGTGCGAGGCTGCTCCGTGTGCGGCGTCCCAGCCCCGCGATGACAAGCTGCCCTCGCCCTCCTGCGCAAGGGAAGTTCCTCCTGCTCTGCAGAACTGAGGGAGGAGGAAGAGGAGAACGGGATGGATGGAAACAGGAGAGCGACAAGGTTGTGTACCGGGAGATGGGGGCGTTTCAACCTCCCCTGTGCCCAGCCGGGTGGGCTCCTGCACTGCTCGCTCTTTGGGCGGAAAGAAGTGAGAAAACCTTTAACTGGGGTGCGGGCTGAAGTGCGGTGGGGTGCTCTGCTGGGCACGGCAGTGCTGGCTTCAGAGAGATACTTTTGGGGGCTGTTATTGAGCCGCCCCACATAACGCAGGAGGTTCCTGAGCTTCTGCGGGGCTAATGCAGGTCTTTGCACTCCAGCACCCCCCGTGTAGTAAATGCACCACAGTTAAATGTACTTTGAGGAGTAATCAATCTCCCATTACAGGAAAACAGCCTTTACCAGTTCAATCCATTTTCAAAGATCAAATAAAATCCCAAAGCAGGAGGGTTTTTTCCAACAAACTACCGCTCCTCCCCACAGCCAAAGCAGAATATTTGGTCTCAGTTCTAAAGCACAAATAGTTTTTTTCTGTAAGATTTTGGGGTCTCCCTGAGCTCTTCCACAGAAATGCAGACTGACCCTTAATTTTTGCCATGCTGCTTGAACGTCAGAGCATTAATGTAACGTGTTCCCACAGCAGACCAGCAAATATACTGGTGTGAATCAAGGCGAAGAGGAGGATCCAGCGGGGCGCTGAAGACGCAGGGTTGATGCGCTGGAGCAGGCGAGCTTATGATTAAACGAAAATCGTGCTTTCTTAACAGTGCTTAACAACTCTGCGCTGTAGCCGGGCGATATATTGTGCAAACATCCGACGCTCCAGCGGTGAGACGGATCACGCGGACGGCTGATCAAACAGAGCGAGGCTCATCGCTCTTCCGTCGGAGACGCACGGGCACGCAGCGAAGGCGCATCTTGCTCTGGCTGCTGATCTATTGATTTCGAAGCGCTCTGATTCCCCCTGTGTCTGGCTGTAGATGCAGAAGAGATGAAGCAACTGGGAAATCAGCAAAGCAGCAAGCTGAGCAGTACAAATTGGTAAAAATTATTTAATACTGGGAAGCTGAGCTAGTCACCCCCTGGTAATACTGTCAATTAAGTGTATGAAATTAATATTAATTATCAACAATGAATTGTTTGCAAGTGTAATAATGAATAGAGAAAATAAGGAGAAACACAGCGCATTTACGATGCAAAACTGTTGGCTGTCTCTGAATATTTCCTCTGAAATCTGTTTTGGTTCCATTAAGAAGTACATTCATAAATATATTTTCTTAGGATTTGAGTTGCAAATCAGCCTAGACAGATTAGAAAGTGCCATGAAGCAAAAGTACACACAGAAATTCCGTCTGATGCAAGAAGTTTTATTTATATATATATATAAAATCAGAAAAGACCCACAGAGATACTCAGCAAGAGCAGTCATCTTTGAAAGAAGGGAAACCAGCAGCACTTGGAAATATTTTAACCGGAGAAGCACACGCTGGAGTATCACTCCCAGCCCGTGCTGATGCCTATCAAGAGATTGCAATAACTTTGGTCTTGTGTTGAGGAAAAAAAAAAGCCAAAAGGAAATGCTAAACCTATTTTATAACCAAAGAAATCTTCATCTCTGATGCGTGATTTATAATTAGTTTTAACTAATAATTTTCATCCAGAAATGGACTTAAAGTGCTCTTCGCTCTGCACCTGCGAGGAAGGTCTGCCAAGGGAAAAGCTGTTGGAAAAAAAAGGCACAAAGGGAACCCAGGGGAGGACAAGCTGGTGGCAAACCCTGGCTTCATCCGCCTCCCCTCTCCTCTGCGCTGCCTTTTCTTCTATTCTAGTCATTAACTCTGGTTTGCTCCTTCACTTTGTTTTTAAAAGGCTGGAAATCTTCAAATTCATAAGAAACATTTTCTGCTGCGTAGAGATGGCATTCGGGAGCAAGCGCTCAATGTCAAATATTTTGTTGTGATGGTAAAATAGCACAACTATTTAAATAGGAGCGAAATTTTTGTGGGCGTCTCTCAGTCTGGGGGAAACCCATTCCCCTTGGCACGGCATCTGCTAGGGAGACTCTCCTTGTCCATTAAAACCAGTTCCGTGCTCGGAGATGTAGGAGAGGCCTTGGTTATAACTCCACTAACAAGGGCATCAGATTAGAGAGTGTATCACAGTGAGATCTGATCAAAATACATCTTCAGAGAAACATTTCCCTCTAGGACCACCGTCCTCCATCTCCCCAAGTTTTCAAATGTCTCCCACTACCAATACGGTGCAAGCGTAGTTAAGACCAAAGGTACCATCGTTGTCCATCACCAACCATGCCGGGGGGTTTAACGCTTGTTTATAAGACCAGCATTAAACTCTCCCTGCTGGGATCGTTTTCCAGTGCTCAGCTATCTGAACTGAAGGGTGACACTCGTTTACAGGTTAGGGCGGTATTTGGAAGGGGAATTCTGCGTAACTGGTGTGGGTGTCCCGAGGCTGGGCTCTGGGAGAACCAGCTCCAGCACCAGGGCGTAGGAGGGAACAGCAGCAGGGCCAGTATTGGAAAAAGGGATGCAAGCCGTTGGGCTTCCCAGCTGGCCGGTTTTCAAACCTACGTGCAGTGAGTGAAGAACAAGGAAAATGGGTGAAAGCAGCAGTCCCCCCACGGTGTTTGCCACAGCTAAAAGAAACCAAAAGGTTTAATTTCTGCTGGAGTAGGAGAGTGGTCTCTGCCAGCACAGCGAGTCCTCGGGCACGGGCGGCCAAGTCAGGGAATAAACCAGCTCTGGACTCCGAACTAGAACCAGCCCTGGGATCAAAGCGTTATTAATCCTTTTTTAGAGCCACCTATAAAATGATGGATCAGTTACGCTGCTTGAGGGGCATAAATATCATTTATTAAGACAATTGAGGTTAGTTCTTTACAATTATTTTTTAATAGAAAGCATGAATCTCAGTTAGAGCCAGATTTACACTCGCCCTCACCTAACCCAGTGCCAGGATCTTTGATCCCAAATTATTTAGGAAGCGGAGAACTCTCTCCTGCACAGGACATTTCGGCTTGAAACGTGCCATAAGCAGCAAAAAGAGTAAGATCTCGGGGGGTTAAATCTTTCAGCATCTTCAGTGCACACCACGGGCTTAGCTGAGCCACGAAGTTACGCTTTATAGTTGGCACACGCTGGAGGAAGCTCTGCATCTCAAACCTAGTGGTTGTTTACCAGGGGGGAAAAAAAAAAAAAAATCTTCTAACTGAAGGAAATGAAAACGGCGTAAAGAGAGAAAACAACTCGTTAGCTTTATAACGTTGATTTATACTAATCTAAGTGGCTGCTCCTGTGAGCTGCTCTGTGGCACTTCTGCCCTTCCTCCAGCCTGTCACCGAAGCAGAACATTCAGAATTGTTTATCCAACCCCCCAAAAAAATAGTGAACGAGATGAGGTACCTGTCCCTGCAAACCGCTCCTCTGCTGTCGCTTGAGGAAAGCGGCAACGCAAACTGAAGTCTACAGAACTCGTACAACACATGCGGTATAGAAACAAACGCAAATGTCTTACCCAGCTTCTTCCCAGCGGCCGTGGGGTTTTTTCGCAGAAAACGATCCGTTACTGAAATGCGTTTGTAGGGGCAACGTCCGATGATTTTAAAAGCACTCCGCAAAATGGCTTAGAACTTGACAGCAGAAACTGTACGAAAATGTCGTTTCCAGTTTGAATGGTGAGAGAAACTGAGACACCGATAACGTCACATTGGGATTTCAGCGGGAGGACTCGGGCAGCCAGCGCTTCCCGTGGGGAAACCCCCACCGTCACCTTTGGTAACGAACAGCACTGGGAGCCCTGCACCTCTCCCGGAGCCAGAAGCAGATCACTGGGAAAAGCTCCCATGAACAACTTGCTGCGGGAAGCCATTGCCATCACCTCCATCCCGCTGCCCGCCAGCCCCGCAGGCGGTCGGGTCCCCCCGCGCTGCAGACACCAGGGCTTTCACAAGAGCCCGTCCAGGCATTGGGAGGTTTTTTTCCATTTATCTTTAATTTTTACAGCGATTTCTGTTCCTCCTCCTCACGCTGTCTTGCGGCACCACAAGAAATCCCACTTGGTTCTGATCTAATTAGAAACCATTTCCAGGGGAAGGTTGTCGGAACACGCGCCAGCCGCATGGATGCGGGGTAAAGGCCGGCAAGGCAGAGCGGGGACCCCGCGCCCGCAGCAGCCAGCCCTGCTCCCACCACCCTTGCCAGCCTCTTCTGCGGTCAAACCGCTCGCATTTCAACAAAAATGGGATTCGCTGCTGTACTGAGACGGCATCGGCTTCAGGAACCAAAAATCAGTTTGTGTCTAAAAAAGCAGCCGCAAACCTTTGAAATTTAGGGGGGACTGAGGGCAAACAGCTCTGAATAACACAGGTCCTTTGACATTCACTGAAAATTGTTTTTTTAAATAAATGGAGTGTAGTTTTATTTACAAGCCCAAGCCTCCTGCAGCTCGCACACTGCTCGAGGGGGAGGAAAGACAACCTGCAGCTGGTGTGAACGGATGGAGCTGGAGTGTAAAGGAATTGGGACCATTTATGCTCGGTAAAGGTCTGCTCTGGAGCAGGCTCAGGATGGTACGAGCTCCCTCTCTTTCAGCAGAAGGGCTGTCTGAACGTCACTCACGTTGCCCTTTATTTTTATCCATTAGACAAACAAAATGAATGATCACATTTATGGCGCGGACAGAAAGCAGACCCCACAGGCTATACGTTGTGAAAAGAACTCTTTCTACCGAGCCAGATAATGCCTGAAAAGGTGAATGAAAAGATTTTACTAAAGAGGAAAATGTCCCTGTAGGACCCTTCCTAATGCCGAGCTCTCCAGTAACGTCAGCCTCGCTAATCCGTACCTAGCTGTGAGTTCAAATGAGAAATTCATTAACTTTGTGTCCTTTAATTTATTAGGTGTAGCAACACTCCTCATCAGGGGAAGGGCTGAAAGGAGGGGACAATCAGGGCCCTTTCATTCTTCCTGCAAATCTGCGGGCTCACAAAGGGAGAGGACCAGTTAGTGAGAAATTACGCTCGCCTAATTAGAAGAGCCGCTGTTTGCTCTCGCAGGCACGACCAAAGGGAAAATGTAAAATCTGCCATCAAAGACCTGAAATGGCCACGGCTAAAACCATGCCAGGACCAGACGACAGCGGAGGCACCTCGGTGACCATTTCATCCCACAGTGGGGCATAAAAAGGGAACACATGAGGAATGAGAATAACAAAGTCTTTTATACAGTGAATTAAAACTGAAATCTGGACTGCCTACACCGCGGCAGGACTAAACGCTGCTTTACATCCACTACACCAACCACTCGATACCTCTGACAGACCCGCGTTATGGCGCGCTGTAGAGTTTTTCCCAGCAAACTGCCTAGGAAAGCTGAGCTTGGGTGCAAGAACCAAGACTAGAAAATAGAAAGGATTTTTTTCCTCTGAAGGCTGTCTCACTCCAGAGCTCAGGGATCCCATCCCAGCTGAACCTGGGGCTAACAAACCACTCCTGTGGAGTGGCAGAAGGATTCCGTTTTATTCACAGTAACACAATATTTTGTCCTTACACGACCCTTCATGTCCCTTCCCTCCTGCTTTGGAAAGGAATAAATAATTATCCTTATTTTCTGCCAGGAAACACAGATAGCAAGTGGGGTGACATGGCCTGCAGCCAGGGCAGAGCCAGCAGCAGAGCCCTGTCTCCAGCCTGGCAGTCCCAGGACCTATTAACATTACTGCTTAATTAGTGTTTACATTTTCCAAGCAAAATGTAAACACGTATCTGCACCAGCCAACACCAGCTGTGGCGGAAGGGTGATGTTATCCAAAAGCAATTTCCTCTCCTTTCAAAGGGCCATCTCCAGTAGGTAGGACCATAGAGCAGCATCTGGATCGTGACACCTCGAGTTGTGCGTTTACAAAGCACGGCAGCGGGGTCGTATCATCAGTTCCGAGGTAAGACCAGCGACTATTCAGACTGATGAGAAAGGCTAAGTGAAGTGGTAGGAAAACAAAAAAATTCCGAAAAAGCCCCACAGAAAGCCCCAGCCCTTTCGAGGATGCTGCGGCAGTCAGATATGGTTTCAATTACGGAAACACAAACTGTCTTGATAGCCATATGGACACACTCTTTGAAGCAGCAAAGTATTGATACCAAAATTAATTGTTCTTTGGAACAGCAGAAAACTCTGAACAGCTGTAAAAAGTGTTCGCAATTAAATCTGAGTCTAATGGAGGTTGATCGGGGTTTAAATTTCTCTACAGATATTAAAATGAAGTTTGGCTGGGCTAGAAGTTCATAAAATCAGCTGGTTTCTCATGCCCGTATCTTTCTCTCAAAACCGATACAGATGCTCTGGCTGTCGGCCCCCCACCCCGCAAAACTGATCCCCTATCTACCCAAACGCGTAGCACGGCCCCCCGCCACCAGCGGTACCTGCCCGAGGTTGGCTGGCCAAACATCTCCTTCCTTGTGGTCCAAGTGCTCCCACTCCAGGGATCACGTAGACAAACAGCTGGAGAAGACAGTCGCACATCCGAGGATTTTCTGCTGCGATTACTGAAAAAATAAATCCGCAAATATTCTCTGTCACTGATATTTCTAAACCCTCTGTCACAGGGGTGTTAGGAGAGCAAGTGTTCGTGGTTCCATGGGGGATGGATGTGATAGGGAAAGAACAGCTTATGCGCGTCTATCACCAAGTGCTTTTTTCAAATATTGGAAATTAGGGAAGCGCTACATCACCTCCTCCTGTACACCTGAAGTCAAAGCTAAAGCCGTGCGGTCTCCCTTCTCCCTAGGACACTCCTGGAAGGAAGCCTCAGGGGCTGCAGGAGGGGAACAAAGTTTCTTGAGCAGCGGCGCTGAAACAAGATGATTTTTCTGGAGGGGGTTGCACAGTCACTTATTTCCCGCTAACCACGTGCCACGCTGAAAATCAAATGTAAATGATTTTGCAGCCATAAAATGAGTCTCTCTGGAGTGATGCAAAACTGTCACTGAGAACAACCAGAGCTGATATAAAAAAATATAGCTGTTAACTGTATACAGATGACTGTCAGTGCTTACATTCGACTCCTATACAAGGAGAGGTGAGATATACGAGGTGCTAATGCAGTTACTTAAAGGAGGCAGACTTAAAAAATGTGTGTGACATGGAATCATCTCCGATGTTGAAGGCAACTATCCCACGGCGTTACCTAAATGGTGCAGAACTTGAAACGGTAAGAACTAATCTGGTCACCCGGCAAGTACAAGAGGTCGTTCAGGCTCAGGTGAGCAGCGCAGGGAAAGAGCTGGCAAGATATTACGAGCCAGAGTAAGTAAGAATAGTAAATAACACAGTAATCTCTTCATTCTGTCTTCGCTTGTGGTAGAGTTCAAGTTTTGGTGCTGAAACATCTGGAAGCAAAGGGCACCTGGGCGTACGGACATTGACACCACGGCTTAAGACAATCACTTGGCGGGACTTTTCTTCAAACACCAGCGTATCTATTTTACTGTAGAGGAATTCCTCATGCCATTGTGAACAGATTCGTGATCCCAGGCTCCCCAAACCAGCCTGCGGTCCCTGGAAGCTGGACAGCGAGAGAGTGAGGGTGCAGGACGAGCCCCGCAGCATCTGAGGGCAGCGTTATCCCAGACTCCTACATGGGTATGTGCCACAGTTCTGGGAAAAGCATAAATCACAGGAATTACTGTGCCAATATGCGATGTATGATTTCTTTAACTGTGCTCGTATTTTTCTGTAAAAGCTTAAATTGGAATTAAGTTTTGTGCTTGCCCTCCGTGCAAGGACGATTTTAGCAGAGAGCGGGGTGCGATCTCTCTCTGAGGCACCGGAATAACCAGCCTCACCACAAACCACACAGAGAAAACTGCAAAAGCTGCTGTGGTGAAACACAAAAAGGTACCACAACCTAGAAGAACAAAGCAAGGGGCAAATGCTGTTGTCTTACGCCTGCGAGGAAAGCTGCTGTGAACATACAGAACGGTAGCGATACTTTTTGGAGGTTTACTGCTGTTTGCGATGCCAGTCCTGCCCGCCCGGGGAATTTTGATCTCCTGCCTGACCTTCTCAAATATAATCTACATTGCCGTGTCCCACAGCCCCGACGTTAGGCGGTACGTGCCTTTCACCACGCCGGTCTCACCTGGAGGGGTTGTACACCACCCTGTTTGCAGACGACAGCCCCAGGAGCAGCTCAGGGACCTGGGTATCGTCGCTCCCATCAACTCTCGATCCTCCGGAAACAACAGCTTCAAGTCACGGTAGGGTGGTACGGCGTGAAGCATTTATTTGCGTGCCATCAAGCTAGAAAGGTAGATCGTGAGTCTGTGAGGGCACAGAGGTTGAAAATTATTTATTACGAAACATAACTTTGCCAAGGCTTCGCGAGAGACCTTTGATGTTGCTGAAGAGCACCATCTGAGCCCATTTTTGGAATAAAGTAGCAGCTCAATGATATCTTCATTTCTTGAAGACAGTTGTTCAGTCTCTTTTCTATACTGTATGTTCCACATTAAGTCATTATCTATGCTGTTCACTCCATTAATTCTGCTGGTTTTATTAGCAAAGTTCTGCCGCCTGGTCCTGTAGCAGTGACAAGCATTTCTAAAAGCTAATCTGACAGATAATGACTCCATTAAGTGCTGAATACTAATTGGTTTACATCAGGGGCCTGAAATTAATTGATGTAAATAAATTAGCACCTGAGCATGCATCACCCCAGCTTTGGATTTTCCTAAATACCAATGATTTTTAAAGCTTGTATCTTCAGCAAAACGCAACGGAATATAAACAGACAGGATGAGTAATTAAAATGTGGCAACAAAATAAGACTAGCGAGATGAGCTTAACAAAGATTGTTTACCTATTGATGGAAAGGGTAGTGCCTGCCCGAACAGGCTGTTTACACTGCTCTGACTCGTACAAAAGATACTTTTCTGACAGCTTCCCAAAGATATAATTATCATTACGATTAATAACGGTGACACTGACCCCCACGGCGTTCCCATGATTTAGTGAAGTTACGGGATACGCGGGGAACGCGTGTTATTAATCACAACAAAGCCCCACCCTCCCCTTAAAAGCCAAGCCTTCAATTATTAACTCAAGGAATTAATAAAAGTTATTTTGTTTTAAAAGTCTAAAACCTCATTATAGTGGAGATTCGTCATCGGAATGACACAAATAATGACTAATTTCTAAAGCCTGGGGGAGCGAGTGTGTGTGTGTGTAGTTTGGGCATGTCAAGAGCAGTCAATAGAAGACACCAACAAATACCACCTCTTATATACAGATTTTCTACTCTCACTTTCACAGTTTTAAGGAAAATAAAATCTAGCACAAAGCAACAAAACCCTGCCACGGGCAGGGACACCTTCCACCAGACCAGGTTGCTCCAAGCCCCGTCCAGCCTGGCCTTGAGCACTGCCAGGATGGGGCTTCCACAACCTCTCTGGGCAACCTGTTCCAGCGCCTCTCCACCCTCACGGTGAAGAACTTCTTCCTTACATCTGATCTCGGTCTCCCCTCTTCCAGTTAACAGCCGTTACCCCTCGTCCTGTCACTACACGCCCTTGTCAGAAGTCCCTCTCCATCTTCCCCGAGGCCCCCTTCAGGTACGAGAAGGCTGCTATTGAGACTAATACAAGGTACGATTCCACGGAAGAACAGGGAAGATGCTTTTACGGTCAGAGGGAGGGCCAGGGTCCTCCTTCCCCCTCCCACCCAGACACCTGTACCTTGCGAGGGCCCCGACGCCCAGCACCGGTGTCGAAGCAGGAACCCGGCGCTCAGTGCCTGTGTGCTTGAAACGCTCCTCGGCGAGGGGCCGTTCTCTCTTTCCCGCTGTGCTGCTTTCCTAATCCTCTTTGATCTAACGCCAACGCAGCAAGTCATCGCAAACCAGCGGCCGGAGCTCCGCGCTGCGGTCGTAAATAACAACACAAGTGTTCCTCGTCTCACCCCTCGCTCCTCGTCGGGCCGGGATCACGAGGGATGGTTCATCCCGTGCTTCAGAGAGGTCGGAAGTTGGGAGAAGTTTCAGCTCCTGGCTGGGGCGTTTATCACCACTTGGACTTCAAGTTTGTCAGCTGCGTTTCAGTCCCCGAACCAGCAGTGATTGACCTCAATGAGCACGGACCCCGATTCCCGCGTAGAGGAGCCTCTGCCCCATCCTTAAGCCCGGGGTCCTCTCCTCCACCAGTGAACCATCTCTGGCAGCTGTTCATCGAGACGTCATGCGCTGGGGGTTTCACTGGGGCTGGCGCCCCCCACAGAGCAGGTGACAGGCAAGAGTCTCCTACAAATTCCTCATGCGCTACCAAAGCTGAACTGTGGGCATCAGCGGAAGAGAGTCCCCTGGGAAGCAGCTGTAACAGAACTGGTCTTTTCTTGACTCTAACCCCCCAAGAGCTGCCTTATTTCAGAGCCATGAGTCGTTTTCAGGAATAAAGGTAAAAGATGAAAGCATTAGTAACTGTGAAGAGATAGAGGAGCGAATAAGCCCTTTGCCACTTACAATAATGCAGCTGAAATCAGCTCCAAGTGATTAAGCAGCTTTTAAACGTTGCCTTAAGCAAATAAGAAGTCAAAAGCATTTAGTAATGTCACGTTTTCTGACACAGCTTCCTCTAAAAGTATCCACCCAAAGAGGGGTGGGAAACTGTGCCAAGTATTACCTCTTGGATGCCGGCAGACAACTTCCACCATCATTCAGATCCCGGGCCCACACCAGCTGACACCATTTACATGAAGAAGCAGCTTCTCCTCATATCACAGAGCAGCAGAGCCCCTTGTCTCTAAAGCCATACCCTCAAGGTCAGGAGAAGGCTGCTGGTGCTGCGAGGTTCCGTTGTGGTCCACCCTCTCCTCAAACATAGTCCTCTGAAAATGTTTTTGGAGCTGCTTCTGTAACCTCACCAGCGCAGGGCTGCTGACTGAGCCACCGCCAGTACAACCCCGGAAAGTCGTCAGGAGTTAACCAGTGAAAATTAATTACAGGAATAAAACCTCCGTGAGATTCTCTTATCATCAGTATTTATTAGTCAGTGTAATGGACAACCGAGTGCAGTTTGCTGGTAGTCACCGTACATACGTTTAATGAGAATTCAAAAGACATAATGAATTAGGATTCCCCTGTTGGGCACGGCGTATTTCTTCATTAAATTCTAATGAACTGGGGAGAGTATCAGGTCCGCTCATGCCGTGTATTTTTCTCCTTTTTTATGGTTATATTTAGATGCATTTAGTTAATCCTCATCATCCTTATGACAAAGAAGCGCTGAAAAAACCTGTTTGTTGTGAACGGAAGGAATGTAAATACATAAAGACAGAAAAATCAGCAGCACAAATCATGTGAAATAGCAGCTGAAGAATGTTTCTGTACCATACAGCCCCCATATCCCCCAAAGGAGAAATTTTTCTTCTCTTCGGAAATGATAAGATGAAATCTCATTTAGCAATAAGATTGTGGCAAACCATGATGTGATCTCCCTTGATTGCCACCTTTAGAAAAGAGAGGACTGATCCCTGAAAACAGACCCAACGCATGACAGCAACCTCCCCGCATCCCTAAGGGAGAGGGTCCAGGCAGAGAAATCCAGATTGCTCACCAGGACCAACAGCAAGCATGTAACTGCCAAAAACAGCATAGGAAAAGGGCCCATCTCATGGAACACCTATTTCAAGTGTGACCATGATGCCACCACGCCGGCACCAGGCAGCCCCAGCTAAAGACACCCCGGGAGCTGTCGGGTATCTCTGGGTTTGGGGGCTCTTCTACAGGGCATCAAGCAGTAGAGAGGAATGGGAGCTCCCGTGGCTTTGGGAACTGGTATCTCTCGGCTTGAGCTGCTGTGGGTAATTCCCTATAAGTACGTGGTTACTACCAGGAGCAAGCAAGCATTAAAAAAAAAAAAAAAAAAAAATCGGTACTGGCATTAAGTCAAATAATATTTTCAAGAGGGTGAGAGGGTTGGAACGAGAGCCTGAAAACAGCTGCAATAAACCCATGACTCCTCCATACTTCTTCCAGAATTATTGCAAAGTGGCAATTAATTTGCAAACCATTTTGTGGTCACTATATCCGCACTGTGGGCAAAGCCGCTGCACCGCTGGTTTCCCCTCGCAAACGCCACGGAGCTGCCCCCAGCCACACTCCTCCGCGGCGGCAGCGGTTCAAAGGGCAGCGGGTCACCTTGCTGGGGAACGGACAAGCTCCTGGCACGGTGGCACTGCCCGCCCAGACCCTGGCACCCCAGCACGTCCCCTTAATTGCTGCCTCCCACGTTGAAATCCGGGGGATTACAACCCTTCGTCTTCTCTCTGGCTGTTGGCAAGACGAGCAAAGCAATTAGGCTGTTATGGCAATTTTATGGTGCTTATAAAATTCATTAGTGGCTTATTAATTAAATTCTGTCATTAATATTATTATTATCTTTTCTTCTAATTCCTCCTCTGCTCAGGCTCTATTTGCTGGTCTTTTTTCCCCCTCCTCTTGCGTTGCCTTTCTTGTTTGCTTTCCGAGACAGATACAGCCCAACTTTGCTCTCCAGCCATGTGGAGGCCCCGGAGGGGGAGAGCCGGCTTTCCCGGCGTGTCTTTGCTATCCAGGACGCATCTGGAGCAGCAAAGCCACGCTCCGGTGGAGCCTGCAGCGGCCGAAGGAGCAGCGCTGGTCCAGAGAGCGGACACAGCCCCGGCAGGGCACGCGCAGGCTTTGCCAGGGAAAGCCTTCGCTTAAACTGATGGTTTAGGTCAAGGAACAAGTTTTTATTTTTTTTTTCAGAGATGTGGGACATCTCTGGTTCTTTTAAACAGAGGATGGAGATAGTGCCTGGTGATGTGGAACCTTCCCAAAGAGGTGATTTTTGGAGGATATCATCCTTCAGAAGTTAGGAACCAGAGCGCTTGGTCTTTGTGGACACCAGCCAGGGTTTTTGTTTGTTTGTTTGTTTCTTAATTCCACATTGGGAATAGCTCCGAGAGACAGTTCCATAATATTTTACATTAATTTAAGAGCAATGTGTATTTTATTTGTACACTTGCCAGGATTTTGAAGTCTCCCTCCCAGCCTCCTGTCCTCTTTTTAGGTCTCTGGAGACTCCTTTGATGCTCCTAGCATGAGAGATCCCACCACCCGACAAGGCAAGAGATTGTCTGAATTGGAAACTTTCCCAGAACAAGTTTGCTGGTTAAAGGGCTCTATTTGTGATGAAATATAGCTCAGTCCGCAGGGTCTTACCTTCAGTACTCTCAAACTGTTATCTCAGGCAACGTTAACCAGGACCGCACTTGACGTGTCCCTCCCTCCTGTGAGAGACACCAAAAGACTTTGTTATTGTCAATAAAATTTCTGCTGGAGCCCTGTGTGGTTTTACTTCTTTTGTCCTGAGTTTTACAGCCCATATTTAAGGCTGGCTGGTGTCATGGACACATTCTGCACGAACACGGAGTGCACACGTGGTGATGCTCCCTGTGGCCCCAGGGCACCTCCTGCCATTTGGGTCCTGCTCTGCACTGGACAGGAGAGGACACACACTGGAGGGTTAACACCATCATCACAGCTAAGCTGTGGGTAAAAACTCATGGGCACGGAGTTACACCAGCGCTGCTTCTCCTCTCCCAGTACCACCAGTGAGAGCAATGCCTCTTCTCCCTGGATCTCAGGTCACCGCTGTGCCCCAGCCCAGGGGGGATGAATGCCTGAACCCCTACACGCCCCAGTGCTCCCCACCAGCAGTGGCCACCCTCAGCTCTATAAGCACTTGGCAGTGGAGCCCTCCGTGAGCGAAGAGGCAGGAGCAGGCGGCGGGGCACAGCGGCGGTGCTGGGGTGCGCGATGAAGGGGTGCCCGGCGTTGGGGACAGCGATGCTGGGGCGCAGGGCTGGAGGCAGCGCGCAGCGCCGGTGGAGCATTGCCATCTACAGCACTGCCAGCAGCACTGCACGGCGGCGGGCACCGCCACGCCGTGCCATTGCTCCATTCCCGGCCACCGGCAAAAAAATAACAATCTTGGATCTGTTGGGTGCGGGCGTGGGGACGGCGCACACAATCCCTGAGCCGGGTCCTCAGCAGCACCCAGTATTATTTCGGCTGGGTTTTGGGCTTTCTAATGCCCTCCACACTCAGAGAAAACTTTAACAACCTTAGAGGTGCGAATCAGGTTGTATTTCTTCGAAGCTAAATAACGGGGATAGTTTGAGTCCTCCAGGCAGGGCTGTTGCCGCCGCACAGCGGCTCTTGCTGTAAATCCAGCCCGCATCCCTCAGCACCGGCTGCTGTTAACGGTACAACCCATTCTGTTCCCTGCTTGCTGAAGCGCTGCGCAGAGAAACCCGCTGGGATTTTCCCCAGGCTGCAGGAACCTCCAGACTAACTTTTCTGCAAGCTCTTACCAGTAAAGGAGCCGGTTATAAATTGGTTTTGGGAACATATTCCCGGGATCTGAAGTGCCACGTGTCACCTGTGCCGCAGCCCTTGTGTCACCGAAGCCGACGAACTCAAAGCAGCCTCGTATGTGGCAGGGAAAAGGCGTACGTTCAAACATTAAAACATTCTAGTTGGCACAATCGTGTTAAAACCCAACATTTGGACCCTATTATATTAGAATTCAATATTGTTGTTGGTAACGTTTGATGAATTGCTGTTATATGTCATTTTAAGGGGGAGTTAAGGGACTGTGAGGCTGTTAAAGCATTAAAGCACCTGTAACTGCTTACCAGCAAAGTCATCCTTCTGCCTGAAGTCATTCAAATATTGTGCATTTACTTCAAAAAATCATTTATCTTTGCAAGCCATGACCGTTCTTTTCTATTAAAGCCTTCATCAGTTCTAACTTTCTTCAAGATCAAAGCTCTGTTGTACTTAAATACTACACAAAACCTGCCCAAAGGTTATCGCCCTCACATTGGGCTCTGGTAGGTGACCGATAACGTTCCCACCTATCGCTCTCACATTAGGACTTCACTGCTCTGCATGACCTGAGAAATAAAATTTTAGGAGCCCAGAGCAAGGCATAGGTTCCTCTAGCTTTCCTCCATGCTGCTGCCGTCAATCAGCAGCCAAACGCAGCAGGAAGTTCATCAAAGGTAACGCCTGGCCGGCCACCGGCAACGTGTCCTGGGGACAGCCCCGGTGCCACCACCCCGACAGCCTGCGCCAGGGACCATCTGGGGCAGGAGGGAACGCCCCAGCCACAAGCACCTTCATCCTTCGTTTTGCACTCCTGAACTGCACCGGAGGCAGTAATACAATAAGCCTTCACCTTTATAGCAGAAAAATTAAATTTGCCGTTACTATGCCTTCACACAAATCCTCGTGGAAGAGTTAGCCCTTATTTGCATTAAGCAACTGTATTTCATCTTGCATTGGTTAATACCAATGTCTTTAGAGGTCATCAAACTCAACAGTTAAAAAAATTAATCTGAGAATTTACAGCAGTTAAATACAGCTAAATAATTAATGACGAGGAAATTGAACTTCCCGTTGAGATTGGATTAGGAGCCAATGTGGGACACCACTGCTGTAGAGCGGGTTTCCCTGGGGAACCTCCCAGCAAAAATCACTCTCTTTATTGCTTTCCCTATCACTAATAAAATATGAAAGCAGAGAATACAATAACATTTTCATATCATATTAATGACCTTCAGAATGCAATCAGACCAGCAGCCCGCGCTGAGCAATTTGCTAACATAATATAAAATTGTTACTATGAGATGAAGGTCACTAAGACAGTATAAAAATTAGTGTAACGACAGCAACTAACCCAGGCCTTTCAGCAACAGGAACAATTAACTTGCAACTTCGTTTTTGCAAGCCGTACCTCGTAGGCATGTGTCAGGCACAATCTCAACGAGAAGCCGTGCGGTGTCGTCGGGCTCGGAGGGCTTCACCTCCGCCTGCTTTGCGCGCCCTTTAGCGTTGCTGGCTCAGACCCGGGGTAGGACACTGCTATCTCGGTGTCAGGGGTGAAGACAAAATGAAAAAGGAGGGAGCAAATGCAAAGGTGAGACACCAGGTTAAAAGGCAAAATAGAATAAAAGGAAAAGGAAAGAAGGAACGCAAAGAAAAGCAGAGAAGAACCTTCAGGGCTCATTAGAAAACCCACCAGGCCGGGAAGCAGGGCACGGGCTGACAGCATGGAGCTTTGGGAACCACGACGGAAGGAGAAGGCAGCACAGCAAGGAGCCGACGGCCAGGGGATCTGGTCTGGTCCAGCACGACAAGGTGCTGCGAGATGCCAGGCGAGTCCCTCACAGGCTTTGAGCTCACGGTTCTCCTTCTGCAAAACTGGAAAACTACCTCTAAGAGGTCCTGCCATGCTGGCCAGGCACCTCGAGCTCCTTGGAGGGACAGCGCTGCAGTAAAACAGCCTTCTAAAGGAGGAGAGGGACACCTCTAAAAGACTCGTTATTGAGAAAAGCCTTGATTCAAGGGGATTCATGGGAAATAAAAGAATAATAGTATTTTTAATGGAAGTGTGTGTTTGAAAATATTTCAAAATCATATTAATCATTTTCCTCCCGAGTAAAACTGACATGTCTAGAATCTGGTCTTGGTAGTTTAAACATAAGAACGTCCAACAAAAATGTTCCGGACAGCTTTAAAATCCAGGATTTTAAAATTTTCTTCTTTTAAAAAAACCCACTTCACTTCTAAAGCCCTGCTCTGAAGTAGGATAACTTTGCTCTTCACCGTGCAACCAACATTGCTGAAGTACTAGAGAGCACGGAGAGGAGAGAGCGTCTTAAAGGCAGTCCTTTGAGGTGTTCCTAGGAAGTAAATCTAGATAGAAGAGAAACTCTGCCCTTGATCCATTAAGCCTAAGGGCTCTTTTTTCAAGTCTGCCCATTTGGCCTCACAGTAAAGGCCACCAGCGCTGGAACACCAACTCCAGGCGTCCTTCTGAGAGGTCAGCATTAACATCTAAGGCTTTCACTGCTACCACCGTACCACGGTGAAAGAGAGAGCTGAACCCCAGAGCAACGGCTGGAGAGGGTCAGACTAAACCCCAAAATGTTCCCTTCTAGGCAGGAGCACAGGAGGGGGACAATCGCACGAGGCTGATCCTACATTGGACTCCTCTTCCAGACCCTCCAAAACCCCTCTCCTCGCTGGAGCTCCCCTAAATTCCAGCATACACAATATCCTACGACAAGGCCATCTATGGTTTAACACCACGACATCTCGTTAAATTAACTCTGGACATTCTGGTGTCGTTCGATGCCTCTCATGACATTGACTCTATGAGGGACCTTATCAAAAATCTTTGGAAAAAATTAACCACAGCACTTCAGAGTTTTGTTTTTTTAGAGTTTTGTCTAATCATACCAATGAAGTGAGGAGGCGATGGAAAAGCCTCTGTGAAATCCCTCCTGAACAGCAGCAAGGGGCAGGCCATGCCTTTGCTCCCATAAACAGAGATTTTATACAGGTACTTCAGTATTCCAAATGGCAAATACATCGGGGAACAATGCGCGGGACTTCACGGTGTGCAGGAGGGGGATCTCCTCCTGGAGATGCGTTTTACTGTCTGAGTCGAAGCCCCTTTATATGTATTTTATACAGGAATTGATTGGTATTTAATTAACCCACGCGTTATGCCATAGTCAATCCTTAATTAAATGCATCCTTAAGCATAGAATTTAGAGCGATACCAGAATGACTTTAAGTGCAGGAAGCGTTTTTATGTTTTCCTCATAAACAAGAAACGCGGAACGAAGCAAATAGCTGCTCGAAAGGAGGAGTCTCCCCAGTCCAACACAAAACGGTCTGCAGGGAGCCATCCACCTACAGAAGGAGACACCCGAATGTTTCCCATTGGCCATGGGGATTCACGGAGGGTCAACCTAAAGCAGTAGCAAGGCTTTGAAGGAAGGAGACCCTTCAGCAACCATGAGCTCTTTGAAGCCTCGTGCAGCTTTTGAAAAACAAACTCCAGAAAAGAAGAACAAAAAAAGGTATTATGGAAAACTTTGTACTGTGAACTGCAGTAATTAATCTTAATATCTTAAGGGGCTAAATATTGTTTAGAGGTGAAAACCTAGCACCGAAAAGAGCATCTTCATTATTTTATAATTTGCAACAAAAGCCTCTTTCCAAGCCAGCCTGCATCTGCTTTCTTCGCAAAATTCTGAGCCACCTTATAGAAAAATGCTGAACACAACAAAGTTTAGAGCCAACTCATTTTCCATTGCCTTGTCATCCTCATCCTCCTCTGGTTACCTTAACTTTACTTCCTAAATACATGCAAGAATAATATTTACCACCAATGTAAAGATGCAACCAGTCATCCATACCTTTACCTTCCTGCACACCAGCGCACCCCTCGCTGTGGCTTAGCTCTGTGCCTCAGCAGCAGCCTGTCCAGAAGCTCGGGGCTCGTCCTCCAGCCTCGTCACGTCCTGCCCAGAGCATCACGTTGAGCACCAGCACCGCAGGCAGGAGAAAGCAGCTCAGCGCTTCAAAGCTGGAGAAGATCATGTGCTGCAGGGGACAGGCAGGTGCAAGGAGCCCTCATCTTGGAGGGATGTTCTTCACCAGTGAAAAAAACGTAACTTGCTGAGTGCGATAGGCTCACAGGCTGAGCAGCAACAGCACGAACATCAGCTTTACCCTGTGCTGTTTCACCGCTGCTGTCTCCCAGAAAAATCACCCGCTGGCAAATGCTGGTCAGACACCATTTAAATTAAAGAGTCCGAATAAAAGGAATGATCTGCCTTCATGAAGGACTTTGTCATGCTGTGGGCGTCAAACGCCACCCATACATGATTTTGTACGAGGTACGTAAGGTTACAACCCCTGACAAACAGCAGGTCATCTCACCCAGCCTGATCCTTGGTGGGAAGACCTGGTTCCTGTCTGTGGATGAGAGCTGCCTAACAGGAGCTCTGATCTGTGCTCGGTAATTGGACCAAAGCTTGGTAGGGTAAAATATCAAAAGCAGTAAGATAAAGAGTTTTGAAATGAGATAGGGCTGAGAGGATCTTACCAAGCCAAGCCTCGCTGGTGTCAAAATCTTCCCTTCCCAGACAGGAAGAGCCCCCCATGACCCTCACTGGGTTTCCATACACAGTACCCACTTCAGGGGGTGCAGTATTGTAGTCTACAAATAATACTAGTCTGACTAAAAGTTTCCAAAAGTATTATTCTCCTTTAACTCCTATGATTTGCATGCAAGGAAGCAGAAGCTGCTCTTTTTTTTCCCCCCATCTCCTATCAGTTTCAACTAAGGGGAAGATTGCTTTTTCCTCATGAAAGCCAGTTCAACTCTTCTTTTTTACCCGCTCTTCTGGAGCCGCCTCTTCCAGGGACAAGCGAGTTGGCCCAGGCACGAGCCTTTGAACAAAAAGCCCGCTCTGTTCTCATTCTCAAACGTGAAGATGGCTCCACTAGTTTTCCTCCGAATGCTGCCTTACGCAGAGGTCAAGAGTCACTGCGCAGGTTCCGAGTCGTTATTTGCCAACTTACCAACATCGATTTGATGAGTTAGGAGGAATTAACGTTATGGATCATTTATGCAAGTAAATGATGTTCTTGCCTACAAACCCAAACAAGGCACTTTCTAACTAGGCCTAGACATTTCTGGGGGGAAAAAAAAAGAAAAAAAATCACATTATCTCACACAGAAAAGAACCTCCTCTATACCTCAGTGTATCTCCTTCATTTTCATACAGATTTTTCTTAAAAAGACATTTCTCAGACATCCCATGGGCAACTGTTCAACACTTTCCCTGGCTGCAGCCCTGCATACAAATCAAACCCAGGACGCCCGGGCAGACCTGCTTGGTATGCCAAGGACGAGGGTAAGGCCCAACTCTCCTTTAGCTCTAGCAACAAACCACAAATTAATGGGGAGAAACTTAAACGCTGGCATTAGGACACGATCAAGCAGGACATCTCAGGTCGTCCGTTATCCATATTGATGTAATATGGGCAAATTGTAGGTTTATCTTACCGTATGAATAAAATACTCTATTATGGAACAACTTGGTTTAATGCAGTTTGGACTTTAAATTGCTCCGCTGCTCCTGGAAGAGCCTCATCCCCTAATTAGCAGCATTTAAATAGCCGTGATGCCACATGCAGCATCCACACGGCAAACGGGAGATGCAGAAACAAGACAGGATCCCTGGTGGGATTTCCACTCTCCTTATGATGTCAACTGCTGGGACAGCCGTGTGAGGTAAGCACTGCAGATGTTGTCCATGGGAGGAGAGTAAGCGCTCGCAGATACTGAGCGAGCGGGGAAATGTCCCCGACTGGGAAGAAGGGAGTAGCGTTGAGAACAGCTTATGCTGTGTGGTTCTGAGGTGCTGTCCTGCTTTACAGGAAAAAAGATGAAGAGAAAAAATAGGTTTTGGACAAACCTGTAATTATTGGGTATTGCAGATGATAAGCAGGGGTCTTGTTTACTGGAAACACACGCTAGGCAGTAACATTAACCCACAGTTCAATCTATGTTCACACCATTTTTTTCTATACGTGTTAAGAATGGGGGAAGGAAGGGGAGATAAGCCAGAAAGAGTAATTCCCAGCTTGAGTAACTATCGCTGTGGGAGAAGAATCACCAGGGGTTTGTCCAGTCTGGGGTGACAAAAAGTAAACTAAGAGATACTTACTCTTAGCTCTAATCCCAGAGTTTCACCTGACCAAGAACAAGTGATGAAGCACATCAGGCAAGATCCTGCCTCCCCTAGTGGAGAAACGCCTTTGGGGCTGGTGGCCACATGCTTCGGTTGAGTTGGGAGCTGGGGATTTTTCTCTGCAGGCTGGTGCATATCACTCCCCACATGAGAGGCCACCAAACCAAGTTCTCATCTAGAGACTTTTCACGCTGTTTTTCTCTCAGTATTAAAAGTGTATTTGTGTTGCTTCTAGAAAACTAATTATATGCAGAGTTCACCTCACCTGAATTAAAAATAAGAAAAGGTACCTTGAATATTTTCTTTATAATCCCCCAAAAGCTCAGACACTCCAGCTAACTTCCATATTTTATTTCAGAGGAGAAAGGAACCTATATGTCCTGGCAGATCTGCGCTAAAAATCGAGCCTCGTTGTAGCTCCATATTGAGGATTTTTCCCTAGAAAAGCATCTCAAGTACAACTGTTTCTTTTCAAAGAGTTGACAAACATTTCTACGGCTCCTGACTTACAGTGGTGGAAGGTCACCGGCTCAGTTCACACTATTTGGGTCTCTTTTCCATAGACGAAAGGTCTCACTGAGCAACTCAGCTTGGAGACAATGATCCATGAAGAGACTCATGGCTTTCCTAGAAAATAAAGTCTGTTTAAATCATTTAAGCAGGATAACGCCTTCTTCCTTCGTGGAAAAAAGTGTCTTTCATGGCCTGTCTTATCTTTGTTATGATTAAAAAAAATGCCTTTCATTCAAGTTGCAGCACAATGATCTCGTCCTACCAGTACTAGACATTCCCTCTCTCTGAGCCCATGTCTCCTAGCATTGGGTCTCCAGCATGAATAATTGCTCAGCACAGGGCTGGCAGTGGGCTGAGCGCAGGTTTTCTTGACATCTCTACAACAAAGTCAGACTTCACCCCGGCTGGCTCCGTTCCCTCCTGGCGAGTGGGTGAGCTCGGCTTGGGAAATGGTGGGTTGGAAGGGTAGGTGCTGAGCGAGCAGAGATTTGCAATGCTGTAGCACAGGATCCTGCAGTGAGTGCTTCTGCCAGGGTCCCTCAGCTGCCCTAGCGCCTGGGTGTCCTCTGCCCCACCAGCGGCCACCTCCATATGCTGGCAAAAACTGAGTGGGCACAGACCAGACTCGCCGGCTGTCACTGTCCCTGTGCCTGCATCCATCTCTTCTTCAATCCCTAAAACCCTCTCGTGTTCAGCTTCATGCCTCTCCTCCAAGATCAGCTGGAAGCAGCAGCCATTTCTGTCAGAGCTAATAAAAAAATAATGAAAATAGTTGGTTAAAGGTAAATAATAGCAACAACAAGAAGATTTTAGGTCCGTTGTAATGGATTCACATAATCCTCGATATATTTACAATACAAGCCCGGTAGAAAGGTTCCCACCTCTACCCTATCAGAGAATGCACTGACAAAGAAGGGCATTGGAGGGGCAGGATCCTTGGTATTTCGACATCTGAAATCTTCGGACCGAGGAGAAGTTCTCTGTAAGCGTCAGCCTTGGTTCATCCAGACACTCGGCACTTGCCATAGCGAACATTACCGAATTCAGCATCACCTTTATGATCAACCATCCCTCTGGCCTTAAAGTGCGTCATATACAAGTACTACAGCGCCAAGACACGGAAAAAACCAGAGCTTTTCCCCAGCAAAACCAGCAACCTACAAGCCGTCACGTCCAGCTTCAGGAAACGCTGTTTCCTAGGGCCAGACTGCAGCAAAACAAAAACTTTCTCCTGCCTCAAACAAACCTCCTGGGTGAGCGTCGGTCTCTGCTCGTGTTCTACGATATACTCAGTCCTTTGCTTTGTTTTCATGGTATTTAGGATTAAGTTATTGCATTTTCAGATATTTCCCCACAGACGTTTTCGTAAATAGCTTACGTTGAAATAGTAATAATCCTCCGGATGGTCCGGCTGATTGTTCACCTTATTTCTGTCCACAAGGGTAGGTCTGTAAATTAGATCTCTCTTCTCCAAAGTTTTCTTGGATGAATGGTTTCGTTAATAAGAACCAGAAATCGGTTCAAGCATTCAAAAGGCTCCAAAGAAAAATAATTTCCAAGCAAAAAGAATTTAAGAAATTTCAAAGCCCAGGGGAAAAAAAAAAAAAAAGACTTTATCTCTTTTCTCTAAATCCTAGCTTAAAATACAAGGGAAAAAATACAGCAGGTTACAGAAACTTGCCAGGAAATGCAAAATTTTACACTTAGAAATCCTGATTTTTCTAGTGTTTCTTTCCTGATGATGCCCTTTAATGGTAACTTTATCCTCTAAGACATTAAGAGATACTGTTTGATGTTCTATATTAAATTTCCCATTTTTGTTTCATTAAGTACTAAATTACATAGGTTTTTTTATCTTTGCATCCTAAATAATACCTCTCCCATCTCTACAACTCCTCAAAAGCAGGTTGGAGCAAGGTGGGGGTCGGTCTCTTCTCCCCAGGAACAAGCAACAGGACAAGAGGAAACTGCCTCCAGTTGTTCCAGGGGAGGTTGAGGTTGTCCCTGAGGAACCATTTCTGTCCCGTTGGGGTTGTGCAGGCGTGTCCCAGGCTGCCCAGGGCAGTGGTGGAGTCCCCATCCCTGGAGGGGTTTCCCAGCCGTGTGGAGGTGGTGCTGAGGGACAGGGGTCAGTGGGGACCCGGCAGTGCTGGGGAACGGGGGGGACTCGAGGAGCTGGAGGGGCTTTTCCAAGCAAAATAATTCTGTGATGCTCTCACCTTCAAAACCCAGTAGCAGGGACCCCTTTGTCAGACCTCCAGCCCTGCTGAGCATCCACGTTTCTGCTCCTCAATGGTTTTGTGCCTTCTGCTGAGGAAGCTTGGCGGCCGTAGGGTGCAACATCAACCCCTACTACGAGGCAGCTCCTTGCAGAGGAGGTGCTGGGATGTACATGCACGTGTGCATTTCTGCACACTTGAGAAGGCAAAATTCGGAAGGGATTTGTGTTTTACTGACTCCGCTGATGAGCAGGACCTTGCTACAACCAGATTCGCAAGCAAACGCTTTTGCTGAGTAGTCTACAAAGCATCACTGGCAGCAAATCATCCTATTCTTAGCTCTGTATAATTTGTAAGGACATCCGAAGGCACGTGCTGGGGCATAAATCATTTACGGCACACAGTTGATTCATGTGAAATTTAAGTTAGTTCGCTCTGAACTCCAAACAATTACCGCTGCGGTGATTTTATAAAATGTCGCTTCCCTTGGGAAGAAGAAAGCATCTAAATCAAGCTTGGTTTCAAGCCACAAAAATTAATGATAGGTATTCTCATCTCCACGGGCAGGAAGCTGTGCACATAAATCCCCGCGTCAAGATGAGGCTCATATAATTTTAACCATTACACGAGTCCCTGATTCAAAATTTAAATTAGAAGCTCAGCTAAACTAGGAAAACCTCTTCATTCTCACGTTATTTTTTTTACTTAAAAAAACCTCAAACGCGTTACAATAGTCCGAAAAATACAGGCTTAGAGAGTCACGCACCCTTGATTCGATGTCCCGCTGTTCCAGGAGAGGTTTAGTTACACCCGTTCAAGCAGGGTAAACTGCTGTTCATCCAGCTGGCTGCGGATCAGAGCACGGCTGCCTCCAGTCCTCTGCCACCCCCTTACCTGCAGGGGATGGCAAACGGGCTGGGGACTCAGAGAGGAAAATAGTGTCAGGAAAAGTAACAACACACCACCAACATCAGCTGCCAAGGCAGGGTGATAGAGCAGGTACCACCACTCAGCAGCAAGTTTCCCACAAGTGAGGTAACCCCGAAAGGCAAAGCAGGATGAAGGTGGGTGCACAGACCAACCTGTCCTCAGCTGGAGGAGGAACCAGCTGTCTTCTCCCAGGTTCCGTCTTTCTGCAGACCATAAACCACTCACGCAAAGATCATCTGCTCGACATCACCCCGGACTGAGCTCTGTTGAGGCGTCCCACAGCAGAGCTTTCCCAACAGCACCACGCGGAAGCGATGCAGAGGGAGGTCTACTCGTTAAAACCGAGACAGCGAGAATTCCCCTTGCGTTAGAGGAAATGTTTTGCCAAATGTTAACGAAGATGCTCAGGAGCATCCCAGATCCAGCCAGACTCCGGGAGCTCTATCAGGGAACAACCACAGAGCAAACATTGCTAATTAAACCCAACCTCACCGAGCTCGGTCCTGCCTCGTCCCCTGCAGCAAGGTGACCTGCAAAAAGCAGCAGCAGCTCAGGCAAAAGCAGACCAGAGGCACCCAAAAAGCACCCGAATTATTACAGGTCGGTATTTTAAAGGTAGAGTAACTCACACCCGAACTTAAGCCACCGTTCTTAGTTACTTGTGGGCGTTAAACCACAGTTAATCTCATTTTTAAATCATTTTGCTACACATTTTCCAGTCTCACCCCTATCATTTCACCAACTCTTTATTTGCCCACGCTGGCCCCGGGGACGCAGGAGATGCTCACCCACACAGCGCCAAGAGCTGGTGCCTCCCCACCCCGGCCGTGCCACAGCAAAGGGAAAACCTTCGCTGTGATTTAGTCAGTTAATCAAAACTTCAACTGATCCACTTTGTATTTTCTTCCTCTTTACTTTCCAACAATTTAGGGCAATTTTTTTTAATTAAACAAAAAGGCCTTTCCACATTTCAGAAAATTAATCACTTTTGGCATTTATTAGTTATTCATTTCTGTTTAAAACATGTTTTATAATTCATTAAAGTACCTCAAAAATTAAATTCTTAACAGCCCTAGGCCCAAAATATATTTAAGTTAGAAAATTAAGCACAGTAATAAATAGAGAAGAATTCTGAAATATTAATTTGGCTTGTAGCATTTCAAATGTTTATTTGCAATAATTAATTTGAAACCAAGTTTACATTGCCTTTGTTTGCTGGGAACTTTCAGTTATGTTACTAATTTCCTCAAATTTGCCCTTCTGGTGGCGCGTTCCAGCGCTGACAACCACTGCCGGCGCATTTAAATTCATTCTTCCAGCTCGTTTGGAGTCAGATCATTTTCCAGGAGGCACAGAAAATCAGCAGGACCGCTTCGGCGCGGGGGGAATTCGCTCGCTGAAGCTGATTATGAACGCTCAGTGCGTTCGCTGCTCCCTGATCTGCACGGCGGAGCCGGAGCAGCTCGGTGAAGCGTCAGAAGTGCCCCACGCAGAGGCTGCCGCTGAGAGAAATCGGTATAAATTAAGTCATCAGGAAACCCACACCGAGGAGAAGCCTCCCCCAGTTCCCACAGACCCCCACCAGCCCTCCTCGGATGCAGGGCAGCGCGGTCTCCTTGTCCATCGCCCCTCAGCAAACCAAACGATGTTGTCTTCTAAGTTGGCAAGACCAGCTCGTGTACCATTTTCATACCTAAATTATTTTCTTACTAACAGGAGTTAATGAGATTTTTTGTGTGCCGTAGAATTTACTCCGGATGCTGAACCCTGGAGAATCACAGAACAGAGCCACAGGATGGGCTGGGTTGGAAGGGACCTTTGAAGGTCATCCCGTCCATGGGCAGAGACACCTTCAACTAGAGCGGGTTGCCCAGAGCCCCCGGCCTTGGGCTCACGGCGTGTTAAACGGGAACAAAACCCCTCCTCAAGACAGCAAACCGTGCAGAGTCGTAGCTACGAGCACGCAGGTGTCGACGTCACTGTTGCACCAGTAGAGTCTAATCCCTTTGAAAACCACTATAAACACACGCTCGATCTCGAAGCGTCTCTATCTCAAGAACCCGCATTCTGTGCAGTTGGGGGATTTTGCTCTCAGCTCCGCAGCTCCCAGACCTGCCTTTTGCCGCAGTTTCCAGGGCAGACGCTGTCGCGCTTGGCTGCCCGGACTCTCTCTGCCGAGCAGGAGCCGGGCCCGCGTTAGCAGCGGCCGGGCCCGCGCCCAGGTAGCGCCCAGGCCCCTCCACACGAACCAGGAGCCCAGCCGGGGCCCGGAGAACAGCAGACGGTTCTCGGTTAAAAAAAAAAGTAAAATAATAATAAAATACAACCGAGCTCCAACACCGTCTTTCTCGTCGTGCGTCCTTCAGGGGTAACCGCTCTCTGATCGCTTCCAGCCCCCGTGTGAGGGGTTCCAGGCCCCCCGCCGGCGGTGCGCCGCGGGGCCGGGCCGGGCCGCGGGGCGCTGCCGCCACCTCCTGGGCGACGCGGGGAGCGCAGCGCCGGGGCGGGCAGCGGCAGGAGCCGGCTGCTGGCAGCGAGCAGGGACACAGGCAGCCGCCCGCCGGCTGCTCTCCCCTGGGAAACCGCGCCCAGCCCCAGAGGAGCGGCAGGCAGCACCGCGCCTCTTTCGAACACCACCGGTGCGGTTGGATCACGCGGCCTGCAGGGACGCTCCGGGCTTTCGGGACACCCCGCTGCCCGACGGGCCGTGCAGTGCCCGTACCTGCGCCCTAACCCGCGCCCCGCAAGGGGTTACAAACCCCTTCAGCAGTAAAAGCAAGCGGAACCGCTCTCACTGCGGCACGGAGCCGTTGGTAGCAGCGAATCCCCCGGGGCCAGGACACACACCTGGATGCCCACAGCCACGAGAGACAGGAATGCGCTTGTTGAGGAATAAATGTGCACAATTAGCCAGGATTAGGGCATTACACCTTAGTGTTAGTCACCAAGGCCTCAGTATGGTGAAACACTTCCAGCAAGAAGAGTCTCATGTGTCCTTCAAGAGGTGTACAAGCAGCCCTGGCCTTTTTCTTTACGACAAATTGCCCAGAAGTTTCGGAGAAAAATATTAAAGGCAAATTAAAATAAATAGTTAAACCCGTATTCTGGCAAACAGGCCAGCAGAGACCTGCTGTCTCTTCCCACTACATGCTGGTGCTCGGGCAAAGCTGGGTTTAAGGTGGAGGGTGGCACAGCAGCACCCCACAGGCTGCCCCACTGAAGGGAAACGCGTCCCATCCAACAGCAAATCTCAGCCCCCACTTCACAAAGACACAGAGCAGTCTGGGGAGGGAGCCCTGAACTCCAGATTCCTGCTAAAACCAGCGTTTCATTTACCTGCGGTTCAATCCTTACCTCCTGCTCTCCACCCACAAGGTCCATCACTGAGCAGGTGATGCTCAAGGAGAAGCATAGCTCGGTCTCCTCAATGTCTCGGTTCCTTGGTGTCCAGCAAGGTACTACACCGTCCTGCGGCTGTGAACTTCATCTGGAAAGACCCTCAGCTGCAGTAAGTATTAAGTATCATTGAGAGCGAGACCCTTCACTAAAATTTTCTACCTTATAAAAGCACAAGAGACAGATATGGGAAGGAAGGTGCCTCTTACAGCCATAAAGCTTCAGAGATGGATCATGGGGATGGAAAACACCACGAGCAGGATGCGATTGATGAAGGCACAATCTGTAGTCTCCTTACCAACACTCTGCTCATTCCTGTCCTGGCTTTCTGAAAACGCTCCCTGGCATCTGATGAGGAAGGCTGGTTGTTTTTCAATCCATACCTTGTCTCCTCTCCCACCAGGAACATCTTCATGAAGCTACAGGAACTCACTACCCAAGAGCCTGCAGTTTTCAGGGCTTTTTTGTTGTTGTTTTAAAAACAAATCTTTTTGTCTGATTTGGTTGCTCTTTCCTGCCTACCTTCAATGACCTCAAGGAAATTGCCACCACCTTGCAAACTTTCTCCCATGTTGCCTCCTGCATGGCTTCAGTCACCCACTTCCTCCCAGCTCAGGGCACAGCTCTGCCATTTGCTCTCCAGCTGCAGGAGGCAGCTCCAGGGCCGCCACCACCACCACCGCTCCACCAAGCACTGGCCTGGCCTCAGCACCCCCTGGGAACACTGCACGCCAACATGGCTGGGCAAGGGCACAGCTTTCTGCCTTGAAGAGCTTGGTCCTCATTAACTCCTACTTTTTCTTTCCTATTTCAGTTACCAATTTATCAATAAAAACATTAAAACCCAACCAACCTAACCCAACTGAACCATACTGAAGCACTCGATCCTTCCCCAAATCGCCGAGGGGTTCGTCTAGAGCTCCCTCCTTCAGCAAAGGCTGTTCCTGGGCACTAGTTACCAAAGTGAGAAGTGTTTTAAACCCAGACATTGCGACTTCACACTGAAATCTCACCTTCTGGTCCCGTGACAGGGGTTATTAGCCACATACCGAGCTGTTCCATCCCCTCCTAGTGAGGACATCAACATCTGGCTCCGCAGTGACAGTTCAGGTATAGGACAGAAGAGTTAGATAACGGGCAGCAATTTACCAGCTTAAATCCAAAGAAAAGGGGTGTCAGGGGGCAGAGGCAGCTATGACAGCTCCTGAGACCTCCCCAAGGCGTGGAGGTCCCTGCTTTTAATGTCATTACTTTCAGATCTTCGCAGGAAAATAACTTCCTCTGAACGTATGAAGGCAAATCTCGAAGGATCCCTGAAATCCATCAGGAAGGGAGATGGCCCCGCCCTGAAGCAATACATCAACCCTAGCGGTGGATGGATGGTTTATGGACAGTGCGGCACGAAACACCGGACTGGGAGTAAAATCGACCAACAGCTCTTGATGCACATGAGGTTTTTTGGTGAGGTTTACCAAATAATGCGATTCACAAAACATTTAATTTAGGAATGGTCGCTCATCAGGGTTCATATCAATTAAAAAAAAAAAAAAAGAGTTGGTAAGCTTCCAAATCATAAATGATGGATTTTTTGGTCAATTATAAAATATTATGAATTTGCAACCTTTTTATTCTAGCACTCAAGGAACTGCCAGCTGTTCAAAACTGTACCTTTATCATTATTCACAAAGTTTAACAAAAATAAATACAATTTTGAGGTTGTCTTTGGCATGTCGTAATTCAAGGCAATAGTATCTCTTAGCAGCACAGTGCAACGAAGAACAACATACCATACAATGCACTACCAGATTCAGCCTTACAAGGAGAAGAGAACGTAGTACAATGCAAACTTTAATGTCAATATATACAGAGCTTTAAAGAAAACATTTTTTTCCTTAAAATTAAATGAAATAAATACAGTATGATACAAAATCCACAATATGCTTTGAGAAAGAAATGACAGTTACAATATCTGATAACGGGGACCTTTTGTGTAGTTTCGACTTTAAGTACCTCAGAGAGCACGGAATTCATTGCACACGGTTTTCAGTTAATGCCCTTTCGTACACGGAGATTTATCGCCAGCCACACACCAGAGGAGGTTCAGCTCTAATCAGAGCAAGGCGCCAAAGTGCTCAGGATGTTGTGACCATGCTATTACTTTGCTCGTAAGCCTAATGCAAACCACCAAACCAGGAACACTCTGTCCTGCAAAGGAGACCCATCTCAAGCATCTTTTCATAAAAAAAAAACCCCGAGAGGATTCAGTGTCAGACTCACTATTGGTAATAAGCTATTGCCCAAATCTTCATTATTAAGAGACATAATCGATTAAATATCTTTTAAAGGTTTCAAAGAAAGTTTGCTTTCATTACATAGGAAAAATCTCAAGAAAACCAGTCACTGATTATTTTGGTCTAATTACAGAAGTTATTACAGTAATTGAGCCCGCTTTAGCTTTACTCTAAGGGTGGGGTTCTTTAAAATTTGTGTTCATTCTTCTATTTCCCAAGGAGAATGTCAGCTTATCATCAACAGCATCAGTTGGGGGAGTGAACACTGAAAAAAAAAATGACACTGAAGTAGGGACAAACAGCATTCAGGGTGTCCTGAACCAATGGGGTGTTAACGCAGACAGGGGGGTCTGGGATGAGCGACAGCACAGGCAGGTTACAACAGGTACCAATGCTGAAAGTTGTTGGAACTACTGGTTTTTTACTCATACACAGCTCCCATAGCATTACACAAGGACTCCACCGCAGCTTCAGAAGCCTTCTGAAAACTTGGAGAAAGAAAAGCCTGCTTCTCCCTTCCCTCCCACAAGTATCTCCGAATTTCTAATGCCAGATAGGACTGTGCAACTGAAGTGCTACAGAAGTAAATAAACCCCCATGTTGGCACCGATGTTTTAACCTCATTTCACAGATCCAAAGCAGGATAGTACTGTGGAATTCATTTCACTTCTAACAAGCCATCCCAGCTTTTTAATTGGAACACTGGAGGGCAGAGAGATGAGGACCGACCACACGTGACCAGTGTCTAACTGTTTTGCAAGTAACTTCCAACTGCAGAAGTCTGCTAGAAGCAACTTTAACTCCTGGATCTATGAAGATTAGCTTTGGAGAACGAACTCAAACACGGAAGGCAGAATTCAAGCTCGGTATGAATGACGTGGGTGAGGTTTTGGATGCAAGAAGATAAGCCTCAAATGGACACTGCTCAGACCACCCACACCTCAGGCTCTTCGCATGGTCAAAGAGAACTTACTAGTTTTAAGCATAATGGGAAAAACCCAGAACATGCTAAAAACGGCACCGAGACTACACGAGCCACAGAACAGTGGCTTAAATCAGCAACGCTCCCAGGAACAGGCCCTCTTTGTTACACACCACTGGCTGATATTGACGCCACTGCAGAGTTTCTGGATACCTAACAGGAATACGACAGAGTTCCTCACTTTTTATCAGAAGGACAACTGAAAATTAGAAACAGTGATATCCAAGGGGTGAAAGCACAGCAAAACACATCAAGAGCTGATGTCTGTGGGAACCTGCTCTCCTTGGTGAGAACATGTTGGGCTCTATGAGCACTTGAGAACCTGCACTGATTTATAACTGCCATTCCCAAACAGAAGCCCTATCCAAGTTATTACATCATTGCAGATAAAATGGAAATTCCTCTAAAACCACAGGACATTATGACCGTTTCTTTGTAATTATAAGCCGTTGTAAAAATGTCACTTTTTAAAAAGTAAAACAGTATGATAGTGACAGTAACGAGGTTGTAATCTCAAGCTGTGCAGAGACAATATGAATGTGAAAACTTTCACTGACCTTTTGCTCCCGCCAAGAGCACGTTCAAATTAAGTGTTCTTCCATTTCAAACATCTACCTGGTCAATGACGAGCAGACCACGCTGCTTTTACAGAACTGCTTAACTGAACAAAACCTATGTTTGGAAAAACAAAGGATGAGCAGTATGCGAGACATTCCCAAAGACACATCACAAAGAAGAGGACAATTAAATACTATGGAGTAAGAGTAAACTGCAAGCGAGCTCTTGTATCCCTGCGTATCCAAAACATTTCGAAGACTGATACGCTAAAAAATTCATTGCAGGTCAACTTCCCTCCCAGATTAAGGGCTAAAATTGGTATACCCAGGGTACACTGGCCTGTCAGATATAACAAGGTGTTTGTCCACACGTTTTCCTCGTTGTAAGACAACTTTGCAGTGTTGCAGTCACTGAAGCCTTGCCGTGACCCCAGGAGCACCGCTTGCACGAAAGGCCAGCAACGGTATGAAACCAGCGAGGATAACTTTACACAGGATGTTCTAAAGTTGTTGCCAAGAATCAGAATATCTATCTTGCTTCTGTACTTCTCCTCTTACCACCTTTGCATTGCACGCCAAGAACTGAAGTACCTTCGGCTGCTTACAACTGCTTTTGTGCAAAATGCTTTTAAGGTGCTTATCATGTGGTGCTTCTAAGCGAGTTAAAAGAAAATACCACTATAAACACTGTTAAATGATTCATGAAAGGGCCATTAAAGACCAGCTGCTGTCTTACGGGAAAGCTGAAGACAATTCAAGTTTGGCCTTTTAGTTGTGTTCCGCACCTTATGATACCCTCTATCTCCAACACAGTTTTTCCTACCATGTTTCAACCCACAACATACCTTGACCTTGGCTAAGGGGGCTTTATTTCCACCACTCTGGTTTTGTCTTAGGGTGAATTCAAATTCTTCCGGCAGTCATTTGTAAATTTACAGAAAAACTATACCAACTGACTGTAGACAAGAGGTTTCCGGGTATTCTTGCTAGCAAAGGCCTTCAGTAATGAAAAGAAGGATGAACCAGCTGCTTACAGGGCAGATTTTGTACTAACAACAAGCTTTCCAGGAATCAGTTGTGTTCCTTGACAAGCTTTCAAGCATTTCAAATCAGGCACCTCAAAACTAGGCACAAATGGCCCCTAAAGCTTCCAACATCTATCAAACACTCAAGGAATTCAGTATGGGGTATGTTCTGCATGATACAAACAGCACACCTATGTTTGCTCTATTCATTAAGTCTCAAATCTACGTATATTCATACCTAACTATTGGGCCAGATAATTTCCATCTTCCCCCACCACAGAAGAAAGCAGCTTATCTAATAGTACTTCCAACGCCACCAAGTACTTCACAGGTATAAGCAAAAACCAGCCAGCACCCTCTGCCTCTTAAAATCCGAGTTACCATTGCCACTCGTGGCAGCTGGGCCAGAATTCTCCTGAAAGCTTTTCTTCTTGTCTCAAAATGCCGGGTTCTGCAGTGACTGGTGTCGGGTAATTGGCTACCAAAGGGATCTGGAACAGGAAATTCAATGATGGCAAATTGGTCTGAACTACATGTGATTTTGGGGCACTTGGATTCGTTGTTCACAGCCTGTTGGTCGCTAATATACTTAAACTGTGTTTCATCCTGCTGTGACAGTACCATTGCACAGCAGCATATACAGCTCTGGAAAATATTTCAAAGCTCATCATCTCTGCATAAATTCCCAGTCTACTAGTGGTTAGCACTGGTTTTGCATCAGAAAAGCCCAAGAAAATTCTGGCCCCAAATTCATCTCCTCTCCATCATAGCGTTCAGAAACAGCTGAAGTCCCAACACTGAGACAGAGAGGGCGAGGGAGTGCTGGCGACAGGTTGTCGTCAGGGACTTGTCCATAACCATGAAGCTTCTCGGTCAGAATTCCCTTATCTGGGCACACTGCAAGGCTTATTTATTTTCCCAAGCTACCCCTACAGATAGGCAGAGAGAATTTTGCATTTACGTTTTGTAATATTTGTACATGCGGCGAGAGATTCTGATAGAAGCAACGTTCTATAAAGATCAAATAAATAAAAAATAAAATCCACGTGCCAAGCGTGTTATAAAGTGTCAGTTTGGGGATATTCAGTGGAAACCACTGCCGAGGAAACAGCGACGTAGTCACCGTACTGATGGATAGACAGTATAAATAACAAAAAGCATGGGGTTGCACGATGTTGTCTTGAAGTGGTACCAATGTTATCGAGATCCTTAATTTTAGACAGTTCATACACATAGTGACTCCCTCCAGCTCAGTGGAGGACACAACACTGTTCATGGAAACAACTAGAAACGTTCATTTTTCCATCTGCTAATCAGCATTTCTTTTGGGTCACAAGCGATCGAATTACGTTTATGGGTAAAGGGCAGGATCTTACACATCCCTTTTGTTTGTACTTTCACATAATCAGTTACTGGCACCAGCAAACACAGACCTGCCAAGAAACACCAACGCACTTAACACTGGCACGTTAGTCAGTTTTCCATAATAGCAATGAACGAGTTAAATGAATTAAGTGCCCAATCACAAAATTCAGAATTTGTCCTTCACGACAGGGTCTAAAGGTGTGAAGAAACAAAAACTGACACTTTATGTACAACTTGGTCACTGGCAACGGTCCCCTAAACCATTTTTTAAACGAACCCAGCAAAACTATACAGGATGTGAAAGAATATTTGCAACAGATCTCTTGAAGGACAGTGTAGAGAAATTCATTATGGTGTACCTGATGTTTAAATTAATTTAACAGATACGGCCTGTAAAACAACACAGTATGAACCTGTGGATTTTTTTTTTCTTTTTAAAAAAAGGACTTTTACAGAATTCAAGTAGTGTAGCAGGAAACCATAGATGCCTTTTGATCACAGGTCAGGCAAAATAGAGCCACTTATTGGATTTTCCCCTTGCTTCTGTTTGCTAAGGAGTCCCGGTGGATCTATAAGTCTGTTGACGTTAGTTTTTTCATGCTCCGTCGCTGAGCTAAACTTGAGGCTGCAACAGGCTCTAACACTGGCTGAAATGTCTTGTGATTCAGTGCAGAATATGTAGCAGCCATGGCTCCCTAGAGAACAAGGACATACACCAAAGGCTGTAAAGGTCATTTTAATCAGAAAATAAAGCAATTGCATACTAAATTCTTAATGAACTCTACAGAAAACCCCAGGACTTATGGCAGGTCATGCATATTCTCTGAAGTTTGTTTTGGAAAAAAAAACCAACCCCAAACATTTATTGCTGAATCCTTCCCGTTTCTAAGCGTGGGTGTCTGGCATTTCTTCTTTCCTGTGTATTTCTCTTACACACCTTAGGAGCAACCTTCTCATGGGGGTCAGAGTTAGTATCTTCCAAGCAACACTAGCATCGATTTACCTAACACAGCCCCTTCAGTGGCCACTCAGGTCCTGACTCATGAAGGCCACACAATGAAGACTGGCTATTGCAGGGCCCTGGGTTTGAGTCCACAAAACTAAACTGAAGTCAGCCTAACAGCTGTCTGCATACAGGAGACTGCTGGTGTGTCACAAGTCAGAAACACAGATACAGAACAGAGATAAAATACTGGTGGAAAAACTGTGGTGTAGTTTAATAATTTATATTAGGAAAGCACAATATGAGCCAGTCACAGAAAGAAACACCAAAAGATTTCCTGAGTAAGAATGCCAGGAGACCTGTGGCAGTCTTTGATAACCTTCTTAGCAGGATTCTGTATGGCCAAAGCTACCTTAATCTTTGAAAACAAAAATACCCAGAAAAATCTCTTCCTTTACACGTAGGATAAAAAAAAAAATTTAGTTTAATAATAATTTATCTGTTTATGCAACTAGAAAAAAGGAAAGCTAACTTCTTTTCTAAAGAAAAAGAAAGTTCTGCCTGTAGCTCCAAAAGCAACTCAATTCACAGCACATCCAGCAGCTTAAGCAACGTTCAGCCTTCAGGTTGCGTTACCTTTACTAGATGTGGTGCGTCTTGCCTGTTCAGTTGGTAATGCGGCAGCTGGTCCCTACAGGCTATCCACGAGTGTTTTAGCACTTGCTCTGCCGTGTACCGCTGATGGGGATCTACGTGAAGCATATGCGATAGCAAGTCCTAGATAAAAATGAAAACACACATACTGTTCAGTTGAAATAATCTTATACAGACTTTAAAGCATGTATTGTGGCAGCAAAGCAGAAAGTACTCAGCGTGGCATGGCCTAACACAATGCAAACTCACAAATCAGCAGATAAATTGGATCATTCTGTGCCTTGACACCGCGGAAGTCTGAAAACAATGTGTTGTGCTATTTAATCCGTTTAACAGAGGAAGCCTTTATTGTAAAGAAACTTGCTGTTGTTTGGGCATTTCGTATTTCAGTCTGTTTATTATTAATATAATCTTTAAAAGACTAGAAATCCTATTAAAATTTAGCAGACAAGATTTTATGGAAGAAAGCTGTAATTTTTAAACCTCTCATTTGTACTAGGTTTGGGGTTTGCTGACTACCTACTACAATTGGATTTCTATATAGCGATACGCTATCAAAAAATTTTTCCTTCAAGCACCTATACAAGAGTAAAGCCAACAGAAATGGACCCTCGTTTTTTGCCTGTTTACAAGCTACTAATTACAGTGATGGTCAAAAGAAGAGCTGGGTGGGAAAGGCACAGAATGGAGACAGGAATAGCTTGAAAGAAAACAAAATACGAACAAGCTGACAGAATGTTCCCTTTGTTTTAGGTACAAAATGTTAAGCATTCTTCGATGTACAGAAGTGAATTCCTCGTGCTAAGGCAGCACCAGCCAAGAAGCGTTCTGAATCACTGCAACTGAAATGAACAAACGGTGCAGTGCCCAAGGATCAGGAAAAGATTTAATATCAATGCCAGCTTAATTGCTGAAAGTCCTAACAAGGAGAAAAACATTTAAAAATGGCACTACAAAAATATTTAACCTATTAATGCAAGCCTGGTTAGTTACTAGAACTAACAGATAACTGTAAAAGGTCATCTCTTTACTTAAGGAATCCCACAAACACCTGATTTTGATCCAATAAAAACAAGGAATAAAAATGTACTGATTAGAAAAGTCTGTACTGGGAGCTATGTTATTTCAAACCTCTATCAATGACCTGCGGGAAGGAAATGAGCACGCTCTTGCCAAGCTGGCAGTGGGGCACCAAACTGGGGGTGTGGGCAAAGAGCTAATGAGTTCAAAGGCAGGGCAGGATGGAGCAACAGGCTAAGCAGAGCCACACAAAATTCAGCAAGGACAAACGCAAAGTCCTGCACTTGGAAAGGAAGAAATTGTCACCAAGGCACAGAGTGGGGACCAACTTGGCCGAGAAGGACCAGGAAGTTTTGGTAGGCAGCAGTGAACCTGACGTGTCAGCGTGACCTGGCATCCACGAAGGCTGACATCAGCATGGCCAAAGGAAGGGAGACAGAGGACAAAGTAAAGCAAGAGATGTTCTGGCTTGAAATTAGGAGAAGCTTTCTCCTTGTTACAGCAGCCAAGTCCTGGGAAATGCCGCCCAGATGAGCTGTTCAATCTCCACCCCTGGAGGTTTCTGAAGTCAGACTGAATAGAACTCTGAGCTACCTGGTCAGATCTCAGGGGTGACCCTGCTCTGAGCAGGAGGTTGGACTCAATGACCCCTCATTGCAATAACGTTTGTGGATAATAACAATAGGAAACTACCGTGTTAGAGTAGTCTGTTTCATAAAGTTCATTACAAGTTCTTTTGAATTCTACAAAAGTGTAGGAACAAAACAAAACATATTTACACCTTGGCTGCGTCTGAAACAGTGTCCCAGTTGCCTCCACTTAAAGAGAATTTTCCACTGCCTATCCGTACCAGGATCTCCTCTGGAGTATCATTAGGACCATTGGCAAATGGAGTATAGCTGTGAAAGACAAAACCACACCTCGTTATAGGTAAGAAGCGGCAAGAAATTGGTAAAATCTCATGAATCGTTCTGAGTAGGTATCAGAAACACACTACATGCTATTGAGTATTTCTTTTATTAGCATTTTATCTTCAAAACCGTATTATTTTCTTCTCCCCATAATTGTGGTTAATCAAGCAGAATAAATGGGAAATGCAGATTAAAAAGATGTCTTAAGCCACGATTTTACTAACACATTCTAGTCAGTGCAGACTTCCAGGTTAAATTGAAGTGATTCACAAACACGTGCTAGGTTACCAGAGCACGTAAAGTACTCCAGACCTGGAAGAGCATCCTAACAGGATGGCCCAATAAAGCTGGAGTACAATGCCGCATTTCATTAGAGAATGAGCACAACGTACATTCATCTATCCTTTGCGGAAAAGCTACAAGGAAATCTTCACGGTAGTTTTTTACTTAAATGACTTTGGGAGGCTTAAACCATGAGATCATTGTTTTTGAGGCTTATAACAGAGTGCAGGGTTTCCTGTAAATCTGTCTGACTTTCTACAAAACCTGCTGTGACAAACTTGAAAGAACTGAATTGGCAGATCTGAAAAGTGATCTGAATCACTTCAATATACCTTTTAACAACATCAAGAGAATCACGATGTTCTGGCATCTCCTGGGATCACAGGCTAGTACCAAGTTAAACTATAAACCCCAAATCTTACTCTGATTAGTTAGTTAGATCATAATACCCCTCAGATTTCAAATTAGCTTTCAAACAATAATAGTTAAGGTTAATCCATTCTATCTTAGTGCTTTGAAAGCTCTGCACAGAAGAAAGATCTCTTGAAAACTGGGGAGAGTCTTTGGCATCCCCCAGCCACGCACCGTAGAAGCAAGAAGCCTTGAACCTACCTGTAGGATAAGCCTAGTTTATGTACGATTTTACTTATAGCTTCCTGTTCCACTTCAGTGTCTCTGTCATTCCCCACTCAAGGCAACGAGGTAACACCTTACAGTTTTAATGCAACATGGATTCATGCAGCCTGCTGGAATTTTAGGTAAACAAGAAAGCTCAGAAGAGTTTCTCACCCTGCCAGCATCGTGTAAAGAAGAACACCCAAGCTCCATATGTCACAAGCAGCATCGTACCCCTGTCTCATGAGAACCTATAAGACAAAGAGTGTTCAAGACTTTTCGCACATTAATAAAACACCCCAAACCAGTAGCAGTACATGGCCTAAGGAAGGGTAAAGACAATGCCAGGATGATTTCAGAGGTCAGATTATTTATTTTTCAATATGCAGGTTACAGTAACTGTCAACAATATTTCTGGTTCCCCGAACACCATCTCTTAAGGTTCTCAGCAGGCTTGGATCTTATTTTTGAGGGTGGATTCTGCTATTTTAAGAACAGGTTTATTATAATCATATGCACTAGTGTTTATAAAGTATGTATAATTAAATTTAAGGAACACTAGCAGAATTGATCTTTTATTTTTAAGCACTGCTAAAAAGTTTAAGTACTTCACGCATCAAAACCAGCATAGAGAACACATATGACAGCTTAACCTACCTCTGGTGCCACAAAGTTTGCAGTGTAGCACGGAGTGAGAAGCAGTCCATTTTCTCCGCGAAGTTGTTTCGCGAATCCAAAATCACAAATCCTGATAGAATCAGCATTATTTGAATCATCCGTATATAAAATATTACTAGGTTTAAGGTCTCGATGCACTACCTTTAAACAAAGAAATTTTAAAATCTATCAGTTAGAAGTTGCGTGTACATTTGTATGTAATTTGCAATTTAGAAAAACTATTCTCTAGATTAATATAGTTAATAGCAGTATTAATTAATAGCAGCTAAAGCAGCTATGCCACAGAAGAAACCACTCACTCCTTGGCAGTGCAGGTAGTCCACAGTCTTTGTTATCGTGTATAATACAGCGCTGGCCTCTCGTTCCGAGAAGAACTTCTGTCTGAGAATCCGATCAAGCAGCTCTCCTCCCTTCATCAGCTCAGTGACAAGGTATATGAACCTACCGTCATCGTACACCTGACCAGGAGTTTAACAAGTGCAGACGTATATAAATACACACATGGGTATTGAAAAAGAACATCTATAATTACACATCCTGATAAATGAAAATTACAGACTAGATTGTTCACTTTTTCACACTCGAACGTGAAGCACTAACAGCAGAAAAAGTTTAATTCTGCAATTCAGGAGCCTTAAAGCACGAAGTATCAGAGAGCTGATATGTCATTCCGAGAGACATTGAGGTAATCGACTGCTAATTCGTGATTCTAGGAACTTCTGCTGTAAGAGCAGAGCAGCCCTCTCTGGGTACCTCTGTACCACTCCCTGTAGCTCCTCCCCTCCAAGGACCATTTGCAGCTGCTGGCACTTAGACAGGACAACAAGCAACTGCTTTTCCGATTCGGATGACTGACCCATTAGCTATTCATTCGAAGCAAGATATTTCACATTTACATAATTTCTCCCTTCAAGTTCACTAAAGAGCGTTTAGACCATGTCACATTTTGAAATACTCAACACTTCACTAGATGTACTGCTCTCCTAATATATTTTACTATGTAGAAGAAACCTAATAAATCCCAATAAACTCCCTGCATCTACATTTATTTCTTGACCACTGTGTAATAAGAGGTAATAGAAATAAAGAGGTACATACATCTTTTAAAGTAATAATGTTTGGATGTTGTCCATAACGCATGAGAATCTCAATTTCTTCTGAGGGATCCCTCTTACTTTTATCAATTATCTGCAAAATACAGCACCAGGAAAAAGAACTTGGCTAAACAAAGTATTTAATAAAGACTTTTTTTGTATTTATATTCTCACTTCAACAACAGATTAAAAACATTTCCAGAGTTCATTACTTCTTACTAATCATGACTAATTCATCTCCCAGTTTCACATCCCACTTGCTTACTCATTTCTTGCTCTCTCCTTGTTACCAGTTAAAACTGTGGTGTTAATGCAGTTTATTCTGCCCCAGTTGACAAGGAAATGCACTGGACCATCAGAAGCAGCGCGCCTTCCCTGCAGCCCAGTTCCACCCTTGCGGATCTTGTTTTATTTTGGGTGTGCTCGTCATCACACAGTGTTTTCAGGCTTCAAGACTGCAATTGCAAAGGCAGTTCTTCGAGGCCATAGATTTACCCACAAGAAGAAGCGCTATAGGAGCCAATGCACCGTTTAAGCAAATGAAGAAAAGACTAGTTTTCATTTCTCACAGCCTCAGTAACTAGAACGTTCATGCGTTTACCTTTACAAATCTACTACACAATAATTGCAGAAGTGACACAGCAACATTTATCTGAAGTACCTTTACAGCAAACTCCATGTTTGTAGCTATGTGCACACATCGCTTGCACACAGAGTAGGAACCGACCCCAATATCCTCCTTCAGCTCGTACACGTCACTAAACTGTGCACTGTTCCCGTGAAGCTGCTTTAAAAACCAAAACACAGACAAGCTGTCATCTACAGCAACAAGATACCCTTTGCCATAACACTGTTTCCAACAGCACATGGTTCTTCTGCCTGCCCTTGTCTTCTCTTTCCAATTCTGCCTCCAGAAAAACAGCAACACCCTTTTTACAATTCAGAAATAGCCCAAGGAGGCTCTTTACTAATGCACATTTACAACAGTCTCCCCAGCCCCAAACCCCCAGACTGTTAACACTAGGTATTGCTCAATCTTTGGCACGTCAGAAAAGGTCCCCCCAAACCACAAGGTTACCTGTACGATTGGCAGTATGTTGGTGAGTGGTGATATTTTATGATCTTCTACAGTAGTAGTTGCCACAAAACTAAATCCTTTGAAGAGCTGGTGTGCATTCGCACTGGGTGGGACTCCCGGAGAATCTAGTGACACACACATTTCGTTAGCACGGCTCAATCCTAGCAAGGCTGGGTTTTAACAGGCAGGAGAGAGACACTGGAAAAAGCATTTTGAGGGAAGGGAAGCAAACAAGGGTAACGCTAGAAGTTGCCTCTGTCCTGCCTTATTTCAAAAGCACACACACACAGCAAGTGCTCCTGGTTTTAGATAAACTGCAAAACACTGCAGGAACTAATTGAATATGTGTTTTTAGGAAGAAGTTTACTGAAGCATAACACTCCTTATGAGAAAGAAAAAGAGTCCATAGTCTTATGTTCAAGGGCTGCCCACAGACTTTGCTGCTTCAGCAGTATGTGTGCTGCTGGCAAGGCAGGAGCGAGGCAATGCAAGAATATTCAATTAGTAATACTCCTGGATAATTAGAACCAAATTTTCCTCAGATTATATTACGTGCACCTCTGAACTCACTGTTTGAAATTCCACAGGAAGCACAGCTTGATAATTCTGCGTAGCCTATCAGAACCACAGACGTTCTCCAAACAAATATGGCAAGTGGGTCTTTTTATTGTGAAAACAATCCACAAAAGAAAACCTGAAGTGAAACTTGAAGCATATTAAGCTTCAAGTCTTAGTAAGTCAAGACTTAGTAAGTCTTTTCACTTACTGTCTGTGTTTCCAAGTTCAGTTATATGGAAATTTTCACAGTGCAATAATCTAAGGGACACTTTAAAGGTAAGTTTTCATAAGCTTTTCAGTGACGCTAAAATACTGACCCTAAAAACAATTGTTGCCGCCATCAAATTTAGTTTACTTTTAGTATTAAATACTTCCCTCTCCCCAAACACTGCATGTCTTAGTTTAAACTGTAACTAGAAACCATAATTCAACTGTTACTATTCCTTTTTTTTTTTTTTTGTGTTGGTGAATCAAAGTTTAGCAGAATATTTCAAATAGGAACCCGATGCGGAGAACTACTCTTCCAAAGTACCGGCACCCTTTGCTTTTAATTTTGTCCCTGGCTTTTTCTGTTAGTAAGCTTGTTGTTGCAACATTAATTTGACCCCTCTTGTCCCACGAACCTCACCGATTTATCATGGACAACGGTAACGGTAACCAAGCACAACTACCTTTTGGTGTTTTTGCTGTGAATTCTGGATCAAAACAAAAGGTATCTTCTGGCTTCCCAGAAGCAGGTTTAAATGGGGGTTGAATTTCTCTTCTGAACAGTTTCTGAAGTAGAAGGACAAAGTCATGTAATTAAGAGTGAAGGAAACTTCCACGGGTGCTGTAACATGGCCAAGCCAAAGGGAGAGCAACTCAAATGTTATTGTATTAAAACAGTTTTCTTAGAGGGAATAATATATAGCAAGTAGAAAACCACAAATATATATGGAAAAACTGAGTTACTTCCATGTACCTTTGACTTGAAATGCTATGGGAAACGTGACCAAACAGCTCTACCAGATCTGCACTTTCAGAACCACAACAGCTGACTGCTACTTACCACTAGTCCATCTCTGGCCTGTTCAGAAGAATGTGGAACAGCCAGAGCACATCTTACCTTCCACCACCATCTCAGACCTTTTTTTACTGCTGTTCTGTCAGAACTCTGAAAAACCCAGCCCAAAGGGAAGCTGTGGAATACAGCCTTTACCTTTCCATTCTGGGTCCCAGACAAAGACCTCGCACAAGTGACTGGCACGCCCCTCTGGGCAAAGAACTGCTGATTCTCAAAGCTCTATTCCAGGTTTTTCTTAATCTCCTAAACTAGAGTGGCTCCTCCTTCACTCAACATGCTTCAGAAAAATGTGTTGCTCAAGTGATCTCAAATCAGCAATATGCCCATTTACAGTTAAGGAAGAGAAAATTCCACGCCAAATGCTGTCGAAGCCCCATGCAACTTTCGGGAAGTTCTGAGAACATTCTCTTGGCATTTCTCTCAGACCTAGTTTTTGCAATGCCTTTCATTAAATCTTCCTGCACAAGAACATGCAACACATTTCAATTTTAACAAACACCAAACAAACAAGGAAGAGGGACCTGCATTCATTCCATAGAAATCATGAGATAAAACACAGAGTGGTCAGCAACCACCACAGAGAAATAAACACAAAGCCCTATCAAATACAAAAAAGTATTAAAAAAAAAAGAAAAAATAGAGTTAGAATTGCAGATGTTCAAACTTTCTTGCTGGTATTTATTTCCACATCAGTCCCTTGAAAAAACAAAAAAGCAGATAATTGAGCTGTAACTACACAGCCTTCTCCTACCAAGTGTACTCACACAAAACAGAGAAGTTTTGCTGTTACTGCAAACTCTACTTGCTAATCAGGACTCTGCGGTGGATGCTGCACACACAGAGCTAGAAAACCAGCTTCTCAGAAGTGAATACAAGAGATAATGACCACAGGCTTTAAAGAAACAGCTGGGTACAGTACGGGCTAGCACTGCAGGTAGTCCTGTCGGCACAGCAACGTCTTATTTACTGTGTCTGTCCTTCCGAGGGCATTACAGCAAAGGAGTGTTTGCAGAGTGGGTGTATTTGATATAAAGCATCTTGGTTTTGAGAACATTTCTGGGAAACACATCTCAAAGATCAGAGAAGCACCGAGGAAAAGCATCGAGACGCTTGTTAAAAATTTAAGCAAGCAATCGTGAACTCATACAGACTCTGGATCATCTCTAAGCCCCAGAGTCAATACTTCAACTGCGAATGGAACAGGCCTGATAAAACAGGAATGTGATGTGGGTAACTAGAGAGAAGCCAAAGAGAATTACAGTCACAGCAAGTTTTTGTGCCCTGCACGGAACCACTAGACAGACACACACTGAAGAGAAAAATTCTTGCACACAGGCAACACTAACATCCTCTCCCAACTACAAATGCTCTAACAGATAATTTAAGCTTTAGATTGCTGGAACTCTTAATTATTTAAAAAAGTAAATGTACAGTTTATAATTAATACTCTCTCTACCATAAACACTCAGCTCCGGACACCAAGTAAAATCCAGAATGTAACAATCAGCAGTACTGCAGTGTTTGTTGTGCCCTATTCAGATGCAAATACTTACAATGCTACAACACATAGAAAAATTAAAAGCAGCTTTATCATTCAGATAATTTTGTACTTACATTCCAGTCCACAGTAGAAAAAAAGGGATGTCTCTTGATTTCTTCAACTCCATCTGAACCAGCTCCTGAACAAATAAAATACCATATTTAAACACTTTGGGGTAAATCTTTGAAGAAGACTGCACTAAAAATCAGTTCGTTTCTAGAAAATTTGCACAGACCTGGTTATTTGAGGGAGTTGTACATACAGAAATACTCCAAGGCTGTAAAAGACTTAATTGTGTACACCTTATCAGGGAGGCAAACAGCGTACAAGAAGCCCTTAAATACAGATTGTTGATATACTTTGCTCTGACACGCTCAAAGCTTTGGCTCACTGCTACGAGTCACTGGTCCAAGAAAGTAATCATTCACTAGCCAAACCCAGGGAGTCATGATCCAAACTAACAAGAAATGGGATCTAAATCCAAATCTTACTGAACACCCGGAGCTTGAGAGTGGCTAGCGACTGCTTTCTTCAAATAATCAATTCAACTACTTTTATTTCAAAGATCCAAATAAACGAACCAACCTAATCTATTTGATGGGTTTCTTTTAAACAACATCCTCAGAAGACTTTGTGCTTCAGGGCTGAGGAACTGAGGCATTCCAAGCTTTGCTCTAAAGGAAAAGAGAGAACAAGTAAGAGGAAGAAATGTATCTTACTAAAAATTGTCTACAGAGACTTCATCGCACAATTTGATGTATCAAGGATCTATTCTGAAGTCTTGTAGAGTGTACACATACACAGCTAACTCATCGGCTTTTAAATGTCACATTATTTGACTGGCTTTCAAAAAAAAGAAAAAACCAACAAACAAAAACCACACCAGACCAAAAACCCCAAACCCCACCCAAGCCCCCAAAACAATCTTGATGCTAAAATAGAGTAAAACAATTATCTCAGGAATACTTAAGTATTTTCAAAGATATCTTCATGTCACCAGGAAGTTAGCACCAAAATACCTCTACTGGAATCAACCCCAGAAGAGACTCACCAAATCCCAAATTACTTGCCCCTAAGGTGATTGCTAATACTCCTCTTGAAGCAGAGCCTCACGGAGTAGCTCGTTAAGCCGTCAGGTAAAAGCTTCCTGACTTTACCAAGCTTAGTTTATGAAAACAACTGCGCTAACGCAAGAACTGCAGCATCAACTGGAGCTCCAAGTGAGGCCAGGGATAAATCTGTCTGCTCTCACAGGTAACATCACTGCGAATTCATACTCAGGTAAGTGCCAACTGCTGACTGACGGTAAGAACCGAGCTTCTCACCCCTTCCCCGACTGTCACCCCCTCAAAAGGCCCAAGGGTCCTCATGTGGTCTAAAGGAAATTCTTTGTGAGCGAAGCACACATAAAGACTAGAACGTATTTGCCCAACAACTTCACTTGCTGATCTCCAGTTTACCCAGTTTGTCTCGTTAGGCAGCTTCTGTTGTAACTGAGGTAATTTAATATGAAAAATGTGAGCACGTAAGTGCATGCTCCGTATACCCGTACACAAAACAACACCTGAGTAACTACTGCTTACAAAATACAGTCTGCTGTAACAGTAGCAGGAGAGTATAACAACAACATGAGTGGTAAATAATGCTCGTCTAATTCAGTGTACTGGTTTTATCTTCATTATACACCCACAACGAAAATACAAGTTCACCCCTAAGATTTTAATTCCTGCAGATACTTAAGAGTATTTGCATAGTCTGGGATCTAAACCTCACTGGGGGACTTGGCTTTTCTGTTCCTTCTAGCTTAAAGCTCTTCAAGCACAATGAGTCACAACAAGCTGGTAAAACACGTTTAAAATGGCATTGTCTGACTTTCCAAAAAGGAAGGAGATATACTTACTTCAGTATCATATTCATAGTTTCGTTTCGATCTTTACCTTGAAATGGCAGCGTACCAGTAAGCATTTCAAACTGAAAAGAACAAACGTTAATCGCAATCAACACTTCTGTCCCCAGCTGCTCACACAAAGCGTTAAGTCCTGCTCTCGTCCCTATTGCTGCACTAGACACACTGGTTGAGCTTTTCAAAGATTATCAGAAGAGTTCACAAATCCACACTTTTGTTTTCTTTGGCAGTTTACACAATAACGACAGCAGCGAGTGTAACGTAATGGCGATGTAGGAATATCGTACATCCATAAGCTACTTGAATTTGAGTAATAAGATCCCCTCCATAACCAAGTTTTAGATGTTGCCAGTCTTAAAACAGCAAGAATAAATTCTAGAAGAGTACTTGACTTTTGCTGTCAATATGCATCTTTCAGCCTGATGCTCTAAGGCATCACGGCAAAGGTGTAAGCGCCAGCAGTTACTGCCTTATTTCACCGCTCTGCTCCAGAATTCACTCAACAGGCTTACTCCACAAAATGCAATTAATATTCCATCAAAGCGAGTCGTCAGGGTTTTTTTTTCTTTAACTACCGAGTAACATGCAAAATAAATGCAAGTTTCACACTGACTACGGCTGTTCTAAACTCCTCACAGACTACTCCTATGATTTAGAGGGGTTCTGAGCAGTTTTCCTTACAGGGCTAAGCAGGTAAAAAGTAAATTTTATTCAAATTGGTTATTGAATTCTCTCTTCCCCTTGCCCATAGATCTGGACAAGCTTATTCTCAACTACATTATCTCCCGTTCGCTTAGACAGCCACAGTGTATTTGGGACCTTAAGCAAGGGAAGTGACGAAGCGTACAGTACCATGAGAACACCAAAGGACCACCAGTCAGCGCTCTGGTTGTGCCCGCGCCTGTTTACCACTTCAGGGGCCATGTACTCTACAGTGCCACAGAAAGAATAGGCCTTCTTCTCTTGATCTACTGATTCTTTGCTGAGTCCAAAGTCTACAACAACAGCATTACAAGAACACAGCCAGTAAAGACAGCACACAACACTGTAAACGGCATTTCAAAACCCAAGTGCTGACAGCTTTTGTCCGTTTGCTTTCAGCACGACTGCGTGAACTGCAGGTATTGGAGATACTGGAGACATTTAGTTTACCACGTACAACCAAAACCATCCCGTAAGTCACATTAACTTGATGATTGGCCGTCAATATTACTCTTCAATAAGTGAAATATTGCATATTTAGAGCCTCAGGATAAACAGAACTTCTCATTTTCTGTTTACTGCCTGCTTTATTCGCACAAGAAATGGACAGAAGTAAAACTGCGTTTCAAAGGGAGCGCAGTCTGCGTGCTCCAGTATTACCTAATGATGAATAAATAAAATCAGACTAAAAATACTGTTGTTATATAAGACAACATGGTTCTGCAACCTGACTCAAGTTCGGTAAAGCAGCGTCTCGCAGATCTGCCCACTTTATGCCCAGACCACCGCTTTTCCCCTAGTTTGAACAGTGCCACTGCATGCAGAAGACCTTGACATCGCCCCAACTCTGACGACAAGGCTCTCAAGCGCCCCTTTTTTCAAATGGGACATGATTACTAATCAATTATTCTTCCCAGTTTCAGAAGGAAGTGAGAATTTTAGGACTGAACTGGATTTCAATATATCACGCAGAATTTTAAAAACTATGCATTTTATAAATGTGATTTCCATCACCATTATCCCACCAAGTCTCTGAGAGTTTAAAAAACTTCATTTTCTCTTGGAATCTAACAGCAATATATACCGATCAAAAATAGATCATGAAATTTATCATAGAAAAGCATCACCTTAAATGTAATTTAAAGCTTTCAGAAATTCACAGTAAATTTGTTTCTGAAGAGTCAGTCTTTTGTACATATCACTTCCCAGAAGGTATTTTAATTGTTCCTCATAGAACGTTTTAAGAGTCTTGCAGTCTAAACAGCTAAATGCTGGCTCACACGTACTCCAGCCATGGCTACACCTATCTCAGGCTCATAGCTAAAGGCTTACAGAGAATTATGTTCAGAAAGTGAGATGCTAAGAGGTGTTACCTACCTGTTAACTTGATATGTCCTGCTTCATCAAGCAAAATGCTGAAAATTAAAATTCACATTCACCAATACACATAAAGAGGAATTTTACGAGTAGCATTTAAAATATAATAGTTAACAATTGTCTCCAAGTTGTTATTAAATTAACAAGCCAATATTATATCATTTGAATCACTAGATATATTCTTACATTTTACATGTTTACATAATCTGACAAAAATATTTTTAATTTTTAACATGACTAGAGTGTAAAATGCAAAGCACAAGCAAAATACACGTAATAATGGTAAAATACATTTTACTTTACTTTTCTGGCTTCAGGTCCCTGTACACAATTCCCAAGCTGTGAAGGTGATCCAAAGCAAGGGCCAGTTCTGCGAGGTAGAATTTCACATCTTCCTCTGTAAACATAACCTAATAAGAACTGTATAGATTTACCTTCTGATCTTGTCTTCAGTTTTTAAAACTGCAATCTAAAAAAAATAGGTCTGCCTAAATTGCAAAATACGTTTTAGAAGGACCTTACGAACTCGTAACTCATGGACTGACCCAACAGAAATTATATGCTAATACAGGTTAATCGTCAAGTATATACAAGAACTACCTGCAATACATAAACAAACCCATCAGCACTTACTGCAGAGCACTAGCCAACTCCTAAGGTAATAAATTTAATTGTTATATTTGGTGTTTGACCAAATATATACAGTATTGACCACCCGCAGTCCTCCTGCCACAGTTCTATATGGACTCTTTTCCACTGCATCATAAAATTTAGCATAAGACTTCTGTATTGGGTGACTGTGAATTCACAGTAACATTACTTAGAAAATAAAGTAGAAATAATTTAGAAAGAAGTGATATATTCCTAATTTCCATAACAATGGGTATTAACATTGTATGAACAATCAAGCTGTTACAGTACACAGAGTTTCACCGTGGTTTTTTAAAGAGCAATGTTGATGCTGATTTTCATCTATATCCAAAAAAGCAAGCAGAAACCTTGGATTATCATTCCTCCTAGAGTAGCCAAAATGCCAATCTCAGATTAGAATGATGCTGAATGGTAATCTACAATCGCTCCCAAAATAATTTCATTTAAAACTGCTTTCTATGTCAAATTAAACACCAAAACAAGTCAACTTCATTCAATGGTACTGATGAAAACTTCATTATGGACTTATTTCACTTCCACAGCTGAAACTCTCGTACCCACATCAGAAATTAAAGATGAATAGAAGTGTTTTAATAACCTCAGACTAAACCAAATTAATTGAAAATAACAGCTGTGTGGAAAGTACGAAATGCCACGGGGAATTTACCCTCGTGTATTGTCCACTGCCTTTGTTTTACCACATGCTTTTGGAAATACCTCCTCTTGCCTCCTTTGTTCCTATCTACGTACACAGCGGGTGTTGAAACGCCATCATAGAAGGTAACTGAAGTTTTCCAATAAACATGTAGAGGTTTAACAGTAAGAACACTGGACAATCATTACTACTTTATTCCCAAAGGAAACACACACCTCTGCCAACCACCTCGCTAGTATTACGGAGAGACTCATGTCCCTTACTTAAGGCTGCTGCGTACTGAGTAATCCCAGCTGTGTTAGAAGAACAGTTCTTCCTGCTATACCAGAATTTTGCTATAATTAGACATCCCCTACCAAAGCAGGGACTGACCTCTTTCCTACCTACTGCTGCAATAACCCTTTATGAGTCAGTCAGTTTAAGCTTTTAACCTCTGTTTTAGTCTCAAGGTTAATTAATTTTGAGCTTAGTCCTTACACATGATCACTGGTTTACCAAGGTCAGAAAAGGGAAACAGAAACCCCTTTAAATTCTTCTTTCTCTTTTGCGTGTTCTTAAAGGATAGCTTTATTTTTACAAAAAAAGCATACAGGGGAAAAAAAAAAACCCAGCTCATGGCCTTACATAGCAGGGATGCAACCTCCTCCTTCACAACACCAAAAAAAAAAAAAAAAAATCAGTCAGATCCCCAGTTTTCTCATTCAAGAAAGAGGGTTTCCCTATGCATCAGCAGTATAAATGTATTTTCACTGGTGAAAACACTGGAAAGCTCTCTTACTGCGGAGTTGTTGAGAAATTGCCATTAAAAATTTAGATCTTTGAAACATTTGCAAAAAGGAAAAATAAGTCTTATAAAGATGTTCATACTTAAGGTAACATGTAATAAATATTTGATGACAAATATTTAAAACCAAAAAAACCAGGCTGCACCACACTGCCTCCTCTGAAGCTCTCTCCAGAAAACAGACATAGAAATGAAAAACTAAAGTTCCAGTCGTATGCCCATGTTAGATGAAGAGGAGTGGTCTCCAAAATGCTCCGTGTTCACACTTTGGGAGCTTAAGCCTTAGGATCTGTATTACAGCATTATGAAATTTTACCAGGCAGCAGAAATCTCTCACAGACACAGGCTTCCAGGAGCACTGAAGCTGACTGTGAGCATGAGAACTACACATCCCCTGTCTTTATTGCTAAATCTTCATTTACTGCAGTTGTGTTTCCAAGCAACAAAACATTTTTAGACAAAAGAACTGTACTTTGCAGTTACCAAATTAAAACTTAGGATACTCATCAGTACACACTCATGTTCCTTAAGGTCATAGAGGATGTTCTAGAATATGTAAGGAAAGCCCAACTAAGTTATTAAAAACTTGTCTATGACAAGAAATATGGGGGAAGACAACCCTATACTGACAAAAAAACCCTCTGTCTAACACAGAGTGGAGATAAAATTTTAGGTACTTACCTCTTTGGATAATCGCGTGAACACATCTCCTCCCCTGAGAAAATCCAATATTAAATAGAGCTTCCCTTCGGTCTGAAAGGCTTAGAAGAACAACAGAAAAATAGCAATAGTTAGTTGTGTGACAGAGGTGATCTACAAAACACATCTGAATGCTTTTACGACTTGGGCACTTCAGTGAAAGGCAGTATTTTTGTTATGGAACTGAAATAACTCAGCCACACATGAGTCATAAGAGATCATTAATACTGTTCTTTTATTCCTCCTTTGTCAAACAGGGAAACTCCACGTGTGTGAATTACTGCGGTTTGGTTTTACTCTACAAAAAGTAAAAAAATCTCTACAGAACTTGTCAGAATTTTCCACATCTTTAATTTCAAGAGGACTTAACCTAGAACTTCTGTATACATTTACATGCTTTTTTAGACCTGTGAGTTAAAGTTGCTCGAACCTACTTTGGACACCAAAACGAGGAAACTGAGAAAGGACAAGATCAGCTATGCCTTAAAGCAGCAAAAGGAACCGTAACCAAACAAGCAATACCAACCATAGTGCAGTTTGACGATAAATGGATGATTTACTTCTACTAATATATCCCTCTCCATCTTTGTACGCACTCTATCCCGAACTGTGGGGAAAAAAGAAAAAATACTATTATAAAAAAAAGAATTTATTTCGTATAATCCAAATAGAGCAGAAATTAGCAAATGGAAAGTCTTTGTTGTCTAAAGTAATATTTTTCCTTGCTACCTTACTTGTTTTTAAGTTTCCCACAAAACACATGCTCTGACAGCAAAACTTTTTTTTCTTACCTGCCCCAGCTTCCTTACCTTCATTTTTTCCTAACGTATCCCAATATTTTGTGATATTCCATACTACTTCCAAGAAAAAAGCTCACATCTACATTTCCAGGCAGCTAACTTCAACCTCTGAATTAACTGTCTGCATTGAACATCTATTTTCTGTCTTTTAAGATTATTTTTTCCTCTTCTACTAGTAACAGTCCCAATGTGCACACAGTGGACTTGCATCCAGTGAAGTGTCTTCTGAAAGCCAAACCAGTAAGTTCGCTTGCTATGGGACCTTATGGGAATGACTTAATTTTAACCACAGTAGAATTCTAACTTAAAAGACAAAAGGAAACTTGTTTATGAAATTAATTTGGTTTAATATAATGAAAAGACTGAACAGAATTAAATAATGCAATTTCAAACTTTGAAAGTACTTTTTACCACATAATTAAAGCTAGCTGGCCAGATTTAAAAATAATTCTTAAAAGTGAACTTACAAGTTACTCTAGAAAAAAAGCTACTGTCAGAGAAGAGTTATGAATTCACTGAAAAATAACATTTAAAAAAAGCTTTTAAACAGAAGTATTTACAGGACTCATTTAAGAGACATTGGTGCAGTGAAAAGAATTTTCTACAGATCCTTTTCAAGAGAGACACATACCTTTTAAAGAAGCTTTTTTCAACACTTTCATTGCATAAAGTTGCCCAGCATCAGGACCAATTATTTTCCGTACGAGGAAGACCTGGTAATATAAATCCTGTTTTTACAATTACTGCTAAAAATATTGCATGTAAACACTAAATCAACCTGACTCAAAAAGCATTACTACAGCTTTACTTTTCACTTAGTAATACACACAGAACATCCCTAGTTCCATCCCATCCCTCAAAAACCCCGGGGAATAAATCAATGCCAATATTCCCAGTCAGTCTTTTTGCATAAGCAATCAAACACACGACCACAGCCGAGCATTTGCAAACCGCCTCTTCATTTCAGAGAGCATTCTGTGTCCTCTCCTAAGCACACCTCTTTAGAGGAAGGGCAAGATGAGAGGTCCCTGCACCACCAAACTCTCTGAAGCGTTCAGACTGGTCGTAAACTATACATTCCTTCCTACAGCGAGCTGTTTAAATCAGTACTTATCGAGTAAATACTTGGATAAACGTGTTTCTTTACACCACTTTCTTGGAGAATGACGATTCTGCCTGGTCTCCTACGGGATTCTCGCCTCCTCCTACGGGATTGCTGAGGTCTAAGACCCAAGTCTCAAATATGTGACAGACTCTATCACCGAATTCTGTAAGAGTGGCGAGAGGGGAGCGAGGGAACCTCACCATTCAACCAAGATCAAAGCTCCGTTTCCCTCTGGAACAGCCACTCCAACAGGTTTTTCTACTCTTTTCTTTCCAGAGGAGTTTTAGAGAGAGATGCTGTATAACTCGGCACGCAGAAAAGCGTAACATTAGACAGAATAACACAGTACAAATACACGTACCTCTGCTGACTAACAGTCTAACTACTGGCTCTTTCAATTTACATAACTGTTTGGTCAGTGCTCCTGTTTCCAAGTTGTTGTTCTTATAACAACAGTTATTAGTTACAAGGAATATTTGTACTCTTAAAAAAAGTACAAGGCACAAGAGAACGCCAAGAGCTACCCAAAACTGCCTCTCTGCTCTTAACTTATTCAGATTTTCATTAACACTAGATTTACATATAGACTTTGTTAGAATAATTTAAAAAAAAAATAATCAAATGAACTTGTCAACCTTCCCATTCTAGAATCAGAAATTAATACGCTGTCACTGACTAAACCGTACAAGGCTGGGAGAGGGATTGTTTTTATTTTAAGCCCTGGTTAGAAGAAAAAATGTCCTCTTGTTTCAAGGTTATCAGGCTTTAAGTTTTGCCCAATGACTGACCCACAGCACTGCTCTCGATGTTGATGCTCAGATAGCAAAGGCAGTAATTCAAACACCAGCAATCAGAAAACATCTGCAGATGTCTCCATAACCCCGCGTCCTGCGGAGCTGCGACGGTCGGTTCTGCAATTGTAAAGCACAATCCAGAGGGACACATACTGCGCAAAGCGATTCACCCACGCGAATCGCAGGCCGTTTTCAGCAGAGCAGGTGCCGAAGCCTCGGAACATTATCAAAGGCTGATGAGAACCTCAGTAACAGACACAAGGTTAACACTTTGTTTCTGTGAAGCGGTGCTAAACCCTGCACAGGTGCCAAAAAGGACAGGTAGAGGATGGGCTGTAGCACTCTACGAGGCAACACCAGACAAATCTGGAGTTTGCTCAACCCAAAGGGAGATCCCTGGGAAGTACAAACTGGAGAGAGAAAACAAACACCATGAAGGCAAAAGCCACTGATCTTTGTTGTTTGTTTCCCCCTTCCACAGAAAGCAACAAATATTAGATAAAAAAAGAGCAGAGGCTCAGATGTGCAACAGGCACCAGCCAACTCTTGAAGCTGGTTCCTGCACCAAGTACTGCCAGGTTTCTCCAGAGATCATTGATGAGATGTCTCGCCAAGCTGGCGGGATTCCGAGCACAAGCCCTCCTTAGGCTGTCAGCAGTCTGAACGCTGGGAAGTGAGAACCTGCCCGAGTCAGGGCTAAGATGTCTGTACCTGATGTGCTGAACCCTGAGACAGCTCTTCAGGCTCTGCAGATGAGAAGTGTGTACAGGAACTGGCAGCCAACATTACCAGATAAAGAAATGTTTCTTAAGCTGTGAAACATTAAGAAATACTATAAAGTCTATTTTCTAAACTATCAGTCATGAACTGCCTTCCTCATGTCTAATCTTTTCCTCGCTCATAAAACTCTATGCAGAGGTTTGTTCCTGCCATGAGAGACAAAACCAGCAGCAGAACAGGAAAATGGAAAGAGGTGAAGCTGATTGTCTGCTTTTTGTGTGTTGCAAAAGATCTAGTTTAAGAGTCTGGTTTTAAAGAATATAATTTTGCTTCTTATACTAGGATTACTATTTCCACTAATAGGTTTCAAAGTAGTGACCGAGACATTTATTTTTAATTTCATTTCTGCAATGAGACACCAAGTGGCGTATTACAAAAAGAAAATACTTTAACAAAAGAATGCCCTATTTTTTTAATATGCTGTCTGAATAAACTTAGTGTCTTTTAGCTGTAGATCGCTTGTCAAATACAGCAAAATAAAAAAATTCAGGTTATTTTCTTTATTGTTACTTTGACTCAAGTTCCAAACTACCACAGTCACTCTTCTGTAGCTACATCAATATATATTTTATTGAAAAAAGTCAAACATTCACAGCATGTCGAGTACCCTCGTGAAAACACAAATCACCATCTCTTCCAAAGTGTCCATCAACGTCTATCACATTGCTGGTGTCTCTCAAGCACCAACTTAAGCTACAGAAGATGTGAGACAACCTATGTGGAACATAGATATCATCCATTGTGATTCCTCACCAGGTGCTGCAACGAAGTCTTGAGGTTTTGAAAACACTGATGTGATCTCAGACAGCCGTGGCATTAGGCAAACAGAGCTTGACAACACCAGAGCTGCTGCACGTAACCCAGCTGATAAAATGCCCTGCTGTTGGTGTCAGCGTTCCCACGAAGCAGCAAATGCTAGTCCAGATGAACCACAAACACGGCTCTCTGTTCAGCTAAAGCAAACCACAGCTTTCCATGGCAGACCTCCTTGGATTTGCTAGTGACTGGCCCTTCTGCCTAGAGACTGAGGCTGTTGCCTCTCTGTGTCTGGTATGATTTGGGGTCCTGCTCTGAACAGTGCTCCCCTGGCACCAGAGCAAGACTGGAGAAAGATGAAATTTGTCAGTATCGTCTCAAACATTCCTAGAAGCTCTGCTACAGCACTATCCTTCTGGAATGTCTGGACAGATCTATGGAAAAAGACATCGCTTTTCCTCTAAAAAAATGTCAAGTCAGAAACACTATCACAGTAAAACCGAAAACACACTGCCTCCTCCCCATCCAACAACAAAAAAAGGATGGATAACTTCCTCCAATTTCCACAGGACCACCCATCTGTACTCAGATTCATTAAGTTTATACCAAACCATGTGGTGTTACAGAAACAAGGTAATTAAGACAAAGTAGGTTGAGAGTGGACATCAAGTGAAAACAAAGTTTATCATCTTACCTTTCCAAACGATCCCTGTCCAAGCACCTTGAGTAGTTCAAACTGTGCTGGATCTGCTTTCTCACAGCCTTCTTTCACGTGGTGTGTAATAGGAATTTCTTTCACACTTCCTTCATCCTATTATTTCAAGGTAAACAAAAATTCAGCAATCAAGAGGCCTGAATTCATCAGCTCTCGTTAGAAGTGCATGTAAACACCTGCTCTTGCTTGTTTTTGAAAATAAAATAATTAATTAGGGCATAGAAAAAAGCTGCTCAAATGAAGCATTTTCCCATCCATCCTTCTTAAATAGATGCATCTAAAATTTCTGAACTGAAGCAAACTTCTCAAAGAATGCTCATTTCCTTTTGTCACAAGTGTTGCAGCTACAGTGAAGGATTTTCTTATATGAAAGGAATAAACGTACAGATTTTTAAACCAAGTCTAAGATGATATTTCTGTGCCTCACCTGTCTCAGTAGCCCCTAGTTTTCCCAGTGATTACTCTTCCCATCCTTCCCTTTCCCGAAACAGGCTTAATGAAAGCTAAACCGAATTTCAACATTTTAGGTAATTATTGCTTTTCTCAGCAGCAAATAATAAACACGGTCATCTATTTGCAGCTAGAGGAGCAGGCATCGTTTGAAGAGCATCAACAAGGTATGAGCCATCTCAAGAATGCTGAGAATCCTTGCATCCAATAGAAGGAACACAGCTCTGGGGTGCAAAGCTCATGGAAAGACCATCCTGTGTGGAGACCTCCTTCAGAAAGCTGTGGGCAGTTCTGAGGCAGGAGAAAGATGGAGCATTCTGTTGACTTTTCCTGTTACTGTCATCTTTAGCAAAGCAGCTACAATTGTGAAAAGACAAACATTCATGATGAAAACCAATCCGATGATGTATTGCAGCTTTTATGGTGTAAGAGAAGTTTCTGTAAGCCAAAACAAGCAAGATGTCAAAATAAGCACCCTTGAAACTACAGTCTATGTGCTAAGGTCTCCAGCACCAAGCTGAGCTTGCATGTACAAAGGGAGCAGCTCCCCTCAGCCCTACCAACAACACCAATTAATTTCTTGCACACTGCAAATGCAACCCAAACTCAACAGAAAATCCTACCTGATTTCAAGTACTTTGATGTCTTCAGGGTATCTGACTGATTAACTGTCCTCCTAGACTCTCTTTAGATCTGCCTCTTGAAAGCTTCTCTTAGTAGAGACCAGAAAAATGCAACCTGCACTTGGTTTTAGGAAAGAACATTGTTCTATGGGCAGGTTGGCTACAGAAAGTCTTGCTGCCCAAGACCATGCATTAAAACTTATAATCAGCATTATCAGGCTTGATAGGCAAGTATCTTGTTGCAATTCTCTAGATAGGTTTATACAGAAATTCAGGGTAGAACTCTGATCATCTACATGTGTACGTACTTACTGCAATAATCAAAATAAGGGGGAGAGTGGGAATCATCACACTGCATTAACTGTCCGTGCCTTAATTGCTTTGTTTGTCCAAAGGGTGAAAGAAAGGTTCAAACTAACGTCTCAGTGTATTCACAGGCTGTTGTTATACCAGTCCTTTCCCCTCCTCTACATCTCCTACTTCACACTCTTTCTGGAAAAGGCCTGTTTGCTCTGTCTGCTTCCCATGCAAAGGCAGGTACTAGAGCAAGACACTGCTGGGTAACAAAGCTAATTCTTTAATTCACACTCTAAGCTATTTTATTTCCTCCTTTGTTCACAGAACCCGCTGATGATACGGTGTACACATCCCCACTTCGTTTCATCCCTCCGTCTTGCTGGCTGTGCATATACATATGGATTTACAGGAAAGATGCACCTATCTGTTCACGTTTGTTTATTGCTTTTAAACATATGCCCAGAATTTCAGGCAGGTACGAACACCCGCATTTCAAGTCATCTGACGACAGATGAAAGCAGCACGTCTAGTTAGACATGAAGTCGTACAACAGACATAACGGCTGGTTCATTGTATGAAATATGTAAATATTGAGAAGCCTTTTTCCTTCACCATCCTAATTTGTATTCCTTAACTCTGCGAACCTTTGCATGAGCAAAGATCTTTAAGAGTTCACCTGCTCCTCTGTTTATCACCCACCTTGAGTCATTAGCCTGTGACATCACCTTTGGTTGCTGCGGAGACTGACGGAGTATTTCTAAATGTGAACTGAGGAAAAAAAATGTTTTCCATGCAAATACAGAACAACCTGAGATGTATGAAACGAGTTATTTTTTATCAAGTGTTTTACCTTCACAAAAGATGTCTCTCTAATTTCACCTACTTAACTATCATTAAAGCACTACAAATTGGCATGACTGAAGTATAAAAAGACCTCTGCATCCTCAACAAGAAGCGAGCAGGTAAAGAGCTGGACGGATATATATAAGCCAGTTTAATTTTCATTTCTAATTGGCCTCCGTGAGCTGCCAATTTGTTTATGTGATTTTGTGCTCTGCTGCTTGAGCAGCAAATCTCTGTCAGGGCTCAGGTACCAGCCCCCACTGCGTCGCCTTGCACAAGAGGTAACTATTCCCAGCAGGTTCAAGAGGAGACAAAGCACTGAAAGAAACGCCGCGATCGGTTATGGCTTTGTGCCATCTCACCTCGTTACAGCTTGACTGGTATGTAGCTCCAAGCACTTAAAAACAAGCTCAGCAACACCCTTCTGCTTCAAGTGCAGTGAAAGATGGAGACAACCCACTGCTCATCTTTCTTGGCTCACGTAAGATGACACCATGACACTGATGGTTTACTTCCTTGCTCCACACCAGGAAGTGCCCAAGAACTGCATGTTTCTACCCTCAAGAGTTTATTCTCCAAATCACTTACTTTAAAAGCTATTGTTCTAATACAAAGATCTTGATACCTTCTTCCACGATCCTGTTCAAAAATACACGGATGGGTGTGTTGAAAAGTAATGGCCAACTTTTCCACACCGCGAACAGAACTTGCCTGAAGTTTAGTCCAAGATCTGGCCAGCATACAGAACACCAGTCTTCAGCACCTTCTAAGCAGGCACATCACCAAGGCACTGGACAAAAATACTGCTCAGAGTTTATCTGGGATATTTCTACATGAAAGTCAAATTAATGTACTGGTGTAAAACTTCATTCTGTTCTAAAATAGCAGGAATTAGGTACCTTCTAGATGAACGTACAGCAACTACACTAAAAAATACAATGGAAAGACAGATGACAGTGTAATAGAGCAACTTGAAGCACTCGGTATAAATGCTATAAGGTTGGACTCCTCGTTTTCTGAGGCTGAGGATCTGTAAATGCTCTCTCCAGCACACACACTCCCTTTTCCATACAGCGCTGCCCCACGCAGCAAACTTTCCCAAACAAGGCACTTAGGGCCCCTACCCAGGCACTCATTTTCAAAATCATTTTGGAGACTTAGAGCCTCTTCAGATCTGGTCAAATAAAAGGATGGGTTCAACAGTTATTAAAGAGCAGCGAATGCATAAATTCTGTGCTTCAAAAGGAAATCATGCTAATGAGTGTCGAAACGGAACATCTATCAAGTATACTCACGTGGTAGGAATACGGTTCACCTTCTTCCATAGGCTCATCTGCCATTTTAAGGCCATTTAGCTGGAGAGAGGAAGGAAGAGGAATGCAGAAGAGAAAGAAAAAAACAACAACATTAAGACCTAACAATTTCAGACAAGGAGAGTTCATAATTTGGCCAATTTACATTTCAGAGCACACAACTGAAAACTAGTGTTCTCACCGCTCTAATTTAAAACCGTAGTCTCAAACAACTACTACTACTTAGTAGTTATATTTAGCATTTCCCTTATGTATCATTCAGCATATCCCTTTGTAAATGCCATTCCATGGTGTTATTTAATTGGAATTAATTTAAAATTCCTTCTTTAAAAGCTCCAGATACCATCCACACAAGATGACAGTAACCTAAAATTCTTCCATTATGCACAAAATTTACATTGCAGATGCTTTTCGGAAACCTCAAATCCTAAAATCTGCTACTGGAAATTAATTTGCAGTTTAAGGAGAAAAGATTCAAAAGTGAATTCAAGTCTTATTGGGGCAAGAGGGCAAAGTGCAAGAGCAGGCAGAACAGAGTAAACATACCACAGAATTCTTATTACCTATTTCCTCAAAAAAGTAGTTTCCTCTAAAAATCCATTTGCATCCGAAGTTACTTAAGTATCTAGCAAAGAGAATACCCAAACTGTAATGAAGCACTTTGGAGTCTGTAGGTCTGTATATTAAAATATTTCTGGACAAATAGAATTCCATGCTACTTAACAACTGAAACGTTAAAAAAAAAAATATTACAGACATATAAACGCTATGCCCTGTTTCAGCAAGCAGAGCATTGATTAAAAACTTTTTTTCTTGTACTTCTGAATTTATCTGAAATATGTGCCTAGGACACCACAACGTGGTATGATTACTGCTGTGTGAAGTGGTGAAACACAGGACTATGGAGAATCTTGAAATGCCACACAGACCATGCCCTGGGTTGAAAACAAAACAGAAACTCGACAGACGGGTCGGGCTGCAGGGACAGGTTTGTACCACCATGACTGCGTCACCTAAGCAAACCCTCAGCCACTTCCACCGCTGCTTCCAGGACTCTTGACTGCAAGTAGAGCTTTTAAGAGCAAAGTCCTAAATTAATGATTTTGATAAAATCAAATCTGATTTTTGTATTGAGATAGTGGCACTTATCCTCACTGAAAAAATAAATAAAAATCAAAGAAAGCAGCAAGAGGCTTTGGTTACTTTCACTCTTCTCCAAGTTTCTGTTGATTTTAGCCACAGTTCACACACACTCTCTTCCCATTAACTATAACCTCTCAGCTTAACCAAGCACTGGCATATCCAACACACGTTCATCATACACACCTATCCTGCACTGCCACCCTGTTTCTGAAGGCTAAAAATCACTAACCTGGTACCCTGGATTCAGAAACCTCACAGACATTACAGAAACCGATGCTACATAACTTCTTTCTTTTTTTTACATAAATATCTTTTCCAAATTAGATACTGGGAGGGATGAAATACCCACTACACTTGTTATTTGTATGAATTCACTGAACTCATCAAGAAATAATACAAAGTTCAGACCCCATTTCAGACAACTCACTGCCATGTGATTTATCTCCACAGTGGCACTACGTTACATTCCAGCGGGAATCAATGCGAGGCCCAAAGCTGCCCAAAAAACCTCATTTGTATGTGGTAATAAATTGGGTTTCTACTCCAGGTGCTCAGAAATACAACACTGTTCTTCTTTCATGGACTTTAATTTGAAGTTGATTTAGTGTGCATCTCATCTTTCCTTTAAATATGGTCAATTTTCTCAAAGTTTTCTTACTTAAATGTAAGCTCTGGACCCAATCCTACCAGCCAGAGGAACTGTAGAGACACTGAAACCAGTGGCTGGACTGCAGGCAATCAGATACAGAAAGCTGTCGCTGCTGGAACGAGGTTCTGAACCCTGGACCGGCAGGGTACTGGATCTGCAGACTCCTGAGCACGCCATGCAGGCATACGGGCAGCTTTCCGGCAAATCAAATAGAGTAAGTTATTGGATTTTAATGGCAGGTAATCAAATGTCATCTTAATTAACAATTTCCTACTGTACACTTTTCCTCTTTATTGTTGCTCATCTCATGGGGTTTTTTTTCCTGTCCAGTCTCTCTGTAACTAAAAAAACCCTGGATGTCTGCCAATTTTCAGTCCAAAGAATTTTATGTTCAAGTGCATGAATCTACATTTAATGCCTGGTGTACAGGACTACATTTTTACCTTATTTATCTGGGAACCATCATCACTGCCCATTAAAAAAAAAACCAAAACAAAACAATGAACAACAAACCTGTTGGATTGCCACCCGAAGATTAGTCATCTGCTATTCAGTTAAAAAAAAATTCAGTGGGTAAAATCAAATTATTACTGTTCTGTACAGTTACTTACATGGGCCAAGTTTCAGTAACTAGAAGTTTCCATGGTCCCCCATATTAGGCAAAAAAGAAAAGTTACAATTGATACTTAATTCCCACCTCTGCGGAAGCCAAATACAAAACTCTGCTTCCGCAGCCACGTGGGACGCCTTTTAGTCATTTAATCATGAATATTTATGCACAAACATATATAGAACAGAACTATTTCAACCTCCAAGTCATTACTTACTAAATATCTATGAACGCAGAGATTTAATTTGTTATTGAGGAGTAGCAAGCACCATCTGTATAGGAAGCGAGTGCGATCATTCTGAAGGAGATCCTTTCATCCTTGGATCATTTTGCTGTTCGGGACTGCTAAAGTCCTACAACTAACTGAGCATTTTAATCAGTAACTTGCATTAAAACACAAACTAAACTCAGATCTTTAGGCTAACAGTGTCAATACTTTCCAAATACAAATTTTGAAAACGTCAAAGTACTCCCCGCTGCTGATCTGGATAAGACCAACCAAAACAACTACAGAAAAAGATGAGAATGAAGTTACTGTCCGACCGTTTGGCAGGTAAGAAACTTACTTCTCCAGAGGCACCAGCTAAGAGACCCAATCCTCAGACGCCAAACTGCCTCTGAGGAGGCACAGCACAACCCGCCTCCCAATTTAAATGGCTGCGATGGATCCCAGGACTGGCTGGGACTATACCCTGTAACCTTGGGAGAACGTCCACAGGGCTTCTGTGGGCTGGTCAAAGGCTTAACTGCTATTGCACATGGTTTTCCTCTGGTAATTACAGCAGAAGAGAGGAATCCCAGTATTACCAAAGATTTGAACCATCTTCCCCCCCCCCGTTAAGGATGCTTTCACTGTTTACATGGTAAATACGTTATGGTTTGGTGGGTCTATAGGTTTTGGTTGCAGACGTACGGTCAGCAAAAATGCTTAACTACAAGGAAAACCAGCAGAAGATGTAAAGCTGGTTCGTTCTGCCCTGTTTTAACACGGCTCCATTTAGGCACTCAAACAGAATTTAAAATTTTATAGAAAAAACAGAACTGGGAATTTTATAATCATAATATTAGAAGATGAAAGTGTCGCCACTCACGTGTAATCCGGTCTAGCTTCAGACAGGTAAAATCCTACATACGGATCATCCTCCACAGTTCCTCCTTCACTTCGCTTAGTTTGCCAAGTTACTGCAGCCACAGTCACCAGACTTACCCCTCTCAATTCTTCCACGTGAACACCAGACTAACCAGTTTGCTTCCCCACATACAAAAGTATCACTTCAAATACTTATTCCAAAATGTTAGAGTGGAAGCTCGCCTTAGAAACCCCAGTTATTATGAAAAGCCTTTGGAAAAAACCTCCCTGTGAAGACAACCACATTTGTTCCTCATTTCTTCTGAATTCCATCTGCAGGGAGTTTGCACCATTAATTTAATTAGCTACACATGGGCCTACTAAATCTTAATTCTTGAGCCAGGTTTGAGAAATCTGGGGGTTCTGTGTACAAACAGGTGGGGGGGTTCATTATTTTTTTAAAAATGTCTGAAGTCAGTGGGCTCACGTGCTTCTGGGAAGGAACGATTCCCTCCAGGACTGCAGCCAACCCCGAGAAGTGGAAGACGCGGCAGTTCCCAGGGTTACCTGACCCAGAGGTACCCCAACGACAGGTGAGTCCCACGATGTGACCAGAGGAAGGATCTGCTGCCGATGGCAGCGTCCACGTGAGACTCCGCAGGTCTACGCTGAGTTTCCTCCTCACCCGTTCACTGCCTGCACAAACCTCAGTCCCTCAACTCCCCTCGCAAAGAGAAGAGGCCAGGCAACTCACTCCCGCTCTCTTTAAACATACCAAGTAAAAGAGGAAGATAAAGCCAGCTACCTTAAAAAAAATAATAAAATACTTAAACCCATAATCAGTCACTAGGGAAAGTTCTGAAGTCCTTTTCCTGTGGCAAATAACTCATACATCCAGGCAGGAAAACAAACCTTCAGCAACATGTAATTACTGATTTTAAGAGAACATTTTGATCCTTCCCATTATCAGAGAGCAGGGGAGAATTACATGTGTCTCAGACTAGTTATAGCTGTGACAAGGCATAAATCTGACCCCAAGCACGGGGATCGCTGAGCTAGGAAAGGACTTGAGATGTTTTCGCTGCCGCCTGTCTGGGAGAAGTCTGTAGTTGCACAATCAAAGGGCATAAAATTGCCGGTCTGGAGACCGCGTTTAATGGCAGATTGAAGAATACAAGGAAAGGTAAGACTTCAACTTGGTGAAAACAACACATTTCCAATTTTACTCTTAATGTAACAAACAAGTACCTCTACGTGAATATTAAAGTTCTATCTGAGCTAACAAATGATACCGATCTTGTGGCTTAGGGTGACTGGGAAGTCCTGCGGGAACCCAGGTGAGCTCCCTCGAGCAGATCCCTGCTCCTTCCAGAGTCTCAGAATACCACAGCAGAGTTCCAAAAATTCTCTTCAAAAGCGGTATACCCAAACAGAATTATTATCACAGTCATAGTGCAGCACTTCTCAATGCATAAAGACACTCATTGTTTTCCATTTAAGAGTATTAATGTGCTTACTTCCCCCCCACACTTTTTTTTTAAAGGCAGCTTGTTCTCACAAATCTTTATAAAAGCTGTAGGTTGTTGCAGTGGCTGAGGGCCCTTAATAGTATTGCCTATGATTTGAATTAATTTCTTTTCTTACCATAAGACCACCTAATTGTGGAGCCGTTCAGATGCACAGAACTAGGTAGCTGAGTCACCCACGTCACTGCCAGTAATTACTCACAAAGGAGTTATGCAACTCCTAACACTGACAAAATTCACTGGCCTTTGACAGACTAGGCTCAGAGCACGCTCAGGACGGACTGAAAACACCAGCCAAAATCAAAGATGCATTTATTTAATTACAGACAACATGTTACACACAACAGCAGCAAAGCTCAGCTCCTGAACGTGCCTCTTGGAAGGCAGCAACTCGCAGCGCAGCCCAGTTTGCCAGCAGGACACTTCAGTTTCCAGTCACTTTGTTGTTCCAGCTTCGTCTTCCTTGTCACTGTCAGCCAATTAAGCAACCGGTTTCTGAAGTGTTTGTTTCAAAAATAAATATTTGAGTCTGAGGTTGCCCTGATGTGATTCACAATATCCACGTATTGCACACAGCCCTTCAGACACTGACACTTCTCCTTTTAAACCCTGGGCTGCTACTAAACAGGCAAAACCCCCAAAATCACTGTATTCTGCCCAGTTCCGAGAATGAATTACATTTCATTCAGCTTGGTCAATAAACCGCCAACACTTACTTTCCTGTTCCTTCGTAGACTGCAGTCATATTTTAATAATCTACCACAGCTGATTACAATCGACACCCTCGTGTTTATTACCATGAAAATACTTATCCCGTATTTTGGAGAAAAGCAGCTCCCTCGGTATTTGAAGCTTGAACTGCGTGACACTGACCCTTCCTACCTCGGCTTAAGGAATTCCCACAGTCACAAAACTGCTTCGCAAGTGACACTGTGCAGAGCAGGCACGAACAGCACAGTGTAGGGTCCAGAATGTAACCCTCGCACTTCAAAGCCCACCGAGGTGAAAAAGGGCAAAGTAAATCAATCCACAATTTGTTCCAAAAGTTCACATTGTTCTTATGCCCTGAAGGACAACAATTTGCTTCCTACCTTCAAGACCGCATCCTTCCCTTGCCAACTGGTTTTACCTCGTCGAGTCAACACGAGCATTACTTTCCTAGAAATGCACTTATTTCTAATACCACAACCCGGAATTTAGCCAACAAGCAGATTCCTCAGAGAGGAAACAAATCTTTGTTAAATCCCCAAACCACACAAACGTACAATTCCTACAAGCAAAAATTACTCCACGTCCCTGAGACGCTCTTCATTTACAGCGCTACCACAATAACAAGGCCGTGTTCATGTAATTTGGGAACTTCACACGCAACTCGAAACTGGTCTTGGTATAAATGCAGTCTGGAACGCCGCTAGCCAAACATAACACGGACCTAACAAACACGACGTCTCATTTTCACCAGAGCACAACTGGAAGAATCTCACGCAGACACTCTTAAGTAAGTGGTTCATGTACGGGCTTGAGGACAACACAATTTGAAGAGCGGCTGTTGCCTTCAGGTGGTAGGCAGAGCTGCTTCAGTTGGACATCCACCACCCTCTGCTCTGTGGGCTCCAGGAGCGTGACTCCAGACCAGGCTGCTCCAGCAGCGCACGGCCAAGCTCACGTCCCTTCACTAGCCCCTGCCCAGACAAGTACTCCAAGATAACCGAAACGTCACCGTCAGCAGACCTACCTGTTGGAGTTTTGCTGTGCTGGAGCTCGGGCTGGTTCTCCAGCCCCTCCTACTAACCGCCAATACAATATTGATAGCAAAACCCACACAGAGAAGCAGCACTGGTCACAATACTCTGAGAGCAGCCCTCGCCTCGGTGGAGGGGTGCTTGTCCAGCCAAAAACCATCGTGAGAGGCACAATAACTACAACCACTCACATTGCAGCTGCAATACTCTAAGTTTGATTATTTTAACATCGATGTATCACAATATTCTTAAAGAACAGATCAACAGGGCCAAGAAAGTTCTCAGACCTTCATTAAGCTTTATACCGTAACTACAGCAGACTATTTTTACAAACCACAAGATTAACAAATAAGCCGTAAGACTTCTGCTGGCTTCTTAATCCTTACCTGTAGCTTCTCTGCCATAATTAGGATTTCTCTAATATTAAGCTACAGGGACTGCATCACGTATTATTGGATCATTAGAATACTTTAAAGTGTTGAAGTGTAGCAGCCATGGTGCAGAAATGCACTTCCAGTAATTACAGCACTTGGCACTCTGCAGACATAGCTACAGAAAACATTAAAAGAAAAGACCCTAAGAAATTTAAAACCTCATGGCTTTATTTCTACCGTGAATTACTGCTCTTTTTCCTTTCCATGTACACACTTTTATCAGAGAATCAAATTTCACCATGATCCTTTACAGGATATCCTTTCACCCTTCCCAAAACTTCAAGGTACGCATATTTTGCACACTCTCTACTCAGCAATGAATTTGCTACAGACCTTTTTCCTTACGATAAGAAAAGCCTCCTGCATCACAGAAAGCAAGTCTGACCAGTTTTAAGCAGCTTTATTTAGATAACATCTCTTGTCTGTCTAATACACCGAGGTGCAATCTTTTATTTGTCATACTTGACGCGCAACCCTACACTCCCGACTTAAAAGCGCTAAAGTTTTAATGCTTGAGTGTCACAATCTGCTGAGATACGTGCGTTAGTGCAGCAGAACCAGTCTCACCGTTTGTTTTCTTTCAAATAGCATTTGCTATTTGTTTGTGGATGCGCCTAGTGCTAAGCAATACCTCGGCGATACTCCTTGTTCTTTACAAGGTTTCAGCATCCAGACCTCAGTCACACGCTCCTGGCTCTGTCTGTTAGCGCTGTTTATGATAATTACCGCACAGTTACTCGGTGACAAAGCGCAGGGACCTCTCCTAGTGACAACCCACCTGGATGCACATCCAAAGTAGTACCAGCCAATTTTCAGAAGAAGTTGAAGTTAACTTTCTGCAGAGCTACGGCTATAAAACTGTTTCCAAAAACACCCCCAGAGCTGCGTGTTAACCGGGAACTGAGAACTATGACCTGAACAGCGTTAACTAGGCAACACAGCGCGCACCGGCCTTTAATGCTCTTACGAACGCTTTAATAACACGCGCTATTCTCACAAGCGGAGTTCTCTCTCCTCCAACTGCACACGTGTTACTGCCGTCTCGCAGCCCGCATCCAGGCGGGGAGCGCGGTCTGCCACCGCTTGCCGAGCCCCGGAGCCGCCGCCGGGACGCGAGGCGGTGGCGCCGGCCGCAGCCGCCGAGGGAGGCCCGCGGGGACGGGGACGGGCCCGCCCGCGGCGGCGGGGACGGGCTGCGGGTCGCGCCTGGGGGCCGCCGCCTTCCCGGGACGGGCCGGAGCCGGGGCGAGTTCCCAGGAAGGCCAGTCCCGGCGCGGCTACTCCGGGGTACGAGGCGTGAGCAGGCCAGGTGCCCCGGGGGCGGGGGCCGGGGCCGGGCGGCAGCGCCGGGCAGGCGGGCGGGTTGCGGGGGGGATCCCGAGGGAGGCGGGGGAGCGGCGGCGGCGCCGCCGAGAGCGCCGGGATCCGGCGGGGGAGGGCGGCGGACAGACCGGGGGCAGGGAGGCGAGGAGGCGGGAGACCCGCGCAGCCGGGGAGGGGCGGGGGCCGGCGGGGAGAGGCCGGGGCCGGGGGCGTTGCGGTCCGCCCGCCCTCCGCCCCCGGCCCGGCCGCTCCCAGCGGCGGCGGGGCCCGGCGAGGCAGGTGCCCGCGGGCAGCCGGCCGCGGCGCGGGGAGCTCCACCCGCCCCGGCCCCACACTGACCTCGCCGCCGCTCACGTACAGCTCCATTTTGTGGCAGGGCTCCGGCTCCTCCGCGTCCTCCAGCGGAGCGAACGGCACCATGTCCCGGCTCTCCTCTTAGCCGGGCAGCCGCCGCCAGCCGCTGCACATTCCCCGGCCCGCGGCCGGCTTAGAGGCGGTGGGCGGCCGCAGCGGGCCCCCTGGTCCTGCCCATAGAGCGCGGCGGCGGCGGCGGAGCTCGGGCTACGGCTGCTGCCGGCCGGCGGGGGCGGCTCCGCTCTGCGCTCCCCCGCGCACACCCCCCAACATGGCGGCCGGCGGGGGCGGGGCCTGCGCGGCGTGGGGATGACGTCAGGGCGGGCCGGAGAATCCCCTGCATGGGGACGGGCCGCGGTGACGCGCGGTGACGCGTGTCGCCGCCAACGTTCCTCGGCCGGGCGGCGCCTGGCTGAGGGGGACAGCGGCGGCGGGGAGAGGGGGGGCACCGGCTGCCGATCTGCGGCAGCGGGAGGGCTCCTGTCAGGGCGGCCGCGCCGCGCCTCCGGCCTGAGGGGCCGCGGGGCGGGCGGCGGCCCCGGGAGGTGCTGCCTGAGACTGAGGGGAAGCTGAGGGCGAGATAAAATAAAACCAAGTGCGTAAAAGGAGCGATGGTGTGAAGTTCAGTGAAGTGTCACCTTGAGCCCACAGAGAAACACCGGGCCCCGAGCTGAGGTGCCGTGAATTCCCCTCGGGAGCGCTGCCGGGCCCGCCCGGGGAGCTGCTCCCGCGGCCCAGGCGGACACCGTGGGCACCCCGCTGCCAGCTGTCTGCCCGATGAGGGGACAGGGGTTAAAAACCCGGGACGTTTTGTTTTACAAAATGCAGAGGTGTCAGCACAGGCGGTTGGCAAGTGGCAAAGCGGAGCCCGGCTCCCGCGGGGCTCCCGGCGGGGTGAAAAGCAGGAGCCGGCTGCCCGGAGCGGAGCAGCCGCTTCCCCCCGGTTACAGACACCAGGGGATGGACTCCTTTGTTCCCAAGCGTGTGTTTGGAGAGGAACACTACAGCGTTTCCAAACCTGAGCGGGTAGAAAAAAGAGCACGCGTGAAAAAAATATTTCTCCATCACCATTTGATCTTAGGAGCTGGAAAACACTAGATGATACTCTCAAACGCATGGCTTTTTAAGGATAGAAAACTGCTTTAATGACCCTGAGTTTTTATTTAAACACTCTGCATGACTCCTTAGTAATCCCTGCCCTTTAGATAAAGCTGGGAAAGGAAGTCTCAAACAGTTCTTAATTGCCAAATAATTGTGACGAAATCATCGTGATCTGGTGCACCCCAAAGCCCAGCGTCCTTCCCTGGGCTGGTTATTTTTTCACTCCGAGTCCGTCAGGGTACACAGAAGCCTACAGCGGGAGATGCCGTGCTGCCGCGGTCCTTGGTTCGATGAAATCAGAGCGACCGATCCGTCCCCGAGCTGCTGAGGAGAGTTGCCTGTCGCCGATGTGTCACTGCGGCACCTGCCAGCTGGCGTGTCAGCGTTCCCCCTGCAAGCCTATTTTTAAAGGTCTGTAACTCAACCACAGAAGACAAATGTTTGGGACTGAAACGGGGAGTGTGTACCAGGAACGTTCCTCCTTCAGGAAATGGAAAGTACGCAAGAAAACGTAGGACCAAAGTGACCCGTGGGTAATATCAAGAATTCGTGTTTTAAATATTGAACTGTTTAGGCAGGGTCACTTCTAAATGTTATTTTTTTGGTGAACATGGAGCACTTAGAGCAGTGACCTGACAGGAGATGAAGGGACAAGCCTCAGCTTCGTGGGCCTTTGGTTGACACACAGCTTCGTACCCCAGTGCCTCTGTCCGTACAACTGGTGCGCGTCCGCAAGCAGCCAAATGGCCAAATCTCTCTGGGGAGATTAAATCTGCGTGTGCCGGAGCAGTGCCGTGGGGCAGCTCGTCAGTTAAATATCAAGGAAACCAAGCAGGAAGTGACTTTTTGCATGTGCTTGAGTGCCCAGCAAGAACTTGTGTCTACAACTTGTGTTGCTGACGCCGTTTCCCTGCGACTTCCGCTGGGTTAGTTTTCCAATCCATCGGTCTCTCTCCCTTATTGCCTTTCTCTTCCCCTTTGGGAAGGGAGAGGGGTTAAATGAGAGCATCTGTCACTCGACTAGCGGCCGGCCCAGCCCTAACCCGTGACAGTTATTGTCATCAAAGACTATAAAAGGGAAATTATGATAAATGTAGATACAATAATGACTAAATAAGGAAAAGTAAATTCAGAATTTCTTTTACTCCAGGTCTCACAACCAAAGAAGCAAAAGATTTTCAATAAAACGGCAACAGCACGTCACTGAAATGTAAAACTTAGCAAGACACCCCCCCAAACTCTCTGTTACAGAGAAATAAAGCATCAAAAATGTAATAGCGAGGCATTAATTTAGGAGGACCAAGGCCTCGAGTCTTGGGTTTCAAATGACTGTGCGGGTATCAGGTCTCGTTTGGTGTGCAGATCTCAGATGAGGCTATCGGATCTCATTCGGCGCGCAGTCTTCAGCTGAATGTTTTTGACATCCCTTTTGCCAGCACCTTAATTTGTCCAGCAGGTTCTGCCCATTACGTCCCTCAGCAGGTCATTGTATGACCAGCATGACACTATAACCGCTTTTTCCTCTGTCAGGTGATTTTTTTAGGTGATGGATTCAAAGGAATCAGTTTCTAAATATTTATTCACTTCAAAATTGATTCTATGACATGGCGAAGTTGCTGAGAATGTTCTTTTACTGAGCCTGATAAGAAAGTAGTAATAATAGTAGTAATAATAATAACAAATGGGATCTGCAGCCACACTTCAGCGTGTTCAGTGTCAGGAACATGAACTCCAACCGCTCCGTTGTCCCTTTTATGGATCTCAGGGCTGCGGCCAACTGGCAACGTCCGTACTTAGCTTGCTCATTCAATTTCCCTGAAAGTATCAGTCATACCCTTGAACAACAGATTATTTACGAGGTTAAAATAACATCCCTGCAACTTTCCCGCATATCCTTCCTCGCAGGACGCTTCTCTTCCAGAGCTCGTTCCCTGTCAATCCGTAGCAACCTTGTCCCTACACAAGGTTAATTCAGAAGAATCCTGCAAACTTGGCGTTCGTTGTGTTTTTCAAGATAGGAGAAATAAGAATGTTATCACCCGGCCAGTGTCTTTTGTTCCCCTCCTCCCCCCAGTTAATGATACTGGAATCCGAACCACGCTAACCACGGCAAGCACGGCGCTGCTCCACCCTGGAGAGCACAGCAGAAAAAACAGGGGCTGGAGGAACATGGGAACAGTGTCTAGTTCAGCGAGATCTCAGCGAGGAAACTACACAAAAACCAAAGCCGGAGGAAACTGCCCCAGGCGAGACCGACGTTTTTATTCTGTTTTTTACTGCACTGGTAAAGCCCCTGAAAGGGAACAGGTACAAATTCAGCTTTTGTAGACTCGGTTCAAGGCAGACTGAACTCTGGTATTGATGGTGAAGGCGGTTTTCGGGGGGGGGATACAGTTAATTCCTCAAGGCAAGTTCAGTCAAGTTCCCCATCGTTTCACCTTTAATCTTTTGTACAGTACGATTTAACACCCCTGGCACAGCCAGAGCAGCCCAACTCTTTCCTATTGTGTGGCTGAATTTACGTGGGTACAAAGCATGCCTCTGTTAGCGGGACCCCTGCTCGTACCAGAAGGGAAAAGGACTGTCCCGCTGCAATGAAAATGTGCGGTTGTGTGCTTGTGCCTACGCCAGCGTTGTGCCAGAGGAGGAACCGCTTCACGCAGAGGGTGAGGTGCTCGGGAGCACGTGCTCTCACGCAGAGGTAAGACAAGTTCAGTGACACGGCTGTGGCTGTTAAGGGGTGAAGATCCTCTACACACAGCATAAATTGCTTGGTCTGGAGAAGATAAATATTACAGCAGGATTTTCCCAATTTTAGAAACTAATGTCACAACACCAAACATCTGCGTGTGTTCGGATGAAGCGCCGGAAGAGAACCACGACAAAATCTTTAGTCCACGCTGAGTGAGTCTGACCATGAAACAGAAAGGTAAGCATCCACGTCCGCTCCTGTATCTCCTGGTATTTACAAAATGCAAACAGAGCCAAGCTGTGCGTGTGTATTTACAGAAAGGAGGGATAAGGTATAGTTTGATATTGTTAAACGGTTCATTGTATACTTTGTCCCCCACTACAGAGGCAAGAGGAACCAGCCAGAATCCCTGTCGTGCTCAGTTACGGTTGAGCTGACTGCGTGAAGTGCCAGCGCAGGGGCCCTCGCTGAATCCCCGCTTCAGCTTTATGATGATGTGTTTCCATCTGCATCTTCCGTACTTTCGCAGCAGGTTTTTAAAGGCTCACTTATGGATAAAAAAAGAAGCCAATTGGAGACAATGCTCCTAGATCAACACCTTGAGAAAGATCCTGGATACTCGCTATTTCATTCCCACCCTCAAGGCAAACACTTCTTTTGGGCTATTTTAGAACCACAGGACAAACTTAGCAGCAAATTTTGCCATGTTTGTCCCAAATGAGCTAAAGAAATACCTCAGCCATATGGAAAATACAGTGAAGTTATCTCTGCTGATCCCATTGCTTTGACAGTTGGGGCTGAAAACTGCAGATAGGCCCAGTGAATGAAGATCCTGGGAGGTTTTTTGATGCTTATCTAAACTTTTTCACTTAAAACTGTTTAGTTCTTCTTACTTTCAAAATGCATTTTGAATTCAAATGTCCTATGATATATTTTTTCCCCCCAAAACTGAGGGAATGCTACAAACCAGCCAACTGACACATCTCAGAAGTTCTGCATTGTCAAACAAAAAGCCATGTACAATCAAAGACCCAGTACCCGATCTCCAAGGCTGGCCAAGAGAGCAGATGCCAGACAGAAAATACAAACAGGGTAAGCAGGAGGTACGAGCACTCCTCCAGAATTTCTTTTCAGTCTCCAGCAATTCAGGATTCACAAGCCAAGGGTGGTATCTTGCACAGAATAGTCTGGGTGGATATTTCTTCCATCACTTTGCCCAAGCCTTAAATATCTACATTTTCAGCAACCATAACATCTCACAACAGGTTCCACAACTCAACCTTATGACAAAAGTATCTCACTCTGAGTCTGCTGCTTCCTTTCACCTGAGGTTGCCCAGCCATACGTTGTAAGGGAGAGTGATTAATCACCCTCTCCACATCGTCGGTGATTTTATGCATGGTATATATCCCACCTCCACCACCCTACCGTGCTCTGCTCTGCTTCCCCGGCTGAAGATTCCTGGGCTGTTAGTCACTCCTAAAGGAGGGCTGGGAAGGTTCCAGTTTCTCTGTACACATTTTCACTAGCAAAGGGGAAGTCAATGTAAAATAACTACCAATAATGTGCACAAATTTCAAAAGGAAAGGAAAGTACCGAGCAGTCGTTAGCTATCGAAGTCCTCTGGGAAAAGACAGCCAGCTCTAAGTAAATTATGGGCCTACCACGAGGACACAGCAGCCATCGAGTGAGGAGGGACTTTGTTCTACATCCAGGAGCAGTACTGGGGTTGGACGCTTGGGTTTTGCATACGGTTTCGGGGTCTGGGCTTAGGGAGCCCAGCAGGGAACCACAGAAATACTCCAGGCACCACATAAGGACTCACAGTGAGGAACCCAAAGGCCCAGCTCTAGCAAACCTCATTCCAAACGGTCATCAACAAGAATTTCGTCGGTAATTCAGCTCTTTCCAAAGAAAACGTGAGCAACTGCGTCTCTCAGAAACTCCTAAGCTTAGCTGAGCCAAATGCAGGTCAGAACAAGTAATTAAATACTGAAACAAGTCCCCGCAGCAGTGTGCATACACCAACAGATGGCAAATCTGCCACAAGCAATTGATCCTTTTTTTTAAAAACTGAATCTCACATACTTCTGTATTTTTCCAAAGTTTCCTTCATTATATTTCTTCAAACCTGTTTAATACTTGAAGCTAAAACCAAGCCCAAAAACTCCACCTTGAATTCAAAGTGAATTTTGCGTCAGAGCACAGAATAAACCACCATGATGTTCCCATATGCAAATGTATCAACAATGATGAATACTTAAGGAATTGATTGCTTCCAAAATCATCGTGATCTCAATCTTCACGGAAGTTTTTGTGACAGCAGAGGGTGTTACTTCTGAAGTGAAACGGAGCCAAAGATGTTGCCTGTTCCTAACTTTAGCTGGGAGCCCACATACCATGCCTCAATCCAGTATCCTAATCATCTCAGGTGAAAATTCTTCCCATTTTGGAAGATTATAATTAACTTCCTACTGAGCCATGCTTAGAAAAACGTCTCGACCTGGAAGATTAGATAGGGACTAAGTCTCTGTCAGAAAGCATTGGCAGCGGCTGTTTGTGTCTTGCAGTATAAAGATAGCGATTTAAAATGATATAATTAGAAACTGTTTTCTCCTCGTGGTGGAACAAAAGGACTTGACTGCATGAGTAATGGATTACTGGGAGTAGAGAGGAGGTCGCTGAATGTCACTTCAGTAATATTAGTTTAGGTCGTCAGATAATTGCTGCAGCAGTAGTACATAAAGAATCCCCGCTCCTGGAGGAGGAGGAATCAGCGTCCCTTCCCACCCTACTGCTGTTCTCGTAGCTTCTGGGGGTCACAGAACGTGAGTGGGTTGCTGTTCTCCACTATTATCAAGGTTATTTTCCAGCCGTCTTGACTTTGCCTCTTCCAATTGGGGCACAACTTGACTCATCAGTTCTTTATTTGGAACGCACATCGCATTTCTTCACTTCATCAGTTCTCCTCCCCGTGAGGTCACTTGTTTTGGCCATGCGATACTTCCTGCCAGTGCCCAGTTCTCCGTTTAACTCATTTTCACACTGTCCTGTGCAAAGAGTCCTGCTCAAAGCCACCGTTCAGCCCAGTGTGCGTGCTGCAGCGTGCGACTTCGGGTTCGTTCTGCAGGATATCGGCACACGGTAAAAGCTGAGGACATTCTGAAATAGGTTTCAGAAGCAGGATCTAAAGCCCAGCTTCTTTTTCCATTAAAAATGGTGACAATATTCATAATAACTTCAATGGGAGCATGATCATTCTGTAAGTAATCGCTATCAGGATTTAATTTAAACCTCATTTGAGTGACATTTCTTGTTTGCAAGGTATCTATTTTAGGAACAATGTCTTGCTAGTGTATCTCTCTTCATCTTAGTCATGACTGATAACAGAGTAATCATCTCAACTACTTTCCTTTTCTTTTCTTTTCCTCCATAATGGCTTCGCTGCATTTTTACATCCTAAACAGACCAGAATAGAAACAATTAGACAAATACTGGTATTATATGTAGATGAGCAGGTAAGTTACTAGAACTTACTTGAAACTCTCTCCTAGGCTGGGTGTCAGGCTGAGCGGCCTCTACAGGCACATACCGGTTTGTGGGAAAGACTAAGGAAAGACTCAGCTTTGTCTATGCAGCATGCCTCTAACTCCGGGTACTCTGTCAGCATTCCACACGCGTATCGCACACGGAATCTCCACGTACCATGACTCTGACGTGCTGCTCGGCAAGAGTTAACCCCGCCTGGTCCCATCAACGCTATTGGATAACACAGCACTAGCAGCAAAGTCAAAACTCTATCCCGGGCACATTGTGCTTTCCCAGGACAAATCTGAAGCAGCAATTACGACAGCAATTAATCTTTCATAGAGGGAAGCATCTTTCATAGAGGGAAGATGTACGAAAAGGGAACTGCTTCGCAGCTCGTTTCGTTATCTTGTTTCTGCTGCTGCTCTGATAAAAGGCAGTGGTCATAGGGTAGCAGAACGCCCGGTTAAGAAAGGGTGTTACTCGCGACTGCTCCCCGTTCTTTGTCATGGTTTGTCATTTGCCGTCCATCCATGAGGACAAGCGATTACTAGAGGGTTTTCAACAGGTGGACTTTGACACCGAAAGAGCTGCTTCTCCTTTTAATGAGGAGCTGTCACAGGCATCGATCAGTAGCCATGGCAGAACAGATGAGAGCAGTGAAACATGACAGACACACAGATTTCTTAATGATAAGGAAAAACTCCAGTCCGCACCATCTGAGAGGCCGATTCTCACCGCCTTTAACGGGAGGGAGGCTTTTTTAGTAAATGGTGTGTATTGGCTTCGGTGAGGAATGAGAGCACTCAGCGGAGGAAGCGTCTAATAGAATGAGGTCAGACTTTTACAGAACGGCTGTTACCATCAGCAGAGCACTACGGGGGAAACGATAAATAAGCCTCTGTTAACAGCAACAGTGATGCTGGTAGCAGCATCTTGAGAACCCTAACGAAGCTGCGGAAGGTCAGCCCCAGCCTGCTGTGAGTTTACACGTTTTCACCATTTCCATTAGTGGTGTTTAACCGAGTTTAAGCAAATTAGAACTGAGCCCTATGGCTGTTATGGCAAGACTCAAAAATACAGCAGAAAGGAGCCGCATCTAGAGCCTGGCTGCTGAAACGCTGCTGTCACCCCGACAGTCTTCACGGGGAAGGGGAAGAGGCAAAGGAGAAGGAGGAGCCCTTGATAGTTTTCCCTGCAACCAACACAATCTAGTACCGTCTTTGGAAGGACAGGGCTCTTAGAAAGCAGAGGGTCTGATTTGTTAATAGAAAAAATTAATAAGACTCGCTTTTCAAATATGCTAATGGTAACATACAGAAAAGAAGAAATAACGCTGGGTTTGTGTGGGAAGGAAGTGTGTTTAAATCTGAAATGAATGACGTACCTTGTAATTACAGGAACTGATGAAAGAGATAGTCAGAATTAAAATACTTTAAATACTCACATCGAAATATTAATTTGAAAATGTTAAAGTGTGTATAAATGCACATAAACAGAGGCAGATGATACAGGGCTGAAGTTCAAATCAACTCAAAGAAAGAAGTCAGCCTCATTAAACGAAAGCTAAAATTGTCGCTGAGCTCCACAGCGAGGGCTTTAGGCAGCATGTGGCTGGGCGAGCAGCTCCACCACTTCGATTTCATGCTAAATCGTGTATTTCAGAGAACCTCACAGCCTCCCAAGGATGCTTTTCCAAAGCACGTGAGCTCTGAGGACTCTTAACGATTTAACTCAGAACACCCTTCTATGTTTTAAATCACCAAACAATGGGTGATTAAGTGTAATTATTAAGCTTGCAGCAACAGAAGTAACTATTTCTTCTGCTGTGACAGAAAGTCCTTGTTGCTTAATGTGTTTTTATAAGACAGTTATAAAGTATTGTATGTTTTTACAGACATTGAACATCCAGCTATTAATATTGCTTATTTTGCTTGTTAGATGGAAGATGTTTTCACTCAGGGACGAGTCTATCCATATTAACGGCTACAAATAAAACTGCGTACCCATTCAACTGAGAGAGGGCATTTTCTGAGGAAGGACGACGCTCATCTGAGCGCAGAACCAGCACACGGCTCCTGCAGTGCCCAAGTCCCGTTACGAAGTTGGATCCGATTTCAGGGGATAAACCCGCTGTATCATTATTGTGTACAGGCAGAACATTTTCCCATAAATATTTCCTTCATAAAAGATCTTTCCTCCACAAAACGCCGTGCTGAGCGCTCAGCATTTCCTTCGACTCCCCTGGTGTCAATGCTGATAGATCTGCTTACCTCACCGATAGCTGCGGAAAGCTCCGGGGAATGGAAAATTGTCATTCCTTGTTCCTCTGCTTGTTTGTTTAACTTCAACCCCACGGTTCTGGCTCCTTCCAAAGCTGTTTTGAGGCTCCAGGAGTGCTTTTTTAATGCTATTGGCATGTCAAAGTGACACCTACATTTCATTATACAGATGGAAAAAATAGAGAGCTCACCTACAAAACACCTTGGCTGCTGAGCACAGCCAAACGGCTCCGTACCAAGGCGCTGCCTCAAAGCGGGTGATTAATCTGCGCAGGTTGGGGGTTCATTTTGAAAAGCACCTGCCAAAACAACCGCTGATGCATTTTATTTCGACATTATTGAAGTACTGACACAGACTGAGTTATTTTCTATCGACACACACCCCAAGGGCCTCACTTCCTCCTCCCTCCAAATGGTTTTGAGCAGGAACAAGCTTTTACGGGGGTCCTTAACCCTCCAAACGACAAGCTGGTTCATCAGCCCTAATGCAGCCCCAAGCCCATCTTTGTTTTCGTTCTCATCCCACTCTCTATGTAAAAACATCCCCCTTCTGTTTTATCTCCATAGGAGTGCAGATCTTCTCAATTTGTGTTTTAATTTCTTCTCGAGTCTGCTGAAAACTATTAAGCACATTGAGTGCTGCAGAACCGGCTGTTTTGCCTCCAGACTGTCCATCTTTCTGCTGGCATCCATTTCACCGGGAGCTGCGAAAACCTTTCTGCGTCATCCTTCAGATTTCCAGAGAGATTCAGTCTCCTCGGGGAGCTCCAGTCGTGCACGTGGGTTACTGGAATCCTGGCACGGCGCATTCAGAAACCTCTCAGATAGAGCATCTGAGGAAGGTCTGCCTTGGCCAGGGGCTGAGCTGGAAGTGGCGGCACTTCTTCCTGCCAGCTCGCTCCACTGGTGCTGGACGGCTCCTGCAAGTGCCCCTTAGGGGTACAATCCCCTCCTTTTACTACAAATAACAAAACCACACTGATAAGCCTATAGTTACGTTTTAAATGATGAACCAGTCAAAGGACTCACCAAAACATGTACATTAATCAGGTCAGGCCTTGGCTGGAGAAAGCTGGAGTGACTCTGTTTCAGTGCATGAGCTGAATCAGTTCAAGATCTCCTTCCTTGAACTAAGAAATACTTTTAGAGACAATACTCGTCATTGTAAAATTTTTAGGATATGAAAAATAAGAAGTAACTCAACATTATTACCAGGTAAGGGTAAAAAGAGCCTTTAAAACCTCTAGAGCAGGAGACTTTCTAATGGCTTGTATTTGAATTTCTGCTAATTACTCAGCTGCCTTTAATACAAGTTATTATTTTGTGCATAGATTTTCTGTTGTGCATGTAACACAGCCCTAAACGTTCCAATGAAAACTCCACAATATGCAGCTTATTGTGAGGATATAACCAAACAAAAAAGTCAGGTTTTATTTTTTCCTTATTGAGCCAAAAATCAGCCGTCACTTCATCCCACTGCTACGCCCACAGGCAGCATCGTCACGGCGGCGTGCAGCACACGCACCGCCCCAGGGCTGCTGCCGAGAAGCCTGTTCCTTCTGAACCCGGGCCAAACCGAAGCTGTGCAGCCCCACACGACACGCTCGGCTTCTTCAGGTGACCCCTCCAGCCCTACTTCTGATTTGATCAGCCAAGGTCAGCCCCCCTCACACCCCAGCAGGGAGGCTGTGGTGTCTCAGTCCCCATTCCCTGCCACTTCCTCTCTCCCCCAGGACCCATATGTCCGTCTGCGGCATCGGGTGTGTTTGCCATACGGTCTCACAGGGCCGTCCTTGCTTTACAGGCTCATCTTTCTCAGTTCTGCACTCGCAGTGAGGTTTTGTCTATCAGTTTAATCTGTCTTTATTACCTGTAGTCCCAAGCTGTTTCGGTTCTGCTCCCTCGTTGTTCCTCTGCCGTCTCCTGCTGCTGCCTGCGCCCAAGTGTTGGGTGACAGGAGGATTTGGGTGATCTTGGATCCCAACTTTAAATTCGAATCCAAATAGGGATGGTCACAAACCTGGGAGGACAAAAATCCAAGTCTTTGTTTTATCTCCATTCTGAACGTATTTTACATCTTGTCTTGGCCTCAAAACCAGGCAAAACCCCGCATTGCTCTTGCTCCGGCAGCCCAAAGGAGGGAGCCTGGGAGCTCTGCCTTTCCAGGCACTTGCCCTCGCTCCTGCTCAGTGCTGCACTGCACCTGCAGAGCCAGTCCAAGGTGGGGTGACCTGTGTGTCCCCATTCCCATCCATCTTCCAGGGTATCCCCTCCCCTCCTGCTTGCTTCAGAGCTTCCCCCTCTTCCTCTACGTACATGGATTTTTTTCGTGCGTTGAAAAGCAAACCTCACAAAGATGTGTGTTCAGCTCCAGGGGCTCATAATATTCACCCAATTTAACCAATATTTAAACCCTCTTTTTGTTGGAAAGGCAGTTTCCTCTCTCTTCTTTAGAATTTTCCTTTCTATAGGAAGCCAAGCGTCCACTGCTGAAAGGCTGCGATCCCCACGTGAAAGGTGGCAGCCGCTCAGTAGCGTGGAGGTGGGGAGGTGGCAGCGAGGAACTGCAGAAACAGCAAGAAAAATGTACCTTGGTCACTGCTTCTGTGTTTTGAAGATAAATCTGAAAGTCCTCTTTAATAACCACACGTGGCCAGGACGTTAACTGGAGCTGTGCTGAAACCCCCAGCACAGCAGAGCCAAGGGGAACCTCTACAGCCGTGCTGAGATACCGACTGCGCGGTGACTCGGCGCGGGGCCACCCACCCGACCGACCGGCAGCAGCCTCTTCGGGTGAGATGCAACAGCTACACTCGCTTCTCTGCCCAGCTCTACATTTTCCATTCGCACCGAGACCTGTGAGTGTATATATATACACACACACATTATACATCGACATTTAAATATAATACACTGCCAGAGTTAGGGTTTTTTAGATATCTGAAGGATGTGGTATCTTGGAAACCGATTGCCTTGAGTTGCCCAAATCAATTACAGAGTGAATCAACACGGCGCTTCAGCGTGGGAGCCGCGAGCAGTTGGCGATGCCGGCCGTCCCTGTCCCTGTCGCCGTCCCCATCCCTGTCCCAGGGCTGGGAGCACGTAGGGGGAATGGCTCCGTCAGCCCCAGCCGCTCCTGCTCCCCGCTACGGCCAGAGACCTCGGGGCACGGAGCAAGCAGCTGCAGGGAATGATTGAGGATCTGTTAGATGGCTTCTTCAGCTGGAAGTTGGTTTAAAGAGGGGAAAACCAATGGAAACAGAATACAGAAAGGCGATGTGACCCTTCGTTATGGAAGTTTGCACAAAATTGGGGGGGTTTATTAGCTGATTGTTGAACAAGGTGGTTTTCTCAGGGTTCAAACCCTGCTGCTCAGCAGCCCAGATTCCACGTGAGGAGCAATAACCTGATCCACAAACAATAGCTGAACACACTTGTTTCCTCTCAGAAACAAGAGCCCAGTTTTGGCTCTTTCGATGGCTCTGTAAAATCACTGAAATTTCCAATAATGGTCCAAAACTGGGACTTTGTAGCTAGGAGAGTGTGGGCTGCTGAGAGAAGAGATCGCTGAGCTAAATATTTGGCAGAATTGAGAAAAGCAGGAAAGACATGTGGGCATAAAGCAATAATTCAATACTAAATTTCTGGCAGAATTCATGGAATCTGTTTATAGTTCAGATCGCAGTGAGCCATTTACTCACTATTACTGGAAATACGGTCTGGGGCGGGGTTGGTTGCAATGGGTTTGCAGTTATTACAGAGTGAAAGTGTCGACAGAGAATTCATCACAGGCAAATCACCCTGCAATCTTCCTTAGGTCTCGTACCTGTAAGGCATGGTGCTGTGCTGCGCTCAGCGCCGGACGGTGAGTATCTGCTCCCAGATGCCGTTGCAAGGACTTCGCCGTCCCAAGACGTGGCCTCCTGGTGCAGATGCTGCTCCCCTGCTACAGGACCTGTCCGTCTTGGACAGGGTGTCCCTGCTGCTTGTCTTTTTTTAACTCCCCTCCGCTCCAAGTGCTTCCATGGGGGTTTTGTTCTGCTCCCCTCTCCCTTGGTCTCCACCTCCTACCACCAGCTCACTCATCTCTCACACTTCTCTTCCATTTCTCCTTTCTTTCTCTTATTCAGTCTATATTCCCTTCCCTTTAAGCCTTCACTACCCTCTTCCCTGCTGGCCTTGCTCTCTCCCGCTCTGCCCTCCCCAGGAGGGAGCCCTGGGAGCAGCCACTGCTCCAGGCACGCGGCTGGGCTACCTGGAAACCCAGCGCCAGCCAGAGGGAGACAAGATGCTCCTGGGGAAGAACTTCACACCAGCATCACTTGTTAAAGAACAAGGGGCCAGAAGCACCCGTTACACAGCCATGGCCATGGCTTTCTGAAGCAAGGGGTCACCTGGGAAGATGAGACGAGCCCACAGGAGACATAGCAACCACCCGTGCTCTCTTCTAGACTCAAACCAGCAGGGAAGGTTTTAAATACAGCTTCAGCTATTGGGAAGCGAACTTAGCTTAAGGAGAAAAGGAAACATCCTGATTTGGAATTAAGCAGCTGTTTTGGGAGGGGGCTCCCTCCAAACTCCCCTGCCCCGTCTCCCCTCTCGGGCTCTGCACACCTTTCCCTGTGAATCCCCCGGGCCTGTCCCCGACCCAAGGAGAGGCTCAGCCCTGGCAGAGGCTCCCGCTGCGCACACCCCCAGCGACGATGCTACCGCGCGTCCCTGGTGCGGGGACTTTTGTTGGTGGCTTCGAAGGGCACAGGACGGCTCTGCCCGTGGATTGCTCCCTGCCTTAGCGGAGCTGACAACCATCTGCAGCTGGTGAGGGCATGCAAAGCCCGGCTGCTGCAGGGGCAGAGCCATGATAACTCCAAGACACCAAGAGCAAAAGCCTGCTCTCTGCACGACATATACAGCATGTCAGAGGGCTTTGCTGGGTAAAGTGATACGGGAGAAGCAAGGAACCAGCAGAGCGGGGAGAAAGATCACCTTACGTTTGACTGAGGTGGACACGATAGATGAAATCTGGTGTGTCCCTCCAGCAAACGGCGATGCTGTGGTCTGAGACGGGGCTGTGCAGGCGGTTCCTCGGCTGGCCCTGCAGGGCTGGCTCCGCAGCAGCGGACGGAGGACACCACTGGCCTCCTGCCTGAGGAAGAACACTGCGCTCTTGTTTTTCAGGCCTTCCACACCAAAAGGCAGCGCCGGTTCAAGCAAGCGGCAGTACATGATCCTCTCCTCTCCCCTATCCGTGCAGCGGGAGGTCAGCTGTACCCAAAACTCTTCTGAAGAAAGAAGTAACAGACCATTAGTTGAAAAATCCACATTAAACAGAAGAGAGGAGGGAAGATTTGGGCTAGGGAGAATTTTTCTTTCAAAAAAACTTTAAATCAGCTTTTTTTTAGTGATAAATTTTATGCAGTCTATAATTAGTCCAGATTTCCAGCAGAAGAGAGAAATAATCAAAAAATGAGATAAAATATTAGATAAAGGCTGAAAATTCTCCAATCTCCTTGTCAGGACTAACAGAGCCTCTCCTTTCCTCCCCGCTAAAATAAAACAAACTGCCAGTAAACAGAAAACTTTCTTCCTCCGCCGCACGTCACCGTGTCTGGTGGAGCAGCACTGGTACCCCCAAACCCAGTTCCTCGGGGAGGAAACAAACCGGAATACGCACCCAGATTATTATTTTTTTAACAGATCCAGGAAATTCTGCATTCCTGACACACACCTGGTTGTTCTTCACTGGCTTAGCAAAATACTGGTGTTGAGTCTCTTTAGATATTGTCCCAAAAATCCTACTTAATTGTTACTTCTGCCCAGCACTTCAAACCAAACGGGTTTACGGCGGATCTGGTTACTTTAACCCATCGGTTTGACTTCTGCAGATGATCCTGTCAAACCCAAAGGCACATCTGAAAGTCTCGTTAAAGATCGGAACTCCTGACCTGTCTTTATTCCCTCGCACTCACGCGTAGGTGCAATTTCATGTCTAAAGGGGCAGAGCTAAGGCTGCACGTCCCGCCTGATCTCCGTCCCGTAAGCAAATTCCTTATTTTAATATTTGTCATTTAGATACAAATTGATGCTCACTCTGAAGCACGAGGTGCGGGGACAGCTTAAGGCTCTTCGCCCCGTTCCTGGGGTTTCTCTCCACCAGGTGGCAATACAGCCACAGCCGCCGGCCCCGCTCGGGGCTGGGCTGTCCCCAGAACACCCAGGGTCACCATCACCTGTGAACTGGTTACCACATCTTCAGTGTTGGACGGATTTATGTCCTCTTCATTCATCAGCTCCTCGCGCTCTGCCTTTTTAACCTCCTCTCTGCAGCCATCACTTGGGAAGCTGGATGTGGGCTTAGCTCCAAGGTTTGGATGAACTCGGTCGACTTCGGAGCCTTGAGTTTCGTCAGTGACGGGTTTATCCGCGGTTAAAGAGCAGAGTCAGGTGAGCACACGCGTGCCTGTAGGATCTGGGCGGATGTGGCGACACTGCCATCTGCCAGCGTCTGGGAACAAAAGCAGCCCTGAACGAAACCGGGAATTAAACCTCACTCACGCATCTGTGTCCCAAGCAGTTGGGGCAGGCACCGTCCCGGCCGTGCCCCTGGGCTGGTGCCAGCCTGGACCGGCAGTGCCCAGGCCCCAAAGCCCTTTTACCTGGCACTTCTTGCAGCTATTTTGCTCTCTCTGTTCCTGGTCTTGAAATAAGTTGTTTCCCGTAGTGGTGGTACCGTGCTGGAAGCTCTTCCAGAGAGCCGTGGTGTCGTTGGCATCACCTACATCTGCTCCAAAAGCCAGCGGTCACTGGCACAAACAGGTGGTGCCAGATTTCCATCAGCGTTCAGACCACTCGCTGGCGTCTCCAGCTGACGTCAGAGGCCACCGTGGGTAACTGGAGATTTTCAAGGCAGTAGGTGCTAAGAAACCGTATCACGATGAACAGCAACGAAGGGAGCTCCCACTTACCTTTAAAATGACTTAAAAAACCCAAGGCAAACCCCTGAAGCATTACTGGTTCACCTGCATGGGTCTGAGCTGTCGTTAGTGCTGCAGGGGAATTGTTTCATCAGACCTAAATTTGCGCTGGGGAAAGGGAGAACGTTTCAGAAGTGTGTCAGGTTGTGAGTTCTGTGTGTGATCCTGAAAAGCCTCTCCACAGAGATAAGGGATTCATTGCAAACATTCCCAGCTCCTCCCAGAAAACAGCTGATCCCTCACGGCCTCTGTTCCCCCCTAGATCCCCACTGACGGCCGCATGTGCCGCATCCGGCCCTGGCGTGGTCCAGCTCTTCTGCCAAGGGACAAAAACTCCTCACAAGGAACAGGGGAAGGGGTCTCACAGGCTGCTACCCCACTGCGGGAGAGGCTGTGGCGTGTTCCCCGGATTGGTTGTATAAACACCCTGTGTAAGGGTACAAACATCTGTGTGAGCTGCTCAGAGCTGGACACGGGGAAAACTGAGTCCTTTCTTTTTGTTCAGCCCACGCGCTGGCTGGCAAACGACTCTGCGAGGAAGGCACCGACGGCCACAGCCCCCGGCCTGCATCCAGCTTCCATGCTGCTGCTGCAAGTATCAACTGCCCCTTAAATTCCACCCTGGTGGCCAGAGGGTGGGTTTACTTCAGACATTCCTGTTGCTGTGGTGAAAACTGTTGACCTAGGGAAGCAGAACGTGAACGCGCCCGCACCGAGCCCTGGCGTTAATTCTGGATACTCTGAATTTTTACAAGGCAGTAACAAATACAGAAACTGAGAGCATCATATAGGAAAAGGAGTCAGTTAACCTTTATTTCATTTCTCCATAGTCCCAAACTTGACAGACGTAGAAAAATATCCTTGAGTCTAGTAGACAAATTTACCAATGCTAAATAGCCCTTTACTCTGACCGGCTGGGCCATTCTAGATACATTTGTACAAGCATCACTTCAATTATTTCTCTTTTTTTTTCTTTCAATGAAAGGCTTTGCTAAACTATAAACAATAAACTACAGAGGAAAAACTTGATCTACCAAAGCATGCAGAGAAGGGATCTTCCAAAACTTAAAAACCAGTAATTAAGGAAGTAAAACAACCTCGAGACGCGTTTGGAGGAGAAAACAATTTAGAACGACTTGAGGAAAAAATAAAGACAAGCGAGAGCCAATTCTGTAAACTATCTGTGGATAAGTTAAAATATCTATGGCACAACTTTTCACAAAAAAAATTAAGGCGAAGACCAACATTTCATATAAAAATAGCTGAGCAGGCTTCTAAAGAAGGAAATAAGCATTTTTCATGAGGACTCTGTTAATACAAGATATAAATACCCTTCTATATACAGGAAAACCCCAATACAAATGTACGGACCATTTCCCCAGGTATCCAACTTTCAAACAAGCCAAGATCGCACGTCCTGGACTGGAGGTACTTCAGTTTAAGAGCTGTAGTAGTTTCTTTGCTACACATACTGATAAAATCATAAAATTCACTATAAATACTGATTTGCACAGAGAAACTCAGTGATTCGCTCGGATTACAATGCTTAACGCATTGGCCCGGAGAGACGCGACACAAGTTTCAACTTCATCAGTTCTCTTATGGTTTGTAGGCGAAGGAAAACATCCAAGTTGTACAGTAACACTTAAACTCTCAGAGTATTTTTTTTTTTTAAACCAAACTGATACCTGCAATGAAACTAAAGCAGAAATTACCCTGGCAGAAGATTCATCATCTCCTCATAAATACAGCAGTTTATCTGCCAAGATCACATAGAAATACCGTTACTATGGGCATTTTAATAGATTTCCAGCCTAAAAGTTACCAGTTTTGCAAGGAGTTAAACTCTAAACAATATTTGTATGGATCTATTTGATTAAATTTCAAAAGTGTATATAGTATGACATAAAAATGAGAGCAAATAAGATATAATTCAGAAGAATCACGGTAATATTTTAAGTGAAAATATCTCTGTAGGTGCTAGGACTATGCTCAAGGTCAGTGTACCTTGTGTTCAGCCACACTCGGCGCCTCCAGAAATCCTCATTGAAATGGTACCATTTCCACAGGAGACCACGGCTTTTCCCCAGCGCAGCTCAGGGGATTTGCCACTGCCTTTGTGAGCTGTAGTTCACAAAATTTAAAGATCAGGTGTAGAAATGTAGTTCATTGTCATGGATCCATTGGCAGGATCTTCATTTCTGCTGCTCCCCCAAAACGCCTCCTCGTGGCTCACTGCCCCCCATCCCCGGGCTGCTACATTCTGTCACCCTCGCCCGTGTATTTCGGAGGGAGACATGCGACGGGGGAGATCATAGGGACTCTTCTAAGGTGAAACTCAACTACAACACTGAACCCTTCACTTGCTACCGATTCATTTTCATGGAACACTCATGTACAAGCAAAGCAAAATCGCTCCTATGTGGTCTTTATACAGTTATGCAAAAAACCCCCAAAAAGTAGCCAAAACAAAACTATATGAGGACATGTTTATGAGCCGTTATGTCAGGACATGTCAAATCCTATTCCTCATTACTCTGCTGAGACCCACTGACTGTTCTGATAAATTTATCAATGACGTGCTGAGAAATGTTACAACAATCATCTAGTACCAGAATAAAGGATAATACCCATTCCTTCCAGTAACGGTGCCAAAAATAGCCCAGCGAGCCCAAGTGCGACATCATCCTTCAGCTCTAATAGTGATATTCACAACCATCAGCATATGCAAAACTTCTCTCCCTAATACCACATCTTGTCCATAGACCGTGTTTAAGACAAACACATAACAATAGCACTAAAATAAAAAACAAAGCACATCTCTCCCGCTCAACTGAAAAACAAGCACAAAATTGAAGGATGCATGTTGGAAATAATTTATTGCCTATAAAACGTTTTAAAAAAAAGTTTCAGTTCACATTGTCTGTGTGGTTTCCAAGGTGGTGTCCCGTTTCAGAGGTAGCGTGTGTAAAGCGGAGTACAGAGTCGAAAAGGATTATTGACTGAGTTCAGCAACACAGTAAAACGTTCACCGGAACCAAAGCACTGACCTGAAACCGTTTTCCTTACGGGAACACTCGGAAGCGTCTCTTTTATCAAAGACGATTGCTCGTTCTTTAAAAACAACCGCCACAAGCCCAAGTTTCTGCCCCGTTTGTGTCTGTCATCTTCTGACCAAAATGTCAGCTGCTGCCTTGCAGGGACAAATCGACACTCTTTAGTCTGAGGAAAACCCATTTCTGCCATGGAAAATCCCAGTTTGGGGATATTTTGCTCCTAATTTTTAACATTTCACATTTGGCCAATGTGCTAAAATATTAATTGGGTAAAGAAATCAAAGACCATAAACCAGCCTCTGTTCTGCCTAACAGCTGCCTGGAGTTTTCTCACTAAGCATCCTCTAACCGCGACCAGGCACCTCACAACTGCGCAGCCTCCTCAGCCTTCCCATGACCTGGGGCAGACAAGGCAGAGGCTCAACCCACGAGCTGAAGCTTTGACAGCTGCCGGCCCTTCTGACACGTGCAGTCCCGTAGGTCACTGGTTGACCCGAAGGCCCCGGCACGGGGCTGGAGGTAGTAAATCAAGCTTTTGGTTGTAACACTAGACGTTCTGGATTCTTCAGCCGTTCTGTGCTATCCCATTTCTGCATACCTTGGCTGTCCCTACGCTATCAGTATCCTGAGACCAACAGTCATCTGCGACTTGAGAACCTAGGGAAACCTTGGAGGATTAAAGTGCAGTGCTGCTTCAAGAAGCAAGCACTCGAGAACACACACTGTAGGGTCCGTCCGTCCGTGTGCTTTTACAGCTGCCAAAACATCACCTGTTAGGATATTGACTGTTACTCCTGTTAGAGCTATAGACTTGACGGAAGCCTTGTCTGCAGGGAAATGAGAGGAGGGGCAGCTTCAGGAAACAGCTTCCTTAGCTACGAGCAAGCTTGTTCGCATCAGAGACTTCCACTGTGTCCTGTCTCGGGTGAAAAGGTTCTGAACTACCTTTTTCCACTTTGGTGTCTTCAGAAAGACCTGCTGCATCACTGGTGTCCCAACAGATACAGTAGGAATAAATAACTCTCAGACTTTCACAGACAAAGCCTTGGCACGAAGAGGATTAAACATCAGTAGGTGGCACTTCTGCAGCAGCGGTTATTCGAGTTCAGAGCCAAGCTACTGAGAGAGCAAGAGGGGCTTATTTCCATCCTGGGAACACAACACACTATTGGCTTGAGCTGTCGTGGAAAGTCTATGCAAGTGATGAATTAGCACTTAATGTGGGTGTTCGTCACGATCCAATTAACAGAGAAAATAACCGTAAACCACGCCATGGGCCCACAGAGCCAGCCACAGCATCTCACAGCATCTCAAGAACCTTCAGAATTTCATCTGGAAAGGAGTGTCATGGCAAGCGTGTATCAGATGCCTGTCAGCAAGAGGCTTGTCAGTAGAATTACTATGATGAAGATGGACAGGGATATGCCCAGTTCTCTCCTGCTGTCCTAAGGTCCAGCTGAACAAGTTACGTTGCCCGTTAGGGACGCAAGCAAACCGAAAAGACCCCTAAATTACAAAGCCCATGTGCGGCACCGGTCTGAAGTGCGATGCTCAGGTACGTGTCTTCACAGCTCTCCAGGATGGTCAAGTGTTATGCTACAGGACCTCTCAAGCTGCTCTTCAGCCACGGTACTGCAGAACTACTGTTGCTGCAATGATTTAAGATACCAGTAAAGGAAACGTATCATTTAAGGTTTTTGTTTCATACATGGCAGGAAATACACACTGATAGCAAAACCCGCCCCCCGCAGAAGAGCTGTACAGTATTATCCTCTACAGCGTTTGGTTATACAGGAACAGCATTTATACTCCCTCTTCCTGAATATCCTGCAACACTGTCAAGTGTCTCAGGGTACGAAAACATGACTGCTTCCCTATGCTGTGCCTCATCACCCTACAAGAGAAAAGGACTAAAGAACGACATGCCCAGAGGGATGTTGTGGGTGCTGCGTGCAGTGAGAGGTTCAGCTGCACGTCCTAAAGAGGATTCCAGCTTCCCTGATAAAAGGGACTGACAGGATTGCTGGGCTCTAGTAGCAGTTCATTCAAAATTAATTCCTTCAATTTGTTTGGCATAGGAAAGCAGAGCGAGACATAGCAAAATAGGAGTCATCAATGGAAGCTTTCTTGTATAAAGGTGGATGACTTAATCAACCATGAAATCAAGAACTGTCACTGAGAGTATGCTGCCTTTTGCCTTGGGAATTTCAGTGGAAGAAGGAAGAAAACTGGCTCCAAGTAGTGTCGAATGACAGGACTGGTTCTTTGTAATTTCAGCAAAGCTCACAGAAAACAAGAGGTCTCGTTGTCAGTGGCACCAATTTCCGATTGAGAGAGAACAGGAATGGAAAACGCTGTTACTCAGTACAGAAAACCCTGTATAGGTGATTTTCTCAGAGTGAGCAGAATTCCAGTTGAGCTCTGCCTTACATGTGGAGCATAGGGCTGTGGTCTGCTCACAAACCGTGATGGATTTCAGACCGGTGGTCTTCTCCACAGCCATCTAAACCACCGCTCCTCCTTTGGGGAAGGCCCTCAGGACACAGAGCACCCTCCCTCTCTCCTGAGATTCCACTCTGAGTTTTAATGCCCTCAAGCAAATACAGGCCTGGCCTTTGCTTTGCAGGGTTACTCTGTAGGACAGATGGTAAGAGGTCTTTTGGGAACTACCTGAATTGTACAGCAGTCGGAACTGTGAAAGTTTTGCTTTGATTTTTAAAACAGCTTTTAAAACTGCTCCTCTCCTTTATGCAGCTGGCACTTCTCACTATTGCTAAAAGCTCCCCATGCCCAAGGACAACACAGAGAACAGAAAAAGCCCTGAAAGAACAGAGCTCACTACCGCTACTGAAAAAAGAGCTGTAGAAATGATTAGGGAGGAAAAACCTAAAATCGTGAGTTAATCCCAGTATTAAAGAAAGGTGTTATTTCCCCAACACTCTGGATTTTCTAAGCTGCACCTTGGACCTCCCACTGAAATTAAGGGGATTACTTACTGTACTGCATGAATAAGGATTCACCAGAGTACATTATGATTTGGCATAAAATGGAAAGATGAGGCTTTTCACCAGGCTGCAAAGGTGGCTGTTTCAAAAGCGCTTGCTGAGGAATATTCAGATGAGAGGTAAGAGAGCACCAGTAACACGGGCATGCAGCTACACGCCCTGCTCAATGCACCTGCATGTGTCTGCACATCCACCCAATAGACGACTAAAGGGATTCAATGGCAAGGACAGCAGGGGAGGAAGCAGTGCCATCAAGTTCACAGCTTAGAAACGGCGCCCGGCGGCTGCCAAACCATCCTTCAGACAGGTCACACGCAGAAGATCTGCAGAACGCAGTTCCGAACACTGGAGTACCTTTCAGGCTGCAATGACAGCTGAGGAGCTGTGATAAAATGGAGCCAAGTTTGTGGAAAGACAGACCTTTAGCATTCCGATTGTGACAAATAAACACTGTAACACATTCAGAAACCCCTCAACAGTCGTGTAAACATCTAATCCCATTGCTGCTGGGAGAGGGTCAGGAAGCTGCGTTCTGCAGCTATCAGGTTTCCCACATCCATCTCATTTGTTACACCACTTCTGACTGCTTCTTTAGTAATTTATTGACGATAATTCAATTTTTTTCAGTTAGCCTTTCCATGTTTTTTCAGCTATTTTGGTCAGAAAATGGAAGATTCAACAATCTGAAGTCACACAATGAAAACCACTTTAGCTTAATTTCAAAGGGTTCAAGCACAACTTGTAAAAAGCCCGTTAATTCTATTTGGATCCCCAACTTTTAGTCCACCTACCTGAGTAAAAATGGGGAACAAAATAATAAACAGGTCTGGTGAGCAAGCAACTCTGAAGAATCAGGTGTCTGTATAACAGGTCATTTGTTTTCCTCTTTTGGATCCCTGCTCAGAAAGACTTTGCTACAGAGCAAGTTATTCTGGGAAGCCAGAAGTTATCCTAATCAAGGCCAAACTGCTACCAGTGAAACCTTTCCTCACACGGTTCTTTCACTGAGCAAAAACCAACGTTCGAAATTTCTTGACAGTGCAAACTGTAGCCATGACGTACTACAGGCATCCTTCAGGAAAGCTGACTTCACCTCAGGCTTTCTCTTTTGGGCTGAAGAACACTGGATGGCAAAATGCCGTTCTCTGGAAACCTACATGTTACGTGGGGTTTCTGTGTTGTCAGTTACAAAAAATAAATCACAAACTGTCTGAGGCATTTTTTTCTGATAGAGACGACAAGCTGAATGAGGTATCATCAGGCTCTGGGGATGTATGATTGAAATCCATTTCTTCTAAATCGGGAGGTAAGTCTGAGAGCAGGGCCTGGAATTAAGGAAATATTACAATACAGCATTAGGTGTATGCTTTATGTCGGCATTCAAAGGTCCTTTAAACATATAGTGAAAAAACTGTTGAGCTTTTCAGTCAGCATTGGTATTGGATGAGGGGAAAAAAAAAAAGAGCTGAGTATTGATGCTATTGAAAGGAAAAACATTGTCCAAGATTATTTATCTTAAAGGTAAAAGGAAAAAAAGAACAGAATCTCTTCCTAAATAAAGCACATATGAGACGTGATCCAACCAAGCACTAAAAGAAGTGTTATGTATTAAATGCAGCACAGTGAAATTGCTGAAATACGGCTTTTCTTCCTAGATCTCGCATCGAATCCCCTGCGTGCACCGATGGTCCCCCTGTAAAGTCACACTTCTTTGTCTGTCATGGCTTGTGTAGAGTGCAAGAGCTTTCTTTTGTTTAAAGTTCAGCCTTTCTTTGTCTATACGAAGTTCAGCACAACGCTGCCCTAATCCTGATCTGAGCCTCTGGGCCCTACGGAATGTAACCAAGGGAGCGACAGAACACAAAACGACAATCACCTTCTGCTATTAAACCTGCTCCAGGCCTTACCTGCTGCTGCTCTTTATCGTCGGATTTAATAGCAAGTATCAAACTTCGAGTAAACGTCTGTAGTTCAAAATACTTCTGTTTGTGATTCTCCAACTCGTTCTCAATGAATCTGACTTCTTCATTCTGCGGGGACAATTACATTAAGTTCTGGAAATAATACAGCTCCATCTGTTTAATGACACCTCAACGTACTTGTGGTAAAACTGAGTCTTTTCAGTGAAAGTGAGTAATAATTTCTGAAGAACGATGCATAGCGTCAGACTAAACCTGCAGATGCACATGCCGTTTCACTCCTCGTTATCCCTCAGAGGGATGTGACACCCCTGTGTGACCTGCAGACAAGGCACCTCAGAATTACTGACTCTCATTAAAGCGTTCATGACTTAGGCCAGAGTTCACATGACCCTTCTAAAGCAGCACTGGTTATATTAAAATACAGAATCTCCAAGCGCAGCCAAGTTTGACATGAAGTGTCAGCTCGCCCACCTCCCCAAGAGCTCTCGGGTTACAGGATAAATAGGAACGTAGCTACAAAAGGGACAAATATCAGTAATGCGCATAAATACACGTTACTGCACTTGCAAATCACTTAATATAAAAATGACAAACTTCATTAAAAATTCAGATTTGAGAAGTACTTCGGTTTATTCCAAATACCTCTTCAAATGTACCAACCGACTGATACGCAAAATCCAAACGCTGAATCTGTTGATCAGCGTAGTGCTAAAATGCATTTTCCCTGGTTATTTACCTTTGCAAAGATCACGTAACCTAAACCAACAGGTCACTTTTCGAGATCAGAGTCCTGGTGCGTTTTTGCCAACGGTGTCTGTGTAGTGGCACCAAACGTGCGCCCTCCGTAAGGGATAATGAAACACTGCACACGCAGAAGTGGTCCGCGGTGCCCAATCCATGAGGAGAGGACAGGTAATCCACGGTGAGTGTTGCACCATGAGACTACCTGGTGAACTGGAGGGTTTGTAACAAGCCTTTATAAATGGTGATTGTTTTGAGTATATTCCCCCAAAATTCACATTTTTTCAGGCAAAACGCTGCTCGCCATACTGCCTCAGCTTGGAACAGCTCTGAGACTAAGAGAGAAATACCCAGGCTGTGCTTTTGAGGCTGCCAGAGGAAAATTAGCTAAATGCTTTTCTTTCAGATGCAAACTTGGAAGTTGCCTATTTAGTGACGGATTTTGCCTGCCCAGAGAAGGAATTCAGATTTACGCAGAAAGCACAGACTAATCACCGATGTCAAACAACAACCCAACAACCAGGGTTTCTGCAGGGCATGCTGTCACAACCAGCCTTGTGCTGCGGTGACAGGTGACATTAAGAAAAGGTCATTCCCTCTCCACGTTCATTCTCCACTGCCCTTACCAGGCAAACACTGCTCGAAGGAGTGGCTTTTTTTCCTGGAAAGATGATCTATTTATTATTTTGGTAATTGATTATCACTGTTAGAACATACCTGTTTCCTAAGGGAAAAAAAAATCAGCTACCTGGGTAAAAACATGCTCAGCACACAGACAGAACTGCGGCAGCTCTTAGGAGAGCAGTGCGACACATATAACCTTTGCCATGTGGCAGAAGACAGCGGCTGTCAGGTGTCCCACTGCTTTTCCTCCCTCCCACCACTCCTGCTTCCAGACATGCTCCGCACTACGCTGCGAGAATGGCTTCTCAGATCCCCCCATTTTATTCGAGGACTCTGGGTGTTCTGCCCCTTTCCAGAGCTGGCACATGACACTGCATGCAGAAGCGTGCCGCAGCCCTCCATCGAACAATTTGTGCACAAAAAGGGAGTTTTGGTTTAAAGGCTCAGTAAATGCTTTGTCTGGGACACGTGGTGGGCGCTGCAGATGGCGACAGCTAAAGCAATGGCACTGCTCTGTGGAAAGGGGATGTTTCCTGCCTCCCTCTGGGTGCAAGTAGGGTAATCTGGCTGTAAGTGGGGTGAGGAGACACGACTGAGGGTACAAAGCACAGCACCACGGTGAAACCAGAGGCACCGCAGGCTCCGACAGGCCTGTGCTGAACTCCTGACAGACAGACCTGTCTGAACCTTCCGTGGACTGTCCTGCTTAACATCACATAGCCTCATTACTCACCTTATAATCCAAAAGAGAACTCATTTGATCCACTTCAGAGTTACTTATCATGTCACTTTCTTCATCATCTATAATTTCTATTTTCTGAAACAGAAGAAAAGGTTAATTCCAAATACCCAGATACACAGGTTAGACACACAATCAACAACCCACATCTCAGACCGGTACAGAAGGATGCAGGTAACAGGACCTTTTGCTCGCTCATGAGTAATTCTGGATCGTGTAGCCCCCATTAGATGGCAATCATGCACCTCAGCTGCAGAGCCAGAAGAATCCAACTGAAGCTTAATGCTGTTGAGAACTCAGAAATACTTTCCAGTCGTATCTTAGGTTTTAAAAGAGTCACTTTTACATTATTTACCACCTGCATGTTCGGTTTTTCTTCCCAACAGAAAACCTTATGTAAGAAAATTATGTTCAAAGGTTATTTCCATAGGAGAAAACACAGAACGTGCACATTTTTAGTGCACCTATGAGGTTTTTATTTATGTAGGCAAGAGCCCACACTGACACAATGCGCTTTACTGGTTGGTTCTTGAGGTGTTATTTTGGAGGAGGTCTCTTCTCCACCGCATATGTGTGTGTCTTCTCCCTGCCTGCAGACCAGTCCCCAGCAATTTCCTTCTAATCACCCAGGAGAAATCCCTTGAGAGAGGTTAACAGTCTCTCACCAGTTGTACCCACCAGGCTCCCAAGTATGTGCTGAAGGTAGGGAGGGTAAACCACATTCTCTATGCTTCAGCGTCTGACAACCCAGCTGAAGTGATAACATTTCAAAGGCTTAATGCCACGAAGATCTGCTGCTATAGCATACCCTGCCTAACACTGTGATTCAAATATTTTTGTTTTTAGACTCAGCTTGAGGAAAGAGTCTCTAAATAAATGCCAAACATTCACACTGTATTTCTGATAATTACACACTTTAAGACAGGAGGGGAAAGAACAGATTAGACTTTCAAATGAGAAAACCATCTCTCTTACACAAGTCCAATGTATGTTAGTCCAATTTTAACTGCATATATTTAAAACAGTTGGTTACAGTGTTTTCAGAACAGACTATGATAAAACTACTCTTTTTCCCCCTCTTATTATATCAAATTATATAACGCTGGAGTTCAGGTAGACTGGAGAACTAAGTCTCTTGGACATCATCTTTGCAAACCTTTTACCTTTGTCATTTTACATTCTGCATCTCCGTGGTAAACTCAAGAGTGATCCTATCTAAGGTCACAGCAAGCCAGTAAAGTAAACAGGAAGGAAAAAGGCAGCTGTTTCTATTCAGGCAACCACAGAAAACACAGCAGTGGGATTTCAGCTCACGCAAAAGATGATCGTGTATTAACAAAAGAATGTTCTCTCCTCCATATATATGTCTAGAGGGACGGGACTGCCCGGTTCGCTTCCCCACCCCAGGTTCTGTGTGATGAACGTAACACAGATGTTCTTGTCACGTCCTGAGCTGCTGTCGTTTACTCTGACTGCAAGAGCAGCGCAGTTGGGAACTGGAACCATCACTGTTCCCTCGCAGATAACTTTTAAGGTAAGAATTACCCTACCACTAGGGTCGTCTCTCCTTTCCTCCTCCCCTTTGCTCTCCTTTGAGAGAAGACAGGTTAAACAAAGGGGATTTAGGACATTATTGGCCATGGCTCCTCCCTCTGTCTTTCCTTCTGTGTCGCACTGCAGTCAGTTAAACCCAGCAAGAAAAACTGAGTTTGACTCAATGTGAATGCAAGTGAGACAACAAGAAACACCTAAACAACACCCTGTCAAGGGGATAGGAGGGACCAGTTCTGATCTCACATATTCAAGGCTGACTATGGAGAGGAAGCACTAGAGATACTGGACTTAAAGCTACAGAAAACCATTTTCAATTACTACTCTGAGTTTTTTATTCTTACTGGTTGACTGTACTTAGAGAGCGCTCCCCAAGCATTGTGCTTTGCGCTCCAGAACAACAACACTGGATTGTTACAATACAGAAATAGCCATAGAATTCCATTTCTACTGCATGGGCACCGCTCTCTGTTTTAGTACTCTTAGTTCAGTTCCTTTTAGTGCTCAGCCAGTTGGGAAGGACTCTTCACACACGACTGAGGTTTTCATCTAGTGAAGAACACTAGTGTTGGACAACAGCCTCACCATCAGGATTAAGGAGGTCCCACTAGTGGAAAAGGAAAGGTGTACATACCACATTGTCAGCAGATACTGGATTGTGGTCATCATCTTTGTGACCGATTTCTTCATTCTGAAGAGCTTCATTTGTCTCTTCTGCAGAAATAAATTAGGTGTTCAGATTCCATTCAAATTTTATGCTGAAGGAATATTAATAGTCTTTACCACTAAATATGTCACATCTGCTAGATACAAAAGCGAAGTCGTATTATTAATGTCTATTCATAAAAAAGACTGTATATCTTACAAAAATGACATCATATCACAAGTATTTCAGGCCCACATCATGGCAACTGCTACCTGAAACCACGGGAAAACTATCAGTTACTCTCCTGCCGTGTATCAAAACCTTCTTATTTTAAGGTTCAAGTTGGAATATTCATAAGTGATGAACAGTTTTGCATCAGAGGTCCAAAGAGCTTTTTTTTTTCTTTAAATTAAAACAAATTACAACATGAAAAATCCTGAAATAGAGCACATATCTGAATCCCATCTCCTCCTTGCAGGCACCGATTAGTTTTGAACCAAAATCTGATCAAGCAAATTATCTCATTCTTGTATGGCAGATGTTTATACCTAGTGAACCTAAGCAGCTCTCTTACATATAAGGGAAGAACACACCTGAAAACAGAGCAAGTGTTAACCTTAAATCTCATCCACAAGCTCTAAATAAGTCTTGTGATTCCAGATTAGCCCCAGCTATGGCCAGTGTGAAAAAACCACGAACGATAAGCCTATTCACCCCTATGGCTAAGCACGTTTCTCAGATTTATTTTAATTCTCCACATTGAAATACTGTTAAGAAGAAAATGGTTGATAGAAACAGCAAACCAGGAAATAAAACCCAGAGGCTAGACAGCTATGATAAAAAACTTCAACGATGCCATTAACAGCTAGGCTGTTAATTGGAAATACGACCCTTAAACTAAAATCGCAGGGTGCTGTGAAGGGCAGAGCTTGCCCAGCTATCACAGCTGAAGAGGAAAAGAGGTGTGGTGAGAGAACGGGCAGCAAGCATCCATGTGGGGTACTGAAAGGGGGCAGATAATGATGAGAATTCCATGCAGACACAGGGGAAACAGGATTTAACTGAAGGTTACCAACACTTGCAAAGATGGGATAATATTTAGGCCAGACCATACAGACACAGTTAATCACTTCAATAACTTCTCTCCAGTTAAATATCTCTAAACTGAGCAAATTTTATTTGAAGTTGTTTCAAATAGATTTAATCTGCCAGTGGTCACAACTTCAGAGGAAAATTTATGCTGGCAGTAAAAGCAAAGGGGTTCAGATGGGAGAACTGTAAACCAGGGAGCAACACACAACCCCATCGTCACCCTCGGAGGAATGAAGGTCACTGACCATGTACCTCAGGGACTCTGAAACCGTCTAAAGCACCAGCCACTCAGCAGCCCTGACAGTAACCGCTTGGATTCAGCAGGCAACCGAAGCAACTCCCTACAGCGCTCCTAACTCTTTAAATATTCATCCTCAGCTCACATAAACTGGCACGGCTCTAACAGCCTCTCCAGAGCTGTGTTCATTTACCCAAAGTATGGATTCAATTAACATACCCTTAAAAAGGGAAGGTGTTATGAGAACTTTAATGCTTAATTTTGCATCAGAGTACACCTTTTTTATAAAAAAAAAAAATCCACACTTGTTAAAAGCAAGTGCCATCAACATTTTCACTCCAATTAGGTGACTAAAAATATCTTTTCGCTGTCTTTGAAAGTGGCTTTTTGTTGTTCTGGTTTTGAGTTTTTTATAAATTAGGACCAAAAGTCACAGTTCTCAAAGATTAAAGCAATCACGTACCTGTGACTGAATAATACACATGATTATTTGTGGAAGTATTTTCCAGGAAGTTCAAAATAAGCTGATGTGCCTACTCCTTTGAACGGAGAAATGACTAGAAATAGTTCTTGAGGGAGAATAAAGGAATGGAAGTGGGATTCCTAGAGGCTGTGGAAATCCTACAGTTTCCTTGCACTTCCTTAAGCTCTGACTCTAATATAATCTACTCATAGTCTTACAGCCTCATCTTGTTTCATGAAAGCCTCATTCAATAAACGTGTTATTCCTCACTTTAGGCTGCAGAGAATTCAGACTCTTCCCTTGACACTATTTTCTTTCAGGCAGATCTGACTAAATCAGCCCCTTCCACACCACAGGCAAATCAAGGACTCTCAGATTCTGCATCTCACTTGGCTTCCAATCACTTGACCCATTTCTTTATCATCTATTCTCTTTACTGCAGAATATGACGAGGCCATCACAAATTCATTCCCAGCAGTTCTCCATTTTTCTAGTTCTTTCCTTTAAATTGTTCAGACAAAACGACGAGATCAAGGCTGGTATATTAAGCTGCAGCAGCACGCACTCAATCAGCCTTCCTTTCCGTTTAGAGAGCAAAGGCTTTATTGATCTTTCCTAATCAGAAGCACTGGGAGCAATTAGTCGAGCTGGTGAAGGCAGAGGATGTGCTGAGCCGCAGTTCATCTGCCCTAGGCCCAGAGCGCTAATGGACAAGAGGGAAAGGGAGAGATCTATTTCATGTGGGCAGGCGGTTCTGGAAGGTGGAGTAGAAGGAAATTCAGTCTGAGACACTTATCACTCAAGACCCTGCAATTTCCTGAGAATGCAGCGCCACCCATATGGGCAGTTCTGATGGTCTCGGAGCAGTCCCCTGCTACTGATTTCGATCTTTCCTGCTGGGTTGTATTTGCTTGTCAGAGACAAGCAGCACAGATAGCACAACGGCAGAAGCTCTGCTACGCTCTGACGGACTGCAAAGCTCTCTTAGTTCAAGACCAGGTGGGAGCTAATGTATCTTCTGAACGTGTCTCATCAGCAGGAGTTTAGTATCAGGAGAACTGCACGTCCTCAGCTCTGGTCAGCTCCCAGCAAGCAGCTTCGCACGCATTAGTGCTTCTTTAGCTGGGAGCTTTTGGTGTGATTGGGGTGTACAGGAACAGATATTGAAGCTGGCTCGTAGAATCGGCTGGCTAACGGAAGTTTTTAACCCTGCCTTCCCAGGGAGGTGAGACTCAAACATTGGTACTGTCTGTTCACCTCGCAGCTGCACCAGCAAATCGTGAACTTGTCATTTAACTTTGGATGAACCTGGCAGAAGCAGAGGTCTAATGAGAAAAGGTTTCTGCAAGCTCTGTGATACCAAACCCAACAAAATTCATAGAGAGAGGCAGAAGAGACCAAACCGTACCTTCAGGACAGGCGAGGTAGGTACCTTGGGACTATTAGACACTCTTTGAGATGTTTTTGAATGTGTACAACAGAGAATCCAAAGCATGCACACTGCACAAAATGAAAAACATACGCACAGTAGTAACTGCATTTTCAAATACCTTGTGAGCTTCCTTCAGATAAGCAGATTGATACTTCATCATTCCTATCATTATCATCCCCCACTTCAGTAGCAGTTTCCTCTCCTGGATTAAGCGCTGATTTAGAAACAAATTCAGACTGATCAGAGAAATCAGCAGGGCCTCCTCTAGGGGGTGGGACCTCAATCCCCATTAAACGGTATTTCCGTCTTCGATTCCCAATCCAAGTCTTGTAAGAGAAATAAACATGAATGATATCAGAAACTATAACAAAAGCAACATACCCACAACCAAGTAAAATTAGCACATCTGTGCTACAGGAACAAGAGTGCAGCCAGCGATTCGAGGGAGATCATTACTCCCCCGTATTTGACCCTCATCAGGCTGCCTCCTGGAGTACTGTGTCCAGGCTCACTCCTCCAACAGGGGAAAAGGGAAGGGGTACAGCAAAAGGAAAAGAAGCAACTGTCGCAAGTCGCAGCAAGGGAAGCTCTGACTGGAATGAAGAAAACAGAAAAAGTCACTGCTTTACAGTGAGGCACCGGAACAGTTTCTCCATAGGAGTCTCAGCACCTCCAGCCTTGGAGGTAGGTACTCAGCATTTTACTGGACAACATGCTGAGAAACCTGACCTGGCTCTGAAGTCAACCCTGCTCTAAATAAGGTGTAGGACTAGGTGACCTTGTTAGGTCTCTCCCCACCTAAATTATTCAATGAATTTACCATTTCACACTCTGCAGCGTCCAATGTCTCCAACACCCACCCGTTCCAGAATTTCCTACAGCACAGAAGAAACTGTCCAAGGTGAGAGCTCTATCTACATCATGCCACTTTGATGTCAGAACATAACTTGGCAAAAGTAAATTCAGAGCAGCAGCATCTTTCAGTCCTCTCTGGGTAGAAGACAAGCCTTTAAGAAACACTGCTTGCAGGAAGGTATGTAAGAGCACACCAAAAACAGTGCTGGGAGGTGAGACAGGTCCAGGACCAAGGAACTCGGAAACCCCTTCATGACTGGATGGGTGTGGATGCTCTGAGTTCATTTTACATCAATAAACCGAGTTTCAAAAATCACATTCAAAATTCTCCAAGGGGATCTGTGGATCTAAAACTATTAATTAACTTGCTTTCTCTGAGAAAGAAAAGTCTACACTAAAAATTATTAAAGACTCCAAATAGAGTTTAACATGGTGGAATAAGAACTGTCTGCAACTCTTCCCCTCGTAACCCTCTTCCTTCCCTTGCCTTACTCTGGCTTGTGACATCTGCTTAGCAGCTCTTGTACCCCAGACATTTTGTTCCATCCAAGTCAGTTCTCCACTGGCATCCAAAAACCCTTTGCAGAGCCAGGAATCCATTTCTTTGCCAACAGCTCCCTTCCGGTCTTCTTGCCCTGGCTCTCCTCCCGCTTCTGTGCCATCTAAACTACAATAAACAGGAGCAGCACTGACAGCACCAGTGGGACCATCCTCATGGTCCCAGGAGCTGACCGCCGGCTGGCCTGGCAGGGCTAAGGGTGGAGTCTGGCTGTGTAAGCTGTCACCACAGAGTGTGTGCTTGAGCACTGCAGTGACCATGTATGCACAGCACGGTCATTACCAGCTTCTGCACCGTGCTGAACGTGGTATTTCAGAAATACCTGCGCTGTTCCTCTTCCCCACCACACTTTCTTCAAATAAGTTCTGACATATAGCATGAAAAGTTTTAGCAAAAACTTCTTGGTTTATATCTCAATTATCAAATAGAAAAGTTAAGAAACATTAACAGTAGTCCTGACTATTAAAGATCGTTTCATGCTGTGCCAGCCTTGAAAAAATAATCTTTTTTTTAAGCTGAATCTCTTCAACTAAGAAATGACAGGCTTAACGCTATTTTTGTCAAATCATTTTGTTGGGTGATACTTGCTTTCCAGGCTTGCTGATTTTCCTCTCTGAAGCATGCAAAGCAGGTACACAGAGAGCTACCTAGGTATTTATGTGCATTACACATAGTCTGGGAGAAATAAAAGAAAACCCCTACAGAAGCGCTCCAGACCTATGTCTTTTTTTCCAAACAGTGTATTGCTGTTCTTTAAATTTTCTCATAATCTTATGATAGTAATAAATTGTGCTAACAACTATAACATTTAGAAGTGAATCTGCTTCCTTTTTACTAAAAAAATACAGCAAAAAATTGAGGCCCTTGGGAAAGATAGATCTTGTCTTTTTACATACCTTTCAAAGCATAAAATTTTTCACTCCACGTACTGAATGTCATAAAAGATGAACATATTTTTACAGTATCTCAAATTAAAATGGGAAAGAGAAGAATAAGGTTCCATATTGTGTTTGCTACATTTAACAGTGAATATTCTGGAGCAGTACAATGATGAGTGTAAGAGCAGACCAGTATTTCCATGTAGGAAACCAGTTTAATCAACCAGCAGCCACCAATGAACCCAGCAGCCAGTTGCCAGCTTCAGCTGAGCAGATGACCAGCAAGAGTGAGGGCAGTGAGGCTGAAGGAGCCAGCACACGCCTGCCCTCAGGCAGCGTACAAGTAGGTGGCCTGGCAGGGAGCCACGACTGCAGCTCCCCAGTTTCTGAGGTGAGGGTGCCAACGTGCTAGAAAGATGCTAGGCGGGAGCCTTCAGAAAGCCCACTTAACTGGAAAAATAGAGATGGAAGATTCTGAGTTGTTTTTCCAAGGTCTCTCTCGAGCATAAGCCGGATCCAGACTAGGCCTAGAGCCCCCAGCAAGAAGAGCCATCGGTGCGCTGGGAAGCACCAGGGGCCCTCCTGCTGCAACCACTTGGTTTTGCTGCTAAGTTCAGCCTGAAACACCACCTTCAATAAGCCAGGTTTTTTGTGATGAGCTGCTGGGAAAGATGAGGAGGTGTCTTTAGCCTGTGGTGGGTCATTAGGAGAAGCTTTTGACCTCTTAAGGACAAAAGCTTTATGTTCTATTAATAGAAAAAATAAAAAATTGTCATGCATTTTTCTTATATTCCTCCTATATTTCTGAGGAGCTTCATAGCTGTCATCTGTCCTTCCTAAATATCTGATGTCTCGCTGTCAAGAAGACTATTCTGCTTTCAGATGCTCTTTTAGTACGAATGAGTAAAATTAGTCAAGAGAAATATGAACAAAAATGTGTAACTACAACCCCCCCCAACCAAATACAATCAGCGATAATTAAAATGTACAAAAAATACTGTCAGTTTAATGAAGCGTTGGCCAGAGTTCACATATTTAAATATGAACTTTTTTTTTCTTTCCCTCTTTTGGTGTCTTGAGAACACGACAGACATCCGAGGGTGCAAATGTGCATGACGTTGCGGTACGAGCAGCAGGCTCTGCGCAGGCCACTCTCCTACCAGCAGTACAAAACCTATGGAGCATAAACCACCCTGTTCAACCCTAAAAGACCAAATCCAGTGTGCCTAGTGGCACACAGCATCCTTCCTGGCACCGGAAAATAGATTTGATACTTCTTTCTACTGGAGATCCTTCAAGCCAGCCAAGGATCAACTACTTGTACTTCTGGCAAAGCAACATTTATCTGAACAAATCATGAATTTCCCTTAAAAAAAGCTACTGAGAGGGAAAAATGGGACCATGTATTTAATTGAATTAAAACTAGTGTTACGATACTTATATTTAAATATATTACAGTTATATATGTTTATTTGTTTATATAAATTATATTATTTATACTCTTCTCGGCCAAGCATGCAGCACAGGGTAGAGGCGCTGCGGTTCACTCAGGCCTGACTGAGTCACTGCTGTGTCCTGACTCCTCTGGAGCAAGAGCCACTGCCACATGCTCACCTCCTGACCGCTCCCTGCTGAAGAAAGTGCAGCTTGGTGGGTGAGGAGACAGGCACAACACAGTGTGCCTGTACAGATCCCAGAACAAATGTAGGACAGATCCTCCAGAGCACATGATGGAAAATACCTGTCCTGCAGCTGGGACAGCCACAATGTGCCTTAGAGAAAGGACAACGGGAAGCACTGCAGATCGAACACATCCTGTAGCATTAATTGAGCCCTTACAAACCAGAAAAACTGGGCAGCATGGTGCAGGACCGACCCCCACCTAATTCTTGCTACAATTCTCAAGTCTGCTGTGCAGAGGAACCAGAGGCAGAGGTAGGATAGATACTCGTAACACCACCAGTCACTATGAAGGAAAGAAATCTCTGTTCATTGGTGCGTGTGTGTTCTAACACAGGGTATGCCAGAGAGTCGTATGGAGTCGGTCAGAGCCTGGTACATCCGCCCTGAACACAACAGCATTCAAGGAGGTGCTATTGAAAGATGCGTCCTCCTGAGCGAGCCAATAAGGAGGTTCTTAAGGGAACAAAGTACAGGAGGTAAAGCATGGGTGTCAGCCTTACTGTCCTGCGAACAAGGTATTTCATACCCAGAAGTCCATGGGAGATGCTGTCACTGGAAACAGCTACAACTTTCAGAAAGGAAACTGAAGAGCTTGGGAAACGTGGAGCAGCTTTGTTCTCTACAGAGAAAAGAGCAATTCTCTTCAGACTCCAGAAGCACACCTTATTTTTTTAGAGTTCACAGGTGCTCAGGAAAACAAGCGAGTAAACTACATTAGGTTTGAATACTGAAAGTAGCTGTGGTACCTTTCTGATATGCCAACCCAAGAGAGATCTCCTCAAAAGCAGAGGTTCAAAGAAGGGCTCCACTTTTCCAGCAATGTCAGAATTTTAAGAGCAAGGTGGAAAAAGAGGATGAAGGCTGAAAGGAGCAGTCACAACTGTCATCCTGTGATGAGGAAAAGGAAGACTCTAATTACGTTTTTGTACTGACTGCAAAGACAGGGGGACTATTTTGTGAAGAAGGGAACACTGAGCAAATGAGACACCCGCAGCTGAGAGTGAGGATGTGTGTCTGGTAACTGGGAATGCAGCGGCAACAGCTGCTGCTGTACCAGCTTCCCAGCCCCTGGAAGAGACGATGTGGAATCAGGTTATCCACACCAAGCCTGTACTTTCTAAAGCAATCCCTCCTCAACGATGCCTATAGGGACCATCAAACTGAACTGACCCAGAATTCTTCACATCTCAACCTGGCTTCAAGAGAGTCTTGTAAAATATTTTTTTCCTATTTTTGAGCATTTTCTTTCTTATATTTACAATGATTTTTTTTCCTATAAGCTTTAATGAGAAATATTTTCCCTGTATCTTTAGAAAGGCTTTTTTTTTTTTTGCATCTTAATAGCAATATAGAGAGCACCTTCTAGTCTTCTAGGATATTCCTAAAAAATGTAACACTTAAAGTCTTACTCAAGTATAAAGAGAATGTCAAAGAGCTACTTCTGCCGCTGATCAATAAGACTCTTACCTGAGGGCTTTTGTCTATATATAGACTGCAAAAAGAGCAAGAGAGCACTTCCCAACATGGTCATTCATTATGTAATACGTGAAATCTATTTCAAGCTTCCTCATGAAATTTTTAAATGCTTTCATCTGCCCTATTTTTGCTTCTGCAACAAGATAAGGGAAGACTCTAGATTTCTTACCCGCACTATTTCACAGTCAACATTTAATTCTGCAGCCACAGCTTCAATTTTCTCTCTGCAGACTGAGCCCAGGCTGGTCATGCCATTGTCCCAGTATTTCTTTAGGGTAGCTAAGTCTCGGTCACTAAATTGTGTGCGGTCCTGTAACTGTAAGATAAAAAAAATACTGTTAGACTTAAAAAAAAAAAAAAAAAATCTGCTTGTGCTCTTCATTTAATTGCCAGAGGTCTTGCGTACAGTAAGACACATGTTACACTGTCTCCATGGCTTTGCTTCTCTTTTAACTCTCCCTTAAGAATTTCTGGGGTTTTTTAAGTTTGTTTTTTTATCCAGGGCAGTGCAGAGTTCCCTGGGATACGCTTTAAAGGCAATGGCAGCACTAAGGCAAGTTTAAAGCACTTCGGCTTTGTTTCAACTCCACCTGTTTTTTTTTTAATGTGTTTTATCTCATTCTATAAGGCCTTACTGAAAATAACTATTTTCCCCTGTGCTGTTTACTCCCTCCACCCAATTTATGCAAATTATTCCTTAAGGCTTTTCAAGTTTCTTGCCCTCCCCCACCTAAAGTTCTTTTATCTTACTGCAAACTAGACACATGCATAATTCAAAGGATCCCGAGTTCCTGAAGGGAATACTTGACTGTTTATTCGGTAAGCTTCAGCGTTTAAATTAGTTCCACTGTTTATTTGCGAATTCCCTGACTCTTTGTGTACATTTATCAAAATACGCGATAGTGGATTACTGATAAAAGGAGTAACACTGAAAAACAAATCCTAGACATCCTACCACTTCTCCAGCTGCTGCGGGCACACGGTATCATCCGCCAGTACAACTTACAAGCTTCACCAAAAGCTTTGAGCCCAGAATTTTAACTAAATTCTACAGTTTCTTTATACCAACCCATGTTTGTCACCTCTCCTGCTATCAGGAGCACATAGTTTTGCCGAATTAGAATATTTTGACAATCTTGTGCAGTTACCCATTTTGATTTTTTTTAGTCTTCAGAATAGGGTAATCCTTGCAATTTTCTTCTTTTAAACATCACTGTTTTTCAAAATGTTAGAAGCACTGGAGTCTCCTTAATGTATGAATATAAAACAGGGGTATCAAAACCTCTCCTTAAAGTAATCCCAGGTGGTCCAGTAAAAAAAAAAAAAGTACCGGTTATATTCAAATACAGTCCATTAACTGCTCCAGGCGCTCAGATTTTTTCTTGGCTATTGTTTCACACGCTCAAGTACAGAATTAGAGAAGCTGTTTCCACCCTGCCTGCCTGCAGAGCGAGGCGGGCGGTGCGGGGAGCCGCGGTCACGCCACGCACGCTGCCCGGAGCAGCTCTCCTCCGGGCCCACACGCCACGCGCCTACGAGCACACGAGACGTGCTCCCTGACGCACGCTGCGGTCTGTGCTCATCTGACAGGAGTCCAGCTGGCACGCTTCGAGACTGCTCTAGGATGAGCAGCAAAGTGCCGTAAGTGGACTTCACCTCACCAGCATCCCGCTTAGCAAAGCTAAATTCGGCTGCCCATTCACCCTTAGTGGATGCCGGTTTTCCCTGTACACCCAGCCTGAGCTTCTCCTACTTTCAAGCCATTTTCAAAGAACAAAAGTAGAGTTATCTGCTGAACTGCTGCAGCAAGATCTCCTTTTATAGCTCTTGTAACTTCTGAAAGTGATGGGAGGAGCTCCTGCTCCACACTGGGGAGCAGCAGCCAAGCACTGAGGAAAGGGAAGGCAGAAAGGAGCGTGACAGCAACACTCAAACGACAGGGAGAAACAAATCACTCTGGCCCACACTGCCTTCCTGAATGCTCAGGCAACTTCACCTCCAAAAATACACTGAGTGTTTCCTAAACATAAATAAATAACATTCACTGCTGGTTCTGGAGAGTTCGCGCTGACCACACTGCTGCAACAACCCACCACTCACATAGCTTACTGCCATCTGCACCTATTAGGAAAATAAAATACAAAATTTCTTCATATTTTATGTGAACGGCTTAAAGAAACCCCCTGGAACACACCGTGGAAATGTCCCCTCCTCAGCAGAGGGGTGAAATGAGAGAAGCAAAAGGAAATCTGCCTAACCTTACTGCAGAGGTAAGGCAGCATCCCCGCTAGTGTGGTTGTCTCTCACCTAGTTTGTCATAACAGCCAAATTAGACCAAAACCCACAGAAGGTACAGCTGATGCTGGAGTAAGTTCAGATTTCTGCTTGCCACATGACTTTCCAGGTATCTAAGGAAATGCTCCTTCTACTGGGAGAATACAGGGCAAGGATACTCACTGATGGAAAAGCTTTATACTTGTGACATGTAGAAGGACCCGTCCTTAGACAAAAGACACAATAACTGGTTACAGAGAGAGTTACCAAAGGGACGGTACCGCGGGAAGGGTGCAGAGGCTGCTCACCTTTTACATACCAAACACAAGGACTTTCAGTGCAGAAAGCGATGTTTAGCAAAACCACCTGGCCTTCAGAAATTTCACTCAAAAAAGCAGTGTCCTATCTGCTCCATTTTAGGCAGGCGTATGTGAGTTCTGATGATCTACCACAGATGTTTTAATAAAAGCCCTTTTAGATAAATCACTATGCAATGATTTTCACCTCACAACTGCCATATAATTTTGCTACAAGACCAGGGTTGTCAAGTCAGTCTCAACAGTCTAGATCCAAGGAGATGTTTTAAAGTTACAGGAACTCTTCTGTAGCTACATTCCCAAAGGAGCCTTTTCTTCCCCTTACTGGGAAAAGGAAAGGGGGGGAAAGAAATAAAAAGGCTGAGGGGAGCAGCCCCTGAGACGCCTGGCTCAACCTGCCCTGGCAAACTCGGCGTATTTTCCCATTAGGGCTCTCATCCCACTTCAATTTTTCTACTTTGGAGTCTGCAACTCATTTTTGCCATTTTTTGCCCCCCCACGAGGGGCACTGAGTAATCTATTGAACACAGCCAAGTAGGTGGGAATTGAGCCGTGGGGAAGCTGAAAGCACTGTCTTCGGACAGGAACATTCTGGCAGCGTTAAGTGATGACTGTGATACAGCTGGTGGGTCCTGGCAGCACTGAAAGACAGGATCTATCAGGTTTCTGGACTTGAAATTTTACCAGAGCCCCAGAAGAAAGATTCTCAACATTTAAGGGCTCTGATTCACCAAGAAGTCACTAAAAGGGCACCAGGTCACCATGTTCAATTACAGCACTGTCCCCTAGGCAAAGATTTAAGGGTAGAATTTCTACACTGAACATATAACTAAACTTCTATCAACTTAGTTAACGACACTCTCATGCTTAGGATCATCAGAGGAACTGAGGAAACAAGAGGAAAAACTCACAGTCCTATAAATATCATAATATTAATGGCTATGCATCAGTTAGCATAGGAAAAAAACATCAAAAGATAATATTGAAAAGCTTCGTATTTAGGGCAAGACTTTCCATAGCTGAAGACAAGCCAGTAATTCAGTCCTTATTTTTACTTCATTCTAACAACTCCTATGAATACAACTCTCATTTCCTCTCTTCAGATCCCCTGCCTGCTGATTCGAGGCTCGGCTTTACCCTCGGCAGTGTTAACTGTTTGCTGAACTCTTCACATTTCCCAGCCGTGTTGTCCGCAGTTTGAAAAGCAGAGCGCAGCTTCCTCCAGCAGCAAACTGACCATCAGCTCCAAACAAGAAACAATCCTTGTGAGCAAATTGAATCAGCACTTCTGCTGAGCGCAGGGTTAAACCCTGCTTATCCCCTGACCTCTCAAGTGTAATAACAACATTCTGGTAAGAGATGACCCAGTTTATTAGAGCCGTTCCTGGCACTTTGCCGAGCCCCTCACCATACCCACGGTGCGTGCAGTATTTGTGGTGCAAATCGGGTGTCTATAATTGGTAAGAATAATTGCATGGCAGTGGAGTGTCCTTATCCTGCCTTTTATTAGAGCCTGCTTTTTTAGATCAGTTTTTATGCATGAGCTGAAAATGTTTCAAGCCACATGCACAGAAGCTATACACAATCTCCGGATTATTAATAAAAGACATGTGAGGAAACGGAAGAACTGGAGCTTTAATATAAGCATAATAACTATTGCATTTACGCTGCAGCTGAGCACTGCACGCTGTTAACAAAAAAGTCATGTTTATTTAAACTGCAGTGAAATCGCATTAAATCAAGAGCTCAGTTCTGAAGCTCTGTGATGAAACGTTCTAAGGAAATGGTTACTTCCAGCAAACAAACCTCTCACCACAAATTCTAGTCACTACTGCTCAGAACCTCTGTCATGGTGATATCATCCAGTTTCCAGTTCAAGCTTCACAACTGTCACAAAGCTGTTCCCCACCTCAGTGATACCCAGTCTCCTGCTGCAGAACCAGCCCTGCTCCTCTGGCCAGACACACAGTGTACGCCGCCCGTGCAGGAACAGTGCAGTGGGAAGCCCCTTGGAGAGAACCCTACCTCCTGCAGACAGGCACGCTGCACCCACTGCCACACCATAAAGCCCTAAAGACTCCAGGCCAAGCACGGTTCTCCCCAGGGCAAAAACTGAAAGGCAACTGGTGGCCACAACTACCAGAGAGCTGGTATCTAGACACTGCCTTTCCCCGAGTTGTGACAGTTGCCCTCTCATCACGTGAGCAGGTAAGAATCCACCACAAGAGACCTTTGATCTTCTTAGGTGGAAGAGATGCACCTGAAGGCCCCCAGCAAAGCATGTGAGTAGGAGAGAATTGCTACTACCAGCTTCATTCAGAGCAGCAGACACAGCAGCAAGCGGCAGAGCCTGCACTCAAAAAGCTGTTGGGAAGTGGACTCCAAGCCAAACGGCACCTGGAGACACCCTTAAACCGTGACTGCGAACATACTATTAGTGCCGAAACTGTCAGATTTCTGGAGGAGAGACTTTTTGCATCTTTTCCGACTGGTTGGATAAGCTTGAAGTTTGCTCTGATGGAAGCAGAACTGATAAATATTTCATAGCGACAGAGCTTGAAAAGAGCAGTAACTGCTTTGACACTCAGCCAAAATTACATATATTCTGCTAACACGTGTTTCTAAACCAAAGCTAGAAGGAAAAAAAAGGGAAAAAGAAAAAGAACTATCAGTGCAATCTCTAGCCAAAAAATTGCCCTCAACGCTCCAGTTATCTCCCTCTGTAATGTCCAAAACCAACCTCCAACCCACACAAACTGACAACTCACCCTTCTTGAGATTCTGAACTAGTTTGTTAAATAGAGAATGTTCAGCCTCAAAGTAAACTGATTTTAGACAGTAACTGTGATATGATTCTTCCTTCATCTAGTCATGTCTTCCTCATATTTGACTCGGAAGTCCGCTATTCCAGTTCCTGGCCAGCCAGGACATCTCTCCAGCCTGCAGGATCACAGCAGGCAGTGACCTGAGGTGATGTGTGGAAGGGAGGCGCTGCATGGCACATAATAAAAACACGTATTTTGTCCACAAGAACAATATGACTTGCTTCCCCTTTGCATGAACTGCAGGATTGCTCTTGGGAGTAGTGAAGAGGTGCTGTTCACAGCAAGAAGGGCATGACAGGCTATGCATGTTACTATCATCTCATGTAAACGTTAACAAAGTGAAATACCTTGAGATTTGTGGTGAAATATCTCACAGAAAGAGGAGAAACATTGACTAGGTATCCAAATGACACAGGAGGTACGGCCAAGAACAGCGTTCACACACCAGCTCCTTTACCTGATTCAAAGCGTGTCTGCTGTACCCTTCTCTGACAGGCAGGTCTCTGAGGGGAACACTTCAGTGCCACCATCTCCGGAATATTATTCAAATAGGCAATGTTGAAAAAGCATTTTAAAAATCAAAATGTAGCACAGGAACTCTCCACTATTTTAGATATTCCCCCCCCAAAACACATGCCAGACAGAAAGGCCAGAGACGCCAAGCTGAAGGTCTGGGCAGACTCGGCTAACCTACCTACGGCAGAGGATCCACCCAAGCACAGAAGTGCCACCTATCTGAGGAGGTTTCAGAGCCATCACTACAACACAGTCCTGCTCCACGCAGGGAGAAACACAAGACCAGCTCCCCTGTGAGGAACTCCACTGAGGGCAGCGACCCCCAGAAACCTCACATGAACTAGCCCAGATGTTAACATGAAAGACAACTGAAGTTCCCTTTCAAACCCCATCCAAAACACACGCTATGAACCACGTGATTTACAGTGCCTGCTTCCGAAGGGTGATGGGCAGAAATAATTCTAAGACCTTAACCTGGTCTTAGTGATTTGTGTTTCAGAGTTGATGTTAAGACCACTAGAACTGTTTCTAATTAGAAATAAAAAAAAAAGGAAGCAAATCCAAACCCTCGCTCTCCTCCACAACAAATCTTCACATCTAAGTCAGGCGCCGCTTCCCTAGAGCCACCACCTACGTGACAGATGTTTTCCGCAGTCAGCACACCAAGCTGTATCTACCATAAACACTAACCATTCTGCTAAGGCATCACATGACACACAAGCACAGTTAGCACACTCAAGACTCAAATGCAAAGACAAAAGTGAAGGTATTTTCCTCCTTTTAATTCCCGTTACCCAGTATCTTCACTGCTATTTTTGTTATCCTTCCACTTCCCTGTGAAAAACCCCAAATCAATGTCTTCATAAAGGTCAATGCACTGCACGTGCACCGTGACAGACTCCAGAACCCGCTAATTTCCAAAGACATTCTCATGAATACCTGAGAGGGTGATATTTCTAGGCTAATACTCATTAGCAGTCAGGATTATGTCATTTTACAGCACAGCTGAGCAGATTGGCAAGTTTCTGCAGAACTGTTTCATTTCTTTCTTGATGCAGTTGAAGGACAGGGCAAGGAAAAGAAAATATCAAGGCAAAAGTCAAAAAATTCAGAGCATCTAAAAGACGATCTTCTCCATTTTAAACAAAATACAGATTAGCCTTTCTCCGGTTTGAATGGCAGTAATTGCCACAATCGCAGTTCCTCAACTCCATCCATTCTATTTCTGTTCTCTCTCTTCAAAAGAATTTCACATGTGAAACCAAAGTTTCTAGGAAGTAGGAGCTTCTTCTCTTTTTGTTGTCTTACACCTGTGTGTACATTGCAGTTTGAGAGAGCCAACTCCTAAACTGGTCTCCTGAAGGTTAATTATGGATTCAAGCTGGAGAAAGTGCACCCACCCGTCTGTACAGATGTTGTCAAACCAGACTGTATTAACCAACGGGCTTTATGCATTTTATTGATTACAAAAGACACAGGAGTAAAGGTCTGAGGAAAAAGAACTCCCTAACAACCATCCTTAATAAACAGGCACTTCCACATCCTTGAATGTTTTAAAATTATTGCAGAAATTTCTGCAACAGCTTGTGTCAGATTGGAGCATGACCAGCACACCTCAAGAACCCATCCAGTGCTGGGAAAGGGGCATCATGCCCCAGTCCCTCACTGCTCCCAGCCACGGGCTCCTCCTGCCTACTTGGAGCTGCCTCTGGCACTCGTCCCATCCCCAGGAAGTGCATTCAACTCACTAAAGACAACCCGTATCTGACAGGTCAGACACTTGACCTGGATTACCTCACAATTAGATACTGGCACCAGTGCTACGGATGGGGTGGTAGTGCACCAGTGCAGAGAGGAGCAGGGAGACCTCCCCCTTTCAACAGTGATGTGCTGTGAAATCAGCTCAGCCAAATGGTGAAACAGTACTCTAGGGCGCTCAGCAGCTGCTAGGTGTTTTAAAAAGGTCAGGAAGTGATGGAGGGAAGGGGCCCTACAGAAAAGGGCTGCGTTTACAAAAGCGTACTCAAGAGAACAGGACTTAGGGGGGAAAAAAAGAAAAAAGGATGGAATGACAAATAGCAGGATTTGTACAGAAGTACTGGTTCCTCTGGGAGATGCTCGTATAAAGTGCTCTCTATACAAACAGAAATAAGTGATACCACCAAAGTCTGCAGAAACTACGGGCGTGCTACAGTTGAGACATAGGAAAACTCTGAGAAAACACAATTCATGTGATGGTCCTTAGGTCCCTACTTACACAGGAAACACTACCAAACTCACACCATTTGAGGACTAAACAGAAGAACCAAAAATAATTTTAGAAGTCCTGGGTACAGCAGAGAGGAGAAGGCGAGGAAAGGTTGCTCCTAGACCCCACTGCCAAAGCAGCACCGTGACAACTCAGTGGTCTGGGGTCTGATGGGATACGTGTGGTTACGATGACAGCCATCTCCCTAGTCACTGCTGCTGAGATAGCTGGGCTAATACGTAACAGCCTCTTGAAAGGCCGGTGGTACCTCCCGACCCCCAGGTTTAGGGTGTACTCTCACGGTAGGAAAGCAGAATCGACAGGCTCTTCAAGGAGAAGCCAGCAGGCTGCTCTTGAATGGAAAGACTGAGCAGCAGTCAAACACAAGAGCTGGACAGAGGTACTTCCTGACAAAAGCAGCTTCGTTCCCTGTGTTATGGTTTGGAGCAATTTGTGAACTGAGGACACCAACCTGGCTGACTCCAATGTGAAATGACACGTGGATAAAATGGATAGAGTTACTACAGGACTCATTCTGTGCAAGTGCAGAGCAGCTGAAGAGGGAGATACTCTCTTAAGCATTCAATTGCTTCAGTTCACAACCATTTCACTTTCAATATAAAATACGTATTCTGAGCTCTAAACTCTCAGTCCTTATCAATGCTGATGTTGTATTTCAGCTAACAGCACAATCACATATCTGGGTATCACTTTACCTGACACAGGGTTATGACCTTCACCTGCTTTTAAAGATATCCATCAACTTTGCATTAACCAAAACATTTTACCTGCAGATGTTTGTATCAGTCAAAGTATAAAGGGAAAAAAAACCCACACATTTTTATAACTCCAGTCCTTCACTTGATGCATTAGATACTAAAATGGAAATATACTTACTGCTCTTTTTCTGGAACAACCTGTAATCCAAGGCACAGTAAGGTTTCCTGAAATCTGTAGAGAAGGAGGAAACAGAACAGAAAACAACAGCAGCTTAGGTTGCCATGATAGCTAATAGGGAGCAGCTTTCACAAGACTTCAATATCGTGCAGATTAGCAGAAAACCCAGGGACACCAGGTTGGAGAAGGAAGGGGGAGGAAGGCAAAGCTGCCTCGATACCCGCTGCTTCTCCATCCTTCCCAGAGGTCAGATGTTATTAAATAAGCACCTTGGACTGTTTTCTCTGGCCATCTGAATTGTGTCACAGCCTGCAATATTTTAGGCTTATTTAGGAGTCCATGTTCATCTTCTGCTGCAGAAGAGAAAGGCTTGAGAGACCAAACATTGCTCTGGAGAGATTAATCCATCTCAAGCCATTACAGACACTCTATATGTGAGGAAGAATAATCTACGCACTTCTGCTGACTGTATCAAACCACACTAATCGTTTTTGTATTTGCAAAGTGCTCCACTAATGAACCTTGCAGCAGGAGCATACCCAGATATAGAATACCCAGTGCAGTTTGTGTAGTGTACGAGCTCGTAAGAGACTTCCGTTCTTTAAGCTTTTAGCTGGAAGTGCTTGGGGGTTACCTAAGGTCAGACGCTTTCTCATGACAGCACAAGGCAGGTTGAGGGGTGCTAGAAATGAACACCCTCCCCTCCTACAGCAGCTTTTGTGTCTAAAATATTAATTTTTTAGTTGTACGCACAGATTTTAGAATTTCTGTATAAACACCTATTACAATTCTGTATCCACAGAACAGCTTCACACCACAGAATCCGCGGTAAACGCGTCCTCAGTATCCACCCAGATGGCTTCTCATCACTAATTTGAAGTGGGGCTACAGAAAAAAGTGCTTTTTTAAGTGAACAAAACGATCAGTCTGGCAGAGCATTAATGGTTAGTTGGAAGACAAACACACACACGTTCTGCCAGGTATGATGTCAAATACAATCCAGTTTATCTCAGTGTAATTCCTTGAAAGACAACACGCATGTGAGTCTTCTAAACTGGATCCACGAAAAAAAGCGGAGGAACTCCGGTGACAACGGGAACTCCGCTTCTGTTACAAGAATGAGTGTCAGGAAACACTTTCCCTTGCAGAAGACAGGGCTGAATTAGATAGCTGTGCTTCAGTGGGTACCGCAAAGTCATTAAAAACACAGATATCAACAGTGGTTTTATCCCTTAGGGCTGGGGGAGGAAAACAAGACTGACTCACAGTTCAGCCTTGAGGGCCAGCAGGAATAGCCTCTCTAGTTCAACACGCTGAAAGCCAAACCACGCAAGGGAAGTAGGTTGAACAATTTGTTTACTGAAACTGCTGAGGCATTAAAATTGATCACTTTATCAAATTTACTCTCTAAGTTACACTAACATGAATTTGATTAATTGAACCGGTAAGGAAGCTGTAACTAATTGCTAATTAGATGCCCCACCAATGTACGACAGTAATTACTTCATCAAAACACAAATCGCACAGTCCTGACTTTGAAGAAGCATCTGCTTGGATGTTTAACTACTCCAATAATCGTGTAGCTCAGCTTTAATCTATTTTTAAATTTAGGAAGATTTCCCTAAGTTTAAGGGTTTTCATTCCCACACTGATGGATAAATTAGCTAAACAGGGGCAATAAAATTAAAGGAAACTGACTTTCTCCTTTCGGAAGGAATCAGCACCATCGTTTCTTCAAGGTACTGGGGCTTGTGGCTGGGCTAGGTGATACTATTCCCCTGCAGCTTCCACAGAACCATGGTATTACACGCCCTGACCCCGCGGCCTTAGCCCTCCCTTACAAACTTTCTAGTACTGAGGGTTGTCATCTCAGAGGTTCACCGCAGAGATGCTCACAAGCGACTTAAGAGCAACCTGCCCAGTTTTCTCCAAGGTTTAAAACTCTAAAAGGGCAAAGGATCCCATTCCCAAACCCACAGAACAGGTCTCTGAGAGACAGGCAGAGAAGTGAAACAGGGTACAGATGAATTCCTCACTTAACAAGAAAATGGGGATGTTGTTGTAACAGGGGAAAAAAAGAAAAACAAAAAACACCTGCAGTTACAGAGATCTCCTTGTTCTGATCCATATCACACCACACAGACAGCTAAAATGTCACCTTCCATGAACTCCTCCAGCTGTTTAAAACACTCTCTCCCTACCCCCAAAAAATCCCAAATCAAAGTTATTTCAAATTTCATTTAAAAACTCAAAAAAGTAGCGAGAAATAAATCTCACTGAAGCTTTTCCAAGAGTGAAATAAAGTACTAAGAGCACGCAGCCGGAGGGATCAAGAATATATGTCACTTAATGAAACTTCAGAAAACATTCATTGTACGCTTTACCGGCCCTTTACTGAACAGAGGAGCACATGTACAGTCTTTCTTCTATGAAACTGGGATGTCAAAATTAAAGAGCATTTAATGGATTTTATAACTCATGTAGGAACAGTAATAGCAAATACTGACAGAGAGAAGGGAGAAAGGGAAAGAGCAGCTCGTCTCAAGAGCTCAGCTTAGAAAAGGCCATGTAAGAATTGCAGATTCTACTCAGAGTATACAAACTCCTTGAACCGCTGGTTTACCAAGAAAAGCAGTAATTCTGGTAAAAAGTGGCACTTGGACTCAAAAGCTTTCTTCCAAATCCTCACATGAGATAGCAACAAGTCAGAAAAAAGAAAAAAAACCCAGCCAAGCTCTTCACGAAGTTTTGTTCCCTGTACAAGTGAGCAATGCACAGGAAAGATGGCACGTGGTTTAGATGGCTCACCTTCCGGATTAATTAGAAAGGTAATAACAGGCAAATGCCCAGAGGCAGCACAGGCAGTATCACATCCTGCCAGTCTTAAGGCTTTTATCTCAGAGTCTCTAGACTATGTTGTATCAGATAGCATAAAAATCCATGGAAAAAAAACAATTTGGATGTTTCCTGCATAACTATCTCTTCCCTAGTTATAACAAAAAATAAAAAATTCTAAGTGTGTCAGTGTTGGAGCTTCTTCTCAGTATCTTTTATTCCTTCAACTATCTGCATTTAATCTTCCCTCTCAGGATCACTGAAGGGACTCTATTACAGGATGAGGAAATAATGGGATTGAATGTAAACCCGATATTTGAATTAGATGCTGTGGGAGACGATGAATGTTTGCTCACTTAGTGCCACCCACCATCTGAACTACACCGCAGGAAATCCTAATCCCTAACAGCAAACAGGCCCAAGAGACCGGCAGCTGCGCAGGGGGTACAGGCAGTGCTGAGGAAGAACTAATCCACGCTGCCATTGTACAGCACACAAGAGACAGCAGGATCCCACGTCCTGCCTGTGCCACACAAGAGGTACATCTGTAGAGGAACACCAAGAGTATCATGGTGACACGCGCTGGCAAGCTACGTTGGGACAGCACAGCCTTGAGCGCACACCAGCCATCAGAACAATGATTCTCTTGGAGCCAAAGGTTCTCTCCTGGATCTATGAAGCCCACACTCAACATACTGTTACCCACTGCAGCCAGGGGCTCAGCTACACGGGTAAGAGCGCTGCCACATGACAGCCTGGCCTCCACTCTTGTTTAAGAGGGAATTAACTCTCCTGAAAGAGGTAAGTGGAGCATGGCCCGCAGAAAGGTGAACCTGTTGCTTGCTAGGTACCAACTACCAGAGAAAACAGCACTTATCTACAGCCTTGTCTTCAGGGCTTGAAGATAAACTGAGGGATTACCTGGTAATTATTTTGGTTTTGCGACAGCCTCAGTTGACTTGAAGATGTAAAATGAGGAGAAAAGGAACTTCTTGATGGATTAGCACTGTTATATAGTGTACTGGATGTTGTATGCAATGAGGTCCGTGCAGGCAAGTGGTAGTCTCTGCTGGGATACAGAATATTGTCAGGCACGTCCCTGGCGTTCACCATCTGTGAACTACAGCTCATGCTTCTTCCTGGCCCAGGCAAGGCTGCGCTTTGGTTCTCTACTCGAACCGAGCTGCTGCTTTCACAGTATCTTGAATAGCTTTGTATTTGTGCTCCCATGGATGCCAGTTCTTCTTCTCTAGCATATTCGTCATCCACGTCTCCGGTTTCCATTGCGATGGACAGACAGCTGCCTTCCCCTGCGCAATGCTTCTGTGCTGTGCTTCCTCCCACCACTCTTTGAGGTTGGTCTGTAACCGCCAGAGAAAACACTTCGCGGATTTCCAGGTTTTGTGTGCTACAAGAAGGGTCCCTGGTACTAGCCCTTTGTCCGGGGGGCACATGCGACACCAGAGCTGCATGTTCCGGTTTGTGTAACCTTTGACACCCCACAGGTTCAGCTTTACAGGGTCTGTGGCATATCATGGGTTTCTGAGGTAACACCAACTCTGCAGTCTGGACTGACGAACCCCCGTAGCTTTTTTTAGTGTGACTATATATGGAGTTCGCAGAATTCAGGACGCTCGTTTGCCTAGATAAAATAATCGTCTTTTCCCCTACTAAGAGGGAAGCGTTTTTACAATGTGGTACTTGTCGTCCTATCGGGATGTGCTGCTGCTGAAACTCCGTATCGCTTTTTCCTGGCAGTCGTGGAATAGAGGTTTTATGTATTTCTGCCACTGAAGCATTTGTCTGTTTGGTGGATCCTTGTCTACTGGATGAACTGGCAGGACTGTATATACCAGTAACTATTACATCATTATTAGAAGAGGTCCAAGACGACTGCTGGCTTTGGGATCGAGCAATATTTACCACATTTCTAACTGTTGCTTCTGGAGGTACTGAGGGAGTAGTAGGGCCAGTCCTTGGAGGAGTGCCTCCAGTCTCTACAGCACTCTTGCTGCTCATCTTCCTTCGTTTATTGCCAACCCACGTCTGCAGACAACAAACAACGACAACACAAAACAAAGCATTAAATAAGCAGAAAAATTAGGCAATTCCATTTTTAAGCAGATCTTTAAGTGTTCAAGACCTAAGTTTGCAAGTATGTAAATCATTTACTGATTACGCTGCGTCTGAACAACCCAAGGTGGAGATCCATCCCTCTGCTTGGGATTCATGCACCAACACACGCGAACTTCAGTCTCAATTCCAAAGCCCCAGTTTCTCAAAAATCCTGAGCCTGTATCGTGCCTCCTGTCCTGAAGCTACCCTGAGATTTATCTCACTGATGCTGCTGTGACTATTTCCCCCAAATTTAAGTTTTTAATATTTAGCACCTTGGGATGCAGAACCATCACTGACGTCTGTAGCTGAACTTTTGTGAACAAAGTAACTGAGAGATACGACCTTCAAAACTGCCTCGAACAGAAAATGCAAATTTTTGAATTTAGAGGAGAGGAAGAAAAGAATGAACTCCTCCTGTCAGACAGCTACAAAACAATTCTGTGAAGTATTCAGACCTAGGGACTAATTCCTGGACACTGAAAGGGAAACGTTAGCTTCAGTATTTCAAGATAAAGAGTTAATCTGGTGGAAGCATCAGCTCTAACACTGGAAGCTAAGCACCACCTCACTATTCCTGGCAATTTGCATCATCAGAGGTAAGACTTGCTCAATTCTTTCACCCCAGTATATCTGTGCTGAATGGGAGGGCATAAGCGAGCAAGACGCAAGTGCCAAAGGACGGAAAATAAGCTTTGGCATCTGCTTATGCGGGTTATGAACAGAATCAGCTACACATGCAGAGACACAAGGAAACAGTTTCCTACACTGCTGGATATCTGCCGCACACCTAACCCCAAACCAAAGCAAGACCTCAACATTCAGCAACACAAACCAGTTGATTTAATCAATAAACTCCCTCATGCCATAATAAGCAAACTGCACTGAGTGCCTGTCTTGGGTTTCCATCCCATCATGTGAGAGGAGGAAAGCTTTGGGCACAGACCTGCTAAGGAACTGAACAGATTGTTCTACAGGAAAACACACACCACTGCCATACAGAAGTACGCTGGAGTCTGCATTCCATCCTACTCGATTTTGTCGTCAGATTTTATCTTTAAGGAATGGTTTGTTGCATGCACCAAAATCTCAGTGGTTTTCTTCTCAAAAGCAAGTTTAAATACAGAAACCATAGCCACAGTTCTCAAGTTATTTTCCTTTATTGCATAAAACAAATTTAGAAGATCAAATTTAATTTTGTGATTTCTGCTCAGTCAGGAAACTTTCAAGACAGAAATTGTAATTAGAGACACTGCAAATTTTGGACCAGCAGAAGAGATTTCATCCCCAATATCTCCAACTGCATAGAACTAAAATCTGAAGGTTTTCCTCACAGTCTTCCTGAAAAGAAATTCATTCAAAGAAACACCAATCAATTCCTAGCACTTCTATTCACTTGGGGTTAAAGCATAGTTTCATGAGACAACACAAATCAGACTGTCGCTGCTGAAAGCTTCTGACTGCCATCATTTATCCAAAAGGGCCCACCTGAAGGATCAGTGAGTGTGACTCCCCCAAAACACATAAAACAGAAGTAGGAAAAAACCAAAAAAGAACAAAAGCTTTGATGAGATAAGCAAATTTAGTTGGATTACTCTGAAACTGAATAAATTCGAGAGATGATCAGCACAAGAAGACAGACAAGACAGAAAGAATCGCACAGCTTGGAGAAGAGAAAGAGGACAAACCCCTCAATTTTTAGCACTGTGAGACATTAGGACTGAGAAGAATTATGTAAAACTGTACCCTTCAACTGAACGGGAAGCTCCACATTGTTACTAGCTTGATGGTCATGGCATTAATTTGGGATGTGACACAGGAGTCATTAAAATTTTCTAAAAAAAAAGGACGCAAGTCTTTGTTTCAATCAAGCTCCCCAACTAGTAAGTTGTGGGAGCACCTTCACTAACACTGGAACCATCACTGAAATTCTTAACCATTATTTAGGAGGAGGAGAAGCTCCCAGAAGAGAAGATACATCAAAAGTCCAGCTGCTGAGAAAGTTACCTGGAATTTAAGAGACCCTGATTTTACATGCCCAGTTTGAATCAGGCAGAGCTAGAACTTCCAGACACAGCCCACAGAGGGACTGTCGGTGGTGCCTGGCCAGCAGTTTTGACCAGAAGGTCCATCCTAAGTCTGAAAATAAAGTGTCCTCAGGAAATCTTTCCAGAGAATAGTGAAGCTGTAACTGTTCTGGTATCTGCTGTTGTGCATACGACAGGGAGAACCCCACACTACCTCCCTGATCACTGACTGCTCCCAGCACTCAGTGACATTGTGAAAATCAGACTCCAGAGAACTTTTGCACTTTATCATGTCACATCGCTGACATTTCATGTAAAGACAAAAAGCAACCATACTGTGCTAATATTAATGAACAAAACCAGGCCATTCCAACTTGATGTAGCCAGAATATTTATTAAATTTGAAGAGGGTCAGGGGTTTTTCCCAGGAAAAAACTCTACCACATTTCCTAATTTTGAAAGGAAGAACATTTTTGTGTACGGCGGTAATAAAATCTGTAGAGACTTACATAAAATCATAAACAGGACTTTTCTTTTTTCCACCCCAGCTCAAGATTCAAAAGGCTGGATGTCGTTCTATGGGACAAGGCTATAGAAATCCTGATTTGGGGAAAGAACATATTCCTTTGAATTATAACAGCTACATTTAGGGAATTCATGTTCCTATTCTAGTCATATCTGCAACTGCCAGCTGCAGCCCCATTATCACTTTGGTAGACGTGCAAAGAAGCACTAATCTCTGTCCAAAAGTTCTATAGGGGAAAAAAAGGAAAAAGAAAAAAGGGGGTATTAGGAGAGGCAGAAAGAAGGCATGTAAAGAAGAAAAAGGAAAGATCATGCAAAAACATGACAAATGCTGGATCTGCTTCCATTGCACTTCCCAAGTAGGAAGAAAGTTTAAGTATTGCAAATAAGGGCTCAGTAAGGGAAGAAAACTCAAGGAAAAAGGCCATGATATACTATTGCAGTAAGGGAAATAGAGAGGGAAAAGAGAAATATGAAGATGGAGAGCGAATGAGGACTGCAAGTAGAGGAGAGACTGACCGCCTCCTCCAGGCCCTTCGATCAGAATAAAAATAGAAAAGCAGCCCCTGGCTGCCTCCTCAGCATCCAGATTCCTATTACAATCGTTTGTCTCTTCCAGGGAGTCCGAATTTCTGGCTGACTTTCAGAACTTCCCACTACCTAGAGCTGAGAAAGTAACTTCTAGCATTTCCAGAGTATTTTGAGGGCGGGGAATCCAGATAAAAATTTGGGAGCAGGAGGGGAGGTTGTTGTCAATATACCACTCGTACACCACTTAAAAACAACTACCCCGCTCTTTCTTCCTCCTCTTCAGTGTCCAGTGCTGCAGCAACCCCTGGTAGCTCCACTACCGCTGTTATTTTCTTAGCTAATGCTTCACAATTTCTATTTCTGCTCTGAGACAACAGCCATTTTGTTGTCTAGCGTTTCACAAAGGGATTATTATTCCCCTTCCCATGGAATTCACAGACTTTGGAAGAGCTCCTGTGAGCGCTAGTGACATTCTTCTTTAATAAGGAAAGAATGTACTCACTGTAAATAACCACAAGGGACCACAATACTTTTGATTGTGACATGGAATACAAGCGTGACAGAGTGTGTCAAAAGAAATACTTCCACAATTATTCCCCCAAAAACGTTAGGTTATAGAAATTTGTTCAACTTAAGAATAGTTTCCTAATAACATGACCTTTCTTTGATACAATACATTACACAGGGCTTCTATAAGGCAAACTAATTTGCAATTTAATAAATAGGGGGGGAAAAAAAAAATCAAAACTCAAACCGAAACACCAAGAGAAGACAAACAACACCCAAAAAAAAACTCAAACAAAAGAAACAAGCAGAGATCACTCCTTGTGCAATCCAGGCCCCTGCTAAATACAGCAATCATGTGAAGACATTTCAGCGAAAACAAACCATCAGCAGGCTCACGGGATAAAAACGGACATGGCACACACGCATACTGAAGTCTGACTCCGGACAAGGATGAAGTTAGAGACTCCAGTCGCCACAGATATTTTAAGACATGAACGTGTATAACTTAACATACCGATGGGGAAGGCCTCAGTACTTACCCTGACTACACTGAAGTCCAGTTTAGTTTCTTGTGCACACTGTAATATGAGCTGAAAGCAATTTTTACTCTGATTTGTCATTCCATTTTCATAATAACGCTGCAATATCCTTTGTTGTTCTACAGTAAAGACAGAACGCAGATTCATCTAAAAATAAAAGAAGATACTCTGAAAGTTGGCATAAAAACTGTAACACTCGCAGAATGCTCAGGCTGCTTGTGATCGCACCAAGTGTTGACATGTTTTCTTTGCAGAGTCCTTTACCAACACTTTTACTTACTTTCCCCAAAAGCCTGTTACAGGCAGCGTTAGTGATTCCTCTGTGACAGGCTCAAGCTGAACAGGTGAACTTCATGTTTGGAACAACACTGGCAGCCTTTCATAAATAAATAAATATTACATCCTGTTGCTAAGTCCAAGAGTCTCTACTTTCAAAGAAAAAGTTTGTCCCTTAAAAAACAAAGACAGACATTAGGCAAGACAGAGTCACACCAGCAGCTCCAACAATATTGGCAGGTCTGTTTCCCCTCCCCTACCAAAGGAAGAGACAAAATCTGAGCTAAAATAAAGGTGACTTTGGCCCGAGTAGTTTCCCCTGTCTCCAGCAAATCCTACACTCTGTGATGGCTGGTCATGCTGCTCCTCCTGCTGCGTCAGCCCCGGCCCTTCCCAGCTGCAAAGTCACAACCATCAAGGGCCAGAACTGAAGACCAACTTGGGGAAAAAAAAACCCCAAAGAGAAGGGCTTTGGGCAGCTCTGGTGCAGCCCAGTGCAATGCTCCTGCTCCAGTACTAACAGGAAGGAGGGACCGCCCAAGGCACAGCCTGCCTTTACTTCCAGCTACTGTGAAACTGCACCCTGAGGCCATAAATCAGGCTTGTTAAGAACACTGAAGGGCTGTTTTACAGGGCTATAAGCCAAGGCTGGCTATAGCACCTCAGGATGCCTTCCGCCCCTCCACATTGCCCGAAGCGGTGCTGAGCGTTTCAGCACACTCCACCAGAATGAAGAGTTCCACGTTTCTCCCGGGCTAACGGCAACTCTTCAGGTCTTGTTTTCAGCCTGCCAGGCCAGCTCAGCACTGGGACCCCCATGAGAGAGCCTCCCTGCACTCCCGCCAGGGCCATGCCCCGGCCAGGCTCAGCACAGGGCTGTACTGGGCCACCGCAGCGGCAGCAGGTGGCCAGGGACCAGGCAGCCTCTTTGGGTTGATGAACCCCTTAAACCAGACACAGCGTTGTTACACGTGGCAATTCATGCCCTAGCTTGGAATGGGCAAACAGCTGAACATTACCAGGTACAGAACAGCTTCCCTAACGGCAAACTGAAGGTTCTGCTCTTGTTATATGGTCTGTACAGGCAAAGAATATCATCCTCTGGTTGCAAGGAAGAAAAGAAGAGCCTCATCATCACAGGATTTCCAGAACGGGGCCTTTATATTGTCCCAAACAAGGCTGCCAGCTGAGACACGGCAGTGCTGGCCAGGAACAACCTGCACCCAACTCCGGGTCTCAGAAAGCAAAAAAGTCACCAGCCACGAGGTATTTCTAATACTTTCAGTATGTGTATCAAAATAACACAGAACAGATTAAAGAGTAAGAAACTGTACCATCATCTCGTAGGAAAATAAAGGGGATGAGGGAACCCTTTGTAGCTACCAAGCTTTTAGTCACTGCTTGTGGCAGTTAGGGATGGACAGGAGAGTAGCAACACAATCTTTGCACAGGAACTGCTGCTGACTTCGAGCAAATAGAGTGGTTAAGGGCTCAAAAGCCTGAGCAGACGCCCAGCTCCTTTCACATCAGTAATCAAGATGATTATACTATGTAATGGTAATGGATATTAGAGTTTGACAGGCCTCTATAAAGAAAGAGATTAATATCTAGAATTTGGAGTAAAACGCTTGTAGGCCAGAGCTTTGACTTCAGAGTTTACCTTCCTCTCTATGTCAACAGACAATAGAAAAATCACTAACTACCAATTCGTAAAAAACACTGTTTTCTCTTCAGTAATACTTGGAACATGAAGATGATTTTTCAATCACATTTTCACCTCTCTTCCCAATTCTTATTTACCCTCTCAATCTACTGCACTCTTAGACGCAGCAAGAACAGCTGGATTACAAGTCAGGCCCAAGTTATGCCCCCCCAGAACATGTATTCAGTCACAGTCAGAGCTAGTGAAAGGAGACTCTCGCTCAGAATACTCCACTGTTTAAAGAAATTCAATGTAACCAACAGAGGAGACAATTATGAGCCCATTAACAAATCAATAAAGTTCATAAAAATCTCCTTTATGAAGAAGTGTCTTCAGATCTTCCAGGTGGACATGCATGGTGATGCAGCCACCAACTGGTTTCTGTCACTTCTAAAGAATATGTAAGAGTTTGTGATTCTTTTTCCTCCTGCACCATGGGCAGGACCCAGCTCACGCTCCTACACGTACTCTTTCAGTACTGGTGGTCCTGCTTTATTTAGTTGGGATAGTTCCCACAAACACCTCCTCAGAAATAGTTCTGAACCTCCTGTCTTTCCCGATGCAGATGAGGTCTGTCACCCAATAGCTCCAGCATTTCTATACATAGGCTCATGGAAAAGCAGCTCTCCAAATAGTTCATCAACTGCAGTGAAGACTCCTCCAACTGCAAGACACATTTTTAGAATTGGACTTGGTGACCTGAGTCAGGTCCTTGACACAAGTTTTTTTATTGCGTGGATTTCTGTATCCCAAGTCACTTCTGTGTTAAAATACTTTGATTGTTGTATTTGACATCAGTAGTTAGATAAGGGCAGGGTGGAGCATTTTGGCAAAATCACTTCATCTTCAGATAAACCTCCGTGCATTGCATGACAGACTTCGCCTAGCTAAGCTCAAGGTCTGGTTTAATAAACAACTGCACATGGTTATTAAACCATGGTCTGGTTTAATAAACAACTCATTTTTGTTTAATCACTTGTAAACTACGCCTGCCAACCGCAACACTGGTCAGATTCCTCAGCAGCTTCTGCCTGGACTCCAGTCAAGTACAGCTCAGAGGATCTGTGCAGAGGCCGTAGAAACCGATGCAGATAAATAGATTGCAGGACCCTTCAAACACAGAGTTATGGAAGCTGAGCCATAATTGAGTTTACATCCCAACATCTAAACTTTCCAATAAGCGGGTGAGAATTTATTGATGCTTTTTGTGTTTTAAACACACTCAATCCAAAGTCAATGGAGAGTTTGGTACCATTTCCCACCTATCCACACACATATTTACCAAACTACAGAAGGGACATTAACATATTCTTAAAATACCATTAGCTCTCCCGCTCCATAAATCAATCTTATTCAGGCTGCTCTGCCAATTAACTCACCCTTTTTTTAAAAAAAATGCCTTATTCCAGAGGCAACAGAACTTTAGGGGTGAATTCCAGAATAAACCAGTGCACATGCAAAATATTCAGCAGGGCTACACGGGCAGCTGCATCTGCCCAACAGAAAACTTGGTTCAAACTCTACTCAAAATATTAAACTCAAAGCAAACTAACCAAGCCATGGGACCCACAGGTCCACTACAACAAATCATTATATTACATCCTATAACATAATGTTATTGTCACTGAGACAAATGAATGCAGCGTATATTCATCAAAGGATTACACTGGCTTGGGTTTCTGTTTTTGAGAAGTACTACCTGTTTAGCACCAGTTTTCATAGTTACACAGAACAAGGTAAGTCTTCTTACATTTTCTTCAATATGGGAAATAACTTTCAAAGCGCTGACACTACTGAGCATTAAGGCAGCCATATCTGCGTCAAGGGAATCAGCAGGTCATAACCCTTTGTCTCAGTATTTTTCAGAACAATCCCAGTAACTTCAAAGGAAATAAACTCCTTTTCCCAGGAAATTCTTCAGGATTTCTCACCTTAGTCTCAAACCTCAGACTCCAAGTTAGAAATCCACATGGATTTTTATCATAATCTCATTTTGATCTTGCCTTGCCAAGCTTAGAAAACACCCATTTTGGGAAGCCACGTGTCCATTCGGTTGACAACACATTGGCACTAAAAAGAGTTTGTTACAGAAAAGAACTCTATGAAATGTAATAAAATTCAGGCAAAGCATTATGTAAACCGAAATGCCATGAACCTAAGTTATATTTTGACTTCAACCAAAGACAGAGGTGGCCCAGCAGTAACTTTAAGGACTCAACATCCACCTGCTCTGCTAATGAAAGAAGGTCTCCTTAGCTAAGTACATTGCTGTCTGTGGGACAGTGCAGAGAATAATCCACAACATATGAAGAAGCAGGTTTCTTGTAAGTATTTCCTCCACCCCTGCGATGTGTCTGAGGCCAACTGACACCACTCAGCTTTCCACTTCAGTGGTCTCCCACTCCTCCGCCTTCCACAAACCCATCGACTTAAAGCTGTTGTTCTTCACTCCCTTTCTAAACTGCATACTAATTAAAAACATTTAGCATAGTAGCAGAAGAAACCCTTCGCTCTATGTGGAGATGTAAACGTAGCCCCAGTGCTAAGTCTAGCACTGGGGACATGCGAGAGACCTACGGCTGGTGAGCGATAAGAACAAAGATGGGCACTCCACACCCTTCGGTTTCTCTGAGACTGCTGAGTAGGAGCCTCACGAAGGACAACCCTACCCACATGTCACGTTGGCTCCTCATCAGATGAGAGTAAGGTTATTCTTACAGCTGAACTTCAGACTTTACTGCTTGATCAGCTTTTTCCACCATAGCTGCCTGCCTTCACTTTCTGTGGCAAATGTGAGGACAAGTGGAGAGCGGAGAACATGGAGGACCTAAAGCTGAGTTTGCTTCTGAAGTAGCAGCACATTCACTTTGAGAACCAGGTACTTATTGTAACAACCACCCCACAGCTTGCTGCAAATGCCGCTCCTTCCAGTCTAGTTACTTTATTCAACATCCAAAATTAAGAATCTCTCCAGGGAGACCCGGTGAAGCCCAGAGATGTATTTTTAGAAGCTGATGAGAACAACTTGGTGTTAAGGAGCACCACAGAAGAAAGAGCAACAATAAGAAAATAGGAACAATCCTGTACCACTGATGCCCTAATTAGTAAACTTACTTACAAGGTAAGTCTTTATAAAATACTACATTAATACTAATTACATAAACCCTAATGATACTTCTCTCATTTCAAACACTAACAGAAACTAGTCTGGGATGTGAAATTGTAATGAAAAAGATTGTTTACTTGGAGTATGAGTCTCCACAAAGTAACAGAGCATAAAAATCATTATGGTATAAAATGCTATAAAACCATCAGGGATTAACACAGAGTGATAAAAGGGAACAAGAAGTTTCTTAGAGGTTGTTTTTTTTTTTTTAAACTCAGCACCAAACAAGTATTTGTTTGGAAAAAACTCATCTTTTAAAAGCCTGTAAGCCTTAACTTTTGAGTCTGTCCATCCACAACAGGTACAAGAAGAAACTCAGCCCACTCCTCAATTTATTTCTTCAGGGGGACAAAATAACGAGACTTGGCACCAGTATAAATCTGAGACAAAACTGCAACTATAATAAGGAAGCTACTATACACGTAAATAAAACAAGAGTGCAGCAGTGACACTGTTACTGCAGCTTTAGAAACCTGAACGGTACCAACAATCACCTAATTCACCTTTCACGTCTGCCAAAAGCTCACCGTTCTTTGCACACCCCAAATGGAAAGAAAACCATCAACCCACCAACCCCCAAGTGACACAACATGTGTAGAGATACCGAACAACAAGCAACAGTGTTCAATAATCTGAATTTGGAGGTTACTGCCCCTTTCCTAGACAGATCAAAATAGTCACAACAGCACAACCGTAAGTGCAGTAGATTACACTTATGGTTGGTAAATATACACACCAGCTTGTAAAACTACTTTTAAACATCCATGACCCGCAGCGCAAGTGTTCCCTCTCCACTACGTACAGCACTTATAGTATCACAGTTCTACCTATAAAATTCAGCCCTTTATTAGGGACAAATTAGGCAGCTCTCAGCAACTTAATAACATAATAACCTGTGACCACAACTCTGCAGGTTTATCCATCCCATCCCACTTTATTCATGCAAATGAGACTCTGACTTCAGCTGGATTAGCCACATGTTTTAAATTAAGCATGTACTAACGCTTGTGTAAGACCTATGTCAGAAAAAAGGAAAGGAATACTAAAACGTGGTTTTACTGTGAAGACATGAGTTGCTTCAAGACTCCAGTTTGCAGGACAGAGAACTACTTTTGGTTAGTGACATATGATCTTACCTGCAATACCAGAAGCCCTGGGCTAACAGAATGCAGGGGGACAGCTCGGGGACTGCTTGTTATTCCCCTGAGTGTGGCAAGCCTACATGCAACACAAGCACCTCCTGGGGCGAGACCTCCCCTGGCACCATCACCCATCCAAAGCGCCACAGACTGAACAACAAGCAAACTTCTTCCTCCTCGTTCCCTTCCAAATACCTGAGGGCTAAAATGTGACTGCAAAACGACACCTTGTTCAATACCACCACGACTGCCGGGTCTGGCACCAAAACAGGGCTGATGCGGCCTGCAGGAAATAGATGTCCTTAGGGAGGACAAGGTTTGAGCCGTTCGTGACAAAGTCCTACTGCTGACCACCTCCTGCCCCGCTCCCCCGTGGGTGTCCACCTGCCCTGCGCGGGCCCCACAGGCCTCACACCGGGCAGCAACGCTCAGCTTTGTCCTTACCCCTCCCCAACTGTCTCTCCAAAGCCTTTAACTGCACCAGCCCCACCTCAAGCAGCTGTCCCTGCTCTGACGCGAGGGACCGAGAGCCTGGGGAACGGAAAACAGGCGGCTCAGCCACCAGCCCACGGCCCCGCCGCGCAGGGGCAGGGCAGACGCCGGGCCCTGCAGCGCGTGCGCGCCGCCCGCCCCGCAGGATCTCGGCGGCGCAGGGCAGGGCGCAGGCGCAGGCGGCCCCTCCCGGCGCACCGAGCGGCGCTGCGCCTGCGCACTTCTCTGGCAGCGGCAGCGGCGGGCGCCGTAGCTCCTGCCTCTGCGGGGCCGCGCACTGCGCCTGCGCGCCCGAGGTGGGTCTGCGAGCGCGAGCTCGCGCGGCCGCCCTCCCCCACTGCCAGGCCGCCGGCCCAGGGCCATCATCATCATCATCATCATCATCATCATCATCACCACCATCATCATCATCACCACCCTCCTCCCCGCCCGCCCGCCGCGCCCCTCCCGGGCGGGGACCCGGCCGCCCCCCCGGGACTCCGTCGCGCCCGCCCTCCGCCCCCGCGCAGCGCGGCGGGCTTACCGTGCTGTGCGGGGCTGGTGCGGGGGGCCCGGGGCTCCGGATTCAGCCGGTTTCGGCTGGGTCGGTCCCGGCGTCACACAATGAAATCAGCGCCTCCGATCATTAATTCTCATCATGATCGTGACGTCAGCGCAGACAGCGGCCAATGGGAGCGTAAGATCAGCGCCGGCCGGGACAGTGCTCGCCCCCGCCCCTCGCCCCCGGGGAGGGGGGGGCGCGCGGTACAGGCTCCGCCGGGCCGAGGGGCCGCGGCGGGGAGCATCCGCCACGGGGTCCGGGGGCCGCCGCAGCGCCCCGGGCCGCCTCGCCGCGCCTGCCTCTCCCTCAGCGCACAGCGCCGTCCTCCCTCACGGCACCCCAGCCTTGCCCTTCGGCGCCCGGAGCGGCCCCGCCGCGCCGCCTTCAGCCCGGGGCATCTCTGCCCCACCGCGGCCCCACCGGAGGGGCTCTCCCGCTCAGCGGCCCGGAGGCCTGGGGTGCCCCCGAGATCTTGGGCCCGTCCAGCATCCCCGCCTGCGGGCAGGTAGCTGCAGGCGCTATGGAGATGGAGACGGTGTGTAAAGCAACACCAGCGTTTTCAGAAAGAAATAAATAGCGAACACACACCTAAATAAAATGTACCACGTTTTACAGCCGCCTTAGAGCGCTGCTCTGGGCTGATGAGCAGGCGTGTCTGGTAAATGAAAAACTCCACGGAGGATTAGGATTTCAATTACAGTCAAGAAATAAACTTTCTACTGCTTGGGGTGAATACTCCTGAACGGGGAAGGACGGTCGGTCTCTTCAGGCGGGCAGCACAGGGCCGGTGCCCTCATGGAGACCAGGCACCTCTCCTGAGTCAGTTGGAGTTGGTGGTTGTACAAGCACCGTGACACCAATACGCACGCTCCTAACGCCATGGTGGTACGGCCGACCACGGTACCACCAGGTGCGTTGGTGGTAGCCCTCCTTTGGGCTCGGTTTCCCATCTGAAGGGAACCCTGGTCACCAACCCAGCGGGAAGTCTGATACCACTCATCCATCCTGACAGCTTATGTGACAGAAATCATGTAAAGTCATTAGTTATTTGCTTGGCTGTAGGAGCTCTAAGACGTCTGAATCAGGTTCGAGGCCTTGGTGTGTTAAGCGCCCTGTCCCTGTCCCAAATAGTTCACGCTGTAAGTCACCATGTTAAAATATTAACACAGGCGATTAATTTTGTACAATGACTTCAATCAGACCTATTGGGAAACGTTCCTGCAGGACTGAAGTAAAGGAGCCGCTGCTGGTTATTTGTAGGCAGGGAGGAGAAAGGCAGTCAATGTTTGTGTTTATTTTAAAATTCAGGCAGTTGTTTATAGTGTTTAAAAATCTTATCCCTGGCTTCTGACATCCACACATGAATCATCCCATCCACATGGTCACCCACAAACAAACAAAGTCCTTTAATAGTTCAATGGTAGTTCAGTTCTGTCCACATTGTAATTATGTTTCCTTCACCGCTCTGGAAAGTCCATCAATTAACACAGATTAATCTGAGCTAAACTTCTTTGATCACTGGAATTGTTTCAGTAAAGCGCCAGACTTTAACTTTCCTGCTGCGTAAGGTGGAGGACGGACCAAGCCGGCTCTCCTCCTGGTGTCGCTGACGCATACTTCCAGCAAATGAGGATCATACCCCAGATGGATTGATAGGATATTTCCTTTGGATCACAGCCAGTCATCGTGTGGTGCTGAGGGAACTGGTGCGGGAGGTGGGCCGACTGGAAGATGGTGTTTTTCTGGGTGGGGTTGGTTACCTCTGGCTCAGCTGCCTGGTACAAGTTGCCTGCTGCAGCGCAGTTGCTCGATCCACCCCAGAAAACCAGCATGAGGGAGGACAGGGAAGGGGTGGGGGTGTCCCTTTGGGTGGCAGCCCCCAGTTGTCTTGGATTAGATGCAGTAGCAAACACCCCAAGTTTAACAACAGGATCCTACAGATAGTCTGTGCACTTCCAACCCTAAATCTTGTATTATGCTGCTTCCCCCAGATCCCTTCCTTTCCTCCGTGTGCCATCCACGCTCTCCTTGTAAAAATAAAATAGAGCTGCCATAAAACCTGACACCACTTTTATAGAGAACATTGTTTTGGAACTCACTGTGGAATGATTGCAGAGCAATTTGGTACGTTTTCTTCTGATATTATTTGGGGCTTGGGAAACAAAAATGGTGAGACAGTCTCGCTAAAATCCTTTGGAAAAGAGACAGTGGTGGATGATAAAATACAGCTTATTAAACTCTTCTAAAAGGAATAATAGTAATATTTCAAGGGCTTTTATCCGCCTGACAATGGGCTCACACGTGCTTTTTCTAGAGTTTGTATCAAAAAGCCATAGAATTGTTTGTAAAGGAGACATCAGCTGTGTGTCGACATTATCAAAGAAACCCATATGCAGCCTTGGGACCACAGGAGGGATTTGTAGATCGTAGTGACTGAAATTCATCTCGATATAAAAAAGCTTAAGCAGAGAAGTCTATATCCAGCAAGCGGAATATGGAAAGAAAAGAGAGATGAAGGAAACGTGAACGGATACATTCATGCTCGTGGTGGAAGTGGGGTAGGAGGGGTGCTCTCACCCACACATTACAACAGAGTAAACCGAACGTATAGGTTAAAAGAGCTGCTGTTGCAGCAGTGGAGTGACAAGCTCCAGAAAGAGTGTCACACTATTTACTTCCTTCCCTGGTGTTGCCTCTCAATGAGACAAACCTTGAGGGAAAAGCTATGGCAGGATGAAATAAAACCAATATTCTTCTCCCGCAACCACATCCACATGCTTTCTCATTCATTAACAGCAGATTTGAATTACAGGGGCTGGCAAATTGGTCCAGTGGTTAAAACAGTAGCCTGGGACATAAAAGGGATTCTTACATGAGGGAATTAGCATCAAAGCGAGACTCTCTGATGTAGCTACTTTGTATTAGCTCATTAAACTAATTAGCTCAGCTCACTATTAGTTACTTAGCTCAGTATGGGTTACTGCTTCTACGTGGCAGAGAAAGCATTCCTCAGGAACATGTGTGCTGGTTCCTAGGCGCTGTGCATGGGTACTCCCAGCTTCACCGGCTGCCGCGGGCTGCTGCTGTCCCGTCCTTCCACACAGGGTACACAATAGGTCAGAAGCCCCATTTCGTATTCCACAGTCAGGAACCCAACTTGAAATCACACAATTCTTCTCTTCCCCCATCCCAAGACCTCGCTTTTCCAGCAGTCAGATCTTTAGCAGATCGTGCAGGTAAGGGAAGCCTCTGTAAGGATGCCCCAGGAGATGCCAGAGAGAGGAGCTGGTGTGTGACCCCCAGGTGATGAACATGAATGATTTTGGCCATGCAGTTTAGAGCAACGGCTGCTACCGCCGTTTCTTGGCTTTCTGTGGACTCTAGAAAACACTAAGAAAACCAGTGAGGCAGAACCAAGCCCCTTCACAGAAGCTTTCCTTAGGACAGCTTCGCTCAGTTCAATACGCCGTTATTCTGGCTTTAAAGGACATAATCTCTAAGGCAGATCTGAGGGTGACCTGAGAGAGTCAGCGGCCTCTCAGGGAGGGGCGGAAGCGGGGTGGCAAGGAGCACTAGAACGTTCCACCAGCAATCCGTGTTGCAATTTGGTCTGATGCTTCCTCATCTCAAACAAGTCCTTTGCCTATCACGTTGCTGTAAGGCATTAAACATTGTATGTGTCAAAAAGGAGCCTCATCTGTCACTGAGTCTGTCCCCTTGTCCCCAAAACGAACAGTGGTGGACTTGTGCTTGGGAAGATGGATGGGAGAATCCAGCGTTGAAAAGCCTGGGGTTAGTCTAGTGCTTGACCATCCTCCCAGTGGGGAATTTTTGCTGACATTCATCCGGGTTCTTCAATAAGTTAAACCTTCAGAAGAGCTTTATTAGGCTTCAGGCTCAACACTGACCACAGCAAACCCCCATTTGCTCCTTTCGTTTTGTCACAAAACTATAATAGTTTTCTGAGCAGCATCTCAGCCAGGTCTGAGGCTTTGTTTCCCCAGCTTCGCCTCAAGAACGCCGCGTCTGACCGCGCTGAAGTCAGGATATGTAACATTTACTGCCTTGTGTCTCCACGAGGCTCGTTATTCTGCCATGGAGGGAAGTTGGATCGGTTCGACATGATTTATTCTTGCAAAATCCCAGTGACCTGTGATTCATTTATGCGTTTCCATCAAAATGTCTGCGCCACTCTTCGTATCGATGCCAGTGACTTTGTGGAGGTATAAATTGCTCCAAAAAGCAAAGCCTTTGCTTTAGCGTCCTGCTCTTTCACAGGTTTCCTGCCTGGTGAACACTTGAAATGACAGCAGGGCTGTTTGTCTGGTGTACAGGAAGGTTGTAAAGACACACGAAAGCTTGGGAGGCACAAGGGTATAATTAAAGATCTGCTAAATCAGGAGGTTTCCTGTGAAATAGTGCTGGAGAAAGGATTACGGGGTGTAAACAGTAGTAAAAATGTTAATAATGAGAAATCTGTGTGGCACAGAACACAGCCAGAATTAGTGGCCTTAGAAGATTTACACATTTTCTGTCTTCTTTCAACTTGGTTTTGCCACATGAATTGAAATGAATTGTTAATCCTCACCCCGTGCCTCACCGAAGCTCCCCTGAACGGAACCTGCAACTATGTCCCTTACGCTAGAATGCAAAAACCAGCTGGTGTTTGGGGGGAAAAGTGCAAAGAGCCTGGCGGGGTATGTATTTTAGGGATTTGTTCCACTTTTTTATTGCTTGGGACATTTCATGAAAATCAGGAATGCCGTCTCCTTTTGGTTTTATTACCTTTCATAATTTTTCATACAGTGAGCTGTGAAAATTCCAAACTTGAGGAACATACGAAAAAGCCATACACCAAAAATGAAAAAAAATAGAGGGGGATGATTATTGAATGTTTCTCTTCCACCCATTAATATTCCTAGCATAAAGTTTTATCATACAAAGAAAAAGTTAAAATATTTTAAAAACAAAGTAAAGCCAAAACCAGTAAAGACAGGAGGAAGCAAAGGGTGAGGGAGGGAACCCATCAGTTTTTCCTGCCTATGGAGCTGACCTGTTCTCAGAAGCCTTTACAAATTAATCCCACATTCTTCCGTATTGTGATGCCTGTTGTACAGAATCCACCAGTTCCTGTTACAGATTTCCTGAACGGAGCGGAATTTATTTTCTAAAGTCATAAAACCTTACACCCCACAACCAGTAAATCTTTCTGAAGCCATTTGGTTTCCTTTGGACGCCTCCATTCTTGGCTCGACGGGCCAGGCTGCAGCTGCGTGTCTGCAGTTTGAGTGAACTCCTCAGAGTTTTATGGCTTCTCAGAACGTTATCGTCACTTGCCCCATTCCTGTTTTTCTACGTTATCATTCGCACAATTTTGTTTCTACTACTTGAAGTATCACAAGTCCAACACAGAGATGGATGGAAAACACACGAGGTGGGTACAGCTCTCCTTGCTCTCCTGCAGACGTTTAGTTGTGACAGCAGGATCAATATAAATGGCCTGGAGAATCCACACGGCCCCTCTTCCAGTGATTTAACATCCCACTGCCAGCCCCCGTTCAGCTCCGGAGGTGATTCACCACAAGGCGCTGCACAAGCAATTCTGACTTCCCACGAGCTTTTGGGAAAGCAACTGAGACAATGCTGAGTTGGAATCTTCAGAGCATTTACCAGGTTAGACAGCATTTTCTGTTTGTTTGACTTCTCCAGAGGTTGAGAAGGTTTCCCTGTTGGCTCAGGTCTCCCACAAGCAGACGTTCCCCTGCTCCTTCTCTAACCGTGGGTCCATACTTTCATTGTATGTCCACTGAAGCTCCTGAAAGGGCCTGGAAAGTGGGGCTTTTTCCCTCTAAGAGCAGGATAGGCACAGTGGTTGTCCTGCCTCCTTGGGAAGTCGGGAAATAGCCGTCATCCACCAGTTTCTGCTAGTGCCAATTCTGGCACCACCAGATCTGGGAAGCGAAGGAAATCCAAGAGACAGGTTCCATCCGTGCTCAACTGATCCGGCTGTCAGTTCAGAAGGCGAAGAGCCGCAGCCTTCACTGCACAGCCCTGTCAGTCGCAATGCAGCTGCACACGACTGTCCTACCGCACACACGTCCCACACGACGGAAGAGCGCTGCTGTCTGCAGATTTTTAGGCTGCAAAACTGAAGTGTTTAAATTCTCCCTCACCTTTCATTCGGTATCACAATTAACACCACCGTCCGCCCTCATCAAGAGGGTGCCTGTTTATCACACTGATACTCCTCTTGACATTTTTGGAAGTGGAAAATCAGCTGCATCCCTGAACTGTCACTTCCTCAGCTTACTATTTTTTTTAATGTGGGAGTAGCAAGGGTTTGGTTTTTTCCTTTTTTTTTTTTTTTCCTGGTCTACAGTAAAACACATTTTCATCCTTAACTATTTCACAAATATTATTTTCTCATGACCATTTCTAAAAGCACGGCATGATTCCTGAGGTTTGGTGAGACCAAGTGTATGGGGTGAAGGGTCCTCCTTGGGAGAGAGCCGTTGTCTTTTGTAGATAAAGCATCCTACCGTGATCGAGCCGGTAGCGTCACATATATTTTGCAAAAAGACTGTGTAAGATTAAATCTTATCACAAACTGCTATCGCTCATTAGAAAATTATCCTATTAAGAAATATGTTTACAAAGTAATCTTCCATCTCTGTCTTTGAGATAACAATAAAATTGAAGTACTGTTGCTTTGATGCCAAATAATTTTCCCTCTATACCAACCCTGTCATTTTATTTTATCTCCATCCAGAGGAATTTGTTTAAATGCAAATTACTTGTGTCATGACGGAAGACAGTTGTTTCAAAGCTTTGCAGGCGCTTTTGTATTCATTGCTCTTAGTTTAAAGACTTTCTTTAAATGAAGTCCCACTGTGGTGGGACCACAGTGTTGTCTCCAACCTGTTTTACTTCCTCTATACATATCATCTTGTCTAATCTCCATCCAGATAAAATGCATTGTTGTAACATTAATGGGAAGATGTTTTTAAAGAGGAGGGGAAGGTTACATCCTTTTCCCAGTCGCTGCCTCTGTCTACTGGTACTAGAGTTTGTTCTGTTGGGTGCCTAATAGATGCTTCTTCTCGAACAACCATGTCTAGAAAATGCCCATTTATCTCCTTTGAGCTAAGACAGGATGCCGAATCTCTTTTAGAGACAGGTCTAGCCGCTGTCACCGGGGTTGGTTGTCATAAGGCAGTGCTGCTGTGGGGATGCACTGGAGAGCAGCGTTTGGTGCAGAAGTACTTGTCTCCCTTTTAAAGCAGAATAAGAACCCAGGAACCCCAGACAAATGTGCTGGGTTGTATCAAAAGCCTCTGCAGCATATCCCTATTGCCCCTGACAATGGCTGACGACAGATGTTTTGTGTTAAAGAACAGGAGTAACTCACATATAGAGTGACCCGCTCCTTTGTATTTCAAGCAGTCGGTGGTTTAGAGGATAGAAATACTGCGTTTGTCGTGTTTTAACGCACCAAAGATGACCAGTGGGAATGTGGGTTTCCTGACAGTATCAATGTATTGCTGACCAGGGAATTTCCTTAATTAATGTTAATCATCAGTGTTCATCAGTACCAATAACTAATTTTTATCTCTGCATCTTCCAATAAAAAAATCTGTATTTTGTTATGTATTTCATACATTATAAAATAATAATATGTTTTACACTCACATGGATATTTTGATTCCTCTTGTCCCCAAAGTCTCCTGTTTCAGGAATCCTGTTGCTTCATCCAGTACAGATGTGGAGAGTATGTTGCCCTTCAAGCACATGTTCAAATGCAACAATTTTGAGTTGGAGTAGGGTCTGCACCACCAACACTTAGGATCTCTTGCTGGTTAGTCAGTGTCTCCTCTAAAAATACCAATAGAAAACTCAAACAAATGTCTATTTGTAATTAAGCACCTGACAACTTGGGCTATTTGGGTACGTGTGGATAGATGGATAGAGCTGATTTCTGAGAGGGTCTCAGCTCACCTGGAACAACTCAAAAATCATTTAAATTAACAGTTCGAACCAGAAAAGGTGCAGTGGCCTCTGGGAAGAGCAGACGGACTTGCATACTGTCATCTTGTCTTCCTGGCATCTTTCTTCTCCCAACCTCGTAGCCCAGGACCCCTTCCAGCCCCCCTGGGCATGTCGGTCCTGGCTGTGAGACCCTGTGCCATGGGGAGCACCCGTGACTCCTGGCTGCCAGCGAGCAGCCACCTCCACCGTGCCCTAACACATCATATTAAGAGTAAAACAAGCTTTTTGATAGAAAATGGGAAAACAAATTAGTAGCTGTTAGCAGTCTATTTCAATAAAGATCCAAAAGCAAATGCAGCAGCCACGTAGCTGGTGGATTTGCTTAGCGGACCTAAATCACGGTGTTTATCTTGGATTCGCAGCTAATGAAAGGGCGCAGCGTGCTGCAGGCCATGGAGCTTAAGCTCCATTAACTAATCAATTGCTAACTCTAGGAATTAAAACCATGGCGAGGGAAGCGGTGGTCAACACAATGTCACACTTCCACGAGTTCAGAGGCAGCAGTACTTCCACACACAGGATTTTAACTGCACTGTGAGAAGGAGATGCCAAATACCGCTTTGTTTGCTAAGTGAGAACAGGGCAGTGAATGTCTTGAAGAACCAACGTGCTTTGCAAGTATAAAGCATGGAAATAAATAAATTAATAGTTGTCATCAATCATCTGTTGTGGGTACAGCTCAGCAAACGGCGTGTCCCTGATGCTTTGCAGCAGGCGGGATATCCTTCGTATGTCTTAAAAAAGGGGAGAGAAAGGTGGCTCCGTGCCATGCCGCAAACATATTTTTCCCTGAGCTACTTGATCCATCTACAGAGACAGTTCGATGTCGTGCAGGTATGTCATTGTAGCTGGCAAAGGCAGCAGCGTTGCACCGTTCCCAGGTTAATTAGCTGTGCCCTTCAGGACAGATTAGAAAAGATGGGAAAGCATCTAAAGCCAGGGAGGGTTGGAGAAAAGCAAATAGCCCAACTCCTGCGGCAGACGCTATTGCCAGGGACTCAGCTTCATCGGGACGTGTGTCAGCTGCATTGACAAGCCGGCGCGTAGGTCATCGTCTTTTCGGGAGACATTGGCAAAATGGCTTTTTGTGTTTGTAGTGTCGTTTTGGAAAGGGAAAAACCAGAGTGTCATACAAGCAATATTGCTATCTGAACTCCACAGAAACATTCAGACCTTTCAAACTAAATGTCAAGTTGTTCCTACTGAGTCAAATTCTTGCAAATTTAAGCTAATTAGCATAACCACTTTCCAAGTCAAACCAGCCCTTATGCTTTGCTGAAGTGGTGTTAACACCTGAACACATCCTGATTGACACGGCCCATCATTTTTATGCCTGCAGGGAGAAAAGGAGAAGTTAGGAGCCCAAAGGATGTTTTCACTCCAGGCAACAAAATTCTCCGTGGACATAAATGTAACTTTACTATGCAAATTTTTAACACAGAATTCTATTATTTTCCTAAGCCAACTAGGAAACATGATCCCCCTGAAAGCCTGTAAGAGAAGGGATATAACTGACCAGGAAGGAGTACTCACGTAGTAGTTAGCTACTGATTTTTAACCACAGGGCTGGCACAAAGGCCCATAAAAGGTGACAACTTGAGTTCTAGAAAATGGAAATTGAATTCTGTATTGTTTTCTCGTGTCAGTCCTCTCCCCATCACATCTGCATGCTGCAGAGATGGCCCCCTTAAATGTGCCTTGTGCTCTGGTTAAAACACTTTTCTCTTGGTCACTGAGGTGGCAAACTCTCAGACTTACTCAACTCAGACACTGGGTAAGCCGGTGTGAGGCCGTAAAAGCTTGCCCTGATTTTGCATCTCGTTCAGGGAGCTACACTGGCAAAGCGGTGCATGGCAATTGGGATTAAAATCGAGCCGTATTTTAGAGCTATGAACTTGATACAGCTGAAATTGTACAAAGGGGAATGCTTATATTCAGCGTAAAGAAATTATTTGCCTGGGGAACATTTTACTGTCAAAGACATAAATTGGTGACAGATGTAAGATTTGGATTAAAATGGCAAAATTCTTCTATCAGCTGACAATATGACGGGATCATTGCTGGTTGCTAACAGACCCCTTTGGTTTAGGGAAGACTTCACACAACTGTTCTTAGAAGCCGCACTACCTGTGCATACAAGTGCTTATGAGCTCATTTTGTGCTTACAAAATGTTTTCATTTTGAAATATATGTGTAGAAAAGTTTCAAATTATTCTTAAATGGAGGAGCGGAACCAAATGGCTTAATCATTTAAACCACAGGAGAATGTCGCTTGTTTGCGCTGGCATAGTAAGAGTGGAGATGAGCAAGTCTTTGGTCTGATATTTTTAGAAAATGCCATTTAACCAGGGCACAGAACTCTATTTTTAAAATCTTCTGTGACAAATCCTGGCAAAAGACTAGATTAAAGTCATATCGTGTGCCTGGAAAACCAGGCACCATCTGGGAGGCCAGCAGTGGCCTTTTCAGGTTCTTCAAGGCAGACGTTGCATCCTCCAGCACTGCGCCATCTGGGTAAATGTCCAAAGCCAAACTACTTCAAGAGCTTTGCCTGGCTCTCCTTGTTGAAGATGTCCTCAGCAGCCACTCACACTTGTATCCACGGCTTACAGCAGAAGTTTAAAACACTGCGATAGAAAAGCGTGCCTCCAGCTCCCAGGTTATCTATTTAAAACACTTGGACAGCGTTTAGATAAAATACATAGATAATATAAATTGCAATTACAAAACAATTGCACTGACAAAATAAATTGCCATATAAAGTTTTCCTTTACATTAGGCAACTCCAAATACTTTTTGTTTTCTCTTTGTGACAAGGTGACTTCAGCTATTGAGGCCAAAGGTTGAAGTATTGCCAAGGAGCCTTTCCCAAAAAACACCTACCTTTTGCTGGTATACAGATTCGAAATTAAATTTTCAATCTGGAGAGTTCATTTTGGACAATTTAATTGTGTTTTATTTGGAGTCGAAACCAAGGATTCGTATTATATTTCTGAAAACTGTCCCTGATAACTCATTCCCCAAGATTTGTTTAAGCATTTGAATGAATGTGAAAGAAGCCCAGGATAAATATCCTGCAGTTAATTTGAATAAAGCCAGATTTGCAAAGAAACCCTGAGCCTACGGAGGCAAAAGTGTAGCAAATGGGAAACTCGGGAGCTGTAAAATCACCAAAGGATCCTGTTTCCTTGAGGTCAAAACTGAAAAGATGGGGAAAATGTGAGTCACAATTCCTGAAAAGTTTTGATGCCAGCGGTATCTTAACAGCAAGAGAATTAACTGTACATTCCAGTATGTATTTCAGAATTCTATACCAGGACAATGTTCTACCAGAAATGTTCATCAAGGATGTATTAGCAACCAGTTAACACGGCTATTTGCAATAAATTAATATATTTCAAAATTAATCTTTTTTCTGTCACTTTTTCACAGCTCAAAATGATACATATTTTTGTTTAAGTGTGAAATCACGTCATTTAGAATTTCAGAGGAAAGAGCTTTCAACAAAGTTTGCAGCCTAAGCTATTTTTAATCCTAGCATTTTCTGTGAATAAGTAGAAACATGAAAATGAATTGTGCTGTGAAAACCCACTAAAACAGCTTTTCCCCTGGGAGATTATAAATACCTGTATACAGGGGCAGAACATTCAATTAACATGAGAAATGATTTGCTAAGTTTCATGATGATGTAGTGTGAGAAAGCAGCGATACACCAGAATCAGTGAGCTATGCAAAAGATGTAAGAACTTGCTTAGAAAGATACATGATCGTAGAAGCGCAGACACTGATTAAAAAGCTGCGATGCGCAAGTGCGGCGGGTGCGGCACTCCATCAGCCAAATGTGCAGGCAGCATTAACCATAAGTAACGGTGTGTGGTTTAGTTTAGAATGCAAAATGGGTTTATAAATATTTGATGGCACCAGTATTAATCGTTTTGCAGGTGGATGGATGGCATCAATATTTTTTTCTAACTCTTTCAAATTAATTTAAGGCAGCTGCACAGTTACCCCCCTTCACCAAAGAGTTAAGAAAGTGCTAAATGAGCAGCTTATACGATGAACGGTTATTATCCTGAGATTAGCTTTGGAGGAGCTGTGATGAAGAGGGAGATAATATTGGAAGATACAGCTTAGATTTTTATTTAAACCTGAGCTTGGTGCTGCAGGTGTGATGCCTTCAGCCATCTCACAGTGCCCTCTGCCACCGCGGCTGCTTTTGCACCGTCTCTGGACTCACATCACCCGTCCCAAAGAAAAGAGGAAACTGGCACCGAGTTCAAAGAGAGCAAGGAGGTGGAAGATGGGTCGAGTCAGGCAGCAGGAGCCCTGCTCTCAGCTAAACCTAGGAAGAGGGGTTTGAGTTACATTTACGGTGTTGTATTTTAATCTCCCTAATAATAAAAAGCAGCCCCAAGAAGGCATGAATTCAGTCTGAAAATAGAGTGAAATAGTCACTAAAGTCACCAAGCTCTTCCAGACGGAAGGCACAGGACATTGTCTACAGGGTGAAGTTCTTAACAGGCTTCTTGTCCGTCTCACCTTTCCCCAGCACTGGCTCACTGTGCTGACCACCTACCAAGAGGTTTTGTAGCCAAAAATTGCTGCTGCTGCTACTGCACTGAACTTAAAAATAAACCCACAACAACTCGAACTGCAGGAGATGTTTTCCTTCAGAGAAAACCTTTGTCCTGGAGCCTGCTGGCTGAATTCGACTGGGAAGCTAACAGAAGCTTGAGGAACAAAAACAGTGAAACTCAGAGATATGGGGAATTGCTGATGGACACGCAGCGGGACGCCAAGGGCAAGGCTCATCCATGGTCATAGCTGTGTTAAAGGAGTCTTGGGTCCTTTTTTTTGAGGATCGGGTATTCCGAAGCCTGCAGCCATTAGGGAGCATTTCTAATCATTCTCCTAGGCAAAAAAAAAGCCCCATTAAAAGAAGAGCTAAAAATGCAGGTTTCTCTCACTCTCAAGAGTCTCTGAAAGAGAAGATGGACTCCTCATGGAGACCTGAAAGGAAAATAGCTGTTACAAGGAGTTGGAGGACACGGGTCCTGAGGAAACGCTCAGTAGTTTGGCTATCATCAGAAATTAGAGAGTATTTAAAGAATTGCTGTTAACTGTTGAAGACCCCTGAAACAAGGAAAGATGAAAAGACTGTTCCCAGATTTTAATGGTCTCTGTTGGCTGAAGAATATGCTGTCGAGACTGTCCTTCTCCCACAGGGAGCAAGAGGACTATGACTGGCTGCAGAGCCGTCGAGACATCCAGCAGAATGGAGAAAATGCCGCGGGTTGGGAGAGGGAAGGCAAGGAGGAGCTGCAGATGTCAGGGGGTTTCTAGCAGCGATTGCTAGAAACAAGGCTTCTGGGCAGCACATCTTTTTGTTGGAGCTGGGCTCATGCAATTTTTGGCTACAGGAGGGTGAGAGAAATGAAAGCTGACCCTGAAACACAACTACAGAGCTTTCCAGTTCTTGGTGATTAGTTTATACCTACCTCTGCCTGAGCAGAACACGTATTGTCACCTTCTAAAAAGGTTTCTGATTGTCCAGGAGAAAAGGAAAACGTGATTTTGTTTCCTTCCCCGTCTCTTTAAAAATAAAGCTCCCACTGCGTGTAAGAGAGAGCAGAGCTGTGTAGAATGGAAAGAGCAAAGGAAGAGTCCTGACAAGTGAATTACAGGAGGAAAACCAGTTGCTAGTGCAAAGGCTCCCGGTTCAGAGCAAAGAGCACGTTGCTGGGAGGTAGTAGAAAACATGACAAGACGTATCACCGTCATCTTCTTGGTCTCTTTAAACGTCAAAGCAAGTTACTCTGGGGAGACAGGCTGAAGGGAAGAGACCTTTTTATTCTGCATCCTTCTTTTGTACCAGTGTTTTACTCCTGTCAGTGTATTACTACAGAGGATGAAAAACTTCCAGCTCCGCATTTAAACCTGATGGTTCCTCCACCCTTCACAGACTTATCAAGGGCAGTATAGGAAGCTTCACTTATTAAATTCTCTGAGGGGAACATGGTGAAGGCTGCAGCCAATGTTTTGATGTTAGGTTACTTGGACAGGTATTAGTGGACTACATGAATTTTCTTTTTCCAGCTTTCAGATTATTGTATCTCTTTTTCAGTTCACAGTCTTAAGGCAACAAAAAATTTGGCTCTGGACACGCGCTAGGAGAATCTCTGCAGTCACTGCACAGCCAGTCCTCCAAGCAAATATTTAGTCTAACTAAACATCGTGAATGAAGAGGCTATTGGAGTATAAAGTAGGAACATAATCTCTGAGGTTTTATCCAAGGCATTAGAAAGACCTAATAATAGCAGGGCTTTGCAGAGATGCTAAGATAAAGAAAAAGGCATCTTGAGAATGCCTTCAAGAAAAGCTTTGCCAGTCACTTGGCAACATGAAACACAAGCTTGGACTGAAAATCACACAGAAAGATGAAGACGGAATAATAATAATTGTTATAATCTTGTGAATCTGGTATTCTCCTTGGCAGCACATCCTGAGCCACCCCATCAGTATCTCTGCAAGGCAAAATGGCTCTTTTAATATTTAAGCCCATGTTCAAATATTTCTGTAAGGCAAGTTTTACCTTGGGATGATGGAGAAGAAGATGATGATGAAGCGCAAAAGAATAAAATGGCTTTTCTCAGTGGAATACTTCTCCAGGTCATGGCCTACATTCCACCCCAGTGCTCTCCTGTACGCTTGAACTTGAGCTAGTCTCTCCGCTACAGCAGAGCGAGTGTCTCTCAATCCCGTTTGCAATGTTGCTGGACTGTTTTCTTCAAACAAGAAATGTTACATGGAATATACAGACCAAGTTCCCTGAAGACATTAGGAAAATCAACGGGCAGTTTTCTTTCTAAGCCTGCTTGCCAGCCAGCAAATAATGAATAACAAGGGAATCTGGTATCAATAGTTTGGAAGTTTTATTGCTGTTGTCAAGTTTCCCATTATTATTGGTTTTTTCCAAAGTAATATGGTTTACCTCACATAGTGAGAAGCAGATGGTTTATTGCTTATGTGTGGTTAGAATACCACAGAGGAAGTATATTGGAACACTTCTTCGGTTTTTATCAAATAAATATTTTCCATGTATTTATGAGAAGAAGGGGAAAGGAAACTCCAAGTTATATTGTATACAAACGAGTATGGATATTTTGACAGGAAATGAAACATATCATAGTAATAAATATTTTGTTTTCTTAACAGAAAAGAAGCTAGAGTTAACAGCTGCTTAAATGTTAAAATTCATAAATGTAAAGATTTTAGGGCCCAAAAGAAGAGTTATGGAAATGTAGTATGAGCTACGTAACACCTACCTAACACAGGCCGTTGATCCACGTGTAATACTTCTGGCATCACACTGACAATTCCTGTTAAGTTGGAACATCTTTTGGAAAGAGATTTTCCAGTTTTCCCTTCAGAGACTCTCACGTTGATCCTGTGGCTGTTGTGAATCCATCTGAGCACGGAGCTATCTGCCCAGTGCCACAGGATCCCCTCTGAAGGGAACAAGTTGCACGTGACTCTCAAATCGACTCTCTGCACAGTATTTACCTGTTCCTCCTTAATTTAATGACACTATCCAGTCAGTTCTCAATTTAGCAGAGCTTTATAGTTATTCCCAGAGGAATTTTGTGCAGAAAAATGATAACAAAGGACCTTTCTGCAGTTTTCCCCTGTTTACCAAACTGATGGCAAACAGAAGAGAGACATTACGCAGATGAGGCACCAGTTCTACCATTCCTCTCTGTTTTCCAGCAGCCAGAAGTTAAGCCTTACCCAAATATCTGTATCCTCATCAAGTTTACTCTTCTGCGGGGTAACTTTGGGTGATACAAGTTGCTGGATGAAAGAATCCTTTTCCTTGGCAAGGCAGAAGCATATTTGACAGGTGCTGCTTCAAGGTACTTTCTTCTTGCATCTCTGCTTTGAAGATTGTCACAGTGATTCGCAGGTTTGAGCATGCCCTCTTATTTGGAGCTGTTTGGAAGATTGTAAACATGCTGGCGATATTAGCAAGCAGACTAAAACCAGACAATCCTGTTTCTATTAATACAAAAATATTTCAGAATTCTCTGCTCAGAAAAACAGTCCCAGTCAGAGCAACACGTAGTTCATCTTCTCAGGAAAATTTTATTCCTGTTGTAACTTCACAGTGGCTTCACTGAAGTCAGTGGATTTATATTAGAGGAGAATCTGTTGATTTTTTGGTATGGTTTTAGGTACATGCTTGGGGTACATTTAAAACTTGGAATGTGGCTGTGGAAAGCGATCATTTTTTCCTAGAGATATATAATCTAGAGATCCAACTTACATAAAGCACTACTGATGTGGAGGAATTGTAACATACCTAAAGGACAATTTCAGGGGAAAAAAAAAAGGTATTATGAGAAAAGTGATGGCAAGATAGGATGAAATTTGCCCTGCCTCTGTCCATCCTATACATGTTTTGTGGCTAAATAGAGGGTTTCAATTTCAAGAGGTGTCAGAACAGGAGCTTTTGTGAACGCAAAAATATAGAGAAAACATAAAGAAAAAAGCACTGCACAAAAACATCTCAGCAATGTAAAGAAATATTTTTTAGCAAGTGATTATGAAATAATTTCTCTGTAGTCCTGAAGAGCTGCATATTTCTTGCATTTTTGCAGTGTTCTCGCAGATTAACCCGGAGCGCGGTGCCAGTAGATGGCAGTCCAGAATGTGGAACGCCATCGCCCTGGCTGTGCAGGGAGTAATGTCCTCCCCTGGCAGCCCCTTACACCTCTGTCCCAATCAACAGGCTTGGAGAAAGGAGAATAAGGGCTAATGCCTCCACAGGGCGAAAACACCTCCCAGCACCAGCTGGTGCATGTGTTGGAGAGGATACAACATCTGCTCCCTTAGTACACCCAACCTATTTTAGAAGTTAATTCAAAAGCAGTAGGACGGATTTATCATGCAGCACCTTCTCGTTGACCCTTGGGAGTTGGGAGTGGTCTTACCCTTCCTCACAGCCCCCTTAAGAGCTGCTCGAAGCACAGGAAGCCTCCAGCTCTTTTGAACTGATGCGAGGATGGGCAAAATCCAACCCTTCAGCTTGTAAACTCGGGTTCAGCACGGCAGAGGTTTATGATTAAGCAGGAATGTCTGTTGATCCTGGTCACAAATGTAAGCTGGGGGGGGATTTGTTCCTCATAGCACAAACTTTATTTCTCATACAAATTCACCAAAGGCAGTTTTCGTGCCCTCCATCTTTGAAAGACGACAGGCTTGAAGGTTATGACGCAAAGATGAGACTGCGTGAAAGCAGCGTCAGGCAGGACCCAGCTTAGAACCAATCTGATCAAAACTGTAATTCAGCTACCTTCTGGTTTTTAAAAATGTTCTTTTCCACAAAAAGCAGCTGAATAATACATGAATATTACATGATAAAACCTTTAATGATAACCAAGAGTTCAACAGCCATTTCCTTAGAGGTTTTGCTTATATTTCCATTAATAATATAAATTATAAATGTCTTACAGTTAAAACTTTACTGATGACTTATTTAACCTGAAACTGCATGCTTACGTTTTCCGTAAGGGCTCTCCAATGCAATGTCAAGAATTTCTTAAACTAACCTGCTTATAAAGGACTTATTTCACAACACAGGGATTATTTCTTCATCGGAGAATACGAGAAGAATGGTTTCCAACAGAAAACTGCAAGGGATATTTGATTGCCCTGAGTGTTATACCAACTGTTACCAGGTTTGAGCATAATCATTAATTGGAAAGTTATCACTGGCCATGAAATACACAAGAACGTTTAACTGCCTCCCATGGTGACCATGAAAATACAGAGAATGATGGTTTAATTAGTAATCCCAGAGATGCCAGGCAGTGCTTGAAAGCTGAAGAACGAGCTGCATTATTGCTGTGAAGAAGGAAGGACTCGAAACCTTTCAGCCGGTCTGTTCAGCCCTTGGCCTTTGCTGTCAAAGATGATAGCAGTGATTATGGCCTGAAATTACCGGATTATTTCATATAGGCCTTTGACAACAACACGGCATCATGTAGTGAAAGGTCTGTTTCCTTTCTCCGCCTCGAACGCCTCACTTTGCTCCGGTGCCTATGCAGACTTCAGTCAGAAAGTATTTCTCATTTACATGACCTAGATAGAATAATAGTGAGAAAGATGTTCCTTGATCTTTTTTTTCTTGTTGGTTTGCTGTATTCAGCCTGGAAGAAAACCGTAATCACGGGAAAGCATTGGTTCTTTTATGTGGGTATTAGGAAGCCATGCAAGGTAGATTTAGATTGGGGGATAGATCTAGGCAGAAGCCTTGGAATAAATGGGCAGAAAAACCCATGGAACAGCTTTAGGGATTACAGAGCTTTGCTTATTTTTTGCAAAAGTTCCTTGTTTAGTGACTTTTCAAACTCGATTTCACTACAGTGACCTATAGCTGACAATAACTGTAAGCACAGCCATGGTTAGAACCGTGTCAGTAATAAGGATGATAGCTCAGTGCCATGGGTGGCTTTAATCCATGATCACTCATTTCAGAGCCATTATCTCAGCTGGCAGACTGGACAACCTATATTAAAAAATGCTGTGAACTGACTTGAACTGTGGCTACAGAAATAGCCTGAACGCATCGTGACTCCCTTTGGCCTTAGCCAGTGCTCCGTTGTACCCATTACTGAGATCTATGGTGGGTCACAGGTCCCTTTTCTGATCTAGACAAGGCTTCCCATGTTTCTGTGATATGACAGCGTGTGAGAAATAAATATTTCTTGAAATAACAAAGCAAGAAGCAGAGGAAATACTCAGGTACAATTGTCCATGGACTGCCACGATGAACATACTCATGAGATAAGTTAAGAGGAGTGTTTGTCTGGATTTAGAATGAGTCGTGACAAACTATGGCTGTGTGCGCTGATCTGTGCAACAGATCATCATGAAGCTGACTAAATCATCCGTTCAAGAAGGAGAGCAGCAGAGTTACCATTTTTAACAACTTTAAATAATTCATTCCGAGGAGTCATACAAAAAGTAGACAGTTGTCCAGAAGATGGTAGAAACCCAAAACACAGACAAACCGTGACTAGTATTAATAAAGGAAAACAGAGAAGATTATCAAAGAGACAAGAACTTTCAGACACATTCTAGTTATCACCTGAACTAGCACCATGGCGGTGAATAACAGTATGAGTAAGTGCAAATCTTTGTGGTGAGGAGCCTCAGTAACAGGATATGAAAAATTTCAAAAAGCACACTCTGAAATTCCAAAAGACCCATTTTGGGATTCTTTTGTCATCCAGGGACAATGAAAATGAATGGGAGTATGCTCACTGACATGGATGGGCTTTGAGTTCAGGCTCTATCCTCCTTAAAAATTATGTCAAAATATACAAAGGACAATGTCTGCTCAGTCAGGCCTGGGTAGGAAACTGAGACAAAAGGACTTGACAGAACATCTGTCAAATTGCAGGAATTAGGGAAATAGTCCAAACAATCCTGAATTAAAATTATTTCATGTAAATGTGCCCAAATACTAAAGTCATACACAACGCAACTTATCTCAAATCCTTCCATGCTTGTATTGAACTTAGGAGAAAGAGAGGTGATCATTGTGTGAAAATGATTTATGAAAGCTTCACTTCAAAACAAACAAGCTCATACAGTTTCCAATAGCTAACAGAAATATTCTGTGTCTCTCCATTCCAGTCCACGATTGCCTAAAAAGAGAAATATTGTGTAGTTGAAATTTTTGTCATTATTCCGTCCATTGTAAACAGCTATTTAGACAGAACTAAAGCTACTGAAAGTGGTCTCCAAAGCTCATAGAGGAAGCTGACATGCTGTTCAGCTGGAAACAGCCTTCCTGAAGGAGAATTGATGTGAATCCTTTTGTAAAGGAGATCTGTGCTCTGAGCACTCAAAATACATCACAGAATACTAATCACACTACTTCCCAAAGCAAAAGAAAAGCGAAAAAGGGCAGAGTGCATCCCTGAGCTGAGAATGGTACATCTCTTTGGACACATTTTGGGGGGGAATCAGGATGCCTGGCTGCATCCTTACCTATATAGACTTAAAGAAGAACCCTAAACAATACAGCATAAATATTCCATTTGTACTTTATGTTCCCCCATTGAGAAAGCGAGGACGGATCGCAGCTCTGGAGGAGTGAGGCAGACGTGGTAACAAGATCGTCTTCTTGCGCTAATGTGCTGGTGGAACTCGGAGCAGTGCAGGAGGAAAAGGAACAGATGAAAGATTACTGAAAAGAAAGGTGGAACTGCTTTGTTCTGTCTTTTCTTTATGGGATGTGAGTTTCTCCCCCTAAGACAGAATAGGGAGGCTGCAGATCTCAGACAATGGATCAAACAGAAAGCCTGCACCTCTTCAACCACGTGATGCAGAACTTGTGCTGCATGAGGTTCAAGGAGTCACACATGGGTCCAAAAAGTGCTGTTTAGCACAGCTCATTAAAATGTTTCACCTTCATCTTATGGAAGGGTCCTAAACTTCAGTATTAGGAATATTTCAAACATTTTTTTTCTCCCTAACAAAAGGGACAGGTTGACTAATGGTCCCAGTGCTTTGAATCAAAACACTGGCTATACTTGTCTATGTTAAAGTGCTGTAGTAGTAAAAATTGACTCTTCAATGCTGTCATTCTTTCAGGGGAAAATGAGCAGCTCATAGGAGGAAATATATTGGCTCTGAATGTGGCCAGAAAAAAGAGTTTTCTTCCAACAGTTTTTTCTTGGGTAAGACTTTTTATCCCGCGTTAGACATTCTGAATTACGTGATTATATAGTGTAAGACTCCAGCAACATTTTGTATTGTAGAGATGGAGCTGCTCAGCATTTTGCCAGATGCCAAGTGATATTCTGATTTTCCTATCTTCTCTTTAAACCGAGTAACAGTCAGCATATTCACAATGAAGCCCAGACAATCTGCTATCAAGTTACAGTAGTGATATTTTCCCTGATGAAGATCCCAGAGCTTGTTGGAATAAAGCTCCTTAAAACTCAGCGTCTGGAATAGCTCCAGCTCGAATTGCTCTCTGTGTAATATCATATTATATTCGTGCCAGTCTAATAAGTGGATCACTGGGTAGAGGCTTTTGTAAGTAAGTCTATACGTACTGCACCATTTCCTGGCTCTGTGCTCCAGCGTGTTGCAGGCTGTGTGCAGTGGGGGAGGTGCCAGAGCTGATCAAGCAGTGTAATTTTATACATTACTGAATCAGTGCAGGAGAAACCTGGAGGGACAAAGCATCATCTTCTCTTTGGACTGCACTGTAAAATCCTACAGCTCTCTGAGCCCAGCCATGCTCTGAATCATTTTTTTCTCTCCTTTTTCTGATTTTGGTGCAAATGATAAAGTGATCTGATGATGGCTCTCGTTATGGAACCTATTAGCAAGTGGACGCCCAAGCAAGTAGTGGATTGGATGAAAGGTATGATCATTTATTACCATGTATTGTCTGTACTTTGGATCCGAGCAGTTTACATGCCTGCTCTTGTATTCTTTGTTTTGGGAAGAGTTTATTCAGTTTTCGTAATCCGTATGCTGCTTCGCACAGTAGTTTTTAAAGACGCGACTGAGGAGAGAGGCTGCTTCAGCTGTGCAGCATGTTGTTGGAATTTCTGCTGAGAACTGAGTAGGGCTCAGGTGCATTTGTTGGTAAATGCAGACATAAAGTGCTTGCGTCTCATGGCTCTGTTAGGCACGGCTCAGTGTAACGTTATTATGTTTGGTTGCTTTAAATTTGCCCTGATTAGGTCTGTCTTGCTCATATCAGGTGATCTGATGCAGTGGCTGTGCAGCACTCGTGGGTAGTTTCGGGTACCACAAGGAGCATAAGGTGCCGTGGCTGGACTGAGGAATTCTGCTCCTTTAGTGACACGTCCTGATTTGCCCAGGCTTCCCAGCCGCTCTTGCTCGTGCCGCTGTCATGTCTCACACGCCCGCGTCCCCATCCGTCGCTGGTACCGTGGACAGTGCAGCCCGTGCCAGGCGTGGGGTGCGCGGGGGGGACGCGCAGGGCTCAGCACGGCTTCGCTGGGGAAACTCTCCCAATAACTTGACAAGAATGATGATTTCCCTGCACATTTGCAGCTTCACAACACAGCCATAAGCTGTGACATGTTTTGCCTTACAATTCTCAGCTGTGCTGCAAACAGACGGGGCTGGATGGGAGGGTGAAGGATTGTTCATGATGATGATAAGTGTTTGAAATTTCTCCTGAGTGGGGAAAAATGTCTTTCTGCAGTAGGATGCATTAGTGTTGTTATACATTGCTTCTGAGGAGCTGTCTGTCTAAGAGACAAATAATTTCTGCTACAAGGGATCTCCATTATATAAGGAGAAGAGGGGCAATTTTTGTTTGCAGTCATGGAAATAATTTCTGTAAGGTGATTACTGAACTTACTGGAGGGCTGAATTGGACACACACTAGAATATCCATAAAGCTTTCAAAGTATTATCACTAATAAGGGAGTAGTTTTGGTTTTATTTTGCTGAGATACGTCTCCATTCTTAACTGAAATTGGGCTGTTTAGGTGCTCATCAGACCTATTACAGTTCTGAGCAAACTCTTCTTTTACAGCCACTCAGTATTACGAAGCTAATGGTGTCTAAGGGAATGTCCGTAGTTTGTTTCTCAGGTTTTTGTGAACTCAGGTTAATTGGGATGGATCCTGAAACCATTAGATACGGGATTGATTCCCATAGTCCACTGTCATTACTTGAAATCAATCCCTAATGTACGTGCAGAGGAGAGTTTTGTTATCCACACCTTTATTTTCAGGACATGAAAGATTTAAAATGCGGATAGATTGTTATGCTATTTTAACTCATTACTTGAATTATAATGTAATGTAAATGTCAAAGTGTGTATAATACTTGTTGCTAAATTTAAAAAGACTTCCTGCTACTTTTTTACCCTTTTTGATGCAAATTAATTACATCTTGGGTAACATAATACCTACATGTCTGGTGCATACCATGGGAAGCAAGAAGGTCACACAAACAAAAGGTTTTTAAGGGTATGGAGTTGCCTGTCAGTTGAATTTCTGTGCAAAGACTGCATACTGCATCCGTGGGGACGTCTGGAGTACACAGTATTGGCAGTCGTGTGCCTCTGGGCTTGTGCATAGATCAGACTAATGCAATGAACACTGACGGATTCCCAAGACAGGTATTTTCCTTGGTAACATGAGCACTACAGAGCTACAAACACTGAAGTTGCCCATTGGGCTGTTTTTGCCATGCTAATACGACAAGCCCCTTCCTCACCCTGGTGTTTATAAACTCATACTCCCACTGTAGCCAAAGAAAAGACCTAACACATGCAAAAGGGAGCATCCCAGAATGAGTTTTAAACTTCTTGTAAATCCTTTACTTTACAAAAACTGCCCAATTGTGGCCCCTGTTTACCTTAATTTACCTGTGTCCTGTACGTCAGCTCCATCAGCCATAGCCATCCTGCTAAATGGCTACTAATGCATTAGAGAGGCCAAAGGTCTGCAGGGGTAGTAATATTCCAGTGATAAGGTAGCTTTTACGTATGCCTTCTATGCTGAAAGGTACACTTTGACAGCATTAAAGGACAGAAGAAAGGCATTTTAGAAAAATTACCATGCTATGAATGTGGGATATTATCTTTGCTGTGGAAAGCAACATGTTAATAATCAATGCAACAAATATTGCAAGTGTAATGTACCTTTTTCTGCCTTAAAAATAAGCAGCTGGTTAGCTTTGTTTGTAAAGGTTGGTAATTATTACATATTTCATAGGGAAATGATAGTACTCTGCTTTTTTAACTTAAATTTATCATAGTTATTTAAGCAGTCGTAACTTACTTTTAACAAAGTATATGTTCTGCAATTAACTCGCAGTAAGCGCCAGCAACGTCAAATAACTGAAGTGAAGGTGGAAGAAAGCCTCAAAAATGATGTTAATGGATTGAGACCTGGCTACCCAGAATGCGTCCGGGTTGCAGTGTGCTGTAAGAAGCAGCAGTAGCCCGAGCTCCAACCAAGAGGAGACACCCTTCTGTTCTTTTCCTTGAGGAGATGTTACTTGCCAAACACGTGAAAACTGGTAGGCTCCAAGGAACATCGTTATGACAAGTTGGCATCTTGTATTTATCCACAGTTCCTTTCTTGGGAACGCATTCAGCTGGAATTCAGCGCAGGAACTGCATCTGATAGCGTGGACAACCTGAAAAGGCCACGCGAGTCTCCAGAAACTGGTTCTCGAGGCAAATAGAGGATCTAGAAGTTAAGACTCCAGATACCTTTGTGTTAAAGAAATGATCTTTATACAAAGGTATTTGTAAAGATTAGCAAATACGCAGCAGAAGGCACTGTGGGTAAAAAGACAGTTTTCAAAGGAAACATTAATTCTGAAGATGTTTTTAACTACAGTTTTCAGCCACTATTTTTTCCTCAAATTTTCCAAAATTTTAGTTTTCTCTATGTGCGATTTACTTCAGAGAACGAGCCAGTAGTTCTGCTGCTATGCCTCCATTTCTTACAGCATTTAAACCCTCTCCAGGGGGGGTACGTACGTGTACCCAAAAGGTCCTTTAAGTGAAGGAGCTTTGCCTTGCTCCGTTTTGGCACTGTTGGGAAAACAACAATTACCCATAAAGTTTGCAAGGACACTAAGAACTAGAGTAGTTTTCTAACTTGGTCAGTTTTTCCTTCAATTAAGGTATTTAAATGAGTAAATGACAACCTACATTTCGGTATTTACATCTGTAACGCTTCTACCTGGAGACTGTGATGGCTTTTGGGCCTATGACCATCCCGTGAAACTCGGTGACACCTTGCAGTCGCAAATGGGTGGTCGGCGTGAGCGCTCCCAAAGCAAAGGCTGTGCTAGGGAAGGAAATCCTGCACAGAATCTGGGGTGCAGAGGGGAGGGACGATGTCTCTCCGCTGACTCCTATTTGCACTTAGGACTAATAAAAGTCTGATAGTTGGTGTTTCTGCTGTAAGCAGAATCTAGAAGTATTCTCTGTACTCTTACAAATAACAGCATTAAAGATTCTGTGCTTTCTGAGTGCAGCAGTTTACAAGCGGGTCATTTATGACATGAACACCTTTACAGTGAAGTGACACCTTTGTCCAAATAAATACTAACTTTTCGAAACAATCTGGTGAAATGTAATGCAATGCAATGCGATGAAATACGGCGTGACTGTCGGAGAATGGACTGTTGTTAAACAGCTGAAAATTAAAAGAGGAAACCCCTTCTTTCTGAAGTACTTGTAAGTCATAACTCCACATGGAGTCAGTTATTCAGAGTCTTGGGGACTGACAGAAAGGTTTGTCTGCCCAAACAGCCTGCAGTGGAGGTTTCTCTCATAATGAATGCTCAGCCTTAGACGCTCGTTTCACCACCGCAAGCCATTTTTTCCCCTTTACATCTAGAATTTCCCCACTCTCAACAGGAGATGCAGACATGAAAAAATAAAAATTAATTCAGTTGGTAAACTGATTAACTGTGCTGCACTGATCCTGTGCAGAATAATTATATGTTTAGCTGAAGGGTTTTCCTTAGCATGTAATTCCCTGATTTCAAGCTGGCTCATAAAAGAGAAAGGAAGGGAGGGAGGGGGGAGCTGAGAGCAGGGAAGCTGATGACGTGAGCGGACTTGTTAGCATTCGTGTCACGCAAGGCTCCGGCAAACCCCTTCTCGGTCTTCTTTTGCTTTTCATTAGATCACTACCTGTTCTGTAGCAGTATGTCATAACCAGGGAGTCTCCTCTATTTACAGAACGTAATATATAAAATCTTAGAGTGTGCTGTAGGCACAGCTAAATATTGTGATCTACTGCAGAAGCAGCCTTAGAGGTACTGAGCTGGATGATACTTAGCTTCCTTGATCCTCCTTCATGACCTCAGAATCCCATAATGCAAGAACTCGGCTTCACAAGATATAATTTGAAACTTGAGGAGATAACCCAGTCATATGCTATTTAGAATAATGTCGGGTTTGTAACACCTTTTCAGTTCTTTTGGAAGACAAATAGGTTTGGAAGAGAACGGAGAGCCACAAATAGAGATGGCCTCAGAATTAGCGTTGAATTTTCAAGCGGTTCTAAAGCAAAGGTTTCATCATTTTTCTTCTACTCTCACCAATTTCAAAACTGAAACAAACAATTTACGGTCGTGGCTCTGCTGTGGATTACTGTGTTCTGTTGCCACCACATTCCCAGTTGTTGCTATAAAGCCACTGAATCAGAATTGTCTGCAGTTCCTCTCTGATTCCTCTGAAGTTTCAGACCCTAATACTTTTTAGTCATAAATTTTGGCAGCAACTACTGTGTTGAATGTTAACTATTTGCTTTAAAAGGGTCAGCAGAGCACACCTCAAAGTTGACTATGCAATATACGAGGCTAAAGTCAGATTTCAAGAAACAGGTTCCCACACAGATAGGTGTGGGAATGAACTATCTGGGTAGGATGGGCCATTTCCATTGCAGGAGCTTCTGAAGAGAACTAAGATCTCTGTTCCTAATGCCTGAAGTCAAAGATCTTAAGGTTGTGTTCTGGAAGAAGCTAACAGCATAGCCCTCTGAGAACAAAAGGCATCATATTCATTAGAGGTTCATCACCAGAAGCAAATATATACCCATTCCACTTTTACTACTAGGACTTTACAAAAGCCCCATTCCTTTCAACCTAAGAGGTTAAGGTGTCATACAGAGCTCAGAAGACTGGCAGGCTGACCAAGACCCAGAGCCCTCAAGGCTTTAACCATCATTACTTTGAATTCAACCTCTGTACCACTAGCAGCCTGGATGGACAACAAAACTCTTGGCTGAGTCTGTTACTCCATTTTCTGCCTTCGCAGTAACCATACAGCCGTATTTAGTGTCATGGCAAGCTGACCTACAAGCTGAGTAGAATATTGTACAAAGACAAGTCTAGCTGTAATATTCTATGGAAATTATTTGGCTGAGGTATTTCTGCATCCCTATCACTGTTACCTCATTTTCACTAGCACCTTTTTGAGGATCAGTTAGAAACTGGTCTAAATATCTTCTAAGAACCAACTGGATTAGCACTATCTCCTCAAAAGATTTGAGCAAAATTTAGCAATTTAATGGTCTATATTTATTACCTGGAGATTTAGGAATTTGCTGTAAAATTTCCCTATCGCTAAAGCAGATACATTCAGACCTTTGAAAGAAACATAATTCTGCTGGCAGGAAAAGTCTGAGCTGAGGGAATGTCTCTCAAGTCACATTGATCAAGCGTAACTAATCTTCCAGGTTATTATGCAAAGAAATTTACTTTATTGTCTTGAACCTTAATATAGGCAGTCAAGCACTGTTGTCATGCATTGCTGTGTCTGGTAACCTTACCATATGTTCTTAAGACACCTTCAAATTCTGACCACTACAGGGAGAACAGAGTGATGATGCAAATTCAGAAGAGATCAACCTTCTCCAGTTCTCCATTATTTCACAATGTATTATATCGGGAAGCAAAATTCAGAATAAGTTGGATCCTGAGGATGACACTTGCAGATCACATTGAATGAGGCACCATATGTCAAGAAACTGCAAAGATACTGGATTCTGCTGAGCAATAATATACTTTCATAGCATCTACCCAGACATAATCCTGACAACGCTTTCTTGCCCTCCTAATTCCTGATTCTAAATTTTCCCTTGCTTTGGCAGAAATGACACCAACACATCTACCACAACACTGAGAACTCTGCTTGTAACACCTCAGAGTTCCTTTTACAAGCTTAAAAAATGTCTATTCCTTAGGAAAATTGCAGACCTGCTCAGTGTTGCGGTATTTCTGGCTAACTCAGTTGGAAAGCAGTTTTAGAAACATTTCATTTTTTTCAAAAAAATTTACTGTATGCCAGAAAAGTGCTGTCTAGATGGTGGAGAGTCAGGCAAAGTTCCGTTCCAGTTCCTATGTCTCCGATATCTTCCTATCCCTTCCCAGTGGGAAGGCAGCTGTGTGCTTTCTGGGTCTGTCCTCAAGGTAGTTTCCTAAATGTACACCACAGGTGAGATGGACACTTCATGTGCTTGAGTAAAGAAATATTCCTAACTACAAATTTTCCATGTAGCTGTTTATGACAGGTTTAATGTCTTGCATCTCTATTTGTGATGAAGGAAAACATGCATGAGGCACAATAAATATTACCACGTTTGCATATGCCAGGAAAGTAAACAGTATGTTACAATTTGTCTTGAGGTGTTTTGCACGATTGTTTTACCTTTCCCCAATTCCCTGATGCCACTGCAGTGATGAGAGGAGTTGGAAATATGGAGCTTCACAAGTTACTGTTCTAAGATTCAGAGGATGAAAAAATTATAAGGTTGTATTTGTGAAGAGCTCTAGTGACAAATCAAAATGAAATTATTTCTGATTAACTAATACTCAGACAGCTCCCAACAAGTGTCCTTGTTGACCTCCTAGAGCGATGCACTCAGAATTCAAGGCCAATGCAATGCTGGGTTTTTCCTACTCCAATTCTCTACCAACTGTTTTACAGTGAAAATGAATTATAAAAAGACTGTGGTGCATTTCAGTTGTAACATAGGTGATATGTTTAAGAGAGAAATTAGACAGTAATTTTATGACATACATTCAGCTTTATTCCCTACAAACGTGCCCACCTTTTCATTCTTGACATCATACAAAGCCTGGAAAAACTATGGGTTTTGGGGGTTCTTAAGGCAGAAACTGTGTCTTCTGTAACTACTGAAACTACTACAGCTCTAGAAAGGATTAATTTGACACATCCACTTTTAGTTTACATGGAAAACTACCTCTGTTTGAGTAAAGACAGACAGCAGTGTCATCAGCCTGACAAGTCAGACATAGCAATTATCACTTGAATGAAGAGCATGTTATAGCTCTCTCTCCACCACCCTCCCCTGTTCTCTTTTCGTCTCTCTCCTCTTGTTTATTCATATTCTCTAGCAGTTTCTTGCCTTTTTCATAATCAGGTGGAGAGTAAGCATCAGCTTGTGAAGTAATCAGTTCATTTAACATTAAAAAATTCTAGCTCCAGCCTTATCTATCTCAGGATGGGTTGCAGTGATTTGGAACTGAACTGCATTCAAAATCCAGCAGGTGACAAAGGGTGAGCAATGGGAGAAAGGAGTGGAAGTAACCTCCTCTCTCCCCAGTACTCTCCGATCGGTGTCCGGTCCTGTGTCGGAGTTTGTACTGTCCTGCAGTACGGAGTTGAGGTGGTGTGCTAACTGACAGGCAGCCCAGCTGCTGTGCTGTGCTGTCTGTCCTGAAAGGCAATAGTTCTGCTGCTTCAAAATAACACAGACAAGTCCATGCTCAGCATTACAGATAACGGAAGCCAAGTGACACCGATCAGCAAGTGCTGCTCTCAAGCCTGGCAAACCAGGAGTGCTTCCGTGTGTTGCAAATAGGGCAATCCCACCAAAACATCCTTTTATCGATAAGGGTTACCGTATGGCCAGCCTCAGATTAGTTTGAGCACAGTGAAAATCACCAGCCTGAAGAACCCTGGCACAGCTTCTGGTAGCTTTGTGGTGCAGCTGGAAGATGACTGGTATTGATGTTTCATTGATTCTCCAATAAAATCTGCTGTGAAGAGGAAGGATGCTTCTAACTCCACTTTCAGATTATGAATTGTTGCTTCCCTCAGAGACATGGGGGAGGTGGTTCAGCGATGGGATCTCTCTATGAAAGTCTTTGTAATGGCTGGGAACATTTCATATTCTGGATAGGAACATGCCGCAGAGGGCACACTCCTAAAACCAGGAAATACATATGTAGGCATCTGTAATTGATCACTCAGCGTGAACAATGAGCTTGTCATGAAAATGTCCCAAATTGCAGAACGCTGAGGAGAGATTTTAATTGCCCATTGTCAAGAGATTTTAATTGTTTGTTGCCAAGCCATGCTCAGAACTTGCCTTAGTTTAAAAAACCCCAACTTCATGGTTTACAGAGGAAAAAACACATTCAAAGCAGAGAAAAAAGACTTTGAAACTTGCATTTGAATTGGGTAGTTGGAGGGTACAGGTAGAATAGTGTAAAAGAAGAAATAGAGAAAAAAAAAGAACTAATAGAGAACTAATAGAGAAGTTTGGAATATTCGCCACTTGAATGTCATATAGAAAGAAATGGATCCACTTAGTGGAGGAGCTCAGAGATGCTGTTTTTCCAGAAATAAATTTTGGAGAATGAAGAGAGCTAGTGAATAATCCATCAAAAATACAACAGATCATTATCTAAGTAATAAAACAGATAAATTATAACAATAAATAGAGAGACAGGAAATTTTCACATAGGAAATAAAAAGGCAGATAAAGTTAAAGGATAGGTTTAAGTAATTATAATTTTCTTGGAAAAATGGAGCAAAACACTTCTCAAGACTTTCAAAAGTGGATTAAAAAGCACTAGGAAACCATCATGCACTGAAAGAAAGATATGCTGGGGCATCTTATTAGCTATTCCTTGTTTATCTGATAATTCTCAGGACAAATTATCAATAGCTTTTGTGGTAGCAGCAGAAATCCTTATTTGCATATCAGCAATGAGGAAATACTTTAACTAGAAACCAAATTGTTCAAATGATCCTTCAATGAAAGTATTTTAATTCAATCTCTGAGTCATTGCAGAAGCCATCAATATCACTTAGAATGTGAAAAAAAGCTTTGCTATTCCCTGCTTATTGTGGGCTGCTCTTTGCATGTTCTCGCCACTGTTAAGTTCCATAAATTTTATGTATCTAAAGGTAGCTCTGTAGATATTTCATTAATTAGGTCTCCTTTACAGGGTTTTCTATTGTCAAAATAGCATGTTTTATTCTTAAAGTATTTTGTGTATTTCCATTTACTTTCATGAGCAACTTTTTCACTAGAAGAATGTTGATATATGAGGAATCCTGGCATTTGGAATGAATTAATTCCACATAACATTTGGCATTTTTTGAAAGGCATTGGTTTTCAAAGGTATTTAAGTATCCCATGAATGTCTTTGAGAGGTCTCCAGCTTCCACGTCATACGTCCAGATGGAACTTCCATGTGAACCAAAGCTGTCTAGTTCCTCTGTGTAATGTCAGACTGACCTGCTGAGGGCAGGGCGTGCAGAATGATTCACCCCAGTGCTTTTCTTTTACCGTCTAATGTCATACTTGATTTGAATTTCTGAAATTCTCATAAAATTTAGTCTTTCAAATCTCATTAATATCCCACCTTCGGAGGGGAAATGATAGACAGTATTTCAGTTTTTGCTTGCAAACTGCTAAGCTGTCACATAAAAGGACAACATCACCAGCAAAATTAAACCTTCTAGCAAACTCTTAAGCCATGCTAACGCCACCCTGGAACAGTCTCTATTTGTTCTCATAATGAAGCAAACAACAGAGGCGAAAGAGCAGAAGCAAATGGATTGCGTCTCTGGTGAGCCCTGGCAGGCATTTGTGCAAACCTGAGTTAATAACATCTGTGCAAGCCACACCTTGACCTACTGTCTTCACGCTGGTAAGAAAGTTTCATGGAGATCATTAAGGGAAGGCCACAATTATATACAAAATCAATGAATTACATAAAATACTAACATAATTAATGTAATTTTGTGGCAGTTCAGGATATAGCAGAATGAATTAGATGTGTGTACCAGACCATCACTAATTCCTGTGGAGCCAATGGTTTTCTCTGCTCCACAGCTACCATCCCCAACACATGGTAATGAAGCTCCATGACTAAGCATTCTCTTAATGGTAAAAGAATTTGCATCTTTTGGTTTTGATGCAGAGAAAGAACACAGACTTCTCATCAAAAAAGAACCATTTAGTGGATATGTTAAAATATTGACCAGCTTACTCTATAAAAGTACATTTTGAAACAGGAACTGTGATGCTTTGGAGAGTTGAAGATAAGGTTTCTAAATGACATCCTGTAGAGTTTGAAGGTAAGCTTCTGTCATGTTATTTCAGTCTGAAGGGCATCATACCACTTTCTGTTGGCAAGATAATTCAGCAAACTTGCTTTACTTGTCTAAACGACCCAATTGTTCTCTGAGACAAATTCACGTGATGCCAAAAAATTATTGGAAATTGTGTATTTGAAGAAAGCGCGTGGTCATCCTTGAGGTCCGTCCCGCAACCTCTTTATCTGTAATAATCTTAGGAAGGGGGCATTATCTGAGATTTTGACTGAAGAATTAGGCATTTGATAGTATTTATAGACTCTGGACACTGTCATCTGTGTGGCTTTCAATCCAAATGACTGCCAATACCACTTGGACAGTAAGACACAACAGGAAGAGCATGTTTTGTTACTCAGCTTCCTGCAGTAGATATCCTGAAGCTGACTGAATTTGATCTCGTATTAGTGAATCTCGTGTACGGGCAAACCCGGTCCATGAGTTAGTCTAGTGAATGGGAGACAACTGTGTAAAAATAAATCCATTATTACTGTGCAGCATTCTTTATACAGATGTGTCAGTATGCCCTGCAGACTGGCTCTTCTGGGGGAGGTAATAAAACCGATCAAGCAGTAGAATTAGGAAATACCCTTGAGGGACACTTGAGATCACAGTGCAGTCATGCACTGGTATATTCACTTTTTTTGATTTAAAATTTATAGTAACTTACCAAGAGTTCTCTTGATAGAACCAACTAGCAACTAGTGAAGAAGCAACATTTATTAAAGCCATGCTTGTTTCCAAAGGTCAATATCTTCCTTTTTGCCTCTGTGCAATTTCTGTTTCCCACTCCTGGGTTTTACCTCCTTGGTTTGACTCTCAAAATCACTAAGTGCTTATAGACAAGGAGGATACTGACAGGACTTGAAAAAACCTACCTAGAACAACCTACCATTGACAGAAGACCTATTAGTCCCGTGCAGTTGTGGGCAAAGGGAGGTACGACTTCAGATAAAAGTGCATAGGCAAATGTACAACCACAATTGTTAGTGAAAAGTGCTGCTTGGATACAGAGGCACTGGCACTGGTTTGCAGATACACCAGCCTGGAAATGCATGCACTAATGTAAAGGTAAATATGCTATTTATGATTCAGAGAATGATCATTTTCCTAAATCTGTATTAAACCCACTCATCATGGTGGCATTTCCATTTTTATCCTGATGAAAGAACATGCTAATGTGATCTAAACTGAGATTCCAGCAGAGTGAGGTGATAGAAAGCAGTCAAAATGCTTTGAAAAATAGGGTTAAAACCTGTCCCCTCATCCATTTCTTCTGAAAGCCAGAGGGAGGTTGCACTGTCTGTTCTCAGGGTTTGTATCGCGTGGTTTGCTTCTGCTTTGAACAACGATGGCATTTCAGCCCACAGCTGGCGTTCCAGTGAAGGGTAACATCACCATGTGCAGCTCTCACAACAGACCCTGCAGATGAGAGGCACTGTGTAACTGGAGGATCGTTATCAGCATCCTGCTTCTTGTTAGGTCCTCTTCTTTTTCAGGTCAGGTAACCTGGCACAAAGCAATATTTACTATCAAAAGTAATGACAACCTAATACACATTTTGGCCTGTTAACTCATTTTTAGGCTCTGGTGTCTCCCATGTAGCAGTAGTTCAACAAAAAGCTCTGCCGTTGCATGGTTCGGGGCATGTTTGGGTTGAGAAAGAGAATGCCCACAGTGGCAGGCAGAGTTGGTAGGGACTGGGAGAGACAGGAGAAGTTCGAACCATGTATGATGCAGAGAAAGGTTCTGAACTTTGCAGGTAATAAGTATTTAAAGAGCAACAGCTCTTAATAGTGACAGGGGACACGGTGAAATGCAGAAAAATGGCAGTTATTGCCGTCAGCATCTGTAGCACATAAAAATTTCATTTTGGGTGCTTCAATGTTCCACAGTACAGGGAAACTGCTGCAGGAAAGATCTGGCCAGCAAGGGCTGCACTGAGGAAATCATCTCTTCAGGGCTGAAGTGTTTTTCTGCACACATATAGCCTGTTAATCAAGGGGGGAAACTGAAGCATTTATTCAATGTATTTGCTGTGTTTGGATTTGAAGTGATTAACATAATGATCTTGACTATTATTATTAAGTAATACAAAATGATTCTTCTGAAGAAATAAATACGATTTGGCCTGTGAAGGTTCAGACATCTGGTACAAGCATATGGGTTGGGAATCATTAGCTAATTGTTACAAAAATACAACAGAAATGTCTTTTTGACGATAGAATTGAGGCCTTCAGAAGGACTGCTCCACATGCTCTGCTCTTGAATGAAAGCTCCTCACTGACCCTGTTCTGCCTCCCAGCTCTCCAAAAGCATATGTGATGCCCGTCAAGTTACTGGCTTTACTTATTTCGAAACAGGTTTGAAGCAGAAAATAACTTACATATCCATTGTCAAAACTAATTGTCAGAAAAAGTTTATGTTGCATTTATTTTTGTGTGGCATTTGTCTTCTAAACGTGTGTGCGTTGTGGATCCATACTGCGCTGTCAGGACTTAGTGCAGATTTACTTACTGCGAACACACTGCTGTAAGGTGTAGTGCAAACGCTCAGGTGTACACGGAGGAGATATAAGTGGGTATGTGACATATTGTAGGCCACGGGAAGAACAGCAGCTGTGCTTTGTAGGGTCCAGCAAGAAGTCTGGTGGGCCAGGGAAAAGATAAGCGAGCTGATAGTTCTGGTGCGGTCCCTGAGCTTCCCTGCTGACCTGAGAGAGTCACTTCTGCGGCCACCTTTGCACTCCTTGGGCACTTAGAGAGGAACCGGTGTTACTAAAGGAACTACCTCTTATTACCAGTACGTGCAGTATGAACATAATGAACCTTGATTCAATAATCTGTGTCTGATGACTTTTCACCTAATGATACTGTGTTGAGTTATCCCCAAGCCATGATGGAGAATCTTCTTCTCGTCTTAGGCCAAACAACACTTACAGATCTCTTCGATAGGTCATATACTAATTCATGCTCAAGCATTAACCACTTAGGGAAATAAAATCACATAGTCTGGTCATCATAAGCCAAGTACTTTGTGAACTTGAGCCTACGGGAAAATATTAATTCTCTGTTCCTTTTTTTGTGTATTTTGATTTGATCTTTAATTCTGTTAAGCTAAAACATCTTCACAATTTATTCAACAAATATGACTTGCTGCAATCTTCTTTATGCTGGTAATTTAAGGAAAAAAGCCTTGGGCTGCATAGCATTATGAGCATCGAGAATGCCTGCTGCTTCTCAGGTAGCTGTCAGCTCAGCATAAGGAACAAGCTAATTATTTTAAGCAGGTCACTCAGGAAGAAAACTGAAAGTCATAGCAGTTAGAAATCAGTGTCCATTCCGGGGATGGACAGCCCTCCAGTACCTAAAGGGGACCCAGAAGAAAGCTGGAGGGGGACTTCTTACAAGGATATGTAGTGACAGGACAAGGGGCAATGGCTGTTAACTGAGTGAGGGGAGATTTAGCTCAGATGTAAGGAAGAAGTTCTTCACTGCAAGGGTGAAGAGGCACTGGAACAGGTTGCGCAGAGAGTGGAAGTGTTCAAAGCCGAGATGGATGGGGCTCTGAGCAACCTGGTCTAGTGGAAGTTGTCCCTGCCCGTGGCAGGTGCATTGGAACTAGATGATCTTTAATGTCCCTTCCAACCCAAACCATTCTCTGATTCTATGATTGACTTGAGCTGAAATTTGCTACTGCAGAAATATGTGGCTGAAAAAGAATCTGTCGGTGAAAACACATACTGTGAATATTTAACAATGCAATCTTCCCAGGCATGCAACTTAGTTCCTTGATTTACATTAGGATGAGGCTGGGAAGGGTGGTGAAGAAAACAAGAAGATCTGAGTAAGAGAAAATGAATCAAAAGTCTGGGGGGAGAGATCCTCTTTTGTGATGTAACGAACATTTTCTATGAGAAAAGTGGATAAGAATTACAGAAAACTTCTCAGACGCTGGGCAAGACATCCTAAGTAATAATACTATGATATATTCTGTATCTGTATAAAATATTTATTAATTTTAAAAGGCTGAAATTACACTTGGGAGCATCAAATCCCTTGGAATTCAAAGGCATTTGAATACTACAGTCTATTTACTTACGTTAAAGAAACATTGCTAGATTAAAAACTCAGAAAATTCTGTAAAAACACTAATTGCCTGCATCATGTGGTGCCAAAACAAATTTGAAAAAGTGAAATGTTTTACTACCCAGTCCACTTCTTCCAGTGTTAAATGCTTAGCTTTGGTATTTCATTCATTTTGAAGGATGCAACAGGTCAGATGATTTTACTTTGCAGCTGTTAAACGGACTTTTTAGTAATGACAGTATATATATCAGAAAAAAAACACTTCTAGGGATATGGTGCCTCATTCTCCTATCACTCCTACCGACTGTTACTGGATTTATGCTGCATTGCTTACAAAAAAAGCTGATTTACAAAGAAAAGGAATATTCTCTCATAAAAGGTAAAGGAAAGTCCCCTTTATTTTTTCCTATCAGATAATTAACTTTATTCACCCACAGGTGACATCAACAGCATGTGCACTGAATGGTCCACACAAATCAATGGGACTTCTAGGATTTGATACTATTTAGTATATTACCATGTCTGTGAACAACAAACTCAGCAATCAGCAGTGTTTGGTGGAACTGCAGTGCCCCAATGGCAAAGAAAAAGAACTGAGGTAAAATCTGTAGACTCACTGAGCCGTGTTGGCAACCCGTGTTGGCTCTGCAACCTGAAAAGCTCCTGCAGTGATCGTTTGTCTGTTCCTGTGTACCTCCAGACACCTGTAGGCTTAGCTTGGCTGTAATCCCATCACTGATTCGAGCAGAAAGTCCTCGACTCCAGCAAACTCTCACTTATAGGGGTTTTACACTTTTAGTAAATTTTTTCAGCTGCATTAGTTCACATTTTCACCTCTTCAAGAGAAGAGTTCGATCCTCAGAGCTAAACTTTTATGTTAAAGTATGCATTAGACACATGCTTTTGTTATTCAAGTACAGGCTACCTGAACATTCCTCTTAGAATGAATAACCCTGTTTTTTCTTCTGAGGGTATAAATGGAGCTTTCCAAAAGCAACTACATTCTAAATGTGCTCCAGTTGCAAAAGAGACGCAGTGACAGCAAAAAAAGCTAATTCAGTTAATAAAAATGATTAACTGTGCTGCATTGATTGTGGCTAGATTGATTGCACGTTTGGTTTAAGTTCCCTGTATTCAAGTTGGCTTGAAAAAGGAGGGAGGATAGACAGTACAGCAGGGAAGCTGATGACGTAAATGGGCTTCTTAACATTCCCATCACGCCGGGCTCCGGCAAACCCCTTTCAATCTTTGCGCTTTTCATTAAATCACGACCCGCTTTGTAGCAGCTTTCCTCAAACAGCGATTCTCTTACATTTACATAACATAAACGCTAGCGACGTGCTAAGGAGCACTGGGGGATTGACATGCACACAGGCTGCTTTGATGGTATCCTTAGAAAAAATTTTACATCAGCATGAAATTCCAAGAGGAGGAGGAGCAGGCTGAGGAAGACATCAAATAAGACAGACGGACAATTCTAGAACACTGTGTTTGAACAGCCGAATCTTTTGGAAAGATATAGATGGGTCTTTGCCATATGCTTTGTTACCCTGTAGAAAGCGTTGGCTTAGAATGTTGATCATTTGCCAAAACAGAAGATGCAAAGATCAAACAAACATCAAAACAAAACAATCTTTCCTCCACCAGCCAGTAAATGTAGACACCACAAAGGAGGATCACAGCAAAAAGAAGGATTTTCTGCTATAGAACTCCCTGGACCGTACAAATGCTTGAACTGTCATCATCTCTGTCACAACTCTTTAGTCTTTCTTTTTAATATTCCCTTTTTGCAAGGAAATACTGAATTTTTAAGCAGAAAATTATTCTCATAGGACTGCGTGTCTCCTGAGCCAAACTTCCAATATTCCTTTCCACATTGAGAATCTAAAACTTTATCACACGCTCCAAGCTGGAATTCTGAAAGCTGAAATTCTGAAAGCTGAAGAGGTATTTAGTTGCACGCTCTCACACATTTTGCCTTGGGTGCCACCCTTGAGATCGCAGCAGCAGCGGAGGCCCCCAGGCCACATGGTGCTGGGAGAGAAGGCACATGGGGGACCTGCACCACTTTTATGAGTGACACAGGTGGTAAAACAGAACCAGGAAACTTTGTTCTCAGGGTAAAGATATCAGGTTATTTTCATATTTCCAGTGAACGATGGGTTTTGTCACCATCAAGAAGGCAAAAATAATGGTTTCTTTGTGCGTTAATTATAGGTGTGGAACTGCCAGAACTAAATTCATGAGTAATGCCCAAAACCATAATGATTTCAGGAGTGCGTTGCTTAATATCTTCATAACCAGTTCTACGCTCAAAAATATTTGCTTTAGCAATTTAATGGAGTAAAAATCCTATGCTTAATTTCTTTCCAGTTCTGTACTGCATAGAGATTTAAGACCAAAAAAAAAAAACCCAAAACAAAAAACAAACACTCCAAGTTAGGCATGAACTGAATATGTAACTTGTGCTCATTTCTCTCTGGGTACTCGCCACATTGTAGATTTTGCTTCCTTCATGGATCCAGAGGAGGCTCGGGGTTTCTTGTGGTTCAGTTCAGAACAGGCTCCCAGTCTCTCTCTTTTTTAATCGAAGAAGTGCATATACTACTTTTTTCATTTTGCTGTAATAAATGTGTTGGAAAGGATCGCCGTTTCACAGCAACTACAGCGGTCTGCCCTGCCGTGTGACGAGGCCTCTGAGTCACAAGAAAACTCCAGGCAATCCCCTGTGTTTCTTCATACGCTTTACAATACCTCTAATCACAGAATAGATTTTATAGGAATTTCCATCACATCTCTCCCTCTTGATTCTATTTTTTCCTGGCTGATGTAATCTTACATGCTTCCTTTGCTCTTTGTAGGTAGCAGAGGAGAAGAAAAAGAAGAGCGAGAAATTATTGTCATTTTTTTTCAGGTTTCTACCATTTGTCAACTTTTCCACTCATGGTTGTTACAGAATTAGAAGGCATGGTTCAAATGTGGAACACTAACACATCACTTCCGAGTTACACAATTTTCACTTCAGTTTTGAATTTCCAACAAACCACTTGATTTTAAGTGTTCCACCAGGAGAAAATGAAAATAAGCAATTAAGGGGGGGGGGGGGAATTAAAATTATAACAGATTTGATTCCATAAGACATTGTTTTTGTGTATTTTACACAGACAGAGTTGCAAGGGCTCATTTCTCAGCACATTTTGTCTCAGAAGAATGAGTGCTTCAAACACAGGAAACAGCATCCCAGAACACTGCCTAAATGTGGACTGATGTTTATGTTCTCTTCCTAAAATGTCTAATCCTGCTCACCCTGAATTCAGTAGCTGAATTCAGTCTTCTCTGGAGTTCAGCTGAAGCTGAATCTTCTCATGTAATTACCAGTTCATTAAGGTCTTCAGAGATGCACAGAAGTCCAAAGTCACACAGTTTTTCCATTTTCTTGGACCAAGGAAAGAATGTTATGAAAGGCAAAACTCGAACGAGAACAGAGCCTAATAAAAACGTGTAGATGCTCTGATAGCTAAATACATAAATTATGAATGGGATCTCCACTTTGCAGAAGAGGTTTGCTATTATAAGCGTCATAAAAGTGATAACACACAGCTCTAGGGAGCAACTACAGCAGAAATCAATACATGCAGCAAGTGGGCTTTTATGAGGGAAGCTGCTAAAAGAAATGATGGAAGGATCTTGAGGGGGGGCACAGACAAACTGCTGTGCAAAATAACTCATGTACTGAGAATCAGGAAGAAGTGGATTTTGAATATTGAAGAGCAACCCCTCTCAGGAATAACACAGGATCTGACATATCAGAGTTGGGCTTCACCGGTGGTTCTTCTGGACACCTGTGGTTGTCCCTTTTGATAAGATGACAACTCCATGGATGGTCTGTTCAGAAATATGATAGTATGTACTTGTCTGTGTAGGTGTTACAGGTATGCCTTTGCCTAAATCTTAAAGGCTCCCAACTAAGCATATAATTTATCAATTCCAGAAGAAACCCAACAGATTTAAACGTAACCTTCAGTACAGTTAAAATCCGGTTGTATATTTTTCTGTGAAACACTGGCTGGGAAAACAAGTGTTGTTTACTTGAGCTACATCTGGTGCACTGCTGTGTACTGTGTGTCTACAACATCTTCACTGCCGTGTCAATTCTGAAATTAATCGGGCTCAGTTAGGAACATTTACCATTCAAAAAAGCACTCAAGTGGCACAGAGGAACGGCACTACCAGAGCCCAGTAGCGAGGTCCCCACTGCATTACTGGTGTGACTGTCAGCAACAATCAAGGGTCAGACCTACGAAGACTGGCTTTCTAGCTGGAGTTTGGAGCATCTGGTTATCCCAGTATTTCTAACAGTGGTGAAAAGAACATGGTTATTATTAATGGGAGTGATGAGATCCTCCCAAGACGTTAGGACCATCTACGAGAAATACGTTCCAGAAGGTTTTGTGACTGCAGTCTGATCGTAAACTGGATCTTTAATTCCCTTGTGTTTTGATACAGTCGATGTTACACAATGTGTGTGGTCAAGAATGGTATCAGAATTCACTTAAGCCTCTCTGTCAAATCATCCCATAACTAACAATAACCACCAAAACATTTTCTCCCCAACAGCTAACTTTAGCATTTTACAGCCCCCCAATATTTCTTGTTCACATTTAATTTAGCCAATTTTCAGACTACAGACTATATCTTTTTGCATGAGAAATGACCTTTCTCACCAAAAGAACTTCACTCCGAAGACATACCTGTGATTTAGTACTCCCTTGTGCCATTTGGCTCATCTACCTGGAAAATTAAGACCAGTTATGCTTACGACTTAAATTCGCAGTCACCACGTTACCAGTTTGGCAGTTATGATAACTTCTACCAAATTAATTTCCACCTCAAAAAAAGTCTTTTTTTCCCCCTGACTTTTTAAGCTTGTTCTGGCTGCTGGCAAGAAATCAATAATGCTTCAGACATTACTGCTTGTTTTTTAAATAAGTTTGTCCTTTAAGAAAAAAATTTGAAGGTACATTTCATCCTTTAAACACTGTAGGTCTAAATGTTAAGTATGACAGCTGAGAGACCTCTTTTTTTAGTTTTACACAGTTTAAATTTGAATTCATTTAGATGGTTCTTGCCCAGTTAATTTGACTTGACAGCTCTCAGGGTCACATTTAGTTTATCCCCATAGGTGCCTTGTTCTGTAGGAGAATAAACTCCATTTGTCTCATCTACTTGCCTTTGATTTCCTTATTTGTGTGAATAACTTAAAAATCATAAGAATCCTAAGAAATAGATTAAATAAAATGTAAAATTGATTAAATAAAAAGCCTGTACTTCCCAGAAGTGTTGCCCGAAAGGTCCCTTGATGGACAAAATGACCCCTGAGTATACTAAATGCTGAAAACTTCTGATGTTATTGCACCCCCTAAAGAAGGAACATGTCTGGCTTTATAATCAGTGTCAAGTATTTTCATAGAAATATTGACATTATAGTTACTGGAACATCTAGCGGGGTGGGGGGGCTCAGTTTGCCTAAAATGATGATACCCCAGCACTGGAGGAGAAAAGTCAGAAACCACGTGGACTAATAGTAATTTAACTTTGTGCAGGCAGCAAGTGTTGTGCTTGCTCTCTAAAAGAATATTGAAACCTAAACTAAGCTGTGAGGTCATAGAAGGTCTTTGGAAAAGAGAAGCATGAAGACAGCATCTTCGAATATCACAACTGTTTGTAAAACAAAAGTGAACTTGAAAAGAGAGTTACTTGAGCACAGACATCTCATGAAGCCTGTGACAACAGAAAAAGGGTGACTAGAATGGCCTGGGTCCACATAATAACCTTGTAAAAATATATCCATATATTGATTATAACCAAACCAAGCTGAAGTTCATTTACCATTCTAAGTGGCAGGGGATTTTTCATCCCATGTTTATGGGAGTCATTCAGCCACTGAGCCGCAGCGCTGTGCTGTGGCTTTCAGCTGTGTTCTTCCATCTACAAAGAAGTATCGTTCCTATGACAGCAAACTGCACATCAGCACATGCTATGTAAATCGCACCCACTTGAAAGCTTCTCTCTACGTGTAGCAATATTCAGCAAATCATCTCCCTCAATAACAGGCGCCTACAGCTGCCAAAGAGGTCGGTTATCCTCCAACACTTAAAAGACTTCATTGCGTCTGCAAAGAAGGACTCCATGGGTTTGCACCAGTGTCAGTGACATCGGGAAATACAGACAGGGAGGAACATAAATTTGAATTACAAGGCAAAAAAGGCTTTAGCTCCTAGTCCTTCCAGCTGTTTTAAAACACTTCTACTCCAGGAACCCAGGCAGCTAGGTAGTGTTTCCCTCTGTGGTTAAGATTGAAGATGTATGAGTCCCCTGAAACTTGGTGGAGTTAAGGATCTTGCTTACACAGAAAACATGAACTTCAACTCAGGTGCCCGCCAGCCTGGACTGCACACAAAGTGAGCACCTTTCACTGTTAACCTGGAAGCAAGAGTGAGTGGACTTAATGAAGGACAATCAGTTCCTATCAAGATCACTGCAGCAAGCAAGCCCTCCAGACTGTGTGCCTGCATGTTTTAAGGGGGAGAAAAAAAGACTCTACAGAGGATAGATGAATCTGGTGTTTTTCCAGAATAAAGAAGTGAGTAAAAACAGTAACATTTGCCAGAAAAAGAGAACATTAGATAAGTATTAAGAAAAAGAGCAAGAGAAGCAGATGCATAATGCATGACTGTGAAAGGTGGTCGGCTGAAACAGTGGAACAATGATCGATAAGATACTGAAAGAGTTGGCTGTAAAGGACAAAAAAAGCAAGATTACATCATGAGGGCAAGATCTCGGCAGTCTCCTAGGGCGTCCTAACAGGATCCTATCTGCAACTGGAAACGAACACACACGAGGTTCTGCAGTGAATGCCTAAAATTGCACTGCTGCATTATCAGCCTCTGAATTGAGAGGACAATAATATGCGTAATACCGAAGGCAATCAAAGAGACAACTGTGTCTAACCAAGCAACAACAGCAGCTGACAATGTCTGCCTGCACGGACTGGTGACTTCTGTCAAGACAGAATTTACAGAAACAACTTTCCAGCAGTTCAGTCTGCTGTTTCTTTGAATGAGCCATCAGGAGAACCTATCCAGGCTCAGAAACAGGTACCACTAGGAATAAACTGAACTACTAAAGTTAATTCACTAAGGAAAAATGATCTAGATATATTTTATTTCCAGCCGTCTCAGTGATTAACACAAAAACCTTAAACTGAGAGGCAGTGTGTTAAAAAATACATTAACACTTCAGAGATTTACATGCCACCAACTGGTTTACACCAGCTAAAGAGGACTATGATTTTCACAAGCAGCTACGTATCTGCAGGATCGGTTCCTGTGGAAAGGCAGTTCTGAAAATTATCTGGATTAGTTTAAACACAATGTCAGGGTTTTAACCTGGAGTATTTTGACAGCCTAGTTAAGGCCTCTTAATACGCCACTGAAACACCCAGACTCACGCATCTGACTCTGGACTCAGATCCTGATTCAGTTCAACGGTTTTGGAGTTTTACTTTGTTCTTCTAATGAACCTTCCGTCTGGAAGGCTATCTCCAAGCTTTCTGCTATTCACACTGACACTGAGGGTACCCCATCCCGGGAATGGAAGCTTGAAATGTGACAAGGATAGACCTAGGAAATAATAGTCTTTTGGTTCGTTTGCCTAGTACGTTAGTGGAGGCAGGGAATTACCTCAATCACACAAAAGTGACAGCTATTACAGGCAACTGTAGTATTTACATAAAACATCAAAGGGAGGAGTGGAAACCCACAAAAGTAGGAAGTGAGGAGGTGGAGCTGATGGAATCTCCTCTGATTTTATTGTCAGCTTTCCAGGTAGAGCTGGTGAATGAATCCTGAGCAGCCTCAAGCTAGCAGAGAGATGACTCATTGCGCTGTCTTCTCTCAAGATTTCACAAAGAAAAGCATGCAGGCTGGCCCCTTGACCAGCTTTCCATGAGGGATGCTGTGCATGAAGTCTATGAAGACATACCTACTAAACTTTGTTTGGATCCCTCAGTCTGACTTGATGAGGTGCATCTCTTCAGACAGCTCTTACAGGTTATTTACACCCAGTCCAAGGGGTTACGCGTGAAAATTGCTTGCAACAGCCCTGTCATGTCCCAGTGGCTCAGCAGCCAGACTCAGAGCGAGGCAGGGGCTGGCAATCAGTAACTGGAGCAGGGCTATATGCTGAAATGAGTTTCACAGGTTGCACTACCATTATTAGGCATTTTAAACAACAGATCTTCACGATTTATCAATTACCAGGTTATTCAAATTAACTTTTTAAAATTAAGTCTACTGGAAATAAATGGGTCAATTATTTTCTTTCACACTTTGTTGGCTTCCAGCATGTTTCTCTTGGTATTTAAGGCAATGAATGAAGAGAGTAGAGCAGGTGCTCTGAAATGCAAACTCACAGGCATATGGGTAACTTTACACAGACTATTTTTGCAAAGATGAGGTGAAAGTTAACAAAGGAACAATGTGGTTTCATTAAGATGTCACAAAAGTAAGGGACAGCTAGTTGTTTTGTAATTTAAAAAGCCATTGTCCTCTATACCTATGAAACCCAGATATATTCTCCAGTATAGCCAAGTAGCTTGTAAAATAAGTATTGTTTGACAAAATACAGTTTTCAAAATAAATGTTTTTTTTTCTTTCATAGCAATAAAATGACCCACAGACTCTAACAGTAAATTTTTACATGTTTACATCAGTTTGGAACCTAAATCCTCAATACTGCCTTTGAATAGATCTTTTTAGTTGACAGAGCTCAAGGTGGCATAACTTGCAAGATCTGAGTTATTACCAGTAATAAGGACAGTATGATTTGCCATACCCTAATGAGTAACAGTATAAATGGTTAGGAATAAGTGGTGATCAGCATGTGCAACAAAGACAGAGGCCATGATGAAAAAAAGAACTAGAGCTGAGAAGAGTAAAGCAAAATAGAATACTGAATTAATGGCGTTTTTTTACAATTGTTCTGTAAACAATTTAATATATAAAAAAATGCTGCAACATGATAATAAGGCCAATGTCCTTTAGTCAACAATTGCTTAAATTTACAACTACATCTCAGCAAATCCCTTGCATAATGCTGAAACTAGAAAGACCTTCTCTGGGTTAAATCATCTTTATGGAACAGGGTAGAGAAAACGCAAGTTATGACTGCAACTTGTTATTCTGAGTCAAATAATATTTGCTACTGCTAAGTGCAGAAAAAAATGTTTGTTGAAGAAGCAGTTCCTTTGCTTTGATACACATACAAATAGTTAACTAGATCACAGTGATAAAGAAGTTGAAGTTTTGTGGTTTTAACATCAGCCTAACACTACCCAGCAGCAATGAAAGCATAAATTATTAGAGGTCAGTTTTCAGAGAGCAGACTTTCTTCAGTTGCAAATAACTGAAGGAATAAAATTATACGTAAAATTATCTTTGAGCACAAAAAATGAGACTAAGTTAGGGGTACGTGAAATCCTGGCCAATTTTAGCTCTCCAGTTAGGAGCTCAAGAGTGTGCCAGTGAGATCGCATGACGTGGCAGTGACTGTGTGAAGTGCTCCATAGAAAAATAAACCTGTAATTGTGAAATTGTCTCACTCCTTGGAAGATATTATTATCCTGAACTCCAGTGCTTTCTGCAAAGTCCTTGGCCATGGAAAAATTATCAAAATTATTTAGCAGATGATGTCTTTTTTTTTATAAAACTAGTGGAGAAGTAAGATTAAAGATACCTTTTAATAAAGTCAGTTACTATTCCATCTTGTTACTCCTGACAGCATATCAATATTTAATAGCACTCAAAACGTAAGTTGTGAGGAAAGAAGAACCAACATAAATATATAAGCAAGAGTTGAGTACTAAGCTACCCAGTCTTTGGAAAAAGTCTTACAATAAGCCTAATTCAGTCCGATAATGCAGTCATGCCTTATTGATAATGTGCAGAGTCATATCTGTTTCGCAAACTGAATTAGAGCTGCACAACCAAAGGACGTATTTCTTGGATTCCTGCAAAGATACATATATGTGTGTATATTTATCTCAATAGTGCCATACATACTTGTGTTGACAGAGATTAATACACATATTCCTGTGATTTGATAATGTCAAATGTTTTATCTTCTTGCTTTTAAATTAGGCAGATTCAACCACAGATGTGCTAGCACAATCTGAACGGATCCAAGGGCAAATAGGTTTGGATTTGTCTAGTTTTCCCACCATTTGCAGCCTGCAGGAGCAATGGCAGTTTGCAGGTTTTACCTCTCTCCTTCCAGTACAATTCTTCCACATGAGTAATGGAATGCTTCTGTCTTTTCCTTCTCTATTTGATGAATTCCTTTCTCCTGAGCTTACTTCTCCCAAAATAATCTATAAAATCAAAGCAAGTGAAACATGACAATGGTGTGTAGGTCTCTGTCTTATTTGCCTAGTACTATGTTCTATATATCTTGTACATTTTAAAGTTTTTAAGCAGTACTTAGAAAATGCAAGGACAGGGAAGTCCGTATCAGTCTGACAGTGTTTCTGCAGAAGGCTGATGTCGGTTGCTGGATGGTACTAACCTATCAGCCATGAAATTTCTATAAATCTGTCCATAATATCTACCCAGTATGTTGTAAATGGTAACATTGGACAAATTCTAATTAAAAAGGCTTGCTTATTTATTTGATGTTTATTTTCTGCTCAAAAGTAGATTTTGTTTTGATTCTCTCAGGCTTTGGAAAAGAATATGTCTATGTGCAAATAGTACTATTTTAAATATACAATCAAAATTGCTTGGCTCCAAGAAACCTTATTTTAATGATTATGTTGCCCAGTAGGTCCCAGACTAACACTGAGCTGCTCTCAGGAAACACAAGCAATCTGCTGTTGAGGTATACATGCCCTAAAGACCCAATATCCTGAGCACATAGAAACATTTCAGATCAGAAGAGAGCCTGAAGGTTTTGAGCCAGTTCTCCCCACAGCCTCCAGAAAGCTGCTCTGAAGAAGACTCAAAAGTCTCTTTGATCTCCAATACACAGAGCAACCTGTGAGAGGCCGGTGCTGTAAAACTATGCTTTTGTACTAGCCCTTTTTGCAAATGCAGCAGCACTCATCACTAATTAAATAACACAGCTGGACATTTAGTTAATTGTCTAGGTCTTCAAGATAGACAAAACTTCTCGAGTAAAACTTGCTCCTTGTTTTTACACAGATGTCAAGTGTATGAGAGGGGACTTTTGTGTGGATGTTGTCACCGGTTGGCAGTGAGGCGGGACCGTTCATGGGACAGTTTCTCTCTCCCATCAGGAGAAAAGAGTTAGGGAGACATAAGAAGAAAAAGTAAGCCAGGCCTCAGTAAAGTTTAGGAAACTAAACCAGTTTTGGTAACAAGAGAACAATATTATATACAGAAACAAACAAGATATTAACAAGTATATACAAGGATCAGGGGTCTGGTGCAGCAGGGCTTAAAGGGAACAAAAGCAATAGAGATAAAAACTACCACGGTCTGTCATGGCCAACGGTAGGCAGCACAGAAGGGGCCGGAGCCCGCCAGGCCGGCAAGCGGCGGCTGGGAAAACGGCGACGAGGAGCGGCGCGGTGCCCGCCGGGGGCAGCGGCAGCAGTGCGGCGGCAGCAGCAGCTCGAACAACAGCAGCGCTGATGGGCAAACTCCTCGCTGGCGAGGAGGAGGGGTAGCGACTCCCCTCAGACGGTAGGCAAAAGAAACGACTCCGCGGTTTCTCCCTCCACTCGGCTCTTAAAGAAACAACGTCCCGCCAAAAGTTCCGCAGCCAGTCAGATGCAGTAACGTGCAGCGGAGGCGTACTTTAATTGGCTGGCTTCCACGTCAATCAAACAGCCCAGACGGCTCTTCTCTTAACTCAGGGCGGATGTGAGCAAGCTCCCCGCGTTCTGCTGTGCAGAAATAGGCTGTATAGGAAATCCAGCAGAGAGTGTGCTTGAGAAGACAGAATGCTGTGAGAAACTGAATTGCTCCATAAGCAATTCTTGCCTTCTACAGTTCATTTCATGTTCCCGTTTGGAGGGAAGGGACCAGCAAAGCAATCCCACCAGGCCCGACGCACCCCTGCCGTTGAAACACAATAATTCTGTGCTGTGCCCCTCCTGGGACGTCGGGAAGGGGAGCAGGCGGTCGTACCAGCCAGACCACTCGTGGACAGAGGCAGAGGTGAAGGTTGGGGCTCCCTTACCTGTCAGCCTGCTTCAAGGGTGCGATACGGCTGGTCCCAGTCACTGAGGCATCACAGAGACTTGGAGAGGAGCGTCCCAGCTGCGCTTCCCCGCCTCAGAGGGCAGACAGCAGCTTTGCCCGCTGTGAGGGTGAGGAGGGGATTCCCCTCAGGGCAGCCTGCAGGACCCCCACACTGGGGACCACCACCCGCTCCTCAGAAAATGGCCGCTCTGTGGAAGGGTCAAACCTGCTGCCAAAGGTAGGGCCAAAGGGGCAGGGGCTGCCTCTGGGGGCGAGGTGGGGTGGCGGGAGGGCAGGACGGGGGAGCACGGCTGCACCTCGGCAGGGGAGGGCTGGTGCGGGCTGGGCAAGGTGAAAGGCACTGAATGGCGGGGTGGAATCAGAAGACTGACGGTCTGGGAGGAGGGCATGCTTCTGGCCATGGCGCAGGCCCGCTGGGCAGAGCAGCTCAGAGGATGGCGGGACGGCGGAGGAGAACAGGAACGTGAGCAAAGGCAAAATGGCAGGACCCGGAGGTGAGTGAGTCCCCCCTGCTCTTCCAGAGCTTCCCTGAGGCTTCCTCCTCATGGTTTGGGGTTGATGTTTAGGGGAGGAAATTCAGGCTTGTGCCAGAGCAGGAGGATGCCCGTATATACATTAGCAGAAAGAGCGCTAATGAAGTGAAAGGGCCTGAGCTGTGCACTGCGCGAGCGGGGAGAGCGGTGCCGTGAGCGGCTGGGCGGAGGAGGCTTGGCCATGGGCCTCCAGCTGGAGGGCAAGCCGCTGCCACCAGTAATGTGTACGTCTGCGCCGATCTATCTGTGTACTGTGCTAACGAGATCCGTGATGGATCCTTAGGATGATACCATTCCAGCAAGTGTCTCTGTGGGATGACCGCTCGCCGACGTGAGGGGGTGTGAGTAGGACAAACAGATGCCATGTGGTGAGGCTGAATGCTGTTTGGGCAAATATCTGGGAAGGAGGTTCTGCTGTTGTCTTCGAAATATTGGCGAGGAGCTGCTGAAATCAGGGTAGTCAGTTACGTCACTTTGTTTAGCGTCTGAAGTTGAGCACAGATTGAGTTAGTACTGGCTGTGAAACAAAAATACAACCCACCCTCACTTCTAACCTCATCTGCACCTTGATTTCCTGCTATAAGCTTCTTCCCAACAGTTTTCTATGCCTTCTGCCAAAAGGAGCAGCTCAGTGAAGTTTGTAGTAGATATTATTGACTAAAAAAATGCCTATATTCAGCCTAGTGTATTTGGTGTCTGTATATCAAGTACGAATAACCACATAATTATCTAATGTCCTAAGAGAACGCACTGCAATAAAATTCCAAATCACATTTTAAATTCCGTATTTATTGTTAATTTTTGTGTATATAATTTTCTAGAAAATGATGAGGTATATTCAAGTTAAAAGCATATTATTTTTAGCTGTTGAGGAAAGCACCAGTCCATTATTTTCCATTCCTTTTCTAGTTCCTTGCAATCTATATGCACTGCGGTTAGGTTTTTGTGATAAACAGCTCTGCAGAGAGTAAAAGCTGCTTATTTTCTTTGATTTCATCTGCAATCACCTCACAGTTATTCAGGCTGCAGGTGCAGGAACATGGAGCTGGTTCCGCTCAAGCTGTGTGGGCATGAAAGCAGAGTGGCTGTACTTGATGCGATGCTGGCTTTCCTGACTCAGGTCAGTGCTCACTGAGGGATCTCTCTGCCTTCGCAGCCCGCAGCCTTCCCGAGTCTTCGGTGCTCTCTGCAGTTTAATATGCATGTGTTGGGGTAACTAGTGATTTTTTGCTTCGCTTGTGTTAGCAGAACTTTCAATTACTTTGGGTAACTGAAAGGTGATTATGTTTGGTGTTCTGGCGATTTGGTGTGATTTTGGAGCAGATTTTACAGTCATTTTCCCCTGGAAAACTAATGACCGTTAAGGCAAATATAGGAGCTGTTGTAGAAGGTTTGAGGGAACTGAGCTAGAACCTCTGTCAGAAGCACCTTAGTGCCAACCTGTATTTCAATGTCACTGTTTAGCTCAGATAAATTTGAATCAGGTTCAATCTATGCACATCACGATTTTTGCCTCACAAATAGGTTCTTGCTTCCAAGACAGTATTTTTTCCTTAAAAAGAAATTAAATATACTTTAAACATCAGAATTTAGTAAACAGTTGTGTAGAAAACCAAATATTTTTAAAGGTAAGCTGGGTATTAATAGTGAGAGCCGAATCTCTTTTTAACTGTAACAAGTAGTATGAATGTTCCAGGACTGACTCATACTTTGTGTCCTTGCCAAGAATGACGTGAGTAAATATATCCCAAAGCCAGCTCTTTTTCAGGAGACTGTTGTTAACCGACACTTGATATATTACAGCAGCATTCATCACTACTCTTCAGATCAGGTTCAGTCAGGAGTCTGCTTATATTTGTTATTTTTCTTTTTTCCCCCCATTTTTTTCAGACTGTCTCATTCAGCTTTGTTTACAAACTGTAGCACTTGACCTGAAATAAAACAGTGCCACGAAATTTCAAGAAAATGTTGTTATATCCACTTGAAGTCTACATGTTTCAGCATTTTTTCAGCCTATATACCTCAGTAGTAGCGAGTCTTTGAAGCTGTGAATGCCACAGAGATTGAAAGGAAGTTTACTTCATATTTAAGATCCAGAAGATAATACAGAAGCACTTGAACTGCTATTCTTAGATGTTCTTGGTTTCCAGGAGCTAATCCTGGGGTGGGATTTCAAACAAGGTCTGAGTAAGAAGCCAGGCTAACTACTTCACAGAGGCTCTTGGGGCAAATGGAATGAAGCTGCATGTTTTAAATTCAGTTCATTATGTAGAAGTAAAATCAAAGCCACATACCTGAAAGCTTTTCTTGTTAGAGAATTTCTAAATTCAGAATTTCTAAAATACTTCAGTGACAGCTTCAGTACTCCTGGCATATTGTAGGCAATACGATGCTCTGGTAATTTTTTAGGTAATTTATTGGTACAATATCACTAAAAAGTATTTAACAAAATGAAAGCAAGGCCTTTGTCATTTCGGTTTGGGATTATAATAGATATGTTCTGTGTAGTTTAAAAACAAGCAGTGTTTTTATTTGAAGCAATTATTAAATATAACAAAATTGGCATCAGAATGCCAGCATGTGAAAATAAGGTGTTTGAATCTGATATGTAAGTCTTCTAAAATTCTGTGATTATTTCATAAGATAATGAGAGGGTGAATGCAAGGGAACGCTGCAAACCATGATGTCAGCTTCTGACTCCCACAGTTACTACAGCAGGTTTTCAGATCTCCAGGCACCAGACAAGAAGCTCTTCTTTGCATCTCTAAAGAGATGGCTTTACAGCGGAGATGTGCCTTGAAGCTGGAACATTTATTCATGGATCAATGGGTGGCATTGCTTGAGAGAAGCTCGCAGCCTGGCAGCCTTATTCCTGTCAGTATGTTTTGATGTTAGACTGGAGGAGATTTGTCTAACACTTGAAAGAAGTCTTGGGATGGGGAAAAAAAAACGGGAAGTGAGATCAAACAAAGGCTTGATTATAGATTGTTTAAGTAGGAGCTTCCGGGGCAGGTATAGAGCAGTTTTTACATATTAATCTTATACCTATTACTTTCCTGTGTGAGTAAAAAGATTGTACTTCTATAAGTAAACAAACAAGCAGTAGTCACAATGTGCAAGGTGGAGGCTGGAGAGGCAAGCTATTAATTTGATATTCTTGTCGGGGGAAGAAAGGGCTGTTTTAGCTTATGCCTTGGAATTTCAAAGGAACACGTCACCTTGGCCCAGTTTACAGCCTGGTTAGAGCTGCAAGTTATTCCTTTTCATAGGGGCGACATTATCTGGATGTCATTTCTTTGTTATTCTGCTACAGAAAGAGGAATATGGAGCTCAAGCGTGAGCATTTCTATAAGAAATGCCTGCCAAGAATTTCTGTTGGGATATTTTTTATTGCAGAAAGTGTGTAACAAATAACTGGTCAGATTTTGTCTGCAAATATTCACTGGTGATAGGTCCAAATGAGGGTTATATAGAATTTAAGTGTGGCTCAGAAAGTATTTCCAGATTTTGCTGTGGCGAAAGTCTTGCAAATGCAACGTAAGGCAGTACTTTTTACTGAATCTCTAACCATGCTGCTCAGAGAAAGCGCTCTTACGTATCAATCTTAAATGGTGTACAAATTGCAAAGCCAAAATACAGACATTTAACACTTTAAACCACTGTAAAGATTGTTATTGACAATATCTACTTCTGATCATTTCACTGTGAACATACTGCTTTTCTAAGACCAGTCGTGGCTTTTGTCTTTGTTTGTTTGTTTTTAGTTATTTTTTAAAATGTTCCTTTTGTTTGGGGGTTTTTTTTTAGCATTCAGGAAGGAATAAGTGCGATGTAAATAAATGAATTATCTGCACTGAAAACAGCGACTTAGGGCAGTCAAACCCATAACCACTTCAGATAAATCAACAGCCAGCAAAGTTAACTGACCCACACCATCCCGGTTGGTTCTCTGTTCTAGACAGTTTTTAAATGCTCGTATTTTATTTCTAGGCTACATTGCAGACCCCAGTGCCACAGTTTCCAGAAATACATTCATTATGAGCCTACAGTAGGGAATGAAGACTGCGGCCATCATTTCTGTAGTCCTGAAGTACAGTCCTCCACCACTTGAAGCAAAGTTTTATGAGCTCACAGTGGTAGTAATTTTACCTCTTCCCTATGGATTGATCTCATGGAAGTAATTTCACTTCTTATAATCAGAAAGTCGTTGCATTCCTCCAAGGCCACTTTTTGCCTCAGCCCTAAAGAATGACGACCAGTCTTAGGAGGAATGTCACTCCAGTCTTGCCAGTGTGAAAAATGAGGGTATATGGTCTCTCATGTGGAAGTAAAAATGAGTTTGAACAGCATGATGGTAACAAGCTTCTCCTTATTTGGTAGGCATCTTATTCTTACTTTTTTGTAGTCATATCTAACAATACACAAACCATTTAATTATTCAAGATGTTCAAGGAATGCTAACAGACTCCATCAAATCTCGGTTTGGAAGCCTAAAAAATTTTTTTTAAATAATAAGAACCGCAGGCATCCGGTGATTAGCAGCCAGCGATCAGCACTTTGTAAAACTTCCTACTTTTGTAGCATAAGCAGTTACATCCGATTTATTCCTTCACAGTAAATAAGGATCACCACATTGGCTCAGAAATTAAATATACAAAGCTGAGCAAAACTCATTCCCAAAACAGCAAACACACTGTATACCTGCTGACTTTTTTTTTTTTTTTAATGGGGGATTTTTGAGGGGAAGGAAGAAGGGGAGTAATCTGCAATGTACTCAGTGCAGGATAATTTAGCTGAAGTAAATATCTACTTTGTACTGCTTGATACACGCAGCGTTGGTCCCAGGTGACAAACTTGTTTGAAACCAGTAACCGATAGAAGCTTTGTCAGGTAGGACTCTGAGTGACAGGTACTGACCTAAATATTTTCCAGAAGATCTCTCCAGCTTGCTCCCAGTGAGTAGATGGTGGTGGTGCCTTAATGGCTTTGTGAGTCTAGGAGTTATTCATGCTCCAGTTTTTATCTTGTGTTCATGCCAGCAGTGGAGCACTACTATTCTCTGAAGGGGGTTTTGAACAATAAATTTGTGTAAATGTAGGTGTGTTTGAATCACAGCTAGATTACAAGACCTTAAACAGGAGGAAATACATCATCTTTATCTAGTTTTCATTTCTCAATAGGTATAAACAGAGTGAACGCCAAATGTAACTTCTATTCTCATGGATTATGGTATTTTCTCTATAAATATATTAAGGTAACAGGGGAAAGGGTCGAGTGTTGAGTAGTTATGGAATTGTTCCAGTTGGTATTTTTATAGAGATAATTACAGAGAAATTCTAAATTAAATGTAACTTTTCCCTCGTCTCTTTTTCACTTTTAGCTGCTGCTTTGAGTAAATTTTCGGGCTGTTAAAATACCTTGAATCCAAACCAAAAAACGTAAATTTTAAAGCTCACTGCAAACCAAACCATTTCAGATATGTGTTGGCTTGAATCTGAAAGGCTAAAAATGCAGATATTTGCTCATTTTAATGCATTTTCTGTAAGTGGACTTATCCAGAACATAAAATATGAATTAAAAAATTTTACTAAGAGATGCAGAATGTCAAGGAGAATAGTTCTACTTCTCCATGTTTTTTTTAATTCAAGCCATTTCTGGCAAAGCTATGGAAAACTGCTGAGTTTTGTTAAGGACAGCAGATTACTTGGGCCGTTGGAGGAAAAACAAATTAACAATTAATACTGTTTAAAAACAGTTTTTGTAGTATTAAAACTCAAAAATCAGTATTACTGAAATTATTATTGGCTGAATAAGACTTTCCTATATTTTCTCTATTATCTGAGCTCTTGGATAACATGTGGTATCAGAATAAAGGAAAATAAATGAGCACCATTATATATTTTCCACTTTAGGAGCTGGAACAGAAAACTTCTCAGTCTGTAACGACAGCCTTCTTTGAGTTGTGTGTAGACTCATTTACTATACCTCTTCACTTCTAAATAAAATTTTAGGATATGAAATATTTATCTTTGCACATTTTTATCATTGGCCTGAATAATATAAATTACTGAGTACTCTGTGAAAAATTATAAAATTTAATTTTTTTGTTGTGAATTATCTACTTCAACTTAAAAGCAGAATAAAATGGTTCTAAAAAATAGATTACCTTAAGCAAAATTTTTTTAGCTTTTTGCCGTGTGGAAGTGATACAATGCTATACTTTCACATAACAAAATAATGGAATTATTTAATTATTAATTAATATATACCAGCACATGGCTTTTACAGTTCATAGATACCTTCATTTCTGGTTAAGCTGTGAACACTGGAAAGGTGAATAGTCTGGAAAAAAATACTGTTCCTAACATGTAAGAGGGGATGCATGTATTTATATTTATATAGTGCAGCAAAACGTAACTGCCGATTGAGTGTTGGTAGCTGGCCCCCTCTGAAGGGCTCTGTGAACTGGAAGGCACTGGGGCTGCCTTCAGGTTCTTCTTGTTAATGAAGTCTGTTGTCAACGTGCTTAGAGTTACCATGCAGCTCTGGAATCAATTTAGAATGTAGAGAAGAAATAGAAATAACCACGACAGAGTGAAGACTTTGAAAATTTGGGAATTTCAGACGATTTGCAGGATCTACACAAAGAATCAGGAGGGAATTGGAGACAGATACAATGACAGGATTTCAGAAGAAATAGCGTTTTACAAGGCTAACAGGAAGCTTTGAGTGGAAATAACAGAGTAGGGAACTTTGGCATCTCTTCAGCCACTGAGAAGATGGGGGTCCAGCGTAATTGATTTTTCATGGGTGCATTAAATCCCATTTTAGTTCTGCCTTGCTGCCTGATGGCACGGCCAGCAGACATCTGCAGACAATTTTGGCCAATTCTACTGACATTTGTGCCCCATTTCTGGGGAATTCTGGTGGACGATAGTTTTAATGCACATTATACTTTGGAGAGTTCTATGTTTATGTTTATGCCACATTTCCCTCCAAAATAAGGAGCACTCTGTATAATTTACCGAGTGCCTCATTAGATATTATATTACTCTTTTCTGTGCTTATTCAGACTTGGCACTGAGCCTTGATTCGTTTTGAATACCGCAAACTCCTTCATTTTCCTGCTGAGCTACTGACTACTTATTTTTTGTTTTGGTTTGTTTTAAAAAAAAGCGGGCATGAGGTTAGCCATGAGTATGTCAGGTGAATGCAGTGAGCTGGTTTTAGATCTCTCTGCTAATAGGAAAATTGCTGCAGGAAGTGTAAATAATGAGCTTGCTAATAATATAGCAGGAAGCTGATGCTCAGGTTGATGCACCCACTTCTATTAAAAGTTTGAAGATGATTTTCAAAATCATGGTTAATTATGACAGATGACACACAAATATAAAATCCTCCTATCAGATCAGCTGGAGGAATCTCAGATGTAATGGAAAGGCGGGACTGACCTTTCTCAGGTGCAGCTTTTTGTCTCCATTATGTGGTTCTGCCTGATTTCCTCTTTTGAGAGGATAAATGCAGGCAGCTCCTCTCCAAAGGTGTGTGGTTATTCATCAGAACTGCCTAAGTGGTGCCTCTGGAGCTGTGAGGTAGTTGCTTTGCTTGGCTTAGATGAGAGTTTTTAAAGGTTTGGAGTACCAAGTCCAAAACATGTGTTTTACAAGAATTTTCATGGTTAAGCACAAAGCTGCTTTTGGTACTAGAAAGGATACTTTGTAAAGCAATTCCAGAGGTATTTTTTTAATGAAATGATTTTTAAAATACCTGTTTCAGATCTAGTTGAGCACTGTGTGTATATGGCCATAAAGATTGTGCCAGTTAGCTTGAGATCACTGGGGAATGCTCAGATGAGTTCATGGCCAGGTGACCTGTGCTACATCTTCTCTTAGCGGAGGCACATTTAGTTCTTGTGATGTTTAAAGAAGAAAACAGGTACGTCAAGTGAAGTCTTATACGTGATATTCACTAGAATTTTCCTTTTAAAATGCTTTCAGGTATGTTTGATAGTCCCAGCTGGTGAATAAGGTAAAGGAATTCTGAGAGATGTTTTGGAAAAGCTATGAAAACATCAATTTATTCTCGGTTATTGCAACATCAGAGTTGAGTCTGAATGCATCTTGATCATTTTAATACATACAACTAATACATAATTTAGTCTTTTTTACAATTATTTTGTATCTCTTCAGTGTTAACGTGCTTTTTTCAATGAACATAATTTCATGTATTTATGCTGTAGCATATGCTATTATAGAAAAAACTTGTTCCGTGATTTTTGAGGTGTGAAATGGATGAACGTTCCTGATCACCGTGTTTTAGATATGTGTGTGTTAGTTCTATATGCATTATCTAGTAATATCTGTAAGTAAGAAACTAGCCTTAATAATACATAAAAATCACCCAGTATTGCAATTCCCAAAACTCCTAAGCTTCCATTTTTCTGTCTAAAGAAAGTTCTCTGCTGCTCTGTGTGTGAGTGACAGCATGCCATGGTAATTAGCTTTTACTCATCACTAAGTGTGGCTTTGTGAGCTCTGTTCTTTTGATCGTATATGATAACTCTTTGATGTTACTGGGACTTCAGGGTTTGTAGAGAAGATACTTTAAATAACAACTTAGAAACGTAAGTTTTCTTGAAAATGCCGGTTTTCAAACCAGAGCAACTGATGCTCTAATTAGAAATAGGGTCTTCGTTTTCCCCTGGGCTGTGTATCACTTGCATCAGAACGGCCTTGTGAGCTCAATAACCTATTCAGCGCCCCAGTTGGCATGGGGGTGGAACATTTTGCTTGGTTGTTTGGGATCTGTCTTTTTCCTTTAAGAATGTGAATGTTCCTTACAGTTAAAGTCACTTACTGTGGAAGTGTTCTGGTTCATATCACAGTTAGTAGCAAGACAGTGGTTTGTAAATTTTGGTTGGAATATGAAACACTCAATTACTGCCCTTCTCAGATATTTACTGTGATGTTTAGATTTCATGATGGAAGCTTTATTGTAAATTTGTTTTAAAATTTTGCATTAAGTTTAGGTTTTGTGTATGTGGATGACAGGGGATTAATGCTTGTTGGTGCTTATGAAAGGTCAGCTCCAAATATCTTGGTGATCTGTTGCAGCCTTCTAGCTGGTGTATGGTCTGTCTAGAGCACCACAGCGCTTTAGTGCATTTTGTTATTTGGGGTAATTCTTTCTGAGGAGCTGAAACTCAACACCAGCATTGCGGTAGCATGTGTTGAACAGTCTTGTCCATGTCCACCTTTTGCTGAAGCCTTAGGCTTCTGACTGATACTGTGTGCAACTGGTCTTACTGGTTCTGTTGTTTTTTCCTAAGACCTTAGTCCTTACCTTCTGTCAGTCTCCTGAGAAAAGTATCTGGAAGTCTTAGCTACTTTAAAGCAGAAAAACTGTCATTCATTATTCACTGGTTGGTTTTGGTGGGGGTTTTTTGGTAACTAGTTCATTACTTTGGAACGTAGTTATTTATTATACCAAAGACAAAACAGTGTGGTGAAGAGAATGTAAACCTGAGAAAAATGTGGTAAAGAGAACATAAACCTGAACCAGTGTGTGCTAATAGAAAGTACAGACACAAACTATGGTTTTTAATAGGTACCAGGTCTATGTTTAGAATTTCATAGTGATGTATCGCATCTCAAAATCCAGATGGTTTCATATTTCGTACTGCTGTGTTTTCAAGGTTTGATCTTATGCTTGTTTGAGTCGGTGGCAAATTTTCCTTCTAAGCTCAGTGGGGCCAAATACAGCAAATAGAGGTAGTAGGTACTGTATTTGATCCCAACCAAAATTGCCTGCAACTGGGTACTTTGGGATTTTAGTATAGGGTCTGCCTACACATTGTTTCCATTTTTATCTTATTGGCAAAAATGCACAGTTTATGTTTTCAGCCCCAAGGCTATGCATTTGACATTACAGAGATGAACAAAGGAGAGACAAGCAATGAGATTTTGAGGACATTGGGGTTATAACTGGGGACAGTCAAAGAATTCAGCTAAAGAGTGTGAGCAGGCATCCTGTCCAGCTTTTTGTATTTTGTTTGGACAACCTGGATTTATTTTAAGTAATATCTGCCAAAGAAATTTGGGGTTGTATTTTTTTTTATTATTACAGCCTAAATAATGCTGGCACACCTTGTTTTTGAATGCTTTTCTGCTTCTTAGTTATGATGTAATGGTGACTTGTACAGATGGTGATATTTCGGGTGGAGATTATGATTATTGATGCTTTAAGGAGCTTGAATAACAAATTATTTTCTTACACACAAAAAAATATAGTCACTCACGTTTTCACACAGTATTAAACATCATATTCCACATTAAGTGGAATAATTAGTTCCATAATTCAAACCTCAAAATTTCAGCTGTTTAACAAAAATCATCCTCCCTCTCAACAACAAAACTGTGGCTGTATTCCATTTTTGTTATATTTAGTGCTTGTTGTATAAGTTTGTAGCATGTACAAGAATCTCTGAAGAGCAAAGCTCATCATTTTACAGCTCAAAGAACACATAAAATACAGTTGAATAGATGTTTAGATAAATCTATTTTAAGTGAAATTAATTGAATTTGGATTAATCCAATTCAATAGGTCCCCATCTCCTTAACTGTACTGGTAACACTGTATGTACTCTTTGCTGTGAAAGGAATCACTGTGCTAAAAATGCCCCTCTCCTGCCCTCTGCTTTCTACAGGGTCAGTTTTAAGCTAGATCCTGCCATTAATCCTGTTTACAACACAGTTCTATGTGGCCTCTTACCAGCTCAACAGATGGGTCATGAATCCCGCAAAGAGGGCAGGGACCTCTTTGAGTGGTTTTGCTGATGGAGGAGAAAAAGTTGCATAGAATCCCTTGGAGGAAGGATCTCTCAGAGCATTTAAATTCATGGTATGGCAATAACAGTTGGAGGAAAAATGTTCTTTTTTTTTATTCTGTATTTGAGTTGTGGGACTATAGATCACTGTGTGCCACCCAGGCTTGGTCAGATCCCCACTACTGGGGCAAATGGTTAGTACAGCATACACCTGTCAGAAAGGCAAGTGAACTGTCTCAAATAATAGAATATCTAAAGGCTTTTTTGACACTAAACTTCTCCTGTGGACAAACTGGTATGGTCTGTACTTCTGTCTGAATGTTTTAAAGGACAGCAGGCTTTTCTTTGACCTCATACTACAGTAACATTGGCTGCTTTTTGCCAAGGATGTGAATTGCCTTGCACAGTTCTGCTTGTCAGCTTGATTTCTGCAGAATACCTGCAGCCTTAATTAGAGCCAAGTCAACATATTTTTAAGAACTCTGAATTCTGTAAAATTTTGTGCTTCATCAGCAAATGAAAATTCAAGTTGCAGTCTAGTTTTAAAAATCACGCTCTAGTCCTAACCTGTGAGAAAACTCCTTCAAAGTGCCCTAAAACTGCATTGCTTTCAGCAAATCCTGGATTTAGAGTGATTCTACTTGATTTAAAAAAAACAGAATACAGAAATAAACCTGAACTAAACCCAACTTCCTCCTGAAAAAAAAACCTGTTTCCTCATTCTTTATTCTTGAAACAATTGTTCATCATTTCAGTCTCAAGGGAATCTTGTTTAAGGGGGAGGAAAAAAGTTTCAAAGATCTTAGAATAAATCCAGATTGTATTGGAAAGCAGTGGAGAGAGGTATTATTGTAGTACTGAGAGAATCTTCACTCCACACACACTTTAACACTATGATGATTTATAAAACCTTGTTCTCTTACTGTGATTTTTCCTTTTCCCTTCTCTTTCATTTGTTTCTTCAAAAATAAATTGCAGCGTGCACTGAATGTAAGCCAGATGGTTCAGATTTATTATCCATATAGCCTTGTAAAATATGCTAAACGGGAGCACAGCTATGTTGACACTAAAACCCCGGAGTCTGGCTGCATATAAACAACGGAAGCACATTGCTCAGAGTCCAAATAGTTCTTCTGGCATCTGAAAATCATCTGAATTAGTAGTGGGAAATATGGTGGAGTAATGGAGTCCCTCTAATGCTCCCCTTCTCGGCCAGAAAGCTGCGATTTGACATTGAAGACTCCTGCAGGGTTTACCTGAGTGTGTTGTGCATGGCTCAGAGCTGCTACCCAAGGCAAGGCTTTATTCACGTGGAACAGCATTGCTGAAAGTGCAGGTTAGGATCAACAAAAAGATTGAGCCTTAATTCGGTGAAGAAAAAGTGAAGATTCTTGATTGAGCAAGTTAATGTTCATAAAACTAAAATCAGACCCTACAGAGCACTGGTTAGAGCCCAGCTATTGCTGTTTGGCTCTTACACACCTGATATATTGTCCATCTTGTTTGGGGTTTTGCTCCACTCTTTTTTTAAATTTATTTTCTAAGGCTTGCAGCAGTTGACTTTATCTTGTAGGTCTGCATGAGAAAAACTGAAACTGGTAACTGCACTTAGTATTTAAAAGTAGTAATAGTGGGAATAAAATAATAATGTGATCAATGAATTATGAAAAGTCCTGCTGATGGAATAACAACTCCAGAAACAATATTCTGAGATGACCCGTAAGGTTTGCACGCTACTTAATATCTGGTACCCACTTGCAAAGTCCTGAGCCTGGTAACTTAAGTTGCTAAAGCAGAATGTTCCAGAGAGGTATGTTCAAAACCATTAAAAACCAGAATATCCATCATGTTCACTGCCGGGTTTTCGGAGTCCTGTTGTTTGGTTGGTTTTTAAAGCAGCTAATTTCCATCTTTTTGTTTGGCTTTAGCCATGAAAGACTGGTTGAAAGTTAAAATTAAAGTGCTTCTGTTCCTGATATCTTCTTTCTTTTAACGTGTATTAATCAATTGTAGCTATATCTCTTAGGTCTTATTTTTGATCAGTTAAATGAAGAGATTATCTCATGATGTTCCTCCAAATCCTGCACCACTTTTATGCATCTTCTTTGATTTTTAATTTTTTGTTTAATGCCTGCAATTTTAGGATGTTAAAATTGGCTGCAGGATTTAAGTAACATTTTGCCTATGGTACATCCAGAAGTAAAATCACTCTCCTATTTCTGTCAGTACATTCTTACATGTTTGTCTAAGGATCAAGTTCTGTCTTTCACCATGGCATTATATCCTGGGGGCTCATATTTAGTTACTGGACCGTCTCAAATCTTTTTTGGAGTATCTGATTTCCCTGATGTGTGGCCCCATTCTGAAAGGATACCTGACAGTCTTCGTTCCCCAATGTGTGAAATGTGCTTGGACATTTAAAAAATGGATTTCTTCCAATGGGTCAAACTTATTAAATGATCCAGATTGTGCTGTGTAATTGCCCTAAAATCCTCATTATTTACATTTGTACCAATCTTTCTGTATTCCATTTTATTTGTAATGATCTTCTATTTAATATCAGCAGAAATTTTTATGAAGGACAGAAAGAAATGGTGGTAATTGCATGTCAGATATTAATCACCTGCCAATGGATGTGAATAATGACGATACATAAAAACCTGGTTCAAAGGAAGCGATGAAAAGCGGAAGATTGATAAGATTATAGTGACACAAGAAGGGCATTAAACGGGGTTCAAGAATGGCTGGCAAAGTGAAAATGAGGTTTTTTACTCTGCAGAGGTGGACAAGGTGTAAATACAGGATGTTGGAACTGCATAGGAAAGGGAGGAAGGACTATAGTGTCTCTTATGTAGCTAAAAGATCAAACAAGACAGACAGTAACTGAAATTAGACACCCTTCGGCCCGCTTCTCTCTTTTAAAGAGCAATTTTGATATCATCTTGGTACTTTTTTTTATGAACTTGAAATACACTGAAAAAACCTCAAAATGTCCTTCAAACATCATAGTTTGGGGATATTTAGGTTGTTTCTTTTGGTGGTACCATTTCCATGACATTGTGTAAGCTATGTAGGATTTCTTGGGTTTCCCCTGTTACTGGAGGAAGCCAGACAGCCTTAGCAACGCTGGCTCTCAGGAGCTTGGAGTGTGAAGTCACTAGCTTGCTATTTTGATAACTGAGTATCATCTCATATATATTGTATAGGTTCAAAGCATATAATATAGGATCCACTTTTATCTGTAGTATTTTCTCAATAAGAATTTTTCTGGATACGCTTTCAGTTTCAGAGCAAAAAAAAAACACCTCAAGGATCTGCCCTCACTCTTGCTAACAGATTGCTATTCTCTTCACGACCGAATCAGAAGGCTTTCTGTATTGCTGTCAAGATGCAATCACGGATAGAGAAGATCAAGATCGTTTCCTAGAGGTGAAGTTTTGCATAATGTCTCCATAGCATTATTACTCAAACAGGAATCCCCTGGCTTTCCTTTGGCAGTTAATTAGAGTCTGTGCAGGGAATGAGTCAGCCGGAGTTGTGTGGCTGAGAGGGTGTTGATTACAGAACTGAAATCATACTAATGGCCTCTCTTAGCCTATTGGTAAAAGCAATAGCTGGCTGGCATTTTTACAATAAATTTAAAGCTGTAAAATGGCATTTTAAGAAATACTTTGCTTAAAATACCATTATGAAAATAATAATTTGCACAAAGAAATGGTGACTTCCACACTCTTCCATGTGTTTGCCTGTGCATGTTTCGGAGGCAATGGCTGCAGGATCTGTACTTAGGCGAGACTTTTTGTAAAGGTTCACAAATCACTTCACTGAACTGAAAATGCTGTGAAGCTGTAATTGCCTTCTAATATTATAGATCACAGAAATTGGTTAAAAATATTTGCAAAGGAGAAGTTTTTGTGCTCTCTCTTACTGAGGCAAGCAGTGCATTGCGACTCATAAAAATAAGCAAATTCACAGTTAAAGTTTCTTTCCTTTCTTTCTACCTGATAAAGCCCAAGCAAAAAACTCCAGGGTGGCTCTGACTTGCAGAAGTTATCTGTAGGAGATTGCGATGGAAAGCTGAGCGCACAAGACTTTGGAGCCCTGTGTTTTACCAGCAGATGAGGATAATCTTCCTATGAAGATTTCACTGACATTAATAATGCTATGAATACTGGTGTGCTGGCTGCGGAGCTCTCCCAGATGGTATCAGAGGATTTATTATCCCATCGATACCTGTATATTTTACTTTCCATTGTGTGGTGATTCTCTTTCAGTTTATCAGTTCCTTCCTTTTATAGATCAGCTGTGGTTCAACAAAGTGAGGTTTCTATCTATTAGTATAATATCAGAAATTCTTTTTGGTCATTAAAACAAGGGTTTACAAAATAAGGCCAGCACAGAGGTGGGAACATCATGACTGAAGTTTAGGCTCCCCTTTTTTCCCCTAGCTTTTCATGGTCAAACCTTGAAAATACCTATCTCATGCTTTTCCAAGAAGATGGCCAACTTCCCTCTTCCCCCTTCATTTTTCTTCAGCCTATCGCTCTGGTAGCACATTCCCTGGAAAGCACTAATTCAGAAATGAAGTTACCTAGCTGACCCCTGAAATTACATAGAGATATAAAATACATGCAGGTAAAAAATAATTGGTGAGTATATGAATGAGTGAAGTGCTGTGGCAGGAGATGACAGGTCACAGAGAAGCTGTTACTGGATTCTCCTGTTGCAGTCACTTGATGCACTCATTTTTCATCTGCTAACAATAGAGTTGCATTTTAATAACAAGTTTAATTTGTCTGCTAATGATTCATTTCAGTACTTGGATATCTACATCCATTTAGGAAGCTGTGGCCTGTACACAGTACGGGAAAATATTGAGAAAAGAGCATGATTGAGTTTAAGTGCAGTATTCATCACAACAGTTTTACAAGTAATTGCCTAATTTGAGCATTATATGCTCCTCTGTTAAGCTGTATTATACATAACATCACTTGTCTTTTGTATGCTGAGTTGAAAATCTAATGTAAGATAAATAACTCCTTACTAGAGGAGATCAGGAGGAGATTATTTACAGGAAATATACCTGGAGCTTGGGCTGAAATGGAAGTGTTAGCAGACAGTTTATGTAATAAAATGGTAGACAAGAAGTTGTTACAAGCTGTTTTACTAACAAAATTCTAAAAGTCCTAAAACCAAAACAAACAAAACACAGCCAAACCTCAAATGTGCAATAGCTAATATATAATATTTTATTCAAGTAAGTCCTAATACTGGAGGGATAGCAGATTGCAAATGAGAGAGAAATCTTTAAAAGGGGTGATCCTGTGATTGTGGTATACTGGGGAAATAAATCTGATGTCCCTGCTAGGCAAGTTTGGTAGAAACTACTGTGAAGAGTTAAGTGACATGAATAAATATGATACACGGGGAAGAATCAACATGGCTTTTATAAATGGACGTGTTCTTCCTAAATCTGTCAGAGCTCTTTGTGGGAGGTGGTGGGTGTGCTCGGAAAGGCCTCTTTGGTTGCTGGCATTGCATATATGTTTTCAGAACACTTCTGTCAAGACTTTAGAAGATATCAAAATATAGAGGGGGTGGGAATAAGAAATCCTTTTGTGGATTAATTCTTGTTAAAAATGGGAAATGAAGGCTAGGAATAAGTGCTGAGGCCTCAGATGCATGGTCTGTAACCAGCACGATTACCTGAGTTTTGTGCTGTGGTGTTTAACGTCATCTGCTGGCTACTAGCAGAGAGACTATTGGCCTAAGACGGACTTCTCAGTCTGATGTAATAGGTAATTCTGCCCTCCTTAGCACAGTAAGATTTTCTTAATTTTTGTAGACCGTATTTAATTGCAGCTGAATGCTGTTAGAATTCACTAAATAAGGGCTGCATTCATGAGCAATGCAAAAGGAGATTCTTTCCTTTTCAGAATCTGAAATGTTAATTTAGTATTTCCCATCTTTTACTGTTTTCAGGTGGCGGAGTTGTAAGCCTTACATATACCTTGAGGAGTAAAGTTTGAATATATGTCTGAAATCATTTTTACATAGCTCCTAACTGCTTTTTAAATGTCAATAAAGCCTAAACAACCCCCCCCCCTTCTAATTATTGGTTATTTCCCCCACTTCTTTACACTCTGAACCCTTGCCGTGTTTTTCCTTCCATGGCTAAACTACACACTTGAGCAAATGGTTTTGCACTTCCAGGTCTACTTTTGTTAATACATTTGTGATATTCATAGTCTTAATAGTTGTGCTCAGTTTCACAAGGCCTGAAAAAAATGTACCTTGAAGTGAAATCAAGTCTGAGGTAACAGCAGATTATTTTATGTTATATAACAAGCACTACAAACTTGTTAGAAAAATGTGATAACTTCAGTAATCTGATGAAACTGATAAATGTGACAATGCTCAATTTTACACTGTATTAATATAACATGACGTGAAAAGTGCCTGGTTAACCCAGAAATTATGCTGGCAACTTACCCTGGTAGTTGCATATATGCCAACTTCAGTGGCAGTGAATTAAATATCTCCTAAGGCACTTGGAACCTGACAAGGCAAAGGATAATTCTTCTGAAAGCTGTATGAGCAGATGTAGCCAGAAAAGAGAACTGTCCCTATGGGACACCTCACTTGTTATCTACAGCTTCACTTTATTGTCTTCTGATGTGCAGGACTGTCATAAAGAAAAACCTGTGGATCAAGAACTCCTGAGATTCTGTCATCATGCCCTCAGTGCTGCTATTCCTACTTTTCATTTTTTTCCAAAGAAGTTTAGATGTTAACCCAGCAGCTTCTGATTGATGTTGGATTGAAGTCAGAATTGCAGTGAGTTGAGCAAAACCTCAGAGCACCCTTAAGATGATCATCTAAATTTTCCTGGGTGTCTTTCTAGAAAAGGAGGGTGATGAAGCACGATGTGCTGCAGGAAAGACTTAGAAGCAATACCTGTGATTTTCCTGAGTGGTGCTGTGATGAAGTTGTTCTACTGATTTGATTTTGGACCTTAAGATCTTATTTGTCAAATGAATGAAATTTCTCATCCTTTTAGGAAAAGCAATTAAGCAACTTGATGCTGCATCTAGCTGTCCATCGATGGACGAGAGAGTAAGACGCAGCTCCCCTTTGGTTCTGGCCACTCTAGATGCTGGTATTCTTCAGAAAAGGAGGAACTAGGATACACAAACAAAATGTGGGTGGGTAACACATCTCGTAGGTTCTGGATATAAAGATAATCCAATGTGGCATTCCAGGCTTTTAAAATAAAAAGAGCAAATAAAAAAATATTTGAGACAATCAGCTTTTAGAGTGCACTCCGTTTATACTTGTGGCAAAATCTAAGAAGCATGGTTTTGCTTAGCAGTAATAAAGCTGATTATTACAGAAATTTTGACAGATCTACAGTAGAAAGGGAGGAAATCACAGATCTTTGAGTACTTTTAGTGTGAATAAATTAAAATATTTAAAATTTCTCTCCCAATTCACTTCAGATTTGTATTTCTCTTCCTCACAGCCCCACCTTACTGCTGTCAGGCAGTCACCTCTTGGTCACTAGAGTGCTCAAGTTCTTCCCTCTTCCACTTCTCTCTTTTTTTTTTTTTTTCCCCTCTATTTTCCTCTAACTCCTGAGTCTCTTCACAGTAGTAGTAATCTGTTAATAGTTCCCGGATGGCACGACCTGTTGTATTACTGTATTGCATTCAATTTCTAGTGATCTAGTTCTCAAAGTCCTGCAGCTCTGTTCAGACAGTATTTCAGTCTCTTTATTGACGTAGGCTTTTAAGTTTATTGTTCATGTGTTCTGCAAGCACGCTCTGCCTGCTACAACTATGAAAATGAAAGAGAGCAGTTTAGACGGAATGTGAAAGAAGCCAATTTCAAAAAGCCAGCAGAAAGGAAATGGGTGCAGAAGGAAGAGAAAACATGCAGTGAGACGTGGATGGTAAAGTGGTGGAGGAGCTATAAAGAGTTTAGAGGTGGATTCCCAGAGAGACTTGATGTTTTTCAAGAGAGAGGGAAGCAGAGTGCTTAAGATCAAAAAGGGCAGAGTAATTAAAGGCTAGCGAGAGTGAAAGAGAAAAGGTACTTGTGTGTGAGATAACTAGACTTTACACTAGATAAATGGAACTGGATCTGGGGAGATAATTTGTGGCAACTTTTAATCAGTTTTTACCTTTAACTACAATGTATAGCAGCAAGTCCAGCAGCATACAACTAAAAATAGTTTGTAAAGTTCGAAGCAGCCCTTGCTCGCGTTCCTACCATTCAGTGTCTGTGAGGTGATCAAAGTGAAATCTTGCAAATTTTCCTGGAAGATGATCATGGAACAAAAAGTCTTTCAGCTGAGCTCTGATGCCCTTAAATGCAGCACAGTGATAGTTCCATCAGCTGAAGATGTGTGGTTCCGAAAGCACTGTTAGATGCAGCTGGCATCTGGTCTGCTTACCAGAATGAGACAGAAACTAGAGTTTGCTCATATTGTAGTCCATGATCGTTTCCAGTTATGGAAACAATGGTGAAATGCTTCATGTATTTTTGAGAGGTCATAGTTGTACTTCCTCCTGAAATTTCTCAGAGTTTGTTTTCCTGCAGTTGGAGGCTGACTCTTCCGTTGACCCATCTAGTGATCAGAGATCGAAACAATGCAGGGATACGGAGTCCTGCAGATTTACTACAGGAAGAGAGCTGGTTGTGGGAGAATTGTGAGAACACTTTGCATTAAAATAATTGAAAACCAAGGACTGTGAAAATTTTTATGCCAGGGCACAAGTATATTTAGGAGAAATATAGAATAGAAGTTATATTTTTATTAACCTGCTAATAAAGCTCTTGAAGGGGCTGAATTTTGACATAGCATTGACACGCTGTTTTGGCAGGAGAAAAATGTGAATGGCACATAGCTGCAGAGTGGAGTTAAAATTGTTTCAAAGGGAATAGAGTGGACTACAAAAAGGGATGGACTGCAAATTGTACCATGTCGGCATCGCTACTGTGCTCTCAGCAGCTCGTCAGCTGCACATCAGCAGCAATGGGCACAGAAATTGCAGGTTAGGAAACAGGAGTTAGGATGCAAATGGAATAACCAGGAGGGTAGAAATTAAGAAATAGGAGTACAGAGGACTCAAACAAGACAAGGCTGTTAAGACAGCATTTGCAAAGTGAACAAGAGATGTGTGGGAAAACAAGTGGAGTTAAAGAGCAAGCGACAGAATGTGTGAATACATAATACATAGTCATTTGAATTTTTTGGCATGAAGAACATGATAAAGATGTGGTAGACCAAGTGGATGTAATTTCCCATGTCTCATTTGCAATACTTGGTTGGATTTATTTTGACTATGAACACTTGTGAACCAAAATGCATTAGAGGAAAATGCAGCCTGAATGGTGCAAATAGTTAAATTATTTGTTTTAAAGACAAAGGGAAAAGTGTATGTCGTAAATCTTCCTTTATTCTCCTGGAGACCATGAATATTTTGGTGTAGGATTAGATAGTGTGTGTTCTCCCTTTCATTTCTGCTTAGAGAAGGTTCTAATTTTTCCCAGTTAACTAAGCTCAGGCTTGAAAACCATGAACAGACCTGGGGCCTATTTCTAGTTCTCCCACCACTCTTCAGCATGATTTCATGAAAATTGCTTTACATCTCTTTGGTTCAGTTTTCTTACCTGTGGAACGGGAAATTATAATGAGCTTTACTTTGCTAACAAAAAAAGTGCTACATAAGGATAAGGTATTATTATTAATACATATAATAATATGTATAGTAGTAATACATATGTTAGGTTTATAGAGATGTGCTCCTTGAGGATTTGCATGTTAAGAAGCCAGTGCTAACCTTGGAGTATCTCTGGAAAGTAGGTTGCAAATTTAGCAGCTTTGCATCAGGCAGCCAGTGGTGCAGGTTCCCCCTTGGTTGAAGCTGACCTGACACCGTGCCATCGGAGAGCAGTGGTTCTGCCATTGTCTGGCAACACACTGCCCTATAACAGGGTTAAAAAACTGCTTCTCCTTCGTGCTGGTGAGCTCTTATGGCTCACTGCATGGCTTAGCAATTGCAAGTGGATGCAAGAGAGAGGATCCGAATGTGCAGGTAGGAGCTGGAGACGAGCACCACTACCCTTTCCAGCAGGAAGGTGACTAACTGTAGAAGTTCATTCTAGTCCAGAAATTTTCCCTTTTTCTTTTCCTAGGTGAATTTGAGCTCTCCCATTGCGTTTCATCTGTTGGACAGGCTTCAAAGAAGAGTTGTCATTTCTGCTAGGTTTAAAAAGATTAACAAAAGAGCTCTCTGCTCACAGTGCTTCTGCCTGTCACTGGCTTATCAGAAGAGTTTTGTCAGAACTGTCTGGAAGGAGTGATGAAATGATGGAAATATTTTGATTGATATTAGACTTTGAACAGAAACAGTTTTCTGAGAAGCTCATGTAGCTACATATTTAGTTGGCTGGACTTTCCTGTCCCATACATGTTCACAGTGAGAAATGAGATCCTTAGCAAGGGGTGAGCTCTGAATTCTGGCCATGCCCCTACCTAGCTTGGTTCATCTTCTTGCATTTTTAACTAAAATTCTGAGATTCTCTCTAAAATAAATTTCTATATTCTCAAAGGGAGTTTACTTCAGTCTGAAAACACTCCTCAAATTGGAATGCTTAGATGTCCCTGCGCAGTAGCTTCAAAACACATGCATGACCATAGAAGCCAATCCCCTCACTCAAGGAAACTCGGAGAAAAATAGAACGGGGGGTATCACCTTCCTGTTGTCACCTCTGTTTCTAGTCCTTGAAAATGGAATTCCCCTTCTCCTGTTGATATAGCAGCGCATCTCATACAGATCTTTATTTGACACTGAGATATATTCAGCTTCTTCAAGTACGAGAGGAGTTGCGTTGAGTCTTTTTTTTTTTTTTCTTCATAAGCAATGGGTGAAATCAGCTCTTCGGGTTGAAAATGAATAGTATGAGAACATGGCATATGGCCGTTTGCCTAAGAAACTGTGGCTTGTGTTTATGGAAAGAAATTGTAATGTGTTGGCATTCATTGTCATTCAGCTTAACTGGGAGCCTGCCAGAATCAAATCAAAATGTGCTCACAGTATATCCAAAATACAGCACAACTGCCAATGCTGTAGTAGCAAGATGTAACAACCTGTTCCAGAATGAAACGTGAAAATTTCCCAACGTGCAAAATAAACTCATTACATGTTGTTTTCAGCCTAGTTATCACCCCCTTTTAAAATAATTTTTTTTAAATGTAATGTAAGTGGCGTAGACATAGTCACTACCGGACCATTTGTGTGTGTGTTTTTGTCAGAGACAGTTTTGTGCAAGAACTTCACATTCCAAACTCCAGTAGTGCTGTTTGGTGGCAATAACCATTGGTACTGGTCCTTACAAAACGGTGTTGAACATGACCAGTGTTCTCATGTTTCTCATCTCCTAATTTTTTTTCATCAAGCCAACTGAAAAGCCATGACTTAAGTCCCTAAAAGGTTATGTAGTATTTTCTTGATTAAACTAATATTTATGTACAATTTTAAAGAGTTTTGTAATACATTTCTTAATGCAGTTTTAAAAGGTTATGACAGAGGGAAACAACTTAGATAATGAGACAGAATGAGATATTTTTCTTTAGAAATTTTGTCTTTTTCTGGAACCAACAACCTACTAGTATTGAAGGGAATGTTGTCTCTTTACAAGGAGGTGTTAAGTCATGTCACTGCCTATCCTAGAGTGGGAGAGGCATCAAGAGTGGTGCAGTTGTAAGTACTGGGAAATGTACGTATCCTACCAAAATGCATCTTTCCTGAGGAAATTAGCACATGTATACCAGTAACTACCATGGGAGAAATTAATTCTTAGAGAGGATTTTTCAAAATGGAGGAAGCTTTAAGAGAGGCATAAATTTTCTGTGTGATGCCCTTCCACAGAGGCATGAATTTCGATCTGTGAAATTGAATGGGACCGTGTCCGAACCTTTGGCCACCGTGGGCTCAGCCATGCACTGTTCAATGCACTCTGGCTCTGCTCCAGCAATGCACTTACGTTTGATTTGAATCATGTGAATATTCCTGTGCAAATCAATTGGAGGATTAACGATACACAGGGAAGTGAGGCAGGCACTTAAGTTCTTTGTTGGATCAAGGCCACACTCGCACAAATCGTCGCTGTAGTGCGCCCTATATTAAATCATGACTGGGACCAAGAATAAGACCCTCCATGATCAGACCAGAATTAAAAATGTAGTTTTCAAATAGCTGTGTGGCCAGTAATTTTTTTTTTTTTCTTTCTGGAAGAGGGTATCTCCTAGTGGGAACTTCAGTACTACGATTTCCACAGAGTGCAATTATCTGACAAACTTCAAATTGCAGATAAGTCTAATTAGATTTCTATTTTACAAGAAAATGTGCTTGCTTTGTAGAGTTATACAGTCTGACTGCTGCTTCAGTTATGAAATTAAACATAAGATACATCTTAAGAAGATTTCTTGTAACTGTGAAGGATTTAACTGATGATTTCGTAATTCCTAGTGCAACATGGTAGAAAGTTAATTTTGACATCTTAGTTTTATTGACATAGTCTTCAGTTTCCTTCTCCTTTCCTTCATCATTTCTATATGTTCACATGGATCAGTGCCCCAGTTCACCTCAATGTGCAGCCACAAAGGCATTTGGAGGCAGCAGCAAGCGGCGGGAGGCAGAGAAGAGCAGAAAGCGACTGCTTTAGCGGCTGAATTTTCAAACTAAAGTTGTGTCACAGGCTGTTGTCAAAAAAGGTTGAGCTTCCCTTCACCTTCTGTGTGCTTCACCTTCAGCTTGCTGAAATGGGCTGACCTGATTCACTGCCGTAAAATCACTAATGCCAGTACAAGAGGAGGGGGGAGGAAAAGTTATTGCTTCTTTCGGCAGCAGCATGGTCTGAAATTGGCTCCAGCCCATTATGGAACTGCACCTTCAGGGATACTTTTATATCTGAAAAGATAAGAACCATCTGAAGAGCAGAGAGAAAAATAAAAATATAGTGCAAAACTCTCATCGCTGATCAGGTCTAGGGGTTTGGGTGGCAGAACTGGAAACATTGATACAGAAAGATGGTTAAATTTGAAGTCCTGAACTTCAGTTAAGTTTTCAATTAGTGTGTGAATTCTTTGAATCGGGAACTGGGTTAGCAAGGTTGTCACAATACAGACTTAGAGAAAAATTAAAATAATAGTATGAGTTTCGTGTAGGCACTGCTTTAGCGAGTCTTGTTAAATTCTAAATTCATATTAGTGCGGTATTAAAATAATCTTCAAAGAAAGGACTGGTACTTCATAGGGAAATAGCATTTCTAGTAAAAATAAATAATATAAACAAACCTCATCTCATTTCTTCGGTTTCTTATAGTGGTGTTGGAAAGCGAGGATGCTAGCCGTGGTAGGATCATCTGGGCACTTAACTCTGCACTTACCTAATTGTGATTTGAATTTTTTTTGCAAAGCAGGAGCAATCAGAATAGCAATGAGCCTTTCCGGCCCTTAGGAGTGCAGTCACTTCGTGCAGTATAACTCAGACTAGTGAAAAAATACAGACCCTGAAGCCCTCTAGAGGAAACACTAATTTTTCATCCTGTCCCTGAAAATGACTAAAGTAAGTCAAGGACATTCAATTTTTATAAATTGTTTTTAACATGGTTGCAGGTACCTGATTTGGGGTGGGTTTTTTTTTTTGTTAGGATATGAAAATTGATCATAGTTAGCAAATAGCTTCATTAGATGTATATTAAATGTCATCATAAATTGAATTTTCCCAGCCCCATTTATACATTCTTCAGGAAAAGCAAAACTGGATAGTACTGTCAATTAATCTACATTATCAAGTTACTTAAACTACAGTTGAGAATGTAACTTGTTATCTGACAAAAGGAAAAATCCAAATTCAGTCTTAAACAACTACTGTGTTTGAGGCCAAAATGACACCTTTTTATTTCTGAAACTCTGAATTCTTAATCACAGAGACTAGGGAGCTGTATGATGATAGAGGTGTCTTGTCTAAAAAGTAGGTATCTTTAATGCATTTAAAAGCAAGAATCATAATATATCTTATATGTAAAGCACATAAAATAACAATAGGTGTTTTCAAATGGAAAATTATCAATAGTTTGTGCTTGCCTCAGGAAAACAATGCCCTTAGCATTTAACTATTCAAAGATAAAAATTAAGATTGAGGGTGTGTGTTCCTAAAGCAGTGCAGTGTGATAATGCAACCTGGAATGATTTCACGCAATGGAATTCTTCTCACATACTTGTTTTGCTGTTGGACTGAGGTTCAAAAAGCCCAGAGTTAAGGTTCAGCTGCTACAGATGGTTTCTGCTAGTGTTGGTGCTTTGGCAGAGCGAGGTTGGGTCTGTGTGATGGAGAGGGTTCTTCGTATTCCTTAGGTCCACACTAAGCCCAAGTTGTGCGTCATCTGGAAAATCATACAGGTACAGCACAACAGTAACTAAAACTGCTAATCCAATCCTCTTTGCTGTAAAAATGCTTGTGTGCTGCTGGCTCCAGCGAAGCCGTGAGTTGCCACCCTTTACCTGTGGAATCCTCTTAACGCAGGTGGTCTGGGCTCCCAGTGCCAGAGAGCCAAGTGGCACGTTGAAGCTCACTGTTTGCTAAATCCTCTTAGTGATGAAGCAGCCCGAAATTTTGCTGTGGTCTGTAGAATTAGCAGCCGAGTTACATTTGCTCTTTGTCTGCTTTTTCACTTGCGTATGCCTTGGGCCTGTTGTGTGATGGATTCCTGCAAGGAGCCCTGCTCATCCAGCACTTTTCTGGGCCAGCAACACCTCTACAACAGCCTGTTTGAACGCACTTGATCATTACCTGTGGCCTGAAACCCTCTACTATAAATGGCACCATTTTCTTGATAAATAGGTCTTCTAACACCTTGCAAAAGCTTCTCAAGGTTTCTTTTTGCTTTTTACTAATACATAAAAATTGGAAAAAGAAAATCTCTTGGATCCAGGATGCACTGACCTTTTCCCCCATTTGCTGAGATTGGAGCAGCCAGATTTGCCTATTAATTTACCAAGTGATATCACAGGAGGAAACAATAGCAGCAATAGGTGACACTGCATTTTCACTGAGAGTTAGTACTATCCTAAGAAATGACATTGTCTTTGTTTCATGTCATATTTCTAGAAGTTCAGGAAAATGGCAATTTAGAAAAAGCTAATCGCATAATGATTTAAAGACAAAAGGTTTTGTAAATATGAAAGGCACATCGAGGTCACTCTTCTGACCCTGCTGGATGGTCTCCATCTTACTTCCCTGCTGGCTTATTTTATACAGAAACCTGTAGTTCTTTAATTTATTTGTATACTTGCTTTCCCCAGTAACTTATTGTTTCTCTTTGCATAACTTGGTCCTGCCTGAGGTTCCCAGCCATGTTATCTCAGGGTTGTGGTCAACAACCAGAAGATGACATCGAAAGCGTGTCTGTCTGTTGCAGCCTCCTGCCTGTTACTGTGGTGTTAGGTGCAGTAGGGAAGTGTGGTAACAGGAGCAAAGCCCTTCCTAAGCATGACTTAAGGAGCTGATTAACCTCTAATGTCTTTCCATGCTTAGTTCTCTGGCATATATGGAAAATAAACCAGAGTAAACTAGAAGAGACTTTTGAGAGTTTGCTGGGAATGGCTGCTAGAGCAGCAGCCTGCTCCCTGAGAAGCCATAAGCAATGTCGCCGCAAACGTTATTTCATATTGTACCACTTGTGCCGACATGGAATTAATTTATCCTGCTCAGTTAATATAGCGCATCAGTCTGGGTCAGTGAGTTAATACATTTACCTTCTCGCCAGCAGCTCTATTGTGAGGTTTTTATGGAGAGCTCTTATTACTGGCACATTTCTATTACGTATCTCTTACTCCTTGCCTGATGTCTGGAGAAAACAGCTTCAACTCTTTAACTTATGAAGAAAAGTCACGAGGAATGGTCCGAGACCTACGTCTGAGTCCTCCCGTGTTCTCCTTTGGCAGTATGCGTTCTGTAGCTGCACCAGTGGTAAGGTCTAGATGGGAACTCTCCAGTACTTCCAGTTTGATGATTCCTTTGACAAAGAGATGTAAATCTAAAATGCTAGTCCTGACCTATGTCCTTTTTTTGCCTGCTGCCATGTAAAAGATTTAATCATTTTAAGCATATTAAAAAGTAATGTTTCAAACCCATGAGCAAGTGATATCCTATGGTTTTGAAGTGTTTCATAATAATTTGATTTTACTTTTTTTTTTTGTACTGACTTACCAGTAACTTTATTGCTTTGCTGGGTGGATTAAAATTTTCTTATAGTTTGAGCTGTAATATTGTATTCATGGACTTTTGACTATGTATTTCTTTAGATATGATAAAATTCTTGCCCATTTCATGTTACTTCATAGAAGGATTTAATCTTGGATAAGCTACAGCCAGAACAAATAGCAAAACATTCAGAATTTAGAATTAAAGCACAGAATAATAGTGATTTCAGATGTAGTAATATTTTTCATCATGTAGTTGAAGGCAGAGACTTAATCGGTCTTAATCTGATACTGCATGAAAAGTGGCAGTGACTAAAAATTTCTAGCACTCATTCTGTTCAATAACAACCAAAATAAATTTGTTTGGCATCATCACATGACATAAATACATAGAATAAAAATGGGTAAATGTAAGGAGAGAGAAAAGCTTCTTTCTTCAGTGGGATTCACAGTTTGATTTCTCTTTCTTTTTTCATTTCTTCCCATTTGCCTACTTTTGCTAGTTCCATATAGTCTGTGTCAATAAGAATATTAATTCCTAGTTTGGGGATTTCCTGACTATTAACTAACAATTCCTGACAACTACCCGACTTTTAACCGAGCTCACTGCTGATCGCTAGAGCTAATTCCTCCAAACTGCGTAAGTGAAGAAGCTAATTTAGATCGTCCAGATTTATGGAGTGAACAGGACAACATAAACGAGCTGTGGTGCTGCATGTGCCGCCTTCAGGGTTTCTTTGAAATAAAAGGAATGAGAGAGCTGTACATGTGAAACCCCAGAGCAGCTGGTCCACAGCTTAGCTGACCAGCAGATGCTATCGAAAAAGCTCCTGGAAAAATCCAGTCCTAGTCTCGTCTTTACTTCTTGCAGCAGTCTGAAAGCAGCTTCCTGGTGATTTTTGGTAACTGTGAGCAATGGCCAAGGCCACCTTCTAAAATTTGTATCTTACCGGTGTTTAAACTATTACTTGTGAATTAGGTCATAGAATCACTTGCTGAAGAAATTGAGCAGAAATCTTATCAGTTTGGTCTTTTCACTGTAAATGCCTGAACTGATTCTGGCTGTTCTTTTGACAGGGAGGATTTTTAGTAAAGTATGTCAGTGAAGTTGAAAGAAGAGTTAATATATTTTGGCACTGAAACATCTGTAGCACGTTTTGTTGGATTCCTCTATGTCATCTCTCTCACCAGGACTCAGCTTTGCGAGTGTTAGCACTGGCTGACAGAGCATGGTCTGGGATTCTGGCTGTCCTGTTACAAGTTTATGTTGTTGATAACGTTTAGCTCAGATAGTACTTGTTATCTCTCTCTTCAGCAGTTTTTTTTCCTTCACGTTTAAGACAGGGACAAGAAGGGCATATCTCTGTATTGTCCAAAACCTAGTGTGGCAGGATAGTTTTGGTTTTACATGATATCAAACTATAGCTTTTTGAAGGTCAGTCTGGAATTAAGACTTTCCCGTGGGGAGTGCAAGGTAGGTAAATCCTCAGAAGCTTAAATCAGCTTCCAGTTACATTTATTTGTTCTACTAGTTTTGATTTTAAGATCAGTCCTTGTATAAGAGAACACAGTTAATGCTGTTCCTTTTAGAAGTGCAGACCTTTCTAAAATGGGGACAACAGGGGTCTGAAATAAGCTCACCTCAATGTGCTTAGGCCCTAGTGAAGGACGTATGATACTTGATTTCCTAATGTTTTTCTTTCCACCTAAGAATGGTTCCTTTTTGTTAGTGATTTTTGGGTTGGTGTGTCTTTCTCAGTTTTCTGTTACTTTTCCGCGGTTATTCCTGGCAGGAGGTTGACAGTTAATGCAAAAACATGGAAACAGAGAACTGGAACAGACTCTCTGATTCACCTACACCACCACCATGCAGTCAGGGACATGAGACAACCTTTGGCCCTTACTGCAAAAAGGGGGAATACAAAACCTGATCTCATCAATTCTCCACTTGTAAGCAAACTACCCCTTACGTATACAGGGTGTATGCTATTTCTGCTAACTGTTCATAGTGAGCCTGGAGATGTTCAACAGTTCTGGTGATGACTATGATCGCTCTTTCATAACTGGGTGGATTTGGGGATTTAATGATGCTAATCCTCCATTTTGGGTTGAGTATATATCAAAAGAGTAGCTGAAAAGTCTTCTAAATTTCATCTGGCCAAAAAGAGATTTGTATTTTGTTTATATTGTCCTTTTAGCTAATCCTAGAAGTTCACAATTTTGATATGTATTTCAGGGTGTCTGGAACAATGACTGGGATGGTAAGTGTAAGTTTGCTCTCTCAGCAAATAAAAGGGAAAGTGAAGCAAAGAATTATGGAATGTGGCTTTCTTATGGTGTAGCTTGAAAAACATGCGTGTTGGCAGTTGTGCCAGCTTAAGCATCTGCTCTTTCATCCACTGGTGTATTCCACCTCTCTTGTGCCAGTTAAAAATAGCTGGTAAGAACAAGGAGTGAAGTTAGAGCAGTTTCTAACCCAACTCACTACATAGCTGCACACAGTCGTATGAAGCACAACGAGAAAGATAGGTGATGGTACCATGCTAAGCTGGAACCAGTGCTTCTGCTAGAAGAGATCCTCATCAAACTCTGTCTCAAGAAAGTAAAGCAATGTGTTACATGAGTCCAGTGCAGGAAGATAGAAGTACATGCCTTGCATTTGACCAGAGCATTTCTCTTTTGAAATAAATGTAACAAGGCAGGTTCAGTGTCCAAATATTCCCAGCTTAGTCACGGTGGAATGTGGAAGCCTATAATCAAATAAGAGGGAGGTATGACCCTTTGGGAGGCTTGTTAGCACTTCCAGGTCATTCTTCAGCCATGCTGCTTCAAAAATGGCTGGAGACTGTTGTTATGTCTTTATCAAGGAGAAAACTAATGAGGCTAAGGAAAGGCTTAAATTTTCATTACACAGAGAGCTAATAAAGACACTTCTGTTTTTTATCGCTTTTATGGGAAATTTATCAGTGACATATCTCAAGGTTAAGATTGTGAAATGTGACAGCAAGGAGCATGCTCCTGCATCTGAAAATGTGATACATCCTCCGAGTGTGACACTTTTCTTCCAGAGACATCTCTAAGGTCAGGTCTCGTTCTAGCAAGCTTCTTGAAAATGCTGTTTATTACTTCTGTGATAATACCACAGCTCAACAGCACCTGTCAGCTTCTGAGGAAAAAGTTAGAGTGTTTTACTTCCCATGTCATGGGTAACAAAGGCAGAACTCTATTAAGTCATTTACTTCATATATACAAATGTCAGTTTAAGGTTGATGGAATATCATTAAATCAAATTTTAGAAGTGCAGCAGTTTGTTCATTTGTTATTAATACTGCTTGACACATCCCTGTACCAAACCCTCTTAGATGCTCTGATCACTGAAAATAGTAACAATTTCAGCACAGCTTTTGTCTTGATAATATAGTTCCTTTGGAAAATTGCTGCCAAAAAGAGCTTATATTTATAGACACTGAGATTATGAGAAAGCATGGCCAAGGCAACAGGCTTAAAAAAAGGAAGTTATGGTGATGATGTAATATTCCTGCTGGTTTTGCATGTGGGATAGAACTCGAGAGGCTGGTTCATATTTCAGACATGCACTTTTGGTGAAGTGACTGCGATGTTTGCCCTTGTTCAGAGGAGGACACTTCGGGGGCGGGGGGTGCGGGGAAGGCTATTCATATGCTGAGGAACTTGCTATGGATTTTTACATTTCTTGAGGATGATGTCCCTTTTACAAAAGTGCTTGTGGCCAAGGAGATCTGTCATTGCAAGTGAAGCTCTGACCCATTCTGGGCAGAGAAGAGGAATGGAAGTTGGAAGCTTTCATCTTGCTCCAGCTTGTGCTCTCCCAAGGCTGCTTCCCTTTTGGTACAGTGGAGACAGAGCTGCCTAATTCACATCTAGAAAATACAAGAATAGGGGTGGTGTGGGAAGAGGGTAAACATCTGGAAATGGAAGCTAGCAGTAAATGAGGGGAGTTGGAGATATACAGGATTTTTCTAGGGGAGTAAATGAGAATTTTGTGATAAGAGGGTGAGAGGACACTTGTAACTGGGCCTATAGAGCAGTGACGTTGGCTGACATGTGGAGTGTGGCATGTGCCACAGGATGTGCAGACACGAGTGGCTGAGTAGAAGGGTGTCATCTGAATGGGAGATCTGGTCTGGCTGGATGCTGGCGCCTGAGCATGTCTGCAGAGGGCTCTGATGGTCAGACGTGGAGCGTGGCTCTCAGGAGAGGACATCAGGAATGAGGGATGTAGCCTGTGGACCTGCACAGGCTTAGCCAGTGGTCTGAGGCAAGTGGAAGAGGTTACATCCAGTAAAGTTCACTTCACTCTGAAGCCTGGAACAGAAGTCAGCATTTTTGGTGTCGGTGTCTGGGAACATTGACTCAAAGCGCTCATCTTGCTCTAGTTCCTGTTCATGCAGATGATGGATCTGTAAATTCAAGTAGCAGAAGTCTGCCTGGATTTGCATCTAAAACATCCATCCGTATCCATGTGAATATTGTAGTGACGCAGAAGAAACTCATCCGAGAAGCAACCTTTAAACACATTATACTTGCACAGTCAAGCATTTAAAGGTCAGATAATGCCAGGATTGAGGGATTTCTTTTTTTTTTTTCCCCGAACAATCTTAATTCTTTCATTTTCATGTGTTTGTGTGTTCATGCTATGGCTTGTGATTCCTAACGTAGCTTTTGTATGAAATTTTGTGATCTAGCTAATATATTGCTATAGATCTGGTTCATAACAAGTAGGCTTAAAGACACAAAGTACTGTGTGATGCTCTCTAGGCTTTGGGTTTGTTTACTTTTGGGGGAAAGTTTAGGTCTGAAACAATCTAAGCTTGGTGTTTTCAAAAACATTCCCTTTGTCTCTTTCTGAATTGTGGGGATACGAAGATCCTTTTCTCCAGGTGCTCTAAACAGGTTTGGTTTTTTCCTCTGAAAGAGCTTAATAACAAATAGCTGATATTTGAGAGTCGGCTTAGTGTGAACGTGGTCCCGAGGATTATCCCTTTTCTTTATTTGGACTGAATAATTTTTAAGCTTTTAACGTCATTGAGGGAAAAAATACCCACCTGATGGTTTTCATTGTTGCAAGTTATATAAGAACCGGTAAGGATCCACTGTGCCCAAGCCCCGTGTAATAAATCAAAGGGGTTTTTGATCAGGAACACCCATGAACTGAGGTGTTTATTCAATAAAATTACACTTAGGAAAAGGCACCCACTTCTCCCTGTTAGCCAACCAGTCAGTTCTGTCCTGATCTTTCTAGCTAGCTGCCAAATATTGCTTTACACAGAAGATACCACTTATTGTTAAAAAAATCAAACCCCAACTTTTTTGCTTTCTATAACAACTACCATTGGACTGAGCCTGTAGATGCTGTTAAACACTGGCTATGTTTGAGCAGACCTGCCTAGGTAAACTGAAGGATGGGACAGGAGCAGAAGCTTGTGCTGCCCTCCCCAGTTAATTAATTTCCAGCCTGAAATGTTTCATTTCTTTTCTAATACTGAATAGCTAATTTTTTGGACTTGCAAATTGCTTTGCTGAGGAAGAGGAGCTGTTGGTGAGGCCAAGTGACGCATCTCAGGTGCAGTCCTGTTTACTTGGATTGTCATGTGCAAGGTCACTTGCAAAAAACAGCAGGAATCCAATGATGTTCTTTTCTTACAGTTCCAAACCTGCTTCAGCAGTCTTCTTCCCCATGCCTTTTCTCAAAGCACACATACTTTTTGGTTGGCTTTTACCTTTTCTGTTTTCTTCTTTGCAGTTTCTGTCCTTTTTCATCCTTGTCACCCAGAGGTAGGTTCAGTACAATCAGTTTTCTTTTGAGTTAGTAGATGACCCTGGTGCCTCACAGCTTGGCTCATGCTCCTGTGGTGCATGTGCCGGTGTGGGCATGTTCCTGTTGTGCACTGTGGTCGTAGTTCACATGATATCTGCCCTCATAAACAAGTGCAGTCACCATTTGCATTTATCTTCAAAGGATGCAGCAGCTTCAGTGGCTTACTCCAACATGTAGCACAAGCACATCTGAAAATTGAGTTTGTCTCTGTTCCGCTTTGATTTATTGATTTTTCACAAGTCACCATTCTGCAACAGCAGCGAGATGATTGTTGTATGGCTTTTATTAGTCAAATGAGATACATTAATAGGGATATTAATTTGCTCTTGGCAGGCCAGCATCATCTTTCGGAACAATCTGAGATCATGCTGTTGACTTTCAGATTCTGCCCTTCAGACCCAGATTCCACAGACAGTTGTAGCTATACCTAAAATTTGCTCTTATGTATAAGCCTTTGTGCAGTTGGGATTTTAGTATTCTCCCATGTGCTTTTTCCTTGAAAACATATTTTAGTCAGGAAAAATGTTAAATACTTTCTCAGACACTTAATCAAAGGGAGGTTGCCTTTGCCCAAGTGGCTGAAGTGGACTCTACTGGTCCGTTACACCAGTGTGTCAGAAGTCAGGAGGAGTAAATGCTTTTCCACTGAGCTCTTTTCCTTCTCTTTCATCCTAGACCCTAAAAGCAGAATGAGCAATCTTGCGTTTTTATAATGGAGCATGTTATTTCGTACACCCTCTTCTGTCAGAAGAATCACCTTGTGAGAGCAGTCGTGGTTGTGACAGGCCGAGCTGGCTCAGACTGCTCCTGTCTGCCCTCCCTGTCACCCCTCTGTTTCACAGCCAGGGTTCAGTTGTTCCAGCCAGCTGCCATATATTTTCCTGTGGGAATAATGATGTAATATAAGCAAACCATCATTTGGTCAGGAATTTTAAGGACAGATGACAAAACCAGCATAGTTTACAATGAGAAACAAAAATCCATTAAAATACATGAAAAAAGTGAATAAATTTAATTTATGGAGTGATTAATGAAAAATTGGAAATGACAGACTTTTTAACTCGGAAATGACTTTTATTTTGTGATGGCTCACACTCAACAAAGTTACCGTCACCACATTTCTCCCCTGTGAGCTGCCCTATCTGCATAACCTGACTTCCCACATCGAGGACAACCACCTCTGCTTTCCCTTCCTTTAGTTTGATAGTAATTGTTTTCAATATCCCTGTCTAATGTCAGAGAGGAAGGGACAGATCTTTATGTAACACAGCAACTACGTTTGTGCTTCTCATGTAAACCAGACCTGATGTTTGTTGACATCAAAGGAAAGATTCATTTTAATCCCGGTGGGTCTTATTGCCTACTATATGTAGCACCTCTTTTGTGATGTTGGCTCTGAGTTAATCTTAAATCTGATTTTAGCTCCTCTATGGAGAATGTTTTTATAATATGTTGGTTTGTTTTGTGGCTTTAATGATTCCTTTTTTCTTAATTATGCAGTTCAGAAAGTAAACATTTTAAAGCTGGCTTTTCTTCTCCTGCCCTTTCTCCCTACCTTTTTTCCCAGCTCCTTTCTTTTTCATATTTCCTTGATTGAGGCCATTTACTACATGTCTAATTAATCAAATCACAATTTGCAGTAAACATATCAGAGATGCTTGTTTTTCCTTTATCCAGAGATAAAGTTTTCCTAGTCAGTGTGGATGGAATAAGATCTCTTTTACTTAAAATTGGACAGGGACAACAAATTTCTCATCATGGGTGTTGAGTCTCAGTTTTAAAATAAAGCATCCATGTTTAAACCCTGTCCTTGAACTGATTTATTGCACTATGAAGGATATATCCATTAGTTTCAAACTGTACCAAAAAAAAGGTAAGAATATGCAGAAACAGAACTGCAAGCTTCTGTGTTCCTTGCCTAACTCTGACACTGTGTCACTTGGGAATAGTGGTTTAATTTTATTTACTTACATATAAACCAGAGTTAATGCCCCTTATTTCTTTGTAGTTCTGCATCTTAACAGATTTCAGTCTTATCTGTAAACAGATATTATGTTGGGAAAATTGCATAAAGAGCCCTAATGAGGCCTAAGTGGCTCCAGGAAATAAATATTCCATTTGGCTTTGGTGAGTCAAAACGATCTCATTCTGTATTCTTTCTAATTGCATCTTGGCTATTTTCGTGCTAAAACCAATTATAGCCATGATAATAAAGAACGAAGCTACTGATGGCTAAATGCTCGCTCTGTACCCCCTCACGCTTATCACACAATTTTACATCGCAAGAGGAGGAGCACTGGGATGCAGTACCTGGCTCCCAGACAGGAGAGCGGAGCGCAACGGACAGGTCCTCCTTTCGCTGTGGGTATTTATGAGGTGCTGTCATGCTACCAGACAGCCTGGTCCTTTCATGAGCTATTTCTGTGTGCTGTTGCCCACTGCTATACTGTTTGCACCATTAAGTAAACGCTTTCTAAAGATGCCCTGGGGAGCTGTTACAGAGCAGTATGAATAATAGGAATTTCACATTTTGCTCTTCTGTCATACATTCTCTGGCACAAAGGCATATTTAATACATCTGGCTACACAGTTGTCACAGGATGTCACGTTTGTTTGGTGTTTTCTAAATCTTTTTTCATATTACAAATACTTGCGGCTGCTGATACTAAATTTTTAAATTAATTTACCTCACTTTTGTTGAAAACAATTTAATGTCTGGTATCAGTTTCGGTGAATTTTCTGATGGGTTTCAGGCAAATACTCACTAAAAGCATATCCAGCACGTGTGGGGTTTGGAATCCGCTCTGAAATTGTTTCTAAGAATTGTTCTTGAGCACGCAGGGAATTGAAATGTGTAATGGCTCTGTGTTTCAAATGTTAAATAATAAATGCAGAACTTGTAGTGACCAGTTTTCAACCAATCCAAACTGAAACATGATTACATAAAAGCATTCATTAAATCATTTAAAACCATGAAGAGATGCAGGGAAATAGTCTCCTGTGTGCAGACCATTCCAGAATGGGGAAATAGGCTGAGGTACTAGTTACAGCCAGACTGCTGATCGGAGTTTAAAAACTCACACCCAAACTACCTCACACTTATGAATAACAGTCTAAAATGTGATGTTTTATAGCACTAATCTGGTTTTGTATGAGAGCTATAAGTGACTGTAACGCTGTGCGTGTTACTCGATAAATGGTAAATGAGCACTAACTCAGGACTATCAGTTAGAGTAAATAATTGGATAATTTTGAAGGCTGTTATTTAAAGGAAACTGCAATATATCCCCTTCTGTTCATGGAAGAGAAGACAAATACATTGTTTTGTTCTATTCAATTCTTGTGTCGTCACAGTCCTTGTATCTCAACTGAATTATGTTGGCTTGACTAAGACTTCATGGTACCATTCAGCATGCCCAATAGAAGGTGTCAGGTCTCTCTTACTCAGATGTTCTGTTTAAAAAACCTGAGAACACAAAAACATGGGCAATTTCAACTATTTTTGTCTACAGAATAGTTTAAAATTTCACATTTCCTGACTTCTGTTTCCACAAACTTTCACTTCCCTTGGTTATTCTGACCAAGTCCTCCTATCACTTTTAGAAATTCATCTCTGGACAGTAACTGATCCCAGCATTCTGTCGGGCTGGGATGTTGCCTGTTGGTAATGTGTTTAGCTAATATTTTTATTTCACTGTAATAGACCCATTTTCTTAGATCTGATTAAATCAATATTATCAAAGAAGGTATGCTTATAAATGGCATAGCAGATGGCAATGTAATTTTCTACTATGTGTTTGGTGAACTTCCTTCTTGCTCTTGTTTAAGTCATTTAGCGTTCCTGTGCTAATTTCGAAGAATATATTTCTGTTCATCATTGCCAAGCTATCATCTGGTTACTTCAAAGGACCTTTGTGGTTTAAAAGATGTTAAAATGTCTACAACTTTCTCTTTAAAAATACGGAAGTACCTGGTAGAATTGTATGTTTCCTTACATTAATAATCCAGTAAACATCAAGTTTTGCTTTATTTCTGCATTTGTGAGAACTTTGAAAGAGACAAATGAGAACAATATTGATCATATGCCTATTGCTTTCCTTTTCTTTATATACAATGTGTTTTCTTAGTGCTTGCATACACTTTTTCTCCTGAATTTAACGGTAACAGAAATTTTTATTGTAAAGCTCTGTCTCCCTTAAATGCCCAAGTTGGTTATTTCTGTGACTTCTGCATATCTATAATTTTTATGGATCTTGGATTTAACTTGCTTCACTCTAGGACAAATAATTGAGAATCAAAGTGCTCTACTTAGTAGATGGAATTATCAAACCTGAATTTTTGTATGTCTCCAGAAAAATCATATGCATATCAGTTTTCCACTGAATCTATTGCAATCCTTGACAGCGTCCTTGGGGGAACTCTGCATAACCTCTTGTAGCTTTCAATAGTAAAGAGTCTTGTGTTCAACCAACTGTTCTAGTTGGAAATTTAAAGCATGTGTGGCCCTGAAACAGATTTGGAGGAATGAAAAATATTTCAATATATTGTTAGTCAGTCCATTCTCTGGTCTGAGAAATAGAATAATGTGGCAGCTGCAACCAAATCTGTTACTCTTACCAAGTTTCAGGGCAAAATGGAATAATTCTTTGTGCATGGGCAAAATTGTGTTACTAATCAAAGTTTTCTTAGCAAAACCCTTTGTATGTTACTGAGTTTCAGAAAGTTAGGTAGTATGACTTGAAAAACAAAATTGGCGCTGGGTATAGCAGAGTTAGCGTAGGTGGTTACTGAACCTGAAAAACACTCTTCCTGCTCAGTGATAGCCACACCGTGTGACTTTGAAGAGTCCTACAAGAGGACTAGGAAGAATACTCTCCTAATCATGGGCTAAACATGTTTAGGTTTTCCTAACATCAGACGAGAACAATTTTCTGTAATGTCACTCTGTTTCTTTGCCTTTCTCGTTGTCTCCCTAATTAGTACCATGAAGTTTTAAAATTAGTGTTAAAATGTTGATGAATGTTGAAAATAACATCAGCAATATAAGCTTTGAGTTCAGTATGCACTACACTATGTAGGTTAATTTTTTTTTTGCACATTTTCCATAATAGGACCAAAGAAGGTATTATATTTCATATGTGAATTATAGAATTATGATTGTTTGTCTCCATTCTCTGAATATATGTTTTTGGCTTTTTTATATAGGCCTTGATGATTGCCTGCAGCAATACATCAAAAACTTTGAAAGAGAGAAGATCAATGGTGAGCAGCTGCTGCACATCACTCACCAAGAGCTTGAGGAGCTGGGAGTCACTCGCATTGGCCACCAAGAACTGATCCTGGAAGCCGTTGATCTGCTATGTGCATTGGTAGGTGATTTTTTGCATCACTCATCTTAATAATCTGGGTTTATACATTTCCAAAGCAAAACTGAACTGCTGCAAATTAAGCCCTACAGCTCTGTGCTTGTGCAGACACGGTGGCTTTGCTTCATTAAGGGACAAACATGTACAGGCTTCCTTCAGCTGTAAAGAAACTATAGCTGTCCATTTTATGATATTTGATGGTCTTTTATTGCTCTTCCTCTAACTTTCTTGGTCTTGCATTCAAATGCTGTTGACTATCACTACTGGCACCCATATGGTTCTGTAATTACGTGCCATATGCCCTCGTATTTCTCTGCTGTTTGCCACACTATTCTAAACCGAGTAGACCCGAGTGTTTTACCCATGCCAGCATTCAGAAGGGTGGTACTGAGGAGGCAGAAGGTAATGCTAATTAGACTGGAAGATTGTTTAAAATGAGCTTTAAGACAGGATTGGAATGATGGTTTGACTTTAGCTAGAGCACAGACACACATGTCGATTTAAAGTTTGGGTTTTAGCAACCTGCAAGCATCCAAATTTGGAAGAACACTTTTTTCATACAGGATGTTATTAATTCAGTTAGCCTCTTAAAGGATTTGACATCTCAAAATTCTTTTTTTCCCCTTCTATTCAATTCTGACCAGCTAAAAAAATAGAATGTATTAACTTAGTTCTAAAGAAAAAATTACTTTGTGGGTGAACAGGTGAAAGGGTATTGAAAATACAAAAAAGTAAAATAGCAAAACTGTGTAGGTAAAGTAGATGTGACAGTCCCAATATTGTACTATTTTATCAAGAGTTCTGCTCTTGCACAAGCTTATCCTGTGGGATTTGGATAAGATAAATTGTCTCCAACAGGGAAACTGGCACTTAGTAGTAAAATAGAAAACAAACAGGAAAGATGCACTTGATCTAAGTAAAAAGCAGCATGAAGTATCTTTTTATTATGCATATGCTCCTTGCAAGTACCTCTAATTACAAAATATTATAACATTACAAAAAGAGATCTACTTTTACACCCTAAACATGCATGTCCAATCAGAGAAATACTTTTGACCTTGATGGAGCCTTACCTATAAACTGGTGCGTAATGCAGAACCCAACAAAATTTTTTGGAAAATGTTTTGCAAACATTTAAAATCAAACTTGAGAGCTTTTTTCCTCTGAAACATTATTTTCCACCTGGAAGGAATCGAGTACACCACAGTGTTATGTCACTTGAAGAACAACGTGGTGCTATGCCCTGACACTAGTCAGAAACAGCAGAGCGAAGAAGTTTCCTCTGGAAAAAGAACTCCCTTCAGTCAGACGTGCCCTTTAGGAGGACACTTGCTGGGTTGCTTTTTGTTTTTTTCCTTTTTTTTAAACAGAGGCACTGTTCCTCCCACATGCTGGCCCTGCTGCTGGTCAGTAGTGCAGCTCTGCTCTGACTGCTGTCTCATGACCTTATTTTATCTTTTAAAGCAGGATGGGGATTTTCCAGCTCTTGCTACCATTTATTTAGCCTTCTGCCTTTAAGCACTTACCCTTCTTTTCTCACTCTCTTTCTAAAATGCCTGGGTTGGTTGTGGTTTTTTTTTCCCCTGCTTCTAAATTTTTCTCTTCCTTGCCCGTTCCATGCGCTTTCTGCTGAGTGAGTCTGCTGCTCGTGGCTCTGCTCTTGGGGGTATTCTGTTGCTTCTAAAATTTCTGCCTTGCTGCTACGTACAACATGTGCTTCAATTCTTGCAGCTTCTTGCTGAGCAAGGATCACAAGTAAAAGTTTTACAAGACTAAATATAACATCTATTTTTAATCTGTACCGATTTAGAAGAACTTAAATCTACGTAGCCAAAAAGCATCATTAAGAATTTGTCTTAATTCTTTTAGATAATCACAGTAATTGAATGGTAGGAGATCTGATGCTGCCTTTAAGAACTGATATACACTTCTAAAATATTACAATTGTATTTGTATTCCGTGCTAAATCTGAAACATTAATAGGTTATTGCGCTACAAGCTGACTGCTGGTTAAGTGGTCAGTGAAAATTGTGAATTGGAGTTTGTCACTAATGGATTTTTAGATTAGTCTAGAAAAACAGAGGAAAGACCTTATTTAAAAAGGAATTTAAAAAGACAGTGGGTATATAGGGGTATCTGTTTTGCTGATGCCACTAGGCAGGAGCTAACATATAAGGAATGATTTGAATTGGAATGCCTAAAGGAGCATGACATTTTACCCCTGATTTCCTGAGTTACATTATAAGCAAACTTAATATGGTTTATGGGCAGCCTCTGGTCTAGAATTCCACATGTGGAGGGGTGGTAACAGCAGGAGCAATACCCTGTTCTCTCCCTCTGTCCCTCCCTTTGCCCCATTCAGCGTGGCATGTGTTCCCAGCCCAGTGCAGGCAGAGCACCCGCAGTGCTGTGCACGCTGCGTTTCCTTCCTGTCTGGATCACAGACAGCTGCATTCCTGGTGATATCAATATATGTCAGCACCGCTTTGTACTCTGCGTGTCATCCACTCACTGGGCAATGTCGATGAGCATTGATTTTCTTCCCTACATGGATTTATTAATTGATTTCTCTTTGGCAATTGGTGTCCAAGTTACATGACCTATTTCTTCCGGGCAGCATTAGCAGGGTGTTCCACTCCGCCTTAGCTAGATGGGTTGTGTAACGCTTTAAACAGAAGCATCTCCAATATCCTGTAGAAAGCTCTCAGGTACGCTTAGGCTCAGTGATGCATCAGGAATTCAGCTGCAGGTTGGCCCTGAGTTTGGCTGCAGGGCAGCTATGATGCTTCAGGAAACCAAGCGACATTGGACTGTCTTAGCTCAAGCTCTTGGAACACTCTGGGAGTGCATGCTCCAATGCCAGATTTTCCATGTGCTCTCCCTGAGGGCCTGGCTATCAGCCCACTGGCTTTTGCAGGGTGGGGAGCAGTTGTTCGGGGTTACACATCAAAGAGCAATGGCTCTGCTCCTATCACAGTGATGCAAACCATTACACAGCATATACACTGGTAAATGCTGACCCATAATGAGGGTTCTAAGGGCAAGAGAAAACAGAAAATAAAGGAAACACCTCCTGTGTTTTTTCTTTCCTGTCCTAAACCACATATTAACAGGACTCTCAAGTGCAAATTATTAAAGGTGGAGGAGGTTTACTGTTACACATTTGCCCTCAATATTCTTTTATATCCACTTTTCACAAATAAATGTGAAAAAAACCCACTAATATTATGTCGTGGGTAATTGATTCAAACCATCATATTTCTGAATAAAATCAGAAGAGATATGACTAATATGGACAATCACAGGTTGTAATTTTTCTTTTGTAAGGAAGCTGAACTCAGAGCTTTCTTTAATGAGGCATTAACACATGGGAATCCCATCTAGAAAAGATTCTACACTGGAAGAAGTGACCTGCAGTAGGAAACAAGGAGATGTAAGAAATGTAAAGAGGGGAAAAGTATTTGATACACCCATGTGGAACAGAAGTGGCAATATGGTGATATAAGATATTGTGTTTTACCTTAAAACTAAATAATTTGATGTTGGAATAATCTGGTTTTCAAAAGGGTAAAACGAAGTACGAAAGGTGAGTGTATCTTTCACTGAAGGAGAGAAAGTACTGGTGCTCTCTTGGGATTGCTCAGGGTTGAATTTATGTGCTATGAAAGGAAGAGTCACAGGTGAGCCATACTTTCACCTTTGATTCTTTGACCATTCTAGAAAGACATTTTTGAGTAGTTTTTTAATTAAGAAGAAAATTGGGAGTGATGGGTATGGGGAAAAAAAATCCTCTCTTAAACATCAAAGTCCTTTCTTAGCAGTGTGGTCAGAAGCTGCTCTGCAATTATTTATTTGAAGTGACCTAAATAACATCTATGGACTACACAGTGCAGGTCAGTTAGGATTTGAACTGTAATTTTATTAAAGCTAGAATACTGATCTGGGTCTGTATTGCAGGACTAGTTGCACAAAGGCTGACTCTGAAGTAGCAGAGCCTGGGGAAAATAATTCTTTGATAGACAGTAAAATATATTGGGAAGAAGAAAAAGGAGTACTTTGGGGGTCAACATGGGTTGCTGTTCAAATCTATGCAAGTAAATTTAATTTAATTAGGACAGTATTGGAGTCAGTGTATTGTTAAAGCCTGCCCAAATTAAAATATAAACAGCCTAGTGGGAAGAAAGACTTTGATAATAGAAGAAAAATGAAGGTAAAATGAAAACCATGCTCAAATGTAGATTGTATCTAAAGTAATTAAAAGTTCTGTTAATTCGTAGGCATTCAGCTAGTGAAATCAGGCACTGGGCTGTGATAGCATTCAAGGAGAAATAAAGATCAGAATATTTCCTTCTCTGTTCTTACCGCAAAAGCTAGCAAGCCAAGCATGATAGTGTTTCTGCTAGAAGGAGAAATCAAGTCACCTGTGGGTCAACATGTTTGTAACAACTGGAGTGAGTTTAATTTGCTTGCATTTCTACTATGTTTTTTAAACACGCTGTGGGACATAGCTACCAAACAAGGATGCTTTTTTCCTTGTGTATTTCTCTATTAGGCATCTCTTTAACAAAACGCCAACAGTAATAGCGTTCTGTTGGTCTGATGGAAGCAGTTTGCAATGATTGATTTTGAAGTGTGCCATGCTGAAGGCGAAGCAGCCGGTCATTCATAGCTCTATCTACTGATAAAGTTATTCTGAATTAAAACTATTCAAGTTTTGCTTAAATTCATACTACTTTTTAATGGCCGCACCTGCAAGGTTCTCTCTGGAGATCCTTTTCGTCTTTCATTCTGCTGATAGGCTTTTTGATTGTCAAAACTGTGAGAATATTGGGGGGTATTTTTTCTTCCTTTACCTGATATGCAATCAAGTTTCATTTCTAACACATCATTCCGTATGTCAGATGCTCATTTCCACCCCCCCACCCCCATATTTCAAAGGTTATTCAGAGGGAATTATTCTAGGCAAAAATCTTGATTTTTTTAGATATATATTGATGCTTAAATAGATAGAAATACATCTTCTTTCCTTGAAATGGAATGCCAGCTCTCTTAGTAAGAGATGAAGAGATATTCCATCTCCTCAGTATAATGAGGAACCTGGCACATACATTATTTTTGTCTATACAAATGTATATGCATCCAGAGAGCTTTATTAATCTCAATTGGAAAAGAAGTTCAACTTTTGGCAGTCCAGTGCTATTTATTATGCTGTGCCAAACCACGGAATTAATACTATTGAATGCGTTAGTTAATTATGCCACATATTAGAAAGGGTGTATCATCTTTTACTTAGCCTAATTAGCTGTTTCATTCTTTTTTAGCCTTTCTAATCATGCAGTTTGGAAAAATAAACTGTTTTAAGAATTGTCTGGGGTTTTTTCATTATAAAGTCTGTTGCCAATTCTTGTGCTTTTTAAAGATGATTTAGGATCAGGCCATTGAAGGAAGATAATGAAGTTTGTACAAACAGTTCACAGGAGTCTAAAAGTATTTTTGTTCCCAGCTATTTTACACATGTATGTGTGTAATAGTTTCGTCTTACTGGTAAGATGTAAGGGATTCAAGGCCTTGCTGAGCTGGAGTGATGAGAAAGGAGATACCTGGATGTCATTATGTATTATTGGTGTTGACTACCCAGCACAAAGAAAATTCTCTGTGAAATCACCCAGTGCTCCCTCACCAGCTGTACCAGCTATGTGAATTGATACAAGGAGATACAAAGTAGAGGGCAATTTTTCTTGATGTCCTCTCAGTTTTCTCATCAAGGGCCACTACCTCTGCACCATTGTTCCAGGGTTTCCAAGACTATGGTTTGCACAGTAAGAATATTTTGGAATGCTGTAGCAGTACCACCAATGGGAGTATAAAAGCTTAGTATGTAAAATTTTCGGAGGTACCCAAGCACAGAATTGCTTTAAAGGAAACTGAGAACCTAAGTGACATGAATTTGTTTTGTGTGTTAAGTTGCACAAGAAACTTAGGCTTGAGCTCTTCTGAAAACTTTATCCGCTATGAATTTATCATTCTTGTACAGCAATATATGGCCTTGACTGCTGAGGCACTAACCTCTGAGGAAGGCACAGAACCCTGCTGTGATAGGGTGTCTGCATATCATGTAGCCAGACTCAGACTGGAGATGGTCCAGTTCACATATTCAATACGTATGTAGTCGGTTGTCACAAGGTAGTGTGTATGTAGTAGAAGGAGAAGAATGGCGGTTGGCTGCATTTTGCTCCAATTTCAGCTACCTACATACAGCCCAAGAGGGGAAGAGAGAGCAGCGGGTCTGCATGTCAGGGGAATTCCAGTAGACCACATCTAGTGCTTTTCCATAAGTACTGCATCCAGTCTGTAGTATCGGGCTATCAAACTTCAGTTAAATTACTTCAGGCTTTAAGTATTTCTGTACTCTTCGTAGTTAAGGCTGGAGTTATGTTAAAAAAAAATGCAGGAAAAATACAAAATTGCTGTGTTGACTTCTATATTTTAATGGCTTGAGTTGTAGTACATCAGTTGCCTGTAGAGCAAGACAGTGTTAACAGACTAATAAGAGGAAATAGACTTTTGTTTTCCTGTCTTTTGTCACGGTTGAAAGATTTCCTCTTGTCACACAATTCTTTTCCACAAAATAGGGAGAAATGTGTTCTATTCAAAGTGTTAAATCTGTTCCAAAGCTTGTCATTTTCTTCTGAAAATGCACCTGGTCAGGTACCAGTGAGAATGAGGATCCTAATCCAGTGCGGGCTGGGCTGGTGCGGAGGCTACTACAGGAACTACTGCACGCTTCTGAAAAATAAATGTACTTATTTCCATTTATAAAATAATCCATTTATGGTCCAATTCTGCATTATATGTCTGGTAAACTCAGTGATGTTGCATCAATTATTCTGTCAATGAATGTTTTTATCCCTTTTCATATTAGGAGTTCCTGTCACTCGCTGGTAGGGACCGGGACACCATAGTAGGTACAAGTAAATTGCATTGGTACTCATTAGGCCAATGCAGTAACGGAAATTTATGCAAATGAATAGGTAGGCTAATGATATGGTGCTGAAAAACAACGTGTGTCCAATGCTGTAGACCAGGTCAGGAGGAGAACTCTGGCTGAAATTCAATCCAAATAGTGTTGGTATACATGGTAATTTGTGTATGTTCTTCTGCCCCTGTTTTAGGGGATGTTAATGGTACGTTCATTTCTGAGGTCATTTAGATTTCTTTTTTGAGATTTGGATCTGGAAGACAACAACATTTTTGTTTGTCATTTCAGCTCTTCTCAGTGTTCAGTTTCTTCAAGGCTGATGGTAGTGATCCCAGGTACCTCTAGGGATAAAGGGTGGACACTTTCCCCCACAGTGCTAACAGCACGCCCTGTGCAGCGAACACTCCGCTTCACTTCATGGGCACTGCTGCTGAAACCAGCTGCTGTAACACGGCATGTTACAGCATTAAGGGAATGTTTATTGCTCCCTTTGCTGTGATTTCTCTGTGTTTTGGAGGCATCCTTTACTGCACAACCGTCTCGTTTGCCAAAACCAGTAGACAGCAAAAAGCAGGAAGGGGAAGGACAGCTCTTCGGTTTTAACCTCACTTCCCTGCTGCTTTGCTCCAAAATTGAGTTGCTCTATGTGAGCTCTCTTGTGTCCCAGGCTGCAGGCTAACAAGATCGGATACTTGATTTGTCTGCAGCAACGTGCATGCAACCTGTGGTCCCCTAAGGATGCTTACCTGGCCTTTGTGGACCGATTAGAATTGACGTGTCTGATTAATTTATATGAATTATTGCTTTCCCTGGAATTTGCCTGTGAAGTGTTTGGAATAGCCTGCTAGTGACACAGGAATAAATTGTGCAGCAGAGGACTCGCAGTTTCTTTTCTAGCTTTTCTTTTCTATGCTAGAGGAATTAAAATGACAGAGTTTGTAATATTTGCGTCTATGTCACCTCTTGCCTCATGATAAAATGTGCTGCTAGATTTCCACATTGCTTTTGATAACATTATTTGATTAAAGCTTTCCACAAAAAGGAATCCTGTGACTTTCTCATCAAGGCTACCACAAACTTTAATCTCTATGAATAAAATAGTGCTTTACACCTTTTGTTCTTTTTCTGGATGATATTTGTGGCGGACTTTGAGCTGAGAATGCATTTATGTTATCACGGGGCCTTGAGGAAAGTGGACATTTAATTTTTTGCAAGACTGTAGGTACAGGAGTAAGAGCCAAGCGTTGACAGCCTTGAAGGGAGGAAGCTCTAAGTTGTAGGATGGGAACTGGTACAAGTCAGGTTAAACTTTTCAGGTCACTCTGGTTTTGTAACGACATTTATTATGTTATAATACAAGAAGCAATACTGTTGTACAAAACCACATGTACAAAATGGTCAGCTGCCGTAGCCTCTGTTTTAAGAGTCCTGCTCTTCTATAGAATGCCATAGGCTACAGAACATGGTGTCCCTCGTACATGCGTTTTCCACGTAACACTGCTGTGGTATGTGGTGGTGAACAGTAAGCCACTGTGCCTGCCTTTGGCGTAAAAGGGACGATTGATTCGGTGTCTTGAGCTGAATGCTCAAAATGTCTGGATTCACGTAAATGTACCCAGCACAATTAGGTACCTTGAGACTTTGGTGAAAAGTGTCTTAGCAGACTGAGCCTTGGCCAGGAGTGTTTGGGTGAGTACCCTTGCTGTGGAGAGCTCTGAAATAGCACTGATTTCAGGCAGTGCAGAAACACTGGCCAAATATATAAATCCAGTCAGACATCTTGCTTTGAGGTTTGGCTGTGGACTGCATTTAAGGGTTGCTTTTTCTTTTTTAATTTTTTGTATACACGTTAAATTTTGGAAGTGGTAAATTTTTCAATGGCTGAATATAGTGCAGCTCTGACAGTGGGAATTCGTCATTGTTCCGCTTTTTGTTGGCTGACATAAAACATAATTACTGATTGACGCAAATCCGTGTTAATTTACTGTGCTCAGACATCCCTGGGTGCACTGACGTGTAAAAACACTTCTCATGGCAGTGGCTTAGTCTTTATCCTTCTTGTCTGAAGTCTTCATGCATGAGAAAGGGAAAAGTAGCAGTGGCAAAAAAAGTGCTGTTTTGATACCAGCAACTTGTCAGTTCCATGCCAGTGAACAGTGTTATACACCCTTACTAGACCAGCACAGATACATGCTTCATATTCAATGATTCTTAATGCTGATTTCAAATCCTTGTCACAATAAACATGGCTGGAAGTCGTTGGCCTCTTCTCATCAAGAGCTTGTGAAAAGCCAGTGCTCCATTCAGTAAAGCATCAAAATACAGATCATGTGAGGCGTGCTGAGATCTCACAAAAATGCTGCTAGACCACCATCCTTTTGTACAAGAGTTAAACTCAGTAATTTTAAGCTCTAAATTCTAGAGTGCTCACCGGTGTGTCTTCCATTCTGATCTTTTATTGCCAACACAGAAATAATACTTCAAGCAGGGAATGTGGAAGGAAAACAGTGTTTTTCTGAAAGCATGCCTTGCAGCACAGAGGGTTTCGTGCTTTCTGTCGGAAACTAGCATATGGGTTTGGTGAATTGCTACATAACACTTAATTGTAGACTATTGCATTAAACTTTTAATATATCATTTAAATCCATTAGCCAGCTGAAATTGATAACTTGGGCTTTTCATGCTTTTATTAAAAGCCTTTACCAGAGCTGTTTGAACTCTCATACATGTCTGACTGTGAGAAACCTCCAAGCGAGCATCATTCTCAGAGCAGATGAGGAGTTTGTGACTGCATTGTCTGTGTCTGTGCCAGTTCATCTCTCTCCCAGCCTTTAGCAAGTTTTAAAAGTTTTTGTCAGTCTCAACCAAACTCAACAGCAACTCCACGAGGATTCCTGCAAAGCTCTTTAAAATAACCCAACAGCTCAGCAATATACAGATGTTTTCTGGGTTTGTTCGTGTGTTCTAAGTCTTAGGCATCAAAGAAATTGTTGCTTCTGTAATGGTCCACATGAAACATTGGTAATTCTTTGTATTTTAACGAAAAATAATTGCACAACAACTTACCTAAGTATTTTAATTACCATGTATAAACAATACTATGAACACTTAAGATTAGCTTTTAAATAAATCTACGGTCTTAGGAAAAAAAAAAAATTTCTGCTGGAAAGGATTACATTTTATTTATCACTTCTGTTTCATTTCCAAAATCATCTTTCCCTTGCAGAAAGCAATAGTTCATATTTTCTTTAGGATTCTGATTTGAAATCTGCACTGAATGATGCACTGCGTGTTGCATTGTACTGTACCATAGAGATTCCCCGTGCGAGGGAAATACAGGGAGTAGATGGTGTAAGTTAAGCAGGGTGACATTTTCCCTATGAAAAATCGCTTTCCTCATTTGCAAGGAGAAATTTATTTCATAAATTCCTAGTGAGTTATTTTTCATACTGCTCTGTGGTACAATATCAATTGCTATAAGCTGCCCGAAATCCTGAGTAATTATCCGTGATCAGTTATTGTTACAGATAAATTCATATGCATGCAAATATATATATTTATGCACATGCATATTCATATAACTGCATTGTGAGTTGCTTTGCCTTCAGCAAATTCATGATAAAAATAGATAAATTAGCTTTTTTCCTATTCTCATTAATACCCATTCAAAAGAATCTTGTGACTAATTCAATTTTTGTATGCTTCTCTCTGGATTGTCCTGGACGTACGTAACGTACCTTTTCTGAATTGATAGAATGTTTACATGGAATTGCCAATTCTGCAAGAACCTAAGTGAAATGGTCAGTGTTGACACTATTTCCAAGAGACAAGTCTATCCTTTATTCTCTGAACTTTGATAATTCACCACCGCCTAGAATTCTGATTTTGTGTTATGTTCTGAATCTCTTATCCTCTGTGATCTGGTGTTTCTGCCTTATGATTCATTTTAAGAGGTAATTTAAAAATCAAGACTTCCTATAATTGGACAGTTGGTTCTTACACAGAACTAAGATTATTATGAAATAAACAGCGAAGAAGAATTGGTCACAAGGTTTTTGATAACAAATATTGAAGGTTAGTGGGTATTGAACAGTGTACTAGGTGTGTACAGCTTCCTGCAGGACTATCAGAATACTGGGGAGGTATAGGAAAGGCTTGAGACACTGTCCTTGAAGTGGTCGGTGGAGTTCCGACTGGTAACAGGAAACTTAGAGAAGAATTTGGGTGTAATTTAGGTATTTCTGAGACAAAAATGGTATCAGCAGTAGCAAGCAGCATGGGAAGCAACAACTGCAGGCAGGGTAACCACTAATGCAGGCAATGGTCAGGAATCTGTTAAAAATTAGAAGATCGTGGTCTAATGTTTTGGAGGGGATATCTACTAGGTCATCCTCTGGTGGTGTGCTATCATGGGGTCCTCAGTCAGCATGTTCTCCGTGGCTTGTTTTCACACACCTATGGAAGAGGTCAGGCCACGGGAGATGTCTCGTGTACGTGTGTGTTTGAACTGAAGCCCTATGCAGATCTGTCCTTGCTTAATACTGAAGTAATTGGAAACCATTTATCTGGTGATGTGAAAAGAAGCCACAGAACAGACCAACTTCTTTCATCCTCCCAGGACTTGCTTTCGTGCATATCAGAAAAGAAACGCTGACATAGCTTCATTTTCCTACTGGTAGTTTTCCTGAGGGTTGGCATTGAAGCTGTTCATTGTGCGCAGATGGCAGCATGAGAGAGGACAACGTGCACTATGTTCACCATTTGACATCAATTTGTTCATGAGAAGGCTTCATTATTTCATGCTTTTGTAATATTGTTTTGCTCAAAATATATGGGTAAACATGAAATGAATTTTGAAATGGAGAAATTTTTTAAAGTGTAAATTCACTTCCAGGGAGATTAGATCTGAAATCTTTGTGATGATAAGAGTTGAGCAGAAAATGTGAATTAGGAGTACAGTGGGAGAGCCGTTAGGAGCAGCTCAGAGGAAAAGCAGTAAAAGCCATCTCTCTCAGATAAACTACAGTACTATTGAAGCACAGGTTAGGATCGGTCTCTCCTGACTCTGGAACTGATGGTTCATTGCCTCATTTAGAATCGTTTAGATGATTCCAAGCAAAAAGTAAATATATAAAGCAGCTGATCCCCAATATATCTTCAGTCCTATTCTGTTTGTAATGTCAGATGCCTTCAATAAAACGTGTATTTTACATCTAGATCATATATTTTAATCTAGAAAATACAGAAGTTTTTGACTGCTTGTTAATAAAATCTTAAAACATCATTTTTTCTACTACCATTCCATAGTCCCTGCTCCACGCCTCCAGTTGAGGTTAGTTTTAAATAGTTATTTATTAAACAGAAATACATATATATGATATATCACAAGATATAGATATTTAGACTACTTAAAAACAGGGAAAAAAACCCCAAGTATTTGCTGAATGAGCAATCTAAAACTGTGAAGAATATAAGGTTTTAGATGTTAAAAATCTCTCCACGGGGTAGAGAAAATACAAGGAAAAAATCAGAAAAAAATATCAGGGGAAGAAATGAAATTAAAGTATTCCTTGAGCATGGCTAGCAGGCTGAGTGGTGTGATCTTTAAAAAACATTTGAGTGTATTACAAAATGTGAACCTTCTGTATTCTGAAAGTCTCAGACAAGTGGCCAAGTTGGCTGGGACCAGATGTTGTGATCGAGGCATTTTTATTTGCATAAAAGTACACTTTCTTTATGCTTGATATTATTATGGCAATAAGCATAATTGAATAGCAGATTTCATGTTTTTATAGATCTTAACCCAAAATTCTATTGATGATGTGTCACAATGGGCTGGATCATACTGTGTGACCACAGAGGATGGTGCGATAGAACTTTAAAATGCTTTTTAAGGAAGCGCACCCTTCTCACAGTGGTTAGCCCGACAGAGATACTTGTGTAGTTGGTTTGTTTAATGGTGCAGGACATTTTTAAGTGCCTGTGCTGTATTAATTTAATTTTCTCATACCTCTTTGTGTTTTGGATACTTGTACCCCAGTAATACATCCTCACTCTCTCTCCATAGATGTACGGGTATCTAAACAGAAACATGAAGATGTTCCAGTTTATTCCAGCTTACCTAAACAGAGACAGCATTTGGATATTACACAATTTAAATCACGTTGACTTCATTAGGGTTAAGCAGACCAAGGTGGCTTTACGCAGCTTGTTCAGAGATCTATAGCAAGCGCTACACTGTAAAAGCTCCTTTAAAAATGTTTGGGCAGGAGGTAAGAACACAGGTTAATTCTTGATCATCCCAACCATTTCATAATAGAAACTGGTCCGCTGTGCAGTTTTAGCCCAACCCATAGTGGGTCAAGTCTTGCCATAATCTCCAGTTCAGATCCTCTGACCAGGGGTCTGGTCATGTGACACTTAAACAGAAATTTAACTGTCTAGTTAAATACCATATTCTGAAAAAAACTGTTTCAGAGGCTGGTCTTATGGACTTTGAGTCTGATTTTTAAAGGAAAGACTATCATGTTTGAATTCTTATCTGAAATAAACACATGGCTTTTTTAATAGACTACTCTTCAAGGCACCTTAATTATTCTTGATTCCATTAATACATATCAATTACAAGGGAAATGCTAAACCTTCTTCTAGAAGTGAAAGTATAATGCAAATGTTAAGTTTGTAAATAAGGTTAAAATATTTAATCTTAGCACAATATCTGCTTATTGCATCTCTTTACAAGATAACAGGAAGGTGTACGAAGTGCTTAGAAGCACTGTGACAAGTTCCAAATTACAGAGACCAGAGAGAATTGTGACATAATTTGCTTCTGCAGTGTAGAATAATTATAATGGAAGGGAGCACGGGGGGAGGAAAGCTGCACGTAGAGAAGAATCGAGGGGTTTCCCATAACACAGTCTAATTTGTGTTAGGATGTTGAGTATTTGCATAGTATTACCATAGTTATTAATAAATTCCATACTTCTATGAAATGTTGCTGTGCTCTGTACACAAGCCGGGTTGTAACACTGCAGTTTAACCGTCATTATAAACTGATGGGCAAATGTTATTAAAGACAGTGGGAAGGATTGGTTTTATTACAAAGTGTTGCTAATTTACTGGTTTAGGATGAGAAGAGCTTTTAAAGAAAGAGCTGAAACAGATTTGGGAAAGGTTTTACTCGAACTGTGGTCCCCAGCAATTAATATGGAATGTGTTTTCTTGGTACATTATAGTCTGCAAGACAAGAGAGGCCAGGATTTTATATATTTTAAAATATCTGAATTACTGAATTTTTTAGTTTAACACATACCCAGATGCCCTCTATTTTTTCCTTTCCTTAATGAAGAGCAAATTTATGTAGTAAAAGGCTTCCTTTGTAATTTGGGAAACAGACCCTGACTGATATCAAAATGGGTATGGTTTTGTGGGTTAATATATTTCAGTGTGCACTGCAGCACCTCCTTCCTATACAGTAACTGGAATGACCATTATAATAGTAATTCCGCTAGACATTTACTACAGACAGATAAGTTAAACTGCGCCGAAGTGGGGGTTTGTGATAAGACGTTCTGAGAATTAGGTCGTGTTGGGTTCAATTGCCTCTTACTCTGCTGCCTCATGCCTTTGCTCATTGACTATGTGATTACGACCGTTACCCAATTAAAACTCCACTGCGCAGTGACAGGCCTGACACGGTCTGAACTACATCTGATGCCGTTTCCTGAATAAAACTTACACTGTTTCTTGGGTTTATTTTGTTTAACTTTTCCTGAAGTGTTGCCAAAACTTGCATTTTATTATTATTATAATTGCCCCATTTTTACCATTCAGGAAGCCTGTGAAGTTTTAGGTTACACAGTCTCCAGACCTGAACTTGTATACTAAGACAGATGATCACTAGTGGATTTTGTTAGTGGTTCCTGTTAGGCTCTTAACTTTTAAAAACATACTTTTACAGAAAGGACGTAAAAAACAAAAGCGTGTTTTCGTGGTTTTCGTTCTATTTAAGTGTCAGAACTATGAATGCTCAAATCATAGTGTATGATTATTTTGGATTTTTGCTTTTATTAACAGGCTGTTTGCTTGTTTTCATTCATTAATTGCTAAATTACGACACTGTATCACAGACACTGTAGTTTTCATTGTGATTTTCATTTTTATTGTCATAACGACCTTTGCAGGATGCAGTCAGCAGGGCCTTGTGGGATCCCAGCTGGCACGTCGTGTTTTCCCAAAGGAGACTCCAAAAGCCCAGAGCTGCTTTGGGAAATTTTCATTCCCAGTCATCTCGGAGCCCCGCTCTGTAACCGTGCCTCCGGGAGAGAGGTGGGGAGAGGTTGTGCTGCCATACTGGAAGCGTGTGAGCATGTGTCCGTGGGGAGCAGGAGGGCTGGCAGCGTGAGCAGGCAGCCTGGAAGGGACCAGTCCTGCCTTCCCAGCAGCACATCCCTGCGGAGCTGCATCAGATGCTGCAAGTCCACGGGAACTTAAAGTCACTTTATGTGTAATCTGAGAACGGGTCGAAAACCAGGCTGTAGTGGGGAAGGTGTGCCTGAAGGTTGGGCTTTTAAGTTAATTTCCTAATGCTTCGCGCTATGCAGTGTTGTTGGGACTCAGGAAGGGGGCATGGCAGCACCTTTCTATGGTGGTTCACAAACATGTTAGTATAAAGCTGGGGACCTGAGCCCAGCGGAGTGGGGTGTGCCACGAGGCCAGGCTGCTGCTTTCGGGGTGGGAGGGGAGCGGGGAGCAGGCTGCCGCGCTGCGGGTGTTTGTGTCTTCAGGGCAGGGAGGCACTCGCAGGGCGCAGGCACGTCTACCGCAGGGGGTTGTTTCAGTCAGGGTTGTTTCCTCTAATCCCCTCAGTCAGATCTACTGCTCCACACTTTGATTTCTCTGAACCTTATAGCTCAGTGAAGATCTCAAAGTACCACCTACAGAAAAAACTCTATATGCATCCATGTGTTTATACATATTTATACATATATTACACCAACCACTTACGTGAATGACAACATCAGGAGAAATTACTATGATTAAAACTGAATCTGTTTTTAAGGTAAGGAAAAGTCATTACTTATGCAATATAAACTATTTATCTAAAATTATATGCTTGTTAAATTTCAACGTGTGTACATTTTTTTTACCTCTACGTACTAAACAGTTTTTAGTTGGAACGGTGATACAGGCAGAGCAGGAGGATTCGCTGTCACAGTGCATTTAGCTATTTTTACTAATGGAGTTTTGGATTTATGCCATAAAAAGGAAGAAATACCTGTTTAGAGGCAGATTTCCTGTTGTTCAATTTCCAATTTGCATTTTAAACTACATGGAATATTCAGCAACTCCTCTCTTAGGTCCTATCTTCCGCTCTGCACTAGTAAAAGCAACAGTCTATTTCAGATTGTTCAAAAAACCCTGGTATTCATTCCTGTCTTCTGAATTCTAGCACTTCTGACAAGAGCCACCTGTTTTCTCTGTACTTAAAAAAAATCTGCAGAGCCCTAGAGGCGATCTGGCCTGTCTCTTCCCTCTCACCACCCTTTGACAACCCTAATCCCTAGGAACACCAAAACAGGTATCTCACACTGAACAGGAGAGAGGAACTGGGGGATGGCAGGAATCCTCACTGAGAGGCTGAAAATCAGAGAATTAAATTCCTAAAATTGGAAACTGGGTTTTAGAGACAGCAAGTGGCCTGATCGTTGAACCTCAGTCAGTTGTGCACCTCACTTAACAAGGGTCGCTTTAGCACAACCTCATTTTGGCGTTGTCGCTAACGATATTCTTCTGTAATAAGCTCATCTGGCTGTGATCTCACACTTGTGTTTAATTTCTACCTCTTGAAATTCTTCCTTCCAACTCCTGTCACTGAACAGGGCATCAGGAATTGCCGAGCTCTGGAAGTATACTGAGTCAATCTGAACAAATCTGATAATCTCTGGGTAGCTCTGTGCGAGGGCAATAAGGCTGTCATATATTACACCCAGCGGATGAGGATATACAGAATTTCTTACTGTTTGAACAGTGCTTTTATGTGAAGATGCTTAAGTAAACATTTAATAGGTTTCCCAGTCACGTCTTTCTGTGCTGTTACTTTTCCTATGGAGTGTCTCGCAATAACAGCCCATATTTAGCACAGCGAGAGCAGAGTATATGGCTGTGAAAGCTGAACTCTGATAGTAGCTGTGAAAATGATTTAGTCTGGCAGGTTTGAGGCTATCTCAGTTAGCATCATGCAGATGAGGTGCCTACAGGAATTCGAAGAGCTCTGGGTAGTTGCAGTGTCATGTCTACAGAACAAGGGGACCCACCTACTCCTTCAATATAAGCTGCAACTCTTCCATCCGTGTTTTCAAGTTGTTTGCTGAATCATCATCGATGCGGTTCAGATCTGTGTGTGTACCCACCTCTTTGCTCTTTTTCTCCTCTGAACAATCTCTTATATCCCATCACCTTGGTTGCTGACAAGGGAAGTCCAAAAGGGGCTACAGTTTTCTGTTGCGCTGCCACACTGGGGCTTGTGGGGCTTCCTGGCATTGGGGCTTCAACCTGGCAAACAGACTGTGCGGGAGGTGGCAGCGGGAGGGGCATGCGTGAAGTGACACGAGGCGAGCTGTGGTACCGTAGATCAGGATGAGGTGCTTGGGGGTGATACTTCCAAGGGTTATTTTTAACCACTCTTTTTCATGTTTTATGGTTGGTTCTGGTTATTTCATTTAAAAATTAAGATCTTGAGTTTGAGGCAAGCTTAAATTTAGAGCTCTGTCTTCTGCGGATATATTGATTCACTGTCATTTTCGTAATACCTTTATCTTTTCCCCTTTATTGTCTCTTGCTATGTCTCAGCTAAACTTGCATCAGCACTTCTACTGTGCTGAAAAATTTCCTTTCATCTCCTCATTATCTTTATGGACGTGCTTTTCTATATATTAAATTTTATATTGGCATTGATTGAGGTTGCCATTGGCTTGTAAATAATAAACTTTGACAAAACAAGGTGTTTGCCACTCGGATTTCCTCAGCCCCATTTTCTGTTCAATTCTCTGTGTTTTCCAATGACTTGAGAAGACCGCTCCAGTTGATTACACTTGCTAGTACCTTGCACGCTTCCTGCCTTTTATAGATTTGCTGGTCAAACTGTTTTCTTTCCTGCTTAGTTTTTCTCAAAAGTAAACTGGCAGGTTTCCAGAGGTTTTATGCAATAACAAATTACTGGGTGAAACATTTTCTGCTTCTTTCCACAGGGATAAGCAAGGTTGGACTTGGAAATAAAGCCAGGAAGATCTGGTTTATCACCCTTGTAATGTGTTGAGTACAAAATCAAACTTTTTCTGAGGGGAAGCCGAACACTACCTAGCTGGTGCTGGCTGGTAAAGGCATCCCAGTATGTCCGCTTGCTTGTCATCTTGGCACCAGCAGAAGCTGAGAAAAGTAGTGCAGGGGAGGGAATTCCTTGGGTGCTTTAATAAAAGGAAGATTAGCCGCAGATATTAAACAGATGGCATACTAATAACAAATACAACTTGCTTCTTAACATGAAACTTCTCCGAAAGAGAAGAGCTTCCTTTAGCGATGCTGTTGCTAACTGTGCAGCATTAGTTCTGGAGAAATGAGTGAGAGGTGTTCTTGTCTGTGGCTAAGCCAATGTAACTTTCAATTGTTTCACTATTCAGTCTTAAACTGGATGCTTCCGAACCTCATTGACGGACTGTGATGCTTTAGGCATGATATGTCTATAACAATGAAACATTCTGTCCCTACTATCTCAAATTACTTCAAAATCTAAGTTCTTTGTGGTCAGCTAAGATAGCAAGGTGTTTCCATTCCTTGTAGCTTGCCCTCCAAGCTGGAGGCAGGGGGGCTTGATTTATTTTTCAGAGTGAACCTTGAAAGGGAGAGTGGCTGGCAGAGAAGGCGTGGTCCTAAGTACCAGCTGCAAGAGGTCCAAACAACTTTACCAAGCATTTATCTGTATTTCATTGGGCTTCCACACAATCCCATTTCATAAGCTTCTCATTGGTCAATACATTTTCCTTTCTGGGTGTTAGAAATTACTTTTTCTAGTACAAATATCTGTATTATGTTCATCAATATTGTGTATCATTTGCAGTTCTTTATTCTCTGTTTTGAGGAAGAAGTTTAGGCAGAAAAATTAACGTGGTATTGATGATCAGTCATGGCCTGTAGTATATCCAGAGTGGAAATTAATAGTGGGCAATGTATTCATACTCTGAAAGCTGATTTGGTTTAAATGCTCATTAAATTATTTCATATGCTATGTCCTGTTGTGACAGCAAGAAATCTGGGTTCAGTTCAGTCTATTTGAGACTTTCTACATGAATCTGAGTGAATTATTTAATGTATACATCTAAGTTAGGAATTGGCTTAGCGATAGGAGGACAGAGATGTAAGTGAAGGAATGTGGATAAAGGGACTTGTGCATGGAAAATGCACAAGACCTACTCCCAGAGGTAACAAATGCTTGGTTAACCCTGAACTGCAGCAGCTGGGGATAGAGGAATGATGCAATCTTCCCTTTCAAAAATGGGGAAGACCTTGAGCCCCAGCATATGGGGATCCTTTTTGCCTTCCCCTCAGTGATGTAGTTGGACCAGCGGGTCTGGGGACTCTGGCATCGTGAGTGGTGATGACAGCAGAGGTTGTCATGTACGAGGATGGATCCACCCTGTATGTTCTAAAGAAAGTAGCCTGTTGCTTAGTCTAACACCAGGCATCCATAGCTATCCTCTCCTTGCAGCCAATAACATTCAGAAGGTTTAACCTCACAGATTTTTTTCACGTAGCTGACAACACACTATTTCAATTAATTGTGTATCTTCTTCTTTCCCTTCAGAATTATGGTTTGGAGACCGAAAACCTGAGGACTCTGTCTCACAAGCTGAATGCCTCAGCCAAAAATCTTCAGAACTTTATAACGGGTAGAAGGAGGAGTGGCCATTACGATGGCAGGGCCTCCAGACGACTGCCAAATGATTTTCTTACCTCTGTAGTTGACTTGATTGGTGCTGCCAAGAACTTACTAGCCTGGCTGGACAGGTAATTTCCTGTTCCTTGATCCTTTGTGCATGAGAATAAATCTTCATGTTGTTTTGTATTTGTTCTTCCTTTTTCTCTTGTACTCGTTTATTCTACTATTAAAATGGCAGATTTGGAATTCTACTTCTAAATTCTGTTTTGCAAATTTCTCAAATATTGGAGGCAAAACATAGTTCCTTTTCTGTCAGGAGGGTGTTCACGTTTTCTCCAGTTACTCTTTCAGATTCTTTCAGTCTGATAACATTTTGTGTGAAATTAATACTTTTATGCTCTTCCACATTGACATCTCACCGCCTCAAGTGGTAACGTCACTGGTAATTTCAGAAAGAAGGGCAAGGAAGAAAAGATTGTGGAGTTTGGACTGTCCTTCAGCTATCAAAAAGACATAAAAAAGCTGGAGTTTAGGGCAAATCAATTGACAATATTCAAAATATAGAACTTGCTTTGTCTGAAAATTAATTTTTCACATTAGAGTTTTTATCAAGAGTAGGATTGATGCGTTAGGTACAGTTGTGCTGTTGGTTAATGCTCCACAATCAACCACCGTGGTGGTTTTTTCATCTACAAACTGGGAATTTGATTAAAAGTATCTCTCTGAATAAATGTAATTAAAATTTTGATTGTGGGAAGACAGAAACCAAAACATAAATTAGCATCAGAGTGTTTATGTTTGTGTCTCTTTCTCTGGAGTTATGGCAATGGATAGTTTTGTCTTGAATCTGAATGCTCTTGAATGTACAAATGGCACCTTAGAAACCGCAGTGAGAGTGAATCCCCCTACTTTACAGCATTTGTCTAATCCTGGTGACATCTCCCTAACTTGATGCCAGCAGTCATATTCTCTCGGGCTATGCCCTTGTCAGTTCTTATAAATTTAAATGGGGGCAGCTTCAGCTAGAATTTGGAAAGGCTGAAGACAATCTGAGCGTGCAGGAAGCTGTTAGTGACTCAGAAAGCATTGCTCTGCTCTCTGAATCAAGGTGCTAACTGCTGCTGAAGAGTGAGGTCATACTGGAAATGCTGTCTTGTTAATGAGCTGAACAGTGCTTTGGAAGCTCCTATTTCCACTGTCCATAAGAACAATAACTTCTGATATCCTGCCCAAAATCCAGTTTACATCCTTCTTCCCTACATTGTTTCTTGTTTCAAAGGTGTATTTTACAAAAGTTGTGTGACTTGCTGCTGGAGATTGTCACGGTTCAGTGTTTGCCTTTTTTGTGGTTTAGAACTGACCTCTATTACATATATCTGCTCATACCGTGAACGGGAGTTTATAACTCTTAATCCTGTATAAACCTTCCCTTCCTTCATCACAGGTCTCCATTTGTCAGCGTGACAGAATACTCACTGCTGAAAAACAACATTGTTCAACTGTGCCTGGAACTAACAACCATTGTGCAACAGGTAGGAGGGGTTCTCTTCTGCTCTGAGTCCTCTAAGGACTGTTGCTTAAAGACTGCAGTAGTAAAAACATTGCGAAGCTTTTACTTCTCCAGAAAAAATGTTTTAGCGTTACCTCTCTTTCTTGGAGTGACGGGAAGATTTTTGGATTTTGGTTGTCCTCATAGATAGGACAGTATGAAGTCAAAAATATTCCACTTTGCTTCAGGGTAGACAATTTCAGGTCAGGTTATCTACCACCATGCAAGTGTTAAAAGAACAAAGCTACGGTGGGAAACAGCTTAACTACTGCTAACGTTTTATTACAGATTAAAATATGAATGATCAAAAATCTTCCAGGGACAAGTTCTTACAATACATGCAAATATTCCCAGAACTTGTACTGCAGCTTCTTCACTTAGAGGAGAGCCACTTACAACAAAGTTGTTTAGTAATTAACATGAAATATTTATAACATTAAACAAACCAAATAGGGAACAACTAAGGGTAGTAGTATTATCATCACTGACATTCATTAATTGTGTTATAGTACAGTCCGCAGGTACATCAAATTAATTTATACTGTCTGCAGTGCTTCATAATAGACAAGTAATAATGGTCTCCAGCAGCGTCTGCCCCTGAAGTAAGAAGAGAATTGACACACAGATACAGAAAGTCTGAGTGGAAATCAGTTTAACAAATATTTACAGTGAGCTTCTCCTCTTGTGAGAAGATAAACACATCGATGAGACAAAACACTGTTACTGGAATATGTGGAGAGGTTAGAGAACACTTTATTTCTTGGAAAAAAAAAATAACTAAGGCTGATAAATGTTAGTCTGTATTTTACACTGTTATCCTTAATTTGTAATACTCAGCTTTATTCCTTCTAGAAATATTGTCCTTTCTGCATTTTTTCAGTGCAAACCAAAGATCCTTCTTCTCTTTTCTTTGTTTAAAAACTCCTATGTAGGCATTTAATTATTCATGTCTCTTTATTAAGCTCTTTCTTACAAGGTGTTTATAGCACTAGGCTATTTTTGATTTACAGACTAAGCAAAATGAACTTCTCTACAGTGTAAAACGTCTGGATTCTGATTCTGCCCTTCAGCTAATTTGTACTTTGTGTGTGAGTTTGATATTTCCCTGCCCCACGCAGGACCGCCCCCCCCCCCCCCCCCGTGGTCTAGGTGAAAATAGTGTAATTTTGAATTGTTGTCTCCATTTCTGTTGTTCATTTCACTGCTTTTGGCAGAGTAAATGCACTTCACCTCTGCCAGCAATAGTTTGGTTCATTTTTTTTCAGTTCTTCACTCCCAAAGCTGTCCTTCTTTTGACAACTTAAAAACAATCTAGCTTTTAGCATAAACTCCAAGACATTCCAAGATGAAAATGTTTGGTTAGTTCTTCAGGTCAGTTACAAATCAAGTATTGACTTTTCCTTATCTTACTGTTCCATCTGGGTAGTTGGATAATCTTCTGTTAAGATCTTTTTACAGCATATTAAACTTAGTACCAGAAAGAGTAGATAAAACAATATCATTCATAGGGAGACAGGTTTGGTGTTCCTAAATCTGAGGAAAATTGACCTTAGTGTGTGAAAGCAGACATGTCTCACCTAAACCAGAACTGCAATCTTAACTGTAGGCTAAAACATTAATTGAAAGACTTAACTAATAGAAACCTCAAGCTCAGATCCTCTCATGTAGTCCTTGTTTTATGAATGATATAAATTTTAGATACCTATTTGAGTCAGTGTGAAAGTAGCAGTCAAGGCTGTGCAGTTGGCATGTTAATTGAGGAATGTCTTCAACCCTGTACTTGGGCATGTACTTTATTCTACTCATTGTCTTATCCCTCATGTTCTTACCTTCACTAAAATAAGTAAGGAAACTATAGAAGAATAGCATTATGCAGAAAGCTGCTGAAACATCCTGATTTTGAGGTGCAATGTCCCATCAAAATGTGTTGATGATAAAGTGCAAAAAAGCATGTTCAAACTGAGCATTGAGATGTTTGAGCTCCCTGCTGCCTTCATTCGAAACATAGCTCTAGCTCCAAGGTAGACTAGCTCTACTTTTTGCTCTGAAAATGAATCCACCAGACTAAATTGACTGAATTTGGATTTGGTCATGTGCTGGTGCCAAGGCTACCCTGGGGAAAGGATAACTAGAATAACTGGGGAAGAATAGGTTTGGAATTTTGTTCATAAAATGTAGCCGTTGGTTAATTCTTCACTGAGCAGTAGGGCTTCCCTAGTTCTAGTAGAAGTCGGTTTTCTGTTTATTTTTTTTCTGATTATGTCAAAGGTATCTAAGCCTTTGGTAGATGCTTTTGATACATGCATTAAATTGCATGACCATTCTCTAAACAAAGAGATTTTCTGTGTCTTACCAAAGAGGACTGCACAACTCTGGCTAAATTTTTCCAACAGAAGCCAAACAAAATTTTTCTTGTTTTACCCTTTATTAATGTTTAATTAACCTCACTGAGGTAAATTCAGACTGTGTCACAGATTTTTACCCTATATTGGGTCCAATACTCTGTGTTCAGGATGAAGCATATGATTTAAAGCTGTCTAGTTCCTACTGCAATTGGTAGAAATGGTTGTTTGCTAGCAGTTTCCTGTACCTGGGCTAACTTCTAAATTAGGCCTCCTCTGGGCAGGTGGTTGGACCGGATAACCTCCAGAGATACCTTCCATCCCTTCCACCTGAATTTTTCTGTGATTCAGCAACTGCCATTGAAAACGTGGGTGTTATTTTCAGCCTCAACTTTGCAGAGTTCAGCTTTCAGCCCCTCCTTTTGCTTGCCTTTGCCGAAGAGCAGTTTGTTATCAAATATCTCTTCAGTCTTTTCTAAACACAGACTATGATAAGCCTTTACCCTAATTAAACCAAGTAAAATAAGGTACTTTATGGTATTTACCATTATATATTTGCCTAATTTCAGAGCAACCTCATTCTTTCTAATGGCTAAATTCCAGAAGAGCGTTTGATTTTATGTAGGCAAGCAATGCATTTTTAAATATCACTTTGTCATATCCGCCATTCAGAGATTGCAGCAGATCTTTCCTGCAGAGTAATACTGGGGAATGGCTTTCAACTGGCAAACATCACCAGGGCTTAAGCTCTCTTCCCAGCTGCTCCTTTACAGGGTCTTTTTTTCTAAACTCATGCTGGTTTATTGTACTAAGTTAATGAGCTGAATATTTTACATGTATTAGTATTTTTATGTGTTAGTTAACTGTCCTCAAGACTTGTCATAAAATAGTCTTTATGGTATCTCTAAATTTCAGTAGCACTTGCATTTTTTTTTTTCCTTTTGGAATTAGAAACGAAAATTATGGTTATAGTGTGGGTGAGCACAGGTCCAACTGACCTTTTCTCTCGATGAATATTCAGAAGAATGCTCCTGTACTTTATCAGTGCTATGAAGGTGTACTGTACCTTTGAGAGGTAGGGTGTGCTGGGTGGGCAGAGGCTGGGTTGAAGGTAATGCTGCTGCTGTGACCGCTCTTTAATTTCCTATATGTTACCATTTTGCAGAGGGGAAATAGAATGCAGCTACTAACTATTTTAAGATTTTTTTTTAACTAAATAAAAAAAATTTTAACATGCCATCTTGCTTATGGAGGATGTAGAAAGAATATCACTGAACTGTTATTTATTTTCTAAGAAAAATAGATCAAAATTTGATAAATGTTAGTCCTGGAAGGTTTGTTGTGTTTTTTTATTTTTTTTTTTAATGAGATCCCTAGTGCATTGCTATGTATCAGAGAAAAATAAATCAGAAGAATATTGTGACCTACATATCATAATATTTTAGTATAATATTGCAAGTGCTTTTAACCTCTCAGTTGAACTAGTCTGATGTATTTAAATAAAAAGACAATATGCATCTATTTTGGAAGGAATGCCAAAGCCATTAACATTTTTAATGCTAATGTAATCTTGAGAGTGCATCATAAGTATAGCTAACATTAATTCTGCTCTACAAACCAGGAAAATTTCAGTTTTACTATACATAAGTCTTCTATTCTTTGACCTGAAGTAATTAAGTTTGTTCAGAATGAAGCTCATATTGTGTTTCTAGCACAGAAATTAAAGGAATAATTTAGAAAGAAGCATTAGCTCTGAAGTCAAGCCGTAAGCCCTGCTGTGATCACTTTGTTCTCCTGGTACTTGGAGGGTTAAAATGAGATGGTGGATGTGCTGTTTGAAGTGTGTAAAACTTGTAGGAAAAACTGCCTTGGGCATTGCTAGCCAAACTGACTAATCGAATTCTTTTTTTTATGCTGTAGAAAATAACAGCATGAATACAGAAGAAACATCAAAGGGATACTTGACCATGAAATGCTAATATAAATTCTTCTCTGTGTTCCTTGGCACTCACAATCTTCTGATTTTAACTTGCTCATTCTGTAACGATATTCTTTAGACTGTATTCACTCAGGAATTAATTTCTCTACAAAAGTGCCAGTCCTCCAAAATAAACATGATGCTTAGAGTAGAGGGTGGCCGTTACCTCTGCCCAGGGCTGAGCGGCTCGGGCAGGCTAGAGCTGCTCTGCAGCCTCAGACGGGCAGAGGGACAAGGTCCAAGGCAGCACCCGGGAAGAAGGTTTGAGAGCTGGATGGGACGTAGCTGAGGATTTTTGCTGCTGGACAAGGCGAGCAGACATCTGCCACTTAGCTGCTATTTCTTTCGCAGAGTTGATGGTATAGCTAATCTACTTCTAGAGTAAATGAAGTGGAGATGTCGGAATTATTTCATGGGAAATTTAAAGCAATTAACTGTTATTGCTAACACATGAAGATCCAGGAAAGAGGAGATCTTGAGGACTATAGGGAATCTTAAGTCACTTGAGGGGATCTTTTAGGTATACCAGTAAGTGAATATTTTCTTCAGAACTTATACAAGGAATTTTCCTTGTATATTTAGACAAATAAACAAGGCAGGTTTTTTTTAATTATCATATCCTCAACCTTTAAAATCTGTCCTGAAATCCTTATTGTTCTTTGTTGAAACCTTTTTCTGATGTGACATAGCATTTGGAGAAATACTTAGCAATTTCCCAACATAATTTTTCTGTGTTAACCATTAATTCAGTTATATGTAAACCATCAGTGCCAGTATGGCATTATAAACAAGATTCCGATCACAAACAAAGCCCCTGGCGAGGCGAAGATCCCACCCTGCATAGTCCTTGGTCTGTTCTGTGGTGGCTTCTTCATTCCCACCCTCCCAGGGCCGTGGGGCTCCCGGTTCTGTCCCTCCCAAGGCTCTGGGGCTCCCACCAGCCGCAGGGTCGGGGTAGCAGTCTCTCTGAACACCGGGAGATGCTGGGATACCTCAGAAATACTTCCTCCTCAGCTTTTGTTGCAGGTTACCCTTTGATGAGAAGGAGGTGTCACTCACCGTGTAGGAGTGGGGGTGGCGGCCTGTCTCGGACAAGCGGTGGAAGGCTCTGGGGCTGGGAGGAGAGGGAGCCTGGCCACGGGGGCTGCAGCTGGCCTCACAGGTGACCAAGTTTTTGGGGAAGTCTATTCTGATCTCACTCTGTCTGGCAAAATTTAGTTTTCAGTATTTCTCGTTCAGTTTTCAGTAAAATGTAGCTCAAGAGCCTGCGTGTGGTGACCTGAAACGCTGCCTGGCAGGAGAAGGGTGGGGTAGAGCTGCCTCAGTGCACTTTGGCCCTCTCCTGTAGGAGAGGGTTAAATACTGTCTTGTCATCTTGTGTTATAGAGGACTGTACTGAGGAACTCTTCAAAACATTAAAAAACAGTAGAGGCAGTAGATCTCTTTTAGGAATTTGTATGCTTTGTGTCATGAAGAAAAAGTAATATCACTAAATCAAAGGCAAGTTAAGGGAGCAATGACCCTTGAGTTATGGAGTGCTAAGATTTATTATTTTTTAAATTACAGCTAAAATGGGAAAATGCTCTAGAACTTACAAGTCTGAAGCAAATAGAGGTTGATCGGGAATATTGTATTTCAGGTCTACTTCAGATTGGTTAATAGCAATGTTGTGTAATGGAAAGCTGGGATGGAGTTGTTCTTTGGGAAGCCTTAAGGCAGCGAAACTCCCTGGATATCCCTGGACCAGTGCTCAGCTTGAGCAAGCCCATGTCCTCTCCCAAGGACAAGTGAAATCAAGCCTCCTAAAATTGTAAAGTAGCCTGTTGGTCAGGACAAAACTCAGGAGATCATCTCTCTGTACAGGTACCTCTGAAAGAGAGAGTTATCGGCATGAAGCCTTCTTTTATTTCTTAATAGGGAATTTAAAATAATGTGTATTAATTGGTTTTGTTTTATTTTACCACAGGATTGTACAGTGTATGAAACAGAAAATAAAATTCTTCACGTGGTAAGTAATCTAAGCGTTCTGCTTTGGTATTCCTACCCCATCTGCTTAAATGATTTAAAAAAAAATTAAGTCTACTATAGGAAAATAAAGTTCCTTAGTATTTGACACAACTTCTGATGAATTATATCGGTTGCTAGAAGTTGAAGTTTTCATAAATAAGGTCAAATAGCTAAAAATTATTTTTAAGGCCAACAGAGATATCGGCTCTTTGTGACCCCCTGAAACCAACCTAGTACACGTTAGCTGTACCTCCTACCAGCCAGCTTAATGACTGCCCCAGTACTCCAGATTTATCACTCAAAAATGACTTCTTTGCATCAACATAAAGAAATGGAGAGACGCTACCCAACGGTATTTTTTAAAAATGTTTTCACCCAAGACATTGTTTCCTGTTTCTCTGATGACTGGAGGCTTGTGGAAGCTGGTGTCATTCCCCTAAGAGCCATTCCTACTGAGCCTCTTCACTCTTTCCTAAATTTGAGTTCTCTCAAGTTTAAGGCTTAGTAATCACCTTTCTTCTGGCGTTCCCTAAGTTATGCTTGTTTATTTTAGCGGGCAAGGTCAGATACTCACTCTCCTCACGCAGTTCCCTGCAGTAATGCTCTCTGCTATATGTACAGTTAATTACAAATACATAAATATTGTTCTTAGATTATTTTAGCAGCTTCTTATTACTCTTACTAGGAGTGCTGGTGTGGAATTCTGGCAGGGGATCCATCTGGCCTGGTGCATTACTTCTCTGGTTGTCAAACTGAGCACTTCGTGCCTTCAGCACTCAAAAAATCTAATGCTGAAAGGGAATGGAAGAATCTTTACAAAGTTATTGATTAGATATTGGCCTTTAAATACTTTTATATATTCCGGGTACCAGCACTGAAAATTTGTACTGTACTGACTGCGATAGAGTTAAAGCCTATGGTGAAAGGGACATCTCAAAGGATTTACAAGTTCAGATAAGCTTTTGACAAGCTCGAACACCAAATGCCTGACTTTTCTTTTTGAAAGCCTTTTACACATACTCTACTTCCAGCAGGGATTAAAATTTGTCGTAAAACATTGATGTGCTGTTAAATTCAGAAAGCATGCCGTGACTTTTAGAAAAAAGCTTACTATTGCAAACCTGATTCTGAAAAGCCCTTCTAAAAGCACCTGAAATCTTCTGGGATTTGGAGTATATATATATAGACACGGATACATATATACGCATCTCTTAACCCATGATTCTAACTGCTATGAGGTCTAGAAACCCATCTCTACCAGGAACGTTACTTTTGGTTTTTCTACCTGTTCCAAATGGAAGCCTGAGAAGAAGGAAGAGAGAAAAGTTTCCATTTTAAAGTATTCTATAGTTTCAGCAGGGAAAGTGTGATGGACCGTAAGAAGCCTGGATCCCAAGGCAGTAGAACTCATCTTAGCCTGAGCCAAATCACCTGACACTACCTGACACAGAGCATCCAGGCTCTGAGAATCAACCTCTTTATCGTCATAACTCTGGGTAAAGTGGGAAGAATCACCATATTTCTCACAACCTTTTAATGAAAATACTTCAAAGATACCTAATGCAAAAATAAGCTTTGTAAATTGTTCCTTTCTTTTATGATCCCTTTATCTCTAAAAATTAAAAAAAATTAAAATACTCAGAGAAAATAATTCTGATGCTCCAAAGTAAAATGTTCCATTATCACTCCTAAACACCACATGGCATTTTGGTTTATTTCTGAAAGACATTGAGAAAGATACACTTAGATGTAGAGACATACCAGAAATGGGTGTTGGATGGCCTGTAAAACCGTGTGTAAAGTTCCTATGTAACAGGTGCTGAACTTCTTGAAGAACCTGGTTTGGTTTGAGATTTAAGTGCGTTGTCATTGTGCCATCTGGAGAGTGCGTGCTTTAGTTTCTTGGTGGTTTTGGAACCAGTACACAAATTGGTCCTGTCTTTTTTTTAATGCCAAAAATACTTTAGCATATGTTAATGTATCATCTCGTGTTGATGGTGCCATATCAAACATTACTTCCTGACCCTATTATGTCAGGAATATGCTGTTATTCATAAATTCTGCTCAGTTGCTCCCATTTACACTCAGCCTTTGCATTATTTACAACTGATGTCAGGACTCTTGTATCTGCTGAACTACTTCTACAGCAAACTGATATTTTTAATGATTCTAATATAATTTTCTTGAATACTTTCCTCATGCTAAAATCCTACGTAGGTTTTAGTTAACTTTTTGAATCATGGGAAGATCTTTAAGATACATAAGGACAAATTTGATTAAAAACTTCTTTGTTGTTTATTTCATTCCAAAATCTATTTACTGAAAAAGCATCTGCATGTGACAACTGTGAAGGTAGAATGTCTCATGAGAAAGTAGAAAGTGTTGTCTCTGGGATTTAGTCTGCATCCAGCTGGTGCATATATTCTTAAATGTTAAGGCATAAGAGAGGGCCTCCATCCAAAGTCACGGTAATATCGTGATATGACAGAAATTCTGAAGCTGGGTGGAAGCATATCCTCACCGATGGGGTCAACCATCAGTCCCTGTGTAGAACAGCAATACAGCACATGTTTTGAGCAAGCCAGTTTCTCTGTCTCTGGTGGGAGAAGACAGGACCTAACGTCTTGTTTAGGGGTTCTGGCCCCGAGCTGAAACCGCTAGAACTATTTCTGGCAATGGTGACCTTTAGATGCAGCCATGCGTACCTGCATGGGATGCTTTGCATCTTGCAGCTGATACAAAATGCAAACGCCACATCCAGTACTCCAGAGCTGCGTTTGTGTTTCCAGATGAGTAACTGTACAGTCAATGGGAATATAATCTATAAATTCAGTCAGTTAATTTATCCACTGTGACAACTTTACTTGTTTAACTGCTATGTATAGTGTCAAACGAGAACTGAGACATCCTCATGCTTTTGCGAATGCCCGAAATCAAACTTCCCTTAAGGGATGTCACTAGAATTTGCTATAATTAGAGAAACTGCGAGTGTAGTCCCCAAAGGAAAGTAGATGCGTACAGCACAACTTCAACCATTCTGAAATTCATCTACATGAGTGCTTTCAGATCAGGTTCAAAGATTTTTAGATATTGTCTTTCTGAAGGAACACATTAAGCAGCACATGCAAACTTGGGAATAAATCTTTACCCGTGACGATTCTCTGAGAGGTCAGATCATCTCCCTTCTGATCCACAGTTACTGTTGGCCTTCGATGGAGAGGTTTGATCTGTCAGTACCACTGTGACCATCTATGCAACAGGGTTCCTCCTTTGAAGGTGTCCATGGGGACTGGCATTAAGATTTTGAGATCTTTAGCTGGAAGGCAGGAGAAATAAAACTATTGCATCGCTGTAGTGATCTAGAGTGTCAGTTAAAGGGTGTGGTCAACGATGCGCAAGAGTTTTACTCCAGGAAATGGATTAACTAAGGTGCTTTTCTGCTAGCGTAATTTTTAACAAAGGAAACGCTTTCTAAGCTGCATAATGCCGAATTGACCTAATTATCACTGTTAATAGGGTTGCTCTTATTACTGGGAAGCCAAAATAGGTTATTAAGTTGGTGTGTAAGGCATTTCTTTTTACATATTTCACTCGACTTCCATTGTATTTATAACGAAACGTAGTGACAGATGAGATGGAGTTATCGGGTGTTTTTATTTAACAAGTGCAGAAGTGGAGAAGATAGTTCACATATACAGATGTTCTCAGTGCACAGTGAAATCTTTTGATCAGAACTGTGCCTGCGTGTACATTTTCTTGACATTTGTGAATATTTTATGTTCCCTTAACCTCCTCTTCTTGCCTTCCACATACCTGTAGTTTTTACAGTGCTAAGAAGTAAAATTTTCTGTTTGCTCTCAGAATAAGAACTTCTTCACTAGTAGTTTCAGTTTAATATGAGGAATTACACTGACCTGTTTTTCTTTGTAGTGTAAAACCTTGTCTGGGATTTGTGACCACATCATTTCGCTCTCATCCGATTCCCTGGTGTCACAGTCAGCACATCTTGAGGTAGTTCATCTCACCAGCATTATGCCCAGTGAGGGTTTGGTAAGTAGCAAAGCAGATTAAAGTTTAACTCTTAGAATACAGACTACGAGCCTCGGTTCCTTAGGATGATTTCTTTTTTTAATTTATCAGTAAATCAAAATGTATTTTTGTGCAGTGTCCCACTTTTTTGGCAAGTTGAATCAGATTTCTGAAAGTGGTTTATCTAAATAAAGGGATTGTAATTTGTTTCTTTTAATTAAAACCCGTTTTACTTAGGGCTTCATGTGCAACTGGTAACTATACGAGCAGCTGAAGAAAAGTTACGGTCCTTTGACAGCCGTATTGCAGTTTTTGGAATGTGCCAAAGTAATCCCCGAATACATACACATACAAATAAAATTAACAAAGTATGATCAATTAAATGATCAGAGGAAGGTATGTTTCTTAGGCTTCATAAAAATGGTTCTATGCCTCCCTAATGATTCAGCTCAAATAAAACTTTTGGAAGCATCATCCCAGAATTAAAATAAATCCCTTATATTTGTAAACTGTTGCTCACAGAGCAGTCCAGTTGTGTCTTCCGCACATCCCAGCAGCTCCGCAGTAGCAATGGGTCACACCATTAAAATTTTCTGCAGAGGCGATAGTGTAATAATTATTTGCCTACCACTTTCCAATATTACTGTATTTCCTGGACAAGGGATTTTTGTGAAGTTTTAGGGTCAGGTGAGCAAAGATTTGTCTCCCCTCGGCAGCCCCTTACTCTACGAGCTCTGTGGTATTGGTAGGCTGTAGGAGGACGGGGATTGTGCTTGGGAACCAAAGGTCCTAATCAAGGCTAGAGTGTAAGGGAGCACTGCAGGCACGGGATGTCCTTTCACCTTCTCCCCAGGAGACAGGCTGCCTTTCCCAGGGCAATGTCTTGCACTCTCTTCAGCTGCTTTCCCAGGATTTTTTTTTCCCCACCTCTACAAGAGGAGGAATTCAGGAATGTTGTTCCTGGGTTGGAGTAGGAAAAAAGGTGGAAGTGGGTGAGGAAATCAGTAGCCACGAGGCTTATCTGCAGAAAATTTCCAGAACTGACCAATTAAAATACATTTGAGTGTCACTATATGCATTGTGGCATGTTTCCTGTTTGTAATTCAGTGTGATTTACAGTTTTATTTTAAATGTCTGTTAGTTGAGATGTTTTGTAGTATTTCAATATCTTAGTCTTTGTTCTGACATTGAATAGCAATGAACATCATATGCAAATCTTGTCAAAATTACAAGAGCATAATTATTTTGAGGTATGCATATTAATTAGAGAATGATGCATTTTAATAACGAGGGGGGTTGCATGACTACGTAAGTTTATTTTATTCTTAGCCTGATTTAGTCAACAAAGAACATTACAACAGCATAAAGCACATTTAATTTTCATGCTGTGGCATCACAGATGCTCAGCCCAGTATGGATCCTGAAGACAAATACAATTTACTCGCTGTGCTGCTACTTCCCAATGGTCAAACACATTCCCTTAGTGGCCCAGTTTTCCCTCTTGGTCTGATTTCTGGGTTAGGGCAGAGATCTCCAGAAAATGCCGGGCCAGTATCTGTTACAGCTTGTGTAGAGTACGTGCAGTAAATCTGTCCGTGCTTTTAACTTGCCTTAAGACTACAACATCCTGCATGTGCGAGTGGTCTGGATCTCTGCACGGTGCAGGGCCTGGGCTCCAACTGCGCTGCAGACTGGGCTCTGTCACTGGGTGGAAGAACCATGGCGTAGTTCTCCATCTGCCGTGTGCCCAGAAGTTCCTAACCATCAAAACTGCAGTAACTGGGTGCTGTTTACAGAGGACGTGAGACAAAAACTGCAATCAAAATTGCCCAGCACTTTTTCTTCTCTTTTGGATGAAGAGAAATCGCAGTGAATGACTGAATTTCTGTGTCTAATTGTGAACGCACTATAACGTGTTAGGCTGGAAAGTTCCTTATAGTCAATTATGCTGACACTGTGTTCTGTTTAGAAGAAAATATGAAAAAGGACTATAAATGGGAATAAAAGAAAAATCATGTGAAAAGGAAAAGAAAACGTTAATCAGAATCAAATATAGAACAGGGTAATGAATTACAAGTGGCTTTCTCATGATTGTGTAGCTGGTTTTTTCCACAGGATCTCTGCTCCATTCAAGAGAAAAATGAGCGCTATTCACTGAATGGAAAGTGTTCAGAGCTCCATTTTTATCCTTATCATTCGGTGTAGGGGCCGAGGTCTTATTTACCACATTTCAGCTAAGCTCTGCATTCCCTTGAGTTATGCATTTCATCATGACTTGGTTTTTTTCTTTAATATGGCCTCACTGAGTGCTTCACAGCCACTAATTCATGCATCTTTGCAACACACTTGTGAAAATCTAACACAGAGCAATTTGTGTCAAAATCACCAAAAATCTGTTTTTCAGGAGAACCTCACCATACAATTTTTCACTGCACTTGTTACTTTTATAGCATAAGCTTAAATCACAGCCTCTCTTGGTTTTAAGTGCAGCGAGGGTTGTCAGGGCTGCTCAGAACTCTAGCTTCATCTTCATACAGGGTTGGCACCTAGAAAGTGAACACCATTATTTGCCGTTGGTGGAAAATGTCTTGTAAATTACTCAGGTTTAGATAAGAAATCAGTTGTGGGGAATAATATTCAGTTGACTTAATTATGAGTCTTTCTATTTTCAAAACTCCATTTGCAGAAGCACTTTTATTGTAGGACTGCTAATTTCTTCCACAAATGAGCCAGAAGTCCTCTAGCCATTGCATAAGCTTGCACAGAAACGCATTAATTTCCAGGTCCAAGTCCATGGAGTTACCACATGGAGTCAGAACTCCTGCGGGGCAGCGTCTGTGTGTTTAATTGTTTAAATAAATTCTGGATCATAAAGCATTTTCACAAAGGGACTGTTTGTCATTTCAATGTGTATCTTCAGTTCTAGCATTTTCTAACTTTCTGTCCATGCTTTTATGAGCTTAGTAGTTATCTTTTCCTTTTTTCCTCTCTAAAGTATCTTCCTTTTCAGTCTGCTTTATTAAAAAACAGTCTCATCTCATGCATTGCCCAGAATACACTCTCTGCTAGTAGTTTCATGGCACTTTGCTGGACAAAAGAATTTGCACTGGGCAGCACATCTTAGGTTCCATTCCAAGTTCTGATGACTGTGTTTGCATCCGGATCTCTGCGGGCATTTACTGGCCTCCAGAAACATACTGGGTTTTTTCCTCTCTCTCTCTATCCATTCCTTTCCAAGCTGTACCAGTCACTCATACCAGTTAAATTCCTTCCTTCTTTTCCCTGTTTAGCCACTGAATTTTCAGTGGCAAATACTGGAACACCAGCCATATATTTTCTATTTCATTTTAAAGTAACTTCAAAGATTATAAACTGCTTTTTCTCCTGGATTGTTGCGCTGGGTTTGGTAATACCACTCACATCTGAAGTGAACTGCATCATCAGCCCGAATAAGATGCCTGGAAGGCAAAACTTTGTTTCAACCTTCCAATTTGACAAACTTGAAATAAACTCCTGTACTAAAAAAGTATCAGCCTGTGAGAACCACTGTCAGCTCTGACAGAAAGAGAACAGGCATATGTAAGGTCTTATGAAACAGAACAAAATAACTTCATAATTTCCTTGGCTTTTAGTTTTTCAACTCTATTTATTGTGTCAATTGTAGCATAAGAAAGGAAATCGGATCGTTTCTATACTTACAAATGCTTTTTACAAACTGCTTTTCTGCTAAGATGGGTGTTCATGGCGCTGCATTGCATGGGAAGCATGTTTTACTGGAGCTAGTGTCTGTAAGGTGGGAGCATGGAGGGCTTCTGGAGGGTTGGGGTTTTTTCCTTCTACTCTTGGATGATCAGGAATTGTCAGTAGTGGAAGATCTTTTATTATTAGAGCCAGCATTATTTCAGACTAAACTTCTTTTTTAATCTTCTGAACTTGATGTGCTGCATGTATATTTAAAGATACTTCTGTGTAACATGCAACTTTAATCTTCTTTGAGATTAACGATTACTCTTAAGCAGGAGATTCTAAACAGGCAGGCTGTTGGGTGTTTATTGTTTGGCTTTATGTCTTCTGATATCTGAGGAATGTTTTACTTCGGGAGTGCAGTGGTGCTTTCACTCCTCTTTATCTTTTTTTTTTGTTGTTGTTGAAATTAAATTGTTGTTTAATTGTCCTTTAAAGATCTTCCTACCACAGAAAGCAGTCAAGGGCTGCACTGAGCTGTACACACTGTTACACACTGCATTGTCTGCTGTAGAAGGACAGGCAAGTGCTGTCCGTCAGCCAATCAAGGACACAGGGTTTTTAGGGAAAAAGGTTTTCAGGTAACACTGATATGTCAAAGAGATACAGTGCTGCTGTAATGGTCAAAAAGAAACAAGCTCTTTCATTATTTTTCTTTTGGGAAAACAAGGATGAAAGCTCTGGCTAGGATAATTTGAAGGTTATGAGTCATCCACTAAAATTGTTTACTTTTATCTATTTTGTCCTTAAAGTTTAATAGCTAAGATGGAAGAGCAGATAGTAAAATGTAGGGTAATTCGTGGTGATTAGTCAGGATTTATGTCTCTCAGATGGCATATGTGAAAGGATAAAATTACAATTTTATTTTTTCCAAAAATATACATAGCTTAACAAGAGGCTAAAAATATTATGAAGAAATATGTCACAAAATCTAGTGAAAGGTTTAGCCCTATGTTCTGTTTTGGCCTTAAAAATCTTGGTCTGTTGGTTTGTTAAGTGGAGAATAAATCTTGTCGAAACTAGTGGGGTGTTAGAACTGCGATACTAGATTTGGTCTTAAAAATGTGGCTGGAAATGTGTAACTGAGGTCTGCTGTGCCTTAAAGTAACCGACTCCTGATGGATGTAGAGAAACACGTGTAACATTCTGACTATAAGTTCAGCGTGAAAATCCAGCATAACACACACTGGATGGATTTAAGTATCTATTTGAGATTTTTAACAAAGACTCAACTTTCCATCCTCATTGAGAACCTTCAGAGTTCTAGTGCTCTTGTTTGTGGCTCTCAGTTGGCAAAGAGAATCAGGTGTTTGTCAGGGACAGCTGAAGGTGCTACAGAAAGTCCTGAACCGCAAACACGGATTAAATTAAGCTCACTAGAAGGCAATAGGAAGAGTCCACAAAAATTTCTTTCTTCCAACTAATCACATTTTATGACAGTGATTTCAAAACTGTCAGGATTTAATTTGGACATGGTTGTTATTTACAAAAGAAATAGCTTATAAAGCAGTCTCATTTAAGAGAACAGGGAGTCATGGGATGTAAAATCTAAAATGGAGTTTCCTGTGCAGCGGTGTTAAATGTCCTTATCAGTTTTAGCCAGTCCTTGCTTTTAAGATTTAAATAAAGTTAAAACTTGCTGAAGTGGAATTAGATTGCATTAAGGTAGAAGTTGAATTTTCTCAGGATGAAAAAGTCAAAGCAGATCCAGCTAGAGCAGGTTACTCAGGGCCTTGTCCAGTCCAGTTTTGATCGTTTCCGAGTCAGAGATTCCCCAGCCTTGCCAGGCTGTTCCAGTGTTTTATCATCTTAATGGTAAAATTGGGGGGCGGGAAGAATATTTTTTTCCTCAAATTGAGTTCCAACTTGTGTTCCTTCCTTCTCATCCTCTCACTCTGCACTTCCAAGAGGAGTTTGGTTCCATTCCAACGTAGGTAGTTGTAAAGAGCGGTATGATTTTAACTTTGTAGTATTTTCACCTTTTCTTTGTGCATGTGTGTAAACACCTAGCCTGAAGGTCTTCATTAGTGTTCTGAAATTGGTTTCTGTGAATGAAATGTCCTTTCTTACTGCTGGAGGCTCTAAACTTCCATTTTGACAGCAGAAGGTGATGCAGAATTATTGGAAGGATAATGAATCAACAGTACAATGTACCAATTAGATTAATTAGATTTCAGAGTTTGATGGATAACCATGCTAGACGGAGAGATGTGAAGCTATGACCTTACTCCCGAGAGGCAAGAACTGAGTCTCAGTGACATTTAAGGCTCTGTGTGTTTGTGTGTGTACAGCTAGAGAGACGCCTACTTAGGGTGTCTCTCTGTATCATGGCCACTGCCTCCTTGAAGCAGAATTCTTGCTGAACTAATTACAAAGCTCCTGTTAGTTCACCAAGCGCATTTTTGGCCATCAATTGGCAGTATGAGCACTGGCTCATGGATTTTCTGAGTTAGGCTATGGTTTCATCTTCAGTGAATCAGTAACTCTCTGGAGATGGGGCATTTAAGTTTAAAGGCTATTCCTGCTCGTGGTTTCAGTTTTGATACTTCTTTTATGTCCTCGTAAGAAAAGAGCTCAGGTTCAATATTCGAATACTGAATAGGAATGAGCTTTTATGCTGATCTTTGGTGTTGAACTTGGTCCAAAAACTTGGGAATAAAAAAAAAAAGCATTAAGTGAGAAAACTGTGCTGTTGATCAGGGATCTGGATACATATTTGTTTAACTTAGATTTGCAAACATTAATTGACCACGGTTCCTTCCAGTCTGTTCAAATGTTATGGTCCTGAAACTGAAACAAAAATAGTGTTCTAATTATCATGCAAACATCACGTATATGTTTCCTGCAAATATTCATTATCGTTCTTGCTCTTTTTCTCAGGGAATGTATATCAAATCAACATATGATGGACTGCATGTCATCACAGGAACAACCGAAAATGTAAGTTTCTTTATTCTAAATGATATTCATCATGCATAAGAGTATTTTCTGTTTATCTGCAGTGCATTCTGTAACATGAAAACTTGCAGTACAAGTAATGCAACAGGGGGGAAAAAGTCTGCCTTGGGTGTTTATATTGACCAGAGTAGTCACACAATTGCAGTTACTGATACACATAGTTGTCATGTGAGCAGCCTTTTATATGCACAGTCACCTTACTGTATGCAGTGAGTAATTATTGTCATACAATGAACACTTTTTTGCTAAGGATTCTTTGTTTTCTTCTTAGAATGGACAGTAATTTTTCTGTTATTTTTTATTGTTGTTGTTTTTCTAATTAACCAATTAAAGTTAGAAAAATTAGACTTTTGGAGATGCCCCCTGTCCTAGGATCGACTCAGAGAGAATGAGCAGCTTCTGTATGCCTAAGCAATTCAGTAAGATAGACTGTAAAATAGGGAAATTTAAAATAGTTACAGTCTCAGCAGTATGGGCGGATATAAAAACCATGGCTAATGCAGCAAGGTAAAACAGTCAATAGCAGACAGGTTCTAGAACAGTCTTTGATAACCAGGAAGTTTTCAACAGTGGCAGTAATTACCGACAGGACTATCACTAGGAAGGGAGAAATTGTGGAAAGGAGCAAACAGATTTTGGTGCGTGAACAGAAGAGGATGGACAATCTGACAGTGTTAAAAAAACCAAGTTAATTAACAATCTAAATGATTGTTGTGTGAGGATGTATACAAATTTCTTTTATGAAAATAACCATTCCTCAAACAATTGTGTTAGGAGGGGTTAAGCACCATTGTATTTTCATATATTCCATCATCTGTAGTAAAAATACAGAAGAGACTAAGAAAAATGTATTAATTCTCATTTTCGTTGTAGGCCCGGAAGCACTAGGCGAATCTGAACCAAAAGCACACAGAAACGCTGCAGCACATAAATCAATCTGACTAATCATAGAAAAACCAAACAGTGTGACAAGACTAAGGAAGTAGCTTCTAACTATCCTTCTTGTTACTTCACTTGCAATTCATAATTATAAAAGTGAAAAAAATGAATTGTCTTCAACTGCTGCAATCTAATTACTCTGACAGACTTCATCATAAGGCCCATCCGTTCTGTTTTTTGTGTAGTGCTTTAGTCACCCTGTTTTCACTCAGCCTCCGGTGTGTTTAACAGCCTAGAGCTGGATAAAGTACAAGTTTTGATTTTATAAAGCTAATATTGAAATTCGATACTGCAGGCACCCAAGGACCACAAAATGAGCACTGTGCAGCTAGCCAGAGACGTAACTACTCGCTGGCACGCGTCTGTGGTGTGCTGGCCCATATGGCTGAGCTTCATACGTGACATTTTGTTCTACTCAATTTCTATACATTGAGTAGTAGTATTGCAGCACACAGTGTTCGTCACTCAGTTTTCAGACAGTGAAAACGCATGGAAAGCCTGATGATTTGTGTGTCTCAATTTGTGAAGATAAGTCTAGCGCAAATAAAAGTTTGTTTGCTTAATGTTAACGCCATTGGCAGCATTTAGAAGCCTTAAAATAACTCTATGTGTATCTTGAGTCCTGAAACTTATGAATGATCCATCTTGATTATGTTGCAACAGATTTTGTTCATAGATTGAATTGCTCATGCTGTAATTAAGCCACTTTTTTTTTACTGTAATTCTAATTAATTTTAGAAATACAATGCAGTTTGTAGGGAAAACATTTAGCTACTTATCATTGAGGTTCACAGGAGGAGTTACTAAATTACCAGCCACTGAAATTTTGATTTTTATTTTGACTAAACTTTAGACATCAAAACTTTTTTATAAGATGCCACCATAAGAAGTTGCTTTTTTCTTTTTGCTAGAAGTGTAATCACATGTGCAGATCAAGCAGCTTCAAAGACCTTTAATTTCTGGCGTTTCAGCAAATTGATTTTTTCATTCCTTTTGAAGGGATAATTGACCTCAGAGCCAGTGTTTAATTTTAAAAGATAATAATTAGCTCAGCCTCATCAAAGTCAGGAAAGGAGCTGAAAAGAGAAAGAACCAGACCTTGCTTTTCCAACTAACACCAACTGGAGTTGAACATTATGAATGTCGGTGTTTACTTCAGGTTCCTGCTTTCCTTTTATTCATTGTTTAAAGCGATCAAGTTTTTATTCACGTTGATCCCTAGAAATATCTCTCTGTTACATGTTTAGTCCTGTGCAAAAGAGCAGTCTGCCCAAATTCAGCAAGTTTCCACTAAAACAAGTTGACATTGGAGCCAGGTAGTTCTTCACAGCATCCTGTGAAGTACATAGGTAAAGTCCTGTTTATTTTAGTGCAGAAAGACTCACATGACAGAGTTGAATTTTGGCTGCAATGACCAGGTAGTTTAGTTCAAGGGCTCCCTGCTACAGGAGACCCTGAAGCCCTTACGAAAGAACAAGCAGAGATCAAACAGACAAGGAGCTGGAACATGGCTTGTGTTAGGGAGGTTGGGCAGAGCAAGGTTGGAGATGATAAGCAAGCATTTATATAAAAATATAAAATATAATATATACATTAAAATCTCCTGGAGAGCTAGTCTGTCACTGACACTATCCATTCGTAACTACCACTTCCTGTGTTCAAATGGTTAATCCAGTACTGCCTGGGGAGTGCTGGAGCCATAGTGTATTTGCAGAGTATCTCCAGTGCACTTAAGCAGTAAAACTGCTGCATAAAGGATGAGACTTGCTTTTCTGTTACACGCATACTTGGTCCAGCCCTGTCCCTCACCATGCAGTAAGTGCAGTATTTGTTGACTTAACAGACTTGCCCCTGTGTGATGTAAATGCACTCAGTGTATTCCCAGCAAGGCTGTGGCTCCTCAGACTCCCCACAGAGAGGTAAAGAAGCGAGAATAGTTCAACCAGCCACAAAGGCTCTTCACCAGCAATGTAACCAGCAAAATCATAGTTCCTTATAAATACAGTTTTTATAAATATGACTGATTACTGTTATTTGATAGCAACAATACTCCTTCGGGCACTGCTTTCTTGCCCCCTTTCACATTCATTGTTTTAATTTCTTCTCTTCCCTTCCCCCTCCACACCCCTCAGGTAGAGTTAATTATTATCTCTTGTCCTTAGTCTCCTGCTGACCAGTGTAAGAAAATCCATGCTGGTGATGAGGTGATCCAGGTCAACCATCAAACCGTGGTAAGTATTTTGGAAATTCTGCTCTGCAGGCTTTGCCTGTTCCCACTGCTATAAAGGTAGTCATTCTTCTTAGAAGGTCACTTTGCCAAACTGGATTATTAGTTATGTCTTGTAAAATATCACAACCACTGCTTCTGCTTAATAAGGCACAAGTTGAGTCAGTAACCAGCCCAGAAGGATTAAGCCAAATCTGCATTTTGCACAGCTGCTCAACATCATACTCTTTATAGAAATAGATCCCCGAATATTTCATTGATGTTCTTAGACTTCTCGCTATCGATATGCCAGCTCTTTCTACTTTTCTCTTAAACAGAATTTTGCATTCTGTTTAATATACGCAATTCAGGTTTAAAACGCACAAGTGTTGTAACAGCCATATATTCTGAATCTGTTGGGGGGAAAAAATGTAAAGATGCTTAAAGTGTTGATAGAAATCTGTCAGATTTTGCTTTTGAGTATTCTCACATGCAGATTTGTTTTTAAGCAGATGAGTGGTTTTATAAAGTTAGTGGAAACAATCTGTTTAAACTCACATGAGCATGGGTATGCAGAGGTGCAGGCTGAGCCCAAGGCATTGCAGGACCGGATCTGCGCAGGTTTAAACGTGCCTGCCATTGCATTTCCTTCACAGCCGCGTGCTGTAGTGTGGGCTGTGTGTAAAACTGCAGTTTGGTTTATGTAGAAATGCAGAAAAAATATTTCTGCAGCATTCATAGAATTGTATCCTGACTTAAAACTGAAGAATTCACTGAAAAATTAATTATTTGATTAAATCGTTAGTAATTGAGCTCTAAAAGCCTATCAGAGCCTCACACAAGGTTGGTTATATTTTTCTTCCTGTTTTGTGATGACACAATCTGCTGCCTTATAATTGATTTAGTTCCAATGTTGATGATTACTGAAAAAAAATGCAGTAAAATTTTTTTCCAGCAGTATCTTGATCATAGGGACTGTCTTTTTTTTAAAAAAAAAAATGAAGCTGTGTGTTGCAGAAGAATGGAAGCAGTGTTGCTGGAACTCCAGGTGGCAGGAACACTTGTATATATGATGTATTAGGCCTGAGTAGCATGGTGACGATGATGATGGTAACTTCCTGACGTGTTTATAATGTAGCCATTTAACTTTGTCTTGCTGAACCCCATCTCCAAAAGCAGCAGCAGCAAAATTAAGAAATGTCTTTCTGTCATTTGGGTGAGGTGGAAATATGAAAGTGTGACTATTAAAATCCTATGACTAAAGAGCAAATATTTTCTCTTGAAAAGAAGTATAACTTATTCATTTGCACTTTAAAAGTTAATGCAACGTGCAGCTCTTATCTATATTAGAGAGGTTCTATGAGTTGTCATAGTTACAAGTGGAAATATGCTTAGACTGACTTTCTCCATCAAACATACTCTTCAAGCAACAGACCTGATTTAATCTCTTCTCCCACGGGTGAAATCCCCTCCTTCAGCTACCCAAGAATTGCCTGTCTGGATAGCGACTCTTTCGGTGTGTGTTATTACAAGAGGCCAAAGGTGTTTGATACTTGTATTCCCTTTCCAGCTAAGGCCATAGTACTGACAGCTGAGCCAAGTGGCGTAAAATACCTTTTTCTAAGACAACCCATCATTAATTATTCATTCTGAAGTTTATAACAAGCTGAGGAAAGAGACAAATGGCAAGCTGTTTCTTTCAGAAATTTATTCTTCCTTTGAACTGGCTGGGAAAGTCTCATTCTGTCTTCACTGACTTTGGAAAGCCAGACAGTACTACTGAGCGTTTGCATGTTTCAGAGGTATATGTCCAATGCTCTTCTCCTCATGGACTGGAAGTTTCAATGTTTTAAGCATCCCTTTGATCTTTAAGTGTGCCCTTTCAGTCACTCCTGGTATGTCTTGCTGCAGACTACACTTAGCTGTGTTCCTTCTTCACCCAAATTATCACAAATTGTGATGATCAATACAGTGCTTAGAATTACCACTAGTTCCATTAGTGGACTGGAATAATTCAAAGGCAACAGCTCATTAAATTTCCATGTAATCAATATTTTAATACTAGCAAGGTCATAACATGAGGTGTAACCCATTTGAAAGTAATGACTGGGGGCGGGGGGCAGTTGAGTAACCTTGCAAAAGAAAGGCTTGCATATCCCTGGTGCTCTTACAGGTTTTCCAGAGTTCACCAAGTAGAGGAGCATGGATTCATCCTCGCTAGAACCCAACACTTCTTCATACCAGCCTTTGCCTCCATTTTTTGCTAAAATAAATTGCAGCAGAAGTTTGCATTGATTTATGACCAGTTATGAGGTCTTTCATTTTCCCTTTACCTGGTTCTGAACTGAAAAAAGCAGAATGTTTCTTTATTTTTCTAATGTATCATTCTGTTTGATTTATTCCATATGACGCATTTAACATTGCCCTGTGAAGAGGCAAATTAACTAAATAATATATAATAATAACAACTATAACATTTAGTATCCTAAATACTTCCTGAGTTGTTAGAGAATTTTCAAGATAGATAGTTAAATTTTATTTACAATACATGTACCTGGTGAAATCCGTGGTCTCTTGACTCAAGTTAGTTTTCCACAGAGACTCTACTTAGAGCATTAAAAGCTTAGGTGATAAAAATATAGGCGTTAGTGTTATTTCTTGTTGCTGTTCATTGTTAAGGGAGGCCCCATCCTTTGATAACATGTATACTTGGGTCAAGTTATACAAGGCAGAGATGCAGAAATAGACTTTCTTCAGGTATTTGTATGCTTCAGAGATTCTGCCTTCAAGAGGTTTTATTTTTGTTGTCCTAACAAAGACACTTTAAGGTTGAAGTTTCTGTAGCATTGTGGTAGTCGATCAAATATAAATCCCATTCAACACAACGAGTTTGGAAAGGATCTGTTCTGAAGCTGATTAGATACAGTCATTTTGTGTTGCCACTAGTGAAAATACTTTCCTGGTTAGAGAGAGTATAGATCTCTCTTAATAGATTCCAGTCCTATAACTGTCTACTGGCGTCACTTAATCTGAATTTGACTGAACTAGGCCAATATATTTTCTAGATAAATTCATATTCATTCATTTAATAAGATTGTTTGAGTTTTAAAATTTTCATTGATGTTCCCAAAACCTGTAAGAAATTCTTCTGGTAGCTAATTCTTCTCATTGCTGGGGGGAAAAAAAAAAGGTAATTTTATTTGTAGTCTACATTTGTCTGGCACGAGCTTCCTTTGATCTTGATATATTTTTATCTCTTAGATTGGAGAGCAGGTTTCTCATTTAGGTATTTTCAGGATGCAATCAAATCACCTCCTCACTTCTATTTTTTTGGTAAGCTAGATAACTTGAGCACTTCCAGTTTGTCGTCCTAATGCATGACCCTCCTCAATAAGCTCTTTAAATTCCCAGCTATAATATTTTGTGTATTTAACACTGAATTCCAGAGCTGTCCAGTGAAAGCACTCATTCACGGGTAGGGCAGTACCCCTGCGCCAGAATAGTACAAATAAGACTACATTAACATTTGCTCTTTTCAAAAGGCTTGTGTTCATTTTTCATTCATACATAGGCAAGAATTCAACTAAGAGGACACTTCTGTTTTTTCCTTTAAAAACAAAAGCTGTCATTTAAATGTAAGTTTGAGTCTGTCAGGAAGTCCATTGTAAGAGGAGAATCATTATCTGTTTTGCAAGTGAGAGGAGTAAGCTTTTAAATGGGTTTATGAAGATGTACACTCAAACAGTTGTCGTGTTCCTGCATTTGAGTGGAGTGGGCACAGACAACAGCATTTCTAGTCCTGGAGGCACCTCCCTGGGGTTGTACAGCTAGAGCAGAGGATTAAGTATGCTGACAACATCAGTCCCTTGAATTGCTGCAAGTGTGGAGTTCAGCATTTTGGGATTGATGTGACTAGAATATTGTGGCTGTATGTTTTCAAAATTATTCTCATTGCCTACAATTAATATACTCATTTTATACAGAGCATTATCTGTATTAAGTATGAAATATCAGATAGCTCCAAGGTAACCATATTCATACTCTTCTGTTTTCCCCTGAAACCAGTTAGATTAACAAATATATTAAAAGTATTAACAAAACGACTTGTTTTACTTCACTCTTCAAACAACTTTTCAACATAGCTGAGAACTTAAAAAGAAAAGAGATCAGAGAGTATCAAAGGCAAGCAGCTTACAACTGATGCAGTGCAACAACTGAAAGAGTTAGAAATAAAAGATCTACTCTGTGGAATCTGGTCTAACCAAGGAACACTCTGTAATACAATTATAAAGATCAAAGAAAAAATAATAGTACTTTGAGCAAGAAGTTAATTAAATCAAGCGATTCACCACTGGCTGTTAAGATCATTTAATCATTATCCAATTTCCTTATTTGCTTTTCTGCTTGTCCTTCTTGCTTATTAGATTTTAATAAAACAGCATAAGAAACTTTAAAAATACAATATACATCCTAAACTACTGCCACACTAACTCTTTGGTTTTCCCTCCAGTAACAACAGCCACTAGCACTGCCAGGGCCTTGTGGAGTTTTATTTCCTCTCTTATAAAATTATTCAGGTGCTCAATATGCCACTGCACATTTATTTGTTTTCAAAATTAATAATTACACCGTCAGTTTCATGCATAGTTATTTTATGCTGTTTAGTTGAAATAGTAAATTTCATATTGTCATTTCTTTGAAAGTTGGTTTATATATGGGTTACCAGTCTTTGCGTTTCCCATAACAAGCATAGTATGGAACACAGAACAGAGAGAAGGAAACCGGTCACAGCAAATATCTCAGTATGTACACAGCCAGGATGGAAGCAAAGGTGGCTGATTTCACGCCAAATCCTCCACATCTCAGTTTACTGAAGAGTAAGAAGGCAAAACTTACCAGGCAATACTTTGCAAGAATTTGTAGGTGATTTAGAGAGGAAAGAATAACTGAAGAAAGAAAATGGCACGTTAGGTGAAATGCAGCATAAATCTATGGAAATCAAATTGTGTTAATGTTCTACCTTCAATAATTTTTCAGACAACAGAAATATTGCAGATCCAAAGAAGGGTTGATTTACCTGACTGACCATCTGTAAAATATTTGATGCTATTTCTGTGTAGAAAAGTGTTTGATAAATGAGGGAAAACTGACTTCAGAAATCTGAAAACTTTTTTTTTTTTTGAAGATTAGAATTTGAAGGTCATTTAACAGGACAGAGAGCAATAATCGTGCTTTAGTTGAAAGCCTGATGTTACTCAGGAGCAACTGGCAAGACTCCAGAAGCCAGAATGTAGTAATTAATCCCAAATCAACTGAGCACTATAGAGGTGATGCGACTGAAAATGGCAAAGATGAACTCAGAATTAATCAGGAACAGGTTTCCAGGAGAAATAGAGTTTTGATGCCATTGTCTTGACATTGGTAAAATCTTGTCTAAAATACCATGTGATGTTCAGGTCACTTACAGCGATCAAAGGTGTGAAGTTATATTGAACACTAAAAAAATGTAATGGGTGAAAAAGAAAATGTATCATCTGTCTCCTACAAAGAGTATTTCTTTATGGATTTCCATGTGGTTAAGGCAGCCAGCTAGGTCTGAGACAGAATTCCTCTTTCTTAATAGACAGAGGCTACACAGAGCAGAAAGAGAACTCGTTAAGCTAGAGAACAATGTTGTGCAAGAGCAAGCATCCATACAAACATCTGTGAGTAAATCTCTGGTAGAATTTAAGAGGACTGTCTACGGCAGTGTTTGAAGAACTGAGGAAAGTGACAACGTAGTTGCCTGCAGCTAGTAGAAGAGTAGACCTACGAGGTTTACCTACAAGGGCTCTGTCAGTTCTAACACCTTTGCCATGTTGTGTAACCTCTTTGTTATGTTATCTTTAAGCAGCTGTTGTTTCTAACTAATGCAGTTGCATTTTCATGCTTGATGAGGTTATGCTTTGGCACCACGGATGCTCTGCTTTCAGTACTTACAGGGGCCTGTAAGGAAGATGGGGACAGACTTTTCAGCAGGGGCTCTTGCAACAGGTGGTGGGTTTAAACTAAAAGAGGGATATTCAGACTGGATCTAAGGAAGACATTTTTTACACTGAGGATGGTGAGACCCTGGCCCAGGTTGCCCCGAGAGGTGGGAGAAGCCCCATCCCTGGCACCATGGCAGGTCAGGTTGGACCTTGGGGCTCTGAGCACCCTGCTCTGGGTGCAGATGTCCCTGCTCAATGCAGGGGGTTGGACTGCATCGCCTTGAAAGGTTCCTTCCCACCCAAAGCATCATCCTGTGATTCTAAATACATGATCAGCAGCCCAATACCCTTCCATACTGTTCATTGTCAAATTATATCCTTTAAATCAAGTGTGTCAAGAGCCCTGGCACAATGAAATAATTTCAGCACTAATTCATTGGTGTTAAGAAATGTATTGAACTACTATCCTAGGTGAATGTTTGTTGAATTGTTAATTTGAGTCTTAATGAGAGCTCACTGTAGGCAGAGGTAAAGCTGTAAATGCCGTGCCAGGTCTCACCACCTGCGTTTCAGCAGACTGTGCATGGTGAAATACAAGTAGAAAAAGGAAAGACAAAGGAGATGTCTTGAGAATTATAAGTTATTCCCCCAAAACGTGTCATTCTGTTTCCAAACAAAGTGCCACATGTTGCTTATTCTCTGGATACTGCTTTTCAGAAAGGCTTAGTAATGCATGTCTTCCAGTAGCAGACCCTGCATCTGCTTGCAACCATGCTGTATTTCTCCATTAGTTAATGAAAATAACCCTGTAAGGTAATGGGAGAACATTCGTTTTTCCATCACCAGTTATTGTTAGTTCCAGTTAGGATATTAATAAGAAGAGTGAATCAGCTACAGGAGTTAATGACGAGCTCCCCATTCAGTGACAGAACGGGTCTTATGATCTTCCAGCTCATTTTTTGTCTAATAATAATTTCTGATTTCCATGTTAATCAAACCAATTCCCTTGATTAATTCCCTAATGAGGCAAAGCGAATTGCAGACTTAAAATATGAAAGGATGATAGTCTGTTTCCTTAACAAAAAGCTGAGTTTACACAACCCTTTTTTTTTAATGCAAATATGTAGAAAGGTCATACTCCTGAGGTTCGAGTAAGCATCCAGATGGCTTTGCTTATGTATTCGAAGAGCCTTGAGGGGAAACATCTGTCCTGGTTCATGAGAGGGTTACTGCAGTCAAAGCGGAGTTACTCGTTTTCAGGTGGTGTGCAATATCGCATGTTCTAACTGTGTAAAAAGTATTCTGTACAACTGATTCCAGATCAAATGCCAAACAAGGTAGTTCTTAAATTGCCATTTAGTTAGTGCTCTGTCTCTCTCCACTGTAGGTAACGTTAAAGCTGGCGTATGATACAGGCAGAATACGCACAGGTCTCACGAACAAATTAAGGCGTAAGATACATTCCTTCTGTGAGGTGCACTGTGGATTTTTGTATTTCTTAGAACTTCTCCATTCTTCAGAGTCCTGACAGATGTTCAGGGTTTGATAAGGCAGTGAAGGGACTGAGGAACCGCACTTCTGCTTTATACCCAGAAGTTTCAGGAAAAGTTCCACTGTCTGAGCTGCACCTGCTAAATTTGTACCATAACAAATAGATATATAAATGACCTTCCAAATGAGAAGGAACAAAGTCAATATAGGGTGACTCTGAATAAGATATTGGAGAACTAGGGAACAAACGAGTTTACTGTCAGTTAATGAAAGTGATTTATGTTTTCTGAACATGCAGTCCCAGCTACAAAATTACCGGGTTTAGGTATACAAAATTACCTCAGCATTGTGGATGTTTAAATCATTCTACTTTTATGGCAAAGAAATCTAGTATTGCCGTGATTAATATTTTTTTAACTATTATTTTTAAAGCTACTATATTTTGCACTTTCACTAATTATCTGGCTTGTGCTTTCTATGAGAAAACTACCAAATCCTTTCACACAGAGTAGTACACAATTTTGTCCCTGGAGCCCTCCTGTCCACACTGAGGATATACAAACCAATAAAAATTACAGATTAGAGCAATGCTAAGTGTAAACCACCAAAATCTGAAACGTCTGCCTGCCTCTTGCCATGTTCAGTGAGTTGTTTTGCACTCTTCTAGGTTTCTTCCCTATTTAGCATCTAAATTGAAAACAATATTTTGGGGGCGAAAATTAAGAATTCAACTATTTTATGCCAGTAAATACCAAAGCTGCTGTGATTCTAATCTTTTTACACACTCTGTGTATATCACATCAGTCTTTTTTTTTTTCTTCATTAGTCTAATTTTAATGTTAACTTTCATTACTGCTGGAAATATCCTAACCCATATTGTAGAATCTGATTAACTGAATGTCTGTGCCAAAAATCATAAAGAAGCAAAATACCCTTTTGTCGAATATATTCTTACCATAACTAGAAGCTGGTAATTGCTATTAAAGACAGATTCTTTAAGAGTAAATGTCAAAATCTGTCTCAAGGACTAGTTTTCAACTAAGATTTTTAATCCACTGTAATGACTTCTACTTTTTCAAAGATATTTTTAGTAATACAATTTATAATAACGTGTCCAAATAGCAAAGAGCATTTTATCATCGCCTAGTAGTAATGACTGCAGACTGTTCTCTAATAGATCTTGGGATTTAATGGTTTGGTCATTAAGGTTCTCATTGGAATAATTTATCACTAACTTAATTATTTATCATTCTTTTCTAAAAGAAGCTCATGGAACTCTAAAGATCTAAGCATTCTGAAAATTACATCAATCTAAAAAGATAAAAAATAGCTCATTTTTAATTCTATAAATGAGTAAAAAATTTTATATATATATATATATCTACTCTGCCATTTCATAAATGTAGCACAAACCAAAAGGGTTTGTTTGGAATGCAAGTTGACATCGTCGTGTTTGTTTGCCTGTGGCCTGTTGACAATTACCACCATTCCCTGGTTTCCTGTGGCCAGTGCATTTTTAGAAAGTTTTCAATACAGCAGCAACATTTAATAGCTTTTCTACATTCTATTTTTAAATCCTTTTTAGAATTACGACACATCTTGCAGTTCCACGGTGAATCTTCACACTTGGGATCCTGGCTTTGGCCCCCTGTGTCTAGGACCTGACTGTATCTTAACTCTTCCTCAGCCTTTCTAAGAGGATTTTAATTGACATCTCTTCAAGGTTGCCATTATCATTTTCCCTCCACCTTCAGGTGTAATCAGCTATTATCTTCCTCTAAGAGGAAATAATTATAAACTGTTCCTGATCTAACACAGTGATGGGTGTGGACTGCTCTGATCTGAGCACCTAGAGCTGTTCATTCTCAGATGTCCACTTTCAGGCTCAGGAAGGTGGTGTCCGTTTGAATGCAGCATTCTAATCCCTGCCCAGCGCAGTTCAGCTTGACACAAGACTTGTGGCAGTTTTAACATTTATGACGGACCTTTACTATGGTCATTTATTGCTGCTGTAAATAGCTGCCACGTTTGGAGCAGTAAGTGGAGGGAGGAGTTTCGTACTGGGTTTGGTGCTGGGGGCTCAGCTCTTCTGACTTTTGCAATAAATACCGTGTGCGGGGTTGGATCTGTATGCCTGGTTTAGCAGAGCTGGGGGTAGGAAGCAACACCAGCATTCAAATCAAAACCTGACTGGCTTAAGAAATGTTTTAAAATGGACGCAATATTTAAAAGGGAAAGAGGAGAGTCTATCCTGCACCTGCTCGCTTTCCATGAGTGGCAAATCTAGAAATCGAGCGTGAATAGAAGATGCAACTAAGTAAGGCTAGGAAAATCCTCCCTATAGATACCTACAAATACCGACGCATGTCTTGCTGCTTCCCCCCGCAGAGTGTGATCCAATACCTGTCACTTGCAAGTGGTCACTCTTCCCAGTCACTCCTTTCTAGGTAGGCTTGTTCTTGTCCTCTGAGTCCCTTCAGCAAGATCCTGGCTATGCTTCCTGGAAAAAACCACAGGAGACTGAACGGGGACAGTCGTTTGGCTCTAGGACCCAGGGCTGGGGTGGGGTGTGAGTAACTTGGAGCCTGCTTTAGTCGTACCAGTTTTCTGACACCAGTGAAGAGACAAATTTCAACGTTCTTGGTGTAAGTCTGGTTCTCTAGATCAGGTCACAAGTGTATTGACAAAAATTACAATCTTTAGAAGTGAATGTTAGCAAATCTCACAAGCACTGCAATATATTTCTGTCTATCTACTAATCGATTGTTACAGAGGAAACAATTTTTGAGACTGGAATATTACAGAAACTCCTTCAATAATAATGTTACTCAGGAAATAGGGCAAGGCGACTTTAATAACTCACTGTGAAGTGCTAAGTGCTAGGAATTTCTTATTTTATTCATAGTGAACAAGCTAATACATCAGTTGCATGTAGGAAGGGCAAAAGGACTGCTGAATGGAGCCAAATTAATTCTCTTTAAACTAGTACAATTCCACTGATTTCAGTGGTGTCACTTAGAAAGATTGGTTGATGTTTAGAAAAATGCGAATTTTTATGAATTTCACTTTCAGTTCCAAATTTACATATCTGATCTGTTTTGATAACCTATTTTTTGCTGGTTTTTTTTCCCTCGTGCCTGTGGAAATATGGATAGAAATTCAGTAGCACTTAAACGTGCATAAAACTACTTTTATCATAAACAACTTTATATACTGTCATTTATATTATTATTCAATTTTTGAACCTCTTCATTCAGGATAATAGGACAGTGTAAACAATCATTTAAAAAGAAACCTATAAAAATACATATTCTGTTTTCATGTATGAACAGTTAATGGTGAATTCATATTTAAATAACCAAGATTAAGAAATGTCTGTACATAGTTTTCTGTGAGCAGCACATACAAAATCCTTTCAGTACTAGTGATGTTCTGGTTTATGACTGTGTCTACCATTCATAGTAACCTGAATTACTCAGCTCTGTCCAGGGGCTGTGTGGGTACATCAATTAAATGGTCATTTATGTTCAGTTAGGATCTTAAAGCTATTACATACAAGTCCTATACATTGCCGTAGCATAGTCAGTCTTCCTCCTCAGCAGTGAATGTTTCAACTCTGGATCCAGATTGAAATCATGACTTCTAGTCCTCATCACTTGATTTAAAATGTACAGTGATCTCACAAATTATTAAAAGGGAGATAGTGTTCACTTATGCCTTAGTTTGTTCAGAAATGGAGCCAAAAAAAAAAAAAGTCCAGCTTCAGCAGCATCATTTCAGTCCAACAGGAGTAATCAGACAGAGGTTACAAAAACTGCTTATGTTTGCAAAGAGGAGGCTGTAACAGACCTTTCTGGTTAATGGAAGACTTCCTTCTCATTTGAAGTTAAACAGAGAGCTTTCAAAATTCAATTATGGAATTTTTCCTTAGGTTGGCTGGCAGTTAAAGAACCTTGTAAATGCATTGCGGGAAGACCCAAATGGCGTGATTTTAACCTTGAAAAAACGTCCTCAGAACACCCTGGTTTCTGCTCCTGCCCTTCTGAAGAATGTAAGGTGGAAGCCTCTTGCACTTCAGGTAAGAAGGCTGTTGCAGTGCTGCTGTCACGGTAAATCCTTTACTTAAGAGAAAAGACTAGAATTTGTCATTCCAGTGAAAGGAACAGGACCCTGTAAAGTCCCATATTGAAATTGGGTGCGGAGATAAGCACGTGTGGCAGTACTGTATGTGTCAGTAGACTCTTTTCCTCCATTGTTTGGAGAAGTTGGGAGCCATGGGTATTCTTTGAAGGAAAGAACACTTTCAGGTACTGATACCAAAGAACAAGGCAGCCTGAGGTTCAGACTGGCAGAGGCAACCTTCCCTCCCTGTCTCCATTATTGCACAGTCTGTCAAAACTATTTGTTTGTAATCAAGCGTGTCAGACCTTTTAAATTTCAGGAGATATCTACTTCTGTTCCACATCTCTTCTCAAGTTTGAGGTTTTGGTAGCAATGCTAACAGAACCTCTGGTATTTTTTGCACACTTATTCCTTGAAAACCTGTCAATATGAAAAAAAATCAATTGTGAACATCAGAGCAGCTGGTTCTTCTGACAGCCTCAACGTATGTAGGAGAAACAGACTCACCATAAATGGACTGAACTCAACATGTCATTATTCAAGGAAGGTTTTTTGAGTAAGCTAGTAACTACACATGTTTAATACTGTATAACATCCTGTAATAAGTTTATGTTCTTTCATAATGTGGAAGCTTCACAGAGTTGTTTCATTTGGATCATGTTGACACATTGATGTGTTTCTGAATAGTTTTTAAATTAACAAAACAAAGCAAAAGCCTTCAAGCCTATCCAGGCAAATTTCCTTCCTGCGTTGCACTTCCTGAGTCTTTTGTTCCTCAAAGCACCTAAACCCTGCACAGCTCGTTCCCTTGAGGAGTTTGTGTCATCCTTGCAGCTCAGGAGTGCAGATACTTGGGGTTAGTGCCATCCTCCCCTGCCCTGGGACTATCTCTGGGGGAGAGGAAAGGGGCATTGTGACACCCAGAGGAGATTTGGAATTCTTCAGATTTTTCTGTCGTAAGGGCACAGGAGTAACATATTTTGCTCTAGCGAGATGATTATGTATGTACGTGTGAGTTTCATATGAAGCCTCCAGGGTCAGCAAAATGGAAATTGCATTTGCAACAGGGCTTCCATAGCGATCCTCTCTTTATGAAAGGCTCCTAAATCACAAGCAGCACTAGTTCTGGGAGTTTTGTCAGGGGGAAAACAGTACGTACTGTATACCTGGCACGGTATTTTCCACAAAACACGCCAGCCTTTGTCGTGGTAAGTGAAAGTGCACCAAGCTGGTTTTGTGGCATGAACAACAGTTTCTGGTTTTGTGATGTGTCCTCTCCTGATGACCCAGAACGCAAGAGCTCTTGAGGATCAAAGAGTGTCATCCTCACTAGGATATGCTTCTATATCAGGGAATAGTGCAGTGAGGGATTTAAATAAAAATATAAATCACTTTGGAAAATAAAAAAAGCATTACTAGCATTACTCCTTAACAGTTGATTTTGTAATGAGATGTTGAAAACCAACCTTATGTTCTCTTTAGCATCTTTAGGCCTTCTTTAGTCTTCATGCCACAGAGGCAAGCTCAAGTATTAGGACCTGGATACATTTCAGGACACGGCTTTTGATTTTGCCCGTTTCCTACAGTTCTCACCTAGACCTAGTATTATTTATCATTGTCATTAATGACTTGGAACTAGCATGATTGAATTTCAAGATGGTGCTAAAGCTTGTGTTTCCTGGACAGCTGACATAACAGCTTGATGCTGCTGGAAAGCATGATCTCACTTCCCTCTCCCTGTTCTTGGCTGCAGAACGTCCTCGCCTGTGTTTGACTTTGGCATTTTTTAGACTCTCTAGATCAGTTTAATTCGTTGAATTGGTCGGAAGGCTTCTAGGTTGGTTGGTTTGTTTTTCTGGAGTTCTCTACCCCTAATGGATTAAATTGGCTCTTAAAGAGGAGAGGCTCTCAGAGGCTATGGACAGGCTTTCAGAACGCAGCAGAATACATCCAGCATGGGCAGAAGGGTTTACACTTGGACAAAAGTAACCAGCTGCATGAATGCAGGATGTGGAATGACCAGTGAAACGACTGTCTGCAGAAAAAGATCCCAGTTAAAGTAGATCAAAACAGAAAACAATTCAGCAGATGTCCGACTGTCACCAAAAAAAGGATATTGTACATGGGTGTGTTCTGTGCCTTGGAAGCTATGGATTACAGCCACGGAACCGTATATGGATCTGTGTAACAACAGGAAAAACAACACACGCAGAGGAATGCTTCCATTCTGCTTTAGTGTTGGTAAAAAAGCAAAACAAACCCAGTACACAATTAGGGAAGGAACGAAGGAAGTAGGATTTAAGAACTTGAAATTCAGAGGCTGGAAATAATATTTTTTAACTCAGGCTGGTGCACAGCAGGGATTTTTTAAATAAAAGTTGTCATGTTTTCTATTATTGCTCAAGGCACTTATAGGTGTTATTAATAATTTTTTCCACCATAATTATGTTTAAAATTATACCACATAGTTAATTTATGAATTATTAATGATACAACATCTGTGAATCCTTACAAAATATTTTTCTTGGTCTTGTTGTAGTATTCCTTTGCTGTATATAGTTTCCCTTGATGCTTAATTAACAGCAGCAGAATGTTAACATATGCCGGAGTTGTATGGTACAATTATTTTTCAGTGAGACACGTCAGTCATACTGTTTCCTCATTTTGTCTCTAGTTGGCATTATGTGATATTAGAAGACTACTTTCATTTTTAAACTCTGTGATTATCTTCCCACTTGATATAAAGTGATTCTTTCATCTGCAATGGCAAAGAGTGCTCTGGTTTTTATAAAAGTGAGCACACCGGCAAATTCATTCAAATAAAATACAACATTCATTGCTTTTTTCTATTTATTCACAGAAATTTTCTAATGGGAATAATCCTTCCTGTTCAACTACTTGATTGAAACCATTAAACTTCTCTTTTTTTTAGCTTGAGATCTCAAATCTGTCAGGTGCTGTGAGTAGTAGAGCATCAACAGTGACGATTTTATATAATTCTTACTTATCAGAAAATACATGTTCTGCTCTGTAACTTCATTAAGTATCTTCAGAATAATCCCAGCTAAGTAGCTCATTTCAGATGTGGAAAACCATATGAATTTGGAGAGATGTTGCTTTGTGCAAAAGATAAAATCTCTAGCATTATGAGGGCAGATGCTTGGAGAAAAGGAAAATAACATGTTGGTGAACACCACTTCTCATCTACCACTGCAGTTAGCTCACAGTTTGGGTGCTGTACCCTGATAGAACAGCTCAGACTAACGCTGAAATGTTGTGCTGCCTGTGTACTTTACCACCTCGGTGAGAAATAGCTTGGGCAAGAAATATCTCAGACAAAGAAAATGCAGCAAGTAAGAAAGTTGTGTTCTCTTAAATGTCTTGTATCAGAGGAGACGGTGGACAGTCGTTTCCTTTTCACCATAATGCCACGCATGCTTTCATTGAGTACTTCTGTATTCACGTGTATTTCATTGTAGCCTTTTGCTCTGAGGACAAAAAATATTATTTACACATCAAAAAAGGTATATCTCTTAAGTTAAAAAAAAAAAAAAAAAAGTAGAAATCCACAAGCCTTGGAAACACCGTGAAGGTCCCTGCTGGTTTCCAGCACAGCTCTACCAACTTACCAGCATGTGGGGAACTCTCAACAATACTGAGCATTCTGCTTCCTTATTGCGAGTAGTATTTGTATTGTCGAACATTTAGTTCTTCTGACCAGCAGCTTGTCCAGTTAGGCATCAGTAGCACTGGCATGAATTAATCTCTTCTGACAAAAATTACACACTGTAGGGATGTAGAGGGCCCATTTTCCGTTATTGCAGGCAACCCACGTGGAAGAGTGACGTCTGTCTGTTTTCTGTGCGTCCACCCATCAGGGCAGCTCTGGGCATTGAGTTCATTCCTTCAGGCAAGAAAGCAGGGACTCAGTTTCCCCGTCCTTTAACCTTCATACCCCCTCAAAAGGAGAGGGGTGTCCATGGTCAAGCCTCCTGTTGCTGTACCGGCTTCCGGCACCTTGTCCTGCTGTTTTCTGGGGGATGCATTGGGGTTGTGTTCGTTGTTTTGAACAGCACTTTTCAAATAAATACAGTATTTAATTGTCCCGGATATTTGCAAAGCTCCCTCAGGATCACAGCAATGCCGTTGGTTTCTGAAACAGTTTGAATTCTTCTGTTTGGCGAACAATTGTTCATTTCTGATGAGTGGTGAATTTAGCATTTGTCTTTCATTTTTCTTCTGATATTTCAACATTGCAGAGTCGCTTTACTGATAATTAGCTCTTCCCATTAAAAACTTTGAATAACAGCAGCAGATACCTAAGGTGTCGCTTTTCAGAAGTCCTCTATGAACAAATGTGTTTTCCTTGGGATCTTTTTTTATCTGTGCATGTACTTGCCCAGGGTTTTTCCTTTGTACGCACACACAATCAGCATAACCACTTTAATTTTGTTGGACTTGAGATAAGACTTAAAGACTGGACTATGTCTGTTTAATTGATTGTCCTGGTTGGGATAATATTTACTATTTATTAAAATTACCTTTTTTATTTGGTATAATACTAAAATGTTATATTAAATACTCTTACTAAACTAGTGGTTTAATACTATTAAAAGACCCCTGTGCAATTTTGCAGATACCTAAACCCACTAAAATTCAATGTCTGGTATCACAGACAGATCTGGAGGTCACGGTGAGGGGATACATCTTTGCCCCCTTCATTCTGAGCTCCAGATGGTAGAAGAACTATATCTGCTGGACCTATTGGAGTCATGACGGAGGAGAAAGCAACTGCTTTCTTCTCTTCATTAAAGACTCCCAGGCCAATGAGAGAAGCAGGTTTCTTGCGAGCACCTAGCAGAATCACCCAGTACGGTTTATTTGGCTGAACGCATTCTTTGAGAAGGGGATAGAAACAGGCATCGTTCCAAAGACATAATGACCAGCAAATCCTTGGAAAGCACTGAAAACTAACAGAGAAGGTGGAGAACATAAGTGAGGCTGAGAGGGAGAAGGCGGGAGACACCTTATCTGAGAGCAACTACAAAGCAGTGTGTTTTCTTCAAAACTTACACCCTTTATCTAGGGCAAGTGAACTTCAAGAGCACGCATTGCTGTAAACTGGGTGCATGGCATTTTGGGTGGGGGCACTCTTAGACCGTTATTTTTCAAATGTATGCATTATGAAATTGGGAGAGGTGGATGAATGCCAGCAAGGTTAAGAAAACAAGAAGTATAATGCTTATCTTCAGAAAGGGGAAATGCAGGAGCCAGGGAATTATAAGTCGGTCACTTAATATGCAGAAGCAGTTTGTGAGTGCTTGGAAGATAACAGATGAGTGAAAACAACATGAATTTATTATGAAGAAATCATTAAACAGATTTAATGCTCTTATGTGAGCAGTTAACTGGCCTGGTTGATGGGAGAGAAGCAGTAGATCTTACTCTAATACTAATACCTGTTCTTGTGTCATCCTCATAAGTATAGCATAGAGAATTCAGGAGGAGGTGAAATTGAGATTGAATTAGGTGGAAAATTACTGGATAACCTTTCCTAACAAATAGCTGTTAATGGTTCACCATCAAACAAAGGGTGTATCATTTAGTGTTCAACAGATAGGCATGGTTTTGTTCCATAAACTAGGAGGGTGAGCAAATGCAGTGGTTGGTAATTAAAAATTTGGAAATTCTGGTTTGGAAACCTAGAATAAAAGCTCTACAACTGTAATGAAATGAAAGAGGGGCAAGTGTAAAGCATTTTACTTGGAAATAATTAACTGCAGTTTTAAAGAATGTAGCAATTGAGTAATATGGAAGTCATTCCAAATAATGTGAAAATTACAGTAAAGAAAAAGCTGGATGTAATTTTGGAAGGAACTCAAATACCTGACTGAGACACATAAATAGGAATATAGAACAGGAGTGAAATAATTGTGGTGCTTTATTCAGTATTAGTGCAATCTCAGCTGGGTGCTGAGTACACCTAGTGTACACTGGGTGCTCACAGTGTAATCAGCTGGAGAAAGGACAGCATGCATGACAATTCATTAGCGGTTTAGAAAACAAGCCCTATAATGGAAGAATGTGGGGGGGTTTTTCTTGTTTTCTAGCCAAAATAAGGGGGAAGAGATAGCATTCAGAATGTAAAAATAAATGAAGAGTTAAAGAAAAATGAAAAGGAAAGTTCTGACTTTCTGGGATTCTGACAAGCATCGAATTGAAGCTAAAAAGGTTACATAGCTGTAAGGTTAGATTTTTAAAAATCTATCAGGAATAGCTTTGGCTATTCCCCTCTGGTGGAAAATTGAACAGTCCTACTGTCTCTCCCCACCATTTCTTTCTATTGTCAACTTTATTGACTTACCTGTAACCTTGACGACTGTGGAATATACAACCATTGAAAAGAAATTATTCACCAGAGACTCGGTATAGGTAATTTTTTTCTGATTCTAAAATGGAGTTTCTGCTTGTCTTCCTGTGATGGTGAGAATTTCTGTTTTGACAAATGGGAAGTTGTGTCCAGCTGCAGGTAAGTAGGGTCATTACCAGAATATCTTGTATTTAGTCTCTTCACTAATGGCAGTGTTCTAAATGTAGTGGTTGATACTGTGTCTAAGGTGGTAGGACCTCATTTCCAAAGCTATAGAAAAGTAAATAGTGACTGCTTCTTGTCTCTGGAGTCACTTCTCACCTATTCCAATTGATAATATGAAAGAACCTGGAAACAGTTGATCAGAGTTTAAGAGGCTGAACAATAAGCACAGAAGAGTGGTATAAATTGGACCCCCATGCAGACTGATATAAATCACCTACTGAAGCCAACATTATGGTTATGAACATTTTCATTCAGCGCAAGTATTCCAGAGTGCTGTAATTAATTTTTGCATTAACGGCCTTTAACAGTCTATGTCCTTCCCCCCCATATAATTGATGTTCTGCATTGGTTAGAAATCCTGCTTTGATTCTGACTCACAGATTTTCCCATGAGATGGCTTTTAAATTAATTTCCCTGGTCCTTTATCAGCTTCTTTCATAACTAGTCTTGAACTCTTTGGTAAAACAGTGTGTCAGTGGACATCATTTTGGAAGAAACTTCAGTAATTCGAAAAAATGGCTAGTACAAAAAACAGAGGTCAGGATTCCTCAAATGACTTTGTTGTTTCTCGTAGCACAGAAAACATTAATTTATTCTTCGCTTTTTTTTTCTTTTGTTACAGCCTGTAATTCCGACCAGTCCAACAAGCAGTTCTACAACACCAACAAGTACAATGGGCATATCCTCAAAGATGGAGAACTCTGCACTCCAGGATGTTTTCATTCTGTCTCCTATGTCAGGACTTTACGGTCCAAGGTATTTACATCATAATGACTTTGAGATTCTGAAAAATAAAATTTTACACTATAATTTCACTAGAGTAATTAAAAAAACCACAATAACACTAAATATTTAGTAAAATCAAGAGCTAGAAATACATTAAGCAACATATCATTATTTTGAGAGACTTAATTTTCACTTAACTAGATACAAGTTGAGAAAAACCTGGTTTTAGTCCTAAACCAAGAAAGCATTTAAAGAAGTCTTCAATCTTTTAGTTTTATTTACTTTCATGTGACCACTTGTCCCTTATTCTAAACCAAGCATTTCTGCAAGGGAAACCCCTCCCTTCTCAGGCTGTACCGATTCCTTCTGCTCCCTTTCAAGCACTAGAAAACTCCTGAAAAACTATTTATTTACCAGTTAATATGGAACCTAATGATGATTTCATTAATTTATACTTTTTTATTGAATCACTTTTATGGAAGTTCTCACATACAGCATTTAAATTCCACACTTGTTATTGTAGTGTTTGGAAGAGACAGTTGCCTGCTTTAGCTTTATCATGAAATGATTAATTTCTCCATAATCTTCTGGTTTTTTCGTTTTAGAGATGAAATTGGAATAATGTCTTGTGATGACATCAGCAAATTTGGAAAGTCTGGAATAAAAGGCTCTGAGTCTCCAAGCTATTTTCTGGAGCATGAAAGTGGGAAATACTACACCTTAATTGAAGGTGAAGGTCACCCCATGGGCTCTGAGTATGAGAGAAGCAGAGCTACAGGAGTGCGGAGAAGAGAGAAAACACCCACACACGGTAAGCTTGATTTCTTCAACATTTTTGAATTGACCAGATTTACAGATTGTGCTACTAACACTGCAACACCCCCAAATACCTGTCATTCTTTGTTAGACCATGACCTGTTGGCTCTAATTGCTAGACAAACGTGTCCATGAAGGAATAATTAGTGTAATTACAAGCTAACATTCAGGATGAGGAGGAAGTAAGTTATTCTGCGGTGCACTCGTAAAATCTGGAATGATATTTAAGTTCATATTATTTGGAGAGCTGGCGAATTTATTTTCCTCCATTACATTCACAAGCTCTTGGAGATTATTCTTATTGCAATGTTCTGGGCTGTTACCTTCAACGAAGGGCCTGAAAAGACTGACCTGTGGTGTGGAAGTATCGGTACACTGCGAGGCTCTCCAGAATCCAGTGCTGTGTTACATGGACAGAATTACAGGAGCAGGACCCTACAATGCATGTTAATACTAGAAATATATCCCAAAATCCTGGAACAGGGACTGCTTAAAAATATAGGATGCTGTTAAATAATAATGTTTACTTATTTATTATATTTATTAATTATTATAAAATAACTAAATAACATCTGGGTTTATATAGAAATTGGAAAGCCACATGGGCGTACAGGTATACAAACATGTATGTGCTTGTATATGAAAGGTATTGCTGAAAATGAATTGACGGAACTCTTTTGCTTATCAGTTAAAACCGATGTGCTTCATCTTTGGTGAATTTTAGAGGAACACTACTGAAATACAGCAGTGTATGCATCGGCTATTTTCAGTGGTTTTATTTTCCAGGCAGTAAGTTATCTTTGTAAAGTTTACAGATGTAAGATAAAAGATTTCTTTTGAGAACTATAATTATATCTCATTTTGAAAATTATTTCTGAGCCTCAGAGGAAGCAATGACAACTCCTGATCACAGCTTTCTGTTTGGGCAGGGCCTATCTTTTGATTTATATATATATGTGATACGCTCAGTGAGTGCTTCATTCAGCTACTCTGACATTAATGGTTTTTTTCCTTTCTCTCATTTTGTTAAAAAAGATGCTAAATTTTTTTGTCAATGGTATGTAGGAAAGGGAAAGCCTCTTGCAGTCTCAGCGTGGTCTGTGAAGAGCACAGGTACTAAAACCATGCTGCGGACCAATGGAGATAATACCAAAGGCAGTTATAGTGGAAGAACCAGTATCAGCTGAAACGGAACACAGTTGGGCTTAAAAAAAAAGCAAAACCTTTAAGCACTCCAGGCACTGGTTCTGTTGATCGCCATGGAACTGGTTAGGCTGGTGCAGGATTCGATACCGTGGCTGTTACTAAATGTAGTTTTCTAATAGTTTGAAAAAGATCTCATGTTTATCCGCTCACCAGAACTTCTGTCCTGGTTTGGTGTTCTGCTAACTACAGCTGGACTTGTGGTAAAAAAACGGCAAAAGACCATTTGTCAAAGGGACAGGATCGTGCGTCTATACCCACTGCCTTCTCACCAGGGACGTTTTAATAGGTCTTTGTTATTCACAGGATATTTTTAGTAACTTGTACAGCCATATACTTGATGCTTGAAAGAGCTGTGACACTGAGGAGAGGGATTATGTCTTAAGACTAGTAATATTCAGTCTTTATCTCCCTGATAAGTGACATCATTTTATAATAAAATTAGAATGAATGATAGATCTTAACAGTGATTAAAATTGGAGCCAGATGGATGTATTTGGCTTGCTTTCATAAATCCATGCTGCACGATGACTTAAAATGTTGGGCTCTGTGCCTGATCCCAGTAATATGCAAAATTTTTCTTGTGTTTGTGATGGACAGTTCTGATTTTCTGTATCTTTGAAAATCTAGAAGGAATGTTATTTTAATGTCTCAGGAATATGCCTTTGTTTCAAACACAATTGTTAAACCAGAATTTGTTAAACTCCAGATTAACCTGTCAATTAATAGACTTCCAAATCCAAATTTTGTTCTCCCACAGTAGAATGTTTTGTAGTTTTTTTACTCAAAGATGTACATTTGAACCATCAAAGTGATGATATGTGTCAAACCACAGTTCAGAAATTCCTGTCATGGACTTACCACAATTAACGCAATTATTAGAAACCAGCCTCTGTTGCTGCTGGTAGGTGGAAGGATGCTCAGGCAGAGACCCTCAGCACTGATAATATATGAAAAATCCGAGAGGGCAAGTAAGAGGTCCCTTTTCTCAAACACTGGTGATAATTAAGCTTGTATTTATCACTGTTGCAGCACATTTATTTTTTTTACTGTGAGTTATACTCTAATGATGGTTGGACTCTAACATGCTGTGGGGTTTAGAGTTCTGGTGGCCATGCATAGCAAATCTCTCCTGTTATGTGTTAGATGCACAGACATCATAAATAAGTTTTTTATTTTTCTTTCCATTTATTCTGGTATACTTGTGCACAGAGAAGTATCCAACTTGTAATGTTGGAAGAGCTTATGGGTTACATTTGTTTGGGAAAGAAATTGGAAGTAAAATAAGCAGTATGCAAAATCACCATTCCTTTGTTTGGCTTGTGTGCTTCCTGTCCTAAATTTCTATTTTTGATGTCGATTATGCTGTGGCATCTGGCACTTGTGTTATAAATCGCTTCAGACCTTTCTTCTCTTCACAGAAGCTGCCAAGTTTTATTATGTTGATCTTCATTTGTCATGTGAATTATTATTTCCATATTTTTCGTTTTTAATTTATAGCCTTTACTTGTTTCTCATTCTTTCCCACATTACTGATTCTTCCTTTTGTTTGATTTATTGGAGGTTTTTTCTTAATTAATATCATTCTCCTAAGGCCAAATTTGAGATTGGGAGTTGAATAATACATTTGTACTTAAAGGTAGTGTCAACGGTTAGGCAGATGGGAACTACGTATGTTTTCCACGCAATTAGTTATACACAGCTATACAATTGTACAGTATGAGCGGAAGTGTAGTATGGGAAAAGCTCAGTGCTCTAGGTATATGTTACCCCTTCAATTTTCAGAAAAATCACGTTATCCAGAAGCATACTTGTCTTCCTCCTAACATTTTAGTAGCGTTTTGGAAGAATGGTGAATAAAAAACTATATTAGCATAGAAATAGTCCACAGAAAATACTTTGTTCATTCTAATCAACCTGGGGAAATTGATAATGAAAAAGAAATTCTTGTTCACATTTAAATTCTATAATTATCCTAGAAACAGAACAGTAGCAAACTACTTTGAAATAGATTTGCTGAAGTGCTAAGGAAACACACAGGATTTAGTCAGCTGGTAACGGAAAAAGGAATCTTTGGCTTTATGGGTCAGGCAGAATTTAACCCACCACCCAGAGGGTGTGTTCCTGGGTTCTGTGACAGAAATGCACACCGACAAGGGCAAAGTGCTGGTGCTTTACGGTCAGTTTGGTGGTGGTACTCATTTAATGGCCTGCTATCAATGTGCTGCTGATCCCATGGCAGGGAGTCACTGATGCACACTAATATCTTACAGCCATGTCTGAAACTTCTTTTTTGTTGATACCAAACTGTGCTCCATGTTTTCTTTTTAAGGCATTTTAAATTAACGTTCCTTGAAATGAGATCTCCTCATTACCCACCTCATGATTTTCCAGGTCAGATAGGTTTTACTGTTTAACTGATAGATCTCTAATATTGCGTCTGTATTAACAGCCTTTCTAGTTTTACTAAAACATATGAGTCCATTTAAAAACTGCTGCTTCTCTCTTTATTGCAAAACACCTATTTAATGAGTGAGCAAGTTCTTACAGAGCAGAGTTTAAAAATAAATTTGTAATCTGCGGTACATTTACAAGTAGTTTCACCAACACCAGTGGTCCTCTCCTTCAGGTCAGTGTAACAAAGAGTAGAATCCGGCATATATAATGTTTAATTGATCCTGAGTTCTACAGCTTAACTAACATAGAGGTGCTGATAAAAAGGATTGCTCTGAAAGGTTATGTCACGCCTGCAATTTATAGGCATAACTTATTCTACAGCCTTCTATTTTTAGTCTTCAAAAATTATATTGGTTTATCTTGAATTGTTTCCAGGAGACTTAAGGCCTGTTTCTATGCCCACTGAGTACAGTTGGATCGGGGACTCAAAAGAGCAAAACATGTACAAGAGGGGAAGCAGAGGTGAGTATTTTTATTTTTTTTTCTCTGCTGTTCTCCAAGATTTGATTTTTTTTTTTCCTTTGTTACTTAAGAAGCATGAAGATATCATCAGAGGAACCAAATCTATTTTTCGAGTGTCAAGGAGAACATAAAAGAGCCTGTTTAGTATGTGGAGTTTTATGTTTCTATTTCTGAAAGTTAAAACCTTTGAATTAGTAGGAGGTGTAATTGTAGTGTAAAGATAAACGTCAAGGGCAGGTGGCCAGTTCCCATTCTGAAATTGTGCCCAAGTGTACTGCACATCTCTTTCAGACCATTATTTTGCTTTGTCAGGCTCCTTGAAATTACAATCCTTGTCTCTGGAATGGCCCTGGAGATGCTCCCTGCTTGATACAATTTACAAATATTTTACCTGTATGCTCACTGTCACCTCAAATGGCAGGGGCTGTTGGGAAAGGTGGTACCGAGTCCAGTCACAATTCACTTGACATTCACATGACTCTTTCCAGTTTAATAGTACCAAGTGATGACCTTGGACATTTCACTGAAACCTTTGGGCTGTACTTACATTGTCTTTGTTACACAAACCATGTGATGTGTACTAGCCCCCTCCTCTCTATCATGGAAGGACCTGGGTATGCAACCATCTTTTCTGTGCCTAGTTTTTGTGCCAGCTACTTAGTTTGCTCTTGATTGGAACCTCAGTGCAAGTAAGTTTGTTTGCAGATGAAAGAGCCTCAGATGAAGTGGGGAATTAACCAAGCAGACAATATAGATGCCGCCAAAATGGTTCCCTGTGTGTTTCCTCTTACTAATGTCTCCTTTTTCTTTTTTTCCCCTCCAACAACTGACTCTGAGAATTCACTCCTGCGCTATCTGAGTGATGACAAGATACTGGTTATCCAAGAAGAGCCTTTGACACAAAAAGACAACAAAAGGGACACAGGTCGTAGATCAAGAAAAAAGGGCAAAACCACAAGCAGTCCAAACTACCCTATTAGTCCATCTGTGTTGACATCTACCATTAATGTCAGGCTTGAACCTGGACAGCAAGATGTCTTGAACTTCTCGCTAGCAGAAAACAATACAGTTCCACTTTATCACGTAAGTACAAAACAAAACACCTTATTACCTAACGTACATGGGAAAACACGAAAATGTTTTCCTGTTAGGGTTGGTACAAGTATAAAGGCATATTCTTCTACTTTATGGTTTAATATTGTATTTCTTTTTCATCATCAATGCAACCTCTGTTTAAGCTCCTAAGGCAAAATAAATTTCCTGGCAAATTTGAGATAAAGTTGCTGTTTAATTCAGTTAAACCAGAATTTAACGCGTGGAACTTGTTAAGAATTCACCAAATTGAATCAGATCTATTGCCCTCCTAGCCTAGCAATAGCAAAAGTCACTCCTTCAGGGGAACATAAAAAAGGCAGTGTCATGGGAGGAGATAACGTTACATGCAGTGGTTGGTCTGCTCAAAAAGTCAGTGCCATACCTGTTTCATAAGCTCTTTTATAACGTGCAGTAATTACAGGGGAGGACACATGCAAAATGATTCTTCATGGACTGATAGAGTGGTGTAAATTCTTTTATCACCATAAATTTTCAGAACAGCTTTGGAGACAGACCTTTGCTGTCCTTCAGGAGATAGTCATAGGAATCGGAATATCTCGAGCACTTAGTCAACTGCCTTATAAATATACAAGAGGAACTGAGTCGACAAATGTGCAGGAGTTGCTGACACAGGTTTTGTGGGTTCTTGCCAGTACAAAATCATTCCGATTAACAACATCTTTCTACTTTGAATACTGAAAGAATTATGAAAAGTGAAGCAAAAAAATAGTTTGGCTTATCTATCCTGAAAGATAGCTATCCAGAATGAACAGTTTAAATGTCAAAGAACATTTAATGGCAATTCGATATCAGAAAGGAAAGGGACAAATAACAGATAGTTGTGTTCCTTGATAGAAATTTAAATTTTAAGTAGATCATCTAATTTTCTTAATATCTGAAGGAGTTATTAGGTTTTTCATAAGAATTTCAATACATTCACTTATTTGGATAATGAGATTTTATTTTTGATAATTTATTCTACAACAAGACTAAGGTTAATCAGAAGAAGATACTTCACCTAACCAGATTACCATAAAACAGCTTTTGCTACTTCTGTATTAAAAATAAAATAACATTTGCCTGAGGTCACCTTACCTTTTCCTTGCTCTTCTAGTCTGTGTTTTGATTTTTCTCAGCCCTCTGGAGGCAGCACTATCAGATGACAAAGCTGGTTTGGTTTTCTTGTTTGTTCTTTTTATGGAAGTAAAAGCTGCAGAACTGTTATAATCAAATTCCCATTAATTCCTCTACACTTAACGCATGCCCAGAACAACATTTGGATTAGATAAAAATTCCAACCCAGTTAAATGCTTTGGAAAATGGAGATGATAATGCTAAATAGCATCTTAATCATCTTTAGTAAAGGGAAGCTGATAATGTAAGCAAACAAGCATGGCATGAGGGCAGGAGAACTGGAGATGCGCGGTGTCACTCAGCCATTGCTTTATTTTCTAAGCATACTTACATAAATATGTAGCGAAAAGCCAGCCACTTACTTAACAGTAGTTTAAATTGCCAGACACGGGCGTAAGAAGTTTCACAAAATTGGTAATTGCATAGATTCACCACTAGATTAATGCTTTGGAAGGAATGTTGATTTGGAACCTAAAATTAAACAATTAGACTGATTTCATAAGTTGCTGTGAGGATGCAGTTACTATATAACATGGATATTTAGGTAATGCAATGTTGGCAGTATGCCCAGGATATAAAATGATGCATAAAGCTATGTTGCAGTAAAATAATCACTGTCAGGAAACTCTGCCCCTTTCAGGATATAGCTACACCTCTAATTTAATTGATACGCAATTTTGTGATGCGTGTCACAGATTCTGAGGAAGAGTCAATTACAACTAATCAGGCTGTTACAATTAATATTAATCAATAGAGGATTTCTTAGAACATGATTCCCTACGTTTACTAATGCTTCACTCCTGAATTGACATTGTTTACCAGCTTAAGCCTAAAGAGTGGGGCACCAGTAAATACCACAAAGGTGTACCCAGTACAGCATTGCTGCAATACACTCCTGGAGCAGATTCTGGGCTTGCAAGAGTAGAGCTAAAACCTGAATATGTTTTTATTTGGCGTTACCAGAGCTCACTCTGAAGACAACTTATGAAGTAGGACTCCACAGTAGACCAGATGTACATGAGATACTTTTTCATTCTGCATTTTTCCCCATAAAACCAGTCACAGAAAGTCTTGAATGGAAAATGCTCTCCATCTTTAAACCGATGTTCACGTTTTTACAAAACTCCAGTGAACTGGACATCTGCTGCTGCTCCGTTGGCGTTTTGCACTATGGGAACCAGCTCTTGTCCAAAAGGGCTATTTGAGTTCTTACTCCAGCCCCAGTCTGGAAATCCACACGGTGTTCACCTTGGTGGTTGTACCGCCTCCCCTTTGCACTTACGCAATGCATAACGTTATAATTAAACACTCTCAGTGGATATTTTTCTTCTGTCTTTTGTTAATTTTCTCACCTGTCATCTTGGGGGTTTTTCAGAAAAATTACTTGAGTAACTCTGAACCGTACGTGGATGTAGATTGCATTAGGTTATTTCCTGTCTATTCTCTCTCCCCTCAACAAGACTGAGCGGAAGAAGAACCTCAAAGGCTGCTTTTGGTTTTAGCTGAGCATAACAACTGTGCGAGGGTATTCAATGGGTTAAGCTCCAGTTCACTGAGCTGGAGAGATAAATAAAGCCCCTGGCAACAAGGCTACTGTTTCACTTTTGAACAAACATAATGTAGAGAAATGCTTCACATAATGAGTATGTGAGTAAAGGAAGCAGCAGAAGAAATAATTTTTGTAGGGAATTCAATGTCTGAGTTTAGAAGAGGAGGAGAACAGGATTTATAATAAAAATAAAAGAATCTCTTTTACATCTGGATAAATGGTGTATCTAGATGGAATTAATATATTGCATTTGACCACTGCAATTAGTACCACTCATTAGCAAACTATTCTAGTCTCATTACCAACTGTTCTAGTCTCTTCCACTGGTAAACAGGTAACCAATGACTTCTGAATGATTTCACACTATCTCTGCAGTTCAAGGTTCTTTTGTTTTCTGTGATTTCTTTACTGCTTAGGGGAAAATGGGTTTTTTTTTTTATCATGAAATCATGATACAAGGAAACCATTTTGTTGTTGTTGTCAGCTATTTTATAGAAATTTCAGGTAAATGGGAGTTTCTACAGGATTTGCTTTGGGAGAGGATCATCAGATCTCCGTGTTAGACCGTATAGGCCTTCTTGTCCTTTCATTTCTGCTCGTGCAAGTCAGTAGATCCACTGAAATCCCTGGAGCGACATGAATGTGAAGCTGACTGCGGAAGGCTGATAGGTGCCAGTGACCTGAATTTCACAGAATTTGTGCTTTATAGTCTGTGACAGCATGACAAAACTCGTGCCTTCTGAGCCTCCCACACGTCTACCAGTCATGAAAGTGGCCTTTTAGTAACATGAAGTGAAGTTTTAGTTTGGGAACTAGGATAAGACAATTTGTTTTCCGAATACCAGGAACTGTGCAGAAGCAACTGCTCAAAAAAATTTTATGTAAGGCTGCTGAAACTGCAGAAAGGAGGCTACCCCATATAAGTCATTGTCAGTGTTTTATCTGTGCACGTAATTACAATCACCCAAGGAAATTATTTATAGCTGCGTGTACACATTAGAGAAATGCCAGGGTGTGGGTTTTTCCACATACGCTGTCAGAAACTCTTTCATACGGTTGGCATTTCAAGCTCGCAACTAGATGGTACTCCAATGACAGCTTCTTCGAGGATGAAAACACAGTCAAAGAAAAGGTCATACCTATGTGTGTGTCTATAGTAATCCCTGGTGTCCATACTTACATACTGGTGATAATATCTGTTAGTAATGAGTTGGTCAGGAGCAGAGATTTTTTTCTAATAAAGTAAGTATTGATAAAAACTTAAAAGGTCATAAATATGTTTTCTACCTTTCAAGTACTCATATGAACTATTTTCTCTCTGTATTTATACAGATATTCTTCTTTGCTCTTTTCTAAATTGCAGTGAACTAATAATCAGTTACAATTTGCATAACCTATGAGTAGTTAGAGAGTTAACTCATTTTTTGGTTTTTCCCACTATTATAGAACCATTGTAAAATTTCCCTAATACAGCATATACTTTAGTTAATTAGATTAATTATTCAATAGCTTTAAAAATTAGTGCTCGTTAATGCAAAAAGTTAGTGGTGGTGAAAGACCTCTAGAAAAACATTATTTATTAACAGAAGCACATTTCACTTTAGTAGGTCTTTTTCAGCCCATGCCCAACATCCTCACAGTGTTTACTGCTGTACTAATGGGATATATCTGTCCAAAAGGACTCTTGGAGCCACGATCCAAGGTGACCACCTGTGATATAGGTATTATTTGTGAAATTTTTTTGAAGGCAATAGGAAACTGGGCTAGTTCTGTAGTGGTTGTGAAACTCTCTAAGCCAGGCGGTGAAAAGGAGATGGCCAGCACGGTGTGAACACAGAGGATTATTTTAGCTTTGTCAGGGGAGGGAGTGTGGCACAAGTGAATGAAGTGAAAAAACCCTGACTTGGAAACGCTTGGCTTTAACTTTGGGAGCAGTTTTTGAACAGAAAGGCCTCTACTAATTAAGAAATAGAAAAGGAAGCACTAAACCTGACTAAATCATTGTTCCCACTTTTAGTTGCTAAAATGAGCAACACTAGAAGGCAGAGGGACATGAGAAGAAAACCTCTGAGCCCCCTAGCATGAATAAATTCTATTTTTATAGCAGCAGCATGGGTAGTAGCTGCTGTCAAGTTCGTTCTTTTGGGTGGCCACACCGTATTTTACTAGGCTGTCCACAGTATTTTCAGGGATGATCAGATTGGTTCATTCGTATTTATTAGTGCAGCAGCAGCAGCAATCTGACATTTACTATGCAGCATTTTACTGAAGCTCTTCAAACAGATACTTTGCTTTAGATGTGTGCTGTTATCTCTTTCAGTCTGCTTCAAGAAAATACAAATATTTCTAGGTGGTATATTTTCATTTTTGTGGGATTTCAGTGTCCTCTAAAGAGAATGACGTTGTTTACAGCACTCGGGAAAGCCTGTTATAATTTTGTGTACTGAATTACTCAGTGGGGAGCTCCTGCCTTTGCCTAGTTTCAACGAGGGATGTAGGAGAACTCCCTGCCTTTCCATGTAAGGACACCCCTTCATTACTTTTCATCAGCTAAGTTCTCTTATTTGAGTGGTAACTATCTTTGATACTCACATTTGCTAGAATATTTTAGCTGAATCAATTACCAGAACAAGATGAAACTTCATGTACTGATTTACTGACCCACTTCTGACTTTATACAGGCCATCAGTACTTCCATGTGCTCGATAGCTTGGAAAGAAATCTCTGCCGTTAATAATCCTACTGCATGTTCCCGTGTTCCTGCGGCAGGCTGATGCTCCTTTGGGTATGAGGAAAGCTTTGGATAACAGGAATGCTTAAGAGAAAAGAAGAAATAGTAGTTGTGTAGCTCTACGTGGTCTTGTTGCAGGGAGAGTCTGTCTGATCTTAGGTCAGATAACTAGTCCTAGTGGACACAAGCAGGTGATGAACAAGACTCCTGAGGTATTTTCATATTACTGTGGTATCATCAATCCCCTCCAAACTTTTATGACCAGGATAACTTGATCGCCTAAGGGCTTTCCGCCTGCTTCAGGTGGCAAATGATCTTTACCTCCAGTAGAAATAGCCTGGTGACATATGAGAAATGGTTCTGTATGTGGATGGATACACCAGGGGGGTGTGAAGGCAGGAGGTGGCAAAATGTGTGCCAGTCCCCTGAACATTTTAAAGGCTTCTTAGAAATGCAGCCTCTTCGAACATACCTGTGTTGCAGCCGGGTGGTTAAACAGCCCCAGCAGACTTCCTGTCTTCTATGTGTGCACTGAGCATTTCAGTTTTGAAACTGTTCTCTGAAGTTATGTGTGATTAAATATCTCATTAAATATCTCACTGTGTGAGGTTAAAATGCAAACATTATACTTGCAAAAAATAATCTCATTCCTATTTGCTGTTTCAAGATTTTTCAAGTGTAGATTTCTGCATTTATGAACAAACACATTAATTTTAAACCACACATTTTTGTAACGTCAAGGTGAGAAACTGCTTTTTAGCTTGGTTTAAAGTAACAAAAAGAGACTGAAGATTTTATTTTTAAAATGTTCGCTTCCAAACCTCAGAGGAATAATCAGTGCACTAAACCAAGTTATGTCCCGCTGTGGAAGAATGGAATTGAAGAAAGTCTTGATGACAGTTTGTTCTTCTGAAATGCTGTATTGTATGTGGCAATATTTCTCCTCTACACTTAAACTCCCTCTTAAATACGAACATTTTTGTGAACATTGACATTCTAACAGGTTTTAGCTCCCCTCTCATTTTAAGGAGCTTTGGTCACAATTAGACAGCAGTTGAAGCTATCTTACAAGTGCAGATGCAAGTTGCTTTAAACATGATCTTCATGGTGAAATAACATTTGGTTAGAAATTGAAATATATGTTCCATTTCCTTTTCCTCAGTTACCAAGTGACTCCTGTGGTTTACTTCTGTGACTTCTTTCGCTGCAGATACCGCTACGAAGAGTGCACCGAGGAAGCCTAGCCTTTAGTCGTGCTTAATACTATTTGTTTTTCTTCTACAGAGAGCAGGGGACACAGTCAGTGGAGATACCGAAAGGTAAATACTTCTGTTATTGTCTGTTTAAATATATACATAATCTATCTATGAATATCGTTTACTTTTAGAAAATCAGTTGCAATTTGAGGAATAAATTTTCAGCATATGATATTAGCATTAATATCATTTACTAAATGTCCTAACTTTCATTTGCTAATGAAATATTTGCTATCGAATATAAATATAGATTACAAAGGTTGAAAAAATACTTCAGATGTATGTTTACTAAAGACTACTAGGGAGAAAAAATGGTACTACTAAAAAGCAGCAAGTGTTTTCTCCATCCCCCCCCTTTTTTTTTCACTTTAGTATTTCAGAATCTCTCTGAGGATGAAAAGCATAATGCGTGTCTAGCGTGATTTTTCAGACTTTTTCCATGAACATCTACATGCTAATTCAGTCTGCACAAAAGTTCCTGTTTCTATTTGTGGTTCCTACTTGATAAATACCAAGCATGGGGACTTCAGTTCATCCCTCACGTTTGAATTTAATCTACTAATTCTAATGAATAAACCAGTGAATTTGTCTGTGTTTCCTTTGCAGTTTATCTGATGAAGTTTGTTCATATTCTAGTTGTACCCAGTAAGTCCTGTTAAAAGAACAAGTTTGGATTAACGTACCTGGGTATCATAACATGTCATAATTAAGCTTAACTGGAATCTGTTCATACAACTAATTATTCTTTCTTACATTTTTTCATCCTGTATGTGGGCTAAACTTATTTAAGAAGCTAAACCATCCACTAAATATAAAATAATTACATTTAAAGCATTTTCACCAATCTGAAGGATTTACCACTGATGATGATTTTCGATGGCATATTTACCACTATGTTACAGCTCAAGTCTGAGGTTCAACAATCTTTGTGGTTGATCACCAAACATAAGTCACCTCGTGCCTGATTTTCAGGGTTTTCAGCATTTTTTCCTCTTTATACGTGTATGAAACACCACAGTTCATGTCAAGGGCAGCTGTAACAGTAAGAATTCGGCGATGTTTGCCCGGATGCCGGGTGCTGTTCATCTTTAACAAGGCATGCAACTGAATTGAGTAGCACTGCTATGACAGATTAGAGGGGGTAAAGATGGACTGTGAAAGGGTTTTTCTAGGGTGAATTCTACTCCATCTTATAAAAGACCGTCTTGTCTCTCCACTGCCGCCATGGCAGTACTCCACTACCTCACCACCCGGTACCTCAGCTAAATGCAGATTCTTGTGTTTATGGTAAATGAAGTACAGTCTCACTGTTTCCTTCCAATTCATAGCGGAAGCAGCATCTTGTGTAAGGCAGGAGCTACATGGGGGGAAAAGGTGCGTCATTCTCAGTCTCCTTAGTAACAATTAGATTTCACCTTCTGCTCTTACCTCTTATATTGGAGTTTTCAGAACTGACTGTTTTCGGTAAATCTTACGTATTTACTGTTTTCACTTCGTCTCCCAACACTTTACACCAGGGGCTCTTGTCCTGTTCTCCCTTCACGCTTGTTTTGCCTCACTTTTTCTCACTCCCTTTTCTCACGCTTCTTCATTCCAGCTCCCTCTCTCAGGTCCTTCCTACCTGACTTTCTCCAACAAAAAGCAAGCCCCCCCCAAAATACATGATACTTTCCATCACTTTTTTGTCTTTCTTCTCCACACCCATAGTTCCTTGCAGCCACAAGGAAAAGTTGCAAAGGAATTTTGTTCTTCCTAGAGGAGAGCATGCCTGATTATTCTGATTGGATTGCACATGTTCAGCTTGGCAGGGACATCACAATCCAGATGGAACATCCTTGGCGGACAGGACACAAGTCTCTACTGGACATCTGCCAAGAGATAGTTTCCAGGGACATATGACTTGATGAAATTTTGGCAAACTTTCTCAGCAGAAGGCTATTACTTGATATTCTTTATAGAAAGGCTCTCCCTTTCCTAATCCTCCCACACATTTTAAATTTCAGGTCCAAACCATATTATACCTTTTCAGTACATTGAAAAACAGTTTGAAAAGAGGCAGAATTATATCTTCTTGCTGCAAATAACCTTCTTTTAAGTGGTTTAAATAGCTTAAACCAAAATGAAAACATTTTAGGTATTTATCCCATATAGTTAGGTTTTGGGAGGTAGGAGGCAAACTGTGTGGATAGATTCACGTATTTGGATGAAGCAGCGTCACCTTCATTAACTGTACAACAACCTGTCAAGTTTCTGTGATATGACTGCATCCTTTGTTTAAAAAAAGAAAAAAAAAAAGCCAAAAAAACCCAGAAGAAAGATATTTCTTGCAGGTAGTAGAATGTAATGCCGGCTGCAGGGAATATAGATACCGAAAACACTGGCAGCTATGTGAGAAGCACAGGACTACAGAATGTTACTGTGAATATCTGGCTTTTTAAACTCATCAAATAAGCAGAATGTAAAGCAAGTCTAGCAGCTTTTTTTTTTTATAGCCTTGAGCAGAATATAATCTAGGTACTTCTGCCTTACAACTCTACTTTCTTCCAAATGCTTACATCACCCTAACCCAGCACTATGCGGAGGGCTGGGCTTTCACCGTCCGAGCAGAGCACCCATGCCCCCCATTACATAGACTGTCCGTTCACACATTGAGCTCTGCCCCAATCTGACCAGCGCCGAAATCCAAGCTCTACTTCTACGCAGTCTTGTGGTGAGGAAAGTAGGGCAGCCACGGGCAACTGAGGACTCTTTGGTCCAAGCAGCTGTTGTGATGTAGGAAAACACTCTCTGCAGCTGGAGGTGGAGTCACTAAACCTGTGAGTGTTCGGAGGTTTTAGGAAGACCAGCTGGATTCAGCGCTCCCTGAGGAGGCAGCCAGTTTGTTTTCTGTTTTACCGGAAGCAGTTTACCCTCTTTGTGATGGTTACTGGTGGGCATTGAACATGCAGTCACTGCTGCAGCGTTTGGCAAACAGCTGCCTATGTGCTTAGCAGGGTTCATGGTGTTCTTGCATCTACTTTTTACTTTAGGAGAATTTTTTTCTAGTTAATGTCAGTGGATTCTAGACATGAGTGTGTAAAGTAACTGTGACATCATCACCCAGACCTGGGGTTTGAAGCTCTCCCTCTGCTCAGCTAACCCAGAGCCTGCAAGGGGAAGAGGAGGCTGAAAGGAATTAAGGAATTGTATCACTCATGCATTGCTCAGCTGCTAGTTGAATAAACAGGTTTTATGGATATTTGCACTTAGTTTCCCTGTGCAAATGCTGCTCAGGTTCTTTTTCACCACTTGTTTTGTCTTTGTAAGAATTAGTGCTTAAAAATCATTTCAATCATGTCCACAGCGGCAAGTTTGGAATTTTTTTTCAGTTGTGGTTAATGCTGGAGAGGTAAGAAGAGATAAATATTTTAGAAATAACTTTGTCTTGACATTGTTCTGTCAACTTTGCATGTACAGACACCTGTGTCGCAGTGACAGCAGAAAAGTGCAGACACACGTGAGTGAGCTGGCCAATACTGAAGTGTCAAGGAATAGCCTCCAGCATCGTCCTGAGCCAGTAGCTGAGCAAGCATGAACTGGGAAGGGATTTCAAATCTCACTACAAAATACTCAATAATTAATTTGCAGGGAGAATTTACTTGACGTGACAGGAATACGCTGCATAAGCTATGGAGGGTCTAACAACCTAAATACAAATCATGAATCCAGACAGGGCAGTTAAATTAATTATTTATTTTGCTCAGTTGAATTATGGTGGCCTTGACCCTGAGCGACAACCATACTTCACTTGAAGTAATTCAGAATGTGAGACATGAAGGTTGAAGAGAGCTTTGCATGCCCCTTGCATCTAGAAATTTACATCTCCCAAGTGTTTGCCAAGCAGAAAAGAGCAGGGGGATAGGTGCCATTTTCTAGTTGTTCACAGCTGCTGTGGATCAACAGTTGTTACTCAAGCTCTCTGAGCTTCAACTCATCCTATGCTTCTAAGCGTCCAGGTGGCAGCAGGGACTAGCAGAGTATTTTCAAGCACAGGCTTTGCTGTTGTCCCTAATGTTTAACCAACAGCTTTGAAATTATCTCTTGATCATCTGTGCTGTGTACTTGAACCCGTACATTGATGTAACCTTATGAAATGGGAGCCAAGGACTGGCAAGAAAAGCTCTCAAAATAATGAGTTTATAGACTGTACATCAACTTGGCCATGCCACACAGGCCCCCAGTCAGAATGGTCAGAGCGTGTTGTACCATCACAGAACACGAAATACGCTACCCAGTCATTTGGACCCAGGAGTAAATTCTGGGAAACAGTTGTCTTTTTTTACCTAGTGGAAACTTCTATAGATTAAAAAAAATTGCAAATTGGAACAGTCAAAAGACAAGTTTGGATTGTTCTGGTCAAATAAATAAATCAAAGCAATTATTAGTGACCAGAATTATTGTTTAATCAATAATAAATATATATTAGCAGTTGGGTATAACTAGAATCATTTGATAGTACATCTAGTTTATAATCCTATCCATTACTGCCAGAGTAGGAGCTTTAAAAAAGTCGACAATATAGATTGTAACTATTATGGATACTGCAGATGAGGAGAAGGGTAAGAAACCCCCAAGGAAGTTGTGCTTGTTTCCAGCCTGTGTTCATTCCCTGGGGTTTATCTGCATCCTGTCACCTGTGGAGAAGGCAAAGTGACAGCAATCTAACACGATACATTGGTTTGTTCCAATACAGTTATAACTTTCATTTATTGATGGATTTAATGACCCCAATGTAATGGAAGGAGAATTAGGATGGTATAATTAAGAGCCATTTTATTTTATCATCTTTCTGTGCATTGCTTCTGTGACCAAGAGATGCTTAACTTGTGTGCAGCTGCTTTAATTCAGTCCTTGTTTTCAGTAGATGCTCCATCCATTTTACAAGCTGAACCACTATTCCTTACTAGAGCTTATGGGACAATTACAAATGTGTTGTTATCTTTCTATGGCAGAAAATGAAAACCACTTCCTCAAAAGGAAGAGAGGAATGAGCATCAACATAGAGGTGGTGTTTGCAGTTGCACTTAGTGGTACTTGTTTCACAAATAGTGAGTCACTTCTGTTCACTATAAAAGGAATTTTTGCATGAACAGAAAGTGCAGGATACTCCAAATTCTGGTGATGCTCTTGACTGGATGTGACTGCTCTGACAGCGGAGATGCAGAGATGTACGCAGCTACCCTGTGGATTCACATAGTCAGTATTCGATAGGTGATGGTTCTCAGCATTCAGGAGAAATCTCTTACCAGATAAGTCTTCTGATTCTTACAGCTTTTATGAAATACATTAAACCACAGCACTAAACTGCTGTCCCTCCCTACTTCTAGGTTTTTCTGTTCTAATCAGTTTTCTAGAGATTCATTATTGCTCTTTTCTAATCATACAACACTTCCTCACTTGAAATCTCGATTACAAACCCTGTCACTAGGCTTCCACTTCATTTGCATGTCCTTTAAGATGCCAGTTGGAAGTTACCACACCCACTCCCTTTTTGTATTTTTTTGTTTCCTTACAACATATAATTTAGTCAAAGTTTCAAAGAATGGATAAGAAGGGAAGCAACCTTTTATCCATAGAAATTCCAAGATATGACACACATATCAACTTATTTAATTGATTTGAGAAGTATCAGTCCAGGCCATTATAACCGTATCAGAGCACATGCCTTCCTCACCACTCCCCACTCTTTTCCCTTTCACTTCTGTAACAACTTTCCTAAAGAAAAAGGTGAGGAATAACCAAATACGACACCGAGTATTTCAACCAGAATAGACAATGTGCTAGAGTCACTCTATGTCTAAACTAATTGGTTCTGTCACCTTCACACCAGTAATTTACTTGTCTACAGAGAAGAAACAAACTTCTTCTTCTGTGATCTGTAGATCTGAATATTTGAGGAATAATTAGATTCAGGGAGGGATATTTGATAGACATAAAATCTTTTAAAAACCCAACAAACACACACACACACACACCCCCCAAGCCTCCTGCAGACTGTTGAAAACTGTACATTAGAACACCTATTCCTATTTTGAGGAGCATTCAGAAGCTTGCTCGCAGGCTGCTTCTGCACGTTTACAACATTTTTGCTGGTAAGAGTCTGCCATGACTGTAAGGAGGCACATGATTGGGTTTGCATGGAAGCAAATAAGACTTGACTAAGGACTTTCTAGCTAAAACCACAGATGTCCTCTTCATATTGTATATTGGCTGCGAGAAAGAACAGGAGCGCTGAAACGGACACTTTCCAGATGGGTCAATGCCGCGACTACAGGAACAGACCAGAAAGGAGGGGGGTAATCCCAGCAGGGCTGAGCTGCGTCCGTGGCGTTCTCGTGGGCAGACAGCAATGGAGCATCAAGGGCACAACCCGCCTTGCAGCGCCTTGGGCGTCTGTCCACTCCTTTACCAAATGCTGAAAGCTGAACTCTTACTGGTTTTCAGTTGTTTCTTTTAATCCTCATCACTTACAGACAGCTCAGAACTTCAAAGTCTTGCCTATTAACGTAGGGTTTTAATTTTTGTGCTATGCCTCCCATCTTGCCCCTGCGGTCTGAACTCTCCTCTGACGCAGGACCAATAGCTGCTTTTAACTGAGAGTGCAGAGGTGCTTTCTACCGGTAAATCTGAGTTCTCGTAACAATGGAAATCGTCAAAGGAGACAACGCCACTTCCTGTCTTGCTGACTTAAGACAGAAATTACAGTGACCAACAGAATTTGCAAATATGTTAAAAGTGTTCACAATTCGTTTTTATTTTTTCCTCCTCCATCCCTTTCTCTGCTTTTCTGTTTATGTGACTTTTTTAAGGTTTTCCCACCTCTCCTTTTTCTCTCCAGGAGAAAGCTCAGGTTTGGTATCCAAGGCATCCTGTAGTACAGCGTTATGGAATTCTGCTGCAGGATGCCCTGAATACCAACCATTTTAATTGTGTGTTAATTTATACCAGTTCACATACATATCTGTAAGCTGTTACATTTTACAATGCAAATTACTCTTTAAAACCAATTGCTAAATTATTCATTTGTTTTTCTACCTTTTTCCTGTTTAAAAATACTTATTCTTTCCCAGTTTAGTCTAGACACTGGGAATCCGCTATACCTGTGTTAAATGTTGATGCTGAAAGAAATGCACAGATGAGAGTTAGCCCTGCAACAAAGATCCAGTGATTTATGTCTCCTACGACTGTAGTCCCCAGGAGGGGAGGAATTGTGCTGGTCGCTTTGGAATCTCAGCTGATCAGGGTTGAGTATTTTTAGGCCAGTGATTGTATCAGAACCAGCTCTTCTCAGCTGATTTATCTGTCCTTAAGTCAGAATATTAACAATGATTTTGTGTTCCTGAATAACATTAGCACTGTTCATCGAAAACAATGGCTACATTTCCAAAGGGCTTCTCTTTCAGGTGCTATATTTCAAATAACTGCCACGTGACTACATCCGTGAGCAGGCACTTGGAAATGCCTACAGCATGTGTGTGTATGCACCACTTATTCACATTATTTACTTCTGTAGTTATCTGACATCTTCCTTCCTCTCTGTCCTAGATATGCAAGTTCTGCCATTGACCATCAAGGAAGCACATCCATGAGGAAGGTAATGATGTATAAATGTACTTTAAACAAACAAACAACACCCCAACCGCTCAATTCATTGTCATATTTTTAAAGGATACTTAAGATTTCACAAACCTTGAAATTTGTCTGTATTATGAAACATCTGAAAATAACAAACTAGGAATAACTTCTGTATTCAGGAAATTGGCTCCTGAAACCAGAGCAGGTCAGTGTGTGACTTTATTAGCAGGAACCTTAGTATGTGTTCTAAAGCATGGACTAGTTTAGGGAGAAGAATGGCAGAAAGTGTCTGGGTCACAAGGGACTTCTGGAGGGAAGGTTCCCTGAAGGCAAAGAAAATTTTAAAAACTCTTTTAAATATTTAAGTAGTTTGAATACTGTGATGGGGAGATATGGGTTTAAGACCTTCAAATTTGATACCAAGGGATTATGTCAGGGTCTCAGTTATGTAACTTCACGTAGCACCAATTCAATCCTATTGCTTTTTTTTGCCCCGTGGTGTGCTGCTTTTTGGGCTGGGGTGGGAGGGTGCGCACTTTGTTTCACATTCTACCTTGTGTCGCGGTTTGGAGATGAGAACTTACACGCTGAGGACCATGGCGTGTTCTTATATCAGCCGTCTGTTTCCCATAGCAACTCTGAGTCATTTTGAAGCTGCAAGTTTTGACTGTTTTCTTACAGAGTTTACCACAAAGTTAATTATATCGTAGTTCCTTTATCTCTCAGAAAATGAAGTTTGTAAGTTAGCACTGCTAATGAAGTACTGATCCCCAAGGTATTGCAAACCTTTCACTTTCTCTAGTTTTCTTGCTTTGAATCCATTGTGTGTGTGCATAAACAAGACAGAGTATGTCTAATTAACGGATGTTTTTAGAAGAGCTGCTCTTTTCAGCTCTCCTTGGTTTGTTGTGCTTGTATTTTCCTTCTTTTTAAAATGTTTATATTGACTGATGCGTACCCGTTGATGGTGAGTATCCTAATGTGTGTATCCTCCAGTTGTTCCATTTTTCTTGCAGTTATTTAAATTTAATCACATGAAAACTGTAATTTAATCATAGGGGTTTATTCCATTACTTTTTTTTTTTTTAGCTAAATTGTGGGCAAATTTGGCAATCTCTTTCAGAAATAGATACCTACTCTGCCCTAATGCAGTTTTATGCAGAAAAAGGAACATTTCAGGGTTCGTGTCACAGCCACCACAGAACCCCAGCTGGCACAGTACGACTGACCAATACTGCTGCTGTGGTTTGCCCTACACCAGTAACCCCCCAGTGTTGCTGTGCATCTTTAACACTTGCTCACAGACTTACTATTGCTTTTTCTTTTTGTTGCTGGTTTTTACTCCATCTCCTATAGCACAGGAGCAAGCATTAATCTCTGTCTTCTCTAGCGCTTGAAACAAAGAGATAAATTTGCAGCTATCAGGTCATGTCACCTGTCAGAATTACAACACTGCTGTGAAGCATCCATAAAGTGTGACCAACTGGGAGCCCAGTTGGAGATAGACCGACCACAGAAAGCTGCTGGTGCCTGAGCCTGCTCTCTTGGGAGCCAGCTGCTGATTTCTGCTGATTTCGAACACGTTCGTGCTGTTCAACGCTGTAAACTGGAGAAGTTGCAGAAGGGTTACCAATAGGTCTGTGCACGTGCAGAACAACTCCCCCCTCCTCCGCTTTTACTTAAAATAAACTTTGCCTCTCCGATAGTTGCAGGCCTGCCTTCAGCTGTTGCTTTTCCATAGTGCTAAGCCATAGTCCTTTGTTATCTTAAATTTAAATGTTTTTTATTTTATTTATAATCCTCAATTATTTTAAATTTTAATATGGTGACATTGAAACACTTATTTCCAATGTTGTACCACAGTTGTTAATAAGGACTTTTGCAGCATGCGTCTGCAGTTTGCCCACGTGATAGGGTAAGCAGTCAGAGGTCGCTGGGACAGGCTGGTGGTCTGTAGTCACAGCACTAGTTAGGGTAGCATGGAGGTATCCCGTAGCGACCGAGACACCCTTCTTCCCGGCCCTATTCTGAGCTGAATGTCATCTGTCACAAAGGTAAAATCAAGAAAATCACAAAGATGCCCCTTTCTCTGCTGCCCTTTGCCTGGACCTGCTGGTTTATCATGCTGGGAACGTCTGCTCGTTTTTCTACTGGAACTGGCAGCGTCAGCTACCAGTCAGGCAGCTACTTCACCATGTTGATCTGAAACTTTTCCCCCAGCATTTACATCTTTGAGGGAAATCCTAAGCATCGTTGGAGTAGTGTTGCTGTTTTTAAAAGGTTTAAATCATGAGATGCTTTTAGGTTTTTCTTAAGAATCTGTAACGATTTTATAATGCAGCCACAAAAGAGAGAATTTCTTTTTTTCTCCTCATTCTGTCAAGCCTACCACCCTAACCAGCTTAATTGTTTCCTGTAGTTGGAAACAACTAATGACTCTGACTTCAACACGTCATTGAACGTGTGACTTTACACGTTAATTACGTAATGTTTGCCGTGGATATTTCTTTTTGAATAAATATGTGTGTAACTATCTCATCTATGCTTACAACAAACTTCAAGATCATTTATTTTATTAGCTCATTCATGTGAGTTTATATCCGTAGTTTTCAAACTGCTGCATAACCATTCATGGAAAGAATCCTTAATGGTTTGATGGCAACTGTAATTAATTACTGGGGGGAAAAAAGGGGCGATTTTAATTTGCAGATTTAGCACTGTGTTGTTTTCTTTATGACGTTTATAACAGTGGTAAGAGAAAAATGACAAAAATGAGATCCTATGACAACTGACCGTCTGATAACTAACCCTGTGATAACCATGGAGATGGTAGTGAATGCCAGTGGGTTCAGGCTACTACTATTACCTGCAATGGCTTCTCATAATTTTTTTTTTTTCTTGCAGTCATTCCATTACGCTTCCCTCAGGGTAAAAAGCAGAAAATGGTCAAAAGGTAACTTATTTGAGTTCATGTTTTGAAACTGGAAAGTGAGACATCTGCTCTGATCATCAGTGAGCTGTATCAAATGCCAAAGTTCAACTTAATTCAAAACTTTTTAAATTTGATAGTAAACACCAAATTAAAATACTAAGCAAATGTGTTATAAGGTATAATATCACTAGCCTGGGTGATAAAATTTCCTGTGACTTCAGCAGAAGAAAGGTATATGTGTATATTTTGCCATTTCCTTCTGCTCTCTTTATCTATTCATGGCCTTTTTGAGGCTGTTAAAACAATGTATGTATGAAAAACAGTTGCAGCACAATATATTCATATCAAAGTATATAGCCAGTGAGATCCTTTTACTCTATGAGTTGGTTTAGTTCTCCTCTCTATGAAATTTTTCCTTCTATCGTACAATACGTTTTTGATCCTTCTAAACCTGACCAGGGCACAGCACAGTATCTTATGCTAAAAAAAGCAAATTGTTAAGATCTTGGTTGTGGAATGTTGTAGAACAAAGGGTGGTGTTTTGATATTATCTAAATTTCTTCACTGATTCACAGCTGTAGGACAAATATAATTCTTGTAGCAATTTAAAGATTTTTCGCAGAAAAAAATGTCTACTATTTTAAGGAAATTTCCTACAGTCTTTTTCAGGAAAAAATGATACAATAATTATGAAAAAACCTGTTCTTGTTGATATTTACAAGGTACACTAAAATTTTAAGCCTTTCAATTAGGTTGTTTTGAAATAACAACAAACCCCCACACACACTTTTCCTGGTGCTGTGCCTTTGAACAGGATGCAGTAAAGTTTAACTGTTGTCGTTCAGTTAAATTCAGGATAGAATAAGTGTTAAGCATGTGCATTGTTATGAAAGTGGATGATCTTTCTTTTTTTATTGACTATAAAAATCGTGTTAATAATTCCCAGAATTTGACAGGCCTTCTATTACTACCAGTAGTAACAGAAGATGTAAAGGAGAACCAGTGTGTACGTCGGCATGCGGATTATGTCACACTCCGAGTTTCAGATCGAGGGCTACAGGAATCCAGTTTCACTTTGCAATGATGCTGCCCATCCTATCAGATAAAAATGCAGCTCTAGGAGGAATGAACCCTTTAGAGATTAAATAAACCATTACGTAAAACAGGCCCTTTTTATTTTGTATTCATGCCGAAACCAAAATTGCAGAGCACTGTTGAATTGGAAACTGTTCAATCTCCTCTCCTCAAACTGGAGGGGATGTGGCTGGAAGAATTTGGAATGGAGTCATCATTAAAATTTAGTAGTGCCTTTATCAGGAGAACCTCTCTTTCACTCTTCCATTCAGTGAGATGTCTCACACTATTGTCACGTCCCCAGGGAGCTCTCTAACGAGTGGGAGCAGAAGACGGATTTCCTGCAAAGACTTGGGGCACGGAGACTGTGAAGGCTGGCTGTGGAAGAAAAAGGATGCCAAAGGTTATTTCACACAGAAATGGAAAAAGTACTGGTTTATTCTGAAGGATTCATCCTTATACTGGTACACAAACCAGAATGTAAGTATCCTCTGTGTTTGGAGAAAGCCAGAATGAAACCTTTAAGCTTTATAATTTCTTTAATAAAGTCTATTTTTACTACGTGGTAGGATATGTTAGTGAACTGCCTCTTTAACTGCCAGGTCTGGGTCGCTCTAGGTGGAAATATTTCAACTGAAGTTATGTTTTAAAGTCTCCAAGTCTATATCCAAGAGTAATAAAGCAGCAGATGTTCATGGCACTCTTGAAGAAACGAGCCCATCAGTAGTTAATACTTTTCCACAGCCAGTATTTATGTGGAAACACAGCGTTCACACTCAGCCCTCCTCAGTTTCAGTTGTGTGGGAGGACGTAGGCAGCGTAACCGTTCATGTGAGTTAAGCATTCTGTGAAGCAGATGTGAAAATCTGAATTTGTAGATCTCTTTATCTGAAAGTTATTCTAATATAGATGTTCCTCTCGCTTTTGCTGAATTAGTCGGGAGTTTGCAGTTTCTCGTGTGTAAAATGCTGTTCTTGGCGAAATGTTATTGAAAATCACTGGGCCTACACTTATGCAATCTGCATATATGTAGGAAAAAATAATAGAGAGGAGAAACCAACAACTGTTAAACTGATGTTCTTCCATTCATACACTGAGCCTCGGTGCCTGATCTAAACTGTCTGCGTGCAGCCTGCTTTGATTACTGGTATTTCGCTCCATATTTTCCTTTTTTTTTCAAGAGGACAATTTTGCTAGCAGAATTATGCTCAGTTTTAGTATTTTCTTGCCAGCCCACACCAGCATTGTCTCAGGCTGCGGGTGATAAAGGCCTTCAGGTTTTGTCGTATGTTCTGTTTGACACTGTTACATGCAAGGTGGTGGTCATTATGTGTCCCGCTGATTCTCAGTCTGTTGTTTACAGCCAGGTCATAATTCTTAGTACGCTCCCTAATACTTTTCAAAAATCTGACTGCTGTAAATATGTCTCCTTGCTTTTCCTGGTAAATTACTCCAGAAGAAGAAAAAAGTGACAACTTCCGATACTTTCTAGCTACTACTTTTCCATTTAATGACTGTAGGAACCCCCTCAGTTATTGCTAGCAGGGCAGGTGGTCTGCACAATGGTGACTTTAAAAGGAAGCATCCTCAAAACAGTTTTAAAATGTAGACTATATGATGAAGGAGCTGAGAATTCTCCTCTGCAGCTGAAGTGTCTTGAGTGCTGTTTCAGGTGCTCTGTTTGGTGCTGAAAGGTTTTCTATGAGCTTCAGCAAAGGGGGATGAGGATGACCAAGTCTCCTCTAAGAAACTGTCAGTTTAATTTCTTCATAAAAGTCATTGACATTGTGTGATGAAGTAAATACATTTTTAAAATGAAAATATTATGGGGGAAATATCCAAAATACTGACTGGATGGTTGCTCTTAGTGTAAGACCCGAATGGTGACTGCTCATTTCTCTCTTTAAGTCTATTTTGTTTTTCACCATCACCTTCTCTTCTCTCTTGATAGGATGAAAAAGCAGAAGGATTCATTAGTTTACCTGAGTTCAGGATAGACAGAGCAATTGAATGCAGACGAAAACAGTAAGTAACATGTCAATTATTCATCAGGAGCTCAAACCTCTTCGATTGCTTGTTCTTGTCTGGAGGTGTTATTACTGTCTGTCTGTGAGTTAAGGCTGTGCATTTATACTTCTTTTACTCCTTTCAGCTGAGGTTATCACTATACAAGTTAAACATGAATGAGCACTCTATAAATTCCTCTGAGGAACAAGTAGATATTAATAATGATACTGAACAAAAATACAGGAAAAATAATACCCTTTTTTTAGAATATAAACCACTTAACAAATTTCAGTGAATTAACCAAGATCAAACAGAAGGTCATTGTGCACAGCTAGAAATAGCTTCCAGAGCTTTGCTTGAAGCATTAGAACACATTTCCTCAGAACACTTCTCAGAGAACAATTTCTGTAGGGTATATGCATAGGAAAAAGTCCCATTAACTAAAACTTTACACACTGCTGAAAACTGAGTAACTTGAGGCTCTGAACCCTTTCAAAAAGAGGCAGATCCAGGGGTAAAAGTATAATGAAGATGTTAACATTATTCCCGTTGTTCACTGAGCTGAATTTCCCTATGATTTCTTCCTTCGTGCACTATCATTTACATATTTCCCCCATCATAAAAACCACAGCTTATATTTGCCACTATTTTACCTGCTCCTCTGGAAACCGCAGAGAAAGTAAATCCAGTGTTACACTCACAGTTACTAAGGACAGGGGAAAGAAATCTAGTCCTTTTTTTTTTTTCTTTTTGGCAGGTTCATTTGTGTTATAATTAAAATGACCTGAAAAGTGCACTTAGTATTTTAGTGCATAAAGAAGTCCAGCTACAATCACAGTGCTAGTTTTCTTTCAGCTCTCTCAAAAGCAAAACTAAGAACGTCTGGGGACTCAGCTTGGATTTCCCCTCAAATTTCTGCTATTATCAGAGCCATCAATGTGAAATGTTCAAACCTTACTGAACAAAAGGATTTGAAGAATCTGAACAGATTTGTCTTTCCCACTGCTCTGTCAGAGGGAGAGTGCTGGTTTATAGATGACTGTTACTGACATCCATAGCATACACTGAATAAAATAGCCTTAAGAAAGCTTTCACAAGAACATACAGTGACTGAATGCATTATTCTGTATGGTTTGATGATTTGCTTCACTAATGCATTTAATGAAGGTACCCTGATTATTATACGAATCATGGCATTGTCTCAGACTGGTTTAGCTCTCCAGGCTATATTTGGATGTAGAACGACCTTGTCCCTGCGAAAGGAAGTTTCTCCTGTTGACACTAAAAAACTTTCCACAGCTTTTAGGCAATATCTGCATATTCATGATTAAAAATGTATTAGAAATCTTAGTTATTTAAGTTTTTGTGTCATGTGGCATGACAAGAATATCATGTTACTTTCAAATATACTGATATTTATAATGCCCCATGATGAAGCTGATCCACAAGACTAAAAATTAATGGAACTACATACATAATTAATCATCACTAACTAGTGCTTTGCCTGAACTTTCAAAAATCTCCACCTAGTGAAAATTTTCATTGCATAATTCATGCAAATATAGGTCTTAAATTTATGAGAGCGTATGCCATACTGTTGGCACTTCATATTGGATCTGCAGGCAAAATTCTGTATCAGTGTCATTGGTACAGGTAGACATGAAGCAGTATCTTAAAGGTTGCTTTCAGTACTTTTTATTACTACTTCTGAAATGAAGTGGACCCTCTGGGTAGAGAGCAAGCCAAACTTGAATCCCCAGCGGGCACCCACAGGAAAGACAGCTCACAGCTTCCTGGGCTGCACTCGCTGGAGTGCAGCCCGTAGCTGGGGGAAGTGGTTATTACTGCAAATCATTTAAATCAAAAGTTTCCACAGAATCAGGATCTCTATTTCACAACAATAAAGACGTGGTTTGTTCAGTATGTAAATAGGTAACAGTACAAGACATCACTGCAGCTGTAAGTGCTCAACGTTGCAATCAATTATCAGAATGTGGGGCAAAAAGATAAGAAGGAACATTCATGCAGTAACCAATTATTAAGTCTGTTTGCTGTGACTGAGCATATGAGGACTCCTTGGCATAAGCAGAAAGATCTCCAGCATTTAACTGATTTAGCCTTGAAAAAATTCTTACTCTTTCTGCATTTTATGGCAAAGTCACGAATTCCCTAACACCTGTGACAGGAGTCCTCCAGAAAATGGCCTTATCTGGTGTGTAATCCTGATTCACCTCTCTAGCAAGTCCACTCTCTCTCTAAAAAGCATTCATCGAGGGAGAGTTCCTGCAAGAATGCAATATTCAAGTACCCAGTCATAGATGGTATCACACAACAAGAGCACAGCGGAGCCACATTTCAGTTCTGTTTCTCACACCAACTCTGACATGTTCTAACTTTAACAGGTTGGCTTTGAACCCCCAATATTGGCATTGTAATGTTTTTATTCAGGTAAATTTCCTGTCTAGGAAAATAATCCTATTTACCAGCAAAAACTCCATCATGTGATATTCTAACAGGATTAATCAAGAGGATGAGAATCTGTAGATCCCCCACATAATCCTCTCCAATTCGAGCCAATACTGAGATCTCAGGACTGGGAGACGGTTGGGCAAACAGCGCTAGAAGTGGAGATGAGGCACAGAGTTCAGACCGACTGAAAACAGCGTGCTGTCATCGCAGTCGAAAATACAGCCGTGAAAACAGCATCTCGTGCTCAAATAGTATAACAGTGCAGGGGGTTTTATTCAGTAGTGACTCTGAGTGTTAAAAACCGAGTTCTGTAAGGAGGTACAGTATGTGTTAATTACTGTGTAATTAACGCTGTGTAACGTACCACTCTGTGTCCTAAAGACATACCCAGAACTGTGTCACATTTCTTCTTCACAGATCGGTGTCATCTGTTTTGCTAGAGCAGCTGGAGTCGCTAGAGTCAGCTGGCAAGAGGGGAGTAAAACTTCCCCATTAAGAAGCAGGAGACTAAGAATAATAAGCATATTTGACACTAAAATTGTATTATACTAATTGGGTAAAGGAAATCATAAATTTGATCAGCGTATACTTAAAACTATATTTATATAATGATCAAAATATCTTGCATTAAGATCTTAGCAGCCCGTAGATATAATTAACAAGCGTTTGCCATCTAGTGGGCAGCAGAAAAGCTTCCTCCTTAGTTGGGATTCCCCACTTGCAAACTACAAGGAGCTCCAGAGATGGGGGCCTGCAGTGGAAGAGCAATGTCCAGAGGTCAAAACAATACTTAAATACCGCTCAAGTCATCTTTTATGGAATTAAGACGTTTCGTGATGACTCTCTGTGCGAAGGTAAACTTCCCCTTAACATAGCTGTAACCTCGTGACAAAGGAGACTGCACCCAAAGACACCTCTGCTGTCTCCTCATTCTTCTGCAGAACTTTTGTTAGGAAAGCCTGTTACTGTGTGCCTTTGGGTTGATAATATATATAAGAAAATTGGTCTGCCCAAGTGAAGGTTCAGCTTCCATTTTTGCATCTGAAAACTGTAATAAATCATAGTAATTAATATTTGCATTTGCGTTTAAGCTATTAATAGTAGAGACGTCGTATGACAGGTTTTTCATAATGCCACGTGTAATGATTCCTAATCTCACTCTTAGATCTGGTAATTACCGTATAAATGCCAGTATTTTAAGGTAAATGTTATGAATGATAATGTGGAGGTTTTTAACATTTGCCAACTAATCAAAATAATAGTCTGTAATGCTCTGAGCTTGTGGTTTCCTTGATGGCAATACTTCTTTTAATTATACTCACACAAAAAACTGGTACAAGTATGATTATTGTCCTTGGCAAATAACTGCTCAACTGAGACAGCACTTAGGGATTCTACCGTAAAAAAGCACTAATAAAAAGCATTTTTATGTGAACGATAATCATCCATGCTGTAAGATTTTGAGCTTGTTGATGACCTCATGCGTGTAGTCTGAACGGACCACAGCGCGCTGTAGTGATGTCTGCGCACAGCCAGCCTGAAGTGAGACTCAGACCGTGTCTCACGCACTCAGCCCGACCCAATTGAATTGCCCTGATGAAGGAATTGACATTTGAGGAAGGAGAAGGAATATTAGCGACACACAGAGCACTGCCAGTCTTAGAGCTGCCTTTTGTCATGCTGCTGTTCAGCACCTCAGGTCAGGGTAGCCAAGGATATACACAAGTAAAACAGCAAAGACTTTTAAAATTAAGTTAAAGCTGACATGCTTTGGGAACTATTCCAGAGATTTCTAATTTAACTTGCACTTCACAAAGAACTTCATTCTATAAACTACACTTTGCATAAATTTAAAAACACCAAGGGAGGGGGAGCCCACACAACTGGGACTTCTTGAATCAAAAGCTATCTGAGAGAGCAAACTGTGCAATAAAAAAATAGTGAGATACATAGAATTGACCACAAATTATAATGTAACAGTAAACATAAGGTTTAAACTGAAATTTAAGTATTGGCAGCTCTGTTATTTGCTAGGTGAAGATGAAGAGTCATTTATGACTCATGTTAATTGCAAGAAAAGTCCAGCAAAGTTTAGTAGATTAAGATGAAAAGTACTTGGGATATGGTTGGTTTTAGAGTAACCTGACAAAGCAATTGCTGGAACTAGAAGTGAGTTAAGACATAAAGACTCATTAACTCCTTTAACATAAAGAGTTAAAACTATCCAGGGAACTTTGTTATTTCTAGGGGTTGGATTAGATGATGCTATGATTGTCTACTTCCAGAAAAATATATTCCCAAACTCTTATATTCCCTAGAATTTTCCATATTGCGTCCGTTAAACTCAAATTGAATGAAGATTATAATTAGGGATTAAAAATATATTGTATCAAATTTAGGAAACTTTCCTCTATTTCAGTTTGTTCTAGAGATGCTACAGTCTTCTGACTAAATAAAGAGAATTCGAGAGTGCTGTATTTTAAATGCTGTCTCCAGTTGAATGCAATTACTGGCTGGTTATTCGTCTTTATATTCCTTCTCTTCATCATTTATTAACGTCAAACAAAATCTGGATAAATTCATGTATATCTTCAGAATCAAAGTGGCAATAAAGATAAGAGACAGTTACAACACATAACCTGGCAGCCCTCTGTATTTCTTGGAGTCATCTCAATAAATATATGAGAAGAGGTGGAGGGATGAAACTGTTACTCCTTTAGAGATCTTTGGAATACAACTAACAGGTACTTAAACATACTCGGTAAGACTTTTCAAATTCACCCAAGAAATTTTGAGATGTGTAACATCACTGATTAGTATAAGGTTTTACATTTCTAAATCATTCAGGGGCTTCTGAAATTTTTACAAAGTACCAGGTAGGCTCACAAATGTAGTTGCAATCAGATCAGTAGGAAACCATCTATAAATTATCCAGCAAGAGTTCAGATGGAAGTTTCAAATGCCTATGAAACCTGTGACATGCTGAAGAACCGTAAAGCAGGTCAGTCTTGTGTATTTGAAGACAAACTGTTTGAAAGAAAAGGTATTTTTTCATTCTTTCTGCTTGTTTTACAGCGCCTTCAAAGCATGCCACCCCAAAATAAAGAGCTTCTACTTTGCAACAGACTGCCTGGAAGAAATGAATCGGTAAGTTACGTTTCCTCTTTATCATGGCACTCCAATAATCGAGGCTAGAAATCTTAATGTGGGATAAGAGTTTCTGGTATATAAGAGCAATGCTACATACCAAAGCTCATACTTAAGAGCATGCCCACCCAATGGGATACTTTAAAGTTAGCTCTAGTGACAACCCTCAGTAATGGGACATGACCTAAAACCAGAGAAAAGCAATCTGAAGTAATTTTTTTTTTTAACAGAAACGGGATTGAACTAATGAGATGCATTTATTTCATGTCAGAATTGGGGGGGGGGGGGGGGGGGGGGGGAACAACACACCATAAAAGAAAAAAACCTGTGTTATCCTCCCCCCCCCCCCAAGAAAAAGAACCCCAACAACAAAAAACACCCCAGCAGTAATTAATTTTCTTCATGACATTGCTGTCCCAAGAGGGAACAGAGACTAGCAAAGTTCAGTTGTTGGCACTGCTGTGTGGTTCTAAACGTCCTTGGCCGTGCTGGGAGGACATTCAACACCTGACTGGACAAGACCCTGAACACCCTGATCCAGCTTTAAAGCTGGCCCTGCTGTGGGTGGGCTGTGGGAACAGACGACCTCCTGAGATCTCTTCTAACCTGAATTGCTCTGTCCTTCTATTTTGTGACTCAGTGATGAAGGCAGAGGTTAGATAGAGGTGGGATGGTACCTCAAAGGCAGAGACAAATGTTCTACCTCCTCCTGTTCCTTTGGTCGTTTGTTTACTCCCAGCTGAGGCAAAAAGCAAGGACACATGGGACAGTGTTACCACACGGAGAAGTCTTAAATCTTTCCTGGCACAGACTGCTAAAAGTTTTTGACATTTAGTTAGTTCTTTGTGTTCACGGACACAACCACCTCAGGATACAGCTGGACTTTTTTCTTTGGAATACTAATGTCTAAAAATTATTTTTAAATTGAACATTTATATTCTGTGGCTTATGTGGCCCTTCAGGAAATAGTCTATTGATGTATAAGACTGGCTGTTTTGAAGCAGTTCAGGCCAGTTCATCATCCACTCATGAGGATGATGAAGTTCAGTTCTCAGGAGCATCTCGCTGTGGCTTGTTGTCACTTTTAGGATATAAATTTGCTGGAAAAGTATTTTTTCCAATGTTGTTAATGTCCCACTGGTCAGTTATATAATGTGGCTGAGATTTAGTCCAAAACCGCTATGTGAGAACCTTTTCTTGTTTCTAACTATGCGTGGTTTCTCCCTGGACTTCAGCTACTTCAATAGCTGTGGGTTGTTGAAGGGCCGATGGTCGTATCTTTCTGATATACCATAAACAGTTCTGACTCGAGGAGAACCAGGAAGTCTTGACATACATTCAATAAACTGCTCTTATGATATTCATCGATTTTTCTACACTGGGGAGCTGACAAAACTGTCTTTATGACAGTTCACAGCCTTCGTGGAGAGTAACCACTGGAAAGGTGCCAGGCTGTATTTTCATATTGTTAGTCTGGAATTTACAACAGGCTTTTTCCTGACTTTTTGGGTCTGCTTCCCATGAGGGAAGACAAAGGGTAAACCTTCTTCCTGAAGTATTCTTCCAGTATTTTTCCTTCAGAAATGCTGTTCCTGTAGAGTAATTGTAATTCACTCCCCAGCCCCAGTGATGGATTACTGTGCCACCTCTGTCAAATTCCCGGGCATCCCCTGCAGCCTTTACATGCTTCCTGGAGTTCCTTCTCCCAGATATCCCCTGTGAAATTGGAAATGAGTAAGCAAGATTCACAGATGAAAAATGTACTTAAAATACTAATTTCACAAATCTCTGTCTTCCCAGCAAATTGCTAACCATGTAATCTGAGCAAATAGGGCAAACCCTCTGCATGGTATCTCCCACTCCTGCTGTCACCACAAAATTTAACTGGATTTTCTGTGCTGACAGAAGGGCAGATCTTTCATGCTGAAAATGAAAGGAGTTCTAATAGGGAGAGGAGCACAGAACTTCTTTATTCACTCGGTGGGGAATGCATACCCTTTCTCCATCTGCACTTACCACCAGCTTTTGTTTTACCAGCTGTTTTCACAGTTTCTTGCTGCACATTCACTGTTTAATAATTGTTTCCACTCCAGAATATTTTAATCTGCCGTTAATTCTGCATTGCTGTTGAAGGAACTCTACACCGATGGGTAGTGATTGATTTGGACGTAGCAGAGACCTACTCTCTGGCAGCTGAATTTTGCCTGCTGTGGTGCATGGTGCAGACAGACTTTGGTTTACAAAATTAATGTTCGTGCTGTTTTGTCGGCTTACACGACCATAGCCGCGTTCTTAGAAATGAATTAATAATGAAATTGATGAGCTCATCGTTAGCTTGCCACAGTCACGGGGTGCTCCGAGCTTGTTAAAGGCCTCATTTCCCAGAAGTGCTTCATGTATTACCGTACCACGCATAACCTGTTTATGGCTTTAATACTCCTAAGGAAATTCGCGTTGAATTTAATATTCAGTTACAATATCTACTTTATTTAAAACTTTCATGTCATTGAAGTATGCAGCGGAATGCATTTACAATCTCATCATGGACTCCAAATATTAAATTAAAAAAGGTCCTATTTTAGGCTGAATAATTTCATCACATTTGATGTGAATTACTGGGTTAACTTTGCAATTTTAATAACGTCCATAAATCTTCTGCATTCATTTAAAAATGTAAAAACAATCTGCTACCCACTGAAACAGAATGGCGACTCGTTTTGTAGGGGTCACTCCCAATATTTTCCAAGCAAAGACCCGAAGGATTCTAACACAACATTTCTCTTAAGAAGAACCTGTTTAAAATGGAAGTATTGTGAATTAAATCTCTATTGATTATAAGAAAATTTCAGGGCGCGTATCCTCTGTATTTTTATATATTGAATATAACCAAGTGAATTACTCTGGGCTTTCCCTAAATCATCCTGTTCATTACTAAAGTTCATTCCACTGCCTTCCTCAAATTCTAGGCATGTCAGTCTCCTTAACAGGTCTTGGCCAAATCAGATGGTAGGGCTGTATTAATGCATCTTTCACAGTTAAAATTTACTTTCAATCTTCACCTACAAATAAACTAGCACCTGAGAAAATACTTTGGTAACTAGAAATTTCAGACATATGCCCCTATTAGATGTTGCCCCTCTTAAACGAGAGTCCCTGGAGAAGTGCGCAGGAGAGGGATCCTGTCAGATCTGTCCAACTTTCACAGTTCTTGAACAAATAGAGCCGAGCTGGTTATTGAAGAGCTCTTGCTCCTCAGTCCTCACCCGATGAAAAGTAAGGAGATAATTCTGCAGAACATGAAAGGTACTTTTTGAAGAGAAATCCCTGAAAAGGAGATTCCCAGTGGTGTTGTAAGTAAACATAAACAGCAGGTTTTCCCCTTCTTCCTTTATGTTCCTATAAACTTGTTTCAAATCCAGGAAAAACAGTCTGTGCCCGAGGCCACTTCAACCCTCTAATTTATCGTTCTCACATAAAAGGTCCTAAGTTGCAGCACAAGTAAAACAATTTTCTGATCAGAATTAGCTGCAGGCCCCAGGGGCTGGTGAAACCGTGATGAATATGGGAGGGAGCAGTGCAATAGCAGAGCTACAGTGCTCGAGCTGGGGAAGATGCTACACCAGGACGAACTAGCACGGAGCTGTAAGTCTTAAAAATCCTTTTTTTTTTTTTTTTGGCCAGCCACCTAAATCCTCCTTTCTACAATTTATGGACTACTTGCCCTAGACTTGTGAACCACCGTTTCCCCCCTGAGAACCACTAGCATACAGCATTACACTAAAGGAGTTCAAAGGAGTTTGCAATACACAATTGCAATTATCCAAATTAGCATTCGGGGTGGATTTATCCCTAATGCACAGCAGAGGAGTTAGGATTTGCAGTGGCTTTCTGTACTGGGTTAAATTACAGAATTAACTTAATCAAATTCAGTTGTAAATAATACCACTGTGGATTGGTATGGTTCTGCTGAGAGTCAAACAGTTCAGCCGCATGTAATAGAGCAGATTTTGTGATTACAGCGCTGCGCCTCTCCGTGATGAATGAACGTGCGTTACGGACACACGCTGTGATGTTTTACTAGGGATACTAAATTAACACTGCAAAATCTGAAGTTTTAGTAATAAAAGTATGTAATATACACAGTAAGTCAGGCATTCAACAGAACTGTTTAGCCTGTTTGATCTGATTTCTCTAAGAGTATATGGAAGTAGAATTACAGAATTGCACAATAAATCATCCCATCTCTTAAAAAGAATTCCCCTCTAAAACCCAGAAAACCCCACCCATACCTTTTCAGACCATACTAAACTCGGTTCTCTTGCTCATAAAGAATGTTTCATTTCTCCCAAGCTTTCTTTTGGGCCAATCAAAGCTAGGCTAGAAGCTTGAATAACTGAGTAAAATCACAGCATGCATCAAATGTTAAGAAATGCGGCTTGGATTCACTTCTGCAGCTTTCCATCCCTGCCCTGTACTTCAGTAAGAACGGTAGAAGGACTATTGGGAGAACGCTGCCTGGTTGCATGTGCTGCAGCAGTTATGCCGTCACAGGCGGTGCAGGGAGCGGTAGGTGCGCGCAGCAGCCAGGACTTGCCTTTATGAGGATGCCCAGAAAGATTGATGCGTTATCCAGAGCACTAAGGTAAATCCAACAGGACAAGGTTACATAGGGGGAAATCCAGCAGCTGCATTTGACAACAAAGACAATGTCTTATTTTAATCTTAATAGCTTCCTTTAAGTCTCAGCTTGAAACCCCAAGCAAGACATAACAAGGACTATTCCTTTTGGATTTGCCTAAGCGCTGTTAGTGCTGCCACAATGTTTGAAGATGGGCAAGAGAAGTTCCACTCAAGTGAGTTTTTGTGTCTGTCTTAGTAGATTTCCTTAGGGTTTGTTATTGGTTTTACCTGAAATTATAGTCTGTCCTAAAGTTACTGTGTGCATATTCTCCGTGATACACAGCCACAGTTATACAGTAAGGTGCTATTCCATTTGTTACCAGAAGGGCAATTTCTTTGCTACAGAAGCAGTGAACTGTTTTGTCTATCATCCACTGGGAAAAAGAAAAACAAACCAGAACACCAAACCAGGCTTCTGACTACAAAGGCACAGCTGAGCATTTGGTTGACAGGGTGAAGTTGGAGGAAAAAAAAATTTTTTAAAAATTCCCATTAAGTACATGAAATAGATGCACGTGCAAAGAAGGGCATGAATTGCCATGGTTCACTTGTCACCTCTTAAGCTGTCTGGCGGTTTTTAAATATTTTTCCAGCCTGACAAATCTAAGAAGACAATGCATGAAACAAGATCAACAGAGTCATGTCAAATTATCAAATCAGAGAGTACTTACGGTTTATCCCCTGAATGATTTTACTTAACAGATTCCAGCAACTGTGACAAATAAAAGAGCAGAACTACAGGCTGCTGAGGGTTGATATATTTGGAGAGATGAGCTCATTGCAAAGACTCTGCTCAGTTATATTTCACTGCGAGACATCAGTTATGGTTTTGGGCTTCTTTTGTGTAAAGGAAAATCAAGGCATCATTTTAGCCAAACCTATTTCAGGAACCTTTATTCTGTTAAATGAATATATTACCTGTATAACCTTAAAAAATAGTCCAAATAATGTACCTTAGGAACCAAAATGAGAAAAGTATTGATTTTTCAGGTGTTCAGTATGAAAGACTGGTCAGGGAGAAGCCAACATAACAAGTATGAAAATCAATTCTAAAATATAGTTCTGTATTGCGCGGAATTTTGCAGTGAATTCTGGAATCTGATTATCCTACTGATACAAAAAAAACCCACAAAGTTTTTAATCAGAAATGAAGTATTAATTGCACTGAATAAAATTCTATGTATGAAATAAATGGTTCAAGAGAGTCTATATGTCAACAGACTTAAAGATGACTCAATTAAGTCAAATTTAACTTCCGCTTTAGTTCTGGTTTTTCCTTTTAACCAAATAAGTGCAAGTATAGATTGCGAGTCTCCATCTCAAAAGTGAAGAAACATCTTTTCCTGCACTGGGACATTCACAATACAAACATGAGAGGACACAGAAGTGCAAGTCTTAATTGATGAAAAGAGGCGAGATAGGAAACACGTAACTATTTATTTATTCTACCCTTTAATGCCTCGGTGTTTCAGTGGTTTCCTTGTTAAGGGAACATTTAGCAGAACGAAACAGTGAAAGTGGATAGACTCTTTCTTGAATTTACCCCTTTTTAGGGTGTATCCTTTATTTACTTTTTCATTGGAATTCAGTAGTTTCTTCTATGCACCAGCCATCTTGTACATGCAAAAAGTGAGGATATTAGCAACTAAAACTCACCTGAACCACAGAAACTTGCTGATTCCTGACCCGTTCTCCATGGATTTAGGGAACGGTTTTAAGTACAACCCTAAACGTAACAACCTTGCACCTCTTTTAAAAAAAAATTAGTTACCCTTTGGCCTGTGGTTTTTATTCTCCTACACTAAACAAAATAGTTTCTCAAAGTTATTATAACTGAGATTGTCCAGGTTGTTTTGGTTTTTTAACTTGGACTGTGGAAGGGAATAGCCAAGCAGGTGAAGTGTGGTGCCACTATGAAAGTGATTGTTGCCTTCAAGCCCAGAACCCTGCGCTGACCTTGGACCGGCTCATCAGCACGCTGCGCAGAAGGAAATTACAGCAGCCAGTCCACAGAAACTGCATCGGTACAATGAGTAACGGCATATTCTTGGGTTTAACCCAGTGCGTTAGGACAGTCAGGCTACACAGAATGGTTTCCCCGGTTGTTTAACAAATGTTTAACATTTTCCAGTGTTTTTATTAAATGACCAGTAAGAGAACATGCTCCTGACTCCTGACGATTCAGGGCATTTCAAGCGTGACTCGCTCTTCAGTATCAAGTTTTGATCATTGTCACAGCTACTCAGTTCGTCGCTGCCCTCAGTGCCTTTGTAGTCGTCGTTTCCAGGCCTGGGGGTAGAGTCAGACGCTCGGAAGAGGCCCAGGGCTGTCATCCCCTGGTGCTAACCAGCATTATCTCAGTAAATTTAACTTAACTCCCCACAACGCAGCTCTGTTCTAACCCAAAGCAATGACACCAGTGCCTGTTAGTACTCAGCAGAATTAATTAAAGCCACGTCGGATTTATTTAGGATTTAAACCAACATTTAAACAAAGTGCAAAACTTGCTTATGTATTTAGATGATTTGAGGTTCACCTTTCCCTGCATTTGGTTCACTAAGGTACAGGCAGTAAAAAAGAATTAACACACTTCTTGGTCCCTTGGAAGTTGTTACAGGGAACCTCGGTAAGAGACATCACGGAGGTGCTGTTCAATACTGAAGGTAAAACGGCGTAGCGAAGTATCCGTGGCATATTTAGTATGGCTCCATGACATCACCACTACCTTCTGTCTCAAAGGGAAACCCTGCAGTTTGCTGAGTGGCCTGGACCCAACCGTGGTGAAACGAGCTGTTTAATTATCAAAAGAGAGGAGCTGTTGAAATCATCAGAGAAGAAAGGTGGGGGTTTGGGGGCAAGAGAAGTCCAACTTTCTGCCTCGGGGAGCCGCTATATAGAGAGCTGTACATGTAAAACTGCCATATGTGTAGCTGCCAGAGTATCCCAGGTCTTTTGGGGAGCACATGAAACGCAATGAGCTATTAGGGGTACGGCTATATAAACCAAATTAGCTGAAACCTCTCCTGGCGTTTTCTCCGCTGTAGCTGCTTGTCACGTGTGGCATTACAGTCCTGCACTGGTGACCCTCAATTAACCACGCGTCATCCGTCCATCAGAGAGCCCCACTTTGACACACACGCCTGTTCCCTTCCCGAAACCTGGCATTTGCCTACAAGGCATTCAGCACAGAGTTCAGAACTGAATGGATGAGTTCCCAGCTTTCCACAGAGAGCTTTTTATAACCCGACTGCCTGTTTTCTTGAAAAATGAGAGCGGTTTGCTCATCAAGGAAATTCATCAAGTTTACACTGTGTTCCTTTTGAACTGCGCTTGCATTTCCTTGGAAAAAAAATGTTGAATGTAAGGAAAGGATCTGTAATCTCAGCACTTCTATAACTCCTGATTAACCTCAAAAGCATTCACCCATGCTTTTCTTAAAAACACAAAACCTAAAATTGAGATGATTCTTATTTAATCAGAAGAGATTTTATCATTATAAGCCACTGAATGTCATCAGATAACACTTTTGTTGTCTTGACAAAGAGCTAACTCTAAATTCTGGTAAATGAGGTAAGAAAGTACTTGTAACTGTAGCTGAGGATCTTCTTGCCCTTTAGAAGAGAAAAATCTGAGCACTCTTAGAGAAGATTACCTTTTGCTAATTCCAGATTTGGACATGGAGGCCCAATGAGTAAAGCTGATTGATACTCTGTGAATGCTGAGAACATCCGTGTTCTCTGAAGGTTAACATCAACACTTTGACCGCTACTTATAAATGCTTCCGAGAGCTGAAACCCACAAATTAACAATGAGCAACAAGATATATTTGGCAAGAAATTTAAGACAATATAAATTTCTGTGTACTGACCACCGAAACAGCCGAGTCTGTTTTAACTTTGAAAATGGTGGTAAGTCCCAATTTATCTTTGGTGCTTAAGCAGAAGCGTGGTTGAAGTCTTCGAGGCATTCTGCTTAATTACCGAAGGCATATGGTAAAGTATGACTAAAACTATTTTGCTCCAGTGCTTGATGAGTTTAGAAATTCAGGAACAACTGCTGAAAAAATAGTGAATACAAATGCTTAATAATGAGCAGCGGTGTGATGTCATTTCAATTACTGCCATGAAGAATATGCCTTTGAGAGAAGCAAATGTCAAGTGATCAGCATGCCGTTTGTTGAACGCAATTAGGCTGGTGAGCACTGCAGAAAAGCTTTTCTGTAAAGCTGTTAATCCATCTGAAATTTACTTCCTTCACGATAAAGACGAGTTTTTGACATGCTGATACAAACAACGTCTCTGTAAGCAATCCTAACCCTGCAGCTGACATTTGTGAAAGCTAATCATCATTTCCATTTTTGTTTCCAATTTGCTCACTTCTGTTTTAATACTGAAAGGCAAAGCAATATTATTGTGCAATTCTTTATATTTCCATAGTTTTGCAAGTAAATTAAACCCTCTAACAATTCCCCGTACGAAGTAAAGGTTGCGGTCCCCTCTGGATGCTCTTGAACGTCATAAGAGATGTAGAACGGTTTGCTGAAGGCCATACACTGAGTCAGTGTTAAAGCCAATATTTCAGATTAAGATCATTGCTCTGAGCAACTGCAGAGCGTCGCTTGGACCAGGAGATCGATACGAGCTGAACTCTGTGCTATTTTTATATCTCCCCCACTCACTGCCTCCTCGCCGTGCACACCGTCCTCCTCATCCTACGCTGTTAGACCGATAATACATTCACGTAGGGCCGTAGCAGCTTCTTGTGCTCTAGTACAAATAGGAAAGAATTACATCGAATAGATTTCTTGGTTTAATCTGCAAAACCCTTGGCCTTATGATACAGTACGGATCATTCTCTAACGTCTGTCCTGAAGCCTTTGAAAGATGTTTCTGTCGTTATGTGATTCATTAACCAAAAACATAATAATAAATTTTATGTTCCAACGTTTAAAAAGAAAGAAGAGCTGCTTCTAGCAAACACCTACTTACGTGCAATATACTGGGCAATTAATGACATAGTAAATAAGTTAGTCTCTGAGTAAGGGAATACTTAAGAATGCATCCCAGTCTTTACAGATGGCAAATAATAAGGCTTTTTGCCTTGCTTTTATTTCCTTCTTGACAAAAATAAGCTGATTCTTGATTTTCCATTTGCTGAACATTAAGAAGTGACTGTCCTCTCTGTGTTAATTTCCTTTTTTCCTGCCTTTTAATTACATATTGTATAAATATCCAGTAAGCTTATAGAAAGAAAACTCTAAAGGTGTTTTCCCCAGAATAAAATATAATATTTTCCTAATGAAACAAAGAATCTTATTTTTGATCAAACTAATTAATTTTGGGAAAAAGAAAGAAACCAGCACCTGTAAAATGCAAATATTGAGGCACTTGCCATTTACCAATTCTTGTTGTAGAAAGCTAAGATTCTGTGTTAAAAATAATCAAAGGAAAATACTGTGGATATCAGAGCTCCACAAGCCTAATGGTTTAGGTCACCGGTATCCTGAACCTAGACGAGAAAATAACGAGTGGAATAGTGTCATAGTCTCAGATTTTTGAGTGTACACATTTATACTGATGCTCCACGAGGCAAACATCCTGCAGCAGATGTGAACGGAGAAGTACATCTGCATTGTGCATGAACTGGAACATCCCTCACTTGAAATTATTAACCACGAAACACATCTGAATTCTGATTTTAACAGCCCGAACGGTGGTCGCGTTTTAGCCTAAGCATTGTCTCTGACTTCTCCAAACATTAAGAGCGAGCATGCCCTCAGATTTACACTAGATGGTCCTTTTACGTATCTCTCTTCCTCGTTTTTTATTGTTCTGTCAGGTGGATGAATCGCTTGGGTCTCGCAGCAATTGGTTACACACCAGATGACAAGGATATTCACCCGGATGAAGGTAATGCTTCAGAGACTATCAGGAGACGAAAGCAGCGAGCACATATCTGTTCGTTAGTTGAACAAAGTTAGAGATGCCATAACTGACTTCATTAACATACGTGCCACGTCTTTTAAAATACCAACTATCATAAGAGTCCATAATCCTTGAAGAATTGTATTTATTGGTGCTCCACCAACGAGAGTAAAATCCTGAGTAATCATTTGAAGAAATATTTAAAACAAATGATGAAGAGAATGCAAGGTTCAGGGTGAGGTACGATCTCCAAGATCACAGCCATCGGGTATGCTCATCACCCTCAAGCAAGCGAAGGTGTCACAAACACAGGTCAATATGTGCTTTAGAGCTGTTTTCACATCTCCTGAGCTCAGGAGGTGCCTGAGCCTTCTCATTTTCACCATCGCTCACGGTGGAACCTGTTACGTTAACGTCGTGGAACTAAGGCTTGAGGCTCAGCTCTGTTAGGCATCTGGAATGAAGTTTGTCTTTGAAAGTCTGTGTCCAGAAGCTGGTTTTGCTGTACGGTGGGAGTTAGGTGGTTTCTGTAACACTGTCCTAAAACACTTGAAGGTTCTTCCACATACCTGTGCATCTTAGGTGCCAGACGTTTCGCAAGTCTGTTCCTCAGTGACTGCGAAATATTTGCCTTGGCACGCTGATGCTATTTTTAAAATGTGGGACCCACTTTCTTGTGGAAAAGCACGTGAGTGAATCCTGGAATGCTTTGTTAGCAGATTACTGGAGCGAGAGTGACCAGGATGACATCGACGGCTCTTTAACCCTGAAGCAGGAAGCTTCTTCAACACTGTGTGACACCTACCATCGAACGCCCTCAGTGAGTTACAGATATTGCATTTGACAGTAGGTCACCAAAAAATACCTGTGTGCCTCGACTGGCATTTTCCTTGTTTGGGGATGTTTACTTGCCATAAAGGCAGGACAAAGATGGAGCTCGTGAGAATGAAATTACTGCTGTTCCTCACAAGCTGAGACCTGAACGTTTCCATAACAAGTCAGTTACAAAGGAAGCAGAGGTAAACATCTCCTTACACACTAAATATGACATTTGTTGTAGGATTTGGAAGAGGACACCTAATCATACAAACAGACTATTCAAGTGTTGATTTTACTGCAGAATATGGAAAGAATGTGGCGGATGGGATAGTTTGTGTTAACTGAGAGCAACTTCTAATGTCTTGTGTACCGACAGGTTTTGATAAATGAGGAGAAAACCCATTTTGTATATAAAGAGGCTCTAGTAGCAAATCAGAACCTTTCTATTGTAGGGACCGCAGACAGCTGTGATAACTCTTCTTGTTTCTAAGCGCAGACAGGACTGTTCTCTATTTTTCTTTCAGATTTTTCTTCAGCGTGAATGACACGATCCTCACACAGCCAGAACCACAGAGTGACTGAGACAACAGCATCACATGGGTGAAGTTCAGGCTGATTTTCACCCATGTGATGCTGTTTTATCAACCAGGACACAGGTTAAGCCCCTCCCTTTCTGTTTTTCCACTTTTTTTGCCTTTCTCTTTGTTTTTGAACTTAAATTACACACAGACCCAGCAGAAATAATTAAAATAATCTGAGAAGTTCAGCAGTCGCCCCAAATTCAAAAATCTTCCTAGGTGCTGAAGTTGTTTTTTTTTTTCTGTTTGGCTGGATACTTATCCCCTACAAAAAGAAAGGAAAACCAATTACATTTTCTTTTGGGGACTTTCATGTCTTTACAGCACACTGCTGGACTGGGGGTGAACTGGAAACCTGTACCAGTACTATGCTGTGCTTTCCAGCAGGAGCTGCTCATGGGCAGAGAATGTGCAAAACAAGAATAGGGAGTGGTTAAAACAGCACTGGCATAGAAGTTCTCACTGCTCATTATGTTCTGTTTACAGAGATTCACGTTACGACGTATAAAGCACATGCATCAGTCAATTTATTAGTATCTACCACATAATGTTCTACACTACAGTCATTCTCTTTGGTCGCTTCAAAACGTCGTCTTATGGCCCAGTGCTTTTGTATCTTTTCAGGTGAATTCTTCAAGTCCATTTCCTGAAGCCAAACAGGGTCGACACTTTTCAAGTGAATCAACATATTCTCATTCTTCTGCCGAGGACTCTCGACAAGATGTAGCAGGAAGCACGCACTCATCAGGATGCAGACCTCCCTACCGAGAAAGACGCTCATGGCAGGACCTGATAGAGACTCCCTTAACCAGTTCAGGGCTCCATTTTCTTCAGACTGTTCCTCCTGATGCAGAGTACATGAGTGGCCGGCCTGGAATGTCACCGGACAAACGAAGACAGGCAACGCTACCGGTACAGAGGCGTCATAATTATGAGCAGGATGGGCCTTTCCCCTTGGTGGAATGTCAAAGGGGACACAGCTCTCACAGCAGGCCACAGAAGCAACGCAGCCAAAGCCTTCCCCGAAACAGAGATGTCAGGGGTAAGGGACGTGTAAAGTCCATAGAAGAAGCAGATGACAAGCTAGAAGAGAAAGTTCCTATCAGAAGGCATAATAGTTTCTGTGCAGAAGGTGAGCTTTTGGAGATGTTCTGATCCTCTTTGCTGCCGTTGAAAGCCAGGGCAATATTGCCGTTATTCTCAGCCAGGATTTTGCGGTTGAATTGTTATGTTGGCAAATTCATGAATCACTTCACAGGGGTTTGTACTTGAAATGCTTGCATGTAGGGCTAAGAGTACAGCGTTGGGGCCGATCAAAATGTTCATGTTCTATCAAAACACAAATTGGAAGGCTGTGCTGCAGGGTTACTTTATACTGCATTTGCAGTATTGCTTGCTGGTTTTAGAGCCTTCATCTGAATTATTAGATTTCTTGTTAGGTTTCTTTATCTATTTTCTTTCAGAAAACATAAAAGAAATTGGAGAAAACACAGATGGTCTGCAGGAGCTGTACAAATCTCTGGAACAAGCTAGTTTATCAGCTTTCGGAGAGCAGCGTCCTTCCACCAAGCAGGAGTTCCGCAAGTCTTTTGTAAAGCGATGTAACGATCCAGTTATCAATGAAAAGCTTCACCACATCAGAGTTCTCAAGAGCACTTTAAAAGTAAGGCTTTATCGTCACTTTTGTGTGTAAGCAATATAAACTAGTAAAAGCATAGTCTCTTACTGTTTTCCATGGGTAAGGCTTTCTTTGTAGCTTTAGAATTAAGTTCCAAAGAAACCAAAAATAAAGCAAACATGTTCCAGCTTACGGGAAAAAAATAAAATTAATTGGCACTCTTTATAGGCATCTTGTAGAAAGCACCAAGGACTGAGTTGTCAAACGGTTTAGTTCCTGAATAACTAAAAAGAGTCAACTGTCTCTGGTAGGTTCCCTAATAAAAAATGAAAGAAGAAATAAGGTGCTGAAATACAAAATTTGGCATAAATTTTGTTTTGACATGTCTTGTGTCTCTCTGGAATTTGATAGGCAAAGGAAGGGGACCTCACAGTGATCAACAGCCTTCTGGATGACCCCAACTTAACGTCAAAGAAGTTTAAAGATTGGAAACTAAAGAACTATGAGTTTTTCCTGGACATTTGTGAGTACAGTGCTGCTGTGAAACCTCAGAATGGAGCCTCTGAACTTGCGAGCTCAGCACCGATGCTGACACACACGCACTCGTTCATTGAAACTCACGTGTGACAGGATGCGTATCCTCCATAATTGCTGGGTGCCGTGACAAATCGAGTAAGACAAACACTGTAATATTTATTGACGAGGTACTCAGCAGTACTGTAAATAAGCAGGATAAGAGAATAGTGCCACAGGATGCCTACTACATTGCATGATAAGACAATAAGATTCTTTATGAATTTTTGTTTGCTATTATCAACCGATGTCCGTATCAAGCTCTGCATTAGAAAGAAGCAGTGCAGAAGTGTAACTGAAAATAAACGCCAGTATATTTAAAGTACTGTACTAAATCTAAGCTTATAGTATGAGCTCCTACAATCATTTTATATATTTAGATAAAGACATATCTATGTATATAAAATGTAACGTGGTAATTGACATTTACTTTTAAAATACCCTAAGGTTCACATTTTCACACATTTTTTTTTTCTTGAGAAAAGTATAAAATGAAAACATAAAAACTCCGGCCACTCTTAGAGAGAAACGTTTATTTTTGCAACATTTCCAGGTAGTGACCATCTTTGCAAATAAAAGGACAGAGTTATCAAAAAGTAAACTCAATCCCTATAGTGTGCCTTAAAATGTACACTGTACATCTAGCAAATAGCTCCCAGTCCGGCCCTATGGGCATGCTGTACACGCCAGTCCGATACTGTGTTTGTAACGCGCAGTGCCTGCCTTGACGGTCAGTGACAGTACGCAAGCAGGTACGGCACAGAGGTTCGGATACGAGTAGAACAATGTTGGTTGTTCACTAATGCTGCAACTTGAACTGATTTTAATAGAATTTGAAGTATTTCATGGTGAAAGAAAACCATCTGCGCTGGATACGGTACATACGGCAGGTTCTCGTAGTTTCTTCACTGTGACTTTAAGTGATGCGTGACTGTGAGTCACAATTCAAATCTGCTCTGATGCTTCAAGGAGGAGAATTACGTTGAAAAAAATCCTGACCTAGTCAATTAAATTCTATAAAAGACTCACATCTAAAGCTGAGTAAATTATTCAAAATTATGTAATGTCTGGCAATAATTTTTAACTGTTAGTAGTATGTTAGCAAGCGGGTGAAGTTATTCATCATTTGGAAACCAAGCTGTACGGATTGGAAAGACACACAAGTCACATAGTGTATTTCACTTCCTTGCCTGGCTGAGAATGATTTCTACCAATCAGATTTTGGAGAAAATACTTGTATTCTTGGAAAAAAAAGGAAAAAGATTGCTCTGAATGCTTCTGAACATAAAGTTCAAACACCCATTTGCAGTTTTCCTTGACTATGCTTGCTAGAATGTTTCTAGAAAGCAGAACGAAGGGGATGGGAATACAGCTGATGTCATTTCACTTAAACACAGATATTCACTGATAATTTTCTCACAAGGTAGACCTAGACGTCTCTCATACACCAAGAACTGTCAAATCCACAGTTCAATATAATATAGGGGAAAAAATTATCTCAAAGAGGTCCTAGTATTCAGGAAGAGATTTAATTATTCACCAAGGCAGAACTGGTGAAGGTATCGTGCTTGTGTAGTTCAGTCTCCACAAAGCAGCTGTGGGGGGTTGACCTTGACAGGCTGCCTGATGCCCACCGAGACGCACTCACTCCCCCTCCTCAACAGGATGGGGAGAAAATATGATGGAAAAGCTCATGGGCTGAGATAAAGACGAGGAGACCACCTACCAATGACTGTCATAGGCGAAACAGACTTGACTTGCAGAAAATGAATTTATTGACAGTTAAAAATACGGTTGTATAGTGCAAAACAAAGACAAAACTAAAAGCACCTTTCCTCCACCACGCCCTTTTTCCCAGACTCAATTTCATTCCTTTGTTCCCAGCTTTTCTACCTCCTTCCCTGCTCAGAGGCACTGGGAGATGGGGAATGAGGGTTGCAGTCAGATCATAACATTTTGTCGCTGCTGCTCCTTCCTCACACCATCCCCCTGCTATAGCGTGGGATCTCTCCCACGAGCTGCAGTTCTTCATGAGCCGTTCCAGCGTGGGTCCTTTCCATGGGTTACAGTCCTTCAGGAACAGACTGCTTCAGTGCAGGTCCCCCGTGAGCTGCAGTTTCTGCTAGAAAACCTTCTTCTTAGTGGGCTACTCTCCACAGGCTGTAGGTTCTACCAGGAGCCTGCTCCTGTGTGGGCTCTCCATGGGCTGCAGCTTCCTTCAGGAATCAGCACCTGCCGAGGCATGGTTCTCCATGGGCTGCAGGAGGACAACCTGCTTCACCATGGTCTTCTCCACAGCCTGCAGGGGAATCTCTGCTCCAGCACCTGGACCACCTCCTCCCCTTCCTCCTTTACTGATGTTAACAAAGTTGTTTCTCTTATGTTTTTTTTCTCTCTCAGCTGCTCTGCAGCATTTTCAACCATTCTTACATGAGCACTCACAGAAGCACCATCAGCCTCCCTTTCCGCAAAAACACTAGTGGTACCCATGACCAAGGAGGTCTGTGGGGGCTGTTCACATCCTGGCGAATCTTGGCTGTTGGCCCCCTGAGGCGAGACAGATTTTTTGATGTTTCACCAACAGTTTGGACAAACTCTTCAGGCAGTTGGGGCCAAAGTGCTGCAAAGGCGGGTTGTTTAGTCCTTGACTAAGGCAAGATGCAGCACAATGGATCCAAAAAACGTGAGTGAAATAAGTGGTAACTTGGTCTCATACAGGATTTTTAACTTCTCCTGTTTCTAGGGAAGACAGAAGGGCGCAGGTTATAGCAACGCCTTTTTGCTTGGAGTGTAGGTTTGTAGTTTTTCCACATGCCTTAGACCACTGAGCTTAAAATCTCTTTAGAGATTTTCATCTTCCCTGCTGCCAAATAGTCTTTATTCTCCACTAGTACCAAAAGTGGGTAGTAACGGGCAAGACTGAAGAAGCAATATTAGCTAATTAATTTCCATGAAGTAATAAAAAGTTCTTTTCCTTCTAGAATGTTTCCCTCATTAAAGCTGAGGTTCAGAGAAGCTCTTTCAGGCAAACTGCTGTGGGGATAATTCCCCATCCCCTCTTATCCCAGAGGAATTCACACTGTGTGGCTGAGGTTCTCACCGGGTGTTATCTGGGCATGCCTCTGAAAATCAAACCTCAGCCATATCTGTTGATGAATGGAAAATACATTGTTATTTAAACAGCAACTAGTAGATCATATTTTCTTAGTTGATTCTAAAAGTTATTTCCTTTACTCCTGTTACACAGGAGCATAACGTACCTCAGAGCAGTTCTGCTCACTGGTGCGTAGGCGGGTGACTCTACTTGTGACAGAGTAAGAGCCAAAGAAGCATTTTTTACAGCTTAGTTTCTGCATTTACAGTTTATACCATAGTTCCACATTCAGAAGGAGGATTACAAATAACATCCTGTAAGCTTTTATCAGTTTTTGAGATAGCTGATACGCTGGGACCTACTCTTACTAAAAGCATTAACAAAATTCAGGCAGATACTGCCTCTCATTATCTTCGGGGAAAGAACCACGCTCATTCCTAACGCAGGCCAGACCGTTTATTTTTATCAGACACACGCAAGCGTGGAAAGTGACAATTAGGGACTTTGCTGTTTGCATTAATGCCACTGTATGAGCAGCATTTGAAAGCCAGCAATGCCGTACAAACGATAAAACACGTCCTCAAGCCGTTGTTTGACCAGCCAGGCCCTCCAGCTTCTGTCCTCACATCTCCATTCTCAGGCACTGGTGAGGGTATCAACACAGATCTTCTTACAACTGTAACTGCACCTGTCTGAATGCTGCAGATTAAATGAGGACGCTACATCGTACATGCTAACTATTGCATTTTTTTCACTAGCAACCATGAAAGAAATATGTCTTAACAAATCGTGTTCACCGGCCAAAATACTAGTAAGACCCTGGTACCAGTTAAGACTTCTGTTTTACTGAGAAACAAGGATTTCAGCTTAAAAATCTGACAAGAAAGCAGGTTAGGATGTAAGAGAAATGCACTAGTATCAATAAACTTTTTACATTTGACACATACTGTATGACAAAGAAAAATATCCTTGTAAGACCATTAACTGCTGGGCCATAGGTGACTCCTGTCTCGTTTACTGAAGTAGCTAATACAACTTGTATAGAGCCTTTTTTAGATACCGCTTACATGTATGACGATGTATGACACCCTCGTACTATGGCTTGCACTTTACTTGCATTAAACTGTGAGGTAGGCTGTAGTAATGTCTTTGTATATTCAGGGGTTGAAATGCCAAAGCACTAGAGGATCGTACTGCTGGTGTTCAACCTGTACTGTTAATTCAACCCGAACACGCCGACGACGCGTAGTGTGAAAACCCCACGGACTCAAGATCTTCAGCAAATAACGCTATGGGGTCTCCATGGTCTTTGTTCCTTTGTAAATATAAACATTCTTACTGTTTCTGTAGCAATAGGAGGTGATAAACCAAACTTTCACTAGGACTGTTTTCAATAACAAAAAGATCTATAGCGCCTTGTATAAAAATCATGGAGACTCCATGACCTGTGGGCATTTTTTGTTTACAAGCAGTATGTACATACGTATTAGAGGCAGAACTGTTATTTATCACAAAGTTACGTTGTGGTTGATTCTTTCTAAAATAAATGATATGTTTTCTGTCATTATGAAAAATAAGTATTTTAGAGCCATCTGGAAAAGTTTGAAGTGTCAAAAGCTTCAAATACTCGTAATCTTCCATGTTTCAGCCTTGTTTTTCCAATCAGCTGTGAGGTGAACTGGGAGGTCACGGTAGCGCACGGGGCTGTGCCAGGGAAAGTGTCCGAGCGGGGGCAGAGGTTACGAGCATCCTGCAACTTTTCTATAATCACCACCTCGCTTACGTACGCGCTTTTATGAGCAGATGCTCTCCTGATACCGCAGTAAAGTCCCCCCCGCTCATCGACGGTACAGAGAGAGAAATGAACTGCTCTAGACCAATACAGGTAAAACGAGGTTTCAACCCCTGGATAATACAGTATTTCTTCAGTTCCACAACAGTATTTTTAATTTTATACTTGTCTATGTTGAGAGATGATCCACTAGTTTATATAGGCAATGAACGTTACGTTTCTTTCCCCCCTTTCCAGATGAGTTCCGTGTGAATTACTGTAACCGGCTGCGTTTTTTCTATCACGGATTAACTTGTTAACTTTTTGTGTGTCTACAATGAAAAATTTATGAATGGAAAACTTCACTGTGTGTTGCTCACTGGGCATATACCTCATGGTACATTGCACAGACGTGTAAGTTGTAAGTTGCACTGCAACATTAAAAAAGGAACATATTGCTCTTTTTTCAAAGATATTAACTTATTTAAGAGATATAGTCTGTACATTATTAAAAAGAACATTTATTCTTCCTAAATTCAAACAAAGCTTTTGTTTTGGGGAAAAAAAAAAAAGTTGTAAACTTCAGTTGTAAATCTGGACTTCAATAAACGAATTATCTGCACTTAAATTTGGGCTGGTGTGTGTGCGTGTCCTCCAGCTCCTGCCGCCCAGCACTAGCCCTGCTGCCAGCCGGCCGCCCGCAGAGCCGGCAGCCCGCTGGTGGCCGCTGCCTCGGGCTGGCCGTGCGCCTGCAGCCCTCCAAGAGCCGAACGGGAAGAGCCCTCCAGCCGGTCCGGTGTTTCCTCGGGCGAAGCAAGTGCAGCTTGCACAGGTTTTTCTCTCCGTTTCGTGTTTTGAAATGGCGACATTCGGGATTTGTGCTGTTCTGACTGGCATGTACTCGGGGATCTCGTATGCTGGAGTCGGTATTGGGAGGAGAGCGTTTTCTAGGAGCTAAATGGGGGGAAAAAATAAAGTATCGGAGAGCTGTCGATTCACCCCGGGACGAAGGCTCCGCTCTGCGCTCGGGGCTGTCTCCGCCGAAGGCGCGGACATAGGCACGTTCCCCCGCGGACATACCGCAGAGTCCCGCGGAAGTCGGCGGTGCAGCGGCGGGCACTCGGTGACGCATCGGTAAAGATAACGGAGCACGGGGTGAGAAACACCCGCTGCTGCCGCTGTTCTTTAGTGGCACTCAGCCCCGCAGAGCCCTTCGGTGCCCACATGGCTCCTGTCGCGGCCCCTAACGCTGAGGGAACCGCAGAGCCCCCGCTCCTCCCCCTGCGGGAGCCGCGGCCCCTCACGGGGCCCCCGCGGGCAACGCCAGCGCAGCCCGCGGCCGTGACCGCCTCCCTTCCCGCCTCCCGCGGCCTGAGCCGCGGCTCGGCCGGCGAGTCCCGGAGTGCTGCAGGGCCCGGCCCGCCCCGCGCGCTCGGAGCCCCGCCCCGCGCCGGCCGCTCGGCCCTTCCCGCTCGCCGTACGCGCCCGCGCGGGGCTGTCGCTAACATGGCGGCCAAGGTGAGTGCCGCCTTCCGAGAGGGAGGACCGCTGCCGCCGCCGTTCCCCCGGCAGGGGCTCCCGCGCAGAGACACCCACGGCCTCGGGAGGAGCCGGAGGACACCCCGCGGGGGCTCCGGCGGCTCCCCCGGCCGTCGGGAGCCTGCAGGACAGCGCGGCCTGTCCGCACCTCACCTCCTGTCAGAGCCGGGCCGGGGCGCCCCGCGCCTCGCCGAGCACCCGCAGGCTGAGAAAGGGGAGGGAGACCTTTAAGCTGGCCGGGCTGCGCGGCCCAGAGGCAGCCTCAGCTGGCGGGCCACGCACGGAACGGGCCGGGCCGGGCCGGGCCGGTGTGTGCGGCCCGGCCCCGGCGGCTGCTCCGGTCGGAGGAGCAGCGGGAGTGCGGGGGGTCTGCGAGGCGAGTAGGCCCGCCGGGCTGAATACCGCCTTGGGTGATGGTACTGCCGCCCTCGCTGGCCGCCCTGCACAGCCCCTTCCCCGGTGCTGAACTGGTGTTGGCTCCGCTCCAGCACGGGAGGACCCGAAGGTGGTAGTTTCTGGAGCAGGGACATTCCTTCAGCCTGTAACCGAGGGTTCAGGTGAAGGTAGAACAGGAAAGTAGGAGGTCTCAGCGTTGTTTCCTCTGTTGCAGAACTTCAGGTAGAAAGAACTGGTTCAAGAAGGCAGTTAAATTATACAGCAGGGAATAAAAGTCATATTTATTTTCTGGGTGTTCCCCATCTGTTACAGGTCTGAAATGCCTTCCACTCTGCTTGACAGATGAAATACTGGGTAGTATTGTTACACCATCACTAAAACAAGGATGTTGAAATCACGTTGTTACAAACTAGCAGGGTCACAAGTACATAAAATACCTTGAATTGTAGAGATAATAGAGTGTCTTTAATCAGGGAAAACTGTGCCTGTGAAGAGCTGGGCTTGCTCTCAAATGTTTAGACAGGTTTTCCAGTTTTCATAGTCAAACTGATGAATAGGTTGCTCTCATGCATCTTCATATTTACTTTTGCAAAGCGTTTAAAAAGTGCTTATATCTGCAAAGAAAAAGATGACGCGAATGAGGACAGCCAGAAGAATAGAAATGAAGCATTTTACCTTTGTTATGAGACGAGTACTTGAAAAAACAAGCTGTGTTTGGCTTTGCTGTTTGCCCAGGTGATCTTGAAGGAGCATAATTCAGTACTTGAGAGGGAATGAGTCAATGCCTTCAGTGAAGTGACAAACTTTAAGTGCGTTCTTTATTATTTACTATGAAAAATTAATACGAGTTTTCTTATTGTTAAGTTTTCACTCTCTGTGGGTTGCCATCATTACCATCTGTCAGAAAGAGATTAAAACCAAATCTGTGCGGTGTCAGCAAGTTGAGCTGAAGTGGAAGGATGCTCCGTTGTCATCAGAGATTTAGAAATAAATACATATCCAAATTAAAATACTGGGTTTGGCTTAGGAACTTGTGACAGTTGTCATATCTCTTGTCACTTCGGGGAAAAATAAAAGAATCGGAGACAGTTTTCTGTTCTGCCTCGACATCTAAGTAGTAGCAGAAAACAAACCCGTGCCTCTTAATTGCTTGAGTAGCAGCTCTCCACTGAAAATATGACAGGCAGTAGCTGCTGAATTTTAATATTATCTTAATCTGGCTGGTAGATTCTGATTTTATGATAGAGAAGGCATGTATATTTATCTATACATCCACACATCAGCTCTTTGCATCTTGCCTACTCCTTTCATTACCATTTGGAGGCTCGTTCCCACCTTTTGGGCAGGTTTCCTTATTTGTGCTCCAGTTCTTGAAGCGAGCACGCAGAATTTGCAGAATTCCAGTGAGAAACAATACTTAACGTCTCGGAGATTAGCATAAATTAAATACATGGGTTTATTATGCTTCAGTTTGTATTCTGCATCTCTTGAGTTGACGATTATGTATTCTTTGTAGTGATGTAGCTTTTAAACTTTTTTAAAATAGAATTTGTATTTTTAGTGTCTGGTAAGATTCTAATGCCTTGAAGTAGATTGTCTGAAATGCAAAGACTTAAAGCCAGAATTACCCGGACATGTTTGGCAGTTTTATTATTGCATTTTGATCAGTTTTACTCCAATTCTGCTTTTAGAAGGCAGAGCTGAAACAATTTTCTGCTAGAGAGCATGTAACACATTTCTTCAGCAAATAATTGCTATTTCAGTCTTCTCATCAAAAATAAATAAACAAATAAATCTCATCCAGAAGGTGTCACCTGGGCTTTAGAGCTGCTGGTGTTTAGATCGGTTGCCATGAGGGACTGCGGGATTCTCTTCCGTTAGTTTCACAGGGCTTAGCTCAGAGCGTTAACTCAGGTAGACACCAGACTGTTGAAGTAAACTCTTTCAATTTAAAAAAAAAAAAAGGTAAATTAAAATATTTCCTGAATTCATTAAAGAGAAGACTTTGTTTGAATCCATTATGGACTGACGTTCTACTGGTTGACCACGTAATTCTGGCGTTTTTTCCAGCTCAAGCTTGTTGCAGATGTTTCCCTCTGTACTTCTTTCCTAGTCTTTGGTATAACTACATGATCCTGCCATTTCTTGGTTCTCAACAACTTCTCTTAGAAGATTTCATAGGTAAAAAGCCTTTTAATTTCTTTAGCTAAACAATAGATTATTTTCCTTGTTTAACACATAATACCCTTTGAAGTAATATTAATAATAAGAAACAACTGGGCTAATTGAGGTAATTTTAATGCGCCTAGTTCTTAGTCATAGGAAGGGGACAGACAGCTCAGTGTGGCGAAGCCTTTTATGTAGTCAATATGATGTCGCTTTTCTTTCACCTCAGTTCTTTGTGATTTCAACAGAAAAGAGTGAAACCTTCTTGGAATAATTGTGCCAGCATAAATGTTAGCTAGTACAGCTGTTCACTTGGATTTTTAAACATTTATGCATTTGTCTTCAGGCATCCAAAAGTAAAGCAATTACTGTCAGTCAGGAATCAGGCTACTTTCCTCGTTCCTGGAACAGCTTGCTCTTCTACATTGAACACAATAAACTCGGTTGTGAATTTCTAAAACAAATTAATCAAATTTGTTAAGTGAACAAATATCACTTTTTCACAGTTTCTCACATCTAAAAGTTCTTTTCCTTCCAGTATCTACTCAAGTGATGGTGGTTTGCTGTCTTGAGTAGGTTAATCTGCAGGTGACTGATGTCTGATGAACCTGAGCTGATGCAGGGTGGTGCTTTTGTGTTTCTTCGTGTTGATTGTATTTTTATTATCACAACTAAGTGCTATGGAGTAAATCCCACTCCTTTGGCAGGATATTTCCAATGGAAAGCTGAGATAACAGCGAGGCTATAGTGGAGTTTTATACTGGGGATTGAAGGTATTTCCTAAAAATCAAGTTGTTTTTTCCCTGCTTTTCTGTTTTCCTGGCGGTACCACCATCATCTCTGTGCAGATCCTGGGTATGTTTTTCATACTTGTTTTCACGTTTTTAAAGTTTTAAAAATGTTCCTCAGGTGAAGAACAGAAAAGCCTTTATGATAGAGAAGAAACCAAAATCTACCAAAGTTGTGGATGCTTCAACATGTTGTGGCAAGTTTTTCAATATATGGCTTGTCAGCGTGTGTAATGCCACCTCTGACAGGAATCTTAACGCAGGTGTTTAAAAAGTATTTCACATGAAGCCGTATTTGAGTTGAAGTTTTGTGTGATACATGGTGGTTTTTTCCGAATTAATTACTGTGCTAAGTAGACATCAACCTCTGATGACCAAAGGTGTATTTCTGTAATTCACATGGTAACATACATGATTCAAGAGGTGAAGGCGGTGATTCTTAACTCCAGTAACTGCTGTGTATTTTCAGCTATTGTCCACACGCAGTTATTCCAAACAGACAGTAGTTGAACCGTTCTCTGAATTGGAAAGGAGGTGCTGTTTTCTCTGGTGCCATGGGGAATTCCTGTAAATCTAACTGCAGTGTGTTTTGCTGAAACAAGAGAACGTTCCTTGACTTGGAGAACCCTTATGTTGACTAGATTAGAACTTAATTTCGTTTAAGGATGATGGAAGCATCAGCATGGCTTTGAACACAGAATTCCTCCTGGTATTTTAGACATAACTGTTGTCAGTGATTTTTCTTTGACCATCGTAATTTAAGAACAACTGTGTCTGAGACAGAAGAGGTTTCTAAGAAGTACACTGTTCTATAAAGGTTTTAAAAGTGTCTTGTTTAACCCCATATTTGATCAAGCACACCACCATAGTAAAATCCAGACTTTCTCACATCTCTTCTTCCCCCTCTCCATCCAGGTGGTGAAGCTGGCGGCTCTTTCCTCTGCTCTGCCGTTTGCATGGATCACTGTATATGCAGCAACAGAAAAGGAATCTAGAGGTCAGCTGGTGAAGCCAAACCAAGTAAGAATCTCACTGTTTGTCACTCTTTAAATCTGCAGAATATCATCTCTTTCCACTGAATTGTATTACCCAGTAAATAAAAACCATCTAAGTAATATGTGATAATAAAAATTGCCTCCTAAATAACTGACCACTATAGCAAAAATAAAACATGAAGGGTTACAATAGTTAGTGAAGTTTTATTTTCATTATTACATTATTTCCAGACTGAAACCAGAAAAGGTAAGAGTGTAAATACTTACTAATTGGTTTTTTCTACTGTACAATTTCTAGTAATACATTTGTGCATCTTCCAGCTGTTCTTGCTCATGCTTTTTCTGAATGCAACATATTTCAATCGTACTCTGTAATTCAGCTTCTTAACTCTCAGACAATTCTTTCAGATTTCATTTTGAAAGAATTAACCTGTTGTCACACTTGTGTAAAGTCAGTCTGTAAATATAGAGGAGCATAATTCAATATAGAGGGTTTGTTTGCTGTAGTGGGAACACGATGGATTGGCAATCCTGACAAACACTGTGCAGTGTAAACACTAATCAGTGTACAAAACCATCTACCTGCAGTACAGTTACGCTTTCCTTTCCAGCTTCCAATTTACTGTCCACCACCTCTGCAATCGAAATACGTTGAAGAACAGCCTGGTCACTTGCAGAAACAACTTTCTTCAGTAAGACAGGCAACCGGCCGCTATATTGGATGGTGCAAGGTAAGAAATTACGGCATGCAAGGTTTCCTACTTGACTAAAAGATTGAACAAACAGCCTGCCTCACCCTGGAGGGGTCTGCAGTAACTTGTATTGTCACACACCTGTCCTTTCAGACACAAAAACGAACCCTTCTCTCATTTTTCTCTACTGTGCTCGAAGAGGGAACCTGGCCGGTCTCCCTGCTTGCCCAGGCAAAAGGCAGTGAGATCAAAGAGGTCCATTCAGTCAGTGCTAAACTGGATCTAGGCCAGCCCACAACTTCAGGTTCCGAGAGGCCTCATGGTTAACTTCTGAGGGGGAGTTATGTAGGTAAAATCTTGCTAGCAGAACTTGACAGTGTTTAGGAGTGTGAAATTCCAGGTACAGTCCACGAGCACACAGAGCTGTTTCCAGAGGGCACAGAAGAACACATGACGCCTGTCACCGTTCTCTTAACTGCTCTTCTCACCCTGGCTGTTGTTAGTGTGAAATTTTATGCTTGTGTTTTTCTCTTACAAAGTAGACCCGTTATTTGAAAAATGCAAAGAATCAAAATGTCTGTATTTTCTGTAGATTTTTATTCCATTGGTCTGTGGAAATTTTGCCAGTGACAGCATAACTGAAATAATTTAGTTATAAATCCGTATCAAACTCTTCCATGCCCTTAATCATCAAGTGAGTCTTTCGGAGACTGACTAGCAGTGACCTCTGGTGGTCCGAGTTCTGTTACTGCAGAGCAGGGATTTCGGTTCAGTACCTCGCGATGACGTTCTTTTTCATTAATCCCCCAAAGAATGGGTGTTGCCTCGGTTTGTTTAGGAATGTGAGGACAATGATACTATTAATAGGCGAGTCGAAGGGCTTTGTCTGGATAAAGACAAACTTGTAATTAAATGAAATGACCAGTTTGAAGGGAGTAATGCAAACTGGTTGAGCACACATAGACCAAACCAGTATTGCTCATCTGCAAGCAAAACTGCGCCCTATTTTTACAAACTAAAAGTCAAAGTCAGTTTTCCTGGATAAGTCTCTAGGGAAGCAGAGGTTGTGTTTTATAATTGGATTTTCTTATGTTACACAGTTGGTGTCCAGATGTTTTGCTGCCCTACAGTTTTGTTCCTGAGATGTCAGTTTTGAAAGTGATCTTACGATATTAATGAGATTTTTTAAAATTGAGTATGGATGGAAGCTTTAAAAATAGAAATATGGTAGTCAGGAAGGGGGTGGATCTCAGCACAGCCTGGGTAGAAGTTCACGGGTCTGGTTTGGTTTTTTTAAAGTCACATAATATTCCTCTGTCTCAAAGTGCTGAGCCATATGTACCAACCAAGTAGTTCTATGCTGAAAACATCTACTTTTGCAAAGATTTTACATTTGTTTTGGTTTTTTTTTCTGTAGGATGCTTTTGTCTTTGTTAAAAATGGAATAATGGATTCAGTTCAATTTGGAAAAGGTAGGCAAGCCACATTTCTGAAACTGTTGTTTCTCCTTGTGACTTAGAAAGATGCCTGAAACAGGAAACTGTAGTTACAGGGGGAAGGGGTGGAAGGGCAGTACACTGGAATACTTTCCTCAAGCGTGTGGGGAAAAAAAGACCCGGGACCACTGTTAGTTCTCTGTGGAGTTTCATTTCTGTTCTCAAATGAGAGAAATGACCAACTAAATAGTATTTCTCGTTCCTTTGATTTTAGGTTTGTTCTTAAATCATGGTATCAGAGTCACTGAAGTTGGAGTCTCTAAGGATCCAAATATCTCTCTGTAGAGGCACCTCCACAGATTGTCTAGTCCAGTCACCTGCTTAAAGCAGGGCCAAAGCAGGTCACTTTTGTCTCTGTCCAGTCAGGTCTTGAACATCCACGACCTGTCATAATTAGAAAAACTGCTTCTTTATTCTACCACAAGTTACAAGCAGTATTTGCATTTGAGTTCAGTTTCAGAAATGCTGCTGTGTTTCAAGGAGTGTGAGTCTGGTTCTGTCTAACACAGGCTGCGGAGCATGTGCCTCCAAAATTACATCATCTTCATTCAGTAACAAAAAACCCAGTTTGGGACTGCTCTCAGTTTTGGTCATTCATAATTTTACTTCCATCTTGTGGGAAATAAAAGGATTAATATTGAATTGCTGTGCTTCTTTTTTTCTTCTCTTTTTTTTATTCTAAGATGCTTATGTTTACTTGAAGAATCCACCACCAGAATTTCTTCCCAAAGTTGGTGTAATTACGATAGCAGGCTTAGCTGGAGTAGTGCTGGCAAGAAAAGGTAGGTCTTTTTGCTTATTTTCCTCACTGGTGTGTTCGAATATGTAGTGTGTCGTCATTTTAATGGTCAAAAGATTTTTAGGACACTTGTTCTGAGTTTGTTCATTGTTGGTTTTCAAAAACAATGTGTATATGGGAGGAAATTGGAGACAAACTAACAGGTAAGGTTACTGAATACAGGGAGAACTAAGGGAATTTAGAGGAAAGAAGCTAAAGAGTGTTGGCATTTAGCTAACAGCATACATATTGGAAGGCATGGTTTCAGCAGCTTTGAAGCCTAAAGGGTAATTTAATAGATGCAGCCACCTCTTCTTTCAAGATAAGTATTAGAGGAATAACACTTAACCCGCCAGAAAATACTGTTCAGAAAATGTCAGTTTGTAATACTTGAGTGTGTCTATCTGAATGCTTCGCAAAGCAATTGTGTTCATCCGAATGTTGGCAGATCAGTAAAAGCATTCTTCCTGTCTCTGTTACTTTTTGGTGGATGGATTTAAAAAAAAAAAGACTCAAGACTTGAGAATCCTTGTCACAAACGGGAGCCTGCGCCTGGCCCAGCCGTTCTCACGTTGAACAGAGAGGCCCCAGTTCCCAGGCTCCTGGCTGCTCCAGATGCTGCAGTCTGTGTCCTCGAGAGGGCACGCACAGAGCCCATGAGGAGCCACAGCAGAGCCAAAATGGCACAGACGTTCACAAAATTGGGAAGTCTAGTTGGGGATTATTTCTCATTCAAGAAACCAACGTTCAGAGTATCAGTATGTCCTGAAACGTGGCTGCACTGGACTGTAATCACACCCTGAATTCTCTCCTCTGTCGTTACGGGGATAAGTTTGATGTAAATAATGGTTAGGAGTTAAACAGTTGTGTGTAACTGATACAGCTACTTAGCTTTACATTTCATTAGTGTCTAATTATTTGAAATATTTGGCTTTGTGCAGATTCTAGATTTAAGAAAATTGCTTATCCATTGGGACTTACTACTTTAGGAATTGCTGTTTGTTACCCCGCTCAGTCAGTGGTATTTGCTAAGGTAAGCTGACTTGTATCTTAATATTGAATTAATAGGAAATTAAGTCATAGCATTCCCATTTCACTTGAATTCAGCATCACGGGACGAGGAGTCAGAATTCACATGCATCTTCATTAAAATAAATGATGAATCACAGATGTTAATTGCATAACTGGAAAAAATTAATAACTGAATTTAAAAATGCAGCCTCTTGATTTTGAATCCTCATTTCTCAAATAAATGAAGCTCATTTTATCTTGCTGAAGTAAAAGCAAATAAAAAAATAAAGCCTTGCCAAACTTGATAGATATGTGAGATATTATCTTGAAATCCAATTGAAAAACCTACTATTGAATCTCTAACTCTCCATCATGATGATTTAGTTGATATTTCTACTGATTGTAGTGGGGTGGTTTTGTTTGGTATTTTTGTACTTCCAGAGTACTTAGACGGGTATCACAAAGACCTATACTCTGGTTAAAGTTTTTGGCCAATCTTAGGTTGCTAAAGTGATATGTGAGGTTTTTCTTACACACAAGTCAATGAGTATTATGGTTTCTCAAGAGGCAGTGGGATTTCTTGGCTCACGAGACTTAGCTGTTGGGGTTGGAATTGGAGAGATGACTAGGCATGCTGCATGTACAGCTATGACCTCTCTCAGGAAGCTAAACCCTTGTTTCCTGTCTACTTACCTGATATATCACCACTTGCACAGTTTTTTGTTGTGGCAGCTGAGAAGTATTTTGTTTCTGGAGAGCATTTGTACTCCATAGTTACTGCAGGATTATACAGTTGCTTTTCTCTTTTTTTTTTAAATTACTTTTTAAAATCCTTTCAAACTGCTGCTCCAGTCTGCTCTGCTAATATTGCCAAAATACTGTTTGCTGATCAGGTTTTGATTTCATCTCACGTAGGTGGGTGAAACGTGTGAATGCTACCTGTGGATTTCTAAGACCAATTTAAACATTGATGTAAGAGAAATGTACACTAGATCTTGAAAGGTAGATGATTCAAATGACTTAGTATGGGGTCAGACATGCAAATAAAGTACATTTAATTTGAGTAGTCTATGTATCTTAGTATTTTTGAAGCTGTTGTTAGTTTTTCTAAACCAACAGGTAACAGGAAAAAGGTTATTTTCTGCGAGCCATCAAACCTATGAAGCTGTGCGATCACTATGGGCGAAAAAGGAAAATGTCACCAAGGTAGGCATTCTGAAGTAGTGACTGCAACTGAAATTCAGAGGGAGAAAAAAGTAAACTAGGAGGTCAAGTACTATTCTGCTGGTTCTGTTTAAGATTACTAACGATGTGAAGCGAGGCACAAAAACCCCTCTGATATTTTTGTAACTTCAGTTTTCATTGATGTCATATTGTTTTACCTTTCGGAGCAATCGATGCTGAGATCCCCTGTGTAGTCCCACAATACATGCAAGATGCACAACAGAAGACTGAGTTTCTCTTACAGCTCAGTTTTGACCCTGACAAAAATAATCCGTTCTGAGCCAGGCTTTAGTCCTAAGCAGAGCACTGAATGGGAGGTCCAGACACACAGAATTGCAGTAGCTGTGACTAGCTTCTTCTTAAACATATCAGGGAAGAAATTCCACAACCCTTCCAGGCAGACTGTTTCAACTACCCTCTGATAGATGCTGTCCAGGTCTAATGTTTTTTTTCTTGTCCTCTCCTCATTGCAGCCCTAGTGAATAAATGGTCAGTAACACCTCTATATTGACCTGTTACATATGGAAAATCTATCAAGGGTTTTGACATCATCTTCTCCCTAGTATAACCTTTTCTTACGGAGCTGGCTTTCCAACTCTTCCATAACGCTTGTTCTCCTCTGAGCTTTCTCTAGTTTCTCTCTCTCCTTTTTCTGTTTTTAGAGGGGTTTTATGTGTAGTTTGAGTTGTTTGGGTTTTTTTAAGTGAAGCGATCAAAATAGGATCTAGTAAACCAGCTGAGGCCTTGCCAGCACTAAGCAGAGGGGGATACTGACCTTCTGCAGATTACATAGAGAATTTGGGTTAGTACATTCCAGCATGAAACATTTTTTTCTGCAGCCTGGAAGGGTTTTTCTCCAGTGAAAATTTATAAACCCTTGGCAAAAAGAGTACTTCCCTGAGTAAAATCTTAGCTTAGCACAGTGATTTTTATTGCACTTCACAAAGAAAATGAAAGTTCCTCAGTTACATTAACATTTAGAAGTCTTTTGCTTTAAAGTTATGATGTTCATTGTATGCAGTCCTCGTGTTTTATTTCCAATGAGGAACACAAATGGAATTCTGAGTTTTGAAAATGAGATTCAGATACATGTCATGAAACTGGGAGTGAAACAAGAGTTGATTTGGTAGAGAAGGTTTCTGTTAACATTGAGTTTTTTCCCTGAGTGAAGCCTATTCCCAAAACAATACACTATTTTTCATTACTAGGGTGTTACCATGATTTATCTTTCCATCTTCTATTAACGAGGGGTAGTAAGTGTTCTGTAAAAACTAACCGCTATTTCAGTCTTGGGTAAGAGTGGTGGTTCCTCATCTGTAAATGAACAGTGATTCCTTATGAAGTACTTTGAGGGTCTCAGTATCAGACTTAAGTATACGCTTAAGACAAAGTAAACTTCCTTATGTGAGTATCTGAACTGGGGGGTTCTTTCCTGCATTCTGATTTTTCCAGCTGTGTCCCTTGTGTGCAGCTGACTTTAACATCACTAGTTGAATATCACTGTATGATGTCATCTCTGGAAATAATTTCATAAAAATAAACTTCAAGGCTCAAAAGCTTTATTTCGCAATAATGTATTGAGCCTATACCCATCTACATTTTTTCATTAATGTTTGCTTCACAGCAAGAGTCAAAATCAGTTACGCAAGAAAAGAAGAGAAAGAAAGAAACTCCTAGTACAAAACCTGAGTCTGCCATTGAGTCCAGATCTTTTAACAGAACAGAGTCTTCGCCAGTGGAGTCCTGGAGTAGTAACGATCCAGAGCCTTCACCAGGTGAATTAACATTTCCAGTGTAATCTCAGGGCATCTTGCAAAGCCAATTACTTGATGTAAGTTTGTAGCTACCCTTGCTTTAAAACGGAACAGACTGTCATAGCATATTACTCTGTTAAACACCTACTTTAAATTATCTTTCTGTTGTCAGAATACCGTGAGTGTAATTTAAAAGGTTACTGCTGGATTTCTGTGGAAACAGCTAATTTGAGTTACTGTTCATTTTTCTGTAGGAGTTCTCGTCAGAGAACCATCTTCAGATACTCATAGAAGAGGCATGCGCAGCTGACAGCAGAAGCACTGGGGTTTATTTTGCTAGGGGTCTTTGCAGTGGTGTTCTTTGTGCATCTTAAGTGGTTGAGCCAATCAACTACATCAATTAACAGCATACTTACCATACACATATTTTGACAGACCAAGTGCCAAGAGAAATAGTGGAATTACCTATTACAGAAGAACTAAATTTGTTGTAAAATATTTTTACCTTTTGTAGGGCTAATTTATGAATTTTACTTGTCACTTAAACTTGCTTACTTCTTTGTATTCTGTTCCCCACCAGAACTTTTTTTTTTTCTGGAAAGCAAGCAGAGCATATTTGGATGGGGTTTTTAATTTTTTTCCCCCTTTATTTTCACTATAATATACATGCACAGCTTTCTTTGCTTTCCACTTCTGTTTGTTCTGATTTAGTTTGTGGAATGCTTTGATCTATTTTTACAGTTGCTTCAGGCCACGCTGTCTTTAATGGGTTTATGTATATAGATATCTTCTGTCTTTGCTTTCATGGTTGGAATTAGTTCGTGTCCCTAATACAGCCAAAAATGTACATGCCCTAAATTAATCTGTGTTGTCAGAGATGCTTATTTTCACTAGTCAAAGGGGGCAAAGCTTTCAGGAGAACATAGCACCCTTTGTTAAAACAGCTGATGTAGCTGGAACAGCAGCAGACTGGTAGCAGGAGGGACAGTCCTAGAAAACCTGCACTTGCATTCTCTTGGATCCTCTGGAATTACAGTGTCATTAAATACGTCAGTCTTTGTGCTTTGTCATTCAGGAGGAGCATGAGGGTTCAGCGTTTTAGTACACTTAGTTCCTTGGTTTTGGAAGTCATGAAGTGAAACTCGGTGAGAGTGTTTGCCTTAATTTGGAATTCTTACCATCTGGCAGCAGCTGCAGGGAAGATAAGGGTTCAGTTGGTTTGGGGAGGCAGATGGCTGTGCTCCTGGGAGTAGTGCGGGGAGAAAGACTGGGGATTTTTTTCCACATTCCAAACTTTCCCTTCTTTCCATGTGTTGGGCAAAGTATCACTATTTCTTGTCTCACCCTGCTGTGTGCAGGAAGTAGTATTAATTTAGAGGGAGTAAAAAGAAGACCTGCCCTTCATCCACTGCTGCGTGCTAATAATTACAGCACTCCTTCATCATCCTGTGTTGTTTTAACTAGACGTTTTAACATCGTCCTGTCCTAGTTTTAACTAGAACATAGATATTTTCATCTTTTGTAAGTGTTCGGTCATGCAGTAATTCTCAAAATGTGTCAATAAGCTTTTTTTCCATACAGCTCAAATAAATATTTCTATATTTTAATTCAATTTCTTTAATATCCCTAACAGGAACAATGAAGACACCAAAATTTAAGCCTGATCCCAGACTTATGGACCACGGTCAGTCCAGCCCAGAAGATGTGGATATGTACAGTACTAGAAGCTAAGAAAATGAGCTTACAGATTTTTGCAAAGTATTACAGATGAGGGGGAGGGAAGAAGGGAAGGAGTAATCCTGACAGTACATACTCTGTGAGGTATAATTTAATCAGGTATTTTCTTATATCCCAATTTGTATTATTGACTTAACATGATTCTGTTCAGTGCGTATTTTGTTTCTCGCTACTTAAAAGCAGTGAGAATTCACTCATTGTCAGTGTCATTAGTGAGACACTGAGGAAAGGAGATTTGTCAGTGTCCTTCCACAGTGAGGTTTCTTGGTGCCAAGCTTGTTAATAAATGTCACTTCACCAAGGGTATTTGAAGACGTAAACGCACCTCTGTACTTTGGCTCAGATGTTCATTGATGTGAAAGAAGAATGGAATGGATGGGGTTTGCAGAGGCTTCTTTGTAGTTTTTCTTTCAGCTCTGGAATGAAGCGAAACTTCATTGGTCTGAGTACTCTTTAAAAGTTTGTTGTTATATCATACAAATAGCATTATCTTTAAAGTTTGTGTAAACAAGTCACTTTTTTTTCATTGCAGTCACTTGCTGTTTGCCTCTTTCACAAAGGTGAATGGAAACAACTTCTTGTCCCATGTGCTTCTTGTGTACTTAAATGTCACTTAAGTTGGGGAAAAACACACAACTGATCTCTAAAGCATCCTTTATAGACTATGCATTAGTTTTCAGCTACTTCTAATACTTTGAAGAACTGTTAGCAAATTGCTCTATCCATGGAGCTGAGACTGAATTTATCTCGAATGCATTAGCAATGCTTAAGAAAGTTGGAAACTTGTAGTTTCGAGGTTTAAAGTGCTGACAAGTAACAGGCAGAAGTCACAGGCAGGCAGCTTTTTCTTCTCAGAATTTGGTGTGCAGCACCATTGATATTGGTGGGATTTTGGTGGAATTCTGTCTTTTTGCGTAAGAATGAAATTAGAAATGGGTAAGTTTCCTAGGATGAAACTTTCAAACACTGCTTTTATCATTGTGGGTGTCACTTCTGTTAGTCCTCTGTTTCTCTTCAAAACACTCTGAGAAGGGCTGCAGTAGGTCTGGTGGTCTTTCTTGAACACAGGGCAACTCATGATCAGCACACAGTGATCATCAGCCGCTGCACAGGGGTAATCTCATCCGTGTCTGCTGTGGCACTTCCCTAATATGCAAACTACAAAAGGACACTGTGCTGCTAGTTTGTCCTTCAGTCTGCTGAATTCTGTTATCTTTCAATTAATGAAAATACGCGCCTTGTTGTCAAATTGGGGCGGGGGAGAGCGAGAACAAACTATACAAACAGTGTGGTTGGAAGTCTTAAACCTGAGAAGAAATGCTGCTTCATACGAATGTATTCTCAGCACTGGGATATGAAGGACTATCTGCTGCTGTTCTCCATAAGAAGAGATGTCACAGCCTGATTCCTTCTTCTAAGGCTCCTAATGCAAAGGCAAATGACGAGTGAAATTCAGGCAAACAGTGTTGCTAGTATCACGGTGGGATGAGCACAAGTTGTGAGGAGAAACTGCACAATGGGATGTGCTCAAGGCACAAATGATGAATGAGAGAGTAAGTAAGGCTTTTATGATTGCTCAGAAACAGATAAATATTGGTATTTTGGAATCCAGATTTCAGGCAGTGTTGGGCTTTGATATGCAGAGTCCAACGGAAGGTGAAGTCAGTAAATGTGAAGTTTAAAGAAGTAGTAGTTTATTAGTTAAACTTGCTTGGGACAGCTGACTTAGAATTTAATGTGGTTTGTTTCTTTAATCATCTCTTAAAGCCCAGGGAACAGTCAGAATTAAGGTAGCAATCAGAGGCTGTTAAATCAGTCTTCACAGAGCTCCTGGACAAGACATGTTTAGTGTTCCATCACTGAGAGAGGAGTGGAAAAATTAGATGGGTGGGTTTCCTAGACCGTTTCCAGGGACGCAGATGAAGGCATAAGGCAGGAAATGAAAATGGTGAAGAAATGATCATTTTCAAGTGCAAGACAGGATAGCAGAAATTGTATTATCTGTCTCCCTTTGATCACATTCTGGATTAAAAACAAAGGAAAAACCGTCTGCTGTACTCCTATATTCTATTTGAATTCTAACTTAGGTCCTTTGAGTGATACACTACCACAAGTCAACAGGAGAGGTAAGATGATGCAGGTTGGCATGGATTTTTTAGGAGCTTACTGTGGTGACATTTTTCCAGAGCACAGTGGGAAACTGTGCAGAGGAATTAGTCTTCTGGGAGCAGGGAGAGAAGCTGCCTTGGATAGCTGTGAAGGAACAGGCATGTCTGCCCTTTCCAGGCAAGAGTGGACCTTAAAAGACTGCCTGCGCTTGTGGTGCTACAAGCTCTGAGTGAGCCACACGTGGTGAGAGAAGTTTCTAGAGGTACCAGCAAAGATGCAGGTTATTATCGAGACGTTTGGAGTGTGTTTGCCAAGATTAAGGCAGCCCGAGTGAGATCACTGATTTGCTTTTGTGCCAGTCCTGGAATGGTGACACTGAATCTTCATTACCCAACTGCTATTTTGTGTGGTGTTTCTCTGACCTAACACGGTGCCTGCCCTCTTCAGACTTCGGGACCTCCACGGTTTCTGTAATACTCACAGGTGGTTTGTTCCAGGAACTCTGGCACACCTCTGTATTCATAATTTATCGTAAAGGTGCTATGCAAGGCTTTATAAAAGCAAATTCAAATCTGAATTATGCCACGCTTGTGAGTCCTTGTTTTAAGTACGAGTGTATGTGCCTGACCCAGTACACAAACCTGTTAATTGGAAATACACAGAAGTCCACAGGAAAAGTTGCATTGCAAAACCTGGTTTTATTTACAGTGAAACACTTTGAAATTCCTCTTAAATGTATCTAAAAAATTAGTCACTTAAAATTTCTTTCAATAATGCAAGAATGCAGTAACAAAAGAATGTCTGCTGTAATTTTTAGATGATGTAAGTTATGTATTTGTGAAAAATCCGATGTCTTAACTGGGTCACATGATGATATTTTATAATATAGAAATAGTTTTAATTTAATGCATGGTTTTTATTTATGATTGATTGTATTCTATATCAATAAGTTTGAAATCTCTATATAATAATTTTTTATTTACATAAACTGGATTGTGATACTTTATTTTGTCATATTGTTATGAAGCACCTGAAATAAAGGGTGATAAGATACTTTTTAAAAAACTAAGTTTAACTTTTGTATGTTGTCTCCTCTGTAGGGCAAATTGTCAATTCCTTTTCTCTAAACATGACCAAGTCACACGTGTGTCACTAGTGCTGGGAAAGAACTTTACCCCTCAAGGTACTGAAACACATTCCTGGTAGAAATCACTGAATTAACATGCAGGAGATGTTAGTGCTCCACATGCAGCTGTTTATGTGTCTTAAACGTTCAGAGGTGCTTCCGTTGTCTTTTCCTGGTAGTTTCTTCTGCAGAATGCTGTAGCTCACAACTTGGACAGAAGGCGGCTTTTATCCGTGCTGCAGGGAGAATGCCACAGACTGTTAAAAGAACGAGGCAGGTGGCAAATACATTTACCTCAGTATGGTTCCGTGATTATCTTCCAGGTAAAGTAATCTGCCAATCCCAGGGTCATAAATAACGTAATATGTGGTGTAACCTACAGTGTAACTACTTAAGAAGATGAGCAGCAGGCACAGTTCAGTCTCTTCTCTGTCTTCTAACAAAGCAATCCTGCCTTCTCAGTCTGCACAATATGTCTGTGCGTGTTTCCCCTATTTCTACCCCAAATCCGTCTCCCCATTTTATACAGTCAGGCTTTTACCTTCTATCCCTTCTCTTTCCAGGAAGGTATGCTCTTAAAATGAAACTTGGAGAATGTTTTTCTTGCTTATCAAAGCTTCTCCATCTGGTCCTGATCACTCCTTCCCTACCTGCCTTTATTTATTTAAACAAATATATCTGAAAGAGAACTACAGCTTTTGTTTGTTCTGCATTTAGATACCAGGAATGAAACAGCGCTGATTTGGGTCACTAGCAAAATACTAATAAGAATTATCACTAAATTGCAGGTAGTCTTGGTGTAGTCAACACTGTGATTTGAAGAATTTATTTCTCCTCGTTATGGACAAACGTTCTGCCTTGGTGCTAGAATGTGCTGAACTCCTTATCCTCCTTGGGTCAAGCTTCCATGTAGCTTTAACTTAGCAGTGACCTTCTCCAAATAAGGTATGTTCATTAAAGTGGGTATTTAGGTCTTTTGCCTTCAAATTCTCTCATAATCCAAGGGGGAAAAGCATGCTATGAAGTACGTTTTTGTTCCAGTTCCAGCTGTAGTAAATGGAGCTGTTGTGATTGGGACCAGAACCTGGTGCAATACTTTGTGGGGAACAGGCATCTTCTTACCTTCACGTATGCAGATAAAAATGTCTGTATCATATGTATTCAAAAATTCAGAAATACCAAGATTAGTGAGACAGGTTTATGGCACTACCCAGCTGTCATAAAAGAAGATACGCTGGAGCAGTTATCAGGAAGTTGTATCTGTTATAAGTTAATTAGTAATTCTTTATAGAGAAAGATGCTGTAAAACAAGCTCAAAATCCACAATCCTTGACTTGCTACAGTAAATAACAGTAGCAGAAAGGAGACTGCATTCTGCTGCCAGCAAAATCTGGAAGAAACGGTCTTTTACCCCAGTCAGCCTCAGGATGTCCATTCTTACTGTCTCGCTTTTCATTCTGCTCATGGCCAGCGATTCGCTGAGTGAACAGGAGGCTTTAGAACGTAAGACATGGCTGCATTTTGGCTTTACAGCTTGTCAGAATGGGGATGGGTCTGTCAGCCGCGTGGCTTAGCCATGGCAGTGCTGCTGCAGCGTTGCTGTCCCAGCAGAATTGCTGCTGAGGAAATTCTTCTTACAGGTTAGGTAGAGTTTACTTTTAGATAACGGGAATATGTGAAGACCTTTCTGTGCAACTGCTTCCCTGGGATGGCTGTCGTGAAGTGTTTCGTAGTTCTTGAGTTCTGCACTGCCAAGGGTATGGTGGTGGTTTACAGAGATGGCAATGCTTCTGCTTTCACCTGATGCTCCACTTCTACACATGAAGAAGATTGCAGCCACATGAAGCACAACTGCAGCACCAGGTGTGCTGGTGGCTTGGAATCATTCTGAGTCAATCTGTCAGTGCCAGAAGGATGCGTTTTACGTGAATAAGATGGCTCGGTTCTTTTTCAGCAGGAAGAAATACTTGGTATATGGGTTAAAAAAATTGTACTTGCTTTTTATGGCAAGTATTTATAGAATTTTTTTTTTTAGATGAACAGAGAGAAAATCATCAGTAATTAAGAGCCTGACAGCAAGAATGCATTGGAAAAAAAGGTTATTAAGTTCTGTGGAATTGTTTCTGATTCTGTTAGACTTTACAGTATTGGTCAGAAATTTTTTTATGGGAAGATTTCCTACAGATTGATTTTATTTATTATTCTCATGTTCTTTACCTGGTAGCTACCAGTTACTAGTAATTAGGTATCACTAACCTGACAGTGATGTAAGCCAGCTGCAGTTACGCTTTTTCTAATAGTTTTGGTTTGTGATTTGAGGACTTTTTAATGCTTTAAATTGCAAAAAAAAAGTTAACACTTCAAGGATAACTTTGCATTTGTATAGACTGCAGTACTGTGAAGGGCTCAGCAGGGAGTTCCTTCAGGACACGGACTATCACAGCATTAGTATCAAAGGGCACATGCTCCCTCTCTCTCCAGCAGAATCACAGGTAGTTACCTTCTACTCCCTGAGAATTTTTCGTAACATCGTTACATGTCTTAATTTGGTTTCTAATTAGGTTTTCATGACTCTTAGCCTTTGCCAACAATCTGGAGGTGATATGTAGTGGATTTCAGATACAACCACACTTAAATGATGCGATAAAAATCTTAATCATAAAAGCCATACAATTTACTGGCTAAGTGGAAGAAGGACACAAATTCAGCATAGAGTAATTTAAGCAGGCAAACCTGCATTTCTCAAAGAATTTCAAAGTTTTGAAGGGGCAAGTAACTGGAAAGTAAAATTTAGTATAATCTACAGGGTATGTCACCTGAAGCTTAAATCTCTGCTGTAATTAGAAATACAGCCCAATAACAGTACATTACTGTATAACTGCATTGAATAAAGATTTGTTTTGTTTTGTTTTCATTGACAGCCAACTGCACTGGAGTTAAGGACTTTAAGGCCTGCCTGGGTAATACAGACATCTTCTGCCCTGCCAATATTTCTTGTCAATGTAAAAATGAAAAACCTTTTTGCAGGTAGGATGTGGGGTTGGTTGGGTTGGTTTTTTGTTTGTTTAAATATACACCATGTAAATGCAACTTGTCAGATGTATTCTTAATGATGAACTAAATGGAGACCCTGCAATGTGATCCATGAAAGTAGATGTTCATCTTCCTTCACAGGCTGCATGAGCTTGTAACTCTGCTACAGAGCATCAAATCAGGGATCTGAGTGTGGCATTTTCTTTTTTAGAGTATGTGTAGCCAGGTAATTCATGATGTAGGAAATCACCATAATCCTCAATTTTAATGTTCATGCCATTATCTCGGATATTTTACTTTAGAACTCAATTATGCTGTGGAATGGCAAGTTAATATTTTTCCCAGGTGGATCAAAATTTCTTTAGAATTAAAAAAAACCCCAGATATCTCAATATCCTAGTCTCCATTATGTAGTTGTTTTTTCCTTCAAAAAAACCAATCTAGTCACTGGAGTAGAAAATCTTGTTCCTCTGTGTTGTGGTTTTTTTTTTTTTTTTGACATATAGCTTGACCCTGAGACTTGACAGGAAATTAGGAAGAAAATACCAGGGCACTCTGATGAAGCTCATCTGATTACCTGGTGGATTCAAGGGACTAATTTCTCTGTGACCCAGTCAGTTGTTGATGATCATGCAGCCTCTGCTTGTAGCCAACACACTATAAATATGTATTCTAAATCATATCCCGGTTAATCAAATACTGCATATAAACTGCAGTAAGAAAAGAATCATCAGTAGTGGAGGACAAGGTCAAACCTTTAGAAAAGGTACCCAAATCCAGACCGTTTGCACCAATAAAAGATAAAATTCTCTGTGGAAGGAGCATTCCGTCATGAGAACGGCTGGGTACCGTCCGTTCTGGCGATACCCTTTGTATTACCAGAGGAAGTAATGCTTTGGGAGGGGAAAAAATAACTTAGCTTCTTTAAAAAGCAATGTTCTTATCCCATTAGAAGTCTTACTACTAAAAGCAGAGGGAATATACTCTGAACCTCATGTGGGATGGTTGCTGCTTCTCCCCAGAAGGTGCCTCGGTGTCATAACGAGAGATAGCCATATGACATTTCGATTGTGTCTGCCTCATCTGTTCTGGAAATTCAGCAGCTTTGCCACGCTTAACAGCTGGCAAGAAGATCTTTGACCCGAATCATGCCATTACTTGGGTAATACACCCTATTGTCAAGAAAGCTCATTAACTTGGACTTACTGGAACAGAAATTTGGACTTGGTGGACCCAGAGCCTGGCAGAGTCCATTTACCTCAAATCTAGAGTAAGATATATATTACTAAGATAAGTAACATTTTAGGCAAACAGGAAAAATATTGATTCTCTTGACCCCTGCAGTATTCAATAATAAATAATTCCATAGAAAAATATTTTTCTTTTTTGGTATTACTTATTTTTAAATGAAAATAATGTTGCTAAAAGTTCCTGATTTTTTTTCAGATGTGATTACTTCAGACTGGACTGGAAGGAGTATTGGTACATGGGCCCCAAATGTAACCACCTTTGGAACACTCTAGATTTTATTTTAGTGGCTACTCTTCCTGCAGTTGCACTGGTTATTGTAGTTGTCGTGATATTTTACTGCGTCAGCTACTGTAAAAGTAAAAAAGCTCGGTAAGTTACTCCAGATGCAGTTAAAAGGTTTTTTTACAATCAAAATGGAAGTAAAGCTAAAGAAGGTGGTATGTTGATAATTTTTAACGTCCGGGTATTTAAGTCAGCAGGCTTGCCTATAGCATCTTCTGCCAAAATACTGTTTACACAATTTAAAACTAAATCCAAGCACCTTCCAGAGCACTTCACAGTTATTCAGCATTTTCCTGCTGCGTGCAGAACTTCACTCAAAGTCACTGCTTCTCTTTAGGGCCAACCTGGCAAGCTTTAAAGAGTGATAAGTACATTTAATACTTTAACTCAAGATGACCAAATCTGTCTTGCTGATTTATTGGCTATTCAGGGTTGGATTTCTTTCCACAAGTTTAAAAAAAAAGGGAATGAGACTAATAAACAGCGACAGGAGTCTCAGCGATTAAACACAATTTCTCCCGTTCTTTGCTCCTAGGCATTGGCAATTTGAGCTGCTTCTTGCTTTCAGCGCTATCTTTTTTTTCCCCCAGATACGTTCCCCGAGTACATAGACAATATGGTTTTATCTTCTTTCACTGAGCCCCGTTAGTGCATGTCATTGGTACTTCCTCTCTCATAGAAAAGTTGTAGTAATACATAGCTCTCACACTGCCATTCCCACAGCTCATCTACGCTATGCCACGATATGGCTGTTGAACCAATCTGCAGTACAAAAAGATTGGTCACGACCCTTAAAACTATTGCTAATGCTCTAAATTATATTGTTCCCCCAAGCAGGAGCCAGTCACATCCTCCATACCGTGAAGCATGGCACAACCCTGGATTTACTGCTGAAATGGCTGCTAACTCGCAGCACTTTTACCAGCCAAGGGTAAGAGACATTGGCGTGTGGGTCCTATCACTAATTCTGGTGGAAGTCTGATGTGATTTTGTGGTTCAACAAAAAGGTATATGAATAGCAAAGAAAGGTCATCTGGTAAAATTAAAGGTAATCTGAGTTTAAAAATCTTCCTTTTATTTGCCCAGTACTTGATTTCCCAGATCACCTGAATGCACGTGAGGAGGTGAAACTATTCATCAAGGCTGAAGTTAATCTAATTTGCATATGAGAAAACAAAGATCTGTGGATTATTTTGAAAGGATGTTCAAATAAATGTTTCCTTTTAGACCAGTTAGAAGACCAGCACTAAAAGGAGAGATAATGTGGATATGAGCTCAAGCAACATGCTACAACAGAGGGGAAGAGTTTGGTCTGCTGTCCAGACTTCCAACCAATCTAAGAGCCGCGCCTGCAGTTTCATTTGACTGTTTACTAGTTCTATGTCCCCAGAGGAGGGATTGGCTGTTTGTTTTGAGGGTTTTTTGCTTCTGCTTGGGGTATCAGCAAAGTTCCGTGAAGATTTGTGTAGCGTTCATGTACGAACAGGTGAAAGGCAGTGCTAGGAAGGTGACACATTTGCTGATGATACCGTAGTACTCAGAGTAGACAAAAATAAGCCTTACTATAAGGAAGTACAAAAGGAGCATATAACAATGATTGACTGGACAAGAAAATGAGAATGCAATTTATAAACGCAAGCTAATGCGTTACGGTGATGTGTTGATAGAACTTTACATTGTTGGCACGTTTTTTCTTTATGCTTCCATTACTGGCTGCTCTCAGGGTGTTCCAGGGTGTTCTAGGTGGCCTGACCCAGTTAGTCTCTTCCTATATTCTATTTCCGTGTGTGCAAAAGTAAATTTTGCAAGTACAAGATGTGTCAGAGTACAGGTAGAGAGGCCTAGTAAGGATTGGGTCTGTGTAGTTTACTTTAGAGACAAGAAATCAGGCTTGGTTTTGTAATGAAGAACCATGTGGTCCCCAGCTGGTGTGGAGCCGCGTAACTGCACAGGTGGGTGAGAACAAACCAGTGGGTACCAGCTGAGAACCTGACCTTTGTGGATAAACGCACACTGGTCTGCAGGCCCAGGGACTAACATTAAACTTCATGAAAATTAGAAGCTTTTGTTTCAAATACATCTTATTTAGTTGGAAGCGGGATGAAAATTCATGGAGCAGGTTAAATTGGAAGAATGTGATGTGCTTTCCTTTTCGTGTTGGGAGCAGCCCTTTCCAATGACGTTTTTGGAGGCTGGAGGGGATCAGTGTAGATGATCAGAAGGATATGGCTCTACCAAAAGTATTGTTCATCTTTGTCATCTCTCAGCTGCATAAGCTGTGAAGGGTAGTACATTAAGTGCTTGTACACAACATAAGCACTGTTGGCAGTTCTAGCCCCGTTTGTTGAAATTCACTGCCTACAGCTCAGTTAGGTTTGGGACTAGAGGATTTAACCATTTCCTGCTGAAGGAGAAACTCCTTAAATCGACTCTGAAATTACATGACCTGCATCACCTTTGTAACAGAATAGTTCCCTGGGACCTTTGCAACAGTCCTGTGAGGCAGAGTAGCCCGAGCCATGGATAGGGTAACGAAGGAAAGCTGCGATGTGATCTTCAGTCCCCAGGGGGCCAGACGCTGCCCTTTCGGCCAGGCTAACGCTCTGCCATGCCAATTTTCTCCAGTGGGCCAGATGTTCCTTTATGGTAGAGATCATCGCTTGGACTAGTGGGTATCACAAGAGCGGACGGATAAATGCATTTCATAAACAGAACAGAAAATATGGAAGGGGATGTATTTATGTGTGTTCATTTCCTCATTCGGTACTTAAGAGATGATTTTTACCTATTAAGGGGTGTATAGTGTCTGAGGAGAACATTGTAGGCTGTCTGGGGAAAGAAAGAAAATAATCTGGTTTGATACATTATTTCCTGATCAATACGTTTGTAAAGTATTAATGTCTTGGAAATGCAGCGGGAAAAACAAACGCGGCATGACCCCACCTTCACCAGGAGATGGTGCTCGCTCTTTTCGAACTAATTCTGAATTCCCTTCAACTGGTGCTGCCGTTTTCAAGGCGTGAATTAGACCAAGTCCTGCGCACTTTGTAGGGGAAGCAAACCTGCAGCAGAAGGAGCTGCTTTGGGTAAGGGCTGCAGTACTGGCCACGTCCTCCTGCGCCAGGCTGCCAGCGGCAGCCCCTGGGGCGTCTCTGCCTGCCTCATGCCCTTGCTGGATGTGGGGGTCAGGAAAACGGGAGCTTGTAAAAAGCCTGTTGTTAATTGTCTGAGCTTTTGCTTTCATGGCAGCAAGGCAGGCAGGTGCACACGCCGCTCGGCAGCCTGCGGAGCCCTGGCCAAAGCTGGCTGAGAGAGGCAGGAGAGGAAAGCAAATCTGCATCTGCTCACATCATCTCCTGCAGACGAGCTGCCCGGAACGTGGCTTCTCCCTGAGGGTTCCTTGGTTTGAAAACCACTGCAGGTCACTACGTGTTTAAACAAAGATACCTTTAGCAAATGAACATCACTTACTAGTTTTATGAACAATATAGAATATTTATTTTGTTTTCTCATGGTGTTTTCCTCCTTCCTCCAGCAATGTTTGGCAAGACAGCAGCCAGTCTTTAAATTACAATATTCTATTGATCTTAATTGTTGATCACTGTATTTAATATAATTTTTTACTGGGTTTTGTGTAAATGAGAGGTGAATCCACTGTTATTTGTGAAGTGCCATTTTTTATGAAATGTTTCATCATAAAAGACTCAACAAAACTTCCAGGCCTTGATAAGACCCTTAATACCTGGTTTACTTAATGGTGCAGAGGCTTCTGTGGGTGGGTGTTTCTCTGGTGTATCTGAGAGGCAGGTTTTCTGCATTATCCAAATACATAAAGACTTCTCTTTCACTGAGTCATTTAGATAAAATGAATTAATACCTTTGAAAACGTGTCTATAATAGGTGATATACTTTGTAACTGGTAAATCGGTTTGTACAGCTTTTTACACCAACGACAACTGCTACCACTGTACCTCGTGCGCTGCTGGTTTAATTTGTTGTCATTTTGCTCTATGTAACCACCTCCATGTAGGACAACAGTCACTGGGTCAGACAAATTCCCAAAGCTGTGGCGAGAAGACCAAGTTTTGATGATGTCCGAACCCCAAATCCATTAGACAGTTACAGGTATGCTGCTGGATTTCTGTCTTTTTTGCTCATTTTCACTTTCTACTCTGGTTTGGAGATGAGGAATTCCTTCATGGCTTTGCCCGTGGCATAGCAGCTGACAAAGATCCAGTAAATGGTTAAGCTTTTGACTGGATTATTCACCTACATTTTGTGGCTTGAATATGACAGAAGGAAGTTATTTTTCTGAATTTTTTCCTTTATTCTCCTCTACATTGCATAATTCTAAGAGCATTGCTGCGAGAACCCTGGGACTGTTCTGTACATTCTCACTCAACGTGAGCCAGCGCAGCGCCTGCTAAGAGTGACCTGTTTTCCTAATGTACCACCAAAGACAGAAAGTCGGTGTTATGTTGCTCTTGTTTCTGAAGCTAAATCCTAAAATACTGATGAATCCAAAGGCATGTATGGCTTTCCTCTAGTAACTACAAATGTATTCATTTTCATTAGTTTTAGAAAGGCACTTTTCTTAGCGGTGCTTCCCCACATTACTCCTCCTCGCTATCCCCAGCCAGCTGTTGCAGCTCCTACCCACCACTTTTACAGAGAACTTGTTTACCATGAGGCAACTAAATGACAGCAGAACACTTCCCTCCTAATTAGCAGGGTTGTCCTGCAGAAACAGACCAGAGCTCTCTGACACTGTGGTTCATCAAGGAGGTCTGATTTCTAAAATATAAACATTGGAAATGTTGATGCTGAACCTATCATGAATTTAAAACATTTCCAAAGTAATCACAGGGAAATTAGATAACATGGCACTGATCATGTGGAAAAAATAAAGATCAAATAACATGTTGCTTCTTTAAATTGTCTTTTATCAGTGTTTGTAGGATGAGAGGTTGACATCTAAAATGAACTTAAAAGACAGAACATGTAGATATCTTAATGTTAGTGCCTCACTGACACGCATGCAGTGGTGAGCTTTATTAGTTTTGTATTTCAGTTGAAACTAAACCTTTCTGGAACTTGCAGTAGATTATGATGCATATTTTTAATAACCTCTTTTTTGCATAGTCCCGTGCATCCTCAGCCATTTAGGAGACCAGATCCAGCAGCAGACCACTTTCCTAACCAGCAACCTCGGTATGAGCGATTTGGCTATGCAGGCTGGGATTTGCCTTACCCCAGCTACGCAGAGGAGCGACAGTATCGGGTGTGTATTAACAACATACATTCTGCAATGTTTTAATCGTGTTGGGAGTCATTTACACTTAGATACTACAACTCACATGAACAGGGTTTTCCCCAAACAGAGGGGTGGCAGCCCAAGACAGCCCCTAAGAATAGCCACTGCGGTCAGGATCAAGATACCCCTGCAGCTCTGGCAGGAGTGACTGGAATTCCACATTCTGACTCGCTGTACAGCGAAAGGAGTTTTTATGGCTGACGTGACAAATGCCTAAAAGCTCTGTGCCCGTTTCCCCAATAGGGCTTTTTCGTGCCAGCACGTCTTGAGCTTTCTCTGGAACAAAATGGGTAAAGTTTATTGTAAAAAGAAGAACGTTAACACTTTACGAAGAGAAGACTGGCAGTGCAGAAAAGAATGTTTCAACTGCAGAAAAATATTTAAAAGGTGGGGCCTTTCATGTAAGTGGAAAAATAATAAAAAGGAGTTGTGATATGCTTTGTCCTTAATTAAGGTGAGAATATTACTTGCCTATTTTATTGTACAAGTGAATCTGTTGCAGTCGTGTGTTATATCGGAGCCTGCAACCGAATTTACCTATCCAGGGTGTTCTTTTCTTTCTCCCCCATGTCGTGTAGTATCTACAAAGACAATGTTATGGGTAGAAAAATGTTGTAAGTATTCCAAGAAGTACGTGTGTGTGTGTTTTGAGAGTCCTGCATTCCTAACTGCTGTTAACTCGGTGGAAAAATGGAGGAAAGACAATACAGGATTTTCCTTCCAGAGTAGTACTTTTGGTCTGTGGATCACTGCAAAGGATCACTACAGGGCCAAGAGAAATCTAAGGGGCCATGTCTGACCATGCTTTGTCTTCCGCAGTAGCCCTGAGATTGCTTTGGCCTCCTCCAGAAACTTCCGGCAGTTTTTACCTTTCTAGCTGGCCCCGCTGAAATGTTTTTAAATATTTCAAAACTTCTTTCAGTTTGTGTCCACAAAATCTTTGTATGTTCAGTTATTTTCAGGAAAATCATCTCCCGAAGCTGCTGGTGAGTGCTCATTCAGAAGCAGCACGTACATGCAGATACTAATAAATGTATAAATGGAGCTTGATAGCTACAGCTGATGCTAACAGCCAGCACACTGGGCAGTATATGCCATGCTGCTGATTGAATTCTAATCTCTCCACAGAAATAGTAAGTACCAGTGCTTCCTGTGTCTGAAACGTCTTGGAATGCTGCGAGATCAATGGACGATCCAAATGCCGAGAGATCAGTAGGACCTTGTGGGTGGGACATGAAGGAAACAGCCGTAACTATGAGAAAGCACCAAAAGTTACTGCAAAGAGAAGGTATAGAAGATAATTACAAAACAAAACATGGTATTAGCATCCGATTTGTTTGCTGTGTGATTGATGACAACTTGACCCTTTGTGAACAGCTGATGTTACAGTTCACATAGCTGCCAATAAGGGTTGCTTCAATTGTCGCTCCTCTGTTGGGACACGGGGTTCTTTTGTGATTAACCTGAATGACAAGAAGTACCTATCACAAGAAGCTGCCCTTCCTCAGAGGAAACTCATGAGAAAGGACAAAGTCTTCTCAGATTTCAGCAGGAGAAATGACAAATATGCATATTAATCATCATTTGTCCTTGTTTGCTTCCCAGGATAGTTTAAATCCATGTCGAAGGGGAAGGGGGGGCCTGGGGTTGCTTTTTTCCCTATTTCTCAGGAAGCCTTGTCAAAGACAGCTCTTGCCAGGTACACTGTTTGTTTCTGGGTGTCCATTTGGCTCACCCAGTGTTTGTGATGTTCGCTCCAGTCTGTGTCACGATCCCTGTCCGCATGCTGGTGAGCTGTGGTTCCAAATCCAGTGCTGTTGGTAGCACCACGAATTTCTCTTTAACTATAACGATGAAGATTCTTCAGGGCATGGTAGCAGGTAGAGCCTGCTGCATGTGCCCTGACTGACATTGCTTTGTTCTCCCCCTTAAAGAGCCGATATTTAAAGATAGAACAAATTACAAACCATTTTGAGCTGCCTTGTTGTTAGTGCTTGTTAAACCTGCGGCGTAAGGCAGGAGGAAGGCTCTGTTCTAGGGCGTGGACACGTGGTGTCAGCGACACTGGCAGCATTGTAAAAACGTAACCAAAGCAATTGGCTTCCACGATCCCCAGAGGCATAAAATAGGAATCATTGACTGGTGCAGCACCCTCAGCTCCTGAGCCCATCCCGTTGCCCCTTGTTTTGTTTTCACTCTGTCTTCCTTTGTCATCTTGTGGATCCGAACAGCTGAAATTTTGCCTTTAGAAGTGCATTGGTCTTCTTTGTAACTTGGTTTGTAAATAATTAAAATAAGCGCAGCTACAGGACATTGACGACCTTGCGACTAACACACACACTGAAAGAGACCGAAGTTCTGGATAGATTTCCCATTTTCAGAAAAGTCTCAATGCTTGGGGGCACCTTTCGGTTCCGTGAGCCCACAAAAGCTGCGGGGCGGCCCCTGGGTGACTGACCCACTCCTCGCATTTCTGCCGTTGGGAGAGCGGCCACCCTTGGCGGGGATGGACCCCGGCTGTTCCCCGTGACCGGGGCAGCTGCCGTCGAGAACCCGACGGGCAGTACCCGACGGTGAAACGCCTACCTGCGGGCCCGCGCCGGCCGCTGTGGCGCTGCGGGAGGCGGCGAGGGACGGGACAGGGCGGGGGGCTCGTCCTGGCTCTCTTCCCCCCACAGGCCCCCCCCCCCCGCCATCTCCCCCGCTCCGCGCGCACAGGCGCGCTCGCCGGCGCGGGCACAGTGAGGGCAGCGGCCTCGGCGCGGCGGGTGCGCCTGCTCGGCGCGCGGGGCGCGCAGTGACGTGCGGCGGCCGCCGCGAGGCCGGCGGCGGCGAGCGAGCGAGCGGGCGGGCGGCGGGGGGGGAGGGGAGCAGGCCGCGCGCGCTCGCGCCCCGCCGCCCGGCCCAGCCTATGATTGGTGCAGGCCCGGACCCGACGGACCCGAATGCCAGGCCTCGGCGGCGGCGGAGTTCTGCGGCCTGAGCCCTCCCCTCCCACGCCGGGCCTCGGCCCGCGGCGCCGGCGCCCGGCGCGGGGACCCGCACAGGTGAGCCGAGGCGTCGGGTCCGGGCCGGCGGGGGATGGGGACAATGGAGGCGGTTAGGCCTCACCGCAGGCCGCGCCTGAGGCCTGACAGAGCCGTCGCGGGCCCCGGCGGGCCCGGCCGCGGCCACCCCTCGGCGGGTCGGCGAGGCTCGGCCGCCGCCCGTTGCTGTCGCGCCGAGCGTCGCTGGCGGGCGTCGCCGGCGGACCCTGCGGCTGAGGGGCCTTTTCGGGCAGCCAGAAAATGGCGGAAAACAAGATGTCGGCCGGTGGGGCGGGGAAGGCTGCGGCTCCGCGGGCCGTCGCGCCGCCGGGACAGGGGTTATCCCCGCCTCCCCGTCCCGCCGCCGCCGCCGCCGCCGCGGGACACGCGGCTTCCCAGCCGCGGCGGCGGGGCAGGAGTGTGGCGGCGGCGCGGACCACACAGACGAGGCCGCTGCGCCGAGGGGAGGCCTCGGGGTGCGGCGGCCCGTTCCCTGCGCCCCTGCTGCGGGCGGCGTCCCTCGACCGCGCCGCGCCCTCCGCGGGCTCCTTTGTCTCCGCGCTCTCACTCCTCCCTCTGCCGCCTCCTCCCCGCTTCTCCGCGGCGCCTGTCCGCCCAGCCCCGGGCATGCGGCGTCCGGCGCCGGTGCCGGCCGCTCTGCGCTTGAGTCGAGCGGTTAGCGGGAGCGGGCGGTGGAGGCTCCGTAACGGGCTGCCCGACCGGCACTGCGGGCTCGCCCGCCCCGCCACCGCCGCGCTCCCGCCGCCCGGCGGCGCGCCCGCTGCGCGAGCACGCGCGGGCCGGCTCCGCTCCTCTTCCGCGCTCCTCCGCCGCCGCGCAGCCCCGCCGCCGTGTTCAGTGTCGGGATCGCGAGTTGGGCAGCCGTAGCCACAGCAGCCCGGACTGTGCGGTGCCTGTATCTAGCTGTGGCCCTTCTCTGCTTGTGATTGCTGTGACGGGAAGTTTTGTTACTGCTGTGGATGTAACACCTAGATGTAAATTAATCTGTTTTATTAATTTATTTGAGAACCATAAGCGCATTTCAGGCAGTAAGGCAAAATCTCATTCTCTGGTTTTGTCACTTTAAACGGGTTTAGAGTGTGGGTGCTTTATAGGTGACCACAATAAAGGACTTTAAAATGGTACATTCATTTTTAATACCCAGTCTGCTTCTGCAAAGAACGTGTGTTATTCTGCACATTATTTTATGAATTGAGGTCTCTGCTGAAGATTTCAGTGTAAGAAGGATCTTTCTCATTGCATTTTTATTGGTGCTGCATTAAAAATTATGAGGAAAAAACCCCCAAAACCTGCAGTGTCTTCAGTGGAGGAGAATTCTCTTGTTTTCATGTTGAATTTGAATGTTAAGAGATAAGATAATTCAAAAACGTGGTTTGGATTTTTCAGCTACATGAGGTTTTATTTATTGTGTTCTGTTGCTCTAAATCTGAGCTGTGTCCTTTTGGTTTGATCAAAATGTCACAGGCAGTATACGATTATCTGCAGCTCCTCTCAAGTGTGATGTTGCGTTGTACTTAATATTTAAGTCTTGTTTACACAAAATAATTTAGAAGAAATTCACTGTTTTAAGGGAGTGTTAAAGGCTGAGCATGCAAATCTGCTTTATGTGAAAACGTATTGCCTGAATGTATTGGGAATAGTGGTGTGTGTAAACTGGGGAGATGCGTAGTGTTTGCAGGACCATGCTGCTCAGCATATGACAAAATGTATTAAATACATAGTCTTTATTTATGTAGCTATATTAAGTTGGAAGTGGCATTTTGTAGAAATATTTATTACATCATAAGAATTTTTAATATGGTGACAATGCCTGGAAGGCAGCAAATTGATGGGGAGCTTCAGTGTACCCCTGGGTACAAGAATGACTCCTTGTTTTTTCCTGGGAAGGGTAGAAGTGCTGAGGCATTCACTTTTTTCCCTCCTCAAAATACTTGGCTGAAGATCTCTCAATTTAGGGTATTTTCTGAAAGATTTGTCAAAGAAAACTAGAATATGAATGGTTAATTTACCATATTTTTGTGGGAAGAGTAAGTGAAGAATCAATCCATGTGTATACTATGAGCAGTGTTGATAAGAGCCTGGGCCTTCACCAGTTCTTCAGTGGAGTGTTGCTGTTATAATTATGTGTTCTTAGGTAGTCCCAAACTGCCAACCATTATCTTCGATTTTAAAAAATACCATTTTTAGTAGTAATTTAAAGCAGTGGTCCTGCATGTAGACAGAGAGATCATATATCCATTTTTTACTCTAAAATTCATTGCCTGATCTCAGCCGAGCCCTGTCTAAGAAGAGCTTTGGTATAAAGAACAGAAGTAGGTTAGAATTGACCTTCTCCTGAAGCTAGTTAGCCAGAGAACTGCATTTTTAAAAAAAGCAAAACAGTATCAGATACATATTTTAAAAATTTAGCCTTGAGATGCTGCTGTAGGATTCTCAGTTTAGATTCCATTGAATTCTTCATTTTGGGATCTGATGGTAACGTACTCCCTCTGGGTGCAGGATAGCATGCTGTGATTAAAAAAATCAGTGGAAGTATTAACGGGACATTGTAAAGTGATACTGTTTGATTTACTGCTGCTAATGAAGCTTTTCACAGTATTTTCTTCTAAAGACACAGAGGAGAAGGGGAATTACGAGGAAAAACAAGACGCTGATGGAGGCAGGAGAGGTATGGATGAGTTCAGATTATAACAGTGTACCCACTTGCTGCCTTATTTCTCTGTCCTTTTTCAAAACATGGTCGGGCCCCTCTCTGATCGTGGGGGTATATAACGTGGTGCACATGGTATATAACATAGAAGGAAGCTGTGGAGAACCACAGTTAATTACCAGACAACACTTTTTGCTGTTTCCAGTGATAAGATTTGTGTGTGTATGTGGTGTGTGGAAGTAAATCATCTGCCCTCCTGAAATCTGTGGGCAAAAATACCCTGTTGTAGCAGAATTGGGAGCCTCATCTGTAACTGATTGCTCCAGCATTAGCAGTAAGGGGGTTTCGTGCCGTCACTGCATTCATTTAAGACCCAAAAGTAGTTATGAAAAAAAAAAAAAATCTGTGATTGGGTAACGGATGCAGCTCTGTCCTTTGTCGAGGAGAGTGTACTTCAGTACTGGTTGGGTAGCAGCTGCATCAGCCGAGGCACAGCTCCAGCGTGTTTATTGCCATGTGTCATCATCCAGCTCTGGTTTTGGTGGAGGTTTAAGGTACTCCTAGTACTACGTGCACACAAGCTGTCATCTCATATCTTGGGTAATTTTTTAAGTCCTCTGAGCTACTGGGAAAACACTCCTTTTAGTGATACTTTACTTTTCTTACCGAAATTTAAATTTAAATTATAGTCTTGGTATTGAATTTTCTGTGTAGCTCAGTATGTATTATATTCAGACATCTAATTATATAATCTTAAAATAAATTAATTTGCTTATTGAGAGGAAGAAAATCTTAGCATACTCTTCCTATAATCTTGGATTGATATAATTTAAGATATTTTTTCATATCCACTTACATTAAAAAAGAAGGATTATCTGAGCATAAAGGCCATGGTCAGGAAATTGTAGAGTATTGTATTAATTCTGAAATTGCTGTATTAAATTAGCCATTTATGGTCTAGAGCTGTATCGTATTTTGTGATAGTATTCATTAGCTGCAGTAAGGGTTCCAGATGGCAGTGATGCTAGGTCAGGGGTGATAGAGCATTTCATTACGGTTCTGAAGGTGCTTTGTAATTCTCACAGTGGTGAAAGAGTTTGATTTTGGAGCTAAAACTTAAAACTACATTGAAATTTGGTTGTGTGGGTGGGATTGGGTTAGTTAAATCCTGGGCTGCTTTCCTCATTGATAATGTGTGACTCGTGTTTTTATAATATTAGCTGGTCTGTGGACCAAGCTTACGCTGTTACGGCACCACCAAGAAGTTACACTGGGGAATCCTTAGAGCTCTGCAAGCAGAATGTTATGTTGTCGTTGTCCCCAAGAATTAGCATTGAGATTTAAAGACAATTTCAGAGATGTAGGTTTGAGCAAATCATATGGTGAGAAAGTGTTGAAAGGGTGATAGTGACACTAGGTGATACAAGTCCTTTGGTTCTTTTGCATTCTCAGTTAAGTGGAAACCTCCTTGGGGTGGATCGGTGACTTTGTCTTGACGTTGCCGTCAGTGCAGACTACTTGCTGCTCTTTTGCTTGAGGATTTCAAGAGTATAACAGAAGGAATAATCTCTGCTCAGTCCCTTCCCTGACAATGAAGACGCAGTAAGCACGAACTGTGTTTTCCACATACTACTCCTTTTTCTAAGATTATTACTCTGTTGGGTATTTTTTCATATAAAACTCCCTCAGAGTCAAAACCGTGCCCACCTGGTGTGTATGTCTTGGCCTGCCCAGAGCAGCATTCTGCGTCGCTGCTGAAGGGAAGGCGTCAAATACAATGATAGAGAAGGAGGCAAAGCAGTGTAGCACCAAAACTGACTTTTCGCATCATCTCACTGTGGTGGCTTTCTGCCTGGTTTGAGTGACATCGGGAGCAGCGGTTGCCATGTGCAGACCGAGCCCGGTGCTGGATGTGGTGGCGACCTCCTGATTCTGTGGGTCAGCCCAGTGCAGCCTGGACCTTGGCACTGGCAGTGCCAGCATCTCCCTTCTTGATGGCACCTTGGTACCAAGGATCCAGTGCTGGCCGTTCTGGTGAGCCATGAGTGTTGCAGTAAACACAGTAACGGGCGTTAAGATGCTTTGATCTGTTCGGGTTTTAGGGTCTTTTATTGTGGGCTCTGGTGCCTATTACTGGTAGAGCTTCATGTTTTAAGATAAATTAATGTCATGTCTACTGCAAAGTTTAGTTTAGTTCTAGATTAATGTGGTAGTGTGAGTTGCATTAGGTCCCAACTAGTTAGTTAGCTTAGTTGCATTTCTGGGTCCCTTAGAGGTATCTCAGAGATTTCAGGCACTTAAACCATTTGCTCTTAGAGCTTTGCTTATTTTAATTATTAGCCCTGCTCGACTATGTCAGCTCTTAACTCTGTTGTGCGAGTATTTCATCGCAGTACAGGTGTTAAGTATGTGGTACCACAAAGTATTTGAAGTTTCTATCATATTTTGGATTTAGATGCACAGACTTAAATAAATTCTTGTGGTAGAATGGGGGGCAACTCTTTATGAGATCAGAAGAGCAAAATCAAGGTTGGTCCTACAACAGTAAAAGTGCTGTAGTTTTGAGTCTTGCTCTTAAAAGCGTTTGCACTTCCCATTCATCTCCACAACACCCAGTTGCACATATTTCTGACTTCAGCTCTTGTTCCTCGTTCACTTGCCTCAACTCCTAAAACTCTTTGTTTCCAGTGTGACACTTGCTTATTTCTGGTTCGTGCTTATGAGAGGGCAGGAAAGTACAAGGTTTTAGTCTTGTGCTACAGAGATTCTTGAAGCGAGAGATTTTTCGTGGATGAAAGCCTTGCTCTCTGCATACCCCTGAGGCTGCTTCTACAGTCACTTCATCTGAGAACTTGGGTAACCAAGTCTTTTGGGTTGCAGCAAACTGCGAACTAATTCAGAATCTCCGCAGTTCAGGGCTTAGTAGCAATGCAGAGAACATGGAGGACTGCTCTCCTGCCTTTCTCTTGCATTGTATGCAAATGCTCTGTCAAGGAAATGTTACATGCTTTCTCTTTCTCTGAACACAAGTTTGTGTGGCTGTGCCTTATCGAAGAGGTTCAGCATCCTCAAGACAGATACGATACCGGAAATGAAGATGGGGGTGAGTTCAGTGAGAAGCTTGACATCTACTCTCTATGTGTGAAAATCCGTGGATGTCGTTACAATTGTGTTTTAATGAATGCGAGAATCTCAGAAGTAAAACTCAGATTAAAACCGTCTCTGTGACAAGGTTTGAGGAACTGGTGTAATTTTAAAAGATTGAGGAAAATAGGCAAGTCTGACAAAAGAGAACTCGGGAAACAAAAGCCCCTAAGCATTAAGGGGAGTTAAGAAGAGCCAAAGCAACAAAGCAATTGTGAAAAACAAAAGAAAAGTCAAGCTAAAGACATAAGAGTGAAGGATAACAGTGGGGAGCTCACAAAGAGCTGGCGGCCAGTTCTGTCAGAAGCTGTACCGGACTGGTTGTCTGTTAGAGGGGCATTGCAGATAGCTGCATGGGAGCAGCTTTTCCCTGGCAGCAGCAGTGAGGCAGCACAGAAGGGACAGTGCTGTAAGATGAGATTTCCAGAGTAACCTGACAGTTTTGAAATGACATGTCAACCAATATGGGTAATGCATTGGCACGGTGAGGAAAGGCGTCAGCTCCAAAGTCTGTGAGCGCTGTCGTTCTTCAGTGAGGATGGTGGCAGGGGAGACACAGAAAGCAGTTGGCCTTTCTGACGTGTAGCTGTTGCCTGGTTTAGGGGGTAGTCCTGCACTGTGCATGCAAATCTAACCAAGGGCTGATGAAATTTCCTACCAGGCCTTTTGTCAGGCTTTTTAAATGAAATAGAGGGATTTGTACACAGAGAAGATCAGCTTTGTTCTCATAAATTTAGTGTACTACACTGCTTTTTCAAGACTTACCTGTAATTAAACATATTCAATTAAATTTACACGTGGGAATTTGTTTTGAAATATCTGATAGACACAAAATTGGGAAAGAATCTGGAAGGTTGATACTCCCAAGACAATTCTTGATTTTCTTCAGTGCGTCTCCTCATATCCATAGTCACCAGTCTGGATAGTTAAAGAGTGTATACAGAAAGGGACAGAGCAAAGGTGACTTCTTCCTGCGCAGTTACTAACACATGTCATTATGGTAAAGTGTGTAGTTAGTAGTAGCACATGTGCGCTGTTGATGCCCAACATGTACTTCTTGCTTCTCCAGACAGCTGGCTACGGTTTGTTTAATGCAAAGTTAACTTGCTCCTTGACAAAGTTTCTGTTAAATTCTCTGTAACTAGGTTGAGTTGCACACTAACACGTTTTACTGTTTTGTTACTACCGGCTGCTGCTGCTGGTGGTGCTGCAGGTAAGCTCTGCCACCAGTGAGCTGTTCCTCTGCGGAGATAGCGTCAGAAAACTGCAAACATACTCCAGTGTTCAGTTTGCAGTGTGGAAGTTGAAGGTTTAGGCATTTCTTGTGCTTACAGCTCCTGGAAATAATGTTGTGTTGAAGCGTGTGCCTCTGCATGGTGAAGGTAACCCGAAAGCACTTTCCAGGTAAATTCTACAGAACAGAAACAGAACTGTTCTGGGACAGGCAGTAACCAAAGACTTCTATAAAAAAACCCTTCTAAGTCCTGACCAAGGATTACTGATTTGTTTAGTTTCACTCATGTGTGTAATTCTTTTGATTACCGCAGGACTAGTTGTGGATGAAACATTTTCAGGATTTTGGGTCATAAAACCCAAAAGAATAAAGCAAAGTGAATTGACTTGTGTGAAATACTGAATGCTTTTTTGTTGAAGTTCGGGTTAGATACTTGTCTGTGTTTTTCAGCATGACGCATTAATCCAGAGAAGCTAATCAACACAACAACACTGTGCAACATAAATTCTGGTTTTGCTTTTATTGCAGTTATTTGTGAATGCAGTTAGCTGAATATGGATCCAGGTGGTGGAAGTCTGGGATTGCAAACACAAGAATCCAAAATGCCGCACACTATGATTATGCAGGATTTTGGTAAACATTTTAACTATTAAAAATAATGAATAAAATCAAGACTGTTTTTCAGGGATTTGCTGTATGTTCGTAAATGATATCAAGAGGTAAATGACTCCATTTCTTCATTATGACCAGAGATGACCTTCTCAAGTACTGGGAAGGACCACGTCTTTGTTCTAACATGAATTAGTATCCCTCAGAGTCTACCAAAGTAATTGCATTTGCAATACAATGTTGAATCATTTTAATACTTTTTTTCATTCTGATAAGAACTGCTTGTTTGAGTGTTTTATTCATTAAGATTAAAACTCCCATTTACGTGTAAAAGTAATGCACTGCGCATTCTTTTCTATGTATAGAAAAATAGTTCTGCAAATAGAACTGGCCAGTCAAGTCTGTTAACGAAAAACAGGTTTCTCCTTCTAGCCATTCCTGGCAATGTGGCACGTTGTTGGAAATTGGGCTATAAATATTGCATACAACTGAGTATTTATTTTTTTCGAGACCCATGCAGTCCTTTTATTGTAACAGCAATTAAGGTATTGTTACCACACTTGCAGTATCATGCAAGAATTCTGTGCAGGTTCAGAGTGCTACTGTAATCAAACGTTTTCTAACTGCAGTTTATAAGAAGATGAAATCACAAACTGGCCCTGTATTTCTTCACATCTCGGTATTGTAAAACCGAAATGGGGGGCAAACTCCACATTACGCCTTAAAGAAGTGGCATGTTTTGTTTTTCTTAATTTAAAGAATACTGGCTGCTTTGGATAGTCTTTATTGGGTGAAATGCAGATTGTGGATCGTTGAAGAGTGACAGATCTGTACATCTGTGTTTATCGTGTCTGTACAATTATTCCATTCCTTAGATAAACTAATTGCTAATGCAATAATTTTAACTCTTTTATCCTTATTCATAATTGTTCCGTAGTGGCTGGGATGGCTGGCACTGCCCATATCGATGGAGACCATATTGTTGTATCAGTCCCCGAAGCTGTCCTAGTTTCTGATGTTGTCACCGATGATGGAATAACTCTTGATCATGGCTTAGCAGCTGAAGTTGTCCAAGGACCTGACATCATCACTGAAACTGATGTTGTAACAGAAGGTGTAATTGTTCCTGACTCTGTTTTGGAAGCTGATGTTGCTATTGAAGAAGCTTTAGATACCAGTGATCATGTCTTGACTTCTGATCTCATAACAGAAACTGTTAGAGTTCCCGATCAGGTGTTTGTGGCTGACCTTGTTACAGGTCCTGATGGACATTTGGAGCACGTGGTGCAAGACTCTGTGTCAGGAGCCAACTCGCCTACAATGGTTTCAGAGGAAGTTCTTGTAACGAACTCAGATTCTGAAGCGGTCATTCAAGCAGCTGGTACTGTTCCTGGCTCCACAGTGACTATAAAAACAGAAGACGATGATGATGGCAAAAGCACGTCTGAAGACTACTTAATGATATCTTGTAAGTTAAACAAAGGTAGATACAAGCAGGAGGTTATCTGAAGTAGAACTGGTCTGGTGGGGAGAAGTTCCTATAACTGGACCTCTTGCTGCGTTCTGTACTGGAACTCTCGTATAACAGTCTGTTGCTCAGTTAATTCTTGGTGTCTGGATTTGGGTTTTCTTGATGCAAAATCCATTATTGCTGATACAGCAAGAAAGATAATGACATTTATGCTGTTGAGTGAATGAGTGTGTTGTGTTTGTGTTTCTGAAACTAGATAATCCTGAAAATTAAGCAAAACACATCAGGAAATTAAAGATTCCACATACATTGTGTATAATACTTTTTAAAAGTACTACCACATTACATAGATTTCTGTAAAAATAACGTGTTGTGTTTAATCAGTAGAATACAACAAAGAAATAGTTTTTTTAAGAAACTGGACTCATAAAGTTTCCTCTAATGTCTCCACAAAATACTGTTTATTTAGCTATATTGAAACTTATAATAGACATTTTACTGTATGTTGTACTGTTCTGGACCGCTCACTCAGATTGAGTGCAGTCATCGATTGGCTCCCTAACACTGGAAAGTGACTGCGTTTCAGTGTCCACACAGCCTTCACCTCTGAGGAAATGGTACGGTCCTGTGACTGAGAGTTACTGCAAGGACCTTGGGTGTTCCACATTTCTGCAGTGGTTGAATTATACTCGAGATATTGCTACGCAAATTTGATAAGAAGGATGAGAGTTCCTTTTTGATTCTTGACTTCTCCAAATCAGTTACTGAAATGTGAGTAGGTCAAAACAGATTTTATTTAGTCAGAAGCAGTATGTTAAAAAATGGCAGTGCCAAGTGTGTCGACATGTCGATTTGTTCACAGCAAGCTGCACTTATTATAATAAGGTTCTCTGTCTTGACAGTTTTAATGATTTCACTGTTTCATAGCATTTATGTCCCTTATGCAAAATACAGGTTTGGTATTTATTTTTTGTTCATTATAGGATGGGCAACAGTGGGTTTTTTTGATCATTCAATCACTACTCTAATGCCATGTGTCACTAATGGAAGTCAAAGAGGGTTTTTTAAAAAAAGAACCAAAGAAACCTCAGTCTAAAAGCAAATTAGACCTACAACACAGAAATTCCCGTGTGTTTGTAAATAAAGGAACACCATTTTTACAGTCAGTTGTTTCACTGAAAACATTCCTCCTTTCTGACAGAGTACTTACGATGGGTTGTATTCTGTAGCTGCGGTGTTTCCAACTGCACCTTGTAATTGTAAGTAAAGCCATCCTTGGAATTCTTCTAAGATAGATCTGTGTGATTGATGATGATGATCAGAGCATCTTAAACTGTCAGTAACAGTTATTTGATGGCCCAGGCTGTGTCTGATACATCTGTAGGTTTGTCAAGTGTTCTCAAGCCTACCGACGGCTTTTGCAATGTTTCAAAGCCAGTTTGAGACCTAGTTTTCAGCAAATTAGATTTATGTATTTGTATAATCACAAAATGCTTGAATAATCACAGTTGGAATCTACATTATTAATCTAGAATTTTGGTTTAAGTACTCATTCAAAATAAATTAAAGCAGTCATAGAATCCTATAATTGTTTAGGTTGGAAAAGACCTTAAAGATCATCTAATCCAACCATTCCCCCAGCACTGCCAGGTCACCACGAAATGATGTCACTAAGCACCATGTCTCTTGGCTTTTAAACCCCTTCAGGGATGGGAACTCCACCACTGCCCTGGGCAGCCTGTAACAGGGCTTGACAACCCTCTCGGGGAAGAAATTGTTCCCAAGGTCCAACCTCAGCCTCCCCGGCGCAACTTGAGGCTGTTTCCTCTCTTCCTGTCAGTTGTTCCTGGGGAGAAAAGACTGACCCCCACCTCACTCCATCCTCCTTTCAGGGAGTTGTCAAGAGCCAGAAGGTCTCCCCTGAGCCTCCTTTTCTCCAGGCTCAACCCCCCCAGGTCCCTCAGCTGCTCCTCAGCGCACTTGTGCTCCAGACCCTGCACCAGCTTCATTGTCCTTCTCTGGACACACTCCAGCCCCTCAATGTCCTTCTTGGAGTGAGGAGCCCAAAACTGAACCGAGGATTAGAGATGCGGCCTCATCAGTGCCCCCAGTACAGGGGAACGATCCCTGCCCTAGTCCTGCTGGCCACACTAGTGCTGGTAGGATGCCGTTGGCCTTGGCCACCTGGCCACACTGCTGGCTCCTCTTCAGCCGCTGGCAACCAGCACCCCCAGGTCCTTTTCCAGCAGGCAATTTCCAACCATTCTTCCCCTCAGTTTATCAAGCAGTTGAAAACCATTTTTATTTACTTATTTTTTAATTGTCAAATGTTCAGTAAATATTGTAGAAAGTTAATTTTATGCTGTTTCTTTTGAAGTGCATGTACAGGATTGTTGATCTTTTTTATAATGTAAATCACATAAAAAATGATAGTTTTAAAGAAACTCATAATACTTGGCTGTCTTTAAATGAAGTTCAGCATCTAAAAAATGGAGACTTTAAATAAAACGACTAGTAATGTCCCTGGGGAATTCCACCAGCTGTTCTGTGGAACACATTCTGGGAACTTCTAAACCACTGCATTTTACAGTGTGAAGCTGAGCTGAGTGTGGAATTTTAACTTATTTTACTCTTTTGTTGGGAGTTACAGTTCAAATACACTGAAAGGTGTTTTTTCACCATTTTAAGGCAACCTTCCCATTTAAATATTTTATACACTGTTGGTAATTATGTAAAGACGATTTGAAACATCCTAAGTTGGTCTTGATAGTTCTGTGAACTAGCTGTGTGTGATTTTGTAGTTGGATATTTTCGCTAGAGGATTGTCGTCACTCTGCGCTCTCAGTGCGGGTGAGTTCAGCTTTTATAAATCAGCCTTACAAGCTTAAGACTTAAACCTCCTTTTTTTCACAACGTATGTGTGGGATATGTGTGCTCTCCCTGTTTGAAAGGGACTCGTTAAAAAGGAAGTTAATACAAAGCGAGTGCCTATGGTGTGATCCTGAACCCAGACTGAGATGGGAAGGTTATGACCAGCACAGCCCGTTTTGCCAGGGAGGAGGTAGCGCTCGTGGAGCTTAAAGCATCCCCTCTTTTGTTTTTCAGGTTTGCGATATTCAGACCCACAGCGGATTGCCAGCTCCCGATCCGTGTGCTGGCCCTGCATGCACTATGTTGGTGACCTCATACCCACCAAAGAACAACTCTGGAGCTGGCCGTTAGGGGTAAGGTACTGTTCCACCACCACCTCCTTTTCAGTGTGTACGATACAGTGTGACATAATTTGCTAAACATTTTAATCTTAGTACTCCTATACTGTAACCTATGGGATATGACATAAGTATATCAGACCTTAGAAAAATATGAAGAATTGTCAAACCACGAGACTTATCTTGCCCTCCTGACATCGCTACGGGCTCCTGTGGTGGGTGTGATATCACCAGCATAGTGCATGCTGAGGCATCACATGAATGGGGAGCTGGCAATCCACGGTGAATCTGGACATCACACACCTGAAAACAGCCCAGCCAGGTAAGTTAAAACTGGAAGCGTGCCGAGTTTTCCTTTAAACCTTGTGTATGCAGGAGGATTCAGCACATGTTTATAAAGGTTCTCTGCTGAGGCTTTTTTGGTTAATTTTAAGTGACAAGATAATAATCTGTAGTGCTTCTGGTGGGTGAGTCAGATCCGGAAGACGCTTTGCTATGCCACTGACATAAAGTCAGCATTCCCATTGCTGAGAACCATCCCTGGGAACCATCAGCAGATCATTTGGTGCTGCTGGGTTAGCAGGCTGGGATTGAAGTGATATTACTGAGGCAATAGAACATTTTCCCGATCTGTTCTTTAAAAAAAATCCTTATGTTTTGGGACTTGACAAAGATTACATGTCCTGCTGCATTGATTGCTTTCCCCTGATCTACATGTGTTAAAAAAGTAGGTTGAAATCATGACATTTACTTGATATCAGACAGCAATTTAAGCAGTAGCAATTGCCAATTCAGTGTCTCTTGTTCTTAAGGTCTTTGAAACAAAAAGCAGTGACAAGTGGTAATCTATATCAGTGTCATTTTCTCGGTCCAATTCATATATTTCAAATTTTGTTATATTACAGTTGGTTTTTTAGAAAAGCAGTTCCAGAGGCCCTGGGTACACAGGCTTCCTGATACGGTTTCGTTACTTTATCTTAAATTGTAGAGACCAAAGATTTTTGAAAATACAGAGGGTGGTTGGTGGTGTGGGAATAACCACTGATTTTAAAAATAATGTTGTAAGTTTGCCCCTCTGAGACCAGGCTCCCTATTTTTAAAGGATATTGGGGGCTTTACGTGAAATAGTAAAACACAGCAGGTGAGCAAACATGCCTTATTCATGTATTTTACTTTATATTATTGGCTGAAAGTGTTTATTCTTATAAAAATTGTCCAATTGAAAAATTGCTCATTTTTTCTTCTTTATGTAACCTTTGTTGTATTGCATTTGATTTCCTGGTAAGGCAACTGTCTACAACTGTGTGTTATTTGCTTAGGTTATTTCACTAGATACATAATGGTGTGCAGTCATTGTCACCCAGTGTTAGTTAAATAGTTGGCAATTTTTGCTATAACGAAAGCTTCTTACCACATACATATGATTACTCTACTGTTCAGTAGGAAGTTGCTGTTGTTGTTTCCAGTATAGAAATATTTATTTTCTGTGCTAAACTGATAATATGTTTATAAAATGTGTGAGTTTAGAAAAAGTTGGTGTTGCTTGAGTTGCAGCTTTGAAAATATCTTTGCTACTACCTACCAATTCTAAAATGATGGTAACATCTTAAAATTAGGAATTTCTTTCACCCAGGCTTTAAATACTCTGTCTGTGTCTGGCAGCATGTCTGGTCATCCAGCTGTCTGCATCACCGCTCCTGCCCCCAGTCCTCCAGAGACTCACACAGGCACTGGAAATGTTCATTGTGCTGAAATTAATTTATCTTGTTTTGAATTTTTATCTTGTTTTTCTACTGAGCCAAGATTGGTATTTTTTCGGCAATCCAATTAACCTCTTCTTTGCAAAAGAAACAGCTAAAGCATTTTTTAGATGTTTTCCATTGAATTTTCATCAAAATATATAATCTTGAGAGGTTCTAAAATGAACTCAAATAATTATTTGTACTTACCTACATCATAACTAGTTCTGTCCGTAACAGCTTCTTATGCTCTTCTGCTGCAGTCCAGGATTTTTGAAATAGAGATGAGGTTCCTTGATGCAGGGATGAAATGTGGTGGTACTTGGATAGGAGTTCCTGTGGAATCCTGTCCGTGAGTGGGAAATACTTAGTTTGGGATTGCTGCGGTGGATTCCCACCCTGCTGCACCAAAGGCACCTGCTCCTTCTCAGGCAGGTTCTGAACCACCTCTCATGACTGCCTGCAGTGGGTAAGAACAGCTTAACCTAACCCCAGTTTGCCTCAGGACACCATGCTGTAGCCTGAGCTAGTTAAGAGCAGCTCTTCAAGAGCTGCACTGAGGGCAGGAAGCTGAGAGGGGGAGTGGGATCTGCCGTAAGCCTCAGCCCCAGAGCTGTCAGTGCCACGTTGAGTGGGCTCTGTTCTTGGTAGTGAAACAATACTGCCACCTTAATGACTTTTTTTTTTACCTACTATGCAGATATTTTAATGTTATGTAGGCAGCAAATTGCTATTTCCCTGGAATGTATTTAATTCAGATTTTGTTTATATTTTGTGGAATTCTCCTCTGTTTAGAGGACTTCAGTGGGTGTTGAGCATCCCACAGGTTTGTGTTGGCCATCTGCACCAGAGCTGGTTTTATCCACTGAGAGAATGCGTTGGCGATACATCCGTCAGAAAGATGCTTAGTTCAGTGGCCTCTGTAGTGGCAGTTTGGTGTATGGAGATCTGTGTGAATACCGTTTCACCAGAAGAGTGTTACTTCTACACTTTTAATAGTCAGAATGTGATTTCAGTTGTATAAATAAAACAAGCATTTCGAATATATAGACCAAATAATGAGTGACTGTTGCATACATAAAGAACGAGAAGTCCATTTCTCATAGTATATTTGAATTTGTTGTCACTGCATCTTTTAACCAGCTCTATATTATACAGCAGTCTTATTTTTTTGAGTGATAAAGTGGATAAAATCATAATTTCTTTTAGAATGAAGTAGTCAAATTTTTGATGCACAGTTCTTTCACAGAGAATATACTCTGAGTCATCACTCTTCATAAGAATTTCAGTTGCTAAAATTTACTCTCTGGTGTCTTAGAGTAGTGCAACTTTTTGGGACTCTTAGGCTGCAACAGGCACTTCTTGGTTAATCTTTAACATTTCTGGATAGGTGTTTGATTTTATTTATTGATACATTTTTGCTTTCTAAGCATAGTAGTTTCAGACTTAACCAGTTACCACATTGTCTTTGATGACAAGCTCCCTCTCGTGTTCCTCATTCTGAAGTTCTTGCTGTGTTTCCCAAGTTGCAAAAAAATGGGTTCTGAGCTTCTGGAATCTCTTTTGAGTCTCTTGAGATGCACTGTTTTGCAAAGGCCTTTTACGAAATCAAACCTTTACTGTGCCTGGGGGTAATAGTGGAGGAAATCATGCTACTGATTACTTTGACTCTTAAAAATTGTGTTTGAACCTCACTGCTAATCTCTTATCTTTACAGTGGATGATGTTGGAGAGAAATTGGACCATATAGGAAGCACTCCCTTGAAAATCAGTACTGAGGTGACAAATGATGATGTTGCTAAAGATGATGGGTTTGGTTCAGAAGTTATCAAGGTGTACATATTTAAAGCTGAAGCTGAAGATGATGTCGAAATAGGTACCTTTTAAATTCTGTGTATTCTTCCAGTAGTATGAAGCGTTTCAGGGTCTTCCTGTTTGTTGTTCTTAATTTCATGTAATCCACTGACTGGAATGTTTGTAGAATGTGACATTTGAGGAGGCTGCTCAAGTGTGGTAAATACTGGGTGTCTGTTAGTCTCAAGTTCTTTTTAATTAGCACTATTTTTTTTCCAGCAACCAAAGCCCACATGTAGAAGTAGTTGGGTGTCTGCAGCTGTTTTTCAGCTCCTGCTTTTCTCTGATACCTTTTAAACCTCTCCAGGGATGGGGACTCCACCACTGCCCTGGGCAGCCTGTCCCAGGGCTTCACAACTGTCTCAGCAAGGCAATTTTTCCTAATGTCCTGCCTGAACCTCTCCTGGTGCAACTGGAGGCCGTTTCCTCTTGTCCTGTTGCAGCTCACTGCTAGCATGCAGCAGAGGCTCTTCATCCTTCTTGGGAAGTAGTTGTTCAGTCCTGAATTTATCAGGACACAATGAGAGGCTTTTCCTTATCTGCCCCGGGGTATCAAACTTGCATGGTTTTATGACAGATGTGGATGTAGAAGCATTCAGTTGGAGTTTTATGAAATAGCTTTATTGTAAATGAGAAAAAAATCCTTAAATCTGAAATTATTCTTAACAGTGGCTTTGTTTACATTTACTTAATGCGTTTAACTTCTTTCTGTTCAAGGTGGGACAGAAATTGTCACAGAGAGTGACTTTCACAATGGACATTCTGTAGCTGGAGTAATTGAACAAGGAGGTGTTGGTAGAATGCAGCGAGAAAAAATGGTTTACATGGCTGTTAAGGACTCTTCTCAGGAAGATGAAGATATTAGTAAGCATATTAAGAAACATTTTTGTTTCTCATGCTGTTTTGTACAACAATATAAACATCATTCTCAAGGACTTTTTTAATTTTCCTGAAGGATTCTTCAGCCTGAAGTAGTAGAAAACTAAGCTCATCTTCCCTAAAAGTAAAAAACAGGCTATAATTATTTTAAAGTGATGTGGATAAATGTACTTTGTGCATACTGTATGCAATCATTTCATTATTTATATTAAATTTAACATGACCATGGATGACGTTGATGAGGTTAGTCAAATTTCTCATTTTTCTGTTTTCCTACTGCAAATTGCCTTGTTTAATCAGCTTTCTGGCAAAGTGGCAAATAAATGTTGTCAGTTACATGTTTATAGGTTTGCGTATTTGAATTTATGTTGGTATTTGGTTTGGATTCCTATTTATTGATACGTGTTTTCTCTCTTTAAGGGATGTCTGAATAAATGATCCCCTGAGGGAAGGGGTAGTTCTAAATACCAAAGGAAGAAAAGTAATTTATGACGGGTATCAAATCAGAGTGGGAGCAAGTTAAATGAAGGAAAATTCAGGATGAGCAGAATAAAATTAATGAATTGTTCTTCTCCTTTAATCCAGGCTGTGCTGAAATAGCAGATGAAGTTTATATGGAAGTTATTGTAGGTGAAGAAGAAGCTACATCACTTCCCGAGACGCAGCTTGAAGACTCTGGCGTGAATAAAACTTTTGTCCCTGTTGCTTGGGCTGCTGCTTACGGTAGGGATCTGGATGCTTATTTTCTGAAAAACCCTTCCGTTATTTTCTCCCTAATCCAGCTTCCAGCATCTCTGTGTAAATGTGATAATCTCCCACCTTGGCCTAGGGGTTTGGAAAGAACTCCTTCTGATCTTTCAGCAGTGTCAGTTGATGAAATGATGTGAAAAATCACTTTGACACGATTCATGACCTTTTACACGCAAGGTCCTTTATGTTTTTCTGCAGTTCCATATGAAGAAAACAATTCCATTCTTACATTGGAGGGTTTTTCCCAATGCTGGCCTGTCAAACAGTTACAGACTGCTTTAATAGCTTGCTGTCTTGCATATAATGAATGAGTTTTATGAAGCAGAAAGGAAAGCTGTTAGGAGAATTCTTATACTGTCCTTGATTCCAGCTCAGATGTACAGAATGTGTGGGTTTTGATGGCTGTTCAAGTTGGCTGTTGAAGATCTTACAAACACAAGATTAGCCTTAAGTATTTTACAATGAGCTAGGAGGAAGGGAAATAACTTTTAAAATAAGAGAATAGTAGGAATATATGTGTAATGGTTCCTAATTATTTCAGTTTATATACTTGTTTTAAGGCTGTTAGTCCTTCAGGTTAGAAGTAAAAAGAAAAAAGGTAATTGGTTCTCTGCAGCCATGCTTCACATAGTAGAAGTGTCTTACCAGGATGTATTGCAAATTCTGAATATTCTTTTATTTCATATCCTTTTCTCAGATTTTGGCATGTTAAATGTGTATTAAGGGAGTATCAGGCCATCCACGGTTTATGTTACGATTAGTCAGTTCGGATCCATTGGTGTAATATTTCTGAGCACAGTGGTTGGGCTGATGAAGTGGTGTAGAACTGCACAGCCTTGGCACATAGCAGTAAACACTTCCAATCCAAGATGCGGAACGTACTCTTAAGATATTGCTTCTCCGTGTCCCAGAACTTTGTAGTGCCCCATACAGATGAGTGCTGAGCAGCTGATAAGGTCCAAGTCTTCTTATCTGCCTAGTTCTGCTCCAGAAAGATAAAGTACTTCCATCTCAAGAACAAATTGCAGATAGCCTCGTTTCTGGATTGGTATCTGAGGCTATAGATGAGGTTAAAAGTTTGCAGAGCCGGGCATATTAATTATTAAATTATTAATTCTTAATTAAAGCAGAATAGACAGTCAGCATGGTAAGCATGCAGTCATGGCTTTAGTGGATAGTAACTGTTCTCAAAGATGGGATTTCCTTTCCTGGGGCTTATGATTACAAAATCCTGAACTAGTTGTGAGCCACACAGCTCGGGTTGGATGGAGTTCAGCTGTTACTTATTAGTTAAGTTAGTTTTCTGTTATCAAAGCCATCATCTTTAAAAAGAATTCTAATGTATAATGACTAAAATACCATTTTCTGCAGGAGATGAAAGAAGGCTACCCAGAAGATACGAAGATGGTCAAGCGGCAGGTAAGAACGTGAATCTGTGCTTGGTACAGCATTAAACCTACCCCGCTGTCTTTGGCAATACATACAGTTAGGTGCCAGTTGTCCTAATGAGTAAAGCAAAAAATCGTCCATAAAGTACATATTGAAGGACTCCACAGTCTGTCTTTGCAGTTTTGAAATGAAACCAGTTCTAGATGGGCTGTAGGCCTTCAGAGCAGGTGGGGAAGGTGGGAGGATCTGCCAGGGTTTTTCATACAGTTTGGCAGTCAGAGAAGAGATAACGCGGTTGTTAAGAAGTTAAATAAAAGGAAACAACCAGCGTAACTCATAGGAAATTACTGTCTTGAGAAGTATGAGAAATCAAGGAATATATTTGTAAATTCATATTTAAACAATTATATTCTTGACTTCTGCCAGCAAAGATAGAGAGTGCTTTATACTGGCACTCTTCCTTTTTTACGTGTGTTCATTGTAGAGCAATGGGCGGTGTTTTTTTTTAAAGAGTAGATATGCTGCTGTGCAATTCCAGTCATCAGTCCCGAAGAAAAAGGTTGTTTAAGGTTTTTTATGGTGTCTAATTTTTGTTTCTAGGAAATAACTTGGATACACGATTAGAAAACAAAAACGGTAATGCAACACAGTACCTGCAGATTTGTGATAGCGTTAGCGCTAATAGAGTGCTAAAACAAAAAACCAAGAAAAGGAGGAGAGGAGAGGCCAGGCAATGGCAAACAGGTAAACACTGTGGTGATGCGGAGTGTCACAGCGTGGCACTTGCTCCTGTACTATTCCTTTTTGTTTGTTTGTTTTTAAACTGATGCAGAATTAAAAGATATTGATGATGATTTGCGTATTTCCTGTGTCCTTCCCCCCTCCAGTTCTGTGTGTAGAAAATGTAATAATTGCTGCTTTCAAGTCAGTACACTTAGGGGTGATGAGCTGGTTTGAATTTTGCAAGCTATTAAAACGTAATCACGGATCTGTTCACTGCGCATACGATGTTACTGATCTGCTTGAGCAGTTTCTAAAACAAAACCACATAAACTATAGGTGCTGTGGATTGGTTGTTTTTAAGCTACTGAACCATTCTCTGTCTGCTGCGAGTGTAAGTGCATGAATCTGAACAGCAGCTGGCTGATTTAAAACTTCTTAATCAGTAAATTTGTTTCCCTCATAACTTATTTTTGTTTGTTTAAAAACAGCTGTTATAATAGGTCCTGATGGACAGCCCTTAACAGTTTACCCTTGTCATATTTGTGGGAAAAAGTTTAAATCCAGAGGATTCTTGAAAAGGCATATGAAGAATCATCCAGATCATATGATCAAGAAGAAATACCAGTGTACAGACTGTGACTTTACAACGAACAAAAAAGTAAGTTTCCACAATCATCTGGAAAGCCATAAACTTATCAATAAAGTTGATAAAACCCATGAGTTTACAGAATATACGAGAAGATACAGAGAAGCGAGCCCATTGAGCTCTAACAAGCTAATCCTGAGGGACAAGGAGCCTAAGCTACACAAGTGCAAATACTGTGACTATGAAACTGCAGAGCAGGGACTACTCAATAGACACCTGCTTGCAGTTCACAGTAAGAACTTCCCTCACGTGTGTGTGGAGTGTGGGAAAGGATTCCGTCACCCATCAGAGCTGAAAAAGCATATGAGGACCCACACTGGGGAAAAGCCATACCAGTGTCAGCACTGTGTCTTCAGGTGTGCTGATCAGTCCAACCTGAAAACTCACATCAAAACCAAACACGGGACCGATCTGCCCTTTAAATGTGAGCACTGTCCCCAGGCCTTCTCAGATGAGAAAGAGCTGCAGCAGCACACGGAACTGTTCCAGGGGCATAAAACTCACCAGTGTCCACACTGTGACCATAAGAGCACCAATTCCAGTGACCTGAAGCGACACATTATTTCAGTCCACACAAAGGATTTTCCCCACAAATGCGAGGTATGTGAGAAAGGCTTCCACCGTCCGTCTGAGCTCAAAAAGCATAGTGAAACTCACAAAGGTAAAAAGATCCACCAGTGTAGACACTGTGACTTTAAAACATCAGATCCTTTTGTACTTAGCGGGCATATCCTCTCGGTTCACACCAAGGACCTGCCTTTTAAATGCAAAAGATGTAAAAGAGGATTTAGGCAGCAAAACGAACTTAAGAAGCACATGAAGACCCACAGTGGAAGAAAAGTCTATCAGTGCCAGTATTGTGAATATAGCACTACGGATGCGTCAGGCTTTAAGCGACACGTAATATCAATACACACAAAAGACTATCCCCATAGGTGTGAGTATTGCAAAAAGGGGTTCCGGAGACCCTCTGAAAAAAATCAGCATATAATGAGGCACCACAAAGAGGCCATAATGTAATATATGATCTTGAGAAGGAAGCGATTTAGAAACTGTGATATGCTAATTGGGGAAAAAAAAAAAATCTCATGAACTGTTTCTCCTGGTTTCAAAGCTTGATATTAAATCATAACTTTACATTCTTTGTATTAAAAGTCTTAAAAGTATTAGGGTTGACAGGGGATCTCGTAGCCCTATGATTGTTGCTTATCAGAACCTAAAGAGCACTATAGAATGCGAAAGGATGGATGAATGTCTTCAAATTAATAGTGTTATGTATTGTTAAGCTATAGAAGACAAAAAAACGATGATGGCGTGTGTCCGTCTGGTCAGGAACAGCACTTGTCTCCAGCAGGAACACAGTTCAGGTCGGTGGTGGGGTTATCTACAAACTGTTCGCAGAGGCGACCGAGTCGAACTTCCTGTGCAGTTTGAGAGGGGAGTATTGGTCAGTCACTTGATCATAACGTTTTGAAATCGTGCCTGGAAATGAAATTCCAGAACTGGTCAAATCTAGGGGGGGGTCATCCCTTTTCTTTTTTTTTTTTTTTTGGTTAAACATTTCATCGGGAAACGTTTTCGTTTCCTTCATTAGTTTAGGTCCAACAAGTAATTTTTCAATGGTTTTCAAAGCTGCTAACCTATTCTGTTGCAGGATATGGTGTTGAAAATAGAGCATTATGTTATGATCTCAAAGGTGGTGTTCTGGTGCTAGGACTAAAGATGTGTATGTATATAACTACCCTTTTTTTATCTGAAACTACAGTTGAATGTTGTTCAGTATGGCACATATAACACAATTAACTTGGAATTTGACTCTTTTTTAAGGATAACGTGGATGCAGCTCGTAGTGTTGTGACTCAACACGAAATTTTTTTCTCGCTACTTCAAAATCTTCTTGAAAAAGGGTATTAAAAACAAAGTTGAAAAACGTAGGGTTCTTTTTAATGAAAATTCAAAGTACTTAGAAGTTCTTTAGGGCAGTGTTCTTAACTTACTGTCCTGCCTCTGAATAGGAAATTGTCAACAGAGACATAAAATTGCACCTTTTAATCAATTCTTTAAAAAGAAAAATCTATACCGTGCTATAAACGTGCATTTTCAATCTGTAAGAAAGTATATATGCAGTATTTAACCAGAAAAATCCACTGCCACTCGAGTTTGGAGGTGGGTCTTTGGTTTCCCGTGTATACATTTAAAATATGCATCCCTTTAAACGCCGCTTTGTGTTAGCATGCTGCAAATCCAATGGCGCTTAATATAACAAGCTGGTCTAGGGCTATTTAACGAAAAACCTGTTCATAAATGTTACGCATATAATGTGTATTTTTTACTTTTTTAGTTGCTTCATGTTTGCACACAGCTGTTCACATGAGAAACTGTAACTTCATGCTATATTGTGGCTTTGTGTTTCAGATAATGTTCATATTTTTTTGTTTTTGCACCAGATGAGAATCAGTTCCTTGAGAATAAATTTTTTTTATATTTCTAAACTTCCAAAAGTTAAATTTGGGAAATCTCTTAGAGAAATACGTGTTTTATGTGGCTGTAAAAAATGATGTACACGCTGTAAAATAAGATTGTCACTGTTCTGTGGGATTATGATTTCTAAATGTGTTACTCATCGTAACGGGCATACAATAAAACGCATCTCTTGCACTCCAAATATTTTGGAGTTTGCTTTTCATTTATGGTGTTTAGGAAGGTCTCATTCTGCGTCAGTTTGCCTAGTATTTTTAATGACATTATTCACCAGTTAATAGATAGTAACATTTCAAGTAGACAGGTTCTGTGAGGTACGTTTGTCAGACTGCGGAGGGGAGTGTTGGGGCTGTGTTTGACTAACCCGCTTCAGTTACAGGTCATGTCCTTGTCTTGTATCTAAACCGATTCTCACATGTGATACTGACACTGCTTTGACCTTTTTTCCTTTAAGTAAAGAGGCCATAAACCTTCTCACATACTTTGGGAAAAGCCAGGTAGGTTTTTTTTTCTTTCTATCTGTGTAATAAGAACAGCTTGCGAAAGGAAATACTAAAAATAGTGCTCTCTGAATTCTTCTCTCATTTAGAATCCTTGAGTTAAGGCATCAGTAGGAGATTAAAGACTTGAGAGTGCGGTGGCAGATGAACTCTTCATCAAGGCTTTCCAATGGGCTTTTAGCCAGTGACCTCATAGGTTTTGTACTAAAGCCCAGAAATGATGCAGACATGAACCTGTTAATCTGGTTTGTGTGGACAGTGCTTTTTTTGTATGCCCAGCGATCAGAGGAGCAGCTGTAGCAGTCAAAGAGAGTCTTAGAGATTGAAGTTGTGGGGTTTTGTCAGTGTTCATGCTTTATTCCTGAGCGTTTTGTCGAACACACAGACTGAAGGAGTTTCTTCATAGCAGACTGAAGATGATCACTGACCCTGTGACCAAGCTCACAGCCGTGCTGGCTCGTTGGCCGCCTTACAGTGGACGGAATATCAGGTACTGGAGTGCGTTAAACATTTCCTACAGCCACCTGAATCCCCCAGTGCCCAAGAGTCCATCACGGTTCTGGGGCACAGAATAGGACGGCGGGGCTGGCAGGGGCAGAAACGAAGCTTCTGGAGAGCCAGCATTTTAGACAGTGGTGTGAAATGAGGAGGTAATGCTTTAAGCAGTGCATTCAGATCCTGTTTTGATACCTGTTGTTAGCCATACTCAGTGTTTAGTGGTGAGCTAAGTTAATGTTTACATATTACAGTATGTGTTGGAGGACAACAGGAGGGCTTCCTTCAAGGAGTACAGTGACGGGCTTTGACATCTCATGTCTGATCGTTTGCAGTTACACACGTGGGTTAATTCTTTCCGTGCTAAACTGTTGTTTAGTGTGAGATTGTTTGGTTCAGTCGTTCTGTTCAGTGGTCAGGGATATCTTCTGCTCTCAGGGGCGTGGGAGGTTGGGGGGCATCAGTTTGTTACCTAGATCTTCTGTTGCCTCTAGTTTTTCTTGCCCTAAAACTACATACGGTAACGGGCACAGAAGTGTCTTCAACATACTGAATGATAGCAGAAAGTATATGGTGGCTGCTGGTTATAAGCTTTAATTCATTTACAGCTTCACCATTATATTCTGGAACTCCGACATTCTGTAACTTTGTATTACAGAAGTTGAAACTGGTGTTGAGCTGTAAGAGGCTGTAAGTCCCCTCATGAGATCTGTTTGTAATTAGGAACAAAACTGTCAAACCTTTTGGAGCATGAAAATGGGTGAGGACCATGTTTTTCCAGATGGGAGGGAGGGAATAGTGGTTGGAAAAACCTCGCCTGTAGTGGGACGTTACCAGCCAGGGTACAAACAAACAGGTGAAGATGTGTAGGACTTGAATGGGGTGCAGACTGGTTGAACCTTCCCTGCGTGAGCCCTGATTTTTGAGACGGCTGGGAGAGAAACTGAGTTGTTACCTTTAGCAGGATGGTGACAAGCAGCCTTGTTCCATGTGGGGTCTCCAGATGAGTTGCCGCATCCCTTTGATTGATTTAGTGCATTGGCATTTAATTGTTTGTCTCCTTCTCTTGGCAGTGAAGGACAGTGCAACCTGGCTAAGAAGAAAGACTGTGGAAACGAGGCCTGAACAAGAGAGGAGAACCCTTGAGACTCAACCCGCAAACTGCTAAGGTTAATGGTGGAAAATTCTAAAGTTATAAAAAGTAAGTTTGTCAAAATTAGAAGTGATTTGTGTCTCTATCATCTGTATGTTTCTTTCTGCAGGTTTCACATGCTCACAGTTAAAGGGAATGAAATTGAGAGAGAAGAGGGAAGCCCACCAGCAGAGTGCTCTCGAGGTAGAGGTCGGTTACCGTGATGTGGCATCCAGTGTTTGTGTCGACTCTCCAGGCAGAATGCCGGAGCTGTCAGTAACTCCTGAACCAGAGCTCTCTTTGACTTGTCTTTTACAGCTGAGGCAGAGGAACAATTCCATAGTGCATATGGTGGTCTGTCGGAAAACCAGTAATAGACACCAGAAGACCATTTTCTCCTGCTCCTCAGGGTAAGAATAAGAAACTCTTCTCACTACCCAATCCAATCAGGCAGTGAGGGGTTGGTATCTATCTATCTATCTAACAGGGCGGCGTGTGTAGTGTTGTACCTGTATCAAGTAAAGCCTCTTTGACTTTCCTGATTGGTGCCTGAACAAATTTCGAAGTCTTCGTGGAGCTACCTGAAACTGAGGGGAAGGATGAGCTAAGGGAGACTGTCTATAATGAGGGTAATGCTGGGCATTGAGAGCGATGGGTGAATGAGACTCTCTGTGAACTCCAGCAAGAGCAATGTTGGGTAACTCAGGTTGGGTTCAGCAGAGAAGAGGTGGGTGTTCCTCGGTGGAACGGTGGGTACAGACACTGCACAGCCCCTGCCATGAGTGCACTGCGGGCATTCCAGCCGTGACTCGTGGTTCTACTCTCTGCAGCTTCTCCTGAAGCCTGTGCAGTGCTGCCGGCTGGACAAGCCCAGCGGAGATCACGGCAAAGCCCGCAAGAAGCCAGCAAACGATTGTGACTGCAGAGCTATGCAGCGACAGCAGCATGATGGCATTAAACAAACAGGTTCGTCCTCTTTTATTTCTTTAGGTCACCAAAGAAGGTGACAGGTCATCAGGTGACCATGTAACTAAAATTACTTATTGGGATAGAATACACTGACACAATCCTCTGTCATTAATGTGTTAACTGTGGGTGTGTGTGCATGTACCTTGTGTCTAACTGCACTACAGTAACAACACCTGGGTTTCGTCAGAATCCAGTCATTACTGAGTTCAGCGGGGCAAGGCTCCCATTCAGCTGAGATCGGATTTTTAACCAAGCTGGCGCTGCTGGAAATACCCCGTGTGCAGGGCAGTGGGCAGGCTGTGTGCTCCTCCCCGCGAGGAAGAGCCTGCAGCAGGTCTTAGCAGGACGGCACAGGGACCCGACACTTCCTTTACGTGTAAAGGGTCAGTTAGAGGAAGGAGTTGTCTAAAAAAAGGGCAGTGTCACATGCTCTCCTCCTGCCCCTCCAGCCCATCAGGCAGACACCAGCTGTTTCCAGTAGACAGACAAGACTCCAGAGTTACACTTGGGTTTATTTCATAGTTACCCATAAGCCTACAGCGTTCTTTCACCAGTAAACATTGTGATAGATGGGTATTATTTGTGAACAGAAGTACATGGCTGCAGAAACAAAGCAAAGCAAGAACCGCCCCGCCCCCCCTCCCCCCCCGCGGTAAAGAGCAAGAGCCTTTTGATTGCATAGTCTAAAACTTCCCCTGTGCTTCCCTGCACTGTGCTGCTTAGACAACTGCGTCCTCGTGACTGGCACATCATGGCTGTGGTCCTGCCAGAAGCAACAGCTGGAATGGGGAGGTTGGGCTGGGAATGAGATTTAGTCCATGAGCTACTTATACACCAAGTTTTGCTATATAAAAATATACCAAGCTCTTGAAATTTTCAAGCACAGCAAATAAATACTTGTGGCTTGTTTGGGGGCTTAAAAAGATTCAGCTGAAAATACATCAACTGAGGTCAGCAGCATTCTTTAAACTCAGCATTTGCCCCATCATGTCACTGAAGGAGAAAGTTGAGGAATTGTCCTTTGTTGTAGCTTCCCAGCTGCAGGCAGGGTACAGTGTGAGCAGTCTGCAGGAAGGGGTTCTGGCAGTTCCCCCCAGAGTTGGTTTCTGGATTTTGCTTCATCTTCAGCAGGGAGCAGCAGCTAAACCGGCACCGCCTGTGAGTCTGTCTGTGCCATTCACTGTCTGGGGGACTCAGCCCTATGTTGCTCTCGTTCTCAGCATGAGTAGCCAGATAGACAGAAGAATACGGTGACAGTGTAAAGAGGAAAAGGTGTTGGCCTCCTCCTTCTTGGCTCTTAGGTGGCTTCAGGACTGGCTGAAGGGCAGCAGTTGGTCATGCCAAGGAAAACCAAGTCCACAAAGCATGGCATGCTGCAGGCTGCCAAGCAGGAAGTGAGCACAGGAAAGAGACCAAACACCGCTTGTCCGCAGGTGACAGTGGCAGAGTACGGGCACAGGTAACCGAGGTCTTGACCAGGAGGGGGAGACAGTGGTTTCCATCATCATCTTCATGCTGCCCTGTCCTTAAAGCCTTCCCCAGCCTTTCTCACCACCAGACTGAACATTTTTTTCAGACGTAAAATAGCAGGAAGTAAAGCAGTTTCAGTGGCTGTGAACTCCTTTGAGCAAGCTCCCATGGCTGAGAGAGTTCTTTCATTCCTGGAAGAAACAAACAGCGAGTTAGATGAGAACAGAGGGACTGGTGTCTGCACATAACCCAGCGCTGCCTGCTGTGAAAGCATGGCCATTGAATATGTACATATTTCTGACAGCCTGACTTCTGGAGTGTCCAAGGTGGCCAGTGAGCCTCGCCCCTGAGCAGACGCTCAGCGTCACTACTCGGAACACAGAAAAAGGTACACATGCAGCTTGGAGCTGCGGTGACATGGGCACTTCCAAACTTACCAAGATTGCCTTGCAGCAAAGTAACTGTTTCAGCTGAAACTCGCACTAGTGATTGATGGAGACCTAGGGAAACTACAAACAGTTCTTATTTATTTAAGGACACTGAGCTCTTCACATGGCCACTGCACCCTTCTCTGCTGTTTTTTTTTTTTTTTTTTTTTACAGTGGAAAGTACGAGTAACTGTTCAGGTGAGTTGGGCAGGGGGCTGTATTTGTGTTTAATTCCTTGACATTTCACCAGGTTGCAATGGAACTGGAAGAGTTTGAGAGCAGGACTAAAAGTTCTTAGTCCTACTCCAGGAACATCCTTTCAGCATGCGCCAGATGTTCCACCCCAAGTCTGCTCAGGCTGCTCGCAGGACTGCCTTGTTCTCAGCTGTGACCCTCACAAAGCTACTCCTGACATTGGTTGCTTTGTGTCACTCTGCCGTGCTCTGGCTGTGGCCAGTGTCATCGGGTTCCCCTGCTCAGGACAGGTGGGTGGGAACTGGCCCTGTGGCTCTTTCTCAGGCCTTCACTGTGGGTTCAGGCCTGGCAACAACGTGTGCCCTGTGACAGAAATAGCTTCTGCACTCCGGGGTTCTAATTTTACTTTGAAACGCTCCTTAAGAAGTCACTGTTCATCCGTGTTTCCTGGGTTAGTCACAGCCCCACCTCACTGTAGGTTTCAGGGATGCCGTGCTTAAGTGTTCCCCTAGTAGTTGGAGTCTTTAATACTGATGACTGAGAGGACACTGCCCACCCAAAACCCTCCTTCCCCTGACAGCACCATCGGAACAATTTCCCGCAGAAGGAACTCCCCAGCGGGGGATGCCTCAAGACTCCCCCCCCCCACGTGCCTGAGCATTAGGGCAAGGCCAGGTCTTTTGTGCAGGGTAATTATGTGTCAGAGAACACAACAACAGGCGGGTTTATTCTTACTCCACCCAACAATTAACTGCCTTCTGCAAGAGCCAGCGACTTTCTTCAGTCCCTCTGCTCTTGGCAGCCACGTCCCATTAACACCGCGGCTTTCCCTCAGATGTCAAGTTTGGCAAATGCTTTGAAGTTATTAAGTACTTTGGCATTCCAGAGCCCGAACAGGCAATCTCTGGCTAAACTTACTTGTTTCCAGATCTCTCCAGTCCGCTCAATTACAATAGTTTCTGATTTATTGACAGGCGACGTAACCCTGTAGTCATCAGACAAGAGCCCCAGGATGGGATACTGGTTCCGGTACCTGTGTCAAAGAGAGCTGTGAACCTGGAAGCTGTGATCTGCATGCCCGTGCCGTGCCCCAGCGTCCTCCCAGTCGTTAACCCCTAGAGTTTTTCACCAGGAACTGGACAGCCAATGCGGTCATTTAAAGGTCACCTGGACGCGCTAGCCACCCCCCAGTCGGTATTGCAGCGCTTCACACCGACCCCTCCCCAGACAGGACAACCTGTCTTGCCTTTCTCCCCTCAAACAGGCAGTGTCAAGGCACTGCAGGAGTAACGTGGTTAGCGGAGATACGCAACAGAAAATCTAAGGCGTGCGTTTGTAAGGAAGGAGAGTAACTGCGTTACTTTTTGGTGATGACGGCCGTTACCCCAGGGGACTGACTGCTGGATAACTTCTCATGCTTCAGTTTGAAGAGCTCCTGAGAAAACCCAAAGCCAAGAGTCAGATGAAAAAATGTTCCCTGGAGTTCACTAAAGTCACAACAAAACAGTTGCAGGAATTCCTCTCGCAGAGCAGTCGGGTAGAGTCTGCCTTTCCCAAGGACTGGCAGAGGACCAGCGTTCAGCTAAAGACAGCCCAACCCCTACCACTGAACCAGCCGCATGCACGTGCCTTCCCAGCGAGCTTCCACCTACCCAGCAAGTGGCGGCTTGAATACAAAAGTTCTTAGAAGAGAAAGAAGTTGTATTTACCTCTTGCTGTTGTTTAATGAAAGCGTCTTTCTCCTCCACCATGGACGTCAGTTCCTGCAACCTGAGCTGCAAGTCACTGTTACTTCCTTCTCTCCTGGACATGTCTTGCTGGAACTGGCATAGCTGAGACTGCAAAATGCATTGGGGAACAGTCAGGTGCTTGGTGCTCTCGCAGGGAACCTTTCAGTACCTGTCCAGGGCTCCAGATGTCTTTTTCCATTAAAATCAGGAACAGGAAGACCCACAATTTTCAAATGAGACTGTTGAGCTGCAGAGTGAACTCAGCAAGTGCTGGACAGCACTGAATTCTGCCCAGTATCAATCCATAGTTTTATATGCAGCACTGAACAAGTTGAACTGGCTTCCAGGGCGGTAAAACATTACTGCAGTGCTTTACATGACAGACGTTCCCTTCATACAGTTTTGACTGGGATTTATTCCTGGTTTTGGTGGGGTTTCTTGCTTCATTGGGACAGACACAATATACCGTCAGGAAAGGCTGCTGATCTGATTAATCCCAAATTTTCACATCTAAGGAACTGTATTTTTTTTTTACATCACCGTTTTCTGTTGTACCGTAAGGGTTTCCACGCCATTACCATCTGTCTCTGAAGTAACTGTAACAGTCGATAGGCATATCTTTCCTGTTCTTCATTAAATAGCAGCTGTACAAGTGAGGAACACACACCCCCCCAATTAAACAACTTACCCGGAGGCTGCGGATCTCTCGATCTTTGTCCTCTCGCAAGTTATTGATCATCTCTACGTAACGGCTGGAGAGTTCGTCTGTGGTGGTCTGTAGGCTTGGGGTGGTGCAGGCCTGCAAGGGAGTTGCCATCATTAATTGTCATACGTCAGCGAGTCTGTATCAGCGAACGGCAGCTCCTGAGTGAGCCGGTTACCTGCAGCCTGAGGCTCTGGATCTCCTGCTCCAGGGCTCGCTTGCTGAACTCCAGCTCCTTCAGCTGACAGTCCTTTTCTCCCTCAGTGAGCCGCAGCGAGAGGAGCTGCTCTTCCAGGGAGCGACACTTGGCTGCGCTCTCTCTGAGCCCTTGCTGGAAAGCATGAAGAGGAGTGAATGAACGACTGACCCGGTGTGTCCCTTCAGGCAGGAGCAGGGTCACCCCCAGCGCAGAGCAACAGCACACGGGCTCGTTTCTGGCTGTGACTACCCTGAAAAGAGGTGTTTAGCTTTACCTGCTGCTGACGATTATTCTCTCTCAGAGAAGTCAACATAGTTTCGTATTCTTTCACTTGAGAATCTTTAAAAGCCAAATCCTTCTTGAGTAAGACGCTGTCGGTTTCTAACTTCTGCAAGACAAAGTGTTTACAGTCAATAGCTGCCGTTTTCAGTAAGCTTTTGCCATGTGCATGAGGAATTAGCAGGTGCTGTTTCAGAACTGAGAGTGTTTGTTGCTGCCCAGCACTGTAGCACCTGCAGCTCTGTGTGCTGGAGTTAAGCAGCAAGATCTTGGACATGGCTCTTGCAGCCTGTCCCAGAACTACTCGTAGTTATTTATGCTATTATTAGGCTTCGACAAGTTGAGCACTTGAAAACGATGGCTGGAATGACACCTGACCTCCCGACTCTACAAGTCGTGCAAGTCCATTCAGACACCAGCCACTTCCACTGAAGTGACCGAAGCCTGGGCTTCCCCACTGGAATGTCATCGGAACTGACCTCCCACTGACTGGCAAAACCCAAGGGATGAGGACAGAGAAGGGGAAAGTACAGCTTACCCCCAGGTCGTCCTGCAGATGGCAAAGCTCTTCACGTAAATTCTTGAACGTGGAAAGCACAAGTCTCAAAGATTTATCAGAGGTCACTCTCATCTGGGGGGAAGCAAGGGCAGTGTGTACCAGGAGGGTCAGCAGCTTTGGGCACCATAGCACAGAACAGAGAACTGCCCCATGGCTGGAAACACTCCCAGAACTACCACACATCATCCTCAGGAGCACCCAGTTCCTACAGTGAAACACCTTTTCATGCACTTTGTTCTGCAAATGGCAGTTTTTAAATTACTGCCCTGGAACACAGGGTGATGTTGAGAACAGAGGGAACAAGAATGCGAAGCACTGCCCGTGCCCACTAGTACAGGGGAAATAATAAAGGTGTTCCTGCTGCACTGTCACCTCTGGAGTGTTCAGGGCTTCCTGACTTAGGCTGGGTTAGAACAATTACTGTCCTGCCTGCAAAGCCACAGAGCCAGTCACCATCTCTGAGATGGGGCAGAGCATGCTTGCAGACTGAAGGCAGGGGCATGTAATTACAATTTTTAAAATTTTAAATAAAAAACTCCATACAACCAACTCCTCCCTTAAAAGGGAGAAGATCCCAAAGACTGAAGGAGTCAGTGGATGAAGAAGAAAGGCCGTGTTGCACGGCAGCCTAACACTGTTCCTTGTTTTCCTTTGAATGGATGTTAACAGCACAGATCGGTGCATTTCATGGTAGGTTTCTAATATTTGAAAGAAGAAAAACAGATTTCGAAGAACAGAGTAATTCCTCAAGTTTTGACTCATGGAAGGGCTGAATTTCCTGTGCAACAGACATGTTTGTTACTGCCTGGACAAGGGAAACCCTCCCTTCTGCTGCTCCTCCGCTGCTCCTTTCCCAATAACTCACACTGCAGGAAAGCCGTCCACATCACCATCAGTGTGGTGATCCTCCCTGGTCCCATTTTTTTATCCCCACTGGTGGTATTATGTGACTGAGGTTTCAAAATCAACATTTCTAATGTAACCACCTCTTTGTTTCTAATTAAAGTGGAATTTCAGTTTTGACTTATGGTTTTGTTGGGTTTATTGTGAAATACACTGTAAGAGTAGATAAAAGAGGATTTACTTCAAACTGGTTGAATTCAGGCTACAAAATACAAGTAAATCCCCTCTCAGCTATTATTAGTGCTACCAGGAAGGGATTCTAAGCTCAGGATCACCTCACCGCTCTCTCCGGGAGCCCAGATCTGGGGGGATAGAGCTGCTGAGCAGCGCAGGGAGTTTGGGATCCTGCTCTAACAGAAATGGTTCTGTTTTGTTACTGAATGTCATAAACCTCAGAACGTAACACTGTGCGAGAGGTTCTGCACCACAACATCTGTCACAGGTGAGAGCGAAGCTGTTTGTTAGGATTGAATGTGCTTGACAATTAATGTTCAACAGTCAGCGCAGCACCGCCTGTTTGACATTAGCTTTGGAAGTAAAGCATTAATATACAGCACAGACAGACAAAAAGATGCAAGATCTGTGTTCTCCTAAAACTGGTCAGAAGCCAAGTGAAACTGCAGGAAAGCACCAGTACAGCTCAGTTTAAAATATGTAAAAATTCTGTGGAACCAACTGCCACAATATGGCACTGGGGGCCACCTCTGTGACTCCACACCCTTTACACCAGAAAAAATTGGCGTAAGCAGAACAGAGTGAAGTCTGTTATGAACAAAGCCCCTGGTGTCCGTAAGGCAACTTCCACTGTCTCACGCTGCTCCAGGCTGCCACCCCCCTCACCCTGCTCACACACCTGGAGGAGGTAGCGAATCTGCTGCTTCGTTGCCTCAGACAGTCCTTTGGGATTAAATCTTCAATCTCTTCAGTCTAAGCAAAGAAGGGAGGAAAGGGAGACATCCTCATTAAGAATTTTGTCTGGGAGATCATTATGTGGTTTCTTCATTAATTACACAACTCTACTATGAAAAACATGGTTAGTGCAAGGCAAATAAGAGTGAGAATAGATCAAAGTGCCCCCAAGAAAACCAGTTTCCCCACAGTCTGATAGATGCGTGGGGTACAAAACCTGAGATGAAGTGACACAGGGAGCACGTAGTCAGAGGAGTCCATGTGCACCTGTATTTTAAAGCAGAATTCAGAACAATCCTCTCAGGAGGAGTAACAGCTAAAACAGCTGCCAGCAGTTATGTGCTAGGGAGGAGCAAACCTCGTGTTTCTGAAGTGACCAGTGTGCACCAGGGATCGTGCCAGTGGTGCAGTGCCATTGCTTCATTCATTTCACCTAGTGAAGTCATCCCACCACATACACCAGCCCTTTAAAAACAAGGCGCTGACGGTGCTGTGCTGGCCCAGCTCACAGCAGCGAGCCCTCTGCAGCCCCCAGCGCCCTGTCCCTCGGCCCCCGTGCCCCCTGCTCTGTGCTACCCAGCACTCGGCAGCATGTGCTGCCCACCAGCAGCTTCACTGCCAGGAGAGCAGAAGAGCCTTCGAAGCAATGCAGGGAATACAACGTCGCTGCATTGTTTGTTTTACAATGAAACCATTATTGGCACATCAGGAAAAGAACTCGTATCAGAATAATGCAAATTAAAAGTTTCCTTCAGTACTGCCACATTTGCAAAGTACCTGCCAGCTGCTGGTCTCAGGCTCTCAGTGTTACTACCAGCCAGGAAACATTAACTCACAAAGACCAGCATCCCTCACTGAACTGGCTCGGGTCACTGGCTGTTACCAAACCCCTGTGACTAGCACTAGTCAGGAACAGCCGCTCGAGCGCACCCACTGCTTACCTGGCAGGTAAAACTCAAGGTCCTGGTTCCTGCAAGACACAAAGCCAAGGGGCCGGTTAGCAGAAAGCTGCCGGAGAACGGTAACAACTCACACCACGTTCACAGCTACAAAAGATTTCTTTAACACGGATCGAGGAAGGTTCTTTAGCCAATGAGGAGCTGTTGCCTTCCTTTTACGGTGCTCGGCAACAGGAGTTGTTAGTGCTCCAGTCTCCTCCGATACTTCTAACAAACAGCAGCACAGTTAACACAGGCCGACTATCCCCGTTTCTCCGGGCAGTTACCCAGTTACGTTCGGTTAACCAATTACATCCTTAACTGCCTGGGCGATGGTTACCCAGAACTATGCTGTGATATACTGACATGCCTGAGGTGTTTACCGAGCGTCAGGTTTTTTATGATGCTCAAACTCCACTTTTCCCCTGCTAAGGGACCACTTTTGTTATTTCAGTAAAATTGGAAAGCACCAAACAAGACTGGGAGTGAGAGCGGAGAACAAAGCGATGGTGATGGAAGGGTGAGAAAACTGTAAAGACTCAGATTCCTGGCTGCTGCAGTTCTGCAGTTCTTTCCAAAGACGATCTGCAGGGTGCTGCAGAACACAGGCTGAACATCGGTTTGCGTGCAGATACTGAGCTTTCTGCCTCTCAGTGGCCACCTTTTAATCCATGATGTGACGTAACGTAACACCAGGACAGAGAAAATGGCAATCTGGACATTTGGGTTGGTTCCTCAGGACGCAGTAACAGAACTGTATCATTAAACATACGTCAGAGCACGCTGTGCAAGGGCTTGTTTGCTCCGTGTGCAAACAGGCGTGGGATTTGTAATTCTTAATACCTGGCTTACAGCATTTTTATGTCCTCAGGTACTCAGCAAATAAGGTGAATGTGCAAAATACACAGTCACTACTGGCTGTCAGGGAAGAAAAACAACTTGCCACCACCGCTGTCCTCCCAGCCGTGCCCTGCCAGGAGTTGTGGGACATGGAAAGGACAGGACAGACACACAGCCAGTACCTTCCTCCGATCTTTTCCACATGCTGTAGTAAACAGCTGTGCAAGTCGTTGGTCTTGCGGTTCAGTTCAGCGAGGAGCTCCCCGAAGTAGCGGCAGTCCAGCTGGTCGCTGGTTTCCTGAGAGCAGTTCACCTGGCAGGAGAGACGCCAAGGAGATCATAACCAAGTGCCTTCCGGAGACGAAAGCCAAGCATGAAAATGTGACACGTAGGATGGACTTGGTTTTGTTTGCTCTTACTAATTTGGAATTTGTTTGCACTGGTGTTTTCCTTGCAGCCCGTAGAAACACCACGACCTGCAACCTGCTGTAAAATGAAGGGTGAAGGAAGCTGGTTTAGTGCGTCCAGTGAATCTGCGTCAAATCTTTGAACTGAAAACAGATGTGGAGCCCTTACTGAGCAGTTCAGGTAGAGAGCGACCCTGAGTTGGCGTATGTCGAGTCTACACAGTCACAGATCTTTTCTACAAAACCTTACAGTGCCTTACAGCACTCAATCTCTGCTGTACAAAGACTGACAGATGAAACCTGACTCAGTGGGTAATGCTCCCAGATAAACCCAAACCAACCAGCAGGATTTAACACATTTAACAGACAATGACCGACGATCAGTCACTACACCCAAGTGCAGCTCTGTGCCAACAGGAAATAGGGTACAACACCTAAACCGGCCTTTTTTAACTTGCTGGTTTTTTCTTAATGGCATGTGACAGTCTCAGCCAGCTCTAGACAGTGTCTGCAACCACCACGTACAGAGAAGTGGCCTGCAATGGTCACACAGGCTCTGCGGGTTACTTACAACAGGCGTACGGTGCCATTCTCTGTGTCTGCAAAGGTTTGTACTCCATGTACAAAAAAGAATACACCCTGAGTAGTAAATCACTCAGCAAACACTTCTCACCGGTTCACAGGTTTGCACTGTTACCCTCCTCACTGTGTTTCCTCTGCAGTCATCGCTCACAAAGACTGGAATTATTTCACAGGGGCTACTGGTCTGTGTCTGCTGGCACTGGTGAGTGACTTGGGCCTGCTCAGAGTGCTGGCAGGGCTGGGCAACGTAGCACTGGTCAGCTTGCTGGGGAAGCTGGCTTTGCTGGGAAAACTGGTACTGCTTCTCCTGGAAACCAGAATGGAGTTTTGTAAGCGGCTGGGCATGACGAGATGGAAGCTTAATGCATAAATGAACAACATGCAGGTTTGCACAGAAAGACTGATGAAGGTCTCAGATTGTTAATTACACTAAGAAAATTGCCTTTTTTCCTAATTGAACATGAGTTTGCCTCACACTTTCATATTTCAAAGCTGTAAATCCCAACTCCTCAAATTTTAGCAGCTGCAAATGAAAAGCACAGGAGACACCCTTCCTGAGGTCACTCGGTTGTTGCTCGTAACATGCTCAGGCAACGGGGATCTCCACGATTTAATCTGCATATCCTGTTTCATTAGGAACTCTTTTAAAAAAGAGCTCCAGTTCAACTCCTTACTGAGTTTTTGCTATTTCAGAAAAAAAAAAACTGGTACAGGAAAGGGCTGAAGACATTTTCCTCTCTAAATGCTTTCAGCAATTCCACTTCGGAACACAGGGACCACATTACAGCCGCCTCTTGTGCCGCTGCAGGAGGACCCAACACTGACATTCTCCAGCTGGGAGGAGGTTTCACAGTGGGTCTGGAATGGGCCACACACCCAGGAGCAGTCGGAGCACTATACCTCAACAAGGCAATTCTCAGGTTGACGGTGGTTCCCACATCCCCCCTAAAAAAGAAAACCCCAACCCAGAAACATTACTTTTTGCTACCATCTGAATTTCTTTTGCAACAGATAATGTAAACAACCAACTTACTTGGAAAGGACTTAATAGCTCGTATTTTCTTATTGTCTTCTCATAGATGACATTATTTCCAGGACAGAAATTCCCCCTCTAAGAAATGGGGATAATGGCTCCTGTAAAACCAGTTAATAAACACATTCATAAATGTCATCAAACAGCAAATCCAGAATTAGTGCAATTTTTGCTAAAAAATGGTCAGGGAGTTTGTGATCCAAAGACACATACTCTTTGAGGTAGTTCTTTAAGATACATACATTTGAGTCCATCTGGACACAAACTGACTGGGCTTCCATCTAGACCATGTTTGAAATAAAAATTTTAAAATAATTTGTGCTACTATGACAAGTATTAACAGGGACTTCACTGGTGAGAGCTGGGGAGCCTGCCTGGCGATTCTGGAGGAGTTTCCATCCCTCATTCATTTCATATCTCACCATCAGAGGAATAGGGTGTGTGATTTCAAAATATTTTGCATCCCTGAGGGAGGTAGCTGAGCACTTCCCCGCATCAGGAGAATTAAGGGAAGAAGAGTTTCACAAAGCAGAACTCTGGCTCTGAACAGCTTTCCTACCTGGTCAGGATTCTCGATAATAATCCTTCGAATAGTGCCCTGCAAGGAAGGAAATAAGCAAAGACTCAGTGGACCACCACCAGTTATAACCAACTGGACACATTGCCTGGAAGCTCCACATCCAGTTCTTGATTCACGTAAGCAAAATCCCCCACGGAGTCTAAGCTAAGGACTGGGCAGTTTGTTAGGTTACAGCATGCTATTTATTCCTCCTCACAGAACAAACTTCCAGTTTTCATAATAAAGCATTTCTTCCCTTAACCCCTGGGCAGTGCTTGGGAAGCTCATGAAGCCACGGTTCTGTCTCGGAGACATTCTTAACCGGGTAAGAGCAGCTCTGAAGTAGGTCAGATTTACAGCTGCAAACTGTTGTGTAAGTTCAGAAAGCCTGGAGCAGTTTTCCAGATCTCCAAAGAGTGAATCATAACAGCACCAGGAAAGATAAATCAAAGTAGAAAAGAAACTGTTTCAGCAGCAATCATAGTAATTAAGAAATCTCAGAATTCTAAGTGCTGCAGAAAACTTAGAAAGCTGACTACTCCTCCCCCCATACGCTGCGTGCTTGAGGTAGGTCCCTCAAGGAAGGCAACCCACCGACGTCAACAGAACTCTCTGTATCGGGATGTAACACCAAAGGAGACAACACGGAGGAGGACACACCGCCCAATTCCTACATCACCCTGACGCCTACGGAACTTGAACTAAAAAAGCAAAATACGGATAAAATCAATGCCACTGGTCTGTCCTTCATGCCGGTTTCCCAGCAGCTGCTCTGACCCAGGTGAGGCAGCCCCCAGCCTCGCCCCGCTGGCTCTGTCCATGGGAGAGCAGTAACTGTTTTTGTTCGGAGCTGACTACCATCGTATGGCAGATCGTGCACAAAAATAAAAGACATGTTTTCCATTTACTGAGAAGCTGCACAAACCTGCCTGAACTCAATAGTGCTGCCACAGGGCTCTGAACGCGTAACTCCCACTGTGTGGTTGAGAGAAGATAAATTATTTCATCTGGTTACCTCTGTGTTCTCCAAGGAACACGTTCAGAGCTGAGAGGACTCGAGCATTTTCAGCTCAAATATAGAATATTCCAAAGGACAGTCTAATTGTATCTGGGATATTATACAGAACCAAAGGATGTTTTGCTTGGATAGAATTATGCTTATTCTTAAGATGACCAAACTCTTTCATTTCCAAAGAACTGTGATGCAAAGACATTCCCCTCGCTCCTCTGCACACACAGATTTGCTCGCCTGCCCTCCCACACGAGCCGAGCAGGCTGGACTTGCACAGGCTGGGAGGGAACAGAGAAGCCAGAACCCCTGTGACACGGTGCCAGCCTGAACCACCCACCCACAGCTCCTCGCTCTCCACAGGAGATGCCACCTCCATGGGTTCTGGAGCCGGTCCCTCAGCAGCACGGTGTCCCTGCCATGGGAGATGGATGGCCTCGAGCTATCTCCATTTTTCCATTACTCCCAAGGGACACAGCTCAGGCCACTCGCTAATCTCCTGCAGTGTTTTGGAGATCAACATTCTGTACAGGGAGAAGGAAGGGGAGGGTGGGATTTTAACAGGGAGAGCCCAGCGCTGTTGTGGATTTCAGTGGCACGACTGAGGCTGGGATTTATAATGGCCTGACTAGTCGTTCTGGGTCCATGGTTATAAGGACAATTTCAAAAGATTCTAATGACTTTTGCTCGTCTTTAAGATTCTTAAATATGATTTTTAGATTTTAAAATAAACCTCTAATAGATTTATCTAGTTATTGTGCAAACTTCATGCAAAAACCATCAGTACACAAACTTCTATTTCAACAAGTCTCCCTTAGTTTCAGACAAACCCGCAATTAAGGTGAGAATCTCACCTATGTCAGAACCTTTTATCCGTAACATATTGCCTCGTTAATTACAGGCAAACCAGTCATCGAAACAGAATTTATGGGTTATGTTTGGCAGCTGCAATACGGAAATGGCAGGGCTGTTCCAAACCATACAGACTGACCGTAGGAGCTGGTTAACGTACCATTTCCACATCGGGAGGCGAGAGCCCTCAGCACCGCACAGGGCCGAGCAGACATCTCCTGTGTGCCACTTCACATACTATTTTTTCATGACCACAGTGAAAGGGTTTGTACATGTAAGCTGTAACGGAAGAGAATTTATTCTAAAGAACACCCTTCATTTAGTTCAAGCAGAGGAGAGCAAAATGTGCTGTTAATTACTCCCGGTGAAGCCTGTGATGGCTGGGAACAGCACTTGGCTTTTATATCAAAGATAAAAAAAAGTTAGACAGAAAAAGTACAGAAAACTTAATCCTGAACCACAAACAACCACTTTCACATGTGCTATATGCACACACTGGTTTCGAACTGTCCCTCCCTCTGGCTTATTACACACATACGTGAACAAAACAGACCACACCAACCACACGACTCAACAGTCAGGCTGCCGGTTGTTACTGTTCCTCTGCCCGGGCTCTGCAGCAGGAACTCAGATACTGCTCCGCGACAGCCCTTTGCCTCACCCACAGCAAGAAGCTTGAACTACAGCTCCAGGCTGCCGTAAGCTGAAAATTCCAGTGTCCAGTTAAAACACCTCGTGAGGTGTGGTCACACTGGTTGGTTTAAGCAGCTCTTACATGATCTGTTCAAAAGGCGACTGAACCAACACATAAGGAATTTCCTACCCCCTTCCCTGCACTTCTTTCTGGCAGCTCCCATTCAGCACCAGGTATGCAACTTCTGTCCGCTCCCGCTGACCTCCCCGTTTGTTACGGCTCTCTTCTTTAATCACTTACCAATAATCTTTATTAAGAGCTTTCCCTCTCCGCCATTAAAACTGCATCCCACACAAAGCCCGGTCTGAACTACACTCTCTTCTGTCTTTAAAGTCTAATCCAGCAAAACTCTTCAGCGAAAAATTGCTGTTCATCAGCATGACTTAATGGCTTCAATGTCTAAACAGATGTTGGAAGTTAAACACCCTCTGCAGAGCAGGGACAGCTGCGAGTCTATAATCAAACCAGTCAGGTACTTATCTGAGTGGAGGGAGCCCGGGACCGCGGTGTTTATTGTAATGAATGTTTAATTAATTGAGCGCGGTTCAGACTATCATCTGGCCTAGTCAAGCAGATCACTTATCTGGGAGGTGACAGACCAGCGTTTACACTCCTGCACCCATCTTGCATCAGAGGGATTAAGAGCTTTGATACAGCAGGAAGTGTCTGTCATGGCCAAGTCCTGTAAAGCCATTAGTGCCACGGGTCCCTTCCCAGACCGGACAGGAGCCACCCTACAGAGGAAGGCAGCCCTCACACTACGCAAACGAGGCCTTGAAGAGAAATCGCATTTCATATTGGTCTTAACCCCTGTTCTTTTTCATAGTCAAATCCTTTTATACCACAGGAACAAAAATTAAGAGTTCAACTTGAAACAAACAGACATTGCCATAAAGCATTACACACCAATCCCACCGCTAGTGATAGCAGCAGTCTGATGTGTAAGAGGAAAAAACAGTTCAAGAGTAAAATCTGATTTCCTTTTCTGATTTTATAGGCAAAGCTGTTCTTACATCATTCATTTCTAGTTTTAAGATCCAGTTAAGATACCAATCGCGTATGTTAAAATTGTATTAAATTCCATCAATACCTTCAAGCTATTCCTTGCACATACATAACAGCCGCAAACCTGCTCAACGACATCGTGAGCCTATTTCAGCAGAGCTAAAGGAACTCTGGTGCTCCCCTGCCTGCTTAGGTGCACACGCTGTGAGTACCATCGACTCCAAGCGAACCAGGCAGCGCACACACCTTTCTGTTGTATTGGCAGGAGCGGCAGCAGAAAAGTGGTTTTGTGTAGATCCCCTCAGTGGGACAGAGCACCTGGCCGGCAGCAGCAGCAGCACGGGGCTCCTGCTCTGGCTAGGTTTTTACTGTTCAGTGGACAAAACGGGCAAAAATAGCGCAACAGGAGAAGGTATTTAGAAGTTCACACTTAAAAAAAAAAAACACAGAAAAAAACCCCACAGCAAATTAGACTTGCTAACCAGGGAACAAATATGGGATTGGCTGATGCATTCAAAATCCAAAGACAAGGAGAAATTTAAAAGGAATTCATTCTAAGAGTTACATATCACCTTTCCCTACTCAACGGAGCCGGGGTTTATTTCGTTAGCTGGCCATTTCATCGCTGAGATCTTTCAGCTCTTACCTGCCCCGCACGGTGACCGGGTCGGCAGGGCCGGCGCTGCCGGGACCCCCGGGTACGGGCTGCGGGGGTCCGCTCGCTCGCCGCCCCAAGCCTGCTCAGCACCCATCCACCACTAAACGATTAAATCAATTACGGGTCGCCGGTATCCACGCTGCAGAAGGAACAGCCCCAGCGTGGATTAAAACCGCCCTGCTTCGCGCCCGGGAGGTCGCGGGAGCTCGCAGGGAGCGGCTGGCCCTGGCGAAGGCCCTCAGGGGGCGACGGGCCGGTGAGCGGCCCAGCACGGCCGTCCCCGCCGCGGCCCCCCGCTCCGGGGGCTCCTCCGCCCAGTCGGCAGAGCCGTGAGTTTTCCCGGACGGGTGTTTTGTGAAAGGGCCGAGTGTTTTTTACGGCCGTCGGGGGTAAAGCGACTTTTCAAAGGAAAACCTGCGGGCAGAGGCGGGGCGGGTGGTGAAGGGCTCGGCCGGGCCCAGCCCCGCGGCAGGCTGCGGCGCAGGGCCCGCAGCACCGCCCGGCCTCGCTTCCCCCGCGGCGGGAAACGCGTCCCGACCCTCTTCTCTGGCGGGCAGCACCCGCAGGAGACCCGCAGCCTCGCCGTCGTGCCCGGCGGCACAAGGGCGTCTGGCTCATGGCCAGGCGCCGCCTTTGCCTCCGGGGAGCCTTTCGCTTCGACGCCGCCTCAGCCCGGGCGGGAGCGGGACACCGCGGCGGGAAGGGCGGCCGGGCGGGCAAGTGCAGCCCAGGCTGGGCCGGGGAAGACCAGGGCCCCAGGAGGGAGAATGAGGTGGGGCAGGGGACCCGGCCGCGCCCGCTGTACCTGTTGCGGCGGGTCGCAGCCGGCGATGACGGACTGGTAGCCGTGCGAGCACTCCAGCGGCGAGGCCGCCCGGGAGGAGCAGGACGTGCTCACCCGCCGGCAGCCGGGGCCGTAGGTCCGCACCCGGTCGTACGCCACGCTGCCATCCTGCTGCTGCTGGGGCGCGGGCTCGAAGCACGGCACGGGCCGCGGCAGCGGCTCAGGGCAAGGCGGCGGCTCCCGGCACGGTGGTGTCTGCGGCAGCGGCGGGGGCTCCGGGCAGGGCGGCGGCTCCCGGCAGGGCAGGGGCCGGGGCAGCGGCTCCGGGCAGGACAGGGGCCGGCGGCCGGTGGGGAGCGTGCTGTAGTGCTGCTGGCGCCGGTAGTGTTGCTGGTGCTGCCGCTGCTGCTGGAGGTGCGGGGGCAGCGGCAGGGGCTGCAGCTGCTGCTGGCCCCCGAACATCCCCGCCGCGCTCGGGAGCCGCGGGCTCCAGGGGGAGCGGGGCGGCAAATGCAGAAGGGAGTCGGGGCAGGGCGGCGATTAGTACCTGCGAGAGAGCCGCGCCTAGGGCGGGACACACCTTCGGGTGGCAGAGCCCCGCGGCCGCCTCCCCCGCTCCGGGCAGGCGGCCAGCCGGGAGCGGACCCGCCGCTACCGGCGCAAAGGGGCGGCCCAGGACCGGGGGGCGGCCGGGGCCGCCTCTCACCTCTCCGTCGGCGGGAGAGCGCGGCAGGGGCGCAATATGGCGGCCCGGACGGCGGGGCGGCCCGGGCTTGTTTTGCAGCAGATTGCCCTTTCTCCCTGGCCCTCGGGTCCTGCCTGGCGGAGCGCTGCAGCAGCAGATACCGCCCTCGGTTCCAGCCTTCAGGTAACAGCGCCGTAACGAAACCTCGCTAATGGAAAAAGTAGAGGAAAACGCAGCGCTTTGTTACTGACCCGTTCACCACGCGTGTCGGGGGAGCGCACGTATACAGCTCTTCGCTGCTCAGGGAAATGGCTCGAAGACTCTCGGCACGAGGTTACGAACTTGCCCGCAGCAGCCGTCGCCTTCTCCCCCCGCAGCAAACCGCCTGCAGCAGCGGGGTCGGGGAGCGCTTTCTGAGCGCACCGGCAGCGCAGGGGCCAGTACAGAGGGACTGCAGCACGGCGCTTATCTGGAGGGGATGGAGTTACTTCTCCAAAATCTCGCTCCCTCGAGAGGAATGTCAGCTCCAGTTAGTTTCTCAATCCAGCATATTGTGGTTTGGGTTCCTTTGGCTGCGTCAGACAAGCCCTATCTGGGAACTTAACTTTGTTCTGCAAGGTAATGTAGCAATAACATAATTGTAGAATCTTGTGTAATTAATGTTATCCTTAATAATAAACCTTAAGATTCTTAATAGTGTCAGTTTGTTTCCCTGACGTGCTTACTCTGCTTTAAGGTCACACAATACCGTCACACTGAACAAAACTACTTGCTATAGTACCGTGTTATGGCCAAACCCCTTTGATGTTCTGGAGCAATACCGGCTGTGTCACTCTACCTGGCCTTACGTTGGGCTGAAAGCTCCGTCTCAGAAATCAACAAGTGCTCACAAAATCTGCTCAACAGGTGGCTCGGAAGCTATGAATTTTAGGCCGAGGTCCTACACACAATTCAGTATTTTAAGGTACTGTGACACCTGGAAACATACTCATCAAATAGAAAAAGTTTTAACTTTCCTTCAGGCATCAAACCCAAACAGACATCTAGTTACATAGGAGTGTGTATAAAAAGCATTTGAGGTAAGTTCTGTCCCACGGGTTCAAAGAAACTATATGCAAAGACAACCACTGTTCTCTTTAAAACCTCATTCTTGGTCCACCAGCTTGGAAAAAGCTACTGCTGGCTTCCCACAAAACCATGCAAAAAAGACCATCTCTTGGAAAGCAACGGTCTCTGTTTTACACAAACCGTAAGAAATTGGTTTGTGCTTCAGTGGGAAACTACAGAAACTACAGTAGCACTCCTGAGGGGGGAAAAAGTGCTGTGTGTAATGTAAAATGTGGGAAAGGCAGCTGGTTAGCCAGCTCGAGCCCCTTCCCAGCGAGCAGCACTCTGCCCTGTTAATAAAGAGTGGCTGCGGAGTTTTGTACAAGGGTCAGCACAAAGCAAGCCCAAAGTCTGCCATTGTAATGGAAATAGAAATAACTTCTGGGAAGCTTTGTAGATGTGGCAAGGATGAGTGGAGTCATAAATAATAACAGTAATATGTGCACGGTGATCTGTACCAGTTAATGAAAAGAGCCTCAAACAAAGCACCTGAATGTTAATGCAACCAAAGTTTTATATACATCTAGACCCAGGAATGCTGCTGCATTCTCTGTCCTACGGGGTGTTACCTGTGAGTACGAGTTCGTTGCTGTGACAGCTGTGGCTAGGGGAGTAAAACTGTATTTCGATATAAAATAGGAGAGAAAATACTCACTTGGGAAAGACACTACAGGAAATGTTATATTCTGATGTTCACGCTTAAATGCTGTAAATGCTCACACAGGGTTGGGAAGCTGAAGAGGCTGAGGAAGAGAGGGTTAAGCAGCAGGCAAACTGGCAGGGGTAAGCAACTTGAGCAGAGATAAAAATCTGCTTTCAGCTAGAAGGAAGACTCTGGAGTTGAAGGGAAGTTAGAACCAGCTGGTAAGAGAGACTTCGGCTTCTGATCCTCCCTTTGAAGGAAAAGCCCTAACGCACTTGAGGTTTGGAGGAAGGTGCCTGTCTGCAGACACTGATCCAGATAGCCCAGTGCAGCCACTTTGTCCCTGTAACCTCCTAACCCTGGGCTACCTGGAACAGACTGCGCTGCTAGTGGGACAACACCCGGCAGAGAAAGGGATCTCAGCAGGAAGACATGCCGCTCCTCATTCCCAACGGCTGGGACAGCCCGGCCACAGAGCTGTGCTCTGGATTAACACACAAACGCTGACACCATTAATTGCCTATAAAGATGAAGTCAGGCAGAATACAGAGTATTACTTGACTGCAAGTACAGAGGCAGAATGAATGGGACAGAAGAAAGAAATCAGGCTTCGCTTAATATGAATATATATAAGGATGGGGAAGTGCCTGGTTGGGGAGAGGAGGAAGAATGCAAATGCTTTGAAGCAGCAAAGTGAAATCTACTCCCTTGCAAATGCAGGTGGCAGCCTGACACCTGGGAAAACGGAAAATGTGGTCTTTGACTGCCAAGCTGGCACAGTGGGTAATAAAACAGCACATCTTTTGTCCTCTACTTGCTCTGTCTGTCGTTAAACAGCTACAGATGCTCTGCACACAGAGACCTCTGGAACATCAGGAGCTCCTGCTCCATAGGTGCATTTGTGTGTACGTATCACACAAACACACACCGGGGTAGAGGGGACTATAGAGGAGGCACCAGGAGATGAGTGGGGATGGGAAAACTGCAGACGGGTACTGAGCAAAGGTCTACCTGCGGAAAACCCAGCTTGTGAGGAGGGAGCATTGGCCCCATCTGCCACATTTCCAGGACAGAGAATACTGAGGAAAGGATGACAGTACTGCCAGATCCTTTGTCCTTCTGCTCCAGGCCTCTGCAATCATAACATATGCTGTTTCCCATGAGAAGCACCTCTTAGGAAACACCTTGATACTGCTTTAGGACAGCACCAGTTGGGTAGTTGTATTTTAATTAAAAACATAAGAACAACTATAGCAGTTCAGATCAAGATGCCATCTAGATCTCGAGCAGTAGCAGATGCTAAAGAACCATCAATACATTTCAAAAAGTGTCTGAAGAGGACAAGCCAGTCTACCACTTTTCTCTCAATACTTTCCCACTCACCAACTATTGTCAGCTCTGGGTATTTCCTAAGGACAATATGTATTTTTCTCACCAGTAATCTCCAATCTCACATACGGTCTTGCCCCTTGGATTCATGTAAACTTTGTGCACCCAGGAAGCCCTCTGGAACTTCAGCAGATTTACTGCTGCAGGAAGAACCTCCTTTTGATTCTGACTCTAGCTGAACAGCCCCTGGTTCTGTACAACCTTGTCATGTCTCCGTTAAGTCCCCTCTCTTCCAGGCTAGGAAAAAACAGCCCTATTGAACCTTATTCATGTTATTCCACATCGTGGGAGATTAATGCCCTTTTCCATGACCCTTCTCCAGTACGAATAGATCATTGCACCCTGTTCCAGATGTGGGAAAATCGGGGATTCATACAATGGTGCAATGATGTTTACTTCGTTATTCTCTATTATTTTCCTAATAGCTTCTAATGTCTGATTTGCTTTTTTTTGTCTGCCACTAAGCTTCTTGGAGTTATCTGTCATGTCCACAGGGTCTTGCACTAGAGCAGTAACAGGCCGCTCAAGAGCCCATCCTTTCACATGTGTATACTGATCTGCAACAACTTTTGATCTGCTGTATTCTGTGCTGGCATTAACTGATGATCAGACCACACAGTGACTGTTGCAAGTTTGAAGGAAAACTCTCTTATCCCATTAATATATAATATTTGTAATAAATTGCGATAGTAGTTTAAGTTTATACACTTCAAAAAGAAACAGAAATCCTTGGAATATACCTAAAAAATCCAGACTTAAAAATTGCATCTAATAATTAATACATAGGATGATTTATAATCTAAAACTGTCAAGGAACATGCAAATACATTCCTAATGTTGCTATACCAGCAGAGGGGAAAAAGAATCTTTGTCTTATAGTATGACAAAGGTATAGAGTGACAAAACAGAGTAAAATCACTTTGTTTTATAAGGACACTGGTTTGGTGATGGCTGTCAGTACCTTCAAGAACTCAAAAGAAGAAGTAAAACACCACCGTGCCGTACTCAACCTTAAGCAAAAGTCACCCTTTTGTTCTAACCATTTCCCTATTTGAATTCTTGAGGTTATTTAACAGTCAATTTACTTTGTTTCAGATAATTAATACTGTGCATGAGATTGGTGATCAAACAAAAAAAACACGTTGAGCAACTTTTGTCCAATCCATTAAAGCCCTTATTCAGCATGCTAAAGAGTGAGTGGCCCATTGTAATGACACCCTGTCATCATTTACCTAATATAGACTGCAAAAAATAACTTCAGCATATACCATCTAACTATAAGGCTTAGTACGAAATAAATAGCAAAAGATGATGCTAAACTTTCCTCTTCTCGACATACTGCCAGTCCTTGGAGCACCTCTCAGTGATATCTGTATTACGTGGATTTATAGTTCAGTGATGCTCTAAGAAAGCTGATACAGGAAAAGGGCCTGCAGCCATGTGGGACACAGTAGGGCACAGCTGATCTGCCGAGCTCGATACTTCTAAGCGTCACACCAAGGAAAGATAATACGTTCATTATGACCAAAGAGCAGGAAACGAGTTCAATTCCAAAGCAACACTCTGCGTTTCCGTCTCCTGGACACACTGCACTGCCTGAGGAACAAGCCTCTTCATTAAAGCAGATAAAGTGGCTGCCATCGTGACACACTTTAAAATTTACCTTGGATTTTTAGGGAGATCAAGACGGGGATTAGGGTGTTTACTTATCTTTGGTTTGTTTGCACATGACTAAAAATGTGTCATAGAAACAGCTGGTCTGTCTTTAGAGAAAACCTGAAATCATTACGCAAATATCACAGAAAAGCGTTTAGAATTTGTCTAAAACCCTCAAAAACTGTATAAAACGACTAAAAGCAAGGGAATACATTCTTACCGTCTGTAAATAAAATCTACTATAGACTGTACAGACAATTTTTCCACCCAATAACCTATCAAGAAGAAAGAATGGTTTACCATGTACTTAATTTCAGATGCATGATCATCTCCTCATTATTCAAGTGCTATAAAATTTCTATGGCCAGGTATGCAGGATGATAGGAACTTCAAATACCAAGTGTCATTAACAGGCCGTTCTGTGGGCAGTGGATGCCACCGCTATACAGAGGTTAGAACAAATGTTTAAAAATCCTGGGCAATCTGGTGACAGAAATGGGAACACTTTAACCTGCTTCATGCTACTGCGGCCACCCTGTTCTAGCACCCACTTCTAGTACTGAAATACAGTGTCTCCACGGTGTGGCCTATTTATCTGCTCTTTTACACCATATTACTTGGCTAAATATATTTGAACAGTTATAAGCATACATCTTTCTGTCATGAAATTTAGGGTGGTTTTCCCATAGTTCTCCTCCCTTGAAGTGATGCAAACTTTGCTATGTTCCTATAATGTATACTTGAAATTTTAACTATTTCTCCAAGAACGGAATTTATGTTTTGGTCTCTGTGTAACACGGAAAAGTTTCCAGGTTATGGATGCATTTAGCAAACATTTGGATTTGCTTAAGTAAAACATTGTGCAGAATTTAATTTTAAAATGAAATTTTCTCTTTTGAGAAAGCTTACGTTTCTAATTTGTCTCTTACTGGTCAGGTGGAAAGCAAGAAACCGACTCAACAGCTTTTTTCTTCCATAGACCTGTCGTTTCTTCTTGTGGATTTCAGAACTGGAGCTCATGACAATCCTCCCACATCTGTTTCATCAGCTGATTAAAACGCAGATCTCCTGCAAGGTAACACATTTTTGGATGACGGGCGTTACTCTACCAACTCATTATTAACAGAACGACTTTATGCACCATCAGCAACTTGGCAGCGTAAACAACATGAAACAGTTCTTTTAAATACGACTTGATATTTTGTTAATGAGAGCTTTCATTTAGTGGAAGGCTTTACGGGTTTTGGAACCCCTGTAAGCAGAAAAGTTTTCGTTGTCTGTTAAAACCTTTCTGCAGTAAAGACGGTTTATCTAGCACAAGAAGGAGCTCGGGTAGAAGCCTTATGTAAGGTGATGAATATTTGATTTTCTGATTGTGTTGGGTAATTTGTGGTGTATTGGAATACACCGAAGGGTAACATTTCTTTCTTTCTTGTCTTTTTTTTAGCCCACAAGACACTTGACAAGTTTTAACTTATTCTTCAAAAAGTGAGATCCCTTTGCTGATAGGGACTGAGCATGCTGTTAGGGTTAGTTTTATAACTGCTTTTTATTTACATTTAAACTTGGAAAAAAGTCAAAATCAGAACATTTCAGTTAAATGTGAAATTAAAATTAAAATATACAACTAGAAGGATTACATTTTAAAACCACAACTGCTGGCCTTTCTTGAGGAAGGCATTTTTATTTTGACCCAGTTCCACTGGCTGGCTGTGCTCAGACATGCTGTACCCGTGCCCGCTGGAACCACCGCAGCTGGCCAATATCGTTTGCCCCTCTACCCGAACTCAAATACACAACTTAGTTGTGCCAAGGTAAAGCTAACCCTATACCATGCTGCTAGTAAAACCAGGAACTGCCCTGAGCCAGTAAAGTGTACCCAGTGTTAGAAAGGGGCTTTAGGAAGCACAAACATTCTTCTTGCAACTCTGTTTTACTTCAGTATCTCACCCTTATTTATGCACAGGGTGAGCCTGTGAAAACCAACGTTGAAAGAGGAGTGATTAATGATGGGTGCATCAGAAGGGGAACAGGGCACTCCTGACAGAGGAGGCAGGGGCTCGGGCACCCGGCGCCATCAGCTAGCAGAGCTGGTTTTACTGCCCCTTCTCCCAGGAGTACAGGCTTCAGAATCTGAAACAGCATTCCCGACTGACAGACTTCTTGGATTTCAACAGCGTTTCAGGAATCCTTGTGTAGGTACATGGTGGGGTAACAGACCACTCACCATTTTGGTAAGTACTGTACCTGGGACTCAGAAAGCATTTCTAGTTTGAACCTCTCATCTTTTCTCACCTTCTGTACATGTCCTTCTGGATCAGAGATTCAAAGAGGTCCTACAAAATAATGACGATGTTAATTCCGTAAGGGCAACCCCCCCTCCGCCCCCACCAGTATGTTCTCCTGACAACCACATTCAGTTGGGTTGTAAGTGATGTTTTAAAACACCCTATCATGACATGCAGGATTACTCTTTTATTATGAATTACATTATACTTTGCACCTTCCTCCAAGGCAGGTCTTTATACACACGTATTCTATATAAGGCTACAGAGTAAGAACAAAGTCCATTGAGCAGGGAGAGATTAAAGAGTCTTGACTTTCAATAACTGCCTGCTGTTTCCTCATTTAAAGAAGCTTAACAAATTAGTAGTAGTTTCCTGTAATCTCTGCATATTGGTTATTCGAAGCAAGCAGCCCTCTGAAGAGGTTCTCTGTCATGGGAATGCTGATGATTTACATAGGAATGAGTTTACGTGTGCACAATACCAACAACTCACGCTGCTATTTCAATCTACATTAACCACATTTATGTTTATATCAGATTATTTACTTTTTCTTCAAACATTTTTCCATTTTAGAGATGCATTTAAATAGATTTGTTTTCTTTGTTAACTTATTCACACATCGGTAGTACTTCAGCTTTCCTGCTTCACACATAGTTGTTCTTTTACATCTATTTTTATTTGTGCATTACTGTATTTATCAAGGAAAGTCTTTACCTGCATAACTTGCCAGGCATACGTGTACTAAAAAGCAAGGATACCAGCACAGACAGTAAAACAAGCCTACACGTGATGTGAACATTGCTGCATTAGTTAAGTTCTAAAGAATCTGCTTTAACACTCAGTTTCTTGTGGCCTGTAACAATGGCATAACATAAACCCTTCCTACAAACCTCTCAGAAGGGATCAGCCTCTGGAGTGTATCGGCTGAAGCGGTAGTTCCACTCTGCCTGAAGTGCATTTTCCATATTCAGAAAGACAAAACTTCTCCATCTCAGTTTGCCTGTTCACAGGCAATTTATTAACCAAGTGTTCAGCCACTTCTGTGGCATGAAGAGTCGGGCTGTTAGACCCTTGTTCGTTTGATACTGGCATTCTGAACGGAGCTGAAAGAAGGGACAAGGTATCCAAAGGTGCGTGCACAGCCGCAGCCTTCAGGGAGCTGGAGGTAGCAGCAACATTTTCACTTATATTTAGTCACTTGAGTCAGTGACCTACACAAACTGATACAAGTATCTTGGAATATTTGTCAACGCGGTCCCTTTCCTACTTTCTGTTGCTGTTAGATCAGAGAGCAAGCTAGAATCCTCAGTCATAAACAGGGGCAGGCTTTAAGCCAAATTAAAAAAAAAATAAAAAAAAATTAAAACTTAAAGTTTCAAGAGACTGTTTTAAGACTACCCTGTTTTCATAAAATCTTAAAGGCAATACGAGCTATTTTCTAATACCCATAATGAGAGCAGTCCTTACTTGAGAGGCTGTTGAAGATTCTCGACTTGAGAAATCTTTACTTCCTTTGCAAGAGCGATGCTAGTCTTCCATGTTAATTTATACCATCTGAAAAAATAAGAATATTGGATTTTTTTTCCTAAGGTAAAAACAGAAGGATAAATAAGAGATGGCAAGTTTCAGACCCTAGGTCTTTGTGTGCACAGCCTGTGCTATATCTGGCTCCGTTCATTTATCAGCTATTCAAGCTACTGGTAAAATTCTCACCTCATAAAAACAACAATAGTAACAACAACAAAACCGACCAGCATCTTAATGGTATCAGAAGAGATGTTCCCCCATTCCTAGCAGCCCAACTTCTGTCTCGAAGGCAGATTATCCACAAAGTGGAATGAAAGCATTCTACACTAAAGAGCATATGGCTAAAATAAACTCAGTGTAGTAGAAAGGCATGTGCTTTGCAGACAGGGAGAGTGAAGACAGAGCATAACTGTGTTCTCCCCCACAAGCTACTCATTCACAAACTACTAATTCTGTGGTCAGTGCAATTTAGACTATCACTTCCACAACTCTTGACTAGTAACTGCCTTATTATTTTAATTGCAAGTCAGCTGATAACCCAACTGATCAGGCCGAAAGACACAAAAGAACCTTCTACCTGCGGCCAGAGTAGAAGGTAATCACCAGGAGCCTTTCAAAAATTATTTCTTCAGTCCCCTACGCACCCACCCATCAGTGCTGCTTCAGAGCGATGGCTGGGCTGTGAGCATCCAATGTGTAGTTTTACGAACTGGGAAGAGTACTGGAAAATCATCAGCTATCAATAATAAGTTTTTATAATGACAGGAACAGAAGAAAGAATATTCTTTAAGCAGGAACAACTAGTTCAAACCAGTTCTGCAGGAAGCTGCACGCACCAAAGATCAAGAAGAATGCTAATGCGCAATCACTGAAGAGAATAGGAGCCAAAACTTACTATAAGGCACGTAATGAATAATGCCATACAATCAGCTTCTGTACACCCACAGTGTATCTATATTTATGAACCGGGCAGGCCATTGGACAGAATTGAAATGCGTTCCCCATCACTGAAGCATACTACCCAATCTGCTCTCACACAGGACCATATTGGCACCGAGCAGACCATTCTGTTTGTTAGAAACATACCAGAATGTGCTGGTATTTATATCTCATCAAAGCTGTTCAGTAAACACACTACAAAGACCTCTGATTTCACCGAAGGCAGAAACGTGCAAAGAATTTCATTGTGGGATTTCGGACGTGAGAGAGCTCTCTGTGTCAAATGAGCTTAACTACCATTCCCCGTCCCTTAAATTAATTCATTTTAAGTGAATTAAACATCTTTCACCTGGAAAAACTGTCTGGCTTCACAGATAAGAATTCCAGAGTTCCAGTGACAAACTCAGAATTTGCCTATCGCAGGTACTGTAAGGCACACTGCAGGAGAGCTTCCTACATCACCACTTCGGGGGTTTTTCCCAACTAATCAGAGTTTTGAGCAACAGGATTTTGAGGACGCAAAACTTGTCTCTGTTCCTGTTACATTTATGTGTGGACTTACTTCTGTTGGTCTATTTCGTATGGATACGACAGTTCAAGCCTGTAAGAATGACCGTTATAATTTCATTTATATTGAAAAGATCCTTTGTCAGTCATAGAAGAAAAGTGAAAGAGAACTACAAAGCACCATGATTATCATCGTTGCATACAGTTGCAAAACCTGCTTCCCCAGGCCACACAAAGTGATTGGTAATAAACCAATAAACCGGCAGAACAAAAGCAGATGAGGATCACAACTTCTAAATGGGAATGAGGATGGATGACATTCCATTTCAGATTTCAGATTCAAAACGTCTATATGGAAAATAAAGGTCAGCATGGTGCCCTGATTCCTTTTCTAAATTCTTTCACGAGAATGTAGAACTGGGTGCAGAACGCTGAGTTTGCTGCCTCCAAAAGTTGTGTGCGTTAGTAGTAACTCAGCCTACAGCATCGTTGTAATTATGATAATTTTTACTCTCTGTAATATTTGAAGACAAACAATAAAATACAATGTTGAGAATCTTCACATTTTTCCTAAACTTCACTGGTTATAGATTGTGTTCTATGTCCTGCACCTGACTTCCCTCACCCAGATCAATTTTGTATTATAATTTCTGGAAGTTACCTAGTTTTGGGATCCTTAAAATATGAACAAAATTTGAAAACAAATCTTGAATTTGAAGCAGCTTCATCACTGCTGATTGGGCCAACGACAGCAAAATACAGTGCAAAGGGGAAGTGAGCGAGCTGACAGAAATGACTGTAAAGGCATTTATATAGTAAATACAGAACATTTTATAAAAGGAAATAATATTGCACATAAGTGATCTGGCTAATTTTAGTAAAATATTTGTCTGTAATTTAGTTTTGTCATTCAAATGTTTATAGTCTGGTAACACTAGAACTCCAGAACGGACCGTGCTCCGTAGCCTTTGTTGTGGACAGGAGCAGAAGTGTCAGGATTTCCAAATGGTCTTAGCCCAGCGCATTGGGAAGGATACGTGACACGACAATTTCCCCGTGACTCAGATTCAAACAGTTGTGATTTGTAACCTTGCTGTTGTTTTGAATGGATGGCAATGCACATCTGTCTTGTGCAAGTGTTTTACAGAGAGAATTACGGGTATAAATCAGGAAGAAGGTGCTTTGCAGGGTGGAGTTAAACTTCAAAGACGGTGAAATAAAGAACAGTCATCGCTACACCTAACAGCTGTCCTTCTATTGTAATTAAATAGAACATTAATTTCCAAGTGGTATGACATTTAATCAGCTCTATAAAAATAATAATAGTAATAAGAACGATAAGCATCATCACCAAGTTATTATGAGAGCAAGCCAAGATCACATGCCCAGCATTTCTGAATGTTGTTACAGACGAGATGTTTTAGACTGTAAGTCCTGTCCAGAATATTTTCTTGGAACACATCCTGATACATTTCTTTAGAGAGAAACTTGGCAAAGAATCCCACAGTCCCTACTCATTAAACAACTATACTCTGCCACTGGACTGTGCCTCTGTGTCTTATAAAGATGTCATTTTGTTTGTTTTAGTTAGTACACATTCATGAAAATCTCTCCTTTTGTACCATGTTACAGGAGGCAGACTAAGGAAAGGGATGTTAAGTGATTCATCACAAAGCATAGTATCGTAGCTGCAGACCCAGAAAAAGCATCTTGACTTCTATTCTGATTTTGACACCATTTTCCTTTCCCACATAAGAAACTGAATTAGATATACACATTCCTTTCTTCTGTAGTACGGTAATTATAAACTAAATAAATGTTTTAACCCCTATCCCCCAGACCTCCTGAATAAAACACTAAACAATAAAAAGATGACAGGAATGTAAATTAATACATTTGGTCAGTTTTGCCATAATGCATGATCTAGAAAGAGGAAAAAAAGTGCAGGTTTTGAACAGGGGTAGAAAAGACAGGATGAGTCAATGGACCTCAGCAGTTCCTGCTGCAGCTTTTCTACCTGCTCTCAAGTGCCTTTCTGGGCAATCCAGCACTGACACCATGCTGGAACCTTTCCAGCTCTCCCTGAGCTGTGTGGCTCACAGCAAAGGGTCAGCACAGGCCACTCCATCTGCACTGAAACTACACCCAGAAGCGCCAAGTGCTGTTCCTGTCGCGACGAAGCTGACAGGATGATACGTTCTTTTCTTTGTGCATTTTCAATTCCTCACAGCATACGTAATAACGAGTTATTTGAAGCTTGTTTCTTTTGTTGTGAGGTTTTGTGTGTTTGTTTACTTTCAAGGAGCGCAAAACCCACCCGTGATACCCTTATGACCGGTTAGGAAACCCTCTGTAGACTATTGTGAAGAGTTCTTGGACAACAGAGGTATCCGTTATGTTCCAGCCAGGTTTCATAAGGACAAAACCAGCAAGAGAGAAGAACTCATCATCTATTTTTTATTTTCTGAATGCAGAGATGTAACACAAGCTAACATCTGCATTCCAGGAGCCACCTTGCTGTAGAGAAAATTCACTCTCAGAATAAAAAAGGAATGTGGTCACAAAGATGTGCAAGTGTCTCCCAGCCTGGTCCATGTAACCAACCACAAATGGTTCTGCGTATTCTGCATACATGTTTATCGCTCCCTTCGATATACTTGAAACATCGGCTAGTTCAGCAGCTGGTGGTTAGGCCAGGAATAGTGACAGGCAGGAAGGAGGTGCTTTCTTAAAAAGAAGAAAAAAGTGGGTTTTTTTAAAATTATTTTAAAGAACAGTCCATTATTCATATTCTCTTGCCAAATACTGACAGTAAGGAATTTTCCAGTGAACTCGGTCTTATCTTCAAGATTACCAATTTTGCAAAACAATTACTTCCATCCTGTCCTGACAATCTCCAATTAATTAATTTTTTCTTGTATTCTTATGTGCACACTAACCAAACGATAGTCCTACCAGCAGCAGTGTTTGTCATATGCTGTTTCCCACACTTTGCAATGGTGTTATATTTGTTATTTAGAACAAACCCAGGTTGTTCCTGGAACTGTGCCTATAGAAACTCCTGCTGTAATGTGTTTATGTGATCCGTAATTACAGGCGTGCTGTAACCTGTCCGCAGCCACTGCAGAGCGAGTTGCATTATCAGAACCATAAACCAGTCCCTGGATTAACTATTCCATCTGATACATTGCTTTTCTTCAGCAGCTAATGTCAAAGAAATGAAACAAACACAGGTTACAGTTTAGAGCTGCAGCAGAAAAGAGAAGTATATAATTTTCCAAGCCAGCAGTACAACATTCAAAACTACTGAATGCTCCTTAAAACCTGGATTTTGAGCCACTACGTCTCAACATTAGGCCACTCAGGTATTTGCATTTGAAAATACTTGCCAAGAAACACAAACAAGATGTAGGAAGAAGGCTGGAACTGACCTCCTGATGGAGTGAGTCACGGTCTTCAAGCAGCTGAGCCTATGTACACAAATATAAAGAGCAAAATTTGGTTGTAATAATCCTAGCAAACAGAAGATTATGACAGGCTTTAATCGAAGTACTGTGTCCAGATAAATAATTAGGATTGGCTTTACTACATATTACCTGTAGGGAGAAAAAAAATCTTCACAGAAATAAGATTTTCATTAAACAGAACAGTGAAGCATATGAAAGTTTCTTTATTAGAATTACTTTGATGTACTTCACATGTAGACTTGAACACCATTTCATACCCAGTGTGTTGTGTTTCTCTGACATCAAACATCTAAACAAGTATTTTCTTGATAACAATTGTAAATACATGCCAGTAATTTTCTGTTCCTGCATCCTTTTTACCTTATGCTTTTATTCAAGCCTACGTGTTACCAAGAATTTTTAAATCACTGTAATGCTTATGAATACTTTTTATCCCATATATTCATTATCTTTCTTACGTGATGTCTGAGACAGATTTATAAAACCGTGCCTTAATAATTTCTAATGAACTTTATGTATACATTACTGTATAACCCGTTACTATATATAAACCATAACAGCACAGTTAAAGAGTGGTTTTGATAGCGGTTTTGTGTCTGCACCCACATTTACAGAGGAGTCAAGCCAGACTACGAAGCCTTAACAGCCCCTGTGTTCAAAGTGGAGAGGGACAAGCAGGGCTGGATCTGGTGTCGCAGTCTGTCATTTTATTTTTGCTTTACAAATTTTATTTTGGATCAAATCCAAACCTAAAGGGTGAATTTTGCAACTGTGAAGTGGATGTGGTCAAAATAACACAAGGATAGCTGGTCTCACTGAAGTGCGTTACAGATGGCAGGAATCTTGCCCCAGCAACCTCGCAAAATCTGGTTGAAGAACTGCATGCTCTGCCTTATCAATTCACTGAGGGCATTCCTGCAGATGTGGGGGAAACAGCTTCTGCTCCCTATATCTGACAATTTCTAATTTGTTACTCCAGTGGTATTTCATGTGCATGAATTAAATATGATTTTTTGATTTAGACTTGCTCCATACTTATAATCAAGTGCAAGAAATAATTATACAGTATTTTCATCTGCAGTTCCCATAGTGTTTTCTGGGACATATAATATTATTACATCATGACATTATTAAAGATTACACAATATGATAATGCAAGCTGGTATCTTGTACTGACAGATGAAGTACAAGAAGGAGGAATTAAAAGAAATACACTGAAAAAGTACCTTACTGAGGTAGCTGTGATTATAAGGGCATTACAGACATGTTTGACATTTATTCTGCTGTGGAGCAATTCAAACGAATTGCTCAGTAGTATCTCAATTCCATGCTCTTACAGCTCCAGCTCTTCCTCCTAAATTCTGTGCAGGTTGTTATAATACACAAAGCTACAGGATGTTTTAGTCAGGAAAATAGTCATAACTCACATTTAAGAATGAGTGGTGTTCTTCTGAAGGGTGGCTGTCTTGCATTGTAATAATAATGACATTTGAACCAATGTAGGAAGTATAGTGTGTGTAATTTCACTAGAGATTGTTACTTAATTACAAATGTATCCAATTATCTATTAACGATATTAATTTCTGTTTACAAACATGGATAATACTGTATATTAAATATAACTAGGTTTATCCAAAACATCAATAACACCTCGGTATGTAAAGAATTATAAGCCATTTCTACCAGAACCCCCCATTACTGAGTCTCCCAGCTGGTAACCATGCTAGATCCATCATTATAATGACATGACAGTGAAGATTCTTAGCTGATAGGAAAATGCATGTATACGGGGTCACCCTTCTTTCTCCCAAGTTCTCTTAGGAATGTTTGGTCACTCAAGGTAAAACATTTGTATCTACTGCCTGCACTTCATTACAATGAGCAGAATTCCGTTTCACGAAGTCCCAATAGTAAATCGTCATTTCTGACATAACGTGCTCTAGGCAAAGCTGAGCCCAGCTCATCACAGTGGCTTGAACTGGGTGACTTTTGATGTCCCTTTTTCTATGACGTGTAAATATATAAATGTATGTATGTGTCAATGTGAATTTATAAAATAGATTAGGTAAATTATTTCCCCAAATATTCCTTTCTCCCCATTAGCGTGATCTTCTCACAACTGTTTTCTGAGTGTTTTCAGATCTGAGGGGGCACACTCTGAACTCAGCTACATGGCCGCAAGTACTGAGTAACTGCCCTGAAGTTAATAGAATTACTCCCGTCAGCACATTAAGTGAATTTGTCTGTTCTCCATTCCAGAGGCATCTGAATTTGACCAGTCAAGTGAAGATAGGAAACTCTTTCTAATTACATCTTATACTGTGAATGCAAATGTCATGTTCTCCTGGTACATCCGGAGTGTTTAACAGCAAAGTACGATTGTTACATGTTCTAGAGGAACAAAGAAAGAGGCACAAAAGCCCACCTCCCACGTTCTTAGATGGAAGTCGCTCAGCAGTGCTAAAGCTGTCCTGATGCCGTAACCCTTCCCTTTGAAGCCATGCTCGGAGGGTTCACGTGAACAGGGCCAGCAATCAGTGGCCCTCTGTGTAAAGGCATAGTTAGATAAAAGGTCACTCAAGATAATGCTGCTTACAAAAACGACTGTTCATTTGAGTCAAATGATTTTATAATTATGTGTTACTCTTAGAGTGGAATTTTGGCTGTTATTCTCTTTGATATCTTTATGAGTCACACTTCAGTTGAGCAAAGCAAGCTACAATTTGCCAATGCAAGTGTGTACAAATTTGAAACTGGTTAGGTCGGGTGTGCCCGCCTATAGAAACACACATTTTCTTACAGTTTTCAATAAATGTTACTGTCCAAAATTATCTGGCTACATCTTAGTTGAATTTAAATATTTCATAGTTTGAATACCATTCTTTAAAAGTTAATTCAACGGCGTAATTGCTGAGGTTCAGAAGAGGAAAACTGCATTAATTATGAAAAAAACAGAAACCAAGTAAGAAGTTGTCTCTGTTATCAGGTTACATAGGTTATATAACCAGTTGGCATCATTTTACGTCTTTTGTACCTGCAGGCCTGCTTCCCTCACATATCCTGTGGAAAGCAGGGGGCAACTGGTTTTCACTTGAGAGAATGAAGAAATTATCCTTTTGGTTTTCCTTCAGGCTGTAGCTCATAGTTTGGAAAGCTCAGGGTGAATATGCTGCCTCTTTACCATTTTGCAAAGACAAAGGGGAGCACAGCCCACAGGTCATTTCTGTTGCTACATGGAACATTGCCAGCATCATTTGCACGGGTTCATAGTCCATTTTATGTACTATTACAGTACAAGTTAGACAAACTCACCAGATACAGCAAAAAGTAGTAGCATCATAGGCCCTTACAGCTCTGCTCTCCCATTCTGTGCTGGTGGGGTTTGGCTCAGGCGCTGGAAGGACAGACAGGGCACTGCTAATCCACGAATGGGCATATCTGGAGCATCGGTAACCTATAAATCACAAGAGAGTCTGTCAGCTGCTTTGGTTGGGCCAACAGCCAAACAGTCACCAGCAATCCCCCAAAGAAGGGAAATAAAAAGGTAGTTTGATCTAAATCTGTTAGATCCAAGTATCTGTCTTCTAGCTGAAAACCCAGTCTTCGACATCTTCCCATCCTCCCCTCTATGCTAGTACAGCTGTGGACTGTGACCAGTTCAGAGCTGGAACGCAACTGTAGTCATCACGCTACAAAAAAACCAATTCAATCTTACCAACAGCCTGGGATTTGGGGGAAAAAATATAAAAGTACAGTTTGTATGTAAATGTAGGTACCTGTCCCCAGTGCATTTACTGGTACTATTTAAAGTCCCGATTTATCAGTCACACACTTGTAATATAGTGTATGAAAAAAATAAGGCTTACAAGTCAGTATTTCAGCTTACTAATTTGCTGCTTTGCAATATAGTTTGTTTACTGTTTGTAAATTTATAAATATGTGGAAAATAATGGTATCATTTGCTTTCTCAAAATAAATATGTTTTTTCATCTACCAATCCAAATGTTTCTGAAGCACCGAGTGATTAATATCGTATCTAAAACTGTGATCATTTTAATAAACATAAAGCAAGATATTGGACTAAGTATGACTCCAACTGTGAGTGATTTATAGTGATAAAAATACACAGATGCCATCTGTACCAACAGAAGAACACTCATCACGAATTTGTCTTATGGTAACACTTCCCTTTCATTTATACTGCAATGAGCGCAGCTTCTTTTAAAATGATACTGACAGTAAAATATGGACACTTTTAAAATGAGTAACTAACAGTACGAGAAATACACTGAAATCTATGAATTAAAATACTCATTTGACTTGCTCAGGGCCTCCATGATGTAGCACTGAATGCTCACCAAATACTCCAAGACAAGCTGTGCCAGCTTAGTAGCTGCTTCCATAGGACGAGTTTTTGTTGGGTGTCACACCCGTTACCCCTCTCAAAGAAAATCAAAACAAAAAAAATACCTCAACCAAAACGGCAAAAGCTTTAAGTTCAGAATGCAGCCTAAGTCATTAGTCTGACTTCAGCAGGCTGTCTACGAGATGTTTGCCAGCATCTCTGCCAGTTCAGCATTAAGCAAGAGGGCCATGGGGTATGCACAGGGAAAGCAGGGCAGGCGATGAGAGCAGGGTGATAAGTATCAGTCCACTTCAAATACTAGCAGCAAGATCAAAAGAAAAGGAGAATTTAAATAAAATCTGCGCACAGAGAACTTCATTAGCAGCAGTTGCAGAAACAAAGATAGGACACCCAAAGCATTATTAATTTCCAACCATGCACTAGATACTGAGAGTTTGGAGAACAGGGAGGATTACCATCACACCCCACAGCCCCCCAGCAAAATGAACTGATGGCAAGCACAGCACGCAGAAGAGGTTCTAGCTTGGTGCCCCTGCTGAGGAGGCACAGCCAGAGCCGTGCTATCTTTGCCTTCATTCTCAGTTCTGCACTGACTGACCTTGGCTGGATGTAGTGGGGAAGGTAGATTACATTCTCCCACAGCCTTTTAAAAATACTTTTTACTAGCAGTGGCCTTAAAGTACCCCTGTTCTACTCTGGGTTCTAAAATATGGCAACAATGTAAATTACAGTGCAAAGTAAATCTGAATTTATTTCTGATCTTTGTTCTGCAACTGTGCTTCCACCCTCAGTTCTGTCAGTTCTCCAGCCCCTCAACATTTCCTTTGTATCAAAAAGCTGACAGATTTAGCTCCCGAAAACTTCAAGCTAGTTTTCTTGTTGAAATTTAGGAAAACAGAACAGCTGTCATTCAAACATACTTCAGCAAGTGGCAAGCCTGTTCACTTTCAAATGTTTATTCCCCCCAAATCAACACTTAAATGACACGTCCTGCTGACATGTCCTAAAAACACGTTCAGATCTGGCAGACACGTGGAACAAACATGTGCCAGAGCCCGAGGTTCCAGAGTTCCTGCACATCTGATGTTTGGGATACTTCTAGTACCTCCTTCTCTACTGTTTTGAACGCTGCAGAGTTTTTGGTTATGAATTTACCTCCTTGGAGTGAGATTTGACAACAATTCCACCTGAAGTGACTCACCAACGGAATGGATAAGCAGCAACTGTTGCCACAAGCTCAGACACTTCCATGCACATTTTGTGATTCTGGTGCCCAAACAGGACCGTACCATTAGGCTACACTCAAATCCAAGATCTTTTTCCTCCTTAACCGAACTGTGAGATTAAGAAGCTTTCACTTACCAGCTGGCCAGTAAGCATTTGTTCAGGAGCCCATCCGCTCCTCATCTGCCATTCCTGTGAAGGGCCTCATTAAATCTTCTAAACAACACAAATCCCAAGTTATCAAGGACTAGGGAAAGACATAGTTATAACTCAGTTCTTGATAGCTTTTCCTGTAAGAAACCAAACAACTTTTAGATTCCATAGAAATATCGCAGGAATTAGAATTGAGTTTACTGTATGACATACGAGACCCAGCAGTTCAGTTTCCATCGTTTAAACGTTGCTACTCTCTCTAGGGGGTGGATTTTTAATTCAGAATTTGGTGCTGCTCTGTTCATTATCAGATTTTCCACACTAGTCAAATGCCACTTACACACCAGGAAAACATGCAGAAGTAGCTGATCTGTAATTATTTTCCCTAATGACATTTTCTTTCTGGATGCAAATAAAAGTCATGCATAAAGGTGTATCTGTATAATCTGTATAATGCAATTACATGACTTGTATCAAGTAGACGTGATAAGTACAATCCTAAACTAAATAACTGCACAGGAAAATCCTGTGACGATATAGCCCTGGTCTTTATTAATCCTCGTTCGCCAGTCAGTTAGTGACCAAGCATGATGGACATTTCACTGCTGCTTTTTACAAGTCAAAATAATGCAGTGTTCTTTCTACAGTAGTAAGCGTTCACTCTTAGCATGGTTAGCCGTTGATTTTTCAGTGATGTTCAAAAAAAAAAAAAAAAAAAAAAAAACCACACTCCCCAGCAAGCAGTAGACACTTCTCTGTAAAAGGTGCCTATATATGCTTTCTACTGAATAAGTAAAAATTGTGTAACTCTTTATGCTGTTCAGGCTACAAAATGCTTTCATCTAAACTTTTTTTCTTGTGAACAGTGATGGAAGATTGCTCCAGGTATCTGCACTCGGCAATACCCCCATACTGAGAACAACACAGGAACAATTTAAAAATGTGACCACACACTGGAAAAAAATGCTAATTTTACATTCTTTGCTATAAATTTATGGAGATCAATGGCATCCATGTGCCGACAGTTTTCATACCCCCAAATTAATAGGAGAACATGTCCTAAACATCTTTGTGTATAAACATCTGTACAGGAAAGAACAGACCCTTGAAAATAAATGTCTCACTACAATTTGCATATGAAACAACTCATAGCTTGAAGAATAAACATGGTTAACAAATTGTTTGTTTCTGCTCTGAAAAAGCAAAACAAAGGTAACAATCTGCTAATGTATAAAATTCCATTACTGGACTCACTATGGGTATGTAATTCCATGCTATTATCAGAAATACCACTGGGGCCCAAATTTCGTACCCGTTTTCTGTAAACTTGTACTTTTTGCTCACTTCACAGCTCCTACAGACTTCACCTTTTATCTGCAAATGGACACTCTTAACGCTTCTGTTTAAAATCTGACAATTTTCATTTAATTGAAAGAAAAATGCCTAATCAAAGCTACCGAACATAAGCAATTGCGACATATGGCTCCCCAGCTGGGAAAGTGTCTGACCAACATCTCAGTGCTTTGAGAGACAGAGACAAACAGCCCCATCAAATACCCTTTCACCAAGGGACAGGTGCACTGGGATGGAAGCCAAAAGACCATGCTTCAAAGTCCCAATTACTGAGCAAAACCATACGAAGGCAGCAGGTATTGTTCCCCCACTTTACAAATGAGGTTACTGAGAGGTTGGACAAGAACCCTTCTGGAAGTAGCTGGGAAGGGATCCATATGTCTACTCTGACAAAACCTATTTTCATCCACTTCACTGACACTCAGAAAAAAACCTCATCCAAGTGTATGTTTGTGGTTACGTGAGGTGTGCACCTACACTTCTATCACCCACCTCAGTGTAAATATTTATCTTATCACAACCTAGAAACCTGTTCCCGTATTGAGACCACACACCTTTCAACAACGCGAAGCTATTTCCCTCGGGGTTCAGTGACAGCAAACCTGTTGGTAGGAAATAGGGCAAGGGAGTGGATGGCAGAGAGAGGAACGTAGATCTGGATGTGGAAGCGGTTGATAAGAGACGGCATCAAAGCGAGCATTCTTGGTGGTGAGCAATGGCACACCACAGAGGACAGTAAACAAACAGAGAGGCAGGGACAGGACAGGTGAGGCAGAATGAGAAGGTAAGCCCAGAAAAAGAGAGCATCCAGAAGAGGAAATTATGTGCGGATTGATGCAGGGAGAATATAGAAGGAAACAGAGTGCAGGCAAGATAGAGGGTAAAGGACGCACTGGATTGCTGGGACAGTGAAAGAAAAAGGAAGCAGAATGACAGTAATAAGGAGGGGAAAGAACCGAGGCTCAGTACAGCCTGAGATGCATGCCAAAGAGAGAGGAACTGGCCCTAAGTAGCCACAAGGAGACCGAAAGTTGGCATTATTTAAAAAAAAAAATGAATCCAAACTTCAGAAGTAAATGTTAAAATAATCACAGTGATCACATTTTTTTCCAGAGACTCAAAATCCAGAAAACACATCAAAATCAGTTCCATTGAAATGTATGTCTTAAAGGCTTGAATTTATGGAACCAGAACTGTCTCCCCTCAAATGTATATAAAGGCTTCCAAGTGTCTGAACAAACACACTCAAATTCAGTCCCGGAGCATATGCCAAGTACCTTGGACACTTGCAACAGTCTTTCAGCTTCTGTTTGAAAACACAAAATGCTTAAAGCACAATGTAATAGTTGTTGTTTTCAGGTATCATTCAAATCACATGGTAAAATTGATTTCCATTACATACTTCAGAACAGCCGGCAGTAAAGTTAGAGAACACCTCCCTCTACTGTTCCTTTCTTGTAAGAAAATTATGCTGTTCTTAGGTAGTATTGGATTGAAAGCTGAAAGTAGAAATACATTCAAGACAAGCAAAAAACCCATATGTATTTCATTTGACACTTCTTTTAAAAAGCAAACCACTACGTATACTAACCTGCAGCTCAGCAAGAGAAGAGAAGGGATTCTAAAGCATATTCAAATGGAAGACTATAATCTGAGAAAGGAAGAAAGCAGCCACAGCTCATACTGGGACCTGTATTTGGGTAGAACAGAGCTAGTGTAACCTGTGCATGAGAACCTCAGTTGATGTTTACCCTGTATTATCTTTTTTTCAAAAAACCATGTACACTTTAGTCCCTTCAGTTTGCGTAACAGACCATGGAACTAATTTCATCATTAGATGTTCACAGTTACCTCTGCAAGAGGCATATTCAGGTATATGCACTGAATGCTTTTCAACTCACTTACCTATGAATATCAAAGGGAAATTTTAGTCTAATCCATGCTTGTCTTTCAAAGAGTTATCTAAACCATTGCAAATTAATTTGAAACGCAGAAATTAAAATAAATCACCCTATGTACCATGGCCAGCCAAGTAACATCTAAACCATTTTAGGCATAATTCATCTAACTCACCCAAACAAAGCCCAAGTTACTGCAATTTTTTACTCATTTACTTTTGCCTTAAAAAATCCCCTAAGCCAACCCTAAAAGTAGTCAGTCACAATTTCAGTGTAAAAGGGAGTTCATCATATACCTACTGAAGTATCTTAAACGTACCACTTGTAGGTTGTGCTTAACTATCATCACTTTAATACGCAAAATTAAATGAAAGTAAACACAGAAAATATTATTAAAGTATATCCTAAGTGGTATGGAAAACTCAGATAAATGTGTAGTATGCTGTTGAACCTGAGGTGAGGAGTTAAATTTTGTGTTGCTGTGTGTTCTTAACATCACTCTGGAATTTGTGCTTTTTCCCCCAGTTCCCTCCAGAAGCACCACTCGCACACTGCTCTGTACTGCCTGCTCATACACACGTTGCTGAAACAAGTGATAACTGCAGTGAATTCGCATTCGGATGTGCTTCTGGCACATATTTGGAGAAACACAGCACAGAACCCCAAAGCTGAGGTGATGCCCCAGGCTCAGCCTGGCTTGATGATACCGCAGGGCTGGCAATGCCCGAGGCTCAGCGTGGCACAGCCCAGCGGTGCCCGAGGCTCAGCGTGGCCCAGCCTGGCAGTGCCCGAGGTTCTGCCCAGCCCATAATGCCTGCAGCTCATCGCGGCTCGGCGCCCCGGGCCCTTCCCGGCAGGTGTCAGTGTCAGGCAGCACCGCGGAAGGGAACCCAACTGCTGCTGCAGAACTGGGAAAAGCAGCAAAACCAGAACAGCAGGGTATCGGCTGCTTCTCTAGTAATACACAGCTAAATGTAGGACCAAACAGAAGCACTAACTGATGGAGAAAGAGCGTATGATGCTGAGCTAGGGTTTGGCATGGGTAAACTAAGGCTATGTGGAGCCGTAAGACCAACTAAGGACTGGAGATCATCCACAGGAGTGAGGGGACGCTCACGATTGTCACAAAACCTGACCAGCTGTGTCCAGACAGACCTCCCTCACCCCAAAAGTTTAGTCACTTTTTTCCCCACTCTCTTCTTCATACATATGGGGGGAACCCCGAACATACAGACAATGACAGTTCACTTTGATTTTCTTAACATTATAAATTATTCAAAAACACAACCTAAGCAGCAGAGTAATACAGCACCAGCAAAACTAATTGACCTTTCTGGTCTGTACACATCATCATTCCAGATTTCATTATGTGACCATATACTGTTTCCCCCCATTTTTTAGTGCAGAAGACAACGTGTGCTCACTCAGGCAAATGCTAAATATTTCTCTCAGTCTTTACAATTCTGTGTGAAATTCCCTACTTTATTTACTCCATGCGAAAACTGAGTATAGGACCATCTATTTCCTTGAGGTCTTTCATTTGGACTGTATTGCTTACAGGTTTTTTATAAGTATTAATTAACTTTTATGCCCAGTTTTCCCAGAACATAAAATTACATTGTGAATCCCATTTGACAAATAAACTGGGACAGAGTGATATACCCTGAAACACCATGAACTGCTGGAAAAGTGGAACTGGGAGTCATGTTTGTGTTTGCCTGTGTCCCAAGCAAGCATTCACAAGTCATACTAAGTTCAGTTGCAGCCCTAAAAAATCTAGTGCTGGGCATCTCCAAGGACCCCAACTGGGCTGCTCTTCTGTAGGTGACAACCTGCCAAGGCTGACACATTCGCTGGGTACCCTATGAGAAATCTGTTATGAGGAGAGGACGTGACCATCTTCACTTCCAGTCCTCTGGGGTTGTTGGGGGGTTTTTGGGTTTGTTTAGTGCACTGGCCACTTCCAGTGTAAACACAGGACTGTTCTCCCACAAACTTACAGCATAAACGTCTGTCAGTCTGAAAGCTGATTACCTGCACACAGTCCAGAGAGGTCCCCTGCCACAGGATCCTTATCTTTACATAACATGTATTAACAGAAGAAAATAAACAATGCTTAACAAACGCTTCCCAGATAACAAATGTTGAACTTTGCTTTCTAATATGTTTCATTATTTTTATTAGTTCTATCACTTCATGAAAAACAAAAGCACAAATAAATGCCTTCAAAGAAAGCATCCTTATTGGGATTTGATCTGAAAATGCTCAGTTGATAGCCACCAGCACTCGTATGACTAGCTCAGCAGAAGATAACGCTAACCTGTTGGTCCAGGTTATACAGGGGGCTACCTGATGAGCCTCACATGAAAGCTTGACCAAAGACCAGGCTATGGCATGTCCTCTGTTACACGTAGCGTGTCCTGTGGATGCTGCATGTTCCCTCTCTCAAATATGAACTCACTGGCTTAGGAGTTAAGTAGACAGGAGACTAGCTACTGGAGCCACGTGGGGGGTCTCCATCTGGGCAGCCCTGCTGCAGACACTTTGCTCCTTCTTGCAGCTCCAGTGGTTCAGTCAACAACTGGATTTGTCTCTCTCCAAGAGGGGCTGGCTTACTGCCTGCTGCTAGCGCTGCTGTGCAGACTGCCCGTCTGCAGAAGGGTTCAGGAACGCTGCCACGCTATCAGAACACACCGAACAGGGCGAGAGGGGCATAAACAGTGTCTTCTAACAAAATAGCAAGAAACATCTCTCTACACGTTTATCATCAGAATGGCCTTAAGGTTAGGGCATATCAAAGGTAGATAAGAAAAATTCTTTCTTACTGGGAAGCCCTGAAGATTACTATCAGCTTCCCTTATCTGCCAGTAAGTGCCTGATGACCTATTACCTCTCCTTGATACTTACGCTGAACTAAGAGCATTTCTTTTTGGAAAAGCAAGTATATCTCTTCCTTCTTAAGCTCTTCCATTTCCTTGTTATAATCAAGATTTTTAAAATGTATTTCAGTAAATATGATTCTAAAACAAATAAATTCACTTTTAAAGCAATCCTGATTCAAGCATATGATCCAATGTGGAATAATTACATCAAACAGAATTAAGACTTCACCGATTCCAGTATTTTTTCTATAGGGCTTTCACGCTTATACAAACTAAATATAGTGCTTAATACATTTTCTTCTAATATAAAACTGTGGCAATATTTTTAACATCTTTTGCATGAAAACATTATGATAAAGTACTATTTTTCATGTTATGTGTAGCCCATAAGGAACAAAAATGGTGCAATTTTGTAGCCTTATTTCTACATACAGGCTAGAATAGTTTATAGGAGTTATTAAGGCTGTAATTATTAAAAACTCAAGGCAAGTTAAATTTTCAACTGTCATTTAATTTCTGAAATGCGAGCTCACATTGCCTGCAGGTCACACGCAGAGAAATGTTTATTTTGCGAAATTTCGTAAGAAGCGTTTGGAGTTATTTCCAAGGGCTAACGTTATGCAAAATGTGCATTTCTGCAAATAAAACTCACTGTTTTTTATGTTAAATCGCAATAAAGTCAAGCCACACATTGTGAACAAGACTTTCAGACCAATTAGGCATACAATTTCACGTGCAGAAAGCATGCACAATTGTGCAGTTAATTTGTGCATGAAATGACTTTGATTGCACACACTAATTGGATAAATGTGTGTGCAAATGCCAGCAGTCATTTGTGCTAGCAATTATCCAAAGCACATACATAGGCATGGCAACTGCATGCATAAATGAGCTGCAGCCTTGCATACCTAACTGGTCTGGGGTTTTAATCAGAAAAACTTATTTTTTCCTCTACCAAATCACTTGGACACTAAATTTTTGGAAATTTCATGCTTATTCCTTATCCAGATGGGCCAAAACAATCAGCATCAGCATTACCAAGTAATCTGATTTTTTAATGAACAAGAAAAGAAAAAGAAGCAAGTTCTTTTTTAGATACGGCACCTTGTACCTTCCTTTGATACGGGAGAAGATGAGAAATATAAAGCAGTATAAGACATAACAGGAATGTGTAGGTATACTTTCATGACACTTACCTGAATAAGAGTTATCATGTTGGTAGGTCATAATTTTTAAAATGAGTGTGAAAAATTTTCTCTATTTACATGGAGGTTTTAGGTAACTCTTCCAGACATGACTACTGTGCTTGCACACTTGAATTTAGTGTTTACAATCTTCAATATTAAAATTAAAAGAAGTTCTTCCAAGTAAAAGCAATGGACAGGAATTGAAATACATATCTATACAAACATACAGGTAGGAGCCCAAATCCCGAATGAATCCTTACCAGAAACAGTTGTTTACATTACTCCTCTCAAATCTAAAGAGCTCTTTAAACACAGACAGATAGACAGTAGAAAAATGTCTTTCAGTAAGAACGGGCTATTCAAAGGAGTCCAGTGGAGTTTGAAATTCAATGGGAGAAAGGTACCATAAAGTCTTTTACAGCCTTGGAAAATCCTAATCTAAACAGATATTGAGCAGCCAAGATTAAAAAAGCGTATGGGTGAAGTCTGGGCAAACTCAGCATTATAAATCTACCAAGAATACTAAACTGAGGGCTTACAAACCAGTCTCAGGAATGTTAAAGAGATTTTTTTCTTCAGCTCAGCAAGTTTATTTTGCCAGCAGAAGGTATTATAAGTTTATCTTATAAATGAGTAAACCAGCTTCCTCCCTCAATTATTCTCTTCAGTTCTGGTCATACAGTTTCAAAAAAAAAAAAAAAAAAAAAAAAAATCTACAGAACAGACCAAAGGGCTCCTGACAAGAGCAACTAAAATGATCAAAGCTACCAAAAAAAAAAAAAAAGGGGGAGAGAGAATGAAACCCAGGACATGTTTCTTTAAAGTCGAGATGAGTAAGAGAAGAGATAAAACAGCAAATATTCAAAAGAAGGTAAATTAAGTGCTTCTGTTTACTGTCATAACAGAGGCAGAAGATTGAATGAAGTACAGTTAAAGCTAAAACACCCCACTCTTCTTAAGCAGAAGTAAACTACAATTAATCTGTGAACTGAACTGCCAACAGGTACCACAAGAAACAAGGATCTTACTGGTGTTAACATGGAACTACACATCTCTACGAAGATTGCTAACATCTGCAGTTCTACCAATTAATTTTTAGGAAGGTTTTATACTTTTTCCCAAGGCCAAAAAACCTACAAGATCACTTTTTTGTTAGAAGATGATTATAAAACATCCTTTTAACAAAACCCATGTACTTACTAAATAGAAAGTGTTTCTCTGAAATGTTGTCTCCAGAAAAATTCTGCTCTGGGTGATCAGCATCTCAGTAGCTCAGAGGAATGGTAACTCCCCAGCTAAGAGTTCTGGAGAAGCTGTGCATCTGATGTGGACCCTGATGTTAAAATAATGCATCTTAAAAGTATTCATGAAGATCCAAAAAGGCACCTCTGCAGATTTCAGTATGGAAGCTTCTGATACCAGCTGTGACTGACAACGGGATGCTACAATACATGAAAGATCCATGTAATCAAGAATGACAGTTGCAAAGCACCTGCAGTCTCCTCCATGACTTTTTGTTTGGATGGTTTTTTAAAAAACAGTAGCTATATCATTGCACATTCTCCCCTCCCTATTTTTAGCCTCTTCCCATTCTGCCTTCCAGTGTTGTCTGAAAATTCTCTAACACAAAATTATTTATTTTACCTTTAAGGTAATTGGGAAACACTCTCTCTTTTGGAGTTATCTTTACGGGCAAAGAAGCTAGAGTTGGCCAGACTTTATAACCTGATAAGACATTTCCATCAACAGTCCTTATGCCTTATACATGGCAGTTTCAAGACACAGACATATTCCACCTTTTTATACACCACAGCTTTCAGCATTCCTACACTCACTCAGATTCACTTTAAAAAAGATGGAGATCTGAACCGAAACAAAGTTTTAATCTTCTGTGTAGATGTCCCTACATCTAAAGTTTCACTGAAAAATCACTCCAAACCTATAGTGACTTAAGAGCTTGAGAACTGCAGGAACACACGACGAGCATGTGCTTACATGGAAGGCGACATGCCACCCATGAGGGAAGAGCGACTTCTGAACTCCAGAACAAATCATTTCATTGCTTAGTTTAGTACAGTAACAGGAGAAGCACTGATTTATAAGCAATTTGTCTGCTAATCATATGGTGGTGGTCAGTATATCCACAGAAAATTTATTATATTACTGTACACTAGCAGAAGTTAATAGTTAGTAGGTACTTACAGTAATTAAATATTCTTGTTGCTGGATTTTTCTCCTTTATCTGGATTTGTAGTTAAGGACTCTGTAGCTCTCATAAAGAAGATTTGCAAATAGAAGAAAACATAATGATTAGCTATCTGTCATTCCTGAATGATGTGTGTCCTCTGTCCTTAGAATTAGATCTAACCTGAAAGGCTTAGAAAATGCATTTTGGAAACCAAGTGAAAATAAGAAACACAGAATCTGAGTTAATGATCAAGATTCAATGCACTGATAGTCTTAGCACTCACTGAGGAGGGAAAAAAAAATGGATCTATATTACTAAATAGCTTCAAAATTCTGCTGTTGAAGGCAGAATGAAAGAACTAGAAACAGCTTAAAACTGATTGTCTACTCACATTCTCCTCTGCAGACCCTTAACGTCATTCCACTTCTCTGACCAATGAAGAGTCACTACTTTTCTGGAAGGAAAAAAAAATATTAACTGAAAAAACCCCAAACTTGCTCCAGAGTTACAGCTATTAACCTCTTCCATGCCTGATAATGCCTTGGGACGTTGTTATCTCTTGTACTATGAAGTAATTGTTTTCTAAACATTTTCTCCAAACCACTCCCGATGCTAGAGGCCTGTTGCTCAACCGCCCCACAGGCGTTTCTTCTGCAAGCTGCAGAGCTCCGGTCTGCTCAGTCTATCCTTGTAAGGAACCTGCCCATACTTCACTGTCTTCTTACAACTTTTCTGGTTTTCCCAAACGCTTTTGGGAGTAAGGGTATTTCTGAGCCAAGACATACGTGAAGTTCATAACGAGTAGGGCCTTACTTTAGCAGATGAGTGCCTTCATTTTTTGTTGCCTGTTCCAAAGTTCTTTATGAGTGGCCACCGGGCACAGCAGGAACACTGAGCTGACAGTTTCAGAGAAGCTGCAAGTCCTCTGTCTTGATGGGTTAGCACGGAGTTAGAACTACCACCCAGAAAATTTACTTCATGTTTTCCCTCCCAGTTAAACTTCAAGTGTTCTCTCCTTAAGTTGAAAACTCACAGGTGTATGGGCTATGCGGCAGTAAATCCATGGATTAGGTTTGCCTCTGATACCTCAGACACCTAAATCGCGTGTGCTTTTGGACAGGTCACAACCTCCCTGCTGAGTTTTCAGTCCTCACAAATGGGGCTATCAGCCCTATTTATGAGGTCTGCGAGCGTGCATCACCCCACAGCTGTGTACTAACAACAGTATTCTAAGAAGACCATCAAACTAACAAACTATGCTATGTACTAAGCTCCATAATGTTGAAAGGAGGTGGGAAAGGAGGTATTTGGATTTTGATAGCTTTTATGCCACAATAAAGATGGAGGGATAGCAGTTTTGGAACTTGTTGATATGCATGGAACTCCAGAAGCTCCTGCTCTTTCACTGCATTGCATCTATCATGGCCATTCTCTTCGAAGACACAGAAAAATGATTCAGCAGAAATTGAAGTTCCTCATTTCTATGCTGCAGGGGCTCATATTCATTTTCAGGGCAGTTCACAGCCTCAGAAAGATAGTTATTGTTAGCACGGCCCATTCCTGAAACCCGAGCTGCCCTGCTGAGGACACTCCATCAACAAAATCACAGTTGTCCTGCTGTTGTGTAAGTGATGCCCTGCTGTCCTCACAGCCTATTAGATTGCCCCAAGAAAATGTGTCCCATGTCACGAGAGAACTCGGAATTTTTCGCTCTTTGCTGCCATCAGGTGTAACATGGTTCTCTTCCTTTTTTTCTCCAGATGGCAGTGTTCTCTGCATACAGCAGAGAAAGGGGGACGCTAAAGCAGTCTCCACTGGTAGAAAGAGCTTTTAAAGTGTTTAAAGTTCTTATACCTTTATTCAAAAATGTACATATTACAACTACTATCCAGTTCTAGCAGAAGTAGGAAAGAAAAATTCACCCCTCCACCACAGATTTTTTTTAAAAAAGATTAATTTTTAACATTATTTCCATGAAAACATATAGAAACAATAGACATAGTTAAAATAAATGTCACAGAAAGATCCTGTGACTATTTACAACTGGAGCTTCAGTCACACTTTTCCTTGAATTGTCAACTTCTGAGTGCTTGTACTTGTAAGTACAGCGTCTTGGGTTCTATAGCATTGTGTTTTCAGCCAGAAAGACCAACAGAGAGTTTGGAGAATCTGAAAGCAAAACGGAGTAACTATGACACTGGCCAACTGCAATCTCTATCCCCCCGTCATTTGATATGCAGAGAACTTTGTATTTCTCTCTAAGTTTCAGCCCTGAGCCATAATCTTGCTGTATCCAGCCCCAAGTCTGACTACATTTCAGCATTTGAATTTTTTCCTCTGGAAATGTGTATTAAGTGGCATAAAATGACGTAGTAGTCCTGAGAGTCAAAAGTCATCCTCAGCAGTAGATACAAAACTTCTAAAAATGTAAGAACAATAAATGATCTAAATGCATATTTTTCTTACATTCCAGATGAAGCAGCAGTTGCTTCTCTGGGCAGTCTCAGTAGAAAGAAGGAAGGAGAGGAGAGGGCGATGTTTCAGTTTAGCTTCACTTCAGCGACTGCTGTTTCTCATTTAACAGAAAATCTCTTTCAATTCAGCTCAGTTTCTTGCACTCTTTTATGTCCATCAGCTCCTTCCCAGTGTAAGTAAACACAGTTTTGTAGGTTGTTGTAAAAAGAGATTAAATCACCACAGCAAATAGTTCGGACATTTCCCCTTCAACTCCCCCAATTTCTCCTGAGAGACTGCTCTTTTGAGGCACTGGTTTTCTCCACCCCTTTTTCATTGGTTAATTAATTTAGTTCAGCAAGTCAACCTCGAAGTCTCTAATTTACAGGTGTTTCTCTAGCCTGACTCACACTTGAAGCTCTTCTCTATGTTCTGTAAGTTCTCCAACGCTGTTTACAATTTAAACACTAGAATTAATGAGAACACACTGCAGAATCAAAAGGGAAAACAGTCTCAGCAGTGCACAAAATCGTTTTTATATTGTTATTGAATTTATCCTATATGTCATAGCATTTGCTGGGAGTTTCTGTTGAGTCATTTACTACTTTTAAAGCCTTTTCAAAGTCACTTCCTCCCTGGACAGTGTCCATTCTGCAGTTATAACCTCTTTTCCCTGTTCTACAAGAACACGTTTGACTGCAGCGGCATTAACACGTAGTTTATTATAATGGCCAATGCTTACCATTACAAGCTGTATTACTATGCGTAATGGCTCTGTCCTTGTCAATGCTTATTAAGCCATAATCATTTTGTCAGTGGCAAATGTTCTGAGTGCTAGTACAGTATTTATGTTACATTATTGATAAGAATATTGAAGAACATAATACTTTCCTACCCTGCCAGAAATACTGCATTTCCAAGACTATTTCCCATTGTTAGCTCCTCCGTGAGGTCTCTTGGCTGATTTAAATCCATTTTACATGTATTCCATTCATAAGACGTTGATAATTTGTCATGTTTTAGCAAAGCAACAACTTGCGTCTAAAATATATATTACATGTGTACAAATACTTTTATGAACATTAATTTTGAATTAGTTCACCTAATGATACTTGTCATCCATAAGACAATGTTGACTGTCAAAAGGAATGGAAAGGAATTCCCTATGATCATCTTCTTTTCCATTCTTTGCCTGGGATTAGTCAGGCTAATCAGCCTGTAAGTAATTCAGAACCAATCACAAACTCTACTATCAAACAAAAACTAGAAATCGAGTCTGGTAGAAGTGCTAAAACCAGAACATTCTGCAGACAGAATGGGTCCTTCACGTGAAATAGAAATCGAGCTACTACAGCACTGGTATATGCTATTCAAGTGAATATTAGCAAATTGTAAAGTAATTTATATTAAAAGAATTCTTCATTTTATTTAAGATGTACCTTTCTTCTTTTGACCAGCTTTCAAGTTTTATATTAATCCTACTAAACTACTGCCACTTACATGGCTGTGTGTGATGAAACAAACCTGGTGCCTAGACTAAGGGATGAAATTTCATCTCGATAAAAATAAGTAATGCATTTTAAAGTCTGAGAATTTTGTGGTATTTTTCTGAAACGTCTAAGTGTTCTTTTTCATTATCTGAATACTTACAAAATTGCTGCTGAAAAATAGAGTTAGCCAAATCCTACCCAGATGACACTACACATCCATGTATTTTCTCATTCTCTTTGATGAACACCGAGCAGACAACGCAGCCATCTGGTCAGGGAGAAAGAAATTGTGTAAAAATGAGATATGCGTGTGTAAATAAAAGATTGATGAATGAAGCCCTGAAAGCTGAGATGAAAGTGAAGCAGAACAGACAGGTAAATCATTCTGATACTTATGTTAGTGCTGAAATTATGTTCCTCTACTTTCTATTTTTTTTTCCTGCTGACAGCAATGCAGGTGACAAAAAATCCTTTCAATTTTGCTGCTGACACAAGTGCTGGAGGTTAGCAAACTGTTTTAGTTCCATCGCTGAGGAAGCACGCTTCAGTCAGGAAGAAGTGCCAAAGTTTTGTTGCTTCATTTGTAATTACTCACGACGTATCCACATACTAGCGTGCTGATGCTTATTTAGCTGTGCAGCTCCAACTTCCACACCGCCTACAGAGCAGTCCAGGATGGCCTGCCAGCACCGAGGCCGAGCTTAGGAAAGCAGTTCTGAACCTGCTCGCTTTAACTCACACGCAAAGGGCGGGTGAAATACACCTTCTTGCATAGAGTTTCAGAGGCATTTTTAAGCCAGATTCCTTCCTTGACAAGCCTCTGAATTTTCTGCTGTTAAGGTGTGTTTAAACAAAGCATTTTTCAGGCAAGCGTCGCCCAAGAGCCCACTAGCCTTAAAGTGTAATGGGGATCTGTTTTTTCACATGAAAATCAAAGGATACAATATCTAATGAAGAACTAGTTTAGAAACTGAAGAACCCTACTTGATGCAACTCCTACTATATTCCAACAGGAGATAAACTAAAAAAAAACCACTCTAAAACCCACTTTCTTTGTCATCCTGTAACTCAGTGTTTCCCAATCCTCCTCTTCACTATAAGTGCTCCGTGAGACCACTTACAAATGGTAAGTTTGCTTTTTGGCAATGAACAAAAGAGATGGTGGCATGCAAAAACCCCACAACTCATTTTTCTTATAAATACTCACTGACATTACGTAAAGCTTTCTGAGGGTACCTAGAACTACATCAGTGTAAAGAGAAACAAATGTGAACAACTAGGATATCTGCAGCTGAATTAGCCACTGCTTATCTCTTGGTGTATTGGGCATTATATGAATTGAAAGCCACAGCAGTCTCCATTCAGTAATATTTTGCATAACTTTCATTAAGCATTCATTTTGTAGATCAGCGATATCAATCTTATTTCTTAGTTTATTATCTCATACAGTGCTGGATAGTTAGTGTAATTATAGAACCATACAAATCAACCTGTTTAAGAAGTTAAGTCTGTTTGATTTACACTTTCATATTCTGTGGATATTGGTTCCCTTACTGTTCAGGGTAAAAGATATTTTTTTAAAGAAGGATCTAAGCCAAATCTGTACCACCTACAATTTCAAAGATGTAAGAGTCTGAAAATTAAGGTATGCCAAACTTCAGAGCTGTAAGTGACAGAAGTCAGTCCTTTTGGCTCAAAACCCGCAGCCCTCTACCATTAGATCTGAAAGCTTTCTTCCAACAGCTGCCTGCAGTGGCACATCTACTGCAACTGAGCAACGAAAAAAATCAAGAATATCTACTATGTACACCACTTCATGTGCCAGAATAGTTTTAGATGTAAGTTTTCAAAAAAAAAAATCTTGTATTTTATGTTTTTACAGATTAGATTACTGCACTTACTTTAGCCACATTAATTATAAAAAAATAAAGCCAATTACTGACAACTGTTGCTTAACAGGGTTAGCAAGATAACCAAATATATCAAAGCTAAGCCTATGCATTATTAAGTAAAATCAGTAATAACTTCTAAATTTCTTTTTTAAAAAACTTAAAACAGTGGTAGAATCACCAAAGATTCAGGACACCTACAATCATTTTAAAAATACACTGTTGTAGCGACGATTTGCAAAGCAGTTTCAGTAAGGAGTGTATGATTGTGTCATATTTCTTGATACGAAGTGAATAAACCTGTCATGTTAACAACGCTCATATGTAAAGACGGGTCTTAGCTAAAAGCTCAGGTCCATCTGTGCTTGTTCCATACACTCCAAACAATAACCACCGGCAGAGAAGGTAAACTGCAGAACACGAGGCCAGCATGTCTGTGTTACTGCCTCCTCAAGACTGCATTTTCTTTTAGAGTTTTTAATGCACATTTTCATCTTACAGTAAATACCACATGTTGTCTCGCTCTGTGGATGCAACACACACGCTCCTTTCATGCTGCAAAGTGTCAACATAGATCTCCCAAACACTGAGAAAAACTTGTGTCCTCATGAGTAATTGTTTAAGCTTTAAAGTACAAACCCCCTGTGCCTTAAGAGTTCATTCAACCTCTATGACAGGGTGAGTAGGTACTCGCTCCCTTGCTTATGATCGATACTAGGACAGCTAACAGGCTTTACCTTGTTTGCAGTAGCTCAATCCTATCACATGCTGCTTAAAAACCAGAGCTGAAAAGCCCCATAGAACCCTGCTGTGAAAGCACAGGGTTCCTGTTCGCGCACTGGACACGACTTGGAGCCATGGCTGTATTTCTGTCCTTGCCACAGCTTTTCCAAAGGCTGAACATGGCGTAACACTTTCCCCCTAAAAAGAAGTAAACACCTGTGAGATAAGTCAATACAAATAAATACTGCAGTTAGTTACATTTAAACAACAACAAGAAACAAAACCCCAAAAAACTTTTTACACTTGGGAATAGACATTTACCCCATCAGCTTCCATCTAGGCATTAACCTCAGTGGTAGTGGAAAGCTCTTGAATACAACATACTATAGAATTCTCCTTGACAGAGAAATGCTGGGAGTTTATCACACCAATTACTATAGAAATAAAAGGTATAGAGTAATTTATCTGTAATTTTAGCTAGAAGGAAAAAATGGGAGCAGTGCTTTAATCTGGGCTCTACCATTTGTTCCTTCTACGGCTGTAGGGAAATCAAAATCTTCAGTTATAAAAAAGAGACACTAAAAATCAGTCATCGTATTGAGACAAAAAATCAGAAGAATGATAAAGGCAGAAGTGAAGCATCCAAGCTGGGCCTTGAAGTCTAAGCTAGGACAGGGAGGGGAAACTTCCACACAGCATGTAGGAACAGGGCAAGGAAAGGGCAAAGGGGACTGGAGGAAGAATGAACATATTGGACCAAGTGATTCTGAAAAGCTTGTCGCTAGACAACATTTGAGCAAGAGGAGAGGTTAATGGCAGTGATTGTCAGTTTGCTGCCTCTAGGATGGCAGTGCCTGAAGGCTGAAGGTGGTACATGGCTCAGCACTCCCTTTGCTCTTCCTCTGAGTACTGTGTTCCCACATACACTAAAAGCAGAAATGAGTGAGGAACAAAGGTGTCCTCTTCCCGTACTGGGATTTCTTTCCCCTCTGAATCAAAGAAAATTAAAAGCCCCGAACAACCAACACATGTGCAAAAGCAGCAGCTTGTTAAGCCTTTTGCTATTTTCTTCTTCTGCTTCACAGAAGGACTTCTGTTATTCTTTTTGCTCACAAGCACATGACAAATACCATCGAACCGCTACGAAGAAGGCTTTTTTAGTTAGCTCATCTATGCAGAGTATACAGTAAGATGAGAAGTGGTCAAGAAGTAAAAGCAGTCTGGGTAGAAGACTGACCAAACAGAAAACCAACCATGGGAACGTGATCCTCCACACCAGCTTCTGAGAAGGGTGCTTTGATGATTTTGAGCAACTGCTTTCAAAACAGAATATGTTGTTGAAAAGAAGCTGTAGAAACATATTTTACATTGAAAGACTTTGGAAAATTATATAATATCTGTAAAAACTGAGAAATTTGGCCTCTGTTTCCTCTTCTTCCGTTCCTCATAGTTATTATTGCCTCATTATACAGTCATTTGTACAACGTTTTGGCAGACATTTACTATTGCATAAATTAGAGTCACTGAATCTAGTTTTGCCTACAGGTCTTTATGAAAATACCAGCAACATTTTTATTTGAATGTCAAACTTTGTCAACCATTAAACTGATTGATTTTTCATTATGCTATTCAATAGAAGAAGCAATCTCCAGTCTGTATGCAACATTACTCTGAGAAAAATACGCATCTTTGAAAAATCCCTCCTGCTTATTCCTGAAAAAAAAAAAAAAGCCTCTTCACAAAGGAGCTACATTTTAAGGCTGGCTTCACACACTTTATTAATATACTAACAACAGACAGGATGCTGTAATTCAAGTCAGTGAAACAGAATAAATTCATCTGTAGTAATCCAAAAATTCCAATAATCCTTTAAAAAGTGGCTTTATAAGAAACATATCTACTGATTTCAGTGAGAACACATTTAAGCCCTGCAGCATGAAGCTACCAGGGCATCCATAGCCCCAAGCAGACTCAGCTGTAAAGAAAGCTCCTTCAGAGAGCGGGCAGTAGGAGCTTTCCTGGAGTAAGCCGCTCTCAGCCCAGCACTGTGGAGATGCTGGACCAATCCAGAGAACAATTTTTTTAGCTTGTTTAGTTCTTAGTCTTCTTTGCAAAATCACCAAGAACAACGGCCACAGAAGTGCCTAGAAGGAACCCCAAACTTACCTCATATTTCTCTAAAAAGCCACGAAAGCCACCTCCAGAGTTGCGTTCTCTGTGTGCAGGATGAGCTGATCAATGCTGGTTCATCACTTCGGCTCCCATGGAGCTGAAAACTGAGCACAGGCTGAATACTGAGGTGCTTTAACAGCACTTCCAACTTGGCAGTGACCACCCTTGGTCAGAGAAGCCATTATTTATCGACTGCAAAGCTTCAAGAGATTCAGAGGAGTCATCCCAAAAACCAGGCCTTCACTTGTGCCATCCTGCATTGCACTGTGTCACAAGTTTGGTTTACTTGTCTGGATTTTCTCAACAAGGAAGAGACAAGGTCAAGTGTGCCCACCTAGGAAGAAGGGGGATTAGTCCTCCCTCTGGAGTAACTCAGTACTGGACAGAAGAGGCATCATGAATGCAAAGCAGATGGAAGAGGAGCGCCGAGTCCTTCAGCGTGGCAGCTGACAGGAGCAGGGAGCAGAGACACGCAGACCCTCTTCCTCGGCACTGCCTACAGGCACACCCGTTCCCACCTCACAAGGGCTCTCCTCCCTCGCTGCTGAGGAGCCAGCCCAGGACCCTGCTGCAGCCACCAGCAGCCTCTGACTCCATGAAGTAAGTAAAGTTTATTTTATTCCCTTCCTCTCACCAGATTTTATTCCCACCACCAAGAACACAGCACGTGCACATGATGGAGGCAGTGAACGGGCAGTGCTGTGCTTATTTTCCTTACCTTCTATAACTTCCCACTTATTCATTGGTCTGGCACCGTTAAAGCTCCTTGATCATGTTTGACTCAAAGAATAGAGTGTGGAGCACACAATGAGAAGACCTGTTTAATTAAACCAGGACACGTCACAAAGTGTGGAAACAGAGCCCTACAAGTACGCATGATTCGAGCTGTAAAAAAGGTGAATTAAAATAAGAGCATGTGCAGTATGTTCACTGTATATATCCTGTATTTATAAGTACAAAAGGACAGCAGGTGAAACCCTATCCAAAATAAGGCCATAACACAACGCAGGAGCTCCTTGAAGTTACTTCATTCAGATTTTTCTGCTTATTGATTTTTGTTACAGGTATCCCACTGCTTTCATTAAAAAACCTTCCTAGAAAAGGAGATAATTTATGCAAATAAGATATTACAAATGTGTAGGAAAAGGCTGTCTAGAAAGAAATCCATAGAATTCACCATCCATACTAAAGAGACGACATGAAGTACAAAATTCCGCAGTTACTTTGCACTTTGTAACCACAAATAAAGCACACATTCATATCTGTGGCAATAAAGGGAAACGTGAAGTGCTGCCTAATTACCTGATTATAAGCAGAACCACAGAATAAAACTTGTCTAAGTTTCCGATTACTTAAATTCAATGTTGTAACTCCAAACAGTCTTCAAGGAGGACAATATTTCAAACTTCAGATCTGTTTTCTGAGATTCTTCCTTAATTTGGTCTATTTCTTTTTTCTTTCTCAATGAAAAGGATGAGTTAGGCTCTATTAAAAAAAAAAAAATTACAAAAGACCCCAGAAAATGTTTAGCGCATGTAGCAGTATTTTTCAGATTCACTGGACCACGGTCAATGAAACTCAAAAGCTACCATCAGGTTAGGGTTACTTTATTTTTAATTTAATAGCACAGTTAAAAGCACTTTACTGCAAAACTGTTATGACTCTCATTATGTCTATAAATAGGCAACTTAGTGAATTACCACATAGAATGTTAATGACATTAGCATTAAGTCCTAATTAAACAATGAAGCAATATGCATTACAATCTGCCAGCAAAATATGCATAATCAGAAAAAGATTTTTTTAAAAAAGTATAATTTTATGTTATTTTTATTAAGCGGTAAACAACGAGTTTGTGCTGATTGGTGAACGTTACTTGTGAAACACAAAATGTCAGAGGTGGGAAAAGAGACTTGGCTATTAAAACATCTGCTCTCCCAATCACCATGCAATAGTTGCATTTCATTTTCTTCTCAGAAAATCATTTGCACCTCCACTCAAATGTTACTGCTGTCCGATTTTAAAAATTCTTAAAAAAGTACGACGTAATAATGAATACACCATTTTTTCAATTAAGTTTTACGTATTATTGTAGCATCCAAATACGGAGCAGGAAAATACCACATGACTTAGCTGATAAGCTGCTGTAAGAACAATATAGAGGATTCTTTATGAACAACCTACAGTCTAAAAATGATCCACTGAAGGCTCTTAGCTAGGGCTTACGCCAATTTTCACACAGGAAAACAGGCTGAATTTACTGAATAATTTCTGTTCAACAAAGGACTCAACCATGACTTGCAGTGACTTTCAGGCTACTGAGAAGTTCCCAGAGCAGAGCACTGTGTCGTCAGATTCCTCTGACAGCTGGTGTCTCATCATGATTAAATGGCTCTCCCTTGGGTGAGCTCCAGAAATATGCTCCGGTTTGAAACAGAATAGATTCAGAATTCCACACTGGCCATTACAAAGTTTCTCATGCACGCAGAGTCTGTAGCACAGGAGTGTTCCAGTTGGTGATTGCTTAAATTTTATTTTTTTTTAAATAGCGAGGACTCTTGTTTAGCCGTCCTTTTCTAGACTCGAGTTTCCAGGATGATGTCAGCCAGGAATTAAAACACTTGTTCCTCAGTCTGCACGTTCAACTCAGGTACAGAATACCAGTTTACCAACAAATACCACCCTGGTTTTCCGGCTTGTGAACTAGGCTTTGGGCCATCAATGAACCAAGCCACTTTCCATGATTCACCAGCAGTCCTGGCTGACAGGGGAGGTACCAGGTGACTGGAGGTTAGCCAATGAATGTGACACCCATCTACAAGAAGGGCTGGAAGGAGGATCCAGGGAACTACAGACTTGTCAGTCTGACCTCGGTGCCAGGGAAAGTCATGGAGCAGATCATCCTGAGTGCCATCACATGACACGTACAGGACAGTCAGGTAATCAGGCCCAGTCAGCATGGGTTTATGAAAGGCAAGCCCTGCTTGACTAACATGATCTTCTATGACAAAGTGACCCACTTAGTGGATGAGGGAAGAGCTGTGGATATTGTTTACCTGGACTTTAGTAAGGCCTTTGACACCGTTTCTCACAGCATTCTCCTGGAGAAACTGGCTGCCTATGACTTGGATGTGTGTACTCTCTGCTGGATAAAAAACTGGCTGGATGGCCGGGCCCAGAGAGTGGTGGCGAATGGAGCTAAGTCCAGTTGGTCGATGGTCACAAGTAGTGTCCCCCAGGGTTATAAATTTAGGAGCCTGTCCTCTTCAACATCTTTATCAGTAATTGGGATGAGGGGATTGAGTGTACCTTTGGTAAGTTTGCAGATGACACCAAGCTGGGTGGGTGTGTCAATCTGCTTGAAGGTCAGGAGTGCAATGTAGGGTGGATGGCTGGACTCAATGATATTAAAGGTCTCTTCCAACCAGATGATTCTGTGATCTGCAGTCTAGCACAATGTTATCCAGATGTTTTATCATTGTGCTACTATGACTTACCAACCTAACAGCTTCAGGATCAAGGCGACAATGACTCCCAACAGAGAGGCATTTCTTAGTCCAGCTCCATGATCAGATCAAAAGAAAAGGAATGAGATAAAGCTACCAGTACTCAACCAGGGAATAAACCTCCTGAAGCTGGAGCAGCAAAAGAGCAGCTATAAACACCAAAGCCACACCTCTTAGCCAGCAGCAGTGATTGCCATCATGCAGTAACACCTTAGAAGAGAAGAGAGGAGAGATGGAGTATCCACAGCTTTTGGCACATCCCATTTACTGAAGTCTTAATCATGCAGAATGGTGGAACAGCACTAATGCCTTCTCCAGAGACCCAAACAGAGTATGAATTAACGAGGTGGCACTTGAGAAGGAACTATGAGATCCTGAAAATCTGCATCTAAAAATGTGGGTGTTCTCAGATTTCCCGTGAATCATCATTCTCTCTATGAACAGCAGCACCTCCTTGCACCACACCTCTTATGGTAATCAAAAGGTTAGACTGTCACTAGGAAAGTATTTTAGTTCTACTCGATGCTTAAATCTTTTTGAATGAAAAAAATCTTGTTAGGTAATAGAAAAAAACTAAAATTGGGTGAAGAAGTACACTAATGCACTGGGTATGCTGGCCAGTCATAAAACTCGCAACACTCTCAAAGCAGCTTTTCTCTGAGATTGAGAAGACTCCTACATAAAACTGCCACTTGCGCAGCATTATATACGCTGGGAGTCAACCACTGTCTACACACCCACTGTATAGTCAAATACATCTGGGTCTTGATATACACTCAGGTTGATACCTTCCATCTTTTTTGTCAATGTATGCAAGTAGCATAAAATATATTGTCTGTTAGAACTGTGACAGGAAGAGTATTTTCTGTTTAAGTCTCCTCCGATCAGAACTTCCACACAGTCAACAACTGCATCTTCCTGATACTTCACTGTCAGCTTTCTAAATCTCAACTGTCACTGAGATTTACCATGTTCCTGCCCAGCTCCCCATCCAGATTCTGAAGAACCATTCCCTCTTACAACAGGAACTGGCAGCCTGTAAATAAACATAATGCTGGAGTTGCTAATAAGCTCTATTTCCACCAAAAGTAATTTTTTTGCTAGGTATGAGGAGGACAACATGGATTCCACATGGCTGACCATTTCCTGCTACTTACCTCTACAGCTGAAAGCATCTCTCTATGGTAACTTCTTATCACATTCAAAAAGTTGTCCTTGAAATCATTCCCCACTGAGCTACCATTTCCATTTGATTACTGACGCAATCTTACTGTTAAATTGGGTTGCAGTAAGTGAACATTTCATATCAGTGCCACAACTACTTCTACATCTTACCAAAGATACTTTGCATTACTACTTACCCAAGGAACACAAGCAACTGCCCTGCCACCACAGTTCTTCCACACGTTTTTGACAGTTTTGGCAGTAGCAGGTATTCTAACTTTTGGACATTCTATAGTGCTTGGATTCTGCAAAGTTTAAATGATGAACTTTTATGAGTTAATAATTTTGTCATAAGAGATATATATGTATATATACACAGACACAAAGCTACTTAATGCTCTTTGGAAAGAATTGTATGCACACACAAAAATCAATTGATTTTCATGATGTGATCTCAGTATCTTGCTCCCTTAATTGGAAAAACAGCAACTGCATTAATTGCAGTCACAGAATGCTAAGGAAAAATAAAAAAGGGCATTAACAGCAGACAACCCACCAGAATCTGCAGAGCTTATTGATAATTAATGGGTGAAGGGAACATTTGTTATGGCAGAAAACCTAGGAGAGATCTCTGGAGCAGTTTAGGGTACCTTCAACACCAGAATTTATAAGGGCATGACATGCTACTGATACGAAATTGTCAGATAACTAAAAAACTGAAATGTCCTGCAGAGGATTATATAAATGATCTACTGTGGTAACTGACTGAACAGCACGGATAAACATATCCACAGATAAACAAAACTTAATACGCTTGTTTGTACTTCCAAGTCCTTGGTCCATGTGCCGGGTATTACTCCATTTAGATGTCACTCCATTCTTGGTTAACAGTTGTTGCCTCTTTCTGAAAAGCACATATATGTATTTTTCCACTGAGTCCATAAACTGTTAGAAACAGCATAGAAATCTCACATAGCAAAAGGGGAAATAAAAGTGCAAGAGTCAGCTGATCTCAGAGCATGAAGGTTATGACAAGCAGCCCCTATTTTATCCTCCCCCTCCCACTGTAACAATCCTGCTTCAGCTATTTTTTCTTTTTTCTTTTGCCTGTTTCTCCTTTCTTCTTTCCACCACCCTAGGAAAGTGGGTAGTTCATGTTTTCCCACTCCCACCCTGGAAATGTATTGAGGAAATTAATTTTATTCTTTCAGCAGATGAGATTATGGATTTTAAGTGACTTAATCTCTAATTATGTGAAAACAGTATTTTAATCCTTCTGAAGTGTTATTAATCAATACATTACTAGCAAATTGCTCTTGAAATAAAGCTGTTGCAACTCATGTGTTGCTGATGTAAAAAGTTTTGGAGTGGAAAGAGGGGCCTAAAATACAATGAGATCCAAAGGAAAAGGAGCCATGCAACCTCCTGAGTACAGAAAGTGGAACTGATACGTGCTACTGGAAGAGAAGCATTAGAGGAACTCTGCCAAGATTCGGAAAGTGTATGGAAAATACAAAACACAATATAAAAGGATAAAAACCCTGAAAATTCCCCAAGTCCTCTTAAGAGCATTTTGGCGAAACGGCACAAAGCACGAGCTCCACCACATTTCCACACAGGAGCTGACAGTGCCTGGATGATTCTGAATCAGCAAGTCTAACATGAAGCTATTTTTTTCAGGGGTCAATTTTCCCATTGGTGCAAGGAGGATTTACACATGCAAGTCCCATTAACATTAATAGGAGTTACCTACATAAATCCCCCTGTGATGATAGGAGAAAAGACCCCATAGTCTGCAAGGATCTAAGTTCTAATGATTACCTGTCAAATGGCCCTAAGCATCATCATCACCAGAAAAAGCAGACGTAGCAGCTTCATGGCTGAAAATATTTCCAAAGGAACAGTAACTAATTGCAGTCATATAGATAAGGCAATACAACAGCAGAGGGAAAATGGCATAAAAGTGACTGTTTGAATATTAAGGGTTAATCCAATTAACCAGCTTAAAAAGAAAGTACTCATTAAAAAAGGAATTCAAACATATCAAAGCACTTCTTAGGAGAAAAAGGTGTGAATATTGTATGAGCTCCAAGGTGCTTGAAGGATAATACAGCTACTTGTTTAAAAATTCAATTAACCTTATCTTTCTTTAACTTGATTTATTAATAATCCCACAGATAAATTGCCAGTTTTTAAAAAGTCATGTTATCTTTTGAATACATCCTGCATGACAAGCCTTAAAAACTACTTCAAATACACCTAACCCTCACTTTGTATGCTTAAATCATTTAAAGCAAGAATAAAATGCAGTTCAGAGCATGATTTCTGTAAAATACAAAGATCAACAGTCTTTGCTGCTGCTGCTGCTGCAAGTAAGCTATTGGGTACTCAAGTACCATAGGAAAAACATTTTATGTTTCCATTCACCACATGAACGAGACATGAAAACAGTTTTTAAGCGGTCGATGTAGTGCGAAGTCATAGCACATACAATGTGTACATTATTCCGTCTTATCTCAAACCAAATTTGCAATATTTCCGAACTTTGCTTCACACGGACATGAAGCCCTAAGATACTACTTTATATAAACTTGTTAACTCATAAAAACCTCACTGTCACACATGTAAAATTCCACCTTACTACAGATATCAACAGGATGAAAGCAGACAACAGAATTATCAGGAAATCTCGGCTAACAAATGAACTGCTTTTCTTGCAAAATTGGAAGAAAACACAGAAAAATGCGCTTGCAAGCAAACCTTTAATTGTCATCAAACATTTCCTTGTAAACAGAAGATGAAAAATTTGACTACAATCCCTGTTATTGAAAGACAAACAGGGACTAGGTCCTCCACTTAGTTCTTTTACAGCTCTGTAGATGTTAAATACGACTACCATATACTCCTGCTTTCCAACACACATAAAAATTGCAGCGAAATGAAGCGGCAGTCTGCTTATTCCGATATATAAATAACTGCTCAGTCACAAGCATCCAAAGATAACTGTTATTTAACACTGGAAACATTCCAACCACGCCTTTTTCTGAGGACTTTGGGATTAAACACACAACGGTACCTATCCAATAAACAACAAAAGTACACACAAACCAAGCCGGTTTTGAAATGCAGATTGGACGATGTTATTATGAAGCAGGACAAAGTGAAGTCAACAGTATCGGTTATGTTGTAAAAACTAAATAAATTAACCTTTAGGGCATGAAGCCATTTCAAAGGCAGGCACGTGCACTGTACAAAAGCCGGGACGGGTCAAGTTCAGGCAGTGCTGAATATCCATTATTCAATGGCATTTTTTATTTACTTACAGTATTTAAGCAGGGCCCTTTTAAAAGATGGAAGATTCCTCCCAACATGTAAACCAAAACCAAATCTCTCCACAAATTGTGAATCCTATTTTAGCAATTTGAATTCAAATGCTTTGTTCTATGGTTTTGTTTAGCTATGAGCATGCCTGGATCTCGTGGACCTATGACTATTTGGAAATGTCTCAGCTATCAATGAAACCATTTAACAAAGAAAGATTGTTCAAGCTAAGGAAAGTAAGGCAATTGCAAATAATACGGCTATGGGGGTTTTAAACCTCTTTTTCTTACCCTTCCTCCCTGACATTTTAATTTGGGTCAACTTCTTCATCTACTAAGAGACCAGTGCTAATTCACTCTTCATTATCTTCCTTCTTCACAGCACTACCACCTCCGCTACCGCCTTCCTCAGCTGAGGATTCAGGTTTTGTCTCTGGTGAATTACTGAATCCAGACTCTTCTGGCACAATCTCATCTTCATCATAAATAATATCTTCTGGATTCGGTGCTGGAGGGCAAAACTCCTCTTCAGGAAACATTTCTCGGAAAATAGTCTCAGCCTAATCAGAAAAAAAGCATAAAATAAACTTTACCTTGAAATGTCACTCCTTGCAGCAATATTTTACAGGTATTTAAGATTAACCTCTGTTCTTTCAAATCAATAGCGATTAATACTTTGACAATACTACAAACACACAGGAAATCCACGTCTCCTCGCAGTCCTTGAAAAAGAAAAAGCGATCTATCTTTTTGCATTGTTCTACTAGGAAAGACACAACATGGGGCTTTTTAAAATATGCTGCTCATTCTACATCACATGGGAAAGATCTCACCTCTTTCCAGAGAGTAGAATCTGTTTCATATAACAAGCAAACCCAGGAAATGGTTAATGTGTACAATCTATAGAGGTTTCCTTCTTAAGTTTAAAAATTACCAATAAAATTCCACTTCTGTTTTTCTGAGCAGCTCATACATAGCTCAACTGAGAACTAGTCTCATCCAATGGAATATTATAATTGAAAATTTATACACATCTGTATACAATACATTTATAATTTAAAAGGTCTATAATTTCAATGTGTGTGTACAGCTACATGCTCAAATCGAGCCATTCTGAAAAGAACTGTATAAGCCAACTTTAATTTAGATAAAAACACGGTTAATTCTTAAGATATAGCTCAAGGATTTAATTTACAATGACACTTACTCTTCATGCCATTGAGGTTGAGAAATTAAGCACACACAAAAAGTCAAGTTTTTGACTACTGCAACGGAAGTCATTAAAAAGAAACGTGTTCTTGATAACATCAGGGTAGTTGTTACTACAACATACAGAATATAACCACAAAATCTGGGAGAAAAAGAACCAAAATAATACAGTCTCAGGATTCTTGAGAACCAGACGTTTTATAAAAACAAAGGAGGCCAAAATGCTTTAAAAACCACAAGAATGCAAGGAGCTTCGTTAACTAGTGTTAAACAGTTTTACATGTTCTTGTGCAAATAACCCATCTATGGGCTTATCTTAAAAAAGAAAAAAGAAAGAAAAAAGCAAGAAAAGAAAGCTAGAGACACTCAGGAAGTTATTTACTGAATCAACACACTCTTCACATTTCCATAAAGGTTTTCTTTTCCAAGTCCTTCAGCTACTAAGGCAAACGGAGACAATGAATGCAGATCACAGTTCTAGTTTGGGTTTCTAAAAAGGCAAGGAGTACCGCCTCTCCTTTTTGTCTACCCAGTAAACTATGCCCTAAAGATGACCTGGGATGAGAGCTCCCACACAGGGAAGAACGCGTTTCACCTTCGCATTCCTACTGTTACCAGACACCGCACTAGAAGAGCTGACAGGAGGGTTGGTTAATGCCAACTGCAAAGGCTGATTACGTGAGGCAGATTCCAGGACAAAGGGGAATTGTTTTCAGATTAATACATCATTGAGCAGGTACCAAACAACTTTGTGATAAACTTCACTGCCCACCAGCAATGCATTTGTATCACCAGCATGTGGATGCAGGACTCCATTATTAACTGCTTAAATGACCCTGTCTACTCTCAGTTCAATTTAGTTTTTCATTCCGCTTCCTAAATTTCACTCTTCCATACCCATTTAAAACTGTTTAAAACTAGTTATATTAATATATGAAAAATATATTAAAAAAATCTGTTCCCTAAAACTATGGGTTTGTAATTTGAAAACCTTGCCTGGTAAATCTAGGGGGCAAGGGGGTACAAATACCCTACAAAAAGTTCATAAAACTAACTTGTGGAAGGTACGAGAAAGACTTATTTCAAGTCTGCACTTGTCATTGAAACTCCAAGATCAATCTTAAACTATGATTATATTTAATATAATATCGAAGAAAACTGTCATATTTCTGACATGGAAAGAAATCCCCAGTATGTGACGTTGGACATCAAGACATTGATTACAACTGAACAATTTAATGGTATTGAGTGCCTCAGGTCTACCAGTATTTTAAGTTAAAGCTGAAGCTCAAGTCATGCAGAATAACCAATAACTATAACATTTGGATACTTATTATAACTAATTAGGCTAGTAAATAGTTCCGTCAATATTTAGTAGTTGAAGTGTACCAGCTTTCGAGGGAGTACATTTGAATTAAGCATTAAGACATAAGCATGTAAAGTACTTGCACAGATACTCTAATTTAATAACTGTTTGAAATTGAGTAAAACTTGTTTGTTACTGGATTTGTGATGACACAGTTGAATAACTCTGAAATCCTTCCAGACATAGACACAAATGTAAACAGGTTAAAAGACAAATATTGGCATGACGATTTTAGTGCTTCCTCTTATGAAGATGTCTCAGAAATCTGAAATACTTCAGGGAACACACTACTTCAGAATCATTCACATCAGGTTGTAGCAGCAAAGAAATGGAAAACTGGAAGCCAGATGCTTTACTTGATCTATATAGAGAGAATTAGATCTTTGGCACTTGACATTTTATGTAGCCTATTCTCAGGGCGAGTAAATGCAGACACCAGTTAATTCAGTATTATAGTAGGAATTTAACACTAAGACTAATACATACAGCGGGTTTGTTTCTTTGTTTGAAAGTGTTCTGATCCATGAGTTTGTAATTATTTGGAGATTTCCATCCCACTGCTAGGAAGATGAAAGTGATTTGGGGTTGAAGGAACACCAACTTACATGCGTTTCCCTCCTCCTCGATAGTTGCTCCTCTTGAGATCTGCTTGTTTAACGTCTATCTCACTGATGGGCAAAGATTTAACACAAAGGCTAACTACAGTGCCTAGAATATTTAGACACAGTTTGATCTATAATACCATTACTCACTGGTAAGAGAAAGAGCTCTTAAGTCAAAGCTGAATGCTAGAAAAGGTGCCTATCAGAATTAGAGATAGGCTGGGTTTTAAGTGTTATTTAAACTGCTCTTAACATGCAATTTACATTTACAATTTAAAACTGCTACCATAATAATTGTCTTGCATTATGTTTTGTCTTTACAGTTCTTTATCCTCTTGGGAGGCAAATTATTGCCTTGTAAAGCAAAACGAAGGGTACTGTTAGTCCTTAATTACACTCTTCTGACCCTACAGTTCAAGCTATGTCAGCCTTTCCACTTTAAAATCTTATTTTTAAGAGGTTTATGACTTAGTCATAAAATAACCCACAACCAGTTAGAGGATGGCATGCACATTCTCTGAACATGGCCATTAAGAAAAACAAAGTTAAATCTGACAGAGATGTGAAAGTGTTCTCACGTTAGCTCTGACAGCACGCTGACACGAGTGACTGCTGAGGTAGATCTGCCTACGAGTTTAGACCTTCCTCATCGCAGTGGATCTCTGAATGGAAGAGAAAAGGGGAAGCATTCCTGTAGTTGAGTTTTGTTGAACAAGTCGTAACCTACATATTTGCATGACCTTATTGTCTTCTGCTCAGTAGCTCTATGTAGTCTTCTGCTCTACATCCTGCAGATATTAATCCACTTTGATGATCCTTCCAACCTGAACTGTAGAGAGGCTTTTCTGATTTGTACTGCTTCTCTACTACTGTACCTCCTCTTTAACCTTACAGGCAAAATACTATATATTTGGGGAGTTATCATCTACATTTCTGAATTATTTGACACTTTTTCCTTTCCACAGTATTAGAGCAAATAACCATTCTACCATGAGCATTATCGTCAGGTACTGCTGCCTTCTAGGTTCCCTTTACCTGCTCAGATTAACTATCTGCTACTCCTAAAGCTACTGTATCAACTGACCTTTTCTCAAGTTTCCTCCATTCTCAGTCCCACGGACATTCCCTTTGCTCATTAAGTAAGATTTTTTTGGTATGTCTAGTTGTGAAGTTTTATAGCTGTATTAGTACTAATTTCTTAGCATAATGCAGAATAACCCAGAACAAAAGTAGACTGTACTGGACTTCCTTAGGTCTTTAAAATTGAAGTTGATCTGCCCAACCTGTTTGACAGCACAGTCATTTCCTAAAGCAGGGTCTGGTCCGGAACAGACATAAACATTTGAGGGTAAGCCATCGTATGAATTTCTCTCGACTCCTGAAGAATCTCTCATGTTGAAGTAGACTGCCCAGAGGACTCTAGGTTTATCCAGTTCTTCATTTTCAGTCTCTGAAAAGAAAAAAAAAAAGCGTTTCCACTAATCAGTGTTGACATGTAATAAGGGCAATACATAATCCAGCATACTAACAGTCAATTTATGAACATGGAATTACTGTAATAAAGTGGGAGTTTTTTTCTTTAAAAAGTCAATTAATTTTACTCTCTGTTCTTTTCTGAGGTACTCTTTTATTATACTTTTCCTCTGCAACCATATGTATGTGAACTCATTCCGTACAGACTATGCCACACAAGAACCAATTATCACCCAAAAGCATACTACCAAGAAGCTTGGTCTAAATTTAACCCGTTTCCACTTCGTATTATCTAGTTTACTCTGGATAAACTCCATGAGCATATGACAGTCTAAACAAGTCCTCCACAGGCTGTGCCAGCTTGAAGCGATTGCATTCCATACACAGAGGTATTTTTGAGGTCTACTTCCCCCCCCAGCCCCCAGCATTTAATAGTTTATCCTTCTGTGGGACCTCTTCTCATAACAGACATTTGTGTGCTTTAGATTAGCTTGAAGACAATTGTAAAGACACTATCTAATGCTCATGGTTTAAATAAAAGAAAATTTGAAGAAAAATCCACAAAGAACACCTCCTACCCAATTAACAGCAGATGAAGAATTACCAAACCTCAGCAGTACTGTGTTTGAGGTGTGTGATACACGGTGTGTATAATCTCCAAACTGTGAAAATACTGCTAAATGAAAATAAATGATTAATTTATATTTATCTATGCTTACTGAAGACTTGTACTGCACTGCAATACGCATTATGAATTCAAAATGATCATAAACTACATCTTGCTTGTTCATCACCTGTACCTGTAACCCCTCCGCTCATGGTCAGAAAAACCTCTGGCAAGATGAAGGTCATTTTTTAACAGTGCAGAATGCAATGGAGGAATACACAACATAGATTCTTTGCTTAATAGATACTATTTGTTTGGCATATTTGCTGTCCCCTTTTTGGATATTTTACCTCTTCTAAAATAAATGAAGCTTGTAAAAGACCTTGCGAGATTTACTCCTTCCCAAGGAAGAAACTTTGAGTTAACAACAGCATTCAAAACAGTATTTTAAAGCAGTTGAATTAGAAAAAAAGAGATAAATCTACACTACTCCTTCAGTATATTTTTATAACTGTCAAATATTTTTTAAAAAATAGGTGCTAACCATACTGAACAGTTTGAAATATAAATTAAATTCATCAGCCTGTGAAAGTCTGAGCCTTAATACAGGGCAAGATGCTCTTTAATATATTTAAAAGTTCACATTGCTCATAAAAGTTACTTCTTCCTCATTTAGGCAGGAAAATGAATGGAGTCCTCTTCTCCAGGTGACTTTGCCTCTTTGACCTGCCATGGCCCAGTGCTCACTTTATCTGGTGATTCATTTTCAATAACTCCAACAGTATTTGTTCTGACATTTTAATTAAAATACGACCACTACCTCATCCTGATGATAAAAAGGCCTATGTGTCAGTGAAAACTAGCTTTTCAGTGCCTCAGTGCACCTGAGGACCCCTGTGATCACAGAGTTTCTACAGAAGAATTTCAGTCAGGTTCTAAACAATATATCATTTCAAAAGTGGATCACTTTAAACATTAAGATTAATGCTAACCCCCCCAACTGATTAGAAGACACTAAACTGCAAGCTAATCTTTCCTTCACCAATTGAGTCTTTGAAACACATGGCGCTGTCTGGGAGATTTAAGATATATGTTAAATATTAAAGGTTGGGACTTAGTGGGCTTTAAATTAACAAATATCAACATGAAAAGTGTTTGCAGTTCTCCAGTCTAATACAGTTTTTTATTTACAAACCCTAGCTGTTCTCTACAGGTTTGTTTTGTAAAAGCTCTTGTACTACAAATCTAGTAAAAAATTTACATCTTTGGGACAAGACATCAAAGATGCCTTTCCTATAAGCAAAAAAGAAAGAAAATATGCATTATTTAATACTTGACTTCCTAGTAAAGCACTTTGTTGTCCAAAAAACAATGCAGTATTTGCTCTTTCATTAAAAGGTAGAGGAAAAAAAGATGTGAAAATGGAAAAGAACACATGAAAGCAAACTTGTGAAAAGCTGAACTCAACCCTTCATGAAACGCTGTTCTTGGTTGCAGAGAGGGGAAAAAAAAAAAAAAAGACTGGCCACATAAAAGACTACACTTTTTTTTTAAACAGGAGAATGAATTCATGCTGTGCTTCATGACCAAAGCATAACAGCAAATACAATAAACCAACCAATTACAAATATTATAAAATACTTCCACATCTCACTAACTTGCATGTATACAAACATAAACACTTTCACTGACAGATGAGGATTGTTTCCTCACAGAACTATGATTTATTGTATTTCAGTATGAGCACACTATATTTAAAATGTTTTGCCAGGCTTAGAACACAGCAACATCACTATCTTTCTAAGAGCATCTACCAAAAATATGATTAAATTCAAGATCTTGGGATTAAACTTCAAAGGCTTCTGTTGATCTAGCTCAAAGCATCTCAGGGACATTTTTTTCCTAGGCAACAACTGCTTTGTCAACAGCTGCTTTCCTCTGGGACTGTGAAGTTGTCCATCTCAAGGTCAAAGTTCTTGAAAGAAGCTGGCAAGGTTTCCTTGAATTTAGGGCCAAATAGTTAATCACTGGAAATGACTGGCAATCTCTCTTCCTGGCAACACTGCAGGGTGTAACATGCTTCCACTGCTTAAAGCAGAATCCAGAGAATTTCAGCTAAAAAGAGCAAACAAGGAAGCCCCTGAAGAACACAACAAAAGGATGAGCAACAGACTTTGAATAAGAGAAGGCAAAAGAAAACTAGGAAGCTTATAGCACTGAGCACATCTGGCAGCTGGAGGAGAAAAGCAGATCACTAACATTTTGGGGGTTTGGTAACTTTTGTTAGGGATACCCAAGTGATAGAAATCACTAAAAAACAGGACAGTGTCAAAAAACAGATACAAATATTTCACTTCACGACTGCACCTTTGAAAGACGTGCTGAGGAGCAAATACGTTACCATGAAAAAGAATGTGTGACAAAAAAAAAAAAAGACCTAGACATGTATAGCCATGGTCCTTGTATCCTGAAGTTAAACCAGAGTTGAAGAAGAACTGGAACATTAGATCACGAAATACAAGAAACTTGACATCTGTCTAATCAATCTCACTCTCAAAATAGATTCCTTTACTTTGAAATGCTGATATCTACAGAGCAGCTCACCATATGGTGACTCTGATGACAGATTCAGATGTTCAGTAACAGATACTTTAGTTACAAGGATGACTTATATTTTTGCAAAATAATCTCTTAATACTTTATTTATTTTTACCTTTTTCTGTATTTAGATTGAACAACTTCTGTACAACAGGCTCTAAATCTTCCCTAGCAGTTGCAGCTGATGGACAGGTTAAATGGACTAAATCTGTTAAAAGAAAATGCAAGCTAATTACAATCACCAACACACAGATATATAAAGATCATTTTCAATTTTTAAAAGGCACAGCAGGCTTTTAGAAAACACTGCTCTTCATTTAAAGCCCTTCCTTTAACCCAGAGAAGTACCACGTTATGGAAATACAGTGTACAGACACCACACAGAGAAATTTTCGTCATATATCTCATGATTATCTCTCTCTTCCACACATGTTGGTGAGATGAAGTATAATTTAACACCAGCAGTGCAGAGACTGTCGTTCTATGAACAGGTGTCTACTGATAGCAGGGAAAGCAGCAGCAAGAATCTGGGTAACACGTCAAATTTGCCATTAATGACCTCTAGAAACCCCAAGAACATTCTGGTCAGTGTTGACAGTCCAACAGGTCCACAACATACTAAACCTGCTGCTTTCATCAGCACTCTCCTTTAAGGGCTAAATTGGGACTGAGTGGGAATTGGGAAATTTGGCTACTCACAGGTTACATCTGGCTGTACAGGAGTGAGTAGGAAGCTATCTTTCTCCACTGAAGTAAAACGTTTGAGCAAGACTTCCATTTCTTTTACTGTACTACACACTAAGGAGGAGGTGAAGGGAGTAGGTGCCTGTTTTAAGTTACGGCTCAAGTTAACTATTTCTCTCCAGCCACCCGGAGAACGAAGAACACTGGGAACACCGTCATGTTTTGACAAACTAGAGAGACTTTAAAGCACTGCTGAAGATCAGAGAACTGTTCTGCGATCTAAGTTATGACATGTGCACTCCCTTGGTACAACGTAACAAAAAAGCTCTACAACATTTATTATCCACCTTCTTACAGGATGGGAGAAACAACAGTTTTGTGTTTGGGTAAGGGTGGGATTAGGTTAGGTGGGCCAGTAAGGATTTCTGGTAATTAGCAAAACTCATTTCAAGTACACAATTTCAAGAGGTGCTCTGTGCATATCAGAGACAAATCAGAGAGTACAGAAAACCCACACTGGAAAAAGATGACATGAAAAGATTTTTGGACCACAAGAACACATTTGTGGAACCGTGTAATTAAACAAAATTCACAAATTTTCAGCATGGGCAAATCACTAAATCCAGTTTTGTATTTGTGAAAATTCACAGTTTTGCTTGAATAACGCAGATTTGATATTCAGATTTCTTGCTAATATACCTGTTTTCCTGAAAACGAAGTTGCCGAACAGATTCCTCACAGAACATACTATTCCTTTATTTGTTCTGTTTTGCCAACTTGTTGCTGACTCCTTAGAAAAGATAATCACTTGATGCATCTCTTGCCCTCTTTCCTGTTCCATTCGTCTCTACTCAGATACAGAACCAGTGACTCTGCTGCTTTATCCCACCTGATTTTACATCCATTCATTCAGATATTTAAAAGCTTCATCTTGAAGCTTTATACAAAACCACCTTAACAGACTCACTTGCTACTGGACAGTTTTCTGGAGACTCCTCAGCAGAGAAGCATCTGCCAGAGAATCGTGAAGAAGTTAAGCATATCTTTGTACGAGGTTTAATCTGATTCATTTTTTCTTCACTACTGTACTTTTCTGATCAACTTAAGAGCAATGTACAGTGTTATTTTAAACCCACAGGCATTCTCTCTTTTCACTCTGAGGTCTGGCTATATTTGGTCATTATTTACAAGTACATTGTACATATCTCGAATTACTTCCTGGCCAAAGTTATGCCCCAGAAAGTTTGACACTGACTCCAGGACCAGTAATTTAACCCTTCATGCTGTTCTTCTTTCAGATTGCACACACAGCGATTATATTCAAACATTAATATTCATTTTTTATTTAACCAAAACCAAACCTTCTGTCTAAAAGGAGTATGTACTAAAAAACTAAAGGAAAACAGGTGATGATGAAGAAAGTCTCCTTGTAACTTTAACTACATGTTCACAAACCCAACACTGTAATATAATCTATTCTTTCCTCAAAAAAAAAAAACCACCAACCAAAACCAAACCAGCTATAAATCACTGAAGTTCATATCATTTACTTTCTAGAAAATCTTTTTTATTATCTTTAAGGTTATAGTTATGAGTCACAGTCATCAGTATATATTTTGATTATATTTGATTTACTCAGGTATAACTGCATTAGTTACAGTGGTTGCCAACATTTGTCTTCAAGTAATTCTTCAGGCAAGAAGAACGATGAGTTTAGTTCATGATTTCATCATTACAGTCTCAATTTTTAGGGCAAGTGAAGGAGTTTGGTTCCACTCAACTGGCAATACAGATTATGTGCCTGTCATTTATGCAGTGCGATCAAAGAGTAGATGTATTTGTATACTTATCTTAAATAATTGTTTGAAGGAGAAATCACTCAGGTTAAAACCTATTTAAGATAATGATGTAAAAGTTTTTTTAAAAATTATGAAATATGTGCCATAACTAGAACTCAGCTATACCTACACCAGAACTGTATTATTTCAATACATAAAGACAAATTTAATTAAGGAACATAGGACCTTCTCTTCTGAAATGAGAAGAATTTATGGAGAAGAGTAAATAACAGAAACCTTAATTTTCCAGCACCACAGAAATTCTCATGAAACTAATAATCTATAGCTACTTGAACATCAATCCTTTAGTTTAACTTCCTGCTATATCTATTTTGAGAACCCTTAAATAAAGTTAATCAACTATGTAAAGGGTAAATATTAACGATATGCTTTATAGCACTAAGTTCTTTATTATAGGTCTGGGGGTTTTATTATTTGAGTAGGAAATAAAACTTTGAATGACTTTATTTTGCTCTTCTTTCATATACAAAGAAGATCCATTTGGAAATACAGAACAATATATTTATTACCATGAAAATCACAGTAAGACTTCATATAAATAATTACCACATGTAAATTATAAAAAAATAGAGTGTAACAAGCATTTTGCAGTGAGATTGCTAAGCCATACGGAACAGCACACGACTGCTACAGAACGAAGACACCGGACCATTTCTCTCATCTGCTGGTAACAGTAACCCAGCACACACTGTGTCCTCGGGTAACAGCCTGGTCCTCGTGCAGCAGAGGAATGACGCCCACGTATTTTACATTTTGTTTCAGAGTTGATAGAGTCAAAGGGAAAACTAGAGTTCAGATTACATACATCCCGTACTTACAAGTGTCCTTCATGCACGTCATGGTTGAGGAACACAACTCAATGACGCAAACCGCTGCTTTTGCTGGGTCCACTGGAGGCACTGTCAAAACGGAAACCTACCAGGCAGAAAGAACTTCGGTTAAAGCAGAGTAACATGGAGGATAAGACAACCAACACACTTCTGCGTAAAGGTGAAAAATAACTGCAGTCACACAGTTTTGTTTTCCAGTTCATTAGCAAGAATTTGTGCAATGAATCCCACAGAATTTGAGCATTCAAGAATTTCTACGTGAGCCAGCAAGGCCACCTGCACTAGGAATGTCTGCAGCAGCAGAACAGAGAGGAAACCTCGTATCACAGCCCTTTCCAAAAGGATGACAGTGTAGAAACTGCTGACAAGAGACTGCAAAATCATTTTTGAACACTGGGCAGAGAACTGGTAGGTGACAATGACTGGAGTACTTTGATGCAGGACTGCTGGTAGCAGTGCCAAGGAAGCACAGACTGTTCGGTCATATATGATCTTATATCGTAGATCCTACTCAACCTGTCAGAATACAGGCAGCCTACAGAAGAAACACTTAACACAGAGTAGCATCCTTTAAAATGAAAATCTGCAAAGACCAACGCAGCAGAAACATTTAAAGAAGGTTTTGAAATTGTGCAGTAGGAACTTTGAACAGTAAAAGTGAATGTTAAAAAAAAACAAAAGAACTTTGAACAAAGTTTAGGCAAGATAAATAATTAACAGTTAACTAAGAGTAGCAGTTTATTAAAAAGCAAGCCAAAGCTACTACCTTAAATACAGCAGCATAGACACTGCGTTAACTAACACACTGTGAACCAAACAGGGAGACTCGAGTGATTGAACTAAAATAAAATAGAATTCCTAACAGTTTTACAGGGACTTGCAAATTAAACAATCAGCAGTAGAGAGAGATGAATAAAAAGCTGAAGTCAAGCAGATATAAAAGCATTAATTAATTCCTACCAATAACTAAATATTCATACATACAAGTCATAAGGAGGTGATAGAAAATCGATATATACCTGCTGCTCTGAGTCTGTGTTTAGCACAGACTGATCTGTAATGAGCACTGCTCTGGAGATCTGCCTACAATCAAATAAAACAATTATGGAATTTCACAAAAAGAGCAATTAGGACTTATAGTTTTGGCAATACCAATCTAAACACAGTACTGTGAGAAAGCTAGTTAACCATGTAACCTTTATAAACATGATTGTTAGCAGGATATTTTGCCTGTTGCTGAAATAGGAACCCATCTGGAACACGAATATAGTATTTTCAATTACCAAAACAGACAATGAATAAATAAGCCAGTGCTGTAATATAAAATAGTTTGAATATCCTTCTGATTTGTAAAAAATGAACAACAAAAATCAGAGAAACAACGACTTCTAATACTCTTCTAAATCTGAACAAATTTAAAGCAAGAACAGGCACCTCCGCCTTCCACACACCTTTTAACAAATATGAAATTCCTAACGCACTTGGAGCTATCAGATTGGAAAAGGGAAATATGAGTCAGAGGACAATTTAAGAAAACCTAGAGACAGAAAGTACACAGTATGCCTCAAGTATATAGAAGAGAAGATCTATGCACAGAACTAAGCTGTATCGCAAAGGTAAAGCAGGAGACAATAATCTCTCAACTGGCAGACCACTTTATACACTATTATTTAAAGACAGTTACCATGTTTACTGTTTCACTACCTACCTGTAACACACATTTATGCATGTGCTCTCGGAAAGGTAACTATCTTCCACAATAAAATACTTAGCGCTTATTCTTTGTCCAAAATGATCCACAATAGCTTTGCATCTGTTAAAAACAAAATCAAACCAAAATAAGAAATACAGATTATAAGGTAACAAAAGCGTTAGCAAAAGTTAGGTACTTGTTTCTTTAACGTGTGAACCCCTAAAGCAACTCAACTGAAATTGATAACTAAATCCCAGACTTACAGGTTCTACCTGATACATACCATTTTTACAAGCAATGTCATTCTAAATAACGATATCTGAACAATAATAAATTGGTCACTTTATAAAGAAAACTAACTAAAAGTAACACTGGATTTTGATTGTACATGAAAATGCCACATGTTTCTTACCTTGTGATACATGGAAAAATACTGTGAATTATTTTCTAGGTGCTACCTTACTGCAGTGGTTTTCCCCAGCCAGCAATCTTAAACTTGTCTTTGGTAATTTCAACAATAATATCTGACAAATTAAATGGCAAATTAATGGACATAAGGAAAAATCCCTGAGAAATGAGTGCATCAGACTGTTCCAAAGAACTTTTCCAAGCTTCTATACTTGTGAATAAATATACTATTTATCTCTTAAGTTACACACGAAGTATTAAGTCACACTGCTTTAAGAGCAATACAAACAATGATAGATACTCTTTGTTGTTGAATAAATAGAAATCCTACCCTACGCCTCTCTGCAGCAAAATGAGAATAATTGAAAAGTTGAGACGCTGCTACCAAAATTGTCAAGAGTCAAGTGTAACAGAACGGACTGACGTTCTTATAAATGAGACACAAATGCAAAGCACAGGAAAGAAACAACCCGGAGAGCTTAAGCGAGAACAGGATAGAAATTTCAGACTTTCATGGGGAAAAATCTCTACAAAGAAAAAATCTTCATATTTATATGACAGCTATGAAACTAAATCATATATATGAGACAAAAAGGAGGCTGCACACAGACACTAACTAAAACCACGCTCTGCTGCCGATTCCTACGTGCCATGATCTGTGCTCTATTTAATAGTACATATTTTCCTCAGACTGAGTCATTGCTAACGTTTTGAGAAAGCCCTTCAAGTTTAAAGAGCTCCCACCTCAGTTAATGCTTTTTAAAATATGTTTTGTCACAGCACAACATTATTCCTGTCTTGGTAAATATCTGACAGGCGAGTTATGCCTTAGGAATAAACAGCATTTCTGTAAGTTCCAGTTATTCGTTAGCTTCCTGATCAAAATGATCTATAAAGGTGAAGATGAGAAGGAAAAGTAGAGAAGTAACAGCAATCAGCTGCCACGGGCTTTAGTAACCAGTTGCTTCTGTAGTCTGAAATGAGAATTGAAAAGGGTGCACCAACCCTTATTAACTGTAAGAGGTTTATGACAACTAAGCATGTTTTTATAATGTTAACTTCTACTGGCGATTTCACAGGAGTCTGCGTGCATACATACACCTATAGTCAAATTCGACAGATAACCTGAACACTGGAATTGAAAGCGGTCTAACGGCACCAGCGCTGTTTAACTTTAAACACGCAGCATTCTCCACAGTTTCAATCCCATTCTAGTCAACCTGTGTTTCACTTGCAACTTTCAAGAAGTTTTTCCTGAACATTAACCTGATTTAATTTTCAAGCACTCATTTGAATACTGCAAATAAACAAGGAAGTCAAGCTGCTACAGTTCATTTCTAATTATAACCTTTTTTATTGTTTATGAAACAATTTCCCCTGCCACCCCCCTCAACATTATCAAAGGGGAAAGGTTGATTAAATGTCATGTTGCATCACTCAAAGCCAGCAAAAGCAAGTACACGCTTTTTATTTTCCTGCTAAGAGTCGTTTCCTCTCCTTTGCCCAGGAATAGCTAGCGGGTTCTATGCTTGCTAAGATTTTAAACAGAGAAAGAGATACTGCTTTTTATTTCGGTCTCCACTTTACTTCAAAGGGTGATGCTGAGAAAATTTCTTTTCAAGTACTGCTTCCAAATATGGAAAACACTTATGCACTGACATTATCAGGTCTCTGTCATCTGATATGTGTTGGGACAATGAATCATACAGAACCCTCCATTGACCTTCTTTCAATGTGTCTAGATAAAAGGATGAAAATGAGAATCCATCTCCTTGCAGTGCCACGAGTTATAAATGTACTTTATAGGGCTCATTATCCAAACTAATGGACTAAGGGCGACATCCTTGAAATGGACTTACCAGCACTGACAAAGCCAGTATGCGATATTTCAAGGAAGATATGTAAATTACTGTGTGTTTGCTACATCCTTTTATTACAGATGTATAAATTTCCATTTATCATGTCTCTTCAATTTTTGAGACAGAATTATGTAATTGGAAACATGTAAAGTGTGAGCAACAGAACTTTCTTACTGTTACTTTTAATGCAATCCATGTAATGTAAAATGCTTTTATACCTTGTGTGCTTTTTCTTCAACCTAAGGAATATGAAGAGTTTTTTTATTTTCTCACAGAGCCTCAGAGTTCTATCAAGACCGCAGGATGTTCTGTGTGTGTATTAAACCAGCGGACCTAATCTGATACAATATGTAAAATACATAAATTTCCAAGTGGGTTACCTATGCCTTAAAATAGGTGTGTCTAAAAGTTCCTACACTTTCACACTGTCTTCCCTGAATCTTCTCTTCATGAACTATATAAACGACTGCAGTAAAATGATAAAAATAATTGTATAGTTGAGGATGAAATCTACTGCTCTCAGTATACACAGTTACGGGCAGTAAAGAAGTGAAAAAGCAATTTAACTAGATATTGAGTGGGCTCTTAGTTTTCTTGCGCTGCTGAGAATGTTAGCCAAGACTAGAAAGGAGTTGAAGTAAACTTTGGTGATATTTAGGGAGTTCAAATTAAACTCTAAACTATCAACAGAAAAATTTAGAAGAAAAATCAAGGCTGCATCTGTAAGTATAGATTTTCTTTACATGTACTGAAGCAAGAATATTAAAAATAAGTGAAAAAATAAGTAAGATGTTCATGAATTCTGGAAGCCTACGGAAGATGCTTATAAAATAGTAATGAATACTGCACAATTTGACTAGATTTCTACTGTTGCGAGTTGAACCTATGTGTAACCGAGGTAAACTGCCTCTGAATCTCCAGAGGCAGCTGTACTGCCAGCGAGATATGGATTTGCCTATTACCAATCACTATTAATGGCCTGTTGACTCAAAAGCTCAGTAACTCATAAATACCCTCATTAACAATTTGATAGCTGATTTTTATTAGGCAAAACACTGAAGCCCAAAGACAAGAGGAAATTAGAGCTGGTGCAAGGAGGGAATACACAGTAAGGAAAGAGGTAACAGGAAGAAAGAAAAAGAAGGGAAAAGATACAGTGATGATCTTAGCAACAAACCAGAGAGCTTGCCAAGTAACACTCTAAGGAAAAGACTCAGCCAGTAAAAGCAGTATTGCGTTCAGGTGAGAGAAAAGAAAACCAAGAGAAGAGCTCAGCTATTTGCGTGATATTTTTGCTACAGTGAAGACGATGCTTGAGACTTTTAAAAAATATTAGAGAAAAAAGAATGTTATAGGATCCTTCCTTCATTGTTGAAAATACTTTTTAAAAAAACCTAGGCTGCATTATTTTCATTATCTCAAAAAAGTCTGACACTTCTATAGGTATTTTTTTTTTTTGTTTACTTTTATTCTGATGTAGAAAAGCTACTTGGTAAAATACCTGCTTTTGAAACTACAGGAGACCTAAAAAGAGACAACGGGAAGCAGGCAGGAGGCTCCAAGGAGAAGGCAGGTGACCAGACTTGGAAGCTGGATGTGTTGTGTTGCTTCATATTCAGCATCAGATAACAGCACTATTAAAAGGCCAATGTTTTTTGAATAATGAAGGTCTGGTAAAGTCTTTTAAAAATATTTCAGTAATCCTGCACCTCGAAAATCCATCCCTCAGTTTTAAGTGAAAATGGCTTAAGTGAACTGCTAAAGCAGCCTAACAGCCTAAAAAAGACACCTGAAAGCCATCTGGAACCCCGAGAAACTTGCTGGATTCAAACCACAAAAGCAGGTTAAAGGAAAAGCAGCACTCCACCTTTTTTGGAATACATATAACCTTAACAAAGAAAACATTCATTTCAAAGGTCTTCAGAATGCGCAAAGGAAGCCGTAAACTGGGGCAACCTGCACCACTGACCAGTTGTTGGACGTTGCTAACAACTACACCCTTTGTCCCTCTGAAAGAGCAAGTTAATGTTTAAATAAAACATTTTTGGAAAAATCATGCTGCCTACAGTGAAAGTTCAAATATCACTGTTAAAATAAACCACAGAGTTTACGAAAGGGGTGTAATTTCATCTGCATTATGAATCATGCACTTAAAACAATGACACACATCATCAGATACTGTCACATTTGCATCTCAAAGTCTGAAACTGTGCAACAAGCTTCAGAACCTTCAGGAACTGACAGAAAGATGAAATCTGTTGTTTATAGGATTTCAGGGAAAACAGGCACTACTTGACCATGCCCTGACAAACCTGGCTACAAGTGCCATGCTGAAGAGTCAAATGTGCAGTGCGACTGGAAAGTTGCACACATTGCACTGGCCATTTAACTACCAATTTTCCTAATAAAATGTTACTACATATTTTCTAGCTTAATTTTTTACAGAACATTTTAAACATTTCCATTACAGAAACTGAGCTGCAAATGGACTCTTAAGAGAGCCAAAGTCTGCAGTTCGATTAGTAACTGATAGCATTTGTATAACAGAAACCATGACTATTTATAGAGGGGTGAAAAATACCACTATGGAAGAAACTATGGGTTGATTTTTCTTAGCTCAACTTTGAACCTGCCTACAGGCCTGATATTGTCGTAAAAGAATTTATCCTAGAATAAGAGGGCAGAGTAGTTTATGACAACAATCTACCTAAAAACTCATTAAAGTCTTTTCTCTTGGAGTGACGTGCATTATCAGCAAAGATTAATCTGATGAGTCTTTAGGTGAGCTCCATTTTTAAAAATGCAATAACAGAGGGCTTTGTTGTCGTCTGATGAAAATCAATTAGAGTAGGTAAGGCCACAAGGAAAACTAACATCACTCATCACCAGCCCCCTGGCAGCTGAAATGATTTGTCTTCCAAGCTTGGGTGATCAGGAGCTGTAGTAATATCGCAGGGAAATTAATTTAGTTTCTATATTCTAGACCCACTTTCTGTGTTCTGGAGGACCTACACACAAATTACTTTTAATCAAGGTTGATGTGTTATTAATACCAAGGAGGATCTTTGAAGAATCATTTTTTTTAAACTGACTTCATACATTTTTCATCTGTATTTTGTATATAAACAGAAAGTTACTTATATTACCCTTACCGTCCAGATTCTCTGTCCACTACAAGACACTGCACAGAATGGCGAAGACAATAGATACCTCCAAATACGGCACACAACCTGCAAACATCAGGAAAAAACAAAGGTTACTCCTATCACAACTAACTGTAATCAATGCGAGTGTGTGTCATAAGCAACGTACCATGTACGTTTTAGTGCATTTTTAATGACATGTCTTAATCAGACAATCAAAACCCCATCGAGATAAAGCATGTCCTACAGTTTTTGTAGAGGATATATTTTTAACTTGGTTTTGTATTAGCATTTCTCATCATTCTCTGAATTGTTACGTCAGCTTGAGCACTCGTTCTCTGTTACCATCTCCGGTCATTCAGGATGGAAAAGCACCTACTTCCTGAAGATACGTACAGTAGCTACTGATACCCTGACCAGGGCTACATCGCACAGGGTCTAGAGTAAGAATGTCAGAACAGACGATATCCATACGAACCCCCTACTAGGATTCTACGAGTGAGTCAGAAGTTATTTCTCTACTTCTTTACAAAATGTACCGTGGGAACTTCTTTGACTACAGGGAGCTCAAACTTTGTGGGCATTGATAAGTGCCCCAACAGAATGAAGACTTCCTGCAACCTTACAAACCCCTCACAAACAGTGATCCCTCTGAGTTCCGCTTATGTTACGATACAGTTGCTTAAGATATTCTGTGTATGGACAGACAATGAATAAATTTCCTAAATCACACAAGGACCCCGCTTCACAGGTCAGTTTTTGAAATGCTAAAGTAGCAGTTTTCCACTTACAAACAAACACCAGTACCTAAACACAGAAAATTATGCTACCCAAACATTAGGTCAGTATCACAACTCATCTCTTTTTAAACTCTAAGGAGACTCGGAATTTAAAGAAACTAGATTATGACATTTAAATATGCAGAGCTCCATGTGAAGTCAGCCCACTGCAAAATGTCATCCCTAGCCAGGCTGTTTCATCACCTCCTTGGACATACCACTGACTAAAACTCTTCACCAGATGAACCTGTCCTAGGTGCAAAGTCTGAAACTGCTCTCCTGTAAAGCTACACAAGAAAAATTCAGCCGGTCTGGTGATGAACAGGGTCCCAGGTTAATCCCCACATCCTTTCTCTGACGCGACCCTGGTGAATTCATTCACAAACCCAGAAAGTTTAGTTTCTGCAAGTGATGCCTGAACTTTTTACTGGACCCAGAGGAGCACTGAAGTGACTGCGATAGCACTAGTTTTAACTTTTCTTTAATTCTAACTCCCAATAGATTTTAATATAAGCCCATGTTCTTCAAAATGCTGTAGAGCAAGTAGAAACAACCAATATTCTTTTTGCTACGTATTTAAAAAAAGACTCTGAACTCTCTGTGAGAGCACTATAATGCAGAGAAATCCATGATCTTACAGAAACTGCATGTCTGTTAGAGATTCTCAAGGACAAAGCTTCCTGATGAGCTGTGAATTAAGATAAACTTCAGCTTTTTGTTTACAGTGCATTATTTCACGGGCATTCTTATTAAAAGAGTAACACAACATGCAGAGGGCTTGGTGTGACAAAAGGTAAACAGGTAAGAACATTTTAAAAAATAGTTTTCAAATTATGTTAAAAAAGAAAAAATATTTCTCTTTAAACTTTCCATTCAGCATGGAAATATTCATATTTAGTGAAAAAGGTAAAGAAAAAAGATGGAGGAGACATGTCTGATCCCTTACAATACAGCTTCAGGTTTGGACTGTTTGCAACGTCTGATCTATCTTGGGAATCTTTAATGTATTTATTTATTTACTCACTTCAGAATCTCCAGTGGCTAATTCAGATCAGTTATCACTGCTCTCTTCTCATGCACGCTGAAGAGAAAGCAGGAACAAATCATCTGCATACTGACATACGCTGCACATCCTCTTCTCAGAGCAAACCGCTCTGTGAGACCAGTGTCAAGCGCTGTCAAGCGACATTTGACAATCCTTCCTTTGGCCTACAAGTTAACCAGACCCGTGTTCTGCCTGTGATCCCTGTTACTCACAAGTAGTCTCTCAGCAGTCAGTCACAAAACTGCCCGCAGCCCATTCGATACAGTGACACACTGTTCCATTTGACCACGCTGGAGAAGGAAACTGAGGGGGTTCTGCATTCCTGTTATTCAGCTGCACTTTGGCGTGACGCAGCCCCTTGTGACCCAGCTCACCGACGGAAGGACAGAGCTGGCACTGGGAGGGCATAAAAATTAGAAACGACACCTGCCATTTCATTAACAGAGCCTGTCTTGGCATTGTATCTAAAATAAGAGCGTGTCATCCTATTGATCTTTTGGTAGAGTTTACGCTGTCGTTTAACAGAGTAGTGTGACTACATTTCTCCTACGCACCCAGCGTTAGCCAAAGCAAACAATCGACACGAGAAAGGCAGGCTGGTGGGGTGGCACATGGTTCTCCCAGACTTCGGGGATGACAGCAGGATTTACTAACAGCTTTTTGTGCTTTTTTTAGACTTTATTTCAAAGTTAAAGAGCTTTAGGTATCTGTTCATGGATGATGAACTCGAAAACTGCCATTTTGTAAACTTGACTTCCTAAAACAGAATCCATCCTGGCATTCGTAAGTCATATTAGGTAGTTTACGGACAGTTAGCACTGCAGTTCCTCTTCAACTGCGTGAATGATGCAGCACGGCAAGCAGCTGAGGGGTGTTACCAATGCGCCTCGCTCCAGAGGTGGACTCCAAAAGGCGGCAGTCTAAGGAAACGTTGGCAGTATCGCTTACTCCTGCCTGAATCAGAAGCTCCAGTTCCTTAGAAAGACCTCTTCTCCTCACAGAGAACATACAGGTAGGGAGAATATACACCATGCCGAATCCCAGCCTTGGCTGTCTGGAGACGCTGAAGATGACACAAAGGTTAAATATCCACTGAAGAATTATTACGGAGCCTTGAGCTACAGGCTTATTACCTCTAATGCTGCAATCAGTGGGTTCTTGCCTGACAAAGCACATATCAGGATCTTTCAAACCAACTCAGATGAATTTATTTCATATGTTGTATATAAGAGTAGCACTATTGTCTTAACTAGAGCTAAGATTCCTTTGTTAAAAACTATAAATTACATTTTTCCTCTGACTTCAACCACAGTCAAGGGCTTTTTGATATATGCACTTTAGTTTTCTAGAGTGCTTTGAAAGAACTTTGCTGCTTGGCTGCGCAAAAATGTGTATTACTTATTTTTGAGAGTAACTTGCTATCCGGTGGAGGAGGGCATGACCTGTTTTCACAGTAGGCCAGCTGAAAACTTCTCTTTTTAAATGAAAATGGAAAGGAATTTTGATTGTGTTGTGTTAAATAATTACAAGGAGCCAAAATACCTACAAAAACAGCCTACCATGAAAAATGACACAACTAGGAAGAATGTGCCAAAATTATCTAAATATAGAAATTGAAGTATTAAGCTAAACAGCATCCTGATAATTTATGACAAAGGAAAATCATTGTGCTAACATTATGTCCATACAATAGGCTATTCAAGATGATTTGACTGTACTTCAAGTACAAGGCAACTCTTTGATACCATTAACCCTAAATGACAGACATTTAAACTGATATTACTCTAATTAACTGGCGTCTGCCTACACCCATAATTCAAGTTTTGCTGAAAGATGGCAACAACACTGTACTCAACGTCAACTTTGCCCTGGCGACATCAAATCATATTACAGCTAAATTAACAGTTGTGAAAATTTTTGGCCTGGTAGCCCTCCATCATACCCAGCCTTGAAATGCCATTTCACTTCCCATCAAGGCAGGAATCAGCAGTTGTAATTTTTAATGCAGCTGTGAAACAATAGAACGTATTAAATGCTGAATTTTTGACACCATATTCACGATGATTTATGAGTTTGTATATAATTTGATTATTCTATTAATTTTACTGATTACTGATTCAGCTAATACAGTGAAGGTCACTTACAAAATAAATCTTCATTACATTTCACAGAAAGTAACTGCCTCCAACTAGTTGTTTTCTTTAATTAAACACTAATGTAACAAGAGAGAAAATAGGCTTCAGGGTTGCTGCATCTGTTGCTACAAGAGGAGTTTATTGCTTTGATGTAATACTCTCTGATATTAATTGAACAAAAATAGAATGTCTCTCCATCTGACATCTTGATTTTCTACACAGAGATACCAGAAACACCCTTAGATTACAGACTTACCCTTAGTGCATTCTGAAACTACATTAAAAGAGTTGGAAAACCATGCCACAGTTTCACACCAAAAAAAGTAGTTTCTCTTTATAGCATATAATTTGTCTTCTACTTTCCAACATGCATGAAGCAATTATTTAAAAAACTGAATATTTTCTCCCTAATCTTACAGTCCTCTACAGCAAAAACTATTTGCTTCCCTCCTTAAAGACGAATACTGCCTGTACAGCACAGCAAGCTTTGGAGAACGATCAAAGAAATACAGGCCAAGTGCTGACTTAATGAATTGTCCTCTTTCAATTTATTTTTACACCCAGAGAAAGCTGTGACCCGGTTCTTATGTTAAATCCCTGCGTTTCCTGAAAGGTCACTAGAACTTCAGCATTTCCTCCAGTATTGTTGTGTGTTCTAAAAACATTAAAAAGGAGAATACAGACAAACCAAATAAATAAAATGGCTACAGTTAAAAAAACACTTAATATTCCCAACACAGAGTTCCCATATGTGCACCACCCAGACGAAGATAAAAAAAATTAAAGACAATAAATAAATGAAGAAATAATGAAGATAATAAATGTCAACCAGAGCTGTCCTGGCATTTGGAAAGCTACGAGGAAGGGTAATATGTGACACTAAATGCTTAAGCAAGGAAAGAGTTAAATATTTTGACTTTTCCCTGGAGACTGTGTTCAGCACTCCTGTAAAATTCAAAAAAGGTCCTGAAAGATCATAGAATATGCCTCGTTTATAAATCCAATTAGCAAAATGACAGTTTTAAAACTGTCAGAGTTCCTGCACAGTTATCGACCAGCAGTTAGTTAACTTGCACAGTTTGCAGGAACCACAATTTTTAAGCCTGTACTCATACAGCAAGGTAATTTCTTTCACCAGCTCTTGGCTTCTGTCCTAGCACGGTAAATCAGACGGAATTCCTACCATTGTGCCTGGGAAATGCCATAGAAAGCAAGTTTTTTCTAGGGATTTAAAACCCAAATTTCATTTTAAAACTAAGAAATCGCTCCTTTTTATTGTACAGGATTTAGACTGCTATATAGAGAAATACTGCAAAGAGTGCTAGTGGAGCATATAGGGTTTGACAGTAAAATAGGGAACAAGATCAAAGCTGGAGTACCTGATTTTGGTTAGAGCACAAAACTCAAGAATCTGAGTAATATACCTACCTATCATTTACCCTAAGATGCATTAGACCCTTTGGGCACTTCTTTCCATAACTACAGAATAGGGATAATTCAAATCTATTTCATCAGAGTCTGGCAAGGATTAACATTTACTGTTCACGACATCTGAATGGCCAAATCTGCACTGAAGTACAACTTTTCCAAGAGTTTTAACATCCGAGTTCCTATTATGGGATGTGCAATTTTAGGTGTTTGGCAAGTCAACGCTGCCTTTCAGGGGCTCAACATTCCAGTTGCTTTCTAACACTCAAATGTTAGAAGACATTACAGTAAAAATCTTGGTTCATCACATTTTTGTGTTCCTAGACTTACAGTCTCGCTTCACGCAAGTGTAGATTTATCCAGCTGTTTCTAAAACGTAAGAAAGTTCTGTTGACAAAAATAAGACATTAAGCTCTGATTTCACGTAATGAACTGTTAGTAATTTAACTACATGTTAGTCATTCATGGCTTGGCTTCGCGGACGAAGATTTGGGAAGGGCTTTGCCCACGCTTATTGCAAGCGCGTTGATGGCTGAAAAGGCCAATGCGGGATAGGCAAGACCGGTTGCAAAGAGCACACCGGAGGGTCTCCTTGGGTGGTATAGTCGAGGCACGGTTCTTTCTGCGCTGTCTTTTCTCCTCGAGCTTGATTCTACGCGTGCTCTCAAAGGAGACAGCAGCGTTATGTATGGTGTGTCTCCAAATCTCCCGATTGGAGGCCAGGGTGGACCACTGATGGTGGTCAATATGGCCTAGGCTGAGGTGTTGTTTCAGGGAGTCCTTATATCTCCTCTTTGGAGCTCTTCTCTTGCGGCAGCCGCTGGCAAGTTCACCATAGAACACGATCTTAGGGAGGCGGTGATCCGCCATCCTGGAGACGTGCCCTGCCCAACGCAGCTGCGTTTTCAGCAACATGGCCTCAATACTGGTGACGTCTGCCTGTTCAAGGACAGCAACGTTAGTCACGTAGTCAGTCCAGTGGATGTTTAGGATTGTGCGGAGGCAGCGCTGATGGAAGCGTTCGAGGAGTCGCAGATGGTGGCGGTAGATGACCCATGATTCAGACCCGTACAGAAGAGTAGGCAGTACCACGGCTCTGTAGACACTGATCTTTGTACTTTTCTTCAGGTGTTTATTGCACCAGACTCTTTTATGGAGTTTTCCGAAAGCTCTGTTTGCCTTTGCTATTCTGTTGTCGATCTCTTTGTCGATCGTGGCATCTGAGGAGATGATGCTACCCAGATAGCTGAACTGCTGGACTGGCTGAAGCTCTGACTCGCCAATGGTGATGTGGGGATGATGGTAATCATCTTGTGGTGCTGGTTGGTAGAGAACTACTGTCTTCTTCAAGCTGACTTCCAGCCCAAAAAGCTCAGCCGCCTCTGCAAAGCAGGATGTTAAGCGCTGCAGAGCTGCTTCTGTGTGGGCAACAAGGGCGGCATCGTCAGCAAAAAGCAGCTCGCGGACAAGGTGATTCAGGGTCTTGGTGTGGGCCTTCAGTCGCCTTAGGTTGAAAAGGCTCCCATCGGTACGATATCGGATATAAATGCCGTCTTGTTCGTCGAGGTCTGCCGTGGCCCTTTGGAGCATCATGCTGAAGAAAATTGTGAATAAAGTTGGTGCGAGAACGCAACCTTGTTTCACACCATTGGCTATTGGGAAGGGCTCAGAGAGTGCATCGCCATATCTGACTTGGCCGCGCTGCCCCTCATGTAACAGGATTATCATTTTGAGGAACTTGGGGGGACATCCTAATCGTTCCAAGATCTGCCACAGACCTTTTCTGCTCACAGTGTCAAAGGCTTTGGTGAGATCAACGAAAGTTACATAGAGACCCTTGTTCTGTTCCCTACACTTCTCTTGCAGTTGTCTGAGAACGAATACCATGTCTGTGGTACTTCTGTTGGCTCTGAAACCACACTGACTTTCAGGTAGAAGTTCTTCTGCGATAGCGGGTACCAATCTGTTCAATAATATTCTTGCGAGAATTTTTCCAGCAATGGAGAGCAGAGTTATGCCTCGGTAGTTTGAGCAGTCTGACTTTACTCCTTTTTTCTTGTACAGGGTGATGATGATTGCATCACGGAGATCTGGTGGTAGTTCGCTTTGTTCCCAACAGCGCACAACTAGCTCGTGAAATTTAGCATGGAGCGTTTGGCCTCCATGTTTCCAGATTTCAGGCGGGATTCCGTCGACCCCAGCTGCCTTGCCGGTTTTCATCTGTTGTATGGCCTTAAGGGTCTCTCCCATAGTAGGGGCTATATCCAATTCATTTTTCACCATTTGTTTTGGGATGAGCTGGATTCCTGAGTCTTGGACTACACGGTTGGCACTGAAGAGAGTTTGAAAGTGTTCAGACCATCGATTCAGGATGGAGGTTTTATCTGTGAGAAGCGTTTGGCCATCTGCGCTGAGTAGGGGGCTTTGAACTTGGTGTGTGGGTCCGTACGCTGCTTTCAGAGCCTCATAGAATCCTCTGTGGTCACCCAAATCTGCGCATAGTTGAGTCTTTTTTGCTAGGTTGAGCCACCACTTGTTCTGGATGTCTCGAAGTTTCTGTTGGAGTTTACTGCATGCAAGACGAAAGGCTGCTTTTCTTACATGGCAAGATGGCTGAGCGAGGTGTGCTTGGTGAGCACATCTCTTCTTTGCCAGCAATTCCTGGATCTCTGGATTGTTTTCATCAAACCAGTCTTTGTTCTTCTTTGTGGAGAACCCTAAAAATTCTTCGGAGGACTGCAGGATGCTATTTTTAATATGTTGCCAAAGCGCTTCAGGAGAAGAGTCTAAGGGACAGTCTTCAAGCCTAGTTTGAAGGTTTGCCTGGAAGCTGTCTCTCACTGCAGCTGTTTGAAGATTGTTAACTTGGAGCCTCCTCCTCAGAATGCCGCCCCTCTTAGGTTTGGGCTTAAAATGGAGGTTAAGTTTGCAGCGCACAAGGCGGTGGTCTGTTTGACATTCTGCACTAGGCATCACTCGGGTGTGACAGACATCGCGAACATTTCTCTGGCGCACTAAGATATAGTCAATGAGGTGCCAGTGTTTAGATCGAGGATGCATCCAGGTTGTCTTCAGGCTGTCTTTCTGCTGGAAGATAGTGTTGGTGATGGTAAGCTGCTGCTCAGCACAAAACTCTAGCAAGAGGCGACCGTTGTCATTGCAGTTTCCAACTCCATGCTTGCCTAGTACTCCTTTCCAGGCTTCAGAGTTCTTACCTACTCGGGCGTTGAAGTCACCAAGGATTATGATCTTATCATCCGCAGGAACCTTTTGAGTAAGGCGGCGCAGATCGGTGTAGAATTTGTCTTTTTCTGTAGGGTCAGCTTGGAGAGTTGGGGCATATACGCTGAAGAGAACAACATGTTGCTTGTTGTGTAGCGGGAGGCGTAAGGAGATAATGCGATCAGAATGACCTGTTGGCAAATTTTCAAGTTTAGAGGCGATGGAGTTTTTAATCATGAAGCCAACTCCGGAATGATGACTTTCGGTTTTGGGTTTGCCTGACCAATACAGTGTGTAGCCGGCACCATGTTCTTTAAGGCTGCCTTCCTCATGAAGGCGAACTTCACTGAGAGCAGCAATGTCGATGTTGAGTCGTGACAGTTCGTGAGCAATTATAGCAGAACGGCGTTCAGGACGCCCACTGTCTGCTGTATCGAGCATGGTTCTGATGTTCCAACATGCGAGTGTCAATCTGGACACACCTTTGGAGGCAGGTGTATGCCTTTGTCTCTTTATCTTTGGTTGACCGCAGAAGAAGATGTCCGTTGGCCGCGGCTAGCCAACCGGATTGGAAGGGAGATGAGCTTTGGTTAGGCCACCTTTTCTAGGCCCCTCTCCATGTGGAGCAAGCAGTGCTCTCCTTGAAAAAGGCTGCTTGGTCATTCAGGATGCTGCCGAACGAGACTGTCATCTCCCAGGTCAGTCTCAAGCGACCAATGTCCTGAACCGCCTGCATGCAGGGTTGGGTCTGCGGCTTCCAGTGACATCTTTCCACCTGCCGTTTCGTCCCTTGCCTGACGCTACAGGGCTTTGCAAACGTGAGTACACCCTTCAAGCCTGCGCGGTGGATTTTTTAGGTGAGGCGCAGCGTGCGCGAGACTGGCCCCACCCTTTACACCTGAGGTTCATCTGCCAGGGCCTAGCGAGCTTGGACGGTGACAGCGAAGTCCTCAGATCGTAGGTTTGGTTAGAGTATCCTTCTCTTAGATGGATGGCCTTACAGGGCTAAACGAGCTCCATCTGCCCGGGTTTGGAGTTAGAGTTGTCCTTCTCCTAGGATGGTTGCCCGAAGGCTAGTGAGCCCATCCTGCCCGTGGACACACTTTGTCTGACCCTTCAGTTGAGACCTGTCAGGCTTGGGAGACCCTACCGGAGGCATATGCCACCACCAGCATAGCTCTCAACTTCGCAAGGGCACGCAAGCTCTTTCCCCACGGCAAGGGGGTGCCCATGAAAGAGACATGTTAGTAAGTTAACTACAAATACCTGCCTGGCTCTAAGTCTATCGACCTTGTAAGAGAAGCAGCTGTTCCTGGCACAAGGTCCTTTAGCTGCAATTATGCAACAGTTCTGTCCTCAAAGAGGGGCTTGGGTGATCAGGACCGTAGGGCAGAGACACAAAACCGAGTCACTAGAAACCAGTCACCAAGCATTAAATCATCTATAAAATCCATTTATGTGCTCTCTGCCTCCAGAAAAGACACAAAAATTCAGGTTACCTTAACCCTCAATGAAATTCAAGGACTGTTTTACTAATTCAGTCATGTTTTGGAAGCTACCTTTCTAGTTTAATGAAAAAGGAGTCTGCTTAACTATATTTCCATTTACAACCCAGATTTGGTCCAATAATGAACAGTGTCATTTCCATAGATCTTCTGCTATACTGGAACATTTCCACACTTCTGAGTCCTAATTCTCAGCAAGAACATGTAAGGCAGAATCTGCACCCCACAGAAGCAAAGGGTGATTTACGTGTTAAGAGATTGTTACGAGATAATACCAATAGATGTACTAGATATACTTCCTTCATATTATTATCATCATAATTACTGAAGCAAATAATTACTGAAAATCATCTCATTATAGCGTAAGTATTTTGTGCTTTTAAGTTCCAAATATGTTCGTAAAACAGAAGAAGAATGATACAGAATGACAGTAGGGCAATGTAAGGTATTTTCAGCATTTCTTAATATGTCATGTTACATTTATTTTTCCTATACCACATGGAATGTTCTAACCCCTATAACACACTGTCATGGATGAAAACTTTTCCATGCCTAGTTAGGGATCTGAAATCAACGTACTTTGACAACATTCATATCATTGAGAGCATCTCCTGTGATATATGCTAATGGTTGAAGGCCTTCATGAGGTATAAAATTGTGAAGACTGTATTTCTAGTCAGAGAAATAATAGGAGCAGAGAAGCTCTCATAATTGTAAATAGTTTTTTAAACACGGAACTGACAAACATCTCACTGAGAAGAAAGATAAAATCTAACGGGGATGTATTTTGGAAGTTTCATACACTTAGAATACATTTCACAACACGGGTTAATTCCAAATTAAAAGTCTTTTCCTGTCAAATTCTGAGAAATAATGTGGGCAAGGACACAAAAGCATTCCATAGCTTTATTAACGACAATGCTCACTGATCTGTGAATAACCTGAAAAAAATGAAGATTATTGAGTTACTTTACCAATCTATCTATCCATCACTAGTGAACAGGTCTCAGAATGATGGATTATCTCACTTCCCTGATGCTTATGCCAAGAAAGAGTTTATCCCTAGAAGGAAAACCGAACAACACAAACAATTCTGCTAACTACGCTTGCTCATTCTGCATTCATCTGCCACCAAAGGGAAATGTATCAAGTTTGTCTTTAAAAGCCAAACTGCATCAAAAGTTTTATTATTTCACTGAAATGCAAGTGAAAACAATTAAGAAGAAAGCAGCACTGCAGCCACTCTTATTGTTCAGCACTGTAGTGAAAAACAGGTAATACGGACAAGCTGTCAGTAATTCCAAAATAAATTTTCAGGTCCAAATAAATGGAAGAATCCTAAGTGATAAGAGATACCTAACAGGAAAATGATGTGGTCTGAAATGTAGAACTGAATCATCTCTCAGATACAGCCCATGGTTTTTAAATCACCTGTGATTCTTTCACACTTGTACAGAATTGCACACGTGCCAAGACCCAAATCTGTCATATCTGACTGTCACGAGGAAGTAACATCATTTGAATTTCTCATTAATATGCCAAATCATACAATTAACATACAGAGAAGTTATGCATATTGCTTACATATAGAGACACGTATAGATTCAAATGAGAAAGGTGTTGCACTAAATCTTCAATATAACAATTTTAAGTGCTTATTACAGTCAGGTTTCCTAAAGTCCAGTCTTGATTTCACAACACTAAAACCTTCCTAGAGATTGTAACAGGGACATAACTGGAACTGTCAAAGCACCTGAGGCTTCCTCAGAGGCTTCAAAATTTGTAGCAGATAACAGCTCAAATGTAAGGGTAAAAACTGATTATCATTTTGGAAATATATATAGAGGAACCTTCCAAATCAATCACACAATCCATCATATCTCAGCCTGGACCCTCAATCTTCTTGTAAATACAGGGATTGAAAGAGATGAACCATCTTAATCAGATCTTTCCTCCATCACAAAATTACTGGCACTGGTGCTGACAGAGAGATGACTAATTTCAGCTAGAATCTGTAATGACTACTAAAAAAAGGCCACACTGCCCACCCTATATACACACATTGTACAAGTTCAAAGCCTATTTATAGCAAATGCCAGTCATTAACTGGCTACCCACAGCAGTCAGCCAATCCCTCATTCCTATGGCAAAGCAGCCGAAGGCATTCTACCACCTCAACACCTATCACCACAATCACATCTGGCAATTTTTGGATGACTCTTAAGAGAGAAAAAGGACACGATGTCACCCCTGGAACCTTTACAAGGTGACAGACAGCGGAAAGTCTCCAGTTCCAACTAAAACTTGAAGTAGGAAGAAACTGCACTACTTCTTCTCCAAAAGCTTTGTTTACATTTGGATGTTCATATTTGCATGAGTCCAGAAAGAAGAATCTGAAACCAAACTGAAGAGAAACCATGCACAGTCTCCCCCAGAATTCAGCATGTTCACAAAGCAAGCACTGAGAGATCACGGAGGTGAGGCCCCAACCTATAACTGGCTTCGCAGCTGTCCTTCATCGAACAGCACTGGTCAAGGCTGAAGAGCATCATGAAAGCTTCCAGCAAGACCTCCTTTCAAAGGGAAATGAAAAACAAGAGGCATATATCACTGAGATGAACTGTAAAAGTCAACTACATGAAACAGTATTTGTAAAACAGCACTTCCAAACAGTCTTCAAAATCATAAAAAGCTGAAGAAGTTTTTGCTTCTCAAAAACTGGAAGGAAAGAAAGGACATTCGAGTGACAAAAGAGGCATTTTGTACAACACGCAAAAGCAAGTATGTCCTCATATTTGACAACTATTTCAGATTTTTAAGTCAAATATTTTTTTTCCCCAGTTACAAAGGACAACTTGGATGTGGATAATTTTAACATTAACCTCCAGCATCAGAAAATATTTGGGGTGTTTCCTAATGTTTTCTAAAACCAGAAAAAACCATCTAAAGCACACTAAATATTCTAACTCTTTAATCACTGAGATTTTACAGTTTACAGTGATGCCCAATTACAGTTTTTCTTTAGTGACATTTTTTTCAGGAAAATTAAAACCATTCTTAGGTTTGCAACAAACACGTTCCCAGCGAACAGCAAACCGAATGCTGACCTACCCCGCCGCTGGACATCTTGAAGTTTTGGCACCTTGGGCTTACCACATCAAATGTTGAGGCTTCCTTTGATTCTCCTCAAGACTGGTATACTACTATATTTATTTTTACTAAGTATAATACTACTATGACTTCATTAGAAAGGAAGAGACAAAGTTTCCTACCTAGATGTTTGAACCACAGGAAGCTGTTGTACGGGCCGGTAAAGTTTCGCTGCTTGTCAGCTCAGAATAGCATGAGGCTTCCAATGACCTTCCTTGTACCACGAATCCAATTTATGGAGATAGAAATCTCACATCTGTACCTCGACATATTGGGAGGTACATTACAGTGATATAAAAGTTTAATTTTCTCTCCTAAACCATACCTGCTTAAACCAATAAAGAACTAACACCGCTTTTACTCACTCAAGTGTCGTCAGCAGTTATAAAACGTTGTACTGTTTATGCAGAATTCATTTAGAATGCGAGGATGTGACTTACAAACGCCTTTGACTCATTCACATCAATATGCATGCATGCCATTTATAACAGTAGCCTTGATGAGAACACACAGTGTAACTGGCTGCAGGAAACGCTTAAGAGGTTTACATTAAACCAGAATATAGAGCAGCGGTGAGAAATCACAGAACAGGTGACACCTCGCTCTGATAACCTGGTGATAAAAACTGTAGGGTTTGATGTATAGGCTGTGGCGTTCCCCCTTTACTATTCAGTCTCAACAGCATTCTTTGGATACTGCTCAGTTTTAGCACAACATGACACCCAAGGCAGACCACAGATAAAAACTGGGATTCATCTCAAAAAAAAAAAAATTATGATTGCCTCCCAAATTGTTCACTTCAAACTGAAGACATTTAGACTTAATTTTGTATTAGAATGTTTGCAATACAAACCTTTTAAAAGTATAATTACTTATTGGTTTGACAGAGTAATTTGCTTCCACTATCAAAATACTGTAAGATTTAGAATTTAGCAAAAAAACCCTAAAATGTGTCAATCAATAAATTGATTTATCGACATAAATAAAAAGTCCAGGCAATCTGAAGAATTCCTGTGACCACAGAAAAATTTTCTGCTAAGAATATTTATAAGACTTCTAGACATCAGTATTGTTAACTCTTGAAATATATTGCTGTTACAGATCAGAAAACTGCATGTGCTGGCTATTAAACAACATAAAGCCAAAGGGCTTTCAAGAATGCAAGAAAAACTATATTAAGAAGAACCTAGAGTGGAAAAAATGTAACTGAAATTCTAATTTCAATTTTAATTATTAAATTTACTTTTTTCCCAGGTATTTGAAGCCAAAGAAGGTCTAAATGCAAAACTTGTGCTATGATAATGGCTCTGATATTTTGATTTATTAATCTGTTGGTCACGTACAGATATCTGGTCCCACATGAAGTCCTACAAAGACAGACAGATATCCCTAAAATCTACGAACACAAGCCCTAATGCATGACTGTGTCCAGAGTACTTGCCTAAAACCAATTCTCGATCACAATTTGTCTGCCTGAGCACCTAATTACGTAGGTCTCCATTTCTGAGTCTCCACAGGAATACAGTTTAGGTACAGTTTAGAGGCTACTGACGAAAGGCATTACCAAATGACATCTCTATTCAATGCAGTACAGAACAACGCCTTGTTTAACAAACTAAGGGAAACTTCAGGTAATCTACATATCTATACCTCATACAGGACAATTTCATATGGACTTTGTTAGTTGTTATGGCCAAATGAGACCTTCCACAATACGCCCAGCTGCTGGTGCCAACCAGCTACGTTATAGACACCTTCCATGAGCTATGATGCTTATTCCAGAATGTTTCTATCAATACATAATTGTGTCCAACCCATATACTGCCCAAGAGGCTCAAGCTGCTGAGGCCATTCTGCTAAGGTAATAATTTAAGTGCTGTTACAGAGAAGAAAAACAGAATCTATCATATGGACAAGACAGGAAGATAATGTCCAGTAGCGTCCTGTAAACCAGAATTTCTTAATAGTAGCACACAGATAAAAAGCAGAACTTGTCCACCAACAAAGAACAAAGCAGGTGAGATTTTGCACTGATTAAACAAATGATATACAAACATATCACACAGACAACAAAATGGCCTCACCATGCAATACTGCTTTTTTTAAACGAGAGTTTAATGTTTACTTCAGACCTACAGGTTACTCCATTAAAAACCCACATAGAGCAGATGGGAAGGCTGCCTGCCAGCAAAAGAAGATTAAAAAAACCCTCAGCCTTTTAAAAGCCAGTTGAACTGTTGGAAACAACTGACAATTAAAACCGCCCACCCTCTGCACATGTATTCTTGATGGTCCCCAAAAGCATCCATGAACAACAACTCTGCTAGAACCACCATCCCTAGCATACCTCAGGAGCCACACTAAAGACTGCGTTACGACTGCCCCGAGTTCAAGTGAAGGGGTTGAAGTGGATGTTGGTTTATCCTAGATTCAGTAGGGGGTTTTTGTTTTAATTACTTTCTAGGGCTCAAGTAGTGGAGAACATACAGCTGCTGTTGAAGATGTTGGAGTAAAGCTGCAGCGTGCACATGGCTCTGGGTAGCAGGGCTTCAACAGCAGGCTATTTTTCCTGCTGTTCAGGTCACAGGTCTATACAGATCTACAAAATGATGCCAAGAGAACAAGGCCAAGATCTTGTATCAGTTGCCCTGTTTGTGTAAGTCAGCGATTTAACAAAGGTGAAAGAATTTTTTTTATTTAATAATAAATTAGACATGTGGCACAATTTTGCTTCTTTCAGAAAAATCCGGTTCATTATCAATTATCTACCTGTCAAGGGTAGATGCACTTAATTAGCACTAATTAGTAACACAAATTGAAGAAATGTATCTTCCTGTAACTTCAGGAAGACTAAACCCCAGATTTTCTCAACCTACCAAATGCACAGTCACACTTTTGGACAACATCGCTCCACGCCTCCCCTGTCACTTTAACGTACGAGTTCAACTATCTCCTCCTCCTTTCTTCCCAGGCAGCCTATTGCCACAGGCAGCCACCCCATCAGCTGGCTAGTACAAGCTGCCTTTGTGATACAATGAAAATTGTTCCAAAGTGTTAGAGTTTTCAGATGTTTCAAAGCATAATTTCCAACTTTTTTTTTGCTTTGTTTTGAGGAGTAGAGGGATTTCACAGGCAATAAGAATGTAAAGCAAATAAAACCAACACGAAGTTGTTAATGGGATGATTCCTGTTGAATGATAGCAAGGATTTCTTTGCAGAAGATACGTGTTAGAACAGTGAAGTTTACCTGCAGAAGCACTGGGGGATCTCTCCTTGACCATACAGAGGAAACAAAAATGGTGTATTGCCATAGCGGCCAAGGCACTGGAGAAATTTTTTTGTTGCCTGAAGACCTTCAAGGGTGCTGCTATCAGTCTCTGAAACCATCGCAATGGAGTGAAGAATGAAGTGCTGCAAGCTGGGTGTTAACTTCCGTGTTCCCAAAAACTGAGCAAATGTACTGTTCTGGTAGTCTGAGGAAAAAGGACATTGAGGTGAAGGGTACAGAGTAAGATTTGCATCTTCTCCTACGTTTCAACTCAAGCAAGTACTTTTCTCTTTAAATACACAAAAGCAATTGAGTTTTTCAACAAACATCTTCACAAAAATTAATAATCCAAGTCAATGAAAATTTAAAAATTTACTCCCAGAAAGTGAGTTTTCTCAGAGGATGTGAGTATCGCTCCCTTAAAACATTTCAAAATTAGCAGTAATTTGAAATTCAAAGAAACACAAGCCTTTCAGAGATGTTTCACGTCACTGATATACCTCTGAAAAACTCTAGTTATCTTAATAAGGAAATTATTTTTTGCCCCAGGAAGAGCCTATATTTAAGCAATAGCATACCTTCGTACTGTTCAGAAATCTGCTCTTAAGCTTATTTCAATCATGGATAAACTCTCAGGTAATTCAGAAACACTCTCATCAACGCTGAGACTAGTATTACCAAGCTATATATTCTGTTCAAGATTCAACCACTGTTTTATTACAAACGTATCTTACTACCCTTTGTGCAGCCATGCAGCAAGTCATAAAATGACAAAGAGTTTTTTGTTTTATCATTCTAGAAAAACTCGCAAGTATTTCCTCACTTCAGACTTCTCACCTAACTCCAAATTTTACAGAAAAAAGCTTAAAAAAATTCTTCACTATCATGAAATCTCCCCTGTTAAAAGTCTGTCTTCCCACAAATGTAATGAGACCACTAAGAGCAATTTTACATTTCTGAAGTCTTAACATTTGACTAATCTGACTCAAAATATTCCCAATTACTTCCCAGGCTATTTTACAATGTAGGAACAAAACCTGTTTAACTATCTCTGGAAGTAAAATAAATCTAATGTCATTTAGGTTCATGAATCAAGGGATTAATTTAAAATTGATGTGTCATCTCCGTTATTTACTTAATAAATTTTCTAAATAACACCTATATTCTCTAGCTCTGAGCACACCTCCATTTCTTCCAGCAGCAGCAAACTTGAAATTACCTGTAATCTATAAACCACTTCAGTCTAACGAGTTTTTCCCCCTTCAGGAATTTCTGGAGTTCACTCTTTCTCCTCATCTTACCACATCACTCTTGATATTGACCAACTCTCTCTTGCAGATTTTAAAATAATTTTCTCTAATGTTTGTACCTAAATGTCTTGTTCAAGTTATCAAACCAGTATCTTAATAACTGCTGCTTTTTAACACTAGGTTCTTTTGAAATTGCTGCCTAGCTAAGCTCTGAAAGCACTGATACGCTTCAGTCTGAAACTTACAGTTTAACTATGCCTCTTTCCTCATTTTGAGAGATTTTTCTCATTTTGCCTCAGTTTACTTTTTGACTCCAAGAACTTAGAACGACACTTCATTCTTTGTACCCTGACATGCATCAGCCCAAAGCACCTTCCTCCCATTACCCAATTTTCCTCTTTGACCGGATGCTCATTCTTTTTCACACATTATGGTTCAGATATTCTCTCGTCTGAATAAGCCAACAGTTGATAAACGCACTTTGAACTTGCCCTCTGCAAATAAATGGCATTAAACTACATTTACTTTCAAACTTAAAAAAATTTCATTTTCTCCATTTCTGATTTTGTGGAATATATTGTGACAATTTACACTATTAAAAAAAAAAAAAAAAACAGAAAAGAAAAATCAGACAGGTGACACCAGATTGAAAAATGCCTGCGAAGGGAAAGGAAACACCTAAAAATTATAAAAAGCATTTTGCAATCTTGCTGTAATAGATAATTTTGCTATTAAGGAAAAATGTAAATAATAAATGATGGAGGAACTAGACGAGCAAGTGCTAAAGGAGAGTTTAACGTTGAAGTGAGAAGGTCATGAAAAGGTCAAAGCATACATTGAAAATGAATCCATAAAAATAAATTGTGCAAAAACACAGGAGAGCTATCAGAATTCTGGGTAACTGAATGAACTCATAAGAAGAAAGCGTACACCGTTCAATGAAACACTACCTTGATATTCATTGGGGTGTTGTTCATAGTCCAAACAAAATGTCAAAAATTTCATTAGCATTCTCTTCTCCACCATTGTGAGCTGTTTGCTGTTGAAGACATCTGCTCTAGAACAAGGTACCTGGAAAATATTTTTTAATCATTTCAGACACTTTCCATACTCTGGGTGTGAAAAGTATCAAGCAACACTATTGTCTGATTACCTAACAAATATTTAAAACTACTATTTGGCACTCCAGGTACTTTCTTGTATATTGCTTTCCATTATTTTCTATTATAACTATAATAAAAGTTACCAATTTTCCACAATAAAAACATTTTAAAATACTTTTCAGTCTCTTCCCCATTTTATTTCCCTTCAATTTCACTTGTGTCTCTGACTGCAGAGTTAATCAAAAGAGCTTGTTTTAATTAACTGTGCCCAAATCTCCTGTTGTCATCATCACACCGACAACTTCAATTGTAAGTATCGGAGAGACCAATCAAGTCTATGCTATGAATTTGAAAACCTAAAACCTGTGACTCTTTAATTCTTAACTGACAGGTCAGTCATGTTCTAAACATTTGAAATGAGGCAAAGGTTTATGTCAATAATTTACTGGACTGCACATTCTTTTTTTTTTTTGGCTTTTTGAGTATTTATAAATATTTCTAAGTGACCTGTACTAACATATTTTCATTCCAGAAATGAAATAAAAATCAGAATCGTAAGGAAAAAGACTGGCTTATTGTTACAAAACTCTCAAGAAACCAGTTGCAAATATCTTGACTTTAAAAAGATGAGATTAAACATACGCAATACATTGTTTTACGATACCTGTTCTACTTTTCCTTCTCGAAAGGCAAGAATTCGAGTCACATTTTTAAATTCTGCGTATCTGCTAACGTTCGACTTAATCAGCAGGTCAATTAACAGACCTCGGGAGTAAAGCAGCTGCACAGTGAAGAAACAAAAGAAAACAGTGAGCAAAGAGAAAGGGCTTACACCAAACAAACCTCCAGTGACACCCACTGTATCCATCTGTAAGGTGTTTTCTGTAACTATTGACAAGTACGTACAGTGAATTAGAACCCAAAAGAGTATTTAGATCTAGTATGCACAAAATCATACTAAATTAACAGAAGCAACCACACAACTGGAGGAGGCAAAGCAGTGCACAGGAGAGAAAGGGAGATGGGGTCACCCTACTGCTCGTTTAGTTTTATTGGGCTGGGAGTCGTAGCTTGAGACAATTTTTTGCATTGTTCTCGAACAGTTTCTTTGTATTGTACGTCATGTATCCCTGATCAGTGAATTTTATAACCTTCATTTTCCAGTGTCAGTCAAGTACATGACGCTGTGTAAACCATCACTAGTCTGCTTCTTAAATTACTGAAACGATAATGTCATATTTTCTACACGTAAATTCCTTAACCCCTCAGTTCTGGTTTAGTCATTTTCTATTACATTAATTTATAAACTGTCTACCTTGACTCTTTTTGCAAGCTACAAATGTATTATGAAATACCACAGTGACAGAAATGTAACTATTAACTGAAGACATCTCTGAATTGCATTTCTTTCCAATAAAATTTATTACAAATCAGTGTTGTAGTTTGAGTACAGAGAGACGATGAGAGTTTCACAGGAAGATCTAAAACCCAGAAAGCACTCCAATAGAAAAACTATTTTTCATTTTAAAAACATCAAAGATCTGCATGTAGATTGATTTTCCTGCTTTAAAAATAGAAATTTTTTAATGGCGCTATTTAACAAGAGCAATTTTGCAGGTATTACTTAAGTGCTAAATTTCTGAGCTATGCTTTCTGGTCTCTTTGGTTATAAACAAACACTAAGAGCACATATGAAATGGCTCCTGTTTGTTTTAAGGTTGATTCTTGCTTACTTCTCAAGAGTCTTTTTTGCCTCAAAGTTACTGTGTCAGCCCTCTGCAACACTGAAGATGTTTAAAAAATTAAAGCTTTTTAAATAAAGTAAACATACTTAAAGCAAAACAGTCATTCAGCTCCTACCTTGGAAACTAAATCAATATTAAACCTTCTGCCTTCTCTAACAATGTGGGAATAGGTAATTTTCTTTGGTTCTTGGGCAGAAGTTTCTGAGGGAGCAGCTTCAGTATTTCCCGATTCCAGCGTGGCCTCGCCTAAAGCTGTATTACAAGCCCTGTCGTTCTCAGAGGTTATTTCTGCATCGTTCCCTTCCCCTGCACTTGCTGGCTCAGGGCCTGTAGCCTTCTCTGGTTCCTGGCTCTCTGCCTCCGGTAAGACGCTCTCTCCCAGCAGACCCTCTTTTTCCGATTCCTGAGCAACCCCCTCAGCACCAGAGGCTCCAAAGACAGGCAGCTTCGACAACGCACCAGCTTCTTCAACATCTTCAGCTGAATCCTGCCTGATTTAAAACACACGGGTAAGAAGGGGGGAACAAAGTCTGTTAAAGAGACTTAAAAACTTGTTTAAAGTGTGGAGTCAGTGTCAGAATGGAAACCGCAAGTGTTTCTCTGAAAAGCGTTAGAATTTCTTTATCCTGGCCAAATCAGCTGTACCACCTACCACAGAGTTCTGGTTCCTTGACTGCAAAGCTGTAATTCAAAAGTATTTTCACTGAGGAGAAAAAACAAAAACCAAACCAAACACCACAAAAATTGGGGTTCTTATTTTACACAGACTCAAATGAGGGAATGAGCTTAAAACGAAAATCAAAACTCTCACAGTGAAACCCAGTACACAGCCACATAAACAAGAGAAATACAATATTTTTAAAAACAAACAGTAAAGTAATCTGATTAGGTTTTTCCTAAGGATTAAAAATCCCTTTGAAATTGAAATGCAAAAATGCATTCAAGTCATTAAGTTTTCAGAAACCAAACCCACCGAAGAAATGAGAAGTGCTTTCCACGACTGAGACTACTTGGCGTCTCTCAGCACAGCCCGTCCGTATGAGAAGCACACAGTTCTGACCTCGACATAAGTGAAACTTTCAGACTTTTTCATCTCTGACCTTGCATTCTATCCAACTGCCCAAACAACAGCCCTACAGAATCGAGTCCCCACCTGCAGCGATGTTATTTTCATGCAGGTGTTCCACATTTGTGCACAGTAGATGCAGCCAGTCCAACGGAGGGACATTACCACACAACATTTACTCTGTAGAGTCCATTTCTTTCTCACGACATAACTCTTTAAAATTCCTCTTCTAAAGCAGACCTCCACTTTTCATCTCATCTCCTCTTTTTATCTTGAACTTCAATGACATCTACTTTCGAAATTATACTTTTGAACTTAGAATTTCAGTTTATACTACCAGCTGAGATGAATCAAATTAATGTCACTGAAAGTGAAAGGAGTTCAGCACTAATTTCACATTATCTTTTTATCTTTATACCACAAGCCATTAATGCACTGAATAAACAATTTAATCTTGGCTGAAAACTAATGAACTGTGATTTTAAAGGTGACCTGCAAACGTGCAGTACAAAATTTCAGTAACTAACAGGATGGTTAAAATTCACTGAACAGCAAGGAATTATTCTGTATACATGTAAAATTGCTCCCTCACACGTCTGTAGCCTTACAGATGGAAGCAGGGGCAAGATTTCTGTTACAAAACCCCTGTACTCTTTAGAAGTTGCTCCTTGCTTAAGAACTCAGGGAGCTCACACACGGGCTCATGAAAATAAGAATATGGAGTAAGTCTCTCAGCTTGTGCCCAGCCACCAGGAAGCACTTATTCATCAGTGGGGTAAAATACTGCCTGGGGTAATACAGGAACTGCTATAAGGAAGCACTGATGAAAGAAGTCTGGTTCTGTCCATTAATCGTGTCTTTTTGCTTTGAATAACTATGAAATATCAAAGAAAGCTAACTGTCAAGTATTTTCTTAAAAAGAAATCTCTACTAAAATACAAATGAAAGTCAATTAAATTTGGGGGTTCTGTTTAGATTTTTGGATTTTTTTTTTTTTTTTTAGGAGTTTGGAAGACGGTGTTTGTGAAAACTGCAAAAGCTGTTTCCATTAATGCAATAACTAAGAATTAAGCTTTTATTTAACCCATCCTAAAGCTTTCTGTAACACAAAAATTCAGAGGCGAGTTTTCTTTCTACCTTTTCCCAAGCTCAATGTAGAGTTCAATCACATTTTCAACATACTTGTTAGAGCTTTTTAAATCAAAATAAAATTAGGATTCGCAATGCATTGTATTTTTTCTAGATCACCCTGAAAAGCAGCATAACAGAAACGTTGTATTTAAATGTTTTACATCTTTATTCAGTTCCCATTAACAAATACGTAACTCTGCATGATTTGCAGCTCTACGCATTTTGGAATGAAAGCCTAAAAACTGTACATAATCTAAACTCACGACATCCTTCCTATAGGAACAAATATCTCTGAATAATGTAAGAACTGGCTACAAAAATGACTCCAATTGAACTTCTGTACAGACAATTCTTCTCCTAATTCAGAAAAAAATAATACATCTGCAGACAAATTGTTGTGTAAATTTAGAATATTATCTTGCACCATTCATCAATTAATGGTACTAACAAAGGAATATCTTAAAATGAATGTGTCTTATTAATGCCTTGTAACAGCAACCCCTTTGGATAGGTCAGATGAAAAATTGCCAACCAGCTGGTTAATTTATTCAGCCCAGGTGTTCACTATTTATTTTTCAGCCATTTGCCTTTTTTCCATCCAGCTTGTTGTAGACACAGTATTCTTTCCCTTTGATGGATGCACTTTGTTCTAAGGCCATTCATTTCAGATTTGCACTGTGTATATTATACTGCTACCCAGCTGTTTATTCTTTCAAAATAAATGTTTAATGGTTACTTCATAGGAGTTATAAAAGTTAAGCAAAACCGCCAGGACATGTAGATTGTCAGAAACAAAATAATTGACTCGCTCAGAAAGTTTTAAGTGCTTTTAGAAAACTTTTTCTTTCTACATTTGTTAATCTTACCATTCTTCCTTGTGTGTTTTGTGGTTTTTTGGTGCTAATCAAGAGAGACAGCATTGTACTGCCAGGCACAGTGAAACGCTTAAAAGCAGAATTTTCTCTTTCGTCCCAACTCAAGTACAATACTCACTTCTTCAAAGCGTGAAATCTTAGTGCTAAGGGGTTCAATTTGGAGCCGGCCATCAGTCAGTATCACATCTTCTTAGGCAAATCATACACAAAGTTAAGAGACTGTGAAACCTTTAATGAGAATCAGTACTGGTTCTGAACAATACTTACTAAGGGAACAGGATTACAATTACAATATTCAAGTGATTTTGCTTTAAAAGAAGCATAACATTTCTCTGCAATACAGTCCAGCAGCCATTACTGTGCAGTACAGCACTCTGGAATATTCCGAGTCTGTGACCTTCTGATTGTTGCAGTGTAAATCACACTTCTTTTTTTCACTACTTGTGATGTTTATAGAAAGAAATACACGTTTCTATCTGAATACCTGTCAATGTTTCATTTAGCTACCTGTGATATTGTCTAAGGGATTCAAGGTTAAACTTACACAACAATCGCAAAGAACCTTTCAGGAATTTAGAACAGTGTTCAGTTCAGTGCAAAAACCAAAAGATAAAAATGATAAATAAATACCAAGAAATAGCTCAGTTTTCAACTGAGGCCCACAAAATTTCCATTCAATATTACCACGCTTACACTCCATTCAACATCGCTACTTCACGAGGTTACTTTCAGGTGTTCCTTAACTTTCAATAGTACGATGTGGTGAAAAGCTTACCTTCTGCATGACTTTTATATAACAAAGGATCATACTTCTGTTTAAAAATGTAAACAAAACATGAAATTTCTATTTGTAACTTCTGCTAATGCAGACATACCTCAACAAATACCTAACCAGAAGATACATCAGTCCTAAGATGGGATACAATTCTTCAGGTGCTTATGCAACAAATATTTACACAAGTAAAAGTGTGTATTTCAAACTAAGCATGGAATTTTTGTATGTTGTATGTAAAACAGGAGCTGAGTTACCTCACTTCAAAAACAGAAAGATGGTGACAGCCCCAAAAGGCCAACTGTTAGTACAGTGCAGGGAGCCTTTGCCCCCCCAATTCCTTCTAAAGCATCATCGGGAAGTACTGCTGAGTAAGTTAAATCCACTGAGTACAAATCTGACAAAGGGCATTTTAGCAACATTATGCACAAGGACATTAACATTTTGGAGGTCATGGTTACTTTTTCAGCCAACATGCTACTGTGGTCAAATACTTGAAGCCAAAAGCACAATATGATTATTTACCTGAGAATATAAAATTATTGTATATTTCTGTATTTATACTTACTCGACAAAACAGAAATCTTCTACATGTTGAATAGTTCTATCCTTCTTGCTAAGAGAAATAGCTTCTTCATTCTCAAGGATCAGTTTTCCCCAGTCTTCACATTCATCACTGATATCTGTCTTTTGCTTCCAAAGAACAATTATAAAATTACATTTTGTATTGTGCCAGCTGCTCTTGAACTATAAATCTCTGCAGTCCCAAATAATTTGTACCATCTTATATTAAAAAAAAAAAAGGAGGAATTATCTGAACTGTCTTGATGGTTTTTCTATTCAGATGGTTTGAGTTAAAACAGTAAAGAGCTGGTTACTTTATTACAGCAGGCCAACACTTGTACTACATTATTAGCCCTAGTAATCTGAAAATACAGTGTTAAATGAAATACAAGTTATAGCAGAGAGCTGAATATAACTTTGAATAAAATCTACTAAAAGCTGGGTTTGGCGCAGCCAGGTGAGTTCCAAATTTTGTGACAATTCTCTTTGAATGGAGACCATATGAAGCAATAGAGTGATTTGGGTACTGCATTAATCTGTCCACATAGCAATCTCTAAATCATACAACAGAACCCCAAGAATAGGAAGTTCTGATGCTGATCATTGCAGAAGGTAGCACTCTGTAATAAACTAAAAAAGTTCCATCTTCCACGGACCAACAGGCTCCTAATGCTTCAGTAAATAATACGAACACCCATTTGCTAATATAGTCCAAGTGCTCAATCTCCTAAATAAATATCCTCTTCACAAGACTTCTAGTGAACTGCCATGAATTAGATAAACTTCGGTCACTGAAAAATACAACTATCAACATTCGTCTTTTGGTCCCCGTTACAGGATGTTTCAATGGAAGGAGGATCCAATAACTAACTTCCTCCCAGTAACAATCAGCTGAAAGAACACAAGAAAACCAAAATGGACTAAAACATCAGTGACTGGAAATTAATCAGACAGGAAACGGAAGAGATTTTTATTTCCAGAAGGTGCTGGGAAAGGATTCGAAACAGTAGTGTAGTTGCTTCTACATAAATCCAAGAACCCCAGAAGTATGACTGAGAATTAGACTGGGCTCAGATGACAGTATTAACAAACCAGTCCGAGAATGCGAGGCCAGAGGATTAGGTTTTAACCAGTAAAGCTGGAAACTAGAAACCTTCTTGATCTGTCAAATTACCAAAGAGCATTGTGGTAATTTGTCTTGTAATAAATTACGCAACCAACCAAGATTTAACGTTAAGGAATGTTAAAAGAAGTCATTTGGGAAATTTTTTACCTGATTTTCTTTAATCCAGGACAATAATCCTGAAAAACTAAAGCTGGCCCAGTTTCCACCATAGTAATTTCTCCTGTAAAGAAAAAACAACAGTGAAACTCAATGGACAGATAAAACAGCGCTTTTCCACGTTCAAAGAAAAAAACAACCAAGTTTGAGACATTCAAAATATTCTTCATGACAGATTTTACAGATGCAGAACATAAAAAATGGTACAATATTTCGAAACTCTTAATGAGATGCAAAATATCCACTTTCACTCTTTTGTATGCATCTCTGACCAAAGCAACCATAGTCCAAAATCAAAGTATTTGGAGGGTAAAATTAACAATGCTGAGAAAAGTGCATGAGGTGTTACGAGTCAGAGGAAAATACAGCTAATAATGCTTTGTGGCCATGACTGACTCTACTCCTCTAACTCAAACTCGTATGACACTACAGACAGCTATACTTAGAGTGGAGCGGAACCAATGAGTCTGCTGGTATCAGCTGAAATCTCGGAAGAGCCAGCTCAGTTTTTTTGCAGCCGTACCACACTCCTCAGGTTCAGGTTCTGCACAGCTGCCCGGCTTCTGGAGGTGGCTATGTCAAGGAGGGGTCAGTACAGTGGAACTGGGTCCAGACTAATGTCAAATAAAGGGAAGTTCACTCTGTTCTTTATCTGCTGCTTACAGAACAGATTATGCTTATTACAGACTGTTAAGATGCTCTGGCAAATCTCTTACTGAACTGCATATACTGTAGGTGGAGCCAAAGGAGCTGATTTGGACAGAACGATCATAACTCCCCGAGTACTGTTCAGTTTATATTTACCACCTTCTTTCTGCACAGAATCACAAAAAAAATACTAGTTTACTTCTTTTAATCACAGAAAATTAATAGTTCTGCTGTTAATGAAAGTCTCTGCTCTCCCTTTTTAAAATTTTCCTATCAATATTTCTCTAAACATCAGTTGGATTAATTAGCTTTTGTATCACTCATAACACATCTTAAATATTTAACAACTTTGATAGGAAAAAGAATAGTGAAATTACATTTTAAAAAAATCAAAAATAAAAAAGAGACTTCAGGACTTAACTCTGCTTTCTGGCAGTGTATGCTGGCACTTGCGAAGCGTGAAAGAAACCCAAAAATACCCTCCTGCATGGATATCTAATATTAGTGCATACACTAGAAAATCCCAACATCTGGGGAGGAAGATGGGGTTTGCATTTTACAGAATAACACCAAGACTGTTAAATCAAATTAACTTAAAATCTTACCATAACCTCCCCCACTTTTAAACTGTAGAGATAAGTGAAAAATCAAACTCAGGTTTGATTCTACTGCTTAAGATGGGATGGTTTTGACAAGACTTATCTGCACTGACAAAGGCTTCATTAGGAGTGTCAGCCCCTGCACAGCACCAGAGGGTGATGCTCCATACCCTGGTGCTTACTTAGCATATGAAGGACAGATGTCTGCTGCACAACGCCTAATTGCTCCTGACGACAAACTGACCTAAAAAAGTCTTTCAGCTACTGCAGGGCAAGAGCAAAGCACATAAATAGGACATCTTCTGCAAAGACAACAAAATCCAGCATTCACTGAACAAAGGTGGCTTCAACAACACTACAGGGTGTTTCAGGCCATGAACCGGGAGGACTGGGACTGGCCTGTAAGTGGTCTACCCTGCAGTCTGGTTACTCTAACCAGAAGAGCTCCATCTGCAGATCTGGTATCAACCAGAAACTCCCATCATCTGTACAGAGGAGTTCACACTTACCTCATTACGTGAATGACAGGGGTGAAGCTTAAAAACTGCTCTTTGGTATCACAGAGAGTACAGAGCGTGAGGATTAAATATATTAAATACCCGATTCTGTCCGATTTCAGCCTGTGAAACAATAACTGATAGTCGCACGCAATGACAATCTCCAGCTTTGTTTTAGCTGCCAATGGTGCAGGTTAGTTACTTGCCTCTTCTTAAGATTCCACTAAATAAAATACTCTATATCCATACATTATCTGCCGCTTCTGGGATTTCCAAAAAACACAGCCATTAAGATTTATTTTTAAGGGAATCTGCTGTTTTAGTTGCAAGTTTCCTTGAATATGGAATACAATCTGGCTGTCAGAGCAAGGCACGCCGTTGATCACAGAAACTGCAGAAAACATCTGCCTAAAATTAGGGCTGGGTTTCTTCAGTCTATACCAATATAAATTCATGATAATTAGAATATTTAGAATTAAAACTTTCCATAAGAGAAAGCAATGTTATCTTCACAGAAAGTTACAGAAGTTTATTTGTGAGCTGTCAGACATCTTTGATGTAAACATTCCTCCTTCATCAGGTGGATTTTCCTTTGAAATTACTTTTTTTTTTTTTTTTTACCACTAAGGATGTGAATCAATCTTTTCAGCAAAGCGCTCTACAACACCGTTCTGAACTCAATCCATTTCGAGAAGGCACTGTGGCCTTTCTCAAATGGGCAACGAATCGCAGCCATCCTTCCTTTCCTTCGGCACCTGAGCACCTCTCCCAAGCTACTCTATAGCACCTCAGATATGATTCTACTCTTGAAGCATCAACTTCCAGACTTTTTTTCCCCAGAATTTTAAGTAGTTTACCCTGCACTACATGGTGAGTCAGGATGGCTTAGTTTTCTCATTTGAAAACACGAGAGAAAGCAGATAGACGTGATCACTGATACAAGGAGTAAAGCTTTTAGTTAAAAATCTTCGTGAGGAATTCTGAAAAGAGCTGACTAATGGTTTTACAATGAGGAGTCATTTGTCTCCAAATATTTTTTATGTAATTGCCCTGAAGACGAACCGAGGAATTCCTTAAAGTAATGGTCAAGATCAAAGCCTAATTAAAGCTAAAATATTATCTCAAAATCTCAAGGACCAAGCTCCTCTCTTCTCCTGCTATATTAGCTAACTATAGAGATGGATATACTCTCCCTTTTTCAGGGTTATAATTCAATTATCCTCTAAGTACAAACATGATACATTTTGAAGGTGTCACAGCAGAGTTAGAAATTAACTTTTCCACCAAGTTAGACAGAGTACAGATGTTTTCTTTTTCTAGCATACACTATTTCCTAGAGGAAATTTACTCAAAACTCCTCTATGTTATCTGTATTTTCATATGAATTAAAATACTGCTGCTTTCAGTTCAGAGCTGAGTGCAGAACTGCTGAAGCCAGTTTTGCAGAATTTTGCAAATGTAGCCCAGGTACAGTTTTAACTCTGCAAAAAGCTTAAGTCTCTCTTTTCCTACATCAGTTTGTGATTTTTTTTCCTCAGTTACCTACATCATTTTTTCTTCAAATACTTTGAAAGAATGAACAAATCCCAGTTCAGGACACCAAAATTGAAAATTGTTGCCAACTAATTAACATTCCTGGAACCCAAACCAAGAGAATATTTAATGTCCTTTTAAAGACAGACCGCAATTTGAGAAAACGCACACTTTTGAAAGCACGAGATACACAAGTAAAACATAAGAACAGAAAAAGCTTTTTGTGGACTCTGCTTGTGAAGAAGACGGCCCTTCCCAGCACCATGTCGTAACAGCGGCGGTCTAAGAGTCAAAGCTGGTGATGTCTGAAGAAAAGCTGCTGATGCCTCACGACTGCTCCCAAGAGTTGCCTGCATGTGTCTGTCCTGCATTTGATCTTTCAGAAGGAAGTCTCAGGCCATCAGAGTAGCTGTCTTTTGCAAAGGACGTTACTGCCACATCGATTTTAAGGACCTGAACACAAAATGACTTATGTTTCAAAGCCATGAACTTTCATGTGCTACTGATTAAGTACACAGTCACATGTATTAAAAATTCCCGTTCTGGCATAGTAATGGTGGTTGGGAGCACAAGGAGCAACTATGCTTCCCTGCCTCCCAAGCGGAAGGGTTTAGCCCAAACAACTCCTGAGATCCTTCGGCTCAATAATGGTGGCAGCCACTTGTACTATATTACATTATATCCTGGGATATGAATGTGACCAAAGGTGATCATCATGGACCAGCTGAGACCATGCTTTACTCTCTAATACCTTAGCTATGAGATAATATCATAAAACAAAATGCAGACAAAACCAACTTTTTCAAAAAAGGTCAATAGGCACCAGAACTAAGAAATTTTGTCTAGGCTTTCTTACTGAAAGTTACGTAATTCCTTTAATTTTCTTGCAAGAAATTGATCTGCTTTGAGAAGCAACCTCTGGTTTTTGTGCTTACACTTCAGCAGTTAAAGATCAAAAAGAAGGCTATAGGAAGACACAGGTTGTATTACATTATATACTTTACAAGTTCCGAAAAAAGTGAGACAGCTCGTCTAGCAAGGGGAACAAACTATAGAACCTGGTATCTTGGAAGGGGGAGGTTCAGCGCCCAGGGTGATTTTGGACACTCAGATAAATCAGAAGTTTGGACTCAAGGAACCCTCAAGTACTCAACAGGCAAATTAAGGTAAAAAAGTAAGAAAGATAACAGATGTCAAGAAGCAAGACATGAGAAGCAAACAGAGCAAACTGGGCACAAAGGAGGAGTTAAAATCCTGCATCTTGACACTCCTTTGCCTTAGAATTAAACTCTACATGGAAAGATAAGCAAGTCAATGAAGGGTGTCCAGACAATAAGTTGCCTACAAGTGCTATATTCCAGACACAGAAAATCAAATACAAAATGTGGCTAAACATACCTCACCTCTAACTGCCCTATCCTCAGTAACCAAACTAACTACATAGATATATAACTACTAGAAGCAAATAATCAAAAGACCAAAAGTAGAAAAGGTAGCAAGCATCAGGAGAAAGCCCTCTGCACAGCAAGGATTAGTATGGGAAGCATATTCACTCCAAGTAATCAACTTTTAGTCTTGATCTACCCTTCTTCGGCAACTTCAGGTTTAAACTAAGTGCCAATCTCCACATTTTAAATTGCAAATTACTTTTCTAAATCACTTAACAAATATCCTTGAAATTTCACATGTCAACAGCTCATTAATACCTACAGTAAATGTAGCTCTCTGAAAAGAACCACAGATTTTACATTTATTGAGACAGATAGCTGGCACGGAGAAATAGAGCTTCTTCAATTACTATTTGGCAGAAGGTAACTTTAGTTTAAAATCAGTCCACAGGAATTTATGGCAACACTGCAGTGAAGTGAGTATTTTGAATAAGATTAGCTACTGTTGATGGTGATGCCTGGACAGCATTTATAAATCAAACTTAGAATTTAGTATTTTATAACAGGCCACTTCAAAACGATCTTCCATAATCACCTATGCAGTATATTATGATAAATGCAAACATGGCTGGAGATTAAAAGTAATAAAATGATGTACACAAGGTAATGAGTGCAAGCAAACTATAAACAAAGATTTTATCCGGATATGGGTTTTGTACCTCATGCCTAACTTAAATGAGACCATTGTAGAGGACAAAAGATTAATCAAAGTAGCACACCTAACACAAGCGTTTCAGTAACCTCAAATCTTATTTTCTTATACTTTGAAAAAAATTTAAACTCCTGATCCTTCAAAAAGGGAACAACATACATTATTAAAAAGTGATATTCTGAATATAAACAGATTTTTTGTTGATGAATTTTCAATTATACTGTTACTTTGGTAAAATGAAACTTGAAAATGCATCTAGAAGTGAGTATATTAAACTAGACATATACTACATAAAACTAAATTGCTTTAATTCAGATGAATCTCTGGCAAGCTTTCTAAGACTTCACTTCTCACATCAAATTCAAATGGCAGCCGGGTGGCAGTTTTCTCCTGGTTTTGGTAGGCTTTTTTGCAAGAGTACTAACTTAAACACAAAAAGCAGATGGCTTGAAACGCTTCCCTATTATGGAGAAGGGGTTATACAGTATAAACATTTCTATTTTTTTTTGCCAAAATATGGAATCTAGACCATGACTTCATGAGCACATACACCAATTAAAACAGCAACTATTAATATGTGCAAAGAACACCTCGGTTAAGATCACCTTCCCCTGACTTTAGCCTGCACTAGAGTTGGAAAGTAACTCCACAGGAGAAAGGAATCAAACGTGGAAGCCTTCATTTTCACCACAAAAACAAAAGCATGTGTGAATGTAAATGAGCATATTTAAGTGAAAACAGTAATAAACAAAATCTGCATTCCACAGTTCTAATTGCCTGCTGCTGTGAGCTTTCTGAAAGGCTCTTCATCATAGCTAAAAATAGCCATGGATAAAAGAAATCGAAGTCCCAGTGCCTAACTATTATTACCGACTCTGATAGCCAATGAATACCAAAAATTGAAGGAACAGAAGTGGTTCATTTACCAAAATCTAAGTAGTCTCCTAGTAATATATGCATTAAGCTTAAAATCCAAACGGAACTATTTTATTCATTCTGTATCTGCTGATTCTAAAATAAGGTTGTTAAATATTTTGGTTAGCAATCCAATAGCTAATTTAAGAATTATTGTAGCAAAATGTTTGAAATTAAAGTACTCTCATACTCAATGCATAACGTCTTCTTCTAACTTCCATTTAAAACCCTGCAGACGTACACTGTCTCTGGGCAAGTCTCTACACCCAGCTGCTGGACACACCTGTGAATATCACAACAATTTTCATAGAAAGGCAAGAGCTCAAGAAGGCAATGTAAAAATAAAACACTCTGCCAACCTTGTAATTTCTAATAATCAGAGCATCTAAGCTCACAGTGCTCTTGCCAATACCACCACCTCAAAACCACCAGTCCCACTTCTCTGCTGAAATCCAATCAGCACCAGCTAGAGAAGAGGTAACGGGTTGCCTGAGACTAGTCTCCACACAGACTTTTACTGGTTAGTAACGAAGTTATGATTTTATGGTTAAACATGCAGTATTTTTTTCCCATCACTTCAGATCAATTTTCAGCAAATGATCCACTTTGGCTGCATGAGCAAATATTTACTGCAGCTGAAATGCAGAAATCTCTGTAACCTTAGAAAATTATCATGCATTTTAGGCTATGATGACATTTAGCAGCAGCGGCGCTGCTTAGGTAGTCCTTGCTTCCTGCTTTTGATCTCAAGCTTGCTTCAGAAACCAGAGCTCTGGACTTAAGTCACAGTTCTAAATTTTGCTAAGCAGGTATACAAAAAAGCCAAGGTTCAAAGATCCTAATTTCTTCTAAAGAACAGTGTGCATCATCGTGTGTAGTTACACAGTTTATAGAAAAAAAACCAACTTTGGCTAATTGGTAAAGAGAAGTAAAACAAAACGTTAGTCTGTTAAAAGGATGCAATGTAATATGCTACTCCAAGTGCTTCAGCAAGTCCTATTTCAAAGTGCACCCGAAGTACTTTTTGAATCGACTGATTTCGGTGGTATTCTGTGCTCTTCCTACAAACTGATTTAGCAGGGAGTAGAGAGAAGACAGCAAACAAAGCAGAGTGCTGTGTTCATCTCCTGCCTTACCAGTGAGGTTCCACTCTTCCACTCATCTTCATTCAAGTAACAATTAAAATGCAAAAATGCTTGTGTTAACTTCTCCAGGTGTTGAGAACTGATGCAACTGAGGCACTAGTAAAACATTTTGTCATTAAATTATAATGGCTCGGGTAAAAATTCTCAGAAAAGCAGAATGGGATGGTTACTGTCAGGAATGATAATGAAGGGCCCCAAACCTGCAACCATTCCTGTCTATATGAGAGGAGCCATCAACAGCATCCTTGACCCCATCGCTTTTGTTACGAATTGCTGAGCTCGCATGCAAAAACTGCTGGTTGTACTGATGAAAATAACACCCCAAAAACAAGGTAGAGACAGAAGCGTAAGATTACTTGATGGCAGATGATCATAAAACACAAGTCCTGGAGGGCACACTGACATAGATACAGAAATACTTCCAGCCAGTTTGACTCTTACAAAAGGAAAATTATTGGATTAACTTACGAATCAACATGAAGAACACTCTGACCACTTCTGGCACATGCTGCTGCAATAATAGACTCAGGCAAACCTGAAAGGACACATGCAATTTTTAGAACTTAGTATGGCAAGTTATATTAAAAAATGAAATAAAATTAGAACTTGGTCAGAAACAGGCAATTCAAACACAAGTTTACAATGTGAGTCACTGTAATTTTTAATACCCTCAAGCTACTAGAATAATGAACACTATTCTGTGTTCATTAACACTTTCTTACGAATGCAACACATCTTGCTATTTTTTTTAATAATTGTATGACATGGATCATTTGCAAACGCTACCACCTCTGTGTTGAAGCTTGTCACCAGTGTCTTCTCCAGCCACCTTGTTACCATGAACAGATTGAGCACTTGCCAGCACAACCATACCCAAACTTTGATGGGATGTTCTATAACTGTATCCCTCCTGATACAGACAGGTATTAGCTGAGGGCATTTCTGTGTAATTTTGTTGACTTCAAAGTGTCTGACATAATGTGAAGACTGTGTAACAACCCACTAAAACAGTCCTTTAAATGAAGAGATCTACAATAAATGCTGCATGTCCTGGTATATTGTCCAAGGATGCACCGGAAAGTGTGAGGGTATAAACCTGCTGGGATGGCATTCAACGATTGTGTACAGCAGACAGAGTCCTGCACGGTGCTGTCTCCTCTGTATCATCTGGGGGAAAACCTCTCTAGTAGGAACAGGTCTCAGAACTCTATTTGGATTTTTTTTCTGGTTGAACTAATTGGTTTGCTCTGAGGAGCACGCTCACTATTCTGCATGCATGCCAAGGCCAGGGAAGCTAAACTGACTGTGCAGGGGTACTTTCACAGCACATTTAAGGGTAGTGTGAGGGACAGAATGAACGTGAGATGGCTGCCCTTCGAGTGACACCCCTACCAAAACCCCCACATCATACAATTATGCTCTGTCAAACCAGTATCTTCTCACTGTATTTAGAAAAGCTATGTAGTTAAAAAAAAAAAAAAACAAATGAAAGGCTAGTGATATTTCTCGACCAGCAATATCCTGCTTAGAACGGCACACAATCGCAGTGGGAAGTTTAATAAATAACTGAGGCTGTTCTCTGACTTCTACTCCCACTCACCAGACCCTTACATGCACGGTTAGATGACTTGGATTTCAGACCAGATGCAGAAAGGAAGTACAGCTCACTATGTGAAAAGCTCTATGGCACCAGCTCTGCTGAATCTCTTTTTAAATGATCTATTGGCTGTTTAAGCAGGTAATTCAGTAAAAGCGATTAAAATTCTGAGGGACTGGTATTAGGAGACACTTAGGCTACATATTTAATTGAGGGATGAGATTAAGCAAGTGAAAGGAGTGTTGCACTGATCTGATTTACAGGGCAGCACCAGAAGCAGCTGTACTAGTACGACTGAAGAGAGACAGAACTGCAAATGGAAAAAGCAGGTGTGGGAAGGCACAAACCTCCTCGGCTGGCTTCATGCCTAACACCATCTTCAGAGGAATCCAGGCCTGCAGTTGCCTGTCTCTCCAGAGAGAACACCACTCTTAGGAACCAATAAAAGGCGAGCATGTTGAATCCGATGACTCATTTAAAACACGAAATTTAGTATATTAAAGGTTACTGGACAAATAATTACTACTTGCAAGGTATCAGTTTTCACTTACCTAGAACAAGACACTTTTAGATTTTAATAGAATATTAAGTACAATTTAACACTCACAGAAACTGGACAAAAAATTTTACATGGTTAAGCAAGTTTTTATTCATTCTAGAACCTGAAATGCAGTCTAGAAAACACCTAGTGGGACTTAAATACACAAACCCATAGCTCCATGAACTCTTTAAGCCAGCACAGGCAAACACAATCATCCAAATAAAGAGGTTCAACCTCTCCACCCTTATCTTCAGCCATCCCTGACCTCCTTCCACACATAGATGGCCAGTTTTCAGCAGACGAGTTCCGTGGTGGTGCTGACAGTCCAAAAGAATCCAAATACTTGTATCAATACAAGGAAGGAGGTTTAAGACAGACATGACAAATTTTCCAAGAAAATAGCTACAACTTCCCTGCAAATTTTCCATTTCTAACACTTACTGTTTTGATGGATTAAAAAAAAGAAAATCCCTTTCGGAATTAATAAACCAAAAAGTTAAAATAGTTTTGCATTGCTGACCTTCCACAGCAAGTGAAGGCTTATCATTACATTAATCTCTGGGGATAGAAAGAGGGATGAATCACTGCATCAGTTCCTGGGACATTTGTTTCACAGCATAGAGAGGTGGACAGTCTTTGGAGCTGCATCTTTGGAAGACAGAACTCAGAACTCAGCCCATTCTGAACAAAGAGACAAGGAGAAAACACCTAACAGCAGCACATGCTTCTGGACCATCACAAGACCCTGGATGCACACAGCCTTGCTAAGTGAAAGCAGCTCCACACTCAGCTGTCCCCAGAAAACATTTATATATGTTTCATTTTGCTCTATCTATAAACTATCTGGAATTGAATCTACAACTACTCTTTTGTTTGTAGTTCCTGGAAAAGGTTTTCTTTCCCTCATTTGGGCACAGAAGATATTACTCTAGGAGGAGAATTGAGAAACCTGTTTCCCCTTCCTTATTGATAAAAGCCACCGAGAAAGTGTTGTAAAACATCACCAGCACTGCCTGGCTGACCAGGACTGGAGTTATAGCTACTAGGGCATAACTGATGGCTTTAAGCTTGATCCAATTGATACTGTGTTGGAGGTCTGTTCTTCCATTAACCTTGGATGAAATTGTTCCCTGAATTAGCTTCCTCGCTCTTGAAAGCTGGCATCAATTTTCTACAGCAACCCTTTGCTTGTAAGGTACTGTACCCCCCCTGAGTACCCGCTAGCAACAGAAGGAGTGTAAGAAAGAGTAAGAAAGGCAAGGCTCATGCATTTCAGCTTTTGGAGAGGCTCTTCAGAGGGCTTGATGGAGCAAGACACCATTTCTTGTTATGTGACAAAACAAAAGAAATAAGACTGTGCCTTGGCACCAGTTTCTGAATTTTCTTCTCCCAGAGAAATAAAAGCACATGGAAAATAGGTACCTCTGCAAATGCAAGTTTCTCCTACATGGGATCTGGACTGCATGATGTCTACTTTACAAAACCCTTTTTCAAGAAGGCAGGCTCTGGTAAGCAGAATGAAATAGTTATCAATGGCCCCTCTCTACCCAAGATAAAAATGACTAACTTGGAAAAGCCTCCTTAAATAAATGGCAGAGAATTATTTTAATGATATCACATGAAGCTGAACTATCTCCTACAGGATACTCACACAGATGTGTAAAATAGATCCCTTTCAGATCATTCAATAACAGAGAAATATAATCTTTTTATAAATTGTTCCTATTTGGAAACAGTTTCGTATTCTGAACTTTGATTTGTCACAAATGCGAAGCTGGATTACATACACATCATGAAATGTGTTCAGACCCCTGCTACAGGGCAGAGCAGGCTCCCAAACCAGACTGTGAGCAGGTTTTGAGATAGTGACTTATGACAGAATTCAATGATTGCAGGGGAAAAGCTACATCCCCAATACTGATTCTAAAGTTTCACTTATGCCTACTGAGTAAATACAGCTGGGTAACTCTAAGCAGTTTTTCTCACACAAGATTATTCCAACACTTTTCGCCACTCACCCCTCTTGGGGAACAGGCAGCTTCTGGGTTTGCCAGTTTAAGGAATGATGGACTTAGCACTGTAACCTGTGTCACTCGTGATGTTCAATGTTTTTAAACAGGCAGTTAAGTAATGATCTGGATCCCGTAACTTGGATCAAAGAACAGTAAGATCTAAATGAAAATCTACATTTCCCTTTAGATTATAAAAAAGATTTCTAAATTTGTACTGCTATCGAAATCAGTAATCGAGTTACTGAATCATCAAGAGATCTGCCCTCTGGTATCATTAATAGCAACCAAGATTTCCTACTAAGCTATTATGCATATTAGTCACTGTGAAACACAGCACGCATCTCATTTTATTGCTTTTGAAATGAAAAGGGCTACTGCAAAAGAACATTTTCTCAAACAACGTTCCGAATCCAGACAATGTTTACATTTGCAATGGTATTAGCAGGAAATAAAAAGCCTGATTAGGAACTCCGTGATCCAACCACAAGAAAGTGGCAACAGATCCAGACTTCATAAACATCTGGCAGCACAAAAGGGATTTAAGTAAAGGAATAACAAGTCCACACAATTCTTGTATCAATTCAATATGCTGACTCAGAAGTTCTTGGTATTTGAGGCAGAATCAACTCGGAAATAGCAGCACTTGTTATCAAGAAGTATAAACACTTTCTGTGCTTCCTGGCCCTTTCATACCACCCTTCCAGAATGCTTTCATGTGAAATACGTGCATTATGTTCTATTGTCCTGCACCCCATTTCTCTTACCAGGAAAAACAAAGATAAAGAGTTTTCCTCCATGAAGGAGGACTGATTGGTACCAGTTGAAATCTATATCATCATTACTTAAAGCCATTGCCTTCCTTCTCCACTTCCTAACCTCCATTTATCAGATGCAGGATTAGGTACATTTGCCTCTCTGGCCTTCTCAAGGAAACACTAATTTAAAATTGTAATAAGGTAGGACATTACATCTGCAGACAGATACAGAAATAAGCATAAAATTGGAGATTTTACTCCTTAGTAATCTCTGGGTCACTAACATGTCCTAACAGGCAGAATTTCATAGGTACTTCTTGACGCTATCCAGAAAGCAATGCATTTGCGTGAATCCATGGCACCGTCCCCTTGAATTACAAGGTCTAAGTGGATCAAGTTCTAAGTCTTTATAGAACTGGTCCAGGAAAAGTGCTGACTACATACTTGTCCTTCTGTGTTCGGAATTCCTGCATTCTGCTGAAAAGAGACTGAAAACAAATGGCAAGCAGACTAAATTGTAACAAGGTGGCTCTAACTAGACTAACAAACAGGGTGGCACAGCTCACTCACTTCAGCATGCAGAATCTGAAGATGGTCCCACAAACCCTCCCGTTTTTTCAGCTATCTGCACAATGCACTGGAAATGGCAGCAAGAGATTGCAGGACTGCATCGGACACAACTGCAGCACCGGAGGTAAGTAACCCAGCAAGCAGACAGGATCAACACTGGGTTCATGACAATTCTATGATGAAGAACACAGTCCCCTTTCCATAGCACTAGCTTCCACTGGCAGCTCTCTAAGTATTGTCTCTATTATAGACTTCTTGAACACATAAGAGGCAGATTAATCTCAATAAATCCTACAGATGTGGCTGCTGCAAGCTGACCTTGAAGTCTACATCTGGTTGTTTCCAGCAACCTCTGACCAAGATAATCTCCGTTACATGACGTTTTGGACTTTCCCTATGAAGCAAAATCAGCCATACTTTAATTTCCAAGAATAATGTGCTTTCCAAGTAAGCAAGTAAGTAATAGAGGAATTAGTGACACATTATTTACAGTTATCAAGATACCAATACTTCTAGTTTCAGCACAGCAAAATTAAAATTAGAGAGCTCTGCCAGGCTAGAAAACTTTTCTTCAGCTTTAAAAGCCAACTGATTTTAAAAGCTTTACAAAATAAAAGTTATAATTCACCCCTGTGTAATATGAATTAATTTGAGGCTTACACGTTGTGTCTCTTCTGATTAGCAGCTATATGTAATGCTATAATGATGCACTGCCTCTTCAAGTGACTTTAAACAGATACATTCACTGCCCCAAGCAATTTATACACTAAACAACTTCGTAAGCGTGGAAGCATCTTGGTTCCTGAATTGATCACCGGAAACTCTTTCCCAGTCACCCAGCTGATAAGCTTTTACTGAATTACACAAGATTCATCTTGAAAAGGTTTAAATGTTTCATTTGCTTCACTGTACCTACTGAATAAATCACAAGTGGCTTTTTCATAATATAAAATGTTGAAGGGAAATATATTAAAAATGCTGGAACACAGACAATTTCAAAACAATCTTCTGGAGTCAGCCAGTTGACCAACTGCAATAAATTTTGTTGTATTTGAACTTCTCAGAAGAGAAGAGCGGCTGACCCTGGAGAGGCTCACGACATGATCTTCCTGGGATGTTTTTGGTATACGCAGAACTTAACAGGCATTTTATAATTTAATTGCAAACAAAGTTGAAATACTTACTGTATGTAGTATTCTAAGTTAAAGCTAAGTAAAATTGAAAATATAAAATTTGTTTTATTACATGCTTGCATTGCAGAATACTATCAGAAAATATTTCTGCATTACAGAATATAGTAGTAGCATAGAAATGACAATCCACTAAGACAAGTAAGAAATCATAACTGGTCAAGGAAGGAGCCACAAGTAAAAGAGCTTCTTCTCCTATATTCGTAATTCCATATAGTTATTTGTGTACCAACAGAGGAACATGGCAATGAAAAACACCAGCTCTCGCAGTTGGTGCAAATAAACGTTATTTAGAAAAGAAACACAGACAGACACTTATGCTCCAAATAAAAATTTAACTTGTTACTAAAAATCATGCTCAAACCTCACAGTGCTCTATGAAGACACAGAAAAATAAATCAGTAAGAGGATGCACTTTCTCAATTTGGCTCCAAGTCATAACAGTCCAGGAAAATGAACATCAAAGCAGAAAAATGAACACGAGATCAGGACAAAGCATGAACACAACATGATTTTAACCTATTAAACACATAAAAAAACCATATCACTGGATGAGTCATGTCCTTGCGTGGCACAGTTCTACTGTAACTAAATGTTTTGCTCATGGAACATCTAAGACACTGAATCAAGGTAACAGATTAAAAAACTAGTAGCTGGTTTGGCAGACCACTCTAAACTACAGGTGAAAGCAGATTATTCCAAGGTAAGGAATTCTGCTTCCTCGAAAGGAGCAGCAGCTTTACTTTTCACAATTCTACCTTCCAGTAGAAAGGTAATTTTCAAAGAAATGTCTATTTTGTGTACTTCTATAGGAACAAGTATTATCTATAGAAGTACACCCCCTTAAATCATATCTATTAAGGAAGATGACAGGTAAAATTCAGAAGATTCTTCATGTCTTAAAGAAAAAAATAGAATTGTATTCAATAAAGGTTTGTAAATAGACTTCTCTAGCACATGCTACAGCTATGACTCTAGTCAAGCACAGCAGATAAAGAAAAAACAACCCATAGCAGCAGATAAAGAAAAAGCAAAGCACATATATTAAAAGATCTGTATAGTAAGACATACATGAAGTTTTACTTTCACCCAAGTCTTCTAATACTCTGACTTCCTTCTCTGCCTCCCCATGGGAAGATATCTTGCTCTCCTTGTTCCTTATACATTTCTAAACATTTCCTAAAAGGTTTAAAAAGTGAAAAGTTTTTTCTCCTACATCAGTGATTCCATACAGTTATCTGTTATAGTTATCTAACAGAGGCTCTTAGAAAACACTTTGCTTGGCTCTAGAGCAACCTCAGTGCAGCAGTGACTTACAGAGATGAGCTCTTGCAGGCAAGGACTGAATTACCAGCTTTACCACTGTTCTCCAGACAGTGGAATGACATTTTCTGCTGGGGAAAAACGTGCCTTTTGATTACTCCTGATTCACTCCAGAATTTCAAAATACCTTGCTAAGACTTTTTCTAAAGGAGTTTTTCACCTTGATGTGCAGATGAGCTACGCTGTGTTTCTCCCAGCAGGATCACAGCAGTATTATAGTCTCTGATTTTGTAAGATCAGCAGTATCACCTGGAGAACCTGAAGATCACTAACAGGTTGAGAAGGACAACCAAACAGTGAGTTTTCTTACAAGAGAGACGGCTATCACAGCACAGCTGCTACACCAAAAAAATTCAAACGGAAGGCATGCCAAAACCCAACCCCTCGATTTTAGTCAGGCTAAAAAAAAAGTCAGTAAGAAGATAAAGGTATGTATATACTTGGAGAATACTGAAAAAATAAAATTAACTTGTGGGTGGGTGGTGGAACTGTGAGTCTATTTATTTTGTTTGACATTCACATGAACAGGTAATGACTTATTTACAAATTATAATAGTAATAAGGGTCTATTTCCTCCTTCCAGACATCAATATTACAAGTCAGTGCCACTGTATTGGTCCACAATGACCACTGACATCAAACAATATCCCTCTTCAGCTGGTTCTCCATCTAGCTGCTGTTGTAAACCCCTAAATAGCTGCTGATGTAAAGACTGTGTACTTATATAAGATAATGTAACCAAAATACCAGCCCGTGAGATGAATCAGAAAACATTTTAATCACATAAATATTAAGGAACAATAAAAACATTAGGAATTGCTCATTTTCCGATTTTTTTTTTTACATCAATCTTCACCCTTAACTTCATAATTCACATCTATAATATTCAGGTTAGTTTTTCATGGTGTATTTTAAGAACTGTATTAGTAGCAGGAAGTGATTTTTCCTAACACTCTACTTACATAAGATAAACATAAAGTACTTGCACCACTCCCAGCATATCGAACAATAAATAATAGATTCTCCTGACAGGACTTTGATGACCTGGCAAAGCCCGAGTGCTTTCAGCCAAAATCATATGAAACCATAAATCACTCTTTATTTTATAGAATATTTCAAAATGGATTCCTGCTTTCTACCTTGAAAGTCATTTCATGTGTTATTTATAACCACCAAAAAACAGAATGGAAAGAAAATTGCAGAGAACTAGAAAATTTACTGTGACTGCTTTTATAAAGAATAACTCCTTTTTAGAAAAAAATTAGAATTACTGGCAGACAACTTGTGAATACAACCACCTTTTAAAGAGCCATATCCTTTATTTTACGACTTCACCCGCAGTCAGTACAGGCCTTCTGGAGCATCGCAGACAAGTTTCAGAAATTAAGGCTGAACATAATCCAATTGCTTGAAGAAACACAAAGGTAAGGATGACCCCGCCATCCTTACACACACCACTTAAAAATATGCAAAGCCACGGTGCAAATCTTTGCACTTACAGTGGTTTCTGCCATAAATTCAATGCTGCTGAGTGTTTTGCCTATGAATTTTTCTGTTTTAAAACTGCCTAAAGAAAAAAGCTCTGCCACTGCCTCCTAGCTCTGGGTGTCGCTCTTGTACAGGTGCCTGGTTTTTGAAATAAACATTTATCAAAGGACTCACAATGTTCCCTCTCGCTATAAACGTGCCACCATTTTAATGCCTGCACTAATTTAAAAGTTGACCCCACAAAAGCTTATCAATAACAAACTCATTTAAATGCCCACCTTGAATTCCTCAAGCAAGCACTTACACCAGCCCCCAGACCTAGACCTCACAGGCATGTAGACAAATAAAAATCACCAAGTCTCACTTGCCAAAGAATAGACCTCCCAAACCACCAGAACTGCTTTGAGGATTGATGACACTGTGTAATATCTACTTCGGCAGGGAGTCGTCCAATAAATCCACTCCTGTTTGGGTCGTGGGTCATTTGACCAGAGTGCTATATTCAAAGAGCACAGGAGCAGGGTTGGGGGCCAGAAGGAAAGAGTCACTTCAATACTGTGACAAAAAAAGGGGTAGAACAAAAGAACAATATCATAATGGCTTCAATTCTCATATTGTGCTGCCTCGAAAACCTCAAGATAAGCCCACCGGTTTTACAGCATATGAGAATCCAGTTTTCTTCAGAACTGTGGATATAAACGCCATGATAGTAGTGAAACTTTTGCTGCTGAACGCACCAGGACTAGTATTTTTGTACTACGCATCCACCTTGCTCTAAATCTGTCCACACAAGAAAATGTTTGATCTGGGTTAAGGAAAAGTCATTGCTTCAATAAGCAAATTTACTTTTCCCATAGAAATATTGATGAAGTAATTGAACCTAAGCATTAAACGGAGCACTGATGACTAAAATTTACTGTGAGGTTCCATATCCATTAAGCTTACTACAGGGAAAGAGGTAAATGAGCCTGAAATAAAAACAAACTCAAATCTAATGTTACCACTCATTCTAATTACTAAAATTAACAGATGCACAAATTATAAAACCAGCAAAAGGCCACACATGCAGAAAAGAGTGCAATTACTACCATGCAGTTACAAAGATCATTAACACAAATTTTCCCGTTATTACAATACAACAATTAAATATCCAGCATTGGTTATAGCGTTAGAAAACAGAGAGTTAAAGACAAGGCTAAGATACTCCCTCAGGAGCCATTTCCTAGAAAATTTTACTTTGAATAATCTTCCACACTGAGTAATTTAATACAGATTTTAAAAAGTCAGTCAACAGTGTCAGTCACAATTTATGTATGTTCTTAGACGGAAAGAAAAAATAAAATTATTCCTAAAATGCAGAATTCTGGAAATCCTGACATTAGTTAGAGCAGTCTCTCAGCCAGGGGGCAAGGGCACATTCTCTAACAGAAATGCCCACTACCACCACCAAATGCAGCAGTAGCTCAGAGGAAGAAGGTAGCTCAAAGAACTTCCCTTCTGCAACATCAAAGCTCCGATATTACACGATCATTCCACAGCAGAAAAGATCATGTTTGATGGGTGTCTCATCACCAACGTTAACCGGCCAGGAAAGCCCGGCCATCGCTGGTGAACTGCCAGTGTCAGGTGAATTCTCTTAACAGCATGCTGAGGTAAGCACAACCCCTCCTGCATGTGACATCCCACCGCCGCAGTGAGCAGCGGGCTATGACCTAACACACACATCCAGCAAGCACAGTGTGTCACAGCCATGAATGACAGCACACCAGAGCAGGAGGCCGCTGCCAGAGCGAGTCCCTGGGCCTGTGAGAGCCCTCGGTGCAACCTGGATTACACCCTACCTTCATCGAAAACTACCAAAGCTCCAGAAGAAACATTTGGCAGCAGGTCTTTGCTCTTCCATTGGAATCATGGAAAGATGAAGTCTTGTCTGTGATTCTGAGATCACTGCACCATCTACAGAAAACACCATTTTCTCATGGTTTTTTTTTCCTCAAAAATAACAAAACTTACACAATTTTTAATATTTCACCTTTTTAGTTTGTTACTTCAGCTTTTCATTATTTACCATTCCTCTCATAAATTCAAAATACTCACAAATCTGAACACGTATGAAAAGGTCAGGTTCATTAGCAGGGTTTCCACTCCATACAATAGGGTTAAGAACACAGAAGAGATGTCTTAATTTGCTCAAAAACCTTAACTTTGCATTTTTAGTAGAGTTAGGGCCAAAACTGAGGACAGTATGTTCTCACAAACTCCAAAACTCAATCAGATATCCTTTAGCCAGTTACACACACACACTGTAAGGGGATTACTTTTTTCTAGTAAACACCAAAAACTGCAATGACACTAAGAAATGCACCCATTCTATTCCAAATTGCCACAAAAGTCATTTTAAATCTGAAGGACACAATCTGAGAGATTAGCAAACTCCAGAAACATAGCTCCTGGTTTCACCTGGAAAACAGGAACATTTAGAAGTGTCTTCCTTTCTGTGCTCCAGCCAACGTCCTGAGCTGACCGTGGCAGCTCTTCATAGATGCAAACAAAATCTGGGTGTAAATCTGGGACCCACAAACACCAATGTATTTTGAACATTCTAAGACTAGAGCTCAATGCTGAATTTAAGGTGTGGGGCTTATGAAGACCAGTTTGAACGAGGCCATTGTCACTGGGTTCTACAAAACCGAAGTTTCAATACTTAAGGATTATTACAATACACAAGCAACAAATTTCTTACTTCTGAAGGAATATTTTCAAATTTGTCTTGTTGTTACAGTGTGGTGGTATGTTTCAGTGAGACCTTCAAGATCTCCATCGTTATTCACCTCAACAGGAAACAGGATGAACTTGTGCAAGATACAGAAAGCACAGGCAGTTCCAGAAAGTCCTCAGTTAAGTCTCTGATATGTGCAACCATTCAACCTCATGTTTGTTCATATACTGAGAAATACATTTTAACGAGGAGGACTCAAAAAAAGAAAGTTCTGCCGTTATTTGTAAGCAGGCATAGATATTAGAAAAAACTTTTAAGACACATAAGTTACTGTATTATAAATGTTAATTTAAAAAAGAGACTAACAACATATACCATATATACTGCAGCAACATGGAGTTTAGCTCTTCAGAACTACTCTCAGGGCATGAAGTAAACCCGACCGGCAGGAAGGTACTTCAGGAACAAGGGCTGCCGAGGGTGGCAGAGCCGGACAAGGCTTCTCCAAGGGCCAGAGCAGCACCTCATCTCAGGTGTGCCCGACCGCCTCGCAGGGACGGGGTTCATGGAGGTCCCCTCCCGGTTACTGCCCGCACCACACACACCTCCGTGCGACCGCTATTTCTATGCCAACCTCGACACTTAGTTCTTCGCAGCAACCCTGGAGGGGCCCGCCAGTCCCCGGGACGCCGGAGCAGCGCTGTCCACGCAGGTACCCTCGGCAGCCACACGCAGCCCGGGGGCCCGGCGCCCTGAGCCGCCACCGCTGCGCTGCGTCTCCCCTCTGCCCCTTGACACCACTCGCCTAGCCCCTCCGGCGCTGCCCCCGTCAGCCCCCGGACCCCGCCGCCGCCAGCGCGCCGTGCTGTGCCCTACCGGTCCCTATCACCACCACGTCAAACTCTGAGGGGAGGTTGTCCGCCATCTTGGGAGGGGCACCGTCACGTGCCCGGCGCTGGTGGAAATGGCGAGCGGCCACAGGCGGAGATTACCGGTAGCCGCGCGCGGGGGCTGCTGGGAGATGCAGTTCCGGCCCCGGGCTGGCTGCTGCCCGCCGAGAGGGACTCGCGGGATCAGGGACTCACAGAGCACCGGGGTGGAAGGACATCAGGAACCCCCCGGTGCAACCTGTCTTGGGAACAGCCCGGTCTCGAAAAGAAGCTGCTGGCCAGGGCCCTCTGGGGTAGCTTCGGCCCTCCCGCGGGCTCCCAGGGCTCTCTGGTCACGGTCCTCTGTGAAGCCCACAGAACGCTCCACCTGCTGCTGCGCTCCTGGCTCTTCACAAAGCACTCGTGTGACAAACCAGGGCCCCCGCCCTGGCTGCTGCGCTCCCAGCGCCAGGCTTTGCCTCTGTTCTTGCTCCGATCCCTGCAATCTCTGTGGGACCGTTCCCCCAGCCTGGTGGCTGCTGGTGAGCGGGTCCAGGCCGGTGTTGGTCCCCTCCACGGGGTCACTGACACAGCTGGTAGGCAGGACTGACCCCCGTGGTATCCACTGCTCGCAGGCAGCCAGCGTGACCCATCCACCACTCTGCGTCTCATCGTCTACCCAGTTTCTTACCCACCTACTTTTTTTCTGACCCAGAGGACGAGCCCTTACTTTGGGTACAGGAGTGTTGTGGGGAACAGCGATGAATGCATACGAGTTCCTAGCACTGAGCGGTAAACTTTTGACATACAGTAATACAATTGCATTCCACCTACTTGCTTCAAATGCAAAGCACTTCAGTGCCATATTTCAATGAAAACACCCATATTTTTTGTACAATTTATGTGTCAATTCCCCTTAAGTTTATTAGATGACCAGATCTTCAGTACCCCACAACAGATGTAACATTTGTTATTTCTCCCTGATTGTTTCCTCAACCTCATTGATCACTGCACTTCATTGATACATCCAAGAAAATATTCCCCTTATTATTTTTACAAAGTCCCCTTACTCCCCAATTATCAGAATTTCTTTCCTTTATCACCATGTCGAAGACAGATTTTAAAGTGTGTTAGTTCATCTATTTGTAGTCATTAATCTCATTTCCTTCCTTGTTAATTAACAGCCATATTGTATGTTGGATTGTGCTTTGCTCTCTGCATTCAAAAACCTCCCTATTTTTCTGAATCCATCATTATCAACCCTTTCTCTCTTTTCCTGTGAAGCCTTAGGGCACACTTCTGTCTTGCTCTGCCTCTTCCTTGACTTTACAAAGAAAAGAGGGAATCAGGTGAAAACCAGAATCTGCTGTTTCGGAGTAGCCCCTCCTGTATTTCCAGACTTACTGAAAGAACAGGAAGAACGAAAAGACACGTTTGAAAAACCCACCTACAGCAATGTAGGCAAAAGAACCTACGCAGAGTATCTGTGCCAGAATATACTGGAGACTTCTAGAAAGTTCTGCCTTTTATTTTGCATTTAATGGCTTATATGGCTTTAAACTAATCTCCATATGATTCATTGTGTATGATTATATTAAAGTCTTAACACCTTAAATCAATAATAACAGTAAACCAGCTAGCAGCCTGTTAACACCTTGTTACTAGCTCCTTGTTCACACGGCAAGAGAATAGTGGAAACAGTATAAAGCAACTAATGGAAACCAGAGCCCACCTTACTCCCGCGATACTGCCAGACGTGCTAGAACTGAGCACAGCACCGCAAACAGTCTAGCAGGAAACACCAAACGATGCAAGAACACAAAATATACAGATTTAAACATCAGTTCTTGATTACCACGCTAGGGAATACGTAACAGAAAATTAGTGGTTATGGATTCAGATATAAAAGGAGTAAGACCAAATTTTATGTTCCTTATATTGATGCTTTCACCTGTCCCATGGAGATTTAGAAAACCTCAGTTCCATCCTGCAGCCTCCACAGTGCAATTCTGATAATGAAGGTGTCATTTCTACTTTTTAACCTGTTACAACAGAACTTAATCTCCACAACTCTCACAACGCTGGATCACCCTGACCTACATGTCTGGAGTGGAGGAACAAAGCGTCACTATACTGGTTAGATCAGATAAGACAAATTCTCCTCACACATCCTTTCCTTGCTGAGGGAGGGCATACTCATGAAAATAGCATTTCATTGTGAAAACCTTTTGTTATTGTTCAGTATAATTCAAGAACTGCGCTAGAACGGAGCTAGTTCACTGTCAATGTCTTACTGTTTCTCGAGTGCTTAAGTATTTATTCCACCACAAAATGCTGTTGTTTGCGTCTGTGAGCTCCTGTTAACTTCATTCACAAGATGCAATCAGTGCAATCCTATTTCATGATGACAGTTATTATCCACTGGACCAGAAATTCTTCTTAGTACTATTTATTTGACAAAAATGACTATTCAGGATCTTTAACTGCAAGGTTTGTCAGCCCCACACCACACACAGATATTTCTCCATGCTTTACAGTTTTAATACCAGCACATGTAGAAGTAAAATATGTAAGTATGAATAATTTTTATGAGAATTTCATGGACCTTGAGAAAATGTCTTGCCATGTTTTTCTCTTTAGCTATTTAATTGCAATGTCATAGTAACAGAAAGCAGCATACCCAATTCTGCATGGATGAATAAGCGCATTCAATAAAGAAGATTTAACAGAGTAAATCAAACACTGGATTAAACATTTTCTGCATAACAGACCACAAAATGGGCATTCATTTTACCAATAGATCCTCTACATTAGAAACAAACAGAAATGCACACCCACATCATTAAACTGCGCATCCTGTGGCCTGATTACAGAATTTCCCTATATTTTGTTAAACTAGGTCTCATCAATTAGAATTGCCAAAACGCACTCAAAAAAGCATCCTCACACGACTAAATGTAATTTTTTTACCATTTGTATTAAATATATCTGTTTTTCTATGTTTGATGGAATCATTCACAATGCTATATATTGCAGAGGATTTATACAGCATTTTTAGCAATAACAGCTCAGAAAGTCACATGCAAAGATCAGTTTTAAGGTTCCACTTTTAGCAGCTCTAAACACTTTTTCTGTAAGCCACTTTTCCTACTTTGGTTTCAGGCAGAACCCCACTCATGAAAACATGGGGTTTTGCTTCCCAACTTTTATTTGGGATTTTCACATATTCATAGAACTACCTGTGTTACTTGAAAGTCTGTGCAGATAATATCTAACTTTATCAAAACACTTTCTGGAAATATAGCAATCTTAGCAAAACCCCATAAACTATGTAAGTGGTTTTATTTTCCCAGGTAGAAACACCGGAGCCCAAGAGAAAACCAGGAAGAATCAGCATTAGCATTATGGAGTTTCTAGTTATCTGAAGATCTAGTCTCAGATCATGTGATCAAATATTTCTTCCTCCAAAACCAAACAGCAAATACTTTGCATTCGCTATGATGAATTTTATTTTTTTAAAGTTACGTAGTCTCTTTATCCCGCGGTGGCTTCACGTGTGAAATCTCAGTATTCATTCCATTATTCACTCAATGGATACAGAATTTAATTCTCTTTGAGTACCAGTTTGAATAAGGACCAGCAGCAGGATCGGGCCTATTAGCTCCTTGAAACATCTATTGAATAACCCGATTTATCCCAACTAAATGGCTCATTAGTTCAGGCACCAAGAAAATGTTTGTGTGTTGCTGAAGTTCTGCTGGTTGTCATATCGAGCTGGCTGTTACGCAACTGTCCGTCACTCAAGCTTGCACATACTGGATTGTTCATTAACTGCAGGAACAGCCACTCTACATGCAAGCACGTTTGCAAAAAAATCTGTATGTTTCCGGATTTATTCTAAACTCTGATACACCTTTACTCTAATCTCTCCTTTATAACCACTACCTGAGTTTGTCTTTCTTCCTGTCACAGCTTGTGGTGGTCAGTCCCCATCATGCCCACAAAACAAATTATCTTTCTTTATGTCTGGGAGAGCCGATACAGCAAATACTCAGCTGTATGTAGACACTTTATTCCTATGGATGGTCTGAATATTCCTTTGACACGGTAATCTTGGCCTGGGTGCATCAGTGACCTAAACATAGTTTAAAACCCCTGAGTAATTAAATTCACATTCTCTACCTCAGGAGCACTGAAATTAATTTGGAAGTGGCCCTTCTGATGACTATGATGTGAGTAAATTACAGGATTGTTTAGAGAGATGGGGCAAGAGTTACATTTCACTCTATGTCTGTAAGCATGTGAGGCAAGAAGTCTATTTTCCCAATCTTTAATTAAAGGCATTCTGTAGGTCTCTCACTGCAGTCAAAACTTTCTTGTACGAAGTGAGCACAGAGGAGAAAAACCCAGGATCATGGCTTTGATCAGGCTGCTCTGCCCAGCCTAACTGGCAGTCCATGGAAAGGCGGCTCCACCGCAGCTTCATTACGGATTGCCTGTGAGTTTTCAGGCTTCCTGAAACTAGGGATTTGCAGGATGAAGGAGACAGTCTTTACAGTCGCTCAGAAGTTCAGTTATTTTTTATGCTACAAGCTAATGTTTAAGGCTTAAAATAGCTAATGAACCAAGGATGATGACTAATATGCTGCAGTTTTTGTTGCTTGTCTCTTAGAGACTTGTGGAGGGAAACTTACTTTAGGAACTGGAGACCCAGAGAACTACTGGTAGTAGAATCAGACCCTATCTTGGCTTACATTGACCTAAATCCATGTTATTAGTGCATTATATACAATATATGGTGTCGGTTCAGTTTTTTATGTGGTTAGATCACTTCTCTCAGACAGAATGGTGTAAATTATTTTTGAAATATCAAAATCATGTCAATATACTTAAACAGAGGACTAGCACTTCTTTGTACACGTTCAGAAAAAAATAATCAGGAGATTTGACTATGTTTTGGGTTTGTCCTGGTCAATTATGATATTTCAGAAACTGAACTAAACAACAGACAAAAGAAACTGAGTGGCTATACAGGACTGTGATATAATGTGCAATAAATCAAGATTAATAAATGTGGATGATTAGTAAATATCGCCTTATTTCAATTGCGATACTACTTGAAGCAGTTTTTATTGCATAGTAAGAGGTTTTCAGACTTGTGGTCTCAGGATTTAGGAAAAAAGTACCTTTTTCAACACATCTAGAGACTGTAGCTTATGTAAGAAACTAATCTCATTTCCCTGGAAATATTCCTGCTCTTTTATATAGTGCGTTTCTTTTATTCCTCTCTTTTGTCTTGTTGCAAATTTATGAATACGGATTCTTTAGCCATTAGGGCACACTTCTTCTTCATCACAGGCAACAGAAGTTTTACCATGCAAAGTTCAGCCTCTACATCATGGTCTTTCCTGGTTGATTAACAAACAATAATTCCTGGTAAAGGTGAGAGGTATATTGCTTTAAACATGAGATAGGAGTATTTCTCTCATCTCACTGTATATATGTATTTAAAAATGTGCCCATAGAAATACTGAAAAAAAAACAGTGACAGGTCTGGGTGATGGATAATGCAGTATATGAAGCAAAAAACCCCAACCAACCACAGAGTGGAAGGCTGTAGTTCCTTATTTGAGGAGAATGACAAGTGCAAGATTCTTAAGTAGTTTTTTTAAACAGTAGTATTCTCCAGTCTTGAAAAATCATAAATGACACGTGGCTGAAAAGAAAAGAGAGGATAAACCTAGACTTTTAAGTTCTGAAACTGATAAAGCTCCCTTAGGAAACTCACCATAAATATTATCCTATAATTAAAAGGGTTTAAAGTAGTCCGTAAAGCGAAGTGAATTGATGTGTCTCATATGCAGTATTTTTACCTAGACTTCACCAGAGAAACCATAAACAAAAGACTACAAAGGCCTTAGATGACAGTTCTTGCAAGCTGGGATCTTGTGAAGGCACACTTATCACCAAAGACTCAGACATGAAACTGTATCCAAGAGACATCTAAAAGTTAGCAGTGAGGGACCAGTTTTCAGGTAAAGCAAACTATCCGTGGTATCAGTGAGTTAAAAAAAGGAAACTAACAACTACATTTAGATTATGTAAGCAGAGGAATGAAAATGATAAATCAAACATTAGTCTCACTTTGAGACAGCCTGTGTTTGAGGTTGAAGTTGCCTCTGTTCTGGTGCCCTGGGTCTGTCAGTGCTCCACTTAGAGCTCTGTGTGAAGAGCAGAGATTTAGTTCAGGCTTTACAGCTGCAGCGGTGAAAATATTAATGGTATTTCAGGGTATGTACAGCCAGTGGAGGAGCTGCCAGACCCACTTACTGTATTTTCCTCCGACAGGGCATGTATGAAAATATCTGACACTTGTAGGAGGGTGATTTGGGGCAAAATTTTAGTTGTAAAAGGGCTGTAACTAAAAAGAAAGCCATCACTCTCATTTGTAAGAAACAGGAATACCTGCGATCACCTCTTAGTTTGAGTAAGTCACTTTCCCAAAGCCATATACAGCACAGGCCTCCATACTCAACATTTCCCTCACAACATTACGGGTAAATCAAGTTTTGTTTTTAAAATACTCTATTTAGGATTTTAAAGCCAGAGAGTAGCGATAGTGGTGCCCTGAAACTTTAAAGAAATCTGCAGTGAGGTTATGCTCAGCTTGCCTCACAGACATGAGAACAGGTCTCGGTTTTCTTTCAGAAGCTGTGAACTGGTGCCAGACTGTAGGTCATGATGCTTTTGAGAATTCAGGAAGGACACTTATGATCTAACATCTATTTTTCATTAATTCAAACATCACATAAACTTTTTTAAATGCTAGCTTTTCTTGTGCAGAAAATAAGATGACCACATTGAACTTATTAAACTTTATCTAAACTGTGTACGTCTAGAAGAACATTCCTACTGTGAACATTTTGTGGGTCAGCTCAATTAAAGTATTTCATGGGTTTTTTTGTAAGATGTTTGCATTTTAATCTGTTTTTCAGGGGATGATGCAACTGAGCATTGTAGCATATCTGAAACCTGAATTTCAACAGCATTGCCTTGATAACAGCGAGTTCTCCAGCATCCGCACCCTTAAGAGTGGCAGTGTATAAAATGAGAACCGCAGGAGGTCAACTCTGGTTGTAGTCTGAGTGAGAATTTTAGTCTTGAATGTAACAAATCATAATGCATAGTACTAATTAGAAGACTTTGTTTGCTTGATTTAGTCTTAGCATCATCTACTTTAGGTACAACCTAGGCTTGGTGGTTGTCAGTCTTGGCAGACATCACAGATCCACACGATACAGACAATACTGGTCTTTGATAAAGTGATTTCTCCAATAGCAGAAGTAATTGCTCTCTGTTCCCCAACATCTGGCTATTCCTAGAACTACAGCAACCGCTCTCTGAGCAATTTTGCATCACAGACTGTCTAAGGGGAGGGAGGAAGACTTTAAGCCATTTTACTTCTGCTGTCTGTCTAGAACGACTCAGAAACTCTAGAGCAGAACTAATGGGAACACAACATTCACTCCTCTTTTTTGTATCTGCCTCCTCTGATCGAGTAAGTGAAAGGACAGGCCATAGCTCCTCACATTCAGAGCGTGCTATAGGAATATTAATTCTATATAGCTTATATGGACTCCTATATCAACCCTTCGGTTAAGCCAGAAGAGACAGAATTTTTCCCCCACTCCAGAAGAATGCTATGCCGTTGTAAATGTTGAGGCAGATTATTAGGAAGATTTGCAAGAATAACTATTTTAAATGGTCACATTCATTTTAAAGAAAAGAAATATAATTGGTATTTGCATAGAAGAAAATGGATGAATTTAAATTTTAGTTGATTATAATTATTGTCATCATAATCATCATCATTATCTTTGTATGTCTAAATGACTGATTCAAAGAAGAATTTTAACACATTTCACATGTCAGTGCAATTCTTTTCTGTTTTGTGATTTAGTGCTTGGGGTTTTTCATTTGCTTTTTTCAGTCTGAACTGTTCATGGAAGCTATTGTAATCTTTTTAAAATTAAGTGGAAAAATGTTTCAAAAGAAGTCAAATCTAGAAGTATTACATATGTACCTTTTAAAAAATTAAAATATAATCAAATTGTACAGAAAAACTAATACATAGATACCGTGTGATGGCACTTCAAAACGGTCTTAAGGAAGAGATTCTAAACAGTAAGGTTCCACCTGCGGCTGGACTGTTTGACCAGAGAAAGGATGGTAAACAATGACAGTTACACACAGATTAGTAGGTGAACTAACTGCAGTGGTGGTGCTTTCAGATGACGAGACCACTCAAAAAGTCTGTTAATAGATTGGAACTGTGCCTGGACGTTGAGCTCCTACAGACTTTTGAAGGTACTAATAATTTTTCATACTTCAGTACTCTGTATATTGATACAGCTGATATTTAATGATGTATTCCATGTTGTTGTTGCTACAGTAGAAAACGTGTGTACAGTAAAAAGCATATGTTCTACTAGTCAATCTATATTCTGTCAGTATTGACAGTTATGAAGAGTTCAGATCCACCAGATCTGTTGGTGAAAGCAACAGATTTGAGTTTATATCACATCAAAACAGGGCTGAGCAATCAACAATGTGACTCTCCACTGTCTTACATGACTGTGGCTGTTGGCTCTGTGTGAATGTGCCAGCTGGAGAGCCAACATTTTACTTCATGCTGACCAGTACAAGGCACAAAGTGCAGAGTGTTGGATACACCTTTATAATCAGGAAATTAAGCTTCTGTTACACAGTTGTCGATGTACTGTGCACATCTTCTCGGGCTGCAAGTAAACAATGAAATAGGATGCAAAATTAAATAACGTTAAAAAGTACATTAATGTCAAGAGAGTACTGTTATGTGGAAGATGAAGAAAAATTTAGGTCAGCAAAACCAAGCTCCAAAACAATGCTTTTCAGTCTCCTCTGAAATAATGGCTAGTATGAGGAGTGTCCTCCAGAAGGACTAGTAAGCCAAGTGTTAAAATCTTATTTCTGACCAAGGTTACTGTGACTTGAGAAAACAATTGCTCCCTGCAGTCTTGCAGATGGCAGAGTTTCCTGATAGTCTGTTTTCAGATGGTTTCCTGCATGACAAGGAATTCCCTAAATAGGAATAGGGAAGATATATTCTAGCGGAAGCCTTATTTGTCTTTGTTAAATTAAATTGTAGTGTCTTCTTTCTTATTTCCTTGGGATGAATAGAAGAATGTCCGTGCCACTGCACAGAAAGATAGTAGAACTTTTAAAAAACTTGCTTTGAGCTGTAAACAATCACAGAAGAGATGCCACTGTCCAAGATATGGACTAAGAAATAACCTCTTGTAAGGATTTCCTGAACTGCCAGCTATTGGAAAGACTGACAATTGTTGGGTTGCAGCACAGGTACATAACACCTCTGGCCAAAAAAATATTCTGAAGAAATTAATTTGTTTTAACATCTTTCTCAGTGCATAATACCCTAAAATTCATGGTGTCATAATACTAATGAATGATACCAGTAGTGCTCTCATAAGGTACTGAAAGGTTTCAGCATTATCAATATAGGTAAGGGTAATTTTTAAAAAGTCAAACTACAGGAGGTTTATGCATGAAATAATAACGATCACAGATGTTTCCACCTGTACTGTTAACTCGCAGCCTGATCATCCTTACGGCTCCACAAGTCACCGGTAATTCCAGCAGAAAGTCAATGAAGTTGAAGTATATAAAGCCAGTTTTATGTACGATCACATATTTCTTTGTAGGTTATCAATGTCACATCAACCTTGATATGGAAGTAAGAAAGAGGAAAAAAAGTAAAGAAAGCCAGCAATGTCTCCTGAAGAAGGAGAAGGGTTGTATTTTCTTTCAACCTCCTTCAGAGCTGTGAAAAAGCAAGACCCAGAGCTGGCAGACAGTGGCAGTGAGCCTGCAGGCCCAGGCTCACTCCTTCGGGAGCTGAAAAATGACTGAGAATTCTGAGGGAAAAGCTTTTGGAAAGTCTGTGTGAAATCAGGAGTTGGCAGCTGTACAGATTGCACGGGCCTTAACTTCCCTATACAGCCTGGACTGTCTTCTCAAGAGTTACTTAGGATTTTTCTTCTTCTAAGCGTGGGGGAGGTAGAACATCCTGGACTGTAACAACTGCAAACAGTATTCCAAACGGGAGTATTTACAAATCTGTCCATCTGCATCCTAAATGAAATGTCTGTAACCTTCTCAGGCTTGTGGTTTAGGGATCAAAGGGTCAAAATGGCATGTACTACCTCAACCAGTCTGGACCAGTTCCATTGATTTTTACCCAGAAATCCAGATTGATTTCAGTAAGAAAGGGCAGCACAGATTGGTATTACTGTACGGCTTTCACAAGAAATGTAGTATTTTAAGAGTGTCATAAAATTGATGTACAATACAGAATATCCGTTGATGCCAATTTCTGTCAATACAATTTCTATAATTTGGAGATAGTAAAACATTGAAATGTCTAGTAATATCTGAGGCAAAAATACCATTCACTTCCATGGAAACTAAAATTCTGAATACTGAAATATTATCTGTGTCATGAAGTATTTAAATCTTTATTATTTCATTACAGTTTAAGATATAAAAATATAAAAATATCTATGGAATTTAAAAATATGGTAATTTCTTCATATTTACTCTCACTCTCACAAAGTCGATGTACTCCCGAATGATGTAAATCAATTATCCCCGTATGTGTGAAATGCTGTAGCGAGATCAATGAGACCTGAACACAAGGAGGCATCTTAGGATAACAGCTGCAGATGCACACGCTCGTTGGGAAAAACGAACAAATACACTCTGCTCACCCTTACGGTTCTCCTCCCCCATATAAAACCTCTGCCATTATCCTTTCCAGTTGTTAAGTGCATAAAAGGAAAACCAAGTAAGAACAGGTAGCAGAGTCCATACATCAGTGCGGCAAAGTACAGTAAATGGTCATCTTCAGAGCCAAGGAATGATGAATGCTTTGCATTCAGATTTCAAATTTGGTTTTGATGGGACTTAATGGTTGGCGAACACTCACAGCCAGTGCTGTGTAGTTCATGGCTGCGTGGAAAACAGCAACCACGTGTCTTTACTGTCTAAAATACATACTGGTTTTAAAGAGGAGCTTGAGATAATTACTTCCACAGTATTAATAATTCTGCCAATTGGATTTCCACAAAGTAGATTCAATAAAATCCTAAAAATTTTATTCAATAAATCAATTACATTTCTGACTGAGCCTGGAGACCTATAAAATGTTTTTTCATTGATAAAATTCTGTTTATAAAAACCTATTTTAATGGAAACGACTCTTTAAGATTTTTATTGGAAAATGCTTGGCAGTTAAACAGGAGATATGAGAATTAGTGAAAGGTCCACATGAGCCTTATACATTTAAATAAACAAAGAAAAAAGATTACTTTTTTGTTTTGCTCGAAGTAGGATGTAATCTCCATGTTTAAAAATACCAAAAAATGTAAAGAAAAAAATAAATACCTTCTTATCCCACTAGATGGTGGTGCCTTCAGATTAGGGACGAGATGCTGGAACAGACAGTACAGGAAAACTTTTGCTTTCCTTAGCTGACCTGTAAATATAGAGGGTGAGAGATGAGGTTATTCTTGCTCCTCAGGGGTTATTAACAAGCATTCAGGTAAAACGACTTACTGAATATATTTGAGTACACAGTATTGTGTCCATAGTAGTTTGCTTTAAAGTGTGTTTTAACGTCAATACGCATCTAATAGTATTAAAGTTTCTTCCTGAAGAAGGTGCAAACAATATTGAACCCTAATGATGACTGTATCTCACGTAATACAGTTTTATTATACTGTGGTCCTGGCTTTGCAGTTTCACTGCCCTCTATCCCCAATCAAAATCAAAATCCAGATTGACATAGTGAAACCATTAGCAGCAACTGCACCTTGTATTCATGTATTTCATTGGAATGGTCTTAAAAGTACTCCTCACATTTTTATACAACATAGTCCTCACTTTAAGGAGAAAGGTATTGACATGCCATTTAGACAAAGAGTGATGGTGTCTAAGCATCACAGGTCACATCTCCTCAGTCAAGTGAAATTTTAATGAATAGTAAAAATAGATGGGAGGTGGTTTGAGAGAGCATTTTTGTGCTTTAAGTGTCTCAGGTTCCTGTAGTCAATGGTCAAATCCTTCATGCCTCAAGTAAAGCTTGAACTGTTGAGTTCAGTGCCGACTCAATGAACCGGAGAGCTGGTCTCAAAAGCTCTGTCTGTTGAGGACTGTCCCAAGAGCAGGCTCAAAATCACACAACTGTTCTTTTTAAAGATGGTGCAAAGGTAAGGGTGTCCACAAGGGTCTTAGAAAAGACAGCATTAATCGAGAATTCCAGACCTGTGTTCCTCGGTGTATTTTTCTTCACATCACCCTGCTGCCAGCTGATCACCCAATTTATTATACATAGAGTCATTTAAAAAGTAACAGTCTTTCTGGCACAGTTTGATTTGTGTTTATTTGCTATATGCTCCCTTCCATTTATTCTATTCCTCCTATTCTACTCTTTCACTTCTCGATTCCCCTGTTAGCAACACCTCCTCAATTTCCTATCTCCACTGCAAGTAATGTATGAGCAGCATCAAAGTGCTGAGACTGTCAAATTAGTACCATTTCCCAGCAAAGATTACAGACCCAATAGTCCAGATACTTCTATGTAAGAACATCCCAGGCAAAAAAGGCATAATCTGTGATGTTTTAACGGGCACCTAGCAGGGGGATTCCTTTGTCCTGCAGAGGACAGAGGCAGAGCAATTCATCTAGAAATGGACATGGCCACTCAGTTCTTCTGTAGAGTGTTAATTATCCGGCACGTTAGAATGCTCCCTAGTCAGGGAGGGAGAGCAGATCCACTCCTGCTTTCTCTAGAAAGGTGGGCAGGATTTTCTGAAAGCCTGAAGTAGCAAAATTCATTCCAATCATTATTCCTCACTACCAGTAGGGGTTGAAACGCAGCCTTTGCCGAGAGTGCAAGTTCCTTTGTTTGATCTCTTTGACTGTACCACTAGAACTGCCAATCACAGGAAATACCTCTAATAACTCTTCCTTTTACTTAATAAGGAATACCACATCTTTAAAACATTAGAAACAGATGTCACTGCATTACTTCACTGCTGATGTATGTAATAGAAATGACACACTAATTAATTTAATGCAGTATAAATGTACTGATTATTTATCATGGCTGACAATAAAATTATGAAAACATTCAATTACAATCAGTGGTAATTCATTATTTATTGATTCTGCATTATGCACACATTAATACAATACATTTAATTACATAAGAGAAGGGATCATTTTTCTACTGATAATTAGGCATTTAGATTCATCAGTTTTATTTAAAATCCTTGATGTTTAGGTGGGAAGTTTTAATCCACAATTCCAAAAAAAATCAACTGAAATGTCAGAAATAAATTGAATACAAGTGTCAAGTACTAGTGCTTCTAGAAAAATGTGGGCAATGAGAATGACATACTAATTTCAGTCTCTTCTCTTTCTCACGTCAGTGGCCTACATTTGTTAATATAATCATGGTTTCTCTTCCCCAAGTAAACCAAGGCATTAAACACTAAAAAGGCACAAAATTAAGAATGTTTCTTCCTTTCTTTTCAAGCCTTTACTCAGAATTAGCAGTGTCAGTGGTTTCAATGCTCGTGATACAAACTCAGAGACCACTAGGGTAAGTTAAAAGCTTTAGACTGGGCCCCGAGTAATTTTTTTGTCAAGGACTAGGAGAATATAATTGTCACTGGGACTCCAGTCAGGCTGCAATTCAAAAGAAATGGTGTTTCATTTCGTTATGACTAGAGTGCATTGTAAATGCACCTTTCAGTTATTTTTTCATCCTTCATTTTGGGCCCACAGTTACCCCTGACCCTCAAAGTCCGTGTTCACATATATCTCTCCCATTTAGCAAATCCAAAGTTCTTCGCTAAACTCCAGCATTTTCAGCTATAATCTACTCACATTGAACATACCTTTATCAAGTCTATAGAAGAACTTCTCTGTACTAAAAAATAAATATACAAAAATCACCATGAATCTTTAAATCACAGTGTCTATGAAAATCCTTTTTTACTGTCCTGCCTCATGGTTGGCTGCAGTAGATCGAGATGAATCACAACATCACTAGGGAGCTTTTCAGCCTTCTACAAACACAATTATTATTATTTTTAATTCATTCCCTACTGCTTCACTTAAAAAGCTGCCATTATTTTTTATCACTGTCTCCTCCTAGTCAGCTATGCCACCCATCATTTTCTCTACGGGATCCCTGTGAGCCAGTAGCCACACTTAGGCCAGCTGGCAGGAGGGAACTTCCAGAGCGCTGCTGACTGGCCCTGACTGGAACGACTGGGGCTTCCCTCTCGTCTCCTGTGTCAGAAAAGGGCTCTTTCACATTTCACTCCAACAGGCCACGTGTAATTATGGTAAAAACAACACCAAGCAAATCTAACAGAACCTTTGCTTGACATTTTGCCACACAAACACAGCCAATTTTTCTAGAGGACTAATACACCACACTCCAATATTTCCCTAGCTGACAGTGTTAAGAGAACAGAGTGTTTTGCACACTGGTCTAAAAGGAACAAAAATATCAAAACTTTATCCCTAAATAAATATTCTAAAATACTTGTTTCAGCTATAGGGAGGCTCACTAGTTTGTACACATTCAAATTACATACTGCTGGACTCCAGTCAAATAAACCATCTGGATACTTTATAACTGACAAGATACTACTATATGATTGTTAGGCTTCCACAACTTTGCCTTGTCCTTATAAAATTACAGAGAAATAATAATATTCATTGATAAGTTGATTTGTATATGCCTAGTTGAACTGGACAGCTGCCTGGTATTAATTCTCAAACCTTGAGCATTTTCCTAGTTTAAGAGCAGTTCTTCTCTCCATGGATAGTCACCTCTCAAGGGTACTGTTTTTACTACAGCCTTTATGATTTTATATTGCTTCATGCCACTACAACTTGCTGGGTGTTGATGCGCAAGGCTTCCTCTGGCCTTGCAAAAATTCAGTTTTATTTAGAAATATGTTTAGCGTATGGAAGACATTAAAGTCAAAAAGGAAAAAGAATTCTCACAGTGGAATTTGATTGTCACATTAATCTCAGCAAAAAATGTCTTGAAAAGGGCAAAGGAATGAGAAGTGTTTGAATCTGATTTATTAAATCTCCTAATAGCAATTATATCCAGAAAATTAACCCCCAAAAGTTTCTATCTGAAGTCAGTTGTTATTTCTATTATTTCCAGTGTAAGACGATCTCAGATATCTGAGTTCAGGGCTTGGTCGTGCTGAACACTTTGCTGAAGTAAATAGTCCCTGCCCCACAGAGCTTCCAGTCTAAGGTTCTGATCCTAGAAAGATGTAGGAACCAGTTTAGGAAATGGGATCATTCTTATCAAAAAGTATTCATTTAGCCCTAGCTTATGTGAAAACTCTGACTTGGTTTTATGCAGCTAGGCTGGAGGCCTGAAGTGCCTGGTCTTCTTAGAACACACACATAATCAACGGAGAGAAAGTGAGGATCCTCCCGAGTGTCATTTAGGTCACTGAAGTTAACAAATACAGCAATTTAGCAAGCGGTCATCTCCCCTCATCCAAAATGGGATTAGTTGTAATGCAAAAATATTAAACTTTGCAGAAATGGTGTCTAAATATGCAAGCTTAAGAAAAGGAAGGAGAAGATGGCATAGGTAAGCAGTGGAAATAGCTGCTCTGTTGGTATTGCTTGTTTGGTATCCACTGAAAAGTTTTGTTTATACTTTGCTGCTTGCTTTGTTTACTGAACGCTTTAGGGGAAGCTAAAAAAATAAAGGGGGAGGAGTGAAGAAGTTAAAGGACTAGGAAAGATAAAAGAAGACTAAAAAAAAGTGGAAACAAACAGCAAAGAAGGATGTTGATACAAAGGAAGAAAGAGGCTGGGAAAAGAGGTGCAAAGTGCACTGGGAGAAGGTAAGAAGCAAGTTACGATCTAGCCAGCGCGTCCTGGCTGCTGCTGGGTGTGTGCCTGCCAGACTCCACTCCTTTACCTGAAATTTGTCCGGCCATCTTCCACATCCACTCGTTCAGGGAGAAGGGACGCACAAAGCTTAGCAGGTCTTGTGTCCGCTGACCGGGTTCAGGTGAAGGAGAGAGGGGACGTGCCTGGTTCCCAGGCTGCTGGGTTTGACTTGTACGCCACTGAAAGAGGTACCGTTCGCTGCTTCTGGAGGCTGCCTTACAGCCAGGCGCGGGACAGGACCGATGCCGCTGTATCAAAACCACAACTGATGCTGCACTTGACTCTGGGGATTTCAAACAATTACACGCGAGACCTGCCGAGATCAGGCTTTGCCTCTTGATCACCAGCTCCCACGTCTCTCACGAGCTCCCTCCATCCCTTCTCTGGAGGCGCTTACTTCGCCTGAGACCTGAACCACGTGCGGCATGCTGCCATTGCCCCCACGGTGCTGGTTTCTCGGTCAGGGGACAGTCCCAGGGGTTATCTACCTCAGGGAGACGGCCACGGCTGCCCCTACTCCCCGTCTCTCCCGATTTCCTTCAGCTGTGGCAGGGCACAAGTGTTTTAACACTCGGGAATCCACCAGAACGCTGCGACCGCTGAAACCACCTGGGAAAAGGGAACGACACCTGGACCCACAGCGGGCCGGCCCCAGCCGTGCCCTCCTCTCCCTCGGGGCACCGGGGCCGCGCCCGCGGGCTGTCCTCGCGGCCCAGGGAGCGCCCACCGAAACTTTCCTTCCCCGCGGCGCAGAGAGGGAGCTGTGGGGAGCGCGGGCGAGGCGCGAGGCGGGCGCGCGGGCTCTCCCCGCGCACTCACGCGCCTGCAGCCTCGACCCCGCGCGGCCGCCTCACGCCCCGCGGCCCAGGTGCTGCGGCCGGCTCTGCCCCGCCCCGCCGTCCGGCAGCCACTCGCCGAGGCCGCGCTGGAGGCGGGCGGGGCGCATTGGCTGGAGGGCGCTGTCACTCTTCCCCCCCCCCAACCCCGGCGGCGGCGCTGGGGAGGGGTCTGGGCGCGCGGCTGGCGGCGGCCGCTGCGTGTGGGAGGGCGGGAGCGCGGCTCCGTTTTTAGTAGTACCGCAAAGAGCGCGGGGCTGAGGCGAGAGGCGGCGGCGGGGAGCCGGGCTGGCCATGGCTGTCTCCGCGCCGCCCGTCATCGCCGCAACTTCCAGCGGCGGCGCGGGGGGCTCGGCGGGCTTGTTCCGGGCGGACCCGCTGTACTCCAGCCCCGCGGAGTCCCCGCGCCTCACCAACAGCCTCGTCAACAGTTTCCTCTCGGCCGGCAGCGGCGGGGCCGGCGCGGGCAGTGGTGGCGGCGGGGGCGGCGGCGGCAACGAGTGTAAGATGGTCGACCTGCACGGGGTGAAGGTAGCCTCGTTCCTTGTGGAGGGGCAGGAGCTGATCTGCCTGCCGCAGGTCTTTGATCTCTTCCTGAAGCACCTGGTGGGAGGGCTGCACACGGTCTACACCAAGCTGAAGCGGCTGGATATATCGCCCGTTGTGTGCACGGTGGAGCAGGTCCGCATCCTGCGGGGGCTGGGGGCCATCCAGCCCGGCGTCAACCGCTGCAAGCTCATCACCAGGAAGGACTTCGAAACTTTGTACAACGACTGCACCAACGCGAGGTGAGCCGCGAAACTTCGCTCTTCCTCCGCCCGCTCCGCTCCGGCCGCTGGGGCCGTGCCCGGGGGTGGGGGGCGCCGGGTCCCGTCCCCTCCCCGCGGGCTCCTGCTGCGTGTGGGGGGCAGTGGGGGTCGGGGAGCGGCGGGCCGGGCCTGGGCGCCGCTTGGGGTGCGGGACTGCGGTGCGGCGGTGCTGGCGGGTGAGCCGAGCCCTGCGGCGGTGCCGGCGGGGAAAACTTTCCAGGATTCCTGCAGCCCACCCCGGGATGGCCGGGACCGCCGAGCAGCGGGGCGATTCCGCCCGCCGGTCTTCAAACTTTTCCCTTAGCAGAGAAAGCTGGTAGTTCCCGTGTAGACTCCTTAAAAAAAAAAAAACCACCCCAAAGTTTTCTCCGTTATTTTCTTTCCGCGGAAACTTCCCGTTCTCCTCCGGATTCTGGCTCCCGAGAGGGGAGCGCGGGCTGCGGCGCGGCGGCCGGCAGATGCCCGCGGGGGAGGCCGGGCGGCTCCGGGCAAACTGTTGCTCGGTCTCGTTCCGGAATAATTTTTACGTCATGAACTCGAGAGGTGCGGGATGGCCGCAGCCCCTGCCCTGCCGCGCTTAAATCACGAAGCCCAGAGCGGGTTGTATTCATGGGAGATCCCTGCTGGGTCCGTCATGCTCGGGGTTGTAATCCCGGTCTGTGACCTCATAGCTGCTGCCTTTACAAATGATAATGATCTAATAAACACAAAAATTCTCCCGGGGCTTAATAGAAATACATCGCGCAGCGGGGTAGGATGTGGGACAGGGTGTTGGAGATGACGTGCAGGTTGAGCAGTTCGCGAGGTACCTTTTCAGAAACCTTTGCATTTCAGCGTGCTTCTGCCTTCTGTCCGCAGGAAACTTTCCTCGCAGGGGTTGTTTCGGGGAGCGGTGGGTGCGATGGCTGACTTGCAGCATGCAAGTACTGAGTGGCTTTGCTTTTTGTGTCACTATTTCGAGCTGCTCAGGATCGAACGTGTTGGGTGGGTTTTTTAATTGCACCTTACGCGCTAATTTGGGACCTGATCCTGTGCTCTCTCGGTGAGTGTAAGCAGGAGTAGACCAGACACCCATGCTCGAACGGCAGCAGTATTTGTTTTGTTTTGAATTGTTCTGTGTTACAGGTGACATTCTAGATGCTTGCACAATTCCTAGATAGTTTTTTGAAGCATGTGCTTTTTCTCTTGCTCGTGTTCTGTTTCTGTAACACCTTCTCCCGCTGCCCGTGGATTTCAGTGTCATTCACCTCTCTGACATCACGACTACTGCCTTACTATAAAATGATGGTGGTCTGGGACAAGCGTATTTTAATAAAATTAATGTTAGATTACTAAGGGATACATTTAACATGTAAATGCTTCTCTGGGAAACTCGACTAGTGTGAAAGTTGACCAGTAAAGAAATTCATCTTTTTAATTTCTGTGACTGTGCCAAAGTTTCTCCTTAGGGAAAGCTGGGATCTGATTTGATGATACAGCCTTTAGATGCAATCTGATGATTTCTGCTCTCTTACAACCAGTGATCTAAGATCCAGAAATGCTGCAGTGTTAAATGTTTAAAACTTGTATTTCACAACTTTTTTTTTTTCCTTTGACACAGACTTGTGTCTGAGATAGGATGAGGGAGTAAGTAATGCAAGAGCAGCTGAGAGCGGAGGCCGGGGAGCTGTGAGAGAGGAGGCGAGTGGTGCTCTGAGAGAGTCTGAAAGGGGCAGTCAGTGGATGTAGACCTGGTCAAAGGCTGAACATGTGGCAAAATTTCTGTTGAGGGGGATCTAATAGGGCAGAAACTCATCTGAATGGATCAGAGCTCTCAGCTGAGAAAGTACATTCAACATGTGTAAGCACAAGCTCTCCCTGCCTGGTCATGAAAACACTGTGGTGTGTGTGGTGGTTTTTTTTGTTTTTTTTTTTTTTTTTTTTTTTACCTGTTCGGGAGTAGCAGATCCCTTTACATTCCCTATAGCATTTCTCTCATTTATTGAAATGTTGCTCAGCCTTTGTTTACATCTCTTGAAAATGCCACTGGTTCCAATAACCTACTGATGTCGATGTGTTCCAGGTGTGATGTGTGATAAGTATTATCAGCATGTATAAAACTTTTCTCAAGTATTGCAAGTTAACAATGTTAATTGTATTCCATTGTGCTAATTGAATGCTTTAATATGTCATTTTATTTACAGATTTTTTTTTTTTCCTTGAGCAGCTCCTACTTAATGGGAGAGAATGTTGGATAAAAATAGCTGAATGCATGAGTGATCTGATTTTTGTTTGCTGTGAAGTGACCTGGGACTCACTGCAGTGCATTGTACCAAACAAATGAGGTGCTAGAACTGTTACAGCCTTGCATACGGTGTTTAGGTTCTGTACAGGGAAGTTAAGTCTTGAAAAAATAGGAACTTTTAGAAGCAAACCCTTTGATATATATTGTTCCATTGCAAGGCTCAAGCATTACTTTCAACTCTGAATGTCGTGCATTGTTTTTCTGATATATATATATTTTTTTTTTTTTTTAAATTTCTGGAGATTTTTGTATATGTATTTGAATACTGTAGAAGTGCTGCATTAAACTCAAGAGCTGCCAGAAAAAGCAATAAGAAATGCTGGCTATCGTTGTTTTCAATGTTAGTTGACTTCTAAAAGTTAACATCTCTTATGCTAGTGTACAATTTTAAGTATTTTTTAATTGGAATGCAAACCATCAATTATATGTAATTGAAAAAAAGGAAAATTATTTTCCTTACTCTGTTCCTTTTTTTTTTTTTTTTTAGTTGAGCTTGTCTGCAGAGAAATACACCTGGAAGAGAAAGTTTTTTGTGTGTTTATGTTCTGCATATATATAACACTAGTTACCTATACTTAGCATGTTTGACTTTTATACATGTACAGGCTAAAAAAATACAATTTTCATTCATGTGTAAACAAAACGTTTCTAACTTTGATTGTCATTAGCCATCATCATGTAATCTAATCTGCAAGCAAGGTTTGTAAAATGAAACTAACTGTTCATTCCATTACAGGTGGCATCTTCAAGTGAATAGAGTACAGCGTGTTCACAAAATTCAGTTACTAATTTGCAATACCTTAGATTACTTAAATTATGGACATGTGCTTAATTTTAGTAGTAAAGCATAACATTTATTTAAAGTAGAAAATGATAATGAGGTTTTATTTTAAAATGAAATTTAGAACTGTAGTGAGAACATTTTTATGATGGTACATAGATCAGTCCTTAAAATGAGGATTATATGAGTATGAGCATATCCACAGGGTGTCTGTATTTGATGGATACTGTTGGCTACTGAAAAAGCATAGCGTTGGTTTGGATTATTCAGTGGATAGTACGAATACTTCCCAGAAATAGCGTTTCAGAATGTGGCCTATTTTTTATGATTTAAATTACTCGGTTAAGCTAATATTTGCTATTACTTTGGCTATTCACAAACAATAAAAGGCTTTAGAAATGAATTTAAGCAGTAAATGCAGACGTTTTATTTTATGAGATAATGAGGGTCTAGTCATGTTGTCTATTAAAAGCTACCCTATAGTCAGCAATACTCTCTTTTATTAGGAGAATGATGTCAAGATTGTAATTAAAGCAATCCAGTCATGAAGCGCTGCACAGAGCTTCCTTGTCTATTGATTTTAAATGTGGACATCTGATGATGTAAACTTCTTTGACTAAGTAAATATTTAGTATGCATTCAGACTTGGCCAAACTTGTGAATTTCGGAGGTGCTGGCATGTTAAAATAAAAACAAATGGTCAATGTCTCAGTTTCCTTTTCCTCCTTGGAGAGAAGACTCACTGAAACCATTCTCGAGAGATATCGCTAGCACAGGGATGCAGAAAGGAATTTTTCCACTTTCTGAGCAGGTTAATTATACTTTTGGAAAAATCCCTCTTTTTTTTTGGACATCTTGAAAGTCTGTGCTTGTTCAGAACTACTGAAAGACTTGAATATTTTCATCAGATGCAGATCTAATCTGGAGAAGCCTTGATTCAAATTCCCTGCTCTTTTTCGTAGCCACAGAGCTCCCCATTTGAAGGGTAACATGCTTTTCCTCCAAAATGGAGTATTTGTATGTTTCCTGCATGTGTAGATGCATAATACATATGTAATTTTCTACTGAGACTTCTACAACTGAAAAATGCTGTGTTTTTGTAGCAAAGACAAAAAAGCCAAACAATTAGGTATTAATGATATTCTTGTTGCATATTCAAAAGGTCTTTGCAAGCATTTCTTCTCCTCTTTTTCTTTTCACCATTTCAACCTGCAGAACTCTTCACTGTCACTCCAAATCACACAATTCTAAGAAGATAAAACAACATTTAAACTCATTTGCTTTGGGAGGGAAATTGAGCATTTGCACCCAATAAGCCTGATTGTGGAACTGCATGCAAATTGTGTTTTGATTTATCTCTTTTGCACTTTTTTCCATTTGAATTGATCTTGCATTAATTTTGCCAAGCGGCTCTGTGAGGCTGCAGATGTTGCCCTGTGTTTAATAAATCAATGAGACAGATCTGAATGAATCACTTCAGATGGATTCTCTGCTCGGTTTGATGTCTAGATGTTATTCTTAGCTTGTTATCATGACAGATGCATTAATGTTCCCATACACTGCCAGCAATGTCAAAGAGATTGAAGCTTTTAAAGTGGCGGTATCCCCTTTTCCCCCTTCTGCTGGAATAACTAAATTGCCTTTAGGAATAGGTCAAAATATAAATTTAATCATGGCATCATTGTGGGGAAGATGCTAAACTTCTGATTGTGTTATAACACAAAGTCAGACAAATACAGTTTTTTTACAGAGTGATTAATTATTACGGAATAGTGGAGATCGATATTAAAATCTAAACATAGGGTAGCTCCTTAACAGAGTAACCACTTTCTCAACATTAATATTTCATTGCAATAGGAATGAGCTGAATAAATAATATAAGACCAGAACATGTTAAGAGTGTAGCTATAAATAGAATATCATCGTGTCCAAATTGATTACAGCCCGAAGTAAGGCTTTTCTCTCTTTTTTTTTTTTTTTAATTCAAATTAATTATTTTCTTTCAAAGTTAAGCGTGTCTGGATTCGGCATCTGTGGGGATTTAAAATAGAAATACTTGTTTATTTTGTTTTGGTTCCTACTTGCCATTTAGTGCCAGATATGTTAGAAAAGTTATCGATCACTGTTAATTCTGATCTGTGTAGGCTGGTATCCATTATCTCAGAGCAGAACCTGTGGAACGCAAATCATGAAGGAGGCTGGAATGTGTCTTTGTGGAACAGTTTTAAGTTCTGGAAAAGACTGCACGAAGTGTAAAGTACTCTGCCATGAATAATGAGGATGTATTTCCCACGTAGGCTGCGCGCTGTTTTTATTGGCTTTCATTCTTGAGTGTTTATTAAACCACTTGTGGTCTTCATTGTTTTTTTGTAGAAAAGAGTATTTTGTGATTTGCTTCAGTCATTTAGTTAAACCTGATCTCCTTATCTATGATGCTTTAATGTTAAAAGTAAGTGTGAGTGTTCCTTTTCCTAATCCCCCCAAAACAGAACAACTTGGAACTTTTTGTCATGAAGGCTTCTGAGAGTAAATTGAAGAAACTGGCTGTAACAGATCTAGATTTATGTTGGTATTCTTGCTCCAGTAGTTCCAATTTGATAAAGGAAACAATATGTGCAATAGAAATTCAGAGCTGATTCAAACGAGTTGAAGCTTTAGCATTGTTATATTTGCCTGCCTTTTGCCAATATATCAGTGTGTGGCAATAGCATTATGCTTAGAAAGCCTCCAGAAGTGACCAGCTCATAGATGGGAACATTATTCTCACGCTGAGGCTGTGGTTGGACATGCAGCCTCTGTGCGTGTGTGTGCATTTGAAAGGCAGGTGAAAATCAGCTTTGGTAGAACTGAGGAGCAGAGCAGAAATCACTGGATTAGAAAACTGCATGGTGTTGTATGGCAGTGGCCTTGGAGTGAGAAACTAGGATCTACCCACCTTGGTAGTTTTGCAGGAAATATTTAAAATGAGTGTTCTGAGAAGTTTTAAAGACTTGTATCTTGTTTGTTTCATTGCTTACAGGCTGGAATTCACATTGTGTAAGAGCTGTTTGTCAGTATCAGTATTAAAAAGGTGTTGAAATCTGTGCTGTAAAGTCCCTCTTTTGACTTTGCTGAGGTGAACCTGCCTTTCATGCCTATGGAAGTTTGCTAGAACAAGGGCAAAGAACTTATAAATGTTTCTAGGATCTGAGCCCTTCTCGTCAAAGGTGGCACATATTTACTTACTGTGCTTGAAAGAGTGACGCAAATACGGAGTTTTCAGACAGGTAGCTACATTTTTGGGCCTGATGTTGTTCTTGCTGAATGTAGGATTTTTACTGTCTTCTGTGCCTGTTCCAGAGAAGAAAACTGGGGACTTTGAAGTCATGAACAAAATTAGCCAAATCCTGACTTTAAAATACCTAGAAAGTTTCCATCTCGTTTGTTTTATAAGTTCTTCATGTGTTTATCAGTGTAATGAAACCCTGTGGGTGTGTGGAAGGGCAGTGTTTTAGTGACTAGTTACATAAACAATACTAATAGCAAAACCAAACATAATGAAGGTATTTGAGAGTTACTACCATCTCTGCCATGCTCCTGTGGTGTAAGCTAAGGCAGGATTTTTATGTTACGATAAAACATGCAGTACCAGGCACAAGTACCTTAGTAATGATTCTTAGTGATCTAGGTTTATCCTGCCTGATACTAGAACTGTCCCTTGGGGCTACACGTTTCCACTCTTTGTTCCCTCTTGGTAAAGCATGGTTATCCAAAGTGACTTCGGAGCAGGGTTTCCCCTCTCCCCCCATCCTACAACCTGGAGGAAACACTGATACCTATTAACTCATGTACTTTGATACCTGCCCCAGGAGGGTCCAGTATCTGAATTCTGTAAAACAGCTATTTGTTTGCTTTCCTTTCTTTTTGGTAGCACAATGATGTTGTTTTGTGTGTGCCTATAAAGTTCGTTGTCACCAGCAGGCGTGGGGAGATTATATTTCCTTGTCAGTACATCTTGACCTGCGAAGCCCATTTTACACATTAAAATATGTTGTGTCAGAGCCTTTCTTGACTCGGTTACAAATACCACTTCCCCCCAAAGTGAGAACCAAACTGAGTGAATAGCGCTTGCTTTATTACTGCACAGTGGCTTAAAGTGTAATGTTCAGCAGTGTGTATTGTTGTGCGTTCGTTAAGGTATAAAATGTTCGATTGCAATTGTGTCTGATCTTATCAAGTTTCTGGAAATTGATATCTGGTAGCAGCATTTAACCTACATCTAGTCTATCTGCTATCTATGTGATGGGTTAAAAAGAAAAAGTAGTATCGATCTGGTGCTGGATTAAAGTTTGAAATCGGCAACAGCATGAGCACAAAAGGCTCTTTTTATGATTTCTCAGCTTGCCATTGATCTACCAGTTTTATTACATTCATTATTTATTAAAAGAATTTGCAAGCTAAACATAACGTTAAGCTAGTTTGCACACAGGGACTGCACTTAGGAAATTGAATGGAAATTGCATTAGAGATGAACATCTGTGCTATTTTTCCACTCCTGTGTTTATGGGTTTGTATAAAAGGTGTATTGGATTAACAGTTATAACCATTATAGCTTGCAGCAATATGTTAGAACCCTCAGCATTTAGTAGTTATTTAGGAGGGAGACTCTTTTTACTTCTACTAAAAGTATGGTAATGCCATCACAAACAGTGCTTTGATTGGATTAGTCTTTATTAAGGGGCTTTTTACTAGTAACATGTAAAACTGGAGGTGTCTGGCTATATTGTGCAAGTGTTCTATTATCTATGCTACATAAAGCTCCATTAATATTGTCATTAATTGAAGGTTTCCAGTGACAGTATTAGTTAAGGATTTGGCACAGACAGTGAAGTATTGAAATGAAATGTATTTTATAACATACAATGGGAATGTAAGTATTTAAAAGATCCTTAATATGCTCCTTCAGATTTTTCCAGCAATTCAACTAGTTTTCTGTCCTTGAGGGAGGTAGCTTCTGCTTCTGAATCGGGTGAAAATCTCAAATATTATGAAATCCTTTTTCACTTCAGTTAACACATTCAGTTGCCCTCAACACTAGCCGTAGTTGTGTGACATATAAAGTGTAGGGTAGACCTAGAATTGTGAGGTCATCTCCTGTAATTATTTTGGATTTTTTTTTTTTATTGCACCCATTCTATAAAATAGATTATTTTGCTTGAATACTGGTGATTAAATAGGCAAAAACAAAGGAAAAACTACTTTTGAGGGCTTTGGGTGAAAAATGTATTTTTAGAATCAAGATGTTACCTATTTTATTTGGTCTAAAAGTGTGTGCAGTCTGGTCTGTTTATGACTAGAATGTACTGAAATATGTCATGTTTTGCATCATCAGTGCACTGCACTTTCAGTTTTTCTATTCAAGACTCAACCTGATACATCTGAGCAGCTTGTGAGACTGTTAAGGGTTTCCTGTGCTAAGGAGCAGAGCTGTTCTCATGCCAGAAGGTTGTGCTTTTTTGAATGCCACTGCTACATTTTTTGTCTCTGGTAGGATGAACCCCTTCGAGTCCTGACAGTGTTCTGAACAGAAGTAGCTCTGATTTTTAGTTGAAAGAATCTCAATACTATTTTCCCCCATTGTTTTGCACTCACTGTTATTAGTGTTCCTCACTGTTGTTCCCAGCCGTAGGCTTCTGTGACCGCAGTTTTCATATTATATCAGATAACACGTTTCAGCTACCCTGAATAAAAGTGGACGTTAGATTTAATATGGGATGTATGTAATTAATATATATACACACACTTATTGATTGATATATATATACACACACATATATATCATGCAATTTAAACTGAATTTTATGAATTATTCCAAAGCCTCTCTCCCAAACCATGGAAATCAACTTTGAATTTTGGAGTTTTTCATATATGTATTTATAGAGAGAGGCTTTGGAATAATCCGTAAAATTCAGTTTAAATTGCATTTGCTATGAACGTGAACTAAACTTCCGAAGTGAATTTATGTGGATGTATGAGCTACCTTGGTGCCCTTGCTAGAAGTCCTTAATTTTTTGGATACTTCTCATAGCCATGTGAGTGAGTGACTTTTTCAGTATGTAATTTTATTTCTGTCCAGCCTGTGGCAAGAGAACTTTTAGCTTGGGATGTGCTCATGGTACTTTCAATCAACAGAACATTTGAGTCATTTTCCCTCGTTTCCAAATCCGTATGGGCAGTGGAATTCTGACAGAATGCTTTATTTAAAGTTAATTAAAATTATTTCACACTCTATGTATACAGAGTTCCAAATCTGACGTGTGTCACAGAGTCAGAGAATTGTTGAGGCTGACAGGGTCCTCCTGAGATGATCTAGTCCGACTCCTTTCTCTAAGCAAAGGCGGCTAGAGCTGGTTGTCCAGAGCTGTGTCCAGTTGGATTTTGGGTATCTCCAGGGCTGGAGACTCAGCCTTTCTGGGCAACCAGTTTATGGAATAGAAATCACTGTGACATCGAGTAGATGTCACGGCTCACTGCTGACATGGTCATGGCTCTATCAACAAGTCGCTAGCGCAGGCCAGCGGAGATACTCGGCTGTTGCGTTTGTCCTTACTGGAGCAGAGTGTGAGTTGTAACTCCCTGTGAATCTACCCGGTCCTAGTCAGAGTGTGCTTCCTCCATCCCTCCGCTGATTTCCTGAAATCCTGTATCTGTGTGCTGATGAGCTGGCTTGTCTTACTCCCCACCGCTACCTGAGAAGGAATATTTGTATGTTTGTAATTAAAAAATAAAAAGAAAAAAGGTGGCTATAGGAAAGCTCTTGGCACAGACCTTGTGCCATTGGGGAGGTTTAGTTACACGTGTGTTACTGTAATTTAAGAGTTGCTAATTAAGAAGATAAGCTAGTTTAGAGGAAAAAATATAGTGAGTTTCATTTGGAACTTCTGATCAGTGTATTAAAATATTACACATTACGCTTTTTCTTACTTGTGCAGTAGTTTATTCTGCCTAGTACAAATTTTACATGGTTGCTGTTTTTATAACAGTTAATTGGAAAACGTCCGGTGTCTCTGAAATGTTACCCCAGTTGCTTTTCACGAAGGCACTTCGCTTCACTGCTGCAGCGCTCGGGAGCTCCCTCTTCTCGTCCTCGTACTTTGAAATATGGTTGTGTGCTGAAGGAGGGCAATTGCCTGAAAAAGCTTCTGAGAAAATACCAAAAACTGCAAGGAGGAAAAAAGTCAAGTCTTTCTAATATATGTTTAACAAAACACCCCCAAACCAACAACAAAACCCCAAACAGACCAAGGCAGGAACCTGCTGGCAGGTAGAAAACAGCAGACTGTGAATGCTGAAACAGGACCCAAGGTAATGAATGCTGTGTTTTCTGTGGCAGGAGCTTGTTGTTGAAATACGTATTTATAGGTCTGTAGAGTGTGTTGGGTTTTTTTTTGTAGGCTTTAAGGCTTTTGGTGTATTTTATATGGCAACTCATGTATCTGAGAGGTGACTTCTCAAAATACCTTGAGTTGAGCATCTTATCTTTAAGAAATGATTTTTACCTGCTCCAAGGTTGTTCTGACTGTTTTGCAGAGAGCTAAATAACAACGTGATCTGTCAGTGCGCTTCGAGCTGTGGATGTGAGCCTTGCTGAATACGCCATGTCTGCTCTTGCTCCCCTGGCTCACCCCACGTCTGTGCCCGGCAGGATGCTGCGCCCCGGCTCTGGGCTGTACCTGTAAGGGAGAGCGGACGCGTTGCTCTCGGTTTTCGCAGCCACGGTGTGTCTTCTGGAGGGAGCTCTCAGCAGAGGTTTGGCCAGAACGATTACTGCAGCACGGTGCACGCCTTGTGCTCCCCTGTGGTCAGGGGGGCTTGGGAGGGTTAACTGATGGGGCTGTCATGCACTGGAACTAAGATTTCTTGTCTCGGATAGAACCATAAGCACTGTTGCTTCTTTCTGCTCCATTTTTATAAGTTGCCCTATGACTTTTGGTTCAAACAAATCTGTGTATTCCTGCTGGAAAGCAAAGTTTCTGTCTTGCAAGTTCATGAAATATTTTGCGCTTGTGTGTTGGAGAGGTTTTTGATCATTCACTTATTTTGCCTTCTTTTAATATGCTGCAAAATTTTACTGCACCCCCCAGCCAGCAGTCCTCTAATAAGCTGTTTGTTCCATCTTCTTTAGAAGCCTTTAAGGAGGAATAACTATTTTAGCTTTTAATGTTACTGACAAATTTAACCCTTTATTATACTGGGAGAATATGTATTCATGTCAGTGTGGAAACAAAGCAAGTATTAGTGATCTATTTATTATTGTAGGCATCCTTGCTGAGTAGTGCAGTGACTGTTGCAGAGCAGTTCAGAGTTTGGCAGTAGGCTGTTAAACGCCGTTTAAGAACTCGTGTTCTCTGAATGAAGGTATGCCAAGCAGTGGAGTTCCGTTGGTGTTTTCTGATCCAGCTTATGCCGAGTGTCTCCCACCGGCACGTTACAGGAGGAGTGTGACTGTAGCCATCCTCCCAGTGCCTCTCGGCTCTGCGAGATGGGTGGACGATTTCAGAAGGAGCTGTGGTTGTTTCTAAGTTATTGTCCTGCCAGAGTTAGGTCATAATAGGTGTTCCATTCATCTGCTTTTGAGGGGGGTGGAAAAAGGGAAGATGAGTGAACGTCACACACCACCACATCCTAGGCCCACCTGCTGTTGGCTTGCAGTGCAGTTGTGTCTCACAAAGTGTAACCCATAATCGGAGCTGGTTATTGATTTACAGGGAGAAGAAAGGAGGATCAGGGAGACTGAGCTGGTGGATGCAGTATGTTTGTCTGGGATTCCAGGGTTTTAGAAGGCCTGGACTGCAGATAGTGTGCTTGAACAATTGAGTCCTTCAGCACAGACGCAGTCAGGCGAGGGATTCCCAGAGAGGTTGGAGTTACGATGTGTTGTGTGCTTTAACTAAATACACAAATTGCATTCCTCTGTAGACACCAACTGCAGGTTTCATTTGTAGTGTTCAATGGTCACTGAGTTGTCTTCTAAGTTTTTAAAAAAGTTTTTAAGGCTTAAGAAGTTCTTTTCCTGACCATATTTTGATACAGGGGTTTAGTAGATCCTCTGGCTTTGTAAACTTTTTTTTTTATTTTATCTCTGGACACCTAGTTTGGGGGAAGCTTTTTGTTTGGAGGGTTTTTTGATGCTGCTGTTGATTTTTCTGCTTTCTGATTAGAAGCTCTTTTTTAGCATCTTAAGCACAGGGAGTAGTTTATCTGATGATGTCACATTGTTTCCAAGAATAATCCCCTTTGATGTCTAGTGCTATGAGAATTTGAGTGGTAGTAAACAAATCTACAGGCAATAAGTGGGCAAGGAACATTAAGTGCTTAGGATGATTGCTTATTTCTGTTGTATGTCTGTGGGCAAAGTTGGAAACTTCCTTTTTTCTGCTGTTGATTTTTCATAACACTCTATTCTGAAACATTGGTTTCAGTTGCCCCCTTTATCAGAGCAGATAGAGGCTTTCTGTTCAATTCATTGTGTATCCTGGAGTAATGCTGTTGGGGGGTCTTAACACATAGATGATCAGAAACTGACCCAACTGAGTCATGGGACAGAAAGAAAGAAGTCCAGGAGATTTAACGCTAGAGGTGTATAAAGTGTTAATAACGCAGTTAAAGAATGTGTTAATATTTGGCTATAAGCTTTCTGTGCAGCACAGAGGAGACTGAATGAACAGGAAGGCTTTGGATCTGGCGTGAAGGAGGAGATTGCTTTGCCCTTTTGACCTTGTTGCAGATGAAATTCTGCGATGGAACCATTGCAGAACCAGAGTCTTTCAATTGATTTCAGTGGTTTTGGATCAGGAGCACAGAAAGCAATCAAAACGAGGTGCATATCCATGAATGATCCGTAAGTCACTTTGGGCCACACCGGGGAAACATTTTGTGCAAATTTGAAAGTGGAATAATGAAAGGATCCTTCCAAACCCAGTTGTATCCTCTATATATTTACACCATCTCGTATTTGGATAGATTTTAATTGCTGTCTTAAGCCCATATACTTGCAGAGAAAATAAACACAGAGTATGTAGTGCAACCCCAAAACATTCAGGTAAAGAATCTCTGTGTATTTGAATTCTGATGAAAGGCGCTGCATGGGCTGGAGGTAGTAAGAGTCCATAAATGCGTGCTTGCACTGCTTGGAAAACCCTTGCCACGAGTAGGGGATTACAGGGTGTTTGTGCAAACTTGTGTAGGAATTTTCACGTCTCCCACTGTGGAAAGTGTTTGCCAATGGTCATAAATAGAAAATATTCAAGTGGAATATCAAGTGGAGGTGACTGCATGTAAAGAGTAGTGGAAAAAATATTATGCACCTTAACAGTCTAAAAAGAAGGACATTCTGATGTATTTAATCAGCATGTATATTTCATAAAATCTTCAGTATCACAGGCAGGAGCCTGGCTGTTCCGTCAAGTCTTGATTTATTCTTGCACGTAGAATTCAGAAAAGTCTGAATTTCATAGCTACTTATTCACATTCTTGGATGTATTAGAATCAGTTTGTTCTATAGCTGTTCAATTGAAAATTATTTCAGTAGAGTATTGGTAAAATGAGTATCTAAAACTTCAGTTCTGTTCAAGGCCTGTTGATTCTGTGTTTCAAAGCAGTGGCAGACTCACAGAACACAAGGCATTGTTCATTACTGGTATTCACTAACGTAAGTGGAAAAGCTTCAACCTTTCCCAAGCTGAGACTGAAAGCACAATGAAGGTACCACCAGGTACCTGTATCTCTGAATACTCTACAAGCTCCAGTCGTGCATTTACACGTGCACCTAATTCTTTTTTTTTTTCTGGGAAATCCTGTGCGCTTCCTGAACAGGAGTGGCAGTTGGTGGACTATTTATTACTCATTCTGGTTTTGGTGGAAAATTTGGCCTTGTATGTCATTTAGACTTTGTGACACATGTAGCCTCCCAGGGCCTAATGACTTGTCTGCAGATGGACTGTTATTTATTACAGTCATGTAGAATAAAATTGATTGTCTTCTAAAATTAATTTTTCATTTGCCTCCAGCTCTGCTTTAATAGAGGACACACAGTTGCCTGTTTGCAGAAATACTGTTTAATCACATTAATATCTCAGCCCCCCAGGCTGGTGAAGATAATTGTACAAACGAACAGCAAAATCTGTATCTTTAACTTCTTTTTATGATTAAATTATGCAAATGACTTATCTCTTGCCCTTCCAAGCACTAATCATCTAATTAGGAATGATGTGTTAAAGGGATGGTTTTGCATCAGGAGAAGGGGAGAGTGGAGGAAGCAGAAAATGGGACCTGACAATGAAACTGCTGAAGGTACTACAGTGGTACAAGATGAATCTGGGTATTTGTTCAAAAAGCAATAATGAAGGCTGCTTGTGCTCTTTCTAGGCTTGCTTTAGTGATCATTTTCATAACAGGATAATTCTTCCATCTGATCTTTGCCTGTAGGTTTCCATATTAACTTTAAATTTAATTATTAAGGTTCAAGAATTGAGTTACTTAGTAGTTTCTTTTCTAGTCCTCATAAACAAGTGTCTCTATGTGGTTTGAAAGAATACATAGATTTGTAGGTTGTTTTGCATAGAAGTGCTTGTCCTCATACTGCTAGATGTCCTGAGCCTGTCAGATACTTGTGTTCACGTATCTCAGTCTCTTTTTTGAATATTTAACTGCTGGTTAAAAACCCTGAAACTTTGCCTGCTAATATGAAAATGCAAATACTCAACTAAAGGGAACGGCCATCCCTTGGGTGATGTCCTGTGCCTAGTTTGGGGAGTTCCCCCCGGAGTTGTGAGTGTGGCTCCACGTCAATTTGTATGTTTAGATGATCATGAATTTATGTTTTAAGCATGAGTATACAAAAGAATAATTTCTTGACCTCTCCAAGAGCTTGCAGCCTTATTTTCTGTTTTCTATTTCATAATCAGTTTCTGGGTTTTTGTGAGTTGTGCCTTTATAAGCAGATCATCCTGCTTAAGGCACTTTCCCACAGTGAGTTCAAACTATCGGTGTGTTATTACTGTTGCTGAAGGTACAACAAACAAACTCTTGTATCTGGTGATAACACTGGGAGTTTGATAACACATTACTTTTGTTTTCCCTTTACTCAGTTTTTGATGCACTTGCTGAACATGATTAAGATACAGTATGCCAATAAAATAAGAAAATTGAAAGTTTGAAGTACGTTGCTTGCAACATCTGCCTCATTCATTAAGGAACCTCAGCTTCCCTGCCTGTAAGTATGGCTTGGGCTTTTGTGCATGTATCGATATATGTATGTACACACACAGGGGTTTTCTGATACAATCTGAAAAAAGCTTAATAACTTCCCTAGGAAGGTGGGAAATGCTGTTTTATAAAGCTCGGTATCCCACATAAATGCTGAGGAGCCGAAATGATGACAAAATAATCCTTTTGTCAGTGATTAGGTGTATGTCATAGGGATTTAAAAGGAAAAAAACCTCACACAAATTAAATTTGAGAGCAATTAAAATGCTGACTGTGGTAGATAATCTGGCTCTTCTGTGTTGTTTTTGGATGGTTCAACATAAAGAATGCAAGTTCTGACACTGCTTTCGTTTGTCTGACACAGATGTAAATTGCTGGTGGAATGTTTTCATAAACACTTTAGGGATGGGGAGGCTGCATTTATCTCTGTACCTTCCAGCAATATGACAGAATTAAATCAGTTCACATCTATCTTTATATGTATTTTCATCATTATCACCCCAAAATTCTTCCCAAAAGGAAAGGTGAGAAGACCTTGTTGAAGAACTCTTGCACAAAATATTTGTACTAGGAACATTTGTATAAGTAATTTCAGTACACAAGGCTTAAGGGTTTTAAGGCTCCTGTAATTCTGACAAAAAAAAGGAAAGGATTTCTCATTGGATTAAAAGGTTCTGGGATTCGTTGGAGGTTTAAATTGTAATGATGGCTTTGAGCAGAACAGTTTTCCTTTTAGGATAGGAGATTCTCTGATACTTAAGGAGCAAATAATCTTAGAGTTCTTTTTTTTTTTCTTTCAATTTTGCTGGGTCCAGATATTCACTACAATAGGGATCAAAATCGAGGCCTTGTACTTATCCTGATACTGTGCGAGAAGTCAGTGGAGAGAGTGGTGGTCAGCATCCAGCTACCATTCTTTGTAGTTGAATTTCCTAACCCTCGTGGCTTTTTGCCGAGGTATTTTAGTATGGTACAACTGTAGTACTGAGGTCAGGACATCTGGGGTGTCTGCTGAGATACCTCATTGCATCTGATTGCAAGTACTCTTTGTAGATGCTAATCTTTAAGGTTTTAGCATCAATAAGGAATCGAAGATCTTCCATAACCTGTATTTATTACCCATATAGACAAAGGGACAAAGGTTGTCTGCAGTAAGGACTCGGGTATCTCTTACTTTTCTGTGTCTGCACATGCTCAGGTCTTTGTTTTATCCAGCTGCTCATTCAGATGTTTTATCTTTGTACGGGGCAGTTTTCATTGAGTGATGATGTGTGACAACAGATCTCAAATAATTTTACTAATTAAGTTGGTCTTGCAAGCAGTTGAACTGGAAAGAATACTTGTAAGACTTAAAGGTTGACAGAGTAGTGAAACCATCTCATGATTATTTTTCTTTGTGTATTTGTGTTCAGAAAGTATTAAATCATTTCTGTACATCCCCTCGAGTTCCTCCTCTTGTTGGGTTAAGTGTTGAGCTCACTTAGAATGGCTAATTCTCTATGCTGAGATTGATGATAGTGGCTAAAAAATCTAGCAGCCTTTCTTAATACGGTGCCCCACAGTAGCACTTAATCAAATTGTGAAGCCTCTTAAATGTGAGAGATTTTTAGCCCATCTTGACCTCTTTGCGTGTTCTTGAAACTGCTTACTGCCCACGCATGGCACACTTGGAGAAGTTGAGATGAATGTGTTTCAGTTAGAATTACTAATTGGTCTTGTACTTTATGAGCAAAAGGATTATACCCAAGTAAAAAGGAGCAAAGCTAATACTCTTTTCTTCATTTGTTTCGATTTTTCTTTGGCTTATCTAACACATGAAATAACCCATTCTAATCTATGTGGATGCCGAAAACGGAACACCTGAACTGGGCGTTTGGTTTCAGTGGGTGACGACTATTTTAAGGGAGGATCCGTTGCATGGCTCTGATTTTCTGTGTTCTCATCTTGCATTATTTTTTGGTTTCATTCAGTGGCAGTGATTCTGAATGTCAGCAAGACTAGGAGTGGTCTTACTGCAGGCAATAGTTTACATGTGACTGTTCAGGGGAAGAGGGAAGTTACTACATAAATTCATGACCCTGTAAAAGGGATTTGCTTCATGTACTCTTTGTACATCCTGGAATGGTTACTGCTTCTGAGGAGGGTGTTCGTGACCTGTGTGGGATGTGCTGTCTTTACCTTTATATGCATATGTTCCTCCAAACAAATGTTTTAATGGAACCAATTAAAACATCTTTCAGTTGTCCTTGGGACTTACGCACTTAAACCAGTATTCAAAAGCTGGTAATCTCTCTTGTGCTAATGGAGCCACTGTTTGTAAGAGTTAGGTGGATAGAACAATCTTTACAGTGCTTAAGGCTATTTTATTATTAAAGGCAAGTTTGAGTTATATATTAAAATAAGTTATTACACAAGACCAATATGCAGCTTAACTAGTGTGATCTTAAAGCAAGATCCTGTGTCGGGGTAAGGTCTAAGCCAGTTATGAAATTAGGAGCAATGAGAATTAGAGAGGAATGGTCTTAAGTTATTGATTTGTCTGCTAGCTTCAAATTAGTTTAATCTAGAAATCCAAAGGTTTTCTGTGGTCTTATTGTGGGTTGGGGTAATTGAATATTTTTCAAGAAATGTATAATTCTGTCACTGAAAAGAGCTTTTGGCAAATATTGAGGAATAGTAGGACACTTAAATATTCATGGCTCTGGACTGTCAGTGTACAGTAAGTATGTGATGCACAGTTCCTGGAACCATGGATAATATGGCACAAACCACATTTGCCAGATTTCCTTGACTTCAAGAACACTGTGACCAGTTTGTCTTCACCCATGCGGGTGAAACTCCTGTTTGATGTACTGAAAGCAACGTGGTCTTGTGCTTTCCGTAGCAGCAGGACGGACACTTCTTAACCTCTTTTTCCGAACCTAATAGTAGATGAGTGTGGAATGACACCCAAAGCGTATTTGTATGATCAAATTTAATGTATTTCCCTAGCTCTACTATTTCTTAAGAGTTATAATCTTTAATCTTGGCTTTCCAGAAATTGCTGAACTTTTACTTTTAATGACTCAAACAGCAGAGAGATCATCCTTCTTTACTGTGAACCTGTGCTTCGCTGTTTGTGACTCACCTGATGTTGTTCAGGCTGGAATGTGGAATGGTTTTCAGATTGCAGCTGTATGAAAATGTTGTGGGAAAGTGAAGGGGGGGCAGGGGGAAATGGGAACAGTGGGAGAATGTATGTGTCCCCGTTAAACTGTAGAAGATGTACATAGGTTGCTCTGAGTATTAAATTCACCTCTCTCGGTTATATTCTGCATGTTTTAAGAGTCAGGAGAAATAAGCAGTCAGTAAAATAATTAGTGAAGCATAAGGTAAAAGTTGGAAATTCAAGGCTGTATGGGCACATGGGTTAGTACAGAAATCTTTTCTGTTTTCTGCAGTGCTTTAGACTTCAGCGTTTACAAACTCTTGTTATTAGCCATGTATGACGTAAAGTCCAGACTGGGAAGGTGCTAATCTTGTATTTTTCAAGCGGGTGCTTTGACTGATGTCTAAGTTGGTACGCTCTAATGGTCCTCTATATGTGCAGAAGATATGTAGTATTGTTATTCATATGGCAGGAACTGCATGTTGCATTTTGGCAGCGAACGGTGATTGTTGGGGGAGTAGCGAGAGTGCTTCGGTTGTATCCACCTTTATGAAGCATGCCGGTACATGTGTCTCTTATTTAATTGGTTGTTAAACCTTCCAACCCTCTGCCAGTAAACAGGATGGAATAGTAATGGGGTACATTGATTTTGGATCCATTTAAATATAAACAGATTGCCTGAGGCTCTTTATGTACTTATTTTTATTAGGAAAACACTGTCATATCACAACAGGATGTTGTCTCTCTACCTTTGAGATCAGACTTGTGTCCCTGTATTTCTGCACCTGTGTAGGTGGCTTGCACGTGAAGTTACGTATCTGAGTAATTGCCTAGTTAGCAAAGATAGACCGTATCTGTTTTGGCACTTCTTAATGTGGAGCAGTCAAAAACAAGTAATCGTGAGGCATTGTTTGGAAAAGTGTGTAGAACAAACAGCAAATGGTGGTGGGTGACTGTATATTCAGGGTGCACCTTCATCTTGAATGTAGTGCTGTTCTGGTCTCCTTCTAGCTGTCTGCCAAAGGACACAGGAAAAAAATCAGAGGGAAAAATGATGAGGATGGTGGGTGAAGAGCAGCTCCCATATTGCATGATGAGGGGTGGTGTAAAGCTGTGGAATCACAAATGGTTGGAGAAGGGACCAGGGACAAGGGTCCGTTGTTTCTGCTAATGTAAGAATTAGAGGACAGGTGGCATTAACAGCTGTTAAGCTTAAACCGAACAAAAGCAGGTGGGGCCTCAAATACACTCAACTCAGAACTCTTTACTACAGAGTGCTGCGAATGCTCAAATGTCCGTGGGTTAGACAGGCTAGACAAATCAGTGCAAGAATTCTCTGAGAGGCTGGTGTATGGAGATACAACTTCTGAATAAGTGTTGCCTGTTCCTCAGTTAACGCGTAGGACGTTCTTGGTTTTCTGTACATTAGCTGTCTTTAGCCAGAAGAGGAGGGAAGAGAGATGCATTTTTGCTTCTTAGAGGAACTGCATCTTCTGAATTGCTTCTAGTTATTAACTGTGAGTTACTCGTGAATATTTTGGAGGGTCTCGTGAGGAGAACTTGACATGGAAGTAAGGTAATTATGTTGAGATGTAGCAAATTAGAAAGAAAACCATGGAAACATAGGAAATTTGTTAAACGGGAAATACACTGTCGACCTGAAGCTCTCTGAGAAAAAGGAGAGCTGGAATGCTGGGTGTCCCAGTTAGAAAACATACAGGCCTTTTGTGGTTCTGGAGGCTGGCAAAGAAGGGGACAGTGGCTGGGGATCATGGTGTCCTCCTCCTGGGCGCTTTGGTGCTTCATGTCCGGTGTGGTTTGAGGAGAGAACGTTAGGCTGTCATATGGGCAGGGGTGGCACAGAGAGCTTGGTCAGTGGGGTTTGGTAGCTGTTCAGGAAATGGCTCTGTAAATCTTGACAAAGACTGATTTTGATTTGTAAGATGTTGTTTCGAAATAAAAATAGGGAGTCGGTGATAATTCAGTGAATTTTCCATTTTTATCTGAACAGCCATGGTTACAGTTCTGACAATGGCAAGCTGAATCACTTTTTGCACTACTGAAAAAACAATCACTTTTTGGCAGATAATGCACATGTGAATTATCAAGTGGGAATGAAGAGAAAAGGGGAATGCCTTAGGTGTTACTGTAGGAACTGGTTTAAAAGAATCATAAAAGTTTAAACAGCTTTTATATTGGTAAATGATTAAGGTTAATTAAAAAAAAAAAATCCAAGCCCAAAAGAAACTAACACTGTGTCTGTGTAATACAGTACACACATAATAATCTGGAATAGTAATGTATGTCTTCCTTAATAGTCTTCTGAAGCTAGAGAGTTACTCAGTACCCAGTTTAGACTTTGAAAATCAATTTTTAGGAGTGGACTGTTTTTTCTATATGGCAAAAGATAAAACTTTAGAAGGAGCAGTATTTCTCCATAACAATTTTAGAAAAAAAAAAATTCAGAGAATTTATTTTACTGAAGACGGAGAGAGTAAGTAGACTTCTTTCCTTAGCTCCTCGGTAGATTTTGTTATGTATTCCTTACAGATTTTATCAGTGACTGTTGTTTTGGTGTAAAATATGATTGGAAGATATGTAATATGCAAGGAATACATTCCAAAGCTGCTTTGAGTAGAGCAGCTGTCCTAGAAGACTAGTGGGAAGGGTGAACAGAAGACGTTTATGTAGACTGACCTGCCTTGTATCGATACGTTTGGTCATCAGGCTGCAGCTAATCAAACATGAGTTGGTCTGATTTTTCATTGGGCACCTTGTCAGAAGGTGCTGAGCCCAGCAGGATGTCGGGATTTTGTTTTCATTGAATCAATGCAGAATCAGTCTTGCCTGATGCTGTGGCGTGTGGCCAATAGAAGTATCTTCTTTAAGATCTACAGAACTGAGGTTGCATTTGATTCTGGTAATCAAAGAATTTATTTGTAAAAAATCCGAGAAATGTAGTATGTCTAGTCAAAACAGGGTATAATTCATAACATAAATTAAACAGGTCTTTAAAAAGAAAGTGCATTAAGCATAAGGAAGTTTTTACTGCGACAGTAAGTACCATGGAAGTGCAGATAGCTCTGGATTTCCCCGAGGTGTTGGTTCTCACTGGGTACTGTGCGTTCAACTGCTGAAGTACTTTATGAATATCAGATCTTAATTTTCAGGTACTTGACAAAAAATGTGAAGATCAGATACCCCCAGGGTCACATGAAATTCTATTGGGTATTGGGGCAAGATGTGTAATTCAGTGGCTGCTTCTGAAAACTTCTTCCAGAGTCACTCAAGCTCAAGGGGAATTCAGACACGTCCAAGAAACAGAGCCTAGAGGGGCAGCTCTTTCTATACACTGAAAATACAGTGATGGAGGGGGTATAACTCTACAGAAATCCATATAATAGCAACTCTGTATTATGGCATGAAATTGAACAATATTTTCCAGATTCTCCCCCTTGTGTTTTCATCATAGCAGCCTTAAATTTTACTATAAATATCAACAACAAAACCCCCCCCCAACCCAAACAAAACCAGAGTTTTTATATGTCTTTATTCCTTGAGTACTTACAGACTGTAGCTGGAGGTTTCTTCTTCAACAGAATATAACTATGAAGTATTAACAGATTACTAAATTCAGTCCCTGAATCTTTCTCGTGAATTAGTGTTTTCAAATATTTTGATTCTTTATTATATGCCAACTCAATTGAAATTAAGATTAAAAAGCCAAACAAACTGAGTTTGCCACATTTATGATTAGGTACAAATAGGATTTTACTTCATGATATTAAAGCAACAAATTACTGGCTCATTTATAGAGCAAGCAGATCATCTTTGCCAGCATATTCTTATTTTGTTACTTATAGTTCTCTGAACATCCCTATATAATTTGCACTCTACAGATAATGTAGACTTCCAAAGATTTTCAGGCTGGAATTTGTATTTTCTTTTTGTGGTGAGAAGCGGAGAAATAGGGAACAACCCTCTCATCATTTATGTATCATGACCCAGCATCTCGGAGCCTTGGGCTATTATTTCAAAATCCAATATATTCAAACTTTGGCCTAGGAGAGCAGTAGGATCAGTACACAAGAACAATAGAGTGATAAATATAGATTTTTCATTAAGGAAAAGACTATATCCTGTCACTTTTGAATCAGTGTTTGAAAGAGGATCTGAGGATTCAGAGCCTCCTGTAGGCTTTAACTTTATTTTTGTTGCAAAAAAGGACTTAACAGCCTTTTCGTGTTACTGCAAGTGAGGCATCATTGACAGAGAGAAATAAAATCCTAATATATGCTAAAGGAGAGATCCGCTAATGCCGTGACAGTAATTTAATGCAAGTCAGTTTGGAGCCGTGCATAATTACTGGCGTGATGTGGAGCGCGGCTCAGCCGTGAGGGCGGTGTGTGCGGAGCCACCCAGCCCCAGTTGCAGCACAGCTGGCTCACTGGGGTAAGCTTCAGCTTCTGCACCCACTGCGCTCCTACACGAGGAATTTGTTTTGGTAGTCAAATCACACACAGGGTAATTCTCTGTAGCACAGAAACCACGGCTGTCTAGTACAAAAGTTTGGTTACAGGATGGAGAGCATGTGATGCTGCCTACATGTGTACATTGCTGTACGTGTGTAATCCATGTCAGCACACACCCTCTCGTGAGGAGGGGTTGCGTCTGCTGGACTTCTAGGAATTGCTGAACTTCTCTGAGCCCTTAAGACGTGTTATATTCTGGGAGACTTTCAGATTTTAGAAAAGTTTTTTTCATTTGAACAGATTTTCACTCAATTTCCTTGAAGAGGGCAGCTGCAATAGTGTACAAACAAGCCACATCTATGCTGGAAAGTAATTTTTGTGCTGTTTGTTTCACTCTCAAGGAAACAAGCCAGCAGCCTAACACTGGTTGTCAGAGAATGCACCAAACAGTGGAAAGTTTTGGTTTCCACAGTAAATGTCAGAAACGTGTGATTTTGGCTGGGCTCAGACACCACGCAAAAGACCACTGACCACGTGTACCTACTCAAACACGCATGCTCCAGATCAGAATGTGAACGGCAATACCGGGAAGGGATGGTATGTGCCTTGTACGTATGCGGCGATTCTCTCTTGCTGTTGTGCCTTTCCTGAAGCTTACCAGAGCAGCCCTGGGTTTGATCTGGTGGGAGGGAGGATGGAGGCAGAGTGATAAAGTATGGGCTTGCTTTCCAAGTCCTGACAGGGAGATGCTTTACTCTGTACTGTTATCAATGCGAAAATAAAATTACAAAAATAATATTATTTCAAAAGTTTTCTGCTTGCTTTTAGCTGACAGGCCTCTAAGTGGATATAGCTTTTTCCACCTGCAATCAAATGCAATAAACCTTCTTCACTGCAGAAGTCAAATTCCTGGAAAAAAAGTTGGAAGCTCACACTTACACCATAAAACCTTGTTTATTGCGACCATCAGTCTTCGAAGATATGCCCCACAATGGGGTTTGGTAAAGCCATTACAAGGTGCCGTATGAGTTCCATTTGCCTACAGTAAATAGAATGTCAGAAGTGTCAGGGGGAAATAAATATCGGGCTGGTTAAAAGGGAGCAGAGATGGCTCAAAGCATCATTGAGAGGATTGATTTATCTGGCATGCTGTAATGACTGCAGATGTGGATCTGTTATTCTAGATGAGCAATGAATTTGATGAGCTGATAACACAGGGCCAGAGAGGCCTGGTTTTAATTACTGATGAGGAATTTATTTGTGAAGCACTGTGATTTACTGAGGGTTTGTTCTGTTATTGACAGGTGACCTTGGGGCTTTTCTCTTTTGATGAATAAAAAAAGTGGCGTTTTTTAACAGAAAACTGTTTTATCAGTGCCATGAATACAGCGAGGTCATTTTAGATAGAGTATTGTCTTTCAAACCATCTTTATATATAATTATTTTTTGTAGCAGTTGTTAATTGCCTCTTTCATCCAGATTGTTGTGTGTGCTACACTTGCTCCTTGAGAGAGACTAATTTTGGTGCAGATCGTTGCTTGCAACGATTTGTTGGGTAGAATTGTTGTTGTAGATATCTTAAAGCAAATAATAAAAAGTCAAATTATCCAAGTTCTGGGTTTTTCAACTACATACCCAGCAAGTATTATTTTTACTGTTCTTATTTTCCTTGCAGGCCACCAAGAGGGGGGGAAAAAAAAAATCTAAAAAACCCAGGAATCAAAAGGCTTTTTTAATTCTTTGTTTCTTTTTTAAGATAAACATATTGTCATTTTTATTTTAAACAGCATTTTGAGGTTAAGTTCTCATCAGGACAGACTCTTCTTGGACAGAAAGTTATTGACATACTCATTATTTTTATACACTACCGTTATTTGATTTTTCTCCCATAGAATATACTTTTTTTTTGATCTGTATATGCAGTGGGAACTTTAGTGTTGACTTTTGTGCTTATGCTCTGATTCTGATCTGCACTTGCAAATTGCAGCATGTTAACATCAGGATAAATGGAAGTCGTTTCTGTCTAAACTGTGTGCTGTAAATGTTTTCCGGTTTGGTTGTACTACTGGCTCTTAAGTATGTGCTGGAAAAAAAAGAGTTGAATAGGAAACCCTTTGGACTCAGCATTTTGTAGATGATGTTTCGATGGGTATAAATGATAATCCTACAGTGTGCCAGGGTGAGGTGGGTACTGCATCACGGATGTAGAACACTTTGGTTTTGTTTTCCTTTTGTGTGCTTCACACCTGAAGTGGTGTTATCCAGAAACTTCCTTTTTACTGCTTCACTGTCAACAGTTCTTTAATACAGAGAAAGCTGTGAATTTAGTTTTTGCATCCAATATAGCTTCTGGAAATGAGACGCTTCTGTCTTACCTAACCAAACACCATTATTCATTTGACTCTTTTACTCCAACGTCTGTTCAAACTTAGATGTTCTTTTCATTGACTGAAGTGGGGAATCTCCCACTAATGGAATAGGTGGTGGCAGGCAGATGTAGTGACCGTTCTGATCCAAGGGTAAGGAAACCCTTTAGAAACATAATGCCCATTAACCAGAATTTTCTGAGGTAGAAGGGAGAAGTGGGGGAATAGCTGAAGTCTGCACCATGCAGTAATGGGCAGCTCATGCTGGCTGGAGTTCCAAACGTTCTGCACAGCAAAGTGTCACTGTTAATGTTACATACAGCACAAACCAAAGGAAGACTGCAGGGCCATCAAGTGGGCCAGAATACAGCATTATCAACCCTGTAAATAATTAAATTGACTCTAATATTACAAGCACTTTAAAAATTTGTTTTTAAAGCATGAAATAGGTGTTTTCCAAAAGTGCTTTGGTTTGGTTTTTAGTCTTTCTTGAAATTGGTTTGAACTCTTCATATTAATCAAAACCCCATTAGAAATGGAGATGGAGGAAAGGTAAGGGGCATTAGGAAGAAACAAGAGAGGAAGAATGTTCCTTCAGTTTTATGTGAAGACTGATTGGTGAGATACAAGAAAAACAAAAGGAACAAAGATCACTTGACCGACTGCAGAACAAACCCCCCTGAACCAAACCCACCAAAACCCCCAAGCCCCTTAAAGCAAACACCTCCTCTTGCCCCTGTCTCTGTCTGGTAGTTTTTCTCCCTTACTCTACCTTTACCCCCTCGCTCTCCTGTGGGTTTTTCCATGGAAGTGGAACAGTTTGCTCTTCATGAATAACATGTATCTTATTATAAAAACACAGCATTTAGCTCTAGGGTTAGTATTTCAATTAAATGCGTTTGACAATTTTGATCTACTCATGACAGAAATATTGCAATTAAGCAAACTGCAGTTAATAAGAGAATTAAAGTTCTGTTTTTCAGATTTATGGTTTTTAGTTTTTTATAGAACCAGTGTGGTTTTTAAACCAATGAGGTATATTTCACCTGTAAAACTGGATATTTGCTTCAGTAACAAAAAATCTGTCTCCGCCTTTTTTGTTGGACTCGAGTTGGTTTGTTCAGAGACTACTTTGTGCATGAAAATGTGCTAGCATATTTTGCCAGCATGTGGAAATGCAAGATTTTAGGCTTATGCAGCAGCTTAAGTAGTAAACTTGGACAGTGCAAGGTTGTAGGAGATGGTGGTTTTAATTTAATTTATTGTGTTTATTCACCAGGACTGAGGTTCACTGTAGTATGCTGCTGTTTACACAGTAGGTAGTTACTCAGTGAGTACTGATATTGTTAGTAGTTTAACAGGATTAATACAGCATTAAGCTGCAATATTTTGGGTCCCATTTCAGTTTCCCAGTGTTTTTTTCTGATGGTATTTTTTTTCCTCTGCTTTTTTTTTTGTATAATATTATTGAATAAGGCTGGCTTGTATTTCATCTGTCCCTGTAAAAAGTGTCTTCCAACCTTTACACATGAAGAATGGCTTCAGACCTTTGGAAATCATCCTTGAAGCAAATGACAGTCCACTTATCTTCTTCAGCCAGAAGGACTGACTGTGGTGGTAGGAAGGGGCTCTGTGCCAGTTATAATGGCCGCGAGGAACCGTGGTCACTGACAGAACTATTGGCAGTAACAGGAGGTGCATGTACAAAGCAGTCTTAACATTAGATAAAGAGCCAGGTACAGGCTCAGGAGGTGGAGACAGGTCCCCAGATTTGATGTGAAGTGCCTGTTGAAGTCTGTCTTGTGAAAATGTGATCTTCAGGGAGACCACAAGACTCTGGAGCTTTGTGTGTTCTGGAGTTACTGTGGTTCTTGATTTGGTTCTGTTCAATGCCCGCGCTGTTACTCTGGGACGCAGGGATGGACGTAGTCAGCACTGATGATGCCATCAGTGTCACAGGCTTGTAAAGCAAGCTAATTATACTCTAAGCAAGTCAGATACTATTCAGAATATTATCTGGCACTTCCCAATACTAAGAAAGTTAAGGCATGGCTTTTGCATAGGTTTTCAGCCAGGATTTGGGGATTTGCGTAGAGTGATTGCAAGCCTGAATTGAGGTCTGGTGGGGGACCTGCACCTGCTGAGGTCAGTTGATTTTTGTTGTTGATTACAAGAGGAGATGACTGCATCCCACAATGTCAAGCAATTGCAATGCTATTTATAAAATCTGTTTTTTTAAAAGCACTCCTTAAGTAATGTCTTAACATGCAGAATAAATACAACAGATGAAGCAGACTTGGAAGTTTTTACAGCTTCTATGGGACTAGGCTGAACTTGGAAACAATGCTCCAGAAGACACATTCCTTATTGCTGCTTTCCCGGAGTGCCCATCTGTGTTCTGTGTCACTGCAAGTAGCAAGGATGAAAGGGACAAATAAGCTGTTTGTGTGGAAACTCTGCTTGTTTAGACCATTTTAAAATCTTTTTCCCTTTAATGCATAATTAATGTAGCATGTATTTTAAGGTTATAGTCTTCTTCTAAATCTCTTCTTGCTCTCATAGGGAGAGTTCTGTGATAGTTGTGTACATGAAAATAATTACTTTTCTAAAGCTGGCATGGTAAATTAGCTGAGATTTTTCCTAATTCCATGCCCTTCTGTTAAAGTCATTTTACTCCGTGTCAATGCCTGTGATCCAAGCTGTTGGTATAAGGGAGTTGGTGCCTTAACTCCCCTTTCATCCCTGTGTGGCCACTTTGTGATTAGCGTTTAATACCTTCAGCTTCATTGTCGTGATTGAGCGATGCCATCAGTGAAGAGTGCAAAACTTGTGGATGTGAGGCTACTTGGTAGGGTGTAGCAAGAAGCTGCCTGTGAGAAGGAAGTGCAAACTGGGAGCTGACTCGGGGTATCTGCTTAATGAGTATTCTATTTTTTTAATTCTTTGTTGTTTATTTATTTTGGTGGTGGAAGGGTAAAGCTGAGATGACCATGTTGCTGCTTGCAGCTGTAGTTTCCGAGCAGCCCTCTGAGGGAGGGTGCTGTTCTGTGCTCCAGATAATTGACTTCTGAGGAAGAAAACCTCAGGTTTTTCTCCCACAAAAAACTCCTATATGTTAAAGTACTAAACTCTGCTTTTCTCTGTAGGCTGACCTTAGATGTAGATGTGTGTGTATGTAGTGAGTGCTCTATATGCTCGGCTATGCAGAGAATTTTAACAATATGTAAACTCCGATATTTGAATTGCCCTCTGCTGTTACTGCATGACAGTGTGCAGGATGGAGCAGACACAGCAGAGGGCCTGTGAGGCAGATAATAAAAATATCTTGATAATGGTGTCTTAACTGAAGACAGTCTGTAAATGGACATAAAGATTCTGTTATGGATTATAATATTTTAAAAATACTTGTTTTCCTATTTGGGTTGAACATGTATTGCATTGTATTTCATTAGGTGATTTTTCTGAAGTTAATATGCAGTCATATATATATTTAGAGCAATCTAGAGAAGAAAAAGGATTGCAGTTTTTGGATGTTTAGCTCCCAAATGGTGAGGTCTCACCCAGCACAAGACAGATCATGGGCCTGTCTCTGCCACAGCTGATTGCCTGTAGCCATTAGAGTGAGTTACTGCATTTGTCGTCATTAACAGAGAAGCCTGGGAACAGGCATAAAGACATGCAAAGTGTGTTGAAGCTGGAGATGTTAAAACGTTTATCTGTTAGTATCTGGTGGTTGGCACAGTGCTGTTTAAATGTGAACAGCCAGTCTGTTTCAGGGCAGAGTTAGTCCTGGTGATCCCTGTATCCTGTGGGGTGGAGCAGTAACTCAATTCAACAGTTGTCAGTGGCTATGTGGAAACTGTAAGGCTGGAGCAAACCGTAGTTTCTCCCATCAAGAGTGGTGCAAGTTTAGCTAGGTGGAATGAGAAGTGGTGTCATGCTTAATTGAGATCACTGATGATGTTGTGGTATGAAACAGCGTGGCTGCAAGACAAAGTGCGTCAAGGTGAAAAGTCCCTATTTAAATAAATGTCAGGTAAAGGACTAAGGGTTCATTTAAAAATCTGTGTAGCAGTACTTCCTTTAAAAGGTCATAAATCAATCTGGCAATGTTAACTTTTCATACGACAGCATAATAAGGCACAAACATTCTAATTCAGTGTGCTAATACCTGAAAGGTGCCACACGCTCTGAACGAGACGCTGAACTGTCCTGTCAATCACACGTAGAACCAGTTCTGGTGTGACTCTGGAGTGGCTGGTGGCTTATCAAATCCACAGTTGTGTAGAATGGAGCAAATATGGCTCATGTTGTTTGTGGAGTTTTATTAATATGCTAAAACTTGTCTCGCCTGGTAACTTTTGTGAATGGTTTAATTGGAAAAGGACACAGGAGCGCTACTGGCTTTCTAGCAGTACCTGATGTCCCATTGTGTTTCATTGTGCTATGGGTAGTTGTTTTGTAGAAATTCCAAAATATCTTTATTTGCACATAATAGTCAGCTATATTCTGCTTAGTTAATTTTTCTGTCAGAGTCAACACAGTATTGAATGTGAAATATTTTATGGTAGTTCCTTCACCATTAGAAGATCAGATTTTCATCATCCAAAGGCAATAGTCACCTTGCCAAGTGTAGGGAGAAGAGCTGGGTTAGAGAATTCACAGCTTTCTGAAGTTGAGCAGCAGTACATGCTTCCATTTGCAGGTGCTGACTGCTGTAAGACAGCAAGTAATTACAGTAGTATATAGGAGGAATAGAGCTGGTTCTATATAAATTAATTCAGTAGCCAATGCTTGTGGAAATCAGATTTCATCAGATGTGGCTCCGTACAAGAACACCCAGGCTGTGTGTGGTGTATCTGCTCTCAGGTTTGAGCTCACTTCTTGCTTCTGTTGAAGGTGACTATGTTCTTGACTTTGCCATCCCGCTCTAGATCTCTGTAGGGGACCTCTGTTCGAAGTGTTAGAGATCGTGTGTGGCAGAGCCCTGCAGCTGGTGGTTTTTCTTGGTGCTGTATTGGTTATTGGAATTGTTAGGGAGTACGCAAGACCACTTACGTCTTCAAATGTCTCTGAGTTTAAAACACACAGAAAAGGCATGCCTTGGGGGCATCAACTTAGTGTTGAGGGGACATAAAGAAACTACCTGTCTAGAAGACGGTGGGTGCCTGTGTGCTTGCCGTCGTGGGCTGCCTTTTCTCCATGGGAAGCTTGCATTTATCCACAGGGGCCGTGGAGATAGCTGACTTCGTTTTAACCGGCATGGCCTCAGCCCGTGCAAATTTTCATGAAATAGGTTGTTGCACTGTCAAGCATCAATAATGCCATTGTGGTGCACACCCCAGCCTAGTGAGAGAGCCTGGAAATTCATATTCAAGACAATTCAGGTTCAAGTTTAGTTTGAAATTAATAATCTCCAAACACTTGAAGGGGAGGGAAGAACATGGCAAGAAGCACTGTAACTGTAGGCAAATGTGTGGCATGATGGGGTTAATTCTGCCTACAGGATCTGTACAAGAAGTATTTAAGACAAATAAGGGAATATTTATTTAGTGTTTGATAGGTTTCTATAAATTTGTCATATGAAAAAAAATTGTAATTGTTAGGGTTTATTTATCAGTCTGTTTTACCAAGCATACCTCTAAGATGATACAGTTTAATGTGGTGTTCATTTACATAATTTAGAAGTGAATAGTAAAACATGCAGTTTTGCAGAGATCATCTTTAAAATACTCTGATTATTGGCATCACCAGTAACAGCTCAGATGGGATAAAGCAGCTCTGTTTATAGACACTCTCACACTCAACATAATCTCATGTTCCAAATTTTTTGTCACTACATGAAAAGTCATTTTTGGCTCGTATCATTTCTTTGAATTTCTTTTAAGTAATTTTTTTCTCTTGTGGTATGATGAAAGAAATGCCGATTGAATAGTTAAACTTTGTCTGGTTTTGGGAGAGGAAAAAATGTCTGGATTTCAGGAGCAGTTTTTTATTTTTTTATACCTTTCTAGAAAAGAAAACACAGAAATCCATTCCTTTGATTTACAAGCTCGTGGTGTTAGTGTTTTGAGGAGATACTGGATATTTGTGGGAATATCTGTAAGTCTTGAAGGTTTCACAACTTCCATCACAAAACTGTGTTACTATGGAAAAGCGGTGTTCGCTCTCTTGACAAGTGTGACACTTAACCGAGGAATAAAAATAATACAAACCACATCATACACAGACCGAGGGGGGAGTTGTCTGTGCAGACAGTTTGTTGACACTTAGTTGGAAAAGATTTCTCTGATCTGCTTGTTGGGTAGGATCAAGCATACTCCAGCACTGGGCAGGGTTGTGAACACTTTATTGGGGAGGTTGCTTCATATATGTACATTCTAAATCAAGGCGGCGGTGTTACAGGTCCAGGACCCAAATGTTAAACAGAGGGACTGCCCAGCCTGATGAAGTGCCAGTGGCTTGGTAGAAAAGGCAGAATCCAACGCTTAGCTCTTTTTTAGAATGAACTTTTTAAGAATTACCATCGTTCTTCACGGCTTTCCGTGAAGATGCTAAAATGTAAGGTGTGCAGCGTTTCCAAACTGGAAAAAATAGCATGTCTCTTAATTTTAAGTTTGGTTTCCAAACATGGATGCAGTGAGACAAAAACGTGCAGTTTTTTCTTGACGTGGGCTGTCAGAAATGACACTCACGAAGGTTTATTTCTGCACATTATAAAAATGTGCTCATAAAATTGATGCTTTTTTTTTTCCACGTTTAGAGTTGACCATAGTGCAGTTGAGCATTTGATGCTTCCCCCCCTCCGCTCCTTCCCAAGGATTTGAGAGTGAGGACATCAGTGTTTGCATATGGGGTGGGCTCTAGTCCACCTCGTGTGGAGAACAGCCGGGGAGATTCTTCCTTTGTTGTCCCTTTCTACTGCCGGGGTCTGGGTTGAGGGCTCTGAGCCAGACCAGCTCAGCGTGGATGTCGTGGAGTCTTTTGAATGTGGATGTGAAACAGTTTGTCTGTCCTTTGCTTCGCAAGAATTCCCTCTTTAAAAAACAAAGCTGTGGCTATGAAGCAGCCTATTTGTCCTAAAACTTCTGAAAAGAAGGGGGAGGGAGTGCTGGGACCCATCTTTATAACAACAATCAGCCTTTGTAAGGTTTCATTCCAGGCTAATGGCTGGTGAAATTGTTCTGGGTAGTTAAAATGAAATGAAATGAATTAAAGAACATGAAGGAGAGCAAGCAGAATGGTTTATTGCTTTTCTTTGAAGGCACAATAGCTATACTCTGTCTCTTTTTGTTACTCATATCTGTGTGGCGGATATTTAAAGTCAGGGTTTTGAATAGCATGATGGCTAAATGAGGGCTATAAATCGAGGGCTATGGTGCAAAATTCTAGTGCTAGCAAGTACTAAAACACAATACCAAAGAGGCTGGGGTCTAAAATTGTTTTAGACTGATGAATATGCAGACATAAACCCAAGAAAATTATCTATTCCTTACCAAAAAGCCTCCAGAAGATGCTAATGATAGATTTCTTTTTTTTAAAGGAAAACAAATATTTTAAAGATGTTAATGCTTTCAATTTATAATGGAATGTTACTGATACTTCCCTAAAAGCCTCAAAATCCATACTTAAGAATTTTTAATTACCAGTGTGAAAAACATCTAATCAAATACTTTTTAGTGATGAGAAAATGTGAAAATGTCTAGAAGTTGGTGTAAAGTGTTTCATTTATAAACCTACAAATGTAGCCAAAATGAAACGATTTTTTTATGTATTGCCTTGCTGATTGCAACACAAAAATTTCCCAAAATGGGATAACACAGCTTAGAAAGCACCTGGTTTAAGACTGTTGTTACACAGCTGAAAAAATAAAGTGTCATATCAGGTTGGGGTCACGTTTGTCTAAGAAAAACTAACAGGAGGATTTCTATTGTCAACACAGGAGATGAGCAGTACGATAACGGCAAATTATACCCTCTGATCCACCCCTCTGCCATAGGAGTGACTGGAGATTAAAGCCTCAGCCAGGAATTTCATTACTCTTAGACATTTTTCACAAAGGCAGTATTTGCAAAAATCCTGGTAAAGAAGGGTCAGAAATTTTCGTGAAAGCATTAGATCATTTTTGACTGCGTGTGCATGCGCATATATATGTGTGCACTACTATAGGCATATTTAGAACCAAAGAAATACACTGTGCCTCTGTTAAAGTTAGTATATGTGCCTAGGGCTTAGGCTCCATAACGTGAAAGTGGGTCTTTGCTAGTATTCAGTTCGTGTGATGTCAAAGATCTGATTTTGTTTGGTTTTATTCTTTTTTTGTGTGGGGTGTGTGTAAAACATTAGCATAAGAATATGAACTGAAATGGATGATAATTTAGAATATTAAGAGTTTTAAAAAATGAAATGTTTTTAGGGGGTGAAGAGTACAGAACTTGGTTACTTTTCAGACAAAAAAGTTTATTAACAGTGTTTTATTGCCACTCAATTAAGCAAAAATGAGAGTCTGGGAACTTCATTTTCCAGGCTTTTAATAGGCTTCGGAGCTGCTGTTTAGTTGAGTCTCCATGAGAAACTGGCAGTGCCCAGTCCAGCTCCCTCCGTAGCTTTCCTGGACAAGCTGGGGCAAGCTGTTGCTTCACAGCTCTCCTTATCGGTCTCGGAACATGCACTGTTGCACTCTCTGCTCCAAAGAGACTTCTCTCCTTCCAGCTGTTGTCTTCACTGTTCTGGCAGCTGTAAACCTGCCCGGATCCAGCTCACCTGACAGAGCCAGTGAGGTGCCTTTGTGCTCGGGTTTCTCTCACTTAGCTCATTTGCAAATGCATGAGCTAACCTCCATGGATCCTGCTGGAGCTGAGCCCGGGAATTAATGGCCACCGTCCTTTTCTTGGTTGTTGAAGTCACTCAACAGAGTGGGTGGGCTTTTGTCTTCCTCACGTGCTCGCACTGAAAATATTTTTCCTAAGTGTTTTTTCTTTAGTATTTGTGTATTTCATAAGAGACTGCGACTGTCTCCAGTGAAATGTAGATGCAGGTAATCTACCTTTAAACCAGCTAGGCCCTTGCAGCAGCTGACCTACAACTGGTCATAGCTCAGGGCTGCAAAACCTGTGGAGAACAAGACATGTCATAATTTGTCAAGCTCCCCTGGGCTGCTGCCTGCACTGTCTGGTGTGAAGCTGCCTTGGGTATTTATACAACTACTGTGGAGTCGCTGCAGTGCAGACACAGTTGCCATGAATCTATTCTGTGCACTCGAAAAAACAAGAAGGTGGATGGGAGAGCTACTAAATCATGGTGTGGTGCTGCAGAGTGTCTGGTTCTTGATAGCTCTTGTTCCGTTGTGGGTGGACAGCCAAGCTGAAGGACGTGATGTGCTCCTGGCTTATACTGTCTGGATCTGCCCAGCAGTGTTGTGAGAGTTGTCCTGTGAGATTCTGGTGTGATGGGTGGCACCAGAGAGTGATTTTTTTTTTTTTATTCTCCAGAGCGTGCAAGTCTATCCATATTAGATGGAGAGCTAGCCAGCACCGATACCCCTCGCCTTGTCTTTTGTTAAAGGAAGCTTGCTGAAGAAGATAAAATTCCCAAGTCAAACTTGTGGCCCACATAGGTAAGAGGAGATGTGGCATGTATGTCCAGGAAGCTAGACAAGAGCTGAGGCGTGCCCCACTTCGTATTATCCCTCAACTGCTACTGAACTGGTTTTAGCTTCTCGCTTAAGGACAAAGACTGCATGAGGATGAGCTATGCAATTTTATCAGTAGCAAGTATGATAAGTCTTAGAGCTTCATTAGAGTCATGTGGGGAGTAGAAGGAGGAATATTACTTGTAACCAGAGTGTGCAGCAGTTTCATGCCTGCAGAACTTTTGATAGAAAGCTGCACTCATATTTTTATCATGGGATGAGGAAGTTCATCCATCAGATTTAAGAGATGGATTAATTCCTGTCCTGTGGCTTACTGTGAAATTGCTGTTTGGCGTTGCCTATCTATTATTGGAGAACACGTATTGCTGCACCTGGCTTTGTTTGTAGTTGTTTCCTTTCCTAGTAAGTTACTATGAGGTATTTATTTGCAGATGCTTTACTATCAACAGGAAGTACCAGAATGTGACTCCAAAATGAGGGCTTGGCTTTGCGTTGGGTTGGTGAGAAGTCTGCTCGCACGCTTGTTTCCTACTTGGGAAGCTTTTAAAACGTCTAGAATGTGGATGATAACTGACATCTGCTTAGGAAAAGCTTTTTATTGTTGTGGATTTAAAACTTTCAAAGAACAAGAGATGTGTGTCCATGAAAATAGTTATTACATCCATATGAAATGGCCCATTTTTTACCCACTGCTGGTGTATTTCCCTAACGAGCATGTTGCTTTGGGATTGTGTTTAATAAAATTCTTCATGGCTTCACTCTGATTGTATCTGTTCTTGGATAAGAATAGTTTGCAGAGCAAAATGAATGAGTGGCTTTATGCATAATACAAGAGTATCAAATTAATCAAAATGTAAGGTGCTTTCTGCTTTTTAATACTGACTAAATGTTTTCCTTGCAGAAGTTAGTTGAGTTGACTGCAAAAGATCTAGATTGTTATATTAAAAGATCCCTTTTTTTCTCCCTGTAAGAAAGATTTCCCTTGTTTATTGTTTTAAAAAAAAAAAAAGCCCCAGCACATGGGAGCCCTGTTAAGATTATTTAGCTATGGGAAGAATGCAGTACTCGTATGTATGTTTAGGAGGCTCAGCTATGACTCTGGGAAGCTGTGACAAACACGAGGGGGTAGTGGAGATGGGAACAGTAGCTCATGCGTTAGGTGTCTTGGGATTCTAGCTGGTTGTTCGTAAGTGAAGGACATTTGACCCATTGAACCAGACTGTTGGCTTCCAGTTTTCATTGCAGCTGAAAGCCATTGCTGATGTTTTGAACAGCTAGTGGTGGAGAACTGGAGCTGTTTCATACTTGTGTGCTTTTTAAAAAAGAAATAAAAATGAAAGTGTTCTACAGGCCATCAAGCCACTGACTGGTAGTACACCACAGTTAGTGGTGCCACACTGTGGTGTAGCACTGTAGGAAAACGGAGACTTCACGTCGATGAAGTAAAATCCTTGGGGAAAAATGCAAGTAGTACATGGATTAGTGTCTCCAGCTCTTCCTATTTTTTAAAAAATACTTTGGATCTTCTTGTACAGTTGTCCTTTGTTCAGAAACACACACAGCAGGATGTTGCTGCATGCTTCCCTCAAGCTGCTTGCCCCGTGGCTAGTACAGCAACCTCCTGCTCCACAAACCAGTACCTTTGAGGTAAGAAGCTGTTTCCTGTTGTCACGGTCCTGAGCTGATCAGGCTTTTCAGCTGTTTTATTGTTGAATTTTGCACAGATAAGAGCAGTATTGCCAAAATACTGTTCTGATGTGTTGATCCATACGTTTGTAGGAGTTTGGTAGATAAGGCCAACTGTGATGTACTGTTTGGCGTTAACATTTTTAGGCTGTGGTTAATGTCGCTGATGGAATTCTGTAATAATGCAATGAATTCACAGTAATTTAACATGGAATAAGGAGCTTATAATATTGATCTTTCTGGGTTATTACATTTGCTTTTAAAGGTAGATGAAGCATTAACACCTGAGACTGCAACATTGATCATAACATTGTCACCGTAAAAGCCTAACGGCTGTCAGTTTACTTCACAGATAATATAAAGAGCAGCCTACCTTTAAATCAGGTGATTAACTTGCTGGTCCGTGCTGAGACTGGAAGAGCGTTTCCACTGAGTCCCAACAAAGGGCAGAATTCTGCTTTGACCATGCAGTGGGAGTTTGCCAGTGATGTGAATTTTCCAGTTGCTGAGTGTTTCTCCGGTGGACTTCCCTGTCATGAGTACACTGGCCTTTCCTTAGGTGGTGTGTTGGTTGAAAACCAGTTTGAGGTGTGTAGGAATAGAGATATTTCCAGATTTAGTGCTTAGAATTATTTGTGGTGCTTTGTCTGTGGAAAACTGACTTGGAAATGTTACAGCTTGCCAGTGATGGTGATTTTGGGGTAACCAGTTGGGCACCTGTGGGGTAAAAAGCATTGAAAGAAGATATCTCTTGAGTGTAAGGCCTATTTTCAGTGTTGCAAGGGGGTTTTGCTTATGAAGAATCTCTGTTTGCAGCTGGAAACCTTTTTTAGCTCAATTCTGTATTTCCAGTTCTGCAATGACTGAGTTTTGATGGCCTCAGTAGGATCCCATACTTGCTTAACTGTCTTTCAGAAGTTTTATTTGTTGATTTCCACAAGAAGGAGAGTTCTTGTGTGTTTTTCTTTTTTGATTGCTATGTTTTTGGTAAAATATACGTGTTTCTGAAAGCCTTTCATAACAGACTGAGGTTTAAATTTGGAATCTAAGTAGCTCTAGGAACAAGAGTTCTATAGCAATTTTGACGGCAGAGGTAGATGCCTCTTAGTGTCTGTTCAGCAGTGCGAAGAGCTGTGCGTTCACATGTGGCTCTCAAAGGCGTCTCCCACTTTCTCCTGCATTTTTCTTTCTTTCTTGTACTGTGGTTTTTTTTGATAAGTAAATATATAATGGATTTAAGGAGGGCTGGGAGGGCAGGAAATGAAAGGAACAGAACTTTAATCCTGGTAGTAATACGTATTTTGTACATAATACCTTGAATTAAGATGCAAAAAGTAAACTAGGTCCATGGAAGCAGTTAGTGTGATAGGGGAGTTGAAACTGGCTGGTGAGCAAATGCTGTGGAGGAGCTGTGATTTCCCCTTCCCTCTTGCCTGTCCTTTTGGAGCCCTGAAGGTACCAGACAACCTTTAAGGCTGGGTGTTCATTTTTTAATCTAATAATGTAATAAAACACTAATAAAGTAAAAAAGGTCACATGGCTAAATTTTTTTTTGGGGTGGGTTTTTTTGCCTTTCAAGCAGTTTAGCAGAAAGCAATTAAGGGAGCTCATTCTAGTGGCTAATCAAAATCATAAACCAAAGCACAAAATAAAGGCAAAGTATAAATTAGTGCTACTGAAAAGATGCTTCTAAACCAGCTGTGCTTACATACATCAAGTTTACATTATTAACTACAGCATTTCTCCAACCAGTATGTTGTCAGCACAGTGGAATGAAGCCTTCATCTTTATCCATTATTTCCTTTCATAAAAACTAAAATAACTTCATCATAAAATAAGATGGAAAATAAAGTCACATAAGATGCACTGTTGAAAATGTACAGTTTCATTCAAATGTATTTGTTTAAAAAATAAAAATAAAGAAACTGCATTTGAAGAGTTTGTTTAAGAAGAACTGTGGGGCTTGCTGAGATAAAGATGAAAAATGCGTGTGCGCGGTGGCGGAGCTGTTAGCTCCCAGTTGGGGCTGACAGATCAGTCCTGCAGTGGCATCAGGGCAGGGAGACATCAGCTTCAGTAATGGAGAGATGTCTGGGGGAAAGATTGCTCTATCACCGTGATGGGTTCCTCACATGTTATAAATCTAAGATTGTTCTTTCCTGCCGCAGAAATGAGCAGCTCTTTCTCCTTCCCAGAATGAAATGTTGGATAGAGAATAGAACAGAAATGAAAACGAAAAGTGAGGAAAGTTATCTTTTTAACATAAATCTCGTGTGGAAACAGTATCAGAACCATTAGTGATTTGAGAAACAGCACTGTGCCAATCCTCTCCCTACGCACGGAAAGAAAGAAGCTACTTTATGGTACCTTCTCTCTCCCTTCCTTGGCGCTTTTAATCTAGGCGCAGCAGCGGTGGACTGCTCTAAATTTCAGTGTGGGAAGAGGTCTGAGGTGGCGACAGCCTGGGGGGCTGCCACCTATGCAGCGGTGAAACACTGGGAACAGGAGATGCTGTTCATCGCCTTCAGATCACAATGAGGAGCAAGCAAGGTGTGGTTGGCCTGTCCCTCCGGTCCCTGGAAGGGGAAAGCCCATGGTCAGCGGTTCCCAAAGAGGACCCAAGGGCAGTAAAAACTGATACTGCAGCCTGTAGTTGCCAGGGACTTGTCTGCTTGGATATCCGAGAACTTCAAGGATAAGCCCGTGGTGTGTAAATGCTGGCTCTGAATGCGGGCAAACGTTTTATTTTCCTCCCTGTTACTGCCATTTCTTTGTCCCTTGTGTAACTTAGTTTCACCTTGTATTTGGTATGAGAAAGCTCTATAGCAGCATTTGCTTTAAATCCTGCTGGTTTTATTCAAAATGTTTTTGAGTCCTGAAAATAATGCTGGTGGTTATGTTTATGCTTAGACGGAGGCAAAATTGGTGAACTGCTGGGTTTTTGTTGCCCTACTAAGCAAGTACTTTGGATCCTTATTACTACTCAAAGTCAGATACACAAACAAACTAACTTATTGTGCCAAATTTACGTGAGCTTTCATTAAGCTTAGGTATCTCGTCAGTATGGAGTTCATAGTAGGAAACATAGATGGAATCATTTATCTAACTTGCAAAGGGGAACTTTAAACAAAATTTGTTCTTAAATATAATTCAAACCAGGCAGAAAAGTGGATAGTTAGATACAATGTCATCTGGTTTTCCATGGGTGGATTGTGCTAAGCTGAATTGATAGCTGCATTTGATAAGATGACTGGTTTTCTGCACATCTGGATGAAGCCTGCCTCTGTGATCTGGACTTGTGTAGAGCATGTGGTATGGGAAATTCCTGGAGAGGTTGGTGAAAATGGCTTAAGGATGTAAAATGTAATTTGAAATCCTGAGGCTTAAGGAAGGTTACCAACTGAGTTTTCAAGGATTGTTTTGTGGCTGAACTTACTTAGTATTTTTAATGATCACCCTGGCACGAAGAGTGGGGGTGTGGTAAGAAGATATTGTCACTCTATAGGAGAACAAAAAAGACAGTGTGGTCACTTGAAGGACTGGAGTAATAGAACTGGGATGAAAACTAGTGAAGTATAAGGCCAATAATTCACTTAATGCTGAATCTGAAACACTAGGCCAGACAAAATAATGTAGCTGATCAAAAGAAAAGACTTCAGAAGAGATGGAGAGGGAATGGTATAGACAAGGAGAGAGAGCATCTGGTTCTGTTAAAGCTCAGAGATTAAAGCTGTTCCAGGTAGGGTCTTGCTGGTGTCCTGAACAAAGACATCAATACCTGTGTCTTAAGAGTGGAGCTTCCTGTAATCTAGACGGTTCTTGTTACTGCTAATGATATTTGGCTTTTTAAGCTCTGCTCCCAGCCTACGGGCAGTAACAGATGATCTGCGCCTCCATGAAGGCAGTGGAAAGCCTCTGAAAGAGCTTGGAGCACTCTGGTAAAATGGTTGTAACTCAACCTTAACTGCTTTTATCCATCTTGTTAAACACTTTCAGATATGTTTCCTTATTGGTTTTTCTTCACTACTAAAAAGTTTTCCTGCCTTCTCTGAATTGTGTGTACTGTGTCTTCTGTTCTAGTCTCTGAATTGACTGTATTGGCTTCCTCTCACCTAATGTTTCCCATTCTTGTACCCCTTTCGTTTGTTCCTCCCTTGCTATTTTCTTATTTGTATTTGTTGTTCTACATATTTTTGCATCGTACTTTGTCATTTTGTTTGTGTAATCTGTATGTTCTGACTTTATTATGAGTAATTGTTTGAATCCCTTCTGTGCCCGGTGGGATGCTCACCTGTGTTGGGTATTGCGCATACACCATCTTCGGTCTCCAGACTAAACCTTACAGTCCTCAGTGACCTTTTGTGTTTTGAGGGAGAGGAATTTTTTTTATCTGTTCGATAGAGGAGGAGAGGAAGCTAAACTTGAGGAACATTAGAATATTAGCACTGAGTTGTTTATCTTGCCTTCTCATTTCTACCTGCAAAAGAGAGGAAGAAGCATTCAAGTTGTAGTTCATCAAGTTTGTGTAGTTCCTGATTGTGGATTTCCATCTATCATGGCAATCTCAGGGCAGGGAAAAAAAGAGGGTGAGGAGGTTGGGGAGAAGAAAAACAAGCCCTGAAAAACCCCTCTAAGAATGACTTCCAGTCTGGTGGCTGGACGTGTGTTTTGTTCTTGGAGTTCTGTTGTATTTGATATTCTAAGTTACATAAGATGAAATTATCTGGTGTGAAAATGAATGGATAGTTTGTTTTAAGACTTGACTTTGGAAAGTTGTGCTTGATTGCATCAATTGATTTATTCAAAACACTCCGACACTTTGTTCAAACTTGGAGTTTCTAAGCTGTCCACATACTGTCCACTGTCCTCTGGCCACTGCTCCTTCCTTCAGCCATAGGACAGGCCATAGGCTGTTACTTCTCTGCTCTCTGTGCCTGAAACCGCTAAAGCGAGAGACAGCAGATGGGATAAGAAATCGCAAGTGGTAAACAGCAGTCTTCATGTTTGGGCTTTTTAGACAATTGTTTTACAAGCATTAATGTAACTGCTTAGGTTTACAAACAGCTGGTGGTTGTCCAGAAGCAGACCTGGGCTCTTCTATTCACCTCGCTGTTTGCCAAGCCCTATTGCTGTGGCGGATCAGCCTTCCTCCTGCACGGTCCCATTCTCGCCAGCTTTGGCAGTTTTTCCTGCTCTTCCCCCCAAGTTTTCAGGTTAGTAATGAAGTGTTGTCCTCCCATAAAAATGTCATAATCCTCGAGTGATTGAGAGTGCTTCTGGATCTGAGATTGATGGCACAAAGTGCAGTTTGCTGTAATACAGCTGAAAGCATCGTGGTCTAGTTGCCAGAACTAGGAGTCAGGGAACTTCAGTCTCATTGCTGGCCCTGTAAATGATTCGTGTTGTGACCTTGGACAAATCACCTCATCTCTTTGTGCCTCTGATTTGCTGGTTGTGAAACGGGTATACTAATGCTCATGTAGCTTCATAAGCACAGTGTGAGGAGTGTTGGGTACAAAATAAATTTGCCGTGAGGGGACAGCTTAAGTCTATGAATTCCATATGAAGTAAAATTTATCTACTTATCTGAGTTTATCTTTACTGGAAGCCTGGAAACAGAAGTGCATAAAATTCAGTGTGAGCTTTCTCGTCAGTCTTGGCTGTTTCAGGATCTCGCCCTTTTCCTGCCCTGGAGTTGGACACTTGCTTCCCTTGCAGTGTGCTTTTTCCATTTTAGTCCACTGGGATTTACTTGGTGTATCTTTCAACTTTATAGTGCCTCTTTAAAAGCAGGTTTGCCCAACGGGCCCGTTGCTGTGTTTTAGAGTATATATTTATTGTACAATGGATTTCACTTTGTTCTAATATTCAGCAAGGGTTCACTTCCCCACAGTTATGAACCCGTCTTGTGCTCACACCCTATGTGGGAATTGTATACGTGGACTCCTTATACTGACCTGTCAAAGGTGAAAAACCAAGGAGGGCAGGAGAATATAATGTCCTCGGGTTTTGTTGATTCTTAGGGAATTTGCTCAGTTTCAGCAGCTGAGGATTTTAAGAAAAAAGGGTCAATACTATGAATTTCACAATTAAGTATGCGTTCGGCAGCAACAGGTACTCCTGGTGAGCATTACTTACCTTGTGCCATGGCATCGATGTATCCCTTAGCTGCCTGAAGATCAAATGTCTCCCTTCCTCTTTGTTCTTTGTTAGTACCTTGGAGACGAGTCCATTGGCAGCTCTAAACACACGTTTGCATATGTGCTTTGGAGTAACATCTATTTAGTTATCTTTTAAATCCATTCCAATTTTAAAACAACATAACAATGGGAAGCGGTCTCTGTGTTGGTATTAGCAGCTGGAGAACTTCATGGTTCTCCACCTGGAGGTGCTTTTTGGAAAGGACTGGAAATACATAGGAATGAAATCAGATACACTATTTTAAGGCTTATGTTCAATTCTTTATGTATCAAAGAGCTTAACCATGGAATTTAACCAATATAAAATTATTGTCCTGGTCTGTGGAGGGGGTTTTGTCTAGACTGTAGGAAGATTTTTATTACCATTTAACCTTATCGTTTGAGTCTTTTCTTCTTCACGTTTTCTTTTAAAAGACATATTAAAAGGAACATATCAGACTGAGAATGGACATGACATTCAGGTTTAAAAACGGAGTGTTTAATGGAATAATGAATAAATGGGAAGAGATTTGTCTGTCAAAAATTAAATAGGAGTATTCTTTGATTAATATCAAAATCTAATCTAAAATAGTTTTAGCCGTTTCATACAGGTGACATCTGTGCTTAAATATAATTTCCTCTCCCTGTTCTGGCATGACTGTTAATTACTTACTCAATGTAGTTCAACATTTAGTTAATAAATATGTCAAGCTTTTACCATGGTGTTCTTTTTGCAGAGTTGTGAATTTGCAATTAGTTTTAGATTTACTACATGGTGACAGACAGTGCTGTATAAATAGAGGTTAAACACACAATTTACATATTAATTTCATGATTCATTTGTTCAATGATTTATGTGGATATAGATTGTATTTAATCTCTGTGCTGTAGTTGTTTCAGGCATGACGAACAGAATCGCTATACTGGTGGAGAAGTAATGATGTCTGTATTGAGCTACAGAATGCAAAGAGGAAAAATAGGAGATTTGGAAACCCAAGGATTCATTAATCTCAATACTTTTTGAGAGGCTGGTGAAAAGCAGTAATAGGTTTCTAAAGCATGTGTACATAGATTCATAGACATGTACACCTGCACATATACACAGAAGAGTTTGATACTCCGTCTTGTCTCTACAAGAATGTCCGTTATCCTTAGGCAACGATTTCTGCCCAATTCTGCTAACCCTGGAAGCTGGGAGAGTAGTCCCTATCTTCTCGTTCCAGGGTTCATACCGAGAGTTCTATGATTGTTTTTCTGACTTGAGTGCATGTGTGCTTATAACTGTTCGTTCATTACTGGCTTCTTCAAGTCTCCATATCTACCTCTTGTGGTCAAAACACTTGCAGTAGCTCTCTCTTCATTTATTACAATGCAACTTCAATATTATTATTTTAAAAGGGAGTTTAATGAGTATTATTTTCTCTATAAAAACATCTTTCTTCATTTTTTTTTATCCGTAAGTTTTAATTTTGTCCCTTTAATGAAAGGAAACAGCAAAGTATTCATAGGTGAGATGAGAACTTCAGAAAACTCTCTCAATACTCCCATTTCATATTTGTCTATTATAGATATGTGGGTATATAAGTGCTAGAGGAAGTACAGTGTAACTATAGTTAGGTTTATAACTGCTAGAGCTCATGCACCTGTATTTGATGATTATGAATGTACTAACTTAAAGCATATTTTTGGTTTAGTATCATTTGGCTACTAGTTGTAGGAGTATAAAGGTCTCTGAAGTGAAGACAGGTCTTTGACCTAATTTAGCAGATTATGGCCTTTAAATGGACTTGATGCACTTCAAGCAGTGTTGAAGTAAAAGATGACTCTGATTTTGGTGCTCTGCTTGGTTGCTCTTCCCTCGCAGTACTGTGTGTGTAAGTCCTGTGTGTCTCTTCTTCCAAGTCTTTTGTGATAAAAGGGGGAGGCTCCACCCTGAGCATGTTCTCCGAGTCCCTGGAGACAAACAGGGATTCTGCACAAAAAAAAAAGATAATTGAAACAAATAAACCAGGGTAGTTGAAAACGGATTAAGAATCTGAAGGAAAAGACATAATTGCTCCTTTAATTCATTAAGGTTAGCAGCACATTATTAGTTGCTTTTGAAAAGACAGGGATGTCTTCCTTGGGAATGTTCTAGGTGCATCCTTGGCTTCCTTTTCTCTCCTCTTCCTTGTGCCCTGCTGAGCTCTGCCGTCTCCCTGCATGTTCACACACACGTCACACACATTTCAGTAGGTTGCTTTTAGAAGAATGCTTTGATTTTTAAAGGACTGAGAAGAGCTACTGAGGAGGTGACCATCATGTATGATTACGAGGTGATGGAGTAATAACCACTGTCAGTCCCAAGACGCTAACGTCAAGATTTTGGGGTGGTGGTGGGCAATCCCACTTGGCTACAGGGAGTCGTGTGGGTGTGAGTTGTGTTTGGCCATGGAGCAGTGCCATCTAGAGTATACCCAGGGGGAAGAGTCACGCGCTGCTGGGTACCTTCTCCCCTTCGAACAGAAGGGAGAGGGGAAAAAACAACCTGAAATTAATTTTTTTGGATTAATATTAAAGAAGCTGCATGGGTGCAAGTTGAAAACTTTAGTCTCTTCTCACACATTTGTTCTGTGAATTTTTATGCGTCCCCAGTATGCAGACATGTGCGAGCACATGCATTTCAGTGGGATTTCTGTTTCCTTAGCTGGACAGAGTTGCAAAGTGTGTGAAGCAGCCATTTCTGCTCTCTAAACGGAGTCCCTGAAATATGTTAGTAGATGCAGAAAGCTGGAACCCCACTTCTAAACCCCTTGAAAGTGTAATGTGCTGAGTAGCTGACTGCAGGGAGCAGGTGTCAAACAATATTTAAATGACATTCTCAACAAAATAAATATTGAGCTGCCCTGTCACTTTGGTGGGAGAATAATCGGCTAAAAAAAAAAATCCCATTCATTGTAAACTGCCTCTGACATTTGTTCTTCAGGAATTATTTGCAGTTTATCTTCCGAGCTAGAGCCTTTTATCAGCACAGCAGTTGAACTGCAGTGCAAAAAAAATGGTAATTGAGTATTTTATCAAACGCTTCCAACAAAACGGACTTTGCAAGTCGTAAATGAAGATTAAAACCATTGTTGGCAGGGATGAACAAATTGGAATGATTTATTATCTGAAACATCAATATGTCGCTGCTCAGAAATAAAATAAAAAGAAACACACAACTGCCCCCCTTCCCCCAAAATGTGCACTTAGTCCCAGCCAAGCGATGGAAGGTAAATACATGTTTTAATTATTTGTGCTAGAGAGGCTGTTAAAAAAAAAAAAAGAGAAAGCATCATCATAATGGCACAGCTGCTGCGGGACATTATGTGAGGAAAAGAGACAGTAATAAGAGAACTGTGTCAAAGGAAAGCGACTCCGAATGTGTACTTCAGTGCTCCTGATTACAGAAGGAAAGGGAAATATTATAAACAGGGCAATTTGACAAAGCGGATTTACTAGTGTTTAATACCTAAAGAGCCAGTGTTTTTAAAAGGGACCTTATCTCACTTGTGTTAAATGGCTGCAAGAATAATATGAGAGGGAAATACATTACGAAATTGTCTTACTTACAGTGCAAAAATAATTGAGTGGTCAGGAATAAAATAAGTGAATCTTCTGAGCTCTGTATCCATTTCAGATGGCAAAAGGAGACCATGAGAAGAGTCTTACAAAGATTCTACGGTTTAGGTTCTTGTATATGGAAAACCAGGCGTTATAGCTTATGAAAAAGCCAAGTACTGTTTCCCAGTAACAGTGTTCCTCTGCCATGGTGTGTCAGTACAACCTTGACTTCTTAACTCTCTGCTGAAGCCTACAGAAGATAATCTGTTCCATCTGCATACAAAACCAAGTTTTTATAATATGTGTATTTTGAAGAAAAAAAGTCCACCCGGGCTTGTCTACATTCAAAATGTTTTTAAAGTGAAGCAGCTGTAGAGATTTGTTGGTGTGTAGAGCCTGTTTCTGCTCCAGAAATTAGATTCCCCAGAGTTTTGTACAGGACTCTTAGTGTATCCTTCGGTGGTTGCTTTAACAGAGAAGTATAAGAGATTTGTTAAAGATTGTATCTCCTGCTGTTCCTCCGCGTTGCTGAGGCTATGATAAGAAAATAATTTTATTAACTTAAAGTTTTATTTTTCAGTTTGTCACAGCTACTTCTAGGTTGTTCCTGGTTTGATTTCAAAAGCTTCAAAGTAATGAAAGAGTGTGTGTGTGTGTGTGTGTTTGTTGAATACTGCTGAAGAATATGAAATGGTGGATTTTCTGGGCTTGTGGGAGGAGAATGCAGGGTGGGAGGTGCCGGGGGGATTGAGGGGAGACCACCAGTGACAGTTTGTGGTGTACCTAACGTTTTATATCTGTGGCTTGGTAAGTGTGTGTAATTAATGGTGGAAGTAAATGGGAACAATTTCCATGTAAGCTAGGTCCTGGGAGGGAAGGATGATAGATGTAACATCTTTTCTTTGGTGCCCGTTAAAAGTTTTTTTGTATGTTAGATTGATGTGATAGTGGTACCAATTTTAGCAGTGTCAAAATCCTTCCTAGGAAATACTGTTGATGGGCTCTTTTCCTTGAGATGCTGTCTTTAGAGCTAGCATACATCTGATCCTTTCCCTGACAACTGTGAGTTGTTGTATCTACTTCAGAGTAAACCTCTGATACCATATATAGAGTTGGGGGTATCTTTCAGTACCTTGCAGTGAAGGTGATCCCTGGGAGCTGCTTGCTGCGCAACTCCTCGCTATGCTGTACCTAGTTTTCATTTGTTGTAATAAAGGTGGAGAGGCTACGCACCATCTGCACAATGGTGGTTGGGAGTTTGTTTAAAGCATTGTGTTCTAGAGCCCTTTGGAGTTCAACAGACATAATATTCCATCTTCACCAATTAAAAAAATTATCTTCAGTAACATAATATTAAGGTTGGAAAGTAAAACTCTTTGTAATTGGTCAAATGCCAAATGTGGGAAATATGACCCTCTTCATACACTGGTTACATAACTGCGTGGTACTTTTTTCTATGAAGCTACTCTTCCGTGGATTTCTGAGTTAGGTGTAATGTGTTCAGAGAAGCTGTGTCCGTTGAGGTTGGTGTGCGTCAGGAGAACTGGCTGCAGGGTCTGTTCTGTACTGTTGGAAGAGAAGGCAGGAGGGCTGTCTTGGAGGACCAGTACGAAGATGGAGATGGACTATGAGTGGTCATCTACAGGCATGCTTGGTCCTAGATCTCATCAGAAATAAAGACTCCTTTAGCAACCATACTTGAAATAATTATTCTGGTACATATCATGAAAAGGTCTACACTGCCTCAAATTCTGTGCTGCTACTTGCTTCATTATTTGGTTAAAGTGATGTCTTTGAATACTGACAAAGACTGGCTGACTACGGAACTTTTTGTGTCTAACCCTGTAGATTTCATGTCTTGTAGCCATTTCTACATAACAAATTGGTCATTTCGAAGAGTTAGAGCCATTTGACAGGCCTGTATGTGGTGATTAATCTTCATTGTCACCTTCTTTCTCTTCATAAATTTAGTATAACGTAGTTTATATGTTGGTACAGGTTTAATTGTTATCCTTGATAAATTAAAATGGGTGAAGTGTAACTTCCTATCCCACCTATACCAGCTTCCTGTAGCACTAGCTTAAAATACGTAGGGAGAATATCATCATCAAATTAGCAAGGCTTGAGGCATTCTATAAATAGTATCAAAATATGTTATGTTGGCTGAATATAAGGTGGCTTTTGATTATCTTTAGTTCTTCTGAGTCAACATTTTGCATCAAGTTCTAAAAGTACAATTAAAATAAATTATGCACTTGTTTCTTCAATCAGCAGTTTTTTTCTTGGCCCCTAATGTCCCAGTGACCTTGAATTTTGAGTAACTGGGTAATAGTACCCATTAAACTTTATTATCTTCCTCTGCTACTCAGGCTAAAATAAAGGACAAACTGATAGATTCTGTGGGCTAAATAAAATCAGACTGTTACAGCTTTTGAGAGCTTCCTTATTGTTCACCTTCTGATTTAAACACTGATGGTCTTTTGAGGGAGTGATTTTTGGGAAGCTAGTTTGATGTTTTCCAGAGGTGACATCAAGACATTATTTTTGTCTCTTCAGAGAAGACAGATTTTCAAGAATTCTTTCCGTGGTCTGAGTAGCAGTGATTTCCTTACCTGGTATAAAAAGCTTCATTCATACTCAATCATATGATGCCTGAAGTGCTCTAAAGGCTGTTTTGTTGGTTTCTCTTCTGAGGCTGCTTGCAACAGTTAGCCCTGGGCCTGTTCATGTATGTCTTGAAAGAGCTGGACAGGATCTGTCAAACTTGGTCTCCTTGTGCGTCCAGGTCTGCTCATCTTGCTGGCATACTGCTAAGTCAGTCTAATATTAATTCTTTGTCAGAAAGAGGTGGCTTTGAAGTAGGTCTCCGCAGGCTATCTGGGAAGGTGGCCTCTATTTCCATCCTCACGGCTCAAATAGGTTTTTGGTGGGAGATCTTCAGTTAAAGAAGAGCTTGCTGCATGTGCTGGAAGTTTCACTCAACCAAAAATACTTACCACAAGTTGGACTTAGCTGCAAAAAGACTCAGAATTTTACCGTTTCAGAGTCCAGGCAACTATAAGTATTGGGAGAATATTAGGGGAAAAAAAATCTTACCCAAATTCCTAATTAGAGCAGGAGTTAGAACATGATTTTTCTCTCCCTCTTGACTAACGAGACCTCATCAGGTCAATTAGAAATAATAATGCTAATTCTGTCAATTCAGGCTTCATGTATTCATGATTTTTTAGACTTAAGCACAGCTAATTCATATTTTTGTTTTGCTCTGTAGGTGGGGTATATATATGTGCAGTGTGATCTTAGAGCTTTTCTCTTTTTTGGTAACTTTCTGAGGTAAAAGAAAGGATATAAAATTACTGTCTCTCTCTAGATCTCAAGGGAGTCGTTTGGGTGTAGTATTTCTACTCAGCAATGGAAAAGTGTTCAGTAAATGTTTTTAATTTCTGTGTGTTCCACTGGTAATGTAGAACGTCATCTAGAATTATACTGCAGCTAGTACAAGGCTGCTTCCATTTCATGCTTAATGTCATTAAATATGTGGAGGATATGTGAGAGGCAAAACTCAAAGGGAGGACATGAGAATGACCCTGTGTCAGGAAGCAAACCAACTAGTTGCTTGTTAAGGGTGTTTTTGGGTCTTCCTCGTGCACTGATGACTCTGCTGCCACCGATGGGCATTGTGGTAATGTTCTGCGCTCTCCAGAAAATGAATGGAGGACACTGAGTGATGAGAACAGTGGGCATAAAAATCTAACCAACTATCCTTGCTGTGATTTCCACACCGCCCCTCCCCCCCCCCCCCCCCCCCCCCCCCCCCGCCAGTGGTCATTCTAATTAAAGCCTGTAAATAGCTCTGGTAGGTCATTCACAGACAATATGTATCAAAGAGCTTTATGCAAAGTGCCGTTTGAATTTGTAGGATTTTTGTGTTGATGTTGGGAAGTCAGAAGTGGCCTGAAGAAAAGTTGAACAGCCAGCTGAAAGACTTGGGGTATATTTTTCTTTTGGAGATTTTTTAATATAATTTTACATAGAGAGTATGGTTGTTTTAAGAATGGATTTGAAAGCAAGTCATATCTATGTCCAAAACTGGGTGGTCCTCTTCATGATATGTTACTTCTGATGATCTTTATCTTTACTCCAGCCACCTCCAGAAGAGATCTTGTTTTCTGTTCTGAGAAATCGTCTCCAAGTATGGATTTTACTTGGAAAAGAGTTTGCAACTGTCCCTGTTAGATGTTGGGTATTAGAAAAAGAGAGGACCTGGGGAGGCTCCCTTCCCTACCTTCCCTCCCTTGCTGTAGTCCCTGGATCGGCAGGTGCAGCCCAGCTTGACAAGCAGCGGTGCCCAGCGGGTCCAGGGGAGCTGTATGCAGGATCGGTGCTGAGCGAGGACTGTTTTATAAGCAGTACAATGAGTGTTATATTCATTTTTATCAGTACCTCTAGTACCATAATATTTTTGATTAATGGAACTGATCCTGGCTGCTGCTTGAATCTCAAGTTTGAATGAAAAATCTGCATAGAATGCGAGGACACACATAACTGTGACAGTACGTGAAACCGTCCATTTTATTACTTGCAATTTTCTGTCTGTAGCCAAATTCAAAAATCACAAGGAATAGGGTAAAGACTTGGTGCTCTTGCAGTTGTGCAGAGCAAGTTTGAAATGTAGATGTTTCAGTTTATAAGGCTGTCAGACATTAAATTAATTACAAATAGGCAAAGATTTCACGATGAAACAAACAAGGTCTTTGATATAAATTATATCCTATCATTAAAATATTTGGAAATGTATATTTATGGTATTTAGCAATGTTATTCAAATTAAAATTAGTAAGAGCCTCAATAATATTACCTCTTCTTAAGTGACTTCACATTTTGAAATGCTTTCTTTCATCTTTATGTGCATTTTGGATTTAGATATCCTATTTAGGTATTTTTATACTCTTCCTTCAGGGATCATTATTCTAGCGCATCGTGTGCAGAAGTTTCAAGGTCAGCATTACTTGAGCAGTTGTAATAGTCCCAACAGAAAGATAAATATATATTGACTAAGGCTGGAGCTTCAACTCTTTCAGTTGCTGAAGGTCAACAGCCCCTCTGAGGTGCTCTCCAACCTTCAAATGTCTATAGGTTAAATCACTGATGAATTACTGCACTTTCCTAAGTGAAGGAAACATATTCTAGACGGAGGCAGCTCATAGTATCATGCCTGTTGACTGATACAGTCTTGAATAAACGAAAGGAAACGCTGTTCTGAGACTTCATGGAATTAAGTTCAAACCCGAACGTCTGAGTTTGGTGCGTCAGAGCTGCGATGGGGAACAAAGCTCCCGTTCTCTTCAAAATCCAGTGCTGTGCATGCTGGCCACATGGAAATGCGTTTACGATAATACCATTTCCACTAAATTTGAACTAACTGGAAGCAACCACTGAAAGCATCAGTGACTCTTTGAAATACCTGTGAGACTGGAGTGGCAGGGCTTTGTCTCGATGTTCCAAGGCAGATTTCCTCCATACACTGTTCTTCCCAGTCACAGGAGAAAATACAAACATGCCACCCTGTAAACAATGCCCAATCTTCTCCTAAAAATATTTTGGAGGCTGGAAGTAATCCTCTTACAGAGCACTTCAAACCCACACGGTAGGGTAGAGCAAGACTAAATGAGATATTTGGCTTTGCAAATATTCCAGCAGTATTCCAGAGAATATGGTCTGCAGAGTCAGCTTGAGATCATGAGGTGGGGGGCAGAATAAAGGATCTTAGATCGTAGCTATGTATTTTATCTCTTAGCCTTTTATAAAAGCAAGCAATGTAACACCAGGATTTAGACTTTGCTGCAAGTTTAAGGGGCTTTAAAATATATTTGGATATCATAGTATCTTAAAATGTCACTTGGAAATTAAATGCTCTTAAAAACTTCATTTTGGAATGTAATATAAGGCATGTTATCGTAGATATTTTCAATATTTTTAACTTCAGTTGATACGTAGAATATGTATACAGTGACGCATCCTTACATAAAACTTCAGTCAATATGTTTTCTGAAGATCTGTTTTAAAATGACTTCTGAAGTCTCCATTGTTCCACACAGGTTATCTGCTGCAGTTTTAATACAGCCTTTATCAGGGGGTTCAGACTGACCTGTAGCTGCTCTAAAATCAATAGCTTTATTTTTCATATAGAGCTATAGGTCTGTATGTGTGTGTATGTATATATAGTTTACAGTTTATAACAGCTGTAAAATACTTTGTATTTGATGGCATACTGTGAAACCTATGATAAAACTCTGAACAGTGGTACCATAAGTCTTCGATAAGATTTGGATTGCAACAGTCTACCCGTAGGGGGAAATGAGGAAATGCTGAAACCAAGGAGAGTATCGGCAGATAAGTGCAGCCTTCGGTTCGTGCTTGTGACCATATGTTATTGTCTCAACTCCTGACTGGTTGGATTCTTCCTGAAAAGTTAAACCATGGGCTTTACAGTTTAAGTGACAATTACGTATCACTACAGAAGACTTCTTCAGTGCTGCCCAGTCCCCTTGAATATTTTGGTATTAATTGTAACAGAAATGGAGAAATTATGTGGCTACAAGCTGTGTTTAAGACATACTTCAGGTGTACCAAATTGGTGTACTCTTTAACTTGCTGTAGAAAGCTCTTGTTTTGTTTTATTACCAGCGGATTTCACTATTCATACAATTTTCTGCATGTTGAAATTTGATTTGGTGTGCAAGGATTGTATTATGCTTGTCAGATTTGGGTTTTGGAAAGGATGGTGTTCATCCTTTGTTATTGTTGATCTTTAAAACTTAAACTGGTTGGGGATAAGATCCCATTCAAAAGGGAGGTAAAATTGACTTAGCTGCCTTTAATCCTCACTTTGCTTCCTTTGTCCTCCTGAGCTACAGTAAAGAGCAGAGAAGGGTCAAGTTAGATGGATCTGTCCTCTTGCATGATTCCATGGGAGGGCAAAGCTGCAGGTGATAATGGTGATCATGAAAGTTTCTGACAATGTACAAGTGCATCCTTTTATGGAGACTTGTCTGCCAAAGGTTGCACTTTCCTGTTGTCAGAAAAAACTTGTCTTTGGTGAAGAGCCCAGGGTTGCTGCTTTATCTTGTCCCACTTCTCATCATTTTGGGGTCTTTTTGGCACTGATACCCCTCCAGCCTCACTTTCACAGAGGATCTGCTGTATCAAACCATCATTAAGGTAATGTATGATCAGCTGGATGATAATTTATGTTGCCTGTTCTTCTAAAAGAAGTGTTATAAACAGAGTTTCTCTGGAGTTCTGTGAGTCTTCTGCTGGATGGTCCAAACCATCAGGCATGGACCCTTATGAGTAGCTCCTTAAACAGTTCTCACTGGTGGGACCTTGTAGTTAGTAGTATTGATTCTAAACATTTTTATTGTCTTGCAAATGAAAACTGAACATGAAAAGGGAAAAAATATAAAATCAAAACAATTTATTTCTTTAAAGACCTAAATGCTGATAAAGAACAGCATTAATTCCTTTAATCAATCAAAGTTGTCACTTAAATGCAGTGGCTTGGACAGAGGATAATGCAATTCGGCAGAACTTTCACTGTCTTATAAGTACCAAATATAGATTAATATATAGTTCAAAACACCTTAATTTTTAAACTCTTGTCTGTCGTCTTCTCTGCTGAAAAATTATTCCTGAAAAATAAAGAAACTGCCCTGTGGTCAAAGATAGTCTTAACTACCTGTCAATCAAAAGGAGAAGTTTGTTGAGACATTTAATTACAAGATAATGTAGTCATCAAAATCTCGTTGTGGTAACTGACAGCTCATTTTGGACTGAAAGCGTACAGCTACCTCCCCTGAGGTCAGAGATGTTCCGAGGTTAACGTAGTAATGACAAGTCCTTTATTATCACATTATGACATTGAAAAAAATTGCAATTATACTAATAAATTAATAACAGTAATAAAATGACAGTCATAATTGCATAATATACATGTTGTCAATGGCATTTTTGTTACATGGCTGGAATTCATATTTTATCTGCGTATCTTACACTATATTAAATTTTCCCAATGCACTACAGGCATGCAACAGCTTCTGAAATTTCTGCAAGCCTGAGCACTTAGAGGAACTGCTGTAAATGAGGCTTTAAGGCATGAGTTGTTTCTCAGTTCTATGGATTTAAAAAAGAAAATAGTGAAATTGAAGAATTTCCTGCTGAAATATAATTAAATGTTCAGATTCATTTTTAGCCAACTCCCTAAAGAAAATATAATGTCTTTTATCAGATATAGTATTGGATTAAAAACCTGAGCTAATTAGACAGGAATTCTTAAAATGTTGCTCCTCAGTTTGTTAAAAAACAAAAACAAAAAACAAACCAAAAAAACCAAAACCAACAAAAAACCAAACAGCCCTTAAAGCACCCAGCGGCTCCGGGTTCTGTGTACGCTGTAGGTCAGTTTGGGAAGGGGTCGGTTCATAGTCCTGCTGCACCTCTCGTCAGCATCCTGACATGGGAACGGCAGTGCTGTCATTGTGCTTCCAGCGAAGTCAAAGTCTGCGGGTCGAAGGTACTGCTCGTTTTATCTGTGTTCTTGAATTTCCTTGGTGCTGATACCAATTAGATCTCTCCCCGTTTGCTATCTCCCCGTACATTTAGTTTGCCTGTCCCTTGGCTAGTTATAAAAGGACCCCAAGAAGCACAGAGTTCCACCCGTTTATCCATCGGCAGTGAGTTTTTGTCAGTGCGAATGCTGCTTTTTCTGGCATAATGCTGACATCTCTGTCAGCTGAAAATTAATAAACATCTCGTACACTTGCAGTGGAGACAAGCGCGCTTCGTCCGTTGGGCTTCTGAAGAGTTCCCGGAGCTGGGGGCTCCCTTGGTGTTTTGCCCACGTGTTCGTAACTGCTCTGCTGGTCTTTGTGAACCGCTCAGAAGCGATGCTGGCGTTAAAGCCTTTTTTTTTCCTGACTACTGCAAAAAGCATTGTTCTGACACGAAGGGTTTGTTTTAGAGTGTTTTAAGTTCCAACTTCTGGTTTTGTGGATTAAGCTCTGTGTAACTTTTATCTCCAGTCTCGTTCCTCGTTTTATTTTCTTTCTCCAGCAGTGTGTGAAAACACAGTTTTCATGACCTAACAGTTGTTCTCTGATGAATTTGTTGGGTTAATTCTTGCTTCAATTCCCCTTCCCTCCCTCTTTCCTTCTGTTTCTTGTCCAGCTTTGCTTTCTTCCCACCCATAGTGTCATAGAGGGATCTCTCTTTTCCTGAGAGCTGGACCTGTTGTGGGCATTTCTAACTTCACAGGCACGCGTGTTCTGACCAGTGCAGCTGTGGACTGTGCGAGAGCTTGAACTGGTGAGAAACGAGTTGCTGAGTGAGGTTCAGTGAAAGATTCTAATAGGATTCAGGTTCCTCTGTGTTGGTGAAAATGTATTTTATAGTCAGAGATCAATAGGAGAGAGGTAGAAAGATGACAGGGTTGTCAGTGAGAACTAGAGGGTGGGTGTCTCTAAAAAAGAAAAGGATGGACAATAAGGACCAGGTTATTTGCAAAAATAACGGGGTAGGTAAAGAGAATATGTGTGTCCTGTAGTCCTGAGATAGGAACAGCTGAACTTGTGAGCGTGGCTGTTAATGCTAGTTGTTATTTACTGCTGCTTCTGCACCTCCTTTTGAACCCTGAATGGCTTTCAAGTTATTTTCATTGTCCATCCATGTAGTTACATATTCTTATATTATGTTTTGCTCATCTTTGTTATCTCTAATTTTATCTTTCATTCTATATTGCAGTTTTAGGGTGAGCGCCTTACAGTTGTTCTGCCGTTCATTTCATCTTTCAGTGAATACATAAATATCCCTCTTTTTGTGCAGTTACATCACTATCACAAGTACCTCGTGCCAGGTTGCTATTAGACAATCCGTCCGAACACGAAAGCTGTGCAGCAACCGTGCAGCCTGCTGGAAAACTGAGTCTGCCTCAGCCACTCGATTGTAGTTTCTTTCTTCCTGCTCTGTGTTTTGCACAGACCATTTTGTTTGGTGGCATCTGTCCTGGGCCGTTCCCTTTATGTCTTGTATGCTGTGGCACCTCCTGGGTACACTTAAGGAAGATCACCATCTGTGTGCTGGGGAAGGAGCGGCTCGCCCCGTAACGCAGAGTTTGGGGCTTTCCACCACCAAGCACAGTGCGGTACGGCAGCAGCCGGCGGATGAAGAATTGCTCAGTTGTTCATCTGTTTGCGAGCAGTTTGGAAATAGTGTGTAATATTCTATGCTTTTTCAGTTCTCTTTCTGAAAACTCTTACAACTTCTTCTGTTCTGGAAGGGGTTACGTATTGCAGAACTGTTTGGGTTGGAAAAGCTCTTCCAGCTCCTCGGGTCCCCCTGTTCCCCAGCACTGCCAGGTCCCTGCTGACCCCTGTCCCTCAGCACCACCTCCACATGGCTGAGAAACCCCTCCAGGGGTTTCCCCTGGGCCAGGGCTGAACAATCCCAACGGGCAAGAAATGGTTCCTCAGGGACAACCTCAGCCTGCCCTGGCGCAGCTTGAGGCTGTTTCCTCTCGTAAACGTGAGGAATACATAACTGCCCCAGAGGGGACAGCCTTCACTGTGCCAGAACACTTCAACTGTGGGTGATCCTCGCCCTGTCCTTCCTAAAGAAAGTAGAGCCCAAAAGTTGTGTTGTAGATACATAATACTTAGTTGGAATGAATTACTGACTATCATACAGAAAGAATAAAGTTCGTTGGTTTTTTTTTGAGCTCTGCTTATAGAAAATACCAAACCACCAAAAAGGGAAAAAAAAAAAACCCAAAACAATGAACCACACTTTAGGCTTCTCATCAGTGCAGAGTATTTTTTGGGTTTTTTGACACATCTGATTCTTAAATTTTGTTTTTTCCCCTTCATTGAACACTTTCTCATGAATAGCTTTTCAGAGTAAGAAGCAAAGATAACTCTTTCCCCTTTAATATTAGTGAAAGCAATTTTCTGAATTAGATATTCGATAACATCATAGAAACTAAAGAATTTAATGTCAAATCATTACAAGTTGTAAGTAGTACATTAGCTGATAATTTGAGCTAAATCTTACAGAATTTATAAAATGCAAGGAAAATAAAAAGGAGAAATAGTATGTTGTTAATTTATTGATCTAGTTGCATGAGTCTCATATTTGAACAATTCAGGCACAGTTTACACTATCATTACTATTTTACTATTCACATAGTGTCAGTAATTCTCTGGAGGTACTGATAAATACCAATTAATTCAGCTGAGAATGTTTCTCTCTAGCAATGGGTAATTTGTGAGCTTAGGAGTAAAGGGGTTTTTTTAGACTATCCGTTACTCCTACATTTAGTGAGTTAATGTGCTGTGGTTCGCTTTGGCCGTTCATGTCTCAGGTGAAGGCAGACTTCCTTTTTATCTCCTTTTCGATCACACTGTGCTGCAGAGGTTATTGCTGCAGAAAATACATGGACAGCAGCTAGAAAAAAGGGAGGAACAGGACACGTTAGTTGAAGCAGAGGATGCCAGTATGGATAATGCCAAGAAAACTGGGTTTGAGTGCAGGAAGTTTGGAGTGATTTCTGAATCTGTGTCAAGGAAAGTACTGTAGGTCACAGCTTTCGAATCCAAGGCTAAAATGTTTGGGTCTTGCTGAGTAAAAGTTTGGTGAGAAGTGGCTAATAGTCCAGTAACTACAAAATAGAAGTAATAATTGTATGAGATGTTTCTGCAGTGATAGGATCCCGATCTCAGGTATTTTTTATATACCAACAGTGTACGCATTATTTGGTGTCCCAGCCTGTGCTTCCATCCACACCCCTCTCTGTGTAGGTCATTCAGTGACCAGCAGAGTGGGTAGAATCTTGTTCACAGTTAATGTATGATTAGTTCCTTTATTGTTCTTGAGGTTTTTTTTAAAATGAAGGTATGTTTTGCTGGTTTTACACAGACCTATTATTGCAATTCTTCCATTTCACCAGAAAACCAGTGAGCAGTTAGAAGTGCCATTGCGAGAGTGCTCGGAATGTTTTGTAAGAGAGAGCGTGTCAAAGGCGGATAAGCAGAAAGCTTCACCCCAACTTCAGTGAGTGTGTCTTTGTAAGCTCTGAAGAAATCAAAGGTCAGATGTGTGTATAAGCATTCAGCGATATTTTACTTCCTTTTCCTCCCAGTTGCTTTTTCTGTACAATACAGCTTTTGAGGGCTTTATAAGAGCGTGGTTTGATTTTAATTGTGGAATTTGTTTCCATAAAATGTATTTGACATTTGCTTTAAACATTCCAATACAGTAAAAAAATAACCTTCTCAGGACTATTTATCTAGAAATGTATAAACAACTTAATGTATTGCTGCTATCTGAATGTACAGATAGAAGATTTCCATTGCAGGGGAGAAACTGGTTGTTCATGGCAAAAGTTCTCTCAGACTTCTGAAGTCAGTGGGAATTAAACTCACAATCGCTCTTATCAGAAATTCAGAGGGTTGTCTACAGTGTCCAGTGTGCAATGTCCCTTTTTCTGTTCTGTTTTTCTGCTCTTTAAAACATCTGTATGTACGATCTTACACACACACACATAAATCAAGATCGGTATGTTTTTATTTCTTTCTGATGTTTGAATTTAAAATCAGGCACAATCCTCAGAATTTAAGAGCCTGTGCCTTTGAAGGAATCTCATGTGACTGTCTTCCATGATGCTATGTCTGGACTGTTACTGGAGTACTTTATCGCTTTAATGCTTCCATCTCTGCAGAGAGCCTACCGAGGGTTTAGGTATTAGTGCTTCTCTGTTTGCTGGCCTCGTGTATAAACAGTTGTACAAGGGGCTAAAAAGATGTGGAAGTTATGGCTTCTTGTTCAGATAGAAAGGTGGTCAGCATAAAGCCAGATATCTCTTAAAAAAAAAAAAATTAAACTGTCCCTGTATTTATTAAAAGGTAGAAAGTAACTTATTTTTTACTGCTTTTTTTTTTTTTTGCATGTAACTTGGTTTTGTCTCAGTTTTCCACTCAATTTTCGAAGCTGATGTATTCCTGCCATTGGTGCTCTGATCACATGAGTCAGCTTGAGATGAGATGGAATTTTCCTGGTGATGTTTGGAGGGGGGGGGAAACCTTCTACAAAAGCAGGTTTCAAGTAACTCTACTTTGTGCAATTCTTTTACTGTATTGCTTCCCTTGTAATGGGGGGGAAAAAAACCCCCCACCAACAAAAATTCCTATATTTTTATTCTCACTTGTTACCCTATGACCATTGCTTTACTTGTGACTTATTTCATCCTCGTTACCTACATTCCTTTCCATCTGATCGTAATCTTCCAGGATCCCCTTTCATTTTGCTTTCTTATTTGGTTTGTGTCATTTCCCCTTCTTCCTTTGCCGTTCGGTCCAGGTAGTCTTTTATTTAGTGAACAAGTTTTGATGATGGTGTGAAAAGTCTAGTCCGTGGAGAGCACAGAGGATGTAGAACTCATCAGCCAGGACTCTGCAGATAACGGAGTCATGCTGGCTTTTGCAGGGGAGTATTCTGCTGGTAAAATAAATGCTGGCGAAATCGCACGTAAGCCACAGAAAATACAACTGAAAGCCCTAGTTCCTGAATGTGAAGCTTAACACTTCATGTTCCGCTTTGAGCTTTAATTTTTGGATCTGTTGAGAGACCATAGTAAGAATCAAAGTATCACCATATTTCTTATGGTGAAGCAAAATAACTCTACCAAATAATGTGAATATCTTTATTTCTGAAAGGAGGAAGATGAAAAAAAAACAAAAAAAACAAAACCCAGAATGTAAACTTAGCCCTCTTGTTCCCCAAATCAGCACTGTTTCCTCTCCTTTCCCCCTGACTTCTTGCTTTGTGGTTGTAATGTGATCTTTCAGCTTTCATTTGAGTTAGAATATTACATGCTTTTGCTTAGCTTTCAAGTTGTTCACCTCTAATTTCTGAACTGCAATTAGAAATAAACTTTTTTCTTGCCCTTACTTTTCTTTTTGCATTCTAGGGTGGCAATTAAGAAGGTCTGGGTGAGTAGGTTACCATTTTATCCAGCTCTATTACTCTGACTGATGGAGCTATTAGATAAAGGCAAACTGTAATTCTTTATTGCCTGCCTGGCTCATTTCTGCACTTTGCCCTGGAGAAGAGCTGCATAAAAGATCAGAGTGTTATTGAAAACTCCTGAGCAAATATTGAGCAAGTTGCTTGGTCACTCAGGTAATGACAGAATCTCACAGACAGGTAACGTGTGGGTGTGAGTGGTGCCCGTTTGTTTGGGTAAATAGGTGGTGAGAAACTGCTGGCATGGTGTAGCTGCAGGGAGATGGCTTTAGGAGAGAGTCACCGAGAACACTTTGTATATGATAAATATGCTTATAATTAGTGAGATCATTAGCATGGACACCATGTACTTAAGTATTCACAAAGAAGTCTTTAAGCTAAGCAGTTAGCTTCACAATGAAGGAAGAGACAAAATGAATTATATACAGCTGAATAAGCTTTTCAGAATCTCCAAGGAGGTGACTTGTCTGTTGATGGCCAGTGGGGGTCGAAGAGTGAAATAATTACTTAACAGCATGTAAACAATGTGAGATGTGAAGTGTGCATTTTTTTCCTTTTCTTTTTCTTTTCCTTTTTTTTTTTCATTGAGAGAGTTTCTTGTTGCGATGGCTCCACTGGGACAAGCAGCAGAGAAATTTGATTAAATGGATGCCTGGGGTCATGACCCTGTCTAAACATGCTGCAGCTCTCAGCATTAATCAAAGAATGTTAAAAAAAAAAAAATTCTGACCTTGCTGCATATGAGTATTGGTGAGCTCTGAATGCAGCGGTGGATGGATCGAGGGCTGTGTGTGGCTGCGTGAGCAGCCCGCGTACAAAGAACAAGAGGAGAGGAGGCAGGTTTCAAGGACAATGGCAACTCATCGTGTTGTTTTAGTTCATGTTATGGGACTTTCGTGTGGTGATAGGCCATCACCAGCAGTGAAGTTTGGAGATCCTGTTAGAGTGCACACGGGAATGCAGCTTTTTATTAGGAACTGCTGCTGCTTGAACCCTGTGCATGGAAAATATTTATAGCTCAGTGGTACAAGTGAGACCTCTGCGCTTGGAAGGATTCTTGGCCACCTCTCCTTGGTTTAATGGATCTGAAAGTACAGAGAAAGCAACTGCAGTTTGTAGGAGTAGCTGGGATTAGTGTCATGCTCATTGTTTAAGTGTGTATTCTTAGAGTTCCTGTAGTACCAGAGTGAAAGGTGTTGATTTTTACTGAGCAAATTACATAATAATAGAGGGTGCAATAAATCAGAGAATGAGATGTGGCCATCAGTCCATATGTGATTTTATTTATTGATTTATTGTATTCTGGATACCTACCTGAAAACTTCTGATCCGTACGATTTAGCTCTCAGCACCAGCAATTCTCATTGGAGGCAAGAATATTTTGGGTAGACAGATAGCAAGTGAGTCAAGTCTCATCAATGTCCAATTCTGAAAACAGTCCGAGATAGGGATAGATCTTTCATCTACCTTCAAATTATTTACCTGGTATTGGAAGCAGTGTAATCACAGTAGCATACTAATTTCTGACCTGTTACCCTGCTGTAGAGCAGGATGCTACTGCTCTAAAATGAGTTCTGCAATATTTTGTGGTGTGTTTCACTTCTATTAGATGATGTGAAACATGCTAAATAAAGAAGTGTATTGTGCATAATAGTGTAGGCTGTGAGTCAAACTTGACCCCAATTAGTAGAAGTCTGTATTTTGAATTGTGGCTGGTCCTCCTTTGGACAAGTATTTGGAGGGTGCGATCTGGCAGTCTGGTGTAGATAAACCAAGTAACACAGTGGAGGTGACACCTGGAAACTAACTGTGTTTAAAGGCACGTTGGTTAGCTTTCACAAGGCACACGACTTCAAATTTATTTTTCAATGCCCTCCAAGTTCCACACTCTGCAAAGACTTTGGATGTTCGTTCTTGAGAGGAGTTAAGAAGTTAGCGTAGAAATAGCTTCCACTTAATCTGAGAAGGATTTAGGGGAAAATTGAATATTATGCTACTATAGACAACTTTTCAAGCAGGTAAGAGGACAAAGGAGATGATTAATTAGTTTGGTCTTTCTGTCTGTTGTTCTCCCTAATGGTGCCACTTATGAAATGTTGAGTTTATTAGTGGAAACAGCTCCTGTACATTTACAAGTTGGATTCAAGTCAAAAATAAATGCCTGAAATTATGAAATTAAAAATTACTAAACTATGAAGAGATGTAAATAATGTGAATATATGTGTAGAGCATCTATTTGAAGAAGATACCCCAAAGTCTGGAAACACCTGAAATAGCTGGATAGGTCGTAGAGATTACATTCAGTGCTGCAACGAGAACAGTAGGTCCACACTGGGAACTGTAGAAACCTTCAGCTGAAACTGTTTTTTCAAAGCGTACTGATTCATCATGGAATCCATCACCGGGCATGGACCTGTGTTTTTAATGTCATAACTTTGCATGAAGGGCCTAACAAGCAAATTTTCACTTGAGCCATACTGTGCATGTTACCATGATAGAAAAGTTGCCAAATACTTGAATTTCAGTATTACAAATTAATAATATATGAACATTAGTTTAAAAGATCATGTGTGTCATCTCAAGAAGGGAGCCTCTTCTAGGACCTAGCATGAACCACCAGTTTTGAAAGGGTTTTAAATTGCTGTGTAAATCACTGATGATGACACCAAAACCTAGTCTAGTTGCAGACTTGTGCATGGCCTTGTCAAATTGAGATCACTAACACAGAGATGGCTGTTACCATGATTTTTGTTAATCTTCTTGGCCTTCCTGGTTTTAGCTTTTAGCTTCCTTCTTAATTTGTTCTTCAGGAAGGAATTTCATTATCTTAGCTCTGGACCTTCTCGCAGGCATAATACCCTTCAGAAATTCATTGACTGGAAGAAACACAGTCTCTGAAAAACGTCCTGTGATGCTAGTGAGTTGTTAGGTTCTTTTTGAAGTGGAACCGTGGAGAGCTTGAAGAAGCAAAGGTGCAATTTTTTGGACTTTTACAGTTTGGAGGGGCAGTTTGGATTTCACAGCATCAGCTGTATATAGGTATGGTGTAGAATGTGACATCAGGCATGGCCTTGTGCAAGGACTGCTTGGTGGGCAGGCATGGGAGCTGTTATGCTGTGGAACATCAACTCAAGGGGAGCGTTACTCACAGCTAGCTGTGTGCTAGTCCCAGTGCCTGGAGGGGAGTGTGTTCATCTGCAACGTCCCTGTTTGTGTGGCCAACTCCTTCCTGTCCGGCTCTCCTACACTGTCTTCCATACATCATGCTCTCCAAACCAAGCTGCTGTTGCTCTGTTTCCCTGCCGACTGAGAACCAGTGCTCTTGGTCCTTGTGCTTGGGAAAGGAACAAGGCCTCCTGTGCTTCCCCCTTCTTCCTGTGTAATATCAAATAATCTCTTCTGCAACTTGAGTACTGTTGAGCAGCAGGAATTGTGACACAGGGCTGGACTGAGTTCCTGGGGCTTTCACAACAGCTCTAACCAATTGTCAGAATACTCCATAGAGTGTTTTGGTCTTTGCTTGTCAATGCAGGTATGAGTCAGAAGTTGAAAGTTGCTGCACATAGGGTTGGATTTTTCAAAGAAAACCAATCTGTTCCTGTTGAAACCAGAGGCAGTAATTATATGATGATGTTTAGTCTTGGCTTTGATAATCCAACAGCAAGTGTGTTTGGAAGATCCACCTCAGTTTCCCACTTCCTGAGCCTTTAAGAGCTTCTGAACTCCTTGAAGAGATTGAGACAAGTTATGATAATGAAGGCAAGCTTTGGGGTGTGCCATGATGGGCCCCAACGCTTACTCTGTGAGAGGGAATAAAGAAGTTTTAGGAAGCTTCCTTTATACTAGTGTCATAAAATTCATTGCATCTGTCAAATGCAGAACTGTATCTGATGCCCTGAGGACTGTTACGTACGAAGCCCTTCTGCTGGGGGACAGAGTTATGGTTGTTCAGGTACTTTAATTGTGCACTTCTAGGGTGTCTGATTTGGGTACAGTTAGTATCTGAATTTCCTAACTTACAGCACTTCTAAGTATTTTGTAATTGTAACTTTTGAAGTGTTTTCAGTTATTGGTAAATGTTCCTGTTTTTTAGCTTTATTTTACGCTGTTTTTCTGTCTGTGATTTTGGCTGGTACATGCTATATATTTCTATAATTGCCTGTATTTGTCTTTAAGAACTTACACAGGAGGAGGCTGCTGTTGCACTGACAGGGATAGAGGTCATTGTGTTCAAGTCAAGCTGTTTGTATTTTTATAATTACAGTGCAGGACAGTTGTTTTGTTCATTAGAGCAGGTTATTCGTATATAAATTCCTTTCTGTGAATGTTTCTGAAAAGGAATTAAACTCGCTGCACGTCAGTGTCTTTTTACCATTGCCCCATGACACTCATAACACACTGTGCCACAACTCATGGTTGCAGATCTCGCATTTCTGAGACTTTTTTCTAATAAGGCTTAAAATTTTAAAAATTAATTGAATTTGGATGCGAAATTATATATTTTAAAACAGCCTACGTGGACAATGACTTTTAAATACCTTTATTTAGCTGTGCTGAATGTAACTTGTGTTATTAGAGTTTACTGTTTCTTTAACACAGAAAACCTTTTACACAAAGTGCTTGTTTTTGTGTAATAAAATCAGATGACTGGGTCTCAAGTTATGCACATGCATTTGAGACTAATTTATGGGGGTTTTTTTAGCAAAACGAGTAGCTTGAGGAGGAGTCAAGTGGTTGAAAAGAATGTTTATCAAAGTGTTTGTAGTAGGTTAAGAAAAAATTTCATAGTCATCAGTAAAAGGTTTTAGATTCTAGTCTCTGAAAAAGGATGTTCTTGTGTATTCAGTGTTTCACATCATGGTACCAGGCGTTGAGGGTTTACCCTAAGCTCGTTTTCTCTGTAAAATGGAACTTACTGATAGTGACTGCAGGATTGGCACCCCTGCAGAGGGCAATGCCCAGCTTCTGCAAAACTCACCCAAATACCTGTGTTTTACCCGAGCTCCAGATAGACTGTGAGCCGTTCCGGCATTAGGAGTGACTTTCTCAGTTGCCTGTGCAGTGCTCAAGCCTATAATGACTCTGCTGAGGGGTGGACTGGTTGTGGCTGAAGCACTCTGATGGCTCCGTCTGCTTGCTCTGGGCTGGACTGACACCACTGGTGACTTTTTCACTGGTCATCAAACATCTGTCAGATGGTAAAAAAATGATTTTTTTTTAAGTTAGACATAGTTCTACAACTGCAGCTGACTTTAAATGGTCTAGTGATCTTTGTTATTCCAACACTGCCAGAAGCGCAGCAGGCAAACAGTGGTTTGGGGTTTTTCTGTTGTTCGTTTTCTCCCCTTTTCTCTGACCTGACGGTTTGTGCGATTGTCTTGGATCCTTCAGTCAAGAATGAGTGTCAAACAGGTGATTTTTTTACACAGGCAAATAGAGAAGGTAGGGCACAATTACCACAGCCTTTTTTCCAAGGAGGTTTTTAACCTGGACTGGTGCGTGGGGTTAGGCTCGCCTCGGGCAAAGTGTGTGTGACTCCAGCATGAGAAGAGGGTGGGGAGTTGCATGTTGCAGACTTTGATTAAAATAAAGTGATTCCTGTAAATTTCTTAGAGTGCAAATAAGACCAATATATGTGTGTCTGTGTAATCTCTACACATAAATACAGAGCCTGGCAGCCATGGCTCGGTTGCCTTAAGTCATGTGTTTATTCAGATATTAAAAGGAACTTCAGGAAAAGCATACTTTTTAACAAAATATTTTGTTAAAAAGAGTTAAATTTATTCATTGTTCCTGCTAAAACAATTCTACAGTAAATATTTTAAGTGAGTTTCATAGGGAACACAATGGCCCATCGAGACTCAAGTCACACTGACAGCACTAAAAGGCATCGCTCGATTTATGAGAGCGCTCTGTTTACCCAAGAATGGAGAAATTTCCCTTTCTAAATGGGACAGCCTTATCTTTATTATTCCAGTGCCTTTTAGTTTACAGTCCTGCTGCAAGCAATGTTGCAGGAGCTTATTTCAGGATTCCTAAATAAATGAGCAGGCAAAACGAATGTTGGGTGCTAGCAATCCACATTTTATATATTGTGTGATTGAACGTAGGCCTTGCCGAAGAGCGGAGAAGAAAAATGACAGTGGTACTTTATTTACACAAAGTTGTGATAACAGAAGGTAAATTGAGCCTCTGAAAATAAACCCTGTTTACAAATCTAGGTGTTCTTTTTAAAAAAAAAATAAACCATGAACTAAGCTGTGGTGGCTGTGAAGATCCAGTCCCAGAAACATCAAAGAAGCCATCCCTCTTCTTTTTAATCAAATCTGTGTCAGAATGGATGTAATTGTACATCTTGTTTCCTGAATTCAGGCAAGACCACTACCAACCTGCACATATTGTAGCTGGCTTGTGAATGCTTGTCTGTCACGTGAGTGGAATCAAGCCAATTTTTTATTTGCAAAAAGCAGCATTCCCTCGTATGACCCAAACAGCCTACTGCTGATTGCGTTGTCTGCATCCGGATGTCCCCAGGAAGTGTCCTGTCCACGCGGTGGTACAGGCACAGGGTATCTGTGTGCACAAGGGAAGTTTTCAGTGTGTTGTGTCAATTGTAACGACAAAACCAGCTGATGTGAGTTCAAGCACAGAGCATTATTTTCTCGCTGATAGAATTGTACAGAATACAGCAGCTGATGGGAGCTAGAGCGATGTGTTCTGTTTCCATCTTGAGATAAAAATCTGATAAAGAAAACAGCTGATGTAAGTTAAAACAGGGTGTACTATTTATATGCTAAAAATAACATTTGGAATGCTTTTGTGTTCAGTTATCTTTGCTGTCTTGAGCAGCAATTAATAATTTATTCTACCTTTCTTAATCTGTTTTTCTCTCTTTATCAATGGACCTTCACTGGAAAAAACTGCTGTGACGAGTCACTCAGATCCTGTGGTTTGATACACTTGGATCTTTAATTGATGGCGTGTTCTCTTTTTTAAGCATACTGCTACTGCAGAGCCTCTCTCATCTGCAGCTGAAATTGTACTTAATGTGCTTTTCCCAGTTCTGTTTGGTTTACTTTTGCATGCGGCTGCTTCCCTCGTCCACCCCTTTTGTCATCAAATAACCCACCATCCTGAAGGATGAACCTTAACCCTCCCATCAAAACCAAACAACCCCAAGGCTTGCAGAACCAAACCAATAGTGTAACCTGATTTAGGGAAAGACTTTGACTGCGGAATAAGATATTCAGCTGATAAATTATCTGCTAAAAACCTGGATCTTTTGTTTTTCCGTAGAAGTAGTCAGGTTCCTATGGCAAAACTTGGTTTTTTTAATGATTTAAATAAAATAAAATTGATCTTTGAAATGGATCTGATTTTCAGCTCTTTAGTGATGTTTATTATCCTCTAGATTTTTGCTCAAGGTCTTGCCATCTTATTGTAGAAATTTAATACTATTTTAAAGTTGATGAGAGGCCCATGGCTTAAATTCTAAGCAGAACCTAGGGCCTAAAGAGCAGTTTGGAGAACAAAAATCAGCAATAACCAGTTGCTGCTTGTGGGAGGTTGAGATTTAACAGCAGTTTATATCCTTAGCTGTACTCTGTAGTGATTAAATATGGAAAAGCTTTCACCCAACTTCTTAGTGCACTCATTTTGTGCATTTTCATTATGGTTTAGGATGTACAGCAGCTGAAGAAAACCATTAAAACATTGCCTGTGTTTGCCTGACGTGCCTTTTTTGCCCTTAAATGCATTTTGAATTTTCCCAGGCTTTGGGAACAAGCGATGAATCGGGCAGTGGCATTGTTCCGGGGTGGTGGCAGCCTCTCTGCCTGTCCCCTGCTCCTCGGTGCAGGACCTGCTTGCATGGTCTCTCTCGTTACAGCCGAGCTTCAGATGTTTGTCTTCCCCTAATTAGATATACGTAATCCATTCACCCGGGTTGCGATGTTCCCCTTCCCTTGTCCTCGCTGTCTTCGGCCAGACAATGAGCACAAAGCTACAGTAGGACTCGTTTTCTCATTATTGATTTCACGCACCAGCTGGCAGCTGTTTTAGCTTGTTCGTTTTTATAACCCTCTGGGCAACTTTTTAAAAGTACTTTTCTTTGACCATCTGCTAAATGCAATTGGTTTAATAATTAAAGACTTGCCATCCCTTTTCAGATAAATACAAATGCTGTTTCTGCAGCTGAGAGTTCAGTGGTTTTGTTTTAAGCCTAGGTGGGATGTTTTTTGTCAGGGCTGGGAGTGATGCAGTCGCTCCACTGCTACGGTCACAACTCCTTCCAGGATCCCAGCTCTCGTGTTAATAACGCGGGGGTGGGATGAACTTCTCTGTGGATTTTGTCCACATCACAAACCTGGCGCAGGGTGTGGGGAGGAGGGAGTTTTGTCCAAGCTCTGTCTTGTTTTAAGTCCTTAGAATTCCCAAATCCTGTGTTTGTAGGAGTTTGGGGAAAACCTCTCCAGTCAGCAGCGTATTTCAGTTGAGTTGTGTGGCTAGTGCTGGCGGTAAGCAGCAGAAGCGTTTGGAGGTGTCTTGCTGGTGTTAGCTGGGGCTGTACTGGTAATGTCAGCCTTTGGTACCACCATCTGCCTCTTCTCTGACTGGGGTCAGCGTGGCAGCCCCAGCACCCCTTCTCAGCACAGGCTGGAAACTCTTGGAAACTGTAAAAGCTTCCTCAGTGTTCTGGTATATTTAGCTTATTTTTTTCTTTTTCCTTTGATGACGTGACAGGGAGTGAGACGTTAGTGTCTCACTTGGAGTAATTTGAGATGAGATGATAAGCAGTATGTTAAAGTTCTGTCTAAAAAGAAATGTTATAAAAGTAAAGGCAAGGACAGTGGGACACTGGTGTGAGTGGGACCCTGGGAGCCCCTGGTTTTTCCATGTTGTGTGCTTCCTAGGCAGGACGTGTAAAAAAGATCCAACCTTAGTTTGAACTCATCCTTATGCTGTGATTAGATCTAAACTTTCCCATGATTCCTTCAAAAAGCGCTGCTGAAAAATCCTTCTGTTTACCAAACAGTTTACCATTTGTTTCAGATGTACCTCAAAGCTGACCTGTAGGATTGCTCTCTTGAGAGGTGAAAAAGGGTAATTCATTTTTTATGTTCCTTTAATCTTGGAATTCTCTCACTGCGCAGGAATCGGTGCTTTTTATTTTGCCGTGGCATCATTTATTCAGCAAACATTCGTTACCGCACAACGTATGCTTGCAAAATTGATTAGAAATCGGTGTGGAAGAGGAAAGCCTATCTGAAATTGTCAGGGTTTTTAAATATAATTGAATAAGACTTTTCTACAGAACAAAAAAGGAAATAGTCATATGTTTTCTTAATAAGATGAAAGATATCTGTGTTTGCTTTGAGATTTGAATGTTTGTTTGTTTTAAAAGTATTCCCATCTTTAATATTTTTGTACTTTACAAACATAATCTTGTTCCAGACAGCTGTGATCTCTGGTCTCCTCTAATTCCTAAAGCAGACAAGAGCAAGTCAGATTTTCCAGAGTATCTGGCTAAGTAGCCTCTGCAATATAATTGAACTGAAAGTGAATGCTTACAGTAAAAGTTCAGATGAGAGTGCAAAGTTTGCATGAGAAATTCCTTTCTTGAACTTAATCCTGTGGTGGTTCTTGTATGAAGCATTCTCATCATAGGTTTCGTGGCTGCAGTATTTTTTTAGATTGTGACAAGTATGCCCTAAGCTGTATAAACCACGCCGTGCTTTGCATAGGTATTTGTCTTTCAAACAAACCGCCCCGCTTCTCTTCCTTTTCTGCTGCCTGATTTCACGAGCTGACTCTCTTTGGGAGGCTGTTCATTCCAAGCCTGTCGAACTCTCTATAAATGCCAAATGGGCAGAGGAGATAAATACCATTTCTTGTACTTGTTGAAATAGCGCAGTTGACAAAAATCAGACGGCTGAACAAAGCATGTTCAGGTCAAAATGATGTCTCTCTTTATTAAGTTAGAATTGTTCTTCCTTGAATGCCCTAAACCTCTTAGTGTTTCACAAGACTTTGTGTGGTTTCTTTGAAGTGTCCTTTTCCTGTCCTAAGTTCAGCTATAAATGAACTGCAGATGGATGAATGGCTGATGGGCCGAGCCAGGGAGTTCGGTTCAGGATCAGGCCATGAGCTGCGGTACAGGCTGCCATGGGCACAGCTCTGCTGTGGGTAGAAACCTGCTCAGAGCCTGCAGATCCCATGACAATTGCGGGAACCCCTGGGTTTGGTCTATTTAAATAGAGTGAATTTATTCACTGTACTTGTTCACAGCGAAAGCTCCTTGATTTGCCCCTGGACACTGTTTACATGAACTGAGGAGTGTGGGAGAAGCTGCTCATCCCTTTCCTCTCAGTGCTGATCTACACAAAGATCTGGATGTTTCCTTGTTTCTGACCTCCTTCTAAAGAGGTTAGGAAGGGAAACTCTTACAAATGAATCTCCCCATAACCCCGCTGGCCTTCCCCTTCTTGGGGCTGCAGCCGTTTCTCAGAGAGCCGGGCAGAAGCCCCGCCTGGGGTTTGCACTGTGGTGCTCCACAGGTCTAAGTCCTGTGGAGAATTGGCTTTATTGGGGTTTTAGATAGCATTTTTACAGCCAACTTTTTTCACACGTTCACAAAGAAAGAAGTTCAGGGTCTGTAAAAGGAACAGTCATCATCGAACGCATTTGCCGGCACTTCCCAGGATAAATATTTTTGGTTGTGCCGAGTAATGATGTGTCGTTGGTACAAATTCTGAAAGCAAGAAGTGCTGTTTCATGAGTTACTTTTTTCTTAAATTTTTCTTCTGACAAAGCTTTACCCCGATTTTCTTTCCCTGAAGTGGCCGTTTTGGTCGCTGGGCTGTGGGCTGGTGTTTGTGACAGGCAGGTTGCTTTGGGATGTGGCTACAGACAGCTGTCTCCTTCAGAAAATGGGCTTTTGGCTTTGAGGTGCGGGTTGAAATGGATGTTGACATGAGTAAATTAATCCAGTTTGTCACAGACACTGGAGTGTGGCAGAGAGTCAGGTTTTCTCTCCCCTTCCTCTTCAGCCTGTCCCCTTATAATAGAAATACAGGCGGAGTTTTTCGTAGGCCACAGCCCGAGTCATTATGTAATTACTTAATTGATCCCCGCTGGGAGACGCCTCCCAGCTCTGCTGCAGGACTGTGCATCACGGTTCAAAATCAAAACCTGAAAGGATTCATTCTCCCCGCAAACATGCAGTTTTTGTCCCGTGCCATTGATTGCTTTCAGATGGTGAACCGGAAAGGATTGATGTTCTACCGTGCCTCTCTGGAAGGATTGTCAGTGAAAATGGGGTCTGCCTGCAAAATTCGAATTCCTGAATAATTCCTGTGCTTTTCAAACTGGAATTCAGACTCTTCAATGGAGTAAACCATTGATAATGCTATAAGCAAATACACTAAAAGTTTGGTATATCTCGTTTTGTGAGTAGTCTAATAATAACGTTAATACTTACAAATAGAAGGAACTTAATTCATGAAGTGATGGTCTGAAATAGGTCTAATTTTGCCAGCTTGGTCATTGTCTCCATGCTGGTGCAATACCTTTGGGTATGCCCTTGTCTTCAGTCGCGTGGAATGAGTGAAGCCCACACCTGTATCTAAAACCAGGCCAACATTTCTGTGGCATTTGTGCAAGGAATTTATACTGATCGTGGTGAGATTTAATTGAGCACATAATTCCCGTAGGACAGAAAGGGAAAATACACACTTTGGACAGGATGGGAGAAAACATAGATGGTCAGTGCTTCTATGCTATAGCCTTCAATTCCAGAAAATATAAAATAGATAGTGTATTGAGGAGTTTCTAGGAAATGTTAACAGTACATTTTCATCTTTAGTTATTGCTCGATGTGCAAGTAGAATGTTAATTGCAGTTAAAGGTGTTTTCAAAGGAGGGCTCAACTCAATGAGAACTGAGAAACCATAGCTTAAAGTAGTTCCATGTAAAGATATCATGATTCTTAAAGTATGAAAAATGCTTTTTTTCTAAATATTGTACCTTTTGATGTATTATTTCAGACAATTTTATGCAGGTTCCGTTCCATTAATATGTACTAAGTTCTGAAGACTCTTTGGAAAAAGAAAAAGTACAAACACTGCTGGAAAGAAATAGAAATAAAACCTTCAAAAATCTTTTGGTATAGAAAGATCAGCTTATTTGTAGATCCATCATCCAAGTTCTGTAAAACTGGAAAAAAAAAAAAAACAAACCCTTGAAGAATTCTAAATAACTCATTGGTGTTACTGATGCTTCCAAGTGAGTGAAGTGTGTGGTGGTGAAGATGTCTTAGGTAGTCATTATTTGTCTTTTTTACGTCCTTTGTAATTGAACAAAATAGTTACTTGGAGATTGTTTGTATTTGTTTGCAAGTTATGTCAAATACAGTAAGATTTATAGGTGCCATTAAAAGTCCATATCGATTTCCCAGAGTCAACTGGGAGTTTACTTGGAAAGTCAATCATTAGTTGAATGAGTGTCCAAAGCCCATGCTGATTTCTATTAGTAGTTTAAGTTTTTAAGCTAAAATGAGTATTTTTAGAAAGAAAATGTAGTAGGCTCTGAGTTCTGGTACGTAAAGACTTGTGTTTTTTATTCAGTGCTAGTGATGCAGTCACATGCTGTTCTGCTCTGGGAGTATACTGGGAAGTGATGCTTGAGCCTTCATTATTGTTTCATGTTCTAATTCATGGGGATTCACTCTCTGAGCTTTCCTAGTACTCAACCCTTTACTGCCCAGCCCTGAGCGTATTTATAGTTAGCCCTGCAGTGATTCATTGTGCTGTGCAGCGGCGAACGCCGATGAATCAGGAACTCTCAGCCCTGAGGAGCCTGCGAACTGCATGTGCAGGGTAAGGGGTGGGGGGGAGCGAGGGTGCAAGCAGAGGGGGCAAGATAATGGCAAGTGATGGTAGTTCCCTTTTTCTCCTTTAAAGCCTGGTATTGGGATTTGATTTAGGGGCTAGAGGAGCAAATGTGAGGTAGATTCCTGGCTTGTACCAGCAATACTGTGGCCAGCAAGACCAGGGCAGGGATCATCCCTAGCACTGGTGAGGCCACATCTTGAATACTGGGTCAGTTCTGGCCCCTCGCTCCAACAAAGACATTGAGGGTCTGGAGCGTGTCCAGAGAAGGGCAACGAAGCTGGTGCAGGGTCTGGAGCACAAGTCCTGTGAGGAGCAACTGGGGAAACTGGGGTGTTGAGCCTGGAGAAAAGGAGTCTCGGGAAACCTTATCACTCTCAACAACTCCTTGCAAGGGTTTTGGAGTGAGATGGGGATTGGTCTCTTCTCCCAAGGAACAAGCAGCACAACGAGAGGAAACGGCCTCAAGTTGCACCGGGAGTTAGATTGGATACGAGAAAAAATTGCTTCAGTGAAAGGGCTGTAAAGCCCTGGATCCAGAGAATTGGTAGAATCACCATCCTTGGAGGTATTTAAAAGACGTACAGATGTGGTGGTTAGGGACATGGATTGATGAGGACCTGGCAGTGCTAGGTTAATGGTTGGATTTGATGATCTTAAAGGTCTCTTTCAACCAAAACGGTTCTGTGGTTCACTCTCAGTGCTTAACCCCCTCTTCTGGTTTCTTCGTTTCTTTTTGCAAAGTGATGTGGAAAAGGAGAGGGGACAATATTACAGGAGAGGGGGATGATGCTGTCTCATGATTCCCATTCTTCCATCCATGTCCTTTCAAGTTGGGATGGCATAAGGTTGGGTTTGGGAGACTGAAGAAGCTACAGCTTTGCAGTATGTTATCTGCCTCCTGGGATTCAATTGTGTAGCTTGTCCTTGCGTGTCCACCACGTCCTGGAGCTGAGCGTAAGGATTTTGGCTCTTTGTCTTGTTTCTGTTGACAATTCCTTTCTTACACTCCTGAGAAGAGATTTTTTTTTTTTTGAGAGGAGGTAGCACCATCTCCATAGGTCAGGCAGAATGGTTATAATTAATTGATGATACATTCTCCTTACACGTAGTTCCATGGACAGCTTATGGGATATCTGTGCTAATGGATTGATCCTGTTTAATGTATATTAGTAATTAAAGAAAATACATTTTTAAGAGGCAAGGATATATTTAATTTTAATAACTACCTTTCCCTGAATCCAGAAGTCTTTGTGCAGACCTCTAATGGGTAACATTAGTCAAATGTGTGATAGATCAAATTGTTAAGTATGAAGGGTGTTGTTAATGTAACACAGAAGAGAAATCTTGTGAGGTAACTTGGAATAACACACAGGAAGAGTGCATTCATCATGGCATGCTGACAAAACATCTGAGTAATGATGGCCATTAAATCTTTTGTCATGGCTAAGATACAAAAAAAGAAAACAAGGAAGTGTGAGCCATTTAGGGAAATTGCCATTTGACAGGTAAACCTTTCTGCCTCTGTGTATTCTTCTTTATATTATGGAATGAATTTGCGTTTTAGAAGGAAATTCATTTTGCCTAGCAATTACAGGGGAAAAAGGTGAATTTCTGTCTCTAGTCAAACATTTCAGTGGAAAGAGCGACGCTTTCTTCCTTTTTTTTTCCTCCCCTTGATCCATGAGTTTGGTTTTAACAGTTTGAGGAGGGGAAAAGAAACCCACATCAAAACAACCAGCCCGCAACATTCTCGAAGATTTGATTTATTGATTTATTTGTTTTTTGAAAAAGACCCAATATCCCACCATCTGTATTGTCTTTGCATGACCCTGTGTGTGAATAGATTTTAACTGGCCCCAGGAGAAGGGTGGGATTCAGACACGCTTGTTTCTGAATTTTGTGGTGGGGGATTGGAAGAAGAGAAAACTGAAGCAGAAGTGATTTCATATATACAGATCTGTATGCTTGTGTTGACAGATGATGGTCTGTGTTTATCTGTCTGGACACAGATGGGTTTGTTTACTAAATTGTGAGTTTATGCATCAAAGGCAAAATCTCCTCAAGTTGCTGCTGTGGTGAATGATCACCGAAGAGTTGTTGGGAAGCGCAGTACCTCGTTAGGCTCAACCCTGTCCTGTGTTTCTCGTTACTTCTATGTAGGTGACAAAACAGCATGAGCCCTTAGCCCAGAGGCTCCCTCCTAGCCTTGGCACCACCCAGCAGGAAAGAACGGGGATGGCCTGAAACCAGCTTTTCTGGAGAGGACATTGATGGAATTGGCATTTTGTAGCAGCCGGTTCCAATATCTCATTTTCATAAGAGGGTGAATAAGAAGAAACTGGTGATGCTGAAGTAAAGACAGAGTATGTTGTGAGACATTCTGACGTTGATAGAAAGATCTATCAGGTCACCAAAGTGTATCCACACAAGCAATGTTGTGTTATTGTTTTAGGAGGAAATGAGGCAAATTACAATAAAAACTGCATTTAGCCCAGAAAGAATTTGTAGCAAAATTGTCCAGATGGTTTATCTTAACCTTGACAGCAGAAATGTTAACCAGATTAGAAATCTAGATATCAGTGATATAGGAAGGACTGTTTGGAGCAATGCTTCTGTGGCTCACAAAGCACTTGTGGGAGAGAAGTCATCTTCAGCAGCATAGCTGGTGAGTCAATGCTGTGAGAGCCAAAACCCACAACCAGCACTAACCCTTTAGTATTAGTAATTAAGTTATTACTGTGTTAATGTGTTTGGAGAGAGTAACCAGCTCTCTGGAAAGGAATTGTTAGGTTTAATGTAAACTTTTTTCCTGTGGGGGTGGTGGTGAGAGAGAGCACTGGTGGCCCTGCTGAAGATACCGGTGTATGCAATAACAAGGTGATTGAGGGCAGCAAAAGGGAGCAGCCTTTGGAGGATGCTGAATCTTGCTTTACGATAAAAATCTTACAGGTGACACTGAATCCCCCCAAGTTACCTGCCATATACAGTCCAATAAACTTTACCCTTTGGCACAACTGCTCATTAAAGGTTCTTGTAGCTTCTCAAACCGTGTCCTTCTGTCTGAGACACAGCGTTCTTGAGTATCTGTGCCAGCGAGCACAGCGGGACTGGGTTGTGTATGAATTGCTCAGGCTACCCATCGATGCCTGTACTTCTAACGATTTAAAGCACCTCCCAGTTTAGGTCTAACTGAACCCAAGTCAGAAGAAGAGGAAAGAAAGTTAGTTCATTTGGCTTTCACAGGTATTTTTTCAGGTGTTTTCTTTTATTCAAATTACATAAAATGTGTTTACCATGTAATTTGCTGTTGTATGCAATATTTTTTTCCAATTATTGCACTAAGAAAATGTTAATATTTCTGGCAGTTGCATGTGTCTTCATCTAAGTAGGGAAACTCAGCACAGCTTTCAGTAGTTCATTTGGGTTTTTATTGCTTGCTTGCTTGAATCTCTTTAAGTGAATGGTCAAATTTTAGTGCTGTAGGTTTTAGTAAAATAAAACCTTTCTTTCACAAACTGAATTTGCTATGTATAACTTAGAAACAATTGCAAATGCAAGTTTATTGAGTTTTGTTTTAGTGTAATCTCTTCTAAAAGCAGCTTTGAACCCCCAAACTGTGGTATGTCATTAGCAGTGTTTGTAGAGCAAGGAAAGAAAGGCAGGTCTGGAAATTCTGCTGGAAGTTGTTACAGCAAAGTAGCAGCCCCAAAAGAAGTGAAGTGGATTGGATCAATTTGTAGTTTTAAACTATAGAGACATTGGTAAAATAGCTGAAAACACACATGAAACATGGAGGGAGGGAAAAAAGGGAAGGAGAAGGGGTATGATAGCCAGTAATGGAATAAAAATGTAAGGGATATACATAAAGGTTATGAAATCTTCTGACCTCACTTCAGATATTGTTTTTGTTCTGGTTACCATATTCTTTAAAGATGTAACATTTGAAAAGGGGAATTTGATTGACCTTATGACTAAAGATAAGAACTCTGAAGAGAGGCTAAAATCATGAATTTCTATAACCTTTAAAGAGCAAAGGTTGAAAGGCATTTAATTGAAAAATATAAAATCTCCTGAATTATATATCAATATATAACTATTTCTTTCATATCGGGAATTATTATAAAAGGAAGGCTATATGTCAGTGGAGGAGCAAGTCACTCCACAACCTCTGTGCGCTTGCTCCTTTTGCCTTTCTCAGTCAAGCACGAGGTCGAACAGGCACAGAGAGAGCAGCTTCCCATTCACTGTTAAATTTTTTCCAAATCGGCTTTGGTAATTTTAAAACTGTGGTGTGGAATGAACGTGGGGGAAAAACACCTGAAAAAGTATGAAATTACCCTCAGATATTTGAACAATCTTACTGATCCTCGCTGGAGAGCGTTGCAAGGATTCTTCAGAGCGGGGCAGGGGTTAGAGTGTTGGTCAACGTTTCTGAAGAGTGCACAAACTTCGTTAAAACCATGCTTTGTGGTTTACCAAAATGAACAGTCTTGGTGGTAAAACGCCCAAGTCCGGGTCAGTCAGAATCCGTCTGTGACAGATCATCCAAGGACCATGTTTTAAAGCAGTTGGTAAAAATAAGAGACTGGTAAAGAGGAGACAAGCAGCAGCAATATCTTGTACCGTGTACTTGGAAGGCTTTGCACAGCCAGGGAACCTAAAAAGACCTCGATCTCCTGAACTTTGCTGTTAACTCGTAGAAATGAAATCCCTTTTCTAGGAAATGAAGAGCTGTAAGTGCATACAGTTGGTATTTCCCTCTATCTTTGATAGATGTTGCCTCTTGTGCACTTAATCTAATGGAGATTTTGCCACTGACATCACACTTTAGATATAATAATTTAAACACGTGTGAGTTTAAATTGGGCAGCTTTTAAATGCAGCTCTAATGCAGTCTGGTGCTGCACTATAGCTTTCTTATTTGCCTCTTTCAGTATGTACGCACATTATTTAGATGTTTTATGCCAAGAACATCAGGATGTTTTCATTGTTTTGTGTTTGTAAATAACTACCATTTTGAGAAAGCTGTCTGGTCGCTTGAGCTCGTGTATTGATTGAATCTTTCTCTTGAATAGGATCCATGAGAATGCTGAAGGTCCCATTAGAAAATACATAGCTTGATTTATACTTGATGAGAGCTACATTGATCACATTCACATACTGAAACAATTATTGATGGAATCTATGATGAACAAGTCATTCTCCTTGTGATGAACATTGGCTTCTAGCAGACATTTGACACTGAACCATGAGATTCTTTGTTGTTACAGCACATCTGAGAAAATCATTAAGCTTTTTGAAGCCTTTACGGGCTGGGTCTAAGACTATTATTTGCATTAAGACTCATCAAGTGCCTTTCACATCAATTTTGGCTTTCTTGTAGGAGTTAACGCATTAGCAACTCTGTTAGCAGTAGCTGTGGAAGTGGATTTCCAAGAATTGTAACAGTTTTTACAATCTGAAATGAAGAAAACTGTGTTACAATAAACAGGAGTCAGTAGACACTCTCCAACGCTGTTCAAACCATCAAAGCTGTTGTATAGTGTTCTGTAAATCATCATCATCATCATCATCATCATGGCTTGGCTTCGCGGACGAAGATTTGGGAAGGGCTTTAAACGTGAGTACACCCTTCAAGCCTGCGCGGTGGATTTTTTAGGTGAGGCGCAGCGTGCGCGAGACTGGCCCCACCCTTTACACCTGAGGTTCATCTGCCAGGGCCTAGTGAGCTTGGACGGTGACAGCGAAGTCCTCAGGTCGTAGGTTTGGTTAGAGTATCCTTCTCTTAGATGGATGGCCTTACAGGGCTAAACGAGCTCCATCTGCCTGGGTTTGGAGTTAGAGTTGTCCTTCTCCTAGGATGGTTGCCCAAAGGCTAGTGAGCCCATCCTGCCCGTGGACACACTTTGTCTGACCCTTCAGTTGAGACCTGTCAGGCTTGGGAGACCCTACCGGAGGCATATGCCCCCACCAGCATAGCTCTCAACTTCACAAGGGCACGCAAGCTCTTTCCCCACGGCAAGGGGGTGCCCGTGAAAGAGTGTAAATCATACCAAGCTGCTTATAAGCAATTACTTGCAGCCCGTTTCATGCCGTGGAACATGAAGGGAAGAAAGCTGGGCTTGGGTTATTGGCAAGTTTGGTACTTCTGTCTGTAGTCCAAAGTGTTATCACATACATTCAAGGCTATGAAATTTGCTTCCAAGAGGAACAGTTCGATTTTTTGTGACCACCCATGGGCCATTTGCAGACAAAGCCAGTAAATCCAGCAATGCCATAGTTAGAACTAGTCCTGCAGAGGGATACACTGGGTCTGCTTAAAGACCTGGATTGCTTTACATAACGGCCTGAATAATGAATGTGGGTTTTTATTTCGGTCCCCCGAGTGAATGATGCTGTTCCACTCACTGCCAACCCGTTCTTTCAGCCTTGCTTGTGACCTTTGAGTTAAATTTGCTCAGTATAATTTTAGATTCAGGAAGAATGGAAAGATGATGGTATCTTAATAGTGCAACGTTTTTATTGTCTATTTTAAAATACATTGATAACTGCTCTGGTGTTATGATGGAGAACAGCTCACAGATTTACTACCATTCTAATATTTAAGTCTTTGGGGCTCTCTGACCAGTGTGCGCTGGCCTGCAGGCTGACTGTCAGTCCTCTTGACCTTTTTTGCACTTGCCATTTTCTTTGTTTTTTTCAGTAAAGTGGTGTTGCATGTAATGAAATAGACATATAAAAATTAATGCTTCTTTCCAAGCAGAGTTCCTTGATATTCTGCTCCTAAAGTGCATTTAAAAATGTCTTACACAAGGAAGACAGGATCATAGATTGTAGTTTACACGCTGTAGTTTGAGCTGCGAAACTCCCTGCTGAAGGGTGTTGAAGGGTAGGAGCAAAGCTCATTGTCCTGTATCTGCCAACTTACACACATTTTTTCAATATTCTTGAGGACCAGAAATTAGAAAGTCATTAAAAAGAGAGTTTAACAGTCTTTATAGCATGAAGTTTTGCATTGGCCTTCATGAGAAACACATGAGGTAAAAAACCTTAAAAAGAATTATTTGAACCCACCAAACTTGCCCATTAAAGCCAGTTGTATTCAGCAGTGATTTTTTTTTTTTGAGCAGCATCACTTTCATTAGGTAACCACTAGGGATGTACTACATGCAGAAGAATCAAAGAGATGGAGCTGACTCGCATGTGGACTTGCACAGATGCGTTTGCAGAAGGTAGTCCCTGAATAATTTACAAACCAGTAGTATGGAAGAGATGCAGCTCAGTACTACAGCGTGCTGAAAAAGTTATCTTTTTGTAAATTCTTATGTAAAACTTGGACCACTTCAAACTCTGAATATCTTTTTTGGTTTCTTTCTGTTTTCTGTTCCTTTAGAAGAGAAGATCTTTGGGGAAAAATAAAAAAACCCAAATAACCCACACATGGAAAAGTATTACTTAAATGTAGAAGATGGAGCAAATGACTAAAATACCCATTTTTCTTCAAGTACTTCTGAAACCTGCTCCCAAATTATAAGTGAGAATGTTTTGCAAAACTTCCTAGTTTTGCAAAACATTATCTCAACTAAAAAAAGTGGAAAAAAATTCTAACACAGTGTTTCCAGAATATGTAGGATTTTGCTGTTCGCACAGCGATAGACACGTGGTAGTTCAGAGGGAATTCAGACACCGCGTGCTTTGAAATGCATGAACTGCCAGGATGGATAGCAAATTCCTCTCTGGGTAGTTAGCAGCTTGTTGTGCTGATCTTAGCTGATACCAGTTCCTGCTGCTAAATGCTCAGATCTGCCCCTTTCCCCCCAGATGATTGGAATAACTGATGTGAACATCTCTGGGGAAGCTGCTTTGGGAAGTGTGGTATCGGTACTAAATGCATTGCAGCCTGTACTGAACGCCTGCTGAAAGGCATGATAAAAGCAGAGTGGAAATGCTGGGGGGTTTTGGAATGGCATCTCTTCACACATCGTCACTCAACATTAAAGTGAGCTAAAATACCAATATATTCTTGCAAGATAAAAGTTAATTCATTGCAGGTGAAAGGTACCAGGTACCTGTACCAGGAGGCATGACTTAGCGTTGGGTGATACTTCGCAAATAAAAAGTAAGCGTGGATTAACTACATTTCTTAAATTTTTTGTAGTGAGTATTGAATTGAGTGTTACATAAAGATCCTTACAAGCATATGTAAAAACAAAGTAAATTTAGTGATGATGTTGACATAACTGATAAAATTTATAAGAAAATTATTAAAAAACTGAAGAGTGACATTGGTGATTCTCCACATGGTTTAAGCAAGAGTAAATACAGAGGAAGGAAAAGTCCAAAAGGTGAAGTTCTTCATGAAATGGCGAGGTGCTGGGTGGTGGTGTCTGGGTAACTGGAAAGGGTGAAATGAAATATCGTTAGATGTGGAAGGGTTTGGACTCTTGAAGCTTTTCTGAAAGCAGAGGTTGTGTGTGCTACCAGCTATTCCTAGGGAAATGTTCTTGGCATAAATGAGTGAATTTTGAGTAGTTCTAGTGATGAGGGAGTGTTTCTATTGTTAGGGGTCAGCAAACGAATCTTTAAATGTCTTAAACCATTGCAGATACGAATATTAAATGAATAATTTTAGTAGGACTCGTTTGCTCTTCAGATGCTTCGAATTTAAGTCTGTTTATCAGTGCTGCATGAATCAATCACCTTGAGATGTTTTAACACATCTTAGCTACACTTCCCTTGTTACAAAAAGGGAGGAGAATGTTCCAGCACCCTCCCAAGACTGCAAATTAGTGTCCCCTTCAACTTACTACTGCTGCAAAAGGAAGCGACGTGTTAGAAGACAGTATTTTGAGAAAATAAGTATTAAGCAGTTAAAGGTATTGCTTCATACTTGTGTTTAAAGCATGTGCAAGATGAGCAACGTGCAGTGCGTAATGAACGCACGCCCTCAAACCGGAATCTATGGATTTCCTTGACTGATTTCCTGCTGTAATCATGTCCTAGTTGGGAATACTTCACAGAGGAGTTACTGTGGCTCCCCGCGTCTGGGGCTGGTTCTGCCCTGATGCACTTCAGGTGCCTCTGTGGGACCGCCCACAGCTGATGGTTTCCATCTCGGTCTGGCTTTGTGCTGGCTGGAGGGGATAACTGTCTCTAGAGCTGCCGTTCAGCAGCAGCCTGGATTGAGTGCCTGGGTGGGTGGGTGTGGGTGGGGTTTTTCCCCAAGACTGTTACCTGGGTAGAGGGGTAACCTGTCACAGCAGTGCTTGTCAGATTTTCCGAACGGAATCACTTTGATAGGGTGTGGAAATACATCAGTGTGAATCCACTCAGTGTGAAATGGTGTTTTCCTTTGGTTTTTTCCAAAGGAATCTTCACCTGCTCCCCTTTCATGTATTCATGTTTGTACCAGGAGGGCCATGGGGAATGACAGCTGATTGGGGTTTGGGGAGACATTTGGTGAATGAGGCAAAAGTTTTCATGTGATTTTTAGCTTTATTTAGTAATAGTTTTAATGATCCCATTTGGGAATGCTTTGTTGAGGGCTACAGGAGAAGTGTCACAGGGATGAGTCTTAATTCTAAAGAGAGTTTTCAGATATTTTTCACTTTAAATAACCCGCTAGGTGTTTTGGAAACTGAACCGTGTGATGTCTAATTCAACAGTGCAGCAGTCTTCTGCAAAGCAGGACATTCTTCCCATCCTTAGCACTGAGAGTTTGTTCTCTAGTTTCTGTGCCATCACATAGTAGCATCGTTGACTCGCTGCTACCACATGAGCTCTCTCTTGCTGCAATTTATTTATTTATCCCCCCACAAATGGCAAGAGGACAGTTGGACAGTTCATACCCTCTAGATGCGGGACATCTCGTTCCTAATCACTTAAACTCTTTTTTTTTCCCCCCTTGCGTTCCAGATGCTCACAGATGAGAGTTCTGTTCTCAGACATATTTGTTAATAAGAAGGTAACTTAAGTAGTTAACATAACAGCAGTTGATTTGACCTGCTGATATGCATTTTTGCAGAATAAACAAAGCCTGTTATCTGAGATTTTATTTATAAGGATCTGCTCAAGTGATCTGAGATCCCCCCTTGTTTGCCTGTCCTGCCCTAGACCTCAACACATAATCTCACTGTACTGCTGCCCTTCTGACATCTGATTGCCCTTTCCATCAGCATCCATCTAAAAGCATATTTGTCTAAAAAGGAAACAATTAAATTCCAATCTCATACAGAAAACCTTTACTTTTCAAAGAAAACATACTGAAGAAGTCACAAAGTCATACATGACGGGGAACCCTCACTAAATGAGAACCATGAGTCATTAGGCCAAATTCAGCTCCTGCCAAAGTAGACACCAAGTCACTGATCTCAGTGATATTTTGCCTGTTTATATTAGTAATATTATATGCACTTAGTTTTTATTTGTTTTTCCATTAAATCCTGACTATGTTATAATGTACATGAGAAGTATCATCAGTATGTAACATAAATAACAAGTATGACTGGTAAGTGATTACTGAAATATTTCAGATATGAAATGATCTGGTTATAACCAACTATGACAGTGGGCTAAAGTGACTGAATTCTACAAAATTCAGTTTAAACCATGTTCCTCTCATCAAATACTTGTATGTCCTCTTTCACGAGCATCTGAGAGTTACCTTACAGCATTTTTCTCAAGGATAGTGGTTCATTCCTGTGGAAGTGTGCGGTAATGCACAGAAAGAGCAGAGCTGCTGCTTGCAGTACTTGCACATCCTTTTCTCTTTGTAGATCTTCACACAGTCCCACCTGGGAAACACTATTTTCCTTCACGCAGAGCATTGTACCCTGGTTTTGGCCATAGTCACGGGCTGCACTTCTGGATCATAAGTCTGAGCATTGTGTTTTTCATCATCTGTGGCTGCAAACAGCTTCTAAAAAAGTAGAAATAATCCAAAATGCGTAATCAGAGGTATAATTGAGTCACACTCTTTTAATAGAGGTTTGATAAGGAAGCAGTCCCTGTGTCTTATCTTCACAGCTCTTCATGCTGATGAATTTATTAAAGGGAGTTTTGTCACCTTCTCCAGGAGCCACCAGGTAAATATGACACATGGTGCTTTCAGAGTGCAGTGCAAACCTTGCTCTGGCTGTTGCCACCCTAATTACATCAGCAAAGGAGAAAGATAAGAAACAAATGCCTATGTCTTGAGTGGAAAGTGGTATAATGTGAAAAAGATTGCTTTTGTGTATTTTTTTAACTCTGTTAATATTTGGCTGTTACAGGTTATATCTGTTGTTTATGCACTATAGATTAAAGGCTGATTATATCAGAAGGAATGTTACTGCGAAGAACCACTGAAGTTTAAAGGACTGATGGCCGCTAACCCTTGGTTTAGTTTAAATGTGTACTGTAGAAATACATACAGCTGGCAGTGTCACAGTGTCTTCCTTGGTTTGCTGTTGAAGGATGAAGAGGTTTGTCATTAGACTTTTGGAAGAAGAATGCAGCCTGGATGGCCATTGATCAGAGCATGGACTCTGTCTTCTGTTCCTACCCAAACTAGTGAGTCCACAGCATTGAAACGAGGAGGGAGCCGGGAGCAGGCTCATGGCTCTTGCTGACAACCCACATCCTTAAGAGCAAGTTGAGAGTTGGCGGGGACAGTTTTTTGGCAAAGACCTGTTTTTATCAGTGAACTCCTGAACGTGATTCCTAGCTGAGAGAACTTAAAGCAGTGTAGTTTTGTCATTGATTAAATTTCCCACAGCTACTGTTGAAGGCAGAAATGAGTGACATGACATTTCCGAGGATCTGGTATGCCAGTGACATTTCCCTGGGCACCGCTACTCTGCAGGTGGAATTCCCAGGAATTATTAAAGGCCCGTTACTGATAGAGCTAGCTACATCCCAGCCCAACCTGGTTTTCTTACGTCTCCAAGTACGTAGGCTCAAATGCTTGCCGATTTGCAGTGTTTGAACAACTTTGGAAATTTCTAACTGCTAACGAGGCTTTCTCTGTTTAGTCAGGGGTTAACTGGCGCATTCCAAACCTGCAGAGCTGCTGGATTGTAAGCTGTTACCTGCTAACTGTAGGAGGGCGACTTGCTCCCCTGTGCATTCTTTCCGTTCAGTTTAGGACCAAAAAGTGTGTGAAACCTTTGGTGGCTGAGAGCTAGCTGAGCAGCAGTATCGGAGGGAGTCTGCTGCTGTAGCTGGTGACTTCGTGAACAGCGGCTTAGCTGGCGGTGCCTTATGGTGTATCAGCTTGTTGTGGTTTTGAAATACATACAGGCTGAGAAATGTCTGCATGCGTGGAGTTTATGCTGTAGCTGTTAGGGGAAGAGACGTGCGTTTGTCGGATTAATGATTGAAATCACAAAAAAAGACTGTAAATAGTTCCCCATTTGGTCTTAACAATGAGGTTAATATTTTTTTCCAGCTCTCTGACTGACAGTTTAATGCAGATTTTATTGCGTTGTGTTAGTGGTGTCATTGGAATATGTATTTCTTTGTTTGCATCTGTCACTTATAGTGTTAATTAATATTCTGCTAGTTACGTACAGCTTTTTGTACAAAGTGAGTTCTCTTTTACTCCTCTTGTACCTTTGGCAGCCAAGTCCTTACAAAAGGAAAAGTTTGCAGTGTTCCAACCAACTAAGCGTCCCTACAAATAGAAACACGTTTTGCTAGTGATACCTTCTACAGAAGACAACTAAAATATTGGTGTAGTACATAAGCCTTTTACCACCCTTGAAAACCCAGCTTGAACCTTGAGCTAGTCATTTACATGATGTTTCCTTGGGATTACCTACATTCTTGTCCACTTTGACCTTGTAATTTTGCTCACAGTTGGAAATGTAATGCAGAGTGACTAAGATAATGTTGTTTACACAGACTTTAAGTGGAGTGACATTATAGTCAAGCAAGTGTCACATCACCCAAAGTGAAGGAAGACTTAATTACCATAATCCTGTGAATACTAAAATTCCTTCGCCATGTGTAGCATAATAATGTAATGTTCTGCATGTTACGCTTAATAACCTGAAGGTACCGTATTAACTCTCAGGAATCTTCTAGTTACTTTAAACTAAAAGCAAACAGATTTAGAGCGGGTCAGGAGAAATCCTGCAGTCAGCGTAGGTCCTTGGCATGTTAGATCGCTAGCAATGTCCCGTCTCCCTTTAAAAGGTACAGTTCAACAGGCAAAGCAAAACTGAAGTGCCTGTACCAGCATCTCTGATCTGATGAGCAGAGTCTGGGCCAAGGATTTCTGCAGGTGACAAAGGCTGAAGTTCATTAAATAACAGGAATGATAGGAATGGGACAGGAATAAAATCATACCACGTCATGGCAAACTTACCATGAGGTGGAGAGGAGTGTTACATCCTGCAAGACTGGAACAATCTGTCCTTAAATACTCAAATGATCCTACCTTTTTGCTGATACTCAGTGCACCAGCTTTGTATTCAACCAGAATAAGCAGTGAGATCTTGAATGAATGTATAATCATAAAAGGCAAATTATTGTTTCACAAAACTGAAGTATTTGTCATGTTCTCTTCAGAGTACTACGCAATCACTGTATAAAAGTGGAGTGATTATGTTTAATGTATGTCGGCTTTATTTCAGTCCCACTGGGTAGTAGTGCACAGTCTGCTGTCCGCCTTACCTTTGTGCTGAGAATCTGACTGTTTGGCAGCTGAAAGAAGCTGAAAGAAAGCGGTTCAGACAAAACCAGAGTACAGTCGGTAGCGGGTGTTCTCATCCTACTTGAGAGCCCAGAGAGTTCTCCAGATCCTGCCTGGCCCGCCCCGTCATCCGGGCTCTACGCTTCTGTGGGGGGTGGCCAGCAGTGATAGATGGATCCCAAAGCACAGGTGGGCAGTGCCAGGCGTTTAGGGTTGTTTGAAAGAAGTTTGGAATTAGCATCTGAGAGTGTGTGGCAGATAGAATGGTTAATCCTGGGAGGGATTTTGTGCTTCTATGCAGGAACAGCTTTTAAAATAATTATTAGTATGTACTTCAGCATCTAAGGTTTGTCTCCCTGAGGACTGGAAAACAATAAAAGTTTACAAGAAGATGTGAAAAAGCTGAACATGAAGGACATGGCATGCATGTGCTGGTCTTAGTGCACAGACAGGCAGGAACACTTGAGCAGGAGGTTGATAGCAGGTATTGGTTTGTGCCGGCACAAAAAAAGCTTTTTGCTTTACTTACACCAGCGTGTTACCTTGGTGCAGTTGCCTTTAATGGAATCGTTCTTGTTTGCAGAGAGGGAGTCGGAGAGGAGGCTCTCCGTCTATTTGTAAGGCTTTTTAGAAATGGATGTTAGTGTTAAAGTTGCTCTGTGGAAGGAGGGTGCAAACTATCATCACGCAGCCTGTGTTTAGGTTTTGCTGTATTCCAGCAGCCGTTCAAAGACGTTCCTTGAAAGTGCTGCTTTTCCCAGGAGTTAAGAATGTGGGGAGGAAACGAGGCGATACCCTGCTGTCCTCTCCTGTGGCTGCCCATCTATTCCTGAAAAAGCAGCCGCGAGAAAAGGAGCACGGGTTCCTCTAGGGCATGCAGCACGTCCTGCCGGTCCTCCCAAGCTGCCCCTTTGGTTTTGTGCCCCTGATTGCCTCTGTCCCGTGAAAAACCAGAGGGGGAAGAGAATGGTCAGTCCCCAGGTATTTCTGTGGCAATACTGAGCATCAAATCCTCTGTAGGCTTCCAAAATAAATAAATTTAGAAGGATGACACGAGAACAGCAAACTGTCAGCAGTCGTCCTGACACGCAGAGTTTCTCGGCTTACCGGGGTGTTAGCAGTCCTATACGTACAGCGGGGGTGTGCTGATATGTGATACTTTACAAGATACCTCTTTTTTCCTGTGGAGTTTCCAACCATTTTGTGTGTCTAAAGTGCTAAATCTCCGATCAAGGAAAATAATGTACATTTGCCGTTTCTCAGATTTTTTTTTTTTGTAAAATTAAGCTGTGCTTAACGCTGCTGATTGTCAGAGGTCTCTCCTTGCCCTGTAGTATCCACGTGGGGTATTAGGAGCTAAATAATAGAAGACAAAACGCATTCAAATCCCAGAACGTAGGTTACACATGAGAAAAGTTCTGTTGTTACAGGTTTATTTTTCAACCTAACTTCCACTATAAGCAGCAGTTGCCTCGGCTGTGCTCCGTCCTCATTCATGCATCCACGCGCTCGCTCTGTGGGTAGAACAGGATGATTTGGGGCTGCCGATTGAATATCTCAAACGGGACTGGGAAGCTGCGGAGAGCAGAAGCAACTTTTCATTACAAACCACCTTTGCGTCAACTCCTCTTGCTGCCCGCGCGTCGTCCGGGGGGGTGCTCCTGCTCGACGGCTGCTCGTGCGCAGATTAGTGTTCATTGCTTCAAGCTGACCATGTTTCCCTTTGAAGTGGGGGCCTGGGAGCTTTAACCTTGCCGCGGCGGTAACGCGGCACTCCTGCCGCACAGCCCGCGAGCTGGTGCAGGCGAGCGCGGAGCACCTGCGAGCACAGGCTGTCGGGCTGGGCCGGGCGCCCCCGGAGCGCGGGGGCTGCAGCTGCCGGGCTGAGCGGCAGTTGGAAGCGCGCTTCCTCGCTCCCTCGAGACCCACTGAGGGTTTTAACTTCCTTTGGATGTTTAATTTTTGTTGATTAACAGGAGTTCTGGGAAGGAGGCCTTTTGTAGAACCCATGGCAGGGAGGCGCTGCCTGGGGTAGAGGCTATCAAACCATCTCCTTTGTGACTGCAAGAGTGCAAATATGACCAAGAACCAAAAATCCCTTCCCGCTCCCCGGCGGTGGCAGTGCTCGAACGCGAAACTCTTCATATCGCCAGAGGTGAATCCTACAGGTTCTGCCTTTTTTTTGCTGTTTCAAATGACAGCGTGTTTTGGAATACCCGAGCTTGAGAATGTCGTTCTCTAGAGCAGAGAGGTCAGAGACTCTGCCAGCAATCGGGACGCTTCTGTCGCTGCTGGCTGCCTCGAGCCGGTTTGTTTTCCTCCGTGTCTGAGCAGCCTCTCCTGTTGTGGCTGAGAGCATTTTGGGTCCAAGACCTTTTGGGTTTTCTTGCAGAGATTTCACACTTTCTCCTGTGTACTTACAGCATGCTGAGGGTGGGAAAGGGTTTTCCGAGACATCCACGAGTGGGGGTCACGAAGACGTGGAAGAACAGTCCGAGAGGCGGGTGCTCGGGATGTGGTAAATGCTGTGGTGAAGCACACGTTTGAAGTGCAGTGTCAATAAAATCTGGTCATATTCCGTAAATGAAGCAGGAGAAGCTTGACCGGAAGGGCAGTGTCAGTGCCCACTGGAGGGTCATCACTTGTGTCCGTTTTGCAGGGGAAACACACAGCACTTTTGTCTCGAACATTGCACAGTAAAATAGGAATTTTTCTGCTATAAAACTAACTCTGTTTTTCCATCATTTCTTTTCCATTCTCCCAAAAACCCTCCCAGTCGCTTATAAAGAACTTATTTTTGTAGAAAGGGGGATCTAAATATGTAATGTATTGATCGTGCGCCTCGCTTGGAGGGGAGCGCAGGGGCTAGGGGGGGAAGCCCGGGCTCGGCGTGGGGAGGGCAGCACGGGGTCTGGTGGGGGGAAGCCCAGGCTCGGCGTGGGGAGGGCAGCGCTGCCCGCTCTGCCTGCACCCGGCTTTGCGGAGGGGCAGCCGCCCGCTCCAATCCCTGCAACTGCAAAACTAATTAGTGAAATTAAGTTGAAAACGCTGTAAACAAGTGAAGTTGTTATTCATTCCGTACGGCATGACAAATGTGGGAGGACATGTTAAATGATAAATTAGGCATGAACTGCTTTAATCTGTAAGCTGAACATGCTAGCGAAGGGCCTGCATTTGTAATTAGCATTGGGGGCCACAAGAGAGTGGTGCCTCTTTTAAAACAGTGACAGGGAATTGATCAGTTTAGGTTGCCGAGGCAACCAGGAGCCCTCCGTCGCTTTCCCCGAGTTCTCCTATTATGCCTTCCCCACGTTTAGAAATATATTTATGAACTGTAAAGATAAACTACTCAATAATGCAAAAGAGGCTACGATGCTCAAATGCCAAAGTGACGGGGGCCAAGCGGCTGCCTGACTACCCGATAACAAGCTTAAGTGTTCTATGGTTGTCATGACATTTCTTTTACAAAGCAAATGATGTCTACAGAAAAAAAATCTTAAAATTAGCCGAAAATGCAAATCTCTTTATGAGGCTGTCACCTTCATAATAACAGACAATAATTGATGATTTATGAGATGCCACCATAGCAACCCACTCCTTCGGCACCCCCTGGTTCCTCTTACACAATAGGCTTGGGCTGCTGTGAAAGTTTACAGCGCGAAGCTTGGGAGGTTCTTCCAGCGTCTTACTCCATTTGGTCTTACTAAATGGGGTTCCCAAACATGGCAGGGGTTCTTGCAGCCCTCCTACACATTAAGGGCCCGAAGTACCCTTTGTAAAAACTCTGTAAATTGTGACTGAAGTAGGGCGGTTTCAATCAAAACCTCTTTAAGAGAAGAGAGAACTTTTATTTGCTGTTCCAGGTGGAATGGAAGCCAGGACACCCAAGTCCCGGCTGTATATTTGGCTTTTCAGTGTCCTTTGTCCAATACTTCTGTTTAAAAGTATTGATGACATAAATCAGCCCATTTTTTGCCTACTGGTGTCTAAGTTAAACTGACTATCATAGACTAAATGATGTTTTGTTTGGGTTGTAATTTCAAGGACTGCAAAAGAAAGGCGTATTATTTACAAATGTGTATTTAGTTGTCTCGTGGTTTGCTACTTCTGCAAAGTTCTTCATGAGAAATCAGTGCTTTCCAAATTTTTTAGTCTTGCAGATTATCATCTTTTCTAACTGATAAAATCAAGTTGAGGAGAATTGGGGTGTATAGTCTTGTTTGGAGGTCCCATGGTCCTAAGAGGTGTCAGATTAGTGGTGTTAATGTCTCCATGGCCATATTACTTGCTTTTCTGCACAGGACTGGAGGGCATGAGAACCCTCATACCACAGTTCTGTGTAACTTTGTAAAACTCAAGTCCCTAAATTTGGTACCTAGAAAGGCTGATTTAATGTTCAGGAAGAACTGGCATTAGCAACTTCTGCTTTAAGGTGTTCCTTTTTTCCCAATAATTTTTGCCCCTTTCCCTGCCATTAATAAATGGAGATTCCAAAGGTGCCCTTTTTAATTCAGTTCTGTTTTTAAAAATGTGTTACAGTAGGAGGAAAAATCCACTGATTAGAAAAATTATTCTTAGAGTAATACGTTAATTCTCAGCCCGTATCTGAAGATCCTCACTCCGACAATAGCTCCAAAAAAAGAAATAGAAACTTGTTTGAATTAAGAATTCATGATCCTTCCCATTTTTCACTTTGTCAAATATGACAATTAGAGCTGTCAGTTCCAGAAAGTGATTTCTGGTAGAATAATATCTTTCAGTCACCCTGCTTGGTACATAGAGGAAAAAATGTTGCTTCTTGGGTACCTGTGGGCATTTACTTTTCTGTTCCCATTTTGATATATTTTTTCACTGTTTAACTCCTTTTGTAAGTTGTCCTGGAATAGTTTCTACAGGATGTATTTATTTACTTGTTCATATATATGAGGAAAAAGGGAAGAGGATATTTCTTTAGGTATTTATGATGAAAACAAATCAGCTTTGTGGTTCCCCGCCCCTTCTCCCCATAGCTGTGCCGTCTTTGCTCTCACCTCACCTCTGACTTCAGCAGAACTTCCTGCTGTTCTCTCTGCTGTTGAGTGCTCCAAACCAACAGACAGACCGCAAACCCCTCAACATCTCCTACCTTTATAAGGACAGGTTTGAATACTGTAAAGAAAAGACACACAGTAAGAACAGGGAGTAAATACAGTCTGTTACCTACGGTGATTGGTTCAAACCGGGTGTGATTTCTCTTGCGGGACCCTTGAAAACTCCTTTTATTTTGCATGTTCCTTTTCCAGTGTGGATGTGGTTTCAGGGGTATGGTGGGCTTTTTCTGCCTTCCTCTGGAAGGGAGCAGGGTGCGGAGGTGTTCTCCTGAGCGTTTTACAAGCTGTGTGCGTGCAGCAAGTGCAGAAGTTGCGGTGAAGTTTTTTGCAGTGTATTGACCCGAAGTCCATTTGAAGTTGATAAATACCAGCTGTTCAAACAGAAAATTAAACAAAAGCAACTCCGAACTTACTCTGAGGTAAACAGGTGAACAGTATGTAAGACAAAGCAGTTCCCCAAAGGCATTTTTAGTACATGGTCATTATTTAACTCCTGACTGAAAATAAACAATGCTGACAGAGAGTGTGTTGGGGGGCTGTGATGTATGAATAGTGTCAGTACTGGAGGCTGATAACCTATAGCTTGACGTCCTTATCTATAAACTTTGACAGATACATCAGTTTGTTATTGTCACTTTATTAACTTGCTTCTATGATAGCAGAAGATAATCTTTCTCCAAGTCTAACACAGCTAATACTTTACTAGCTAAAACATGTGGAAAAATGTCAACAAATTTTGTTTTTCCCCCCAAAGGAAAATCCTTTACAGTTCATTACATGCTGAGACAGTATTTCACAATATGGAATGGCATTGTTTGCATATCAGCAGCAGACAATAAACTGTTTTGTCACATGAAGTTATTTATGCCAGAGACATCCCGACAACCACTCTTAAAAAAAAGAATATATTGCTCGGAAGTGTGGTTGTGGCTGCTCGAACTGAACACTTGCTTAATAAATTAATATTTTGGTCTTGTGATTTTTTAATTGGAAAATAACAGCTGCTCCTAGTTGGAACTGTCTACTCTGTCTTCTGCTGGTTTACAGCAGAGCTATAATAAAGATTTCACAAGTCTTCTCACTTGCTCCATCCCGCTGCCCGCTATCCTGCTGATGCTACGGGGGTGAGCGAGGGGACAGAGCTTGAGCTGAAGCAGCATCACAGAATACACAAAAACAGATCTGACTTTCTTTAAACTTCTCTCAATCTTACATCAGAATGTTAGTGTGAATTATACTTCCAAATGAGCTCTTTTTTCATGTTCTCTGAAACAGAGTTCTTTCAGATCTATTTGAATCTGAAACTTTATCCAACATCTGTTGCGTCACTTTGTGCCAGACTTCTTCCTCTTAACTCCTTGCCCCGTCTAACTTACGCTTAACGACGCATTATGTTTTCAGGTCTGTATATTCGTGTGCATTTACCAATGAAGGAGTTTAGAAATGATCCTTTCAATGCACATACGTTTGCTTATATTTATACAAAGCAGTGAGGCAAGGCCAAGCTGCCGGCCGGCTGCCTGTACCCAGAGCACACTGTACACCAGCAGGATTGTGGTCCTTGGGGGCTCTTGGTGGGGAGGGGTCTAATTAAGGGCTGTAATAGGACAGCGGAACTCAAGCTGTGCGAGCAGGATTGCGAAATGACATAGTTTTGGTGTGCATGCGTTGTCTCAGTACTGGTCTTTTAACGTTAACTCTGTGTTTGTGACTGGAGGCTTTTAGGAACACAATCAAATCCCCCAGAACTTCTGTAATCTGCAGCCACTGTCACTCATAAGGGCCCTGTAGTTACTGGACTGTCCTGGCCTGCCATGGGCACTGGTGGAATAGTGGTAGCTACAGCGTGCTACAGCTGTCCGAATGGGCTGGCGCTGGGAAGAAGTGGACGCCTTTGGCAGTGTGTTTGACTGGCATTTGCTGCAGTGGAAGTATTGAGCTGCCCCTGTCTGTGGAGAGTACTTCAGCGAGTACCAATTTTCTGCTGGTCTTTCACAGCTCGCATGACAGGCTTTGCTTCCCTTCCCTGCTCCAACAGCAGTTCTTTTCTTCTTTCACATACCCTCATCTTTCATCTGTTTTCTTCAGACTTGCTCTCTATGTCCTGTTTTTCCTGCCTGCAAGGTCTTGTCTTGCTTCTCTGTACTCGTGGTCCTGAAACTAGACCTCTGCTCCCTCTCTGCTTCACGCTCTTATTTCCAGTTGTTGCAGCTATCTCCCTTCCAGGACACGTTTCTTTGTCCCCAGTCTGTTTGCAGAACCATCTCTTCGGAATTCTTTACACTGTTGGCTTTAGCCCCATGATTTTACTTCTGCTGCTTACCTTGAACACAATCCTGGATTCTTCTTGCCTTGAAAAGTTTGGCAGGGGTTGGAGATAATTTCCCGGTGTCTCGAAGTGTTCCGTTTCTGCAAACTGGTTCAGGCAGGGAGGAGCTACAGAGGTTAATGCTGGCAAGTCATTTCTGGAAAAGGTGATGCAGAATAAACTCAATTTTTAAGGAAGTTTGACATCAGGGAAAACTCTAGCAGCGTAACATTTGGTGTCTTGCTTCTGTCCAGTTAGATAAATGTAATGTTCTTAATTTAACCAAATGCAAGTTTAGCACGGCCTAAAAAAGTAACTCATTAGAGCAGAGAAGCTCCTTGGTTGAATGTCTGCAGTGAGCCGCGGCTTGAGGAAGACAATTCTGCAGTGTGTTGGTAACTAAACAAAATGGTCATGAACAGAATTTAAAGAAAAAAGTGACCACTTGTGACCATTGATGTTAATAGCATGATGCATTGTAATCAGCGCAACTTCATTAGATGTTTTCCCTGACTCCGTGAGTATCTAGTGCTGCATCAGTTCTTTTGCAGCTGCATTGCAGACTTGCTGCCACGCAATTTTTTGGTAGACCCTTCATGACTGTTACTACTATATCACAGTGTCAGCTGCATGACAGCAGCAGGGTTCCTGGATCAATATTATATTATGTCATTTTTGTGCTGTGAAAGAGAGCTGTACAAAACTCCTAGATCTGCTTCTTTGGGAATGTGCAACTGAAACTCAAAATGGCCTGGGAACAGCCTGCAGCAGTAGTGGTGTACGAAAATGGAAAGGGCTGGATGAAGGAAGTTAAGTGTGGAGGAAAACAAGAGGGTTCAGCCTTTGAGGTACAAGAGGAGAAAAGGTAACACTGCTTTTACATACTCGGTTATATCATTGCGTTCAGAGGTAACTGTGGATAAGGTTGTCATACATTTGAGTCCACTAGATTTTGCTGCATTTCTCAGGTAGACTGTGCACAGTCTGTTACCAATTACTGTGCAAGAACCAGGGTAATTACACCTACACACATCAGGTGGTGGATCAGAAACTCTCCTGACAGTGTGATTTAGGAACTGCTTGTTTGTTCTGATGGCTTCTTCCTCTTATCTAAGTGGAAATACATAATAAATGAATGTGTTCACTGGAATGCACATCCAGAAAAAGGTCGCATGCATGTTCACATATCAGGTTGCCAGTGTAGTCACAAAGATGCTAAATTAGAATTAGAGTTGGGTTGGCAAAACTTGGAGGTTAATCTAGATAGCAACAACTGATCAAGCCTTTACAAAACCAGAGGTGTGAAGTTACTAACGTGTTTAAAGCAGGTACAAGAACCAGGCTGGTGGGTTGGTTCCAGATCACCTTACAGCTGAGTTATAGTACAGAGAAATAAACAGGAGAAAGAACAACAAAAAAGAATTATCATAATGTATGGTTGTTATGAAAGAGAGTCGATCAGGTAACTCGAATAGCCAGAGTATTAATGTAAAAGGTATGGCTTGTTCAGGAAGCAACTAAAGAGGAGGGAGGTGGCATGGGAGAAGAGCACTGGCTGTGATGGTAGCCTGCTCTTAAAGGCCACCAAAGCAGAGTGGATCCATGTGGATTCAGGTAGAAACATCTGAAGCTCAGGACTTTATGGGAATGGGAATTTTCCAGTCCAGACATATAACCAGCATGTGCTGGAAGGCTTTACATATAGGCTTTATATATATATGTGTATATGTGATAGAGAAAGAGTGTATTAAAGGGATGTGTGGGGTTTTAAGATCAACAGATCGATCAGCAGATGCCTTCCAGAGTAAATCATTCTACATGTCCATCTTGGGAAGAGGAAAGCAAGGGTCGATGTGCTGCAGTGTGAGGGAAAGGTAGCAGCAGATGGTGCTGGGAAGGCAGAAGACTCATGGCTTCAGGTCACCTGCAGTTAGACATCTAACACAGTTAGTAGTGCTGACAAAAGTGCAAGATCTACACTTGAGCAAGAAAATAAATGTGACAGAAAGCTTATTTAGGTTATGTTTTCAAATCAGCCGGGTCTGATATAACGTAGTTAAGGAATGGGGGATGAGATAATGCAGTGATGAACGGCCAGATGAATAGTCACGGACAGATGAGTGAGGTGTCAGAGTGAAGGAAGAAAAGAGCAGGAAATGCTTGGAAATTACAGACTGCTCAACAACTTCAAATCAGCTAGAAAAATACTGCAACTAATAAACTGTTTGTGAGCGCCCGGGAGCTAACAGACAACGTGGCTTTGTCAAGAGCAAATTATGTCAGGCTAATCCGATTTCCATTCATAAAAGAATGACAGTGTAGAGGACAAAGGTGAAGCAGAAGATGTTGCGTATCTTCACTTTCAGGAGGTTTCTGATAGAGTCTCCCATACTGTGGAAAATGCAGTTGAGGTGGAGCTACTAAGGAGAGATGCAAAACAGGGAGAACTGTGCTGGGTGGTATACAAATAAATACTGCAGCTGTGAGGCAGGGTGGGGTAAGTCAAGGTTTTTGTCTGATTTTTGAAGCGCTAAAATGTAAGAAAAATCAAGGGAATGCAGTGCATCGAGTGTGAGAACTGTGGAACGGTTCATATAGGAAACGGCGAGCAGCAAACACTGATTTTTGGATATTTTCTCAAAACTCATATTACCTTTATGAGTTAACTAATATGGAATAATGCCTCCATAATACTTTGTTTAGTAATAAGTTGCAGTTAAAGTGTTATTTCCTTCTTCTGATGCTTCACTCTTTGTAACACTGAGGATGTTATTCTCTATCGTAACAGCTTAGCTCCTTAAGCCTGTGGTAGCTCTGGTTTTCTGGACTGGGGTTTATTCCTCTAACCCCAGGGACATAGGGTTCATGATCTCTAAATCTGCTCTGCGTATAGAAGTCTGATTTGCCTTTACCAATGAGAGGTTGGGGGAGAGAAAAAGGAAAAAGAGACACATATCAGACACATACCGCCCCTCCCCTTCCTGACCTGTTTCAGGCTTCCCTGTCCAGTACAGGGTATATTATCACTTACGGGGTTAAAGAGCAACTCAGGGGAGGACTGGTGTGTTTGTTCTTCCCGGGAGTTTTATGCAGAAAATGCAGTGCAGAGTGCTCACCCAGAGTGTCTTTTTGAGAATACATAACTTCTGTCATTCCTCTTGACTAATTGTGTTGGCAAATCCTCAAGAGGAGTCATTGCGCTTAATAAAGATTTTTAATAACATTAAAAAACAATTTATTCTTCCCTTAATATGACAGGTTTTTATCCCTAGGGGATGACTGGGTACAGATCAGAGTTTAAGGGCCGGTTTCTTTGCTAGGTCAGACTTCATCAAAGGTTCTAGAACGAGGAGGGACTCATCCCCGTGTGCTTGGTGTAGGAGCCTGCCAGCTGCAGAGCGTGGCGAGTCCATCAGGTCCGCCTTCCCACTTGTGCCACAGGAGCATTGTGTGTACCTCCCCTCTCTAACTGAAGCTGTAATTAATTCTAATAATTTATATTCCAAAATTATGAATTCTAGCAGCCAAACTGCGTTTTCCTTTGTGCCAAATACTGCATTTCATAAATACCATTATTAGGACCAAAATGACTGTGAATCTCTTTGCAGTACAAAGGGCAGAGGAGTAGCAACAGCGATTAAGACATGGTGGGGCAATGGGTTTGTACCCAGCAATTACTATTTGCATAGACAGGATAAAAATGAGAAAAGGCAGGTTACTTGCATCACAATCACTGGGTAATTTGTCTGTGTTTTTGCTTTCTCCTGTGCAGATGCTATCAGTTACATAGGATTAAGTCATGACCTAGGGATTATAGTTCATGCTCAGCATCTGGGCTAGGGTTTGACCATTTATTTCCTGTCTTATTTTCCTCCAAATCACAGCCAATATTTTCAGTGTAGAATATCTTGTTGCTCAGCCCAGTATCTTTGACCATTTAAGTTATTTTTTTTACACTAGTTACATTCTGTTTGTAGAAGATGTAAAAAGAGGAGATTCTCATTTCACTTTGTCATCTCTTTCCAAGGGCAGTTGCAGAGGATTGTGCTTGTTAACAAAAAAAGAGTCTGATTTTTAAGGGCTGCAAATGAATCTGTAGGATGGGATTTGAATCACTGTCAGTGGAAGGAAACTGTGTTTATAATAACTAAAATCCCACGTGTTCATAATTGGCGTAATTAGAGGCTATATGCACAATTTCCCTGTAGAGAAGTAAGATAATGATTTTGAAACCTTGTTTGTTAGGGCTTTTTAATATACTTTTATTAAAAAGGAAAAGGAAATCTGCTATTTGCAGCGATCTATACTCTTACTCATGTGGGAACTTCAGATAAAGCGGTGGCTTCCTTTGCAGGATTTGTCCATCGTTACAAGTCATCACGCTGCTTTCTGTTCACCCGGGCTGCTTGGAAATCAGAACTTTTTGTCAGGATATGTTTGGATAGCTTCTTGATTTATGTCCCCCAAATTAAGTTGGTGTGGCTGGAAGCACTTGATTATTTTGCCAGGGATACATGTTTTGGCTGTAATTTTCTGTTGACTTACATGCTTTTGCCCTAAGTTTCCAAATCTAATCTGGCAGAGCACCATTTCCACAGTATTCAGAATAGGAAGCCCAGTATTTTCTGAAAAGTAGACACTTGATAACTACTGTATTTTTATGCTGTCTAAAGAGAGAGACCTCGACTCCTGCTGCTCAGTCCTAGGAAGATTTTTATTTTCTAGGCTTGTGTGTCCTGCAGTTGAAACCACTAGAGGAAATCATGCTGTCCTATTGCCAAGATGCTGGTTACAGGCTTTAATCTGAAATGACCATTCTGTAGTCAATGTGCTGTAGACCAGTAAGAGGTAGCAGGCAGGGGATGAAATAATAGATTCCTTATGTTTTCAAGATTCTTCTGCAACGGTCAACTTCTGTAGAAGTTGATTCAGTAGGACCCACAAACATTTCAATTTGCTCTCTCCAAATGGTAGGTTCTGTAATAAAAAAGTGAATTTTAATGACCAGGGAAAGCTCTTTTGAAACAAAGAAAGCCGTCTGTTAGTTTTATTTTGATTGACAAGCGTGCCAGGGATAAAGTGTTGGCTGACACTAGAACATGCCTCATCAGAGCAGTCTACAATGTCCCCAGAGTCAGCTGAAAACGTTAAATAACATAGAGCATCAGGATCTTGGAACAGTTTGAGCAACAGGAAACAAACTGTTTTTTGTTTTTCATTTGGTTTGTTTGTAGGTACAAAAAGGAATCTGGTGAGTGTTTACATCTTCCCATGACATTTTGCACTAATACTGTTACAAACAGATTACAGAGTAGAATATTAAATAAATACCACAAAAGGAACTCCTGGTTTTCAGTTTCCCCCACTGCTGAATGACAGTAATCCCCTCTGACAAAGGAGGGTTCTTGCCATTAGTTAATCCTGTTATGTAGTCCCCTCAGCAGCCTGTAACACACGGTGATAAAGACTGGGAAAATCTGAAATGTTAAACTCAAAGGCCACTGATCATCTTGACCATAGCGCTGCAGCAGAAGTGGCCTTTGCACGTCTTGTTTTTGTTAAGTCCTCTCAGTAGTACTAAAGTTATGTGTAAATCATGGGTTAGGTGATTGTTTAAAAAAAAAAAAAAGTTAATATTTGTCTAACTTTCAATAGTCACAAGTTTGGCTCAACTCATTTTCATGGTGCAGTAGTGAGGTTCTTACTCAGCATGTAACTTAATGCCTAACACAGTAAGCATTTAGTTCTGTCAGTTTTGAATGCACATAAGTTATTTTCAAGACATTTGAAAATTTTTGGTCTAATAATTTCAAAATGAGTGTGTCTTTGGACCTCGGGTGTTTCCCAGTTAGGGTCTGTTTGGGATAGCCAGTAGGAGTGGTTCCTGTGTTTCTGAAGACCACATGACATGTGGTAAAGGAGAGGCAATTAGTGTTAGCTATCTAATCTATGAAATCACAATCTGATTTTTTTTTTTCCCAAAATATAGGAATTATTGTAATTACTCTGCTTTTTCTTGCAATAAACCTCCACTGAAAGCCTGTAGCTCACGGTGCTGCTGCTTGGAGAATGGCTGGCCATTTATTTCTAGTCACAGCAATTGAAATCCAATATTTATTCATTTACCACTCAGTAATATATTTGACAGATGTGTTGAATAACCGAGTAAATTGCTGCCTTTAGACTCCTAGTTTATTTTTTTTTTTGAATTCACAGTATCTAGAAACACTGCTGATAATATAGTAGTTACAATATCTACAAATTAATGGTGTTGAAGTGCCGCTTATTGTTGTGGTTATGGCTGCAGATCGGACTTTTTTTCTTTTTAAAAATTGCTGATTCAAATCCCCTCTGAATAAGCCATTACTGCGAGTAAAGTCAGTTCAGCCAATGACGTGGGAGTTGGATCCATAACGTTCCCTTGACAAAGCACAGTTGTTCTGGGTGTTTTGAACCCGCCCAAGTTTTTAGGTATGATTGATGCAAGTAGGAATCTCACAGGCAGTTCCCTGTGCTCTTCCCATAAAGACTGAGGGGATGATCTCAGGGTCTGTGTATCCAACAGCAGAAGGACCCAGGAAACCTGCAAATGCAGTCACTCACCCCCGCCAAGGGGTGTTGTAGGGCGGTTGATGGAGGACGGAATGGGCTGAAGAAACCGAGTGATGGAGGACGTTGGTTTGTGTGAGGGCAGCCCTTGCCGCCAGTTGAAGAACACAGTTTTATCTGTTCATTGTGAGACAGACGGTAAAGGTATCTGTAGAAGAGGTCTCAGGACCACAGTGAGATGACAATCATAAATTAAGTGCACTCTTTGGTGTCCAGCTAGATGTAATATTATGTATTTTGTATTTATGTTATCAATACAGAAATGGTAAGATGGAGGAGAATAGTGTAGAAGAAAACCTGCAAAGTAAACATGTCTTATGGCGATTAGTCTCACAGACTAGTGGGAGATTGATTTGTCGGGGCCATTATACCATTGCACCTACATCTGTTTTCTTTTGGTCGTAGATACCCTGTAGGAAAGCTGATATCATTCTATAATTCTGTTTCTTCTGAAGAAACTTCCACTGCTGAAATAATAATTGATTTTCTTGAATTATTTGCCTAAATGGTGGATTTTTCCACTGTTTGACCTTTTGGGGGGACTTTTGGGACGGGCTAACTACATGAAGGGAACAGGAGCTCTTGTAGAGGAAGGTGCAAAACCTGACACAGAGTTGTGACAGGTCTGGTCATCAGGCATCAGATGCTGAAAGTACACAGCTTTTTTAGGACTATTGTCATGCTGTTGTCCTCTTGGTTGCAAAAAGGAATGGTCTTTGAAAGGTGAAAGATGCCTTGTTTCATTAATTTTTCCTGGAAGTGTTAAGGCATCACTTCTGGTTTTTCAGGACTAACTGGTGAGAGGGAGAACGTGATTCCGTGTAGGCTTCTTGCTAGCATTCCGTAACAAGCGGAACTGCTGCAGGGTAGCAGGCAGAGCTGACGTCGCAGATAACCCAAAGACGTAACAAATAATTGCTTTTGTAACCAGGTCAGTCAGTGGTAGAAAACCGATGAGAAGAAGTTTTGCAAACTTTGGTTCTTCTTAGTGAACTAGGTCTGATTAAGGCCCTTCCCAGCAGTGAGACCATAGTTAGCCGCTCTCAGGTATTGCATTGATACCAGTAAGTCTGAAAATCCTCATACATCTTAATGAGCCTGCTGTAGGCCACATTATTTAAAGAAGGGCTTTTCATGGAGGTCTATCTGTTACTTTTCCGCGTTCCCTATTTTGAGACCGGGAATTTGGGAGTATCAGTTTACCTTCAAAAAGATGTTAATCTGAAATAGAGTTTGGGGTGCGTTTTGTTTGGATTTCCTTTTGTAGGTTTTTCTTTTTTCTTTTTTTTTTTTTTTTAATCTGGAGGCTGGTTTTGCTCAAATAATGTGTTTAAAAACATCAGTGGCTTCTGCTAAGCATTAGTAGAGACAAAGAGAACACACCGAACGGGAGCGAGGTTCCCTTTTCCTCCAGGAGCGCTGCAGGTGATCTGTTCTCCCAGCACCTTGTAGGAGCACAAGAGATGCAAATAAGTGGGTGCTGATGAAAGAGTACATTTTCTTTTCTCACTTCATCTCCTGCTAGAAAAGCTTAATGGTATTTTAGAGCTGATATTACACCTCAGAAAAGGGGTAATGCATCTTTAAAAGCTAAACTACATCTTCTTTACTTTTATCAAATTCTCTATAAATCTTTCATGACAGTTTATTTAACAAAGTGTCATTGAAACTGTATAGATGATTGATGTGACCCGTGTAAGATCAACATGAAATGTTTGTAAATGTCAGCAAAATGTGACCATCTAGAAGCAAGTAAGGATGGTGTTGCTGTGAAAGTGAAAAACAAACAGAAAATGTTTATCTTATTCTTTACTTTCTGGGATGAAATTACAAATTCATAGAAATAGTATTACATGATTTTTCTTGGACACCATGACATGAAATGGGGAGAAGGATCAAAATTTGTCTTGACATACTGTGCTTGTTACAGTGGATAAGTTTCTCACCTATTAAAAAGATTCCAATTTCATTTCTAAAAAGAATAATATTAATCTGAATAAAAAAGTAATAGAAAACCGACCAGAGTCTGAACAAACTAGCTTTATTCCAGCAGCTCCTGTCATCAGAAGAGTTTGGAAACAAGCTGAGGTTCCCTCAATTTACTCCTTCTCTGAAGAGTGCTAATCATATGAAAACAAATCTAATGGTACATGTGCTTTGTCACCAGAAGATTAAGATGTTCATTTGTTAACTGTATCAGTGCCATGCTTCTGATCTTTCTAGAGTTAATATAAAAAAAAAAAGATTCTACCAAAATCCTTTTGAGAAACCAATTTTTGGGGTCACCTTTTTCATCTTTTACATTCCTGACTTAACTCTTGTTAGGATCCATAGGATCAACGAAAACAGTGACTTTTGGAGCTCTTTAGAGCCCTTTGAATGCCTTGGGGTCTTTCATGCTACCTCGTGGGGCTCACCAGCCTTTAATGGCTCATCTTTTCTCCTGCACAACATTGCAACACACAGCATCATTTGCCCTGCAGTTTATAGTGTGGGTCTGTATACAAGTGGTTCCTGGTTGCTTCTAAGCCCAGTTGAGTGCAAACCACCTAAGATCTCAGGACCCAGACAGGGTCTCCCTCTTCATTCATAACCAACCAAACCAGCTGTAGTCCTCGTGAGCAGTGCTGCTCAACGTGCTCCAAAGGAAGTTCATGAGAGCTGGAGATAAAACCACTTCTGGTCAACAGCGAAGGAGAGTCTGAGCCTGAGCCCGAGGTTTTTTATAGTATTGCACAACTTGCCTGTTTGCCAAGACCTTCCCCCAGTAACCAAAGACAAGGTACAACAGCTCACAAACATACTGCTAAAGAAAAAAAGACCCTGAAGGTGAAAATAAACCCCATTCTGGTAGGCACTTGGACAAAAGCCTTTGCAAAGCTCTGTAAGGAGATGGTAAGATACTGGGGTGACAAAAAACTTGTAAGTCAGATGTGTTTCTATGTCTTCTAAATTAAACTAGAGAGGACATCAAAGGAAGATGATTGAAAAATGTGATATCTAAAATGGGAAACACAGAATGGAACTGAAGGGGAGAACAAAAACCAAATACTGGATGCTAATGCATGTTGAGGTGCTGCAGGATGAACTGAGTGTAGCACGGATGCTGTGGTCGGATTAGCCGGTGTTCCCTGGGATCCGATTCAGCCATTCCTGGCCTTCCTTGGGGTTTTTATAAGTCCCTATGAGACAGTTTACATTTTCAGAGGAGATCTCACATACGATGTTTGTTCTTAAAATTATCGTATCTATCGTAGTTATTTGTAAACTGTCTTCAATTAAAGCTACCCTGTATTTGTGAGTTTCTTTCTTTAATCATAATTATACTCTTCACATATGAATACCATAAATACAGTAAGTAGCTGGAAGTTAAAAAGTGGAGAGTTTGAATTCACGCTGGTGTTATGAACTGGTCATTTGTAATTAAACAGGCATGAAGAAAGCAATAATACCAAGTAGAAAGGATTAGATAACAAATAATTGGTAGGTAACTATAGATTGCTTATCTGTAGGAAGTTTGAGGAGGCAATCGAAGGAGTCTTGGGGTCCCACAGTTAGTTGCAATGATTCAGCTTCCCTCACTTTTCCGCCGTTCCTCCTGATCCCAGTCTGCCAGCTGAACGCCTCTCCGTGCGCCCGTTGGATCCTGCATCTCACTTGCACAACGAGAGTATGGTTATTTCTTACAACCATGGTAATGAACATGCAGGTATCATTAAATTAATTGGCAGCTACAGTTTTCTGTGCTCTCACAGCACAGAGGATTCTGCACTGTTACTAGAAGAGCAGAGAAACTGAGGCTCATGGGCAAGCAATGTGAAATTGTACTCTTTTCCACGCGCTCCTTGGTGCTGCAGCTCCTGAGTGCGTCTTGCACGCGCTCATGATGTTGTTTCTGCACAGCTTCAAGAATCTCTCTTACAACTTCACTTTGACACAGGTTCAGTTGAAAAAAACTGAACAAACCAACCCCTACATGTTTTCCGATGCAGGAGCTTTGCTAGTCTGCAGAAGAGCAAATGCTGGAAGCAGAAGCAGAAAATCAAAAGCATTTTCTAATGCCTTCAGTGTAGGGGTAGTTCCACTTGCTTCCATGGCTCCTTGTACTTTAAAGTATTGGCCTGGAGATTTAAGGAAGATTTTGGTACCTGGTTTTATATACAGATGCGCACACACACACACACACACACGATTCTGGTCACAAGCTTTTTCACCTTTCTGTTCAGGGCTGCTGTTGAACGCAGGGCTGTGACTCCGGGCAGATGCTGGGAGCCGTTCCCGGGAAGCTCTGCTGTTTGTACTGCAGCGCCCCAGCACAGCGTGGGTCACACTAGCACAGGGCAGAAAGGGGCGTAAGTAGGAGTGAGTAAAGGGCTGTCAGGGCTGTGCAGCATCCCTGTATTCGGGTGTGTTGAAAAATTCGTACTCCCATTTAGGCGGGGCCTTGTAGAAGTGTTTCCTGCCCTACTTGCCTCCAGTACATGCATTTAATTCTTGCTTGAGTAATTTGGGGGGGGGGGGGGGGGGGGGGAAGCATTCTACATACCGCTGAAGCAGCGCTAGGTAGTTGGTGTTTGATCATATATGTTTCTGCTGTTTACCACACGGGTAAGTGGTGGAAATTCCTTTTCAGCGTGGATGTGTGCCTAGTCCCGAAAGCTTAACCTTTCTTTAAGGGGAAAAGGGGATTTGATCTCTCAAATCCCACCTGAGCACTGGTTTCCTGTTGCACGTAAGTTCTGTTAATTACACAGAGCAGGTAGTCAGTAATCTTTGAAGATAATAAGGATTAATTTCTTCGGTTTTCTCAGCTAAAGGAATAAGTAAAATGAATGGTAGTTGTGGAAGAGTGATGTGTAGCTCCACTGTGTCTTCCGATTACTTTCTACATTACATCCTTTGCATACATTAAACAGTAAAAATGTAGAAACTGTTCTAAAAATGACTGTATAGTGGTTTTTTTCAGCAGAAAGGAATACTGATGGCTTGAACTGGCAGCCAGCCATCTCAGCGTCTCAGTGGAAATCTATCGTTGGCTTAGACTGCAGTCTTTAATTGAAAAATGAAAATTAAAATGTAAAATGTAATGTGTTTGTATGTAGAGAAAATTGAAATACCTACAAATGTACTTTTTTGTCAGGGTTATACAGCTAAAATGGCATGTTTCTACAAATTATTATTGTTGGTGTAAAAAGCGCACATAATTTAGTGCCAAGTAGTTTGGACATCTCGCTTTGAGACTTAGTTTGAAGTGTACCCATGGGGGTTGACCGTTAGTTGCATATTTTTTTTTCCTGAGAAATATTGAAGGTGGAAACCAGCAAAGCTTTTCCTAACAGAAGCTCCGGGATATGATGTACTTCAGGAGCCAGAGGAGCTGTCTTCTGATGTGAAGTTATGGCTCGAACCATCTGTCTGTCTGAACTATCAGAAGGAAATTGTAGATGTGGTTTAACATTATTTAAATTTTTAAAACTTCGGTTTAATGTTTAGATAGTAAAAATGCAAGGTGCATTAACGTATGGAAAGCTATTAATTCAGAACAGCTTTCATTTTCTGTTTTGAAGCCAGATGTTTGTAGGTGTCACCTTCCCATCTAATGAGTGCCTAAATGGCTTTCTCCCCCCTCTTTTAACACCGCATGACTTCACGAGAAGAAAAAGCAATTCCCGGAGGCCTGCGACGCGTGGACGTACTTGATGAATGAGAAATAGTCAGCGCCTTTTGCTCGTAATAGAGCTTCTTGCAAGAGTTTCCAGACAAACAGGTATGGTTGAGCCAACAGGCTGACAGCGATGGTTTGTGAAACATCAGTGTAAGCTCTCTGCTACCAGGGAGCAGACAAGGCAGCCCGCAGCACCAGAGCGAGTGAACAAAGAGTGCATTTCCCCTAAATCCCTTGGGTTTGGTTAGGAAAAAGGAGAGATGTGGATGCTTCTGAGAAACGGAAAAACCGGGGAGAATCTGCTTAGTGGTGGCCAAGTCAACGCTGCTGGTGAACGTGGGGCCCCCGGTAGGGCTGTGGCTCAAGCTGAAGATGTCCAGCGGGCAGCAGGACGGGGCTCCCACTGCATCTGCTGGCTCAGGGTGGATTTCAAAGGCGGCTGCTGCTGAGGCAGAGGGATGCTGGGCAGTGACCTTTCTCCCCAGTTTTTATCTGTGACATCGAGAGCCACAATTCTCTAGGGTCTTTCCTGCTGAACTCTGCGCACGAGTCACAAAGTTCTGATAGTTTATGCGAGATGAGCCGAGCTCCCCACCAGCTTCCCGTGCACGTGCACGCACAGGAGATGCCAGTTTTATAAACTGTGTCCAACTTTAATGAAAAAACCCTAATTACTTAGTGGGACAGATGTTCTTGACTTTTTGCAATGTACAGCAGCAACACAGGGAGGCTTTCAGGGCTGTCAATATTACTAATTCCATCAATACATGAAGTCACGTCGCATTTAATGCTGGTTTTCCCTCCAGTACATTTGTAACCTCTGTATATTGATGCTCTTACAGATTTGTTTTAGAATATGTTTTGTCTTCTTACTTGCAATGTAATTACATTTTAATACTTACACAAATAATACCAAATTGTTAGAAAAAACACTGTTCCGTTGCAGATTCATTTGTTTTCTGCTAAGCACAGCTACTTGGCAAGGCACCGAGCTGAGTGAGAGTGTCGCATGTAAGGGGAGGCTTTCTGGAGGGGTAGGGGAGGATGCCACTGCATACAGCGGGTGTGACTGTGCTGCTCCTGTGTTGTGACAAGTCCTCACATCACAAGCACAGCTCAATGCCCCGCCCAGAGTGAAACGATATTATTATATAGTCTGTTTATAAAACACAGTTAAAGGGAAAGTGTCAGTCAATCAGAAAAGCGGTGACACGCTGTACCGAAATGAAGGGGTTGGAGGAGATGCACCGTGTGGGGTGCTGAATGCATCTGAGGAGGCGATGGGAGGCTCTCGCATGGGGAAGGGACTCCAAACCTCTCGGTGTGTCACAAGTGGGCGATTTCATGGGTTTGTGCTTGATTACAGTGGTTACTTTAAAACCAGTTGTTGTAGTGTGTACAGCATCTTGTTTGTTGTTTTTTCCCAGACTATTACACTGCTACTATAAAAAATGTGTAGAATTTTTTTTTAGTTCTGAGATGTCATCTTTTTATTTGAAGTGATGCTGAAACGATTGTTTTTCCTTCTATCCGACAGTTTCTCTAAAACTTAAGTTCAAAGAGAGTTAACAGAAGATGGAAAGTTAAATTGAGGCTGTTGAAAAGTGTGAACTTGAAAAATCTCTTGCCCAGTCAGTTGTGTCAGGGTTGCTTTCTTGTGATTTTAACAATCCCACTGATGTTTCCCTTGTCAAAAGGTTTCCTGGAGAGGCAGGAACTGGTTTCAAATAAGAAAAATAAGCACATTAAACTCCCCAAATAATAAAAACGGAGCATCTGAGCTTATGAAAAAAGGACATAACTGCATTTTCTTTTTCTTTTCTGGGTCTCCTTTGAGGCAGACAAATGTTGGGCCTATGAAATTTTGAAGAGGGATATATTTGCATTGTAAAAGTTGATTTAATGCTGGTGGAGAGTGCTGCAAGTGTGCTGAAGTGCTCTGTTATTAGGGGAAAGTTAATCAACAGGCAGTGTCATGCTCCACGTGTGCCTCAGTGTCGTAACTCTTCAGAGGTGTGATGTAACCGAGTCACTGCCCATCAGTCAGGAAGAGGCATTGAGAAGCTGATGCTCCCATCAGCTCTGGTATTTACCCTGTGGTCCGTTAACTCATTTTGCACAAGCTCTGAAGATATTATCAGATATTCACGTATTGTTACGCATCTGTTTTATGCAATTACTTTAATAGCAGCTAACAACTAGATGGGAACAAACAGGTTAAAGCAGTTTCATAAAACATTTGGTGGAAGAACACAAATAATAGTCCAGTTTTAATAACTTAGAAGAAAGCAATAAATGGAGCAAAAACCCCATGTCTGTAAGTTACAAGCAGTGTCTTGGTAACAAGACAGGGTAACAAGTGGTTATTGCATTAGCCTTTCACCTTCTGAGATTTGGATTTAAGACCCGGTTGCGGCTGCAGTTAATGAAGTAGAGTGGTTTCATGCATTTAACTTGGTGCAATTACCAGGGCTGGCTCTAAAAGGTCTCAGGCTGGGCTGGCGGATGTGTTGCAGGTCAGTGCTTAGTTGCCAGAGCTGTGTGAGGACCTTACGAAACACCTTCTTCTGTCTGCAGCTTTGTCCTTTGGTACGTTTGTAATCAGTACGTTAATGGAAACAAAAATAAAAATACATTTCTAGGAAAAAGGAGAAGCCGAAGGAAGGGGGTTACATTTTGCTGTGGCTCTTACCTGAAGCCGCTGCGTGGATGTTGGATGTACAGGAAATCATTGCCAAGGGGCTGACGGGGAAGCTTGTTCCAGAGGCGATAAGATCTACAAATAGCACAGTGATGTGGAACTGACTGATCACAATGAATGCGGGATGGAGGGTTTGTGGAGGCTTCACCGCCATTATGACAAGCCATTAAAAAAATTAATCTAAAAGTACATATATTTAGCCAACTGTTTTTATTAAAAAGTCTTGTATGAAAGGAGGAAATTTGTTTCACAGAGTAATTTTCAAGTCATGTGCTACGTTGTGTTCCCAGTGTTAGATGCTTAATGATATGGATTAAACCTAAACCAGAGTATAAATCTGATGTAGAAGCAGGATATGTAAGTCACCATTGGGTTTGATTATGGGTTTTTTTTTCCATGTAGTTTCTGAGCCTTTCATTTGCCCGTAGGTCGTGTTCTCAGGGTTTCTCCGAGGAATTCCTCAGTAAAGCTATGGCCATGCTGTCATCATACGGCTGCAGGTGTATGAATGAGGAGAACGGCACTGGGCTGCGACGTATGGAACTCCTCCATCAAAGTAGCTGTAGGGGTGAGGGAAGGGGGTACAAATAGGCCAGGAAGTGTCAGGTGCGTGTTCGGGCACTTAGGCTGCTCTGGTCGCGTGCTGGTCCCAGTTCATACAGATGCTGGTATTAGAGTCTAAAGTGGTAATACATTCTTAGCTGGAAACGGTAATGATGCTTTTAAAAGGGAATACTCCACACATATATATGAGCCAGGCTTATCTAGGAATATTTTAAAAGCTGTAGAAAAGTACTGGGGAAAATTGCCTAGGTCCGATGTGTTACTATTTGAGAAAATTCTGGAGAGGGTTCAGCTTCCTCCAGCAGAATGGGACAACTTAGTGGTGTTCTGGGAAACTTCTCTTCCATGATATGAAGAATACTGACTCTTTAATCTGGTTACTTGACACTCCCCAAAATGTTCATCTTTAGCTGACAGATTGAGCTGAAAAGACTCCATCACGTTCGAGTCAGGTTATCTGTAAGTGTGCTCGGGGCGGTGTGGGACGGCAGGAGAAGTTCAGCCAGATGGAGATGGCTTTCTCCACGGTACCAGCGGTGCAGTCGGTGCGTCTCAGTGTGCCTGTTGGCAGCCCCGCTCCCGGAGAAAGGCATTGCTTTCAAACCTGAGTAATTGATGAATTGTGTGTAATATGCAAATGGGAATGCATAAATCTCCTGAATGACAGCTTAATTTATGTGAGCCTTTAAGAATGTGGGATTAGATTTTAATTAAATATCTTCAAAGGCACCCTGACTTACTCAGTTTTTTGGCTGGTGTCTTTGTGATAGGAAGGGACAAAATCCTAATTTTAAACCTGTTATTTACTGGTTTTCTAATGAATCACCATTGAACAAAAGCTGTATATATGTATCAATGTATATATTTTAGGGACTGTGTTAGATAAATCCCATGATAATGATAATCAAATCAAAGCATCATGAAACTTGTTTGAATTGAAATAATTACTGCAACTAGTTCACTTGTACCCTTTAATTTATAATGAGTAAAGGTCCATGTTAAAGCTGATATAAATGTTTAATATTTCACTTACAAGACATTTTGTTGATCAGTTCTTAAAATGTTTTTGTTTTTCATAGTACCCTGATACATTCAGAATTAAACATACTCATTAAAAATTCTATTAGCTACACTGCCCCATCTCATTACGGAGGGCAGGGTATGAGAGGAAAGTTCCATAGGAATCATCCTGTGCCATGGTGATCGGTGGCTTCTCGCATGCAGGACGTGAAATTGTGGTTGGTCGCAGCAGAGAAATTTCTTGAGCTCCATTACACTTTCCAAATTCCAACAAAACTTGACTTTGTCTTGTCTAGAAACATGCGAGAAATGGAAAAGGAAAAAGGAAATTAATTTCAAGTGAAGATGGTATTAATTTTAATGCAATTTAGCACAGAATTTAAATGTATTCAGTGAGCCCCGTGCCCCTTACGTACTCACCTGTGTGATGGTGCCTTTTACGTGTTCATCTGTAGTGCCCACTGAGTTAGATCCTTGCGGTGAGACCAGAAGTTGCAGGTCTCTGTTTTGGGTGAGGAACCATCTTTGGATGGGTCACCTGCCCTCCCTTTTGGCCAGGCCCTTGCTGCTGCCGCAGGGGTAGAGCAGAACTCCCTCTTTCTGCTCCCAGCGGAGGGTGTTTTGGGCTGGCCTGAGGGTGTTGGTGCTGACTCCTGCTCCGATGGAGCATCCATGGAGAGGCAGCTAGAGGAAAAGGCAGGAGCTCCATTTCCTCCGGTGTTCTAGGTCATTCTGCGCTTTCTTTCTTTGTCTCTTTGATACCGTAAAACTAGTCTGGAGAAGTAGTTGGGATGAGAACTTTCCCGGCAGCGGGGGAGGATGGGCTGTGTGGTGGGCATCAGGCCAAGAGCAGCGAGTTCAGGGTGGTGTTCTGGAGGCAGATAGTTGTGAAATGCTCATCAGGTGGGGCACATGTTGACCAGAGTCAACACAGGGGCTTTTTGTTCAAAATAACTTTATTTTTAGCTATATTAATTTTATTTCTTATGTAAAACAATTGCAAAATAGGTTGCTCTTGTAAATTCAGTACAGTATGAAATCATGTGGCATTTTTCAGTTTTTTGGTGCAAGTAGTTAAACCGCAGCCTCTGGTCAACTGTTCTCATTTAGTTCTGTGTTTTGAGCATGATGGTTGGGAAGATGTTTAGTTATCAGTGTTAGAGCTTCCTGTCTGGAAGTATCAGCTGTTGCATAATCCGTGATAACAGATGAAAGAACTAACAAACAGTTGCTGTAATTACAATATTTTTAATGCCAAGAAGTCCACCAGATCTCTAGATAGGCTGCTTTTTTTATTGAGACGAAGGACTCAATTGCTTGAAGGAGGACTGTAGACCACATACAACAGAGAGAGAGATTTCTGAGGGTCAGCAAGGAGACACTGCGGGTATCAAGTAGAAATCTTTCCTTTGAAAGAAATGGCTGAGGAAAAACATCACCAAAGTTGGGGACCACCAGTGTGCGTGGAAAGAGTTGCTGCAAGTTTGAGAAATAATCTCTTTGAGTTGTAGCCCTCAAAATTTAAACTGTTGTTGTTTGTAGGTTTTCTTTTTACTGTTTTTTATACACAGAGCTCTGTGATAATTGTCATTCTTTTTTATTTTTCCTCCTTTTTCTCTTCCCCCATCATCTGCACCCTTCTGGGCCTTCTATATTTCCCAATATCTCCCTTACATAGTAGGATCTGGGGGGAATATCTGATGGCAAAGTCCTTTCTGTACATCATTAAATCTTCCACATTTAGACACTGATGGATAATGTTAGCTAGATATTTTATTACTGCATTATTTAATTATGTTGACCTGTTCCTAATAGATTAATGTTTCCTGTAATTATGCCTGCATTTAAATCTCCAGCCTTTAAAACTTTAAAAAATAAAATTCCAATTAAAATAGCTGTAGAGATAAGAGCATGGTACGGAATTAAATTTCTTTCCGGACATTTTTGGTTTTATGTTGCTAAAGAGGAAGAGCTGTTTTATATCAGAAAATCAAAGAAGTCAAGTTCAAAATAACCCTAAACCATAGAAAGGCTAATGGTGGAAAATGTAAATACATAGATATATAATTGTCTAAGGGAAAATTCAGGTATGGAAAAAAGACCATTGTGGTTGTTTTTCTGAACACCTCTGTGTTGATCCTCTCACTTTTAATTTTACTCAGTAGCTTTTAGTTTGGAATCAGTTTGGGTGAGGGGCTGTTACTTTGTGACGCCTTCTATTGGATCCTGATAATTAATACAAATTTTAGGCCCCTTTACGTGGTCCAAATGTCTTCACTAAAAATGCAGATGTTAAAAAGATATGGCAGAACTTTTTTGGACTTTAATGTGCACATCAGTCATCAGTTGTGGGGTTTGGGGCTGTAAAGTTAGAATTGATGCCCAGGTTCGTTTTGGTTTTTTACTCATTCTCAGATACTCTTTTCTGATATGAATGTAGTATGTTGATCGTAAGATGTCTGCAGACACAAGTGCTCCTTTCTTCCGAAGGCTTTCAACAACTGAGGTCTTATATATTTAACTGTTTAATCTCAGCATCAATTTGTCCAGCAGGATGCGTGTACCGTAATTAGGTCTGTTTGAATAATTTACGATGGTCCAAAGTTTAATTCCATTAAGAAACACACACAAGGATAGTCCTGGAGTTCTTTCTTGGTGCACAGACCTGCAAAGAGAATGTCGGGCGGTTGCTCCCAGGAGCTTTGGGGGTTACAGCATTTTATGGGGTCGGCAGTTTGTAGGGTGAGTCCTCTTCAGGTCAGTGATTTCTATCAGACTGCGCTAGAGGAGCGATTAACGGGGATCGCAGCCTTTGGTCCATGGCAGGAGGGATGTGCTTTCTGAAGTGTATCATCACACTCAACCTGTTTATAATTGACTTGAGCATATTATTAAGAAATTTAAACTGGAGTAATTTTAAATCATTTTTATACTCTTTATGACTATTATCACTATTAGAAAGTTAAAAATTAGTGTATTCCAGAGAAATAATGCAATATCCAAAGTGAAGTCCGTTCCTCTTCTTCAGGAAACCGTGTTTTAAGAAATTAAAATAAGAAAATGTTGACGCCGTCATAATTTTTCTTGTTTTTCCTAGGAAATTTCCACATCCAGTGACAATAAAAATCAATGAGTAGATACGCAGAACGAGAACATGCTGACCAAGCACCAAACTTTGAGATTTCATGAACAACGTTGGGTTTGCAATGAATTACTGAAAAAATGTTCGGTGAGATTACAAGAGTGCAGCCTAGGCAGGATTTCATCCCAGACAGATTTTAGGTGATTTGAAAATAAATGGCTTCGGATGCATTTGGAAAAGAATCAAGTGACGTCCTTTACACGTCTTTTAATGTCACTTGGTCAGGGTAGAATAATGCTGTTAAATAACTGTATAAGTTATTCGAATAAGTATCCCTGGAAAATAACCTTCTCGGTTGGCGAAGGGCATTTATTCAGTTGTCAATATTTGCTCCAGAACAAGGTGGACGATTAAAGCTAAGAGGCAGCAGTGAGCAGTTCTGAAGGAGACATCTGAAAGCGTTGTAGCATCACTGTTCTCGGAAGGAAAACCAAGCTTGTTACACAAAATGACGTGTCTGGTGCAAATCTGAACATGTTTTAAATCTAAAATACCTCTTTGGGTGTTCTGAAATCAGGGCCAGAAATGTGGCGTGGCGAAGCCTCTGGAAAAGCTGTTCTTCAAAGCTGTATGATCAGGGCAACGAAACCGTAACCTCATCCTTTCTCCTGCCCAGCTCTGCCCCACGGTGGCCTGAGGGGATTTGGGGCATGCTGTGCCCACGTCCCAGTCCTGGTTTTGAACTGGTAATTGCCGATCTCTGCAGTGCCGTGGGAGCAGTGGAAAAAGTTGCGCTGTTTGTGCTGGTATTGCCAAGATGTGCTTAGATGTGTTGTTTTATTTTGAGTGTTCTCTTCACATCTGCTATTTACCACATAGACTAGAGAAATGTAAATCTTAATCTTTCATTTAAAATCAGCTCATTCTTATGACTTAATCATTTTGACTGCTGTGTTTTCAATTCCCTCTAGCTTGGTAATATCTTCCATGTAATTAGGTTGCTTGGAAATAGTCGTGCAGTTCCAGGTACAGCCGTGCGGGAGCAGATGAGGTAGGGAAATATTTTTGGTTTCTGCCATGGTGCTTCTAGGCACGCGGCCCAGCACCAAGTTGGATGTTGTCCTTGTTTTATCACATCTGCCTAATTTGCAGTCTTTTATAACACCTAAATGTCTCCCAGCATATTAACATTACAGATGTCGCCTCTCTTTTTGGGAGCTACTTTTTCATGATTTTTTCACTCTTCATTAATTTTGCTTTTATAAAAAAAATTGAATTCATTTTTAAGCTGCTTTTATTCATCCAGATGTCACGGAAGGTTTTTGTAATGTTTCCCCTTTCCTGTCAATGCCATCTCTTCTGTGAGGTTTTGTTTAAGCTTTTCTGCTTTCCTTTCAGAATGTTTATGAAGATGTTAGCTTGAGTTAGAGCCAAATCAGTTTATTGCTGAATCTTCAAGGTAGCTCCTCTCCGTACCGTCACTCGCTCTGTTTCAGTCCGTGAGTGCTCACATCCATACTAATCTTTTATTACAAGGCACTCTATTAGTTGATTTTTATTTTTAAATTACAGTCTAAATGTATTGCATCTTCTTTTTTTCCCCATGTAGCAATTAATTCTGCAAGTCTCTGTCTGGAAGGATTTTATTCTGCCTAATGGCAGTGCAACTGTGTGCTGTCATCAGCCTGAGATCACTCTCTTTAGAGTTGTTTAACTATTCATCAGAAGCAGAAGTTATTTCTCCAGGTCAGTAATTACCTAGACCTGCCTAGACTGGACAGTAACATAGAACAGATTTTCATGCTACCTTATCTACTCTGCTTTAAAGTATTTTTTCAATAAAAGCTATTTTTAAAATTATGGGAGAACAACTCATTGGCCTGGAAACAAATTGCATTGCTTGAGCACAGCTTTTGCTTGTTTGTTTGTTTTTAATAAAAAGGAAAATTATCAGTTAAAAACACTGTTTAGAAACAATGACTTCTACAGCTGCAGGTTTTCACGCTAAGCTGATGGGGTGCTGATGCAGAACTGAAGCTGTCCCCTCACCATTGCAGTGCAGCGCTGGGCGAATTTTGTAGTTCTTTAAGTGTCTCGGTGATACAGGCTTTAAAAGACAACCCAGGTACCTCTTGATGATGAACAGTGCTTTTCAACCTCAGAAAATTTTTGTATTATTATGTAAGAAAACGCTGACTAAAACCCCACAGAGCTGTGGTGGCTGTAAGGGGCGTGAGTAGTCGTCGTGTTTCTGGTGTTCCAGACACTGTTGGGGGGGTGTTCCAGAAGCGCTTTCTACTCCTATGTTCTTTGGTGCATGCCGTAGCACATAGGGTGTAGTTAAAGGCTCTGTTGCTGCTCCCTTCAAAGTTACCTCTGACATTGACGAGAGCATTTGTGGTATTGGAAACTGAGTAAGAACTTCCCCTTGTGCTGAATCTGCAGAAGGCTGCGTGTCTTGGTCTTAGCCTGAGGAGAGGGTAAGTCAGAATCCCTGACAAACCACAGAGCCATTGTGATCACTCAAAGATCACAGTCCTGAAGGTCTTTATGTTTCGTCATTATTCCTTTAATTTGAGATTTTCTTCATAAATACTAAAGTATTTGGTAATATTCCTAAGGAGTACTGGTCTGTTCCTTTTTGAAGGCTAATGTCTGCATGCTGAGTACTAGTTGGTGCTGATGCTAACCCAGAACAGGATTGCTGGTGCCTGCGATGTGAGGAGACGCACACAGGGGCAGCTGATTAAAAATGGTTTTGATATTTGTTCATCTTTATCCACCTCTTGAAATAGCACAGGTCTCATTTTGTCTTTCAACTAGTTGCTGATACTAACTTACTTTCTTTTCCTATAACAGGAAAGAGAGGTATTGCATCTCTTCTGAATTTATTTGAAAGAACCACCATAAAACTCTTGTACTTCAAGCAAAGAAATGTCTATCTAAAATGATGGGAGTTGGTAATAGTGAGACACATTGAATTATGTGAACAAGAGCAGTCCAGATGACCATCACTGTGGAATTAAGTTAAGCAGTTGAGTTTGTCAGTTTATTGCGTGATGTATTTGATAAGTCTCCTAAGTTAATTAGTTCCAAGCAGATATTTTATAGCACTGTGGCCTGGCTGTAAAATGGTGCAGCTGGTTCATTTTTCAGATGGGGAGAATCTTCTTACATAACTTCTCTACAGCTTTAAAAACTATCTTAATGTTATCTGGAGTAAAGCTAAGCTGGAATTTCTGTCAGCTATTTAGTCCAAGGTGATTACACCAATTGGAGAATGTCAACAATGACACAGTGCTCATGTTTAATTAGTGAAAGGGAAGCACCTGCATTTTAGAGGAAGAGACTCCAGGATTAGACGGTACAAATTCAAGTTCTAACAAAAGACAGAAATGAGCATATTACTCATCCTTGGGGAAAATGTGTCACTGGATGGGCTCTGTTCACGGAAAAAATGCAACAAATAGTTGTTTTTGCATATGGTCTCTGCATGCTGTTGTACTGATGCGTATCAGTGATGATGTTTACAACTCCTTTGTCTGTCCAACAGCCAAACAAAAAAATTGAGAGCACTTCTGGTGGTTAGACAGACCTTTAACACTCTGACTTTAGTATCTCAAATTTTACACTTGACATGTCATTCCAGACTGAAAATGTGACTTTTTATTTATTTCCTTTAAATCACTTTGTTTAAATCACCATCTGGTTGAGGCATTAAAATAGATAATATTGCTCTCAGAGTTTTCTTAAGACCTTTCTGTGCCTGTTAATTGCACATTTATAATTGCGTTCCTACAAAAAAGATAAAAGAGTTTTGAAAGATTATTCTTGGCAACAGACCTAAGGTGAAAACCTGCTGCTTTAATGTGTAAATTATAACATGTGCAGTAGTGAAGAGTGGTTTTGTGAAATGCTCAAGTAAGCACAAGAATCTGAGAGAGCTGTCAGAGAGTTTGCGCTCCGAAGGGGCTAATGTTGGTTGAAAACCCACTCATAGTACGCTGTGCCTGAAGGCTGAAGTGAGCAGTTTAACTTAAACGCAATCACTAACTTTCTGGAAGACAGACAAAGGAAACAATGGTTCCTCGAGCAAAGTTAAAGAAATGAAAAAGTCAGCCTCGCTTTGATGCCTGTTTAAAATCATTAATTTTCCTGTAAGTTAATGTAAATCAAGGATTAAACAGAAACTGTTCCCATCTGAGCCGTATAAACTGAACTTCTGTGTGGCGCGTCTATTTGAAGTCAAAGCTATCCGTACATCCAAACAGGAAACTGAAGGAAAACAGTTTTTCTTTTCATTTCCGATATCCTGCAAACCTTTTCAAAACCTATTTCCTTTTAAAATTTAGCCTGCATACTTCTACTTCATTTTTTTTCCTTCTGTGTAGAGTTTTGTAAATTTACCACCGGTTCCTACACACAGTAGTATCAAGGTGCTCTCTGAACGCTGCAGTTCACCCACTTGTGTTTCTCAAAGTACCCGCCTTGCAGAATGGTTTTGTACGAGGGACCCAAGCTCATACGTGAGCTCCCGGGTATCTGACGAGTATCACAGCTGTGAGCAGCTGGATTTCCTCACTGTAAGTGGCAAATGCCGGGGATTTAGGATCACAGTTTCTACCTACAGTTCAGGGTGATGTCCATCTTGTAGATCTGTTATTTGTCTATAATGACATTGATCTCTAGAAAATACTTTGAACTCTACAGATGACATTACTATATATTAGATGATTATTATTAATATTATTTATTTGGTGCAAGGATAAATGACCCATCTCTGTTGCTCACCGCTTAGGTTTGATGGTTGTTGTCAGTTTAAAAAGGTGGTAAGTAGATACCTAACAGGTACTGCTGTTATCTGTCACACTGGAGAGATACGTAGCGCATGGTTGAGAGAAAACAGCTCGTTCAGTGGATAAGACTCTCATCTTAATGACCTGACTTGCAATACGTAGCTTTGTTATCACGTTCCGTGTCAATAGATGGGTATTTTATACCTGGTCAGTTAAGCACCTCATACAACGTTGTGAGCAGGTGGAAGTCAGATTCTTCACTGTGCAGATAACCTGAGTGGAAAGGCCGGACATTGACAGTGAAGAACCCGCAGCCCTTGGAGGTGCTGAGTTGCCTCTTTCCTTTCGGTCGTGTCTCCGTCCTGCCTTCCTGGCCCCTTGGTGCAGCATTGTGCTCAGTGGAAGTTGCCTGTAGCAGCACTGTCACTACTCCTGATGCGTTATTGCTAGATAACAGATATCCAACCACGTCTGGCGTTGTGCTGTCCTGGATGGAGTTTCCAGTACGTGTTTGTATTAGCCCTCCTGTTCGGTAGAGTTAGGGGGGTAGCGATAGCTGAGGAGCTCGCACAAACCAGTGTGAGCTGTGCAGGGTTTCTCGGCTGTGTGGGCGCTATTCAGAGCATCGCTCCACACGGCCGCTGGGGTTGCTTACCATTGTTTCTCTTCTCTCCTTGCATGGCTGTAGCCTAAAAAGAGGGGAAAGTTTCTTTCAAAACATGTTGATAAGGAAGATGATGCTAGAACAGCACATTCCTGCCATTCACAAAGGAGAGTCTCTGTAGGGCATGTGGGGAAAGAAAATGTAGAGGAGCTTTTGGAACCCTAGCAATTGGCACTTGGCAACATGCTTTTAGCAAGAAATCCGACAAGAATTCTGTCTTAATATAGTGTCTTCATGCCTCCCTACTTCTTCTGTAGTTCCCTCAGTTAATAAGCATGTTGGGGGATCGAGGGGGAAAATGAACCTCACGGCTCTGGAACCAGCACTTGTTGAACATGCAGCTCCAAAACAAGATGCAGCACGTGTCAGAACTGTCACCTACCGCAGAAATGCCTTTTCCCTTGGTTTTGCAGGTGATTAATAGTTGTGTTCATCTGCATTACATCTTTGTTGTCATAAAAAATCCGCGTATCTTGGACTGGTCCAGTGGAAGGGATGAGTAAACTCTGCTTGGCAGGATAAGTGGTTACAGTGTTAGGGCACGATGCCACTCGCATTGAAAATATAAAAATAAGAATCTGTTAATGATTTTGAGTGTAGCAAGGTGGGACTTAAACGAATTTGGCTGTGGACCAGATAACCCTCCTTTGTTGGCGTTAAAACACTGGCCACACAGCAGTGATTGCAACATAATACAGAAGAGGCTTTATTTATACTTTACTTTTTCTTTCAAGTTTCCAATCATAAAAATAAATTTGTCTTATTTGAAAAGAAAACTTGTACTAGGTTTGTTTTGCGTGCTGGGAGGCATTAAGTATTTCCTTTTTTTTTTTTAAGGGAAATGTGTCACTTGCATTTAACTCAGATAAAAATAAATGAAGATAAAACTAATTTAATTTTAGAATATAATTTTTTTACTTGTTGAACAACTGTTGTTTTAAAATGGATAGCCTGCTGCGAGAGAAACAAAGCCACTTCAACAAAGCAGGAAATCAATAACCACAAGAAAGCCTAAAGAAAATTAATGCCTACAGTGTGAGCAAGTGACATAGAAATTATTTTCTGGTGTGAGAATGGTAATAATAGAAGGCATATGGAGTGGATGAAAAGCATGATAGAAATATACATGGGAAAGATGTGTTCTCTATTTCTGTTTATAAGTAATGACCTCTGTGTTACAGTATTTAAACTTTGAAGGGGCTGGATGGTGGTTTTCTTCCTGATTTCCCCACCCCATAGTCCTAGGTAAATATTTATGCTTGCAAAATTTAGTAGGCTGGCAGCCATGGAAACGTATGTCTTTCATTTCTCTCCAGGAAATCTGGTTACCAACACCGTTTTACTTGAATTCTTCTAGTCTTTTTCCGCAGCTTTTAAAAGCCCCTCTCTGCGGAGGCGCAGTGACCTGTGCCTGCGGTGTGTGCCTGCGGTTCGGGGAGGGCAGAGGCAGGGCGGTGTTTGCCCATCCTAGGGCGGGACGGTGCTTCCACCGTCTCTCTTGCCACACAAAGCCACGTTCTCTGTCTTCTCGAAGCCAAGTGAAATGCTGGTTGTTGGGACTAAGGGAAGCGGATGCCAGGAAGCTGATGCAGAGCCCGTACTTTTGGGGAGCAAGTCTGAAAGGAGATAACTTAAAAAACCAACAGCAGGTACGACTTGTCTGCTAAACCCTTGTAGCTAATCGAGGAAATCCTTTAGGTCAGGAAATCCCTGGACCTGTGAATGTCTCACGCCACTCTTCGGTGCCCTGGACTGACTTTGGCTTTTTCTGTAGTTGGCTGCTCCCAGTTTTTCCTCATGGTGTACGACAGAGTCTAGGTGCCTTAAACCCACTCCTTTACAAAATGACATTGTGTTTCTCTGTCAGTGGCAAGCTGTAACTGGGGGGAGAAGGGTCTGTGGGTGTAGCGGTCGATCAAGAAGCAGGCAAGCTTTTGGTCAGAGAAGTACTTCAGGTCAGGTATGAAAAAATAAGTAGTATTTGAAGCGAACTGTGAGCTGAGAATCCTTACTGTCACCTGGATGTGTTAGAGCGCCTGGGAGGGAAAGGGTGAGAGTCCCTGGTGGAGCAGAGGGAATATTAGCAAGAAGGGAACGAGTGATGTGGGAATCTCTTACAATGAGACCTGCGGCTCACCGAGTGCAGCAGGGAGAGGTCAGGGAGGAATCGGGTATGACGAGCCTGCTTGCCGGTACTGGATCCGTGTCTTTGGTGGCTGGCTGAGGTATGGACGCTGGTTCAAAGTACTGCTGCCCCTACAGTCAGCTCTCGGGTTGGCCCGGTTCAGAATCAAAGAACACAGCCTGGTTCGTTCACACAATCTTTTCAATCATCTGCTGCTCTAGAGAGTTTTAATCGGGTGAAGTTTTTGTGTGTCTCTGTGTGAATATGTCCACAAAAGAGGGCAAGTCTCTAACACTACTGCAGGGTGAATTTTGCATGACATAACTGATATTGCTGCTCTGGTTTTGTGCTGGGGTATCAGAGGCAAAAATTCAGTCGTCAATCTCGAGTGTATCAAGACACTCCTCTCCTGCTTCTTCTCCAGCTTCAGCTCCCTTTGCTGGCCCATGAAGCGGTTCATAGAGGTGATGGTCCTGACGTGAGGCTGCAAGGAAATGCACACCTTTTTCAAGGGGTCGATACTGAGATCAGTGGTACAAATGGACCAAAGTTTCACCTCAGACACAAATTAAGTGGATTAGTGTATCATTTTAATCAGGTTCAGGCAGATTCAAAATGAACTTTTTAAAAACAAAATAAAAATAGTTAGAACACAGGGTTGGTTTGTTTGCTTTGGTGTGTTTGTGGTTAAAATTCAGGTTTTCTCACGTTCTTGCACTAAAGCGCTATCCGTTGCTCATTAGCTGAAGACTCACTTGCTGTGTCCAGCAGTGCGGTCCCTCACGTGCCACCCAGCGCGGGTCAGGATGAGGACGGGGGGTCGCGTTTCCACAGTGACGCTGCCATCTCTGCCAGCAAACCCAGCTGTGCCCAGTGGTGGGGCTGCTGAGGAGCTGAACTGGCTGCGTCCACAGAAGCCCCAGCAGCCCCAGCAGCCCCCAAACCGGAGCATGGAACCCTGGTAGATAGCGAACAGCCTCGGAACCATTACCTTTTGATTTGCTGCCAAAAATGTGAAGATGTTATTTGATCAGACTGTAACTGCACACGTGTGGGGAGTTTCTGTTGAGTGTTATTTTCAAAATAGGGGGAAAAGGCAAGACTAAAAAAGCAATGAAGGTTGGATTTTTTTTTTATTTATTTCTTTTTAAATAGTAGAAAAGGTAATTGTAGGATTGATTATTGGAAAAAAATTAAGAATGCAGAGGATAATCCATCACTTCAGGTCTTTAAAATGAAAACTCTATGCTCTAGTTTATTTTGAAAGCGTGAGTCCGAATCAGAATCATGTGCTCAGGAAGGAAGACTTTTTTTAGTTCAGAGGACAGGAGTCCTTTCAAGTCTCTAAAAACCAGATTTATGGCTAAGATTTAGCTGGAAGATCAGAAAGTGGGCTTAGACTGGTATCAGTCCTTGATGCCACAGAGCTATCTTCCATAACATCATCTGAAGGCACATCAGGGAGCAAGAGGAGGGGATGGCAGGTGCTGAGAACATCCCCGAGAATTCATACCATAGCAGAGATGGCTCTTCCAGCGTGTGCAGCTCTTGCCCTAGATGCATGTATGTCCAGAAGCTGCAAACAGTTTAACCTGGAACTGAAGAAATGGCCCATGGTGTCCTCGGCCACAAGGACATCAGTCTCCAGCACGGGATCGGTTCTGGGGTCATCCTGATCTGTGATTTCCCCTTGTGCCTTGAGCATTTCACTGACGTAGGGCTGGTGTGAGCAGGGCTGTTTGGATGGGTTCGGTGTCCAGTCCCTTCATATTCGCATCTTAAAACACCACGAAGATTGTAAAGACACGTTTAACGTGAATTTTTTGCTTCTGCCCTTTTTATATTTTCATTGTCCTAAAGGTTTGTGTTTTGTTGTTTAAAAATATTTTTTTTCTTTTGTACATTTTCAGCAGAAATAACGATCTTGTCTATCTCTACAGTCAGCAAATGAAATCCTAAGTCACAAATGGTGGAAAGGTAAAGGTGAAGCAGTGTAGCTGCTGACACCACCTGCTTCGTTTCCTACTGCTCCAGGACCACCAGCCAACGAAAGGGTGTTTTCCGTGTTGCGAAGGTTAACCCGCTGATGTTTATTTCTGGATACAATCCCCTACCCAGAGAGGCTCCTTTTGATTGCCGTGGACAATTCTTCCTTTCAACTGCGGTATAGGTGCAGGGCTGATACAGAGGACTGTTTCTGCGTTCTTTGATTTATTATTCTTGAAAGATTAATTTCTACTTTCTAACTTTGAAGATTCTTTGCAAAATTGTGAAAACACTGAAACCGAAATGTAGAGATTAAAAACAGTTGAAGCAAGAGTAGTTTCCTATTGCATCGAAGTTGAATCGCTATGAAAATACTGTAGCACCACCACACTACAATGTGCCCCTGTTACGGAGTTAGCGATCATCTCCTGTGGGTTATGTGATACCTGGTGCTGTAGATATGTCATGTGCTTGCTATTAGGCTTCTGTCCATACATAATAGGCTTAAACAGTCACATTTTTTACAAGTTTTATTGAATTGAATCTTACTGAGATACAGCTCAATGGAAAACAGCAGTATTTCAAACCCCGTTCTTTGTAATAATGTTCCCCTAAATTGGCATTGAATTCAGATACAGGTCGAAAGTAAAACTCGTAAGGATCTCATATAATTCAGATGCGTATGACACATCATGAGTATTTGTAATAGAGGGTGATTCCCTGCTTGGAAAGTATCCATGCAAATATTTGTACAAGTATGTATTTGGAAACTATAAAGCAGTGCTTGGAAAAATTGTTGCTAAATTAACTCTGCTGAAAGCAGATTTATAGCTCCTCGGTGTAGTGGCAGATCTTTGTGCTGGGTTGGACAGTGCACTGCAACATACGTGATGTTCAGCTACGTTAGCGAAAGTCAGTTTTGTCCTGCCCTTTCTTATTCAATTTTCAGTTCAATACTTCTTTTTTTTCCTGTCTTTGGGACAAATTCTTAAGATTTTATAAAGATAATTTTCTCGTTCAAGAATTTTCTTTGTGAGGTTGTTCGTTGTCACTGTGCGTTCCTCACACATTCCAAGAAACGATCCCTGATTCGGTCCTGCAGTCTAGGTTTTGAGGTGCCCATCTTCACGGGGTGATGGCTGGGCTACCTGATACCCTGCAGCCCGGGGCAGAGCCCGCTGACAGCCCGGGAACTGAGCTGTCTGCGGGAGGAAGCCCGTCAGGCTCCGAACAGACCCGCAGTGAGCAGCGGCACGTAACAGACCTGTGTGGTCCTTTGTGGTTGTCCATGTGCTGGATTTGAGGCTGACTGAAAGAGATTTACTGAGGATTTCTGTGGCTCTTTGAGGAAGGCAAGCCACCGAGGGCTTGCTCATGTGAAATCTTTATTCTGTGAGTGTCTTTGCCAACATCAGCTGTTTGGAGCTGAGCGATGTTTGTTCCCGTGCTGACCCCAGTGCCCACCTTGTCATTTATTTATGTCAGTGCTGAGCTGTTTTTTTCAGGTGGAATAATTCTGAAAACATTTTCAGAGGCTTCCTTCTACATACTGAATAGTCAGATATTTGGGGAAATTAAAAAATAGCCAGAATGCGAATCGCATGTTAGTGGTGCCTGTAATCTCCAGTGGTTCGCAGCTTCTGCCGGACTCCAAACCCAAGTGAACTGTCGAGGTTTGCAAGGCTCATTATATACTTGGCAAGATCTCTGGTCTTTCACGTTGGGTTTAGCTGGACGTCTTGGGTGAGCATTGTTTTGACAATAAATCTGTGATTTAAATTTGTGGTTCTGGGTACGTCGTTAGTGGCATGGTTCCAGCACTGGTGGCCTCCTCCTGCTGGGTGGAATCTAGGCAGAGTGGGTAGCAGCAGGAGAGACGCGGCAGCAGGAACTCGGTCCCCCTGGGTATGATCTCAGGTTGTGAAATGAACTGTCTATTACCCATGCTACTGCAGCTCACCGCTGCGGTTACTAATTTAATGTAGTTGTATTAAATGAGTGCGTGTATACGTACATGTGCTGAACTCGCGCTGCCAGTTTCATTTCTGATGTACCCTCAAATCGAGCTGCTGCACAGATAGACCTTTCATCTTGTCCACAGCTGTGAATCACCACCGTTCTGAAATTGGGTGATTTATTCCTCCTTTTCCTGTGACAAGTGTTATTTGACAGGAAAAAATTAACAGCAGGAATGTTGAGGTACTTTTATATCTGCAGTCGCAAGCGTAAGTAATTCAGAGAGTTAAGTTTTAAATCTCAGTGAACCAGAAATCCTTTTTTGGTTTGAAACTTATTTTGAAATGCCTGACTTCAGAAATAAGCAGTCAGACTTTCCTAAATAAAAACCGATCACTTATTCTCTATTGACTGTAGGAACATCTGAATACTGGGAATTCAGGTAATTTTCCTGACTCTAGACCCAGACTCTAGTTTTAAATAAATGACCTAATCAGAAAATAACCAAAAGGTCCCGCAGACCTTGTGGGGATAAATCTGTATGACACATGTCTATGAACAGAATGGTTTTACAAGGAATATTACCTGGTATTGACTCTTTCACAATCTTAAGTTTTTAATATCGTACTCTTGCAAGGCTTTTGAATATATCTGCTTAAGAAACTTAGAGAGAGCTCATTTAAATTCTGTATTATCTTTTTGCACAGTTAAAAGCAAGTAGTTGTGAGTTTGTGATCTCTTCAAGTGAGGCAGTCCGTAATAGACTGCATTCAGCTATGCTGGGACAGTGATGTTTTGCAAAAAAAATTGGGTAATCTTATACTTCTCTATACTGCTTCAGCTTTATTGAGGCTGTGTTAATGAATCAGAGCCACATTTCTTTTTTTAAAATGAAATGCAAGTATTTTCTTTAATTCTGTTGTGGTATCTAAAGACCTCTTTATGTAGCAGGCAGAGAAATACCCACCCTGTCTCATACAGTAACTAGACTGAGCCACAGACAACTCTTAGTGATGATTCTCAATCATAATTACTGCAGAAGGAGGGCTCTACTTTTGCACGTCTCATAATGCTTAGTGCTTATTCATATTTATTTTTTTTTGAGAAGCTTCTAAATCTACGTATCAACTAATTACAGAATCTCAGCTTTCAGTTATGAAACTTTGGGGGGAAAAAAAACCCCACATTCTTCAGTCTCTCCTGGCTCTTTCTAGAGAAAAGAGCTTGGAAGTGTGATTTTTAGAAACATAAAGGTTACAAATTTAGAGGCTAAGTAAAAATGTGCACAATGAAACTTTAAAACCAATAGAATTTTATTTATTATTACTTCAGGGTCATGATTTGTGAACATCTGGGGTTACAAGTACTGTAACTAGCTCAAGTAAATGAAGTATAAAATAGCTTCACAGTTATACTTTCTGTCAGGTGAGTTAGTCAACCCTTAAATTGTCTGTTCCATCACCAGCCTTTCTTTGACAAAGAAAAAGTTTAGTGGATCTTTAGGAAGATGATGTCAACCCTGGTATTAATAATCAGAGATACATTTGGACTCCTTTGTGAAAAATGTGAAACTAAGGGTTTGCTGTGGGGACTTCAATAATTACTTGGTTGATGGTTCTGTGAGTGAACCCAGCAATGCTGACACCCCCAACACTATTGCTGCTGCTCTTGACTTTCGCTGTTGCCTCATCCTCTGGAGTCTGCTGGCTTCTGTCAGATGCATTGCCATAAGCACTGGGATAGCCGTGGAGCTGGTGTCTTTAGCAAAACCCAATGTCCGGGAGGATGAGTGGTAGTTTGGTTTGTGTCTGCTGTGTTGTGTTCTCAGTCATTGGTGTGAGTGATATGACTTGGGCTATTCCTAAAGGTGATTATGGCAGTAAGTCCTGAAGGTTAAGACTTGGGGAGGATTTTAGCAGCTGCTGGTGCTGTGCTGAATGCCCTCTGCTCCACCACCCACTTGTCTGGCGAGCCCTTGGGACAGGAACAGGCAAGGCTGCTCAGATCACCTTTCCTTATCCTGTCAGCCGCCCCACAGCATTCCTAGGGGATGGAGGTGAAGGAGGCGGCAGAAGGCATTGGCGGTGGCCATCTCGGCTCACGTGCTCAGGCATCCCCTCTTTTCCTTATTGAGTGTGAAAGCTGTAGTAGGAGTTAGCACTGGAGCTGCTCCCAGTGGGGTGGGGAGCTCCCAAACAAGTGTAGATGTGAGACCAGGAGCAGCGGATAACTGGGAATTTGGCAGGACGTGGAGGATGGGAGCAGTTAAAGGTAGCGAAGGTCTAAATGGCAGAAGTGATGTGATGGATGGGTTAAGAGCAGAAAATGAGGAATGTTCAGAAAGTTGGACAATGGTCAGATGTGGGAGAGAAGAGGTGGTGGATGAGGTGGACTGGGTGGGATGGGTACAGGACTGGTATGAAAATTAAGGAGAAGATCAGGTAGAGGGTGGGTAAACCGTGTGGCTGAGAGGCCTTCATCCCCTATGGACCAAAACTCACTGCAGTAATTTCAGGAGAGGAACTGCATGTGGGTCTTGGTGACAGGCTTAGTGGATCATGCTTCCAGCTCCTCCATGTCACTATTGCCTGCAGTGGTAGAAGCTGAACGGAGTGGAGATCACAGGTGCTGAAGTGCTGCTGGGCTGGAAGAAAGGGATTCCTCCAGGTCAGGAGTACTTGAGAAGATGCAGCGGATGTGCCCCTAGGCAGCCCGTTCTACCAGCCTGGAGTTCGGAGTGGGACCATTCAGATGTCTGTGCATGAGAAGCCATCTGGGAGCTGTGCGCTGGGATACCTGGAGACTGCGTGTTAAAAGGGACAGAGTGGCCGTATAGATGGGGACAGCTGGTGCAGTTGTTGGCTTGCTGTCGCTGCTGCGTACCCAGCTTGTGTTGATGGGGAAGCTCCTGAGCTAGCCAACCTAGTTCTTGATAGGAGGAGTTGGTGTGATGGTGTTCAGATCTATACTGCACTTCCCCTGGTCAGTGAGTTTTAGGAAGAACACAGTGATAACGTGCTACTTTCTGTTCTTAAGGGTAAAGTTAGTAAAGATGTAATTTTCCGCTTCAGTCCCGGCTCTGAACGATTCAGTGGTATTAAGGCATCTTTTTTCCTACCAGTAACACCAGTTCCTAAAGACAGAAAACAAAGTTCAGATTTGTGATGCTATGGGAGCAAACTTCCACTGAGTTATCCCTGGGGCTGGTGTTGAGGGCTTCCTCACTGAACAACCCTGGAGATCGAGTGGGAAGAGTTTGTTTGTCTCCACGATGTCCGTCTGTCTACTGAAGTGAGGAGGGAGCGTGCTGAGCCCATGGAAGGTGAGCTGTGGCTCTCCTCGTGCTGGCGTGGGCACTGTTTCATGAGCGTTGCCGTAGGGACCAGGTTCTAGTTACCAGCTCAAACAACTTCATGTATGATTAATGTTAATTGTCCATTTTGCATGGGTGACTTTTTTCCTCCTGCTGAATTGGCTCTTGTTGCCTTTGATGTGGCTGGTGAGCCAATGTCCTGCAATGGTTAGACAAGTGATCAGTTTGCCAGCGCCGAGAGGAGACAGAATCAGGTTGCTGTGAGGTCAGAGTTTGCTTCTCTTCTTAAACACTGGAAGGTCAAGTAGAGTTTAACGACCATTGGCATCTTTGAAATGTTGTAATAAATGCCACAGCAAAGAGATTACTTTAAAGCCATGCCACAATGAAAAAGTTAGGGTAATAGGAAATAATTTTAACTCAGATTATCAAGATGTTACGTTTATCAGTAAAGGCTTCAAAAGAGCACCTCTCACAGTCACTAGGAGGTACCTCGTGATCTTTGAGGAGAGCAAAATTTTCATTTGTGGTTCCTTTCCCAGTTTCAGGAAAGCAACTAAGATTGGGGGGGTGGGTTTCATGGTTAGTTTTTTTGTCTTGTTGGGTTTTTTCTGCTTCTGAGTTTTTGCACCAGTTACTGCCCCTCTTATCAGAGCAGTTTACGCGGCATGTCCTACAGCACTTCTGTATTTCTCCTTTAAGCCTGAGAAAATACGTTGCTGTTGAAGAAATCCATGCTACATATGAGGGCTTCCTAAATCACAAGTGTAGCATATTTTTGAGCCAAAAAGCTCAAACCTCATGGAATCAATAATTAATTTATTAACTGGATATCCTTTGAAAAACCCAAGTCAGCGGTCCTTGCCCGACTGCCTACTGCCGATTCATGAAGAGCTGATGACAAAAATGAAAAGTGTGGAAGTAAAATTCAAATCTTAACGATCAAAGTATCGGGTACCTCATCTATCACAACTTGGGATAAATATATCACAGAACGTGTCATATCTCATTGACACCGCAAGACATAACGCTTTCCCTTGTTATCTAGCGAGCTGCCAAGCCCACAGAGTTTATAGGCTGCTAAGATAATGTGCTGGTGGTAATCCACTTCAGCTGCAGAAATATGAAGTACTGTTGAAATATATTTCTACTTGGTTTATTCTTTGCTCTCAAGAGGACAGGATACTATTTCAGTTCCTCTAAAGAAGCCCAGAGAATGAAAAGCAAAACATCAGGATAAATTATGCTAAATGGTGGACTGGACCCCAGAGGAAATCATGCTCCTGCGGTACGGTATTCCGCCATTTAGCTGACAAATGGGACATCCCGTGTTAATTTTGTAAAGGGAAAGCATTCAAAGATTCATCCGAGCCTTTTAATAATAGTTTTAGTGATGCGGTGTTATATGTCAAACTCGTACCATCATAACTTACTTTTCTAGTTTTGACAGAGCATTCATACGGAAAATATTTTGGGCTACTAATACATAACATTTTATTTCACAAAACACAAATAACCTAGTAATTAAACTCCAAAACTTAAAATAATTGCCAGCAAGCAATTACCATTCAATTAAAGAGTAATTACATGCTTATTTGTGCCCTGTAAAATAAAGCATTACTGAAATCAGTAACGCAATCAATATTTTAGCAGAAACAGGATGCTGCAGTGATGGACCTTTCAACCTGTGCTGATTAAATTGTCATCCAAATAACAGTTTCCTAGTTAAATCACCACATGTTTATTTGTCTTGATTAATATGCAAATTCACTTCTGATTCTAGTAAATCTCCTATATTTAAAAGCACAAAAGTAGGGCACTATCATACATCAACAGCGATGTGCTGTATGTTTCCACTGATTAATTACATTTCACAAAGTGGTGATGAATTTGTGGATTTTATGAAATACAGTTGTCTGTAATGAGCATAAAATAGAGTTTTAAAGATGCAGCTGATCAGTAATTTTAACGAAATCACAAACCCAGCCTTACTCTATTTTGATTCAAATTAAAAATCCTTGGGATATCTAGGGAATATATAAAACTTTGAAGGGAAAAATAATAAAATTTGCTCTCAACAGAAGTGGAAAATAAAGGAAAACCAGACATTAATGAACGATTTCTCACCGTTTTACTATGTAAGTTTTAACTGTCAAGTATGCTGCTTAAAATGTAATTTTGTCTCTGACAAATTTAATTCCAAACAAAATGAACTCATCTGAATGTTGTCCGTGTTTCTTTTCCAGAGTTAGTGGTTAGGGCTGAGGCGGAGAGGATGCAAGAGCGACAGTATAGCCGTAGTGTAAACGCAGGTTACATCCCGCGCCTCCAGCCGTCTCTGCTTTCCAGTCGCTGACAACCCAAGGGCCTCTTGCTTTTGGTTTTGAGAGTCACTAACCGAATTTTAATCAGTATAGACTTGGAGCTGACCAATTTGTTTGCATTTATTTAGTATAAAGAATGATTACTAGATTTATTAATGAGGAACAGTATTGTACTCCCGGTTTAGCCTCCACGCTCTTCATTTGTGACCATGACTCTTGTACTTCAAAATGTTTTGAAGAGATACCTATAAACTCGCAGTTTCTAACTGAAGTAACACCTCATTTAGAATTGAGCCATTTTCCCTTCACAAAGACCTGTTGATGGCAAGTACAAAACCTACGTAGAGATTCTAGGATCTCAAACACATTTAAAATTGTTTGAAGCTGGTCATTCCTGTTTATGCTTCCGTTGTTATCAATGAGGAAAAGATTTTTCTGCACTTCTTGCATATGTAACTTTCTTGAATGAGGTAGAGGAAGAGGGGAAGAAGAAAATGCAGAAAAAAGGCAGGGTGACAAAAGAGTAGGAGAAACAATATTAAATAAAGTTAATATTTATATGCTAATACTTAATCACAAATTACGTCTTCCCTCCCCAAATAATAATTCTACTTGCCTTTCTGTTCAAGGCATGTATTAGCCATTTTCTCGGAATTGTGAAGGTTAGATATGTTTTAAATAGTAAATGTGAAATTTGTCGGAATTCCAGACTTCACAAGGTGATAGGCAGCACGCTAGGTGCTGGGAGGGTTGAGACAGACCAGTGAGATTCCACTGCTTGGTGGTGCCAGCCCCAGCCCTGACAGCAGCATATTCACAACGTAACATAAATCCCAGAATAAATTTTGAACTTACTAATATTTTTGTTTCCTTTGTGTATGTGTGCTGCTCGGTGGCTCTTCGCTTCGTGTCGTGGGTTCAAGGTTAAAGGTGTTCACGTGTAAAGTGCAGAACACAGCGCTGAAGACCCAACCGGCTCTTTGGCAGTGTATAAGCACAGGTTGGAGAGCTTAGCTTCTGCGGGTAGGGCATTGGAGCAACACCTAAAGATCTGAGCTGGAAAACCTGCGGGCTAGGAGTCCTCTACTCGGGGTCAACAGAGCCATCGACGTAAACTGCTGTCTGTGCAAAAACCGCATGAGCAGGAGTGAAACTTTGTCTCCCCTCCTCTTCCTCCAAACCCCCGAGTCATAAATAGAGTGTCTCTTCAGAAAAATCTCTTGAAACGGTTTAATTTTAAAAATGTTCTTCTTAGGTTAATATCAGCATACGGAGTTTTATGCAAAAGATCTGTTAGTATGTGAGCTGTGGTTTTGATGATTGAGCTCTTCCACTGGAGAAAGCCGCTCATTTTAGCGGTTTTGTACTTTTTTTCAGACGGTGACAGTGAAGCACTTACACACGTATGTGTAGGACAGACATCTGTAAATCAAAGGAGTAATGATTCTTTTCTGTTTTAAACCCCACAGCCCAGCCAGTACTGTCTCTTAGAGAATATTCTTGTGCAGCGGCTGATTTCAGCAGGTGATTATTTTTTAATAAAGAATACACGTGGCATCTAACTTCCTGTGGAACTCAAATACACTGATTTTAGCTTTATTACAGCCTAGCGAGCCTGGGCTCCTGCAGCAGGCTTTACCACCCAGCCATCATAGTGTGCTAAACAAGTTAAAGCATAAAAAAGAAAAATGGAAAAAGTACTGGGTAAGATGGAATACCAAATGGACAAACCCGAAGCTGAAAAGGGGGGAGTAGTTATAGAGATAAAATAATAAACCAAAAAAATGATTTTGTGCTACTTTGATGTACAGTAAAACAAAATAACACTAGCACGCTGTGAAAAATGAAGAGGTTAATGGTACCTCTGTGTAGTGTGGCTGGAAGTTGTCTTCATTGAAAGGCAGAGTTTGTCTAGTGCTGATGGAGGGCTTTGCTGCTGGAAGTTGATGGAGTGAAGTTTAACTTAAATTTCTCTGTGAACTAGAAGTCCTTTTGGAAATGCTTTCTATTCAAACCTCATTCATTGCTGCAGCTTAGGTATTTTATACAGTGTCTCACTCCATTTTGTCAACAGCTCTATTGTTCAACAGAGGGAAATCTGTTTTGACCAAAGAGAAGCAGCCACACTTTTCCGAACGTGAGGAGGGTGCGTTTTTATTAGCTCAGGACGGGGCGATCCAAACGGCAGTGAGGTCTGTAAACGTCCGTGTCAGGATGGCAGCTGTGCAGGGTGACAGCACGTACGCACACTGGTGTCAGGGACTAAGGCGGTACTTGAAAACACTGGTTAAATCTTACAGATCTGTAACATTTTGGGTTAAATACTGCAGAAAATTCAGAAGTTGGTCAGGGGACGGTCAGATTTTTATCCAGTTGGGCTAATGGTCCTGGTTTAACCTCTCTAATAATGCGAAACACCAGTCGGTCCGTAAAGCTGTCCCTTCTGGAGCAGCTCAGCGTTCGGTCACTGCTGCACCCTCAGAAGCGGGCAGCTCCCTGCCGTGGCTCACAGGGCGCAGCTGAAGATCACGTTGAGCTCAAGGTTTCAGCTCCTCACCGGCAGGCAGCAGACCCTTGAGTTTCCTGTGCCGCGGGTGCGTGGCACGGAGCCGGGAGCAGCTGCTGCTGAGACCCCTCTCCACTAGCCTCCTGTGCGGTCACGGGAGCCCTGGGTAATGGCAAAGCTTGACTGGTGCGGCTAGATGCTCCTTTCACGAAGCAGCCCGGCTGAGCTACCCGGCCAGCCCTGGGCGGTGTCTGGAGGCAGCGTGGCTGCCTTCCCCCAGCACGGGGTCTGAGCTAGTGAATCCTGCAGGTACCCAAACCTGAGCAGCTCTGGTGTCCCTGTAGACATCGCATCGTTAATCCAGAGCCCCGATAAACCACAGCCTGTGAGCTGAGGAATGCGTCGAGCTGCGTTTCCAAGACTTTAAATGGCAATTACACATGGAGGTGAAATTCTTGAGCTCTGTTTTACAGACAGTAATGTTAAGAAAAAGGTAGTAAATAGTGAAGTAGTGGTGCAGTGGGGCTGGGAGTACGGATTGCTGTATTTCTGGTCTGGGGTGCAGATACAACAGTCTTGGCTCTCCAGTCATTTATGAGTCTTGGAGCTCACAGTTACGTTAACTATAGGAGCTGTTTGGCAGTTTATTGTCAGCTCAGTTGGAACCTCTACAATTCTCCTATGTTCAATCAACTTGTTTTTTCCTAGGCAAGAATTTCTAATATGTGGTTGTGTATCACTGATGTTTTGTGTATTTTATACAGCATACATAGTAAGCAAATATTTCAAAACGAAAATGCGTTTTCATTTATCCTCTCCTTTCCTCAGCTCACGACCAGGAAGGCCCCCCAAGCGTTCGCTGGGAGTTGCGATACAAGAAAATGCCCGTCTCCTGCCCCACGGAGTTCCAGGCCTCTTATCACCAGGACTTATCTCTCCGACAGGTAATAAAATCCATCAGATGATCAGCCCCATCTCTTCATACTGCACAGCAGTTAAAATAAACTAATATTGATCTAACTGCCTTGTCCTTCAGGGCTTTTTCAGGCTTTTCCAGAGGTTACGTTATTGGATTTTCTGAGTGTTCATGAAAACTCTGTTTTGTTGCTGCAGTGACCGAAATCTAATGGATTTGTAATTTAGTTCTTTATTAATTGTAATTTCCTTACAGGAAATTCCATTAAATGTGTTATTTTAGTAAAAGGAAAAAAAACCTGAGAAAATGAACCATTGTCCCGGAGCGCCCTGTAGCAGGCATTTCTTCCTTTCAACTGCGTGTGTATTTTAGTTCTCGTGGGATCTGAACAGCGTGGCTAATGCGCATTGTATTGTAACCGCACTAATGTATGCTGGCGAGATAGAGAAATGCTTGTACGAATTACAGGAGAAACACTTGAAGAGCAGATAAGTCCACATTGCCACAGTGGATTGTGCTTTAATCATCTGCATTCAATATCCTAATAGGAAAAAAACAGCATGAAAATACGTGAAATTATAAACAAGCCCTAAACATAATTGAATGCATAGTATTTTATTTCGCTTCATTAATTTATTAATAGAGTTTAAATTAAATCTTGTGCTATCCTGATGAGTGTTTTAATTTTTTATTAATTGCTGTGCGCTAAAGGTAAGTTTATTTTGTTAACAAAGCTGTATTAACAGACTGTATTAATAAAAGTAATTGTTCAAATGCTCAACAGCCTAGCTGTAGGATTACAGTAAAAGTCCAGCCTAAATATGTTGTATCTCCAGAATAACCAAACGTAGTGAAGTGTTTAACAGAATATAAACTCACAGACCATCTTAGAGGAAAAGCACAGTTAAAGACAAGGTTTGCAGGAGTACAGTGGCTTGTGTCTTGATCTCGTGGGTTGCTCTGCCTGCAGAACCTGTTGCACAGCGGCGAAGTGCCTCAGCAGGTCTCGGTGTTCAGGGGGGTAACGCAGCTGAGATTCTCCCTTTCTCCTGCAACTCCCAGTGTCACGAGGACTTCTCAGAGAAGCAATAACTTGTATCCCTCTGGAAGCGGGAGTGAATATTCTTAAGCAATAGTCACAGTAACCTTAACTGCAGGAGTTAATAAAGGGTGAAAGCATGTTGCTAGAGCCCAGCGGCACACAAGCTAGTGCAGCTTCACGTGCTGTTCATAGAGGTGTCAGGGATCAAGAACTGGGTTTTTGCTCTTAGGAGCGGTTTATAAATGAGGGACTTTTTTAGTAGCTTTGTCGTATTCTCAGCTCAGGAATTTAGTTGACTTGTTATTTATGTTTTTACCAACAGACAGGAAAGCACAAGAACCACCTGGCATTGATGATTTCTTGTGAGAAATCAGAATATTCCATATTACTTTTCCGCCCTGTGTGCGTTTGCGAACGGGACATCAACTTCTGCAGAGTACCATACCGCTTTAAGCTGGGCAGTACTTTAGGACGCAGCGTGCTGAGTGTGTGCAGTAAAACAGTAGCGTGGGCACGTTGTGTCTCACAGATAATTTGAGTATCAGAGACTTTGAGTAAAAAAAATTCTTAAAGTTGAATTCCTAGACTGTTGTAAGTTGTTTGGAGTCCGAAGCGATGCCTGGGGAACATCCCACTTTATTTACCGCAGAGGCTTGCATGAGAAGGCTGGCTGCGGGGGGCTGTCTTTCAGCCTGGGCCCAGGGTGGCCGCCGTCGTGACCTTGGGAGCCGCCTGTGAAAACCTCTGCGTGACCAAGCGCCAAACGTCCCAGACAGTGTGCCTCAAGCAGCTGGAAGGGAGTTCGGGGAGCAGCTTGTAGGCGGGAGAAAATGTGCGTTTCCAGAGCATCGCGGTGTCAGTGAGGACCCTGGATGAGACAGGTCCTCGCGGATGAAGCAGCCCTGCTGCCAGCCGGCGTCAGGGCAGCTCCACACTGACAGCCTCTGTAGTCTTGTCACTCAGGAGTCGGAGCTCCTAAAGTTTTGGAGTTGTTTTATCTTGTTCGTAAAGAAAGAGCAGTGTAAAAGCTGGGGGAATCGCTGAGTAAGGAAAGGTGCCAAAAGAGCCGCCTGTAAACTCAATGGGCATTTGAGCTGTTGTAAACTTGATGGAGCACCCGGGATATGAAGCCCCCCTTAGCTTTAGTTATACCCGTTTGCACTTCATTGCTCACTGGTTTGCTCTAGGTGCCTTCAACCCTTTTGCAACTGGATTCTTTCCTTGTGGCTGAACTAAGAAGAAAACGCGTTTCAGCACTTCTCACAGAACAGACAGAGGTTTTTCTTCCAGACTGCTCTGATTACCTGCTTCCTCTTACTGTAATTGCCCGAAGCTTTTCTTTTGGTTGTCCACTCCTTGATAATCCTTGTGTCTGATCTTGCTGTTCTTCCTACAGATAGGCAGAGTATGCTAATCTGCCTACCTTGTTCTAAAAAAAAAAATCACACTCTTCTTACGTGGCTACCTCATTTTCTAATGTGTCCAGCTTAGCATTTGAGTTGTTTCCTCCTTCAGATAATCTCATTTTAGTAACAAACTCCACATCAGCAAATGCAGCATGATTCACCCATCCATCGTATTTTTTCATTGGTACCTCCTCTAGTCTTCTGTCCGGTTCAAGTGAAGCAGTTTACATCCAGGCTTGCTGTTGGGTGGCTGGGTAGGTCTCAAGGAGTTGCTGTTCTGGCTGCAGAGCTCACTGCTTGCTCTGGAGAGGGTATTAGGGAGCAATGATTAGTAACTTCCTGCAGACTCCAGCGAGCCATCTGTGTTTCCACTCCTTGAAAGGTGCTGTTATTTTCATCACCCATTTGGTTTGGGTCAGCTCAGTTTACATGGTCATTTTCACATAATAAACAGGTAGTTAAATTAGGCAGACTGCCTTTCCCAGCGTAGCCTCTGATTTTTTTTATTTAATTTTTTTTTACCTCTTGGCGAAGTGGACTACAGCTACTCTTATGCATAAGTAATTTGTGAAGGAGCTGTAAGTGAGGCCTCGACCTTTTTAAATATTTGTAGGTACTTCCACCTTTGGGCAATGGGAACACTAGGGCAGCAGGGTGGTTAAAACCGCTGTGACCGCGAGGCGAGGGGGTGTGGCTGGGACGCCTGCCACCGGGCAGAGCTTGTGTAAGCAGCACAGTGACCGTGCCCAAACTGCGTCCTTCAAGAGCTGATACTGAAGTACTGTCCGTTTTACATTAACTTAGAAGAAAGAGATTTTTCTTCTTGTCTTCTTGTAGGAAATGTGGAAATCAGCGTGGTGCCCTTTCCTGCTGTGAGGGCAACGGAGAAATCCTGTGTGTCACAGAGGGATGGTCATCAAAGGCTCAGTTCTTCAAACAATGCGGTGTGATGAAGTGACGTTAACAAAACCAGGCTTTATCTCCTCTTAATGTACGAGTCTTTGTCCTCAGTGTATCTTAACGAGACAGTTGGGACTTATTTAAGGCGCAGGTTCTCAAGGAAGTTGAAGGGTCTGAAGCAGTAGTTGGCTGTTCGGTGAGAAGCTGAAATCCGTTGCAGGAATTAAGCCAGCAGTTCAGAATGGAGCGAAGCTGAAGGAGTCGTTGGATCTTTTAACAGTTATCGGTGTCAGCTTCAGTCCTCCTACCCTTCATTTAGGTCATCCCCCGGAGGGTTAGAAAACCACTGTATGAAGTCTTCATTGCATTTTTTCCCCGTTCAGTTTGTAGAATGGCCACTGTTATGTCAACAAAACCATCTTGGGGGCTGCGCCCTCTTGTTTTCGAGGTATTGGAGGGGGTGGCTGATGGAGAAGGTCACCCTGGCACTAGAACTCTGTTAGGTTGTGGTACAGGGCACAAACGTGCTTTTGGGGCAGTTTCTTTTTCAGGTGGTTGGACGGACATCTCTGAGTGCACTGGGAATCCGCTGCTGAAGCGGACGGGCTGTGGAAGGTCTGGGGAGGCTGGGTGCCAGCGGGATGGACACGAGCCTCTTCAGAGCATCTCTGTTGCCCTGTCGTGTTCCAGAGCTGCGCTGGCCGGAGCGGCGGGCAGCCTGGTCGGCCGGGTGGGGGGTGTTGGCAGGGTGCGTGCAGTACAGGTCAGCGGGTGGTCTGGTGAGGGCTGAGGGATGCCGAGGGGCCGGTGAAGAGATGGGAGGGGGCCTGGCTGCTGGGGAGCCCTGTGTTAGAGAAGGAGAACAACTGCGGCGGCCTTTCTGGCTCTGAGGTGGGAGGACTCAGAATTTCAGAGGTTCGGCAGAGGTTCACCCCCAGGGGATGGTTGTTCGGTAGGGAAAGCTTTCGGGAACGTGCTGTGTGCAGAGGCTGTGGCTGGTGGTGGCTGCCACGAGCGGGCAGGATGGCCAGGGCCGCCCTGGCGTTAATCCCTCCTGATTAAACCCACTGCCGGCATCCGTGGGCAGGTCTCTGCCGTTTTCTTACCTCGGTCTGCCCAGGCGGCAGAAGCAAACCCCCCGCATTTCCAAATGCTATTTTCATTATCAGCTGCGTTAGTTTGCCCCCTCCTTGAAGTGATCCGGTTTTGTTTCAGGAACGGGTAAAACAGAACTGGCTCAGCAGCTGTGTTCTGGAGTTTTTAAGAATGTAACACTCAAAAGATTGAGCTGTTCGTAGAGATACAAATACTTTTTCAGTATAGTTTTGTCTTATTAATAGTTAAGAGAAGCTGTTGTGAACTGAATAGTTTCATGCAATTAATATTTTAGTGAAATTAATATTTTAATAGATACTCCAGGTCACATCAGGGACTCATAGCTAAATAGAGTAGCTCACATGAGTGCAGTAACTTCACGCGTTACTTCAATTCAGCAGCGATATCAGCAGCCATTTAGTCTTTACACAGACAAGGGAGGGTGAAACGGTGTTTGTGGCAGTCTTTAGACACTTTACTTTGGTATACCCTTGTTAGAGGAATGGATGAGTCCAGGGGCTTTCCAGGTCCGTGGTATCCCGTTGCTGTTTGTCAAGGTGGGCACACGGTCCCCAGCACAGCCCCGCCGGTGCGCAGAGCTGCCTGTGGGACCCCCCTGCTGCCCCCCACCCCACACATCATCTCCTTACTTCCCTCTGAGGCTGGTGCTGCTCCAGTGCCCACCTGTCCCTCCTGGCCAAGGAACTGTAAGGTGTGCTCAGTGTCAGAAGAGCGGAGCCGCGGGAGCAGCGAGGACGTTCCAGTGCGGAGCGGCGCAGCGGGGCTGCAGGCAGCAGATCTGCACCACATGTAGCGTTAGCTCTGAGGCTGGGACTGCCCAGACTGAGGGTTTGCCTCTCTCTCTTGTAAAAACTGCTTCCAAGGAAGAGCTGTTATGGGAAGAAAAAGCATTCACTCAGGGTCGCTTTACAGAGCATCTCATGACCGATTGCACCTCTCGGGGTGCTGGACTTAGGGCCGCTGTGGCTGGCAGCTGCTGGCAGGAGTTGTGCGCCTCCGAGAGCGTTAGGGGAACCCTCTTCTTTCTCAGCATGCTTTGTGCGTTACATCCTATTTCCGTGGCTCTTTCGCTGTTTATGATTATCCTTTTTTTTTCTGTTGTCATAGATGTCATTTTAAAGTTCCATTTGTAATGAGAAACATATGCAGGACTTTGTCATTGTTGGCATTACCTGGCTTGGTAGAAATTATTATTTTTAATCAAAGGCAAACATACTGATTAAGGATGCCACAACACTCCTCTGCCTATGGGGAACGTTAACAGTTTATAAATTGTTCTTGGTGACAATTCAGTAGTGAATTACTTTGATATATATGGCTAATAAATTAATATGATTAAGTTAATGAGTAGTACAAGTGTTGCCAAACTCCACTCGTCGGGCTTTTAATGCTGCTCCACATTTGCAGCTCTAGCTTCCCCCTGTGGTGAGAGGATCAGTGCTACCTACGCACTGTCATCGTGATAAATGGCATATCCCACCGTGCCCTGCACTCCATCTGCTCCGTCCCCAAAATGAGAAATATTTTATACAAATCACACACTCAGAAGCTCAAAGGACTGTAGAAGGATCTATTTTTTCAAACAATAATAAAAATGCATACATCTCTTTAGCAACTCTTCATTTTTACTGTCATAACGAATGCAGATCGCTTTGGGAAAGGAAAGCTTGTGTGAGCAGCATGGGAAAGTTACCCGCTACACAGCAACGCTGACAAATAAGTTATATGCTCACTCTTTTATTTTACCATTAGATGTTCTTAGATAAAAAATGATGTTAGAACATCTACTTAACTGGATTTTAAAATTAAAGGCCATGTGTGCCTCATGATTGAGTACCGCCCCATCTCACGCCAGCAGATTTCTGTGCTGAAGGGAGCGTGGGTTTGGATGAATGAGGAATGCAGGTCATACCGTTACTCTTTAAAATACAGCCAGCCAGTCGAGTTCTGGTAACCCAAAAGCTACACTTGGTGACTGCGAGTCACTCGGTTTCTCCCTTTCTTTTTCCCTTTTAATATTATCTTTCTTTAGGGCTCCATTTTTAGTGTCTGCTTTATCTGGGAGAGATGTTATATCTTTGACAAATGAATAATTAAAGCTGTTGAGAATTTACCGAGTGGTTAACCTTGTTGTAAATTTAATTTACACATAGCCTCAGCTACTAATTATTGTCCAAGAAGTGTGAATCTCAGTCATAAATATACTTCAATTTTTAAACATTGGCACAGAATTTTTTAAAAATTTGATCCTACTGAGTTCCTCCATCTTTTGAGCTGACAAAGTTCAACCCAAGTGGTCACACTGAGAGAACTGACTTCGACACTCAGGGCAGGTCTGCGCTGAGTTTATCTTGATTTGCAGATGGAAGGGAACCATTTGAAGAAGTTGGCCAAAGTGTATCAGAGTTAGCAAAATCAGTAGTTCTCGTTGGTCTGGTTTTACGGTCTGTGACATCCTTTACTACCAGCTTCTCTGTTAGCCTCACGTCTGAGGGCATCGGGGGCTGTACGGACAGGATACCTGTCTGCCGCGCTCTGCTGCGTTTGTAACTGACTCTGAAACTGGTTTAGCTCTTAAGTCATTGTTAAGAAACGTCTTAAAGTCAAAGACAGTATCAGGAGGTATGAAAGGTTGAAAAGTGTTGACCCATCATCTGTTTGCAGTTCTAAAATCTACATCTATGTAAATTATATTCTCTTCGAGTGCCGTGTTTAGATCTAGGTTAGATATGAGTAGTGTGGGTTCCCAAAGGAAAGCTTCAGAAATTTGTATTTTGGCAAAATTTTTGGTATAACAATATTGCTGCAAATTGTTCAGAAAAAACAGTGAGTAAGTCTCACTGGATTAAAAAGTATAGTAATACTTAAACCCATAGTTAGAATTCTGGCCAAGTATGTAAGTACTTTTAATGTAATTTAGCAGCTGTTGTGCTCCTGTCCTTGTCACACAGACCTCCGGAGTCATGAACAAGTGAAACACTTACATGTATTTTTAACATTAGGCAAAGAAATAACCTGTTGATTTGGACTGGATTACTTTTTTGCTTAAAACTAGTGTTTTTCTACTTGCTATAGTGTTTTGGAGAACGTGTTCTATAAGGATTCTTCTGCAAAACTGCAAGTTCAGTGACTGTGTCAAACCAATACTACTATTGATTGCTCTCATGATCTTCATTCTTCTACAGTCTCGTGTAGACGAGGGTTTGTGAAGAGAAGCAACACATTTTTAGAAAAAAGGTTGGAAAAAGTTCTGATGAAATGGGTGCTGATCAGGATGTCACCCGAACGGTGACAGTTGTTCATTTCGTTCTTGGCCATGTGGAGCAGCTGAGTGGTGGGAGTGGCTGGCACTTGGAGTCTGAGGTGCTGGATGGAAATCCCGCTTGTCTGAGGACAATGATTTGCAAAACCCTGGTTCTAGTTCGCCCGTCTCCTGGAAATATTTCTCGTGGAGTGGAGGCAGTGATAGCAAGTAGTAGAACTTTTTCACTGGCTGCTGGTGATTTCTGGATTAGCCTTTGTGTTGGTTTTGCAGAGGGGAGAGCTCGGTATGCTGAAAGCAAGAGAATGTGTTCAAACTAGGCAAAGAATGCTGTGTGCGATCAGGAGTTTGAGTCTGGCTGGGTAAAGAAGTGAAAAAACTGCCCTGGTAATCTGGGGGAGAATATTTTGGCCAATTTTTTTATGCCTGTGCAGAAAATTGAGAGAAGCACTTCTAGCCTCGCTGTCCCTTCTGGAGAAGCTGCTTGTGTAGCTGCTCTGCCAAGGAGCAGACCTGCGCTACGCAGAAGGTGCAGCGGCTGCAGTTGGTGTTTCCTCCTGCACAAGAGGAATGTGCTCTTCTTTCAGCCCTTCCTGAGCAATAAAACCTGATGCCAAGTGCTGGCAACAAATGAGGATTCATGACGAAGAGGAAATACCTCTTACTGAGCATTTTGGAGAGGCGCAGGTTTTATTTTGGAGCCAGCATAACTAAAATAGATTTCATTGTCTGATGGTTCTCATTCAGTGAGTGGGACCGTATTAAGATTTCATTGGAAATGTATTTGTGTTGTGTAAACCACTCGATCACAGTCACTGTCAATTGAGGTAAAGAAAAACAAGCTGACTTAATGAGCCCGTCCCTTTGGTGAAGAGAGAGACCTCTTTGGTTTGCAGAGAGGTGTGCTGATAGCAACTGGCGCCGCTGCCACCGGGTTGTACCTGCTTAAAGCTAAGTGTAGGACCAGCGTTCTGGGGGATTCGGTTTAGAAACTGGATTCATCCTGAAAATCCTTTGCAAAGAGAAATAATTCCTAGAGCTACCAACCTCCCGTGACTTGAGTAGGAAAAGCTTTTCTTCGGAAAGAGAAGAGTTGTGTGTAGTACGTGCCTGGATGTAAATGGCAGGCATTTATTAGGAAGGGAAAGCCTTTATTAAAATATAATGATCTACATTGTTTTTATGTAATCTAATGAATTACAGTAAAAGCCTGAGAAATGAGCTGGAAAAGGTAGAGTACTCTCCCATGAAAGCGAGCTCTGATAACCTTTTTGTAATTCTTTAACATGTTGAAAGAGTATTTCTACACGGGCTTATTAAATTAAGTAAGGTCACCTTTTCATTTTATTAACAGATTTAGTTTGCCAGATCATGGACTTTGATACTGAAAAACGTGGATGAATCATGCAGTAACACATGTCAAGTAGAAAATGGGTTATAAAATGTTACGTCATTTTGATACGCATTATATCTTTGTTTTTACCATTGCACAACTGTAAAAAATAAAATGCTTAATTACGGTTTTTCACATTTGCATATTGATTGGATATGCTTTAGTAATAATGACATTTCTAAGTGGATTCTCTCTCCTAGCTGGGGCAGTCTCAGTCTAGTATTTGCATAAAGGGAAGAATATTCTTTCCAATAAGACTATAAAATTATTTTTGTTTTGAAAGGTTAGCTGTAATTAATAACCAGTGAAACTGCTCATATACTTAAAGAGGAACACGTATATTGCATTTATCAGTCTGGCCCCCGTTCAGCAAAGCAGGAGTAAAACCGACATCGTGTCAGGCAAGTTGGTCATATGCATTTCCAAATCTCTGCATGTATAGTGTAGACTTTTTATATTATATATATATGAGAGGAGGACAATTATATTTAATGGGTGTTACATAAATTTAACACAGTATCTTGCTGTAATTGTTTACAAAGAATTTCATGGTCATTTCTAACTAAGACAGAAAATGTCGTTTGTATGTTCAGTCTCTCAGAATGACTCTTTTCCTCTGTTTGCATCTGGCACCTCTTCTGTCTAAGCAAAGGTAACGCATGAGCTCTTTGCTGGTGTATGTAACAGAACTGAGAGACCACCCCACAGTAGCCCCAAATTTTGTGTAACGGAAGGAGTTAATGCAGTAGGTTACTTTCATATTGCATGTGTGGGTTCAGGTGGAGATACTCTAAGGTACAGATGTAGCTCAATCTTGCTGCCGTTGACAGCTCCGCCGTTCTGCACACGTGTGCAGAAAACACAGCTCTTGCTACCCAGGGCACGTGGGCGGCGGGCAGCGGAGTGCAGTTGACTTGGCCCTGGCAATCGCTGAGCAGGTGACTTGATTACACTGAAATCAGGCAGAAAATGTCCTCTTCTGGCCACTCGAGTGAAGCAGTCAAATTATCGAGTGGCAAAACTAATTTTATGCCTTGGGCCATCAGAGCTGCCACTTCCTATAAGTCAAGCCTTCACTTAGTGTGAAATTGTTTTTTATTTTATTCTCTTTCATTTATTATGCTTATTTCAGCTAATCCACTTAGTGGATGGGAATTACCAGTGTACTAAAGCTGTTTCGGATGTGCAGCCTTCCCATGCTTTACTGGTGCACCATGAGGACTGCTCCCCTTTGAAGGTGCTCGTGACTCTGTTATGACCTATACAGTTAAAGTAATATCTCATTTTTTTCAGATGAGAACTCAAACGAGGAGAAGAGTTTGATTTAAAATTAACTAGGAACGCATAGGGCTGAGCTTTCTTTTAAAAGCAGATAGAGCTCGGATGGGTCACGTTTTTAAGGACTAGAAACATCTCTGCAATGAGTCGTAGGCCATTAAGTACCAGCTAATTTGAGAGAGCTTGACGGAACAGATATTTCCTCAGAGAGCATTGAATATTGTTTTCAACATTAAAATATTGCCTTAAATTCTGGCAGAAACAAAACTGAGATCTGCTTGAAGCACTCATACAGGTGATACACCCTAGGCAATCCTTGGGTATATAATTCTGTCCAAATGGCAATCACTCATTTGACTGTGCCCTCTGGTACACAGCATTAACATTTTCCAATAAAAGAAGAGCAAAACATATGGAGTCTTTTATTTCAAGCACAGAAAAATCAAAAAGAATAATGAGAGTAAGAAGTTCAAATGCCTGTGGTGATGGGCAAGGGGAGTTCCAGGGGGGCTGGTACAGCAGAGTGCATCACAGTAGAAAAACAAAAGTAGCCAGGAGACGCCTCCCGTAGGCGTCCAATTACAGGTTTCTGTAAGTACAAAAATACATCGATGTATACGTATCAGATGCTAAAACAAAGAGATGTGATTCAGGAAAACACAGATATATTGTTCTGACTCTTTCACGTAGTGCTTCGAGCTGATGGACATCTTGGGAGTTAAGGGGTGGAAGGAAGCAAGCAGAGGCTCAAGAAGCAAAGTTGAAAGGCTCGTACTGTGATTAAGATGGATGCATTGCTGACAGTGTCAGAGCAACAGCTGCTAAAGCGAGGAGGCACATGAAAGAGGCTCTGTTTTGTTATATCGGGAAGTCAATAGGTTATTTGGGCTAAGAACACCCTATTATTCAAATCCAGCTGACCCAGAAAGCCTTGCCATCTTTCAATGGCAATTCGGAGGGCTTTGCCATTTAGATAGTGGTTTTGGTATTTCCCAGTACAAAATTGTTCTGTGTAGTCTGGGATGATATATGGGTATATTGATCTCAATTTTTTTTTTCCAGAAATGTATTAGATTAGTCGGTATAAAGCTTCGGAAAGCTGTTTTGTGTTTGCCGATGGGTTAGACTGCTGAAAACTTGTCACCAGCATCTCTTTCAAACCTATTAAACATCAAGAAAATGTACTGTAAGTTCTTTTGGCCTTCTGTTTTGGAACTGCTTCATTAAAATTTTTAACTACAGATAATATTTCTTCATAGTAGCTTATCAGTCCTGTATATTAGCGAAGCATGAGTCCTAATCCTGGTGAGAATTCAGTGGTCATTGATGGCATGTTTTCACTGTAGATTGTGCATAGGAAAGTATCCTGAGAAAAGGTATTTTCCCATTGATATGGACATGTCCTTCCCTTTCCAATGTGTCTCTCTTGATCTCCATTTTTCATTGCATCATATTACTCTGCCTTTCCTCTTTACTTTTTTGCCCTTGACTTTTATGTCTCCACTACAATTTGTGTTGACCTTGAGGTTGCCCTCAATTAGCTGAGCCGTTTCAGTATCATGGTCCACATCAGAATCCTCCACAGCCTGCTTCTGATTTGGAAAGCAGAGCCAGCCGAGAAACTGGTCTGTGACCATTTTTCTTTTCCTTTCAAGTTAGTGTTTATTTCCAGGCAATAAAGAGAAGGAGTGATACAAAAGAGATAGAAATCAGAAGCGATAAATCATAGGACGGCTTCTGGTAGGTGTCCTGTGCTCCAGACTGCAGTGTCTGCGCCACCTGCAAAAAGAGGAGGATTGGGAAAGGTTTGGATGAGAGAGATAAATCGTATCCCTGAAAGTTCAACAAACCTCTCAGGACCCAAAGGGTGGCTGCCAGGGACCGAGACGGGGAACTCGATGAATAACGGTCAGGCAGCAGGTTAGGCTGGCCTCGTGTTTGACCCTAAACTGGAGGAGGGTGTTCGAGCGGCCCAACTGCAGTACAGTTGGGGCTCTTTGCTCTGCCGTGGATGACAGAGACCCCAAGACCCTGCTTGTACGTCTCCGCTACGGCTGCTCCTGGTTGTGTGCCGTGCCCGCGCGTGGAAGTCCCGTGCGGGCGGTCTCTGCGGCTGTCCCCGTGCTGCGCTGGCGTTGTTCTCCGGACAAAGGTCCGTACCGACAGCAGCAAACCGCGCTATGTCACGGCTGGGCGGGGAGCGGTTTGGGCTGGTGAGCAGACCGAGATGAGGACAGTTTGTGTTCTGATCATCAAAGCATGGCCTTTGAGCTCTCTCTTTACCTCTTTCTCTTACCATTCATCAGGTATTTTCCTGGTTTTCCAGCCTGATCTATGGAGCAGCAGTGCTCTGAATGACTGTTTGTGTAGCGTCTCTCTAGAATCTCTGTGCTGATAGAGTAAAAGTAACAGGGAGATCAAAGGAATTTACTAGTAAAATAGAGAGAGGAAAATATTACTTGTCTTTAGAATTTACTACCTGTGTATTTTTAACGGCTAAGACAATTAGCTGCTCTCTCGACTGAGGAACTGGCTGGTCTTGGTAGCAAGCTAATTTTTCCTGTCTTCCATCTCAAGATCATACTGGTCTGTAAGAGGAGTGAACCGTGACACCTGATGTTATCACTCACATGTCACTCGTGTTTTCGCTAGATGACAGCCAGTAATGTAACTCTAATACTTGTATCTTCTGCATCATCAGATTCTGCTTTTAGACATCTCCTGTGAAGTAACAAATGGAAATTTTGCAATGGATTTGGTGGTGTGCCATCCAATTGCAATTGGAAGGACAGTTAAATATCGTGGTGAAATGACTTTTCACAAATAGCTAAGGGGCTATAAGTATCGCTTTTAAACTGTGCTCCAAAGTGAGTTGTTTCAGCCACATCTTTAATTTTTGTAATTGTTTTTCAACTCTTTGTAGGTATTTTATTCTATAATATAAAAGAAGTTGGTTTTTTGAGTCTAAAATCATTATCAAGATTAGAATCATACGAATGTGTTAGGTTTTGACCTGTGCTTTTGTAGCAAGATTCCTTCAGCAAGAAGTTGAAATAAAATATAAATAATTTCCTCTTAGTTTTTCCATTAAATCCCAGATTGAAAACAGAAACTTTTTCTGACGTGAAGGATGTGTGCAGCGTTGGTTCTTCTTAGTTTAACTGAGACTCTGAAGATGGATGAGTTAAATTGATAAGACAGGGTAGGTTGATATTGATATTGTCAGTCCAGACTTCTAAGGATGTCAGTATTTTCTGTTGATAAAGTGGTCCGTGTTTGCCTGTTCCTACACATTTAGAAGAAATGACACGAAATCTGTGCTAGGTCTGGATTGCCTTTTCTCCAGCACCTGGATCACATTGCCCTGCATAAATTTGTTTAAGTCATAGTAAAATTGGATTTCTAGTGTGAATATTTGTGATTATCCTTTTACTTTGTCTTGCTTGGAAAAAATTCCGAGTTCTGGGTTACCGTTGCAGTTAAACAGACTAGCTGAGAACAGGTCATAAAGACATAACGTTTTGTAGCGTTGTTTCTGTTAAGGGAAATTCAGGGACTATTGGCAACTTCAGCAGGAAAAATACTTCAGATAACAGTGGTTGCTAAGGATAGTACGGAGCTGGTCACATCTGGATTGGAGAGGGCTTTCAGTAAAAGCTGCCCTTCCTGAGCTGCAGACTGGTGTTTTGCTGGTGGGTGGGCATGGCCAGAGCGTGAACGGGGGCTGCGGTGGATGGAGCAGGGACTCGGTGCACGGTGAGATTTGTTAGTCCATGGCATCTCCGCTTTCATATGATGTCCTGTGAGAAGGGGACGACTTGGCTGTACCAGCAGTTGTCATGTAGGTCTTTCATAGCTTCTGCAGATTATCTGAAGGAGGGTTCTGCTGGTTCGGTAATTTTCTGGTAGAGGGTGTGGAAGTGGCTGCGTGCCTGGGAAAATGAGAGCTTGTAGTACGGCTGAATGTTCCTTTGGGTGTCTCACGCTCATGTGAAAGTACACTGGAGTGTCTTATTTTCTGTATTTCTTTCTCATTCTTTGCTGAGAATTTTATTGGAGAGAATTAGCTATGTACTGTATGAATTAATCAGATTAGCTTCTGATTTTTCCTTTTGATAGGAATGCCTTTTTTTTTTTTTGCAATTTGAGATGTTCATTCTGATCTATGGTGAACAATATCTACAAGCAAAAGGGAATCAAAATATCTTCCCTGGATTAGTGTTAATTTTTTTTAATGAATGAAGGAAGATGAAAGGCAACCTCTTCCCCAGGTTATTTAACATTAAAACTTAAACGTAGTTAAAAGATTTGAGATTTTTTTTTTTTTATAAACCATTTTAAAAACTGAGGAATGTTGAAGGCATCTCCTGGTGGGAGGAGCGTGGCTTCTGGCATGAGAATGGATTGCAGACTCAGTCGGGATCTTTGGCCGTCCAGTCCCCATGGTGCCATTTTGCTGTATGTTTGGGTTCTGAATATCAGAATATCTGTCTTCTTGCTTCTCCTCCTCTAAAATGATGCCAACAGTTGGATTATGCCATCTGGGGAGTGAGGAGGTTGATCAGTCAATAGATGTGAAATATTTACTTGGTGGAAAATGCGTATAGGTCAGTGAAGCCATGATTGTTAGTCATGTCTTTAAAAAAATCCTGCACTCAATTTTGGGGCATTCTGCCTGCGTACGAATAGTGAGAGGAGGCTTTTACGGTGAAATCATGGAGAGCTGTCATAGATTAATTAAAGTCATAGTCCCTCAACATTTGTATTCTATCTGGGATGTCACTTTCAGTAAGCTTTTTAAAAACGTAGTGCTGCAAAAGAAGTTTCAGCAAATATTAGATGTAACAATGAAGACTTTTGTTCCTCATTAAAGCATTTCTTGATGCTTCCCCATAGATTTTGCTCTAAACACTTGCTGGTCCCAGGGCTCTGACAGGCAAGGCTGCCACAAACAGCTCCTGCCCAGGAAACAGTAATCATTGCTTCCCGGGCTATTATTAGATTAACTTCATAGGGATTGCTTTTCTCTCCTGTGACTTGATGCATAAATGACATGCTTTACCCTCCAATAAATCTAGCAGCAGAGTGGCTATGACATGATGTTCATACCCCTTAGTCCCATGACAGATTATTTCTGATGGCTGCAGAAGTTTACAGCAGCTTGAAACCATTAGAATTTAAAGGCATCATTGAAATTTTACAGCGTACCTGACTCGACACAACAGGGCTAGTACCCAGCCAAGTTTGCGGCCAGTTGGCTCCGTGTTGTGGTTACCTGTCACAGGGGCTCTCTCTTGGTTATGCTGATGCCCAGCTGTTGTTGGGAGGAGGAGGACAGTCTCCTGGCTCTGCACCTTTGCTGTCTCTCCTCGGAGGACGCACGCTTCTGTGCGTGATGTTCCTGTGCTTGAGGGTTCCATCCGGAGACAGTCGGAGCAGCTGAACACGTGCAGACCATGTTATGCACGTACAGTGCCACTTGCATGGATGAACACACTGGAAAACATTTGAACCTTTGATACTCGTTCACCTTTTTTAACATTTTTATATTGCCGATGGACACATCTCTCCCCAGTTAGCAATAAAGAGAAGGTGGCCTTGTTAAGGGTTGAAATTCAGTTTCAGTAGCGTATACGTGCTTTTAATAGTGCGCTTTTTCCCAGAGTTATAAACTTTGTTTTCTCCTGATGAAACCCAGGCCAAGTTTGCCAAGCTCAAGACTCTTCAAGTCCCAGGTGTTTACTCCTGCATCTCTCTCATGTGAATGAGTGACTGTATTTGGCTCTGGTTCCAAGCTGCGTTTACCCCTTGTTTCATACAGCTGTCTAAAGTTTGCTGCTTTTAGACTTAAGAATCACAACTATAAAATCGCTATCTAACTTAGTGGGGAGATAGCCATTGATTTCCATTGATCTGTACGTGTGTTTGTACATACCTAAATAGCTTCATACCAAATTGAGCTCTGTAGAGTTCCATAAATCTCTCCATGGATTTCTGTTCTCTGTGGTTCTTAAAAAAAAATTAAGTCTTTCTCATCTTACAGCTTTGGATTTGTATTCCGGACCATGTGATTGAACCTGCTTGTGTTCTTAACCCTCCGGTGTGCTCTTTGCAACCGGTCTTGCCTATCCCGCATTGGCCTTTTCAGCCATCAACGCGCTTGCAATAAGCGTGGGCAAAGCCCTTCCCAAATCTTCGTCCGCGAAGCCAAGCCATGATGATGATGTCCTGTAATAGGTACGTTGAGCTGATTCAGGTTGATGAATCTGGTTTCAAGTGGAGAGCTAATCTTAACACAGAAAGCCTGACAAGGTTTAGATTTGGCAAATCTCCGTTTTAAAGGAGCGGCATCATAGAGAATAAGCTATGAAGTTAGTCTAAGTGATACAGACTGCTGAGAGAGAAGGAGCTTCTCCAAAGAAAGCTTTAAGGTGTTTGCTCTTACTAGGCTGCTCTTTTTTCTTAAACAGAGCAAAAGTTAAATGAATTGAGTCCTATAGTAGGTGGGATTTGGAAATGGGTTCCCAGTTCTGCATATATCGTGGTCACAGGCTGGGTTTTTCTGAGGACTCTTCAGCACAACTGTCCTTCACTGTTTGAGAGAGAAAATAAAATAGAACGGGAAGCGACAAATGGGGTTTTGTGGAATTCTGAAGCTCTATAGTTTTAGCTATCAGTGTGCTTATAATACAGTATTTCTGAAATAGGACTGAATTTATTAGGGTAAAATATTTATGCCTTGAGGAGAATAATTAAAAAGATATTGAGAAAACATTTGGAGTTTCCAAATGTGAACTTTGACTACAGAACCCCGGGCATTAGAAGCTGTGCTCATTAAGTCAGGGAAGAGAATGAATACTTTTTCTCCCCGAGCATGTATTACATTTGGTCTTATTAGAACACCGTGAAATTTGATTTCAGGTGTTTGCAGGATTCTGGAACAGGGTTTGGGTCTCGCCTCTGACACTGTGTTTACCTGAGTATTTGACTTCCAGAGCTGCGTGAGGGAAGTGCAGGATCTCAGGATGGATACTTCTACCTGTTTTGTGATCTTTAGCTTTATCACTGATGATGATGAAGTTACGATCGGTAGGGTCTGTCTCACAGAACCTTCTGCAGGTGGAACAGAAGGCGTTGACAGTACAGGGACCCGGCCAGTTGCAGAATTAGGCCATTTTTCTCCTGACCTGAGAGAGCCAAAACTGAACAGGACTGAGGATCACTCCGTTGTTTATATCCATCCATAACCTTGCAACATGTGGATTAAATCTCTTCTGCACCTGTAGTATAACTTTTTCCTCATGCGACAGAATAATACCTTAACTAAAACCACAGCACTTCAAAGGGATCGAAAACCACGTGCAGGTTGAAAGCATTTTATTGTTTGTAGTTTTTAGCATAGTGCATATTAAATGTAATAACTGATGAGTTTAGTGGAATAACCTCTCCCACTATAGGCAAGAAACATGCTTCATCAGTTATGCATATCTTCAGGAACTGCTAACTTTGATAGAATTTGCTGCAACAAATTGTTCTGGGAGAGGCGAATTCTTGGGTTTTCAAGTGAGGTTCCAACAGTCACTTGAAGTATCTTCTGTACTTCTCTCATCTCATCGTTTCCTTCAGAGAAAAAGAGAACAATCTGTGTGTTGGGTGGGAGGACAAGAGAATGCTAATTGAAACCATGTAATAAAAAGGTAATTTAGCAAAACTATTAGTTTGGGGGTTTTTACTATTTTAAGCCTATTATTTTTAAAATTACTTCTGTATTAAAGAGGCTGTAAAACTACTCTGAATGGCAGCACATTGCATCTTAATTCTCATTTTCCTTTGCATGAATAGTAAAATCTTTATAAATTGAGAACTAAGATTAATTGAATAAACTTCAGTTGAACATTTTCATGTTTCTGTTTGAATTTAACAAAGCATAGCATAGACTTTTTCAAGAACATCCAGTGGTTTCTGACATTGACCACACCTTGAACCAGTACAGGAAAAAAGTGCTGAGGGAGAGAAACAGAACCTAGGGCCAAATGTGAATGAGTGCTGTATGATTTACAGCTGTTTGCTGCCGTAGCGGAGATGCTGACACCCGTAGCTACCACGGGTAGCTGGATCACAAACGGACTCAGTTGCTCATGGTTTGCTAGCTTGGTGCTGTGGGGGTTTGGGCTGTAAAAGGCTAGTCCTTGCTTTGGGGTGTGTTAATAATGTGCAGCCATGCTGGCCTGTGCCTTGCAGGGGAGGCCCGTGCTCTGACGCGGGGTGTGCAGGGAGGAGAGCGTCCCACTTGCCAGAGGAGGTAGATGCTCCTCAGCTGTCAGGGTTGGTGGTGTCTGATGCTGCAGTAATGAATTCTTGTGGTTACACACAGTGTAGGTGAGGTGGAACGGGGCTGGGACAAAGAGTCCCTGGGAACCACAGAGCGAGGCAGGATGTGGAATATGAGCAACTTCTCGGCATCTCCAAAAGGTACCAAGTGCTTCTTGAAGCACTGAGTGCTGTTTGTTGGGGACTTTTCCCCAGTCCCTGGGCTGAAAGTGATGTTACCTGCAGTTTCTGAGCCTGTACTGTGGTTTCAATATTATTTACCTCTCCTCTTGCATCTTGATTGTTAATGGATGGCAAATGCTGCAACTGCCTCCCTTTTTTTTTCTGACGCCGAAACCAGCTCCAATCCACGTAGTACAAGAGAAATCACAAAACAACCCGCGTACATTAATCAGAGGACGTACAAAGCAAGGCATTACCTTTCAGTCATTGTTTTTAACATTGAAAACCGTTGTGATAAAATATTAATCATGTTGCTGCCACCCTATAACTTCCAAAAGTTCTATGATTTTTCAGGAAATCTAACAAATTTAGAAGTATTAATAACTGTAGTGCTAAATGTAGAAGACAGCATTTAGTACATGCAGGATAGTCATGTATAAACAGAGTATTTTCACATGAGTACATTGATATAAATGGAATAACTGTTTACAGCAAATTTTCCCCTGATGACTCGGTGCCATCTCTTAGGCTTGCCACAACACCATGGTAGCAGGCTAGAAAATCCACGTTTTGCCGTGTCAAAAGGTCTGAACTTCTCACAATTTAAATATGAGAAGTCAGAGATGTGTCGACTTCGTGTACACAGAATCCTGCTGCTTCGACACCTTTCTCTCGTGCGTTTATACACACACCAGCGCAGGGCTTCGAATGCCATTGCCCAACCGCAAAGGGATGTGGCGTGTTGGCTTTCCTGAGCCCGCTGCCCCGCTGCTCTTCTGAACACGCCTGTGCAGCGTGCGTGGGCATGTGAGTGCGCACACGCGTGTACACCCACATCGGAGCAGTGTGGACGTAGCTTTATCTGTTATAAATGCTGGGATTACCTGGGCAATGGTTTTCTCAGAATGCCATCATGTAATCTCAAACCTAATACTCCAACAACCATGCTCTAATTAAAACTGCAATTATATTTTTGCTCAAACAAAACGACTTAATAAACATTATCACAAACTGTTTACCCTTCCCAAAAACAATTTATGCTCACTAATACAATTTCCCATTAAAACTGCTGCCAGGTAAATTAAAAACTCTTGAAATAGTAAGTAAGTGGGAAATTAATTCAACAGTTTAATCTAGAGCTAATAACAGTTGCAAGCTCAGAAAAAGATTGCTACAGCGGGGAGTTAATTAACAGCTTATTCCCTATTTGATAAAAGTAATCCACTCTAATTCCGGTGTAATTTACCTCAATGTAATATAAAACCACAAGCTGCTTCTGGTGCTAGTAATTATTAGCCCTGTCCTGTGGCCACAGTGACAATAAAAGTCAGCAGTATCTTAATAGCAGGAGGCAGTCCGCTAAATGCCCACAATTAAAGGTGGGACGTGAAATCTGGAAACAGCAACAATCGTGGATGTAGCTAAGCAGTCTGGGGGGGCGATTTCAGCAGAAAGAAGCAGGTCTCACGGCTGTCCCGCGGTCTAAGAGCGAGGAGCATCCTTCCTGAACCCGGGTGGTTGTGCTGCGGGCAGCTCTGTCTGGGGAGGCTGGAGGACAGAGGGTGCAGAGCGCTCTGCTCGGCGTCTCGCTGCGGAGCGAGCCAGCGTGGGGACCTTTGATTTTCTGTTACACAAATGAAATATAAAGTTTGGAGCTCTCGACCCAAAATACCATACTGGGATTGTAAATTCAGGGTGGCCCTTTTGACCTCAGCTATACTGAAGTCTATTTTCCTTCCTTTTTCCGTGGGGTTAAAACCAGCAAACGCGTTTTGTACGTTCATATAGAGGTAGATCTATAGATACGTGCACGCCCACATACGTGTGTATACGTGCACATACGCAAACATTGATCTGTACACATATACGATGAGTATGTTTTATTGTAAATTTCCCTGTTTGATCCCAGGATAATGTTTTCTGATAATTATTTTGCTTTGAGCGGTGATGACAGTCTGTCACTGGGGAACTCGAACTTTATTTAAGTATTGCCCGTTTTTTCAGTTCTCCCTGGTTGACGTGCATGACGAGTTCTCAGCACTCTTCCACTGTCACTGATTTGGGGATGTCATAGTGTGGATAGGGATAAGTTAGTTCACTGTAATCACAGTTTAACTTAAGTGCATGAAATTAAATGGCCTGTTTTATCATATAAATACCGATACTTGAAATAAAAAATGTGTGGCATTATTTTAACCCATTGGTTATTAACTAAGGGGTGAGTGGTTTTGATTTTCTGCTGTCAGCTAAAACATTTGTTTACCATATCGATGTACTTGAGTAACTTCCTTCTGGGGCCGTGATGGATTTCTCAGAAATACAACGCCTGCTGGGACGTGCTCCATTGGATAGCAATGGCTAACAAACACATCTGATGTTATAATTGTGGGGATTTTTTTAATTATTCCAAGTAGGGAAAGAATTAAAGGCTAACTCCAGGTCACCCTTTGTCGAAGCGGGGAGCTGGACTTAGATGATCTTCAGAGGTCCTTTCCAGCCTCAGCCATTCTGTGAGATTTCTTCATCTGCTGGAATTTCTCCTCCATCTAATGGCAATATGTTGTTTTAAGGTTTGTCTTTCAGGCTTTCTCCATCAAATAAAACAAGGTAAGAGCTGTTGACTGAAAGAAACATAGGAGAGAGGAGTACACTGAACGTAGGAAATGATGGGGTTTATTTCTGATAACAATGGTGAGAACCCTTAAGGAGAACCTCACTGTCTGGCTGTAACTACACTTAAACTATGCTACCCACTCCCACTTCATGTATTTATGTATTTAACAGCCGTCAGGTCTTCCAAGTTTAAACTTAATTTACAGTTTTGAGTTTGGAAGCGTTTTTTATTTTTGCTGTCAAACATCTTCAGTAAAATACAATCTCGATTGTAAAAGATTTTCTTTCCTGCTGAAGTCATCTGTAATCTGTATTTTGCCTATATGCAACATTCCTAGTATGAGGGAAGTGATGCTTAAAATTCTGTAGGTCAGGGATTGAAGCCCAATCATCGTGGATGCTCAGACTGGATAGACCTAGAAATGAATTAGCACACCTCATCAGCTGCTCATCCTGGCTAATGCAGTCCTCTGCGTTTCCACGGCAGTCATTGTGCCCACGCTAGCGGAGCCACAGCAGGGCCGGGGCAAGCTTCGAGCAGTTTGAGCACAGCAGCTTGAGCTGAGTTAAGATCAGCCCTAAATTACACAGATTAGGGAGCTGCTCTGCAGTGCAGCTTGGGCTGAGGTGTTTTAGTAGCCAGGTCAAGTCTTAGATTTAAATGCAATTTCACAATTTAGGAATTTGTACTCTTTGTTTGATTGCATTGGACAATTCAGGGGAAGAACATTCAAAAAATATTTGAAAATATAAAAATACAGTTTGTTCTTCCTATTGCCTATGCGTCAAACCTATCTGCAAGGTTACCGTGGGGAAAGGTTATGTATAAATGAATACAATATACTGCAAGAGTGTGGTGCTCTGACAGGTTTAATAGCTGGTGTTTAGCGTTTGAACTGGACTGTGTTAGGGTGACTGAGAAGGGCTGAGACTTGCAGGAGAGACTCAGGGTATGGCTTTGTGTGTCTTATGACAGAGAGTTGATGAGCTCCTCCCAAGCTGTGTGTACCGTCTGGTGTGTGGAGATGGCCCAAAGAGTTGTATGTCCCCTTCAGAAAGGCTGCAATTTCCAGATTGACGGGTTAGAATAAACTGCCCCCAGAATTGCTGCTGTGGTTGGTAATCCTCCTCCTCAGTAACTGCTGAGCCAGGCAAGTCAGCGCGGAAGGGGAGCCCCCACTGGTACGTGTGAGGTGACGCTGTTAGAATAATTACGCTATGTTTTAAGAACAGGAATCCTGCTCTGCATCATCCTAACCTGCTTCAGCAGGACACTTGAGAGACGGGAACTGGGGCTTCTGCAGCCCGTGGAAAATGGGAGGTGCTCAGGGGCACATCCCCGGGGTGCATGGTGGAGGGTAGGGCAGGGAGTGCGTTGTGTGCTCCCAAAATCATTGGGCTCTAGAGACAGGCGCCCGCTGTGCTGCTGAGGCTCCCACTGGCCCGTCACTGCGATGCAGACCTCAGCTCAACACCACGGTGAGGACACGTGCCCTTAGTCACATCCTCTGCACAGGTACCTGAATTGAAGCATGAAGCTGGGACCTAAAGAACGTGCCTGGGTGCAGGATGAGAACATGAACTCTCTTCAGCTGGGTCTTCACCAGCGGTATCACGGTCAGTCTTGAGGTGCATTAGAATAACCTTAATGACATAACTCGTTTTCCATGTGAGATGTGGTTAGATTTGTTAATTGTCACGGGTAGCTGTGGAAAAGCCCTGGCAATCAGCGACAGAGGTTTTAACCAACGCTTCTTGCCTGTTCGGAATGTCCATTTCTAAAGGACAGGTACATTTGGACAGGGCTTACGCAACTAAAACCGATAGACCATTAGAGTAATTTTTCTTAAGTTTAGATTTCATCAGAATATTGAAACCCCAGATTAGCTATCTGCTACATAACCGTTGGTGCCAGCAGTCCGTCACGCCCACGGGACACGAACCCCAGGTCAGCCCGTATTCCGGGGAGCCCACCAGCTCTGCCTAGTGCTGCACGTTTGTTGAACTTGGTCTCCGCGGTCAAGCACTTCCCGGTTTTCTTCTGCCTGTTGCCTTTTCCCCTCGCTCGACCCTGAACTCAGCTGGTAGCAGATGTACCTAGTGCCAGGGAGAGCCCGGGTCCCCGACAGCGGGAGGGATGACCGCGGTGGTGGTGGTCACCAGAGCTGGTGTGGAGCAGGGCTGCGGGCTGTGCGGGCAGGGGCTGCCGCTGGCCGTGGGAAGGAGGACTTCAAAGCTGGGCGGTCAGGAGAGAGCTGGGCAGTGCGCTTGGTGATCCACAGAGTTAACTCCTGGATACAGCCGTGTAACTTGTTAGCACGTTTTTAGCCAGTCGTCTAGTGTCTCCTGCCCGGTTTGTCTGGCCTTTCACACCACTGCCATTATGCTAATGTAATAATAAACGTTCTAAAAAGCAGGACTGCGGCCGTTTATTCCAGCAGTGTCTCCTTTGCTTTTTTAGTTTGGTTTCACGTGCTGCCACTCAACGTTTCACAACTAATGCTGAAAGAACCTGCTTTTCTGCAATTCTTTGTGGCACGGAAGGGCTTTCCTCTATTTCTCTGCCTCATTGACTCTCCATCTCATTTAAAAGTCTGTGCTGAAAATACATCTTTTTCCCCTTGCATGACCCTCATAATTTTTATCTCTCTCTGCTGTTATTTTAGTGTGTAATTTTACTTTTAAACTAGCTGATGGCCCTTCATTTGAGAAAGGGCAATCAATAAATTATGTGCTGATTGTGGATATTCTTCATCATATTTTTGTATTTCATTGTCCAGACTGTAACAGTTGATATATATTTTTGTTGTACTTTTTCACCTTCTTTTAGGGTATCATTATTCTTGGTTTTTAATAATTGAAAGAAAATTCAATCTTTTCCCATCATGAAGGAGAGGGAGAATGAAGGAATGAATCTCTACCTGCTAAATATAATTTATATCAGTTAATGGCCTTGCTGAGGAAACACAAGCTTGAGCAAACTCGACATGCATTGAGCAACGAAAGTGAATGGTCTTCCTGAATAATTTTTAGTTCATGTCACTAAATCATCAACTAGCAGCTTCTAGAAGGTAGTAAATGTCTATGAAAAACTGATCAAGAATTTCTGAAATACTTCTTTTGTGAAAACAGAAGCTTTTTTGGGGGAAACCTGTGACAGCTTTAAGAAGAGAAGTTCTTCAGACCCATCTTGGTCCTTTTCCCAGGGTGTGAAGGGAGGCTCTGCATCCTTCAGCATAACTTGTTTGGTTTTTGCCTCTGAGAAAACTCTATTTTTCAGTGGAAGAAACTTCTTTGTGCAAGGGTTTCTAAACAGGTTTTGCTGTAATATTGTGTGGCTTCATGGTTTGTGTTTTGGTTTTTTCCCCCCCCCCAATGTAAACACTGTACTAGTGACCATAACTGCAGTTTGTAATCAGTAGTAACTTTGCAGGAGTGAAGTTTAGAGAAGATCCCACCTACAGTAAATATGCTCAGCTCTGCCAGCACAGAGGTGTGGGTATGTGTGAGGCAATCGAGCAGAGATGATACCGTCCTTTACTCTCAGATGTGTACAGATATTTCTTGTAGCTAAAAAAAAAAGACTGAGCAACTTCTGGCAATTCAGATTTTTCTGCTTATGAAACTCCATTTTTAGCATGTTTGGCAGCAGTTGTTTCCTCAAAAAGATGGTTAGAACATGTATGATGAAAAAGTTCATGTTACTGCTTGTTTATGCTTTTTTTTTATTAACTTAATATTAGGTATTTGCTTATAGTATCACTGCCCATGTATGAGTTACTTTCCCAGCTTTCAGGAATGGTTGGTGCTGGTTCGTCTTCATGCTGTCACTCAATAACCAAATAGTAATACGTAAAAAACCAGGAACGTATTCTGAGGTCATTTCAATGCATGAATCCAATCTTGTAAAGATTTTCATTACGGTTTGAGGGATGAGATGTGCGTCTTTCCCATCTACTCATACAGATCCGAGCTGCTGACCCATTCATCAAACACCCAAGTCCAGGCCAACAGGAATGATCTCTCCAAGAAAGATAAAGAGCAGAAATTTCAAACGAAAGCCATTGTTCTTTATACCCGCTCCCCTCATCTGCCATCACTGGTAATTGATATTATCTAGCCCGTCATCTGCCGCTGTAGCTGAGCCCTGTGTGCTGTGAGAGCAGCTGGGCAAAAGGGGTAAAGAGGAGCCAGAGAGTGTATAAAAAAGATGAGGGGAATTCCATTTCCCCAGTGTTTCATGTGCTGTTAAGGGAGTGCTGGAATATTATTTAGAAGCCTTTCAATTATTTCAATCTAGAAAAAGAGCAAGCGGTAACACACTATTGGCAAGGGAATGTCATCAGTCAGCCAAACCCAAACACAAAGAGTACTTTGCAATCTGAAAATGCTGATTGCACTTTCTGCAATGCCAACTGCAAAAATAGGCTTATTTTATTTCTTACTTTCAGTAAATAGCTTAATTAATTAATACCTCACTGGCTAGTGCTGTGCCTGCAGCATTGCGAGAGAATGTGCTCGTGTGTGACTGTTAGAGCTCCCAAAACTTCGAAGCTGACAATTCTGTGAATGTAAACCAGCAAGAACTTAGTATGATACATTTTCAAAGTCCTTAGCAAATCGAAGGGGCAGCTCTTACAGCCATAAACATTATTTACTAAGTTTTAAATATCCTCACCAGTAAATTGTATCAGGAGACAGGTCAGGGTGTCCAGAGTGCCTCTAGTCATGCCGGATGACGTGGTAACGAAAATAATCCTGTCAGGCTGTTTTGGCCAGAAATCTTTGATGGGAGAGACTCCTGCTTCAAAGAGAGCTGCAGTTTGCTGAACGGCGTGCAAAGCTCTCTTAGAGCTGGTCCCTCTGGCAGGAGTCCAGTAAAATTTTGGTGAGGAGTGTCTCAGGAGTGAGCAGTGTACTGGAGGTGCTGCTGGGGATGTGAGCTCTGCTTTGTTACGATTATTTACTGGCTTCAAGATACATGACAGCTTTTGGGGTGTGTTTGTTTCTGACTTATTAAGAGTATTGCCGTGAGAAATCCTGACAAAATACAGCTTTCACGTCTCTCTAGCAGAGTATGGGTAAGCAAGGGAAGGGAAGCGAGTTGCTGCAACTGCAGCGGTGCTGCTCTCAAAAATTAGTTCTAACTATTCTTAAGTCTCTTCAACTTGACAATAATATTGTTTGCAAACTCCTGAAAGTGGATAGCCAAAATATTTATTTTAATGTGTATTTTTATTAATCTAGACAACATTATTACTGCCGCAGATTAAAGAGCTGTAATGTGTCTTTAATATTGTTATTAGATGTTAATGTCTTAGGATAGTGCTCTGAAGATTGAATGGTTCTCATTTACTTTTCACCGTAATGAATACTAATGTGTCAGGGGACAGGAGACATCTTTGCCTTCTGTTCCGTTTGGCCAAATAGGAACGACAAGAATGGAGGACAACAATTAGTCATCTGCGAGTGAACGCAAGTGGAAGGGGGGAGTAAAGCCAGTTGAAATCCAGGCGCACGGAGCTCCTGCTCGTACTGCTGTGTGCACTAAATCAAATGAGAACAGACAGTAGGTTGTCCAGTTTCCAAGGTTTCTGGTGGGAATTATTCGTAATAGATTTGTTATTTCTGCAGTGGTTTACAGTACCATTTCAGCTCGTTATCAGTGATGTTATGCTCATCATATTATGAGCTCTTTCAGGAAGGGAAAAATAACTCATTTCCTGGAGGGAGTTTGTTTTCTGCACTTACAGCTAGAGACTAAATATTATTGCTCAAGAACAAAAATATTTAGTCTTCTGGACAAAAGTAATGTCAGCTTCAGTAAATCTGGGCACCTATCACAGCTGTAACAGAACAAAATCGAGCTTTATTGGTCTGTGCATAGGCATATGTCTCTTTACCCACGGTTACAATGGTTCAGGGCAAATTTTTTTCAAGCTAGGAGCCTGCATTTAATTATCAGAACTTGTTCACCCTTTGAAATCACAACGAAGGACCTTAAACATAGTTTGTAGTAAGTAACAACAGGGACATAGGTTCAAGGGGTCAGTTATCCTTTTCTGTTGGTGTACTGTTTTGCCTGTGGCAGCTGAAGTTAGGTACGGACTCAGCACGTGTGGCAGCTCTCAGTGCTCAGCCTAAAGGGCTCCGCAGCTGCTGGATAGAGCAGCGCTCTTCCTCGCTGTCCTAATTCCAGAGGTTTGGGACCTCTGAAGCTTCCAGGCTGTCTGAGGAATTGGGAAAAAGTTTGTGCGTGCTTTTGTCACACATAATCCTCGTAACACAGGTATTAAGTGTGGTTTGTAGAGGTGTTAGTGCTGAGTACCTCAGGACAGCACTGGGCTTCATGGGATGGAGTCATGTTTCGTCAGCACAGCTCTGAGTGCTGCTGAGGCTGGAGTACCCTGGAAATCAAATCCAATCTTATGTCTAGACATGTGTCTAATGTGAGGGTGTATCTTCAGAGTTGTGGGTTTCTTCCAGCAATAAATAACCAAAATACAGCAGCATATGTCCTAGGTTTTGCATTATTTAGGAGAAAACAGTTCTATGAGATATTTTAATCATGGAGCTGGTTAACATTTCATTTTAATTATTTTTGTCTACGATGTTACCTAGTGCAAATTATTCTCTTAAGATGACTGGCATTTTATCTCCAGTATGACTGAAGCAGCAGCCCAGTCCTGCTCTGTCTGCCCTTGCCGGATCTGTGCACCGGCAGCGACTCGCAGGCATGAGAACACCAAGGACTCTGTGCCGCCAGCCAGGAGCGGCTGCTGCCGGCGAGGCTTGGGCTTAGTTCTCTTGCACCCTCCTATGCTGCTGTTTTTCTTGGGGAAATTTCTGTATTTAAAAAGAAAACAAAAGAAAACATGATAGTGATGATTTCTGGTCTCTGGCTGTTACTGTTTAAAAGGTGCAGTTATTGATGTCTCTATACCAGATGGTGTGATCCCATGATGCCTCTTAGAAAATGTGATATATAAGCATATGTCGCAATAGTTCAGTGTTCATGATATAAATCAGTCTTATGATGTGTTCCAGCAGATAAGGCTGGTCCTTTTATATTCCTACTAAGGACCAAATTAATAAGCACTATTTTGCTTAATTTTTGCTTTATATTCCTGTGTATTTATTTGGTAGAGGTTAATTTTTAACTATAAATACACTCTTGGTCTTTAATAAACTCCTTTTCTTGCACAGAGCCAGACACAGAAGATCATGAAGAGTTTTTTTTGTTTTAAGAAACATGGTATTTTGAAACTTGAGCCCACCAGCAGAACAATTGGGAGAGTCAGGACTTTGTTTACCACATGTCTGAATTGATTTGTGGAGTGTTCTACTAATTGGTTTAATTCTGAAGTTTTTTCTGCCATTCAGCAAATTTCTATTTATTCCATATAAAGAAGACCTTTCTGACTTTGAGCTTCTTCCTTTGGAAATTCCAGTAGCAACAAATTCTGTAGTTGAATCTGCAGATAAATTATTCCTTCTGTGGGACATGTAGAAACCACAAGATGTAGATTTGTGCTGCTAGAGAGTGAAAAGGCTGAGACCAAGACCTGATGTGGTGATGACTTGGTCTGCTGGATATTTCATGTTGTAACTATCTGAATCCTTCAAGAAAAACAAGGCTGCAGAATAGCAAGCGTCTGGCTCTTGAAACAAAGGAAGTTATTTATTGAAGTTCTGTAGGCGTAATGTCTTGAGGGTAAGAAGCAAAAATAATCCTGGCTTCAGGAAGAATAGGAAGTTTTCAATGCCTGAAGAAATATAAGTAAGAGGAGAAACAGGGAATGGGTTCCATGTTGGTCAACAAAAACTTGAGGATGAAAGCATTTATATTTGCTTTTTTTATATATACATATATATATTAAAAATACTTTTATTAGAGATATATGTTAAAACCCCCTCCACGCACCAGTATGTGTGTGTATATACCAGTGCTTGTGTAATTACTGTCCACTTTGAGATTGTCTTAACACTCACAGCAGCTGACAGCAGGTCCAGTCAGTCTCTGTTTCTCCTTCCCCCCCACCTGCGCTCCTGTGGAATCCGGGGGTTTGGCCAGCAGGAAGGGAGGCGCCAGCAGAGACTGCCCCACAGTCCTTGGTTTTCGCCCTCTGGTTCCTTTGCATCCTCCTACTTCTTTGTTGCTGAGAGACAGACAGACGAGGAGTGGGACCAAGAATCACTCAGACCAAAACGTGGCTGTAATTAGCTTTTTAGATTTTTTTTTTTTCCCCATTCCATTTCTGATCCTTCTGTTTTAAGGCAGGTATTTTTAAGCATCAGGTTTGCAGTAGTGGAAATCCATACTGGCTTGCATTTGAAGCTGGTAGGATACCAGTGGTAAGGTTCCAGTTTGGCTGAAGGTTTAAGTCTTTTGGTGACAGTAAACAGAAGTAACTGAGGTGCCAAGAAACTAAAAAAGGCTTATTTGTGATGTATGGCGGGGTCTTACAGGGAGGTTTAGTACATAAAGGGAAGCGCATATTTGAAATATTTGAGATGGCATAGCTAAAGTATTGCTGGGTGCCGGTGTTCTGTACCTGGGAGAGTCACATCTAAGCTTATTGGGTTTTCCAGTCTGTAGAAGTCCTCAGTTTCCAGATGGGTTCAGCAAATCATACATACTGCCTCAGCAGCAGAGGTGTGGAACATAAAGTAATAGATAAAAGAGTAATAAACCATGTCCTTTTTTAAAAGAAAGGGGCGGGGGGGGGGGGGTGGGGAAGTCTGTGATATTTTCCCTTTTTAAGAAATATACAATGTAAAGAAAGAAAAAATGAATTCTTGCTTCGTGTGGTTAAATTTGTGGCTGGATGTTGGAGAGCAAATGGCTGAGGCTTCTTGTGCCTTCTTGTTTTGTTTTAAGTGGCCCTTAAGAAAGATACTGCGATAAGTGGAGAAGCGTATGGGAAATCACCTCTTCCTTCCCCAGGTTACTTCTAGGGTTTGTGGTCAGATACGTCTCCTTTAATGATGACAAATACCTCACCTTCCAGCTTTGGAATTTGTTGGCTCTTTATCAGTTCTCTATCATTGTTATAGTACAGTAATAAAATAATTTGTAAGTAAGATCAGGAAGTTCTTCCCCTGTGTATCATTTCTGTATAGTTCCTAAGGCCAAATGTTTGCATAACACAGAGTATTTTCTGTTGTAATGTATTTTGTGGTATAAACCATGAATTCTTAGCAAAACTCTCAAAAGGCAATGTGAAGCTTGGGGCTGGGGTCCTGCCATCACCAGTTTTTATCAGAGGACTGAGCTGGCTGGGCTGATGAATCTCCTTTGTCAAATCGGACTGTGTGGTTTATAGGTTTTTCTGGTGCTTCTAATGGCTAATGATAATTATTTTGCATATTGCTTTAATGAATGTTATCTTTTTCCTTAATTAAGCAAGTTGTCTTCAGTTAGCAAACACCATTATTGCTGGAGAAATCAAAAGAAAGAGTTTGTAGGTGGCAATCCATTCCTCCCTTACTACTGTTCAGTTTACAAATCTGGCTGTCCGCAATACTTTTTTAGCAGGATTAGAAGTGTGAAATAATTTAGTGAAAGGATCTGATTGGCTAGGAACACTGTTTTTTTTGTGGAATTCCAGTGCTCTGCACTTTCCCCTGAAATTTCTTGCTAGGAATACCAGTGGTCCTGATTTAACAGCACTGGTGCATAAATCTTAAAGTTGCTTATGATTAGGAAAACACATTCTTAAAATTGTTTATACATTTCTAGCATTAGCAACAGTAGTTAGGTTTGAGCTGACTTCATTCCAGTAACAAAAAAATCTAGCCGAATACTTAAGAAGTTTTTCCAAATGTTGGTACATGTTAAAGTCTTACTGAACTAGTAAAACCTCAGGACTTCAACCAATTCATTTTAGTCATGGTACGGCTGAAAGTTGAAGTATTTTATAAAAGCCTAAACAATGCCAAATGCATTTGGCCAAGATCAAAAGCCAAATCTATTTGTTCCCTTTCATCTTCAGAGTTCCATTTCCCAGGAGTGTGACCTTAGTCAAACATCTATTAAAGGTAGCTTTTGATCTTACTCCCTTTTTTAAAAAAAGTAAAAAAAAAAAAAAAAAGCCAATCTTTAAAATTTTCTTCCAGAGACAATCACACTATTGTGTTTTAATGTTCCAGCAGTGTGTGAGTAAATAGGATTCGCTGATGTATGTGATAGAACAGTGGTTAAATGGGACAATCATTTTTGTGTTGGAGACAAGAATCAAAAGGAAGCATTCTTCAGAAGCCGTTAACTGGAAAAATCCCCCCAGGTCAGTGGAAACATGTTAACTGGTCAATGGGCTGCCTTTTTTTGGTCCTTTGATGAAAATGCCTTGTAATTTGATAACAGGTAGCAGTTCATTTGTAATACAATTTTCTCTTCACCAGTCAAAGCTGCCTAGTGATTAATCAGTAAAAAGGTTAATTTTCTTCTCAAGTATGAGCAGTTTAGTGGCTTTTTGAAAGAAATAAGGACTGATGGGATTGTGCATATTACATCCTTTGTTTCCTGAGTAGAATTCTAAAGATGTTTCTTGATCGTCTCTTAAGTTCCTACACACTAGGGCAGCCTGTCTCCTGTTCTCAGCTTAAGTGAGCAGTTATTTCCCAAACATATGCCAGTTCCTGAAACTGTACTGAGAAATAAAACTCAGATGTTCAGATTTATATTTAACATTGTGAACTGGTCAATTACTGATTAATCCACAGTAACTATCCTATTAAATCTACTCTTATCAATGTGGTGCCACTGTTAGGGAAATCTTAGTAAAAGGATATATTAGATAAATACTGAAAAGATTTGTTTAAAACCAGTATCTATAGAAAAAACCAAAATATGTCTTTTTAATAAACCATTAAATTGACCAATGTATCGCATATTGAACTTCTAAAACCAGAGTTCAATGCTTACTGGGTGAGTTAATAATGGTTCCTAACCTATCCATGTGGGGAAAAAGCCTTAAAGTAGACTTCAACCTTTCAGCTCTAGAAAGTTACTGCAAAAAGTACAGTGTTATTATTGTGAAATGGCTGAGGACTGCCGAGTGTAATAATTTTAAAGGAGATGCTTGCAAGGGGTTATTTATATAATTCAGGCTTTGGGAGGGCACAATGAGCAGATACCTGCAGTATTCTGAATTGGCTAAAAAAATATTTCGATGCATCTTGGGTATCATTTATATTAAATATATTTTTATTTTTGAAGTAAATTTAGTTAATTTGAATTAAAAAATCTGAGAACCTATTTTAAGATCTGAATGTACTTTGACTGCTGAAATAGTTTGTACAAAACCTAAGCTAAAAATGTTTGTTGCCATAGTTTTGGAAGAAATGAAACTGCTCTGCTGATGCAGGCTTAGGAGTAAAGACCTCAGGTTTATCTCTAAAGATTTGCAAGGGCAAAGAGAATATTAGTATAATTTTAGATTACCGAGTGTTTCAATTCACTGACTAAATTATTCCTCTCCTTCTTGAGCCTGCATTTGGCTTGGAGGCTGCGAGTTAATTCAGCTTGACCAATGAGTAGAGACACATCCGTTAAGTTTTTAAAAATGGTGTAGTTCATCTTCTACGTGTTATTTTTATTCACCACCTGGAACAAGAAAATAAGCTTCCAGTCAGCGTCTCAGCTCTGAAAAATGCCCTTTACCTTGCATAGCATAAAATGGAAATAGCTATTCTGGCATAACTTCATAAACAAAGATGGTATTAACCTATTGGGATGAAATTACTTGTCTCCTGTGTTATTTGTGTAAGTAAACGTGCATGAGTAAGCTTCAAGAAAACTATATGAAAGTAACTTAAAAACAGGGATCAGAACAGTCAGAAGTAAGAAATGCTTTAAAAAAAAGAGGAATAAGTTGAGGTACGTGCTCGTCCGTAGTCATGTTCCATACACTCTCGGGGTGTGTGATCAATAGTCATTAATTTCTGCCCCAGAGGAAAATCCAGCTCTTTGTGTTTCATCCCCTGAACAGGGCTGGAAGTTAAAGCTGGGTTCTCCAGCCTGCAGGCTGCTTCCTCCCTTGTCCTTTGCAGTGTTAGAAATTCACACAGCCACCACCGATTCGCAGCGGGCGCCCAAAGCCGCCGCTCGGCTGTGACCCGAGGAGGTGGTTGGGCAGCGTTCGCTGCCCGGTTGTTCCTGCCTCGCACAAGTTTGCTGCAAAGTTGCGTGAAAGCTTGTCCCTTCCGAAGTACAGCCGATTGCTTTGCTGCCCAAACCAGTCTAAAATACCTCATTTTCTCCTTAGAAGGAAGTACGTGGTGTGTGTATGCCATGGCACACCACTAGTGCCAACTCCCCAGAGAATCCCGCTTCAGGCGGTCAGTTCTGGCCAAAGGGCAGTGTGGGGCAGGCTGTGTTCCTGACGGCCGCGTGAAGCACCAGGTTATAACTGTTGGGAGGGCAAGCGTTTGTCCGCTCCCTGAATTTAAAAACAAAAAAAAACCCCACAGGTTTTGTTGTACCAAAAGTGTATAGAGGAAAAGATTTCCCTGCACGTTACTTTATTTTACATTGCACAATTAATAGAAAATTCATTTGGGAAAATTAGGAATCAGCTATTCCAAGAAAATTAACTCATGTTTCTGCACTGTGTTCTTCATCTTTTATCAAATTGATAGTAGCTGTAAATGTGGTAGGTTCTACCCTACAGCTGGGGATCCGCTTGGAGCCCGTGTCACTGGTTGCCTGAATTGTCACGGAGCTGTTTTCGTTTCTTGCAGAGACATCACTGCTTTACTAGTCTGTCCTAATACCATCCAAAAATATTTGTCACTGTGAGTAAGCTGTGGTATTTCAAAAGATCTTAAAGCGCTAATATTTTGCTTTCGTTCAACAGCCAGAATTGGAAAGTGATTATAGGTCTCAGAAAAACATACCCTGAATTTATGTCCTTAAGTGATGCTGCTTTTGAACTTGCATCTTCTGAGGCTGTGCTAATGAAATGCCGTGTGGAGAGGGGTGCATGGGCTCCTCTTTCCATTGCTTAGGTTGTGGTGCTTCAAACAAGCTTAATATTTTTGCAGTTTTTAGGAACTGGCCACAAATTTCTCAGCCTTAAGTTACTAAGAGCAGTGGTAGCTGTGTTATAGCATTCAGTTTCTATTCTGGCAGAGGACTTGAAAAATCGTTTATGTGGAAGAAATACCATCCAGGGGATGATTCTAGAGAGTCCTGTAAGCGCGGGAGCCTGGATTGAATTTTACCATCTGAGCTAGCTTGCACAGGTTGCCACCCCAACTGATGCTTTATTCCCAATAATTTTGGTGAGTAGACTCTAACCTTTGCAAACCATCCCACTGATTTTAAACTGATTGCGGAGGGATTGCTGCAAAACTGGGGGATTGCTGCAAAACTGGGGGATTGCAGTGCCTGTGAGGAAGGCAGAATTGTATCCTTCATCCTCGCTTGCAGGTGAAGCTAGTGTGAGTTTGAAGAAGACAGACTGTTTTCTAGCCTGCCTGAACCGTATGGAATTACTATTTGCTTGGTTTCAATTCAGTGAAAACATCTGAGGAGTGACTGGAGTAACGCTGCTCCCCTCTACCGCTTCAGTGTCTCAGAGGGGTTGGGCAAGGGATCTGCGCAGTGTGGTCCTCGAGAACCCGTAGCGTTGGTCAGGCTGGTCCAGCTGAAGAGAACAGCGGCTGGCAGGGGTGATTTTAGCAATCCAGTCTCTGATCTTGACAGTTTATTGAGGTGTCATCTGAAATTCTGTAGCATGATGAATTTATGGAACTCCGTATTCACTTAAAACCCTTGAAATACACCATTTTAAAAATTCTGGATTGAGACAGCTGGGCCGTAGCTGAGCTGTGCCATCTGATACAAAAGAAATATTTGTATGGTATTTTCTAGTCACTAGTAGGAAGTAGCTTGAATTCACTCACAAAGGCATCCTTATTCTCAGAAGACCTTCCAGCCCAATTAGTTTTACAGACTCAAGAGATTTGTGCTGACTCCAGATAAGCTTTCAGACTTTTTGGTACTTAACTGAAGGGACCTCCAAAAACTTCAGCAATTTCTCCATCCATACTGCTTATGGACAAGTGCTTTAAGCCCCCAGACGTTGATTTAATGAGAAAGGAATAAAAGTGGAAAGAAAAATAACAGCAGCTAATTCTAATTTCAGACAGCAGCACCTGCATCATGGCAGAGAATTACAGAATGCCCGTGGTGAATATGAGGGCTGTTAGGTTTAAATGTATTTATAACATGATTTTAGGTTCCCATGAACCCAGACGTATTCTGAAATGGATTCCTGCGTCCTGCAATCAGGAGCAAACGCCGGGAGCTCTGAAGCCCAAGAGAAGGTGGCCGTTAAGCCCTGTCGTGCACGCAGGGCTCTGGCTGTGTGTGAGCTTTCTGGGCTCTTGGGCAGTCCGGTTTGTTCTGAACTTGGCTCAAGTAACCCTGAGCCTGCCCACCTGGGCAGAGCTGCTCGATGGCAGTGCCCAGCGCCGGCCGGGTGCCAGCACGTGCCAATACCCTTCTGTGTCCCAGTGCTGGAAGAGTGACTACAGTCGCTGGAGCACTCCTGCTCTGCTGTGTAAAGGTCTGTCTCCCTTTTGGGGCTGATAATCTCCACCACTGTATTCTTTCTTCTGGCTTCTGAATGTTTAGCACTTTGGAGTTAACATTTTTTCCTACAAACGGGCTTTCAGGGAGGTAATTTAACATGTTTCTGGTTTAGTTTTTAATGTTTCAAGCCGTTATCTCAAAGAATTGTAATCTTCATGACAGCGTTATGAAAGCATAAGTTTGAGAATTTGGATGATTATGAGCATTACTTTAACTTGTCTTGCCCTTACTGAAATGAGTCCTAATGCGTGAATTTGTCACTTCTTTGATGCACGAAAACACTTTTTAGTACACCACATAGTGTAAGAGTTTTTGCTCGATGCTGGAAATTTTCAGTGACGTGACTGAAACTGTGTCAGATGTGCACTGAGGAACACACAAATTATCTGTGTGAAGTGATTGTGCTCTTTTAAACAATAATGCAGTGGTCGATGCATCGTGTATGCTTCCCTCTTTTGAACCCTGTAGATTAAAAGTGGGGTGGTCAGTCAGTCAAATATGCAGAAGAAGGTGAAGGTCACAGTAGTGCAGCATACTAAAAGTATTACACGTTACAGTCTTGACAAATCATTCTCATGGCACAGATTGTAAAAAAGAGCAGAAAATGTCACAAAATTAATCAAGACTCATGAGACACACTGTAAAAATGAAAGAAATAATGTAGCCCCCTCAGTGCTCTTTGTAGTTCAGGTAAGCTGTGGTTTTATTTGACCTAAGATACCTTTTGAGTATGAAGTCAGCTGTAAAATACGTAGCTGGGTGTTGCTGGGTATCAGCTTGATGAGTGCTCATGTTAACATCGGTCTAAGCACAAATTCGGGATTAAAATTTCTCTGTACTTTGAACTGAGCCCTTTGGGTTTAGACAAGAAATCTGACAGGTCTTTGGCCATTATATCTTCATGTGGGTCAAGAATATAAAATATCTCTGCTACAGAGACGTGATGGAAGATGTTCATGTTAAAAATGTTTCCAATCTTTCAGATGGATATCAAGGAGGGTAAGATCAGGCTAAGTCAAAACACAGAGGTTGCAGCTGGGGTGAGAAGCCTAAATAATAGAGGCAGACATGGGACAAAAGCATCTGGAAAGCAAACTCTCCCCTTGTTTTAAAGGGGACACCAGCTTTGTGAGTATCCGGACTCTTGCTGCTGTCTAAATATGTGTGAAATTAGAGACTGGCAACCTGTTACTTCGTGAATTATTCCATGGAGTGGCAGGGATGTTCTGATGTGGAAAGGTTTTCATCTGGTTTATGCTCATGTGAACTTTTGCATGAAGTGATGTTTTAGAATTAAAATTAGGTGAGCAAGCACACCGTGTTTAAACAAAAATTACGGGGATTGCAAAATCAAGCCATCAAAAAATCAGAAACATTTGTGCAACTCTAATTCGGATCCCTCGAGCACTGGCGAAGCCTTCAAGTCACATTATCACGTACTGTTTTTTGCCTCAGCATAACTGCCTGGTTGATGATAGAGAATCGATTGACCTGTGGGGGAAGCAGGGCTGTATGATGAAGAGACCTGTCTGTAGGTCCGTCCCTGTCTACCTGCTGCAGAAGTGGGCGCTGCGGTGGGAACATTCAGGGACTGTGCAAAGGCAAACAATAAGGTCTCTCAAGTAGAAACTGTGTGACAAATCCTTGCAAAAGCGAGCTGACCGGAGCTTTGCTGTGGAAGATAAATTTCTCATGATTCCTGACAGATAGGATATTTGTTTGGGGTTTTTTTCTCCCTCAGTAAGGTTCTTTAGCCGTAGTATAATTTTCTTTTTAAAGTGGTGGTATTTAAAAATTTGAGGCCACTCAAAAATTTTAAAATTTTGTCTGAAATGTTTTGCTGAGGATGCTCTTCAGTAGTCTCTGAACTTTGATTAGCTGAATGTGTTCAGAGAATTAGTCTGTTTTCTCCTTCTCTTTGAACATGTAGCAGGATAAGTCCTGTATAAATAATTTTCTACTCTCAATATCAGGTTTTGCTCTTGTTTGGAGTGCTTCCCTGTTGCAAAATGGGAGAGAAGAACCTATTTTTAACAGAGAACTGGCTGCAGGTATCAGAACAGATGAAAGAAACTCCACTGCTGTAATACGTTTCTTGTCTATTGACTGCTGCTCAGCTTGGCAGTGTCAAATGGAGGTAGCGCAGCTTTCAGTCTGGGCTCCCAAGTGTCCTCCCAGGGTGAACACTCGCACAGCGCAGCCCATGATACAGCTCGGTGCTACGCTGCTTACGCTGAAATCCCGTCCTCTGCCTGCAGCAGCCAGTTACTCACCACGTTCGCTCCTCACGGTCTCTCGGATGTTTCACCCTGATGGATTATCACGACCTATCTGAAATGGTAGCCAGGGTATCTGAAGAGCTGTGGAAAACACCTCGTGCACTAGAGCTAAAACTTTCCCACAGTTTCTAGTTGAGTCAGCTTACAGAAATGGTAAAAATCTGCAGAAATCAGGCTTGTGTGTTTGGACCTGTCCCCAAACTGCTCTAGCACTTTGGGCGTTTTAATGTTCTTAACCAAGAATTTGTTTTGTTAGTAGCTGGGTTTTACCCACCTGTTTGTCACTAAACAAAGATGATTCATTTCAGGGACAGAGAAGCCTCCACTTTCTAAAGGGAATGTCTAAATTAATTGGTAAATTCTTGCAGATGCTCTGAGACCGTGAAGTGCATTATATGTATTTATTCTATTAATTTCCTTTTTGGAGGAAATGGGAAAGCAAGCATATCCTTTTCAGTCTTGCAAGGCCTAATTTATTGGATGTTTCAGAATTGTTTGCACTGCTTGCAATATGGTATCTCCTATTAACATTTCATACTACCAGATGTTTCATTATTCCTGTTTTAGCACATCACACTTGACCCATAGCAGCTTTGAATGCAAATAACAAACAAGCTGGTGCACAATGCTTGACTGTTAGACTGAAATAATACGGCAAGGCTAAACTGGTTTTCTTTTTTTCCTTTTGAATATTATTAATTGCAATGTGTTGACTGTTAATTTAATTAAATGTTTTGTTTTAATATAAGACCATTCTCCAGTTCACTGACTCACCGTTTCATTTAATTAATTGCAAACCGCAAGACTTGATTACTCATCGTTCTCCTTTAGCTAATTTCCTTGTTCACAGTTTTGACAGAAAAGCTTTCAAAGTAATGTGAAGGTGGGGCACAGTCTAACTAATTAGGAACTGAGAAAAATAGCTGTAGCTAGAATATGAGATTAGCAGATACTCGGGGTCGCCTTAAAATACTCAGAGTGCTCACGTTCACCATCAAAATCCAATTTTCCACGACTGGACACGAGGTAACCATGGAGGGTTCACTTGCACAGAAGCCGCCATAGGTACCTCAGTGAGGGAATGTAACGGAGTTTTGGTTTCTTAGGTCTCCAAGGAGGTATTTGCTAATACATAAATCGTGGTGTTAACTCGAGGCCGGGGACACCGTCCCCTTGTTGCCTGGTGCTGGGAAGCGGGTGGGTTCAGCACTGCCCTGTAATGGGAGACTGGCCCTGAGGGGGCTGCGCCATGACCGGGGGGCTCTGATCCCTGGGCGGTGCAGGAGGAATGCTGTTTGAGTTGCAGTAATTCCTGAGGCTTCCCAGAGGAGCGATCTTCAGGAGTCTCTCGGTCTGCAGAGGGGGTGTTTGAGTAAACCACTAACCACTGACTTCAGTAGTGGTTACTACAGGTACCTTGGCTTTGGGAGCAGAGGACGTGTTCGGTGGGTCCAGCCCTCACAGGAGGGACCAAACCCCTCAGTACCCCCAGGTCCATCCCATCTCCAGCACCCCACAAGCAGCAGCTCTCCCCAGAGCAGTGCGGCGTGCCTGGCTGAGTGAGCTGAGCACGGTCCTAGCTTGGATCAAAAACCGTGGTGTGAGAGCTGTTTGGTGCTTCGGTGGAACGCGGCTGCAGTTTAACTTCAGTGCCACCTGAGCACAGTGTGCCCGTTTGTGTGTCCTTGAAGGGTTATTTCAGGGCTGACTTTGTGTTGTAGAGCAGTTCTGCAGACCTGTCAAAGGGAGAGTGCGTGCTGTCCTGACTAACCTGGAGTTACAGAACGAGGATTACTGATGGCATCGGGTGTTTTGCCATATGCCCGATGCAGGTGTACCCGAGCGCACACCATCGCAATCTGTTACGCAACCGTCATCAAGATTCATACGTGGAGAGCTGACCCAGAACGTGGCTCAGAGTCCTGCACTAGCTGGTGTCATCCTCTCAAGGACCCTTTGGCTCTCCGAGGAGCTGCTGTCTTTCAGCCAAGGCAGCGGGTGGGTGGTGGGGAACGTGCTGTCAGCAGGACGAGCTCCACCGGCCGCATGGTCACGGGCGCTTTGGAAAACAAATCCCTGCAACTGTGATGAGGCTCAGGCTGCTTTGTTGTCGTTAGTGTTGTAAAGGTTGTACGTGGGGGATAAGAAGGTTTAGTTCCTGGGTGCTAGTGAGTGATCACAGCTGGCAGAGGATAACTGAAGGAAGGGAAATTTACTGTGAAAGTGGAGAGGAAAAAACCGGAAGCTTTGTAGTATGTAATCCAGCACCTTGGTTTTCCTCGGGATCCTTTCTTTTTAAGGTGAGAGTAGAGGGATGGATGTATACATTCCAGCAGTTCTCAAGAACATTTTTCAAAGTGAGGTCTTCTAAGAGAGATTCGGCTGCTGATAATGATTCATCCGAGAGGATGGGAATGATTCTTCAGTTCTTCATAGATCTTTAGATAAGTCAGTTGAAGAATAGCTCTCTTTGCCACAGCTAGCCGGAGCCGAGTCAATTATAGGAAGGAGTTTTATTAATAGTTAAATTAAATAGTAGCTTCAGTAGCATTAGCTGTGGCAGCCGCCTTAATTGAAGATTATGCCATTGGGTGATTTGCTGGACGTTTTTCTTCCATCATTTCAATCAGTAGCACACCCTTACTGCTGAAACCATTTGCTTTAACCTCTATGTTATTCACTTTCAGAAACACTGGAGAGTTAATACAGGGGTTTTAAAGTGCCTCACACAGATTCTGGGGCTTTTGCTGCTGTAGCAATTCAAGTAAGGAGTTGTGTAGACTGAGGGGTAAGTGAATGAGTACAAAGGTTTCTGATACTGATCTTAGAGATAGTGTTGGCTCTATCTGCTTCCCGTTTCTGCTTGACGGCTCGGGATCGTCGGGTTGTAGTGCTTTCTTCATCAGGACCGTGCTGTACTCTTTAAACTTTTAGTGCTGAAGTAGAGTGGCTTTGTGGCAGATGGCGCAGCACAGACTTCGGATACATCACTGCGTCTTGGCTGTTGTCCTTACGGCAGCTGTGTCTGGTTGGAGAGCTCAGAGGTGCCTGACAGTAATTACCTCCCATTTCTGCAGGCGGCATCGTCGTGGTTTGGGGGACTGTGCTTATTCTTTTCAGTTTGTTCCTCAGCGCCTTTTCTGCCTTCCTTATGCTTCTGATACAGCTGTCGGTAGAACTTTGGGGGGGGTTGTTATGGGGTTTTTTTAATCCAGTGCCCTGGATAATTTTTTGTCTTATCTTTTCCCTGAACATTTTACGGAAGGACTGAATTCACTTTCTGTTCTCTGTTTATCTCCTTATGAATAGTTCCTTTAATCTTTTGTATATTTAAGCCAAGTAAAACGTTATGACTTTTAGTGTCAAGAACCTGTATAAATGCTGATCCAGATGAAAATATTTACTGGGACATTGGTTCATCTCTAGGTATTTGGGTACACACAAATTATGGAGTGTTAGGATAAAAAACCCCATGTTCAGACTATATTTTTTGTAACATTTAAAATAAATGTGAATTCTTTGCAAATGGATTAGAAGAAGAAAGGGAAAAGAGTAGGCTGTGAGTGGGCCCAGGTTCTGAAAATGCTGTAGTGATGGGTGTAAAGCATCTCTCAAAACCTGGAGTTGGTTGGGCTGAGGAGAAGTGCAGGTAGGCAGATGAAACAGGTGCCTGGCACTCTTGGAAACAGTGAGTTCCTCAGAAGACTTGTGCTGGTTTTCTGAACTTCCTGAAAGTAATCTGCGATTCCCTCAAAGAGAAATCCCACTTCCTTTCCCTAGAAGATAAGTGGGAAATTTTACAGACTATTTCATCTTCTTCAGAAAGTGGGTGGGCAGTTTTACCGTTTAGGATGTGTTCTTTAAGGGATGAAGTGTGAGCGATGTCAACCAGAGAATTTGTAACAACAGGAGTTTAAACCCTCGAACATTTGCAAACAAGCTTTAAAGGGTGTCATGAAAGGAGTGTTTTTAAATAAGTGAGCTGCTGTGTGAAGGGAGGACTGCATTAGGTGACCTAATAGACAAGATCATTGGTGATGTTTTCTGGACTTGTTTTTATATGTTTGCATTTAGTGTAGATTGATGAAACCAGTGTTGTTTCGCAGGTGTCAATGACAAAACAGTAAACCAGATGACTAATTAGCGTAGGTGATATGTCAGATCTGGCCTCAGCGCTTTGGGAACGCAGGAGTGTTACTGCAGTTTGGTTTTGTGGATGTTGAGCAGCTCGTGGGCAGGATGGAAGGAGGACGACAGCTGGCCTGGAGAGAAGGGGGTTCTCTGACTCCTGGGTCATAACCCGTCATCTCCAGCTTCCTGGTACTGACCAGGAACATCTTCGCTGAAGTTAACCGAGTTGCTGTGTCCATGTGTGATGGTACACATCCCTCCTCCACGCAGTGGAGTCTGTGGGCTGCTTGCTTACTTAAGTTGTATCACAGGAAGGAGAACTTTTATGAAGCTATTAGAGGAGCAGCAGAGCTAATCTAAACATCATTCATGGCAGCTTTTAAAAGAAAGTATTTTAATTTATGGATGTGTGGCAGTATAGCATGTGAAGATTATTAGCTGACTTTAATCCGTATCTAATCTCTTGGTGAGCAGGACTTTGCAGAGACAGCAGGTTACTGAGCTCTGCTTCAATGTCTGATATCTTAGTGGGTGAGACAGCAGGCACCACCACCGAAGAGTCACGGCAGTTCTGGTACATGCCGTTCGGTGCTTTGCACAGGCAATTACGAGGTAGCTGATAGGAAGCATTTGGTTTGCTTTTTAGTGTATGACAAAAGCAAGCCGTGCCATACTGCAAGGAAGACAGTAAACCCAGTTAACCCATAACTGAATGAATAAAAAATTATACTGGTGGAGATCTTCTTGGGTACATGGCCTTATCCCCCGTGTTTCCCTGCAAGACAGATGAACTTCAGATAGAAGATTTTCAGTCACATCTTGCCCGGAGTAAAAGTAATTTGATACTGTCTAGAAGAAAATCTAATCTCTTACTAAGTCTAATTGAGAAAACTTAAGATGTTTACTCACATGAAAAAGGATACTAGGAATGTAAATAATAATTAAAAATTATGGTAACGATGGTAACCTTAGCCTGATGCTAGTCTACTTCTTCTCTTTTACTATTGGAAATTACTTGAGTTTGAGTCACTTGAAAATATTGTATCACTAACCCCCACTTAATTCTGCAAATTTGTGCTTATCTTCTTGGTCTCTTAAAGGTGGGATTGAGTTTGTGATTACCCATATTGTACTGTTCTAACATAGTACGTTTTTCCAATGTCATATTTTCCAGTAGCAATAACGTTAATCCAAACCAACAGATTTCAGAAAAAGACAAAATAATATTTGGATGTGTAATATAATAGTACAGCATGGATTGTTCCATGCTGATTGGCTTTGAACTGTGGAAATTAAGGAATACTGTATCTTATTGGTGTACTTGGAAATTTTGTAGCAGCTAAATAAGTCAACCAGAAAGTGATCAAAGTGACAAAATGATCAAAGTGACAGGAAATGATATTTAAAAGTATAATCAAAAGGGATATCATTAAATAAATATTTCTTTATGCTATACATGTTTAAAAAAAAAAGGCAGCATGAAAGAATTTTTAGAAGTCCTTAGAATGGTGTACTGAAATGACTTTAAAATAAAGATAGTGTTCAGGATAACATTACGTTACTGGACTAAGAATGTCTGTGAATTTATGTGACACATTCTCACCGCAAGGAATTGTTTTGTTGTTCATATTTTTCAGTGCTGTACTGTATGGTAGGATACTGCATTTTATTTATTTATATTTTTTCAGGACTGACTGCAGCTGCCATGGCAGAGGCTATGAAGTTACAGAAAATGAAACTTATGGCAATGAATAGCCTTCATGGAAGTGGCAGTCAAAATGGAACAGAATCCGAAAACGAAGAGCTCAATTCTAATGCAGGTAAGTAAAGCCGTGCATGGGCTGGAGGGGAGCTCATAACAGCTCCTTCTGTGCATGGGAAACAAAACCAAAAATCTATCCCAAATTCTGGTGCTCTTTTATTTCGTAAGCTTTGCTCCGCCAGTGTCAAACCAAAATGACTGCACCCATTTCTCCAGTTTTCCTAACAGCCATTATTTGAAAAATAATTGGTGAAAGATGACTTGTGTTAGAATACAGACACTTTAAACTGTGCCCTAAATGTATTTGTAATATCAAAACACTTCTCTAATGGCAATAATACAGTGAGTATAGAGTTTTCCTGAAAGTGATGGCAAGTTTCCCCAACATCAGGTTGTTGGAACTCATTATGAGTTCCACAGGTCACTGGGGAAAGACAGAGGAAGTAGGGAATGCTAAATCACCAACTTTCTGGCTTTTCTGCATTTTGTTCTTTCCTTGAGTGGGTATTTGCAAACCACAGCTGTGAAGGACAGTCGTGATGAAGGTGTGTTATGGCCTGCCTGGCTGGGCTAACCTTGGGCAGAAGGCACTGACACCAAACACGTGTGCAGTCTGTACTGCTGGAAGCGTTAGTATGAGCTTGACCTAAGCCCCCTGAGTCCCAGCTCCACAGGAATAGGGTTCCAAGTTTAAGTCAGAAAGGGATCGTTTGAAGAGGATGTCTTACTTGTTTATGCTAATGTCCTTCTCAGGGGAGTAGAAGAGATTTTTACTTGGGTAGTGCAGAGAACCTAGAATGGGATAGATCCATTTTGTCCCCTGGATACCTGTTGTGATAAGGGCAGTTTCACTTGGACTCACTTTTTTGGACAAAAACAGTCCTGCAGTTCACTCTTTTGGAAACGTCTGCATCCTTTGTTTCCATTATCAATTCAAGAGCAGAGGCATTGTCTAATCCCTCATGGCATTCAGCTCCCCCACCGGCATTCAGACGGCTCTGAAGTCACACATGCGTCTCTAAAGACGAAGCCGCGTGAACAGTTTGCTTGCTTGGATGCTGTGTAGTGTGTATGCATTGTACCATCAAAATGGTAATTTATTAGACCAATAAAGCAGCAGCTGGGAGGTCTTAGACTCATTTTCTAAAGGAATAACTTTGAATTCATGACAAATTATGCACAAAGCAGTCTTTCCAAAACTGGTATTGCCTTTTGCTAATTTTGTGTACTCATCTGTATTGAAGAAATCTGGCTTCTAATTCACGCGTTAAGCCCTTCCCCAGCTTTCCATTATGTAGGATATGTATTTCTTATTCACCTCCCAGACCCTAATCAATTAGTGCATATTGAATTCAGAAAAAAAGCACTGAAAAGGCATATTTAGTTCGTGTAACTCTTACAGTCTGTGTACGGTTCAAAATGAAGTTCTACTGAAAGCTCAGAAATGTGGCTGAAGACGGAATTCCTGCAGAAGAGCAAGGAAGCTTCGTGCAGGAAAGATGCAGTGTTAATATTAGGGGTTTTAAAAGCTTCTGTGCAAAAGGTTGCTAATTTGAACGTTCATGGTTTCGTGTATTATGTGACACGGCAAAATTTATGTCCTTCATATGGGGGGAATCTACAGCACGTTAACATGCTGATCGGAGGTACCTCGTTGGCAAGGTTCATGGGGGGCTGTCACACCAGCCTTTCGACAGCCCGGCAGCGGTAGGCACGTCAAACGGAAGTTCTCTCTGGTTTAGCAATTCAATGAGTCCCACAACTGACTCAATACCAATCTAAATATTTGGAAAACTTCCCACTGACTTCAGCTGAAGCTGCGGTGGGGCCTGAGGATAAGGATACGGCGTTGGTTATGTAAAGGTCTTTTCTCAATTCTTTTCCCCTTTTCATGGCCTAATTCAGCAAAATTGCCAAGAGCAAATTTGCTGCATCGAGGGTCCATGTTGATTGCAGACAGAACTGAGTCCTTACAAAAAGAACTGCTACTAATCATATTAAAAATCAGAACTTGCCCTCTCTTTAGTATCTGCAGTGCCAGCAGTAGGATCATTTTGGCAATGCACGGCTTCTCTCTTTATTGGAGGATCGTTTTTTAAAGATATGCATCAAGCAGGTACAGCAGGATGTGTCAAAAAATACAAGCAAATGGAAAACGTAATTACGCATTGCACTATCCAAAACAACTGAGGAATTATCAAATATTCCCTACAGAAAATTCCTTGGAGACTGAGGTGGGCATGAAGAGTGGGCATTTTGTTTAGGAGTTGATAAACATTTTGACTGACTCCGAAGAGAGCACCGTGGTAATTCTGTGTGCGTGAAACCTTTACCAACTGTTTGGTTTGCTCTAGACTCTAACAGTTTAAATGACTATTAAAACCAAAATGGGGTTGCAAAATGAGAAAGAAAATTGAATTTTGAAAATTTTTGTACTAAGAGGAGCTAAAAAGGAGCAGAGCGAAGGAGTCAGAAGCCTCATCAGTGAGAAAAACATTTTATTTTAGGAGAGAGACCTACAGTTTCTTTGATTTGAGGTTGTGTTTAATAGCTTCTGTAATGGCTGCAACATGACTCTGCATCTAGATTTCAGCATGAATAACAACCTGTTCGTGTTTCATTTAGCTCCAAATGAGAAATTCTGTCTTTTATTGTTTTAGGAAATTAGTCTGTGTACTATTGCTCCTGGAACTTTATAATTAATCACTAAAGGTTATGGCTGTGGAGAGTTTGTGGGAAATAGATGTCTGAATGATTATAATTGTAGCTGTCAAATCAGAAATATAGTTACACAGAGCAGAGGACCTTTTGCTTCCTTTGATTTCTTTTTTTTCTTTTTGCTGTAACAAAGACTTGAAGGGCTGCAGTTTTACTTCAAAAAACAACTATAGCGATTGTTGTTGATTTACCTCAGCGTTACCGACTGACTTCCTTTGGCAAGCACAAGATACGCCACTAAATATTTCACATTGCTTCCTCCTCACTCCACAGGCTGATGGACGAGCGGAATAGTCGCTTTTGCTGTTGTTTGGAGTTAAAAATAAAATTGATCGGTATGAAGTCCTGACGCGTTATTGCCGCCTTTTTTGGCAGCGGGTCAGTACGTGCCGTTAGCGTAGCAGCCAAGTGGTGAGAGTGTCGTGTCACACTCGTTTCAATCCCTTCTGTACCTGCTGAAGTCAGTATGGAATAGGTGTGGATTTGCCTTTCTAGCGATGCCTGGAATGTCACTGCGGTAATTCCTTTCTTGGTGTGCGTGCACCTACGGCAATGGGTATTTCTCAGAAGTTTCTGCATCTGCAGCCAGAATTTGCCTGTCAATTTAAAGCCTGAACTCTACCTCTCGGGATCACTGACTGTAATTCCTCAGATATTATGGTGTCCTCTAGGAAATTACAGGGGTAGAATTGAATCTTACAAGTGTGTCGAAGGAAGCAGGGAGTAAATGTGCCACTTCTTTTCCGGCTTCTAGTCCAGTTTTTGCCCTCAGGTCCTACCTACCTCCTTTTTGTGATATTGCAATAATCTCGGTAATGGTGGAGTTTAGTACTGGAATATTCTAGATAAGTTAGTGAAAGGAAGGTGCTGCAAGAGGCAATACTGAAACTGTGAAAAAAAAAAATGTACACCACCACCATCCTCCCCCCCAAAAAAATTGCACGTATTTTTTAATTGAAGTAATGCATTAGTTCCCAGTGCCGTGAAGAATGTTGTCATACATTTGAACATTAGTGTCCTCCTTACACTCCCTCTGCAGAAGAGAAAGAGAATTTTTTGCACCTTCCTACTCATCATATGAAGTGTTGAAGCAAACTTCTCAGGCAGCTGAAAATCTCATATTTAATCTGGCACTACAGGTTCTCTGTGCCCCCAGTCCGGCCGATCTGTGCTAGCTCTTCCTTGCGGCTTAGTGTCTGTCTCCATCTTCTTGTAGGACCTGGGAAAGAAGGTTGAATTCAGAGAACCACGCAGCTGGGCTCGTGTCTGGAAGTGGGAGAAATTAATCCCTCTGAAATACCAAATTCCCAGTGGCCACAAGTCTTTCATTATCCCATTCTCGGTTTTGGCTGGTCCCTGTGAGTCCTTGGGGATGAGACGGTGTGGTGATGGCAATCAGTGCACAGGATTGCCTTGAGTCCGGAGCGTTGCCATGGCTGAGGCAGGTCATGCTGTAAATAACACGGGCCAGGAGAGCTGTGGCCTTTCATGTTCCCCTTTGTAAACTGAGTAAAGATCAAGAGTTTGAAGCCGGCAGCTGGAACGGGCTCTGCTGGGTGTGTGTGCAGACCTCTCAAAGCCCAGCCACATCATCGGTTTTGTTGTTGTATAGAAATGAGATAAACAAACCCAAACCTCTCCAGAAGTGTCTAGAAAGATCATGTTTCATCATCATGCTCTGCTAAAATTAGGTGAAGTGTATGCTGGAAATTAGCATATAATTGTCATGGGAAACCTGAAACTTATTTGAAATCGGAGCTTTTTTTTTAATAGCTTGGCAGCAGGTAATTTGTCCAATCGTGTGATAGACCGGGGATAGATTGCAAAATACAGTACTGGTGATAGCGCCTGAACATCCTCTAAGCTGCGTAAGCGGAGACGGATCGGTGCGTGGTGAGCCACGAGAGTACCTGTTTGTGCGAAAGCTCGGTGCCGAGTGAGGCGGTTACTCCTTCTGTTGGCTTTTGGAGTTAGCATGCGTGATTTAATAAATGTGGTTTGCTTTCCCAGGAGAGATATCAAACAGTACTAAGTGTTTCAGTGGTATTTCCTTAGGAAGTCAAAATGTTATTCTGTTTGTAGAGGCTTGTTGCTTAATTTCTAGACAAGTAGCTAAGTTAGGCAGAAAAGAAAGGAAAAACACCCCAGCTTTTGGCATACGAGGATCAGAGAAAAAGCTCTTCATAGGGGAAAAAAAAAGTGTTATCTTTTTATCCTTTTTTCCCTTCAGTACCTGCCATGCAGTTTTCTCATAAATGCAAACATCCTTCACAATCTGTTTAAAAAACCACAAATACATCACTCGGAGGAATATTTAAGGAACCATCAGGAGGGAAAAAACTCATTGGTTTAATGGAATGCTGTCAAGGAAAATCAGCATCACAAACGACACAGGGGCAGAATTGATACTTCTGCACTGACATGTTAAAAGAAAATCCCATGCATTATTTAGAAAACCCAGAAATCTGTCAGCTGTATGATTGCCGAGTTAGCAGAAGCAGGAGGATGCTGCTCAAGTTGAAAAGAAACGCGTAGGCACAGATCCATATTGTAACCTTTCATGTTCTCCACCCACCATGAATACCCAGCTATTACACGGTCAGCATTTTTTAGTTTTTCTCTTTTAAAATTTTCAAGTGCTTGAAAAGTCAAAAGAGGTAAGTCTTTGATTCTAAAAAGCAGGATGCCGAGGCTGTTATTTTATTGTAAGAGTAAAAATGACAAGACCAGAGAACAGATTTTTTTTTTTCTTAATCCTCGAGTGCCATGCAGACTTCATGAAGTCATTTTTCCTGTTCTTAAAGCAAGTATTTTTGTGTTACACGAGCTGAGAGTTATTGTTTCAAAGACGATAATCTTATTTAAAGAACACAAAACATTCCTGCCATTTAAAAAATATAACCTACTATTAATATTTTTAACATCAAATGAAAAGCTAGCGCAGTATACATTTAATTTTCTTTAATTGTCCTTTCACCAGGAGGAATATATAGTCCTGTAGTAAGAGAGACTTAATATGCCTTTTTTTCTTTGCTGTCTCATCCAAGATCTAGGCTTGTTTGACTTCAGCCCTAGTAAATATATTAAAACACTTCATCCTTAAAAATCGAGGTAGCTGAGCTATTTCTTTAGAAACGGTCCTGTGCTGGTCGCAGTGAGTATGAAGATACTGGCTTTTCACGCTGGAAGTTTTGTGGCACATAGTGGCTAAGTGGTCCTCCCAGTTCACTGAGTGGCGAAGCGCAGTGAGCTGCTAGTCCACGGCCATCGGACACAAACGGCTTGAGCACCGGGGTAGGTGGTGTAGATAGGGAAGAGGATGTTTTTGGTGTGTCTTTTTTCCCCAGGCGTGCAGATGATGTTGTACTGTGAATGTGGCTCATGGCATAGAACGTTACACAGCCGGTGGGACCAGGCTGCGAGGTAGGACACGATGGTCAGTGTCGTGCGTACAAGAACTCCTGGAGCTCAGAAATGAGTTCAGAGCACTTCACGGCTCCTGTCCAACCCGTCAGCCTGGGGTGCGTTTCTCTGGGGGCGATTGGATGCTGCGGTAGGACCGGGCCGTATTATAGTGCACACCTGAGAAAAGAAACCCACCCACCTCTGCAGCCCCTGGGTGAGACACTGGTCGCTCAGGGCTAACTCACAGCGCAGAGGTGAGGAAGCGGCATGAAGTCTGATGTACGGCCGAGTTACCCCGAGAACCCAGTCTCCACGTGTGAAGCTTGGAAACAAGGTGCACATGTATCTATTTCTTTGGGAAATCAAGGGGTTTTTGGAGAGGGCCTATCAGAGGATAGTTTGTGGATAGCTGTGTTATCCCACCGCTGGGCAGGATTCCATACCAAGAATTTCAGGGTGCTTTAGTGAGCCACAGTCTCAGTGGAGTGCAAAAGTGAAGGGTTTTCTTATCTGCAAACTACTGTAAGGTCCCATTTCAGATAGATTCTACCTATTGAATGCACGTACTTCCGCTGTCTTTGTAAAAAGTGTTCTTATTCATTTAAATATGAACGTAAATACTTTATAGTAAATGTATATGGTTCACCCATAAATGGTGATTCATCAGCTAATACTTAGGTATTTGCATTGACTGATGCCCGACTGAGAAATATGAAGTAGCTCTGGCTGTACTTTTAAAACTATTATATACTGTATATTATATATTTATTATATGTTACATATTATAATTTGGGACGACTTCTGAAGCTGAAATGCTCTGTGCTGTTCTCTGTAACTCGAAGGCATCATTTTCTTTGAGAGGAATTTCTGTTCCAGATTTTTGAAGCTTGTCTTACACAGGATGAAATTAACTGCTGTTTATATAACATCATAAGCTGTTGTAAACTATTTTAAAGATCAAGCAAATTCAGGTATTACATAGACTTCTTTTTAGAAAAAAGTTCTTACTAAAGGTCTAAGCTCTGTGTCACGTGAATGCTTTTTGAGTGGGCAATTCTCAATGGTGTATTTTAAATGGGTTCCTGACAATTAGATGCTGCCAAACGTTTATGAATGGAGATTATACATACTTGTAAGTTTATATTTCAGCAGTGAAATGTATCACACAATCTGCTTCCTCAGTAGATTTTGGCTGTTACCTTTTTTGAAGTCAAAGAACTGCTGTTGCTTTTTTCCAGAGCATGAAGTATTTGGTTTTTTTCATAATGACAGAGTTTCTTACATTGATTTCTAACTTTTGCTGGAACAAATTTAATATAGAAAATCAAGATGCATATCTATTAGGAAAAAAAAAAGGCTTCCTAACGCCAAACTAAATACCTCTGGGTGCACACAGCACGATCATAAACAACCTCACTAGATTCTTGCTGTATCTGCTATGGGAACTAAGTGCAGCAAAAGATAAACTAATGACAAAATGCAAATGGTATGGCTAAACTGCGTGGAACTGAGAGCTTTCACGTGTCTGTCACCTCTCAGATCCTTTACAAATTTATAGTCTCAGAGTGCAGAGGTCTAAATCTTCAAAGCTTGAAAAACAGAGGTGCAGCATGAACTAATCTTCATTTTTCCCCCTATCTTCTTACAGCAGCACTAATGGAAATGTATTTTGTTTAATGACTCTGAAATCCTGTTTGTAATTAGATGTGGGAATTGGTCTTACTTTGTAACAGATGATACTGGAATAATAATATGAGAGATGCTACGCTGAGACCACTATCCTCCTAAATCTATATCATTTTTCATTTTATTGACAGGAAATGTGTTCCTGGAACAAAGAGATTGATTTTAAAGGGTAGGGAAATATTGCCTAGCAAAAACTCAGATGAAAACATTTTAGCATTACTTTAAGTGTATCACAGGAGTACATTAACCTTTTCACTTTATTTTTAATTTTAGTAAACAGTCTTGTTATAATTGTTGGTTTGTCACTGGTATCTTTGAATTAATGCACTGAAAGGTAGGGAACTTTAATTGATGACAGGGTGCATACAATTAAAATGCATATCATATTTCAGTAGGATTATTCAAAATAATTAATATTGTCTGTTAAAACACTTCTACAGTCGTAAACGAAGTAATTAGGAGTGGGCACAGAACACGTGAGTGCAGTTCTGGGCGCACACTGTCCCTTCAGAGCATCAGTCATCTCCTCTAGGTCTTGGTGTCATAAATCATTTTGGCCACTGGAGAGCCAAGGCTACATTTTTTCCTTGGCTGTAATTTTCACAGTCGTTAGTAGTAGCAGATACTCGTGGTCAGAATCAGCCTGTGGATGGAAGGCAGGTTGCTCAGAAGTGTCCCTCATTAAGACGAGGTCTCACGTTTCTCCGCGAGACGCGGAAGCTGCTGTAGCACTGTAGGGAGCGATACTTGTCAGAAATGGGCCAAATTTAGGACTTTCAGTATAAATTTTTATTAAGAGCAGTACAGATTAGATGCACTGCACTTTAAAAGGAAACACCATTCCAGTTTAGACATTTCAGCAGGCTTCTGTGGCTGCTGAAGGACAGGGTGTGAAGAGTAATGTCCTGCTTCAGGAAGCAGAGCGGCTCTCTGCAGGCAGGCGTAGGGTGAGGAGGCGTCTCCTGGCATCTCTGACTCTCTGGTTTTGATGCTTAGTGGGAAAGGGAAGGAAAAGAAAAGCATGTCCAGATGTACCTCTCTGAAATGCATTTTGTATTTAGGTTAAACCGTTGTTGGATAAAAGCAAAAGCAATCCTGGGAGCAGGAACTGTCAACTGGTGATCCAAGTTTTGTTTTCACAAAATCTTGTCTGCCCGTCGTTTTGCACAGAGTACCACGTTTTCTAACGCTCTGGTGTATTAGCATGTTTAGCCAATGGGTTCTAATTACCCGTTTCAGGATGTAAGGAATCCAGTAAGTACAGAATTCCAGTGAGTTAGGAAAAGCAAGTATTAGTGACAGCTGCCTTTGTTAGTACTCGTGAGTCAACTTCAGTCTCACTTTAATGATATTTTAACAAAAGTACTTTTAATACTTTAATTACATTATAAAGTCTGGAACGTTCGTGTTCGTGTTAAGGTGTGTATAAGTTAGGGTGAAAACTGGCATAATACCTTTGATGTGGGCCACGAGCTGAGAGTTCCCCAAAGGATGCCAGTGGCAGTGATACAGCTGCCAACAGCAGGAGCCTCATGAATTACAATTTTAATCAGATTTTTTAAAAAAGTCCCCTAACATACAGTTAATTTATGTTTGAGGTAAGAAATGGTGGTGGTGTGATCATTTGGACCATTTTGTAGCTCAAAAGAGTAGCATTAAACAAAAAAAAAAAGAAGGGGGGTTTTAGTTAAGGATTCAGTCCTAGATTTCTGCAGAGTGCCCTGAACTGACACTTTTGCAGCTGAGATTTCATATCAGTTTTACTTGCAACAGTTGGCGCTGGTTAAATGTCTAGCTGATCTGTGAATGTGCTGAGACAGAAGTCACAGTGGTCTCAAGTCATTCTGCCTTTACTTGCACCCACAAAGTCAGAGGCGTCCCTTAGTGCCGGAGTGAGGGCTACGTGGGTAGACAGGACGTACGCAGATCAGAACCTTACGGCTTTTTATAGAGTGGCCATCTTGAATAGCTAGAATCGAGTTTTGTTTTCCTTCAATGAAGTTTTGATCCACAAGAAAATCAGGATTATGCATTTTCTTCTGTGATTTTACAAGTAAGCATCTGACAGTTTTGCATAATAGGTTATGCTTTCTGCTCCATATTCCATTTAAAAAAAGCCAGAATCCAAAGCTGTGAGTGACATTTTGGTAGAATTTTAGCAAGTACACTCATTACCAAATTAAAAATAGATACAGGTGGGTAGTCTGTGTTTTTAGCTCCTTTTTAAAAACCCAACCCCTAACTGTGTACAAGAGCAGCAGTTTATCAGATCATTCTGGTTACAATTATGAAAAATCAGCAATGTTGGCTCGGACTCTAAGAAAATGTACCTGCATCACCAGAGAGCGTTAGAAATCTTTAATTTCCATGGCTGCGACATCTTTTTCTCAAATGAAGTTCTTATTCTTAATTTCTTAGAAGCTTAATTTAAATTAATAAGATCACTGAAGAATATTAAAACCCGGTCCATTTAGTCATGGAGAAGAAAATCTTGTTGGCACCATATAATCGAAGCTACTAATTGTCCATAATCTAAAGGGAAAAGGGTGGGATTTTAGACCATCTCAAATGCCATCATAATGTATTTGTTATCTTGGCAATGTAGCCAACAATGTGTTATCTGGTGGTCACTAATCTGTATTTTAGGATGGCTGGTTGGTGTGTTAGTTTTTGCAGGTACCTGTTCCATCTCAGGAGGCACAGAAATCGTGTGCACCGTAGCAGCGTCTTCTCAAACGGTGTTTTTCTTGAGGAGTCGGTGAGGCTTTCCCTGAGCCGTTCCTGTAGCTGGAGAAGAGACCACAGCGGAGGGTAACGATGCTGTGTTGGGGATGAGGGCTCCAGGCTGTGCCCCGCAGTGCGGTGTGTTATGTTCAGACCTAGGCAGTAGGTGTGGTTCAGCAGTTCAGGCTGAGCGCAGGGCAGGCTGTTTCGCCCTCTGGATCTGCTCGCCGTGGTGCAGGTTGCAGTGGTGAGGCTCAGCAGAAACCAGCGCCTTCAGCCTTGTTGCCTTACCCGTGCTCTTGGTGGAGCAGGACCTCTGCCAGCATCATGCGTGACTGACAGCTGCCCAGCTTCAGTTTATAGGCTGACTAATCCTGGCCGTTTTCCCTAACGTTGAACCTGACTATTCCTTGTTCCTGTTGCTGCTGCTGGTTCCGTGCGCTGTGGGTATGGAGAGCAACTTACTCCCTTTTATTACTGGACATGTCTTTTATCTAGAGAAGAGTATTGGTGAGTCTCCTCCCTGTCTGCCCTTCCCTACGTGAAGCAAGCCTGCTCTTTTGGACATCTTATCATCCTGTGCTGATGATTTTCTCGGTCCCCGGTCAGTTCTTGCTGCTCTCCTCTGGCTCTCTCCGGGTAACTCATATCCTGCCATTCCCAGACCAACGCAGTGCCCTGGTCAAGGCTGTGCCAGTGCTCAGAGAGGCACAGGACGGGGAGAAAGAATTTCTGCCAGCCATACATACACCGATCTTGTATAAATGTATAATGTTTACAAAAGTTGAGATAAGTTCTAACAAAGATCCGGAGTTTTGACTCGATTGGTAATTGTATGCTTATGACATCGACTCTAACATTAACATTAACATCTGCCCTTGAAAGTGAAGCACTTCATTCAGCTGAGTTTGGCCATTTTATAGTTCATTCCATCTTTCCAGGTTGACTGGAGGTACGTCCTGAAGGTAAATTAAAGTTGATAGTTGAAACCGAAAGTCAACCTTTCCTGTTTAGATTATGTGCATTTTTTAAGCTGTACAGAGCCATCTGCAATTAATGCTCTTTGTTGTATATCTTCTGTATTTACAGTACATTTGACAATAAAACCTTTTTGACATTTAATCAGTAGGAGAGTTGTTCCACTCTCATTATATATTCATGAACTTTATCACCAAGACAAGACATAAATGTTGAGCTTGCCTAAGATCAGACATGCATTGATATTTAAAACCTAGAAAATTGGCGGTGTTTGTGTCTGTTCTACATTTGTACAATATGAAAATGGGAGCAGACGCTTCTTTCTAAGATGCCCAGGCTACTCTAAGGATGGAGATGAGTGAAACTTTGGGACTGGTGAAACTTCCATCGTACCCATGTAAGAGCTGTGTATTCAATTGCTAATGTCATGGGGAACGAGAGGCTGCATTTTCCCCTTTTCCTGTAAGGTGTATAATATTGGTTAAATTGTGATTTACTTGCTTGTATTTCAGATGGAAATTGGAAAGGTAGTAGGAAGAGAAGCGTCCTGCAAGTTCCTATGGATCTGTTTTTTGATTGACTGTCTCTAAGAATTTTACGTACGGGGGATTTGGACGTTTCATCCTTGAGAAATATTCCTCATCATTTGCAGCACCTCTTGTATTTTTCTTGATTTTGACAAAGTAGGTGTTTTATTGGAAGTTGCATTAAACTTTAGTCCCTCTCTCTGTAAAATCATAGATCCAGGGAGAAAAGTCCTTTAGAACACACTAGAAGAGCTGTCATGAGTTAGATTTTAATTTCAGTTTTTATAAATACCAAATGTATCTGGGTATATACTGTATGTTAACATTTCTGTGTTAGGGAGAGATTGAACTTTAATAGAAAAATATTATCTGAGCAGAAGGACATTTACATGAAACTTGTGGGTATCTCACATTTAGGAGGATAATCTCTAATGAGCCTCTCTGAATTCAGACTCAGTGATTCTCTCTGTACAAGAAATGTTTGCACTGGCCTATTGCTGGTGACTGATACTGATTTTCTGTGCAGCTAACTAACAGCTCTTCTTTCTTTGAAACTGCCTTGAATAATTACAGCCCAAACCCTGCCCCTCTGCTATGTAAATGGAAAATCCAAGTCATCAGGTAGCAGTGAATCTTCACTTTGGATTAAAAAAAAGTATTTTATTTATTAGATGCAGTTATGGCACTGAAATGAATGGTTGGTGCAGTTACACAACATCTCACCTTCAAAATTTAATCATCTACAAATGCTATTTATTTTTCATAAGCTCCTTCCCTTTTAATATGATTCATTAAATATCCTTTTTTTTCCCCTGCTGTTTGTTCATCTATTTTGGATGTAGACTCCAGGCATTTATTTCCCCTCTCTCTCAATGTATGAGTCACAGAATCGTTTTGGTTGGAAAAGATCATTGAGTCCAACCATTAACCCAACACTGGCAAGTCCTCCAAATGTGTGGTGTGGTTGATGTAAAAATATTTTAAAATAATGTTTATATAATTTAAATAATTTCAAATTGGCAAGTTCAGAACTGCAGATGTATTCTGCTGTAATCTACTTCTCACCTTGTCCTGGCATTTTCTTTGAGGTTGGTTTCTTTCCTTTTCAAGAAAACTTGTATTTTCAGTATCCTCCATGTACCAGACAGTTCATTTAGAAAATCCCCTGGTGAGAGGAGCTCCTCCAGCGTGGACAGCAGTTTTTGCAGCTGGTAGAAAGGTGAACTATCCTGTGCCCCAGCAGGGCGGGGATGCTGATGGGCAAAGATACCTCGGCAGCATGGCTGCGTGGCTTGGCTCTCCGGGGGTTGGTTGTAGCTGTCGAACGTCTCCGAGTCACAACAGTTTGGGCATAAGGCGATGTCCCTTCATCCTGAGGTTGGGCATATCTTCTGCATGGTCACCAAGAGCGGGGGCTCTGAAGTGTTACACGGCTTTTTCTGATTCCGTGGATGAATCGGTAAAGAGGGAACTTAGGAGGATCGGGATGAATGATTTTTTTTTTTTTTAAGGGTTACTGATAGGCAATGGACTCTCTTTGCAGATGCCAGTATTTCCTCTCCTCTGTGTGTTTGCAGCTGAATATGGTCTGAATTCCTGAGCTTTGTGACAAGAGTGTGGTCTAGATAGACATTTGCCTCACAGCTCCCCTATTTTTCGTTACCTTAGTTGTGTACATGCAATAACTTCTAATTCAATTAAGACTAGCAATATTCCACATTAGCCTGTCTGTTAAAATCCATGCAGTATCCTATAAAAAAGTCATTAGATCGGTAATATCAATTTAACAAGTTTTAGCTCATTAACCTTGACACCAGCAGAGCTGGAGAGAGGAACCTTTTGATATTGTTGTTCTCAGCATATTCCAGGGAGCTCTGAAAACCCGTGGCTATTATCCTCCATCATCAGTTCGAGCTGTGTGCTCGCTTTTTTTATGCAAATACCCTGTAGTAAGCCACAAATTACATCTTTTCAAGTCAACTTTCTAGATTGGGGCAGCATTTATTCAGGAAAAAACCCTTTTTTTTTCCTCTAGGAACTTTGTGGTTTTCAGGTGGTCCTTTAACAGCATTGCTGGCTGTTTGCTGGGTTTCATTTGTCAGATAGGTACCACTCCAACGGCACTTTCAAAGACCTTACCTGAAGTGCGGCAGATGAATATTTGTGACAACGTTTTAGTGAGCTGAGTAAGATACTAATTGCAGAAAGGCTTCAGTTCCTTCATTTTGCTTTCCAGGCTCACTTTGGGGAAGTCAGCTACCTTTCCAACAATGTTGTTTTAGCTTCAGAAATCTTCCACAATACTGCTGTTGGTACCATTTTAAAATAGGAAAACGAGCGATCATTTAAAAGTAGGGTACAGATCAATACAGAAAAAACCCTGGCAGTGAAAGGGCTGTTGTTTATTGTATGCCTCTGTACTCAGATTGGAGGTGTCTGAGTTTCAGATGAGGAGAGGCAGAGCAGAACTCTCCTTTAGCCTTGTGATACAGCTGTGATCACAGAGGCATTTGAAAAACGGTGAGAAGGGATTCTCTAAAAGCACAGCCTGTTTTCTTAGGAACGGCTTCCCTTAATCCTGAGCAGTCATCGTGAGTCTGGGGACGGATTTGGGAACGGGATTTTGATGTGAGGAGAATTAGCACCACCTCTGAGGACGGGCTGTATGAAATGGAGGGAGAAGTAGAGGGACTCACACGAGTGTTTTAATGTGGAAGTGGAAAACCAAAGCAAGATGGTCATGGAGAACAGAATATTTCCTTTTCAGCTCTGTCTTTATCCTATTCATGCCAGCGTACAATTTTTCATGTGTTTATTTCTGTTTTATCACCTGCCTTTCCTGTGCTTTCTAGCTTGCTCAGTCAGAAGTTGCCTTTTACTACCTTGTAGCTTGCGGAAGTACACTGGACATCGCCATCCCTTCCGTGCCCAGGAACCTACTGGAGTTAGGGAGCAGGTTTGGTCCTTTTACCCCCTTTGCCTGTGCTTAAGGGGGTCACTGTCCAGTTTCGGTCTGCCCTTTGTGAAAATCCCCGCTGACCTCTTCCCTCCTGCCTGGCCAGAGCCGCGGCGCTCACCCAGCTGCTGTTCTTCATACAGCAACCGGTGCCATCGCTGTGGGTGGAGGACCGGGCAAGCCTTGCAGGGGTTTCCTCAACTGCCAAATAAAAGGCAAGTGCTGGACTGGGCATCGGTGACTCCAGCAACGCTGCCACGCATCAGGAGCACCCCCAGAGACCTGTGTTTGAGGACGCTCAGCCCTGTGTGGTCCCAGGAGGTGGAGGCTGCCAACGTGAGGGTGGGTAAGTGTGTCCAGCTGTGGCGCAGCTGTGAGGAGGGCAGGGCTGGAGGCAGCCGCTGCCGACTCTCCAGCTGGGACACGGGCGTTTGTTCCCCGTGGAAAGCCAGAGCCCTGCTCAGTGTGGCACGTTCGATGTGTGCCCGGTACAGTCGGTCCAGAATTAAAGATTGGCTTGGAGTACTTGGGTACAGTGTCATGCCAGAAGATGGGCACAAAGGTTTTGCTCACTCCTGGTGGTAATGAGGAGGGTTTCGGTAAACGACCAGAGGTGTGATATATGCCATTTGAATATTGCAGACTAATAAAATCTCCGTTTGGAACTGTATGTTAAAAAAAGTCTGTTGTATAAAGGAAGAGTTACCTCAGCCAAATTTTCAGCTTCAGTAAGACAAAACAAGGAAGATTTAAATCAAATTATAAACTATTCTTTTTTTTTCCTTTCTCCTGGCATGTTTGGCTCTGAAAAGGTGAACTAATTTTTGCCTTTTGTAGAAATCTAATCCAAAATGAAAGAGTGCATTAGATAAACTGCAATTTTGGTGGACCTCTTCCTAGCAGGAAAGGTTGCACTGTTGAGATTGGGAAAAGGTTTGCGTATTCCCTCAATCAGGAGCAGACATCGTACGGTGCAGAAGTTCTGTGAGTTTGAAAAGGGATCATTTCAAGTGTTCTGAGCTTTGAGAATATAACTGTACTCTACGATACAGAGCAACTGTGTTGGGAATTCCAGAATAAATCTGTTAAATTGTTGTTCTTTTAAGACACTTAATGTTTTTCTTCCAAAATTTGCCAAAATCCTTCTGTGCGTGGGAACTAGGCTTTGTCTTATCTAAGGAGCGTTTTTCAGGGCTTTGATGAAGACATTATGGATGCAGGGAAAAGTGCAGTTTTATGAAGTCTTTCATCTAAGACTAATTCGATAGAATCACCTATATATGGGAGCAGAAAGTGCACGTGTGGTGGGTAGTTAAGCAAACATGTCTGTAAGCCAAAGCTGCCTCTGTAAATATTGGTTTTCTGTCTAAAAGGGATCTTCTAGTGCTTGCCATTTCTGAAAAACTGTGTTAGAATCTTGGGTGAAACATCCAGTGGCATTTCTTCTGGCAAATACATTTTTTGTCTGTTTACATTAAACTATAGATATGTGCATTTTTCTGTGTGAATCTATGAATGTATCTCAGTATATTTGAGAGAAGAACTATACATCAGCCTGCAGATTGGTGCTTTCTAATTTGGAGGTTTGTAGTCTGACCATGTTCACTTTGGAATTAAAGACCTTTCCAGGTATTCCGGCTTGATTACTTGGCCTCACCTGAATAACATAGCTTAGAAATAAGGCTCCTGTCTGGGTATCGGTCTTCACATTATGACGAAGAATCTATCACTTCTAAGATCTTTCTTAGAATAAAATGAGTATTGTAGACTTTTCACTTAAGGTTTTTTGACCCGTATTTTTAAAAGCTAGTGCAATTTCAAAACTGGAGGTCCAGCTGCAGAGTGTGGGGCTAGACTTTAAAGAACCCCTATTTAGGGGGATCATGCTCATGGTTGTTGTTTGACCACTTACGTGGGTAGAATGTATTTACAGGACGAGACACCAAACACTGCTGTCAAAGACGTCCGGAGTTGTGGAACAATCAAGGCTCTCTGTGGCATGAGGGAGGCAGAGGTCTTCCTCCGTTCGGTCAAAACCACAAACCCAGCCCCAGAGCTCTCCACCACTGCCAGCACAAGAGCCGTGGGTGGAAACAGCAGATCCTGGGCCATAGGCGAGCTCTCACAGAGCGCGTTGCTCTTTAAAGATCTCAGCAGTCAGTATGACTCTTTGCTTTTTTAAGCTGAATACTGCCTCGAATCTCAGAAGTGGAAATCATAACTGCAAGCTTCCCAAACTAAAGAGCTTTGGGAAGAGCGTATTTGTCATTATGGTTAATTTGCACATACCTCACCAAAGAAAAGGCCAGGGGAGCCGGGCCGAGAACACAGCTGTACAGGCAGCTCAGCTAATTGCCTCTCCATCCTCAACCTCATTTATCTTCATTTCTTCCCAATTATACCAAATTATCAATAGTCTCTGTTGCATCAGAGCCTTAATCCCCTTTATTCAGGCAGCATTAGATAGTGGCAGATGAATTCTTGGAGGGAGTCAGGGTAAACAGCCATGAAATGCCACCTCTGGCAGATGGCATTGCTCACAAGAAACGTGACAAAACATTTGGAATTTGTTACTAGGCATGGGTATGAGAAGGCAAGCTGTCAGTATTTTTTTAAATGATAATCAAGGTGGTGCGTACTTGTACCACAAGGAGAAATGAATCCTGTCCAAAAGCTCAAGCTTGGTTAAGTTCAGCTTGGCACTGTGCTGTTGTATTTTGTTGATGAAGTCTCTCACTTCTTCTTAAGAAATATTTTCACTTTATCTGATATTAATATCATAATTTTGTTAATGTTTGTTCTGATGATAGTTGTTATTTATGGTTTTGTATACCTCGGAAAGAAATAATAATGTGGAGACATCCTTTACAACCAGAACAAGTTTAGGTTGTGTTTTCTTGGACAGTTTCTTTGGCACTGTTGGTCTTTTCCAGGGGTTTGATCCTGCCCCTTAGAGAAGCTAATGCAAAGCTCCCACTGATACTCATTGAGGAGAATGGCATTAAGAGAGGGATTAGACGAGAGCACCTAATGGCTAGGTCTCTGAGTGAGAAAAATGTGCTGCAAATCAAAGATTGACAGGACAGGTAAGATGCCCAAGTGCTGTGCCGTGGTATATTCAGCTATTCCTATGAGCAAAAAGGAAAGTGATTTTTAAAGGAAGTACGAAGTTGGCTGCTAATAGAGTTCAAGATTTTTTTTGCTGTTATTTTTATACTAGTATTAAATGAAACATGGTAGATATCACTGCAGACCTTTTATGGGAATTAGGTTTAGTCACCAGCTCTCCTGGTTTTGGCAGCGTTCTAAATTTTTTGGAAGTCAGTAAGAACTTAGCGTGAGGAGTCAATGTCGGATATAAAAAATGGTGCATCTTCAGAATTAGTGTATACCTTGCCAGTGTTCCCCGTGCTGACACAACTTGTTGGAACTGGGCAAGAGCAAGTGTCTGTTATTTGCTGATCTTTCACGGAAACTGGAGCTTACGACAGGAACTTTTGTTGGAGAGCTTTTGCAGTCACTCAGCTTCAGTATAGAAGGATGTTGGGCATCCCTTTCACTCCCTCTCATTCTCTAGTAAAATCCCCTGTCGTTGACTTCCATCTACACTGTTCAAGTTGTCAGGGCTTTAGAAGATTATCCAAGTGTCTCTGTATTAAGTGCCACAGACTGTATTTAATTCTTTCAAGCAATACTTTGTACTACACAGAGTTCTTCTAGTATCAGGAGTTTTTGAAAATATTACAAATACATAATTCATTTATGTCACTACAAATTAACTCAGAAGATTACAATCTGTAACTTGAACTGTTCATAATAATTATTTCAAAGAAATAGTAAATGATAAGTTGTTGACACTTGAATGATCTAATTTTGTACCGCAGCGTTACCTATCTGCTGTGGATGTCAAGACGTTCTGAAAGCCTCTCAAAATCAAACTAAACCGTCTGGCTAGTTCCAGTCACAGTAAAAATATACAGTACGTGTATCTCAGTGGTTGTTACAGTAAGTTGTTAAATATGGGAAAATATTAAATAATTAAACACAACCCAAACCCAAACCCCACTTGGTTTGTGGTGCCTGAAGGTGTCGATGATCATCACTGGAACACGAATCCTCGTCCGTTGCCCGCTGACTGCAGTCGTTGAGTTTGGAAGGATGTATGTTTTATCCTTTCTGGCAGCCAGCCCTACAAACTGTGCTCAAGATCTGAAAGTTAAGCTGTTTTATTTCTGGCTTGTGCATCATCAACAGTAATAAAAACACGACAGATCAAAATTTTGACCTTATTTCTCTCTAAAATACATGTGTTTCTGAAGACAAACTTTCTGTTCCTGCAGTACAAAACAGTTCCTTTTTTTTGTTGATGGTTCTAAACCAGGAGAGATACCATATACCAGTACAGCGTTCTTATTTTTGTATAGAAAAATAAATAGCAATGAAGTCACACACTTATTTCTAAAAACATTAGGAATAACCATTTGGAGTGCAGAAGGCAGGAGATCAGTTGTGCAAGAATGCACCATAGTCCTGTGGTTACATTTCAAAGTAGTATTGAACATTTAAGGATTGTCCTCTCTTGAGTTCACCAGCACTGGGTCTGTTGAAATAATGATCTCTGCAGATTTTTATAAGCCTTCTTTTGTCAGAAGCGCATTGTGTGAGTAGGGTCTCCTGACCCAGCTCACCAATACGAATGCAGAACTTTCTGAGGTTCTGACTGCAGTACCTTGAGTGACAGAGAACAGGCATTTATCTCTCTCAGGAAAGGGATTGCATATGCTTTTGACGTAGATCCAGAAGAAGGTTCAAGTTTTAGCTCTCCCTACTTCCAAAATTAAAACTACACGTTGCATAGAAGAAACTGAACAGGGATTTATTATTTATTATTTTGTCCACTACAAGGACTAGAGGACATCAGAGGAGGGCAGCAAGGCCAGGTTAACTCCCCAACACACACCTGTGAATAACCCAAGGCAGCATTTCAAACAGTGCGTAGGCAAGCTGTGGGACTTGTGCTACACGCTATTGTAGGCGCAAAAAATTGACACCTGTTTAATTTAATGGAAGAAAAATCAATTGGAGTTTATTAAATTCAAGGGAAATACCTCTGTTTTAGGAAGTTCCTAATGCATAAATTGTTGGAGAGTGTTCTGGGAAATGGTTACTAGAGGTTTCCTCTGTATTTGAACTGCCCACAAGTGTTGCTTTTGGCGCTCGCTGGAGGTAAGGTGTTAGACCAGGGGGACTGTAGTCGTCTGCGTGCGGTCATGTCGGGAGCCGTTATTCCTTTAGTTCTGTTGCCCCTCTCTCCTGACATATCGTGACTAATTTCCATTTAGGAAGCCATAAATATCTATTATACAAAGATTCCAAGCCCCCGCCCCGCCCCATTCATTATCACGTGGTTAGCTATCAGGTAACCAGCAAAGGCTTCGTTTGTTGATGATCAGAGCTCTTCTCCAGCGCGTCACATTCCTTCCTCGCCAAGAAGCAACTCGTTTGGATTCCTATTTATGCATGACTAAATGAGCAGAAGACAAGAGGACAGTGGGGAGGTGACTTTGTGAAGAGCCTTTGAGTATTAGTGCATTTCTATGAAAATTCTTACATTTTCTATCTAACTTCCTATAAACATGGTGTTTCATCTTGCTAAATCTGACTTTAATGGGGTGCTTTGGTGGTGTAAGTTGCGTCAGCTGACCCATAGGGGTGTGTTTGGTACTTTGAGTTTACATGAAGATACTGCCATTTTGAGCGCTTTGTCCCTCACGTGGTATTGCATTTTCTTTCTTTTTCCTGCGTCTCTTCATTTGCTTTGCAACATTTTCCCCATTTTTTAATATTAGTTAAGCTTGAGGAGGCGTCCATCCATGTTTTAGGAATTGTCTACAGAAGGTTGTGTCACTGAAAAGTTTTCGTTGCTGCCGCTGGTAGTTCCGCTACGCTGGTCTCAGAAAGCAGGAGGAAACACCCCGCCGTAGTTTGGTAGCCATCAGCGGTTTTGTGTATGGAATTTGAAGGGATGAATGACCCAGTCTGTTGTTAGAGAGAGAGAACAGGTTTTACACTGTTAATGAGTCTTTGGCACTGAGCACCTGAATGTAACTGTGAGATTTTGTTTGACTGGAAAGGCTGTTGTCAGACAGTCTTGACTTCCCAAGGTAAGCGGCGGTAAGGAGACTTTTCAGGTCTTGAGCTGTAGCACCGTAATCATTGATGGTAATTGGGGAACTCTAAAACACGTTGTATTTACCACCTTCCTATTTCCTTTCCTCTGTTCGTTTTAAAGGAAGCAATTGATGGGTTGGGAGGGATGGTTAGGTTCCTAAATAGATATTATGTCTCCGCTTTTATCTTCTAAAGAAGTATCTTCCTGGAATTAATTGTTCTTAATTAAATTGGCATCAAATATTCTGACATATTCCCAGTTATCTTCAGTATCCTGTTTGCTGTGAAAAAAACTTTGATTTTACTGTCATTAAGACTTTTCGAAAAGTTTAGAAATTGTATTCAGATTTCAGATGCCTTCTCATTGTATAATTATCAACAGATTACTTCACCTACGTTGTGACAGACATATTTTTTAAGTATGACTGACTGATGGACAGATTGGGAATTGCTGAATTAATGGGCACATTTCAAAGCTTTGGCAGGGCTAAGCAGTAATTACATCTGCTGAACCACTTGATAAGTTTTTGGAAGTAGCCCAGTAAAGCCATCACTGGGTTTCTTGAGTTTTAATATCTTACCCTACACACTTCTGTGGCTTTCTTGTAGGGCACGGTCCAGGGGGTGATAGAGCCAAACACACACAGCTAAACAAATCAACGCGTTAAGGCTTTAACTGCGTTGCAGATCATCCAGTTAGGTTTTCAGATGGGTGCCGTGCTTTTGGGGGCTGAGTAAAAGTCTCATTCCCATTTTAAAGTCAGAAGGTTTATTTGGAAGTAAAAAGGGACCACAGAAAGTGTCCACGCTTGCATGGTCTCCGTAAATGACATCATCTACTGCCAGTATGAGGGGCAGAACTTGGAGTTAAATGGGGCGTAATCCTGACCCAGAACAGTTTTATGTTTTTCTGACAGGAAAGTGTCGGTTCACCAGGAATATGACCTGGGTGGAATCTTCCTGTCCTTACTGCAGGGAGAGCTTATCAAATATGAAAAAATGGTTTTCAAGCTAATCTTCTCTTCCTGCAACATTGAGCCGCTGAGACCATGAAAAGAGTCAACAGAACGTGGTAGGCTGAAGCGTTTTCAGCAGAGGATGCTCTGTGTAGGCCAGAAAAAGTGTCTGTTTCTCCCAATTTCGAGGTGGGATTAGGACATCGGTAAAAGCAAATAGACTGGGACACCTGAAAACACGAGGGCAGGGAATGCTGGCAAATAGCCCCGTGTTGTTTAACGAGTACTGGGGTTCTAGATAAGCCAAAAACTGTCAAAGGCCTTGTGCGTGCCGGACGCTTACAAAAGAAGTTAGAGGTGATAAATACTTCAAAGTTATCGGTGCCGAAACAGCAATGCTCTGAATGCTTTTTTCTTTGCAGCTGATGTTATGCTTAATATGCCCGACAGCATGAAAAATGTGTTTAAAAATAATGTTGGAATAAAACGGCAGAGTGAAGGTGGTATTGCTTTTAACAATTGGAGTTCAATTTTTCAGAAACATATCACAACAAAAAATAAAACGACAGACCTGGATTGAAACAGTGTGGTTGTTCAATTCCCAGGTCCGGCGGACGGTGGGTTTCATTTAGCGGGACCAGACAGTTCTAGGGCTGATAAAATGAATTTGAAACCAAATGAAAAGAAACTGTCACCAAATTGAACTTCGATTACTCTGTGGAGATCTTTCAGTACCTACAAACAAGACGCTAATTTGATCGTCACAAATACATCTCTACCAGAGAAAGTTTTTTGGATTTGCTGTTTATTGTAGAAAACACGTAGCTTTAAGAGTTACCTGGGAAAATCACTAAAATCAAAGGTGGGGGAGTAGCATCATTTTCAGAAAAATGAAGCTGAGCTTATCGCTTGCATTTCTTTCAACTAAACCAAATGAAGCTTCAACAGGGGCCCTTTGCTTCCAGCCGTGTCCGTGCGGTGCGTGCCGTGGCAGCGGGGCCGTGAGCAGGGTGTCTGGCAGCAGCAGTACGCGTGGGTATTGCTTAGGCTGATTTTCCCGACTCGTTCGCGTTACCTGCGATTTAACTCCCTGCGCGGCGGCACCTCCCTGAGTTCGCTGTTCCGGGCACTTGGGAAGAAGAGAGACATCCCGAATGTGTCCGGCGGGCTGTGATGCGCTGGTAGGGGAACGCTCACCTCTCACGCGTGTGAATTTGGAAGTGACGGGCTGAGGTCTGTTACACCGGTTCTGCTTTCGCTCTGCTGAACACACGTGCAGTTTGTGCACTGATAAGTAAGTTCTCTCCCATAACCCGTTGAGACTGGGGAACACCAGTGACGAAGCGTATGGTAAACAGCTCTCTGACAAGCCCACGCGGTGTCTCCCGTGATCTGTGCCCCGGGTGGCCCGCGGGCAGACCTGTACTCCACACGGTGCTCTGGAGCCTGCTGGGGGTGGTTGAAGAGCTGGGAGCTTCTCTCAGCTGCCCCAACTGGGCAGCCAGGGCATTCTGCAGCCCTTCGTGGCCAGCGAGGAGCGCTGTGCCGTTCCTGTCCCCCGTGGTGTGGCCGGGCTGAGGAAACCGCAGGCTCTGTGCCCGCTTCTGACAAGCGTCGGGAGCTCTGGAAGATGGAGGTTCTTGTCTCTCTTGCCCTTTTTTAATGCTGAGTACAATCCGTTCTGGGACAAGATCGACTAGAATGCAAACAAGATAAGGAAAAATTACCTTTTTGTCCTTTAGTTTTATCTGTCGGAGAGAAGGTCATATGGGTAGTGGGTAATAGAGTTAAACGTAAAGCTTTTTGTAAAGCCTATGAATGATGGATTCCATTTTGCCAGACCAGCCAACTTTGGAATGCTCTGATAAATTCCTTTGACACTTACGAATCAAGGTACTAATATTTTAAAACATTGAATTTGAAGCGTTCTTATTTAAAGTAAACAAAAAGCTCCCTTTCCCCTTCATATATGAGAGTTAAAGGAAGTTCCGTTGCTGTTTTCTCTCGTCTCATTTTCCATAGTGGTGTATGTTTGCTTTCTTTTTTCACATATTTTCCCCCTTTGGCCTCATATATACCTAAAAGAATTGTGTATTGCGTGACCCACATCATAACGTTTCGGTTTTAGTTCCGTCTGTAAGCTCGTCGTACCAAAGACAGGATCTGGAACCAAAACATGACATCTTTGCCTTATTGATCACACCCATTTGGACAAAAATTAACAATGAACAGGAATCTCCTGAAAAATTATGGCTAAACCTAAATTTGGAATATCGAGGGGGATTGTATTCATTTCTAATTGTTACAGTAAGAAAGAATTTAAAAATAAGCATAGATATGTATATATGTGTGTGTCAGATATGTGCTTGCTGATACTCTGACAACTGTGTTACTAAATTAAAAATGTGTATGCTCAAATATTAATACTTTTTTTCAAGTTGCAGGGTAGTGAAAGGACTGAGTACGTTACCCTAGTTGGTTTATAAAGTGAATCTCGTTCCAGCTTACTATTAATGTATATATAAATTTTTCTCACTGTATGGGAAGAGAAACTTGGAAGGATGCAAGTTTGCTTTTAGAACTCTTTCCTTTTTAGCTGTGCAAAGGGACTGTGGGTGGGATGAAATGAGGGTGTCCGCGGTGTGCACAGGAGTAGGACCTGTGAGACCTGACTTTCCCCGTTAGTCTACCAGGTCACGAGGAGGAAATTGCTTCATAATTCTGCACCTCAACTTGTCCACTTGTCAGTTGGAGATCATCATACTGCCCGTGTAAAACACGTCACAACCGAACGGTTCTATGGAGGAAGTTGTTGCAGTGATCGTGTTCTTTTTAAGACACTTGTGACTACATAGTGTGTATGCAGTCCGGATTAAGTGGTGGGGCCGGTACCGGGGTGGTGTGCTGCAGACTAACGTGCGCTTTCCTTATGCATCATACACTCAGCAGTATTTTTGTTCTTTCTCTAAGGAGGGTGATAGAGAACATAAGACTACAGGAACAGTCTGTAGAGATAAGTGTATTGCAGTTTATTCTTGTGTTGCTGGCACTGAGTACTGGAGCAGATTTACAAGTGGAGTTTGCAGGGGAAGCAGTTATTATTGTCCCCCTCTGTAAGGAAAACTGATCCAGTGATTTGGGCTGCATGACATAATTTAAATTCAGTTTCCCAGTCCGGGCAGGTTTCCTGTATTTCCTTAAGTCACTTTTCTGCACAGTGCGATTCTCCACCTGTAAAATAGGAGTAATTGTGGTTTCCTACGGAACGTGCAACAGTTGTACAGCTGGGCACGGAAAGCTGGGGAGGCTCTCTGATAGCACAGGTTCGGGCCACAGAAGTGTGGTGGGTAGATGCATGAGGCTTTGGAAAGACAAGAGAAACTTCCAGAAATAAATAAACGAGCTGAGAGTTTAGACCATCTGTGCCTGGGGTTGGAAGTATTGGAGAAAAGCAAACGAGGTGAGGGAGGCTTTCAGACGAAGAGTGCCGTTTTTTCTTTTCATTCAGAGATCTCTGGCAAACTGTCCTGTGCACAGTTTTCGTGGCCAATGCCCTGATGCATGAAGTTACACGTACAAAACCTATTTCTAAGCAAAAAATTCATGCTACGGTAAATGTCATATGTGCTTTTTGAGGAAAAGTAGTGTACAAGTTAAATTTACTGGAAAAACCTGTGGAGGAAAATAAAACTCATTTGGTAAAATCAAATGCGAAGCATTTCATCAGTCAGTCTTTTTTAAATTACACATTTAACTTGAGAAATACTTTACCAAATAATAACCACCTCTGTTTCACAACAGTCAGAAGGAACAACTTCTCTACTAAGTATCACTCAAGTGTTATTTGAAAGAGCTGATGGACAATGTCTTAAATAACAACGATGCTGACACAGCTTAACTGGAGTAGTTCTTCTAATTGCTGCTATGCCATGTTATATTATATCACGTGGCATAATTCAGTGTATCTTCTTTGTCAGTGTATTCCTCATCATTTTACAAATTACAGATCTTCTGTAGGAAGGTAATTGGACATAGTGCTAAAATGATGGAGTGATTTCCTTTTTTCTCAATCATCGATCTTTCAAACTTTGTCATTTAGCCGTATTAATCATGTTTATTAGCTAGATGTTATCCTAAGGAATGGAACTTTTCTGTTACTTTCACATTCCATTAAAATGTTTTTTTGCTTGCTGCCTCTATCTGCTGCATCCCAGTAATCTACTTATTGAAATTTGCGTTCATAAATTGCAAACAAAGTCAATACTGCAGTTGCACATTTTCCTAACAATCTATAATCTAATTGAAGGTGGGGCTGTACCTGAGAAGGCAGGGGACTTAAAACACCTTTTCACTCTGGAGCTCTTCCATCTAACTTTAAGGTGGTTTGTTTTGTGGACCAGCTGTATTTCAGAATTCACTAACATGGTCTGCTTAACAGCTGTTTAAAAGGGACATGTTGTTATTCAAGTGTCTAAGTGCAATACGGAAGAAAACCACGCTCTGGAAAGTTGCTGCCGAACACCCTCTCCCCAGGAGGCCAAACGGATGCTCTCGACCCAACACACGGGTGCCTGGGTTGCTGTGCTGTGGTTTTGTTGTAGACACCAATGACTGTGCGTACTAGTTATCTGGACCCTTTAAGAGCGGTGAGAGACCCGACGAGCCTGCGGGTGGGCACCGCGCAGTCTCTGGGGGGACTGGGTGGCCTGACTCCCTGGGAAAGCGGGAGACGGTGATTCAGTGTCTCAGATGTTCCCTTGCTGCCTTATTTACTTAATTGTGACTGGTGTTTACTGGGATGATCTTGTCCTTAAACATTTCGCTTCCCTGTCTCCAGAAACTAGTGTTTGGAAGGTAGGCGATGCTGAAAGTTTCTAATCCTGTCTTTGCCCAAGGCGTATTTATTACTTCATTGCCAAACCTTCAGGTGTAGGTTTCAGTGCTGGGTTTGTGCTGGGGGCTTAGCTGTGCTATAGAGCGCTACCTTCTTGCTAACCAAGCAAACTGTCTTCGAAGGAAAAGTAGATGCCATTCATAGTTGTTTGTACCCTGTTTTGCAGGTGGGAGTGAATCCTCCTGGGATAAAGACAAGCTCCAGTCTCCCATTACAACAGGATCGCAGCACAGCATCGGTCATCCCACACTGTCAGGGCAGTCGAGCCTTGGGAGTGCGCACCCGCTCAGTCCTCTCCAGCAGAATCACCTGCTCACCAACAGTACGTACTGTGCTCTTACACCAAAAAAAAAGTACGTGGGGCCTGCTTGGAGGCTGGGCTTTCTTCCTTCCCAGCCTCCTGGAGGTGGGGGAGAGGGAGGGGAGACTCATGAGCCACAGGAGGGTCAGTCCTCCCACTGCATCATGTCCAAGCCACCCGCTGGGATACAGCCACCCTCTCTGAATAGACAGCCACCCTCTTTGAGTAGTCACCCACTGCTGGGTTAGGGACCGTCAGTCCTTAATTGACATTTCCATGGCCTGGACTGAAGGGAAAAATAACCCTTGAGTTGCTTAAAGTTTTAGCTATGTGAGAAAATTCTGTTCCAGGTGAAAATGCTGACCACCAAATAAAAATGAGAGCTGGCTCCTCTGCCTTGTTTCGCCTTGTTACCTATGAGGTGTGGGCAAGGTCATCTTCTGAACCCAGCTATCCAAAGCAACTGGAATAAAATGACAGAGATAAGGTTTGGATTTGGAACATAAAGCTCCCTTCAAACCCAGCAGTTCCTCTTCTCCCTTGCGCCCAAAGAGGAAGGGAAGGGAAAGTTATTCCGAGAAAGATGGTCAGGATTAACATTTTACGAATTAGTGAGGAGTAAAGTTAATTCTTACAGATTATGATGGGTGAAGAAGGAAAATCTCACTATTTCGGAATTCTTGTTACTTGCTTAAGCTCTTCATCCTCAGAGTTTTGGAAGTTGACTTTTGGTGTTAGTTTTAACGGATGAATGACATTCCTGGCTCTTTACACAATTTTATGAGTAGATCTTTGCTATCCTGTGTAGGGCCTCAGACTTGAACAAGTCAAAGCTATTGAAATGACCCCTGTGATATGGGTTTTCTTTGCTCATTGAAGGGTATGGACCTGAGATTTTGGGTTGTGTCAGTAGTTGAGAATCACCAGATCCTAGGACTGAAATTCACTGTAGTTCATCCTTCCATTTCATATTCCTGCATAATTCAATATTTGTATATATTTTACATACAGGGATATTGTGTTTGCTGTTAAAGAAAATGGTAAGGATATTTTCCAGTAGATTTTGTAGTAGGCAAATACCTGTAGGCTATCAAAGGGTTTATTGAATGTCGAACATTATGTGCAATGATTTGCAAATGTAGAGTATATTTTCTTCATAGTCCTCTGAAATGTTTGACGGATTGTGTCTTAAAACTGGTGATGTGCTGTTAAATTCTGTTTGTAGTTTGCATTTAGTTTGCATGTCAATTGGACTTTAAGTAGACATACAACTCAACGCGGCCAGATGGTGTCTGGGAGTTTTGGAACTCTTGTAGAGTATGAGGAAGGATTATTGGGCTGTTAAGGGAGCTCTGCAGGGGAACAAAGTCTTATGGATGTAAGCTCTGAAGGGGATTGTGAGTATGGTTTAAAGTGAAGGGAGATGTATGTGGGCTTTGCTTATTACCTATCATAATTAATGTTGGCGTGGATCATCAGATAAATTATATAGTGAATCATAAGACATTGCAGTTGTTGGTCATGATATACTCAGGCTAAACAGGGATAGTGAATATATACAGTTCTCCCATTCCTGGTGGGCACAGTGGTTATTTTTGTCGCTATAGTCAGATTGTATTGGAGTAACATAAGCTGTATCAGTCAGCGATATTTTTTATTGTGGGTTCTGTCATACACCAAAACAGTGACTGGCCTTCTCACTAGAGCCAAAAGTTAAAAACCTTCTAGAAATAATTAATGTGAATAGCATATGGTTATGACTAGCTATATGATTGTTAGTTACTACTTGTGCCTGAATGTTTTAATGAGAATTTCTAATCTAAATTTCATTTAGAAAAATGACATTTTGTCTGGCAGAATGAGTTCTTTTTTTTCCTGAAAAAATAATATGGATGTCTTCAAGTGGTCTCTCTAAAGAATTCTTAAATGCAATGTAACCTGTAAATTTTTTTAGTGAATTGGACTCCTGGTCTTGCTTTGCATTGTAGTCCTTACTAAATACAACAAGTAGTACACGTGCTGACATAGATACTAATGAAACACGAGAATCCAGTTCTTGGTAGCAGCATCACCTTTTTGGCAACGTCAAGATCTGCAAGTTGGACCAAATGAATTTCATACCTTCTTAAATTGGTTTATATCCGTAGCAGAAGACAATTTAAGGTGACTTCTTGGAAATGAAAACCTCTGGCAACAATTTTAACCTGTCATTACATCTTCCAGTTCACAGATCTGTACAGTAGCTCAGTAGTGTCTGTAGTCCAACCCACAGCTTCCCCTATTCAAGAAATAGTCCTAATATAAAAATCTGGTCTCAGGTTGCTGTGTATGTGAACCAATGATAGCAAGAGGGCTTGTTAGGATTATGTTGTCAGATAAAATTATTAATAAATGTTCATCTGATGTATTGGAGAAAACATGCAAATAACCACGTTTGGTGGGTTTTTTTTCTTCATTGCTCTTAATAGAGATCTCTTATACACTGTTGTATCTTCATTTTGCCAATATTGTGTTAACTTTACAGTTGTGTGTTTCTTTCCCTAATACAAACCATCCAGCCTTTTCTAGAATGCAAAGACAATTATTCCCTGTGAAACATCAAAATTATTAAAACACAATAATACTGAGTTAGACTAGGCGCTGTTCCAGTATAGACTTTAAAAATTAAGGTGTTGGGTTATAAAATGAGAGACCGACACGTATAACCTGCCCGTGCTCTCTTTTAGGGATAGACCTGCCGTTTATGATGATGCCCCACCCTCTGCTTCCCGTCAGCCTACCTCCCGCTTCGGTTGCAATGGCAATGAATCAGATGAACCACCTCAACACGATAGCTAACATGGCTGCAGCAGCCCAAATGCACAGTCCTCTTTCCAGGGCAGGGGCCTCTGTGATAAAGGTAAGAATCACCTATGAGACTGCGAAGAAATAGATAAAAAACATTGCCAGCGACTTTCTTAGGGAAGATAACTGCGAGGCGATGAGCTTCGAGCAACCCTGGTCTGCTGTTCCTGGTAGTGCTGCAGTCTGAGTGCAGTCAAGAAGTTAGGATGCTCTGCTCTATCTGCAAATCTGGAACGTAGTTCAAACCAGATCCTAACACGGACTAGGGGAATAAGCAGCGCTGCACCCGTAAAGCTCAAAAGCTGTTCTAAAATGTTGTTTAAAATCAAACTTAATGTTCTGCTTGAAAGAAAATGCTATAGAAGATAACAGGAGCTCTAGTGCGGTGCAATTTCAGGACAGGATAGTAGCAGATAAAATCGTCAGAAGAAGCTGGGTGAGTACGGTCTCTGGGAGCCACCCCTGAATTTCCTTCTGGCTGGATAAAACGTGTTTATTCTTTTGAAAGACTTCCCATAGTCTCTTCCAGTCAGGTTGTTAAGAAAATTACATGCCAGTGTTGAGAGCTAAAATCCTGTCACACACTAAGAATTCTGTTGAGACAAGAAATTTTTGAAGTAGGAGGATGTAAAATCAGTGTATGGGAAAGATTGGAGCTATGGGATGCTCTAAAACACAGCGTGTCCTCTTTGTATTGAGCTGAATTGAAAGCTTTTATCAGTCTAAGTTTTCTGGGTATTTACATTCATGTTTCTTGTTGAAAAAATATCGTTTTGTCAGCTTTGGAGTGTAGTTCTTTTAGTCTGTTTTTCTTTGGTTTTAAAAGTATGAGTCTCTAGAGCTATCTGTTCTGGAAAGTACAAGTCTCTGTTTTGATGTTTATGCTCATTTATACTCAGGTATTCCCGTCATTCTGGAATCCCAAAGTTCTGAGTTTCTTTATTCTAACAACTTTCACTGATTTATTGAACTTAATCTCTCATAACTTTATTGTAAAACATCTTAATTCTAAAATATCATTATTTTATCATTGAGAAAAGTTAGTGTTGCCGGTCGCTCTTCGGGGCAGGGCAGGGCACTCCATTTAGAGACTATTTAGGATTAAGGTCTGTAAAAACTTGCTACCATCAGTGTACCTGCACAGTTGTTGACTGGGTGGAGGAAACGTGCTGTTTCTGATGTCCAACTGTCTGTTAGTTAATGCAAGTCACTGAATTGTTAGAAATTAATTGAGGTTCCATTTGTTTCACTCAGTAACCTTTTCTTCGGCTGTTGAGACCTCTTGAGAAAACCGTAACTCAAATACAGCACTGGAACATTGGTAGCAGCAAGCAGACTGCATAAGCTTTGATTCTATTTGAAGTGCTATCAGTATGTCAAAATGAAGATTAAATAGGTATTTGTAAACAGTGCTAGTTCTTTGTAATATAAACTATGGGTTTTGCAGGATGCTCATTAGTAGGCCCTTGCTGATACTGGTTACTCGTTTACAGCTCTTTTTCCCCCCACACCTGCACTAGAGGATACACAATATCTCCACAGCAGCAGTAGGTCTCACCAGCACTCTGGTGGGAATTTTCCTCTACGTGATGTAGGGGGAAAATACTCCAGTAGCTAATGTGACAGAGGTGAACCGTGCAGCCACGGCCGTGTTCCTCTCGCCTGTCAGGTGACGCTGCATCTTTCTCTCGTTTGTTCTAGGTGCTGAAACTGTAGATTAATTTTATTACAGAGCGTGAGACTCCTTTTGTGCTTTCTTTCTCTTACGTACAAGCATCTGTCCCTGAATGATGAGTAATTAAGATGAAATCCTTGTATAGAATGAAACATGTGAAAGAAAAGCACTGCTGCTGTTATCTGTCAGCAATATTACTTTTATTATATGACATGAGGTGCATTTAATAAGTACAAGAATGACTAGTTTTAATAGGCTGCAATTCCAGCATCATGTCATTATTTAAATGGGAGAAATTAATCGAATATATTGTGTTTCTATTTCCATACCCTGATGACTAAAACACCACTTGGCCCGTTTTCTATAGGTGTGAGAATCAGCTGCTTTATAAAGGTTTTGAATGAAGTCATTATGCTTTTTATATCACGTTTGCCATTTAGAAATAAGCTGTTCTACCAAGATATGCATGATCAGCAAAGTTAACATTTAGTGCTCCAGAAAGAAATGTCATAACTATGAAACTTGATTTCTTCCTGACAGGAACACTATAAATTAGGCAGGCGCAGTGTCCAGGCTCACAAAACCTTCTCAGCCATCTGTAATAGGGTCTGCTGTGATCACAGCGGCACCGCCAGCAGGACCATCGCTGCAGTTCTGACCGTGCCCCTGTGAGAAATCCAGCCTTTCAGGGGCTCACCGCCCATCCACAGAGCTTGCTCTGGTTGCAGCGTAGCTCTCATGGATCTGAAGAATCCGTGTAATCAAGGGTCACGTGGCAAAACCAAAATTTGACGGCAGCGCTGGCTTCACCACCCTCCCTCCTCTCTCTTGCATCTACTCCCCTGCTAGATCTTTTTCCCCAGGGCTATTCTTCAGCTGGGTGAACTCTGCCGTCCAGTCTCTGGCCTGGCTGTAAACGGCGTTGCCAGCCTGGTCTTGAGGACCAGCCTCGGGTGGAGCTCAGCTGACGTCCGCTTGAATCATGGAGTAAACTAGAACCACTGGGGACTAAATGCAGCAGGTCACTGTCATCCAGTAATTTTGTTTCTGAAAGTCCAAAGAATCTCCTCAGCGACGGTATTTTCAGAGGGTTTTTCCCTGGAGTTTATAGAAGAACTCAACAGCAGAAAGCATTAACTACATGTTAAGGTTTTTATTTTAGAGGACCGATAGTGAACATGACTAATTACGTAACAAACGAATATGACCGCTATATGCATTGACAGCCTATTATAGTTTATCATAAAGGAGCTGTTAAGATTTATGCTGAGAACACAAGTCGAATGCTGAAGCTCACCTAAATCTCATTAGAGCATTTCAGTTAAATTTGGTTCGGAGGAGTTGAGACCCCTCAGCACCTACCGTGGGTGGCAAATAGACGAAGAGGTGTCACAGCAGAAGTGCGAATAGCTCTTCTCTTCACTGATGGTGTGTGTGAACCTCCCAATCAGGCCATGTCCCCCGTGTAAGAGCTCTGTCCGTGGAGGAACGAGGCGTGAGGCTCTGTATGATCAAGGCATCAGGAGTGCTGAGGTCGCGTCATCAAGCCTAAAGTCTCCATTTGCAGGGGTTAAGCCAGAAGGGGTTTATATGACTAAAAAACATATTAGCTTACCCAATTTCAGCCAAAAGGTGGGGAGGGGGCGGGGGAAGGTGTAAGGGGGGCTGGCAAGAGCCAAGTTCCTGGAGCTGTGACTCTGTGAGTCTGACTGTCCCAGATGTCCTTTGAGACAAGTTGGTGGGAGGTGGTGGTTAGGGTGGGCTTGAAATTGTGGGAACTGAATCCAAAGCGGGGACCTTAAGCTGCTCACCTGTGGTGGATACCACAAGAGTACGGAGAGTACCGAGGCAAAATTTTATCCCAGAGAATTGAGAGGCTCTTCCACCTTTTTCCCCCTTTTCTCGTTCTATTCACCTCACATATTCTGCACTTTCCTTCCTTGCTCCTCTTGCTCGTGCCTCACCCTTCATCCTCCATCTCTCCTTCTCGTTGGTTTCCCTCCCTCCCTTCTGTCTCTCTGACAACCTTTCCAGAGTGGCTGAGAGATGTGCTTCTCCTGAGTAGGAGTATTCCTGCAAATTGGTTTCCAGCTGTCCATTTTTCTTCTATTGTCATTCCCTCATGCTGTATTCCTAGTTTTTTCTTATTTTTTTCTCTTATTATTTCTGCTCTTACCCAGGTCCTTCTCAGGAGTAAATGGCACATTTTTTGAATGCAGTTGGAAAAACCAGAGAAAAAACCAACCAAAAAAAAACCCCCAAAACCCCAAACCTCAAAGCATCTTTATTTTTGCATTTAAATTCATAATTCTTTGAGATTTCACCCCAGTGTGCTTTAGAAGCAAACCCAAACCCAAACCCAGCCATTCCCCCATTTTAGGTGAAGCGCATTGTTTTGGTAGGGAAGCTGAAATCCTGTCCTTCACATCAAAGCTACCCAATTTCTGTCTGGACATTTAGTCTACTGATAACCAGAAGAAAGCATCGTGTGTGCAGTGTGATGTAGACACGCGGTAGAGATTGTGGAGTCTCCTTTTCTTTGTGTTCTCCTGATTTCGAGGGACTGTTAAAGCATTTCTAAAGGGTGTGTATGACATGATTTTAAATTCCCTAGAGAATACAGATGGGCTGTGTAATTATTGCTGAGAGGTGCTATTTTCTGTGTGCTGTACAACTCATATTCGTAATATTTACCTGACAGCCAGGAAAATGTGGCCATCTCAGAATACTCTGAAACAGTTCTTCTCAGTATAAAAATATCTCTCATTACAGAATTTATAACATTTAGTATCATATCTCTTTGTGCATTCAGTTAATTCTGAATTGTTTTCAGAATATTACAAGATTTCTAAATAAAACTTCCATGGAATCTGTTTTTTCTCCCATTATTAGATTTATTGTGTCCTGTTTCATTGCTGGCAGCTTAGCGCTGACATGGCTACTAGAGGATGTTAGGGGAGTGACAGGGCAGGCAGGGTAGTTTAAGTTTGCTTCTTATAAAGCTGATTTTGGTGGCTGCGTCTGTAGCGAAGGACGAGTGTGCAGTTTTGTATCTCGTTATTCACTGATACAGAGACACTACTATGCTGGGAGATGTTCAGGTCCCTACAGATTGCATCAAATACCCTCCTCAATGCTCCTCCTTTGAAGGGAGGCATATCCCTCTCCCTGCAGCGCCAAGAACGTCTTGCTTGGAAACACCGAGACACCTACTTGCTAGGTTAAAGAATAAGCAACGAACGCTTATTTTAAACTTGGAAGTGGAAAAAAATACAGTAAGAAGCTCTTTTTTGCAAAGCTTGCAAGGGAATATTGTTAGGCCAAGCACATAGTAGCTTTTAGTTCTGGCTCAGATCTTTTTAGTATGGACTTAGTCATTTGCATTTGTACTTGATAACTAATACAGCTATAAAATAGATTAGACACAGCATTACCATAATTAGTCCTGGGAGTGCCCTTCCTTCCTTCGGCAGCAGCAGGGGGTGAAACAATTCATAGGAGGGTACAGGTGGGAAGTTCCCACTGCCGGATCCTTTCCAGTTTTAGTCAATATTACACCTTCAGATTCAAAGCACAACGTAAAGGTAAAACCCTAATGTGGGAGCAGAGGTTGCCATAGTTTTCACAGTGAGTGCTAATTTAAGAAACGGTGAAGAAGGCAGCTCTCGTTTGGCTGTTCACCAGTAGCATCTGATCAGCCACGGTTTTCTGTTTGGCTGAGCAGCTGGCAATTAATGAATTGATAGGAAGTAGTCACAAGGTAATGGAATTAGCAAACGAACATCTGGTATTAAAAATCAGTAAAGCCAAAAGAGTTTTTATGATTTCTTCAATTTGGTGGGAAAATCATTGCCAGTTGACTACAACTGAAACAACTATATGTACACAGTGAAAAAAAAAAGGCATTTTAAAGGGCAAAGTGTGTATTTTAAGTGAATGACTTCCCAATACACTGCAAAAGATGAATGGGATCCAGCTGGCTTTCAGACACACCGACCCTATCTTAGGTTTTAGACCAGCTGTTTACCTTGTTCATCTCCAGTTCTTACAGCGATTGGAGATTCTATACGTAGCTCAGAAAACCAATGAGTCATCCACACCCTTTGCATGTGCCCTTTTCCAGACCAGGGAGATCCAAACCAGAAACCCCCCCACTGCCCAGAAACAGCACCTCTAACCATCATGTTGCTTGTCGTCATTTCAGACGGAGCACAGCTCCTGCTTACTGCCTCAGGGTTGGTCCTTTTCTTTGAAAAGCCCAAATGCCATTTATGTGTTGCTTTTCTCAAGAACATGTTAGTTAAGGGCTGTGAACTTCAGAACACCATTAAAAAGGTACTTCTTGTTAGAATTTGAATAGTGTTAGTATCAGCTAACGTCAATTGGAAGGTAATATTAGTATTGGAAATATTTTTTTCCAATATTAATATTGGAAAAAAAAAACCCCTCAGTATTAACACCAAAATGTTAGCGATTCAATTCATTGCTAAATGAAATTGTGTTAACTTTTCTTGTTCTTTTCTCTTACTGAGGATGGAATTCAGCCAGGGAAATAGCAACAGCAGCATCACAGGCGTGAAATTGGGGTAGTTTTGGATAGGAGGTGAGGAGCTCTGCAGCCAGTCTAGTGGCTGACTGCTCCTGGCTTCACAGACCCCTCCAGAGAAATGGCACTCTGCCTTCTAGGATTTTTAACTCTGTAGTCCCTTTTGAGGGTCTGAATGGGGATTTGGCAAGCACTGGGAGATCGAGGTGAGGCACAATAAATGTTCCAGTCGGGAACTAGCGTGCAAATTAATGTTGGAAAATTTATTCTGCCAGAGCCTCTGAACGCTCTGTTTGCTATAACGTGGTCATCAGCACTGCGTCCTTCTTACAGTAGTTAAAGCTCCGGTCTAGACTTAAAGACCGTAGAATCCCCATTTTTCCTTCCTCTCCATGTCATTAGCGAGGTCTGGTGAATTCCAGCTCTCCTCCTACTCGGTAGAGTACACGAGCGGCACCTCAATTAAACATGAAATATCAAGATAAATGTCTGACTAAAATATCCAGGACTCAGACAAACTTCCAAAACTTGCTTGTCAGCAGTGAAATGCCATTAAATCCTCTAGGAACTCATTAATAGATTAACATTTGGAAGAGTAATTACAGCTAGATTAGAACTAAGAATAAAGGAAAATCCGGCAGCATCATTTCTCTAAACTCTTGACAGAAAATGAAGATCAATACTATTAAAAAAATCAGAGGTAAGGAATTAAGGTCAAGATGAGTATGTCAAAAATAGGTAAGCTGTTCATATATATTTCAAATAAAACCAGGGTGGATGCAACTGTTCTGTAGCATTTGATATTGTGTGGAAAACTACCTCAGAGGGGATAGAAGAGGGATATTGAGGTGAAATCAAGGATGTATCTGGAAATTGGATGAGTTGATGACTTCAGTGCCGTTAACCTAAATCACAACTAAAATTAACAATGTCAAGCTTTGTAGCTACATTTTCTGAGCCAAAGCAAGACACTGATCTTTAGTGAGACAGAAATATATGACCCTTCAAAAGGATTAAATACCGCAAAAGTCTTTTTTGAGAATTTATGTTACAGCTCTGTAAAGAGAAGAGAGAAGATGAGATAAAGTAGGGTACTATAGTTAGATTAATAGGTGAGATCTTGAGAAATGTTTTAATTTTTCACAAAATTCTCACAATCTGTAGATTTTATATATATAATTCATCACATTATAACCTTGAATATGAATCTTGCAAACTTATGAAATAGGAAGGAATACAAATGGGGAAAATATGACTTTAATTACGAATGCTTCTGTGTTACTGAGAGTGAACCTACTGTAGAACCAGGCTGCAGAGCCGTGTGCCGGTGGGAACCGAGCTCTTGTCAAGAGGAACAAAAATAAATACGTGAAGTAACATTGTGAAACACATAAATGACAAATAAAATGAAGTCATCAATGTATTAAAAAAATGTTAGGGTTTTAGATTTGCAATTTTTCTATTTAAATGCTCTCATTGGTTTGTTACAAGTACTGTTAACCCTGTGTTTGGAAAATGGTGAGGACATTATCACTTGTGTTCTCATTTGTAATAAAATAGATTAACTTGCTGTGAAATTTTAACTAGGCTGAGACACAACAGTAGCTACCTAATGAACCAGCGCACATCGCTGTTAAGTAGCTAAATAGATGCATACTGATTACAGGACTGAAAAATGGATCTGTTTACTTGCAAAAAAAGGAGTCTGTGCATAGTGACATTCATTGTAGTAGGAGAAATTCAGCATGACGTTTCCACACAAACATTTAGAAATAGGCGATTTCTGGATGCGTGTGCGGTCTTACATGGTGATACTCTATCCTCCTTTGTAGTGCGTGTGGTACAGAGGAAAATCCAGCTCCTTTGCTGCTTATAGGGCAAAGCCTATCTTCCCTGTATAGGTACATTTTTGTAACTGGTAAGACGTTAGATGACATAATCAACTAATGCTCTTAGAAGGTGATTCACTCTGTGATTAAGAATGACATTATTATTTGACACCTTTATTTCTGCCTGAACATTTCAAACCAAGACCCTGAGTTTGAAGGCAAATTACTTGAAGCAGACATTATTTTTATAGCAAGAGACAATGGGAAATGCAGTTACCAGAAGGAGCTCCAATACTTTGCTTTTCCAAATCATCAGCTTTTGAATTACTCAGATAACTCCCATTTAAGATGACATATATGGCTGTTTGTGTGATATCTAAGTGTTAATTCATAGTCATATTTGTTCATAGGTTTTTTTGCAGAGCAGTTGGCATGTCCTCTCCTTGGCTATTCGTTTTCATGGATGCAGTAGACAATGAAATGTACTTAAACTATGTTCTCTTCTGTAAAAGTGATCCTTTCAAAATGATATCTTAATTGTAACTTGAGTACTCTGTGGTAAAAAGAGAGGAAATAGTGCCAAAGAGGGCTGTTAAAACTGAAATCCGGGTAAAGGAAATGGCAGTCAGTTGTAGCCTGTTAGCAGTAACCTGTTTGGAAGCTATTATGTACACAGAGGGAGAAGACCCATAGTACATGTAAGCTCAGGATTGCACGTACGTGATTCTTCGTTTATTTAGGAGAACACTGCTTGGGGTGAGAGTGTGACTTTTGGAAGAAACTTAATAAGCAACCCATCCACAGAGTAAATCCTAACTCTTTCTTACTCTTCTGCTCATCTCAGCATCCTCTAAGACCTCACTCTTCTGGAGAACAAGGAGCTGAAAACACAGGAGACTTTAAGATCAGTGACTTTGATTTCCGCCCCCCCCCCTTCCCCCCCCAGAATTGAAAATTTTTTTGTTTCAATCCATTCAGTTTTCAAAATTTTAAGAACTTGTGACTCAACATAATAGATTCATACCTGTTAAAACTTAATAAACATTTTTAATTAGCATTGAACTATACTGCAATTAAAAGTCTCCCTTTAAGATTTATTGGTTATTGTATGTTCATTAAATAATAGATAATTAGTGAAAACCGATCCATTGAGGATTAGCAGCTATGTAATAGATACACATCTGTTACAGGGTTTTGAGGCTCAGTTGTTATTTAATGTGCAATAACTGTGCTATTAAAAACACATTCAATGGTACGTTTTGAGCGGGTGTGATTGGAATAGGCAAATGCCACCCTTTACTATGAGGAGGATCCAACCGCATATTCCCTTTGCATCATTCTCAAATGAATCTGTGAAGATGAAGAGTGTGGTTTAGAGGTGGTTGTAATGGGTAACAAAATATTCTTCAAACGTCGCTTACTGCCAGTGCTGTTCATGAACTGCCTTAACAGGGTAGGGGCAGAAGCTGTTATGCCATTTATAATGAAAAAACTATTAGAATCTACCATTCTCTTCCTGAAGCTGTACTAGGCATTTAGGATACTGTCTAGCAAAAACTGCGTAAAAATTTCAGATGCTGTCGAATTTATTTTCAAAAGCACATGGAAAATTGCCCCCAAGTAGCCCACTTGGCATGCACACTCCTAATGGAGGATCTTTGAGAAGAGGTTAGAAAGGCAGAAAAATTGTGAAGTTCCTTTGAGACAACTTCCCAGGTTACACTGTAATTGTGATTTTTAATGAGGTGGGGGCAAGAGGATCTCCCTTTCTGGGAAATAAAAAGAAAGTAGTATTTCAGTTCAGCATTTCCCCCGGGAACAGCTGATTGCCAGGGCTGAGGGCGACGCCAAAGATGCAGTTTCTGAATTCTGTAAATTCAAGCATCTCCCTGTTAGTGTCTCCCCACTGGATCTGCAGTTTCAAGGACTTGTAACATAGAGGGATACTAGAGTATCTCAGGCCATGATCTGTCCCTTTTAGAAAACTCTCGTTTTTTGTGGGTCCTGGGAACGGGAGGGAAGGGTGCCAGCACTGTGGATTAATTCAGAGAAATGGTACTTGTGGAACCCCTGGGTTGGAAGGGATCGCAAGAGGTCGTATAATCTCTTGCCTTCCTCAAGACCGGATGAACTCTCACTTATGCTGCACTTGTCTAACCTCTTCCTAAAGATCGTTACTGATGAAAATTCCACAGCACCTTCAGACAATCTACAAGTGTAGATACACAGAACTGCTGAATTGCGTTTCGCTCAATTTTTAGAATTTCTTGTCCTTTTTGTTCCTCCTTACCCAAAGTACTACGTATCTTTAAATGAGAGGTTAGTATCAAAGTTTTGTGTGCAAACATCCACATAAGAATTTGCAAGCACATTCTTATTTCTGTTAGCCAGTGATGCTTCTCATGCAGAAGTGAAGTTCTTCCAGTGCAACAACTTTTAAAACTTGTCTGAGCACTACGCTGAAAAGCCATGGTATAATGTGTTCAGGTACAGACTCTAGTGAGTTTACAAATTCCACTGCTTTCAGTGACGGTTTAATCCAAATCTAAATTGCTTGTTTGAAATGTGACTCATATCTGTCAAGTTTACTACCTGTAAATTAAAAGTAGTTTATGAACACGGTGTGAAAGAACATTCTTTATGTTCCTGTGTGTGGAAAAGTTAGAAAATAAAAAATTACCAAGAAAAATATAAAAAAAAGAAGAGGTGGCAAATGCTGCATCATGACACAAAGGATGAAAGCTGTGCCCAGGTACATTGTGTGGTTTTGGCTGTCGAAGACTCTGCTGCTCTTTTGACCTGAATTCTGTCCACTGCTTACCTTGGAAAGAACGTTTGTTATTGCTATTGGAGCCAACTTCGTTTTGTCAGGGAACTTCAGTGAAGTTCAGGAATCAAGTTGCACAGTCCTTGTTTCATTTCTGTTTCAGGAAAGGATTCAGGACAGCCCTTCTCCAGCTCCGTCTCTAGAAGACAGTCAACGGCCTGGGAGCCACGCTTCCTCCCATCAGAGCAGCAGTGTCTCCAGCTCGCCGTCCCAGTTGGACAACACACCAGACAGAATTGGTTAGTGCTCTGCAGCCTCACACCCTGCTCAGTTACTGACCCCAAGAAGTTTAAGGCAAATATTACTTTGCTGGGAAACTCAGGAAGAAACACTCGCTAAAAAACCCCCAGAATTTCATCTCTATAGTTTGTTTTGTTAAGTTCATCGCTGTGCAGAGCCCAGCGCCTCAGATTAATTCTGTGCCGGTATCCATCCATGCGCAGAAAATGCCACCCCTTCTCTGGGACAACCACCTTCTGGGTATGCTGGAGGAAGAAAGTGCCTCTGAAGGCACCTGGAATTGGAAAATAGCAAGATCTCTTTTCCTTCGCATGTATGTCAGAAAAATCACAGATTATATGATGGCTTTTCCATTCCAAAAACCTCCTCATGCCCACGCATTCCCTCATCTCCATGAGGCTGAGGGCTTTCTGATTTTTTTGGTGTCTCCACCACAGCTTTCATAGCCTGTGCATTACTGATCTTGTGTGCAAAATGCTAATTCAGTCTAGAGGAGGTGCAGGTCCTATTCTTGGTGCTTCCCGGAGGGATCTAGGGCAAGTCAATTAGCATCTCCTCACGTCACTGCGTGTCAACACTGTTGTCTTCACAGTGACTGTTGCCCATGCAGGCATTGCTGAGCTAGACTGGAGCTGCAAAAGCAAGCAGTTGCGTGAGCCGGGGTAGACTTCACGCCCGCCAAATACCTGCTCCGCTGCTTGCTGGGGTTTTGCTGTTCTGACTCTGGTCCGAGCAGCAGCACCGTGGCTCTGCACGGCACAGTTGGCTCCGCACAAACTAGGCGGTAGAACCTGAACCGCTCAGCCTAAACGTGAGCATACACCGGGCAGAGACTAGGGAGTGCATCCCTCCCTCCTCTTTCATTTGTAAAATAGGGCCAAAAATTCACAGGGCAAGGAATAGAACGTCCTACAGCAGCGGTGGGAAAGGGACTTTGTCCTCACTGGAGCGTCTGAAGGCGGCTGGGCCCTGTTCCATCAATAGTGCGAGCGCCTGACCCCAGCAGTGGTGCTCTGAGGTTTTGGAGAAAACTCGGGGTTATTTATGTTGAACCAAACAGTTCTCTGTGGTGAAGTCTAATGCTTGCTGGTTTGAAGAGATGTGTACGTACTTTGTACCCGTAGAGATATGGGTTTTTTTTTCCTTTTGCACTCTAAAAAAAAAACTTTAAATGCTGTAATTGGTCAACTGCAGAGAGGAAGAATTTTTAATCGCGTAAGAACAAAGAAAATAGATATCCTGAAATCACGAACTTAACACCGCTCACTGATCTTGCAGGCCTATTGGGTTTTCGCTGTCAGCTATCAGTTTGGGTTACTCTCTGTCAATCTGTATTTTTTATTACGCTTGCTGCTTTATAGATAACTCCTAACACTTAAATCCTTAACCGTGTTTTTCCACGAAATGATTTTGGTGAAGTACTGTTCTAATTAGTTAATTTGAACATTTCATAAGGAGGCACATTCATCTCAGTAGTAATTTGGGTTCTATCTCGGTACCTTTGTTTAATCAAATTTGAGCAAATTTTCTTTCGCTGCTTGTTTTATTTGGCTGTAAGTGCTGAGCTGGGACAGTGAAATGGTTGATTATGGACAACAAAAATGCTCATTTGCTTTAGAACTTACTTAGTGTAAATAAATGTTAAAATGCCAAAATATTGACAAAGAGGAAATGTAATTTAGTGTTTTCTTCTCTTCTGACATTGTATTACTGGCAGTGTTATATAGCTGTGCGCTCTGATTTTTTTAGCGATGCTGACCAACAGCAGGGAAGGAGAACTCATTGACCAAGAAACTGGGACCAGCCTAAAAAAAATACAAAAGGAGAAAGGTAAAATTACCGACCGTTTCCCGTCTCAGGCATTTAATTGCACTAATCATGTGTTTTATTCCTTTTTCTAGCATTCTGCATATGGAATGGCATTCCATTATAAATTTAAGAGAACGAAGTGCCTAATTGCAATGAATAATGTATCCAGTGAATTTACATGGCGTTCTTAGGCAGTGTAAACAATCAGATCTTTGCTCCTCTCTGTTGATATAATACAGGGCTAATATTTTGCTGGTCTTTTGTCTCAATTATTTATGAATTTCCTAGCAAATATTTGGTTAGTCACTTGGTGGGCTTTTTTTGCCTCCCGTGGATGTGCGGACTACTCTAACGCTGGTATGTAGGAGAGGGAAATAAGCATTTTTTGCGTCTAATAATATTACTGTACTTCGCAAGTGAGAGGCAGCAGGGGAGGAAGTGATGTTTGGTCTGTAGCGGTTGTCCTGTCGGCAGGGAAGTGCCTCCTCTGCTCGGTTCTCCCAGCAGTGCCTGTTGGGTTCTGGAGACGGGGAATCCTTGGTGTCTGCAGGTGAGCCCTGGGGAAGTGCCGTAGTGACAGAGAGCGTGTGGCACCTGGGGCTGCACGTGGAGGAAGCAGCAGCACCGTTGGTTCACTAGTTAACAACCATACCTTCACTCCTAAGAGTAAAATAGCATTTCTGTAGTAATGACATGGGTGAGTATTTCATCTAAACCTGGAAGTGCAGTTGATTTTAATTTCATTGAACTGTGCATGGTTTCTTGCCACGTGTTGAGTCATTTTTCAGGGAAACGATTCAATATCCTATGGGGCTCAAAGATGCAAATCATGCAGTTATTGGTACTAGCGGTCCTGTCACTCAGGATGGATGGAGGAAGGTGCAGTTTAAGAATCAGAAAAGGCAATTCAGAAATCCCAAAAAGCGTGAAAATAATTTAAACCCCACCACCTGTGAAGCCAGTTCCCAGGCTCCTGTGATCGTTGAACGGTCCTTGTAACACGTGTGAAAGCACAGGTATCTGATAGGATAACGTTTTGTGTACCGTAATTCACCGTAAGATTCAAGTGGTATAGGTCTACGCATTTCCTGGTCGGCATTTTTGCATAGTATAATCTTCTTGTAATTGAGTATGTGCTGGGGAATGTCTCTGTGTATGTGTGTTGCTTTGGCGTGCCCTTAGGGGATTTTTTTGGGGTGAACTTAGTGTTCAGAGATTGGCCTGCGACAGAAAACAGCGCTTCAAACTCCAGAGACATTTCCAATTATCATTTTAAAGATAGGATAACATTTCTGGCTTTCTACTTGGTCTGCACAGGTCAGGTTTTTCTCTGAAAACACGAGAATGAGAAATTACTTCTTTTCGTCAAGTCAAGTTGTAATTTTCGCGTAATCCCATGGCTCTAGAGCCAAAACCTTTTGGCGACGTTATAGTGGGACAAGAGCTGAAATTTTAAAGGCACCAACATAGTACGTCCAACACTCCCAAGCTGAATTTGCGTTTGGCAGTGTGACAAACCTATCGGACAGTTCCTCTAGGAATCTGCTGCTGAAAATCCCCAGCTTGGCTGTGCCGGCCCTTGCGGTCACCCCATACAAGCGTTGGTTTTCCTCAGTGATTTATCTCACTCCCATATAGATTCTTTGTTCCTAATACGATTATTATGATTCCCTCGTGTGCATTTATTTGGGGTCTGGTGCACCTCGAATATGTCTGATATTTTTCATAGTCAGATGTGGACAGTATGATCTGTGCTGGGTTACTCAGCAAAAAATAGACATGTAATTTGTATACAGAATGAGCGTTGTTTTTGAAAACCTGCCATTACTTTTACTAAGGCAAAATATATTTACCATGGAAAAGATTTTCAAAGTTATTAAGAAGGAATGTAGTTAAAATAAAAGTATCAACATTTATTAAGTTTGACAAGTAAGCGGTTTATACAACCGTGGCAAACATATGTTTTCACATCTGTTTTGAGTAATATCATCATGATTTTAAAAATGATTTATAGCTCTGCAGGCCATAAAATGCCAGCTTTGCTGTAAGTTGGAAGTTTTCAAACAACAAAGAAATTATTGAGGGCATATATTGAACATGCTTTTGTGTTACACACCTTGATAGAACTTTACAAATCTGAGCCCTGTGGAACCACTAAGATAGCAACAAATGAAACTCAACTAAAATGGAGCAGAAGTACTACTTATGTGAAATCTTAGCATACGAAGCAATAGAAGTTACTGCAGTGATTATAGGCAAACACGGTGATATCCCTCAGCATACACAGGTTTTGTTTTCCGTGTCCCATTTTAAGTGATCTCAGCTCCAGTCAAAAATGTGCCTCTTCATTCTCATCAAAGCAATTTCAAGGTAATTAGGGCTGAAGATAATAGAGTTTAACAGTTTTTCTTCAAAGATAGTTAATGGGACGTTGTTCCAATGATGTTGAGCTGTTTGCGTATGTTGGTGGGGCAGAATTTACAGGTTTAGTGGCTGTCTCCGTGAGGGGGGTTAAAGCCCAGTTACTGACCATACCTTTAAGCTTCTTGAAGGAGAAATGCCGTTAAATCTCAGTTACTCCACGTCCTTTCATCATCTTTCTAGGAAGTATGGTCAGGCTTAGCATTAGAGGACAACAAAGTTAAAAGCCTTTATGGGTCTGGAGTTGTGGGGGTTTTTATACAAAATACATGGTTATATTTTTGTCAAATGTCTTTAGCCGTTACGGTGCACCAGCATTTTGCCTGTGCATCCATGTCGGGGTCGGAGAGAAAACCGTATGAAGAGGAATCTGTGCTTTATTTTGAAATCACTAGTGAAGGGAAACAGAGTTAGAAAATCCCCTGCAGAACATAGCCCCAAATGTTTACAGAAACTTATAGACACATTCTTCCAGATTGCGCTGACTTGCTATGTCTGGTTTTAAACAGTTACATTTTACCTGCATGATTGCTAGCAGAAACTAAATTCTAAATTCATCTGCCTCAGTATATATCCTGGAAAACCCTCTGGTGTATGGGAAAGGCGTTGTGTTTGACACAGCCCTCTATGGGCTTTGTAGAAACCTCCATATGAATTCTGGCATTGGGAAGGTTAAACGAGCCAGAGGAGAGTTTGGCCAAGCCTTCCAGTCGGGTGTGAATGCTGGTACAATTATTCTATTTGACTGCATGACAAGAAATATTTCAAACTCCTCATATGGGATGGAGTAAAAAAAGGCACTGGCCCAGCTCTTGCCAGAGTGAAATCACTGGGAACGATCATGATGTCCTCAATGGGAACAGAGTTTGGCCAAAGCCTGCTGCTGTGGAAGATTGCTTCCCAGCTAATGCTGCTGGTTGTTGTTCCAGACAGGAATGGTCCACACGGACAGGCTGCACAAGCGCTGGTCCTCCTGGAGCGGAGGCACGCCCCGAGCCCTGGGGAGCGCTGGGCACCCGCCAGCCCTGCCCCTCTGCGCTGGGACAGCAGGGCAGGACGTGTGAGCCCTGGGGACCTCGGCATCCTCTGAGCCTTGTTCACGTGGGTGTTTGGGGCGCTGGAGCTGCACTCCACCCTAAGTCAGTCAGAGTAATATTTCACAGGAAAGTTTCGTTAATGACCAGTGTCTTCAGACTTAACCATTATTCAAGCAGTCTGAGTAGAAATAAAGATGGTGTTTGCTGAGAAAGTGATTTTCTCTGAATTTCCCTTCTACCCTTCTTTAGCCCAGTCACCTGCATCTTCAGAGCACAGATCTGGACTCGAGGGCTATGTCTCATGTTTCCAGTAGACAGTAGTCTCCAAAACTATGCATCTGGCAGCTATCCCGTTTCATTTTATTAAAGAACACCTTTCCCTTTATTACTTCAAGGAAATGGGAATTTTGCATCATTTCTGTCGGCTGAGTGAAATATTTTCAGATGGCCAGAGACTAAGGTAATGAAAGAATAACTATATTTATTTATCGTATTTCATTAGCGGAAAAGAGGTTTTACACTGTTTAAATTAATCATTGCCAAAGGACCGGGTTACTCACGACGTGAGGGGAGCAGAACAAGCAGGTGCAGAACACCTGAAACAGCAGCAGGCGCCGGTGCTGGGGTGTCCTCCAGAGAGAGGACTTTTCCAGCGGTTAATCTGAACGCATCCAGGTGGAGAGTGCAAGGAGTAGGAAAGAGAACGGAGAGTACGAAGCTGTACCCGCCGCGTGCACACAGCGTGCGGTAGGTGCCAGCACTCGAGATGTTCCCCTTGCTGTTTCTTTGACGTACCAATACCTGCATGTTAAAGATACAATGAGAAAAAAAGCAGTTTTCTTCACGAATGTGCTCACGGATCTCCTCTTGAGGTACATGAAACGCTCTCCAAGTCAGAAGTGAAGTCGTGTTCCTTGTGGTACCTAAGTGTGTGTCTTGGAGAGCCGGGGGTCATTTCCCAAGCAGTGGATGCTCCAATACACAGGTTTAAAGGCTGCAAGGATTTCTCTCTCCAGAAACCTTCAGTGACATGCACAGTGCAGATGTGCACTGGAAAACTCAGATATTTTTACATTTTCTATCCCCTGAGAATACTGAGAGATAAGCAGCACAGTGCTCTGTTCTGGGTAGAGGCTTTTTCCACAAGTTCTTTTTTTTTTTTTTTTTCTTTTTGTGGTTAAATTTAACCTGCAAGTGAACTGATAACTGTTAAAGTGGTGGCCTGAGAGTAGATGTGCTCTTTCATCAGTCAGTCAATCCAAACAGAACCCTGTCCCCAAACCCATGAAACCAAGGCGAACTCTTACTAACACTCAGACTCACAGTATGGGTAAATAGAAAGTAATGGTACCGCTTCAGTTTGTAAAGTGTCTAGTCTTGAATCATTATGAATGTTGTTTAAGCGCTGCTCAAACACCTTTAAATGTGAGGGCAGTTATACGAGGTATTAATGAAGTATTCCAAGGGCGCGTCTTTTACATGAAGTTTCTATTAGATCTTTATTTGCAGAATCATTTTTAAGAATATGTTTTTTTCTGAAGAGTAAAATACTTGCTTCATAATTACCTTGCCAGATGGGCCAAGGCATTGATATATAATTTATTAATATGTTTTATTTATTAGATATCAATGACTGTACTGTATTGCTGTCTAAACACTACAAATTATGAGTCTGTATAAACATGCTGAAGTAATGGAATTTTCTTTACTGAAAAGGCTTTGGATTGAGTTTTTTTAGTGGGCTGTTCACCTAAGTCTGTGGAGTAAAACAGGCAAGTAAGAACAAAATAAGATGGCAATAAGAGAGCTACTCTCCAGAGTCAGGTGGACTCTTCAGAGTTTACCCCTTCTGCTTTGCTTCCAATACTGTGAATTGAATTTTAGGTAGGTCCATCTTAGTGAGCTGTATCGGATTTGAAAGACATTAAAAGGGGAGAAAAACTATTGATTGGCACTCAGTGACCTAAGAAAGCTTTTGGATTAGCCCAGGAGTCTTTCCCTTACAGTTAGTGCCTGTATTAAAACTGACCCTTTGAATTCTCTGCTTCCTCATACCTCCGATGCAAAGTCAGTAACCTGAAAGCTGCAGATGGTGACATTTTAATGTCTATGAGTTATTAAATAAGTTTGCCTTCAGTCCTCATTACAAGCAGGAAGATCTGAAAAGTGTGCATCCTGAAAGGCTGCTGAATGGTTGTCTCAGGTAGCAGAAATCCTGGACATCTCTGGGAATGCGCTAACAGGGGTTCAACTGTCCCAGCCTGCGCTCCGAGCCAGCCACAAGCACCAAACCCGCTCCATTAGTTGATGGTCTTGAAAGTTTGGCAGTATTTGTGCCAGAGGAAGATCCTGAAGACATTTGTAGAAGGCGCGCTTCATAAAATACAGGTTTTTTTCCTAAGGGTTACTAATGGTGAGCGAGGCTGTAGAGTTTGTCGTGTTGCCCATAGATGGGTGTTACATATCAGTGACGTACTGAGTGACACGGTCACTGTGGCTCTGGCTTCAGAACCTTTGCTTCAGCCAGGAACTAAGAGAACCAAAAATGCTCTTGACTGTGACAGCGGTGTGAGCTCTTGCTGTTCAAGAGCAAATCCCTGGGCTTACGGTCTGCCTCAGGACCTCCAAACAGGACCCAAGTTAAGCTTCACAGCAAATGCGCGTGCAGCCAGAGGGACCTTGGGCGTAAATTTAGAGGGCTAAAGGCAGCTGCAAGACTGGCTGTTGTGGTTTTTTAGATACCTCCTCAATGCCACATCGACAATCTGTGCCTGGCATTAGGACACCAAGTGCCCTTGTAGCTCTAGCTTGAAGGATCAGACTTTGGGGAGTTTTTGAGGTATCACTCCCATCTCCATGAACACCTGTGAAGATCAGCCCCTAAGTAACTGAGCTCTTTTTGGAAGTAGAAGCTGGACTCCTGAGTCATTGTGAAATGGCGTTCATTTGTGATGTGTTGGTAATGCTTAATCACGTTCATGAGAACTGTTAAACATGGAAGTTTCCCAGAAGGTTGTATTGCACGTACACAGACTCACGTACGCTTTCACCGTTGTAGCCACCAGAAGTCTGAAATTCAAGGCAGATGAGTCCAAAGCTAGAGAGACAGTGGTCACTCCAGTTCAGAATTCCCCAGGCACGCTTCTTTGGTCATGCTCGGCCGTTGCATGTTGCTCTGGAAATACCAACTGATTTATTTTCTTCTTTTATTTCATAGTCAGTGTGACAGTAGTTTCAAAGGCAGATTTTTCTTCTGGTTGACAGAATATGACAAGCTATAACAAGTAGTTTAATAAATAAAATTCTGCTTCCAGGTGTATTTTGAGATGCTATAATCTATAAAACATTGTCTAGTTTTGAATCTGTCTATTTTATCCGTCACCTCGACTGCTGTGCAGTATTTTGAGAGCCAGACTTGGCTTGTGTGAATTTGCTGACGTATCCCATGGCTTATTCAGGCGAGTGTTGTCAGTGCAGGGATACTTAACTGTAAAATTTTTAATGACAGTTCAGCAGAGTGCCTCGTCTGGTGTGGTAGAAGATGCCTTTTTGATGTAGAATATGCTGGAGGATGGAGCATCTCTGGTGGATGGCTGAGCTGGAGCAGAAAATGGAATGTGTGTGTGTACACGTGTCTATTCACAGAGGTCAGAAAACATGAATTGTTCAGAAAATAACATGTTATTTATACATCTGTAACCTTTGGAGACATTTTGGATACTGTCAATTAGGAGATTGGCCTGAATTTATTATTGTTGTCTGGGTTTTTGTTAGGTTTAAAATCTAGAAAGGGATGGTAATGAAGATGCCCTCCAGGCAAAAGTGTGGAGAAAGTCACATATTAGAGGAGGCGTCGCCAGAGCTGCTGTTTGACTTTTGACATTATTGTCAGATAGCCTACGGCATTACAGGCAGAAGGGATTTCACTGGAAGGAGAGCTTGAAATTATTCTATAGGGAGGGTATGTTTGTATACACTGAATTTTCTTTTAACTGGTATATTTTAAGGAAAGCATAATATTTTTGTAAAATTAAAGTAACAACAACAGTGATAATAGCAATAATATTGATTCCATTGTACCATAATTCCTTTCTTTGTATGAAGTTTTTGATATTTAAGAAAAACCCAAACCCGACCCCACCAATATGCAGAAGCCATTCAGTGAGTTCCTGAGATGGTTTTATTGTTTCAAGAACATTTATTACTAATCTCTATTCACCCAGGTTGAAGTCTCAGCAGAAAATAAGTCAGGCACTTAGATTATAGTCTTGTTCAAAATAAGAATTCTCTGATAGACAAGATGAGTTTTCAGGACCCTATTTTAGGATTGGTGTTTGTAAACATCGCTGCCTATGTAGCATATATTGAATATATTATAAATCAGGCCGCAGGTTTAATTGTACAGAACCAGCAGCTCATGTATCATCAACCGCATAAAATGCTGAAGCTAAATGGTCCCAACTATTATTTTCTGTAGTAGTTGTGGCTGAATGGGCAGAATTTTTGTGCGGGTTTTCAGCAATGAGGGCTACCCTACAAAGACGTGTGGGCTGATAAAGTTTAAGGACAGCTAGTGGAAGTTTGTACCTCTCCCGGTTGGTGTTCCGCTGCCTCAAAGGCAGTGCGTGGTGTCTCACGCTGCAGGAAGCGGCAAAGTAGCGGGGCTGGGGCCTCCCCTTTTGTATTCTGGTTAACTTCAGCGAAGTTGTGTTCCGATATTCAAACGTGCACGTGGAAGCTGCGGAGGAACTGGTTTCTCTTCGTCTGTGACTCTACAGAAATGCGTGTTCTCATTTCCTCGTAAGAGAGTTTACAGCCTCAAGGACCCTCGTTTATTCCCACATCTTCCTTCTCACCTGAAAAGGGAAATCTCATCTCTCCACAGAAGGCACTGCCTATCCATCAGAATCCCATTTCAGAATACAGGAGTTTCACCCCGGAACAAAAGGGAACAGAGAAAAATAATGCAGTTAGTTTCAAACCCAGAGTAGATAATTGACTTGAAGTTTACATGTGGAAATAAAGATACAGAGAAATAAACACGGAGGTGGTCAGGTTCAGAGCAGCCTCTTCAGCCTCTCCCACGGGCTATTCCAGCTCTCCCTTAAAACTCTAATATCGGACGGACAACACTGAAGTGTCTCTCTCGGAGGTGTGGCTCGTACCTCCACAGTTCTGCAGTCCGGAGAGGTGACCTGGCCAGCTGGCGTCTCAGCCCTCAGAGAGGCGGGTTCCTCGGCTGTGCCGGCAGCGCAACACGCACCCGAGGGGAATTCCTGCTGGCAAAGGAGCGGCACGGAGCCGCCCGGCTGTACGTGCTAATTCCTGGAGGAATGATCCATCGGCAGTGGGGTGCGCTACGGCGGCAGCCGGATTCTTGCGACTGTGCCTAAACTGCTGGTAGCATGCAGATGTCCCAGGTCTTCCTACACGGCACGGCACCGTGTAAGAGGGACACAGCCCGGCTCCGGAGTAGCTGTTGCAGAGAATAGGACGTTTGCGTCACTAAGATGAGACTTTTATCTAAAAAGCAAGATGCTAACAGAAGAAATCCAGAAGGCAAAATAATACACCTTGTTTTCCAGGCTGTTGAATCAATTCATAGTAGTACGGGAGTGAGCAGGAAGGTGACAGCATCTGGTAGCAATCAATGTTTCCTTTCCTGAGTTAACCAAATTAGCTATAGGAAGGTGATTAGGACTAAAATATAACGATTTCTGATAGAAATTGGTACCACTGCATGGGCTTTGAGATAAGAACTCGACAAATGTGTAAAATAAATGAAAAACTGGTTTTGAGGAGGGGGGAGATTACCATTTTCTGTGTCGTGTGCCAAGATTTGTGCGTTTCAAATGTGAGCAGTTGGCACCTTTTCAAAACTGATAAATAATGATGTTTGTTGTGGAAACAATTATCCTAAAAATAATTTAAAAGGATTGTATCCCCTTTTTGTTTGCCTATAAAGACCGCATTCAATTTATATATAGACAGAAAGAGTTCCACTTGCATCTATAAAACAGTTCTTAAATCATTCTGAATTATTGATGTGCACAAAGAACTCTTTCCGCTTTTGTTTGAAGTTTTATTTCTGCGGCGTTGTGCTTTCTAATTGTACTTTCAACTACGATGACATCTGTTATAGTTGTTTCAAAAACTTTCAATACTTTTCTTTTTTAATGATAGACAGTCTTTTCAAAGACAAACTGTCTTCATTTTGAGCAAGAAAAATAATTAGTTGAAAAAAGATCACTGATTTGGCCAGGGAACTCACCATTTTAGGTTTTTTTTTTCTTTTTTTTACAAGTTGCTGTTTTATATGATTCCAGCACCTACTCAACAGAAAGCTGGCCAAGAAGAATTCATCTCTGCAGCAACTCGGAAACCATAGAGCATCAGCATATGTCCTTTGCTTCCCCAAGGAAATCCAGGACTTTATTCTACCAGAACGAGTACCCAGAAAGTACTTCACAGCCTGATAGTCTCTATATGTCTGACAGATGGAAAAGGAAGCGGCTATTCCAAGCTGCTATGCCCAACAGTGTAGGAAAAAAGCTCAGCAACTGGAGAGGAGATTAATCCTGAAAAGTCTGCTCAGGAATCCTTTTAATAGAACTAGTGATAGGAGTACGTGGCGCAGCAGTAAACTTAGTTCTAATGATCTGTGATGTAATTGCAATCTCATCTCTGGTGTAAAAATACGGGAGACGTTTAAAGTATCCCAGATTAGGAAAGTACAAAGTAAAGACATTTCCTTGTCTTCTTATTTCGAAAGAGAACATTTTCCCCTTAAGGTAGAATAGGCTCTCAGCTATGAAAAATTTAAGTCCAGTTGTGGTACACCATAACTAACCTTTAAATTAGAAGTTGCCTAGAATTCATCTAATAATTAATACAACGCTAGGGGATTTAATTGACCACAAGATTAAACTATTAAGGAAAAAATTTCATCCTAATTGAGAATTGAACCCCTACCCTTCAGTCACTGAGTGTCTGCTCTGCCTCTTGAGTCGTGAATTGGGGGTTAATTGACTGTCTAGAATCTCCCAAGGAGCAATTACTTCATATAATGGTGCTAACATGTACTGTAGTAAGGTAATGTTTAATGGCATCCTTTTTTCCCCCTGGATTTAGAGAGATTTTGTGAGGGCAGCGAGGAAAGATGCTGGATGTGGGGAAGGGAAGAAAGATGTAAACAGAACAGGACTTGGTTTCCTTGCAAGAGCCAATTGACAAAGATAAAAAAACCAGACAGGGTGTGGATGTGGGTTTGCAGGTGGAATAAGACCTCACCAGTTTTTGGTTGAGAGAGCAGCTAATCTCTGTCTTGTGGGTCACTCTCAAGTCCCAGCACTCTTCGTGTTTCCGTTGGGATTCGACAGCAGTGGCCTGCGGTAAGATCTCACATCGGTCTGACTGCGGCTGGAGGTTTTGAACTCCGCTGAACGCACCTCAGCTCTCTGGGCAGGTGATGAATTAGTTTTAGGGTGTGAACCATGTTTTCCTCCCCAGTGTAAATATTTCTGGTTGCACCCTGGCAGCATCGCGGTCCGTGGGGCAGAAGGCAGCGTAGAGAGGCAGGGAGTTCCCCGGTGCTGCAGAACCACCTATTGCTCTCACCCGTGTTCACCTTGGCAGCTGGACACCGGGGACTTGGAGAACAAGAGCTGTGTCTGCTGAGATGTGTGGATGTGGAGCTGAGGGACGTGGTCTGGGGACCCCAGCAGTGCAGGGTGAACGGTTGGACTCGATGATCTTAGAGGTCTCTTCCACCCAGATGATTCTGTGATTCCATGGCTTGACTTGGGCAGTCCTGGACCAAAAGAGAGACCGCTGGAGGTCATTCGTTGTTTAAGAGAACCTTGAACGCTCCTTGGGCTGGGCCAGCATTCATCTGCTGCAGCGTGGAGGAGGCTGGGACAAAACCGCGCAACGCTGACCCTTCCTCCAAGCTCTGCCCTTCAGGGCTGGCCCTGTAGTTTGTTTTTCCTGTGCAATGAACGTGGCGATATTTAGAAGGAATATTGCTTCTCAGCCTGCACATCAGGACAGGATGATTACCTTCGTGTAAGTGGTGGCAGTAATGTACGGGCTGAATTCTCTTAGCGTGTTTTTTTCTTTCTGAACCACTGTCTCCTTGTATCCACATTTTATTCTCCCTGTTCTCGCTCTGATTTTTTTCAGTATGCAATTTTGCTGCATATTTAAGTGGCTTCTCTTTTCCACTGTTTGTGGAATATAAGATCATTGATAAAAGTTCAAATTTCTGGCAAAATTACAATTCCAGGCTCAGATTTTTATAAAGGCTTAGAAATACCCTGTAAGTAATCTTACATAAACTACTATAAAAATCACAAAAAGAAGGGGGTAGGTATACTTAGATTTTTAACATTTCATATTTTTTTGCTTACATGGTAATTAATAAAATTCATTACTTCATAGTAGATTTTTCTGCTTCATTAGAGCAAATTTGCAGAACTTTTCCGATTACTATTCTCCTTTGAAGAATAAATAATAGAGATAATATCAAAACTTTTTAACTGAATGAAGACTTAGTTATGGATACAGTTGGGCATTTTGATATTTAAGTATATTCTGGTTTTTCAATGTTTTATTAAAGTGCTGTATTCACAAATAATTGAAGAAACTGTCCAATTTTAGGAGGAACTGAGTTTGTGTGGAATTACCGAAGATAAAAGGAAATGCAGAAAAGTTGAGCTTCTTAAACCCTCATTTTGAAAATTAATTTGGAGTCCTGCAGGCAAGAAGAGCTGAGTGTGTAGGTAATTCTTGCTTAAAAATCCGTAAGGTTACTGTGTGCTTCGTGACGTCGGACCCGAGGTCCGGGAAGGAGTAGCGCCCCATAGCATTAAGGGTGCTGTGAAACAGAAGCAGTTCAGATGCATTTTAGGAACGGATAATTGTATCGTAGTGCTGGTTCTCCACGTTAACATCCAAGAGGGGCTTTTGCAATGCTACCAGTAGTTCACGGTGCAGTTAGCAGGCAGCAAATCGTCACGAAATGTTGCTGTGCTGGGGGATACGGAGAAGGATGGTGCTTTCCACGTGGCGTGTGTAGGAGTCACCACGGAACAGAGGGGACCCAGCTCATGCAGGACCCCTTGAGCTCGCACGCGAGGTGGCGGGGATGCGACAAGTGGGTCAGCTGAGGTGGCCAGGACGAGCTTCTACCATAGCTCCCTGTTGCAGGGTGATGCATTGTGTTCACAGCTTAACTTCTGTTTCACATAAAAACATATGTGCTCGTACGCGGTTTGCTTACATTTGCATTCTGGTTGAAATCCGGACCACCAGCCAGCGTACGATCGCAGACCCACGGGCTTCTACGAGATCGTGTAAGCGGAGCAGTCAGTGGCACGGAGCAGGAAAGCAGTCTTGGGAAGTCCAGGCGGCTCCGTTACGCGTTATTTAAAGGTGACCTGTAGACATACACGCGCTTTGTAACCTGCTTTATCTGCAAAGGAGGTTTGAAGGATACTCTTGTGCTTATTTGGTATTGCAGAAATATCGGTAACGTGATCTCTTAGACCTCCTGGACTTGGTAGAGGTGTTTTAGAAAGGTGAAATTGCGGGGAGCGGGCATGGCACAGACTGTCTTCAGCTGGAGAAACAGTGTTCGAGACTGGAAAAATTATTATTTCCTCTTGCTTGTAAACATTAGAGGTGAACAGGTAAAATAGATACAACAAATACAGAAGAAAGAGGGGTGCACAGTGTAATTCAGGTTTCGTTTGAGTTTTATAGTCGCTCATTCTCATCTGGTCAGTAAAATACTGGAGAAAAGACAGAGGAAACGAGATCCAGTCATCCTAACGAGGAAAAGAAGCATGGTGTTTTCTGCAGTGTGAGGAAATAGTTGTGCCAGGTCCCAGAACAGTCTAGGTCACCAAAAGCCGCCACCATCTGAGGAGGATGATGCTTTGGTGAAGAAAGAGAGAAAGAAGAACCAGCATTTTCCATTGCTTCTGCCTTGGGAAGGAAAAACCTGGACATGTTCACAGTATGAACTAAGTGACAAAAGCAGTATTTTACACTCCGAGTGTGAGTCCCCTACTGTTCTCACCTAGTTCTAACTTCTCTCCTTTAAATATAATTTTGTTGCAGTTTTCCCCACCCACTGTTTTCCAAAACTCACACGTCCCCAGTCCAGATACATACACTCTCTATCCACGTTTTACCCTGCCAACTCAAGCTCTATCCAGCACCCAGCTTGCATGCCTTTTTTTTTCCCCTCTCTTTATGTGTTTTTTTTCTACAGGAAACAAATAAATCCATATATTGACACAGAAATCTCCAAGGTCAGAAACCTGTTCAGGTTTTATGGTTTGTTTTTTTTTTTTTAAAGTATTTATGCTTTTTAAATGAGTACCCCACTTGAAGAAAATTTTAACGCTGTTAATGACTTCTGAGTAAGTCAGATCAGTGTAGTTGACCTTCTGTAATATCACTGCAGTTGGTTCAGATCAACAAAAAAACCAGAAGGCATCAGATAGATTGACTCTGTCAGAAATAGAAACTGCTGCTCTCAGCAATTCTGATTTTTCCCTGTACAGACCCTCAGTTCCCAGGCATTCTCTACAACTGTTCCTTTACATGCCTTGGCTGGAGATCTGTTGGCGATTTTTTTCAAGCTGCATCTGCAAGTCGGGTGTGTAACCAAAGGCGGTGCATCGTCACAGCTCTCCTAGGAGTTGGTCCTGGCCTTACAAGCCAGGTGAGGTATATCCATCCCTTGCTTTCTCAAGTACTTCACTGGTAATTGCGTTGTAAAAGTCACGTCTGGTGCGAAGCCCCTGGTAAAGACCAGTTAGCTCTTAAGAGCAGTTACTACTGAATCATTTGGATGACTTGACCCTGAATTGAGGGGTTTTCTGTCATGGTAGATGAAGTGTTCTTCTCATGTGAAGTTGCAGTAAGTGCTTGCAGAAGCCCTCTGTACTGTTTCGCAGTAAGATCAGAAGCTGCACGGAGCAGGCATTCAGCACCGCTCAAGGAGTTCTCTAAATGATGCTGTAATTACAGTCCTTTCATTTCCCTTTGGAGGCTGGCTCGTCGATGGGCAAGCTCGGGCAAGCTTTGCAGTCTGTTAACAAGCCAGTAAAAGCCCAGCAGCCCCCTCCCCGTGCTGCCGTAAAGAGGGCTGTCGGGGAAGTTCTGTGGCGCGGTGGCTCTGCCTGGAGCGTGCCCTTGCGCGCGGCGATAGCCTTCACCTTCCTTGCACTGATAGTGATCGACACGATTTCCTGGGCATCGCACATTCAGATTTTATTATGGTATTACCAGGACATATGTTTGTGGAAAGAAGATAGATCTATCTCTATGTTTAGCCTCAGAATATAAACTCTGTAGAAATAGTATATTACCTGCATGAAACTGAAAATATGGGTGACATAGCGTGCAGGAATTGGGCCCGGCTTTGCTTACAAATCAGCTTGATGATGAGGCTGCAAAAGTTATATTTTCAGTGCTTTCACATCGTGAATTTATTAGCTGCTTGAAATTGATTTTGGATGCCTTTCATTTGCCATTGGGCTGAAGTCAAAAGCAAAATGATGATACACCACGTTTTGCTCACTCATCTTTTTATTGCTCAGCTATTGTTATTGAGTGGAAGACGTTCGGGTTGTTTCCCGAAGGAGACAGAAAGCACATTTCATTTTCTTTTTAATTGATGGAAGTTTAACCGAACGCAAGTCCCGCAATCCTCAGCCTCCATATCCCGGTGGCAGCTGCAGAGGGGTGGAGGGGCTGGGGCTGGGGTCGGTGAGATCGGGGCTGAGAGCAGCAGCCAGGAGGGCTGTCAAACTTTGTGCTCTTTTATTTGCTTGGAAGGAATGGTGCAAAGTTAATATCGACGCGGCGCTATGAAAGTGTTCAAGTAGTTATCTCTGGGAAGGTAATGTGAACTCAGCAGTATCATTGCTTTGATCTTTGGTTAAAGTCTTACAAAACTAGATTGCTGTTTGATTGACAACCTTGTCAGAGAGTGAATGAAGACTGACACTCCAATATTGAAAACGCAGCGTTTACAAAACTTAAAGCCCGAGTTTTCTCATGACACTGCTGCTTTTTTGGAAGACTGAATTTCACATTTATTTTTAAATCAGTGTATACCGTGCTGTGTGCAGCTAAAACTTGGGCTTTCAGACGGCTGGCTCACAAACAATTCTTCCCCTAATATTTGATGCAGATGTGTTTATAGCAACAGTGCTGTCATAATGTATTTGAGGATGTAGGAGTTAGTGTTTGAAGGCGTGAACGTGGTGGTATTTATCCCAACGCAATAGCAGATAACGACTGATCCGACGTGTGGGCGACCGACGCCGAGGTGGCAGGCGGCAGCTTGGTTTGGGTCGTGTATCTGGCAGTTTCCGAGTGGGTCCAATACAAGGGTTAAAGGGTTTCCACCGTATAATCATACCTTGAGGGGTTGTCTTCAGCTATTGCTTATTCCTTGAATTGTCCCCTTCATACCCTCAAGTGAACAGAGGCTGCTAAAGGGAAAGTTAATTTGTGGAGAAGACTTCTCCTTTCATGCCAGTGATCTGCTTCACTGCCAGCACTCCTCCAGTCCTACCTTACTCCTTTCTAACCCGTTTTAAATGCCCTCTGTTGGAAGGGTACCGTACCTTCTTTGCCACTTGGTCAGATTTTTCAGGCAGACCTGGGCAGCCAAGCTGTCAGTGTCACTGCATGAGTGGGGCATTGGGCAAGGTGCCTTCCAGAGCTGCCTTCCAGCCTCAACCGTTCCGTGATTCTGGTCTCACGTCCCAAATGACGTTCTGCTCTCCTGACATGGACTTGGTGCCGTGACTTCCCATCAAACTTGCCGTTCTGCTTTGGGAAGTCTCTATCCTGGTCACGTCAGAATGGCTGCTTCCAGCCTCTGTTTCCTCAGTTTCTTCTTTAAATTGGACAAGATAACATATTTTGTTCAGCTAGGAAAATAAAAAGGGGGGGGGGGGGGGGGAGCCTTAAGCAACTCCCACTCCTATTTTTATGTGAAATGCCATGATTTAAGTGAAGGGTAAGAATGAACCAGATTGTGTCTATTTCCACATGAAAATACCTTAAGCAAGGAAATATCTCCCCAAAATAATAACCCGATATCATCCAGAGGTGTTAGTGAAGAGACTATTTATATGATGCACTTTAGAAATAGACATCCAAACGATTTTCACAGAAGGGGCTGATACGCTGTGCTGTGGGGCGTAGGAACGACTTAAAACAGCTTTCAGCGTTTTCTGAGACTGCATCATCAGTTTTTCCTGACCTTCTGATTCTCAGTGTACTTCAGTATTGCTGAATTCTGAATCCAGGTCTTTGCTTACCTCTTACGTCATACATGGCTGATAGGAATCAGGGTGTGTGCAGTCAGTATCTATAGAAATATGCATAAGCATTGCAAAATGATACGTATGCAATATGATATCATATCTTTAGCTATATGAAAAACTATTAATTAAAATCCAGGATGAAAGACGCTTTCATCAGCAATGCGGCTTTGCTGAATAAACCTCACTTTTGACTGTTTTTTCAAAGTGGACGTGTTTAAGTCACGAGAATAATTTCCATTTCATCATTTGAAGTCTGGGAATGAGTGATTTCAGAGTGAAAAGCATATGTAGCCATGGTGATTATGCAGAATACATTATTTTCGAACCCCGCATTTATATCAGTACTTTTTTTATTGTGTAGAGAGTGCATGTCCACAAAAAAATAATGATCGCTTGAATTTTACCTTAAATATTTTTAAAATATTTACCTGAAATTCCTTTTGGAAATGTCTACAATCTGCTTCCATATTGCAACACATATGGTAAGAAAATCTCGCTTGCAAGTCAGTGCCTGTTTTTAAAGTTTTCCGGATTGCGCTGAAAAATAGCTTACGTACGAAATCAGTAGGGTTCGTACTTTATAACAAGCACCTTAACATTTTCTAAGCTATGACAAATTTCTCCCTAGACAATTTTTAATGTAATAATAGGATTAGTTCAGCTGTCCTTAATTTTTTTTTAATGCGTGTAGGCACTGGTGGTATATTAGGAGTGTTTCTGAGTCACTCTGGTTCTGTCTTACTCCTTCCCTGAGTCTTTAGAGGCCCCTGTGGACGTAAAGGTGGTCGCTGGTGAAGGCTTTGCTTTGTTCTGTCTGGTTCTTCCTTTCTCTCGCTGCACGTACGCGTGTGTACATGCCCCATAATGTAGATATTTAGGAGTCGGTTCTGTTGCTGCGATTTGGATAAGCATTTCTGGAACTTGTTGCATTTCGGTTAAAGATTTACAACTCTCCTTTTGCCTCAAACCTCATTTTTAAAGGCCAGAAGAGAAGAGAAACCCCAAACCGTAAACACGTTAAGTGAAATATCCATAGTACCTGCAGTTAATGGTATTTCCTTAAAGCAGGTGAGTTACCGAGCCCGCTTTTAAAACCAGAGTGTTAATTTACTGTTTCCTTTCATCTGTTGAAATAATTACTTTTCTTTTTTGCCTTCAATAGTTTGTTCTGGTCGTTAACGTTTCTGTAAAATTAAGTTTGAAAGGTGCTTTTAATGTTCAGATAGACTGCAGTGCACATTTGACTGTTAAAACCAGCCTACTTAAGGCAGAACTAATGTTTAACACTCGCAGCTATTTGAAGTAGTTCACTGCCCAGTTTAATGGTGCTGCCAAGGGCAATGGTCACATTACTTGCTGTTATGTTTTGGGGGGTTTGTTATGCTGGCAATAAAGGCAATCCGGGATATTTCTGAAAACATTGGCTTAGATTTTAAAGACATCATTTTTCTGCTAACAAGCTATAAACTGTAATTTCTTGGGGAGCAGCGGGCAAGAAGCACTGACCCCTGCCCTTGGCCACGTACGCGGATTCAGTCTCGTGGTTGCAGCCTCAGCGTTCGTGTCGAATGGCTTTTCCTGCAAGCTCTGTTGAAAAAGACATAACCAACCCGTACAAAAACCGTGGTGATGGTCAGCTGCAGTGGGAGCAGCGATCTTAGCTAATGGGAATAGGTTTCACCGTTTGTACGGTGTCAGGGTAGTTCTAATCTGCACGGGTAGGTGAGGAACGACCCTGGGTAGCCCAGCCTGGCCCGGTGGAAATTTGGTGCAGAGGTGGGAGGGGCACGGTGTGGAGACAGCTCGGCTGCTGCCCTGGGAACCACCTCCACTGCGGTCATAGCCTGACCGGTAGTGTCCGGTTCATTGCATTTCTTGTGGATGTTGCTATGAAAGTGGAGGTTCCTATCGTGAGCGTTTGCAGTGTGAAAATGCTCCTGCAGGCTTGCGTTGAGAATAGACCTTCCCAGTGGCCAAATTCTCTTGAAGCCATTCTGCTCCTAACGCTCCTCAATCTGAGGATTTTAGACTGTAGCTCAAATAAGATTATTTATGAGAATCTTCAGGCGAATAGTGCAGAAGAAAATGTACCTAGTTCTTTGAGTAGTGGAGTTGATGGAAACTTTGCTCGAGCCTTCAACAAGTCCGATGGGAAACGCGTTGTGTAGGACTGCCCCAAGTAAGCCAGCCCCTCTGCTCGGACTGAGGAGAGCGTATCCATCGCAGCTATTGCTATGTGAGGTCATGAATTCCTAACAAACGGCTGCTTTTTCTTCTTTGATAAGCAGGAGCAGGCAGAGAATTTAAAGATTAAACAATACATCTTCTCAAACAGGAAAAAAAAAAATTATGTATATTTACTAAATAGTGAGGGAAATTTTCCCCTTGGCTAGTCCAGTGCAATTCTACAGGCTTCAACAATGCTGAATGGCTGTTATTGAGAAGTGAATTTGGCTCATTCTTTTTATGCTTTTAATAAATACCCAAGGGAAAGGCAGTTGTTCAGGGGAAATGAAATACAAATAAACATAGAATTTATTCTCAGTAGGCATTCTGGGGAACTCGGAGCTCGAGTTTTATGCCGTGGGTTTTTTCCTGTTACTTGCAAGTAAAACTAAAATATTCATATCAGCTGTCAGTTCTCTAAAGCAAATTCATCCTTTCTAAAAAGTAAAAATATAGATTGAGCGGCTAGAACAGAAGCACTGTGTAACATAACAAATGGCATTGCTGCTCCAAAGTGCATCACTGTAATGGACCGTATTATTCTGGACTGTGGATACAAACGATTTTTTTTTTCACAGCATCCTGTAACAATTCTTGAGACACAATCATGCGCAAAACATCATTTGTAATTATAGCAGTTTGCCATTTTCATCTGCTCCATCCTTATTTCTCATTTGATTGATAATCCATGTACTTCAGGCTAATGAAGGTTCTTCATGCTGCCACTTGATAGACGTCACCAGGTTTTGCAACCTACATTTCAGGGCAATATTGGCATTTTTTGTTTGAAGGAAAAAGAAAAAAAAAGTCAGTTGCTTCCCAGTGCACTTTTTCACACAGATTCCTGGGCTGCCACGGAGAGATACAGTCCGGGGAGGATGTTTATTGACAGAGAGAAGAATTTAGAGTATGGATTTCATTTCAGATTAATCATTGCCCAAACTTTCAAATAATCCTTCAAAAAAAAGTGTGATTCCCCAAGTAGTGTCCTGTGGAGGGTCAGAGGCACCGTTTTGGATCCTCAATTATTTTGGTTACCAATTACTTAATTTTCTGTAGTTTATTATTATTATTAGTGACATTCTGACTTTGAAAAAAATTTTAGTTGCAAGGTCTAATGGTCGTTGGTTTAAACCAATCGTAGAAAGAGGCTTTTTACGGTTCTGGGCTGCATCTCCAGGTCCGATAGCTTTGTCAGAAGCCACGCAGACCGATGTGAAGTTAGTATTTACTGCTAGGGAGGATAAATCCAAACTTCACACGGCGTGAAAGCAGGAGCCTGTTGTATGGTTTGGGAGCGACTGAGCTGCAAAGGTTCCACTGCACCGCGACAGAGACTGGCTCTTGAAAACCATGTATTTTATTTCTTCAAAAACAGGTGGGAGAACACCTCTCCAGGTGAGGTTCGTGGTTCATTAACATTTTGATCCACGGCTTGGTTTTCATCAGCTGCAGACTTGCATCTTTGCATAACCCTCCCAGAAATAGCTTCTTCGCCGGCGCCGCCACCTCGGGGTGCAGCGACCTTTGTGAGAACTTCAGAGCTCGCGCGGCAGCCTGTACAGCATCACCACCTTTCAGGGTTTTACAGAACTAGCTGAATAAATCTGATTTTAACTACTACTTTCAGTCTAGAACCCTGCCTTTTAATAACCAATTGAGGCATTGTTTCGTTGTGTTTATTCAGCGCCTACAAAGCGCTGCTTGACATGTGTTAGACCTTCCATAGCAGTGCGCAGCTGTAGCCCATCCAGCAGTTTCCAAATGAGTTTGCACAAGGAAGAAAAGAGCCATCTGAGCAACACTGGAGGGAGACAGGAGCAGACAAAAGGCAGAGTTAAGTGCTGCAAAAAAAGAAAAGACCCCGTTGAGAGAGAAATTTCTGAGCAAATGCCTCACTTTCTCAGGGAGATACTGTAGCAGGCAATGTACATTGATTTTAGCACATGAAGTACGTTGCGTTTGGGATTCATTAAGCTCCATTTTGTGCACTATCGTGAATGGGTATGTCAGCCACTCTCTCAAGTAATGCACACTCTCAAAGCAAGGAGGTAGAATAAACCCAAGTGAAAATATAGAGTAAGCCGCTTGTAAAAGGAAAATGCTTTGGTTGCTAAAAGCCTGAAGTCACAGTAGCAGCAATCAAAACCTAAACATTTTAAAATGATTTTATGCATGTAGAGTTTTTAATGTGACTTACAAACACCAACACTGGAAGGTCAGATGCACTAATGTCATTTGGGAGAAAGTACGCAGACAACTTGGGTATTTTTTAGGTTCTTTTTTACTGAATATGGGCTAAGTTGTTTGGGTTTTGGTCACGGTTGGTTTTTTCAATTTCTGTATTTGATGCAGGAGGGTGCTTCAGATGATGCTATTTTCTCTCCCCTCTGTTTTTCTTGGCAACCAGCTGCAGGGCTTGCTGTGGCACTTCACCGCCTCTCCAGGCGTTGGCTGCCAAATCTAGAAGCCATAAAGTGGCGAATCCCCGAAGTTGGAATTTTCAGCCACCAACCAAATCCAAGGCTGGTTCGAAATCTGTTTGTGAATGCATGAGAGGTCTGGAGTGCTGGGTTTCGGTGTAATTTGTTTTGGGGTTTATTTTGGCTTTAGCTGAGAAGCATGTAAGTCCAAGAGATTTATCCAAAAATCTGTTTAGTAGATTTTATTTAGTAATGATGGCGCCAGTGGCATTTTTTGTTTGTCTTGAAGTCTACTGTTAATTGTAGTGATTCAGAGGCAAAAGGTTCACGAAGTTTCTCAAAAGTTTCCTAGAGTGATTGGTCTGCAGTGCCGATCACTGGAAGATTGGGATTGTACATACATGGCTGTGAGGGGAAAAAATAATCCTCATTGCTCAGGGCTCCAGCTTTGGGCTTTGCCTTCAGCAGATACGAGGCTGTTATGAATGAAGTTAGCCTAAGCACGGGGCTTTACTGCCAAACTTTGCTGTATGCCGCACTCTGCAGCAGAGCATAACTTGATGCATCTTGCTGCAGGAGGTGACTGGGACTGGTGCTTGAGGTCCTGGGCAGCGAGGCGAGCGTGTTGACCAGTAACTGTGCTAGTAACCTGTTAGAGGACCCTGCAATTAGCCTCTTGTGGTTTAAATTCTTAATTTAAAACTTTTTTTTACCAGTGCTGTTCCGTGTCAGATACGCATTGGGAGTCACTGCTAACGAGGCGGTCCCTGCAGAGGTGCTACCCCTGCGAGGTGAGGCGTGGAGCGCCTGGCTGCACCGTGTCCCCAGTAGCCAAGCACACCGCTCAGCCCGAGCCGAAGGGAGATACAGCAGATGAATGTCAGAGAGCCGCGGCTCTCTGCAGAAGGCTTTCCTCTGTCTCTCCTTTCCCCGGTATTTGATCTCTTTAAAGAGCTCAGGGTAAGTGACAGCAGTAGACTTAACAGTTATTAGGTTGCAAAGTAGTGGATGTGGACTACTTGGTGGTTAGCTTACGCTGGTACTCTGACGGCAGCTGCCGTTCGGGTCAGAAAGAGTTTTCCCTTTTGATAGACTGGCTGTGCGCTCGGAAAACTTGTCTTTCCCCAGAGCATCGTGTAATTACTTGGTGGTGAAGAGCTGTGCTGCGTTGCTATGGACATGCGGCTCTCCGCGGCCAGAGCTGCTGCGATGCTGATCTATGTGAGTCTAATCATTCTGTCCCTGAGATGTAATATCGATACGCCAGGACAACATTTCTATCAGAGGGGCTATTACTGGCCCTCTTAGCTGAAGAGGGGAGGAGGACGGGGACAAGCCCAGTTCTGACCGTTCTTAGCCTGAGAGAGGCTTGCTTGCTGTAGGGGCCAGTTCTGCAGCTCGAATATCTGCAGGCGACACCGGCATGCCCTGACCGGCGGCTCTGGGGCGTGCTGCTGCACCCCACGGGCCGGCTGAGCCCCGGCTGGGAGATGGGTGCACGGCTTGTTTGGTGCAGCACCCGGGCTGCTGCGGCCAGAGCCAGGAGGCAGCCCAGCACCCTCGGCCTGGGCTGCGGGACCGAAGGACGTGCTGCGGGCAGCGTGGGACGTCTGGGGAGCTGGCGCAGGGTGAACGTGTTCTGTGGAAGTCCTCAGCTGGGCTGTGTCAGGAATCGTACTGATAACAGCTACCGCACAGAACGGTACTCACCTGTAGAACTAGAAAGTTAGAAGGTAAAAAGGGGTGAATTTCTTGTGCTTCTGGTAATCGGGGTTTATAAAATCGATGCGTAACGGAACGGAATTCGAACGCTAGGATATGTAAGCAGGGTACTTCTTCGTTCACATCCCAGGAGTTCATAAATTCATTCGGAAGGGAACTTGTAAGGCGATCACCTTTCTGGGTATGTTTTCCTGTGACGGTAATCATCGTTCTCCCAGCGATCAGTGTTGAAAGTTGTCTTATTTCTGCAGCGCAAAAATCCTGCTGGTGAACGTCCCCCAATTGCACTTGTAATTATTTCTGATTAGAAGTGCCCTGGCCTGACAGCACCAGGGAAATTAATAGGAGAAGCTTTCTACAAGTTTCAGAAGATGAGCAAAGACATACTCCCTCTTAAAATTATTTAAGCAGGTGCTGTGGGAAGCCATTGCTTTTATAAGGCTCTTCAGATGTTTACAGCAAAGCATTTTTTCCCAGTGATTGAATTTTTCAAAGTACTAAAATACCACGGAGAAATATGTTTCCCACCAGTTTTATGGCTCCCTGGATGCATTCTATACAAACCTTGTATCTGCCTGGACACAAACACTCTATTGCAAAAAGATATCTTGCCCTTTTAACAAGCTATACTGCTTTGAAAGCATCCGCTGCAGCACCAGGGGGAACGTCAGTACCTTAAGAGTAATACTTCTTTAAGGGCACTATTTTATTAAAGCAGACCTTAGTAATTTGTTCCTGACTGTTATACACCCTTACTTTATTAAAGGTATTTTACATCTGTGGAGGAGATTACTACCACTCCTCTTTTCTCCACTGCTTGGCTTTAATGGATGGTGTGGAATATAATATTTATTAAGCCTAAGCAGGGGAGGACATAATAGCAGAATTGTCCTTTATAACCTATTTTACACAGTTGTAAAATAAACCTTAATAAAGCAGGAATAATTATCCAGGAATACGCAGGAAATGGAGTATTCTGCCTGCTTCAAATATTTGCAGGACTTAACTGCTGCTTGTACATGTACTTTAAGAAAATGAACTCAGCGGTAATAATATTGGTGCTAGCTTGGTCCTGTTTTAAAATATATTCAGAGATGAAGTATCTCGTGTGTCATAATTACCAGGTTAGCATAAATCATATAATACATAACCATAATCCCTATATAGTATTAACTGTGTATAATCCTACGGAAGACAAACACATTATAAAATCATTTATACTTGCTAACTTTGAGGTTTGGGGAGTTCCTTTACTTTACTCTGGTGGCACCGGGGGCCCCGCGGCTGGCTGCCTGGCACCACGCGGTTCTGCTGGTGACCTCTAAGCTTTGATGTCAGGGAATAACATCATCCCTTATTGCTCCGTTCTTACGCCTTTAGATTTGCTTGTGGACACAGAGGACTTAACTGATCGCCTGGACCCCAGAGGCAGTGAGTGACGTGGTTCCAGCCGGGCTTTGCCCGGGGTTAGGCACACAGACGTTGCACCTAGCGCGTTTAAACGGTTCCCTGGGCCAGGAAGATAACTTGGGAAAAGCCTTTCCTGGTGGCACCTTTGCAGCTTTAGCGGGCAGGTGGAGTTTTTCGGGTGCCAAATGGGAACGCAAGCGTGCGTGCCATACTGATGAAAATCTGGTCCCCAAAGCTGATCACCGCTATCTGGAAGCGTTTATATAGTTGTGGGGGGTTTGTGAATAGGAAAAAACGGAATCTCTCTAATGAGATCTGTTTCAAATTATTGGTTGTACTACCAGGCACTGCAGTAAAGGGAGGAGGTGATGAGAATTATTTGAAAGCATATTGTATATTTTTATTACAGTGAGTGGGACATGAAAGAAGTGCCAACTGTGGAGGCACAGAAGGCCCTTTTGGGTACATGATTCGCTCATCAGTTCTTAAGTACTGCCTGTCTTGCCGGCGGCAGCGCGCCTCACCCCGCGGGCAGACCTGGGTGGGTGGCTTTCGCAGGCAGCTGCCAGCTGGTCCTGCCCGTTCTGCAAGTTGCCCCTCCTGGGAGCTGCCTCCTGTGCAGCAGCTGTGTAGCTGCAGTTAGCACGGCGCTGGGACTGAGCTGTTGCCCTTCTCCCTGGGTCCCCCCACGGGGCTGTTGGCACATTCTGAAGCACCGTTTGTTAACCGGAACGTGATGCCTCTCTGATCGCAGTTGTGTTTGGCCAGGCTGCCCGAGGTCGTGGCGGAGCAGGCGCGGTTCTGCCTGCGAGTGGACCTCACCGTCGGTGTGGTGGGGTCTGACGCTCTCCAGCCAGCTCTGGCAGCCTGTGCTCTAGGCTGACGGTTCCATTAACAGACATTTCTTCAGCTCGAAGACCATCAACCTGTTCCTGTTCATCTTCACCACACCCAACCCGTGTTTATTTACCTTTCTCATGCAATAATTTTACTGTCTCCTGTGCTGCTTCTGGGGTGGCTTTGTTTTTCTGTCTCTCGTATGATTTCTCCTCTTGGTGGCACTCACTGGAATCTGTCTCAAAGGAAAAAAAGGGAAGAATTTTGTATTAAGGACCTAATGCAGCTTTTTCCTGATCGGATATTCCAGAAGGACTGGGAAAGTGATTCCTATCTTCCCCCTTCCTTCCTCATTTCTTCCTCCTCTGGTCCTATTTATATATTTTTTTCATAAGTGAATATTGTGGAAATGATCTGGACTGAAGTTATTACACTAATTATCCAAACTGGCATTTTTGCAGTGTGTGAAAGGACAGAGTGGTATGTAAAATAGATGCACTAAGAACACCTACAGTATGACAACAAGTAGCAGGGTAATTGCTGAAAATGAAGTCTTTTCTGCTATCCCTTCCCTTCAACATCTGTTGTTCCATATGGAGTCATAAATATTTGCAACAAAATAGTTGAAGAAATAATCTCAACATTAATAGGGAAAAGCTGAATCCGCCAAGAAAATCGAAGAATCTTTTTTTCTTTTTCTTGGCAAGTTCCTCCTACCCATCCTCATCTGACAGTTTAAAATCTCAGTAGAATAGTCAGACTACAGCGATGCTTAAAAATCACCATGAAAAAAACCTCTGTGAATGTTAATAGGCGAGTTAGCCGAGAAAAAATTTATAACCTCTTGATAAGGGCAGGGAGGAGGATTTTGTTTATTTTGTTTCATTTCCCTCCTTTCTTCCATGCCACAGTAATTGTATTACTGTGGAATAGTTCACATTTTCTTTTTGTCAGTAGAAATAATGCTCTTGTCAGGGGGAGGAATGACAAAGTACTGTTTCTAGCTGAGAAGAAGCGGTTACTTTACATTGCCATATGGCAAATGCAGATCGATCGCACCTAAGCGTCTACGTAGAGTAAGCAGCAGTTTAAAGCACAGAACAACTTCAAGGGTGTTGGAATCCGGATGACCCAAACCTGCCTGAGGAGCAGCTAATAGGAGAAAACCTGCTTTTTATACCAGTAACGCAAACTATAAATGGTAAATTACTGTTGATCACGTAAAATCCAGTCTTTGTGAAGGCATTTTATATATTTATTAGTAAACTTAATTCTACTTACGCTTCTCCTTAATGCGCAGGATCTAATCAGGTGCCGTCAGTGGTATTTGTTTTTCTTTATCTGTACCTGTTGAACTTTGCACTGAAGTTACTTGCGATGAAAGACTTCGGTCGAGTGAATTACGGCACTTCTCAATTTCATTTTTTAATATTGCAAACCCCGTATCTCATCTAACTCGAGTCCTTGTTTTTTTAAGGTTTGAATTAATAAAATATTTTCAGGTGTTTTTACCGTCAGCGCCTTGTGAACATCGGTGTATATTGTAAACACGAAGTTATAAATAGGTGTCATTTTCTGTGTTATTAATGAGAGTACATTGATGAAAATGTCAAAGCTGCATAATTATGCACCTCTTGATAAAGAGCGCACAAACAAAGACAATTTGGAGACTGTAATTTCAGCCTTTTCCAGGGAAAATTTTGTTTCTCTGCTTTTTGCCTCCTCCTCCTGTTCCAACACCAAGGACACCCCTCAGGAGCGCGCCCCCTCAGCGGCCCTGGGAACGCTCCGGGAGCGGTGCCGCGCTCTGTATTGCCCTGCTCTGCTGAAAACAGCAGAAAGGTTTTGTTAGCACTTTGTCAGGACAAACTCATCTGATGTCAGAGTGCCTGGATGAGATGCTGGGATGGGGGCACCGGGGGATAGTCCATGTTACAGCTTCGTGGTAGTTTCCAAAAGCTTTTAAGGCACCCTGGAAGTGTATCTGTGATGCTTAGGTGCTGTTCCTAAAGCGAAGTTTCTTCGTGGCAAAGCTCAGCAGTGAGGAACACTTGCGTGCTATCAGGTTGTATCGGTCATTGGGGAATGAAATAAAGTCTGATGTAAAGCTAGCGCGCTGGATTAATCAGCTACTCCCCAACTGCCTTCACTGACCCTCTTCATTCAGGGACTGTAATTAAGAAAAACAGCAGGGACTTGAATTTGGCACCTGGATCACAAGGTTGAAGCAGTAGCTTTCGAAGTCCGATAGGTGCCAGCTGAGGAGGAGGTGTCTCTTTCCTCGCTGATGAACAGGGGAGCTCAGCTCCTGGCAGAGGAGGAGGGAGGGGGGAAAAGGCAGCACAGGCTTATGGAGGATTTTCGGAGTTGTTAAGACACTGAAGACAGATAACCCTGTCCTTGCAGACTTAGGGATACAAAATACTTGAACTAAACAACGCCTCAGATTACCGGCTTCTTATACTGAACTGCCTGTAACAGAAAAAATTCTACTAGTTTCTAGTTGAGCAACACAGGAGTTGCCAAGGTTTAAAATTAAAATAAGGAGTCTCACTTTTTTTGAAAACTGCTTTTTGGAGTCGAAAATTCAGAATTTGGGCCTTAATTCTGTCAAAATACCCGTGTTTGGACACTGCTGCCTGTTCCTGTTGTTGAGGAGTAGTTACACAAGTGGAAGGGAAGGGACCTCTTGCCACTATAAAGAAATGTTGGCTTGGATGACTCTCCAAGTTCTTTGGGCAAATAATGGTACTTCAAGTAAAAATGGATCTTATTTTCAGAGGTGAGTAGCACGTACAACCCAGCCGATGCTGCAGATCCTCTGTTTATTTTATTAACAGTCAAAAAGGTCCATTGGAGTGTCTGGGCTGTTCTTTCCTAACTGTGGACCATCACTCAGATCTGAAGCTCAAAGAACTGTAATTGCGATAACCATTTTAGTCCTTAGGTTTCTAAATTGTGTGTCACAGGCAGGGAGCAGGAGTGACCCAGCTGCCGTGTGTGTCCAAACCCAGCTTATTAATGCTGGCTGAAGGCTTTCGAGATCAGCTGTCTTGGTTAGGAACTACCAGATTAATAACCATAAATTGTTACTCTCTTCTCCACATGCCACGTATTTATTCGGAGTTCTAGTCTGTAAGTTGTTTGAGGTGAATGATGCTTATACAGCTCCAGATAGATCAAGTTTTGAAGGGTTCGTGAAGAGGTAACTTGGTGGTCTAACTACTGTTGGGCAAGATATAAATTGTAGCTTTAAAATTTCTGCCTTGTTCTGAGAGGAATGAGACACGTCGAGTGTATCGGGTATGCGAGTGATGGATTTAGAAGCATGCCTTCTGAAAGGGTATAAACCAGCTGGCAAGTGGAATTGCCTCTTGGTTTGGGCCGTGCACTGTCATGCGGGGAGCAGTTTGTGTTCTCCTCCTGTTCCCACTGCCGCATTTCATCCATAGCTTGATGCTTCATTTTCCAGTCCCTATTTCTGCAACTTAGGTAGAAGAAAGAAGATGAAATACTTCAGTATATTCTATTAAGAACAAGAAACTTTCTAGCAGATTTCCCTGTGCGTTTTTGGGATAATATTCCATTCACTGATTTACTGGGGATTTCTGTTCTCTGCAATGTAATTCTTGCTTTCATCTATTCATCTGGATGCCAGCTAGAAATTAAAATAAAAAGACCGCGCTCTAAATGGATCCCTGAATGCTATTAGAAAGCGTGGCAGGTTCAACAAACAAGCTCGATAAAAGTAGTCCCCGCTTTGCTTCAATAAATAGAGAGGTTGTTTGTGTCCTTGGTTGGATTGTAGTTGTCCTGCCTTTATTTCTTGCTTTTTCTTTTGTCTCTGTGTGAGTGCAGCTTTTAGCATTTATATTTTTAGTGCTTAAATCAACTTTTTTTTTTTCTATTAAAGAGATGCATTTGATACAATCCACAGAAAATGCTTCTAACACGTGCCAGTTTTAATTATGATTTTTCAAGTCAAGCTAATAAATTCCAGCCTAACTGTGCATTTACTCAGAACATGGGCAGGATGTAGACACCGTTCAGATGTGAAGACCTATTACAAGATTGAAATAGATTTCTAATGCATTTATCATTCATCTTTGCAGAGTGTGATTTCAATCAGAAAAAAAAAATGATGAATGGTTTGACAGCTTCCACCCATATACGCTAAAACATCATACGCTCCTTCTAGTTTTCAGCTATTACAGACGTTAACATGCAATGTGACCTTGGTCTGCAAAGCATGTTTGGTTAGCACAAAAACTTAATCATAAGAAGTCATAAGTAGAATCCTTCTTCTTTACTGCCCTTTTTCTGGGACTTGGAAATTTATTGCTTCTGGGACAGGTAGGATATGAACAATGGGCCAAATAGAGTCCAGGGTTATCTCATCTGTGTGAAAACTGCTGCTGAAAATCGATGTGACCTCTGCTACACTGTCATCCCAATTCCCACCCTCTGTGTCCTATTTGTCTTTTGGTAGAAGCTTAGATCTGTGCGCTGTCTCTATGTGTCTCTCTTGGGCCAGATTATCAAAATGAATCATTGCCTGCATACCTCTTATATTTCTATTTATTTTCCTGGTGCTGACTAGGTCTGATGAAATATGATTCTTTTTGCATTTGATCCTCACTGCAGCAAGCAGCACCTAATTTAGCTGTGTCTATCTCTTTAAAGAAGAGTAATACTATTTTGAAACTTCAATCTGCTGTACAGTAACATTACAGACCATAGACCATGCAGCCTGTCTTCACAGTCAATAGTAATTTTCCTTTCGGCCAATTTAATGTTACTACTTTCATCTCCAAATAGGAGAGATTTCTAGGGATTTGAAAGCAGCTCTGGTTTTGTTATGCATACTTCATGTAGCACCTCCGCTTTCAAATGCCACTTCTCCGAGTCTTTTGTGACTCCGTGGCTTTTATGTTATTTCTGTGTAGCATTGGGCGCAACAGCTAATCAGTTTGTTTTAAAAACTCTGTTTAAATATGAGAAACGATGCGTCTGAGTCAGCAGGAACTCCGCGGGCTGAGTCTGTTACCAGAGTTGTTTTTTAAAACGGATCGTTTAAATTAGGTGAACACAGCTCTAGGAGAGCTCAAAGATGTGTGGAGGTGACTGGCTGCTGTTATTAGTCCTGAGGAATCATTAGGAAGATGTTCCCTTTAATGAAGTCATACAGAGAAAACAAAATCCTCCCTAAACAGAGATTTCAAAGAATACTTGCAAAGGGCTCCTGCTCCCGGTTCGGTGTTGGCCGGTGTGTTCCAGAAACAGCAAGACGTGCCTGATGCTCCTGGAGGTTGTTAAAGTAGGTCATAGCTCTGCTGTAGAGGCACCCTGGTCAGGTAATCCTTGTCAGATTCTCTCTGGGGGTTTTGTTTGGTTTAAATAGAAGAGGTGAGAGAAAGCAGCCTTTTGAATATCGTGTGGCCTAATTGTGGCTTTAAAATGACCACGGCCCTTGACAGATGCAGCTCTCAGGACGGGCTCTGCAGTTGCCCTTAGATAACACGTGCGTCCTGGGCTCCCGGTCAATACGTTAGTTGCAAGCTTTACGAAAAAGCAGTTGCTGAGAACATATTCTTCATGATTTCTGCAAGTGCAGGAACATAATACAGATAGACTGGCTTTCCCTGGAATATGACACCGAAATATTCTTTCAACATTTTAGAGTAAAATAGATGGGCAGAGTTGGGCTTTAAAGACTGCTAGATTTTAATTTTGTGGTTTTCAGCAATCAGCTCGATGTTTAAAGTGAATACGTGGGGAAGAAGTACTGGCAGGCATCCGGGAGAAGGAGATGCATTTACTACCCTAAAATGTGTTTAAATTATCCTACTCAAAAACGTGAGTTTGTTGCTGGCAGTACCGATTCATCACCAAACTTAGAGTTAATGTCGTTTCTTTCCGGATACACCTTTCTACTGTCCGTGCACAGCTTGATCTGTAACAACAAGATCTATTTCAAACCACGAGCGAAGGGGAAGCTCCAGGTCCCGATTCCACCGTTTAGTAGAGGCGCATCAATCTAGCGCTGTGCAGGAAATCACAGGCGTCAGACCTGTGCCGGGCACCCTCCTCTGACCCCAGCACCCAGCTCTCCCTGTGCCTCCCGTGGATATAACTCAGCGAAGTGCTTTTGGGCACTGCCTGGAAGTAGAAAGGCTGGCAGTAGCGAGGTACTTGTTAAGAGATCCTGCACTGGCGCTTCCCTGGGGCTGGCTGGGCAGGAGGGGGTGACTCCGTGGAGACGATTTACTGCTGAGCGTGGGAAGGGTATCGGTAAAGGCGTGGAGATGGGATACATCTCTTGATTAGAGTTTTGTCAAGGTTATAGCCACAAAAAAAGCACATCACCGGATGGCAAACATGATGGGATGGAGAAAGGTCATTCAGGTTTAATGATCTGCGTAATACTGTTATAATTCTGTGGTATAATTCTGTGGAATCTGAGATATAATAGTCTGTACTCTATTACAGCCCCCTTAGAGCCCTCCGTATATTTATTATTGTTCTGGACTATTTTGCAAACTTTCCTTTGCAACAGTCACAGCTGCCCAAAGACCAAAACAATGTCAATTTTATTAAGGTGCCTGGGTTTTGACTTGCAGGTAAACAGAACGGTAGTTTCTAGAAATTACATTTTCCGATATTTCCAGTGCTTTCTGATGTTGCTTTTACACCTGTCTTTACAGAAGAGGTCCAAATTGCCATTCCAATAATGAAACCAAGCTTAGACAAAGTCCAACTGGCTGGACAGGCCTTGCCTCCCGGATTTCCAGCGCCGTTTCTTTTTGCTGATGGTCTTTCATCGGTAGAAACACTATTAACCAACATCCAGGTAAATCATTCTCTGAAGGGCCAGGCTCTGAAACGATAGATAAATGCGCTTCTTTGCCAGTCTCTTTAAAAAGTTTCAGAAACTATTTTGTATCTGCAAATCTAATTTCTTTTATGCAATATAATGCTCAGATTTCCACTCTCTGGCATTATCGATCGTGAAAGGGTTTCATACGTTGCCTATTTGACTTAATAGTTGGCAATACTGGTCATATTAAAATTCACCCGTCTCATTATTCCTCCTTTGCTTCTCCCTGCAGCTGACCGAGGTCAGCAGTGCTACGGCACTCCGTTTGAATAAACCACATCAGTAGGATGAATTAGCAGAAGTTATACTGCGTGATTCCATGCCGTGGGGCTGCTCATATATAACGTTTGGCTACTTCAGGTGCCCAGCTGCATTCCAGGTCTATAGGATCCTGCTTGTAATTATTCTGTTTTCCTAGAGAATGTAAAAGAAACAAATGGATGAATTTTGCAACTGCTTAAACAAAATGGGATTTTCAGACCTTACCTCTGTGTGTGTTTTAGGGCCTGCTGAAAGTGGCTGTGGACAATGCGAGAGTCCAGGAAAAGCAGATACAGCAGGAAAAGAAAGAGTTAAAGATGGAGCTTTGTAGAGAGAGAGAACTAAGAGAGAGCCTGGAAAGGCAACTCACAGCCGAGCTGCAAAGCAGAGGTGAGTGAATGAAAAATGGAGTTTAGGTATCTATTAAATGTGTAACCCTTTGGCATTTCCAGCCGGAGCTGCTGCGGACTCGGAGTTAACTGACATTCATACTTCAGCGTAATGCAGCAGTGGCCCAGCACTGGTAATGAAAGATTTAAATTTAATAAAAACAGAATGAAGCACGCTCCTCCGTAAGCAGGCAGAGCAGTGACTGAAGGATTATTTCCTGGAGGGCAACTGGCCACAGAGAGTTTTGGCAGTTCTGAGGAGGAAAGCTGATTCAGTTTCATGGCTTTCACATGCGTTATTACCACTCTGCCCTGTATTCCCAGCCCGACTGCTTCATTTGACAGCTTTAATTTCTTCTGTTTTCTGCTATTATCCTCCAAGCATTGAGAATCACTCTTACTGTGGGAAAGGATAGGTCTGTAATTTGGGTATTTAGGGGATTTTTTTTCATTACCTTACTACTTACATAGCCCGCATTTCTGTAGGTTAGATGCTAGTCCCCTAGTTTTTCTTGTAGATAACTTCAGTGCAACAAACTAGACAGAACTATGAGAAATTGTCTACTCAAGTGCAAGATCTGGAGCAAATAACCCTAGATAATTTTTTTTTCCATCAGGAGAGCGAGATACAAAAGCACTCCCCATATGGGGCCTTCTAGGACAAAACCATGACTGTTCAGAAGCTTTTGATAATAATAGGCAATCAAATCGGTAAATCTGAATTTTTCGCTGTGATATTGCAGCAGGATTCTTTTTAAAATTCAAGTCTGCAGCTGAAGGAGAGGAATCGTACTTTACGTGCCAGAAGCTACTTTTAGATTATCCATGAAATCGGGAAAGATAAAACTAGATAAGGACGAGCCCGTAGGTGCCGAGGTACGATCTTCCTGTGCCTTTTGAACTGAAACTGGGCGTGTAGAACAGAGCTGTCTGCAGCGCCGAGGCTCGCTGAGCCTGGAGGAGCTGTGAAGCATCACTAAATACTCCCCAAGTTGTTAAATGGCAGTGGGTGTTCAGCAGTGTCGCATCACCCCAGCCTAGGAGTGAACGAGACTGAAACAATCCCCTCTCCCTGTCGGCTGGCCGAAACAGGGGTTTCACCAATGATCAGTATGTCCAGAACCGTTTGTCTTCCAGGTCATCACCACACGCACATCTTCGGTCTTGCAGAAAGTCAGAGGGAGGCTCTTTCACATGGGTGGCTCAATTTTCCACGCTTATGTTCTACAGATCACATTTTGACATCCATAATTTATTAAGTCTCTCTGAGATTTCCCATGTAATGGTATCCTTTGGTTTGGGTTTTTTTTTCCCTCCCCTGACTGGAGCCTTCACAAATCCAGAAGGATCTGTAAAAGTCACTAGGAATTCAGCTGAACAAGTGGTCACAAAAAGTGATGTAAATACTGTGGATTTTCCCAGAATTTTTCCAGATTTTTTAGTAAATTTTCTAACAATATTTTGTGATTTGAAATTCGCAGGTATCTAATATATAGGAGAAGCACATAAACAAAAGGGATTGCAAGACACTGCTCATATAAACTCACCTTCCATTTTAACAACACTTGGGAGCGGTACGTGCCAGCGTGCACACTAGCAAACTTCACTCTGCAATAGGTGGTAATCTCAAAAGGGCATTTTTGACAAACAAGAGCCCTCTACAGATGGTTCAATAAGGACAGTCTGTTAGTCCGCAGGAGCCCGGGAGGGGCTGCTTGAGGCAGGTGTTTCAGATGTAGTCTAGCCCAGGTAATGGTAACCTAGTGCTGGTGAACAGTAAGGTTAAACATGGGATTAAGTTCCAGGGTTTGAAAAGGCTGAAAAGGTGCGTTTTATTGCTTGAATTTATATAGATGAGGCAGTACAATCATAGCCAGTGTCAGCAGTTCCCAGTGAAGATATTGATCATCCGGCTGCAATTAGTACAGTGCAATCCTGTAGTTAGAGTTTTAGCTTTATTTATAGTTGGGTTTAAGGCTGAGATTAGCCATTAATACTTCTGTTTTCTGCCGGGCTGTACTAATGGCCTGCGGGTGATCTTTGTGAGGGTGCTGCGTCTGCTTTGTCTGCAGAGGGAAGACGCGGCGACTGGGCAGTGCGTGGCGGTCTCCCCCGAGCCGTACAGGAGCACCGGTTACTGCCTTGTTACCTGTGCTGAGCCCGACCCGCCAGCCGCTCTCCAGCGTTCAGGGAAGTGGCTAGTGCAGGCATATACTTGGTTTGCTTGCCAGGGTTATAAGCTTGGTTTCTACCTGCAAAGTTCCCTTTTCATTTCCAAGATTCTCAACATACACTTGGTGCTTTTGTGTTTCTCTCCTTTCTTTGGCTTTCCCTCTTTCTGTCTCCCACTAGTGATGAAGTACAAAAGTACTCACATCGCTCAGCTCCTACCCCTTCTCTACGCAATCAGTCTGTCGTCTGAGTCTGTACCCACTTAACCCAGCTTCTCAACGGCCTCGCACCTGGCTGCCGCTCGTGGCTCTTGAGATTGCAGTTACTCTGCTGCTCCATTTTTACCAAAAGAATTGCCACCCAGTTCGGTGGGGGTTCTCTGCACACCATTGCTACTGGCGTTTCAGATGCTCCAACATGGCGCACACGCACTTCACCTGCAGAAATAAATTTTATTCCTTTTTAATGTTAGGAAACATAACTAAACCCAAATCTCTGACACATTCAGGGAAGACAAAACCCTTGGGTTGTCTTTCTAGATGGAACTACTCGGGGAGGAGGCTGCAATTCTCAGCATTAAGGGAAAAGGTTAGAATGAAGGGTGAGAGATTTATTTAATTTTGAGGATGTACATGGCCACTGCTGCTGGAAATTAGTTGAAGCCAATGATCTGCTCAACCAAACTCTGCAGAACTGTAGCTGGAATTTAGTCCAAATTGGTGAAGTCTGTCACGTGAACCATTGGGCTGGCTCTGAAACTCAGGTTCTGGTCAGAATGGGGCTGTTCCAGAGTGAGAGTAAGTTTTAAGACTTCAACAAGATCTAAAGCCCTTTCAGATCGTTCATTGTTTCACTGTGGGATATGGCCTGGGGTGGTTTTTTTTTTTTTTTGGTTTTACATCAGATTCATGCCAGGTTTTTATTTTTTCTTCTTGAGCTAAAACTGGGCCCTTGAACTTTGAACATAAACTCATTTGCTGTCTCCATTATGTATTAATTGTGCTTTAACAGCCATTCTCACAATATATTTACATTTCAGCAACAATTCAGAAACGCTTGAAGAAAGAAAAAAAGGCAAAGAGAAAATTGCAGGAAGCTTTGGAATTTGAATCAAAGAGAAGAGAACAAGTGGAACAGGCGCTTAAACAGGCCACATCAGGTGACGGTCTCAGGATGTTAAATGGTAATGTCTCAGTTGGCCTTTCACAGTTAGCTTAAAATGATGTTTAATTGAGTGAAAAAACATAAGATGATGCACAAAGCAAATTCCAGAGTAAAAAAACCCCGCACAATCCTTTCCTGAAATAATTAAAAATCTATTTCAGGCCGTGTGCTCTGGGTCATGAATTAAAAAAATAAGTAAGTCTGCGACTAGAGAAACAGGCAGAGCAGTTTACACAGACATGACAGGAAATGCTGAATATATTACCAGAGAAATCTGTTCCAGTGCCAGCTAAGACAATGTGAAATTTGGTTCCTGTAAGGTTCTCTGAACTCTTCTCTCCCAGCAGATTCATTTTTAGAACTGCTGAGCTTCATTTTAAAAGCGGTTTGGCTGAAGTTCGCTCAGCCTCAGGACCTATTAAGTTTGTTGAATATGTATCGACTTTCAGAGCTGACTGGGTTTTGAATACCTCCCAAAGTGTTCTTGTGAAACAAAGGCAAATCAGTTCGTCTCCTCAACGGGGTGATTGTCTTTTGGGTAGTGGGAGAATTTGCCTCTCCTGCTTAATGTGGTTTTAGAACTTTGGTTTGAATCTTTAAGACGGAACCTCATGGAGTTTTAATTAATTTCAGGTTCTGTAGGTAAGGTTTAATATGTGTGTCCCTACTCCAGAATTGCTGCAGAGACTCAGAGCGACATTCAGTCTCTGCTGTGTTCGTATGTCGTGTGGTCTGTACGTGGACTTTGTGCTGCCTGCTTTGGGCCCTGAGCTGCAGTCACGTACGCAGACTGCCAAAACTGCCCGAACTGCTGAGTAAAAGTAATGAGTTTAGCTGCTCTTGAGTTCTCAGTGGTGAGGGCTGCCCAAACTGCTTTCTGAAGTTTGGGCTTTAGTGAACTGCCATTGCCACACTCTGCGATGGACTGCGAGCTGGGCTTTACCTAGAGCACCCAAGAGAGAAAAACTCTTCAAGTAGGAGAGCAGCACCTTTCAGAGGCATCCTCATCTGCTGGGTTTCATAGTCCAGCATATCATGGTAGTCAGGAATTGTCTGGCTTTGCTGATGAACCAACAGTGAGCGGTGGTGCTTCTGGCATGGGTATACAGCTTGTGGTTGCACCATGATAAGGGACAATGACCCAAGGAAGAGCAGGTGGACAGAAACCTGCCACTGCCTCCACTGGATCAGAAAAACGCCCGGATCGGATCCCACAGACATAGCCATCACCTTGAGATGCATGTCAGAAAAAAACCCCAAATCCTGATACTCTGTAGGGTCTTTCACCCAGAGCCTGCACCTGCTGCTCACGCAGTTAGAAGTGGAAGCCACAAATCAAAGGGTACCAGCGTGCCAGCACTGTAACAGATCTTCACATCTGCGGTCGTGGGCTGGCTGCGCACGGTTTGATTTGCAGGCACACGCAGGTAGTCATCTATATGTTAGTGCCTGCAAGAAGCTGGTATTTACATGCTAATCTGATTGCACATGCAAATCAGGTAGCTCATTAGCATCTTAATCCACAATTTAATTGCAGGTACAATTTTATGACAACAAAATGTGAAGGGCTATTCTGAATATTTTTTAATTTAAGTCTGACAGTCTGTCTCATTTAACAGATGCTGTTATTAGTTACAGATGACTTTGTCATTTTACATACATACAACATGTACTCCGCAAGGTTTGGAAAGGAAGAACCCTTTTAGATCAATAAATCAGCGCCCTGAACTTCCCTCCAAAACAGGAATCTGGAGAAGGGGACCCCTATGTCTTAGCAGTCACTTGTGATTTTATAAGAAAAAATGGTATACATGAAGATACTCTTTATTTGATCATTTATGTTTCCAGGGCTGTATGTGCATACATTACCTATGTTTCATTTACGCAGTTACCAGTAAGATACTACTCATATTACTCTTCCGCGTATGGCCTGTGCTTTAATTTTAATGGGTTGCCCTGCTTTGAGGCAGAGTCCAGGTGGGCTGTAGGGTGACCAGCAAAACGTCATCTTTGCGATAGACACTGACACTCCACCTCGAGTGACTGAGAGAGCAGCAGCGCAGTGGTTCGCTGAGTGAGGAAGTCCAGAGCAGGCTCCCACACAAAACTTCAGCCCTGTGCCCACAGCTCCCTTTCAGGTGTGGGGTTTTTCTTGCTGTGATTTCCAGGAGCTGTATATAGGGGAAGCAGATGTTTGTCTGGGATTTGAGGTGCCATGGATTCAAATCACATACCCTTCACGCTAATCCTTGTCGGCACAAGGTGGATAATGGCATCTGTTCTCATAACTCCCCGGGGTGTTGGAGCCCCCACCCCGACGACTGTGTGTACAGGGTATTACCAGTATGAAAGAAAGTAGTTCAAAAGGGCAGATCATCGTGAGACTCTTTCTGAGCCTGGCAAAAAAAGCACGGGCCATTTTGGAACACTCTGCTCAGAAATCTGCGAGTGTCTCACATAGGATAACAGATGTAATTTTGTTTCGGGTGGTAACACGTGCTGACGGCATCCTGCGCCGAGTCTTTTGAATGCAGTTTGCACAGTCCTTGCCTGCGACATGCACTTACACCACCTGATACGCACACACACGCGTGGGCTGGCATTGGCTGTATCCTCAATGCTGAACTTTGCAGGTACAGGCTGGAGGGTCTGTGCAGTTGTAACATTATCACAGTTTAATTTTGACTTGAATTTTTCGCATGTCAGATGCCCTTGTTCTCCAGGAGAATTTTACAGCCACAGCAATATCATGTGTTGGTTATTATCTGATCGTCAGACAAATGTGAAGCACATTAAAAATAATTCACTGTGAGACCAGTAATGTTTGCACATTTTGGAAACAATTTACTACTGAAAATTCTATGAAGACCAAATGTTTTATGTAAGACCGTGTAACTTGGAGATCACCCTAGTTTGCTATAAATATTTTTCTAAAGATGCATGAGAGAAGGACAAAGGGGAATGCATTAATCTTCAGTGTCACGTCTTTCAGATGCTGGAATCCCAGATATGGAAATAGAACACAACGGAACCCAACATGACAGTGCAGCAATGCAAGGTGCAGTATGTACCACATCCCATCCTGTGCCTGTTTATCATGAGCCATAGTGAAATTTAAGTGAAATGCAGAATAGTTTTTTTTCCTCTGTTTGCGTGCTTTAAGATAAATGTAAATTGCACAACTCCGTTTTGTTTTCCTGTTCAATACAGAAAACTTTTGAAAGACCAGAAGTTCAGTTTGTTTAAGTAGAGGTGTGGGAAACTCATGCTTAGCTCTCAGATACATGTGCTTAGTTCGGAAGTGATTTCACATATGATTTGTCTTTTTACAAGTACCTCACCCCTCCGATCCATACCCACCTATCTAGATCATCGGTGTTTTCAAACCATATGTAAACTGTAGGTGGAAAAGGAAAGTCCTGTTCATGTTATGTGCTCCATTTTCCTCCCTGTGCAGTGACTCTAAGTACAGAACACTCCTGTGTTGTCTGAGTGCTTCCCAATGAATCATAAACACATCCTGGCTGAGGCCTGGGCATTGAGGGAGTTGTGTGATCATCATCTGGGGAAGCTGAGGGGTCATTTGAGACATGCAGGAAATCCATAGTCACCTGTGCTGAAATTCGGTCTGAGCGATTTGAACATAGGAATTCTCTGACTTTGGAGAAAGTCTGGTTTCGTAGTGACAGTTTTCTATAAGACCTCCCTTCTTACACACTGCTCACTCCACGCTGGCTGCTGTACCGTGTAACTGCTGCTTCTGCGAGCACTTCCACCCTTCCCACTGAATTGTGTCATGGTCATGTGCAAAAAATAGTAATGTGTGTGGAAGGAAGTAGCGACAGTCCCCGTGGGTGTCGACAGCAGCAGCGCTGCGGTACAGTCACAGATCCAAACCTAAGTTCTCAGCTGTGCAAGGCTGGACTTCGCGTACCTCTGGTGTGCATCTGCCCTCCATCTGTCATCTGCACAGGAAAGCTTTCAAATATTTTCAGTGCTGTCTCTTTTGCAATTTTGGGTTCATATGCTATGTGTAACAAAGAAGGAGAATCACAGCATTATTGTAACGTGTATATACACATACAACACGTGTGTGTCTCTGTGTGCATGTCTGATTAGAGCCATGCTCTAAATACTGCAGTTGGGCAATCGCTACTGCCAGAAACAGGCAAAATGTTGGATAAGCACTTGGGACACATTTAAATTTAACAAGCAAAATACTCCTAACGTTTCTGATCTATTTATGATACCTGCTGAGGTGAGTGCTCAGTGCTCTTCTAGAGATTCTGAGACTCAAAGGTGTATCTGGACAGAATCTAATAAAAAAAAAAGGAAGTTAATTTCAATTTTCAATTGAAGAAAAAAGTTACAGTTGTCTCAAATGTGTTTTCCTGTCAAAACCAATGATAAATACCTTTGGGAAGGTGATACACAACCACTTCCAACAACCACTGACTTCTAGAGGGAATTAAGAGAACTTTCTTACTCTTCCTGCAGTCTATTGATATCCAAGAAAACCTCGTGATCTTTCTTACAATTTTTATTTCAGGTTGGGTTGTTTGGGTTTTTTTAAATCTGATCCCAACTACATCATTCTTTAGTTTATACTGGCTTTGGATCATGAAATTTTGTTCAGGTTAGGAGGAGAACTGGATATCCAGTATGGCCAGTATCCCTGAGCTTGGTGCCCCTCTGAGAACACGACTCAGGCACAAGGAGGGGTAAACCTCTCCTGTTCTCCTCGATGGCGAAGCATCTCTCGTCTTCACCAGGGCACTGAGTGAGAGCGTCCGCTGACTCCTGTGGCAGTGCTGGTGTGGTAATCCTGGTCATGTGGAGACGTGTGATGACTTTAGCCAGTTTTTCACTAAGCACTCTCAGCTGATAAAAAGGGTTCTGAAGAGCTCTCTGTAGAGCTTGTTCACATTTCAAAGTGTTTCTGTCCTGTAGCACCATCTCTGTCATTTTGATTTATGCTAAGACTGTAATATCTTTGTGTTCTCTTTTCCTTTGATTACAATTTTCGTGCTCAACCGCTACTACTGCAGTGCCGTCTTGAGCAATTGGAGCACACTCCCTCATTGCCCCCTTCATTTGCTGCCTTTGTTTTCTGCACCCTGGGAGGAGGAAGGGTCAAAACACACATCCCTAATACAAAGCTGTTTCCAAGCTTCCAAAATCTCTCTCTCTTGCACAGAAAAGAGCTTTAGCATCAATGCAGACCTTTCTTTTGCTGTTGTCAATAGCTCAGCTGGACAGAAATCCATTGTTCACGCAGTGCCTTTCCTTAGAAATTCAGTTAGTTTCACCGCCAGTATCTCCCTAAGATGGGGTAAAGGAAAATTCCAGAAATACTGCGCAGCCACCTTTCCCCGTGATTAAGTCATATCATATTTTATGCTCATTTCTTAAAATGATTTTATTAACACAAGCTGTTCGTATACTGGGATTCTGATCTGCATTATAAATCTTTTCCATTGAGTTGACTCGTTTTCTCTGTGCTTTGTATATTAATTGAACAGACATTTTGTGCAGACAAGACCTAAAACTTTTTTGAACTTTAAAGTCAAATACCTCCATCCTCTGTATTCCTCATCTTCTGGTCCAGCATAGCTTGGTCTGAGAGAGGCTTTTCAGCTGACACAATAGAAAAGTAATAGTTGCTGGAGTCGTGAAGCCCCCTGCCTAGCTGAGAGGGGCAGGAGGGGGTGGGGCACGCTCACAGACACCCTCCTGGTCTCGCTTCCATAACTGGCTTGTGGGCCAGCGAGATAGTGCATCAACTGTTTTATCAACCAATCTCCGTTTCACATAAAATAAACATACTGGGTGTCATTAAGTGCACCTTCAGATCAATGATTTTTGCAAATGACATTCAAGTACCATTCGAGTGGTGCATTTTTGCTGATAAAAGCAAATTAAATTAGCACAACTACAAGTGTGCTGATAAAAACTAAAACCGAACAGCAGCACCATTAGCTAACAAAGTAATATTTTCTCTTTACTGCTTTCTGCCATTTAGTTATTATCCTATTGGAAATCTAATTATAATCCTTTTACTCCCTAGTCAAACTTCACAGTTTTTGCAAGCTTAGCACTGACAAGTGATTTCATTACATTTGATTGCCCGCGCCCAGATTGACTTAACTTCACTCCGAGACCTAAAAGCCCTCTCAGTTTCTCAGATTCCCTGTTTGCACATTACAGCAACAGCTCCTTTAATTAATTAGCATGAACAGCAGTAACATGAACTGCTGAACAGAAAATAACATCATTTTATGATCGCAGGGAGACTTCTCCTTTTGCATGTTTATACCTTAGTTAACTTTTGTATTACTATATTTCATTGTTAGGGCATATTGGAACGATCAGCCAAGCAATGTTATCTTAAAATTCTAAAAAATAGATGTTACCATAATACTTGATGATAACAATTTACAAAAAATCAGACTCTGAATTTCAAGAAGGAGGCAGCAGCGCAGGCTGACCGGACTTCCCTGAGGCGAAAACATGGTTCAAAGGAAATACAGGTCACTGTACCTGCGACAGGAGGGTGACCTGGGGCGGCTGCTGCTGCTCTTGTTTGTGAAATAACCTGGTAGGGATTTAGCACAACTCTCAGTAACCCTGAAAACCTTTTTGTTTTTACATGTTTGCCAAGAGGAAGGATGGCTGAAGTTTGGAACACAGTTTGGGTTTTATTATTTAGAAAACTGGGCTATGTTTTTCCAATATGCTGATAGAATCAGTCAGTTTTCAAATGCAGCCTATGGTAAAGAGGACTCAAGGGGACAGAAAAGCAAGTGAAAGTGTTTCTAAGAGGTTTAACAACTTTGTTAGCATATCAGAAGATACCTCCAAAAGCTGCAGTCCACGGAAAACAGCCACACTGTGGAATGTCAGAGAATTTACTCCATAATTGTGAGGGACAAATTCAGCACCTTGGAAATGACAGTGGTTGTGTCTTGGTCTTGCTTTCACTGCACAGAAAATGTTCAAGCACTTACAGTTTTACATAAGTGAAGACCAGATCCCTGTGATCAGAAACTCTTGAGATGAAGCTCAACAGAGCCCTGGCATTTTCCGTGTGAGAGTTCTTTGCTGTCTTCATTCGAGTCTTACACCTTTCTTCTCCCTCCTGTCCCAGCCGTGCTCTGTCCCTTGGCCGCGTCCTGCTCTGGATGCTCTCGCTTGACTTACTAAACCTCTAGGACTTACCTTGTGCTGCGTCACGCTGCAGTTTCTAGACGAACTCCTCCGAAGTTGGTGTGCAATTACCAGGCTCTGCAATCTGTGCATGCCGCGTGCCGGTGAAAGCTGTCCCATTAGCTGCTAACCAGGAGAGGGCCCTCATTAGGAACAAGCCAGGAGATGACTGCGCTGACTGGCGGCACGGCTCGCTCACTGGCCGGGCAGATGTGGCTTTAAACACAACAGCGTGGCTGGTCCTGGTCTCAGTGCTATTTCTACTGCTGGTACACAGCATTTCCCCGAGTCTCTCTCTGTAAGCACATGCACGCACACTCAGGACGGAGGAGCTGAGATTGTGTGATTTACTGGCAGCAGAAGGTGGGTAAAGGTTTCCCCAGGAGACTGCTGGGTGCGAAGGTCAGTACCTTCCTACCTTTACAAAGGGCTAACCCATTTATTCAATAACTCAGAGTCAGTAGGCTTGAATGTCTCCTAAGCAGAAACCACCATGTCCCCTCTTGCCTGCTCAGCCGGACACTGGCAGTTGGCACCCGCAGAGTTTGTAGGCAGCAACTGTATTCTTGTCCTTGGCTGTTGTCACTTACTAGAAATCCTATTTTCTGTACAAGTTTTTAGGTCTATTAACATGGACGTGGAGATACTTGACAGGGTCAATTCGGTAGTTCCAAGCACAAAATAAATGGGGCAGAAACCCGAAATGCAGCACCTCTGTGACCGCGGGGTGGGGAGCCACGGGCCGGCCAGCTGCGGGAGCGGGACTGTGGGCAGGGGAGGGCTGGTCCCACTCCACCAGAGTGACGGGACGTCAGAGACTGCCCACCTGCCGTGGGGGAAGACGTGGTAAGAGTGAGCACAAACCGCACTGCAGTAGAACCGCTGCACTCAGAACAGCATTCACTGTCCACATTCCTCCGTGAGCCCCGAGGACACTGCACCCTGCTCGTGGTGTGCTGTGTTTTCTGTTACTGCTCAGTCTGCAAAATATTTACAGATAAAGGGAAGGGAAAAGTTTTGCTGGACAACTAATAAACAGACGAAGAAGTCAGTTTTACTCACTGTTGTTGTTAGCTGAATGAGTAGCCCAAACCACAGGCCAGGTCCTGTTCTGGTTCCTGGTGGTGCAGGGATCCTTCTCTGTGATCTTGGTCATTGCTGTGCTCCTCACCCTGGCAGCAGGGGCCTGGCTGCAGCCTCCTCCCGGGCAGTCAGCACACCGGCCTGTGAGGAGGTGGAGGGCTGGAGGGGTTTTTGAGGGATGTCCTACACAATGGAAGCAAACTGTTCTCTGACTTTCCTTTTTCTTTCTGCAAAATAAAGAGACTGACTCAAGTTAATCAGCCCTAGCTTTGCAGGTTGGATGTACTGTTCTGGCACTGTGTTTTCCGTGTGTCGCATCCAAAGCTCAGCCCAGCTCCGATCTAACAGAAAAGCTGACTCTGTTTATGCAGCATAGGAAAGGAGGAGAGGTCAGCTCCTGTCCAGCATTCTCGTGGTACTGCGTACGACGCTTTGGTTCAACCCCTCCGGCAGGCATTGTGCACAGCCTCCGAGCGCCACAGGTCTGGCACGTGGCTGCCCTCTTCCCTCCCGCCGCGCTGCTGTCCGCAGAAACACATCCCGTCTCGGCTCTGCCCAACCTTGGTTTTCACAGCTCTCCCCACCCCTCCTCACCTAAACGGGCAAAATGGGATTTTCAGTTTATGATTCCATCTCTGCTGCCCATATTCCCTGCACTGTGTAGTGCCAGCTTTTATTTTTTAAATGGCATCAATATTTTATGGTTACCTGATACAAGAAGTTTATCCTTGTTTTCTCAGTACGTAGCAGATCCCAAATTTCCTTCCTCCAATGAGTTTCTCCTCCAGTTCCCAGCGTGACAGCGTTACCTGACCGATCCCACGCTGTAGCTGTGTCCAAGCTGATGCGCTGCGTTGCTCCCCTTCCTGGGCTGGATTTGCGCACTGGCATTACTGGGGTGTGTTTCTTTATGCATGTTGTGAGGGTTCATGTGCAAGTTTTGTTTCCAAGAACTTTAATGGAAATACAGCTGAATTACTAACTTGAAAGAAAGATACTATAAACAAAGCCTCCCAGAGGATTCAGAAAATTCAGAGATGCTGAATAGTCTGAGAAAAGGAAAAGAAAAATGTAAATAAATGTGCAGAGGATAATTATTGCTGTTGGATTTGTCCTTTATACGCACATTAAAATCTCAAAATAAAAAGATGAACGATGGTACTGTTGCTAAAAGAGAGTGGAAGAGATGACTGGGTACCCTGGACTAATAACCCTGGGAAGACACCACCATCCTGAGGGAAAATTACCCCTGTTAACAGAGGCTGTGTCAGATCTGTACTTGTCTTCTCCATTGTGAAGGGGAAAGCCCCCCCCCTCTAAATGTCTTGCTTATTAAGCCAGTCATGCATTTCACTGTAGGCTGTAAAGCAGTATAACATGCACAGGGGGCTCATAAGCATATTTTAGTGTTCGGGAATATCATTTATACAGTTTTTATATTGTCAATATTACCCCTAGAGAATGAGATCGGGCTTTAAACTACGGTAAATCTACGCTTTTGCTCACCTTTGTATAATTTCATTTTTCAATAGAATGAAGCCCACATAAATGAATATTTGATTAAGGGATAAACCTAATAAAAGTATACATTTATTGCACACAGATTCATTCAAATCTTTGCTATATAAAACAGCGTAATGGTTTGTAGCTTGCAGTCAGCTGCACTGAGGGGATAGTGAGTATTCTTTAAAAAGATGGATTTGACAACATCGTGTTGTCTTTCATGTGTAAGTGGGAGCACAGATGCTCCAAACACTTCAATTCCTCATAGGTGGTTGCTGTATGACGTTGTTAATGCCGTGGAGTTAAGTTTATTGCACAGCAACAAAAAAGAATTTTAATTTCTGGAGAATAATTGAGAGCTTTATAAAAAAGGAAATGTTTAACCATGCATTTTCTGTTTACTGATCAGTAATATCTCCTGGGTGGCTGCACTGGGCTCCAGCTTTGGCATTTACTCTCTCTCTTACAGGTTTTCCAGATACTTCCATTTAAACTCCCTTGAGAAAAAAAAGGAGTAGGAAGAAAAAACTGAAACTTGTTTCAAAGTTTAAATAGTCCATCAGCCCCCAGCACCCTCAGTGACCACCTTTACCTTAGTTGGAAATACACTAAATACACTAAAAATATCAAAAATTGAAGAGTAATATTATTGATCCTTACTGATCCCATTTTTGATAAATGAGCTCTTCCCTTGACTCCTCTTGTAGCAGTACACCTTTGATACAGGCTAGATCACCCACAGCCTGCCACGGGACAGAGTTGTGTGCAACCTCCTAATGAGCAGAAAAAGAAAAAAAAAAAATACCAACCCCCACAGTATTCAGTATTTGCATTTCTGCTTACCCCCTCCCCAGGCTTTAATATTTGCCCTGCTAAGTTTAAGACAAGAATTTTCATCAGCCAAAGGCCTGAAACTAATTTTAGTCACTGCTTTGGGGGTTCCCATCGCCCAAGTGTTCCTCTGGAGCTGTTTTGTCCCTGGGTCTCCCGGTCTTTATTCTTGTTTACATCCAAAATACGTATTAAATCGTCTCTGTTTGGAGAGCCTGAGCCTCCTTAAAACCATGAGACATTCAATTACTAATTAGCTGTTTCCTGTTCCTAATGAAGTGAACACGTCGGATTTGGATTAAAATTCAGCTACTGCTCTCCTCTGTTTATGGTTCCAGATGTTTTTGTTTTATCTAGGAGGTTACTTTGACAGCTACTGCTAAATGATAAATCACTCATATTATAGCTGAAATGCATTTTGGAATGGAAATGTGGCAAACTTTGAGATTGCTCCAAGGATCGGTGTCAGTTAGCAGGTCAATACTTGTTCTTCCCTTATGCGTGGTCAGTATTGGCATATGTAAAACAGTCATGGGATGGATGTCAACATTATACAAAAGGCTTCTCGCTGTTATCATTTTGCTATCATCATCAAGATCAGTACGCGTGGGTTTAGCTGGGTGGATTCATGATTCATTGTGTAATGAACAAGAATATGGATTCTTGTTAGCTTGCGTTTTTCTGGGCATTTTCATATGTATTTTTTCTCTGGGCTTAAAGTTGCTTAATTTGAAAAATCACTGTTGATACATACTATAACTAGGAATAATTTTGTGAAGGAAGAAAGCGGCTTTCTACTTGTTTCCCTAAATAAAGAAAAATAATTTTGAAAAAGATGTGGCGGTTTCTGACTGAAAGGACGGTTTTCTGAGACCAGATACTGATTTACTTCTATTACGTTTTTTTCATGCAGTGCAACTTTGTTTTAACACACCCTTCCTAGAAGGTTTTGTGCATGTAACAATGGCATGTTGTAAACCCACCCAAGTTTCAATTAATTGTAAAACATGTAACTGTGTAATTGACCTTTTTTCTTCTTTTTTTTTTCCCTCCAGAAAACAGAACATACATCAAACCTACTATCATGTACTGAAGGAAACCCATATTGTTGAAAAATGTATAATGACCACTATTTGGAGACTATATAGTTCATGAAAAACATCCCTTCCAACCTTTGATGCCTTCAGTACTGTGTGAAGAACAGGATTTGTAGCATGAAACTTGAAGGACAATTCCAAGCAATTTACTGTTGCTGCATCGAAAACTGCCGAATCGAGAAACGCCGAGACTTTCCCGAGCTCACCATACCAAACCAAGCCTGTTGCAACCGATCATTTTTAGGTCCCCGGAGATAGAAAGGAGTTTTAGTATTTTTAAGCACACACAGGAATTATTCCCCCCCAGAAGAACTTCTTGTTTTGTTTTCTAAGGCGGTAGCTATTACTGTATAGCAATGGCACAACGATTTTAAGCCACAAAGGTCCGCACTGGCTGTACATCATACCAGTCCAGTTTATCACTGAAACTGTTCAACATGGAGCTGTTTCGATTGTGTTTATAAATTAAGCTTTGTTTACTGAAGCAGATACTCGATATATATTACGTTTTAAAAAGAAATGTGTGTACATTTTTTAAAAGAATGATGTAAAAATTGTCCTTTCATTAGATGACCAATTCAAAAGTGTGAGCTAAACCCCAATAGCTGACGTACTACGAGGATTATAATTGATGCTTTTTTTTTATGCTCAGTTCAGCTTGGCTTTTGGTCTTTTAAGATGAAGAAATGAATATGCAGTAGAGTGTTAGATAATGGAAACTTTTAAGTATGGTTTCTCTGTTGTACCATATTAAGTTAAAGTACACATTCTTTGTTAAAAATGTTCTTGCTAAAAATACAGTATTAAAAATTTTTTTGTTTGACTTTGGAAATCTTTTAAGTTTCTTTTTTTTGCCTGTGAACTCCCATAGTTACTGTACTAATGCAAAACAATCTTTTGCACTATTAAAAATACTTGAAGCAATTATTTAATAAAGAGGGTGGGTTGGTATTAAACACTTCCCTAATGATGATATGTCCCAAATTCTGAACTTTGCAAGTCAAACATTCACAAAACAGGTGACTGAAAGCTGGTTTGAGTCACGCAGCATTAAGTGATCCTTGTTCACTTTTTACGTTCGTTCAGGGGTCAAAGGCAAAATGCTTATTTACGTACCCACTCGTGTTCATACATGTGTACTTACGTTTACACCCACATACCCTGAATTAAATCACTGTCACTTAGAAGCAAGAAACCAAATCAGCTCTATGGGGAACGTATTGCCAGTGATTATGTACGTGACTATAGCTCTAGGTTTAGTATTCTAAATTTCTTCTATTTTTATCACTAGATTTTTTTTTTTTTTGCTGATGATTAACAGACTTTTGCAGACTTTCAAGGTGTAGCTTGATGCTGTGCTGTGTAACATGGAACAGAATCATCAGATTTTTCGTTCCCAAAAGCAGTCTTTTAGCCTAACCAAGAACACATGGTGGCCTCTGCTTTACGGGTGATGGGACTGATGATCAGAATCATCTTCCAGTGTACAAATGTGGTGTCTTCCATCTTACTTGTATAGCCAGCGCTCTAGTAACTGCATTAATCACACTGGCATTGACCAACCAATCAAAAATTAAATGGTACCACAACCCAGGAGCATTAGGAATTGTGAGTCTTCCCACACCTGTAATAAAAGCACCTGTGTCAGTAAAACCCTGCAGCACCTGAGCTGAACAGCTATCTCCACAAATCTCCAGAAAGGCTACTTTAGCATTTTTTTAATCCTCAATGGCTGAGCTACATCAGGCTGCATTGATAAGGTGTTGATGAGCACAGCAATGATTTCTGATTTGTCCTTCCCAGAATAGTTTTAAATGTCAAAGCACTGGCAGACAAGATTTAGGAAACTGATACACTTCAGAGACTGAAGCTGTTGTCACTCCTTCATCAGTAGCTCCTGGTAACTAGAGACAAACCAGGACATTGAGGTTTTTCTGTGTCAGCTCAACCGAATGTCAAGCACTAGTGTACCCAATGCTTTCAGGTGGAGCGACATCATAAAGCCAGAACCAACAACAGGTTTTGACAATTGCAGCTGCACAGTTCATTTAAAAGTGCAGATTTCTTTTTTTTTTCTTTTAATTACTTCATTTTACTTCCTATCACCTTCTCAGTAATATGCCAGACAACACCCTTCCTGCACGGACTCCAGCTGTGCGTTACACTGACCTGATTCCCCCCCTTTACGCAGCTGCTACTGACTGATGTGGTAGGCCGTGGGATGGGGATTGCACCACTGAGGAGCTCTTCCCCCAGGCATCACACCAGCCATGGTCACATCCAGCAGCGCTGGTTTCTGAGTACACCCTCTGCCCACCCGACACTGGATGTGGTGGTTGTTCCTCTGTGCAGCACACAAAGGTGCAGTGTGGCCTTCGTCTGGTTCCAGGTGCAGGAACTGAGCTTGAAAGGCAAGAAAATGAAACAAGGACTTTCCTTTCATAGCATCTTTGCTAGGTCTGTGCTGAGCTTGCCATTCAAAGGCGAAGGAGAACAAATTGTTCACGCAGAGAAAACAACACTAAGGGAAGAAATAATTGTCGTTCATATCTAAAAGTAAGCTGTAAAGAGCAGGAAGGCAATGTGGTGCTCTGTGGCTCCATGGCCAGCACAGGGCTGGCTGTCTGCACTGCTTCCAGAAAGCTGCAGCACCCAGGGATCCCATTCCTGACCGGTGGCACAGCCCAAACATGGGCAGTGTTAAGGTGGTTTTTTTTTTTTTTTTTGTAATTTCTCATGGCCACAATTTCACATTCGGCTGCAGGTATTGCCTTCCTTGGTCATCTTGGCTTTTACACAGTGACACAATCTCAGGAGAGTGTTGGAGAAGCCATACTCTCCAGCCCAGGGGCACAGCAGGAGGCAACTGAGCCTTCGCCATGCTCCTCCTCAGCCAAGGCAGTGAGTTGAACAGCCCCAGCTGGCGACACTGCTGGGAGCCCACAAGGGACATCGCCCCTTTGAGGTGTTGAGTTTTGGGGCTGGGTTTCAAATTAAACTTCCTGAGAGGAGCAGGGCTTTGGCTGTGCCCGTGATCTCAGCACCTCCTAAAAGCACCAGAACAGAGGGGCGCTGCAAGCCCATCCTGATGCAGGGTGTGGGCTGCAGGAAGCTCAGCTGGGGAGGGGGTTTGCAGGCTTGGGTGGGGGGGCTGGACACTGCTGCTTTGGGGTGGAGCATCTCCACATCCACCTCTGTCACAGCTGCCATGTCCTACAAAGCCTCTCCTTGTTTGCAAATGGCCTCTGAAATGGTATTACGCCAATAAAATTGGTGTCTGTTGTTAGTGGGACACAAGGTGATCTTCGCTGCCTGCAGGCAGGTTAATAGCTGATGTATTTCAGCAGTGTTACGAATCTTGTGTAACACAGCCTGCTACCATCATAAACTAACAAACAGGATCAACAGTCACCAATGGCAATTTCAAATCTGGATCCATAGTAATACCCAGCGCAAAGCTGAACACTGGTTTAAGTAATTGCTATCTACAAGTGGCCCAGTAATGTATTCATTTACAGGATATTTTTGGTAACATGGCAAAACATGGGCTAACCCAGCTGGTTACACAGTTCCAGGTATCAACTGATCCCGACAGCCGCTCCTGGGCCTGCCTGGGTGCACCTATGCACAGCCTGAGCACTGAGCTACAGGCAGGACAATCCTCAGCCCTGGGCTGAAGATCTCCTACCTTTGGCAGCAGCACTGAGATAAATACAACCATCCCACTGCACCTTACCGCTGTGGTGCTGCAGCATCCTGCCTGCGCTGCTGGTCCTTGCAGGGGCGAAGAGGGAGCAGGAAAGGGGTTTACTGAGGATTGTTTTGTTAAAGCTGGATCTGTTATCATTTGTTACTCATACACAAATGTTTAGGCACTTGTAAAATCCCTATTAATAAACATTTTTTACTTTAGTTCTGTCTGCAGATAAGAAGGACATCGTTAATGACTTGTATCTGGGATGGAAGGGGAGGAAAAAATGCAAGTATGTATGTTTTAAATGTTGAATTTATACGAATTATGAATTACTACAGTTTTATATTTGTGCATCAGAGAAATCAATTGAAATGAGCCCATTCAGTGTCAGCATAATAACAAATGCTGCAGCTCGCTCCCTTTCCATTAGCCCGCCATCCATTTCTGCTGCTGTTGGCCAGCTAGCACTGGCACCTTAACAGAGCATCTTTTGCATGAACAGTGGCATGAGGTAATCTAAGGCGGGGAAAAAATTCTTTTTGGAGCTCATTTTTTAAAATAAAGCATTCCCAATATTCAGAGTTCCACTCTGGAAATAAATACACTCAGATTTTGCTCTACCTTCATTTTGTGATCTGTTGACATCATAATCCAAAATTATGAATCAGCACCATGTATGAACATGCTCCTATGATAACTTAGACTTAACAAATTGGATCTTTTATAATAGTTAGTTAAACATTTTAAGAAGATCTTTGGCTTTGCGTGTTGGAAAATGTACACACTGCTTGTCCAGAAATGTTGGTGAGATGGGTAGTCACTGACTGGTAGATCCCTCTCACCATAGTTCTTTGCTTTGGCTGTGTACAAGAGGGGTTAGTCATGGGAAAAGGAGACATTTTTGCTGTTCCTAAACTCTAAGAAGTGCTCACCTTCACATGCTCTCGGAGAATTCCGGAATCAATTTTGGCCGGTCAGAGGGACGGTGGAGATGAAACAGCCCGAGAAGTGGTAACGTCATACTCAACTATACAAAACTGGCCCAGCTCACTGTGTGCTCCAGCCAGCCAACAGTGAGACAGAGGTCTGTCTTTTTCACAAGAAAGTAAGTCTGAAATGAGACAATGGACAGAAACAGTCATTTTGAATTGTTAAGTGAAGTCGTGGTTTCATCATAGTAGAGAGTTTGCATCACAGTCCCTTCAAAGTAACCACTGCAGTACAACATATCTTCTGTTACGGTCACTGAGTGCTTTCGCAGTAGCCAGCTCTAGGTGACCCTTGGGCAGTGTCACACTAGCACATGCGTGCATGCACGGCACCTTGGCCCGTGCCAGCGGCTGCCCTGCTGAGAGGCAACGCCGTGCTGGGGTCACAGCACCGCTGGAGGGGTGTGCACGGGCACGGCCTGCCGGCACAGTTCTCATGGTGGGGTCTGGGCTTTGCCTGACGCTTTAATCTTCTTACCAAGGCCACATTCCTAAAACAAATTGTCCTGCCCTTCCTCCAAAGTGGACAAATAGAAAGGAAAAACCACTGGCATTAAATGAAACAAGATGAGTTAGCTAAAGAGAGAAGAAAGAATAATCCAGAATGAAGAATAAACTTGAATTCGCTCCAGTGCCAGTAGAATTTGGCATTTAACTTTAATCATATGCTTCACTCTGTATCAGGAAGAAATACCTGTTTCGTGTTTCCCCTGATGATTCCTGCCATTAGCTGGAAGTCTGTCTATTCCCAGAGCTGTGCTGCCATCAGTTGATGATGCTGGGGCACTTACAGAGATGTTTTGGCAGGAAAAAAATGCTTTATCATTCATAACATTATTATGAAACATAATATTTTTCTTTGTAGACCAGTCCAAAGCAATTCCATATAACTTGTTGCATCCCCTCCCTTGGTATCAGTTGGGTGGGAGGTGGGGGAGAGGGGAAGAACATCCTGAAAAGTAGGAGAATGGGCAAAAAAAAAGCCAGTAACTTAAATAACAAGGAATAAACTCCCTATTGGGCAGTTCTTTAATAGTTCTATAAAACTGGTGAAGACAGAAGCAGTACTCAGAGATTTTTGGTGTCAGATCAGTGCTTTGCATTTTATGTGATCATTTACACCCGCACAAAGTACTTGATGGCAGTTGACAGCTGATTTATTAGCATTTGACACCTATATTACAATGTTGAAATGACTCTACAATGTGCAAAGCAGTGGAAAACCCACTGATTCCTTTCATGGCTTTTCCCTGCTAGTTTAATACTGAGATTCCATTCCAAAGGAGAAAAAAATTAATTGCTCACACCCGACTGTACGTCTTTATGTCTTCTAATATGTGTTATGGTCAGCTCATACTAACTTTTAGGGGGGGGAAAGGAAAAAGAGAGAGCAGTTGTGTTTAATGCACAGACCTGATGATTGGCAGATGCTGGCTCCGAAACCAAATCAAACCCAGGCCACGCTCGTAAGACTGCAGCGATCACAGACAAATGAGCAGTCTGCTGTTGTGCTGAGGAGCACCGCAGGACTAAGCCTCTTGATTTATAACAGGGCAGGTAAGTAAATTGCATATTTTTGATAGTTAATAGTTTTTCAAATAAACAGACATTTTCACCAAATGAAAGTTCTGTTTTCACTGGAATTATTTTTGACTTCTTCAAAGCAAACCCTCAAGGAACTCCATAGCCACAGCATTTCTTTTCTACTGTTTTGAAGACAGGCAGGAACAGCCTCTGTTCAGAATCCATGTCAGAAAGAAGGGGATGCTCAGTTTAATACTTTCTGGAATGTATGATGTGGTGGATTTCTCAGTTTTAGAATTATTAAAATAGTTGCACCCAGTGGGGGGGTGTGTGTGGGGGTGTGGGTGTGGGGGTGTGTGTGTGTGAATATATCAGTGTCAGCAATATCCCCTATGTGCATGAAAAGTTACTGGAGGTCTGAGTTCACAAAAAGAAAAGACGACCCTTCTCCCTGCCCAGGAAATCAAGTCCAATACGAAGGATCATGAGCACAGTAAAAAGAGTCTAAATCACGCTATTCGATTTGTCAAGGATGCAATTACTTGAAATGCAATTGCCAGTGTTATGTGTTGACAGGATGTGATCTCTTAATGAAAATAATAATACTGTTTGCTCATCTGGTACCAGCCCAATTTCGCAAGGCAAAAGCCTCTCAGATTTCACACATCACAGAGGCTTCTCCAGCTGAACTAATGCAGTCGCTAGTGTAGCATGAATAAGGTAAGTGTCTGTGAAGTTCATGGACTGGTGAAGAGGGAGGACCAATTTGCCAGGCTCTGAATTACTGACAGACTGAATGACCCATGTCTAGTCTTGTCACGTTACTTTACATTACACATTGTGGCACAATCCAGCGGAACATAACCTGGAGAAAAATTACTCCAGCACTAGATTGCAAGATTTTCAAGGTTACAATTGTTTGATTGCCACCAGGCCCACATTTTCTAGGAAATTATAGTTGCCTTTCACTGGCACCTATTGATAAAGCAAAGAAAGCAGCTCTTAGCTTTGCCATCACTCAGAATTAACCTCACGCATATTCACCAGTCTTTTGGTCTGCACAACTTACAAAGAAATCAAAGCTCCAAATGCTCATTGCGACAGCCCTTTTCTGTGTTCACGACACTGGTTTTGCTTTCAGAGACTCGCTCGGCACAGTGAACCCAGGCAATTTTCATGAAAGGAAAGAGACAGTCTTGTATGTAAGTCAAAGAGCAATAAAATTATTTACTTTGAAACAAGGAGGGGGAAGTAGGTAATTTTACTTCCTCAGCATGACAACTATATCTGATGGGGGGAGACAGAAACAAACCCAAACATGCATTTTATGTGTCTTGTACCCAATAAGGGTAGCAAGGGGAAATAATGAAAGGTATCATTTGCTCAGGATTGATTTCCAGTGATAGTGGTTCCAGTATAGTGCACCCCAATACGTAAGATTTTACTTATTTTATAGCTGTGATTTAGAAACAGAGAACTGACTGGACTTAACGGTTGGACTCGATGATCTTAAAGGTCTCTTCCAACCAGATGGTTCTGCGATTCTGTGCATTACTACCGATGGGCTCTACCTGCTTAGGCATTTAGAAAATGGAAGGCTGAAAGATAATGAAGATGATACCATCAGCTGCTGCAAATGGGCTCTGGTTATGTTTGATCTAAGTTTTATTAGGAATTCGAACGTGCCCTCCCTTCCTGATGAACGCATCCACAGCCCATTAACGTCAACGAGGGTTATGCTGAGATGGCAGAGCGAGCAGGACTGTCTGTTGCGTATGGCCAGAGCCCGACACAGCCTCGCGTTCTGTGGCTTAAACAATGACAAGTTAATGAGGAATTACTTTGTGCACTACATTTCTACAAAAGAAATTTTTTAAATAGCACAATGGATTTTTACTTGACAGCCTTTGCAGCATTTGTTCCTTGTTTTCTGTCTTACAGCACTGTAAGATAGAAAGATAGAAATAAATATTTACTCACTCTTCATGCAGGCAGTTTATTCCATCTGGAACTGTAGCCAGCTCTATTCGTTGTGTTGCCTTTCAGCTAGATGCTATAAAGAAAGGAAATTAATTGTTAAACTTAGGTATGTGATAAAAATAATTTAAAAAAAAAGTTGGAGCTGACTTCTGTCCCCACTGCAGTACAGGGACCCTGCTCCCAGCCCCTCTCCTCTGCTGGGGTGAGGGGTGTACGTCTATATGGGCGTGTAAAAACAAGATTACCTCAGGCTCATTACTGTCCACTGACAGGGTCGTGCTGTAAAAACTTTTGATGAATAGTCAGCATCTAACTCCTGTGCAATAAAAAAACCCCCTAAGTTGCTTGCAATCATTATTCCAAATGGAAAAATTAATTGTAAATAACTGGAAGTCAATTAAGGCTGGGTTCTGCTGGGTAATGCAAATCTTTTATAGTTTTGTTTCAGTTAACTGCCTCATTAATGATTTATAGATGTGTATACAGCTGTGGGAACCATAGCATTATCTAATGCACTCAGAGAATAATTACATATGAAAAGAACTACGCAGCTCAAGGGAAAAACTCCAAAATTACTTACTGCCTTAACTTCAACCATATTAACATGCAAAGTATTTAGAAACCAACTGTGATGTTTTATCATATTCTTGAGGTTTTATATCCTTTTTAAAAGGGGGATAATAATGCTTTCTAAAGAAATATTTGTATATTTCAGTATTACACACTACGCAAAAATCAAGACGTCTCCAACTGACGATGTGAGCCATTTATTTATTATTTAAAAGCCTAAGTTATAAAACATTCCAAGTCCCGTTGTGCATCTGCTGTACAGGAAAAACAGCCATTTCTACAGTTAAACAATTCATGGGCATATGCATTTATCTCCCTGATTTACATTGAGCTAGAAGTAATTTTGGAAAGACTTCAGGAGTCATTTTCCTGGATATACAAATATATTGGTATTTATTCTTTGGTGACACCATTGTTTGAAGTTTGAGGGGTTTTTCTGCAAAATAGTCTTTTAACTCCTGAAACTTATTTCACTTCTAATAGGGCAGTGAAGCTAAAGTTTGCACAATTTGCTACTTATATTTTTTATAAATTCTAATCCAGTGAGATTACAATGGCTGTTGGACAATGGGAAGCACCATAGAGGATCCTTCAATTTTAAACTGCTTTTCATCTTACTCAGAGGCCGAGGAGGTCAGGGCCTTTCTCAGCAAAATCAGGCATTTAACACGCAACACCCTCCCTGAGATTTTGAACACAGTTGGCTTTGTTCCACTGCAGATCCTCAGTCCAAAGCTCCTGGCATCGCTGTGAGCAAATTCTCGGTGGGAACAGGGCAGCAAATCAGAGCGATCTCGCCCCCCATCCTCTGCCTCCCAAAAGCATCTTCCATCTTCAGCCCTCAAGGAAGTCACCATCCCGAGCTTTTGTCCATAAAGGGACTCCAGGAAGGTAAGGGTGAGTGTGGTCAGCTGCTCTTGGTTTGACGTGTTTCTGGCTCCCACTTCATTACCTGGTTGCTTTTGTGCTCCTTTGAGTGTCCCAGCTCCGCATCTGGTCTGCTGTTCACCCCACCCCTCACTGAGTCTGGCTTTTCGTGGGTATTTCTCCCTGTGGTGGTTGCAATCAGGTTTCCTCATGCCTCACTACCACTCTTTTCCCCACCTTCAGCCCAGCCAAAGACCAGTGGGTAAAAACACCCTCGCAGCCACCTCTTTCCCCATTACAGACACAGCACAGCTCCCAGAAGTTTCTTCTTCTTCTTGCTCCTCTTTCACCACATTCTTCAGGCCTCTGCTCCCAACTCTTTCGTCTAGCCCAATGCTCTTGATTTATTTGCTCAATCAGATGTGATGTGATCTGTCAGTGCTCCTTCTTACATGTTGTGGGATTTAGTGCAAGAACCTCTTTTGCTCTATATTTTGTAATATTAAAACCCTGGACCAGTTGTTATCTATTTGACCTATACACGGCCAGAGGGACACAAACACAATTATTTTTCATTTTGTCTACAGATGCTTAGGCTTTTACACAAAACCTACAACTAACCTGTATCACTGAGTCGTTTCACAAATAACGTCAGCACGTTTCACCGGTAAGGAAAAAAAGAAATCGGCCTGACATCCTTTTCAGGGGAGGTGGGTTGGGAAAGGACATCAGAAACTCATTCCATGGTTTCACAGCAGCATTAAAACACAACCGCTGCTCGGCCACCAGCCTGCTGCTTCCAGCCAGCTGGGCACAGGGTTAAATGGAGCACAGAAACGTTCAATGTCTGCCTTGCTGTGTTAGAGAGCTTGGTTCCATATAGACGAATGTTCAGATGAGAATTCACAAGAATTTCATGCTTTGCAGAAAGTCTGTGGTATCTTCTGCATGCTTTTTAAAGAACAGGTTTACGTGTTTCTAATTATGCTTATACATTTATGCTATCACTGCAGAAAATCACTTATAATAGATTTTATCGACTCATAGAATAATTCAGCTTGATGAGGTCTCAGGAGGTCATCTCTTCCTACCTCCTGCTCAAAGACTTATGCATCTACATCAGTGACCATGTGTGAAATGAAAATGAAGTCAAAAGCATGGGAATAATTTATTTGGAGATTTTACTGCCAGAGAATAAAAGAGAAACAGGCAATTGAAATTGTCAAAAATATTTGTAACTCTGCAGTTGTCTCTTACTTGGTAATGAAACATTAATCTACAAGAACAAATGAATGTCTGCAAATCAAGTATCATTTAGCATTAGGAAAATGTACTTTTAATTCTAAGCTTTTTGAAGTTGCACTGAATAATCTGCATAAGGAACAGCTAAATAAACCAAGTCTCTGCAATCTGGAAAAGAAATTACTGAGATTTCATGAGACAGAGGGCTGTATAATCATTAACGCTACAAAGAAAATGACAAGAGAGTGACTTCTCAGTGTTTAATACAAGAAATGAGGGCTATCAAAAAATCAGGTGTCAGAGAGAAACAACAGAAGGAACCAGTCCTTTCCACTGCAGGACCTCAGCTGGAGAGCTACTGCTGGGGTGTTAGCTTACAGCTGATCAAAGAGTGATTCTACAAAACCAGGCAAGAAAAAATAGAAATCAAAAAGAAAATCCCAAAAGCTGTCTCAGGCACACAGACACAGCCTTTGGCTTAAGACATCCTCATGGACATCCTTGTGGATTTCTAGGCACAGAAATGGAGAGCCTTGATGCTTACTTGATCCTACTCTTCCCTTGGCATATTCCTGGGGAAAGCACGGGCTCAGTGCTCTCTGGTTTGACACAGTATGGCCATTCTTATCTTCTGCTATCTTTATCTGTAGATATTATCTCAGTGCAGCAACTACAGCTCTTTCCATTAAGTCTTCCTCAACAGTAGCCAGATATCTTTATGGCTATTTCTTAACTGCTCTTGGAAAATACATTAAGGGGAAAAACAATGAGGTAACCTATTTGGCCAACCGTCTGCCAATTTAGCAAAACTGTTCAGTAATTGCTCTTGTTTAACTACAGTTTATCACATGTTGCACTGTGAATTGAAAAGAGTTCAAGACATGATTAATTCTGGTTTATAATCAAAAGGGTAAAATAAAGGCACACCACTATGATTTACTATATGGTGGAAGACTGGCAGAAGAGCTTTCCAGTCCCTCTCTGTCAGATGTTCACCATGCCTCTGTCAGATCAGAGAGTGGCTCATAAAGATGCTCACTCAGAGACAAAAAAGAGGAATGCAGATGAAATTTGCATCTTAGATCTTTTGCCCCTCAGAGAAAAATCAGAAACGCTGAATTATAAACTGGAAGTAATGTTTTTCTTTGAGAATTCCTTCACCATCTGAAATTTCACTCAGCGATACAATTGCTACACACCGTAACCCTGCCATTCTTTTTTCTTTTTTGCTGTCCCAGGCTCAGATTTTGTAGATCAGATGATAGAAGAATAAGCCAAAAGCCACAAATGCTGTATGGCACAGGGAACGTGAGAGGAATGGAAGAGACATGAGGCCCCACAGGACTCCTCATCTCACCAGTTGGCCAGAAGATGCACAGTTCACAAGACAAGCTCATTCTCTTTACAGGCACAGCTCGCTTTCTCACCTGTATTTTTCCTAATCCGGTAAGTTCCCATAACTGAAAAATCATGTCCAAGTAAGCATTTATTTTGTTTGCACACTACATTCTTAATTTGAAAGATTTGTAATTCAGACATGAAAGTCACTCGTTCCAGGTTGAAGGGTGATGTTACAAAGGTTCAAGCTGGGAAAAAAACCCAAAATAAATTCTGACCTGTTACATTTACTAACATTCCAATTATGCCTTTCCATTTTACACAATTCCGGGGGAAGGCATCGGGAAATGACACATATTTATCAATGTGGTGTTATACTTTATTCTGCCTATATGCCTTTGGCAGTAACTTGAGAAGATGAATGCCAACCATAACCAGCTAATAACTCAAGAGTTATTATTCTGAGTTACAGACACCCTGAAGGAGAGCAGCCTCCGTCACCATTTCTCCTCCTGGATCAAATCTGTGAAGTGTTCCAGTTGGATCAGTGTTTGCACAAGAAATGTCCCCCCTCAGTTCTCATGACTTGTGCTGCTTGTACTGTCCTTCGCGTGGGGTACAGAGAATAAAACAAATGCATGTAGTGAAGACTGCTTGGATGGATTCAAAATTCCAAGGAGAGGATGGACGTTCAGAGAAGGCAGTACTGCTACTGGAACAGCCTCTTGGGTTATAGCAGCTGTGATCTCCAGAAATAGGTGAAATTCCAAGTTTAGCCTTAGCACTGTTCTGGTATTGTTCATGGGGAAAAGACTAACAACCCAGCTGCACTTCTGGTCTGCAATTTCGAAGTGTAAAAACTTTGCAAGAAGCAAATAGCTATGAATAAACTGTGAGTGAATTCAAGAAAGCGGATAAACTCTCGTAAGACCGATGTATACAGGCAGCAGCAAAGGACAAAGCAGTGCCTTCAACTGCCTTGCCTAAAGGCTGAAGAGCAGGAAGGAGCGAAGAAAATGCACAGCAAAAAGAAGGAAAAGGATGCGTTAAGAGCTGAAGTGATGCGATTCATGGCATAGTTACACCATGTGGCGCTGGAAGATTTTAAAGCAGTGCTTAGAGTTCAGCCTTTCCTTGCTGAACGCCGGTGTCTGCTTTGTGCTTGCAGCACTCCTTGGAAAGTCATGCAGATAGCTCCTTCCAGATCTACGGCTGCCTCGACGCTGGGATGCAGCCAGTGAAAAATTAAGACAACAAACAAACATTAGTTAAAACCAAATAAACCCAACTATACTAAAATGCAAACATTTGTTTGAAAGTTATTATAGCAAGAGGCAGATACAGGAAACCAAAACATGCATCTTACAGCTACTCCTAACTCTGCTTTTTTAAACCTATTTACACACATCTATCTGGAGAAAACAGCAGGGAGTTAGGCTGTGAAAACCGTGTACCAAACCACCCCTTTCCTATGGTATATGTGAGAACTAAGGCTGAGCTGACAGTTTAATGTTTCTGCAGATTAAAACGAGCAGCGAATAAGACCCACTCACTTTGAACGAGTAGATGAAGGTTTACCATTTCCTCCTGGGAATGTTTTTCTCACATCAAGCTGCATTCAAAGGCAGCCGAAAAAATATTTTGTGAATTGGAAATGTGATTGGCCCTTCAAATTGTGTCCAGTACGGTTTTTAAATTGATGTGAGCGCACGTGTACACGTGTGTGCAACGTTTCTCGTCATCGTTCCACGGATTGCACTAGAATCGCATGAGCTCAAAGCAATACTGAGAAATTCATAAGCACGGTGACCTTGTTTGAAGAGCACCTTAAAAATGCACTTACTTTTATTATTTTGCTATATATATAACAAAACATCCCATGTGATAGCTGATTTTGAAAACAATATATGCCATTTCATGTTCCTATGGATGGCACATGAAAAAAGTGTTGTTTTGTCCTTTAGAATGGTTACTCTCTCGCAACATAATAATACACAATCCAGTAGCAGAGACAACACTATTAATGTGTACATTAACCATAATAATTTCCCAGTCCTTACTTATGCTATAAAAGTTATGCATATAGATTTTATAGTTGGTACTGGTATAAAAAATACTGGTACAGTCTAAGACTTTAAGTGCATCAAGCTATAACAGAAAGTACCAGCATAAAAAAGACAATTTTGGGCAGCTGGGAAGACTTTGATGCTATTAATTGTACAAAAAAAAAAAAATTAGTAAATCCAAGTTTTAATGGCAATTCTTTTCATATGGGCTCTAAAAGGGTCTGAAATAGCACGACTGACAACTTTTCATTGTGAAGAACAGAGATTTTGGAAAAAAAAAATAAATTCAAAGTTTGGTAGTCTAGCAATGAGCCCTGAATGTGTCTGATCTAAGGGAAGGGCACACACCTCAGATCTGAGCTCTGCTTTCACCCCCAATGACCTTTTCCGTTCTATGGGATGATGCTATGGGGCATAGATGTATGTATGCATATATAAGGTATGCAGAGGGAGGGAGGGAGGGACCATCATAAGAAAGATCTACTTCATTCTGACCAGCAGCACAGCCCTTCAGTGGTGGGCTTCTCCCCGTGGTACAGATGAGACAGTAAGTGGTGGCTTGGTGAGTGTCCAAAAGGGAAGCGCTACACAGCAAAACCTCCTGGTGCTGGGAGCTGGTGAAGAGTTTTCACTTTTCCCAGCTTTCATGTCACATCTATGTTTGCTGCAACAAGGTTTAGGAGAGATCTTAGCTGGCAAACACCAGGTTCAGTGAAGACACGGGTTCCCCTGAAGAAACGTGAAGCCTGGTAGCGAGGCCACCTCTCCAGAAGCTGTAGGTTACTGCCATGCTTCATGAAAGGGTCCAGAAGGGGCAGGAGCTGAAAGACACAAATTTGCGTGGTTTGGTTTGCTCCCCACTTTGGCATGTTGCTGTGAGGTCTCAGCTCAGCCTGAAGCCCCTGAGCTTGTTTGAGTTGCATGCAGTGCTTATCCAAGAAGAGTGTGGTCCACAATCAGGCTGGGAAACAACGGTGAGGTTAAATTGCCTTTTTGTTCCATGGCCTCCTTGGTCTTGCTGACTTAGGAGGGTGGGCTAACTCCTCTGATGGACCATTGCTGAAAAGCTCCTGGTTTCTTATGTCCAATGAAGAGATGATATAACTGCACTGGCCAGGAAAATAATCCACATGTAGTTTAAATTCAAGAAGAGGGTATATCTTACTCTGTGCCCTTGTCCCTTCATTTCGTGCAGTGCCCAGAAGTGAAAGCGCCCATCGGTGTCACATGCCCTCCTCAGCAGATGTAATGACAGGATGACAGTAGCCACTGATAGCACAGAATGACAGAAGCGCAGAATCCAAACCACTGTTACTTTAGTGTATAATTGGCAATATTGCACTGAATTAAAGCTTTTTTTTTCATCCTACAGCCTATAGACAGGGCACACATACACCCTTTTGTGGAATGGGAAAGGAGGAGCTCATGTGGGATCTGACGGGTTCTGCTGAGGCAGAACATTACAGGGGCTCAAGTGGTAAAGCATGGCTGTATCTACAGTCAAGCATTCAAAAGAGAAATGCTTACCCAGCTGCATCTGTCAGCCTTCCAGGGCGCAGCGACTAGGTGAAAAAAATGGATAAAGATATTTTTAAAAAATCCCCTGGGACCATCTCCCGTATTTAATAAGGAAAAGCACCTTCTGTGCAGCCAATAAAAGTTGAGTCTCTCATGAAGATTTATACCATATTACACACTGAAATTCAATGTACAATGATACCCTTGTGTACACAGTTGTCAGAATAATAATCTTTGTCTGTCTGATCAACTTATATTTTATGCCAACAACACAGCATTTAATATTACACCGTTTCAGAGGAAGAAAATATATTTATTCATGCAACAACTTGCCCAGTAGCTTAAACAGACAAAGTGAAAAAAAAATAGCTTGGAGTTTTCACATTAACTTATGATCCACAATACGGATTTCTATCCAATTTTAGCAATTTTATGCAGCAATATAAACTATGATTCTTAATCTAGTTTGTGAAACTGTCTCACTATTTTATACTGTCATGAGGAATAATCCAGCCGGGTATGACTGCTGAAGTTTGCTTTCGGCATTCTCCTGAAACGAGGGGACTAAAAATACAAATGGTAATCAACAGTCTTTTTCTATATTCTGCATTATCATATTCTGTGCTGTATTCTTAGGGCTTGTGTCTCAAAATATATAGATCAAGAAACACTTATAGAGAAGATATACATGGACTCCCCCACAATCAAAGTACTCCTTGTCAGAAATCAGTGTCTCTTCAGCAGAGAAAGTCTACCCACAATAGAGGGCTTGTTCCAAATGAGGCAATGCTCTGCCAGATGAGAAAACCTCAGCAGTATAGAGAAACTCTGTTGTACGCAGATCCATTAAATCTAGTCTTCTAGCAGCCTGCACAGAAAACTGACAGACTTTGAGTGATTTATTGTCACCTTTTTAAAGGCATCTACTTTTTACTATACATTATTTTTTCTTCATACAACAAAAGAATCAAAAGAAGAATCCAAAAGACAATAAAGGAACCCCACTCCCCTCCACCCAAACAAGCTAATGAAAAGACTGTATGTGGGATGGGGAAAAGAAATCAAAGAGGATGGTTAGAAACATATCTGTACCCCAAGGTGCATGATCGTCTGCTACAGTATTTTTACAACAGGTCTTAAACCTCACTTACAGTTAAGTTTACTATTGCAGAGGAAAAGGCAAACTCTTGTGACGACAATGTAATAGAGTGGGTAGATTTCTTCACGGATGGTGGAATTATCAAAACCTTCAAATCCTCAGGCCAGGCCACCTGCCTGTAGGGAAGTGTTGCCTGATAACCCATTGGTGGCTATTATTGACATTTTTCCAAAATTATGTATTTGTTGCATCAAGACACAATGGAAGTTGCTGCCTCCTCCTAACAGGATGTGATCTCAAGTGCCTAAAGAAAGTGGTTAAGTCCAGAACGCACACACGTGTGCACATACACACCCAGAGACAATTTTTACGTAGGAAGGATTTACTGAAATTTGTTGGCCAAGGATGGGCTGTAGCTCCAACATGTGGCAGACTCAGTCAGTTCTTTTGCAACTGAACAGAGTAAACAGCCATCTACTGGCATGCTAATTCTCGTAACCTTCCTAGTTAGTTTTCTGTAGACTAGTTTATATGTAAGAATTCATACACTAAGTCCATTTACATGAAATAAGATACAGATGTTTAAATATAGAAATAAATACTGCATGACAGAAATGTGTATGAGAGAAACACAGCTACACTACAGGACTAGAAAACAGCTAAAGGAGGACACAGATTAAGTCCTGCTTTGTGATTTATAGGAGTTTGTTTGCATAGAGCACATCTGAAGTGCTTTGATCAGATTAACTATTCTGTATAAAAGCAAACCAGCGCTTAGAGCCTACATGTCCCACGGGGAAAAAGAAGTCAGTAACAAATGAGCTGGCCCCCAGAATAACTCAGACATTCATGGATTGGTAGTCTGAAACATTTCCAGAGAGGTGAGAAAAAGCAAAAGAAAATCAAAGCACCAGCAAACAGCAATGCCTAAAAGCGTAAGCGAGCTCTTGTGCCAGGCCAGCTTAGCAAAGATCAGAGAAGTTCTGCTGATTTACACCTGCTGAGGAGCTGGCCAGTACCTTTATGTTCTTGAAGCTCAGAATTTAGAAATATATTCAGTGAGTCACAGTCACTGTCTGAGAATTAGAAATTGTGTTCAGAGTCCAAAAATAGATGTGATCTATTTTTATTGGCAAAGGAAGAAAATAGCTCCCTCCTACCTTCCCCAGAAATCTTCAAACCAGATGCACATGATATGAATGGAACACTCTGAGCCTGGAGACGCTTTATCTGAAACTGAGTCAAATGTCCTTTTAAAATCTCTACATGCTGAATAACACACCAGGTAAATTACTGCTACAATAGGATTATGATTGATAGCATTGTAAATGCACAAGATTTGAAGTTAAAATTAGAGAAGATTATAGTTCAAATAAAAATTATACATTCTTCACCAAAGAACAGATGTCATTATTCAACAGCTATCATTACCTACATACGCTTTTGTTTAGTGGTAATGTAGTTAAACTGATGCTCTTAAAAAAATGCAGATTTTTTTTTCTGCTTAAAATTGCTCTACGCATTTTAATGTCCTATTTTAAAGTTTTCATACACTCCTATGAGCTTCCAAATCTATATTGTGACACAAATATCTACGTGCTCCAAATGGATTCACTGCACATGAACGTTTGTGCTTGTCTAACCAGGCACATTAAATTGAGCTACACGGATATGTGTCGTGTATTCCCCTTGGACGGTTCCAGCATGCTGCAGCTACAGTAAAATATCGCCTGCCACTACTGCTCCACAGTCCCAGTCCTACCCCTATGGAAGTGGGATGCTTCTCATTTAATAATCAGGGTTTGCTATACGTAGGGAAGAGCCTCAATAAACAAAGGTTGACATTTGTTTGTACTTAGACACGTGCTTTTGGGTTCATATTATTTGTGTTTATTTGTCTGTTAAATATATTTGTCATATATCTGAGGATGGTGAATCTCAAAACAGTCAAATTTTGCAGCTGGTGGAGAAGGAAATTCCCTTAAACATCCGATATATCTGCATGTTAGGTTAAAATTGTGTAAATAAAGTTTCCCTGAGAGATTCTTTTATCCACAGGGAAAAATGTGGAAGGTACCCAAGCATACGTTAAATATTCCAGCATTTCAGACCTCAAACAGGGTCTCCTTTCATTATTTAATAAATTTCACCTATTTTTCTTTTCATAAAACAATTTGCTTATCCTAGCAGCTTATAATGAAAATCTAGTTATATAAAATATATAGATTTTATATTTAATGCAAAACAAAGTAGGTAAAACCAGCTCCTTAAAATATTTTTTGCTATAAAACACAACAGGTATCCCTGGTTCCTATTAATCTTTTTTGATGTATTCTGTTCAGGGTGGCCAGCAAACTGATAAGATCTTTCCCTCAGATTTCAAAATTACTGAATCTGGAAATAGTTCTCATTTATCTCATGCACTGCTGAGAAAACAATCTCAAATCGTTGGTTCTACTGATGAAACTTCCTTAGCAACACAAGGGCTCCAGAATTATTTTTCAAACCTTGTCAATGCTTCCTGTGAGGTTTCCGTCACTGTCAACATTGAGCACTTTGCAGATGAGAGGGGAAAAAGAAAACCAACCCAGAAAGCTGTGATAAATTGAGGGTAAATTAATAGACTAAATGGAATTAATAGAAGCAGTGATAAATCTAATAGGGAAATTCCATAACAATAGTCCAGTGAATAACATTTTAGATTTACCAAGCCTTTTATTATTGAGATGAGCAGGGGAGTGACTGTGTCCCAGTGGTGTGAAAAAACAGCAGGAAAATTGAGACCTTGCACCTCTGCCTTTCTCTGCAGTGTAACGCACCGCAGCAGGGATCTGCTGCACCCCGGGAACCAGCGCAGGAGGGGCTCTGCATGGAGGCAGCACCCCGAGAACCAGTGCAGGAGGGGTTCTGCATGAAGGCAGCACCCTGAGAACTAGCACAGGAGGGGCTCTGCATGGAGACAGCACCCCGGGAACCAGCACAGGATGGGCTCTGCATGGAGACAGCACCCCGGGAACCAGCGCAGGAGGGGCTCTGCATGAAGGCAGCACCCCGGGAACCAGCACAGGATGGGCTCTGCATGGAGGCAGCACCCCGAGAACCAGCGCAGGAGGGGCTCTGCATGGAGGCAGCACCCTGGGAAACAGCGCAGGAGGACCCTCATCTGCCTTTTGTCCTTGAAGCCTTGTTGTTAGACTGGACATCCCGACAGATGTGAGGCTGTGGGTCCTCTCCAGAGAAAGAACATTCAGACCAGCAAAGAAGGCTGCTCTGCTGCATCCTAGAGACTGGTCCCTCTGCCTTGCCGCCACTTTTCAGCCATATTTTCTCATGGTATATTATATTTAGGCCCCAGTTTAAACCTCTACCCTATTCAGTTTATATTGATCAAGTCTCAAGTGTGCAGCTAGCCCCTGGAAGCTGGATTTCCCTATTTGCTGCTCGAGTCCATAAAGTGTCAGCAGTGCACGGATTCAGCATTTAATGTAATTGGAATAGACTAGTTTAAAGGTACTTTATTCCAGGTATCTCCAGTCTCAGGTTAGTGCGTTCTGCTGTGAAGATTTTTCCTTCCCTGACACAAACATTCACCCCAGTTCTCAAATTCACCAGTACTCATCTGACGCTTCACAAGTTGCCAAATGTCTGCTCAAACACTAAAAAACCCAGTTTCTGCCGAGTTCTAAACTAAGTGTTGGAGTATAGCTGAAAATTAGCAGTAGCATATCTGTCTAGGGCTGGGTAAAAGACACTGAATGGTAACACTTTACTGACTGCGAAAAGCTGGCTGAGAAGTGTGCTAGCTATCTTCTGTAGAGGCGCTCCTTGCTCTCCTGTGTCCTGAGAAGCAGTCACTGATGCCAGGAGCATACTGGGCCACAGGGAACACTGGTCCTGTCCTAACACTTTAAAGAATGCCTGGAGACAAAGGAAAGGCATCTTCTGTCAGCCTGAGCTCCCTGTCACAGGCAGGTTGGATTTCATGGCAGAGCGAAGGACGAAGGGAGCTCAGGCTTCCACCTTCCAAAGCACCTGCTGACAGTGCCTTCCTCCATGGCTCCAAGCTGTGTCCCTTGCTGCAGAGGTATGGCTGGGGTAGCTCAGCATTGTCAGGGAACTGACCTGACTTCATTGTTCAAATTCCTCCGCATTTTTTAAAAGCTAATTTGTCATTATCTGTTTTACAGGGTGACTGTCACACGCAGCTGTGTTGCCCAAACTGAAGTGGAAAAATGCTGTATGCACCAAGAAGTGGTCAGGAAGGAAAGGACATTGCTGCTGATACTGTACATGCAAACCATAATATTCTTAAACTATTTGCCTTCAAGTCTTCAAGTATTTCTTGCCACCCTTCAGCCTAAGAATAGCTTCTTAAACTTTTAAGAATAGCTTAAGAACTCTTAAGAATAAGAAGAACTCTTAAGAATAGCTTCTTAACCTCCTTCTAAATTAGCTGAGTGCTCCTCTTTTGATCCAGTCTGCAGTGACTTCAGACAGACTATTTAAAGCCAAGGAGATTAAATCAGCAAGAACAGAATGGTCGATAAGATTTCAAAGGTCTAACACTGAAACATCTACTGCACAAGAACATTGTTTAGATAGAAGGTGGAAACACACGATACACAGTGAAGTTAAACAGCATTAATCTTATTTGGTTTGAGATCTTGCTCTAAAAAGTAGTAAAAAACTACATGGCCTTCTCAGTTAAGAAAATGAAAAATTCATATAGTTAATAGATATCTATATATATAAGTTAATATGTATATAATCAAATAGAGCAAATTCACTTTGCCTTCTTGCCCCATCTCATCCAAGGATTATCTGGGACAGCTCTGAGGAAATAGTCTGCACTGCTTTCACCTTCAAATGCAAGATTAAGTATTTCAACTGAATCTACTGATGTGACGATAGAAACCTCTATCAGTTCTTGGATGGCCTCCAGCAATGTGATACAGGGATACAGGCTTTTGGCAGCTGGGAAACACCAGCAGATGCTAAATTCTGTAATGCATGTCCTCAGCAAAACAGGGCCGGTAGCATCCTCAACCTGTCCTCCACATTCTGATCTGGGTTTAGATAAGACCCCTATCAGATTCAAAGGTTTGTCCCTTATCTTCAGACTGCTTCTTGGTGTGGGTCCAGGAATGTTGGTCAAAGCAGTAGATGTAAGAGTCATCTCTGCTCCTGCAACACAGTGGCAGTTTAGCTTCTACTAAACAGCTGAAAAAAACTCGGCTGTAGTGAGCCAGGTCTAAGGGAGCAAATGCCTTTAGGAACTGAAGAGCGCCACAAACTGCACCATTCCAGGTTTACATTTCTTCTGTGTCACAGATACATGTAAAAACATATAGATACTCATTAGACAAGATCCTGACTCCCTGTCCCCAACCTAAGTCAGAAATAAATCCTCTCTTTAAAACTTAAAGTTCAGCTGCAGATCTCTCTGGATAATGGACATAAGAAGAAACAATATACCAGAGATGTTGTTCATATACCTGAGGATGCTGCAATAAGACCATTGCATGTAAGACACAAGAATCTGCACAGAAACAGAAAATACTTGCAATTCTGTTCTGCTAGTGGCTCTTACAGATGGTTTTCAACTGACTGACTTGTGTCTGAATAGATTTAACCAGGATCTCAAAAACTGTGGAAGTACAGAAGTTGTAGTTCAAATCAAAACCATACTTACTAGATAATAGATGCTGTGATTTGTACAATGGCTGTTTTAGTACAGTAAGAGCTTTCAGGTGGTAGCAGTGAGATTGAGTTTGGGTCTGTGCCACCTTTTAGTCACTTACATAATGATGAATGGAGCCTATTTGTTATACGGTAAATATACCATAATCTATAATCACTATAATCAGCCTAATATACATTTTGGAACATGGCGAGACAAAGGAGTTCAGAGAGGCTGGGAGCCTTATACGGTACAAGCCTGTATTTTAAATTCTCAGCCCAAGATCCTCATCTACAGACTGAACAGCAGACAAAAAAACCCTCATGGGGTCTATAATCACGTGCTCTTGTAGCATATCAGCATCCCCATAAATGCCATCGAGTCACAAGTATGAATGCCATAATACATTTAAAATGTTTTTTAAAATCATGTTATAGAATGGAGAGGTATAGAACATATCCAGAAAGACAAACTTATAGTGAGTAGAGTCAGACTTAGACAATTTAAACTTTTTAGAATAAAAGGAATATTGAAAAAAACAAGAAGAGCAGGAGTGAACAAGTGGGTTTAACAATCTTCTGTCCTCCTCCTAAGTGCTTGGTAAATACTATTTATTTATCTGAATAGTTATGAACTAGGTATTGCTGCTGCCAAAGAGACTGCTGCTTCCTCCCCATACATTATTTAACCAATGAAATGTGGGAAAGAATGTGTAAAAGGTACAATTTAATATAATAAAAATGGAATGTGGAACCTGGGCTATTATACTAGTCAAGTATGGACTTTAAACTTAAGACCACTAAAAATATTGCACATCTAAAATAAGGGTTTCAAGAGATAATTAACTAGTAGTTCCTGCCACTAAGCAGGTTAGTTTGCTAGCTGACAACCAGAAAAATTGAATGCAAGAAAGTGAACAATGTACTAATGGATTCCTCAGCAAAGGTAAGATACCATGTGTTACAGATTTCAACCTTTAAATACTTGGTATATGTCTCTATTACATAAATAATAACCTATACTCTACCATTCTGTACTATAAATACATTGCATGAATTCAGATAAATGTTTTATATTGTTCCCTCCCTCATTTATACCTTTAAAAATGTGCAGCTATGATTTATGCTTTTGAGGATGGCATAATAGAATTTGACATTTTCCAGCTGAGGTGTGGCCTAGTTCCAGCTCCATGCTTCATTACATTGTACTCCCTTTGAGAGGATGAGAAGAGTAAAAATAGCCAGGTTGTTAAAAATGTAAAAAGGCATAAATGAATTCTCACCAGATGTCCTCTGCAATTGTCATTTTCATAAAATTATGGTTGTTAAACTTCTGCTTACTAGAAAACACTAGAAATCAATATATGCTACAAAGCACAAGTCTGGAGGGATTGTTCCCACCTCACTAACATCCTTTTCTTTGGATTCTCCCGTAATTTAAATTAGAGGACTCCTCTTATTTAAAATAGCACCAAACCCACGTATTAGTGTGAAGAAAACTAACAAATAAACGCTAGGTAGAAGTCTGAATACCGTCGCGTGTTCACATTTAGAGGCATCAAGAAAAAGAATACTTGAACCCACAAGTTTCTTCCTTTTTCAAAACAGAGTGAACTTGGAAAAATGCAGATATGAGAATGAAAAATGTCTCGACTACCCACATTTCACTCATGTTGATAACCCATGTTTCAGTGCTGGAAGGTGTCCTTACCCTCCTTTAGCAGGACCAGCTGCGGTGCGTTCCTGCTCCCTGGGAAGCTGTTCTTGCACAGCTTCGCCCACCCGCGTGTGGTGCAGGAGCCAGTGAGCGAGGGCAGCATATTGCAGCCGTCAGAGCAAGAGCCAAGGGGATGAGCCAGCTCCTGGCAGTGGGCCTGGGCCATGGATGTATGTCCCGTTCCCTGCTCAAGGCTCCCTGGATACGCAGGTCTAGAAGCCAGTGGTTACCTGGCCCACAGGACACTTGCACATCAACAGACCTGCTCCGCTCTGCACTTCCCCACGGCTCCCAGCAGGTACCACTGTTCCTCTCCAACTCACACATCATGGGACGGCTCAGGGGACCGCCCGGGCCTTGCCCACACACTTCATGGATGTGGCACTATGGGCTATATATAGTGCCATAACCAGAAACAGGTTAGAAGGGTCATAAACACCCCATGCAATCTGTGAGTTTAAAAAGTAAAGAGGTTAATAACTTTCAGCACACTGCCTTTTTGGCAAGGAGTACATGAGAGCGTAAGCAACACATAAAACGTGTTTTCCTTATCCTGCTGGGCAGACTCAAGATGGTTTTATCTTAACATCAAAGCAGCTGGTTTTGGCACTCTCTCTACTTTTCGACCGTATTGATGTGTAACAAGGGTAACAAACAGCTCACAGTCCATTCCAATCTGGTTTGCTGAATGCAGTACCAAACCAAAATGTTCGAGTATCAAACCTATTTTATGGCTGTTCTCTCACTGCAAGATGAATGTAAAATAATTGTTTGAAAAGAAAAATGGGAATTGTGAAACTTGCAGCTGTAAGGGCTCCTGCACGTGGCTTGACTGACTTGCTGAATGTCAGAGGAAGTTTGGGATGAAGATTGCTGCTGCCTGAAGAGAAAATGCTGTTATTTGGTCACAAAAGTTGTTACAAACAAGATAGCCAAGAAGAAAGATTTGTCAGCTTCCCTCTGAATGGCAAAAGGTTGAGTAGATCACTCAATATTTGTCAGACTTGAGGTGATTGCCTGTCACTACACAAGGAGGTAAATAGTATTGACAGCTTTACAAGATCAAAATTCAAAGCCTGCAAGGGTACGTATCTGCAGCACACAGTCAACTGCAAAGACCTTCTGTGTCAGGAACCTGTTGGCTCAGTTGTGAGGAGGAGAAAGAGTACAGACAACAGCATGTGAGCACCAGAGGATGATCCGTGCTGTGTAGTTATATCTGTGTTCTCCAATCACACTACCCAGCCCTGCCGGAACACCTCAGTGATGCACTCAACAGCTACTGGCAATATCCTCAGTAGTTCTCGGCTATGCCATATTGACGTGTCCTCTTGTTCTGTCCCAGTTGGGACATCTAACATGAAGCTGTAGACCTGCATGCAGATGTGACCTAAAAAGCTTAAAAAAATATTTTTTTTTTCCAAATTATTTTCCCTGCACATCCTTCTCATCCTGGAAAATCTCTGAGAAGCTGATTTTAACCCCTGTGTAATACTGCTCTTAGCTTCTCCAGGCTAGAGCGGAAGCAGCTCGAGGAGAAAAGCACAGGGAGCCTGGATCTCCTTTGGAATCAATGACCTATTACTAATAGCCACCATTTCTGAATGGAGAGGGCATCTGATCGGCTACAAACACAGAGGGGTGAAAAGCAGAATAATAGGAAGGGTCAGAAAACACTTGATTAAGTAATCTGGTAAATCTGGGCCTGATTGTGAAGATAAGCTGGAATAAATACAGAAGGAAAATCAGCACGTGAATGGAAGGGGTAAAGTGAGCTCCAGACTGGTGGCAGAAGTGACAAAAACAGACGGCAGTGAGCAGGGAGGAAACCAGCACTCTCCCAAAGCAGTGGAATAAGCACTGTCAGCAATGCCTGCAGTGCTGGTTTCATTGGCCTCCGCAATGGGAAAGCACACTTTTACCGCTGGTTACTCTGGCAGCTCTTCAAAAACGTCTTTAGTGGAGTTAAACCACCACGCATGTTGGAGAAGCAGGTGGTGATGATATATAAAACATATTCTAGATTCTCACAGGAGGAATATCATACATATACGCACATGTGTGTATATATAGGTCTACAGAGGAAAAGAAACCACCACACAGAAATCCCTTCACAGAGGAGTTGTTATTACCACCTCAGTCGCTTTTGGAACCTGAAGCTGTCGTCGTGGGTTGTTTCCGTGTTAAAATAAGTTTGTTTAGACAATTAGCATGCACAAACACGGCAGCAGGACAACTATTCACCAGTATGTTATTGACTGAGCTGATTCAGCATGAGCAATTCTCTGTTCATTCAAATAAATATGTATTTGGTAACTGTGTTTACAGTAGTATATCCAGCTAGTCAAGTACTTCTAACACCTGAACGTTTACAGCATCTGCCTTGGTATTTTCTTACAATAACACTATCAGCTATGAGATCTTCTAAGAACATTGTGAGGGGTGCTGGTTTTTTGTGGTGTCTTTAAAAAAGAACAATCTACAGCTCTGCACAGACATCGTAGACCAGTAATACCCGATCACCTACCACAAAAGTGGACAATACAGTCTAGTCTATCTACAGGAGGCTGAAAAATACTAGTGGTCAAGAAATGACCTGCCAACTCAACTACAGCCAAGGAGCAGGTGACTTAATCATTGACCTCTGTAGTTTTCATTATTAAATTATACAAGTCTGAGCAAAAAAAAAGAGTGCAGCATATTTAAGTCTACTCAGCCGAGGAATGCAGCCAATCATCAAATGTTTGTCTTCATCCCCTGCCTTTTACCTAGAGATCTGGAAATTTCAAAAATATGGATGCTTTTATTTCTCAATTAGTACAGGTTTCGGCATGAACTTCCTCTAAGCATGGAGATCAATGGGGAAATTCCGATTTTTCTGCTAATGCCACGATCTTTGTAAAACTGATGATTGTAAACATTCGTAAGCAAGTGCTCTCTCAGGATAACATGCTCAGAGACAGGATCATTTGCTAGAATCTTCGAAAATGGTGCAAAATAATTGCAGGCTCATAAACTTTCAAATGCAAATACTAAATCAAGAGAATATCCGTATCTTGGCAGTCTTTGCACCGGCTGTGTGCAGCATTATTCTGTTTGTTTTAGAAAGAGACGCTGCTTACATTACCTTATCACATTAGCGAGTCAATTAAAACTGTATCTGTGTTATCATCTAACTTTCCTTTCATGTCACTAGCATGACTAAAATGACCTGTGAGATTTTAAATACAATGTTATAAGTGATGATTTCAGGGATGAAATATCTATGACTTTAGAATTGTTTATTACTTAAAAGCAAAAGATAATTAATCATATGGTTCTGTCAAAATAAACCTGAATTCCCTGAAGGTTTCTTTCCATCAGAAAAAGCAGATCCCGCCTATCTGCTTTTAACTGATGAGAGCTTTTATTCAAGAGACAAAACAAAATATAAATGCAAACCAAAACACATCCCTGAAATCTTGCTTTCAAAATTACATCTGAAAAAAATTCATACTCTGAAAAGGGAATTAAAGATTTCCTGGGAATAGCAGGGACCTCAGTAAAGATATTATAATGTGGCATTTGATGCTCTAGAGGGATTTCAACAAGTTTTGCATGGTCAAATTCCATTAATAAGTTGGCTTTCTTCCAAGGCTGTGTGTGTCCCTCTCATCTGCCATAGTGCCCTAACAGTAAGGAACCCTCACCTCACCTGCTCAGTCACATCTTAGCAATTTTAATTGCTTTTTCTTGCTCGTTACAGTACCAAACAGGCTTAGAAAAAATACTAGTATCTTATAATGCAGATTACGTGGGTTGGGAGTAGAACAGTAACAATTTTTGGTGGTGGTGTAAGAGGATTATAGAGCATATCGGTGGGGAAATGCCATGTGGATGGATATTAATGATGATGTGAGGGAGAATAAGAGAGAATCAATGGAACTGGGCTTATGCAAGTAACTATTCAGGGAGAACCACTGTTCCACATATTGTCACCACGGTGTTCTGTAATGGATGGGTTTTATTCTTGAGATATGCTAACATTTGAATTATAAATATGTATTTACTGTTCCTTCCATTTTGCAAAGCTTGACTACGTGCAGACTTAGATTACAGCACATTCTGAGCAAGCCTGACTCACAGGTTTTAGCAGATGACCTTTAATTAGTGAGAAGATATTCTATCCATATCATATTCGTTCACTTGTCTTACTGGGCATTAGATGGCTGCTGTGAAGCATAAAGGATTTTTTTTTTGTCCTAATCCCTGTGATGTGACATGATTAATGAGATGAAATTCCCATTTGGAGTTTCCTACCAATCAATAGGCAGATGGGCAGTAGTGGATGTCGAACAACAAGACAGCAGGAGTTGCTTAAGCTTTTGCTACTTTCATAGAGAAAAAATATTTAGAGCTGTAATTTAAAGGAACAGAAAACATCCATTTTTCACATTTCTCTCCTTCAATAATTGTTTCTTTGTTTTTAACGTACATAGAAAGGAAAAAATGTCATCTTATGTGTACATACCACACTAAATAAAAAGAAGTATGTTTGAAAATCTTACGGATGTCACTTATGCCAAGTGGGATAACGCATTGGTATTGAAAAACCATTTGTAAAACAATGGGTCTGACTTTTCCTCACATCCATACGGATATAAATAAACAGATCCACTGGAGAAGCCAAAAGAATTACAAAACATTAGAACAAAACCAATGTGAATATAAAATTAAGACAGTGATTTTTTTGTTGTTTAATACTCTAGTGAAAAATCAAATAAATTTGCATGTCTTACAAAATACACCCTTTTCCAGGAACTTCAACATTCCACTCCCTGACTCCATAGTCTTTGATATAGAGTAATTGACATATAAAATAAAGGTATAATCTTCTATAGGCTATTCTCAGCTGTGAAAAATTTTGATTTAAGATTATAAAATCTGAAAAGATAATGTGATTTTAAGATTTTAAGTCTTCTTAAGTTTAAGTCTTCTCTTTCTTGCTAATAGAGTTAATTTATAAGCATGGGTAACTTACTAAAATAAATTTATTATACAATTTTACCTTTATAATTCCCAACATTTAAAAAATTGACCCAAATACCTAAAATGAAATCATACACCAAAAGGCAAAATAGGGCAGACCGGTGGATCTCTGCCAACCAGATTAAATCTGAGGAAATAATCCAAGTTTCCAAACAGCAGTAGCAACAGGTTTCAGGAGCCTTCTTTCACAGACCTCATGTTGATGCTTTTTTTCTTCTGGGCAATACTTTTCTGCTTCTTTTAAATAGGAGTATTGATATTTACTTATTTTGTATGTCTAAATTATTTATCTCCTATTTCCTTCTCATTGCCTTGCTCTCCTTCCCTCTCTCTCACAAAGAGGCACACAGAGTAAAATTCATAACCCACTCTTCCTAATGAACAAACTCCTGCCGAGCACCAAAGTGCTTAATGATGCTCAGCAGGCAGAGTTCTGCAGTTCCCCTATGCGAGCCAATATACAATCACACCACAAGTTAAAATAATATTTAGGTTGCCAAGAGAAACACTGGAAATTTAAGACATGCCAGATTTAAATTTTTCCAAACTTGACTGATGTTCCTTTGTGTTTTCATCCAATGTCATTGAAAAAAAAGAGGTACATTGAATAAAGTAAATGTGATTATGAAATTAAAATGTCTTTGCCACACAGTCAATTTAGCCAGGAAATTTAGCCTTTAAATCAGCCTTCAGTAGTTTGCAACACACTCTGTTTCAAACAGTTTTATATATGGAGTATCTATCTCTTCTTCTCCTTAGTAATGTCCATAGACCAGATTCTGCAGTTAGTTGGCTCTGTAGGGATAATCCCACCTGCAATGCAGTTCACAATTATTAAAAAAAGCTTTTTGTAGTGGCCCTCTATTAGGCAGTTCTTTAATTAGAATTGGCAGTTAGAAGACTACAGTGGACCATTTACAAGGACTTCTAGGACTGCTACTCAAACACATAGCAAGGTATGCCTGGAAGAATAAAGCAAACAGCCCCTCAGACGAGATGGTGGTAGACCACAGCTTGTTCCCATCTGCTGGAAAGGTATGAAGATGCAGCCGACACAGGTAAGACACAGTAGGTCCCTCTTTTGTCCTCAGGCCACTGGGGTTTTCTCCGTTCTTCCCTGGGTGGGAAGCTGGTGAACAGGGAAACGTGCACACTGTCCTAGTTTTTTCTCAGTTCCATATACTCATGTTCCCTCAGTGTGAGGGATCTTGGAACAGTTTATTTTTTTGCAGGAGACATTTATGTATACAGGTGTGGTCTGAAGTCAACTACGGATTTAGGATACAAAAGGGGTTTACAGCCTGGTCTGCACCAGCAGTGGGTGAGGCACCGCATGGCTGGGGTACCTCTAGTCTCACAATGGTCACAGCTGGCATCCAGCAGCCACAAGCAGTTTGGAGATGGGGATGCTCAATAACTTGTTGAATCTGCAAGAAAATGGCAAAGGCCAGGAGAAGAAGAATCAAGAGTCCTATAATAATTGGGCAAGAATCCCGACAATTGAGGCCAGTCCCTGTCACTCCTATGGACCCATAGCAATGTCCTGAAATGGTTTGTCTCATTTATGGTAAGGCTCACTCATATGCATGACCACTTACTCACATTTTTTCTTTTGTTTTTTTCTTCTTTGGATTCCAGTGCAACACACGGTTGCAAATTGTTTTACGCATTCCTATTCTCTAGATTCTTGACCACGAGTGAGCATGCAGCCAGTTCTCTTGAGAATATGAATGACTTACCATTTTTTGAATATTAGTGATATTTTTTTCTGTTCTAAAAATTAAATCTTTCAACTAAATGTTGCAAATTTTCTCCATTTCACGTTGGTTTAGTTAAAACACTGCAAGAATCATGCAGCTGAAGAGCTGGATATAGCAGGCAAGGATGCTTTTTTTGTTCCCCCATGGAATGACATATTCAATTATATATTGAGGGTCTGATTTCCTAAAAGGCTAAATTCAGGAAATACTGGGATTTCAGTCATCTCTGTATTTGACCATGGTCTGAACTTGGATGGGTTCCCAGAGCCAGCAATCGCTTGTTCTGCATTGACAACCCAACCTCTTAAAATGCTCCATTAAAGGCCAATGCTTATTATTTATGCAGTGCTCATTCTTTGTGCAGCCGACAATACTCACTGTGGGGAAGCATGCAAGCTTTATAACAAATACACAACCCTTTTGTGCATTGCTTTGTTTATTGATTATTTATCTTTTATTTATTGGGGAAACTCAGGTTCAGTTCCCCTGTTCTGTGATCTCTGCAACACTTAGCAGGATATAAGGCACAGTTTGCCCACTACCGATGACGTCACAGGCATTGCTGATCTAATTCTTATCACAATGTAATTGTTCAATACTCACATGTGACGACATCTTGCAACTTTCTCCGAGAAACTCTATAAGCCTATCTGTTACAATACAGACTATTTCACTTCAGTGAGGAGGAAGAGTTTTAGGCATGTAGAATGCGACCGTAATGCTGAATGAACAAATGGTTTGGAAAGTGAAGTTCATAATTATCTTAGTGATAATTACACATATAAATATACAATTCTGTGTGGAACATAGGTTTGCTGAGAATGAGAGCCCATTCTTACTTTCAAAAAGTGATCTGAAAGTATGTGAAGCTGAAAAGCCCAAGTTTGAATATTAACGACAATGCCTCAGGTTAAGATGAATATTTATTCCAAACTTCTTTTGAGAAATGGGAACAGTCTCAGCTATGTCTCCTAGATTTATTTTTTTTTTCCACCACAAAATAGCATGAAAATAGTAAATATTTTAAGGTATTTCAGTAGGTAGTAGGAGTATTTTTGCTATGCAAAAATATTTGGAGAGATACAGATTCTTGTTTTCAAAGGGAAATGGAAGCTAGTTCCTTGACAGAAACTTGTATTTCTAAAGATAAACTTTTACTTTTACAAGGGAAAATGAAGGTAGTATAAGGGGAAAAATGGGCAATTGCTCTTAAGTTCTGCACCATTAACACTTGTGCTGTGTGGAAGAAAGAATAAATAAGGTCTTGTTTTGAAGAAGCTACTTATGAGCTGGCAATTACAGCTACTGCCTCGGGCTCCTGAAGAAAAAAGCTTTCAAGTGCCAAGCTCAGCTGAGGCTGGTGTGTGAAATAGAGGGTAAGTCGAAGGCATTTCACAGGCAGAAGCAGGCTTGCTCTGCTCCTGCTTAGGTGGAAGACTCACAAACATCTGAACATTTTTAATATAATGCTGAACTGCCTTGAAAGAGCCTTTAAAAGCCAGGGTACATTAGCCTGGGCCCAGCGTTACCACCAAGGTTCAGCATGTATCGCCCGTGCTCATGTTGCTCTGCTTAGCTTGGAGCACAGGCAGAGCAGGATGGTTTCTGCCAACAAAATCATATGCAGACGTGCCGAGAACCCGGGCACAGTGTGAACTGCTGCTGTGGTCCTGCTTGCAGGGAGGTGCAGGAAGCCTGTCTGCTCCACAAAGGTCATGCTTACCCCGGCACTTGTGACAAGAGAAGTTTAAATAGCCATGTTTTTCTCCGCTTTTTGAATTGAGCCTAGCCCTATACCCCAGCAGTGTCAAAGAGCTTGCGACACGTGCAATACTCACAAAAAAAAAAAAAAATTCTTTTAGAAATAATTGCACCTTGTTGTGAAGAAACAACAGCTTGTCTTTTCTCATGGACTAGCCAAGAGCGCTTGGTGGTGGGGAAGATGAAGAGGAGCTTTATTTCTCTACAGTGACTTTTTAGGAGGAATTATCCTTAGCTGCCTTAGAATTGACAGCACTCCACCTCTGTTCACTTATATCTCTATATAAAGCTCTGTGTGGTTTATTGTACAATACTCCTGTCAGATGGCTCTGAACCCAAGTCCGCTGACCTCTGCCTTCTCTCCATTTAAGTCATACAACCTGAATTAGCAGGGAAACTGCAGAAAAGGGCTCACCCTCAACCACTCATCAGCGAGCAGTACAGAAAAAAACAGTGGAAACTTCCCACTACATTCTGGAAAAGATACACTTCTGTATGATCTGTATGTTAAATCTATATTACATTTGATTAAACTTGGATTTTGTTTTTATTTTATAAGCCTTTCTGTTTATAATGTCTGCGAGTGTATCTATTTTCACCTATCTTGCTTCCATAGGGGCCGTGAAATAGAAGTTTTTTAAAAAGAGCCACGTGAAGGGAGAGCCCTACAGTATGCTTAGACATACAAATAGGTGTCTTGATTTTCAAGTGCATGCAGCATCCTTTGGTTCCCAATAAAATAAACACAAAATATCAGAAATTAATGCCTTTAAAATCAGATGCTCTTCAGGTATTGAACGGATCAGCAAAGCAGTTGATGTGGAAATTCCTCTAAATTCAAAAACCTCATCTCTGTTCTGCTAAAAAGACAGACATTTAAGATTTGCTTATATTACTCCTCTCTTACTCAAACATAGAACAGTCTAATTCAGGTATCTCCTCCAAGCAGAGGCTTGACTGGAAGTCGTACAAAACCCATCCCATTTATTCTTGTTAACTTAAGTCATTAAAGATCTGAAGAACAAGTAAGTCTCCCACCTAAAACACCCCTCATTCCTTTAAAAATGCAAGTTAATACATTGGGCTCTATATTCCCCAACAACAACAAAAAACCTTATCCTTTGAAAAATCAGAAAAGAACTAATTGCCCTACTTAAGACTGTCCATGACTTGGGAAACAGGAAAACCTATAGTGTGTCAAACCTGGGCAACTGCAAAGGCAACTGCAGAGATGCTAAAGCTCACTACGATGCAGCATAAATGGAGGTCTAATTACCATAAGAAACTGATCCAAAAGAAAATCCCATCAACATACGTGAAAACGAACCTGATGAGCTTGAAATTCAGCCAACTACAAATTAATTCAACATAGATTACATGTACAGGAGAAGGAGGCTCCAGCAGAGGAACTGGCATTGTACTGGTATGTATGCCAGGAAGAGTCCCTTTTACCCTGCATCCCTTCCCACTCTCGAAGACGAATTATATTGGAGCACCATATGGTCCAGCAAGAAACGAAGCGGTGGTCAACCTCTTACTCCTGAATGCTGCAATTTCTTTAGAAAATTAATTTGTGTTATGTCTGTTTCCTCTTTCCAGACTACTGATCCTGGGCCAAAGACAGCTCTGTTGTGGCGGTGAAAAAAGACTGGGGAATCTTACTACTGGGCCCCTGAGCTGTCATTTGCCATTGCTAGGGGCCTCAATGCTAGCATCCAGGCTGGTTCCACAGCAGTATACGTGGCACTATGGGAATACCAGTGTGGCAACACAGAAGGATAATAAAGATGCATGAAATGTGTCTAAAATAAGAATAGCCCAAGAAAAACACTGCGCTGGTGTGGCTAGATACTCCAGTACCCAAACTAGTTTTCCTGTGAGCGTTGCACTGTGCTATGGAGCTGAGAGGAGATAGAAGAGCTGACCACAGCTATGTCTACAAACTCTTATCATGCATGTGATAGCCAACAACTCCTGGGGTTTATTTCCATGAAGTTTATGTGAAATAAAGGGAGGTATGAATTCACAGAGCTCTAGTTATCCTACAGAATTACTGCCCAGGACTACCTTGATATAAACACTCTTACCACAAGTGCTCATATGAGCAATTAGCATAGAAAATCCACACCGCCACTGACAGACTTGTTATATCAAAGGCTTTCAGAAACAACATTTTATCCGCCAAGCAAACCGGGCGCAGGGTACTCAATCCCACTAGTTATTACAGTACAGTGCAAGTACCTGAGCCTCATCATTTGAACAAAGTAACTTTGGAAATCCTGTTCCTACTCAGCCAGCCACTGTGTGATCAAGCGGTAGGCATTTCTGTCTTCATGCTGGAGGAAGAACCATTTTTCTTCTCTTTATTGCTATGGTCTCTAGATCTCAAATTATCTGAAATACTGTCTTAGTCAAGTTCATACTGCTTTGCCCTTCAGGTCATAGCAGATGCCAGGGCCGGAATATCCTCTAAAACACTGGCAGATGTTTGTTTGAGTGGACTTTTATAGGACTGAAGCCTCATTAGTTGTTTTCATGATCTGAATACTAATTCAGCAGAGTGATTCTTAGGCTCTGGATCCGAACACTCAGGAAATTCTGATGACTTTCAGTCTATGGGTACTAGTTATAATTATTTAGAATAAAATGGATTAATTCAATAAATACCTTTATGCCAATAAACATTCTGTTTAAGTATAGCACACGATTAACGAAATCCCTATAGTAAAGCTAAGCATTTTAAGTCAAGATGTCCTAGTAAAAAATAAATTGTTGGGTCAAGTGGCAAATGAAAGATATTCAGGATTGGTAACACCTCATTAAAAACCATTTCAACTGCCCTAAGGCAAGATGTTAATACACAGTAATTGTCTACCCAGAGTGAATCTTTTTCTAGTTACATGAATAATGCAAAGTAACTATTCAAATATGCTTGTTTATATCTTTAACAGATTCACTACAGCTTCAAAATTAAAGACTGATTTTTAATGTTTTATGCTACTATCACAAGTTCACAAGTAGGAGAAAGAAGGATAAAAACACTCTCCTCTTCAGCTGCAGACTTCACTAGCAGAAAACAAAGTACGAAAATAATTCAATTAGGATATCTGTGAATTCCAAGGAATTAGTACTGCTGCTACATCTGCATTCATACTGCTGCTGCAATAAAACTAAACAAATAATAGGTCACCAGTAAGAGTAATTTAAACAGTGTGAGTGATGTCTGTCGCTGTACCACAGAAAATTACAAAATGTTTTCCAATTGCCTCTGTAAAGTTTTGTTTGTGTTCAGCATTTTAACAAAGAATATCAGCAAGTAGTGGAACAAAAGTAGCTTTTAAAGTAGTTTAGCTCAAATTCTGATAAATCTCAACTACCCTCACAATTAGAAGACAATCTCCACCTTCAACCCATCCGTAGAAAAACAACTCATGCAGCATTATCCTTAACAATAAATAAATGATGATAATGTTGCCTTCATTATTCTGCTACGTAGTGCATTCAATCTTCTATTAAATATCGACTAGCTCAATCCCATGAACATTCTGTATTCTAGCGCACCGATCCCAATTCCAGGGAGCAATAAAGCTCCAGAGGCTGAACCTGAAGTCTCTTAAAGGCACTAGTATGAGTATAAGCAAGATGCTGGATTCCTTTGAAAAAACAAGCTGCTTTCCAAAGCGAGCTTGACTTGGTTGCATCAGGATTCCAGAACACTGAAGGAATGAGTAGGAAAAAAACTCAATCAATTGGTGTGTCAGTGTGAGAAAACTTCAGGAAGAACCCTACTGAATAGCAAGTGAGGTTCCTAACAATGACAACAGACATACGCTCAAAAAACCTGTAGAATTTTCCATGTTAGAGATAATATGCAAATCTTGGGGTATCTACAACACATTACAGTGTGTGATAAAGCTTTTAATACACAGCATGCTGGGCATACTTGTAAAATCAAAGAAAACAGTATGACCTCCTTAGTAAAGTGATTTCATTTTGATTTAAGTAGTGTATTTATTATGATGCATTGTATTAACTTTATTGTGATTCTCAGCCTTTAATGTTTTAAAAATTAGTAATGGAGTTATGTTGACATCTGCAAAAAAAGGCAGTAACCATGCAGACAAAAGACATTCAAGACACAGAACCAAAATATAATCTCAGAGATGCAATCGGATTCAAATCTGCAAATCGAGCAGAAGAGTTAAAACAAAATTAAACTAAGCCAGCCAAGACTTAAATGTTTCATCACAAAAGGATAACTCTCTAGGAGCAAATCTTGTGACAGATTTATCTATCATGAAATAAAACTTTGCTCATATGTTTCAGACTTATGAAACTACTTTTGGCTGCAACCATTTGATCAACGATAAACAACTGGTGTATTCTAATGGCGACTGCAAGTTGAAAACAAGACTTAATAAAGCGCTCCAGATTATTACTGTCATATTTGAAGATTGTTATTCATGCCTAGTAGTTAGTCAATATTACTGTTTCTTCTGTGTCTGCTCTACTATAAAAAGTTCGAAGACATGATCTCTGTTTTGCAATCTAGAATAAATATTCTGTTTCAGTTGAACAAAAATGTGTTACCACTGGATTGAGTTTTTCCCTTAGAGAGAGACACAGTGTGTGACAAACACTAGCCCAAAGGCTTGTCAATCCCCAAAGCAACTGCTCTTCAGAGGTAAGTAAAATTTCCTGCTAATTTCTGCTAGTCTATCCTGAAAGGTTTGTATTAATTAGCATACAAATATAATTTAAGTAACTGTAAATTGCCTCAGTAAAGAAGCTTTAATGCTCAGAAAAGACAATTTCCTCTAGTAACTGCATTATCCTGTTGACTTGTATGGCTCCTACAACAAGCCTCATAGGAGGCCATGAGTCCATAGTGTGGTATGTGGGGAATTTAAATCTCTGCTGTGTTAGCAAATAAGCTGCTCTTTTAATTAGAATTCTTAAGCCATATATTTCACTGTCTATATTCTGAACTTATGATATAATCAAATCAGGATAGGAAAAATAAGAGAAGACGAAACCATTAAGTTAAAGTAATGAGACTGATCAGAATCCGCAAAAATGATGGGTGAAGGACATTACCGCAAAGGACAGCAGAGAACGAGGGAGAAACACACAGCCCAAGAGGACACCTGCCTCACCAACGATGTGTTGACTCTCCACTTTTTAATTTCAGCTAGATGTCTCAGGATGCTGCTTTGCACAAGTGAAGTTTATTTTCAGTGTCTTAGTGGACAACCACCTATAATTGAAGGTTTCCAAGCAGAAGTTGAAAGCAATAGCAAGTTGCTACTGTTTCTTACTTTTCTATGTGAGCGGCATTTGTATTTCTCACTCACCAATAATATTATCAGTCTTGAAAGCTTTCATCAAACTGCTGCTTCTGATGTGCTTACATTACTCTATTAAAGTTCGCTGGAACCTTTCTGTAAAAAAAACCCCTAGTACAAATCAATGCCTAGTAAAAGCACTTTCTTGACACTTATTGACTTGAATAAACTTCCTGCAAAATGTAACAAAGATAATGTACAATACTCTGTTCAAAAGTTATTTTTCCCCCCCAAAATATAACAACATCTGATTTTCATATTACTGACATTTTTATGACAAGTAACAGTGATGTGAACATGACTAATGCTGTAATCTGGAAATCCCGACTGCCCAAACAGGCAATGCACGCCTTAGTAACAGCAGAGAAAACTATCTGTGGTTTGCATGTATTTTCCAAAATGTAGGTATCAATGCCAGAAATAGCTATCAGGTAAACACTAAGCAGTCTGAAGCCCTCTGAAGAAATCAGGAGTGGTTGTGCTCTCTTCTATTGATGTGTTTCAGCCTAGATTTGAAAAGTCTGGTTTTCGGATAGCTCATGCCTACCGAACCCTTGGCATTCCTGCTGAGAATACCAACAGGAGCGTCTCATCTCCACGTGATATTTAATCCAGACTGTAAGCCCCTCAGGGGTGGAGATCACATCTCCTTCTCTGTAAAACCTAATGTGCACATATGGCAAAGAACAAATAGTAAAAAGGATCACGGGCAATGTGCGACGCCAAGTTTTGTTTGCCTTTCCAATGTAGGATTATATTTATGCCACAATTCCTTTCCAGAATACTTCAGTCTGAGAGAGCCTGTGCAGCTCTAGTCAAAATGCACACAAGGGTGCGTGACACCGTCCCATTGCAGTAACATGAAGTTTTATCATCAGCCTTTCCAAAGCAAAAGTGCTCTGTTAATAGCGTTCAATGTTTCAGGGCTAGTTAGAAAGATGAAACCCTTTGTTTTATCCTAATGTATATCTCATGTGACAGCTGCTGCCTCATTTAAGGAGAACTGGAGAAACTCAAAAAATGGCAACAGCATTTAAAGTAAGGAATGACAGAAGTTTTCAACTTTTTAATGTTTTTTTTTTCACTATTTCTTTCCCCAGTCAAAAAGTAGCATATACTAAGTGCACACTATCAGCAATGCACTACAGAGAGTTGCTAATCCATGGATAGGGGTCTGGAAAGAATGATGTTACTCAGCAGTGTGCTAATCACCTGACCACAGCAGTTAAAAATGTCTTCAACACAACAAAACCTGCTCTTTGCTAGCAGGTTACCACAGGGTGGGTTGGATTATTCTGTTTCCAGCTGGAGGTTGTGCCAGAAAAAGCCAGTATTACATCTTAAAAGTAATTTAAAAAGCAGCCTGCTTTGGCCAACATGACAATAATCTGAAATAATGCAGGTGAAAAGCTAAAACTTGCCTTCCAAAGGCGAACATCCTCTGTTGAAATCATCAAGCAGGCAGATGATGGCTGGGGTAGAGCAGGGAGCCAGCTTTCTGCCAGAGCTGGCATAGGAGCGGAACATTATTTGGATTCAGAAACTATGTTAGATAGGACAACAACATTGTCTTTATGACTCATTTTTGTCAGACTGGATTCAAAACTTATACCAACAAATTTGACATTTCATACTGCTCTGCAGAAAGCAAGTAAAATGAGTCCATGTTTTAAAACAGCAGGGAAGCTTCCAGTGCTACAATTAACTGGTAACATATGCCACTGCTGCCAAGAGGATTTTTAATCTCTTTAAACATTAATGTAGCATTTTTGCTTCTGTCGCAATAAGGCAGCCATCTGTGTTTGAACCTGCTGGGAAACCAGGGATATGTTTATAGAGAGAGAAATAGAGAGAGGCGGAGAGGGAGGTAGACATCCATGTTTCTAGACCCAGCATCAAAAATAACAATTCAAACCCTTTAAATGGTATTATTAAGGTGTCGTATAGCAGTAGGGAGATCGTTAAAATGCTCAGACTGCTCAATTTAAAACTGTACAAAAAAGTAACCCACAACCCAGCACATATTCTTACTTAATATACTTGTTTTCCTGCAAAACTGTGAACAGTTAATAAGGGATTTCATTACAGACTTATTTCCAGCATAATCCCAGTTCTATGACTTCGAAACAAACTACTTCTATAATATCAAGCAACAGGAAAAAGCAAAGAGTTCTGTAAACCCTTTCAGCACGAGCCTCCACTGCTGCATTTCTGCACGCTGCATGTCTGTATTCTGACATCAGGACTTAGCGAAATTGAGTATCTTAAAGTGAATTCTATTCTTACAAAATAGGGGGCACTAAAAATTCTGTACCCCAAAACTTATGTCCTGTATTTGCCTCTACAGTCTGAGGCACTCTGATAAAATATCACATCATCTGCCTGTCTTCTTCCTATCCAAAGCTCATCTGACCTTCCTTCTAGTCTTCCTCACTCTGCAGCAGTACTAGCTAATGCTCTGCTCTGGGCTTTAGCCTGGTTTCAGGAATGCCATGTGGTAATCGTCTCTGTCTGTCCTTCCTCCTCCTCCAGGCCCTGATAAGGTTGAAGCCACTGGCCAATTTTAACTAAATATGAGCCACTTCAGAGAGAATTATTACTCTAGAAGTGTCAGGAAATGGAGAGATGGGAAGAAAGGCATATTTCCCCAAGAGCAGGAAGGTCTTTGACCAGAAATAAGCAGGCAGTCGAGGCATGTAAGAGCTCTGAAACAAGCACAGTCCCACGGAGCCCTGCTCTGCTGTTTAAGGAAAATCAGTGGGAGTGGGGATGTTCTGGACCAGGGAGGACTGAGGAAGAAGAGAAACTCAAGAACTGGGGGGGTTATAGTAAAGAAGACAGCACTGGGACATTAACATATAAACCAGGCTCTCCAGCCATGTTTTTAATTTTATTATTTTTTATTAGGAACTAATGTCCTCTGAGAACCAGATTAAAAAAAATGCAAGCATATAAACACTATGGATTCACCCATCTCGGAAACATGTCAGCCCTGCTTTTTTTCTAAGTTCTGTCTACACTCCTTGGGATGACAGCCTTCAAAATGTGAACAAGCCTCAGGAAAAGAAAATGTGCAAGGGATTTGGCCTAAGCAGCACATGCTTCGCACAAAACTGTCTTAAAAACCCATCACCATTGCTCTTGCTTCAGGGGAAGATCCCAAAGCAGCTCCCAGCTGCTCAGATGATTGCTGCTGGATCTAGAGCCAAGGTACCTGCAACAGCACAAGCCAGCTGGATCCCACCAGGGCCAGCTACTCCACTGAGCAAGACATGGGATAAGTAGGCACAAAAGTAACTAGTGGCAATGGCCTGAAAAACATCCCAAGCCAAGGATGGATTCCTGGTACAACGCCAGTCCTGACACAGATTACTGTATCCTTATGAATTCACAGGGTTAATATTTTTAATTTGGTGGACAAAATTGTTAAAGTGCTGACATCCAACATCTTTTGATGAAGCTGCAGGTGCTCAGCAGTTTTGAAAACGTAGTCACACATATTTGGGCCCATTTGTTTTTCCTGGCTACAGCAATTCAGGTGGGAGATTTTAAAGAACTTAAGTATGCTTTTCGCTGTTGGGTTATTGCTGGTTGCTGTGGATATATTGACTAATGGATGGAAAGGGGATACAGGAGTGGTCTATTGTGTTATCAAGAATTGTCAAGCAGGAGATAAACCCCCTTTTAAGTGGATATATGCATAGGTTAAAATACATCAGCATGGATTTAAACACAACTGTCTAAACCCTGGAGCGATATTTTTGGCTACAACTCCTAATTTAGTTTAAATGTAAAATGGCAATAAATAATAGCTATTTCTCACATAGACAATTAAGTATCTAATATTTATAAAGTACCATGTAACCCACAGACCTCTAAATTCTGGGGAAAATCTTATATTGACTTCTTTTTGTGATTTATTACATCCTATATATTTCCTATTACATCCCATGTATTACCTAACGAAAGAAAACCTATGTGAAAAGAATGACTTCCTTTCTCATAATACTTGTTCCAATTTTATCTCTCTTTGTTTAAAACCAGCCTATTCTGAACCCCTTCTTAGGTTTCCTGAACTATGAACTGGCATTGCAGCTTGTATCTTTATCTTTATTATTAAGCGTAATGCTATGACACACTAGTTCACGTGTCAACAGTTAAGCTCCGACTAAAACCACGAGCTGCTTGATTTTGACTTGCTAAATATGCACTAAAGTATTTAAGCGTTCCTTACATTTTTTGACATTATACTTAAAAACAAATATTTTATCGCAAACAATTCTCTGAGAACAAACAAAGTAATGCTGGCAGACAAAAATATTAGCAAGAGTAGCAAGAGAAACTGAAAAGACAGACAGCAAAATTTCTGCTGAAGACAGTATTTATGGGCCACCTGTGCAGAAGCAGTGTCATCTGTCTGGACGACTCATCACTGTGTGTTTCAAACTGTTTTGTCTATCTATTTTCTAAGAATTGGGGTTCCAGCCAGACTTTGGCTTTGAGATGACATACTGTGATTGCCTTGGTGTTTGCTTTCTGCAAATATTTCAGATAAATAGCTTTTGTTCTGAAGCAGAGTTTTTACTAATTTTGTTTCAAAAACTCTTGCAGAATTGGAACTTTCCACAGTCTCTATGTACAGAATCTTCCTGCATTACTGCTCAGGGGCAAAGAAAGGATGTGGACCCTGCTCTGCTTGTGCACATAATCACTTGCTAAAAATACGAAGAGTTTGGTTGAGATATTTATATGCCCAAAGCTAAACATACACATTTATTTTCCACACGTAAACTGAAGGGTTTATTTTATTTTACTCTGGTTTTTTTTAAAAAATGCCTTTACTAGGTATGTAATTCAATGAACACCTATGGGTGGTAGGTAATAGCAAAAGAATATTAAACTTTTGTGACGTATTTATTAAGGACCAAAAAATTAACTTAGAGAAAAATATTGATAAGAAAAAGCCCAGCATGAAACCTGATGATAAAATAGTTACTAAAACCTATTTGTCTTCAATAGCATTCAAGGAAATACCGACATTCACTCCACAGCAAAAAAAAAAAACCCCAATAGTCTAATAATATTCTGTAATTAACAGTCCCAAGATGCTGCTATTTTAGCACATGAAACAATCAGGTTGGTCAGGTATGCTTTGCTCCTGTCCAGCCTCTAATGACTTACCCCATCACCCTTTCCATCTTGTACCTAAAAATGTTTTCCATGAAGACTTTCCTCATAGTTTTCTTCAGGCCTGAGGTGAGGTCAACCAGGCCCGTAGTTCTCCACAACCTCCTTGCCTTCAAGAAGGATGGTGGCAATCCTACCTGTGAGTCTTAGAGCCAGATTCAAACATTAAAATAATTTCTGATGGCAGGAAGAAAAGATCTCTGCCAGGTGCCAGCGAAGCTCGTCAAATATAAAGCAACATATTGGCCAACAGTGTAATAAACTTGCTGAATTTTTTTTTTAATTTTGAATTTTTCAGTCTTGACTAAACTGACCTCCCTTTGATTGGGCATGTCAACAGAAATGTTAAATAAATCAGCATGTCAGCTTTTTAAAGGCATAAATTAAAACTTGGACTCAACCAGTTGCTGATCTTTTACAGAATAGAATATTACAGGTGTTCATAACTACCCTCCCTGAAGACCAATCTCAGTTATATGGTTTTATCTCAACTAAATCTGAATTATTTGATAATTTGTCAAATTAAGTGAGTCAATTTTCAACAGTGTACTCTATCAACTCAATATACTGAAATATACGCCTGAGTATCTTAGTTTGTCAAGCACACCAGCCTTCTCATTGTTGCTTAGAAGGACACAAAGAGTATGTCTATTGGCACATGCATTTTGCTGTTTCAGTTCTACTTTTGCCTTGTCCCACTCAGCATTTAAGCTTCCTGGATGCAAATCAAGACAGTTCAAACAGCCCAGCCAGTCTTTATTGGAACAATAAAGAAGAAGCAGAATCAAGATTTTCAAAGACAATTACCCAGGGAGTTAAACACCTCTGGTGAATTTTCTTTAAAATCTTCATTCCACTGGTGAGCTAAACCAGCACACACGGTTCTCACATTAGACAGAAGGAGGCTCACTTCTTCATTTAAATGAACAGAAAACTCAAACAGAAAACATGATTTAGAAGGACGGCAATGTTTAATGGGTATGCATATTGTTAAGCACAATCACGAGTAAAACTGTGTGAATATACTGAAATGATTCAAGATACAGTTCCTATTCATTTTTATGCCAGAACTCTATCAGAATTGAATGAGTACAAGACAAAACTATTATTCTGCTCCTTATTCCACTGCTGGAAATCTGAACTCCAGCAGCACAGCTGTCAGCCATATTCACTGTCATTATATTAGCACTCCACTATCTATTTTGGTTTTTTATCTTCTTTTTTTTTGTTAATTTTTAAAATTTTTGATCAATGCCGCTTTCCAAAAACTAGTATTTTTGGCTCAAAAATGAATTCCTGATCTTCTGATTGGAAGTTTACTAGTGCCATCTCACAGAACATATAATCTTATCTCATGCAGGACACTTATCTACCGCTACAAATACCATGTTCAAAATCATGTCATGACCAAATTCAAAGACCATTTCTTCTGTCGTCAGTTCTTTACCATTGCCAGAGTTTTCCTTGCACACAAACCAAACTGATTTTCCCTTTCTCTCTGAATCAATTTCCTTCCACAATAAAAATCAATCCTCAGTCACTTTGTCCTCCACAGTCAAAGTCAATTCCCCTCATGCTGACATACATATTCAAATATCTCCCTCTGTAACTCAACACCACTTAGTGCATGCACCATCAGCATCAATTCAACCCATAATCAAGTCTTTATGAATTGATTTTGTTTACCCACAGACAAACAAAATTAATCCCCACTCACACTTTCTGGATCAATTTCCTCATCCCGGCTGAAATCCGTTTCCCCTCACTGACCATCCTGTTCCTTCCTTGATCACGTAGAAATGTGTTTCTACCCTGAGTTGTGCCCTTCAGAAGCTCTGGTCTCCTTCTACTAGCATGACCCTTTCGGGTTTTTACTCCAGCTTTCCCCGTTCTTATTTCTTGTTCCCAACTGGTAGAAATCCCAGAATACATATTCCATTCTCCTTTTCCTCCTTTTCCTTTCCTTTACACCTCTGTCCAGGTTCTCTTACATGTTATTCCTAATTCAGTTCTCCCTAATTTTCATACTTCTGCTTGTCACTGTGGCTTCTTCAACCCTTGCTAAAACTCCACGAGTCCTTTTCCTTAATACATCTAGTCTTATTTCACAGGGTGTAGATCTTATCACGTTGAGTCCAGTAAGCAGCTGAAGCCTAGACTGAGGGCTGTAAGGCAGTAAGGGCCTCTTCTTGACATGTAGGAACAACAATCCATCCCTCTTACGAAACTATTGCAGCAAGAGATCCCAACAGCACTATCCCAACCCCATGTGAGACAGTCCAACTCTTGACAGGTGGAGCGAGAAAAGCTACATTTCACTTCCACTGAACTGCAGAAGACCTACTATGGGTGACAATTTGGGAAGATATTTTCAGCTTTAGAAGACCCCTGAATAGTCCTTAAAACCCCTTAAACACTTTTTAATCTCCTGTTGGAACATGATAGGACATAGTAGGCTTAGGAAGAAAACTTTCAAATTATGTATTATGTCACTGTAAAAGTCTTATTGAGTGTCTCAGAGTTTTAAAAGAACCTCCTTTTAAGTAGCATTTTAAAATTTTCTCAACATACATTTAGCACAATCTCATTTCACTTCATTCTGTTTCAGCTATAAAGAACAAAATATACAAATGTAGCTCATAGTGTTATCATTTTATTACCCATTGCTAGTATCTTGGCAAGTAATTCCAAAACTTAAGCGGTGACAGAATAAAATGAAAAAGGATGTGTCATGGAGTTATAATCACATGGAGTCTGAAGCCTTTTCATGTTCAGGAATTAATTTCATTTAGAACTGTAGAATGTTCTTAATACATGGCACATTTCCCTTTTTTTTAAAAAAAAAAAATGAAACCATGTAGTTTTCTATGAAGTTCAGTTAACTGTAAGCTGAAATACTTCACTGAACCAATAAATTAATTCTAACTGTACCTTTTCTTCCCTTTTGTTTATTCACTTATATTGCTCAAGGTGCTAGTACTTACATAGTGATCTTTTTATGTTTCAGTACGTAGTTTGTGGAAACATATCCCAGTTGGTGCAAACTGTCACAATTCCATTAACTATCTTCTCTGAACAACTCAGACCCAATCCTTTCCTCTAACAAATATTCGTGGGATGTCATTTAAAAAAAAAATGTTCTACAGATGGACTCTGAAGAAAACCCACCCACTCATCATATGTCTCTCATGGTGTTTTTATACCTTTTTGTGGATTTTCCTCCAGTCTTTTCTGATTATGTTTTGAGAACAGTTGTTTCATAGCTCAAGGAGAAGGAAAAATGAAAACATAAGCAAACATTCTAAATAATATCCAACCATCATTCAGCTTTTGAGTAAGACTTTAGCTGGAGTTAGATAGACATGATAGAGAAGTACAGGTAGATATGACAGGAATGGAAGACCTGCAGCTGCTGTGGCTAGTCTGTGTTAATGTGCTAACGTAATGCACTTCAAATTTTGTTGACAAATACATAATGATCCTGATCACAGAATTATATCTCAGTCACCTCCACAATATTAGTCTATTTGATACTTAACTTCTGAAGATTTTGCTCTTTCTAGCAGAATAAACAAAGAGCTTTCACCTTTATTTTTTTTCCCCAAAAAATAAAATCTACACTATTTTAGGAGAAAGAATTTGTTCATGATTGTATTTAGCTACTGCCTCTACCAGCACTGGAAACTTCTAATAATATTTATGTGTTCTGTTTGTAATGAAACAGTGCAAAAAAGGGAAAAGCTTTCAACAATCGCCGTGAGTGCAAACAAGAAAACAAACCAGTTATTTTGTTGGCGCAGAGCAAGTCATGGCTGACTGCTTTCCTGGAAACCTGGTGTGTGAGGGTTCCAGTTCCATCTCCTTTATAAATGTATTAGTACCTATTGTTCTAGCACCAGGTGCACATGTTTGTCTACAAATTATTTTCCTTCTGACAGCCAAAGAACAAAAGCCAAAAACCCCTTAATTGGAAAATAACCTCATCCAAGCTCATATACAGGAAATCCAACACTCTCAGCTATATCATTCCAAAAAACAAGACAACAATGCAAGGGAACTGCTATACGTGCGTTACAGCTAGAAAAAGGACAGTATTTTCTCAAGAAAACTCATACAGTCTCACTGAGTGATTAGTGGAAGAAATGTTCTTTCCTGTTGCAGCAAGCCAGCATGAGTCTTGGGAGCCACAATGCCAAAAGCAGCAAGGGACACAGAAGTATTTCTGACAGCAGGTTCACCCAGGGAACCTCCTGCAAAGCTCAGTGTGACCCTGCATCTGCCAGCACTGACCGGGACATTTTCATTGCATCGAGAGGCCTCATGAAAGCTGGTGGAGCCCCCAACATGTTCTCAGCCCCTGTCTTCATTCACATAATAACCTGTAGTGAGGCATCTTCTGCCCTGCACAGCTGAAGGGTTGTACTCATGTAAAAAAGGGTCAGATTCATAACAAGAAATAGATGAATGGAATGGCACTAAAAAAGGGTGAAAATATTTTAAATTATAAAAGAATTCTTACAATTATCTTGCTCCTGCAATTCAGATTAAATAAATGCTTGCAAATCTTTCTGATCCCATTGTAATGACAAACAGATACCACGATCTGAAGCAATTTTGGAAAACATCACACAGGAAATCTACAGCAGATCTTCATGTCCTAAATATTTAACGTCAGAAGTTACAGGGAAGTCTACTAAGGTGTCAGCAGTTTTCTGCAACTCTGGTTTTCTGATTTTGAATAGAACAGAAATTTTTTTATACAATACACTTAGAATATTCAGACAGAGTTTTGACAACTTATATAAAGTCACCTAAGAGTAGAAATGAAACCTCTGACACTATGGTAGCACAACCAGCAGCACCACCGCTATTAAGGAGCAGGAATCAGTCAGGATACAACCAAATAAAGATTTCAGTTTAAGCTTTCATATTCTGAGATCTTCAAAGATCTGATGCTGTTAGTCCTACAACAAAAAGCTATGAAGTGATGCAAGGTGAATTAGCTGTACCATAAGATTTTGGGACGGGAGAGACTTACCCAGACAGACCAGAACAGTGACAAATCTACTGAGCAAAGTCACTCCTCCGTAGGAAAGTATTTCATTTAGAAAGGCCACTTCAGTCCTATGTGCAGTCAAAATACATCACTTTTGCCTGTGATCCCTTTTTGATGAGATCACATAGGTAACAGCAGCAGCTTAGAACAGGAGAGCCATGTGTTACAGTGCCAATAGTGATTTCCACAGACACCGTTCACTGATTTCTGTGTTAAACACACACTCTTTAGAAAAGAGTTTTTCCTGCTGAGAAGCATAGCCATGGGCTTAGTATTCAGGGATACGGGTACCAAGAACATTGTGCATTTCATTAGCTTTCTCTGCAGCCTGCTGCTGGGCTCCATCATGACGCAGTTTAGATACAGACATCTAGAGAGTCATTAAATTTTTAAGCCATATGGACAACATTCACCTCTGAGGGAGTGAAAGAGAAGTAATCGGGTGGAATAAAGGGGAAAAGGGACTTGGGAGCTCGGTGACAAGTTTGGTGCTCGGAGAAAACACAAGAAGAAAGGAATGGGAAAGGAGAGAAGGGCAAGAAACGGCTTCAGAAGTGCAAAGTTTTCACTTACTTTTTAACGCATCCTGGTTCAGTTTGTCACCAGCTGCTCACCATACAGGGCCATCTCTCCTCTGAAGAGCCTCCAAGCTCTTTCGCCTTCTGTGATGAAGCTCTCTGTCCACAAGTCCCATTCCAGTCTCCAAAAAGCAGCCCTGGATAGGTCTGTGGGTAAAACAGGTGGATGCTTACTCTGTGTGTGCTTTGAACCACCTCTGTGTATAGAGGTGAAGGAGGCAGATTAGTGAAAATTTAATAAAAGTCACAGCAAGGCGGCCAGTGGTCAGGCGGTCCCTTCCTCTAGAGATACCACTGGGTTTAAATGAGTAAGTGAACCTTAACTGGTGATAACAAGTGATGTCCTTCTTTGGTTACATGTGAACCAGAAAATAACCCTCAAAAATGATTATTGTCTTCCTAAGTAAAGTGATTTTGAGGAAAAATGAATGCAGAAAAAGGGGAGGATGCAAATTACTCACTTGTATACTTGACTTTTCAAATTATTACAGAATGTTGGGAAGGGAAATCATCAGTCCTGGGAGTCATGGGATCAGTTGATTTAGGAACCCAGGTGGGAGTAGAGGAACCATTTTCTGCTTTTAGCGGGGGTTTTCTCCCTATAAAAACAGCAGTGGAAGTAACAGTAGGTGAAAGAACCTGAGAAATAAGGTATGATTCCAAAGTTTGATACAGAAGGAGACAACTCTCTTTCCTCCAGTCCCTTAAACCTCACACCAGAGGAAGACAGTGGTATGCCAGCTGTGGAAGGCAAAGAATGGGTAGCAGCTGTCTGTGCTGCGGGAACAGCGGCAGGACTGATGGCCAGTGCTGCATCAGTTCTCAGCTGCTCGGCTTCCCAGCAGCTGCAGGACTGGGCACCCCTCACTGCCAGGTAAGCGCTCGCCTGCGCCAGGCTGGCGGCTCGGGGCTGGGCCCTGCTGTTTGCACAGAGTGGTCAGGAGAGAGAAGAAGTGTAATTCCTTCTTCTCCTTCAGAGGCCACTTCAGCTTAACTTCGGCATTAGCTTCTGCTACAGTCATCATCTCTATAATAACATGAAACTAAAGAGAATTTAAGAAAAGAACTCGCTACATTCTCAACAAATTGGTATTTGCGCACTACAATCTGGCTCTTAAATATGATGTACTCCAATGTACTTCTGAAACAAATGTACTTTTTTCCCCTACTTAGGGACTGTAACCGGGCCAATATGTGTTATTTTCAACTGTTTTCAGTATTACATTTTCCTCTCTTCATATTTGTTTTCAGGTATCGCTGCTGGCTCGATTTTCCAGAGCTCAAAAAAGTGGAAATTTCATATTCCATTCAGCACTTTCTCATGAGATACAAAAAGAGTATTCATAGAAAGCAGTTGTATTTGGGTTTAACATTGTTAGCATTTCCTCTCATGAGAGATATTAAATAATTTCATGCACAACTGCTCAAAATATTTTTTAAACTTCTGTAAACATAAGATTGCCAAAATCTAACATATGTTATGTGGTATTTAATCCTCAAGAGGAACTGAAGGAACAAAACACTTCTGCTAAAGTAATTAATAAGCACCAATACAGATACCTAGAAGCTGTTCCATCAAAATGAATCATATCCTTCTCTAAGTCACACCCAATATTTAGCAGTCTAAAAAAGAAAATTCAATACACAAGAATGCTGACTAAAACGAGTGCTGAAATCTTATGTATCGAGATCAAATCACCAAAGCTGTGCTACCTTCTGGTGCTCCTGAATTAGGAAAAATAGGGAAGTTGTTTGTAGAAAATTAATTTTGCCTATGAGAAATCTGTTTTGGCACAGCATATGAATCCTTCGGGGACTGGCGATTAAGGTTAAAGTCTATGCTAATGAATTATTGAAAGTAAATTAAAAACCGGGAGAGTTCCCTAACTCCATTACATTCATAAAGGTATTTTTAGTTGCCACTTACAGAAGTCTTACTTTTTGTTTTACTGCAGTTTACAGAATGTAAGAACCTCTGTTAAGTGAATCCATTATATTTCCCATACAGCACTTTGCATATTTTCTATTAATATTTATTAAATGGTTGATAGAGAAGTTTTATATTGGTTTTGCATATTAGACAGACCACTTACCAAAGAAGATGCCAGACTCGATTTGCTTGTTAGAGTTGAAGATGGCATCTGCTGGCCTTGGGACACTGCTCCACCTGGCCACAGGGCAGCAAGGGCCAAGGCATTTTCTCCTCCTCCTTTCAAGGTGTAACAGCACAGAGAAAATAATTTAAAATGCAACGAACTGGAGAAGGAATACTAGGGAGAGGCTATATGTTACCCGATGAGGTGTTCCATTGGATTACCATTGCTATTTCTGAAATTAGAGCTGCTTAACTGTTTTATGCTGCACTGGGTGAATGCTTGAAGTAAAAAATAAAAATCAACTTCTGAGTCTGTATTAGGATCATGGAAACCTCCATAGCTGGTCTCAAGAGGCTAGAAACTCATGGTCCTTTCTTTTTCTTAATATTCCCTGCATTATGTTTTTTTACTATGGAAGTTTTACATATAAAACTTTAGTTTATATATAGAAATATTTATATGTTCACTGTTTATAATAATTTCAACATGATTTTTTATGACTGCTTTGGATTTTGTTGTTTTTTCATTTTAAAGTAATCTTTCCAGTAATCTTCATTGGAAGCATAATTCAAGTAAAAAAAATATTTTTGTTTGATTCTTGGTTTTGTTTTTGATAATCCTCTTGGTACGGAATACAGAAGTCTGGTTGGTTGAAGATATTATTAATAAAATGCAAGGTCTGAGGAAAATAAAAAGGCTGTATTTCTTCTTCTTCACAGGATGAAGACTGAAAACTTCCTGCTAACAGCTTTAAACGCTGTGCAGGTCAATTTTCATATAAAGACATTATCATCATTAAATAATGCAGTTCTTACGCTTCAGTTCCAAGAAGTTATTTCATTGAGTTGCCATCAATTGGTCTTAGTTTTGGTACCCTGAATGCGATAAAAGTGACATAGAAATTGAAATTTCGTTTTCCTTTACAGAAGGATCCTCCAGTTCAGTACTTAGAAAATTAGTTGGACTGCACAACTAACTGTCACTGCCTTTTTCATATGCACGTCTGCCTTTTTTTTTTGCAAAAATAATACACCAATTTACACTAATGATACAACGACTATATTATCACGCAGTTCTTCACTCTACCATCTCTGCACAGGATCTGCCCCTGTGGATCAAAGTCAGCTGGAGTTTCGCTGCTTGCTCTAGGGCACAATTTAGCTCCCTCAGTAGAGATAAGTATAATTTATTTATTTATATTCTTATTGAAGAGGCTCTTAAATATCTTTACCACATAGCAAAATAAAGTGGCCATGAAATTTTGGCTCACCAGCGGATGAGGTGTACACTAACCTAAGCTGCCTGCAATTAAACAGGCTGAGAGGAGAGCAAGCTTAAATAAACGGAAGAATTTAAGAATCAGATAAAAGAACAGAAGATGAAAACCCTATGATGATGTACCCTCTATTTAACAGAGTATTTATTAAAGAGATGTTTAATTTTTGCATCTTCTGTGCAGAATGGGGTTCTGCAAAATATGGTTTCAAAGGTTTTAGAGACCAAAATACACTTTTCTATAGAAAAAAACATGGGGTAACTGCCTACTAGGCTCCTTTCAACTACATCACAAATTTACTTTTTCACTAAACATTTTTGTAGATGTTCCTATTATTCTTTTCTTATGTTGGAAACAACCCAGCCCTTCCCCCAACAGCAAGACTTTTGGATCCACTCATTAACTTCAATCTGACAGGCAGTAGCGGTCGCAAAGATAGAAAGTTCAAGAACTGTGAAAATGGGCAGCTTGAGAGGAAAACCACTGTCCCTGCAGAAGGAAAGCGGAGAGCTCAACATCACAGTTCTGTTTTGTCAGACAGTGTATTTTAGCTGGCCGGCGAGCACAGGCAGCTGCTCGTCCACCACAGCACGGTGGTGCCTTCTCCAGCCAGGAGCTGGGGGCTGCTGGAGCCTGCTGACACCCGCTGGTGGGCTGGTGGGCACGAGAGGAGTACTGGGCATGGAGGAAACTCTGGTTCCAGGTCTTTGGGTGTGAATGTAGGAAAACACATTTGCAAGAAATCGGGCTTCCTTGTTTCACAAGGTATCTTTCCCAATATATTTTCATCACACAGAAATTCTTTGTTTCAGAAATACTCAAAAATCAGGTTCTGAAAGAAGCTGTGCTGAGAACTTCACATTTTTCACAGCTCAGCAAACACTGGCATGGTAAAGCTCTGTTAACAAGGGCCACATATTTGTGCTGAAAATAACATTTAGCTGCAGACATACACATCAAGGTGGAAATGGAAAAAATTCCAAATATTCTTCCACATAAGTTCAGCATGACAAAATACAACCTGCTAACACAAAGCCGAATAAAAAGAACAAAATCTCATTTTGTTAGGTATTTAAGCTTGGCAACTGTCTAAATGAAAGGGCATTTGCACTCCCTGCTTTTAAGAAACCAAAATTTATAGCAGCATAGTCAGAGTCTTCAAGGTCAAAGGGTATATAGTCTGCTTGCTGCAATATAACCTGACATGATAAATCATGTACGAGCAGCCAGCAGTGCTGCTATCATGAATTTGGAGGAGGAGAATAGAAAATGATTTTTACAAAATATTCATTAAACTATATAGCAATTTTTATTTTTTATGTGTTCTGTTTTACTGCTTTGTTTTTCCTTCACCATAAACAATATTTTAAAAAAGCCCTTTCTCTTTCTTCTCTCTCCTCCAGCAAACATTATGCCGCAAAGACTGCTAATAGAATAGTTTTAACGGGAGCAGGTAGAGGCTTTCTTTGGGACCATACCAGTACCATATGAAAAGGATTTTTAATGAAATATGAAAGGAAGCGACACATATTCCGTGGGTTTTTTTGCTGTTGTTACAAAAAACCACACACGTAACATTCGTGAGGATGATGGCAGAGGCTTAGTGCTTTCAGAAACACCCTAACCCGCTCCTGCTCTATTTGTATTTTACTTGAAGGAAGAAATAATTAGAAGATTGGGAAAAATTTATCGACTTTGTCTAGTGATAAACCCTGTAAATATGTTCGGATGGTAGAAAACTATAAAGAATGAAAATCTCCACAGAACCAATACAAAATACAGAAGCACCTGAAAGATATGTTTTACCAGATACAAAAGAAGATGCTAATCCAGCCTATGCCATGGATAGGGTAGGGGTGGGAGGGAATTTGAGTCTAGCATGTAAGATCTTTGGCCTTTCAACACAAGGTTTTATGGGCAATATAGACCTATAAAATTGCAATAAATACAAATTAAAATGGGAAAAATAGACAGAATCCAGTGCACTAATCAAAACAAAGCAGCTGAGAATCCCCTTTCCCTTGGACAGGACGGGATATGGAGAACCAGTGAATTCCTTCCACTACTTACAGCACCAGCTAACTTGGAGCTGTACTGCCAGAGCCGGCTTTCAAGAAATGCTGCTTCTCCCTCCCCCTTTCCTTACACAACTTATGTGGTGACCCCTGAGAAGGCTGACTTGAATCCATTGCCATGTGAGAGGGAATTGTTTCAAATTGAGAAGAAGCGGCCATGGCTTCTCAAAGTTTGACCACATTAGGAAAAATTCTAAGACCTCGTACCAGAATGAATCATCTACTAGCAATTTTCTCTTTTTTCCATTATTATTTTAGATTTTCAGATGATGCCATGTCAGCACTTTATCCTGATGTGTTCTACTTTGTGTTATTGGTCATTTCTAAACCAGCGCTTTACATTTCTCTTCATGATGATCTCTCGGTGGATTTAGATTTCTTCTATCCATATTATTTGTTCAATGAAATGAGGGCAGGCAGAGCTAGAGATGGTTACAAAGTTGGGAAGGGGAACACATCTCAAGGGATGAACCTGATCTGTTCCCACTGTATTAAACAGGCTTCGCTACCGACTTTATTAAGAAGCTCTGAATAAGGGGAAAGGGTTGACTATTGGTCTTGTAGGAAAGTTTTTCCCCATCTACGGTTTTTATTTCATTTCTTGAGTGTATTTAAAGAGAGTTAAAAATTCTATGCATTTAGAAGAAGAATGAAAAACCTAATGCTGACTGTACTCGCTACCTGTTGCAATTGACGATGCGTAATTGCTAAAACTATCACCGATAGTACCAGCATTAAAAAAGGAAAGAAAGACTTGACTAATCCAGCCCTCTTCCTTTATTTGAGGAATGGCGGGGTGAAGTATTTATTAGCCAGCTGTGCACGTTTTGTACCTTATTGCTCCTATACACTAACCCAGAGCACTTGAGCCACATGAACATCTGCCTTTCATGTTGCAACATCAAATGCAGCACTGCTCCACTCCCTGGGCAAACTCCAGCAGGACATCAGAGTACGGATGTAAAAAGGTCTCATTTTTACAACACAAGAAACCTAGTAGTGGTACTTATTAACTGAGAAACTGTTTTGATTCTTTTTATATGGTGAAGCTTGAAAACATTACCCCTGTGAGGGACATATAAATGGAAATTAGATGCTGCTTTTTGCCCAGAAAGCGAGAAACTATCAGCACCATCAAATGTTTGCTTTTCCTTTTCTTTTTAATTCTTTGGAGTGAAAAGGCCAGCTGGCATTATTTCCATTTCTATTATTTTATCAAGATTTAGGGAGTAAGCCAAACTCACAGTTGCCATACATCTAGATGGTAGACAGTAATAGATAAATCCACCAGCATTGATGATTAGCCTTTAGCTTTTGAGACGAAATCCTGCTCATATTGCACTCATAATTTAATTTAAAATATATCATACGAAAATTAAATGCACCTCTCAAACCTGCTGTTATTCTTCATTGCAGTTTTTTTCTCTGGGTTTGACCACATTCATTACAGTATCTGTGGGCTGCCGTTTATTACTTTCCATGTCTTTTGAGTCCACTGAACTAGAAATAGCTCAGCCCAGTTCATCTGACCTACTGAACAAGTGCCTTTACTATAACCAGAGGCTAACAGAGCACATTAAATATTGTTTTGAGTCACTAAACACAGAAGTCCACAGTAAACGCAAGCTGATATACCTCAGGCCAGATTTGCTAGTCAAGTAAATAGGTATAATCCTGTCTTCAAAGACTGAATAATTTGCAAGGAGACTAAAGGCTCCAGTAGAATTGATAAATTTGGGGACTGGTACTGTCATACCCATCCTGAGTTACCTCCATAGGCCTAAGGGTTCTGTGCCATGTGAAAACTGCACAGGGATCGGGAAAGCCTCCAGCTCTTACACAGAAACCTTCTCAAATCCCACAGAAGGGGGAAAGAAGTCCCAAGTTAAGTCCTAACTTTCAAGCTCCTAACTGCAGACATCCTGTTCTCAAGAACAGCGTCTACAGAAGCAGTGCTTAGAAATTTCACAGCAGCCAGGAATGGATGCGTTATTGCTCCCAAACCCCTAGTAGTCAGTGGTAAGAGAACAAACACTTAAGCTCTTCTGAAACAAAGTACTTAATACCACTGTTAAATTCTGCAGAACTAGAACGGTTGTTGAAATTTTTGTGTTTCATGGTTTTCACTGGCAAACATGACCCTCACCTGTAGTTAACAAATAAATGCGGCTTGTTCAAGTCACTTCAGAAAACATTATTTAAAATAAAGCCCAACTGCTAATTTTTATCATTCAAAATACAGAATAAAACCAGACCTGGTTGTATCTCTATGCTCCCTCCGAACTGGACAGCGTGTTTGCAAACCAAAAGCTGATTTGGTCACTAGGGAAGTGGCTTGGGAACTGGAACACCAAGACTAAACTCTGAGTTGTTCTTGAAGGCCTTAAAGAACCCTTCTATTCCCTACCCTCAAAATATGGGTAGTAGAAGCATTCTAAGTCAGAAGAGTATCAAATTCCCAACAGTTAACATTCCAGCCCAAAGGGCCAGAAATGTCCATATATACATTTTTGAAGTTTATAATGGGAATGTCTTGTTAACAGCAGAAGTAGCCACTGTAAAAGCTATGCCTGGTATCAGAGATCTGTCTTTTTTGTACAGGCTAAAATGTATGTGGAAGCTGAGCTACTCTGCACGTGCAATATGGCTAATGTTTGCTATACCATTAATAGTAATGAAGAGAAATCCCAAGAAGCATTTCTATTTTAAATGCCAAAGAGAATTATAACATTAATGCAGAGGTTTCCAAAACCAGAGCTCAGCACATGTAAACGGAAAGGGAGTTCAAACTCGCACAACAACCAAAGATCGACAAAGGGATCTGGAGTTGCATCCTTTCACTTGAAGCAGTTAAGAGTAAACGGGGAAACTGCCATCTTAACAGAAAAATTCACTGCTGCAAGTCTTCAGCTTTTAAATGCTTTGGGTCATCACTGACCAAATCAGTCTGCAGCTACTAATTTTCAAACGTAGCCATTTGGTTTACAGAGTGACCACAGCACGTGGATTATAAGTATGAAGAGTCTTTGTTCAAAGTAGCACCATTTCTAAAGAAAAAGCACTTTCTTGGTCATTTCTTCCAAATTCTTTTTTACAATTGAAACCTGCTCCTGTTCACCTAGGAAGAATTTTAATACCGAAGTAGTTGATACATTAACACCTACATAATAGCCCACAGAAAGTGCCTAATAAAGGCTGATTTACCACTGCATTTGATTAAATTGTATCTCCATCTGCAGAAGGTAAATGGATTCTTAAATTACTAGGGATAATTATAGCCCACAAGCCTCGCAAACCCCTGGTATCGGTCCCTGTGCAATGAACAAGGCGGCAGCTCCACCCCATCTTACTGTCTGTGTACGCTGAGTTGTATAATGAATGCTGACACATTATCTCCAAGAAGGGAATTAAACCCAATGGCCCAGTTAAATCTCACAAGGTACGCCCCTTCCAAAGACATTAGAAGCAGCTTAGGAAGCACCCTACAGTAGTGCTGACTCTCTGTGAAAAGCAAACATCTCTCCTTACTACAACCACTGAATCCCCTTTGACAAGAGAACAGACCCCAAAATACATCGCTGGAGACATCTAAATCTTGAAGGTGTCTAAATCTGCACCCAAGATCACATCATGACAGTTGTTATGATGAGGAAAAAAAGTGTTATTATATCAATATTTTGATCACCTGTATAGTCCAACATCTTCAAGAGCTACTGATTCCCACATTTCACAAAAAAAAGTTACCAAGACTTTCTTCAATTATTAAAATCAGAAAAATAAGCCATGACTGTGGCTGGTTTTCCTCTACCCATCAGGTGTTTCTCTGCTTCCCCATAGCAACATCCGTGACACCCAGCTACGCTGCAATTCAGACCTCACAGATGGTTTGTAACTCACTCCCATAACTTGTGCAGAAGTTCTGGTCCTTGAAATGACCCCCAAAAAGGAGAAAATAGAAATCCATAACAGAAGCAGAACAATCGAAGAGGTTATGTTCTTTATTTTTTGGTGGTGTTTTTGTTTTATTACATGTCTAGAACTCTGAACACAGCCCAAATGCTTCAGTAAAGCTATGCTGAGCTTAAATTTTAGCAGGCCAATGTTTTGAACTCAGCCTAAGCTTATTTAAAGTAATTTCACTTAAACATCACAGAAAGTTTAGCAGATAGAAGGGTACCTGTTAGATAATTATTGGAAAAACAATTTTATTTACAATGGTCACATCATTCCCTAAACTCAATGTTTCTGTTTCTTCTGTATAGAAGCTGACTTTTAAACAGAATCAGACTAACATACAGACTGTATTTTGATACCACATTTTCCAACTCCAGTTAAAACAAAGGAAGCAGGAAGAGATTTGAAGAGTTTTGAATCTGACTCTGCATGTTGTAGTCAGACTTCTAGGAAGGACAAAGTGAGAAAAAAGGGGCCATAAAATGTTTTCGTTTTTGATAATGGGAAAAAATTGTCCAGTTTCCAAATTTGTTGTTGACTTTGCTGATAAGAAATCTGCTGTTAATGAAACCTTTGATGATAATTAATTTAACAGCAAAAAAAAGTGATTCATTGTCTTTTAATTTAATGCCAAAATTTACCCTTTTTGCTGGTATTTTATATATTAAAAAAGAAAAAAAGAGTCTGTTTCCCTTGAAAAGCCCCTAGGCAATGGATTTAAAGTCTACAGAAAGTAGAGAGAAAAGAAAGAGAATTGGCAGGACACTAAAATAAAAAATAATAAATAATTAAGAGGTTTAAGCCAAAAAATCTTGACAATAAATATCTATCAAATGTTCATTTTTTTAGAAATGCTATATTAACACACTGTGGGGAAACAGGGTGTGGCAGCGGCACCTATGCCCAACTCCACAGCTGTTACGGCTGCTGTACAAACTTTGATACATTTGGTTCCACATCACTTCAGAAATATACCCGAGTATTATTCCTGATCTAAAGACACATAAAATTAGAACACAAGGGACCAGGTACATCATACCTAGTTTTAGACATCTAAAGGAAGCAACTTTGATAGAAAGTCCTGTTTCTTTAAGGACAGCAGAAGAGACAAGCACATCTAGATTCAAAGGGTCTCCTGGAGATGTTTGTCTTCATTCATTGACTGTAGAGAAGACCTATGACAGTTAATCACCTAAATTAGACACCCCAGTTCATCTGGGCCAAAGCATCTTAGAGATTGGCTTTACAACATGACAACTGCAACAGAAGAGAGAACAGGACCTGCTCAAGATTCTTCTGAGAAATGCTCCTGTACTGATAAAAGAACCAGTCAGGAAAAAGGAAAGATAACCCTCCCTTCTTCCCCAACTACCTTGTATAAGGTTATATCTAGCGAATGAAGTTACGTGTAAGGGGGTCAGACAGAAACGTGTAACGGGACATGAAACATCACTACAACACACAGCGTGATTCTGGACCTATCACACAGATGAGCTGCTGGCAAAGGGAATTCCCAACGCTTAGTTGAAGCATTACTCAATGGACAATCAAAGCTGCTTGCAAATCTTCACAGTGTCCTGAAATGATATATATTGTCCCAAATAACTTCATTAATTGGGAAAACAATGCTATTACATTTTATTTAATAAAAAACCCTGGGTGTTACTATGACAATTACAACTAAATACGATTGTTTTTCTAACACTCAGGCACCTTACAGGAGAAACACACTCCTGAAGTCACATATGTTCTATTGTAAACTCTCAATTTTGCTCTAACAGATGGGATGGCTGAATTACAATAGAATCACTTATGTGTGAGGGAAACTGCCATTTCTTCTTCAGTCCATGTTTTATTTGTCATAGAAAGTGATGCTGGGTTTTTTGACAACAAGCAACAACTTAGCCTGTAGAATTCTCTTACGCTCTCTCTGCTAGTGACACTGATCCTGCTCCTCATGCTAAGCAATGCCTATAGAGAGGGAATATAAAGAATAGAAAATGTAGGGCATTAAATGACCAACAATATATGTCGACCACAAAATGCAACCTGACATACATTTCACTCAGTTCTAAGACATTTCCACGTCCTTCGTTCATCCTACTTTCTCAGAAAGTGGGTGAACAAGTCCAAACACAGTATGTCACCTCACCTTTTTTTTTTTTTGCAACAAACAAAGCCAGTCATCTTTTGCAAGGAAATTAAGAACTTGCAATAATTTTGCACCTGAGCCTTCCTGTATTATTCACATTTGCAAGTCGGCATCAGGTGAGCTTTTACACTATTTTGCTATTTTTAGAAGTCTTCTGATGACAAGTACTCAACATCCCTACCCTCCCTGAAAATTCAGTGAATATTCCAACTTGCTGCTAAACTGCCTCGGAATTATAGACTGCTGCTGATCCTATAAATCCACAAGAACCAGTTAACGTCTAATTGTATGTAACACGATGTGCTGTAGCAATGAAACACACCAATACAGCATCTCTGGAAAGTTGTATGTGCAAGACCCTGCCATGTAAATGATGTACCTCATACAACTCCCAATTTAATGTGTTAAAAACAGCAATGGTTTTCCCTAACAGGCAACGGAAGAAGATATAGCAAGTAAGAGTTAAGTCACTATTAACTGTGTATGTATTGAACCATTAAGTTTATTTCTGGATAGAAATATAATTATCAGCATGTATTCGAGCCAAGAGAGTCAGGGACATAAGGATGTCCTTTGCTAATGCCAACACAGATTACAGAAAACTGCTACGAAAATTACCACATCACTGAAAAAAGGCCCAAGGACACAATGGTTTTCCAAGTGACGTAAAAAATGCGGTGGTTGGTCAAACCCAGCTCAGAAAAGGCAAAGTGCAGTCACACAAATCTGTTAAGCAGGGACAATATACTGAGAATGATTAAATTTATCTGGATAAATTACTTCTATCAAAATAATAGAGGAAAAACATGATAGAATTGCAGCCTTGTCCTTTCCGATCAACACAATTTTTTTTTCTCTTGAAGGTGTTTAAGGGTCTTTAAAATTATTAATTTTGAAAGTTCAAAAATAGCACTTGCATCATTTCATTGTTAAACTAGGAATAGACAAGCATCTTCCTACTCTGAGAAGCGCTCTATAGATTCCAATCTTTACTTTTTAGTACAGCCTATGTTGCTTGCACAATATTTTAGTACGAGTGACAAAGGTGACCGAATCGATAATTAGGCTAATAATTTATGAGGGACCGGATTCTGTTTGTATCAAAATGAACAGCAAAGTTGGTCTATCAGATCATAAAGGTACACACATTTAAAATTGGAAATACAGCAATTACCAATGGTAAATGAGAATATTCTGCTGCAATAAACTCTTAAAATCCAGTGATAACACAGCAAAAATTAGTGCTATGACTCTGAAACAGCTGAAAGGAAAGAGAAGGATCTCAAGGCTTGCCATTGTCTTAGCTAAACTTTTACATCTAAGAACACAGAAATTTATGTTATGTTTAGATGGTAAGTTCTAAAATTGTACTATGCTGTTCAAATCTTGAGGTACCCATTAGTCCAATACTGTCTAGATGTTACATCTCCAAGCTCACAGATATCTTAATCGTGCACATATTACTCACTTTCTGGGTTTATAGAATGTGGGTATTCATCCAAACTTTCCATTTAAGATGAAAATGTGCTTTTCAGGCCTAAAAAACAAAGCATAAACAAGAAAACGCAGCTTTGAGTTTCCAGAAAAGATCCTCTTCTTGATCTCCAAACCTAAAACCTAAGTTATAGACCATCTCCTACGAAGAACTGCATGTGTGACGGGCAGTGAGTCAGCGACTTCAGGGCACCCGGCACCAGCCGGGGGGGCTGTCCGACCATGTCAGCCAGAGGGTGATGTCTCTCTTGGAGCAGTATCTTGGGAGGCCACTTCACTGGTCTGTGTGCCACAGCAAAAAATGCCTGTGGCGTAACGCTCTGAATAACTCAGTCTGGAAGTTCAGCGAACAGACTTGTTGGACAGTAGTAAATCACTGTCAAACAATGAGACACACGTTGATGGTTATAACTCTCTTCTCCATTGACACATCAATCTGCCTGTCACCCAGTTCAGAAAAGGATCCATTACATTAATATGTTTCCACAGCAAATTGAGAAATCCTGATTTTAATCTAATCAGGGTGGTTATTTTTGTAAATATCAATTTTAGCTTGTTTAAATTTCTTCTTTTAAGAAATTAAATTCCAGTTTAAGAAATTAAACATTTTGAGCTGAAAAGAACTAAATATTAGTGCAACAAAATTGCCTTTTTTTTTTTTTTAATACTGCTTCTGGAGAAGCTAATATTGTATAAAACAGAAATGAAGTTGCTACAAACGTTATCTTCTTCAAAACTAGAATATTCTCCTTCATGTGGACACGGACGCACCAGGAATTTCAGGTATATTAAAAATTCACAAGACTGTTTCCTTACTCATTTATCACACTGAATTAGCTGATACATATTTTTTCTACCGGATACATACAAATGCCCCATCAAATAAAGAACAGCTCTAAAAGGCATAATTCTCCTGAATCGATGGAGCTGCCCCGGTAGGCCCAGATGGAGATGAAAATCATAGAAGGCTGAGAGACAGGCTCCTTGAACTCATTTCTAACACCAAACCCAGCACGTTTTGCATAGCAGCTCTTTTTTTAAGTTCACACCTGCGTTTTTGGAGGAATTTGATTCAGACAACCATCAGAATGTGATGAATCTGAACTAGATCTGCGAGATTTGAAGCTTTTACATCTCCAGAAAAGAGGAAAGTGTTTCATGGTATTTCACCTTTAAAGTGGAGGTCGCTTCTGGTACAGACAACATCAAACCTAAACCACCTGAAATGAGGTTCTTTTTCCTCTGAAATTGTATTCATGATATTCATATTTTCAGCCTAATATTGCTCTCTGAAGATCGTTTTAGTGCCCAGTCAAGTGTAACGCATTTCCTTCCTGGTCCAGAAGCACAAAAATACTTTTCCTTAACCCAGTCCACGTGGGTGGAACGGGAAAGCTACCCGAATGAGACTAATACAATTGTCTTCAGCGTTTTGAATATTTTCATTAAAGACAAGGAAAACCGTGGACATTCACAAACCAGCCAAAGCATCCTGGGTTGAAGGAGCACAACAGAAATTATTTGTGTCAATGGACTGGAGCACACAGGTAAGCTTTGTCATTCCTACGTACGTACTGTAAGTGTGTCAAGAGAAGATCGCATTGAATTACGCAATGCCAGACACGTAGAAATGATTATTGCCTACTGATATTATTCTCTAGGTAGTTTCTCTGAAGCATTATGAAGGTTATTTACAAAAAAAGAAAAAAAAAATCCTGTTTCTCAGCATGTCAGTACTGTGTTGGCTCCTGTGTTAGTGTTTTATACACTTGTGGAAGACCATGGTGAAAATATATGGTAATTGCTTGTAGAATAAAAAAAATGTATTACTGACTCCTTTATCATTTATTGTGAAACTTGTCTAGCTATTATAAACCTCACAAAATCATGATAGTTGCATATGAATATTGGCAGATACAATAATGTAAGCTTTAAGGCTCAAGCAGGACAAAGAATTTATGTTTGTCTGTGGCCCATCATCTGTAACTTATTAACCTCCAGATACACTTTAATCTTTGTGAAAATAATATTGCATTTTACCCTGCTATGTACTTTTTGGGCTGTGTCTTGTATCAGGCTTATTTTAGATTACTACTTAGTACAAAATGCTTGACATGAATATTTTGGTACTGCTGCTTCCATGGCAGGCAGTCGAGACATGCGTGGTTTTTTTTCCTCTTTTAACCTAGAGGTGACCTGCCACTGGAATGCAGTTTCCTTTTTCATCATCATTACTCCATAAAAACACTAATAGCACTATGTCATGCAACATTTAGAGAAAACCCCAGCAAACAAAAAACCCAAACCCTCACAGTCCAGTAATTACGTTACTACTTAGATAATAAAGAACAGGAATTTTCCTTTATGGCAAATGTAACAAACAATGAGAAAGAAATTTCGAGCATGTTTTTCCTGCGACACAGTGCCACAGGCTGCAGCCAAGCAATACTTGCGTGAACTTGGGGACAACGGCCGGAGTCACGCAGGGCAGCAGAGCCCACGCGCAGACTTTAGCTCGCCCACCAGACAGGACTGCCTGGAGGGTACTGCCACTACTGGGGCATTTTACAGAAGCTTAGAGTTTGCCTGAGAACATTCATTTTGGACAAGGAATTGGAACACAACAGAAAGTCTTAGGGACTCTTAAACTTGTTTCAGACCATGCTTAAAATTTCGTAAAAATTTTTAGTAACTGTTTAACACTGCTAGTAAACCAGAATTTTTTTTTTTTTCACTGGTACTGGTGCAGCTCTTAAGCACCGGCTGCCGAGGAGGCTCTCTGTGCTGACAAACAGAGAACAGAAGCAGTAAGGGAGCTCTGATTCCAACTGCGACTACATGAAAACACAGACAGCGAGGGACAGTTAAGGAAATACCAAGGCACTATTAATCAGCATGATAGGCAACAAGCGCAGCACATCAGCAGCTGCTTCCTCCAGCAATGACGAGGAGTTAACCCTGCAAGGTTTATCCTGATGGATGCATGGTCTCTTTGTCCCCAAATGTTGGCCGTGTAGGATGTTGGAAGGAAACACAGAGGACTGTTCTTCAAAGGGAAACTACTAAACCCCTCTAAAAATCATGGAGTGAGCTCAACGGCCATGGAGTTCCAGAAGTTTATAGCGTCACTAACAAAGCTGAAACACTTCGTAGTGGTTAGAGGGAGCAGATATATGACTCCATACACCCTATTAATTGGAATTTCTGCAAACCTGAGACAGAAGAAGTTATTTCTTCTGCAGTATTTCCTAACAATTATTTGGGAATTTCCAACTCCCTGCAGGCTTAAAGACATCTCAAGAGAAGCATAATATTATTGACTTAGTTTTCAGATATGCTAAGCCTTTTAGCTCACATTAAATCAATGACAAATGAGGTTCACCACATCTCTAAAAAGCAGATTACTCATTCAGGATCAAAATGTAACTCTGAAATATCTGGCATAAGCGTTTTTAAAATTCAAAATGTATCAGTAATTAATATTTGGGTAAATTCAAAAGTCTTTTGATAGGGTTTTTCATTAGATGATAAAAAATTTCACTGACAGTTTAATAGGAATAATATTGGAAAAGGTAATAATTGCACATGTAATTTTCTGGGGTTTTTTGGGGGGGAAGCAAATAATACAGATAAATATATTATTTCATCAACTCATAGAATTCTTTCCATTGAGAGAGGGAAAAATGGACTCTGTATGTAAATTGTGCTAATCTTATGTTTAATTTAAATTAACAGTTGTTTCAGAAGACTCTTGTGCAGTGAAACAAAACAAATCTTAGTGTTTTGGTTTTGCAGCTACGATTTAGCATTCAAAAAGCACCTTTACAAACCAACTCATTCTGCTGCATTTTTTAACTTTTGTAAACAGATTGCAGAGAAGGAGCCAATGCAGATCTGGACATCTTGTATGTCATCAGGCACAGCTTTGGAGTTTTTTATTGCATAAGGGATGGATTTCTGACAACACATTTTAAAAATTGCTTCTTATCCAAAAAACGACAGGCAAGAAAATTACTCATGAAGAATAATCTTTGTTCAGCGAGTGTAGTCCCCCCACAGTCTCTGCAACGGCTGAGTAAGTTGGCTGTGCATGTGGAACACCATACGGATCACAGGGGACAAAATCTACCCCAAACTGTAGCCACGGTGTGTTCCCACAGCACTTTGTGGCTTCCACTGCAGCCCCGGGGCTCATGAAGGAGCAGAGACATCTAGGCTTTCCATAACCAGGGGTCTGTAACTACCAAAACTGTTTGCATAAGAATAAAATCGGTTCTTTTAGATACCTATCACTAGACAATGCACTCTTAGGGAAAACTAACACATTTTACTGATATTTCAATAGTTGTTATGACAGCTGTATGGATTATGATAGTTATATAGGATTTTAAAAACAGTTGTTGGCTTTTCAACAGCACTTATTAAAGAAAATAATCATGAATGAGAGGGAAAGCTTTTTGAAATGTACCAACACTACCTAAGGAGTTGGAAATGTCTGGTAGGAGTAAGCGGTCAATGTTCCTCATGGCAAAGAATGAACAGAGCGTTTCAAGGTTCGGCGCTAAGGCATATAAAATACATTACATTTATAAATGTAATAATGCTTGTATCAAAGATCTATTTGAACTAGTTATCATAATATTTTCATAAGAAAAATCAAATCCCACTCATAGAATTTAACCAATTCTAAATTAATGTCATCAGCTGTATCAAGGGGATTTAACTTCTCACTTGGCAGATCCAAAGCAGCTGTATTGAGCGGGCAGGTGTAATCTAGAAATAAATATTATAGAAAGATGCAGGAGAAAGACGAAATTATAGTGCTGCAAAGTGCAGCTATTTTATTAAAAAGTTCTGCTTTTATCTGTAGTAACGATCTCAGAAAAATGATGTAAAAAATTTTAGGAACATTTAAAAGAAGGAAAATTTGAGAAGACCAGAAAGTCCACTTCATAAAGCTATGAATAAGGATGTATCACAGAAGCCTCACACTCACTAATGGTACATACAGAATATGCAGAGTTTCTTCCTGTGCGTTCAGGGGCAGAGCTGAAGAACATCCAAACAGCAGGTTGTTCCTCTCCACTAAGCTTTGGGTCTTGGCTCCTTGGAATCTGCACTACGTACTTAGTACCTCTGTTTTCTTATCTGGGTTTCCCAAACAAAAATCCTGTCTCAACTCTCTTCTACATAAGAGCATGTTACTGAAACCCTTCAGCACTTCAGTTTCTCTGAAAATCAGACAATTTTTGCAAACATGAATCAGCCACAGTCCGGTGACAGCTCCCATTTCTGCACGTATTCTGCTTTCCAATTTATTGGTCTTTGACCATGCAGGGAACCTACAGTTACTGTCAACGTGTCAATCTGCAACTGTCCACTCCCCTTCAGCCTTCACCCATGGTCTCACACCCCTGGTAGTCTTCTCCAGCAGCTGCCCTTCTTTCCCAAAGCAGTAACAACACATGCGTTGTAATTCCTTTTTAAAATACTGCTAGTACTACTAATTACAACCCCTCAACTACTTTTTCATTTACAGACTTGCTGCCCTTCTCCAGCATGTTACAGCAGTGTAATTAACTTCCAGACAAGTGTTCTGACTTCAGCTTACCCATTTGCCTTTCAGCCTTCACATTGCCTTTAATCCGTCTAAGAAATTAATCCATATCCGACGGTCAGAGACCTAATCTTGGCCAAACCCGAGGTTCTTTCTGTTCTGATATTTAGTAAATTCTCTCTTTCTCCCTCCTGTTACCTCTTCCCTTCATATCATCTTGTACAAGTTTTACACAGTTATTCTTTGTATTACTTGACACTACTTCAACAATAGACACTCCATAAAAAATTCACCTCTCATTAAAAGAATAAACATAATCTTTGAAATATAGTTAATTAACAACCATCTAAATAGAACCGGAGTCATACAGGAAAAACACCCCGGGTTTCAACTCATGCATGGTGTCGGTTACAGCTATGCCAAACAGAAGAATGAGCCTAGCACAAAATGAACTTCCTGTTTTCCAGCAAATACTACTTAGCTTCAGCTCATAAGATCAGCTGAGAAGATTAGGCCTATGAAATCTCAATTTTCTCAGTCCAACGGGAATAGTGGAAAATAGCACACAACAAAATAATAAAACCAGCCTGGTTTTATTTAAAAAAACCCTTAACACTGTGTCAATGTCCTCTTCCAGTGATTGATGGAGTAATATGGAAGTACACCAAAATACCAGTTCTGTCATTTAGAAAAACAAACATATTGAATTCCACCAAAGAAACAATTGTGCAGATAAAAAAATAGACTGACAAGGCAAGAACACAATACAGTAAGGAAAAGTACGGAGAAGTATAGAGATAGCAGTGGTATTTTGTTAGCTGCCCACCTAATCAGGAGCAACGTGCTGACAAGCCCTAGTAATGCAGTAGAAAAATGCAGAAGTGGAAGCTGAAAATCCCACAGGGCTTTTTAGGCCCTCCCTTCTATGACTGTCTAGTTGATAAAGATGTACAAGCTCCCATGAACTAGGGACACATTCTCAGGTCACGGCTTTTGCACAGTGCAGATGAATCAAGGCAATCCGAGTGCTAGAGGGGCTTGGCAGCTGCAAGAGCTGCAGGGACTAGCATTGTGCCCTAGACCACTCCGTCTCACATACAGTGCATCTGATGCACCATGGAAGTGTCTTTAGGGGTTAAGCTGTGGGCTCAAGCAGGATTCTTCAGCCAGAGGAGTGTTTTTTAATGAAGTATCCCATGGGAACAGTGTGGATGTGGCTATGATGAACCAAACCCAGAAGAGTTTTCAACATTTTTAAAGAAACTACAAATAACGACTGAAATTCATCCTAAGATCTGATCTATTACAAAAAGTCTGACTGAACTTTCAACTACATTCATATGAGTCCGCCATCTAAGTTTGGTAGCTCATTTACTAAAATGCATAACTTTGGTTCAGAACTCCAAACGCTGTGTAAACAGATGCAGGAATTCTTAAAAGCTGCTGGTAGAAACACCTGCATTAGTCACGGCCCAGACAAGCATGAGTGAACCTAGACAATGGCCATGGCTAATGATGGCAGAGGCTGATTTGGTAATCATGTGGCCTCTTCTGTTCTTGGAAATCATCCACATGATCTAATATAGTTTTCCCCTACTCTTATATGCTGCCACATTCTTATTTTACTCCTGCCAGGCGAGGAGTGGGTTTGAGCTCCTTCCTGATTAACTTCATGGTTAAGTTCCAAAATGAGTGTGTAGTGCTGTGGGACTACAAACCTTCCCATAGCACTACAATATTCTTGTTTTGTTTATTGTCTTCTTTTGTACAATATTCTCAGTTCTGTTACTGGAGAGAAGAATATTTAACCTAGAAGGAATAAGGTCTGTAAGGAACACAACAGAATTATAAACTCAAAGAAGTCTCCATAAGAGAAAGGGAACAGTTCACTAACTCTATTTGATTTGAATGATAGCATGAGTTTGGAGAGAGTTATGAAGCAAGGCAGGTAGTATCAGAAGGAGATACTATTTTGAACAAAGGCAGAGAAGATATCAACTATGAGAGGCTGACAGTGAGAAGGATCTTGTGCTGAGGACCCAAGTTGTCAGACTCCCAAGTTAACTTAAAGGTCACCTCTGAAAGATAGCATTTCAAAGGGCAAATATTATAAGGTTGCCCTCTCTGCTCCTACAGCTGAATTAGGCCTCCAAGAGCTCGACTTTGAAGGATAGCACTCTAGAGTTTTGCCCGAACAGGCCCCTTCTCCTGCATCATTTTTCTACGTTAGAAGACAACACTTTATATATTTGCTTCAAGATCAGCAACTCAAAGAGCAAGATTACATACATCGATAAAGAACATATGCATTTATCATGATGACTATCTTCTACAGAATGCCAGATCAAGAAGATTAGGTGGATGAGGCTTTTTTGTGAGATACTGGTAGAATCGCTAAAAACAAGTTTGCCAAAAAAGGGGCCTTTAAAATACTAGGATGTGTTGTAAAAGAAATAATACACATATTGGCCTGCAAATTCTTGGAAAGCATCAATGACAGCCTTTGCAGCTGAAGGAGATAGCTACTAGAAATGCTCTTATTGTTTGTAGAGAGAAACTTGCTGAGAATTGGAGGTTATAAAGCAAGCTGAATGAAATTGAGAAAGCTCAGACCTTTAAAAAAGAAAGAAAAGGAAAACAGCCAAATAAAATCCATGGATGTTATGCAGGCAGATCAAATGACGGATTCACTAACTGTGAATTACTCACTGATCTCACAGAGAAAAGAGAATCACACAGAAAGCGGATATGAGGTCACATGGCTGAGGGAATGCATAAAATACTAACATGGGATTAGTCTCAGAAGGACACAAATGCAAGTAGCAAGAAACACTGAAGGTACTAAAGCAAAAGACGCCGTGCTGTAAGCACATCAGCAGAAGGAAAACCATGTTCAGCTGTTCAACATTCAATGGCATTATCAGCAAATGACAACGTGCAGGCTGGAGTTTCCAACACGTGCACCTGCCTGCACACAAAGGGCAATCGTGGGCAACTATCACAAATATTAACAAGAAAGAGTGACATCTCAGCCTAGAATAGAGAATGGCAGATCAGGAAGCACTTGTTGAGCCAGACCTTTCAAATTCCCAGAACCTGAGAACCTGCCAGCTGGTTAACGGTTCGCAGAGTCTCAGGACAAGTAATGGTATCTTACAGGGCTGAAAAGGGACAAAGCACTGAAACCCTGACAATTAAAAACATTACTTGTAAAAACCGGTAATAAGGAAACAAGAGTCAACGCACATTACTTTGCAAAAACTGTGTGAAGCAAATCCACCTAATTTCATTTTATACAGCATTTCTTTACTGCACATGACTTAAAAAAAAAAATTAATAAAATGAAAAGTTCTTGGAAGGCTCTGACTTCAGAGACTTGCAAACAACTCCGCGGTTTCTAAAGAGTCTTCAAAAATTTAAATGCTGTCTTAGGAAAATGGAAGTGCTTTAGCTGAGCATTACGGAGACTCATCTACGGGATATGACAGGGACCTCAGGGCAAGCCACTCCACATGGGAAAACAACAGCACTGCGCAGAGATGTTTAATGGTCTTGAAAACAGTGTCCTGGCTTTTAAATGTTTGCTCTTACCATAAGACAAAACTCCTCCTTTAGGATCCAAGACTGTACCATTCTAAAAGATGTTTAGCATAAATTTAAGTGCATTTTTACATTGAAAAGTGACAAAATAAAAGTTACATTTAACTGTCAGAAAATTGTCCTCTTAGTCCAAAACATTTTTCTAATAGTAAAGTGTCCTTTTGACACCGATATATTTCCAAGATATTTCTAATTTAATTTTACTACTGCTGTAAAAGCAAGCCAGGGAAAGACCCTGGTCCGTCACAGCGTTTTACAGTAAGGAAATCTTATTAAGTGAGCAGAGCATTTGGTAAGTGATTAGGAGATCACATAGATGTCCTCACCCAAGGCAAAACTCTTCCCTACTCCAAATTCCCTGCGAACCTCCTGACAGCTCTCTAGGTCTTCTTTTCACACTTTGATCACAAATTCCATTCTGCACTTTTGAAAATTCTCCTCATTCTTTTTCTAAGGAAAAAAAAATTTTTCTTAAAGAGCTCCCATCTTGCACTAATCATCTGGCTTAATATTTATCATTTTCCTACGCTATCTAGAAGTGTGCTTAGTCTGCAAAAGTAGCGTGGGGAGATTTTTAATTCTCTGTTGAAATACCTGGCATTCAGCAACATAAGGTGAAAGAAATTGAATTTTGTGGAACGCCATTTGGCTTTGATACAATTTACCCTACACTGTACATAAAGTCTAAATTGAAAATCAGTGCTTTATCCAAGACCCCTTCTGCAAAGAAGATAAACTGTAGACCAGATATCCTCTTCCTATGTTTTCACACAAGTGTAGTCACTGATCCCCGAATATTTGTCGCCCCATCTTAGGATATAAATGGCTTTGTCATCAACCCTCGGAGTTTCTGACCTTGCCTCTTTTGTGAAATAAGAGCATACGCTAGTGGAATTTTCTTTCAAATGAAATGTTCACTCTATAAACCTGTAACTGCTCTATTGCATTATATTTTTATGTTTATTGTTATGAAATGATGTTATTTGTAAGTATAATCCTGTAATAAAAAGGAAACAAAGATTGATGCTGAAAGAGAATGAAATTTCAGAACATACTATAAAATTAATCTAATACTGGAAAATCATAAAAAAGTGCAATTACTCTATTTACAGGTGAAAGGGAAAAACAATTGCTTATATAAAATTAAACACTTTGTTGTTATAGTAAGAAGCTTATGAATATCAAAATGATATTGAAGTCCTCTTACAAACAAAAGGGTTAATCTTAATTGTGCAGTTTGGACTATAACACAGACTTTATTTTAATGCTATAAAACCTCTTTCTGTACTCAAAAGCACCTTTGCATAATGAATGGTGGAGCTATTGCAGAAGTTGCCTAAGTCTCTTCATATAAATCACACTGCAGTCAATCCCGACTCCTTTTTTTTTGCTGATGTTCAGTATAATTTCCTCTTTGATACCAGTCTGAAAGTACCACTTTGTACCGATGAAAGAAGCAGATTTTAGAATTTACCTAGTAAATCCATTTACAGCCCCCGGAATTGTCAAAGAATGCAAAAAAGATACTTGGTATGGGGATAGTTGGAACCACAGAATATTATGTAGGGATGGAAGGAAGGTGGCGCAGTTCTGACTCCAGGTTTACCGCAGGATTCCTGCTAACACATCCGGAAGCTCATGGGCTAGTGATTACCTGCTGAACAGTTTAAAGGAATGCAAAAAATACAGTTCTCAAGAAACATTAATATTTACTGTTCTAGTAATGCTTTCAGTTTAGGGCGTTTCCTTGTTAGACGAGCTATTTTTGGAAAGTTTCAAGGAAACTTTCAACATTCGTTGCAGTTTACTAGACAACCAATAAAAACCATCAGTGACTTACAACGCTGTCCTCAAAGGACAAAGAAAATGGTCCACATGACACAATATTCATAATCGAGGAAACACAAATTTGGAAAGATCTGAAAGCAAAGTGTAACACCCATATGAAGTTGACTCCTGAGTCACATCCCTTCTCTCTGGAGTGTAATTCCATGGCATAAAATAATGATAGAAAGATAAAGACAAAAAATAAGCTATACACAGCCCCTCAAATTTATCCCCATGCCTACATATAGTATAAGGGAAAAAAAAAAGTTCTCTGCCAAACGTCTTAAGGTTGCGTACCACCATCTGAAATATCCACCAACCACTAATGAAGGTCACGACAACAAAAGCGTCTCTTGTTAGAGCCAAGGAATTTACTTCTAAGGGAATATCAGAGTTCATTCACCAAAGTTAGACACTAGGATCCACCTTTTGGAATTTAATGGGCAAAAAGGTAAGAAGGAGCCATGTTAAGTCAAAGCAAAATGGAGAAAGCCTGCGGAAAGAGCTACTTGCTGAACTACAGTAATCAAAAGCCTTGACATACCTATGAAAGAAGGGAATGGATAATCTTTATTATACTGTAAGCAAGGCAAATGGCAGATTGATATCCCTTGGCACAGGAATATGCTACTAAATATTTGAAGACAAGCTGTGACTTCAAATATCACATCCAACTGCAACTTTTTTTTTTTTTTTTTTTTTTTTGCAGAAAAAGCAACTCATGCTGAGGAAGATATGGCTTATTTGAAACTTATTTACTGTCATAACAGATGGTGAAGACTAGAGAGAATATAAATGAAAAATATGGGGGCCCAATAAATGTCAAGGCTCCCAACTTGGTTCGTAAAAGTAAAAGGAAAAAAAAGAGAAAGAAGCTATATCTATGCAAGATACAAAGACTTAACAGAATAGATTAGCTTTTCAACATCTTGAAAATAATCATTTTTCTACCCACACAACATGAGATTAAAAATTGCACTGATGTTACAGTCACAGCCATCCTGAAAAAGTTAAACAGGATTATCCATCCGTACAGATTTACCATTACTCAAAGCGCCTTTCCAGGTATTTATCCCCAAACCTCTGGTGGACGATGAAAATTTTATCAGTTACATCCAGGATGGTCAAGATAGATTCCGGCGAACCCGTGGGGCAAGGTGGAAGGTTTCTTGGCTGCGTTTGTAACCCTAAGACCTAGAGCCAGAGCTACAGATCCAGGGCCTTCTCTAGACTGGGAGTTTTCAAATCTGGGGTTCTCATTTCTAAACAGAACACAATTTTAAAATACCAAATCTTTCTGCAAAACAGAAGTATTCTTTATGCTCAGCTCGCTCTAATGCTCACCTCAACCTCCCTCAACGTCGGAGAGAATAGGACTCTCTAAAAAGCCCCTGTCATCCTACAAAATTGTACTTTGGAGCCTCTTGACAGAAAAGGATGCTTGCGTGATGCAGCCTGCCTTATTTTCTGGGGCACGCAGGTGAAACGCGAGCCACTGAAGAATGAGCCATATCCATTCACTTAGGAAGGGAAACTGCATTTGCATTGTTCCTGGAGCCATTATTATCTTGGCAATGCTATTGATACAAAAAGCAAACTAAATTGAGGCAGAACTAAAACGAAGTGAAAATGAAATTTGGGAAAATCTGAAATAAACTGTAAACTTACATAACAAAGCTGGGAAAGTATAAACTCGTTGGAATAAGCTCTCACAGTTATATTGTGGGATGTATTAACACTAGTTCACGTAAGAGTACAAAGCAGCAAAATAAATAGACATTATTCTATATTTAGCTTCTCTGCTGCTGTTTTATATCACTTAGATGACTAGAAAATACACCACTTTAATGCAATATCTCATTCACTAAAATACTTCACGGCTAATTTTACTTTAAATCTAGTAATGAATTTCAGAACATGGCAAGAAATGGAGTATTAAATACCCTATAATGGCACAAAGAAAAATAAAACCACGAGTATAATTTTAAATATTTTTTCCTAATGAAAAACAAGGAAACATACACAAAGTGTTTGAGTTTTTCATGCTGCTACCTTTTATGTTTGCTGTGCATTGTATTTGAATGCTGTCCTCTTGATTTTGTTCTCTGAAATACTTGTTTGAAGTAAGATACTTTATTTTAATAAGTGGAACAAAGCTTTGAATAGCTTGGTTCAAAAAACAGTTTTAAATGAAAGGAGCTGTTGCTAAGCACAGGGATCTTTGCCAAATACTTTTTAAATGGTTTATTGTGCCCTAGCAATCCTGAGATTAAAAACATCTCTTGAATTACAATGACACATCAGAAAATAAAATTAATGTGGGGGTTTTCATTACAAGAATTGAGCCTCTGCGTGTTATTCTTTCCATTAGATAAGAAAGAAACATACTGTGGTACATTGTTTTTGCTGTCAGAGTGAGCTTTTAGGCAAATATACAACATCACACTATATCCCTCATGGATTCAATCACGTACTGTACAAGTTCTTCTATTAATTTAACTTAATGCTGTGGATTTAAGGGATAGACTGTATATTTTCTCATATTTTTCTGTACCGGGGATGAGTTATTTTTAGACTCCATAAGTCCTCATCGGAATCAGAAGATTGCATTGCCTCATACCACTACAATATGAATAATAGTATTGCCTCACTCTGCAATAAACATTTCATTTTCCACAGTTCTTTCAACAGTCACAAAACAACAGTTTTGCCAAGCTCTTCCGTCGCAGCACTGCGGAGCATACAGAGCTCATCAGCAATGAGGAGCCTGAATGCAGAGGGCTGGACGTTCTAAAGAAGAACAAAATCAATAGCGTTTCCGAGTTAATAAAGACGTCTAAAGCAGGACTCCTACCCGGGCTGGCCTCACAGTGCACGAATGATGATTTAGAATAGGGGAAAAGTAGCAAAGACAGCAGAGAAAAGAGCTGCAAATTGATTTTAAACCCGACTCGATTTCCACCTCCTGAAATCCTGTTTTGGTTTGCATCTGGGGGGCTGCAAATATATGACAAACCAAAGTGGAGGGTCCAGATATCTCAAGGTGGATGGGAAAGCAGGGCCATGCAGATCGGTGGGACCTTTCTGGAAATCACTAATGATTGTGTTTTGCCCAACGTAAGATACCAGGGAAAGGTAGCACATCTACCTTGCCAGGTAACACATGTACATCAGTACAGCTTGGCTTTAGCTCACAGGTTTTATTTGTCAACATACACTGTCCTGCTTTATTTCACAGGGACAAATAAAATAATTCACCTGCGAGTTAGAGATTACAGCAAATTAAAACACAACACACTGTACGTGTGAAAACTGTGCAAAATCTGAACTAGGTAAATGGGCAGACAAACACAATAATGATTAGAACGGGAGGATCAAATTCCATTTGCCTTATTACTCGCATACATAACACCTCAAGTTACTCCAATAATAAATGCAAACATACCTAAAGTCAAGAGAATCACAGTGAAACCCTGTCCCTTTCACATCTCGCACGATGTCATGGATAATCCATTATAAAGGTATCTATTCAGGTATTTATTAACCCCAGAACACTTCTCTCACAAATAATTTTGATATCTTAGTAGTCGTCCCCAATGTGACACTCTTCTTCAAGAGAATCTGAAAATACAGGCAGACAGCTTTCTTTCTTCTTCCCCATCTTAAAATGGAAATCTATGAGAAAAAACAAGAGCAGCCTGTCAAAAGGAAAACCAAGGTCACCATCTCAAATTGGCCGTGGATTCTTTGCCTCTCCAAGATGGTACAAGTGCTTGGAATTTCAGTGGAGACCTAAAACGGCCGAGAAAGCGTTCTCTTGTTGTAAGGGTACTGCCTATTGGCACCAAATTGACATTACTGGAGATCCCATGTTTCGGGGGAGGGAGAAGGATGGTGAGAACAGAGAAGAGGCATGATAGATGAGATCCAGTATGTACGTCTTCCACTGCTGTAATTTAGAGCAACCTTCAGCTACTAAATAGTTTCAAGAAAGGGCAAAGAACATGACTTTGGATCAAGAAGTCTAGAAATGGGATCCTGGTCCACTTCCCAAGCAATCCTAGCGCTGAGCCAGGCTGATGGGCAGACTCTCGTCCTAGAGCAAGACTGGCTGTGACAGCAGTGGGAAAGGTGGCTGGAGGAAAAAGAAGGCCGGGAGTATAAAAATCCCAGCAGCCTACATAGCATATCCTCGAAGCCAGTAGAGAAAAGGTGACAACAGTGAAAGCAGCAAAAAACATCAATGTGAGTTCCGCATAACTGAACCAAACCACTTGCATTAGCACATCATGACTTAACAGCCAACACTCGGGGATGACACCTTTTCTTCACAGAAGTTTCACTGTGTATTATAAACTATTCAGAATAATCTTTTACAATTAAGTTTGCCTTCAGTCAGATGAGTTCTCCTTTCAAAAAAAAAAAAAAAAGGGTGGGGTGGTTCATATTCCAATTGCCTCACCTAGCATGGCACAAACTACGCAATGGCTGTCATGGATGCATACTTCTGTGTCTGAAACGCGCAGAAGGGTGCTTCACAATCCCAAAAGCCTACTCCCAGAGTGCACTTAAAGTGCACATCTTTTTAAAAGCAGGCGTTAAAGATGCTGTATGATAAGAATACCCCTACAAAAATTTGGTTTTAGACACTATGTATTTCAACTACAGACACACTATAGCTTGTTTCGTCTTTCAAGAGATACCCACTGAACCCACTCATGATCGGGCTAAACAGGATTCTCATTGCCTTCAGCCACACAGGTCGCGGGCCCCATTCTTCATTTCAAGTCCACTCGTCTCAGCGTGAGTCAAAGGCCACTAAGAAAAATATTCCTAACACAACCCCATTTGATTCCCTGCTCTGATAGGAAACAAGAACTGAAACACTTTAAAAATGAATCACATCCCTTCAACCTTTGTTGACAGAATGCCATCACAGTTTATAGCGCTGAAAAGGTGAAGAAGAAATATAAAAAAAAGATGAAAACAATTCCAAACCTTCACATGCCTCTTCAGGAAATATATACTTTTCTGTTTTTCTTTGATAATACTACATAACTCCAGATTTCTACAACACAAGGAGAATACGGAGTCTCACATAAAACATCCATCCACTAGGAAAGGCATTTATTGGTCTCAGATATCACCCCAACCAAACTGCAGCATTATTTGGACAAAGACGAAATGAATCATCATGGCATTCTAACCCGCAAGAAGATGCACTGTTCATTACCAGTCAATATTCAATAACGCTCATTAAGAGAAGTCTGTGTGGAGGCTTTGAGCATTGGCACTGGAACTCATAGGCTACGGCAACTCCATCTATGCCTATTTAGTTCTGTGAATCTCTGTTTATTCGGTATGAGAGACGTACCATATAAAGTAAGTCCGAGCTAATAATTTTCTCATTTCCTAAAAACCTTAACTGTGTTAATAATTAAGGCATTTTTTTCATCATACTGATTTAGAAAGGAATTAACACAATTGAATAACCAGTAATTCTCATGATCAAATTTCCAATATTCTCTACAGCACAAGGTAAACTTTGTGTTTGAGTTTCCTCACGACAAGGTCAGACTGCAATCCTTCCAGGCATCAGAATATACCTCAAGTGCATCAATAAAAAACCAAACCTGTGTTGAAATAGGTACTTTGAACAAATTATGCAAATGTCAAATGTATTAGAAAAAAAATCAAAGGCCGAGTAAATGACAGTTACTCAAGACAAGTACTTCTTTCTAAACCAAAAGCAAAGCTTTTGGGTATAAAAGGTATGGAAAAACATGGAGTAATTGCTGAGATCACTTAACTGTCAGGAAGAGATCTCTATATAAATTGTCCTTTCTTCAGGCAGTGTTAGTTTTATTTTATCTCCTCCAGTAGTAGCATAGTTTCTCATTAGGATACTTAGAGCTTATTTTTACAATTAAATTTCAGTTATAACAAACTCTTGCACAGATTAAAGCAAAATATTATAGCGGTCGCTTGCCGACGGTGTACTTTCAGTGAAGACATGTGGTACGTTCACCGTTTCTCTGTTGACGGCGCTGCCCGTTAGTCGACGCGGGTGCTGCGGAGCTGGCTGGGCTCCGCGGCAGTCACCGTGTCACTGCCATTCGAGTGAAAAGCAAACACGCTGTGGGTACCGGGACCTCCCGAAGCCCTTCTGTAAACCCAACGCTGGAATTTCAACATTCACAATAAACTGGATTAGCTGCCGGAGCGTAAGCTATCTTCTACTCGGTAACACCGTGGGACACAGTACACGAAGCCCCGACGGGAGGCTCGGCGCCAGGCGCGGCTGGGGCCCGTGGGCACTGCCCGATCCCTGCGGCACCCTCAGCACCCACAACGTACAGGGCTTCCCGCTTGGAACGTCAGACAGGGTGAAGTCGTGCTGAAACACACTGGCCGAACCGCTCTCGGTGCCCGAGCTCCTCCGCAGCCCGTCGGGCAGCGGCACAGGCCGCCAGCCCCCGCCAGCCGCCGGGCTCCGGGCACCTGCGCCCGGCCGGGCCCAGGGTGCCACCTGGCGGCGCCCAGCGCTGTCCCCGGTTGTGTGTGGTGTGGTGGGCTGGGCACAGCCGAGCGCTGCCGCGGCCCAGGGGACAGGCGGTGTGTCACAGCCTGCCGCTGGCACTCCGCCGAGGACCAGCTCGGGGGTGCTCCGCACTGTTTAAATGGGGAATGTCTGTCGGCCGCGCAAGGGCGATTCTGGTGACCCCACGTTGTCTCTGCTCCGTAACAGACTTCACCTCTAGCGCTGTTCTCCCTGCAAACCCCGACTGTCCAGTACAGTGACCCACACCTTGGCACTTTACATCCCATACGGCCCTCAGAGCCATCCCTGCCTTCCTGCCTCTTCTGTAACGCGATCGTAACACCATGGTCCCGTCGTTAGGTACGAGCCCACAGCTGACACGGCTCCTACGGATCCTCCTCCAGTTCTGCCTACGATGTTCCACGCAACCAGCTTAACCTTTCAAATAAAGCCTGCAGTATTACGTTAGCTCCGGAGCAACTAAATATGCTGCTTAGTGACCACAGAGAACAAACAGGGTATATTGCCTTTGAATGACAACTGCAATTCTAGGACATTTCCTCAGTCAGTTATTAACCGATACCCATCCACAAACAATCCATACCTACCCGTAACTACGCACACACATATATGGGGAACTATATACAATTTCTATATGGTATATACTATCAATTGTTCAAGTCTGTGAGAACTGAAAGTTATTCGTCCCTAATGTAACGTCACAATGCGCTATTCATTACAAAAGAGACCTGTAAAGCCATTTCTGTTCCGCCAACACAGTAATGCCCTGGTTGAGTTTACCTGCAGCGTAGAACGGGGAAAAGACGTGCTGCACTGAGGAACTTGCCACAGTCTAGCAGACTCGGGCAGGGAAGGAATTTTACCATTCTTTGGGCGATTACGAGAAAATGCGCACTTCTCAACGGCTCAGCAAACCCAGACTCTCTAGTTGCTTGAACAGTTAGTTCAGCAGGACAGAGGGCAGGCTGGTGTGTTGGTTTTGGTGACTCCAAGCAATATTGCAATCGCATGAGCCACAAGACCTCACTCTGCTTGTGGATGCCTTATCTATTTTTCCAGGCTCTGTCTACAGAAAGCAGATTGAAAGTTGAAGATACTGTATTTCAGTAAAATATTTATGTATTTTAATATATTTTTACATATGCTTTTAAACCTGTGAAACTTGAAATAACTGACTTCCTCACTGAACAAGTGAAATTAAAACAAAAAAAATCATACACACTAAACATTACCAAAATTATTTTAAATATTTCCCCTAGCCCCCACTGCCTAGTGATACAACATCCTGCTGCCAGCCTTTTTGTGCATCCTTCTCTCCTTGCTTTACTGCCATGATAGCTGCTTATCTGTCTGTACATCTCGTATAAATCTGTCTGAATTTGGTTGCATGACCTCTTGTTTTTCATGGCCTGCCACTCCCCTGCAACACAGAAACCACAGCGTGTGCTATCCCCTTAAGTGTATGGTCCTTTCTTTTTTCCAGCCCATTGGTTTATAAAATGAACAAAATTGGTCCTAATACTGATCTCCTGTAGCACTCCACTAATCACTTTCCTCTTTCCCAAGCCACTACCCACTCACAAATACCTCTGTCTTTGATGTCTCAGAAGATAATTTATCTATTCACATACCTCAGCTACTATAAAGTATCAAAATTACAGACCTTGCAGATTATTCTTTTGTGTTTTGCTCTATAAACAGATTTCCTAAATGCTGGGAAAATTATGTCTGTGGACCCAATTTACCTTGTTACTGCAATGATTTGTTAAATATAATCAAATTTTTGTGGCTGCCTTTAACTGTAATATTCCAGGTGCCTCCACAGGGATCTGGTATTAAAATAAAGGGAGTAGGAAAAAAAAAAGAAACATGAAGATCATGTGGTGCATTTATTTACAATCAGAGCTCAGGTAGTATCACATCTCAACAGTTCTCCTATATGGAAAATCTTTTAAAATCCCAACAAACAATCAACATAATCTCTTGCATCTAGAGAGAAGCCCAACCATTTCCACGCTGCATTTTCCCAACATGTGTCAGAAATGGGCCCATTTACAGACTGACCTGGGGGAATGGGGTTCGCCCCATCACTAGCACAGGCTGGTGGAGCAGTGTATGTGGCTCCCTGACTGCCTCCACCATTCCAGCCCATTCTGCAGGGCCTTAACTCATTCCTTAAACCAATATATACATCTGCCTTAGGAGACCTTATAACATAGACTTGTTAAGTCTATTGTTGTAAAACAACCTGGAGAGAGATGTGCTGTTTCTGATGAATACAAAGCAGGTGATCCAGGAGAGGGTGTTTTCCTTGCACGTGCAAGGTCTACTTTTCTGAAGCTTGTGCCCACCATACTCATACCTCTTTCCCTGCATGAGGCTTAAAGTACTCCAGCAGAAGACAGGATCTATATTTTCCACTTCATCTCATAGCTGTGGGTATTTGCTCATCATTCTCCCAGTCTTGCATTCTGTTACCATGAAGCCTTCACGATGTTTAACCACATGTGGGTTTGGAAAAGGAGAAGCAAATGGAAGCAATCCCTCTGCTCCCCTGTCCTTGTTTTCCACCTGTGGAGCATCTCAAGGAGAGCAGAAAGCCTTGTGCATGCTCTCTATGGCCACCCTGGCTTCACTGCAGCAGAATACATGGTGAGAGACAGAGCACATTCGGAAGGATTCCCCGAGCCAATACTACGAGTTATAAAAGCACATCATTGATCCAAACACACGCACATTCTGTATTTTAGCAATATTATTTCTTGTGTCCATGACCTGGCACAGTTCTTCAGGCAGTATCGACACAAGATATGTATACTAAGTGCAGACATTGTTCCTAAGCATCTAATAGTATCATAATTACTATATTTTACGTCTTGAGATATCTTAAGAAAGTAAAGCTTCTTCTAAACCTCACTTCTTAACACTTAAGTTGTTAAGCAGTCGGTGAGCAGGAACACAGCGTCTCGTGGGATAACCACTGTGAACCATGGGGAGAAGTAAAGGTTTCAAACAATGAGTGGAGAACATTGATGGAAAGGTGTGCTCTGAGCTGCTGACATCCTTTAGCTATAAAGCAAAAATAAAAGCAAAATAAAGTTTGGAGAAAAATAAAAGTTCTGTTTTATATTTACTCTGTTCTCACAAAATGCCTTCTTTCTTTCCTTCACTAGTCAGAGACATAAAATTTCTATTACAACAGAAGAATTTGTTCCAGACCCCATCAAATGTCAAAGGCGTTCTGATAGCTAAGTGACAACACGAGATAAAGATTAATAATAGTGGCAGCAACCTCCTTTCCCAAGACTTCTATAAAGAAAAGGGGCAGAGAATACCAATGCAGCCACGTACACACTTCTTGGCTGCTACCTTTTCAGTTGTGTAGATTCCAGTGTAAGCCTTATCATGAATCCTTTGAATTATTGTCAAAATTCCTGTGGATTATAATGACATGGTATCACCACTTCAACCTTTTTCCCCAGGAAAAAAAAAAAGGAAAAAACAGAAAAAACAGAAAAAAAAGAAAAAAAGAAAAAGAAGAAAAAAAAGAAAAAAGAAAAAAAAAAGAAAAAAAAGAAAAAAAGGCTCTGTCACAATGCAGAAATATTGTTCTGTATTCCAAACCAGTAACACGCGTTCCTGCAAACGCAGTGACTATACGGACGTTCCTCTCATGCATAAAAAGATCCTTAACAGGCTGTCTTTACTCACAGGGCCCTTCAACAGGTATTCGTGCTTATGTCTGCTAGTGATATGTATTGTAAACGTGTACACCATCTTATTTTCTATTAAAACAGAAACAGATTGTTTCATATAGTTGAAATAACTGATAACAGAAGGCATAGCCATGCTAATTTATGTTGATCAGGATCTGTGCACATTTTCAAATCCTTGAAGAAAGGCAACTCTAACTTAAGCTGTTATGTCTAAAACCATCACATAAAGCCCAAGGAGAGAGCTGAAAAAAAAATAGCTGTGCAAGAAAAAAAAAAAAAAGATACTTAAAAATATAGTTAAATTTTTGTAAACTTCAAAACTGAAGCAAGGTTACACTACTTTCTATGCTGAGATTGAGAAGCGCCCCGCATCTCCATCGTGAACAAGAATTAATGGATAGATTAAGAAGTGATTTCAAGTAAGCCAGAAACTCTTAAGCCAACTATGAATTTAGAAAAGTACAGACATCCTATTCTAATTACATAATTGATGACTTCTTCCAAGATATTCACAAGGACTTCTTCTCCCCTACCTCAATTTCTACCCTCGGCATTACCACTAAAATAATGAATGCTATCCCTGGGTGGTAACAGAGTTGTACTGCCAAGGTGTAGATACGAGCACTTCCTGCGCTGCCATGGTATTACCAGCGGCCATTTCAAGCTCCATGAGAAACAAGACAACAAATCAATGTTTATCAAATGGAAGAAAAAAAAATTAAGGAAAAAAAAAAAAGCAGAGTTAGTGGGCAGCCTTCTGAAGTGTATTACAGAGGGAGAGAATTACAAACGGTTGTTTGGCAACACTGAAAATAACAAGAAGATGCCCCTGTGAAGAGCAGCGGCTGTTCTGGTATCAGTGGCAGTGTCTGCTCCATTGCTGACCTCCTCTGACTGTGCTGGTGGGGAATTACCAGGGGTTAATTCTGGCAAGGCAGCAAAGGAGGTGGCTTGAACAGGCGCTGAAATTTGGTCCTCCATGATGCTGCAACAATTAGGACAACTAATAACGGCCAAACCTGGTTCTTATCACTGCAAGAGTAAAACACCACAGGGATCGGAAGGCAACAGGAAATTCAGCAGCTTTGTGCTGTGGACATAGAAACACTGAGCTAGGCTTGGGAGATGGGGTTTAATTTTTTACTGCAAAACCGCATTTTTAGATAGTTAAATACATTAAAGCATAGAGGCAGATATGTATACAAAACAAACATGGAAGCCTGGGCTTTTGCTGGGATGGAGATTTTCTCATCACCATCCACCACTTGCCTCACTACCACACTGGCAGAGCACACCATTTTATTTCCTGATTTCAAATATACTTTTAGAGCACCAGAGGTGACATCTATTTTACAAGTGCAGGGCTGAAGAACACCTATTCATGGATGACTAAAAATGGCTGAGGACTCTTCCTCACTGAGAAAAAGATAGTTATTAGAAGCTGCATTGCCAAGTCAATAGGAAATTCCAATTTCCAAGTCAGGCCAAGAAAAACGTAAAATCTTAACTTTAATAAGTGTATTAAAATACAACCAAGAAGTCCTTATGTGTTGGTCTGTTTTCAAAAGTATCAGAAAAAAATCTTATTGACTGCCTAAAAATCCCTTTGAAAATACTGCCTTCATTTATGAAGAAAACTGCTTCCTTTCTCTTTGAAAGGTTTCGATGGAGGGCTTGCCCTAGCTCTGCCCTACCACAGGAAACAGAAAAAAAAAGGGATTTTATTACAGGGGTATTAAATTAAGATTTCAGTCCTTAATAAACAATGTAGAGATGCAGAATCTGGTACTATCAAAGCATAAGCATAATCTAGGGATTAAAAAAAAAATGCATTAATAAGCTTTGGCTGGCAGGGGTGGGTGCAGCCACAGTCAGGCAGGGTGGAGTTGTGCTGGGGAACTCTTTATAAAGGGCAAGCTGTGCCAACAATGAACGAGACGGCTTTCCTCACTCTGCACCTCCCTGCTCCTTTAGAGCTGGTCCTCTACCGGTAAATCCAGGGCTGGTTTGTATAAAGTGGAGTAGAAAACCAGAAGTGGCTATTTTCTATGCTGCATATCACTTGAGAAATACCAGGCGCAAACTCACTATTTACAGGAGACTGAATTCTTAACTTTTAGAATTACAAATAGAGCATCATTCCACCTGGCAAAACTTTTCAAATAACTTTCCTGTAAACCACAAAAAACCCCAAAAGAGCCATTCATCAGCAACACCACTAACTGCGTCCATGACCTGCACTCAGGCTCCTCACAGAACTGAAGAAGGTGACATGTCCCAATAAGTGCCCAGTGTGAACTGTATCTCAATTCTCCTGTGCTTTTGGTTTTATTTTATTTTATGTGCCTGTTTTGGAACTCCTTTCCCAGGTGAATACAAGAGCCAGTGTATGTTCAACCTAAGTGCTTTGCTGCAATTCACTTATGCAAATGAACAGGACATCACCAGCATCACCTGCACTGGTGTAACGCTGCTGTTGTAGTCTCACTCCACGTTGTCCAAGACCCACTAACCCAGGTAATGTACCCTTAGTTAAACTAAGCATCTTCCTTCCACCACCCTTGTGCAGGACCCAGAGTCAGGCAGAATCTGGAATTGAATCTGATTTCATATTGCAGCAACAATCACAATACCTCCCTTTATTTCAGGACATCAGAATTCCCTCTCTTCCCCAAAGGATCGCTTCTTTTCTGGGGCATCCAGACATAATTTTCTCTTACGTTTTTATGGTACTCCATCAACTGTTCTGAATATCTCTCTCCTCTGGCTCATGTTTAGAACAGAACTGTGTAAGCTTGATGCCTATGGACTTTTAAAAACCACAGCACAAAAATTTTTCAGCAGCACCAGTAACAAACCCCATTTAATGCAGAGTGACCTACTGAGTCAGTGGCAGGATCCAGAGACAGACAGAGAGGGCTTTGCTTTCTGCAGCATCTCGGGCTTTTCCAACCCGTGGACATGAATTTCATATATTCTTACTGAGAAACATTACACCTATGATTTTTTTAGCTTTCAAAAATATGTAGATTTTCCAAGAATGACAGAATAAAAGATGATTGTGTTCAGTAATTCCAATTCGGAATTAGTTGAAATTTATAGTACAGTGGGATATAAGCGTTGATCAGCGCTATGCTATTTTATAGTGAACTGTAGCATCCACAGGAGTCACTTCTGAGGTTATTTCATTGCCATCTGAGGCACGTATGGAGAGACAGGGCCCGCTCCAATTGCAATATTGTAGTTTTGACTGACAGACAATATGTCTACAATCAACTCATTTGAAAGCCATGTGTTGCGACAGTTCCTTGTCCGACTCCAAAGCGTACAGAACCGAGATGAAGCGGTGCTTTGTTACTATACGCTCTTCCCACAGTAAAAACCATAAAACTCTGAGAAAACACTCATATTCAAAGAACAGCAACACGGGCCGAGGGGTACCCCAGGTTTTTCATATCTTTTCCTATTTGTTACTACCTGTCGACTTTTTTAATGGGGCCAGAACATTTTAGAGCAACACTTTAAAACATCTATCCCTCCCCAACCCAACTGTTTCCAAACTTCCTGAACTTCACTTTTTTTTATTCCAAAGTAAATTTGAATATGAAAATTTTTAAAAAATCAATTTTTGAGATATCAAGGAAAAAACCTTTGGTATTATTACAGCATATTACTAATGCACGCAAATCTATAGCCGATGCCGAAACAATGTTTATACTCTGACCTCACACAGGCCTGCATAAGTATCATTATTATGCAGTATAATATGACAGAGATATCTGTCATTAGTAGAATTTCTGGAATTTTGAACATACATTTCAATAGCCTAAGTGGACCTAGCTTGGCAATTTAGCTGACCCTGGAAAAGAGTGCCTTATGTTCATCTTGTGCAATCTGTCCAGTAACAGATGTACACCATTAAGATGTAAAGTGAGGTGGAGGAGGAGGGGAACAGCAGGAGAAGAGTCAGGCCATTTAGCAAAGCGCCATGAGTTTCAGTAGACCAGCATGAAGGAAGCGCAGAGACGTACAAATTGTTCAAAACAGGTTTCAAGTAAACCTGGGATAAACAAATTACTGTTTTTAAAGTATTGCATTTACTTTATGTTAAATGATAAACGTAAAAATAAAAAGTATCTGCAGTACGTTTGCAGTGAGAGCATGAGATGGGAAGAGAACGTGAAGAGATTTAGGTGTAACAGGGGGCACCAGTACAGCGGAAGGAGCACGGTGAATTCCACCAGCTTTAAGAGCTACGCTGGTGTCAGATGGAGCAGCTTTCCTCCAGCACCGCGGACCCGGGGCACCAGGAGGCATGAAGCCTACAGGTGGTAAAGTTCTCCAGATTAACAGTTTGTGTTGGTGACATGTTCAGATGTTTGAGTTACTTCGCCATAGCAACAGACACAACCTGTCACATTATTAACTCATCTTCCCTATTACCGCCGTGAATGTACCGAAAGAGTTTTACTGGAGTTAAGCTCTGTGCTGCCTGCTGGTTTCTGTGAAATTTTCTCACCTGAGTTTATTCAGTTACTACTAGAAGGGTGTAAAACCAGGCAAGATTTGTAATTAATTGTTTTTTAAAATGATGAAAGTGTCGCTTTCCAGGATTATCGCAACATAAAAATATTCATCATATCTATCCACGCCAAATGTTGAAATAAATTATTAATTTAAGGCAAATGTGGCAATTAAGCAGATTTATTAGCCTTAATAAATCATGCAATTACTAAATGACTTCTTTTTAAAGCTGCTTCTTTTGTCTTATTCTCTGCAATCAAAACTTCTTTTGGTTAAGGTATTATATTTTATTCATCGATGCACATCCTTTTGAGAACAAGCTATCCAAATTAAATTTTGGAGTGGTAGCATATAATTAACATACAAACCAAGTACACAGAGATACTTCCTAGCTTCACAATAGCAATCTCAAGGGAGGAAAAAAGTCTCTTTCGGACCGAGTTTTCAGTAAATAATTAACAGACAAAGCAACCACTGTGACTGTCACTAAAATGCACCTTTATTTGCAGTTTTGTTCATACCTAAAAGCAGACTCTCTTGCTACAAGGCTGATACCCCCAGGTGGGATAATAATGGCCCATTTTCTATTTCCCTTACCTATGGCAAGATGTCTAATCAGGATTGTCCAGAATTATGAATTTCATCTTTCCAGAGTTATGAGAGTCCCTAGTTATCAATATACTAGAAATATAGATAGAAAATTTAAAAATCCACTTCATTATAATAAACACATATAAAATATGGCTCATTGGACATTTCTGGTGTTTACCAGAAACACTGCTTATTCACCACATATTCCTTTGGGTGCCCTTTATAAAAGAAATAAGCGTGGTTGGTTTTTTTCCTTCCCCCTCACACGTTATACGTTGCTCTGGGAGCTTAGATACCGTTTTCAGCTGAGCAAAAGGAAATGTCAGGGATAATTTTGATAAATGTGAGCTATCTCTTATTTTCTGTTAACAAGTGCTTTGTGTGTCTAATAACATGCACCTGTGAAGCTGATTTTTCTTCTTCATGTGACCTCAAAGAGCTAAAAAGAGACTATACAGTGAAAAAAGACGATACCTCCTGCTAGGTCAATAATATTGATGAAAAGGCTTAATCAATGCAGAGATAAAATAAGGCCTTCCAACCCCCACCCCACCCGCTGTTTCTCATCTCGGTGGGGGGCTTATTCTCAGTTATTTCCTTGTCCGCTCGTTGGGGTTAGCTGGGTAAACACAAACCTGGACCCTTGGACATTGCGCTGCGATGAACATGCCAAGGCACAGCACTGAGGTGAGCACACCTCAGTGGCAGCCGTTGGCAATAAGTGCAAAACCTTTAAACTGATACAAGACCTTTAAACTCTACCTCTACTTGGTTTTGAAGGAAATGTACTCTTTTTACTTAAACTACTATGATAACTAATAATTTCTCCTAACAAATTGTGAAGTCCAGGATAATTCATTGTGGTTCAAATCTCCTTTGGTTTTCAATCAAACGTATTTACCATGAACACACCACATAGCCAAGCTATCGGACAACATCGTTTCCCCAACGGGATGAACTGGGAGCTCTTAAAATCTTCTGATAGAAATTGACAAAATTTCCTAGGTCTACTTTGTAAAAGATGAGTACAGAACAGTGTATTTGCTTCTTTTGCAAAGGTGGGTTTGATTTGGTGCTGTTGTTCTGGGGATAAATCATTAGAAAGAAAGAATGATAGCCTGATCTGGACAATTCTAACAAAACAAAACTGTAAAACTAAATTTCTTTTAAGATTTCAAATTTCCTACAGAACATCTGTAGATACCTTTCTCACAAGTGATCAGCTTCCAAGTTTCCGTTTTGAAAGGGGTTTAATTTTTTATCATGTAAAGGCTCCTGTGAATCTTCACAAATAGTAACAAGTTTCTTTCAATCACTTGACAAGTACAAAAGAAGGGACTTTCCACTGGCTAATATAAATTTAAAAGAAAATTGTAGTCTATCTGATTTCCTGTAAAAATATTTTCCTAAATCAGTGGAATATCAAGTGACAAAATATTTTTGCTTTAGATGAGACAACGTTCTCAGCTTTAAAGCTTCAAAGCAGTTCTTTAAAATCAGTTAAATGCATATTTGATATAAATGTTCTCCCATACTGATCCTAACATTAAAATACTTCACAAAAAAAAGAAATGTGTCCTGTGCTATATTAATTTGCACAGAATTAATCTTAGTCTATGCTAAACTGCTGAAAACTAGACTAGGATTCAATTTGTTTGTGAAGCTGAACTGAACAGAAATCTGCTTTATAAATTAAAGTGGCTTGCAGTCAAATTTTACTTTTATTCAATCTCTGCTTCTGGAATCCTCTAAGCAAGTGTGTTTTATTTTAGAAGTTTTCTTTTAGTCAATTATTTAAACTGTAAAGCTGTACAACAGAAATAGTCTGTGGGGATTTGTTAGGTACCAATGGGTCACTTATTTACGAAATTTCTGAAGGGTCATTTACTTATGAAATTTCTGTGCACTACACCTGTTAAAATATTGATGTTCTTCCCCTTTGCTCCTTTTTCTGATTTAAGTAAAATGGTAGGTATTGAATTGAATTAATTTGTAGGTTAGCCATTATAATAAAGTCTTATTTAATCACTAAGATGAGTCAGAAGAGGGGAAAGAGATCTGGCTGACAGAGTTTCTGGAGAAGTTCAGCGGTCAGGAGTCCTGGGAGCAGCCCAGAACGAAACTTCAGTGAAGTCTCATCTACGTGGTGGTTTAAACACTGTCTACCCGGGTTACTTTTTCTTATGAAGGAAATGTCAGTGTTATCTGCATCACTCACGCTCCATCCCTCCCAAGGAGGTGACGCCGAGTTTATAGCCTACCCTTACAGATGCCTTTGATTTAGGTGCTGTAGTAAAGTGGAAGTGTCAAGGTGATTCATCTGTCTGCCACCGCTGACAGCTGTGTTACACAAAGAGCCTGTGTGGATCGCATTGATTGGGCTAAAGGAGGGGTTATTCCAATATCAAAGGGAAAGGCTGTCTTTGTCCTTACACACACAGCACTGGCTTTTGACCACAGATAACAGATACGGTCTGTGCCAACATTACGCTGCATAGCCTGAAGAGGTTTCCAGGATTCTCGCCCTACGCCAGGGACCAAGAGCAGATTATCCCCTTATAAACTTGATTGAAAGAAATTGTGCTGCCATGACTAAATTTAAAAAAAAAGAGAGAAGTGATTACAAATACACTGGTTTCATAAATAAAACCCCAAATACTTGATCATTAAACCCTTGATCTGTCCCATGTTTTAAAACTTCCACTACTAGCTAAAAATGTTCACTTAATTTTGCTACAAATCCTGCAAACTATCTAGTTTTCTTTCAGCATGTTCCAGAGTTTTGCAGCATATTCCCATTCATTTATGGAAAATGATCCCCCATTATGTTTTGTGAATTGTCACTGCTACTTTTAGCAGACAGCTACTTTTAGAGGGTTCTCATGCTAGTAAAACGTTTCCTAGATACTACCATTTTGTAATCTAATTCCTGTCTTTTCATCCATATGTGAGAAACGAACCTTGCTGGTCAAGTTGAATGATAGACATGTTTACATGTATGTAGTCTGCGGCATCATTTGTAGAAGAATGAGTTATTAGAAGAGGTAATGGGAGCAACCTATGATGATACAGTGTCAACCAAAGCTATTTATCTATCATAATCCCTGCCTTTATGGATTAAAACCAGTTGTATATTCCAAAGTAATCTGAAATTTGGTGCATCAGTTGTTGATGTGTCAGTAACTTATATAAAATAGTCCATATTTTATCATAATAGCCCCAAAATATTGCCAGCTCACTTAATGGCATGCTATGCTTTAGAAAAATATGCAGTTCCATTTCAGGAAAAACATTACAGTCAAATTTTTCTTGGTGTCCTTGGTATTTTGAAAAAAGACAAGAGACTTGGAAATTCTAATACGTGGGTGCTCAAAGAACTTCAGAAGCGACCTGTACGGCTATAGTAATATGAAAAACCAATGCAAAAAACAATTACTCTTTTCCATAATACAACTACAGAAATGCTGCAGTCTCCAGACTAAAGTGCAGTTCACGAAAGAAAACCTTTATGTATACATATGATCAGCTTTGAAATATAAGTGCATAGAGGAATTTGAACAACTGTAAAACTGTCGAGTGCACTTCCAGCAACTTCTAAACATAGTTTATGATGAAAAATTGGATCACAAGGCAGCCTGTGGTTTCACCATGATGTTGGGAGTCAAGACCTCCTGTATTTGTGTCAGGGCTTGACACCTGACTCTGCAGCCTGAGGAAATTTGATTTCATTTTCTGTTTCAATTTTCTACCTGTAACACCACACTTCCCTTTCACATAACTTTATAACCAAAGGGAGAAATATCAGCCTCAAAAAGCATCAGTAAAATCTGGGACTTATTGTGAACCATGAAATCCTCATTACTGAGCTGTTTACCACAGACAAAGGGCTGGCCAACAACACTGCGTACCAGCACAGTTTGATCGCCAGTTGAATGAGGAGCCACCACATCACCTCAGAATGCTATTAGGATTGTCAATTCTGAAGTGAGAATTATAAATCTTAAAATACTATTTAAAAGTCCCTTCTCTATCTTGCCAAAATAAGCTTCTAAAAGTGATTGATGGAAAATGAGGGACGAATGGACTGGTGAAAGGACAGAGCCTACAGGATGCAAGCAGTGTAGGAATATTTAAGAATCTGCGTGACTTCATGAGCCAATTTAAAGGTTTTCTCCGGATGTCAAATGACCTAGAGGGACATCAGTATGGCAGGTGTCTTACATAGGTCTATGGGGTAAGAGCATCTAGAGTAGCTTGATAAGATCAACAGACTTGAAGAATCATGAATAGCAAGTTAAAACATTCGTTCTGTAATATTTACCAGTTGCTCTGCTGATCACCTGCTCAATAAATTCAGTCCAAAATTTACTATTAAAGAGTTATGTGAAAAAATAAAGTAAATAATGTCTAGAAAGCAATATTTCCTAATACTAAACGACAATGTTCTTCTGGTAGCAGCTTGAAACTGAAAAATTTCATTGTGCTTCAGCTCTTTCAACGAGCACTAGATTCAATTTAAGCCATTAGAACACTTAACATCATTAATCGGAATTTGCACTTTAATGCAAATAGCAATATGTGATATGATGAAAAACTCTAATGCTACATTAGAAAAGTAAGGCTGGCATTGTATTTTTAGAATAATGCAGGTCAGGAATCTGAGCATGTGCTATGCTATAAAAATTTGATCTTGGTACAATCTAGATCCATCCCAGTCAGCCCCAGTATACGTGCCAGTTGATCAGCTCTCTGTTAGAGGGAACCTACACAGAAGTGAAGCCATTACGGACGTTGCAGTCAGGTGTTGCTTTCTGTACTCACTGGGTACAGTAGGTGAGACCAACTTGTACTTTGCACTGCACTATTAGATGCTAAAATCTCACTGTTGGAATGAAACGCCTTCACATGGTCTGTTGAAGAAGCTGAGCAAGTTAACGGAAAGGAAATTCACCAAAGGTTATAAAAAAGGCAAATCTCTGAGTACCCTTTGGAGGACAAACTGCTGATGGGTGGGAAAATATTCTGGAGAAGCACTAGTCTGGGCTTGCTCCAGCCTCATTATGTATATTGGTATTATTTTGAAAAGTGCCCTATTGTAACATGATGTTCAGTTGCCAATAATGAACCTGTTCCAAATACAAAAATCTTGAGAGAAATCAGAAATTTTAGTGATAAACTGTGATGATGACTAAATTATTTTTAACTAAGAAAATGTGTCTCAACCTCTCCAAACACTATTGATGAAGGCAGATACTAGGTATTTCACTGCTACTTTTACTCTTCTTACTGTGACTACTAGCCAGCTTGCTGACACTCTTCCCTGGGGTATTTAGTTTCTTCCCAGATGAACCAGTGCTCCTACATAAAGGGCCACTTTGTTGTTCTGGTCTTCAGGGAAAAACCCTGGACCTAGACCCCCAAAAATCAAGTATTCACATGACTGCTTATAAAATAGCACAAAAATTGTATTTGTTCATATTCTCTTAAAAAATGTTTTCCCGGTGCAAACCAGTTTAGCCCCAGTGTTTCAGAAAGAAATTCATTGCACGAATTCCTCTAGTTTAGCAAAGAACATCTTTGATCCTCAATCTTACATACAAGGCACTCATTGACTACATCCCTTTGAAGCAGTTCAGTTTCTTAATTTCGACGTATTGTTTTATATCAAGTCATATTTGACCATTCTTACATATTCCTTTATTTAAATGCAGAAATATTCAGCTATTTTGCAAGACTGGCTGATTTTCTCCGGTTGTTTTTTCTTTTGCTGGTGGAACCGTAATAATGTACACTTTTTTTTTAAACTACTTCTTTCTCTGTAGCTTGGTCAACAATGACAATTTCTGATTTGCTCTTTGTCTATGTAAAGAATCAAATCCAACATCTGGCGTACAGAGATAACGTGTATCTTTCGCATGGTTTTCAATAAGGAAAGTTGTTATTCTGAACAACACCCATCACGTAGGAGGGCTGTTCAAGAAATGTAGGTAACTAAAATCCGTAAGTGAAAATACTTAAAATTCTTTACAAATACACTAAATGCCTTCAGTTCAGGTCGATATATTTTGACTGAAAATACGTTAAAACTTTTCTGAAACTCCCCTTTGTTTAATCTAAGCTCTGTGAACGTTCTTCCATTGAGTGGAACTTCTCTCAGTATGTTTTTACAAAGTGCCTTTAATTTTCAGCTGTGGGCAACTTTTCATTGAGTCTGAAGAAAGGAATGATTTGAAAAAGAAATCTGCTAGAAGTGAAAACTCACTGATACTGTATTAATACAGCATTATTAAAATTCATTAATTATTACATGTTTACTTAAGGTTTTAAGCATATTTGTATTTGGCCACAAGACTTCAGCACACAACCACTCACAAATCGTCTCTCCATGAACCGTTATCTTAATGCGCTTTGATCAATGGGTTGTTTGTAAGTGTTTGTGTGTTAATTCTGCAACATAACAGTATCATTAGGCTGATTTTCTGGAAGATGCGATGTAACTTGACGGCTGAGTTCAAATTCTCTAGTTTTGTTCCCAAAGTTAAGCGCTTATCATATTATCTTACGAACCCATGCCTAAATCACAGGAAGTGACTCGGGATAAGTGCCCCTCATCCCTGGTTTGTGGTTACTGTTGTATTTATATTGCTGAAATGAGAAATCCACCCTGCAGTCTACACAATGATTTAAGGGACCTTCATGCAGTTTTCCCCCATTATTATCAGTAGTTAAAATGAGTGAGAGAGGAAATGCTTATTCAAGCTACAGAAACATGAAAGAGGAAGAAAAAAAATCTTTCACATCTATTTTCCACATTAAAATAGCTTTGTCTGTTTCAAATTTAAAAGCAAGTAATAGCTAAAATATGCACCAAGTGCTGTCAGATAAAGCAGTACTGACTGAGCAGCCCATCGGTGCAGATCACTGGTGCTCTTTTCTAAACCGAGTACTTCGGAGCCCAAAGCCTTTAGGTGGTTTGAACACGTTACGTACCACTACCACAATGCCAAACCACGCCATGCCAAAGCCACGTTTCAAACCCTTTTTGCACATATATTAGACCAATCCTTTTGAGGACAGAGATGTGTTTTCTTGGGTGTTTGCACTTTGCTATGTAAATTCTCAACACCCAGCACAGCCAAAAAGCTCCTTCCTTCAGCTGAAACTGATATCAGAGGGATAATTTTTGTTTTGATTAAATAAAACCAAACAAAACTTTAGCCTTTAAACCTCACCCTTCCTTATTTACGTCAGTAGAAGTTCCAGTGAAGCCATGGGTATTTTTGCTTGTATATAGACTGTAGTCAATATTTTTACAAATATGAAAGAATTCTATTGAGATAATACTGGTTAAAATTATATGTCACATTTTCTAGAATTAAAATATAGTAAATCTTCTGAAATTTCAGCATAGAATAGCGAATACTGTTGAGCAGTAACAGTTCGATTAACTGAATGTTATAACCTAGGTAGTTTTTTTCTTTAAAGTCTGACAGTAGCATAAAAACAAAATTTCACCTTGATAGAAGGTGACCTTCAGAAACAGGCAATTGTAATTTAAGACTACAGTGTTGGAAATGTAACTTCCAAGTGAAACTCTCACAACTTTTTTTTTTAAGAAATGAAACAGAGCAGCTCAAACCACACTACAGGAAAACAAAACAAATGATACTTAGTAAATATTAAACACTCATTTTCAGTATTTAAATATAGTGTGCAAAAGTGTATTTCATCCTAAGTGCCTTTGCGTCTGTGTAATAGCACAATTAATATGACTTCCATGGAAGATAACACTTTGAGGAGAAATTAAATATGGATGCAACCTTCTGGCTCAAAATGTCCCTAAACTGCAGATTGCTAGAACCGTCTCTGGGGAAAAAGGCAGGACTGTCTGTGCACTTGTTTTTTCTTTTTACAGTATTCCAAGACATCCTCTACAGTCCAGTGCTGCAGCAAAAGGCTGGTCTGACACAGCGCGGCAGTGGCCGCGGACAGCACTCACTTCAGTTCTCAGCAAGGTGACTCTGGAGTATTTCTGTGCTATACATTTATTCCTGAGAGAGGGAAGGGACTGAGAACAGCCTTTAATAAAGGGACACAGCTGTTAGTGTTTATCGCACCACCTGAGCTAATTAAAATTCTTACCTTTTTAAAGAAGAAAAAACTCCCCATGGGAATGAAAAGTGGCTTTAAAAAAACTACAGGTGGGATAATGAAAAAAGATTATTTTCAAAATAAATTATTTGGTTTAGAATTTTTGAGGGAAAAAAAGTACGTTGTGGTACTAATGTCCAATTTGTAAGCTTGCTTTGTCTGATTAGGACATGAGGAAACAGGTTGGTTAGACAAACTTATCAACTTTGCCTGAAGTTACGTGCTGGTTTTGCAGCACCTTATAGTGAGTGAGAGCTTTTCTTACTTAGCATTTGAGAGAGAAAAAACTGGAAGAAAGAATCCTGTCCATCTTAAGTACTTCAAGGCGATAACCTTCTGGCAGATAAGTATTGTCATGGTATTACTGTTGTTATACAAATCCTGAAGAAAGATGAAAATCTTGTCACACGTTTCCCAGATGTTACTGAGCTTTGCCACATCCAGAGGGATTTCTGAGCAAGACCCACAAGCAAATACCAGTCTCCCTTCAGCAATCTAGTTATACAAATCGGTATTTCAGTCAGAGGTGCACCTACCCTACATTTTTTATTTCAGGTTTTATTTTCAAGGACTAAATTGCTTTTGCAGTGAAGTAGTTAATGAATATAAATTGAACTCTCCCCCCCGCCCCATATTTCAGTGAACTGCTCTTGAAACCAAAATGTCAGATAAAAGAAAAAATAAAAAGCTTTAATCTGAACTAGGTTTAGACTCAAATTCTTTTGCAGAGATAAAAGATATTCACAGATAGGTTTCTGTGTTTACCTAACAACTAAGCAATATTTTCTAAAGGTTTGAGAATTTTCCATACCATCTTGATACAATTGAATAAAGACCCATTTAGCCTAATGAGCATTAAGATTAAATCATTTACTCACAGATCAAAGCAGATTTTAATTATGTAAACGACTTGTTCAGAAACACAAAATGTTCCATTAAGCTTCACAATTAATACATACAATATTTATGAGTTCAGACTTTTTTCCTTGTTAAAAATTGATGGTTACATCAAAAAAGTTTCCCAAGATGCACTGATTGAAGGAAAAATATTTTAAGCCATAAAAGTAGCAGGCATGCAAGAGATTTTACTGCCTTTGGCTTTTCCTTCTCCTCTTCTTTTCCCCCCCTTCCTTTTTTGTTGTTGTTGCTCTGAGCGTCTTGTCACCAGATGTTCATTATGTGTGCAAAACTACTGAGTTCATATAAGTAAGCACTCGCAGCACGGTCATTCCATACTGCGTGCGTGTCACTGGGGTCTCTGAACGGGACTGGGGAAAATAAAGCACTTCTAAAAAAATATCTCCATTGAAAGTCTCAGTGCTTTCTAAGAACATGGAACATCAGTAACACCATGGTGCAAACAAAGAGCTGAGCTTTGGCTCGCTGGTGTGCATCACAAATTCTTTTTCAAACTTTTTTTTGCTTTAAGGGAACATCCTTAGCTAAAATGAAGCATAAAGCAACCGCTTCAAACAGGGGTCTCATCCTGCTCCCGTATTTGGACAGACACTACCTTTTGGTGGCACAAAAAATGCTGCACATGACAGATCATTAAATCACTATATTATTTCTAACAGGCAAGATTAAAATAAACGCAAAGAAAACAAATGATGGAAAGAATGCTGATAAAATATGCAAGCTGGATTAGTTATAGAGTAATTTATTTCTCCTAGAAGTTCTACTTAGGAAAGCAAATCAAAAGAATGGAAGTCTGCTGACACTAAGTAATCCCAAAAAACACAGAGAACAGTTGGAGGAAAACTGATGACTGCTTAAAAGGGATGAAAAAGCCATTCAAATTCTCAAGGCCAGAGGTATGCAGGATCATTTCTACACTTAAAGAAACTTAGAAACTTCATTAAAAATAGATAATGGAAGAATACTTTTACTAGATGTGCTGGGGTAAAATTCTACCCTTTGTTACGGTGTACTCTCTAACAGCCTGCAATAGGTGAAGTTGCAGCTGAGAACGCAGACTGCTTTTCATGCTCAGAGTGAGCAGCTTTGCTATTAAGGCTACTCAAAGGCACTGACAAACGTGTAAATTTGTCCGGAATAGTCACTGATGACTCCATGTTAGATTTACAAGGAAGAAGCATAAAATATTTAAACATTTTATGAAATCTGCACCACTGTGTCAGTGAAAAAATTCCAACACTTTCAACATTCTGTCTTAACAGAGCAGCTGAAGCTTTTTGCTTTTTTTCATATATTAGGAACTCATCATACTTTAGCTCTTTCACTCAATATCATGATCTTATGATGGATCTTACTTATTTTTGGTTTGTGTGCAACTTGAAGTTGATGCCAGAGTTATTCTAATTATAACACAGTCAACAGAATGACAGAAATCTTATGTCCTGGAACTCCATAAATAATTCAATGGAATTCAATAGTTTATATTCATTGTAATCCTAATACAGCCACAAACTTACAGTCAGCCTTCAGGTATTTTCCGTGTATTTACCTTTCTATGTAATTATAAGTGCATCCCAAACCAGAGTCATCTCCCATGCTCCTGATGACCCTGCTTTTGGATACAGATGGCTGGTGATAAAAAGTTGAATTCACTATCCGTTTATTCACTGTCTATCAAAATAAGTGTGAATGTAAATTATCCCAATCACTTTCATGCATGGCATATGAAAGCTCATAAATGTGACTATTTTCCCTTTTAGTAGAGGAAAAAAATCAATTAATAATGTTTTCAGTAACTTCTGATTTTTTTATTTTTTCATCCACAATACTCTTCCATTAAAAGTAAGAGACTTTTTCCCTTAGTAAGAGACACAGCAGTAGCTCTGAAGCACATTCCCTCTTTCCCCAGAAGAGCCATATACACTCCAAGGTGGAGGTAACTGAGGAAATGTACCTTGTGTGATTCTCATCACACAGAGCCAGACGCAGGAAGTTATCACTCGTGGGTTCACAGCTGCTGTACACAGCCCTTCTGAAGAGGAGAGCGAAGAGCCCAGCTGCTAAGGCTGAAGCTGAAGGGACGATGCCATTCAGGATGATGATGCTATGGGCTGGATTTGATCTGGCTTATTAAGATTTTCCCAATGGACTTTGGCTGATTGTCTCCAAGCCTTTCAATACACTTTCTAAAACTGGGTGCGTATGCACTACTCCATCGGTTTCATTTCGGTGGGCAGCATGTTACTGGGAGACAAAATACATCTCTACATATATCTCTTGCCATATGTTCAACAATTTTAAACCCATTGACTCTAGTTAAGTCAGAGTAGTTAAGCATATAAGCTGGGTAGAGAGGAGTAGAACCGGGGGAGATTTTGAATTTCTTTGGAAACATTTAAATGATCTGAATTTCCTTTGGGTGTGACAGACATGAGAAACAAGCAGAAACAGGAAGGTTAGGTGGATGAGATCCTAACTGGCCTCTCAATTGCCTTAGGGCTGCCTAACGTACCAGAGAGACAGGACAAAATATGCCATCAGTACTGCCTCATGGACTAGGTACATCACCTTTGAAGTGCTGATATTCAAAACACGCTTCACAGTGCTTTTCCAGTCCACAAAGAATTAAAAAGAACCAGCTCAAAAGTTATTGTGAGGTTGTGGGGTTTTTTTCCCCTTATATATTTGACACAAGGCAGAAAAATGCTATCTTTCAAAAATACCACGTCATTTTTTTTCCTAGGAGGGTAGGTAGTTTTCAGACGTCTATGTTAACATCCAGCAATACCTACTGCAAATGTAAATGAATAAAAGAGTAGGGGTTATATAAACGTGTCACTGCTGTTCCTATAAAATTATGTCTTTCTCAACCCAAGAAATCACCTGAAGACTTAACTTCAGCCAAATACCTAGAAATACAAAGACAGTCAGAAAGAACCACCACCAGACAGCAAAAAGTACAACATCTTTTCATTAAGTTCAAATGTCTTATTCTCTCACTTCTGCAGGAGGCTGCACTAGTGTGATGACGGTAGTGCCCAGGGTGCTGCTGTCCCTAAGCCACCACTGCTCTCTCAGCACCCTGCACTTGCTTCTGGGCTAAAGCAACAGCACGCTTCTCAACACAGCACAAGGATTTTTTCAAAAAAACCTGCTGACAGTCCCAAACAAAACCAAAGGCCATCACACATGCATCTTTCTCACAGGCCAGAAATTAATTTCCTATTTTTAATATCTATCATTTACATATTCCAGCTAAGTGACAGAAGAAGGAAGAGATCAGAGCAAGAAATATGGGGACTGAGCTGCTCTTGCTGCCACTGTAAGATTGTTTTCTGCAATATATTGTTTAGAGCTTTTCTCTGTCCACTCTTAAATGACTCCAAAAAAGACCATCCATCACTTTTATTGGAAAATGATTCCATAGTTTAGCAGCTGCCAGCCACAAAAAAAAACCCTTTAATTTTTTCCTAAGTTTTAGCCCATTACTCTAGAAGAAACTCTGCGCCATGCCAGAGGCTCGCTCTTTTTCTTTGTGTATATACACTCTCCTTATATTATCTGGATGTGCTTAGTCTTTAACCAGATCAAAAATCATGAACGCGATACAGCTGGTTTTAACGCGCTCTCTAACAAATCTTCCTTTGCTTTTACAAGGTGCAACGACAAGTAGGGGGATTAGGAATTGAATAATGTAGGAAATGAAATTTAAAGTATTTACAATACATGGATATATTCCTTAATTCAAGGTGCTCTAATGACAAAGATACTACTTAAAAATTTAACATAGAGCAAAAGAGAACTCATACTGAGGCTCCAGCTGAGGCAAATTTAAGCCTTCAGGCCCATTTGTGAAGCCTCGTATAGCAGCTTGAACAGGAAAGAAAAACCATTTTATCCACTGAAAGTTACTTTGTACAGGAATGTAGCTAAAAAGAGAAAAAAGGTAAAGCTATTATGAGGTTTTCAAAAATCGTAGCTGCTCAAACAGAAATGGAAAGTGAATGCATTTGAAACCTGCCATTTATTGAATGAAAGAAATCTTCATCCAGCCTCGATACTGTTACTTTCAGCTGGGTCAGAGACCGAGTAATGAGAACATTTTTATGTCATCTGCTGCTCCCTAGTGGAGATAAAACATAATTTCAAAGCCAAAAAAGGAAAAAAAAAAGGCAAAAGACCAATCATTTGTAAACTTTGGGCTATAAGGAAAACTCAGTTACTGAGAAGAAAGTTTTCATTCCAGTTTCATACGGTCTGAGGAACAAAAGTGAAAATTTAAATACAGGAACGTACGTTTCCTTATAACTATTTGCAACAAGAGTTAAGGGTATTTAGAGATTTCAAGTTATGATTTCTTCTGGAAAAACATTCTGCTACATCATGGATCAAAACTCTTTGTTGAAAGTTTCCATGTAGGATTATTTGCCTTCAGAAGAGTAGAGACCAATGCTTAATAAACAGAGGCTGTGTGACAACAATTCAAAAATCCCAGTTATTTCTATTGCAGAAAAGAAATCTATTTGTAAAAAGACTTTTTTTGTTCCCTTTCTGTATTTCTACTGAATATAGATAAGCAGTAAATCTATTTTCTTCATATTTCATTTTTGTTGTTTGTCATCTGATTCCAGACTGGCTGGTGGTACAATCTTATTTGCTTCAGACAGCTCAGGAATTATTGACTGGATAAATACAGTGACCCAGCATCATTTGCATGAAACCAGATGGAGGCAGATCTGCACCCAGCTATCTCCTAGTGTCCTTTTGCCCATTTATTTTGCATGTCCTCCAGGTCCTCCTCCTCCTCTTTTTTCTCTCCCTCTTTTTTTGCTGTTGTTTGGTTTGTTTGGGTTTTTAAAAAAAAAAAAAAAAAAAACAACTTCACATGCTCGCAGACCCAAATGCAATTACTTCTCTTTGCACTCTTAATAGCTATGCTGCAAGATAATTAGAATTTCAAACAAATATTATCATAACTGTGACAGTTGGTCACCATGGAGGAAGCTGTACCAATACAGGAGTTTTAAATAGATGATCGGAGACTGCTTGTATCATCTATTAATTTTTTAACTGTCCATTTGACAACCTAAAGTATGACAGAAGAAGAAAATAGGATGTTTTCTTGTAGTTTTTCTTATGCTAATATATTTTCTTTGTCTGAGAAAAACCAAGCACAGAGAACACCATGAAGGAGTACAGAAAAACCTTACTTCATCTGCAAATGACAGAAAGCTGGGAGGCGTCCACAACAATACAAAAAGGGAGGCTTGGAATTCAAAATCCTGAAATCTGGGTAAATTGTCTGAGTTCTCCACCCCCAATTCAGTGACTAAGATTTTTATACCTAAATAGAAATGGTTATGTAGACAAACCCCAGTCTGAGAACAAACTGGTAGCTGTTCCTCAGAGGAAGACATCCCCAGGTTACAGATCACAAGCCGTGCGGCAGAAAAGTGCTGCTTTTCTGGTAAAGGCCAACTGCTGCATCTCCTGCTGTGTTGTATAAACAGTAACAAGTCCCGAGAAAGCATAAACTCTTCTTGGTTAGTGTTGAAAAGGCTCGAGCTGAACTACTAAATCCAGTTTAAGCACTGCATTTCCAGGTATGGACAACGTAAAGGAGAGCAATGAGAAGATGCATATAATTTAGGGGTTGGCATCACCACAAGGGTGGGAAGGGATTGGAATAATTAAGGCGGATGTCGTTCATGTAACATCATTCATTCATGACTGGTTTGTTCTGCTTCCTTTCCTCCAGACCAACAACTTTATTTCATTCAACCATTTGTTCACAGACTATTCTTCCTGCTCTTCTATGAAGTGATTGAAGCTGTGTGTCGGGCACAACTCAGCACGTGCACTACCAGGTATTCACGGCTGATGCAGTAATGGCAGAAATACGTTTCATAGACCTGAGAGATTTGCTTTGAGTTCCATTTTCTCTCTACAATTTGCAGGTCTCATTTGGAACATGTTGTGCCTTACAGAGGCTTTTGGACCCCTTTTTTTTGAAGCGTATAGATTGTCCTCATTAGCTAATATTTTATTTCCCCCCCTTAGGGAGGAGGAGTTTTTCAGTGACTCCGCATTAAAATTATTCTTAAATACTTAGAACTTCAAGGGCTATTCCATCTTATACAACAGGCCACTGCAGAGGCTAACATTCCTTTCTTGAACATAAATGAAAGGTTCATAATTAAATCAGTGAGAGTGATGCTTGCGTTACAAACCCCAGAATTTGGCTCCTGTGTACTGCTGCAGTTAATGAAATAAACTTTAAAATCTAGACATTTAATAACTCTAAAAGCCTCTAGTGCAAAATGAAAAATCACGGTACAAAAAGCAGAAACTTTGATTAACCTGCACAACGTTGTAAATGGGAATATCCCTGTAGTAGCACAGAGGCTTTCTGTTTGTTTGTTATTTTTCTTTCTGTGAAATTGATTCCCTAATTTCCTTGAGTGCAGAGATGGACTTGTTTGCTTTCTCTAATCACAGGGGGAAAAGCAATAAATTATATACAAACAGACTGCAGTTACAATCTCTTCATGCAATTGGAACAGCATATGCGTTTCTAGCTAATTCTTCCATTAAAACCACATCAGTGTTGCCAAGTCACCTTATTCTCAAATCACGTCATTTCTACAGGTTATTCTTTTGGAGGGGCAACCCAAGTGTCTCACTGTACGACGGCAAATCTCTAACTGTCAGCTGAACTGCAAGAAACCTCCTAGAGGGTCACCAGCCACACACCGATTTGCTATTGCTACACTTGAAGGGATGACTCTCCAGCATATAGAAATTACTCCATTTTAGGTGGTATTTGGACCACCTGATTTTCAGAAGACTTCTAAATTGAAGTGAATAAAATTCACAGTGGAAAAACTGACTTGAAAATTTTGGAACTGACACTCAAGACTTCTCAGAACATTTATTTTAGGAGTCGAGACACTGAAATATGTGTTTGGCAGCTGAACTGCTTAGAGACTGCTGAGAGACTAGTCCTCTTCTAGTCCTACTCAGTTACCTCAAATGTATTCACTATTTTGGTTCTTCAAAGCTGTTTTTAAAGCTTGCTATACTAATCAAGAAAGTCATTAAGAATTTCTGATAGGCAATGGTTGAATCCCTCTCCATGCATTCGCACTATAAGGAGCAAGGGATGGACAAGAATAAGCCCATTTTGGATTCTCCGTTATTCTTCCCTGGTATTACTCTTAGGACAAGTAAGCAAAAATTTATTAAGTACTTGCAAGCCTAAAACTTCAGCTCATTTCACATTTATACAAAGCAACTTGTGACTGTTTCTATGCAGATCTGTGTGGACACAATACCTTCAAGTGAGATCGTCTACCTTGTTTGAGTTTGTTGCCCTGTGCAGCCATATGGAATTCAATACCTTACTTAGTATAGCATGCATTGTTTCCATTGTTTTGTGGTTTTTTTTTTCATTGGCAGCTTCTGCACTGTTGTGCAGATCAAGTACATAGGCAACAAATTAAGTTTACTGTAAGCATAAGTAAAACTTACTCAAGAACTCCATTAAATAAATCAAATTCAGTAAGAAATAGTCAGTTGTAAAAATATAGGAAAGAGGTAAAAAAAAAAAAAAAATCAACCTGTATAATAGGAAGAACAAAGCTGTGTAAAAAAGCCAAGAAGAGATTAAATCTGCCAGTATTAAAACTTCCTAAGGGTTCTCCACACAGCATTTTGATCTGAAAGAGCAGTGATCAGCTGATGAGGAATGTTGCAATGCTAGGTGCTCCTTTCCCTCCCTGGAAGCAGCCTACTGAAGTGACACAGGGCATCAAAATGCCCTGCAGAAACCACAGTCACGGCCATACTCCTGTCTCCCAGATCCAGGCTTATCTGCACTGGAGTTCTACTGAAACCATTTACATCTCCCCTAATACTACCTACTACTGTTACATTATCACATTATTAATTGCTAATTTATTATATAGACTTAGTGCTTTCTTAATTTGACCTTTTCAATATATAAATACTACTTTAAAAAAAAAATCCACACCATAAAACCAACCAACAGTAACACTGGTTTTTATCTTCACTGTCAGAAACTGAGTTTTACAGTACCATCCCCTCCGTCCTTTTCTCTAATATAGTTACGATTATTACAACTGATTACAAGTATTTTTCTGTGTGGATCCACACGATAGCAAAGAAAAGTACTTGTAAAAGAGTATTTCGTGACCAGCAATGAAATACCAATATTAGGCACAGAATGATACCGGAGAAACACCAAACAGCCCACCCTTGCTGAAAGAGCTACCCAGCATCACTCTGTAGCATTTCCTTTAATAACATTATCTGTTAGTGTTATAGGATTATAACGATATAAGATAATGCTATCTGTTCCAGTCAAGGCTCAGGTACAAGTAGAGCGGAACATTCATTTTCTGCTGCCATCCCCTCTGGGAGGGCAGAAGAGGTGACTTCCACATGTCTCGTGTGTGTCAAAGTGCTTCACGTGGCATTGCCAGTTCCCTGTATTTCAAAGGTCCTATTCAGAAAGCCCTTGTTTCCTGATTCAGTAGGTGATGTCACGGTATTTGAATCAATAAAAATGCATCTCAAGGATAACAATCACACTATGGGAAGGACACAAACCCACAAAAGGTCTGTGCAGTCTACACAGAGGGAAACACACCTGGTTTAGGTGCTATCGTCAACTTCTGAAGGATTTTTACAAATCTGAGTGTTTAAAAGCCCCAAACCTGTCTTGAAAAACAGAAAACTGCTTAACTGCTTCTGGAAGTAAATTGTACTGAAGCTGAACATATGATCTCTCAACCTAGATCTCAGCTTTGCTGCTGGAACTGCTGGATGAAAATAATAAGAAAGACGAAAATTTGTGATGTAACCACTAGATGGAACAGAGAGACGCGCTGGGCTATCGTGGGCAGCCTGCAGCACTGCAACCTACAGATTCGGAACTGGCAACTGCCTTCGCTCGTCTCTCCAGATGGCATTTGCTACAGCACATATTATTCATGTCTTACACACAAACACACACTGGCTTCAATTGCTTTGTTCTTGCTTGGATAGTTTACTAAACACCATGTCTTCATGAAAAATGGAGGTTAAATTTTGAGATTTGGACATAAATTCTTTCCCATTTTCAATTCCCAATCTCACAGAATTAAAAAATCAGCGGGTACGCAGGTACAGTACCTATGCCAGTATCAGTGCTATTTGCACCACAAGTTGCAAAATTCAAGCTCAGCCTGTACAATCTCCCTGCACAGGGGAGCGTCGAACTAGATGTGCAGGAAAGTGCAGGGTAAATATAAATTTCTAAATTGATTACTACAGTTTTAATAGTTGTTAAGTATATGATTTTTTATTTAAAATACAAATTTGCAGAGTGGTGTGATTGTCTAGAACATGGTGGAGTTCATACTGTTAGCAGTGATTTATCTCATGTTACCACAAAAAAAAAAAGAATAATTAACATTACACAGCAGAAAACTCCTGTTGGTTAAAGCTTAGTGGCATAGCAAACAATTCCCATTACTAAATAAAACAGGAGCTGCTATATATATTGAATATACCTTCAAAGACATGATAAGCAATTAAAAATTGACAGGACTGCTCTAATGGAATGATAATGGCTGTCGAGGGTAATAGGCAACCAGATAATATCCAACTGAACTAACAGATCAATTAAACCTGTAAGAAAATCTGTGCGCTCAGTCACGGCAGTTGTTCCAAGAGAGGATATTCTACAGAGAACAGTATTCCACGGGCAGTGGATGAACTGAAGCTTTCAAAACTCGACTCAGAAATTCAAAAGATAAGGAAAAAAAATTGAGAAAACAAGCGTTTGAGTATGTAAAGAAAAGTAGGAGTATTTTGTAGGAAGTATAAAACTGACTTCTGACCTACCGGGATTCAAAAGTCATTTTCACAGAGGGAAGTGGGGGGTTTGTGTGGTTTTTCCTCTTAGCAAGTGTATATATTCTCAGAAAGCCCCAGATATGTTTGGACTAAAGGGAACGTTTCAATCCTTGGTAAAGAAGCCTACACCCACACGCCAGCACTTGGTGTTAAGTAGCTGAACCAAACAGATCTACTAGTGTTTTATTTATTTTGTGTATTGCAGGCGTATAGGCTGCAGTTTATCACCATGACGGCTACATCTATCATCCCCTACCTGGAGGTATAATAGGAGTGCTCTCAAATCAACAAGTCTTTCCTTCAGAGTAACTGAACTGTAAATTGTCCTTGACCAGTCAGACAAACAAAAACAACCTTCCCTGTTAATCTGCTGAAGACAAACAGTTCACTGTCTTTCATCCTCAGAAGAAGGATGTCAGTGGCAATGGTGTTTTATATGTCACATCCTTCACACCGTGCTATTCTGCTTTCAGGTTCAAAAGCTTAGTGAGATATTAAGGAAAAGATGCAATGCGACCTCTACAAAAGTAAATAATCACTTGGTTTCTAGGAACATGGCTTTTTTTTTTAATGAAAATGAGGTTTCCTACATAGTTAGAAGATATTAGGGAAATACAAGGTTTTTTTCTAATAGGGAGAACTTCCAGTGAGATAGGCATGACCTTAATCTTGTATCAAACACTGGGAAATTTTTATTCTTCTGCAGAATCAGGAAATCAATCTCATAAAATGCAGTTAGAGAATTGTCTGGGATGATGCATACACTTCATTGTTGTGACTTCACAGATCAGATATATATCTCATTAAATTAGTGGAAATAATTTTTATTTAGATTATTTCATGTGTTCCTTGCAGCAACTGAGTGCAGCTATATCTCCTCATCACTTTTTGTAACTAATTTTTAAAGGTATTTCACCAAAAAGCATTCCTGAAAGGCTCCATTAAAGAAATGCTGACTCCTTATGTTACAAGTATGTTACAGTATCTTGGGTTCTATCAGTCACATTTCATTACTTTTACATAACATGGCTCTCTTGATGCAACCTGATGTGACATGTCACACTGCAGTGTCAGCGACAAACTTTGACTAAAAAAGTTTTTTATCCTCAAAACCACTGTGTCTAGATGAAACACGTAAGAAATCCCTACACGTTCCTTTATTTACCATCACAAATAAATGATTTAATTAAGACGTTACCACCATGCCTGTATGTCAGCACTGAAGAATTCCCTGCTGTATTTGTGCATTCTATGTGCAGTCAAAACAGGTAGTAGTTAAGAGTATTTTACTACTGGCACATCTTTATTCAGAACATCCAGAGGTGCCTGGGTCAAGAGCTTCCTATTTATTCAAATTTATATTGACTAGCTTCCGAAGGCAAAGCTGACAAAATGATTAATTAGACTTTATAACTCATTGGCAGCCTGCAGTTTAATAGAATTAGTAGAGCTTAAGTTCATCTTTAAATACCATGACGGTTTTAATTTTAGAAACGTCAAATTACATTTTTCAGTCAGTGCCAAATACAAGATGACTTATTCCAAACTTACGGAAAAACAGAGACTCTGTGTTTAATATAGGATTTGTGTGACAATTAAAAGTGTTTAAGAGAATTGATTCACTTTGTTCTTTTTTCCATATTAAGAAGCAGTGCTCCGTGTATAGACAGCGAGTTGACCGAGTAGAGGCACTTGAGCTCATAGTGTTGGCATGTATGCAGTTTTGTGATCCATCTGAAATTATTTAAACTTGACAATTTCAACAAAAACACTGGCAAACTCCACACGGTGAAACAGTTACTAAATTAGTAGTAATGAGAGCACATTTTAGCCTTAAATGTAAAAGGTCTACATGACAGGCAACAGGGTAAGCAACTACATGAAAGATGGCACACGTGCTTGTTTCATAATTAATTCTTATTTGTAAACTATTAAAATTCAAATGCAGGTTCCAATGACCCATATTTAATATAAAAAAAGTACTGAATATTAAGAATTTTTTTCCAAGTATGTATTAGCCAGAGAGAGACATCATATTCATGCTCATCACTGTTTAACGGTTAAATTTAGACTAAGGTGCATTAAGGATCAATCTCTTTAAGGGATGAAGTTTGGCAAAGGTAGACAGCTCTAGCAAGAAACGTCTTCGAGTGCAAATCCCCACTGCGCCAGTAGCACTTAGCTCTAGGTTGGTCTTCCAGGCCCTATCTTGCCCATTAATTTTGAAATTACAGTATTACAGGAAATACAAAATTCAAATGATGCTTTGCCCTCAGCCACTGAAAACGCATATTTTTAATCAGCCACTAACTTTTTATAAAACACTCTCATCCAACTGAAAAAGCCCACTGAGTTCAAAAGTTTTGTACGGATCCAAAGCCCAGGCCCTTGTGTAAGGCTGTTCAAAAGATGAGAGAACAGGGAGATAAGGGACAATCAGCCATTGTAGCAGAGTAGCCAAACTCTCAAAGGACTAAGTTTCTATAACATAAACAACTGAATAGGAGGCTACTGTCCACTGAGTTTCTTCACATTTTATGAGCAGAAGTCCAATAAAACCAATCTTCCCACACACCGTCAGGTAAGCATGCAGCTTACTCATTTTTATTGTCCAGGTTGGTACAAATTGTTCAATGTAACTGAAATGGTGGCTAAACATTCGGCTGGGGACGCCCCTATTATAGATCCAAATACAGCTGATCAGCCAACCTTCATGCTGGTTCTAAACTGAAGTGATCAATTTGGTATGGATTTGTTTTCCTTATCCATCTCCTCTGCTGTTTATTTTTGACTCATGAATTCAGCTTGGATAAGGAACAGGCATATACACATCAAAGTCATATTGTTTCTAGTTCATCTGCTTTCCCAGAGCATGGGTGATACTTGCACATATGATCAGCTTATAAGAAGATTTTATATGAAAAATAAGAATATTAATTTAATATTAATCATGACTTGGCATTAATTCTAAACTTTCCATAGTGTTTTACCTCAAAGAAGATCTTGGCTTACTGTATACACACAAAAAGATGATTTACACCACACACAGACCATGCAGGCTGACATTAAATACTGAAGCCCACTTAATCCTCGATGAAGAAATAATGTCTTAAAGGGAGGTAAAACTACAAAACAAATCTTGTTTCCTGCTGCATATTCAAATTATGTTAAAACTGCCTAGAATACATGAATGATAACTTAGTTTGCAAGTGATTTTTTTTTCTTTCTATAAAAAACTAAGACAGAGTACAAAAGTAGCCACTGCCATTCAAAATGGAAAAGAAGTACGCATGTTTTAGGAGGTGGGTGAATCGTGTGAATAGATGTCACCGCTCTTCCCAAATCCAAACCCGATATTCAATCCATAGAATTTAAAAATCAGTCGGGCTGTCAATATAGCTGCTACAGAGAGGAACGTACACCCAGAGGTAATGAGATATCAATGACATAATCTTCTCAACTGAGTACACTGAGAGACTACTTTATGTGTTAATGACACATGTTATAACAAATAAGCAGAAGAAACAGATCTGAAAATTCAAGTTGTGCCAGTATCTAGAACTAGAAAAAAAGACAACTCTCTTTCTCACACTGACCTGCCAGCGAGCAGGCCCGGGGTGTGCAAGAAGTTGGGAGGAGACACAGCCAGGATAGCTGACTCCAACCGATCAAGGCGCATTTCAGACCATATGACATCATGCTCAGCAATAAAGGAGGAGGAAGTAGCAGAAAAGGGGGCAGGGGGAGGGATGACGTTCAAAGTTATGGTGTGTGTCTTCCCAAGAAATTACATGTGATGGAGCCCTGCTCTTCTGGAGATAGCTGAACACCTGCCTACCAATGGGGAGCAGTGCATGAATTCTTTGTCTTGCATGCATGACTTTTGCTTTACCTGTTAAATTCTCTTTATCTCACCCTATAAGTTTTCTTCACTTTTACCCTTTCAATTCTCTCCCCCATCCCACTGTGGGGGAGTGAACAAGCAGCTGCATGGTTCTCAGCTGCCTACTGGGGTTAAACCACAACACGCTGGTAAAAAAACTCCTGTGCTCTCCCCTAACTGAGCTGGGTGAAGAACGTCCCTAGTGAAACCAGAGATTTCAGTTTTGATGGGATGCCGTGGATGACATGGAAGAAGTGCCTGAGGCAAGCTGTAACTGCCGGAGGGACTTAACACCATGATGCCAGAAGCCCACATCAGATAGCAAAGGAACACTGCACAGAAAGATCTCCAAACAGAAAGAGGAGGATCTAGATGCCCACGCTCTGCTATTTTTCATATGATTAACAGACATTAGCAAAGTCAGATTAAGTCAACCAATTCCAAACAGAGATTGAATGAGAGGAGGAGGTGGCAAGAACAGTCAGTTCATTCTAATGTGACAAAATATCACAAGACCACAGGAAAGAGAGTGCAAAGCAGGATAAGTAAAAAAGGATACGGGAGTTGATGATGTTCAAACTCCCCCTAACTAACTGAGCTATACTAAAGAGATCCGTTTGTTCACAGAACTACAAGGGTTTTGATGTATTTATGCATGTAGTGTTTCATCTGTAACTCTTCACAATTTATGAGTCTACCTTCAATGACTGGGCACATAGTTTAGGCATTACACAGAGTGCATTAATACATCTGGCTTTTGCAAAAGTTTAGATCAGAGGTTTATAATAATCTGATTTGTTTTCATCCTCTTTGGATCTTACTTAGAACCAAGAAACTCACTACCGATACAACACTGATTTCTGTTTGCCTTTTTTTCATAAACTGATTCTAAATACTTTTAAAATAAATACATTGCTATTTATTTTTGATGTCTATTTGCAAGTTTTCAAATTTTTTCAGCAAAACAGAAGATCTCCAGAACAGAAAAGCTGCTGGAATTCTAGATAGCCTTACTGAGATACCAAAAGGAAAAATCAAAGACAATTATTTTTAGCATCCAACTCTACTACATCTGTCTGAAAGCACGCCACAATTTAAAAAAAAAAAAAAAAATTGAGGCAAAATTAAAAAGCACTCATTAATACACGTAGAGAGCATTTCATTTTAGTCTTTTTTATTAAATATTTTAAATGGTGAGATTTCTGCCTAACTTGATACCAATTTAAGTGTTCAGTTTTTCATAAGAAACACATACTCCCCAAAATCTGCACCTCCTTAGTAGAAATAACATTCTTGTCAGTTTTTGCAACAATGCCCATGAATTTCAGAACACTCCAAGACATGTAACGCAATCTCAGTTTTACAATAGAAAAGTGCCATTTTTATGTGCTGCACCACAGACCTCACTGTATTTCAGATACCTTGAATTGAAAAAACCCACGGAGAAGATCTCTTGTGTAGCCATAAATATATCTACAACAACTTAAAACGCTTCCAAGAAACTATTAGACATTGAAGAAGCATAAAAATATCAAGATAGTATATAAATATGCTGGAAATGCAGGGAAAAGGTGCATATATATTCACACGTCTAACTAAAACCAAAGCTGACTTCTATGGCTGTAGTTGGTAGAGTGTATGTCGTGAGATATGCAATTGTGTGTTTCTATGAAGTGACAGGAAAGCTATTTTCCAATGTAAAATTATACATTAATTTTTGAGAACGATTACATTGCGTTCCTGCACAATTTATACTCCTTACTCAAGTACAAGAATCAAAATTCTCTCTAAACCTCTAGAATATTTGGGACAGACCTGTTTTGATATACGGACAGAGACAAAACCAAAACCCTACAGAACTGCACTTTCAGGGTTTTGTTTCAGAGACAAGGCATCTTCTGCAACGTTGATGGAATTCCCTCCTCATTTCAAGAGCTGGAAAGCGTGTTCTGCACAGACAGAATGGGAGTAGAAGAGCATCCGCAATGGCGAGGTAACAGACAATGGCCAGGGTGTTTACACAGCCTTTCATCTACCTCCGTTTTCTCAATAAGCAAGAGTGACACCAGATCCCTACGAGACTAAGTTAAATCCAGCAGAAATTTGCAGGCTGGCTTTTGATCATGAGCGTTGTAAGCCAAGAGGGAGCAGGGAAATAAAGCAGCATAAGGAAGCTTTGCCTGTTAGCAGTGAAATATTTGTGTATATATTTTACAGAAAATGCCAATAGACAGGTCTGATGGTTCCTCGGGACGAGGTAATTTTCCACTTAGATGCAGATGCATATTAACTTCTGTAGCGCTGTGCAAATGAAGGCGGCAATCTGTAAGAAACTTAAAGCAAGCAGAGTGAACGAGATTCAAAAGAGCCAGTTCAGCAGATATGGAATACATGACTGATCATAGAACGATAATGAATAACAATATCCCTTTGATGTTAATTAGTTGCACTTGATAAGGCAATGCTAAGTGGGTTTGCAACAGCCAAGTAAGGAAAATCAAAACCTCAATAAAGCTTTCAGAATGCTAAAACCAATAAGGATTTTTAAAAAAGAAAACCAAACTAGCAATGTTACCAAGAAGTCCCTAATTCACTGAATTATCTGAACTCCATAGTGAGAGAAGAGAATTAATAAACACAACTAAGTGCTACCAGCATAGAAAGGGAAAAATATACATGTGGAAATTCAGAAGCAATGTAATCACAAAGGAATAAAGCCATTCCATAAATATTCCAACTGTTGGATCACCAAAATATTTCACTGAAGGATCTCTAAAGAAAGCAAAATCCTACTGAACCATGCTTTCAACCTTGATATTACAGAAAATATGTCTTAAATTTGGTTAATTTCATAAGAATATTAGGTTATAAAACAAGTTAAAGTGATCTTAAATATCAAGTAAAAATTAAGGTAGAAAAAGCCCGTGTTCCTAATGTGTTCAAATTTCTGATAGCACCTATCTGCCGTGATTGTGTTTATAGCATTACGTTCATCAAAAAATAGGGGAGCAATCTTATGCATTGCCTATTCAAAAAAAAAAAGAAAAAGAAAAAACAGATCATGGTTTGATTTAGGTTCTTATCACCTGATAGCCTTAACTTCATTGCTATGTAAGAAGATGGAGGACATGATTTATTGTTGACTGTCATTCTTTCTGGAGATGAATAATCTTCTTCCTCAGTATTAAAGTGGCTTTCAGGCAAATCAATCAACCATAGATCATGTCATAAGACTGTCTTCTGATGTTAATAAAGCATTCGGTAATAAGGAGCTTTATGTGTTGCATTTATAGACACAGAAATACTAGAATAACCTGTTTAAAAAAGGACAATCCTGCCTGTGATACTGTTTTAAAATAAGGTTTAACACATGTATGTAGCCATAAGTTTCTTAATCCTCCAACACATGCCAGAGAGCAACAGTTTGCAAAAAAGTTTTCTTAAAACAAGGGATCTAGTTAGGGTGACATTAATCAACGGAAGGTGCAGACTGTGTGAGTAATGGACATCGCGTAAATTAATTAAGGTATTTCACTTTGAAAATTAGCATTCCTATATACCCTACATAACCAAAAGATCACCTTTTAGATTATAAGGGAAAAAGCAGGGATTAATGTGGAAGAGCATATATAGTTAAGCCTTGCTTTAAAACGGCTTCTTCTTCCATTATATATCATAATGTGACAACATAATGAAATGTCAGAACTGAAGAACACACAGCATTGCCTCGTCTAACTTCAGCACAAGCAAAGGGTAATTTTCAGGGCAGGTATTCACAGAAGTGGGTAATTTAAATTAGGAATTCTCTCAAGTTACTGAAAATTCATTACCTCTGTATCTCCAATAAGAAGGAAAAATGACATTTACTGCAGAATTTAAATATTTAGAGAAATGACTGAATAATGACTTATGGTCATCAAATTCAGTTTTGTAATGGAACAATGAAAGAATAGAGAATTAGAAGTACAACAAGAGGCTTCTGGAAAATAGAAAAAGAATTCACTTTGTAAACCCTAAAATTTGGACTTAAGTTACTTGCATATACGCATCATATGCTTAGACCTGCAGGCTGATCTTAATGGTTTGCACATGACTTTCTAGGATCATTGCTTGAGTAGACGTTGGCTACTAAGGGAGAGCTGCCAGTATTAAAACAAGTCATTCATCAGAACTTCCTGAAGTGGTGGTCTTGGTCATGTCTGTTTAATATTTGCAGTGATATGGATATTGGGGAGGAGTTTATAGATCACGCTGTGGATGCATAGACATTTTCCTTATTGAACAGAGACTATCCCTGTTAGAGTGAACAATCCAGAGCTGGAAAGACTGACACCACAAGGAGAGATGGATAAGGGACAGTTAAAGAAGTGACCATGTTAGGAAGCAACTTGTAGTACTACAAAAAAAAAAAAAAAAAAAAAAAAAAAAAAGAATCTTGGACCTCATATGGTGGAAATATCAGATACTTAAATGACTCAAAAAAATATTTGCAGGGACAGTGAAGTGGGGAAAACAAAGTGATCTGAGCAGCTGGGGGTTTTATGGTCATAAGGATAAAATGTCATTGTTGGTAGTTCAAAGATTAAGAGACTGCAGAGAAAAAACAATGGACTGTTTCACAATGTGGTTGGATTTGGAACAATACTGGAGAAAGCAGCCGCATCACACTTAACCCGGGGTGCTCGTCTAAGACAAGTAACTCCTACAATCCTTAGAAGTTGCTAGGTAAGACCTCAGATTGTGAGTTGATTAGAATGTGAACTACTTTTAACAGCCCCTAAGGTTTTAACTTCTGAATAAAGTCACAGTTCCTACAGCATTTTTTCCCTAGCTGAAACAAACAGTGAAAACATCATTCAGCCCAGCTTCTAAGGTTCCTTAGAACTGGTGATGTGAGAATTCTATGCCAGCACAACCAGGCCTCCAAACACGTGAGTTTAATCTTACTTTGAAGCTTTGCCGCGTTGTTTTGCCTTCTCTGCAGAATCTTACTTGGCTAATAATTTCCTTGCAATCACTTCATTGTAATCAATGCTTTATTTTTGTATTAATCTCTGCTATTTTGTTTTCCATTTTCATTCTAGAGATCATAGTGGGATAGGATTTAGTAGTCTCCTATGTGTGATTTTCGGTTGCAGAAGCCACTTAGATTAGTTATCTGGTTATACTGCTGAGTTATTTGCTATCCTGATGGCACTGAATTAGATTGCTAAAGTACAACCTTTACAATCTGTCACTTTTCCAGATCTTTTAAGTGCCATTGATATCATCCTAGAAATTTCAATCACTAGAGTAGGAATAGCTTTGGAAATTATTGATGTCTATAATAAGGCAATATGTCACAGCAACAATGTCATTTTTGTATGGATTCCAGCCGGTGTAGATATTAAAGGAAATGAAATGGGAGATAAAGCAGTCAAAAAAGCTTTGCAAAATAATTCAGAAGTCATTGAGAAAAGAGAATTTGGGCAGTCAACAAACGAAAAAGCAAAGCCAAACAACTAATTCTGGCAGCTGAAGGTTGAAGAAGGGTAAGTTAATTTACAGCAGAAGAATATTCTACGTTCTGTGCCCAGCTACCAAAACCCACAGAAATGTCCATAAAATCATGCCCAAGAACCAGAGGGTGTTTCTTCCTACATACCGCAAGGCAGACTAATTACCCAAATACGCTGGAATGCCTTTCCTTCGTGCAAGGCCCTTTCATATTCCTGTCCTACAATGAACATTCTCATCAAGGCTGCTCCAATGTAAACTTATTACAACAGTCAAAGTATTTTTCAGTGGTGTGCAAGAGTTTACAAGCAATTTAAGAAATCTAATATTTGCGGAAGTGGACACATTCTCTTATTGGAATAACTGGTATTAAATGCAAATACAGAACACCCAGGAAGAATGAAAAATCAGGCAGTACCTTACAGCTTGCAATTACTGGGGATAAAACTGTCTATGAAGTCATACTTCTATATATTTTCAGCTAAAGTATAAATAAAATATTAATATCATGCAGCTTGCAATATATACTTTCTTTAATGACATTATTATTGAATTTTAATTTGATTTACTGAAAATTCATTAAATAAAAGGCTGACCAAAGCACTGTCAACATATTCAGGGGAAAGAACGGCACCACTAAAATATAAATCAGAGCTGCCTTTCTCACAGAATGTCATACTTCAGGTATAAAACATATCCCCAGCCTTATACTGGGGAAACCTACCTAGTGACAAAGAGTATTTTTAGGATACTACGATCAAGAATTCTAATTCCTTTACATACCTGAAGAGTTGCTTAAGCTAGGAAAAATAATAAAACCCCTAAAGGTAGTGAAACAATATACAAACATTGTGTAGCATTGCAGTAATAGCCAGAAAAATTGAACACCACTGCCTAAAGATACACTCCCAAATCAATCATCTGGCATTTAATGAAAATCAATGTGCATAGACACACACAGGAACCTCAATTTAGGAGCAATGCAGATTTTTGGAAGATACTATTGATGTGATTTTTCAATGCCTCCCTCTTTCTTTGCCCACCCTGAGATAACTTAACTGGGCTTGGTTTCCTGGAAACTGAATTGCTGAGCACCCATCACAGAAGGCCACTGTCCTTTCTGGTTTTGGTGTCATACATATACGGCAGGAGCACCACATCCCTATCTGAGAGGGATCCATTACTTCATCTAGTCTTTAGCAGACTGGGTAGTGGTCAGAGCACAGTCTTCCTTACTGTCCAAGGAACAGTGTATTTAAGGAAGAGAGACTGTATTTAGAACCAATACCATCAATAGAAACATGGTATGTAAAAGCTTTATTTTATTTTAAAATCACGTACCAGGAGCTGACACACATCCATGCCAATGCATCACTTTCAATGTCCTTATGCCAACATCTTTCCATCGCTGAAATGTCAATAAACATTTGACCATCAGACATGGCCTCCTTTCTTTCCTCTACCATGATCACGGCAGGCATTTAGTACCTGTGTGTTTGCAGAGTGCTGCTTGCCCGGCTGCAAAGAAGATGAAGATACCTCTCTCCCCTTTGCTTGCCTTGTGTAGAGACATGTAAGTGTGTTGAAGCAAACAGCAACAGGAACTACGCTGCCATGACCCATGAGGACTACTAGGGAGGCTTCTGAACTTCATAATGCAGACAAGGCTTAGGAAGACGTGAAGGCTCTGCCTTCAGGAGCTGGGAGGCTTTGCCCCAAGGCAGGACAGCGCCCTCTGCCTGCCCACAGGAGCAGCAGCAGCTCCTGGACAAGTCTCTGCTGTGGAACATCAACTGCTGCCAGCCTATCGTACATTCACCACACAGGAAAACTCCCACTATTATTTCAGCTTGTCTTCACTGCTCCAAAAACATAGTTTACCTTTCAAGAGGGGAATGGAAGCTGGTGACAGTGCTGATCTACTTTTAAGCCTGTAGAACTGTCCCACACCTTTTGCAGTGGAAGCACAAGTCAGTGGAAACCCGACAAGACACAGCAGTAAAGCAGAGGCTGAGGTGCTCGCACCAGCAAACTCCCAGTCAAAACCTTTCAACATACCTGACATAAACAATTTTCTGCACACGAGCAGGAAAGAGAGATCCATTGGAAAAAGTCAAAAAATCCTTATGACTTATAAAATGGAGAGTATGGTACTGTGCAAATAACCTTTTTTTAAATGGGTATATATCTTAGCAGGAGTTCAAATACTGAAAAGAAAAATAAAAGGAAAATAAAAGGGGGAAAGGGAAACTTGAAAATATTTTACCACCCTCTAGTGGCTAAATGTGAGATGAACAAGAACAGAAATAAGGCCTGTACATGGATTTCTTCAGCTATTGAGAAGAAATTTGTAAAAAGCCTTTACTTTATATCTTGCTGAATCATACTAGGTCGTATAAGCCACACTATGAACAGAAAAATCACACTGATTCGATTCCTATAGCTACCAGTGTAGAATGCCTTTTACCATGAGTCTGAGCTTCTTAAGATAACTTGTTTGAGATATCATTGAACAATGGTGTCATTGAAGGTATTTTGAATTTGTCATTTAATATTAATCAGTGAAACTAAGCCAAATTTTAAACCCTATTTTTTACTTAACTGAACACAATCTTTATATCTTGCTTTAAGGAGCAACACAAAGTTCAGTCAAGTTCACTTTTTATCAGTTTTACACACTCCACTGATTTTAAATCTCCCTAAAATATTTCAGAGCTCAGAAAATTAAAATATGTTTAAGATTAGAAAATACTTATATACATATATATCTATGTCAAAACACAGAAAAAGTATATAGACATACAAACCTCACTGAATATCTGCAAATCTTCGTGTCCTGTCCCTAGTTCAGGCATTGGATTCCTAGCATGTGCCCTAGGATACCAACTTTAAATATCTCAAAATCACGCTAAATCAGTTACGGTTTGTTGCTACTGGTGTCCAGAAATACATACAACACAGATGTTTGAGGCATTCTTACATAAAACGTGTTTGTCCTGCAGAGTTTATTAATTTATCATTCAGCGGCGCAAAAATATCTGTATCGCTTTCAATCAGGCTGCAAAATGGCCAAGAAAACAAGCCTTCACTTCTCTGGGAAAGACCATGCTTCCTCTCCTCAAAATGCTCCAATGCCCTTGCTTCGGGGGATACCCACTATCGCTCTCCTTCTGTTGAGACATATGACTACAAACCTGCTCTTCTCACAAACAGATAAATGTTTCCCCTCAATCACAGTAAACGATGTCTGTCAGATGCTCATTTCCTCACAGTAGCTCATTGTATATTTTGTATTGAATTGTATTTGTGTATGAAATTTTCTTGCCACATTTAAAATGCAAAAAACCCAAACAAGACAGATCACTGAAAAATGCAAGGAAAGTCACTGAGCTGTTGGATTGCCATGGTCTTGTTTCTCTTAGTAGCTGCATTTTACAAATACTTCAATATTTGTACCAAGGAGCACATCAGCTATTAGGACGTACCTGTAAATAGTTGACAAAGTCAGTTCTGCTGCGCCTGAACTCCTCCTCTGAAGCTCTCCGGCCACTCTGGGAAACATAGAACAATTTATCATTTTGCATCTTTGTTTTACTCTGCTGTTCCTTCTACAGCTCCTGCAATCCTGTGACTGGGCCACTGCTCACTCATGAGCATCCCCATATCACTCCTAACCCTCACATTTTCACACACAAATTATTAACAATGGATTCCCTTCACCATTCTTGTGCTGAGTGTTACCATTCCTGCTTCAAATCTATCACTAGAGAAATCTTATATTTTTAAGTCACACTTCCTTACCTTGTTACTGTGCTCCCATCCTCCCTTTTTGAATATTTCTGTCTTTAACAGAAAATTTTCTTTCAAGGAAATTCAAACAAGTATAATATACTCCTTGTCAGAAAGATACTAGGGAACTTAAACAGTGTGTACCTTCAATAAGCTCCCAATACAGCTACAGAATATTGTCCTAATTAGCTACCTGCAATCCAATTTGCTCAAGTCCCTAAAAATTTCCCATCATTCGTAAGTTATGCACCATTAACAGAAAGTTATTTTTTCAAGCAGTTTCTGAACCAATTACGTATGAATTAGTCTGAAATTTTCAATTGAAATTTACTTTTGGGGGGATTCTACCCTCTATAAAACATTCGCTATGGAGCAGCAATTGCTAAAGTTCATTTATCATTATCATATCTCATGCATTTCTGTACTCCAATAATACTGCTCACAATATCCTAACACCAGCAAAGTACTGTATGTTTTCAGAAACTTCTTTTACAACTTCAGCTATTTGTAAAATGTAGCTACAAGCAGAAATGAGAGACCACAGTAATCTTCGGATCTCAGAAGTAATTGATCCTTAGTAATCTTATTCCTATCGTAATCTATGCAACAACTTTGACTCTGTACAAAGCCCTTTTCTGCCACATTTTTTCTACTCAATCAATTCGTCCTTGTGGAAGTGATGACTATCAATTCGAGCGGGCTAACATAGACACGCTGGAGGAAAACAAAAATGTCACTACTTTCAATTACAAGAGCAGAAGACAAACGTCATCTCATTATAGATTACTTAAAGCTTGAGTCTAAACTTAGTATGAATTACCTTCTAAATCTAAATGCCAATATTATACTTAGGTTTATTGATTTAGACATATAAACCTATTTACCTTGCTGGGTCAGAGTTTGCTTTTCTCTTGTAACTGGTTACTGTGGCAAGAATAACCGTAGAGGCAAAGCCCCTTTCTTCTCCAAACCCACCAGTCTCCAGCTTCTGCCGTAGGTGACAAAACCCTGTTTTCCCAACCGGATTTTGTGGCACACTATACATATAGCACTTCAACGCACACCAGACCATTTTTACAGTTTGCACAACGCTTGAGTCTGAAAGTACATGCTAAAACTGCCGTTCAGAGTAGCACTTTGACGTATACAAACAGTAAAGGGGCTTAAGAATGTGCTTGAAGCTGAACAAGTTCTTGGTTGTACTGGGGCCTCAGAGGGACCCCCCTCTCAATCCCGGTGTTTGGACAATAGCCCTTGCATCAAAGACAAACGCGGTGCAGCTCGCGGTTTTACCCGCTCTTTGCCATTTCCTCTGCAATTACTTGTTCTGCAAATTCTAACGAGAATCCCAAGTCTCTAAAAAGACGGTTTCTACCTCCCCTCACCCCATCTTCCTGATGTCTCTGCTAGACGGTCTTGGCTACAGGAGTGAAGGCTCTAAGAGTTTCCTCTAAAGTTTCAGAGACTTCCTCAGAAGCCCAGGAAAATGAGGTTAACCTCCTGAAGATCCACAGGCAAAACTTCCCACTAAACCCACCACCACCAGAGCTTCAGACAGTAAGAACTTGAGCAGCAGGCAGGATAGGGAACGTGGGAACCCAGCAACTAACGGATATTTTACAAGTGAGACCGATACTCACCGGCAAGCCTCCTGCCTGGGCTGCCTGCCCCGCCAGGCCCCGCCGTGCTCTGGGGCGGGAGCGGAGCCCGCGCTGGGCCCCGCCTGCCCCTCAGCCACGCGCCGGCTCGCGGTGCCCTGGCAGCCGGCAGGGCGGGGCGGGGGGCGCAGACGAGCGCCGGCACAGGTGCAGGCGGGAAAGCGCGAGGGGCCGTTACCGGGGTACGAAATGGGGTGCGGGTGTCAGCAGTGACGGGGCGGCGGGGGCTGCCCCGCGCCGGCATCTGCAGGTCCCAGCTGGTCCCACCACGGGGCACAGCTGAGCCCGTCCGTGCAGTCGTGGTGCCCCAGGGAAAGCCCGGCCGAGGGCGGGCAAAAGGCTGCCGGGAGCGAGGGGGAAAGTGGGAGGAACGGCCCTGGGAGCAGCACGGCCAGGGGAGATGAAGGAGAGGAGGAGTTCCAGGTCCAGAGTGGAGATTCCCCTGCAGCCACGGAGACACCGTGGGGCTGCAGATACCCCCGTGCGGCCCGAGAGGACCCCGCACCAGAGCAGGTCGATGTTTCCGCACAGGAACTCCGGTGCAGGGGCAAGGTGTGAGGAGAACGGAGCGGCAGAGAGGAGCTGCGATGGACTGACCACAGCGCCCACCATCCCGCTGTACTGCTTGGAGGGTGGAGGAAAGGGAGAGGAGTTGCAAACAAAGGAGTGAAGCTGAACCCGGGAAAAGGGGAGGCGGATGTGTGCGAGAGGAACGTGCTGCTTTACATTGTTTCACACTAAGCAAATCTATTTTAACTGGTGATAAATGAATTTTCCCCAAGTCAAGCCTGGTTTGCCCATGATGGGCAGTGCCAAGCAATCTCCCTGTCTTTCGCTCAACTCGCGAGTTTTTTCATCCCATTTTCTCAGTCCTGTTGAGGAGGGGGGATGAGAGAAGAGCCAGGTGGCTGGCTGGCAGCCCGTCAGGTCAACCCACCACACTCACCTAGGCTTCGGTGCGACCCTTGTAAGCATTGGTGCCCCCTCTGGCCCTTCTGCACATGGGTATTAGCAGAGAATTCTCTTGCCGATGCAGCTTCTCTCCATCTCCGTTCTTCAGACGCTCCAAAATGCCTGCCTTCTTCAGGAACAAGGGGTAACACTCAGTTTCCTTCTTCACACCAAGCGTAAGAGCCGTATTTTCTTCCCTAGAGCAGCCAGCTTACAGGGGAAGCGGTGGATTAGAGAAAGCATAAAGCACAGGGCAGCAACTTTTCCCCTACCTTGCCTGTTCCCTACCTATTCCCATAAATAATTCAAGGCAAAGAGGGACGAGGAATTACTTTACACCCCCACAGCACTTGCTACCACATGCTGGAGGAGATGTCTCTGGCCGTATCTACTATATTTTACCTCTTTTCCTTAGTCTTTGTCCCCCTTTTTGCTAGAAACACTGAACAATGAGTAAAGTAACATACATTTGGAGAAGCACTCTGTAACATTCCAGGTATTTTAGTTTAGCCAATTTCCCCCCAAAAGGGCAACACTACCCACTGTAACTGAACAGTGCTGAGAAATGTTTGAATGTCTCAAATATTTTTTGAGCTTCAACCAGTTTTCATGATCCAACTCTAAATGTAAACTCATTGGAGACCTGACAGACTGGCATTCAGCTTCTGCTGTACAATCCTTTGCTGCTTCCTTCTGGTACGTTCCTGCCCTCCCGGTAAATTCAGGTACAAACACTTCAAGCAGCAGGAGCCAAATACTCATGACGGAGATTAGACGAAGAGAGATTGGCACTTTGCTTCTGGAAGTTCTGAGGCAAAGTAGGTTTTGTTTCCTAAGTGCTATGGTTTTTGGGTTTTCTTTTTCAGTCAGGAAGAAATTTATAGTCTACAAGTATTAATTAATGTTTACTCTAGATTTCTGCTCTGATTTATTTTTGACAATCATGTTTACAACCAAATTGTTGTATAATTTTCTTCAAATACAGTTATATTTTATTTATCATTAAAATATCATTAGATAAAGCTATCTTTTTCTTGCAAATGTCATCATAAAACTAATTTCTAAAATCATGTGAAGACAGCTGCATTCACTATGAAATGAATATTCATTTGCATCATTATGAAAACGCTCTACACTACTAATGGTGCACATATATTTCAATCATACCCCTCCAAACCTATGCGGTGAATTATGAAACGATCCAGCAGAGGGACCCCTTCAGTTAAAAATTAAAAATCATCCATGAATCGACCCTTGAATCAAAACCCACAAGGGTTTTATTTAGGCACACAGTCCCAGATAGTGCCTAAATTAGTCTGATCACACAAAGCGCAGCAATATTTCTGAATCAGGACAGAGAGGTTTAAAACATAGTAATAAATTCCCTCTTTGTGTTCACACATTTCCAATAAAAGACGTATAAGGTTACTCTGCTATGTGATATTTTAAGAATACCACTCAATTACATATTATTTGGGCTTACTGGTACCACTGTCCCCATGTTGCTAAGTAACACTATGTCAGTATTAGAGGTAAGAAAATCGACTAGACAAATTGAATGTTGTTACCTGGCAGTAAAACAGGAGATAGTGCTACGGCAGGGGCAGAAATTAACATGAAAAAGTCTCTTCCTTATTTGTACCGTTGCCTTCCTCAGAATTAAACAGGACGTCCATCGGAATTTGACCATCTGAACACAATCTCAAACTGAAGCAGTGTCTGAATTCATAAAGCATCCACTAATGCTGGAATTGAAGCGTGTTCGTGACAGGTACTGACGTACGTGTATTTAGAAAGAACAGCTCTGAAGCAAACAGTTCCTCAATGTATCTGTAATTTGAGGGGAAGTTTTATCAGGCGATGCATCTTTTGCAGTAGTTGCCATGGCAGCTTACCCAGTCACACCACTGTAGAAACAATTAATTTTTCACATTACAGGAACTTGGTATTTTATGACTTTCTGCTTTTTATTCTTAGATTCGGTGAACTCACAGAATATTATTGCTATCTGTTCGTAAGTGGTAAAGCCTTTGTAACTGATGCTTAGTCACTGCAATATGACAAAACCCCACACTTCTAGAACATCTATTGTGAAAAAAACACTGTAAGCTCTCAAATTCTGCTAAGGCAAATAGAAAAGACAGCTGGTTGTGCTGTTTCACTGTGCTTTACCAAGATATTTTTTTCCAAGATATTTATGATATGTGAAGGGCTATGGTATTACATCAAGTCCGAAAAGTAAATCAGGATCCACCCACCTCAAACTAACCAGGCTGTGTTTCTTTGGTACGTCCTAATAACACTCAGATACGGTTTAGAGACACAAAATAGCTGTGGGGAAAAGCAGTTTGTTTTGTAATCACTATTTCTGTTTCATAGATTAGGTTATTTATACATGAAAAGGTAGCCCGGAATCTGTGAACCCCTTAACTTAGAGCTATGCCTCTTTCATTAAAAGACAAAATTCACAATCCAGGAACTTATTAGACAGGAAACTGAGGGCAGATTTATCTTTGAACCTATTTATTAATGATGATATAAAACCACTCATTTTTCTGACTGTAACAGTGATATTACAATAATAGCGAGACACAAAGAAGCCGTTTCCCTGCACACAACATAACACTTTCACTGTGTCCTTTGTCTACAAATTCATCTCCTTCCTCACCAGGCTGTCTCGAAGCTTCCTTCCTTCTCTCACTGCAATTCTCACCCATTCCCTTATGTTCTCCTAACAATTCAAGTTCTCCTTCAAACATTCTTACGCTTGCCTGGCCTTGCAGCACAAAGTGATTGTCAGGATGTCAGCATAAAGTGATTATACTTTTTTTCAATCTTTCATTAATTTTGATGGTCATGTAAAAATTTACCGAGAGCTGAAAAATCATTTGGGGAAATAATTGTTTAATTAAGTATGCCAAGATGACGGAAAAGTTTATAAATGTATCAGAACTGCAACATGGGAAATAACAGAAATCAGTTTGCAGAGAATTATTTTATGACAGGGCAGTATTGATAATTTTTCATGATAAAATTTTCCATTTAGTGTTTCAACAAAAGAGACAAGATAAAGATTAAAAATCAGTACTCTTCTCTATGCATAGGCTATCTTGATCTCTAATTTTCACATTCCTAATACTTTTTGGGTTCTCCTTTTCCCAAGCACTGCTAGAAAGAAATGAAATTCAATTGTATCTACCAGTACACGCACAGGATATTTTTTCCCCACATAAGCAATGTGCTGGTGACTGTCACACTGAAGACAGATGCTAATATCTACCCAGCTGACACGCAGCGAGTTTTTGATCCCCATATCGGGGAAGAATGCAACAACTTATAAGTTAGTTCGAAAGCCCAGATTAGATGACCTGAATTTGCTGGGCAGGAAGCATATGGGTGGGCAGCAAAACTAGAAGGAAATTAAAAAGTATGTGATTGCTTTTCCTGTCTTCTCAAACCTGCCTGTTTGAGTCCGAGTGTTTCTGCAGAGGTTTCTTACCTCATACAGATATGGATAGGTAAGTAAATAACTGTGAAGGTGAGGAACTCTAAACACTGTGTATATCGCTCTCTCTCAATATCTACGCAACTATATATATATAAAACTATATATATTAGAAACTCCACCCACATATCTGCTTCTTGAAGTTTTACTGCACTTACACAGTAATAGTGGCTAAGTTCTCAGCATCTTGGGATTACAGAAACTCCTCACTAGTCATTTTAAAATGTTGCATTTCTGGAGCGCACAGTTACAGGGAAAGGGAGGAAGATATAAATTCAGAACTATAGGTCTATAAAAACAGTTCTGATTTTTAAAGGTTATGGTCTGGCTGCACTTCATTGCTGTGAAAATTACAGAAAATACATGTCACGTCTCATTTACTAAAAGCTGAACTCACAGTAGGTCAATGTTCTTGAAGACCATATCAAATGGCATGTTTTCTGTAGCACAGGTATAACACATTTACTTCCAAATGCACCTAAATATAGAGTTTTTCTTCTACATTATCTTTACTATAAAGCTGTCCCTGCTATAAAGCATTTATACCAGAACACCACTTTCGATCTCTTATCAGCAGGTGGCTTCCTTTCTCCTATGTTAAAAGTTCGAGAGCTTAGTCCCACAAGACACCAAGTATTTAAACAAACAGCCTTTATGAATGACTAAAATTTGCTTTAACTATCCAATAGAAAGTGTTAAAATCAATTATTAATACCCAGAAAAAATCAGGGTGTAGGAAGTATGAAATCTCTGAGTTTGTTTCTTAGAGAAGTCAGCTGTTCTATTGTGTTCTCACATCCCGAGAATCTAAACTTCAGTTCCAGCTTCTTGTGTGTAGGTTATATAAAACACATTCCCCATACTGCTGTAAGAGGGATAAACAGTATATTCAGGTAGATAGTCAGTACAGAATCAAGACACAACGCGATTCTCCCAGCCTGCTAAGCAAAGATTTCACGGGAATGATTTTGGATGTTGCTTTCCAGGAGGAACACGAGGAGTGTTCTAGGGGACAGGAGTGAGATTGATTCAGGTCTACAGTATGTCATAAGTGAGGAAAGCGTGTGCAAAAAATGATAGCAAGAATCTGGTTTACTTTAGACTAAAAAAGAGAAGGTATCTTCAAGTCTCAAACACTTCCATGGAAAAAAAAAAAGGAACCATCTACAAATACACAGAAGATGACTGATAAATGGGCTTATATTACAAGAAGGATTGCTTTAGTCCTTGAGAAAAAATAATACTTGTTAAAGAAAGACAAAACTGTCGTGGAGGAGACTGTGGAATCTCCGCTGGAATAAGTGTGAGAATAAATCAGACATCATCCCTCAGTAATTAGAGTACCTGATCCCCCCTTGCTATTCAAGCTTGCTAACCATTCAAGGTGCCCTTTTATCATACTTTTTAAAAATCAGTAAACGGCTCCTTTATGTAAACAAGACAAAATCGTTGCATTCCCACCTCACTAAGAATTTAGAAACATATACGCACGTATTTGCCCAGCAAACCAAAATTCTGTATGTTCTCCAGATGAAATCTCGTAACTGATCTCAGTTAATAATACGTATCCAAAAGACTACAGCAAGTAATCAGACGTGGAAATAGGAGACCATGGAAGCAGGAAGTGATATTTAATTCAGTGTTTTCAAATCAAAACCATGAAATGCAACAGCCTAAGAAGCTATCTACAGAAAAGATATTGATTTCCCCCCACACCCCTTTTTCTATTTTTCAGCTGTGCAGGATATGTATATTTTATTACAACCTAGCTGAAAGCTCCTATATAGCACCCCCTTATGTCTGCATATTAGACCTTCTATTGACTGGACTGGCAGCCCAGAAGTATTCTTAGTAGTGAAATAAGCCAGAAGCTAGTGACATCATCATCACCATCATCGTTACAGCAATGCTTCCTGCTACTTTTAGGATCAAAAGCATTCTGAAGACTAGTGGGAAAAAAAAAAAGGCGCTAAATATTGGTAGCACAGATTACAAAAGATAGACAATTAACAGATCAGACAATCATTGAGGGAGCTGAACAGGGATGAACATGTAGCTGGTATGCTGTGAAGAAGAGGGACCTGGAGCACTTTTGTTGTTTTTACTGGTACTATCTAAGCTAGGGGCTATCTCCAAACTTAACATCCAAAAGAAATAAGCCATCAAAAACATTGAAGAATCCCCAAGAGATGGTGACCCACCAAAATAGAGAACTGTGCTGTTCTTTTTTGTAGCGTCAATCCGTACTGGACATTAAAGTTTGTGCAGTATAATCTACTACACTACTTCGAATCTAATGGGAAAAGTCTTTTTGTAAGTGCAGCTAGAGAGATGAACTCACTATAAATTATTTTCAATGGTATTGCTTGACTTTTTTTTTTATTTCAATGACATTTCTTTTTCCTCAAAGCAATTTCAACTACTGCCTTACATAACTTTTATTTAATTTAAAATCAATAAAACAGTGGGCATATACCCTTGGCATTCAAAAATGACATTTCTCCCTTGTTTTTGCAGCACACAAGCCAAACAAAAAATCAATACTTTATCTTTCTACAGTTGAATAAAAAGAATAATAAAGCAGCAGGCTCTCAGCACTATATAATATTGATTACAGAGTCTTTCAAGACAATATTTTTTGGTAAGCCAGTACTACAGTTTTTTTTTTTATCTGTTCCCACAACAGTTTGGGGGAGTACATGCATCAGAATATGAATTAAAATACTTTATGCTAGGTAAAATGATCCAATGAAAAAAGGTACTCAGAGACCACATTTAAAAGCAAATACATTTTATATTTTTTCTGAAGTGGAAAATGATGCAAGTTCCATCATAAAATATATTGATGCCAGTCCAGTACTGGTGCAATACTTGGGAATAAGATCTAACGTTGTTCTCAAGACCTTACTTCTTTTTAATGAAAAAAACAAACCACTTTTCAAGATAGGCCTTTTTGGTGAATATTACAGCACAGTCAAGATCGACCTTAGTAATATTTATAAAGTATGTTTTGGAGAGAAGTTTAAGCTAACAAAGAATTAGGCGTCAGCTTAAAGGGCAATCTTTTATATGTCATCTTGAATGGATTGTTTAACAGATTTTTAAATTTAAAGGTCATTTCAATATGAATGTAGCTCACTTACCAATTTTACTTTCACAGTAAAACTCTAATGAATCACTAGCTGCCATTGAAACATGCACAGAAAAAGCTAGGTTTTGTAAATGCAAAGTTATTAAACAGTTTTGACTTGGAGGACAATGAGCCTAAACAGAAAATGGTTTTAGCAGACTGGAAGTGGTGGTATATTGCTGAATATCGTTCTGTAAAATAAGTGAAAGCGGTTATCAAACAAGCTCACAAAAATCTTAATGTGTTCACTGGCCTCCTAAAACACTCATTCCCTACCAATACCGCAGCATAAAATACATAATGTTACACCATGTGCTTTATCCTGAGCCTCAAAGAACACTCTTAGTTTACAAAAATAGAAGTCTAGGTGTAACTCTCAAGGAATGTTATTTCTTAGCTTTGCACCTATCTTGTAGGAAATCTTTCTACTATTTCAAGGAGGCTTAAGATTTCTGGAGAAATTTGCTGATGTATTTTGTAATTTAACTTGAAAACTGAATTCTTCCACTTACACAGGGTAGGGTTGTACTTTGCACTAAGTCCCGTGGCTAGATAACTTTTCTCCTGGATAAATTACCGTATAACGTGCTGATGGCAAAACCTGGCGCACAGTTTTCATGCTAATTACTCCAGCAAGAAAAGTTACCTGACCTCCACGTTTATAATTTCTCCGGGAGTAGTGCTGCCAGCTACTTTGGAGCACATGATCATTTGATTCAAAGGCATCAAACACTGACTTCTGGACTGATACCAGTGCCACAGCAGTCAGAGAGGCGTCACGCTAGACAGCACCAAGGTTGGTGTGCTCAGAACCTGCATGTACAGCCTCTGACACACATCAGGCTCAGGAATTCAGATGGTCTCAGCAAGGTGCAGAGCTCCACGCTTATCTTCAGGAAGCCACAGAGCTGAGACAACAGTTCTGCGTTTATACCAATTCTTCCTCACAGCTTGATGGACACACCGACTATGAGGAACATTTTTCCACTTTCAAAGGGGTTGTGTCACCTTTTACAAAGCTCACCAGTGCACCCTAAGAGCGCCCATAAAAGGAGTAAGTAGCTATGCAATGAAATTTTCCACTTCAGCTAACTGCAAACTAACTCCCCCAGACACACATGTCATCCTAATATTCTGAACTGCAATGCAATGTGCAAATGCTTCTCCCACAGAAAGCTTCGTGTTCTACCAAGGTTTTAACATTTCTTCAAGGTTTGCTCTCAACAGTGAACGTGGGGTCAATGCAGATAAGGATTCCTTAAGTCACAATCCAAAAGCTTACTCACTTTTCCCTAGCAAACATGAAGACTGTACTAGGAAATAGCCAAAAAACATAAACTCCAAAAGGTGAGAGTTTAATATTCCGTATTCTGCTTTGAGACTTAATTATAAGTCAATGGAGGTAACAAATGAAGGAAAGCAGAATACAAATTCCCAGATTTACGGAAGTAAAAGTTTGAATAAAAATCAACAGAATTTAGGCACCTAAATCCCAGTTTCAAAACTCAGCAATATATGGAATTGAACAGAAACAATAAGAAGGGATGTCAGTTACTGATTTTTGTTGCCCAAGTAACAGGAAGTAAGCAATCTAAGTGTCTGGTGGATTTTTTGGTTTTTTCCAGTGTAACACGATTAAGACTTTTGTTTTAAAAGTATTCACAGAAGTTTTCATTCTTTGTCATCACTACTACCTCCTGACTTCAAAATTAAAGATTTAAATACTTTCTACATATAAAGGAATGAAAAATTGAAGTAGACAGGCAACATAGCCAGCTGTGCTGGTTTCCAGCAATTTTCTGTTGCAAAATTCAGTTTACACAGGAAGCTTTAGAACGAAAGATTCCTCATGTCTCAGGGCTTTCGGATACAATTTTAGAAAAAAAAAAGTTCTATGTTCCAGTAAGCTTTTATAGCCCATTTTTTTGTCTGATAATCTTGAACTAAGGTATCTGGCATGCTGAGCTTGGCCAATGGTTAGCTGCTTCTCTTTCTTTCGTGTATGCTTCGCAGAAGGCAAGAATGAAATTCAGGGCTATATTTACCTTTCTCACTAGGTTATGTTAATCCAAAAGACATTTTAGTAATCAGGTAAAAAATTCTATAGTCTACCACTGTTACACAGGAAGCAAGGCAGGAGTGCCATCATATTCTCATGGAACAATTTAGTCATGAGTGCAAACGTTAAAATCTATACGGCTCAGAGCGTATTTAAAGGGATCAAAACTAGTTGGATAAGTTTTCACATAACTGTATCCTGTTGGAATGTGCTTCCTACCTAACTGGAAACGTGCAATAGAAGTTAAGCGGAATTTTCTTTCGGACATCATCCTGCTTCAGCGTTTTCCAGCTTAAGTATCTCCATTGTTAGTTCAAAAAATGCCACTGATTTTTCATTCAGTATTATAGGATTATTTAAAAGATTCAATTAAAATTGAATTAAAATTAAAGTTAAAATTAAATTTAAATTAAAATTAATTAAAATTACCCACAGAACAGTAAGGTAACACAGTATCTGTGGCGGTTTCTCAAGTAATTATATTTAGAGATTGGAAAATTTCCTGCAATCCCAAGTAACACACAGCGGTAGTGGGCAGGCAGGACACAATCTTGAGGCAACATGTTGTTCAGAAAGCAGAAAGCAGAGACCTCAGGAAATGATCCTTGGCAAAGGCGTTGTTTAATGTAGATGCTGAAGGAAGTTCAACGGAAAACATTTATCAGAAATTTCCGTCCAGAGAGGAGATACTCTGTTTTAGCGGAAAATGCAAACATTACTCAGCAGACCAAGGGCAAAGGAAATAGGAAATGGGCTAGAGAGTTCTCTGAAATAATCTGTCACTGAAACGTGAGAAAACATACTCATGTGTGGGCAATTCTTTTATTTTAAAGCCTTCCACAACTCAAGATCCTTTTGCAGCACCGTGCCGTTATCTGAAAGTTGGCTACTTCCAAGTCAAACTCCTTAAAGGTAGGATAAAAATCTTTATTTGGTTCCTCTCTTGACATATCATTTGTATGTTTATTGTTTGAGCCTTTGGAATAACTCATAGGAAAACCATGAGCTTATCACGGAAACAATACATCTTAGAAATGTAACGGTTGGCTTTGCTGCTTTTTACAGCCTGCAGAAACCCACCAATGATTCAGTCATGAGCTTTTAGGAGTCTCTAGGTAAAACAGCAGAGGACACCTCTGCCAAGGGTGTCACTGCTAAGCCCACCAGTGTTCGGACAAGGGGTGGAGCAGCCCTTGTGGTAGCTGATGGGGAGAAGAGGAAACATTCCTCATATTCAACACTAAACTTGTATGCGGGTAGAGAAAAAAAATTGTGCTTTGAACACAGTTTTAGCCTTGAAATACTTGACTATACTGCGCTAAATATCAAGAATGCCTTAATTACAGGTAATAAAGCTGTTTGTATGAGTGAAGACAAAATATGTGCTTATTAACATTTAACTATTGGTAGTCTTATTGTAATATTATTGGTCAAACGAACAGAACAGTAAGTGCTTATACAGGGGCATATACTAACAAACCTTCTTTCAGCAATACGTTTTATTCTCCACTTTGATAAAAAAACCCCACCACCTTTCTCAAAGGTAAAAATGAATGTTAGAATCCACAGCTGCTGCAATTAGAGTTGCATTAGCTTCTGGACTTCAGTATCCTTCAGATCTTACCTAAGCAAGTAGGACTGGAATTGCAGTAATGCCCTCAGTTTGACAAATGCTTTCCAGGCTTATCTGAAAACACAGTGGGAAAGAGAGAGAGAAGTACGTTATATGGAATATTCACACTGTTTAATTCCAAATACCAATAATATGAAACAAAGCTCTTCAGATGCCTCAGCAGCAAAGAGAGGCTCCTCCAGAGAGTGATTTAGGGCAACTGAATTAGGCCCACTGTTCTGAATGGCACTCAAAAGGCTTATAAAAGCTAGGCAAAGTGAATATGTCCTACAATGTCTGCTATCAAGAGTGCGTACAAAAATAGGAAGCCAGGAAGAAGCAATACGCTAGGAAAATAATCAGCGTGATTGCAATCTTGCACTCAACTGGGTGCTCATCTTTGTATACCTGCTCTCCTGTCTCCATTGTTCATATCTTTTCCCTCACACTACTTTCTGGTTTAAACTACAGTACCATGTGTTCCTCACCATTTCCTTCATTTATAACATAATAAATAATGACTTCATCAAGAAGGATTCCACTAGACTCTGTACTCACATGCCTAAATGCTTACAACAATTCTGAAGTAGGCTTTAATTTATTGTACACAAACACAGGAAGTGATCTTCATAAAGTGTCTCCTCAGTGAGGAAGAAACAGTTTAAAAGTATCTCATTCATAAAGCTTGATAACATCAAGAATGCTAACGTGACCACAACTGAAGCAGATAAACGTGACAGTAAAATAGTGAGAATGCAACAGAGCTGAAGAGCAGGGCACAAGTACAGAAGCAACTTAAGCTTGGTTTTGTTGAAACAAAAGACGACAAAGAAATTACACAAATTACTTGGGAGATAGGATCACATCCGAAAGCACTAAAGATGTCCTTTATTTCTGGAATTCATTATGTTTCACTCTGCAATACTGGGAGGACTCTTGAGGAGTTTCCTGAGCTGTATGGCCGCATCTCTGGGTACGCACCGATCCTGCAGGGCACAGATGCTCTGCAGTGAGCGCGGCAGCCCTGGCTCCAAGACACACAACCCAACGGCATCTCAAAAGCAGAACTGAGAGTCCTGCAGCCCTGAAGCTGCCTGTTGCGCACACTGGGGATCTGATTGGAGTATCGTAGTACTGGCTTATTTTCCAGCTGTTCCTTTGAAAGGAAACTGGAGTGAACAACAGAGCAGGGCACTGTGTGGTTTCACGCCATGCAGAAGCAGGCTGCAGCAAAGCTTGCTTGGAGAGCAGTGTGGGGATGCCTCAAGAGCTGCTCTAAAGCAGAGGCTCAGCCCGTGTTGCCGACACATATCATTGCTCCACCACAGCAACAAATGCAATGGATTCTTTATACTGCACTTTTTATTAATAAATAAATCAAAGGGCTTGGAGGGGAGGAAGGAGTTAAAATGCAAAAGCTAAATACATGACAAAAAGAATCCAGTTCCTTCCAGGTTTCATTAAGTTTATACAGAATTAGATAGTTCTATCTTTTTTTAAACACTGGTATCTTAATGCTATGTAGGTAGTGATGACAGCTGCCTAAAGTGAGAGATCAGATTCAGATAAATTGCTCTAGGAGACTTCATCTGAAATAAACCCCCCACCTTGCTGGCAGTGTCAGTAAGAAGCACTAATCATGCCTAATTCTCTTATGCAGTAGAGCTGACCCCCACTGGATCCGGTTTGGAGAGTAAGTTTGGGAATACCTTGGGATGAGGAAGTTTATAATCCTCATAAATTCTGCGTGGATAACTATAAGGTTTAGGTTCACATAAGAACCACCATTTTGGTTGTCTGTTTTTAAACAGTTCATTAGTTCTACTATTAATTGTTGGTAGATACATTGTGCCACCTCCTGAAACAGCCCAATATATGTGTTGCTTTTTAGTCCTACAGTTAAGAAAGAGATTTAACTGGTTTTGTTAAAATCTGAACAATTTCAGACTGCAACAAGAACATACTGCCTTTATTCACACTTCGAGATTTACTGTCAAAAACTTACAAACAAAAAATACCCCTCAAAAAGGACTCAGCATAGAGGAAGATAATGTGTCATTTTAAGTATCACTTTCTGCAAATACCATCTCTAATAAGTCTCGTGTATTCACATGAACATACTCTGAGGTAGGAAGGCAAGAACTGAGTAACTACCTGTCTAACTCCTGGGGAACTGACCATTTTCCATTTGGAAACTGCCTGTTAACACAATTACAGCCATGTAAAGCAAAGCTCCTTAACGCGCTCTGTTCTGAAGAGACATAATTGGTTTAAACCTGTATGGAGTCAAACGTACTCATGTACATACAGAAGGTCAAAATATGCCAGGCTATGTGGAACAACTGAACCTACAGATGTCTGTTTCAGAGAAAAAGGAACAAGTTACTCCTGGGGTAGAGAAAACATGAGTATTCTCTGTATAAAATACACGTGACATACAGCTATTACAAAAATCCCATTAAAGACTTTTTACAATATGGTGCTATCCTATACTGGTATTAAATAAAGTACCTTAGAAGACATCATCCTATGGTTTTCGTATAATGATACATCTAAAATATTTTAAAGAGTATCAGGTGGTGCTAAATAGCCATGGCATCACCCTACCACTTCCCGTTGGACCAAACTGTGCAGCCCTTACTTTGCACAGTTCAGCAGTACCTACTTTGCCACAGAATATACAAGGATAACGCAATCCTTACGGTAACTGTGTGTTCAGCAGCTATATTCAGAAGTCGGACAGCAAAAGAGGCAGGATTTAATTACATGACTTCAAAAATCAAGAAATAAAATTGCATAATCTAAGGTGTACAGCATTTGCATGTTCTGCTTAGAAAAGGAACAGGATCGTCTACTTGTGTTTCTGTTACAGAAATATGAAGTCTCTACATAAAACCTCATTTACTACATGCTGGATAATTACCTTGTCAAACAACAAGACGGTGTCAGTTTTGTTCCATTAGCTAGCTGAAGACACTATAAATTGCATGGAAAACGTCCAAGGAATAATAATATCTAGTAACACCATCCCTTGGAGGAGTTTTGGTTCTTTTTCCTCTCTCTCTCCACTGCATATTCAACGTAGAGAATTTTTAGACAGAAAGGCTCCCAAATTTAGCCCACAGACTGAAGTGTAAATACCCAGAAGGGGAAATCGACTCCATCAAAGTCCGTATGTCATATTATATTTACAAGCAGATCCAAGTATATGATGATGGGTGTAACACAATCCAGATCAAGCTCACTGAACAAGGTCAATGAGATGGAAGAATTGGCGTCTCTCTCACTTTCTCTTACCAAAGAATATATACATGCATCTGTTAGAGCAGCAGATAGTCTGGCCGACACTGTTGTTTTTCCCTGTATGCAAATCCAACATAGCACCTTCTCTCAAGCGCTCTGGAACATACACTACAAAAAGTCTGTGCTATAAATAACCTGCAAAAACAAGCACCAAAAAAACTTCAGTGTCTTAAAGCAGCAGTCTGCTCAGTTTTGAGAGAACTCTAGGAACTCGTAAATATATGACTTATGCTCTGAACTGAGAAGTGGGATAATTTACTCTGTACCTCAATTTGAAGGCAGCCAGTGTTGGATCAGTACAAATAAACTAAGCAGAAAAAGCATGATTAAAGATTACAGCATTTTCAAGGCTCCTGGTAAACTTTGCTGTTAAACAATAACAATATTCATAAAGGAATGGATTCAAGAGTCACTGGCAAAGGGATAACCCCTGAGACCTGCAGCAATCCTGCAGGTTCTGTTTCTTAGGGGAACCCTGGATTGCCACACTGTGTTTCACAGATCTTTACAATTTAGAATCGTGGAGTAATTCCAGCAAGAAGGGTCCTCTGGCCGTCCTAGTCCATCTAGCCCAACCTTCCTGTCAAAGCAGGGCTGGCTATGAAATAATAGCTAAAATGGAATCTTAATAAGTTAAGACATGTGAAAACAACGGCAAACAGATGACTCTGCAATAGGTACTTACTTACGTATCAGATTTTCAGTTACCAACCTTCAAGAATCACTGGCACACGTTTACCAAAATGAGAGACAAGAATGTTTTCTCTAAAATGATTGAATTCTTTTTTCTATTTATTTATACTTTTATGACCATAAGAATTGTCAAAGAGAATGAATAGTCTACCCAGTTTGCAGCCTTGCAGAGGGAAGCAATGTGGTATCACATGGTTCAGACTGAAGTATGGAGACTTCCATCTCTTTATGACTTATCTCAGGCACATCAGCAGGCTCTGGTTTATCAGTACTGTAGAAAACAGCCAGACAATATTACATCTTAGACGTGGGCTGAAAAAAATCGATCAAGGTTTCTACTAGAGTGAAATGTTCTCCCTGTTCTTTGAACTACCTCAGGTTGTGTTTGGGAGAGCAAAACAGATTATGACTCTCACAGGCAACCTGGTACGACAGGATTTGCTGTGGCTTTACTGCCTGATACGGGCAGATACAGAGGAATGTCAACCCCTCCCACCCCCACCCACCCCCAGCAAAATCCAAAGAGAAAAGCAGACTGCAATGCAAATTAATGTTTCCGCTTTTAGTTTAAGGGATTGAAGTATTTTAACTTCATAAAAATGCTTTTTTAAAAAAAATTACGTACTAAAACTTGTGTATTATAATCCAATACTTTCTTTCAGTTCCAATTTTTCCTTTTTTTCCCCCTGTGCCTACCGCCCATGCTGTCAACAGTTCTCTGGTTCATTTTGGCATATCAGCATCCTTAGAATTACAAAGCAAATGTACTGTATCAAAAAGCCTGAGACATGGAAACGCGTATAACAGCTTATATTACACTGCGTCCAAATGGAAAAGAATGTGACACCGTTATCAACTTGCAAGAGCTGATATAACACACGTTAAGTCTCTAGAGATACCAGGAGCATTTTGAAGCTACTCACGTAACCCAGCAAGGAAGTTTTACGCCATTGCTCCTAAAAGATACTGGTTTAGAGCACGCAAGGTAACTCGTAGCAGCTAAATGATCTGTGATGGCTAAGAACTGTCGTACTTGTGAGGCTACCCTGTTCAAGTAATTTGAAATGGAATTGGATCCTGTTTTAATTCCCATTCTTGTTTTGGAAGGCATAATGAAAAAGTATCTTTTAAACAAATATGAAATTTGTCCACACGCCACTTTTGAATGTTGACTTAATCCACGTGTCAGTGGGTCGCCAAAGTGCCTTTACATTTTATGCAACGGACTTCAGGTTAAACACATTTAAATGCTGCATGACATGATGATACATGTCTTTATTGCCTTTCCCTAAGTATTTAGTTGAACTAGCTCCTTCTCCTTAGCACTGCACTAACTGCTTTTCATTCAGACTTCACAGAAATCCTTTCCACGTCACTGGCTCAAAACCTTGTCATTCCAAATCACTCAGGACATCACTTCCCTCCACGTGCCTGGCTGCGGTTCTGTAACATCTTTCATTTTATTGTCCTTTTGCGGTTACCTGGCTCATTCTCTGCATCACTCTTGCAAAATCTCTCCTTATTCCTGGCTGCTCCTCAATGGGAAGAAGCATCTTGCAGAGGAGCAAAGAGCCAGGACAGAAACCCAACATTTTCTACACACTTCACAGTTCTACAAACTCCTGACAACGGTAAATGGTTTGGTATGACCGAAGCACATGGAGATGATGAGAGTGATTGGCAATGAGAATCTAACTTTGTGACAGCGTTAGGAAGAAGAAATACTGTCAAGTTGAGCAGAGGAGGAAAACACGTACAAATTCTACATAACCCTAGAAAATGTCTGGAGGCTTTTTTTGAAACATGTTTTTCAGTACTTTTCCAGTCGTTTTGTTCATTGCTGACAGCCACATTTTTACCATTTGGAGCACAGCATTTATTATTCATTTTGTACTCAGTTATTCTGAGTTATTATTACTGCGAGTTATTCTAGGTTATTCATATTTGGTTGTTTATTCATCTCGTATGGATTACCGTCTTTCACTAAATGTTAAGTAAGAATTTGAATACATCACTTAGTTTCCTAAGCACACGTCCAATACAAAACCTCTATTAAAAAAAGAAAAAGCTGCGTGGTTTTAGTGAACAGCACATCAAAGCTGCCTGTGAAAAGGAACGATGTCTTAATAAGAGAACTGGGATTGCTTTCCAAAGGCCATTCTTAATCCTTTCATATAAAATTCATATATGGAAGTAAACTCAGGTCATACTTCAAATAAGTTATTTCAGCAATTAAGTTATGAAGTTGAACTTCAGTATTTGTCTAAAAATACTAAGCACATGACCATAAAACGCTTAAAACCGAGTTTCTTTAAATCCTAATGCATTATGGAGTATTATTTGAGATAGTCAGAAAAAAGGGCCATGCAAATGAGTGCAGTATTGCTGACACAGTTTGATGACAGAAATTTTTTAATATACTGACTTTATATAATTCATTTCTGAACTCTGACTTTCCTCCCTAGAAAGGCTGTACACAAATTGAGATCTCCAACTACGCATAGTGCAGGAGCTCATTTATTTAGTCACAAACATTTTCAAGACTCACACATAAAGATATTATGATAGAACTGTAAAACATAGGAAACAAAACCTACCTTCCATCTACATTTCCACTCCTAGTAACATAAAATCTTGGGCAAGAGGCGAGATCAAATACATAAAATGTATTTTACGTATTAACCTACTAAAGACACTAAATGCTTTAACAGCAGGTTACAAACAACTATCCTTGGCTCTTAGATACTACGTCTCTTACACATTATACTCACGCAACACTTACAGATTACACAGGGCAACTCGCAGTTTCAAAGAACGATGTTTTATCACTGTTTTCATACTGCAACTATGTGCAGAATTACCCTGATCTGCTGCTGCTGTCCACTGTCTAGAATTATTTTACTCTTTTCTTCCCACTGAGAATCTGGCTGCTATTATTAAAGTCAGGTAATTATGTTGATAAAGTTTTACCGGTAAAAAGTCTTATCTCAGAATTTTCAAAATTTCCCTTTAGTCCGTTACTCTGGAAGCTAAAGTGCACAATGCTATAACTGCCTTTGCTATTGGGTCTGTGCATCCAAAGCCAGATAAAAATGGTAATAACTGGAAAAGGATAAAAATGTAGCTGTGTTTCCTTATTCACCAAAAGACAAAAGCAGAAGGAAGCTATGGTATATGAAATGTACTTCCTTATTATTATTTAGAGTTTGGAAACATCTTGGTGAAAAGGGAGATATTTGTCCCGTATAGCTTAAATAGATGCTGCAAATTATTTTGCTGGTGTCTCTTTACTGAATCGCCGGAAGAGAATCAGCTTCCAAGAGGAATCAAGCAGTTGTAGGCCTTATTTGAAATGCTAAGAAATAAAGTCAAGCCATTTAAGGAACGTATAGATTTTCCCTCTGTGTAAACATCTCAGCGACACTTCTTTTAAATCTATTTCGTTTGAAGCAGTATTTCCTAGATAAGAAATAATAATTACACGTCCTTCATCTGCTCCTACAGTTAATTTCTCCTTCAGCGTTTTAATTGACTGTCAGTACTCTTCATGCTGTGGGAAGCATTAAGTCACAATAGATTTATAAATGTTACAACTACATTTTAAGAGGGACCAATGGGGTTGTTATTATTATTATTACCTTGTAAAGCAAAAGAGCTGGCTTATGTTTAAATGGATTTGTTCCGTTCAGAAAACCCATTGTTTGGCAACAGCCTATTTTCATGTCTTTGTGAAACACAGTGCAGAGCCAGGAAACGGCAGGACGCTCATGAAACCATTACGGTGTGCCCCATGGTTCCCCTCATCTCCACCGTGTCCTGCTCCGCGAGTTCATTATCATCGCACAGAATTAATGTGCTCTGTTCTGCTGAGCTCACAAGGCAGTGTGCTGAACACGAAGCTCTGCGAGCAGCTCATGGCTGAGCTAATAAATCCAGCCTTTCAGCTGTCCCCGTGTTTACGGTGTAAACACAACCCAACTGTCCCTTTGTCCTTGCTTTGGCAAAGGATGTGAAGCATCAGTACAACAATAACTTCTAAACCTTATCCCGCTCCTTGGAGATCTTTTTCCCTAAAACACACTCCTGCTTTTCTGTAAGCTGTCGGCGTTTCTGTACCTCCTCCAACCTGGCCTATTTTTAAAAGCCAAACAAAAGCCTCATGCTTCAGCAGACCTTTTGTGTTTTTTAAAGTCATTGTTGCACAAGCTTACTCTCTCTAGAAGGCTGCACAACAGCTTCCTGACAGCTTGTTTTGAAGAATTCTCTACTTCCTCCAGTTTGTTCTCAGCACCTTGGTAGATTTATTTCTTAACTCATTACGTTACTATGCAATATAGATGTTTCAAACAAACAAACAAGAAGTTTCATTAGACTGACTTGTGTTCCACCAAATCTTATACAACAAACACCGTTGCTGGGTTAAAGTACCAGCCTGGCAACAACCTCTCTACAACTTCTTATCAATCTGTCATTATACACCTTGGAACTTGGGACAATTAACTTAAATCGTGGGAGAATAGACTGGTATTTCTTTCTTGTCAGAGACATATAATTTTTGTAATAACGGTAACAGTTTGGGGAAAAAATTGTTTTCAAGGTGCAATAGATGCCTATTTTATTTACTTGAAGTTACTTCTGGAAACTAAGATGAGCTTTTGTATTTGTTCCAAAGACATTTGTATCATTTAAGGAAATTGTATTATTTATTTGCATTATTTAAAAAACATCCTAGAAAATAACCTGCTCAAGGACAGAAAGTCCAACGTTTTCTGCTATTGTCTAATTTAAACAAAATCATTTAGGAATACTTTGGTCTGGGAACAGGCATGGCACTGGACCCATCAAAATCACCCCTCACCATTATGAATTTGATGGGCTAAACAAATACCAGACCGTAAGCCTACCAGATGAATGCCTACAGAAAGTGACTGAATAAACACTGTTTCTCAGAGAGCAAAAGAACTGTTCCCTGGACTGTGTTTTTTTTCACCTGTCCATCTTGGTATGGAAAAAACCCAAGATACTGGTGTATGGTGAATGGGAAAGGGCATGAGCAGCAAGACTGAATGAACACTGTGAGTACAGGACTGCGAAAAGCCTGCAAGCAGGAATGAGAATGGGCTACAACTGGAACCTTTAAGTATTTCTTGAATGAGATCCATACGAAAATTTGAAAATATGAGTTTTGCAAGCCATGAGCTACAACCCAAATTTCCTTCTGAAGGATCTTTTAATGACTCTAGTAACTAGGATTGTCATCCCAAAAATCAGCTGAAGTTGGATCTCTTTACACCACAGAACAGATTAATGGCTACAGCAGCAAAGCTTTTTTTCTACACCCCTTCCCTAATTTACATAAAGTAATTAATATTCTGAAAGAATATTGTCTGGTATATTGGTGGAAATATAATTAACCAAATGAACGCAGCATTTACAGCAGTATTTGTTTTGATAAACAACAAAATGTTGCTGAAGACAATGTTTTTGGAATAAATTGGTATTTGTTTCTTTATGAATTGCACGAGTTGGCCTCAAAGCTTGATTATCATTCAGAACTTTAATTACAGCCAGAGCAACGAATGCTTGCGAATTCCAACAATGTCTGTCAAGTTGTTTAGTCTTCCCTCACTGTAAGAACCCAGGACACCCTCATTCTCAGTTTGTCCTCTGACTTTCACGTGAAGCGGGTTATGTTCTATCAGCTGAATTTTAAAGACAAAACCTGATGCTCAGAGCTGCTGCCTTTATTGAAACTATCCCTACTGAAATACAAGACCCGCTCCCTCTAGTTACAACCAGTACTTAATTTTTGTGCCTTTCAGCCAGTTCCCACTGTACGATGTGTGCAAGTGAAATACACCTTACATATGTAATTGAATTAATATGAATTTCTCATCAAATAAAAAAATTATTACCTTTAGTCAGACTTCAGAGAGAGCCCTTGGTAGGAATTCAAAGACCGCGAATTGAACACTTGCTCTGAAGTACGTGAGGTTCTCTCTCCAAGTGCTGTTTTCTCACGTATCTCAAACTCAGGATTGTCTACCACACAGAGATATCTGACATGTGTCTACCCAAATCCTACTGTAACACTCCAAACCCCATTTATAATCTTTTCATTTTAATTTAAAACATGTTCCTGGAGAAAAAAACCCCTCTTTTATCATGCCGGTTTTGCTGTGATCTTTCTTTCTCCACTTTTTATTGAAATAGAATAGCCTACAGATGCATCATAATGAACAGCAGCTAAACACAATCTATCTGCAGGCTGTCCAGCAAGGTGACACTGAAAGACTTTAATTTTAAATTGTATAAAATTGTCTTTCTTGCTGAGCTCTAAGGTATGAAACAGTTCATGTTTTGACAGCTTATTTAACAGGCTTTGCTAACTTCACAGGCAGATTTATCTTTGGCCATAAAGCGATGTAACTGGAGTCAACCCATTCCAGAAGGAAGAAAATGACTGAAATAATGATATAAGAAATAGTAAAAATGCACACACTAGAATAAGAAAAGAACCGCCCCCCCCCCCATTTTCTACAATAAAATAGATCATTTCAAGTTTACGCTTTGCTTTTCCTTCTGCAACAGCTCTAGCATTCAATGCAATTTGCTGAATGCTCTTGTTATTCTAAGGCACATACCGTGACTGTGTCACAATTTTCCTGTCTAATTAAATAGAAACAGCTTTCTGAGTCATATCCAAAGAGGCACTGCAGCCTCGCTAGTACCCTCTCACATGCCCACGTGCTGGAAAGGCTTTCACTCTAAAATAGCCTTTTATCTATTCTCACGTGGCTAAACATCTCACATCTCTCTCTGCATTTCTTTTTTGAGAATTCCCCTTTAACCCTTAGTTCAGTAATTCACATAGCCTTGAAGAGCAACCTTGAACATGATCTTTCATGGAAAGTTTTGTATTCTGTATGTGATTTAAATGGGAGACTGAGCATTTTCAAGGAAAAAAAAAAAAAAAGGACCTGAAAAACTAGACTATAGCTAAATCGATCCAAAAAGTCCATTCCCATTGTGTAAGAGTATTAAAGAAAGTGTTTGTTAGAAGTAGTGGATAGGTATGGAGCTATCTCCATCAGATAGAGTATGTGAAAGAATATCAGTAAGAAGCTGTACACTAAGCCACAAAATACTAGACTTAAGTGTTGTGCCCTGTAATGACTCTTCTTGACTAAAAAGCCTTGCTCAGAATGTTTATCTAACTATTTGATTAGCACGGGTATTTTGATTTTCTCTCTAGTATTCCCATGTGTACGTCCTTGAAATTGCGGTGCTTTCATTGTATACACAGTACAGAGATTACTGCAAAAACATCACCAGAAAAAGGAAAAAAAAAAAAAAAGAAAATTATAGCTATCAAAATAAATGAAAAAAACCCACTTTCATTTTATGACTGGAAAGAGTTCATTCTATGCAGCGACTATTTGGGAAGAACCACGCAAAATTCTGTAGTCCGTTTCCTGTTTTAAAGTTCCCTAAAAATTTAAAATACTGCTTTGTACACAATGTTAATATTTTGAAACAACAGAGTAGCTTTTATTATGTATTAAAGATCAAGGACTTCCAAATTGGGTGGTTTTTCATCTGTCCTCCAGGAAGCATCTGGTACTTGGAACACACCAAAGGTAATGCCTAGGTTTGGGGGTACAAAGCCCAGAAACATTCTCGCTGAAGAGCAGACCAGAACAGGAAAAGCAGTATTCATGGCTGCTCTTCATACAAACTAAGTTGTTAAAGTATTCCCCCCAGGTGTGATGGACCTGTTCTACGCTGTTCTTAGCCTGATGCAAAGCCATCTTCCTACAGAGGGCCGTACATTTTCCTCAGATATTATCATCACCAGACTGCAAACTGCTCTGGGGTAAAGCTCTACCCTTCCTGTAGCCAGATCAACGCACAATCAAGGGCATTGAACGGACAAAGGAGGAAGCAAGTCATGGCGCTTAGCTTGGAGAGGAGATGGACCTTTTCCACACTTCCCTTAGGATTACTTAATAAAATACAGCTTCTTGGAAAGCAAGATAGCACTTCCAAGAGAAGTGTCACATCCACCGAATCAGAGAATTACACCTTCCAGTTACGCATTTTCTGTGTCCCGGCATTCCGTATTTTCAGTAGTGGAACTGTTTTAACTGGAATGGTCTGAGACCAAATCCAGTCACGGCGATACAGTACTTTTGTAGGAGAGGAGAAATTCAGAATTCCAACTGATTACCAACTCGAGGCTGTGCCTAATCACTTAGTCCAAGAAAACAGTCTAACAGGTTAGCTAGAACAAGGAAAGAGTTCATCTGGTAAAACTCTCTCTTTGGGAGTGCTCCACCTGTATGAAAGGCGCACGTTGCAGTACAAACAGTATTTACAGGAATAGACTTTATCTGAAATGAGGCTGCTAAGAGCTTCCAAGGAACTGCCTGGAGAAAGGAGACAGAAAAAATGAGACAGAACAGCAAGAAATGTTCACTAATCCTTCTCTAAATTAGCAAAGTGGATGGAAAGGCAGTTAGAAGGTCTCTTTTTTTCCCCCCAAATATAATCATGTTTCCATGCTGTACAGCTTCAGAAAACCTTATACATAACAGATTAAATAATTGATCAATTTGCAAAAAATTATGTAGATGTTTCTCTGCTACTTCCAAAATATTTTTTTTTTTTTTAAAACTAAGAATCAATGTATAATACAAGAGAACTGAACCAAAGTTCTAACAATGTGGTAGGTTCATGCAAATATCACAGGCAAAACCAGATCAGATTCCAAAGCTTCACTTCAATTTGCATCTTCTGTGCAATTTCCACTTAAAAAGCTCAGTTTCATTGAACAGAGTAAGACTTATTCATTAAGTACCTTCAGGTATGAGAAACTTGGGAAATAACTGAGACTCTAATGACAAATTACAAAGAAATAATATGGAAACTTTCATATTACTGAGCGTCAGTGTTCAATCCCTCTGCAGCCATTGCCATTCATTATGCAAGTGTTATAATGAACTCATATGCAAATGTTGATTAGAAATTTGTTGGAAGTTTTAAGTGCAGGAAGTGTTCAGTGAGCTCTCACAAACACTCTGCTAAGCCACATGTCCTTTTCTTACCGTGATTTACTGACAACATTCAAATGCAGTTACAGGAGGATCCCTGATAGAGCTCAGATTTGGACCACCCTGCCCACGCCTGAAGACTAGATGTTACACAGTTATATTAGGCTGGGTATGTGGATGATACACCTTAAAATCACTTCGTCTAGAGTTCCAAACGCCTTTGGCAGCACCACAGTTCCATTTCCCAGGAAAAGCTTAACTTAGAGGAAGCATCATCCATTCCCATGACTAACAATTTACAAGCTCTGACAAAACTATCGATGTACTGAGCTTACCGAGCTCAGTAATTTCGCTGTCACCGCAGTGAACGCCAGTGACCTAAGCAACGTGCTGGACACATCACTGACAGCTCCACGCTAACTCAGATAGGGGCTGACTCCTTTTGACCAAAGTCAAGCACAAACATTCTTCCAACTCAGATTTTCAAACTGTGTAAGCATGACTTGGCCAATGCCACGATCAAAACTAATCAAAGAGACTACAAGTCCCAAGAGTCACTTCATATATTCATATCTCTTTCTCACTCAAGTGTAGATTTTAAAACAGGGAGATGGCAAGCAACTCAGGAAGGACTAAGCTGCAGTTTCTGTCACCTGCTTGCAGCACGTACCAGTCACTCTGTTCCAATCCTCTGTGTCATGGTAATTTACTTAGGAAAATTGGTGTCTGCCTGCTGTGTAACCCAGCCTACGCTAAGAAGAAAGCTTTGCAGTTAGCACGGGCTTCTGGGGAGAAAAAAAAAGGAAAAAAATTTTTTCTGCTTAAATTCAAGTCTAATCACGAAATCACAAAAATTTATAGCTCACATCTACATTTGGATGAAAAAATATTCAAAAAAGAAGCCATGAACACAAAGAAGAATAACGTATCATAATTTTAAGCATGTCCTCTGCTTTTAAACATGTTCTCACAGGTTTAAGCAGCGCTTTGAGCTATGTCAGAGAAATCTAAATTAACAGATCAATGGATGTGTCGTTAATACCTAAACCATTAACTGTTTGTAGAGTCACTGGTCCAGCCAAAACCAATGGGCTTCTTCAGAGTGCACGGAGAGAAAAAAGAACTAATTTCATTATTTGTGAATTTAAACAATGGTGGCTTATGTCTGAAAAATTTTAAAATACTGCCGAATTTTTCCCTCTCTTACATAGTGCATATATTCCTTCACGGACGCACTTAATTGACTAGAACGATTCTACTTGGCTTCAGTGATTTTGTAATTTGTCATAACCACCTCACTAGCTGTTGAGGAGACAGTCTTCTTGCTCATACTGCCAAAACAATCCTACGAAATATGGTTTGGTTTAATTAAAGTATAATTAATGCCTTGAATTTTAATTACTTCTGCTCTGATCTGGAGATGAAAATATTCTTCTGCCAGAATAATACAGTTAATATGAAATGGACACGCTTAGTATTAATACCCACTCTTTATCAACTTCAGTAATGAGTTCCTTTGATTGAACAGGCAGCATTCGGAAAAAAATAAAACCACAAACCTACGGCTTTTCTGCCTGTCAGAATATAAATGTAGTTGCTGAAAATGGAACTTATTCATTTTACATGGGCTGCAAAAATAAAACTGAAATCTGTTTTTTGAATGCTAAAGGCTATCTATTAGATTTTCCTTTTTATCTAGAGATGTGACTTGGAAAAAATATTTCATAGTTAACAGGCAAGGAGTGTTGAGTGACATGTTGACATCAAAATATTTTTGCTAAATGTACATGTTTTAAATTTCAATTCCGTTCCGGAGGGATATGAGAAGGGAAAATTCCCTATTGCATTAAATACAGAGCACTTTCTCTTTAGAGTAGCGATCCCATCTCAGGTTACTTGGAAAACGTGGTGGTGGAAATACTTATTACGCAAATTGCTAAGAGGACTCATGAGTTGGCTGTTAGTCACCATCGTTGTCAAAGAGGACACGGTTAACGTACGGTTTACTACTGCTGACCAGAATTTAACAGCTGACAAAATACTGGAGTCAGGGGAAAAAAAATCCCAGTTCATTCAGTGATTACCAGTTTACCATTAGGGAAGCCTAATTTTTCTCCCTTTCCGAGCTTGTTAAATACCGTTCGTTTAGGAAGAAAACCCCCATACCTTTCAAATACATGAATAGAATCAATTTTAATAGCAAGTCACAGAAATGGAAGATTCTAATTAAAAAAGGCAGCTCTCAAAGGCACCACCAGCTTTCTGTTGGTGGGGAAAAACTTTGTTTGCTTTTGAGCATTCGAGGGGTTTGAGAGATGCTCAGTCCTTTAACATCATAACAACATGAGAGAGACCTGTAGCCGGAGCAGTTAATTCAGGTTTTTTTATCAGCTAAATTTCATGACTCAAAATTCATTTTGTGAATGGAAAAATATGGTATTTCTACCACTTAAAATGAGTACGGAGTATACAAAGGACTTAGAACACAGTCTCCTCTGTACTAAATCAATGATCTAAAAAAAGGTGTGTGATTGTTGCAACCACCTTCCTTCCTTTCTTCTCATGCCTTTGTTTCCATTTATGCCTCCTTGGGATTCCTTCACTTGCTCCCAGAGGAAAAGGCTTAACAACCAGAGCTAAACCGAATTCAAACGGTGACTACGAACATTAATTCCCCCAGGTTCACAATGAAATACCAATACACGCAAAAAGAATCTTACGCATTCAGAAAAACAGAACTACAAAGGTTTGCAGGAACATATGCCTTCAAATGAGCGGTATAGTTATTTCAAATATTGAAATGGTTTTAATTTTTAAGGGCAGAAAAACATCTTAACTAGAAGTAGCATCATTAAAAATCTGGCAAACTAATTTATCAAATGCTAAATATTAGAAATTATTACAAATGCAACAAATACAGACCTAACCTAGACCAGCAGTAATCTACATTAAACCCGGGTTACCTCCTCCTTTAGTAGGAGCTTTCTTGATAGGTACCCAATAAATGTGAGAACTGTAAGAGAACTGAAATATTTTGGGGCATTTGGTTTAAAACATGAATTTATTCAAACAATGAAATGCATATATTACACCAAGACACATTCCATCTGCCTTACTGCGCAAGAGGAAAGTTTTTCTAAGCCTCGCTCTCCTCGAAAAGCTGGATTGCACCTAAAAACCTTCACAGTGTCAGAGCTGGCTCAGCCCCTCAGCAGCAGAACAGAAAAATTCAGATTTGTTGCTCCACAGATGAGGAGCAAGGTCCTGGATAGTGAGGGATAGGAACAGGCTGAGCTTGAAGCTGAAAATGAGACTCCGATAGTCCCAGTGCAAAGTAAGAAGCAATTACTGCCTTTTCGGTAAGCTTCCCCAGCTCCGGAGCCACCAGCAGAGAGAGTGGCTGTGGCCGTCCCGGCTTTACAGAGCTCTCGGGCCAGCTTTAACACGGGTGTTTTGCTGTCCCAGGCAACCTCAGCCTCTGTGTCCTCAAAGAGCAGAACTCAGCACTGCTCTCATCATTACGTGGAAATGGGGAGTGACTGCACGGAGGACAGCCATCGGAAAGTTGTTTTGCTCATCCCCAGTGCAGAGATGCCCCTTACCGAGATGTCCTTCACCTCCAAGCTGTACAGCTCGCAGACAGACCACCACGTGCTCTGCGCTGGGTATAGGTTGAGAGCTATTGAGGCGGCTATAGAATCTTAAAGAGTAAATTTTAAAGGATAAAATAGATAATGTGGTTTATATTATATTTACTATACATGCATTCAATTTGTTATGAAAGCTGCTGAATTTGGCAGGCTTGCATTGGCTCCCGTGGGACAGCACGACCATTTATTTGTCCGTGTATTATTCTGTGTGATAATCCTCACAAATATAGAAGTCCTCTCTCTGAGGAGAGGCTACAAGACAACACGCTTACTAAGGATTGTCGCTCTCCTTCAGATCCCCAGGGATCACTGGAGCAATGAAGATCCAGCCAGGCAGTACCCTGACAAGCCCAAACAAAAGGTATGATAGGGCAGCCTGCAGCTGGCGGGTGAGCCACTTCAGCTGTGTAGCAAACAGCCAATTTAAAAAATTATGTAAAAAAGGAAAAAAAAACCATGGAAGAAAGGCTGATCTAAGCAATGTGATTTATAACGTGCCAGCCCTTGGCTTCTGGTTTGGCTGCTTTAAATGGTGAAAGAAGCCTTACCGGGTCAGCTGGAGATCCATGAGGTAAGCAGCTCTGAACCGGCTGTTGAGCCGCTCGCTTTCAGCGCTAACGCTGCGGCATGGTAGCAGGGCTCCTCAGACCACTGGGACCCCGCGGGGGCTCTGCCAAAGCCAGAGCAGCTTTCAGGCGACATCGGCTTCCAGCAGGCTCAAAATCCTGCAGTGACAAAGGTGACTTAACTGCACGGCTTAAGTAGAGCTAAGGTATAGCTCTATACCTTAGAGGTACGTAAAGTCTGTTTTCATGATCTCTTCCAGAGCACTCTTTCACGGGGCGGGGGGGGGGGAATCAACCTTTTTTCAGGTTTTGTGCTTCCTGCAGAATGAAGGATATAAAACTAAGACTAAACACATCTGCTCTTCAATTAACTCAGAGAAAACATTCCAGTTTTGAGGAGTGCTCATCACTAAGGTTATTAGCTTCCAACTAGAAGGAAATTGATAATGAAATTAAGGTGGGATTCATGTTTCATTTGTTTAGAAGTGTTTAAAAGTGTGACATCCAATGAAATTCCTATCTCTCCTACTTCTGCAGTACCTTCACATCACAAGTCAACCTTTTGTTTGATAAGCAGCACCCACAGTCAAACAGAAGTTCTGCCAGTTAATGCACGGTTGGTATCTCTTCTGCTTCCATCTCAATACACCACCAGCACGCTCAGCCTTAAGCAGTAATAATCTTGTACTAGGTTTGAAAGATAAATTCTCAAAAGTACTCCTCCGCACACAGATCACCCACAAAGTTACTTTGAAATATGGAAATTTATATATATTTATGAAAAATATATTAAAGCACATGCTATGTAATCTATATAATATATTAATGTATATATAAATTATACAATATACATTATACATATATAAGTATTTCAGCTTGTTAGAACAGAAAAGTCAAGGGATTGAAGAAAGTAGAATCTTCCTGGCTACTCAAGTGACTCCTCTTTTAATTCAGTGTTACAGATGAACCATAAAAAGCTTAATGTCACGAAAGGTGGTGTTTTATTAAACGGTGCCAATATTAACTAGACCATGAGATAAATAACAAAAGAATTTGTGTAAACATGAATCGAACCTTGTTCATTTCATACTACCAATAGGGGAAAAAAACCCATCCAAGCTAAAAAAAAAAAATAATTGTTTTTTCTTGCTGGCAGCAAGAAAATGTTATTGGAAGCTTTGATGCTGATGGCAAATTGTATCAGTCATCATTAATTTGAATGGAACTGTCAGTTTTGCATCATTTGACATGCATTTCTAGATGGGGCTTATTTTCTGTGCACGTTTTGACAAGTGTATCGCAGTACAAGTAGTTCAGAACAAAGAAACGGTTTAGGAAGCAGTCAGAGGGATGCAGGGCAGTGAAGGATTTGGGCTAACAACTGCTTCACACACAAGTCTGGAAAGTGGAATGCCAAAGTATGTACAAGACTTTCCAGAGCAATAACAGACAGACGGAAAACAGTCCTTGAGATGCGGAAACCTGAGGATATGAGCACAAGTCATGTAATGAATTCTGTATTTTTCCAGGTTTTTTGGTGGCCAGCACTATGCTTATTTGTGAGAAAATGTAAGAACTGATGATAGTGAGACGATGATAAGATCTGATGATACAGATGTTAAAAATTGCCTGGCTGAGGCTATTCACTGAGACCAGCTGGGTAGAATTTATAAACGTAATGCGGAAGCACTAGTAAAGGGGTGGCCAGCGTGCAATCCTTAAGGCACATGTAACTCACAGTGCCTCTTCCATCCCAGCTTGGCGCCCCAAGAGATGGGTGCAGCTCTGAGGCTGCTCCGCTGGGCGCTCGGCATCTCCGGCTGCGAGAAGATTGGGCTGGCACAGGCTGCTCAGACCAGTATTGCTGCGCTGCCCTGGAGTCTGTGGAAAAGTGGGGCTACTGCTGTTATTTCTCAGTGCAGAACAAATTATCCCCTCCATTGGGCTAATGAGATGGGGTTGGTCTTAGCCATGAGAAGACTGGGGAAGGCAGGCTGTAGACTAGCCCATTTCCTCTGAAGCCAGCCTGAAGACCTCCTAGTACTCTGAACTGAGGGTCTGCACCACCTGGTCTGAGGACAGTGTATTGTAACTGGATTCCAGTCCTGACTGCACTTCCCAGACCCATCCAAATCACTCCTCTCCGTGCAGGAGGAATCAACACAGCAACATCCTAAACTCGGAGGCTAGTCTAGAACAAAATGCACCATCATCCTTCTGCGCACTGCCTCCTCTCACTATAAAACACCCAATAGTTCAACAGAGGTGATGAAAATTCACTATCAAGATAGAGCATATTCATTCACCTTTATAAAGGGAAAACTCTTTTTTGGGGGGTTTGTTTGTCTTTTTTTCCAGAGAGCTGTTCGTGTTCTCAAGTCCAGTCTATTTTCGGAAGGGCCTGCTGAACTGTTTCAGGACAGAACATGTAATACCCTCTAAGGCTGCCTTCAGCATTCAACTGTGGATGAACTGGCAGGAGGTTCAGTAATACGGTGTTAGATAATGGGTTGCCGTGGCAACATTTCTGCCTGCTGCCAAATTTTGGAGCTCAAGTTTAAAAGCCGATCTTAAACCAAGCTCTTTTCCAAAAAACCTCTAAGCTCTTATTAAAAAAAGCAAACACACAACCATACTCCTGACAGAAAAATCCCTCCCACAGAAAAGCAGGCAGCCCCTTCTTGGTGGTTTCCTTCCAGCGCTGTTAATCCAGCTCTCCTGATCTCACTCTTGGCTTCCCTTATATTCCCACTATGAATTCGCTGACTTTAAATCAAACATGCAGCATTTATATACTTCTATTCAAGCAGGTAGAACATACGAATGCCATTTCTTAGGCAAGCAGCAGAGTTTAAAAGGCAGTTCTCGTACTGCGGCTTTTCAAAGCACCTTTATTCAGTGCCCTGTGAATAAAGCATGTGAATTTGGGATTCCATCTCCCAGCTCCAAGGTCTCAAACAGATAAGATATATTTAAACCACATCGCAATGAAAAAACCCCAACAATCTGCAACGACTCCAAACCTCTACACACAGAAAGAATGACAAGATTTACAGCACATAAGGGTTTTTTTTTCTAAAGAATGTCGATCCTTCTCCTCGTGGTCTTCAGAAAGGGCCTACGCTTGGAATCAGTTAAAAATAAGAGATGCAGTTTAACAACCACTGGCACTTCAGATAAGAAAGATCTCCATCATCTTCAAAATCCCTCTCTGTGATGGATATGCCTGTGGATATCCTCAGACTGTTCACTGCCAGCCAGATGCGATAATCCCTGCACCAACTGCCAAGGCATCAGCAGACCAGAATTTCAATACACACAGTCTGCCGTGCACGTCTTGTTTTTTCGTGCTAGAAACGAAACGCCTGTGTGGCACCTTCACACCGTTCAGCACTTCGAGGGTCCTGCACACAGCCCAGTAGGATGTTGTAGCTGTGATAAGTAAAGGAGATGGTTTGAGTTCTCTGAAAGAGAAGCACTAATCAAAATGGATGTGTTGACAATCTGCAAAAAGCGTGCTCCGCTTCATTCAGAAACGCTTCTCAAAAGCAAAACTAGACGGATCCTGAATCCAGCGCTTGCTCCTGCCTATTATTCTCTTTCAGAACATGGTGGTTCTGTATCACTAGAGTGTTTCTCTGCAGATAACATCGCTATACCAAAGTCACGTAACGGAGTACAGATAAATTCAATGTAGGCACAACAGGAATGGTGAAATCCTACAAAGCACGGAGAAGTTGCCTTTAACAATTTCGTGTTGTGGTATATAAAGGTTTCTCTGAAAGTTTTAGGTCACTGAGATCTGTTTGTTGCAAAAGGAAAGTAACGGGGCCAGAAAGCACAAGAGGTCTGGCTGATTCATGCATAAAGTATAAATCTGATTGCCTCACAAAAATATTTTTAAAGAAGTTTCTTGGTGAAAGACCTTATTCTAGGTGGCTCATTAAATAACTAACATTGACTAAAAGCAGAATAGCTGTTTTATCTCTTTCTGCACTAAGTACATTCATTATTATTGCATGTGCTTTCCTAAAGCAAAGTGAATCTCCTTTACCAGCTATTAAAAAACTCTTTTAAACTACTGAAACCATAACCCTCCCCGATTCTCTGTTGTGATTCTCTATGCTTTACACACGGGTCTTTTTTGTATTTCCCATAATCATATGTCTACACATCTGCAAATGTGTTTATTGTTAACAGATTATGGCAACAGGTTTGAATCTGCGGAGGAAGTTCAAGGAGACACAAGCAATACGAAAGAAGACTTTTTAAGACTCACATTATTTCCTCTGCACCTTCGTAAAAATCTGAGGGACTTAGAAATTCTAACGGCACAGTGGTGTCCACAAGTTGCTCTGGTTCCCACATGGTTTTGAGCATGTAAGAGCTCTACAGAGTCACAGCAGAAAAGAAATGACTTAAAATCTCCCAGACTATATTCTGGAGTGTCATTTTAAAAATTACTTAATTACTTCCAGAAAAGAGATCAATAGAAATTTTAGCAGCTTCATTCACAGCTTTTCAAAACAAACTCTGTCCTATCCCATAACTGAACTAAAACTGTGGCGTTTTAGAAAATTCTCTCATTCCTGATGCAATCAGCTGCCAGTGTCTTGCTGACATTGTATATTGATGATTTTGGTTTTTTTTTTTTTTTACGAATATACATAAATTACTCACAGCATATTAGTACTGCAGAAAGGCGTATTTGCTGGAGAAAAACAAGTATCTTCTAACTGCAGAGATGCTCTGTTACCAGTTTACCATGACAGTAGATTATTTTTTAAGGCAACCATGAAGTACTATCTACCTTATTTCCATGGTCACGATTGTAAGACAGTGAAAACACCCTTGCGCACCACCTCAGCTATCCTTAATGCAGTTAGTTATCTACCTGAATAGGTGACGAAAACACAGGCACCTCTTCAGCTTCTGCCCTCCCATAGCTAAGACTGACTCCAGATGAAGGTGTTTACAGAATTGTATTCCCTGTTGGCGTCAGTCATCTAAGAAAGCACACACACAGCCTGACACACTTGCATGACATTCTTCCATTTGACTGAAAAAAAAAAGAATGCCTGAATATGTGTTTTTTACAAGGGGAGATGCGTACCCAGATGAATTTATTGGCAACAAGTTTTTCTGAAATACAAAGGTTTATTAGGCAAATACATGCTAACCAAAGAAAAGCCATGTAAAATTGAGTACCTTATTTTCAGAATAAAATTTAAGTAGCTTAGCAGTTGCACTAATCTGTTCTGGGCCATCGCACAGCCAATCAAATACCCTTTGCCCAGAACCCCTTCCACTAAAGTCACCCTACGCAACGGCTCGATCAAAGCGTACTGATGGGGCAGAAATATTGCAGTACTTCCTTCTGAGATTTCTGGGGGTGTTTCTTGCTAGGTACTGGTTACCCATTGACATGGAAAGGAAAAGGGCTGGCTTTGGCATGGAAACGTGGACTGGGAGCACGGACACTTTTTGGTATAGTCAGTACGTTACTGTCCCAAAATGCTTCCTCCTGGGATGATACACATATATGGATATGGACAAGGGTCAGGCCGAACTAATTATTGAGGCAATCTGCTCTCTGGTCCCTGTTTTGATGTATTGTCAAGCAAAGATAATAGCATATTACTTTTCAAAGATGTAAAAAGGTTTCTGAAGAGGTTCTTAGGGCCTTAGATCAAAGATACTGAAAAAATATCCATTACAATGATAATTTTGAAACTTTTAGACCAATACTGAGACATTTTTGTCAAAAAAGTCTCAATTTTTTTTTTTTTTTTTACACAGATTGCTTTTGCTTATTAGGAATTGAATTATTTCTTACCTGTAGCTGCACAAACTCACAGACCTGATTGCATACATTTAAAAGGGCAAAATCGAAATCTATCCCAAATGCTTACAAATAACAGCAAGTATGGGAAGTATCTTGTTACCTTTACTTTTATGGCTAAAAATACAGAGCAAAAGTAGTCTATAGTTGCTGAATACATGGTAAGCTTATGTCCCTCCACCCAAAAATGTTTTCACAACTGTAAGTAATGAGCGCTGTGCCATAAACTAGCCAAGAAAGCAAGTCTGAGACTTACCGTTTGGTAGCACAGCTTCAGTAGCACAAACAATTACGTGGAACTGGGTACCCCTGACACTTTAAATTACTGTATGACATCTGCAAACCGACAGTCCATGCCACGTAATTAAGAAATAAGAGATGTCTGGCAAGATTTATGGGTTGGGAGAACCTACTGAAACCTAATAGGTTTTTGACAGGACTGAAAAAGAACGGTCCGAGCTTAATGACTATACTGGTGGACCATATCTTTTCCTGACTAAGGAGGTTTTTAAAGAAGTTTTTATATTACATTTATTTGCTTTAAAAACAAGCAATTCAGGAGACTGCCTCATACTCAAAATGGAACTATTTATGATAGTTAGGCTATTAATGGAGCTGTGGGGCTTACACAACACAGGAATTTCCACACAGCTGTCTTCCTATTCCTCTGCTAAATCAAAGAGGAGGGAAATGTGTGTTCAGGTAAATAATATAGGGAAAAAAATCTCAAAACTGGCTTTGAGGAAAATCAGGAAGCTAGAGAAAATCAAGATTAAAATAATCTGCCTCGAGCTAAAAAAAAAATAAAGTAAGGAAAGGCTTTATCATACCATGGGATTCAGCACTGAATTCTTTACAGGAAAGACAAGACAACTGTGCACAAAAAAAAAAAAAAAAAGTTCAGTTTGCAGCTAAAGAAAGCTGGTCTGTTGCTAGAAAACGTTACTTCAGTGCTGTGTCTTTTACAAGGAAACGGATGATCTGTTTGAATTACTTTAAAGCTTGCTAAAGAGAACATAACATAAGGACAATTTTGCACTGACCTGGACTAGGTGCTGGAGACCTCCCCATTTCAGATGATTGCCTCATTTAAAATTGAGGTTGCAGCTCTGATCCATTTTATACCATTTCACACTGCTGACAGAGTATTTACATCAGGCTTCAACAAAAACTCTGATATTTTGTTTTCATTTCTTTTTTCCAAGCATGTTTTTTAATCCTTGGGCTGAAAAGGTTTCAAATCTGTCTCACAGCCCCATGCGAGGACTCATGTGGCATTTCTTATTCCCACTAGGTAAAGCCCACGGTGATGGCTTCAGGTGCCAACAAACTATGTCTAATGGTTTGAAAAGTCTCTGAACTCTCTTACTCAAACCCACATCCCTCCTTTTAAGAGACTCAGCTGTGTCCTGCACTGCAAAGCTCTCCATGGGTGTTATGTGCTAAGTCACCAAACCTGGGCTGGGCTGAGTAGCAGCAGCAGTTGATGAACACTAATTAAAATTTGTAAAGCCTGTTAGTTTTGCCTCATTCCCTTCTTTATATTTTGCTGCCGTGTATCGGTATCGTGTGTGGATGATGTCACCAAACAGTTCTGCAAACAGTTATGAAAACGGTGATCAGTAAAGCCTATCCTTAAATATCCCATAGCACCAAGTAAAACAGTTAGTTCTTACATGCTGAGAACTCAAATGCTGTATTTGTACTAAATATATACTACTGTGTCCTGCTCAAACACAGCCAGGCAACGAGCCTGGGGTTTGGTTTTCAGGAGGCGATCTCCTACAGTAAAGCCTTCCCGGAGCTTCTACTGACGCGTAGCTGAGGATGCAGCTCTTCTGCGGTTTAGCTCTTGGTCTTGCAAAAGCTGATTTGTGTGTCTAGTTTAAGGAGTTAACTACGTGCTGGTGTGTCTGTACCGGCGTTTGGTACAGACAGAGGCTCCTGCGGGATTGGAGATGCCTCCTTCCCTCGTTCCCTGTGGTGGTGGAGTGAGGCTGTTACACACCTGCTGCAGTGAAGGGTGAAAAACTAACAGGGCTGCTGCGTCTCTACCACATTTGGGTTCCTGATAGGGAATGCTCATCACGGTGAAGAGGCTAAAGTCCTTTCCATCTGCGTGCGTCCAAACTATCCTCTGACAGGAGCTCATGCTGACCTGAACGCTGAAGACTCACTTCTTCTCCGCAGGGTCACTGCTCTAGCAGGTTCCCTCCTGCCCTGCTGTGTGCTCCAGCTATTGTGGTTCTTTTGGGGACTGAAAACAACTTGTACTATCCCTTCCACCCTGCCTGCCAGGTTCCTCTTTCTGCCATCTCTCCCAGGCTCCCCACAGACCCCCCTGCTTTCCTGCTGCCATCAGGGCTCTGCAGGGCCTTCCCTGCCCACCCCAGTCTGCCATGGCTTGGTCCCACAGGACCACCCAGGCTCAGCCAGGCGGGAGTCCTCAGCTGCTCGGGATCTCCCAAACAGACTGAAAACATGCGGACAAATGAAGCAGCAGCCTCTGGCAGCCCGTGGTTCCCAGCCCCACCTTTGTCCATGCAGCCGCTTCGAGCTGCAGGGGCCTGGCAGACAGCAGCGGCAAGACCCCGAGGTGCTGAGGGGCAGGAGAACGGGCTGATGTCGAACTCTGACACAAAGCTAAAAGGCAAACCTGGAGCCATGCTGAAGAGTTGGCCTCGTTAGTAATATACGGAGACAGACCAAGGAGTCTTACCAAGAGGGAAGCAGGCAGCTACAACGTTCCTGAAGGATGCGCGGCTCAGGCAGTGTTCTGACTTTCTACTTCCTTTAATGATGGAGGAGGAAAAACAGTGTCCGCTTGTCTACAATCTGCTATTAATTGCAGAATGCATGCAACGAACACTACATACACAACTATATTTAGGAATTACAGACTATCAAACAATTAGAATTATTCTGCACTCTTGAATTAATTAATTCAATTAATCATAGAATCAAAGCTCCCTAGGATCATTGAGTCCAACTGTAATCCAAAGATTAGATATACCTAAGTAGCTTTTGATATAAAGAAGATACAGCGTCTCTTATAAAAAGGATCTCTTGTTTTCTGACTTTTTGAGAAAGCTTTTGGGTTAGTGCAACAGATACGTTAATATAATCTGCCAATATAGACTGGATACATGTACAATACTAAATGTAAATTAGAAGCCCTGTGCAAGTGAATTTGTCTCTACTTTCAGATGTAAACTCTTCTAAGAGTTTACATCTAAGAGTAGTGAGTAGAACTTTACTTCCAGAAACTAGAATAAAAGTCAGCTGTAATTTTGCAGGTTGTTGCAGAAAGAAAATAATTCTTATACTGGTATAAAAAAACCAGGCAAAGTAATCCTCACCTTTTTACTAAAGCTTCTTGGATGTTACAAACCCTGTGAAATGAATATGATTAAAGATCCTAATATATAAATGATGTGAAGCACACTACAGATTTTTAGAATTTCTGTGTTGTTGCCTTTAGAGGATAAAATATGTGTTATTTCCAAGAGGACTATATGTTCTGGTAATACAGCAATGCCTTTTCTGTGGCGTGCACTTGCTATTATGTAAGTGAGAGGTCTGCAAACCAGACTGATTAGACCGTGTCAGGCAGAAAAATGATGAGGTGTGTTCCAGCACACAGAAAGCAATTCCAGAGGAGGGAAAAAAAAAGCCTAAATCAAGGAGTTATTAACTAAGGAGAAGCAAATAGCTTTTCTTTTCCCACTGGTTTCTCCCATAACATCTTCATTAACATGAAACATAAAATCCCGAAATAAAGCATTAAAAAAAAAAAAAATCAACCACTGACAGTGTTTAAGAGGCAATCACATGTCAAAGCCTTTTCTGAATGTTTCAATGGTTAGCTGAATCCTGTATTTCAAAGCAGTGGAATTTGCTAGGTATATTTTTTCCTGCGATCAGTAATCCACATTAACACCACCACAGTGACAGGTTTTGTTCTTGAAAGTCAATTGTATATTACACTGAAATGGTGATAGCATCTAGTGTTCCTAAACGTTCACTGTATCAAGAAAGTGTGAAGCCATCAGCCACAAGAGGTATTACCAGCAACTGAATTTAGGGGACTCAGTAAGCCGAAATGCCAAACGCTGTCACTCCAACTGTATCAAGCACCGTAAAATGTTCTAAAGCAAAGTAAAAGTACCTTATGACCCCTGATGTTCAAACTGAGACGTCAAAACTATTTGATGTAAACAGCCTTTTAAATTGGCTTAATCAGCTAAGAGCATCTCTCTTGTTTGTGACATACACTAAACTACATTAGTTTGATATTACCAATTTATTGCAGCAGAAGTTTAATTTCAGGAGGCTCGCTAGCCTTAATTTCTTCTAGAACAGCTATCTGGTAGCTTATTTGCAATATGATTTAATTTATTACAGCAGAGCTCTCTTTACTAGCTCAAGAAGTTCTGTAGTGGATGTATGCAGCTGCAGGTATTTTTCTTACAAAGAGAAAAGAGAAACAAAGCGAAGAGGGCTGCCTTCCCCTGCCGGACCTCATCCGTACACATCCATCCATCATCGATGGGTCTTGCTCCTCTGCACCTATCTCCACAGTTCATCAACGGAGCTCTCAGGAAATGGTGCTACCTGACCTCATCACAGAAGTATCCGAAATTTCTGCTGACCAATGCAGTACTGTAGAGCTGCTGTTTCCAGACATGCAGGATACAGGATCTGCATCTCTCAAACACCCCAAACTAGCTGGAAACTTAAAATGGAATTAAAGATTTTAGCTTAAGGACTGCTTGTCTACGGCTTTTAACACAGAAACTCTGTTACACCGACAGAAAATCCTCTCACATCACTGATGTTTGGGATGGCACAAGTCACAGCGAAATTCATGTTCAAGATTAAGAGATATGGGACTGGATCAAATAAGACTATTAATGAAATATTGAAAAAATTAAGACGGCATAATCTACACTAAAAGAAGAGATGCTGTTCTTCGTCACACCCCTGTTCTAGTCTGTAACTGGATTTTTCAACCATTTTAAGCTAAATAATCCCATTTAATGTGTTGGGTTCTGTTCTGTTTCACTTTCAGCAGGCTGTTTTCCCCTCTTCCTTTGGGAATCTCTCGTTATTAGGCTTTGCCTCAGAATACTGTATGTCCTCTTCAGTAATCTGTGCTTTCTGGAGGTTTCACGTTATTCCTCTCCCCCTGAAATTCTCTATCACTTGCATATCTGATCATTATGTTGTTTACTACCTTATTATGATTAACTACATATGAAGATAAAACATACTATATTTTACTATCAGTTCTCTAGTTTTGATCTTATGATGCAGTACTCATATGTACATCTGTTTTTTCCCCAGAAAATAGGAAAACATCTACTAAAAATGTCTTACACGCCAAAAATATAGTTGCTGAGCCTGCCTATTCTAAAAATTGCAAACATGACAGAACCAAAGTTTTTTGCGCGAGAACAGGACTTGAATGGCTTAAACGTGGTTTTTGTGGTTTTATATTCTGGGCCAGCAGCACAGAGTAAAAGTGCAGCCTCAAGGTGTCTTGGCAGCTGACAACAGCCAGAATGACAATAGCACTGTGATCTCTATGGCTTTTTGTCAAAGTAAAAATTGCGTTACTGTGTGCTTTTACAGGTGACAAGACCAAAAGGATGGTGTTAGGGTGCTGGGAGACAATGTGCTGACAAGGGTATTGGTTTACCGCACCTTTTCAGATCAGCTTTGACTATGATATACATAATCATAGGATTTTAAAAGCATTCTGCCCCTTACATTGTTACAGCATCACAAAGGAGAGGATCAAACATCTGGGAAAATTGGTAGGAAAACTGATGACAACTAGGAGGGAAACTGAAGGTAGAAAAACGGTTGACGGATTATTATGTTTCAAAAACTCAACAGTAAGCCTCAAATTTACTTGCCTTACTTATAAAAAACCTGCACGCTTCCCCGTGTTAACCTAAAGGTAAACCAGATGGCACACCAGAATGCCCGTTTCCACGCTTGTAGGTACACCAAGCCGGTTTGTGGGAATGTGAGTATTTGTGTATGTACGGTGTGTACTGGAGGTTAGATAAGTCATTAAGGAGAAAGAATTGCAGTGACTGCCTCAAGCCTCTCAAGCACCTGTCCCAAGGCAGGTCATTTTTCCATGAATAATCAAAGAGCTCTGTAACCCCTGATGTCAATGATTTGGAGGAGATGCATGGCCACACGTTCCAAGGATTTTTTATTGACACGTACAGCGCCTTTCGGGAGCCTCAGAAGGCATTTCTGGGATTATAAACTAAACACATCTAAGACTCATTACATTCTAGAGTGCACAGAAATACAACTGCCTCAAAGGCCTCCCTCTCTTGAGATTAAAGGCAGCGTTTATTACTTTTTAAGAGACAATGAACAAGAGTCACATTCGAAAACTTACCAGAGAAGCCTGACCTTGGGCACAAGTCCTTATTCTGTCAAGGCCTTGAGCTGGCGTATGATACAGACCTATACTGACAAGTGTCAAATCTGAATACTGGGGTTTGTTGAGGGTATGCCAGATCCTTTCTGTACTCTTTAATATCCAATGGTAATAACTTGTGGATAAATAAGGGTTATTACCAGCGAGTAAGCAGAAAATTCAAGTGTTTTCTACGTGAGCATAACTATTATGGTGCTTTTAGAGCTGTAGAATATATGTCATCATATGCAAGGAATCAACGCTTGTGTTGATACAGTGGTTACACGTAAGAAACGCAAGGTGCATCTACCATTCCTCTAGTTACTGGGTAAGAGACATCTTTTACTCGGCGCTCGTTAGACCACGTATGGAATACTGCCAAGTTGGCACACCCCGGTCCCAACAGCATGAGAAAGATATTGATAAACTGAAGTGAGTTCAGCAGAGGGTCACCAGCGTGGTTGGGGCTGAAGCACTTGCCCAAAGAGAAAGGCTGAGGGAATTGGGCTTGTGCAGCCTGGAGGAGACAGTTTCAGCAGCCTCCCAGCGCCTTCAGGCAGGTCAAGAAGACCGAGCTAGGCTTTTCACAGAGCATGGCAGGAGAAAACATATCAGGCAGTGGGTATCAGTTAAAAGAAGGGAGGTTCAGACCAGTTATACGAAAAACTTTTTAACTACTAGGACAGTCAAGCATTGGAACAGATTTCCCAGAAGTATCCTGGTGCCTCTGTTCTAGAGGTTTTTAAGATGAAAGTAGATAAAACCTTGACCTTGTAGCTGGCCCTGTGTTGAGCAGCAAGTTAGGCTAGAGAGCTCCTGAGGTCCCTTCCAACCAGAATTATTCTATGATACTGGAGCAGAAAAAGGTAGGGGTACGCTTTCCTCTTACAGCTTTACACAAAACTATAAATAGTGCTGTTTTGAATACCTCCCTCTCTCTCAACACCACATTTTCACAGTCATGTGGTGTAGGCAATTGTTTTCTCTTTTGATTCGGAAGAAAAAGTTCTACGCCAATTCTCATGTGAAGCAGTGCAGAGCTAAGTTGTGTGCATCTAATCAAAACACCATGCAGACATACTTGCATTTAGCTCAGTTTCCAGTTGTAATAACTGCTTTTGTCAACTGGAAGCACTATCAAAAAGGAGAACGTCATCTCTCAGTAAAATGGAATTAAAACATACAAAGTTTGTAATTTCAGTTTACGGCTAAATCTCCAATTGCTTCGTTAGCTGTTGGGTGTTACTCCTGAGAAACAACGTTTTACACGAGCAGTAACGACGACAAACTGTTTGCGGATCATAGGCGCCTACCTAGTGTTCAAGGTGATTGCAATACGGCACTACCGAGTTCATCCACGCGAGCATCTTGCCAGTGAGCTGTTCAGAAATTCGTACTTACTTCAAACTCTACAGAAAATATTCCTGCAGGAGATAACTAAGGGCCAGTGAGAGAAGAATGAAAATAGTATGTTCTGGCATACTTGAACTAGTAGAATGCTCCAAGAATAAGCAAACAAAACTCGAAATAAAAAAAGGAAAAAAACCAAACCCCAAACCTGACAGACCCCTTCTGACTTGACAGGGGATATATTAGGATTCAACTTTGCACTTGTTTCCAGGAGGTGCAATGTTTGTGTGCTACTTGGAGTTAATAGAGGAAAAGGGATGTTTCCTGCATTTCTAAAACACAAGACAATTTTCCAAGTACTTTGTGCGGTTTCCAGAAAAAAACATATAAAATATTTTCCCCTCATGTCTTTTCTTTCTTTTTTTTGAAATCCAGTTTAAGATTTTTCTATTGCAAGAGGTATTATTAATTCTGTATTCAATTGTTCTGATTCTGCATAGAAAAGAATTTGACATTTTTAATAATTTTTCCAATTTTAGGTCATAGATAGGTCTAAGTGATATTTCCCTTCAATAAAGATCAGTAACATAATATAATTTATTTAAATTCCTGGCAGAACTTCAAATCAACGACCTAACCAGTGAGACAAACAATACCTTTAAATAATTAAATTCAGGCTAGCATCTCTGCAGACTACAAAGTTTTACTAAAAACTTTTAGTAAAAATCAAAAAGTAGTAAAAAATCAAAAAGTAGTAAAAATCAGAAACAGAGCAATGGGAATTTTTATTAAGTCATACATTAACACACCTGTTTCTGAGACATGCAGAACAAAACATTTCCTAGAAATGTAATTCTGTACCTCAAAAGTAAATTAAGTTTGAAATTTCACTTTGGAAATTTCATAAGGATTTTTTCTTCTTGAGTGTATTTAAAGTTATTTTAAGACAAAAGTTGTTTGTTTCACTCACTTGGTAAAATGTTTTCTTAGAAACAAGCTCTTAGAAAGTCAAAATGCACCTATTAGCTCTCTGCGTATTATGGTATGTGAAGCACCATTTGTACCTGCAAAACCAGAGGGCCTTTTTTCGGCTCTGCTAATCCCTCTTGAGAGCTGGGAGGGTTACTCTCTGTGAGGGGCAGATTTTCTACGAGTAGCAGTTCTACATAATTTCTCCTCATAAAAATTCCATGAGTTCATACATGTGCCGTATCAGGAAAGCGTGCAGACTTCATAAGCAGCCAGGGAAGGAGCTGTGGAAAACCGCCCCCAGCATTCCTCGTCCCACACTCACATACCAGCTGGCAGAGCCTTAGAACAGTCACCGCCTGAGCAGAAGGGAAGCTCTTTGAGTTTGCCGAAGGGCTCTGTTAGAGCTGTACCACTTACCTGCACGTTGGGAGGATGGATGCTGCAAGCTGGCAGCACGGTTACAGCGTCGTTTGCCGTGTTAGTGTTGGACAGGGTAAGACTCACAGAATGCATGAGGTTGGAAGGGATCTCTGGAGGTCATCTGGACCATGGAAAACCTGAAGGGGGAAGATGAAAGACAAGATTTTCTAACCTGAGCAGTATATTGAACTGTTTAACACCATACCACTTGACTAACTGTGCTCTGGAAAGTGCTGCTTCTGTCTGGCAGATCTCTCAAACAAGGCACCCAGAATAACTCATAATTTTGGACAATCCTGGCCCTAACCCTTTGCCACTCTTCTTCATTATTCAAATCTGTTGGCAACTGTCTTTCCTCTCTCATCTGCCCCAGTCCCTGACAGCAAATAACGGGTGTATTTTGGTCGGTTACAAAGACTCGTTAGCTTAGGCAACTGATCGAAGAATTTTGTGTACAGCAGAACAACAAGTATTATAAAAGGCTAAATTCCACACTCTCAATAAATTCATAATTACTATTGTGTTCCTTGTTCTACCTCTTTCATTTTACTACGTTGTATTGTGGGTCTTGATTTTAGCAGTAGGTAATGAAATAATTAATGTAACAATTGCTTTTTCTTGAGCAGAACAGTTTGAAAAATAAAGAAAAATATCTCAATTTTTACTAAATATTATAAAAGTCACTATGAAATATTTTTATACTTCTTTGCATCTATCCGCATTTTTTCCATTCATTTCTCTCTTGTTCTTCACCTGTGACAGGAGTTTCTTTTCAAGTCACGTCTTTAAGCTTACTTTTGCTGCACTAGTGACATCACTTTCAAGCCCTCGTTCATGGGAGATCCCCCCAGCTGGCTGTAAAGTGGATATTGGCTCTGTATTTCACTCTCGTATTCTGGGTTCATTCGGAGGGTGACAGTGTCCTTCCTGTTCAGCAAGATCTTAATCAGACTTACTTTTGCCAGACTTCTCACGTTGTTTTGCCTTGTGGAATGCTGTGATTTGGGCATACAGCTTTGTAGGTGGGTACCTACGAAGCTGTCGTGCCGTTTCCAGTTATTTGAAGAAGCAATTGCGTGTAAATGTGTCAACACTTTCCTTTAAAAAAGTCATCGCTACTGCCTCCTTTCCTAGGAAGTATCTAAAGTAACTGTCCTAAACTGACTTGCATTTGCTGAGATTCAAAGTTTGCTTTTAGAAGAAAGTTGAACTTTCCTGCATTTTTTAGAGTTATTTGTTTTTGTCATGTCCCTTTCCATTTAACTTTGACTTCTGTTAACACGGTGCTGTGCTATGCAGATGTTTCCTGGACTATCTCTTTTACAAAGGATGGACTAATGGGATTTCTCTTGAAGCATTATTTTCAAAACAGCGTAATAAAAATATTCCACTTCTTGTTCTCTTTATCTGGTCTCATATGCAGGGTAAGAGCACAGGCTGAGTACACAAACGGTGAAGACCCTGTAGGATACGGTGTTTGGGTAGAGACTAGGACTTTAGTTATCAACCATCTGTACAAATGTAGATCCTATTATGATGTTTTCCCCAAATGCAAGCGCTGTAGAGCATGCAATACTGATAGGAACCTGTAATGACTTTGACCTTCTAGAAAATGTTATGTCAGAATAGACATCAAATACCTTGAAAAATATGAGGAAACATTCTTAACTTTCTCTGCTTCAGTTTTTTTGATTGTCTCATTCAGCATATGCAGATTTTTCCTTTTTAGGCCAGTGAGCTTGGCATTGAAGACCTCTGGTCCAAAGCTGTCCTTGACTTTTATCTAATTAAAATAAATTCTTTTCTTCTGCTCTGCCTCACATCCAACAAAGATCTACTTCATTAGCTCTTGCTTGTAACCTACTCCTTGCAATACTCCTGGCTTCAGAGTCCGCAAATGGTACCCTCATTGAATTATTCTACAGGGAAGTGAGATGATTCTTTCATGTTATTCTTTGCTAGGCTTGTGGGAACAGAGAGAGGTTTTTCTAATAGGCTTTTCATACATGCACTGTACTACCAAGCTCAGGGCAAACAGAAGAAGAATAAGGAATCATTCACTATGTCTCTTTTGAGAGGAGAAAAAAATTACATAACTGCGTGAATATATTCCACTTGCTTAAATTCTCAAAAAAAAAAAAAAAAATTACTAAGTTGACTAGAAAAATCCAGACATTTTGAAATGCATTAGAAATCTCTTTTCTATAAAGTGTTTTGGTGGTGGATGAACGTGGGAGGCAGCTGTAGCTAAAAGCAGTTTTTGAAGCCTATTTAAAACGTGGTTTGTGTCAGAAAGAAAATTCTCAATTTCTTCTTATAGGTAGTTTATAACAAAAGTAATTTTATAATTTGCTGATTCAAAAGTCATATAAAGCATTTAGACCTGTAATCTTAAAATTATTATAACACCTATTTAGATTCTTACTCTTAATATATATCTTTAAATTATCTCAAGTTCAACATGTTCATACAAACCTTTTATAACGATGCCCCATTTCCTCCTAGATACCAGTGTGCCATCACATTTAGTGCGATTTCCTAATGGGATCAAAGATCTTCCTCAATTCATACCCATTGAAGCGAATGGAGGGTTTTGAGAGAATAAAGACTTCTTTTTCCTCAGACTACTAGCAAGCCTCCTGTCCATCAGAAATCCTCCAGAACCGCAGGCAGTGATACCTAGCGCTTTTGTCACCAAACTGGAGTTGAGATTTCTAGAAATATATCTCTTTTTCATAACTGACAACAACATTAGTTTTACTTGGCTCTACCGCAGCCATTAGATACACATCCCAAACACTCCCCGGCATGTCACATGGTCCCAGAATAACAGGTTGGGAGGGACCTCCGGAGCTTATCTAGTCTGGACCCTAAGTCCCGTAGGAGCAGTTACACAGGACCAAGTCCATTTGGGATCGCACCTTCTCCGAGGAAGGAGATGCCAGAGCCTCTCTTGGCAACCTCTTCTCACCTGCTTGATCATCCTCATGGGTTAAAATTCTTTCCTATATCTAATCAGATTTTCTCATGTACCAACACATGCCTGTTGTGTCTAGTCCTATCACTGTGCACCTCTGAAACAGCCTGGCTCTGCCTTCTCTGTACTCTCCCATCAGGTGCCTGAAGGCAGCAATAAGTTGCCCCTGAGCCTTTTCTTCATAAGGGTGAACAAATAATATTCTAGCAGCCTCCCCCATCTATCATACGCTCCAGCTGCCTGACCCTCTTGGTGACCCAGGCTAGACTTGCTGTAGCCCTAGAAAATCCTGTTCTTTGGAGATTTCCAACCATGAGGGGAAAAAATAGTGCTGTTACGGTGGATATTTAGCTACATGAGACCAAACACATTAAATTCGGAATAGGAATAACAAAAAAATCTTGTATCTTTTCACATGTAGAAGTTGGAGCCCAGTCAGAGATACACCTAAAAATACATTAGAGATTTCCACAGAAATCATCAAGAAGTAAACACTCGCATTGCATTCAGTTTCAAGGGAACTGAGATAGAGATCTAAATGATTAAATCAGGTATGTTGCATATATATGTATAAACGTGGTGCAGCTTTATGCCACATACCTGCTTCTCATCATTTCAGGCCTGAAGTTTTGGATTATCAAACCACTCACACTGCCCTAGCGCAGCTCATTGACATTTCAGCCGAAATAGTAACAAGCCACGTGAAAAATAATCCACTTATTGCCTACCTGAAACGTATCCTGTGCTGACTCAAGCTGACTTTTGGAGCAAGACAGTCTCTTCAGCAAATACCCACTTTTAATATTTAATTTTAGCTAGACACATCTGCCAAAGCACGTACTGAGTTAGTAGGAAACAGGGCAGTTCACAAGCAGAAGTACTGCTTGTACATTCTCAAGTACAATTCGAGGAATATGATTTTGATGATATCTCGGGGTAAAGGATGATTTCTGCAAAAGGCACTTAAACGGAAGGAAACCAACAGCAGCTTTGTGACGTGGTGAAAAGATACGGATTAAATGTATCAGAGCTGTTGCTAAGAGGAACTGACAGAGCTGCTGAAGTAGCTCAATGACCTGATTAAGACAGTAGCGAGAAACCACGTTTCTCTGTCCACCTCTACAAGATTTTATAGTAAATTACTGTATTAGCTCGGTATATAGAGACTCCCTCCTTGAAATAGATGTCGGATTGCCATGTAGGAAATCCTGAGGAATATGCATAGTCACCACTAAGTCTCATTACTTTTATGCAATTGAAAAGAATAACATCCACAGGTGTGTAGGCTGAAATTGAAAAAAAAATTACATTAAATATCATATAGTTCTGATGCAAGAAAAAAATACTTGAAACATTTTTGTCTTCAGAAAATTTCAGTTTGTTATAAAAGGTCATAATGAAACTCTAAAAACATCTTACACTGACTTCTGGACATACAATAATCCCTCTTCCTCAATAGCCAGCATCTTCATTTATCCATTTACTCCCTGTAAATTCTTTAAAAGCCCAGAAGTTTGGAAGCAGCCTCTTTATGACCTTATATTTTCAACAAGCTTAAATTGAACCCCCCCTATTAAACTCACGAACAGGCCTTCATATAACTTCTTAATATAAACTCTTAGAAGCTGAACAAGCTTTCTGGTTTCTACCCGTTCCTGTACCACATAAAATGAAGTCTTCTAAAAATAAGTTCCTTTAAGAACCCTTGCAGCCTGATATTCTAACACGGAAATCCTTCTTCCATTTCATTCTCAAGTAAATATTACAGAAGACAGTTTGTCTTTATGAAGTACCGTTAAATAGAGTCTTACTGTTACAGGGGGGCTGCATCGGTGTGGGATGCCCGTATGTGACAACATGACAGTCTTTGCTGTGGGGTGAATCACAGCGCTGGGAAGAACAGTGGCAGAGCAGAGCGGTTCTTGCACCAGAGCTGCTGAGACCCAGAGCCCGGTGTCTGAGCACACACCAGCCTTTGCTGGATGTTCAGTCGGGACTTTTAAGCGAAGCAGCCATGGGACACGCGAGCTCTGAGCACGGATGCAAGGCCAGTGACCCACGGCAGAGGACTGGGTCAGCGCTGGGAGCAGCCGTGCCAAAGCACTGCAGTATGGCTGCCCGGGGCTTGTATTTTGGCTTCCACAAATAGTTTGTTTGTCCATATAAAAAAGAATTCTTTCTTATCTGCAACCAAGTTTTTCTTAGTCTCTGTCATAGACCTTTACCCTACTAGTAAAATCACGTTAATGTACATTTTTTGCAATAGCTCAGCCTCGATGTTCTATATAGCAACACATCTCATTGGCGAGGTCTGTCAAATATCTTTAACTTCTTCCTTCCTGCCTTTTATGGGCAACTCTTTCTCATAAGTTTTCTTTTCTTTCCCTCCACCTATCTAAATATTGTATCTTTCAACTACTTCACTGTTCTTCGCTTGTCCCGTAATTTCTCTCACACAATCCAGTCCACGATGCTGCATATCATTTCCTTGAATCCCGTGGACAGGACAGGAGCTGGACAGCCCAGCACAAAGGCTCATGAGTCCTTAGCCCTACCCTCTCATTTTGCATTTTCTTTTCAAATTTCTACTCCATGTTTCTCTCTTCGCATTCTATGCGGCCAAAAAAGAAAAGAAAGCACATTTTAGTGTTTGAAGGTTCAGCATCCCATAGTAGGGTTTAGGAACAAAAGAAAAAAAATCACAACACAGACAAAGGAAGGTAACGTGGGAAGGTCTGAAGAGGAGATGTAAGAGGTATTTGGAGAGGAGTACCCTCCTTCAGTTCTGAATCCTGTTTTACTGACTCTGTTGCAGCTTTTTTTATTTCTGTGCCCTGCTTACAGCGGTATCCATCATCAGTAGCAAACTGTGGAGAAAATAACATACGGAAAAAAAATCCAGTCCATTTAATTGTTTTCAATTTGTGTGTGAAACCATTCCACGTACGTTATTTTTAAACGCAGAGGGAACAGCTCTCACCGCCCTGCCTGCTAACGAAGGGATGGGAACGACTATATATCATCTATTACAACTGCTGAAAACACGCTACAGTGCATGCTATCAAAAGAAAGGTGTTTTTCTAAAAAAACCGCACGGGTTTCACTGTCTGTGAGAAATTATGAGCAGGATGGCAAAGGGTGTTTACACAGACGCTTAGCCAGGAAACAGAGTGTTTTCCACAGATACAGTCATCCAGGGAGCACATCTCTGATTTTCATGAGCTCCCTCCCTCTGTTCTCATACTCCTGTAATTAGATCGAGAAATCTATCTGTAGGTGAGAAAATACCTACGGTTCTGTGCAGCGTATTCAAATGCTGCCTCTCTCCTCTAGGTAAGTGCTACCACACTGAGGCCATTGGTAGGAATTTTACACAGCAAGATAAACAAATGCAAACCCCTTAAGGAAACACACCAACTGCAGGATAGCTTCACAGCGAGTCGTTACCAAAGCTCTGTGTAAGAAGACTATAAAAGACTTCTCTGTATATCTCCTGTGAAATGCAGCACTGCTTATTAGCAGGCTGGACGGAAAGCCTCGTGAGGTAGAAAGTCTTGTCACTTTATTTGTATGTGCTTTCCTGCATCTTAAGTTGCAGCTTAGGATCCCTTAGGATCATGTGAGGCTCGGTTATATATGAGAGAGCTGTGCTATAGAGCTGCGAGCGTGTAAGCCTGGCAGCTGGGTAGTGTTATGGTTGCTGCTTTCCTGTGCTAAGCTGATTTACTTGTTTAAGGTCTGACCTCATCATCCTGTCAGTATGGATTCCCACCTATACAGTTAGCAGCCGCTCAGCATCGGCGTGAAGAGCTCGCAGTGTATTAATCAGAGGAGAGAGGGAGAGAGCTACCGGTATTTGTTCTTTTGTTGTCTTTTCTTAAGAAGAGGAGTTGAAACACAAGAGATAACAAAGAATCCATTTCCTTTCTAAAAGAATAGGCTTTTGTGGTTTTTTTTTTCCCCTGAAAAAAATGTCAGTCTCTGGAAAGAAAGAGTTTGATGTGAAGCAGATCCTGAGGCTCCGCTGGAGGTGGTTCAGCCACCCCTCGCAAGGCTCCACAGGCACGGGGGGCTGCCATCAGCAGGAAGGATATGAGCACAGAGGGACACCGGTTCAGAACAGGTTGAAGAACCACGCTCGGGACAGAAACGGGCTGAAGAAAAACAGCAGTCCTGTTCACCACAATATACTGGCACCTGTGCCAGGTCCAACCCCAGCGCACCACCGGTCTCTTCCAAGCTGGCATCAACAGAATCTCATCGAACAGCTTCGATCAAATGAGGGTACTCCAAAACCGAGCACAGAGGAAAACAGTGTCAAAGAAGATCCAAGTAAGACCCCACAGGAGTTGCAGATGATCACCGAAGAGAATTCAGATGAATCTGCAGAGAGGTAGGAGTTTTAAAGTCTGCACTTAGCAAGCCGTACTTCTAACTAAGTTATTCCCTCAACCTGTCTTTGTTTTTAACCAGAGCTCCAGCCTGCATTAGTCTTACCTTATATATGTGCACACCCACACTCAAATGAATGGGAACACTTTCACACTAAAAAAATGAACAGGAACGCTGTCATGAAATTTTGAGCTTTGCTTAAGATCCACCATTTCATAACTATTTCATGAAAATCAAATCTGCCAGTTTGTTACATTTTCTCTATTACAGTTTACAGCGTATTAATTTTTTTCCTTGATTTATTATGTTTAAGTGCGATTTAAAGTGAGCCTTCTGAAATATTGTCCTCATTCTGACTTTTCCAATGGGTGCAACTTTGACAAATGGGAGCTGCGGGAGGTGCACAGTCTGTGTGGTTGCCATCGAGCTGTCAGATTTCTCACTGCTTTTTTTTACTGCCTTCTCGACAAGCATAATTAACCTTGAACTAGGTGGAAAGGAAGCTTCATTACTTGCTTTTTTCAAAGGTTTCTTTGAAATCACATTACTTTCACAGCTTGTTTAATATACTAAGACAAATACTTTCTGCAAGGTCAGGTGAAAAAGCATTACAGCTGTGAGACCTTAAAGGTGTAAGCACAAAGGAAGAGCTATTTTAAAGATGTTAATACAGAGAAGAAAATGTTAATACAGAGAAGAAAATATTAATACCTGTTATTTAAGCAAGCCTTTTAATTTGCTATGATTTCTTTTTTCAAAACTGATGTGTGTATTATTACCTTATAGAGTAACAATTTCACCCCACCTTTACCCCCACTTTGGACTCAAATTATGCATTTATAATGAGATTATTAGCATCATTTGATGAGATTGCCATCAGTCTTTGGGACTAATTTAGGTTTCTTAATTTGTATTTAAATACACATCTATCTTACTTGAAGTCGTAGTCTCTCTCAGTAAAAACAAAGCTGACAGCTTGTGTATTTTTAGCAGTTATTATTTTTCAAGTTGTACATCTGGTGTGGGGAACATCTGCAGGCTGAACAGAAACAAAATGCATTCCAAAATGTCATTTTGAAACCAATACAAGTAGTCAATATGTACGACATAAAATCGTTACAGAATAAAATCAGTGAGGGAGGAACCTGGTAGTTGTGAATGGTTACTAGTGAACTGGTTTGTAATAGGTCAGAAGCATAATGTTAGTATAAAGTATTGAATGACAGAACAAATTTCCTGAAAAATAAAAAAAAGGTAATTTTAGGCACACCTTAGAAAGAAAGTCAAATTAATTTGAAGAAAAATAAGGAACAGTGACTAACCAAAATAAGATCCTATATCAGGTGAAGAAGGAGGTTAAAAAAAGCATAATCCATTCAGTTTGGAAGGTAATAAAGTACTATCTTCTAAAAGAAGACGTGACAGTTTCTCCAGCTATATGTAAACTTTCTGCTAAGACCTCAAGAAGTTTTGTGCCTCCCTATTCATTCAAATTTAAGTTCTTCTCTCGAGCTGTTTAAATTTGCAGCTTTTGGAAAAGTTTTGGGAATGTATATATCTTGAAAAGTATCCTTATATTCAAATCAGTGTCTTTTCTGCTATCAGCAAAAGCTTTTTATGCATGTGGTAGGTTAAAAACTATCTTAACATACACCTTAAAAGGCTGAATTTGTGACAAATTGTTTAGAAAGTGATTCATGACTCTAAGTTTCTCTATAATTAAATTTTTATTTCAAGAAAATAAAAGAGATCATTAAAGATACCTTAACATAGCTCCAATTTCTTAAATATGTACCAACAGAAATCGTTAAGTAAATCACTGTTCTCTTCCCCAATATTACCCAGCACAGGCCACACACGAATTAATATGCTAATCGATTGGGTAGAAATGAAATCCTGTGAAGCAGCCAAGCAGCCTTGTATCTACATCTATCGCTAGCTATATCTACTGGATCTATATCTAGTTCTGGATATATTTTCATCTCTTCAGAACAATGACTCATAGCTTTGAAATCATCCTTTTAAATCATTTTGGGGCCACATTTTTCTTTAGAAGATCCAAATAGTCACTTCAATCGTCACAGTCAATCGTAATCAATGGGATCTGCTCACAATTAACACATCTGAAAATCAGCCGTTTGCAGGATCCTGAGTCCATCTTCTCGCTCAAAGCCACTGCCTAACGGACTGTACACTTACTGCAGCCATATGCTCTTCCACATTCGTACCTGAGGACACCAAAGACAACCTGATGAAATGTGCCTTTCATTCCATAAAATCTTCAGAGTGGTTGTCTCTAATGCAGCGAGTGTACCTCTGCCCATAGAAGTCCCATTTTCAGCTGGACTCTAAAGCAGGACATTGCTACATGTCACTTGGACATTGAAAATAGTAGGAAAGGATAGAAAGTCAGGCCAAGTCTTGAGCAGGCTATGAAAGAAATTCCTACCAGCAGCTAAATGCTTCCTACAAAAAAGTCTTGGAAACCTGAAAACAATATTCTCAATTTCTTTGGAAAAACTTGAAATGTCTTTTTCTTAGCAACCTCAGGACTTAACGCTTTCAGTGATACAAACGTAGCACCCTGGGGTCTGATGAAAAAAGCCTTGTTTACTGAGGAGGAAAGGTAAAGAAGAACGTTCCGAACAACAGTTCCATTTTGAATATACTATCATCAATACACTTGTTTCTGCTTTCTGCATGCTTTTTTGGGTACTCCTGTTCCCAAATTGAATAGTGCAAGATTGAAAGAAACCCTTTGGATCTACAGGCTTGTGCCTGAATGATATCCCGTGACAAATGACAGACAAACTGAGGGCTTAAGTGACCAAAAGTGACTTGTTTTGCAGTAGCAGTAGCCAGTTAAGATGTGACCAACCAACGAACGGTAGGTGCAGGACGGATAAAGAAATTGCTTATTAGCACAAGGTTAAGTAAAGCATCCCAGCATGCCTGGGGACTGTCTTGTCCAGTGTTGCTAAGGGAACATACTCCACAGGTATTAGTGTTCTAGAAGCATCTAAAATTTGAGGCCTTGACATGCTCTAAGGTCCTTATGGAAGTTGCATATCTATAGATTTGGAAAAAACTGAACGGTGGGCGATAGACGCTTCGTTGACCTAGCCTGATTCCCCCTCATTCTATTCCTTGAATGCGGGTTGGGACATTTTCACAGGTGAAAGGCAGTGGAACTAGCTAAAACCCGAATAGATACCAAGCTATTTTGTTTACTTGTACACTGTATTTCCCCCTATAAAATACTATGGTAATACTGGGATGGTCAGAATGCTAAACCTGCAGAGTATGGCCGTGCAAATGAGAGCAAAAACCTTCAAAGACTTTAGGTTTGGTTTAAAGTCAGTAGGAGCTTAAGTGAGCTCTGAAGGAATGCGTGGTAGATAAACCATGAATTGCTTCTGGTTCAGAAGGCATGGTTGTGGATCCTTGTGCACTAGCTCATTGATGATCACCTCTGATCTCCTCTAACTGTCTGGAATCTTTTGAGGTCAGGCTCCTCTGTCAGGGAAACCTTGAAGCAGATCCTTTTCTTTCAAAGAAAGTGATCCTCAGCGGTCCAGAGACATTGGCAAGAACTCAGAGGACTTAGTTGCTAGATGGTGTTTGACAGTTGATAAAAACTTTGCTCATGTACAACACATGGACACAGACAAACCAACAAAGCACTGATACCTCCTCCTAAGAGGACTCCATGATATTAAATTACCTTGATTACTCCCCTTGATAAAGTTTGGACTCATAGCCATGACTGCACTGACCTTTCGACGCGAGCACCATCCCTAGTATTGATTAACATTATGCTACATTGCCACATCAATGGATGCCCACTTGCTAGGCGATATCTTATAATTCCATAAATGCACTCTTGAAGACCACGCGTGCTGGTGTCTGTTCCTAGCTGCCCAGAGGCAGTTAGATTTCAATAATGAATGTAGCGTTCATTCATGACTTTTCTCTTATGCATTTTTTCTGTGTTTATGGCTGAAAAATTGCTGACAAACTCTAGTTTGGTTGACAAACCCTTGTTTTGCTGAAGATACATGCTTTCTAATTTCAAAGACAAAATATACTTCTAATTAACTTTAATAGCATCTTTTGATGCCATAATCCAAGCAGTCGGTGCTGATGTACATGGTGACAGATAACTGGGAAGAATATCCTCTTAACTGAGGCAAAGCATTTTCTGTAGTGACTATTTCCGATGTTCAGTTATTTTGATAATTCATCTTAAGACATTAAAACTCAATTTTACTTTTTTTCTTTTTGTCAGCCATATGGAAATAACTAACAGACAATTTCTCTTACTGTCTATGACATATACATACACACACATATATATGCCTATTTCAGATATTATCCCTTACAAAGAGGATTTCCCTGGAGTTCTGTTTTTGTTTCCAGTGGCAGATAACAGTTTTTGGCTCACATTCCAGAACTGCAAGGAAAAAAATGCCCCTCTAATTGTTGCAGTATCCCAGAAGATATTGAACAGGTGGAAATGAATAAATCCATGTGCAGTGCTTGACTCCTATTTCTTGCACCTATGATGCAATTTTTTTGGTTAGCTCACACGGCACAGATCAAGGACACAGGCTGGCATGCTGCCTTCTGCTGAGCACTTTTTTGGGGGAGCCGTTACACTACACATTCACTGTGCCCTCTGAAGTTTGTAACAGATATTCACTGGAACGATGTCTGCTTAATTTTTCATTACAAAAGATCATTTCCAAAAATAGAAGACAGGTGATAATTTTCCTGGTGAAAATGGAACACCTGAATTATTCTATGAAACCGGTGGTCAATCCAGATTGAGAGGCGTTCTGGCATTAAGAGTACAGTCGTGGGTATCTAAACAGAGTCCTACCACCGATTCATGAGAACGAGGCATCCAGTTAACGGAAGGACTATGATGCGTCCTTTCCAGAGAAGATGAGTAAGCACTGCCTTCATAGTACATCATGACGCTATTTTCCCTTCGTGAGTAAGAATTCACTTTCATGAATCATCTCTGATGTCTAAGGTAAAAGTCTAGAAATAATTATTCCTAATTTCACATAGCTGCAGCCTTTATTTTTAACTGAAAACAAAACTGCTCCAGTTTTATTTTCACTGAACTTTCAACATTTTTAAAAAAACCTTTCAAAAATCTTAACTTAAACAAAACGTTTGCAAACATAATGAATAATACTGGACATCTCATCAGATGCCATCTCAATCCCCCTATGATGAAGTTGGATCAACTATATTTAGGTGCTTCCTTGGTTATCTATAGTACAAGTTAAGCTCGTTATTTCCTTGCTCTTTCCCCCATGAATATAGAGAGCATATCTCTCCCCTTATTCTTCTTATTCCCACACTATTCTTTACAGCATTGGTTTATGTGTTTGAAAATTGCTGTAAGTCTAGAAAAAGCTGCAATTACAACAATCTCTTTTCAGAAGTCCTAAGCTAGACCACTATGATAATTTTCATTGCTCACCCGACTTTCTCCAGCATGTCTGTCTGGACTTGCACTACTGTGTACAACTGGATTCATTCTGGTTAAAGCCTGACAATTCAAGTGTAGAGGGCAGGATTACTCACACATCAGTCTGACTAAAAATCTGTCTGAATATCCTGCTCAGTGGGTTTTTCTGTCAACAAGATGGTGCTATGCCTCATGCCTGGCTTGTGATTCACGTGGAACTCCCGACTCTGTACCAAAGACCTGTTCCCTAACCATCTGTATATTTTTGCAGTTATTTGTGCCTAAATGTAGTACTTTGGCACAAGTAATTTCCATCTTATGTTTATCAGATAGTCTCCAATTTGTTAACATTCAGTTCTGATTCTGTTTAATGTCCCTGATTTAGCATTCTGATCCTATACTCCAATATACTTGCAGCTCTTCTCAGCTTGACTTGACCTTAAATTGCAATAAAGTTCCTATCAAAACTTTCTCTTTATTTCCTCTTCCCTTCAAGTCATTTAGAAAATTTATGAAAAGTCTGAGTGGAACTTTAGTGGAAAGTTCCTTAGTTACCCAGTTTGATTTAGCTTCCTTTTTATCAGTGAACCATTGATAATTGCTTTCAAACCAGTTTGGCACCCATTCCATAATGGTTTACTCCAAACAGTACTTCAGGTTGAACTTAGTGCTAGTTGATGAGACAGTGTCAATATTCTCACGCCCAAGATACTCTCCACAGTGCCTACTACAACCTGTTAATGAAGGACTTCACTTTGACATGTTTTTATTGTGAGATTCTTGCTTTTAGTCTTCTCTCTTATCTCTATGTGCCTAGAAATAATATTACTTCTATGCTGCAGAATTTGGCAAGAAGAGCTAGGAAAAGAAATTACGTTTCTGTCTTGTGGCGAATCTTGCCGTTTCTTTAGTACTCATATACTTCAGCATTTTAAAAAGATGATTTTATGCCCGTCTGCTATGAGTAACCAAAATGCATCATTGCTACCTCCGGGACAAGCAAAAACTGCCTTCTAAGGATGACCTTTAACTAAAGGTCAAAACATGAATTTGAAACTGGAGACATTTGAAATGGTTTATTTAAGATACTGGAGCTGATCTCCTCCCAGAAGTGATGTTTGAACAGCTCATGTGGCCTTTCAGTGCTTTAGCACGCTGGAAGAGCAGTTTGCAGCAGAGGAGCGAGGGTGATATTCTGGGCCATGACGGTTGACGTACACCCCACTGGCATCACTGAGATGCTGCGTCTGCTAGTGCCAGAGATTACTTTAGCTTTACTTATGAACTGAACAAAGGCACAGGCAGCACCTGAGATAATTAGTGTCATTAAGCTGAAGTTTTACAGCATTTTATGGAAATTCACTCACAACTGGTTGAAAAATGACAGGTGACAGTAACCAAGAAAGTTTTCCTTTGATATCTAATGTTTGCTAAGTGTAGGAAATTTGTGAAGTTATAGTAAGTGGCACCTGATGCAGGACAGACATCTAGGAGGAGAATTACCTTTTTCTCAGAAGTCCGTAATTCACAAGGAGGAACAGGACTTCTTAGGCAACGTGTGGACATAGTGAACAGTGAGCTATGAGGTCTTTCTGACTGAAGAAATGCTGTTGCCTCATACAGGAGCTCTTGGTACAGAAATTAGAATCGATACGTCTCAAAGGCATCCTCAGCAGATTTTATTCTTACTTTCTCCTAAGACATCTTATGAGAAACTTTAAAAGGCATGTGTATGTGAGTATGAGTATGTGAAATTAAGGTGGGTTGAAACAGCTATTAAAAAATAAAGGAAAAAGTTGGTTTCAAATTTGAAATTAATTTTATAGTTAGCCTGTGAAAGAAGCGAGTATTTATTCAAAAGATTTTTTCTTTTTTTTCCAAGCTACATAAATAGAATCATAGAATAATTTAAGCTGGATATCATCAAGTCTAACCTGGCCTCCCACCAAGAAGGCTATAATGACAAATAACATGGCTTACTAAAAACCCAGGGTTTTTTTTTTTTTACAGGCTTGCATTTAACATGCATAGTTTTCAAAGATGAATTATGACAGGCAAGGGAAAAAAAATACCATTTAATAGTAATTTAACAAACTAGGACAATTCTATTCATTTCAAAATAATTTCTTTATGATTCAATTACCTCCTCATTTCCACTCCATACAGCTTGCTCTCAGCAGCAAAGACAGCTGTTAAATTACTATTTATAGAGTTATTACTGTTCTTAAAATCACTTCTTAATGTCTCAGAAAAGTTAAGGAGATGATTAAACACATGCGACCAATGCAGAGCAGCTTTTACAGACATATTGAGCACAACCACTTGTAAAATCAACAGGAATTCATACGATTGTTGAAGCATTCTTGGAAAAGGGGGAAAGAGTTTGCTTGATTCGAAGGTTAGAGCTACAAAGCGTCCTGAAAGAACCGAACAATTTATTTTCACTGTTGATTTGTGGCTGAATTGTTGACTTTGAACTACTTGAAATACTGTAATGAGGAACATTACTAACATCATTCACATCTGAAGAAACAAAGGGATTTGTTTGTTATAGTCAAACAGCCAAGTTAGCCCAACATATACCAACACAGGTCAGCTCCTTTCATTCTGCTAGAATAAAATAATGATACTATATTTAGAGAATGACCATATCAAGTGTCATTAGCATAAAGCAGCTTTCACTTCATCCTAGTAACTGTTTCCATTCTCTACCATAGGTCAGGGCATTCCACTAAAAGCCTGTCTAGAAGTTCACTCAAAGGTAACAAGAAGGAAAACTAAAAGTATTCAAAGGAACACCCTACCTGTAGCTGTTATGTCATTTGAGGTTGAAATATGTGGTATGGTATCTAAATATATATGGTATGGTATCTAAATATATATGGTATGGTATCTAAATATATATGGTATGGTATCTACACGACTGCAGTTAAACTGTTTTGTCAGGAAATACGCAGGGCATTCTCATGCTGTGTTCTACCCTTGCGCAAGGCTGCCCAATTTAGAAATGAAACAGCACATGAAGAGTACACAGAATTTAAAGTTTGCTGTCGGCTGAAACTCATTTAGGCTAAACAAACATATTCATTGGAAAAGAAAACGATGTCTGATAGCTGGTTCTTTCTTCAGTTTTGCTATGTATATGTATTTTGAAATTCTTTGGACAAGAATCTAGATATCCTACCTGTATACGAATGGTTGATTTAATCAAATTCAAGCTCTCCAGGCAGCTTCTTTTTAAACGTATGACTTCATGACTACTTGCAATAGGATCTGAAAATCAAGATCCGCAAGTTATGTCTCAGATGTGTTGCTCACTTCTTACATAAAGTTATCACTTAGCCTCTTGGTACCGCAGTTACTCACGTTAAAGGTAGCAGTAGATACCTATTTTCCTAGGGACACAATAAGAACCGACCCGTGTTTCAAATATCAGAATTTGCCTGCAAACTGCTACTAAAATGCAAAGCGGAATGCACAAACAGAACCATTGATGCATTATACCATATAGTCCCATAGTTTATCTTCTCATGACAACAGCACAAAAATCAAAGTCCACTACTTTAACTTTCCTGTTACAAGAACCAACAGAGACCACCAGTACACTTATAATTAAATGTTCTGAACAGCCAGGAAAGGGAATACATTTGATTAAGTGGATGGCCACTGCCACCACTTGCTATGCTTCCATTTACCTGATAAATTACAAGTCAAGAGGAGGGGGAGCATTCTTGCAAGAAATGAGTGTTTTCAAAGCCTGTTCATTTTAATAGAAGTTGAGAGAAAATGAAGAACCTTTTTGAACTGGGCAAATATACCTTGATTTAAATGGAAATTGTGAGCAATCCACTAAGAAATCCTAGGAATTGGGGAAAAGCTATTTTAAGCTATTACATATGGTTTGTGTTGCTAGGGAAACCTCTTCTACAGTGTTCATTTAGCACAGATGCTCAGGAAAGCTCTGTGTCTCCATGTCATACCATTTCAGAATGCTTCAGAACGTGAAGAAATAGAGATGCACATATACACACGCGCAGACCAAAATACCTCCCTAATTTTATCTTAGTTATGTTCTACGTCTTTGGTGGCAGTGAGTTCTTTGCACTTCTGCCACGACCACGGCGATAAACCAAAAGCATTGTCATTAAAAACCTCCGTTTCCAGGCTAAGGAGATTTGTTCAAACATTTCCTTCAGTTTTGATCCCTTTGGGTTCCGGTTTTAGACACCCACCTATTTAAAGGAAAAGATTTGCCTTTGCCATATACGTAATGAAAATGCAAGGAGAAAGACCAGCTCTGGTGACACCATTTCTGTCCCCCCTTTTGATCCTAGGGCAGATATGACTTGCCAAAACGTATCCTGTACCTGCTCCACGCAGGCTTTTCTGCCACGGCGCTCTGCATTCTCCCTTTGCCTCTTTGGTGCCGGGTAGGTGACAGCCTGGGAGGCAGCTGCAGTCTGCCACAGTCGGAGCCTCGCCTGCCTCTCTGTGGAGTGGGCAGGAGAGCTCAGACCCTGAGCACGCCACTGAGCGTGAAACCGTGTCCTGCCTTCTCTTATTGAGAGAGCAGCAGCTCCGTAAATTGAGAAAACCTAGGACTTGGATTATTGAAAAAAAATTATTACTCTTTCAAATTTTTGCAATATTTCAGTCTCTCAGCTTTAAGAGACCTCGTTTATAATTTGGGGAATGGCCTATTATTGCTGTATACCATCATCCACTCTTGGATGCCACTACGGAGTGCATTCTCTCCACCAATCCAAGCAAGGTACTTCAAAATTGCATTACAGAATCACAGAACTGTTTTGGTTGGAAGAGATCTTTAAGATCATCAAGTCCAACCGTTAACCCAGCACTGTCAAGTCACCACTAAACCATGTCCCCCAGCACCACATCTACACATCTTCTAAATACCTCCAGGGATGGGGACTCCACCGCTGCCCTGGGCAGCTTGTTCCACGGCTTTACAACCCTTTCTGTAAAGACATTTTTCCTAACATCCAGCCTAAACCTCCTCTGGCCCAACTTGAGGCCTTTTCCTCTCATCCTGTCACTTGTTAATTTGGAGAACAGACTGACCGTCACCTCGCTACAACCTCCTTTAAGGTAGTTGTAGAGTGTGATAAGGTCTCCCCGAGCCTCCTTTTCTCCAGGCTAAAACAATTCGTGAATTCAGCTACACAAATTGTAACCCCTGTGCAGGATAGACCTGCAAATGTGTGCGGCATCACACTCGGGGGACATGAGTACATGCAGTCCCATAATAGGTATATAACTGGTCTTATGAGTATGCTGCAGGATCAGGAACCAGCTGTAGAGAGTTTTATTATCGGACCTCATGGGATGCCAGGAACCAGTACTTTGAGTACTAAACTTAAGGCCTTGAAGTTTTACTTACAATTTAACAATGATTTGTAGCTTGAACCCTCTTCAACAGAACAACAACAAAAAAAAGACATCAGGAAATGCTTTTTAAGAAAATATTTTTAGAAAGCTAAAAATTAAGGCTGTCTATGGATGCACTATTGAAGGCACCCCTTAATTAAAGACACTTGACTTGCCTTTATTCAGCAAACCAAAACCATGCGTGCTGATAAAGAGAATAAAGATATTCTCTGAACAAAGAATATGTTGTTCCACAGTATGAAATTATGTTTATAATGGATATATATTGATCTAACCAAACATCAATAACTGTAGAACCCAAACCTGCCAATCCTGCCTACTCGTGAACCATACTGTTACTCACAAATCAGAGGGCAATATTAGAAAGAGATAGCGTGTTAGAGATTTGTAGGGCCTTAGCAATACCAAAAGAGGTTTAGGCTAGGTAGGAAAGAGGCAGAAATTAACTCTTGCTACACTGAAATTTAACAGGAGTAATGAATAGCATCAGTTATTTTGGACGTCACAACTACAGATTTCTAGGTCATGAGGTGAAATTCACAACACAGGTAAACACTGAACTACGATTGTATCAAGAGCTTAAAACCAAAAGTAATAATTATCTTTCTTTTAGATGTCTTCTAGATTTTTGTAAAAAGCATTTAAAGACTAAAATGCTTGTTCTGAGTTATGATTTGCGTGACTGTCTCACAGAGGACACTCACAGAAGATTGCCTCCAGTCTATCCACAGGTCACTGTTTACAGAAAACTACATGTAAAGCCAGAAATTCCCTCCCACGCCACTACTTACCACCCCCACCCCGCTTCTACGTGCTAGTACAGTGGCTTAGGATGGACCTTTGATCTTTCTGTCTGAGATGCTTGACCTAGTAAAATCATCCAGCAGTACAGCCAGTGCAGTCCCTTGATACAGCTTGTCATAGCGGATTTACAAGCAGCGTAAGACAGGTTCCTGGGACGTTACAGCGTTGTGATCATGCAGGAGCCAGACTGGTCAATCAGAACACAATGAAGCAATGAGAAAAGCACAGAAAGGCTGTAAGTCAGGACTAATTTTTTGGCTTAATTTGTTTTTTTCATTCACTTAAAGGATTCCCAGCTCATCTATGTAAGAAATTTAGAGCAGCTTGGCGTTACAACATGCCAATAAAGTTGCTCTGCATGACGGTCCCATGGGATGCCACAAAGCAGCAGAGCTCAGATGTGCCTCTTATTTCCTCATTCAATAGGTAGCTCAGTACTAGTTAGCTGTTTAAAGTTTCCTTACGCTTTTTCACTCAGTGTTACAGTGAATTTGAACCTGAACTTAACACAATTAGTAAGAGGAAAAAGTCAGGACCTGAAGGACAGCTTGGCCTGTCCAGTGGAGCAATAAAACTTTGACATGTTTCCTAGCTAGCTACCGAGCTTTTACTCTTCATCTGGGATTATTACCTTATAGATTTTAAACAATACATCTGGTTGATACCTCTGAATTTTCACAAGTTCTTTTAAGTCTCTACAGTTCGTAAAACATTCTTTGTTGTTGCCTGTATGCCAAGCCATTAAGTGAAAAGCTGTTATTTCACTTCTGCTGGCTACCGCTGTGACATTTCATCAATCAACTGATGGTAAAACCCACAAATTTTTCCCTTTTCTAATAAGTAGATTTCAATATTTTATTTTATTCATATTTTAAAATAATTGTGGAGAACAACATAACTGAAGTGTGAAATTTCTAATCTCTAGACTCCTAACTTTCTCATCAGTTATGTCTATATTCTGTAAACTATTGCTGAGATCTTTTCATTTTTCCTACACTCCACATGCTCTCTCTCAAATGAAAGACCAATTTCTAATGTAGATTAATTGGAGGAAAGACTTTCAATGTATTAAGGTGATCTGTACACTCATGGCAAGATAGAAAGTTAAAACCTCTCCAAAAGAAGGTCCTGACCCAGAAGGAACTCAAATACAGTTTCAGCATTGTCCAATCAATTTAATACATGAAGTTTCATATTGAATTGGGAGGGAACATTGATTTTATGCAATAAAGCACCATTCAGCAGACAGCGTCTAGCAAAAGGTGAGCAGGAAAGGCTGACCTGCCCTTAAAACATTTGATTAGCTCTCATTTGATTTTCTCGCTGGTGGAAACATGGTCAGTAGCAACACAGTAGAATATGTTATGATACTGCACAAAGAATAAGCAACTAACAGCAATTTTCTACAGCCATAGGAGAAAACTGTGCGAGTAACTGAGCAACTTTCCAAACAAGAAGCTAGATCATTATAATTTCCAGAGGAGCATCAATGCTTTCATTGACAACCTCAAAACGTTTAGATGGTAACAGATAAGTGTTTACCTTAATCTACTTAAAGCCTTTTTACCCTCCAGCTGAAATCCTCATTAAGTATATTACCTCTTCCCAGTTTTTTATATTACCAGGAGTCACAGGACCATAAGCTCATAGGGTAATTTGGGCTGGAAGGGATCTCAGGAGGTCTCTAGCCCAATCCCTGCTCAAAGCAGGGTCAGCTGTGAGATCAGCCCAGGTTGCTCTGGGCTTTATCCAGTCAGGTCTTGAAAACCTCTGGAGACTACATGACCTGGTGTAGTCCTAAGGCTTAGCTTGCAGATATTTTCACTGAAACATACAGATTGCGAGCTACCTAAACAATAAACTCCTTCTTCAGGAGGCAAAAAAAACCCCACAAATCTAGAGGAAGAGTTGTTTCTTCTCTCAAGATTAGATATGATCACATATTATCACATGCTTCATTTAGCTATTGTGATATTACAACCTCAGAAAAAGGTGCAATACATATTCTAGTGAATAAATATGACAAAATTGCTCTGTTATTTTTTTGTAATATTACATTATAATGTAATTTTGCCTCTCTCCAGCCTAGAATAGGAATAATATAGGCACTGCAGGAAAAAAAAAGTCAGTCACAGTAATACTACAAGCAATATTTTCCATTGTTTGTATCATTCCATTTGTACTTTTCAGCCTTTCTTTATTTTTCTTTTGATTTCATATCCTACTTTTAGGTAGATTTCCTGGTTTTATTCCAATTAAATTACAGTGAGCTGAGGTTGACACAGACCCTGGCTTGTTAGAGCAGGATAAATGCCAAGTCATCAACGACATCAAGAGTACAGGTTTTCTTAAGACACGTTGTCAGAAATAGTGTTAAATACACTTGATACTGTCAAATAAAAGTAGACCTAACAGCCTATCTGTAAAGGTTACAAAGACAATTCTCTTTATCTCACAAGGATGTTATGGACTCATGAATAGAGGTTTCCTCAAGAAGTTGCTGTCTCAAGCCCCCACTTTTCTGAGCAAGCCCACTGGATGCTCAGTGGACATTAATTTCTGACATTAGCAAAATCGCACACAATAATGAATACTGAGATGATTCTCAGATATTAAAGAAGGGAAAGCCGGTGACCAAGGATAAGAGCAGTAGATAAAGCACAGTAGTCTACGTAATTTATAACACTAACAATTGCTTCAAGCGTACATGGAAGGGTATTCAGTGTATGCCGGTTTTATTGTACTGACTTCAAAGACAATCCACTCAGTTGAGCCAGATGTGAATACAGCAGGTGAAGGTATTTCAAAACCTTTCTAGAACTCGGTCTGAGTTACTTTTTCTGACACAGAAAACCAGAAGACAATAACTAGCTGGAGAATACTTCGGCATCAGCATATCTGTACGTATGAACACGTAGAAATATTTGGCTATAACTGAGCAAAACATCTCGGGGAATAATAACACAATTTAAAAAGGGAAGAATTAACCACAGAGAAAATTATGTAGCTACAAATCCTTATAGAATAGAAAACTTCAGTCTACCTCTCAAGTACGCTCTCTGTCTGTGAGGCTGACTATACCTTTATGCACTTTCTCTCTCTCTCACTCTTTTCTAATACATCTGTAATTATGGTGGGGCACACTGGCTAAATAGGTTAAAAATCACAATTTTTTTCCCCATTGCAGTAGTGTTTAACTTTGAATCAGACATCCAGGAGATCAGCTGAATCAGGTAAGGAGATATTTTGGAACAAGACCATAGAATTTTACCTGGCTGGAGAAGCATCACGTACAGTGAACTGAAATTTAAAGTGGTGCCTGATTCTCACATTTCCCCATTTCAATGAAACATCATCTTGGTATTGCCGAGTTAGAATCTAAACAGATAAAAGTAGAAAAGAAAAAGATGCAAAAAATTAAATGGTCATGGCAAGCACAAGAATAGGCTTTGCCTTTGGTGAAGTACAGAACGAAGTGAGAAGCAAGGATTTAGGAATTATGGGGGTGGTTTGAGTTTTCCTGAATCAAGATGTCTTAAAAAATCTCACAGCGGTATCCACGTGCGATTAGCTGCAAGGCTCAAAGTGATAGGGGCAAGGATATTTGCTGTTGAAGCTGTTACTCTCTGACTTCCAAAATTCTGTTCACTGAAGACAGAACCACTTCACATTAATTTTATCTTATACTTTTATCTCCCAGGCTCCCCTTTTGCCAACAACTGTGAAAGGGGAAAGCATAAAGCACGTCATCTTCCCCATCAGGACTCTTTCTGAAAGGTGTTTAATGAAATAAGAAACATGGATTTATTTACTTTCACCTGGCAATAGTCATGCTTGGATTTAAAACAAACTTTTTCTGCCATTGGCTTGGGTTTTATTGTCTATGTCCTCTAAATCAAAATGCCACAGGCTCGTGTCCAGCATTTAGTCATTTCTTTTCATTTGTACATTTTGACAGCTTGAGATAGTGCTCTGTTGTGCCTTCTGGTCACATCATTTTTTGCTCTGTAAAAGGATGATATTAAATTATCTAACAATATTATCACTAGCCACTAGAAAGTTGCGCAAGTAGCAGCGAGCCCCATTGAATTTCTCCTTCATGACTTCTAATTCCCCTCCCACAAAATCATGTAATATTAACGTTAGATTAGAAATCACGTATTGCAGTGACGACGCAGAATGCTTCCTGTTGGAGTCGGTGTCAATCAGGACAATGAAGTGTTCCTCATAGTTTACATTATATCAAGGCTTGCACGGTAAATGTCAATGTACAATGACTAAGGATTGATTTCTGTAATTTTCTTATCCCAATGTGGCATCTGCCTAACCCTGTGTTAAATACCGAGGTGGTCATGAAGGAACATCATGCAGACTTTATATCTGATTAATTCTGATTTTCAGCAGTTCCTTTAAAGTAGATATTTTGAGATTACAAGCTATGTAATAAAAGATGAGAGCTTTTATATACATGCAAAGAGAGAGTAAAAAGTGAACTCTAGCATTCAGAAAAAAGGGTATTTGAGGTAAGCATCCCCCGCTACATTTGGTGTTCTCAGAACAATGGTTAATTTTCAGATGGTAATATACGCACTCCTATCTTGTCACCTGAAAAGTTTCATTAGTTAGTATTCTCTATGACATACTGTAAATGAATAGAATACTAATTCTCGCGGAGGATAATGTTCTTAAATTGTGATTTAAGACGGCATTAATTTGAGTGATTTCTCTGAGACACTCACTTCATCACTGAATACAGACATGTATCTATTATAATGAACCACTCATGGGTGTGCAGGCAGCATGCTCTCCAGACTGATTAGGTATTGGTAGAGCTCCAATTTTTAAGGAAGTATCTCATGCTATGGAAATAAGTGTTCTTAAGTCAAGCCATTATAATGTTTATAGTAAAGTTTCATATTCAGATTAGTCTGAATCAGGGAGACAACCATTATTTAAATTGAAAACTCCTACTTTATTACAAATCCTAATACTGACGGGTCGCTGTGATTAAGTCCCTAGTTAAACTGCGTAATCCAACGGCCATCAAGTATCAGAAGGAAGATCTGCTGATTACTGTTCCTGCAGATCTTTTAGTGAATTCAGCAATTCAAACCGGCTCACTAGAAATCTCTCTGTTGAGCTGGCACACTTTGGACAGCTGTCTTAGAGCTGCGGATCGTACTCCAGTGGAGCTGCACTACCACCCGGAGTGCTTTTGGGAAGGCACTGTGGGGCACCACACGCAGAGCCACAGGGGCCGTTAGGACTTGCTCCATGACCTTTCCCAACCTGTCCCTCGAACCTAAGAGAAGTGGAGGGCCAGCTGACTCCGCATTTTAATGCCTCTTGAAATTTGTGAATGGGTCTGCAGTAATCGCTGAGCAATTTTCAAAACTGAGCCTCAAAACTCAGGAACATAATCCCATGTTGGGTGACTCTTGAAAATGGATATAAATAATAGCGAAATTTTTAAACGTTTGTCTTCAGCAGTTAAACAAAAATGATTCACGAATTACTACAGTGCAACCAAAGAAGATCTAGACCAGATCTTACTGCGCTTTTACACAGTGATAAATTGCAGAAACTACTCTCTCTGTACATACACATATCCCACGTCTGCATAAAGCTAATAGCAAGCATAAAACTCTACCGTAGGCACAAGATGCCAATAAAGGAATGCACGAGGCTTTCAAGAGACTGTCCTCCTAGTAGCAAAAGGTCAACAGCTGAGGGAGTACACATGCTAATAAGAACAATCTGCACCGCAGCAAACCTGGAAAACCATTTTGTGATTAACCTCCTCTGTTAAAGACAAAACACAGCAGTTCCAAAGGAAAACAGCTTACTGGGGAGAGCGTTGGGATCTACCCCTCTTTGTAACACAAAATCATGACATGGCCACAGCTGACAGAAAGCAGAAAGAGCTGCACAGTGCTCAGGGGCTCTGCAGTTTACTTCCAGCCTCTGTTTTCCATTGGAATTGCCCCACCAGATACGTGCTTTCTATTCACAGGGGAACGCAAAGTATCGTAACCCAAATTCATCCTGATGTGCATCGTAATGGCGTTCATCTGTACATTATCATGTCTGGGGGGAAGAACACAACTCAGCCCAGCTACAGTACTTTCCGTGGTTTGCTGAAGCTCCTGAGTTTAATGACACGCGCTCTTGTAATCCCCAGTGGGAAACGTTGCCGTAACGAATGCCAACTGAGAAAACCGGCAGGTTTATGTTATTACTAGCAATAAAAAATTATTAAAACCCAGCAGTTTCAAGAGCTCCAAGTTCTAAAGGAAGTGTTAGTTTAGATAGAAGTCAGCAGCCTCTCCATTACCTTAAAGAGAGATTTCAGTTGCTTTTTTCTTTATTTGCTACATCATCTTCTGTCATTGTTACTACCTCATGTTAAAGTTACTACTTGAGCAGTCATTAACATATAGCACAATTTTCCACGCTCTCTTGGATCAAAGATTTTACCTGTGCCCTAAAAACTTCAACAGGATTTTTAATTGTTATATTTACAAAGAATAAATAATGAAGGTGACAATTGTAGTCAAAATTCGAAGGCAGAGGTTGGGACAGTTACAGATGTGGTGTAATTCTATCAGCAAGCAGTTAGTACAGGCACATCGACTTTATCATTATTTTATCTCTGTTCAGAAATGGCTTCTAACCAAAATATGTGTCTCACTTCTCAGCCAGCTGAGGTGGTTTATCTCTAACAGATGCTTCAGTCCTATAATTTCACAGAGAAAAACAGCATCTCTCCATCTCCACCCCCACGACGTTGCCCGACAGGCAGAGGGTCAGAGCTCCAACAGCTGCATAGGGGAGACTCTGCCTACGCGGGGGCTGACTCCAGTTTTCTTGAATAAGCAGAAAGAAATGAGTGGAAAAAAAAAAAAATTGATGAGCTGCCTTATAAATATTGCTGCACAAACACCCTGAATTGATGAAGCTGCAGTTTCGTCTCCTGCCTTGTCACCGCTAAAGCGCATACAGAGCACCACAGCGCTGGGGTCACACTGGTGCTTCCAGCTGTGAGAAAGTCCTTCAGATGTCTGTTGTCTCTAACTGGTATCCAGTTTGCTGCTGACAGCTGGTATGATTTACACTGCAGGGTAAGGTGCTCCAAAACCACAATCTGTGACACCGATAACTGAACTGTTACTCAATTAAACCGACGTCCACAAATATTGCAGCAGGTTAAATAGGTACATTCAACAAAAAGCCAAAAGAGAAGCGGTCACCATAAAAACATAAATAACAGCCTTTTCGAGAACATTAAAATACTGCATTTCATCACCTGCTTTTCATGCAACATTATGCTTCTAAGCTTCCTTATCCTCAGTTTTACTTGCGGGTCATACTTATTATGGCACTTTAAGACCATACTGAATTTTAAAAAGGACATGACAAATAAATGACATTTATGTTTCATTATGTTCTAATTAAATAATGAGGAAAATTGAATTTACCCTTTATACACTGATTAATGAAGAGTGCGGTGCTGATTATGAAGAGTACTTTATGAAGATAGAAAATAATTTTAACATAATTGTAAAATTTAAATAATTGTAGGCCTGGAATGAATCACAAAACTCAATTATGCTGACCAAAGAAAAGGTAAGATTTTACCTTCACAACACCATTTTTGAGTCAGGCAGCTTGGTCGAGGTCCAGCACAATCCAGCTGTTGCCTCAACTGCCATTCTTAGCTTGTGTTTCACACAGCTAACTACTCACACCTCTGAAAAGTAAAAATTAGCCTAAATTTCAATAAGGACAAGGACAAAGATGGCTCTCTGATTTTAAATTCTGTTCCCCAAAAGTTATCAGTGTAAAAATTAAAGCCTGTTTCTATCATATGCTTCTCTGTAAATAAAAACACGGAGCAGCATCAGAAGCAGAGTTTGCCCGGAACGCTTTCAGAACATCGTCTGCCTTTGAAAGCGCATCCCTGATAAATTTCAAGCGTAGCTACACAAGTTGTTCATCACACTTAAAACATGCCATCCTGGCTCGACTTTGAAAATGTCACGGGAAACAGTGTCAGAAGTCATCCACTAGTCAAGATGACTTCTGACAACTAATGTTCTTCTCCCAGTAAGCTTTGTTATCTTGTCAAAAAAAATAATAGAACTGTTAGGATATGATTTGTCCGAACAGCTGTGCTGGCTGGTGTTTATCTCCTTGTTAGCATCAAGAGGCTTAATGCTTTTTATTATTTCTTCAAGTTTTCAGTATATATTGTCTAAAAATTTCACGTTTCTTCTTTTTAAAAAATGGAACCGTACTTTCACTATCCTTCACAAATCCTTACAGAAAAACACTGAAAGCATTTCACTTGGCTCTCTACCCAAGATGAAATTCATAGAGCTCAGCTACTTTGAAATCATTTAAACACAGATTTCTCTCTGCTCTCTCTAGGCTTATCCATGTTCTTAAGCCATTATTACTCATGCTAATGGCGTTAACACAACGCGGCATCCTAGTGAACACCAAGGCAAAGATGACATTAAGCAGTTTGGGTTTCTGATTCTTTGGAACAGTTCATTGACAATTTTCCCTCCTGACTCAGTGGAAAATGAATTCCTTGGTTGTTTCTGAGTGGGTTCACATAAACCTTGAGTTCTGTTAACGGGTTATTCCCTAGTCACACAGAACGAGATATGACAGGTAGACATCCACACTTGCAGCTATCTTGCCTGTGTATTACAGTCCACAGCACCCGCTGTTATAATTCAGTACAAAGGCACCAGTCTCAAGGATATTTTTATTGACTACTTTCTTTCAGATGCTTTAATCTCTGTCGCCTTCAGTTCACTGATCCCCAGTCTATAGTCTGAAGGTCAACACTTGTGTTCTCTGCAGTGACAATTGTACACTAAGGACGATGTCTAAATATTTATCTTTGAATTTAATTTTTCCCTTCGATAATATACTATAGCTATCATTTTGAACCAGCAGCGGAAGAGAAACCAGTAATTAGAATACTGATGTTAACAAAGTCAATGGAGCAGTTCTTTTTGCTTCAAGTATTTTTCAGTCTCTGAAGACCTTTGTCTTTGAAATAATTAATTATGTTAGTGATATTTCTGCTGTAGTTAAAGGTCACGCTACAAAACATGTGAAAAGCGTGCCCAGGACTGAGAGAAATTATTAGACATTAAGTCCCTTGTAAATATTTGCACCTTAAAAATGATCACTCTACCTACAAGTATACACACGCTATGGGAGATCACTGATGACAGGAAACGAGTGCTGTGCATTTGCAATAGGGATGGTTGGGTATTATCTCAGTTGATTTCTGCAAACGTCAAGGGTAAGTGCAGTGCAATACGTGCTTAAACACAAAGCTTAGAGGGGATAGCATGAATCCGAGAAAAGATTTTTGAAAAAAATTTCTGAAAAACATTTAAGAAAGCTTAAGAGGTAAATAGCAAAACATGAATATTACTGAGTATGAATTTGGCATCAAGTAGCTGATGCAAAACTAATGAGCATATAATCCGATTTTGCAGCTTCTTCATTTTCAGTGAAGCGTTGAAGGAAAACAAATAAAAAAGTATGGTCATTAAACTCAGTGAGACAAATTAATTTTTGTAAGCTGTAAACTACAAAGGATACACAGTATAGGTGAACTTGATTTGCCCCTTTTTCTTTAAAAAAATAGAAGAAAATGCATTTGAAGCTGTAATAAAGAGCTTCAAAAGAAAGCTAGAGAGTTTACGGCACCGATTTGGTGTATCATAAGGTGTCTGCAGTCAGCAGAACGATCTGAGACTGCCAGACAGAAACACACGTGCACACGCGCCACGCGCTGGAGGATTTCAGATGCATCAGCTCGTTGTCTCTCAGGTGACCCATACGTACACCTCAGGGCTGACACACCTCAGTTATACCGGTAGTAATGTGTCTCTGCAGACCATAAATGATTTTATACCTCCAGTGAGCCTGGCGGGGCCAGGCCTGAGCGAACGCGTTGGGCTCCGGTGGGTCTGAAAGGCATCAAATCACAGAATCACAGCATCGTTTTGGTTGGAAGAGACCTCTAAGATCACCAAGTCCAACCGTTCACCCTGCACTGCCAGGGTCCCTAAACCACGTCCCTCAGCACCACACCGCCATGTCTTTTAAACACCTCCAGAGATGGGGACTCTACCCTGGCAGCCTGTTCAATGCTTCACAATCCTCTCTGTAAAGAAGTTCTTCCTAATAACCAACCTAAATCTCCCCTGGCACAACTTAAGGCCGTGTCATCTAGTCCTGTCACTTGTCACATGGGAGAAGAGTCTGACCCCCACCTCTCTACAACCTCCCTTCAGGTAGTTGTACAAACCAGTACGGTCTCCCCCGAGCCTCCTTTCCCCAGACAAAACAACCCCAAAATACACCGGGGATCTGAAGGGGTTTGACATGCCAGTGCCTCAAAGATACCATATTCCAAATGGGCTGTGGAACATCTATACACACAGTCCAGAAATCCCGGAAACTTCATATAGGGAGATTTTCAGAGGGGAAAAAGGGGGTATGTCTGGAAAACCCCAGACACACGACAGCCATACCAGCGGTGACTTCGTTCTGTACCATTCGGAAAAGCACGGCCGTACAGTAACCTTCTTGTATTGCAGAGGGGACAGAAAACTCTACTAGGTCTCCATTCAATACTGCATTATAATTTGATTTCTAATTATTTCCCTTGAATTCTGATTAGCTATTTAATGAGGTATGATCTTTGAAAAAACACAATCTAACTTATCTCTAGTTTCTGATAACATTACAAATTCAACCTGATTTACCCATTTTTATTTCTATTTTTTCTGAACTAGATGTTCAATTGTGAATGTAATCCAATATTCCGCTAAATTTAATACATTAATTTCACGAAGAGATTTTATCTCTCTTAATCATTTATGAATATACATTAATGGTATCAAAGACAACCACTAAATTTAGTCAACCATCTGCCACTATTTCCTAGCTGGGCTTAGAAATTTAAAAACCAGATGCTTAATATTTTAATAATATACGATACTAAACTGAGAAAGTGTCTTTCTAAAAAAACCTTTAACTAAAACACTGCTGAAGATTGCGATGTTTTCAAGAATGTGATTTACCTGTAAATCAACAAAGGCATTACTATTCTACTAAAAACAGATGACTACAAAAATACATTTTTTTCCAAGAAAATATCAAAAAGGCATTTCAATCTGCAACATAATCCGTATTAAAAGACAGTAAGGAAGGAAGTCTTAGAGAAACAGTATGGGTACCATCTAAGTGGGACTAACAGAATCCTGGAGTAGGAGGAATAGATTTACAATGTACGTTTCCGTGAAAAGGAAGAGAAATGAGTTTGTCTCTACGATTTGCATTCAGGTTCTAAAGGCTATCTATAAAGGTGATATACAGATTTCCTCAGCTTTTAGTTTGGTAATTTGTCTAGAATTATACGGTCCTCATCAAATTGTCTTCCGATTCATTCCAATAAGTGTACGAAGTGCGAAGAGAAACAGCAGACCTAAAGACACGTAATGTCCAAAATCTCATACCACAAGATATTTCAGCTACTAGTAGCACAGGAAAATAAGCGTGGTTTTTACGTGTTCCGTTTGTGAACGATGGGGAGGCTGCATTGATCACATCGACGCTGTGCAAACAGTGCCGCACTGACACAGCGCCGACAGGAGGTGGAAAACTCGGTAGCACCACCTCGCCCAGTTAGCTGTAGAGAACCGCAGTTCACCTGCAGCCTTACAAACCAAAACCTGCAGCTACAAACAGAAACAAATGGAAGGCACAGCAAGACCAGGCCCCTAAGAGCTTCCTCATTTTAAACACTTCTGTCCTGCCATTTGAACAGAAGTTGTCTGAAGAACTAACAGCATTTACACCACCACGCTCATCCCACCGCCTTCCCTTGCAGGCTGTCGACAACCAGCAGCTCGCTGCTTGGAATGAACACCAATGGCTCAGACGAGTATTTCCAGTCGACGAACCACGCAGAGCAAACTTTCCGCAAAATGGAAAACTACCTGCAGCAGAAGCAGCTGTGTGATGTGCTTCTTATAGCTGGAGACCAAAAGATTCCGGCTCACAGGTACATTTCCCAGAGCCTGAAATGCCCAAATGCTCCGTCAGTGTATGCCTACCGTTTAATCATGAATGAACGGCTGCTGTAATTAGGACATTGACTAACCATGGAATAAAATGATGCGATCAACATCTCATATTCATTCTTTCAAATAGAAAGAAATAAAAATATGAACCACTGATATTGTCCATCTTCCCTTCCTGCTGCTGTCAAACTACAGGGAGATCAGTTAAGAAAATCTGCCCAAAAAAGCACAATGGGAGAAAATTAGATTACTAATTACCCTTTTAACTTTATTGCTACTGCTGTATGATTTGAACCCTCTAAAGATAATGTTTCTATTGCACCCACAATTTAGTATATAATAATAACGAATTTCATGCTCGTTATTGAGATTACGAAATAATTTGCAGTCCTCCTAAAATGCTTTTATTTCAAGGCTGGTTCTCAGTGCAGCATCTGATTATTTTGCTGCCATGTTTACTAATGATGTGCGTGAAGCAAAGCAAGAGGAGATCAAGATGGAGGGGGTGGACCCTGACGCGCTGAAAGCCTTGGTGCGCTATGCCTACACAGGTAATTCTTCCTCCATTACCAACATCATTGTTGTAAAGGAAGATAAAATCTATCCAATGCATACGTAATTGTCACTTCTTCCACTTCATATAGTACCGAAATACACGTGCGACTCACGCATACGTGATGTAAACCTTTCTCTAGAGAGGAAGAATAAATATTACTGGTTTATATAACTTATTCTAGAAGATATGCAGAGAAGTTAACATATGATTTCCTATTGGACATCTTGCTCTGTCTATATAGGTATTAAAGAATTTTAATGAGTTAAGAACTTATTTTGCCTGTATCCCACCTCATGTAGTGACACAGAAGAGCGTACTGTGAACCTTCCCGTCATGAGCAGCGGTAGAAATGATCTGCCTGGGTGGCAGTTACGTGGCTCGCTCAAGCTCTTGAATAGGAATAATGAGAGAAAAACAGGAATGTGATCGTACCCTTGACTAGAGCAACTTTTACCATGAGAAAGTGCCACCACATTCTGAAAATGGTTTCCTTATGTTCTTATGAAAAATCACAGAGATTTTATCTCAATGAAATTAAACATCTTATTTTAATACCGGAATGCTGTATATATTTTCCCCCTTAAATTATTTTCTCCCATTTTCAACATCTACGCCTGTATTGCTGAATCCAAAACAGTTGAACGAAATAGTGAAAAAGACAAGTCAGAGAACTGTGAAATCCCTTTTGCTGCTCTGTAGTGAACAGGGAAAAGTACTGTTAGTATATATTACAGTTAGAAACATCCAGATCATTCAAACCTATGCAGGTGCTGGAAGTCTGCTCCTTCCGCTATTCCCGAGACTCTCCATGCAGATGGCAGCTGCTCCCATCAGAAAGGTAGAACAACCCTTTCCCCCTACTAAGCTGTGCAGTTCTAGTGACAAAAAAAAGAAATGCCCGTATCTCCAAAGGGGAAAATTACCTCCCCAGAAGGTAACAACGCTGACTGACCAGATTAACACCTCTCTGAAGTTATGACCACTTGCTTGTAAACCGGTCCATCCCCTCAGCTAACCGCTATCATCAATAACCTTCACTAGATCCTGATGGCCCACACAGGATGGCGGTTTTTTGCTTTTGAATGAAGCAACAGTTTCAGTAATGAGATGGGGAGGTTGGATGATGTATAGCAGGCATCTGGCAATATTTTTGCAGTACTTCTAGAAGTTTTAAAATATATTTTTTTTAAAAGTCAAACAAAGATCCCATTTTATTCACCTTATTGACATTAGCATATATGTTAAAAATAGACTTCTTCCCTTGCTAGGAAGGACTGTTGCATAAAGAGAGAAATCTCGAGGTGGTTAAGCAATCTGCAACCCAGGTCAGAAACCTAAGTTTCTATGCACAAAATAGACGCTCTATGTGGGTACAGACAGGAGGACAACACAGGGGTGAGAGGGAATGCTGCATGGCACCTCTAGTGCAGTGACACTGTGGCACTGAATTAGCGTAAATTACCTGAGGAAACGGATTAGTACAAGGGCAAGGAAGCTGGGCGGTGGGCTGCTTGTTGTCCACACGTATTGCAAAATCGTCCCACCTGATGAAGTTTCATCGCTTTCCATTTACTTAGTGAAAAACCACATGAAAGAACGCCCATGAGACTACAAACCCAAACACCAGGCTCTGAAAAAGTGCTCGTTTGCTTGTGAAATCGGGATTCCTTCTTTGCTTTGAGGCACTACACTGCGATATTTATTTACAAGAACACGTACCAATTTTGCTATAGCCGTTCAGTAACTATTCTGAGTGGTACAGAAAAAAACAAACCCAAGTGTTAATAATTGAATTAAAAATCTAAGTGTAATAGTAGCTGATGGAATAAATCAGGCTTCCTGCACACAATGCTGGCATTTCCTAGCTTTCAGCACTGAAGTTCTTGTGTGTAATATAAACATACGATAGATACTTTTATGAATTAATATCTGAATTTTAGGAAAGGTTTTTCTCCAATCTACACTTTTCTTTCTATTTTAATTTTTTTTCAGACAAAAAAATTCAGAACTAATACTGTTAAAGCTCCAATAAAATTGTTCCAATCGTTGTATTCAAAACCCACCAAATCCTTTAAGGCTGTTAAAACATATTTTTAAAGAATCCTTCAGCAAGAAAGGAAAATGAATCTGTGAATCACAGGACAATGCTTTTCAAAGTTTTTCAGAGGAGGAGAAAAATCGGGAAGTGGGAAGCTTTCAAGTAGTAAAAAGACACAGAAAATGACTGAAACCTTTTGTTTTCCCCCCCGACATGCAAACTGCACAGGTATTCTAGAGCTGAAGGAGGACACTATCGAAAGTTTGCTAGCTGCAGCGTGTCTTCTCCAGCTATCCCAGGTTATTGAGGTGTGCTGCAACTTCCTCATGAAGCAGCTCCATCCTTCCAACTGCCTGGGGATTCGCTCTTTCGGAGACGCTCAGGGCTGCACAGAGCTGCTGAAGGTGGCACACACGTACACCATGGTAAGACCAACAGTCTGCTCTGCGATTATCATGTCAACAGCAAGCGTGAATAATCTCCTGGAAAACGTATGGGCTTTGTGAAGCAGAGCCAGCTGAGCGGGGCTCAGGGCTGCCGCGCTCGCCAGGGCCGATGGAGTGGCTCTGGTCTACGCTGGCACAGTCTGTTCTGTAAAGACCCTGACACGGGGACACATCTCTGCCCTGCTCAGGCTCCACAGGGAAATTTAAGAACTGTGACTGTTACAGAAGTATTGGAAGGAGAGCAAAGCATCCTTAGAAAAGCAAATATTCAGTTCTGTTTTTCCCGTTTCAGAGTTTTGCCTTGTAGAAGGACGTACTTATCGAACTTAAATTTGCAGTAGCATTGGAACGTATTTCTTCCAAAAAATGTAATAGGGCCTTAACACGGCTAATATCAAGAGGCAAACAACAACGGCCCATTCTTACGCTTTTGATTCAACACAAAGAAAATTCTAAAGCTGATTTTAAGGCAAGACACATATAAAAAGAGTCAAAATAAAGAACGTACGGGCAAGATTTCAAATGCTAAAAAGAAGCACATCCCTGACTGGAGCATAATCCTCCTCTGGCTCAAAGCAAGAAATGAATATTCAGGGCGTGGGACACAGAGAAGTGAGATAGCTTGCTGTGAAACCAAATCAAGGGATAAATATTCAGGGCAACAAGATGTGCTACAGCAACTTTAAACACAAAAAGAATAGCAACTGCTACAGCTAAATAGATATAAAAAGAACTACTTGTTAGGAGACACATGGCAGCTTTATGCTTGAAATATTAGCGTGGTATGTCAAAACCAGTTTAGAGGCTTCATAATGCTGAGAGCATTCCAGTGAGAGATTGTGTGCTTCCACACGCGGAAAGAAATGAGAGTGGCATGTGCAGGTTGAGGGCACTGGTTGTGCTCCTTCCTGTCATCATAATGGATGGTTTGTTTAGCAGCAATCTAGATTCCTTTAATATTTGGAAGTTTGAAAAGGGGCATTTAAGAGAGAGGCTCGCTCAGCCCCACAGAATAGTGTTGTCTTTGCTGCCTCACCCCATTTCATACCCAGCCAAGCCCAGAACGTCCCCCTCCGCTGTTGGCTCTTTCCTCCCACCAGCCCTACACATGGGTGTCAACTTGAAGCATTGAAAATTCATGGTCCAGATTTCTGCCAAACTGAAATAAAATCATGTGGTTAGACACGAGTTTATGATGTCAGACAATAAGAGAGCTTTTTTTGGTTAAGGTTTTTTTAACCATTTGAATCCTCCAGTCTTCCCCAGGAGTTAGACTTTTACTATTTTTTAAAGCTGCGTGTCACAGAAGTGACTGCTGGGTCTTTAAGAGCACTGTTTAATGCGGAGGATCATGAGGAATCTATGAGACTCAGCAGTACTGTGCATACAGGCTTTACACTATGTCTTCGAAAACAACCAGGAGCATTTCCACCTCTAGAACCACCTCCCATACCTTTCACACAACACAGATTGAGAATGCTGCCACGAAAGAGGACCTTGCGTGTCATGAAACCACTTCCCAAGTTTGCAGCTACTGACAATTCAGAGACAGAGGAGGAAATCTGCACCTCTTTAAGATAACCTTGAAGAAAACTTCCTTTTAAACCCTTGAAGTGATGTTCAAAAAAACTTGGGCGAATAAGAGATCATAACAATGCAAACACACAGAAGTGTTGTGGAAGAGGATAATAAAATGTTCTGGTTTGTTTCATGCCAACCTCAGCCATTTGAAAATGTGTACCTTAGGGGAAAGCTGCACGTTCCAATGAACTGGTAGTATTCAAGTGGTTTCAGAAGACAATCAGCTATAAACACCACATCCATTCAGTAGAAAGACACAATGGAGACCTTCCCCTTCAATTACTTCAGCCACCGATGCCAAGTATTAACAGTTTCCTGCCTGGTATCTTTTGGTGCAGATAGAGCTTATTCTGATAAACAGCTTGTGCTGTGTTTGTGTCTAAGTGGGGACTGGCTTTCCTGTTCCTATTCTCTGAATGTCACAAAATATTAAAGCAGGATATGCATAACAGAGCAAAGTTAACATCTCCTTTAATCATTGATACTTCTATATTTACATCCCTGGTGCTCTTGAAAAGAACTACAGAAAGCTAAGAAACTAATATTTAATATTTTCATTAATATTTCAACTAATATTTCATTTCATGGCTTGTGAGTTTTATCATAGCAAGAGCTTAAAGACTGAGACCCCTTTGTTGGGACTTGTCCAATTTCCAGTTGCCCAAATAGTACCGTTAGAAAAGCGACTTTAATTTCCCTTGCTGTATTTTCTGCTAGTGAAAGCAGAGACACTCAGTCAACAGCTGGCACAACTTGTTGTAAAAGGATTGGAACATTTAAGTGTAGTTCTCTTGAAACTTTTGACTCTGATTGTAACAGAAGTTCCACTGTTTATTTGACCGCCCTCTTGGCATTCTGAAGATAACGTTCTATCTTCATACTGGTGTTAAGATCATATTGATGGACAAAGCTGGCAGTGGCAAATCCCTAAGACAGGACACACTGTAAGCATGGCAGTGTGAAGATGAGCAGTATTCTTCAGTTCCTCAAGAGTAAGGCAGCAAAGAGCAACCACGATCTCCGTTAAAGGAGATTCAGTGATCTTTAGAATATATATATTGCATTTCCCTACACTGTAGAACAGAACAGGAATGAAATATGTGCAAAGCCTACATTACCCAAGAAAAAGTTATTTCAGGGTTTGAAAATCATCAGTGCTTTGAGATCTTTTTTTCCTTTTCAGGAACACTTCACAGAAGTAATAAAAAACCAGGAATTTCTTTTGCTCCCTGCTAATGAGATTGCAAAGCTCTTGTCTAGCGATGACATCAATGTTCCAGATGAAGAAGCCATATTCCAGGCATTAATGATGTGGGTGAGGCATGATTTGCAAAACCGGCAACGAGACCTCGGAATGCTTCTTTCTTATATCAGACTGCCTCTACTTCCACCCCAGGTATGAACGTGAAGGGCTACAGGGAACTTAAGTATCAACTGAAGTGCTTGCCTCAAGCATCATTTTGACAGAGAAAAGAATTCTGTGGAAAGGTTCTGGTTTTGGCTGGGGTTTTTTGCCTTTTTTTAGTTGTATAAAGGATATGTTTATTATTTGTAAATACAAATAAAAAAAAAATCCCACAATGCCAGTGTAATTACTAGGATCAGAATTACCTCTACAAAAATGTCAGTCTGATGGTATTACAAAAGCTCAGTGTTTCTTTGTTGGGTAGCAACAGTAGTAGGGTAGGAGTTTTCCTGCAATAACTCAGTTACCGTGCAAAGATTTATTTAGATTTACCAAACTGCAGGGCATCTAAGGCACAACACATATTTCTTCATTACCACAAAAAGTAGACAAAACCAAAAGGGTCTAGATGATTGCTGACTATTCTGAGCATGGACATTACTTGTCCTTTAAGACCGAAAGACACACTTTATCGAGTAAGGTCCAGAGGTGGACATGTGTTTTACAGTAAGCTGACACTGCGGTATCTGTGTCAGAGGACAATCTGTGCATCTCATCAGAAAACTTTATAGGAATAGCAAGACTGTCAGGACACTACAGCTACTTTATGGATCTCCACGAGCAAAGATGCAAATATTCAACTTTGGATTAAGTGTCAAAATACTATACACACTTAATTTTAAATATATTTAAGATATTTTAAATACAGTTAAGATATTGTAATAGTCACAGAGATGTCCATTACTATGTGGTAGATTTGCTTATACTCACGTCAAAAGGAGTTCTGCATTTAGAGGGTGCAGTACAACATCTGCAATTTTAACCTTGTCTAAAGGTTAAAAGAAAGTTTTCAGAAAAATAAAAAAAGCAGAGATGTATTACTAAAAGATGTTTTTTCCTACCTTTATATTTTTTTGCTTGCATTAAAGCAGAGATTTCAGCAAAGCTCAAGTGAGAGGTGAACTGAAACTTAGTTTTTGTAGCTACAAATACTTTAATTACTAAAGTACATACAATTTTAACAATTTAGATATACATAAGATCCTCACTTTTCATTTCTTAGTTACTAGCCGATCTAGAAAATAGTCCAATGTTTGCAGACGACCTAGAGTGTCAGAAACTTCTTATGGAGGCTATGAAGTACCATCTTCTGCCAGAAAGACGGTCCATGATGCAGAGTCCTCGAACTAAGCCTAGAAAATCTACAGTGGGTGCGCTTTACGCTGTAGGAGGTATGGATGCCACCAAAGGTAAGTTCTGAAATTAATTTAATTGTATTAATTAATTGTATTACAGACACCAGAGAATATATGACAATTATTTCAGGATATCTGACAGGAAAAGAGCAAATTAAGGGTGAAAAAGTTGGGGGGGGGGAAATCACAGAACAAAATTCTGTGTGTTAGATGTTCTTTCTTCTTGCAAGAATCGTACTTTTGTAAATGATACACCTAGATCTTGAAGTGCAGACTAAAGAAGTTTGAGATTCAGGTGGTGACTGTAAAATTAAGTTTTGTAAGAATTTGTGTGTATAGTTTGACTTTACAAATCAGAAGAAAAAAATTAATATTCAAAGCGTATCAAGATCCGTTTAACGTTGTTTTAGAAGCCTGTGCTCCATTTTTTTGGATGAAAGTTAGAAGGCTGGAAAAATTTTTAAAGAGAAGGGAAATAAAACCAAAAAGCATTACTGAACTGTAGAGAGCTCAGCTAAAGCTTGTCAAACCTTCCTACAACATTTCAGATGGGAAGATTTGTGTGTTTTCATGAGTACAACAGTATGCGCAGCTTTTTTTTTTTGTTGTTGAGGATTTATACACAGATTTTCAGGTTTGCAGTTGAAAATTAAATGTTATAAATGTATTCCAGTTATTATTATTTTATTTTCACAACTGCAATCAGCTTACAGCTTTACATATTACACTAACCCATTTAATAGGCAGTATATTAAATGATTTTCTACAGGAACCTGAACTTCAAACCCACAGCTTGGAGCCAAAGAGCTACGATTAGTTTAAAGTCTAGTGACTTGCCGAACACTATTACTTATAGCTATGAGAGTTCACTTTTAAGAGAATCAAAAAAAAGTGAATCCACTTCATGGCTTGCAAAAAGTTGCTGATTTTTCCTGTATGAGAGACCACTATCTCTATGCAATCAAATCAAGTGCAAAATACACATTCACCGCCATCACAACATGAAAACTCTCCTTCCTAGGACAATTCAGCAAAATGAAGCTAAACTGTAGCAATTAGAATAGTTTCAGTGGTGATACTGATTGTTTGTGAATTACGTAAAACAACCGAGAATTCAAGGTCATCTTTAAGCTAACTTCTACCCAGATAAGAATAAAATTTTCTAATAGTTTTTTCTCAGTAAAGGTTATGCAAAGAAGGGCTATTTCAGTCAACATCTGCACTTCCTGTTGGTGCCTCTTTTACTTCTTACCTTGGAATAAAGCCAATTGTTTGAACTTTTGCCTTTTGATGGTTAAGAACAGCACTTCCTCTCCTCCCCGCTGTCCTCTCCAGTCTGACTCTTTGAGCCAGAGCTGGATTGTAAGATAAAGGAGACGGCACCTAAGAGACTACCGTGCGCTGGAAGAACAGCTCGGAGAAGGGAGTAACTACCACCTCTGGCAATAATACGCTTTCTGTGATAATGAAAACTCTCAGGGAACAGCGAGTTTGGCTTTGTGCTTATCTCAGGTGCTATATGGAGTCAAATCTCAACTTCAAATGATCAAAAAAAAGATCAAAGAGCTACTTTTGGGCTCGTATTTTGAAAAATATGAATGTGCCTAAACCACATTAATTTTCAAAACGTACCTTCCAGCCTCAGTAAAAATTACAGCCTACAGGGTATGTATGAACACACCATATACCTTAATGCATTTTTCCTGTTTTTTAGTTAGCGTGAGAGACACTTCTTTTGAAGTTGAGGACTTTGGGGCGCGCACATATTAGCATAAAATAAATGAGAAGGAATCAAAGCAGAGAAAACAGACTAACAGAATGGGAAGAGCAGTCAAAGAAATGCAGTTGCTCAGAACAAAAGATGCAGGGAAAGCGGAAGAAGGAGAATTTCTTTCTTTTATCGCAAACTGATCTGGTAGTTTCTTTCCCAGTCTATGCATCTGGAAAAGCAGGTAGAGGAGAGAAAAGATATCCTGAGATAAGCCTAATGTCACTAAATTTGTGGAGTACAGCAGGTGATCTCTAGCAGGTCTCTAAGCCAAATGTTACCTTTCTTTTCTGCTTTATTGCATGGTTGTGTTGCTGCTGTAAATCATTCCTTAGCCACTAACTGCCTATTGTACTTCTCAAGATACTACTTCTCTACTCTTAAATCCCAGCCAAGGAACAGGCAGGAAATCAGCTCTGGTTTTCTCATCTGGTTGCCCTCAGTCGAGCTGAAGCTGAGCTCCGGGGTGCACTATATGTGCGACTGGAAATTGCCTCTTCCACCTTGGTTGTTACTGAGCCATCTCCCCACTGTGCTAAATCAGCTCTCCAAGGAGCTATTGCGGCTGCTGAGTAACTGACAGGAGCCAGTGCACGGAAAAGTGTCAGGTAGAGAGCTACCGCCCTGTGAAGCGTTGCACTAAAAACATTACTAGAAGTTCAGTGACCAGAAAAAACTGAAAATGCGGCTTATCTAGTACAGCAGAGAAGCAGTTATTGCGAGGCTGCTGCAAAGGGGAACCTCAGGGAAGCTACATGTGGGAACCCAGTGTGTACTCAGACTGCTCAGTCGTTTGCCTGTCTCCATCATAAAAAGAAAAATACCCAAACTATTCATGAAGATGCATTCCCAAGTTCTAAGACAGACAGATAGACACATGGATACATTTTCCATTTTTGACACTAATAGTTGAAGCACAAACATGGTTAAAGAGTACATAGTTATGAGGTAACATATTCGTAAGAAATATAAAAAAAAAAAACCAAACAAAAAGCAAACCACAAAACCCTACCCTCAGGGGATTTAAACGAGTAACAGATTTAACTTGACTCCAAACTGTTCAGTGTTAAAAAGTTTGCTGGCATTTAATTCTGCATCTCCCTGCCCCCAGTTTATTCTCATAGACTTCCTGATCGAATACACATGCAGTTAGCGCAGCGTTCTCCCCAGGTACACACTTTGTAACTGAAGTTCTCAGGGAGCCGCAGAAAGAGTCCACAAGCAGAATTTCAATGTCTTACAATTAATAGCGCTTTGGGTTGTACTGGCTGCTGGGTACTCATCAGCTCATGGCCACCTCATAACACTCACTTTTAACAGGTACCACTACAATTGAAAAATACGACCTTAGGACCAACAGTTGGATACAGATTGGTACTATGAATGGCAGACGATTACAGTTTGGAGTTGCAGTAATTGACAACAAGCTCTACATTGTGGGAGGAAGAGACGGTCTGAAAACCTCTAACATCGTTGAATGTTTCAACCCTATCACCAAAGTTTGGACCGTAATGCCTCCTATGTCAACCCACAGGCATGGGCTAGGTAAGAGGTGCTCGTTCTCTGTAAATACCTCACATCACGCACAAACTAATTTTGATTGACACAAACACTGTTGATAAAAAAATTTTAAAGCATTTAATAACAAGTGGCAATACTTGTAAAAGATACTTTTCAAAGACAGAGTTGCCTATTGCCGTAATTTTATGACATTCACAGCAAATGAATAATATGTTTATGAAATCTAGAATTTATTTCTCATTGAAGTCTTTAAAATTTTCAACTGCAGGGGCATAGTTCTGCCCAACGAGTATGTTGTAGGGGTAAATTTGGGAGCCCAAAGTCCGGCTTCTCTCTGTGCATCAGCCAGGTTTGCAAAGCTTACAGCTCCTATTAACTCCCATGTGACTTTGTGGAGAGTTAGCACTTTTGAAAAAATCAGGCCATGTATATTTAGGCCTGAACAGACAGATTTAGAAAACTTCTAAGCAGCCACATTGGAACATTTTGCCTTACCTCACAAAGGAAGCAAACGGTGGCAGGCAGCAGCAGCTCCCCAGAGGGGAGGCACCAGAGCCCTTCTCTCTGGAGAGGACAATGACACAGGCTATGTCCACACTGAGCTTTGCAGCGGCAGCCAAGTTCGCTCTCCTGTGCCTCAAGGACAACAGATAGAAGCCAGCTCTTATCCAATAGCGTGTTCCCCTTACAGGCATTAAAATGTGATGGTACTTTAGCTGGTAAGGGCAGCCAACCACCCACCCACGCATGCTGCCCACTGGCAGGACTACAGAGCTTCAGCTGGCTCTGAATAAGGATAGGTGGTGGGTTTGGACATGTATTTCATTGCCTGGCTCAACCTTTGCCTTTCTTCAAAACAACAGCAGCATTTCTCATTTAGGGGCTCAAATTTGTTTTAGAACACAGTCAACTGAAGTGGAAGAGACACAAGTCCAAGAAGAGAACACAAGGACTAAATCAGCTTTGCTCTACCCTTTTGGTAAAGATAATGCTTAATCAGAGGGAAAAAAAACCCAACTGTATATGAAGTATTTTGTTTATCCGTGCTTATTCTGCCAAATGACAAGGCAGCTGAAATTGCTTATCTGCATACAGGGCATGAAAGTATGAAGTTAAGACACTATCGGTCACCGAAAGTATTAGATACTGTAATTTGTCCCTAATTCTGTCTTTCAAGGAGTAGCAATGCTTGAAGGACCAATGTATGCTGTTGGTGGCCATGATGGATGGAGTTACCTTAACACTGTAGAAAGATGGGACCCACAAGCTCGGCAATGGAATTACGTTGCCAGCATGTCAACCCCTAGAAGCACTGTGGGGGTTGCAGCATTAAACAGCAAGTATGTCAACAGGAAAAACTCTCTTGGGTTTTTCTCTTGCTTCCTTCCTTGGAAATAGAGTTTCTTAAGTTTTCTTTTCAATCTTATAGTAATTAATCACCTCAAGAAAACAAAAAGAAAATACAGTGCACAGAAATAAGAAAGGAAAGCTTTTCCTCTTTTGTGCACTAAATTGTTTTCCAACTTGCAGTCATGTTTTAAACATATTTCAGCCCTTTTAAGTTATAGGAATTTGAAAATGTTATTACATGTACATCAGAATTTTACCTAGAATGAAACCTACGGGGATATAAGATCAGCTACTTCAAAAAATATTCCAGGTTTATGTTTACATTTTAAGATCACTGTGTCTAAGGAAGCGCTATATGAAAGATTGTGTACAAAAATGAAGTCATTCCTCTGTCATTTTACACCCCCTGCATGCATCTACAAATTTTACACACAAGTTCACAGTCAATAATTTTTAGAAGGTTAAAAGTATATAGTGAATTCAGTTAAAGAAAGACAAGTTTAATAATTAGGTATGGAATAAACAGCCTTCTATAAATCCTATCCTACCCAGATTTATTCTGCCCTATTACTTAAATACACCGAGGTCACGTGTTCACTGTACATTGGTTTTTCCCAGCAAGATTTTCAAACTTACTTAAACATCCTCCTATGACACTGAAGCCACTCAAGCTCTCTTACATGGGAACAGACACATGTAGGAATCTACCGTGTAACCTGTAGTGAACAGCGCGTTACACCTTGTTGTACCCTCCTATTTGAAAGTAGTTGCATTTCAGCATGAGGAAGAGCAATTCATAAATTAGTGTCTAACAGAATTCTGTTTTCCTTCTTCAGAAACATAGTGTGGTGCTGGAAATACAAACGCCTTGTAACAGCCTCAGGTTATACTGGAGAGATGGCTTGAGCCAGCCTTCCTTATTCAAATCTGTGGAAAGCACTTGGCAATGGCAGTTTGTAGGGGACAGGAATACTACAGTTGCAGGCAGACAACTAAATTTATCCTGCAAATTTATCACTGGCTTCCCTGTTCACTACTTAAATTCCAGAGGAAGAGAAGGATAAAGAGCAGAAACAATGATGTCAGCAAACAGACATTTGCCAAGGCAAAACTTCTTCACGTGCAAGTCAGGGTTTCACGTTCAAACATGACATGACTTTAATCACTAATTCAAAAGACCAAGAGAGGCAGAACTGCCTGTTCAAGTCCCTGTTCTATCTCAGAGGAAATGTTCAAAGCACAAACTTCACCAGAAACTCCTGTTGGTACCTTCCACAGCGACACACAGGAAACTGCTTTGTCAAAGAGGAAATCCAGCCTGATCCTGACTCTGTTCTCAATCACTCCTGATACAAACTGTCTCCAGCCTGGCTTAAATCCTGTCTGTTAGTCTAGTGATGTAATTTCTGGCATACCAGGGGAAGCCGAGATCAAAAGTCCATCGCTCAGTGCTACTGCTGCAGTCTAACCAAGCAGAATGCTTCTCCTTTTCCTGTTTCCCTGTGCCATGCCATATTTTTTTCTATGCAACCTCACCAGAAAAGACTAAGTTTCTGTGAGGCGACACTTTTTGACCAATAAATGGTCTATTCAAAACATCAGTCAATAACGGTATATTTGTTCTTTCCTTTAGAGAATGGGAAACACGACCATGTTTCTAGGCACTTATGGAAAATACAAAATCCCAACCAATCTGTTTGTATATACAGTGATTTCCTCTCGCTGAAAGCTGTCTAAACAAGTAGTCTGTATCTAACGGCATGACGTGAAAAGAAAGCAAATCAAATCCTCAAGTATTTTATGGGTCAAATGACAAACTGCACAACTCAAGTCTGACTTCCATTCCCAAACGTTAGAAGAGAGAGCTAGAAATTAAGTATTATTCTAACAGTGGTCAAGAATTCTCTAATTAAATTATACATAAGAGCAGTCTAAAAATCGTTCTAGTCACTGGAAAAAAAGGGACGCTTCTCAAGCAAAACTCAACCAATCTTGTTCAGGTGACTTAGGACGAGTCCACGTGTTCCCTAGTCTCTAATTAGTTGCACTAAGCTTGAAATACAAAAGAAATCCAGGCTCTGTAAAATTCCTTGACAAAAAGCCACGAACCCCCCATCCTTCTTAATGGGAGTTTCCACCATTTATTCTTACACGTTGTCTTGACATCAGCTGGTTTAAAACTCCAGTTGTTTGCCAAGCACCTTTAGGCTGAACAGACAACAGGACGTACCTGTACAGTAACTTCTGTCCAGCAGATTTTATTAAATACAGTGAGGAAAATAGGTTTAATATATCTCAAAAACATAAGTCAAAACCATAACGATATTATTAAAGTTCTTTCGCATATTAACACTACAGGAAAAATGCCATACTAAGATGTCAAGTGCTCCACAAGCCTGTCATAAGGAACACTACCCATATGTTTCAAACATATGTGTCATCCATCAATTAAATTCCATTTATAGCTCACATTTTAAAAAGATGGGATGCATTTAAAGCTTAATTTTCACGTGACTGCTTGAAAATGTACGGTGCATATGGAGAATATAGCATGCAAAACCCTCTGTGCAAAGCAAGTTCCAGAGCATGGCTGTCAGGTGGGCGTAACGATATTTTTAAAGTGGTCTGAATGAAGTTAGCCAAATAAAATTCCTATGAAAATGAGAGACTAAAGGCTGAAATTGTTTGCCTTCTTCGGGTAATTATCCCAGGCTGTACGCTGTTGGTGGACGAGATGGGAGCTCCTGCTTAAAATCAATGGAGTGTTTCGATCCGCACACAAACAAGTGGAGTCTATGTGCTTCGATGTCCAAGAGAAGAGGGGGCGTTGGCGTCGCCACATACAACGGGTTTTTATATGCTGTGGGAGGTCACGATGCCCCTGCTTCCAACCACTGCTCTCGACTTTCTGACTGCGTAGAGAGGTAAGGAACTCGGGTTTGATTCACATTCCAGGAAGGAAATATAAAATAATTCACAGCAGCAAGGGAAATCTCTTCACAACTGGAGCGTTAGGTTTGTAAAATGTATTATGCTTTTTAAAATACTATTTAGAGCAGAATAGCCAATTTCCAATGCTCTTACGATAACAAAACAATTAACTCTCAGAAGCAAATTGCTCCCAGCTCCCCCTTCTATTTGAGCTGCCCAGGAGCCAGGCAAAGACAAGTAAGGCAAATTCTACGTGTCACCTTTCTATTTCTCAAGTACCAAACCTAAAGACTTCTCGGTTGGGGCTTCCTCCAATCATTTGGCTGACGTTGACCAAAAAGTTAAGAATATAATAATCATCACATACTCAAACAGGCGGTAGTCACTACACAGGTACTTTCTGATAGAGGAAACTGATAAAGAGACATAATTTCTTTTTTTTCTCTGTAAGAAACTGTTGCTATAGGAAATCAGACATACGCTAAGGGTCTGATTTAGCAAACGATAAAAAAAAAGTAAACACACACCAAAGCAAACTGCTTTAGTTTGAATTCACACTTAAAAACTTAATAGTGCACCGATACATTGGCCTAATGATTTTGGTGGCACATAACGTAGCAGTGAAAACCTGGTTTTACACCCACGTCTCAAAGTAATTACCATTAACATGGAAAATACTGATGCCCATTTAACCCCATTTCTGAATTCTCCACGGTTCTCAGGAAAACGCAAATAGGGGACATTTCTTTGTCAGAAAGAGAATAATGCGTGTCAGACGCTGCTCTGCCACGGTGGTGCATGCGGCCCAGTGGAGGAGGACAGGAGAACACCTGAGCCCTGGGTGAGAAGGGAACATACCGAGTGGGGACAACCCCCCTGGCTGGGTAAAGGGCCACTGACGGATGCATCCGTTGACGGTCTTCTGTCATTTGGAGACGAGAAAGGAAAACTGCGCAAATATTCAACTCCCGGTTGTGAAAACCATGGCTAAGTTTTGTTCTCAGTTAGGTGGTGTAAAGCTGGAAGAGCCCTGGCATTCCCTTGAATTTCTATTGGAAACAGACGGAAAACATATTGGAAATAAAATAGACAGTGACATAAAATACTGCTGCATTCTGTGTTATGAAGTTTTATCAGCTATATAAGGTATTTAACTTCTTTTGCAGTGAAATTTTCTGAAAAATATTAGTTCTGGCAAGAAAGAGAATACAAAGATCTTTACAGAGAAAGAAAAAGGATATATTGAACTGAACTTTGCTGAGGCAGCTGATGGCCGTGCTGTCATTCCCTCTGGCCTCATTTATGTTTAAAATGTATTGATTGTTTAATGTGATAGAAATGGAGAAACGGTAATAAAACCCTGTAAATCTGGGCATATTTCCTGTGCTCGCAGACCCCTCTAGTGGCTGAATTCAATATTTAGTCACATTCCTCGTAATTCTCTGTACCCGTTCATGGTGTAAGCTGCACTACAATACAGGAGAAAACAAGCAGGTATCAGTACTTTAAATCTGAAATGTGTTTCTGCAATGTATTTGTCTAAATTTGACCATAAAACATCCTAGGTATGACCCTAAAACCGATGCTTGGACAACAGTGGCCCCCCTGAGCGTACCTCGGGATGCTGTCGGGATTTGTCCGCTGGGGGACAGATTATATGCCGTCGGGGGCTATGATGGCCATACGTACCTGGACACCGTGGAGTCCTACGATGCTCAAAATAATGAGTGGACAGAGGTAATCAAAAGAACTGCCTAATTAGTAATAGGGATTCTTCCTGCAGGTAGGAAGAAAGCTGTTTGAATAATGGACAAACCAAAAACGATTGTTTCAAAAGAATCACTGGATTTGTGAAAAATAGTATATTAGCCTGCTGAAATACAGCAAATGGGCTTGTATGAAATATTGGTTGGATCTCCTATGAAATAACCGTATCAATTTTTCAGACTGAGGGAAGGAGGAAGCGCGTGGACAAGCGAAGCAGGCTGCGCTCATCCTTTTGTTCTAGAAGGGCTTGGGTTCGCTGCTGTTAGAGCTGCCCTGTGTTTGTCAGCAACGGCCTCTGCTGGGGCACTTTGAGTTCTCCTGTTTGTGACCACCCCACTGAAACCAAGGAAATACTTAAAACTGTCAAGATCCTTTTGTAGCACACAGTCCATGTTTTTGGAGCACAGGATATGAAGGTTTTTACAGAGGTTAAGACAATCACCAGCCACACTCCTCTAACTCCCAGCGACTGCTAAAGCCTTCTCCCAAAAAGCTAAAACTGTGTTTTTTGAGTCTCAGTTAAATCTAATTTTTTTAGCAGTACATTTTTTTGAACAAACAAATTGATTTCCTTTTAACGTGCAATTAATTTCTTCCAGTCCTATCCATAGGAGTCTACTAAAAATGTTTCCTCTTGGCTTTTTTTCCCCTTTATTAGGAAGTCCCTGTCAATATTGGAAGGGCTGGAGCATGTGTTGTTGTTGTGAAGTTGCCCTGACGACTGTAAATGTTGCAAATCTGAACAGAGCGGAGTTTCGTGAAGACTGAGCCAGGAAGATAAGAAACGTTTCCAGAAAGCAGCACAGACTACACCCATCTCAGCAGTCCTCCGTTAGAGAGAACACACATCTCTGAGCCATTACACTAGAAGAGCACAAAAGCATCTTCCTGCACTACAAAAATCAGAGAATTTTACATAAGGGAATTATTTTATTATGCTAACACATAAAAATTCAAAACTATGTTTAAATGGTTCTGGTTTGTTACAAAAGTGCATCTGTTATTTATAAAATCCAGTAGTAGAGCCATAAACGGGTGTATAAGGTTTCACAGACTCTTTTCTTTGTTGGCAGTAATGCTAATGTGTATAAAAAGAGTTTCTATATTTTCAGTAAATGAAAATGAATGAGACAAACACCTTCAACAGACAACTGCACAGAAGGAACTATTTGCCCACAAGTATCATTGGCAACAGAAAGTTCTCTGCAGAAGTAACTTCACTTCCACATGCAGAAATTAAATTACTGCATTAACTTCAAAACCAAGTGAGAGAAGCATAGAATTTGGTTCTGTTCAACCTCCGGCATCGCGAGTACTGTGGCAGAATACCCGTTTTAGCAATACATTGAATAGTGCAAGTTAAGAAATATCAGAGCTAAAGCATTTGTATGTTATTAAGTACGTGCCAACAGAAAGAAATCTCTCTTGTCAAAACACAATGCTAATATAATTTGCCATCACTGTCACAGTGCACACATATATGGTATTTTAGTGCTGATCAGTGTGTCAGGTTATTCATGGATTTGTCTTTGCCCACTAACCATCTGTCAGTATGCGTTAAACTAATTCGATTATTCTTGGAATAATCACCATGCATTAAAGTTTAAAACAATCGTATAATTACATTCCTTGAATCTAACTTACAAAATGAATTTTTTATATCATATTGATATGACAATCTTTGACCTCAGCTGAAGATTACCAGCTTTCTCTCGTGTACAGTAGAAATACGGTAAGGAAAAAAACCCACATCCACTGTGTAATGTTATATACCATTTATACGAGCATGTTTCTGATTTATTTGAAATTAAGGGAATACTAAGAACCAAGAATAAAAACAGGAAAAGAATCACCTGAAAACAGCATACAATATTCCACATGCATGGTATTTTACTTTTGTGTGCCGATTTCTAATGAAGGTTTGGATTTCTTTCACATTAATTTTTTTTTTTTAAATGATTTCCAATGTTGAAAGTGTATTTCAGAAGATGAATGTATGTAAGATACACTACGCTGTAAAGCACAATATTTGGACAGTATCTACTCTAGTGTTTGTTATGTTGTTGTTTTGTCAGTATCAGAGAGATGGAAATTCTCTGAATGTCTAAGACCAACTGCCCTCATAGAATACTGTGGGTTGGGAATTCAGCAATAGGCGATTTAAAACAATTTGTAGTATTAATCCTATCGAGTGCGTCTAAAGATGAAATCTCATAAGCATATTTATAAAAACATTTTTAACTTTAAAAATCAATTATGTTTATATATAGCATGCTACAGTCAAATAAACTTTACTTTCTCTGTTAAAAAACTTTAGACTATATTTTAACAACTTTGTGGGGTTTATTTTACATCTTTTGAAGAACAGAAAACACGTAGGTATCAATCTCGTACTTCGAAAAGACAAAAGATCCTGATGTATTGTCCTTATTGCTTCTGGTCCACAAACTAAAAATTGCCTTCCTCCTAGCATTTCCTTTTAGATAAAGTTCAACAGAAACTTATCCATGTATCAGCTTAGAACTACCTTCATTTAGTTGTGAACTTCTAGATCAACACAGAATTCTCTTGCTACCTTGGTGGACCAGGAAACAAACTTTATTTCATCACTGTTTTCATTCTGTATCTATTTTTGTGGAGGAAAAAAACCCCAAACACACAACGTCCCTATCAACCCAAAACAACATGAAGTGCCAAGCAAATGGGGAACAAACCCTAAACCATTTAGAAGGTCGTGAGTCAGAGGAGGAGGGAATTTTTAATTCCCACCAAAGCAATAATCTGAATCAAATGCAAGGGGAAGTAACCACCAAGCTTGACAGTGAATCTGTATCGTGAGACATTTGTGAATGGGAGGTAGATGTTAATTTTATATCTCTCTCCCCTGTCCTATATAGAACCTGTCTCACCATCTACCATCTTTTTGCAGCAAATACTAACTCTTAAACATTAAGAACAAAAATACTCTCATTTTTGCCCTATTCATTGCTTTGGTCATTCAACAGCCACGTGCGCTCTTTTACCTAACTACAGATTTACATGGAGCAAAGGGAGAGGGTCATTCTTGTTTATCACTTGGGCTCTAAATCATGCCTTTCCCATGTTCTCCTAGAACAGCCCATCACTGTTTCCAGTAACCAGGATAACCTCATTTACTCTATTCTTGTTTGAAAAGCACTGATGTTGAATGCCTGTTCTCAAAATGCTAAAATACAAATTAAACAAACAATACACAACAAACATCAAGACGTGTAAGATGCACATCGCAGACATTGATAAGCTGCCGGTACCAACGGGACTTTCTCAGAGCTTTTGCATGGAATTTGCAGTTTGCTTGAGGTAAAAGAAGGCACTCAGTCTCAGGTGAGAAAAAGCAGGCATAAGCCCTTACCTAGTAGAGTGGTTTATGAAATATAAAGCCATATCTAAAAAGCTAATCGAGTCTGCAGCAAGGAAAGAAAATAAACACTTGAGCACAGAAGAGGTCAGTCTGGAAGGTGAGTACCTTGAAGAAAACATACCGGACCAGCCTGTGAGAGCCGCATGGCTTGCAAAAGCTACAACAGCAGAGATGACCTCGAATTCCTCTGCCTCTGTCCCTTCCTTCAGCTTGCAAATTTTATTACATGCTTTATCAGTAAACAAAGCATGAGACACTTAGGAAAACCGCTTAGATACAAAAAACCCTCTGTCATCTTCAAATATACTGCCATTCCCATATTTTAATACAGTCTCAAAAAGATTATGAGAAGAAAATTACACTTTCTGTATTTCTTTCCTGTTCTCTAAAGAAATCACGTCATGAGGTTTGCTTACTAAAAAACTAGCATAAGAACAAAAAATTGTAGCCTTCCTCTAGCTTGCAGCATGCAGCTACATCTGCCAGTTTGGTAAGTTCAGTAGCTTGACAATACCATGAAAGTATTGTCCTTATTGTGAGTTTTTGCACATGTGTGTTATGTGGTGAGATGGTCTACTAATTCCCATGGTAAGGCTGTGGTAACTAGTACGCTTTTAAATGTAAAGTTTAAGGTTGTGTCTTGTTATAGAAACAACACAAGATAAATATGGGGAATAGGAGATGGGAAAAGATGGGAAGGGTATGAGGCAGAGAAAAGTCTTAAGAGCTCTCTGAATGTGATCTTCTAAGCCAGTCAGCTTGGGGAAGAATGGACTTAAAAGCCACCTGTGGGCAACTAATTCTGCATGTCCCTTTCCCTGAGTGAAAACTCAAGCTTCAGTCTCTGAAGAGGCGGTACTGAGAGATCTCCTATTAAGGTGCCATAGAAAGCAGAAGTGATGAAGTGTCTGTTCCTTTACATGGTGTTTTTATGTGCAACTAACTTTACAGCTGGGAATCAGGTCGTGCACAGGCTGGCAACCCAATTTGGAGCTGTTGGTACGAATGTGCTTTTCAGCTTGGAAAGAATACGAGGAATATTAGACACACACCCTGAATTAATTTCAAAATAATCTATTTTAGGAAAAGATGACAAGAATTATCATGAGTTTAAAACTAGAAAACACGAAAATAAAATTTGAGCAGATACTTGATTTTAAGCCATAAAATGGCACAACTGAATTTTTTTAAGAAAAACTGTTCCTCAGTGTTTTCAGTACTAAAGTTTTATTTTTTTCCTTCCCTATTATTGGTACAGCAGTGAAAAATCATGCAAGAGGAAACCAGAAATTCACAAAAGGAAATTAGACACCTAACAGGAAGATAGAAGAAAAGCAAACTAGAGAGAATTTGGAGATGTTTGGACATTATTAGGTGAGAGGAAATGCTAGAGATACTGTCGGATGAGGTGTCATCCCTTCACATTTCCTCTGTTTCTCGAAACATGAATAGGTGCAATAGTTATGCAGCATCTTTGTTTATTAGGTACCCTGACAGCTGCATGCACAGCTGGCGGGCTTGCAAACTGTGGGAGGGAGCCACCCTCTCTTATCTCTGCCCTTGTATTGCTCTATGCTTTTAATTATGCCTCTTGCTGGCAGAATGATTACTATATGTGCTATCTCTTTTTTTCTTCCAAATCACTGTGTTTTCATTCCAAATCATTGTGTTTTCCCATGAGGAAATTTAATGGTATTGATTAAAATTAATTCCTGAAGAGATTAACTGAACTTCTGTAACAGTCACCACCAATATCGTGTTTTTAAGACATTGAATGTAAAGTACGTACAGCTGGTATTCGAGCCTCACCTCTTATTGCCCATCTCCTCTCACAAGGAAAACAGGAAATTTTATCAGGATAGAAATCCTTTCACTGCCAATTCCCCTCAGAAAGATGGAGGTCTCATTTTTTCACAGTAAAACTACATTCTTTGTCTTGAAGATCTCTGCTGGCCTCATCTCTTGCCAAAGAAACCTGACAACAAAAAGCTACATTCAACCATTCCTACTTTTCAATAAAGCTCCACTACACGATCCTCACTTAGAGTCACAAAGGATACACACCTTTTCTTCTTCATGTCCACAACCCTGAGGACTCTTTTTCTCCATCACAATTCTACGTATGCAAAAAGAATTAAAAACTCCACTGTCTTGTACATGAATAATCATGTTTATGGAGTGTACAGAAGGGGACGGCACTCACTTCACATTATCAAGATTTTCACAAACTAAACATACATAACTAGAGTAGTAAATATATCTGCTACTTACTGCTTGGACAACTCATTTGGGAAAGTCTGTCCAGGACTAAACTTTTAATAATATGCAGGAAGTTTAATAGAAGACACTTTCAGTTCCACTTGTCCTTTTAGGGAGAGAGAATGAATCTCTTTTAATCAAACTCATTGTCCAAAAAAGCCTCAATTTGCAAGATGGTTAAGAAAATACTTGAAGTTTTAGCCCAAATTATTTCCGCATTCTGAAAGTTACAGAAAGCATTGAGAAATGGGGAGTGGATGTGAAGAGTAGGATAATTTGGGGCAAGACTCTGTGAGATTGGATACAAACCCAAAATATCATCTAGGTGACCGTAAGAATTTCAGCGTTTCAAGGGAGGATTTTCCATCTTATATTTACTCTTCATTATCCCTTCTTCAATCTGTAATTAAGTGGCATTCCCTGATCCAGAGGGGAGGCAGCCTCTCACATTCTCTTCTTCAGTAGAAGAAAAATATATCGAAAAGGAAAAGAACCAACCAACCAACCTTGGGACACGGATAAAATAACAACTCAGAGTGCCTTTGAATTGTCAGATGACTGACTGGTGTTCTGTCAGCAGATTATAGCTTTACCTTCTGCGCTGCAGATAAACGCAGTAGAAGGAGACTTTCCTTGTATGTGTTTTCTGAGTTTTTTGCTCTTGGTGTTCTATAACCCCCCCAGTTTGTGCACTTATAAAACTGCTACCCTTTGGCCACATCATTGTCTACCTTTAAAGCATCAAAAGCATCCCTTCTCTTCTATTGCAGAATAGAACGTTACAAAAATACTGCAATAGACCTGTAATGTATTGCCAAATATCTAGCCCAGAAAACACCCTGTGATATTAAGAACAATGCAGGAAATATGAAGAAAAATAACACAGGAAAATAAAACATAATTTTTCATTTCCTGCATGAAACAGTTTCACTAAACCACAACCTCAATTGATCAGTGATAGATGTCTTAGAATTGCAGAAAGCAAGGACTGAATACCCGACACTCAAAGCTTATAGGGACTTTGTCAGCATTTCTTCAGTTTGTGCAGTAACACCAGATTTTTTTAATCAACGGGTCACCCATAGTTCTTTTTCTACATAGGATTTTCTCACTGTGGATTTCCTTAGAGGTACTTGATGTTTGTCAGTAACTTTTCCTCTCAGGGAAGGCACAATCCGAGCCCTTTTCCTCAGGAAACTGGATAAAAGTTTGCTCCTAATCTAAGGCTTGGCAAGTCCGGCGTTGCACACTGCAGTCTTCTCCCATTGCTGAGTGTACAGTGAGCCCGCAGCAGCTCTCGATCGCTATTAACAGTTTGCAACACAGGCTTTGCTCAGAAGATGGTGCTGTGTGACAATTTTTAGAGTCCTGGCTCATAGTGAGACTATGAGGTGGTTACCCTGCAGCAATAGTTATCCTTTACGTATAAATAAACTCTTCCTATTTCATAATCTCAAGAGCCTACCACATTTTTTAGAGAAGCTGTCTTCCATTCTGACACTTTCACCACGTTTACAAACACAGATGCTGCTCATCTCTTAAGAGCAATTTTGGAATTAGTTACAGCAAAGCACCTTTGTAAATATTTCCAGTGCAACAGTTGGTGTCTCTGGCCCTGTGCCTGCCCTGTCCTTCTGGCACATCGAAAAAGTTGTGTGTTTTTTTCTTCTGCCGGGCACAAATCACAAACCCCATTTCTTTAGTTGCAAAGGCTCGACACAAAAAGCCGATGACATATGGACAGGCTGAAGACCAGAAGCCTGTATCTTCCCGTTGGCCCATGAGCCCACATCAACTAGCCAGCTAGCCCACACCGCCTTTCCCTGATGTAAGCCAGCCACGTTGGAGATGTAGCCGCTGAGATAGGGGCTAATCTCTGCCTTTGCTAACAGGCACGTTTGCTAACCAAGTCCATAGACTTGAGGACCATAAACATTATACAAAATGTTTTTTCTTCTCTTTCCCCATTTTTCCACGCTAGGAGAGTCATGAAAAGAGGCAGAGGCAAATACAACATGCTCTATGAAATATAAGGAAGCTTCACACAATCCATATGTTACTTTCTACAGGGTATAAAGCAGGACATCATTCCTCCCCCGTAGAGGACAGAGAAAGTGCTCCCAGATATTGGATACAACTCTTTCGGGATCCTCCAAAAGTCTCATTTCATCTCACCTCTCTGTAAAACTACTGAGCTGTGACTTCCTTATCTATATACAAATTATTTCTCCCTGTCACCTAGAACTTGTATAGAGAGTGTATATATATTACAATACATATATATTGTATATTCACATATATACAATTCAATAATATACATATGGAACTCAGAAAGAGGTTCTGAAGTACAACTTAAAAAGACATTGCCTCAATAACTACAACTGCAACAGAAACCCCAAAAGGTCTTTATTTCTGGGATACAAGCAGTGGAGATGGGAAGAGATCCAAAAATCCAAAGAGATGCAATGCCTCGGCTTCCCAAACTGCTCAGTCTCCCACTGGTCCCGTTCAAAAGCTACAGGTAATATTTGGACGCAACCTGTTTACAGTCTCGGCAGCTGTCCTTCCCTCCCCCCTTCCTCCCTCTCTTCACCAACCAGGAGCTTTCTTCCAAGATTTGGAAGCAGCATTTCACTAGAGGATGGCTGGGCTATTCTACCCTTTACCTGCTCCTCTTTTCTCACACACTCCTTAAAAACAAATATCCCACCCGCAAATTCCCCAAACTTCTACAAGCCAATTGCCTGGCTCCTACCTTTGAGTTTTTCCTGCTAAAGATTTAGATGACATTGCGTACATGTAAAATCATGCAAAATAAAGTAATGCTAGTTGTCAAGGAAGCAGTCCAAGTAGGAACAGTTTTAATTTCAAGCATTCAAATGTAAGATAATCTTTCTTAAAATAAAGATAAAATCAGCACTTCTAGATGAAGAAAAAGCCCGTGTGTACCGCTACTGAACAACTGATGATAATTGAAACCCCACAGTCTGCCCAAGACGTTCCTGATAAGAATTGATTATCAAAGACCTCATTAGTTTCTTTCACTCTGCACTGTTTGTATTGAACAATAGTGAATAAAAAGTCTTGTGATGATTGTGTCTTTACAACGTTAAGTATTACACTGATACTCAGAAAAACATGTGCTTGTCAGATTCTACGGCGAACTGGTTTTCCCAGTTGTGAAAGAAAAAGTCATTTTAATCACACTCAGTAATCAGATTCTTTTGTGAAAAAAGGGGCTCGCAGCTGCTAGATGGAATCAAACACACTTTAAAAATAAAGAAAAATCACTGGGGCATGTTTTTCCCAAGCAACATCGTACACACTTCATTAACAATACTCTATAAAAATGAGAATGATTGGAAAGAATAGGGCAGGAGCCAAGCAGTCACTAAAGAGCAGGGAACAATATCAAGAAGAAAACTCGAGGGAATAGGTTAGAGTAACTCTGAGGAACCTCTCAAACGCCATTTCATCTTTTAAATACAATAAAATACAATTTAAAATTGTTGATTTGATGATTTACTACACTGCAGTAAAAGGACCATGAAGCAAAGCAATGAAGCTATAAGAGTATTCGAGAGTCTTTGTTACAGAATTTTTTCCTGTTTTCTTCCTGCCAACTGAATGATTTTGTCAGATCAGAAAGCAATGTGGTGTTTGGAATCTGTTTCACTCTATACTTCAGTATCTTAGAGGTTAAAATTCAATATACATTCATATTTCAGTTATCTGGCAGGCAGACATAGCAAGGGAGTTAAAATTCATAGTGATTAAACACCAAGAGATTTTTATTTCATGTCAGGGCGTTAACAGTGATTGGTTAAAACAACACGATACAAAATGCAATAGCATTTTCTTAAATTTTAAACCACAGCCTCCATGCATTTCACTTTACTTATACTTTATTTTTCTGCTATCTCCTTATATTTTTTCTCTTTTGTTTACAGTCAAGCCTTTTTGTTTTTTCCTCGTCACTAGGTTGCCATCATAAAGCCCTTATAATTCTCTCTCCGGATTGGCAAGTCTGTTCGGCCCGCGAGAGACAGATGTAATGCAAGTTCCACCACATATGGTGGCATCTTGTCATAAATGCACTGTTCACAGAGATGAAAGAAAACTTGTGCTACAGTTATTTCGGGAATATGGTTTGGAAACTGATTCAAGAATTGTCAGTATCTTGAAAAGGTTTATAGTCCTATAATTTATTTATATAACTTTTCTATTATTATTTTTCAAAACAAAATTTCCAAGGAAAACAACCTTGAAAGGTACCTTTATGTAGTCTGATCTCTTATTTTCCCTCATAGTAACTACTGAGGCTTTTTTCCACGCAGTACACGTCTGTATCATGTCAAGGGGGTTGGCAAAATGGCATCAAAGTAAACGGACATATAAGAGAAGAATTTGTTACGAGCCCCGCAATATCTCACATCCAGCTTTGACCAACGGGCCGTGTTTTAAAGAAAGATAAAACGTCAACCAAGAATGAAACTACTGTCTGTTTCTAAATGTATGCAGAGTTACATGTTTTATTCTCAAATTCTAATGTGAGATTAGACAGCTCTAAGAGTATAAACAAGGATTTTGCAGAATTGGACTTGGATATTAATAGACAATTACAAGTAATACGCTGTTGATTTGTGCGTGCAACCAACCCCTTGCTTTTCAGATGCTGGAGTTACCAGCTTCCAGAGGAAACCATTCAGTACATCACAATAATAAAAAAAAAAAAAGACCCAAACAACAAAGACCCGACGCTACCCCCTAAACCAGGCCGTAATAAAATACTGCATTCAAAACCTTTCCCTATTATTTCCCAGGTGCACATTTTGGACATGCAACATCAGCTACATCAAACACTGCACTTGAGCACAATGAATGAGCAGCAGTGCGGTGTGACAGCTGTAATACCTCCAACAGGAAACAGCCTCTTAAAAGCAACAGTTAAAAGTGTTTTTTTAAAAACATATCTATCACTAGAATTAGGATTAGAGGGTCATCGCAAGAATCTAAAAGTGATTTGCAAATTAAAATAAAACTACGTGGTGTTTTAAAAGTTTCTCTTTTCCACTGCTAAGTTCATTTGCTCTCCTATTATAAAATTATAAACTTATAAAGTATTATAAAATGCTGTTAAGTAAAATAAATCCAAGCTCTACAGTTCATGAAGAAATAAATCTCTATTATACACACCATACCATGCCTTACCCTTTTGGTAAACAGATTTTATCTTCTAAGTTTCACGACCCATGAAAAGTACAGATGCACTTCATAAAACAGTAATGATTTTAAAATAAAGTACCTGGCAAATACCTATTCTAACGGCCCCATCTCTAGACATTGAGTAATAAAATAATGAGTTTGCTTATTTAGTTAATGTCTCAGTTTTTCAAAACCAAACCCACTGAGAAGACAAATGTGTTCTCACTATGACCGGAATTGACTTCAGACCAAACCTTTGCTCCCATATCTGAGTAGATATGTGGCTCATGTTTCCAGGTTTGAGATGCAGGTAGATTGTAAGTGTTTATTATAACCAGTACTAAAATGCCTCACCTTTCTATCTGTAACCAAGTTCTCTATCTATTTCTGTGTATATTCGGTGATAAGAATTGGAAAGGGTGGTAGAGTTTCTGTGGTTGTGAACCCAGTTCATGATGATTGAGACTTGCACTGTCTTTCTGTGGGGTGCAGGCTATTTCTTTAGTCTAAGAGCTATGAAAAATGAAAATATGCATGTTCAGTATCTAACTGAAAACTCCCATTACCTTAGGAAAACTTGAGATACACTGGTTTCCTGTCATTGCTTTGGAACTCTGTACTGAAACAAGCAGAGCTCAATCAACATGCAAATTTCTAACTGAACTGAAACCAAAGACTAAAGAAAAGCATCTTTAGAACGGTCACGTACCAAGTACGCATCCAAACTGCACGTATTTGGTGGCAGTTCCTAGAGTTTGCCTCAGCACGCGTTAAGACAATGAGCTTTTCTGCCCCTAGCCAGCCCTGCTCGCCAAACACGAGAAATTACGTCAGCAAAACCACTCTTCCAACAGCCCATTTTACACTGTACCAGGAATATTTGTTCTCTGTACTCTTTACCGCTCCAGTATTTTATACCCTTAACATTCCTCTACTTCTATTTTCTCCTCCGCTATTGAATTTTAAACGTTCTTTTGAGCTAACCACAGTGTCATAGCTTCCAAATGCATATGGAAGACAAATATATTTTTGAATATTGAAGAGGTGATAATTAGATGCTATAGTTCACTTTCCTGGCTTTTTTCTAAAGTTAGTTTCTTTATATTTTGATTAAAACATTTTCTTTGATTTCAGGAATTTCTCCCCTTCTGCAGTTTTCCTAGGAAGAGAGGGGACATTGTTAGAGGTTAAAAGAATTATATTACTCCTCACAATCAGTCATCAGCTTTTTTACCCATATCAAGAGCCAAAAAAAGGCAACCAGTGTGGTGAATGTCCAAAACTTAACTTAGGTGTAAACTCTAGTTTACAGTCCTCTGAAACTGCGACTGCCCAAGGAACAGACAAGCGAAACTCAGTCTTTCCCTGTGGAGAACTAACAAGGATGGAACAAGAACAAACAAGTAAACAAATTACTTGAGAAGGATCAACAAACACAAAAACATGCTATGCCTTTTGACTTCTAATCTTTTATGAACCAATACTAGAATAATGAATCATTCAAGCCGAGATAAACTCTATGACTGAAACCACTCAATACAAGAAAAAAACCACTCAATATATGCTGTAAACCCTCTGAATGAATGACGGAGGGATCTGCTTACAATTCAGTCTTAGGAAAAGTTTGCATTGCATTTAAGATTGTACCTTTAAAACTCTCTACAACTTGAAACTCCTGGCGTTTCATCTCTGTCTCGTGGCATGCACAATGGTCTGTAATTTAGTACTGACAAATTTCATTTTTAGTCTCCCGCAGGTGGTATCTCAAAGTCACACAGTCTAGCCAGTAGATCTGTAATGGCACTCCAAGCTATTTTTACAAAACAAATCAATTTTTAAATATGGTATTGAATTACAATAGCTGTAACTTAATTTTGACTTGAAAAAAATACCACAAACAGCAGACTGCTTGGCTGAGAGCATCAAGGAAGAGAGGGGAAAAAACTGCACATGAACAGAGGAGAAACTGAGGTTTGGATTATACAGAAAATTCGAAATAGGACTGAAGCAGCATTTTAAATGAGAGAGACAATGATATGCCACATCCCTGACTGCAGATCCATTACTTTTATGGGTTTTTTTAAAAAATTTAAAAGCATGTTACGTGTCTCAATAGTAACAGATTTAACAGCAGGGAATCATATTACTGGGAAAAAAAGACACATACAGCTCTTAGAAAAGAGAAATACTGTCTGTGTATGGTAATTTTACAGTGGACTCCTGTTTCTTTGGTGGAGGGAAGGGGTGACTATTTACTCAAAATGCTAACGAGGAAAGGGATTTGCTTGGGAAGATAACTCGTATTAAAACCTGATATGCTAATTCAGATACAGAAAAGCATAAGTCTTTTAAGAAAAAGTGGTTCTTCCTACTGCATATTTATTTGGAATGACTTCCAGCAACGATAATGATGATCTGACTAAGTTCAAACTGCCATGAAATCTCTGTCTTTTTTACTACATGAAATTACTTTTCAGTTAGTTGTTAATAGGAAAATATTACTATGACGTGGGACTACGATTCTAAGCACGCTAATTTTTTATTTACAGACCTGTTAAGAGCTGGAATCACCACTTGATTTCTGTAGCCTTTTGTTTTGAGAAGAGAAACAATAAAGATTAGTGCCACAAGACAGTAGGAACTTCGGGACTCCAAAACTCAAATTCTTTTAGGGAAATTCTTTAGTTGTCTTCATCCCCCCATGCTCTTACATTGCGCGGTCCAAGCATGAGGTGTTTATGGTATTAAACAGAAAGAAGTGATGAAAGGGGATGTTTTCATGACTGAGTGGCAAAATCCAACACAATGAATCAAATGGGAAAAGAGCCATGGTGACCTTCGGCACTATTTACCCCCAATCAAGGTGAGGGTTCCGCACCATTCATGTTCAACATTCAGACTGCAGCATAAGAAGCTAACTACCACGCAAAGCTAAAAACTCTTATTGTAAGACGGATACTTGCTTTAAACTGTAAATATACATACAATTTTAAAAAGCTCAAAACAATAAATTGTTTCTAGCACAATCCTCTATTTGAGACATTCTTCGAAAAAATTCTTTCATCAAATGGCTTTATAAATCAACATACCAGTCAGCTGGGAAAATGCAAATAAATCAATGGCCTCATTCTAAATTGCTTCTGCAAGGTAAAAATTTGAAAAGGTCAGAAACTGCTAAAGATTATCTTTACAGTCACAATTAGGGAGTTTCTCAGCACTGTCCGTTATTCGGGCTGAGTGCAGCTGTATCGGTTCACAACAGCTGAAGACGTGGTGCCATGAGCCCCTTTGCAGAACAAAGACGATACACCAGGTGCGAGAGCAGCAAACCGCTGCTCTGGAAGAGTTACGGGTGCTTCAATCTACAGACATAAGCAGTACTTAAAACCTGCTCGGCTTTCTACATTCTGTGAGTTATCTGGGGAGTCTATAATCCATAGCCTTTAATTGCTGATTGCACAGATCAGGATGGAGAGCTGGATGTGGATGAATAGTCCTTAGAGGCTCTTGGGAAAAATAGAGAGAGTTCAGGAAAGGCCACGCTGGTCTTTACATTTGTTTTACTATGTCTGCAGTGCCAACAGGCCCATAACAAAGGTGCTTGGGGACTACATTTAGGTCTGCTGCAGCCTAACGACACCAGTGGGAATGCAGGAGAAAAGGAGCTGGACCCGAGTTCTCTGTGAGAGGCACAAAGACGTGTCAGACAAAGGCGTCCCAAGGCACACACAGAGACGGGCAAGGGGAAATCACAGAACCACAGATGTTGAGAGAGAACCTCAGGTTTGCTGCCCTGCTCAAAGCAGGATCATCTACAGCAGGTTGCTGCGTCCAGTCAGATCTTGAATATCTGCGTGGACAGAGATGACACAGCCGCTCTGGGCAACATGTTCCAGCGCTTGAACCTTCTCTCCGAATACATACAAAGAAATTTCTGTGTCGCATGGCCATGTCCCTGAGCACCTCGATCTAACTTTGAAGTTACGACTACTTTGAGAGTCTATGACATGAAGTGTTCCGTTACCGCATTATTGTCTTTTCAGAACAACTCTTGCGTTGGACATGAAAGATGTTTTGGGCTGGATTTTTTTTGGTACAAAACTTGCTGTCTCTGTACATATTTGGAAAGCATAGGAGAAGTTCTGGACTTTAAAGATCAACATTACGTCCTCAGAAATTTCATAGGGCTGGCAAGGAGCTATAGCTCCTGGCTCAAACGTAAAAACAAAGTGCTCTAACGTTACTCTTTCACAGTCTTCACTTCAGAAAAGCAGGAGAGGGTCTAAGTTTCAGGTGGAACTACATCAAGACACTAAGAACAATATAAAAACCCTATTTTAAAGAGTTTTTACACTCCACTGAATGTTTCTTCCGTCTCGGTCAGCATTAAAACCATTACAGCCTACAAGGAGGAGAACTCTGACAGTTCAGTGATGTCATATCGTGCTGTCATGCTGTGATGCGACAGGGTTTTAATACAAGCACCATAAAGTACCAATAATCTGTAGCATTAGTTACAGTAAAATCAGTAGGATCTGTCCTCTGATGTGCTAACCTTCTAAGTGGCCATGCATAACTGGACAGAAAGATTGGAGCAAGTTTAGTAGCTAACTCTTAGTTAATGCCACCCCATCCTTCTGTGTTAGAATTGTTCCTTTTGTACACAACCGTAACAAAATCACAACAGCTTTATTCTTCAGTACATGAAATTCTGTTAGGTTTTCAAGTCTGTCTTCAGAAAGAAGGGCAAATGTTTTTCTGAAATCCCTTGAAACAGAAAAGGTATTAGTGCACGTAGCCTTAAAGGGAGGTTACTGAAGCATTAAGTGTGTTATTAGTGTATTTGTAACACTTCCTTCTATTACTCTATGCCTATTATGCAGAAATATAATTGCAGCTTAATAGACTTTTTATGAATAATATAATTTCTATAATGTATAATTTTTAATGTAGACTGAGGTTACTCTTTTAAAAGAAGGTAAATTAAACATTTTAAAGAGTGAAGATTGTAAGCAAATGGAAACATAATTCAAAGCTGGAGAAGAATTATGCTACTTGTTGGAAACTGAAAAGTACTAATTTGCATTTCTGTAATCATTAATAGGGGTTATGAGGTGTCAATTATGTTCCACGTGTGACCTTTTTAGTTTCTAGGTAATGTACCTCAATTAATTGTCTGTGGCATCATAAAGCACCTTTTTCACTGCACCATGACTATGAAAAGCAATAAAATTCTTCCTCTGCAGCTGAAGTATGAAATGCACAACTGACCTTAGCACTTAGCAGTAGCTCACTGATGCTAATGCAGACCTTCTCCTGGCATAAATTACAATGCAGTCCAAATCTGGGAGCTCGGCTAATGCTTTCCCAGGTCACGGCAGAGTTTTGTATAGTCACAGAAATGACCATGCTTTCAAATTCCCATTTCAGTCCTCTGCTGAACTGCACATTGAGAATTCCGCTTTAATGAAACTGAACAAACTGCTTTAAATTTCAGTGTAGAAATTACTATAAAAGGCAAAACTATGATTCAGTTACACCGTCCCTTTCTTAGGAGTATAAACCAACCAAAAATCTTGATATTGACAGCCATTACGAACACAGATTGCTGAACAAAATCAGATGGGTATCATGCAATATTTTCTTTCCAAGAGCCATATGCTGTAAATATATGTAAATGTAACCCGTGAATTAAAATCTGCCATCAATTCATTGAGTATTTTGCAAGCATTTATGGGAACAAGTGTTCATGGGGGTTTTTTTTAATTTTTAAAAAATACCTAAGCAACCTTAAATTAAAGTTATTAAAAAAAAGTTTTTCAGCTTTCAGAGTTATTCACTTGAAATATCATACAGAAGAAAGAAGAGAGAAAAAAAAGGGGGGGTAGGTGGATAGAGAAAATCTGAGAAAATACTGAGTGGTAAGATAAGTGAATGTGACAGCGAATAAGATGTAAGAAACCTCCATAGGAGATCTGTGTCTGTAGAAGAAGTGTTGGATACAAGAGAGATGATCTGGACAGAGAGAGGACCTAAAGTCAGTTCTGCTCTCAAAACATTCGAGGTGTTTTGTAGTGATTTAAATTCTCCATTGTGACATCATACTCTGGTCTTTAAATGGCAAGGTAATTCAGAAATAATTTATTTTTTTATAAAATATTTTTAGGAAACCTGAATCGTAGTTGCACTACCGTTTTAGAAAGGAGGTCACGGCGAAGAAATTAATAACTGTAAAACACCCCTTACCTTTCCTCCTCCTGCTTCTCGACAACGTACTACAGGAATGAAAACCTAATCAACAAACAGAAAGTAAACTAAATCCACAAAAAGTTTTATCTTTCTCAACTGCTTAAAGCTTCAAGTAAATGTTATATGTAAATATATTTCCCACCATGACTTAGCCAAGGTGTAAGACATTCTCCACGGCTTCAAGCAAATGTTTTTTGAATCTAACAAAGACTATGAATCAGTGGTGAGATATATATCTATAGAGAGAGATGTTTATATTTATTGCGAAGATTGCTTTTCAAAGCCGACCCATCAGTAGTAGTTTTATTTTGTTTTAATTATTGACCCGCGCACCTCTACACAAAACAGACATGGCAGAGGATTTATCTCCAGTTCAGGATCGCAAGACTGCTCAACAATATCGTAAAGTACGTACTGACACGCATGTAAAGTTGGCATTACTGGAACTTTTAAAAGAATAAAATTATATTATTTTCCCCAAAATGCTTCTTTTATCTGACATTTTGGCCTTAAGAAATAAAAACCAGTTAAAAATGGAGATGATCCTCATACTAAAATAGTCAAAATGTCTGGTTTTAGAAGTAATGAAATGTGTTTAGCTGCTTTGTAAAATGTTGTCTGAGTCCTTTGCCTATCCCAGTCTACATGAAAAATAGAATATACTCATTGTATATGTAATTACATGGCTCTGAAAAAACATGGACATATAAAGCCAGACTTTTGTCTTTCCTTCCCACACAAGCGTTCAGTCATTTATACTATAAATAGGGAATTATATTTAGGACTATACTTCAACACCGGTATCGTAGCAGGTGGCTACCATACCAGTAGCTGTAACAGAGCATAAATAGAGAGTGTCTTAATTTTGCTTTTAAAGCAGATTCTAACAGACACACAAAAATGTACTTTATGTACTCAAAAACTACCTGGCATTTCAGTAGAACGTACTCATTTTGCCTTGCTGGGTCACGGTTATAGCGCAACGTAAGCCACGTTGGGCACAAGCTCTCTCTCACTGGTAAATCTTTCCCTATGTAACAAATAAAATTAAATCTATTGAGTTGCTTTATAAAACATGAAGTTTCCGTATGTGTCCTGTAATAAATAGTATGGTTGAAATTAATGGTACCAATTGTCATGACAAAAAGCGTATCATTGTATCGAAGATAGGATTGATTTAGCGGGCCCAGTATAGACCAAGCTTCTCACTTTGAACAGCTCCAACAACTTACAGACTAAATTTTCCTTCAAAACACTGCATGTGACATTGAAAATTGTCCATTTTTAAACAGAAATCAGTACAGGTATGGTAAATGATGTGTAAAATTGGGTAGAAAGATCTTCACTTTTTCTTCATATTTATTGTTGTCGCCTATTCCCAGAACAGCAAGGGATTGACAGAGCATTCAGTAGAAGTTTCCATCTATCTGTAGCTTGTTTTCATTAAACAGTATAATTTTATGTCAAAGGAATTTATGTTCTGCTCTGACATGCATTATACTATACATCTTAGATATAATAAAATGATTTCTGAGCAACAGAGTTTGAGAGAGATTCATTCATTCATTCATTCCACTTACCTTATTCAGAAGTCACCCTGTGTTTCCCTCATAATAAATTCTGAAGCTTTTCTTTCAGGGAAAGGTGATTCTGCTAGTAGGGTGAGCATGAATCTTGAACTCCAGGGGATTAAATTGAAAAGTTTACATTAATATTGAAAACTAAACATTTGATTACTTCTAATTACAACAGTCCTGAAGGTTTTATTAGATTATAATATCTCAAACGAAAATACGTACAAATACTACTAACGAAACCTATTTCTGGAAACTTGTAAAAGAGAAGGAACAAAAAACCAAACCCCAAAGGACCTTCCGAGAACCTGGATATGTTAAGCAAACCACGACTGGACACGGTAATCAAAGACCTCCTAGAAGACAGGGAAAGGACATGACTCCTTGCCGAGACGGAGATCTGCAGGAAAGGAGGAGAAAGCTTTTGTAGTCGGGAAGCAAGAGAGACTGGTGCATTCCAGGGCAGGGCAGCTTAAAAGAAGGGTCATTACTTTTGCTTCATACACCTCTCACTGCTTTTCTGTCAGAGAATGAAGCAGCAGCTACTTTGAGCACTAGAAATCTGAGAGGAGATTTCAGTCTAACCCGCAGTAAGGTGAGTGCAAGCAGAGATGCAAAAGCAGCCACAGAGAGTCTAAGTCCAGCCTGTTAACGCATTTTTTCTCTAATGTTGTTTCATTATTGCAGACCTTCATTTTAAACAAATCTGTACCTTCAGTCTTAAAACTTTACAGGTGATAAAGATGAGCATGAATTATTCTAGCATTCAGCAAGGCACTCAGCTCTCACGGATGGGGGCATCCGTAAAGCCTGGCTATAGAACTGCCTAATGGGTGACTAGGCTGACGTTTTTAAAAACCACATACTGGGTAAAAGGAGACACGCTTTCAGAACATTTGCAAAGGCCATTTGCGCAACACGTACCAGAGGGCTCCAAAGAGGAGTAAGCACCTTCAGCGAACACCCTGTCACCGTCTGGCACGTTGCAATGGAGCTGGGGAGCCCGTCTGAACTCTGAGGCTCCCAACTGAGGGATGACACACGACAACAACTGAACAAACACTGGTTCTGCTCCCCTAAGCAAGCTATTCCTACATGCTGTGAGCCTCTCTGAGGATTCTGAGCTTTTCTTCTGTCTACAGTTTCCCCAAGAGCAAAAATGCAGCATAAAAGACAAAACAAAACCTTAATGGATTGTCTCTTTATATTTATAGCACAGTTTTGATCACATTCTTTATGTATTTAGAAATTCATTAGCAGCATTTCAAGATTGTTTGCCTAACTTGCTTGGTAAATCATTTCTGTCATTAACAGCCAATGGAAGAAAAATAAAATAAAAAAACCACTTGTGGACACAAAAAAATTAGTATTTGCTATTTTTATTACCAAGAGTCATTCTGAGTTTTAATCACTCTCAGTACAAGATATTGGTCCACATGTAAGACCATCTTCTGACCTGTAACAATTTTAATTCACAGTCACACTATGATCTGAGAAGGGAAAAGGAAATAGAAAAGGAGGTTTTTGCAAGCAGTTAAACTCGCTGCCTGTGCTGATGCCCAGCCCTGCGAGAAGTGGCCGGTGAGTGACTTTCTGCTTCCCTGACTTCCCCTTGAATAAGCACAATCAGATGATGCTTCTGCAGAGGATGTAAATAACGGCTTCTTTCAGATCCATCTGACTGCAGGATGCCCTGACTGTCTTCCCTGAGGGCTGAAGATCAATTACTGAAGTTTTAGGAGAGTCGTATATATTTACCCACGGCTTCATTGGGTTTAAGGCCAAGACGACAGCAAACGAAGGTATTATGTGAACAAAACCAGCATAACAGGTCACTGGGCAGTAGGCAAGGCAGTGTTTGAAGAGTATCTGCCAGCTTTTAAACCTCTCGTACCTCTCATGGCTTATAACCGCAGACTTCAGCCAACACTGCTGTGTTCCAAATAACTCATCATCTGATGAAAGACTTCACTCTTCAGATTTGATCCTTCTCAACAGAAGGGCTTTGCAGACTGATCCTACTTAATCAACCACATACTGAACACTTTAATTGTGTGAATACTGCTACTTTAATTCCAAAATTACTAGTGAACAATTATCTTATTATTGACTGTCACTTATATGCAAATCACCTACATGTCCTGATCAACCTCGCAGTGTGGTTAGGGGTCATTACCATTATCACCAGGTACTCTCTGCTATCTCTAGTTTTACTGTAGCCATAATGAATGCTTAAATTCATACTAATGAAGCAAGACTTTTTTTCAGTATATCTTGATGACTTTCAGAAAATATCTTTTGACTTCACCTAGTGATTAAAAGAAACCCACAACCTTCTAGAGATAATATTTAATTTTCTTAGAAAGTTAAAATAATTAAAAAAAAGACATTCTTTTCAAGTCAGTGAACAGTCCTTTTTTTTTTTTTAATCAAAAAACACCACGTGTGAGGCTGGCAGCTTTGTGCCTGTGAAAAAGCCGTATCACAATCCACACCAGTAGATCAATGAACTGTTGGACAGAACCACTCAAAATCACCTCCCTTCCCATTATCATGCTTTCTGGTCTTCAAAGCACAAATTACCCATCAACCTCCTTGACCTAGTTCCAGAAACGCTGCCATAAAGAGCACCTGTCAGAGTGATGCATGTACAAGCCCAGTGCAATGACAAATAGGAAGCAATAGCACTTATCACAAGGAATAACAATTTAGCTACGAATCTGGCTCAGCATCAGACGGGTTTGATTTCCGACTGCAAAATCTCAAAATTGCCACTGGATAGGACATTATCGCGCCAAATCTTCACGATTCACCGCAGGACAAATTGCCAGCGAGGTGTGTGACTGCAGGGATACCCTCCAGTCCTTCAAACAGCTGACACCGGATTCCTTCCTCCCCCAAGTAAAGCCTGCCAAAGAAAGCACAGAGGAAATACTCCCCCTTCTCTTATCAGATCAGCTTCCAGAGCTGAATGCACAGCCTGACACCCTACCGGTACTCAGCACTGCGGTCCCTGGTATCTTCTGTCTATTAAAAACCAGAACTTAATTAAAAGCATGTATGCTTCCAAATTGTAATTAGTCACATGTGAGTCTCCAGAGATGTAATGTTTGTCTTAGATTTTATGCTTATCTACTGTTTCTAGGCTAGAGGGACAAAATAGACGATTTTCCTGCTTGACATTTAGTTTTGGCATTAGTAAAGCTACGCAAGGAGAAAGGACAGACAGGAAATTAATTGGCTGTGTCCATTACCACGGAGCCCTGAAGTTATCACTATAGAAACTATTATGGGGAGTCTGCCACAGTGATAACAGGCTGGTGCGCTGCTGTCGCTCTACAAATTGCCAGGGCACAGGCCAGGGGATGGGGCTGAGAGAGGCAAATGAGCTACTCATGCCTAGTAGTGAATGGACTCTCACAGACTCGTTTGTGGTTTCAGCAACATGGAAATTAAAGTCCGTAATAAAGGCTTCCATTTCCTTTAACGACTTACTGACTTCAGTTCAAGGGGGTCTTCTGAAGTCAGAGTGGTTCTGTCTATGGTGTCAATTTAACCCACTCTTGAACTCAAATGAGTGTTGTGAAGTGGCTCACATCCTCCCATGCAAAAGGAAGGGCTTGTTTCAAACTCAAGCCTAGTGCTTAAACTTGGAGCCTCTGGGAATACCAGAGGCTACAAGACAGATGTCCCAGGCTGTGCACAGAGAGAAACAGCACCCAGGACTGGTGCCTGGGGAAAGAACATCCTCTGATCATGCTGAACCCATCAAACGGTAGGGCAGGAGGGCAATTTTTACAGGGAAATTCCTGCCACAACTCCAACCTTAATCTGGCCAACATTTTAAAGTGACAAACTGTTTTGCTGGTAGAGATTTTCCAGAAGGCTGATTACTGGTTTCATTCTGCTTCTCCTTCTGGAAAGAAAGGCCTGTCTCTGGAAGGGGGAGGAAAATGAAAAGTAGTAACAGCCAGAGCTGGGGATGTCTCTCTGGGTTAAGGAGTCAAAAGTATGAAGTGACATCACATCACAGACACTTTGCCTTGCTTTCTTGGGGCTGTGTGTATGTAAGCATGAGAGCTCAGAAGAAATACAGCCATACATCAGCAGAATTACCTAATTCCCTCCCCAGTCATGCAGAACTCAGTACTGTATCATCCAATTCCGCACAGGCAGCGAGCAAAAGTGCTTGCCAAAACCACAAATTCATAGTAACCGATTGTGAATTCTGCAGAAATTTGTCTAAAGGCTTGGCAGCTTAAGATGTAAGGTTTGGCACTTCTGTACTTCAGTTTATTGAGAAAACAGAAGGTCAGGGTAAAACAGGCTGTTAATACTAGAACACCGTTCTTTAGATGTGGCACGTGCAGTAAGCAAATTCCTACCAATAGTAATAATTCTATGACTTATCAACCAAACAAGTGCCACAGTGAGCCTCCAATACACACTCAGAACACGAATCAAAACTTTCAACATTTCCAGAGTTTCTAGCAACCGGTGACGATTGTCACCTTCCAAAGCGCACACAGAAATACGAGTGGCTGAAGTTTTCAGAATCATCGGCCTCACGGAGAAACAATTTTACCACCATACCCAGTTTTCACTTCTATGTCAATGCCAAATGCCATTTTAAAAATCTATTCCTAAAGCACACGTCAAGAGCAGACATCTGTGTGAAACCCTTCTGGACACTGACATCAGTTTTAGCGCTCAGTCTGCGGGAGAGCGAGCCGAACACTTTCATTTGGTGTCCAGTAGATGGTGGCATAAGCTCAAATACTAATATTTGGTAACAAGATGGTAACAGTGATAAAGTGACAGCTTCTCTTTTTAATAAGACTTCAGATCTTTTTTTTATCTGGTACTGGGATTCTTTCTCCTTTTTTTCCTCCTTAATCCAACTGCTGTCTTCGTTTATTTTTTTTAAAGAGTAGAGAAAGGTGTATTTTGTTGTCTTCATTCAAAACTCCATTTTCAAATGCTTTGATATTATATTTACTGTTGCAGTTCCACCGAATCAAAAGGCCTTTACCTTTACCACTCCTGATCATTCTGATTGTTACTTATTTAAAGTATTTAATGCAGAAATAATAAAGAGCAGTGCCTACTGTTAGCTCGATTCACCCAGAATTATGCATTAGCAGGACAGGGCATGATAGACCCCCAAACTGGCAGCATCACCATTGCCCTCACACAGGTCAAAGAAATAACAACAAAAGGACTTTTCTGCAGGTATTTGCTCCATAAGCGTTATACGCTGCAGTTCATAAGTCATTCCCATTCCAATACCAAGAAATAGCGAGAGAAACAAAAGCAATTTACTGTTCTTTGCTTCAGACTATTAGCAATTAGGAAGAAACTGATAGATGTGGTGAGGCTGAAGCAAGAGCAATGCTCCGTCACCACCCGGCCCAGCACCTCTGTATTAGGTAAGGAGCACATATAATCCTTTAAGTTTTTCCCAACATTAAGCCAAAATTGGCTCTTGAATTAAATAACTGCTGCCTAGGTGGATCAAGGCGAGATGAAAGTAGAGACAGAATGAGTTTTCAGAACTTAGCACCGTTACTCAGAGTATCTATCAGAAAGCAACAGAATGATCTAATAACTGGAAGGCACCTTTGCTCTCTCTCCTATTATGTGGTCACCAAATAGGAAGAGTAACAAAACTCATCCATTTTCCCTCTCACTCAGAGTGCAGATCGTACTAAAGCTTAACCACGTCGAGCATCGCAGCAAAAATGTAATATGAACAAGCACTAAAAACTCGACCCTTTCCACAAGGCACGGCACTGGGCAACTGCACAAGAAATGCTTCCCCTAACAGTATTTTAGTTCAAGATTTCTTAATATCAAATATCTCCAAAGTTTCAAGGACCTCCAGTTCCTCTTTTCACAGAGTGACCGACAATATTTAGTAACAACCATGACAGAAGTTTCACAGAGTCAGACTTGCAGCCCAGAATTCACTTCCACGGCAAAGGTGACGACTGCAGAATTTTTTAAGCTCTGATTCAAAAGTCTTTACTCGATCGTGTCTGCATATGCAAATTAAGATACATGCCACACACGCTCACAAACATGAATAAGCATCCCTAAAGGCAAGGCTGCTTTACAGTTCCACAAAACGACCTCACAGGAGTATTTACAATGATTTTCAGGCTATAAAATCTGAACACAAACCATCACTGGGATTGTTCTCAGATGGTTCCTGCTGTGAAGCTGACACACACACATATGTTTCAGGTTTGTCCTTGTGAAGCAGTCCCAATCTCATTGCCTCTGAAAGGGTACTTGCACAATTAAAGAATCTGACTTGGAATGTTGTGGTCTTCATTAAGAAATTAAGTTTCGCAGTCTCTGTCATCAGGATCTAACGGGCAAACGCACATCTACAACGTGTTTAAGTCAGGAAGAAGTGTCAACAGAAATAAGGAAATGAAGATATCACATGGGTAACAAATGGGAGTGAAACAGGCAAAGAAGGCAAATTGTCGAGGAATGAGCTAGGTGAAGAATCAAAATCCACTGCAATGAAATCAGGTTGGTCTCAAGGGTACTGCCAGAACACCATTCCCACCAGTATCAAACCACGGTGATACTAAATCAGTTCTTAACATTTCTTCCAAACACCCCCATTTACCACTATGTACACGTAAATGAACACAAGTCTGCGTTTTTATTCCGATTAACAGCCTTGAGAGAAATAATTATAATGTCGATGCTTATAGAGAAGGATTATGGTGGAATTCGCTGTCAGTAATTTTAAGGGAAATTTGTATGATGTATTTAAACAACTAGGAATCATACAAAATAAAAAAGCAAGCGTACTGGGAAGAACTACAAAAACCGTGGTGAGGGAGCAGGAAAGATCATCATGAAAGAAAATACTGAGCTCATCTAAAATGCTCAGCTAACACTGAAAAAAGAGTGGAGTAACAACAATGGAAGGGGACTTTAAAACAATGGCCTTTAAAAGTCTATTCAAGCTGGGAGACATTTATAGCCCACAGTTCGGGCATTCAATGACATTAGTCAAAAAGAGCTTGTTAGACTTTCTACAGTAGGGAATTCTTCCTCAAAAGCCCACGAGGAAAAATGATCCACTAAGTTATTTAAAGTTAGACCTAACAAAACTCTAGCAAGATTCTGATGAAATACTTGAGCGTTGACAGGGAACTAGACAAGGTTATTATCAGCTATCATCTTCTTCCAGCCCTGAAGTTTGACTACATACTTTTTTTTACTCTAATAAAAAAAAAAAAAAAAAATCACAAATATTCACACCATATAACTTTAGGGAATGAGATATCCTCAAAGCGAGGCACTGAATAATGGTGTAATCAAATGATCTAATCTCTGTTTATTTTTAAATGATTTAACAGAGACAGAACAGGTTAGTTTAGGCCATTCTTACAAGAGTTCAACACTGCAACTTTTGTTGTTGTTTGCAAAACAAGATTTACCTTTAAGTCCCTTCCTCCACTCTTGGTTGGATATTTAGACTGTGGATGCAATTCAGCACTTACGTGTTTCTGTACAGCTTCAACAACAACAAGATTTTGTTACGTAATCCAAAGAAATACTGCAACTGCATAGATAAAACTATGCTAGAGAGGCAAATCTAAGAACAGCACATCACTATCACCACGTGTACTTCTTCAAAACACAAGCCCTTGTAACAGACACAGAAATGGAAGAATTTCTCCAGTAGCAACATCTGTTGCAAACCAGAAGTGCTAAAGAATTATATTTGGTTGGGATGTGTGTGTCTGCATGTTAACACAGGCATGCACACACACACACAAACAAATTCCTACATTTCATTTTGCTACTTTGTCTCTGGAAAAAACAGCTTTTTGTTTTTTCTTTATCCACGACAGTTCTGCATTACAGAAACAGGACTCCCGGAATGGAACGGTGTGAACATTCGTTAGCTACACGACCTTCCTAGATAAGTCCCAAACCAATGAAGTTATCAAAAAGATTTCAAACAAGACAAGTTATTTGTCAGGCTCTTCTTCAGTTTTAAAGCTCTGTAGTACCTGGATTTATTTCTTCTCCTGAAATCAGAAGCTTTTGCCTAGTTGTACTTTGAGCAAGTAAGCCTTGCTGTTTTTTGCTTAACACAACTAGATTCCTATCTTCAGTAAATGAGCAATCTCATATTTCTATTTTGACATCTAATATTTCTCCAAGGTGAAAAAAATATCATCTTTGTCTCCTCTGACAGCGCAGCTATTAAACCCTGCCATTCCTATTTAATTTTGCAGGGGATTCTCTTCCCCCCCCACACACACTGGATGATGCTCTTTTTCCCAGGTCAATCTGTGCTCCACAGCATGAGTGTCAATAAAAGTGCAGAATCTGTCAACTTTACTTAAATGCTGATCGTTTATTATCCTTTAATGTTTTGACACAAGGGCTGCAGTAAAAGGTGGCTACATTTCCCTCTATATTCCAATGATCCTCCTGAGTGAGTCACTGCTGCAATTTTCTTTCTCTCTTTTTTTCTTTTGTTACTCATAGGATAATCACAGCAAGCACTTTTCACCATTAATTGAAGTGGTACACCACAGTTTCTGGACAGAAAGCGTACAATTCATTTTAAATGGCAGTATTCCATTTGACTACTTCACAGTGAAAAAACATTTCTAATCTTTCGAAGCTGCCTACTGGAAAGGATTACAGAAATTGCTAATGTAGAGGACTAGAGGAACAGGAGGTGATAACTATCGGAAATGAGGTAGCACAAAGCTAGCGCCCCTCGGTTATCCACTAAGCTCTTTTTAATACGCAACTGAATTTTATACTGTATATAAAATAATGTAGTGAATATATAGGAGTGTTGTGTTAAAAGCAAAAAAGAATAACTCCAAATGAGACAAAGGCAACTAGGAGAACTGGATATTCTAAATAGAACAGATAGTCCATCATCCCTTTCCTTAATCAGAATAAAATGTATTATTAAAACACTGTGTTTTCACTTGAGTTTCCATTTCAATCTTGAACATGCTTTACGTTCATTGACCGTTTATTTAGGGCATAATTATACCTAGTACAGAATCCTCGCCACCAAAGCCTGCAAAGGCAGTAAGAAGTATCTCTGGTGAAGACCCAGGAGGTAATTGCTCTACACTAACAGAGAGGAGGAGGTGGCAGCACAAACCTGTGTGGGTTTTGACTCATCCGAACAGACCGCAAGGGAGCAGAGATGACTAACCCGTGGGACTGGACAGACAATTCTTGGGACAGGAGGGGCACTAACACCATCTGAGAATCAGGCCACTGCATTTTGGGTATAATCATTCACCACACAACCTGGTTAGGCTAAATGCCTCCATGATGCAAGTCAGAGAAGGCTTTTGACTGCACCTGCAGTCTGGATCCTCCCCAAAACTCCATCTGCTTCTGCTTGGAGAGTCTCGATCAGAATGAAAACACCATTCAGGGTGGTATAAAAGCTACGGAATTATTAAAACCTGTTTACTGAATGGTTTTTGTGTGTGTTGGTTGAAAGAAGATGCTTCGTTTCTGAAGCCCATTTTATCACATAGCAGCATGCTTTTGACAAGCTTAAACGTAAGCAGCAGGAGTTTAGGTGCTGGCCCTGAACTTTGGAGCTGTTGCCCAGAGTACTGAAACTCGGAGCCATCAGGACTAGTAAGCAGAATAAAAACGCAGGTCCAGAGTCACTGCCACGATGCGTGTGGGCAGGCAGGACTCTTGCTTGCGTCAGCAAGCAAGAACACGTCTGTGCTAGGGAAACAAGCATCTGCACACGCCAGGCTGTCAGGTTGCACACTCCTGCTTGTAGGAATCTCGTGCAGTCCAGGGCTGGCAGTAGATTTCATGAAATCATTACAAAATGTTAGAAGACCTACCAAATTAATGTAGATATAGGCTGGGTATGAATTGTTTTTCGACAGTTGTCTAACCCCTGATCTCATCTAGCTCCTGTGTTGCAGACGTGCTATCGATACAGAAAAAGAATGAAGCGACAATTACACCGCCCTGGCTCAGCAGCCACTGCGTTGAGCCCAGTAAGAGACTGCAAGGGGCCACAGTTGTTTAGGATTTCCAGTATTTTCACTTTTTTATAATTGAAGTATTTTATTCTAAATTCAGCCTTGTTGTTACATTAGTTTGTCTCACGTGACCCATTTACTCTATGAACACAGAATGATGATGTGTATTGACCTACCCTGAAGTTTGATCACGAAAGTAGCTCAAGTCTAAACTAAATGAAAATACTTTATTTCACAGTAACACGTTTTAGTGATAATTTCTTGCATCTGAGAAATACAGGATGTATCATGAAGGTCTAACGTGAGCTGGCCACAAATCGCTGTTTTCACAGAGAATATCTATAAATTTCCATATATTGCATGAAAAGCTCCAGAAGGAGTGATTTTATCTATTCACACAGAGTAAATCACATTAAAAATGGAAAACTCCACAATCTAATCAGGAAAAATCCACAAAAAGAGTTGTTTAATGCTTACAAATAAATAAAACAAAATTCAGAGAAACTAATCACCATTTCTGATCTCCATTATAATCTCCTTTTCTTGTTTAAACCTCCTTCCACAGCTAAACAGTCACAAGTGTTTCCGGTATTTAGATATTTTCCATTAGCATGCTTTAGGCATTTAAATTTTTTTAAAATTTGAACATTTACACAATTTAACTGTTACATTTTCCAGCCCTTCACACAGTACCAACGCAGACACATTTAAGATGGAAGCTCTCTTCGCTGCTGTCAGTCACTGGCATCAGTTAATTTGTTTTTATAGGACCTTTCTTATTAGAGGCATTTTCCAGCTCCCATTCAAGTCATAGAATCTAGCTAATAGTGCTCATCAAAAGGCAGTATGCTGTACTTTGTATTACAGGTATTTTAAAAAAGAACTCTAATCTTATGTAAATCTAAGTCCTAGTTGATTATAAGCCCTTCACAAAGATAAATCATTGCAAACCAATCTTCTGCAAATGAAAATGATTGCAAAGCCAATTTTATGGATGCTACATATTCTACCACTAACTCTTACAGTCAAAAAGAAAATAACTAGTTCATTTCCATTAAAATATAATTGAAAACATACGGCATTCTTCCCCAGTTAATTTACACAGAGCAACTAATGAAAGTGCTGCAGTGAGACTGGGCGTCGGTTGAAGCAATATCAGAAAGTAATGTCATCGCAGCATGGGTCTAATTACTCAATTTTTAAACTAATTCTGAGGGCTTTTTAGTAAATGCCTGATTTAATAGTTTTAACATACTTTGGTTAATATATGACTCTGATGAAAAAGAGCAATTGTTTTTAAACATTATAACAAAGACTCCCTCCAGAAACGTATCCACCCAGTCATGTTGAGAGGCTTTTCAGATACAGCGCTCCCTGTTCTGAAGGATCTGCATACAGGTCAGCTGCAGCATGATCTGTAAGAGCATTTGAGAAGGGGCTCAGGAAATATTGAGGTCTACACGATACATGAAGAGTTTAGGTATAAAGACTTCTGTCAGCCCCACATTTCTCTGGTTATACAACCCACACCGTTCCACTTTTGAGAAGAGCACATCTCAAACCGGATTTAGTACAGCAGGTCCGCAGTAACTAGATGCTAAATAAGGTTACTTGTTAATTACACCAAAAGTGTGACTGGTTAGGAGATGACTGTTTTAAAACACATTAAAGAATTTCATAAGGAAATGACATTTCACTTTGTAAATCTGTTTTTATGGAAGCGAGACTGCTCTAAAGTAATGGATGCTGCAGCTCTTTGGAAGCGCTCTTATGGGGATTACTGCTTGCCCTTGCTCCGTGAAGAATTTAATGTGCTTCAGCTTATGCAGGGACTTCATCCCTTTAGTTGAAATCCCCTGGTCATACCATAACTCACTCGAAGATAGTGACCCCATTTTAAAAAGGGTACTTTTTATTTCCTGGTCAGTATATATCTTGCACCCATATCTTGCACGTGATTTCGGGTGACAATTAAACACTGGAATCAAGCTTTGTTTCAGTACAGCAAGTTCTCTGACGTGCACATTTCCCACGTATACAAATTCTTCAGTTCCTTGCATCTTTTTCTGATAAGAATGATCTAAGATTTCTGAAATTCTAGCAATGGGAATAGCTACAAAATGAAATATTTACGAGTCTCTGAATGCATCATCTCTCGCCTTTTCCTCAACAAATTTAACTAATATCTGATGCCTATTTAGATTTTTCCTTGACACGGTGTTCTCTAATTATTTAAATAGCTATTTTATTAGCGAGTGATAAACAGAGAAGGGCTTATTCCAGACAATTTCTGCTAGCTACCTTTCATAGCAGGAAATTCAAATAATTTCCAATAATCTTGAATAGCCATGGTTTCAAATGCCTACCTACATTACTGACCCTGTTCCATTCCTCATGCCTCTACACCTAAGCAGCTGCTGCCTCTGAATAACTCCTTGTAAATGAGCGTTTCCTTGATTTCCTTTATCAGATCTAATTATCTTGCAATGCTGTATAGAGGTCAGGATTTCCCTGGTTTAGCTCTTTTAGCATTCTGAGGCAAAAAGCCTAGATGAAAATTCTTTAAAATACCTTAAAGACTCGTTTTGCCCAATCGTATAACAGCTGCTGTAGGATCAGTGCTGTTGGCACCGTGACAAGCAGAAGTTCCTCGGGGTCTACCGACAAGGCCCCTGAACTAGAACCATAGGTCAAGGAATTGCGACGATCGGGTACTCAGTGAGTAGGTACACTGGTCACTCACATTTATTTCCAATAAACTCATATCAGCTTCACGGTTATCAGAAATGGCTGGAGCTGCACTGAACAACGGAGCAAACCTTATACTTTCTACCGGAGCTTGCACATGAGATGCAGTTGGCACGTGAGCCCCTTCCTGGGAGTCACCTCCCCTCTCACACTGAACGCGTCAGAGTTTGATGTTCATTTCAGTCAAATTTACCAAATAACTGATTTAACCAAACATGCAGTCAGTCAGTACGAGCTGTAATCATGGTGATTTAGTGACACAAAATGCCTATTTCACATTCACTCAGCAATCCAGAAGACAACTTCTGATTTGCTTAAGTCTGAAACTAGTTATCTTGCAGAAGTGCTGTGAAGAAATCATTATACTGTTTCCTGAGCTATTATCGTTTCTCTCTGAATACAGTGATTCTCTACAAACACAGTGAAAACTGCAGACAATTTAAAATTGTTGAATTTTTAAAGTGCCTCTGGTGACTGCGTAACAACTACCAAAATCAAAAATACTTCACAAATTAAAACCAAAACATTGAAAATAATCTCCGGGAATTCTGGACACTATTCTTCTGTTCTAGCACTACCTTTTCTTCCCACTCCTCCACACTAAACCACACAACAGCAATCCTTTTCAGAGGATTCCCTTGCCTATCCTTCTCTTCTCTTTATTGGGAAGCAGCGATAAAGCCTTGAAGCACAGCACAGGGACTGTGCACCATAATCCTTTTAACAACCCAGTCTGGGAGTTTTGGCAAAGAGAAGCAGCTGCAGAGTGTTACGCCGGCGCTGGAGAAAACAAAAAAACTCAGCCTCAACTGTAAGTTTAAGCTGAAGACCAAGACTGGAAGCCCTAAATGAAGTGAATGGGGAAAGTCAGGGATCTCAGACAGCAAAGCACCAGATCATAATTATCCTCTGATCATGCTTTCCATGGTGTCTGTGCAACCATACAGTCAAATCCTCTCAGAAACCATAAGCTTAGGGGAAAAACAGTGTCTTTCTGAAGCAGGCATAAAAGCCCATTCTGAACCACAGTTTTCCTCGAGGTAGTAACCGCCATTTCTGCTGGATATGGAAGTTTCTTGTACCGCTATCTATCCACTGTGTGATGCCTTTGAAAAATTACTATAAATAGACACATGTGGGGTTTTTTTTTTCCCCCCCTAGAATCTATTTTTCCTAATGTTTAGTCAAGGAATCTCCCAATTATCAAGCAATTTACTTCCTGGTTAAAACATGCTTTTCCTCCACAGGTCATAACATTGCATTTATACGCGCAGAGCTTCTGCCTATGAGTAGAATCCACTGTTAAAGGTGCTCCTGACCTTTTCAAATTACTATAGAATTACTGGCTTATGCTTCTTTCTGTTCATTTCCTCCAGTACTTAGTACATTTGGCTGTCAACGATGTGATGGAATTAGAAAAAATAAAACCCAACTTGAGAAGTGAAAGGTGGTGCAGCTACGGCACTCCTCAAAGAGCCACAGCTCCTTGGAGTCTCTTCACATCTTGCTGGGCTCTGGGTGTTCCACACTCCACAGTCTCCAGTTCACATTTGAGTTTGATATCACATAAAACAGAACATGAGTACATTAGGCATGTATAAAAGCAACGTAAATAGTAGTAGTTGTTACAACTGTATATCCCTCAGCACAGTAAAGCATTTCCTACCACCAAACGTGCTGTGAAGGCTTCAGTAATGAAGTCCATTTCCTCCTCCTTCCCCAACTGTCTTAATTATTGTAGAATCAGAAATTAATAGCAGGAAATACACTTACATACTATTTCACCAAATATTTTTACTATCAAAAATAGCACGCAAAGGCTGAATATGAATAGAATAATATGAAAATGAGTAAATCAGATGGTGTTTTAAAAAAACACTTTTTACAAATTTGGATTTCTGTGAACTGAAGACTTTTTAAATTTAGAAGTTAAATAAAGTTTCATATGACTCGCATCATACGCTCTTTAGCACAGGGGGTTTTGACTGCATTGTGCTTAAAGAAAGGCCTTGCTCCACAGATATGCCAAAGAGTAAGATTATTTGTTAGTGAGCAAAATCTCTTAAAATAGTTCAAGAAATGAAGCATCAAAAATTATTATAAGTCATAAAAATATATCTCCATACGCTATGATCCTCCCCAAACAGGAGGAAATTGCAAGTCGTCGTGCGTACCCACTTACGGATTAAGCTTCATGCCAGAGAGCCCCGACCTATCAAAGACAACGCAGACCTAAGGGTACCAGTGTACAAGCAGTAACACAGACTGAAGTTTCAGCTCAAATAAAAACCACAGATTTTCTTTTTTGCCCATTCAGTAAACAAGGAACGCTTATAAAGGGCAGCATTAACACAGAGGTAGAAGAATGTCTTCCCTTAACGGTGCTGTCAGAAAAAGGGAGAAGGGACTGATTAAAGTCTAAACGCCAGGAAGGCAGACGTTCCCAGGACATGCAACAATTTGTAACAGCCAGAAGAAAAGAATATTGAAGAAGAAAATAAGTCAGACCTGTCAGATAAAGTCAGTGAGTTCAGGATTCAGCAATGGTTCATTGTTAGCCCAAAGGTCAAATATGCAAGAAGTGGTATTGGAACACTTTATATTCCAGCAAAATGCTAAATACAAATTCACAAAACCATTGAACTTAAAAGCCATAAATTAAAACAAGATCTAACAGCCTCCTTACATTTTGTTGCCTGACTGAACTGTGACCAAAGGCAGCAGGCTTTCTCCTCCTTTGATTCTTTTTTTAGCTAAATTGACTATGAAATCCATCCTCTTTCTCTCTCTGAGACATCTGGTATCCAAATACCGATTCTCATCGCATCGTGACTTCTGTATGAGATGATCATCATTTGAAGATTCTTCCTGCTCCCCACCACCAAGAATATAAAATTACTTCATCATTTTCTCTCAGGATTTTGAAATTATTTCTGAATTATGAAAGGTTAGGGGTTTTATCCTCAAACTGCAATTTGCAGAAGCAATGACCTTGCTAAGAACCTGGTAGTTAATACTACGTAGGTTATACTGAGGCACTTGCAATGATGCCATTAAGAAAAGATAAGCAGGATCCTGATGTTTGACTTGTTCCAATAAAGTCACCATTATATTTTATCATTTGGCTGTAGACTCAGTTTCCCTGTTAGCGAGTGGAAGGGTCACACAATTGCCAGATAGTTGGTGAGGGTCTTATGACTACCTCCAAGCAGTTAGAGAAGCAATTGGCCAATCTTCTACTCATTTCGACGTAACAATAACTACTCCAAGCACTTTATCTTTTGTAATCTTATGTACGCGTACCTTTCACATAGTTGCATAATGTGAAGTTTTATAATTATGAATTATTTCACTGGGACTGGATAAAAGATAAAGGAAAAAGCCCACAAATGGCAACCTAACAAAGCTTCTCAGTGTTGGGGAAGAAAATGAAATCGATACTTACCTGGAGGTAGTTAAGATCTTTGCTACATAGCAGTCCAGACATTAATAATTAATTACTAATAAAAATAGACTAGTGTATCAAAACCACTTATTGAAAAATTAAATTAATAATCATAAGAAAATGTGATTTGTGCATGATAAGCCAGACAGGAAAAGTTATAGGTACAGCAATAATCAGGAAATGGCTGCAGCAGGTTTGGGGTTTTTTTAATTTTGCTTTCTTTTAAACTAAATCATCTCGATACAGCAAGTCATACTCAAGTCATGAGTAATTAAAAGCAGCAGCATTTCCGAACTGCCTTTTGAAATAGTCAAGTTGCTACAGATTAATAGTACCAATCAATGTAAGAGCAAAAATAACAGTGTATTTTGGTTTCATTGGGTGGCAACATGTCTTTTTAGGGATCCTATTAAGGTTTTAAATGATGTTGGAGTCCGACTACATTTTTTGACCTGAATTCCTTTGCAATAATTTATTTTTGATTTTACACTAAACAGATTACATTTCTAAGGCAACAGGAAGCATCTCAACTGTTTTTGAAATCTAGAGATCTAAAAGAGCTTTCAAAAAACTTCAGAAGTAATTTAGGTCATCAGTGATATTTAGTGGCTGGTCAGTGTGGAAGACACTAAAAAAATAACTTTGCATTTAAGTACACAACATTTTTGGCAGACATTAGCACCTGTCCATCAACTTAATGTGAATTCTTTTATTTTTATTTACTTGCAATGGGAGAATACTTCAGGCTGAAGGGTCCTGTACTCACTTAAAGCAGGTACAATTTCAGTTAGACTGAAATTTTGACCCTGTTTTTCAGGTTCATGTCCTACTGAATTTTGAGTATCTCCAAGGATGTAGATTCTAACCATACCTTCAACATTGGCTATTTCTGTAATTGCTCCAGATATTACGTTTTACTTTATGAATGACACACGGTACTAGTTACAACAGAATGTTAATCATACAGTGAAAGTGTTTCAGCTGGTGCCCAACAATGGGTATTTGTAAACCTCAAGTACCATTGCTTGACAGCTAAACGAAGAGCACAGCTAGAGGCAGTGCCACTGGTTATTTGTGAACCCACGCAGGGATCAAACTACCCTATTTCCAAAGTCTTCACCAAACTACATAAAAACTTAATCTTCTGCTGTGATCACAGCTAACGATGTCATTCATTTTGGTTTCAGAATGCGATCAGGTGATATCTAGATGAGGCATGATCAAAAGTGAAATAACAGTTTAACTGGAAGACAAACTCACTTGGGTAGCCTCAGAACAGTAAAAATAACGTATTTAAAAATATTTTGTTGCAGAATTTAGCTGTAGGCTACGGTCTCAGAGATAATTACACGCAACGGAACCCTAATGAAAATGCTGTGTCGTTCTGTTCTCTCTGCGCATTTTAAAATCTGAAATGCACTGCAAATGCATTAGTACATTCAAGCACGCGTGGCAAAAATTGCACTTTTTTCCCCTAATGAGGAATGTAAGACCTTTCTTGTGGACCCAAAGTAGTGTCCAGATTTATGGTAGTAAAGAGTTCAACAACTACTCTTCTCAAACAACTTGTCATACATTTGCTTCTATTTCAGAGTTATGAACAACAATAGTTTCATCATCTGTTGTAAAAGTTTAAACAAAACCTCAGTTATTTCTATAATTTCCAACATATCTCCTAGGTAAAGTGAAATGAAGATCTCAATTCCATTCTTATTTGCTGAAAAATATGATAGGGTACCTTCAAAGAGAAATTTATCTAAAAATAGAAGTTGCCGAAATCCTCAATCTTGCAAAGGAGGTGATGAAACCCCTATTTTGTACATGTTTCCTGGATATCTAATACAGAATAGATTCCTAGATTTTTCAGTAAAAACAAACACCCATCCCCCTGCCCCATTCAGGGCTGAAACACAAAACCACGGTTTATTTTCTTCCTTTCTAGATAAGCTGTTGGACCGTAATTTTTCCAAGGTCAGGTAAACAGACCACGTCTTCTGAATTTCACAAAGGAAAAGAAGGAGCAGTTGTCTTCCTGTAGCTGCCACAGGGATGGCACCAAGATGATAACTTTTACTTGATTTTGGCCAAAGCTAAATTATTGTTCAGTCGTTCACCTCTTAAAATAGCTCTTACTTCCAGTGGTGTGACACATTAACTACCTTGTCATGAACACCAACGCTGTAATTACATATAAGAATTCACTGAAGTAAACATCTAATTTCTGAAGCGTCAGACAACAGGCAGATTCACGCACTCTACGGCTCCCCATTTTAGTAGTAATCAGTTCAACTAACAGAGCTGATTGACAGGAAACTCAGTGCTATTAAAAGCCAAACATAACAAAACCCAGATTTTGTCTCAGCAATGACAAATGTATGGACCATCTACATTCTCTCCTCACACCGCCATCCTGCAGGAGAAAACATTAACACAGCTGAAAACTGAAGCAGCTTATTGCACCATCTTTAATTAACCCCCAAGCCTGAACTGTTGCACCAAAGGGAGTAACGGTTGGCCAATTTCTATAGTACATTTTTCGTGAGCTAATATTCCGGGGTCCAGGAGAAACTGCAAAGGAATCTCCAGGTACAGAATTTCTTACTTGGTTAATAGTGGCTAATAATTACTACTAGAGTTTGACTTCTGGAGCGAAGAAGCTAGTGGTACTCCTCACCTAGGATGTGCAGCTGTGGGAACAGTAGCAGAAACAGGCACTAATTGTTATTACTACCATAAATACTATTCTTTAAAAAAAAAAAACAACAACCTGTGTTTGTTGTGATTCTGTATACAACAGGTAGAAAACAGCAAAGACAAACTGCTACGGAAGCACAGTTAAATTCAACTACAAACTCCTTTTCAAGCTGAGTTCTGAGGTGTGTTTTCCCCTATTCACTACCCATTTGCACAGCGAGAAGTAAACCGAACAGAATCTGCTGTGGCAGTGTGGGATCAGCTATAGAGAAACAATTGTAATAACCTGTAACTATTGTCTTCTCCTCTTGACCTTAAAGGTTCACTGCCATTTCTCCATGCAGCAAGAATAACCTGAGACATTCCATCTTTCTATGACATGATGAATGAGCTTCGATTAAAAGTAGCTAAAAGAAGAAAAGCTACTAATGTGTTTTATACAGTCACTGATCAGTTCCTGACATGTAATATTTCATTTGCTTTAGGACATTAAGAAATGTTGTGTACCTAAAAACAACAGCTCATACGATAGTACATCTATCATGGCATGCATCATAAAAACAAGAAGGACATAAATTTGTTTCTGCCTGTTAAAGTCTAATTACCTGTAAAATCATTACTTGGCACTTTAACAAATTAACACAATCAACTTAATGATCCTTAACATATTAAAGTTTGCAATGTGTTTCTGCTTGCTGCCTGTCCAAACCACAGTAAATGTTTGCTGGGTCAGGTGACATCATAGCAAGGGTCAGATCTTAAATTTTTCTGCTAAGTACAAGTAATTGCAATATTGTCACTTGCTGTAGTGCCTGTACTATCTCATCAGTCCTACAGCTTGGGAGGACGCTATGGAGAGAACTTGGTAGCGTTCTCACTTTCCAATTATGCTGAACGCTCCTGTCCTACACAGTGTTCTTCCTTAACAGTTGGAATGACACGTAACAATCATGTTCAGAATATGGTCTTCAGGTAATGCTATCTGTGACAGTATCATCCATAATAGTTTACTACCTTTTTAATATCTCAATAAAGATACCCACGCTATAAAACTCATGTGATGAGCTGCAGGACTATTCCTCCTGACCACCCATCTTTAGCTCTGTATGCTGATTTATCTTCACTGCATCTTCCAGCACTCCAAGAAACATGACTAGACATGAAGTTTGTTTGTTTTTTTTCTTCACTGAAATACAAACTTCCTCCTCTGTGAAAATTACAATAGCCAGATGCGTGGGAGAAACCCAAACCACCTTAGAACAAATATATAAGTTGAAAATCTTGTGAGTCAACATTCACTACTGTACTTAGGAGATGACAACTTCCTACAGCTGTTGACTTGAACTCTCAGAAGTCCTATGTTCAATGCTGGAACATTTTCAGGAATAGAAAACTACTTAAAAGTAAAGAAGTGACTTCAAATAAAGTTTTCAACTTCAAAACCACATAGAGATAAATTCATTAGACATTGAAAGAATATAAGTTTGCAGGTGCTTTACTGCTATTAAGTACACGCGCCACCTCTGCTGAACTCCCCAAACTGTGCAGAGCCTCTTAGAAAGTTCTTAAAGATTTGGTATTGCCTGGGGGAAAAAAAATCCAAACCCAAGAATAGCTAAGAGATTGTTTCTGTGAGACCTATCAGTATAAATTACGAGATGCTACTTCCTTGAAAAATAAGGTTTTTGTAAAGAACAGCCCAATCAGGACTATGTACTAAGAGTGACTATTCAATGTTGGTATTAATTACAAGTATGCCTCAGTAAACCATTGTTATGTCCCCCTCCTTGACATTATTATTATGTTAGGGTTGACCACAGATAGTCACATTCTTCCCTAAATAACTTTACAGAATATTATAGTGCATAACGTGTGATTAGAGATAAAATATCGACATAAGATAAAGAGAAATCAGAATATATTTTACTTAACCTGTAACATGACAGATGTTTACTCTGTAGACAGAATAAACATCAAGAAGAGATTACGTGTAAATTGGCACATACTAAGCAGTCATTCTCTCTTATTTTTCTATTAACTCTGTTTGAACAGGGAACATTCAAACAAGAAAAATGAACTAGGAAGTTCAGTCTGACCAATCACACAAAAATTGTCTGCATCTCTTATGCCAGCATAAATTTCTAATTAACCTGGAAAGATATACCCAAAGCAGCACCTGTATTTTATCGTTTTACAGCGCAGAACTACAGCAGTCTTTCACATGTGGCATTGCAAGAGCACGACATGAAACCTGCAGGCAAAGCACAGTCCTGAGTTCCAGGCTATGCTGTAAGCAAGAGTTCTCTCAAAGAGGAAATGGATAAAAGAAAGAAAATCATGGAATATCTACTGAAATATCCAGGTACCGAGTATTCCAAGACATCAATCCTCCCTTGTGCACTTCTGCAGTTTGAAGGAGGAGGAGGAATAGTGTTATGAACATGAGCGCAGGCACTTTAGTTTTCTAGCTGGCAAAAAAGCTTCACTGAAATTACAGACTAGTACCGGCACGACAGTACATCGCAGACAGACTCTGACATTCTGTTTATTTAGTTTTTACACTCCTTTCCAAGTGGCAGCCATTGCAGCTTTAAAACAAGATTTGGATCCCCACAGCAGAGACCCTGATTCTGCTCCCAGCTCTACCTTCAATGAGATACTGCTCTGAGCTACATCGCTGGAGAAGGAAGCTGCTTTCGGAATCAGAATAGTGTAATTATTGTTCTTAAACAGACATGTCTTCAGAAAAAAAAAAAAAAAAAAAAAATTTGAACATTTTAGAAGATACAGGCAGAGAACCAGTATTTCACTCCAGGCAGGTTCTCTGGGGTAGTAAGTGATTACCAGTATCAGGATTAATCCATTCAGCCATCCTTACTTAGCCCCCTTTCAAGAGTTCCAAAACTACCTTCCCTATAGTTTTATTCCACTCACATGAAGTTTAAAATTTTGATTTTTAGGTTATTTTAATTGTCCTTTTCCTCATAATTCGAAAGCAAAATAGAAAACAAAACGTTTTCATTTTCTTTTGCTTGTCTCTTTATAGTACTTCCTTGATTTCTCCCCACAGAAGAATTTTCTTCCCATTTTCACGACCATTCACTGAATCTTATCTATTTCTAATATATATTTATATCAAAAGATATAATTAAAACAAAAATCAACGGAACACACCGAAAAATCAAATAGCTGCTTAAGTTAAAGTTTCAAAAAAATAAAAGCTGACAGCACAGCATATAACCTTCTAAGGTTTCTGAGTTCTTTGTTTAGTCATAAATAAGTGAAAGGGAGAGAAAAATGCTACTATATTAGCTTAAATAACTCTGGCTTTTTCAGTTATTTTGAAGCTAACACACTACAATAGCAACCTTCAAATTCGAAAGAGAGAAGTGAAATATTTTGAAGGACTGAGTTTAAGATATTAATTCTGGTGGTTAATCAATCCTTACACTGACATATTACCAACTTATCTTCTAATTAAAACAAGACAGTATCTTGATCAACAATTAATCACAGGCAGAAACATCAATATAGGAGGGTCATTATGTGATTGGATTTGTAACCTTCGTAATTTTTCATTTCTTATCGTCTCTATAGAAGAAGTCAGCTAATGGATTATACAATTTGACTAACATATTAAAATATTTTTTCCCTTTCCATATTAACTACATTCTTCCTACACCTGTAACACTGGAGACGTCCCTACAAAATTCTGCAGCTAAGAAAATTACCTCTTTACCAAGTTCATCCTTAAGAGAACCCCCCAGGTCCAAAACCTGGGTGTGTTTGCACGCTTCCTGTGCTGCAGACTCTTCTCAAAGGAAACTAAACTGGGAGCTACCCTTCTGCTGCTAACTACAGTATTCAGGCTGGGTTAGACATGGACCAGAGTGCACTGCAACATACCGAAGGAGAACCACACTACTTGTTTTTCTCTGCAGATCTGCTCCTGACATAAAAGTTCAACCTGCTCAATACCTGAGCTGAAGATGCTGTAGAATTCCTTTCACAAAGTTCAGCTGTAACTTAAGGTAGGGGTTGTTTTCCCCTAGAAGACCATGTCGTCAGGCAGCCAAACTACATTTGCTAATAGCCGGTTTACTGCCAATTGTTCTTAACCTAACATTTATAACTTCGGAATTCTCTCTCCTCCATTTCTACTAATTATCTTCGTTGTATTATGATCGATATTAGGAGGGAATGGTTTAATCAGAACAGCTTTTTCACATTTCGCTTTTTGTTCCCTATGTCTAGCAGTTTCTATTGTGTTTTAGGAACCATGATTTTTCATCAAATGTATTTCGAGACATGGAAGAGAGCTTGTTCCTACGGCTGTACACATTCATCTTAGAATTAGGACAAAATAATTTAAATGCAGCGAAGAGGCTGACATTTTTCTTGAGCATTCCGCTTTAATCCTATTTGTGCTTTCATAAGAAGCCAGTTCCTGCTGAACATGATGAGAACGGTACAGGGTCTCCTAAGGGGCTCTTTCTGTATCCACTCACAGAAGAACTCACTCACGGGAATGACAAAACTTTATAATGGATTTAAAATGCTCAAAATAGAAAAGCAACAAATGCGCATGTAATGCTTAATGAAATCATATACTTTATGAAAATTTCAGAAAGGGAAGTAATTTGTCCTTGTTCCTGCCTGATCTGTAAAAAACTGTATTGGAGGTGAATCCCAGGAGCAGGGAGAATTCTGGCAGCAGTTCTTAACATGCTGAAGAAAAGGAAGGAAGAACCTGGAGTTTGAAAGATTCAAACATGAGAACAAGGAAGAGATTTTCTGATTAAAAGTTCTCTTGCCATTGAGAGAAGTTCTATCCTCTTTTATGCATCGACTCATCCTAATACAAGCACCAAAAAAGCCTCAGTAAATTTAAATTACTTGTTTATTAGTAAGAATTTAGTCATTGCAGGTTAATTTAGAGACTGCTGAATAGTTTGCAAAAATCAAGATGTCCTCACCTGTTTCTAAGAGGAGTTACTGTTTGGTAAGATAAAGGAAGCATCAGGAAATTTTTTAGAGGCCTTTCGTCTAGAAAAGTGCATATGCCTCAGTAACACTAAAGAGCAACAGCCTTTCATAGTGATGGGAGAACAAACATCACCTATAAGCAATTAGACATATATGGCTCATACTAAAAAAATAAACCCCCAAACCAACCTCCAAACCAGAAGCTTGTTGCCTCAGTCAGCGAGAGTTATGGGAAGTAAGAGTGATAATTTATGTCCCAGAAGCACGTAGAGCCGCTAAAACTGCTGTCCAAGCACACAGGTACAGTTCCTTCCGATTTCATTGGTATTTTGCTGTATCAAAGAGTTTGCGCCTGCAGGCTTTATAAAACACACAATAAAGCAGCTGATGTGTGGAGGTCACATTGCTTTCTAGTGGGGAGTCTGACACAGAGCCATGAAAACGCAAAATCAGAAGGCTGAGGATGAAGCCATTCTAATAGCGTGCTGAAAGCAAAAGGCAGACTATTTCCACTTGAATTTTGAGTCAGAAAGGTCCCGTTGCTATCATTTCTGTGAGTACCCATGTTTTTCTCTAGCAATTTAGAGCTAACATGAGAGATTGATGGCTGGGTATTCTTCCTTCATTTCAGTTGGTTCCCTTACTGTTCACCGTGCTTGATCTCTCTGTCCCTTGTATTTTTTCCTATGTCCAGAACTATTCTCTACAGCACATTTCACTCGGTATTAATCCAGTCATTGCTTCTCAACCACAGACCCAAATCTTAAAAACCGAAGAGCACGCAGCATTCTTCTAACAAACAGAAGAGCTACCCTGGAAAAGTTGATCAGAGATGCCTAATATTTATCTTCAATGACTCATTTTCCTAACGCATCAAATGGTGCCACACTACTGACTATTATCAGTGGTGAGCAGAAGACAACAGCTCTGGTCGTGGGGCAAATACATGCTGTACAAGTGCATGACACGCTGCTCACGTTTTTCAAAAGAAAACGTGGAAACCATAAAAGGAAAAGTGAAGCGCTGTCGTTGTCACAACCACTTTTAATCATCTGGAAGAGTAAAGTAAAGTTCAGAAACTACCACGACGAAGGAGAAAACTGAGGCTGAGAGGAAATCCATTTCCAAAAATGATAGCAAGATTGCATATGGCACTAAGGAAGGAGTATGGCCCATTGTATAAAATTACTTCAGTGCATGCCAAATGTCAAAGTCTTTCTTTCATATTAGTGCAGCGATTATCATAACCTGCATCTCTATCCTAAGTATGGAAAAGTGCACAGGTATGGAAAGGCACAGGAGATACGTGCAGCTCAAGAAAAGAAAAAAAACCCATGTCCCCAACCTGTTCAAAGTACTACAGGTTTCACATTCACTAAAACGGTCACTATAGATTAAAAAAACCCCCCAAATCTAACAAGCTGCCTTTTCAAAGAAAAAAAAAAAAAAGTCACTTCAAAAAATCATTCCTTTAAAACAGAGATACGTATATATTAAGAAAATTACATACTATCAGCTTTTGTTGATTAAATGTTTTTCAGAAGGAAAGGCTGTACAAAACAATTCATACTACAAGATACAACATTTAACATCATTTTATCAAGAAAAGCTGGACCTCCAGGAGTCAACTGCCTAGACTATGCCACAGAAATTACAGCAGACTTCTTTCAGAATTTGATTAGGTGACGAGATATCATAATCAGTGCTTGTTATCACTGCAGTCTGTTTTGATTAACAATAACCTTCCCAGCATGAGCACTAAGCCAGAAATTTGAATTTAAATTCAGTTATTTTTAATCTAACAAAACCACCGTCATTTAAAGCATCATGACTCAGCACAGCACTTTTTCGGTTTCTTTTTGGTGTAGACTGAAGTCATGACTTCTCAGAGGGCAGATTCTTGTAACAATGCTTTATTCTGAAATGTACTCCACATGATGCTGACCATCCCTACAAGATTTGTTATTGCTTTCCAACAAATAAAACCAGCCAACAGGATTTTCAATTCCAGATGTTTAGTGTTACTCATGAACCACGAAGGCCACAGCACGTGTTATATCCCAGTCATTCCAGTTCAATGTAGGCATTTTGTTGCCTATTATATATTACAACCATGATTTTTTTTTAGACAAATTTCTTCTTTATACACTAATATTAAAGAATAAAATAATAAAAACTTCAGCTCATTCAGGTGTTGAAATAAACCGGATTTAGAATACTGGAATTTGCTGAAAGTCCATCCTTTCTAACAATACAGAATTGAAATCTCTTTACAAAAGTAAGATCATACCGATTAAATTATAAAGAATTACCTAGCTAATGTAAGTTCAATTAAGCAGACACTCTTGACACAGTATTTTAGTGTTCTACATTGAAGTCTCTCTACACTGGAATAAACAATGTAATAAATTGACAGAGATTCTCTTGTCATGAGTTCTGCTAGTCCTTAATTGGAAACCATTTATTACACTTACCAGAGGTCGCAGTTATAAAGGGGAGAACCACCAAGTAGGTCACTAATCATCATAAATAAATAAACACTATGTAGCGCAGGGTCATGGGGTAGGGATTTGGGGTTTAAGTGCTATTTACAGGAATTTTTTTCTTTAGAATAAAAGGTTTTGGAATTGGTTTAAAATATGCAATGATAAAATATTGAGACAAAGATTCTACTCTATTACCCTTTTGAGTACACATCTCCACAGGTGATTTCACAAAGTAAAGGGGTTTAAGTAAGAGAATCCAAATCCCAGATAAATTTCAGATTTGTATTTATGTGAGTAGATCATTCAACACAACCCTCTGAAGACAATACTCCAAGACCTCTGAGTATTCCTCTTACCTTACTCTGCTGGCATTTTCTTCCAGTTCTACAGCCTCAAGACACAGGGTGGCCCTACAGCTTTGTGTACTTAAGGATATCAGCAAACCAGAATTCCTACAGGGAGACAAAATCTCTGGTTACACCCTCAATATCTGTTGGACATCTTTTGCAGGTTGCTATTCTGACTGCTACTCAGATTTGAACTTGCATTCTTATTACCACAGCCCTAAGACTGCTTCTGCACTAAGAAATTCATAAATATTTTCCTCTGTGCATCCTTTTGCATTCGCCTACACCACGGTCCCCTGCCATTGTTTAGCTTTGTCACTGTGAAGCCTGTCTGCAGTTCCTCCCACCTGGCCTTTGAAGATGCCGCGCTGCCATAGTCCATGAAGAAGCTCTTAGTTGCATCGGGCTGTCACAGGCATGTTTACCTGTGGAGACTGTGTGGAGGTGAATCTGAATTAGATTCTCTCTCTCTGTTTAGGAAAGCACTCCTGGTGTCCTTTTGCAAGCCAGGCTGCCCAGCCACCGTGTCAGGCACACAGATATCAGGTAATATTGTTTAATTGTTTTGGATGTCATGGCTTTGTAAGATTTAGAGATTGTCTTACTGAGTTACGTTAAGGCCATTGCTAATCAGAAAGTGGAATAAAACTAAGAAAAATAGAAAAAAATGAACTGGAATTTTAATGTAGGGGTTTTTGAATCTTTATCCACTTCTAAAAAACCCTCTGAAGAGGTTGAGGATACCCTCCACTAATAATGACTACAGAGAATAAAACAAGGGACAAAAAGGACACTATTAATTACTGTGTTCAGTATCTGCAGCATTAGCTATGACAGCTGGCACTATATATTAAACAGCTGCTTTTAAACACCCAAATACAATGCTTTTTCTCATAATTGAGCAAGCTATGTGGAAAAAAGCAAAAGACAACTATCAGCCTTATAATCTAGTATTTTATATTTTCAGCCACCTGAGTGGCAAATATTACCATGAAAACATCACCAGCAGACAAAATGGTGTAAGAATTGAGTACATGCCACGTGAGAGAATGCACCTAGTTAACTCTTCCTGGACTGATCATCCTGGTAACAACTGGCTGCTCCCAACCAGTTTGTTCTTTGTGATCCCAGTTTAACCCATGAATGTGAACTCTGCCCAGCCCTCCCCAGCCCTCAGGGAGTGAACAGCAAGTTCACATTCAACTCTCTGCTGAGAGATCAGTGGGCACTCGGCTTCCATGAGAACAGAAATCAGCACCCAAAGGAGAGCCGCTATTCAGGGCACAACTCTTAAATCTGCCCATTCATAAATTTGTCTTATTACATAACTACCTCTTAATTTTCAAAATAATGACGTGACCAGTTTGATAAGCACTGTAGAACGTAAGCTCAGCCTTGCATGAAAAGACACCTGGAGCTGAACTCATACAGCACGCAGAAAACTATTTTCTTCATTGTTCGCACTCTTTCCATGCCACAAAACGCAGAACACTGAACCAAGCCACAAGTTATTTGAAATTCCAGAATGCAATTCCAATTGGAGAGAGCTATGTATGAAACTCAGTAAATTTTCTTTCAGCAGTGAACCATTTAATATATTTGCAATATATATTTTTCTTATTTATGAATGTAAGTGCGTGGACTCCTTATCTTGGCACTGCTTTCCAAGAAGGCTCCAGAAAAGCATTAACTGTTGAGAGTTAACAGAGAACATGATTTAAGTTCTTTTGATAATTGCTCTGTCTCAATTAAAAGCTCAACTTCCTGTCTCTATTTTGAGAATTACTGAAGGGTTTTCTATTGTATTCTTACACTTTTTTTTTGCTGAAATGAGAAAAGGTGACTGGCCCATACCTTTGTTTCTGGTGTATGCTTCATTACATTATGACTGCAGTCTGGTTTTAATTTATATTAAGAGAAAAATGCAATATCCTCAAATTTATTTTCTTCAAGATTACAACCATAGTTATGTATTTTACTATGAAGTACTTGTTCCACATAGAGACTCGATCCAGTACACTGCGGTTAAAGCACAGGGCTGAGAAGATAGGGACAGATAAGAAAGAGCTGAAAACCAAGACACATTAATGAAGTACTTCAGGTAAATTAACATAAAGCTGTTCAATGGAAAAGGCAGGAAAGCGAGAGTGCCTCTCAGTCTTCCTCTTCCGTTCATCTGGTTTTCATTACTATCTTTCTATCTCAAGTATCTTATAGTCACAGACATCTCTTTATAGCTTTAATTACCGGTTTCTATGGCAAGATAAGGTATAGGGCAAATCTGCCACCTTTCTTTTTGAACGCAGAAGGTACTAGAAATACACTATTTTTCCTCACAAAGGTCTCAGATTTTGATCTCTTGCAGTGAGAATTTTAAAGTGTAACTGAACAGGTAAACTCCAACTGTTTCCCAAATGCACAATGCTTAAATGTAGCAGAGGAGGCACACAAAGAACCGGCATCTTCTCAGATGCTTAAAAGTTAAAAAGTTGGTTAATTTGGTTTATTTGCATGTAAGTGTGAGAGATGCAAGACCTTAATCTTTGCTTTAAGGGAAAATAGTCAACAAACCACCACCTGCGGAGCTGCTGGGCCCTTTGTAGATTGGGTTAAGCTGACCTTGAAATACTGATTAGATAAAATTAATAATGCATTTGCTCCTGTAATCTTAGTTTTTCATACTTTAGCATAGGAAAGGCCATCTTCAGTGTTTTCTTAGAGTCACCAAGAACACGTATTAGCACAGCAGTATGTCTGGTTGTAGCAGAAATACAATTATGTAAATTAGATATGTGTTCCCTGTAGACTGCTAATAGAATGATTGACCTATATACCGTTTAATTTGTTCTCATGCTTTCTCTTTATTGTCTTCCAGCCGCACCAGAAATTAAAACTTGTTAAACCCCGTCACTCCCCAATTATATATCAAAGGTGCTTGTGTCGCTTTGTGTCAAAAGCAATTAATAGTTTGCACACTCCTTATCACCAGCAATACACTGAGGTTTGGTTGGGGGTTTTGGTTTGGTTTGTTTGTTTTAATAACAAATAATGCCTTTTATGGACCCTGTGCATTAAATACCTTGGAAAAGATCTCAATTGACAGTTGCTGCTGTTAATAATAACCTTAATACAATTGTTTTTAGAAATATGCCAAGGAACGGGTATTACGTTAAAAAGAGAGATTTTTCTTTAAAAAATGAAATTTTACAACCTGAGCTGGAAGCTGGACAGCTGTTTTTTTTTTTTTTTTTTTGAGAACTAGACTTCAATAAGCATTCTCTGTTAATGCATTGGGGGTAGTATAATATTATCGATTCAGTATATTGTCCTGAACCAAAGTCCAAGTCAGGCAGGAAAAAAAAAAAACCTTTCAGTAGGTGTGAGGGGCCATTGGTTAAGCTCTCACTACTTATCAACAAGTCTTATTTTGCTGCACCTCAGCCATTTGTTTAAACCAATTTTTTTGGTTGATCCCAATACATTTGCAGCCACATAAAATATAAGTGCTAAATGAAATACTAAATTAAACTCACATTTAACTCTAGCTCCTAGCCAGAAAATGGATTTGCCTTTAAAACAACTCAAATTATCTCCTCAGTTGTGTGGGTGTGCATACCCAGGGAAGAGGCGACTTTCTTTAGGGACATCTTTGTACAGGTTTCAACTGGAGTTTCTGTCAGTCTTAAGCGATAGGGCAAAGCTTCTTCTAAAGGACAGGAGCTTTTAGTTTGTCTCGGACAAGTACAACAAAAAACATTTCCACAAAGCTAGCAGTACTACTAAGACTGTACTACTAGGCACAATCTCTATCTGACAGCTTTTTGAAGTGCTTTGCACCACCTCCCCGTAGACTGGGGACAGCAAAGAATGACTCACTGAAGTAAACTCGGTGCTAAGCACACGCTAGGGAGGGCTGCGAGTAGCCAGACACGTCGCTGCTTGCAACCATAGACTCACCAAGAAGAGACACAGGGAAAGCAAAGTGCTCTGCAAAGGTATATTGCAGAGGTACTGCGGCTTTTCTGTTAATTTTCCTTATGTTAAATAACAAATTCTGGAGAAAAATGAACAGAGTATCTTGACTGTGCAAAGTTGGTAAGGTATACGACAATGTAAGGAGAGCAAATGTATAGTTCTTTCACTTCATTTCCTGTGTCTATAGCAGCAATATTTAGGACCACATCCTCTCGAGGGCTCTCAAACAGCATTCAGCCATCCAGGATCCTAAACGATGCTTCGAAAATCTGCATCAATTACACATTTTTTGAGACTGAACAGGTTGTGAAACCCAAGCAGCCAAGAGGGTGTAAAACTCGCTGGTAGTCCAGGGAGCTACAACAGACGACCAATCGTTATCAAACGGTGTTTGCACTTCGACATTTTACATCTGCCATCACCAAAGTTGGTGCCTAGGATCCACTGTCAGTTTCTGCACCACACTTTGGGTGATTGTTTGCTGAAAGTATTTTTTAAACCAGTTTTATTTCTGTGTATTTGTTTATAGTAAATTTGCTTTTCTTAAGCTGTAAATATTTGATGAAGAGCAAAGCAAAAAGTGAAAAAGACATGTAAAATGCCTACCCTGAGCTGTAACATTCAGCATACATCAGAAGGTGAAGAAACGTGGCATTGAGCAAGCAATGCGAATTGGTGGACTACGATGGCAATATTCAAGTTGGATAATGACAGAAGTTTTCCAAGGGCATCTATGTGTTACTTGGTGTTATTCTTTTCCCAAGCTATATTTTTTTATGCAACACTGAGAGTCTTTCCTCTGCATCAGGCAATAGAACAGACACAGCAGAGCCTCTGGAGCCTGCAGAGAAACTCAGAGTGCATGTAACCAGAAATGGAAGTGTTTCACCGGGATTGAGCTATGTCTATAGTCTTTAATTGAGTATGACAAGTTTCTCCCCAATTGCAAGTGCTTTGATCCATGTTTCAAAGCTGTTGTGCCAGGTGAGCTTTGTGATCTCTCACCGAAGTTTATTGAGAGTCTTAGCTGAGGTCTTTTATTTACCTAAATTAAATTATTCTCTTCCTAATTATGTTTAGAAGCAAAGATAGTAAAGAACACTTCCCCAGTCAGGACAGGGCTGGTGCAGAAAAGAGAACACGTTTCATGATCTCCGAATAGTAGAGTCAGATGCAGGTTCTCAACAAAATACTTTTTTGGGGCCGTGCTTGTTATTGTTTCCACGTTCGTATTTGAACTAAGCTTGTGCTCTATGGCACAGCGATGACACTGTACTTTTTACTTTGAAGAGTAAATCATCTGCTTGGATTCAGCCTAATTGTCTACTTCCAGGAAAACAGAAATACAATCAAGGAGAAAATACCAAGGTTCCCCCTCCCTTCCCAGTATTTATGGGCAAACTAGTTATTATCCAGTCAGCTTCCTGTAATTTATTTTCTGTAAAGTAAACAGAAAGCATCTCCCATTTCTTTCAGTTGTGAGGATAGGCATTCCTTCAATTAAAATTTTACATTTAAATGCAGAAATTTAAAATTTTGGTTCAAACTGGAGACCGTATATAAATGAGAATTTGTTCTCTTCCTATGTAGCCTGTGCTCTATCATCTGTCCCAATTATTTAACAGGTTCTGAAGATTCAGAAGACATTGATTTAATGCGTAAACATTTCCCAACACCTGCATACCCTACCGGTCATTCTGTGTGTGGCACATTCAGGGTGGGGAAATCAAACCATTTCAGAAGTGAATCACATTTGACACAGCAAGAGAAACTTGAGAGGTCTGTAAACTATAATATCGCTACTATATGGTAAATGAAATGTCATCCATTAAGCTGTTTCTTATGTCTTCAGCACACGTAGCAGAGAATCTGTTGTGAAGCAGGATTTTTCATCCATTTGAAATTCTAGTTTCTCTAGTCTGATTGTACTTTATGTACTTACTACCACAAAACAATGAAGAGTTCAAACCTAGGAGATAGTTCATACAGAGGTGTATTTCCTCTTATGCTGAACTTTCAATGAAATGCAGCAGATCTTAAAAAAAAAAAAAAGTAGAGGTATGCCAAACAGGTAAAGGAGATTTAACTTCAGAAGTCAGTGACGGACATCTACATGCCTATCTTAAACCGTTAACTTTAGGTACTTCAGAAAGAACCCAGCATCCTAACCTTACAGACTTAGACAGATGAACTCCTCAGCTGGGCACCTACTTTCAGAGCAGCAACTTCAATTTACCCTCTAGAAGAGGCTACTGCTTTCTCTCATCTGAATCCCCCGCTGAACAACGACATTTAATTCTCTCTCTCTCATACGTGTTGATAGGAAGTTGTAGCTCAGACTAAAATGTATCTATATCAGGAGAGAAGCATTTCAGATATTGAAATTATAAATGGAGATAAACAGAGGAAAATGTCAGCTGTATCTGAGGGAAAAATCATTTGACAAGATAGATTCATTAAGTCTTCATTCTTCTTCAATAAAATGATTTTCTGTTCTGTTTTTCAGGCTTTCACACCTCTCAATCTAGCAAATACGTAGTTTTCAAATATTGGCACTTAATTAGGTTGGGTTTTTCTGGCCCCCAAGAAAACAGCACTGATGGAAGTGGAGCTGTTAACTCATAAGCTGCCTCAGGCATCTGGAGACACCTGGCAGGAAAAGTATGTTCACATCAACATGTTTTGAATAGACGTGTCACCATTGACACGTTACCAACCTGCAGACATTTGTAACAGAAATCTCAGAGCTGCTGTGGATCAAGTATGAGTGGAAATTCACGTTCAAGCACCAGAAGAAAGTGGCAGAATAAGGATTTATAAGAACAGCTAGTAATAACAATGGAGACTGCTCTTAAGACACCACTTCCATGACACCGTTCTCAGAAATAACATAGAAGACATTTCTGTCACAGCCTCCATTCTGACACCACCACCAGAATGGAGGGTGCAGGAGGATATCAGAAAGGCTCCTCCTCACCAGGAAAGCAGATGAGAGGCGTGTCTCAAAGTTTACTCAAGAGAAAACCAAAGAGCCTGTGGCAGCTTGCCCTAAAGTTCATGGAAGGTGAAGTAGGCAAGCTTCAGAGGCAAAGGACCCCCCCATCACAGCTGATGACACCAATGACGACTCCAAGGGGATATAAACTATCTGACCAAACGTTAGTTTATTGTTGCCAGAGAAGAGGAACCAAAAAGGTGCAGGCAGCACTTGCCAGCTGGTTTCCCTTGTTCACTGTGTTGTGAACAAATTATCTAGACTATGCATGCACCACCCAGATGCTTGTGGGTTTGTAAACGTAAGTATGGAGTCAATAAAATCAACTTACCTGAAGATTTTGTATAATAAGATCACCTGCCCCTTTCATGAGATCCCGTATTTAACTGACTACAGTAATTTCGCTGCAGACAGGTTCAAGATATGGGGGAGGTTTTGCTGTATTTTCTCCCTTCCTAAGCACACCATAGCAACTGAGAGTTATTAGTGACAATACTTGTACAAAGTGAAAATTAGGCCAAATAGTTGAGTTTATTAACTGCCATGTCACATAGTGTAGTACACAATTATGTGAATTGTCAACGTGTAATTCAGGCCATACTCTGTTACAGCATAAGCCTTCTTAAGAAGGGGAATCAATTCCACATGATTTATGCAACTCATACAAGTTTTGAATATTCATAACAATCCCCAAAATCTTTAGGCAAAATATATCCATAATAATTCACAAATCATTTTAAATAATTAGTACGTTGGAGGATTTTCATTCTGTGATCAATTATTGAACAGTTAAAGGGGTAAAATCTGTCAAATTAATTATTCATGGTAAATGTCTCACCCAGTGCAAGAAAAAACTTCAAAGAACAGTCACGTTCTGTTCCTTCAGAGAAGTAACAGTGGATTAACAGCACCAGTGTTTCAGATCCCAAGAGAAAGAGCTCAAATTTAGCACGTTGTGGGAATCACATGGGAAGTAACACATGGTTCAGCATAAGCCAGGGTTAAACTGACAATAGCACCTTTATCAATAAACCTGCTGTTGATAGCTTCAGGGCTAATATTCTGCATTTCCAGTGGTATAATCAAGTCAGTCAAATCTAATAACCCCGCTTACCAGCAGACATGGCTAATGCTACACAAACAGCCCACAAGACACAGACCAGTTTCTGATGCTCACTTCTAAGGCGGGGGCGGGGAATAAAGAGAGGGCATTTTTTACATTTTTTTAGTTCTTTGGCAAGCAGTACAAAGCGTGATGGCTTCCGACCACAGAACTAAGGCTCTTTTCAGTAAGACAACCTCTCTCTTTCCTTCTTCAAAGGATATTTTTGCTATAGAGATGTAGCAGAGAATCATTGCTTTTAAATCAATAAACTTGATTTTTTCCCCCCCCCGTCTTCCAAGTGCTATTGGGCATCATTATCTACCGATTAGCTAGAGTACAGAAGTCTGGAACCCTGCGCTGGAGACTTCAGACTTTTTTAAACTGATCTCGACAACAGATGCAAATATCACCATTTATTAACTTAAAATCACATTTCAAGATAATATTATTAATAGAAAAAATAACTTGTCAATGAAAATTAGTTGAATACCATTAGAAGACATGGATTTTCTAGCTTTATTAAATCAGTCTCCTAGGAGCAAATTGCATTAGAAGATCATCTCACTGAATATTCCTGTGCATGTGTTGAAGATTATTTTTATTAGCTCAATATATTAAGGCTACAGTAATAGGCAAGAATTACTATCCTGATTTCTTATCACAAGCGGTACAGAGCACTCAAGCACTACTCTTTAATGAGTGTTTTGCTAAGAAATATCATATTCATGGTTTAGCGAAAAGGAAAGATTATTACAATTTCTAAGTTGCTAAATTCATTTTAGAAAAGAAACACCACAGAACAGGCATCAGAATTTAAAAATATGGAAACCTGTACGGTACAGCACAAGCTGCAAATAAATCACTACACCTCTGAAAGCAGAGAAGTCTCCCCTCACCTGACCCCCATCTAGTCACTTTGATGAGTGGGAGACAGAAGAAAATGATGGATCTTCTCTCATCCTTACTCTTTTCTATTTCATAGTCTGGAACTAAAAGATGAAAATCTCTTGTGATGAGATTTTAATACCATGAAATATGAAAGACAGTTAAGATAGGAATCCTGATCTTCTGAGTACCTGAAAACCATAAAGTACAGCACTATTCTCCAAACCTTGCTGTAACTGAAGATTTTAAAATGCTTGTACATAATTTGCACCTATATTTCTGTTTTGGAAGAAATAGGGCTTACTCTTAGTTTGGGAAATTCACTTACAGGGTAAAAGGAAGCACTAGGAATAGAAGGTTTAGGAGTATTAGGAATAGCTGCTTAGGACAACAAGCTAAAATAAAACCACCGTGAGGTGCTGAAATGCAGACTATTTTCTCAGGGCTTAACCAATACTTAGGAGTTGGCATCTGTGACAAATTGGTTCTGGATTATTAGTCAGACTTCAGGCTATGACCGAAGCATCAATCTCTCATTCCATGGCATCCGCTCATTCACTAACCCGTGTAGCTTTGTGTCAGATAGTCAATTTTTGTCCAAGGATTTGATAGATGTCAATGCGATTGTTTCACCTACCATCCTTTTGTTCTAGTCCTGATGGTTCAACCTTTACTTCTGGAATATTTTAAGACTGAAGCTTGATTGGATAATAAGACAATAGTTTTGAATTCATCTTCCCCTCTCTTTTGAGAAAGAACAGATTTCCCTGCTTAAGATATATACTTTAACTTTTTTTTTTTTCCCCTGAAGTGTAACTGCCCTGTGCCAAGCCAGAACGTTCCAGTGTTGACAGATGTTGCTCTGGGCTACAGAAGGAAAGCATCTCAATTCCACAACAGTAACACAGTGTCTGTATCATGATCAGAAGCAGGCTTTTACTAATCACTCAAAATGAGTGGAAAAAGAAGATTTATCTTCATCTTAATATTTGTAGAAGAGAAAGTTCTAAACACTGAGTCTTAATCAGAGCGGGTCAAGAACAAGAGGCAAGTCAAGCACCTCTATGAATCAACTTACACTCAGATGAGGAGAGGTGGGGGGAGTCATAGTTTGGTATCATGGGTTTTTAGGGTGTCTGGCATGAAATACCCTGCAGACTACGACAGTTCACAGAAATTAGTTGTCCCTCCAACACAAGATTAGAAGTAAAAGTGTCTGGATACAGAAGTGCCCAAGGAGAAGTACCTTTGGGCAGATGATATAATTCCTGACTAGACCAAATTTCTCCTCCTAGAGTCCAAAAAGGGATATGCTGGTTTATTGACTTAACATTCTAGTTTTACTTTTAATAACAGACGTGTAACCATTTTGAGTTTTCGTTTGTAGAAACCTGTTCCCGCATAATTTTTTTCTTCCTGAGATCAGATTGGGAAGCTTTAAGCTACCAGAGCCACTGCCCACTTCCATACTTAGCAAAGACTCCCCAGATGCAGAGAGACAGGGACAGCTTCTCCTACGCACAGCGTTATCAAAGAGGTACCGGTTCACGGTAGAACCCGAACGTACTGTGGTTAACGATGAGGTGAGCTAGAAGCAGTACAAAATATAAGTTTACTATCATACACGGGAAGCCAAGTATCACAAACTGCACCACTTGCAAGTAAATCAAAATAACATTAGAAACTGGATTCCTGTTAAAAGTTCTTGTTGCAAGGGCAGGGTTTAGTAGGAATGTCAATCAGTCCATAATTTGTTTTTTTATTTCAAGTAGAGATTCACAAATCATTATCATCGAACAGATGAAAACAACTGACCCTGAGATGAGTCCAGGCATTAAAAAAAAAAAAAAAAAAAAAAAAATCACCAAACCCCTAATCCCCATATCTATGCTTAAGAAATAGTTAAGCGCTGTATAACACTCCCATGTTACGGGAGGGTATAAGAGAAGGGTGACAGCAATTCACCTCGGAAGCTGAGAGTAACTCTATTTATATGGACTTTAATCCACGATCATAACTACTCATGTGTGTTCGGCGATGGAGTGTAAGGCTTATGGATTCCACCTTAAAGCCCCCCGTTCTGAAACAGGCCTGTGACCCAGGACACTGCCTGCTGACAACACTTCTGGATTGAGATTTTATTAAATAGTTTGTTAGCATAACTGTCCAAGTTAAGAGGGATAATACAAGTTTTGGAAATGTTTTATTTAAAGTGGGATAGATTTTACATGCTTTTCCTTAGGTTATCCCAACCATAATTTTTCTTTTTAAACCATGTTCTTATATTTCTCACTCTCTTCCATTATCACCCTCTGAAGTAATTTCTGGGTTTAGCTGTCAACTGGTATTTATAGTTCTTTGATTGAATGACTAACCAGGCATTAATGTCAATTTATATTACTATTAACAATTTGCACTACCATATCAGATAAATTATATATTAATATAAGGTTGTTTAATCATACCTGATCCCCTTCTAAAAACAGAGACTAAGTCAATTATTTACAACACTGATTTAAAAATGAAAACTGATTTTAATGATCATACTCAGGTTTGTGAAATCAAACCCAAAAATACATAAGGGGAAAAGAAACCTCACCTAAACCAAAGATTAGATTTGGACAATTCAATTATGTGTGTGATGGAATTCTTTTCTAAAACCTAAGAACTGACCTTACATTAAGGAGATCAGACATATTTCATGTTAACAATGTTGACTGTGATACTATAACACATGAAATTTTTTTTAGTTTTCAAAATATCTCAAAACAGAGTTATGTGCCTCCTATGCAAGTGTGTACTTCAGCTCCATAATAAATACTAATTAGAGAAACCACAGCAGCAAACAGATATTAGTTTTATTGTTGCTGCTACATATCTGTCAAACATAGGATGGACCAACAAAACCTAATTAGCTGTTTAAACTCATTTATGTGCCACATTTAATCTTGTGCTTGTCACATTTAAATTTGCTCAAACCTTAATAATATTCAAGATCATGCACTTGTATTAAAGGCAACATGTGTTTGAGCTATAATGAATTGTTGATATTAAAATATTCATTATGGCTCAGACAACTTTTTTTTTTTCTTTATTTATCTAGGTGAATCATTTATCTTTCCTGTAAGATTTACGAGGTGGTTGTACTCCCAGAGTGAAAACCAAATTCTAGTAATTTGTTTTGCATTTATGTTGTTAATTCAGCCGTATTCCTGATCACTAAGCCTCTATAATTTTCACATAGAACATGAATCCAGCTGAAAACAAATCCTTAACACAAATATTTAATATGTGCTTCACATAAAGCATGTATATGAGCTTTATTGCATTCAATGATTCTAAAACATCTGAGAAACAACTTACTAGAGTTTAACTTCTTTATAAACATTTTCCTATGGATGTGCAAGAGATACGGAGCTGCTTTAGCTGTCAATATCAAGATGTAAAAATTTCCTGGGATTAAGAGACATTGAGAAATGCCATCATTTAACCTATGCATCTTTCTGTTCACATTCTGAAAAGCGACCGTGTATGTTGACTATCCTGAGATGTTCTACCAGCCCATTCTAGGCACAGGTGGTTTAATGAATACCTGTTATTAGGAAGCAATAGAAAGTTACACCAAAATCAGGACAGTGGTTACTATTTGTGTCTAATACTTATGTTAAAGTTTTATACATGTAGGGAGTCCTACATCCTCTTTAAGACAATTAAGCATTTGATTTTTAAGGCTCCTTAAGGTTTTGTAGAACAAGGCCCACTAAAGAAAACAGGTAAAAAGGGCCTTAACAGAGCTTTATGTAGGAAATCAATCACGAGCTATGACAGACAACTCTAACTCAGACAAAAGAATCAGGCTAGTGGATCTTCAGAGGCTTAGACCAGATCCCGAGAATAATTTCTGCACACAGCATCATTGATACGTCCAAATGCTGTTGAGGACCCGAGCCTTAGGCTAGATTCACAAAGGCAGGGTTTGGGCACACAGACAAAGGCCAAACTTCGTGTCATGATGCCACCCTGCAAAAGGTGTTTATGTGGAATGCAATCACGCTCCTAAGACTTGTCCTGGTAAGAAGCAGCAGAGATAGGGGCCAATGATCTTGTGCTAAGCCTTGATGAATCCAAAAATCAAAGACTTCAGACCCTACCTCCTGACTCTTAGAGGAGTTTCCTTATTACTGCCCACGCTCTGGGCAGGATCATTCATCAGGGCTGCTGTATTTATCACCGTGTAGTCAAGAATGCAAAAAGAAGCAGCTAAGTCAATTAAATATCTCACCTAGAAAGAGAAGACAATCTTCTGTTTCCAAACCTATATTGTAAGGGCTGCTATAGTATTTTGAAATAAAAATATGCAGTATTTAAAATACAATATAATCAATAAAAAATGTTTAAATAGACAAGACACTAACTTAACACAGTGGATCTGATCTATGCAGCTTGGACAAGCCTGTATTGACTCAACAGTTATCAATGTTCAGAATCAAGATATAGCCAATATAATTTTCTTGTATTAAATATGGAGGGGAAAAGAACCCTTATCTTGGAAAGTGTAACAGATTAAGTGCAATATTTTTAATACGTACACTGTAATAAACCTGTATGCTAGTGCTAATAACAGGAAATAGTGCTAATATACTGTGAAAAGGCTGTTTCCTGTTCTCCTAGACAGCTCTGAAATCTACAGCTGCAAAATTTTCAAGCTTCAAGAAGTAAATACCATTAGCACCTTGTGTGGAACTGTGCAAGCAGAAATAAATTCTAGGTAAATACCGCTGATTACCATGGAATTGTTTTTGTTAAAAGAGGCTTTTAAGCTCTGACTCTTCCCGTTCCCCCAGCACTGCCAGGTCCCCACTGACCCCTGTCCCTCAGCATCACCTCCACATGGCTGGGAAACCCCTCCAGGGATGGGGACTCCACCACTGCCCTGGGCAGCCTGGGACACGCCTGGACAACCCTTTTGGTGAAGGAAAGCCTTAGACTCCCTCTGTCATTTGTCATGTAAGTGGCTATCTAAAAGGGGATCTTTTTCTCCTTTCCTGATTAGGCAATATTATTGTACCTCATTCTGGATGAGGATATCTACAGGAAGGAAGCCAATTAATATTTAAGTCCTACACAGGGGATATGTATACAAATATTTGAGTACACGCATTGACAAGGGATGGCGAGAAAGCAGTAGTATTACACTAACTGCAATCAACTAGTAGAGATTTTTGCCTTAATGAAATTACTTCATGTATCCTTCTTGAAGATCTTCAAGGAAAGAAAAATAACATGAAAATCAAAGATAGGCAGGGAGTACCTATGCACAGGAAATAAGAGATGCACACAGTATTATTTCCTCCACTAAGTTCAAAATTAGTATTCAAAATTAATAATCATAGAATACATCTGTCTTGGCATGCTATTATTAATGGTTTGCTTTTATTGACAGCAATTTTCTTCATGTTTAGTAAGTCTTTTTAAATTCAAAAGGTAAGGCAACATTTGAAAAATTTTTTCCTCTTCATTTCTCTCTGACCTGAACATGAATTTGACACAGGAAGTGTCACCATGAAGCCTCTCAAATCCTAGACTAATTTCTCCTGATCTTCTAATATTGTGAATTTAAACAACTGACATTTACATTCACGCTATTGCAAAAGGCTAATTTCTGCTTTAGATGCTACTAAACTTCTGTTAGTAAGACACTTCCATGTCTGCGTTAACTACTTTGTTTGGGTTTTTTTCCTTTCTCATTACATGCCCCGATGAAAGAGGCTGACTCTTATTCCACATTTGGTGTACAAAGAATAATTTCAGAACTGGCCTTGTCAATACAATTCTTTATGAGTGGCAAGTTGCAGGTCCTTTTACACTGCGTTGCTCTCCAGACTACGGTAGCCCGATTTCCTCAGGTTCTCGCATTTTCTAGGCTGTTACCCTTCTGGCAGCTATCACTCCCATCAGAATCACAGGCCTAAATCAGCACCTTCTTATTCCTCTATCTTCAGACAACTGTCTGTTGATACGGTGGCAAAAGCGGTTTGTTCCTTGCAACAGAAACCCAGTGTTGACTCATTCAACTTCGTGGTCCTGTGATCAGTAGGAAACAGCTAACAGGTAGTCCCCATTTTAAACAGGGTTGACTAGCTCAGCTCACGCTTCTCTTCGCTGCATGTAATGAAAACCTGAGGTGAGCAACTTTTCTGGATTTGCGCCCCTGAAAATGCTCAAGCTGAATGACGGCTTTACGTACCATTTCAAAGACAGTCGATACTAAATATACCGTGACACTTCTCCAGTCTGTTATATAAACTGTTTAAAGATTGTTATACAGACTGTTTAGAAAGTCTTACTAAAACACAAAATAAAGTAATCGGAAAGTTTATATTGTGCTGTCAAGACTCCACCCTGTAGTAAAGAACAGACTATGTAACAATCAGAACTTTTTTCATAAGTGTTTTTCCGAGCTGAAGTCCATTCACCCATCTGTCTTCTGACAGCTGAACTATAAAACTTGTATGCTTCGGGTAAAAAGCCATAATTCTGCTATATTTAGAGCATAAAAAGCTCTAAAATACTCTGTTTTGCCCCAAATGCGGTAAGCTCATACCCACCGATGCTAAGCTGGATGCTTGGCTGGTTTCACCGACAGAAATATATTGGGGAAAGCAACTATAACAGCACCACGTGGTGTGTTTACAGGTAGCGTAGCTGCTCCAAGGAGAATGCAGTTTTTTCAGCTTATGCATGGTGCAATGACTAACAGGGCAAAGCAGTGTTCAGAAATAAAACACACTGGAAAATGAAAAAAGAGAAAAGGAAAAAGCAGGTAATCACAGTAAGAAATAAGCAAACAAGGGTATAAAATTTCTTTGGACCCAGACTAACCACAAGACTGTGTGAGTTACCTGTCTCCAATCAGAGAAATCAAGGTTCTAGTGCTCTCCCTCTATACACCAGCTTGCTGCATTCTTTACAAATTACATATTATTTCTCAAGTAATACTTATAAATCAAGCAGCAGAAACTTCATCGAAAGAGTCATGCTGATCACATGTCATTTTGTCAGCTCTGCCTTCTTGAAGGGAGGGCTGGAAACGCAAACCCGTCTCCAAAACCATGGTATTGCAGTAACGCTGTTTGGAAAGTCACACAAATATCGCATCTTACAGCTATCTTATCTGCACAGAGCAGCGGCACGACGATGCGCTGCATATGGAACGAAGAAAGAGCACAGTAAATCTGCGAGGCGATGCGCTATCCCCACATTCCGGCTTCTAAAATTGCCACCGAATAAAATAGCACGAGCGCTAGAACCCGCCATGCTGCTTAGACAATTTCATCATCATTTGTCATTCATTCTGAGATATTCATTTGTCTAAAAGCAATTAAAGCTTAATTGCTGCATAACCTGAATAATTTAGAAATGCAAATTAGGATAGCAGGCAAGCAAGTATGTGTTCATTAATTTCTTTGTTATCACCATCTGTTTAATTAAAAAAATGAGTTTTACTGAATGACAGCTTGCTAACTATATAAACGTTTCCCTTAATTGAAAATGTCTTTTGCAATTGAGGTCAGCATCTGACAAAAATTGTTTGAGCTTTTGCAAAAACATTTTATCTAAACAAATTGTAGTATTTTTAAATTCACATTAAAAAACATTGCCAGCATATGCAATGTAACTCAAGAAATGACATCTTCACTTCTTAATGCAAAGTCATAATTTTAGGGGGGAAAAAAAAAATCATTGCTTCGGAAAAGTGATGGTTATTACAGTTGATTTGTCTTCTCATGATAAATATATGCGATTTATCTTCTTTATTATAGAATATTTTGAACACTTTTATAAAATCGAGACTCAAATATGAGTACCTCTGGCAAAAAAGAATCATCTTAAGAAGGAAGAAATGCTTCAAAATATATGATGTGGTCTTTGCATTAGGGAACTAATACAGTTTTTCAAGTAGAATCTTCTTTATAAAGAAGCTAATTCTTTACATAAATACACACTTCTTCATACCTGATGTACATCACAGTCCTCTTATTTGGGGAAACAAAAAAATCATTCTGCTACATTAATGCACTTTTTAATGCCCTACAAATACTGGATCTTACATTTACCTTGTCTGTTTAAACCAACTAGAATCTGTGTACTTGAGAGACAGATCTAGAACTAAATAATTTACATGCCTGCAAGCCCACTGTGTTTCAACTAAGATCTAAGCTAACAATACCCCACTTTCTAAGAGATCAGTAAACTAATTATCTAGGACTGAAATCCCAGAGAAGTGGAATGTCATACTACAAACTTGTCAATTATTCACCTCATGTTGTTTATACAACTAATTCTATTACTGTGTTATAATTTAATTTATACTTGGCTTCTACTTTCTCTTACTACATTTAAGGGAAACTTTATACTATGGTCTCTGCATCCCTACAAACATATTTACAGAGTGCAGCAAAAAGCCTTTCTCAGCTGAAGGCAACAGTGTTTATGGCTGTAGGTGGTGATAGAGATGACAAAGTTTCAGGGATTTGCACTGAAAAAATTTCGCAAGAAATTAAAAAATTAGGGCTAGACTGCAAGGCTCAGTCACATGGTTTGGCACATCCCCTGCAAGTAGTCTCATTATTCAGTTAAATGATCTTTAGATTTTTTAAGTGTTGTATAAACATCATCTGAAACTTGCAGGCTCTTCCTAACGCATGGAAACAAACATGATGATTCTGACTGAACGCTTTGGGTACCACACGGAAGATTAAGCAACTTTTGCACAACAGAATAATCCAATGGGAATGAACGTTGAAACTTGTGCATGGGCTGGATCTGTTAGAGACAAACTTTCCTGGTGGCTACTTTGCATACTGCTATTGTGGGCAGATCCATAGTTTCATCAAACAAGCACATTCCTCATGAACCAAAAATATTCCTGGGAAATAACTGCAAGCCATTTTTATTTTCTTAGGATTTGGAGTCCAAGTGTGAAAATCTTTATGAGCGTGTTCTCATGGAATTACAGTGGAACAGATTTAGCAGGTAATGCAATACAAACACTTATGCAGGAAGTACAGGAGGGTGGAAATTAGTGAATAAAAGCAGCAAACAATCCCGCTAAATAGGATTTGGTGAAAATTCACAGTTTTCCCTGGTTCTATATGAGAGTGGCACTGAGCACCTGAAACAAAGATCTGTCTCCCCATCACAACTGCATATTAAAGACAAGTAACTAAGGATGAGGAAACACTTCGTTGCTACAGAAATTATTTTTATAATATAATTACACTGCAAAAAGAAGAAATATATGAAAGCAAACCTTAAAAGTATAAACTAGATGCTGGTTTGATTTGAAGCCAGACACTTCTAATTTGCAATGAAAGATTAAAACTCAACCGCCGTTATAAATCTGAGATACCACAGTGTGCATCAAGACTAAAGCTGCATTAAATGTTTGTAAATAACCAACAGGAACATAATATGCCTTTACAGGAGAATGTATTTTAAATCAACACTCATTTGTCCAGCATACCTGACTCTGACCTGTTGTCTGACAGCTTTTCAGTCCTCCCGTACCAACCAGTACGAGGAATATATTCATGGGCCACGACACAAAATCATCAGATACTTCAGCAGTATAAGAGACTTAGTAAATAGAATAGTTTCACCTTTAATAGCATCTACTATCCCCCAGCCCCTGCTTCTGTGCAAGATCTGTGGCAATAGGCGCAGTAAATACCTTTCACAAATAAACAGCAGTAAAGCAAGACCCCCAAACAAACCACGAAACCAAAGCACAGGTTACAAGTTCTTATCGGCATTGGTTTATCACAGTTCCACACTCCCAATGTTTCCATGTGTCCATTTGTAAATACCATGTTTATGGTTTCATGCATCAAAAGATCAGTTTCACTAGATATTTTTCATCCTTTCACTAGATGGCAATATTGTATTACATTCCAGTGTATCCCTAATGTTTAAGTAAACAAGGCTCAAAGAAAGCCAAGTAAACTGTAGCAGTGCATTGAAAAAATTTAATTGTCCCTTAACTCAGTATCTTGTATTTTCACAAATTCTCTCACTAAGAAGAGCACTTCATTTTTCTCTTTGATAAACCATACCCCAGTTCTTTCACTGTATAGTGAGATTCTGCTTCCCTCACCCCCCAAAATGATAGCAACACTACCTTGACTAGTTCCCATTGAGAAGGATTGTCAAGTCCTGCTTCCATGTATATGATAACTAAGGGGAAACCAAAGTCCAAGCAAAAATAGTCTTAATGTTATTATTCAGAATCATTAGCACAGTTCCTTCATGACTCCTGCTTACGTGGTGGCACTGGTTGGGATCCTTACCATGGGACCTTTCTAATCGATACTGCTGAATTTTTCCCTACCCTCAGCCTAAATCATGTGGAATTAATTTTCTAGATCCACAGTTTAAAACCATGTTTGTTTGCACTCTTCTCTGTATCTTCACAGCAAGAAATAAGTGAAGCAGGAAATATTAGATGAGGCAGAATAATGATTTAACAGTTAAAGGGGAAAAATATATATTTACAGAAGAATGAGAAAGTTGCAGTGACAGGACCTGCTTCTGAGATGTGTTCTCAACTGGACCAGGAAGCAGAACCTCAGTCAAGCCTGCATGCTCAGGTCATAAGGCAGAAGATTTATTTTTAGTTTTTTTTTTTTTTTTTTCAGATTCACTAGCTCTATAACCTCAACAGGAAAGATTGAAAGAGTTTGATTTCAGGTGACCGAACACCTACATGCTCCAGGCATATTTCCAGTTGGTAGGAAATACAATATTTAAGATTCAGTTCTTGAGAGCTGACTAGAGCTACTGCTAGCGTACACAAACTGCAGAGTCTAGAGAAACTGTTTTAATGATGAAGGGTGGTTAAGAACCAGTCCTGATGACAGTAGCCTTATTTTCCTTACAGAAAGCTACACTTCTCCACTGGAAAACTTCTACAGGTTGGCAAATCAGAGAAGTCTGAAAAACAGTTCCCTACCTTTGGGGGCTTTTAAAAAGCCATCCTGAGTGATCCAGGTAGGATTGACTGCTGGGTGCTCCACCTGTAGCATTCACTGTAAAAGGCACCTAACTTTTGACAGAGAAGAGAGCACTTCCGCGGAATTAGCAGAAGCTTATTAGAAACAACAACCTGAGATAAATACCCCCAAGGGAGATGTATGTAAGAGAGCCAAACAGGTAATTCCAGTGGGCACCTAAGAACTTATAGTCCAGCAGTGACTTAGTTATGACTACACATGTAACAGCAGTAAACCAAGGTAATAAACCTTGTATTAGAACTTCTTATAAGCTATTCAATTCCTGACTGAACTAGAAGATCATTATGCTCTAACAGAGGTGACAAAAGATTCACATCTGAAATCAGGACTCTAAGTAGCTCCTTCTAGATACCCATCATTGAAATCAATCTGTCATCATAACAAGAACTGCAGCATACAATCCCTTTCATAGCTTTTATTAACCTTCCCTCCTGTTTGAGCTTTGCTCAGACCATCACTGCTTTCAAGATATTTACTGTAATTTTAAAAATTCTGATTTACAAGCTAAAACTATACATTCTTCAGCAACACGGATGAATTAGTCTTGTTTCTCCTCCAGTGTTTAATTTCTTAATATATTGTGAACTAACAATTTAATTTCTTTAACTCAAGTTACTTCTCTCTCTCTTTTTTGGTGGGTTCAAGGGTGGGGGCACTGGGAGCAAACCAAATTATTTACAAAGAAAACTCTTCCGACCCAAGCATCAGTCCACTGCTGGTGAAAGTAAAATGGAATTTATCAGCATAACTTCTAAGCATATTGTTTGGAATGATTTCCACATAGAAGAAATGAGGGAATACGAAGAATTAACAACTCATTTTTCCACATATCATGTATGTAAAATGTAAACAAATTTCTTCACCTGGGTTGAAAAGAAGAAATTTGCTAGTTATGATCCTTCCAAATATCCTTATTCATGAGGTGGTTTTGTTTGTTTTTGAAAAACTAGTATGGCAAATTTCAAATATGAGAGCCTACAGACTGTAATTGTTCTACTCCACGAATAACTGGACCTGCCTTCATCTTAATATCCAAAACACACCACCAAAATTATAACATATCGGCAAGCTCTTGCTTTGAGAAAAAGTTTATCCCAATAATTTAAAGATGTTCGTACAACAACTACACTCCTCTAGGAGAACACACAGGACATTTTTCAAAGAGCCATAAAGCAATTTCATTTCAGTCAAAAAAGAAAATTCACATTATTTGACATTCTTGATTTCCACATAACCTGGGACTTGTATAGATCAATACAGAAAAAAAAAAAAATCATTGCACAGTTAGAAGAAGATTATACCTTCAAAGAAATCTTTTGAGTCATCCATCCTAGTTTCAAAAATCCCATCAAATGTGCATTTCTCCCCTTCTCCCTGTAACCAACGTAATTTCCTTTGGTTCACCTGTTCTTATGACTTTTCCTTCAGGTGTGGCCAAACAATTAGTCTCAACTTACATTTAGCATTGGAATATGTTGGTTTAACTCCATTTAAAATCCCGCAGAGAGCTGTTTATGGTGGAGATGTCCGTGTTTGGTTTTAGAGTTTCTTTTCCCCCCCTCCAACTACCTCAGCTGGTATAATAAAAGGCATTAGCTCTGCCTACAAACCGTGTCCTACTAAAGATCCTTCATAACAGCAAAATACCACTGATCACTTTGCCTGGAAAGTGAGAAAATCCATGGAAATAGAATATATTAATCTAGTTCCTGACTACCTTACGCAATAAAATCATCCATTTGACCACAGACCAACACGACGGTAACTGGATTTTTGCTCTCACTAATTTCAGTGAAAGGCTGATAGAACTTTACTACTAATCAATTAGAAACACCTTCAGCCTTCAAGTGATATTTCATATATGGACAATCCACTTATTTAATCAGTAACATTTGTTCTAAGCTTATGTGGTATTCAGGAAAAAGCAGTAATTTCTTACAAGGCTAAGGAAATTGTAGATTGTTTGCATAAGATTTCTCCTTTCCATCTTATATGTGTTCTAGCTTGCATTTGTCTGTATTAAGCACAGGCAACAAGTTTATGAACTGTTTAAGGTCCTCTTTGCACTTACAGTGCAATGAAATCAATTCTTCCATATTTCTGGCAGGAATACTTCAACTAACACAGCTTCAGATCCCCATAACACACTGAGTAAAGATTTTTAGGAACTACTTGTTTGCTACAGGGACCTTGGGTATAGCATCTACTACTGGATTTTACCTCTGTGACGAGCACCAAGAAAAGCCATAACACATAGTTGTACCATTCAAGAAATAGCTCAATGACTGCGTTCCAGTTTGGGGTTCTAATGCATCATCACATCAGTTTTGGTCACAGAGGGTTATTTCATTCTAACACATTTGTTTTTCCTCACTGCTTCCTATTTTCTGATGGGAGGGAGAGAGAAGAGAAAGAAAAGTCTCATCAATTTAAAGGCTAAGTATGTGATTTGCTCTTTTGGAGAGGTTAGAAGGTTAAGGAGAAGTTAAGAAGTAAGCTTTATGTATCATTTTTGGTATTCTTTTTGAAGTGCAAGATGCAGGTTACTATTGAGCTTCTCCCTTTGCTTAGTGAATTGGTAAGAGAATAACAAAGGACAAATGCTTCCTCATTTAAAGCCACATTTAGTGTGCAAATCACTAATAAGGAGAGCTTGCAAACGCTCTAATGCAATTTGTGTATCAACTTAAAGGGTAGTCCGAGGAAAACTGGTTTGGGTTTTAAGCACTTTAAAGCCTTTTACCAAACTTGGACATGCTATTTATTATAGCTATAAAACATCATCTTTACACCTACAAGTGCTTTTAGTGAATACTGAAGATGTTTTCTGCATATCAAACATTCACACATCAAACATGAATGGTGAATGGGCATTGCAGTTGCAATATACATCAAGGGAGCCCTGCAAAACTCCGCCAACAGCCTCGTTATTTCAGAATCCTGGCTTGTGGCTCAGAAGACTAAAGGAACTGAGAATGCACCCGATGACTTGTATTGTTATATATGGGTATTCGGTTTTAGTAAGTTATGGTAATTCAAAGAGGGCTCTAAGAGGAGTTCTCAAACACGTCTTGTTAGCTGTAAATAACTAGAAGGAATAGACCAAGCAACACACATCTTGCTGATGTAAAGAAATATGCTGATGTTCTCTGGAGAGACTACAGTGACCAGAGGCTGAGGTACCAAGGAATAGCGATTCTCTTCCCTCCGCTGCAGAAGGCAAGAGGCAACTGCCCCTCTTCCAGGCAGTCCCACCACCAATTACACTGCAAGGTACAGTCTTACCCACACTGCTGTAGGCACGGCAAAAAGAGAAATCTGAGAATTTCACCTTCCAAAGAACAGTCAAACTACATTCTCACGACTTCAATTTAACAACTACCTGTCAGAAAATAACTAAAAAGGACTAAATTTTTTATTATAGGTGGGATAGGAAGGGAGATAAAAAAAAGACATTGCAATCAGCTGATCCCCTGACATTTCTTTCATTTAAGGTCAAAACCTCATTATTTCAACATAATGAAAAAGGCATTGGTTTCGATTTGCGTCTAACCTAAAATTCAGCTCAGAACATAAAATGAAGTCACAGCTTAATAGCTGTACCTCATTCAAATGCCAGAAAACATGGATGGCCAGGGAAGCAAATGCCACGTCTGATTTTTACAATACTCAGATAATATTTCAGATTTTGAACTGGATTTGATTTATTCCAGTGAGTTCAACACTGTTTCCTTATCAGACATCAGTTCCTTTACTACAGTGATAACTGTTATTCACACCCAGTTCACAAGTTTACTCATGCACTGAACCTTCAAGGAGTTTTCAAGACAGAAAATATTGTATCATAATTTTTCTCATTAAAGACACAATTATGAAATTGCAATAAAAAGTAATTACTTAAGATCAATCTTAGACCTCAAACTAGATTTTTTCCAATTTATGTGACTGATCCGTAGAACTAGATCTATTTACTGCTTCCTTCACATATTTGTCTGTCCCTGAATCAGGATGCAAAGGTGTAATTTCTCAGAAAATTTGGACTACACACAGAAATGTAAGAGAAACTTACTTATTAACCATTTCCAGTAATAGACACTTAATAGAAGTAGTTAAATAATTATTCATGACTAATAGCAATTAAGTATAAATTACTGTTTTATTTCTTAATGTCATTTACTTAATTACTAGCTTCCACACGAGACAACACATGAGCCTGATAGGACAGTGACCAAATAAATACTTGAACTTGTTTTTCTGGCAACTGAGGAGTATCTAAGCATTTAGGAAGAACTTATGCAACCCTGAGGCCATCTGAGAAATATGTACTTAAAAAAACACCAACAAAAAACCCTATCCACACAAACCTACTGGTGGCAAGTTGTGAATTTTTTTAAGATAAGAATCTTTTTGGTGCAGCCAGCCATATTTGCATTCTTTCCCCTAGAGAAATACGAATTTCTGCAAGAGGGTAATGAATATAATGTACCTGCTGATCTTTTAAAGCCTTTATTGACCAAGAATATTTAAATAATGCTTCAAGCAGCAACTTCTTTTGTTTGCTAAGAATGACTTCTCCAGCCTGTGTATTGAACTAATTTATTAGTGGCAAAGAGATGATTCAAGAAACCATCAGCCGCCCTAAACAGCCCCCCCGAGCTCCCACTGTTCCCTCACTCCTCAGTCTTTGGCAGAGAACATCACCCCAGTCCATGCTGTTCCTGCCTGTTGCAAGCCTCACAAAAAGGCTTCAGACAATCACTACGCTCCTGAGCTGGCTGGGAAGGTACAGGAGAGCAAATGGAGCCAAGGAGACAGAGTTCACAAATTAAATTAACAGGTATTTTAAAGCAGCAATGTAATTATATTATGGAACTTCAAAGCTCAAAACTCATGTGATCTTCCCCACTCTCCTATAAATACATTTAACATTAAAAAAGTCAGCGACATCTAATCCCAAGCCTGCTAGAGTTTAAATACCTATTGATGTAGGGCGACTAAGGCATTTCGGTGTCTGTAGCTAAGCAGTGCAGAAGGGGATTATATCAGCATCACCCATCCAACCCACACTGTTTCCTCACACTCAGTTACCCATTCATGTCTGATTCAACTTGGGCAGCTTTCATCATTGTTGAGGGAAATCCTGCCCACTCAGAGCTGCACTCCCCCTCTGTCCCCTCCACTGACACTTCTGGTACCTCTCCCAGCCACAGCTCCTGCTGCATTGGAAATTAATGGGGCCAAGGTAACCTGAAAATCAAAGTTTTAACTATGTATTTTAGTAAGAACTCTTGATGTGAGGAATTTGGGCTGCGGGGTTTTATTTTTAGTATTTCTAGCAGCAACTAGGTTTTGCAGATGGAAAGATGATGCTACAAAGCACAGCACATATTTGTCTCTATGAATTTCTGCTGTTATATCTCTGGCTAAATTTTCATTATGAATTGATCAGCGTATTTATTGGTATGTCTCACACAGATGGGCTCTGGCTCTTACTGCCTATCAACATGTTGATTCACCAACTGGTAAACCATTTTATCTACCAGCTTTTTTCAGGGCTAACATTAGGGAAAAGAACAGCTTTAAATCAATACAAAAATAATTAAAAAATTGAAAACAGGAAAATAAAAGAAAGCCCTTATCAAATACAGGATTCATCCAATTCTATTTAGTAATTGTAAAGAAGCGCATCATTGTCCAAGCTCTCCTAATCAGTCCCCTGCAGTATCAGTATTGCCACGCTAGTGCAAACAGCTTCCGCTGGCCCAGGTAAAAGCTTATTGAGGCCGCACCTCCTATCTCCCCTCCCCAGATGTGCATAACAGAAATAATGCTTATTTGTTCTAAAAGGTCTATTAGCTTAATATCCAAAGTGTCCCTGCACTGTACTCAGAAGCCTCTGCCCTACGTCAGAACGTACACTGGCCCAGTGTGATGGGGCTCAGCTCACTGAGGTTGGTCTAAAAGTATGTCTCAGAACTGATTTTTGAACCATTTTGATAACTGCCTTATTATTTTACCTTGTTTCCAGCACAGACTGAATAATACTGACTAGCAAAGGTATCGCTGTGTGTCGCACTGCCCTTTCAGTCTGTGATCTGTGGCCCTTCACTATTTTCAATGTCAAATTACAGTCAGCTGATACAGAGTTCACAGATCACTTTATACGATGTTATATTTGCCTCCAGTTCATCCTACTTAACACTTCCAAAACCATTCTTCCATACAGTCAAAACATTTGAGATTAGAAGCCCCCCAAAACGAACCCTGGATGGGAAACTGCAATTTTAACAGACTTCAGATGTATTAACCTACCCTGGAATCAGGACAGAGGATGAAGAGGAATGAGGATGTCGACCAGACGTTCAAGAGAAGCTGTCACAAGTCTGATCAGAACTACAAAGTTCCATACAAAACTTCAAATAAATAATATCCAGATGGAAATTAAAATGTTCAGAACAAGAGCTGAAATATGGAATCAAGATTCACATCAAGAATTGTCTGTATTCAAAGATTTCCACAGAATACAGTGGAAAAAAACATACAGAGAACATAGCTTATAGCTGCTCTTATAGTACCAGCTAAATACTATGGGCTGAACCCTATTTTACCTAGGAATTAATTAGTGAGGTAGTAAATTCATACTGGGAGAATCTTTCTGATTTGAAGGAAGAGGCTTTGCATAAATGAGAATGATACACTTAAAGAGAATTGTGACATGTCATTGAAGAACTTAAATTTTAGAGACCATTTTTTCCTTTTAGTGACACACATGGGAATTCATTGTCACTTGCGATACAGAAAACCTTTCGGGAAAAGAGGATGAAACTGATAAGGGAAGACAAAGGCCATTGTCAAAAAAACGCCAGTCTTACACTGAAGAACTTTGTACTGCAGGGTGTACAAATAAAAATATACAGAGAGAGTCAATACAGCTTCGTAACGATGAAAGGAAGTTTGACCGATCAAGTACAAGAACTGGAAAGCCACTTCCATGAGAAAATGAACAGCTCCTTACTTCAGTTTTACTAGTTTCCTGTTCTCATGCACCACAGCCCATCAAGCACATCCTTAAAAAGTAGGTCATTGTCCGTACTGAGAACACTATGTCATTGTTCCGGACCAACAAATAAATAAATGAATGATACTTAGATCAGATTTTCAGCCATACTACTTAATGACTCCTTAAAGAGCATCTATTTGCACTCTTTGTAGTAATACATAATTTTGTTTAATTTGTTCCGCTTAAATTCTGCTTTCACGTGAGAACTCTTAACCGCTTAACTGAACAAAAAAACACCAGCTTTATGGAACGCTAAGATTTAAATAAATGCTGTGATTTGACATTTTATGAGTGCTGCTCACTCATAAGAGAGGGCAGTAGAAGTTTATGTCCAGTGTGTTAAACTGCTTGCATGTCCTGCATACAACTCAGATTTAAGAATTGGTTACTACAGCAAAGCACGGAAATCCAATATTTAATTTACTTACAAGGAATAAGCGCAAAAGCTGATACATTCTGAAAGGACATGTCCTTTAGCATACAGTAAGAAGTATGTTCTATGTTAACGAAGACGTTCAATTCATTCTATCAGTTACACTACAAGGAGCTCCTAAGGGTGTGACCTACCAAATTCCATAAGATAGGAATGGTGTTGGATGAGAGCAAGGTAGAACTTTATTTGCAAGTCTCACTTCAGGAAATTCACAGAATTTCCTTCTGGCATAAATTGTGTCATAAATAAATAATTCCTTTTGTCATAAATTAAATATTTTTGTACCTTTTAAGCAACAAAGTACTAATATGGTGTAGTGGCCTCATCTAGGAAGTGGTGATGACATCTTAACTTTCATCAGTAAAAACTTGGGTTTGCTTTCTGCAGTGCTGACATATCATCCTTTCAGCATCACTACAAGTGTCTTAGATATATTTTTTTTAAAAAAAAATCCATTTCTTCTAACAATTAAGGGGCTATTTCCTTGCCAGACACCAGCTGGTTTCACATTTTTCATGTAATCTAATAGCAAATGAGCGTCTCCCCGTACCTGTTCTCTCCTCACAGGAAACAGAAAATGGTCTTGTCCCCAGCTACAAGAATCAGCTAGTTCAGGCTGTACATTTAACTCCTAATTTGTCTAGTTTAGTCCCTGATCTGTCACTATAATATATTGGCTATTAAGAAAAATAAAACATCAAAAGCACAAACCTACAGCAGAAAAGAAGAGCTTGCTTAATGATAATGCCTTTAATATGTCAGTTCTGCCTTCAAAAAGTCTGCATGATCCAAGAGTGTGATGAGCCTCTCGTATCTTAATTCTAGATTTTACTAAGGGACAATACAGTCTAACAAAATATTTTCTCTGTGACAAAAAAAAAGTTTTTCTTTCTACTAATTCTTTTTTTTCCCCATTTCTACTAATTCCTTTCCCCCCCCCCCCCTTTCTACTAAGGTCTGCTAAGACTTCACCTAGAATTATCCACAGGATCTCAGGCAGTATCTTCCCCCAGCTTGTCTGCTCTAGAAATTTCCCAAGAAGGTTAAAAAATAATAAAGAATGTCTCTGCAGCTAAATACAGGCATACATGACATTTTGCACACACTCAATCTGTTCTGGAGAACATACAGAATCACTATCAGAGCCATGAACATTGCTTCAAAATATGTTCCAAGCAATGAAGCGTTCACCAGGTAGTGAGAGTCAGCCTGGTGTTGACTCAATTAGACATCTGACAAGCATTTAACGGTGGCATAGAAACAAGGCCTGACTGCTTTATTCACTTTTTGATTGGCAGAAATACTCAATGCAAGCTGCACAAGTTACATTTTACTAGCACTTCCATTATGCATCTGAATACAAAAAAAATTGTGCACAGCAACGTTTCCAAACTGGATGAACCCGATCACACCATTCGGGAACATAATTTCTGATAGTGAGATGATTCTCACCACATAAGTAGACACAAATGTAATACCTCATGGCACTTCCTTCTCCACAGAAAAACCAAAAATCAGGATCTGTTGTAGCTAAATATGGGATACATTTGTAATAATACAACCACTATACCATCACTTTAAATGTCAGTATTGATATTCAGCATGATTTCCTATGTATGATGGCTCAAGTCAATTATAATGACAGATAGCATCCTACTGGCTTATCTGATTACCTCTGACCTTTTAACAGCTGCAGAAAGCCAAAACAGCCCGAAGAAGAACTCATGCATATATGACACAAAGCTGGAATTTCGTATCTGAGCCGCAGTCAAGAACACATGAATGTCAGCAGATTTCTGACAAAGCCATAGCAAATAATTTCTTGGATGGTTTGGCACCACAACAGCCTGTCATTTATTATAGCTGAGTACTGACAGGAGACATAAACTTGATTAATTTTATATCAATACATGATATAAAAGTCATTACAACACATAGTTCATTTAAAAACTTGGAATCCACTACCCAAAGTAACCATCATTTTTGATTATTATTTCTTTTATCAGAAGCTTGGTTAGATGATTTAAGGCTGCATGGGCTTCACAAGGAAACAAAAAAAAAAATCAATATTAAGCACAATTGTGTATATTCAAAAATAACGGAGATGTTTTTTGAACAACAGATTACTAACCACTACTCAGAGAAGTCCCTCACTGCTCAGGTGCCCTTGCTCATTCCTCAGAGATAACTAGTCAAGTATTAATCTCATCCAAATCAAAAGCAATCTTTGTATTGCTAAAAAACCCAGACCACCCAACACAAATCCTGTTACTTATAGGAATTGACAAACTCGATCTCAAATATTTTCCTCTGTTTTAACTAACAGTAGTAACAAGGTAGAAGTAGAATGAAATAGTGTGTTTCTATTGTATTCCAATGTATTCTTATCTTCAGTACCTCAGCACGTGGAAGCAGCAGCAGTATGGTTTTGTATATATCGGTAACAGACCCCATCTTTACACCTTAGCATTATACGACAAAATCAGAGAAGAGATTCATTCCTAAGGTAAGGAAAGGTTTAGTGCCCCAATGCATCCCCATCACCATGATCCCAATCATTATTCTGGGAAAGCCATCCAAAATGAAGCTGCATCTACTTCTGATAATAAGCTAGTGTTAATTTAATATCCTCGTAACCTTCAGTTAATTTTCATGGAATTATTCTTCAAACTTACAGTACTGGTTAGAAACTGTCTTAAATCCTCTCTACAAAAAAGCTCTTAACTGACAACCAGCGATAGAGCAACAGAATAGCACTTCCACAGATCCACAACGAGGATGAAATCTCAGCTGTACTTCAGCAAACACCTCAAGTGCTGGTATCTCTATCTGGACCACAGCCTTACCCTTAGAAATCAGTGATTCAATCCGTATCCCCCTGGGTGATACCCTAAGTACCTCTTTGGGAGTAAACAGAGAGTGAACAGTTCAATACAACTCAATGGTTACATTTATTGACAACAAGCTTTAATGAAAACAAAAATAGAATCAATTCACTTCTAAAATTTATGAACAGCTCTGTAGTATCTGGCTAACTGAGAACAATGACGAGACAAGTAAAACATCTACCGGTTTTGGAAGGAGAATTGTGTTTTTGTCTACACAGGATCTATTGCAAAATAAAATTAATGCAGACAGTTGCAAAGGTCAGGACTAAGAGGGCAGAAACCGTTTGGGGCCTGTCAACACTTTGGGCAAATTTAGTTATCCCCAAACCAGAGGAGTTTGTGATGCTATGGAAAAGTTTAAGGCAGAGCACAAGGCTCATGTTGAATTTATGAGTGGGAGAGGGAAGAGGGAAAGGACAGATGCTCTCCTTCCCCATCATCTGCAGTAACAAGTCTCAGGGTGATGGACCGCATGTCTGATGCCTTTTGTCCAGTGCACATGTCTGTTCTAGGAGAGGAAAGTCAGAGCAAGAAGGTGGGGTTGCTTACAGTAAACCAGTGAACGAGTGTACTTGAGCTGAGAGCAAGGGTCTTTTCAAGGACTGGGGTAAATCACAGTTCAAAACCTTTTAGTTGTATTTGTCTTACCTATTGACTTCTGGTTGCCCTACAGATTAATTATTCTAGTCAATACTCTAAATGAAAGCTGTTATTTCTTAGTTGCTTGCTTTAATTTAAAAACCTTTCTGATCTCATAGAGGCTCATTTAAAAAGGGTCTGCCTAGGTCCTCTTAAAGGTCCCATCACACCAGCCATCATGATCTCACCCTCAGTAAGCACCAGCTGCACATTTCCCAGGGCTCCAGCAACCCAAGTGCATTCTCATTCCCCTGCCCTGAGGACTCTGCCCTGGCCTACAATGTTCCCACAGTAAAACCAATGACACCTGATTCAACAGACTGGGGACCTTCTCTCCATGAGTTTCAGAAAACTAAATATGAAGAGATGGAAGAATGCAATTAGGATAGTAATACATATCAAACAATGTAATAACCTTTATAAGCAGAGAGAATACCCAGTTTATTCAGCTATCAGAAAACAAATATTAAACATACTCTGGGAAAAAGAAAAGACATGTTATTTCTGTTCAGAAGAGTAATTAAAAAGTGAACAGAATGACTTGCAGCTGCACCATAATCTCCTCTAATATCTTGAGCAGCCCATACTGTGCAGGTGCTCCACCCAGCAGCACCAGAAGAGAGCATTGCTGCAATCAATGGAATGCATCCACAGGCGTTTCTACTACAGAAGAATCAAAACAGCAATAACACAAGGTTCAAGTGAAAATATGGAACATTCACATATTACACCTAAGAACAGTAACCGAGAGGAACGTGGCAGAACCTATTACGGTGTTCCTTCAGCAAGCAACGCAAAAGCTTGCTGATTCTGAACCCCAGCGCAGTCAATACATATCTGCAGGAGTACAGCAGGCTCTCCTCTGAGATATGCTACAGGAAAGGACTGCTGTTTGTAAAGCTCTGTATACACGCCATAACATCTGTTGCAACAGAGAAGTCAATTAGTGTACAATCCAAACCTGCTTTGGAGTATTATCTGCATGCACAATAAAGTCAGCAGCAGTAAAGCGTGTTATTTCCTTGAAGAGTGGAGAAATGCAGCTGGTTTAATCAATACTAAGCCAATTCAAGTTTTGCAATCCTACTAGTCAACTCGGTAAACACTTACTGTGCAGGAAGGTAATGTATCGGAAACAGGGCAATCAGGGCAAAAAGACCAGTTCTGGCTTCCTAGGAAGCCAATCCTACTACACATTCCAAGAGATACTTTACAAAAGAAACACATCTTGAAAGCCTGGCTATCAGATAGCCTACACAGCAGAGGTTTCTATGCTTACATTTACCTTAGAGCTTTCATTTTAAGAGCCTCAAGTTTAAGGCCAAAGAGCCTTTCCCCCTCCACTCAGTATGTGCTAATCCTCTCCTTCAGTAAATGCCCAAGCACTGGGTGTTTTACCAGTCTTTCACAAAATAGAGGGTGGAGAGAAGAAAGAGAAGATCGCAGTGGTATCACAGGGCAGCTGACTGCGTCATGCCCGGTGAAGCCAACTGCCACAGTCTGACAACTAACTTGCCAGAGAGGGAAGTGTTTTGTATCTGCCGCGGTGCAGTGCACTTTGTACCAGTCAAAGCCCATGTGTTTCCACACCAGTTTAGAACCCAAATTTGTGTAGTAGATAGTTTTCACAAAAAATATGGTATCCACTTATTTTTCTGAGAACAGCTGAAAAAAGGAGTTGAGCATGTAAGTTTAGAACTGTAATGCTAAGGCCTGCCAGCTTCATTTTCCCATGAAATGCTGAGGTGTACAAACCGAGATAAATCTTAAAGCTACATCTGAGGCAAAAACCAGAAAATGGGTCCCAAAGTGCCTAAACTAACTTTGTCTCTTCAACAAATGGGTATAAGCCAGCAATAAACCCTCTAAGCTTCTACAGAAGATACCTCCTCTTGTGCTTCTAAACCAGAAACCACAAACCAATTAATGCTTTGTGAAAAAATTATTGTTAAGGTTGTTTTTCAAATTCAAATGGTGAAACTTTGCAGTAAGTGGACTTGATTTAATCTCAATTAATGTTTAATTACTTGGTGACATTGTTCATAATCATCAAACCAGCTAACGTTTAATAGCCATTTCTGATAGAGCAGAGCACCTCAGATCTCTATGTGAACTTGAGAAAGCCAAAAATAAATTTGGTACGGTTGCCAGCTGAACAACCACATTAAACACACCTCTCTTGCCTTAATGCTCAGGTGACTTTAAGATATTTGATGTTTTAAACCGAATAAAGTACATGTAACATACTGCAGAGATTAGGGTAGAGGCATCTCACAGAACCTGAAGTCACAGACACAGCATTAGGGGGGCTGCAGGCAGCCTCATCTTAGTCATCGCTATCTATCTCAACACAAAGCCCTAAGTCACCAGATACACAGGATTTCGGTTCTCTCACAGGAGAACAGAGATCAACATTCAGATACTAAACCATTTCTTTTTCAAGCAAACCCTTTTAATTTTTTAAATCAGATACGTGGCTACTCAAATGATACATTGCAACATCAATGAAAATTTGGTCTTTACAGAGAGTTAGCTATTTTATCATACCTTTCCATGTTCTCATTCCCATCCTAGTATAAGCATAGGGAAATTTAACAAATAGGGACTATAAAAATTGATAATAGGGAAAAAAATACTGGAAGTCACTTCAGTGCAAATACTATACGTCATCAAGCAATTACTACTCCACAGTAACTTCTTAATATTATCAGGCACTTACAACATCCCCACCTTAAGTTAACAGCTATTCTGGCAGCCAGGCACGTTAATGCTCACCTCACCATCAGCAGTCTTTCCTCACACACTCCTCCTCTAGCAAACTCAAATCCTCCAGAGTAACTTCTGCCCTCGCTGCCCTCTGGGCACTAGGTTTTTAAACAGCTGCTTCTAATTGGTAGCTTGATGCTCATTGGGGGAGTAATTAAGCCCTTCATCACTCCCTTTTGACCTGCTGCCTGGTAGGTCATGCATTCCCACCACAGAGACCAGGCGTTACTAGAAAACCAGAATATAGTGCATAAACATTTGAAACACGGATTTAGTATGTGGGCATAATCAATATAGAAAATTCAAGCTACTGCCGCACAGAGCAGATTTTTAACTCCAGGCAGTAAGTGTGGGCTGTTTTTGTTTTGCACTTTTTCATTTTGGTCAGGGGGGACTGAGGCAATGACCTTCCTGTCTTCTACTATCAGAACCTCACAGAGAGCTAATTGTGGCTTTGAGCAATTCAGTTCCTCTAGGAGTGTGTATATTTATAATGGATAGGTATGAGGGAGGTCATGAATTGCTCTCTGGAGAGAAAAACTCAACAGAGCAGCAAGAGCAAACCCTAGGGAAAGCCTGTTTCTGTCACCAGCTTTTCAGGTTTACACAAACATCAGCTGCTCTGTTCGCTGTAATTCATTGCTGTGTCACGAGCAGGTCTGGGTTTTTTTCCATTCCTGTTTCACAGCCCAGATGAGTAATAAGTCTAATACTTCGTTAACAAGAAGTTTGATTTCTGACTGTGCTCTCCTCTGACTCTACTACCTTTAGTAAGAGAGTCCCCACAGAGAACACTGTATGCAGTTGTCTTCAGTGACCTGTGAGTTTGCTTTGCTGTTAGTATCACCTGTAGCCAATTCACATGGGGCTTTCCAGGGGCAGATTAACGGGATAGAACAGTGCAGGGTAAGAAGGTAGAAGTTAAAATCCCTCTCGTTCTACTGTGAACAACCTTTCTCCAGTTTTAATTACTGGCTTTAAATCACTTCCAAAAGGCAAATATATATTACACGACATTTTACGAAATAAATAAATTTTTGATGAAATTCACAATCTAACCCAGTGATGATCTTCAAACTTTTCCAGAATTCATTTGGTAAAAGTTTACTTATGAAATCATATTCTCATCTCTTTTTGATAGACATACTGTTAACACTTCATTTTACACACTTGAGCAGTGTGTATCAAGCCGTGTATCAAGTATAATTCTTATATGTGCTAATGCTCTTAAAATTACCTCTTTAATGATTAAAAATAATTTAAAAAAACATTCTTTTCCAGTCCTTGGCATATAATTTGAAGAGATCAGAACTTTTTTCCTTGAACGTATGCCAGTCAGGAGACTGGACTCTGTGTTGGGGCAGGAATTAGAGAGGCACCATCCTCTCAGGTGTAAGCCCAGGTAAGAGCTCTGCAAGGTGCATTGGACTGGAGGTGCAGAGGAAGGCACAAGACTGAGTAATTCACCAGGAAGGTTACCCTGCTGTGCTGTCTAGGTGTACCTTGAGTAGCTGTTGCATTAACTTGATTAAAACACGCAAGTTGCAAAGGGAATGGAAATGCCTGAGTCCTTATTTTCATCTGCCTTGACTGGGAGTTACCTCCGTGCCCCTGGAGTGCATTAATACCTTAGATACTTTGATACCTAAGACGCGGTCACGCAAACTCAACAGCACGTAACACAGTTCCCAGCCATATTTAATTAGTAAAGCAAGTGTATCCTTTTTTCCATTCTGTTAACACAAGGTGATTGAATACTTGTCAACCTACAACACATTTCCAACGGTGACTAAAGGTTATTGTTGTAAGAGAACAGCAAGTTATATGATAGTCTTCCATAGAGCTTGTTAACATTATCAGAATTACTGGTGAACAGGAGAAGTTATCCCTTGGGTATAGAATAAAGGAGTGTAAAACGCTATTACCTTCCTTTTGGTAGCTCTTTGAATAAAGCCCTTTTAAAATGAAGTCAAGAAAATGACATAGTTCTTTTCGGTTTTCAGTGAAGTAATTACAGCTGTACATTCTTTACTTTCATGTAATTTCAAATGAAAATTAACCAGTATTAAGTATTGATTGCTGTTCTGTACCATTCATTAAGTCTGTAGACTTAATGAACTAAGCATTTATACCGTCAACAATGCCAACTTTTTATTTAAAAAGATGCTATCAGTACGTGTCATCAGTTATTACACGAGCTATTTTATATACAATTATGAAGAATGCAAATACCGGATTATTTGCAAATCCAGCATCTTTCTGTAACATTTTAGAATGCAATAATAGCTTGCTCTTTGCAAAATTAAGAATCGAGTCTGTAGGTGGCACTATTTCTCTTCAGGAGAAAAGACAATCGCACAATGAGATCAAGAGTGCTACACATGCTGGTGAAACTGCTGAATTTATGCAAGGGACACAACTCTTAAGGAACGTAATTAAGCTAACATATGTATGATATACACTCCAAATCTACTCACACAGTCTCTCTCTATAGTGCAGTATATGCCACACCATTTCTGTTTGGAGTGCAAGTAATTTAAGAATTTGAAGATCAAGAATCTTCAACAGATTTACACAGATTAAGGTTTAATGAATTAATGAATTTAACAACCTTAATTGTCAGAAAATTAGTTTTAAAAGAGAAAGAGAGGGTAAAATTCAGCCAACAATACTTACTAACTCACACTTATAATAACAGACCTCCTAACCACACTGCAGTGTAACAAAATACGAAGGACATGAGGGAAACATACCCACCTTTACTTCATCACTGCTCTGTGACAGCACTGGACACTCGAGACACAGGGTGATCACAAGCCCCCCCTGTTCCAGAGAAGAGCAGCCTCAGACTCCCAAACCTTCACAGTCCTCGTGTTCTTCATCTGAAATTTAAACCCTAGTCTTAGTCACAACCAGCATTTGGAAACAGCAATAAATATCTCTTCACAACAATACTATATATAAACACACTGTACACTAAATGATTTGAAGCACCATCTCCCCATCTAAAAAATCAAACATACAATATGTGACAATATGCATGAGGTGCTGAAAACATTTCCTAGAATTCTGTTGTCAGGAAACCTTCATTTCAGTGCTAAATATAAAAACATCCATTGGCATGTAAATACCATCCCTGGAAGCACATGGTTCTACGAGATGGGTCTTACAAATCTGGAGATGGTATGGCGGGTCAGTAGGTGTGATAGGTAAAAGGTGTAATCAACTAGTGGAATTGCTATTTATTTGCCTCAACAGCAATCAAATTACATAATACTTTTTGCTTCTCTCTCTTACAAAAGATGCCACATCAATGTGCCGGTATTGTATAAGTTTATTCATTATAAGAATTCTGCATTACAAGAATTATATCTTCATCATCTGGAAGAGCTCAACACATTTTATTAGCTGTCACTGAAACCTTATGACATCTATAGGAGTAATAAATTCACTCCATTTTGTAACTTTGAAAACAGAATGGCAATTTCTCTACCATCAGGCACAGGACAAGTGAAGTCCTAGGAGATTTCATCTTCATTCCTATCCCTGGCAACAAGACCCTCGGAACATAAATAAACATTCCTGCATATAAATATTTTTATCTGAAGTTTCCCTCTCTGTCCTTTTCCTGTTCCTTTCTCAGAGTGTTTATCTGTGGTTTACATGAAAGAAAACAGGTTTCCGCATATGGAAAAACTGACCGAGTATGGATTCGTGTAACTGAAGCAGTTCAAATTTCAGGTGGAAACTTACTTAAAGTATCCAGAAGGAAACCACGTTCTTGATATCACGAGAGCATCACTCAGCAAATGCAAAATTAAAGAAACAAACCCAGCAGCAGCAGCAGAAGAGGAGTGTGAGCCTCAGGGGAAATTAAAGGGGAAGTGCTCTTCTGTAGCTGCACAGACCCTCATTAAAGACACCGAAAAAATGCGTTCAAGGGCATGTTTCACTCTGCTACTTTTCCAGTGTCTATCTCTTTCTGCTGCTGCTGTTGTTTTTCTCCAGGCTCCTGTGAAAAGAATCCTACAGCTTACAATGCTTCAGGGCCATATCCTCCTTGGTTCTATCCCCGAGTAATTCTGGTTCAACGGCTGCTGCTGCGAGTCAGAGTCCATTTGCACATCTCGGTGCTCTGATTTTCTAAGTAGCCCCCAAAGAAGAGAGCACCGTAACAAAGGTAGGACAATGGGAACCTTCCCTCTCATTGTTGAGTAAGGACACAGAGAGTGGCTGAAGAGGCAGGGAAGGAGACAGAAACCACTCCCAGCCACTCCAGCAAGGACCTGCTGATCGATCATTTACATCTTGTTACAGTTCCACAATATGGTGTTATTTTCAATTAGAAACTCTGCTAAGGACCTTTCCCCAAACCTGAGGAAACACCCGGCTGGGACGTTGGTCCATTGCACAGACACTTCAGAGCGACCTCGGCCTGAAGGAGCTGGCCAGGCAGCTGATAGCACCTCACCTGCATCTCACCGCCAGCTCTCCCTTCAGTGGCCATTGTCAGCTGAGACGGTAGCAAATCCGCCCTCCTGTACTTACTGGGCAAACTGTGAACCCCGCACCTGTGTGGTAAAGTGAAAACAAAGATTATTTTCACTACACAAAGACAACAAGTAAATACTTATGTAGATAGAATCAAAGGTTCATGTAGGGAAAAAAAAAATCAGTTTCAAATTAAAAAAAAAAAGGGAAGTAAAAGCATTCTAATATTACTGTGCTTTCACCGAGCAGGAAAGGTCTCGAACTTCAGCAGCTGTTTTAGTGGTGTTTCTTGATGCAGTTTATTGAGCGAACGGCGTTCTGAGAGCTTTAAATTGAGATTTATTTATCCTTTTGCTAATCATGAATCAACCTTCTTTTAGATCAATTAACTAAATCACTTTGGAGGCAGCTCGACGCATTCTTTATGGATGAAAACCTTTGTTCTTTATTGCCCGTAATATCTCTCCACCCCAATAAATACAATTAATAACCTACTTGTTCACTAGTGTTTGCAACTTCAATGTTCCACAGCAATTCATTCTTATGACTTGCTAACAAAAATAGATCTGAGTCAAACATCAATATCAATATGTGCTTACGGTCTCCCTTCTGTTCCTCAAAGTACTTAGTTTTCACAAAGAACTTTATAATGGGTTACTTGTGTCGCCTTAAAAAACTCAATGATTTTTTAAAAAACTCTTTGCAAGGTAAAATACGTTACTACTGCAGTACATACTAGTGGTTCTTTTTTTTTTCACGTAGCATATGTAAACCCAACGTAAAGTTTCCCCTCAGACATCCCCAGCTAGAAAACCTATTTAATACAGTATTTATTAGCACAGGGAAGTATCTGGTCCTAATTTCTTCCGCGGGTTCAGCAGGGCAGGGCCCTTGATATAGTACGTTTCCCGTAACAGTGCCTATACTCTTCGTTTTGTTAAAAATCACCCTGCGGTGGTGATTATCCTAGCTGAGGGCCAGGGACTGAGGAGCAGCTGAGACAAACCACGGCCTGCAAGAACGGGGCGGCTTCGCTCAGAGCGCGTTGGAGTCAATTCACGTGTAACGGCACGGGCCAAAGGCTCGCCGGCCAGCTCCGGACGGGGTCCAGCAGCCCCACGCGCCGCGCTGTCACGCCAGCTCCACTCTGAATCGTACGGCCAGCCCAAGGCCCTCACTGCACCTCCTGCGTTGATTTGTACTTGGGCTTGCTCCTGGGAGGGAGCCAGCCCTGCCCTGGCAGAGGAGCCGCGGCCTTAGCGAGGCCGGCTCGCTGCCCTGCCCCGTGCGCCCACCCGCCTGACCGAGCGCTGCCGGCCGTGCCTCCACACCGCACCTTCGCCCGCTCCCCGGGCCCCGAGCCAGCCTGCCCCACGCCGCTCCCGGTGTCCTGTAGGATGCCGGGCACAGCGGAGCCCTGCGCCGCTGCGGGCGCCTTGCAGGCCCCCAGCCGCGCTGGCAGCCTGCTCGGGACGGGGCCCTGGGACCTGGCGGAGTCACGCAGGGAGAGGTCCTGCAGCTCTGTCAGGACTGGCGTCTGCTGGGGGTACGCGGCATGGCCCGCAGGCAGCCCAGGACGCGTTTCTTAGTTTATGAAGGCTCTTGGCCTTGCTCTTGGAAGCTCGGTTCGAAGCCACCCGTGGCTGAAGATACCGGTTACCGTTCTCAGTGACGGGCGCTTCCCTCTAACACCTTCAGCTAAACCGCAGGCAGCAGGTGCTGGCAGGAACCCACGCGAGGTCTGATGCCATCGCGGAAGGGTGGTTTTAGGTCTAAGGGTCCGGTTTAGCAGGGTGGGTTGCTACAGGCTCTCCCCGCTGCAGGCCTCTGCTGGGGCTGCCCGGTGCTGGACACAGCCAGTTCCCCCCGGCTCTGCCAGGGCTCCGCGAGCACCAGCCGCGGCTGCAGCGGGGAAGCTGGCGGCACCTCTGGGGAAATGTATCTGAGGAAGGAGGGAATGCTGCCTGGCAGCCAGGAGTGAGGGGGAAAAGTGTGAGGAATGCCCTGGGAACAGCAAAGCCAGAGGAGAAGGCGGAGAGGAGGTGCTGCACACCCAGAGCAGAGACTCCCCTGCACCCTGGGGGGAAATTGAGGAGTAGTAGGTATCTCCCTGCACCCAAGGAGGGCACCGTTTTTGCCCATGACAGTCGTTGGTAAGTGATCTCATCTTTATCTTGACCAACAAGCGTTTTCATGGTGTTTTCTCCCTCGATGCTGCTGAGGAGGGGGAGTGTGTGAGAGCAGCTGGGTGGGTATCTGGCAGCTGGGCAAGGACAGCCCACCACAAAGGAGAGGCTAAAATTCACAGTATGCTTGTTTCGTCATGAAGGATGATCAGGAATCTAAGAGACTGCACAGACTGCATGATGGAAAAACCTCTCTGTTGCGATGTGACCAAGGCTGGCGTGCTGGTGTGACGGTGGTAGCCTCACCAGACAGGGATGGTGGAGCATCTCTTCCTGGTACATGTGCCATCTCCCCCAGTGCAGGTGCCTCCCTGATATCCATCACTCATCAACAAGAGACAGCACATGGTGGGTCAAGAACAGCCAGCATATTTGGATTTGTTCTGTAACTCACACCTGCGGAGGGATGGGCTGACTAGGGTAGACCATGTGACAACTAGCAAGTCCAATTTATTTCACCGCTGCCAAAACGCCGTGCAATGTAGCTTGGCCTGTCAGCTGCCGCAGGTAAAGGACTATAAAAATAAGGCAGATCCAGCGCAGTGTGAAACAGAAAACCTGCTCCCTTCAAATATTGCTGTGATTATTTTGCCAGGCTGTGTTCACGTACATTACTCCACATCGTCACCGCTGCCCAAATTCTTCCTTCATCTGAAGTGAAATGCCTTTCTTATGATCCTTACTAAGGTTGCACTGAAAACTGAAGACAATGTGCTGGCTATATTGATTTATTTTAGGAATAAATCTGGTGTTTCCATTTCAAATAACCTCACTCTGAGGGCTCAACAATACTTTTTTGTTAAAAAATCTTCAGGCTAGAAAAAATTAAAATTCTAATTCTCCACTCTACTCGTGAAATGAAAATAGAAGTTTCTATGTTTGTTTCACAAAATCTCATGAGATTTTTTAAGATTTCCTACAACACCTGAAAACAAAATCATTCATCAAAATAGATGTACAATGCGTTTTGTATATTATGACAAACGAAGCTGCTAAAAATACCAGCATACATTAAACAGCAGTAAAAGGTACTGGTAGGGTTCAACACAAAGTTGCCTACCTGTTCCTGGGAAGAACAGGCTGTGAAACTGTTCCCATCCATAATTTCACTGCTTGTTAAAACTGCTGTGAATTAAAATCCGAATGAAAAGTAGTTAGAGGTTTTCTCCTATTACCATCATAACAAAATAATAGCAATAAAAGCAACAATAATAATCATATAGGGTGACATTGGGAAACCAGCCCAAACATGGAACTCTTCCTATTGGCTCCACTGAGACACCTACATGAATAGAGAATTGTGCTTTTTTTCAGACACTCTTTGTCATCTCCCTTTCCCAAAGCTATAGGGCTCTGGAGATTACTAACTTTTCCAGTTAATTAACCTAATTCAGCATGCAATTTTAATGTCAAATATTACGCTATTCTTAACTCCCATTTCAAAGACTCATCCAGGAATATAATAATTTTCTCATTTAACTTGTGTATTTTACAATTCTTGTTATTCTCATGATTATTTTTTCATATGGCTGAAACATTAACTCTATCTAAGAAATATCAAATAACATAGATCACTTCCCTGATTCCCACAGGAACGAAGAAGCTTCTATCTATTTATGCCCAAGTCAACACCCAGTTTGTATTGGATGTTGCCCTTTATTGTCTCATATACAGAGTTCTACCCAACATCAAATAAATATTTTCTTTTTTTAATCGATGATAAAATCAATCTGTTTAATGTAAATATACTACTTTAATGAAATTTCTTAATAAAACACTATAATCCACAGAAATACAATAGGTTTCTTAATTTTTTTTAGATTTCAATTTGATTTTATCTATTTCCTTCAATGGCTTTGCTTGAAAATGGATTGCATCTATTTATTTAAATAATTTACAGAATCTTTTCTGCCTGAAATAGATTTTAATGTTTTTATTATCGCTAAGGGTACAATCTCAAGCTAACTGCATTGTGCACTGCTTAACTGAGTAATACTGACAGAAGACTGGAAAACAAACCTGCATTTCTTGCTTGGTTGCTTTGTTCAAACACTACAGAAGGAAATATCAAAGGTAACGTTAAGATGGATTTCAAACTGATCATGCAATCCGAAAGTTCAGTAGTACTCCGTAAACTTTTAAGATGGCTCTGGGGCACCACAGCGGAACTAAGATAAAAGAGCAGAGATGATTATCTATTTCCCACCTGTAAGGTGTCAGAAGGTTTTTGACCATGATCAGTGTTTTGCAGCTTAGATAGCTATCAAAGGCAGGTAAGACAGGTTTGTTTTAAATTAAGCTTCCTTCTGTTTTTTCTGGTGGCATTTCTTTTTAACTCTATTGGTATTCAGCAGTTGTTAATTTGTTTTGCTGAAAAACTGAAATAAATCAAGTAATCATTTACCAACATCTCTTACCAAAAGCACTGATTTTCTAAATATTATTTTATTTTTTTCTGCAGCTTGGTTTTTTTTTCCTTCTTCGGTAATTTCTCCAAAATACAAAACAGGGGAACTCTGGGCAGATATTTCACTGAATAGACTGGGGGGTGGTTGAAAGCATGAATCTCTAGTGAGTAAGAACGACAGATAGGTTCATCCGGTGATGTCGTGGTATTAAATACTGTGGTACCGTGTTCAGCCCTAAGAAAGCTTTCCAGGTTATAAACCTGGGCGTGATAAAAGGACAATGTTCTCAGACTCAGGGAGGAATTTTCTCCTCTGAAGACCTACCTCCTCTAGCTAGGCAGCCTTGTGATACCTGTCTGCTGGCAGATTTGCCTTTTCCCTGCTCCTAACTGACTGCTTCACACTGAACAGGAGCAGCAGGGAGCTGCCGAGGGAGCTGCGCGGGGCACTGCTGCCTGGCTGCTGGTGGAGCCTAACACAGAGCCCGCACCTCTCTGTAGGCACCTTCCCTAGAATTGGTAATGCTGAGAGGAGGTAGTTCTGTTTGCAGAAAAATAGTTCTGAAGAGAGAAGTAGAGTTTAACCATCCTTTATGCTGTGAATCCCGTAATTGTTTACAGTGAGTTTTCTTTTGGCTGTGACAAACCCCAAGAGAACGGCGCTGTCACTTAAATTGTATTGAAAGCTGTGCACAAGGCTGTTTACAGGGATTTTTTCAATTCAGATCATTACGACCTAACGATCAAGTCATTACAGCAAAGTGCTAAAACCAGAGACATACCAACAGTAAATATAGCTTGCATCTACGCCAGATTTGGTTATCTCCTGCACTCTGCGTTATTGCTACAGAGAGCAATAATGTGAATCATCTGATTAGAGCCACTAACAGAATTCTCAACATCAAAACTGATGAAGTCAGTGAAAGCTGTGCCAGGATTTTACCTATTGTATTCAGCACATTGTGTTTGCATTTTTACCAATGCAGGATGTAACAGCTGCTTTTTAACCTTATGCTTTTAAAACCCAAGCAAGCCCCTTTTTTAGTAAAATGTAATTGGATTTACAGAAGTTTCAGACTGAGTCTCTTCTCTACTTAGGAAGTATTTTCCTGTTGCTGTTTCATACAGCTATATAAAAGTTTGAACAACAGTTGCATACCTTGAACTACAGTTAATGGATTCAATGTGTTTATAGGGTAAAGCTCCATCAGGGGACCAAGCACAGAAACATGAGGTGGAGCTTTTTATTTTTATTTGTACTTACCTTTTATTTCTGTATTTTACAATTAAATTACTTGTTCAACCTCATCAACAATTACAAAACATCAGATATCTGTGGTTTTATTGTCAGTCACCCACTGTTTTCCTGCTTGTGGAAGTCTCTTGGCTCTGACACTGATAAATACCACAGAATAACCTGTTTCTATATTTAAATCTATAAGCACTACATGGTTAGCAATAACCGTTACAAGTATTGATTTTATCTTTCTCAGTTCAGGACAGTAATTCCATTTTCTGATTGAAACTTTGCTCAAACATTAAATTAGAAGATTCAACCCATTGTTGAAAAGTAATTTGGCATGTTTTTAGGCTTTTTTTTTTTTCATTTGAGAACTATTAGGACTACAAAAACTTCTTGCTTAGTGCTTGTAAATCAGCCACCACACTGAAAAGTAACACAGTCCTGTGATGGCAACAAAACCAAGCGATTAAGATTAAACTACTTCCATGTCAGGCCACTAATTGAATTGAAATTGGAAAATATGTAGCAAAAGTTAAAGTCAACACACAGACAAATATGGGCTCATTGTATTTCACAGCCTATGTGACAGCATTAGTGAAATCCAGCCTGCAATTTTCAGGAGTATTCCTGTTTGCAGATCGTGTTCAGTGACCTATCTGCTTCTGCCTCCAAACCAGCAACTGCTTCACAGTTCGATATTGAAGATAATGGGAAATTTCTCTGTGCTCTGGGTGACTGAAGCGTCATCATGACCTCACACTTGAGGTGCAATAAAAAGAGCCAACCCTACATTTATCAACGATCCTATGCTAGGAGGAAGCAGGAGCCTCTAATGCCCACCTCTCCTCCGAGAAGCCAGTGAATTTTGCTTTCGATTGCTTTTACAGCCTTTGTAATTCCCACCTTTGCCATGAACATAGCCTGCGCCCTTAAGCTTCTAAAAATTATTTACCGTAAGGGTATGTCAGAAGAACTTTGAGATCTCTTAGTAAAAGATGCTTTAAAAGTGCAGTTCTTGGAACCAATATACAAAGGAGCTGTTGCAATAAATACCTTACAGGACGTAACCAAATATCTCCAACTAATGGTGATGTATTGGTTGATTTGGAAATACTTCTGGTAATCAGAAAAAGCGTTCTTCCAGTCCTAAGGTGAAGGTAGTATTTCCAGTTTAAGCACCACAGACGACATTCATATATGCCCTTAAATGACAATAAACAATCTAAAAGCTTATTACCCTACAGCAGTGATGTCTTTAATTTTAATAAAAATATAACTGTGACATGCCTGACCTTATAAATAATATTGATGTAATGATTTTAAATATTATTTGAATGTCATAGTGCTAATAGCAGCCTAACAGGACTCATAATTAATACAAACTATGAAATTCTGCTATTTTACACAGTGCCTGCAAGAATACAAGCAGGAGGAGCAAGGAAAGTGCTCTCTTTGGCCTTGCCTCTACACCAGCCTATGACAAATTAAGAATGTAAAATGTTAAAATAACGTATAGGGTACACACAGTCCTTCTCCAAAAATAACAGGAGAAAAATTAACTTTTTTGCATTGTGAATCCAGAATTATATGTTACGTTATGTTCAGGAATTGACTTGAGCTCTCATTGACTTGAGCAATCCAGAAGCCGTACTTCACCCACGTAATTTATAACTCTTTTTATTAATAATGACAACTGACAGTATATCAGCTCCATGGCAATAAGAATCACTGGTTGCTCACAGAAACTCAGTGTTTATAAAACCTCTGACAGAAATCCACTTATTCTGCTTGCTACGACCCTGCGCTTGCTCCTTTCTCTCATTAACCATATTCCCTTCTCTGCTTGAAACATGATTTCTTTTTTTCAGGAGCTTGTCTTCCCTGAATACAGAAATGGTACAAAGAAAGAGAAAAAACCCTCAAATACCCACCCCATCAAAATCTCTGCAAGCACATCTCATTCGTCGTAGGTTTTAGTAAGATTAAAAAAAAAAAAAATAGAGGTTTCCTTAGTTTGCATTCACTTGTCATTAATCAGGTCCTAGAACATCCCAATTTGCAATAACTGTGCCTTCTGGAAACAAAACCAGCCACAAGCTGTCTGGTAGTGTTCATGGAACTCCAGACTGGCTTTTATATTCACTGTAAAATCCAGCTAAAAACAGAATGAAAAGAAAAGCAGCAAATAAATAACGTTTATGAGAAATAAAAAGGTAAAGGCACTCTACATTTTCAGCCGTAGAAGAATGAAAGAGCTATAACCTGTCTGGTACATTAAAGGCTACAGGAGAATAGCAGCAATGAAAGGTAATAAATTAGGAAAGATGCATTTTCATTAGTGTATGATACAGACTTGTTGTTTGACAAAGGGTTTGATAATGTAAGAGACTGCAAGGCTGTATGATAAATGTTTCCATGAATTCAGGGCACTGCACTTAGGAATCACAAACAGGATTACTGTCTGACACACTTTGTCCCACCCTTGAGGACATAATTTACTGCAGCTCAGGTCTACGGTCTCTTCCTCATTCTTTTTGTTAACGTGGATGCTACCGTCTAATAACAAAAACAGTTGCATGCCTTATCGACTAGACTAGTGCAAACGAGACACTCAGATGTCTCCAAACACCCTTGGAGTTTCTGATCCAGGATCTTGGTATATGGACATCCTCCATGGCACTAGGTAAGGTTGGTTTGGATTTATCAGTTCAGGCTTTGAGCTGCAAAAATACGATTATATTATTTCCATGCCATAAAGCATTTTGGTCATGCTTTATGAACAAACACATCGTAATTCCTCTGTGCCTTCAATAATTCAGAGTTCTAAAGCACAAATATAGGTAGAGTCCAGAAGAGGGTAAGTAAGGACGCTGTGGCTTTGTCGCTGCTGCTAATGAGATACACACACAGTTCAACCCCCCACTCCCACCCCCCTCGGTGATTTAACTAATACCTAACAGCATGTCACTGTCAAACCCCAGTGAAGACATCAGTAATTTTGCCTCTGCACAGAGTCAAAGTCAGCGTTGCCCTTGCTCGTTACCTCATGTTTAAGCTACTGTTTCTCCTTAGTATTTACTTGTGTTCTTTAAATATAAAGAACAGCCTTCTGTAAAGTGACAACAAAACCTACCTAAAGCTAGAAGATGAGATGGAATTTACTCAAATCGTCTTTAATATGAAGATGTTTGAACACTGTTGATTTTCTCAAGTAAATTGCTTGAGAAAAATTGCATTAAAAAGTGCCAAAGGTTCTTTAAGTACTCAGGCTTAAAATCTGACTTTTCAATTAGCATGACAATAGTGTCAGTGTTAATAATCACGAACCAGAATTAAAGAGGACATCCTGAGGCTCTGGGAAAACAAAATGTCTTGATGCATAAAAGTTTCAAGCAGAGCACATACTCATCTAAAAAATACAAAAAAAATAAACAAAAAAAGACAAAAAAATGCCTGAAATATACAGGCTTTTCTGAACACTTTTGTCTGGCCTTTTACATGGATTATCCACTTTTTCTTCTTTGTACATCATTATCTATCTTCCTTCCATTACCTGTTCTTCCCCCTTCCTCACTGACTTGGTGGCCTAAGTCCCTTCTTCTTCATTCAATCACCATCCCGTTGTGCCTGGCGTTTTTTCACTTTAAGATTTTCCCAACGCAAGATCTTCTCCACCCTTCTCTAAATATTTAATTAGATCTTCATTAGTAACTGTTTTAATTACTATCTTCTCATGAACTGCTTTCCTGTCTCCAGCATTTGCCAAAATGTTAAAAAACACTTCATTCTTCTTTCATTTCCCCAACGAAACCTCTGGTCTCCGCTTTTTTTATTGTTTCTGTTTATCTGATACTGTACACTCAATATGTTAATTCAATTGTTCCTCAGATTGCCAATATCTCAACCCCGCAGACAATATAGTATCTTCAGGAAAAAATGAGTGCTGCCTGGTGTATTTGTTTAACTATTTTTATCTTATCTTCCTAAGAAAACAAGATAAGTGCGTTTATCAGATCTATCCTCTAAATAGAATTGAAATTATTCACCCATCTCAAACAAATAAGAAGTTGGAAAAGAAGATGTCTCAAAGACAAAAAGGTCCTGTGACTTTGAGAGAAATCAGTGGCTACAAGCAACAGGAAATACAAATTAGTGCCTGCAATGAACGAAGACATGTGGATCTTAAACAATCAGCTCATCAGTCCACCTACATATACTGGCCAAAATACACGTGCAAACGTCTCCATCGTGGTCACAGTATGTGCGGTCATTCTGCCAGTGAGAGTGCTGGGAAGATGGAAAAACTGATGGACAGAAAGGGGAAGAGAAGACTTTTTTTGGCACGGGTCACCTATCATCTAGCGTTTTGTTTAGAGGGCTCTTTATACTGTGTATAGGTGTATCCGTCTATCCATCTGTCTAACAGTCAAAAAATTATTCCAGGCAAAAAGATTAGCTGATCAAAACAAGTGAAATGCATTTTAAGAAGGTAACATACAAAAGACTGTGTGCAAAACTTAGAAAGAATCCCCGAGTTAAGGCAAACAATTCCCAGCTGATAACTTCATTGATTTCAGGAGATGAAGGTCTTTTAATAAGGTGGAAAGAGAGAAAAAAAACCCATTTCGCACAAAAACAATAGGGAGAGTGTAATAAATAGGCATTTTTACCACAGCCACGACTAAATTAACTTGAATTGAGGCCAAGTACCTGAGCTCAGAGAGTGATAAATAAATTACTGAACTCCTTCTCCAACTAATTGCCTTGTTGTTTTAGGGGAAATGCTTGTTTTTGCTGTTCTGGAACTATTGTGCAATTGGGTATTTTTTAACTGACTCTATATAATTACAGTACTAATGTTCCTCTTACTTTGGGTTAAAATTTTTGGGTGGATTTGTACAAAGAACTCCTCTGTAAAATACCACCTAACTCGACAAAGATACTTCTCTCGGGGGATATGTGTCCTATTTTGACAAAGAACCTACGTGTAAACACTGAAACTGCACTGTAACTGCCTACGTGGACTTCCTAAGGTGTGGAGAAGGTCAAGACATTTACTCCTGCTTCCAAAAGCCTGACTCCATTTCTCCCCATTCCAAAATCCAAACTGGAGCTACGAGAAGCTTTGGCTCCCCAATTTCCATGGATAAACATAGACTTATACCAGTACAAATTCAAACATCTTCACGACAAGACTATCTTTAATTTTTTCCTTATGAAAAGACTAGAAGTGTAGCAGCACAGCATGGAGGGCAATATATCATAACAGAAGGTCACTCTTCTCCAACAATTCTGTATTTTGCCTAGCGGCAGCAATGTACCTTGTGAAAACTATGGCAGGCCCATGCTCCTGTCTGTGCCTAGAACTGCTTAATACCCAAATACCTGCTCTTGAACATCTCTTTTCCTCTGAAACTTGCACCAAAACATTCCCTCGCTTTGATAATTTTGACAACAATTATTTAACTGCTATCAGCCGCTGATATCATCTCTCACATCTACATGTTACCTGGAATTATTTCTATTTATGCAATACTAGGTACGTTAGTCCTGAGTTTACCCTGCGTAACAGGATTGAGAAATACATTAATTCTGCTACAAAGATTGTTTTTCAAGTACCGTGTGTATTTCCTAGAGCACTGGATCACCAAAATGTTGAACTCCCTTTTGGAAACCGGAACAGCCGGGAGGAAAAGAAATTGCCAATCTTGTAGGTGCTTGTGCAAATCCAGCTATGCAACTTGGTGACACCACACAGCTAAAAGGCTTTGCTGGAAAGCTGACGTTTTCCGTGCTCCAGCTGAAAATAAAATGGAGATTCTTGTTGAAAGGATATGCCGAAAGGTCGTGCCTCAGCTTGGAAGATTCATATGGAAAGACCCAGTATGGAAGAGAGATTACAAAAAAAGAAACTTAACCGAGAGACATATGAAATAGCACAAGAAATACTCAAATACGGGCTTTATAGAGCTGCTTTCTAGAATTATATCAAGGATATACTTACAGACTGCTTCTGTAGACACACGTGCATAATCAAGCCTTTTCTTCATTTACCAACTCCCAAGCTGTGTACCCGAGGCATTTCAGTAGCGGTATTTTCCGTTTTGTGTCACACAAACATGTTACAGAAGAGACAGTCCCCTTGAGACTTATGCAGCACACCTGCTCGGCAAGTTCTTTTCATATTCAGACTTGTCAGTTGTCTTCTTTCCGACCCATTCGCCATGTGTCATGTTAATTTTATGTCATTTGAGTGTCTTGAAGTCTCCTGTGGTACCAAGCCAATCCGTACTTTACAGAATCTGGGCATTACAACCTTACAGCTGCAGTCAGGATCGAGGGAAACTTTCTCTAAAAACTTTCTAGAAGCTGAAAAGCTCTGGGGCATGGGGCTTAAGACTCATGATACAGGACTTGTAGACATTCAAGTATTAAATAGAATATGACAATAGAGAAGCACAAAGAAAAAAAAAGATTAACATGAATAAAAAGACTACTCCTGGAGATGACAGAGCAAGTAAAACTTGGAAGGCCTGTGGTCATAAAATCTGCCTGTCTCGCCTACTCCAGCCACGTCCTCCAGAACTGCTTCATCAAAATGAGATTTACTGCCAACTATAACCAATCATGGAACGGGAAAAGATTCCTGATCTGACACTGTGAAAGCACACCCTAATTCTGTACAAACCAAGATTCCCTCAATTGTTGCCCGCTTAGCTGGTGAGACACCAGCTCTCTGCAGTGAAGAGAAAATTAATGCTATCTTACATTTCACATATGATTGTAGGCCAGGGTAGATACAGTTGTTCCAGAATTTTTCTAGAGTCCTTTTTCCTCAGATTATTTATTCTCCTATTCTTAGATATCTTTTCTAACTGGGCTGGTATTGAAGGGCAAGGTTCATAGTCTCAGTGAGTACATAGAATAACTTACCTCCTGAGGTTCAAGAAGGCCAAGTGCAAGGTCCTGCACATGCACGGGGCAACCCCCAGTATCCCTACAGGCTGGGGGATAACGTGGTTGAGAGCAGCCCTGTGGAGAAGGACTCTGGGGTACTGGTGGTTGAAAGGCTGGACAAGAGCCAAAAATGTGTGCTCACAGCCCAGAACACCAACCGTATCCTGGGCTGATGATCCGAGGGCTGGAACCCCTCTGCTGTGAGGACAGGCTGAGAGAGTTGGGGGTGTTCAGACTGGAGAAGAAAAGGCTCCGGGGAGACCTCACTGGGTCTTTCAGTACTTAAAGAGGGCTTATAAGAAACACAGGGACAATCTTTCTAGAAGGCCTGTAGATTTAGAGGGTAGATTCAGACTAGATAGAAGGAAGAAATTTTTTACACGGGTTGGTGGTGAGACCCTGGCCCAGGCTGCCCAGAGAGGTGGTAGAAGTCCCATCCGTGGAAACATTCCAGATCAGGTTGGATGGGGCTCTGAGCAACCTGCTCTAGTTGAAGATGTGCCTACTCATTGCAGGGGAGCTGGACTAGATGACCTTTGAAGGTCTCTTGCAACCCAAACCATTCCATGATTCGATTCTATCAACTTTAATTCAAAGATCAATAGCTTCAGTTTAGGCAGAAATGTCACTATGTCTTCAGGGAATAGGAGTTTATTCCAGCAAACATGAAAGTAAACACTGAAGCAGGAAATCTACTTTACTCCTCATAAATATTTTACTTGGTTCCATCAGCTGTGCTAAAGAGATTAATTGTTAGCACTGTTAATTCTTCCACTACTTACAATGTAGGTATTACAGTGCAATTATTCGTGGTCAGCTAAAATCAGCTTTTATACAGAACGTTCCACCTGACTGCAAAATTGTTTATGTAACTCTAATCAGGATGGAAAACTGTATGAAGACTGTTGTGTGTATTTTACTCTTTGCCACTGAAATACTAGTGAGAAAGTAATAACAATAAGAAAACTAATCAATAAAAGTCTTGATGTGAGGTACCTTAGTACTTTTAAAGTGAATGTGATCAAGAACAAGTGCTTGCCGAGTACGGGGCTTAAGTATAGTTCTTCCTCTGAAACGTCCTGGAGGCTACAGCTGGGATTAGATCCCAGAGTTTGCATCAGGATGCTCAATCCCCCTCATTTTGAGCAAGGGAAAAAAGAGCTTTTTTTGTTTGAGATTTAAGGCTTGATGACAAATGACTGATTTTATCATGGTGCTCCCCTACATGAAAATTGAAAAATATGTTAAAAAAAAAAATCTATATTTACACTTCTATACTTTATAAAATACACAACTAAGTTCGAAAACTTGCAGTTTCATCTGCTCAACATTTTCCATATTGTTAAGATAAAAATAAATTATGGTAAAGATAAACAGAAAAGTGTATATTTAATTATCTAAACACGGAGTGAAATGTCATGCTAGTTGTTTGACAACCTTATCTTTCTGATTACTGTCAAGATGATGAATTCCAGATCAAACAGAAGATAAAAAATAAGTCTGACACAGATTTATAGGATTTTCACTATTGCGAAATACATACACAATGTTAGACTACGAATCAGCACTTTTGTTACTAAACTTAATGACATCTCACCATTGACTTGCTGAAGGAGTAGCACTTAATGCCTTGAAAATGCGACCTACACATAGTACATGACCAAAAAAAAAAAAAAGGCAGCTTATCAGATGGGGGTTTTTATACACTTCAGCCTAGAAGTCCTGTTTGTAGCAGACAGAGAGCATTATTTCTCTCCTGCCCTTCTCAAAGCCTGCAGAGAAATGCACCCCAAGGTGCACGCTGCCTGCAGGTGCATCAGTTTCCCTTTGCTGTGGTGTCAAATCCGTTCCAAGAAGTTCAGAACAGCATTTTTTGCTAACAGTGCTGTCAAGGAGACAATAAGCAAGTAATGCGACCTCAAAAGGTGTGTTAGAGAGATTTCAACTGAATGGCATTTTATGAGAAAACCGCGTTTCTGGAAGGATTCTGCTGAATTCCTGATCCTGTACCTTAAAGGCCTAAGAACTTGACTTTCAGATCCAAGCACTCAGATTACTTTCTAGGCAGGGAAACCATTCAAATATTTAACATCATCTCCACATCTGGATCATGATTCAACAGTTTAGGAGACTGGAAAAAAGAAGTGAAGGCGTTTTATTGTACATAGCATTTCATCCATACTCATTCCTCCGTTCTCAGAGTATCTCAGAAGCTAATGAGGTATGAAACATTATCAGTCTTGGGTTCTATTTTCAAGGCAGGCATGAATAATTTTTCCCACGAACTATCGTTGCAGGAAGAGGTTGAGATTTTTATCTACCAGCCTTCAGCGTTTCCTATTAGTTATACCATATAGCTCCCAAAATAAACTCGTGAGTACTATTAGTCCTTTTAGCTAATGGCAATTTGTATTTTCCAGACAGTTCAAGAAGTTTATTTTAGTAGATGCATAATTCTACTTCTACCTATAGCTGAGATATATGTACGACCACGTGTCATTATCTTACACTATTTTTATTCTCAGGAAGGAAACCGAATTGGATATTGCACCATAATAAGCACAAAATGATTTAACTGATGTACGACAAATTCTACCCAACTGAAAATGAGCACGTAGGGCAACAGGAGCCGAACAAAAGGGGAACGAGGAAGACATACTAAAACAAATAGTTTGTGTGGTTCTTCATTACTAGAAAATCCTGCTTTGCTACACGGCGTCACCACTGAGATGAAGTAGATTAGCAAACCCCTAATGCAGATCATTTTGTCAAGGTCATTAGGTGTTCAATAGTGTTTAGTAAAGCTGTAAAAGAATTGCACCTGGATGACTCGGTAATGGTTTGTATGGCAGGAAATGGGAAGTGTCGTGCAGATTGGTTACAGATTATTTTAGGGGATTAGTTACAGTGCTTGCAGATGCATTTGCTAGGGGTAAAACTAGGCAGACAACAGGTTCACCATCATCTGTTATAAATTCTAATTTTGTACCAGGCACAGGCCTATCAATTTGTGTCTAATTATATTCTTCCATGTGAGATATAAAATACCTCAGGGTTTCTATAATAAAGGCTCATTAAAGTGGACGAGAAATAATTCTGAAACTCCTTCTGCCAGGGCTAATGTTAATACAGATTTTAATTGCTCTTACAGGATATTAAAACACAGGGTTTTTTTTTTTTTTAAATCAGTTTTAATCTAATCATTAAATGGACCCATTTTTGTAACCCTATATTTTCAAGTATTGCATTTTATGCTGCTAGGTAATTGCGTCATTACCAGTCATGTTGAACCAGAGAATAAAAGATGAATGCGTGAAGTATAAAAGGCAATATTATCAAAGATATATGAGAGTCAATGCCCTTCAATTCCTTGTAATTCCCTTTTCTACCTTTAAAACATCCTCTTCCTGCTTAGATAAGTACGTATTCTTAAACGTACTTATAAAATAAAACAGTATGTTTTGTGAGTAAAAAAGAATGAGTATCACATTATAATTTAAAGAAAAATCAAGATTTTTCTCCAATGTAAAAAAGCCAAAAGCAAAATCTCTTCAACAAAGACTTTTACTTGCAGAACTCAAATTGATAACCTTTGATCTCAAGGATATAATTCTGAACCCAGTCCGGTTGGGTCACCAGAGGGTGAAAAACAAAAGCAGCACAGTATTCCAGACTGATAGTACTTGACTTCAAGGGCAGATAACATCTCTGTTGCTCAGTTTCCCATGTTTTACAGATAAAGAAAAAACGTTATTTTTAGTCACAGTAAAAAGTAAATACTCTTGTCCAATTCCAAAAATACGACTGTATTTCAATAGCTCTTTGGAAGTAGCATCGAAACAAATCCTTTGTGCTGAAAAAGAATAATATTAATGGACTTTGTGGTGATGGAAGAGACACTTCTACGTACAACTTGTCAAACCACAAAGTGCCACTAGCCTCGGGGCTGCTATCATTTGAATAGATGACAGGTGCATTTGTCACTGGATGCACACTACACACCACCTAGTTAAATGCAACATCTGATGGGCAAAAGGGCCCTCGTGCTTTACGTTTTGTCAGGAGAAGGGGGAAAAAGACAAAAAATGAAAGGTTCTCACTTGGCATTCGAAAACACCAGCAGATTGAAAAATAAAGCTGATTTGAAGAAGCAGTTCCTGTGATAGAACTGACAGTTCCTTTATAGAAGGGAGCTGAGCTAACGATAAACTGATAAATATATTCACAAAACCAGTCTGTGTGTTCAGTAAAGTGAGAAGGAGTCTTACAAACATACTGAAGTTTTGGTACCCTGGATAAGAAGTAACAGCAGAGAAATACAACAGTTTTCTGCACATGCGTGTGCTTAGCAAGATGAGGAATATATTATCATAAGAGAGAGTTCAACTTAAAAACTTGTTATCAAAATATCTTAGAATTTCTTCCTCCCTTGACAGTTGCATAAAAATGCCCTGAGAATGATATTTCTAAAAAATTACTAGAGAAAAACTCTACTAGGAGTCTTTTGGGAATTTACTGCGTCTTCTTGCAGATTATAACAGAAGAACACAAATGCAGCAGTAGAGCTGAGGAATGTCTACTCAACATTGAATAGCTTGGATATATATTAAAAAAAAGCTGTAGAAGAAGAAGATTGGCCAGCTAGTCACAAAGCAGAGTTAACAATCAATAGCCTTTCTATCCAGGGGATATATGCGCTAACAGTGGACTTGTGGACTCTCAGTGATGCCATAAGCTGATTCCACTTAAGAACTGTGAAATTTATATTTGTCCTAGGAAGTGAACTGGAGAGATAACACTGCTGAGTTTTTTCCCCTGCAGAAAACGATCTCAGAGTACTTCTAGAAAACTAGTTGCTACTCACAACGTTACTGCCTTAATTACCAGTTAAATTTGTTTCATCATTAACATGTCTTTTAGTCGCACGCACCATTAGCTTTTCAGGTTTCCATTTAGAAATGAATTGTGACTGAAAATTACATGACCGAAATATCCTCCACATCCAGAGAAAACGACCAGTGCTGGGAGGTAACAGGCCAAATGCAGGAGCTGAAAAGACACGTTCTGCAATGAAACGCTCCCAGAAATGTCTTCGTACAGACTGGCCACTGCAAGGGTGCGTTAGCAGCCTGACAGACAGACAGACTTCTTCCTCCCCCTAGACACCAAAGGCCTTCCTTACACATCTAGTTGCTTTCCCGTTTTGGATCCAAGGTATTCATAACTTTTAAACTTATATCTGTACTGGATAATCTTTGAAGAACTTGACAGAGAAAGGAGGATTGATACAGACATTCACATGAAAGAAAGGCATTCCTTAAAATTCTCTGGATCACTTACAAGCTTGATGATTAACGTAGAGAACTAAAGACCTGTTTGGGGATGCAGTCTTTCCTTCTTTCTAAATGCTGTTACTAAAAAAACCCCACAAGTAAAGAAGTGTAGACTTCAGCATGTCTATTTTTATGAGTTCCCTTGGTTCTTTAATTTAAATACTTGATAAAATGCTTCTTTATTTACAGGAGTTAAAAACTCACCTCACTCCAGTTCCATCCCTTTTGCTGTGTAGTGATACAGCTGTCGCTGGAACAGCACTTCGAGCTCCATGCAATGTTTCGCGTGCTTCCACTCTGTTTCCCCTCTCTCACTCCTGCCCAGGTCGGCGTGCCCCCACCTGCCTCACCCGCAGATGCACCACGGTGCTCCACTGCCTGCGCGAGCTTGGCTTTCTGCCCTCTAGTGCCTTCCAAAGCGGCTTTTCTGAGAGTACCGCGGATGCTCCTGCCCAGTTTGTTTAGCCATCATACCATCACCACGTCTGACTGACCTGTTGGAATTCCGACAGAATTCATAGGTTAAAAATTGTAACCAGGTTGGCTAAGGATGAGACTTTCCAGAAGCTGATGGTTTGGCCTAAGATACAGTTAACTTTCCTTGCCTTAGGGAAAAAAACCCCTCCAAAACCAAAAAGAAATCCTTTACAGTGCCATTTCTTTTCTCAGATGTCAGGCTCCTTCCCAGGATTTTCCCTAATCTCTTCCTTAGAAATAATTAAATGTTTTATCAGATGCTTCCCTCAAAAGTAGCAGCAGCTTGCACGGAGTTTTTCAGCCTGAACTGTTGATACGTGATGAAGTTAAAAACATCCGGCACAAACGTACAGAAGAAAACACCAGGCAACTTTAATGCTAGGCAGCACTACCATCTTCAAGCACAGAGCAACGCGTAGCTCTACAGCAAAACCCCTCGCTTCTTACTATGAATGAGAAAATACGGCTTAATGAGGATAAAACACTTCGAACTAAGATGATAACATTTCTATTTGTGTTTCTTGACCATTTTGTGTTTCCACAGATAGGTATAAAATTGCTTCTAACAGTTTGCAAAACCAGGAATGGTAAGATAAATGAAATGGCAACTATTGGTCATTTCTACAGAACGGTAACAACCTCTGCATCTTCCTTAAAAATTTTGGGTTTATATTCTTGATGGTATTTGGATTTTCAAATGCCTTGGCATCTTTTATTTGTCATCCTAAATATTTACAAGAAAAATTACAAGAAAAGAAAATTAATAATTATTCTTGCAGACAACCTACCAACATAAACGCATTAAAAGTCATTCTCTAGGCTTTAGCCTGTTCCAAATACACAATTCTTTGTGCTTTGCGGACAGGTATACGTGCTGAATCAATAACAAACATCCTTGAAGAAGCAACACAATTGTTAAACAAGGGATCATTTCTAGTAACAATCTCAGTCCTATAAAAAGATGTGACACTGATATTTATGTTTGTCTCGAGGCTCACAGACTATATAAAGACTCTGCGTGGGAGTGGTACCTGCATCCAGGCGTCACCTCGTAGAGTAGGTTTGATTTCTTCACCGGGGAGTCTCGTTACTAAAAGCTGAAAATATTTAAAAGTACTGGATTAAATTTTTGCCATTACTGTTAACCCGAACGTTTTCGTGCTACTCCTCCGCCCGAGAGCTCTGCTCTTACCATCAGATACTGACCACACAAGGTGGTTGTTCCGCCGGGAACCAAAGACTCAGAGCCTGAAACACAAACAAAAAGCGTGTGTGCGTTGGTCAGAAAGTTCCTGTGCCTGAAACGTCAGGGCTGAACAACAGACCAAGCTGGCGGTTCTCACTAAGAACCTCTTCAAAAGGCATTTTTTAGAGAATTTTGGACTGCTTAATAACTTCCCATCAGTGGATAAATCCTTCAGGTTTTTTTTTTTCCAGACCAGCCTAAATTTAGATTTATTAAATACGAAATAAAGAGCTCTCTTTGAAGTACCCCGCTGAGCCAACAGAGCTGCACAATCCCTTTTGCTTGTTCAGTCTTCTGGGCTGGAGACTTTTCCCTTCTTGTATCTGGTAGCCGCACGCTTACCTGGTGTGCTACAATTAACGACACCTTGTAGGTAATCACCAGGAAACCCCCCGTCTTTCAGGGTGAGAAACATTTTCCTTTGACATTTATAATTATCCTTACTGTAAGGAGAACACAGGCACGGTGCCAGCCAGCGGCACAGCCGCTGTGCTACACACAGGCTCAGAAATCCAAATCGTACCCACTTCTGCTCATTTTTAGTTGGTTTTGGCTTTCTACGAGAATGCTTCTGTTTAAATAACATGTTCTTTCTTACAGTCTCTTTAATCTTTGCACTATGGAATTAAATTCAGTAGAGTTAAAAAGTCCAGCCATAAATCTCCGAAACCCATTTTTCCAACATGAATTTTTACCGGAATGAAAAATGGTTCAGTATTAATCCACTCATTTCAACTGTACTAGAAAAATACGACTGAACGTGGTATTTTTTTACTACACACTCACCACGTGTCCATATTAATTACAAAAAGGCCAAAATGAGTAGTTGCTTTTTATTTTTCTCTCTAAAAAAACCCACAATGCATGAAGTAGCAGACACCAGCCACCAGTTAAGAGTTGTAAACCTTCAGGGTAAAATATTTAAGAGGATAGGTATCGTAATACGAAGTTTTATAGTTAATTTTAATGAAATTAAACTGAATTACATGGAAGATAAAAAATGAGGCGACGAGTCATTGCTTGTTGATGTGTTTACGTAATTGTCATCTGGTTTATTATTCGCATGGGAAAGACTTGGATTTTCAATAGATTTTAAGTCCTTAAAGAGCTCTCCTGCAATCCAGCAGTACTTAAAAGAGTTTCTACATTTTCATACCTACTTTCTAAGATGACATTAGGCTATATGTGAAACACTGAACACCATTTGAAACAGGTGCTGTACAGAACGAACGCTATCTTTTATTTAGACATCATTTTCTTGGTAATTATTTTCCTTTCAATTTAAGAAACAAATAGTAAAATAGAACTGATTTAGATTCATGTACACGCTTAACTGTGCGCATTTTAGCTTCTGCTGTTTTGTTTTTTGGGGACTGCTCATTCCCAAAGATCAGCGGATGGCTCTGGCCCTTGGTTGTTTTGAAATTAAATAGCTAGAGTTATCTCGAAGGTACTTCTCCTGCCTCTAGTGACCAGAAAATATGTAGAACTAGCACATAGATTTTTTTACTTGAAGTCAGAAAATGGAGAAAATCAGTGGACTGTAATTAAAAAAATAAGGATTGAAATTATGCCTATTCAAAAGTACTCCTGATCATGCAGGTCCTACAGGTAAGTACCTAAATAAGCCACATAACCAAATTAAATATTTCAAAATCAAGATTACATTTGTTCATATGTCATTCTGAAACTAATTTTTATTTCTCTGTGGAAGACTTTTATTAACCAAACAGTATGTGTGGTAGGCACACGTTCTTTCTGCTTCTCCTGACGTATTTAGAGTCATAAGGACGTGCCTGTTTGTAATATGAATTTTGTTCAGCCATTAGATTAGAAACATGAAGGACACAAGTGAATCATTTATAGTTTCTTAATTCTCTGTGATGGATTCAGGTCATGTTTTCTGTTATATCAAACCTGATTGCCAAATTGTCATCTCTAATGCAAATCTCAGTTTTAATCTCCCCTGCAGCCCAATTACAAAATTACTTTTTGATAAAGTTCCTAGATTTTAGAATTATCCTTTCATTCTAAACTGAAAAACTGATGTTTAAACTTTGGTTTTGTTATGTAAAAATAATAAAAACCACTTCATGGAGTACTAATAAAAATTGCAGCAAATTCTTAGAAATGAAATAAAAACCTTCCCATGCCCAGAATCTGAAGACTACGAAGTTACACTGTGCATGTAAGGAAAGGAAGAAATGAAAACTTCGGTCATCTTCTAGAAACAGCTATTAGAGCAGTGAATACACAACTAACAAAGAACACCGTCACAACCTTGTCTGCAGATACTGTCTGGACATAGTCTGTAATTTTATCACAATAATTCAGTGTATCCGTTCCGTGAACAGACCCAAGGAGGAACTAGGTTTTCTTCCTCTGGCTACAACCCCTTCTCTTGTTAAAGTTTGTTAAAGCAAGAAGTTTTTAAATCCAAGCTCAGAAAACATACGTTTTCATATAATACACATCGGGGGTTGGACTAGATGACCTTTTAAGGTCCCTTCCAACCCAAAGCGTTCTATGATTAAAACACACACATCTCACAATTTTATGACTGCCTACATTTATCTTGGCGAGTTGGCCAAAATTTCAGTTGACCCTGCTATTTCATTCTATGAACACACCTGAAACAAAAAAACCCCAGGCTTGTGAACATCCAGTCCCTTGCACCACGGCACCGCGTAACTTACAATCCATCGAACGTAAACACGTTCTATTCAGGATGACCCTTAAGAGACGAGTTATCTTCGCCTCTCAGCCACAAATGCCACCACGTACAACAGCTGATCACAGAGAACACAGTCTTTGGGTATCAGTAAACCAATGGCAACAGATGCACAGAGCCCAGATGTTCAAAGGGAGCAAGTAGAAACCCAAGAATTTAATGCATGCTCCACGTGTGCATCAGTTATTCGTACCACCCCTCCGGCAAACCGCCCTGCCTGAAAGGTCTGTGAAAGGGACACAAAAACTGTAGAGGAAAAGCTCAACACTGATAATACAGGAGCATTCCTTTTGAAAAGCAACATAACTGCCGTGCAACCGTGAGAGAATCGGAAGACAGAGGAACGTCAACCTGCCCCGGGAGAGCAGACATCATTAAAGCCGTTATTTTATTCAAAATGGCATTTGGTTTCATCACTAACATTCCTTCACAACGTGCTTCTCCCAGCCCCAGCCCAGCCTGTCTTCCATCCACCTACCAACAGCACCGTCATTTTGTGCACGTCACTGTCAAAAGCTGGCTGACAGCAGGATGGGGCAAATTCAACCGGGTGCTTTGCAAACCTTGCACTGGCTCACAGACACCCACTGGATTTACACAGTTTACGTAGGTTTCTATAGGATCAATGGCCACGCCGGGCTGTTAGAAGTGTAGAGCGTTCACCCTGCATTACGAAACAATAAACAGAAAACGCACACCGCACGGGCAGGCAATTCTAAAATTAAACTCCTGATAAACGCTGGGCTTTTTCTGGCCTTAGATCTGTTTCAGAAATGAGTCATCTGATGAACAAAGAAATTGATGCATGCTTCCCAAATCTTCCGAAGAGCAGAGAGAAATGCATCACCTTTTTGCCTCTCAGTTGTTACAACAACGATGAATGATGCGCTCCTCGAGAAAAGTTGCTGAACCATCCGGTAAATCGTTCGCTCCGCAGTAGGTCTCATCCACAGATCTGCTGACCTTCAGGGTGCTCCTGACAGGCTCAGTTATCAAAATCTGGTTTTCTGGCACCAATTCTACTGTTCCAACTCCGTAACTTGTTCATTTGTAAAAAAGGCTGCCAGTAATTGTGCCTGTTCATAACCTTTCTGTCTGTTTTTTGGTTCGTACAGCTCACAGAAGAGAAGAATGTTACGCTGGATCGTAATGATGCATTTAGTGAAGTAACCCATTCTCAATGTCATAAACACATCAAAAACGTCGTTTAAAATGAGGGCAAACACCAACTCTGTTCAGCGTACTGAAAGCTGATAATTCAGGAGAGTTAAGCTCTTCATCGGTTACGTAACCGGCTAAAACGGAATTAAAAATAAAAATTAATACTGAGCGTTTACCATCTGATATACAGTTTTTCTCTGAAGGGATTTCCCAACTGTCCCTTGTAACCACCAGCAGTACAATCTTAGAAGGGATGACAGTCACCCTGGGTCAGGACTCCACAGAATGGCCACACAAACTCCGTACTACGGCAGAGTCCTTCACTTACACAGGAGAATGGCTCCTACTAAGCTGAGCATCCAAATACTCATTTCATTTTTAAGCACACCAAGAGTTCTACTAAATTCAGAAAAATCACTTATGTTCTTAGCTTAAGCTACGTGCTCCCTCTTTACTGGTACAGCCCCTGGATCCTTGTGGAGAAATGTTGATTGTAAACAGCATTATTGCCTGCAGGCTGAGCAATCCCAAATTAATTTGGTCCCACTTACAAGGTGAGCCAATCATGGCTATTCCAGTGTTATTTCTCTCAGGGGAACAGATAAAGAGTTGAATATGTAATAACATCCTACAGCTTGAAAGAACTTAGACATTTTAATTTTACTTGAAGTAGTGTTCCTGACACATCTGTAATTACTATAAGCTGGTCTTTAGTTCTAATTTTGCCTAGTGTGGAACTCAACAGGCCCTGTAAGACAAGATGGGTAAAGCCTTCAGGAAAGACTCAACCTGACATATGACGTTGTAATTCTCCACAGCTCCCAGGGGAAGAGTTTCTCCTACTCAGGAGGGAAAACCGTGGTCTACGAGAAATTGTATCGCACACGCTGGCTCAAAACAAGCCAAAGCGAACAAATACCAAAGGACAATGCTGGAAGGTTTACTGCTTTTCTGCATCAGCACCAGCACGGAGCACCATGACACAAGGGCTAACTGAAACCCGTGTAAAAAAGACAGGAAAACTGCGCTGAAATTATGTGAAATCATGATTCAGCAAATAAAAGATTAATAGCTTAACGTAGCCTCAGGGTTTTCACTACAGGAAACGGCTTACAACAGGTTCCCTTAACAACCTGGACAGAGGCAGTCGTTGCATGGTTGTAATAGGACGCAAACGCATCCCATGTGAAAAGTTGTGTTACCTGTACAACCTTGAGGGACATGTTTTGCTAATCCATGTATCTACAGTGTAAATTACACAAAGCCCTTATCGTTTATCACCGCTTATCATCAGCACCACTTTACCTTACGCAGACAATTCTTGCTTTTTTTTTTTTTACAACCACTTGTAATGGTACGACAAATTAACAAGTTTTTCAGAGCATTAACTCTGTAATTGTTTCTTTTTTTGTGTGTAGTAACAGATGGGCTGGGGTATGAGAATCAAGAATCCTTTATTTGCAAAGCAATTTTCTCTCTCATAGTAATCAATACCTTTTATTACGTACGTATTAAAAGCCAGTTAAATGGAAAAAACAAATGCATCTCTCTACACAAACATACAAATTAAACTAAAGAGGTGGAATGGCCAGTTGGACTTTTTTCTTTATTGCAGGACAGTGCAACCCTTATACAAAGAATGAAACTTTTATTAAAAACAATAATTTTCATATGTCAATTCTCTACAACATCTTGCTGAAGGGGTTAGGGGAGAGACTACAATATTCCTAATTTAGTAGGGAAGCAAAAATCATCAGTTTCCAAAATTCACTCACGTGATCATGCTTCAGCAATTTTTCTGCAATGGGATTATTCCGGCCGATGGATTGATGGATACAGCGTTTTGAACTTCACTGCTGGTGCACCTACATCTGAACAGGAATATCTGCGACTCTGTCTTTTCCAGTCCAGAATTATATACCATGATAAGCTTCCCAGATTAACTTTTGAACAACTTTTAGCAAATCTGAGTGATTGTGACATTTTATTCTATCCAGAAAGAAAAAAGTCTTTTTTTTTTTTTTTTTTAATGGTGGTGATAGTGATCTCTCTGTAGTGCTGTATAGGCAAGTAGCATAAATCGTTGGAGGAAAATACAGACCATAGAAACGAGAAGTGAAGTACTTACTCCCTCTTCTTTGTTTAAAACACTCTAACTCCACCCTTCACATTCTGATGTGTAGTAGGTTATTCTTCTCTTGGAGTACAAACCCTGTGGGGTTTTTTTTTCTGTGCTTTGACTAAGCGACCTAACTGCAGAAACAATTTAAAGCAAACTTTCTTCTCCAAGTAAATAATACCCCCTCAGTTTAATAATTCCTGGTACATATTTCATAATACACTTTATTTAGTTTTATTTCTAAGTAGAAAAAAATTTGCTTTATTTCCAATGAAAACTGCTAAATTTGAGATCATCTTTAATAACCTAATGTTCTTTATCTTTAAGAAAATGTTACTTTCCAACCTTCATGTTTTAGGGAAATGGTAGACATACTATTAGATATTTCATTTATTGTTTTTAATAAAGACCATAAAAGGATCACTAAGTTACTCAGTAAAGACAGACTGCAATGATAAGAAGACTTCGTCAGTAAATGGCTATACTGGTATTTAATTCACTGTCGCCGAACATTTCCATGAATACTTCTGCAAGTGATTCCAACTTTAAAGAGGAAATGTGGAAGATTACTTACAGTTAGGTCCATTTTTGTCTTTGCCATCTCGGAGGGGTTGCCCATGACCAGTAACATATCCACCTGAAAGACGTACAATTACCATTGCTGAATTAGCATTTTACTGAAGACAGACATTCTTTCCTACTCAACACATGGTCCGCTGCAAAGAGATCACGTTCCTGTTACTGCTCTGTTCAGGTAACCACTAGCTCAGAATGCAAAATAACTTTTGCAATGATAAAAAAACCCCAGATTCTTCATATAAGAGTTCCGATAAAATTGTAGCTGCATGCCTATTATTTTTAGGAGCCTGTCTTAGCTGAGCACACGCACACTTGCAGTAACAGGCTTTTCTAGGTGAATAACAAATAGTCCATATTCTTTATTTAAGAGGTCATATTGATTTTTGAAACAGTTGTAGTTAAGTAGCTCCATTAAGAATGCACGCGTCTTAATTACAACCGACTCCAGTGTGCAATACTTTTTAATGACGGCAAATAAATCAATCAACATAAATGAGAAATGACAGAGCCTCAGAACCAGACACGCCGTACCTGACGCTTTCAGTCTGTAAGTGGATAACGTAATAACAACAAACTGTTGGAATACAGCATCTGCTAACGAAGATACAGACGATACTGCTACAATATCCCCATGAAATGTAACAGTATTTATTGCTGGGATGATTTTGCTCCTCTTTCGTTAGAATGAGCTTTGACAGAATATAACTTAATGTTCTTTTCCTCATTCAAGTTACAATTGGTACTTGTCTCACAGCTACGTGATCTGACTAGGACAGAAAAGTGTTTTAAATATGGATTAGGAATGTATGAGTAAAACAGCACCTACACTTGTCCCCTGGTGATGGTAAAAAAGACAAGAAATATCTGGATCAATAAAGATACAACGTGATCATACTTTGATGAAAGAAAACGTATGGTTCGAGTAGCTCCGAAATTTAAAAGCAGCTACGGTGTCCCAGCTTGTTTGGGTTTTTTTAATCACCTACCATCTAAAGAGAATACTTGACTAAAAGTACCTTTGTTCTGTTTGAAATGACAGGTCTAGATTTGGTAATAACAGCCGATGTTTTGAAGAGAACTCTGATGAAGAGTATTTCCCGTTCTGTCCCATTTTAATGTTTCCTGCCAAGATGCTATGTTACACAACTCATTTAATTTTGTTTCTTGATAGAACAACTTCTTCAGTAGTTGTAGTGCCTTAATTCAAAAGGTTACTGAGCAGAGCAGTTGGTACATTTGACCAAATAGTAGAAGCATTTCCAACTTCTCTCTTACACTGCGAGAATATAAACTACCCAGACAGAACATACTCTGAGATGAGAGACCCCCTTTTCTACCACCAGGTTTTTCTCTCCCTCAGCGGTACGGCAGTGCTGTACCAAACGCACAGACTGGCTGCCAGCTGGGCTTACCCAACAGTAAACAAGTTTTGTATCGTCCAAATTATTGCCATGGCCAGTTCCTAAACCTCGTAGCATCGGAAGACCTTAGAGCAGATGTTCTGGGAGAAATAAGGTAACGCTGACAGCCCAAAGAAATCGCACCTCTTGCATCAGCTAATTGCCTGCACGATTAACCCTGGTCCTCAAGACATTGGCATCAGAACCGGAACACAGAAAGGAAAAATGGGGATCTCCAACACTTCGTCAGATTTCGCTCTCAGCCAGGCAGGATGTTACAGCCCCCAAAACTTCTTTGAATAAACAGGTACCATGAGATAAAAATGTCTAAAAAAGAACAGAAAAAAAAAAAATCGAAACAAAAACCTGAAAAAAAGCCCTTCTCGTGTAACGGTGTTTTTCACCTACTCATACACCTACCCCCACGCTGCCACCAGCCCGTCCAAAAACGCTCTCAGGGCCCTGACGTTTTCTGTATCAACAGCGTGTTGACGGGTAAAGTTGTCATAACGTGACCATATAAATACCTTGTCAAGTTAAGTAATCTAACGAAGCAGGCACCTTGAGTATCATGCTGGGATTTGCAGCCAAAGGTCGCCCAGGCTTTCTGAACAGATTCAGGGAGTGCAGACGTGGGCCAGCAAGTCTGTGCTGTCACTTTGCTCGCCCTCCCTTTTGCTGGTGGCTGTTGGTCTAAAACTGTCACCACGGCGTGCGTGTTTGTTCAAACCTGAGTTCCCCTTCGGAGCAATTTAATCACCTCCACGGCTGTTCATTGCTCCTGGGAACAACCCATGGGCTAGTCTTCCATCAGGAGGATTCATTCTGCAGCTCCTCTAAGAGAATTTTACCTATTGTTAGAAAAGATTGAGAGACTTTTCTGAGTTAATTTAGTGTGTTTAAGCATGCTGTACTTTAAGGTTGGGCTCCTGCTAAAATACAGTTTAATATTTTGATGTCTTAGGAAAAGATTATTCGAGCATCTGAAGAGACAGAATAATTTGATGGATTACATTTAAATCTCAGCTGAATATTGTATTTTAATTAAAAAAAGTCTTTTATACCTGCTTGTATTCAATATACTCCACATTTGAAAACCTCACCAGTAGGCAGAGAAGTGTGTGTAAGTACACCCAGCCTGAGCAGCCACCTTGGGGAAGGTTACTTACTGAGGAGCTGTATCATTTGCATAAAGTTTTAAGCATCTTCAAACGTGCATTTTTTTAAGATGTACAGTAATCCTAAATACCTTTTAAAGTGAATTAATGAAGATTATGGTGTAAGGAACTGTCTGACTCTCGGGGATACAGTGCCAGAAAGGTTTAGGAGGTATTCTATAAGCCCACTGAATAAATCTTGGCCTTCAACCATTGTTTTTGGACATGAAAGAGTTTGAAAATCCTATTAACATCTTTGTGGAAGTGGTCTAGCAGTACTGCTGCTGCAGTATAATGTATTTTGCATTATCACTTATTACAACAAAATCCTAACTTGTGAATCCGAGGGAGTTCCTGAAATCTCTTCTGCAAAATTATTCTCCTTTTCTTGCAATATTTTCAATGGTATGTATTACCTTATTGTGAAAATATAATGGAGTGCACGACATCCGTCTATCTCCTTTTCTCAAAATAACATCTGTGCAGATAAGGCAGTGTCAAATTTACTTTTTGCACAGCCGTTCTGCAATCTTTCTGAGTCACACTATTCTTTTTCCCCCGGCATTATTTAGCATCTCCACTTTTAATGAAACTTGGCCTTTGAGAAAGTTAAAAGTTTTAGGCTCAATTACCAAAAGACTTTTCTACTAGAAGCAATGGACTTAAAGAGCAGTTTCAACAATTCTCCTCTGTAGCCCATAATTTTTTCCACCACAGTGGGTTAATAAATTAATTCTCAAGTCTGTGCATAATTAGCAATGTACAGAAGAGAGTGTTTATGGTTTTCAGATTTAAAACCTACTAGTGATACTCCCAGCCATTTTGAGGTGGAGCAATTTAACTGCAAGGACGACTAAACTATTTTTAATCCCAATCAGAGCAACAACCATGGTTTTATTAGAAAAATAAACTAGGAAGGTTGGTTTTTTTTTTAAGCCACAGAAAATTCAGACTAGGAAAAGACCTAAGCTGAAGGGAGATAAACAATGTGCTCAGTGCCCCTCGTGCCCCTGCACGAGATTCTTGCTTTCGGGTTTGGCTGCAGCCAACTCAGTGACTTTCTGAGATGCAGAACACTCTGCACAGTCCCCAGGAAATTCTGCTTGTTACTGGCTGCCTTTTCCCAGCTCCTCAAGCACTCCCAGTCTCAGCGTGAGCTGTAAGCCGGCTCCCAGCTCTCTGCTGCGAGTATTTGCCTGCCCAAACCTGCAGTCTCTTAATTTTTCTCTCCCCTGAGCTTGTTCCTTAGCTCCCACAGACATAGGAGCAACCTCTCCTCCCTCCAGAGATTTCTACCTAACCAGGCTTCCTAAAAGAACACAGTAATTGAGAACAAAGCAGGCAAAAGCACCACGCCACAGCTAGATGATCACATTTAAACACATTAAACATACAGTATTTCCCCTTCAGCTGAAGGACTTGTATGTTCTGCTCTACTCAAACCAAAATTCCTTTCCGGTAATCCCTGAATGCTGCAGGCATCTAGAATTTAAATGGAAACACCTTTTCTAGAACAGCTTACCTCTCCTTTGAGAGGAGCCTATCGCCCCCTGCATCTTCACAACGCGGGTCTTACATTCCGTGCGCACAGGAATTCCTCTGGGGCAGCACAAACTCGTCGGTGTCTGGAGTGGCAGAATGAATGCAGAAACACTTAAAACCCAGTAGTATATTCACAAGTGGCACAATCGACCACACCCTCGTTAGATAATCTGCTTTCTGTTAGACCTACGCATAAAATAATTCTATTACTTCAGTCCAGACAAAAAGGACCAAAAAAACCCCACCACCGGAAAAACGCGTAACGGTTTGGAAATATTAACTGCTCCTGTGTTCTGCAGAACAGTAAGAGCAACCTCTGGAGATGCAAATGTAAGCAACAATGAATATGAATTAACTTCCGCAAACGAAATCCGTCGTATGATTTCATTTTAATCCTATGCTTTTGTTTTTTCCACCAGATAAGCAATTAACTTCCACATTTCAGTGCCAGCAATTTGTAAATTGTAGAAAATTATGTAGGAATCTGGATGTTAACAGCAGATTAGACCACAAAAAATTTAATATCAGGTTGGAAGAGTAAAACACAGCTGGAGAGTAAGATCTTTTCGAAATAATCTACGAACTCGTGTAGTATAAGGAAAACATAATTAAGATAATGGCGCTTTACAGCATAGCTGAATTCAGCTCGTACAGCCTCAGTGGTTTTTGGTGACTTCCACTACTTCAAGAAAGTTTCACTGAAGGGGAAAGGCAGATGGAGAAAAGGGGGCAAAAATACAGGAAATAATTCAGCAGCCAAAGTGATATTTGACGTGTTTGACATTTGATATGTTTTGACCTAAATGGTTTTTTTGTAATTGCTACTTTCTTAGATTATAATTGTAATTTTATTTAGTGTAGAAAGAAAAAACCTGGTATGTTGAAAAGCTGTACTGAGGCTAATACAGAAATAACACAGTGAGAGGCAAGAGTTTCACGGTTGCTGTAATAGATGGTATGAAATCACCTGGAAACATGTGCCTTGTTAATCCCCAACGACTGGATGTCAAACATCTTCCCTGTCAAGGCCATCATCCCAGATACCGCAGCTGAGTGGCTGTGCCGTACTTCTTGAGGGAGAAGAGAAAAAGTTTAGCAAAGTTAATGATTATAAACCGGGAAAACCTACAGGCACAGAGGGGTTTTGAACACCGTGTAGTAGGATGAGGCAATCGAGATGTAGCTCTTCATTGATATCTAGTGTTGCCATGTTGGACCATCTGGTCCTGTTCTGTTTCTGCCTCATGAACTAGGAAAATGAGTATTCCTTTTCCAAATCACAAGCCACAAGACTTAAATATTCTATGATTAATTACTACACAAAAAATTAATTAATAGAACATCTGCCTGCCAAGAAGACAGAGTGCAAGTAACTAATACGTTACAGTTACCGGGCCAGATTCGCCCATTATTCTGGCAGCTAACAAACACCACATGGCAGATGGGTCAATCTGGCCAACAATTTTTTTCCTTATGGTGTACCTGTCACCTGGCAAATCTAGCTCAATAACCACCTCTCTCTCTCTGTGCCTAGCCTACAGCAAGCTGGGTGCTCTTCTGAATCCTTCCCAGCGCCTATCACAGTCTGTAGGAGGTTAGTACTAGACTTTCAAAGTCACACAAACCGCAGAAGTACGCAAGTCCCATTATGTTAGAACGTGTTTAGGATGACTAAGCCACCACTGACAACAGTTCTTGCATACCACAAATTGGTAATTCTGATGCCAAGCAAAAATGACTGGTTTTATACGCAGGGGATGGTGACTTCAGTAGAATAACTTGCAGAAGTGAATGTTATGCCTAAGAATAATTAACTTCATATTACTTTTTTTTTTAATTGAGTGTTTGGAAATCTTTTATTCAAATTGAGTATGCAAAGTTTTTATTCCACTTCATCTTTGCATTTGCTTTGAGATGTCAAGTGTCATTTCTACTTTGGCAAGAGGTCTTTTGATTATCAAGATAAAAGAAAATGTTTGTTCTGAATAAATTCTTATTTTTCATTTTACAAATGAAGTGAATGGAAAACTTCTACTAATGATATGCTTCTCGTTAGCAAACGGATGCCTTTACTGCGGTAATCAAATAAACCTTTTCTTCAAGTCAGTCCTCACTCATTTTTATAATTATCATCACTGTCCCCATTTTTTTTTCCTCCTCTGAAGTACAACTGGAAATAGATGTCTGTGAAAGCTTTCCAGCTGGTTCACTGTAAGGAAACCCATGTGCAGGACTCCTAGTGCAGTAACAAAGCTTCCACCAGGCACAGAACTAAAATCCACAACCAGACCTAAAATCATGCAAAGGTGATTTCTTTCTCTACCTTCTCAGTTTATCAGTAATTAAAAAGTGATGCCACAGTAGAAGAAATGGTGTACTGAAATTGCTGGTTTGATACAGTGTATGCGATCAAGCCTGGGAATCGGGCTTGATCAAAGAATGAGATCACTACCTGAAGGGAAGAAAAGTAAATTTAACCTGCTGATGGGTCAGCAACAGCTGCTTCTTTGCGTCCTGTGTTATATTGAAGTAATTCACTATTGACATCATATAAGCATTGCTCAATCACTGTAAATGAATTCTCACTGGTGCTCATGACAATTCAATGGCAGAAGTACGTATGAGGTCGTAATTTGGTCTATTATGTATAAAATGAAAAGAAACAGTTTAAACGGGAGTGCCTGCAGTGAAAGAGAAATATTTTACAAACTGAAATGGCACCGGAAATCAATACGACACAATAACTACGAAACCTCAGGGTGCCATTTCTACCAGATTGTAAAGAATAACTATTGAGGACTAACATTTTCTGTTCTGTTTTGTAACCCTTTTAAAATGTCTCGTTTAGCCATACTGGAGAGATTAGCCTCTTAAAATACTGCATTTTTAAACACAAAGGTATAGCATCTCGGCTGAGACCTATGGGCAAATCTCTGTCTAGAATAGTTGAGAACATATTTGCACTGTAAAATGAAGGAAATTAGGGCATTAAATATTCTGCTACGACACCTGCAATGAAACTGAGAAATCAGATTATGACCAAGATCAGTGCTCTGACCAAGATCAGTGTGTAGCTCAATGACTTTGAGCTGACACGGGACCAAAGCATACCCAGCCGTAAACTTCTCCAAACTCAGGAGGGAAGGCAGTAATCCCCATCCCCACACAACTCTTATGTCAAAGCTGAAATGTAACAAAATATTCTATCCAGATACCCAAACCACCCACTGTTAAAGTATTGTGGGAAAAGTCAATGGTAAATGGTTTGAGACCGTGTGACCATATCAATTAAATGAACAAAACCAAAGACTTTGGTAAGTTGGGTCAAAAGAGAAAAAATATTGCTCAAAGGTGAGTGAAATATTTTACACCATAGAATAGACAATTTCAGTTGGACGGGACTTACAACAACCATCTAGTCCAACTGCCTGACCACAAGTTAAAGCGTGTTATTAAGGGCATTGCCCAAATGCCTCTCAAACGCGGCCAGGCAAACTATTTAGTTTTTAGTAATCATTATAACTTATATAAACTACATTCTGATTCTAACCACACTTAACAAAATCTTAAGCCGGTATAAATCTGTTTTGTAATTCCTACATGAAAACAGAGTGCAAAAAGTCGAGGAGTTAATTTTGCGAGCAAAAATATTGCTAACTTGGAAAAAAAATGAAGAATTACACCAGCCCACCAGGCACTTAACCTCCCAAGAAGAGGAAACTGAGCAACCTCCAAATAAATCAGTATAAAAGATCAAAAAAGACCTAGAAGGTAATTGGATCCTTTTTTTACAAATAAGTTAATATTACCTTTTTTTTTTCAAGTGCAGAGAATTGCTTTCCTGTTCTCAAGAATATTTTTCAGATCTGTGAACAGAGCCAATTCCAGCAGTTTATAAAATAAAGAAAAACACTGTGTTTTCTCAAATTGAATAGACACTTTTTTTTTACCCAAAAGCATTTTTATTCAGCTTTTTTTAAAAAATGCTAAAAGGGCCTTTAAGGAGGGTCATAAAGCTTCAGAGATTACTGCAGTGACCCACAGAGGTTCACATCCTAAGTCACATCTCATAGTCCTCAGAAAATAATCAATCTAGCACATTCACCTTGTTCAGCCTAACTCACTTAATAGGAAACTTTGATGTTTTCTTTTTAATTAATTTGTTAAATAATATGAACTTTATAGGCAAGGAACAACATTTAGGTCAACTCCTTGCCCACCTTTCAAGACATATTTTTGTATCGACCATCAAGAAGCAACAGCAAAATATCTGAAAATGTCAAATCCATTTTAGATCAACCTTGCAAAACCAAAATATGTTTAAGAACTTACCTTTGGCTTGTTTACCGCAATGATGGAATAGAAGATCATGTTTTGTCCTCCCCATTTCTTCACAGGAACCCTTAGAATTTCAAGTTCGGGAGTCAGAACACTGACTCATTGGCCTTTTGCTACAGCATGCCATTTCCGTCTCCTGTGCAGAGAATTGCTGGTTTTTCCTGGGAAGTCCGGGGCCAAAGTTTTCCTTTGAATCACAGCAGGACCTTGGGATTCCGCACAAACTAGAGTAAGTGAATGGGAAAAGTCATTACGATTTTCCTTTCACTCTCTGAAATACTGGTCCTCTCAAGCCAAACACAGAAGAAAATTTCTGCGTGAAGTTCTCCAATATGAAGAGCTGATTTGCGGCAGTTAAGGAAATGTTTTCACGTGGTGGGGCGAAAACTGTTAAGCAGTGATTAGTTTGCTGTTATCACAGAACTGAGTTATTGCTATAGGGAACTGTACGGCACTCATCAAACCGTATTAGATAACGTTAAGCAATTAAAGAGGGGAGAACAAATCATTCCATAAGCTCTCACTTTGCATCTTCAAACTTTCATCGTTGATGCTGCGAGTGAATTGTGGTTTGTCGGTACTAACGGTTGCCACAAAGAACTGGAAACAGCAGTTAGTCTTAGAGCAGGCAATCATGGTTCAGTGAGACAGAGGAGGCGTCGTACACATCGGCGTGGTTTGTCAGCACACACCAGATCCCCCCTGACGTACTGAACAATGAACTTTTTATATGACCTTGGCTTTTGAGACTCAGGTTCCCAGATTAATCAGGAGAGAGAAAAATTCTGATATTCATTTCTAGAGGACTTATTTTTCCTTTGGGTTCTGGCAGAAACTACTCTGTACACAAAGTGAAGCCAAGATTTTTAATGTTTAGAGAATAAGACAGAAAAAAAAAAATATGAGATTAACTGGAGAAGTCAAACTGTGGTATATGGGTGCTACATGCTGTTCCCAGACAGAAATAATTTCAGTAGCTACGTGAAGGACACTAACATTTGTTAAACTTGGTGTCTTCCATTTCAAAGTGATACCAAATGAAAGTTTATTTTACCTTTAATTTGTAGTAAATTGTTGCTTAAGTGCTATAACATGGAAGCTAATTTCAGTTTAAATAGTAATCCCTGGCTTTTCTCACTTGAGAGAGCGTTTCTTGGAATTTGTAGATATCAAGAACACGTGTGGAAGGTTGCTTTTAAGCAGAACGCCGACATTTTACTGATACGTTGGGTCCAGGACACAGTCCTTCTGCGAGATCCAGGGAGCTACCCTTCTGCAACGGGGAAACAGGTCTCAATTTGAACCAGTATCAAAACTCAACTTGATTGAAAATAATTTGTGTCAGAATCAGAGATGATAATAAAATCGGGATTAACTTCTTTTAAAAGAATGTTCTTTTAAAAATACAGTTCTTTACAAATGACATAAATGAGGAAAAAGGGATTGTCACTAATAAAGTGAGAAAAACGTCTTAGGCTACTTTATTGTCTGCTAAAATGTATACGAATTGGTCTGTTTAGACAAAAAGGCAGTCACCTACATAAAGCTCAGTTACAAATAAGGTGCAACGGATCCGCCTAGAAAATAAATTTTTGGAACATAATGCAGACAGGGGGTACTCAGCCGAGGCTGATTTAAATTCTGTGGGCAACAGAATTAAATAAGTTCTCTGTTCACAGAACAAGTTGGTCTTTAACTCTTATAAAAGAGAACCAAAATGGTTTGTCAATACATCCAAAGGCTTAGAAACCTCTTCAGAGCTGTAGCTTGCGCAAATTGTTTAGGGTTCTTCTTCGCGTATCATTATACATTTATTGTAATCAACAGATAATCATAACCACACAAGCATTCCGGTAACAGAAACAGATCTCGAGCGTACTCCCTTGCGCAGACACAAGCACCTTGCACCCTCTTGGTGTGCCTGTGAAAGCAGCCGTGTGTTCTCAGAGCATAACCCCTGGCATCAGCACATAAAAATTCCGTTCTTTTCCTTGCCGTACACTCGGTACTAAGTGCATTATATCTTCATGTCTTGCTTTAGTCACAAAACCCGTAACTTCCAGCTCACTGACATGGACAACCTGAAGTATTCTACATGCATTAAGGAATTTGAGAATCTAGAGAGAACTGTTATGGAGATGTAAATTACTGTCACGCCACGCATAGATTCTTTTTTTTTTTTTTACAGTACTATCTGATGCAGTGAATATTTTGAGCTAAATTCCACATTCTAGGATATTTCCAATGCCACACTTTCTATTATGCAGGCAGAGCTAAAAAAGTTATTTTCAAAAGAAAACAATTTTTTTTTGTTCTTTTCTAGGTATCTTATTTATATTTATAAGCAAATTATATTTTGGGACGCAGAGCTGTCCATTTTCTCCCTGCTTATAGGATCTCCTCGTTCGCGATGCCCAGAACGTATTACAGCTTTATCCAAAGCCCACTGAGCCACAGGATGAGAAGGAGCGGTATATCTCCAGTGTCTGCCAGCTCAAACCCAAATATAACCAATTATCTAAGAGACTGAAAGTCTCATGTATCATTCCCCAAATCAGAAGACATTATAACTGGATGCAGATGTACTAGAAACTCTTCAATAAAGTTTCCACATTTCGCTGTGTCAGGTTGCCTCCCCTCTTGATTCTCTCTTGGGGCTGACAGTTACCGATGTAAAGTCAAACTACGCAAAAAACACTGAAGAGAAGATTGAAAGATCGACTTCATTAAATGGCATCTCCATTCAGCACAGCCTGCTGCTTCTGCTTGAAAGCAACATACAAAGGCATCTTTGTACACTGCTGGTATTTCCCTGACATGTGAAGAGACTTCTAAGGGGTGCTAAGCTGGCAGCTATTGTAGTAGAAGACTTTGTTTTCCTAAGTTAAACAAACCAACTTAAATATTTCTCTGCTCAAAAAAGAACGTGGAATAGGAAAAAACTATATACACAAGGGGGAAAAAAAAAAAGTCACTCTGGGCAACTCCTTTCTTAAAACAAAATGAGAAAAAAAGAAGTATTACTTCGAAAAGCTTGCCTAAGCATGTTCTGTGATTGACTCTTGTCCTTGGTCAGCCTAAGGCACTTCTTTTCTTACGGACAGCAATATTCTGTTAAGTGACAATAGCAGCAAGAGGCTGCATCCCTCCCTACCTCAGAACTTTATCTTGGCATATGAAAGGCAACAAGTATGTCTGAAACAATTCCACTTGTGAACATGCAAACAGCCTATCCCAAAGCCCCTGGGCTTGCTTAGCCTCCAGATTTCATCTCATTTCCAAACTCAGCCCAAATTGGAGATTAATCATCGAATCATGGAATGGTTTGGGTTGGAAGGGCCCTTCAAAGGTCATCTAGTTCCAAACCCCTGCCACAGGCAGGGACACCTTCCACTAGACCAGGTTGCTCAGAGCCCCGTCCAACCTGGCCTTGAACACTTCCACGGAGGGGGCATCCACAACCTCTCTGGGTAACCTCTGCCAGTGTCTCACCACACTCACAGTAAAGAATTCCTTCCTTACATCTAATCTAAATCTACCCTCTTTCAGTTTGAAACCACAACCCCTTGTCCTACTACTGCACCCCTGGACAGAGAGTCCAAAATCTCTTCTACGTACACGTACGTACATACCGGTATGTGTACAGCTTCAGCAATCTTTCTCTCAGCTGTGACCTGCATCTAAGCAAAATACAAGCATCCAAACTCTACCCCCAAAAAGGCCACTTACTGAAGAATACCTTAAAAAGATGTTTAATAAAACTATCAAATATAAAGGTTTCTAGAAATTGAAAATAAAAGCACTTTCTGTCATCTCACCACACTTTGCAAGCAAATGAGGCTGGATCCCTTCAAATGGTTATCCCAAAAAATTTTGGGCTGGTAAATTTTCCAGATGGAAAAAATACTAAGCAGCTACCAAGTACCTCGTGCACCTTTGAAAGTGTAACCTGCAGCTGGAAAGATCCATAGGCATTTTCTGACTGTTGTCTGCTTATTCCTCCAGACACCAAAGTCGAAATCAGAGTGATGACATAATTCAGAGATACAACACCCGATGAAGTGCATCTAGGATAATCTACTGAAATATTCTGGATAAGCCCTGGTGTTACTAAGGGCAGAAAGGAGTCCTCGTGATATCAGGGACCTAACAGGCCTGCCGTCAGTGTCTGAAGAGCAGGATGAATAGGGGGAAATGTTCTTGAGACAACCTTAAGAGATGTGCCTCTGGACTGAGAGACGCCAGAGGTCTTTGTCGGGGCCAGATCCCCTGTCTGCATCAGTTCAGCACCTTTTCAAGCAGAACAATTTGAAACTTAAATATTCAATGCTTCCCCTAACGGCATGAACAGTTTCACATAGGTTAATCTCCTCCCACGAATGGGCAAATGAAATCTCATCACCTAAATCATCTAATGTGAGGGGGACATTTGGAAAGATCAGATCATTATTTGTCACCATTATATAATTTATCATAAATTCATCTCTCTTGAATTTTTGACATAGCCTGAAGATTGAAATTAAGCTAAACTCTTGCTTTGTACTCTTCAGAACCCTGCACTTGCATTTTGAACTAATACATTCTTCTACGAATTTTACAGATTATATAAAAACCACTCTCCAAACTTGGGGAGGGAAGGGGAAAATATCTTTTAAGTTTTCATAAAACCTTGATGAAAATATTATTTTAGTACTTTTCAAAGGATATAAATTAGTTAAAAGAGGACACGTTAATGGGCTATCGTAGTTAGCTTTCTAACATCAGGGATTCTCCATGGGTATGAAGAAAACATAATCACACATATGGTGGAACTAAAATGTACTATTTTTCTTGAATGAAATTCTCTTGTTAACTCAGCGTGCACTGCATGAGTTCACACATCATTTTTCAACCATCTGCACATCTCACAGTATTATGGACAGAAAATTTCTACGATTCATCCACCAAGATTTTATGCTGGGTGACTTTTAAGTATGGATTCGCTGTAGTATCTTTCCTCACTGGCGGTATACAGATACTGCTCGTACGTCTATGGATTTCAATTAGAAGAATAAACTTCAACTCAGTTCTGCCCTCTGCCACTTTTTTTCTAATACCTTATGAAACACATATCCCAGGTAATTCGGACACGTAAGATTTTATATTATAGACCGAGTTAGGGAAACGCATTGCTCAAATCTCAAAGTTAAAGACACTTTAGGAAACATCGAGTCCTTGATTGTGATTAGCTGTTCGATAAAAGAAGAACAAAATCAACCACATAAAAAACCAAACCCATCACCATCCACAGCAGTATCTTTGCTGTCAAAAGATCAGAAGCCAACATGTTAATGAGCTCCTTTTTTTATGGAATGAAATCCCTGCTCTTAGTGTTCACTGACTGCTGATTAATTCATAGAGAGCTTATCATAAAACAGTGCTTCATGATTTACCACATTTAAGGACTGTATTAGGAATTTCAGACCATGCCTTTCTTGGTATGGCTGACTATCAAGGGGACTCCAATCTCAAGACCCTCTGTTAACTATTCTGTTTATGGCAGCCTCTATGTTCAAGTTCGAAATCTCAATATACGCACCACGGCGAGACATTTTTCAGGGATCTCTGACACGATACTCTTGTTTGTAAAAGATACTGCAGAGATTAAAGTCACTTTAATTTCCTGAATCTTACAGGTCTGCTTCCTTACTTGAGAGATAGCACATCATCTTCGAATATCCTGAAACTAATTAAGAATGTGATGAGTTTTACATGAAAGGGGTTTTTTTTAACCTGTTCCTTGGCACGCGTTATCTTAACCCGTTCCTTAGTATTCACAGCTCACCCCTTTGGGAGTCACGTTTTTTAAAACATATTATGAAACTTCTGTTTAAAAGGAAATAGCCACGTGTAGCTGTAGCTAAGTAACTGAACAAGTTAAAATCAGGCTTGGAGGGAAACAGCCAAGCATTTTGTCATCAGCACTTCGACAGCGTGTTTCACAATTAGCCCTGCAAAGTTCCTTTTGTACTTTTATTGTATAAACGTATAGACCATTAAGGCAAAGAATAGACAGCACTGGACTTCAAGCAGACAATGTAACATCAAATCAGTACAACACCAAAACGAGACAAAAGGGGGGGCAAAATGCTACCTCAGCTCTACAACTCTGAGAACAATCTAATTCTTGGCTTCCCACGAGAAAAGCACGCCGGTGAAGCAGCTAATGCTTTTTGCTGTTCCGTCACAGAACTATATTAAACCTAAAGAGGTAAACGTCAGCGCCAACAGCAGAAACTGCTGGATTCTGATCGAGCCCACGGTTTGACGAAGGCTGATACCCCCTCAATACTACATTCTAAGAAAAGCTTTTCTAAAATTCGCCGAATTTGTAACGACGGGAACTGTTCAGAGAGATACTGCAACCCAGGAGCGAGCAAGTGCTACAGTCAAAACGCCCAATTCTGTCCCTTGCGCTCGGTTTCTGTAAGCTGGGTACTTCTCAGCAGCCATCACGTAAACTGTACTTTTTTCTGTCACGGTATTCTGTTCTGCGCTGCATACTGTGGTAGAGGAAGGGGTAACAGACCCTCGATCTGCCTGTGGCCTGACTGGCGACGTTCACACACGGTCATTTTCAAACCAGCTTTTTGCTTGTGAGGGTGGAAGAACACGTTATCCCTGTAGAACACCAGCTGTATTTTATGAGTGACATTTTATTTGTCCTGTACTTCACGTACCTTCTTTTTCCTCGCTTTCATCTGCCCGGATCAGTAGCGTTCTTCCCAAGTTTCCACAGACTTTGGCCTCATCTGCTCACGTAAGACACTATCAGGTGGTGCTCTGCAGATGTCGTCCTTCTTGCTCCAGTGCTGTCCTGCGTTTGTATCTATTTCATATATAATGCCATCTGCATCTTGGAAAGGTGCCTTTGCCACTCCTTTGTCTGCCTCTTTCACAGCTCTAGACAGACTTAATTATCGATGCAGAGCAGCCACAGGTCCTCGCCTCTGTGGTAACAGATTGTGATATTTTGATGAGCTTTTAACTGAAACTTGGCATCACTAAACTTCCTACAAAGCACAGCCTGGTTTAGGCAAGCTAGTGACTCCTTTACTAGAGAGTATTATTAATTATTACATCATTTTTAGTTACTATATGAAACCATAACGGCTAATTATTTGGAAACCTAATTTAGTGGGCTAATCCCATCAGAAACCGTATTTTTTATTATTTTTCATTAGGCAGCAATTGCAGCCGGTTGTTTTAACTTGCAGGCTCTGCCTGCAGAAGAATGCACAGGTAGATGCCTGTGCATATTCCTACGTGGCTTCTGAACCATCCAAATTCTTTACGGTATACTGGGATCCAGCCGAGAGGGGGACTGGGAAAGAGAGAGACCCGTGGGTTGAAATGGGAACAGATGTAATGAAACAGCAACACTACTACTACAGTAATGGCAATATAAAGTACACGAAGTGATACTCAGCCCAGCGAACGTACAGTGGTCACGATAACCAGGAAAGCAGCCCTTGGGAACAGAATGATGAGCGAGCCCCTCCAGCGATGGTCACCCTTGAGAAGAGGAGGAGCAGAAGCCCCCACCCTCAGCAAACTTCCCCCTTTATACTGAGGGTGAGGTTTTTGGGATGGGGTCCACCTGCAGCCCGCTCGGGGCAGCTGCCCTGGCTTTTGCCCCTCCCAGCTTAAGCTCCTGGCTGACCCATCTGCTGACAGCCTGCAGACCATGGCTGGCCAGCATCCTGTCCCAGCAAAACCAGGACAACAACAGATGTTCTGTATAGAGGATCTTCTGTTTTGGCTAAAATGGAAACATTAAAATTTGGGGGCTAGAGACACCCTAAATAGATGGTAACCAAGAGTCTTTGTGCAGCTAATTACAGCTTTAGAATACATGCCATGATTAATACTATCTTGTGAATAGAACACATTCTATAATGTAGGATTATAAACGGAATATTATTTTTTATTATTAGAGAATATCATTTTTTCTAAAGTACCATTTTTTAAAAATGCCATTCCACCCTTAACGACAATATGTCTTTAAAGTAACATATGTATTAGGAGCTTATGTGTTAACCTAATTAAGAATTTTATTAGCATATATATTAACAGCATCAAACGTTTGAGTGTATAAAATACCACGAAGAGATATAAGTATTGTTTAAAAAACCATGACCGTCTCATCGCTTGTGCAGAAGCCCTCTACCGGTTAAAGGTGAAATACGGTGCAGTTACCCTGTCTAGTGACATTTCCTTTTGCTGCTGTTACTAAAAATATTTTCTTTTATTACGTTCTTCATTTCCCACCATGACATTTTTATTATTACCAAAGACTGTTGATTAATCGTTTCTAAGTGATAATGAAAAGATAAAACGGGGAGTAATTATGTGTATGGCAGAACAGTACTGGGAGATTTTACTCATCAATTCATCACAAAACAAATACAAGTCAATGGCGTGACACAAGGTTAAAGGGAAAACTTTTCTGGGATATGTTACCCCAGAATGATGTTGGGTTTAGGACACTAGAGGTAATTAGTCTAGGAAACACAACGCTGCTGATAGATCCAGAATACCCTGTCCAGTCAATTAAACCTGATCTTAAGAACGATATTGGCTAGTGGAAAGAAACTGGAGGAGAGCAGAAAAGGTAATAAGAACTTTAGAAAGTACAGCTGGGGAAAATATGGAGTCGGGTTTTCTTACGTGGGACGTTAAAGACTCTGAGGATCAGATGAAAGACATGATGACCTGTCACCCGCAATAAGAAAGCTGCGGAGCTCTTCAAAAGTTCTGAACATTAGGCCAAAAATAGCTGTAGCATTAGTAGAATCAACCTGACTAATGCTCTGCTTTATAAGAGCATGTCCTACTTTCTGCAGTTTACATATTTAATTAAGCTCATTTGGGGATGAAATCATGTATCAGAAATGAGGATAAAGTTGAAACTATACACAACTTCGAACTACACTAAAATCTGGACTTATATTTATAATACACTCTGCTGGTAATGCTGCACTACTACAAGTTTCTGTGTTATGGCCGTGGTATATAAACGTTCAGGCACCTGAAGAATGTGCTTTAAATTCATGTTTATACTAATTTGCCAACCCTCTGGTGTTTAATAATGCAGCAACCCCTGCTTAGCATTAGTAAAATAATTTAAGTAAGTGTTTTGCAATGTTCCATGAAGTGCATTAAAGCAATAATACACTCTAAGTGCTTAAAAAAAGGAAACCAATAATACAGTGATACAGCTAAAAGCTCCATTAAATGATTGTACAAGTAGCAGCCATCATAGATGGCGTGCTTCAATGTTTTTAAATTATAGTTCCACCAGCTGATAGGTTTGAAAACTATCCTTCTCTGAAAAACAAATGATCATGACTGAAACCAGTGAAAATACAAAACTACAAATCATTCATCATGAGACCTCGGTGATGTTCTATTTTAAACACACAGCTGAAGCGATGTGGCAGGTTACGTGCATACTGAACCAGTGTTTAGTAATAAATAACGAGAGCATTGATCTGTCACAATGCTGGATTATCAAGATAAAACAGCGTTGCCATCAAACCCCATGACAACCTGATTCATCATCACCACTACTGTGGACTTAAAAGAGCACCGGAATATCATGAACATGTTGGTACCATTAGAAGTTTCCTATGTCTAAATTTTTATATTTAGGAGCAAGGACTAATATATTTCACATCAGACAAATAATGGCACAGTCCAAAGTCAGGCCTTGTACCTTTGTATCTCAAAGAATACGTCAGTTCCTGACTTAATTTGATTTCAGATTGGTGGGGATTGATGTAGAAGCAACATCTTTCCTTCCACACAAGCCAGTCTCAATAATCCGAAAAAACCTAAAAAGAAAAAAAACCCATTATTGATTATTTATTCTCACTCTGTGGTCAAAGTAAGAAACAAGTACATATTTTATAATGCTGAGCACTAACTTCATATGCAATCCAACCACACTCTAACAAAATGGCAAAGTACAAAGAAAGGAAATAAGCAATAAGACAAAAAGAAACTTGTACTAACTACAGACAGCCAAAGATTTGCATTCTATTGCTGCTGGATACTCGTTTTGAAATCGTTTGTCAATGAATCCGTTGGACCTTTAGCCTTTGTTTCTAAGTAGAAATTGTATAAAGGGCAATGTGTAATATCCAAGGTAAAAAAATCTGAATAAACGATTAAATGTACGGGCAAACAGATTTACCGCTCCCACATTGAATGGTTCTTGTTATCTCTTGCCAAAAGGTGGAGCTTCATAGAGGAATAACAGTCCCTCCATCTTATCTCACCACATTGGTATTTTCCTTTTGGAAAGAAATAGCTGCTCCTAAAATAATCATTTAAATCCTTTAATCACTGAAAATAGAGCGAAGGAGGATGCACCAAATCACTGCAGATGTATAACAGTAAAGAAATCGAGATACTCATCTCTATGCAAAATAAGTTAAAAAAAAAAAAAATCCGTTAAAGAAATGAGAAATAAATCATTTAGTTTATCCTTCAAAAAGTTGAAGTCATCTCTAAGTGAAGAAAACTGAAAAGAAAAGCTGGCATGTTAAATGGAGGCAGGGAACACAATGAAGATCTGTCTTCAATTAAAGTCCTGGTAGAAGAGGCCACAGAGCAAATTCAGCTGAATTTTGAAGAGTAATCTCCAACTTTGGATAATACTTTATCCAAGAGTTCTGTAAGAATGCAAGCATGAAACAGTTGAATTATTCACTGCAATTTAACTCAAAACTGTCTTAATAACAAACAAAGACACTTCTGTGCCAGGGGCAAACATGACACCCATCCTCCCCAAAGACAACTGTGGCAGAGATGTGGAAAACTGCAGCAAATAGACCTGGCTTCCTTATCATGCGAACCAGGAGAGTCTGTAAGAAAAGCCCCCTGTATTAGAAGACACCTGAAGAAATAACGTATCTTTAATGAGTCAAGACAGCTTTTTTTACGAAAAGTCACCCTTTCTCGGAAAAAGTCAACACGTAAGCAGATAAAGAAGGCTGACCAATACACCACACCCCAAAAGACCTTGTCCAGAAATGTGTCTGATGCTTGGAAACATTGGCTGTCAGTGGTTATTGAAAAACATGGCTTTGGGGAAAGTAGGTCTTCTGAGTAGAGAAAAAAAAAAAAAATCAATGTTTTATGAAAAATACTACTTTAAAATTAAAAGACAACACGTCAATACGTGGTACGCACAGGCAGTTGCATTTTCAGCACAATATTGTTTTCAGGCACTACCCAGCAAAAATAATTTGGGTGTAGTGTCCCAAAATACTCATGAATTGCAATACATAAGAAAGGAAAAAATAAGTGGCTGATAATTTTCTCCAACACGGAATATTGTATTCCGCGAGTTTAGTGTTGGTTCACACAAGCTCTTCAGAATAGCAGGAGCGATATCTTCCGTACATGTGCATATACAAACACATGTATGTGTGTACTACACGCGCACTGCACTATTCTTGCATACAGTCGTAAGAAAAGGATGTAAAAAGAAAAAAAAGGAACCGACTTCAACCCAGCATTTCTTTCTATACGTACATGAGAACATACGTAACTTTTGGTATATTGTTTTAAATAAAGACTCGACAAGTTCTACATCGATCAGAGGCTCACGCTGGTTTCTTCATCCATCACAACTTCATCCTCAGCCAGCTACAGAGCGCTTTGAAACAAAACCAGGCTGCTCCCATTCAACAGTACTCAAAGGGAACTGAGAATCTACTGCTATCATTTAAAAACAAAAAGGGAAACGGAGATGTGGCTCACGGTCGAGTCCCAGAGCCTAGGCACAGACATCTTTAACAGTGATTATTTTACTGCACGGAGTCTGTGCACCCGTCAGGGTCAGACCCTCCTTTCTTCGCTTACCACGTGCCTGGAGCCAGCTTTAGCTCCCTTCTTTGCCAAAGCCTTTGTCAGTTTTTTGCTAAACTCTGAGCAAAGACTATAAAGAAATGGAACACAACCAAAGGGAGACTTTTCTGCTGGTCTGAAAGCCGGCAAGACGATTTCCAGCAGAGCTGCGGGGAGGCTGCCTCTCAGTTTGCTTCGCTTAGCTGCAAACTCAAGGTACCTGCTTAATCTTTTAAAACTTTAATCTGCACAGGGAAATGGCAGGCCCAGGGGGGTTCCTGGCAGCTGCTCACCGAGCAGCTCGGAAAGACAATCCAAGAAAAGAAAATGAAGCTGGATGCTGTCTAAACCCAAAACACAACGGAAGCCAACCAACGCCGATGACCGGGAGGACAGTGTTCACGGGCCTGTCGAGACTCCACGTGTTTCAGTCACTGACCTGGAAACACACTTGCATTTTGGTCAGATGAGAACAACGGTGAACCCCACATCACACGCACACATCCCCCCTCTCCCTCCCCACGTCAAGAAGGAGTTTCGCTGTTCCTCCGGAGCCTCGCCTCATGCCGCCGAGGCATTCGGGCTAGCGAGGGCTGACTTCGGCTGGAGGCAACAGAAATCGCAACGCAGAAATGACAGATCACCTTCAGTTTTTCCTGACAATAAAAGCAATCACATATTTCCTTAACATTATTTTCTTTCTGATTATAAAGCTTTGGAAACTGTTACAACTTGTTTATGTTTGTATTTAAATCTATTTCAAATAAATATAGAGTTTATATAGAAAAGGCAATTTAAATACATATAATGATAAAATTAAGTTCCATTAATGTACTATTCTTTATTTTCTACAATAACAATTCACTGAGACTGTTATCCCTTTCATCTTAATTGGGTAATCTATTTTCCTCAACACAACCGTTTGAGAAAAAAACACCAGGTTTCTTCCCTGCAGTTTGCAGACGTTGTTAATCCACGTAGCGGTTATGATGCGCATTCCCCTCCGCCACTTCCCACAGCATTTTATTATTGTGCCATACAACCCTCATTTTACATGGGAAATACACCGCCGCAATTTCATTTCCTCAGCAATATTCGCTCTTTATTCCTACAACTAGTAAACGAACGGACAGCCCCAAAACAAAGGGGCGACCGAAGAGTGTCATTTCTTGAGAATTTCTCTGGACCCGCGCCCCTTCTCTTGCAGCTGCTGAGTGCTGAGGTCTGAGGAACCGCGGGGCTATCGTACTAGGATGAAATATGGATGGTACCAGAAAAAGTACGAAGACGCCAAAAATGCAGGAGTGATTCGTACGTGGTCTGTACCACGCAAGCGCACCAGCAGGGTTCTGAAGGACAGCTTCCGAAACCCAGGCAGAAAATAAGCAATGCCAAAGCATCCTAAAGGCTCTCTTGTCTCCGTGGCCTCTTGCTGCAGCTGATACTGCTCATTTTATGCGTATCGCTCTTGCAACGGGGTTACTCGGACTTTTATTAAGTGTTGTGTGTACTTCTTACCCCTCCCCACAAGCACCGTGGTACTTTCCAACAAGCAGTGAAGGTTCAGCAGGGTGGGAGTAAAGAGAAAGCGAGGAAGGGGCTGGCTGCAGCGCTGTCACTCCTGGCCCTGCGGGGCCGTTCGGTGCCTTTCGGGCACCCCTTCACCTGATCTTCATTCGCTTTCAGACGCTGCGGTTTCTCCCAGGATGAACTGAGAGCAGCCAACAACTCCAGAGCTGAGAGAGGTCAGGCTTTAGGAGCACATCTCTGGAGCTTGCACGGGAAGTTCGAGAACAGCACGTTTCAGTTTCTGTCTGAGCCCTCTGCTGAACTGCTTTTTGAATTTTATGAGAATTAAGGCTTGGATTCGATGAAAGCTGACTTAAGAAATCCAAACAGAAGCAAATGGAGAGCTGAGTCAACCAGACAGGGCATACAGAAGAGTCTTATGCCTAGAAACCCCGTGCATACACCTAAGTCTCCTTCGTGTATCTTCCTAGAGCACTGAAGATCTCTGACATTGCAGATAATTTCATTTATCCACTCAGAAGCTGTATTTTGATTTTAAAAAAAACATGCCTCCTAGGATAATTGGGATTAGACCAAGTATCAGTCAAAAGCATATGAAATGCTTTGTCTAAATGACATACGACTGGAGTAAAAGTTAGGTGGGAATAGATGAGTTATAATCATTGGTTCAGTGGCCTAGGTTCAAAGTCAGCCAGGGCTAAAATCAAAGTAGGTTTTTCAGTCTGAGTAATACCAATGTTATGTGAAAAGATTTACATTCTGAATGCTATCTAAGCAATTAATCCAGAGGGAATTATTTATAATTGCTAATTAGTCAGACAACTACAAATGATATAGAATGGAATTATATATCAGTTCGTTTCTAAAATCTTGTGGGTTAATGTAATTGTGTTCCATTAGTATAAATCCCTTTACAATGAAGATTAAAATAAATGGGACTGAAACTTCCTTGGCTTTTGTTTCCAGGACTGCTATAACGCACGGTTCAAACCAGACCCATTAACAGGATGATGCTTTCCAGTCGAGGGACTGACAGAGCTCGCAGACCGTTAGAAAGTTCGTGTTCTTTTCAACATTGGTTATTTACTTCTATTTCTTCAAACGTTTACTTCTGTTGTTTTTTTTTTTCTTACAAGAAGTGGAAGCAAACTTCTACTTTCTTTGGCCTCTCCCACCGCAATATATACAGCTCTAAATACCTAAATACCTTCCACTTGCCCACGGATATAAAAGTTTCATTGTTATTTTTGTATTTCCCGAAGGTGGAACATTTTACAAACAACAAAAACCATACCAGATTATCTAGAGTCATTTTGCTTTTATTCTTCCTTGGGAGATCAATGCATTTTCAGAAAAGAATAGAAGCAGAAAGGGGGTTTTAGGGGCAGCCTCACTGCTGTTAAAGTCTCCCCTGTATCAACGGAGACCTCTGTTCCGCAAATACATAAACATGTGTATGTTTAAGATTCACAGAGAATAAAAAATGCTTCTATATGTTCTTTTTTCTTAAACATCAGGTGCATCTGGAATATTGACAAGTTTTAGTATGTTTACTCTAATGCAGGGCAATACAAGATCATCTTTAGCCATAGTACTTTGGTATAGGATTTGGTATATAGGTGTACGGATAATTTACACAGCGAGCAATACGACTACACTGAAAACTAGACCCCAGCAAACATTCATCATCCATAGAAGCACAGCAGTGATATTTGTAAGATCTCCTGTTGTTTTCCGTACCTTTGGCCATCCTATCTGCCATGTGTAGAAATTTCTCATCAGACTTTGCTTTCTCCCTTCACCTCTCTGGTCTGCTTTCCTTTGAGCCAGCTGTACCCTTCTCAGAAGCGTGCTGAGAGAACATTCTCTCCACCGTTACTCTAGGCAAGAAAGGCACACCTTGTGACAGAAGTGGTTTTCTTAGCTTTTAGAGCATTATCTTAAAACGTTTGTCTAATATGCGGTATCTTGCACTCCACAGATTATTTTACCTGGGCAGTATCTATGGAGACGGTGTGTAGACGTCTTTCTTCATGATTTACATCTCCAGAACACAATCCTAACAATAATAAAACTGCACCACATAGCTACAGTTCTGAACTGTCACGATTTCCATGAGACAAGTGTTTCATCTAGATTATCTGCCAAGCAGCGGTGGTGTGAAGATAAGAATTCCTTCATGGCTCACAAAAGATGACAAATACAGGGTACCCAGCAGGTTTAAACAAGCAGTCTAGGACAGGAAGGTGAAAGCTCCTTATAAAACTTACTAAAATGCTTCAAGCGAAAAGGCTTTTATCGTTTTCCCACAGGAACACAAAAGCTCTAAGCAAACCTGGGACTTGGTTTATGCTTTCACCTCACACTCACCTTCCTCTTTCCAGTTGGACAGAAGAACAGGGATCTTTCAAAGAACACCGCTGTTTTCCCCTTAGTCCACAAAACTGCGTGCTTTCGGAGTTCCTAAAAGGACACAAAGGTAGATGTAGGCAGCTATTATTATAGTATTGACCACAATATAACATTTCACTTAAAGAACTAGTTGGCTCAGTAATATTCTTTACTGAAAAAAACCCCTCCATACAAATTATTACCAGAGAAAATGCATAGCGTGGGATATTTTCACAGAGATTTCAATGAACAGTCAGAAAAATGAATACATTACTTTTGCAGCTCTCGCAAAGTTTGGCTAACTAGAAGTGATTTACCCTGGTAGGCTGAAGTCTCCTTCTGAAACAAGGCTTCTGAATTTTCCACAGTTCAAAGGGTTTGTATTTTGTAAAAGGAAACGACCCTGTTAATCTATGGAATGTTGAAAGAATTTACTACCCATTTGTGCAGAATAACTCTTCCGTGTCAAGAGCGGTAAGAGCTTGATTTATGTGCTGCTGCTCATAAAAAAAAAAAAAAAAAAAAAGCTTAACACTTTCTCTCTTTCCTTAGAGCGATGGAACATCCAGCAGCGATGCAGTCAAGCAGGTTTTTTGTGACAGAGAAGGTTGGAAGTAGAAACTGGTTCCCAGCGTAGAGTCTGTCCGGTTACAGACACACCTAGTAAGTTCAGGGAAATGGCACTGAAAGCGAGCTTAGCCGTAACTCTGGATCTCCAAAGCCAGGTGTAGCTCCTAGGGAACGGTTACGTTCACTGGGACAGAAGGACAGCCTGTTCTGCGGGCTCTGTACATGTGACATCACTAAGGGAGAAATTAAAATCTAAACGGATTGATGATCTTGAACTGTGACCTATGGTCTCTTAGAGACTTTCTAATGCGGGGAGGAAAGGTTACTGGAACCTCAGATCCCAGTATTTTTCATCTATTCAATTAGAAAATTCCACGCGCATAAAGAAATTGCTTGCTTGCGTGTAACTGTAGTGTTCTACTGCCTACTGGCCCGAAAAAGCAGGAGACGCCAAGAAGATGATCTCATACAAGGCATAATGTTACCTCAAACAAAACAGAAATAGAAAATTCCTTTTGGAAAACTGGCAGAGAAGTTCACGAGAAGGTCAGAGCCAACAATCGTACAAGCTAAGCTCAAGTACTGCTGTATTAATTAGCAGCTCAATATACAGAGTAATTCTGAGGGAGAGACAACTAAGGGGGTCACATAAAAACCCCAAACCCATTATTAGTAGGTCGTGGATTTGTTCGCCCAATGAATTTTAAACCTAACAAATTACTGTCTGCCACGTGACTGAGCTCTGACAAATCAACGATGCAGAGTGAATATAAATACGTACACAGATTGGATACCGATAAAGCAGGCTGTCAAAGTACTTGCTTTTAGATTTGTTTAATCGGAATTTCAACAAAATTAGATTCAAAAATAAGGTCAAAGTAAACTAGTTCTGTTTATTGATATAAATTTCATGCTGGTTCAGGAGGATATTGAAGCAGTTTATTTCAATCTAAAGTTGTGATTCATTGTTAGATATTTGATTATTTTCTAGAAGCTTTACAAATACTTAAATCTTCACGTGAATAATATTGACAGCACCAGGATTCTTTTGTGTACATGGAGCAGGAAGTGTGCTCCGCAAATTCATCTCAGTTACACCAGTGGTAATACAAAATAATTCCTATCGTCCCTTCCAGATTTGTTAAAATGTAAATGGGATCAGAATGTGGCCTTGCAATGTAATTACTCAGATAAAATTGTCATCTAAGACATTGATGCCATGCAAATATTCCCCATTATCATGTAAACTAAGTCATGATTATGCACCCACCGCTATATGTAACTGCGAAGTTAAGAGCAGGCAATAAATTCGTCCAAAAACCTCATGCGACAGAAGAGCTACTGCGATAGACAGAAGGCAACAGACAGTTCAGTGTGACGTACGTGGGGAAGGAACGGATTTACAGCGCAATTCTTGGACTTGGTACACGTACAACGTGTGTTAAACCTTAGTGTTACACAAGGGAGAGAATTAACTTCAGGTTTGTCAAACGCATGGCATGGACTGTGCCTTCACCCCACTGAGGAGTCTGTAGTCCCATAGTCACCTTCGGGATTTCTGCCGTCGGTAATCCTGCTCTGCTCTTTCGACACATCACAGATATTTCCAAAATTTTAAAAAATTGAAAATCTAAAAGGTGAACGCTGTCCCTCGTTAGAGCCAGACCTCGGAAGGAAGGGCATTGCATCGCAGCGCTGCGGTAACCGCGGCGAGGGATCCGTCTCCCCAGACTCACCGCAGACCCGAATGGTGAACTAAACCCCGACGTGCCCTGCGTACCTACGCAGGTTACTGTCTGCAGGTGCTCACACAAAGCGTGTGCAGTTATCCACAGATCAGCTATGCCGCACAGTAAAGAGACTGCTCGCGACGACAAGCCCGTTGCAGCTAACGTACTGAGGTAAGCCACCACGAGAAAGTGCTGGAGTTTTATTCCCATTGAGGCAAATTAAGCTGAGGTTGAGATTAATTAAGCCGGAAAGTACAGCACATGACACCTAGTCTAATAAAGACATCTGCATACTTAAAGAAAGCGAAACAATATCTGTTTTAATTAAGTAGGCTGCTCCTTCAGGTTAATGCTTTCAGGGGAAGAATTAAATCTGTCTAGAATCCCTGGAAGAAACGGAGACCGGCTGTAGGAAATTGGCCTCCTGAAATGTGATTAATGGACTCGGATGATGAGGACTGACTCCTGCTAAACCATCAGGACTCGCTGCGAGACAGGGGCTGACAACTGGAGCGGGGCTTTTGTGTTCTCTTGGCAAAAAGCGATGTGTTCTCTGTGAGGTTCCCCTGCAACTACGCATCAGTCCTCAGGTGTCACCTGTATACCGAGGCTATTCTCTAGCTGTCTAGCTAGGTTAATCTCAAAATATTTGACATGTAATTTGCTCCAACAGCCTAAGAGTTTCACATCTCCTCGGCTTGCTTGTACACATCAGAACAAAACGCTTATGCAGCATTTCAAAAGGCACCTTACCAAAAGAATGAGTACTTCTTGCTGCTGGGCAGGTTAAGACTGTTTGGTAGACCACCTTCTCCCATTCAGTACCAGTAATCAGGAGAATCAATTAAAATTACGCGCTACATTTCCGTGACTCTTGATTCAAGGTGTCAGTTTCCAATGCATTCTCTTTGTAAATACGTATCTCCTTGCTTTATATCCTTTGACTTAGTCTAAAAGGAGCGAGAAGAAGCCTGTTGAAGTGATCAGACGCTCTGCTCTCAGGAGTGTCCCGAGGCAAGGAGCCAAAGTCTCTTTATGCTCTAGTCGAAAACAATACAAAGCGAGCACAGAAAGCTGCTTTTCTGCACTGAGCTGTCCTCGCGGAGCATCACGACACCCTTCAGAGTGAGTGCCAGTCAGAAGGGAAGGGGAAAAGAAGTTTTAAGCTGAGATTTCCAGAGAAAAAAGGTGAAGGTAAAGGGAGGCTCCACCAAGGCCAAAATGGAATGTAATGCCTGGACCGTACACACAAATTTATGCATTTTCCATGTTTTCAAAGGAGGAATTTGATGTCATCTCACCTTATGTCTAGCATACGGGACTTGCCAGTGCTGGGTTAACAGTTGGACTCAATGGTCTTTAAAGGTCTTTTCCAATCTAAAAGATCATGTGATTCTATATAATGGAAATATTTTCTGCAGAAAGCTGGCATTTCCACCGTGTGCCTCCTGTAGAATCTGACCAAGCAATAAAGCAGAAGACTATCTCACCAAAAACACTGAAGACTGTAAGGCACATTGCTTCTTCCAGCGAAGAGAGCTCTGGATGTCAAAGCTTTGTAAGCTGAACTCACCAACACCAACAGCTCCGCAGATTTCCGCCTGAACCTTCAAAGGAGAATCATGAAGCAACGTGCACAAAAGTCTAAATTACCAGTACCTAGAAGAGGAAGTGTTACCACAAGGGATCAATACATGGGCTGGATAAATCAGCATGAAATCCAAGCTTATTAAGTGAGTCATGCTTGGTAGAAGAACAGCTTCCTACTTTTTATTGCCTAACATCGTTCACGATGCGTCTGACAATTAAAAACTTAACTGTTGTACAATAAAAATTGCCAAAGCTATTAAGCAATAATATAAATGAAAGCTTTTACTCCTAGCATTTCCCATTATAGCGACACATTCAGCGTACAGTCAACATGCTTCAGATGTTTAAGGTTTCCAGTAATTTACGATCATTACATCTCTGTTTCTTGTAAGTCGATCCACTTAAGTCAAAAAACAGGTTGAAAAAGAAAAAAGTTCCTCATGTAATGCAGCCTACAGCTGATGTTCTTCCAAAGGATTTGCACTGAAAATAACCAGGCAATAATGAGATCAGTTATAACAGTCCGTATCTTATTTCTGCCTGGTAAATAATGAGACATTAACATTTTCCTTCCAAATCAGACAAAAGTACTGTATGTTGTTTGCACTGATTTCCAAGCAAACCTGACGTTCTTTTTTCAAAGTGAGACTGAAAATGAGAGTCTGAATCAGAGATGGACAGGTATTTCCACAAAGTAAAACCACTGTTTCATCCGAGACACTGCACACAGTCACCGCTCAACGTACAGAGAACGTTGTAGGCAAAAAATACTTTACTGTGTTTAGTGTAATCATACTATATAGGGTCCACGAAAGCTAGAAGCTGCAGTCCTGTGTTTCAGTTATGCTCACGCTGCCACAGCTTGCTTCACATTTTGATTTTTCAGACAATAGGAGAAATTGAAGGGACTCTCTAGAAGTTCAGATAATACGGAGAACTACTGAACATCTTTCACATCTAGCAACCAATCTGTATCAAAGTGTAAGACCACCGATTCAGGAGATTTTGTGACCTCGTGTTATTTCATGGAGGGTTGTGTGTGCGTGTGTGTGTTTTAAATAGACTCCAATCATCCGTCAATCAGGTTATTGCTCACAGATAGGGCTAAGATATTGATAATCTTCATACAATGAGACAAGTATCCTTCAGATAAATTTACACGAGTGATTTCAACTAACATCTGTGCCTGTTAGGACGGTTAAGCGTGTTACGACAGGCTTAGAGAACATTAGGAGAGTTGTCATTTAGTCGTCATTTGCAACTGGCCTGCGAGGCAGAATTGTAGAACCTGGTAAGACATGCACCTTCAAAAACTGGATGACATACAAAATACTGTTCTATGCACTCACGGTGGACTTCATGTTTATTCTGTTTCTGTCCATCAGGCTTATTTGTATGTTCTGCTAAAAAAAGCCAGCGGTCCCTTCCAACTTGCAATATCAACATTTACTCTATATATTCTTCTATGTCTACTCTTCTAGCCTGTATGACCTTTCCTACTAAAGTGTTTTTAAAACACAATAATGTAGTTAAAATTGTCTGATTTATTTTCAAATTACCTTAGTTTAGTTACTCAGAAGCAGTACATTTTTTTCCTCATGTTTATCCAATACCTATACTGAGAGAATTTAGAAGACAAAAGTAATTTTATAAAACACCATTAGATCACTTATTTATTTCAAAGTGAGCGACAGATCGATTTCTTCTAAATTGTTCATTCAGTGTAATTACACACATTTTAAATCACATTTATTTCACCTTCCACGTGCATAAATTCAAAGAAACAATATTTTTTGCCATTTGAAAACCCCATGAGTTACTGCAAGACAGGAACTATCGTGCATGCTCATGAAACTAGATTGGATAGTTTTGTCTTTCATAACTTCTATAAGAACAATCAGGTCTTAATTTTGTTAGCAAGATCTAAAATACGGACATACCTCACAACTGATGAGAAGTTTTTCTAGGATAGCTATTTCAGGGGTGGATGATGTACCAGGATTACTTTTAAGGTAGTTTTCTTCCTAAAGCTTTATTCCTACAATAAGCTATAAAGTAAATTATTCCTATACTGAATAGAGTTAACGATTTGTACACTTTATGAACACACAGTGAGAACAGAAGAAATGTAAAAAACCATTACAGGTTCCTAAGTATTTTAGGAGAAAAAAATGAGCAGCTTACTCTCCAGTCTGACTGGCCAATTACAGTGATTTGTTTCTAATAGAAGGATAATTTTCTTTTGGTAAAAAAGAAACCATTAAGTTTAGTGTTGTCATTTATTCACAGTCAGATTTTGTAAAGTGTTTGAACCCAACAGTTAATTTGTCATTTTCCTCTGTATTCAGTTTTGCTCCTGCATACGGTTTACGTGTGATGAATATAAATACAGCCCGATGAAATGCTCCTTAGAGCACTTAAGCACTTTAGAAGGTAGATAAAAGGGGAAACGAATTTTTAAAAGACGAAAGCTAAGGTCTAAATCTAGACCTACTTGCATGAGTTCAGCTTCTGCATTAGGCACAGAATCCATTTGTAAGACATCAAGCTGATACCAATAAAACAAATAACAGTCAACATGTTTTTTCCAGAATAAATCATTTCAAACCCATCAAACTTTTATTTTTTTGCAGTACAGTGACAGGTCTTGGGGATAAGAGAAAAACAGACTCTATAATTCACCATGACCTTAGTGTTTTACAGTCGCACATGATACTCTCATGAGTGAACACGGAAAAGATTGCCTAGATGAAGTTTACCCTATGTGGGATGATTATTAATCACTGTCAGTCTAAACAGATGAATAAAATGCGGTTCAGACACGTCTGTGCTAGGAATGACAGTTCCCTGTTTCCTAGTACCGCCATGGGTGAGAGATGGAAAGCATCCTTATTAAATTGGCAGATAATGCAGCTACGGGAGGTGCTGCAACTACACAGCAAGAAAAAGTAGAATTTATAGGGATCTTGACTAACACTAATAAATGAATACGGCACCACTGTGTATGAGCTTCAGCGATACAGGCTGGAGGAATCTTCGCTAATTTTAAAGTCAGTATCTTACCTTTTTTTCCCCCTTCCTTCAGAAAATAGCCATAGGCACGAGGAAGCTACGACTTTTCCTTTGTCCTTGGAAGCACTCTGTAATCTTTGTTTTATTCGGACAGAAGACGAGGCTCGTCACATCTGGTAATGATCCTTCTGCTCTGATCAGGAAAGGAAAAGAGAACTATTATTACTTTAACCTACACGTGGTGTAAACTGACAATACTGTAATATTGTGTCAAATTCTTCATGCACGTTTTTAACAGGAAATTTAGTGCTTGCCCATATAATGGAAGAGACCCGAAACTGTGCAAGGATGAGTGGGTGAGGCAGGCTTAGGTGGATTTTTAAAACGCTTTTGTCACCTAGCTGAGAAGTGGAAGGTATCGACAGCTATAGGTCAGTCTGAGACAGGAAATCACACACCGAGGCAAGGCACGAGCCGAGTAAAGAGGCAACTCAAGTAGAACTACAACCGTGTTTTATCTGCTGAGTACTGCTTATATTTCCACAGGATTATGAAAACCTTTTTGTATGTATTTTTGTCTCCGACTTAATGCACTGGCAGCAAACGTGTATCAAAAGGCTCGCTCTATTCTTCTCTAATTCTCAGCCCAGAACAGAGGTCGATAACGGCTCAGTGTAAGTGCATCACCTCAGCTACTCAAGGAGGCAGATGTTACCTTCGTCTTCTGAAGCACTTCCTGAATCCTTAACACTGTTAGCAATTTCTCTCCGTATACCTCTACAGATTTCACAATCTGCTGCTGTCTTCACAGCTAGCGGAGCTTATAGCAGGGGCACACAGCAAACCTGTCCGCGGCCCCGTTCCCACCTCTCCTCCCTGCCGGGGCAGCCTAGTAGCAGAATCAGCCAAACGCCGCGTAAAGCTGCTGCACATAGGCTGGTTTATAGTTTTCCGCGTTATCTTTCAAATGTTCATCTGTATTTCAGTAATTTTCCTCTCCCATGATGATCAGGGAAGGAAAACAACATTTTGCAAGGGTACAGTTAAACTCTGACTCCACAGCTGTCTCAAGGCAGCTGTTTTCCATAACCTTAGATTATGCTCCTCTTCAATAAAAGGTTAAGCTGTTGACGCAGCAATGTAATTAACAGTGCTTTTGCCAGGAAAGATGGAGTATATTTTGGAACAGAAATTTGGGTACTTTTCAAGACCACAAGAAACAACTAGTCTCTGTTCTTGAAAGAAAACTCACACGACAAAGCAGGTGGGCAAGCACATACTATGCAGCAGCTCAAAAGTTTTCATTTTGCTTCAGGAACCACGTAACGTTTTCAAGTTCATTCAAGTCCTGAAGAGCAGAATAACTTTTATTATCTATTTTTGTTTTTAAGGGGAGCTGGGTGCCTAATGCGCTTTGAGAATCTAGCGACTATATTCTTAGTTCCTGAAGGAATGAGGACACGCTTGTTAAAACATGTTCAGTTAATTTGACACATATTCGCTGGAAGAAAATATGTTACCTTACAAGTTGTCTACTTCTGTATCATGTTAAAATACATTTAAAATCTTTTTCTCCAGTGAACTGTGCTATTAATTTACACAGCAGAGCTTCAGACCTAAAAAGGTTTTCCAGGAACTGAAGTGACTGATGTTAACATTCTTCATATTTTAGAGGAAAAAGGAAAAAAAGAGCCATTTGCTGGCATGCGAGTAATCTAGTTTTGGGATTACAAAGGTAAACCTCATCTATATCAGTGTAACAGAAACAATCTTTCTTTTAAATTGTTTTCTTGCCGTCTATACGGATTACACAAGAACATCTGTAAAACAATCTGTGAGCATTTCTGATGCCAGTGTCTCTCTTCTACCAATAATCTCCTCTTAAATCCAGTGAGAACTGAACAAGCACAAATTACGGGCAGGATGTGACCCATACGCTCATCGCCTCTTTGCAACTTGAGTTAGAAGTATGTAACTGCTGTGCGGGGAGGTACCTTTTTCACACGTCTAGTACACAGAGCCAAAGATCTGGCTTCTAATGGCATTAACGAGGCTCTGCCTTCTCACGTCAGGCATTCTGGCCCCCACGTTACGTTTTTCAGCATTAGGTGTTCGTGGAGCACCAGTATAAACTGGATCCTGAACATCACTTAGATTAAAATATAAACACAAACCAAACAGCTATTTTTTTGTCTTATTCAGGAGCCGGTTGACAGCTTGCAGAAGGCGGGCTGTGTAGCTGCCCGGAACGGGTTACCACGTGTCCCAAGCCTGGTGTGCTACCGAAACCACGAAACTGGAGACCAACTTGCCTGGCTATAATTCACGGCACCGCAGTGAGCCACAATCTCCCGCCCCCCAAAATGGATGAGGGACGAGAACGCTCTTATTTAATTACTCCAGTGGAATATTGACACTTGTAATTCATTTTCATGCCCTTTCTCGTCAATACCTTTCCCTTCCTTACTGCTGCTTCTGTGCGCATTCGCAAATCCTCCTTTCGGGAAAATCACCGCAGATATTCTGCTAATACATGTATTTTTCCTTCTTGTTTTCCTTCCCGCCCTTGAACACGAACATCTGTCTGCTTCTTAGAAAGCCTATCTTCACAACAACTGCTGAAAGCAATGACTCTGTACAAGCCTTCCGCTGCTCAGAGAAGGATCTCCCCAGCACGCCCATCTCTGCGGCAGAGAACTTCCCCCTCCTCGTGCTCTCCGACGGCAGTACCGAAATTCAGCAGAGGAACCCGCTGAGAAACCTGCCCAATTCCCAGGCCTCCAGCTTTCAGCAGATGTTGGGAGGGACGCGTTCCTTCCCACCTGAGCTGTCAGTGAACAGCAACCACGGCAACGTCGTTGCCAGACAGTGCCGCCAACTCTGCCTCCATCCCGCAGCTACGGGCCACGCTGCTGCTTCAGTGATTTTAAACGGCAGCCTAAGACACAGCACTAACAACTTCACTGCTGGCATCACGGAGACACCCTCACCGATTGTCTTTATTTTTTAAATAATAACGTAGTTATGAAGTTAATTGTACTAACACAAACAATTAATACGATAATTTTAAGGCAGGCAAACTGGCATGCCCTGCTTACAGCACCTTACGTAAAAACTCCTGCTGGAAATAGAACGTAAAAAAACCAACTCTGCTCTTAAAGTACACGGACCTGTGCAAATTCTCCGTAAATTAAGAGAGCTTTGTTACACAAAAAAGATAAATTTTGAAATGTGTTGCATGAAACGGAACGTTACAATTTGGAGAAGAAATGAGAAGGATCTGGCGATGATATCGATTCCTGCAGTTATCTGGCTAACTGAAAAATACTAAATAAAGGGGGGGGGGGTATTTGCTTATACTAAATATTTACTTTCTATTTAAGTAATCAGCTGTGTGACGCTATACGAATTGGGCATCACGGAGGGTCTTTTCCTTTGTTCACTAAATTGCAGCCACGACTCCCCGCACGGAGAGTGCCTTGAGGAAAACACGTCTCCTCTTTGCACTTACCCCAACTAGATGTTTCTGGATGTACACACATAAGGGGGATCGCAGGTGAAAATGCTGCTAACCACAGATCTGACCGTACCCATGGGTCCAGTTTCTTCTTAGCTGAGTGTTAAAAATGAGTATGGCATCAGATCTGTAAAGAGAAGAATTTTAATTGAGATTGCTGTCTGGAAGTACTAATAAAAACCTGGTTTGAAAACAAATACCAGGCGATCCGTCACAATTTTTCTGGCAGCTGCCATGGTATGATAGCTTTCTTTCCTGATTTATTTTCTTTACATGTCCAAATCAAAGTGCCAGCTTTGGTAAACGGTATTGTAAGCGCCAGCATGAAACAAAAATAGTGAAACTGCCTCTGCTTCTCTCTCACTACCGGGACACGATTTTTATTTTGTACTAAGAAAGCTAAATTCAGCTTTGCTGAAAATTGTGTAGCTGTAACTAGCTGGAGCTGTTGAAACGCAATGCCAGGTTTACAGAAACACTTCCCATCTGCAATACTCTGCTACAAACACTCCTACTTTCATTGAGCGTGTGCTGGCAATAAAAAGAGAATTAGAGTTTGTAAGTGGCCAGACAGCTGGTGAAAAGATACTAAAAGATGAATAGGAGACCCTTCATCATTTACAGCAGGCAACGGCGAAGCAAAAGCCAGGCTAGCAGGAAGGAATTATATTACCCTTCAGGAATTACTAATAGTTACATTTTGTTTTTGAATAATATTCCAGACCCGAATAAAGACAAACTAGAAAACCTTCTACAAAGCATGACACAGCCATGAATGCAACGACATCTACATGCAACAGCAAGACTGGCTTCAGCCTTAATTCTACGAGAACCACAATTTTGTTGAGCAAATGAAAACTCATGTAGGTGAATTTTGTTGTTACGTTCCATCATAACGCTCGGCTAAATTCAATTTCTGTAGCTTTTGGAGTATTATTAGAGCATCCTATATATACCTTCGGCTTTATTGGATGAGAGAGGAAAAGACGGTGTGTCTTCTAGGAAAGGATACAGCTATATTGACATAAACGATGACACATTCTACTGAATACAACGAGTATGAGAAATGGGAACGTGCAATTCCTTCATGTACTTTTTTAGCAAGCTTTTAAGCTGTAAATTCTAAATTACATATGCAGATAAGAGTTAAACAATATCCATTTAAATAAACATGCTACCTGGACCAGGAAAAGGAAAATTTGGATTGGTGTAGCAACATCAAAGCATTTTGTTCAACGTAGAACAAAACCTTTCACTTAATCTGGGTCTTATTTAACCATATCGCATGGGTTTTTTTAGTGAAGATCAATTTTAATACTAAAGCTTTAGTGCATTTTTTAACCTGCATTACGCTGGCAGCTCTCTGGGTTAACCTTAATTTTCGACAGAATATTTCGCTGCTTCTGACATTGTGTCTTAAGGTATAAAATACAACATTTAGAAAGACTTGTCTTAAAACCCAGAGGTTCTGAAGGCTTTGATGGGAGTAGGCAATAGCTGTTCCCTGAGTTGAGAAGCATGACATTTTAAACTCATGCAGGATATATAGAACAATTACGAGGAAGAGAGCTCACCTAGAGTAAACCTCACAAATCAAGGCTGTAGTAATATTTGCATTGCTAAAGAAATACCTATTGCAAGACATGTATTAAATGTCCATGGAACTATTTTCCCTATAAATGCAGAATATACTGGTCTCACAAACTAACTGTCTGAGCCGTATCAGGGATTAGCATTGATGCCGTTAATTCATAAATACTTCAAAGGCAACGCCTATCAAGTCAAACACTTTTTTCATCTTTGTGGTGCTGCGTATTTTACTTTTCCTCTTCTAAAGAGCTAATCCACAGGCCTGTTTAACTAATAAGTACTTGCAAACCACACTGCTATTTCAGCTCTGTGTATCGGGCAAAAACTGCAGGATTTACTGCACTCACCCATGAGCACCCAATTCATTTACCTACCAGTGCACAAGCGGTGCTGGGCATAAGTTGCAGGGATGTAGGAGCCCGAGGCCCGTCTGTGCGGGCCAAGATCAGGAACTCTCTGGGTGACCCACACTGGGTCAGGGATACCCCCGAGTTGTTTGTTTCCTTTGACAAAAGCAAAATTACCGTTTCTAACCTGCAACCAAAGTAGCGTGTAGTGCCAAAGCCGTGTCGAAATTTGTTCCTTGAATTTTCACCAAAATCCAAAGCATATTGCAACTGCAGGGAGCACAGAAATATTAATTTATTTTTACACGTGTTCTTTACTGACTAAGAATCTATGACAGCAACGTAGATTTTCAATGTATGCTGGTATTTTTTTCAAAAATAAACTAGTCTGAAGTTTGTAAACTACTACAAAATATATTACGTGTAAGTCTGGCCAAAAAGAAATGAATTTTGAAGAATGGAACGGCCATTGACAAATTATGTGACATTTGAATACGGTGGAATAAACAGGTACCATTTATTCACTTATTTTGTCAGCTTCAGTCAAACGTTATCCATAATTTCTGGAATGAAATAAAGTAGGGAAGCAGAGTGGCAACAGGCAACAAGGACATCACAGAGCAGCGGGGCAGGCACAGTGCCATTCTGGTCCATGGCTGTGTCCTCCATCTGTACTTCTATCGCTATATGATAAATGAAATTATGTCATAAAGAGCTGCCAATAATACTGATTTCTTATGTTCATTTAATCAATTCATTCTGATCTGTACTAGGAACAAAATTCTTCTCTTAGATTATCTGCCTTTTTACCAAAACTCACGTGCCTCTTTTTCTAAAAGGAATGTGATTTATTCCTGAGTTTTATAGATCTCATTCAATTATTATAATGCAGAAAAGGTCTATGGAATCACTCTAGAGATTAAAAGGATATTTTTGGATTTTTCTGTTAATCATATTAATAACTAGACATGTGTAAATTATTTTAATTAGAAAAGTAATAATTGTACATAAACTCTTTTAAATATCCTGCTCCTATATCCTCCTGAGGTTATTTTATAAGAAATATGGAGAAAATGAGAGAGAATAAATGTAGTATGTAGGTCAAAACTAGAACATAAAACAAAAATCCAACCTCCTCATGTACCAGAGCAGACACGTCAATCTCAGTTTAGAGCACGTGTAGCTGAAGGGACCTAACTCAAAATCCGTGATTCTTGTTTTAATTCCCATCCAAACCCAAAACACACATATAGGAATAAAATCCCAAGGATTTCATTAATTCAAGCCCCTTTTGAACTCTGACCTCGGGATGAAGTTCTCAGAGGCACCTTCTTCTTTGGGCTCTAAGGTTCACGCACACACAGAGCACATCAGCATCACTTCCCAGCCTGGCGTCCCCGTGCGCTATCAGCCTTGGCACGGCACAGGCTGCCACTACTGTCTACCCTCAAAGTAGACACACTCAGAAAACCTGTGCCGTCGAGTTTCCATCCTGCGGAGCTGCGATTTGGAGGATGCTAACACCGCTGACAATGGAGCACACCCATTTTAAAGCGGGCTGTTTAACATGGGCCACAGAGACAGCAATGACATCTGCTGAGCCGAACTTTCACCAACTCTGCGACAGTAAGACACGTATCTGTTTAAGAACAAGGACCACAACCAAACACTTCAAAGCACCTCTTTGCTTCTTTTCTCTCTCTCTGAAAACTAATCCAACCTAAACTGTGGCTTACGAACACAAACCTGATTTGTAACCGATCCAGATTAAAGGAGATCCTTCGTTCTTCTCTCAGAACGTCTCGTACACCACCCGTATAATCAGCTCCACGAAAAAACACCCAACTGGTAACAAAGATAAAATCCACCAGAAACGTAAATTGTAAATTTAGAGAACATGATCACAACGCTGACCTGGGATTTATTTCAATTGTCTTGTTGATGGCAATAAACCTTTGAGGACCAGACACCTTTCTGAGCTCTGAGATCCCAGTACACAAAGGCATCTCAGAGAGACACACAGATCTTTGGAACAATTCTCCAGATTTCTCACAGTTGAATAGACTATAATCAAATGAAACAAGTCTATATCATTTTAAATGAAATATAACATACTAAATATTCCGTTATAAAACCACACACTCCAATCCACGGCATGTTCGATTTTGGATCAGTACTCAAAAGATAATAAATCTAAGATGGAGATTACAGGCCCCCCCATTTCTGCTTCAGTCATTCACGTCTGTACGTTATAATGTCATTTACAGGCTGTTCATGGTACCAAACAGGAGATAGCACAAAGAAAATGTCTCTGCTTGTGTAAATGGTGATTATAGTCCATCGCTACAGCAAGTGCTGTCCTGAAATCCTGCTAGAATAATCTGACTTAAAACTGCCAGACGCTCTCTACTTCTGCATCGTTCTCGTTCATCGCTCCAGCGGTACTTTCACTTTTATAGAGGAAAAGAGACCTTCTTTTCTGATGTGTAACCTCCAATGCCTACACCTTGCAGCTGAGTTCCAGGAGTTCCTCTTTTCCATCCAGAGAATTATGAAGGGCTGGTCTGACCGCGATTAATTTTATATAGGTTTATTTACTTTGTTTAGGAGGCACAGCTGCTAAATAAGTCAGTAAGAACGGGGAAAAAAGAGCAACTTTAGGTGTAAGAAAGCGTGCAAAAGTCTGCAACAAGGAACCACTTTTCATGGTGCACCTGGGATGAGGGCTCCCTGGGCAGGCTGCTTCAGGATGCAAAAGCCACAGCCCGGAGAAAGGAAGAGGAAGGCAGGAAGGTCTCCGGTCTGATGCTGAAGAGTCTGTTTACAGCCACAAACTTTGTATGAGAGCCTATCAAATACCTTTAACACCGAAAGCGTGAGCGAGGCTCCGGCGGGGAGCGGAATTGGTCAGAGGACCGAGGAACAGAGGGGAAGGGAAGCAGCTCAGCCGCAGCGTGGTGTGGGAGCGCCCAGACATACCCGTCCTGCCGAGGCTGGGGGAACACAGGTGTCCTCTGTCAGCCCGGGTCTGACTCGCCCCTCAGGAACACTTTGAAGATGAGTGCTGAAGCAGATGAAATCGGGACGCACGCAAACAGCTCAGCGTCACACGCACACCGGCAAACAGAGCAGCGAGGGCGTTACAGCTCCTTTGGAAGATCCGCGGCCCTGCGTCCCACAAAGGGACGCCCCAGAAGGATGGGAGAACATCGCTGTACAGATCTGATTTACGTCCCTTAGAGAAACTTGGTTCGGTCAGGAATATCGACCAACACGCCCAGACCTGTCAGGCCGGTCCAAGCCGATGAGACCTGATCAATGCCCTTCGCCCTAAGCCAGCTCAGCCCCCGGCCGCTTCAAGGGCACAGCCTGGACCTGAATCACGTCTGCCCCGAATCAGCGTCCCCTGCCTGAGATCAGAGAACTGTCCTGTTAAATCCGTACCGCTGCTTCAGCTCCTTGACTGCGGAGAGCTGTTGGCCGATTTAACCACCCCTACAAGCGCATGTAGAATAGGTTGAATTAAGCTGTGTGCGTCACTAATTACAATCACTGCAACTTGTGCGGGCCTTACGGGCAGAAGTCTGCTCCTTTCACAAGCAGCACACACACATAGTCTGGAATCGCTTAAATATAATTATCGGAGCCCCCAGGGCTCTGGCCCCGGAGCGTCAGAGTGGCGACACTCCTTACAGCCAGGTTCATCCGCATTGTTCATGTCTATTTTCACGCAGCGATTACGGGAATGCCTGCACGTGGCACCACTACTGAAGATCTGTTAACACATCTTTTGTTCACGCAACTCCTTTCCAGCCAGTTTTAACGACTGAATAAAACGGCAGTTGAGGAGGTTTGAGCTCTCTCTCCGCGGACCACATTTTTGTCAGCAATCGCATCTCTGAACTAGCGAAGAGCATCACCAACACACCACCTGGTACTGGCTACAGCCTGCAAGAAAGACCTGACGTGACAGTAATGAAGAATCATCGAGGCAAGGAGCACGAAGTGCTGCGTGGGCTGTCTGTGGCAGTACGCGGTATTTTGTCGTGCTGCACTAAGGCAATTTCGATAACACACCGATGATGCGGCTGCAACTGACATATATTGAAAACAAGCAGTTACCGCACGTTTTATGGCTGTACATATAAACGTATGTTTTAATGGACTATTACTTTGCCCAGAGAACATTCAAGGATAAGGATACATGGCTAGGCTGATTTGGTAAGACTTCGTGTTGTTGGGAAGTCGGATCTCAAAGGCTGCTAAGAACATCAGAAGCTGTAGCGGAGGGTTCCAGAAGGTCCGGCACAAAATAAGGAGAGTTGAGCCTTGCAGGTACAAGCACAGATCAATACCAGAAGCCCCAAGTGAATAAACACGAATCACGGGTGATCAATTAGCGATCACTGAAGAAATGCAGCCCTGATAGCAGGGTACAACCAGTTGCAGAGCGTAAGTGGAACACCTACAGAGTTCTGCAGCCGCTGGCGACCGACAGCATAGCCAGAACCGACTTTTGACTGTATACAAGGTCCAATGAAATTAACTATTAACGTGCTTCACTTCAGAATAGGGTGTGAAGGGTATGATCCCCTTGACAGTCTGTAACACCACAAATTAAGTATTTATTATCACAAAAGGAAATGCAACATTTGGCTTGTGTTAGCATGAGACTTCACCCTTGCAGCTGGGAATTTACATGCAAGAATACCTCTGTTTTCTTCTCGTGGGTCAAAACCGTATGTTACAACAGTGTTTAACCACGAGGGGAAAGGAATCCTTACTCTGTTGACCTTCTGAATGTAGCTGACAGAATTGTGAACAAATCTTATTAGAATTATATATCAGCAGAGGGACTTCAGCAGAACAAAAAATCAGGGCAGATGCATTCTTAAACTCTTTGCTGTGCTGTGCGAAGAGGTTTAACCACGGCTAAGAGGAATTTTCTACCTATGCTTTCATTAACTTTGAGGAACTGTCATTAACTGTGCAGGAACTCTTAAGGATTAATGTATATTTTTAATGCTAAGACATAGATGAAGTCTTTCTCTTGAAAGACGAGATAACTGGCTACATGTTTTCATTTTAAAAAAATTCTTTTCAAAGGCACAGAATTAAGAACACCTACCCTAGAACTAAGTGCTCTTTAAACCCATGAACTGCTCTAAGCATAGGGAAGAAGATAGAAGTCAGTCGAGGTCTGTTTGAGTGAGACCCACCTAGAAGCTTTCTGCCCAGCTCATGTTACTGCCTCATGCATGGTGCTATTTCAAGGAAGACACTTCTCTTTCAGAACCTTTTCCAGCTCTTAGCAATGCCAGCCTGGGTCTCTGCACTTACTTCAGCGAGAATCTGCAGAAACGCCGAGAACAGGGATTTCTGAAGGGCTTTAGCTGGGGGTTATTTCCCCGATTTTCTTTGCCTGTGATCCTTACCTTGTTCACTCCCAGATAACAACATCACGCTGAGACGCATTTTCAGCCTTATCTTGGGAGAGAGGGAACACCACTTTAGAGGAGAGGGGAAGGAGTGGAGGTCAAACTCTCTTCCAGTACAGTAACACATGAAGAGCCCCGACTCAGCAGAGACTTGTCTCCAAAGCAGCTTCAGGATCACGAAGGCTTACCTTTTCTCCTGTTCTCCACCATTAACTTTGGTCTCTGGTTCTACTGACCCACAAGGAGATCGCTGAAGCACTAGGAGTGGTGGAATCTGACCCCTGGAGATCTTCAGTACTTCGCTTGTCAAGACCTGATCATTTTTCAAGCAGATCCTGGATCAGACGATCTTCAGCAGTTCACTAACGGTAGGGCAGACAAGGAGAAGGTGGATAAAGACTCTACAGTTAACACTCCTGAGCATTCACACAAGAAGGAACTAATTAATGTATGGTAAAAGACATCTGAAAATTCTGAGTATGCTAAACCCAATTATTAATTATCTCGATAATCTGAGGAGGTCCAAGAGTGCCTTGTGGTACTGTCGAGCAATCAGTATATAAGTACATAAAGACACCAGTGATTCTACATCGAATTTGAAATTTTTTCCCCAAAATGGAGACAAAAATCTGTGCATTTCCTCAGTTTCATCAGAATACACCAAGTATTTGTTGTCTTGATTTACTTGACCAGCTGCAACTAAGGACAGACAGGTACACCGACCCTTCAAATGAAGTTTAAAGCTGGTTGAAAACTACTGAATTTCTGAACCTACATTGAAAAAAAAAAAAAAAAAAAAGATGGCGAAATTGAATATTGCCAGGAGACCACAGATGACCACTTTCTGTTCAATGCTTTCTATGGTGAGTTTGAAACGTTTCTGTGTGGTTTTACTCTTCCTTCATGTTCATACCTTGTCTATTTAACTACCTTCAGGGTAGTTACCTATAGAAAAAGGCACAACGAAATCCCATTCTGAATCGATCTTTTAAGTTCCATTCTAAATTAATGAAATAATTAAAAATCAATACTGAAGTAGCCGATAATCAGACGAGAGCTGGCTGTGGAGTGGACTGGGCTCTGCACAGACATCTCCTGTGAGTGGAGGACATTAATGGCACAGGCAGTGCTGTTCGGGACACGGTTGCCTTCAAACAGCAGTACAGATTCGAGCCGAGCTTCATACACTGGCATGTTCTGCAAAAAGGATTAAACTGGACTTTAGCTGGTCTAAGAAAACAAAGGAATGGGTGTTAAATATCCACATGCCTAAGACAGAAATTGCATTTCCATCCTCATTTTCCTCCCTTTGCTGGTCCGTGCAGGCAGCCCCCAGTTTCCTCCAGTAGAATGAGGACGTTCTGCTGCATCGCAGGGCTCTGTCTCAACCTCACCCTCACGTCAGACGGGCTCTGGCCCATGATCGGGGTGCCCCGTGCCTGCTCTATTTTGTTCTGATGTTATCAGGATGGCATCTGCCACCTTGCTGCTGATCTTTGCGAATAAATTTTGTTTTCCCCATAAACCTTTAGAAAACGCTCTTTATTTTACTTCAGTGGTATAAAATAGATGCCTGATGCGAAATTTTCTGTAATGAACATTTGCTCGCTTTGGACATCTGCCTGTTTACACGCGATGCTCAATCCCACAGCGTATCGTAACTGCGGGCTCCCTCGTATTAAGGCATCTCATATTTAATCTGTATGTTCTTTGAATGCAAAGCATGTTATAGCTCGCGTTCAAACCGCAGCATTAGTAAACTGAGCCCTCCTTTATGTGTGCACGTGGGTGAACTGGGCGTCTCACAACCCATTCAAACAGATGCTTTAGCTTTAATGATATTTCTAATCATCTCACTTATGCCCCGAGGATATTTTCTTATGCTTTATTCTCCTGTCATGATTTCTACTCATTACAGCAAAGCGTTATTTTAAATCTACTTTTTGTATTTGAACTTACTTCAGCATCAGCTCTTAAACAACTTTTTTTTTTTTTTTTAAACCATGCACTTTCCTTGTTCTCTCTAATTATACGGACTGTCTGCAAAGGCATCGGCAGTGTATAGAAAAACAATACACATTTCGGTGGTAGCTTGTGATCTTTGCTGGTGACATCAGCGGTGATTATTTTATGCTTTCCTAACAGTTAAAGTCAGGAAATTTCTTAACTCCAAACTACCTTTCTACTGCCTACATTTTCCGCCTCAAACCTAAAGCCTTATAATCGTATCTATTAAACAGATGCTTAAAAATCAGAATAAAACCGTCAGTCTCTTTGCAGCAAGTAGTTTAGTTTCAATTGTTTGGTCTTTTATTTCATGCAAGTCAGATGCCTGAAGAAGTATTTGCTCTCTTATGTGCGCATATGGATGCGTACATGGATGCGTACATGGATGCGTACATGGATGCGTACATGGATGCGTACATGGATGCGTACATGGATGCGTACATGGATGCGTACATGGATGTGTAACTCCATGCTATCAAGGAGACCCTTCTTGACCTTTTTGTTAGAAAGAGGGGGGGAAAAAAAAAAAAAGCTCAAATTCAGGGTGTAAAGTTTGATCCCAAAAGGATTTCTCAGGTTACTGAGGGGTGCATGGCTAAATATGGCAGCAACACCTGCTTCAGCAAACTCACTTCTAAAATCTGTTCAGAATTGCACTGCAAATTATGAGCCTAATCGTTGCCCATACTCACAAATAAGTCAAACTGTCATTAAAATCTTGTTTCCTTATTTTGTATGGACATTAATTCAGAGTAAGCAAAAAGCCAAGATTTCTGATTAAAAACTGTCTTTAAATTTTAATTAAGAAAATAAACGAAACCTTGGCAGAAGCGACTGCCAAAATAAATTAGGAAAGCAAAAATTGACAGTTCCATTATTTACAATAATTACCAGTAGGTATTGATCATCCAGAACTAATCACAAAAAAATCTGGAAAAAAATATTCCTACTAATTTGCAATCTGAAATTAATCATCCATAGCCATATGTATTTGCTTTCCATGAATATCTGACAGATTGTTTCTTAGAATTAATGAAGAGAGAGCATGCTCTCCAAAGCATGTTTTCAGTCGTTGTGTTTGAGAGTCAAGTGTTTGCATCCTATCAATAAACACGACAATGGCATGGGACAAAATTATAACGAATTACTCTGAAGCAGGAAAATACTAGTTCTGAAGCATTCTAGCATATACGTGACCGCTTTACTATTAGTGTTATGACCAAAAAATTAATTGTTTATAAATATTCTACCAAAATAAATACAGAAGCCATTAAAAATAGTTATTTACTCACATGTTTTCCATTCACAGATTAGTCTAAGCAGGTATAAAATTCTGATCTGGCAGCTGGTGTTCTTCCCCCATGGAGAGCTTTCATACTGAGTTTTTAGCTTTAGTTAGAAGCTGATAAAAAAAAAAAGTATTGGAATTAAAAAGGGAAAATTTATTTTTCCTCTTTTTTTCCTCAAAGCCTTTTCCAGTTCCTTACTTTTACAAAAGTTTTGGCTGCTCTTATCATGAAAAATTCTCATTTCTCTTACGTCTTTTCTTAAATGTTAATAATGCTTTTGTGGAAGGGAGATTTTTGATGCCTGAAAGCCACTATTTACCACTTCTATACTTCCTACCTCTACTGCCATGATTTGCCAAGATGAAGACTATGCACATGCAGATTTATGTTAAATAAGCCCAAACATTTTAGTTGGCAACAGACTATGTTCCAACTAAATACATTTCATTTGCATCTACAGAGGATTTAATTTTATTTAGCAAAGATTAGTCTGCAATCTGTCTAAATCTTGATCTTGGATCTAACGCAAATACTTTGTCTCCAAAACTTGGCAAATCCAGCCTCTGAGTCTCCTGGTTTGGGAGGGGGAAGCACTCAGCAGGCTGGTAGCCATGGCTGCCCTTGGAAGAGGTCTTGGAAAAGACTCGCATTATGAAATCCGTCTGCCTAGGACACGCAAACGCGTGCTCACACGTCCACACGCACACCTCAGTCCTGTCTTCCTATCCATACAAACTGATGCTCTGAAAGCCCCTGGCAGGTATTTTATCAATTTCCAGTTAAACGAAGATTTTATAGTCGGTGCGCATGAAGTTGGTTTACTTGAATTAAGAACAGAAGCGCTCCGGCGTGTTGGCTGGCACGACCCCCTTTTGGTCAGCCTTTTAAATAGTCCGTTTGCCGTAAGTTATTTCAGAGGAGCCTTGAGAGCCTGGACTCAGAAATCCGGCCAGGCGTACTCAGCGCGCTGGGAGATGGCTGCACCGCTCCCGCTCTGGCTATCGCATCCCTGTCGGGAGGAGCGCTCTGCCTCCCCAGCCGCGGGCAATTCTGCTTCAGGGCCCAGTAAGGAAAGGTCGGGGTCTGGTAGGGGAAGGAGGTGCTGCAGAAGCCTGCGAGATGACCTCACCGAAAAGAGGGCGCTCAGGAAGCTGGCCGAATTACGCTGCTTTTCCTGCACAGTCGCCCTCTGATGTTACCAGCTGTGATTTTCTTTGGGACGTGCCTCTGGAATCTGGTCTTTATTTTCAAGAAGAACCAGACAATAAAGATAAACGAGGCGTCTCACGCATCCATGCAGTAAGATGAACATAACTTTCATTTTCACGAGTTGCATTATCTTATTGTTTTGCCTTTTAAGCAAAGACCAGTGCGCTCATATTTTTGTCACTGCTTGGGGATTTAATATCGTACTGAATCAAATGCTTTTCTCATATTGAGGATATCTGCATCAGAAATGCTACTGATCTCATAATGAGAGTACCTAAAGAAAGGATAATCTGGTATTTTCTATTTTAACCAGCTACGAAGACTTGCAGAACACGTTCACATTTACTGAGTATTTCGTGCCTTATAAAGGATTTTTTCCCCTCACACCTGAACACAATGAATGGAATAACATCTTGATTTCAGGTTTTATTGGAAAATGACTTGAAGCATCCTTGGCTAACTTCCATATAACAGACAATTTTTCATGAAAAATCTAAAGAACAATATTCTATAATTCTTACAGTAGAAGTCTCTGGTCTTAAACTGGTGACTTTCCAACACGCACATCACACTCAACATTTTAGTGTTCTTTAGGAGGAAATCCTTACCCATATGCGTCACGCTTAATTGCACATGAATTTCAGGGGGGCTTGGCCCACATCTTGTAAGGACAAGCCCTAATATCATAAATAAGTTGTACAAAAACTTCCTACTCCAAAAGATCTTATTATTAAGGCTTTATACCTCTAATACGACAAAATTCTCATTAGCTCCTTGGATAATAGAATTCTAAAGAATAAAATCTGCCATCTGCTAGAAATGGAAGCCAAATTGGAAAAGCTAAAAAAACGTGCATTCTCTAATAATAACAACGTGTCATGAAAATTCTACCAGGAATCCTTTATACTCACTTCTCCCTGTGCGGTAGCCTATTATGTACATGAGTAAGCACCACAACATTTGTTAAAATATCACTAAAATTTCTATTATTTATTCCATTCTAAAGGGTTAACAGTATCTCCATGAGCACCACGAGTTGCTCATTATAATAATGCCGTGTATTTGCAGATACGCAACAAGTAGAACTGTTAAAAGGAGAAGGATTAAAGAAGTAATTATCTTAACATTTTAGAGGTTACTCTTAAAGCTACTGTTCTTCTATGACCATGACTCCACACTGGGCTTAAATTGCTCTGAACCGAGGAGATATTCCAGAGAAAATGGTCTAATTTGGGGAGGAAAAAAAAAAGGGTGGGGCTCTGTCTCAAAAAAAGCCACCACCCCAAACACACCTCCTAATCAAACAACCCCTCTGGGCAAGAATGGGCAATAACCTCTCAGAAAACTCTCCATTGTGGGCTCAGTTTTCATTGTATTAAGAAGTATCAGTCTATTTTGACTTAACTCAGAATCAGCTTGAGGTTTCATCTAAAGACATTTTATCTAAAGACATTTTCCTCTTAATTATAAGTCTAATAAGCTACATGACAAGTAGACTGGAAGAGTACTGTTATATTACCTAGAATCGTCATGACTTTTTTTTTTAAATGCAGGCACATAATGCTAAAATTAAACATATTGCATAATCCCAGATAACTGGACTGTAATCTCATTTCAGTTCTTGTTTCTAGAAAAAAGAGGAATATTAGTTAAGGTGTTTAGCCCACGGCTCATTGTGACCCGAACGCTGAGTACACGCAAAGTGCAAACCGGCCGTCCCCTTTCTCTTTATCACATTAACATATGAAATATTATGTGTATAGACCATATCGGTCATGGTAAGGAATGAAGATAATTCCTAAATCAGAAGTTATCTTATTCTAAATTGTGAGGCTTCATAGTGATTAGAATTTTTGACAGCCAGTTTAAAGCTTTTCCATCAGAAAATTCTCATCGCCTGTGTGTTCTAAATATACTAACAGTGAAGATTACTGTGATGAGCCCTTCTTCTATAACTTAGGACTTACCCAGTGAGCCTTCATGCCAATTAGTAGATGTTTATCAGATTCACATTTCTATAAAACTCAGAGTTTAAAATCCAACCCTTTTCCGGGCTATTTATGTAATGCACATTCACAGCAAGACAAATTAACGAGCTTTGTGATCTCCGATTAAACATACTGCAAACGTACAAAATATTGCTCAACACAAAAGGAGAACGGTGATTAAAAGCGGGACGAGCAAAAGACTCTTTATGTTTTCCAACAATGTGGAAAAGAGAAATAATGATTAGGGGAGCTTGTTTCTATCAGAGAGAGATGAAAGAAGCGCAAAAGAAAACATCTTCCAGACACGGAGTTATGTGTTGCTAAGCACTAAGAGCAGAGAATAAAAGCAGAAATACTAAGGCCAGAAAGATACACCCTTCCCTTTAAAAAATTAATGGTACAGAACTCATAAACAAAATACACGCTTTGTTAACTACCATTTTATGGAACAAAACCTTGAAGGAAATAACGTGTTTCTTGTTCCCGTTCACTATCATCCGACAACACCCAGCTACAGATGACGTGTGGCAGTCGCCGTGGGGATTACTCTGCCACGTGCAGCGTACGCACCGCTTTGGAACCCAAACCAAAGAGTTACTGCACGGAATTACCCACTAGCACAAAGCAAGAGTCACAGGTATGGAAACAGGAATACTGGCAACTTCTGTTGGAAAACCAGAAGATTTCCCTATATTTCTTTATACATCAGGGGAAAAAAAGACTAAGTTCTGGTGAAATTTACCTTCAGGATTTCTGAAAACAGACAGTGTCGAACTTTCGTAACAGATTTTATTTTCATTATAAATCAGGATATTGGGACAGAATCGATAGCAACTATGCTTTGCTATGCAACAACAACCCATCTTAAGTGAATGCTGCTGATTTGTGCACAAACTCCATTTGCTAGTCAGACTAGCTTTTGGTTTGCGTGAAGACTCACTGGCGATTCTGCCTTTGTGTGTGATACTAATTTTAGATTCTGAGCTCTGCACTCGCACTTTCTACGGGATTGGCAACAAAAATCATTTACAGCGGTGCTGTATAACGAAGACATCGTCGGTTAAGAATCAGATATGAGACAAATACGTCTATCTCATCCCAAACCAGGGCGTGATCTGAACCGCGACCTAAAGTTGAAGGTTTTTTTAAATGTTGTTTTTAAGTATACTGAAGGGGAAAGGGTAGACGAGTTTAGCTTTTTTTTTTTTTTTAATATGAAGTAACATTTCATCCTTCGCTTACCTGGCAATAATATTTTGAATACCTCTGTATTCTTCCAAGTTTATACTAATCTCACAAAATGAAGTAACTGGCTTCTTTTATGCTTCTATTTAATGTCTGCAAGAACAAAGTCTAGCGAAATATATTTAAAATGTTAAAAAGAAATATAAGGTCCTCTTGCGTTCCTGTGTATTGTTCTGTTTACATTCACTACCAACTTCCTAGTTTTACACACGACCAAAAAGTTTCTTCTTTAGCGCTAAATCCCAAAGTTGTAACTTCTAGTCTCCTACAAAGCACCATTCTTAATTCTTTCAGGAAAAACCCCCCCCCACAGTTCAAAGTCTAAGTTCCAAGTCTTTTCCAAAACTTCTTTATAACTAGCAGAATTATTGTAAAAAAAAAGGACATTAGGGACAACTCTATTTCCCACACCAGTGTATTGCAGTGCAGGGCTGAACTACAGATGACTCAAAATGCACTTGCGATGCTCTGCTCCTTCACACCGACCTGCCTCCACCCCTCTCCACTCTGCAGGATGACACAGGGCGCTCCTACCAACAGTTCAGTACAACGTCGCCAAAAATTTGTCAGGATTTGCTTATATTGCTTCTTTTCCTCACCTCTGGTGTCTAATTAGACTTGAGTCACACTAAAACGTTCTGGCACTTGCTCTCTGACCTGCTCAAGCTTACCACTCGTGTGCGTACCTGACGATCGTCCTGAAATAACTCTGTCCTTTGAAAGGCCAGTGGGAGGAAGAGATTGAGTACATGGAGGAAAAACTTTCAGCAGCTGCAGGAGTGAAGATGTGAAAATAAAGAGAGCCATCAGACGTTGGGGATCTCTAATCCCAAACAGAGGCAGACGTGTGGCCTGGCAGAGGGGACCTATGGCAAGGGTTGTTCCTGAAACACAGACGGTAACGCGAGGATTCTAACCGAAAGCTGTGCTAATACCTGAGAGTTTGTGAGGTGGGCAGAGCTGCAATGGAGAGAGACAGAGTGCGGTTGTGGTCCCAAAGAAAATAAAGTGGCAATAATTCTACTAAGAGACTCTGGAGTAAGAATTGCTGAGCTACGGACAAGAAAAGTGTAAAAAAATGTGCTTTTCAGTTTAGTACATTGTTGGATGCTACTACCTCTTCGTTATATAAATAATTACAGATAAATTTGTTTAGGATTTGATGAGGAGATATCTAGAATATCAGCATTTAATACGGAAAAACATCCTAATATCGTGATGTTTAAGAACACAGAGCTTGAAGGAACTTTTGTATGTCAGTGAGAAGAGTCCGGAATCCATGGAAGCCCTTTAAAAACACTGTCATAGCCTTCCTTGATGCCAGTTCAGTTTTCTGCCTTCCGCCACTACCATTAGAAAGGAATTAATGTGATACTGCTTTTATTCAATTTTTACTCTGAAAACTGATAAAATCACAAACGGAGGGAAGTGCAATTATCACAAGTGACATCCAAACATACTGCAGGTCTCGTACGTTAAGACAAACAAAAAATGAGTCCCAGGAGTTTAAATGAGTCAACACAAAGTGAAAGCAGAATGACAAAGAGAATGCACAAACATGTAAGGAACAATAAATAAGAAGACTAACGTGCAGAAAAATTCCTAACAGTGTCTTGATGGAAGTAAAGAGATGTTAAATTGCATGCCACAATTATAGAAACTTTAATAAACGTGTAAAACCTGCCATGAGATCTTCGTGGTGTAGATCGCTGAGCCCGTTCGGAAACCGAATGTACGTCAGCACAGCTAATGCAGGTAGAGCGGATCAGAAAGGGCAGGACCTGAAAGAGGAACTGGCACTTAAGCATTCAACGACACACGTAATGAAGAGGTAATGTACATCGCAGCATACCAAAACTAGTCCTTTTTCTTTTCAGCATGACTCCTGAAGACATCATACACGAAAGAGAGTCAAACGAGAAATACCTGTAACACAGAAAGTAAAAAACAAAGGTTTGGATACAGAAACCCCTAACATCTTCAATCACTCATTGCTACTTTGCAAGACAAACCAGACGTAATTTGAAATGGCTCAGTGACCTGTAAAAAATTGACAGTAGATGTATGTGAGAAGACTGAAAAAGCAATTATCTGAAACTAATTTGGCGGTTTATCAGGCAGAAATCAGACTTTGATAGGTAAAGTTAGAGTGTTCTATTAAAAGTGATACATTAAAATATGTAAAATTTCAAGGGTAATATAGTTATAACTTCCCTTTGTGTCTGCACAACTTCTGCATTCTCACTAGCATTTATTCAAGTAAGAAACATTATAAAATAACAAATAATAAAAAATACTATAATACATAAAAAAAAAGGGGGGGGGGGGGGGAGCTCTCTTTGGCTTTCAAGAGATTTTGTACCTGACTTCCCCAACATTACAGATGCCAAAAGGATATCATCAGTCTCCGAAGAGATTGAACGGAGTTCACATCAGATCTGCACTTCTCGCAGAACAGTGGTTTTGGAGAAGGTACATTAGAATCACTGCAGGATGTCTGTCACTGACCCCAGTGAAGACTTTTCTCAGTAGTTTGGAGTCTTTTGTATGTTTTTAGATGTGAATAGACGCTACCATAAAGAACACAGAGTAGACCAGGTTGCTCAAAGCCCCAGCCAACCTAACCTTGAACACTTCCAGGGATGGGGCACCTGTAACACCTCTGGGCAACCTGTTCCAGCCTCTCATCACTCTGACCGTGAAGAACTTCTTCCTTTCATCTAATCTAGATCTCCCCTCTTTCAGTTCAAAGCTGTTACCCCTTGTCCTATCACTACATGCCCCTGTTACAAGTCCTGTAGCCTTCCTTAGGTAGTGGAAGGCCACAATAAGGTCTCTGGGGAGCCTTCTCTTGTCCAGGCTAAACAACTCTCTCAGCCTCTCCTCAAAGGAGAGGTGCAATTATATAGAAGTTTATATTCTGACGTGTTAAAAGCAGTAAGGAAGATGTATTTTATAGCTCAGATTTCTAAGAGCTGTCCCGTGGATCTAGGAGGTACCAATCCTACACTATCCTGTGCAGAAATTAGTAATTAGTGGCCAAACTCTTGTGTATGTAATTAAGCTTTTCCAACAAACCAAGAGACTGTTTAGAGAACATTCCCATCTAACGTGAAATAATATCCTGTCAAGTTGCAGAACGAAGGTCCCGAAAGTTGGGAAATAACAGAATTCAGGTTAAACCTTGAGCCTATGAATGAAGAAGTTAAACCATTGGGTAAGTGCTTTACTAATCACTGTGTAGAGATTTGAATGCACGGTGTATAGTAGAATGCATTCCAATAAATACTGGACTGAATTCATTTGTAGAGGTTAACCTTAATTCTAGCATTTCCCCAGCTCTCAGTCATCAGCCCGGCAGTCTTTTTTAACATAACTTACGTGGCAGCTATATGCAATAATGACTTCTGCAATTACAATTTTTTGCCTAAAATAATTTTGAATGCTTCAGAAAGAGCATTTATTTCAGGAGGAAAGGATCAGAGTATTCTGTAGGATCATTATGAAATCTCTTGGCTTGAAAAACTGTCTTCATTGCACAATTTAATTCAGTTGATTAGATGCAAAGGACAATTTTAAAAGGAAACAAGAAATCAAACACAAGCAGTCTTTCACTAAATAAGGTAAAATTTATATTCCTGGCAGGAATTCTTTCATTTTAAAGATTCATATCTTAATGAACACTGGAGCAGCCATTATTGTCTCTCTAGTGAAGAACAGTAGTTCTCTAGCTCATAATTGCTGATTTGGTAGATAACTGAATCTATTCTCTTCGCCGAACCCAACGAGCTCATACTGTCAAGTGAAAAATATTGGGGCAATGTGCAGTAAAAGCACCCTCTGCAAAATGCGGGCAAACTTCTCGGATCTAAAACCAGTAACAAGTTCCGATGACAAACAACCAGAAAGAAGCAAAATTAACTCTTTGTATTTCAGTATGAAGTCAACATATTCTTGGAAAAATGTGCATAGAATTACCTCGTTCCATAACTCAGTTCAATTAGATAATTAGATTGGTTTTATACTTACTGAACATCCACAAAACCCTAAAAGGCTTGTGACGAATCTCTAGTGAATCAAATTTATTGTCGAAGAAATACTATTTTACTGCATCTGCCCTTTAGAACTTCCAGATTTTCCTCTTATCAGATGTTCTTTGTCAGGTCTATGTCTTAAAAACTCTGATGATAATATTCCATTGCCATAGCAAAGCACAGGTTCTATTTGGGAAATACGGGGAAAACCTAAGCTCTTGAAACCACATTTTATGACGAAGTAGGCATTCCCTGAACTTGTTCCAATATTGCCATTTATCGGCATTACTCTGACATTGGAAGAACTGCCGTAGCCCAGTCTTCAAAACACAAACGTAAAACAGCGAGTTTAAGACTGCACAAAATGTTTTGTACCCTTCCAGGAGCAAAACCCACACCACTGAAAATCCAAAAACATAGATTTAATTCTGAGAGTAGCCAAGGGGGTTTGTCTGCAAGAATCCTGCCTGCGGTCAATGCGGCACCGTTCGTTCTGCCCTCTGGCAGCGTAATGGACTAAATAACTCCGAGCTCCTTTTACGGCTCACTGTGTCAAGCAGAGATGTCCAGAATGGTGGAAGTACCAGAGCTGCACCATGACAGACCAATCATTTTAACACAATGTGAACTGAGTTAGAAAGAGCTTTGGGAGATGGCAGAAGATTTCTGTTGGCACTGGAAAGAGAGATAGCAAATTTGGAAAGTGTCACCCACCGCATTTCAGCGCTTGACCACGTAGGTGCTTATGTTACCGGGGTGTTAGCAGCAAAGCACAGACACCTCGTTGTTGTGAGCATGATCTGGGGGTCAAATGATGAATAAGTGAGTACAGTACAACATTTACCTACAAAAGTGAAGGGGCTGCAAAAAACTAACACCGTTCTTTGTACGGATCAGAGAGTTTGTTTGAAACGACAGCACATGTGTTGCGAGAATGTGTTGCGTAACACAACTAGAGTTAATTGGATGGGGGGGAAGACGATGGAGAAGAGATTCCTGTAAAAATTGTTTGTGCATGGTAAAGTTTTTAATAAGCCAGCTGTTTTGATGGTACTGTCCCACACAAATTATGTCAAGTGATCCTTAGTAGTTAGGTTTTTTTGTTTTCCTCTCTAGGATATTATTTTAAATGAGAACGGAGGTTATTTTCATTCACTGACATTCTGAGGACATTACTGCAAACAGGCTGAAGGAGGGACTCTAGTTCTAAAGGCTGTCCTTGATCAGACCCAGATTTGTCCCTAAAGGGCAGCTTCCAATTTTTTTAGTCAAGCCTATTTCTTTTCTTTTTAATTAAAATGATAATATTGCATCGATATTCCTTTGAGAAGAACTTAGTCTTTACATTGCCATTATGTGATATCTTACATGTCATTACCTGATAGTGATTTTGCCATTACTCAGTAACTATCTTAATTTCAACCACCTTCCCGACATTTCTGTCCACACTATTCCACCCTTAAACAAACAGACTTTCTCCTTCCTTTACGTAAACATCATTACCAGACCCTTCCTGCTATCACAGCCTTCCTCAATCTGTTAGTCTTAATATAAGTAATGTTTTTCCTTGTCATCTGTGAGTCTATGCAACAGCAATGTAATTAGGAGCTTCCTGGTAAATCATTACAGTCCTTCGTTAGCCTCGGCTTACACTGAGCAGAGCTCTATGGTTGCAAAACCCACACTTGGCTGTGTCTTAACAACTACATTTACAGGTCATAGATTACTTCATTCACCTCATTTTTCAGAATACGATAAATGAATCAACAAATTATTAGGTATATTTCAGTAGCTGACCAAGTAATGAAACTATGTGAATTTAACATACAATAAATATAAACAAAGAACTTCTTCAGTTTATGACTTTCTTACTCAATTTCTGTATCACAGAAAACAATTCTTGGGTTATTTTGGATTTATGGTTTATACTACGTTTAATGAGGCTTCCTAAGTCTGACACGTGGTATCTAGATACTACAGTGACAGATACATTAGAAATACCAAAATAGATACATTAGACAGACAGATTTAGCACTGTATGTGCTAAGGTTGATTGATCACTTGATGAGTATTATATTCCCTTTACTGTTCTCCAAACCCCAGCTTTATTAACTCTAACCAATTTTCTCCAACTCTTCAATTTGTAGAACTAATTGTGCCTCATTTCAGCTTCCTCCATTTAGCTGATGAAGACTTAAGAGACAGAAGACTTCTACGGATATTTAGCATCAACTATATATATATATAAAGTACAGGTTTACAAACTGAAACTTGTTTAAACATACATATATATTAATTTAAACGTTTATTTACAGGCAAATGCCTGTGTATATTTAATAAATTTAATTCAAGATTTTAGTGTTTCTTGCAGCATAATCTGAATCTTGGTTGAGTTCAAGTTAACGTATTCTATAAAACCTTTACAGTTTTTCTTTATTAACTAAAAATATGGCAAAGAGATATTTGTTTTGTTTTCATTGTTTCTGAATTAGATTTATTGCACTGAGTCTATACTTCAGATTTATAGAGGAGAGCGTCTTTTCTCCTACTCCGAGCATCGATTTTCTATACCAATTCAAAGGAGACAGTGCATCTACAGAACAGGTCACGAATAACATCTTCATAGGCTGAGCGGCACTCTAAATAAACATTTGTGAGAATTGATCTTTGTTTTGCCCTCTGTCTTGGGAAAAGTTTGTGTAGATTGTTATTAATATTAATCTAATTTTCATAGCAATAATGTTCTCTATCTGAGTAAAGATCAAAAAATACATATTGATATTAAGTTGGTAATGGCTGCATGTTTAGAACCTTGCATAAATTCACAATTTAAACTGCTACTCACCACACTTTGATCAAAAGTTCTGTTTCGGAACGTAGGATGCATTAGATAGCTTGGAACAGGAGCTGGTCCTCTAGAAACCCATCGTAGCAGTATTACAGGGGCATAAAACTGACTGGTAGGAGTTACTGCAGTACTGTATGAATAAAAACAGTTTTCACAATTAAAAAAACGTTTGCTGTGGGAATTTAAAGAGGACTGTTATTTATTTGTGTACTTTAGTTACAGGAAGTCAGAGTTACGGTAGGTTGACTGTAAATTCAGCATTTACTTTGTATTTATGGTTTAATTTGACATGATAATTGATTTTGCTTTATTTGTTTCCTTTTTTTTAGCAGAAAATACACTGTCATAATTTCCTTTTATTTTGTCATTGTAAGAGCTTCCACAGAAAGTGCTTTACTGTTAAACAATCCTCTCAAGCAGCAATGGCAATATAATGAGGTCTCTGTAGACTTATTCCAAAGCCATTTAGTGCAAAGGCATAATCTCCTATCATGACATAATAACGTGGTCTCCACGGACTAGCTTAGAGATTGCTTTGACACCGTAATGGCAATATAATAACTTCATACGAGACTCCGCATAGATTTCTACTAAAGCAACTTCTGCCCTCTAATAGCTGCACTGTAATGCCCACTTACTGCCACGTTCTGACTTGCTCTATCCTCATTACAAGGCGTATAAGCGCTATCGTGTGACCGCAGAATACAGCGAAGCTCGCGCCTGGTGTCTGACAAGCACCGGTAAAGGAGCCTTATAGAAACAAAAGAGGAAACAGGACATGTCTAAGTAACCTCAGTACGTTCTCACAACTAAAAAGCGTTAAAACAGTAAAGACAGACTTGAACAGTGCAATGCACCGTACTTAATAAAGAAGATTCAGCTAATACTGCTGCTAGCATGATAACATTCCCATGACCCCACGTTCCTACATGCAGAAACCTCTCTTCCCCTCTCCTTTCACTCTCCTCCCACCTCAGTGACAATTTAAAATAATTTCTTCTTATAAATTAATTTACTATATATCTATAGAAAATATTAAAAATATAAATTATTTTATAAATTAATAATTAAGAAAATAAAACTGGAAAAGTTTCTTGGAAGCCTCTCGTTCATGCTGGGAGTTCAACTTGTACCTCTCTGGCATGGAAATATGTTAATGGGAGTAAGTTAGGGAATTCTTAAAGAACTTGTGAGAATCATCTAGAAGAGTAATCTCTGGTCCCACCAGACTCAGAACACCATGACTGGCAAACTCCTGGATCGGATCCCAGATCCCTGGATCTCATCCAAAAATGTTTGCGCACAAGACTCACCAGAATAACACTTTCGACCAATCTTTCTTACCTTAAAAAACCACCATTATAATAGTTAAAAAAAAAAATAAAGTAACAGTTACAGGAAAGACGAATGAATTGAATGTGACCTAGTTTTCTCATTCTTCTCAGGAACTCAGAGGAACATGGCAGAGATTAATTAGGCGATCATGAGGATAATAGATATGTGTGAATCACCTCGTATTGGAGCTATGAGACTTAAGTGACTACACCAACAACTTTAGACACACAAGTTGCGTCTATTTTTTTCCCCTCGCACTATAGAGCGTGTATAAGGAAAATGAAGACATGAAAGAGGATCATACCTTCCATAGCCCTGGGAGGAGGTACCTTGAATACACAAAAAGGAAGTGTCAAAAGTCAAATTTTTCAAATACCAAATAGCTATACCTTGTCAGACTTAAATAAAGTTAAATCAATATTCTGTGGATGACAATACAGATCCTCAGCAGCAGCACCTCACCTTAAATATATAGATGTGGGTTTGGGAAAAGCTTTTACACAAATTAAAGCAGTTGTAAATTTTCCCCAAATTCAGGATGCGCAGTAGAGTAACTCTAGCAAAACATGTTTCTTGTTGACCTCGATGTATCCAGAAGTGACTCTTACATCTATAATTCAAGCTCAGATCACGAAAGCAGAAAGAAAATCCTATGGAATTATGATGAAAGTCAAAGAGCTTGGAGGAACAAGATGCATTTTATCATTAGCAATAACTACAGCAGAAGCAGCAACTACTTTAAAGAGTATCATCTGATACACAGAATTACTCATTTCTATTTAGCAGTTCCTGGAAGAAGCTGGGTTTTACGCATAGCCATTCGTCTTTGTTAGAGTCAAAGGTGAATTTTATGTGGCACCGATTCTAGCCCAGAAAAATCCCTCAGTTTTAAATTCTAATAGTCTTGCTGCATCTTTTGAAACAACCTTCAATAATGGTAATAAAGGCTAATAAAATTCTAAAATTTGGCACGATGCAGAAATATGAATCTCAATATAACCAACAAATTACAATCAATATTTGGCACTTGAATCATCGAGAATTTTGAGGGGGGTTTTAGGGGAGGAGATTTTTTGGTGGTGTTTTGTTTTTTTTTTTAAGGCTTTCTGTGCCTATTGCATACTTCTAACTTTCTTTGGGTATTAGAAAACCCAGTATATTAGACTATAAATAAAAATATAAATGATGTCTGCAAGATTTCCCTCTGTGTGAGTGCACACACACAAGCTTCCTGCTTCACCCACATATTTCTCAATGGGTAGGTCAGGTCCAGCAAAAATTGCTGTGGCCACACTTTCGAAGACACTAAATTCCTGTTTGCTGCACTGAAATCGGTACCCTCGTAAGGAAGCAAATATTTGTATGTCTCTTGGAGAAGGTTAAGGCCAGGCCTTTGAAACGCTTGAATATCAACACAGAGAAGGGAGAGAAAAGGGATAAATGTTTCAACGGGGGAAAAATTGTAGTCATAGCTGTTAGCTGGTAAAATATTGAACCGTTTGCTGCTCAGAATCCGTTGGCTTCTAAATAGGACATGCTTGTAAAATTCCCTCTGGTCTCAAACACAACGCTAGGACTAAACACCCCAAATGCTTTCTCCAAGTCTATCAATTCCTAAAACTTTATCTGTACGTTCTGTATGTCAAGATGAAATAGGATAGCATTCGCTTGAGGTTTTTTCCTCTGCTAGTTGTCAGATTAATTTACTTTTTTAATAAAACAGATTTCTTAAAATATTACAAACTTAAATGGACAATAAAGTAGTTCTTATCCCACCCATGCCAGAAGCAGCCTTTGTTTTATTACGCCGTGTTTATTTTTTCAAGACTTCAGAAAGTATTTAGCAGAACTGTTTTAATTGCTTATCACAGATGCAAGAGGCAGGCTGGCTTCAAGTCAGGGAAATGGAATGCTGAAGTACCTTGTTGAAAATTGAAACAAATTGATTTTACAACAGTAAACTCAGAAATAACACCTCTGCAAGATAAACATCCTGCTGAAAGAGGATTTCATTATCTAAAAGATCTAACAGCTCCTTTTGATTTACCTTGAACTCACTTTTATTACTTTAATTGGAAAACAGTTACAAACACGTCTCATAATAAGAGCTATGCAAATGTTCACCTTTCTTCAAACGGCCTCAGGAAAGAAAGATGAAAATTTTGGAATAGAATTCTTTCCAGGCTATTTCCCGTGATGCGATAACAAAAGGGATCTGATGAAGACTACTGCTGCTACCATCGGGGCAGGGAGGGGAAGTGCATGGATCACAGAAGTTGTTACACAGAAGACATGTGAAAATCATAAATGTTAAATGAACTTGTGTCTATGTTGTGATTACTTGAAATGACCGTAAAAACAATTGAAGGGGAAGATTTTCATAATAGGGGTACGCGTCCTGACCCTTATTAGCACAGGATTTGACAAGGGCAATTCAAGGCGACAAATAAAAACCAGCTGCTTCCAAAAATGAAGCTGGGATCATAGAATTAGCTGGACACTGAGAAGCAGCTTCCTAGTTAAATGTAGATCTTAAAGAAGTTGTCACTCAGCATTCACAAAGCACAATCAATAAATTGATGTAGAAATACAAGGAAGACGTTTTCATCCAACAACTTGTAAGCTATGTTTCAAACTTAGGGGATATAATACAGACACAAAGAAAGCTGGACGTTAATCACGGAACAGAATATCAGGCACAGAGGTACTCTCCATTTCTGACACAAGTACTATTACCACGCAATATGCAATAAATATAGTGGATCTTACAAACTTCTCACGAAGCAGCCTATGAACATGGTCACCATAATACATCAAGCATATTCATATTTATAGCTGATCTTTTTTTGTGATTTTTAATTACTGTAATTAAGGATACACGTAACTGTCACTCCAGCCCACAACTTCACCGTCATCTTTGACATTCTTCTTTCTCAAATGCTCTCACATACCCTACGTCCAGAAATCTGCAGATTGTCTCTTCACGCCATCAAGGACTTGACCTTTCCTTTCCAACATTCAGGTGACCAGGCTGTCAACATTTTGAGTATTGAGCCATCCTTCGCCTTATTTGCTAAGAATATTTTTGAAAAGATAATTTTCTGGTCTATTGATCTGTTTATATCATTAACCTCTTGGCCTCAGTTTACAATCATCCCTTCTTCTACTTCCCAAAACTATTTTCATTCACTTTCATTTTCAAGGTCACCTCCTCATTCTACCAATCACTTCTGACATGCTTATTCCTGGCTCTTACCAAATCACTCCATTGCTACATTTCCAGTCAAGTGCATTCATACATTTTTGTAGGTCATTTACTCCGTGTGTTTGTAAGGGACCCATGCAGAGACCTCTGAAGATTTCCCTTTCTTGTACAGCTTTTAGTATAACGGGGCCCTCAACAACTACAGGCTTTGGTGTGCTTCTCTGTGATAGTACATCTGGAGAACTGCACCCGGTTTTCAGCTCCCCAGGAACGGGGAAGACATGGACATCTTCCAGCCAGTCCAACAGAATCCACCAGGGTGATTAAGGAGGGCAGAGCATATGGACACACAACCACATCTGAGCAGAGTCTGAGAAAACCGGGTTCATTCTGCCTGAAGGAGAAGGCTGAGAGGAGATCCGCCCTCTCTTCGCAACTCACCACTGCAAAGACGTGGAGAAGATAGAGACAGAGGTACGCAGCAACAGGACAAAGGCAACAGGAAATAACTGGACACAAGAAATTCTAATTAGATATTGGGACTTTTTTTTTTCTGCCTACCATGAGCGTGCTCAAACATTGGCACGTGAAACAACGATGCTGAAGAAGTGAGATGTTCAGAACTTGCTGGAGTAACATGACGCCACGTGCCCTGCTGCAAGGCTTGCAAGGGGCGGAAGAGGTTGGAAGAGATGACCTCCAGAGTGCCTTCCAAGGCGGAATTACAGTGATATTCTGCTGATGCAAAAAATAAAATTAAAGAGAGAGTGCCATAAATGCCTCTGTTAGAAATTGCACCAAATACGCAATTATTAGACAAAGCCCCATAATACGATTGCTTTTATACAGCAGTTTTATTTTCACTGATATACTACTTGTATTATGAGCTGTAACTAAACCCTGCATACTGCTAGGACACATTCATTTATTCATCATTTTCTTTTGGATCATCAGTTTTCCTCATACACAAAGTGCAAGCAAATACCTTTACAGCTTTACAGCTGAAGTAATTATGCCAGATATGCTAGAATACAGCGTATCTGTTATGTCTTTTCTTTCTCTGATTCAGTGCCATATAGTGTACATTTCATGAAAATAAATAGTATTTACTACGATGTAAATTGAGATGATATTTCCTAGGCATGGTATGAACAAAAGCCAGAAATTTTGCACTTTTATGGACCTTTAACTTTTTTTTTTTAATATCAGCACTTTTCTCACTCTGACCATCTCTGACAGGTTTCAATTTATAATGGTCTTTTTTTATATTCTCCACACAGCAATCAAATCTTTAGACCTTGAGGAGAAAGAGGAAATTAAAGCCATTAACATGTTAGAGAACTGTTTGATTTACTCATTGTAAATTATTCTGAATCTGAGCAGCTCATAAGACATGCCCACAGGGAAGACAAATTTTGATTGGCAGTGTCAAAAAAGCCAAGGACATGGAGAGGTTTTGTTAATAATTGCTAAGAGCCGTTAAGTGATGCTGTTTGCTATCTGTCCAGAATCACGGTGAATTCTGATCCTGAACTTCCCAGCTATCGAACATAGCAAGATCTCAATTTCTAATTGAATAAGTAACAGGTTAAGGATGTACCTTCATCTGCTGGGAACACTCTGTTAGTAACTCGAAAAGATGAACACGCTGAACAAACCAGTCAAGCTAGAAAAGCTTGAGACAAACCCTCAGAGACAAGTTCAGAGGTAACTATGCAGGGTGACCTCTACAACATGGTTTCCTAGGTGCCCTCCATCATCTTTTCTCTCACTAAACCACAAAAAAAAAAAAACCACCTCAAAAAAATCTCTTTATATATCCATACTTATTAAAAAAAAAAAAAAATTACTCTCGTTTTTTAAACTAGTGAGCTTGTGCTTCTGTTTTTGTGACAAAAACCTAACACATCACTGCACAGTGATAAAAAGCTTCATGATGGGACTGGCAGCCTGGCAGAAAAGTGAGCTGGGACAGCACTTCCACCACACACCTACCCGCAGGGAAAGCGCCTTTCCCACTTTACCCTCCTTATTCCATACCTGTGGCCTAGATACGGATTTCTACTCAAGGCACGTCACGATGATTACTGTACAGGAGAGGTACTCCCCAGAGCCTCCAAGGCACCTCGGCAGAGCCGTTCCAGTGCCAGAGGTGCCAGCTCCCAACCTTCACCCATCCAGGTTTCTGCAGAGAAAGCTTCCAGCACCCCACTCTGCTGTCGCCTATCACACGCAAAACACGAGACATTCCGAAGGACATCAAACACAGCTTTCCATCAACTATCCGAAGTACCTGTGACAAACACCCGTTCAACATCAGCCAATGTGACCTTAGCAGAACCCGCTCCGTAACCTCTAACTCTTTGCTATTAGATGATTAACACGCAACTCTAACTGTCCTACGTCAAGGGACAATGTCACGCATGTCCTGGGTCAAGCATGGCAGGTTCACAGTCCACGTGCCAATCAAATGGGTAAGCTTCCAGAAAAATACTTGCTAACAAAAGTAAATCCTGCAAAAAACAACGCTTCCAGGAATGCAAAACCCACGGTGTTGTAGGGAAGGAGGAGCGAACAATCCTACCGTCCCTCCACCTGACCGCAGCCGAAGAACTGACCTGAAAAAGCAGGAGATGGGCCTTGCAGATGCATCCGTGCAAATGAACGGCTGTGATTAAACAGTCAGGCACTCCCAGGTTTTGACAGAAGTTCTGTCCTTTGTGGAGCAGCCAAGGGTAACAGTCCAGAGGGACCCGGATACCACAGGAGTCCTGTGCCTCTGGACTGGCATGTGACGGTTCTCCTGGACCACAGTGTTGTCACTTCCTTACGTGCTCAATACGCAAACTTTAAACATCAGCTGGGATGGAAGGTGGGGGGAAAAAAGATCGTCAGGGTGCTACTTATGTCACTGTTATTACAAAACTGTTCACTACAACGAAGATGGACACACGGATGTGCATGTTTGTGTCACACTTTATTACCTGTATAAACTCCAGTTGAGTAGCCAGCTAAAACGTCAGGTATGGGTTTTTTTTTTTAATATTGGCTCCATCCTCCTCTTCCCAGGCAATGTTCCCCTCCAGCAGTTTTAAAGCCCTGCTTAGTTTCTGAAGCCCCCTTGATGCCTGCATGACTGTCTTAAATACATACGGCAGCCCAACTGCACCCTTGGGTATAGCACGTTGTCTCAGAAACATTCTGTGAACAGCTAAGGGCGCACACGATTCGCTGTTAATTTTCAGAAATAGTTCAGTGCTCTGTGCTTAGAATTAAATGCATTTTACAGGGAATTCCTTATGCACGGAAATTTTTAAAGCCAAGCAAGATCAAAAATTTTTTTCGGCAGTAAACAATTTTTTTCATTTGTATTAGGAATGCCATATTGGTTTTTTCCCAGCTGTAGCTTTATTATCGCAGACGACTAAAATTACAAAGCAGCTGCAACTACTGCATCAAGGTTTTTGTTTTGTTTTTACAAGATCACAGATAATGAACATTTTATTTTGAAAGCATTTTTTCCTTAAAAAACAACCCAGTAATCATTTATTTTTAATGTACTGAGCTAAGAATTTGTCTTTGATATCATGATTACCGACGCTGCCCATCTGTGCATTTCAAACGAGAGGACAGCAGATACCTTCAGAAGGACAGACGCTGCCTTTGAAGTCAGCGTATATATGGTTTATCAGAAATGTAATTTCACAGCAAACCGCCTTTTATTGTTCGCTGTTGTTGTGTCCTGACACTCGGCGTCTTGTAAAAAACACTCTGAACTTAGAAATAAATAAATAACGTACTCCTTTCCTTTAAACTCTTTTGAAAATAAGCTAGAAGCCAACGGGTAATTCGGATAACGAACGTATTCTCTGCGCACAGACCTGCATGAACGCCAGTGTCCAGCAAACACGGCGAAGCACCGCGTCTGCATCCGATGGCCAGTCTATCCGAAGTAATGGGTCAGAATTCCAGCTATTCTAAAGGCTCTAGTGTGGCAAATTCTCTGTCCGGATACTTCTGTGTAGGTCAAATCCTGTGAGCAAATCAATGAGAAAAAATGTCCGTAATATTGGTTTTGAGATCTTCGTCTTTAAGCCCTGTAAGATATAAATTTTACCAATTAATATGGGAAAAAAAAGAAGTTATATGATTAAACATTTAATAATAAGCTTTTAATTCTATTCTACGAGATTGAGAGGGGAATGTCTGCCTCCAGACCCTACAAACCCGGGAACCAAAAAGAGGGAGCCCGCTGTCACGGCAAGGAGAGAAGATCTGGCTAGCAAAAAATTGCCATTGAGATTACATTTCTGTAAGGCAAGAGCGAGTCTTCTGCCATCGCATAAAACATACACAGCACCACGTAACTGACCTAAGGCTGCTAAAATATCTAGTGCTGTGAATTTGTAAGATTAATGATCAGATGGTTGTTGCAGAAGTGTAAGGAACGTAACAAACTTCTATCGGGAAGCGTTAGGACTGGGTCACTTACACAGCCGCCGTACTTACAGAAACGCAGTGTGGGAGAACGCTGCCAGCATCCAGCGCTCGGGAAAGGAAACCCGAAAGAGCACATGCACGTACCCCTCAGGGAGCTCTGAACCCAGCCACATGTAGAGCACGTGGTGTCACGGTTAGACCAACACACAGCCAAGCCGAGCGTAAGAGTGAAAGGAGGAGATGAAAGACAGATGATGATGAACGGGAAGATACGTCAGACTCTAACGACACTCACGGTCTATACGGGGAGTGTGACGGAACTTGTCTGTCCACTGTCTCCTCAGAAATCCAGGAAAATGTCCTTTTATTTTTTTTCCTGGAAAGCAGGTCAGGCAGGGACGCTGTTCACACGTACTGATCTTTACAGCTCCCGTCAGTACAGACAGACCGTACAGAACTGTTCAAGGAGAATGAGAAGCAAGGTATTCTGTGCACCCCATCACAGCACTACCCAATTTGAGTGCCTGAGAGCAGAGATTTTTCCTTCCCAGTATGGCTCAGCTTTGCCTTGCCTGGGAGTTAACAAACAAACCTCTCCTGACTCCAGCTGTGAGACTCGACACAGCGAAAGCTCTGTTCCCACCAACAGAATAAACCTTCCAAAATGTGAGAGTTAAATATCCTTCTGCTTTGCGTTAAAACATTCATGAAATGTTAACACAAGGGGTCTAACTCTCTTCTCTGTCCCCAGAGTTTTACACCGCTGTATCAACGCGGACTTCAGTTACACCAGCGACACGGTGACTGGGGCCAGAGTCTGGTGTAAGTGATGAAACGTGACAAGGGTAAAAAATTAAATGAAAGACAACGTTTCCTTTGATTTGGTAACTGCGACCAGCTTGACATAAAGTTGGTTGTCTAAATCCCTGGCAAACCTGAGGATGGAAAATGTTGGTAAGTCAGGAAGATTTCCAAATGTTTTGAACAAGTAATAGTTCTGTTCCAACTTATTTCTGATACAATAAACCAGTAACAAGACACTGCTTGCAAAACTATTTCCCACTTGGGTGCCACAGCTGATCACTCAAGTTATTACATTATCTTGTCCATTGAATCTCCTCTCAAATAAGACCAAGACACACACGCACATTTTCTACCATAACAGCTCAATGAGTATGTTTGGTTTTCTTAACGTGTTTTACTAATACACTTTCACAACAGATGCAGAGATCCATTTCCAAGCCTGAAGCAAATCATAATCCCACACCCAGGCGGCACACCAGCCCTTCTAAATACTTCAGTTGAATAATGATCTTCCCTGGCTTTCTTCGTATGATGTAACAGTATAAATTATCCTATATTCTGTCAAATTTTATTAATATTGATTTCTTTGAAGTCATGACAATATCCTTTCATTCACTCCTGTGCACTAATAAATGGCTACAAGTTCCACTGCGGGTTTCAAACATTTCTGTTTGGACGTACTTGAAAGTATGAGTTTAAAAGAGATCTTTACAAAAAAAAAAAAAAAAAAGTGCAATTAAAAGGCCCAGAATGTTTTAAATAGTAACATAAAATGTTGGTATTTTCTGTGTAAGGCAGACGGAGGACAACACAGATAACCTGGATAAAGAGAAGAGCTCCACCTTTGTGAGAAATATCTACAATAACTGTTTCATGTTTATGGAGACTGCTGTGTGAGGGAAGGGAAGAAAAGCAAAGTCTGAACAGTAAAAATTATGCCTTGAGCTAGTATTACTATGTGTGGAATGATCACATAAATTCATTCCTCGCGTTGTGCAATATATCAGAAACAAGAGATGACCAGTATGAGTATGGAACCATTAACACAGATTTATATGATACTGTAAAAGAATGATGAATGAACAAAACTAATACTATTCAACAGTCAATTTATATAATGTCTGAGGCTTAATATGCAAATCGATTTAAAAAATACAGCATATGTATTATGGGGAACACCTTACCAGCTGTGCCTGAAAAAAAAAGAATTTTCCTTAAAAAGGAATTCTATAGTGAAGCAAGGGTAGAATGTCAAAAGACCATCGCTGTTACACTTACGTCAAGGAAAGTTATGAAAGAAATAATCATCCTGATGACTGAAGCTTTCTTTGAAACGTGAGCATGACTAAATTATAATGACCATTTCACAATATGCTAAAATAGAGTAGCAGAATATATAGAGGAGGAGGAGGAGGAGGTAGTAAAATCATTGCATGAAACTTAAATTTTCACCGTTTTAGAAAAACCCCACATGCTTCTAGGCTCACAGGATGACTTTCTATATGGAAAACCCAGGTGTGGGTCAAATATACACTGCTAACTTCTGTTCTAGGCACACTAAAATGCAGGTATAGCGCAAGGAAGCCTGGCAACACCAGTTGGTTTTAATATAAAGCCGTAACCAAGGAAACAATGACTTTAATTATTCCATCACTGCCAAGATGCTGCCATTCTCCCTTATGTGAGCGCTGTACTTATTGCACTATCTTCAAGGGTAACGAAATCAACGAGGATTATAAAAGTTTTGTCCCTGTTCTGCTACTAATCATCTATATTTAAGAGATTTTGTTAATAGCTCTAGATAAATATTTAACCCTTCAGTTCTTGTATTTAGACATTCTTTTCTATATTATACAAATACAGCAAATAATACAGCACCCTCTGCTAGTAACCTGAATATTTCGAAAAACAAGCCACCTTTTACACTATTATTCGAGCTAAATATTGGACTTTTAAGACAGAGGAAACTGTAGGACAGTATTATGTTCTCCTTATCTCACTTGATTATATATCCTTATTTAATTGCACTTTTAAAATAAGTCAGTAAACCAACACTTTATATAGGTTTATAGCAAAGGGTTTGCTAAAATCTCTCCCTCCCCATTTATTGAGTATATTTTGTTTTTAGAACTCTTGTTGAGTAAAGGTTATGACTAGAACTGGGAGTAAGAAACTATAAAAGACAGAGCTGGGCTTTTACTGAATGTCTTACTTTGAACTAAATGTTACAACCCAGGATCCCCCATTGGTTCCAGACGATGCTACTTTTGACCAGCAAAGGTTGATAAACATGTTCAACTTGTGATAGTTCTAACAAAACACAGGGTCTCTCCTGCAAAGTGCCAAAGTTGATGCCATTCCACTAACTTCTACTGCTGCTGTAAACATTTACCAACTTTCAGAGATGCTCTTATATTGCTTTCATAAAAAGTTCTTGTTCTGCAGAGCCCTGGTTTCATGAAGGTCGATAATCAAAGCATCCAATTCATACCTTCTATCTTCAGTTCCAATGATCCGAGAGATTTCGTAAGAGTTATTTCTCTTTTTCCGTGGGAACGCTGCCTATTTCTGCTGCATTCAGGTAAATAGACATAGATCTAAAAAAGGGACTTGAATTTTTATGTCTTAAAAGACTCATCTGAAAGAGGAATACTCTCTTCCATCTTAGGAACCAGACATAAACGCGCTGTCAAACATTAAATTTTTATATGCTTCACAATTTACCTTGTAAATCATGCAGCTCCTTTCAAAAAGTGACAGAATTCTGTAATGTAAAAGATAAGTTTCAATTTAATGAACTATCTTCTCTAGCTGCCATTTATGGAACATACATATTGACTACCAAAACGTTAGTATTTGTAAGAGGGAATTTACAGGGGAGAAACCGACACCAGAAACCAAAAATGTATAAATAGCCCCCCCAGCTGTAAACCTCTTTTTGGAGACCTGGGAGAGTGGGAATATGTAGAAACAATTAACATTATGATCAGCCTTCAAACTGAACCAAGTTTATTTCTTAGCGTGGAACAACAGGAGAGGATGAGGAGAATAAACCAGGTAGGGATCCAGTGTCAACACTACCTGCATGCGGCGGAGTGGTTTAGACTGATTTGCCGTTCCTGGGATGCATTAGGCATGGCCCTAGAGTGACTCTTCCCTTAACCTGGCAGAAAGCAGTTCATGACCCTACCAAATTGCCATAAATGGGGATGACCAGGTTCACCTCCAAAGCAGATTCCCGGTCGAACTAGAACACCAGCACAGGCGCACCGTTGAGCTATCTCTCCTCTTCTACCTTCTGTGCCGAGCACATCACAGAGACTTCAGTTCAGGGAAGCCACCCTATACAGAAACACAACTGTATCTGTCCTCAAGAAAAGGACCCAGGAGTCTCTAAGGCTTGCTTCAAATTAAATCCCAATAATTTTTTATTTAGCAAATTCACAGCTGTGGGTTCTATTTGCAGTTTTACTTCCGATGTAATATTGTTCAATTCTCACTTCCTCTTCAAGGTGTCTGTTTATATTTGCCTACCTCAAGAGACTGAACACGTAAGTTGTTATTCATTTCAAAAGACATTGACGCTATAGAAAAGCCAAGTACTGCCTGTAGAAATACCTTCGAATGAGGTGTTTTCCATCCCCAAGTTTGTAATGGATTTACTGCACCATAAAATAACTCCGTGGTTTGAAGGAAAGGTACAACAACGCTTGTTGAGCTGTTCCAAGGCAAGAACGACTACAGTGCAAAGTATCCTAATCAGCACCACGTTATATTAATTTTTGTTAGCCAAACCCTAGATCATACGTTTGCAGCTCGGGACTGATGAGGATACTGAAAGATTTCTTGAAAGCTCTGCAACAGCAGGTCACATTTTAATACTTAATGGGCAAATACTGCATGATGTTTCCTACCCTCGTACGCTTCTCTTTGTAAACTTTATGCTGACCTTCGAAACTAAAGATGGATCAATACCATTTTATAAGACTATAAGACTGTATGAAACGCTAAGTCAATACTGTATTTTTATCACGCTTGTAATATAATGCAGTTCTGTACATCAAATAACCCTGAAAGTTCCAACGAAGGCTAGAAATTTTGTTTAGAGACATTAATTCAGCCGAGCACTGACTGACACCAAAGTCACTGAAAGCCAAAAACTTTTTATCAGCCCAAAGACAGCCTAGTAGCCTTAAAATAGCTCAGCTTCCAAAGCCCCCACCCCCCAAAAGAAGGATTAAGCTAACGCAGACATAAACTGTCCAAATGAGAAATGTCGCGTCCAGGAGCCGCAGCCCTTCAGATCCGGCGTGTGTACGATCTCACGGTTAGCAAGAGAAAAAGAGATGGAACACAAACCCTCACAGGGAAGTTCCTCACAAAGCGTTGTTGTTATTGCTAAGTTTGAACATCATGTGACAATTCGAGACACTCATCTTTTTTTTTTTTCCTACCCACAGAAAAGGTGCAGTTACTGGTGATGTCCACAGGTTCCCTCTCCAGTGCCTTCAAGTTCACACACAGGTCCAATACCATGGAAGAAGTTACAAACACGAGAGACAAGTCACTGTTCTGGGGACCTTAAGCGTAATGAGTAGTTATTTACTATTCCTGAGGCCCAAACACCTAAAATCTCGCACAAAGCAAAAATGAGTCACTGTGGTCAACCAAGGGGATGGCATCAGGGGTGTCTGCTTTAACGGTTATCTCTAGTCGAACTCTGATGGGATTTTCACACGAACAGCAAGTACCTTAACTCCTGCCCATGATTTACAGAACAGATTTACTATAAACTGGTTTTAGTACACAGCAGCTCATTGTACATGTTTATAAAACACACACTTAAAAACACAAATGAACTTTAACAAATGCACACGACTTCAAAAAATATAATAGTGAAGCAGAGGAAAAGAGAAATAGGAATGTTAGATTATGTGCCTTACCTTGAAAGTAAAAATAAAGAGAAACACGGTGCAAGTAGGCGTAATTAGCATTTGTAATTACTTCTGAAAACACTCTTACTTTCAGGTACAAGCACAAATAAAGCCCTTTGGATAAGAACACCTACATGACCGTTATGTCAGTAGGATGGCTACTGCGCAATTAGGCCAGCTCACATCACCTCCCGCAACGAAAGCCTCTCCATCGTTTCAGCAGACTCCGGTTTCCTTGGGCCCGCGAGCCAAGCCTTTCAGTTCTGGATTCTTCCCAACGCTGGCTGTAGCACAGGAGCCCGATACAGACACAGGGTAGCCTAGCTGATGTATCTTTAATCAGAACTATCTTCCTTTTCCTCTGGTCACCAAGGCATTCATCTTCCCAGTTGTGAGCTGCTCACCTCCTTTTGTAATTAACACACATAGAAGCCGTCCAAGTTGGAGGTATAATGCTCAGCTCCAAGGGCAAAACTACTTTATTGCCCCAGCATGAGAAATCTGTATACATTAAATGTGTCCCTTGTAAGTGAAATCCCCACACACCCCATCTCCAAAGAGAAAAGTATTTCTTCTGTTCAAATAAAGCTGCAAAGGCAATCTCCAAACAAGCATTCAGTTGGATCAATAGCTAGAAATTGAATAGAACAATGTCTCACGCTGCTTTATAGAATTTTCAAAAGATTTGAACCACACAAACCCAATTTTTCAAGTTCCACCACTGGGATTTATGGTCTTGTTTTCTCACTCTAGGAAAAAAACAACAAAGAACATATTCATGTACTAAAACTAAAAATGCACTGTATGGTCAAATAACGTCAGGGGGTCTAACTCAAACCCAGAAAAGCAAGGGCGTTCGACATTGGGCTCAGGTATTTAGCTATACGGCAGCGATCTCCAGAGATGAAAAGGGGCTTTATGTGCCTATCTTCTCAACGCCCAAGTGCAACAGACACAGTCCACGCTTACTAAGATCCCATAATTTTAATCTTGAAAGATCTGTTAATGGGCACGTATACGTGAAAACCATCTTCCTGTGAATTTTTAGGGGAATATTGTTAACTTACTTAATGATTTTTTCACTTGAAGCTCAAGATATTATAATCTTTCTCTATAGACATAGTATCAATCACTTCATCTTCTACAGCACAAAACCAGGAAACAGATATTTTGAATATTAACCTCTGGTCTACAAGATGTATCTTACTTCTGAGTTTACCATTTATGGAGAAAAGTAAATTTGCTCCCTTACAAGGCAAGGAGCACCATGAAAAAAAGACATTCACCACAAAAAAAAAAAAAAAAAAGAAGAAATACCCCTTTGGAGTGTTCTATTTTTCTTTGTGGAAAATAACTTCAAGCTCTGGTTAGGAATACTACAGCCATGGGATCTGGAAGAGCTATTCAATTCCTCAGACAAGATGACAAGAGAAGTTGAAAGAGCAATTTCACACGTACCCAGGGTTTCACAGTTCCTCCCAGGGCTGATTCGGGTTTGGTGTAATCTGTCTGGTTGTGCAAAGCGTCGTGCTGTTTTCCATAGCAAACCCAGATGTTCCAGAGAGTCCATAATTCCCACAACGCATCCTTTCTGCTGGAAACAGACTTTCGGAACAGGCAGGAATATGTGGCTAGCAGACACAGCTCCAACCACACCCAGGACTGCCTACCGGCCTCGCATTCTGCTGGACGTTCTCTGTCATCTTCCCAAGTACTTTAAAGCCAAACAATTCTGCCTCCGAAGAACTCCAATCCTGTATGTTAGCGGATCCAAGAAGAGTATAACAAGTGTGGGTTTCCTCTTGAAGAGAGTGATACGAAGTATTTGTCAACCGAGTGCCAGCATCACAGGCAAAGACAAGAGGAGATGAGTGAGAAATTTTGACTCCTTTGAAAAAAATAAGGAAAATATTTATCTATAGCAGATCATAAGGAAAAAAGAACGGAAGATTTAGCATTTCTAATAATCCAAGACAAAGAAAGTCATCCAGACCACAGAAATACCCACAGAATTACCCATCACCTAGATCTGACAGAGGAATCTCAATCTCTAATACATGAAGCATATATCGTACCCTCTCCAGCAAAGAGGAGGTTCAAACATTTAGTAATAAAGTACTGACTTGATTAAGGAAATAAGTAGGACAAGACTTATTATTACAAAGAATAAAGGGAAGAATTTGGAGAGTGACAGGTTGGGATTATCACATTTAATTACTTTTAAATTACAAGGTCCATTTCTTTCCTCTTTTTCACATACACATTTTTCAGGTTTTTCTGGTACTTAAGCCTAAATGCAAAGAAAGCAAATTATTTTGTTGCCAATAACAATACAGATTTAGGGTTTTTTGGTGTGTGTCCCCCTCCCCACGCCCCCCCTCCCCCTTCTGCATAGTTTCACTTATACTATAGTTATAGTCATTGCAAAGAAGCTCAGAAACACAGTAATTTCTTGGCATCTTTTTTGCCTTGAAGGTCTCAGTGGAGATTCTACATTTTATAGAGGATGTGAACAAAGAAGTCATCAAAAAACACGTCAAACTTGAAAGTCTCAGGCTCCAACAGCGGAAATAAGTACAACCAACTCTTGTCTCCTATAATTAGGTCTATTGATTTATGTGTTTTGTTTTACTTGCATTTCACACAAGTATAAACAGATGAGAAAGTAATAAAGGGGAAAAACAAAAGCAAGCAAATACAGTGTTTTAGCATAAATAAAATACCTAGAAGTGAAGTTCATGATGATGATATAATGTAGTCTAGTCTGTTTGTTTCTAGCTTGTTTTAGCTGAAGCCACTACTTTTTCAATATCTCCGAGACCGCGCACTTTTCTATCTGTCAAACAAAATACATGCAGAAGTCCCTTCCTTCCCTCGTCTTCACCCCTCCACGTCACTGCAGGAGACTCTGGAGCTCGTCTCTCCTACAGCTGCAGCGACTACAGACTGGGGGTAGGTCCTGTCAAAAACAGGCTTGTGACTGCCTCAGCCGCAGGGAAGTCCCCGGAAGCCTGGACCAGTAGAGACAGGAGTTCAGGCAGGATCACGTTCTGTGAGCAGCCAGCAAACCTGTACTCAAGGGGCAGAAGAGGTACAAGGGAAGATGCTCTTTGCCCAAGTGTTAAAAAGGGCTTGTTACAGTCCTACCACCCATCTTCCTTTTCTGCCTCTCCTTTTCTCAGGGGCTTTGAAACCAGAATACTGAGAAGCATCATTCCTCACGCGTTTCCATTCCCTGATTTTTATCCTACCTGCCCTTTGCCAAGGAAGCGCTATAGGCTTCCAGATCTGCAAGGTGATCCATTGAAAACCATGCTGTTTCTTGATCGATGGAGTACTTACTGTATTCGTAAGAGATGCTGCACCTCTGCTTGCCTGAAGGTAACTGGGGGCAATCGTATCTAATGAAAGACTTGCTCTATGTCTTGAAGGCGGCACCACCTGAAAGCGATAAGCCAAAGTTCGTGCTGAACGTTTCGTCTTTGGTGAGCAAACCCAACTGGCACTCAGGTATTTTACACTCCCTATCGAAGAGGTAGTCACAAGGCAGTACGACAGAATTTGTACTGGTTCTAAGTAAATAAACAGGAAGTCAAGAAAAAAGTTCCAGAGTTTCTGCTATGGAAAAATCTTCCTCCACTGCCTGATGAGTAATCAAATTTTCTAGTTTGAGTTCAGTCTAGGATAAATATCATTCTGAGACTTACACCAACTTCCGTAAATATTTCTCAAAGTGATAGATTTTGGTAACATGCAAGGAAAAAACCCTACAAAGTTATTCAGATGCTCATCAATATTTTCTACTAAACACTCTTTTAAAATTAAATGCAACATACTACCTAACTTTTGGCTTCTCAAAACGTATCAGAAATATTTGTAATTTGAATGACAGATTGTTAGAACTGAACTGACTTCTATAACCAGAGCTCTCCTCCCTTGGTACATATCTATGAAAATGGAGTGCACTTATGAATGTCAAACTCTGCTTTCTTCCAGAAGTACAATACTTTTCTTTCCTGGAAGTAAAATCAATATTATAAATCAATGCCTTTGCAAAGTCCATGGCTGCAACAGTAAGGCTTTACTATCTTCAATTTGAAAATATTTATAAATTTTCATTTCTGAACAATAATACTAGATTATTACTGCTGTATGTTTTTAGAGCTCTAAGGGTTCGTGTATGCAAACCCTGCCCCAGCGTCTCTGACCTCAGAGACTTGGTAATGTTGGAGTACAATCATCAAAATAATGACAATAAATTTCCTTTTCCTCCAAAAAGTTTCTTACCTCTTAGTCTCAAAACGCAGTACAGTATTTTACTCTTCAATTACTCTTTGAGGACTGGAAATTTTACTCTTCCTCTCATTAATATATAAGATTATTTGGACACAATCCCTAAGTAACACACTCCTTTCCCAATGACAGACTTTGAATACTTCCTGCTACAAACTTCAAGGCACTGCAGCTGTGCAGATCACATAACTCCTCATTAAGACAGTGGTGGTACAACAAACATTTAAACGCGTGAATATGTAATTCATCATGAGTACGGGGATTAGTTATCTGGCTAAAAACTCATCAATACACATGAAAACAGTGATTACCTGAAAAGATACCTATCAGGTTTCTAATGTAAATGTGTATGTTCACAAATGACTTGGAATAATATGAAATAGAGCTTGTTCCCTTGAGATGCAAAGCTGCTGTTCCTTAAATTGTTTCAGTAGTGCGTTTATTATCACTTTTTTTTGAGGCGGTTGGATGGTTCTCTATCAAAACTTGCCAAACGTTGATTATAGTTGTATCTATTACCACCAGCAAAAGTGTATCTACCGTTTCTAAACGACATTTTCATTCCAGGAGTTTACCGTCTCAACCTAAGACTCCTTGTTTTAGCAAAGCAGGTAAACAAACTTTCCAAAGCCTAAATAAATCCTTTACCATTTATCATCCGTAAAGCATCTCTCACAGACTATCACTGCTTACTGCAATTCAAATTTAACTCACACATGAAAAACATGAATTTTGTAACATCTGTAACCATATGAATAAATGATGAATTAGATTATACATTATGAGGGGATTTTGAGGGGATTTTGACTGAGAAATATGAGAACGGATTGAAAAATCAAGCCCAACCTACAAAGGAGTTTCAAGAAATAAGACTGGAACTAAATTACCTGTGAACCAAAACCAGATATACCAAGAAAGGTCAGTTGTCATTTTGAGAGTTCAATAAAGACAAGTGGTGTATTGGTCTCCAAGTAAAAGAAGGGAGCAGTCAGAAGCTGAGGTCCGTCATCCACACACCTTCCTGGTGTTTACTGCGAGGAACAAAGCAGAGGAGGAGCAGGCAGGAAGCTCCTGTCTAAAAAAACCTTGGGTTGTTGGGTAGGAGCAACGAACCGGGTGTGAGAGCCAGAGGCAAGAAACCAACCGAGCTATGACAAAACAGAGGATAAGAAACCCGATAAATTCTGTTCCTCTGCAATAAGCACATAAGCAAGAACACTAAGATTTTCCTAGTTCTTTGGGTTTGGTTTTTCCCTTTGGCTTCTGCCTCCTGCTCCGAACATGCTCTGTCCCAGGAGTCCCTGTTAGCTATTCCAGAGCAGCTCAGCCTTCGGCGGTGACAGGAGGCATCTCCCTACCAGCACACACCAGCACATCTCCAACGCTGCACATCCCAACGCCCGGCTGCGTTGTGTAGTGAAGAACATCGGTGATGGACCAAACCCGAGATCAGCATTCCTCGGCACAACTACCGCGGACAAGCTGATCAGCCTACACACTCCCGCATCTCGTGGCAAACGCGAGGTAAGTTTTTGAAACCAGCTTCTCGTGGGGTGTGCTAGGTCACCTTGTGTTTTCAGATGGCTGGGAAGGTGCAGTCACCTCAGTACCGCCTCTGCGCGCTAACCTGCGATTTCGTGGTAAACGACCAAGTGCACGAGCTCACGGATAACATAAGGCAAACGACTAAAAGCGCTATCGCCAAAACACACTCACCTAATGCCGTTGTTGCCCTAAATGGATCACAAGTGTATTTAAATGATCAATATACATTTAAGCGCTTCACTGCAAAACTGCCAGCAATTTTGGCTGTACAAATACCGCAACGCTGGCTAATAAAATGGGACACATGTAATATTTCTACTCTCACAGTAATCTGAAGTTGCTAGAACTGTCTACTCTTCAAGCTACATATAAATTACTTTTCCCAAATAGTTGACAGGAATATACCTTGGAAATGTTTTTGCAGCAAACCTTTCAACAACAATTTGAGGTGCAATTACAGTTGAATGAAATTCTCTCACTGTTTTAAGTGAAAAGAAGAAATTGGACAGAAAGTGGCTTCTCAGGTCTCTCGGCCAACGTCTTCTGTTAGGATACATGGGATTACACTTACATTTATTTCCCCCGGAATCGCTATTTTATTTGTGACAGCAACCAAAACGCACAGGATTAAAAGTGCTTTTCAAGGTTATTGCAGAAATTACTGTTTGTCAGAAGATGGTGCTGTTAGGCCATTTTTATCTAAGAAAATTACTTCTAATTACTAAAATAAGCTTAATCTGTGTGCTAACCCCAAATTGTTGGTTGGTTTAAAATAGGATAATTTTTAATAAATAAATAATTTTGCATTCCGTTGAGGCAGAGCTTTGACCTTGACCTACTCAGCTAAGTGTGTACTGAAGCACCCGCTGTAATCCAGTCTCAATAACACGGGACTGCATTTTGTTTCTGACAAATCAAATACAATTGCCAGGTGCAGAAGTATTCTACCTAAACCCGCGACAGCGCGCCTAACTTCATACCCTGCGCTTGTGTTCCAATGGTTGGATCTGTTACAGGCGAACCTATTAATCACTGCACATTAGCCGTGAACTGAACACATGGACTGCAAGGGCAAGGTCGTACGGTTACATTAAACACGTGGAGAGCTAAGCATTGCAGAGGGTATTCTGGGGGAAAACAACTGGGGAAAATGTCTGTTACCACCTAAATCTCAACATTAAAAATTGCTCTTATCTAAGAAATTTACATTTAGCTCACTTCGAAAACGTACTCTCACTGTATCTCTGGCTGTATCAGCTGATATTTATTCTGTAGGAATAGTTATGAAAAATGTATAAGTCGATCTCCAAACATTTCTTCCATTTGACATTTAAGGATAACCATTTTTCGCAGCCGATTTTAACAAAAGGAAAACTTGACCAAGTACTGTAGGACGGATATTTATAGTTTTTAGTTCTAACCAAGCACTTGAGATGTATTCTCAGTTTCCTCGCTGAACTAAAGCACTATCTTTAAGTTCACCCTCAGCCACCTACAGCCCAAATACACCAAGGATTCACATGAACTGTCCGATACTGTTGATGCTGAGTGAACATCAGTAAAGCTGAATGTACGACCAGACTGGAGGGAAGATCTGTTGAAGAGACTCTTGCTTTGGAGAGTGGGAAGTGGGCACTTAGGGAAGCAAGCATAAGAACAAAGCAAATACAGGCTGATTCTTTCCACGGCTCTCTGCAGCCTGCAGTTTACAGGCTAATCTGAACACTTGACTCGCCTGTTCTCTTGGCTCAGCTGCTTGGAAAGTTGTTCAGTGTTGGAAGAGAAATGACAATGAAGATCACTTATAGAACTAAGCAGTGTCTTCCTTCCTTCCTGTTAGGATAAGAGGCTTTGAAAACTAGATTTACGATGCTACGGCGTAGTGGCAAGCCAGACGGTAGAGGTACGCTATCTTAAGAGGGTGTCTTTCTCAAAATTATCACGTGTTCTTCACCATTCTCATTTGAGCTTCTCTCTCTGCAACCTGATCTTACTTCAGAAAAACAACAACAAATAAAAGGGCTAAGCATCACGGACTTACGCCAGGACTTGCCAGTCGGTCTTTCTGTGAACATCTGGTGCCTCGAAACACTTTCCATCACTTTACCAGCAAGGCCTAAAGCCCTTCGGTTCGAAAAAGCAAGTACAAGGAGTCTGGAGAGTCCAGAGCAAAAAGACCAGGCAGAGCAAGAAGAGTCTGTGCGGCCACTGCAGGTGGTACCTGCACTTCCATCCAAACAAGAATTGTGACATGACAAAGGAAGAACAAGCAGAGCTTATCCCAGGTGCTCTCCCCAAAAGCTTTGCTCTTGGCAGCACCCTCTGTTTCTCTTCAGAGAACCTGCTCTCTCACTCTGTCCCTCCCTCAGTAAAGTGACACTTGTCACAGTGATTTGTTTCACTTGTGCATTTAGATCCTAAACTGTTTAAACCGAAGTCGTTCCTGGTCACTCCTCTGCAGAGTGCCTGGGAAAACGGCACTGACCTTGGCTGCTCCTTAGGAAACGCTGCGAAAAGTACAATTAATAGTCTTTCCTCCAGGGTTCTTTTTCCCCACTTGGAAATAACGCCAAGTTAAACCACAACCTTGAGAAGTCACTTGGGGGTGTTTTCTAATTGAATGTAATTGTCGAGCGAAACCAAATCCTATGAGAGATTTCAACATCAACACAGCACCTCCAACTGCTTAGTCACTCTGACAAAGTGTTGATCTTCCTTCCCCTGGTATTACGAGCCACGAAGTAGAACAGTTAGAACAGCAGGATATTATTTCTGCTTCTGTCATTTATTCATCACATGTTATTGAGGAAAATAATGTGTTTTTTCCTAAGCTTCTTCACTTATTTTAAAGGAAATAATAACTGTGATCTACCATGCAGGGGAACTGAAGGACACAATCCAAACTTTAAAAAAAATGCTGAGATAAGAGATGCTAAAGGAGCTCAAGTATTTATTATGAGAATTTGCAGCAAATACCATTTTTCAGAATTACAGAAGGTCCTTACTTGGCATATGGTTGGCAGAAAGCTAGAAATTATGTTTACTATAAATTTAGTTTATATACACACACCACTTTTTCCATATTCTTTTGCTGATACACTTTTCTGATCAAGTTACCAACCTATTAGTTAGAGCTTAGAGATTTTTAATGGTGTCAGCTATATTCTGAAGAGTAACATTAGAGCCCTATCCTTTTTGTATTAACAGATATAAATGGCAATATCAAAAAGAATGTTTAAAAAAAAAAAAAATCACATTTTGCAGTCTTTGCACTGTGCCTGCAGCGCAACCCATGTTCTTGACCTCCTGAAAGCTAATGACAGAGTTAGGACTTAATACTCCAGCAATCATGCAAGTGATGTGCCAGACTGAAAGGATGGGCTCTCTCATATTAAAAAAAGAAAGGGGGGTGGGAAATAAAAAAGCTGGTAACACATACAGCTTGTTACGTTAGCTTTGACCAAATCCAAAATTAAAAGCAAACTGAGACTAAAGCCAGTGGCCCGGAGCAGAGGGAATTTAAGTAACTCAGAAGCAGCGAAGGCTCTCTGCACTTAATGAAAAAGCCACTGACCTTGAAGAGCGATCCAAGGGACCTAATTTGGAACTACTGGAAAAACAAGAAAGGTTATGAGGCAAATAACCTATTTCTTCCATAACAGGGCTGCTGAATGATGCCCGGGCTGAATGTAGCAATTTGTAATATGGAACAGAACACACACACACCAAAAAAATAAAAAAAAAAAAAAAAGAAAAAAGAGGCAAGAAAAGAAAAAAGTGAAATAAGACTTCTATGACTTCACAGCAAGTTGCCTTCACGTATTGAGCATGTTGACATTAGCAAAGCACAGACTGAAGATGCTTAAAACTTCTCGAATTTACACCCATGATAAAACAAAAGTCTCTCCCCACAGACTGGATGAGATCTGTTATGTAAATGCATCATGGATGTACTTCTATCAATAGACAGATCAACAGGAATTGACAGAAATAATGTACAAGGGGAAAGTTTGTACATTATAGATACCCCTTGTAGGTTTTACTATGTTATTTTTTTAAAAAAATATCAAAAGTTGGTATCTCTTAATCATCGAGCTAGAACAATTTGCTTTCAGTTGTTGCAGCAAAAGGATTCACTGATTTAGCTTAAAGCTCCCTGTGTTTGAGCCCATATATGACTTAACATCGGTTGTCTTTGTGTCATCAAACCCCAGAGCAGTAATTCAGATCTATTAGCTTATCCCAGTATTAAGATACTCCATCTGGTATTAGTGAAGTGAAGAAAAATCGTCATCATATATAAATCAGCTTTCTCTCACTCTTGCTATTTCCTTTCTTCTAAGCATGTGGCTATACCAGGACAACAGAGAATTAAGCTAAGACATAAACCAAGGATTCCACTTTTCTTTGGGGGAGGACCCTCTAACGACCACTGACAGAGAGGCTGGAGGTGGGATGGGTCCCTTTCCCCTTGGCCTTGCTGATTATTTTTCATTGCTATTTCTAATAATTACCGAGGCTAACGAAGCACACCTCCCTGGCTGACAGCTCTGAACAGGAGAGACCACTGCGGATCATCTATAACCGGCCTTTACACTCAGCAGCCTTTACCAACTGCTCCGGCAGAAGAGGAAGTCTCTTGCCGGTGTTACAGCACAGAGCTGCGCTCTGGGGATGTCCCACTCCGGAGCAAACAGTGCTCACCACCCTTCCCAGCCCTCCCAGACAGCTCTGAACTGGAGCAATGGTGACCAGGTCGGGGCTGGGAAGCAGAAGGGGACTTAGACAAGCGCCTCAGCATAGACCAGCGTCTTTTATACTGGAAGTCTGTATCTCTGACACGCATCATCTGCAAGGAGAAAGAAGACTGAAATGATACCCATTATTTATTAATCTTCATAAGTCATTTGGCAGCTGCAAATACACAGGGATAAGTATTAGTGAATGTGTGCCAGCCTCTTACATAAATATCTCATCTTTGCTCTTGAGCTTCATCTTAGCTGCAGCTTAATGTTTTTTGAGAGGCTTGTATTTTGCGCTGAAATTACGTTCTGGATCTGAGAATTTACTGCAGAAGCCTGGATACGGCAGAGTTCTTTTAAACTGGTCTCAACCATAAAAATGCTGATTGCATTTAGAACAATGAAACATTACTTTCTTAGAGCTGTGGCTTAAAAACTCCTTTACCTTTTCTCTGTCCACCAAACCCCTTCCATTCAACAAGCTCTTTGGGAAGCTCACACTCAAGCCTTTGAGTTGGAAGAGTGGCAAGTAGTGCTTTAATATGGCAGAGCTAAAATCTCAGGGTTTAAAATACACGTATGTTTTAAGAGTGTATATCACGTTATAGTACCCTGCAATTAAGTCTTTCTTCAATAAAGTATGTTCAACAAGTTTCTCAACACTGGTGCTGGCTTGGAACTTTGCGACTCTCTGCATCTTCTTCATTGTTCTGAGTCAAAACAATGCATAGCAAATAAAACAACGGGGAGATCTGCTTCAACACGCACTGCTGCGTGAACTACAACACCCATGCAGTTACAGTGCAATTTCTGAAGACATTCTAACCCATCAGAGAACGGTTATGCTTTAAAATGGCATAAATCAATAAACATACTGCATTCAATAGGATTGTCCTCGTATGAAATTACAGAACAATACGCTTTCTGGATCCCAGATTTTGTCTGGAATCAGTGCTGTTCAACAAGAATAAAAATAAGAAGCACAAAGTAAGACCACGTATGCCGTGGTTTTGACGGTACATGGCAGACTAACTCCCTTGGCAACATCTCTGTTTTCCTGTTGATTAGACTGACATGAAATACTCATACCAAAACTGATTTATTCTGTTTTGAGTTTTATGGGCAACAACGGGTAAAGCACAGTTTCACACTCTCACATCCCAGACCCGTCTCTGAAGTTGGAGAGGCACATCGCTGGGATGGCGAGGCATCTCGCATGCCGCCCAGCAGTCAGATTAAGGAGAGAGGTGTTGGGAGAATGGGGAAGATCAGGTTCAAACACAGGGCTAATTACTCTCAGAAAGAGAAGTTAGTAAACATCACACATCCGGTTTTAAATTCGCTAAGTTGGCGTTCCCACACTATGCAGAGTTAGTTGCAGTTCAACGGTGAAGACGACCAAAGACCACAATGAACGTGACAGATAAAGACAGAAAACTCTTTCCTCCAAAAGAGGCACCTGCCTTTCTGAGGGAGTCAAGTAGAAAGCAATACAAAATTTGACTTTGCTTGTCCTATAATATTTCTTTCCATTACAAGCGAGTCCCTTGTTTCTTGATGATACATAGCATGTCGAGTGCCAACACAGCCTACAATTTCTGAGCACAAGTACCCAACAAATCTGATACACTGCTTGCTAACAGACTGCCAGGAAAACAATTTGCCAAAAAACCCTGTAGTACGAACAAAACGGTAATATCACCTTTTTGCTTTTTTGTCCTCGTTTTGAGCAGTGGCTGACTCCTATACGAAGTACTGAATGATCAGGTATGGCATGAGGAAAACGGTCTGATTATACTCTTGTAGAGATTGCTGTATGTTACCATCCCCATTTATTTCTCAATTGGGTCAATTCATTAAAAAACCCACACGGATACCGACCTTCCAATAGCGCATGGGCCACCAGGGGCTATATGACAGTTCGGATGAAAATTAATTGAAGTTGAAGTTATTAACGCACGTTTGGATTGACTTTTCTTATCTTAGACCACAGCCACTTGAGCACATTAATTACACAGTTGATCTTTCTAAGTGCAGGAGGGAAAACAGTGTTGTTCATTCAACACTACATACCTTGTTCACTGTCCATTCAGGAATGTATCAATGAACGCTAATTATCGTCAAAGGGAAAGCCAGCTCTGCTCGAGAGAGGTCATATTTTCACATACGGTACGTGTCCAGCTTTAGTCAAGCCAAAGACATTATTTCAGAAATACAAAGGCAACCAAATGCCAGACCGACAAAGATTAGCAAGCAACAGTTCATAACTGCATTACACTGTAATGACAATAAATCCTTCTATAAAATACTGAACCAATTACAAGACACACAAATCATTAGTCGACTGTTTAGATTATGAGGAAAACTGCATCTCCGTAAGAAAAGGGAAGCAATGTGCAAAACAGCTACAAAGTAAATTCCCAAACAGTGTTCTTGAGAGAGTTTGGGAACACTGACTTCGGAAAAAAAAAAAAAAAACCAGTCGCAAATCTTGGAACTCATAGCAGATGTCATCCCTTTGAACACCGGTTGTTTATATGCGACCAACTGACTTGAACACTCATGTTTCATGGCTATATATTACAACTATATAAAAGCATAAAGCTCACCTTGAGGGGGGAAAAAAAAAAAAATCACACACAGGTCTTATAAAACAAGGTAACGTACAGAATATCATTACAGAAGTCGGACAGAATAATACTGATAAGAGGACAAAGTATGAAAATATGACATGAAAATTTATTGTGTTAACTAGAATATGATTAACTATTCTGTTCCTTGATTACTGTTGTTTCAAAAGGTAGTTAGGCAATCTTTTTGAATTCACTATTATATTTTCTGCATTATATCTCTCATATTTCTCCCCTGCTGCCCCAAAATGCTGTAGACATTTCTCTCATACATCTAGAGCTATTTCTCTCTCCAAAATCAAACATCACTATAATCAATACTTTGATTCAAACACTCCATAAACAGTACCACAGACAGCAGAGCAATAAACGTACTTTTTCCAGTTCATTATTTTGTTCCCCAGAACAAAACGTGCAAATTCTATACACGTATCTAGAAACATACAGCTTCTATACACACACATATTTGTTATACTGCACAGTTTAAAAGATCAGCCTCCTTTATCTTTGTTACACCTTAGTTATAACCTTCCTATTCTGTACAATTTTAATGGATTACAAATATTTAAAAAAGGAAATATCAGATATTAGAATTCCGGATAGCTAGGAACCTAGACACAAGGAAAGAACCTAACACAACAGCTCTTCTCAGCCATAAACTAAAAAAAAAAAAAATTCTAAAAAAAAAAAAAATTAATTACTCTTTAAACACATTTTCCACCAAGAGCACCTGGATTAGGTGCAGAATTTTGGACTCTTTACAGACACATAGAAGATGGTGTAATAGCCTAAACAGCGTTAAAACAGCCAATGGAAAATGCTACGTTTACCAAGCAATTATTTAATTGCACTTCCAAATTCCCCCATGACTGGCTATCACATCGAGTAATCAACATTTGGGATCAGAATTCCTGCTCAGACTTACAGCAGGAAGGTAACCAAGTCTGGACACCAACAAGTTTAAAATCAGTTCACCACTGATGTTTAATATAAATAAAAAACGGCAGAACCCTTTTTTTTTTTTTTTTTACGATTCAGAAACCATGTTGTGTCATTTGCGATAATACCTCAACACTAAAAAACCAAGTTAACTGTTCCTTTCCTTCAGTCCTCTTTTTCTCGGCTCACTTGAGATTCAGTGATATTAGTACTTGAAAGCTGTACTACCCCTATTCCAAGTCTGATGTCTGATACAAGAGTTGCTAGAGGGCGATATCGAAATACCTTCCCACTGTCACATACAAGATGTCTGGAGCAGAAATCAGTATTTTTTACTGTTGAAATACATAAAAGACATGATTAGTGCCCCGAGAAGTTTGAAGTAAAATTCAAATAAACAAGGCACACAGGAACAAACAAGCAAAGCTACTTCTCCTGTACCGAGTCCACCAATGGTTAAGCAAGAGAATTAGGCTTTAAAGAGGGACTAAAAATAGGTTGTAACAATTATTATTACTTAAACATGGCCTTTAACTGCTTCTGCTTGCCAAAAGGTGCCATTTCTTCTAACTCATTTCTGTCTCACTGTGTACTCACAAATATATTTTTCCTTCCTTAGAAAAATATCTCACAATAATAAGGATCCTCCAAAGTTAATTGAAGCAAGGTAAGTACTAAAGTTAATTGAAGCAAAGAAAGCTCGGACCAAGGTGAAGTCATCTTTACTTTGGGTTCATATTTAGTAGGCAGTCAAGCTAACACCACTACTAAAGGGCATAAAATCTGGTGTGTCAGATTTAATGATACAGAAAGTAGAGAGATGGTATTAAAATGCAGCACAGGTACGTATCGGAGAGAGTTTATGAGCCCTAGGTTTTATTACTCATATTCACCTATAGGATCCGATGCTGTATTTTATAACGTAATATTCAATGTTCTGGGCAAGGTTGTGACACCGCTATATAAACCTTGTAATGCAAAAGGATTTAGTCTCCACAAGGTAAGTCTTCATACACATCACTTTAGACTGTTAGAGCTTTTATGAAACATCACCTTTTATATTGAATGAAACCCCCAACCCAAGATCACGCTGCCTTTACAAACCGATCAGGCTGTTTTCTTTTAGTTCTTCAGATTCTTCTGAAAATCTCATCTGGCATAGTCGATGTACTCTGCAGTCCTTTCCTACAACACAAATTTGTGGTTTATCTGTTCCCATTCTTAACCACATGGTTCTATTTCCTCCCTCCCTCAAGTATGACACGTTGGGTCATCTCTACTTTCCCCTCTCCGTGGTACAAATTAAGGTTTATTAATAGGTTTGATTTCTATAGATCCCCACCCGCTTTTTCCAAACCAAACCTCTGCACTTCTTTAGCCTTAACATACTGCATTTAATTAAAAGAATAATTAATGTGGACCATCTTGAAATTGCTGCAGTTTCAGAGTCTATTAAAAGCCCTTAACTTATTCTAGTTTTAATGTCCTTAGATACTTGATTAAATAGTAAAGAAAGAAATGTCTGCTCTCATAGACTGCAGATTAGTAAAAGCAAAGAATGCCAAATTTCATCTTCATTATATACAGCACTCAGGACTGTGCATTTTATCTGCACCAATGAGATAATCCATTTGCCACTAGAATTTTTGGTATTTTGCAGAAGAGTAAACAACAAAAAGGACAAATTCAGCCTCTCAGCGTAAGAATTTCCTAAAATGTATCATAGTACATAAACTAGATTAACCATCATACATTAATAAGAAAAATCTGAATAACAAATCATGAAACAGAAGGAGAGAGCGTTTTTAGCTGTTCCTAATAGAGGAAAAATTATTAAGCACACATGTAAATAATTTTTTCTTTTAGGGTTTTCTCTTCTCGCATGAAGAAGCTAGTGCTCTTCCCCCAGTTTTTGGGAATCTAAAGTGATGATGTCTGGATAACTGGGCTGAGAGTCAGGATATTCCACGCTACAGCACAAGCGGGTTTACCTTCCTTCTGCCCTCTGCACGTGCAGTATCTTACTCATAGCATCACTCCTGCCTGCTCCATCTCCATAGCTCAACCACCTATAGCTCTTCCCATCCCATGACAGCAAAAATACTGGATCATTGCTAAAAATCTCTTTTTCGGATGATGGAAATTGAGTCATCCTGTTATACAAAAGCGCCTAATATGACCAATCCTAGGGTCAAATATGTCCCTTGGGAAGCATTTTCTAGGTGTCAGCCAAAAACCATCAAATAGGGTTGGTCTGCAAGGATTCTTGGGAAAGAAAAAATAGTGAGACCCCTGGTGAAAATGACAGGAGTTGCTAGGTTCACCTTTAACGTGCACATACTTTGAAAATGCAAACAATTTTATCATTAAAAAATGGCAGAGAGAAGAGGATTTGGACTGTCATGATTAAGGACAGGAATTTCAGAATAGGCCAGGATTCCCTTTCAGTCTGTGGAGCACTTACCTCTGAGCTGGATGATGACTGGGCATTTCCAGAATTCAGATGAAGGACGATAATCTTATTAGGTGCCAGATGACAGTTAAAAAAGAGAAAAGAAGTTGTCTGGTTTCTTTTTCCCCCCAAAGCGTACAAAGAAAATATTACACCCAAGATGTCCATTTTCCAATCCCTACAGTCCTTTATAAACTGTATCTTTAGCTGAGCCATGGAAATAATTTAGTAAATAAAACTTCAGTTTTACTCTATCTTTGGCTTGATTTAATGGTGCTTTTTAACTTATTTGCCAATGCACACAGCCGTTCCTCCGTTACTTTGTTTGTATTATTGTTGACACTTATAGATGCGTAAAGCAAATTCCATTTAAACAATGGCCTTTGCAACATTATTAAATTTTCTCTTATCTTTAAATGTTTACATTTTTGATCACGCATAGTTATGTCTGTAGGTATTCAGTAGCGACATGTAAATTGTTCAAAATAATTTTTTTCCCTGGCAAACTAAAATTGATTGTTTCATGTCAAGCTGTATGGAAGTTGCATCTGGTAGAAAAAGACTTTTTCCAGCTTCTGAATGGGATAATTTTATCCCTACCCCCTTTTTTTTTAATTTCATTTTGATTTCCAAAATTAACAGGTTTTCCTTCATCTGAAAAAGATAATTTTCAAGAAACCCCAAGGAAATTATGAACCACGGTAATCTTCTGATGTTAAAGCTTGAAAGGTGCTCAGCTAGATGGGAGCGGGAGCTGTGTGAGTACCGAGGACCTCTAGAGACAGACAGCAGCAGTCACTACATCCCATAATGACAACAGGAAACTACTCTTCAAGGTAACAGTGTCTTGAGATGTGTAAGAAAACTCATTGTCGTGGAAAAACTTCTCTCCTTGGAGAATTATTTTAATATGTGTGTTTAAATTGTGGAATACGAGATAAATATTTTTCTGTTTCTGAAATGACACGTTTTTCAGCCTTTTTTCAAGTGAACGACCACGGAAAAATGATATATGAAACCTCTGATTTAACAGAGAGAAAAAGACAAATTTAAAAACATCTATGTAAAATATGCTGTGGTCAACGCCTGCTCTCCTCATTCCCAGATTTACACGTAACCTTTGAAAGAATTAAACGTTTAGACTATACTAAAACCTAACTACTCCAGAAAACTGTCAGAATTTACGTCTGCATTGCGATTTTTAATTATTTACTATGAATTTATATTATCTGGAAGTTCACCACTGCTACTGACCAACACGGTTTCGTAACTTTTAGGCGTGATTTTGTGTGCAACTGGAACATCTCGACATATACTTGGGCTGAATCAGAGGTGCAAAAGCAATAACTAATTAATAATTTACTAAAAAGTTTTCACTGATGATTAAAACATCAGTTTTGGAACTGAAGCGAAGAAACGGAGCTGAGTAGCTGCTCAGGAAAACCCAAATATACAAGCGTGAGGCACTTCTATTCCTATATGCCCTGCTGTTTCAAAGACGCACTGAACTTTTAAACACCCCACCTTCCCTTTCCATTTTCCTGTCGTCATCCACAGAGAAATCTCAGAGGGAAAATCAGCTGCTGATGCTATCTCCCAGCTAGCCCTGAATTCCCCTCTTCCCTCTAGACCGCTGGTCGGGAGCTCTGCGGTGGCGGAAGCCCCCCTGCGGTGCACGTCTGAAAAAGTTCTTCAAACACCCATCAAAACGCATCGCTTACCGGCAGCTCCTCACGGTCCCACCGGGGTGATCCAAACCCAGGATATGGGTGCACAGAGCAGCGTTCCCCCGTAACGCCCATTCCTGATTATTACGGCATTTTTCTGCAGTTCGTAATACGATCTCTCGGTTTCACGCCCTTCACAGGTAAAGTGGTTTTACTTTATAGTGAAATATAGTCTTGCTTTTAACCGTTACTTTAAAAAAACAAAAAAACAAACAACAAACAACACAACTGAAGTCCCTAAGGCTGCTGAAATTAAATAAAAGTAGTTTCTCTGAAGCAACAGCAAAATTTATGCTCTGAATTTCTGACATTTCTGTTTAGAAACCAGCTTCGCCAGCCTGGCAGAGATACAGCAGCCTTAGAGACATCAAGGAACAGCAGGGAGAAACAAACAAAGCCCCGAAAAACAAAAAGAAAGAAAACCCAGCCTAAGCTGCATAAGAATAACAGGTACGAAAAAAAATAGCACGTAGACATTACCGAGCAGCTCGATTTAGCTGTGTGGTGCTGGGCATTACGGATACTAACAAGTCCCACCTTCCCCTGGGATCCCTCGGGACTGACGCCTCCTCCACTCTCTGCCAGGAAAGGTCAGTGAAGACCCAGTCTAGCTTGAGGTGCTTGCACTGAGATTTTCGAACAGCAGCTCTCTCGACCCTGCCTCCCCTCCCAGCACACCAGGAGAACCCGCATCACGAAGGGGTGCCCCAGCGCTTCCCGGCTCCTGGGCTCTGGAGGTTCCGAAAACAAACGCTGCGCTCTGCCAGGGGGCACAGCTAATGCCGCGGCAGAGCAGCGCCGCAGGGCTGCGTGCGCTGCCCTGACTGCAAAGCTGGCTCCAAACGCTTCCTGCTCAAGGGTAAGGAGCGTTTTCCCTTGCAGCTGGTGCAAGCAAACAGCAAGGAGGTACCATGGTATGGGGGCACGCCACCACCAGCGGTCAGAAAACGCTGGCCACCGCCTGAGCATCACACGAGTAACGATCACCCAGAAGTCAGGCCCGTGGATATGGACATATACGTGAGTGTTACAAACTGTCTAGTACTAGGGAAAGGGCAGCAACCGTCAGGGGATTTTTGGTTGTGTGGGTTTGTTTTTCTGGGCTTGGGCTTGGTTTTTTTTTTTTAAGAAGTAGTAGCACAGAAGAAGTCCTGTTCCTATTCCATCAGCTCTGCCAGCAGAGGACGGCTGCACTGTTCTTTCAAGAAGTTCTTTTCCGGCCTGGACCAAGAGAAAAAGAAAACTGAAAAGACACATTGGCAGGGGAGTGGCAGAATTGTTGAGAAGATGAATTATTTCTTTAACACAGCCTCACAGGTTCACACAATCTATAAATTCTTACCGATAAATAACAACCATTGCTTTATTCTTTCTCACGTATAAGAGTAGGCGTCTGCTTGGGATGTGGTGTGAGATCAGATCTCTAAGCTGACTGGAGCCCAGCTAAACCGACCGTTTTAAAATCACCGCTGTTCTTTGGCATACCCTTTGCTCAACGAAAACTACAGTCCTGTGAGAAGCTGAAGGGGGACGCTGAGCCACCAGGATATAGAAGGTCTCTCTCTCAGACAAGAGGGACATCTAAAAAGGTCTAGATGAAGATGTTAACGTTATTAAGATTAGAGTGGAAACGTCTTCCACGTGCTATGCCGTTTTTGTCTCAACTGTAATAAAGCTAATAAGAGCGAGGACAGAGAATGACAGCCTCTTCCACGCTTCATTATCATATCAAACGTTTTACCTCAGCCACTGGCAAGTTCACTTTACGTGGCGCAAGTCCTGGAACTAGTATTTTTCCCCTTTATAATTACTGAGGAAATTAATGACACAGCATAGCTCTAAAGCAGCGTGATCTGTAGTAAACAGAGTAGAATCCTTTCGGGTTGCGAGCCCAGTAGATTCCAATCGCGCTTTTCCAAGCATCTGCCACTAGGGAAGATCACCTGTGAGCACCAGGACGCGTAATCTCGGGCTGGTGTCGTTGAGCATTTCATCTGCTTTGGGGCAGACTTCACCAGACGCAGACAGAATCGCTTCTTCCCTTTAAGAAGCGTTCCCTAGGAGCATCTGTCAGAACAGAAAAACAAGCGGTTCTTCACTACGATCTACCGCTAGTAGACACGGAGTACCCAATAGGAGATAATCACTTACGCCGCGCAACAGCTGAGCAAGGAACGTTAAGAGGGGCTGCACAATTGACCAATAGCAATAGCCGAAATAACACTGCTTAGGAAAAGATTAATTTAGTCTCATGCAACAGGGCATAATTTAGCCCTACAGGCATCATGAAGGCACGTTATCTTACATCCAGTGCAGCAGATTGGACTTAGCGGTATTATGGGATATTTCTGGTTTTTCTCTGAAGCATACAATATTAGCCACTGCTGGAGGCGGGATACCAAACATCTATCTGCACCCCTTTCCTTCCGAACGAAGGACTAATTCAATTTTGTAACAATAGGAGAGTCTAGCTGGAGATCAACCGGAGAACAGCGTTCTGGAGGCTTCTGTGCCTTCCCGTGACAAAAGCGGCAGCCTGGCTTGGCTGGCTCCCGCAGCAGGATTAGAGTTTTGACACTTAGCAATGCGTTAGCCTTGGCAGGCTTTGAATGATGCCTTAAATGTTTATTTAAGCATAAATTTCAAGTTCTGGGCTCCCTTTCAAAGGGCTGAGAAGGTAGACTGACTTAGTGACGGTGTAGGGTATGAAGGTAGTGTTTGCTATTTCCACAAAACCCTTACAGTTTGAAACCACAGTCCGTTGAGGCTTTTCTGTTCAAATTGCAACATGTGACTAGTTTAGATAAGCAAAATTTGCTGTCTTTCTGGGATGATAACATTACACAACCTGAGTTAAGCTACAAGACACTTTATTTCCCGTTTTAATATGGGACTGCTGCAAGATTTCGTTATTCAAAAACTATGAAACATCACTAAGAGGACAAGTTTCAGCCACTGAAATAAATCAAGCTTCCTCTAAGACTAGCGAATTAAAATTTAAAAAAGCTCTATTTGACACATTTCCTACTTGAAAATGAAAAGCACGTATATAACGATTGAAAAACAAAGAAAACCTTCCAACTTGTACAGTAACTTGGTGAACAAGTTCATGCCTTCCGCTGTCTTCTATCGCCCCAAGGCTGTGATCTGACACTACATTCCCCAGCACCAATAAACATAAAAGATCGCACTTGCCATCAAGCTGAACAGGAAATTGGAAGAAATTAAAATTTGCTTTAAGGACATCTATTTCATATTTCATACGTTTTTAGGTAGCATTAAATGATACCGAAGTTGCAATTTTGTACTCTTGCATTTTAACTTTACATCAAATCATTTAAATGTTCGTGTTAGGAAAATCTGTAACAAAAGCAATAACTGCACTCATTAATGTGATAAACACTATTAATCCATTTAAAATTTTGACAAAGCATGGGACGGTGCAGTTCTGTATACATTTCAATACCAGTATTAAGAACAGAAGACCGCCCAGCTGATAAGTCTGAATTTTGAGAAGAGTAGATCCTTAAGAACCGCTGCAGTGTGCTTCAGAGTCCGGTTCTCCAATAACCCCATCAGTTTCTACTTGCAGTTCAATAGTCCCCCTTGAAAACCAGACAAAAACACGATGAAAACAAGTCCTCATAAGTGTGGCGGGTTGACCCCAGGTGGACACCAGATGCCCAGCAACGCCCCTCTATCACTTCCCCCTCCTCAGCTGCACAGCGGAGAGAAAATATATCAAAAACGTTGTGGGTCAAGATAAAGACAGGGAGATCATTCACCAATTACCGTCACGGGCAAACCAGACTTGACATGGGGAAATCAGCTTATTACCAATGAAACAGGGTAGATAATGAGCATGGGCTACTCTCTCCACAAGGCCACAGGTCCTGCCAGGAGCCACCTCCAGCACAGGCTTCCCACGTGCTGCAGCCTCTTTTGGGAGCACCCACCTGCGCCAAGACGGGGTTCTCCATGGGCTGCAGGTGGGTATCTGCTCCACCATTCACCTACGTGGGCTGCAGGATGACAGCCTGCCTCACCATGGTCTTCACCACAGGCTACAGCAGAGTATCTGCTCCGGTGCCTGGAGCACCTCCTCTCCCTCCTTCACTGACCGCGGTGTCCACAGAGCTCTCTCTCTCACGTATTCTCACTCCCCTCTCTGGCTGAAGTCACGCTGTTTCTTCTCCCCCCGCCGTCTTAAAGACGTTAGCACAGAGGTACTATCACCATCGCTGATGGGCTTGGCCTCGGACAGCAGCGGGTCCGTCCGACGGACATTGGCTCTGTCACACACAGGGGAATCTTCTAGCAGCTTCTCACCGAAAACACCAGGGCAGCCCCGCTGCTACCAAGATCTTGCTGAGTAAACAAAATACAACCAGTTATTCTACTTTAGGAAGGAGGAACACAAATTCCGCTGGATTATTTATTTATCCATTATTGATGCCCACTGATCTCCAACGTCTTCGAATTTATTTACTAGCCCACGTGCATTTCTGCCCTGTACTGGACGCTGCGGTACGTACAGCGCTGTACAGAGCTACCATGGTGTTTTTATTAACCACGCTAAAACCCCAAGTCGACGGTTCATCACGACGTGCTACGCACGATTCTCTAGCGCTGTTCCTGCAGCCTGGCTTCTGCCCGGAAACCTCGCACCCGTTCACCTCTTCCGAAGCTGAGAACCGTGTGTGTCCACCTACACAAGTACGAGCAACGGAAGGGACATCTCAGAGAGATTCAGAAATAGAGCCCATCCGCACTGCTGAGGTACCTCTTACAGAAAATCACCTCCCGCTTTACAGGGTTTGGGGCGCGATGGCCTTGCGCGGTTACTGCCGCGAAGTCGGAGAGATCCGTCCTGCCGCCGCTGCCCTTCTCATTCTTTCTGTGAAGGAACGTGACTTGGGGCTGCCACAATTCCACGAGCGAACTCTCCCCGTCGGAAGCTGCAATACCGCCGCGCTTCCACCCGCAGGCAGGTTTCTTTGCTCCTGCTCTCGGTGTCCTTCTCTCACAGCCTGACATATTCAAAAGATGAACACACCACCTGATTTACTGCTCTTTTTTTTTTTTTTTTGTGATTGACGCTTTTCCTGAACAGTTTTCAGGCTGCACGTTGTACGTCTTGCAGGCTCCTACAAGCACAGCCAACCTTTCAGGAGTTCATCTGCTGCAAGACGTACTTCCACACTTACAGGAAAGGATTTAACTGTATTTGTGTGCCACAAGAAGTGAGCGTATTCTCAATAACTCAGAACAGTCAGGCACCCAGAAAAATCGCCCTGCCTGGCTAAGGCTTTTGGAGATGCCCTGGGGCTTTTTTCCATCTTCTACAGGAAAAGAGAAAAAGCCCTACGAAATTCAATTAACACTTCCCCATCTCCTGTATCATTCCACAGCCATGCAGCACATATGTCGCTGCGCAGAAAGCTGTTTTCTCTCATATCCTGGGAATGGGATCAGCCTATTTAGCTAGTTTGAAAGATGAAGTTTGACACCTTCTGCTGCAAGGTCTGGAAATCCTAAGAGTAAAAATATATTGCAAAGGCATCCCTGCATCACCCTCCCTCCCTCCCTCCCCGCTTTTTTTCCTTTCTTTCTTAAAAAGTCTTGTATTTTTTAGTCTCAGTTTTCTAATGACAAATAATGTCAAGAAAATAGTGGCTGAAAACACACATGAAAATAAGTTTTTTTATATATTTAATGTATTTCTCCCTTTTGCTGTGATATAGGGACTCACGTTCAGAGAGAAAAAGATTTTATCAATGATAGAAAAGGACAAGTCTGAACAGAAAAATAAATGTGCTTTTTCTAATTGAACACAAAGAGAAAAGATGACGTTAACTGCTTGAACTCTTAATTAGTAGCGAGGCTCCTTATTGCGTTATTGTCATGCGTTCAGAGAAGAAGGTAAATGCATTTACCCATGTTTGGGGCTATAGATAAATTTCCTTCAGGTTCATTCCAGTTTACTTTAGCTGTGCAGCGTAGTTCTGGCCGGAGCAATTGTCAATCATCTCTTTATACAGAACACATTCAGAGGAATATAGGTTTTTTGCCCCAAGTCTTGGCAGTCATCCAGCTCAGACATAAAGGCATCTGCTGATCCGTTCTAAAAGTTACTCCTGAAGCCAGCTCCCAGACACGGATATGTATGTTCAAACATCCACTCTCTAGCACTTTTTTCAAGGTATTCAGTTGTTTCCTCAAAAAGGAGCCAATACTTACTGAGAACACATTTCCGAGTGGAAGCTGCCCTATTTTGAGAAATGGGGTATTTCTGAGTGGAATGAAAAGTTTCTTGCCGTTTTATTTTTCAAGTCATTTTTTACTCCCTTTGGTCTAAAACTCCATCTCAAAACAAATTAAATTACATGTGTAATACTGGAATACGTGAAGCTTTCATGGTCATTAATCCAGTTGACAAAATATTAGTGAATTGAACTAGAAACAGCTACCATTTTCCCAGCTATTTTTTGTGGAATCTTCCTTTCAGAGCACCAGCAAAAACAGGTTTCTCAAGGTCTTGAGCACTTCAGAAAAAATCCCTATCCCATTAATGTCCCACTTTTAGAATGCTTTAGTAATAAGGCTGCCTCCCTTCTCCAGAAGGGAATATCCCTCGCGTACCACTCACTGGTTTCTCCACCGTGACAAACACAAAACCAAACCTGAGCATTTCCTTCAATAAGAACCTCCATCTATTACCACTGCTTTGCTTTATTTCACTTCCAGAAGGAAATTGCTGTTATTAGGTTCAGCTCCATAATAAATTGCTTTCTTACTGATACAGCTACACTTTTGAGACACGTGGTAACCGAAGATGTTCAAGTCTGAACAACACGAATGACTGGCAAAGAGATGTGGGAGGAAAAAAAGAAGTTATAGCCTATTTCTAAAGAACAAGTACAGATAAACACCTTCTAAATTTTCCCCTTTGCCTTTTCCCAAGATTCCACTAAGGAAAATTCTGCAGGCGTACAAAGACCTGCCTGCATTAAAAAAGATTTTTCTGCATTAACCTTAATATCAGCAGTATATTTCAATCCCTTCCGCTCGGAAATGGCTGTTCAAAAAGAATTAGCTTGTAATAAGATTTTATTCCTCTCGTTCATAGAACACAAGTGATTTCTCTACTTGCGACATTTTTAAGGCTATTTTGCTTGAGGGATATAAAAATTGTCTTTCCACACTTAAGTGAAATAGTTAATTTTGTTACCATTTTTATTTGCTGTTCTACCATGGTTTTGAAAATTAGTGTAAAACAAAGGAATTCATTATAATTAATAATTGTATGACTATCACTTAGGCCAAGGAGCTCACTCAGCTGGGTGGTGTGAGATAAATAAAACAAGGATAGAAATCTAAGAATGTGGACACTGGATCGGAAGAATCACTGAAAAAACCTGATCATTTCTTTCCTCAAAATTATTCAATACTTCTCCTAATTTTATTAATAAAAGTTGATACACATGTACACAAGGAATCAAAGACCATCTGCAGCGCTTTGGGGTTTCTCGTGCTGATCATTATTGACCATTTTGAGCCTCAATATCTCCTTACATTTCTACTGCACATTCCAAACTGGCTTCCAGCTGTGCTAATACATCTGGGAAGGGGCAGATGCACCTGCACACTGTCGGTTTGGTCAGCACCCGAGTCTACGCACTGTTTTGACAGACAAGGCTGAACTGCCTGTACCGAGGATTGGACAAGAGTTCTTGGGGGAAAGTATCATCTGAAATAAATAACAGATGCTAATAGAAACTGTCTAACCCAATGAATGCCACTGAAGTATTAAATACTTTTCTCAACATTCTGGAACTATATCATTGCCTAAAAATACAAAAACCTAAATTAGTTGTAAAGGCTGTATGAAAAATTTACAAATGTATCTAACATATGAAATCACAGAAAAGGAGCAAAACTTCTTTGGATACACTCTAAAAGTGACACAGCATTCCTAAAACAATAGACGAATATCGTTAAATATCTAAATCTGGAAAGTTATATTACCTCAGCATTGGAATTAGAATTCCCTATAAAGTGGATATCCTAAAACTCCTGTACGGAAAACAAGGCTTCAGTTGAAACAACACTGAACACTTAGGGACTTCTAGAAAAGGAGGTTTTCCATTCCAGGATCTCAGATTTTTCACACCCAGATCCCTCAAATAAAGTAAATGGACAGAGACGAAAAATTGAAAAAATGTAATCCTGAAATACTTATTTATATATAAATTATATATATATTATATATATTTACATACTATCAAACTGAAACATATACAATTGTCCCCAAATGACCAGACATCCCAAGCCACTACACATAAACTGAATGCTTTTGTAAATTAGTGTACTAATAATGCCATTAGTTGAGAAGGATTTACTTTATTGCATGATCTACTATTATTAAATGTGGAGCGTGTATCAAATTAGCATCGTGTATGCAGCAACGCCTAATGTATAGCAAAGCTTAGTCTGCAAACAGAACTACCTTTCCGAATTTTGTGGTTCTCTGACTCTTCTGAATTTTCACCATTCGTACTTCTGATTTTTCTATAAATCGCTGATGTGTTTTAAAACACAGTGTTAAGGTTCCCCCTTTGGAGATTTCTCGTTTCAAGCATCTGCATGCAAACGAGACCAGGAAAAGCCTGGGAATGCCTTTTGGGAGAGAACTGTTTCTGTTGCTGAATATACGTTGTGTATCTCTGCACATTAACGGGGATTCTAAAAGATATCTGGACTAAGCGCCATCAAAGTTAACAGCCTCTGTTTATAAGACTTTATCTTTTTCATTTTAAGACGTTATTAGAATAATAAAGCTGGTGCCTGGTACTGGTGCCTTATTTAGAACAATAAAGCTGGGCTGAAAGCAGACTGCCATTTTACATATTTAACGACCATCTGGAGATTTTTTTTTATCCAAAGCTTTATTTGTATTTTCTCTTAAGCACTCCTTACTTTTTTTAGAGAAAGGAAATCTCATTTTTCCTTTCCAGTTGGAAGCACTATGAGCTACAAACACAAAAGCCTCGACTTTATTACTTTATCCCCTTTTATCTCCTTGTCCTTTGGTTATTACCAACCTGCTGCAACTATGACGACGCACAAACCCGGCCGGAGAAAGGCAGCAGAGAGCAGACTTGATGGCTGGAAGGTGGTTCTACACTGACAGAAGCATGAAAGGCAGAAAAGTACCCAGTGCCGTCTGCTCCCCCTTAAACCAGGAAACACTTTGGACGTTGTCAGTCAAACATTCAGAGCAACAGGCTACGGATGGAAAAGCCAAGGAAAAGACCCACAGGACTTACCCTGCTTGTGGAGAGTCCCACCACCCTGGCAGGCTGCTAGAGCTGGTGATCCTCCTGGGGAGCAGGTACCCCAGGGACCTGCACGTGGCTTCCTTGGTGGCATCGTCTCCCCAAAGCTCTTTAATCACACTGCTTCACGTCCAAAGTCACCAGCAACCTCATGGTGGGCATGCCAAGCATGACCTGCATGGATGAGAGACCCACTTAAAAGCTTTTTTGGGGCATACAAAGGAAGGCTCTGGCAGCAGGCGGGCTGCAGGGGCTGCCTTTGTGAGGAGAAGTGGAGGCGTCCCCATGCCAGCTGCCCCTGCTTACGGCTGGTTCCAACCACACTCACCTGAGGTCACAGCAGAGCCTGTCCGTGCAGTCGTGGTGCCCCAGGGAAAGCCCGGCCGAGGGCGGGCAAAAGGCTGCCGGGAGCGAGGGGGAAAGTGGGAGGAACGGCCCTGGGAGCAGCACGGCCAGGGGAGATGAAGGAGAGGAGGAGTTCCAGGTCCAGAGCGGAGATGCCCCTGAAGCCACGGAGAGACCACTCAATTCCAGGTTTAGTAGTAGGTAAAATTCTTTACGTTATTCCAATGTTTTTTTATGTGTTTCAGATGCTCTCTGGTTATGAAGTAGAAAGTTCTCACACATCACCTGGCTTTAGTTAACACATTTTCTGCAGTGCAAGTGTTAGTTGTTAGTAACACAATTACTTTCATCTGAAGACAAAGATGAAGGAAAAGACCAACGCGGTCACCACATGGTATGTGGACTGGGTGATTGGCATCAGCTTCAGACAACGTTGCTTCGTCCCTCTCCTTGGTTTTAATACTGTATTCATTAACAGAAAATTTGAACTAGATATCATCACGTATGTTAGTTGGAAGTCAATGGGTAACATCATTAATAACATCAATTTTCCTAATGCAATTCGGATAGCAGGCGTCTTTCTGAGAACACATGCCAAGAATCAATGTCTATCTGTGTATTAATGGGTGGAAATTTCACACCATTTATATACGGACATATTGCAATTTAGGTAAGTAATAGATACTGAGATAGAAACATCTGGTAATGAATGTTGTTGGGGGGGGGGAAAGAGGGGAAAAAAAAAAAGAGAACATATTCAGAGTAACGCAGGGCTGAAGTGACACGTAAATGACAGAGAGGAGCATCCTCAACAGTTCCTTAGGAGTCTGAGTTAAGGTGCAACAGACAACCAGCCACCACGTGAATAAAAGATGAAATGCATTTGTACAATTGTTTGTGCAGTGAGGGATGGGGCGTTCCTTCGGAAGTGACAAAACATTTCCAGAGTTATTCTTGGCAACGTTATGAAGTTAGTTCAACCAGCTAAGAGAGCTCCTACAGCTTATCTGAACTGTCATACCCTTGCATCACCTTTGCTTCCATGAACAAATCTGTTGGACTTACCAACTAGATTATTTATGATGTTTATTGTTACTGTTTATTATCCAGAGAGACACATTTCAGTTGACATTTCAGATCTGGAATGCAGGGAGAAATGAGCCAGGTTCTGGCTCGTGAATGAAGGCATTGTTTGGGATGGCTGACAGATGGAATTTCTGTTTCCTCATGCTGAGAAGGACAGCAGCAACTGAGCTCTTTTGGAGACAATAAAATCTTTCCTAATTCTGGTTTAATGTTATCTACTGCTGTCGTGCAAGTATTTGAATGATGTCTAAAGCAGCACAGTTTACAAACTGAATGGAAAGAATTCAAATAGAAATCCTTCTTATGAATATCTGTGCTTATGACATCTGTCTGTCCTCCTGAAGTTGTGCTTTCTGCACTGCAGACCATGAAATTCAGAGTGGACCTCCAAACCTTCTTCCTAGCTGTGACGGCAGCAGCATCTGGGCATCTTTGCCTCCACATGGGGTCCTTCAGAGGGACATCTCAGGAAAGCAAGTCACTGGCAACAGAGATAACTGTGGCTCCTAGTTCAAGTGTTCTCTCCTACAGGGACCAGCACAAGACCTCAAGTGTCAGAAAAGGTCATTGTGGAAGTGGACAGAATGTCCCAGGCAATACAAGAAACAACCCAACACCCTACCAAAAGAACTACTAGTGTACAAACCAATGCAACATCTGCTACTCTATCAGATTTCAAACTCTAAGAGAGAGTTCAATAATCCAAAATCATTCCTAGACTTAAGGGGAAGACTTACAACACTTGTAAGTAAGAATATCCTTCAACCCACACGAATAACGGGAGAAAAAACAAAACCATGGGCAGAGAAGGAAAGAATTTCATACAGCAAGAACTAGGTTGGAAAAAGAGGTGTGTAGTGTATCAGTTCTCCACAAAACGTGATGCCGATTCATAGAAAACCAAATCCCGCCCCCCCATACTGAGCCTTATAACACACACAAAATTCTTGGGTCATAGGAGACCAGTGGAGAAGCTTGCAATTAGGTCCAGGAAGAGAGATTCTGCGTATGACAGCTGCTTCCCGTGCCTGACCGTTCCCTGAATCAGCTCTACCGTGGCCAACCGTACAAACACCTCACGCAAAATGGCAGTTTCCCGCATTTTCCTTATATTCACTATTTGCACCGGACTATAATGGCAATACAATAAGTGACAGTACAAGGAAACTACAGGTGATGACCTAGTACCTTGCCATTTCAAAAGCGTCTCAGACAATATACATATTCAGGAGGGAAAGTCAGAAACACTGAAAAGGCCATGAAAAACATGTCGAGATAGACAGGATAAATTTGTAGAAGAGCTGCAATTCATCACCATAATAAAACAGACAACACACACAGACAGCAGAACTGCAGTAGAAAGCTAAGATAACGCAACTACATTTATCTTAATTTGCTTCAGTGACCTATACATAATATTTGACATGCACCTAGTCACACATTTATTTTTCTGCCGTTTGACTATGACGTTGCTATCCAACCTTCCTGTTTGTGTGAAAGATCATGTATTTAAAATTGTTAGAAAAATCTTTGTTTCAGCTGAACTTCTTAATTCAACTATATCATAACCGAAGTAGAACAGTAGACACAACGTCATTTTTCTTCTAACAAATGATCGATTTCTATATCCATTCCGTTATTGGAGCTCTAGAGCTATATAGATGGTAGTTGTTGAATGCTTGAAGGTAAACAACTATCAGAATTTGAAAATATAAACAAGCTGTGCTAAACTAAGGCCAAAATTTCAATAGAAATTCAAGTACCATCACAGTTTGGACACGAAGTTAAATGTAACCTGGCATCCTTCTGCACTGCAAACACATTGGCCGATCAGCCATGCATTGCGTTGCGGGCAGTGAAGTAAATGCACGCAGTTTCAAGCGCATTAAGATTTTCTGCGCTGTCTGGGCTGCCTTTGAGAACGGCAAAGCGAGGTTGACTTTCCACACCAGTTGGAAGTCAATTACATCCAGCAAGGCACTTGGCTACGAGCTGATCAAAGTTGAGTGTTCTCAAAAGCAAGTCCTTGGATTCTAGAGGACCTAATTATGGTTGGCATGTGGACTAAAGACAGTCTCTGAATGGAAAAATAAGATTCAATTAGTGTAATTTATTTCACATTTTCATATTTCTGAGTCTTCAGCTTTCATCTCCATAATGCTGTTTTAAAAGGAAAACCTTGCCATCTCCAAAGAGAAATGCAAGCTGTATTTCAAACAGAATCTAGTAATCAGCATAATTTTTTTTTTCTCTCAAGATTTCTGCTCTTCCCAACATTTATTTCTTGTTTGCTGGACTCACAACAAAGCAAAAAAATACTCCCTGTTCCTCTTGAGTTACATAAGTGTGCCTTCATGATTCAGTCTGTCTCATTTCTTTCGGTTTGCCTTCCTCTTCAGAAATGCCTTTCAGCCGAGCTCCTCGACCGTGCTCCTGCAAGGTGTAATCTCCAGCTGCCACTTTTTTTTAGCTTCTCCCACCACCCCCATTAACCGTGTGATTTATGGACAAATTAAGTATATCCTCTGTCCCAGGCTTAAAAATTATTTCAACAGAAATGAAATGATGTCTTTGGTATTCTTTAACAACCCATGGAAATAATTCTTGGGGCTGCAACTCTTCTGTGAGCCCATCAACTGCCGCTCAGAGTATTCAAACCGAAGCTAACATAATATTAAAAATATTACAAATTACAGAGCTTGCACTAAAAGTTACTTCCCATATTCCAGTCTGCACAAAATAATCGCAGTAGGAACAGACCTAATGATGAAAATTTTAACAACTGCCTCTTTAATTTAAGTTGTAAAGCAGGGATGGAGAAGATGCCTGGACAGCAAGGTGAAAGCAAAGACACAACTGACGAGACAACATGCAATCCAAATCCCCCATGCCACAGAACAGCCTTGTTACACTCACAAGAGATGACTGTCAAAAATTTACCAGGGTCATAACCGTTAATCATTTTACTTAGCTGATAAGCAGGCAGCTTGCTGACTTAATTATATGTAACAGCACCCTTGAAATTCCTGTACTTGCATAAATGTTGACAACACCACAGATTTGTATTTGGGCATTCTCGTTACTCAAGCGACTCCAGAGCCGAAACGTTAATTACACTTACGTAAGTATTGTGCTGACAATTAATCTGAAATTGTGCGCTGAACACGGAATGTTTACTTTTTTATCCAAATTGACATATTTGGTTTATTCCCTCACAGATGTACAGCCACCCCTTCGTCAATCTGGACTAACTGCATTATGTTAATTAGAAAAGAAAGTTTAATTTCTTTCCCCGTGTACCCAGAGGAATCAAGAGGACATGGTTGCTAAGACACGTTCCTGTAAAAGAAAGAATTTCTACATATCCACATGCAGCACACGCTTATTATGCACTGAAAGCAAACTTCTGTTAACAGAAAGCAGTGAACTGTGTTTTAATGATTAAAGATTATTGTGTAAAACAGAAAGAACTTTAATAAGTCAGAATTTATTTGTGATTAAAACCAGTATGCTTGGCCATTAAGCGTGGCAGCTAAGGTTGAAAAGTGTGCTGAGTAAAAGAAGTTAGGGACAAATACTCAAAAATGGTAATTGTTTTCCTAATTATTTCTACCACCTACTAGTATTCTTTATCAGTAATAAAAACTTATAAAACATACAGACCTTAATTGTTCTACTCCAATGCATATAGTACACACAAGAGACAATTTCTTCAGGCAAGTATTTACTTGTTTGTAAATAGTTTAAATTTTGATGAATCTTATATGTTTAATTCCCTTTTTAATTTCCATAGCAAATAACATATGAAACTTTCTTTAAAAAGTAGATGTAAATTGGAAATATTTCCCACAGCATTCCTCTGCAAATTACCCACAGTTACTACTTCATCACACTGGAGAAAGAATTGAACTGTTTTCTCCAAAATATTATACAGCTGGTAGGAGTTCAAAGATAATTTTACATTAAGTTCACATAAGTTATTGAGGACACAAAATAAGAGCTACAGGTTTATATTATTTATGGAGGCCTAGATGAAAAAAACCTTGTTCCTAGGAAAGCTTTTCCCAAGGTAACCGACAGCTCAACGTAGGAAAAAGAAATCTTTAATTTTTCTTTTTTTCCAGTTGCAGCTGTGCATTGAAAACTAACCAGAACTGGAAACCTTATATTAATCTATGCTTTGATAATTTAAGTAGTTTACCTAAAGCTTTCTCTAACAATATTTTTTGACTGTTCTGCTCCTTTGTAGGACTGGCTGCCGAGGTACGAATAGCACAAGGATGACCAAGTGTGTGCAGTGTCCAGCAATACCTGTTAAAATCCCACGTAAGATTCATGCACTAGCAAATGAGCAATAGGAAAGCACAGCATTCAAAATTACACAAACAATTAGGGGCTACATTAATTACATCAGTAACTTAGAGAACATACGGCACTTGGCAAGAACCGAGTGCCAATGCTTTTAGTCTAATCATTTCTCTTAAATTTTATCCATTATTTCAGAATTAAAGCTTTATTAATTTAATCCCCTGTCAATAATTCGCCTTCACGTGTCTTTATATCCCGGGGTTTTGCCTTTACAGAATCTGAGAGCATATGCACTTTAATGGGATACACGTTCCCGATTTTCTGTGGCTTTTCTGGCCGTCTCAACCTAGAAGCATTTTGAATGAATTTATTTTCTGTTCCTCTTGCTGAATACTAATACAATGACAACTGTGGCTATAACAATACTTAGGTGTACAATTTTAAAATTATTTTTTCCTTATTAGTCTGTATCACTTTTGTCCAGAAAAGTTTAGTACAAACTCTCTAGACAGTGAAGTACAAAAATCCAGTCTATTTTGTACCGGCAGAGTACAAAACTTCCAAAGTTCTAAAGAACTCTTGCGAATTAAGTTCATGCAAGACTGTACTACCCTTCCTGCTCTATCCGTGTCCAGGAGTGCTGTATTGGTTAAAAATGATAGCACTTCACAGCTTCTGCCTTGTCAGCTTCAAACACACCCACGCTGGCTGACAAGACTGAATTGTACGTTTACTTGTCATTTCAATGCTGCTGCTGTTTGAAAACATTATGGCTCTAAGCAGCAAACATAAATCACATCCTTTTGTTATCAAATCCTACTCGTGCATCAATCTACAGAACTCCAGAATTCTTCCTAAAAAAAAAAGGAACGTTAGCAAAGTTAAACACTTCCTAAGAAAGGTTAAAATACAAAATAAAACTACACCTTTGGCTATTCTCTTCCCTGGATCAAACCTGCAGATTAAAGAATGGTATTAACATGGGAGTGTTCAACCAGAGGACAACAAAGACTCCAAAATGTAGCGTGGCATCACATCTAAGGTCCTGAAGAGCGGCCACCTCATAGTAGAGTCCATGTAGCAATGAACTTCATAAATGTGAAGTAAAGAAAATGAATATACAAAGTGTTGATGATAGTTTGGCTTAGTCAGAGGGCATCGTGTTTCAAAAATGTCAGGAAACAAGAAATCCATGTAAGTGAAGTCAACCACAAATCCTCAGGCATCTCCACAGCCATGACTGCTGTATTGTTCCACTAGCTATTCTTGATTATTAGATCTATAAGCAATGGCTTTGAACACCCGTAACTAACAGAAAGAATAAAGAGGAGCCACACCTGGATAGTTGAGAGAAGATGAGCCACAGGGATCAATAAAGTCCTGGCTTTTGTAAGGCTGCTGAAGGACCTGAACATCGGGAACAGCACTTGTCGTTACCATAACGTAAACAAATGGCATTGCTTGTAACTGCTGAAGTAGTCCAAGCGAATCTGCCCCAGGAACGCCTCGCTGGTAACCATTAAATCCTACGTTACCCTGACCTTTGTTCCTTGTTTTATCAGTGGAAGCAGGGCATGTTAAAATACCACGCTGCAAGCAGTGCCCATTCTGCAAGAAGTAAAGGCACGGCATTTGTATGGCAAATACATTTCAAATACATTTAGCATATTTGAACGTGTTTAAATGCTAACATGCTAGACTTGTTAAATATTAGGAAATGGTTTAAAGATCAGTAGGTTTATTTGAAGAGGCCGTGCCTCTACTGACCTGAAATTACCTTTTAATCCTGGCAGATTCAGTTCCTTTCCCACTATGGCACTAAATTCACAAAATGAGTGATCTCAGCTTTTTGTAAGCGTCCTTTTACTATTGTTGGTTCTTGTACTTTAGGGCAACCTCATAACTTCGTTAGCTACTAACCACCTAGGTCGCCTTTTACCAGGTTTTCACTTTTCAACTTACCTGAACCCCTACCAAATGTGATCACATCATAAACTGATAACCAAACACTTCATAAGTGATGTGATGTGCAGCTTTTCTGTGGCAAATATTTTAAAATTTTATGATCAGTAACTCTGCTTCCCTTTCCTAGCCTTATTTTTAAATAAGAAAGTATTTACATCCTGATCTAACGCTTCACAGAACAGCAGCACTTCTAAAGGCAAGGTAACTGTGGTAAGTAGCGTACCTTACCCGATCTGAGATGACAAAACGGAGGCCAAATTGTCTATTATTTCTTCACCTGGAAATGGAGAGGAAAAGAGAGTCTAGTTAATGTCTTGACTTTGTAATTTAAATTTGAGCATGGATACTTCAAGAAAAAAAGCTACTTTCAAAGTAAGTTGTAATGTCAGATCTCCAGACCGAAACTCTCTTCGGAAAGAAAAGAAACACCAAACCTCAAATTCTCAACAGTACTGCAAATGAACAACCACTACTGATAAAGGCAAAAACTGAGGAGACAAATAGCAGCGGTACGGGACAGCAATATCAATGACAATCACCTTACAAAGTGGTGAGCAACACCTCCTGAAGTACAAATATCGGGTTATTATTTTCTTGGATAACCAGAACAGTTCGGTAGCGATGCATAGATTACAACAGAGAAAATTTAGTAGTATCGCTATTGTCTAGGGAATGTATATTTAATTCTAAGAGAAAATAAGAATAAGTAATTCCTCCTCTAGTGCACCTGTTTCTGGATTTATAATAAATAATTTTAGCAAAAACGTCACAGAATTGCTGACTGAAGACCACTACCAGGTGGATAAAATTATCAGCACTCTCTCCTGGCAGATCTGAAGGCAGCTTCAGACTGGCAAGGGCCATTAAGAACCGTTCCGCTGGGGTTTCTGTAATAAAGTCAGCTCTGGATGGCATCCCTTTTAACCCTTTCTCAGCCAGACTGAAGGCCACTGAGATAAACAGGCACAACGGCCGGTCTGCCGCTGCTGGCAAACCTGGGGAAAGCGGTGCTGGAGACGCAGATGACACTGACAGGCTGACACTGTAGATTAATTTACAATTAAAGCATTTCTGATAGCGTGATCATCAGGTCGGACCATCCGCACTCAGCTTTGTGCTTAAGACATGATGGTGGCCAAGGCAGGGCTGCCCCTGGTCTGGGAACAGAGCTGACGAAAGGCTATCAAAAGAGTAACACTTTCTGTTTGACTGCGTTGGCCAGTTCCTTTTTATGGGTGTTCATTTTTATTTCACTCCCCTGAAGTACATCCACTCCCTAGGAAAGGCTGACGCTGCGGCTGATAGCTTTGCAGCTATGAGCAAACATCATTTTCTTCCTTGTTTGGGTGAGCCGCAGTGTAGAAGGTACGGCTAACAGAGAAATGGATCCAAGGAGGGAAAAATTACTCTGATTTGAAAGCATAACTAGGCATTTCTTGAAAAAAAATATAAGTGTTTCCTGGAGCTTGATGGAAATCCATCAAATCCACAGCTTTCTGCAGTCGTCACACCGAACCCTGAATTAATTGCTCCAAAGCCCCAGTTTCGAACAGTGATTCTCCGAGGATGTTCTCGCTGAGTAGCCATGTCACGGTGTGCCAGCCAGCGAAACACACCGCGGTTTTTGTTAACAGCTCACTTCATACCTGCAATCCTGCTTGTGAGTGCAAAACCTGCGGCGACAAACACAGCCATGCCTTGAACAAACTGATTTGGTTTTGTAATTACTTTCTATTCGGTTTCTAATGCCTCAATTTATCCCAATTTTGATATCTGTATTTTCACGTTTTCAGGCAATCAGAGATGCTGAAGAGCTTACAGGGCAGGATGACATCCCTAAACCAGCCACAAGTTAGCGTGGCTACAACTGGTAGAGGTTTAAAGGGGAGATACACGTGCCAAGTGCTCCACTACCAGGCTGAGAAAGCATAAATTTATTTCTGAGTAAATTGTCAAAACAAGGCACTTAATATGCTGGCTCCTATGCAAGTCCCTGATGCCCTTGGGCTAACGGAATTTATAAAGACTCCATTGATTTTCTTCCCTCCTCTGACTCAATGCATATTTTATTTAGCGTATTATTGGCTGCTTCGGTTCTTTTCCAGAGTAGTTCATTTTCCAGGATAAACGCTGATGGGAGCACGTCACTTTGCATATGAAAATAAAAGGCTTCCGTGCTCTGATTTTCAGAGTTAACTAACGGCGAGGAAACCTGTGAAATTCAAATGAGCTTCACGATGACAGCTCCACGGAAAGCAGCGAGACCAGGGTGGGTCACCACTTGTGACTGAATATAAACCTTTAAAACGACTCAGCGATAGTAAAACGTGGAGTGAGATAATTTGAAAAACAAAGTACGAGTGTTTCCGTAGGTATTTGAACAGCTTGTAGATCATCCATTTAACTGGCAGAAACATGGACAAAATAACCACTTCCATTAACTGAAATCCAATGGATGTAAAATGACTAAATAAATAAAATGGTATTTTATGAGACTGAGCTTCCAAAAGACCATCCCAGCCTTTTTATGAGGCTATGCTGTCTTTTCAGGCGTTTAAACTTATTGATAGTGGAGACTGGTGATGTTTTTTAAACAGACGCAGAAAGTACAGACTTTTTAGGACAAAGGAAGAAGCTTTTGGCCTTTTCTGCTTGCTGGGAAACCAAAACCAAAAACTTACACAAGAGAAAACTGACTATAAATACAGATCTGAACTTGTTACAGAGGAAACTATCCTGTCTAAATTTGTGATATAATCGGTTGAAAAGAAGTTTTTGTTCCTTAGAAGAAGTGGGGCAATGAGAACTAGACTAGGAAATACACCCAGCTTTCCCTGGGACACTCCATTGCCTTCAAATCGGAATGGAAAAACCTCAGAAATGTAAACTCTTCGCTCCACATTTTCCTTCATCAGGATTACAGTACTTTCTAACGTTTCCGAGTTATCTGCCTTCCCCACTTTGCAGAAAGGCAGTGTTTCTGAAGTGAGGTAATTTTAAAGCTGGGCTCCAGAGCACTTGGAACGGTTTCTAAGCGTACTGATGGCCACTCTACCTCGCAAAGGTCCAGGTAAGACAGGAGAACTTAAAAAGAATTACATGTGAAGAACATGAAATCACGTCTGCTCCCATTCAAAAGCAAGTTTACATGGAAAGGAAGTAGAATTCGTATTTATTTAATTTCTCTAGACTTAATAATAGTGCATAGCATTCAGGAAAGTCACGAAGGCTTTAAGATGGGCATGGTTTTGAGGAAAGGTGTTTTATACATAGCCAGAGAGAATAAACATATGAAATCTCTTCTGACCTAATGAAAAATCCAAGACAATTAATTTGTTGAAATATACAATCAGATTTAAAGAATTTATCTGTTCAGCAAGCGGTGATAACTACAACCAGGAAAATTATATTCCTTTTTTTTGACTACTATTGTATTCATTATTACCTACAGTCCTCTCTTTCTGAGTGTGTCACATACCTTTCCCCATTTGCTGCAATGAATCTTTTGAATCATACTGATACGGGGTTTTTTCTCTGTAAAACCCTTAACATTAATCCCTTCTGGGTATTTTTTTTTTCCAGCGAGTGTCTTTTCCTAAGGGTTATACCTATTCCTCTTGATGTTATATTTAGTTTAGGTAGATTACCGATAATCTCAATGTACTATTTTTTTTCATTTGGAAAGCACTGGAAGTCTAAAGTAATTATTTCACTCTTTTGCGCCTTTTAGCTGTTAATTGGACTTTTAATTTTATCTCCATAAGCAGAACCATGACAACGAAGCAAATCTTATGTAATGATTAATCTGCCACGGCCACAAACACAGCACTGGAGAGCGTGAATAACTTTATATAAAAAACTTTTGCTTTCAGACTGAGCGTTTTCCTAATTAAGTTTTTATGGTAGCAAAGACCTACATGTATTCACTTTCTGTGCAGTGCAGGAAGCAGAACAGGAACTCGCCCATCTAAACAAGCGATCTGTGCTGCTCTGAAGTAACAGAAACACACTCCCTCCCCTCGTCTTCCTCTCCTCGCTGGCTGTTTGCTCGCAACGGACTGGATGGAGCGGTGATGCAACGTGACAGGGAGTAGGGTTTGTCACTATTACGCAGGAGGGTCATCTTCAATTTGCAGAGAAAATTCTTCTTAGGGCTACGGGAGATTTCATGCAGTACAGCAAGTGTTTGAAAACGCGCGTCAGAAGCGTGGTTCTCTTGGACAAAGCCCCTTGTGGCAAATAAGATACTTAAGAGATGCCAGCAGTAGCTGGTTCTTTCTGCTTCTGTTCTGTTATCTCTCGCACACATAGAGTTGTATTAAAAAAAGTCTTAATTTCTATTCTCCTTCGGATTAGAAAAGCTGCAAACCTACACCAAGCTTTATTATATGTATTTATAGAAGGACACTGGCACTCCAGCTGAGCATTTGCTTTCCAAATAGGCATCTCAAAACTTAAATTTTAAAGTCTCGAACTTGGTGTGTCTGCAACAGGAGAAGTTTCTGTAGCAATATACGAAGTTAACACCCATCATTAACTATTTTCTTTACGTCTTGTAAATGAATTTGGTGCCACATCCATCACCCAGCAGGTGGGATACCGAGACACAGATGAACTGAGAGACATCCTAAACCGGTCTTCTGATGAGCCCTGTAATAACACAGGGGCAATCACCCCTGTAGTAAAACCTTTCTTCCACTCATGTTTTCACATAACAAATTAACTACAACTGTTTTATTAATCTTCATAAATTTTTGACGTACTCTTTTCTTTTCAAACCGCTTATCAGGCTCATTCCTTCTTTCTTCTGTATCTCCTACAGGAAAAAAGGATACTGGACGTATCTTTTGGTTGTTTCATAAAAATTAGCCCCCGTTTCAGCATAGTCACAGAGTGATTACCAACTGCAACTTCAATTATTACAGTAAAATAAAACATAAGTTCTACTTAAACGTCGGCCAATAATATTTTTTTCCTCCCTCTTATTTATCCTTTTATTTTTCTAGGAACAGCTGAACGTCCAAAACCATGTACCACTATTAGTCCTTCAGTCAGTAGCAGAATCCTAAAAAGGAACCTTCATGAGCAGAGAATATAGGAGTAAGTTCCTCAAGTCCCTTACTTTCCTAGCTTTCCTCCTCCTATAGACCTAACCACAGTTGCAGGACACGCAGCTGATAGAATCTTGGAACATTCTATAGAGGCATTATGGATTATCAGCAAGTCAGTGATCTTTGATTTTCTGATTCTTTCATTTTAAGAAGAATTAGGATTTATTTATTTGTACTCCTGGTAACCTGATGAGGTATAAAAAGTGCCAATGGGAAAAGCACTCAAATCTTAAAGTGAGCTTTCATATGCTAGATTTAGGTAAGCCCATGGACTCACAGTGCACTCTTCCTCTTTTTTTTGCAAATACATTTTATTTAGAGAGATTTAAAGCCATTTTCATTTCAGTCTAATAAGAGTATTTCAAATTTTACCTCTGAAATGTTTATTGAGCCTAGCCTTTCCTATTTTCCCCAGACAATTCCTTCTCTGTTCTGCTGCACATCTATATCAAAGTCTGTAAATTAAGGAGACACTATGATAACAATTTCCTATTTCTTGGTATTCAGGTTCAGATTTTATTCAATTTATTTTAACTCATTTTCAAACTCCGTCAAATCTGATCTAGCTGGCGATTTCTTTGCCCCTTTTCTTTTGTCTTTCATGAAAGAAATTTTGTTATTACCTGGGGAAGAAGTTTCCCGAAGTTCACTCTCCAAGTCTGAGGTCTGCTCCGTTGCTGTCTTGGTTCTGCTGCACTACAGCATTTGAACTGATTTTTGCACAACAAAGGAGTGGGGAACAGAAGGTTCACTGTGGCTACGTGTTACAAAGTTTACACCGAGGCTCTCCTATCTCTGGACGTCTTCTTTCCATATTATTTTCAGAAGACGTAAAAGAACGTGTTAATGCTCAGCCCTCAAGAAGGAGCAGTTGCACAGGACAGCACCTCGTTCACCTGCAGGACCACCTACAGGCCACCGTCAGGTGGAAATGGAAATGCTGGTTTTCCACTGGAGGTGAATTTTGCATCACAGATTCTTTCTCAATGCAACAGCTGCGTTTCTAGGTTTGACGACAAAAGTACGTAGTATTTGCATATAGCACTGGGAGTTGCCAAAGACTCAGAGAATAAATCCACTGAAACCAGGAAAACGTTATTTTATGCAATTATATGGAAGGTTTGGTTTTACATTTACATCTATACATAAATACTGGAAAGTAAGCAAAATAAGTGCATAAATAATACCAATAAAACCTATCTGTCATCATTTCCTATGCAGCGGATATAAAACAGTACGCATTATTTTCATGAGAAAATCTGCATTTCAAAAATCATTTCATCACATTATGAGGTTTAAGGAGAGGAAAAAAAATATGCCCATAAATGACTTTCGCTTGAGAACAAATTTGCATGTATTCCCAGAAATACAGGAACAGGAGAAGGTACTCTCAGTAAAATCAGTTTGCTGACCAAATTCGAAAGGCTGGTGTGGTTCCTAATCTGGTGTTCCTAGAGCATGCAGATTAAATTTGCACCTGTAAGCATACTAAATGAACTGGAATGCCACCCGTGGAAATTCAACTTCAATTACAGATTGTTTGAAGAGTTAATTATAACATTACGTATTTTAAACATATTTAATTACCTTTAAATTAGTTACATTACATTTTTCATAGTTTTCTGGACATAATAAGGACACTATCAGACATTATAAATTAAACATCTTTCAAATACCATTATAATCTTGTGTCCTGCATTTGAAATTTATGGTTTTCAGAGCACTATAACAGTAAGTCAGTGCTTCCAAATACTAAGGTCTTACTGGTTTTGTCATTGTTGCAAAATTACCACAGATCCCAGGTAAGAAATAATTTTGGTAGGACCTACCTACACAACTACAGAATGAGTCCATTACTTGTCCCGTGGAAGTTCCAGAACTTTTGAAGAGCGTGTTTCCTTATCAGCATTTTCATTCTGGAGACTAGAAGACGGTAGGCACTTCAAAGCTGTTTGCTGCTTTTTTTCCTGCCTCGAGAATCAAATTGGTGAAAAAAAGAAAAACAAAACACAAAGAAAAAAAGCCCAAACCGCCAAACCTTAAACCCTCTGCTTCCTTATAGAATCCTTTCCTAAATAACTTTTTAAATAAGCAACCGAACTGTCGGACTGTAAATGGACACGACGGGTAGGTGTGACCCCGTGCTAGTCAGCATCAGAACGGGGATTAAAAACGAACGGTTCAACTTACCTTCATCACCATTCTTAAACTATGAGACCGCACACAGCTCAGAATAAAGAGACTCATTGAGGAGAGCAGGGAAAACAGATTTTATGATTTAAAAGAATCCAGATAATTTGCATTTTCACCAAGAATTCTTCTAGAAGCGCAAAGAAATCCGTGAGTATCAAGCTGGATATCACCTGCCTTGCCATCTCCAGCTCTCCCTCTCTAACCACCAGCCCTCTACCTAAGGAACAGGAAAGAAAAAAGCCCCCAGCACCTCAGTAAACGTTAGGAAAGAATAAAGGAAGCCATGCTGTTCTGTATCTCAACTCATAGCAGCTAATGAAGCAGGGAGTAACAGCAGTCCAGAAGGAAACAGTATAGATCAGATGAACAAGGGCAGCAGGATGAAGACAGATAACGGGTGTAATGAGCCAACAGAGGAATTTCCAGGTTGCACCTTTGAATTCATAGATAACTCCAGATGTTTTTTCCCATTTTCTCACAGAGAAAGACATAGAGAAAAAGAATTTTGGTTTTTTTTCCAATACAGTTGATGTTTTCTGCCACTACCCTTTGTCACAATAAATCTTCAGAATTATTCTGGACAAGAATGAATGAAGATCAACCAGCACTGCAGCCTCTTTCTTCAGAGAACGAGCCGACAGATTTGACTTTCTCTTCTATGGAAGCTAACAGGAAGCACGTGCAAGGATAATATTTGGGCAACAGACCAGATAAAGTAACTCGAAAAACTTTTGTTGATATGAATCCCGGGCTTTACAAAGCAGCTTGCTGTAACCACTGCCAGCATCAGTGCTGGAGCGGCAGGAGGACATTCAGAAGTCTATTTTCATCTTAATCTTTTAAGGATTAAGTGTTCTCAAAACATACCCCCTTGGCTACACAGACAGGGATACGAGGAGCCTAAACAAGTGACGGGGCACGAGACTCTCTGCATGGGCTAGAATTCATCTTGGCTTGAAACCAGAGTAAGGTGAGGCCTCGCATTTGAATAACCCTTTAGACCTGAGCTGCAAATGAAATGCAGCAGGTCGATTCTCCACAGCGCGCCTATGTCCGAACTTTGTGTTCGGCTGTTACTGAAGTTTAGGCCGTGGAACTTTGCTGAGAAAACCCAGCAGTTTGTGTAAACATTTAGTTGTTGGTTTGTTGTCTATTAAATGCCACAAGGTTTTAACGCTGCCACCAGCACTTTGTTATTAAAATGACAAATTTACATAAAAATAATCTTCAGACTCTTCAAGAGTGGCATTCCAGCTACTCTTCCTTCCCAGACTGTGGAAATACTGGGAACAAGCATACGCAACAAGAAAGAGTCTCCTGCTTGCCTGCATTCAAGCTGTTGCACAAGACCTCTGGGGACATTCACCCTCTGCAAGTCTTTCCCCAACCCGTGGAATTCAGATGTGACACAGCGTTTCCTCTGTCCGACCCCATCTCTGTATAGCCAACCCCGTATTTTCACACACTAATGCTGATGACCATATTCATACCTTTTAGGAATTACTCTGAAGTTCTAATTCTTCACACATCTAACCTCTGCCAAGTCTTTGCTAGACGAAACGCTAGCGGAACAAGTAGGACTTCTACTTAGCCAAGACAAAACTTTCTAGCTTACTCCCGCTGACTAGACTAGGTGTTGTTTTAGAGTGGGGTTACACCTCTCGTTCCTGAGATGACCTCTATGCAAACCATCCACACGCAGGGGAAAGCGGGCCTAAATTCCAACGGATGTGTCAAGAGTCCATGAGAGAAGGGAACTGGTTAAATGAACACAAGCACTTCAAAATAAGTTAGCTGTGTCATGTGTTAAATGGATCATTCAGCAAGTTTCAGTAAGGCTTTATTTTACTCCTTGCCGTGTTTCCCTTCCTCCCCGAACAAAGACAAAATATCAGCTGCTCTCTCATCTGGCCTACTGTGTTCTCAGAAACAGCGACTGCTCTTTCTGCAGCAGCAGAGAGAACCGCGCAATATTCCTGATCCTGCGAACTTCTCAAGTAGGCTTGTCTGCACTTGAGCAGACACGCGGTACGTGACGTACTGCAGCTGGCAAGCGGCAGGATTTTCAGATTTACAAACTGTCCGTCTGTTCACCAACTCTTAGACAGAATTAATTATACGCCTTTCTGTCTTCACATCGTAACTTCTCTCTAATATTCCTCGGTAGTCGCCTCAAGACCATTCTCAGTGCAAAAATCCTGAACTGTGTGTTCAATTGCAAGTGCAACATAAACTTAAGGCAGCAATACAATTATTGCCATAAGCTCATCTTATGTCAGCTTAGCATTTGCTGGGGAGCAACTTAAAGAGTTATTTTTAGGCATTTAAGCAGGGGCACATCTGGCATGGGGTGTTCATTAATGGAGTGTGTTACAACTGGTAAGACGTCGCTGATACCAACAGAGGAAAACGTTGAGGTTCTGCAACATTTCCCCCGGTATTTTTATGTGCTGCTTTGAATGCTAAGCGTTGGGAACGATGAATCAAAACCTGGCAGGATGTGCTTTCTGTAATACCAGCCACAACACTGCAATCTTTCAAGGTGTCGACACAGACCTCTCTCTTCAAATTAAGTAAATTCAAGCATTTACACATACATCTAGGATGATACCCCCTGCATACCCTGTATTGGGTATCATGTACTATTACAGAGATAGCCCGGAAATAATGGCTAGGCAGTTTTTAAAACCAGTGACTGATCGTATCAATTCTGCTATGTATTCCATAATAGTAAGTGTCTAAAATATGCAGCATATTGTAGACATAACACAGCTTCAGCAAGCATCCTTTGTTGTTTTAAATTAGTTGGGAAAAATTTATGTACACAGTAATATTGATCCCTCTAACCTGGAAGAAATCTTGTTTATAACATATGTCCCGAGAAAGTCTTTGAAGATGCATAATCCAGCAGAACGTGCCCCAGCCTGTACTTTGTATGGAAATCTATTTTCCTGGTTTGCCCTTTATTTCTTATTGTAGGAAGAGCATGTGCTTTCTGTACAAGACCTCAGATAAACCATTTAAAAAATCAAAGTGCAATAAATAAGCAAAAATTCAGTCGCATAAAGGATGATGGATTTATGGGAAAGTAACGTATGCTGACAACTAGATATTGGGTCAGTAAAAGACAACTTATAAAAGAGTTTATAAAATTATTTCAACATCTGAATACTCAGCATCACCCTGAAAATAGAACACAAGGGGTTACAGCCTAGCATCCTCGACAAATTGGGAAGATAAATAGCTCCATGCATTCCTGCAGATGGACTTTCCATCGCTGGAGACATTAAAAGCAAGCTAGAGAATCTATTCATTACTTAACAGTTTAGACTACAGCAGGAAAGCACCTCTACACCAACAAGACCTATTTCAGGTATGCTAAAAATATTCTAGCTGTACTTGGATAAAGAAATATGGGAAGCCTTATTTGAGGCACTTCACTTGAGGAGAAATGAAGAAAATCGAACTCTTAGTAGCTACAGCCAGGACTAGAATTTCCCCTGGATATATATTTACTCCAAAATAATGCTGGAAACAATTTACACACTACCTTTCCTTTCCACACAGGGAAATCACTCAGAGACGAAGGTCTTGAAATCACAGTCTCACAGTAAACAGCAGGAGTATCGTGCTGCAAAGTATGAAATAGTCCAGCACAGAAACCTGAGCATTTAACAGCACAGGTTGAAAACGCAGCACTCTCGCTGCCTCTTCCAAAGGCGGTGCACTCACTCACCACATCAGGCCAGGAGCGGTGAACCACATCTGGTCAGAAAAGCTCGTTGTCTGTATGAGATCGAATCTCCAGTTGTTTCCCACTAAATACACGCACTAACCTCATGCACAGGTAATGTCTTTAATTCTACAAAGAGCAGTGATTATTTTCTTTAAAGATAAAACTGTGGCAAACGCAATGCTGTGAAGAGGAAAGGTAAATACTGGCGGTGGTTTGAGAGGAAGATGGTCCTGAGACGGCAGAACAGCAGACGTGATCGTTTTAATTTGCTAGGGTCCACCGGAGGATGTTCTTTGAATTCCTTACTAACAGAAGGAAGGTATTTCAGGTCCCTGGGGGAAATAGTCTTAATTCATTTGCATGACATTTAGTGTCATATTCATGCTGAGAAATACAACATTTAGTTGGAAGGAATAATTCATTAAAGGAAAGGGTATGAGGTAACCTTACCTTCCAGAGTTTTTGTAGAGAATGTCCAAATCCTGCTGATACTCGGGCAAAATATATAGCAAGATGTTGGTTTTGGCTAACAGCAAGCGAAGGCATTGGCTGTGTCTGATACTTCTGCATCCAGCCTTGAAGTTTTCCAGCTGAATTGATACTGACTTATGCTTGGCTGTAGTGTGGTAGGACATGCTCTCAAGAAGGTCTGGGAAAACAGAAATAAGACTTCCATGCCAATAGCAGGAGAGGTTCTCGTCATGAAGAGACTGCCCTACAAGGCAAATCCACATCCCATCATCAGGAAAACCAGCTTGGATCCAGGTTAACCACGTGATCACACGTGGTCCAGGCACCGAAATCCCAGGCGGGTCCACAAAAAGTGGTGTGTATCTGAGCTCCAAGGCACTTGGGGCAAAGTCTGGCAGCACAGACCAGGAATATAGTTTAACGCTTCGCATTGCCGTGACTGTACTTTGACAGTCTAGAACTCACTGCTGCACCAACACAAGAGCAGAAGGGGCTGCACCCGACGTGGGGCTGGAACCACTGAGGAGAATCGGTACCTCCTTAACAATCTGAGAGTCGTCTTCTGGGTAAGCCACTTTTACACTGTTCTTTTTTCATATCCAGTTTTGAAGCTATTGTAAACTCTTGCGTACCCGGCCTTTTGTGAAAACTGCAAGAAACTGGTTTTTGTGCCACTAAGGACTTCTTACTCCACGGCTTCATCACAGCCAGGCTGATAACAGCCTGGAAAAACACGCGTCCGATACCTGGCACACACAGCCGACATCGTGAAGGACCAAGCAGTCCTGTTTAGATAGCGGAGCAAAGACACTTGTACTGCTGGACTCCTTATTAGTGTTCGGAGGTTACACACGAGCCAGTGACTAAATTAGGTTTCCAGGAAAAATAAGCTTTAGGAAGTCCCTACAGCCGGTCAAGTACATTGACACTGTTGTGAGTTCAAGTGCTACTAACGGAAACTTGTTACATTTCTCCCCTACCTTTTGAGAACAATAAAGTAAATGATCATTAAAAAAAAAAAAAAAAGGGAGAGATTTCTGACTGTATGCCAAGATTGTTCAGCTCTTCACTTTCTGCCCATGGAGACAAAGCCAATCCTGTACATAACTAGGCTATAATCCAAAGCCAGAAATCAAGATTCGTTTAGGAAACTTCTCTGCCTCAAAAAATTTGAAAGGATGTTTGTGTCCGTGTGTATTGGAGATGAGCATTTCTCAGAAGAGCTTTTCCCCCTACAGAGAGGGGTTTGCTTTTTCATAACAAGCTCAGACCATTAGCACTGGTCTTTAGAACCTTACATGTTCTTCCACAAGCCTCCGCACGCCCTAGCTGGAACTGCTTTTGTGTGTATTATCTTATAAAAACAACGATGGCAACTGTGTATATAATTCAAACAATTAAGCTACTGCCGTGGAGGGAGTATAATGTCTCTGCGTTGTTAATATCGTATTTGCAGTTTGGGTACTGTCCTGCATAATATATTTGAATCGTGCAATGTTTTGTCTGCCATAAATAGCAGTTTTTACTTTCTTTGCGGGTCTACTATATCAGCCATGCACTAGGATAAACAACACACCATAAAAGAGCAGAAGGCACAGTAAGATAGAATCATTATGCAATAGGTTATGGCATGCTTTATACGAGAAACAGCTTCCCTAAAGAGACCTAATGGATGACTGACCTATAAAGCATTTAATTTGTTGTTAGCATTTCATTTAATTGTCTTTCAGTGCCTCTAGGAATAAAACTTTTAATTGTAAACAACTTCTAAATGACATAATGGTTGATTTCTCTTTCTGTAACTAACAGGACCCCTCTCAGAGTGAAAACAGCTCGATGTACTTTCTGACTATTTTTAAAATTCTGGTATAATTCTGGTTGAAAAAGTTAGAATGTTAGACGTCAGCTGGAAAAACTCTATTAAAAGGTATTATTCTAGAAATGTTAATGAGAGGCACGTTTGAAGAAAGACTATATACTCTTGATATACAGGTATACAACAGATGATCAATTTTTCTCACTTTGACCTTTGAGCGGTAGACTCAACGATCCATAGTCCTAGCAAATTGATTATTGTGTGAAGGTTACATACAATAGGGTGGTAAATAGAGTATATAAATAAATCTTCATTTTCTTTGGCCAACTACTAAAGGAGAATTAAAACCCCTACACAAAATCCAATGGCATCTAGTATTAATTATCAAGTCGAAGTCTAAGACTCTATAAATAATGTATTACAAAATGTATTGGTTATTCAATAAACCCTTCAGATGTGTTTACAAAGATAAACTGACTTTTTTTCGCAGAGGCGCAAATTCTTATGTCTCCAAGGCAGGCCTGGAGGCACCGCTTAGAATATGATAAAGTAAGAGGTCGTTACTGTTGGAATCTGGTTTTACAGTTTGGGATTTTTTTTTTTTTTTTTGGATGATAATGGGATGGCTGAAATAATTTGAGTTTAAATTGCTGTACTTTTCTGAGTGAGTGAACACACTGGAACTTCTTTCAGAGAAAACAAGGAAGGGAACATTTTTTAACCAACACCTCAATAATTTGAGGTATCCAAGTGAAATGGAACCAGCTGCAGTGCCTCCCTGGGCTTCCCAACAATGATGATGGTTCATTTTTCTGACTGATGCTTCTCAACATCTCCAGAGGACTTTCTTTCACATTTACATTTATCTAAACATGTTCTGGTACTGAGATATACTATATTTATGTGATGACCTAACTCTCTAACTTTGAGTATTATTTTTAGGCCACATGAGTATTCATACAAAGTAGAACTTCATGCCCTGGCAGCCAAGACTGTCAACAGCATCTTGGGCCACATCGGCAAGAGAGCAGCCACAAAGATCAGAGGATCCACCCATCCAACACTTGTCAGGCCACGTCTGGAACACTTTGTCCAGTTTTGATCCTCCTGTTTCAAATAGACAATAAAAAAAACGGAGAACGTACAGCAGAGAGCCACCAAGATGATCAGACGGTGTGGGAACTTGGCACGTGAAGGACTTGGAATGTGAACTTCCAGTACTCAAAAGGTAATTAAAGAAACGATGGCGGTACCCTCTTCAAAAGGATGCGCTCTGACAAGGTAAGAGGCAACGGGTTTAAGTTGCTTCAGAGGGAATATCGGGCTGGAAATAAAAGAAAAAAACCAATTCATTACAGGAGAAAAGACAACATTGGAATAAGTTAAAGAGAAGTGGTAGAATTTCCCTGCTGGAAATACTCGAGCCTTAGCTTGACAGGGGTAACCTTTCAACAGAAGGTTGGACCAGATGGTCTCCAGAGACGCCTCCCAACCTAGATTTTTCTATGATTCTAAAAAAATCTGGTATGCTGCTATGACTTCCTGTCTAGCCTCTTCTAAAACTTAAAATCTTGTCTGAAAGTTATACTTCATTTCACAACCATTATGAAAAGATACCTCCTTTCTACAAATCGAACAAATGAAAACACTTCAGACATTAGTGGAACATGTTTATAGGCTAAGTCTGCTGATCAGATATGACAGAGACAAGAACTAACCAGCCACGGATTTGTGATGGATATAATTAGTTCTTGCACCAGAGAACATTAAATCTAAACATCAGCATAGAGAGCAACGTATTTTAAATGGTCAGAGCAAAAGATTCCAATTCTAACCTCAAGCAAGAAAAAAAAAATAAAATCAGGATTTTTATAAAGGCTGCTCCTAATTCTAAAGCATTGGAATCAAATTGAAAGACACTTTTTTAGAGGGAATAGGACTACACGATCCACCAGAAAGCAAGCTTTTAGTATTCTGTTGGCATTCTTCTCCAGGAAGCTGGAGAACTCATGCATTTTCATTTAGATTCTTCCATCTTAACCTTTCTTCATGTCATTGCACCCTTAGGGAAAAGTGTGTAATATGTATTATTTTATCCATTAATCTCCCATTTTTAATGTTACTATACCTCAAAATGATTCACTGTGGATAATTCTGAAATATTTTGTCCAGCATAATACCACACTCAACAAGCAATTCAAAGCAATCAAATAAAAAAATGAAAAAACCCAACCCCCAGATATATCTAAGGTTTATCATCCCACTATTTTCTAAATATAATTAAAAAAAAACCAAACCCACACAGATTTTAATTCTGCAAACCCCATCCACATTCTGGAATTAATACACAGTTATGAAAGCAAGATAAAAACACACACATTGATGGTTATAAACTTATTTACAAGACTAGTTTGGGACAGACAAGACTACTTTCAGAAGTAACACTTGAGATATTTGTACCTAAAAACCTAAGCTTCACCACCACGTTATGAAACGCGGTGTTCGGGACAGTTGATGTTTCATTGCAAACCTGCCGAATTTCTCCCGCAGCACTGTGAGCGCGATGGCTAAGAGCGCACTGGAGGGTGACCGCCACTGACGCCAGCCATCACGCTGAAACCATGTATTCCTATTTCTTACATCCACAGAAAGGGAAAAAATTCGGGGACTAAGCAAATCATGGAGAAAGTAGAGGAGATGTTTCCAAAAACGCAGTTGCACCCCATAGGAACGGGCTGAATCCATGCTGTCTGCACACACGTTTAATGTCACTGAAGACAGCTTGCTCCCGGAACCGCTTACCTTATACAACATGCAAGTCACAGTGGGGTGAGCGGAAAATCACACTGGTTTAACTCCTCTAATTCAGAACTTTTTCTTCAGAAGAAAACTAAACTCGGCTCTGCACAGATTAGTGCTCCTAAGCTGATTTATATTCAGGTCCCTTAGTAAAGCATCTGTTGAGTTTCTCCGTATCATGTGTGTGGTAGGCAGAGAGCCTTAGGGGTTGTAACTATAATAAATCCAAAGTTGATTTTCCAAACCTATTGCTACTAAGGCAGTTTTCCATTTCATAACAACTTCCTCTTAGATTTATGTGCTTTAAAATGTATTTGCCCTCTACTAATCAAGGATGCTCGGAAATCTCTCTGATTGCTTTCCCCAGGATCATCATCTCTGCTGTCCCCTCAGACAACACTGTTTATTTCCACTGTCTCAGATATCTATAATGTTGCAGAAAAAAACATGCCCCAGTTTTGCCAGAAAAATTTAGCACGATCTTAATTTCACTTTCACAGCTTTAAATAAGTGATAGTTTTCACGTTAGTATGACTTTTGTTTGAGCAAAGGGAAGGACAGTAGGACTGCGGACTAAGCCTCTCTCCAGGTTTGAATTAGCTGGATTTATTTCTTGCTACTCTGGACTATCCATTGAATTATTTCCATCGCTTGATATTTTAGTCTGTATGTTATTTGTTAGGAGTGAATCAGAAATAGGACCATGGTTCACTATGCTGTATTGGATTTAAAATTTCACTTCTTAGAAGTTTGTACATCAACTGCAAGCAAATGAGTCCATTGGATCATTTTTTACATCTTCCTCTAAGCAGTGTTCTCTCGCAGAAACAACTCGGAAACCTGGCATCCATCCGTGGCATTTTTTATAGAATTACAGGAGCACAGTTTCAGTCGTAATCTAGAAACATGGAAAGTAAGAATGTAAAAAGGGAAACAATTGCAGCATCAGTCCTGCAGGTCTTAAATTACAGGCTTCAGCCTTTGGGAGATGTAGAGTTAGTGCCTAGTGAAAGAAAAATTCTGTGATCAAGCAAAGACTTGAGACGTGAATATGAGAAGAGCCATCGCTATCACAAAAATCTACAAACCTACAAAACACTTCCCATCAAGTGCTGTCATCATTACAACAGGTCCTTAGTTTTGTTACTGATTATTCCATTTTGAAGTGAAGGGAGAGACGTTCTCCATAGTCTGAACGTTCCACTTTCAAGAGGATGCAGACACTTTGTGAAAACATGTCTGTGTCTTATTGAAATCACGCGGGGATGGATAAAGACTACGTTAATGGCAAAAAGAAAGTTTAGACTAACACAGTCAGAGCAACTGGTTTAAAAAAAAAAAAGAAGAAAAAAAGTCAAATGACTTCCAGGAATTTCCATTGAATTTTACTGGCAAGGTATGATATGAAACTAAGATGAAAATGCAGGCTATAGAATGAACGTTGTTAGACTCTGCTTACACTGGGTTAAATTCTGAGGTTAAATTTCTGTGATTCTAAAGAAAATTCTGACTCTGAGCTGTAGCCACTATGTGTAGCACTATTAAGGGCCCATAAAATGAATCACAAAATTCATTTTCTTTATTAAAGAATGTAAAATTAAATGTTAACTTTCAGCCTTTTTCATATTAACTCAGTGTATGGAAGAACAGTCAAAATCATGTAAGAACTAGAACTTTCTTGCTATACTTTGCTCGTAAGAAAGGAGAAATAATAATAAATAGGGAAAACGTTAAAAATCAAATACTACTTTAATTGTCTGAAGATGAAAGGTTTAATAGATTTCCCTGTTTTTCCAAGTGCGGTTTAACGCTTAGAGGAGAGTAACTCAGGCTGAAAACTTGTACCCTGTGGATGGAGTTAAAAATATAAATTAATAACCTGAAAATATAAGCCAAACATTTTGAAATCCATTCTTAGGAACACAGAGTTTAATATGGTCAAGCTACACAGAAAAGCAGAATGATATTTGACGAATACAAAGAAAACGGGGAAGAATTCTAGAAGTTAAGGCAAACCTCTAAATGTGACCTCTTCTGTCCTTCCTGGGCGATTGGACATTCTGATCACTTACATGCCACTACCTAAAAATGTAAAAGCTATATTGGGATGAGGCTCGAAGGGTGAATTATTAGCTGAGAAAATGACAATGTTCTTTGTTGGTGATTTATTCTAGCTTCAGTTAATGTGTTTTCTTAAGCTTGTGGATAGTGTCATCTCCATTCTAAATCGTGAAGTTTCAGACATGCAGCTGTATTATTAAAAATGCCTTTTGATAGAATTAGACTATCATTACCAGGTAATGAGAAGAACATTACTGACTGCGTGAGGAATTATGTCTTCCAGGATTTTCATCTAAATTAAACTTTGGTCTGACTTAAAAGAATAAATTGCCTCTGAAGTCTACCGTTTCCTTGGTGATATTTTTTATTCTTGTGTCATAATGCAAGTAGAAGAAACATTTGAAACTTTTGTAAGATTACTTTCCAATACCGCAAAATACGAAGATCACACAAAAATTGAATGATGCCAAATGAATGGAGTAGCGAGCACGCAATTATGACTAAAGTGGGATTAAATAAGTCAAGGTTAAGTGCAAGCATGACATGCTAGAGCAGGGGAAAAAGGAAAGGAAAAATTTCACTGTGCTTCTTTCCATAACTCATACACACAAGTTCTACAAGTCACAGATAATTTACATAGACCATACGTAACTGTTGTGCAATACAGAGAGTTATGAAGTTGCACAGAGAATTAACTGACTGCATTTTAAATGACAGAAATTACTAATAAATAAACACACACGGAAGAAAGGTAGAAATATTTTCTTAAATTAGATATTAAAGTTATTTCTGTTAGAGAAAATACCACTGCAGCTTCCTTGGAGTCCCTATACCTTCTCAGAGATTGGTACTCTCCTTCTCTCCATACTATATATAATACTTGCAAGTTTATATATGTATACGCATATGAGCGGAAGGGCAAATGGGATTACTGTAGGACAAGTCTGGGGAGTCCAACACAGATATGCACTAATTTCACTTTTTTCTTCAAAGACAGCTACTTTTGTTATCTGGAACTTGTAATAAATAAAACAAATACAGTCAGTACCTTGTCGAAAATGTGCCAAAGGGCTCCATGAAGAGCAGAATGAATCATTTGACAGTAAGAAATCTGATCCAAAGAAGGTCTTCATATACCTTGTGCCTGCTCAAAGTAGATAAAAATTATAGGAAAATCTAATAATTTTCCAGAGAGATATGAGGGAAAATTAAAACAAGCATTTTGTCCACAATACACATTTTTTTATATATATATATATATAAAGATGCGAGTAGAGGAGTGGGGAGCTTTCAAAGCAGTTTGATCTGAAAAACACCGGTATCTTTAAAGAAAGACCTCATTTCAATATTCATGCTGACTAATATCAAGGACAACAGAATCTCTTTGAAGAGAAGCTCCTGGGTTTACCTCCGAGCACGCTCCTCACTGTGCGTGCTTGCCTCCTTCGTACCTTGAGAAATTTCCAGAAGCAGAGCTCTTGAAAGCACCTATTTATTCTAGGGCAGTGTATTGCTGGTTCCTCAAGACAGTTTGTCAGGTTAGTGTCACCCTTTTGTAACTGAAGAGCCATTACGATCCGAGCCAGCTAACTCTTTAAGGATCCTCATGTAGAATCACTATTCACGGGGCAGATGATTCTCTATCACGTTGACATTATTTTATGATGATGTGTTACAATTTCTATCAGAAAAGGTCAGAGCTGGCACTAGAAGAACAGTGATGTATTATTCAGAGGGAGATTGCATCGCAACCCATAAAGCATTCAGTATGACCATTAAGACAAAAACTACAGTCAGTAGTAGCCGTGCTACAGTCCAAGGGTACTTAACTGCTGCCCCAGAAGGAAGTGCAAGAATAATCCGATTTATTTAGCAATTTAAAAACTACAGTTCTATGTCTTTTCTTCTTTACTAATTAAAGTCATAAATAATAATTTGATCAATAATGGCCACAACTACTGTCCCACATTTTTTTTCCCCTATAGCCCAATACTCTTTCAAATAGTAGTAAAATATTAAAGTGAACAGGACAGCGAGGTGTACCTCATCACTCCCTGTTAATGAGGAAAGTGCATTTGGAGACAGCGGGCTTGTGTGAGGACTCCAGGTCATTAGCTAGACAAAACCTTAATTTCTTTCAGAGGAATTCTGATATTATGACTTGAAATAAAAACCTCTTATTGTTAGGATCTATGCCTAATTTGTCCACAGTCGAACATTTACTTGGACTTTGGGCTCCTCACAGCAGGGAAAATGGCTGCGGCTGAACTAAAATGTGTGCCTTGCCTCATTTGCCTAACGGATCTGCAGGACGTTCTTTTTCCACGTTGTATTGAAGAATAATAGGAAATAGCTTGAAAAAAAATCCTGCTAATAAAGATGGAAGTTCTTCAGTTGTCTTTACCTCATCACTCCAAAGCACCTCCCAAAATATCAAGGAATGTTACTGACTTTCAGCTTATTTTGCCAATGCAATAAAGGCTTCATTTAAATGGTAGTGATTTTGGTGAATATTTTGCTGAGTTCCAACCAGTGATTTCCCACTCAAAAAGAGCACCTTAATAATACTTTTTATTCCTGTGTGCAAACTACATTAAAAACCTTTTACAGTAAAAATGGAATTTTCCTTCTAATCTCTTGAAAGTTTTCAATCAATTAGAGCTACCTGTTACTTCATAGCATGCCATAGAATATTAACTGTTAATTCTTATTAGCTTTATTAAGGCGTTTCTTAAATTCACGTGTCCGTCTTCAGTAACCGTATTAACATAAGTGGCGAGTAGAAATACCTTTAGAAAAAGAAGCCAATCCTAAATGAGAAAATCCAGTATGAGAATATTCAGATTTCTTCAAAATTCCATTTGGGGACCAAAACTCCAGAGTAATTTTATTTATTCTTGAGCAGAGGGAAAAACAAACAAGCGAGGCAGGATTTCTCTGCGGTTATCTGGAGCCTGGAAAACTTGACTCCATGGAAGAAGTCAAGATAAGGTTTCAAAAGACTCTGTGGAGCACAGAGTTCTGAATATAGTTGAGGCAGCTAGAAGTAAAGCAAACCTCTACGGCATTAATGCATTGTTAAAGGTTTCAGTATCAGAAACTAATTCAATTATCATTTTCCGCTGTGGAAAACTGAGTTACAGGTGCCCCTCGTACTTCAGAAGTTTTTTTTTTTAATGATAAATAATAGCTTCCAAATAGTTTGGACCATATTAATGATGTGGAAGATCCCAGGTTAAGGCACAACAGGATAGTAAGTACTGCCTGAACATGCTAACAAGCATCTGTGTTAAGTGAGGTCAGGCAGTGCGTCTGCACCAGAGTCAGGAACAGAATAGTCCTACGGCTACCGAAATTGTCGGATCGTCGTCGTCTTTTCTCTTGCCGGAGACTTATTTTCTATTTCATCAAATCACAGTTTCTCCAATCAATCTCGTTTTTTCTATCTTTAAACAGAAATTTTGAAATTTCCTGGAAAGGAATCAAGGTTTTTGGCGAGCTCCGAGCTCTGCGGTGAAGCAGAGAAGTTCAGGATGCTGCAGCGCCCGAAGAGCTTTCCTCTGTTGAATACAGTTTGCGAGCAGAAGCTATACATTAAGGTAATAAATTTGAGTGCTTTAAATAATGTGTGACCTAATACACTGCTTTAAAATATTAAAATTTCAAATTATGAAAGATTCCTCTTATACCTGATATATGAGAATGTCTCAGCAATTTCCATTAGATCGGTAACGATAGCGGTTTCGGAATTGCTGATCCTGACAACTTTACTGAATTAATTGTTAATCTGGAGAGGATGTACCCCCAAAACCAGCTGGCTACGTAAGGGAAAAACCACAACATTGTTGAAAGATACTAAAATAGATGCTAAAAGCTTACTTTTATGATTAAGATATGTATGCTGAATTATATATTACTCATTACATGTTGTAAAGACAAGGTAAAAGTAGGTGATGAATTCACACCTTACATTACGATATAGTATTTCTGGTTAAGCTGCCTTATTCCTAGCATGGTAACTTCAAAACCCATCAAGCTCTACACTTATCCCCAAAGCAGAGAGATCAGAGGGGGGAAAAAAAAAAGAAACAACAACTATGTCCCGTACTTAAGAAATAAGACCCTCTACAAAGAGTACTTGTGAAACTATGTGTAATCAAATCTAAAGATTTTTACAAATGTTACTGTGTTGAAGACAAAACATTCACCTAATCATCAGAATGTCTGAAGCACGTCACAAATCTCTCCAAGAGCTGTTCTTTCGCTGTAAAAACAATCTGTAAGAACACCTGAATTTGTCTGGACTGCTTTGCCTACCTAGGAGTCTGTTTTTGGGACTGGTACAACTACACATTTGTGGGAGAGCGGGAAGACGTAACAGGCTGTTCTGAGGCCAAGAAGACGCGGATTGCTCAAACACGCTGTTAACCCGCCTGTCTTGGATAACCTCATTATTCTTACCGAAACTCGGCTCAAAACATAACTCACTTGGAGGATGCATTTGGAATATTTTATTTATGAATGTCTGCTTTGTCAAACTAAGTACTAATTTCCTGTGCTCCTTACTTTTATCCTAGTATACACCCGCCAAAATATCCTTTGAAAGGCATAATGTGGCCTGATTTTGGGGCAGCAGTATTATCCCTAAACCGTTCTACCTTCTAGAAAGAGATCTCTGAAAATTAATTCCTTAATTAATTTGGTTTCTGTTACCTTCTAGGCAAATTGGTTTTTTAAACAAATATTGAAGAGACATTTCAATTTTCTGTAAATTGCTGCTTCCTTGTTTCCTTCCCAGTTCAGCTGGATTTTAAAAGCCTTGGATCAGATTCCAATGCTCCTTCGCATTAAGTCCCTCAGCACTTCAATCTTGTTGACTTCACTAATTAGTTTCCGTAATTCCTCAGTCTGCTCTTTTGGAATTAGAAGCCTTAGTAGCCAACCTGATTGCGTTTATCCTTCTATTTAATTGAAAATCTATCAATTCGTGCTCACTTATTCCGAGGGTGTATTCTCTTTGACCAGCTGATTGCGCGCCCTCCTGCTGGTTCACGGACCATCCACAGAGGACGACTCCAACGCCTAACGCATCCAACGGTACCAAGTTTCTATCGTTATTGGCAGCACTTGCTCCAGTCGATACGGGTACATGTAATGCCTACTGTAATGACACAGAGCTTGGTAGAATTCCTGTCTCTGTAACATTAACAATCTCTGCTTCTGTTTAAACCTGTTCATGGAAACTGGAGCAGCACAAAAGGCTCACTTAAAGAATGTTTTTTCACAACCTTTCCCAAAGTGATTTTCTGATCCTTGCCTCTACGGTACCCCGTTTCTTTTAACACGTGCTACACCAGTGTGCCGTTGCCTCTTTTTGTTCCAAACTCAATTTTTTGAAAAGCAAGGACTCTTCACTTTTTCTGTTCTAGTCACGATGACTCTTAAACAGTATTTCTATTATTTCCCACATGATTTTTTTAAACTAACACGATGACAAAACATCCCCAAACAATCCAGACCTCTTTCAGTCAGATATTTCTGCACAGGAATATGAATTCTAGAACTTGGTTCAGTGAAACTTGAGCTCCAGGTGTATCGATAACATTTACTACAGCATCCAGACTGTGGTGTTGCATTAAGTGTTTGTAATATTAAAGAAATATTGCCCAAAAACGTTTAAATTGGAACCCACATTCAAAGGACTTGTACAAGTGTTCTGTCGTGGTACGAACAGGCCAAAAGCTTTACGGAGCACAGGACCTCTCTGCACATCCTACCACGTCATTTCCAGATGCTCCATAGATATATTTGCAGGTACCTTTTGAAATATATGCGGATATATGAGAAACTTGAAAACGTGTAATTTTGATGCACTCATCTCTGTTTTGTATAGTTCATTAACAAAAAGGAAAACCAATCCTCCAAACGGCCAGACCACGGAGCATGTTTTTTAAAGCCTTATTTTAACTGCAATATTAATTATTTATGTTTCAAAACTCCATCTTCTACTCCACCTACTTTATTTTTTGTAAGTTTCTACTTTGAATAGTGAAAATCAACTTCTTTATCAAATTTGGTGTTCTGCTTTAATATATAACAAAGACAGAATAAATCTTTTACTATTTCTCGCACCATTTTCTTTGCATTTGTATTCAGCATACATTTGAGCTATTTTTCTAGTCTTTTCTTTGATTGAACGACACATAAATTCTTCTTTCTAATTAATTTTATACATAGGTGGCCTGTAAGAAAGTTGTTTTGATGATATTTAAAGCACATTAGTGGGGAAATATATATTACCATAATCTATGTCACATTTGTTTCCTACTGGTGTTTTGAATCTAAACAGCAACTGACAAAATATTGAAAAAACTTTTTGCAAATAATTATTTACTGGCACTCTAGTTTAGTTCTGTACCAAAATTTTTATATCTTGGACCTCAATGCTGGCTCCAGGATAGGTTACTGCACATCTGAGATAAACTGTTCCCATTGTGAGGTTTCAGTGTGCATATCGCAGTTTAAAATACATACATTTCAGCCTATTTTATCCTTTCGCATTTTAATACTGAACCAAAGACTTCATGTAATTGATCTATAAATATCTTAGAATGAAACAATCAATTCAATGGGAATCAATTTACAATCTGTTTTAACAAATTATAAAACCCCCAAACATCCTACACAACCTCTTCAACCTACAAATCTTTCCCATGTTCTTAAATTCAGTAGTTACCACTTTCATTTTTAAACAGAAACCAATCCCTTTGCAAACCCACAGTTGGGTAGCAGAACCTGATAGTGAAACTGCCTTCGTTAATTCTAGCGTACAACTACATCGATTCCAACGCAGGATAAAGAACCACGTGCAGAACATCAAGGGGGAATTCCTCAGAAGCTGAAGCAAACCGTAAAGATATAAAGAGTTGCCTCGTCAGGGTGATCGTTACGGCAAGGTAGGAGCTGGTGTTGAGAAGAATTAGAACCAGATATGACAACTGTGACAGAGTTGGAAACCATAAAAGAAGAGTTACTCTTGTAACGAGCTGTGGTCAAAATGGGTAAGTACTTACTTGGGATTACGACTGCACAAAGACACGGGGGAGCTGGACTTGACACTGATTGCTCAGTTTCTTTTCAACTTTAAATGAATTCTCTAACGCTTGCTGAGGTTCAGTTCCCATCCTATGACAAGAATGTCATTGCAATTAATTTCTTTTTAATGGCTGTTTCAAACAACAAAATCACTTTTTCAAAACACAGCCCTTTTAAGCAGCACTCCAGCAGATCAGCTGGTTGTTAACTTACTGTATCCAAAGATCTATTCAATCCTTCCCAAAACTGAAACACATCGTCCACTATCAAAGCCATTTCATTCTCAATTCTCAACTTCAAGGACGTCATCCCACATGAGAGCAGCAGCAATTTTCCTGAGTTTCTCCATGTTTTCAATTGTGGATTTTACTTCATTAGAGTCTAGAGCACATAGCAAATAAGTAAATTAATGTTTAAAACACGGCATGAGTAATAGAAGTAGTTCAGAGGAATAGAATTTAATAACTCACAGCGCAGATACCTTCAGGGGTTTATCACGGACAAAACCTCTTACACAGTCCTATGAATCCTATGTTTGAAGACAAGCAATCAGTGCGCTGTAAGTACGTGGCAGCACACATCCGAAACCAGCCTTTCATTATGCTGAAAACACACATATTTGCACAATGGAAATGAACATTTCTGGAAGCCAAGTATTCGTCACTATGACAGAACTGCATTCGCATCCTAGGATATAGTTGTTTTACAGAGAATTTTTAATGGTTTTTAGTATGAAAAATGGCTCAAAATGGATGAGAAATAAGGAAATTCAATTTTTTCTAGTTTACTTCCGCAAGCTGCTTGACTTTTAGGTCGGCAGAATAATTACCCATAGCTACCTTCAACCTCAAAACTACTTACAGGAGTAGAGATCTTACCTGAGAAGCTGGAGAAACCAATCAATTTGAAAGAGAATGTTATTTTGCCCTCAAGTTACTCAACAGCAGTGTGTTCTCTATTTCTACTTTTACTTAAATCTTCCGGAATTTCAGCACCTTAAGACCGGAGCTTTGCAGAAGACTGCTGCCTCCACACGCTTTCGTCCCAAAATATCACTGTCCAAAACCAAAGCATGATCTGTCCCCACAGTCATTCCAAATACCGTACGGAAAAACAAAGCCCCTTCCAGAGACCTGACAAACCACCTGTATTCTGGGACTGCTCTTCCTGTTTTCAGTCATGTTCTCCAGATTCCAGTCTGCTACTTCTGCCTTCCGATTCCTCTTTTTCGCCCTTTTAACAACTTTAGCAGGGTTTCAACTCAGTTGTTCACACTAATTCAATCCCAGCTTAATATTATGAAAACTAAATTTATATGTGACAGGAGAAAGAGCGATAAAGGAGTTGCAGAGAATTTGAGATAAACTACATCACCGATACATTTGATTTTACAAGCTTAAAAGCCTCCAGCATTCTGTAACATGCTTGTGCATAGTCTTGGTGAAAACAGAAAATGAAAATAGCGTGTGTATTTTCATAGGACATTTATAACAGAAAACAAGTCTAAAGACACAAACCTTTGCTAGAAGCAAAAAAGCTGACGTGGATTACCTCTGACTTCTCTTTCACTTCACTGGCAATACAGAACAACATACGGTTTTGACAGGAAAATAAAAGGAATTAACCAAACAGTAACTGGAGACATGTTCCAACTTTAGATCCCAATTATAGCCCACATTGCTTGAAGCTAGGAAATGCGCACACATCTAACACAAATGAAGAAGAGAAACCTAATGGAAAAGACAACATGACATGAGGAAAGCCGAGCAGAAGCAGCTAATTAAACCCATACAACTCTAATCCAGAGGAATTACTGGGAGAGGCAGAAGTCAGTGATAAACTTGTGGCTCCCACACTGAAAGAAGACTTAAAATTAAACAACGTGCAAAACACAAGATGTACGTAGGGGTGGGGGTTTTGAGTGGGTAGCGTTGCCTTTCTTCCTCTGCTGCAACCTACTCTGCCATCCAATCTGCGCACCGAGGATTGCTCTGGATGGGTTTGCCTCTTCGCTGCGGGGTTTTGATAAAAAGCTGTAGAGGGCACACTGCGAAATACCTTTTTCTAGGGAAGACCAGCCTCCATCACCGTCATTGTTAACAACAACAAAGCGTAAGTATATTATATCTGAAGGGTCATTCTGTAATCGAAATAATCTGCAAAACTCCCTCCTTGGCAGTAAGGTATCTATACGGATCTACAACCCAGCTACAGAATAAAGCGGCTTGTACAGCGGAATGAACTCAACACCGGGAAATGAGGGTCCCGGCGTGGATCATTAGTACCGTTAATTTTTGGCACGGGGACCGCAAGGACAATGAAGGAACATGGCAGTAAGACTCAACTTCCACAGGCAGCATGCACTAGAAAAGGGCAACCAAAGGGCCGTGCTCAGGTCCCTCTGAATGGGAGGACCCACATCCTCATGCAGAATAGGAACACGGGCTCTTGACATGGCAGAGACCTGAGCAGGACAACAGGAGCTCTCAGCTCTGCTCACTCCACCGCCCAACGCTACTGTAATCCAGCACTGGAACTCTGTGGAGGCAGACTGAGTTAACGCATCAGCCCAGATGCTCACTGAGTCCTAGCTTTTCATGAGCGATTCTCTGTTGGGAACATCGACCTGTTCCCTCTCCACGGTTTTGCAAATCTCTATGGAACTGAAAACCTTCTAGACTCATGATGCTTGAGGTGTTTTTGCAGACTTCCTTTTTGAAAACTGGCAGTAAAGTGGAACAGAAGCAATAAAGAGTTGCGCTAGTAGTTTGTGGCTTGGCAGGACATCCTTTATAGGGAGGATTTTCTGCAAGTCGCTGCCGTTTTTGAAGCAGTCTGTAACACGCTCCGCTTTCGGCATTTCCACGACAACTTCTTAAAGGAGCGGATGATGTGACCGTGTTAATGATTACCCAGCTCCACCGGCAGCAGACTTGGTGTGTACCTCACCACAGCTGTGTGAACAAACACACCACGGATGACAAACCCCTGCAGTATAAGCCTTTGTACAGTCTCTATACCCGCCACTGCAGGCAAAAATTTTCACGAGTAGAATTCTCTTTGTCATAAACTGGTGTTTAGCTGGGGTGAAAATCCATACTTGACTTCCAGGTTTCACTGATGAGGCAGGTATGACCTTCTCCCCCTCCCTTCCTTCCTTCCAAAGCATTTCTCTATTTGATGAAACAAAAGACTGAGCAGAATAGGAAAACAGTCTCCTCCCTAATTTGTTATTGCGCAACTCACTGAACTGTAAAAACCGTCATGGATTGAACTCCCCACCACAATGACAACACGTCTGTACGTCCAAGGGAGATTTAACTCCTAAAATGCCATTAAGACTTCTGCAAATCTTCTTTTCTTCAAATGCTCATTTCCTTTAAGAGAGATTTAGAGTTCACTCTGAAAAATGCTATGAGAAGTCTTGGAATATGTCAAACACTTTTTTATATATATATATAAAAACCAATAATCTACAGCATTTTGGCAAAATCCTGTATCTCAGTGTAATTAAAATATAGTAAATCTTCCAGAGGTATTTTCTTTGGGGCCCTTTAAACACATCACCAGCTTCTTTGGCTTTGACGAACAGAACATTTCTTAGTATCAGACCCTACCACTGGCAAATCATCTCTCTTACACAGTTATTACTTTTCTGCAATAATGTAAACCCCAGGTCTCATTTCACTATATGAAATAAAAGAACTCATTCTGGGGGAAAAAAAAATTATCCATTTGAAGCGCTTACCAATCACAATATGTGTGTTTGCCCAGCAGGTTGTTAATATTTAATATACAGAAATATATAGAATTTCATCGTTTTAAAAAGTCTCACATTTGGACATCTTTAAAAACAACTGAAACTAACAGTAACTTTTCAAATTACTTATTAATTTATAAGCAGTCAACTTCCACTCTGGCATAAGAGGAAAAAAAAAAAAACAAAACACACCCCAGATTTTGAATTAATAATTTAGAAATTTTAAAACACTGCTTAGCAAAGGTAAGCGCAATGACTTAAATTTCTTACCTTTTTCCGCTCGGTGTTTTTTGTACATTAAGAAAATCATAGTTATTAACAATATGGTCCAGCATAACTTCCAGGGAATGATAAACACCCATTTTAAGTACACCGCCATTCCTCACGTTAGCTTGCAGAGCAAGAGTTTTTATTTCTTGGATTTCAAGGGTTATACAATACATTTTCCTTCTCTAATATGTTACCTTGCAGAATGTAATGAAATGGGGGATTACAAATACCAAAGCTTTCTCACACATGGGAAGAAGAGAATCAAGTCTTATAAAATTGATATTCATATTTTCTAAGTTTTATTTACCCAATACCTCAAAAAACTTTGACGTGTAAAGAAAACACAGCAGAGAAGCATCTTTAAGTAGGTTCTTTCTTGAATTTACTAGGAAAGAAAATCTTCCTCCTCAGTGGCATGCTTTATTCCAAATTGAAAAGCCATAAATAATGTATCAAAACCAAACTAAAGCAGATCAGGCAGATCTCTTATTCCTGGTGGATGGTCTAGCAGGATTCTACATGAATTTTTTAATCCTTGCACCACATACTACCTAGGAACTACTCAGAAAATTAAACTACATTGAAGTTTTTTGTTAAATTTTAAATATAAATTTAAAGCCGAAACCAAAGCTGAAATATTAGTTACGAGCTGAAACCAGTTATCACCCTCATTAAAATCAGGGCTCTCACAATTTCCTGATCAATCTGAAATTTCCAGACTAGAATCATTAGTGTTAGAGAAACGGATGATACCAAAGTCTTTCATAAATTCAAGATAATTACATCCTATATTCATTTCTAATTATTTTTTTTTAAAGCATCCCCGATGGGTGAAGCAAGATTATCTTATTTCCATGTTTCGGTATGGACAATATAGAATTATTATCAAAACAGCTTAGCAAAAAAAAACCTAAAAAGATGAAGATCCTCTCTCTGGGTTTGATTCTCTGATAGAAGTTTATTAGACATTATTGAGCAAGTAGTGGAGCTTCAAAAAATCTCGCGCATGGCAGTGACAGAGTTGGCACTGCAGTTATCAGAATAGCAGCGCGCTTAACCAGAACGGAGGGTCCTCCCCCTCCTTTTGATGGACCACCTCTACATCACAGCTTATCCCTACCTGCCATTCAAACATGGTGGTGATTTCAAAAACATCCAACGGTCAGCTAAGCACTGCGTGTTTATGCTGGAAAAATAATTAAGGTTTTGCCAGAAAATTGCATACTAATATCTTAGCCAAGTATCAGAAAGTCTCAAAATTCCCGTTCATTCAAGGAACTGCTACTGATGCTAAAGACTGTGAATCTGAAGGCTGGAGTTCACTATTCCAATCAGCTTTTCCAAATAATTCAGAAGAAACAAGTAAACATTCAGACAACGAATAACACTGACAACCAAAGCAGCCCAAATAACCATGAGACTGATATTCTCAGCGTGAACAGAGAAGGGTACAGCTCCAAAGGGGACAGGCACTTGGCTTTTCTTACCCACTGCCTTTCACAGTTGAGTTCTCTGTCTGACTTTGTGACTCTGCCTGGTGGCATCTGCGAATGAGAAAAATCATAGAGCACGAAGGGACTTTCAAAGGTCATCTCGTTCCTTCCCTTTAGACCAACTCTAACCACGTTACAGATGTTTGTCTAACCTTTTCCTAAAAGCTGCCAGAAACGATCAGCAAACCATACCAACGTTTCATCTTGACCACCAACAAGCTTTTCCTCATATCAAATCTGAATCCCTCTCACTGCAGTTAAGCCTCATTATTATTATGTATCTACGCAGCATAAATTTGGGAATTAGCTCATTTCTTTTCTCTTAGAAAAAAATATCCAACTTAACTTTTTCCATTCGAAGACTCTTATTCCTCCTTCATCTTACCCCCTTTAGCCCAAATACTCACAGCTCCTTTCTCTTCCCTCTGTTGTGCCTCCTACCATTCTCGCTCTTTTCTTTTGACTCTCTCAAATGACTCTTGGGAGTGTCAAATCCGGACACAGCCCTCCAGCCGAACCCCCATGACAGCTGAGTGCAGGAAAAAGGTTGCTCCATGCACCCAGCGAAGCACCGACTCGTATTCTTAGGAACCACAGTACAGGTTGCCTTGCTGCTAAAAACATGCCACAACTGATTGTGTTCAGCTTGCAAGTCACGAGCAGGTCTCAGAGCCTCCCACCCAAACAACTGGTTTCTAGAAAATCCTTCATGTCCCAGCAGCTCACCTACCCCTTTTAACAGACGGCACAAGTTTTTAATTACAACCCTGACTTGTAGTTTCTTCCAGCATCAGAACGAGTAGGTATACTCCCTTCTCTGTCCTCCCGTCATCTATGATGGCACCGACTACCAGGGCTCAAGGTAACCCCATTGAGTTTATACTCCCATTCTGACAGTTGGTAATTGGCAACTCCTCTCTAAATGGACTTTCCTCTTCAATTTAAACTTTATTATTTACAAGACTGATTAATCTCACAGAATCACTTTTCAGCCAATGCTGTTAAGTGTGGAAAATGTCATTTTAGCATTATAAAGCATAAAATGTCAGTCCCTTTGAATTGTATTATTATAACTCTGGGAGAAAAAAAAAAGAAATTGTCTAATATTAGTCTCTACTGCAGTGCTGCATGCACTTGTGGGCTTCCCAGTAAAAGAGAGACATGGCCATACTGGAGAGAGTCCAGCATAGGGCCATGAAGTTATTAAAAGACTGGAGCAACTCTCATACAAGTAGAGGTTAAGAGAGCGGGACTGTTCAGCCTCAAGGAGCCAAGGCTCGCGGAGGATCAAATGAATGTGTCTAAACACCCGATAAAGGTAAAGACAGTGGAGTCGGACCCTTCCCAGTGGTATTCAGTGACAGGACAACCTGCTTTTTCAGCAGTGGTGTTGGACTAGTACATCTCCAGAGGTCCTCTAGTATTCAACGACTCTGTATTCCTTTTTTTGAGTTCTTAGCTGGTTGATCATTTTTTTTATCAGCCTCTGAAATTGTGGCTCACTCTTCACAGAAGAATGCTTTATGAGTATTTTTTATTAATAATAGAATTTTTATCAAGACCAGTTCTGCTTAATGTGAGTATAGCCAAAGATATTGCAATTAAAGACAACTGAAAAATTGTCACTCGTTTGATAATTGGGATTATTTATAATTAATGTTCTATTTAGACATTAGGTATGACCCAGCTACAAAACCAAAACCAAACCAAAAAAACCCTTGTAACTAGCTGAGCAGTATGAAATTAACTTTCATTATTAAGCAGCTTCTTGTTAATTTTTCTGAATTAAAAAAAAAAGTAATACATTTTATATTCCTCTACATTCGTCTAATCTTATCGCCAACTGGAGCTGCTGCAATTTATTCCTTAATAAGATAGTTACCTTTTTAATGTGTTGGAATCAAAAAAAAAAAAAAAAAAAAAAAAAAAAGAAACTTTCAGTACCTGGGACATAAAAAATGAGCTGTTACAATGACCACACTGCACTGAAGTCTGAGCAACAGCCTCTAGCTCAATGAAAAGGTGTAAACTTAATGTTTGCGAATATTGGCAGTCACTACTATACTCTAGCTGGCAAGGTGGGGGGAATAAATGTTGCCTGGTACTCAGCAGGTCCTGTTCTGGGCGCCCAGTCCCAAAGAGGTGGCACAAACTGAGAGCCCAGCGAAGTGCCATGGGAAGGGTTCAGCTCAGGGACCTATGGTGAGGTGAGCCTAAGGGCATTAATTGGGCTTGTTAATTCCCAGATGAGAAGGCTAAGCCAGAGGGACCCGTCCCCTAATGGAGAGCGTTGGAGAAGGCAGGAAGAGAGGCTGGCCAGAGGCACACACCAAAAAGCAAGAGGTGACAGTCACAGGTCTCTGCAGTGGACACCTGGGCTGGATACACGGGCCAAGGTGAACCTCAGACGGCTGGTGCTGAGAGTCTGTAAGCACCAGCAGCTCTCGCACTTGTTCAAAAGTGGCCTGGAGAAGGCCACGAGCAACCCCAATTTGCTTTTAAAATTTTATTAATGTAAATTGAACGGGCATACTTTTACTTGAACTAATCTTTGCATTTAGCCCTGGTTTGAGAAGGATGCCGAAACGAGGGATCGCGACAGGTCATCCCTACCTAATTTCCTCTCCAATTCCAGCTATACGATCAGATAATTCTAAAATATTGAAGTCTGTGCCGTAGTTGAGATTCTTCTTTGAATCAGTGATTTGATCGTTCTCTTCCTGTTTTGAAGCACTTGCATTGAAACTAATGCACATCTTACATCCTTTTTAAGATGCACTCTTCCACGTCTCACCCCTGCCATTATACTTAAATAGAGCATATCATTTTTGTTTTGCTAACTTTTTAAAAAAAAACATGCATATTTCTTTCAGATTTCTCCTCCTCCATTTATTCTTGAAATGAGCAAGAATCATAATTTCAGGTCTTCTTATTTTACTTTTGATGGTATAATGCATCATTTAAAAAGGAAATATAGCTCTAAAAGTTGCTGTTAAGGACCATAAAGTAGAGAAATAATATGCAGTTCCTTTGCAAGGTTTTTATCTTAACAGCATTACTAACTGTGACATTTATCCTGCTTAACCTCACCAAACGTACCCTAGGGAAATGTCAACAGCGTCTTATGGTTTTAATACAAATGAATTATCAAAGAGTTTGAATAATGTAATCATCTTAATGTATTCAGGTTTTATAATGAACATCTGTTATGGGGATAGAGAAGCGAAGCGACTGGTTAATGCAACAATTAAATAAACAATTAAATGTAAAAATTGATTTCACAATTTTAACTATTTAGAGTAATAACCTGAAGTCGCTGTCATTAAAATGTTCTTTATATCCCTCAACACTGCTGGATACAGTTTTTCTCTGATGGAATTCATATACGCTTTCTAGATGCTCGTTATGGGTATAATCCTGTTTACAAAGACAGCTTGTTCCCTGGATAGAAATCTTCTCCCCTGAGTGATGCAGATTTGTGTTCTTAAAGTTCCTGCCAAATCTCTTACTTTACATGCCTTTGCCAATAATCCTTTTGCAGTGTATTTCCTGTCAACCCCGTTTATTAAGAAGGTTGTTTTCAAACGTCCTGCTAGCATACATTACAGCTATTCCGCTCTCGTGGGAACGCATTCTCTAATTATTGAGATGGTCTAACAAATGCCTCTGATACTCACTGCTGCTATATTGTATTCTGGCATTATACTTTATGACCTGAATACAAATTTTGGAAAATTTCCAGGAATGATACATTATTTTGCAGTGTACGCTCTTTTGAACCAAATTTTACGCGTAATTCCAAGAAATCGTAACTCTTTTTTTTTTTTTTAAGGAAATCATTCCATCACTTACGATTCAGAAAATAAACACCCTCAGTTTCATCCGACTTCCTGAATGACGTTTCACTCAATCTCCGTGCTCCGAACCTGGTTCATACACCGTAAGCAGTCTGTTCTTTCGCTCCTGAAATGCAGAAATTTGAATATACTTCAGGCACATTTGTCAGCTTGTCATCACACATCCATACAGACAGGATGTTTTAGGTCCGGGGTATGCAAATCCGGGATATTGAAATTATACTCTCAGACATCCCTTGCCAGGTTGGTTCAAGGCTGGATTCATCTGCTTTTGTCTGAGGACCTTTACTTGACAGCTGCTATTTGCTACTCACAATTTGTGGACAGTGATAATGTAAGCTGCATTCGGAGTAGTATTACAATGAAAGTGAAAGTTATCACATGATTGAAGGTCTTAACTACTCTTTAGATTAACCACAGAATCGCAGTGACAGAGCCAAGTCTTGACTTTGACCACAACCACAACTTAACTGGTGCTTGACATACAGTGTTTTTCACTGCTATTCCGTGAGGTGTACGAGTTAAATACCTCAGCACGGTATCCACAGCTTCTGGTGTGCCGGCGAGGGAAAAAACCAAAACGGTTATACCTGAATTTTGAATGAAGACAGGTCCATACTCTTGAGGCTTACACAGCAAGCTCAGGTCTTCAAGGAGTTCTCCGCCCGCTGTCAGAATTCAGAATTTACAACCAGCACTAGAGCAACTGCCCATCTCTTCCTTTAGCAAGAATGAGTATTGCAATACACCTGAAAAATCTAGATACTACCATGTTCTTCTCTCTTTCTACACAGAAGTATTGTAGCAAAAATCAGATACAGCAGGCAGGTTCAGATCTGATTTAAAGATCTCACTGTTCTAGAGAGCCCGCCATACCATCCTAAACATCTTCCCACTGACAGAACGACGCAAGAAAGTGAAGATTTCAGAAACCACAATTAGGCAGAGTACGATAATTATTTCTGAAAGTCAGTGCAGAAGGCCCTGGCAAGTGAGGACTCCTGGCTCTACGGGTGGCTCACCCATCAACAGCCGAGGCAGTAACTGTGTCTCCTACATGACAGCTCTGAAACCCGGGCACACAGGCGCCTTTTCTCACAGGGAAAACCAGTCATTTCCGTCAAGAGATGATGGAGAAGTTGCTGCTGTCAAAATCGCAAGCACATATGCATAATTGTCACTCTTGTATTCACGTTCATCACTGCTAAGCAGCACGTAGAGCAGCCAGGAGAGGAGCTGTGATTCCGCAGGTAACTGCCTCAGTTTCCTGTCTGTCGGGTTGCATTACTGAGTTGAGGATGCCCTCACCTGTCTGGCTGATGAGGGTTTTCCTTTCACTTCTCTGTCTGATTACCATAATCAACCCTGAATTTTACCGTACTCCAAGCCCCTTCGCTCACCCCACTATTTGGGCTCAATCCTTTTGAAACCACTGAACCATCTACAGCCTTTTGGCCTGACCACTTCTGCTAGAAAAAATAACGACATGCTGTTCTCAGATCTTCTGGGCAATCTTCTGTCTATGATCTCTTTTTTCCCCTACACCCAGATTATATGGAATTCTTTCAGGAATGGTGACACCATGGTCATCCAGAGATCTGTATTTCACGTGACGGGGGGACAAGGGACTCTGGGTATCAGGTACGGCCCGAGCATAGCTGGGCACTCCTTCCGGATAGCACGGACCTGGAATAACCGGGCAGAAGATCGCACCTAGGGCGAGCTGTGAAATAGAGGCTGCACTGTGACACAGCAACCAGAACTTAGAGAAGCGCTTGGAAGCACAAGCTGATGGTCACCTCTTCACATTCAGGCAGAATTTGCAAGGATTACACTTCCTGACATAAAATACCCACGTTCTGCCCAGTTGTACTTTAAACGCTGTTTGTGAACTGAGCCTCGGTCTCTTTAAATTAATTATCTTTAATTACCAGGTTCGCTCTTCTATCCTCTGAAAATTGTCACTTCCATTTGCTTTGTTCTAAATATTTGCTTACCTTCCCAGTTAAACATTTCTTTCCATAACGAAATTCTCGGCTGTACAGCAGAGCGCTTCCAGCTAATTTCCTTAATTCCCAAAGGATGCACATAATCTGGACTTTGAGAAGTGAGTATTCATTTCTTTCTGTATACTCCCTCCTTTGATCTTAGCTATTTTCACAAGGTCAGTTCAAAGCACAACTTCATAAACTTTCAGATACCTCTCCTAACTTCATTTTCCGCGTCCTTCAGCATTAGCAGCCAGAGGTAAATGATAACCCAGCTTTTTTTCTGTGCATTATTTTCTACTTCCCGAGGACTTCACTGCTACGTTCCCTGGAGATTCATTTTGCATGCCAGAAACCAAGATTCCTTTGACATAAAACCACCTCTCCAAATCTTTGCATGGCCCTTGGAGTTACTAATTTTCGTTAATGTTCCGTCTACATGAACCAGCACATTAGATTTCAGTAATGCATAGAAAATCACAACTGATGACACCCACTTTGCTTCTGCAGTCTATTTCTGTTTGTTTCTTCTCTTTCCATACATCCATTTTAATACATTACCATGGAGTATACAATTTTCTTCTAACCCAGTTTCTGCCTCAGATAATGCATTTCTGAGTAAACTGAGGACGCCTGGCACATTTTAGCTCAGGTGCCACGCGAACTCTGCTCCCCTTCAGCATCCCCTCTCCCCCAAAACACGTCTCGAAGGCATTACGGTTCATGCAGACCATGGAAGTGCTATTCAGAAAGGATTCGGGGCTAAAAGTGTTAACTATTTGCCCAGGAAAGCTTTGTGTGCCTTTGTGATTTGTTTGTTAGTGAGTACCTTAAAGGGAGAGGGGAAAGGATCTCCAAGATTTTGACAATGACAAGTATAGATATTAATGATGAATTAATTAAAAAGAATCCAATATTTTATGTTCTATTAAAAATAGCAACTTGCTGGTAATATTTGGTATAATGGGTTGTAAGACAAATATTGAATAACAGCAGAAAAACCAAAAAGCCTCTCTGTGATAATGAGTCTTTAGCTTTAATTGACATTCCAACTGTGATTAAACATTGGCCTATTGAACTCTAAGTCCCTCTATTTAATTAATGCTCAGCTAGAAATGATATTTTAATTCTAGATGTGGCCACTAAGGAAAGAAAAAAAAAAAACCTGTTGTTAAGATCTGACATCTCAGAGAACTTAGAACCAAGTTTCTCTTCACTCAGTAAAACTGATTTTACAGGGCCTAGTCTTTTCGAGGACCTGACTACCTATATATGATTTTCACGATGGGAAAAAGCACGCTAATGTTCAAGATACTATAAAGTTTTTTCTCTTCCCTTTCTTGAAAGCAGACTTGAGTTTGCTTTCCAGAATCATGAAGGAGGTTGACGGGACTTCTCAAAAACATTACAAAGCGCGTAATCTGCTTTAGCGCTGCCAAGACTAAGACAGGAGGGAAAGTTTGAGCACAGCGTTTTCACCTTTCCGCCAAAGCAGAGCTAATGATGAAGATTAGGCAGGAGAATCAACTTTACCATTACAGTAAGTCCCCCTTACAAACCTACGTTTCTCACTTACGGAGTCATCCAACGTTTAGGTCTTAATATTTTTAAGAAGTCTTTCCCACAAAAATATTCACCGTTCTCCAAATGATTCAGTGCAATATGAAGACACTTATACTCATGGATTCTAGACACCCTCATCCTCACAAATAAGGTGTCTTAGAAAAGCAGATCTGCGCATAACTCTGTAAATACCCAGAGCATCACAGAACGCATGAACCACTGTCCAATAAGTTGTGTGGAAAATGTTCTTTGAAATATTGTAGTCCTTTTGTTAGTGTAGGATAAAAGAAGATAAAACATTCAACAAAACCCTGTTGTATGGAATTGCGAATAAAAGTGTTTCAATTTCATATTAGAAAACTAATCATTCACTAAAGGTTCTATCAGCATTTAAATTATTTTGTCCAACACAACTTTTCAGAATACATGTATTCTACTCTGTCTTCCACAGAAAGCTGGACTTAATTCCAAGTCCTTCTGTTTTATATTTCCTTATATATATATATATGAAACGATCCAGAAATTTGTCTTACAGCTGAAATGGCTCCGTTGCCCGCTTCTGTCTTATTCCATCCCCTCGCCTGCTGCACCTCGCAATCCTGTTAGTCATAGCAGCAGGTCTGGATGCAGAACGACAGGCTCCGCTTGGTCTAGCAAGTTCTTTGAGGGTTTTTTAAACCTTCTCCACAGACTTTTGCTTTAAAAAAATTACGCAGCCCATCTGTCCGCAGGTGGGCAGTGCTACTCAATCATTCTGTTTACCGACACCGCTGCGTACCAGCCTGGGTCCTGTCTTCTCACACCCTTGTCTTACATCTGGAAAGGTTACCATAGAGATTAGCCTTTGGGTTCTGCTTTTTCTTTTAAAATGGGAATCTGTCAGAAAGAACGGATAGATTCTTTGGATGTGGCACTTCAGATATTTGTAACTGACTTGTATGATATTCAGTCGCTTCCCTCTTTCATGACTCACTTTTAGCAGAGCAAATTACTAAAAACCGGGGGATAGTGCACTCCAACTCTCCAACAGACTTGGAAAAGACTGCACAAGATTATTGTATTTGGGTGTACACAGTGCCCATCACACACACACAAAAACCGCCCCAACAGCAACCCCGCGACTGGAAGCAGCACACTGCGAAGATCAAGTAAAATCCTTCATACCGACGCCAAGAGGACTGGCTGAAAAACGAATTAGTCGTAGCTTCCACCAAGAGACTGATTTACGATACAGAAACAAACTCACAAAATGTTCATGCATTTTGAAGCCTACTTTTGAAGACGAAAATTGAACTCTGTGAACAGCAGTCTCAAACCAAACTATTTTCTGACTGCTAGTGAAATAAGACTAAATTAAATGTTCACCTAGATCAGAAAATATATAATTAACATATTCCATTCTCAATACCAGAAGTTATTTTCTTCCAAGAATTTGTGTGTAAAGAGGAAAAAAAAAATTCTTCTCAATCGCTGGTAAACAGATAATTAGAAGCAAACTAGGCTTGAAATTAGATTATATACTTTAACAAGAGGCTGTATACCTAAAGAATTATGAACTAATTGGGGGGGGGGGGGGAAAGGTATGCTTTAATTTGTTGAAGCACAGGATGAGGCAACCTTCCAGAGACTAAGCCTGAAATGAGAGCCTTTTGTAGTACAAAAACACGATGAGACAGCCCTTCATAGTATTTCAAGCTTTTCCGCAACGTATTGTCACTGCAGCCAAAGAACCCGTCATCCGAGATAATTTTCACACCGTTTCGAATAAGAATCTCAAACAGATCAAAACAAACTTTCAAGTTGCTTTATGGTTTGTAAATATATTTAGAAATGACTTTGTGTCATACACAATAGCACTCTAAGCACTTCAAAAAGAAAGCTGTTGGTTATGTTACCGAAGAGGAGCATTGTTATTTCCTGAGAACAGTTTACGACACTTGCAGTGGGTAGAAACATTTATGTAAACAGCAAAATACTGCAAAGACTTTGTAGAGCAGACTTGTACAGCCACCTCCACGCTGATTAAAGTTACTGCTGAATTTTCTATTTCACTGCTTTTGGTTCTCTTAATACACTGCAACATACATGCTGAATATTCTCTTCATATACGGAATTGTCGCAGCCCAGGGAACACGTGACTTGTTACATATTTGAAAACTCAAGTATTTAAGTGAACAAACCTAGTAATTCCCTCAGATGAATAAGCTATCCGAAAAATGCTCACCATCCTCAGACCAGTCGCCATTTAAAAGTGATGACTGCATTTTCTGTACTGTCTAGTTGCTGCTTTAACAAACCAGGGCTTGGCCAGACCGTTCTCATGTCACTGGTTTAATTACCAAGAGGCTAACCTCTAAAGATGCTACAACCAAAAATTGCTACTAATTGGTAGATTAAGTCAGGAGCTGCATTGAAAGAGTTGGGCTTTTTACATACTCACGCTTGGAAAATGAAAATGGGAAGGATTTTTTTCCCACTGAAATATGTTCGCGTCATGTTGACAGAAACGTACACCATAACTCATTCAGGGTATGTGCAAGAGCACAAAGTGCTTCTCTTCATTAAAAATTTTATAGAAGCCGATTTTTTTTCCATTACAACCAGATCCAAATCCTTATTTCATTTCATGACAAATGTCGGAGGAGTTTGCACGCTAAGATTCCCCTAAATGCTGTATCTTGAAAGATACTGTGCTAGCCATACAATCTTTATCACTGCTATACAGGGAGGGTTTATTCATTTTAAATCATACAGATCCCAAAACAATAATCCAAAAGGCAGACTGAACGGAGTTCCCTCGGAAGCACACCACTCCGATTATTTCCTCTAAATCTCTAAGGCCATTAGCAGAAAGCTGATAAATGAGAACTAGTACTGAATAAAAAGAATGTTACTGCGAGGCTATAATTTCATTTTATAGAATTTTCCTAATATTTTAAGTTTTTAATAGCGCCAAGATTAACCAAGTCATACTTCATTATATTACTTTGCTTCAAATATTTGACCTCTTTTGATTTCATTAATGAAAAGAGTTCTTCTCTTCTGCGAACGCTATTTTCGTTGTTATAATATTTTTCCTAGCTTTTATTGCTCAACAATGCGTACATAAACTATCCAAGCAATCACCGATTTTACTTTTGTCCTTTTGGATACAGGTGGGTGTCGCTGGATATTCCAAAAATCCCATTTACAAATCAATAACTACATTTAGAGAAGAGGCGTGAAAGAAAAATCACATATTCTCAATTATTCCTGGCTCAGCAGTTCTGTGTATATGCACACAGACAACAAATGTCAAACTAATAAAAAACAAATAGAAATAAACACCTCCTTTCGAGTTCTCGCATAATCCTTCCCATGCAAAATAAGTCTCCACCAGGAGCAGCTCCAAAAGCCTCCCATTAATTTCCCTTATCAGCGTAACTCCCTTTTGAATAGCCATTTGTAAGGCACGACTCCCTTTGTGAGCAACGCTCCCTGTTCCTCGGGGATGTCAAACTACACAAGCGGGTTCCTGCTATAATCGAGTCTCTCTTGTCTTTTACCAGGCGGCACAGGGACAAGCCTTTTCGCTGCTTTCCTCTCCCACTTCTGTCTAAAACAAAGGGTCGCAGGTAACCGTTTCCACAGGCTTGCACCGGTGGAGGCGAACAAGCCCAGTAATGACCTAAGAAATATTTCCCGTGTTTTCGATGGAGGGCATGATGTGCCCAAAGGTTTCAGATTTGTGCTCTCTACTCAGCCTTGCTGCTTCTACTCAACGTATTTAACCCAGTCTCATTTAATTCGAATTTTGACTTTGAAAGAGAGATTTCCATCCTTGGCTGTTTGAAGTGATTTTTACTAGAAAAATACACAAAGTTGCCATCTCATATATTAGTAGACTCATTTTTCCTAAAATTTGCTCTGTTTTTAAGGTCTTTCTAATAATAAAACCAAGTAACATAAACATGCCTTATCTTAAAAATAAAATTGCTTGGTCAAATATCGGTTTACAAAATACTTGTGTATTCCTTTTCGACCACAGCCCTAGTAATTAAGAGTTGGACAGCACTTAATTAGCTTGTCAAGTCTAACTACAAGCTCTTACTTTTTTTTTTTCCTTCAGAATAAACGTATCAAAATCTCATAACCTTCACAGAGTGAACCTTCCTACTGAAAACAAATGCTTTTCCTCCTTCCGGAAAGGCGCATCGTGTCCTAAATCCCATGCCATATAAATAACACCTCCTGGACCCAGACAGATCAAACAGAGAACGTCTACGCCTTACTCCTCCTCCCCAGACAACGCAAGCAACTTGAGGAAGCACATATATCACGTGTCTGAAAGGGGCCGGCTCCGCTCCAAAGTCAGCAGCACACAACCACCGCCGAACACGGTTGTTCCTTCCCTTCCAGTTTACCCTTCGCTTCACAGAAGGGTAACTTGTGGTGGCCACAACGATGCGTTTTTAATGGCACTAGAAGTTATTTATAAAGACAATGGCCCATAAGCGGATGACCTTAAATGGAGAACGCGCTGTTTTTACATTCCTCTCCGTTTATTACTGGAGGGTGTGCACAACCGGATGCCCGTACGCGCGCTGTTCACATGAGCTACCACCGGTTTTTGAGTTATAATGTGCTGCATATGTTTTGAGCAGCAGAGCTGAACTTCCAGGTAATTTCAGCAGTTTAAGAGCTTTATTAAAACTTCATTAAGGAAAGTAGCAACAATTCCTGACTAACGCCATACTGCAAATGAAGAATATTGCTGTTCAGAGGTGGATTAATCATGTGCAGAGTGCTTAATGCGGTTGTTTTTTGACGGAGAATCATTCTTGGCATGCCAGCGCTCCATTCCATAGCACATTCCTCAGTAAGACAATGAATAATCCTCACCTGAAGAGCAATTACAGATCCCTAATTTCAAGTCTTTCATTTTCTTTAATTAGAGGAAGTACCAAGGGCAGAAAATATAGGCAAGTCCCAACTGCCATTAACAGTAAATGAGATTTATATAAGTAACTTATTAGAAACTTGAATCTCTCCACCTGCACTGCCTATGTCTGCTACATCATTAGCTTCTACATTTTTTTATAGCTGTCACATATACACTCCTTTTTCTCCATAGGCGAAACGTCTTCCCCTCTTTTGGGACCATGAACAAAGCTGACAAGGACCCACCAAGCAGTTCCCATGTTTCTACTTTCCTAAGAAGAAAAGCTGGCCCAAACAGCGTGTTTTGAAACTGCTCTCTGGACCGCAGGACACGTCACTGTGTCCAGCTCCATCCTTACGTACGCACCCTGATTTCCTCCCAGAGGAAACGCACACTCAGGCACGCCCTGACACTACCTCAGAGACGTGTAGGGTGTTCTCAATGCACTCCCAGGTCCTCGGCTCAGCCTCGCTCTTTGTAAACCACACGCTCACTTTTTACCTTGCTAGTAACTTTGATTTTGCTTAGAAAGAATTTTACGTATGCTAATTTTATACATAATAGTTCTCAGAACACAATATGACATATGGGAACAGCAGCTTAACAAATTTCATAAATGTAAATGCTTATTACAAACACTGTCACAGAGCTTTGAATCTTACAACGACGTCTTCTCTTTTGTTAGCTCGTCCTGTGCCTGCGAATGCCTGAATTCTGAATTGTCAAGTTTAAAAGTTTACCTGATTAACGGTTATTAACACTCTGCGACCCCATGTGGTAACAGAACGAGATCTAGCACTTCAAAGGAAGTGGTTTGTTGGATATTAAAGAAAATCTAGTTATTAGCAAAAAATTGACTTTTTTTCCGTATCTTTGAAAAAGCTTGGTGATTTTCAAAGAAAATCTGCAGCCCTTCTCTTGCGTTTTCACTTTGGTTATTGTAGAACACAAAAGGATGGGGAGAGAGATTTGCAGAGATTTTTCTTGTGGTAATTTCTTACCACACTCTGTAGGTGGTAGTTCAGTGTGTCCAGATTAAAAATGTTATCTCGGGGACTCTAATAAAAGCTGCCTGTACAGGCTGGTCTGTGCTTCAAAATATTTTATAAAACTTAGAAATTAATTCTCTTTAATACGCTGTCATATTTAACTCTTAGGTTTCTATGGGGCAATTACGGTCACAGTTTCTCCAGCAGAAAGAACTGCTGCCCGTCCCCCACCTGCCTCCTCCCCATTTAAGAAAATGATGAAAAGACTGGGTATTAAAAAGTGAAATTCTGCCACTGAGCGAAAGACTTGTAAAATACGAATTCACTAATCATGCCTCGAATTCACAGATAGGAAAAGCAGGAACTTTTCAGCTGACCTCAAAAAAGGTGACTCCTTCTCATGGAGTTAGACGATAACTTTTTCAGGTGTTTATTCTCCTCTTCATTGTCAGAATGACTTAATACATGAGAGTGAAATGATCTCTGAGATGCTCTGCGGACACACTTCTGCAGGTTAATTTGTCTGTCCGAACTGTGCGTGTTATTTGCCCATTTGGCACAGACACCCTTCCCCTGACATCTCGAGCATTAGAGCGGGTCACATCTCAGAACAGGTGATCACCATCTTAGCTCAGACACAGGCGTCAGCTACGAGAACACAACACGAGTACTGGGGTTTTTGAGGGGAGGACGCTGAAACATGAACCCTGCAAATTGTCAGTGACTTATTGCAATGAGCAGGTAAACATGCAACTAGAAGATAAAGGGTAAAGGATTGAAGTTGAAAAAAATGTTGGCCAGTCAGCTACAAAAATTTTCCTACATTTACTTTCATAAAATATAAATAAAAGTTTTATATAAAGAAAATTTGGTAACAATGTAAAGCAGTGCCTTGGAATTCATTGCCTGGTTTTTTAGCACTGTTTCTCTTGTGGCTAATTTCTCTACCTGTTACGGTATAAATCTGTCAGTTGGGCCAGAGGGAAAAAATGAACAAACCCTGATCAAACCACAACATAATTGCTAACTCAGGAAATTAGATCTGATTTTGGTGAAAGTTCTCAACACCGAACTGCTCGGAGAGCTCTGCCTTTGGACTACCGTCACACCCAGCAACGCAACCTGCAGACGTGAAATAAACTCATCAGCACAGCTTCTCATAGGCTACACCTATTTTAGTGCAGCAGGTTCAATTACAGCTACTCCCATTTCGTAAAAAACAAATTTGAAATTTCTATCAAAGGACATCAATTTAAAAAAAAAAAAAAAATTTGCTACCTTCTTGTATATAGAAAAATAGTAATGCCACTGACTTCTTACCAGCACGTTACTAAAAACATATGATACTATTTACAAAATCAGCCATTTTTAATGAAGCTGGGGAGATGCAATACTGTTGTGTATTTCCTAAGGTCTCATTCCGTGTTATGATAGGCAATTACACAGCTGGCGTATTTCAGACAAAGTCAGGGCGGATGAGGTTTCCGTGTAACGTTGTCACAATATTAAAGTGTGCAAACGAGCCCACAGCAATGGCCACCATCTTCTAAATTTAGCTCTCTGATAGATTTATGATGGATCCCACAGAACTTCATTTCCTTGGGATTCGGTGCCATATTTGGATTTCTTATCTGTACTAAACAGTTGCTTCTTGTCTTCAAGAGGCTATCACGAAGGTATTGCCTACATCCTTTCCCATACCCCGAGCATTTCAGCCTCAAAACAGAACTAACTGATAGGGAGCAGGGATAAATAGGAAAAACAAACTTAGGCAGCAGTTGAAAACACCAGCTCAACCCGCATACATACAATATTTGATTGCACAACTTTTCCTAACAGATATAAAAAATATACGTTCTAATTAATGACCTGGTCAAGCTGCAACATAAACGCTGTTGTTTCTGTGCACTTACAGATCCTCGCCATTGGCCTTGTGTGTTAAGTGACCAAAAAAACCCTAAAACCTGAACATTTCTTTCACTGCAAAGCTCAAAGTCAACAAGCTTCTGTAAGATACTGCTCGTACAGCTCTGTACGCGTACGTCGTACACGGCTCCTTTGTTTCCTGTGGTTACAAACAGCACGTTTCCTGAGAGAGACCCTTAGGAATCCGTGATTGTCTTCTCAATTTCAGAGCTGACGACTTCCTCCAGCCCGGCACGCATCTGTGGCAGGACAGTCCCTTGTAATTCACCGGGCTATTTTGGTTTCCTTCAATACTTTTGCAACAGATTGTCTCTAAAGCTTTTTGGAAACGGTAGTGATTTCGAGAAAACAGATCCCCTTTCCCTGTGTGCTTCCTGACACCTTCCAAGACCTCCAAGGAGCTGCCAAGGCAGGACCTCACCTCATAAAAGCCAGGTCACTCTTCCCAAGTAAACTGCACTTGTTCAGGTATTGCGTGATGCCATCCTTTATGATATTCTCTACATACAGGCTTACGCAGTTGTAGCTGTCAAGACTCTTGCTCTCCTCCTTTGTAAAGTTGGTGGTTATAGGGTTTTTTCATTTTTCTTCCCCGAACATGCAACCCTCCAGACTCCCAGGTGCTAAGGAAGCAGGGGCTTACACCCAGCTCCCCAGTCTCTTCTACGAACACCAACACAAAGAACGTATTCATCTGCTCTGCAGTTTTAACTTAATTACAGCTCTTACGAGATAAATGTCTAAATAAAAATTCCCCTTCACTACTTTTGATTTTTTTCCAATACTTAGGTGGTATAGTTTGAAATAAACAACAATTAATTCAGTTTCGTTTAATGCATTCTAACAGATTTACATCTGTACGGATGTAGAATGATCAGGTTTTAGTCATTTACTACTTGCCTTCCCTTTATTCCCCAACGTGCAGAATTTGTTTCTGTATTTGTTGTGCGTGAAAACAGTATCTGTTATCATTCAGCATATTATATCAGTAAAAGCAGCATTTCTGATATGTTCCGAGTTACATTTTTTTAAGAAAAAATTTAAGTTCACAGACAGTTAGACAACCACTCAAAATACAATTGTGCTACACTTGAACTCAAGATATTCTATGACATTAATTTCTCTCCATTGTTGCTCACAGGATGATTTACAAAAACTAAAGAACAAAGACTATGAACTACATAGTAAAAACTGCCTGTAACGTTAATCTCATTCAACACTGACAGTCTGGAGAGTTACCTCTTAAGAAAGCCAGGCAAACTTCTGTCAAAAAAAAAAAAGATACTGGGATGGAGAAATTTCTCTAAGGTTTTTTTTTTTAATTTACAATTTATAACAGTTCAATTTCTAGCCATACGGAGAGGAGGAAATTGTGAGCTTGAGTTCTTCGTCTAGTTTGAAAAGGTATGAAAATCAATTTCTGCTTCTAAAAAATCAAGGTCAATTGTGTGCAGAACTGTTCTTCCTACATCTTTGATGCTTCCTATGTCTCCTTCTCCATTAAAAACACATTACTAGAGGGAGTCTCATCACTACTGTTCACATCTACCTGTATAATCCTCTCATTAAGGGGTTTCTAAGGCTTACAACCGTATGGAATAGATTTTCAGACTTACTTCAGTTAAAGAATGATCAGGTTCCATAGGAAAATAGATCAGAGTTTCTGCTCTTGAGATCGCCAGCCCCGAGATGGAGCTAATTCGAAGCTGCTTCATCTCTCCTGAAGCAAAGTTACGCAGCAGGATGACACTGGTGGGCTTGGTGCACAGTTCAGCATACTGTAACATAATAATGATAATATTCTTCTCGTGATTACAATATTCTTATAAAGCACAGGAGTCACATAATAACTGAAGCAGCATTTAATTTCAAGGTAACTAGTCAACAGTAGTGCAACTTGTACAGAGCGTTTCATTTTTCCTGAATAATGCTCGCTACTACAGCTATCCTCAAATTACAAATAAACAAAAAAAAAAACCCCTTTGCAATTACATCAGCAAGATATAAATATTAATTCCATTACTGTGTGGAATTTTTATTAAACTTTTACATAAAAAACGCTTTTCTATTTAATGAATTCTAGTAAAGCATAAAACAACTGTAACTCACCCAAGTTAAAAGCCCCTCACTAATACTATTTGCCTAAAGAACGCCAGCAAAGCACATTGGGATGCTGAGCGCTAACAGTTCAGATCCGGTCAGTGTTCCACGCCACATACTGGCATTGCAGAAGAAGACTCGGTGTCCCACCCCTACTTTACTATGACTGTTCCGTGCTGTTATAGATTGATTCTTACATCGGTAAGATAAAGGAGAATGAAATTTCAATTTCTGTAATTTGGTTATTAAACTTTACTCTAGGCTGTGAGATATTTCAACAACTATGGTAGATTTTACTTTTATGCTGGGTTTACCCATGACTTTAAATAGAATGTGAGACAACCCTTTTATCTTTCAAACTTTTACAGCTCTGCCATCAATCTCCAAAACCTTTTCAGCTACTATAACAAATATGATCAGAAAAACTTTTTTTGTCCAAACCAAATCAGCTTCTGATTATTTACATAGCCAAAGCTCCCAAGAGTGCTTGGGTAATTAATTAGCAGGAAACATGGTGCAAAGGGTAATAGATAGGGGATATTCATCCTTTTTCTTCTGACACCTCTTCAATTTTATTTGTTATTAAAGATGAGAAAAAGGTGCTTTGTCATTATTTCTTCCCTGGTATCAGGTAAAAAGTGTTAATTGCAAGCCCAGGCTCTGCCCGTTTCTTTCCTGACCATTAACACAGAAATCGGTTTCAACGCCTTTCAAAACGAGAGCACCAAACAAACCAACCAAACCATTTCAGACACACACCCAGCATTTATTCCACAAACTCTACAGGACGGCGTACGTCCTGAAGACTCCGTGGAATTAGTTATTTAAAACTCATGTTAACGTGAGGAAACACCTCTGTTGGCCTCGGCTAACCAGAACTAAGGCACAGAGAGAAGATGACCTGTACCATGTTCTCTGAAGACAGGCAACCGTTTGACACCAATTTGTTAGAGAAGAAAACCAACCTGAACAAAATCTGAGTGGAATTATTGAAGGGGTGAAAGGCCCACGAAAGAGAAAGCTCTCCACAACGTGACCAAGAAGTTAAGAGCGAGGTAAGAATTTTTAAAAGCACTTACTCTGCGAAAGTTTTGACAGTAGTTACTTCAAAGGGACACGATGCTTTGATGGTTATGAATACAGCATAAATATCTGGGAAAAAAAGGAACGCAAAGATAGTCAATGAACATAACATACGTATATCGATTAGAGAACTGTAAGAAACAGAGACATTAATCATAACATTACAAGGCTTGAATTATAAGGTAGCCTCTGGAGGAGCATTTGCAGAAGGTGAAGAGTCGGTGTTCTGCACACAGCTCAGGCACCCTCCAGGAGCGGCTCAGGGAGACTCGGACTACGTAGATCAGTTTTGCAAAGGGCCACGTTACACAGGGCTGAAATCATTTGAAATCAGGACTGAAACAGATCTTCTGTCTCAGAACAAGTGCACCACGGAAGCTTCCCTCGCTTTTCACAGATTAAAATGAGATTGAGCCCCCAGACTAAGATCACAAACCAGCCGTCGTCCCTCCTCTGAGTGCAAGACGTAGCGATGCTTTCGTACGTGTAGTAAAGCGCTCACTGCAGTCACGACTGGGACACTGCGACAGTGCTCAGGAAAAAAGCATCCTTCATTTACGAAGAAATAAATGCAAAAAAAATAGTGTCCTTTTCAATCAGCAGTACAGGAGGCAGAATACAGCGTCGCCACACTGTGACAATAATTACAAGGCGTGGAGATGCTGCAGTATATCCACATTTGTCTTTGCATTTTCCTGTCCCTTTTGCCTGTTTTAATTTTCTGTTCCCTTGTCCAGCTATCTTGCTGGAAGTGGTCTTGCTTTTCTCGCCTCAAGAGTATGTACTATTATTTACTTATTAATCTTCAGTTTCCTGAATGTGACCCTTAATAAATGTGAAATTAAAGCAAAGCAAAACCAGAGGTCAATAAGTAATGAAATATGTTATCCTTTATTTCTCTTAACATCCCGGAACGCGGTCACTACCTCCTCTCTTTCAATACCGTTGCGTTTGAGTTCTCTTCAAAAACCACAAGCACAGAGAGAAATACGCCGTGTAGAAAACAGAAACATGACTCCCTCGGGCAGAATATTAAATATCTCTTCTCCTTTTTTGGGAAATATCATTTATTCATAGGCAAAGCCACTTAAATAGGTATTTCTTAACAGAAGCTTGTATTTCCCTTCCTTGAGAATGAAAGCCACGCACTCTATTTGCAAAGCTGTCATGTAACGTTTCAGTAACGCCGAAGGAAATTTGGGGGTTTAAGAAGATCTTTCAGGCAGGGAGTACAAGGCACTGAGAGTTACTAAGTGGCTCCTGTTTGGGTGACAACTCACGACAAACTGCCCTGGAGGACAACTTGGAGATTCAGAATCCGCCGTATCTCTCTGACGAAACGCTGCGGAGTGCAGGGTGAAGGACAAGATAAACCTTCCTCCTGCTCCCCAGCTGGGAAGAATTCCTCGGATGGGCAGAGCTTCTAGCACAGCACTCTGGCTGCTGGTTTTGGCCAGACTAACAGCACAAAGCACAGCACAGATTGATAAAGAAAGCATTACGCTCATTTTTGGCGGCGTGAAACCCAATGAAATTAGAAACCACAAAGTGAAGCCAGTCTTGGTGAAATCTATAGGAAGGATCCAGATGTTGACCTTCTTTCTTCTGCATGTCCATCTGTGGAAGCTGACTGACTCTCCTGTAATAATGTGTTTGGGGATGACCTGTGCAGCTGATGGTTCTGGCATTGGGACAGGGGATATGAAAAACCATTTTAACATCAACTGTTGAACATGAAATAGTAGGCTATACAGAGGCTGGGAGAAAGACAGAAGAGAGGACTCTGGCCTGAAACGTTCAGGATGGATTCATCAGGCACTAGCTAATAAGAAGTCAAGCTGATAAAAGACAGAAGCAGGAAGGAAGCATTTGGGAAGGCAGAGGAAAAAGAAATATGCAGAACTACTGTGACTTCTGTATTCATCGTCTTACGTTGCAAAATATTCAGAAACATTTTAAAGCAAAGAATTCATAAATTAAAGTGCTGGTGTCGTCTTTAACAGAAGTAGATGGTGGGTGATAATTTAAACTTGGAAAATAAAAGCTGAGTGCCTAATTATCAACTCCTTTCAAAATGTGTGCTTTTGCAGTAAAACTTGGCCAGGGATCACTCTGCACCCCTTGAAGAACTGCCTTGAATCTGAGGTCTGAGATCTGAAAAAAACTATTATTCTGCCCACTTTGAGACCTTCAACACATCTGAGAGAGAAACGGTGCACAGGTTGGAAGGCTTCCCAGAAATTAACTATCAATGCAGTTAAACATAGCAAAATTCGAATTGAAAGGAAACCGGGGTTTTGCAGATTCAACAGAAGAGGCTGCTCCAAATGTGCACTTTTCTGTGTGATCAGATTGGTCCACTTTTCTAAAAGGAAGAGTGAGATTCTTATCAATGGGAAAAAAATCTGTGCATCCATTTTCAGTTGACATACTGAAACTATGTGAAGAACACAGACCTTCCTGTGAATTTATCCCACAAGATCCCCAAATCTTGTTAGCAAACAAGACTTGGAAGGCCAGAAGGGAAGATTACAATATTCGCAAGATTTTTTGTTGGAATCAGTAGAAAACTGTACGCCTTGATGAAAAAAAGTAAGAAACAACTTATCAGCAAATATTACTATTTGCATGAGCACATGGTCTCTTCCATAATCTGAAGTCAAAGTACTTTACTGTCTTCAAGGAATTTCACAACATCATTCAGTAACTTTTTCTAAGGATTTCAGTGATTCTAATTCTGCTTTGTAAGAAATACAATTTTAGATGCCTATTTAATACATATTTTCATATCAAGACTACTCATTGCAGCTTGGAATTAGTTTTAAGTACAAACTTCATTGAATTTCCAAGAATTTGAATTGTACAACTAAATCTAGAATAGGACATGATACTGTACTGAAATTGGAAAGTTATGGAAAATAAATTCGAATTTTAACAAGTCGAACTCTGGAACTTATATAAAGTTAATATGCATAACTAAGCTTGTGAAACAAAAGGAGTACGTTACTATCAGCATGGTAATTCCTGGTTTTCTGTGAGTTTGGCAGCAACCTGAAATGAATGCAAGATACATACATGCTTTTCGAAAATGCAAGGAGTCCGAGTCCTAATGTTTTTATTCTATCCTTTTGTCGGACAGGCTTCCTTAAAGGAATAGGCCATTCTTAATATCAAAATCCATCAATTTCCGCTCACCATTGTACAGTTCTTCTTAAGTATTGTATCTGTCGTCTTTATCTTAAGGTCAGGATCAAGAAAACGGCAACATCAGTGAGTATTCCTGTATTAGGACCTCCTGAGACCTCACGATAATAAAGAGAAGTTTTGCAGTTTCACTCTTCTGTGAAACTCGACCACAATTCTAGTCTACTAGAAATCTTGAAGAAAGAGCAGAATGCCATTTCAAGGGTCTACTGTGTCCCTGTGAGACAGAGATGTTTCTGAAAGAAATAAGAAGCATGAGATACACCCTTAAAAAAGAGTTAACAAAATAAAATAACCCCCCCACCGTCTGCAGTCGAAGGCTAGGTGTTTACTGAACGCCTACGCATCACAGATAACTGAAACAGAGCACTCTTTGGTTTATGATGAATACGTGGAGTTTGGAAACTACTGAGAAAGGAATGACTTTCAATGTTAAAGGCTGTTAAAGTAACCCGAGAGCTGAGGTGGTTCGGGGTTTCTGATACACGTTTATCTTTGACAGATATAATCTCCAAGTCTTATTATCATCTTAGAGTTCCTTAAACTTCTTGAGAAAAGTCAGAAAGGTAAGCTTTCGTGGAGGGACTAAATCCATTCGAGGAGTTTCTTGACTCTGAATGTGCTGAGATCAAAGTTCCTTCCGCTCAGTTTTCAGCCCTACTCAGCTGCAGTGCTTAGACTAGAAAGCTGACACATCACTGAACGAGTATGTCCCTTTGTGAGCATCACTGAAATCACGTCATTTAAACTTTCAAAGTACATTAAACAGGGAGATAACCTACGATTACGATCTAAAGCACATCAGATTCCAAAGAAAAGGATTCTTTTCTACTGCCCTTAAACACTGCACACGGTCACACAGTGTCCTGGTGAGGTGCAAACTTCTCAAAAGGCAGAGCAACTGCCTCTAGCTTTCCAACCTCAGAATGCAGACAGAGCTTTATTAACGATCCGTCTTATTTTGAAACATTTAACACAGCACTCAGGTTCTTACAACCTTAATTCATCACAACATTTTTACATAATACGATCTCTGCTCCATCTCAAGGAAACAATTATTTAAAAAACATGAATCAAGAGATTACTGTCATTTTATCTATTAAAGTCAAATGAAATTAAGTATACCAAGAGGCTTTGTATGATATGACAGAGACTAAAGGAAACCTTTAAGCAGGAACAGAAATGAACCCCTAAGGCTTCCTGATGCAAATAATTACATTGATTATTTTTATTGGAAATAGCATGAATGGGTAAGCTAGGTGCTTGAAAGCCTCTGTAAAGATTTGTTCATTAAATGTATATTTATGTTGTATTCTCTTTGCTTCTGCGTCATTCAATACCCATTCTTCCACGTCCTAATATTCATAGTACAAGAGTATTGGGATAGGAATGTCTGGCAGCGTGAGGTGTCGTCTGTAACGCAGGCATGTCTCTATTGCGTGGACACATACCACAAGACCACGGGAGAGAAACCGCCTTGTGGTATCTGCTGTGCGCATAAAAACTGTGAAAGAAGAGCACTGGTAGCAATCAGATAACCCACTCTGCTGGCCCAAGAGGTTAATGCCTCTCTGGACAATCCACAGAAGACTGGTCCCGACCTATGAAAAGAGGAAGAGTAACCCTTTGGTCCACAGTGGTCTTGATCCATAGAAAAAAATCTTATGTAAGCATCAGTAACGCACAGTGAAGGCCAGGAGGGAGAGGAGACACCACTTCATTCATGGCTTCCCATGCTCTCAAGCCTGGTCTCTGCCACCTCCACCGTGAAGAACCACAATGACTATAGCCACCAAGACAGCATCATACCGGTGTGGTATTATAAATCTAATGCTCAGTTACTATGTTTGATTAATGCCTGAATCTTCACCGTTAACAGATGGATTGTCTGAAATTTGAGCATAAAGGGTCACTTGAAGCTTTGAAGTTTGTCTGACTGTCTCAGTCTCTCAAAATATATCCATCATAGTGGTACCAACCTTCCTGCAAACCAGAGTTCACCCTGCCCTACAATTTCTTTTACATTTTTTTTTCTTCTTTTTGATGCACTACCTTGTTCATTCGATAGCAGCGTTATGTCCTGTGGGGTTTTAGATATCTGTTACAGGAGGTAAACTTACCATTCAATCCATAAAAGAGAAAAAGATCACTTTGATAAGATAGAAGATCTGAAGTCCAAAGAAGGCATTTAGTTTTAATCCACTGTTGGATCCTGAGAATATGCTATATACTCCGCAGAGCAACAACTCCTTTCAAAGGATTATTTCCAATGCTGCAGTAGCACCCAATTTCAGGTCAAGATTAGTGTCCCATCACATTAGAGGCTATGCAGGCACATTTATTTATGCCATAATCTGGAGGGGAAAAAAAAAAAAAATCACAACTGAATTCCTAGAAAGTTAATTTGACCTCAACAGATTCTGAAACAATAATTGTATTTCGCCTCTTACTAATAAGCCATGCAATTTCATTAAAGCTTTCTGGAAAGATGACAGCTTTTAACCAGCTTCTATAAGGAAGCTCTTCAAGTTTTCCTCGTATCCCTATTAATACCCAATTTAATCAATTTTGCTAAGGACAGAGAGCAAGTGTTCCTTCAAGTCGTTCCTGTTGCCAAGCGTGGCCAAGACCTGGCACAGTTTGTGCACTCTTGGCGCGTTCACGTCTCTCCCAAGACGCACAGTAAGGCACCATTACTACGTTTGTTACGTTGAGGAGAACACATTTTCCTTTTTATCTTTGCCATCTACTGCATTACTCACAAGCGAAACAAGCAATAGAAGAGATCTGTCAGAAGTTAGATACCTCCATCTTTGAATGAGTCCGAATTTACACGTGTAAAAGGACATCAGTAATTTTCTCACATTTTCCTAATCTTCCCTGATGGATTCAGGCCATGCTTTTCATTTACTCCAGATGCGATAACCAAACTGTCAACTATGTTTCTGCTTTTCCTTTAATCTTTTCCCGGAGCCAATAACAGAAGATTAGTAATTGACAGTGGTTGCCAGGCTAAGGGTAATGCTTATTTTAAACACGGGAAGCAAGAGCTGTATTCTTTGAAGGGATAATTTGTGGGAGGCCAGAAAATTGGATTACGTTGTTATCTGTTGTGTAAATGACAAAGATATTCAGTGTCCTTAAAATGTCAAGCCAAGTTTAATTAAAAATTTACTACCTAACTTGAAGGTGGGAGAAGAGAGGAAATTTTAGGTAATTTAGGAACTTTACTGGGAAGCATATAATGTTAACCAAAGTTATATAAAAAACAAAAAGAATACTGTTCCGAGGTAGAAACACATGGTCAAATTTGAACCACACAGAATTCTTTGAAAAAGTATCCATTCTCATCAGACGCTAAACATACGCAACACATCGTCACTAAACATTAACAACATTATTACCTACACTTTAGAAGTCGAGAGTTAGGAACAAGAGGAGGTCTCAAGAAAAGGTTTAGAAGACTGAGCTTCCTGAGAACGATAGTGTCCAACCCCATCCATACTGCGCTAAAGCTGTCCGCACAGAGGAATTTCACTTCTGTGGTGAAGTCTCTTAATTACACAGCACATTACTACACCGAGTAACACAGCACTTCTCCTGGAGTATATGCAGAGCACATTTTTCTTTCCCTTGTAAAGTGAGGGAAATTGCACGGAGAACATTAATACTCCGGGACAGATTCTGTTTCAGGCAGCACAGCTGAGCTCAACTCCTCTACTGCACGTAAACATTCATTAACTAATCAAATTGGATGTAGGAAATTCAAATTGAAATACGAGTGCAAAACCTCACTGGTGTGGCTCTGACTGAGAAAAGCTGTGGCTGAAATGTTTTCACTGACAGCAGACAACGCAACACAGGTTTTGCTAAATAAAGTACAGATTGAGTAAGATCAACAAATTTTTGGAGAAGTACATTATAATTTTATTTTTTAAGCAAATGTTGACATACCTCACAAAATAAATTATCTACCTTCAAGCTGTTCTTACACACCTCTATTTTTTCTGTTTATTCATCTGGCTTCTTTCAGTTCTGTGGGTCTTCCTTAAAAATCAGAATACATTAAGAAAGCAGAGTACAAAGCAACACCAAAATATTTCATAGCTAGGAGAGATGACGAGAGCCACGGTAAACAATCAAAATGAACAAGACGACTGGAAAAACAACAAAGATAAAGATGTCTCTGAATTTTCCAACCCATTTAATTCATAAACACTATAGTTTCATGGAAATGTACTGCAGTGCCACTGAGCTGATTCAGTACCAAAGCACCACGGTTCGGCTTACACCTTTTCCGTAAATGTAAAAAGACTTGTGGAGTTTACGAATTAGCCTCAAACACGCTTTGCTTGAGAAATATGATTGGTATTAGCTTACAACTTAGTGTGCTCTACGACTGTCTTAAAGCCACGTCCATAAGGGAGGTAACTGAGCACGTTCCAGGAAAGATCTCTGGCTATATTGGTTCATGCCAAGCTTCACCATCGTTTCTGATTTCATTCTCAAGAACCGAAAGCCCAGTTCTCCACACAATAAACCCCTGGTCAATGAGGAATTTGAGCACCGTTTCAGGCAGTCAGTCTCCATACGGGAGTAGTATTCGTAGAAAGGCATACTTGAGTTAGATGGATACGTGCGTTGCGTGACCTCTTTCCGCAGAGGTCGCCGTCACTATTAGTAGACAGAGCTGTGGTTTCACTAAAAATGTGTGACGGGAAATGGACTGTTAGAATTCAGGAGAAAGATGGAAAACACGACAGTTCAGCATATGTCTGCTATCTTTAAGCACACCCACACTTTCAAAAACATCTTTGGCATTTCAACTATAAAAGATTCTTTAGTTTTGGATCTAATTTAGAATAACATTTTCTGCAATCAAATGTCCAGAGAAATGGATAGAAAACGGGATGGTATCTTCCTATAAATGTTTTATCTATGCAGTTAACCACAGATTTTTTTCTGAAAACTTACATTGTTAAATCAACAACAGCACCAGGTTCAATCACCATTAAACCTGGGGTTCAAGAACAGATCTAGACCGACGAGCTAGATTTGACTGAAAGCCTGAATTAAATAACTACCTGCTTCACTATTTGTGATAAAATCTAAAGGTCACATAACTCAATATTGGGATAAATTTTCCCAGGGCAGGTAAGTGAAACAATAAAATGCTTTTTATGGTTACAAATTAGCAGATAATTCGAACATTTGAACCTTTTAAGAGTGGATAAAGTGGCACAGTAGGATGATTTATAGGACGGATTTTTAACAATAGAGAAGGAAACACAAGAACTTTCTCATAGTGACTCAGAAACTAGAAATCAAGTGAATTCTATTAATAATCAATATCATACATCAGAAAAATACAGAGCTACAACCCTTGTAACCAGATATATTAATCCATAAATTGAATAGAAAATATTGAAGTCTCTAAAGAACTGAATTTTCCCACTGGAGTTTAGCTATTTGTTTATACATATTTTTGAGTAAGTATTATCTCAGGAATCTGGGATATTTTCAGACTTCATCAATGACAAGCAGAGAGAGGAAAACATGTTACAACAGAATGATTTAAAAAAACATCTATTAAAAAGGTGAATCGGGGTGGGGGGTTTTGCCTCTTTTGTTCATTTTCCATACAGAAATATTACTAATATTCCGCAAAAAATTATATTTAGTTTCTTAAAAAACCTATCTGGACTTAAGCTAGAAATGATCGATCTTTCGTGATGCATTTTCCAAAAAGAAAGAGAATGTGGAGAGTGCCTGAATTACAGGTGCCTCCGTAAGAGTGGTATATATTTATAATACATCTTAGATGGGATACGCTTATGGGAAAGGAGTTGATCGCAGCGAGAGGCTGCGCACAACTTTTGCCTTACAATGACTTCTTCAGAAGCGGCATCCAAAACGCTTTACTTTTATTCACTAAAATGACAAAAGATGCAGAAGACGTAAAAAAAGATCTTAGATGGGGTTCACTTGGGAAAGGCTCAAATATGCCATATTTGAGGTTGACTTGAAAGCGGTGCCTTTCTAACACGAGCAAAGGGCTGCAGCCTACTGTCACTGCACAGGGCGGCAACAAGATAGTTTTTAAGGCAAAATATTACTTTCTCTGTTACGACAAGATGTCACAGTTGGGGTTTCTTTATGAGATAAATGTCATTTAGGAGCATTGAAAGGGGATTCCCAAACTCATTCTCCTTGTCCGTAACTTCATACATCTCTTGCTACTGGTATGCGACTCTGGGTCTGCCCAGCCCCTGCAGCGCTGCTCCCGCAGCGCGCCCACCCCAGGCTCTCCTCAGCTCCCACCAGTGCGAGCAGCAACGCTGGGAAAGAGTCTGGGTGGAACAGGCCAAAATATTTTGAGGAGCAGAGGATGACACTGGTCACAGACATGGGTTTCAGTGAGTTACTCTGAACTCAACGAAGAATTTGTGTGGCTCCCATGAAAATCTCAGACTTGGCAGGACCAAGGGACACTCAGAAGGTTTCCCTGCAGTTTGAAACCACATCAAAAGAAAGATGCTGCTGCCAAGGCAACCAGAGACACACAGAAGACAAAGACCCTCTTTTTCTTGTAAGCTCCTGGCCCAAACCCTTTTCACCGAAAGAACTAAGTGAAACATCAGCAGCCCAGACAAACCCATAGGCCAACAGCAATGGACAAAGCAGAGCTCGTGTACTTTCCTCTTCAGTAAAGAAAAAAAAAGCAACACCCAAATTAGACGTTAGAAAGAAAAAGTAATGAGTATATTATGTTTGCACTCAAATTTATAACGAATTTATTACTAAACACTCAGTAGAAGTGTGTTAAAACTCCCTTCATTCTTCATTTGGCTAAAATTCACACATCTAACGAGAGCAACCGGAAATCTGGGCTGCAGAAAGTACAGCTCCACTTAGCCTTGACCAGGCAAAAAGCAGACCATGGGCTAATATCCGTTAAATACCAGAATAATTTTAACTGTCCAACAAATGACTCACTGAAAAACGCAATAAATGATAAAATCAAGTCTTGGCGGACTGAATTAATTCACTTTGCTTCCCAAACACCTCTGGAAAACATTATTTTCCTTCTCTAAAACATAAAGAACCACAATAGTTATCAACAACTAAAACAGTGCCGAGAATAGGTCTTGACAGACTTTTAAGGGTAAATTCCACTTCAGAAAATTTATTGTTCAGACACTAACCTGAAGAAACGCCAAAAAAAAAACGTCTTTAGCAATACAGTTCATCATTACGTAAGTACACTTAAGAAGTTGTGTGGCTCTTACTTTGTGAGTTCCCTTTTACACAAGAAACATGGTATCAGTTGAAAACAGTCCAATCAATACAGGAATCTCCATCCAAACCATCTCATACTTTGTCATTATAAAGGTTAGCAACAGAGAGCAGAATTTTTGCAGCAAGATGTGAAAGAACAGTGTAAGTCTAAGAGCACTTAGAAGTAAATGTCAGCAGCATTGTAAGAAAATGCACATACTTGTTTTAACAAGCTCTTCGTGATGGAGACACCTTCTGCATTGTCCTCTGATGTCATACCATAGACCATTTCCCAGATGCATATGAAAATGCGTTTAGCAACTTTTTTCCAAGATACCATATCTATTACCATGCCACTCCCAGACGGGATTTTACCGATTTCATTGCAATATAACAAACTGGGGAGGTAAGTTTTGCTCTCAAATGTGGTTTATCAGTTACGGGGCTGAGTTCAGCTCACGGTGTTGAACTGAACACTTAAAATCAACCTGGGGAGCACTATTTGGAGAGTAAGTTTCTTGAAGATTAACTTGGCAAAGCATTCACAGTTCCTGGTTCTTCGTACTGTTCCATCCGTAATTTTAGCCTATAAAGTCGGAGTGAGGAATTCCCTGCCATCCAAAACCGGGACATTAAAACACACACCATGGTGCAGATAAAATAATTTATCTCAAGAAAATATGTACGTATATTGGTTAACAAAAATTATGGTGATACCGTAAATACTATTTTTAATGAAGCAGACGAATCATCATTTCTTTATACTGCTGTTGATGCATCTTTTCTACCGTAAACCGCTAACCAATATGGCATAGGAAGGGTTTGAGCAGCTAGCGAACAAGCTTCAAATGGTTTCCAGTCTTTCCCTGGATATAAAACTTTTTCACACAGCTCTAGTATTGTATGACATCTTTGAGCTAAAAATCTAATATTTTTGCACGTTACCCTGTTCACACCCGAAAGCAGCTCACCTTCCATGGCAGCTCCACGTGCAAATAAACTACCGGTGGAGCCACCTAGACAGGAAATGCCAATCCTTAGCGGTCTACGCCTGCTATATGCTCGTGAGCGTAAGAGGCAGAGAAAAGGAATGGAAAAAGCAGAAGAATATTTATGCTGAGGTGAGAAGAGTTTCTCAGCTCGTATACTGGATTTCACGTGCTTCGCAGCCATTGGTATATTAATATAATAAACATAACAGTAAGTGATTCTTGAAAAATCTTGGTTGTTCGGGTTTTGCACAATAACAGTAACCCAGTAACAATTTCATTGGTCCTGTCATGACTCAAGTTTCCAGACTTACCGAATATCCTAGATCATCTATTTTACAGGCATATTAACCTAGACAAAGCCATGTACTAATGTATCTGTGAATCTATATAAGAGGAAAATCAAGAACACAGAGTTCAACTACCACAAACATGTGAACATGTCTATTACACCTGTTGTTACAGCTCAGCAATTCTGATTCTGATGAACCTAAGGGAATGGTGAAGGAAAAAATTCCCGTTGAGATACTGAACAATGGCTTTTCTGATAGAGCCCATCCCACTGCAACATCAGCTAACATACTTCTTTCGTAGGGCTGAAGTGTGTCCAAGCAGTCACAGCACTGTTAATATTGCATCTATTCTAAAATAAGTTATTATTATAGGGTCTAATTTTTAAACAAAGAAAGATACGTTCGAAAAGTGTCAGTGGTTTGATATGAAGCAATTGAGTTTTGAAAGCGGCACTCGTATTGTCTTTTCCCCCCCTACTCCAAGTCTCTATATCGCGTGTATAGGAGCATAGAGCTCTTCGATTTTCATATTAACTCAGGGGCAGCTTTTTAGGCGAGCAGTAAAAGGCTAAATTATAAAGAATGGTTGGTTTGAATCGAATGCGGATACTGAACAAAGGAAATTATTTTTAAGGGCCAAGATCAGCGAGACATTCAATAGTTTAAAAGACCGCGTGACACCCTGCACAGCTACGGATGGCAGAGATCTGCAAATCTTCTCCGTGTTTTGTGCCACGTGCCGAACCGCGTTACTGCAATGTGTTCAATTCCACGCACCTAAGGATCCCTGCTCACAGCCGTGTGTATGATCAGTACCTATGCCACTGCATTTGTTTTTTCTCCACCAGATATGAAGAGTATTTGCCAGTACAGAGCTAATATTCAGAGCACTAATATTCAATACAAAGATTTGTATTAATACAAATCCACCTGCTAGCTCTAACTGCTTCTGCTCCATCTCACCATTCAAATTCCTTGTGCAAAAATATGATCCAGGATCACACTCTTTAAAAACATCAGCTTAAAGCTGATGACTACTTTATTAAAGTAATGGGTACTGTTCATCAGAAGGTGGTTTTGTCTACGGCACCAATTCACTTGGCATGTAGCAAGGGCAGATGGGACAGGCTAAAAGGAATGGAGTACGTTGTAGAACTTACCAACTGAAGAATTTATATAGCAGTATTGACCCTTCCCACTTCCATCCACTGCTCCTGAAGGACATATTGAATTTGCGGGAGCTGGTAAGGGATCATTTAAAAGCCTTTATTAAGGTTACGTCATAAACCAAGCTAATAATACAGGATAGAAGAATCTGAAGTGAAGGAGGAGAAATTATTGCTTTAGAGACTACTCAATCAGTATTCAATTTCTCTTGATGGAGGACGAGGAAATGTTTCTGGTTTGTATGCAGATGAAAGTATTTGCAGTCCTAGTTTGATTACAAACACGTAAAAACATGTTGCTTCTTTCTTGAAAAGTTTCTTGCTGTGAGAGTTTATGCAGAATTTGCATCTTGACTGTAATTAAGATGAGCATAAAAAGGTGTCTTTTGAGAGGGCATAATGACAAGACAGTCAAGAGCATAATGACAACAAATGTTGGCATCCTTCACTTTGATAGAAAGTCTATTATTTCTGTTCAAAGACAGTACCTTCATAGTCACGACAATAAAATGCGAGTAAAATCTAAGGATAAGCTTAACAATGGTCAGACTTCTCAAGAAACCAGCTTTAGGAGATTAATAAATAAATACATGGTAACTGTATTTATGCCATTGACCCTATTGATAATCCCCAATAAAGCTGATTTTTTATTGTTATTATTTGTTACTGTATGTATTTAATCTTGAAGTTTATTTTCCTTTTGTCAAACTAATCTTATCATGAATCAATTATTTGTTTTCACTGCTGTCTTATCAAACTTTTGCAATAACTTTAAACATGAATATGCATGTGTGTTATTTATCTACATCAAATGTTTTAACATGCTTTCATCAGAACTTCTTGCCAGTTTTTCAAGGCTCTTTGTCAGAATGGTAACTCTTTTATACAGCAAACTCTTTACAAAGTTAATGTCTTTAGAGTAATGACATTTTGAGGATGAAAGATTAAATCCCTGAAGGTTTACAAACTTGAAAGTGTATTTCATATAAGTATTCCTTTTTTCTTCATTGCAATTATTAGGACTACGTATCAGTTAGGAAAAGCACTCTACTAAACTTTCTAACCAGACATAACACTCATACGGTTTCACAATATATTCCTAATTCTACTATTATTTAAGTAAGAGTTCTGTTTTCTTCTGTGGGCTAAAAGGGTAAGTTGAAATCACTCATGTTGCACCCAAACATGCATTTAATCTTGAATGAACTACTGTATAGCCTATACATCACTTAGGATATTCAAAATTCATGTCTGAAAGGCACAACCTAGCAAGAAAGGAGTTCCTCGTTAAACCAAGGAAATGTAACTCAGCCGAGTGAGATATGAGTAAACCATATCTTAACATTACTGATTTATGGAAACTTCGGCGTGTGACCCGTGGGGAGAAGAGGGAATGCTCTACAACACAGTGGTAGAGCCAAAACTCAGCGCTGTGCTGGCATTTGTCCATGATTACAAAGTTCTAAGAGGACAAAACAAACACGTCCTTACCCACCCGTGTAGAAATTTATAGGGCAGGGACTGCAAGGGCAACCGATTCCCAAGATACAACTCCATATGGAAATTCGGTGGCTCCATTTCTACCTTTTTGCCATGGGACCCTTTCTGTCGTGGTTATTAATACATGCCATGTGAAGTGCAATGAGCTTCAGCCGATTTCATTCTTATAAACTATCTGTGTTCTCCAGAGGTAACTTTTCCATTACAAACTGGGGAACTTACTGAGTCTCACAAACAACAATCCCAGAGAGACATAAAAAATACTAACCCCCTTTTGAGAAAAGACTGGTCAGACCTTGATTACAGCCACTAATCATCAGAATAAAGTGATTTTTAATCACAGCAGATAATTGCAAGTATTTTGTTTCTTAGATGAAATACTTAAAGTGCATCTTCCCTAAATAAAGGCTGAAAATTGACTACGTTGACTTCTCTTTTAACTTAATTTCAAATAAACGAGGAAAGAAAGATTCCTGGACAAAAACTGGCTGTTTGCTAAAGGAAATTGGCAAACGGTTCCAAGCAGTAAGGATTTTAAGAATGTTAATAGCTTCATAACACAAGTAGCAGTGGTAGAAACAACAGGCAAAAACTTGAAAACAAGCACAATTTATGAATGTTCGCCCACGATCTGCTTGCCTTCAACTGCAGAAACTGAGGTCTATGACCAGCAACTCCCACTGCACCCACTGTCCTTTATTAACTTGCATTTATTCGAATATACCCTTTTAAAAGAAGCTGAGCATCAACAAACTGACAGTGGAGTAGTACAAAAGGCCCAAAGGAAGGTGAAGAAAAAGTAATGAAAATCTATGTAGTTTATGGGTGTCTAGGGAAATCACAGCTCTAGCTCTCCACATGTTAAAAATTTAACAATTTCATTTTAAATAGCTTTTGTGTAATTCCAGACAGCTTCAGATGGTACAAAAAAGGAAATGTTGCGTTTTCCTATGATTCAGACTCACAAATTATGCCTCTTGATACAATACGGATAATTACATAGAAGACACATGTGCAAAAGGCAAATCTGATGCCTTTGATAAGCAGGTAACCCCTCCTCAGGAATTAGTCTGCACTGGGTCCTCACTGAAACGGCTACAGATAAACCTGAACGAGCATATACGTAACACATCGACGGGCAGGTGGTTTTTACACGTTGATGAAATCTACACCATGATGAGTTTAAGGTCTCTACATAAATTTCTGATGTGTTTCAATCCAATCAGCTCCTCTCACTGATGAGAAGTGTCTAAAGTACTGTCCTGGGACGGTGTTTTACTGCGGGATCTCAGCACAAAGCCCCGTCTTTCTCCTTCATGTCTCAGAGTGTTAAAGCTGTCATCATTCTGCTGAATGTTTTAGCAACAGCCAATTACCGACCAACCTTGTCAGCCTATATCCTCATTATTAGGTGAGTATATGCATAAAGAAACGTATGTACATCCACATACCTACAGTAGGCTTGCACACTGATCTACAGTAAAAATCAGGGGTTGCTAACGGCACCCTCGGTCAGCCAGCACAAATTTTGAGGGGACATCGCGGACATCAAGCTCATGGCCATAGGCACTGCGTAGGAAACCCAGATCCCTTTTCTGCTTCTTGCTCATCCAGACTCACCTTCCCAAAAAATCTGTTATTGTTTGGACTGACCCATTCAGCATTTCTCTCAAGAAATAAATGAACAACACAGAAGGTATGGAAAGAATGGGAACAGATTAATGGTAACAGAAACGGTTAATGAACCATATCATCATTTTGAGCTTGAAAAGGTCCTAAAAATCCCCCACTAAACAAAACCAAGCTCCTTCATTCCCTCAGATGCTCTGCAGTGCCTTGAGGTTGTTTGAGCAATAAACAGGGTTGGGAGAAGCAATAGTGGCTAACGGTGAACTTTCATGCAGCTGTCAGGACTGTCACTGAACGGATTCACTTACATTGTAGTTTATTTAGTCTGGCATTACAGAATTCCTCCTCTATTGTACTTTCATGGTGTTTCACTTTAAAAACTTGAAACCAGCATCAGGAAGTTATCCTCCCTGTAACAGTCAGCTTATTATTCTTGAGATAAATAAATCTTTTTTGGATTAACGAAAAAATTACTTAGAAGATTTTAAATTGGAAGTCCATAGGTATAGAATAGCCAGTGCCCCACAAGCCACAGAGCCTTTAACTAAACTGATTAAGGTTGGAAAAAGGAAAAAAAAAAAAGTAGAAGACAAAACCTTTGACCTAAACCAAAGCCCTGCAGAAGCAAATCACATGCAGGAGACAAGTGTAGCTGAGATGGTGTCACAAGCTCACAATCCTTCCCTCCATAGTATTACTTCATATAATGTAGCAACCTAAGACATTCTTTTCATGGAGATGGGAACTGACGGACTTGACCTGCAGGACCCAATGTTTTTCCATGCCTTGTGAAACATAATATATCCGCTCAGATGCTCCCTTCACCCATGCGCAGCCTTTTGCCAGTCCTAAAGCCATCAATAGCTTTTGCAAAGCCTTTTTTTTTTAATTGTTTCTGAAGACCACACTTGAAAGCACCAGTCAACATCATACAGTGTTTCACAAGCAAAAGAAATGGAGAAACGGGAATAGGATTTTGACCAGCTAACACAGGGAGAAAGAGGCGGTGACAGCTCCAGCTGTTCATATCTCAAGTGCCACTTATTTCTTAAATGATTGTCAATGCACAATGAAAAAAATGCGAAAGCAAAGCCATTCTACAGCTATACCATTATTTTACATTGTTGGATTTATCCTAATTGAGAAAGTAATTAATTAATTACATTGCTTCACCTTTTGGTTCATGGTTTTATTTCTTCACTCTAACTTTATTTTTCCTCAGTCCTTTAATTTTTCTGTCCTGTGTATTAAAAACTGAAGACAGAGAATAACTAATAACAACTAAATAACTTTTTCCATAGAAAGAATTATTTTAAATAAGAAAAATACAATCTCAACTTCTAACGTTTCTTCAGTATGTCTAAACTCAGTACGTATAAACTCTGAAGGCTCTGGATTTTCAGGCTTCTCTCTTTGGGCTTTAGAGAACTGTCCAAAAACTAACTCAAGTGCCTCTCTTCTGCACTCTATTAAGAAGACCCATCAATGGTCGTTTTTCTTTTTACACGTTCTCTTGCAATCTCTTTTCTAGAGTCTCCAGCCCATGCATCCCTTCCACCAGGATGCCTCAACAAGTTAGCTCAAAGTTAACCCCCATCTCCACATTATTCCAAAATACAGCGACTTGCTTTTAACTGGATCCAAATATTTCATGTGTTGAGACCGTACTTACAGAAAATACAGTCTGTCACCAAACCTTGAAGATAGATGGAAGAATTCACGATTACAGACTTTACAAACGCAGCAGCTAACTAGTCTGGAGTAACTTTTTCGTCATCCTTTGGGCCTTCTGAAACTACAGTCTGGACCCCTGCCTAAGTGGTCAAAAATTTTGCTCCTCTAAACTGCCCGTGCTGTGTACTTTTCAGTGAACTGGACCTAAATGAGTTATATCAAGAAAGTGTTACCTTTTATTTCATGTTCCTTCTTAATTTTATGCTGAGAATCTGATGAGATATAGACCCGTATTCAGAATTGCTACAATATGACCTTTCAGGGATTTGATTTACTAAAGCCTCGGATGTGATAGTTCCCATTTGCACGCTCTGTTTTATATGGATGACATTTTCCCTCAAACATTAACCTGCCACTTTATTGTCTCCCAGATACCTTCGATATGTTTCACATATAGAACAATCTTGACTTGTCACAAAATCAGATTGGCCCACAAAAATTTAGCTTTGGTAAAGAAAACACATTTTTGTTCTTATTTCCCTTTCAGAGAGCAGAATTTTACATTAAGCCTCCTGTCATTTTTTTCATAGAACACAGAGATTGCTTTTCTCCTAGGCTATGTATTTTACACGAGTCTAAAGGGCCTTTCGTGTGGTACTGCATGTCATCTGTAGCCATTAAAGTATTATTTATAGAACCATATCTAAAAAAAAACCACATGAAAATTCTTTTATGCTCTTCCATTGACTAAAACCCATGAACCAGTTAAGAAACTGAGCTCTGTGAAATCACTGACGTGTCTTCCTTTGCGGTTGTCTAACGTGGTTATTGCCGTATGCTCTGGATGTCGATCTGATCTACACAAAGAATCGAGAATTCACTAAGACAAAATGTAGGAAAATATTGCAGGGAGGGGAAATTGTTTCATATTCCTTCTTATAGCATGAAGTTTTTCCTTGTCCGAGAGAATCACTGCAAAACCAAAGACTATATCAGAGATGATAATTTCTGTTGCATCACCACCACCGAGAATGCTGAGCCACAGCAGAACAAAACTGATGGCTAGCAGGGCATCCAACCGTTCTTAGGGCAGTTCTCACGACACAGAGTGCTGCAAACCCGTACCCAGCCACTGCCTGCCACCAGTGCACAAGACATACAAGATCAACAGGGAACTCTCTGGCATTAGTATCAAGGCATCGATTTCCTTCAGTGCATCAGTAGTACCTACTGCGAGTTGCACTGCTTCATCATTCCACAAAACACGGACACAAAGATACAATTATTTTTCTCCAAAAATCATCTCAGTGTTACTGAAACACATGCGTTAGGAGCACCTACTAAGAAACACAAGTCATAATTTTGGTTTAATAGTCATGATCTTTAAAATAACAGTGCATGATGTTACCAAAAAACGTAAATAATTACTTGAAATTCATGAGAACATCTTCCTCAGGACAAATAAAATATATTTCTAAAATATATATCGTGAGTTTTTAATACGCTATTGTTAGTGCACTATTGACATTGAGAACTAAAATACTGAGCAACTTAGGACACCTTGACTCCTCTGCTCTGAAAACTGGTACAAAACACGCACTTTCCTGCACGCTAAGTATTTTGCTGAACGACTCCCTACAGCTCAGCATTCTGTTAACTCAGCTTCAAACTTTTATAAAAAGTTATCGTGAAAAGGCCAGGGGAAAAAAGTCTCAAACTGTGGCTTATCCATATCCCATGCTATCACACATCATGGTAAACGATTAATAGACACAATTCTTATCCTAATAATACTGGAGTTAGAGAAAGCAACAGGTTAACGAGAAGATGTACCTTCCAATACAGGAAAATTAGTTCCTTCAGAAGTAAGATCATATATATATATGTCTAAAGAATCCAGACTTGCAATCCAGACCGTTATTTTCCATGAAAAGAGCGATGACGACAAAACGTAATATCTGAAATATCTCCAGATTAATTCTTGGAGAGACGGGACAAAACCCCGTTCCATGTGGAGGCAGTGGAAGGGATCTTCCCCGGCACATTCTGCTCCCAGCTCGCTCTACTGCCTGGACGAACTGAGCCTCTCCCCGAGTCTGAAGTTCTCACTGCTGATCCACCAACACCACTCTTCTCCGAGAAGCTGTTTTGTCGCATTTATTAAAAACATTAATGACAGCAGTGAACTACGTCATCTCAAAGCTCTATAATGCGAAGTTTTGCTTCTCACGGACTCTGCGGCAGTTGATACTCTGCATAATAAGAAAATACATGAAGAAGTATTTGCATGCATTGAAAATCCAGGACTTCACTACAGCACTGATGAGCAGGAGGTGACAGGCCTCTCAGCACCACCGCCTGCCACCATCTGCCAGCAGGGAACGAGACTGTAGATAGGTATTTGCTTGGCATTAATGCTGATGGCACACGTGAACCGGCATTCTGCTCCACAGACACGTCAGCCTAGGGGAGAGGGGGGACACTTAGGAGTGTCAGGGTGTCTATGACAAGACAGTATAAAAGCTGTCTTAGAAAAATGCAGCTATGTAAAAAAAAACAAAACAATTGCAATATCGACAGTAAAAATTACAGGATTAAATAAGTAGTGAGTGTGTTCAGATCAGCTGGCTTAAAAGAGAGATACTGGAAAGAGAAAGAATTCTGCTGGTTTCCAAGAAGTGAACGTCAGACATTTTATACCTGGGTGAAAAAAAAATACATATATATATATAAGGTTGGGAAAGGCGGTATATACACAAACATGAAAATGGAACACTGCAGACCATCTAAACGGACTGATGCTGCCGCTGGCAGTTATCTCAGCATTACGGCATGCTTTACAGAACTTTCCTCCTGACAGAGACAGAGCTAGTTCACAGCACTGCGCTGTAAGGGGACCCAGGAAAAGCCCAGGCAGCGCTGAGCAGCGCTGCACGATCCAGAGTTCCTCCAGCCAACGAAGTTTCCCGCGAGGAGCAGCGAACTTCACGGGGAAATACCCCCTGACACCAGCCTCGGTGAAGTTCAGCACCGTACGCTCTCCTGACCTGGGACCCAACGTGGTCTGGGGAGCAGCCACCGCGGTGCGCTCCCCGCCCCGACAGCCGGACGGCTGCGGCCAGGGCTCAGCTGCCCTCCAGCACCCGCTGCTCCGCCTCCCCTTCCACCCCATGGGGGGTGCATGGGCACCTCTGACAGCAGAGCTTCCGGACTCTTCCGTTTAAACACACCCCTCCTGCCAACACCAATCACTAGAAAACCGCCCTTTCACGTCTCAGCGATCAGGAAAGGCACGTGGGACACCTCTGACACCCGGGCTGTTTGCAAACCAGAAAGCGTCCGATTTCTCCCACTTCCCCTTTGCTTTTTTGCACCAGTGCCTTTGATCTCAGTGACCAGTTGCTGCGGGCCCTTCCCTGGGGCCGCCCCTGATCCCTCATCCCTCATCCTTCCATCCTCCTCCTGCCCTCCCGACCTGCAGCGATACCACTGGCATCCTCTGCGATCACGACCGAGTTTCAGACCCTCCACGAGCGGTTAGTGCTGAAACATGACAGAAGAAGTGCCAGTTGTTCAAAAGGTTACGCAAGTAACGTAGAGAGGTTTGGAAGATTTCATACTTGGGGAGGACTGTAGGAATTGCTTGATCAGCAACACTTTAATTTCCCTACAATAGCCGACAGAGCTGAATTAGGGAAATTATCCTTATTCAAAGATGATTCTAGTAACTTAAAGTGACTAATCCACTGCTTGCTCATTTATTATTTCTGTATTCTCATTTATTTTTTACTGAAATCCTAAAAGAAAATTACTGCCAAAAATATAGCTGTTTTATTTCTCATAATAATCTAGATTGATTTTACCACCGTAATATTGAAACAGGTTTTATTTCCTAAGGCATTAAACACAGTTTACTGTTAGCTGCAATAGAGTGCCTAGCATCAAAAATGTTGGGTGTTTAGCTGAGACAAAAGGATTGTGGCTTTTTCAGAAAATTATTTTATATTTGCCCCACTTCCCGCTTTAATTCAGCTTATATATACAGATGAGATGCAGTATTGAATTTAATCTATTGAATTCTGTGCATTTATGTCTAGAACTCAGTAAAAATGTAATGATACTGATCTACTTCCATGAAGACTTAAAATAGATTTAGGATGGATTTAGAATAGTCATCCTAGAGAGGACTGCCCTTACCTCCCCTGGAGAAGAAGTCACACCTGCCAATTGAGTTATTTGGGTTTTCTATAGTCTTTTTTCTACACAGTGACGCAGACACTCTACAGCTGATTAGAAACGTGGTTTTGACAAAGATAAACACACACATACACTATTACAACTTAAACTGCCATAGTCAGAGACCCTTATCGATGTAAAGGTAGTCTAGAAAGACAAAGCTGGGCAGCTCGACATAATCACACCCACCAACATCTCAAAGACATTCTGGGTCAGGATTTCAAACAACTTCTAGAGGTGCCATAGCTCCTTAAAAGGAATGAAATCAGCAGAACAATAGTATTCTTTTGCTTTGAAAAAGGATTTTCAGAATTTTTATTAAGAATTTCTGAAGTAATTATAATACATTAAGAATGTGTAAGTGTCCAGGGGACACTGTCACCTGGAATTAATAAGCTTTTTTCCTCCTCTGTTATTAATTTTTTTCTAATGAACTATGAAGTGTCTAACAAAGATTTTATTACATTTACAATAAAACATGGAAGGTCAGGCATTCAAATGTAATCATTTAAAACGGATTGTTTAAAACTTTTTTTGAAGTCTACATAAAAATAAGGGCAATATTAATTAGGAAGTTTAACCCATATAATATTAAAATCAATGACAATCCGATTTACCTTCGTAGAAAAGCTGGAAGAAGGCGGGACATCAGAAAAGATGAGAAAAAATGGGTTTTTGTCTTACCCATAACTGCTTAGAAAAATGAACACTGTTTCTTTTCATGGAGACAATTATGAAGCATTCTCAAGGCATTCAGAAGCCAGACCTCTGTTCCTCCTTCAGTGATAGCGCTAGGGCAGCATTACTACTAAGTTAGTTGTGAGTTAGTTACGCCAACATACAATCAGATTTATCTCAAGGATCAAAGATATTCCTGCAGTTTTAGCTTGGAGTTGTATCCACCTGTCATGCATGGGCTTCGAGATTTTGGCATTCTCCTGACAGAAACTAACAACCCCTTTGTCACTCCTGCAATCTTCTGCTCGTGGAACAACAACAACAACAGTCAGCTATTTTAAATACTTTTGTTTGGTTTCAGCAATTCTTATCTTTTTCATGGAACTTTTAAACAGCTCTAACCGTAGAATAAAAATTGAAGAAATCCGAACGAGCCTGTAATCACAGGTTCTTTTACAAACACCAGAGGCTGATACTGTTCTTTAAATGACCCACTAAAGTTTGTAAAGCTAAATCATTTATAAACTAATACAGCTAAATTCAACTTACGTTCATCTTTGAAGTCTGCTGCTTTTATTCAAGATCTGAAGGAAGACTTCACTTGTTCTATTTTTCTGCCCGAAAGCCTTTGTTCTCTTTTCCAGATAATATTGTTTATAAGGAAGGATTACCCGGAGAAAAGAGAGAATACCCTCTGCCCAGAAATTCTAGTCTTTGAAAGATTCTTCTGTTACGGTAAGAGCCGTGAAATGATAATCTACGGAGTTCAGTCCAAGAACATCGGACCGGGCTTCCTGGGCTGACCGAAGCTTTGTTTCACTCTGTCTCTACCACGCAGCCATAGATGGCACTTAGGACAGGCGAAGAACACACCAGACGTGCATTGGTCCCTCCCTGGATGGAATGGATTTCACTATTCAGTCCTCTCCAGTGGACTTTTTTTTCCAGGACCTTGACCAGTAGCTGCACTTTCACGTATTATTTGACCAAATTTAGAATCTGCCCTTCCTTCCCCTCTCAACCGCCCCGCTCCAAAAGGCGGTGGACAGGCAGCTGTGACCAGCGAGCTGTGTGTGCTACCCCTGGTCTGTCAGAATAAAGAGCACGGAGAAGATGAGCGAGGGTTTTGTCAGAGGTACCAACTCCACTCCTGCATTTTACGTTGACCAGAGGGCAGGGTTTAACGACGCCTCTTCATGCAGTGTCCAGCCTTTAACTTCCCTGCGCTGAAGAGCCAATGATTTCGCTCGTAAAAGCTTTAGCTACAGAAACACATAAGGAGTACAGTCATAGGAAATACGTTACGGAGTAATAAGGCTAGTCCATATTTCAAAGTCTAGGGAGTGTAAAGGTGACCCTAAACACACACTCATTTTTCTATCCCTATTATTTCTTCTCATCCTCTCCTTACTGCAAATCATTTTTTTCCACAGCTATTTGTTTCAGATGCCCAAACCATTAAACTGCAGTTTTTCCACATGCCGATACTGAGCAAATTTGCTTATGAATTTTGGCAGAATTGCCTGTTGTACAAGACATTTCCAGGAGTGGTAATCGATTGAGGAATAGATAGAAATAAAACCAGCTCAACGGTGAGAGCACTTGCGTGCTCATACTATGGGTTAGCAACTACGTGCCTAATGAGAGTGATTTCTAGACTGTAGGTGTTCACATCTCAGGGAAGGAAAAATGAAAAGCATAAAACAAAGTCAACAGAAGACCAACAGCAAGAGCCTCTGAATACTGCAAGTTGATGTGGATTGCTCTGCAATTACAAGTTTGGTAACTGCATTTTTATTCCACAGCAAACAGCAATGTTTTCTTAGTTATCACACACTGTGGTCACTGACTGCAACGTCGGTTTATATAAGTTCCTGTGAACTCCATACATTAAAAGATGGAATAATGAATATTCCAGATGTTCGCAGAATACCTGCAACTGTGCTAACAGTCTTTGATAACAAAATTTTAAGTACTGCTGCTAATACCACTAGTAAATAGTAGGCATTCGTTATAAAAAACACCATGTTCCTGAGCACATTTTACCAAAGAGTTATTTAACCTGTACAAAAAAATAAACAGTGGGAAATCCTTTTCAGCCACCACACTAGTAATATTTCCTGTTGCTTTCCAAAGGACAACAACATTTTCCCTGGTTTTGGGCTGCCACATAACCAGTGTAAGTTGTTATTACCCCATTCAAGTGAAAAGTGAATTAGTAAAGGGGAATGACACAGGCACAAGCTGCAGTCGTGAGCTTCGACTTACTCCCACTCACTCCATTCAGACCGTTTTGACTGCTACCCCTGGTAGACCTTCAAACAGGTGATTTGCAAAACCAAACCAGGAATGGATTCAAATCTTTACCAAGCGCATAGTTTGAATATCAGGTTTAAAATGTGAGAATAAATTAATGTGCCTTGTAACCACTATCTGGGTCTAAACACGATCATAACCTCCTATCACCACCATATCTGAACAGCCTCCTAGAGGCAAGTCACCAAAAAATTCACGAAAACCAGACTTGCAAAATTATCCAGATCGGCCGAGAACTGGAGAAAGCACTAAAAGGGAAATTTCCTGGACGTAAAGGAAAAGGAAAAAGCTTCTCTGGAAGAAAGGGCCAAGTGCAGTGAAAGAAACCTTTTCTTTCTGTGCTTTGCTGAGGTTTTATCATCAAATTTTCATACATGTGGCCATTTGCTTCAGTTGTTTTCTGAAAGGGAGGATTATTGAATGCTAAGAACGGCGCTAGAAAGCCGTGCATTTCTGAAGGAGAGAGGGACAACAAGCAGGCGATGCTTCCGATCACAGTAGCGACAGCAGAGTAATTTGTGGAACTCCGGAGCGTGTGTTGCCTGTCGTCCATGACCAACCTTAAACTGTTTCCTTGCTTACGAGGATTGCAATGGCAATGGTTGCCTGTACGGCAGAAAAAGATAAGTGCTAATCCTTACCGGTTTGTAAAATGGAAATGCACTTTCTCACACGGAGGAGAAAGGAACAACCTAGAGCAAGCAGTAGAAACTACGCCCTTGCCAGCCAAGAACGTTCCATCCGTTTCTCCAGGAGATTTTTCCTAGGGATTACCTCTGTGAAAGCTCTCCCAGCACAGCGACACACCAGGAATCCTTTGTATGGCTTTGCCACACCCAGCACCTTCTGACAACTTGGAAGCTTACTCAAGAAACCGAGCCCCAGGTGGAGTTTCACATCACCTGAACTCTGTCCTCCAACTTTTACTGTTTGCTACCAGGGGCCAGTTACAGAAAGCAATAGCACCAGTCAGGGGAAAGCAAACTTACAACATCCGCCTCTCATGCCGTTTGGAAGCCGCCACCACCACACCAACCACCCGGTACCTTCCCACAGAGAAGGGAAAAAACAGTGAAGAGGAAGTAACTTCTCTTTTGCATTTCTAAAGATGCTCTGTTCAGACTTTGACACTTATTTTCTCCGTGTTTCCATTGTTCTCTTGGGATTCTTGGCTTAAAACGAAACTTATTCTGAATTAAAAAAGTCAGTTTGTTAATTGGGTACAGAAAATGAATGTTCATACATGTTTCCTTAAAAATCTGTACACGTCACTGCAAGTAATTCTTTCCTTGAAAGAAGTCCAGATAGCCGCTAGAGGGAAAAGAAAGGGCCATCTCTGTTCCCACACACATCTTAAAATTTGCCAGAATGACCTATCAGGATATTCTTCAACATTATTTCCATATGACTGTGCTGGTGGATGCTGCTGAAGTGTTCAAAAACTGATGTATTCCCAAAGAGCATTCACAGAAAATTACAGTACAATACTGTAACAGATCATAACTGATAAATAACAGCAAAGAACCGTTTTTAACTTTGTTTTCAGTGTGAACGTGGAAGAACTTGTCGGGGAAAAAAGTCAGGGCATTTTGACTGCCTAAGGGGTACGTTACTTTTTTGGTGGGGTTTGTTTATTGTTGTTGTTGTTGTTGTTCTGTGAGTGGTTTTTTACCCCTGAAAATTGACAAAATATTGATCAGTGTTCCACTGAGTAGTAAATAGTACATTCACAGTGTTTAATGTAATTTTATCCAAGTTATATTTTTTTCCTTGGAATCGAGCCACCTCTCTTTATGCAGTCACCACACCACCTTATAACTGTGTAACTGCCAGGGATACGAGTTAGTTGCGCATCAAAGCCAACGTGTGTGTGATCACCTGAACGACTTTGTATAGCCAGGCCACGCAGCACAAGAAGGCTTTACACGTCCCGTTGTTCTGGTTTGGATGATTGAAATACAACTTTTAGTGATACTTCAGGTATCTAGTAGTGTAATTCAATATTCTGAATGGTGGTAAAGTTTCATTCTCATTTATTCAGAACATGTACAGAAATACTCAATTTCACCGGATTTTAGGGACGTAGGAGGGTTTCACTCTCACCGAACGAACAATGAGTAGTCTTGTGCCACGCAGTACCCGACGTGTCCTGCAGTACATCACCACGTACGCCTTTTTTGGTTTGTCTTCTGCAGTGAACCAGGTATGTTTTGTTCTCTGCAGAAGGAGGGGAATACTTTCAGCCTGGTGCAGAGCATTTGGCTACTACTTCCGAAGTATCCTCAAAAGAAATATTTCCTGTCATTTAAAAGTTGAAGCACCAACCGGACTGAGTTGTCTGTGACTTTCCTTATCCTTTTTGGTCAGTCAGTAACTGCTGCAGCGGAAGAATCCCCAAGACCCATGAGGGTCCAAGACGACGACATGGCCTGAACACGCAATAACGATAGAAAGGAACTCTGTGCTCAAAATAGCTGTTTGAAACATTTCCACTGATTCAGTTCCCTCATTGCAAATTTTATTTTGTCTCACAACATATGCTTTGCCAAGTAAAGCCGAAACCTTTCAAGGAGTTATTTCCTCGACTTGTTAGCTAACACGCTTCCATACTAACACTGTGAGCGATCGTAGTCCATTTTAATGTCGAATAGAATATGTAACATAAGCTACTACTGAAGGTAATGGAGTCTGTTACAGTTTATTTTAAGAGGAAGCAGAAGCACTCACATATAACCCATATGTCTAGAAAAGTAACACACATTAGTTGAACAGCTACACGTTTGTTATACAAGCTGGCCTGCCTCATCCCTCATTTGCAAGCAAAGCTACTATCTAATTCAGAATTCTGTAATTCTTATAATAACATCTCTAGCAAGCGAACGCACACGGTGACCCAAAGACAGACTCCTAGAACCCTGGACCCGTGCGGAAAAAAATCCAGCTTCCTGTACAACCTGCGTTCACAGTCCAAAACAACACGTACGCTCTTTCTGAACATGAACTCTTAATGACACCTCCTCTGCAGCAAAGTAAATAAACAAAGTCATCTCAAAGAGGTCTCGATCCCCCCGGTACTATCTTTTATAGGTAGAACGGTACTGCTCAGCAAATATGTCCTGTAAGACAGGCTTCCCTCTATAAAATCCGTGTAATTCTTTCTAGGTTGAATTGCCCCTGGCGAAGAAGTGTTGGAAAATGACCTCAAGCAACTGTGCCACTGGGATCTGTCATCGTTTGACTATGACCTAATAAAACTTCAGTCTAAGGCAAATTTTCATTAATTTTATGACTCCTAGAAGACTAATACAATACATTTAACTTTTAGGTTTATACCTATGCTTGCTGAGCTAAATCTTTAATTGTAGCCCAAATCAGCCAAGCACTTAAACAGATGCTTTATTCTTGAGCACTTAATTCTGCTGACTTTGATGGGTCTATCTAAGCACTTAACATGAGGTGTCTGCTTCGTTGCTTTGCAGGATTTACACGGAGAGTGCTTAGTGCTTTGAAGATCCATCCTTTCCCAGGAGTGGGGTTTTGGTGTTTGGGTTTTTTTTGGGGCGGGGGGGGCGTTGGTTTTGCTTTTTTGTTTGGTTGGTTTTTTAACAAGAAAAATAAACTAAAGCAAAAATATCATAAATCTAAGACTAAACTAAAAATAACAGCAGCTTGCTTACCCTTCTGGGATTACAACTGATGTTGAAGGTGTTGGGTACTTTTTCCTTGTACTCTGCAGTAGATGCATCCTAGACCTTTACTTGTAAGGTAATCAGCTTTTAATTAAGCCAATGAGTTTTACATATTACCCTAATGTCTGTAATAATTGTTATGATTCTATTACTTTCTTTGTTAAACACATGCGTAGTTTTAAATGACAGGAAGTCAAGCTAGCGGTTTGTAAAGATGTGTGAATAAGGAAATTGCTCTATTCAGATGTTCATAATGAACAGAGAGATAACACAATAACGCTTTGTATTCTCTCACCCTCCAACAAGAGACAAGAAAGGCAAAGGAGGTGGCCTGGATAATTTCCTGCAGCCCTCCCTTTGTTCTTAAGCCTTTTTAGCGGTATCTGTTGAGGAACACAGAGGGGAAAAAATCATCCAAAGCACGCTTTGAACATATTGCTTTAGCGACACAGCTTCCAAGAACGAGAAAAAGCTCATTCATTAGAACAAAATGCTGGAAAAACGCCGATGCACAACTGCACGCATTGCTGCGGTTGTTCTGCACCACATCACACCACCGCGGCTACGTTTAATACGCCGTTGCTAAAACGCCTGCGAACCTGAGTGGTTCCAGCCTGAAATTACACCTCACGTCAACCTCTTCAGCCACTGTCCCTCGATTTTGAAGAGTTCATAGGCACACCGGACATCGGGGGGAAGAGGGAGCCTTAGTGGCGCGGGCTCCTCTCCTCTCGCAGGGTTCAGAGCAAGTTGCACACCCGTAACCACAGGAGGAGTTGAGCTGCTCCACTGCCCGCTCGTCGTCTCCCCCCTCCTCATGCGCTAAATCTGCCCTTTCTGCCTTATTTTTGACGGGTCCTTGAAACACCACTACACACAGATAGAGGAAGGGGAAACGTTTAGTAGACGGTTTGTCAAGTAAATGACACTTGGTTATTTAGAGAGGTTTTATAACTGCAGATTGCCATTCAACCAAATTCCCTGCGTTTTTCCCCACTCTTTATAGATGAAACCGTAATGCTCAAACTTTGTTACTAATTATGTACAAAACTCTGAACAGCAGATAAATGAACATATATTCATGCCAGTTTGCTCGCTTCAAGTGCTGTTCACCTTCCAAGTTCTGTCAAAATTTCTATTTGAACCTTAAGAAATTTTCAAAGCTAATCCTGCACTAAATGGAGAAGATTAAAAAGTCAGGACAAACAAAACAAAACGGAGCAACACGTCCGAAGCGCGACTCCTTACAGCACCTACATCTCCTGGAAAAGAACGTGTGTCAGCGATCTACTCTCTGTAATTTGATGTCACCTGGCTTTCCCTCCGGCCACCTCACCCAAGTGATTTATTCTAACTATTGAAGTTTGCTTTGGCAAAACAGGTCATTTGTTAGAGGGGGCGGGAAATTTGACCCTATATCACAGGAAGAATTTCTGAGGCCCCGTATCGCTTGTCCTGCCAGTATTTCTTTCTGATCATAGCGTCTGACTTTCAGAATTGTCAAGTACCTTCAACTACCATTCAAAATGAAAATTTGTATTTTATCTTTGGGCTTATTATATGATTACGTGCTTTGTGAGAACTTTCTTACAGTGGATGAAATAATAGAATGAAACTGTCGCTTCCCGGTTCTATGAAATTGAAACCGCCTGCTCAACGGTAACACCAAGGTCTACGTCAGTTTACCAGGTAAAAGAGGAGGCATAAACTTTCTATCACACATCACAAATTTTGAATTTTTTCTCTTTGTTTCTTTGGCATCTTTTAATTCACTTTAAAATACATTTACAGAGCACATACAAAACTCAGTCCCTCATCTTCAAAATGTATTTATACTGAAAATTGACTTAAGTTTTTCCCTCTCCTGCATAATTTTCCTACATTTCTTAACTCTCTTTTCCAGTAAGAAGTTCAGGGAAATTTACTGCTGATATTGGACAGCTAATCCTCTATATTTACTTAAAATAAAATAAACCCTCCTTCCTTATTTGCAAATATTTTAGCTCCTCTTCAGTTTTACCCATGCAAGTAATTTTTCTGCTTTGCATGGTAAATATAGCGGTGTGTTTGACCTTAGCAAAAATAACCAAAGACAGCGATAAAAAATAACACTCTGTGTGGCGAAGTCCCAGAGGTACTAAACTTCAACATGGTTATTGAAACCATTGTGTTTTCCATGACTCAGAAATATTAGCCTCCTCTTACTTTCACCAACATATCTGAGGTGCGCCCATTCTCTGGCAGACTATTAGCAGTGCTTTGGCAAGCGCTGCGTCTTTTCTGCGGTTATGTCCTGAAACATCCCTTGGGTGCTCACAGTACGATGTAGCCACAGGCATAAGCTGTAACTCATATATTTTATTTGCTTCCCTTAGAGGGCTTGGAAAAGACAACCGTGTCCCAAAAGACACTTGAAGACAGCATAATCATTCGAAATACTGGTGATTTACTTTGGTTAAACATTTCATCCCGGAATTCAATTCCAAAACACAAAAAGTCACCACTATGAGCCGCACCGACAAGCAAGCAGCTGGTTGGGCTGTTCTGTTTCTATTAGTCTTAACGCCAGAACAATGTCTTGGGTTTAGTGACGATTCCACGTGCCACTGTAACACTATCAACCAGTCTAGTTCACCGAATTCACAGCTGAGCAGTCTCAGCATCCACTCCTTAAATTCCTCGTAACGGTCTTTTACAGCTCTATTCCACCAAAGTGGTGATTCTCCTGAGGCGGCGGGGGAAGCGACGCAGTACCGCTACTGAGTCCTGAGGTGCACTGCATCCTAAGTGTGAGCTGCTAAAGGGGAAGGAAGAGCAAATCACTCACAGGTATGCTGAAGATGAACGTCTCCATAACTTCACTGACCAATACTGCCGTTACTTTTATGCTTGCTGTCATGCTGCTCACATGCTTTGCCAAGCTTGGGCTGTTGCCTTCACAAACTTCTAGATTTTGTTTACCTTAGCATTTATATAGTCGCCCTTACTGCATTATCTGATTATCTTCATCTAATGTAGTATTTCCCATAACTACCTTATCAGCGAAGACGACAGAGGGCTCTTAAGAGTATTTACACTGTGCATTATCCACAACTCACACTGACCAGACCCAGTGTCTCCCCAGAGCATTGTGCAAAACCTCGCAGAAGTACTGAGCCGGCTTCTGCAGCAGAGCCGCCGCCTTTGTAAGTGAGAGCTGTCCCAAAAGGTGGCCTTGGAAAGGCTGGCACCAGGTTGGATCCGACCCTCCCACATCTCCCAGCGGTGACACAGCAGCAGGCTGAGCTGCAGTTAAATCCCATACACAGCTCTTCCAAACCGCACACAGAAATGAAACGGTGGTCACAAAGCTGTGGTCAGAACCACAGATGTAAACAGCTTAGACATGTTTGAAGCTGTGCACAGAAATACACTCTAAATTTATAGCGCCTTTATCTGATGTCTCTAGCTTTAGAACACCAGCTGGCACTGGCTTTAGGTAAGGCAGTGGAGTTAGCAGCTGCTGCCCACCCAGCAAGGACAGGGGGTATTCCCAGCCGTGGCAAGCCTTGGCATCCCTGCCTGCCACCGGGACAAGGAAGGGCTCAGCTGAGAGCTCAGGGTGCAGAAAGCCACCGTGCCTGACAGCTGAGGAAGGGTAAACCTCTTCTGCCTGCCTGCGTTGCCTCCGCAGACACAGAAAATTGGAGGTTTTATCACTTTGCCGTTATTGCTCTGTGGCAAAATAAATGGAAATATTTATATCACACTGAGACAGAATTGGTTTTGATAACTGATCTGAATGCAGAATAGGCATATCAGGGCTCAAGAGTGTTTATAAAAATCTTGTTTTGAGTGAAAGGTCACTGTCCACTAATAGATATTCAAGACTAACTCTCACAGGAAATAAGACCTGAGTTTTCTATCGTTATACACAAAAGTGGAACGTTCAGACTGACTTTAGTATTCCACGTGCTCCCTTATAGAGGGGCAGAGAACTGAACTTAAAAGGATTAAGACCCAGCAGCAAGCTGAGAAACTTCTGCCTATGCATTACTTCTATGACAGAATCCCTCTTACCTGCTCTGGACATCATTAGATTTCTGGTATCTGGAGGTAACAATATAAACGCCTTTTCCTAGCGTTGAGTTCACTGACTGGTGATCCGCACCGAGGTCTGGAGCTCTGTGCTGCACCTCATCCATCTTCATGTTTCAACTCAGTAATCTCCCAACGAGCAATCACTGAGTACGTACCTAAACCTGTAAGTGATCTACTTGTTATTTCATCCCTTTTATATCCGTACACCTGTCAATTTTTTAGCTTATAGCTTCACAAAAGTCAGTGAAGACTCCCGTGCTAATAAACAAGGGTTGTTCTATCAATCCCATTACATTCCTCTGTACCAACATTTTCAGCAACTGTACATGCAAAAACTGATCACAACTATTTACCCTAATACACTTGCTAATTACGGTATTTTCTTCTTCGTAATAAATAGTGAAGAGGTTTGTCCTCATCTGTATCTGTTCTGTCAGCCTCTTAATTGCTGTGGAACATCACTGATTGAACAGGACGTTTGTAGCAGCTATGCGGAATAGTATTTTTCCCAAGAGTAACACACAGTCAAGCTCTCAGTTCTCTGGTCCTTTTTTTTCCCCCAATACTTTTCCCTATCTAAAAACTTCTGAGCAAACGGTAAAATCACAGCGAAAGCAGCAATTCTACAAATTCACCTCCCAGAATACCAGTAGGCTATAAGCAGTTGTCCATAAGCTGGCCCACTATAAACACTGAAACTCAAAATTCATTTGTCCAGTCCCGTAATAGAGCTGATAAACGAGTTCAAATAACAGAGGTTTGTTGGTCTAGAACTAGAATTGAGATTCTGAAGCATCTGTAGACACAACCTCGACAGTGCAGTTTAATACATTTCTGAACTTTCATAAGAATTCTCCAGAGATGAAATATGGCCTTGGAGATTTTCGAATTTCAGATTTATTCTTATTGTTACTGTTCTACTGCTCTAGCTATAATCAAAGCAGCATTAGTTCAACTCATCTTACTGCAAATGCAGCTAGTTTATATCTCATCTCTCTAGCATCTAAATTTACACCCAGTGTCCTACCTCATCAAGATACTTAAACAACAAATGGTAAACGTGTTTTATATATCTGCATATATGTTTAAGGTGCATCTGTACTGTCAGCAGCATGAAAAACCCACAAGAAACATCATCACCACGTTTAGTCATTACCGCACATACTCTGCTCATACTACCTCTCTCCCATTACAGGAACCCAACACCACCTCCAGGAATTCCCACCTCTGGACGGATTTCTAGTATCCCAGGAGACCTTTCCATTTTAACCCTCATTACTAGAACACAGACTGTATTTCTTACATTCCAAACACAAACATAGCATCAATTTCACTGGAATACATCTTGGTAACGCTACAGGGGTCACAAATAAAGTGACTGGGACCACAGCTAAAGGAGGAACAGATAGTCAACATGGAAAGCCCTGTAGGAGGTGCCATCTCCCTAAGGAACTTCTCCTTCAGCTATAGGAGGGAAAAAAAACAGAATAATTTTGACATTTGTGCAACAGGCTTCATAGCTTGGACAGTGCCTCCAACCCTGAATACAACTTCCAACATCCTGCAGACTTTCGCAATCACATTGCGTGTTGCGTTCGTCTAGCTTACGCGTAGAAAGACTCCGGTGTGAGAACGCTCCCTGGAGCAGGCAGTAACGAGTGTCTCTGTCAGGCACCATCCTGCAAATAACCCACGGGAGGAAAGGAAGGTACCACGCTGTTCAAAACACCCATTTCCCCTCCTTCAAGCTATTTAAGCTCACAAAGGGATTGCTTGAAACCACTATCGAAGGATCAACAACTGATCACTAAACCAAGAAGGCTTCTTTTTGATGTTGTACCTTTGTTTTGACATAACGCCAGATTTAGCACACCTCCCTTTTCGCTACGCTCGGTTATAACGGATCAATATGTAGCGTAAGAACATTGGGGCAAAAAGGGTGAGGACTTTAGGTAGCAAGAGGTACAGTTCTATGGGCGAATACTCCTCCGTGCTATTTTCACTATTCATACGGATTCTATTAGATAACAGCACCTGGAGAACTGTTAAAAGCAGAAATTATAAATAGCATCGAATTACCGTGCAGAGCAGATGTCAGCAGGCTCTGGAACACTCTGGAAAGACCTCAGGTTTTTTCCCACCTACCTAAGTAGAGACCAGAGACTGTTTCGCACCATTTGTCCCTCCGTGGCTGCTCCTGTTCTGACTCCATGCCTTGTCTCCTCCTCACTGAGTGGGTACGTATCGACACCGCGGCTCTCGATTCACAAGGACAACAAATAATCGGAGCACAGTAAATCACTGCTCATTGCAATTAGAGGAAGAAACTTTTTTTAAAAATGTTACTGTTTAATACACACATATAGATATACAGGGTGTGCAAATCTACTACGGTGTGAGCAACTCAGGCCAAGTTAGCAACAACTAACAAATAAAACTCGTATCTGCTAACAGCACTGCTTTTTCCTTCTAACCTGTCATCCGCTCTATCAATCTCGACCTTGGTCTGGGATTTCCAAGGATGAAGTCACAGCATTAAGCGGAAAGCACTTCCTTTTTTTTTCCAGGTACCAGCAGCGACAACATCACTTTTTCATTAATAGTGCGACACAATTTCACGACTCAAAATTATACCTAAGTCCAACTGAGCCGATTGTACGTAAATTGACGTTTATTGGAATACCAAACGCACCATCCAAAAATCAGTCATCTGCAAGGTAATTGCTCATGAAATCATGGGTACGGAAAGACAACATTTGAGCAATAAAGTTGTGAAGAATTTTCATTCTTTCACAGAAGAAGAATTTCCTCACTGTAAGCACTGGTCCTTTACCACTTCTCTCATAGTGGCTTGTACTTCAGTGCTGGCAGCTGCAGTAAGTCAGGAAGGGAGTGCTCGATGTAAAATTGAGGTTGTATCAATTTAAGTGATGTTGAGAACCGGGACAGACGCACTTACTACAGTTCTAGCCCGAGAAGCCCTGTTATTACGGCAACAGCCACTGAATGAACGTTTTTATACCGAAATTTCAAACAAGCCGTAAGTACTACACTTCCTATGGATTTCCACAGGTTAACGAATCGGCATCCTAGAAATGACATCTCGTAACATACAGACCTGTCAGCACATCTACCGAGCCACAGAGTCATCCTTAACCAGCTCCATTTTACGGCAATCACCACAATAACCCACTGGGTCGGCGACTTCTCCCAGCGTTAGCCTACGACAACGTGCATTTTTCATGCCCGGTGATTCATTACAGACATGTCACAGAGTATCTGCAAAGACTATGTTTACAAAAAGCCACGCTGCCTGGATTGTGAATCACGACTGTTTTCTTGGAAGCACTGCAGAAGAGAACACGGTGCTAGATTTAAAGATCGATTTAAACAATTTTATTATTTTCTCCAGTAACAGCTTTCTCATAATTTACACGCTTCAGACGAAGACAATGCAACTTGATAAACAATAGCAAAAATACAACAAGAGCAGCTTCTCTGTCTCCTGGGAAAGCATTCTGATTTTTGCAGTGTGAAGCATCTCTGAGGGTAGGTAGCGAAACAGGCTTTGCCAATGTCAAAATTTTATCTGGAGGTTTGCTCTGAAAAGATTTTCTTCTAAAAAAAGTTATTTCTAATAACAGAAATGCATCAAAATGCGCCCTCACGACGCATTGTACTTCCACGTCCATGACAACACGGCCAACAGGAATTCTTATTAGAAGCAGATCTGCATTGGAAAACTGCTCGGAGATTCAAATTCCTAAATTTGTAATGCAGAGACAAAGTAACGAGTGAATTTATTCCATCACCTCTCTTGCCTTCCCTCCCCTAATTTTCAGTGTCTGATGTATTGTCTACAGGAGAGTTGAACTAAATGCAGGAGCACATTTCTGTTCAGGACATCCTCTCGCTAAAGGGCAGTTATAAGCCGTAAAGCTATTATTTCTCCTATGAAAATGAAAGTAGCTCACTCGAAATGAAAAAGGCCAGATCCTTAGAACTCCCTGCGAACGCTGTGAATGAAAGCAGGATGACTATATCCAGAGAAGCCAAAATTTATAACACAAACCTGCTCCCTTCTTCAGCAGCGTTTTGCAGATCTGTTCTGCTTTACAATGGAGGTTTCTCAAGAGGATACAACAGAAAAATAAATCAATCCGTCAGCAGACAGATGAGTGTCCTTATACGGGTTAAAGTCCAGCTGTATCCTCCAACTCCTCCATGTCACGTTGTCAGGTTACGGGGAAGCAGGATTTCTGCTTTATTTGATGTAATTAAAACAAAGCATCGAATACAGTGGACCCTTCTGCTAAAACGCCCCATGGACTTTCCCGACGCACACTGCCAACGCTAAGTAGGTGCTGACTTCTTCAAGCGCACTTGCAAACCGCAGACACCGCCGAGAAACCTGAGTTTGGAATTAAGCAGAAGAGGGCAGCATCTTACCGCGTTTTAAAGTCCACAGCTTGGCTTCCGAAAGTTGAGACGTGAGAACAGGTATATTTTGTTGAATGCTAATTTTGCTCAAAGATGACCTACATTCGTTAAAAATTTCCCTTTCGTTAACGCACAATGTATCACCTTGCTAGTGAGGCATTTAAAAAAACCCTCTGTAAGCTAATTGCTAATAACAGCCGATAACATTTGCAAAAGCAAAGTCTTCGCGCAGCCAACCACGGCTTCCATTTTACTGCAGTAAAAATGAAATTTCTTAGTGGAAGCAGCAGTGGAACTGCTTGAGCTCAAAACCAGAGCCCAAACACAGCACCAGGTCCGAATGCTCTGAAGTTTTACCCCACGGCTCCGTCTAATATTTAAACAATTGGTTAAAATCACAAATGGAGAACGTGTTAGACCATACGTGACAAGTACGATTGTAATATTCAAACATTTTTGTGCAACACCACCTGCAAGACACTTCTGGGGTCCTAATAAACATGCAGTTATGTGTTCATAAATATCGTATTGGAATTAACCTCTCTTGGGAGAGGCTGCATTAAATGCACAGGGGTTTAAACAAGCTGTGCCAGCCATCGAGATTAGCAAGTAAAATGAGATTTTTGTCAACCAGCTACAGAATGTCAAATAACTGATTAGAGAAGTGATAATATCTCAACGATTTTTGGAAAGAAAACACTCCGACCAGTCTTTGCAACTCTTTTAAGACTTCATCCACTTCTCTGTGCTCTATGGCCGTATTCCTCACAAACCCTGAACTTCCTAGAAACTCATTCTCTTAGAATTTTAACTTGGGATGCAGATGGTTGTGCTCCCTTATAAGAACATTCGTCTCGCTTTTTTTTCCAAAATTCTCTCATCAGGTTTTATTGGCTGAATCTACCTGCCCACAGCTGTCTTCCTATAGGAAGCCAATTAGCTAATGAATATTTACAAACAGAATAATAGAAAATGAATTTATAATAAACATTTAATTTGAAGGAAACCAGAAAAATAATTTTATGCTCATAAATATTTCTAAAAACAAGAAGTACCTTAATGCTCAGGCAGATGATTTTGTTTACTTAGTAAGTTGATACAAGTATTGTTTGTTTAAAAACATGAACTATGACAAAACCTCTGAATCTGCACGGATGACCTCCCATATGTCCCATCGAATAACTTCCATGTAATCTGTGACAGGTCGTGCAGTGAGGTTTTCCGTGAAATATCTAGAACTGCACTGGAGAGAGCTTCTTGCAGGAACTGTTTAAAACAACTGAATGAACACTGAACAACTCAAACACTCTTATAAACATAGGCACGTCTATATTTTAATTTAATTTAAAATGTCGATTTAATGAAACCAACATCACAATGCAGAACCCTGCAGAGTGCTTCAACATTGTTGTAGAAACTTAACCGAGATGAGTATTTTAATGCTGTCTGCTCCCTCTTCCAACCGTTCAGCTGAGGAGGGCTCAGAGGCAAGGTAGGAAGAAAACAGTTTCTGTTGTTGGGTGTCACGCATTCGGGTAGTCCAAAATAAACTGCTGGTATTGGAAGCCTCTGCTGTGCCAACAGCAAGTTGCTACATTCTGGTTTTCAGGAAGGCTGTTGTGTATTCTTACCTTACCCCTTGGTTCGGGAAAAATACAGCGAACTGTTTGTGGGGAGAAGGTCAAATACAACAACGAGGGGGGAAAAAACGTTCTGGATCTTTGTCATTCAGGTCTGCAGCTTAGTCTTAAGCAAGAATCCTATCTCTATCAAACGGCTTCACACCGCATTAACGAACGGGGTGCAAGACAAGAACTAACATTCTGTGTATGGGGAACACTCTGCAGTGGCTGCTGAGAAAACCTCCAGCTAGATGGACTGGGCAGAGACACCTACGGGGAGAGGGTCGGAGACACACAAACCAAAACCCGCCCGTGGCAAGAGCGGCAAAGCTCCACTACGTGCTTTCAGCTGAGAACAGCATGGCCCTGATGGGGACCACCCTGTAAGAGCTTGCCTTGGGCTCTTCTGCAGGCTTCATATTTTTGCTATTTTAAGGTAATTGCAATGCATTATTTATCTGGTTTGAAACTTTTCTAAAATTTACTTAGCCCAGCCGACCAGTACAAAACACTTCTTGCAACATTCGTGCTTAAGGAACTTGTCCCCTAATCAAATAATCAGCAAGAACACAAATCTTTCAAGTAGAATAACCTCATTTGTTTGAATAACAAACAGATTAAAACATATGACTGGAGCATGATGTAACATTTATAGAATGTGAATTATAAAACCTTATTTCCCTACATAAAAAAAAATATTTGAAGACTAAATTCTTGATGGAACAAACCTGTTTAGTAGAGAATTTCTTCTTAGCATTTAGAGTCATTCCTTTACTCACACTAAGGGATAATTGATTAATTGCTTCAAGAAGCAAGAATTTAAAAGTAATGAAGATGTGACATCCTTTTTACTGGGGTTTTTTTTTTTTTCTGAGTTCTGACTGATTCTTATCGAGAAACAACCACCAGATATTTCAATTACAGTAAAATATGGCATTAACAACTACTTTGTAATTGGAAAACATTGATCTCTACAGAAAGGTGGTCTCGCAAGATATGAATTTATCTTAAAATTCCATACTTGAAAACCAGGTGGTTTCCATAACGAACTACCTTATTATCTTTTATCCATTTATTCTAAGCCAAAACGCTTACATCTGTCACTTGCTTAGTTTGTGGTATCCTTGCACATTCCGAATTTCTGCTAACAGAACCATTTTCTCCTCTTTCATTTAGCGAGAAAGCTGTGTGCTGCTGCTTGTGCCTAAAACTGAGGTACCTAGTAAGAGCAAGACACTGGACCAGTTCATCTTACGACTATACTTAAGTATGTCCCAAAGCTTTAACGAATATCAAATAGTCTGGGTTGCTGTCAGTGTACTAAGAGAGTTTGATAATTCCTTTCCATTCATTCCCAGCCACTGAACCATTTTAAACACTCAGCAGCCAGAGGACTCGTTCTCACAGTACTTAATAGCCTCACTATTGCTATGTGATGACGAGGTATTGACCTTTCCAGCGCCATCTGAGGGACATTCCTAGATGAAGGACTCTATAAATGGTTCAGTTGGGATGAAATCGGAAAATACTGTTTCCTTTGGACCTTTGGGCAAGGCTGAAACTGCAAACTGAAGGATGGGAGAGGACAGCACCTGCAGTTCCCCAGGACCTGCACAGCTAATAAACATCACGATTCTGTATCGAAAACCTGCTGGTTTCTGTTTTCCACCAGGTATTCAAAGTTCAAATCCTGTTTAGTGCTCTTAACAGAAACATTTTTTTGCCTTTTTTTTTTTTTTTTTGGTTATTGTTTGAAATTTATATTTAGTTTAGCTCCAAGTTAATTGCATAATGTTCATAAATTTGTCACGGCTTAATGACTACAATTCTAATAGGGGCATTTTAGGTTTTAACACCCCCCTTGCTAGAGGCAGCATATGTCCTTCTTTTACCATATTTTATTTCTTTCTTTTGTGTCTGATGGATCTGGTAGCTATTATGTTTAGAATTTTAAAAATAAATTATTAAGCATGGACTGAGGATAAACAGCAATTTGATTACAATAAAAGGAAAGAAAACAGTATCTTACGGTAATTAAGAATTCCAGCAGGTTTATTAACTACGATACAACCGGTAATTACGTCTGCTATAAGCTCTTGGTTAGAGTTAAAAGTCTCTTGAACACGGCCCTCCGGCACTGCAACGGAGAACGATGCACACTCACCCCAGCGAAGTCTAAAAGCACATAATTTACAAGCTTAGTTTTGGTTTTGTAATTTTTTTGTTAATCCCTTTTTTGTCCAAAGAATGAGATAAGTCTGGAACGCAAGAATCACCACAAAACTTGGAGTTACAGATGCAGAGGTTAAAAACCACTTTACATTGCCTCGTTCCGCTGTTAAAAGGACTCCCCCAAAAGCACAAAAGATTTCAACAATAATGCAACGTAAACACACGGTAGAAAAGGAGTCAAAGAGTTCATGTGGTCTCATCTCACGTGAGAACTATTCTCTACTGTACACGCTGTTCTCATTTCCTGACGACGCAGCATTCACCCGGGCTGGAATCTGGCTGTTTTCAAGGACTTCGCCCAAACACCACAAAACCACCAAATCACTTTGCGGGATGTGCAAGAACTACGTCAATGGGATCCTGCGCTGTCTTTGATGGGATGAGCTTTATATCAGACGGTTAACGAGGGGCTCTGAAATCAGTATGGCAAAAAATTGTCTTTTCCCACCGATTTTGCGTGGTGGGAGAGTGTAGTCAGATGGCTTTTTACTGTAGCATCAGGTTTTAAATCTTTAATGAAATTACCCTTACAAGCATCCTGAGAAACTGTGGAGCGTTTTCTATTCCATTGGAGTACCTGAGGTACCAAAACGTTAAAGACTTAGAGAAAGACCGGTGAAAAAAAGGCTTAAGCTGAAATTTCTTAAGCCCTAGTCTAGTGGCTTATTCACCTTGCCTTCTCTGGGAAATGTGATTAAATAAAAAAATCAATAAAGATTTAGGTTTGCCAGATAAAACACAAAAGCTTGAAAGTCCGCTGACAAGAATTCAGGGCACGAGGCCAAGTTTTTTTGAGTGGATCAGTTAATAGCATGAAAACAACATAATAAGGAGAAAATTAGACATCTGCTTCGGGTGCAGCCATGAGGTATCTCCTCCAGGACTTCACTTTTACTTCTCCCCGCGCCAAGTGCACACGATGAATTCCTGACCCCATTAACACGGACGGTGAGACTCCCTCTGCTTCAGACTGGCTGCGGGTTCCCCCATGCTCAGGCAGAGGTAGCGCAGAACACTTAACACCAAACTCACATCCCGCTCTCTAGGAGACTGTCTCAGACAGTAAATTTAAAGGCTGCAAAGAGAGACAAGTTTGAATACTAAAAATCTAGGTTCCACAGAAGCCCCTCGCGCAGCATTCATAAAAGCAGGGAGCAGCACGCTTTTGATGACATCGCACGTGAACTACATCTACAGTTCTATAAATAATCATCTTCGCAAGATTAAGTTGTGCTCAAAGCATGTATTTCATGTCTATACTCATCCACATAATTATAAGCCTCTACAGGTTTTGTTCACAAGTTTAATTTTCGTTTCAAATCACACTGACCTTAAGAAACAATTTACACTTAAGGTGGTTTAAAAAAACTACGGTCCTGAAAATTAAACACAAACGATTGTGTTTCGGATACATATTTCATGTTAGTGCAAAGCATTTTCTCCTGGTTTGTGTTTCATAGTTAGTCGTCTTCGGCTCGTCAAACCAAAAAGATCAATTACCTGACTAGCTTTACCCAGGAAGATCAAACAAGAGATCCCATCCACGGTTGGTGAACGGAGCAAAGCAGCAGCAGTCACGATCCGTGGCTTCTGCCACGTCAGAGAGGAAACAAGGTCAACCAACGTGCAGAACCGAGCTGAAAAACAGAGGGGCTTTCTCACTGAGGGAAGATGCGTCAGACCTACTGCTGTCTAGAGAGAAAGTAGAAAGTTACTCTTAAATGACAGCGTTAGGAAATGTAGTTGAGCTAATTTAACTCTCTCCTCTTCTGACATGCCAGGATAGGTCAGGGGATTAGCTACGTTGTTTATGAGAACTCCGCTTGCTGACTATTTATTTGGTGAAAAAAAATCCTGTAACTGCAGTTCTGCTACTGACAAACGTGCTTTGCTCCTTGTAGCTCTTACAATGGTCCTCTTTTCTCTTTCTGATAGAAACATCTGGTGTCTTCTAGGCCAGCATAATAATCTAATAATGCCTCTGCATCAGTAACTACAGCCTATGAAGTCCTCTGTCTCAATGTCTGTAAATCACGCATGTTTTACTTACCTGCAGTAAATAAGAATTTCATAATCATCGTTGGGTTTTTTGTGCCTGCTTTTGTTTTTAAACAGACAGGGCAGAGTGAGGAACTATAATTCTGCATGAAGAACACCCAATTTGTGATTAGTTTAAATGTAATTAATCCTAATTTATAGCTGGCCCCTTCAGCCTAGTAATTACGGATCAATTTGCAAGAACAACCACTTGTTTATTTTTTAATGTACCTTCACCACACAGATGTACATTACAAAGGAGTGCGAGGGTAAGGAAATAACAAGCCAACTGGAGACACTTCTGTCAGAAAAAAGATGACGCTTATCCACGAATGGAATTCCCTGCATATAAAGAGAATATTAGGAATAGCCTAATAGCTGTGTAATGATTAGAAATAAGATCTGAATTTTCTATCCTATAACCCTCTCTCAAAATTCTACATGCATGTAGTATGACAAATACCTCGCAGAGAATGGGCCAGTATTCATTGCTCAACACGTCTTCAAAGGGAAGAGTGAGGTGCGGGCAAAGACGTCATTAGGCGGCAAATTCTGAACCGACAAAATTCAGGTGACGTACAGTTCAGCTGTGGCCGCCTTGTTACAAACACGATGGACAACACGTTCACCTCCGGTCTCTCACGTGAAGCCTGTGAACGGGAGCGAAATCCACTGGAAATTCTGGATAAACCAAAACTACCCCTCAGGAAGTCTCTGCTCTACAAATTCTTACGCGTTCCTTGACATCCACTTTTGGCTACTGTCAGAAACGAGAGAATTCAATGACTTTTTAGGCTCACGTTGTCACTTTTCTGCCTTTATTGGGAAAGACAAGTATCGCCCATGAATTTTGAAAACCAAAATTCCATCAAGTACAAGTTGCTAGGAAGAGAGCGACAGAAAAACCCAAGGTTTCTCGCAACAGCAGTCATTATTTAAAGTAGCGTAGTGATATTTCTTCCTGTATCACTATATGCCATCTAACATGTTACTGATCTAGCCCAAACACAGATTAACCAAAAAGGGGCCCTCGTCTGAAGCAAGGCTCTGTGCGGCAGCCCGACGCGTTGCAGCTCGGTGCCCGCGCCTGCTCGGTTATTCGTAGTGCCACCAGCAGAACAGCTCCCCGTTTCCCTTTCTAAAACCCTGTTGCTGTGCCTTACTGTTAAAAAGGACGACGTACCAGCCAAGACGCTTTTTAACCTTCTGTAACAGCCAACTATTCTAGACCAAGCCAACAACGAACCGCAGTCTTCTGGCCTTGATTTGGGCTTTGGCCAAGGACAGGTTCATCTAAACCGCTGTGCAGTTCTCCAACTTCAACAGCGGTTTACGCGCCACCGTGATTTATGTACTCCGAGTTTTTCAGTGGCGCTGACGCCTCTGAAATTTCCATACACTTGGAATGCTAAATGGCTCTTATTAACTCACTTTTTCTTCATCGCCTTTTGAGGACTTTTAGAAGCAGTCTATAGGCTGTGAAGTTGAAAAGCATCACAGTCTAGGAGCGGGTGTGGGATCGTGCTCTGGCCCCTGCATTCTTCCAAAATGCAGATTCACCTCCAAGACGTTTCTAGCGAGAGCGATCCAGGAAGGAAGGAATCCAAATGCATGCAGCATCAAGCCTTTTGATGCTATGTCCAGCTAGATACATCAGCAACGACTTCCAGTCTCACGCCAATTACAACGCCATTCTAACGGCATTAGAGCAAGAAATATTTCAAAGCTAAAAAAAAGACTAAGATGGCAAATATACGCAATGCTTAGTTTAAGTTTATCAAACCTATGAACGTCTGCCACCTACTTCTGTGGCATGCCCTGAATCGCCACGTGTTTGTTCTTTCTTTACCTACACCAGGATGATGCTGCTTCTACATGGAGTTAACCAGCGCGGGAGTGGAGGTGCCGATGCTCCGCTCTGTTCTCTCTGCTGCTGCTTATTACCAGGCAGAGCCCTGACACCCACTTAAACCACAATTACAACCAGAAGCAAACCCGATTTTCTAGCTCCTATCCGATTTACCGCTTAAGTTCCATAGCTCTCGCCACATTTGAAAAGGCTGACCCTCTGCTTGCCTCGAAGAGGCGTATGTTTGCTATGTTAAAGAAAAACAGTACGACAATTGGCCAGATTTCTCGGACAAGCGCAAGCTGATGAGTAATTACTCGGTGTGCTACATTCCATTCAGGTGCTCTATCTACAGAAAAATAGTAGCAGAAATACAACTATCAAGCCGCTGGCACAGAATTCGTGGGTTTAAGCTATTTATTAAAAAAGGGTAAACACTTGATGTTCCGTTCATCGTTAAGTCCAAAGAACATTTATACCTAAAATGCTAAAGCAGATCCCTGCGAAACCTTCATTTAGAACTAACCTTGAAGATAAAAACGGCACCACTTTATAAAACCGCCGTGTTCTTTTCTGACCAAAGCAATCTGGTGTTCTAGCTAAATAAAGCTGGTTTCAACATCACAGATTTGTGTGATCAGCATGATGGTTTTTAATAATAAATAAAAGAAAGATTTATGAATGGTCAGCCTTTGTTTACAATTCCCTTTTCTTTATTGATTTTGCTTTCAAGCAAAATTGCCCAAACAAGATCTTTCTTGTTATTTTCAATATATTATTTTTATACAGCTATGCTGAAAACTGTGTCTAACCCATAAAATAGCTTTACAGATGAGTGAAGTTATTTTTCAAAGCAAACCAGCAAATTAGATAGCCCATTTCAGGGGATTCGGGTCTTCACTGGTACAACGCCACGTTTTGCATTAGCTGTACTCAAACCCCCACTTTTTTTTTTTTCCCAAGAGATTTACAATATTTCTCTATAAACTGTGTTTGCCCAGAAGATAGTTTCAACTTTGCAGAGAATGTAAATTATAACTTTCCAGAGCAGTCTTCCTTTATGCAGGAAACGGTTCTTTTAAAACCCTGACCGGGTTTTCAAACCAATGACTTATGAATAATTTTATACCACCAAGCACACAAATCCCACTGAAGAATATTCTAGCAATTCTCATAACTTTTTGCTGCCTTCACTTAGAGGAAAGGCACTATCAAAAAAGTTATTCGTAAGCTATGGACTTTGTATAATTTTGTTTTGCTTCAGGTTAAGGTTTTCTTGGCAGTTCGAGAGAAAACATGAAAGAGGGGGGAAAAGGGTTCCTACATGTTAAATATCTAAATAACTTACACAACGCTACCTGCGATATGACGGACATACCGAGTGGGAAATTGTTCTGCGTGCGTATATATTTACAGCTTAGAGGGCAAGAACACATTGGTGTGAAATAAATCCCGGGCAGACATTCGGAAGTACTGAGCACACATGACACCAACAATGAAGAAATATTACCTCCGAGTCCGGTCTAAAAAATACCAAAAACTTTCAAGACGCAATGAAATTTCTTGGCTATTTCAAGGATGCTTTATAAGGGAAACAAATTTTTCATAGACGTTTATTGATTGTCCCTAGGTTTAAGTATCATGATTTAATGTCTTTGCAACAATGCTGTAAATGTAAATTTATCACAGTTATTTTATTGCCTATCTCGGTTAGGTTTAACAGCTTATTTTATGAGGGTTTGGATGAAAGTGGAAAAATTAGATATTAGAATGCACAGCATACAGTGTAATTATACAAACTGTTATTTTAATATTTCCTGAACACCGTACACCATAATTTACTGTTGCATTACAAGCACTATCTGGTTAGCTATCTCTACAAATTGAGTTTCAAATGTTTGCTCCTCTCAAATCATTTGGGGTGAAGAGGGAGCAGAGGGGAATATACTGAATATAAATGTTATACCATCATCTGTGGTCGTGTAAAAACTCTTTGTGGAATAGATGTATTTTACCATCATTTTACGTGTTTCCGCAGCACAAAGTTTTTTTGAATGTGCTTAAATTTCACTAAAGGGTCTATTTTAATAAAGCAAATGAATATATTTGAAAATACATAATAGGCATGAATATGGAATACGGTAGGCTCACACTGGGAGGATCTTTACAGTTTAACTACACCTACAAGATAAGGTAGCGCTTAACAGTGCAAGCGCTGCTTAAGATACATTTTTTGAAGTATGAAAAAATGTAGATATCTGAGGAAGTGACAAACGCATCTTCCCAAAAATCACAATTCGCCTAAACTCAGTCAAAACTAGAGGAGGTCAAATCAACATTTTCACCACGTTTTTCAATCTTTGCATGTTTCTGTGGAAAATCCGGTTCAACAATTCATAGATACGAACTCAAGTCAAAGGATGCTTTGGCTTTCGTATTCTCCTAATTATTCATTAAATCATTTTCAGAAGAAAAAGAATAAAAGACTAAAAAGAAAAAAACCATACTAGATATTTCCTTTTTTCTCAAGATTTGGCAATACACCCGAAGTGAATACCTGTATGTGTGGTCTTAAAATGAAAGGGTATAAACCCCACATGCCTTGCAGTACCGTATGACAGAGGCCAGTCTCAAAGAGACAGAAAACAGGAACAAATAGCCCAGTTCTAAGAAATTCGCTAACTCTTGGCTCAAGCGGAATAAGGAACGTTCCCCTCTTCACCCTCGCACATACACACAGGATAATCAGCCGTGTAGAAACACTCAACCTTCTGCATGTTGCCCCACTCTAGCGATAATATGAACTACAAATGACATTATCAGCCGACTTTCTGGATGGAACGTGCGCCTGACATTCTGAATTTAATGTGCAATTCTAGTCACTGATATACAGATTAACACATTAATATTAAACAGATCCGCAGTAATTACTACCAATTAATGTAAAGGATAAGTTAATTTACAAAGCATATCATTCAATATACAAGCCAATGTGCGCCAAAAAAATACTGTGCTAATTCGATAGCCCTTATTTTAAAAATCTTATTAACGGTGGTTGGGTAATCTGACTGTTTAGGGGGTAAGATCTCTTGAAATATGATGTTTTTCCAACAACAACAGTGCAACTACAGGTCAGTTAGATATCTGATTTCATTCTTACTGTATCAGGCAATCAGAAGCTTTATACAGAAAGCAAAAGTCTACGAAGAGAAATATTTCTTGGAAGTTTCTTTTCAAGTTTAAAACTTTTTCTATCATAGGTTTCAAGCCTGCAGGAATTTTCAAGCTGAGATTTGCTTACAAAAGTAAATATTTTTGCTCCAGTAGTCTTTGATCTTACGTTATTTCAATAAGAATTACTACAGAGCCCCAAGTGCTTTGAGTCGACTCGGAATACACTCAAAAGTAGTTGCTGCAATTCTTTGCATAGCAGGTATACTACCAAATACACTTACTTGTCCCCAAAATCATCTTAATACTGGCCAAATATTTGTAAGGTTACATATGAATGTTTCACGACTCCTTAAATCACTAATTAAGACTGCGGTTTATTTGCAGTCTAGAATATAAAGAGAATGTAACGATAAAACTAGAATAGTGATTAAAACCTAAGAATATTGTTCCCAGATGGAAGGTTTGCCATAACATCAAAGGGGAATTGGACCCAACTGCAGAGGACGCACCCAGGCAATGGCGGGAGCGGGTGATGTAATTTATGGCTGATCCAGGATGTAACTGGTTTTGATCGTCAATATTTGTTTGGACCTTAAACACGGCAAAAGTAGGAGGAGAACGTGCTGGAATCAGACAGACAGGACACACACAAAACAACTGCAGTTGGGTACGAGGAAGATTTGTTCAGACACAGCGACCTTCTAAAATTGCCAATAGAGAGTTAAGACTGCGGTCCTAATAAAAGCGTCAACAAAACTTCTCCTTTTCCTCCCCACCAAGGTAATACTCGTTGCGGTTTGGTTTTAAGGCCCAAGCAGGGAGGTAATTTCAGAGAGTCCGTAATTCCCTCATCAAGACAGTTCTGAACACCCCAGACTGTCCTTTCTACAGGGTGGACAGGAGGCTTCCTGTGGCTGCCAAGCACCAGACATCTGTTCTGAAGAGGACCAGTCCCGGCTCCATCAGCATCTGACACCACCACTACATCTTCCTGCGTCAGCCTTAGGCAGGCAAAGTCCTCTGCAGCATCACCCGAGCCCTGCAAGCAGGACAGGGTACGGGAACGACAAGGGCGGATGGGTCAACGTCTCTGCTCGTGTCCTGGCTGTTTGCTGAACACAGAAGAGAGGGGCTGGGCACACAAACGCAGGTATGGATGCTCACACACACGCTAAGACAGGGGTTAAAACCCTCAAGAAAACACTCCTTCCAAAAAGCGTTTAACTTGGAGGAATGTCAGTTTTGTGACTTGTTCTCGGCCAACTGCTACTTGCTGTGGTACTTCACCACTCCTGCCTGGACCACACGTGGGTTTTGCCCGCATGATCAACGCTCATGTGAAATCTGAAATAGCTGCCAGGAGACAAAGCCGTGGACAGGACAAGTATAGTGGGGCTTCTGTCTTTTTCTTTTGTCATTCCCGAGTATGAGAAATACGGCTGGTCCCTTCGAGCTTGAAAATAAAGAACAAGGACTGCTATACTTGGAGTAGCTGCTGGATGATTCCCTGCCTTATTCATACCTCTGTGATGCCAGAAGTGTTCCCTGGAGTGAATTGAACTGTCCATTGTATTGACTTCAGAACACAATTAAGATTATTCACAGTAATAACATCAAATGATATGGCATGATATCAGAGACTGTATTACTCAAATATTTTAAAAATATTATGATTCACTTATTTTCGAAAAGGTGGATCTCTTACCTGTTTTTTTCATTTATTCTTGAAATATTTGCTATATACTGGAAAAAGCTGAGCTAGTCCTTATAATGACACAAAATAGTGTGACATAGCAGATGGGTGATATACGGAGAAAAAAGTAATAACATACAAATATTTCATGTCGTATTAATGCACAAAGGGAAAGCAAGGTTAGTACAGGTTATTTGAAATTATCCCATTATTTCTTTTCCTCTCCTATCTTTTCCTTGGTTGATTCTTGTTTGATGTTTACTCCTTGCTTGCCTGCCATTTGAGTTGGTCTGGAGGCTAGAGGGAGTCTTTTCCCCTTTCCAGACATTATAAATTATTTTTTTATCATTCCAGCTAACGCTACTGCTCTACCTTTATGTGAACTGAAAAACACTACTCCTTGCTCCTGACCCTCCACCTGCTGATTTTGATGCCATTCAGGATTTGACTCAACACTGGCATTCCGTTAGGTTTGAAACTGTCAACATTACAGACATGCACTCACAAGTCAGCAAAACCAGGGAAAACGGTTGGAAATGAACCATTGAGCACAAAGAAACGTTGAGAATAATGTAACAGCAAAGGTAAACACAACACGGGTAATTTTAAAAACCGTTATGAGTCAGACAGAAGATAAAAAGGAGGAAGACTGGAAAAAATATGAGACCGGCTGCTTCAGCTAAAACCAAGCTATTTTATTTTCCTGAAGCGGAATTTTATTTGTTAGCATTTGAAATCTAAGCTTGCTCTGGTGCAATGGTCTGTTGCGTGGCCCCGAGCAACTGCCGGCTTTGCTGTACGGGGTTGCAGAGCCCTTGTAATTATACACCTGCGTGGGATCATTAACACATGAAGTTTACTCAGTAAAAACCCGAAGGAAATCTCATTGCCACTGGGTTTGGAGGGGCAGGGGGGTGAGAAATACTCTGAGAACACATTCCTGAAGGCAAGATCTTATCAGAGAACGGCTATCTTTCTCCAAGTGAGCCCGAGAAGGTCAGAAGGAATAGGAATTAAAGGATCACAGCCTGCCCGGCTCAACAATACGCTATCATTTGTCTGCAATCTGCTCAGAAGCTTCAGCTCCAAAGGAGGATGACTGAGAGTGGCAAGAGTATCAACGAAAGTCTACTTGGTGCTATTAGACACACACAAAAATCCTTAATATTTTTGTAAGAGCAACGACAATAAAAAAACCAACTAGTTTTAGCAGCATTCATTCAATTTGGGTGGAAGCATCTGTAACATGTACAACCTCATAAAAGATAGATGCTTAAATGAAAGTCACAAAATGCTGACAGTCTCTCAGAAATATAGAGACAATAAAAGGTTTTATTTGTTTGTTCATAGTTTACGGGCTGAGTGCGATACGCTTCGTTAAGATGGGAGATGTCCAGGTTTCATAGAGCTTTACAGGACGTACAGGACACGGAGATATTGGAGCGCATCCAGAGAAGGGCAATGAAGCTGGTGAAGGGTTTGGAGAGCAAGTCTGAAGAGGAGCGGCTGAGGGACCTGGGGATGTTTAGCCTGGAGAAAAGGAGGCTCAGGAGGGACCTCATCACTCTCTACAACCACCTGACAGCAGGCTGGAGCGAGGTTGGGGTCTGTCTCTTCCCCCACGTAGCAAGTGATAGGATGAGAGGAAACAGCCTCAAGTCGTGTCAGGGGAGATTTAGATTGGATATCAGGAAAAATTTCTTCAGAGAGCATGGTCAAGCATTGGAACAGGCTGCCCAGCGAGGTGGCGGAGTCCCCATCCCTGCAAGTGTAGGTGTGGTGCTGAGGGACATGGTTTGGGGACCCTGGCAGTGCAGGGTGAACGGTTGGACTCGATCTTAAAGGTACAGCTTGAGACAGTAGCACACATTAGCGATTCTCACCTTTGCAGCCTGTATTGGGCTGTATGTGAAATACCGGCCAGACTTACCTCCGCACTTACCCTGAGTCCCTAGGGAATGAAATAGGTGCGAGTCTGAAGACAGCGCTAAACTTAATTAAACTGACCTTTTCAACTGCCATCGCCGCATTTCACGCTGTATCATAATTCCATGAAAAAAAGTATTTTCTCCCTCTTAAATAATAATCTTTGCAACTTTCAGGACCTTCAAAAATTTACATCCATGAGGTTGTTTCTTAAAACAAATAAACAAAAAAACCCCTAAGATACAATCCAATTTTAGACCAAAATTGTGCTTAAAGATTCCTACTTGCAACCACAGTATCTGACAAACGCTGTGGTTAAAAGCTGAAATCAGCTTCCCGGAGTTACAAATCTCTGTGTGTAGTCTCATAACTCCTTTCTCTGAGCAGGAGAAAAGAATCTGCCCATTGACTTCCAAAATGAGAATCTGTTTACTTCTACAAATTTGAGCCTGCAGCAAAAAGCAACATTAAAAAGCACGCCAGTTAGATGCTGTCTCCTAAAACTTTGCTCTTGGAGCCACCACAGCATCCATAAAAGATTTTGTCTTTTTTGTTTCCTTTTTTTTTCCCCCCACTTAAAAAGGCTAACTGATCCCATTTCCCCAGTTTCCAGTATTTTAAAGACACGTTAAAGCTGAGTCAAAAATTCAGTTTTTGCCTCATAGCCATTGATGCATTTAATCTGGTATCTTGATGCAAACCAAAACCAAGATTTGTCTCTTACACAGCAAATTCCCACACTAGTATTTCCCAGTTAGGAGGCCTATTTATACACTAATCTCATGCAAAATTCCACCTTTCCCTTTTGTTCATTCGTCCCTAACCCAGGTTATGAGAGGACCCATACACTACCTTAACGAAAGCAGAGGATTTTCTACGTGAATCTGTATTAATTAAATAGAACAAATAATAAAAGGAGATGTGGGTGGGGCAATTATGAGGTTTTATTCTTCGCTGAGCTGAACGTCATTTTAAGTGTAGGGCTTTAACACTGAACAATGCTCCCACTGTTGGAAGTTTTCCTAAGTGAGAAATACCAAATTATCAATAACATTTGTGAGCATTCCAATAGGGATGCTGAAGACTGAACAGGTGCATAGAACAAAGGGCTACACAAAACACTATCAACATTCTGACCTTGGTTTTAGACTAAAATTTAAAGATCATAAAACCCAATGAAAAGAGGTATGGGTCTAGAAAGGAATGCAAAGGTAATTTGTCCATCTTAGCATTATTATATCTAACCTGTTCTTAAAAACACACCAAACTCGTACCTTCTCTAAGTAACTTATTCCAATACTCATCATCTCTGAGGTATAAGGACTTTCATAATCACTACTCGAAAAGTCTGTAAATATAAATTAATCCTACTCTTTAACATCATGAAGCACACCTCATCTACCTTCTACTAAAACACTTAAATACTCTGGAAGACTTCTCAGCCTCCTTCTGTCTTGTGTCTTCTATAATAAATAAAGAGTTATTCAAAGCCCTACTTACAGGGCTCTGGACTACTCTGGAATACTCATTGTTGATGTGCTCAGTTTACGACTCACTGTCTCCTACATCCTTCCACACCCTTAGCATTGCCTACTCAATACTCCCTCACGTCGTATTTGTGCTTTTCATTTCTCCTTGTCAAATGCGGTACTTCACACTTCTATTTACTGAACGTTATCTGTGTGATTCGTATCACTTCTCCAATTTATGAAGGTTAATTTAAATTGTAACCTTGTCCTCCAAATTGTTTGGAGGCCCTTCCAGGTCACTGTCATCCACAGATTTCGTAAGTTTACTTTTTCCTTCCATCATTTCAAGGTTAAAAGTATGAAAGAACTGCATCCAGAGTAACTCCCTCAGGCTCTACATACGAGTAAATGTGGACATTTAGGGAAAAGTCATTCCAAATGAATGATTTTGTTTTACTTTGCAACATGCAAGCATGTAGCGCTAAAAATACCAAGTAAAACAGGAAAATGTTTCATTCCAGAAGGGTTTCAACAATGCTGACATTCTGACTTTTTTCCTTACAAATGAAGCTTTGGGAAATAAGCATAATTGTACATCGTATTTTAACTTCGAAGGCTAAACTTTCCGGTTAGAAAGGGGACTCTAACAACTTTACAGTTTCGCGTTTATTATACAGCTAATTCACTAACTTAACATCAAAGTAAGCTGTAAGAAAAGACGCACACTAGGATGCACTTGACACTTTCCCTGCATTTTTCTCATCTTACACTGTAACCTTGCTGAGGTTCTGCTTTTATTTCGTAGGCGGAAAGTAGAAACATCTATTTAGTTACAGTATATTGATTTCTGGAAATCAAATTGTAGAGGGTACACATAATAGGCATGGAAGGGTCTCAAGCTGGTAATATAGGAATCGATAAATATTCAAGAGAAGCGAGCATAAAGCAAATCGGGGAGAATGACAGGCACACGCGGTATTCATTTCACTGTTCAGAAAAGATCTGTTCTTATTGGAAACTATAAAACTAAATGAGAAACTTCTGAGCACTGATGCTACTGGGCAAACTTCCCAGAACTCCTTATTGCCCTCCCCGCAAGCCTTCCCTTTACACAGGCTCATGGACTCTCTAGACTGCAATGAGAAAGATTTTAGCCCTAAGTAGGGAAGAACGAACGAAAATTAAATCTAATTGCTAGGGAGCGAAGGTTCTTTTCCGCTGCGAACAGTGAAGGACACGCTGTTGCCAACGAATGCCTGCTCCTGGACTGCTGACGTGTAATTAGCGCCGCACGTTCAGAGCCTTTCCAGAGCACGACGCAAAGGGAAAGCATACACCAGAGAAACCAGCCTGCATACACTGTGGCGGTGTTACGAATCAGATTATCCACGTGTACTTTGCAGAAAGGTTGTTAGATACCAGAAGTAACATTGCCTCCAGCCTTTTTCTTCGAGCTTCTCTACATCACTGTATTTCCCTAAAGCAGTTTCCCATGCTCTCGACCAGCCACAGCAACTGAGATTCATCGCGCTACCAAACAAGGACTGACGTTTCTTCTAAGGAATTCTTCAAAGCATCATTTTCACGTAGAAAAGATTTTTCAAACAATCAATTTCAAAACTCTCTTATAGAAGGAGTTAGTTCTCTTATGTCATCTTTGATGACAAGGATCACGATTCCCAACCCTTAACAGAAGTTGCTATGCAAAGCATGTGGCAGAGGGGGAAGGAAAATATCTGGGGGCAGAAGAGGTAGAAAAATTTTTAAAACCATCTGAGATGCTGGTTTGTAGCAGCTTCCCCCCAGCACATACACTTCTGAAGAGGGGAACACAACTCCCCTGATATTCTAACCCTCCTCTTCAGTGGTTGCTTTTGGTTATAAAAAGATGTAAATGGGTTTAGATGAGTTCTCCGTGGCCTTCTGAGTAGAGAAGAGTTCCTTCCTTTCAAACAGAGCTCTCAGAACTGGAATTGTTTTTCATTCACTGCAAATCTTTATAATCCTGCCTAGATTTTCCCCTTGATCTTGTTCTGTTTATTTTCTTTGCTTTGTAATGAGCCTTCTCACCATTTTGAGAAGATTCTCTCCATTACTGTCAGTATTGTTCTTTCGTTATCTCAGTTTAAAGCAAAAAAGCACAGCTACGGAGCACGCTGCCCTCATTATTTTGCCATTTTCTTATTGTAGCTTCTAACACTAATCAAACTTTGTTTGCTTTCTTGGAAGTGCAAAAGCAGTAAGCCTCCAGTGCTCCTCTTTGTTTAGGAGAAAGAAAACAAAACTAGAATTTCCTGTACATTCATGCACAGGTAACCTTGGAAGTTACAGAAATTCCGCTGTTCTTGGAAATGGGACCACAAAGTGAAGCATTAGAGACTAGCGACAGGCCTTCAGGAGGAGAAGGGAAGAGAATGAGGAACAGTTTACCAGAATCACAGTGCAGACTTGACTTTGCTGTATGTCTTTCATCCAGGGTTTTATTTACTTCATGACAATTCTTCAGTATTTTTCACTATAACACCTGAAGAGACACCCACAAATGTATATCATCGAAACGCTTAGTTGAACACCACCAGTGAGTGTTCACTCCCAACACTAGTGCTGTTCATTCCCAACGAGATGAAGTAACTGATGACACATTTTGAGTTGTATTAGTGCTTCGGTGATGCTTCTACCTGTAGCTGGCAAATCTGATTATCTAGAATGGATTTGTAAATAACTCCAATATATAAAGATTTACCCAAATACAGGTTTTTCCAAATCTTCTAGTAAAAACCAAAGCATAAATCAATAAATTATTTAAATTCAGAGTCAAAGATCTGAGGTCAGCTTGGTTTGCCTTTTGCTATCAAGAAAAACTGCACCTAACTGATTATCAGAATTCTAAAGCATGGAACGAAAACGAAATCATTATTTATTAAAAATTAGCACTGAATTGGACTCAGGACATGAAAAACTTTCAAGACTCATAACAAGATGGCACACACGAAGATGGCGATGTCTTAGAACATTTCTGATAGTTAACCAAGGTACATGCAACAGGAGAGGTGATCATCATCGTTCAAACGCTCCCTGTACCCAGGACAAGAGGAGTGCAGGTAACACTGATGCTCAGGTTTAGAAAGGGGCACTACCAGCTGCCTGGGTTGTATACCAGTTAGTTTCTGATGCTCTCAGAAAAAAATCCACGTTCAGGAGTCATTATGGCAAAGCGACCAAGAAAGCCGTTATAACTGCAGCAAGTTCCTAATCTAAAAGGATACTGTGGCAACCGCCTTGAAGCACCAGGGATGTAGAAGACAACAAAACCACCCCAACCAACCAACAGCAACAACAACAAAAAAAACCAACACAAAAAACGCAAACCAACAGAAAACAACTATGCCACACAGGCTCCAAAAACTTCAATGACAAGGCGGTATTCGAAATAACGAGTGGACAATGAGAAATCAAAGAAGCTTCCCTTCATACGTTGAATTTCATGGCTTCAGACAGCTTTTGGGTATTTGTTCTTACAGTCACAAGGAGAATTACAGAAACATTAGAAGACTATTACAGATATGCTGGAAAGAAGGCAAAACACTGACTTGGATGAGGATGTAAGCAGAAATGTTTTACTTCACCAGGCTTTAGGGATGCAGTTCCTTTGAACCGTATACTTCTGGGTTAATACACTCTGGAACCTAGAAGCATCGACCAACCCCCCCTCTCTTAAGACTTGAGAGCAGCAGCTGGAAGCACGTGCTGGACCAAACACCCCCACTTGGGAGCAGAGCAGGAAGGATTACCCAGAGCAGCGAGCAGGTCTCAAGGATTAACTGTGCTACCTGCTCTGAAACCTTGGGACCTTTCTCCTCTCAGGGTCAGTCCTTTTGCCCTGTGCCTGCTCTGGTGGAGGAAAGGCTACCTATGCTTCTGTTTCATGGGTAAAAACAGTTTGTGTATTCCCTTTGTGTCCCTCAAGTACATTCCCTTTCCTGTCCCTCAGGAAACGGTTTGAGAAATGAACCCTTAAAGATGGTGTGGCTCTGTAAGTGTTTTTCAACACATTGGAAAACATTATAGATTTTATTACCTGCATTAAATCCACGTTAAAAATCCAAATGCAGACAAATCATTCTGCCTCCATAGATCCTGCAAGCTTGTTGGAAACTCAGGCCAGTTTTAACCTGTTACATGCTTGAGGCTACGCATTCTGTTGACATTTCCCTTGTGTTATTATGATCAATTAATCAGACCTTCTAATGCAAAATAGCAAAAATATTTACTTAAACATATGTGCCACTGGATGGATTAAAATAAAAGATAAGAACGCCACTTGCTAAATAGATCTCAAATATAATACAACTGTCTGAGCAACTGGTATGGTCCAGTCCCCAGTTACTACAGGATGGCAAACAATATGTGCACCTATTTCCAATGCGCCAACAGAACATATGTCTGTCGGAGAAAGATGGAAATACAATGAGACTGGGATAATTTAAATAAACAGCTGTCACTTTCTGCAAGATTGCCTTTGGTAAGCTTTGACTTGTGTGCGTACAAAAAAAGGAAAATTACAGTTACAGAACTAAACAAAATTACAAAACTTTATAAGCAGGAAGGTCAGCATAGTAGTCTTCCATTTTTCTGTAATCCACAAACAAGTCCAAGCCACAACTGAAGAACTTATTCATCTGAGTTGTTTGTTCCTTCATTATACTACTCGCTGTCAAAGCTTTCACTACACCGCCCTAGGCCTATTAAGATTCATACAGAATGCATCTGTGAACCGTGCTTCTGCTCTCCAGAGAGGAAAGAAAGGCTTAAAATCATCCTCTCGGTGGTTTGTTTTTTTTTTTTTTTTAAGGCAAAACCTACTTCAAGTCCATGAGTTTCACATTGTTTACACAGACCTTTCTTGGGTGACCACAGCTGCATTGCTGTATTTTGCATTTTAGGATGGATGTATGGTTGTGTAGCAGACACGAATTAAATTCACTTTGCTTTTTCCTTCTTATTGAACGATTCCATTTAAGAATGGGGCTCAAAACCCCATTAAGACAGAAATGTGTACAGTAATGTGTACTCTCTGAAGCTCAACTTACCAGAATGAATAAAGCAGAGTTAAAAACCAAGATTTCAAACCCTTGAAGGTCTCAAAGCACAGGAGAGATTCTTCCGTTTTAAGTGCATATGTAAGCCCTGATGTGACCATAAATGTCAGATTCTGAAAAATTACTATCAATAATGTAAAAAGAAAGCAAGAGACAGCCTCAAAGGGAAGAACTACATCGGGATTTTCTCCGCTTTGGGATGGAGATGAGAAAACGTCCAAGGTTCCAAACTATGTGACTTGGAAACTCTTCCCTGGGTCTAAACCCTCAGCGCAACATCTTCCTTGTTGAGGCAGAGACTGGGCTTTGGTGCACACGATTCTTCGCTCCATTTTCCTTCACTAGCACTGGAGAACAACACGGTGAAGTGTTACAAAACCTCTGGAAATCTCCATGAAGTTCCGAGTCTGTTAAGTAAACCGATAAAATACCAGCATAGGAACACGTGGCTAAGGAAGAGTTTGGGTCAGAAACAAGGCCACTTAGTGTCAGGAACGCATTTATCACCGAGAAAAGACGGACTGAAGAACAGAGAAAAATGGAAGAGGAGGTTTATCAGTTGTGATCTTTTAATGATGGTTTTCGTTATCAATATTTACACAGATTTCAGGAAAAAAACCCAACACTACCTTTACCTCTGTAACATCCACAAATTCCTGCTCCCCTGCTCTCAAATGCCCCACCGTCTCAATTTCCATCACCTCTTTTTCTCTACACCCAGATGAAGCCTGCAGGGAACACGCCGTATGGTGCCAAGGTGTGTTTCGTCTACACCCTTGGCGAAGCAGAATGCCAGTGCTGCGTCTGCGGGTTACGTCGTAGAACCACTGAAAGGGTTCTAAGCAGCAACGACCTCAGAAGAATCATTTGAACAACATCTGAAGAGCAACTAACATCGCCCTGCATCATTTGCCTCAGTACCAGGGGAGATTTCGTTTCCACTCCAACGGGTGTCAGAGACACACTGAAACAAATTACAAAGTCATTCCTCTCCGCATTTCCCCGGGAATTCTTCCAAAATGGGAATGTTTTACCGTGGTTATAAATATCAACATCGTTACGATTTTTAAACTTGGATGATGTTGAAATCAAGAGAATTTACAGCAATACTACTTGCAAACCAATGAAATACAATCTACTGCTGATAAAACTGATTTCTGCAAGGCAAGCCTTAACTTCAGATCCTGCAAGGATTTTTGCTGCGAGCCATGGAAAAGCAGCAAAATCTGTGTGTTCACATTACTGGATAGAGAGTCACATGCTTCTTCAAGGAAATCCTGCAAACAGAGCTGTAAATAGGTAACAAAGTACCCTGCCTTTTTATCAAACCATACCGAGCCAAGCCAGTGATTATAGAGTATGAAGAAGATTAATTCATGAGAGAAAAAAAAAAAACCCTTACTGTAAGATTCAGAAACTGTTTCACATAATCAGATTAAAGAAGCAATTAAAACTCTGTGGCAGAATGAAAACAGAATAAAACGCTCAGATAGATAATGAAGCAGGTAAAAGGGTGTGATGCTCCTCTAGAGAAACTACGATTTCTAGCACATTTTCTGGAAGAAAAAATTAGAATAAAAGCAGATGTCTATCTACAGCAAACTGTAGTTTTAGGGTTATAAACATCATCGGAGTTAATCCGTTTGCATGAGAACTCCAGTTTCTTGGCACTGCATCTTCTGCTGGCAATAAACACCAAGAACCTCCAGATGTCACAGACTACACTGGGATTTGCCGGCGAAAGGCAAAGCAGGTATAAATAAAACAGAGTAGCAGAGCAACTCAATCAATAGGGTGTTTGAGAGCAAACTGGTAGTTTCAGGGTTCTTGGATTTAAGCTCATGTCTATACTAGACCTTAAGCAGTCAACCAACAATATGACATGTTCCCCAAGAAGCAGCACTACACAGACGTGTCCTGTCCTCCACGAATTCTTTGCACAGAAGTCTTCACGAGCCTACGCTATCAATCCATCACGCTTCATGAAAGTTTACTTGAATTCAGGAACAGAACTGCTGTTGCAAAATGTGATGCCATTTTTCTTCATCTGTGCTTTATGGGACAGCCACCTTCTAAACTTAGCGGCCTTAATGACCTGGAAAACTGATATGCAGAGGCCTTCTAGAACTCAGTTTATTTCCGTTTATTTTGTGATTATCAGCAGACCAGACAGCAACAAAAAACATCTGATCACTTCACAAACTTCTACTGTTATGTTTACTGCGTGAGCAGTCAGTGACACATACTTTAACCCTTGTGGTTACTCTGGGATCATCAATACACTTGAGCTGTCTTGAGAGGAACATGAACTGATGCTATCAAACAGAGAATCAGGGCAGAGATCCCACCAACTGAGCCAAAGCAGCTACATAAAACCAACACATAGAATTCTTCATCAAGACAGCAGGGAGATACTGAGCTCTGTCTTTCCAAATAATGGCAGATATTGAGGTCATCCTCCAGCTTGCCCAGAAACACTGTCTGATAGATTCCCAACAGCTTCACGGCAAAACGCACGAGGGGACTCTGAAATTTAGGTCTGCCTGAAAGCTTGGAATGAAGTTGTCAGCTTGGAGAGAAATACAGACCTGACCTTCGCAACCAAGCCCATCTGCGTGGTGTCCTTTATAAAGGAGAAAATAGGTTGGCATTGCTCGGGAGTAAAAGGAAAAGAAGAATTCATTGAGGTATGTTTAGGCATGGATTCTGAGTCAAGCGGAATGTAGTCCAGACTCATGCACTAGGCTTAAACTGCAGAAGCAAGGAGTACTTTCCAGTAAGGTACGTGTCAGACATGCTCTGCTCTACAAGACGAGCAATGGACAGACACACTTCTAAGCCACCACTAGAGCTTCCACAGAAGGTATCTATGCTGTATGAAGGTAATATGCACTGGACAGTCAATCTCACTGTGGTATCCCACAGAGGTCTCATGACCTTTTGACCAAAGGTGTTTATGTCCAAGGCATCTATATGAACAGAATACGGACACCAGCCTGTTGGTTGGTTGTTGCTAACCCTTTTGATCCCCTAAAATTCTTTCTCCTCAAACCACATGGACAACATGTACAACATCACGGTGTCTTCACGTTACTTTAAGTATGGGTCTCTGAACCTGCACAGATCACCTATGATGGTGAAGGATTTCTATCAAGTTTCTCTAATGGGCAGTAAGGGTGCTTCTGCAACATCCTTAAAAGAAGCAGCATTTCCCAATATTCCAGGACAGCTAAGCTTTGTACTTCTAACTCAACAGCACGCAGCGAGGCAGAAAATAGCCGTGTTCTTATAGATTACTAATAAACCAGCCAACTTGAGAGGCACGCCTTACCGAAATGCTTGCTTTTTGGTGTGTGCAAGGACAGCCATATATTCACACGGTCACGTGCACATCGCCAAAGGCATTGCTTTCTTCCTACCAAGTCTTACTGGTGAAATCACAGTTGAAGTGGTCATGACATTTTTCTCAGTATTTAGGAGTATCTCAGAGTTGTATAGAGTTTTTATATAAAAAGGAACGGAAAAGTAGTTTACATTTATAAGCAACCAATTGTACTGTAAGTTTATCTATTACCTTTTCTCCCACATTTTCTTACAAAACTGGTATTTACAGTACTTCAAGCTCTTTATTTTCAGGCTATCCCATATGCCTTCCCAGAAATATTGGACAGTTCATAGTCCGAGACTGGAGGTGGCTCCTCTCTGCGCTGCCTGCGGCGGGTTCCACGCACAGCCAGTCCCGAGGCAGCTCCTCTTTACCCACCACAGCACCTTTCCACCGCAAGCAGGAACACACCCTCACAACTCCTGCGTCGAGGACCTGCTTTAACAGCCCAAGCAGCAGCCCTCACAGGCTTCATAGCATTAATTCCCCCCCCTCATGTAAATGTACCCTGCTTGGACATAAGACCGAAAAAAGCATGTCTTTCCATCCGTTATTTTTTTTGAAATCCTACTCCTACATCTGTGTAGCAAAAGACCTTTTCTTTATGGTTTCATGAAGTGAGACAATTCCCCAATTCCCTTCTGATCTTTTTAATCCACCTGCATGAATCTACCCTACAGAGCCTGAAGGAGCAGTGATTTACTGAACTGACTGGAAGTTACCTCAAAAGCCTAAAAACACTTATTATTTTCCTTTCAATTTATTTCATCACTAATATTGCTAAAGTAGCCATAAAATAAACATGAAACAGACAAAGAAATTTTTTAAAAGTAAATTATTAATGCCTGACCCTAATTATCATGAATTTAGACAGTTCACCAATAAAAACTCCCTTGGTGATGCGAAAAGAAAACAGAAGATTTCCTTAGCAGACTCACCCTGCTAAATAAACATTACACTCCTGTAAAGTAAACCTCAAGATTCTTCGGATATAAAGCACCTGCACGTTGGAAAATTTTGGCAAACTTCTCACAAGGAAAAGACATTAATTTATTTTCCAGACATGACACAGACAATTTTGCGGCTTTCATAAAGGAAGTAAACCTATGCATTAAAGTTTTACATTTTCAGAAATATGACCTTTTTGAATTCTCTCTCATTTTAACAGGGTTTGTACCTTTCTGTAAAACAATTCGGTATTTCTCTACAGGTGAATTTCGTTTCTAAACTCTTAAAATTTTAATGGCTTCCTATCTTCAGAGAAACAAAAGGTGCTGTGTTTAGGTTTTTCTGATAGTAAATTTACTATACTGATGAAAGCAAAATATAAAAGCATTTAAACTCAGTTTTCAAATTAAATTGAGGAACAATTTCTTTTAACAGCGGGACACAGGTTGCATTTAAACGTACTCAGGTCCACAGCTGCTAATATAGAATTTTAATATAGGGTAGGTGGATGTGCAGCTTTACTACCAAAAATACTTTAAAAACAGAATTTACAATTCAATTTAAATGCAAGCTGTACTTAATTGTACAAGATTTACCACAATATGGAGCATATAAAGAAAATGCAAGGTTTTCGTCCAAGTTGTCTCTCGACTACAGATTTTGATCGCAAAAGGAGCTCTGCTTTAAGCAAACCAATCTGCACGTAATGGAACTTCATGCAAAACAGCAGAAGCACAATTCACCTGCACTCGGGAGCGGGCAAACCTCACTCACTTCTCTGTATTGGTATACAGAACGCACCCGCGCCCAGCAGCGCCTCGTGCAGAAGGTGTGGTACAGCGGAACTGTAAAATCCTGACCTCGCTGGTGATGACGCCTGTAAAATTTCCCCTCTGGGCTACGCAGAGGTGTTCAGACCCACAGATCTTTTCCTTTCTCCTCTAAGTAATAACTCCTGTACGTGTCTTGTCCTTGCTCCCTCCTATACTCATCTAAGGCCAAACTTCCGCAGCCCCATTTCTTGCGCACCTTAATGGAAACTATTCTTCCTCACCACCGTCAATACACCCAAAAAACAGATTCACACGTAAAGGAATTTTTAAACTGAAGGTGTATTTTTTTCAGGGGCCAACTCTGTTCATCGGTACGGCCAATAGAAATAAGCCACTACTTACCAGTATTTGGGAGCGGTATCTGTAATTCCTTCCTCTCCTCCCAAGGAAAAGACAACCACCAACATAATTATTACTACTTTTAGATTGCTATTCGTCGGCACCGTGCTCCTGGAAGCAGCAAGGCGACCATTTCCTAGCAATGCAGACCTTTAAGCCTGCTTTGGACAGGTAAATATACGCCGGGGGTACATTTTGTACGTGATTAAATAACCCTCGTTACAGCAGCAGTCCTCCCACCTCAGGTTTAGGCTGAAGCGTTCAAGTAACTGGAGCTGGTTTGTATGCAAGCCTTGTGATTTGAAATTCATTTTGAATCCAGTCTATAACTAACTATCAATCACACACCACATAAAAGGAGCTTGCCCAAGAGTAGCTGCGATGACAGCCCAGATGTATAATTACTAATGTATTTAGCAACACCCTGCAAATCTGTAATAAAGATCAATGGCATACAGAATAATTTGGCATCTCAAGCACAGAACTCTGATTGTATTGTGTTTGTAAACATGTTTTAAGCTGTTGATAAGATAAGGTCTGTCAAGCAGAGGAGACTGAAGTGACTGTGGCAGAGCTCCCTGGGACAGATAGCGTCGGAAGGGAAAGGGATGCACCAGCTTCTCTGCCGCTCGTGACAGGCAGCTGTACACAGCTGTACACAGCTGGCTTGGGGAGAGCCCCGAACGAGGCAGGGGGACAGCGCCATTCCAAACGAACAGCCCAGAGGGGAGCCTGCTGCTAGCAGCAGGGTAATCCTCGGTGTAGGGGAAAAAAAAAAAAAATCGTATTACCAAAACCAAGAGGCCACCGCAATGGTAAATTGGACAGTGAGTGTACAGCTGTGACCACAGGCCGCTCCTTCCACGTACGAGCAGTAGTCTGATCATTACACACTGGGAAGACCTGCAGAAATCCCCAGCAAACCACCTCTGAAATAACCTGTCAGCGTGGATTCCTCTGCTGCCATCCCCTCCTGATGGCAAACCATCAACAGCAGCAGCAGCAGCGCGGGGGCACCCGCACAGCGGACGGCAGCAGCTCTCCGGAAAGCGGGGAGTTAGTGCAGGGGGGTTTTACCCGGCACTGCGACCGACCGCCCTACTGACAGGTTCGATGTCGGCTGGGGATGCATCCCCGCACAGCGCACCAGCCCCGCACAGCGCACCAGCCCCGCACAGCGCACCAGCCCCGCACAGCGCATCCCTGAGCGCTGCAGAGCCCACCCTACGGAAGATGGACCACAGCGTGCACCCCTCACTGGAGGAAAGGGGAATCTCCCCCTGAGGGGGGCCAAGAGGGTCACTCACCACCGCCGGGTGAGCGTCCCTCCCTCCCGGCACGTACGCTCCGAGTCCTCATCCGAGGGGGGGCCCGGCAAGTCTCCTCCACCGGCGTCCCGCTCCGAGGGGCGAGTCCCCGACGGCACTGCCGGCTGCTCCCCGCAGAACCGGCTCCCCCGGGCTCTCCGGCAGGGCTCCCTTTATCCCCCGGCCGCTGCGGGCTGGGGTCGCCGCCGGTCCGCACGGCCCGGGGGCCGCTGACGGGGTCTAGACTGCACGGCGCCGGCAGCCCCGGGGGGTGGCACCTGGTGGCTCCTGCGGGGCCCGGGTTTTGTGCAGGCAGCCAGGGGGTTTGCACTGTTCCTCTTGCCCCAAGGCATGGCTGTGGAGAGCGCTGTGACCGACCCACCCTGGGGAACAACTGCTGGAGGTCACCACCATCACAGACAGATTCCACGGCGGAGAGTCCTCCAGAAAATCCAGGAGACGTTTCTCCTGGCAGAATGCAGGTACCAGAGTGAAGCGGTAACACTGCAAAGCTAATTTCAAAAGGTCCAAATTCCACCTATCTGAATACAACAGGAATCCATGTTTTCCTAATACCACCTTTGCAATTCACAGAGTAAATTTACAAATGGATTTCTGGATAAACAGAAAAAAAAGTTTACAGAAGAATATCATAATAAAGGGAAAACAGGGTAACAGGTGTTTGAAAACTGGGAAAAGCCTCATTCTTCTCAGAAGCGCTAATTACAAATAAAAATAATTATTTCCATCAATGGTTTACAGAGGGAGTCGCGGATATTATGTGTTTTTTGCAAATACATTGAAGCAACTGATCTCTATTTTCTCTGACCAGCCTATGGTTGGATTTCTTTATGCTGCAGGTTTGAGCCATATGAACACACAAAGAGGAACTTTAACTAGAATACAATAGTAACACTGTCATGGCAACAGCGCCCAACTAGCTAATTCCTAGGAATTTAGAGAATAAAGAAAATTTTTTTGGTATAATAAGAGCATATTTATTCACACTACATGTTATACAGGAAACTCAAGTAAAGGAGCAAACAGCCAGTCAGCAATGGTGCCTGGAAGAGATGTGTCCACGTTCACACTCTTAGTAAGTCTTATTAATTTGCCAAGTTCAAGGCTTCAACAAATAATATTTGATTTCTTTCTTTGTGGCATAATTTTTTTATATACAAATATTTGTTTTAAATTAAGGGAAGCCAAACACGTTCATTTTGAGGACGCAGTTTTGACATGATCCTGAGGTCATGCTGACAAAAAAAAAAAAAAAAAAACAACACCCAAACATTCTTTACCCAGTTGTTGGCAGAAAAAAAGACCCTTATTTAGCCAAAAAAATTCTGCATTCCTTCAGAAATTATAATTTTTTTCACAGATTTCGGTAGGGAAAGGCAATCCAGTCGGACACTGCATGCCCTCGTACACCATGGGAGAGTCCAGAAAGCCCTATAGATCGAGGTCATTTTGGTCGTACCGGTGATTTCCCAACAAAACTGCATTTTGTGGCCAGTGCAGGTCTGTCAGCAAGACCTGTTAACCCTGCGTTCTCATGCAGCAGGAGCTATAAGGTCCCCCAAGATGTCACAGCAGCTTCAGTGAGGTTATTTCTTGCGGTAGCAAGAGTCGGGAGACAAACAGCAGCTGCTGCTGCGAACACTAGACACTGGACTCCTTGGGAAGCCCGGATAAATCAAACGGAACATTGCTTGTGCTGGTTCACCTGGCCTAGGGACAACCTTGCCACCGGGCAGATTTGCTGAGACAGAATCTTCTCTGTGAGGAGCGTGCAGGTTAGCCACAAATCCTATCCATTTAATCGTGTGTTTCTACAGCCCTCACTGCAACACTCTTTGAACACCTATGAGGTCTGCCAGTGGTGGAAGACGCCTCTGGTGGAGCTGTCAAGATCAGAAAAGAATGCTAAATTACCTGGGTTTTGAAAACGATAGGAGGAGAAAGGTTCCTGAAGGTCTATTGCTTTTCGCTAATTCCCCTAGATCTTAAGAAACTCGTTCTTTGGCATAATTCTCATTCTGTTTGACAGCAACTGACCCTGCAGCTATTCCACCTTTTGAATTAATCAATCAATCAGGTTCCTTTGCCTCTCAGTGGTTGCTAATCCTATCTCATACTTCAGTTCCTGTACCGTCCAAGCCCCCCTGAATTTAAAACCTTGCAGATCGGTCATAAACCATCAGGTTCTGTAAGAGGTTTCCTCATTCTTTGCATATTAAAAGCCTTCGACCAGCATGGAGAAATGCTCCTCTTGCAATACAAGGAAAAAGGTAGGAAAAAAACCGCCAACAACCTCCTAGCGTGCAAACCAAGATACCTGATAACAACAGCTCTTCATTACAGACACATCAGCTTCTGGGTTCTCTGGCTAGAAGTGACAAATTTGGCACGTAACCGCTGATCCCAAATAGGAACCAAACTTTTAAATATTTGGATTTTAATAAAACATAACACATCTATATCACACTGCTACAACTCTATCAGCTTTGAGTAACAGCTTCTCCTGTTTTGTGCACTATTTAGTTTTGTTGTTCACAGGCACTGAATATTTAACTTGCAAGAGGCTAACGAAACAGCCTGTATGTCTGTAACAAGTTAGGTGCTACCAGAACGCAAGCCTGGTCTATCAAAATTAAATTTAAACGTTAGGTCTTCACACAAGCGAATGTAGAAAAGGAAAACTACAAGTCTGTCCTCTTGCTGACACTTGGAAGAAATTCCGTGGTGCGGATAACCACTCTGAATACTAAGGAGAGCAGATGAGGATGGATGTATCCTCCTTCGTCCTGATCTGATGCCCATGAATGCTGGCGGGCAGGAGGGATACGGACCAAGGGAGTGGCCAGGCTCACGTGCTCTCCCGTAAACCGCGCCTCGCTGTGCCACTGTTAAGAGCAGCATACAGGAGTGCACAGACCGTTAATCTCGTCAAGTGGAGCATTTCTTCTGTCTTCCAATAAATTGGTACAACTGCTTATGCCCCTGTCCCGTTATGAACCACTGCACAAGAACAGTCACTATGGCTAAACATCTTGTTATTAAAAAATGGCCTTAAATTGGCAGATTTCTTGGTACAGAAGAATTCAAGAACTAGTACAAATTTGTCAGCTCTAACCAGAAAAACCTTTTGAAGGCATCTTCTGCTTTTGCATCTTCGGTTTCACGAGCCTCCCTAGATGACAGGGCTAAACATTAGGGTTCTGAGATTAGTTTGCATCTATAAATACTGCCCTTGTTTATTAATATTTTCATCTGTGCTACCAAAGGTTAGACCTCCTGCTGATGAAATCAGCATTTTTTCTAGTGTTCAAATACAAGCAAATTCATACGGAGAGAATAAAATCATTCATCCAAATAAAATCCAGTTCTTCTCACCAGCGAGTAATTTAAGTTCTTCTATTGAGTCATTATAGCACTCTGCAGCTCCTCTTCTCTGGTTACGGGCAAAGAAATAATCATGCCTGACACGCGAAGTTTCTTTACTGTCTGTGCTACAGCTTTACCTCTCCCTTTGGTTACGTGGAAGACTCCACTTTCCCTAAGTGTTCTCCCTAAGCATTTTATACTTGATCGTTTCTTCTGTTTCTTTCCACTGTTTTAAATTCCCTGTCTGATCTTAATTGACAACCCAGGTTATGGCAGCGGGAGAAGAGAGAAACATATAATTATGTGAAGAAAGGGAAGAAGAACGTAACTCAGGGAAATAAAACCAGATATTGTTTCTTGTTAATCCTGGCCAAATGAAGGTATCTTAGGGGACGTAAACACAAAAGCAGCACAAAATGATATCCATTATATCACTGCTAACAGATCAAATAAAGCAAATGACCTGGGATTAAAATTAACACATCTCTGCAATTTGTCTATCCAACTGGCCTATTTAAGCGTACACACAGCATACCCAGTTTCCGTGTGGGGAAAATTAAAAATTGAATTAAAAAAATGATTTTTTCCCAGTAAAATTTTGGGTTTTTTTTTTTTTTTCTAATTTTAAGCTGGCTAGTCAATCGGCAATCATGATTTCAGATTCTTTTAGGAATATGAGGCTGAATAGCATTTTCCAGAAACTCTGCAGTCATTTCCCCTACAACGCTTTTCTTTCACACACCAGAAATAAATTAACTTTTATAGTCCTTACTAACAACATGTGGGATACATCACATTAAGACGATATAGCTTTGTATTAGAAATCATCATATTCGGAATCAGACTAAAGTAATAAAACCTCTTGAAAGAAATGCTGTCATCATTATAGGTTTTAATTCAATATAACCACAAACGACACTAGTATTATCATCTCATAAGGCAAATCAAGGGAAAAAAAAAAAAAAACCCTGCAGCCACACGTCCATCAGTAAGTAGCGCAGTCCAACGGGAGACTTATAGGACAAAACAGTGCTGAGGGCATTGTCCCTTAGACAAAGACATCAAAATGATAGAGGTACGTCTGTAAAGTTTTGAACTTTAGATGAGGACTAACACAGTCCCTCCCGTGGACTGAATACCCTTTTGCAGCTGGAACGCACCAGGTCCACCCCTGGATCTATCGCTTGTTTTAGTTGCAGCCAAACGCCCACAGCTCATGCACACAGCCTGCTCTGCCGTTTGAGGAAAGCCCAGGGAAGTGGGGAGAATCAGGAGAATCCCTTCAAAAGGGCCCTCTCAATCCCATTGACAAGCTAACTTAGATGCAGCTACTTAAGTCCCTGAGACCAGACCAGATGTAAAGAACGTGCAGAGAAGCTCAGCTGTCATTTCCTTAACCCTGTCACTCCTGGGATCCAGCTCTCCGACGGAGCATCCTGAGGTGCACAGGCTGCTGGACCCAAGCTCTCTCTAGAAAGTGAGCTTTGCTCTTTGCAGAAGGTGCCGAAGACCAGCGTCAGTTAACATCTCAGTCGAAGTACCAGCAGCTCCGGCGGCTCACCGGGAAAGGGAACTATTGATTCCCTGAATGAAAGTGCTTTTCATTTAAGCACAAATTTGCACGTTGCAAGTGTAATTTTAATGCGAACTGCGCTACGGACTTCTCAGAAATTCTCTGTTTACATCTCGGCTTCCCTGTACAACGGGGTGCGAGAAAAGATTGTTGTGGTCAAGAGCTCTGAGCTGATGCAAGGCGTTATTTTTCTTGCAAATGATACATGCTGAATACATATTTTGAATCGGCGCACATGAAGAGTGGGGAAAGAATGTAAAAATGCAGGAGTATCTCCTAGCATGCCAAAGTGCAGCTTCACAGGCAAGCGGCTGTCGTTCAGAGAAGAGCTGTCAGATACACGTATAATAAACCACAATTGTGTTCAAAGCTAATGCTAATATGGCTCAGTGGGAGACTAGTTTTAAATGTCATATTTTCAAGCCCTTCTCTAAACCATCTTTCCTAGAGACTACTTCAAGGGAACTGGCATTATAATGAATTCCTTAGGCCTGATTTGCGGAGCTATTAAGTGCACCTATGATCACAAGTGCAGTAGGAGATACAGACAGATACTCAGGCTTATCCTATCTAGATAGACAGGTTGTATAAATACTCTGTTTAAAGTATTCCCACCCAAGTGGAAAGGAAGTAAGACAAATCAGCTTGAATTAGGATGAAGAAGGCAGGGTGACAACAACTCCTTATCTACCTGGAGAAAACTAGTTCAAGATTATATGAAAGAAATCTACTTATTCTCAAGATAAGCACACCTCCACATCCAACCACAATAAACACATATTACTAATAAATAAGAACAAATAAAATAATCAGATTTGGTTATAATGAAAGGACAAGTTATATGATTTATATTGTATATATAAAACTGCACATACTTTTGAAATGTTCTGTTTTTGGTGAAAGAGGTTCTTTAGTTGAACTCAGAGAGCTTGTCTACTGCTTTACTAGAACAAAGAGGACATTTAGATCAATTTGTTCATTTTTGACATATGCATCCTGCTATTGCCTAGACAAGATACATACGCATTTAAAATTTTATTGGCTTAGAAGAGCTTCTCCTATATCTCTCACTACAAAATATGACATTGTTTTCTCTTGCAGGTTATTCCTTCTTTCTCTGCTGTTGGCCATTTGGTAGCCGCAGCGGAGGAAAGGAAAATATCTGGCGCTCTGCACTAAGAAGACAATGCATCAGACTGAGATGGAAAAAGAGGATGTTTCATAGCAGAGGAGCGGTAACCGAGAGCCCCCAGCCCCAAGTGCTCTTGATTTTCCTTTAAGTGGAGTTTGATGAAAGAGAAATCCTGCTCAGAGTTGTTCATCACAGCTGGAGTAAACAATTGAACATGAGCCTCCTAGATGTTTAGTCAACAGGGAGCTGTCTGCCTAACAGAAAATACGAGATCTCAGAGACCTACATACTTATCTATTCAGGATGTGGGACACCGGGACCATGTGACATTTGATGAAGACAGAGTCCATGAAAGTCGTTATCCAAATGAAGACCTGTATTCCTACCATATTAATAACACTTTCGTAAAACTATCTTTTTAGATGCCAAAGTTTCATCTGACAAGAATATACATATTTTAAAGGGATAATAATTTTGGTCTAAAGCTTTTCTAAATATGAAAGATATAGATGTCCCACCGTCCTCCCCACCCCCCCCCCCCATTTCTGCTGAATTAAAACAAGAAAAGCTAAAGAACACTTAAAGAACAGGAAGACAGTGACAGTTAGCATCCTAATTAGAGAATAAGAATAAGCAAAAAGATAGGCTGCAAAGCAACTTATTCTGAGGATTGGGTATTCCCCGGTGTTCCTCAGTATAAATAAGGCTGTTTTCTCCTCAAATGTCACAGCATATTAAGTGCCGGAAGAGAATTCTTTCAGCATATGATGAACAAAACAACACAACCCCAAGGAAATAAGTCACTATGTGACAAAGCTGAAGTGAACTGCAGTTCCAATTCCACGTAATTCAGACTTAGGCAAAAACCCCATGGCATTTCATACCTTTCTCGTTTGTTTTGATACACTCGAACCACTAGTAATGAAGGTCGCAATAACTTTTTCAAGTATCCCAAGAAACGTAAGAAAACTGGGCACCTCCAAACCTTCCCAACCCGGGTGTGCAGTATCCAGTTTTCTTCCCGAGCGCAGCCCCATGCATACGGGCAAAAGGAAAGACAACACTGCTAGTACCGCCCATTCTCATGCTTCTCTTTTCAGGACACTGTCACAAAATAAAACTATTCCCATGTCTTACTCTGACAACACTGCAGCTAGTTATCGCCACAGTCTCTTCCACCGTATTGATACTGTGCTTCAAGCTGCAATGTCCACGTCAACCAAAGCCGCAGAGCTCCTCTACTGAGAGCCGCTGCTGAACTGTATCCGTGCAGTTCACGGGATGTTCACGCGCAGCTCACAGGCTACGGCTGAGAAACTTACCCACCAGTGCTGCAAAGAGGGGTGGCGTAAGAGTCATTCCGGAATGGTTTCCAACTATCTTCACCATTCTAACGCTCAAAGCTCATATTATTTTTGCACAGAATCTTATGAAAACTACTAGTTATAATACCTAACATCTGTGTAAGAACTTCTTAAATTGCTTTTTTGAGGAATGAAAAAGACATATCTACTAGCTGCCTAACTGCAATGCTTTCTACACGCTTCCTGACCTAGAAACAAACTAAAATTCGCTTGACATGCCAGGCTTTATTTATTTATTTACTAACAGAGTTGTGTCATGTTATTCAAAAACACAAAATATTTCCAAAAATGTATTTTCAGGCTATACTAATCTTTTCCATGGACATGATTAATTATGAGATGGTTAAGTCCTCAAGCAGCCCAAGCAGCAAATAAAGTACACTTCTAATGACAGATTTTGAATAAATGGCCTCTCTGTAATGTACCAAAATAGACCACAAGCACAGTTGTTTCTCTCACTGATCATTAATTCAGACCAAATTTAAGTATGAATGCTAATTAAAAATCTGTTGGTCTTCACTGCTTTACGACAAAAAAAAAACCACAGAGCAAATGGTCACGCTGAACTAATTTTACTGACAAACGCTTGGCATCACAGTCTGCTGAAACTTCAGATTTAGTGAGAACTGAACAGTATTTTGATCAATTCTGAAATATGCCCAAACACTTAATTTTGTAAAGCATCTGTTACACACTGACTCTTCACATGCTAAATATTTCAATGCATGTTCTTCTGCTGCTGAGAAAGTTCAGTGTATAATATTCAAAATCTTGCATGACATCCTGAAATATGAAAGGCAGATGCGAAATTTATTCTGCTCGATTATTTTTAAAACTAAGCCTCTCTCGAAAATTAAAATGTGGAGTTATCTTTTAATACGGTTTTATTATCTGTGGTAAGAAAGTGGGAATTATTGGATATTCTGTTAGTTATAATTACGTTTTTACCTGCAGGCCTACGTAAAGATGAAGGGGGGCCATAGATCACCAAGGACAAACACAGCGGCTAGCGGAGGGGGACAGTACTCTTGCAGTTTAAGTGTTCTATTAGAGCGTGAGTTTGCACAGAGACTGTAGCAAACTTCATCGCTACGCAGAAGAATTCTTAGCAGAGGGCTGGGCTTTTACTTAGAAGTGAAGTTAGAGCAACTCGTGAAGTTCTAAGGGTAGCACCAATCCATGCCTTTCAACATGCTGTGCTGCAGATAACGGAAGAAGGTCTCCGGAGACGGTGCAGTCTCACGTGTGATTGTTATTCAGCAGCACATACTTGCCTAGACCCTACAGTGCGCCGTGTCATAAATCAGCATTAGTATTCTGCTACCTGACACCTCCTGGCAACTGTGACTGGATCGTAGGGGACACAGTCTTTGCTGTAAATGATTTATTCAGAGTTACACTGCTTGCTTTTCTCTTCTCGGGAAGAGCTAGAATGGCTAGACCCTTGTGGCACATTGCTTGATTAGACTTAGATTATTTCAGTCTCTCTGCTTTATACCTATTATCTTTGTTAATGCTCAAAAGGCAGCTTAAAAAAAAAAGATGCTTAAATAAAGGAAAAAAGTATTTTCCTTACATATTAGTAACACCTCTGTTAAATTATCTCTTTAGATGCCGAAGCTTCATCTAACAGGAATATACATCCTTTAAAGAGATTTTTTTAAAAAAATATTTAAATAATTTGATAATTATTTTTCCATTCCTGGTTATAGTGATTATGTCCCAGTGTACCGCCATCCGTGATGGACTAACTTAGAAGTACTAACAGAAGTTTAGTTCCGATCTTACTAAACTTATAAACAATTACACATTTCCTGCAGGCCATCCCTTATAAAAATGATTTTGATTTGTTGGCTTGGCTTCTAGTTTTCTTTTCTCTTTTTTTTTTCAGTTGTTTGAGAGACCCCAAGAACTTCCAATAGAAACAGTTAAGTGGAGAAACTGAGGTCCCCCCGCGCCTTTGACTCAATGTCACTGCCACGGTAGCCTGGTTCTCAGTTTGGTATTTGATCCTTCCTGACAGTCACACCACCTACAAGATGGCTCACTGTCCCTGGAAGAAGCAGGGGAAATTCCCAAATAGGAATCCTTCAGCCTTAGTCCCCTATTTTATGATAATTTTTAGTCTGCTTTGGATTGGACGGGAGAAGAAATATTGCTTGTATTCCCAGGGCATCCATGCGCTGTGGGAAAAGGCAACTACCATCGCAGCTGCCTACTAGCTAGAGGCAGGAGCACCACTGTATGCGCATCGCCCCGCCAGCCCATTTCACTCTGGAATTCTGCTAGCTGCTGGACGGGTGCAAGAGAAGAGATGTTTAAATGCAAAGTTTAATAGCTTGGCTTGTTTCTTGCTAGGAAAGAGCGGGCAGCAAGGTGCTTTCGGGTGGCAGCTGAGTTAGGAAGTGTGTTTGGTGCCTGCTCCTTGACATGGTGAGCTGTGTCCCAGACTGAATTAGGCAGGTCTGTGGGCTTAAAACAAGTTCAGTTCTTCTGTGGGTCAGGCCAAGTCTTGAGCCACATCTATATTGTGGGACATAGTCTTAGAGCTTGCCCGCCCAACAGCACTGCCCCACCAATGACTGCCACCAACATACTGAAGTTCCATGAGTTCAAGCTCTACAGTTATTACATTTGATACCATCACACTTCTGTCAGGCTAGAAGAAAAAAAAAAAAATCTAAAATAGCTGCATCTACAACAGGCATTTTGAAGAGCCAGAGCAGCAGTCTATAAACATGTTTCACATTAGTAAAATAAATTCTTTTTTGCAGCCAAACGTGGCATTGTGTATTGTTGCAAGATGGCCTTTACAAAGACAATAATAAATCACAAATACCCTTAATAGGATAATACTACCATGAATGCGAAAAGAAATAAGCATCTATAACCCACAGATTAAAAGAGGCAGCATATTTAATATGAAACAATGTAATGTAATGCCAACATGAGACGAGAAGATTACAATTTTCTTCAATTAGTCATACAGCCAAACCATGAATACAAATATTCCGTATCAGCACGCTGATATATGAAGCATATCAGAAAATAGGTCAAAATAAAGTGTATCAGGACTGTTCAAACAAATGACGGTAACGTGAAGATAATGGTTTTTTACTTTTTTCCTCATACTATCAAGATGTAGCTTTATGGCTGTATTTATCATATAACTTCACTATTTGTGACATTCCTTTTATTATCATGCTGTTATGAGAGTAATTCTTGCAAGACATCTAAAAGGCTACCCCCCCATTCCTCTTTCTGCATGCAGATGGGGGAACAATGGGATATATCCTCTCATAAACCAGCTAGCATGGCAAGATAGCAAAGGACCCTCCTTTAATTATTGAACTCTGACTGACCAGTACAAAAAAAGATAGCACAGTCTGAGCCTCATCTTACAGAGGGAAACACTCTCTTTATACATTATAATCCATTTCTTCAAGCGTTTGGCTTTCAGCTGCCTGTAATGGCTGTGCATCTTCCTTGTAGGCATCACAAATTTCCTGTATGAAGACGCAGGCACAAGAGGAATTTTGTGAAGCAAAAATTGTCTACACAGTCTTACCAAAATTGTTCACTTGCATAAACAAAGAGATTAAAAAAAAAAAAAAAATCATCATAGTCCACAGCCTCAAAGCACCATACCATTGAGTTTGAAAGCAAACTCAGTGAGTTTCTGTCAATTAATGCATCGGGTACCATCTTTCACCTTGTCCTGCTCTTGGATGGAGACGCTCAGAACCAATATTCTAACTGCAAAGGTGCGTGTGAGTGATTCTAACTGTAAAGGATACCACTTGACGAGAAACTTCAGCCCATCCATTCTCTATGCAACATTAACTCATCAATAATTTCAGAAAAAAGTATTCTGGCAGCAGCGGTTTGAACTCCAGCTGGTGCTTTTACTGACAATTCATTATTATAAACCTTCGCCTTTCAATCATAGACTTGAAGGTCTTTCGCGTACCAACAGAGCCAGCACCTGCCTGCTCGCTCAGTGGCAGTATTGGCACTTGCGAAACAAAGAATTCTGTAATTTTTCATCCTCATTCTTCTCAGCAGTTGCTGCTAATGAAGATGGTAATCAAGAGACCTCTCTTAAGTTACAATGGGGAACTGAGATAATAGCGGAGATCTCAATATTCACGCTGTATGAAATACTTCTGATTTAATTCAATTGCAGATTATTATGCATTTTAGAAAAAAAAAAAAAAAAAAAAAAAAAAAAAGAAAGGCTATAGCTTAAAATTCCTGATGTCCCAAAAGATTCAGCAGTGATTTTATGACATAAGCGTGGAACTGGGGACTTCACATTTAATATCGTTACATTTTGTCCCAATACTACTTACATATATTCTGGACTATCTTTGTACTTCACAACATCATGTTTTTTTAGAAAACTCATTTTGTACGTTTTTGTTTCGCCCAGCCCAAGGTAATAAACAAAACATTACATGCAACAGATCTTAAAAAAATAACTTTCAATCTAAGACACTGCCTTTTAATGCAAGCCATTGTTGTCCACCATATAACAAATCCTAATTTATAGCTTTGCCTTCTTCAGTTTAACGAATCACTTTCCTCCCCAAACCCCGAGAGATGCGTTTCTGAAGATCAGATATATTAGATCTATTCCATGGTATTTGCTTAAAAATGTACCTGTCTTATCTAAGAAAAATATCAACTGAACGCGTTTATCCTGTTTCTCGCTTACGCATTTGCATGTTGTAATTCCATCTTTCAGTTGTTCGTTCTTACATTTGATATGGTCTAAATAATTTCAAATCTTTGGATTTGGGAGGTATTTAGAATGGGGGGAAATAAATTTTTCCAACCCCCCCCCCCCCCCCCCCCCGACTTCAGCACATGAGACCCCTGAGCAATGATTACAGGTGTTAGTATCTGTTTCCACATCACACCAAGTGGCCTTTTTGTCTTAGTGTCCAACGCCGCCATCCTTACTGAAAACAGGCATTTCTCTTATTTCATCTCTTTACAGGTAGCACTGTTTTCTCCAAAGATCTCGAAGACAGCCTGGTAATTAGCACACACCAAATATATTGCTGGCTATTACCAAAACTAGGGCTCCTTTCAACATGCTGGAGGCCACGGTTGCTGACAGAAATGAAGTAGCTGTTTAAATCGTTGTGATATCTTCCGTATCTCAGGAGCTTCAGCACGGTGCAGTTTTTAGTTGCCCTTTTCCATTTGTTTTCCCACCCAATTCCTATTCATGCCTGATTATAGGAGATGTTTCGTACTCAGTCCTGATCAAAAGCCTTTGAAAGAACTTTCTTTTGGTCTGGTTTTCTTTTTTTCTAACGAGATTGAAATATCATAACACAGGATTTAGCAATGTTTGGGAAGAAAAACTATTTAGAGATGTTATTCCTCATAATACTCTGAAGTGCTGCTTTTCCTCTTTAATTCTTGTAGTTCTCCAGCTGTGAAACAAATTTCTTTTCCTAGAATATTATAGAGCCTCAGAAGTACCAAAGAAAAGGCAGGTGCTACTCTCGATTCCCGGGCACCTTGCCCTGGAACGCTGCACTTACACCATTGGCACATAACATGAATTTAGTGAGCGTGTGCTCCCGGAGGAAAATGGAAGTGACTTGAGGTAGGTCAGAATTACTGATTCTCTAAAGGATTTTATCTACCCTCTCCTTCGAGAAAAGGATTATTTTCATAAACACTGAGGCCCACTTGCAAGAATAAGAGCAGCTTCTTCCTTTAAAGGATCTCAGCCCCCTTCTGAGCAGGAACACTAATTCACCCTGACTGCTAGGAATTGCGTCTCAGCCCTGACGCACCGGCTGCTGACCACTTCCTAAATCGGTCAGCTTCAATTCTGCAGACCAAGTTGTGAGGAAAATAGTCTTAGCTGAAGGTTAGTCCTGGCCGTATTTCTGCCGTAATAAGAAAAAACAGGGGAATCTCACTTCGCTGGCTATAAATTATCTCTAGATTATCGAAATTTGCATCATCTGATATTTCATCAGGAAACTTTGTGCAACGGACTCAGTGTTTCTGAAGAATGGTATTTGTTCTTTTATTGAAACGTTGCCATCAGAAAGCATAGTTTGTTCCCATCCATAATTCAGAGTTCCCTTCAGAAAAGGCAGAAGCTGACTGTTCAAATATATTGAAACTATCATAGCCTGCAGCACCTGCTGCAATGCATTATTGATATGCAGCAGCGGCACTGACGCGTTTCTGGGAGCGTATGCTTGCCTCTGTATCGGAGAGCTCTGAAAGGAAGGACATTTCCTATGGACTTTCTTTTTCTGATACTTTCCCTAAATGGACCCCAGACAGGAATGACCTCCGGACTATTGTAAGTTGAGGGTGAAGTAGCTTGAGGAAGCCTCCACAGGCTTTTTTGATTACTATTATCATATATATTTCTAAATTTATTTCTCACATCTTTTGCTTTGCTCCACAAGGGAAGGAAGACAGGTCAGAGGGAGTCAGCAAGGCTGCCAGAGCTGTGCCCCCGGGTGGTGGCCCTGGCAAAGCTCCTGTGATTCCACAATGAGTGTGTACTTAGGGGGTAGTTTCTATAAACCCTATCCATCCTCCCTGAGGTCTGTCCTAGCAGCTCCCGGTTTTAGTGTGGTCAGTCAAATGAGTGTTTTCTTTCGGAACTAAAAAGAATTCTCCTGCTTGCTAAATTAGCATAAGGCAGGGGTTTCCTCTCGCCATGAAGCTCAGTTCATTACTGATCGAGAACTACCTAGCCTGTTTGAAGAGCAGCTCAGGTTCCTGAGGAAATACGAAGTGCCCTGGAACAACTGGGGCTGGGTCTCATTAAAACTTCGTTCAAAGAAAGTCTGCTGGCAGCTCTCGGTTCCTTAGATTACATCATTCCTGATGTCGACATTACAACAGCAAAGGGCATGAGTAGAATTGGAGAAATGAATCTACAAAATGTAATTTATTGCTGCAATTTTTAGATCCCAAGCGGGCTAATTTTAAAAAGCTGCCCGGTAATTATTTTGTGTTTTGTTTTTTTGCTTCTTGACTGGAACAATGAATCATTAAGTTAAGTGAGAGCTGGAAGACACCATGCTGAGGAGAATTGTCTAGCATCAGTAAGCAGAGCAAAATCTGATTCTGATAGCAGCCTCATCAGTTACTACATAATTTAAACAGAAGTTGGATAATCCTAACGGGTTTTAGAATCTCATCTAAACAGCACCATTACTCATTCTCAAAGCACTTTGTTGCAATTGAAGACCACTTTTATGCTCTCAGATAAATTTATCAGGATGCCAGTAATTTTATTTTTGTGTAAATATGTATGCCCCGTATATAATAAAACGGTTCACTGCTAAGAGTTTAAAGAGTGTAGACTTCTACAGTTCTTTTTGCATAGCACATGAGCTGTCAAATAAATCCTAGACCAACGGACTCCTTTTAATTTGAACAGATCCATCCGTCTCTCTCCTGCTTCCTAATCAAATTACCATTTGCAAAATTCATACTCAAAGTTTAAAAAGCATTTTAAAAATATTTTAAGCAGCTTCTGGCTTCACCTTTTACACTGCGAGACAATGAAATTTCTAAAGTATGACCCTTGTCTTCCTAACCCTGTGCCAACATCTCCTGTACCCATTGTTTGCTCTCACAAGGCTTCCTCTTCACCCAAACCCTAATGACTGATTTCACGCCTGAAGGGAAAAGCACACTCCCTGGGTGAACGGCAGCAAGCACATCAGCTCCGAAAAGCTTACGGTGCTCACTTTGGAACCCAGGGAAACAACTGTTTTGGTTGAAGCAGTTAAGCTGTACAGTACTGCCAAAAGCAAGCGAGTGCCAGGTTAAGTACACCATCATCTCTTCAGAAAACCAGATTTTTCATGAGTCAATTGGAAAGTGTTCTGATCTAGCCTTGATTGATACAGAGCTCAAGACAGTAACATCACAGACGATTAAAAAGCTTGTCCATCCACGATCTAATGCACTGTTATGTACCTCGTGGTATCTGTTTGCATTCTTAACACATGAAACAGTAAAGACAAGTTTCATTTCTTAAAAATATTCCAAATCCACTAAAAATGGACACAGACCAGCAAACAAAGAACAAAAGTCTAATGACAGATAAAAACACGCAGGGCTCTAAAGGTTGAAAGCCTGACCGAGCTCCCTCTCCAACAGCATTACCCACTTTGTGAATGGAGGGAGGTACCGCTTTGCTCCTCGAGAGGGACGACGTAACCTTGAACCGATTTTAGTTTGTGGCACGTGCATTCAGTCTTTCAAGAAATGCACGCGCCCTGTTCTTTTTTTGCTTCTATGGAAAATTTCTGTTTTGAACTCACTGCTATTTTTGATTTACAGGGACTTGCAAGAGAAATACAGCACAGCGATACACAATTCCAACTGCTGTACCTCTTGCAGAAAATAAATCACAGATGATACTCGTGTAGGGCAGATCAGATGCAGCTCATCTAGTGCTAAGTGTTTTAATGCTGTTACTACGCACTCTGCCACGTTACAACTAAAACATCTTACGGTATATTCATGGGTGGGGAAACTTCCCTGCGCTGTGGGCAAAAATGCCTTGTGTAGGTCTTGGTTGAACCAGAAGATGTTCAGAAATGTTACGTCGTGGAAACGTATTTTGATACAATGCCCAAATTAAAACGTACAAATGTGTATTACACACACACACACACACACACACACACACACACACACACACACACACACACACACACAAAATAAACCCAAAACCCCACCACCAACAACCTGGTTAAGCATTGTTAAATATCAGCATGGGACTTGCTGTTCCCTGCAAAACCAAAATCAGAACCAAATGGAAATGAATTTGTGTGTTATCTCGTATCTCTGGACAATCCTAAGCTACAGCTGAAGTAGAGAACTGATAAAATCTTTTTGAAGACTATGTGTTGTAGAAATGGATTATGAGACTGACCTACTACAAAGACCTCCATAGCAATTTGAGGCAGCTGAACCACAACTGCATCACTATCATCAAACAGTTTTCAGTCTGTGCAGTTATCACATTTATAAGGGTTTTTAGGCAGGAAACACGCAGTACCAGAACGAGTGCTGACAGCACTGCCCGAAGGGTGGGTGTTTATTTGTGCAGCTATGTCAGCCTGCTGAGAGACAGTGCTTTGGCTAGGAGGGGGCTTCACTATTCTTCCCTGGCTGGTGCACTCTTCCTGCCAACGGCTACATTCACACATCAGGAAGCACACACAAGCACCAGGAAAAACCTGTGAAACATCTCAAATGTACACAGGCTTTGAAGACTTCCTTCCTTCCTTTCTTTTTTAATGTGAAAAGTTGCGTTTTGATCAAATGACTCTTGAACCAATTCGAGATCTGCTAGGTACAGGATAAAGAAATTCAGTTCTCGCAGTTACCTCCCGTCTCTTCTCTCCGTCCCCTGAACTCTTACTTGTTTACGTGTGGGCACTTACAAAAAGTAAAATGTCAGCAGCATCCATGAAGACCAACAGGTTAACTAGAGTTAATTACTTTACATTGTCTTGGCCTTTCAAATCACTTATGTGGAAAGCTCAGTCCTGAAAATAGTGAGAAGAGATGGCCTAATGGTCATTCCTGTCTCACCAAGAATCCCTACCAACTTACAACCCACCGGGGCCTTTCATTTACTAGCTTTGGAAAGAAAGCCGGTATAAAACTACAACTCTGTAAGGGTGTCGCTCACGAACATCTCGACTAGTTGAAAATCAGATGTTGACACAGAACCTGCAGAACAGACACTAGCTGCAGTTTCCTCAGTACTAGAAGTGAGTCTCAGTATTCTTGCTATCCAAGGTAATCATCATCAAGCCTTTTGCAAATGCACTGTTTTCAAGCAGTGGTGTGGGGTTTTGTCCCACACCTCAGTTTTAACATCCTGAAAGCCCATCGCCTACTGAGCTTCACCTTGCAGCATAGTTTTAGCCAATGATTTTTCTGTAGATGACCCTATCCAAACTTGTCAGAACTAAAGCATAAAAATGTGAGTCTGTTTTCATAAGTAAAGTTAACAGTTAATTTCGGTGGAGACCTGAAATTGAAATCATGATATTAAATACAGAGTCTTTCCTGGTGACTCAAAATACACTTTCTTAAAAACTTTAGTTCAAACTGCTAAGCAGAGCTGTAACAAATTGATCCTCCCTTTGGAAACCATTCCAACCAAGGTTCATACACAAGAAGTCGCTGGTTCTGAATTCAGGGTTTTTTTGGCGATGTAACTCAGGCGTAGATACCAGATGAAGGAAGGACATGGGCACTTGGTCTCTGTTAACATTGGCTAGTGCATGGAACTGGTGATTTTCACTACTTCCTGGGAAGATTCAGATATAAATTCAAAGGACAAAATTAGAGAAACTCTAGTGTTGTTCTAAGCCCCTCACCAAGTGAAGAATTCTCCTGAGGGCTATGATATAAAACATGAGTTTAGGACGAAATTAAGTGTGGGATGTCTTCTGAAATCGGGACTATACCTACCCAAGAGCACTCACAGACAGGATATACACTATGCACTACAAATGAATGGCAATAAAGACAAAACGCCACGTGCAACCAGCGCTTAATCATCACTTATTACAAAAGAATTACTGCAGTCAATCCACAGCCCGAGGAAGCTGATGTTTTTCTCTTCTGTAGATGTGGCACATTGAAGAGATGGTGCAAAAAAAGGTATGGCTGCTTGTGGATAGATCCCCTCCTCTGCTTTCATTTCTCTCGCCCGTTCTTCCTCTCACCCACGCCGAAGTTACGCTGACTGTGGGACTGTTACAGCAATGCATTAAAACACTAATCTACTCAGTCCGGGGCTGCTAACCGAGTTCTCTCGTAATGAAGGAATAAGTTCATCTCTTGCGAGCAGACCACATAAAATGTCACAGCTATTATGCTAGTTCCCTCACTCACAGATTTAAGAGAAATGAGTCATAGTTTTGAGGAAATGGAATTACAGGTGACCGCAGCGGTTGCAGGTTTGTTACTGTTCGACCTATCAGCTTTCTGATCAGGATTCGTCAGAGCACTGGACGGAGAAATCGTGGTACAGATTATTCTTCTAAGCCGTTCAGTTTTACAGAGAGGCAGGACGCCTCAACCGGATGAAACCAAATACATGCAAAAAGGATTCTGCCTGGCAGGGTTCCCTTTAATTTTTCATTATGTAGCACAAAAAAAGTTTGCAATAAGCAGTTATGCTACAGTATTACGTGGCATTAAGACATCAGTGGCACGCAGTCAAAATGCAACAGATACAAGTTCAGGGTAAAGCTCTGTTCAAGGTAACGCGATGAGGGAGTGTTCTAAGCTGAAGAGAGTTGCATCCCAGTTCCTGACATAATCGGGATATTGTAAAATGGCTAAATGTCATTTAATCCATTTAGTTCCTGCCATCGCAGTGATGCCAAGAAAACTTCTCGGTGCCAGCAATCTGCTCAATGACTACAAACCAGATGCTTTGAATAAATCAGCGAAACAAAACATCTGTATAAAGCAGTTCTTCCAGAAACAGGTTAAGACAAAATAAAATTAATTTTGTAAGATGTCTCCATTTATGTTTTCTGGAGCCATTCTCGTGCAGAAATATCCACAGAACCACCTTCACATCTACTTATTATGATGTATGAATTTCCTGCTTATTTCCATAAAACCGCTCATTATTTTTCATTAACAAATAGAACTGGAAACAAAGCACATTTGAAGCAGAGAGTTAATTTGTCTTATGAAAGTTGGCAATATAAAATGAAGCAACCCCTCTACGTACGTTAATCATTTGGCTCAGGGCGTTATGCCACATGTTAGGAAAAGATGCTTAATATGGTGGTGCTTTAGTCACCGCAAGCGGATCTCGATCCACAGTAGAATAATTAGGGAAACAGATTAAGTACTCAAATTTTCCCCGCCTCTATGATCCACCTCCTTTCTCTGGATTTTTTTTTTTTTTTTTGGGTGTTCGTGGGGGTTTTTTGTGGTTGTTTTGTTTTGTTTTTTAAATACAGTTGGGTTTGTATATGGTATTCAGATGCATTGATAAAGTGTCAGATTTTATTTGTTTGGTTTTATGATTTAGGTAATTATTTTAGCAGACTGTTATCTTTCAGTTTTCCAGTCAAACACCAGCTTTTGTAAGACTTCAAATTCTAACTGGGGGAAAAAAAAAAAATCAATTCACCATAGAACTGATCTCAGATGGACAGAAAGAGAATATGGGGATTTATATCACAAGAGCAAGGAATATTTTCATTTGTCTTTTCCAACAACAGATTTTCGAATGAATAATCTCCATTCAACAGCCTCCTGTGAAACTCCCCAGCCACTTTCTCTAATGCCCTGTAATCCACTTTGTGCATCACATGTGGAATACCAGAATGGCAAACACAGAAACTCACAAGGATAAAAAAACCCCTGAGAGATCAAAGTACTTTCATCGGGATCCCCCCATGAAACAGGGATAGCATCAAAACAGCCACATATGCATTTTAGGATTATGCATCAGACTTAAAGCAGAAAGAACCTCTGTTGGAAAGATGCGAATTTCGAAGGGATGTTGACGCACTCACAGATGAAACCAGCTATGAAATACGGTATTTCATCAACTGCTGAACTACTAACGACAAGACTGAAGACTAGAGTATGGCTGGAGAAGTGTGCTTTCTTAAGCACCGTGTAAGTACAACTCCAGTCGAATACTAACTCTCCTCCTCTGTCCTTTGAAACTTATGGAAATGCCAGACAAAAAAAAAAAAAAAAGGATGTTCTGATAGGTAGGAAAAAAACCCACTCACAAATACTGCTGGGATGCAGAACACATCCGTATTGTCCACTACTGGTTTTGTCTGTTTGATAAAAAAAAAACGAAAAGAAGAATGAATGGTTAAAACTTTGAGAAGGGAAAGGGGTATCCAAGGGCCTTTTTAACTGCCCCTGGATCCACGAAAAGAAAGAAAAAGAAACAGCATTCCAGAACTGACAGGGAACTCTACAATGTTTTACACAACCAGGAGTTCTTCTGGGTTTCTCGTTGGTGGCTTTTTTAACTGTACATATCACAGAAGTGACGTGCGCTTGGCTAACAGTGACTTTTAAAACACGCATTATTAAATCTGAAATGGATATAAAATCTTCCGTCACTTCCAGTCTCTCCACTCTCTCACTCCTTAGCTTCCATTAATCATTATTGTTTCCTCAGCTCTTTTCCAAAACTATTGCAGATGTGTTGGCTATAGAGTGAGGAGCTGCTACTCCACTACAAAACGAAGTACGTATTTGGAAGAGTTTTATGCCAGTTCATAAAACCTAGAAAAAGACCCAAACATTTTCTGTGATACAGGCAGCATCTGTGGCAGAGCAGTCCGCACGTACGAACTGTGCTCTGCCCTGCAGACCTCTGCTATCACCCTTCTCTAGAAGTAACGCTAGCAACACAGAAGAGCAATAGCTGTTCCATTTCCGATTCCTGCTCCAGCAGTCAGCTAACACAGTCAACAGGTAGCCCCCAGGTTTCTGCTTATGTTTTTCTTAAAAATCGACAATCATTAATAATTCATTCCCTAAATCATATTTGGATGCCATCACGAATGATGTCACCTTCAGAAGCAAAAACGTTGAGTGACTCCCCTTACACCCTCGGTAAGTCCTCATTCTGTCTCGGCTCACGCCTATCATGAGCTGTCAAACCTCATTTCCTGCCACCTCCTTGTCAGAGCTCTGCTTGATGTCAGATATCAAACAACGCCCTTGAAGCTCGCGCCGCCGCCTTTTACTTCTCCGAGACAGGGCTCCTCTCCACCTTCTGGAGGATGCAAGAGAAAAGGTGACATTTGTGGGTGTGCGTCAAACAAAGCAAGCTAATCCACCAACTCATTTGTAAACAGTTTGTTTAGAAAGCAATCCCAAATGATTAAGTGCTAAATAAATAAATAAATCTGCAGACAGCAGAAATTCCTGCTCTTTCTGTCCTTGAAGTGCTTTCCACAAACTTGGTAATCAGCAGGAGCGTTGTTCTGATTATAAGTTATTGAATGTGATCGTTTTGCATATAAATTCATCTCTACTTTTAAATTTAAATATACTTTAAATGGTGTATCAGTGAAGCAGACTCAAACATTTGCCATCAGTACTGTGGATAAAAAAACTCTTTTAGAATAGCAGTACCCGACGCAGTTATTTTCTAGAAAGTGAAGCTATACTTTATAAAAAGTACACTTTTCCATGAAGTTTACCAACTTCCTATAAAATTCCAACTAATTCTAGCCTCCCTTAAGTATAACCATTGGTTTTCACAAACCAATGAGTTCTGCTCCTCTTTACGGGTCAGATTTCTTTTGTTCCAACTTCCAGGATATAATTTTTAACTGCTTTATCTCTGCCTTTCCTTATGCTTTGAATGGCAATGAGAATTTTATTCACTTGAATCCAGTTACACAAAATAAAAATAGTTTGTATGTGACCATTACATTATCCCTTCATTTTCACTTCATGGTCGCTTCTCCTGCATATTTTATCTTTCCTCAAATCTGTCTGAGGTATTCTTACTCTCTTCACTAACTACGTTCTTTTGAAGGAGAATTCTTTTTGTGATGAAAAGCTTTTACAAGAGTCTAAGAAAAAAGACATATTTCAAGTAGAAGAAATCACTAAACCACAGGTTTTTTTGTACACTCTCCCATTAATGCTACTTTTAATGAAGAGTGAAATTGGCTATAGAAGTTGGATTACATTAATTCTAAAGTGTATTTAGTGATTTTTTTCTTAATCAAAATAATGAACCAGTTTCTACTACCATTGATTTACGAAAAAAATTGCAAGTAAAAAGCTTTTCAAATTCACAGAATTAATTGAAAGCAGACATCAGCTTCATACAGGTGAGTATGAGGGAATGAAACAAGAATAGAGGCATAGCTCCCCAAAATTCACTGCAATTCTTCGATTCATAATTATTAAATCTGTGTACATTGTAGATTTGATCAGTTTGCCCCCCCTGCTCCATGGACCTACTGGTAACCAAAGAACAGCAGTGTGCTCCTGCCTAACTGCAGCACCCCCAAGGTCACGCTATACTTCGATCTACAGCAGATCCTAACAGCTCCCGAAGAACCACCCCTATACTGGCAAGAAAGAGAGCAGTTGTTTGGAACAGGGAACCAAGAACAACGTGAGCACGTATCTTCCTGTGACATGCAGCAAGAAAGCTCTGCAAGAGGTGGGCTGCAAATAGGCAGTGACGGGAACTTTGTCCTGCCCCCAGGACTCTAGTTCTGCTTTTATTTGCATTTACATAAAAGCGAAGTGACTTTGGAGACTACAAAAAGTTCCGAGAGAGTAAAATTAGTTTAAAGAGCTCTTTGTGTTGGGACAAAGTCAGTCCTGACCTTAAGGCTCCTCTCTGCAGGGTTGATCCCTCAAGACATTGTAGAACAGCTGCTGATTAAAAAAAAAACCTACAAAAAATTAAAAGAAGGTGCAAAAAGGAAAGAACAGAAACCAATGCATTTAGGTGAGTATCTTGCTCGGTTCTGCTGGCTGGAACAAAGGAGTCGTTGTAAGAAACGCCACTCACAGAGGACCTCTTTGTAATATATTGCAGCAATGAAACTGCCCAGATATCTTGACAGCATTGCACTATAACAGATTTGACAGCACAGAGCAGGCTTGCAACTTTATTTCCAGTGCAGCTATACCCATTTGTGTCGGCTGAGAATCTAGCCCATTTTTATAGGACTTCCAGTTAATCACTTCTAGTACAGTGCAGATGTAGCAGATGTATCTCCGCAGAATTTCAGGCCAGACTTGGGGTATAGAGAATTAGTTACATCTCATAATGACATGATTTCCAGATGTCTGAAAGAGATCAGAAGAAAACTAACATGTGGTGAGGGACAGGAAATACTGGGTGCTTCTAAATACGCAGCAAGAAATACAACAACTTTCAGAAACGGGAACATTTCCTAGCAAAGCCATAGTAATAAAACACACAAGGTTTTCAAGAGAATATTTTTAGCATCAAGTTGTTCTTCACATTCCCTCACTTGAGAGGCCAGTATACCACAAATTAGGTTAGAGAATGATCTCACATGTGGATCAAAATCCTCATAAAGATCCAGCATTCTCTGCTTTTAAAACACACGGATGAATTGGTACCAAATCAATTAAAAGTCACCAATGCTTTCCTCACTATCCTGAACAAAGATAAATTATTAAGAACTGCTCTCTGCCTTCCAAAAGCAAATATTTAGCATGCCGCAGTGTTCTGTTCCTCCCCACTGCCTGCAAGACAGCGATCCTGCTATTCCAACTCTGATTCTCGCCGTTTCTGTTCCGAACCACAGAAATGGAGGGTTTTGTGCTGCGGCTGCCAGTCACGTAAGCCACAGCTCCTAAGGACTTCAGCTATACCCTAGTCTTGCGAATGTCACAAGCCCTGGGCTCCTGAACAAAGTTATTTTCATTTCAAAGAAACCCGTATAACTGCCAATGAAGATGGTTTTGACACGTATCCCAAAGGATCTGGGATATGTCCTTATTTGCACACTACCACTGGCGTTTTGGAACACAGCAGAAACGCAGCTATGGAAGAACACTTCCTGAAACACATGGAATAAGACTAGAATACAACAGGACAAGGACAAAAAAAGAAAAGACCTTGCACTTCGACGAGAGGATATTAAAGGCAAACCCAAGACAAATTCCTCCTGACGCAAATAACCAGCAACTTAACTCAACAGAGAGAATTTTGCGCTCCTCCGTTGCCCTGCCAGCATTGTGTCATCCTGCTTGTCTGAGACAAAGAGCACTCAAAGTGAGTTTTGAAACTGAATAGAAAAATATAAAAAAACCCAGAGAAGTCTAATTAGAAGGAGACAAGTACAACTCTCCCGGAATTCATTTATGGGTAAATCCAAGGTACTAAAAGATAGGCTAAGGTAGGTGTTCCTATGGAACAGAATCCCATTGAATTAATAATTAAGGAGTCCTTGATTCTTCTGTGCCTGCAGGGTTTCATATAGTAACTCCAAAGGCAGCCGCATGCTGACAAGAGGTAAAAGCTTCATAAATACCAGTTGCAGCACTTCCCAGTTTTCTTGTTTGATCTGCAGTGGCTTAGAAGTGCAGGAAAACCGTGATGGACATGTATTTGGAAAGTCTATGGAGAAGATTAGAGAGAACTTTTTCCCCGAGTGGGACTAATCAAGAGTCAAAGATAATACCATATGAAGCTTCTATCCTGGGGATAGCTTTATTGTGACTTATCCAAACAAAATCTAAGAAAGATTTGTCCTTTTTTAAATCTTATTTCTAAATTTTGCCCCTGAGCTGCTTCTGTGTGCCTTTTGCTGCAGAGGTTTTGAGGTTTGAAAAGTTCTCTTAGGTTCTCCCAGTATGAGTTTTAAGCAAATAACCAGCTGACACATTTTAAGAGGTGACCTAATTTAAGATCCCTTGTGAACCATTAATTAATTCATCATGTTGATTTATTTCATCCATTGCCTGCTTTGTCTATTCCCATTACTTCCTAAGAAAATTAAAAATTCTTTTAATTATTAAAGACTAAAAAAGACTTATGAAGTCTTTAATTTATTAAACTATTTTTCATGGATTACAAATACATCATACACTAGTGACTTCTCTATATTAGTTCCAATAGTAAGATAATTCATGCCCCCAGTGTTCTAGAATAATCCACTCTGAGCATATCCTCCCTTAGTAATTCACACCCCTGTTCAGGAGATGTCCGTTATCGCTTGTTCCTCTGACTACAGTTGAGAAAAGCGAGCTTATTCAGTGGACTTGTGATGTTGTAAACAAGGTATTTCTGAGCGTCCACTAACCATGATACATCACTAACAACATCACGGACGCGACTTCATACGCAAGCTATATTTTCTAAAACACAGCTAGCGTCTGTTGCTCGTGTTTCAAAACTCAGCACGTTCCAAATTTCATTCATTTGGACAGCAAGTGCAGTTGGAAGGGTCTCTCAGCGGAAGTGTAAGTGGGTCTAGTATTTCTCCAAGCTGCTTGGAAAAAGCTCCCACAAGAGAAGAATTGAATTCTTCTGTTATGTTATCTCTCGCCTTTAGGGAAGCAGCTAAGTAGAAAACCAGGGCTGGAGCGGAAGAGGTCTTTTCCTACAACCACCGGTCTACATTGTAGGTACTATTTCATCCGTATGACAGAAATGCTATGGATAGCATTATACTTACAGTTACAGGTAAAAAAGCATATTCTTTATGCAAATTAATTTCAATTCCCACTTTATGCTTTGCTTCAAACTGTTCAGTGTGCCCCAACCCCTGTTCTCCCCCCACATATCCAGCTCTTACCACTGTTGAGAAATGAGTGAATCTTAAAGGCCCAGAGTCGTAGAGGGAAATGAGAGAACACCCTGTTTCCCAATTTTAAACCTCATCCTTTATGTCAGTTATATTTTTCCTTGTGGCTTAGCTTGATGATTTTGCAAAGATTACAGGAATAGTTACAGAGTGTTGCAACGTAGAGCGGCAAAACAACATCCGAGATAAATTTCAGAACAAGGGTGATGTGTCTTTTTTTCTTTTTACTAAATGCTCAGTGGATTACATGATCGCCACCATTCACTAGTCATTTTGCTCTCCTCTGCTGCTTCAAATTTGGGTTCAGATATTTTTGTTGCGGAAGTCATAGCAGACCAAAACTTGAGGTACCGTTACAAACGGAAAGCTCAGACTATCATGAAATTAGGCAGAATTTCTAGCAAACCGGTTTGGGTTTTAAGGAAACCGTGCAATTAGGTAATATTTATCAAAGAGTCTATTTTAATACAAAACAAAGTTCACGCAAGTGAGTTAAGCCTGGTGCATCTACCAAGACCTTGTTCCAATTACAGAAGTTCTCCCTGGAAACCGTTCCCGTCTGTTTTTGTTTTTTAAACCGTTGCTCTTTGTTCCTATAGTTCTTGTGGCACTAAAATGTTGAAAGTTTATGAAACGTTTTCGTAGGTAAAATGTTTAATGAGCAGCGAATTTAACTGAAGTGTGCTAGACACTGTTTTCAATTTTTGAGGGTTTACAGTTCTTTAAAAATGAGGGGGAATTCAAGTATTTTAAAGGAGTGAGCAGAGCTCACTGCACAGGTAACTCCAGCATTAAGATTTTTATAAAAATGCTTCCTGGAAATGCTGGGGCAGTGGTGGAAAGTGGCGGGGAGGGTTATTTTGTTTTGTTTCGGTGGTTTTTGCTGTTTGATTTTATTTTTCTCCTTTGGTGGGTTTGCTTTTTTTGCTCTTTCATCTTTGTTGTCTGAAATGACAAACGCAAACTCTTCATGCTTTTATATATACCTTGACATCTCTCCCTTCTCTTACGTACCCACTTCTGCTCTGAGAGCACAGAGTCTAGAGAGCAGGCTTAAACAATTAGGTCCCAGCAGTGCTGAAACAGATTGAGCAGCAATATGCCACGGCCAAAACAGCCCTTGCCCACCGTTACCGACAGCTGGAGTCAGCGAGAAAGAAGAGACACGAAGGAAACTCTTTCACGTTTCAGCTTCCCACACCAAAATACAACCTAAACATCAATGAACGATCTACTCCGTGCAGGTTTCTGAAGAGTAGCTCAAAGTCTGCTCTTTGCCGTTTAAAATGAGAGACCAGAGATATAAAAAGGACACTTGCAGTTTCATTCCAGTAGTGCTTTAAAACAAAACCGCTCATTCAGTTCAGTTTTATACTTCGTTCCTTGCCAGATGCTGGGTCGGAGGGAAAGCAAAGTCCTAAAGATCTCCAGCGCCATTTCAGAGCTCCTGTTTGACAATGCCCATGCCTGATTTCTGAAGAAATGGAAATGCAGAGGGTTTGGGCATCAGTCCCTTCTTTCCTCCATAAACAAAGGATTCCAAAGATCCAAACTTCTACAGGTTTTAAGGATGTGTATATATATATATGTATGTACAACTTTTTTCCCCCAAAATTAACGAGATTAATCTCTGTGGTTTGAAAATAAATTCAGATTTCAAAATAGCATTAATTCCTATGTATAACATCTCTGATTTTAAGTAACAAGTGTTGCTTAGTGTTGGCTTGTTGAACTATTCTCCCACTTCCTGGAAAAACTGACAGCTGTGAACAACAAAAAAGATATTTTCACACCATACAGAAGCAGGCGGTTTCAGAGAGTTCTCCTGGATTTCTGGTGATATTACACAAGGGGTTTATAGGAGAATAAACACTTCCACGACCCAAACCAGATCCAAGTTTCTAGATCATCGATTCGCAACCGTGTTTGCTTCAGAGCGAACGTAATGATCTGCAGTGCTGCAGTTGTGTTCTTTCATCATCGTAAACTGACACTCATTTTAATAACTTCCAAATTATGCCCTTGGTTCTTAAGGAAAAGAACCTCAGCCTTATTCAGTTATTGTTTAAATTAGTGCTGAGCTAAATCTTTGCGGCATGTAAAAGTATCTCTGTATTTTTATTTTATTAAGCATATTAAAAATGAAAACATCCTCATCCATTCCAAGATGTTATCTGGAACATCTTCAACATTCTGTTCTTTGGTGGAATTAGTCCTAAAGCTTTCCAATGACTTTAAGTTTGTTTTTCCCCTGTGTGCCACGGTGGCATGCTGCCATCCTTTTCAGGGCGGTTTTTTCAGCTTTGCTTTTACTAGCAAAATGGAGAGACGTGAATGTGAAAAAGCAAACAAACCATTTTTATCCAAAACTGCATTTTGAAGTACCCAAACGAAACCAAAAGGATCATATCCCTAAACATAAATCAGTAACCATCATAATATATATGAGAAGAGCTTTACTTCATTGGCTTCAAAACCATTCTCCAAGTAGTTGCAGGCTGCCATTTGTCAGTCTTGGCCTTTTCTCTGCCAAACTGAGAGAGGTCAGCCTCTCTGCAGAGACCACCAGTAACACCTACACAGCCCTTCCACAGGATCCACTCCAATTTTTCAGCATTTCTCTTGAACTGGATTCCGAGAGCCTCGCCAGCACTCAGTTCCCTCGATCCGTTCTATCATCAGTATATGTTCCTTGCCGCTCATGATGCGAGCTGTACTAAACCCTAGCAAGCGCAGGACTTCTCCACAGGCAGTGTACCTTTTAGTCACAAATGTTTCTGATAACGTAACTATCCAATGACACAGAAAAGTGGCAAACTTTCAATCCCAGTGGCAAATATTTTCCAGTTCAGCTGGCGTCTAGCAGCAGCTGAGGGACAAAGGGACAGTTGGACTTAGAATACCCCAGTATGTGCTTCTGCAGCGTAAGCAAGAAGAGTTGAAAGCAGTTTCTTCTTTGTTTTGCATAGCACCATGTTGTGTGACACTGCCTGATTAACCAGGAGAAGCTGCAGCTGTAAATGGGAAAAGCAGGAGGCAGTACAAATACAATCCTGTGCTGAGTATACTTAAGCTCTTTGAACTTGTAGAGATCTCATGGTGAATTTGATTATGTCCAAGCTTCCAGGGAAATGCTTAGCCATAGGCTGAAAAAAGCCTGAAACAGATTATCCTTTGGTATGAGATCTAGTAACAAAGTCTTTTAAGATTCCTCCTGTCACATTTGAAACAGTAGAAGTAAGTAAACATAGTATATTGTCATGAGATATTTAAAAAAAATATTATTTTCTTCGCAAAATGTTTTGTTTCCAAAAAAAAAAAATCACAGTAAGCTATGGTTTTACATACGGCTCTAAACATAGCTGTTGAGTCTTAAGTGTTCTAACAAATGAAATTTATCTGGCAAGATATTGGAACTCCATTATTCTACGTAAAAACTTGAAGAACATACTTAACAGCTAAACTGCGTTGAAATCAAGTGTACCTCAAAGCAATTTTTTGTTTACTATCACCTTTAAAATGCTTCCCTGGTTTATTTATTATTTAAGGGAGACTGAGAATGAACCAAATCAGCAGACCACAACAGCAGGTGATTACACAAGCTTTCCCTATTGCAGTTTATTAAAAAAAAAAAATAATCTGTTATTCATTGCATCTTTCTCAAAACTGAACCCGAGATGACTTATTATTGATATATCATCATTGTAATTCTGCTTAATTAGAGTTCAGAGAGTCATGCTGAAAAGAGTAAGTATGGTAAGGATCATATCTGCATCAAGACAACAGTGTGTTGAGGTGGGGAGATTCCCCCTATTTTAGCCTTGTCTCCAGCACTGCTTTTATTTTGCAAAAGCAGCTCTTCCTTGTCAATAACTTCTGTGCCTCCCATATATGCTATTAAGTGCATGCAAAGATTTCTATGATCACAGGAGGAGGTATATAGTTCCTTCCTAGGTGCGAAAATACTTTCCCCTTCACAGGGATAATTTTGAACAGCCTGGCAGCACGAAATCTCTGCTGTCACAGTTGGAAGCTGAAGAAGTCATCAACACAATACATTGATTTCCACATATTAAATTGTGTGGAGATCCTGCATTTCTTTGTAAACTCCTCAAAGTCCAGACCAATAGATTGTTGGAAAATAGCACCGATAGGCAAAGTTGCTCTAAACCTAGGTACCTCAGGAACTCATTGCAGCTTGAAATCATTTTAAGATCTTGGTAAATATTTTCATTGTGACTTTTTTTCTTCAAACCTTCAAAATCTAAGCAATATTGTCGTTTTGTTGGCAAATAAGAAGCGTTTGTTGGGTTTTGGTTGTTTTTTTTTAAATAAACATTCTTAGCAGATCAATACCTACATTTAATTACTAATCTCAGTTTTTTCATAGGTGTGATTAAAAGTCATACTTGTGCAGAATTTAGGCAACAATTCTGAATGCTACTAATGCCATTTAATTTTCAAGTAAAAAACCATCATCTTCAGGTGCAATAATGGAACAAAAAAATCTCACTGTTTTACGGTATCATGGAGAAAGAGACCGATTTGTTGCAATTTGTTCAAAGTACTAGAAGTTTCTAGTAGAGACTGCTAAAAAATTACTAACATAATTACGGAAAAAGCAAGATTTGCAGGCTTAGAACTGAGCTTTTCAGTGACTGAAAACCGCTGCCTTTTCTGTTTTCTAAAATCAACGGGCTAATAGCTTCAGTGAGTGCACCCCGAATCTAGCATCGAGTTCCACGCCCACCTTCCACAAACCAGAGTCCCAACTCTTTTAGTCTCTCACTGGAAGGCAGCCGCTGCATCTCCTTAGTCGTTTTCATTGCTTTAACCCATACCTTTTTCCAATTACATTAGATATTTTTGAGGTGTAGCAAACAGAAGTGCACAGAGTGCTCAAAACCTGGGAGTGCCAAGATGTTACACTGTGGTAAAGCAAAGCTTTCTAGGCTTAACGAGTCTTACACCACGTTGTAGGGGAATACTCAATGGATCAGTACAAAAAGGAAATGGAGTAAATAGAGCTTTACTCATTAAGATTATCCCACTATAACCATGCACTTGATGCCCTTTTGTATATAATTGCCACATCATAAGTAGCGTGCAAAAAATACGTAGACTTTTGTAGACATTACTAAATAATGAGATGTTAGAACATGAATACTCCAAACCAGAAGAAAGGATAAAGAAGCTGTATTGCTATAGTCAAAATCACAGTTGCTCTGAAAGTCAGCATTTAGGATGGACCAACGCAGCCACAATCTCAGACAGAAACTATTACAAGGTGTTCCGAAGCTTTTCAGAGAACCTGGGTGAAACTAAAGAGTCACTTTTAACTCCTGCCTTCTCACAGAGACCAGACAGAAAGAAATCTTGCCAAAATCTGTCAAGAATTCTTCCTCATTTTCTAAGACTGCAGCACATCTTATGTGAGTGTTTCCATCAGACAGCACCTACAAATCCTGAGGTCTAGCTACTTCAAACCCTTCAGTCCCGCGCGACTCCAAACACTACATTAACCTTCCTTTGCTTTCCACAGGGAGCACATCTCCAGTAGGCAGACAGCAATGCACGGGCTAAGTCACGCCACTGATTTGTGACTAAATTGTGCACGCAGTTTGTCCTTGGAACATTAAAGAGAGGATGAAGAGGCACAGAAATCTTCAGGGTTAAAGACTGGAATCTGAAGGTTGTCGAAGGTCGTAATCTGCCAATTACACGTGCTCCCTTTAAGGTGGTGCTCAAAATTTGTAATGGGCAGTAGCAGAGGTAAACGTTTCCATAAAGAAATAAGAGTTACTTTGGTAATATTTAATTTCAGATTTAAAAATCCAAGTAAATGACTCTGTCCTTCAGTCAATACCAATTTCTAAACACAAGGATATGCTTTTGGTAAACCACAGGTAAAATGCTGACGTGTTTAAAACCTGGCCACTGTCTGGAAGACCGATGCGTGGAGAAAATAGGACTCTGCTGATCACAGCGGAGAGCAGGGCTGGGGGAGAGTGTGGCTGGGTGGGGGGTTTAAACTTGCTCTACTTCCCGTGTGTCCTTCTGCAGCTAATCACAATGAATACTGCTTCCCATACCCGCGCAGCCGTAATTGGAGACTGTCAGCACACAAAACTCCAAAGACACCCGGGACGGCGTGAAAAGGTTCTGCATCTCTAAGGTTTTCAGCCTTCTGCCTCATTATGGGAGAATGTTGCTGACTCTTTGAAGAACTAACTGCAATTTAACAAGTAATTTTACAGTATAATAATGTAACACTGGTGCTGTATCGTAATGAAAAATCTCTGTCCGTCGCTGCTCCAAACAATTCAGAGATCTAAAGCAGCATTTCCTTTGTCTGGATGTCATTGGTGTCAAGGTCAAAACTCCTTTTCCTTCAGAGAGCTCAGAATGAATAAAATAAAGACAGAGATATTCCTTCATGTTCCCTGCTTTACTCTTAGGAAGTTAAACAACATGTTTGAGAAGATATTGCACAAACTTCTGTGCGAATCCCACATATATTTCAGTAGCTTTAGGTGTACGCTCTGTAAACAAGTTCATTGGTAGAATAAGGTTGAATTGTTCGACACGCCTTGTGATAAAAATATTCTTGTGAATAGCAGGAATATTTCTCTTCCTCTCTCTTTATGCTTATGAATTTGTGTCCAAGCACAAGCTTCTGTGTGACTGCAGAAATGCTTCTGAAGAACAGAAAAGCAGCTCAGGCTACACCAATCAGAAGTAATTAGCATCACAACTGTGGACCTCAACCTGGAGATTAGAAGAGGCGATTTTAAAAGCGAGGATACATCTTGACTTCTGCCGAAACAATACTCCCATGCAGGAGTGCATGCAGAAGATTTGTCACGTTAATATCACACCAACTGGTCCTTATGGGTATGAACTGGAATCTGCAGTAGCAGAGAACCTTCCACTTCATTTCAATTCAAGCTAAAGTGTCAGCACCTCCAAAAATGTAAACATTTCCCTTTTCCCAGCAGATGTCATGAGATCTACAGTTTTTCAACAGTAAAAGCATATAACTTCATAAAAGCATATAACTTTATTTCCTCCTTCCATCTATCCTGACTGTTACATAAAAGACAAACAGACTGAGGCTAGTTTGCAGAATTACTTTAAATGAGCTGCATTCTTTTCCTAAGCAAATATTTATGAAATTTGAAGACTCAGACTTTATGGTCAACTCCACAGAGCTGGTAACTCATACAAGTTCAGCCACTCTGCAATGACAGAAATAATAAAATAAAAAAAATATTTGTTCATCACAGGGTTTTTACGTTTTGTAGTTAATGTTTTTCCAGCACAGCAATTCATTTTGCCGGTTAAAAAAATACTTACTGGTCTGGCAAAAGTTAAATAAAATACAGGATTAAGTATTTATAATATGAGTTCCTAAGACCTTAATTTGTATTAATGCCCCCTTCTTAAAGTTTCTGACAGAATTCCATTCATAATGAAATGTTCAGAGGTAATTATTTCTCTTTCTTCTGCGTGAATTATGAGAATTATTTATATACTCAATCTTAATATCATAGCTTCATTGCCTAATAGGAAAAATCCACAGGATATGAATCATTCCGAGAAAGAATTAAAATCTTTTCTTCTGTTTTAAATAAAAAAAGAAAGATGAAAAGATTTCTAATGACATAAAATCCACACTGCTGCAGGCTTTGCTTGCTAATCAGAGCTCTCCCTACGTAACTCAAAGCTGCTGGTTCATACTTCTAGTCTCCTTGTCTGTAAAGCTATAAACTGCAATGCTATAATGATTAGTTAATGAAATAGTGGAGTGATAATGAGGCTATCAGAAATGTAAGTTAAATTATTAATTAAAAAAGGTAAAGAATAAGTAATAAAAGTAGCGAGTTACATGGTCCTTTTTGGGAAAGTATGGTCAAAAGATACGAACCCAAGCAGCGGTTTAGCGCCTAGCCTTCAGCCTGCAGTCATGTCGTAATGAAACTCCTGACATTACAAATACCTTCATTTGACAGTTGTTCTCACTCATAAAATAATGGGCCGTGCACAAAGCGTATTACAAATTGCAGATAAGCTGTAAAAGCCATAAGAATTCCTACTGACATTTATTGCCAACGAGTAGCTTGAGGATGTTGATACATATTGATAACAGTCTGCTTTGTGACATTTCGAAAGTTTCCTCCTAATTCACTTTCAAAATATGCAACGGTATTTTTTCTACCATACCTTCAAGTCATTAAGTGATTGCAATAACCTCCTGTATTTTTAACGGATTTTCACCTGTTTCAGAGGTATTCTTCCATACGGGTTGTATACGTTTGTCCCCCAAAAGACAGTTTTTCTTACGATAAAAAGGTAGGTTCTCATGAACAGTCATGAGCAAAGATTTGTTTACCAATAGCTTATGTCATCAGCTATCGGTAGTGCTGTTACTATATCAAAATCCCTCGAGAGATGAGAGGATTGCGTGTTTGCCACTACATACACGGATACCTATGTACACACACATACACATGCCAGACATCCTCACATGGAAGCAATTCTACCTGCATTGCCCCCAGTTTTATCCATTGTTTGGAGGACCAAAGAAAGGCTGTGAATCATACAAGTGACTTAAGACCTGATCCTGCTCCCCATGAAGCGCTACTTTGGCTGTTGTCTTTCCTAGCATAGAACGCAGTGATAAACTCCCAGTACACACGTGCTTCAACCATCCTCCTGTTCCTTTGAACCAGAGCTGGAAACTTCTTTTTTAAACCTGTAGAGCATTAAAGTGTTATATCATCTGTAATCCCTGCAGCTGAGACTCAGCAGTGCTCCGCCTTGCCCCAGTCCACTGCCCAGGATATTCTCGTTTAAGAAGCTGGTTTTTCTGAACTGGGGAACACTCAAAATCTCCGGACACTGCACTTCTGTCCTTCTCTAGGTCTTGTAAAATCTGGAGTGCTAAACTTGTTTTAATACCTCTGCAGAAAACAGTGAAATCCGGAGCTGCTTTACTCCAGAAATTGTCGTGTGGCGAGATCAACACATCGACATTCGTGGTTTTTTTTTAAACAATACCATGACAAGTTTTGGACACAATTGACAAACCACGACAACTACAAATGTTCTTACTGCTTCCGAACTTTCTAACAAGTGGACTGAAGGAGTGTGTTTCTTTCAAATAGCATTAAAAATACTGCGGGCAAGATTTTCTCTGTCACACATGAAAATGCTACATTTACAGTGGGTTTCGTTGTATTACTCCAGTCACTGGTTTATTATCTACAATTCCTTTAGGAAATGTCACAAATCCACAGGATGTCCTTGAGCTTTACATTTTGCATTTAGATCTTTGATTTAACAGATAAAAGACATAAACCCAGACAATTCCCAAGTGACTATACATCTGTAAAAACCCAGAAATAAGTTATTCAAGTCAGCATATTGTATAAATTATGATCAACAACTTTGATTTCAAAGGGGCTTTTTTTAGGTATGGAAAAAGAAAAATATTTGGTCTCAGAATAATTGCTGGGGTTCCACACTTCACTTCAGAAACCCTCACCACATGCTCAGAATTTGTGTCATCTGTTTAAAAATAAACACAAACATAATGGCCCCAAAAGTGCATCTTTTGAGCAGCAACTGCAGCAGTAGAGCTCTGTAAGATGTGGACACTGGCTAAACAGCAAGTTTATATTTAAAATAAATACTCCTGATGTAATAATGATTTTAAATTAGTGACAATGAGAACCAAAGTGTTACTATGGGAAAAATAATATCTCTCTACGATTGTTTGCAGCAGCTGTTTATTAAACCAGTGCTTTCCTATCTGTTGTTCACGTGCCATGTAATACTGGCACGGAACAAACACGGAGGGAGAGGAGTTTGCTCCCAGGAAGCTGGAGGGGCAAACCAGCTAGCCCCATTACCTGCATCCCAGCCTCTCCAGAAAGCCAGTCGGGTACCGCTGGCCAAACTTGACCAAATCTATTTGTACACTGTGCCTTCTCACAATAAGTGTGTCAGCGACCCTATAAAGAGCTTCCTCCGGGATGAAGGATGGCTAAAAGCTGAATGCTGGCTCGATTCAAAAGGAAGGTATCCTTTCTGTGGGGAAGTCGCTCAGCTCCATCAAATAGGCATTAATTAGGACCTTTCAGTACTGAGCTCCACTGGGAGCCATCAAAAGCATTTTCTACTCACAGTCCAAGAGAAGAGTCCGGTGAAAGGGAGCACAGGTATAAAGAAATGGAAACGAAAAGGGAGCAGTCTGCCCCCAGTGAATGAGCCCTGGATTCAGGAAACCAAGTTGCAATTTAGGATAACGCTGAGAAGAAAAGCATAGCTTTGAACTCGACTCTCCAGTTCTAGCAGCTGTAATGGAATTATAAATAGGCCAGGCTAAAATAGCAGTTAAATATAGATAAGAATTATGTAGTTGTTTTACTTTGGGTTTTAATCTTGTTGTAGAAATGCTGACACTGAATATTGCCCAACGTTGCCTTTCCTTTGTGATAAAACCAGCCTGGAGCTGTGGGCTGGGACCACAGGTTAAACACAAAAAACCCCTCCAGGATGTATTGTTCCAACAGAAAAGGGGGAACAAAAGAGGGCAAGAAATACAAGTTACTGTGATAGAGGTAGGCAGTCCTTGCGGTAAATTGCTAGGGCTTTCAAAGCAGCAATTTTCAGGCTACAGAAGGACATGGTCGTGTTCTTTCAGATACAAGTGCTGAAGAAAAAGGCCTTTCTTCCAGAGCGGAGAAAGGCTTTGTGTGATGGGCAGGGCAGTCATCCCCACTCCCCAGCCCCGGCTAACACTGCTCACCCTGAACGGGATGCTGCACCCACAGCTAGAGCCATTCGTGGTCCTTCACTAGTTGCTTTCTCTCCTTCCAATCACAGGAAACAGAATCACTGAGAGCGAGTCAGAAAAAGTATTTACATTCAGAAGATGTAATTCCAAACTAACAATTACTTTCAAGAAAACTTCCCCTTTAGCTCAGAATTTCTTTTCAAAGCATTACATCTGTAAGTTTTCTCCCTCTTCTATCCAGAACTGATTCTATTTTATTTACACAAGTAAAAACATCTGACAAATACCACCGTGACTATTTGAATATTATGAGGAGAAGCTACGCCCCCCATCCCCAGGTTAGCAAAGCATTTAGTGATTTTCCAGGTCTGACTAAAGCTAAACGTGCAAGGATTCTAGATTATTTCTACGTCCTAGAATGCATACCCTGATTCAGGAGTAACCAACTCTCACATACTTTCAATAAATCACAGAATAACAAAAATCTGATTTTTTTTTTTAGCACGGCTCCAATGAATTTTGAGCAGGGTGAACTCAAACATGCCTTTATTTGTTTTAAAGGAACTTCTCCGGGTTGAGGCTCATTAAACCAAAGACAGCCACAAGCGGATCATGCACCTATGCCCTCCACTTCTTTACCCAATTATGTTTCTCACTCCTGTTCTTAAATTCATACAAATTAGCGCACATCAATGGTTTTAACTAAAAGAAACCCAAGATTATATAAAAGCACACAGAAATTTTTACTTCATATTTTGCATCAGTTTTCCACACTATGGTTTTGAAATAAGCAGCGAAGAGAGAAAGTTTACATTATTTCAATAAACATCTGTATAATAAAAGTACTTGCTAATTGGAAAGGTCAGAGTTTTCTACTGCAGGACTTTCATAGCTCTTAGACCAGAGAAAAGTGATTGTCACATACTTCCTTAATTTTAGAGGTTATTTTATGTTTTAAATAAAAGATTTACAGAGTAGACTTCCTTATTGTATAGTTCCTGATGCCCTGAAATTGCTGTCCTAGTTCAACTAACTACAGAACATTATTTTCGGGGAGGGGTGGATTTTTGAAGGTTACTGCTGTCACAAGAAAAGCAGCCTTCTTTCCACAAGCCAAACAGGAGCTTAGGCAATATCCTATATAATAGTCTACCAATTGTTTCACTTTGAAGTTTGGAAGGATTAGAGGAAGTTCATGGTTTTCTCCAGTGTGCTCTTGGGATGCTTCTGCGGTTTGACAAAGCCATATAAAATTGTTTGTGGAAATTTTATAATATTTCCTACTGCCACTAAAGAGTAAGCTCAACCACCTAAGTAATTTTATTTATGAGTACAGAAAATTTGAAATGCAAGACCAGCACTAGTTGTTCGATTACGGATTTACCCGTTCCAAAGTTTTCAGTCTCAGGTCATTTGAAAAAAGGCATACCACAGACTACAAATAAACCACCCCACCCGCTAAGAGATAAAAAGATGGGACAAAAGTGCCAGTATCTGCAAGCAGCCATAGACATTACTGGCAGTCATACTGCCTTGCTCTCAGGCCTCATAAATTAAGCCGTGCTACGCGTGGCAAGTAGCTGGATGGGAGTTCTCTAAGGAACACCGTGTTTATAGGCAGTAGTAATGGAGATTAAGTAGCTCTTCTCCTTTCACTGACTCACTACTGAATCAATGCCCCAGGACTGGTAATAAGGTAACTGGGGGACACTATACTGATCCTCAAGTGCTGAACCAGAAGTGCTAAGGTCTAACTAGGTAAGATAATTACCAGGCTTTGGGTTGGGTTTTGTTGGGGTTTTTTCCCCTTTAAAATATATACAATCTAGAACTAAAAAGCGCTACACAAATGTGGAATTTGGTAACAGCTTGTTGACCATCTGAATCCTTGCGCCAGCTGCCACCCAATCTGCAAACCACTGCAGGATTTGGGGGACCCAGTAGCTCCTTTTTTCAAGACCATTTCCTCATGTACTCCATGCACTCCAGAGGTGAAGAGTCCAACACAGCTGGCTCATACCCTCAACACAGGAATTCACTCTCAGGAATTGAAATAATTAGAGCTGGAAACCTTATCTCAGCTGACAAACACCAAATTCCCCATTTTCCTAGCTTTAACTTCAGATCCATGTGAAATATACGGAACAGTAAAGCTTTCTGTAATTCAAACATTAAGTTGATCATGGAACATGCATTGGTTGCACTGTAGTGTTTATTAAAAAAATTACGTTGTTCAGTGTAAGACTATCACAAGATAGAGGTGGGTTGGGGGAAAAAAAAAAAAAATCAAGGCTGTTTAGGCCACCCTGTAGTGACAAGGCATAGTGAAGTCCTTACTCTATTGCTTGAGTGTCAAGCGCTGTGAAATCATGGGCCAAGCACTCATTCTTCTTCAGTTCAAATGTGTCAATAGAAAGAAGAAATGGCCACTTTCGATGGGTGGCGGTCGATGCAATTTTGAAGCATACCCACCCTTTTTTGCCTCCACATTTATTATCAAATGGAGAGTTGAGATATTTATCTTTTCTCCTTTTAGGATCATGTGTTATTCTCCTTTTTTTTTTCTTTAAATACCAACTATCACATTATAAACCTCTCGTTTCCATTTATACCAATGCACAGATCACAAAACCAGAGGAATTATGTAACTTTGCTAATAGGAATTGATTTTCCTTAGACATAGCAGTTCACTGCAAAGACTAACCTTTAAAGTGGAGTCAGCGTATTTTGGGTTCTTTAGGCACTCTGAGTCAAACCTTAAAACAAATCCAACAACAACAAGATTTAAAATTTAAAGAAAAATCAAAACCCAGGCTGACACACTCGTGAACAGATTTGTCAACCTGTGTTTTTTGCCTATGGACCAGCAAAACTACTGGTCGCTTGCATTTGTTCTTACTGGTCTGGTGTGATATATAATCTTCCAAATTATTTTTGTTTTCGGCTGACAGCTGAAAAGCCAAGAAGAACATTCCTATAATGTTCAGGGGTGCCACATGTGTGGTGCCGTCTTTTAAAGCAAACTCGGAATCCACAACTCGCACTGGTTCTGAATATGTTTTAGGCAATTTTATAAAGATATTTTTAAAACTTTCTGTGCCTCATCAGCTGAATTTAAGCGAAATACTGACAAAGTCAGTAGAAGCAGTAAAAAAGTGCTGCTACTTTTGAAGCGTAGTGGTGAACGACACGTTGTGAAGGTTTAGTCTTATTTTTATTCTGTGCAGAATATACAAAAGGTCAAAATAAATTGCCTGGAGGCATATCAGTAGCACAAATTGTATGCCTCCTGTTGCCAAGACATCACAGTGGTTTCTAAGTAAGTCTACTTAAGAATTGAACACCCTTCTCCGACTTTAACAAACCTCACAATGGGTTTATTGTCCCATCGGTCAGAGGATAAGACTGAATTACAACTTTTCCTTCCACATTTTACTGCTCTGTAATGGTGGTCATGAGGACTTGTAAACTCTCCAAACGTGTGACCCAGTTCAATGCAGAAAGTTCAAAGCTGGTTTTGTTAGTTGCTCAGTGTTCTATACAGTATGTACGTTCCCGCACTTGGATTTCAGGATTGCTATATCTTACACTATTACAGTGATAGCACAGAGGCAGACTATTTTTAAAGCAATATTGCATTCAGTATTTGGAATTAAAATTATTTAGAGAGGACATTGACCAGAGGAAATTAGCATGGCTGGTTATAGAACCACTACACAATACTTTTAACATCTCTTCCTCATTGAAGAAAAGCTGTAGTCATGTGGAATTAATGTATGGCATTAATAACGGTGCGGATTTGTAAGAGGAAAGATGCAGCAGAAAAGATCTCCATTCATTTCCTTTTATAATGTCTTCAGTTTGGAAGTGTGGTATTTTTTATTTCAGTGATAAATCTAGAAACACTTAAGCTATTACAAAGAATTACATCCTATTGATGAAATGCTGCAGAGCTGTTCTATTGCAGTCTAATGGGAAAAAGACACAGTGAATAATAAGAAATCATATGAAGACAAACATCTTAATTAGCTAGATTCTACTATAATTCTATTGTAAATTTTGTGGCACTGTTACAAACTATTTCATTTAACGTAGGAGTTCAAAACACAGTCATCCAGTAAATATCTATTACAGTATATTACAATGTAGGAGCCTAATCCTATTACCATTAAATTCTCACAGACTACGGAAAGAAAGACAGTATGCAAAGTCAACTGTACTTCCCAAATTATTCTTTTTACATTTTCCTTTGGGAGGTGATGTGTATCAGGGCATCTGCCATACATAACTGAAGTTAACTACCATTCACTTCATTTCCCTACTTTATTTTGCCCCATCCCTCCTTAACGACCTGAGAAAGGTGATTTAAGCGCCTCATTTTTGAGGTTGTCTGGAGCCGTTCTTACAGGACCATTTGAGCAGTCAGTATCTCTGCAGGTGTCTCAGCCAATGTTACTTCTATAAACTTGTTTTCATGCCTTGATTTTGTGAAAATTTTCAGTACACAAAAGTGTCCATAATACAGAGAAGCTGGAAGGGGAGGAATAAATATTCCCTGTTACACAAAGGAATTGTAAAGGACATGAGAAGTTTCCTTGTCCCCAACTTAAAAAGACAATGAGTGCCACACTTTATCCAATTTCTAATCCTTTTCCAGTTACAGGCAAACAAGTCATCAGCTTGGCATCAAAATGATAAATTTTTTTCACGAAGGCTCTTCAGGATTCTTTTATATTTCTTTACAGTGATATTTTTATTTGTCTTCCTCTGCTTTCTTTTATTAGCATTCCAGCACTCTATGTTTTACTAATGTTAGTATACTTCTTTAGAACACTCTATATGTGAATTTGGTTTCAGTTTCCTTGATCAAATCCAGAAAAAAAAAAATTTAGAGGACTTCAAACATGTATGTGTGTCATCTGTTAACTCATGTATTAAGCATCAGCTATCACACTTGCTGTCCTGGAAGTGTTCCCTGTACTCAAGTTTCCCAAGTCTTAGTTGTCTGTCTTTCTAGCAGGTCTAACATATCTAAGGCATGGTATCCCTCACAAACAATTCTTAACTTGATTTTAATTCTAAGCTCATAAAAGGGTTTAGGGACATAGATGAGCTTTACAGGCCTTAAATAAACAACTGTGACATTCAAACTCCTCACAAGTGCCCCAAAGTTCTGAAGACATTCTGAACAGATGACTTCATTGAATAGTTTGCAGTGCCAAATCCCAAGGTGCATAGATTTCTGCAGCAGAGCATACTCAGAAGCTGCTTAGTTTTATAAAAACTAAGCTCGATTTTTTTACCATCTCTAGATGTAATCGCACTTTTTCATTTTGTCAGAATCCACAGATAAGCCTTACTGCGATCCATCTAGAGAGAAACGCCTCATTCGCTGCCATCAGGGCCACCATTCGATACCTACTCCCCGTGCCCACGTATCACATGCAGAGCTGTAAACGCTCTTCAGAAAAATGCAACGTCCTTCGGTGGGTGATTGACAAGCTGAGGGCTGTGGTGGGGGTTTTGTTGTTAGTGGTGGTTTTGGCTCTTTTTACTTTCTATTTAAATTTTCAATACCACAAGTCTCCCAGATCGAAGCAACTCACCTCTGCACTACGCTGAAGGTGAACTACGTTTTCCTCATCTTTCAGGACTGTCCAACAGGGGTTGGTTATAATCAGGTCTGGATTACTTTCTCCATGCTCTTAGCGCCTCTGCTACAGGTACCAAATACTGAATGGTCAGGAATCATTACACTGTCCCTTTCCAGCTCCAAAGCTACATTAAACATTTATTTCCAACTTTATCCTTCTCTCACTGGCACACGTGTATCTCGGTTGCATTTTTCAAGCCTAATTTTGGCTGTTGATGCTCCTAAATTCCTCTTATACTGAACCCTTCCCATCAGCTAAATTCCCTGAAACAATTCAGCTGGCAGAAATACTACCTGACATGTGCCTTTTTTTTTTTTAAGCCACATCCAATAGCATACAAGCAACAGGAAGATTAACCTCCACATAAGACTGTTTTACAGCTAAGCCAGTTCAATAGTTCGCTGATAAGTCTTTAATGTAAGCTGGCTGACCTGCTAAGGAAAAGACTGAGGCTGCAGAGCTATCACTGAGTCTATCTCCCCCTTTCTCTCCCCCTGAACAGTGCTAAATCACATGTTATTTCAATTAAAATATTTGCAGATATCTGGGAATCTGACTTAAATCCACTGATTATTTTTTAGTTCACGCTAAGGCTAAGGTAGAGAAAAAAGCTTCTGCTCTTGGATCTGGTGCTACCATCTGTGATCCCTAAGGGGCCAGAGACTGTTTCCAACTCTAAGACAAATTTGATTGCGCTTTTTTGTGTGTATGTCCCTCAAATATTTGATTCCTTAAAAATACAGATTTTTAATCTCAGGGATGAAGGCCCTGTCAGAATGAAATTAAAGAAAAACAACATCTGCTTTCTCACAGAAGCACATCAGACTGTTTCGATACCTAAGCAAGCTTTATGGGTTTGACTCCCCGCAGACTTTCAACTCCCAGTCACTTCAGTGGGTGCAGGCTGAACACAAACCACTGAGCTCCAACAGGTTTATGGATGTTGGCGCTAACCCCTTCCCTCCATCATCCAGAACTCAGCCTCTGACTTCAGGAGTGGTGTATCTTAAGCCTTACTATTGATTCTTTCGGAATAAAGATAGGGCCACATTAAATATGACAATAATCCTCTTATACGTTGATTATCTCTTGCTTTTCTACTTAACTTGTGAACTATTTGCTAGTAAGATACTGCTGACCGTTTATTTAAAAAGCCTACATTCAGACAGAAATTTTAATTTCAGAACCAATAGCTATTATCTGTAGCTCATAACCCAGGCTGAAGCAGAAAGAGTGTGTGCATGTGAGAAAACACCCAATGCTCCTTTCAGGTCTGTCTCCAATTTCCATTTACACCAGTTACCATTTCAGGCAGAGGACCACCCCTCTGAATCACACTCTCCAGAAATCCTTATTTGCTCAGCATCAAGTTACAGAGAGGCTAATTTTAAACACCGAACTCCATTAACCAAGGAAATTCTACCAACAGTCTGTGGTGGAGGCATGCAAAAAAGTATAAGTGTACTTCTTTTTTTCCTGTTCTTTGACAGACCAGAGCAGTCCTATAATATTCAAATACTACCCTAGAACAGGTAACATTTTAGATGAGTAAAGATTTGAAAGGCCATCTATGTATAGGGAGAATTGAGATTTAATAAATGGTTGTGCTAGACTTCTCTTGGAAAGAAAATGTCTTGTTATACACTTAAGTATTGCAACTCTAAGTAGCACCAGTGGGTTTCATATAGACTATGAAAAAAACATGCCATGAAATAGAGAGCAAACCCCTTTCTTTGGCATCCTGACTCCCAGCACAAGTTCCTGTGAGAAGACCTCAGGCTTTGTATCCCTGAGAGCGTTTTGTGAATTCTAAACTACAGAAAGCAATTCTAGTAGTCAACAAAATATTTTACTATCTCACAGTTCTTCCAGTTCTTGGACGAGCAAAAGCAATACTAAAGAGTGAGTCTTCTCCAAAGGTGATTGCTCTTTTGAGCAAACCAGCCATGCACAGCCAGAGCGGGCGTTCTGGCGGGAGTACAGGGGAATTCTCATCGAGGAAAGGCATACGGAGCATAAAATCCTTGTGTCCTTCTGTCACCTCATGAAGTGCTTGAAAGGCCACAGTGCCAGAATATATAGTGTTGTTAAAATGTTTTGTATTCTTGTTTTAATCCCCACCAGAGAAACTATGGTATTTAATAACATTTAGCGTGGCTAATACATTAATTCTCACTAAATGTATCTTATGCATATATATAGATATATAGCTCTGCAGTTGCATTTTGGAGCCGTGACCCAGCAGCAGGGAAGCTATCCGTTGGCATACACCATCTGTGGCCCAGTGCCTACCCCTGGATGGAATACCAGAACTGCAGACTACACTTCTTTTGGTCTAGGATAAGGACGGGTAAGTCCGTGACAGAAGTGCTGCAGCAGCTGTATGATTAAATAGATTCAGTACTTAGGGACTTGGTAAAGAATTCTGTTACTCGCGTATAGAGAAATAATGACCCTTATTGCTTTTTGGTTAAACCGGTTCATACAACTGTGTGTTACGCATGGTGTGGTGATGCATCAAAGATGAATTATTCACTTTATACTACGGGTCAGTATATCAAACATTCACAGCTGTCTGAGGAGAGCTTCCAGTAAATCCTGTGATCTTTGAGTGACCTCAAGCAAGAAAGAAAAAAGATGAAAGAAATTAAAATTAGTCTGCACACCATGGCACTGTCACACTTACACTGATGAAGTCAGCTTTGATGTCTTACAACTGCTGGCCTGTCACCAGATTTGCAAGTGTGGAGGCAATCGTGTGCCACCATGTGCTCTGACAGAAACACGTACAGCATAGGGGTGTCTGAAAGAACACATTTCTGTAAAAACTTCAATAGCTGTGGTGTCTGAATGGCAATACATTCTAGAAAAAAAATCTAGAGAAGCAAAGCACACATCAGGAAGGAGACACAGAAGACAAAACGGAACTTCTTTATGATGGCAAGGGCAACATGAGTCGGAAAAACTGGGAAACATGACGTGGCTGATAGGACATACCTAAACCAAACAGCAAATAGACTGGGTTAGAAGGGAGGGGTGAGCTCCTGGTACAGGTAGTATCCATTTCTAGTCTCTTAAAATATTAAAATACAGTCTTAGTGAAAATAGGGTTTTTTCCCCTGTGATTAACACACAAATCAAATCAGAAATGTATTTCAGCAATTTCATATTCAGCTACCAAAAAAAACCACGCAGGGAAACTCTGAGAGGTCCAAAAGACAGTTGTAAAACCAACTTCTTGTGGTGTGTTTTAATTGCGTGGTTTAAGTAAGCAGGATTACATGCTGTTAAAGGAAGATTTTGGGTTGTTACATTGGGGGGTTATTTTGGCTAACCAGTGGTAAAGTGAAATACAAAACACTGTAGAAAATACCCTTTTCCTGAGTTCTGCTGCTTTGCCCTATGGAATACTGAATATGCTGAAAACCCAAAGCACAGCTCAGATTTTAACCATTCTTTTCAATGACATGATTTCTTTTTTGGGGGGTGGGGTGGGGTGGAATTACTCTAACATTCGTGGAGACATCAAATACTGTTTTGATACTTCTGTTAGGTTTGTTTTATTCTATAATACAATTATCCATGCAGATGTAAGGAAATCAATAACACAAAGTGGAGGTGTTAAACAGGAAATTGCTAGATTAAACAGAATATTTCATTACCTTTCCCAGATGCATATTTTGTTTTGTTTTTAATCTGCTCCACTAATGACCAAAAATATCAGAATTACAGTCTGTGGCTTGAATCTTAACATACAATTATCAAAGAGTGCTTTCTTGAATATCATTATTTTCCTGTACTTGTTAGGAATCTGCAGCCTGTCATGTCTGTGCATTATGTATCTGCCAACATACCAGGTGAATCAGAGAAATACTGGTAAAGTTAAAAAATAAACATGGAATTTTCTTTCTCTTTAAGAGGATTTTGACATCCACCATCCATTTCTGGGGTAGTCTTTCTGCCTTTGGAAGTCATGAGAAATTAGACTCAAAAATAATTTTGAAATTTACCTGTCAGCAGGCCCATGAGGAAATTAAATATCACAGATTTCTCTGCCCCAAAAATCAAAGTCCAAAGCGAAGAAAAACTAATGACCTCTGAAAGCATGAGGTGGTGACAGACAATGGAAGCCAAACCTCTAGTGACAAGAGTTTAAAATCACAACCCTACTTAACCACAGCTCTATTTTCACACTCACAAATATATTGTAATACATGTACAACGAAGGGGAGACTCATTCAGAGACTTTGTCTGCAGTTAATTTTCACTTTCTTAAATGCAAACCCTAAAGAGCGAGTTCCCTTATACAACATTTCCTTTGGGGGGGGGTTGGGGGAATAAGGAGAAAGTAGACACTGGGCCTTCTACATTATTTTTATTCTCTAGCTAACTAGAAGTCAGTCTCAATGAAATTTTCTCCCCTAGAAAGTACCAATTACAATACAGAAACTAGAGTTCCTTTCAAATCACAGCAGTGTAGTACTCTTGGCTCCTGCATATTAATATTTCTCAGAAATTCTATTGCACGTTTTAACTTTTCAGGGAGTTTAAATGTCTACGTTAGATTATATGAATAATGTAAGATTGCTAAATTGTCCTCCTCTCTATACTGACTGGAAAGGAAATTTAAATGATTTACACATCAGTGATTTATCTAGAGACCATGGTCTGAATACCCAACCATTTATCTGTTTAAGTTCTACTTTGGTTCATAAAGATATGAGAATGTCTGCCTTAGTTTGTTACTCCATGCAGAACTACTTCCCAAGGAAATTCTGGTCTTACTTTCCACAACAAAAGTGATTAAAAACTCTGTGAATGTGTGTATAATGCTGACCTTATTTGACTGCTCCAGTTCTCAAATATTTACTTACAAAGCAGAATATCCACATATCCTCAAGCCAGTAGGACACACAAAAAACCCAATAGGGCATGTATTCAAGATGCAGGTCATCACAGATGTTATGAAAGGAAGTAAAAAGGAGAGCAATGCAGAACTACTTAGAGTCATCAGTACTAAGGGCGATAGAAATCAAAGCAATGTCATTGGGATGCTTGCTATGCAGTTGGCATATGACTATGCTATTCATCATGGAGGCAGTTATGATGTCCAACAGCATGTTATTTCAAAGAAGCATCAGAGAAGTGCCAGACAAAGCGGCAGAGCAGGAGTTGACAGATCTCTGCAACACAGGCCTCTAGTTCGCGATACCAAGCAGATGCACTTGTGATGTGTCATCAGATTCGCTTTTGCATTTGCTTATTGTAGATCAAAGCATTGACACAGGGGATGAAAAAAATCGCTGGCTCTGTTCTATCACAAGGATTCTTTGATCAGAGGCTACATTTTAAAAAAAAAAAATCAATTTCTTTATTATGCCCCAGTGCACTTACTGGATCCAAAAATCTCTAGACACGTGCTATGTCAACTCCCGTAAGTAGTGCTGAGTCCTTATTTGCACCCTGATTGGATTTTCTCTGGACATTGTCATGGACTCAGTGTCCATGAACTATGAAAATAGTTTTGTTGGTAAGTCTGATGTCTGTAAAATTATAATGTAGTATCAGAAGATAATTCCTCAATACACCTGAGTAGATCTGTGCAAATTCAAGAGTTATTCTTCTCACCTCCTACCCTATAATAGTCTAAGCTAGATTTTTTGCAGCATATACTGCAAGGCAAGTTTTCCAGTACTCACCACAGCTCATGCCTAAAAATGGGCTACACATTCTTCTAGAAATTCCGAGTTATTCGAAGTTGCTGTTAACACGTATGGCTTAAAGCAGCCAAGCAAGGTCAGCTGGTGGAAACCTGCCTTCCCTTCAAGAGACACTAATTCCTCCTGCCTTGTGCTATCAGCCGAGGTGATACAACGTTAGTGGTAAAATATTGATAAGGGCCAGCCTCCTCTTACCTGAGTTCGGTGAAGACTGCGCAGCTGTCTGGACTTCTATAACTTTTTGAACAGGAACACACATTTTCATATTTCTCTCTCCTTGGATACATCAGAACTTGACTGGCCACGACCCCAAACAACCCTGTCTACATTGGCTCTGTTCTGAGCAGAACAACATCATCCAGGTAAGTCCCCTCCAGCACTGGCCTGTAAGTCTGTATCTCAGAGTTCTTGTTGATTCATCTTTAAATTTATGCTGTTTGTTGTTACAATATTTGCAAAAAAAAAAAAAAAAATCCAAACAAAATTCAAGTTTTAGTTCTGTTCCAAAACCTACTTATTTGCACAACACCAGCAAAAATTTTGATACAACATTTCAATTTCTCTATTTTAATTGCTATTAGCAACTTCCTCCTCCCACTCCCCTAGACACAGCAAAAGGATGTCGTGAGAGATGTAATATTGGGCAAGTTTGGAGTTGGGTTTTTTTAGCTGATTTGAGCAAAACACAATCTCTGACTCTTGATACTCTCCTTACACTGGTTTTATTTTCAACAATGCCACCTGCTGTGCTGTATATAAGAGACGTGTGAAGAGCGCAGTGCATAGTCTCCTCAATATCAGCATTTGAGCAATATTTTTTATCCACGACATGCAAGAACCCCAAACTGAGGCAATATCCTCCTAGTTTCTCTTTCACAGTCAAACTTCTCACAGTTTTTCTGCGATAACTACCATTGATCAAGAGCGCTATACTATTTCAAAACAGAAGATGTGTGCTGGGGCACCAAGAAGCAACCATGGCCTGTGGGCAGCTGGGAACTGGCAGCCCACAATCAATAACACTCAGGAATCAAAGAGCAAAATTCCAACATTCATCTGCTGCAGAAGAAAACATTTACTCTGCAAGTAAGGAGAATCATGCCTGAACCCGTTACAGCAGTATAGGTCGGAAAAGCAGCTTCTGGCTAGCTACATTCACGCTGCTTCGAAGCCTTTTCCACCAGGATGGGCTGCTGGCATATGGGCACAAACTAGTTTAGCTCTCACTTCGATTGCTAAACATATGGACGAAGCTGTGTAAAGAATTTTTTATCACTCCCCCACCCCACTACCCACATAGATATCCAAAGGATCCCTTCTCCCAGATTATCAGTTTAGTTCCTGCATAAATACCAAACTCACATAAATTATTTTAAGATCAGAGATACGTACATGGGGTCAAGGAAGGAGGTCAGAGAGACACTTACATTAGAATTTGTGTATTTCATTTTCTAGAGCATTGTATTAACATTACGTCCAAAGCACAGCACAGAAGAAAGTCAACATTTTGCCTTAAACAACACTCCCCCCTTGATTTTTCCCTCTCCTCAAACATACTGAATCACAGGCTTTTAGTATCCATGTACTCTTACTTGTAGGAGATGCAACCAGTTCTATCTGTATCCTTGGTCTCTCACCCTTTTAATGATATTTTCCCAGATCTCTGATGCAGGAAAGTCATTTCATTAAGTAGTGCTTAGATGTAGGTGGCTTAGTGCTTAACAAGTAACAAAATTCATGATGGTAGTGTGATCTGTATGTCTGATCAATAAAAGAACAAGCAAGTCTTTATTAATAAAGCCTAGAAAGCCCTTCAAAACAGGGTTGAACTACATCATATCGATAGTCAGACCTTTAACTGAATTCAAAAGTAAAGTGACCTCAATGTCATATGCCTTATCATGATTACAGCATTAATATCCAAATTTCAAGTAGCTTCAAACTTCCATTGCATGGGAAAGGTTAATATGTATAAATGTTAGAATAGTTTTAATAGTATAGTATAGTTCTTATGTTAATAACTCTCCAATATTGTAAACTGATTACTAGTGGACATTTAAAGGGAAGTTTATTCCTGCTTTTCACTCTCTTCCCATCTTAGTAACAATTACATCACTGTTACTGTGCTGTTGTGTCACACTAACCAAGTGTGGAGCCTTTTCTGGCTACAAGCATATACAACAATGCGTGTTCAAATAACACAAGCACAACTTTCCTCCCTTTCTATACTCCCACTGCCCTCCAACACTTCTTCATAGTCATGACGGTAATACCCAGGAGACAAGACAGGCAGGAATCCTACCATATTCAACTCTATACCATGTAGACATAACTGTTGGCCTGACAAGCCCACAATATAAAAGAAGTAAAACACATCCAGGGTATAAAGAGTAGGTCATACGGGCAGAGGTGATGTTACCATTTACAAAATATTTTACACTGGGTCTGTTTGAAGGGCAGGAAAAATAAAAATTCAGGAACCTCATCAAGATCAAGTTCCTGAAAAGCTGTATCTCTGTTTCTAGAATGCAAAAAAAAAAAAAAACCACAGAAAGTTCCTTACAAGCAAGTGGGAGTTCCTAGACTGAAAAGGGGGAATTCAGGGAAAGCACAAGATGAAAATATATAGGAGCATACCTAAAAAGCAGGTGTGAGATATCTAAACACCCGCTAAGGTATTCCTAAAAAAGCAGACAGAAAAATCATAGCAAGTGCTCGGGGAATTCCTAGAAAGCATCAGAAGCCTTAGAAACCGTATGTGGCATACATAGAAGACAGGCAAAAAAAATGCCTTTCTATGGAAAGCTCTCGAGACATTCATACGATGCAGGTGGAAAATCCCACGTGGGGCATCCCAAGAACGCACATAGGGGGATTTCACACAAAGCTCTTGAGGACTTCTAAGAAAGTGAGAAATCTTCCTTTCCAAGAAGATCTGGTTTTGGCATGGTGTTTCTCCTCTCAGATCATGAAGATATGCTTCATTCAAGAGGCAAGGAAGTTCCTGATCTTATAAGCATTTCTCCTGTTGTCCTCATTCCCTGTGGGTCAGTAGACAAGTACCTCCTGCTGACGTGCTGGACAGAGGAATATGACAAACCTTTCGGCTCCTGAAGACAGCGAATCATAAGACCTTCTCCACCATGACACTCCATGGAAATGTTAAACTCAATGAAGTACTAAGCTTTTACATCACAGATTGAACAAAAGCCCCGTTTAGAGAAGAGACTAATGGAAATTGATGTCTTTAGATGAAAAGTGTCCCCTTTTCCTCACTATTGACCGGTGTCCGGTTCTGAAGTGACATACATTTATAATATCAGCAGACAAAAGGCCAAACACTCACTGCACTTGTAACAGGCAAATAAAGTTAATGTGATTGTGTGAACGTAAGGGTAACGTTTACTGGAAATGGCAGCGTTAATAGGTCATGTAATAGGATGTTTAGAAAATGTAAGAGGATTTGAGACTACATCCAAATATTTAATATCAATTGTAATCCAGATGGCAAGCAACACAGCAAATGATAAAAATAAACCTAAACTGACGCTGAGGGTACAGGCCCCCTTAGACAAGCTCCAGCTGTTCAGCTATCGCAGTTGTATGCTTCTTTGAAACACTCGTGCCTAGGAAGCACATGGACCACAGGCTTTTTACTGCAGACTCGGTGCCGCAAAATTCTATGAGGATGTTTAATGTGTCATAATTTAAGGAAATGTAGCCATAAATACATAGAGCACATGCATTTCAAGTCAGAGCAGTGACGAGACAAATATCATTCCTGGTTTCATTCATTATGTTTCCTGTTCATTCTGGGGCTAGTTCCATGCGTAGTAAACCCAGCCATGAATCAGACCCGAAACACGAAAGGTTGAACTTCCTAAACTGGCTAAGCAGTGTTTTTTTTCCTCTGCCAGGGCTAAATAAGTATGTAATTGTTTATAAGAAACAAAGGAGCTCTAACAGGGGAATCGCTGTTCATCCTGAAGTAATAATCAAGTGTTTGTGAAGCCCACTTGGGAAATACCCAAGTTCAAGTCCCTAACCTGAAGCAGGCAATCAGAGACTCACACACGAGATACGTGAGTGGAATGCAAGAATATTCACCGTAAATAGCCATCTTCCTCACTGTCTTCAACTACTGTTCAGAAAATATTTATCTTTGCCCCTACCAGTGACTTTCAGAAGCAGCACGTTGTATTAATAGATTTAGCGGAAAAGATGCAGCTCAGTATGTGCAACATAAAGGATTCTCTCTTCCCTCATAACTGTTTATGCTATACCATTGTTGAGGCTTGCACAGAGCACCAGAAAACTCTCCCTTTGCTTACGTATTGCCCAACCCTTCATGACATTTTAAGTATTGTTAAGATTATACTCAGGATTCTTAAGTACTCTTGAGACTACATTTAGTTTTTAACACTTGCACCCCTGAGGAGTTCTCAGGGGCACGAAGGAGGTCTTTATTAAGACTACATGACAATTTTAGGCTCAGAAATTCTCAAGGTTTTCTCCTGAGGCGTCTGTCTTTTTTGTTTGTTTCGTGTATCATCTACTCTTGGGGTTTACACACAATTTTAAAGAGGCCACAATCCGACTCATTAGTAAATTAAATGCTATGAGTTAGGCAAGATCAATGGTCATGTACGTTTTAACTCCTATTGTAATCTTGTAACCTGTATCATTATTTCCGGGTAGTTCTTTATTTAGTATGCCTTTTGAAAGACTTATGTCTTAGTATAACCTACAAAATTATTTGCCAGACAGGAATAAACTCAGCAACAACGATTTTCCTGGTTTCCCATACCCACCCCCCCCCCCCTTTTTTTTTTTCTTTTTTAAATCAAAGAAGGTGATTGTTCAATTAGGAAAACAGCAGAAGCATTTGGACTCAGGAAACTTGGCAGGAGAACCTAACCTTACACAGGTACTACATTGCTGATGCTTCCCAAGACTCTTTCCTCTCTTTGAGGCACCGAGCGGACAAAGGGGTAATGCAATTGTAATTTACCTTCTCTGCTGGTATAGCGCTACAGCTGTCCAGCTGCAAATCTGTTTTCTCAGAATTGGAGGGGAGGGGGCATTATTTCTTTTATTTCTATTTTACCCTAAAATATTTGGGGTTAACTTTTGTTTGGGTGCGTGGGATGGCATGTTGATTGGTCATTTCTGCTTAACAGAATAGAATTAAACTATTTTAACTGAGAATTTGAGATCTTCTCCTAGATAAAACTCTCCTAATGTTAAGAAAGGAGGAGTAAAACTAAGTCATATGACTATCAAGAGATTTAAGCAACTCAAGCTGTATTAGTTTGCTAGAAATGATGTTATAAATGGAGATGCAAGAAAATGAAATAATTCATATTCTGACAGTTGATGTTTAGAAGCATATTTTCAATTTAGTAACGTTAAACATGAGTAACAGCTTATCAACCTGAAAACATCCTTTTCTGTGGCTCAGAGAAAGAACCAACATGAAAAAACTGATCACAATGGTGCTGGTGATAAATAAAACATCAAATATCCCAGACAAGTGCAAGAAGGGAATAACAGTTTCACTAAGTTGTCTGTAATCACTCCCACCAGAATTAACTTTCTTCATTTAGTTTCAAAACACTTGACAGAAACTTGTAGCAACACTTTTTGTAGGAACTGAGAGTCATCTCTCCTCGTTTCGAAATGCTTTCTTATACCATCAGTGTGATAATAGCGCAACGACATTTTATAGCTATTTGAAATGCTTTTGGTAGGACTGGTGCTTTCTGGGGCCCATTTTTTAGTTTATAAACCCTCACGAGTTGACACACTAGCTACCACATCATCCTGTTACGAAGCGTGTGTAAGTAGCCCCTTATCTGCACTCAGTATACTTCATTGTCTAACTCTTCATTTTACCCTTGATTCATTTCAGTACATGCATGTCCCTAGGGAAGAGGCTTTGCTAGACAAAAGTATTTTTTTTAGTTTCGTCAGGCAAAGCAATCAGTGGATGAAGTGAAAATGGCACAGGTAATATTACATTTTAGTAAACACTATAACCTTAATGAAAGAATCCTTTCAAAAATAATTCAAATCAATTTTTCTATGAATATTACTGCACAAGGTACACCCAGGCTGGAACACAAAAGACAAATATGTCATTAAGCTAGAAAAGTAACATTTGCAAATGGTCAGAAAAAACCCCATCAAGCAGTATGTACATTATTATCCAGAAGAAACCAAGAGTCCAACATTAGCTGTATTTAATTCTGGTTTTATACCTTATGCTTTCTGAGAAAACCAGCTAGGAAACAAGAGATATTGAAAAGACTCAGGAAACGAGAATGTGAAAAAGTTAAGTTTCATCTACATAAAGTGATAGAATCATCTTAAACGAGAGGAAACAGGAGGTAAAACTCATTTCCCCAAAAGAATACAACTCAGCCTTGGAAAAAACTCTACATGGCACAGCAAACACTAAAGACAGGGGAAGTTATGAATGACATTGGTCAACACGTGATGAACCTACAAGTTAATTTTAGTTACACAGACAGGAATGGCATATGGGACTTGAGGACAGGAAGGGAAACTACAATATTGGAATCGACATTGGGACAGCGGTTACTAGAAATGGGCAAAAACTTGAAGTGAACCATAGAACTACAAAAGGGTTAGCAGCACAAAGAATTAAAAGCTGAATGGCACAAAAAGATTACTTCAACTGCAAGTTTCAGGACTAAAACTAAATGCAAAGCATTGCTTAGGATACTACAGTAATGCAAAGTCAGGAATCGCTACGAAATTAAATACAGGGAAGTGCTGAATTAAAGTCACTGGAAAACATTTTGCATCAGACGACCGCTGGGTTAGGTAATGAGCTTTTGGCCAGCCCATCTATTCCATAGCTCTAAAACCTACAAGCCACGAAACCCAAGACCTCATCTATCACAAATGACAATAAAGAAAAAAAAAAACTGCAGAAAAAGTTGTTGAACAAATCACCAAGGAAAATTCTGAACTGATGATGTGAGTAACTTAACCAGGTGTAATCACTGAAGTGCTGGCAAAGAGAATTCTATTCTAGCAAAGACGTTGCACAGATGTGAAAGGAAGGCACTTGTCCTGAAAGACTGAAACCAAAACTAAACCCTCATTAGGCTCTACCTCTTCACTGAAAATTAAGTCGCATTAATTCAAAGTTATGAGTGGCCAAGACACGTAAAAGTCACAGAAAGAATTGGACTGGTATTTATTTCATGAAAAGAGGAAGCCTTATCACAACCGAGGCAGTGTTCTGAAGGGCATGCTCATTCTCTGGACTCTTCACCCCAAACCTCTCGTCCGTCCGGTTATGTGTTTGATGAACCAGCGTGCTCTGCAGCAATATTACCTTTACCGAACCAGGGTGTGAAGTCAAACCTTTGTTAGCAACACAAGACGCTTCTACAGCTGACAAATTCAGCGTATATATGTCTTCAGAACAGCATCCATAATTTATTTGGGGAATTTAAGAGGGTAACAATAGGCTTGACAGTGTCAGAAGAATTAAGAGAAGTCCAATTAGATTCTTTAGTCTGACAGGAACAAAGAGCATTAGGGAGAACATGAGCGGCAAGAGTGTTCCCGGTGCTCTCTCCCAGCAGATGAAGGGGCTCTCAGATTACTCTTCACCTGCCTCTGCACCCCTATTTCTACATGTAGGCCTGTTTTGAGGGAACTGGTCTTCTTTCAGACAAACCTGCGTCACCAGAAGCAGCAGAAATTTGCAGTATGAAACTTCCCAACTGTTCCGTGATGCCCCTTATCCAGTTAACTAGCAGGCAGAGAAGCTTATTCGGGGGGCAGCTCTGCACATCCATTGCATTAGTATCCTTCAGACAGAGCATTTTCCTTCCTGCCTTTGGAACTGCAGATCTGCGCTAGTTCTGCATAACTGCAATGCCCATTACTTCATACCCGTGCTCTCCAAGCTCCTGGATTTTGCGCCTTCTTAACTTGTTCTCCACTTGGGGCTCGTGCCATTATCCTTTCCTGCAATTTCTAAGTTGTTTCTTTTTTTCCTTTTTCTCCTTTCTCTCTAACCAGTTATGTGCCATGAACTGGAGTTATACATAAACCCACAAAGTGACAAATTCAAGGTGGCATCGTATTATCTCCAGCCAGTAGTGCCTGGGAGAGATGGTCTCCTCCTGTTCTTCACTTACAGGAGAAGACAAGGCATTCCCCAGGCATCAAATGTCTCAGCTTGGCAATTATTCCCTCTCATCTACTCCTTGGTTGTATCCTTTTGTAAGTCTCTTTTCTAAGGTCAGGAGACTCACACAGTTGCTTTAAATACTACAGCCACTATTGCTGGCAATAATACCTCAGTCCTAATTCTTTTTAATTGAAGAGACGGCAGAAAGCATTGACTTCTGTCTCGCCACTTTCATATTTCATTTAAATATCTCTACCTTATTCAAAAAGTCATTTCTGCTTGATTTTTTCTGTTTATCATATAATTTTAATAATTTTCACAGCTAACCAAGAAGCCGAGATGAGGATTACAGAGATGCTCAAATGCGCACACAGAGGAAAGGCCAGGCAAAGCGAGATTTTATGCAGAGTTCTCACTCAGAGCTCCTTCACTTTCTTACTCCTTCACATTTGTCAATATTTTATTGGCAGTTGTACCAGATAGGAGAATACACCAATTTTACACCCATATATAAACTGATTCAACAGGGACAGAAGTTACATAGACTAATCATAAAAAGAAAGAGCAACAGTAATAAATTAACAAAAGCGCCACAATTTATCAAAGCACAAAAATGCACCTTCAGAAGAATTCCTGCTTGAAAAATAATGTAGTGTTCAGTTAATTTTGGAGTTAAAACAAAAAGTGTGCGTTTGCCTGACAGGGTTGGTTTTCCATTTGTCAAGGTTTTTTGTGTTTACTATCAATTCAGAGCATTAAAAAAGCATGCGGATAATCAGCACTCTCTCAGAAGTTCTGCAGTAGATCAAGAGATACAATCTCCAAATGACAGCACAGTCGAAGCATTACAGAGGCAACTCCTAATGAAAAGAAATTAATTTGAAAAGAAGCAATTTTGAATTGAATAGTATAAAACCCAGATTTTTTTCTCATTTGTATTACACATAAAGATGTGTTGGTATGATATCTATAAATGTAAAACGTCCAGGAGACTGAAGAAAAGGTTTTTCTAGAAATCAGCACCTAAGACTTGAAAATTACGCTCAACTGAAAGAATCTACATTTTAAAAGTTGTTCCCGGTGCCAGAAGCTATCAGTTGGGTTCAGAAGATCCCATCTCCCACAGCAACATGTCAGAAAGGAAGTTTACTTTTTAGTTTAAGTCATTTCAGTAGTGTTGCAATAATTGCTTACATTGTAATCTGCTCTTGATTTCACTCAGATTTCAATATAATAGCTTTCAGTTAGAGTAAAACCATCAAGAAAAATAACAGTAGTGAATACATTCATTCCACACCTATTGCCAGCGCCCAGCAGCTACGCAAGGAGATGATAGGAAGACCCAGGCAGCCTTTCTGCACGCTGAGCAGCACAGCCTGAGCTGAGCTGTCTGTAACATCTTGGGCTAGCTCTCATCTTGTAGTAATGGCAATAATTCCAGGTTGATGTGGAAGCAACAGAGGCCAGATTCATCCTGTCCCTATTCAACAGATGGTGTTGACATACCACATTATGAGAACATGCTCACAAAGCCGTACCAAATGCCACTACTGAGCATGCTTCTTCGGCCATCTACATTCCCTTTTCTTGTATATGTTACTCCAGACTCTTATCAACTGTGTCACCATTCACATGGGGAAAAAACTGTATATTTGTACCTGCATCACCACATTCCAGAGATGGGATGCTCAGAGATTCAGAATTGTATTTAAAAGATGTTTTGAATATTTTGAGACATCAAATGCAGAATATCAAAAATATTCCTCAAGTTCCTCTACCTTGATAGATTTTTCTCTTCCTAACCTTAGAATTAGTTCCATAAGTCAGGAGCAACTTCTCTACAGCAAGTGAATCACACAACTAAAACTAGTATTAAAAAGACAACCATGATTTTTTTTTTTTTTAAGTCTGGAAATATTCTACAAAAGTGGAAAAACTAATTAAGGCAAAGATAGAACACAAAACAAATAAAAATATTTAAAGCAAATTGGATAAGAACCTAAACTGTTATACTTGAAACACTCTGAGCAACACCATGTACGCACATGAATGTTTTAGATCAGAAATACCATCACCATCATGAGAACGTGTACAGAAACAAACAAAACCCACTCTGTTCTGTAACGTCTGCTTATGCACTTTAGAATCACGGAATACTAGGCATGCAGGAGATAGCCAAGTATTCAATTCTAACAGAGATGTTAGCAAAGTAATGAGGCTTAATGTTTCAGTATATATAGAACAATGAAAATCTCTAAGGGTAGATAGTAGCGTTATGGAGTTGTAATCTTTTTTTTAACCATTTGGGTTGTAGGTAAACATTTCTGTTGCGGATTGTGCCTGCACAGTTGCTCACAGTTTCCATATGTTTGGAAAACCTGATGAACGGCAGCCGCAGCTTCCTCCCAGTAACCAGCATCTCAAGGCCAAGCGTTTGGGTCACAAAAACCCCCTGCACAGCTCCTTGGGGAGGAGTGGCTGGGAACTGCCTGGTGGAAAAGGACCTGGGGGTGTTGGTCGACAGCTGCTGAAGATGAGCCAGCAACGTGCCCAGGTGGCCAAGGCAGCCAACAGCATCCTGGCTTGTAGCAGCAATAGTGTGGCCAGCAGGACCAGGGCAGGGATCATCCCCCTGTACTCAGCCACACCTCGAATCCTGATTTCAGTTTTGGCCCTTCACTCCAAGAACGACGCTGAGATGCTGGAGTGCGTCCAAAGAGTAATGAAGCTGGTGCAGGGTCTAGAGAACAAGTCCTTGATGATATAAAGGTCTCTTCCAACCAAAAGGATTCTGTGATCACTTACAATTATTATTTGTGAGATACTGGGGAAGTTATACAGCTTCAGCATAACATTGTAGGCTGATTCATACTGTGAATTTTGGACTTACTTAGATTCAGAAAAATTTTACAGACCCCTTTAATTTCAAAATGGTTCTTTGACTTCGTTCTGCACACACGGGCCATACCTGTCCTAACTCAGTGAGTTACAGCACAACAGGTATTACGCATAAAGATCTCAGCTACGAACATTTTCTGCTGTGCATGAGTTTGTTTTTTATGACCTGGAAACTCTTTCTAGATACATTTATATTACAAATAATATTTATTTTTAGTATTAATGTTACAACTCCCACCTATTGTATTCTTTTTATTATTTTTTTTCCCAACTCACTTACAAACTAGGATTTTTTTCCCCATAAAAGATTCTAAAATTCCCTCTCTAGGATGCGTGTTCCTATTGGCTTCATTTTAAGGGTATATAATAGCAACCTGTCTTGAGAGAAGGGTCTCTAATGATACATAGCAGTATAATAGGTTCTCGCAGCACACTGGTGAGATGTTGCACCTATACATCATCAGAGCAGCAGTCAGCAAGATGCAGAGTTCAGGGGACACAGACGACCAGACGCAACCATAAAGAAAAATGACACAGAACCACAAATCCAGTTCTGGTGATCCTGTCTGTCTGTGGCTGAAGGTAACTCCGGAGTCAGAGGTTTAGACAGCACGTGAATTCTGGTACAGGCCTAAGTTACAGACCTTTGGTGACAACAAGAACCCAACAACCAAAATATTTCCTTCTGAGCAGCACCAATATCTTAATTATCTTCTGCTCTTATTACGGAAACAACTTCCATTCAGTAGCACACGCACACATTTTCAAGTGCCAAACCTCTGATGGTAAAGTGCTCAAGTTATGTGCAAGGAGGTAAACGGAGAGCTATTGGTCATTCTCTCTTGCAACACAACCAGATCAAGCAGGGAAACCAGCACATTGCAGACTGGAAACTGAAAATGGACTTCTTTCACACCACACACGAGAATCCAGACTGCTGCAGAGGTACAGGATATAGTGCTTGCAGAAGGATGAAACAAAGGTTTTAACTGATTGTTCTAAAGTTTTAAGCATATGCAAATTTCTACAGTATCATAGCAAGAATGAAAAGTGATAAATATTTCTGGAAGTAGAAAGAAATGTGAAAGGTTTTGTTGTCAGTATTAACAATTTCTTCAGCACTGCAGATCTTGGAGAAACACAAATACATGCTGGGTGGAGAATGAATTTAGTGCAGCCTTGAGGAGAAGGACTTGGGGGTTTGGGTTGACAAGAACCTCAACGTGACCCCGCAATGTGCACTTGCAGCCCAGAAAGCCAACCATGTCCTGGGCTGCATTGAAAGCAGCACGGCCAGCAGGCCATGTGAGAGGATTCTCCCCCTCTACTCCAGTCTTGTGAGATGCCACCTACAGTGCTGGGTCCAGTTCTGGAGTCCTCAGCACAGGAAAGACATGGACCTGCTGAAGCAAGTCCAGAGGAGGACCATGAAGATGATCAGAGGGCCAGAGCACCTCTCCTATGAAGACAGGCTGAGGGAGCTGGAGTTGTTCAGCCTGGAGAAGAGAAGGCTCCACTGAGACCTTATAGCTGCCTTCCAGTACCTAAAGGGAAGTTACATGAAGGCTGGAGAGGAATTTTTTTGCAAGGACACGTAGTGATGGGACAAGGGGTAATGGCTTTAAACTGAAAGGGTAAATTTAGATTACATGTAAGGAAGAAGTTCTTCACTGTGAGGGTGGTGAGACACTGGAACAAGTAGCCCAGAGAAATTGTGGATGCCCCATCCCTGGAAGTGCTCAAGGACGGCTTGGCTGGGGCTTTGAGCAACGTGGTGTCATGTTCCTGCCCATGGCAGGGTGGTTGGCCCTAGATGATCTTTAAGGTTCCTTCCAACCCAAACCATTCTGTGATTCTGTGATTGTCATGTTTACAATTAAATCACAAAAGAGGCTATTCAGCAATTTATACAATATACACACACAATAACATTGTTTCCCTACAATACCAAGCATTTATTCAACTCCCATTCACATTTTCTTTCCTCATGAATGGTTATTTGAAGCTGCTCCTTTTTAAGCATCTTAATATTTCCTTAAAGTCCCTGGTCAAATATTGCCAAAATGGCATCGACTCGTGCAAGTCCGAGCTTCCACAAGGACATACAACCAAAACCACACTGTTTGGAAACGTTACTCAGGAAATTCTCGCGATTAAAAATCCACGTTTATACATGATAATCCAGTAAATTTGCACAGGGGTTACAGTCACAAATCTGAATCAAAATTTCTTCCCCTGCATCCAGTCAAGCATCCTAAATACACAAAACCAATGAGTCCTGCTGTTTGCATAAGCTGTGTAAGCATGTCTCATAGCTTAGCTATATTAATGTACCTTGCTACTGTACTTGAAAAAAATTCAAACCATGAACCCCATTAAATTACAGCTGAAGCATTTTTCAAGCTGCATTTACAGGTTTACGTCTTCTCTCTGCTGCCTTCTGAATGACTAATAGTCTTTGCTTTATTATTTCTGCATCATGACAGAACAGGAAATTAATTATGGTAAGTGGGGTTGAGCACAGAATTCTGCAGTGTAACCACTCGCTTTGTCTTGTCCTACTTTTTGCTTGGCCAGCATGAACGAGGTGATGGGGATGGCATTTTTTGGAAAGATTTCTTTCTACAAATATATTTTGAAGTCATTGTTAAAGTTTTCAGGCGTTATCACATTGCTGCTCTTCATGTTTTCATGTGATAGTTCACGTAAACATTAAAACCAAGATATGGTATAAAAATAGCTAATAAATCTAAAACTACTTCTAACATGAAATAACTAAACAGTATTTTTCCTTTCTGGGGCCAGAAGCAGTGGAAGAAATCGACAAATCTGCAAGACGGTTCAAATTGACCCAATTCTGTGATTGTGAGAGCAAAATTTTTTTGCCAAGCCATTCTTACTACTAATGATAATGATCCTTTAATGTGGTTTTATGCCCTAGTTACATAATGAAATTTTGTGTTGATATGACTCCACTTACATAGATCTTAGAAGAAAATTTAAGGACTTAAAAATGGTCTCTTTTTCAAAGAAAATCATCATTCACCATTCTCTCTGAAGTTACAGACCTGCAAGTAACTTAGCCAGGTATATAGACACTTTTCTTCAATAAGAAGAAATAATTTTAGCTTTATCACATCAATACTTTCCACCATCTTCACAAGCCTGCACTAGATAAATCATTATGATGAAAATTTGAGATATCATTTCAAGTTAACTAATTATCAGTGAAGATCAACATCTAGCTACAGAATATTTCAATTTGTGCTCATTTCTTGAAAGCATTTGATTTCAGTACAGCAAAAGCAGAGGATATTGTCTTTTATGTAGGTGATTTTCTTCCTCCTAGCTAGTTTTTCCTTTGCATCTCTTTATTGCTCTTCTACTTAAAGGATAACTCCGCTTCCAAACTGTTTTGTTCTCACTTCTGTAACTTTAAACATACAGTTCTTTCCAGTACATACACATTTGCTCTTTAAAGATAATGCGAAGGAGTGAAAATGCACTATTGCAAAAGTGGTGGTAGCAGTTTCATCGTGTCACTTCGTTTGGTTTAGATTTGTTTCATCATTCAGATCTACCTGCTGGAGATACTGGTGTTTTAAAATTAAGTTTAAAGACTGCTGCCAGGACAGACTCCAGGTAGTCTGTCGGTGACACACTGAATTCAGTTGTGCTCCCCCGTGGTGTACACGACCAGAACTAACCTGCGCTGACAGAGCTGAGGGACGCAATCCACATTGCACGTCACAGAAACATGGCTGGACATGTTTACTTTTAATCATTTCATCGGTCTGAAAAAACAAAATCCTCTCAAAATTCAAAAGGTCTATCAGATGCCCCTAAATATTGACTTTTGCAGTTGGTATCAAAGCTGACTGCTTTGGGAGGCACAGTTCATCAGACCGCTTGTTGATTAGCAGATCTTACTCCTCATTGTTCACTTCATAGATGTGCATACGCTGACGAAGGTGGTCCTCACACTTTTGGAAGGTTTCAAAGGGGTATATACGTAGCACTTACTAAGGGCTATGTCTTCATACAGTCGAGTTAGCACATTTCTCCTCTAAGGTTACTGCAGCCATCCAGTTTAAATTCACCCCCTCTCCCAGCTGCATTGGCAAATTACTAACAGAAGGAGCAAGTACTTCTGATTTAACAGGGTGGTTTTTTTTTTTCTTTCCTTTGTCTAAATACCATGAGCAAATGGTCTTCCTTACCTGACCAACACTAACAGCAGCTGCAGACTATTTAATATCTATTATTTATTACTACATTATTATATCATTATTGAGCACTAGTATTTCCCTTAACAAGTTGGTTCCATCCACAGTCTGGATTTGGGTGCCATCGGTGCTCGAAAGAATATTACGTTATAAAAAAATAGATCTCTCAAAAGATTAGTGTATTCAAGATTGGAATAAGTTCCATTGATCAACAAATTTTTATCTTTAATTCAACAAAGTGAAAAACTTTGCCCCCGTTGTCGCTAACTTCTCAATAAAACCTGAACATATATATTTATGTGTCAATGTTGTTCCTGTTCTCTCCCCCGCACAGTGATACTTTATTCCTGTATAGCCATAATTTCTAGTTGCTCAAACAGTAATGGGAAACCCATTTTTGGAGATCCAGAAGGAAGAATTCGGTGAAACGACCAAAAGTTTCTAAGCATGTACAAGTACATTTCTTTTCCAAAGTTATCTTACCTAGGAGCCCTGCTTGAACACTGATGTACATCTTAATGTATTCCAATGAATGTAAATTCGAATATAACAAACACAAATTAAGTATAAATCCAGAAACAAGCCTTTTCAATTCAGCAAGTTATGTTTTTCACTGATTGTTTTCTCTCCACATAAACCTTTCATACCTTATATTTCTAACTTAACACACCATAATATAGCATCAGACTTCATAAGCAGGAAACTAAACTTGTCATTGCCAGAAGACATACAGCTCTGCTACTCCTAATAATGGGAAAAATCAAAGCCTGCCTTTGGACCATGGTGACAGGGAAGTTATGCGCATACAATCAAAATCTAATCTCTCCATCCATCTTGGACTGAACCTGCTGGGCAAACGCATTCTTCTGACAGTACCAAGCACTAAACCCAGTACTTTTTCAACATAAGTGAAACATTTGTAAAGCACTGTTATAAAATATTTCATAATTTTTTTAAAAAAGGAAAGAATTATACACAAAATTCCAGGAAAATATTTCTTTCAATAAAAAAGAAGAAATCATTTCCAAAACGTAAAACTAAAATGAAACAGAAGACATCCTTTTAAATCCTCAATAAAAATTTGACAGCGCCCCAAAGATGCTCAGTTATGTGTACCGTGCTTCATTTATACCTTGTATGGTATTAGTCCTTAAGGAGTCCACTTTCAAAGGCAATTCAAGCTCTTTATATCCCAAAATTGACAGATAAATTAACACAGACACATCTACCTTACCTGAATCAAGAGGCGGGATAGAGTAGCTCCAGCTTATAGCCACAGCAATTCTGCCACATGGCTTTTGAACAAGAACTGGCTTCCATCCAGCTGGCTTGCAGCAAAGACAACAGTCTGCACCTCTGTAGACAAACCCAAAGAATTAGAGAAAGGGAAAAAAAAATAAAAAATCAGACTGTTAAGGCTATCCCACAGTCTTTGATCTAAGGTGCTGTAATTTTGATTTAAAAAGCCTAAAATTTCAGATAGAATAAACTGGAGAGATATAATTTATATTGAATTACTTAAAATACTCAAGTAAGCTTAGAAATGTAAATGCAGACCTACTGATAATAAAAAAATACTGGACTTTACAGAGGATTTCAATGAACAGAAGAAATCAGTTTGTGTAAAGAAGTGGAGGCATCAGGAGAGCCTCAGAGCCAACACTAGTGACAGAAATTTCCTCTTGCATCACACACTAAAGAACTTGTTAGCTCTTCTCTTTTTTCTTTACGAATCTCTCCGCATTCCAGAAACTGCATGGCAATTTTAAGCTCTTTAAAGATCTTGAAGAATCTTGCCGAAAAAGCCAGTATAAATCAGCCAGATGATCTTTCAGATTTGTCAAGAAATTACAGCTCTTCCACTTTCCCCTTTATTTCAGGTCTCTGGCAGTTTCAGAAAGATTTCCTGAAATGTTCTGCTCAATGTAATTAGCTATTTACTGCCCTTTCCAGAGGATTTGGCCACTGGTGAATTGAACTTTTCTAATTAACATATTGATTTTTTTTTTCTGATTAATGTTTTTTTTATGACTGCTGTGCAACAGACAAACAAATGGGAACAGTAATAAAATAACAGCAACCCTGACAATAATTCTCTGCTACGGAGGAACTTCTTTGTACCACTACTATGTGGTACGCATCGTTTTTTTCCCTGTTGCTCTGAATTAGAATTAATAACACAAAAAGAATTTCTGTCAGAAAAGAAATAAAAGCAGGGTAGCACTCAAGTTTTGTACATACAGCGCTGCAGCTCAGCTGATGTAGAATTAGAAATGGAAAATTAGCAAAGACTTGATATTTTTCTGGATTTGTGGAAAAAGAAGAATTCTCTGTATTACACACAGTACATCACAACTGCCATTATTACTGGAGAAGCAGAGCTATTGCTTATCACTTCCTCCACACATTAAATTATAAGCCCTATCTCTAATGAGAACTGTTCGTTATCAGCCAAATATTATTTTTCTATTGATGACTAAAATCCTTTGCCTTATAGAAGTAAAAACAAAACACATTTTAGGAAATCCATAAAACACATCTTATTAAAAAGCCATTTCACACACACATATGCACAAAAAAATCACATAAGCAGATTTATTTTAAAAGCAATTAAAAGAAAGGACATTTAGTTAAAATAAAATTTGTTTACAGACGTTCTTTAAAAACAGTGCTTAAGCATTTAAGATAGGGAATCAAGATGAGCTGTATACGTTTGAAAACAACTGCTCAGTTGATGGGTTTTCTGACTGCGAGTCTGATTTTAACTGATTTATTAACTATACTGCGATAAAACTGACCTCACACCAAGAGCAGCCGTCAGTCATGAAATACTCTGCTTTATGGACCATTTGTGCTCATGTTGCAGAACAAACCAGGCAGACCCACCAAAAAAAAAAAAAAAAATCTGGCTGTAATCTCGCTTGCCTAAATTGTTCCTCCACTAGCAAAGGACTGTTCCCATCGAACTCCCAGTTTGTCTCCAGCATTAGCTCTGAACCAAATTCTGAGAGGGTGCAGCTGCAGCCGAGAACAGAGCAGTGAGTTCGAAACTTAAAAATCCCATGATGAGGTGATAGTTCCTGTTCCCTGAATGCTGACACAGCTTTAGCATGGAGAAACAAGTTTATTTTCCTAATCAGAGAAACAGTCATTTAATCCCACATTTCCCTCCAATATCTCTGGGAAAACTAGAAAAAAAAAAAAAAAAGGACAACAGCGCTGACTGTTCACAGCACACCAGTGTTAAATAAAAATACACTCTACGGTTACAAAAGAGGTGTTCATGGTCTACCGGGTTGTCTTTGATTTATGCCACTGTGACCACAATCCAGCCCTAACAAATCACTTCCACCTACAAACACCACCAAGCATATTTTCCCCCAGGGGACAACACTTTAGAGTTAAACACTTGACCTCTAAAGTTGACAAATAATATTTATGCTGCACATTGGTATCCCACAAAAAGCCCCATGGCTTTCTTTGCTCTTTCCCTACCACATATTCAAAGAAAAGTAATACATAGTAAAATACCTGCTTTTGCAAAGCAGGTTCTCGTGGAGTTCTCCCTCCAGTTCAACCAGTATGGAGGTTAGCAGTTACTTCCCGCACAGGTGCTACCAACCGGGAAAGGACAAGCCAAAGCAGGTGCCCGGTGCGGTGGCTATAAGCCCTTCCCCTCACCGGGGAAGCCAATCAGAGGCACCTTCAGCAACAGAGCAGGACTTAAACTGATACACGTGTGGTCATCGTGGAAGATGTGCCAGCTAATTGCAAAGGTACTTGAGAAGGACTTGTACGGGTACAAGCATTTCCTGCTATCTAAATGCTTTAAAATAACTTCTATTGTATTTATTCCTTTTTCTAATATATGTAAAAAATACAGCTGTCGAAATAAAGACAGGACATCCTCCACGGTTCTGGTGAATTACAAACCTAATAAAACACTGGGGCAAGCTGTCTGCTGATGCGCGTTGGCATTACCTGGAGAGAGTCAGCACCCCAGAGCTGTGCAGTCCCATCCACGTGGGTCTAGTGCTCTGCTTCCCAGGTGTGTGGGTCAGGTTTAGTGCGAGCAAAGCACTTGCTTTTGAACTGAAACATAAACCTGCAGGTAAGAACTTGGCTCTCTGATGGAGAAAAGAAAATTTACAAAATACTTTCAAGGCGGGCTATCCAAATCTGTCCTTCTATGTCCTTGAAGACAAAACAACAGCTAATGAACTACAATGATGTGCCTACCACAGCACAGAGATTCAAATATCCATTTCTGATGGAAATAGGCCTTTGGAACCTTAACCCTTGAACGCCAAGTACAATTCCTGTGCAAGAAATACCAACCAATTCTTACCACAGCAAGAAAAGGAAGCTGTTGGAATATAACCCCTTCTATCTACACTGCTCTTTTGACAGATTATTATTATATCTTCTTGCTTGTAATGCTGTGAAAATAGGCTTTTCAGAGAGGCGTGTGAGTATTTATATATGTGTACGCACAGAATAAAGTTACTGAAGGTAGGGAGTAAGTGAACAGTGAGAGTTCGATATTGTGGTGAAGTCTGTAATTAATTCATTCGTCTGTGTGTGTTGATCGTTACGTCTGAAGCACATACAATATCGTATCCTTGATGCACTTTTAGAGCACTTAGCTGGTGATTTTAAGGCACTCAAAGCCGATTCTCTCCATTGACAGGTAGCAGGAAAGGAAAAAAAAAATCCTCAAAACTCGTCAGCCACAGCAGAAGGTGGAAAGTGATGAAAACCGGTATTAAGTCACCGAAACGTGTTTACTAGCACAGCACACCAGTGCAATAGAAGTGTGGCTCTTTCACAAGCATCTGTGCGATGCGAAAGGCACCTGTGACCACCCTGCTCTGTGTGCACACGTCTGACCTCCCAGCTGTTCTGCACTTGGTGTGTTAGTTTTATCCACGTTTCATTGCGTAATGAGTTTGAAAGTTCTTTGAGGAAAGAAGCCTAGAAAGGCCCTGGCGCCCCATAGTATAAGACAAACTTTAATCTTCCCAACCAGTCTGTCTTTCAAAATTCACCTGCAGCCTCACGTCCTTCCAACTCAGCTACAACAGCCTTTACTCACTGTGCATCTCTAGAGTAGCCCTTTGCCTTGTACTGAATTTTAAGGAGCTATGGCACAAAAGGGACAATAGTGGAGACCATGTCTAAAGGAACCAAACTTCTCCACTCTGCCTTCGCTAACAGGATATATTTCTCCTCAGAAAAATGAAGACACTGTCAAAGATTTGGCCCAGAAAAGCTGTGTACGTGGTGATGGCCTCTGCGAGGAGAGGCTGGGGCTGCCTGGTGCTGGCCCCAGCTGTCTCCACAACGGCCCCTCCACACACAGGACACGCCTGGGCCCATCACCAAAGCTGATGGTGCCTCTGGAAAACGTATTTGAGGAAGGGCCAAAGGCTGCTAGGAATGAGGGAAGAAGGGTGAGGAATAGCCCTGGCAGCATCACCGTTCCCGCCGGGGGAGAAGGAGGGGAGGAGGTGTTCTCACTCTACAGACATGACAATCTGCTGCGGAAGGCTCTGAGGTGCCAGCAGCATCGGTGTGAGCCAGCCTGCCTCAGCCCTCACCTCCCTCACCCGCCGGAGGCAGGAGAGGCTCTGGAACACAAGCCATCCTGGTGCTCGAGCAGTTACCTTATTCACAGAGGCAATTTTTTTCCTTCTTTTTCCCTTTAAGACCAGCCAAAAATTTGACAAAAAGGAATGAAAGTGAAGAAATTTTGCATTTAGACGAAGTCAAAATTCAGAGCTTTCAGCGTGCACAGGGAAACATTACGCGGTTTAAGGGTGACTCAACTCAAATGTCATGCAAACGTTCCCCTTACTTCCAAGGCACTATCCTTACTCTGGCCTGGAATTCAACCTGACTATTTCCCAGGAAAATCTGGCCCCGGAGCACAGTCTGACTACCTCGGTAATACTGCTGCCGTATTTCCATTTCCTGTGCTTCACGCGTGGGAGACATGACAGCCTCCAAGACGGAAAAGGGACGTTTGGGAACCCAAGTCTTTGGTTTAGACTCAGATTTTGACAGAAGGTTCAAGGTACATTCAATTTTGTTGGAATGGTTTTTTTGACAAGAATATCCCTCAGTCTTAGAAGAAAATAGTTTCTCTCATCCTCTCCAGCTTCTCTCTTCACCCTCTTTTCGGCACGTGGCAAGGTATCTGTGCTTGATGGCTGGGACACTCGCTGAACTGTAATGACATCAAATTCACCTAACAGCAAATGTCTGCCAGAAATTAGCTTACATATATCCTTAATAGTGGAGCTAGCGCTTTCCGTGCGATTGTGGCAAAGTTGTTGAGCCAGTTGAATCCGTCAGTCTGCTCCTAATCTTTCCTGACACTATGCTTAGGAATTTAATGAGACAATACCCAATTTAACAAATGACAGCTCTGTTGCTTGCGCTCTCCTTGCAAAGACAGTTGCCCTTTGCTGAATCCCTTTTGCTTAAAATGTCATGTGTTTAAGCTGCTGTGACCAGCCACTTTTTTGCCACCAAGTGCTGGGGAAGGTACAGGAGTGAGCTCAGTGCACCACACGCTGAGAGTTAAAAAAGTTAACTAAACGGGGCTGTGGGGTGGAGAAAAAATACCTCACTGGTGGGGAAAGAAATTAAAAAAGTGTGTTCATCTTCATTAAAACCACTTTAATAGTCTCAGAGCGAACTGGAAGTCTCCGAGGCATTGGTCCCTGTGTTTTGAACTGCTGGAGTTTATGACAGCAGCACAGACTGTCAGCTGTGCTTGTTTGAAAGCAGCTCTAGGTTTTACTGGCTCACAGCAATGTCACTGCAGACAGCTTGCTGCCGCGCTCTCAGCTGTCCCCTGGCCACACTAGAGTTCTAAGATCCACTATAAAAATCTCCTTTTGTTTTCATCTCAAAGGCTTTTATCCAACTACATTAAGCAGCCACTTATTTCATGAATGTAGAATTAATGGAAACAGAGTTTATGACTTCCCTGGAAAACTTTCCCATTTGTACGTAGTTCATTAAACCTCAGGAGGCTGGTTTCTCCCACGTGAATTCAGGTACAGCTCACAGGTAGCTTGACTTCAAGGTCTCTTCCAACCAGATGATTCTATGATTCTACAACTTACTTAGTCAAGTGTTCACTTGAAAAGCTTTTGCTGTGTCTGCTTTTGGGGTGGTTTATTTCCTGCCTTTTGTTGCTGTTGTTTCTAGTATCAGATTGAACTAGAATTTCTATCCTTTCTTCTCCAGAAGTTTGTGACTAGCAAGGAGATAGTGAGACCCAACTAAGCAAGAGCTATGGTGGGTTCAGCGTCCCTCCACGCAGCGGGCTGCCAGCGCGTCCTTCTCCCCCACAGCTCCTCCGCAAACCTCGAGCAGCAGCAGAGCACTACAGTGCCGGGGAGACAGAGGGGCTGCCCAGAATACAGCCAGAGTGAAGACGAGCCTCCTGTTTCCTCAGCTTTCCCAATTTAGCTATTTGCCATAAAAATTCTCTAAAACATTGCAAGAGCTGTAGTATAAAGTGTTGAAGTTTAACCTGTCCAGGCCTGTCCATTACTGTTGTGCCCCCCGTCATTCCGCAGCAGTTATCCGCAGCTTCCATCGGTCCCTGCTCAGGGGATGTCCCCCTGCCTGTTCAGGGGCTCTACCAGAAACAAGATACAGTCCTTGAAAGCCAAAGGTAGAAAGCTCATCCCGACGAGCACGTATCTCTCTACTGAAGTGGTCTGTGGCGCATCGGAAGAATGGGAGCATATTGTTCATAAAACCATATTTTGTCATATCTAAATAAAAGCCATTTAATATTGGTAGACTGAGAAATAAACCGATACTAGTTTCATGTGTGCAGGTCTTTGATGATGAAATCATCTCAGGAAGGAATTAAAATTTGATGTAGATACATAAATTTATCCATTTCATAAAAATGAGAAATAAGCACTTACATAATTTCTAAGCGCTGGGAAATCTCTCATGCATACAAATATGCGAGAATATATTTTCTTTGAGATTTCATTTAAGATTTTATGGGTTTCCTCCGTTAATTATCTTAGGAGTTGTGTAAATGACCATTAATATTTTTCAGCTATTTCAAATCTTCTGTCTAAATCCCAAATCTTTATGGACAACAAGAAACATGAAGAAGAATCAAATGTGTCTAATAAAAGCTGTGCCTACAGCTATGCTGAATACTTAAATGAGAACACAGATTTCTACAAATACACTCATTTTCCCTATACTAGTGCACACAGGGACTGTTAAATGTATTACAGCTTCAGCACTTAACCCCATATAGAAACACACAGGTACTAGTTTTCTAGTTTAAGTAGTTTCACTGCAATCATTAGCTCTGTCTCCCGTGACAGCAGTGGTGCAGCACGGCGATATCAAACCTGCAATAAATAAATTCATTTGGTAACTGGAAACAAACCAGCAGTGACAGCACAGAGCTCAACACAGGTTAATTTTCTTTTCTGAGGAACTGCAGTCACTTAAAGGTAACTCGTTTCTCTCTGCGGAGTAATGGGATCTGCAGAATGGAGGCACCAGCTGACTTCAAGTTCCAATTAAGTACAACTCAACTGAACACGTCTCCAGCCCAGATTACTAGTAATATGCACAAATGACTGCAAGAAACCGAATGCTAAATTTTAACCGCATGTGTCAGAGCTGCTGAACGAGTCCAGTGTTTACAGAACGTTTCCAGAAACGCTGAGAAAACCGTTATCAACTTTGGAAAGCAGTGCAGTATCATCAGTAATGCCAGGAAACGCGGTGGGTAATATATACTTTCTCAGAAACTAAATGCACAAAAGTGTTCAAAATAATTATTCCTGTCAGCAGAGTAGGAAAAGGAAGATGACAAGATAAACACTGGCAGGGGTGGAAGAAATCCCTCTTGCAGATCATGAAATTGCCAGCAGATTCACAGCAACGTATGGGAGTTTCCTCTCTCACCTGAGCCTCAGCTGCCTGCCAGGGCAGATGCGCAGAGGAGTGCAGTACCATTGCCCTCGCTGTCACATACGTGACAATGGGGCAGGCTAACGTTAGCACGTGAGCTGGCCCAGAACGACAGCTCTGGACCCCTGCGCCCAAAGGTTTAGGGAGCAGGCAGCTGGGCGGTGCTGAGCGGCACCAGCTGCCTTTGTTCTCACACTGATAAAACAAAGGGAGCAAGCCTCGAACCAGAGTGTTTGGAATTTCTTTCCAAAAGATGACGACTTGACAGATATTTCATTGAACTTTGTTTGCGTTTTAAATTGAAAGCCTCACTCTTTCTTGAAAAATAGATTTCATAGTTCTTAATATATTCCTTGCCCTGCAATAACATCGGGAGTCATTCACCGTTCAGCGGTTAGTCACAATGCCTTCTCAGTGATTTCTGAGAAAGTTCCTATTTCCCAAGCCTGTGCCTACCAGGGAGCAGTGGGAGGGCCACCCTGTGAGGACAGGGATCTGGTGACCAAGAGGCTGGCAGGACCATGGCCTCACCAGGGGGACAAGTGCACTGTCCCCAGTGATCCCAGCACAGCCCGGGAGTCCCGGGCCCGAGTACAGCTCATGCACGAGGGATGGGACCACCAGCAACGCTCCTCAACTTCAGAAAACGAGTGATGCAGTTTAGTCCTCGTTCTCTTATGGGTCTGTCTCAACAGAGAAAGTCAACAGCAGATGACAATTTTCTCTGAGTGGATTTTTTTGGGTAAACAGAAGCACTTTGTTAATTATTATTTTTGCATAGATAACTTTATTTGTGACTTGACTAGTAAAACTCTAAGGAGCCGGACCATCTGGAGACCAAAGTTAAAACTGCATTCCAGAGCTAAAATGCTCCGGGAGTCTGTTCCAGATGGGTTGCATAAAATCAAACTGCTGTAGGAAACACTGCCAGAAAACAGGTCACTTGACACACACAACCTTTGCGATGAACGTTTATACAAATTATCACTTTCTATATCGCATTTTAATTGCATAAAGAGCTCTGTGTGTGAAGCGGAACAACGGGCTTGGTCTTCTGCATCAGAAAGCCAAAAGACAGAGAAAGGAGTTAGTGAGAAGAGGTCCAACGTGAGTTAATTTTGGTGGTACACGCTTTCTGAAGGGGACCTGGATGAAAACGATTTTGACTTCTCATTTCTCCTTACTACATATTGCTTTAAAATATTTGTGAATATATATTTACAGAAACAGGCCTGAACACGTTGAAGCAGAAATTGGAGTAGTAGGAAACACATCCTGTGATTTCCTCTGCTCTGCGCTATGTTCTATGAAAGCCAAAGGACGTACTGCTTCAGAGTCTCAACTCAATTTCGTCTTTTTAAAGACGTGTTCCTTTATGGAACTGAAAGAAGCAGTCTGATAATGAACAGAACACACCATTCCAGCATATGCATGGGAGGTGCAAAAAGTGCCAGGCTGAAAGCCACAGCGTTTCTCGGAACGTAAAGAGTGAAGATTTGTCCCTCATTTAGTCCCTGAGGAGTTGACTAACAGTCAAAAATGATGCTGAACATCTGCATCTTCTGTGGGAGACTGGTGCTGGTTTACTTTGATGAAGCTGGTAAAAGGTGATCTCAGGTGTGTGGCCCAGGAGGTGTCAAAAACCCCATATTTTAAAGTTGTTTTTATTAATAATTTACACAGTAATAATTTGAATTAGGAAAAAAATATGGAATTTTCAAAGTCGGGAAAAGAGGCTCTCAATGTTTGTCATTGTGGGACACTTTTTAGTTGCTTCCCAAGGTTCAAATAATTATAAACATTTAACTAAAAAAAACTAGAAAATAGTATTTATTCCCTTTATTTAGCCATTACATCTGTCAGTAGGGCGGTAGACAATCAATCCCTGTAAGTTGCTAGGTAACTTCTTATTTGTCTTCTAGGTGAAATGAGAATTAAAGACACCGAATACTACACAGGCACAATGAGGAAATCACACAATATAAAGGATGGCTTATTAGGAGCTTGGGTCTGTGATGTTAACATATAAAATATGTGCAATGAAAGCTTCTCAGTTACCGATGTCCTCATTAAGAGGCTGAGATATGTAGCACATAACCTCTGGAGAGGGTTTACTTTGGTTATGATAACAATATTAAGTCATGCCAGTAGAACTTGGTATAGAAGGTAAATATCTATTTAAATGATAGACAATAAAGCCGGGAACACCATGCGGAAAATTAATGGGAATTCTGAAGCGCATCTGCTGAGAAACTGAAAACCCCGTTTTCCTCAGGCACTGTAGCTGACTGCTCCCCAAACTTCTGGTTATTTCCAGATGTTGGTTATTGTACCCGTAGACTGCAGAAGGAATAAATAAAACCTTTCCTGTCCACTTTTGGTACAGCAAACCACCTTCTAAAATATTGGCAAAATTATATACGTGGGCGGTTTTTTAATACCCAGTGAGGGAAGGTCTGGCTACGCTGTCCCTAAATCAGAAACTGCTCTCAGTAACGCAAACTGTTCAGTTCTTGAAGGCTGGCTGGGTTTTTTTTCCCTGTGCCTGGCTCACCCAGCAGCACATCTCGGACACCGGTGCCTGTTAAAGGGCCTCATCTGACAGGCTTTCTGTTGACCTCGCTGGAAGTCAGATCAGACCCTAGGACACCCAGCAAACAGTTCCAAGCTGGTGTTAACAGGGTGCATCAGAAAACATAATCAGCAGCTTTATAAAACCTTAAAATCTGTGCTTGAAGGCCGAGTCAATGGAAAATTTTAGCCAGCTTTTTCTTCATAGCTTTCATAGAAAGGCGGAGGTGTCCACAATAGCTGCAAAGCATAGTTTCCGTTATATTCTCAGGGGTTTTTTATTTTCCTTTCCTTTTTTCTAATTTTCTATTTGCATGACACACTACCATAAATACCAGATAAACCTGATAGTACTAGATGTTTTCTAAATGTCTGAAATGAAACTTTTCAGAAACAGCATAGGGACTCCTAAGGGCATCTCTGCTTAATTTCTCAGACATTTAGCCCACTTGAATTTGCAGCCGACGTTAAAGCATAGCTATGATAAAAACATTTAGAAAACTGAATAGTTCAGTGCTAGTTCACTTTAAGTTGAACTTGGAAGAGGTGCAAAGCACATACTCTGCAGTTCTCAAGTCTGCGTTCCGTCCCAAGTAGAAAAGTCACAGTTCCTCCATAGCCTGCTCTCGTTAAACTTACTAATTGTCAAAGGAAAGTAAACATAGATGTAAAGTGACTAATTATGTGCTCGGTGTAATGTAACCGTACAAGTGACAACGTCCTCATTGGTGTTAGGTTGCTACACTGGCAGCATCTGCTCCCAACACGCAATTGTGCCATATGTCAAGGGAAGATAATGACTTACAGAACGGTTCCGTGTAACTCTTCTTTCCTGTCTTCACAAGCTATAATCCACACGAAGGAGTCGGAGAAATAAGACTCATCTGCAAGCCTTCGTTATAAATAACTCTTTTCTAACATATGCTTTGCCGAAGCCCACAAACCCCCTGACTTCAGCGAACGGGTGAGCCGTGTGTGTCTTTCAGAAGCAATTTCTGTGATTGCTAGCCTGGATCATAATCATACACCAGAACCACTGGGGGCTGAAACAATTTCCCATCTATTACCTCTGCACTGTAGCCATCCCGCATCACAGGGTGTCAGAGTAATGTACAGGACCACATGGGGTGAGGATGAGAATATGCTTAATCAACCTATTTTCGTTTCCTGCACAAAACATTTAGTTTCAAGTAATCAAGACGGAGAGAGCTAAAAGGCTGGTTTGCTAAAATGGACTAAGAAGGTAAATAATTTCTAAATCCGCTCATGCCACCCCACGGCCCTTTTCTGTCACACTTTTTTGGGCAAAGCTTTGTCTTTTTACCGTTGGAGGAAACAGCACCATTTCTAGTTTTACTTGAACATATTTATGCTCTTAATAGGCATTATTTTCACAGGAACATTTGTCTTGTAACTCTTTATACATAAAAATAGTATTTTGGTTTTGTTACATTGCCTTTTTTTCCCCCCTTAAAATTGATGTATTCATTAAAAAAGCCTTTGGCATAAAACCGAAAAGAGATAATGTAAAATAATTAGTAAAATAATAAGGTAAAAAAGCAGAAACAAATGAGCCCCAAAATCACCACTAAGGGCCACGAATGATTTTAAGATCAGTATTTGCCATTGTTGCAAACAGCCTTTGTATTCAAGCCAAAACCATAGAGCCAGCTCAAAATATCTGTCAGTGCTTAAACACATTAAGACAGCTAATTTTTAATTTTCACTTTTAAGGATATACTACATGTGTATTAAGACGAAAATAGTCTAATTTGATACTTAATCCAGAAACCAAATGCTCAGAACTAAATATCTTTTAGAGTGGAAATGATTCCGTGAACACATTTTGGGGGCATATGGGAATTTTCCCAGTGACGCAGAGCTATGGCAGACGTTCCTGTGCTTCCCACTATCCAAACCACAGAGCTGCACGTCTTTAGAAAGATATCACAGCAGAGTGATAGAATAAAGAGATGTCATGGAGGCCCTCATAAGAAGAGACCTGCTTTAGAGACTTTAGTCAATGTATGAACACGATGATGAGCAGGCAGAGACGGTTGGAGCCAAAAAGAAGTCTGGTTGTTGTTTTTTTTTTACCTGTTATCCTTTGGACTACAACCAGGGCTCTCTGGTATCTCTGATAGTTGTATCTCTGTGGTGAGGGAGATAAATTTGGTTAAATATATCTTTTTGTCTACTCTACAGCGCAAGGGTATTCAAATGAGAGTGTGGGCTCAGAGGCTGTACTGAAACAGGCTTTGTGATCTGAAAATAATATTCTCTTAAATCTCACTGGACCATCTACTCCGAGGTGAATACTCTGGCAGAATCTTATTTGGGAAATTTATGAGCAGATAGAACTGTAAAACCAAGAACGGCCAGTCAGTCCAATAACGATGATAGGTTCCTAAATGTATAAGGAAACATCTCTGCAACCTACAGACCAGAAGCCACGTGGTGTTCAGCAATGGCAAACGCGGTGCTGGATACCACAGACTTTGCTTAGAGAACAGTCCAACTGTAAATACTGACATGTATTAACGCTGCATTTAAAATGAGGCTCAGGAACAGAAACAAGAGGAAGGGGATCTGAAAATCAGCCTGGTTTTTGATGTGTTTGACTGACTGATGCTTGGATTGCTACAATGCCCATTAATGCAAAAGACGCATTGATTAATCAGTGATTTTCTCATCACCGGGCAGCTGCGAGCTTCCTCTGTGGGTTCTCCACTGGCCAAGGAGTGAGAATTCCCACCATGTCTGTTTATACTAGAATGATAACTAACCTCACCCGTTCTGCTCCTTGCACCACCCCGCCCGGTCCTGCTAACTTGCCTTAATGAAACTCCCAGCAATGTTCCTTTCTGTGAGATTTCTGCCACTAACAAAGGTCTGTGGAGGGATATGCAGGGAAACGCCTTGAATACCTGAGGGTTGGTCCCAGCCTGAAGGGAGATACTTCCATTCTCCATGTAGCAAGACGACAACAGCCTGAGACTAAAATGATGAGAACTGAGTGTGTGCAAGACAACCACGAACTGAGCACCGTCATAGTAGAGAGAAGCAAGCTAAGAAATGCACATTATCATTCTCTCTCTCTCCTTTTTATTTCTCTCTCCCCTTCTTTTTCTCTCTTTGTGTCTCTTTCTGAATGTGTAATTTGCGTGTGTTTGATCACTTTTGTTCTCCAGCTCCGTAACAGCATGAACACTGTATACGAGCATTTAAATATTCCACTTTAGAGGCTGGATCCCAATCCGAGCACATAGCGATGCCTGGACCCCTGCTGCTTCACGCTATTTGCACTCAGATCAAATCGTGACCCCCAGAAATGGAAGTATTTATGTTGAAGAAGAACTGAATGCAATATTTATGAGGCTATTATTACAAACTAGAAAAATTATGATATAAATATGATTACACTGTATAAACCAGATAAAAATCTACACAATCTGTGTTTCTTGAAAGAAACCCAAAATAATTTTGTTTCTGAAGTACACATCAAGAGAATTTCAATAACATTGTATTTTCAGACTTTATTGTTAAGGGATACAAGGAAAGCTTTTCCCTGGCTGTAATATTTTCTTTATAAAAGCATTAGTCCAGACGAAGTAAGCTTGGCTCATTTCAAGTCCCCACAAGGGACAGATATATTTTGAACAATATTTGGGGCGTTTTTGCTTACCTAGAGGAATGATATCCCAGTTTGAGATCCCAGGGTGGCTTTATTTTCTGGACAACTCAGTTATTCTCTCGTCCTCTGACCTTGTGATATTGTTTTTCCCTTCTCTTCACTACACTGTTCTGTGAGAAAGCTCTTAAATTTGATAGAAATCTGGTTCGCATACGCTATCCGTAACTCAGTCAACTTCACAAGGCATGAAAATAAATATTTCTTCTCCCTTATACCTTCATTTTTACTTTTGTACAATGTTACCCACTGGCTATGAATTCTCCTGCAGTGAACTTACAAAAAATAAATAAAATTAAAATCCATTATATCCACATTAACTATAGAATGAGATTTTTTTTGTTTTCTGGGTCGGTGTATCCATTTAAAGGGACCCATCTCTTACACGAGACAGTCCCCAGCGGTGGTGGGATGGCTCAGACGGTTTTGGTCAGGAAGCTTTGAGCGGTTTCGGATGGATGAGCTGATCCTTTCCGTAACTTTTTCATGTTAAAGTGAGTGGAAGCACCGTGTAAGTCTGGAGGAATTACAGAGGATAATAGGTCTGCAAGGCGATAGTTGCTCGGTCAGAGCGGTCCACGGCAGGAGCGGGTTAGACTTGGACACACCACTACCAGTCCTATGGGCTGCCCTGACGGAGGTCACCAGGCAGGCAGATTGTCAGCCTCCTCCTTATTTGCCTTTTAGGATACGTGGACAGCACCGAGGCCAACACTAAATTAACAGTGTTCATGAACAAGGAGGAATTCAAACAGGATCCCGACCCGGTGGCGGTGCCGGCAGCCCCTGGGTCACAGCGCGCTGGCCGGGTTTGTCCTGCGGCCGCGGAATTTGTGCAGGACAGGTGTGCTGGGAGACCTCCCACCAAGCCAGCAGGTACGTGGATCACCAACCCGCCCTGGCCAGGACCTCGGCAGAGCAGCGCTCTCTGCGGTGGCAGCGCAACCTCCCGTGGGTTGTGGCAGACCTTGTGAACCCGCAGTCCTTGCTCACGCCTCAGGTGGAACTGGGGGTGTGTGGCACAATGAACAGAGAGGGAGAATGTGCTAAGAGGTGAGGGGGAGACACAGGAAAGGCAAACACAGCTCCTAAAGGGGGTACGACACCAGAAGCCAGTATGTTTTTTAGTGATCCTAGACACAGCGGTAAGCAAAGCTAATTACGGGGCTCTATTACTCTACAGGTAAGAAGTCAATGCTTGAAGAGTTTCCGGAGGGTCTTGATGAGCCAAGCCTTCTCCATCCCCTCGCCTTGGTGGGTTTACCACTGGAAGAGGGAACCGACCCTTCACAGAGACCCAACAAGTAAGATGCAGCAGGGCTGAACACAAGTGACAGTCTTGGACCTATTGTGAATACATCAGTATTTTCGGCAGGTCCCTCATATGTCAGGGGGAAGATGACAGCTACCTCGAGGCACTGACAATCTGAATTAGACAGACAATGTGGCTGGAAAATCTAATGTCTTAGGTAAACGAAGGGAGGTCAAAACTCAGCACAGTGAGGATAAGTTATCTTACTTGGCTGGTAGACGTCATGGAAGAAGTAGGTTTATGTATGGGCTGCTTGCTTTAATTCTGCATTCTCAGAGCCTATGAGTGATTGTGTATCTGCTAACAGCCTGCAGGGACTTGGTAAAATAGCTACAGCATAAAACTGAAAATAATTGAAATAAATAAAGTACTACCTGGCACTATCCTTGTTTATTCTATGCATCCGATATTAACATTCTGATGTCTTACGCTCGTAATACATAATAAGAAACGAAAATGTCATAAAATCAATACCTTCTAACAGCAGAGGGAAGTGTCACAAATTATCCCATTCTCATTATAGTTTTCAGACAGTAATTTTACAAGCCTCCAAGGGATTAGGAAAACGGAGTATATTTTTGCTCTACCCTCAGATGTCAGTTTTATTGTACATGATCTAGGCAGCGAAGGTTCTCTGCTCAGGAAGAAGGTAGAAATCAATTGTTCTGCCGAGGAGATCCTTTTGCAAAGCTGTTAGCTGCCTTAGCAAGTGTGAAACTACGGCATTCTGTGACCCGGCGTAAATGACTTTGAAATACAGAATTACACTCTCACCCCTTACGTGGTACGAGGTGTGCTCTACGCACACACAGAACGTAGCTGTGTTGCTAATGAATCCCGTTTGCACCTTCTAAAGAAGCGATGTGAATTAATTATATGTAGCAGATCTCCGAATGATGCGGTATTTTCCTAGGAGCACTTTTTTGACCTAGGGATTACAGTCTGATAGACCTCGCCTAGGGAAGAATGAGGCTGGAAGGGCTTGTCTGTCATAATCCCAGTGACGCATTTGCAAGTCTAGTGCCACTGCTGTGAGAGTGAATGCTCCAGCTAGATTAAAGCGAGCTCCAGACCTGGGGTGTAATCTGCGCGTGTATTTTACCAAGTTGATTCACTTGCTGGTTTCCTACTGATCCTAATCCTCTGATCAATCACGCTGCGTACACGTTAGTGTATTCAAACTGCTTGGGAGACAATCAGGCACAAAGCACAGGGAATTCCAGGGTCTGCTCTTACCGGCAATGTGGAAGACCAAGCCCACCTGCATCATTTGGCTTAACAACAAGGACTTCACCTCTTGTAGTACATAATAAAAACAGATGCAGCCGTTGATTGCAAACCAGCCAGAACCCCAGGATATTTTATATCACGTTAAGAAATCTTTGGAAAGACACTCTGTGGAGTCAAATGGATGCTATGAGATACTACGTGCATCGATGATTCTTTCACCCAAAAAGGTGATTCGTACCAATTAAAAACCAAACCAACCAAAAACCCCACAAACCCCCTCCATCAACAGCAAAACAGCCTAGGCTTTGGGGATAGTTCTAATTCTGGCTATACGTAAAATAATAAACTGTCATTGCAGTGGTTTGGAAAAGGATAATACCATTTGGCTAAAGCCAAAGAAATAAGAATGAGTGAAGTGTGAGTCTTGCATGGTGAAATATCTCCAGTTTTGATACAGAGTGCAAAGCAGATATTTTTGCCAAATACAAATATTATCCCAGACTTCCTCATCAAAATATGAATTATTGTGAAATAGCTAGAGTCAAAAGAACATAACTCATACAAATATGAGAAGGCTGTGATTTTTAATGGCATCTCCTTCCCAACAAAATTTTAGCCAGAAAATTTAGTACGGAGTGGATTGTAGGACTCTGGAAGTTCAGACGGTTGCACAGTGTTAAAATCGTTTGGCTGGGATCAGAGATTCTCCGTAAGGGAAAGGCTCATTGGGTTACTGGAGAGATAATTCACACAGTTCATCTCAGACCTCTGAATAGCTCTGAAGCTCAACAAAGCGTATGACTTCTTTGAAAAAGCCAGTTTCCAAATAAAGGATACATTAGTAAAATATACTTAAGATTATATATATATATCTTTAATAATCTTTAGTACATTGGAAGCTGGAGCCAAATTCAATACCAAGTCCTTACTGTGCATCATATGGTCACTCCCCATTTGTTACAAAGGCGGTGTCTGAACAGCCAGGGCAGGAAGCATGGCCCTGTCCCCAGGGCTAGCAGCGTGTCAGGCACGCTCCTCGTGAGGACACGACCCCAGGCGTGCTATTCCCCTGCCCTCTCAGCTGCCCGTGGGAAGGAAGAAACACCACGATTCCCTCAGCTGCAAATCCAGAGGGAATAATCAGAGCGTACCTGGATAAGTCTCTGCTCAGGATTTTAACTGCAGAAAGAGCAGCAAAGGACAACTAATAAAATAACGTTCCGCTGTGTTTACTACGCTCTTTTGTTAGCGGGGAATACTGAAGGGCCAGGTTCTAATCGCAGTCCACCCACTCTGAGGCACTCGGATGAAAGAGGTGAACACAGCCAATATCCTCTAAGAATAAAGACTAATGTCTCTCAGTGGGCCGAAAGAGCTGACACCTATCCCCCCAAAATAAGAAGAGGGTTTTTTCATTAACAAATCTGAAAAATATATTAATCGATCATTTCTGACATTATGCACTTAAAGCGTGAATGGGAAACCCATTAACTGAGCAAGGAGACCCTAGCAGTGAGCAGAGCAGCTCGGAGGATAAACATCAGCTGAAAATGACAGATGTGATCATCAACTTCAGTATTCGTGTTTTACTAGTTACCAATGACATCTTATTTACAAACAAAATTAAGTCACCAGCTGAGGAAAAAAAACCCCCAACTCTGGTTTCATTTACTTTAGAGGAAACATTGTAGGCAAAGCTCCTTTCCTTTCGAGTTTAGATTTTTCTTCTTTTATTGGTTCCGGATCACTCTCTTTTCTTGTCATTTCCACGAGTTCTCTTCAGGCACATGCACTTGCAAGGATTCACGTGCCACTATTTAAAAATGTCAGAAAATACACTCTAATAGAGCAGACCTGCGTTTTTCCTCTAGAAGGGGATTCTACAAGTTACTGAAATCAGTCAGGAGGGCACCCCGCTTCGGGGTCTGCCCAGGATTTTTGTGGAGATAGCTCCTAGTACCTATTGCACCCAGCAGATCTTCTACGAGTGATGAAAGGCCGTTTTGCCCCAAGGGGAACAGGATACAGACAACGGTCCCCTCATTGTGGATCTCTCCTGACGTGCAGGTGAGTGAAAGCCAGGCCACAACGCCCTGGTGCCCTTGGCTTTCACTTCTCATGGTGTGCTTGCCCACCATCGATGCTGCTTGAGAAGCCAGGCTTGTTGATGCGATTAGAAGGATACGGCCCATAAAGGCTGGCCGGCGTTACGAGGACCTTTATATGACAGAAATTCCTTCTGAGTGCGGCAGAGCTGCCTCAGGGCATCTCTGCCGCGTCCTTCAGGAGTGCCGGATTTTTTCCAAATTATTTTTCTTTTTCCTTTAATCTCAGGTTTGGGGCTGGTTGGTGTGTGGTTTTTCTCAGGCACTCGGCAGCACATCAACAACAGAAATTGTACCATTTCCGTGACCTTTAGATACTAAACTAAGTAAAGTTTGGATTTCCTGGTGTCCTCATTTCTCTGTATTAGTTTCTTTGCTGCCTTCTGATTGCGTTAGTGCTATTAGAGTTTTCCTTTCATACTCCAGCCCCAGGATTTATCAAATTAAATGCTCTTTGGAGGGTTTGGGATTTGAGTTCTGAATCTTGGTGCCGATGTCCTGAAAGTATTCCAGCTGAATGCTGAGTTATTAATCCTTAGCAATCATTTAAATCTCAACGATGTCAAGCAGTTAATGAACAAAAAGGTACGGCACAGCATTTGGAGATGAACACAGCAACAGCAAAGGTGATTTTCTCAAACTGGAAAGACTTGATGGCTCAATTATAGCCCCACAGCGACTTTGAATATGCTTATGTCTGTTTTCTTTGAGCGTGTTTGTGAATGACTCCTGCTACACATTAAAAATCCATAATTAGTGTGTTTATTTTCAACACGACCGACACCTGTAGAACATGGACTGACTGGCTGTGCAATTACATCAATGCTGTGCATTGACCTTGAATTCTGAGAGGGCCAGCTGCCAGAAAAAGAAATATTTAATTTCATTGACTCATTAAATTAAACTCATTTTTAACAAAAATAATCATGGGTGAATCACCATATGTTCTTGAATTTTAGGAGACTGAGGAGATTTTTAAATAATCAGAGTTCAGAGCTGTTCTTTTGAAGCAGAATGTTTTCAACATTTCCATTTAAGCTACATTTGCAGTGCTGCTGAACATAAAGCTTTGAGACAGCAGGAAAAACCAGGTAAAGATCTGAATGACGCTGGGGGTTGCACACTGTCTGCCAACAGCTCTAAGTAGTAATTTTGGTCATTTAATATTGAAGTAATTTAGACAGTAGATGAAGACAATATTAAAAAGACTAAGGTAAATCCATGAGAAAAGCTTAGGAGATTGCAGAAATAGTTGTGCTTTTTTTTTTTATTTTTACTTTTAGACTGACCATGTTCTTATACTGTGTCCCGACTTAAATGTAACATATATAGGAGAGTTGTTGAATATGATTCAGTGGTTCAAGATGGAAAGGAGATGAACAACAGAATATGCTGCAAGAGATAAACAAAATCTTGGTAGGAGGAAAATCCAGATGAATAGGGGCACCATCTGTTCTCTTACAGTTCTTACATTCATCACTAAACAAATTATGGCTACTGAAGTACAGATGCACCAATCACATCATGCAGAACGTGGAGAAATGGGTAACCTTGGACTCAAACCGGAATGTTTCTCTGTGCCCTGTCCCTCCTTTTTCTACTCTACCCATCCTCCTATGACTCTTCCAGAAAGATAGAAATAGACCCATCGAATTTAAGAACGCTCTAACATTACTTATGAATTTCTATCAAACAAAGTGAATTTAGGTCAGGGTGGTAAAACTCAGGCTACAGTTTGATGAAATAAACATTTGCTGAACCTTAGATAACAAGAAATTGAACATTTTCCTTCAGAAGTAGACCTTTGAGATAAAGAGTTATATAGACAGACATTCAGAAACTTCAGAGTCATCTTCTGCCTTTACTATCTACCTCAATTATTCTTTCTTTTGCATTAATTCATATTGTAAGCAACTATATTGTACCAGCTCCGAGGATCACATCCATCATAAGTCATCGTACCCTTTCGGGAGCATTAGAGATCCCTACTATGAGTTCTATCTTTCAATCGTCCTTTTTTCCATCCAAAGATGACTTAATTGGTGATCCATGCAAGGTTTCCAAAAGCTCTCCTACGGGAATACCAAATAGGTAACTTCTTAGATGTTGAATTTTGTGTTGCTGTTGATGACTTCAGACAAACCGAAATCCAGATCCTGCACGCATCCCTAATCAGAATGATTTCTCATCACAATCTGCCTCTGAACTCTATTTTCTGGGACTGCTTCAGCTCGTGTTCTAAGCCATTTCATTGTGCATCTCATGAGAAATAACAGCAACATCTATATGTCACTTCCCAAAGAAAAACTCTTGAAGACCTTTTTGTAAGGCAGTGCCTTCCTAACGCAGACATCTGTGCTAATCAGTGCTGAACTTTAGAAGAACTGATTTGTTTTGTTTAATACAAACCCCCGTGGTTTGGAAAGGCTCAGCTTTTACAGGCTGAGTTTGCACACCCTTTGTTTCTTTGAAGTGATCTGTAAGTCTGCCCATTGATCTCTTGCCTTGTTATAATCACTAAAAGTTTTCCAGAGTGCATTGCGAGTCATATCGCTGACTGATTTCTGCATAACACACAACTGCAGCGAGCTTGGCTATGAAAAAGAGAATAGGTGATAAAGAGAATATGATGTTGTATTAGATGGTAAGAAGATATGTCAACTTCAAAGATTAAACCAGGATCATTATCTGAGCTTCTTTTGTTAAATAAATGATGTTTAGAAGAACGGAAATGGGAATCAGAATTTATAAGTAGATACTATAAAAAATACAGTCATTTACTACAAAAATATATTATACAAATCTGTATATTATTTATTTCTTTAAAAACTCAAACTGTGTAAATGTGATATTTTGGAAAAATAACTTGTACCTTCCAGACTGAAGGGCTACGTGCAGATTAATGGTCTTAGACACAGCTTCTTTGATCTACCTTTATCCTCAGCCAGCAACATCTTTCCCTTTTTTTCCCCTCGGAAGCTGTAAATGTCAGCTAACCCAACTGGCTATACTGCTCTATGGATTTGTAATTATTTCTTTTCAAAAAGGAAAAACTGCTTATGCAGATGATTGCAAACTAGTATACAATTTTATGTTGATTTAGTGACAGTTTCCTCTCCTCACCGTGCTGGAAAGATTCTGGCAGAACGAGTAACCAAGGAAAGCCACCATAGCAGAAGACAACTGATGAAGCACCAGGCTTCAAGAGACAGAATTTTTGAAGCTCACGATGAACATGTATTTCTGTAAATGAACCTGAAGCATTGTACAAGGTTCATGAATTTAGAAACAGTTTTTATTGTTCTATTTTCAAGGCCTGCTTACCTTCCAGAAGACTTTTAACAACATGGCCTTACTACCCAGCCTTCTGTGAATGCTTCTGGTTTACGTGAGAACCACACAACAAAATATTAGGTACCAGTCAGAAAGGACTATGACTGTTATGTCGTTTTTCTTTCAGTGTGATCCAGCTCTGTGATCCTGCTCCAGTGGAAATGGCAACTGGGTCCTCGCTACCTTCCAGCTCTCCCACGGACCAACCTTTCTGCATTTTTCTGGGTGGAGCATCCCAGGCATCCATAGTGTGTCCGAAATCCCTTTTCTGGCAATGACTGGCTTAAGACACGATTGTTGGGAAGCCTCCGAATATGGTAACTGTTTTACTGTGTTTTGACACATCTTCCATTTAGAATTAAACCACAATATTGCTTGCAGCGAAGGAACACTTACTAGACAATCACTTTACAATTACAGGGTGTGCGATTACCACTTACTTGGTCTTCAGGCAAGCCAGAAAGACAGAACAAACAGAAATAAACTGTCCTTAAGTCCTAGAGTATGTGAAATCCTCCCTTTCAGTTCATTTTGAACACTACTGCTTTTCCCATTGATACAAAACAGCATGCTCCAATGACAGCAGCGAGCTTAGAACTGATGTGGGCGATAGATGAGCAGAAAGATACGCAGAACCCCTTTTTTACCCATCAAGACAAGCTCTGACTGTGCTGATAGCACTTCTCGTCACGGCACAGTGCTGCTCCACCCACATTCATTAACTTGGACACAGATCGACGAGGTTTCCCAGTTCTAGAGCTAGTGCCATCAATTGTAGCTTTGGGATCCCTGAACTCCATGTACAACTAATAACCAACAGCTTTGACCTCTATATAAAGACACTGAAACTTTTCTGAACTGGAAAATTCCAAGAGTATTGAGGAGCCTGCTTAAAATGTACAAAGCTCTAAAAAAAAAAAAAAGATTGTATTTTACTAGTATTATTGATTTGCTGTTTTAGAGTTCTCAAAGGCTAATGCAATGCTTTTAAAAACAGATTGAATTCTTGTACACAATACCACATCTTGTAAATGTCCCAGCTTTATCTTTTTGGAATATGGATTCACCTAAAATACAGTCCTAAAAAAATGTGCCCTCAATCACTTTAAAATTATTTTTAAAAGCCTCTTGGAAAGGAGGTTATAGCATACCAGATTTCATATTAGAACAAAACCAAACTAAACCCCAGAAGTACAACAAAAATCAAAATTGGAATACACAAGCCTGTAGACAGACAAGGTTCAGCAGAGCAAAGCTTAATCTGAAGAAGTATGTTTACCCTGACAGTTTTTCTTCCCTTGCTATTTTTCCTTCTTTCTTCCATTTTTCTGGTATTTTAGAAACTCTATCTTCCCCAGTCTTGTCAGAAAAATCGCTCAAATATCCCAGCTGTATTTCTGTGCCAGTATGTTGTTGTCTAGTTATGTTTGGTATCTGACAGCTTGTTTGTGTTTCATCATTACTAGAAATGTAATAAAACTTGTAAACAACTTTTTAATTAGGAGACTGAACTGTTGCTAAAATTAGATTTAACATTTTATTGTATTTGATAGAAAACATCTCTAAACCAGCACCGTTTTGCATTGAGGTTGGCAGCTGGAGAAAGGGGGATCACCCTTCTCATCTTTGTACTAATTATCTCTGTTTAATGCTATCTAGTCTCTGGGAGGATTTTTAGTTGTTTCCTGTTTTATTTGGAGACAAGTACAGCTAATTTGTCATATAATTTTATCCTGATTTCTTTTCCATGTTTGCTAAAAATTCCAGGGAAAACACATTAAAAAAATTTGTGATATTTAAAAATCAGGCAATTTTGTGTAGGTAGTAATATGCTGAGTAACTGTCCTGAATTATTGAGAACTTGGTATCTGCTGGACCTGGCTGTAGCTAACTGAAGGTTAAGGGGACAGACTGAACGTGAACCACTGGCAAAATGCAACAGACTGCATGGTGGAAGGATTATTTTTCTCTGATGCAAGATACGTAAGGGCAAGTTCTGTGAATTTTTCTTGAATCGAGGAAAACAGGAGAAGGTGACGGCAGCTGGAAGAGTTCTGTATGCTGGCATACTGCTGAATACTACCCACTGCAGCAAGTTCACTCTGGCTTGCTGCCCTCGGACAATACACATAACTCTAACATTGAAAAATCTCAGCATGTAACAGAGGCAACAGAACTACATTTGAAACATTTATCTCCAAGTGCCAGGGATTTATAAAAAATAAAACAGGCTATAGTTTCTAAAGAGTATTTCTTTCTGTTTGCGAAATAGTCACAGAAATCATGACAATTTAAAAACAATTCCTCCTGACACAAAGTTATTCAACGAAAATATGTTAGGCTTATTCTGTTTTGCGGGCTTGACTGAGTAGATAGAGTAGGTTGTAAAAAACCAAGCTGAATTCCTTGCTCTTCTCCAAACTCCCCATTTGGGAAGAAAAAAAAAAAAAGCCATAAAGGAGCTCAAAGCATTTAAAGTATGACTTCCAGTACCTAAACAGGACCTGCAGAAAAGCCTGGAGAAGGACTTTTTACGAGGGCAGGTAGGGACAGGATGAGGGGTAATGGCTTTAAACTGAAAGAGGCTAGAGTTAGGTTAGATGTAAGGAAGAAGTTCTTCACTGTGAAGGTGGTGAGACACCGGCACAGGTTGCCCAGAGATGTTGTGGATTCCCCCATCCCGGGAAGTGTTCCAGGCCAGATTCGATGGGGCTTTGAGCAACCTAGTCTGGTGGAACCAGGCAGAGGCGTTGGACCTAGATGATCTTTAAGGTTCCTTCCAACCCAAACCATTCTACAATGACTTCGTTTTCTTTTAGGTATATTAATAGTAATCCTTAAAACCATGCTCAGCAGCACATTCTCTCTCTAGACATCTCAAGTCCATTTGCCATTTTCCATGGAAACTACAATTCTGCTCCCACAGATACCTAAAAATATGTCAGTCTGGTGAGAACTTAGTGTATGCCAAATCCTTTTAGGATACAGTCAGCTTGGCATTGTTGTACCTAACCCAGCAAAGGCCCAAGTAGCAACGTGGGCACTACTGCTACATTTCTTGGGTCTGTCTGCTGAGAACAGGGACCGTATTCCAGTTGAGTTAGAGTTTGAACTGGAACTCAATTCTCACCTCTTCCTGGGAGAAGAATAAGCCAAACCAGAGTATTTTCCTGTTGCCAAACAGTCTACCAACCAAAACCAGTCTATGACTTTTTTAAATGCACCTCTTAATTCTGGTGTATACCTTAAAAAACAACAGATAAGATACATCTATATTTTTCATAAGCTGAATCCAGTTATCATCTTTATAAGGTCACATACTGAACACAGGAAATTGAAAACCCTCTGCAGGAAAAGTACTGCTGCAAATGTGCTGGTTGTCTGGTAGGTTTTAGCATTTTTTTCCCATTTCTGAATTGGTTTTACTTTCTCCTAATATTTTATTCTTGAAAATATAATTTCTTTCTTTAGAGTTCTTACTGTGAATTGTTTGATATTTTATAAACCATTCACAGAATTGCTTCATCTGATGTTCAAATTCAAAAAGAGAAAACATAAGGCTCTGAGCCATATAATGCCTCTGGTACAAAATATCTTCATTTCTAAACTTAGATGAGATGTAGGATTATAATTGTCTCCAAAGTTCATTGAAAGACAAGGAATATTTTAGTCTTTTTTGACTCAGCCTTATTGTTTCACTGCCTGTTTTTCCCTTCTTCAAAAATTAGTGCTGTGATAGGACTTCAGTTTTTTGCAAAATGTGTTTCCTAGATATATTCTGCAAAACTATTTACATTTATCAAAGCTACTCACTGATTAGAAATGAGTTTCTCACACTTACAATCAAGGAAGAACCATGGATTTTCCCAAAATAGTAAAGACTGTTTGGATATTTTTGTCAGTCATATTTTTTTGAACTAACAAAGATAAACTCATGACTAATGTATTTGAACATGTATTAGTTACCAAAGACGTAAGAACACACTGTGCGTAAAGCAAAACAAATTAGACAAATACCCATAAATAATTTAACACCTTTAACTTTCAAGGGAGTGATTGCTTTTCCTTTCACTTCTGTAAATGGAAAACAAAGCCTTGTATAGAATGGGGTAGAATCTTTTCATCTTGGGAACAGGCATGGAGAATGATGATCCAATATCCTTTTCCAACATCTAAAGAGACTATAGTCAACAGAGCACATCCTACATCCCTTTCAAACAATAATGAAAAACCTTATTAAATGTCCATTTCTTGCCCCGCTCCCTAGTTCTCTACAAGGAGTTTGAACAAACAAAAAGGTTATTTATAATGGATGATATCAAGTTATGATCAATACTCATGTAAAATTTAGCATCTGACTTAAGAGTTTGATACAATGCAAAAAAGGTGAATAATACATGAAGTTCTTTCTCCACGGGTGTTGCTTCACACCATTTAAATGACCACCCTTTACATCTTAAAACAACCCACAACTACTGCAAAATATTTTAGCCTTAAGAAGTTCACATAAAGTTAGAATCCAGCTACCCCGGAAGCAGAGTTAAAAGGAATAATTAGAATCTCGTATCATACCGCCTTCCGGAAGGAAAACTCTTTATGCTCTTCAATGATAACCCTTTGACAGGCGTGGGTTTAAATACATAGCATGGGGACAGGCAGTACTGAGCACACTAAGCACGTTCCTCCAGGTTCTGAAATTATTAACGAGCTGCAGGACTCAGTCTTTTATTGAATTAATTATAATTAATCAAATTCGCCCAACTCCAGCAAAACGCAACCAATAGCGGGATGGGCACCGTTGTTTATCATTTTGAGGTGCTGATTATTGGATTTGCTAGTCCTTTGGAACATTAATCTTAGACAGTCTTCATCAACTAACCACCAGAAGTCTATTTTTAGGTGTTTGCAGGTCTTTTCTGTAGCTACTGAGGAGACACAAACATCTCTAGAAGCTAATTTTTCTCTCTGCATGAGATTTTTGATTTAGGATCCTTTGGGATGACTTATCTTCTGGATGCTCTTTGTATGTCTGCATTAGATATTGAGAGGGAGCTTAAAGAACTGTCTCAAACTACAGTTTAGATGGTTTATATTCGAGTGAGACAACTCCTGGAGAGTGTCGGAGACTTGCTGAGGAACAAACTGGATGCGCTTTAAACACAAGCTTTTGTAACACTTGAATTTAAAAAATAATCTGCATTCCATATATACCACTATATTCATACAATGTTGATTGTATAATTTCATCTTTTTTCCACTTTTCACAGTCCTTTATAAATATCAATCATTTGAAATACATAGGAAGTAAAAATAAAAAAAATAAGGCAATTAATATGGTACCTAGTCTCAAATTAGACAGTGCATTTGAGAGGGCTACTCAAGCAGCCACAGAGACCGTGTGTCAGAAAATTTATCCTGTAAGTGGTTTTCAGGTTAGACAGAATAAGTCCATTTTATCCTTTCAATATAATGCTATTTCTTCCAGTAATGATAGCTGTGGCAATTTTTACCTTCCATTCTGTTACTGAAGGAGGATTAAGATATTTCTAATGTCATAGAAGTACTCTTTTGGAAAGAGTGTTGATTATTAAAAAGTGCCCTAAAATTAGATGATTCAAAGGTGTCAGGATTCACGCCTAGCAGACAAGTTTAGCAGGTAATGATTGGGGGACACAGAGCTACTACTGCTCTAGACATCTCTTCAAATGGAAGTAATTTTCTTTGACGACAGAAGAAAAAAAATCATGGAAAAAAAAAATACCAAGGAATATTGACCTTCATCTCTCTGTCAGGTTTGTTTGATTGGATGAAAATAGTCTAGGTGAGGTTTAACAATCTCTTACAATCCACCTTTTCCTTCCACAGGGAAGACAGTGAAGAGGAGAGTGGTTAACTCACCATTTTACCAAATTTTACAGTTGTAATCAAAGACAGTTGTTTACTTTTTTGTATGGAAATGGAGTGGGTTATGTTGGAGGGCTGTTGATCTAGCACTTGCAGCACTGCTTTATAAAAAGGCAGCTAACAGATTTCAAACAATATCACATAGGAAGAAAAGTACTGAAGGGCTTTTCTCCACAGGTACTCTGGGGCAAGGATAGAGGAAAAAATAACTTAGACATGTTAATTGCATTCGTTTCCGAAAGCCAGTTCTGTTCTAGGACTTGGAAACACAGTGTAAGAGGTCCTATTCAGTTCTACACAGCAAAATAGAGATGTACACTACCTCAGCAAGACAGAAAATGAGGGGTAGACAAAAGCTAATTTAGCAGACTGAGAAGCTCTTTGTTGAACAAATGTGAACACGCACCATTCTCTCTCCTAAAATAAAAGCCAAAGAGAAATAAAAATCATAAAGCGTCAACAGTTTGTGATCTAGAAGGGCAACTTTCCATAAATTCTTAACTTTCACTAGTAGAAAACTACAATCTTGTGCCTTAAACCCACGGCTTCTACCTGTGCTTTATGCTTGCATTTTGTCCCGAGCACCAGTTAATACCAGGGATCAGAGTGATTCCTCCTCTCTCACCCTTCTCTTTTCCCAGATGACATTCCTGCAGACCTGTTCTGTATTTTTTAGCACTGCTCTGCATGTTCAGGAGAGCTGCCAATCTGCTTGCCATTAAACCTCAAAGGCTGAAGTGCACCCTCAAGCAAAGAGCGACAAATCAGCGGTCTTTCTGTCCTCCAAGATATTTCAGCTCATTTCCTTGAGAGCATCTTGAGGTTGTTTGAATCTCTGTCCCCTGGCTACTCAAACAACTTTTTTCTTCACTTTTCCTTAGATAATTGTTGGAATTACTCCTGATAATAATTTTTAAAATATTAGATTTGTTTACTTGAAGACTGGCATAACAACACTGCAGCGTGTGGCTCTACACCACCACTCTCCTGTTACCATCCTCAGACAAGACTGGAGTCTGAGGTATTTATTGCGCTGGCACTTCGCATGCGTGAGCTGGGATGACCATGTTTTTCAGCAGAATTTTTTTTTTCAGTTAAATATCTAGTTGAGGTAGGTCTGACAGGGCTACCATTCAGTTTTCGTTACTGTAAATCATTGCTTGATAAACCGCTGATAAATGTAATTGTCTTCTGGGACGTGGGAGGTGCATCTTGTAAAGGTGAGAATGACAAGGTTGTTGTCAACACATGTTGACAATGAGCTTTGAAGAAAGTACTTCAGCTAAGTCCAGAATGTAAAGCTATCGCCTTTCCCAAGTTTCAAAAGCTAAATAAGAAAGATAGAAGCATTCTTGTCATGTCTCCTTCCTAAGCTGAAAGTCAATAGCAGACAGACAGACGTGTGTGAACAGCTCGGTGTGGTGTGCTAAATAAAGAGGCCTATGGCCATTATCAGATGCTAGTTTGCTTTTCATAAACTCAATTTGATTGTACGAGCGGGTGAAGGGAGAGTTTCATGGTGTCTCAAGGACGGTGTTTGTGATACATGTTTAACTACTTTTGGCTGAGCCTTGAAGTTTCTAGGGAGGTACGATTCTCTTTGAGCTCAGTGCGTTGAACAGGGAGCCAGGGCTGGACTCTACAGTAGTTCTCGTGTTAAGCTCTTCTATCTGGAGCTTCTCTCTATCCTGCCTCAAAACAACATCAGTGTGATTAATACAGTACCCTGTGACACAGTTTACATTTATAATAGCTTAAGTTACCAATTGCCTTAAAAAAAAAAAAAAAGACAAACCACACAGCTGGTCATACACAAGTGGTTAATCACAGAACACCCCAAAATTCATAGAAATTTCTGTTTCATGAGTACAGAATAGCAACGGTCACAGTATAAATATGTGCATAAAGATGTTTTATTTTCATTATCTCTCCACAAACCCTTTGGATGATGCAGTCTCCAACTAAGGCATTTTTAGGCACGACTGCAGCATATTTGCATGCAGAACGGTGCACGTGGTGCAGAAGGAAAATCTCAGCCTTTTTTCAAATGCAGCTTTCGAATGAGGTGTCTAACAGCAAAGGGGCTGTAGGCTTCTGGGGCTATAAACCAATGGGAATCGTTACTCAAGGCTTCTGGGTAGGCACAGACCATGCAGAGGTTTGGCTCTGCTTCTTACTAAAGATCGGCTGTTTCTTGGGTTTTGCTAGTTATCAGCTGCAGGATCTGACTGAACTACAGCCCAGTTCAGCAAACCTGACGTGATCTCACCTCCACAGCACCGGCTGTCAGTAGAAACGACCGCACAACTTACCAAAGCATTAACCTACACAACTGCACGTGCACCTTTGAAGACACAAATGATGCCAAAACATTGACAAACTGCGGAACGTGGCAAGCGCGCTTCACTTTCTCTCTGGGTTCATAGACCAAAATGCCAGCCTCCCTCCCCGAAGGGATACCGCAGTCACCCGCACAGCACAGACTGGCTTCGATCCACTAGCAGGGGCTAACTCAGGTTTAACAAACACTTAGGTACCAGAGCACTAGGTTCAGTGTAAGGTCTATGCAGCTGCAGCCTGAAATATTGATAGCTTATATTCAAAAGTTTTCTCAATATTTATCTATCAGCTATTTGAGAAGATGTTTGTATTTACAAAGAAAACAGTTCTACCTGTGGTGAAGATATACCTGACACATAAAAGTATAAATTTCCCAAGCTGCCACTAGAACTACGACTGACAGAAGAATGAGTACGTTCTGGAAATCTAAAGAGGCAAATTTAAAGAGAACTATTCAAGAAGCAAGATGAGTGACTGGAACGATACTTTTAGAGAGGTAATTTTTACAAACTTCTCTTAGATCCAAAGGAAATAGTAGGATACCAAGACAAATAGTACTATGTAGGATTAGATTACGTACCGTTTGTTTCTTTAAAAACACAGACATGTTTTTAAATAGTAGCCATGGCAGAGATATATCGAAATCTATGAATTCGTGCTAACACTTTCTCACTTGTAAAATGTTAGAAATTACACACAGAAATTTGCAATGCTAATTTGGACTTTCAAAACAGCAGAGATATGATTCAGTGGGAATTTTTGCTCAGAAAAGCAAAAGGCCAAGAGTTACCCTCACCCATCCTTCCTTTGCCAAAAAATTTGCTCTTTAAAAACTTTCTGGTAGCGACGGAAATCCAACACAAAATTGGAACTAGAACCAAAACGTGGTTATATAAACATACCTAAAGCAAAAAAGTGTTCAAGACCCATTAGCTGTTGGCCCATCAATATTAAAAATTATATGCAATGGTGACGTGGAGGCAAACAAGGACTTTCTGTTTTCATTTAGAAAACAGCTTGAGAAAAGAAAGGATTTAGCTTCTGGTTTTCCTTAGCCTAAGCTGCTATGAAAGGTACTTGGGGAGGAAGGCCTCACAGTGGAGGGGGAACCCAAAGAGACCCCAAACCAACCAACCAACAAACCCCCCTCAAAACAGTGGTGTGAAGCCGTGTTTGAAAAGGAAGACTTTGTGATTAAAACAAGCTATTGGATTTGAGGCCAACTTTCCCTTTCTCCCTGCAAACAGAACCTGTTACACTGGTCACAACCTTACAAGCACATAGAGGAGACTTTCTGCTCCAGAAAGACTAGTTGTGATGGGGCAAAATATTTAGATAAAATGAAAGTTGCAGAAGCATCCAAGCTTTTCTCTGTTTTACCAAACTCAAAAGTTTTCCCGTTTCTCACCAACGTTCCTCCCCATGCCAATACTACAGGCAGCGTTGTCAAGGGCTCTGTATTTTGACAGATATAAAGCCCTTTCCATCTCCTGTTTTCTCCACACTCGCTTCTCTCCTCCTCACTACTTATTTGATTTCGTCACGTGTTTGGTTAATCATGGCTCTCCATTAGACATTGCTTCCTTTTACCCTTCCAGCCAGACTCTCTGAAGTCAGCAGCTGTCCTCAACATTTCTTCCTACCCAGTCGTGCCTGCAATTTGATCGTATGCAGACCCACAAGGCATTGATCCCACGTGTTTAATACTGGCCAACAAATTCAATCTGATCATTCCCTTTTACTCCTCCTCCGCTAAAATCAATCTACATCACTCCAGAGCTCCTCTGTTTCCCTCACAAATAGAATTTTGCCATTTCTTTTTTCCAGCTAAGTTGGCATTTACTGCTTGCTTCCTGTTTTTCAAATAACCACATGAAATTTGAAATTGTCTAATAAACAGTATTTGAACTTATGGTAAATAGGGGAGAAATACCTTGTATAAACAAGTTATTTGATGAGTTTGATTTGAACCATTTTGTCACATTGCAGTAATAAGAATACCTGAAAATCAAACCTTTTGCTTTAAGACAGTTGTAAAAGTGAGTTTGACGAATTTGTCACATCTCTGTTTATAATGTATGATGAACTGTACTCTCTGCAGTTAATTTAGATAACATTTTTGAAGGAGTTCTAGAGTGTTTACTGAATTGCAGCTTCTTATTCATCACAGTAAATTCATTTGTAAATCCCCTTTCACTAGGCAGTATTTGTTAATCAGTACAAATGAACATGGCAGCATCATATGGTAAATCTCTGTTAAAAGAAAAAAAAAAAAAGAGTGTTTCCAAAACAGTATTTGATTTGGTAAGAGGGAGGGCTTAATGAACCCATCAGGACATGTGCTGTGCAATCCAAATTCCAAGCAAAAGGAACTAGGAACTCAAATTCAAAAGAAACGGTGAAAGAAAACGTTCATAGAAAAATCTTTTATGTGTGAACATCAACTACTTTAGCCTGACCGGCTACGTCTTGTACTGCCATTTACTTGGGGTTAGGGCTGTGCCCCACAGATTCCCCCAAAAGTGCTTCCACAACCGCTGTTCTTGAGAACTGAACTTTTAATCCTGCCATTGCTGATGGAAGAGCCCGGCAATGCAACGTAAGAAATCTAAAGAGCGACAATAAAGAAAGATATAGGCAAGGTATACCCTCCGCGTGACCACGACCTAGCCAGAGAAACGGCTCCGACGCTGGGGTCTTTCCGAGGTCTGGCATAAAACAGCCTGCTGTCACCAGCAGCCCACCCCCAGCGAGGGGAAGCTCGCCGTCACGGGCAGCGGCTGCGGATCGCGAGCACTCCCAGCAGCAGCTATTACTATGTGAGAGGGGCCTAATGTGGATGTCTCAGAAAGAGTAGCAAATGAAGAATGCGAAAACGCCCGTCGGCTCCGCGGGAAGCTCGGCGCAGCTCTCTGCAGAAGGTGCGATAGCGCTCAGTGCCTGAGCAACGACATTTCCCTCGCAGCAGGCCAGAGCGAACTTCCACGGACAAAGCAGCACCGCAGCAAAAGGACTGCTTGTGCGGTGGGACCATTTATAATCTGCTCTTTCTCCTCTTGCGGGGAAGAGTTCTGGCTGGAGGACAAGTTGAATGAAAGCGAGAGGCTTCAGAGAGCTCTCTGTTCCCTCCAAAATCTGTTCTGCGATGCATTTGCTTTGTTCTTTCATTCATCCTGCTCCCTTTCTCCCCTCAAGGGAGGAGCAACAAGCTGCAAGAACAGATGTTCCTCATTTCATTCGACACTTCATACTGATACACAGAGCTTTGCTTCCTAGTTAAGCAATGACAAGGCTCACTGTACCTCATAGGAGTGGCACGAGTCTCAAGAGGAGCTAAAATATATATTTAACGGTCCAAAATTGAATTTCTTATGTCTCTAGTAAACCATAAATAGCATTTTTATGCGTTTAGCAAAATCCGTGCCAAAGATTATTTAGTAGAACGTGTAGCTAAGTAATGTATTTCAGCGTTCTCTTAGAAAAGTCTAAACTTACTGTATGACATGCATATGCAAATACCTCATATGGTTTCAAAATATCTTTCCCCAAACAAATGCCTAGAATTGCTTTTTTTTAAAAAAAAATGGATTTGCTAAAATGTTATGCATAAAATAAGTTCACTCCCTAAATGCCTTCCCCCCCCATCATTTATCTTCACCTGCTTCTTTATCCCTCTTGACCCCAATTAGTGAAGTTTTCTAAAACTTATTAATCCAGAAAAAGGCACAAACTGAAACATACATCGTAGCTTACTAAGGGCACCCAGCTGGAAATGTCTGGTTTAAAAGACAAAAGCAAAAGAGTTAGCTTTGTTTTCCTCTAGGACAGGCAGGATTTTGTTTTCCTTGGCAGGCAGATTCTGACCCTGGTTTTTGAGCCCTGACACAGAACAGTCACCCCGTTTTCAAAAGTCACCGTAAACAAATGTGGCTTGATGAAATCACAGTCTTAAAAGCTGGGGAAATGCTCATTTTCTTACCAATCAGGTTTTCTGCAGAAGGATAGACCTTTGTTTATTTTAAATGGGAAAAAGAGGTCCCAGATCAGAATAAGCACCTGAAAAAATGAGTAGCAAGATCTTACCTGCCTGTGCTGTAGCTGCAGGATGTATCCCTTGTGTCCTCCTTCCCTAAGGGTCATCAGGATTTCAGCAGGTGGTTGTAGTTGGGTTGGAGAAACTCAGCTGACGTGAGTTGTATGCAGTAGCTGGTGTAACTGCAATCACTGCGAGGTTGTGTGAGTCTGGTGGTCCCAGAAATTGCAGTCTAAGAATTTTTGCAAGGAACATAATGATTTAAAACTAAGAAGCATAAAAGTAGTATTACAATGGCATATTTTTGACATGGCAAAACTTAAGAAAAAACAACCTGCTTGGAGCTACTTTGAACACAGCCTTTTTTTTTTTTTTTTCACAGAGATCATCAGTATCTCCTGAATGTGACAGAGCTCCTACGATGTGTAAAAGCATAGTAGTGGGTTTAAGAAGATGTACATATGCAGAGTAAAATGTGATGTGTACAGCCTCTAAGGAGTCCTTTAGGAATGACTCTAGAGATCATTTTAGCTGTAAGGAGCATGATCATTAAAAAACCAGAACAGATATGTATAATTTGAATATGTTGGAAGGCTAGGATAGGCGAGGAGAAACCATTCACCGTGTCCGCAAAGAATAATAACATGTCCAAATTCAGGAACAAAAGATGGTGAGATAGAATAGCCAAACCACCTTCAATAATAATACAGATTTCTCCAAAAATTTTGCTAAGGCATCTGGCCTCCCTAGATAGCTTAATTGCTGGAGCAGCTATGGAGGAAGCTTATTGGAAGACTAATCGGAAGTTTTGTTGTAATCTCTTGGTTTTATTAAAAAAAAAATTCTAAACTAGCTGGAGAATGAATTCAGATGGTAAAAAGTATTTTTCTCTTCTTTGACCGTACATGAATAGCATAAAAATAAAATTAAAAAAAAAAAATTCAGAAGCCTTGCCAACCATCTGTGAATTGCTCTAAGTAGGTACCTCAGCAGCTGCATTGAGCTTCCAACTCTAAACTGAAAGATTTAGGTTCAGGATTGGTATTGTCTAGCGTCAGATCTCAGGGCAAAATCTCTTGTGAGAGAAATAATCTGGATGCTTTCAGACAAGGAACAAACAACACAGAGACAGAATGTGGTATCAGCTGTCCCAAAGGGATGACACACTTATTCACTGTATATTTATTTTAATTCTATCAAAAATTGCAATTTTTGAATCACCTATCATCTGAACAGACAAGGTAATGAAAAGCACTATAAAGAAAAAAGAATGTAATCAATCCTTTCTAAAATCACAAACTTTCCCATAATTTTATCTTGTATTTACTCTTTTCTCATGTCAGAGCAAAGCAATGGAGTACATTCTATGCAAAAACAAACAACAGTGTGAATAAAACATCCTGAATATGAGAAAAGGCCATTCAGCCTGAAGAGGATTGGCCTTCGTAATACATATGTTCCCCTAGGATGGTACCTAATTGCTTCCTGAATGACTGCAACATTTATTCCAACGTATTTACCCACTGTGCCGTTCAAACTCTGCACTATAGCTGGAGTGAAGGTGCCATGCTTCATACGCTCCAAAACTGTCGACTTTGACTTCAGCTTATACTCTCATCACTACAGTTTTCATGGTGGTTTCAGTGGTGAAGGGTGTTGACTTCACAGACACTGTTATGATTTAACAAACTTCGTATTTTAGCGTATTTTTATTTTCTATCCAGCTCTATTGCAAGTTCATGTTGTCACTATTTTCCCCTCCAAATTTCACCCATCTACTCGAATAATTAAACAAACTGCTGTATTCCTCCGTCATGCTGTGCCTTGACTCACCTTCAGCTCCCCATAGGTGCTGCTGGAAGAAAGCAGAATGATCCCACTGTCTCAGATCGTAATTAGAAATTAAGGTTTATATTTAGTGTACTCTTGACTGAGAGCCCTAGGATCATAACACTGAAATGCAGTTAAATCACAAGCTTTTAGCAGATATATTACTACAAGGAAAAAAGCTGGTACATATTCCCATTTTCCTGGCATAAATTACTTTCTTCTGGATGATCACGTCCTTGTTCAGCTTCTTCCTTACTTTAAAATAAGTAATTTGTAAAGCTGAGTCAGAAATGGTCATAATATTACACAAACACGTAAGGGAGGTACATAACATTACTCTCCCCTCTCTGCTTCAGTCGGGAATTTCAGGCCAATCTACTGCTAGCCAATATCCTTCCACAGATTGCATTTGTAGTAAAGTGGAGCTTTTATTTCCACAGCTCCAATAAATTGGTTTTGTCCAGACTATTTTCTGTGTCTTCAAACTCTCCCTAAACATCCCAAATAGCTACATCCTTGGTTTTCCTTTAAAATAAATTAAAAGAAAAAGATCTGAGTAACATTGAGAACTAAAAAAAGTACCGAATTTCAATCTAAACAGGTGTTTTTTGAATTATAAAACTGTGAAGGAAAACTTAGCAATGTAATTAAATCCAAATTATCCAATTTCATGCCTATTAATACTATGAAGTCGAATTGTTTCTTAATCTACTTTGAAGGGTTGTTTTGATATTCAAATTGCCACTACAGAAAAAATGTGGGTGTTTAGGAAGATATCAAGTGGACTTCTGCTGAGCTACCAGAATTCACAGCCATCTAGTTACTGTGAATATAGAGCCTCAGAATCCCCAGCATTTTGGAAAGAGCTTAGATTCCTGAAAATATTTCTCAGCTGATGATATGAGATTTTTATGAAAAAAAAATTTAGAACATATATACAGAAAGACTTTTTAAAACTATAGCACAATGATTAAAGGCAAGATGTATATACTTATTTGATGATGGAAGACTTCATACTGTCTGTAGAGCTTTTGGAAGTCAGATACATTTATAATAGCAATATGCATTGCTATTGCTATATATTATTATTTATATTATAAATATTATAAATAGCAGCGGGTAAATAGTCAGACTGCAGAAGTCCTGAACACAAGTTTGGTCACATTCTCAAATGTAAATTTTAGCTTAAAACATGGCTTGAAAGAGAGAAGTAAATTTGCTACTAGTGCTCTAGTGAAGGTCAGAAACAAGACTTCATGTCCTTTGGCCATAATACATTAAACTGTCTAATACTAAATATAAAGCAATCGCACTCTCCACCTGTGCAATCACAAGCATCCAAGCGTCAAGGGTTAGGGCTGGCTGGCCACTAGACCAATGACAGATGCTCTCTATTGGCCACTCTCCCTTCCCAAAGGGGAAGAAAAAAGGAATAAGGGAGAGAGACTTATGGATTGGAAAAGAAAATGAGAACTTTAAGGAAAATAATAACAATGAAATGAAATATATACAAAACCAATGTTGAACTCAACTCCCCGACGGCAATTACATCACTGTCACCACTGATGCTGTGGGGCAGGCACTGGGGAAGTCCCGGACTGGACTCAGCAGTAGATGGGAACTGCATTCAGGAGCTGGATTCTGGAACCAGATTCAGGAATGCACAGATTTGGATCGGAGGCGGAACGGACAGAGTCCTCCTTGGATTTCTGGCCACTGAAGAAGAGAGCTTGACCCTTGTGATCCCTCAGCTTTATACTGAATATGACATCTATGGAATGGAACACCTTGGTGGTCAGTTTAGGGTCACCTGTCCTGTCCGCTCCTCCCCGCATGTGCGGCCTCTCACTTACAGCGCCCTCAGCGTCGGACATCTCCATCATCTTGGTAAAAAAAACATTACATGTGACCAAGATGAACTTCTGAGTTAATTTAAGATTTGCAGCTTGAGGTAAGCACAATATCCCTTATCTGAAGGTGATATCTAATGCTTTCATTAAAGAGTCTAGCTAACTCAGCAGATCCTAAAAGGTAAGCCAAAATCTACATTCTCAGCTGGGGTATGTATTAGGAAAGCAAACATCTTTGCCGGACTAATTTGACTTTGTGTCCTTCACTTTTCAAGTCCAGAAGGTTATTAAAATACTCTTTATCCTCAGAATCTCCATCTAGATAAGTAAACTATAACTGTTCAATTTCTCGTGTGGTCACTTCGTAATTGTAGCGTTGTACCAAAGTCCTTAGGGTTGGAGAACCACAAGTTTGGAGCAAATGAGCAGGTAGGAAAAATGAAGATTTATTGCTCTCTGACCAAAGTTATGGGGTTAAAAAGAGGCTAACGAAGCATGAAAAGAGCTGCACAGCAAGAAAAAACGGTTGCATCGTAAGTTTACAAAATCCTCTGAAAGTGATACTGCCACTTCTTTTCATATCTCATTCCCAAATTTCTATGATGTTGTTCATTTACACTTAACCTGGAATAATCACGTGCAGTTCTCTAGGGATCCACTTCTGCGCTCACACAAAGAGCACCTGTTGACCACCGTGAGATGTGTGACCGAGTGTAGAAGGCGGACTCACAATGTCAAGCCATGCCTTTGCTCCTTTCCAGCTCTGTGAACAGCAACAATTTTATGTCTAGAGGGAAATCAGAGCGCACGATCCTGATGCTGCTTCTTATGACAGGTTTTCTGACATGTAAATTCTCAGAGGAAAATCTACTTCTGATTTATAACTCCATATGAATTTGCTTCTGGTTTACACCCATATTGAAATTCATCGTGATCCATGTTCTTAGAAACTACTTCGCCTGATAGCCAGAAGAAAGCCATCTTGGTAACAGCCACTCAGGAGCACAACTTCTGCCATAGTAGAAACCCATCATAGACAGGAAATGAAACAGAGTGACAGAGGGACGTACCACTGTCGTCAGGGTAGATTTAATATCTCCATAATTATTACACCATTCCACTGGCAAAGTCAGCCACTGTCATTGGTACAATTTATAGCATTTGGACTATTTAACTCCGCCTGTGAGTTACAGAGACGGCCCGGCACCATCGTACATAAAACTAGACTAAGGTCTACCTCTGTATTATCGTTCTGATTTTTGACTGCAACAAAGACTATAAAATACTATCTGTGTGATTCTAAGATGCTTAGTAGGTTTCAGGAAATCGCCCAGGTGTCGTTGAATTAAATGGGAGCTATGAACTTGCACACATTCCCACCGAGGCACTTAGGAACCCCTATAAAATATGTTTTGAATGGAAACGAGCTGCCCAAATGCCTTGTATAGCTCAGCTGTAGGCATCTTTCATATTTGTAGGCTCCCAACTACATCAAAACAATCTGTTAAAATTTACTGGTTCATAAACACTATGCACACCTTAGATGACACGTATTATTTCAAATTTCAGCTCTCTGTCGCAAGTATTGGGAGGGGGAGGACCTTCATATAACCTTGAGTGAATGCAGTGTTTGTACATTATACGCAAACCCCAGCTGGAGGCGCGAGGGTGAAGGCTACGGAGCACGGAATCTTTCTAGTGAATCATAATGACAGAAGCACCTTTCCTGATTCATTCCGAGAGCGGTGTGCGGCATTCTCCACATTTCATCTTTGTACCTGTATGGAAAGGTTTAATGCTTTTACATGACCTATGTTTCAACAGAAAAGAAGCTTCTGAGAAATAAACAAGTGAAGATCTACAGCATATTGTCTTGTACCAGATACATTTCATGGGGCTTAGCAGAATTACAGCACTGCTGAGACTAAGGGAATGTATTCAAATGTTCTGCAGGTTATGTCATAAAAACTGGATTGAAAATTCTTCAGTGATGAAACTGTTCCTACTTAGTGAATAGCAGCTGCTCTAAATTAATCTATATTGATTAAATTTCCTCTTGCTTCACAAAAAAAAAAAATAGCTTTTAATTTAGAACATCACTGTTAACGTCTCTATCGAAACAACTGGAAGATTAAAGCAACCACATGATGTCAGCAAATATTATCACCTCCCTAAATCACACTGAAAGTAGTCTTCCAGAAACTAAAAGGTTCTCTCTCCATCACTTCCTCTGGTGGCTCTTGATAGTCTCTGATCTATATTTCCAAAGCAAAGTCGATTTCCAGTTTTGTCATCCTAGCGATACGCAGCCCGCCTAGTCCACCTTTTACCTTTTCCATTTTCAGCACCCTGTTCTTCTTCGGTTTGTTTTTTTAAGGTTCAAAAGAATGTACAGGATGAGTTGTGCCACCATAAATAATGAAAAGAATTATTCAGGATACAATCATAGAGCACATGGGAGGTACATGATGGATTTTCCTGCACACCCCCTGAGCTGGGAATAGGTCTAACGTGCTACAGAGCCTGAGCAAGGGCTTCTGAATTGGAGCTAACAGTCAGACACTCAGCATGCAGGGACTGCTTGCATCGCCAGCCTAAACTGGTGGATAAAACGCATAGTAAAATTACCCTAAAAGTAGATACATTTTGGTTTTAGGTGTTTTAGCAACAACTCGGAAAAAAAAGAAAAAATGCATCAGAAGCAGAAATTATTTGGACTGTGCAATAATGAAAAGCTAACAGATCGTTGCTTATATATTCAAATATAGCTTATACTTTTGACGGTATTAAATCGATATTTTGGGCTTATTATATCTGTCTCGCTTAAATAGGACTGCTCACCTGAGTAAAACAGACAGGATTTGCCTGCTTGTTTCTTAGGCCTTCAGCGCGGTTTTGCAGCAAGATAAGTCTCTTCTGCACAAAGCTGAGGTATTTTCATGAAGAACTGCATTATCCTGTTTTTATAGTCACATTCATATCCTTTTGTTTACACATAATATAGCACTTTGAAATTAAGAATGTTGATTATTCCTCCTTTTTTGCATTCAGATGTTCCTAATGTTTTATTTTGCGGTATCTTGGGTGAGTTGATGCATATATTCTAAGTGTGCTTTCTATCTTGGATAAAATGAAATAAATTAACAATTAGAATTGCAGAATTCTCTTTTTATTGCTTTGTGCTTTCATTTGTTGGTATTTTGTTGAATATAATTCTGCATATCTGACACCAAAATGTACTTGATGGCTCTTTGAAGCTTTAATTGTCAGCTTTTATCCCTCCAGTTTTTCTATACTTTTTAAGAGTTCATTTTTCTAAAACAATAATTCCCACTTGCTGAATTTAATATTGTTTTCTAGAAACACAAAACCATGTCCCAGTTACCCTTTTTCAACAATATACAGTATTATTTTCCTATCATCTGCAATAAAACAGTGAGAGATAACACATAAATAACTATATTAACACTAAACATGTTCATTAAGAGCCTCATTTCGAAAATGTGTTACAGCTGGCCACTTAGACTTGGCTGGAAATCAAATAATACAGGACAAGCAGCAAATAAATAGCTGACTCTGATATGATACTCAGATAAATAATTCCTGGCTAATCTATTGACTGCTTACATGAATGAGATGAGCAAGTCAAAGCCCTTGCTCACTGAACTCAACCCCGGTGGAACGTGCCTAGTGCAGAGCATTACAAGTGTTACGGAAAATGGTACGATTGGTACCGAGCTGGGTGGTCATAACATGGGAATAGCAGCATTTTTAGTAGGTACTGATTTATGTGGACGAGGGAATATTTCTGACGTCTTTCTACGACTCCAGTCCCGTTGAGTTTTTACACCTAAACTTTTGGTTTGAAGCTTATATCTATGTTGGTAAATCAACCTTTGCCATGATAGGTTCAGCTTACTGTTGAACTAAGAGCATCCTCTACAGTGACCTGTACCAACCAGCACCCTCAGAAAAACTCCTGTGTACAATCTGGGGGGTCGGCACAGGCCAGAGGTCATTCCCAAATAGCAATTCAAATATGATCATGCATAGAGGAGTGGTAGGGGAAAAGACTCTTATGAACAGGCCAAATCATTTAAACTCAAGGCTGGACAGCACTTCCCGGCACTGGATAATTTACTGGAACAGACGTCACAGAGGGGATCTTCTCCTGAACTCACTGAAAGCTCATTAATGATGTTCAGCATAACTAATGTTGAACAACAAAGTGAACAACGAAGATATTCTAAAACAGAGGAGACAATTTCACATGTGTTTAGGTCAAAGAAATATCCGTACATTTTTAAGGTCAGAGTAACCCTAGTGATGTAGATTAAGCAATAAGATCCTGATTTTGGTCTTCTGAATTAATGCAGTGATGCAACCTGCAGTAAAACTGACAAATGTTAGATTAGAATCAGGCTATGAATTCTTATAATTAACACTTGTCTACGTACTGAATATAAGATAACTGCAACTAATTAGGAGTATGAAAGAAAAGAAAGATAAGTGTGTACAAACATTACAGCAGAGATTACAAGTCTGTTTACATGCTCTAATTTTTAGGGTAGAATTCTTACATGAAACATTGATAAAGCTATCTGTTATAACCAGCAGATCTGACCTGCAGATAAGTGATTCTATATCTAAAAAGATCCAGTAAATAAATCCAGTCAGAAAACAAAATGCCATAGCCCTGGAGACATAAATTGATAGGGCAACAGACTACAGAGGCATTTGTATGTTGTTTGAATCTACCCCTCAGCTTTGTGCTTTCAGATTGTTAATTTGGTAGAGCACAAACATTTGAAAGGGGATGTGATATGGAATTGCTTAAGAAATTGATTTAGATGCTTTGGTATCTCCAGTGCTCTAGTAACAGGTATTCCTAATGAAACAAATTGTTTATGTTTATATGATTTTATCCCATTAAGAAATACAGTTTTGAGTTGTTGGGGTTTTTTTTTAATACCAACTGATCACGTTAATGAGAGAAATAAACTCACAAACACAACAAAGACATTTCACCTTAAAGCGGTAAAAACAGAGATGCTGAAAATGCTTTGGGAGTGATTTTTCTCTCATGCAAATGAGAAGTGCATATCTGAAATAAGTCCAGGGTGCATTAAATAATCCTTGCAATATTTATATATGTATTAATAATACAGGGTCTAAAATTGATGTGTGAGGAAGTAACACCATTGATGCCAATGAAGTAAATCATTAAAATTAGAGTAAGATGAATAATGATGAGGCCCTAACTCACTGATTACACAACACATGGAGGTTATAAATAAATCTAGACTCTAGATTTCTAGATCTAGATGAATCTAGAAGGAAACCTCAATTAGACGGAAGAGTATAGTGCATAAAGGCCAAACTTGAAGAATTATCCTGAATCTAATGCTTTCGAAACAGAGTTCAAGCTCCACTCCTATACTGGAACTATACTGCCTTCTGAAAACACAAAGAAGTAATTAATAAATTATTCAAATTGACTAATAGCTAGGCCAAGAAAGACCTACAGCACTTTAATCTGAAAAACAAGAGTAACAACTTAGAATTGATTTCACTGCATGATTGCAAAAAATGTAGACTGGGTTTAGGAGAAGAACTGGTTGAAATAATTGCTCTAAGAACTGTATTGACAGTATTGACTATCAACTATTGACTGTGTTGTACTTGCAATCACAGGCTATTTTTTCCTCCATCAATCTCTGGATTTCATCCTCATATTTAAACATTCTTCTTCTAGCATAAGTGTCTCAAACCGGAAAACTATTACAAAGAGGTCTTAGGTTTTTTTTCAAAAAAAAAATGCACTAAATTATGAAGTCTTTGGTAAATAAGTTACAAATTGCCACAGAATATGGAGCATCAAGTTATTTTCACTGCTGCTCCAACAGCTCAAGTGACAGTGGAGGACTAAAATGAATGAGTTTTTGTCAGCGCTTGACTTCAGGTAGAAAATTCAGCTAGAAGAAAAGTGATACCCGGCATTATATACAATCATAGGATCGTTTAGGTTGGAAAAGACCTTTAAGATCACCATAATACAGATCTGGCATGCTAAATTATACTGATATTACATGGAATTCATTCTAATCCAGCCCTAAGGACGATACAATTGTATTTTCCAGAAAACTGAAGACTTCTGTTTTCATTTCTTCCTCCTCATCCCCACACTTGCTCCTGAACTCATGACTGCGCAGCTAATCTGTCTTTGGCTCCTTCTGAATAACCTTGTATAAAGTAACAGTGAAAAGAGAGTCAAAGTCACCTTGTTCTGCACAGGGAATTTTGTGCATTAAGACCTGTAGAGGATATTGAACAGCTCCTTGGTTTGCAAAGGTCCCACCTCTTTTCCCATCAATTTTGGGCTATGCAGATATTCTTCAAGGCCTAGGTCACATCCTTTTTGGTGAAAGAGAGGCAAAGGAAGATGATGAGCAGGTCACACGGCTCTGTTTCTGAGATCTGTGTTTATGCTTGTCAAATTTCATCCTGGGCTTGAGCCTTCCGACTCTGCCTTTTTGGTCTGTACTCTCTTGGACATCACTTTGTCTTCTGTCTGCAAGATTCGAACATCCTCTTTGGTTTAAAGAAAGAAAAAAGAAAGAAAGAAAGAAAGAAAGAAAAGGAAAAGAAGATATAAGGTTCTCATTTTCCTCTCACCAGCACTGATTTAGCATGTCATGAGGGTTATTTTTTCTCACCTTTGGAAGAAGGCTGAATGACCAGAGATGAAGAAAAAGTCATTAATTCTTAAAGGCCAATCACCCTCTGGCAATTCCATAATTTATTGCTCTTTCTTATTTCTCCCTGCCCTCTCTTTTGTGCTGCTTCCTCTCTTGCTCCTCCACCTCCCTTCCTGTTCACTGACATTTTATTTTTTTAAAAAACCCACTCATACAAAAGCTCGCTATCTTCTGTAAAACACAGAGCTATACTTTATACACAACAAAAGAAAAGAAATTATATTATGTAACAGAGCCCTTTAAGTACCTACAGGAAATCGAATTTTGTAGCAGTGCTGTGAGTGGAAATGGTGCCCCTCTTTTGTCTTGTTTGAACCACAGCAGGGAAGTTAGCAGCCTAGAGCTTGACACCGAGTTAAACAGAAGTCATCAGCCTTTCTTTCAGGAATGGCATCATCTGATTTTGCGGCCCTAACAGGACCACAGGTTAGTCACATTTCCCACGCATTGCTCACTCAATGTGCTGCGTGAAGGGGCTGCTTGCCCCTGACAGCGACCGGCCCTTTCTGACACGGGGCAATTGTTGGTAATGCAGTAGCCAGCTCCAGCCATCGAGGCTCCGTCCTGTACCACCCCTACGGCCTTACTCCAGTGAATAACGCCATTGGTTACCTTAAGATTCCCACTGATGCTAAGCTAGAAGGACACACTTGCGCTTTTTCTGCCTTCCTTGGCCTGTCGCTGTTGGCATTAACCCAGGTTTTCCATCATCTGCATTTGGATAAATCAGGGAACCCCCTTTCACTAACTTTCTTCCTCCTTCCCTCCATACTGAAGATGGTGGGATTGAAAGCTTGTATTCCTCTAAAAGTTTATCCCAAGAAGAGCTGAAGTGTCACAGGACAACAGGCAGAGTAGAACCTGTGGTTTCAGGTAGGTGTTTGCATATTGTCAGTTTTATCAGTACTTTGCAAGGCTCCAAAGGGTCATTCATACCGGAATTAAGTGGCTACAAAATACTTAATGTGTTCTGAAAGATCATTTTCAACTTTGTTTAGCACCTTCACAGCCACCACAAACTCCTGTGCACCTGGGCTTGCAGGGCTTTTCCATAGACAGATGTTCATCAGCTTCCACGGGGTTTGTGTCCCATATTTGTGTTACAATCCAATGGTGCCATCTACTCTAGAACCTGTTATGCTCTTCACTGAGATGGCAGGGGAATATTTTTGTGTGTTCTGAGCAAATATTGCCTACTGATCCGAAGAAAATGCTGTCCTATTTGCCCCACGGACCACTATGACAACTCACATACCTGGAGGCAAGTCAAAGCCACTTCTAGGTCAATTATGTACTCTCAGTATTATATCTCTTTCTGAGAAGAAAAGAATGCTCCAAGTCTCTTCCCGCTCTAATGGAGTACACACAACCAGGCTATTACACACTTGGTTAAACAATCCACAAAAGGCAGTTTTTATTCTTAAGCATGACTTAATATTGGAAACATATACTGAAGGAAATTAGATATTTTAACAAAATTCCATTTAACAATTCCCTTTGGTCATTTAATATCAGACAGTTCAAGTGTGCTAACTAAAATGATATATATATATTTATTTTAAGAACTCCTAATGACTAATGTTCAGTCACGTACACTCTATTGTCAGTTTAAAACATTTTTATTGATATTAATGTTCTATCGATAAAGTTTTAATCAATCACTCCTAACTCATATTTAGCACTGTAAACACTTCACGAGAACTTTTTAGATGTTGATTTCTGCAATATATAAAATAATTAGTAGCAAAATATTTAGTGGTTTTAACTCCCCCTGTTACCCACTATCCATTACAAGAATTCAGACATTCTAATAGCTACAACATTTAACTCATCCTACATTTTCAGAATGAGGCATTCATCCCGTGCCAGCTCTCTGATAGACAATGTACGTGTAAATCTATCATGACTGAAAAATACTTCATTTGTTCAACATGCCAAGAGAACAAGAAGAGCTATAAAACCATTATCTAATTGTTATTGTTTAATCTGTTAACACCGCTATATGAAGGTACTCCTTTTTTTTCCCCAACAAGATGACACATTGAAATATTGGTACCTAGGTTACTTATCAGTGAATTGGCTTTCACTAAAACACTGGCTTTTCTTCTCTTATTAAAGAGTGAATTCTGAAACAGGAGGGACTATTAATTATGCATTCATTTTATATCAGAATATGCATTTAACATTTTTTTTTTTTTGTGGAAAAGCAAAAACTGGCAGACAAATAACTCATAAATGACACTAATGAGCACTGGGAGATGGAGTGGAAAGGCTTTAAATGTGTCCCATTATTTAGCAGGATAATTAAGAGCACAGCTCTACCATGGCATTTTATTACAGAAATAGCTAAGATCCCATCTTATTGCAAGCAGGTGCTGTAATGAAGCAAAGCGAGATCATTTTTATGAGGTTCTTCTGGTCCAAAAAAGATTGCAAATTTATTTTATGCTACCTTAATTTAAAAAGTAAGCATGCAGACCTTGGGAAACAAAGGGGACAACAAAATATGATGTGTAAAACCACTTGCAAGGCTGTTGATTCAGGTTATCCCCAGAGAAAAAAAAAAAGAACATTTGTTCTCGTGCACTTTATAAATAGAATTTGGTTTGTCACAAATAGTGTTTAAGGAGCTCTTATCAAAAGGAATTCACCATACACAAATAGCATCACAGTTTAATACAAACTAGGCTTCATACCAGATTATTTACAGTAAAAGTAGGGTTTCCGCTATTTCAATTCATTATGAAGCTTTAATTCTCCATAAATATTGCACTGAACTTTCGTAACGTATCTGTAATGATTTTAAGCTCTTCTCATTAGCACTTAATATCAACTGCTGCAAATTACAGAAAACCCCACACGATAATCTACAGAAGATCTGGCATTAAATGGAGTGACGCAATACTTACAACGGTGTAATTGCAAGAAGACTCCGGGCTAGTGTTCACTGACTATAAACTTCAAGAGTATATACAGGACTCACAGGGAAGAAAATTATGCTATATGATTGCCAAGGCCACAAGCTGTGATTTTTTTTTACATATCATCGTAGAAAAATACTACAGGGAAACTGAGGAGCGGCGTTTGTGGAGGGCAGGTCATACTATTTTAAGATGAAAATAAGAAGTCCCTAAAGGTTAAAATGCAGGAATATAGATAGGAAAAACTGTAACTTCTGCCTTTCCAATACAACATCTGGGAGAATGTTATCCATGAAAACGAAAGCAAGTCTGTAAAATTTGGACAGATACTGTATCATGTGGCAGTCTAACAGCTAGAGGCAGATGGTCAGATTTTGAGTACTTTACTAACTTTTTTTGGTGGAACACCCCTGATAAGATGGCCAATCTGAAGGCACGAATAAATCTCATCAAAAGCAGAAGGGTTATAGAGATGAAAAAACAAGGCTGGAAGATAGCCTGTGGGACATACTCCCTAAGAAATAGATTACAGAGACTTCCACTGGAGCCAGGACCTGGGTTGTCCCATCCCTTTGGTCATGTGCTGACACAGACTTAGCCTGAGGACAGCAGACTTTGGCTTCCCACTAGGGGACTGGGCTTTCTCTGGGGTCATAATAGTGATGAGATCGTGCCTTTCAGCTTTGAAGCCACCTTCTGGATATTCTGTGTAAATGTATCACCTATATACTCCGGTTATCTGCAGGTTCAGCTTTGCAATGTCTTTTCTTAAAAAGACAGTGAAAAATAAAAAGCCATTGTACAAATATTTCTGGGGAGACCGGACTGCAAGAGCCTGCTTTTGAAAGACAAAGTAATTTTGTTTTAATTTTGAAAAAAATATTTAAAAAATAATAGTATAGGCCTTGCCCATTTGTGCACTTAAAGCTTGATTTCAGATATAAAACATCAAAAGCATTCACAGTCCAAGCAACTTAAATCCTCACGGTTTCCCAAATCAGATCTGCGTGTGAAAACAAGAACAGTTATATTCAGCCGTACTGTTTTCACTGCAGTCAGAGGACAAATGCGCTGCGATACAACTTTTTGCCTGCGTCCAGAAAATCCTCCAAATTTCTTTTGAAATAAGGGGTATTTTTGTGGCCATAGAGATGCGAGACCTCATCTTTCCCAGGTAGCCACAGTCACTCCTTAGATTCAAGGTCATTCTTAGGTTCACAGCCAACAGACGCTACACAACGTTCATCAGCTTTATGCCAACGGTTTTGGCTAGAATCATACAGCAATGCAAACGGTATAATCCCACTGGGGTTCTGTGGGGGGAAAGCACTTTGCACCCTGGTGGTGGCGATGGTTTTACAAACCCTTTTAGAAAGCAGAACCTGTAGGCATTATCGGTTCATCGTTTTTGTGGTTTTTCACTTCCACCCCTGTACTGTCTAGAGTCCATAACTATGGACAGTGAGGAAGTTTGCACGGGGTACCGATATTAGCTAGTAACTATACACATGGCTGGGTATCATCAACCCCAGAAAACATTCTGAACCTGGGAAGCACAAATTCATAGGCCTGTGATAGTTTCCTCTTCTTCTATTTTCCTTTATTCACTGGAGTTTGAGATTCGTTACACTTAAAATCTGAGGAAGTTAGGTGGTGAGATGAAAAAAGGAGCGAGATACAGAACGAAAGAAGTGTGGAAATTGAAATTTACAGCATAGCTAATGTCATTTGGCTGATTTTGCTGCAAACCTACTGGGGAAAGGAAAAAAAGAGTGAAGTTGTGCAGTAGGTAAGAAACAGCTTCGTGAGATGGTCTTGATTTTCTACCACCCCGCATGGTGAATGCTTTATATTTCAAAGACCTTGAAAGTAATCATCTTTTTATGGAGATTAAAGAAAAAGTGATGAAGCGTGATAACCTACAGCTTCTTTTACTGCTTCTTATAGTTAGGAGAATTTGTATCTCTGCAGAGATGGGGGCAAAGCTCCAGCGGATCTACTAACACCGAACACTTGCCCTTTCATCTCGCATTTAAACCAAATATTATGGTGTTGTATGTGCTCACTGTGAATTGTTTCCAATGATCAGCTTAGTTTTTACTAATGCTTTTAGGATGGAAAACTCTCCGTTATTTTGTTCAGTAAAATAAGTTTCAGTAGTTTTGAAACTGCTTTACATTTTATGCCTCTTTACAGACTTCTCAAAGTAATTTTAGCATAACAGATGTTTGGTCTAGGAGATACTGTAATAGAATTATTTTAAACTTATTTCGTTTTATCCACAAACCTTTTGTACCAGGTGTAGGTGGAACCATCCCATTCCAGCCAGACAGTTCCAACTGGTCCCAGCTGGTCCCACCACGGGGCACAGCTGAGCCCGTCCGTGCAGTCGTGGTGCCCCAGGGAAAGCCCGGCCGAGGGCGGGCAAAAGGCTGCCGGGAGCGAGGGGGAAAGTGGGAGGAACGGCCCTGGGAGCAGCACGGCCAGGGGAGATGAAGGAGAGGAGGAGTTCCAGGTCCAGAGCGGCGATTCCCCTGCAGCCACGGAGAGACTGCAGAGGAGCAGATATTTCGCTGCCGCCCGTGGAGCCTGTTTTGCCTGTGATGGTCATTGGTAAGTACGCTCCCTGTCTTCATCTCAGCCCATGAGCTTTTGATATTTTATTTTCTCCCACTGTCCTGTTGAGGAGGGAGACTGAGAGCAGCTGGGTGAGCATCTGCCAGCTGCCCAGGGTCAACCCACCACACCTTTCTTTTTCTCTTCCTGACTGTCCTACCTAGCAAACTGATAAATTCACCTTTTTTTTTTTTAACCATAACCTTATTTTTCAATCAGTAGTTCCCAATAAGCTCATATTTTCAGCTGTTTAGTGTTTTCAGATCCTCACACCACAAGGAGAAGCTTTTGCCTGCTGAAGTTGAAAGAAAACCAAGGGTCAAATGTCTTAATTCTGCTTTGTCACTCACTACATAAAAAAAAAATCTCCTATTCAAATTGTATTAATTTTTTTTTAACATATTGTTTCTGCTGCACAAACAGTAGCTGTGAGAATGCATGTTTCTAACACCACTTTGGATGAGCTTTGGAGAACCTTGCACATTTAACTGTTATTATAATATAAATTTAGGATGCCATGCCATTTAAAAGCTTGAAACTATAATAACTGAGAAGCAGTTCCTCTATTTATTTGCAGTTAATGTTTTGCTTCACACTTTATTGCACACTGTCTTCTCTCTGTATCCATTAAACCCGTTGTAAGCCACAGAGAAAATACCAATTTTTGTCTGTGGGGAATAAAATAGTCTAAAATTTTACATTTATTAAATTACTTCGTATCCTGTGTGGTCATTCATTCTTAAAGTAATAGTTAGCAATAATGACTTTATACTAATAAACACCTAATGATGGTCTAAATTAGAAAAGAATCCAAATTATCCAGCTTTGGTAGTACAGTAAGTCTGCTGGAATGCATTAACTATTTAAAGCATCAAACCACGATACAGAACTGACTGGCGATTTCTGCAATCCTTTCTTCTTTGATGCACACCCCTTGCAGTAACACGAGCGTACTGAATTTTCTAACTTTTCTACAGGAAGAATATTGGGGCTCTGAAATAACCAGGTTTGTGTAAATTACTGAGAAAGATTTGCTCTACAAATTGCACATTGTTTGTTTACTTGCTGAGGGGTTTAACCCTTATTTTCTTATTGATAGCTCTCACAGAAGACCTGGAAGAATGCAATGAAGTGGCAAAGTCAGGATGGGCATGATTCACACTACTGAAATATTGAAAAGGTATCGCAAATATAAACATGCACATCAAACGCGAGGATGAAAACAGTCATGATTCACTTATATATACATTACTTAACTGTTTCTTAAAACATAAAAAGCCTACCACAGAACCTTGAGGAAGTCAACCAGCCAAACTTGACTCCCCCTGGCTGCTCCCAGTTAGTTAATATTAAGGCCCTGTCCATTAGCAGGTTTCTCTCAGCTGTGGCTCATTTCAAACTTCTCTTTCTCCACATCCTCCTTCCATATCAATGACATTATTCCAGCTGATTTATGCACTGAGGAGACACACTTCATTGGGTTAGATTAATTCACTAACTCCTGGGTGCTATTATAGGCAGATTCTGGCTCTGCACATCAGCTAGCCAACTAAGGTTAGCATCGGACGTGACAGAGATTAAATTTCTGCACACATTTTATTGAATGGTCAGAATTAGAGAAAGAACATATAGACTAAGTCATAAAACCTCAGGTCCTAAACTCACATAATCAAATCAGATTTTTTTTGGTTTAAGTTTAACGAGAATTAAAAGTTCTAGCGCTTATGAATAGGGAGGAAAGAAATCAAGGTAGTAAAAAAATTTCTCATGTTAGCTCTGAAATCTAGCACTACGATGAAGTAACACAGCTCTCAGGAGCCTGGGGGTTCATAAGGATGTACTGTGGCGTTAATCAGATGTAGCAAACCAATAACCCGGATTGATATCTCAGTAGCGTAAACCTTTAGCTCACACCTATCACAGTGCTTTTCCAGGCTGCACCGCTCTGTAAATATAGAATTATCTTGTTTTAAAGGAAGCCCGATTTCAATATTGAGTCCTCAATAAGGTGAAGTTAGAATAAAGCTTCATAAAGACATAAGCGTTACTGCCTAATCACCACACCTCACGCAAGTTCTACTTCTACGTGACTTCTTTCTCTACAAGCTCTTTAAGACGTCTTTCAAGCTTCTTAAGGAAAACAATACCATAGAAACGATCCACCACTAATACAAATACCTGATTCAGTAGATTGCTTTAGCAGAGGTGTAACATTTTCTGACCAATCTCTAAAGGCATTTCAGAAATCTTCCCCAACTGTTGCAGTGGAAATGTCCTTTCAGCAGACAAGAGACAGGGCACTTTTTATGATCGATATTAGCATCTATTTATCCAGTCTTTATCCAATATTAGAAGCAACACGTGCTCAAGTTTCTGCTTCTAAATGGAATTATGAAATCTTGCTCATTTATATGCTCGAGTTAATTTTTTTATCGTGACTTTGCATTAATTTTTTCTATAGTTGGTGTAATTCTTGATGTAAAAAAATGGCAAATAATATGTTCTGTAATATTCTATTTCTGCTGCTCCTAGTTACACTTGTAGGCTATGTATGAGTGCTACCAATGGGTTAAAAAAAAAAATGGTAGTGATGGAACCAGCAGGAATATGCTTTAAATAATTGAATTTCATTCTTTGTCCTCCTTGTCACAAGGGTGACTGTCTGAAAAGTTTCAGGAAAATTCATATTTTATGACAACACTAACAGAACCTGCTGACATAGTTCAGTATTTCTAGCAGCCTTGAACTCTGTTCCTAGATTTCGGGACATTAACATCTTTGAGGTTAATGGATTTCCAAAATAAAATGCTAAAATTGAGATTTGGTCTAATTCAGTCTGAGGTTATTAATTCTCCATTGAATTCCTCCATCTTCACTGATGTTCAAGAGCAGCGCTGCTCTACACATCTTCCCGCTTCTGTTTCATTTGGAGTTATTCTCATGTGTGCATCTTTTATAGTTGCTTTTCCCACTTTGTCCTAATGATTCTCGTTTTCCCTATTTCAGAGGGGAGGTCCTTTCTCCTACTATCTTCAGGAAATCTATTAAGTACTATACAGCTAGATTCTTTGTGATTGCCGTGGTTACACACAAAGCTCATTTTCCAGTTGGTCCATGTTTCTTCAATATACAGAACTGTTGGAATCTATTCCAGCATATTCAGTATTTCTCCATACGGCCAGGAGCAGTAGGGGAATTGTTTGCAACTGCTATTTTTCTCTGTATAGATCTTATAGCACTCCACACCATCTAACTCTTGATTACCACAGGCAGTTTCACTATCACCCCTTTCAATTAATTGTTAAAAACTGAATATAAGCAAGAAATCAGAAGTTTTTGCAGTATTTACTACTCAGATCACAATCTTTTACTCCGAGCTTTTTTTTTTTTTTTGCCCATCACGCAGCACCTTATTTCATTACAGATTTTAATATATTTTTTAGAAAACGGGGCTTGAAAGAAAGCTAACAGGCATAATAGAATCCCTCTGTCTGATGAGGAGCTGAAGAAGAACCACCATAACTTAGGTGAATTTACCCATAACTAAAAGCAACTGAAGGATGCTCAAGAAGAAAATATGGATGAAATGATTTTTAAACACTGCCTGCTTTTTTTTTTTTTTTTTTTTTTTTTAATTTGAGTAAGACAGAGTGTTTGGAAGATGGAGTTTTCTATGATCTCCTACTGGGAATAGTCTCATGCAAAGCCGCCTAGTGCTTTGTGAAGTATATAAATAGGGTGACAAGTTACAGCTAAATTTAAGAGAGAAAATGTCAACTTAAGCTTAATGCTTTAAATCTCGTTACTTACAAGATTCTTGTGTGATATGTCTACAGCTGAGATCAATGGAAATTGAAAGTTCCCTCATTATAGAAGAGAAATTGCTCTTGGTATATCATTTTTCATTAAAATCTCCCTAAACTGGAGCGTGTATCCTTCCCAAATGTTTTGCCAGAAAATTTATGACACTGCAGTTGAGCTATGATTATTATTATTTTTTGCATGCAAGGACTTGTGTTGAGAATAAAAAAGAGAAGTTAACACTCTCCTGTGACTGTTTATCTAGAACTCTATTCAGTATTTAATAGTTACAATTATATGAAAAAAAAAAGACAATTTGAACATATTCTTAAAATTACGGATGATTCATTCAACCTGAAATTTTACATGAAGAGTGTCTACATCTCAGGGCAGTACAACGTTCAAGAAAGTGACATTATACATGGATTTTTAATGGATAAGCCCAAGAAAACAGAAATGCTGCAGTACCCAAGTCTGAAGTGCTGATGGCTTCCCCCATTTCTAACAGCCTGGTAGATGTTGACACTGGGTCAACTTATATTTTTATATGTGATAAAGAAGAGGATTAGATCTGCCTGGAGCACTGCATAGAAACATTTTTATAAATTATGAAGTCTAGCAGTATAAAGTGTTTATCTGTTTTTACTGCTTGACAGCACAAGATTCTATTGGGGTTTTGCTAAATGAATTTTCTCACTTCTTATTCCTAAAATAAACTGCTCTTTACACCTACTATACACTTTTCACTGCTCTTAAATAGTTTCACGCACTGCCTATGCTTGCTGTCTTTGTCTGCTAGCCCTCCTCTGACGCTGTTCCACCACTGAGATGGCTGTTGCATCATCTGATGAAACCCTCCTCTTCATGGCGGGTATTTCACCAAGGAGGATGATGCATCACCAACCTTTGTAGTTTGTAGTCCCCCATTTCACTGGCCTTGTTTCCAACATTTCTTGCCGTTAGGACTCAGAACCTCCCTAATTCCCCTGTTACCAAAAATGCCTAACCGCTCTGACCCACTTGCCTTGTGGTTGGCCGACAGGAACCGCAATCAGCAGTGCAGTCTCTCTACACTTGCTCACACCCGTGGTAGCTCGTTATAGCATGGACCCCAGGGACTCAGCCACAGACGGACAGAAAACAGCACAGAGAGCCATAAAAAACAGCAATAACGGCTCTCGGTGATTGATTAACATAGATCTTCTCAAGATTTCAAAGTAATTTTCACCCATAAAATTCTGATCTCTTAAGCTGTTTCGTGATGACTGAACTCAGACCCTTGTAGTGCCAGTTTAGATTCCTCTGTATTATGGGTTTGGCAATTGTAGACACGAGGTTTGATGCCTGAAGAAACAGAAGAGACGAGACTTTACTGAACTCCAAGTCTAGAAATGGCAAAGTACTATTAAACGAAAAAAAAACAAACAAAAAAACAAACCAAAAAATAACCTCCAGACCTTATTTCTCAATGTATCAACGTTAAGACAAAAATTGAAATAAAGTCCAACTGTTGTTTTGTTTTCTTTGTTACAAATATAAGAACTTCACAGATTGCTACTAGCTCTATTGGATCATTCTTATCTCCTACCTTTCTCTCACAGTACTCAGCTATTTTTATGTGGTACGGACTGGCTTCTAACCAAGTCTCTATCGAATAAGTGTTAGATAGATATGTGTAATATCCTTCACTTGTGCGAAGTCTGTTAATAAGGAAAAAAAAGTGTAATAAAATAATGATAGGTCAGGAAGCAGCCACTGAAGCAGGAAAAGAAAACGTAAGGAAGTGAAAACTTCTTAAACTATATTTTTCTGCCAAAGACAATGTAAAGTGTAACTAGACCGAGAGCATTTCACCTATGGCTTGGCCCAGATCCTAGATCAGTGCTGTGAAAAGAAACATTTAAACCAGCCTATTTAAAATCTGTTTCTCGTAATAATTTTCTACAGATTTTAATAAAACAGTATCTACAACTTCCTCTAGAAAACAGAAGTTTCACAAATGTTTATCATATTCTTTGCTCTATTACTTTTTGCAGTGAATATGGCAAGGCTCAGTAAAGTCAATTGTTATATTAAAAAAAATTTTTATGTAATTCCTGAAACGTTCTCCAAAACTTTTCTCTCAATTTTTCTGCATGTTGGCCTAATGAGTGAATTAGAAAAAAAACCAAATAATCATTTCTCATTTCAGCTTTTTATTTTTGGCCTCGATTTGACAGAAACATTCATAAACTCCTGAAGTGCTCTCTGTACCGAGTCATCTGTAGACACCATTCACCTATCTTTTACTTGTCCTCAGGCCTTTGACACTCCGTTCAGTACACTATAAAAACTACACGAATAAAAAGAAAAAAGGTGATTTTTTATTTTGTTGTTGTTGTTAAAGCTTTCTGAGCTTTTTCTTCTATAATCACTGATTTTGAAATTTCTGTTCACTTTGATTTGTCTGTGGTAGCCACATGGCCATTAACACATTTCCTTCAACAGAAAACCTACAGAACTTGGTTTTCTTCCAGTAGCTAACAAATCAGTTGACATATTAGGCAATAAAGAAACCCAATATTTTTTCACGATTGTATAATAACCGTTCCAACTGAACACTCGGGCACCTTGCAGAGTACTATTCCGTTACCGTTTGCGACAACAATTGCCAAATCTGTTAGCAATAGTTATACGGTTACAGTGACACCATGCCCTTTAAAATGAAGTCATAAACAATAATTTAAAAGTTGCAAATTACCATTTTATTGCATCTGAATAACATGGTTTGGCAGTAGAATTTAAAAACTACGTTAAAACTAAGCAGCTGTATCCAGAAAAAAAAATCTGAAATTTAAAAATAAATTCTTAATTCAAAACCAAAGCCTACAAAAAATGTTAAAGTATTTCGTGCAAATCGAATAATGAAATGGCAAGAGAAAGTAAAGTATGTATACAGACACAAGCATCCTCCCCACTTTCCAGAAACCAGCCTGCAAACCCCTGACAACCTGGTGGAACCTACGGTGAATCGTTGGTATTCTGCATCTCAGATTCTATCTGAGACCTGAAGAATCTCCCTGTTGTACAAGAATCCTAGTTTTATGAGCTGTCTTTGTTGTTTTTTTAAATCTGTATTACTGATGAAAATTTAAATTTAATATATTAAATCTTAAAACTGAAAACTTAATACAACATTGCACTGAGTTTAATACTGCGTTTCCTTTTTGGCACTGGCTGGCTAATTCCAAAAGTGAGGCTTACATCCTGGCTGAGATCAGAACCACCTTTCAGATGCTCCGTGTAAATGCATCACCCGTGTATTTCATTTATCCACAGACACAATTTTGAAATTTCTTTTCTTAAAAAGACTGAAAAGCCATTGCACAAATACCTTTGGGAAGACAAGAGTGCAACAAAACGCTTGCAAAAGTACACAAAGGTATTTTGTTCTAATTTTAAACAAAAATACAGATAGCTGAAAACAGCTTGAATAAACAGGGCTTCAGACAATCATACACAAGATCAGTATGAATTAGTACTTCCAACATTCTTTGGCAAGTAAAAAATACAAAACATTTTATTTGTTAGCTCTGTATTTTTCAGGCTCCATCATTATGTGTAGAGTGGTTCAGGAAAGAATTTTATCAGTTTTACATTTCAAATGATTTTCTAAAACCAAATTTTAGAAACTGTTTTTAAAAATTTCAGAATGCAAAACAAATTCATGTAAATACATTTCTCAAATTACCTTTGAAATTATATTTCACTCTTGGCCATTTAAAGATATAAATTCTCGATGGTCAAAATATTAGCTTGAATTTCAAAGGGAAGAGTCTTCTCAAATCAGAAAAACACAGAAGTTTGAAAACAAACTGAATTTTTCAAACTATTTCTGAGTTTCAATAGTCACCTTATTAAATCTCAAGTTCAGAGTTCAATTTCAGTAAATCTATTTTTTTATAATTAAAAGCAGTAGCTTTAATAGAAACTAATTTGAATTTCTAAAAATAACTGTTTCCATGAAACGACTATCAATCAATCCGTCCCTCTGAGATACGAGCCCTACTTTGTCCTGATAGCGTTACTGGGTTTATGGTATCCTCAGCTGACTAACTTTGTTTCCTGCAAAAATGGACTTCCTTAAAGAGCTTCTGACCAATTATGGCAAAATCTTTTAAAACCAGCATGTTCATTACATTGGCATGTTCAAAACATGTCACGTTCAAATAGGGGTTTTCACTTGCGCTGGATTTTATTAATAAGGGTATTGACGTGAAGGCACAAAACCCCTGACAGAATGGTCTGAAATTATTAACATTAACTTTGCACCTGCTGTTTTGAAAGATCACAAATAATGCCATTTCTAGAAAAATCTTATAACAGAGCTTTTACAGATAGTTCCAATATAATAATTCAACAAAAACTGGACTCTCTACCTACCGTAACAGATTATTAGCCTTCCCTGTTACATATCCTTGTGGAATGGCAGAAAGTTGTCCTCATTTTACTTAGACGGCAATTATTAATTTCCACAGAAGTACCTGGAGGTCACAGCTGGCCAAGAGGGCATTGGGAGGGTTAGCTAAGTGACCCTCGGGAAGAACTTTCCCAGGCATAGAAATCTTGCAGGATGTAGGTGTACGTGTGATAACCACCCTCTTTTCTTCAGGGGGCATTTGCCAGGGTTTCAGCTGTCCGGGTAGAGCGGCGGGACTGCTGTTTGTGGTATGAGTTGCTGTAAATAGAGTATATCTTATTGATAGTCATATCTGGAAACTTAACGGAAATAAAAGGGGGGAAAAAAAAGAAAAAGGAGAGGTTTCAGATGGTTTTTGGACCCGGATATTAATTACCTGCTAGAGGTAGATGGCATTCACATTACCGTCTTCATTTTACCGTTTCAGTAGAGGGGAGAGTTTGACCCTGTCTGGGGCAAAAGGGATTGACCTCAGTGAGTAATTTGGTATTTTAGAGCATGATTTACACCGAGTGATGTGTAAGGCAAATCAAAATAATGATTTTGTACCCAAATGGACTGAGAAAAGCTTAGGAAAGGGTCGCAGACAGCGCTATAAAATTCAGGATTTCCCTTCATAGATGGGTACCAATTTAGGTGAACATCTGACCGCGAGGATCGAGCCCATGTGTGCCTAGGTGCGCAGCAGATGGCCAGGAAAGGGCCAGCAGGGCCAGCTCTGGAGGAAAAGCCATACTTCCACTCAATTTCAAAATGGAGTTGCACAGTGATAACAATGATTTGCTGCAACTTTCTAAAACCTATTGTTGTTGTTAAAAGGCTTCTCAAAATTACGTTGAAGAACCTCATCATGTAAGATTCTCCCTCTAGAAGACGTTACATGCGCTTAATTGTATGTCAAAATCATTCCTGCATCAGAGGCAACTGCAGTCTGAGAGTTTTTTCCGTCTTAAATTCAATTTCTGGACATGGATTGTGATGAGTCTAAAATAAATTTTGATTGAATTTCTCAGAAGTAAAAAAAAAAGCTCACATAATCCCAATGGAGAATAATCAGACACAGATAGAAATTGAATGCTTTACATTGACGCTGGACTCCCAAGAGTTACTACAGTTTTAGCACTTGAGTCAGTCCGCTCCATCCTTTTATCGGCGTATAGTAACTATGTTGGTACAGACAAGACTATTATGTCTCAAATGCACAATATTTATTCTAATCAACATCGGCAGCCACACATTATTAAAGTATTCCAGAGTTAAACTGAATTAATTTGCTTAAAGCATGTTTTCCAAACAAAATATGGTTAAAATGAATATTTGGCTTTGGGCTTTGTGTTTGGAAGACTGCCAGAGTCGGCAAAAAGAATTGCAGAATTTTCCATTTCATTTCCTTACCTCTAAACAGTATTTAAGGCCAGTTTAAAAACAAGGCATAAGATTTTGAGGGAAAGTAATTTATGTTTATTTTTAAATTATGTTAAACCAAGGGCATACCTATTATTTAGGGGTTTCAAACAGTCTTTAGCATCATTAAATAGCTTAATTACAAGACAGGATTGCTGAGGACATACTTGACTAAGAACACGTTTGGTGGGAGAAACAGGTTGTGACTTTATGAAATGTAATAGCTCAAACGGATTGAAAACCAGAACCACGCAGCCCAAGTGAAAGCAGCTCTTGGAACCTGACTACTAGCTAGCTAGATGCCACAAAAATACAAAACCACAGGGGCCATCCTCAAGATCCCACCATAAATGTCCTGAAGTTTCTGGGAAGACTGACCAGATCAGGCCTCTAATGTACAGGGCTTAATTTTTGTCCAGGAAAACTATCTTTTCTTGCTGAGGAATTTTCATCTGATTTGGACCGAACAGTTTCTTGTTACTCAGAGGTCAAATGCATCCCTGATTTCTCCCTTGATCCTCAAAAACTTAAGATTGTTCCTCCCCCTCCACACAGCTGCTCTGCAGCTCTTCTCTCTTCTGCGTATAGAGCAAACGAGATGCTCCAGAGATACCGGCCCAGAACCATTCACAAAAATCTACACTGACTAAAAGCCAAACGAAGGCCATAAATAATGCATGTAACACTAAGTGCTACCTACCCTGTTCTTGGATGTGTGTACCTTGTAAGATCTGATTCTGCATTTCACATACAAATGCATATTAGCCAGTTTTACAGGATAAATTGGGATGTATTCCTGATGGCATCTCTAAGAACATTATCAAACTCAAACGTGTTAGAATGAGATTCCATTTGAGAAAAAGAATGAAAATGTCATTCCTTGCAGTTACATTTGTTAGAATAATTTCTCTTCCTAACTCTGATGACTAAACAACTCACACAGCTACTGTAAATAATACTAGCAAGATAATAATAATAAAAATAAATAATTTAGTCACATTAAGTAGCATATATTTTTGGTTCTATAATATCCAGTTAGTATCAGATCTTAGGTATTAAATCTGGGTGAATTTTCACGTGACAGTAATACTATTGGCATGTACAGAATAAACTTTGATTTGTTCCGACTCTCTGCTGCCAGTTAAAAGATGTCAGCTTTTTGTTTTAAAGAATAAAAGCTTAAAAATAATTTGGTATCTTTTGCTACAGAGAACATTTGTGAAAGGACAAAGAATCCAAAAGTTTTATTTCTAAAGCAAGCAAGTTTACTCAAAGAGTAGAACAAAAAAATGACTTCTTGGTGGTGCCCACCGTAATTCTTATCTGTCAGAAGAACTATCTTCTCACTCTCTCACACTGTCTTTTCCTAAAGACACAATGAATGAAAAATGGCAGAGAAAGTGAAGGGAAATTTGTCTTCATTTTATGTGCGCTGTATACTGGTGGCTTGGCGATATCCTGAAAGATATCACCAGCAGCCAACTTTCAACAACCTCCAGAGGGCTTCACTTACTACCTTCTACTTGTTCCATTCTCATGCATGTGTAACATACCTCGTGTACAGAGTAGCTCTGTTGGGTACCTTTGTCCAAATGGAGACAATAAAGGAAATATATTGATGCTGAAGACAAAAGATGAAGCATGAGACATGAAATTCCGAATTCAAGAATTCATCCTTGATAAAGGTAGTTTACATGCTGCTTGATGGGCCTCTTGGCTGAGGCCAGGGACAAGTCAATGTTAATTTAGCTTCTATGGGATTAATTTAGTTGACAGGATTTGCATGTGATCTCAGAAGGGAGCAGGGATATGGCAGGTTGCCTGCTTTCAACACACAAAATTAGGTGAGGCAAGGGAAAGAGCTTGAGGAAGGTAAGAGTCTAAGGTAATGAGTTTCATATGTCCATATTTCCCTTCTCTGGCTTTTTTTTTCTTTTTTGCTGGACCCAGTAGTCAGTCTCCTGTAGACAGCCAAATAGCCATATTAAAAATCAGGCAAGAGATCTCTCTCTCCTGATTTACACGAAACCACAAAGGGTCATTTCTTCCTCTTAATAATAAACCATTCACCTGCAGGGAAAATTTCCTCATATAATCAAAGCAGTTGACTGAAGAGCACTAGTCAATATGCATTCCTCATGGGCAAGATCTCAGACATCTTTTCTCTGTCTTCCTTTTGCTGGTACTCAGAGCTCCACGTACTTCAACAAAGCTGAGATGAGACTATTTCAAGGAGATAATTAGCTGCCCTGTATTACTTTTGAGAGGTCATTAGAGACCTTTAATATCCTCAAGAACAAAAATGCAATAGATTCTCTCCAAGGAAAAGCCACATTGTTCCCAAAGACAGTTTGTAGTGGTAGAATATCTAATCCACTTTTTTTTTTTGGCAGCAATTAGAAGGTGGACTCATACAATATGGAGCTTTGCAACTCCAAACGCAGGAGTTTTCATGCTCCAGCAGACTTTTGTGCCGTTACCATTGTTAAGTGCAGCTCGAGATCATTTACCCACTGCAGATGTAAATAAAATGTGAGTGATAAGCAAACATCAGAGCATAAATTGAACTTATTCTATAAAACATGAAAATCAGGACAGCCTCTTGGAGACGTAGCTCTTCTCAGTGAAAAATGAAAATAACCAGTTACAAAGTATTACTCATTTGGTTCAGAGAATCTTTTACTATAAGGTAAAAGGCTGTATAAGAAATACAGATAGCTAGAAGATTCAGTAACTCACTGCACTCTCCTCTTCCAGAGTCCAAAATTTCTTGGTAAAAACACCATTCTTCTTGCTTGCAGGGGAAAAAAAGAAACTTTCCTTTCCCTCTTCTTAAGGTAGGCAGAGAAATTAATGTGGAAAGAAAGAAAGAAAGAAAAAAGAGCTATTAAATGGAGAAATTCTGTCCTCTATAAAAGTTGGAAGGAATCAATGGAACAGTTGTCCTGTAGGGATTCTTGTCACACTGTGGTAAGAGTAAGCAGTCTGCAGGAGAGAAGCTGTTCTATTCTCTGAGGATGATACATGATGGTATATATATGCTTCCATTTTCACCTGCTTCTGAAAGAGATAGTTTTATTTACATGAAATTAAAGTAGGACTATCAGGCTAGTAAATTTATTACACAAGGGTATAGAAGCATTGTAAAGGGAATTGCTGTTCATCCTAAATGCCCTTTTTCAGGTTTCATTGAATGCATAAATGGACTCAAGATATTTGATTACAAAGGAAAAATATTAACACTCAAAACGTCCACGCCATGGAATCAATACAGTACAAATATAGTGCAAATGCACTCCAGCACAAGGCACTGAAACCTACTTCACCCGCCCAATAGCAAGTTCAGAGCATCTCTTAGTTTTCATTTATTTTTTTAAAGACTACTTCAATGTTCTGACTGTTCAACACAAAGTTAGGACATTTGGAAGAAAAATAGAAATTATCAAGAAGGATGTAGTAGAAGAATCCTAAAGCTGCTGCTGTGGTTTATTTCCTTCTGTTTCAGCAGTGCTGGTGTTGAGAGAGTGTCAAAACAACACCATGTGAGTGAGAAGTGGAGGTGCACCATGGAGGGATCCAAAATGAAACCACATGCTCGCTACTGACAGCATGGGCAGATGCTGAAGACTGAAGAGGTTCTCAGAAATAAGGTTTTTGGGAAAATGAAAGAGCAATAGGACTAACACTGAGTTAAGTAGGGCCAGAAGTCAAAGGTGGATGTATTATCTTGTACTGTAAAAGGAAAAAGAAGATGCAAGTCTAAACATCAAATAGTTACGGGGTTCCAAGCATCTGGTTCGCTCTCTCCAGTTCATTCTTGCACGTTTGGGACAAGCTGGTATTTGTTTACTTTCACCTTTCTCCTTGGAATTACCAAGTCACAAGAAACAATGCAACAAAAACGCAAAAGGCAATGACAATCTATGAATTTAGAACAAAAAGCTGCCTTGTAAGTGACAAAGAAGAAAACACCCTTTTTGAAAAGAGTCAGCAACCTTCTAGTTAAGTGTCTCCTACTGGGGAAATCACCATCCTTGCAATTCTTCACCACAGCAGCTTTATTTCTAAAAGTCAAAAATTTCATGTGTGAAACAATGATAAAACACTGCACGGTAGTGATTAGCGGGTATCAAAATAGATTTTCTGTCATCTATTGTTTTCTCTCTTCTGCAACTCCATTGAATCCTTCAATATTTGTTTAAAGACCGAAAAGGTTCAAGAGCTCCAGGAAAAAGAAATTCTACAATCTTAGAGGATTAAATTTCCTCTTGTATTACTGGTTACGTGAATTTAGAACGTACATTATCTTATCCTGATATTTTCAAAGAACTCCCCACCGCACAAACACGGGACTAATGTAAAAATGTGTTACTTTTGTCTCCCACTCCTATCTTTCACTATTGAAAAATTGCAAACCCCACAGTGTTTACTGACTCTCATTTCAATTGGAACTTCAACTCCTTTCTTTCAGTCTCTCCAAATTTCTTTAAGATACTCCGTTCAGAAAAAAATCTTCCTTCTTCAGCTTTCCAGGGCGTGGTGTATCCCCAGCCGTATCATCACAGGTAGCTTCACACCCACTGCAGTCCCTACCAAGAATCTCTGTACTGCCGGTCTCTAAATGCTTACAGCTTTTTGCCTTCTGGCCCTAAGCTAGGAAGAAAGTGTAAACACCCCAACAAAACAAAACAACAAAGCAGCATGTTACTCCTTTCTCTTTCCACCGAGCATTCTTAGCTTGCATGCCCAGAGTGCCTCTAAAGCCCTTTTTGTGGTCATTTTGGCCATTTGTCAGGTTAATCCTTTACAGCAGCTTAGAGAAATCATTACCGTCTTTATTCTGGGATGATCTCAATAACTCTAGAAGGTACCATTTTCTCCTGACTCTAAACCACTAATAAAGAATCAAGTACAACTAGAGTGAACGGCTCTGTTTCAGCGGCCCTCGCAGGTCGTCGTACATAAGCCCTACCATTCCACGGATTCCATTAGAAAGATTAAAGCTGACAGGCTTCATTCCCTCCCCCACGCGCTCATACCGAGACTTCCTGGAAATGTGAGGTTGGGTACGGCTCTTCTCACATCGCTGGCAATAAAGCCCTCCACGGTTGTGCTGACATCACGAGACAATTATTGCAAAACATCAGAAAATAAGTTTTGGGAAAACAATATGAATAATGAAGGAATTATGAAGATCAAAATAAGATAAATTTTGTTAATGTTTCAGGGGCTGAGCTTTTGTGGTTGCTGACAGTAACAGAAGACCAAATTGTACAACTGCCAAGGGTATTTCTAGTGCTGTATTAATGCAGAATCAATAAGGGAGGTAAGCCAATTTTTCTTATCTGGGTTGACTAACAAAGACAATCATGTGATCAGCTGTGAAACTGAACACAAAAAAGGGGCAAACTGGCATTTTTATAATGACTTACCACCAACGACTGTAATTAGAAAGAAGATACCAAAGTCTGTCTTTAGAATTTTTTTTTTTTAAAGACTCTTTGAGCATTGTTTTAAAAAGTAATTAAAGTTGTTCTTCTCGCTAACTATTTACCCGATGGCCTTTGAAAGACGAGACTCTCATTTTTTTTGCAAAGAACGTTAACATATACAGAACTGCAGACCTAAATGAACCTTTCAGTTTTGATGATTTAAACCTCTGTCTTATTTTACTAATTATCTGCAAAAGTTTTTTTATTTAATTAACATTTTCTTCATTATTATCTAGTGAATAATACTAATGTGTTATTTTAAATGGAAGATTAAAGCTTTGACGCTAGCCTGGGAAACATCTCAATGAAAAGCATGCACACACCTTGGAAATGCGTCTTGATTGGCTCCATGAAAACTGGTAGAAAAGAGGAAGAAAGAATATCTAGAAGTCAAAAGAAACACTATTATTTATTATTTGAGCAATGTTCAAGTTTTTCTAAATTATTTTTTATTTTAGCTGCTCTGTTGCCAGTTAAAGGATTTTTTTTTTTCATGACATCACTAACACCACACTGTGTTAACTACATCTATGAAAGCTAAGGAGTTGTAGAGGTTGTGAAATGTTTTTTTCTTCTTTTGGGGTGCAGACAATTTCAAAGCCTATTCTTTCTCTCTCAGCTTCATAATCTTTGCAAGTTGCTTATGATTTCTGAACACTGAAGGTATCCCTGTCCCTAGAGATGGATCTCTAAGGATGTTGCTAGAAGACTCCCACTGATCTGCGTGGCCTTCATTCATACAACCACAGCCATTACGTTACCCCAGTACTTACTTTTTATCAACCTCTCCATAAATCTGATGTAAAACCATGGTGCTAAGGATAGCACAAAACCACCTCTCAGTGGAGAACTGTGAGAGAATCCCAAGGTCACTTCCCAGCTCTCCCAAGTGTGATAACACAGGGCACTTCCAGCACAGTAAATGGACCTGCTCACCCTTTGGTTTTCAGAAACACTTTAAGCTAGCAATATCTTTTCAGCTGTTTAAAGCCTAATAAAAATACAGCACAAGTCATTTATTATCTGTCACTTCCATACAAGTAATTGTCATAAAAAGTCAAATTTAAGATACTCTGCAAAAGAATTCTTTCAGACTTGACAGTCTTATTATTTTAAAATTTAAATGACATATTCATAGCCATTCAATACCTCGGATCAAAGGCAATAGTGCAATGGCAGTAAAATTCAGTGATTAAAAAAACCCCAACAGAAAATCAAGTCCAGCTGTCAATACTTTTCAATAGAGATTTACATCAAGCCACTTTAAACTCCTCTCATTACTCTTCAAGCACTGTTATAAATCAGATCCAAATGTATTCCTAGTCAAGTCTCCTTTTTCTTATAACATTTGATGTGTGTCTGTTGGATGAATTTCAAAAGTTACTTAGATAAAGTATTCCACAACTGTGAGACTACAAAGTAGAAGAACAATGTAGACTACACTAAAACTACTAACTACTACCCAGGTGGGTCCTCTCCTTCACCATGAATTTATTTCCCTGGCAGAGTAAGAAACACTTTGTTGGAAAGCAGTATTAAATGAGAATGAACTTAGTCAGTTGGCAGATCACTTCTCATGACCTTTGCCTCATAAATTGATTTGTATAAACTGATTTTGATTCTGGGGTGTTAGATTTTTTTCCAATGCCAGACCACACTGTGGGGTTGTTCTGATTTAGAGGAAAGACTCCAAGTAGAGATTGTGAGAGCTAGGAGAATGTTTTATGGTTTTGACTTAGTAGTTCCTCCAACCAGAATTCCCAGAATAGGCTGGCTTTGTTGATGATGTTCAAACAGAACCAGGGAGAACCTGCAGAAAACAAGTGAGAACTGGTTTGTTAAGAAAAAGATACACCTAGCAGGGAAAAAAAGAAACAAACCAACCACCAACTCAAACCAATCCCATTGGCTCACTACAAACCATAAAGACCAGCTTCATTTACTTCTACGGACTGAGCTGGGTTGGGGATTGATACCAGCTGATGTTTCTTGCACAACTCCAGATCTAAGGTGCACGTTCACAGCAGATTTGCACCTGTTGTATACCAATGAAACGATGAATGAAGATTTTGTATATTTACCTGAGATCTCTCTCTGCTACCACAAAGGTACGATTTGAGAAGGAGAATATTGTTAAATAACAAGGTAGTTAGTTTGTCCTTGAGTAAAGGAGATTCTCTCATTCCATCTCCATGTTCATAGTCATTGAAGTAGAAGTATAACCTAAAATATTCCTTGTGTCTCCGTAGGTTTCTTTAAATAAGAGGATTCTTTAGCATGAGGCAATACATGCTTTGGAAATGAAGTCAGCTTTAGATATTAACTAGTGGGGCCTGATGGGACAAGATTCATAATTTCAGAGTTCTATTTATTTCTCCTGAAAAATGATGCCACCAGGTACTGCACCTGCTCCTTGCATTTTGATAAACCGCTTAGCATTGCAGAAATATTACTGACTCTGTTAGTAGGAAAATGGGAGGAGGCACGCAAGATGTTCAACTAACAGTGTCTTCTGTGTGAAACCTCAGTATCTTCAAAGTGCAATGCATCTGTTGTATCAAAAATACATGTTTAAGCAGGTGATCTTTCTGGGCTTCAATTCAAAAAAGCTTGTTCAAGTAAATTATATTAGCAGAAAAACCTACTAATTTAAGACAAAAGAGATGTAAAGTTATCCCTACCGGAGCCTTGAAATTAATTTTCATTTCCATTTTTGGCAAAGACCACTCTCCTTCTGGTAGGAGATGAAGCTTGGTACGTGAAGATAGCTTATTTCGCGTGCACATCTGTGCAGGGAGGCAAGCGATTCTTTGGTTCAGGTGGATAAATTGCCAGCTTTCCTATGACAGATAGTTTAATGCATAGTGAAACAGCTACCGTGGCTATTCATTGCTGTTAAATGTAATGGCAAAAACCGTCTATGACAGAAAAGCAGTAAAGAAATACACCACAGTGTGGGCAGATGTCCATAGTCCATTAAAAGAAATCTGTGTCATTTTAGATTTAAGCAAACAACTGCATTCACATGATTTACTGTAATTTATCTGATTCTTCGCATGTTCTATCTTAATAATGCTCCTATAACAACAGATGCATATGTATTCTTTCTCATGCTTTAAGAGTCCATTTAACTTTTGAATGAAGGAAAGACACTTAGAGGAACAGTCACTGATGACAGACTATTGTTAAAAAGCCATCAGATATTCAGATCCATCTGGTGCTATCCTGGGAGCAATGCGTTACAAACTAATGAAATTACTGCAGAGGTAGGGAAAGCAGCAAAGACAATTTTAAAAGAATAGCCACTTGTTTTATCTACAGAAGAATTACATTGGTTTATGTCACGCAAACCACTTTTTAAAATACCATTTTGGCAAAGTTAGCTTTATTTCAAAATGCTTCAGTCATATCCAGGTTCATATTAGTAATTATGGCCACCTTCCATAAATAATGATTACATAAAAATCTGTTACACAATGCTTAGACATTTCTGAAAGGTGAGAACAAGCCTGAAATATGTTTTCGCATTTCTGAAATGGAAGCCAATAATAAAAAAAAAGATATAAATCTGGAGCTAGTCATATTATTAGGGCAATGAGTACATTAAAAATATTCTGACTGGTTTCACTTATTTATTCATCCTATAAGCAGTCAAATACCACAATTTTTGAAATACTTCCTTAGCCCCTTCGAGTGCAGCATTAAACAAAGAAATCACAGTCGTTACAAGTCCATTTTGTTTCGATGTCTTTTCTCTGCTGTTGACAGACAGGAGCATGAATTCTACAGTTCTTATAAATCACTTGGAAAACATTGTTCTAGCTCCAAGTTTTCCCCATCATAAGCACTTGTTCTCCTCAGTAAAGAGACGCAATCACGAAGAAAGCACACAGCAGAATGTGAACCTAGCCCCGTGAAGCTTTGTTTTCATTGCGTTTGTTTGAACGGTTTATAGTTAATTGATGAATCTCCGTGCTTGTGTCTGCCTGACTTTCAGTTCCCCAGTGTCTCCATCAGCGCAGTGCAGACACAACCCGCAGGTGGGCTTCCTCCCACTGCTATGCTGATGTAGCTTCCCTCTTCATCTTAAATGACCACCCGAGATGAACGCGATAGACAATTTTATCTGGGAGTTTATGCAGTCTTTGGTCTTTTGAGGCAGCCTCTCAGTTTCCTCCATATGCACCACATACAATTCTCAAAGAGCAAGTTTGAAGCCTAATTCTTACATATTTAGTTTCTTTTTTGTGCCCTGATTAAGGACAAGCTCATACCTGAGCTCTGAAAAAAGAAAGAAAAACTCTTAACATGAAATATGTACTATAAAAGTGAAAGGGCACAGATCTTGGCTGGTAAAAAATAATGCATTAATACATTTTATATGTAACTACTCCTTTTAAAGATGGTCTTATTAAAATACATACAAGGGCATTTGTGTTACTTATTGAGAGACATATGGCTGGTAAAAAAATATTAACGCATTGCGAGATTTTCTATGCAATTTCACTCTTTTTAAAAGTGGTCTTATGTGACAAAACATGGTATCTTTCCTTTAGTCTTTTCAGTGCAGCGATCAGAGGGAAAGGAGATTCATTAATACACACATTAGCATTAACGGGCAGAGAACACAATCATTAGTGTCATGGCTCAGGTGTTTTGTGAATGCAACTGTAGGATCAAATCATATCACACTAATGCAAATTGCGATGAAGCTCTCTACTGGATTTTCCTATTATTTGAATGTTGAACCTGTTTTGTCACAGCTCTGTGAAGGACACTGACAATAGTAAAATAACCTTCATTATCATCATCTTCCCTTGTTTTGTTAAAAAAATCCATAATCAAGCTGTCATAGTCTATTTTCTGCAGAATATCCTTTCTGGTGCTGGTAGAGTGGATAGATACTTTACAAGACAGAGCTGTAGAAAAGGCATTGGACAGAAGTAGTAACTACTCGGGACTTTCTAGTAGAGCCACAGGTAGTGATTCAATAGTGACTCTAAAAGACAGAGATGAATACATTTCATCCTTATTAGTAAAATAACGTTCTGTAGACAGAATGATAAAAAATGTCCTTAAATGACTTCGCAGTGAACTCTGGTTTGTGCTTAGAAGGGTATCGAGTATTTCTGGCTTGGTATACTTTGTTTCTGTACTTGCTTTTACTCACTGTTTAACTAAATGCTCTTTAACGCAATCAAATTAATAAACGGAATCACACTATTTATGATGACATTAAGTATGTATGTTTTATTCTACAATAAAACTTGGAGAAAAAACAACTGAAAAAGACCCAGAGAAACAGATACCACTATGTGGAGTCAATGATACTGGGGTTTTTTTATTGTAATCTGATGAAAACTAAATTTAGAGCCACAGACCTTCCATGTAGGAAAGCAGGCTTTCCCTGCAAAGCAAGCCTTAGCCCCCAGCATATTTCAGCTGGCTCGACTACAGGATGCTTCAGAAGGGTAAGCACCCCGCTCAGGTCCGGGGAGGCTTCTCTGGCACCGAATCAAACCACCATACAATCATCAGCTCTTTGGTCTGATGGTACCATATTTAGTGTGTTAGCTTTCTAGGGGATAGCTGAGCTGAACCAACGTCCCTTGCAGTCACCTGTTTTTTAGATCCAACACAGAAGCTAGGATTTTTGAGATAAAAGGTCTGTTCTGCAATTAAAATTTCTTTTCCACTAGTCCAAAACTCCAGATACTCTTGGTGGTGGTACAAATCAGAATTGGCACTAAACTTCCTTCCAGTGTTTTAAAAAAAATTCTTTGTTAAATTTCTCTTGGTATAGTGTGAAAACTCATATCAAAGTGCCTGAGCACCCTTGAAGTTTAAATGACCTCATTTACACATCTTGTTCTGACAGAATTATATATTATCATTCTGCCCCATGGGGAGAAAGCAGATCACAATTTTGTCACTTGCATATATAAAATTAGCATACCAAAGGTTTACTCACAACGTGAAAACAGTCTTCTGTGGTTTTAGGCCCTTCTGTTGAATGCAAAGTGTCTTAATAAATGGCTACCTGTACCAAATCATTTACATGGCGATGAAACTATCGTTTAAAATTCTTGAGATGCAATACCATATGCTGTCTTGTGTGACTACAGTGGCATATGTTACATTAAAGTTACCAAATCTAAAAATTCAGAATTCCCTTTAGCGTCCAAGAAAAATTCAGACACAGATAGAATGACTGAGAGCTGCTGAAATTCAGGAGGAGTCATTTTTCATGACTACCAATTGGATGACTGGACTGGAAAAAGTCTTTGCTGAGCTGAACCAAAATGTAAACACAGCTCAGAAAGGCTCAAAGAAATATAATTTTGCAGAAATTTGACAGGAAGCATCCAAACAAGATGGAACACTACTGCGGTGTAACTCCCATCAGAAGATAAAACACACTAGACTGTCCTTTTCAAGTCAGACCATTTTATCTTCTACCATACTTCTGCCTGGGATCAACAACAGCTTAAGAGCATAAGACGCACGACATTCCCCGTATGTCCTTTCCTACTTCCAGCCCTATCTGGCTCCAGAGCTGCCTGCAATGGCAGCACTGTCTACATACTCAGTAAATTTCCCCTTCCTCCCCATGCACACTTAGATGCTCTCCATGCAGAATTTTCTTCACCTAGAAATTTAAAATAATTTCTTTAAGCAGTTATTCTACACTACATTGAACTTCTAATCATAGCGGTTCAAAATGAACCCAGACGTGATCGACTTTTTCATTCATAACCCTCCTGGGTTTCTTATTTTCCAAACAAAATAACACCCCACATGAACTGTTTTTTAGGATTTGTTTTATGAAAGCTTGAAAGGAAAAACAGCACGAAGTTTCAGTCTTACCCGATTGAAGAAAACTTCAGAATAAGCATCAGCCATATTCTCGAAAGCCTGAACACCTCAACAGTGTAAAGAAAGAGTGCTCAAACCGAGAACCATTTCTTCTGCAAAAATTTGTTGCCAGAGGTAACTTTGTTTTCTAAAAGATGTTGAGGTAGCCTTAAGCTGTCTGCACCCAACATTTGCTCACATGACCTTACAGGATCATTATACACCTGGAAGTCAATGGATCACATCAATCGCACGTCCAACAAATCCCTGTCTGGTTCTGATCTTGGGGTTATTTCCCCCCCACAAGAGCCTGACTTGCCCTGGAAGAGCAATCTGTCATTCCATCTGCCCCTATTTCTCAGAAAGGGAGATTAGTGGAGTTGCTCTCCGTCCTTCACACCAAACCTTCCCCCAAACAATTAAGTACTCTCTAGGCCAGAAACACACAACTACAGTGACCCAACAGCCGAACAGTTATGGCATTCCCCTGGAGAGGAATACATACAAATTCCATTCCCTGTTCTGCTGAATACTTGATGCAATATATAAAACATTCAGTGTGGTGAGGACAGAAGTGACTAGTTTTTTAATCCCAGCGAGGCTTAGAATTGAGGTAAGAACTGATCTGCTCGAGGCTGTGGAGACTAAAATACTTCCCAGCATGCAAGGAAGCAAAACTTCATATAAGAAATCCTAGAGAGTCAATGAAATCATCAATATTAACAAAGATTATACAAGGGAGGCCTATGTGTTTGGTAGTGTAGAATTAAGGCCATCAGAAACCTGATAGACACCCTAGCATCACTGATGGGCAATCTTCTGACAACCGTCAACCCAGAGAACTACATCATCAGGGCTACGAACAAAAGTGTTTGCACGCTGCCCAGGCAGGAACAAGAGCAAACATTAAACACAGAAGCGCTACAGAAGAGGAAGAAGATGAGAAACATTCTAAGAAGTCTTTTGAAAACATAACGGTAAGAAATAGTAAGAGCATTGACTCTAACACAACCCACTTGATAGCAGCCTTTGTGGGTTTTGGAGAAACAGTTACATTAACAGAGGCAAAACAGAGAAAAACCACACAAGAGAAATGCCTGAAAGTTGCCATCAAACAGCTCTCGAGAGAGGGCTAACAACTGGTCTGCATTTCTTGAGTATCTCAGCGGAAGTCTAGAGAAGTTTCCAGTTGACAGATACAGTGCCATCTATCAGCGCTGTCTGCTGGGGGAAATCCTCGATCTCAAAACAGCTTCCATTTCAGCCAGTGATCGCTGGAATACTGCTCCAGCATACTGAATAAAACGCTTTCTCCAAGCATTTTTCATATTCTAATCATTATGGAAGATTCCGTTACATCCTTCTGGACAGAGACCGTGTTGCTATTTAAATGATAATAATGTTGAAAAAAAAAGACTGAAGACTTTACAACTAGATATGATGTTTTATATTATTGAAGATTAGATAGATGCATGAAAATGATTATTCACTTTCATTGCTCTTATCAATAAATTCATGACCATCTGGACCAAAAAAAAAAAGTATCCTCAGAATATGAGAAGAGTATTGGTGAATTTTCAAAGCTGTTTTTCTTAAACTTTAGCCTGCCTTCTTTAGACAAAGTGGTGCATTATCAGTTAATCTGTTTGCACTTCCCAACAATATCTGAATATATTGATATATTTCAGGTAGACACATTAGAGAATTAAGACTCTTACAGACTCTAAAGTTCTAAAAGTTTCTTGAAAATTGGAGGCTACACAGAAAAAACAGGCAGGTTGAAACACCCAACTCATCAAAAGGTTGTAATGTACTCTCAGGAGTAATCTGTGTTGTTGTATCTGCTCTAACGGTCCTATGTAATTGGCTGCCCCAGTTAGAGGACACAGCTTGGAACCAGCTGGACTGCACACCACCTCGTGTAGTCAAAGTATACGGAGCAAAAATTATCAAGGCATGGGAAAAGCTAGATGCGTCTCTGCTGAAGAGAGTGAGTAGAGGGCATAAGCCACAGCTCATAATTAACCAACTTTCTCTATTTCCTATTTATTTCCTATTATTTCAGTATTTTCTTCATGCCTTATTTTCCCCGGTAACTAGTAGCACAGATGTTAAAAAAGTGAAAAAACATTAAGCTAAACTGATCTTATACTAATTAAAATAATGTTTTTATTAATGCACAGACTTAGGAGAAAAACTGTATTTTAAAGTAAAAAAACATGGGAGAAAAATCCGCAGAACCATCCTAGATATAACTTCAATAGTAACAATACCTTTAAGTAACATATAGCACTCCAGCTATAGGTGGAATGTCCATTTGAAGGAGAGTGGTTGGCATACATTAACAATGCAGCATAGTAATATGTGGCTTATTTCACAACAGCAATTCCAAAATTAGAAGACCATGAGAATTTCCAGAGGTGCTCTTTATTTGTTGCAGTAAACTGTATCTTGGACATACCAGTTACTCACAGCATTTAATGTATGTTCTCTCCCACCGAAGGATAACCCTTAGAGACAAGTATTTATATTTTTATACCCGGAAGTTACTCACCAACAGACTCATTTCTCTTGCAATCAGTACCGAGCTCTTACTGTTCTTGATAAGCATTATCAAATAGTTGCATTAAAAACGCCCCACTAACAACTTCATTCTTCCCCAGGTTTCGCCATTCCCTGCTGTTAGCTTGAGATCTCAACAGGAGTTCCAGATTCTCTCGACTGGGAAGGCTGATGGTTTTGCTTTATGTGTAATTGTTATTTAAGTCAAATAACATCCTAAGGAAAGATTTGAGATGTTTCTTTTGAAGCAGCACAGCCTCTGCTTGCATCACTGTTGAGTTAAACGCCACAATCCAGGAAAGCTGGGATGATACAGCAATCCATGCTTTTTCCTGCGTTTATTGAACTTCTGAGGAATTGGCGTTTTCCTTACATCCATAGGGTAAATGAAGTTATGCATATAATCCAGGTCTTTTTCTCCTATTATTCTTTCAGAGAGGCACCCAAGCGGTACGTAGATGTGTCTTTTTAGTTAAAAGGTGAAATTGTGTGGCTTATTTTTCTATCCATGAAATAAGAGAATGCGTTCATTTGGAAAAAAAGTTTAAAAAAAAAATCAACCACAACTTCATTTCCATGAAAACAGACTTCACAGCTTAGAGCTTTGGCATTTCATCAGTGAATGACATTCTTATATGTGAAGTGAAACCCAACTCCTAAAACCACATGCACTGAATTAAAATGATCTATCAAAGGAACTGCCTACTTCCCTAGCAGGATGCGAAACAGGAATTTGTCTTTGGCCGCAAGAGATCGAGCCTGACCATCTCATCCGGCAGTCACTCCCGCTACGGAAAAGTCAACTTTAATTTTTTAAAATTCTGAGTTATAGAATTAATTTATATGTCAAAATGTGTTGCTGAGATTGTGACAACAAATGAAAATATATAAATAAAAAAAAAAGAGAAGCAAAGTAATACAAGCTACCCCTGAAACCACAGTGAGATAACTGTGGTCACATCAATTTAACACCATCACCTCCTCACGGATACAAGCCTTACACCACCTTTGCCGGTTCAGAGAGATCATTTTTCTCTTCTGAAGACTGAAGAGAAGGAAAAGGTTGGCCTGGCAGTGACAATGCTGGCCAGCCTGTCAGGAGGGTGGGGGTCATGCACTGGAAAAAGTAATTAAACTTTTTTAAAAAGTCATATAACTTCTGTGTCTCTTTTCTCTTCACTACAAGTTGTGCCCAATCTTTTTCTGCATGTTTTGTGCAATAAGAACCATCTAATAATGAATCTTTGGAAACTGCATAACTTGACAGAGCTCAGATGCCAGGAAGAGCCGCTACAGTAAAACAAATATTAAGTAATCTTTTTTCCTTTGCCTTTAATCAGAAAAGTTGGGTTCTGGATTAAATATGGAGCCAAATAGAAAATCTATCCTCAATTACAGATCAAATCTTAGAAGAGGTTAATATGCATATGATATTGTTATAGTAATATTTTGGGGCATAAATAATAGAAAAGCAGCGTATGCTGAAATTAGGAAAGTACTGTTTAAAATCCTCTTGAAAGGCACTACAAGGTTCCGACAGGAGTCTTTCTGCCTCTACACACGACCAGGACCACATTGTCAGGTCAACAGGCCAGCTACAGCAGTTCTGTTGATGCAGGATGTTGCCAAACCGTTCGTTTAATTGTGCTTTATTCTGTCTACATAGATTGAAAGCTTTAGCATTTTCGCCCCTTTCTGTAGAAGTTGATCTAGAGTTTAAAGCAGCTCCGCAGCTGGAGCGTACAGCTCTTTAGCCTCCAGTCTAGGTGTCCAAACTGAGGTACAGCGCTCAGTACCTCCCTGGAAAGGATTTTAGGAGGAAGAAGAGCTGGATTAACTTGAGAAAACAGGGCAACAGTAAGTACGCAGCGGTAGGTTCCCTGGTCTTGCTCCCTCCCTCCGTATCTTCCCATTCTTTATTATTCGAAGCTGCACTCAAGGAATGGGGTGCTGTTTTCTGACTGAATTCCCCATCTACACTTTCCCAAATAGAATAATAGCGATTTCATAACAGTAACCTCTTTAGCCAAAAAACTCTGCAGAAAGGTTTAGTGAACCTTCCTTACCAACACGTTTTTAAAGACATCCAGTAAAGTATGAGTTTAAAATGAACGGACTTAGCTATCATGTAACCAAGGCAACAGTGTCAGAAAATAGATAAAATCATGGTTGATCCTAAACATCTGAAGTCTGGGGGTTTTGTTTTGAATAATCATATTTATACGCTTACCTTCTATATAGGCAGTTCAAAATACAAAGCAGTGCAACAATATAAAGTGCTGAGATGTTTCAGGTGATCTAGAACAGGCAGCCAGAGAGTAAAGCCACGTCATAAGTACATAAATTGTTTGTATTATCCTCCAGCCACTCTGGGAAGGGTAAAACGCAGGCAATACTGTAACTGCAACTAAACTAATCGCAATGCTTCAATTAGGTCACTTTTGCAAATAAGCCTTTCCTTGGGAAGGCTACTCAGCTGATCCTTTGCACAAGAAAAGGGGCAGCTTATATGGGCAGAGCCCTCACGCCAGCTCTGGCATTAGCCCTATCCCAGTCAAACCCCGGACATTACCTTACACGTGTGAAGGTAAGATTTGGTTGGTATGTACGCATGCTAGCGAAGGTAGAATGTTCTCTTTCCCTGCATGTGCCAAGGCTTTCTACCTCCTTAGGCCACAGACCTGGATCTGCTTTGGATTGAGCATAAAGAGGGAAACAAGTTACCAGCATGCTGTCAGTACCACTTATATACTGAGAGATTTCAAAGCTATATAAAGAGGACCTAAACATTATTTAGGAGAAATGCAAAGCAGAATCTGATTTCATACAGCATCATTTAACAGGTCAGGATTACCTAATCATACTCAAGATAACCTAAAAAAATTCAATCTAGAAGGATTTTTTTTACCTTAATGAGGGAAATCAACAGGTAACAACCAAACCAAGTAACTAATAGATGTTTATACAGTAAATATGCAACTAAAAAAGCAAGTGTGGCTTGTAAGTAATGGTTAAAGGTAGAGCTTTTACCTATGCTGGCAAATACTGGTAAAAGATGTTTTTGAAGATGTTTTGAGTTCTTAACACAACCTTCCAGCAAGATACTACAATTAAAGCTAGAGTGCTTCATTTAATGCTTTTGGGGAAAAGGAAGTCCTATCAAAGACCAAGGGCAACTTTGTCCTAGATGTGAATAGGTTATCGCTTGCGTCCTCAGGATAATTCAGTATTTGCTCTTTATGGAAAAGTAGGAGGGAGAAAAGAGTTCTGAGCTGTCCCAAGCCAATGCGCAGTTAAAATCCTTGCTCAGCGGATGACTAAAGCCGTGCCCTTTTGTGCTGTTCAGTAATACACGAAGTTGTTTCCAGGGAAGGGAAGAGGTGTTGAAGTTTGACAATTTTATAAGCAGGTTTGTTAGTAAAGGTCGACACCAGGCTAATCAGTACTTAAATATTTTAATCTCTTCATTGAAACTGAAAACAAAGGGAGGATTTTTACCTTCTATAAAATACTCAGTAAACGCTGATAAATAAATCCAAAGAAGTTGAGTTTACAAACTGTTACAGATGTGATAATGAAAATGAAAGAATAGAAATGGCTTTTTTCCCCTCACTCTAATCAAGTAACAGTATTTTGGTGGTCATGCCAGGAGACCCAAATCACAGACCAAATACCACATTCACAGCATCTATTTGTGCGACTCCTGTGGCATTCAAATGCAAAACTTATTCATTGTAGGAAGTGATGTGGTGAAAAGGTTGTTTTTCTGACAGATTTCTATCCCTAGCCCTGATGCAGCTGCATTTTGAGTAGAAATTGCCATGCCTTCCTTAATCTGAGAGTCTTTCCGCAACATTCCCACATTAACCCTGAAATGCTACAGGGTGGTGATGCAGCCCCTCAGACCAGTGCCTAAAAGGTCTCGTGGCACAGCTATTGCTTCCTTTGGCCACTCAAACCATCTAAAGGACTGGCTTAAACAAGACACCCAACTTTTAAACAACTCAACTATCACTAAATCTTCTCTCCCCAGAAGACTTTGAGTTACTGTATCCCGAAACGGCTTCCTGGCATAAGACCTCACCAACACTTGGTAGTGGGCTGGAGGTTTCTTATTCTCTGCAGCTTGATAATCTAACACCATAGTTGTAAAAATATGTGGATAGTTTTTCTCAATTTCATTCCCATTGATAAGATAAACCATAACACTCCTCTAAGCTTCTGCCTTCAAGCCCATCTGCAAATACTGAAATATCAATCAAGCGGAAGGGGGGAGATGTTGGGCTTTTTTTGGTTGTTTATTTGATTGGCTTGTTTTAAGTAACAAGAGGTTCAATCTGGAAAGAAATACTTCTAGCTTCTCTTCCACTGAATGTTTCCCAGTGTTCTGTTTCTGAATTAAAGGCAAATGCTAAAAAAAATAATTCAATTTTGTAGCCGTCTGAAAATTTAAATGTTCTTATCCAAACTTCATATAGACAAGACAGACCCTATTCTTCTTCCCCCTTCCTCAGGAAATTCTGTTAGTATTTCTTCTTCCCTGCTCCTGCACATAATTTTCATTTTTCTTAATAAATGATTGAACTACCAACTTATACACATCCATAATTTAATACTTCTGTTCTTATATTAGAAAACTGTATGGTTTAATAACAGCTCTGACAAGAACAAATATAACTAATTGCAAATGCATAGTTTCCACAACAGACTAGAAAACAATTCATCACTAATATTTACAGATAATGTTGTACCTCTTATTTCTTCCCAATGAGCACCGGTAGAATTCCTTAAAGAAAATACAGCTAGTGTCCTCTTACAAATTGAGGGAAGGGTGGAGGAAACATATCCAAATTATGGTCCGTTTTCCTTCTGCCCTGCTAGTCTGTCATGTATGGTTATTTATAGTCTCTCTCAGAATTGATCTGTTCCTGCCATCCTGACAGTAATCTTATATAGAACATAGAAATGTCTTCTCTTATTGTTTATTCAGCAGCTCCATTATAAATTACACCTTGAATATTTTCTTCTGCAGCATAAACCCCTCTGATTTTGATGCCTTTCTGTTTCTTCTATCTGCAAGTTGTTGTGGTTCCTGTGACATTATTAGTGATTTGACACTGCACTCTGTTTTCCGTAAAATTCTGATGTAGCCGCGTATGAAGGAAAGCGGGTGGGAGGGGGTGTCTTTATTATCCCTTACAAATAAAGAACTATTCCTGTAACTCAATCGGCAAAGGATAATGTTTTCTAAGATTGGAAGCATATCACACAGTGTTTCTGCAAGCAGTATTGCACTTTCTTCTCATTCATCTCATGTTCAGACACATCCAGACAAGGGCTGGCTGGTCTACAGCCCTTTTCTAGGTGGGGTGCAACGGACATCCTAAATAGTTTTGCCTTTTAAAAAAAGTGATTAAAACCAGCCATAGCAATATTTTCAAAAAGTCAAACAAGTCTTGGTTTTATTTTCCATCCTTTAACTTGAAAATAATTATCCAGCTTGTCATCAACACTGTTTTTGGATTGAGATGCAGACTGGAAACTTTTGCTTCAGAGTACATACTCCTTCTGAATTATAAGCAGTTACAGTAGATATTCCGAGCCAGTGCCAGAGAAAATACTGCAGTATTAGATTTCTGTAGCAATCAATGGCAAAGCACTGGCAGAATCTACCCTAAGGTAGTTTTCTTACCTAGCGTAATAATTAAAGCTGTATTTTTAAAGCACTAACACTGGACAATGCTTTCTGGAACTCTAAAATGACTGCAATCAGTACACTTAATTAACCCTCTTCAATTTCCCCAAAGAATTTTTCATGGTTTTTTGTGCTCCATCTTTGTTCTCATTAGGCATTGTCCTGACCTTTCAGTCTGTAAAAATCAACAAAAGGCATTTCCTTTTTTATTAAAGGATTGATTGCAGGAGGCCTGGGACCACAATGAAAACAAAAGGAGAAATAATCTATGCTCAAAACACATCAAGTGTGTTAGACAGCCAATGATGACATTTGGCCCAATAGTAATAGTAGTACATACCTGGTTTTCAGATGCAACAAAGCAAAATAACCAAAAGGAACATTAATAAAATAAAGGATGCTATAAAACAAACAAATATATGCACTGTGAGTGGAATTTTACAGTAATTCTATTTAGAGATGAACATACAGCTGGAAGAAGCTATAAAAATAAAGATTATAAGTAGCTATTATAGTCCTGCTTGAGAAGGCAGGCAAAAATGTTTCAACACATAGAACTACGGACACCAATATACCTAAAGCTGAATCTATTTTCAAAGCAACAGCACCTTGCCTCTAGAGGCACACCACTCTTTACAACGGTTTATGGCAACCTCACCTGACGGGATGTTAGCTGATCAACTGAGTAGATCTTGATAGTATAGATGAATGCGCATAAAAAACCAACAACATAATTTGAAACATCGTGACTTTACCACTGTCCCCAGCTGACATAGAGTTAGTCCTTTTTGATCTTTTAAATATTTATGCAGGGACTTACCCCAAAGTGACCCATTAGAAACATCATTTGCTTTTCAGTCTTTTGTGACACGCTCTCGTCCTGTTAGTTCAACTGGTCTGCACACTATTTATCAACTTATCTGAAAGACACCAAACCAATTTAACTACTACAACAGGTTATGACCCGCTTCTGTTGAGGGGCGGAGCATTTGAACAGCACGGTATTAGGCCATGGTTCTATTTGATATTGTTATACTTTTATTTCTGAAGGTCTAACGTATCATAGACTTGTCTCTAATCATAAATAAAATGACAAGGAAGGAAGTGGTCCATAATGTAACTATCCTTAGTTTATTTCTTCTCATTAATTTACCTTATTGGTTGTGGCATGCACTTTTTCTACACAGGGAACATTTAATAGCCCTGTTTCTTTTACCATCATCTATACACAAGCCTGTCGATCAATGACAATTATTACTTAATGAACATCTAACGATGGGTAAGCCCAGGGAGAAGGGCACAAATAAATCACCCATTGTCTTGACTGCAAGCTAGCACTATCTCTTGTCAAAGTGATGTGTTGTGCAGGTTTGTTGAGCCAACATCTTCAAGAGTAATCAGCATGATCAGGTGCTTCAAAGTCCTGGAAATACTCAATGACCTCAGGTATACTCAACTTCACAAGGAGATGCACAAAAAAAGAGTTTTCACCTTAATTGAAACCTCTCATCTGAGTAGTTCTTCCAAAAAAAGCTCACAGAGCTGTTTGTTTCTTCATGATTTTTCTAAACTGTTTTTTTTTTCCTTAGATATGAGCAAAATTGCATGCTTGTTCCAGTCTAAATAATAAAACCTCTCCAGAAGCTTTAGTGTGCAATCCACAGTGACTAAGCGCTATTTTAACACTGCTTGACGTTCATGAAACATTCACAGCCCAAGGACCTAGCGTGCTCTATTCACAAACCTAAGACAGCAGGGAGTCACCATGAGGTCTGTCAGCTCTCTATCACACCAGTAAAACAGGTTATACCTTCTACAAAACTGATGCAAGTATTTGCTTTTGTGATGCTAATTCCTGCTCATTAAGCTCTAAGTGAAATGCTCAAATATTTTGTATCCTAGTGGTAATCACCAAAAGTTCTTGGTCTGGCTGCCACATCAACTCCTTGTTTTTCTGTTACTTAGACAACTCGACCAAAGTTAAAATTACGTGAGAAAGGAAAGTAGATCAAACATTTCCTGGAACAAAACTAGGAATTAGATGTGTGCAGAAGCATACTGAGGTAAATTCTACAGATTTTCCCCCTTTTTTTTATTTTGAGGTAATAAGACACCAAACATCCTGTTTCTTAAACTGCTGTTTTGGCTTTTTCAAATAACAGCGTTGCAACAGTATTTAAATTAAGTTATTTAGAACTTCAAAATCAAAATATGTTGTCATCACAGGATGGCATGGAAATAGGCTATCACTCTTGGAAAAAGTCCAAATGAATAATTTCTTGAAAGTATTTCACATTAAAAATAAATACTTTCCAATGTAGACATCTATAGTTTAGCAACAAGTTTCTAAGAAAGTTCATTCCACAAGACAATTTCTGTGCTGTTCTGAATTCCTGTGCGAACAATCCTTGATTGACAAAAGGGCCTTTCTAAACACGCATAAGGATGCTCAGCTTGAACATATAATTAACTCCGTAGAAAATAGTTGCAGACGAGTGTAAAGCTCATAGAAACTCCCTACGCAAATTTAAACAAGACTACTCAAGCAAAAACCGCAGGGAAAGGGTTACTTCCTCAGGTAAGGAAGACTTATTTTCTGTGTTATATAATCATCTATTTACTTTCAAACTTGAAAGAAATATTTATACAAAATGTATGAGAACATTTTGATTATCCAAACTTTACTTCTAATCCAATGTACCATTTGCCAAGCATAAAGGACTGTCAGACATTGAAATAGCAGGTTATCTGTAAAGCACTGAGAAAAACCACTTCGTGTTTTCAAACATATCATTAAAGGAAAGGCTTCTCTGGAGGGGGAAAAAAAAAAAGATAAAAAACCCCCACAGATTTCAAAAGCTTTTCTGTCTTTAAAAAAAGTAAGGAGGGGGGAAAAAAAAAAAAACAAAGAAAAAGAGCTGTTTCAAGTCAAAGCAGGTAACTGTTCTAGGGCAGCGTGGTGTCGGAAAAGAATTTAAATACTTAATTGTAATTCCTATCAACAGAAAAAACACACAATCATTCTTATCTCCAAAAATACCTTGTCAAACATGAAAAAGGCTTGTTGCTGAAACAAGCTGTATCTGGGTAAGAATCATAAGCAGAAACATACTTTAATTACCTTTTCCAATATCTTCAACTAAAAGTTAATTTTAATGAGAACAACTCCTGATACTGCATTTATTCCTTTCTATCTCACATGGGTTTGGGTTTTGGTTATTGTTTGGGGTCAGGCAGGTAGAGATAGGCAAACTAATCATCAAAAACTATCAGAGCAACCCAGGAGAGTTGAAAAGTTGAGGTGTTCCCTTTTTGAATGTCATTTCCAGCTCGTACCAAGAAATGCAAAGAAAGCCTTTTTAATTCCGCGTTACACAGCCAGAAATTCTGAACCACGGCACGGGCATTTCATAACTAACATCTGGCTTCAGAAACAATGATGACCAATGGAAAAAGGGGGTCTTTCCACAGTCACAGTATCCACTACATCACCTTTGAGGACACCCAACAACAAAGTTTAAACTGAGTTTGACAGAGGGTATTTACCATCTTTTTTTTTTTTTTAAAAAAAAAAAAAAAGGAAAATAGCTACAAGCGCAAGTACACAAACCTTGCTCATGCTACCACAGAGAAGCACGGAAAGCACTCCACCTTTACCTGAGGTTGTGAACGAGTTCTTGAGTCAGCGCCCACTGCAAATGCTCAAGTTAAAAGCGGAAAACAAATATTTATCAGTTAAGAACCAGGATGGCACATTACTCACTTATTTCAAACAAAATAAGTAATAACTTGATTTCCTTTTGTTTTCTAAGCGAGTAAAACCAAACCAAAAACCTTACCATCATTCAGGACAAAGAAAGGTGAATGAATGCTCCCAATCCAATGGAGAAGCATGCAAGGAGGAGACTGCCGACTAACAGAAGTAATACCAGTTACCGAAACTTGGAAGGAAATCCTCAAAGGAATAGACAACGTTAAAAAAATCCTGCTCGCAGATCTCACGGCCGATGCAGACCTCGACAGCCTGGCCTTCTCTAAACACACCGGGCGCCCGCTGACATTAATCTAGGTAGTTGTCCCTCAGCAATAAGCACACACCGCTCAGAATGCAGTTGTTTAAGACATAAGGACAGCATTAGAAGTCCGTTGTGTCTCATTTGTTCGAAGCCAGCAGAACACGTTTCACCGAGAGGCACTACCTTGCTTTTCTCTTGGCAGATTCTGGTACTCCTAACTCCTCACAAGTAGTGGGAGATTTTTCTGCAAATAGCCCAGCTGATCTTCATGGCATTATTAGCAGAGTCCTCCTCTGATAGGCACATGAGCAGGGTGATCAGAAAGACTGCCCTTTAGTAGAACAAAAATTATCTAAGACTCATAATTTCTTTGTTTTCTGAGACACTACTTTTTTTTAAAATATCTGATGCTATTATGCTGGGATGAAGAGTAATTTTGATGATGGACCACAAAAAAAAAAAATTAGTACACTTTAGTGCCTTTGAAAGGCAGTCTTGGAGGAACACAATATTTGCCTGTTAATGAAGTGTCTTGTATTAAATGCATAGATCTTTGACAGCTTTTAAAGAAACATATCTGGGTATTATAAAATACCATTTATCGTGTTTATTCCCATTCATATTTTTTGGGGGGTGGGGGGGGTGTCCTTACATAAGTGTTTTTGAGGTTATATAAACAAGTCATACGATTTTATACTTACATTTTCTGAGACTTTCCTGGGTTTACAAAAGAAAGGCAGTATACCAAAAAAATCTAAATCTTTAAATAGTCACGGGCAAAGAAGATAGGCTATGTATTAGCACAGCTGATTCAAATCAAGGCAGGGCACTGAAAACGCCAGCCCGTTACGTACACAACATGGCTCTCCACTACATAAACACTTACCACTGCTAGGTTCCTTTCCTATTGGATGTTTCAGGAGTATTAGCTGTAATTTGTCACTGTGCTACGGCAAGTAAGGAAGGTGTGCTCTTAAAATGCCACTTGGAGAGTAAACAGCATCCTGCAGAGCAGGATCTGTTTATACGACTTTTGGTACAAGGAATAACACACCAGGAAAGATATAGTGAATATGAAACATGGAAGTGTAGATGTTGTGACTTGTGTTAAATATTCACTGCCATTTCTGCCAGTACTAGTATATGATGCTCATGTATTTCCAGCCAAGACAATATAGGTCATTACTATATAGCCCAACTAAAACCTTCTGCCCAATACCTGCTGGGTTCTCTTTTTTCTTCACCTTCTACTCATCTAATATTTCTGTCCACCACCTAAGAGTCACATCTCCTCTCAGAGCTGGCTGCATTTCAGTAGGAGAAGTGATCCCCGCTGTATGCATATGTATTTATCCACGCGTGCGTGGATAGACCCGCGCTGCAAGGTCTGAGGCACTGTAGATGGCTGAAGAAGAGAATTCTGCACAGATGACGAGTTACATTAACTCAGCCTGCTCTCACACATAAAGAAATCCCAAAACATTGGGTGTTAGGCTGCCTGTAACTGACATGAGAATGAAAATATTCAAGATACACAAAACATTTTCCCTCTAAGAAAGAAAGAAATTACACAACGTGTCTTCTAGTGCATAGCCCAGGTACCCTGGGACCTAACTGGAGACATCTCTGGAAGCACCAGAGTGGAAGAGCTTCCTCTAATGATGCAGCAAAGCTACAGCTGTCCCACACCATAGTCCATAACCAGCAGCAACTACAGCTACAGGAGACTTTACTATAGATTGATACATACGTGAGGGAAATCCATTTAACCCACGGAAACATAACAGCTTCACTGCCCTTTACACACTGCTCCTCACCTTCACAGGCCATTGCAGGTCCACACATCCGCAAGCAGAACTGAGAGCAGCTGCTCCTACACCCCCCTTAACTGCATTTAAAGGGGCACAGAGCTGGGCACACCCTCCGAGCCAGGTTTCCTAATCACCTGGGGGGAGGCTGCAGCCAGCTCTCCTTGCCATGTAGCCAATGACACTGTCTTTCATGCCAAAAAAAAAAAAAAAAAAAAAAATCAAATCAGTGAGTTCAAGTCTGAAATTTGGCCCAAACTTGGGTCTTCTCCCAGAACAACGTGGGGATGCAGCTGAACCCTTTAGTCAGAGGTTGGGAGCGTTCCTGTACGCTGAAGTTCAGCTATAGCCTGTTTATTTTTAAAGGTTTTTTAGTGCCTATAGCACAGCTGTGCGATTGTCCCTGAAGTGTTCTTTAATGTAAGTTATCCGTGGGTACAAAGGATGCTAGTATGCAGAATCCTAGCAAAGCTTTTTCAAACCGATGTTGCCAATTCGGTTGTTTACACTTGCTGTAAGATTCAATCTGCAGCTCAAGGGCAGCAATTTGTACGTTATACTAAGGCACTCAATTCACAAAGCTCATGGGACAATTATGTTGCTGATAGCAGGAAGCCAGGGGAAGAAAAATGAAGGATACGATGTAATAACAGAAGAGAGCATCTTAAACGTTATAAAACGCGTAGGGTAATGTGTTACTCTCTAAAACAACAGCTCTGACGTCTCCTTGGTCACTACCTCCGCTGAAGCAGGCTGCAAGCAGTTGCCGTCGTAGTCTGGGCAGCTCTGCCACACCAACAGCCCTTCCCTGCGAGGCTGCGAGGCTGCACAACGCTTTCGAACTTACAAATTACATTAAAATACCTGCAGTGCACTGAAATATTATTATTGGGAGGAAAATACCTAAATACTGCTATAACTGAGAGTTATTACCTTATCTGATGTAAATTGTGTTTTACGGGGCTTTACAGTGGATGAAAAACAGAGGCAGATTTTGTTTAAAATTTAGTCGTGTCTACCCGCAAGAATTATTTTTAGTGAGTCATTTGGCAAAGACTAATTGAGCTAATGCACATTATGCAAGAGCAAAAACCCAAATACAATCGAATTTAAGATGCGTGCTGTGTATGTTGTAACTCAGAACGTCTTAGGCACTGATAATTCATTAATGAGATTTACACGTTCGGATTTTAGAGCCATTGGTTAGCGCTCAGCAAAGGGAACTGCAGCATGCAAATCCTCGGAGCAGCTAGTTTTGCAACGTTATTCTGCCAACGCGTTTTCCACAAGATTAATTGTATGCCTGCCTTATTCCAAGCGACAAATAGAAACCCAGCCCCAGCCCCGCTGCAGCAAGAGAAAGGGCCTGTCAAACGTAAATGTATTTCACAGGTTAAATTCTAAGGGCTACGTGTACCACTGCTGCTCGCAGCCAGGTTTATTATTTTATTATACTTTCTATTGATCGCCATCATCACCCTATTGACTGGCTGTGTGCAGTGTATGAGACAGCTCGGAAGAATCAATAAAGCTGTGGGCACACTGTGGGGATCTTGGTGGGGAACAGGATGAATTGCCTAATGATGCCTACACAAATACTTTCGGTTTATTTTCCTCTTTTAGAAAAAATAAGTAACAGGAAAAAAGCAGATCCAGGTGCCTCCTGAAAACTTACTTATACCGCATTAGAAAGCGAAGTTTGACAATTCATCATTTCACAGAGCAAAATAAGCAGTTAACAACTTTACCTTGAAATAGGCTAACGGTTGCATATAGCTTGGCATCCTTGTCATAAGGGCTGCAGAAGGCAGGGGGTGCTACGGTCAGGGAAGGGAGCTCTTCTGCAAAAATACAACTCATCTTGGCAACCACCTCGTGGGCAAATTGTTCTCCTGCATGGATCATTATGAACCCTTCGATCCAGTGGACACATGGAACCATATGGACAGCGGGTATCACAGAAAGGTTGAGATCGGAGAGACCTCTGGAGGTCATATTGCTCAGCACAGGGCCACCTAGAACCACTTGCCCAGGACCGTGTCCAGACAGCTTTTTAATATCTCCAAGGATGAAGCCTCCAGAACATCTCTGGGCAACCTGCGCCAGTGCTTGGTTACCCTCACAGTGAAAAAGCATTTCCTGATGACCTCATGGGAGCTCTTGTGTTTCAGTTTGTGCCTTTGCCTCTTGCTCTGTCACTGGGGACTAGTGAACGAACCCTCCTCTTTGCACCCCCCTTTTGGCCATTCATATACACATCGACAAGCTTTCCCCACAGCCTTCTCTCCTCTAGGCTGAACAGTCCCACCTCTCTCAGCCTTTCCTCAGCTGACAGGGACTCTTGTCCCTTAATCATCGTCGTGGCCCTTCACTCGACTGCCTCCAGTACGTCCATGTCTCTCTTGTACTGGAGAGCCCAGAACTGGAGACGGTACTGCGTGTGTGCCCTCATCAATGCTGAGGGGAAGGATCACCTTCCTCCACCAGTTGGCAACAAATGTCATGGTATTGTTAAAACACGGAAAGTCAAAACTAGCTTATGAAACCAGGGAGGGCTCCAAGATCACTTTTGGACTATTAACATATCCCATATTTACTCTCCATATTTTGCAATGTCTGTTCTACTATGGCCTTATCTGGAACAGAGATCTCCTAAACCAGGAGAAAGATTAACTGAAACATTACTTTTCTGATATAAGGTCTATGATGAAACTGTGCAGTGTGAAAAAGACTGTATCCCATATTAATATTCCACAATGTTGTAGCTCATTCTTATGAAAAAAGTTTAATGTGAACAGAAGAGAAATCTAATTAAATAATTGTTGTAACAGTGCTTAATTAAGACAAGTCTTTTTTTTAATAGAAGATTAAATGTCTAAGCTTTAAGACTTAATTTTTCAGATATAAACCTGCAAAAAGTGATCTAATTATCAGTTAGTTTTCCGGATTTATCCTACATAAATGCAAGTTACCTAAATGCTCCTGTGACAAACATTTAGCTTCTTTTTTCTTTCCTTGTTATGATGCAATATAAGCATTTGAAGAAATAACTCCTAACTCTCTTCTATACTCACACCATATAAGGGGTGTCCCTCAGTCTACCGATACCTAAGGCACGCACTGAAACTGTGTCCAGAAGAGATCGGGCTGTAAATCGCTCCGTCACTCATCTAGGATTCCTCCCAAAGGAGCTGATCAGAGCCTGCGTGGCTGCTCTCAGCCCCTCCAATCTGGGCACAGGAACTAGTTATGTTGCAGCTCAAGTGTGGAACCTGAATCCGCTGTGGCAGGGGACCATGTAAGGGTATTTTACAGCCTCAGACAAATTTATCCAAATGAAAGATTTAACAGTCTTCATGACCTGATACACTTATCAAATTTTGTTCTATTCACTAGTCTGCCCAGGTCAAGTCACGCCTACCGGTTTAATATAATACACCCAGCAAGGGAGACCGTGTCCCATAAAGAGGAGACCACAGGGTCAGGTCACATGAAGCGCGCTGATCAGCAGAACAGAGCCTTTCAAAGGCAGGCTGTATGCTATTAAAATCGAACCAAAAAATGAGAAGTTTTTATCGTCATTCAACCTACAGTACTAGCTTAAAATAGAATCTAATTCTGGCTGGTATAAAATATTTTAACATTAAAAGTTCTATTAATACCATTCAATAATATATGCCTTTTTAAAATATAACACATAGGTCAATTTTTGATTAAGATTAAAACTTCTCTATGAAAAATTACTTTATTATGTCCTCTGATTAATATAACAGACTATCTGTCATGTATTTAAATAAATAAGTACGCAAGTGTATCAGAGGCGAGTGTAACAAGGAAGACTATGAAAATATATTGCTCATGGAAGTCCATCAAACTTAAGCTGCAATTCCAGCGGTGTTGCTACTGCATTGATGTGGCAATATAGAAACTCATAGCGGTACAGATTCTTCCCTACGAAAACCTTGCTCTGCACAAGCAGAATGTCAAAATTTCCATTCACATTTTTAACACTTCAGCTATGTTTTCTCCTTAGAAGAAAATTACCATACAGCTCCACATTTATCATTTCATGGTGTTCTTCACATTTTTGATTCAGCACTTATGAGCTTGCTTTTAGCTGGGAGTTTATTATTATCCATTTATAGGAAGCCAACAAAATAGTAAATTATGTATTTGAAAGCCCTGCTGGCTGACATTTTTAAAGTTCATTGGACTTTTTTTTTCTTTTTACAGAGCAGAAATTCGTTGCAAACACTCAAGATCTGATAACTGATTCCCATTTAGATGTCACTGAGATGTAAGTGCAATGTATTTTCATTAATATTTCATTGTGTAAGAGTTCCTTGCTTTGACATTGCCATCTTGTAGTTATTTGTCCCACAGCTTGTAATCAGATAGGTATATTGGACTTCATTATCTGTCACCACACATTCTTAGCAAAGAGCATGTTATTAAGTTATAATTGCTTCTGTTTTTTCCCTTACGGGAAGATGAAGAACGATATATAACGATATATGGACTCATTAAAGAACAAAGAAAGGTTGACAATATGCATAAAACTATCAAATACATCAAGGTTCTGGATTCAAAACTTTTATTTCCACTAAATACAACCCATGTTTAACTAATAAATGAAGACAAGTTACACTTCAACTATAATAGAATATTTTGTGATTAATTTGTGATTGTATGTCAAAACACTGGTTTTTTTAAAAACCAAATGCGACCACAAGAGATGCATGTTAATTAAATATACACCAGTCAGTGTCTTTTTTCCAAACTAAAATTAAAAGTTCTTCTTGGTTTTGCTTTTTGAATTGACATTACTATAAAAAATACAAAATAAATGGCAGCACCAGGTATTTCAGGCCAGATGACTTCAATATGTACGATAAGGAATTGTGTAAACTATATAGTAAACCATAAACTGTTGCGGTAATTAGGAGTGTAACTTCTAGCTGCAGATGGAGTGTTATAGTTTTTCCTGTTCTCCATAATATAATATTTTGCTCTGTGTTACATTAGTGTAAATTAAAGGCATAATCCAGAGTTCCTTCAGAAAGAAGAATCTCACTTTAAATAACTGAAATGGAAAGTAATACTTAAGAAGGTTTGTCAGTAAAAAGCGTATGTTTATCTACCGTCAAGAACGTCGTAGGTCAATAGAGAGAACCTCTCATACTTCATCTTACGTAGGGCTGATTCGGTTTATTAAAGTTCCCGTGGCCGTTGAAGGAAGTTTTGAAGCTAGAGGAGAACACTGACCCTGCACATCTTCCATGTTTTCCATTCCTGTATTCAGGGCGATCTTTAGCTAATGTTCCTGCTGTGGAAGCTGCGAAGGCGGCCAGGTGAGTGCGCAGCAGCATCCTCCCGCTGTGAGCGATGCAGCGCGCAATAATCAGGGTTTCCGGGTGCAAACCGGGTCTACATCGTGCCGCTCGCTTCCCTTCCTGCATCAGCTCAGGTTGCTCCCTCGGAGAAGAGGATGCAGATGTTATAAAGCAAGTTAGGCTGACGCTCTGCCATCAGGAAATTTTAAATTCGCCATACAAACCCTGACCGGTTGCTGTACGGCTTCCTTACGTCCTCGCGGCGGTACCCAGCCATTACACAGACGGCATGACATTTCCACTTTGCAGCGTGCGGTCGATTTTTTTGTATTAGCAATAACTAACTGCATTGTGGAAGTTACTGAGGGAACAGCTGCAGAATTTGGATCCTGTGTGGGAATGAATTGGTGCTTCTGGCACCAGGGAAGGAATAAAAACCGTTTAGGGCCTCTGGGAAGCTTCTGCTGAAAGAACACCACTAAAACAATTTCAGTTGTTACCTTCGGGTTTCAGTCCCGAGTCCCAGCCCCACTCCTCTGAAGTAGCGCTGCCCATTGTCTGCCGGCGCCGACCGCTCCCTCACCGAGGCTATATTTGCTCGGTTCTGATTTCCCCACCCCCTAAGGGTCTGTACTAGATACTGCACAGATAGCTGGTGAGGCACTGGGCTGGATGGCCCTTGTGGTAACAGAGTGCTGCTTAATCAGGTGTGGACAGGGAACGTCGTGGCAATTATCTGCTTTTCACGTATTCTTATTACCGAGGCAGGTTTGTACGCGCTACGATAAATGCCCCCAAATACCCGCAGGGTGCAGAACAGCCTGTGACAAAGAGAAAGGCAAAACCAGTGGTGAGCCACGCTGGGGAAGCAAGTAGCAAATACAGTAGAAAAAAATTACTGTGTTTCATCGAAAGTAAATGGTGTTCAGCTGTAATCATCACGAAGGCTGATTTTACCTTCACCAGCTTAAATCACAACCCACTCCATTGAAATGAGTGACAGGATCAATATTGAAGTAGCATCAGCGTGAATGAAATAATGATCATATCCACACAGTCTGAAACTGAGGTTCGAAGCTGTGCACACAAGTATAACCGTCTTCATTTTGCTACCATAGACTGAAAAAAGCAACGTGCACCCGTCGTCAGCGTACCTAGTGTTTTGTCCTGTCACCAATAACCAACGAACACAGTTATGGTCCGGACTGTGCCTGCAGAGTCAGAGGGATTGCATGCATATGTTATTACTATTTTCCGTAATGACCGTGACTTTTCTCTGGTTGTCTTTGTGGGAAGGGTATGCTTCACTGTCATCTCTTTAACTTTCTATTTACTTGTATTTCATTACATTCTTGTATAAGATCTCTTTAAGAAAGATGATTTTTCATCCTTGTATCCTCTTTCTTAAAGAGATCTTATACAAGAATAGAAAGAAATATAAATAACTAATAAATATACATGTAAGAATTATTTACAATAACTTTTGAAGACTTTGATGACTACTTCCAAATACTCTCCCTTTATTATACCTCAGTTCTTCCTTTTAATTTTCTTAAGATTCTTATTTTGATAGGAAGATGCCCCAGAAGGGACCCGAGATTCTCAGCTTTTGATCAGGTTCTTTTCCGCAGACAGCAGAAATGCCGGCCCAGCGTTTCTCCAAAGGCGCAGGGTGCTTTGAGCTGCCGATTGTCGAGCCGGTGGTTAACCATGTTATGCTCCTCATTGGTACCCTTCGCTCTTTCGTCAAACTCAGTAGAGAGAAGGAGAAAGCAGATCCAAGCTACCACTTTTAACAATTTCTAATCTCAGTTTTCAGACACTCCAGATAACTCTTCTTTTTTTTGTGTTTCTTGGGGAAAACCAATCAGTGATTCAGCTGGAGCTGAGCCACCTTCATAATTACAAGACAAAACATCTCAAAACAACTGGCATTTCAGCGCAGGGCAGTCTCAACTCTAGCGTTCTGGAACGTTTCCTCAGAAATTGAATACAATACTTCTGGGATCTGTTTATTAAATTTGTCCCGCATAGGCTCTGACCTTTCCAAACATAAAAAAGATCAGGTGGCAAACCACTCCCAGGAGTGATTTTTATTTCGGCTTTGACCTCTCTCTCTGACCTTGGGAGAAATGCTTTATGTATACATAAGGGGAACAACTCTGTTTCTTTTACTCTTTGAAATGGCAGAAACAATCATTTTTGAATATTCATACAGTTCTCCTTTAAATATATATGCAGAGCAGACCATTGCATGAGACTTCTATAATTCTTGATCATTTAACATATAGGTCAGTAGGAAACATCCATAATTTAGATCCAATTTCCATCTTTGCAAGCCCAGAGAACACAACTTCAGACACTGACTTGTATTTAAAAAGGTAGAATATGAGCTGCTATTGTTCATTTATAGGGTAGCAGTTATGCATGGAACTATTTCACTGGAATTCTACATTTATAACTTCTGCCTTCCTTATCTTTGAATGTATTGATTTTATCAAGTATTACAAATGGACCTGACAGACCGCTCCGGTTAGGGCTGTAGGGTTACTAGTGTAGCTTGGTTCGGATTCCTTGCAATGGTTAAATTTTAATTACTGCAGTTGGCATTATTTTTCACAAGTCTCTCCCATGGTTTTGGAAACTCTGGGTTGCTCTGTGTCCAGCAATGAAGACAGGAAACAATAACACTGAGCTGATTATACTACTTCGTCAATACACACACAAGGCTTTCCCTTGCCCCGCCGCTTTGAAACAGAATTGGAAATTTGACAGATGTATTGTAGTGCAATGAAAGAGATTCCTGAATTTGTCCTTCTGAGAAGACATTTAAATGTGACATATTTATAAACCTCTAAAAATCACCGTTTATATATATATACAATCGCTAATAACTCCTTTGGGCTTTCCTGATATCGTACCTGTCTACACTGAGCATGACCCAAACCACCAGATTTTGGTCACACTCACAGGTCCATGAAATACGCAGGGCAGAAGATAAACAGACAGCACATGTACCAAGGTAATCACGTATACAAATCTTGAGCTTCCTGCGATGATTTTAGAAAATCAAGTGTATTAATGAATGATGTCAACAGCAAAAAATAAGGCCCAGGGAGGTTTACAAAGCATATGGGTTGTTCTGGTGGAAGAACTGAAAAGGAACTGTAACATCACAAGACAGGGTCATAAAAGACAATTTATTCCAGGTATCAGATACTACCAACAAACAAAATCTTGGACCACCAGTCACATGTTAATGGCTGCCAATTTACCTGGAAAGCATGGGCAAAGAGAAGGACCGAGCTATGCGCAACCCGGAATTTAGAGACTCAAGGCTCCATCACTTCAGTGGCTGATCAGACCTGTCTTTCGTAGTCTGGATGGGTCCTTGACAATGAAAATCACGTTTCACTTACAGAGGAGAGATGAAGGCAAGCATGCCCTGGCTGGGCGTAGGTACAGTGAGTGGGATTTGAATGCCACAGCTGAGGCTCAGACTGCTCTAGGCTTTATCACCCTTTGGGCTCTATGCAATGTACTGGACCCTGAAGTTGTTTGAAATTCTATAGTCCCTGGTCCAAGCTTTGATCTTTCTCCTTCCTTAAGATGTTCGCCCCATTCTACTTCTCAGGTGGCTGATTGATTATTTTCATTTCCTTTCTAAATTAGGCAGCTCCCTTTGGGTAATACAGAGTTTATCTTATGTGATTGAAATAAAACAGTTTTACGATCCCAGACAGATTTTCAAGAACACAAAGGTGAGTAAGAAATAAATAAAACCTAAATAGTTGCATATTCTGTATTTCTAGCTGACTCACTGACAAATTAATTACAGGTCTTAAACGAAAATCTCATGTTGCTTTGTCACTCTGAGAGGCAAAATCAGACTGGGTACAGATTTTGAAATTTAAGAGCAGATCTGAGGCAACTCTCTTGGCAGATCAGCAGTATATAAAAAAAAAAAAAGCCCAGCTCCTATTCTGCCTTCTGGCTCACAGTATCTATATTCACTGCTACACAGCTTGAAGAGTAAATCTTACCTAGTTTTAATCTCAGAATGGAAGCCACTAATTTTTACTAGTTAAATGTGCAATGGGAAACTAGCACCGTAAGTCAGCTGCACTTTCTTTCCTATCAATCAGCCTTACAAGTCTGCATGTAGCACAGGTCACCGGTTTCTCACTGACTGCTACATGCACTTTGTGCGGCCGTTTTTAACTGTGTTAGCAATAAGGTAATGGGGAATGGAAAGCTGTTCTCAGATGAGCAAAATTTTCTGAAGCTATCTTTAATATGGAGTGTCCACTGAAGACACAGAAAGGGAGTGTGAGAACGAATCAATACGACACAAGCAGAAAAACGCATCCTTTGCTCATCCTGATAGAAACCTCTTGCCTCTGCTGAGGTGTTACATGTACAGAATGCAAACACGAGAAAAGAACTGGAAAGGAGCCATTCAAGGGTGAAGATCAGTAAAATTCAGCTATTTTTACTGTGTCTGCTGCTTTGTCACCAGAATTTATGGAGGACTTTGAGTCACACCATCCATCATAGACAAATGCTGAAAAGACCGAAGATGGAACTGTGCTGTTCTGGAAAAGCAAACATTCAGGCACATCACATGAATTCTTTTTGCACACAGCTATTTTTGCTTTTCCTTCCTTCATTATAATGATAATAATCTGTAGCTCTTTATTCCCATGCCTTCAAAGCCTGATTTTTAAAGCTCTTTAATGTGCCATTCTGTTACACAAATACATACAGATCCGCTCTTCTTTCCTTGCATCTGATCCAGCCAAGAGACTAACCATGTATCTTATGAGCCCACAAATAACCTTATAATATATGCGAGTGTTCTCACATACCTACACGTACAGCTATGCCTTTAGACTTCGCAGGGTCATTGATGACCAGATCAGACATTGCTTAGCAACACTGCGAGGGTCAGATTTTACTTTTCCTTAGCAAACCTGTCATACTGATAACGACACAGACTGCAGACTGAACCAAGCACACGCATCTGATGACTGAATTGCTGGTGATAAGGAACCATAATAGACATTTGTGCAAAGGATAAATCCAAATATGCTGGGAAAACACACCCTGTGAGCACGTTTCATTTGACTGTTTCCATCATATTCAGCGCCTTTCAATTAGGCGATGCCTGAGCAGACAAAGCAATGTTTGCTGGAGCTGATAGAAAAGATAGCTCTGCCTAATATAAAACACTACATCAACCTGTATTAGTGAAAAGCAAACATTCAAGTTTTCTCCTCTCTCTGCAGTCAGCTTGTTAGAAGATGGAACTATAACTGCCACAACCTCTGCTTCAAGGAGAGAAGGAGAACAGGAGCGAGATGTCCTGAGCCCCCCCCAGCTGCTAATACTGCCTTTGCTACGTGTGGACTGAGCAGTCCCATCCAACAGTCCGGTTAGGTCAAACCTTGGCTCCAACCCACTTATGTGCAAAACTGGACAATGCTCTTCTGAGATGGAAAAACGTCCTACCTAGTACTGTGTTAATGGAAATTCCTAACGGGTACTACATGGAAATGCAGGTACATGCAAGTACATCCTTCAAAACTGAGCCCAAACCAAACACAGTAACGTGATAAAAGATTTGAGGATAGCGGGGTTGAATAACAGCAGAAATAGATGTCAGTATGACTTACGAAGAAGCACACCTGAAAAATACTATGCCAAAACCTCAGGTAGGATTGGTAACCCAACCAGAGAAGTACCTTTATTTAACTGTCCTGCATGTAGCTAAACATTTTAGGGAGCTATTGCTGAAGGTTAACAAACAAATAAAGACTAATGGGAGTAGATATTTGAAATGGTTTGTTATAAAAAGAAAAAACAACTGTAGAAAAAGAATAGAGGAGCACACAGCTGCTCTCGGACTTCCCGTTCATAGATCTTATGCACATGTAATTAGACAAGAAGAGACAAGGTGAAAATACTGCTTTTTATCAAAGATGTTCAGTATCTATTTTGATCAACAAGCATGGAAAATTTCACAATGATACAAAGGACCACGTTCTCACATCACTAACACACACTGTTGTTAAACAGTTCTTTATTCCACGGCTGGACTTTAAAGCGTAGCAAAGTAGGCACCACTTACTACGCTATTGAACTTTAAATCAAACGTGAAAGCACCGGTTTTAATCCACAAACAGCTATATGGAATAGTGTGTACTGCTACTTACGTTTCTTAAATCTAATTCCATAGTCTCAGTGTTCATGAGAAACAGATAGATAAAACGTCCAACTTTGAAGCTATTTATGCATACGGACGTAGCTCGTGCAGCCCTCTTTTTTGCTCTGTTCCTCAGGAAGTATCCCATTAACCAGTATTATCTTAACTTTTTTTTTTTAAATTTTTTTTTTAAGGGGGGGAGGGAGGTGGACACCAATTAAATATTTGTTCTTTTACTTACATTAGGACTGTTTTTTCTACCAGTTTCTGGCTCTTTCTGCAGCATTCTTGTTCAAAACTCTCCCTTTACCACAAGATAATCGAAGGCCAACCAGCCCCATGAATACGCCAACACACGGCTTCATGCTGCAAACTTGTACCGTTATAGGTCATCAATTATCCTATCAGGGGAATATAAACAACCTTGGACTTTGAGCACTGTACTACAAATAGTCTTTAAATCAAGATACCATGTCAAATGATTAGCACTTTTCCAAGACTTCCGCTCTCTAGGCCACTGAATTTGCTCTTATTACTTTTTTATTACGGAAACTTACATCCTGTTGAGAAGAGCTTATTTAGGCTGAGCTGTCACCTTTAGGTTCAGAACATTAAGTCTTGACAAATGCTTCTTTTGAAGTCTGACACCTGTTTCTTTGGCATTTCCCACTCTCAGGAACTCACTAGACTATAATAATAGCGCAGCAGAAGTAAAGAGAATGAATTAAAGCAGAAATGCTTTCAGATGTGAAAGAGCAGTACAAAAGAGCATCCCTTTGCTCAGGTTTCCTCAGTAGTTTCGATAGAACCTCAGGAGGGCTCATCTCAAAGCTGTATGGTTTATTTTCTTTAATGGGAATCTAATGCCCACAAAACAAGCCAGATCAGCAGCCCCAGAGACCAGACGATTCTATCTTAAAACAGATACAAATCAGCAAGAGAAAGCAGGTTTCTTTGCAGGCACTTTCAGAAGTACAGGGAAACATTACTAGTTCTTCTCTTAGGCCAAATACGAGGTGTCTGCTCGTTGTGTAACTGAAATGCTTGAGGGGAATGTTTCTAACATACTGTGAGATGGGATTTTGTTAGATTTTCCTTTACATTTGGCTTCGTGAAGATTGTGATGGTAAATTTCTTCAAATATTTATTTATCATTTGGGGGGGTGTGGTGCGTGTCTACATCTAGAAGGGAACCCATAACCCACTTAAATGAATGACATTAACTCTCATGAACTCCCTCTCAGCTTAGAGTACATCTACAGGACCAGACCCACAGCTTAATTACCTCTGCCATGTATTTAGACACCATACCTATGGTTTTTTGCTTTATTCCCTAGAGTTTCAGGTAGTAATCTGCAACAGAGACTGAGCAATGCACCCATTAGGAACTGGGTAGTTGAATTAATTCCTTTGAAAAATCCACCTCTTCTAGATATTCCAAAACCTGCTTTTAGTCTTACAAAATAAATTCTATACAGAGAATACTTTTTCTACGGCCAAAACCAAATTCAGTCTATTTTTGTGAAAGATTCACCATGACAGAATATATATTCAATCACATCCTGAAAACTGCAACAATCTGAAACAAAACCTGTTAGATTTATTTTATTGAAGAAAGGGATTAAAAAACCCCAACTTTCAAAACCTGATTAGAGATGGCATTGAAATGATCCTTGAATTCTATACTGAAAAACTACTGAAGTGCATAAAGAACCTTTTAGAATTGTTTAATACAATAGAAATCTTTCTAATCAACCTGACCATTTTTTGGGGCTGTATTTTACAGCAATTTCAAGCAGTGTCTATACCTGCTGGGGATTTTGTTAGTAGAGCTGGCAGTATTATCTTTTTAAAGCGTGTTTGGCATGTTCTTTTTAACACTCCTTTAGTCTCTTCCCAAATTTACTACTAGTTAGCCAACCTGGCTGAAATATTCCATACAAGGTTCTCCCTTAGAATGACAGTTCGGTAAAGATTTAACTCCACTATTTCAGACAACTCTGACAATAAGACTAAAAAGCAGATGAATTTGTGAAAAAGACGTTCAAGTATTCAATGAAGAGGCGCAGAGCCGGGCTCCCCAGAAGGCTGTTTCAGAGGCAGGTCGGAGCGCACAGAACTCCTCACCGGCAGGAGCCCAGGAGATGCAGCACAGCAGTGGTGGCTCACACCCGGCAGAACCCGTCAGGCCAGTCTCGGCGTCGCAGATCCTTCAGTTACACATCATAATTCAACCAGGTTGTGCAGAAGAAAAGAAACCTTTTCCCTGTGCAACTTTATAACAACAGGCATTGGGGCTGACAGGGACTTGGACCACTCCCTTGCCCCATAGCCATGATGCAGTGGGGTTCCCGGTCTCCCCGAGGAGCTGTGATGCACCGTCCATAGCTCTGTTGAGTGTATTTTCACACATGGGATCCCAAACTAATCACCTCCGAGCTTGCTGGTGGGTGTCACTTGGTTGTCCCTAGCAGGCCGTACGTGGCACGTTACTATCTGAAGACTCCTACTCGACAACCTTTGAATGTGAACTTTTCAGTCCCAGGTTTTCATGCGTATATATTTATATATGCGGAGAGATCCCTGTTCTTATTTACGTGGGTAGATGTAAAATATAAATTTTTGCAGTTGGCAGTTGCATACATTATAAAAACCAAGCACATTTTAAAAAGCTAACAGAATATTATACGTATACAGACATATACTCTCAATGTATCTATTTATAAAATAAGTTAAGCATCGAATCTCCTAAACCATTAAGATATTGGAAAACTTTACATAAGTAAAATATATTATTAATCACATGCAAATTTAGGACACTGCTGTAGTAATTATACAATGTCGATCAATAGCTATGCAACTGTCATTGCAATTTTGCTCATACCTCATTACAACATGGTAAGTGTACCATCAGTGCTGCTACTACTCAGGGTAGTAACATAACAACTCAAACCCCACCCTTTATTGCTGCAGTCCTAGTGGGAAACAAGTTCTGAGGTCTTCCAAACCAGGTTGTTAAATGTATTCAAATACTTTTCGTTATCTTTGCAGACACACATGCCTAAAAATTGTGTCCTCCTTTTAGAATCGTTGTATAAATTTCCATCGCGTGTTCACAGCCATGTGCGTCCTGGCCAAGCACTGGGGCAACTGTGGTGGTGCAGGCAGGGCTTAAAGCCAGTTGAAGCACAGATGGGTGCTTCAACTTTTTATTAACATTGCTGGTTCTTAACAGGTGGGCTGAGACTAACCTTGCTGGCTGGATGATTTAAAGAAAATAACATCCCTTCTTAATTAGCAGGGTGATCTACAATGCAATTCATGCCTGAACAAATATAATTGAAACAACTGAAATCATATTAACCATGCAGAAAATAATCAAACTACTGACTTAGCTCTTGGCGAGAACTGGTCACTTTTCTAATGTTGCGATGAAAATGGAAAAAAACCAGCAATGCTGTAAAGCATTAACACCAGCGTTGGTGTATTTACAGCCCAAATTGCTGTGCTATTTTAAGCTATGTGGTTTGCTAGCAGGCATGGCCAAAATTATACTCAAAGCCACCAGCAATCATAACCAAGATGTTTCTCATACTTCAGCCCTTATCAGAAGACTTTGGAATACAAAATTGATAATCAAACATTAATCTTCTCTAGAGAAAATAAAAATGAATTTAAAAAAAAAATCCAGAAGCAAGCGAATAAATTAATCTCAAGCTTATGTTATTCTGCAAAGGCTAAAATGATGAAATGTGGATTGAAGAACTGCTATCTCCCTGTCACAGTCAGGGTATGTGACACATCCTGTCGTTACCAGAAGGTTTTGGTACGTGCACGCTCATTTCTTTTGATATCCATAAAGATGTATGTAAAGCATATCAATACAGCACTCAATAATGCTGCTTTGAATCACTAAGGAGCATGATGGGCTGTGGAGGTAAAATGCATCCAATAAGGTTTGAAATTGTAAGAGTATGAAGAAGCTGCAGCCTTAAAATGCTTGAAGCGGAGATGGAAGGAGGGAGGGTATAGAGCTGAACAGCGTGGGAGCCAGAGGCAGGTCCTGACCCAGAAGGCAGACACTCTCTGTGCATTCTTCCCTAGAGAGATACGAGCTCCAGACTCCCGTCTGAAGGCAAGGGCTTGCGCATCACACACATTAGTAGGTTTTGTACTGGTGTCACTGTCAGGCAGTGGCTCCCAGGCTGTCTAAAGGAGGTCCAGGTGCCCTGTGACCCCTGCCTTGTCCGCTGCAGGCTGGCTCTGGGCTCGGGCTCTGCGGAGCTCCTGGGGTCTGCTGCAAGGAGCTGCTGTTCGCTGCACCACATAAAGTCCCCAGTCACTCAGCAGGAGCAGGAGCTGCTGCTTTGTGGGAAGCAGCTGATTAGCTGTGTCTCGCTTTTGTGTGAAGCAGTAGCTTCCACTGAATTCCTACAGGGCGTTCAAAATACAGTCATTTGCCTAATTATTTGGCAACGCCTTGGAACTGCTTCATATGAAAGCGAAGAGGCATGGCGTATTGTGATACATCGCCTCCCTCGGCGCCCGGCAAGCGTGGAGGCAGAAAGACAGCTGTCAGGGACATCACAGCCAAAGCTGGACCTTATCGACGCCTGAAGACATGGCGGGAGACGGGGACCCACAAGGGCTCAAGGCAACGGCAAGGCTGAGTACGATGAGGAGGAAAGCAGAGATGATAGTGCAGATGCTGGGAGATCAGCGAGTGTTTGCTGGTGATAATGACCACAAACAGCCCTATCTGCCAGTGGGGGAGTTGGAGCGTAGTTTCAAATTCTCTTGGAGCTGACATTGTCTGAGCGGGCTAATGGACAAGGCAGAAGGGGGACTCGAAGTGGTAGCAATACTTTCACCTCTGTGACAAGTTTGTTTGAAGTTTTTTTATAAACATGTCAATTCTGAATTTTTTTGTACCCATACATTATTTTTCAAGGATTTGTCTACACAGGTTCTACATGTGCTAGTATTCACGTACATTATTCATGTTTACAGTCATATGTGTCACTGTTTCAGTATACGTGAGCTGTGCAACTAGCATCAACTCACAGAGGACATCCTGACCTGAGAGGAAGGCTACTTACAAATAACAGCAATAAACCCACTTTGTACTATAGGAGGTTTAAAATAGTACACTGCTGCTAAAAAACTTAATGTTAGTAAATACGGGTTATCATAATATATCCAAAGGGAAAGGGAATACTTTTAAAAAATACATTGTGTGAAACTATTTATGAACTCTAACTCAATGTCCTACATAAGGAGCCACGGAAGTTCAAATAAATCCATCAAAAAATAGTTGAAAATCCGTGTCATACTTTGCCTATCATAATAATTCTGCTGAATTCTTAGTTCTGCAGCAGTATTTGGAGGACACAAAACTAGAGCTGAATACTTCATAATAAATAATTTATTTCACCAATTTTGCTTCTTTTTTTCTGTGACATATCCATGAATAAACAGATCATGATTTTTTTTATTCGTAATTCAAAGTTCTCTGTCAGTCCCTCCTCAACCCACTTCCCTTTACAGTGTTTCTATTGCTTACATGGATATTCCAGATTTTGAAGCTGGGAGGGGTTGGTATCGGAGCTGTGTAGTGTAGCCGTGCATGGTCATACACCATTGTTTCCACTCCCCAGTTGGACTCTTCTGAAGTAATTGGGTGTGAATGATCATGGAGAATAAATCAGACTTGGTTTTTTTGTGATCCTGAATGTAAAACCAACCCTCTCTGTGCGTTGGCACCAATATAACGCAGAAGAAACTCCGCAGAAAGCTGACACACAAAAGGCATGAGCACAGCTGAAAGGAATTCATTTGAAAATTCGTATGAATATTCATAGGGATTTTTTTGCAGTATGGTCTCAAATTAAACATCATGAAAACAACTTTTTCCTTAGTAGATCCAACTTTGCTCTGTCCACCTGTTGTCGATGAGGCCATTGGGAACGCTGTGGTGGCTGCAAGGATGGACAAGCTTGGGGCTTTTGTCAGTCTGGAGTCCAGTCAGTCTCTTTTGGACCCAAGCCTGAAGACATCTCTTCTGTACCGTAGTTGGGCTCTTCAGTTAAAGACAGCAGTGAAAATTTGGGAAGGCTCAAGCTGGAAGGTGAAGCAGGGCTGTTTCCTGGGTAGGCTCACGGAGGGGAGGGGGGGGAACACCCTTCCTCCTGCGAACTAACGCCAAGGCAGCACTTTGCTGCTGCCGAATTATCAGTCATTTAATATTTTGATGGCAATTAGGTATCACGCGTGCAGCACAGATTTCTAGGTGCCACGTTGGGAGGCACTGCAGAAATACATCACTCCCATTACGCAAATGGAGGCACCGCGCATTGCCCATACGCCTCGCTATCTCTGCTCGGTAGGTGCCAGAGGGAAGAGAGGCAGCCCTAGATTTCTTTTAACAGTTATCACACTTTAGCTAGATTTCTAAGGGATTACAGGCTTAGAAAAGTCAAAATCCATTCCAAGAGAGAATGTGCTACTAAATATAATCTACTCTTAGCACAAAGTAAGTTTAAAGATAGACAAAGTAAAACAGCTGGGATAAAAATTTAAGTCAGAAGTTATGTTCCACGGGCAGAAGTAATGCTTAAGGCTGTTTTGCATTAGTACATTTGAAGCACATTGTTTCCTAATCTACTTCGAAGAAATGTTTAGGGATTTTATTAACATAAAACAAGATAGAGAGAGCAAATTTGATATCAATTAACATACTAATTAAATGTCACTTAGTAGTTTTAGCAATTACTTGATATTTAATTAACCACTTGAATACCTTGGGAGATACAGATTATTGTACTTGTAATCAAAGGGCAATTCTTCTGACCCTGTGGGTATATGCTGCATGTCAAGACGATCTGTAGATCGCAACCAAAAAATAACTTTACGCACTGTGACCCCAGGTATGCCGAGCCGCTGTGTACCCAAGGGATTCACTGACTCATTTGAAGGCACTAAGTATCAGTTAAAAAGTTTAAACACACCTCAAGTGACGAGGGAGCTACGTAAACAACATGAACAACCTAAAAAAGTATCGATGATTTTAGGTCAAGCCACTTTTTAAATTCGTACTGCAACACTGTCTCGGTGTTTATGAAACTCATATTCACTGTCAGGTCCTTTGTTTTTAGCAAACAGCTACAAGGACTGGAGAGCAAGGAAGCAAATACTTTTAAGAAAAAATTGCTTAAAGAGAGCAAATATGTACCTGACGTCTTCTGAACTGTCTTTACAAAGAGGCACCAACATCTGCGTAAGGGAGATTTCCTAGTGGACCATTGCTGTACTGGTTTTAGGGAAAAAAAAAAAAAGTCTTGATCACTCACAAAACAGGCATGACCTCTGCCTGAATTGTCCTCTCCGACAGACAGGGCTCCTTCCTCTTTTGGAGCCGTGTCTGTGTCATTCGGCTCACGCTGTCATACTGCACCGTGCTGCCAACGACTGCCCATCACAATCTCCTGACCACTACAGCTCCACTATTAGAGTCACTCTTCTCACTTCTGCCACTTGTCTGAACGGACATTAACAACTCAACTCTCACTTATAATCTCATCCTTGTAAATGCATCAACCTTCCCACTGCTTTGATTATCTTCTCAACTGCTGTGTTATTTGTGCTTCCATTTCTCCCAACACGGAGGAGCTGGGCAAAGTAACTTTTCTGTTCCCTCTGTAGCCCTTTCCCACTCGCCACACATGAAAACAGAACTTCACTCACCTTCAAAAAATACATCCTTTGCTAGAGTGGTGCTTTCAGTTATTTTCTCACTTGTCTCTGTCTCATTTCTATACTCATTAAAGCTTTTTATTTCTAATATCTCTCTCCCTCCAATCAGATACCCATCCCCCTCCAAAGAAACCAATCTCAGTCTCTAATTGTCTCTTTGAAGTAGGAATAGAGAATGAACGCTCCTTCCTCCTCCCTGTTCACTTATCAGCCACCTTACACAGCTACTGACACGCCATTTACTTAAAATCTTTTCCCCCTTTTGCTTTCATGTCTTTGTTTCCTTTGGTCCTCCTGAAACACCTCTTGATTTCTCCTTCAGAGAATATTTATCAGTCTTATGGGCAAGGATTTCTTTCAAATTCCTGTGGGGTCCTCACTTGACATAACCCATACCAAGGAGATTGAAAGCGCTTGACTACTTCAACCGTAAAAAGTGTTACTTGTAATTCTAAGCGTAGGAAGTGTGTTGATCTCACTCACAGTTTACAACGGCTGTTCACGTCATAGTTTCTTAACCAGAATAGACTTAAAGGAAATATGATGGTTTGGCATTTTCTGGGCTCCTTTTTCCCCCTGGAAATTAAAAAGAAAATGAAAAAATCATCAAACCCTTTATGTTCAATGATATTATATCAATGTCAATGAAATGCTGTTTCAAGGATAAAGAAAAAATTCAACCTGTACTTTTGTGTTTCATTCCAAGTCCCACCACAGTACAGCACAAGCTAGTCAAATGTTTTGAGGTTTTAAGGATAAATTACTTTCTTTTTTAATGTAGCTCTGTAATAAACAGATTTAAAAATTTCTGTCAACTCCAAAGTACAGATTTTTAAACTTTGCTTCATAGAAAATTTAAATTTCATTTGTTTTTACCACAGTCTGAAATGGGAGTGATTTTTCATCCTGCGCAAAGGATGCTCTGTGAAGTGTTGGTTAATGCATTGACCAGGAGACTGAAATTTGCTTCCTTGCAGAGCAGAAAGATTTACACCTCAAAATATAACACTGGTGCAGCATGAAGAAGCGAATAAACTTCTTGTAGAGCAAAGGTATGAACTAGCTGAGAAACTGTATCCATTGCTTAGCTTGATTTGGTTTTATCTGTCTAATTTTCTCTCGAGAGGATCCTGAGGCCACTGCTGTAAGAGGAATGACAAAAGCACTGATGAACTGTCGCCTCGGGAGAGTTCCCTGCAGATCAGCAAACACAAACCTCACCCACCAGACAGCACGGCACTAATAGACTGCTGCAGAGTGGCTTAGACCACCCGCTTGCACAAGTACCCCACTCCCCCAGTTTAAATTAAGGCTGTATCTGCTCTCCATTGTTGAGCAGAACATAATGCAAGTTTAAAGTATCTAGGAATGTCCCGGAGTATAGAATCACAGAATCATCTGGTTGGAAGAGACCTCTGAGATCATCGAGTCCAACCGTTCACCCTGCACTGCCAGGGTCCCTAAACCACGTCCCTCAGCGCCACATCTACACGTCTGTTAAACCCCTCCAGGGATGGGGACTCCACCACCTCCCTGGGCAGCCTGTTCCAATGCTTCTCAACCCTCTCTGGAAAGAAGTTCTAACCTGGATCTCCCCTGGTGCAACTTAAGGCCATTTCCTCTCATCCTGTCACTTGTCACATGGGAGAAGAGACCAACCCCCACCTCACTACAACCTCCTTTCAGGTAGTTGTAGAGAGCGATAAGGTCTCCCCTCAGTCTCCTTTTCTCCAGGCTAAACAACCCCAGTTCCCTCTGCCGCTCTTCGTAAGACTTGCTCTCCAGACCCTTCACCAGCTTTGTTGCCCTTCTCTGAACATGCTCCAGCACCTCAATGTCCTTCTTGAAGTGAGGGGCCAAAACTCAAGTACTCAAGGGGTGGCCTCACCAGTGCCGAGTACAGGGGTACAAACGGTTCCCTACTCCTGATGGCTATTGCTATAATTTAGCATCTGAAAATTATTTATTTCAATAAGGAAGGTAACTGGGGGACACACTTTCCCACTATTGACAATGTTGGCAAATATACGCAAGTACAGGAATTGGAAGCAAAACCAGAAGAAAGCAAAAACAAGCAGAATAAAACAATAGTTTACGTAAATAAAATAAACAGCTCATTCTGACACAGCATTTTTTATGATTACATTTCAAACAAGATCACTGTGACATTTGACAGTTTTCTTGCATGGCTCTGCTGGCACAGACGCTGTGAGCACAGCCCGTCTTTAAACGTTTCTCTTCTGTGCTGCAGAGGCATGGCAAATGGCTCCATCCATATTTGCCCAGAACTTCTGGCCACTCAAATCTTATCTCTACTTTATCATGCACACAGCATGTCACCAAAACCTTAACTCCTCCTTTATTCAGCATCTACAACCATTTTTACATATCTTAAAAATATTGATAATGACAACTGGGTATTTCCTTCATCAACTGAAAAAGGAAAGCGTGCCCACTCCTCAAGGGCTTGTCTTTGTGCATGGACCAGATGCACTTCACCCTTAAACCAATTATTTTAGATAATAAATCATGCAAATTATTATTTATCCAGACACCTCACTATATCATTTAAACCTGTGTTTACCAATATGCTTATACTCTAATACTATCCTAGGAAATTAAAAAAAAAATACAGCTCATATTAAAATGACCACTGGAGTTGAGGATTTTTCCCGGAAGAAAGAAAAACTAGTCTTTAATGTCAAAAAAGCACAGTTACAAAAGGATTAATTTTGGATCAGAACATAGCACGAGTTAGATGTTTTTCTGTCCCAGCTGAGAGTAGTAATTGGAAAATCGTGGTTTACACAAAAAAGTTATTATTTTCTTATGATCTGCCTTTCTTTCATGAAGCCTTGCATCTTCATCACTCAATTACAATCTCAGAGATTAGGGGACTCAATATATACTAGATAAAAGGTCACCTATTATTACAGACAAAATTTAATTGCAATATTTACATAAATTCCTTACCAACCGTAGAGTTTAATCTACTTGACATACTCAGCATACTAAAAAGGGACAGGATATTCATTAGTCGCACTATGGGAAAAAGTATATCAGTAACCTAAACCCAGCTTTTTTTAAAAGAGGAAAATTAGGAAATGGTGGTGGTTGAAAAATTGTAGATTAAATCTTATTCCATTACAGAGAGTAAAAGTTAACTTGATTGCACTGCTGTAAGAACTTCCTAGGGGAAATTAAACTTGATCATCTCAAGGTGCTTCCCAGAAGACGCCATGCATTCGGTAATGTTCATTATAGTTTGCAGAATACCAGATAGAATTTAAAGGGACGACTCCTAAGGTTTAATCAATACAGACATTCTAAATTGTTCACAGTATAAAGCCCTGATCATGAGACAAAGATGCGGTTAAAAGGGAAGCCGCAGTACTTTAGGTGGATGGTTTTTTTCCTGTATGAGCTGGTTGGTTCATAGCAAAGGTGAATAGTGACTGCCAAACCTCCAAAACAATTTTTGTAGCAGCATCATAGAGAGCTTCCTTAAGCTCCTGGGATTTCTACAGCACTGCCTGTTTTCAGTGAATGATACTTAAAACCAGGTAACAAGTAGTTTGGAGATTACTTGTCACAAGATTTACACATTACTATTATAAATCATTAAGAGGCTAACTATTACAAAAGAGATTTTAAATGTTTCCTTTGGAAGATCATGAAGAGTATGAAGACTTCAATTTGAAAAAAAAAAAAAAAAAAAAATCTGTCTGCTACCTTTCCAAGTTTAAAAGCAAGAAATAAATTAATATACAGCACAAACTGATATTGGTGTTTGTTATCATCTGGTGATATCTACTCATAGGTCAATCGGCAAAGTACTGAAATGACACATTAGCAGTTCAAAGCACAAAGGAAATGAATCTTCAATTTTGATTAAATGAGTCTGCAGCATCTGCGACATCTTTAGATAAAAGAAGTTGCCAAATTGTTAATTGCAAAAGTAATCCAGAGTAGCAGGTTTCAGTGCTGGTAAGGAAAAGCTGCCTAAGAACAAATGATTTCTGCTGAAGCCAAAGAGGATACTGACCCTCTCAAATCTTCAGTAGCTTGGACAAAGATCAAGGAGGGGTTTTAGGACTAAGAGAAGGAGGACCTGGAATTTTCAACAAAATGCGGCTGGAAATAGTTTTTTTTTTTGAGTGAGCCAGGACTGGATTTACGGTTCTTCTCCATCTGGTGCTGGCTAGATGACATCTATTCAGCACAAAAGAGAGATGATACCCTCTAATTTTATATGGGTACATATGTCTTCCCATTCCTTTGATATATAAGGCATAATCAAGCTTGAAGAGTCAAACTACTCTATTGGTAAGGGCCTATGAAATGGATATAAATGAAATAAAAATTCTGAAGAGCCTTTTGGGGAAAAAAAAAAAAGTTTCAGAGCCATTAGCTCTTTGAGGTAACTAGGATCTGACAGGGACCAGGCTCTGCAGGGATCATCTTATTTCAGAAAATAATCACACTTCTCTGTCGTGCATCTGTTCTCCATGGTTCTGGTCTTGCCATGTCTCCATAAAAAGGACCTGGAAGGTTAATTTTTCATTGGTCTTCAGATCATGAGGAGAGTCTCTACTGTCTTCCCATGTGCTGGAAATAAAACGTGCTTGTCCTTTGCTGTGCCTTTGGATCAGAAAACTATGCCTTTCGCCATTAAAAAGTCTGAGGTGCTTCAAAGAAGAAAATACAAAACGTTCTGCTGAATCCTTCCCAGAGAGCACAGTGGAAACTGCAGGTCATTTTGTTTAAGAGAAAATAAATTCTGTTGAGCTAAATGCAAGAATAAGAAACGACAATCACTAAATGAACTTCAAGAGCAGAAGGTTTTGCTAATTCTTGAACAGAGAAATAGATTATTACTCCAATGAAAAGAGGCCACTTCATTCAGCAATTGGACTTCTCAGTCAGCGTTTCTCACGAATGCTGACCAACACTAATTGCCACTAAATGAAGACAGAGCTTAAACTTATGTGATATGCACATCAGAATCAATACAATAAAATTATGTAAGAAAATATTAAATCTATATTAATTACGAAAACCACCCACCTTTATTTAAGTTATGGTAAAACTGACAAAAGAAGAAAACCCACCACAGTTAATATCAGCCTTTTCCTTACCTCGTGTTCCGTGCACCGATTCCACAGCTCAATTGTAATTGTGACCTGATCTGACATCTCAGTGGAATTTAATGTAAAACAGATTAGAATGATGTAGCAGCCTTATTTCTCCATTTCCCTGCTTTTCTTGTGTTGCCATTGCATCTAGAATATTATTTAAACATATTCTCTTAGCACTTGATCTTGTTTCTTAAATAGGAGTGTGCAAACAGATTACAAGCAATGACAGGTTATTTAAAATACGTAGTGAATTATAAACATACTTTATGATGATTAGCTTAGTCATGGTCTTAGCACCTTTACATACAATTAAGTTAGGCAATTACTCTTTTAAAATCACTTTTAAGAATTGCTCGCTAACTTAAAAAGCAATATAAACTTCAGTATCTTGCTCAACCAGTATCACCATAGATTCTGAGGTTCCAAACAGTTACAAGCTTATATATATGAAATAGTTAAAAATCAATAACGGAATTAACTTTCTTAAAATAAATACTTGATTCCATTTCCTTTTCAGATGAAGTTGTCAATCCAATCAATGTAAAATAAAGCAGACAGTGCCATAATTTAGAAACCACTGGAATCTGAAATCTCCATCATCTCTACTGTCACGTACTGTAAGAGTTAGTTTGGGTAGCCTCTGGTTTGTTTCTCTTGTAGACATTTCAGAATGTTGTGTTTCAAAGGCTTTTATCCAGTGAGAAGTCCCAAGATTAAAAGTTTGACATTTATTTGGCCAGTTTTGACATGGGAGCTATAGATCTACTCCAATATTCCTTTGACCAAATCACCCCAGTGAATGGGAGGAGGTTATAGTGCTCAGTAAGTCTCAGTGGAGAAAGCATTATCAAATGTGCCGACCACTGAAGTCTGTTACAGGGAAAACAGACTATATTGGCTTTTTAAGTCAAAAGAATGAAACTATAAATATATTTAGATAAACTGTTTATGTATTTATTAGACACACTGTATATAAATGTACCATACTTAAGAATATTATTTATATAGAGATGTATATAAATCCATTTGTATTCACTTATATGCAAATATGCTTAAACGTAAGTGTATCTATATTATTTTACAATTGCCATGTAGGAGTTTTGCTAAAAGAAATAGCTCAGCCATCGCCTCTTCGATTCCTTTACCACAATAATGCCTCTGCCAGTTCTGTGATTTGATTCTACATTAGACGTTGACTACCTTTTCCTTGGTAGGTAGATGAATGAATACATAATTCATACCAGGTTGTCTTCATGTTTGTGGTATTGCTTGATTAGATTGTAAGGATTTGCAAGTGTTCGTTATCTAGTGACCAAGAAATGCAGGTTCCAGCGGCCCTGTACAGAGGACCTGTTCCCTCGTGGTCATGAATAGTTTCAGAATTCCATTATTTGCACCGAGTTTACACAAAATATTTTCAGATGTCCATATGGCTCCTTGTAAGGCACACAGAAAGAGGCCAAGGTTCCTAATTTCCTGGAAGGAAACTGATAACCCTGTCATTAAGGCTTATAACATATTTTGAGGATTTTTGCCAATTTAAAGCATTGAACAAAGTTACCACCTTTGTCTATAGTTGTCCACGTGGAATGCAAGCCAGTCTTGCAAGCCCCTTGTGAGCGCGTTAGGAATTAATCATCACTACCATGCGATGTGGGAGGCACTGTGACAGAGCACCTAGAGCTAAAAAATATTGGGAGTGGGTGGGGAGAATTTAGAAACTTGTTCCTGGCAGCAAACAGAGACAGTTGAGACTAGAATAAAGACATCTCAACCACCGCCTTGTAGTCGGAGCACTGACTCTTACAGAAATGAAAATCCGAGTTAAGATCTGCTGGTAATTTTCTACATTACCATCTTGTATGTTTGCAGTCCACAAATGCTTTCTGCCTTAAACACTAACATAGTAATTACTTCAACTGCAAGATCACATGGGAATCTGTCTCTGAGAATAAAAACTACTTAAAGAATATGGAGAATTGAAATAATTGCTGCAGAAACACACTGGGCTTTACATTGTCATTCTGAACTTTTAACTCCTGAGACATGTAGACCATAAGATTTAGCAAGCACATCCAATACTAAGTGCTAAATAAAATAAGCAGTTGTATCTTTTATCTTCCTGCAGGGAAAGGTGAAGGAGATGGGTCAATGTCAAGCACACTATACACACACGTATTTCTGATAAAGACAGGAACGTGCCTTGTTAGACTGCAGAGTTAACTGGAACTGTTTTTAGAAGTAGCATTGGTACAAGCAAAAAAGCAAGCTGCTTATTTCAGTCCCTAACAATATGGGCTCTATTTATAACCTGCTGGTAGAAGAGCATGGAGAAGCACTCTTTGACACTAGCAGGCCTCTCCCATTTCATAGGCACATGGAAGAAACAGTGGACAGGAGAGGATTCTTACACAAAAAATTGGATTTTATGTAAGGAATTCTAAAGAAAACTTTTGCCTTGCCTATTCTTGTCTTTTTTTTTTACCTAGTCTGATGTTTCACTGGTGTAACCCAGATGAGAGTGATCAAAGCGACCTGCCATCTAAACCAAACCAGTAAAGACATTTATATACTCACCATTACTAGGGAAAAAGCAAAACCATTAGTACATTTAAAAAAAAATCCATTCCACATAGGTGTAGTGCTGCTCATTCTACCAGTTTAACCAAGTTCATCAGTAACACTAAATAACAGATCCATGTGCTATACTATATATACTACACTATACATGTTATACTGGTATAGGGAAGGAAGTGAGGAATTAATTCAGCTCTTAGAAAATTCCGTTGCTATTGGTGTATTTGAATTCATCTCCCTGCAAGTCTGGATCTCCAGCCACAAAATGACCACTGTGAATGATTTGCCTGTATTCAAGTCCATAGAATCCTACAGAACTCACTTCGACCTGATTAAAAATAACACGTTAATTTTCAAGAGTATTCAGTGAAATTAAAAAAAAAAAAAAAAAAAGAAATCCACATATTTTCTCTTTAAAATATAAGAAAGAAAGGGTAAGAGCAAAAATCGACAGATATTGCAATGGGAAGAGAGAACAGTGGACATTCCGAGCAGCCTGTCCTACGACCTGCACTCTTTAACACGGCCATAAATGACAAAGCACGGACAGAGGTCACCTATTTATTGCTTCTTGCCCACAAGGACTAAGGCATCACGTGAAGTCAGAAGCGAAGCTCAAACAAGCAGAAAAGGTGGTTCTCTGTGTAACAGCTGACTGTAAATCTCGACAAAGGACATTGTGCCTACGGAAAATCTGCATGAGCTGTATCGAAGGTCGGGTAATTAGTTGGAGAGGACCTCCATTATATGGGATTATTTGGGGAGTGTGTCATTTACATCTGCTATGAGCGTCCACAGAAGTTACTACTGGAGAGATGGCACAGGGTTAGAACGAGCTTTGATGTAAATCAGTACAGCTGTGGTATAAATATGAGCAATAAACGTTTTAATTATAAAGTTAGGAAACCAAGAGATGAGATTTAGCACATACTCCAGTAAAGGAAATAATCCAGGAACCATTTTCAGGCGCTTGGGCCAACTAACAGGCGCAGCTCGTTTCCACTCAGCTAAACTCTTCTGTGCCCAAAGCAGGGCAGTGCTAGCCCAGCTGCCTAGCAGGGGGTGGTTCCTAGCCTACGCGACCCCCAAACCGTGCTCAAGCATCGTCCACTGGATGCTAGTGCAGTCCTGCAGCAATTCACTATTGACCAGTATGAAGAAGAGTGCTCACGGGCTGGCACAGCTGCAGCCATCGTACCTAACAGTCCGGCAGCGTCACGGGCAGAGAGATTTTAGCGACGCCAAGCTTCCGCCCCAGGCTGCGGATCCCGTACGGACCTTCACGTATTAGAAGAGGGCTTTGCACGTGGAGGTGAGATTTCAAATACTTGTTATCCAAGTTAGAACCTACCTAAGGAGAAAAACAACCTGCTGTAGCGAGCAGAAGCTGGGGCTGGCTAATTATTATGACTGACATATCGTAATTCAATAACTTACTTACTACATCAACCAACCCTTCCCTATACAAAACTATCAGTGGGACTAACAAATGATTCCAAACTGTAAAAAGCTTCATTGCTGATCTAATTATGCTCTGCCTCTCGCAGCTCTGGGAAGTGCAGAATAATCAGAGCACAGCAGGCACAGGCTATGAATCCCCCCTTGCTCGCAGCCAGCCTCGCCACGCTCTGACGGACAGGGAGAGGCCACTGAGCAGCAGCGGTACCTCAGCACGGCAGCCTCCGCTGACAGGGGCCGTGCCTTCAGGTACTTCTGTCTCCTTGATGCCCTTTGAGTAGAACAAACCAAAGCAGCCATAGGTGGAGCCCAGTGAGGTAGTGGAAGGGTGGAAGTCCAGAAGCTGAAGTGATGTAAGAGAAGCAAGGAAGAACAAGGGGTATAGCGGGATGTGCCAGCTGTGCACTGCGGTAGGCAGAAAAGAGTGAATTCAGTTATGCAGAGGCCATAGGAAAGACGACGATGAGGCCGTAAAAAGAAAGAACGGAGGCAGAATCCAGAGGAAGGTGGTCAGCGAGACAGAGGGCATGCGATAGAGAAGGAATTAGAGATGGAGGAGAACACAGATCATAGGGGGCGAAATAAGAGAAATGAGAAATTATCTCTGAGTAGAGGAAAGGAGACTTCCACGGTCAAGAGACAATGAAGAAAAGAAAAATGAATGAGTAGAACAGAAGTTATGCTTTTCCAGAAGAAGAAAGGCCAGAATAAAGAAAGGAGAGAAAAAGCAGAGCAATTAATAAAAGGAATGAGACAGTAGGGATGAAGGGAGGGACATGAAAGGGATATAAAATGGCACAAGGCACACACATTGGAGAAAACAAGTGCTCTTTCATTTATTTATACTTCTATATTTTATGTTATCTTCCTAGCAAGCGTCCCACAGCTCCATAGATTTTTGGGGGTAGGGGGGTTGGGGAAGGAATGGGCTGGCAGCATACTGTTGCTGGGGGATTTACTATGCCTCTTTTTTCTTCTGGTACTGCTGGACACATATTTATTGGAATTACCTGCAATAGCGGCTGGTACTTTTTCAGAAATGTCAATATATGATTTGAAACAGAGAAAAAATTATTAAAAAAACCCCAGACCCTAAGAAAATTCAAAGACAGGGATACAGATGTAAGGAAGAGATTGGTGTAGTTTTTTGAAGTAATTTGTCAGCAGTTACCAGCAGCCTGCAAATATTCAGCTACAGATCAGCAAACACTTTCTGCTATTTGAATGACACGTGAGACAGAAAAGAGCTGCGATTTCTCTTTCCTGAATACGGCATTAACACTGGGCTAATACCGCCTGATGAAACACAGTTATCGAGAGGGGAATTTAAAAAGGCATCCATTTGAAAAACAATCTAATCTAATTCTCATCTCATTCAGCTATTTTGTGGAAATTGTTAAGGTTTTCAAGAAACAAAAAAGCAATATTTAATATTTTTAGTCCTCCTCTTTACCCGTTTCATTCTATCACAACTATTTGCCATAAGAGAGACAATTCTGTGAAAGCAAGGGCAACGCATCAGAAGGTTTGGTAACTCATTGTTAATCATTACAACAACAGTAGTAATAACACCATGGACCATTCTGATGAGAGCAACAGCTGAAAAATGCTATTAGCTTGGCCACCTGTTATTGCCTCCTAGCATTCGTTGGTATTAATTTTTTAATTCATTTTTATGACTATTTCACCTGTCCCTTCATAAAGCAGCTTTAGAATGACCACAGCAAGGCTGCCAGGTTGCCTTTTCATCCAGTATCACATTCTGGGGTTTTATTTGATTTATTTTTCCTTCAGCAAGTATTTGCTCTTGATACTTAATTCAGAAGCTTCTTGCTTCTGTGCTGGGAATAAAAATACAGAATTGATTCTCCAATTAGCAAACATTTTCAGCTGCAAAACTATCAAATCAATACCATATCCTCAGCAATCATTTTAGTTACAAAAGTGTGAAATTTTTTTCCAAGAGCTCTCAATGCCCATTTTTTGGCTAATTAGCTGCCTATCTGCCTTGTCCGAGTGGCAGAGTTTAATTCCAAAACGAAAGAGTTGAAAAACCCTGGAAAGTTCTCCGAAAGCAAATGACTTTCATTCAAACAAAAAAATTCCGTGCTGCCCTTTTTCTTAAGAAAGTTTTCTCATGCAAATAGAAATTAAATGACTAAGAAAAACGTGGAAGACGTTGCTCTGATGACATTATGCTCTTTCACACCGTTTCTTCCCACATTGCCTTCCCTGACCCACCTGTAATAAAGGTACTACCTTACTGTCATTTAATAGTCTTGATGTACTGGCTGGTTGTTACTGTCCTTCTAGGAGTAGCACAATGCAGCAGGAAAAGTTGTTAAGCCTTTGGCTGATGGTTTAGACAATCGGTACCAACGTTGCACTTTGCACCGTCTCGATCAGTTTGGTTGAAGTAAGGGTGCTGACCCCACGTTTTCATGGTGACTGCGCTCAGGATAGACTGCACCAAGTCCTGGCAGGGAAATCCGTTAAGGATCACCGAACGCATGGATTCGCAAACACAACTAACGCAGGGCACAGTGACCAAGCTGCAGTCTGGGAGGGTAACAGAGGGGGCGGACACGGACAGATTGCGCTCTGTCTGCTGGCAGGGCATCAAAGAACCCGCTTAACAGATTGTGCTGTCTGGTCAGCAAGTTCCTGAGGCTCTTTAGGGAACTTAGTGCACTGTTACGTGGGTTTGGCAAAATGATCTCCTCTGCAGTAACGAGCTGTCTTTGGGAAGTAGCCTGTGCTTTTTTCAAGGATAAAATAAACCAGTAGCTCTATTTCTATCATTGTATTCTGTAAACTCTGCAGTGTTCTTCCTCAGCATTGGACTAGCAACAGGAATAGTTTGGGTCAGATTTACAGGGGCATTTAAGCATCCAGCTTGGCGGTGGATGGTGTTTTCAGAAGTGAATTACATGAATAATTCACTTAATTCTGAATAAACACACTGGCCTAAACATGGGATTGCTGATGAGCCTGTCAGCGTTTATCTGCTTCTTTACACGCCTAAACATCTTTGTAGATCTAATCTTTCATTTATACTTCACTAGAGGCAGAAAATTCATCCCTCTGCAGCTCATCCACGTTATCTGAAGGATGCAGAGAAATGTCCGGCACAATCTCAGACACACACACACACGGAGCAGCAGGGGATTCAGTAAAGTCGCCTCTTCTGTAGCTAGTTGTGTACCTCATTTAGGCACGTTATCATCTCTGGGCTAAAAAGTTTCTTGTACCTCAGGCACCTTTTGCTTCTGCCGTCTTTTCTTCCTCAGGAACATACCAACAGCCAAGAAAACACAGTAAATCACGGGAAGATGAAGATCTCATAGCTCAATAATATGTAATAAAAAATGCTATGGATTAACGCAAAAGACGTACCTGCAACATTCTTGGCACTTGGCCGAAGCGTCGTTCCTCAGATGAGAGAGCTGCACAGCGCTCAGCAGTCCCGCTGCGTTACCTGAACTGCGGGCACAACAGCTTTGGGGGATGAAAACCAAATATTTAGAGGCACAGCGGAAAGATTTTAACAAAATTTTTTGTTTTATTATAAAAATACACTATTTTTTTTCCTACCTTGCAAAATGAGCATGAGTGCCTGTTTCTAGTGAACTTGCAGCTGTAAGAATCTCCAACTACACATATTCTTTAGGATGGTTTTAATTATTTGTGCATCATTAGTCACTCCCGCTCCTGTATTTGTTGACAGCCACCATGCAACACATCAGGTAGCTGCAGTCCATCATCATAATGACTATTACAATTCCATCACAGAATAAGTAATTTTACTTGCTTTCCCTCCAAGGGCACCTGAAGGGACTTTCTGAAGTTCCTGTATGTACGTTTTACTTAAACAACAGCATTTTGAAAAAGAAAAAGGGGGCAGACTCTGCAGAGCCACAGTCAGCACTTTCTCAGATGTCTGAACCGGGGTGGGGGGCGCGGTTGCTTTTTCGTAGGAAGATGATTAATGAATTGTTGACAGTAATAAAGCAGCAGACGTCTTGGAGAGATTATTATGGATCACATATCACTCGAAACAGCAAGTCTGCCTCCGTAAAATATTTTATTTGTTATATTGTGCAAATCGATTGTAATTTGCTACTGGCTTCTTTTCAAATACATTTCTTCATTGCTGCTGTGGTAAATAATAAATCACACTAACTATTATTTCAAAATTGAGTGTTCCAATTTAGTTATGAATGGAGAAAGTAGAGATGCTTCAGGATATCAAATCTTCTAGCAGTTCACAGAAAAACAGCTTCTTAAGGGTAACCACATCAAAAATCATTAGAGACAGACTACACCGTACTAGAATACATTCCTTCATGACTGAAGGCAGCCTAACAAAACACTGACAAGGTTACGCTAAATCAAATATTTTGTTCTCCTACCCTCCGCAAAAGAAAAAAAAAAAAACAACAGGCAAAGATGCAGAGAATATTTCCAGTAGTGCTGTATTCATGCACCAATTGTAAATTCAGTTGTTTTCACTTAACACCCTTTTGTCCCTGGATTTGTCTTCCAACATAAATCAGAAATGTTCTTGAAGAACCAATATATTTCCTTCTTCCAGATTACCAGTTTGTGCTTTGTATAATAATGCAGATCCGGTTCTCACGCTCAGGAGGGATGAGTCATGCTTTTAATATGTGAAATAAACCCAAATGAATAAAAATGATTCTACAAAGTGAGGAGATTTGGATGGGTCGGCTACATCCGTAAAATCTATTGGATAATCTTTTTGATCTATTCATTTTTGCTTGCTTGCCTGGTTTTACATGCTGCTAACTTGAAGACTCAATGAGCATTTATGCATCCAAAACATTCAGCCACTGAGAATTTTTATACACACTTCAAGAGAAAATCTGTAATATTCTTGAAGTTTAGGTTTCTTTTTTGAGGTACTCGTATTCCCCACCCCCCCACCCCCCCACCCCCCCACCCCCCGTGTTTTGGGGTTTGTTTATTTTATATACTTCCAGCTACCATACATTTCCTGACTGAAATCTTTCTGACAAACACCACCTAAAAGAAAACCAAAACTCTTGCAACGGTTGCACTTGGACTGCTATGCAGTGACTCTATTAACAACATGTACTTAGCATATCAATTCAAGATATGATAAATAATTATGCTCTATGGAGGCTTCATTACAGTCATTTCCAAATGGGAATGAAAACCGTACTTCTAAAGAATCTAAGAAAGCTTTGCTGGGAGCTGGAGAACACCCATCAGAACTGTTTACAGACCATGATTGCCAAACCATTACTTTTAGAGCCATGCACTTTGCAGCAGGTAAATTTAGATAAACTTTTGTTTTCAGAATAGAGTTTCAGGAGTGTTTCTGGACTCTTTCCTTCTGTATGTGCAGACCACCTACCTGAAGGAATTCTGTAATTAGACAAGTACATTAAAAAATGTATCTCTATAGAATAAGGAATTATGTAAGTCATACTACGTGGCTGCTCAGCAGTTTCAGTTTTTAACCAAATAGGAACATATTCCTGATTTTTTTCCCCATATGTTCACCTTTACCTTTTTCTATGAAGAGGCAGATTAATAATGAGAACTTCCAATTAAATATTTATATTCAGCTTAGAAATGTTCAAGAAGAAAACACGAAAACAGCAGTTGGGGGGAAAAAAACCCAAATGAACTACAGGTCCATTTTGTAATCACTAGTCTGTGATCTGTTGTGCTCCTGACATACATTAAGAAGATCCCTTGGAGAATTCTGTCTCCATTCATTATGTCCTGAAAGAGTCTGGTTTCATTGACCTTGCTCTCAGTACAGTGCCTTATGTCCCACCGATTTAAGAAGTTTAATATAATGAGAAGTTGCAAACGGGTGAAATTAGCCCAGAGAGCCATAATGTATAAAATGTTCTTTGCTCAACACTAATTAGTTTATTTGATTTTCAACTGGTAGGTCTTGTCTCCAAGGTACGGAGAATGAATTTGTTTTCACCTGCCATAACATCAGACACTTAAGTTCTTTAGTTTCGCTTCCTCTTCTGGGGGTGGTAATTTTGCTTTTAAAAAAAAAAAAAAAAATCTTACTGCAGCAAATAAAAATGAATTTTCGTCAGACTTATAAAAAATACGCTTTTTATTGGGGACTTGGGGGAAAGAGATTATGAATTAGACTTTTTGATAACCGAAGATTAATATTAGTCTGCTTCCATTCAAAAACTTCAGCACTTGCATACTGACTACTTGAATAGGGAGGCTCGTTGACATAGCCTCCAAGACAATACACCAAAATAGATACAGCTGCTAAAGTGGAACTTGCTTTCAGCCAATGAGTGTACTGCTTGTCAGATCTGTATGCATGTTTGAGCGTGAGGGTAATAAAATAACATTACAGATTTCAGAACCAGGGCAGCCTTTGTTCAGATAAGGTTATAAGAAAATATGTTTTAGAATGAGTGTCTGCTGAAGTAATATAATCCATCCCCCACTTGTTCTTGGGAGTTTAACTGTTTGCTGTACCATTTAAACATACACAGAAGAGCAGTCTGGGATCGTACAGAAAGAGCTTTGCGCCTTGGGCAACTATCGATCACGGGGGGGTGTATTCAGACAGTTTAGCTTGAGTCTGTGCAGAGTTAACTCTTCATTCCCAGTGTTTCCTTCCAGCTGGGTATTTTTCACATCTGAAAGCCAGACAGTAGTAAACAAAATTAAGTAAAATTTAATTGTCAATTTGCTGTGAGACCCAAAGGTTATATCTCAAGATAAACAGTGTACAACACTAAGGCCAGACTAGCAGGCAAATAAAAACCGATAGATCGACACTACATGTTTACAACTCAAAACTGACCATTTCCAATGCAAAGTAGGCAAAATTTCCAAAATCGCTATGCAGACTTTAAATAATTAAAATGACATTAAGTTCGAGTTTTGAAACATGTTCAGTTGCAACACCCTTCAGGGGGTTAACGTTAATCCCACTCTACTGCCAACACCCCTCATCTGCAGGAGGTATTTCCACCACAGCATTTGCAGGATATATGTTTTGAAAACCATTTAGATGCATCAGTGAAAAGACTAGAAATGCAGAAACGGCAACAAATTGCTCCCAAATTTTACATCAAATGCTCTACGTCATTATCACCACACTATTCAACACAAATGTAATAAAAGCAGTTAAGTGGAGTGAGGTGGATGACAGCAATGAACCTCCCATTCACACCAGGCAAGACCGAGCAAGGAGGACAGGGACTGTGTGCCTGAAAGAAACGGGGCAGCGTCTGGCATCTGATCTGATGAAAGTTCTCTAGTTGCAAATGTAAACTAGAATGGGTTATTAAACATTAAAGTGACCTTTGGTTATTGGGATTTAAGTTTAGTTTTCTTTCAAATCAGGAAGAAAGAATTTTGAGCAATTGGTTGGCAGTAGTGATTAAATTAAAACGAATTGCACAACCATGACAGAATTAAAAATACGTTCTACAGAGCTACTGAAGATATTTATTCCATTACCATACCATTCTTCTAAGGAAGGCTTTTAGCTTACTCTCAAAGGGCTGAGCTTGTGACCAATATATTCAAAGGAAGGACCAGAACTGCCCTAAAGAGTATTTAAGTCATGGGATAATTTTTCTGAAGAACACAAGTAAATAGGCAAAGTAGAACAGACACATTCAGGGAATAATTCTTGCCTCTAGTATATTCAGTTATTCAGCATTAGGCTATTCAGCAGTAATTATACTACCCCTGGGCAAGGATGATTTAGTACTGCATACTGGTGAAAGCCACGTAATTAAGAGAATGGGAACTGGCTCCTCTTTAACACACCTTTCCAAATGTTCATTTGATCCAGTTGCCAACAGCCACAATGGACTGTACACGATGGGAGGGTTAGCAATGTGTCTTGTATTACGCTGTCTTGAGAGCTACAGCGTTTAGCACTCTACAGTCAGAAGGTCAAACTCTGATCTCATTTAACTCTGTGTAAGCCAACCACCTTAAAGAGAATTGCATGCACCTAATTAAAAGCTGCATGTGGTCTGCTGGGCCACCCTCTGGAGTTCATGTCCAGATTCTAAAATCAGCTATAATGCCTCATACGCTTGAATAGGAAACAGAAAAAAACCAAACCACCAAAAAAAACCAACCCATATTAATTTGTTTAACACAAAGAAGCAACATTTTGACATTTCAGATTAAGCTTTCACAGTCCAGGGGAGGAGAGTAATGTGGTATTAAGTGTTGCCCCCTTTTCTCTGTTGTTCATGTTGTGGTATTCATAAGAACGAGGAAAAAGAATCTCTGGAATGGGCAATGTCACAAAACCATTAGGTCTCTCTTCTTATCCTTTCTAGCCTTATTTGTTATAGAATAGAAAATAAGGACGTAAACAGACATGAATCTGTTCCATAAAGCATAGCAACTACCACAATATAAACAACCAATTCAGCCAACTCTGAGTTGCTGGATCTCCAAATCTGTGCATAATCAAGCTCAGCAATGGGGCTTCTACTTGGTCCGCCTGCTTCAGTCGGCTACGAGAGCACTTTATAGGAACATGGGATTTGAAAGGCACCTCACACAAGGCAGTATTCGAAAGCATCATACTTGGGTATCTTTGCTATGGCAGAAATTCCTTCTTGAAGCCTTATATCCACACATGGAAGATTATCAGTAAACATCTGACAGAGACAGCAAAATCTGGAATGCCTCCAGCGGCTGAATCTGGCTTTCTGCCGCAGTTCTTTGGCTTGCTCTCTGACAGATCCCATGATTTGCTTTACAAGCAGTAGCAGTGGCAGTTTGGAAACAGCCTCCAGGGGAGGTCATGGGAGGATTGGCTTGGCTCCTCCATATCATTTGTCTTGCCTGAAATTAATTTTGAAGAAGCCGTTCAGCATTGTTTAAGAATAAGATTATGTATTCACAATAGCCATTCATTTTCCTGCTTAGTATAAGGTAACCGAATACAGCACTGAAATGCCAGGATTTATGTCACTCTGGGGAAACATGTTCTAACCAATTTGGGTTTTTGTAACATTTCTCAGTTACCTTGTTTGAATCAGACATCACAAATAGTGAAAACCTACAGCACAGTAGAGTAAAAAAAAAAAAAAAATCTGGGTTTTAGGAACTTACTAAAAATGTTAATCTTAAAATTTCTTGTTCCTTTGTCTTAAAATCAATAAAATAGTTATTTCAATATTTTTTACATTCTTTTGCTTCTTACTTCTCCGAACTTACTAAATCCTTTACTAAGAAGGGTTAGCATTTCTATCAGTTTTGCCTCTCTTCCTATTTCACAGCAATACGTGTATGACCTTCATTTGAGAAAGACTAAAGATATATTGACTAAACTTATTTACAAAGTCATTGGCTTCGACGAAATTCTTCAAGGTTAAGCCAAGTCCAAAGATGAGCCATTAATTCTATAGCCCTCCAGACATCATCTCCTATGACTCATTTTGCTAACAAGACCCACTCAGAATTAAACTGGCACTTTATCCATCTTTCACTGTTACCTTACCAGTGTTACCAATTATTTATTGTGTATTTCTTTGTCATATTTTTTCTGTTGCTTGTCTCTTCTGGTCCTATACAATTGCTGGCAGATTACTTTCTATGTTTAAATTATTTATTTTAAAGTTTGTTGGTTTTTTTTTTTTGCTATTAAAGAAAATAGATTTTCCTGGGAAAAAAAATTTTTGAAAAAGATAGTATTTAAATGTCCAAATCATGACTGTTTGATATCGGGAGCCTGGATCAACTAGAAAATCTTCCGTTCACATGCTGCTTTTCCAAATAACTCTTTTCTGATTCAGGATAGAATTAAGAGCTTTGAAATGTTCTGAAAAGAAAAGAAACTGCACAGAAAAGGAGAGAGATGTTCTGTCTGTACTATGGGTGCTAGAACAATCCCCAGCTTTCAGATGATGCTCCAAGTCACATCCCAGTCCCATGTCACAGCAAGACCAAGCTCTTCATACATTCCTTCCCTCCTGTCCCCTCTTCACCCCACACTCCTCTTCCTGTCTGAAGGCCACCAAGCAGAGGACTCCTAGGAAGCCAGAGTGCACGAGCCAAGTCCCCAAATCGGGCTAGCAAAGGACTCGGACAGTAGGATGTCCTTTGCGTTAAACACAACCCTTAAACCTAGACGATCGATAGCCAGACGGTTGAGGACACTTACCTAAGACTGCAGGAAGCCCAGTAACAGGAAACTGTTCTGTCTGATTCGGATCCTTGAACTGGAGAGGTATCATGACATCAAAGAGTCCAAAGAGCCACGCACCAAATCAGGATATGCAGGAACACAGACCACGATGACAGTAGTCTCTGGTGTAAAGACAAGGTAGATTAGGATGAAGAGGCAGATTGTACTTGATTTGGTTCTTACCACTCATGGATATACTCAGAACAAACAGAAAAGCATCATATATTGACTGAACAAGTCAGAAGTCATTTAAGGACAGTAACTCTACGCAGCAAGCAAAATAACAGAGACTTCTTCATCACTCATTGACCTTCACTGACGGGACAAACATCAAGCTCACATTTTTCGCTAGTTGAAAAGAAACTGTTTAAGATACTGGAAAAGCTTCCAGAATCTCTATCTTTTATCACAAATACAGATTAGATTCTGCCTCTGGGTGACCAGCCACAGTTTCTTCATGATTTACTTTACATAGGAGAATTTCAGCATCAGTCCGCAGACCCAGTCTCTACATCTTGATAACATTTTGGTATTTTTCTGCTTCTAAGTCTGCACATGCTTCTCAACAAGCATCTGTTTATTTGATAAGCTGCAGAACAGAAAAAAAAAAGGCAGCTGCTTATGGTATTGGGGCAATCACAAGGCTGAGATAAAGAGGCAATCTGAAATAGGGAAAAGCAAAAGCACTTTCAGCACGTGTCAGCAGTGGTTTTCCTGCTGTAATGCATACTTTGATCTGGCTCCTTTCTCAGTCTCATTTTTAGCTTAGAGGCTAATGATCCTTGTTGCTAAGTCGCATCAGTGAAATGCTATGAAAGGACAAGTTCCATTTAAACGAATGAGTCTATATAGGCACACACAATTTTCATCCGTGTTCCAAGGAATTATTTTGATCTGCAAACTTAAATTAAAGCTCATTCCTGGCCTTTTAGCAAGGCACGTTGCCCTCGGAGCTTAGACTCTAAGTAACACTTTGTGTCACTGCGCTCTCGTCCCTTGGAAAACAATGGATGCTTAGAATTAATCCTAAAAGCTTTGAGAATGTACAATATACACAAACCTTCAGGCTCTGTCCTATGCAGTGACACTACGTATTCCAGTTGCAGTTATAGTCAATATCTGTGGTTTATGTGCTGGAATTTAATGACCTATTATGCACTCACCCTCAAAGATCAGTACAATTTGGACTCAAGACTCCCAACAGCCTACGTGCACAGCAGTCTGTAACACGATCATAGCTTCCCTTGCCACAAGTTGTGTGGCAAATCTGAATTTTTTTTTTCTCTTTCGCAAGTTTCCACACTGGAAATGAGAGCGCTTGCTGGAACGGAACTGGGGCAGGAACAACGGAAAGATGTGGTATGCCCTTTCACAAAGCCTCAAAGCTGCAGATTTAGTTGCTATAAGGCATCGCTGTCACTGTCTCATGAGTATACAGTATCGTATATACAAGTATACAGGGAAAGGTAGCAGGTACAAGAAGCGAAGGTGGCGGGTACCACTTCTGGTTCGCGTGCAGCAGAACACTCCTGCACTTTCCATGCCACCTCCTGAAAGAAGCAAGCAAAAACAGAAAGGACAAAGCGTTGCAAAGAACAGGTTCTTTCCTGTTAGAGCCTAACCAAATGGAAGACAGTCAAACATACGGGTCAAAGAGAAAAAGCAACAGGAGTACGCTCAGCTCTATCAAGCATCATGGAGAAACTTCTCTGGGAACTTCACGCTCCACAAACCCCTCTGCTTTAATAGGTAATCTACCATTTCCTTTCAACCTACAAACCTCCAGCACATTTTTACCATTAACAGTTGAACTTTCATATATTTGTTCTATCGCTTATTTTTTTCCTCTGAATAACAAGGACAAATCTCAGATTATCCTACAAGAATGTCAAACATCCTGCCTTAAAATTAAATCCTATCCAAATGTGTACTAGAGTGTTTCCTGAAACCTCAGCAGACACAGTCTAAATTAAGTGTTCACTCAGAGAGGAAGTATTCAGACACCTGATTTGTAATGGCTTTAAACTCTAACGATGACTACCAAATTCCAATACCACATTCTGTTTTTTACCAGTGAAATATGTTTTGGTTTACAAAAAAAAAAACCTGAAGACTGTTCTGTTGTGGCAAAAGAGAGAAAGAGCAGTAAATACTAAAGGTAGAAGAATAAAAATTTGTTGAAGGGGAATTGAGTGCTCGCCCACAGCTTAAGAAAAATGCGCTATAAAGCAGCTATTGATTTTTCATTCAACAGCACTGAATGTTTCACTGAAAAGCAGCAATGCTCAGTAATTTGAATTTTCAATTAAGGTAGCACGTTCCTTGGACGCATTTACTGCTGCACTCCAGTGACATTTATTTGACTTTTAAAATCCCTCTACTATTGTATTCGTGTTTGTATAGATCAAACTAGCAATACAGAAAGTGTTCGGATTATAACGCTGTTGATTATAGACACACGTTTGGAAGGCTCCACGGACACTCTAATAACTTTATTTATAGGTAGGACAATGTGTAGTCAGACACAGCTGAGCCAAAATGCACCACTGTGAGATAAATGAAGCATTTCAGAATTTCAGCCTTGAAAAATTCACACTGCCCATGAAGGAAGGAAAATGTATAGTTGCAGTGAAGTTAAACTGGTTATTTAAAAATGTTTAAATTAAATGTTTACATTTTAGAGGACTGGGGGTTGGCTTTACTGAAATTCACACTTCTCAAACTTATCAGCTACTTACATGTATAAAAATTTCAACTGTAAGAATAGGATGCAATATTTCTGGATTATGAACCGGTAACGATGGCTCCTATTTCATTCTCTTCTAGAGAAGCGTGGCTGGTAACCTGCTAGTTTTCATAGCCCCATGTAGAAGTGGGGTAGCATGACCTCCAGATGGTCAACGCCCAAGCTTTATACTTCTAGAAATAGATACAGTCTTGCCTAGTCATAGATGCCTCCTTGTTTGAAAACTGTATCAGCTACTTCTGCTAAGCAAAGGACTTGGGTAATCCTTGGGAATTTTCCTAACGGTGAGAGGCACAGCTTGGAGTCACTATTGCACCAGGTTGTGCATACTGCTATTAAACAATGTGCTAGCAGTTTATTCCATCAAAATCGCAGCGTAGGTTGCACAAAATCCCACCAGGCTGTAGTGTGTTGCACTCAAAACCTTGTTGTTTCTTGCACTTAAAATCTAGATCTGAGCAAAAGGAACACACCTTCTGTGCAAAGCCAAGCAGTTGCTGTTCCTTCAGCTGAAATCCTAACGGTCTAAAGATTTGGTCCAGTTATGGTTTATTTCTTCTCACCCCTGGACCTACCTACCTGAGGTCATTTTCACGTGCTCGCTCACATGCTCAGTCCTCACTAGTTTGCATTACACGGTACATCCAAATGTTCTGTATGTGGTGCGGTTTCATGCACTTTAGACATCTGTTCTGTCTTCTTTTTGTTACCTATCCCTAAAACTGGTTTTACTCAGGTCTCAGGCTTGTTTCCTTTAACAATAACCATCCAGTGGTGAGTTATTTATCATTCTCAAGCCTTTGATATCCTCCTGTGCCTGGAGATTCGAAACCCCTGCTGTTGTCTCTTGCCTGTACCCCTCTACGCTGCATTTTTGTTCCAGGGTCATAGGTAGTTCATGCTGCACAGAAATACTGCTTGCTTTTCCCACCTCCCAGTTAGAGAAATATAGGTAACAATGCATAAACGTGTATATATGTATATTTATATACCCAGATACATACACTGGACAATTGCACAAAAGCTAAAAGAAAAACACAGGCAGCAGCTGTGAGTGTTACTACAGCTAAACAAGCTTGAGCAGAGCACACACAGGCCAGACCAAGTCCAGACAAAGCCTAACAGGTCCTAAGGCTTATGCTGTTATCTCCACACAAAGACTACGGCCTTTGGCAAGCAAGAGCAACACCATATTTACAAGGCTACAAAAGAATGATTTCACAGAAATGGTGCAAGAGAAAAAAAAAATGACAGTGAATTAACAGTGTCTTCAATACATCCTGATCTGATCTTTCTGCTACTGTGAGGAAAACCAAATTTCAGCACTGAATTCAAATACTTTCTGCATGTGCAGTGAGTAGTGTCCAGATATTACTACCTTTTCTACAACTCAACTCTTATGCTACTTGTAACTAATTTCTGTTAGGCTTTTTTAGCAGGATTAAATTTCACTAATGTCTGTCTTCCTTTTAATGCTTTCGGGGTTTTTAATAAATAACAGTTCAAACTGGCCCAGGCAAGAATGACCAGAATAAAAATTTTCTCTCTGTCGCATCTGGCGTGGGTTAACCCTTTTTATAATGGGTGACGTAAGTCATATCACAGCCATGAGAGGGATTGGCTAAATTGGCACTCTGCTTTCTGGAAGCCTCAGTCCAGAGCGCTGCAGGAGAAAACAGTCCGTTTCCTTCAACTTACTCCCACTCCTTTTCTTCAGCTATTCATCATCATTACACGTGGAGCACTTCTGTTACAGCCTTTCACTCCCCTGCATCTTGAGCAAGAACCTGGCTGGCTGAAACTGCCCACACAGCAAATTGTCCGGGAAAGCACAGCGTCCTGAGAGGAACGCAAAGGCTGGCCACACGCAACACTGCCGGAGAGCTGAGCTAAGAGATGAAATGTAGTGAGAAGCTGGAAGAGGATGCAATTCAATGGGGTGGGGGAGTGGTGTGTGTGAAGATGAGCACACCCGTCCATTAGCAAATCCAGGGAGGCCACTAAGGTTGTTCCACACAGTTTTTCTCCTGAGCAGCCTCTTGGATAGTCTCTTAAGCAGTCTGGGTTCTCCCTGGTCAAATCATTTGTTCTAGCCTTTCAAACATCAGGCATTTTCAAGTCAGACAGGCAAAGAGGTTCTTGGAGGATAGCAGGAGCCCTCCAGTCCCTCTCCAAGGCTCGAAGCCAACCCAAGATATTGTAGTCTCAAGGCGCCTTGTTCCTCCACATGACCCTTTAATAAGGATGGACTATACAGATGCAGTTAGTGAAGTGCTCCCAGCCCTGCTATCATCTGACTGAGATTTCCTGTTAGAGCTAATGAGGTTCTGCTCCTACTTAATCTCTAAATATGGCACAGTTAACGCTTTTTAGTTTGCTTAATGACATGCTATTAATAAAGACATGACCTGAACAGCTACTTGCATTTATTGTCTTTTTTTGTCCTTTTTTTTTTACAATTTTGCTGAGGCAATTTAATTTTTTAAGATCATAAACTATTGTTTTGTTTGACAAGTTGTATATAATCATCCTACACTCCCATGGAAGTGCTCACCAAGGTCAATGTATAAACTAGCAATTTCTCTGAAACATTTATCATGATATTGAAATTGCTTTGCTACTTTTTCAAGTTATTATTGCCCTATTGACAGAGTAGTGTGCTAACTCATACTAAAGAGGGCTTCAGTCCTCTGTAATTACGTGGGGGTTTTCAAACAGTTTCAAGTTATTAAAAGCATCGAACTATGCTTAACAGGAACTTTGTTGACCAGTAACTACGCTGAACAGAACAGTTCAATAACTTTCTTTTTTCAATAAGAAATAGCTCCAAAAAGTTACAGCAACCTACACCTTTGTCTAAGCAAACTAAAACTGGTGTAAGCAAAAGAACCAGAAGTTTTCGCTGGAGTTAATGAAACCGTAACGTAATTCTCTGATCGGAATCATTACCAGACAATCTTGGTCCAAATGAGATTTTTTGTGTGTTTGCGTGTGTAAGGCTCTAACGTTAGACAGCGGAGAATTAACTTCTACATCGTTATTTTAAATTGAAAACAAACAAGAAAACAAACGTTAATTACCTTTAATTTTAAGAACAAGAAATCTTGTTTGTGTGAAATAAGAGTGCATTGAATTTTAATGGGATTTGAGCGTTTTATCTCTGTGGGCTTGATTTGGTTCTATCATTTTTCAAATACGGGTTGTTATTTTTGCTTCTAAATGACATCGGATTGCCCAAAGGCTACCGCAGTTCTCTGTTTACAAAGCCCTGTTTATAAATCTCTTGTTACTTATTTTGAACTGAGAATTACAAAACAGCGAAACACCTAAATTATGATGGCACGGATGTTCTCTTTGGCTTCTCTTAAGGCTGACCAAATCCAGTTACCCCATCCTCCTCTTATGCATCATGTGCTTCAAGCCCCTGATCATGGCTTCTGCTGGAGTCACTCCAATATGCCCATCTCTCTCATGTACTGGGGAGCGCACATGTGCACACAGCACTCCAGAACTGGTCTTACCCAGCCAAGAAGAGGAAAAGTCTGGTCCCTTGACCTTCTCTGGCACCCTTGCTAACGCAGCTGGCCTCCTCTACTGCAAGGGCACACTGCTGACTTTTGTTCAACTTGTCCACTAAGAGCTCCAGGTACTTCTCTGGTTTACATCTACAGCTTCCAGCCTCTACTGTTGCACAGGCTTATTCCACCCCTGAGGCAGGACTTGGCATTTGACCTTGCTGCAATTTATGAGACTCTTGTCAGTCCTTTTCTCCAGCTTATCACGGTCCTTCTCAATAGCAATCCACTCCCTCTAAGCAGATATCATCCACAAAGTTGCTGAGAGGGGACTCTGTCACCATATCCATGCTTTTAATAATGTTAAGCAGTGCTGGCCCCAGTATAAATTCCTAAGGATTACTATGAGTACCCAGCTGGCAGATGGAGTTTGCGCTCCTCCTGCACTCCTTTGGAGCCCAGTGGTCCAGCCAGTTTCCTACACACCTTGCCCATCAGAGCGTGAAACAAATTTCAAACACATCTTTAGATATTCACAACCATTTTCCAAACTCCTTACAAAACAACCTAGATACCTTTGTTTTCTACTATCTTAAAAACAGGAAGGAAATATAGCATCCAAACGTACCAATAAAAAAAATAATTAGTAGAACACTGTCGAGCTTTAGAAATCAAAACTTAAGAATTATATGCATGCTGTATGCTTACAAATTATCTTCATTAGCACCTAATTACAGTTTAGTTCAGCTAATCAAATGATCAACTGCATTGATTCTTATCAGCTGATTAACCCTAATATAAAGTACTATGAAAATTTAGAAGATTGCAGTAAAAAATTCAAGTTATTTTCAAGCACTTTATTCTGTGGGGAAAAAAAAAAGGGGGGGGGGGGGTGACACACCAAATTTCGTTCTCCTGCTTGGGAAAAGAAGTTTTCACTGTAAGAAGGAATAAAGACAGTATATAATAGCATAGTTTGGCCCACGCAAATTTAAGTGCCATTGAATTTGGGACTGCAAAGAGCCTCATTAAGTTCCTTCTCTTAAATAAATTCATACTTTCAGAGATCTTAAATGGGGTTCTACAAATGTATGATGAGATCTATTTCAAAACAGAACTTGAACCACTGCTGCATAAAACCGTAATGATCATAAATGACGAATGTCTAAGGACAATGACAAATGAGGACATACATGGAGCTCTGGATTTCTGTATATCATGGTTGAATACTTCTCGTCCTGATAAATCATCTCTTCATCAATTTTAATGCTGGGAGGATTTGAGAACAAGAGATGAACCTGGCCTGAAGTTTACCTTTCAGAAACGCTCCAAGTTTTACAAAATTCCTTGGGGACTTTCAAGGAAGGAAAGTTATAACAGGAAGTCAGAGATATTGGCTGATAAGTAAGCTAAGTGTCAAAATAGACATCAAAGATCAAAACTTCACCCTCATGAAGAAAAATATCAGGAAGTTACTCTGCAACTAGAAGTCTCTTTGTACAGACGTGGCCAGTTAACAAATGGCTTTTGAATTTGTGTTAAAGAAACTTTAAGTATTGGTGGAGACTGACAAAGACTCTCCTCATGCACTTCTTTAATCTATAAATTACAGATACATACACACACCCTTACATATACACATCAGTATCTGAATTAAGATGTAACCTCTCTGATGTTAATTCTTACCTCCCATTAACACGAGTGAATTTTTCACCCGATCTGCAGACACTAAAAGAAAGTTAAAAATTCATTATTTCTATGGCACCATAAAAAAGTGGCCTGTAGGAGATAATACAAGCGAATACGTTGGTATCCTGATCTGAATATTGATCCTGATCTAATCCTGATCTGTCTACTATATTTACATTATTCTCTCTGGAATGAAACTACTGATATTGAACATGCAGAGTGGAATCAATCAAAATATTGTAATCCTCCTTTAAATTCCACACTTGTTTACAACTTCACTTGGGAGACAACTGAAACAAACCTAGATACCAATTTCCTTTCCTGCTTGTCACTTACTCATTCTTTCTGCATGTCTCCTAAGTCCACAAGAAAACATGGCATGGTTGTCACTGAATATAAAACATTAATGAAAGAGAAAGTTTTTGAACTTCAGGTAAAAAACCCTCTTTCTGTGAGAATACAATTATTCAGATACCTATTAGAAGGACACGGTCAGATGTACCAGGATAACGTATTACACTTCTGCTTTTCAACCAATAAAATAAATTCACTCTCCCCAATGAAATGAAGTGACACTAACCACTTTATGAGCATCTATTTTATAGCTGTAAGATGGAAGAGAGCAAGAGGGCAGCACTGGGGCAGCACAAATACTCCTACTGTAGCAACACAAATAAAATCTTAAAAGGGCTATTGGACAGAAAAATTTTCTTTCAGCTGCATCCACACTGTGAGATAGACTTTAGTACATGTCATCCTTTACAGGGGATCTTTTAAAAGATATGAAGAGTATACATTGAGGGGCAACTGGTTGGAAAATGGCTTGGCAGAAAAGGCCCTGGGGGTCCTGGAAGACCATGAGCCAGCAACATGCTCTTGCAGCAAAAAAGGTCAACGGCATCGTGGTCTGAGCTCCGAGAGCACTGCCAGAGGTCAAGCGTGGTGATCCTTCCCATCTGCTCAGCCCTGCGGAGGCCATATCTGGTGTGCCGAGTGCAGTTGTGGGCTCCCAAGTAGAAAAGAGACATGGGCATACTGGAAAGAGTCCAGCAAAGGGCCATGAAGAGGATTAGGTGCTTCGACCACCTCATAACAGGGAGCTTCTCTCATACGAGAAACTGAAATACGAGAAAACCTGTTTAAACATAAGAAAAAAAAGCTTATTTGTGGTGAGAGAGGTCTAACACTGGAGCAGGTTTCCCAGAGAAGTCACGGAGTCTCTGTCCTCACAGACATTCAAAACCCAGCTGGACAATGTCTACTAAGATGCTCTAGCTGCCCCTGCTCGGAGCAGGGATATTAGGCTACACAATCTGCAGAGGTCTATGCCAACCTCAGTGCTTCCATGATACAACGTTTACTGCCAGGGTTATGTGACTACCCTTTGTAAAAACCCAGGAAACATTACCTTAAATTCTCTGCTGCTCTAGTGGCTAACCTTTAGCTTCAAATTTTGTTTCCAAGAGCTTGCTAATGAGAAAACCACCAGTGGGAAGCAGTGCTCACTGTCAGACCTATTAAACATGATTAAAAGAAAAAGGTTGAATTGCAATTAAGGTAAATATTTCATTGAGATTTATTAAACTGCAGAGACGGTAGCCAAAGCATACGTACTGAAGTCTGGGAGTCGTGTTAAATCTCATGAGAGCAGAGCTTCTGTTCAGAACGTGTGCTGGGGATGTAAGGTGTGATGGGGCACTATTTATTAATACTTGAACACACATAACTATTTTAACATTTCTCAATACTACCCTTAAACCCAAAATTCTCCAAGTTTCAAAAACCCCTGTTAATAAACAGTATTCTGAGTCATGAAGAATAGATTTGTCCATACAGATACTGAAAGCATAAAACTGATTCTATTCTCATCTGCTTAAAAAAGACAGAATATGGAATAATAATATACAGACACTAAAGCGTTAAATTCTTTCCAAGACAGTAGGCAACCCTTCCTAATTTTTGAAAGTGGGAAAACCTGAATGCTGTTTTCAGTAACTCAAGAGATTTTAATTCAGATCAGGTGTCAATAAGCTCCTGTTTTTCCATTTTGCTATACATTTAATACCTGCTTTCTTGGTTCTGTCTTATCTAACAGCTTGTGGAAATCACAATTCGTGTCACTGATTTACCTTTCAGTTTCTCTGACCTTTTTCTCATTCAGATGTGAGCCTTCTATTACACCACCTTGCCTCCAATTCACTTTGAGTGGAAATATGCAAGAATTGATACTCAAAAATAAAAATATTATATACTACATATATTTTTTGGTAGCACAATGACAAGGTAAACTGCAGTAGCAAGATAAGTACACTTTTCTCATCGCCTCTTTTATGTAAAAAATATAAGAGCTGATATTTTTAATCAAGTGTCTCCAGGAAGCAGGGTATTGCAAGTATTACACCACCGCCCATTCAAGTCATGCGGCGGAGGCGGGGGGGGTGGATCAGAAAATTGGCAACAGATGCAAAAACATTGACACTTACTGAAAAAAAAAATTAGGGGCTTGCATCCACTGGTCCAACATCTTCAATGCTGTGATTTTAGGAATTGATCATGACTGGCCATTCCTGCTGTCTCTTCACAAAACTGAGGAAGTGTGATAATTTCTGTGGAATAGTAACAATTACAGTCTAGAAACAGAGGCCAACTGTAAAGCACAAAATACTGTATTAATTCTAATGTCAACTTAGCAAAGTAAATTTTTGGAAAACATCCTCTAATGTTCCACTGGAAAAATCTACATAGGATAGAATATACATGAAGATGTAGATCAAATCACTCTGCACATCTCAGTCATGCATTTTCTGATATTGAGGCTAGTTTCAAGAAACTGCATTGATCTTAGAACCTCATAATCAAATGCATTGTCTGACTCTGGAATGAAGCCAAACCACTTTCAGCACTAGAAAAAAGCATGCAAGGAAAAAAGGTCTGATCTGTTCTTCATTTCTAAGTAAAGTTCAGAACAAAGATATTATCAAGACACTCGCACCTCACTGTGTGCTGACAGAGAACTTGTTTTTAAGCAGTTCTATTAAAATAACAGAAAAGATTTAAAATTAAAAATAGAAGAAATAACCTTTGTGCATCCGTAGGAACCACTACGTGACAGAGGAGAATCTGAATTCCTGCATTTCAGATACTACCTGCAACACTGGTTGTACAGACGGTTGATGATTCGGTGGCATTATCACCCAGTAGCTATGACTGGTGTCCACAGGACAATACTGGCTACGAATCTCCAATGTTTCACCTTCTGTTTCAACTATATACAAGGAGGATCCAAAAATAAGAACTAAAGATGACTCCGGGATTCCCAAGCAATATAGCAGAAGCGTGGGCTGCTCAGACCAAAGCAGTTCAGAACTGCCAGAACTTTAAGGGCCGTCGGGGATAATTCTGGTCGCTCACAGGCATGAAACCTTCACTCCGTCATTCCCCAGCAGCTCGGCCTGTTTGCAAACGCTGACTGCTGAAAAGGCTACTGCCCTGCGTCCTGCTGCCGGGCTTGCTCACTCCCCGTCATTCCAAGGGCACAGACTCCGTCCAGGTGCTTCTCTTGAACAGCCTATCCTAACATCAGCTCAAAAGACGCACACTCAACCCTTCCAAAACAAGCTGTAATTCAGTAATTTCCTCAGATGTGAAAAATAAAAAAGTGAAATGACTTATACACAGTAACCGGACATTATTAAAATAAAATCCTAATGAACTCACCTATGACATCGCTATGATCTGTTTCTCCACAATAAAAGGCACTTTCTCTGTCAGTCTCCTGTATCCATTTGTTAAGGAATCAGTATCACACTGCCAGGTGGAAACCTCTTCTAGCTCTCCTATAATCTTTTTCAGCCATACTAGAATTTCTTAACAGTTTAGTGATCTCTGCTATCTTTCCTCATGACTGAGGAACCAAGAATGATGCTGAGGATTTAGTCTGCCTAGTGTTCTGGAGGACAACCTTTTATGGGACCTTTTCTCAACTTCCTATGCGATTATTTTAATGAATTTATTACCGTCACCAATATATAAAAAGCAAAAAAGTACTCACTGACCTTTACATCATTTCCCACTGGGATGCCAAATTAATGATGGGCCCTTTCTTTGGACCGTATCAGCTTTCGTAAGCTAAGTCCAATTAAATCCTACGAAAAACGTACATGCTAACTTCCATAAGTCTTTAAAAAATAAAACAGCAGGTCACAGTAAATAGCTGTGTGCTCAGACCTCTCTTGTGGAACACTTTACTCTGTTCAATCCATAGAGATGAAAGATCTACACATGAAACAGCCATAGAAATATGAGCTCTGGGAAGCTTTCTCTCGTAATTTAAGTATAGCAAAAAGCATTCAGAAAAAAATGCACTTAGTGAGGAGCACAGCCTTCAGTTCTGCTCGCATTTAATACTGCACTCCCCAAACTCAACTGTCAACTGAATGGGAGACTTCTGACATGCACTTCTTTGGGGACCGCTCATGCTGATGGTTGGATGAATTTTCTATTTCTTTTAGACTGCAATTAGGTATTTTATAAATAATAAAAACACCTACTCTCTAAAAAAACCCCTCATACTCCAAAAACCCCCATGACAGTCACTGAAATAACACTTATAACTGCTCTGTTAAGTCTTACCTTTGGTTCCCCCCCACCCTGAGGACACTGCTCTTGATTAAACAACTTGTTTAATACTCAGATGTAATAGTTGGATATTAACACATTGCTGCTGCTAATACATTAAAATAGTGACAGTTGTAATAACAATGAGTTTGCTTGAGCTGTGACCTGCTCAATTCCAAGTACTGTTCTGCCTTTCTGCCCTGTAATGATACTTATGAGTTGAAGTGTTGACCACTAGGGCCCTGCTGTATAAAATGGTGTGATTTTATAACATTAAGATCTTTAGGATGAGAATCATGAAGCTCAGTCTATTGTATTTTAGAGCTACTCTCCCCAGTTTATTAAAAATGGAAACTCCAGCTGTGGGTTTGCCTTTATAATCCACTGTCAGGGCCTCCCCACCGGAGTGCAGAAAGAGATTTCAAACTACACCTTCCCCAAATAAAACACACTTTAATTAGCAGTCTAATCTCTTCCAACCACCTTTCCTCTATCTCTGTTCTACTGATTTTTGGTAACATCTTTGTTATAATCTAATAGAAGAGGAACATCTTTGAAATGTCAACTTTTCATCTTTTTTTTCCCAGAGGAAGATCATTTCTTTTCCGTGTAGTCCTAGCTTAACTTATTTATACTACAGCCTGTGCATGATCGGATCAGAAAATGAGAAAAAACATGCTGTACCTCTCTGAAAGAGAACGTACAATCCTGCATTTGCAATATACACGTCCAAGTCCATTCCGCTGCTCAAAAATGGAAGAATAAAACCTATTCTCTGATGGTTGCATTTTTGATACAAAACCACATCCATCAGCTGGTCACACCAGGTACCAAACATATCTACTATATGTGAAATTATAAAATAATTTAATTGTAGAGATTCAAACAGAAAAGGAAATCAATGGGAAAAAAATTTGAGTGAAACACCTATAGCAAGAAAACAAACATCTCTTAATACCACAGTCTGTGTATTATCAATATGCCCACCATAGCGCTTACTTTCAATAGCTCATCACCACACGTAAGCAGAACACCTTTTCTACTTATTAATACAATGGCAGTTAACGATCTTTTTGTTGATTCAGTGTCTTCCTAGAAAAACAACATTACTTCATTAAAAAAAGGCGCTAAATACTCCATAAAGTTTGATCTGAAACTCAATGAAATAAAGTAGAAGCCTCCAACTATACCTCAGTGAGCTTTGAAGAGGTGACTAGAAAAGTTATAAAATTCTTTTAAGTTCTTTACAGATATGGGACAAGTGAAATGCCAGTGGTCGGCAGGAAAAAATGAGTGTGGGAGGCAAGAGATCATCTTCAAGAGTGAAACCATAGGTAAATCATTAAAACTAAAATCACTCTGCACACATACACGTGGCACTAGCGAGAAATGACATTCAACAGCAGCAATCTGGCATACAAATAATACAATGAAACTAAAGACCTTACAGGAGTGTACAGCTGGGTTTCTGGAGGCACTGCATGTCCAGATTATCCCGGTCCAAAGTATAAGCAAATCCTCAGCAGCACTCTATTGGCTGCACCATGTGGAGTTTCTAAAGTTCTGTACTACAGTTGAGCTCAGACTATAGCTTCTTCCTCTACAGCACTATTTTGATGTCAGTCATGTGTTGGCAGCAGACTTCCAATAAATCAGCGGAAACTTTACTGACTTAGAGCTTATAATGCTGTCAATTAGCTTGAAACTGCTCAATAGATTAAAAATGTTATCACGGAGTTGATGGATAGACAGCAAAAATCTCATAACCTTTGTTTCCATGAGAGTGTAAGCTGGAAGCCCCCTCCCTGCTCTTCCTCCACACCTCTGACACACCAAAAATCAGTTTGGCTCCACCCTTCCCACTGTCAGTACGTGAATCTGCCACTCACCATACTTCTGCCGGCTTAACAGTAAAGATGTAGTACAACTGATGGGTTTAGCTTCCTAAAGACATTTTAGAGAAGAAAAAAACCTCCACAATCCTCACAAGCTCCAAGTGTACACAGAGGAAACTCAGATACATCTGAACAGCAAGAGCTAGCACTCTAAACAAACAACATATCCTCTATAATCAACGTGGTTTTTTTTTTTTTTTTTTTTGAAAAAGAAGCAGTCAGTCTTTGGTTTACAGGTTTAATTAAAAACAGCCAGAGCATTTCACATTCTGATATAGAAAATCAGGGAAATAAATTAAGGACACAAACAATGCTAGTTTCTCATCTAAATTGCTCTTCCATTGCATTTATTTGTGTTTTACAATCACAGATTATTTTCTATGTAATTGTATTTTTCTTTCCTTTATGCATTTGCTAGAATGGAGTTATAGCGCCCTGTCTTTATCTTAAAATAAACAAACAACTTGTCAATAAATTCATGATTCTCTTAATGCTTACTTGAAGCATCATATAAAAAAAGGGGTAACCTAGGGTTAGAAATTATATCATTTTATGTTGGCGTGTATAATACAATTCAGCCTAAACATACAGAACATAATGGTTGGGAGAGGAACATATCTGAAAGGGTTTTCATATTCATACTTTATTGTCTACAGAACTACTTAAGAAATGTTCATTTCTAAAGAGCTTTGCAACCTAGACTTTGTTACTACAGAGCTACACTAGACCATTCTTACTCTACACACCTCTGCAACAACCACTTCTCTTTCCTTGGAAAATGGTATAGAGAACCATTCAGATTTCTATACCCTCATCGTTTATTCCTCTGAAAAAAGGAATTAACTGCATCTTTAAATTAGTGCATAAAGAAGTGGAAAAGGCTCAATTGTAGAATCAGAACAATTACATGACATGAAATTGCCAAATTATCACTACAAAGATTTCTAAGAGTAGCCCATTAATTTCTAATATACTTTAGTCTCTGGGCTGTGGTACTTTGTTGAGCCCTTGTTTTAGCCCAGCTAACCTGCGTAGCCTCCTGCAGCCCGGGCGTTAGGCACTTACTGCCAGTAAGCTTCCTTCTGCAGGAAACGGAAACAACCTCATGGGCTAACTCAGCCTACCCTGGCTCCAAACACTTGGTGGTATCTGCTCTCCGTATAATTTCTAGAGAACAAAGAGCTTCACAAGGTACCGCAGTTTGATGCCTGAAAAGTAGGCTGAGTGCAGCCCTGTGTTGTCTCCTTAGCGCTGGGCACAGGGAGCGTGCGAGTCCTTCGTGCTGCCCAACACCAGCCCTGCTGAGGGCTTCGCGGGGCTGTAGCATCAGCGTTCCGGACACTGCATCCCAACTCGTGTGTGTCACACGGTCACAAACCCTGAGCAGCGGGGTTATCGCACTAGCACGGAGTTTCATTGGTCACTCTCCTGTTCTCCCCTTCTAAGCCAAAACCCTCTAGGTGTTTAAACTTTTTTGTTGAAAATACAGAAGTTGAAAAAGACCAAGCGATGATAACTCTGTATAGAAGACAGAAAGTTAACTTTAAATAGCTTAGTTTGCCCAACTTCAGTACCAGAATAAACTTACCATGTCAATATGATAATGAGGAAATTCTAACATATTCAAACATCTACGGAATTTTTGGTGTCTTGCTTAATTAGTTACAGTTTCATGTACTGCTGTCTTTCATTAACTTTGTAATTCCTGGGTACGCATAGGTGGGTGCCTCACTAAATAGTATTTGATTAACACACAGTATTCATATAATATATGCTAATTCTTATTTGCTAGGAAGTTAATTATAAAGCTTTGATAATCTGTTTAGATAAATTTAATTCGGTGGAAAATGTGTGTTCCTAGGACAGAATTATATTAATTTAAGTTTGGTGGGTTTGATTTTTTTTAAGACAGCTACTTGCTACCTGTTGAGATGAATCATTTGCCTGCGGTACAGGGAAGCCAGCTTGGAGTAAACATCAGGTTACCCTTTCATTTTAATAACTCTTCCCATATGAAGGCTTTGCTAAACACTATTTGCACATAGAAAAATACATTAAATTACATGACCAAGAAGGAAATAGAGCAATATCAGTGTGACTTGCTTTAAAAATAACTAAGAGATTGGTGAACAAGGACTTCTAATAAAGTTACAAGTCTATACGACAAGTCTACAGCAGCGCACTCTGACATGTTAAAAAAGTCATCACAGAAGACCAGCAATTAAACACTACCAGCTGGAGAAGGGTCTCCACATATTAAAGACTAAGGTCTTCTGAAATTCCTCTTTTCGTGAAATTTAGGTTTCCACATTCCTTCCTTTGCTGACACCTCTGATTTCCCTCACTGTCTCCAAATACAGTTACTCGTAAGTATGTACATGTAATGTTTGGCTGCGGCAACCTACCTTCTATTTTCTTGTCTCTGGGAGTCCCATGAGTAAAAGCACTATTACAAAATAATCACGACAATACCATTATTTGTTAAGAAATTTAAATTAAATTTGAATTCAACTCACAGCAATGCACTGTGAATCGTAAAACTCATATAAAATTAATTTTTACACGGGCACATGAAAAACGATTGTCACTAGATAGTGATGCGAAGCAATACCTATATTTAGCAAAGTTAATCCCTCGTACAAACAAAACGTGGCTTATTTATTCAGATTCCTTTAGCTTAATTCCTAAACTTCTAAAGACTTCAAAGAACTACACAGAAGCTAGATAAAGAGCTTATCTGCATAATTCTTATGCTAATGCACAGAAGGTGTCTTGACTAAAAAGATGTCTACGTGCACACTAAGGGCTCACTAATTCTTTTCCTCTGAAAGCTGAAAGATTATTCATGTATTTAGTTGTAATATATCTTGCTCTGCTTCTTTCAGAGTACATGGTTCTGGATCCAGATGGGAGCCTGGTTACTCGCAGGCTGATCTTTCACTTCTATGGAACATCTGGAGGTATTTTGGAGCCAGGCCACAACCACGGTGCATGTGTGCAAAGACCAGCAAGGACAAATGCTCATACGCTTTTTAAAGAAAAGATAGCTCGGCGTCCTACAGAGCAGCAAAAGGGAGACTAGTATGTGAAATCCTATCAACTGCTGCTCATCGGAAATTTGCAGTCATCCTAAGAGCTGGAACTATTCATTGTCTCACCAAGTCCCCCCTTCCCCAGCCCTCCGCTCCCGCATCTCCAGGCATGCTGCGAGTTAATCACTTTACTCTTAGGATAAAACCAACCTAGAGTCCCAACATGACACATCTCTGACAATAAAATTTCCACATAATGTTTGTAACTTTATAAACCTTTATAAACCTGAGTTTTCCCAGATAATTTGGACAGGGTTTAATATTATGCTTTTACTATCTATTTGAAAATATTTATTATTTTTAGTATTATTTCAGGTCAGTAAAAAAAGCCATGTTACTGAAAACAATTTAGTTTGCAGTTGGTTGCCTAAAAATGAATCCAAGGTCTAAATGTATATTCTAACGTAATTGGGAGGTCAGGATCTGTATTTTATAAAAATCAATACTTACCAACTTAATAAAACAACGATAAAAACACTTGAAAAAAATAGAATGGTTTAGTAGTCTTCTCCTCGTGCATACTTTTATTATACACCAATATTCTTCCTATTCTGTTTCTAAATCAGATACTGTTATGACATGAGGATATATTCAGTCAGAACCACTTTCAAACACAGTAAAAATGGAGGAACAACTGGCTCACCACTCAAAGGAGAAGAAACTTTCTTGCTGAAACACTTAGTGAACTTACAAGCCCTGTATACATAAAAAAATCATCACGACATCACGTAATATTAAAAATCTGTTTTCTTATGCCTATTAAACATATGTCAGCCTGTGTATGTATATGCATTTCCAAGTATCTATCAAGTCCCATAATTGGAAAAGATTATTCACTTCTGAACTATCACCATAATGACAGTATGACAGAACAGTCAGCTGAGGTAACTGATACCGCTCCCAGCAATTCCGCTGCCCTCACACGCCATGCCTGCAGACCTTTCCTTCCCTAACCCAGGAAAATATACTACCATTTTAAACGCTTTTAAACAATTTCCACGTTGCAGCCTTTGGAAATTACAGGGGTTTTTTTACCCTGTCCTTTTTATTGTGCATACAACAGCCATCATTTTTTTTAACTTTCTACATGGTGTGTACGGTTTTTCATCGTGAGTCTGCACATACATTTTCATTACTAGATAAGTGAATGTTTGCAATAGCAGTTTGGCAACAAAACCCCACTGGTGCCCACAAAGCAATTCCCTGAGACTATCTTCACAGACTTTTTATATAAAAATGAGTTAACTAGGTTTACTTACCTGATGAAAACAGTACAGTTCTGATTCGCATCCAGAGCCAAAGGAGGCTTTTCAGTTTAAAAAAGGGAAGGCACACAATATGAAAGAACATAATTCTCTTCGAAGCATTAAGAAAAATCCTGAAAGGTCACTGCTTTCTCCATAATGCTTAATTCTTCCTGGATGACACTGATTTATATGTGTAGTAAAGAACTCATTACGAGAGCATCAGTGGGCCAACCACTAAGATATCATGATATAAAATACTGCTAATGATTTCCTCTGGTTTCATGACAGACTTCCTTCTTTTCCACTTTCTCTCTTCTCCAGAAACGTACACAGCTGGATGTTCCAGGCTGCAGTTTGAACCAGTCTACCAGAACCAGGAACTGTTTTAACACAGTGACAGTCTACAGGCTCCTTTGTAGGTCTGACAGAGAGCTTGCTGAACCAGACGCAGATGTAGATTCCGGCTAAGCCAAGCATGACGTGTAGCTTGGTAAGAACGTGTGAGTGAACGGTAAATTATTATGTTCACACAGGTCTAGCACAATGCATTAGAAGTGAACAACTCAAATCATATGGGAACGGACAATTAGAATGCATAGGCATCCAAGGCTTTGGTTTATCCTCTTAGTCTCTTTCCTTTTTCTGCTTTTTAACAGTAACTCCCCCTTTTCCCTTTGGAAACTGCGCTCACTTCGCTTTGTGTCAATTTATACCAATTATTTGAGCATCTAGTGAATGCAATTTGTTACATTTATTTGAATCCACAATCCATTTGTGGATAAGGGAGTGTTAAGTTTCCCGTGTTTAGCTTACCACTACTATTCCCATTCCTGCTAGGTCTGGTGTGTGTTAGCTCTGTGCTTCTGGCTAAGAAATTTTACTTCTACTGACAGCTCCACAGCCTGAATCTCTAATGGGATAGTCCTACAAAAGGGAAGATTTAATCTTAGAAGAATAAAACTTTCAGTACGGTCCTAAACAAGGCTACAAGATCTTTAAATAAACCTATTGATCAGCAGCTTTATTCATTATCCTGTTAATCAGTTCCAAGATATTATTTTCACAATTGTCAACTTTTTTTAAAATGAATTGAATTCTTCAATTCTTTTTCAAGAGCATCTAGATGCAATTGCTTCTTCTAGTGAGCACTATGTTTTGATATGACTCCTCTAAGAAAATCAATAATATATTTTAATCTTGAAGATATAGCAGTAGAATTATAGCTGTTGTCTTCTGAGTACAGCAAGGTGACTTCTAATAGGAAGAAAACACTTAGCATTCTTAAGAACTCCTCAAAATTTGCTCTATTCTCATCACACTCAAATGTAAGTTTTTTTCCCCCTATTTTTTCCCCCATTTTCCTAGGAAGGGGTAACTGGAACAGCAAAAGCCAGAGTAAAGGAGGTGAAGGCAGTAGTCATTTCTGGTAGAAAATATTCTGCTTTTATTTCCATCTTGGTCCAAAGTGGGAGGCATTGCAGGACTGTAATTTTATAGTTTCATAACGTGTTAAAATGTGGAATTTAAAACATTCCGATTCCAGTCTGCAGCACTGCTCAGTTCTGACACTAGCAATAACAGGTCCTTAAAATATTTGCGAGTTCTGTCCAGGGGATGTTTCAGAATAGAACACGGAGTGACCTTAATCAATCAGTCCAGTGATACCCTATGCTGTATGAGGGCAGAGATACCATCATTCATAGCTAAATTACACATCTTGTTTGGGAGCCATTTTTTTAGATCTCTGGCACATGTAGTCGACTACAACTGATTAATTTTGTTCTAACAGTTTATCGTTTGCATTAACACTGCATTTCTTAATGACATGTGGAGTCCTGCTACCACTCTTCTGCGAGTCCAGAGGAGTTTTAGCAGTGCTTTCTGTAGGGTTCTACTCTAAGTTTTCTATTTGCCATTGCACGATGCATATAGAAGCAATGACTAAAGTTGCAGATTCTAACCCATCACCCAATAGAAGTAGCACTATAACTACGTTTTAGTGATGACCTCCAAAAAAATAATGACAAATCTAGAATCTAAATGATGAGAATTCACTATACTTTACCTCTTTGTTGCAAGAATAAAGAATGAAAAACATGTTCAGAAATGCCTAATATTCTTTTACCATAAACAGCCTAGTCTGACATGTAGCTCCAAAGAGATTTTGCAAAACAGTATCTTAACAGACTCTAGTATAAAACCAATATAAACAGAAATTATTAACAGAGGTGACAAGATCTATCCAGCAGCGATTTTACCCTTATTCTCAGCAAACAATTCTTTTCTTGACTAACAAGATACAAAAATTCACCAAACATATCCTTACTCCTTAGTTCTTAACATGCATTTTAAAAGTTTATACTGTTTTTGCTAAATTTCAGACATCATTAACATTCCTTTTTATATACTATATTTTTCTAATACGCCACTTGAATTAACAGAATAACTTATCGATAAAAAGAAACATCTCTGCTGACAAGTCAAAGTAGTGTCTTTGAAAAAGCTCTGTAGAATAGAGAGACTTTTATAATGTTACAATATTAGATACAAAAACCCACTTAGTTATGCTGGACTTCCACTACTCCAATTTCATTGACTTCAGTGCTACTAATGACCTACAGCTCACTGTCACAAAGAGGAAAAATAAATACACGCCAAACACGTAGATATTCCTTTCTCAAGTTGTATCCCCTTACAGGGGATTATGGTATTGACTAGACTGATGGAGCCATTCACTTCTTGGTAAGCACTGAAACAGGAGATATGTCCACATAAATGAGCCTGTGGTTAGGCCGGATAAATTCTTCCTGATGGCTTGGAAGTTAGTTGATGGTATCATCCAATTTCCAACGAACAGTGTCTACACTGCAGAAATTCTAGGGGATAGCTAGGTCCCGCGTTTAGCACTCTCAGCCACAGACAACTGATCTTCCCATGGAAGAGCCATGGGAATAAAATAGTTTCTCACCTCCAGAGTAGGGTCAGGCAAATAACATTTTTCTTAGTTTGCTGACAGACCAGAAAGGAAAACAAACATATATATATATCTGTATTTGAGCCAAAGAAAAAGCACTATTTATTTTTTCTGCTAACAGAAATAAACAATCCAAAATGTCTTAACCAATTAAATAATGAAATCGCCACTGTTCATTTGATAACTAACCTTTTCTAAATCCTAAATTACTCAATTTTTTGACTAAAGAGTAAGCATTTTGAATGCGACTATTTAGTGAACTAAAATTACAGATCTAGAATTATTAATCTCCATACTTAATCTATTTAGGGACCAATTTCCTGAAATGTGTTGAAAAATTACTGCCTTGGATTTTACCTTAGAGACGTTTAATCTTCACAAGTTTTTCCCCTGCCCGAGTTGGAAAAGCCTATAGAGCCGTCAACCTTGTTCTGTGTTATTTGAATAAAGAAAACTTCACTCCTGAGTCTTTCAGCCGAACGTGCAACGCAGCATACATAATCCAAATGAAACTCATGTTTCTAATAGTCATCACAACATCCCAGGACAAGGAGAGATGATGCTAGAAAGGCATCCATGAGCAACAGAGAGATCAAAACATCGCTAATGATGTAACCACTGGCAAAATAAGCAAACAGACAATCGTACCACAGGACGGACGCGTATTTCACAGCGTGCACTTTAAATCTCAAAGTCCAAAGCAGAAAACAAAACAAAGGAAATCACTCTCCTGCTTTACTCTGAACATTGTAATTATCGATGTTTCTATTTCTTCTACCTACCCTTTCAAAACCTTCATCACAGTTTGACAGGAGCTCGAGGCACATATTTCATCACACACATTACGTGCACATGGAGACTTATCTTCACAGGGAGCAGATCTTAATCCACAAAAGAGGGAAAGATCTAGAGAAGAAAGTCAGTACAAGCAAGTGGTTTATCTTGGTAGCAGCTTTCTCACCATGTTTTCACTGAAGAGTTCTCAGAAACTTCTACTTTTAGTTACACATTCTGCAATCAATTTCTTTGTAAAAGAAATAAAAATCAAGAAATTGCATAGATACCACAGGAAAATGAGGATGCCACAGAACAACTTCCCTGCCTAGGGGAAGAAGTAGTGTTCTCAAGATCAAAATGTGTTATAATGGTAATCATTGGGCTATCAAACATCAGCAGTGCCAATGCAGAAAAACAGAGGATTTGTTCTTTAGAAACTAACTCCACTATTGGCACAAATATTTTCAGGAAGTTTATCTCATACCTTCTTGTTTGTGGAGGACTATCTTAGCCCAAATGCTTCCTCCGCACCAGTAAGCCCCAAAAGGATAGACAGTCCCCTAAATGACAAAAGAGAATCTGGCATAGGCAGAAACATGTGAAAGACTAAAAATTTTCATATTACGCCTCTGCTGAAACCCCCACTTCTGTTTCCTTTTCCCCTCAGCTGCTAATTTTATGCTGTAGGCTACAGACATAAGACAGTTGTATGATTTTGTGGTTACATTTCATTTTAAAATTTAAAGTAATTTCTTTAAAAGAATGGAAAGACATAAACAAATCCTAACTCTCTTTTTTCTCAAGCTAGTTTATTCTCTAATAAATATTTTCCCTCCTTTTAAAAATGGGTTTTCCTATCAGCAGTATGAAACTTAGAGCCTTCAGCAATTAAGAGACACGGATACAAGAGTTAATTTTACTTCTTAAATATCATTCTCACTGGATTGTCTATTTTGAAAAGACATCACTGTGATTTCCCTGTTACTCGAAAGTACAAGTAAGCTGCATTTTCTGCAGTCAGGGTAATGAACATCAGTGAAGCCCGTTCAATGCCGTCTGTGGTTTGTAGTGATGATATTAGAGGAGATATTACAAACATGGATGTACACACAGCAACGTGTAAAATGCATTTGCTTTTACTGCCCAGTATGTTGCTAATAAAAGCAGTTTGATCCACGTACGTTCAAAAACAATTTATGATTTGGCTTTGGAGTTCTGCCTGATTAATTTTTAAAAATAGTCTAAAAGTTTAAAACACGCTCTAGGCAAATTTTAAAGGGTGATGCTAAACATATCAATAAAACCATCTTTGTTAATTGTCAATCCATTTTTTCCCTACTGAACTAGGAGATATACAGGAGCCCATGTTAAGATATACTGCTACGTCAATTCCATTTAATACCAAAAGAAAAATAAGCATTTTAAGATTAAGCAGTAATTGAGACAAACAAGTAGAAGAGTTGAAAGACATGAGCCCACACAGGGACCAAGAATTCATTTTGCATTTCATCTCGTATGTGGAACAGGCACTGCTGCCTCTCACCTCTTCTGCTTCAGAGACCAGAGCGCGATGTTTGAGTGGCTGCTTCAGGGATTTATATTCCTCCAGGGTAATAGCACTGATTATTTAATCACCTTGTATGTGCCACTTAGGCAGGGAGAAGCGTAGTCATGTGCATCAGGAGTCATGAAGATCGATTGCACCGTCTGTTTCCTTCTCTCTGCAACAACCCACTCTGACACTCCAGCGGCTGGAGCCAGTTTTTAGAGCAGGTACAACATGCAATCAAATCAGCAGCCAGAAGAGCAAAAAGCCATTTTTTGATGCGGAGGAAGTGGTTTCCATCACGGAATATCCAGGAGGTTTAGTCCATAAACAAGGCATACAAATTGCATTTCTGAAAGAACGAGTGCCATCAAAGGGAGGATTGCTGGGCACACCGGCTCCCAGTTCCAGGTTTGTGCCTGGCCTGCAGCGATGTGTAGCCAAGTATAAGCAAATTACCATTACCTTTGAATGCTGGTCTAAAGCTGGGCCTCCAGGGGGAATAAAACCACTGTCACATTTGGTTCATCCCAGCAAAGTCCAAGAGTTAGTACTGAAAAACGGCATCTCTTCGGAAGTGTCTGTCATCCTCGCTGTAAGAGCCGGGATACCCGAACAGCACGCTGCTCTCTGCGCTAGGAAGTTAGAACACACTAATCATAAGGCAGAGATAAATAATTAAGGCTATTAGAACAAACTATAATTACTCATGGTGGCATAATCTGTGTGCGTTTACAAATCTGTACAGTGTCTGTGCTCTGCTGTTCTGTACTGTCACTAGATATCTGGGTATAATTTTGAACAACCTCCATAAAAGTTGTTCATAAAAAATGCTGTACTAGTCTCATTTCCACTTGCAGATGACAAGATTTAGACCTCTTTTTTTTTCCTAATCTGCCTATTTTCTTTCCTTGAAGAAGATTCCAGTCCTCCAAGTGAGGAGATTCAAATTAAACTCTAAATTACTTTTAACACGCTAAAAGGTATCCTTAGCAGGACGTTTCAAAGCCATCATCTGTATCCCTGGATGTCTCACACAATTTACATGTTTAAAATTGACTGCAAGATAAAGGTAGCTCTTCTTGCTCCCCATTAAGGACAAATGCTGCTCAAGATCAAAGCACTACTCAAAATGTTTTCTATTTAGGAGATGCAATGGAGCACGTAGCAGTGCTCAGCATATTCTACTAGACTTCGAGTTTTCAGCAAAGACTAACATAACACCCACCATCCTTGTTTCTTTCCTGTACGTCCTTTGCAAGAAGTTTCCCTTTTAGTTTAAAGGATGCCATTCTAAACTGGGACCAGAACTCAGAAAACCGACTCCTGCTCTTATGGTCTTACACATGAGCAAGGTGCTGTCTTTTATATCTGGTACATTGTAGCACAACTGAAAGTGATGTGATTCATGTCACTTTTCAAGGCATGGTAAGATGATCTGTGTTTCTAGTGGCACCATCAAAGCAAGAACAGGCTTTTATTAATTTAATTAAGAACGAGCAGATGCTACAGTCCTATCACAAGTGGCATTAACAAAAACTGGAAGATGGGTTACAAATCCACTAACAGTCCTAGTGAGCACTTTGTCCTCTCTACCAGCCATCCAGAACCAGAACTGGGATTGCCAGCTGAGCCTCCAGCCCTGTGCATCATTTTGCTAATGCAAAACCATCAGTAAACGCATTACCACACTTTCCTTTATAAGCTACATCTGCTGCGATTACATACTTAAGAGAATGCGTCAATGATCAGCATCGCTGACTTTTAATCTTTAGGATAACTCACCTTCTATCTCATACCACTATAGACATTTTTATTGTCAGAGATAAAAAGACTTAATGACTCCTATGTTGGATGAAATGCAGGAACCTACTGCAAAGACAGACCCTTGTTTTTATACTTTCCGAGTGAACAATCAGTGCTGCTGTTCTGATTCGAAGCATTAACTCTGCTTTGCAAGCAGCTGTTGATGCTCTGAAGGTCAGCTTTTCCAAGACTGGCATGAAGGCTGCCGATCTGAACTGTGCCCTAGGACCAGTGGTGCGCCTTGGCAGCATGCTGGAAAATATCCTTTATTTTCAGCATTTGCTGCAATATTTGAAATACAAAAAAAACCCAAAAAGTTTAGAGAACTCTACTTCAGCTCTTCAGCCAGATAAAATCTTAAAAACAAAAATTATTATAACAATTTCTAGCCATTTTTCACCACCCATGAAGTTTGTTGCGAAGGAAATGTGAACAGAATACATAGTCAGTAGCATAAACAGCTTTGCACCATTTCAAATTCTAGCAAAATTTTTTCCCATCCTGGCACTATGTCAATCCTCCCTCACTCCAGTAGCTGAGTGCGTAGTCAGTGGTGTTATCACCATCTAGTCATCGGGAGTGAATAGCGCAGTAGGAATAGAACTCATTACTTTCAGCCTCAAAACAGCACTGAAATAAAGGTTTTCTCTGCTTAGCTATTTGTAAAGGACTTGATGCACATTTTGACATAACGCTTTTGAAGTCAGTGAAACTAACTCAGTGAAAAATCCCTTTGTTGAGCTTGGCTGTGCAGCGCTGGAAAGTTCAGAAGAAAATTCAATATGCAGATATTTTTACTAGTAAAAGAAGAGAATGTTCTCATCAGACAGAGAAAAAAAATGAAACTATTTCCTAATTTATGTATAGGGACTTCAATATCTTTATAACTAATAGAAAGAAGTTCTATAGATCGAGGAGGAACCACAGGAATTTTTACAATGTGTGCAGTAATGATAAGCAAAATTCAGCTGTAGAACATAGATGTCTCCTTTTCCTCTAATCCATAAGATTAAAGAACTGTAATTGTAGGAACCTTTAGTATTGATTCATTAAAATAAAATAGAATTTTAATTAAAAAAAAAAAACCTCTCTTGAGATTACCAGCCTTATTCGCATATATTGAGAACTCTTCTGATTGTCACTGTTCCATAAGACTATGATATCTTTCTTCTAAAATAATGTAGTCATAATTTTAATAATTCCCTTTTCTCTTTTGTTGAACATAGCGTATTACTGTGTTACATATTTATATTTTATGGAAAATGACTGATTGTGCCATGAACAATCAGCATGAAGAGAGGAACTTCTTTTACCTGATTGACTATTGATGACTGACGTGCATTCACCTGAAGATGATACTGTTCTCCGTCCAAAATCATAGGTGTGGGCTGTAAACGAGGTATGAAATGTAGCTTTTTAAACAGATGTACAGAAACCCAAAATGCAAAGCGAAAACCCCAGGTTTTTTTAGCAATCATCAACGCCATTTAAAATACAGTGCAATTATTAGCCGAACCTTCCTGGTTGCTGCAGAGATGGAATCTCAGTTCCGCAGGTTGTATTTCACATCTTGTTAGGAGCTGGCCTGCCTCAGTCAATGAACCCCGGTACCAACGTAAATTTACTACCAGTGGTGGTTTTGCAAACTGGCTCAGGTTTAAAATGCGTCAGGGAGTGATCAAACAGTAAAATCACCAGGACTTGCACAGCTTGAGAGCAGGTGATAGTAACCGGCTGAGGACAGAATTTCTTACTTAAGCCCAAGCAGCAGCCAGAACAGTTCATCTCATTTCCCACAGTACTGTGGGCTCTGCTATGGCTGCAGCTGGACTCACCCCATTAATACGCACTATTCCAGCTTGCTCTAATACTCAGTGCTAATTTTAATCTTATCTCAATTTAAGGTCATACAATGAAAATAATCGTATAAGGTAATAACCGGCCAAAGGTGATTCCTACTTTTGCATCATAATCTTATTAACTCTGCCTAAAAATGTTACATCCCATTATCAAATAGAACTTTCTTTAAAAAATAACATTAATGCTGACATGCTTAACGTGGCAAATGAACTTGCCTTTCTTAACAGGTCTCCTGCTTATAAATGCTGGCCTTACATTAACTCATCACAATTTACAGTAACTTTTTGCTTTAAATCAAAACTTGACCCTTAAATCACTTGAAAACTCTATATTACTGCAAAGATCCCCTAAGGGAACACCAGCATTTTTCTAGGCATATAGACAACCGTTACGTCGTAGGCAAAGAAGGTGACTGGTTGTGTTGATTTGGGAGTATTGTCGCTATTAGGAGAACTGAGAGTTGCTACTGCATCTATCCTCACCATCCCCTGTCGTGGCAGAGCTCTGAAGGAGTCTCCAAACAGCATGCGATTTTATAGACCATATGATCTGCAATATTTACCATGCATAATGGAAATAGATAAGGCAAAGCAAACAGCTTGAATTTTGTATTTTCTTGCTTTTTATTTAGTCTAGGTTGTAAGCACCATGTGAATATATATTTGGGAGTCTCTGTGTTTGTGTGTATGCATATGTGTGTATATATAGGTACAAACAAACAGACAGCATCATTGCACTCTATTTCTCATGTATCATAGAAGAATACCTTCTGAACAACCAGCTTTTAACATCTAGAATCTTAGGAAAAGAAAGAGCCTTGCTCATTACAGTCAGAATCGGAAATAACAAAGTTACGCTTGTTTTCAGCCTCTATATTCTCTTGCTGTCCTTAGTGTACGCTGCTTGTTTGTGGAGGTCTGGAGTTTTATAACGAATGTCAAAGCCTAGAATCAGAAAATTTTACCATTGTTTTATAACTTTAAAATTCACTGCTATGAAGCGTTAAGCAAATGAGAATAAATGGGAAAAGCATTTCCTAACCACACTTTTATATTGATCAGTACATACAAGAGCAGGAAACAGACACTTAGAAATTTTAAATTAGCAGAAAACCTCCATATTACACTGGAAATGTAAAGGCACACGTGTGAAAGGGATTCCTCCACAAAGATGTGTGCAAGTCCTAGGCTATATTGCCAACATCTGGCTTACTTGCCCAGACCTGCCTTTGAAACCTCTGTGGGAGACAGGGAAGGAAAATAAATGAGGGTAGGTCCCTTTATTATTTTATCTCTGAATGCCAATGAACTTCAGAGATTCCCAGATTCTCCACTTGTATTCACTGCTCACCAGTATCTGTTACCTGCACCACTCTACTGCTTGAAATCTGGTCCCACCAATCTTTACCGTTCCACGCTTAACCTACAGTTTTCTGCCAATATTTGAGAGTGTAGCGCTTGGGAATTATCTGCTTCAAGTGTTTATGATAAATTACCTAAAGACATTATTTAGCATGCCTTATTGGACTCTGAATGTATATATGTAACCAGAGGAGAGCGATGTATAAGGAATTCAGAAGAATGGTGAAAAGGAATAATCTACCTACAGGATATGTTATTGAGCTACAGATTATTTGTACCAAGTCTCATGAAACTTTTGAGGTTCATGAACAATTGCATGAAAATCTTATTGCCATCCTAATACGCTTGGGCTGTTCCTAGTTAGATATTTATTTCATTTTGATTATTTTCATTTGAGTCCATTTTCCTTTTTCACATGTTTAAGAAGGGTTAGTTATGAGTTTATTATAACATATGTAAATTCGCTTATTTTTAGAAAATGTTCTTTAACACTCCAGTTTCCTTGTCAGAATCTGTAGTGCTAATAGCTTTGTTAATAAAATTATTATCTGCAGTGAAGAAATTGCTTTCCATACATAGAAATTTAATGAGATGGAAATTTTCAGGAACAGAACTGATTCTCAGCAGTGGTTTGTTAGTCTCTCATAACATCTGCCCACGTGCAGACTGGAAATACTTGGTGCCAATAGAGATGTCATTGAATCAACTCTGGTTTTTGTTTCACTTTTTTTCCCCTCCAGTTTCACAAATTAACTTGGTTTGCTAAATGCTAATGAAAATCTGTATTTACTGACCAGAAGAGCTGCCTTCCTCAGGTAAATTAGGTTTCAAGACTTCTACAGGGTTAGGATTTGTTAGTTATGTTACTTTATCTCCCTAGGGGAACGAAGTGAGTATGCGCATCCATTACAACCCAGCTGTAAACAGCATCAGTTCACTGGAGACTTGCAGATCCTTCTACCCCTATTAACCCGACCTGAGGAATTTATTTGTCATTTCCACAGGCTTTGCTGTTGTAACCCACTACAAGGCATACAGCAGTGCGGAAACACTGCACCTTGCTTAGAGCCTCATGCCCTGTCCTGCCCAGGCATGTTTCCAGCCCATTCCAACAACGACAGATGCTTCAGCAGTGGCTTCGGGAGCCACTTTGATACGTAAATTACTACCCCTATAACTGTTTTCTTTCACCTTGCTTCCTCCTCTCTTTCCAAACGAACATGCTTCTCCATGAAAAATACAAGCACTGACCAGCTTTGTTATGCAAACATTAAAATAAAAACATTCATCTCATGCGTGTTCACACACACACATTTACAAAAAAAATGTAAAGGCTGCAGAACAGGCATTAAGTACCCCTCTGAGACATTGTTTTATCCCTATACCTGAATAAATTAGGAATGACAAACCCGGGTTTACCAGAACAGCACAGATATCAAGAGTATACAGCCTGTTGTTTTTGTCTTGTCCTTGCTGGATGAGTACTTCATGACCTGTGTATAACTGGCTTTTAATTTTACCTTCACTTATCACAGAGAAGCAAAGCTGCCCCCTGCCTTGCTTCCGCGAGCCACCATAATCAAGCTTATATATATAAAGCACGCCCACTGCTTTACTCCTAACTGGTATTTCTCATCTGTTCTCCCAACTACATCTCCTGACATTCACAATTAAGGAACTCACCATTCAAAGCGAAAGTAAGTGACTTTATCATTTGATTGTAGATCCTAAGGAGCAAAGACTCTAAAAGATTAAACAGCTAATCCTTTGATCTACTGTGTTGGCAACTGCCTTATCTATTTTATAAGCAGGTTGACAAAAGCTTTATGGGCCTGGGATTTGTGTAATGGAACCGTGTTAAATGCTGTGCTCTTCTGAGCTAGAAAAATGTTATTCCACTTTTTAACAGAACACTATGACTGCAAACTTCCTATAAAGGTACTGGGGGTGCAATTGAACATAGATGTTACTTCACACAATTTTAGGTGACAATTGTACCAAGGCATATAAACCAAAGTAACTGAATATTCAGAATCAACTATAAACAAGCTCTTAAGTGATGAAGTTCATTACAAAGCAGCAGCTAAATAAATTGTAAAGAGCAGATTGATATCTCGGAGAGTGGGGAAAGCACAGTATCGAGTAAAAGGGAAACAGAAGTATCAGGAAAGTGCCATCCAATAGAGAGAACTAATTTGAGGAAAGATTCCAGAAAAACCTATTCAACAGTTTATATGCACCTTGACAATATTTTATCAAGAAGTTGTTTATCATCTACTCACTATTATGAGTTTATCCTTAGATGAAGTTTTGTCCTTATTCTTGGCTAAACTCTCAGTATCACCAAACTGGATCCACTGAAGAAAGTTCAAGAAGGACAAGCAAACAACTGGAAAAGTTTAAGCTATAGCCTCCATTAAAGTGTTGAAAGAAATCTAGGCTTTTTGGTAAAGAACATAAAAGTGTTGCATCAATCTCCCAGTATTTAAAATGCCACCAGCAAGAGGTCTGTGTTCGATTGTACTCTACCTTATTAGGACTACGTATAATCAGCTTTATTTGCAGCAGAGCCAGATTTGAGGGAAGCCTTGTTGATTTTGAGGATAGGGACACTCTGGAATAAGTTACATAGGAAAAAACCTGTAACATTTCAGAAGCTGTTTTTGCAAAACAGTGTACCGACATCTGTCAGAAATTATTTTGATATAATTGATCCTCCTACCCTCTGGCTCTGATAGACTAGATAACTTCAAGATCATTCTAATGTAACACTTCTGGAAACTCTCCTGTAATTCATATGAAACAATGTCCTTTAGCAAATAACTGCTGGGGTGACAAGCATTTAATACAGGTTCAAACCCCATGCTCCAAAACAGATGTAAAGTTCAGAGAATTCTGAAGGGGAACGCCTACCTCTCCAGCAGATTAAGGAATCTCTGGAAGGGATTATCACTTTTCATTTTAACATTAAATATACTACATTACACACTGGCAGAATGGCAGGAGACAAGTAATTCTTTGCCTTCCTGAGGTATTTGCAGTAAATCTTCGTTCTTCGTTAAGAACAATCAATACCAAAATGTGATTGAAATCTAAATTAGTACCTCTAATTAAGAAACTAAACAAAGAAACCCATAAAAATTCAGCAAGGAACATACTTTCTTGACTTTAAAACTGGTATACAATTGTTCAAAAATACTGAACTATTTAGAAGTGATGATTGAGTCAAACATTCAGTTAGTTTCCTTGAAATTTTCAGCCAAAGATGGAAAGGTTGGCGGTCAAATCTCTTTCCTTTTTTTTTTTTCCCCCTCACTCTGCAGTAACGAGATGGGAATCAATCTGAAATTACCTTCTGAAATCCTGTGAACATCCCTCCATCTCAGGTGAGCTTTGGCAAGTCACATGCACGTGGTATCATTAAGAATACAAGTAATCTCTTCCGTCTCTGGTTCTGAGGGAGCCGAAATGTCGCACGGAACAGCAGCTACTCACCCAATATAGATTGTGGTAGATTGGAGTCCTCTGTTTGCCCAAGTTCCTTCTTTATGGTACAGAAGCACAGAAAGGGGATCCAGTTACATTTCAGCCTTGTCCTTTTCAAAACAACCTGAAACAGAGACAGAAGAGTTCTAAAGTATGAAATCAATATAAAACCATGCACGACGTTGACAGATGAAACTAGAACTACAGATAAGATCTGAGAGCGCTGGATTTTCACAAGAATAGATATTTAAAAAAAAACATTTCTGACCTACTTTGCCAGAATTTAATTACAAAGTTTCCAAGATTTTAGTATCATCTCTCAAGATGAAAACTCAAGTTACTTCATCCTTTTTATAATCAAACATCAACATAACATGTACACTCAGTAAACTGACCAAAAAACTTACACCTGCCATCACAGGATACAGAGAGGCAAGTGGCCTTACTGAGATGGTTCTTAGGGAATAAATTCTCACCACGTGGGTTTAAGATCTGCTGTTGTGCTGATAATTAAGCTGAAATTATAAACCTATAGATTCTTCAAATTATTTTTCCAATTAAAAGAGAGCTAAATTTTGCAAAGGGAATTATTTCTAGTATTTAACAGTTCAGTTCAAAAATAAATTAATGATATTAGCTCCCACTTTTTTCTGTTAGGGGAATAGCCGCTTAGGTACCTCAGGTGGTACAAGGTCAGTAGGTAAGCATGGAGATGACAATATTATTACCTAAAAAATGTGTTACCTAAAAAATGAGCTTTTACTTTTTACAGCCAAAGTTAGAAACAAAGATACTAGAGCAACATTCTGAACATTTAAATTTACAGGTAGACTGTACCAGTCCACAAATTTTTTCTGCTAACCAGTATTTCAAGTTTTCCTCTGAATCTTTGTTTGAGGAAGAACCACAGTGTAAAAGTATTGTTGCTCTTTTTCCTGCTGTTCTCACAAACACGTTAAACAGGTTCTTTCAAAGAGGCAAAGACTGAGTTCAGGTAGGACAGAGTACTAGAAAGGGTACCTGGCTATCAGTACTCCAAGCGCGCTAGGAGGAACAAGTCTCTAACTCCCCTAAAATTTGGGCTATTGATATTCAGGATCTGGTGATTTATGGTGGTAAAGCCTTCTCAGAGAGAAAAAAAGAAAGATAGAAATAGCAGGTCCTTGCTTAAAAAGTGTTGGTTTTTTTTTTTTTTCCTGAGAGTATAATTATCTTGTCCTAAAAGTACAGCATCATAATCTAAACAGTGACTTTCTTTCAGCACTTTCACTCCATGTGTTCATACTGGGTTCCACGGTACACAGGGCTCTTCGTTTCCCTGTTATCTGTAACACACAGACACCAGCCACACTTCCCCAATCCATCCTAACTCCGGAGCTGATCTAAGAGCACACTACAAGATCAAACATCTTACGGAACAGAGGGAATTTAAACACAAACTCATTGAATCCTAAAATAACAAGCTGTTTTTTGCCTGTCCATTTCCTGCCAGTGACATTTTTTGACATGCCTTAAGAACTTATCTATTCCTCTTTTCTGGAAGTTCTGTGAAAAATAAAATTGAAAAGTCAGTAATGAAAAACATATTGAAATACAAAATCGCTTTTAGTCAGAAAGGAAATCAATTGCAAACCAGTCCCAAGAACAAATACCTGCTTGGTTTACTACACAACGTGGTTAAAAAGCCGCCACTTACCAATTTATGCTTTCAATCTTCCTTCTATCTGCTCTATGCTACAGGGATTACAGAAGTGGCTGAAAGAAGTAGGCAGAAAATTACTTTGGATTTGCACTTTTGTCCATGTCTCCAGCACCTCGGCTAGGCACAACCCGCGGTCATTGGTTGAAACCCTTTATATCTGGCTGCGTCAGACACACCGAATGCCAGTTTTGTGTTCAGACCAGGGTACCTTCCAAGCACCGGGTACAACATCCTTAAAACTTCTTCCGCACAGTATAACAGAAAAAAATCCCATAATAACACCGCAAAGAGCAGCATTACACACACACTTTTAGTTGACAGTGCACTGGTGAAAAGTGAATGAGTCCCATCTAAGCAGAGCTGAAATACCCGATGGATATACCCCATGACGAAAGGAGCAATTTTCTGTCAGAAATTGCTGATTGGAATTTTTTTTTTTTTTATCAGGCAGCATGGGGAGAGCTAGATCCAATGCATCATTAACAGGGAATTTGTATTCACCGCTTGTACCATATACCATCACAACAATCTTACGACAAAGCCTTGCAGTGAACTGCAAAGTGTCACAAATAACACTGACTTTGTCCAGCTAGAATCTTGTATTTCAGGTTTTGGAGGGCGATTTCTGTTCTGTAGAACCATTTTCTTACGTAACAATAACATCATTATAACTGTCCATATAACCCCCAGTTCTTCAAAATGCACTTACCGTAACTTCAAAAAGTTTTGTATGTCTCAACTTCCACCAGAGCGGGAGTTGACAGACACCCAGTCAGTTCAGGATATACCTGTACCGCAGTGCAACAGAAGTGGGTCTGAGGGGTGCTGAAATGCCCAGATAATACATGCTAGAGAGAAATTATTTCAACTAGTTTTGATGGGGTTTTGAGGACTGAACCCCCGTTAGCAATTGCTGCTCACTGGAGGCACTCCTTGTATCCACGCTCCAGTTTCATTCTAAAACGGGTCTTTCACTGCAGGGGTGTGCTTATCCCCTCCAGTGCTAAATAAAAGCAAGGAAAAGTTTAGAGAGAGAGAGAAGGTGATATAAACCATCTTTTGGATTGAAAATATATACATGGCTGCAACTCAGATCAAATATTAGTCCTCTGATATCAACAGACTTGTATCAGAGATGAGCGTAGCGGATCACCTTTGCTTTCAAATCCTATTAAATGGAATATTTTGGCTACAAAACGAGAATTCCATCAGAGGAACAAAACTGAAGTTTTTAGGTTTTGTCAGAATGAAACCAAGATAGTTCGTTGCAGAAGCTCATCACAAACAGCCAGAAGGCTCAGCGGTGAGCGCATTCACCCCGCATCCCTGCTCCGTTTACTTGAAGCAAGGACTAGAAGTTGTCTCTTCCTCCGGACTTTGCCTTCACTAATAGAGCTGGTCTCTCTCTCTCAGTAGGAAGTTGAAGGGGCTCTTGGGGGACAAGTCAGTGGCTGTCTAACGCCTGACCCTGCTCCCTTGTCATGGCCACAGCCTGGAGCACCGGCTCCTCTACTCCGGGGCCACACGGACTCCATCCAATTCACTCTTTGATCACAAGTGTGCTGCTGGTAAGAGCTCCTTCAAACAGACGTATTTCTGCAAAAAATAACTCAGTTTTCCCCTTTTTCCTCACAGCTTTTCCCTGTATTTCTTCACCAGTCCAAACAAGTTTCTAACCGGTAGCTTGCCCTGCAGTTACAGCTAAGATGTACGGCAACAGATCTGGGTCCTTAAAAGCACAACGGCGAGCCTCATCCCTGAGCAATGCTCCAACCAGCACATGCCCCAGCTGGCCCAGTGTGTCCTTATGCCCCTCCTATCAATACGGATGTTCTTGAAATCAAGGGTCAGTTACCGTGCTCGTTCAGTCAGAATGTAGATGGCTCTGTAAGGACCACAATGATGGCACAAGAACAGTGGTAAAGACAGAGTATAGAAGGCTACAGGATACAACACTACCTAACACTCAAATCCACAGAAAACCGGGAGGGGAAGGCTTGGCACATGCCTTTGTTTCACACATACGCACCTAACGTGCCCATTTGCTTTCTGAGATCCATTTTACAGATATGCTTATGATGTTTTCTCTGATGAAAGGTTTTCACTAAGTCACGCAAAAGTTCAGCATTCTTCTGACTTTTATTAGGCTTTAATTTAACTGACTGCTTCTGTGTACTCTCCTAACGGGTAAAGGGAAATGAAAGGATTTGTCACAGCACATAACATGCTTAATTCTTTTCTTTCAAATTCATCATCTTTAATTTCGCAATAAAAGTAATCATAGATGTATTTTTTTATTTTTTAAAAGGCTGCATTGTTCTCTGATGCCTGTAAACAGAGATAACCTTGGGGAATCTGTGAATGCACTCTCTGAATGTGTTTTGCAAGAGTGGCTGTGTTAAGTGGTTTCTTTGTCAGTCCAAGCACAAAATATTGTGGCCTGATATTCTTAGTCTGGCTCACAGACCTCCCGCTTTGTGAATGCAGATGACTGTATCATGAAATTTAATTTAAATTATATGACTATCTAAACTCAATGGTAATCCATAAAGAAACAAACATTCAATCTACAGCTGAGGATTTATCAAACACTATTCAAACTCTGTATGAATTAATAAAATTCTGAGCCGGTCTCTGATTTATTTCATTTTACTTGTGAAATCCATTTTACTTTACATAGGTTATGTGAGGACCTATGAAAAAGGCATTTCACAATCAAAACAGAGTATTTTTTTTTTTTAAACAGCTTCATGTGTGCAATTCTATAAAATGAAAAACATCCTGTTTTTCACATGAGTTTACAAAGTGTTACCATCACACTTCTGTGCGATTTTAACAAATTGCTTTAAACAATCACAGAAAACAATTGAGTGCTGCAAAACACACTGATTTGGGAAAACGTCTGTTTGGAACCTGAGTGTACAACTGCTATCCTAGCGGTGTGAAAATCTATCCTAATTTTAAGGAAAAACTGAATTTGATTGAAAACATTCCTATTTTTGACTGAAAGCTTAGTAATTATTTCCAGCTGATATATGAAAAAGAGAAATATTTTTCATAAAAATTACAAATAATGCAGAGTACAGAGTGATTTGCAAGTTTCATTACAAAACTGTCTCATGAATACCAGAAGACAATAGCAGGAAATTTGTTACATAGCTATTCTCAGGGTTTCAACAAATAATGATTTTTTTGCTGTGGGACATACTCTAATATTAAACTGAAGCCAGCTGAAAATTTGAGACCATCACAGAATGCAGCAAGGCTTGTGGAAAACAGAGATAACAATGTCTATGGCTTATCTAGGGGAAAAAAAAAAAAAAAAAAAGACTAAGCACAAGGATAGTCCTGAGTTGAAATGTACCTTCTTTTTTTTTTGTGCAATTATAAATATACGACTTCTTCTATAAGCATTGGTATTTGTTTTAGAAAGGTAATACCATAATATTCAGAACTAGGCTATAGAGTCACTATGTTACATAACAACACCCATTGAAAGTATTTGCAAAGCTTAAAAAAAGCTGAATTTTTCACGTGGATTATTCTCAAGACATAGCACCTTTTTGTGCTATCTTGTTTAGCATGTCATTGTTTTAGTACTAAGAATTATGCAGCTAATTAAATAACCTTTGTCTTAACCTTTCATTTTCTTCCTCATCGAAAAAGCAAAATAAATTCACCTTGCCCTTCTTGTAGGCTGAAGGGCAGCAAATTAAAACTTTTGACAAATTCAATCCATCCGTCTGCTCTAAATTTTTCTGTCAAAAGCCCCAAATCTACCTGGTGCTTTTCTAATAACTAAGCACACAGTAAAATCTGTGATGTGGAAGTGAGCAGAATATGACATTTTCCCGCTAGTCTAATGTGTATTCGGTTTTGACACTTGTCTATCTTACTTGTCAGCTTGGAAGTTATCTGGCTTTGTTCAAAGCGATTGCCATATTCACAAACCGACAACATGTTTCTCTCTTTATCGTATCTGACACACAGTGTAAGGCAATAATATGAAGAAAAATACTGCTGCTATTTTAAAATCCATTTAAATATCACTTCTTGCATTTCTGCCCAAAAGGGATGACAAGGTGAATTAATTTACTGGGGTTTAGAACCACCAGGTGTCCTCTGATAGTTGACTCAAGGATCACGTATGTTTTATACAGAATTTTATAGTAGGCTACATATGCCCTGTGTGTCAGAAGCAAAAGACCAAATGGATGTCAGAGTCCAGCTCCTTGTCTAACACCAGGTCTTGTTTTTCTCCCAAGTGTTTGTGGTGGGTGCTAAATGTCATCGCACTGAGCCTCCTTCTGATTAATTTATAAATAACCGGGGATCCCAACTACTGTTCTTCAGATTTCAAAAGCACCCAAGCTGCCAGCTGGAGACATCCGAACCACCCGACACACTCCTCAGACGCTGCCGTGTAAAACACCACTACACAGTGAGCAGTAGATTTGCCACACCGACAGCAGAAAAATAAAGCTTTAACTTCAAAGGATATGAATAGTGTATCCATTGCCCTCACAGCCACCTTTACCAGCACCTCCCAATTTTTGTTATTCACACGGCTATTTCCTATTGACTCTAGCAAACACAGTACTAGAATATAAAAGGTATTGAGTGAGACATGGACATCTTTTTCCAAGGGAACTGAGCTTCCATCTGCCATTTACACTTTCACAGTTTCTTCTGCATGCCCTCTTGGTTTCACGATTTAACTCCATGGATGCTGAAAGCAAGTCACGTAGCACGCAATTTTTGGTTTGTAGAAATCAGAAGAAAATAAACTACATAAGTCTATTAAAAAAACCAACCAACCAAAGAAGGGTATTTTTCTGAGGTCATTTTTAGTTTGTTATGTTCTTGCCAAAGTCTGATTTTAAAAAGAAGGGTAAGTTCCAAACTTCACACAAGCAAAGCCTTGGCAGCTGAGTGAAGTAATAACAACAAATCCACAAGAAAACAAAGGAGAAAAAACACTGAGACCATCTGCTCCAGGGGGAGGTAGAGGAAGGAAATTCTCTCTCGAACAATGTATGTAGGACCTGCACCATTCAATAGGATAACATGGAATTCCTGGATCCCTGGAGCTCCCTAGAAAGGCTTTATTGAGAAACCTGTCTCTATTGCTTAAAATGTCACAATCTTTTAAAATATATATATATATATACATACACACAATATATACTGTTCTATTGTCCTCAGGCTCAAAAAGCAACAAAAATTTTTTAATGTTTATAAAAATCATGAGCAACTCAGGCTGCCATAATTACCATAATTGTTTCTTTTTGCAAAATAAAACAAATGTAAATGTGTTGGCAACGTAAAGCATTCAATTACTGAAACAACAGCAATCAGTGATACATCAATACAATCACTAATGCGGCTTCAGCCTGCTTTGATAGTGAAGGTTCCTGGTTTGATATTCATAAAATGACCCTAACTAATCCTGCCTGGGTATACTGCACGCTTCTCACACGGTTACTGTAGAACCTGAGCACCTCACAATCAGTTATAATTTACCTTCACTGTGAGACACAACAGTACAGGACTTCGGTACAATAAGTCACTTTTCAATTCCACATGCAAAATTGTTTCCGAGAAAAGATGGAGAAGTGGCAATTGGAAGCCTTAGGCTTGTACCATACTCGCCGCACTCTTCCTTCTCACAGACCCCTGGTACTGAGATTATGAACATTTGCAATATACCACAAAATATACTGTCGGCTTTTCAGAGGTCTTATGTAAGACTGACTTCATCTTCTGGAAGGGTACTCAAGTGCACTGAGGCTCTATAGGCATGTTTCTTGTTTTGTTGGTTATTTTTCATTTGAATAAGTTTAGTAATATTGTAATAATCACTAACATTTTAGTAATATTTATTTTTAAAAATGATAATAAAGTGTCTGAATGTGTCATCTGTCCACTGATGTCTGAGGTATAGTTACACCTCAGTGTTTCAGCAAACAGGCATTGCAATAACGAAGAGTTTTAATAACAGTGCACAGTTTTCCTCTTTCTGACTTCAGCGCTTCTTCTCGGTTCCCCACTTTTAACCGAGCTCTGGATGTAAAGCTCATTCTAAAACAACCAGCACAGAACTACTTCAGGTTTTGACCTCAGGTTTCCAGTTGTAATTTAAACAGGGAATGAGGGGGGGAAAGGTACATATGTATATGAAGAGGTTTTAATAGTAAATATATTTACAAAGGAGCTTTGAAGAAAACAGAAAATTTGTGCCAAATGCTTGTGGTGCAGAAGTGTAAAGATTTAGGGATTTTAAAACCCAGAATCACAAGAAACTCTGCATTTATCTCATTGCCATGGAACAATAGAGACAATCCTTCAGGATGTAATTCTTTCCCCTTGCCCTACCTGATAACTTATTCAGAACGATGGGGTGATCTGTCTTCTCCTTTCCCAAGTAATGTTCCTATCATAATCACATTCTGTTCTGCCAGATGATCTGTGAGCATTGCTTGTCAAATGGACGTACATTATTCAGTAGCAGCGATAGCAGGATGGGTACCCCACCTCGCTCTCATTCCCCACACTCTGTACCTGCAAAGCTTTCACAGGAACAGGCATTAGCCCCTGAAAAAATGCATTTTACTTCAATTCAACCCCAAATTTATAGTGTTTGACAAATTCCCCCAAACAACTTGTGTTCACAATAGACTTGCATCCATTTCTCCTGCAGATTTTTCAGCTTGGTCTCTGAACTGCAGGTCAGACAGCTGTCCTGCTTCACTGTACACCTGGAGATATTAAGGACAAGAGGGATATTAAGATCGTCTGGTATGGCCTGCTATAGAACATGGGTAAAACAATATCACGCGTTTGCTCCCTGGTGAACCCCAGGTTTTCTTTGGCTAAACCATATTGAACAGCTAACGATACACCTCTCCAGATTAAAACCAAATGTTTTAGTAGATATGGCTGAGAATATATGAAGCCAACAACTCTCTCCTCCAAAAGTCTTACTAAAGCTGTCTGTTACGGGCAAGTAGAATGAGGGTATATAGTTCAGGGAGTATAAATAGTCTTTCTGCTCTTATATCAATATTTTATGCTATTCATGAGGAATCAGTAAGGTATTATTAATTGCTTCTAGCAACACAGGTAAAGTAAAGGCTGATCTATTAACAACATTAAAACTTAAATATTAATTCCTAGAAGCCACAAAATGTACCAAAGTCAGAGCTGAAAATGGAAATGTTACAAAAAAAGAAAAAAGGTGTTTGCTTGTTTAGAAGCAAGGGCTGCCTTGTGGTTTTAGGCACAGCCTTGAACAAAAGATGCTCTATAAACCGTACCAGCCCAGAAATAGCTGTGGGAGACATTGTGCCTGAGGCAAGTTCTACACTCAAAGTTCTTCTGGCAGAGCTGTGTAATGAAGTGTAATTTGTAACCAAAGTAACCGTGCTCTTCATGTAGATAGTCTTAATGGCAGATACTGCGTTCTCGCTAGCACAGCTCGCTGCATGTAGTGTGAAGGGAGACTCAGAGGGCACTGGAATGAGTCACAGTTGTCTAAGCGCGATTTTAACTCGTGTTAGCTGCCGTCGTAGCAGGAACACTTGCCAGCACAGTATACAGACGTAGCCACACCAATGACTAGTTATACAGCAGACCAGGCTTCAAAGATGGCTAAACCAGTATTAGTAAAAAAATGGACTAGTTTATAGTTCTTTCATGCCACCAACAAAATAGTGAAATACCTTCTAGTAACCTCACCTTCCAGAGTCCTGGTACTAATTTTTCCCCCAGCCTTGTCAACAGTTCTGGGTGAACTCAAGGGTACAACCTCCTATCTGGATATTCCAAGTCTAGGCTTCAATGGCTATCGTTTGGCAACTACCGATTTTTCAACTATGTCTTTAGCAAAACGTGAACAGAAGGAATGCTCACACAATGAATCCGTTCGTTTCACAGAACAGTTTAGAGACTGCTTGGAAATGGAGTTACAAAGCCGGGAGGAAATGAAGCACAGGCAAACTAATTCTCTTCGGTTTTTCAGTGACTCATGGTATGGCAGATGTAGCTTGACAATTCAACAGCATTGTTCGCAAAAATTTAAAATAATAAATAAAAAAGTGAAACAATTGGCAGATAAGAGTTAGTAAATAAGTCACAAAACTCTGACACTCTCCTGTAACGTCTGAAACAGATATCTCCGAGTTCTAAATAAACATTTTTCAAAACAGTCCTGGGTAGAATTATATTGTGCTTGAAACTGTTGAACAGCTGATGACAGGTAATGGTAGCACTAGAACTTCTGCATTTTAACAGAACAGAGGTCAATGTGCATATTTTACTTTAATATAAGAAACAATTGCACATCTAATTAATAGTACATGCTTTGGATAACACTATTTGCATCTCCAAGAAGTACCAGCATCACTTCACATCCAGGCCAGATTCTGCCACCTCTCCTTAAGGTAAATAAGTTTACTCTAAAAACGAGAGTGCTTATTTCCAGAGAAATCCTGAACCACAAGTATTATTTAGTATGAGTAAAGGTCCAGCCTTCGGTCCTAACTAACTGTAAAACGTACCTTCATGCACGAGTGTTCCTAATAACCATTAGAAGTGCCTACTAAGAACAGCTGCCTACGTATTGCTTAGCAAGAGGGAGAATGGCAGAAACCAAAGACTTCAACAGCTAAAAATTAACCACTGCACTTTCTAATTTGTCGTTACACAGCCTTTGGCAAAGAACCAAGCCACCGACAGTGAGAGGGATACCTACAATTCCAAAAAAAGTACAAAGGGGTCCAATAAGAACCAAACTAGCCACAATCCTGCCGCAGAAAGCACTTACAAATAAGCAAAGAGATCAACAGGAAAAAACCAAGGACAGACCTAATATTAAATTCTTCCACTCCCACTGGAGCATTACACCCAAAAGAAACATTCGACCAGTTTTCTGAAACAAAAGGGAAGGGAGGGTTGAAGCGTTACACAATTCAATCATTATTGCTAGCATCCACCTCCCAGCCCAGCAACGTAGCCTGGAGACACCTGGAGTGACGGCAGGCAACACTGAGCACTAGACTAGAACTAGTGAATGAAGTGTCAAGGTACAACAGCAATGCATGAACTGAAAGGCAGTACGATACGGGCCACAGACATTATGTGTACACGAGCCTAGTGGTTCATTTCAAAAAAATAACCACAAATAACAGGAGTTAAAAAATACGAAAAGCTCACCTGGTATGCATGTATTTACTTTCAAGTAAATACTTCATTTAATATTTTAAAAATACCAATAGATTATGGAATTCTGATTTTTGTTAATCTACAAATATCTTTTTTTGAATCATGCATGGTAAATCTGTTCATTAGGTTAGATTAATTTTTATTTTGTAGAGGAGGGGATACATACTCATGAAAACATGCATTTTGTGGGGCTTAACCACAAGAAAATAAGTACTGAGCCAGACTCCAGACACCTGGATTTTATCACTTAAACTTTGACAGCGTTCCATGAACATTATTCAAAATAAGGATACATGCTTTATGGTGGCCTTAAAAGCATTTCCAAAGAAAAGACAAACATGTGCTTCACAGAGAGATTTGTGGGGCCTCTTCTGGGTTTTCTGCACACACGTATGTCTTGAGAGCTGCTGACCAGAGTTAATGATAGATTAATCAATGCTCTCCAAGCTAAATTTACAAGTGAAAAATGACTGCCCCTTCATTCCCAGCTAGTTAAAATGAGGTATTGGCTTGATGTTCCAGCAACCTCTAGAACAGGAACTAATATGAAATATATCAGTGTAGGTAAAAAGACAAGGAGAAAAAAATTAGACCCCTGTCCAAAGCAAGTAGGAGCAAAAGGTGCATTGTGACAAGGGGGAAAATAAATCAGGTGGACATCTTATAGCGAAGTGCAATTTTCTTATAATACGTATTTTTAAGCCACAGCCATGATAGAACTAAAATGTTGATATGAAATCATGCAACTGTCACCATGCTGTTCATTTTGATGAAAAGAATTTCCAATGCCTTTTGTTCTGGTATTTTCTAAATAGACTATTTCTACTTTTCAACTTAAACCTTTTTTCACTGCCAAATTTCCCATCCGACTGCCACAGGATTTCTTTTTTTAAAAAACACTTAGAAAGCTGTCAATTTTAATTGCAACACTCTTTTGCCCTGGTTTTTTTTTGTTGTACTCCCTTGATTTTTGTCTTAACGAAGCAGCTAGTCCCTGCTGAGGTCAGTTATATTTGCTCACAAAGAGTTTTCTAGTGTGTTCGCAGGCAGGTACAGAGAGAGGGTCATTGTCAGATAAAGTGGTGTCAAAATAAAGAAATATCTTCTCCCACTGGTACCAGAGGAATAACCACACACAATAAACAAAGATCCTACATAGCCAGTAGCTTTTGCAAAGCTACTTTTCAAGCTTCTTAATCAGAGAGAGGCACTTAGATATTATCTTCAGTCACTTAACCAGTGTCATATCTAAGTATACCTCAAAAAACCTGCTTGTATTATCAAAATTAACTATATTACTTTGTAATCCTTCAATTTATTTGCGGATTATTTTATTCAAATACGTTCTGTCCCACCAAAACAAAAGATGCTTCAGAAAAGCAACTTTTCAAAGACAAATGTAAAACCACAACCGTGCTGGATAAGGGAAATAAGTGTTTGGAAGCTTTAACAAATGATTTGGTTGGAGTAAATTTACATAATTTGTAACAATCCAGAAATCAATTATGATGCACAATCTTCACTAAGGTCTGTAGATTTTACAGGAGAGTAAGCAGGATGGCAAAGAAAATTAATGACAAATTTTATATAAGAAACACTGATAAACTGGTTCCATTTGCTACATTTCAATATTGTAGTAATGTGAAATATTTCAGTGTTGACTGCAGAGACATAGCAATATTTGAATTAATTAGAATGCAGTTCGTGTTTATTCTGCTTAGGCAATTCCTGCTGATGCACCCACAAAGTAACCACAAGTAATCCACCAAACCTGTTCTTCCAGTCCAACAGACACGTCCATACAGTGCCGTATTTGTAGGGTCAGACAGGGCAAACGAGAACCGTTCCATTTCAAACTGTTTACTTTTTTTAATGACTAAACCTACTGTAAAATAAGTTTCAAAACCGGTCATCTTTGGTGTGAAATACATCCAAATGTAGTCCTCCAAACCATCCTTGGATTTTACAGCAAGGTACCATTTTAGTAATTTCCATTAGTTGTTCCATAATACCAGATAGCCAACTAACCTACAGTGGATTCTCTGTGATGCTGTACTTCAGAATACCAAATTCGGGCCACACTCATACCACAGCGATGAGATCAATATAAAATCCCAATAGCTTAGATAGATGTACACAGATATCCCTATGAATTACTTCTAATTACAGCAGCAGGCAATTTTATTTAGGAGCTTTTCTTAGATTAGAAGGATTCCAGCCAGTTCTGGTACCGCCATAATTTGGGTAAATAGTGTTTATCATCAGAAGCAGTTATATTAGAAAAGAGGAATATATATGGGTTTTTTCCCCCTAATTGCTGATATTTTTGCACGTATATTTGCTCTCCTATGTCTCTGTCAGATGATGTTTACACGACAACGGTGTCGTTACTTGTACTTCTCTATCATTCTAACCAATAAGCTCAGGGACAACAGTAAACACCTGCAATAACCATTCTTTATTTAGCTCAACATTTTCAAGCACCAAGAGAGATTATGGAAAATAACTTTTTGCTGAAGTAAAGGTTCACATAGTCTTGGGCCATGTTTTCAAGTAATTGCCTTAACGCTGAAACATCTGTTGGCAGTAAACATTCACGACTAACGTTAGCTCTGAAAAAGGCGCAGCTCTTCATAGCTACCAAGAACTTCTTTTGTCTTTTTATTTTCTTTTTCTTTTTTTTTTCCCCTATGACTTCCCATTCATTTTTAGTCATCTGAAAAAGTACTGTTGTCAGGTGAGGCAAGGTAAAAAGTTGTTCTAGCTCTTTCTGAGAATCAATTGAATACCATCGCCCCTGCCAGTCCTGGGAGATATACCTTTGCTTCAGGTCTGACAAAGTGCTCCTCGGTTTCCAGCTTGCCTCCTCCAGGCTAGATTTCTATCTTTCTAACATTTTCAGTATTAAAAAACCCCCAGGTAACTTTCTTCCTGTCTAATGACTACTTGAGAGGATTCATAGTTACAGAAAATCAATGTTTTAAATGGTATTGAACAATGCTCTCAGAATCTCAAGGTGACTGGTTCAATCTTCACTGATTAAACATGACACAGTATCATCAAAGTAAGCTGCAAAGTTGTTCTTCGCCAGTTTTCTTATGCCTTTTCAGACAGAGCATCACATCATTTCAACCCGGAACCCACCCTGAACTACAAGGCAGCAATGGAAGCTTTGCAATATATTTTAAGTGAGTGGAAATAAAGAAATTTACTGAGTGCCTGAGGACTAACTGTAAAGGGTGAAATACTTCCAAACCAGTGAAAGGGCATTAATCCTGGAAGAAACATATTTGAAAGTATTATAAGAGATAGTAGATGGGTATTATCTAAGCTACAAAGCTATGTGATATTTTTCTGCAATCTATTTACTGCAGCTAAACCAGAAAGTCTTAAGCCAGGACTCCCTCTCTTAGGGAGTGCCGTTGCCATCTGCCTTCGGAGTCGCGCTGCTTCCTGCTCTGTCCTGCTGTCTATCTGGCCCAATGTTTTCTCCTCTCCTGTGCAGTGAATGCTTTTAGGCAGCTTTTGTGAGACGCTAGGATGCTTTTTGGAAGCTGTGAGTAGAAAATGCTGACCCCTTCAGCCAGAGTAAGGAGTAACACAGGTTTTCCAGATCCTGGTCATTAAAGAATAGCATGTGATGACATCATCTTCACTGTCCTCTCCGGTCATTACTCAGAAGACAACAGTAAAGCTCATTCAACCATTTCACAGAAATTATATTACTGCATTTTTTCAGGAAAGAGTTTTGATCTCCAGATACCAAGTGTACACAAGAGTCTTCCCATACCTTTCCTCATACTGCATTTTTTGACTATCATTCTGAAGCACTACTTTTCACTGGCCAGTTCATGGGCGATGATACAAATACTAAGGACTCAAGAACCTGGAAGTTTTAGTTCATCTGTTTCACTGAGTCTGAACCATCAAAATCTTAGTTTCTAGGCAACTTTCCCAAGGAAATATGGCTGATTTTAAGTTATTACTCTTTCAGTGATTGTAATTATTATTTAAATGTAAAAATACCTCTTCAAATAAAAATGACAGGCTGTCAAGTTCACTGGTGGTAAATGTTATTTTGAAAATCCAACATAAAAGCAATTACGATTATAGGACATAGTTTTTGTATTCATACTTCTGAGTTTTGCAGTTACAACTTGCCTCAAATGCCTCAAGTAAATTGGAATTCAGCTTGCCAGCACAGAACACTGGTGTGATGCAATGAAGAAAGCTTAAATTATGTCCTACAGCTTTATTGAAAGCAATGTCCATAACCTTCAAAAGCTCTGAGCATGCGTTGTACATCTCCAGCTCTGAAAAGGTCAAACTCCTTTTTCACTTTTTTCTCTTATTTGCCATCGCTTTCTTTCCAGTAGGTAAACATAATGCTCATAAAAGAGAATGTAACAGAAGAAGCTCCAGCAAGACATAACGTTGAACTTCTGAACCTTGTGCTCTTATGAGCAGAAGTCAGGATTGGGGCATGTTTACCCAACCTACTCTACCTGTCTAATCAACAAACTTCAATCCTCAAAGTAGCTTACTTCTCACGGAAAGGTTGGCAAGGGTATAAGATTGGGAGACAAAGTGTTCTTTCACTCATATTCACATGCAAAAACCTGGTCAGATGCTGGTCAGAAAGACCTGCTCTAAGTGTTTACCTTTCCTAAAGGTCTTTTAGGATGCAGCCTAGGAAAAAAAAAAAAAAACCAAACTTGAATGATGGAGGATATCTCCTGCTTGAGGATATTTGCCTCTGCCTTCCACCTCTGTGAGGCAAAGTACCTGTGGGTTCATCGTTTTCTTCATGACCTCTCCATCCCCTTTCTGGGGGTGGCAGGAGTGTGCTTAATCAACTAGTTGCTGAAAGGAATCATCTGAGAGACTCCGTTCAACAGCTCAAACCACTTGGAGGATATCACAATGTAACAGTGACGTTTGAAAGGAAAGGTGACATTAGATCAAGTACATCCCTTCTATTAACATGCATTCTTCCAGTACAGCTAAAGATCTACGCCCTAATGTATTAGGCAAAAACATTCCATTAACCCAGAGCAAAGTTCCTGGACCTCTAGGAGGGGGAGAAAAAAAACAAAAGAAAGTCTTTGCTCCACAAACAAATACTAGATGGCAACATGTAACAAAATGAAATACCCCCCTGGTAATCAAAACAACCAAGTGTCCAGCTTCACCTTAAAGGAAGATGACTTTGAGGTCTTCAGATTACAAGCAAAAAATAGTCCTGAGGTCAGGCAAGCCCACAGTGTTGTGAATGACTTTCACCAGTGTTTGCAAATTCATTTTTGCATAAATGTAGCCAGAGATAAAAGTGCTGCAAACATGAAACAAATTAAAAGCTTTATCCCTTCTTAAAACGAAAAAAACAGACAAAGAGTGAAACTGCCTCATCAGCCATGGATGGAAGAACTTGCTTGAACAGAATTAGAATACAGGGACACATCACCAAGATCAAAACTCAGTGAGAACTTTTGAGTAGTTCTAATGAAAGATGTGTTTATCTTACAGTCTGTAAACTCAGTACTTCCTTCTCTTTGCCTTCTGGAGGATCTGAGAAGAAATGCAAAGAATGACAGTGGTATGTAACATTAAGATCAGTCCAGGCTACAAAAATAAAAGCTGTGGCTGACTTCCTTTAATGTGCAGGAAGCTGCATTTCTTCCTCTGGGGATGTTCCAGGGAACGCGATAGAGCAGCAAGGACTGTTTATGGTCTTTCTACTCACTGTTCCAGTTCACTATTCCAGTAGCAGGCTGGACATGAACCAGTTATACCAACCCTGAAGAATTTTCTTCAAGAAAATTCTGACTAGAGCACTTAAGAGTCTCAAAATGTTTTGTGATAAGGCAGAAGACGAGCAGGAGAGAGATGAAATACTGAGAGGAGGTGTCACAGTTATAACACAATCCCAAAACCCAAAAAAACCTAAATACATTTCACGTAGCATTGCAATGCCGTACAACTCACTCACGAGCTTCTTATACCCTCTTATTGATTTGAACTCCAGCTTCAGATATAAAAAGCCTAGCAAACTAATTGGGCCAAATTTATCCCTGATGCAATCCTATTACCTGCAGATGAATTTAGGCTATGTTGTTAATCCTACTCCTACCTCTGCCTTTTTTCCCTAAATAAATTCTAAAATAATCAGTTTTATTGTTCCTTATTACATCATGCAATAGAAATTTTTGGATCTTATTTTGATGACAGACATGACTGCAAAATTGCATACTATTTAAAAATAGTAAGCAATTCTCTCGGTCTTACTTCCATGTAAGTGTAGATTAAAAACATGTCAGTTTTATATTTTAAACTCTCATCCTCTGTGATAGGATCTTTAAAAGCTTGCTGGAAATCAGACAGAATATATTTTCTACTTTGATTTCATACTTATATCTAGAGTTTACTTTCTCTTTCCTCTTCATCTAGAATACAAACTTCAATCAATTTCCACAGTTGTCCTTAAGCCAGTAGGAAAATGGCAGAAGTCATCTAGGTGCTCATTTTCCTCTAGATGAAAGTAATGTAATTTTAAGTCCTTCATAATGACCATCCAGCTTGATAAGAGAAGATACTTTCTATATTTGCACCTCTTTTGTCACAGTCTCCTTTACTAAATATGATAGCCTTATCACAGGTGGTCTACCATGGAATTTTACCTACAGTATTTTGTATCTAAAGCATTTTTTACCTCAAACTGGCACGTTATCAAGCGTATTCATCGCTTAAGACCTCAGGCAAAAGACTGAAGAGTTTTATAACTATGAGTACAGAAATGATTCCATTAGCCAACTATTTCAGATCCACAAGTGACAGTCTTCACTAATGACTAGTATTTCAGACATATGTACACATATATGTATACACACATATATATACACTCTACATAGAAGCATCACTTAAGGCATCTAGCACATAAAATACTGTCTAAAGTATGACAAGCCTTCCAGCCACTATAATAATACAAATAAATAGTATCCCACACAGAAGCTACGGTGAATAAATTGGAATTCTTACAAGCCCTCAGTGAACGAAAAAAAAATTTACATAACCTTTTGTCTGCTTAAAAAAAAAAAATCCCTTTCATCTATCATTTACTATAACAACGTACTGACTGGCACAAAGCAGGCCATGTTAAGTTCCTTATTTTGACAGGATAAGCATCACGTGAACTGTGTGTAATGTTTGGCAGAATGTGGAGGTTTTCCGCATCCTATATGTGCGCCAAACCATGAACTTTTTATATTATTTGGCATCGCTATTTACAACTATAGTACTCCAGTCCTCCAGGAAGTTTAAACTATTAATATATTCTGATTACTTTTTCCATTTTTTCCCCCCATATCTTCCATTAGGAATTGTCCTAATAAAAAACTGTTTACACTTGAATTACAAAGTGTGCCATAAAAGTTTTTCTTCACCTGAATGAGGCAATTGCCTCACAGCACTGCAGTGCTGAGAGCTCTAAGTGCATTCTTTCTCCTTTGCAAGGCTGAGCTGTCTTAGGCATTTATTAATAACTCCCTTAAACTATTCATTTAGTGGAGATTATGGATTTACTAAATTCAGACAGACAATGCTATAAAAGAATACTTGCTAAAACAGCCACTAAACAAAGATGATTGAAATGTAATAGTTTAAAACATTATGTTTTTTCCATGTTGTAACATTACTTGCTCTATTATTGCAAGCTCAACACTGAGTGAAGAAAAAAGCTTTCCTCTCCTCTATTTTTATTCATTCCAGGACACTGACAATCAATTCATTCCAAGTAAAAGAACAAAGAATTGGTTGCAGTATGCAGGTAACCAGGATTGATGAAAGGCCAGACCCACTGCTTCAAAGGAAGGAAGTATTGAAACCAAAGGTGAACCGCACTTATTTATCCTTGGCTACAGGAAAGGTCATAAGCATGTGATGGTAATTGGCTACAGTCCCCTGGAGTTTGAGCATTGGCCTCAAAGAAGGCTGAAGTCACACGGCCAAAAATTAGGCTACAAGTTTCTCATAGCACCCCCATGATGCCAAGTGCCAACAAGATAAAACAGTATTTGTGAGCAGTTCGCATTTCATGTGTCACTATAACAATGTACAACATTATAATTTTCTCATCTGGTTTTACAAATAGGCATGGGAATGCAGTATGGATGTAGTCTTTGAGAAACAGAGCTTTATTGTAGAGTTCAAGTGAAGAACAGAAAGAAAATGCTGAGAAAGTTTGTTATACTTAATTACAACAGGTAAAATACTATTTTTATAAGATAGCTTTTGTAGAATTGCATATCATGAAATCTAGGACTATTGGCTTGATTTTGCTGTAGATATAGCACGTCATAGCTAATCCTTTGTCAACTGAAAAAATTATTTCCCTATGCAATATTTATATTAGTGCACATGATACGCAAAAAGTATTAATAGAACTACCCCATCAAGAGCAAAGCGTGAACGATGACTAGTTCTGAATTCACCCACAAGTAAAAATTATACTTTGGATCAAACACAAACCCAACATTTCAAGCTGTCTTCCCCACCAAACAGGATGAAAGTAATGGAGACCATGGGAAAACCAGGCCAGAAATATAGAGAGAGAATATCAATGTCTAACAACTTCTAGATGGAATTTCTCACTCCTTTAATGGTTTGATTTGTTTATAATTTGACAACTGATCTCTTGCAGGCTTCAAAACTGCGCCTTTTAGCTTGAAAGTTTCCTCTGATTTCACCAGCAGCATCATGCAAATTTGTAATAAATGAGTAAGTTTTATTCATTAATTTTAAGTGTTTAATGGATAGTCACACTGTTCTGTATTTAACCTTTTTGAAGACTTGCCTAATAAGTTTTTGCCTCAAAGATACTGGAGTTTATTTAAGATTAAATAGCAAATGTTATTTAAACCAAAGAAAAACATTTATCTAAAGAAAAATGGTATCTTATCTTTTTTTTTCCTAGCTCACTAAAACTTTACTAAGGCATTCTGCTATTAGACAGCTCTGCCTAAGTTCATGAAAATCTTTCTTTCCCATTAAAAAACCCCAAACATATATATGTTTACATAGGAAGAGACATACACATGTGTTATTGCTGTCTAACTAATCTAAGTCAGGAAGGCTGATAGCAACTTGTGTTACAGCAGAAGAGCAGTACCCACTTAAATTCTAAAATAAGAATTTAACAGCATATTAACCTTGAATTAGTCCTCTTCACTAATACAAATTTAACCTAGCACCGGAGGATGCACAAAGAAACCAATTAGGCATTTCAGTTACACATGCAACTCCCCCTTACAGGAGGACACAAGTGGATTAATGATCCTCTAACACTTCCCAATGAACCACCACAGTAAGATACCGAGGGTCAAACATTTGAGTTCTATGTAGCAGAACAATGGGAAATGCAGTCTTTTTTTTTTTTCCCCCCTAACAGCAAAACCAAAGTAGTATTTTAATCCTGACTATAGCAATACCACAGTCAATAAGTATCTGGAGCTAGAACCAGCACAGGTGAGTTTAGAATGGGGACCTAAGCAGGTCTAAGTAGGAGGATTGCAATTATTTTTCCCCAAAGGTTGAATATCTTTGCCGATCAGAGGTAAATATAGCATCGTGGGTGATGAGCAATGTACGGACGGTACAGCCTCTGGTTGTGATACGATATGGCTGTGTAATGCCCTGGTGGTTGGCCTCCCAGGACTGACAGCCGCTGCTTTTCCAAGGGGTTAGTAGAGCAGAGCGCTGGTGCTGCAGCTTGATCACGGCAGAAGGTCAGACTCCACGTAAACAAGAGCTGACACCCCTTTATTCAGTACGTCCTCCTGGGGGAGGATCCAAAGCTTCTGAGTGAAATTCTATATAACAGAAAGTAGACTATGTGCCCAAGAGTCAAGAATCATCCTGACGTATTATTGATTAACACCTAGCAGACACACTATAAATGAGGTATAATTTATCAGGACACAGTGACAGAGTCTTTGCTTTCTTAAAGCTCATCGTCTATTCACTCTTCTAACTTCCTTTTGGCTAAAGCAATTTCTTGAGTTCGTCGTCTTCAGCCAAGTGTCATCTGTTCTCTCCCATAATCGTTACCCTTCTCACTAATTAGTAAGGTTTAGCTTCCTCCTGTTACACACTTAATTAACTTCTCCACCTTTGGAAAAGCAATTTCCCCTGCACGAATTACTATCATGACGGTTTCATACAATGAACTAGTTCTAAGTATAGTCTTCAAATGAAGCAGTGCTGTTCAGAAAGACAGTGGAAGGTGCAGAGGACTTTCTGAAAGTGAACTGATCTTATGGGGATGGCAGAGAGAACCACGCAGAGAAAAACCTCAGTATGAAAAAACCCATTCAACGTACCCCCATTAGCCGGTGCGGGAGGTACAGACTGGCTAACGTACGAAAGAGATGAAGAACGGCTATTGTGTATGGCACGTGCTATTCGCCAACATTCATGCAGTCACTTCATAGTATTTTAATGTTTTTACCTGCATAGTAACAGTGAGTGCAACGGAGTTCAAAGCTCCATTTGTTGCCCTGCCTCCCTTGAACAGATACAGCAGTAAAAACACTTCTGCTGAAAGGCTGTACTTGATAGGCAAGAGACAGAATGAGATGGCGACACAGAGGTAAATCAAATAGTCACAGCTTAAATGAATGGCAAATCACTTGTACAGAACAGAATATAAGCCTCTGGATTTCCTCTCCAATCTCTTACCCTGCAAACATGCTGCCTATGAGGTAATTTCTAAATTCTTGATAACACTAATCGCACGAGAAGGACAGATATCAAGTTATTTCCTCCTATTACTCAATCCTTATAAGCGGTAAAACAAAGGAAGATCAAGTGTTTTATTGATACAAATTTACGCAAATACATATGGGCTCACAATGCCTAGCCTAGATTCACTGTGATGTATTGAAACTCCTAGTTACATGGAAAAGAAAAAAAAGGAGACACAGTCATGTGAGTTGCCTTTTTAGGACTATGTCCAGTTTCTCACTCTCATCACTGGCACCAGAAGCAGGAAGTCACGGAAATCAAGGGATGTAAAGATGATAAATGCCATTAATTTAATATCAGCTTGCCACAAAGTCATCAGATACCCCTACTTGTTAGTTGTGCTATAAGAAAAACACTCATTTTGGTCAAATAAATGGTAGCAGCTTTTTAGATGCTGGGCTAATTCTGAAAACTAATGGCCTATTTGGAAGAATGCACATAAACAAATCTCTGCCTTTGGTTTCATCCCAGACAGGACTATGGAACGGGTTTGTATCGCGCTCACTTGGCCTGTGGCTTATTTAATACTAACAGTTTAGAGTGAGTGGAGAAATGGGAACGGCATAGTATCCTCATAACATTTGTCTTCTCGACAGAGATTACGAGCAAATAACGCATGCAATACCTCCTCAGAAGCACATATTAGATCATTATTATGTTTATTTTTCATTGTTAGCAGTTGTCATTCAGATAAGTTCTACGAAGCAATCATTTTCTAAATGTTCATTGTGAGTAGAGTATCAAAACATTAAGTGCCTGAAAAAGATTTTTATTAGCGCTAATCCATTCCTTTTTTTTTTTTTTTTCTTTTTTACAATTTAACAGTTCTGGCCTGCTGTGTTTCTCCAATACTTACTGTTCTCTGGCCACTTGTGAAAAACAAGTTGTGCAGCAAGTGATGTGCACAGGCAGGAGGTATTACAGGTGCAGAGAGGTCCTGCCTTCTGGTACTTGGTCTTTTACACTATGTAAGTCACATTCATAGCATAACTACAACAGACAAAATTTATGAAAAAGAATGATTATTTCCCTCTTTTCTTGGTCCTACTCTCTCTTTTCTCAACATTCGTCCCCTAACCCCCAAAAAAAAAACCCCAAACAAACCAACCCTAATCTAAGTGCCTTCTCCTTGCTTTCTATCTGGGAAAATTGTTCTATCTGTGATTTTGTCGACCCTCCTAATCTCAGAAGGCTCAAGAATCAAATAAGCTTTTCTTAAAAGGCCAAAAGAGAAGAGCAATACAGAGTTGTCACATGCTACTGTACTAAGATTTTTAATAACTGAGGTCTGAAAACGTTCAAACATCAAAAGCTGTACCCATTATATATCACGATTGATTCATACAGGAACTAAGGCGTCTACTTAAACGCCAACGAGACTAATGATGCCTGGGGAGATCAGACAAACCCCCTGAGGGTCACACACACCACAAATTCCCTTCTGGTTTAGGATATTCCCAACCTTCAAATACATAAAAGCTGTGAAAGTACTGGGGATGTATCACATGATGCTCTTGTCCTTATAATCTTCCTGGCCACTATCAGAGGCTGGATACTGGGAAAGCAGGATGGAGCACTGGCCTTACTTCTGTTCTTTCTGGAGCAACACATCAAGAGATAGAGTGGATTCTTGATATCCCATGAAGTCTTTGAAATAAAAATTAAAAGTCTTTCCGGCAGAAGTATTCTGCCTCAACAACAAACGGTGAATTTAATAGTTGCTATATAAATTTATACAATTTTAACAGTTTATAGACGAAACAATAGAGCAGCTGTATTTAAACCATGGAAAGAGGTATACTCTGTGCCATTTACACTATAAACTCCGGAACCTGGGGGAATCTAACTGGTGCTCATGGTGCCCACGCCCCTATCCACCTCCTGCCTTGCACGATAAGGTTTTCTTTGGGTGGAAATCACAGTATATGGGTAACTGTGCACATCTGGAATGGGAGCCAGGCATTCAGATTACCCAACGTCTCTATTGCATTTGTCCCTTTCCCCTTAAAAAGCTATTGCCTGATGAATGCTCTGTGACATCTCACATGACACCAACAATCCAAGAAAGACAAGTCAAAAGAGACACCGCATTTGGGTTTTCAGCCTCAGTGTAACTACGAATGCCACAATTTGAGATACTCCTCAGATAATGAGTGTGGAGATTTCAGAAAAGGAATTCCTATGCTGAACATCACAACAATTATTTCCTCTATTCCTTCTCCTACGGTACAATACTCTGATAGCCTGTGGGAATCTAGCAGGGAATAAGAGGTTGACTCAGGGAGAGAGATTAAGAAGATAACAGGAACATTTTGCATGGCAATTGAATGAGAGGTACCAATTAGGTTAGCTGCAAATAAGTGTATTTTAACAACTTTAATTAAAGACGATCAACAAACAGTAACTTTAAACAAAACCTTTTTTCCTCTACAGCCATTTCCTCCTGTTCATGCTTTAGTTCACCCTTAACATTACTAATTTGCTAAATCATAAGCAGATAGAAATTACCTTGGTAAAACCCTAACCCTGACATAGTTTTTCCGCTGGCAATGCCAGAATTTAATGAAAATTGGAGGTCGAAGTTTTGCTGTTAAAGTAAATGTAAAAAATTAATAAACACAAAAGTTCTATTATTCTATTCTAGCTATCTTAGTTCTAGCTAACAAGGAGTAGGGGGAAGGAAAAAAAAGTGCCACTTCTGAAGATCATGTATTTCTTTAAATTTATCAGAATTCAAGTAACCTTTTCTTTCCTTTTAATTAACAAGATGCATTAGGACACTAAATCTAGGAATCTGAAGTTTTAATTAATTACATTGCTTTTAGCTAATGATCTTTTACAACTCACCTCAGTGTCCCAGAGCAAGCAGGAGGGCTATAATAAGATCCACATGGATCGTAAGATCACCGCTGGAGTTGCTCCAGAACATTATCAGAAACACAGATGGGATTTCTAGCTGTTACAAAATGCTTTCATTCGGCAGAGATCCTGTAGGGAAATTCCTAGTTGTAACGTTTATTCATTAGAATGTCAAGTAAAGCTGATCAATTATGAAATGCATTGATTTGTGGATGCCTCCTTCCCTCTCGCCCAAATAAAACCATAAATTGATGTGCTCTAACCTGCAGGGTCATGTTACTTGTTAATGGCAAATATTCATACAGCTATTGATCATGAGAGAAGATTTTCATATATATTCCAAAGGTTTCGTGATTTTTTTAGCAGGAACTCCATATTAGAATTAGCTGCGTACTATTGCTCCTGTTTGTTATTCCAGTATTTGATAAATTTCATTTCTCTAATCATGAAATGCAAGCCGTGCAGTGCAATACATATCACAGCAGCTGCACGGCACAAAAATAGATCCAATAGGAAGAAGACTCATAGAGCTACCTGCTGACAGAGAACTAGTGATCTGGTAAATGTTCAGAAATACTCTGCATACATTATAGCAAGCCCAGGAGTTCATTTGTCAAGATGCTGCAAGGTCCTCAATTTAACGTAAAAGAAAACAAACAGTTGCTCAAGAACCAGCTGACAGCTCCTCCCTTGCCACTTAACAGCAGAAACACGCTATTGAAAATGTAGATCCTCTTGTACACTAATTGCACAACTGTAGGTTTCTTAAAAATCATGTTGTGTCACAGAACACAATGAAAAAAGTGCACCCAGTCAGGTGCAACATATAGGAATAGGGAAGAAGGAGCAAAACCCCATAAATAATCCCCAAACAGATACCGATATGATTTGACTGAAAAATAGAGCTGCCTTTTCAAATTTATTACATTTTGCTTTGATGACTGTTATTTGTAGGTCCCCTCTTCTTTGCTGCATGACTGAACATTCAAGAATGAGACCTTTAGACTCAAACATGACTTAACCTGATAAATTTCTAACTCAATTTACAGCAACGTGATGCATATGCTAAAACCCATCTAACATAAATATTTAATGAAGAAATAAACCTGCCAGAAGAATAAATTCACAGCACATTTAGCGTATAGCATTTGAGAGGTGTCTGCCGAGTAGGTTTTGCTGTCGAGACAAGGTTTTAAACTGCCAATAGTTTAAAAGAAGTAATTTTTCATTGCATTTCATTCGTAAGCTCTGCTCCTTTTGAGAGACTCCAGGCTGTCAAGGTTAATTGAACCCTCAGGGCCCTCAGAATGACTGTACTCATTGGGGCTCCGCAGGCTCCAGGCTCAGCTCCCTGATTCTTTTGCTCTAAATCTTGTCTTGAATGATCTTTTTCATAAATACAATTTCAACTTTAATCTCCACGACGATGATCTGATCTAATGCTCTGCTTTAGACCTGTATCTCTCTGCCCAGACTAAAAGTCTGTCTTTCTGTCATTGCCTGATCAGCTTCAACCACCATATTCTAATAATACGGAGTGGAGAAACAGACAGGGAGAATTTTCTTCTTGTCTAGACAGCGTGACCTGCGCCCATGGATGACACACTCGCTAAAATTCCACATCCAAACTTTTTGAACTACTCTGCTTTCTGCCAAACTTTTTTAAAGACGCAGTCATGCCACAGCCTCAGAGGTGTTTCAGAGAGCTAAGTGGCATTCTGCCTCTCCTCCCCCAGTCTCTGGGTACGCTCACGACTGCTGCCTGGCTGCCTCTTTCTTCCCAACGCTTGTCTGGGGGCAGATCAGCAAAATCACTGTATTCTTAGTTCAGGATTTAAGCATGCTGCCTTTCCATCGGCCATTCACGGTCATTCTTCCCTTTTTGGAAGCCTGTAATCATGCGACTCATCAGTTTTACTAAAGCCAAGTACTTTTATACAGAGGTTGGAATAAGTATCAAGGAAAAAAGACCATAAGAAACAAACGAGCTATGTTTGTATTTAGTCTCATCTAATTTTATGCTTCACTACAAAAAAAATTAGCCAAATCTCCCTGCTAAATTAGTCTAACACCTCTAAGCCAGTTGTTTTTTTCTCCTAGCAAGTGCAGGTGCCTCATTGTGTTTTGAAGACCTCCTTTCCCTTAGGAAAACCGACTTTAAGAGAACTTTGGCTTCCCTTCTGAAGCAGTGCTTTTCAGAATTTAACTTGTCAAGTTCTCTTTTGGGAATGTAATTCTAGTGAAAAGGACAAATGTCTGTTTTGGATGTCTTTTGTCAGTCAGAAAGAAACACATACCTCAGCACCAGGCTGTTTTGCAGAATAAATTCCACTACCTGACAAATTATGTCCAATGGCTGGTTTGTTTTTTTTTTTCAGGTTTAAGGTATTAAATCTCTTAAGACAGGAGGATTGCTGATGTCCTTAAAAAGGAAACATTTTCTCCCAAAATAAAATTTTGTACAAATAAAATCAAATACATTCAACTTTAGAAAGAGTCATACACAGAAAATTATAGCTTGAAAGTTAAACTGAAAAAGTGAAATACAGAAAGAAGGATACATTTGTCAGGAGTCTATTGACAAAAGTGAACTCAAGTGGGAGTGTAAAGTAGCGATCACCCTAAAACCTAAACTAGCCACTCGCTATTATTCCCATGAATTCAAATATTAAGAGAAGCTTCTCAATTCCGTAACAGTCAAGACAAATGCTTTATCAAATTATATTAAAAATCATTGAAAACACCCCAGAGGAGAAGCTTCCAGGTCTGCTTTCCTTGTATTTACGTTTTTCAACAGTCTATGGAAGATTTTAATTTATGTAGTATTTGAAACTCAGGTAATGCTATAACAGATGGATTGATAAAGTCACAGATTCGCCAGTTCAGTAATAAAGAAAACCCCGATACTAGAAATCTATACAACTTGTGCTACATATTGAACGACACCAGGCTGTACCATCACACCCATGTGTTCTGTGTGCTGTAAATGATGTGGCTGATGAAACCTGACACAGTACAACATACCGGATCAAGAATAGAAATGTAAATTAAACCCTTCCAGACCAAGTAGCATCTTTGTACCATTTTTTATTCCAAATGGGAGATGTACTACCACCATTTGCTTTAATCATGATCTTATTATTAAAGCTGTATCACCCCTGCAGAAGTGATTGAGTTCTTCAATTGTATAAGAATAATTCTCTTTTTTCTCAGGGTCCACTTTTTTTTCTTGGGTCCACTTTTCCCTCAGGTAATCCTTGCCTCGTAAGAGATTAGCTATGTTTTTAGAGGCATCATACATACAAAGTCTCCCAGTTTCCGTATTTCCTCAGTTGGTTCAAAAGCACACGTTCTTTTAATCTGTTTCTTACATCGAGAACCATTCCAGCTAGCGCTGACAGAAATGTATTTTGCTCTGCTTCAATTTTTCCTGACGGAAGTCCTTTCCCTTTCCCTGAGGAAGTAGTCACTGGAACCAAGTAGGGTGCAGGAAGGTATCAGCATTTCTGTTTATAAAGCAGCATCTTCCACTCTGCTCTGTCAGGAATGCTAAACTGCATCTCAATTACTAAGCTTCACCATGGAAGATTCATGCAGCCTTCTGCACCCAGAAAGGCAATAATAATTAACTTCTCAATAAAGCTGTAATTAATTATTGACAATTTAATGTCCCTACTTTTAACCTTAAATAAGAGGCAGGAATTACTGGCTGTCATCTCTTCTTTAGCACTGCCAGGTGCAGCACACGTGTTCTCAATCAGGTCATCCCAACTCCAGCAGCCACTTACACAACCCATTCACGCTGTAGCTGCATCTTTCCCTGCAGAATAGTATTGGAGTCTTCATTTGAATAATTTATGTCTGTATTTTCTAATAGACACTCATAGTTTAGTAAAATGAGCTACTGAACAGACCTTAGAAGTGGTTCATCTCTAGCATTTTCTGCAAAAACATGTTTCTCTGCTACTTGGAAAAACCAGAACTGTGCTATCTGATATTAAACTGTAGCACTAAATTGGAAGCTCATCTACTCCCTCTTCCAAGCTTTCTCTCTACCGCCACTTCGTGGTTTGAGCACGTCTATTAATTTATAAGGTGTCTGCTGTTGTAGATAGCTGTTAAATAGTTAATAGAGATCCATTGCACTTTGTCCAGCAGCGTAACTGCATTCTGCCTAATAAAATCCTCCTGCAGTAAGTAATGATTCTCTCCTTTCACACCTCTCACACTGAATTCACAGTTGTACGGTTATATATTTCACAGTGTACAGAAGAAAGAGACTGTATAGCTTCTCCATGTAAATTATATCAGCAGGCTTTAGAAACTCCCCAAACTGAACAATAGTTCTACATGAGTACATATTTGTAAATATATATTTAACTTATTGAAATAATAATAATACAAAGAATTAAGTTATCAAGCCCAAGGTACTGTGTTGGTTAAAGAAATCTTGCCTAAGCACACAACCTCTTACTACAGGTGTGCAGCCTAACGCCCAAGGAAAGCTTTAAATTGGTCCAGCTTTAATCGGCACCTGGAAGTTTCCTCAAAGACAAATATTTTCATTGTGAAAAGCTGTTACAGGAGTTGCCAGTTATAGGGCAGTGGAGAGAAACTCAATGTGAAAAGGTTTCTCTTATTGCTACAATGGCCTTAGGAATTGCTGAGAACAGACTTAATTACTAGAACAATAATTTTGCTGGACATCAGAGAAGAACCCAGGAGATCCAAAAGCCACAGCAACACAAAGTCAACTCAAAGCAATCTCCCCTTACTTCTCAGCTGGGGGATGTCCATATGCCACCACAAAGCATACCAGATTACACTTTCTGACAGCAAAATCACTAAGAACTCTTTTCAAAAGTTGTCTGAGAGGAGAAACAGATTTATAATGGGGGTGTCATGAGAGTTTTCATCAGCCAAAACCTACTTTTTTCATAAACTAATTTGCATTTTATTGCTCTTGAAACTGGCACAGGGTGTCATAAAATCTGAACTACCTTCGAAACAATGCAATTATCCCTCCACATATCACAGGCAAAATTTTTCAAAAGTACAGACAATTACTGAGCATTTAAGAATTTTCCTTGCCCCTCGCATTAGTGAAAGTTACTGATTAAGCAATGATTATATTTGGCTGAAAAGCCTTTGCAACAGTTTATCATTCAGGAAAGGAAAACTAACAGAAATGACAAGTTTCACATTCTAAATATACACTAATGCCAAATTTTTTTTTTTTTTGAAAAGTACTCAGTGGATATCATGTGCCTACATCTAAGGGTCAATGTTTTAGACTTTAATTCCTATGTGCATCACTAGATGGCATGTGCCCAACTTGTTGGTGAACTTCTGGTTAGAATTTTATGCAGAAGAGACATATTCAAAGACTACTCTGAGCTAGGGACTACTAGGACAGATAAGACACAGCTTTGAAATCCTCTAATTATTAGCCTATTCAGCTTCACATTTAGCATAAATGTTTTCAAAAGTGACATGAAAACAATGATGTCCAAAACAAGGAAGACCTCTTATTATTTAAAGGGAGCTGGGAAAGAAAATTTATAGGATGTCTCAAAGAGCTGCAATTTGCTTATAATTTCCAAGCCAGCTTTCTTGTCCTGATTGTGTATGTGTGTTTGAAGTATATTAAGTGGTTGAAATACAGAATGATTCAAGGCTTCACAAACTAACATTCTGTTTTATCTTTATTTTGGGAAATACATTTGATCTGTTGAAAGCCTTGGTTAGATATAAAGGGTTATACTGACTTTCTTTTTTATACATATTCTGGTTTTCAAATGGAAGGAGGAGGCGAGTGAAGACTTTCATTTAGTCAGATCTGGGTCTGGAACAGATAAAAGCATTTGGGACTGAGTGTAACCCTGTTATTACAGATCTATGCTCAGAATCCCTTGAGCAGCCTTGATATTTTTATTTACCAAACAAGCCTTCTAAATATAAGAGATATTTTACATGGGATCTCTAGTAACAGTCAAAAGCTCTTTTGAAACAGCGTTCAATTGCCCGATCCAGCTCTTTTCCTATAAACGTGTATAGCTGATCTCACCGATCGCCTACATCAGCTGGTTCAGGGAGGCAGGCTGGCTCTCCCGTTCAGCCTGACATACACGACACACAGCCTGCCCACCCCAGTGCTATCTGCGAGCGTTAGTCTCTCCACATCAGCCTTATCAAACAAGTGAGCCCTAAGGTTCTCCACCAGACTTGAACTTTGCTATTCAGTGTGGAGTTTTTACATTAACCTTCATACCATGTGCATCAGGGCATGAAAGCTTCCCATGTGGAGAGGTGACAGTGACGCGTGCCAAAAATCTCTCTTTCCATGCAATCTAACACCAAGAAAACTACAGGACAGCATTTTTATTTTTCTCATGCACAGCTCGAACCAGCTGCAGTGGAAGTACAATAACCACGCAGTGGTCACACTAAAAAAATAAGGTTTGAGAGCACTCTGTGGTCACAGGGAGATCACAGGTAGAAAGATCCTTCCATCTTGAATGCTTACGTGTTGCACGGCTGTTACACAGCACAGGGCATGGCGTGCCTCTGCTGAAGCAATGGGATGGTGTAAATCTTGAGAAGCTGTTATAGATTCCTCGGAGGGCATGTTGCTGAGATTTCTTTATTGAAGTCACAAGTTTCCTTTTGCTTGCACATATTCCCTAACACTTCCTGAAGTTTGTCACCTTCAGGCTTTCAGCGACCTCTTATTAAAATGAATTTGGCATCTTGTGCCTTTGATTTAATTCTATTTTTTTTGTCTCATGGGCATCTAGAATTAGACAATGTGACATGCAAAATAAATAGAGAACAACTTTCTCTTTATAATTTATCCACTCCCCCATCCCAAAAAAAAAAAAAAATCTAATGCCTAACACCAGAGCATGTTTTCAGGATTTTCCTAACACCCTGCACTCTCTGAAATTAAAAAAAAATTAGAGGCTTTTTCTAGGCTAAACCTGTATTTTTTTTTTAAATAAACTTAACCTTTGTAGCCCTAAGAAAATTGTCTGCTACGCACAAATCTTAAATCTCTGAAATACAGCTTAACGAGAGCACTTTAGAGCTGTTAGGAGAAGCTTCCGAAAGGGAATTAAAACAAAATCAGATGAGCCTGAAGTTCTCACCTCTGATTAGACCTTCACTTGCAAAGAACAAAGAGCTTTATTAATACACACGAAGAAATCATAGCTTGGGAACTGCGCAGGTAAGGTTATGCATTACCTTGGATTAGAATCCCTTATCGAGACATTCAAATACAAACAGTTTGTTCATTGATTCTTCTCATACTCAGCTCAGCATAAAACCATTACGAACTTGTGGCCTTGCTGGGTTCACGCACCCATCCGCTGCCCTGCGCCAGCATCCCTGCTGAAACTTAAGCGCATCCCTTTCTAGATGGGTGCCAGGGTGACCGCCCCTGTGGAATCTCTTCATCCTTCCCAAGGAGTCACACTCACAGCACCTCTCCCAGCTAGCAGAAAGTCAGACTTTTCTCATTCCCAGAAAGCTCTAGTCCACTCTTTTCAAAAAGGAAACACCTACATCAGTCTCTTTCATCCCTTGCCAGCTGCTTCTTTTTCAGCAATTCCTGCTCACTTCTAAATGAAGTTTTTTTAATTTATACGAGACTCAAAGCGCAGGTTCTTACAGTCTTTTGTACTTTCTTGCATGACTTGCAGCAGTTTCCCATCACACACTACTCAGGGGGTCTAGGTTAGTCTCTGTAAGGAATAATACCTTCCCTTCCAACAGAAGGTACAGAATTCCTGCACTACTGCATTGCTAAGATGAACATACGTACGCAAGGACATCAACTCATATCTTACATTTGCTATACACATACACATAAGCCAACCACGCCAAGTTCCAGCTTTGTCACGAATATTTTCGGCTGCAGATTTTATGCATCTATAAACAGCCTCCACCAATGTACTGTTATTCAACATGAAATCAGTAAAAGAAAAATCCTGTCTGTATCACGTAATCTCCTTCCCTCAAATATTTACTTTTACAAAACGTAGTTACTGTCAAGTGAAACAGCACGTCTGCACACACTCAACAGTCGCAGTATCGTGAATTCAAGCAGAAATTTTATTATCAAGCAATGAACTCACGGGCCGTTTAGTGCGATTAATGCATGATGAAAATCAGGCAACCATGGAGATCCAATATAAGGAAAAGATTATTCACAGAGGGATCCCAGGGTGTTAGACAGAGGTGCCTGCACACCTCTATGTTCCTTATGAAGAGTGTTTGCATTTCTCGTATTAAATGAAAGGGGAAGGTAGAGAACAGGCACAGGACGGTGGCCAGACATGCACTTGATCACAGCCAATAGCTTCAGGACTTCACAACGTACTGCAGAAGGACTGCAGATAGCTGTTTGGATTATCAAACGTTAGACAACACTCACTAATCCTCAGCTACAAGGGTTCACTGGCACTTTCCACAGTCCCTCTGGAACCCCTTGAATCCCAGCCCAGTCACTTAGCTATGTGCTACTGGAAAGGATTTTGGTTGCGAGCCACATGTGGCTGTGCACCTTTTCCTGATCTGAAAACCAGTAAACTTCTCAAGTGGGAGCATGGGAGCAAAAGTCACAATCAAGCTTTTATGAGGAGAGGCCAATTGCTCTAGGTTACACAAAATTGTGCGTGGTTGAGAGGGAGAGAGAGAGAAAGCAAAACCTAACCAGCTCATCAGACTTACGCTGCACTGCTTTTCTTCTGAGAAAATTTACCCTGCGGCAAATTGTCCACTGTAGTCTCTCTTACTGTAAGAGTCAGCTGGCAAGAGTGAACACCTCCATGTAGTTGTGAATGTTTAGTGACAGGAAAAACCCCATTTTGGATAGGTTGGGATTATCTTTAGAGCCACATATAACAGACCACTGTAGATATATACACCGACAAATCATCCTGTTTCTGGCTGGGACAGTTCTGCTTTTCCAGCGATCAGAATGGTGGGCCTGGACCCACCAGGGGATTTAGGACAGCAAATTCTCTTAACCTGTGTTTTGGCACCTACTGCCAGCTAAATATTTACAGTTTCGGAGAAGTCCAGGGAATAGCAATATATCTTGTTACTCTCTCACCAAACTATTTGTACATCTACAAGTCACCCCTTCATTATCACAGCACCACCAGTCTGCTAATACCCCCAGCAGAGACCAATGGTCTGATAGCAGTAGCACACTAAACATCAAAGATAAAAATACATTAATATTCAAGGCAATTAAATTAAGACAGTTTTGAACTAATTCTTTGAGCAGGCTAGTACTCAGAGGAAGTTAATGAAAAGTTAAAGGCCAAAACAAAAAGCTACAGAAGAGACTTGCTATTTTTATTAATAAGTAAAATACCCCGAGAATGCCTTTCTTGAGTTTTATTGCTCTCAATACTTTAAAAGGGGCTTCTCACTTAGCTAACAAAGTCTCCAACAGCACTAAATGCTCAAAACCTGTGTATTCATCTTGCGGAAACTTACAGAATGACACATTTACGTTCACGTTAGAGGATGCACACAAAGAAAACAATTCCAGCAACTTCAGGTGTGAAGTGTAAAGGCCAATCTCCCTCTCTGATACCAAGAAACAGGAGTCCAAGAGATGAGACATTAAAGAATAAGATTGGCTCTTAATTTCAGTAGTGCAGCAGAATCAGAGCCTACATCAGTTTTGTCTAAAAGCTCATTATAATAGGTAAACCACCTGCATATACATCTTCTGAGCTCCTGCCTCTGTTCATTCAATGAGTCAGAAGGACTAGCATTTCATACCAGGAACTGTTTTGCAAAATTAGGCTCATTCATGGATGTCAAAATGCTGTTTGATGTTCATGCTATGTCATACACGTCCTGTGGAGTTCAATTTTAACTCGGACTATGTGCACAATATAAAACCTGCAGGTATTATTTTCTGGACTTCGCTGAGGGAATCTCGGTAATGAGGAGAAAACCATAAAAAAAAGGTATAGAGCAATAGGTATCAGGAGATGTATTCATGACCATTATGAAGAGAGGTGCCCATCAGTTTGTTCCTGTGACTGAGCTATGAGTGAAATCCAATTTGCCTAGGTTTCATTGTGTAAACCAGGCAAAAAGAAAATAAATTTGTTCTACAATAAATCAATTTTTCCATACTGAAGGAAAATCAAATTCAGAGAGGAAAAAAAAAAAAAAAATCAAGATTAAAAAAGCCTATACAGAACTAATGAAAACCAGACAGACATAATCAAAATAGAGCACTGACTTATTTTGTTGCCACGGCTATAAAGACATCTTTTAAAGCTTGCCCCCTTCTGCTGATCACAAAACAGAAAGGTGCTATCCTTTGCGTGCTACCAGTAGCTTTTTTTTTTTCCTTAAGTGTTTGTGGTACCTTGCAAACATGATGAATTAGGTTTACAAAGGTTAATTAGCTTTGTCCTATAATTCTACTCCAATGCAAAACTATTGGTTCTCAAACACATAGGGAGATACCTCTCCAATTCTTATTGTACATGCCATGTAGTGGAATACTCCAAATACCTCTGCTCTTTTTCCTTGGCACGCAGACAGAACATTGTAACCCCTTACTGCAGAACTGCTCCAGTGCCAGGGTTATGTCCAGACACAATCTATGCAAGACAGAAAATCTGATTTATGGAATGGACTAATCAGCTTGGCTCTGCGCTGCTTGAAAAAGCTACAAAAAGCTTCAGATGCTGCACTTTGTACAGGGTCAAAGAAATGTAAATCTCTTACAGCAATGTATTCAATATCCAGCACAGAAAAGAAAAATTAAAAACCAGAGCATTACTCGTTATTTAAAACAAGTGACTATGAGCAGAAACTTCTTGAAACCCAACACAGCCTGGTCACAGGATAGTATAAGAAAAATCAGAATGATGGTAGAATAAACTGAAGGAAAGCCACAACATAATATTATCAAGTTTAGAGTTCGAGTTAATAGCATTACTTGCTAGCATCAGCCACTCAGATGTTCAATTAGCCCAGTAATCTCTGGTTTGGAGGATGATATTTTCTCTTATTAGAACGGCACAGGAAGTCCAGCTTTTTGTTGCTGCTGTTACTTTTGTGAAGTAATTTTCTACTTCAACACTGAAAACGTTACTTTTCCATGGCTGGGTATCTTTTCTAGAGATGTCAGTGATATGCAGAAGTGTCAAAATAATAGAGCAAAAATTGCTTGATGTGGTGGACAAATTGCCTGATGGATTTTTTACATCTCTAAATATAAACACAACTGAGCCAAGCACTCTGAAAAAAGAATTCTTTAAAATGTTAATTTTGTTTACCAGCAGAGACGTGGTTATTTGAAAGAGGTGATGTCTCTTAAATAGGTACCTTTATCTCTCATACCATAGTGGGTTTCTATTCAATTGTGCAGACAATATTTTTAGTGCAGTTATACTTGCTGCATACACCTTCCCCTTAAACACCAGGGTAAGTTGTGTTCTCCCCGAGACATACAAGTATTGCTCCAGTTGATGTGAACAGGACATGGTTTTTATCAAGGAAAGACCTTGCAGAAATGCAAGTTAAGAGATTAGAAGTACAAACATCAAGCTGAAGAAAACTGGAAAAATACTTGGCAGATGTAAGAAGTTACTTAGAAATCATCTGCAAGATGAATAGCAGAGACATTTTTCCATTAATATATTTCCTTGAAAGCTGAAAAAAGGAAATAATGCTCCCGTTTCTTTGCTGAGTTGGTTCCATGCTCTAAGTATACCGTGTCTATTTACAGAAACAGAGAGCAGCCATCTGAAGCTACACTGGCAGTGTTAGCTGCCCTTTGTGAGGAAATGCTAAGATGCAAAAGGAGCTGCCTGTCCTGTTTCAGTACTGCTTAGTGCTCTGCTCGCATCTCCACCCTAAACTCAAGAGGTAGCATCAAACAAGTCAGGGTAAATAATACAGAGTTCTACCGTATCTCATATGAGGCTTTACATCGTAACATGTAAGCATAATCAGTTACTTGGCATAACATGCAAATAATCTGTTCCATTACTGTACAAATATCTTAAGCAAGATTGTAAAAGTAACGCAATGATTCAGAAAACACTGACTCTTCAAACAAAAATATGAGGCATCTGTGTTTTCTAAATTAGGGAATCATATTTATCAGAAACAGTTCATTCCCAGGCTCATGGTAAGCCAATTTCCATGCTGGTTTTGGTCTCTGATGTGAAGTCACCTCCTGATTTGCAGAGTGCTGCAATTTTTCTGTTACAATCTTAAATTGAGTAATACCATCTAAACTGAGGCACACAGTTCTCAACCAGTTTAGGAGTCTATGAAAAACATGTTCTTACAGGTATAGCCTGTGTTCCAGATCTTCCAATATTCTGTACCATCACAATTTAAAGATAAATTAATACAAGATTCATTGTGATCTGCCTAATTTATAGAATCTGGATGTTGCATGAAATTTTAGTAATCCAGAGGTGATTGGGGCCCCACCAAAGAGTTTTGTTCTATAGTCCTTCTCTTTCAGTGCCATAACCCATAACAACAAAAATAAAATCAAGTAACAACTGCTAATTTTAGTGTATTATGTCGTAAGTCCTCATGACCGACAGAAATATGCCAAGCAGCTGTGTTCCACACCGCTTTCAGAGTTTCAGTATATAAAAGTTGTAGTAGCATTTTTATTGTCTTTTTACCATTTACATTAAATGAAATTCCATCCACTACAATGGGTGATTTGCAGGGTCTCACTGCTAACATGGAATTCAGCTTTCAGGAGAATGACCATAAATGGAAAATCATAAATGAAAAAGGACAGAAAAAAACCCCACTCAAGACACTGTCCTGAAGCAGGGATTGTAAAAGAAAATAACGCTAAAAATAGAGCCTATCATGAGAGCAAAGTTAGTAATAGCCCTGTTTAGTCGGGAAGAGAATTTCAAATCTTTCACTTGTAGTTCCAGTATTTAACATAATTTCCAACCCCAAAAAGCTCAAGCTCACCAAATCTGTGAAAGGACTGTGATGGCAATATGGTTTATGTGGTGTTGAAAGAAAACAATCACTGTTTGGCTGACAGCCCTGCCGCCTTACGCGGGGCTGGCAATACATACTTGGGTAGGTACATTTCAGCAGGACGGGCAGAGTACAATCAAACACCAAAACATATCTGTTGCCATCTGAGATTCAGTTTGCCTTGGCAGTAAATGCATTTTTTTCGCTCCCAGGCTATGGGATATAGGTGTATCAGTATTGTAGTTATCTAAACAATACGAGCACCCTTCTGCAAGACCCTGAGTTAAAGGCTCCTATACTGAGTTCATATTCATTCTAATCTTTACAGAATTTCTCACGTTTATTCTCTTTTGTTTTCTTTCACAGAAAAAGTTTGGGTACAATCAAAAACTGTGGTATGTTAAGTTTCTATTTGGTCTTCATCAAGGAAGTGTATATAAAATTGCAGGCTGTGAGATTAGTCGGTAGGCAGATTTCAGCTTCTTTCCATCTTTTCTGGCCATTTAATAGCTTGGATAAAGGCTGATTGGCATTTGCATATTTTTCAGTGTGATGATAGATTTGTTTTTCTAATTCTCTATTGACAGTATATTGACAAGACACTGCTACAGTACCGATGATCATATAGTATAATATAATGTGTAATCAGATTCACCGTACTTAGAACCAATAGTAATTTAGTCATGGATTTGAGCTTTAATTGCTTTCTTTGAGTAATTTTCATCATATTGAGCTATCAATTTGAGCTATATTAGACTACTCATGTCATTCTGTAATATAATTTTATTCTTTATTGACATAAATACCCTGTAACCAATTTGGCTAGCCATTAGGTACATTTAAGCCTTACTCAAATTCAATGATGTAAAAAAATATGCAAAATCTTGAATCAGTAACTAAACAATAAACACAGCAGACAAAATATCTTGCTACGGTGACATTTTGTGTCATTTCTGTGTTTTTGAAAGCCATAAGATATATTCATTGTCACATGAACTATGGCAGCACAGATTGCCATGATAGATAAACAGGGAGAATGCTACCCTACCTGATGAAAACACAGGGGAATCTGGTTTCTAGAGTTTGATTCTCTCACCTCTTACGTCAACTGGAGATTCCAAAGATCACCATTAGTAAGTCTTCCTGGTGTTGCAACTAAGACGAGCCACAGCAAAGCCCCTCCACTGTTTTCTATTTCCTATGAAGTCTGCTAAGTTACTGCATTTTGATGCGTTCTTCAAACGTATTTCTAGAGGGCACAGAGAGATACATCTGGTAGGAATCTCAGCACTTCATTCCATGGACATCGTAAGCATTGGATTTGCACACAGCTGCTATCAGAGGAAAAGTAACACATTCCTTTACATCTTATTTTTACAAACTGACTGCCTGAGAAAATCTAGGGTTGAGCAAATCTGTTTCTGAAGTTTTTCTGCTTTATTTCGGGCGATATTGATCAAGAGAAGCTGTTCTTTGCTTTCTATGGGTGATGACAGTACACAGAACAACATGTCAGGAATTCCTAGCTCATACCACTCCGCAACTGAATATAATGAGATTAGGAAACAAGACTGAAATGTTAGGACAAGTGTGTTGTTTAATTAATAAAGAAAAGTATTTTCCCTGTATATGTGTGAAACAGCAATTGAGGAAGCAAGTAGGCAGGCAGGCGGAAACAATACTTCTGCACATAATATAGGTTCAAGAACCATTCAATTCTCAAAACGGTATTTTCCCAGAAAATCCAGAGTAGGCTGATGGGAGTCATTCTTCTAGCCTCAAATATTCATAAAACAGCTTATCTGCTACTTAAGTGTTTTACAAAGATAAAAACATTTACCAAAATTACATAAATATTTTTATATATTTATGAATAAAATTTTACCAAATTCTAGTCCTCTATACTCCATAAACATATCTCCTTAGAGAACTAATTTACAAGACTATCTTTAATTACATTTACAGAGCACATGGGATATTTTAAAATACTTGGATTTTGTTTTTTTTAAAGACAGGCTGGTGGCTGGGGTTATTCAATGAACAACTGTGATCATTAAAATTTAGAATAAAGTACAGCTCTCTATGGCTTCATTTATGTTCTTAAAATACAAAATAATGAGAGTTTTATAATCTGAATCGATCTCTTGATTTTTATGGGTTCAGTGTTTAATGTATTTCTATTTAAGGGAAAACAATATTTTTCTTTGAAATAAAACTGTTTGTGTTTTGATTTCCGAGAGAACGTGGCAATCCCTAAGGAGATAGGGAATACCTCTCACCTGATTGGGTTCTACCAGTCAAAAGCCCGTTGTTTAAACTATGATATAAAAACACCAGCCGCATTAGAATAGCTAGCGCACCAGTCCGTTGGGCACCAAATTGCAGCTGCAATACAACTATCTACTGTACCAGAAACTTGATTTGAAAGTAGACTCCCAGCACTGCAGAGTATCTTTCATAATTTCCTATCATTCACTGCATTAGATTCATACTGACCAGTAGGATGTGAGAATAAAACTCTTTAAGATGGAAGTTAAAAAAACAGAAGAAAATTATCATTTTACTTACCCACTTTTTCTCGACTCTTTTCTGACTCTAGCAGCAAGCTCTTCTACCACTGTCAGCATAACATTAATGTACAGATATTAATCCCCTCCACAAGTATATTTGCTAGACATTCACAGAAATAGGAGTATATGATAGTATTACTATATGCAATTAGTGAACCTACTTAAGTTGAAAGCATGGACAAAAAAACCCCAACCAACAATGGGAGTGTTCCATAGTCTTTTTTCCCTCTCCTTAAAATACCTCAAAATACAACTTGCCTTCTCTATTAACTTGCTCTGCCACGTGCCCTGTCAGCATGCCCTTCTTGCCATGAAGCAATCTCTTCCTCCTGCCAGCCAGGTGACAGCCTCTGCAGCATTATCTCGTCACCATAAACAAACACCTGCCAGGAGTTAGCACCCGTCTGATAACAAACTTGCAACGATAAGGCTGCAATCAATTCTCATCAAATCTTGCTCTAAGGTGGTCTCTAGATGCTGTGACATATCATCACAAGCACAATCATGCTGACTGTGGAAACTTGGTTTGAACTGCTGGTCACCATCCATTATGTTCTGGTGTTACTAAACACTCAAATTTTGAGGTTTTTCTGTTAATCTCTATTCAAAATTAAATTTCTTTCTTTGTCAGTTAGGAACAGTTTTCTACACATCACAGAAATATTTTCTACAATAATTTTCTGAGTAATGTTCTAGAAGGAAAAACTTTAATAAAGAAAAAAATAAATCCCTGATTTTTTCAGAGGGACCCTGATACCACAATACTTTGAGGTTCTGCAGTTCTCTCCGCTTTCACAGAGGGTCTTTTATGAGTTGCCTTATGATCAAGCAAAGTCAAGCAGACTGGCAGTGCTGAGTTTCATTGGGTATCCTGAGCACTGCAAGATTATCAGCTCACCAAGTAGCCCTTGTGCTCAAGTAGCCTCTTGTCCGAGCTAACACCTCCCAGCAGCACCACCCACATTCGTCATTGTGGTTTCCTCTTGCTGTCCTACATGTTTCTCTCACATATATGGGAGAACCTCTAGGGTTTAATGGATACTGCTCGGCTCCTTTCATGGAAGTTGCCACAATAGCCTTCTCAGAAATAAGTAAACAAATGTCTCTGTGACAATGCCACTCTGACACTCCTGTTGAGACACTTCTCTTAGACAATTTACTGTTTAGGGCATTAAACATTAGATAAGACACATTCAAGATGAAAATCAAGCTCAAAAGATGATTTAACTGCAGTCAGATGACTTGCAATTATTTAGTACAGAGGGAGAGGAGAAAAGACAGCAGTTCATCCTAGAAACTAGAGTGAAGATCTTGCTTCATTACAGTGCCTCCCCAAAACCTACAAAAAACATCCCTGGCCATCACAAAGGTCCAGCAAGAGAAATAAAATTTGCAGATGATTGATACCTAAATTGAAAAGCACGATATGTATTGAAACTCCCATATGTATGTAATTTTCTTAATCATTAAAGGGTAACAAAACTTCTACTACACAATTTAGAAATAATCTGCATTACAGTGACAGGGTTGACTAAGAGATGCTACTGAAACTGAAGCACATTGCTCCAACTTCTGGACTCAGATATAATGGGACAACAATGTACAGGCATAATTTTATCTCTGAGAAGGAGAGAGCTTCCTTAGAACAAGATACTGCAGCTATCAGACGTGATGCAAGTCTGTATTCCTTTTAGGTAGGGCAGCAACTCTGGACATAAAGAGAAATTTGAATTTTCTGACCAGGGGACTATTCAGAGTCCACTACGAGGAGATGAGCTCTAAAGAACAAGTAGTTTCACTGAGCAACATCACATCTGTTCTAAGAGACGTACTAACCTCAGCTACATCAGCACGTACGTTTAACTACTTAAACGACCCTTTAAAAACAAACCAATTTTTTATTAACAAAACACCATTGGTAATTAATCATAAGCCTACAGTAGTAAAGACAGAACTCACCTTTTGAGTTGAAAACATTCACAGCTATTAAGAAAGAATCATGTGTGCAATCATACCTGTGTAACCAAACAACTTCAGAAGATAACAAAGGTCTCTCTCATTAATAAATACAGTTATTGACGGTATAAAGCAGGCAAAGACCTCAGGCATGAGTCTCTTCTTTCTCTGCTGCCTTAAACCACCAAACCAGAAGCTGTTTTCTGTTCTCACCGACACCACCTAATCACGAATGGTGAATGAGCTTTTATTTTTAAAAGGCAACACACGTTTTACCACCTCACCTGAGGGAAATTACAAAACAGAAGGAGAATACAGGACCGACAATTTAAGATTATCTTAAGAAGATACTTTAAAAGACAATGTGGAAAACAAAATGTGCATATTATTTAGGACTTTAAACACTTAAAAGTAAGAAAAAAAAGGACAGCTAGAGTAGACAGGAAAGAGAGTTAAGCCTAATTTAACCTGTTAATCACAGGTAGCCTGCTCCTAGGGGGGTCAGCGTTAGCTTGGCATCAATTTCTATAGCAATCCATGGGATGAGGCTACCTTTACAACTCTGCAGTTCAGGATCTTACGGCAAAAATTTCCCTTAAACAGTGGTTCTGAATCACTCCCTTGATTATTCCTTCTATACTATACTGATGAATAAACAGGAATCTGATAGTTTGCTTAACTTGTTAAGAAGATAACGACACCTAATGAAATCTAAGAGGCTTTCACATTCTGACTACAGCCCTAGTATAGTGACAGAACCTTGTGGCATGCTAAACAATTATTGTTTTACAATCCCACAGTTCAATATATTAATTTCTAAAATTAAGCAGGATAACTTAAAGTGGGATATCGCAGAAAAAAAGAAAAAAACTAATAAAAATTGTAAGTTCCCATTCACGATTAACCACAAAAATCTCAGGTTTGTGAGCAATTTCCCTCGTGTTCTCAAATACGTGGACCACATTTGTCAATAAATCTGAAATCAAGGCAGAATTCTAAGTTTCATGACTCAGCTTCTCTTCAGTCACTGAAAATACGCATTCTGAAAAGGATCCAGTAAGACACTGTGTTGTGGTTGACTAAACAGCAAATAAAAGATGCAGACCAGAATACTCACCTTGTTTCTGGACAGCAGGAAATAATAACAAGCCAAAAGCCATGAACTCTGTTCTCCCTGCAACACATGCAACCTTTTCCCACCTGCATTAATGGAAATTATATGGTCACATACGGGGGAAATTGCAATCCCGAGCAGCTAATCAGAAAGATGATGCTATTATTTAAACTGCAGCATCAAGAATAATCCGCACCCAAAACCACAATGAAAGGTAAGTAACTCCTTAGTTCGTATTGTGTTCTAAAAAATTAAAATCTCTGTATATGTGATTATTAGTGAAAATCAGAACGACTTTGTTGATAAGAATCTGGCTTTCTGACTTTATTACTCCGCAGGCCTCATAATCTGAACGTTTCAGCAGCCTTTAGGAGAGGACAGCGTCAGCAGGTCTCCAGCCTCATCCAACATACATTCTGGCAGGCTGAAATCAATACACTAAGATTTGTCTGCCAGCTTCTTTCTCCTCATTCCCATTTGCTCCTGACTCTGCCCTCTCCCTGAAGTCTACTGCACCTGCTACTGTCTGAAAAATTTGTAGTCCTCCAGTTTACAAATTACTTAAACCTCTCCAGTAGAACGAAGGGAAGAAGTTCTCCTTTCTGGCCACCCTAAAACGAAGGCCTCATATGCAAGCAGCACCTTGGCAAAAGCGCTTGGAGTGGTTTTACAGCTACATCTGCTCCATCTGTTCTTACTACACTGACAGTACCCTCAGCCAAAAAGACTGCAGTTCAGCGTCCAGCTTGCCAGTGTAACTCCAGGATTAGTCTGACCAGGCTTCTAATAAGTAAATGCTGGAAGTTTTACATTGCAATTTTGCTGTAACCATTTCCCATATCCCCCCTCCCCCAAGAAAAGATACACACGTATACATTTTTACACATACGGATAGCTAGACGGAAGCGTGTCATCACACATTTTTCACCTCCACAGATTTATAAGGAGCCTCGAAATGACCTGACACTAAGATTACTGATGCTGTGATGCAGGAAATCTCTAGACAGCGTAATATCTTGTTTCACCAAAAAAAAAAAAAAACCAAACCAAAAAAACCCCCAAACCCAAAACAATTCAAGCAGCATAAATTTGTTTTGGACTTCTTACTCATTTGGATCATTTGTTACTGACAATAACTGAATGGTGCTTTATATGCATCTGCCAATACAGAGGGTGCTCTATGTTGTCTTATATGAAGCTAAAGAATTGTGTCCTGAATCTTTCCATGCATATAGGAACTTCTACATTGCCTCTAAGGGATTTATCTATTTATTCTTCAGGCTAAATGAAAGAACTAAATTAGCAATCCTTGTTCTCCTAGGATTTGGGGGGGTCTGTAACTATGAGACTAAGTTAGCCATTATTTGAAACTCCTTACTGTGCACCAAAACAAAGGTCAGACATAAACCTGGTCTTAAATCACCCTTTTTTTAGCCCATGATTTTTCAAGACGCTCCCTATGGTTTCCATTTTTTATGACCTTATCGGTACTGCCTTTTCATCTGAGCAAATTCTACTCATTTCCAGTGGCAACGTCGATCTATTCTGAAATAATCCGAATCATCACACTGAATGCGATCCCTAGCTCTAGAGCAATTAGGCACATGGAAACAAGGATTTAGCAAGACATTTGAAGTTGCAACTATTTTTACCTCTGGAGAAGCTTCAAAAAGGAAATACTGCAAACCGGTGGCAGTGCTCAACTATAACAATGTTTAGCAAATGCTCTTTCAGTGAGGAAACTCAGCTGAAAAACTCCCTAACAGATAATTGAATAATTCCATAATTCCTCTATGCAGTTCAGGTAACAAACAAAAAGGTTGCAGCAGCACGAAACTTTAAAGCTTGCAATCACTGCATATACAAATGACAGCATTAGATTAGACATCTTGTATCTCTGTCACTAGATTTCCTAGGCATAAACTGACAATAAAATATATTTTCATTATTATTTTGGGGTGCTGCTGCAATGTGACTTTTCCAAAACCTCATTAAGCTTATTCATCATACACCACTCGACGTCATTTTATCTAGCCTGGAGTTAGTCTGATCTGTTCCATATCTAGGGTGAGTATTTTTCTCCTAATACTTCTCCTGGGAATCTTTAAGCAAGAAAGACCGTTTCCGTTACAATGGCCTCACTATACTACTAACACCAAATATTGTTGGTTCTTGCTGCACATTCTGAAAAACTGAAAACTAATAACAATAAAACACCATTTCCACTGGAAAAAATATAGGGGTTTTTCCAACTAATGTATCAGGGAGACTTCTGCAATTTATAAACAGGTTCAAATCGGAGTGTACTTGGTTATTAAAAAAAAACCCCAGACGTTTGTGTCAGGTATTCCTTCAGGAATTGTAACTCCTTCAGCAAATGATTCGGTTGGGGTTGTTTCTGTATGTTTTCTTTAAGCAGAAATCCTCCATCTGTGTGTGGCTTACTCAGGTAAGAGAATGTATTTGTGGATCTTACATCCTGTTTCATGCATTTGGTAAGGTTGCAGCTTTACTGCCTAACTTTTCCATTATATAGAAGGTAGAAACCAAAATACAAAGAGATTGCTGGGAGAGAAGAGGGAAGTTGGGAGCAAAAAAGTTATTTTAGAGTTTTTCAGAAGCACTTTTAAGAAACGTTTTGATTCTTTTCCATAAAGCTTCTCTAGAAGGCATCCCGGAGAACGGAGTCATGATAACTATCCTTTCCGTATGAACTCCATGAATTCCAGCCCCTGGAATGAATAAAAATACAAATGATCTCAGACACTCAAACAGACAGATCACCTGGGGTTGTTTCCCTCTGCAGTGCTATTTGGCAGGCAGCTGGGCAGTTCTCTTCCCCGCAGCTTGTACATCTGCGGGTCTTCTGCCCTTTTTCTCTTTCGGCTGCCAGGTCAGCTCCCTCTCAGCTGACAGGCGGATTCTCCCTCTCTTCTCCTGGTGCCAAGCACACTCTGTCGCAGAGCTGGCACATCATTTCTGTCTTTCAGTTACAAGTCCTGTGCCCCACTTACCGGGTTTCCTTTCCTCTCATCCGTGGTCTTTGTTCCCCTTTCTGTCTGCACGTTTTCAGTCCCCAGTGTTTAGTAAGTGAACTGGCAGACTGTAAAGCGATACGCTAACGTACGAGGCAGGGACACACACCTTCCCTCGTTCTGCAGATATTCTCCCCGCACCTCAGCTCCCTGGGCAATGCATCCAAGGTTACCAAATGAGGCGGAAGCAAAGAATCGAACTGAGCTTGCTCTGGTCCTGGACAGCAAATATGACTGTTTGGGATGTCCTAGGCATCTTCGTAGATTCCTAGGAACCCACTGGGCACTGTCACTTTTACCACCGATACTAGCTCTGCCACCCACTGTTGGATTACGTCGTACCCTCCAAGTTTCACATCAGTAGCAGCAGAGACTGCATTTCGAAGAGCACTGCATAGCCCACAAATCCATCAGCTGGGCGAAGGGGAACGTAGATTTATGAGAAGTGGAGTGGTGTGTTTTGATCAGAAACTTGTAGTGAAAAATGCAGAATGCAGTGATTAAAATACTTTGCTAAAGCATTCCTGTAAGAAAAACAGGCAAAAATAATTCTGAAAAGGTTAAAACATGTCATCTTGACATAAAAAGAAGTGCTTTGATTTATTAAACTCAAAACATGTTATAATTTTATAATTTTTATTATTTCCAAACATAATATTCCGTGCCCTATCATCTTTCTAACTCTGTAGAATGCAAAAGAGATTTCAACTGGTTTGACGCTTATGGAAACGTGGGGGTTTTTTATGCAAGAACTGGGAGCAATTGCAGCTTTTAAAAAAAAAATTGCACTGAATTGACGTCAATGGCTGTCGAAGCCCCTCAGTTTTTTTACAGATCAATTAAAATTGTCTGCTAGCAAAAGACAGGTGAAATACTTTCTCTTTAAACTCCAGTCACATAGCTCTGCTGGACCTCAGTTAAAGTAAAAGAAAGGGGCTAAGAGATTTCACGGTTACCCAGTGCGTGTTCACAGTTGGTTTTCCTTGGATACAATATAGTATGTGACTGTAGCATTTTAATTATTTTTTTCCCCATGTTATTAAGAGCACCTTTGATCATTGAAACGAGATGTATGTGTGGAATGACCATGGGTCAAATAACTTCACAGACTGGGCATGATATTTCGTAACACTTGCTGTGGACAGACATTAATTGTTCTGTTCGTTGTAATGATGCAATAATGAAGAACTAATGTGTTATTAATGAGGTGGTAATGCTGTATATACTTCACAGAAACTCCATTATAATTGGCCAATCAATGTACCATCGTTTTAAATTGTTAATTTGTTTTTTAAGAGAAAATGTAACACAAGTTAACAAATGTAGTTTTAAGTAAGGCTGAGGCCAGCTATTTTCCAATGACCTTCCAGGCTCTTTTGAAAAGCTTTGCCAACTTATTCAATTACAAAGCGAGAAGGCAGAGTGGTTTCAAAACAATTATAAAAGCTGCCAATAAATTTCATTCAACTCTTCTTACTTAAGAACAAGGTCAGCAATGAGAGGGAAAGAGTGCCTTTGAAGCCCAGTATGCCAGTTTTTAATTTAAGGGGTGTAGCTCTAAATCATAAAAACAAGCTTCAGATTAATGTGGGCACCTTGAGACCTCCCCAGCAGGCTTAATTTTTGAAGCAATTGTGCTTTTTACTGAAACACAGGTCTTTTAAAGGAGTCTAAAACTGGGCACTCAAATTTAGCTGCATTTCAATACCTCTATTTCATTACTATTATTATTTTCATTATTATTGCTGTGGGACTGTCCTGTTCATTTTAACTAACCACTAAACACATTAGGAAACCAGACAAGTAGAACATAAGGAATCACAGGCTGAATATTAAGAAAATTCACGGCAATTCATCTCTTTAGAGCACCTAAGCTTAGAAGAATGTATTGAAAAAAGCCTCTGCCTTACCAAGTTATTTTAATATGGGGCGGGGGGAGCTTTCCAAGTTAAGGATGTAATTTCCTATATGCTGGCTTTGATATCAAAGTTAGTATTTCTGCAGTCATTTGTACTGCAGAGACCCACAGCAGCCAACCGCTGCAGGACTGTCCAGATTTGGAGAGAAACGTTCATTTGCTGTCCTGTGTTTAAATTAGGCTGAACTTTCTCAGAAATACCCATTTTACAACCAGACACGTTTAGACTGCCGTCTTGCTATGACTACCTTGTGATTGCCGGAATCTCGCTGCTCAAGCTGTTGTGCAACAATGTCCGTTGCAGTCACCAAACTCATCAAATGTGTGAGTTTATGTCCAGTACGGTATCGTTGTCCAGTGTCTCGGTATATTTATGCCGCAAAGTACCAGCTACGCTGACTCACTTCTTGTACATCTCTATGCTCTTGTTCTTATCTGTGGCCAGGAGATGTAGTTACAGCTTCTGCTGAACACGTTTCCTTCCCTCATGCCTTTAGCCAGGGGACAAATTGATTCAGAGCACTAGGGCTGACCTCAGATGTTGTTATACAGCTATTCCATCATTTCAGTGGCATTATATTGGTTTGGGCAAATTTTCTGAATATTTAAGTCAATGAGTCCAGACACGTTAACACAGTCAGACATACTCTGAGATAATATTTTTCCATGAAACCAGAAGATTCGGTGTCCATTCCAAGCAGACAATGAAAATACTTCTCAAAAGTGGGTGTACAGAGATTTTGTCTTCCATTTCATTCTAGTTCTGAATTACTTAGATGCTTTCAGAATGTTACTCTCATCTTACAATAAATTCTCCAGGACTCCTCCATAGCACATATCAGTGTGCCAAACTGGTGTCCTTCCACTAATGCCTAACAGCTTCACTGAGTATAGCAGTGTCATTCTGAACACAGACTTTAGTTCAATGTCTGTCAAGTGGCATGTGAAAACTAATCTTGTCGAGTATTCATGCAGGTATTTTGAGCTTTAAAATACTAAGAGGCCAATTAAACTGTTATTAAACTGTTTGGAAGTTGGGCTTTGGTATTCTCTGAAGGGAAGCAAGAGGAAAGATTCGGTGTTTATTTTAATTTCTCAGATTTTTAATACATGAATGTAGGTCTTTTAGCTTTGTTTTATCTCCCACTCAGTAATGAATTTTTAAAAGAATAGGTTCAAACTGCTAGAGCACTTTAGAGGGAGTTCTTTCTGCTAACCTTGATTAGAGTTTTAAGATATTTTTTTTAGATAATGTAGTGATCTGAAGTGTCTCTCAAAAGAAAACGACAGTCTCTTAAGTTTTATTTTCTAACAAATCTTTTAAGCACTCTACATGATACTATACTGCTTAAGAATCCTTTCTCACAAAGCAGTTATCTTAGATGTAAGATTTTACCACTATATTAAAATCCTTCCTTATTACCCTATACCAAGGCTGCCCAAATGCCACTTTGAAATCTGGTGTTCAAAAAACATAGACAGATCATCACTGGAAGTAATCAGTGGTATAAATGTAAGTAATGGATGGTATAAATGTAAGTTCTGAACTTTATTAAAAAAAACCCCATTTACACATTTCTGTTAACCAGTTCAGTATGTAATGTTAGTCCAGCAAAAAAGAAAAAAAAAAAGACTCTTTACACTCACATTGTCAGTGTAAAATGAGCCAATTTACTGGTTTCCTATGTTCCTGAGAAATATTTGCATATTATATAGATAGAAAAATGTATCTAATGAAATCACTAAGCATGGAAAAGCTTTCTCTAGTGATGATTTATTATTCTGATATTCATCTGCAGGAAAAAACCGATGTATATAAAATATAAAATATGCAGCCCCTTTAAAATAACTTAAAAATGGTGCAAGTAAAAAATAATTTTGTTCGAGAACACACAAGCATTGATTTCAGTCTTCAGGCAATACACTTCCCCATGTATTTGTCATAATTCAATCCACATCCACCACTAACAGAGTATCAGCACGGCATCTTGAGTCAGCTGGCACCTCATACTAAATAACTACCAGGAGAAACCCCAGCCTGACTCACACCACTACTGCAGGGCAGGGCACGGCTGGAAGATTTGGTTCCTGCTGAGAGGAGAAGCACGCAGGTGGACTGAAGCTGATGCTGATACCAAAGGGGCACTGAAATCATCCCTCACCCCACTCACAGAGCTGTAGAGAAGGATTTGTTCCACTTTTCCTTATGAAATTAAAATTCTAATGTTCTTGGCATAAATACATCTGCTTTCTTTACTGAGTAAGGTTCTTGTCTTACCTACGCCAACAAAGAAACAGTCAAAAGGAGCAGATGAGAAGGATCTCAACTGGTTCTCAAAACAGTCACATTGTGCAGGGTATTATATCTCATGTCATGCACATCCCCGATCTACTAAATCCACTGTACACCACTCTAAGGACTTGTTGTCAGAAAGCTGCTGTTTCCAGGATCCAAAGTGTCTTCACTTCCATGAGTCAAATCATAATGCTATTCTAAAGGCTCTCCAGTCTTTAATCTCCTTTGTGTTTTAATGGTCACATAATTTCGTAAGGGCCTGAATACTGCTGTTATCTCATAAGATGCAGAAGCAGCCACAGTGCTATTACAATACAGTATTATTTTGTTCTTCCCCCTAAGCAAAAATCCATTTAAACCAATGGTGCAGGCTTCCTATAAATTCTCAAATCATAAAAATAATGTGTAATGAACTCTTTCCCAAGCAGTTCACAGAGCAGTGCTCTAATCACAGAAAGCACGAGTGGCCATTTCCTTCTACCACCACAGAGGGTTTAGACACGCTCTCTAATGTAAAGCATTCCAGCTCGTCATATTCTGACTGGGTTCAGCTATTTTTGGTCTGCTGTAGGTTTTGCTGGAAGATGGGAACACAGAAAAAGACTTTCTGTTCCCCTGCCCTGCATAAATACTGGGAGCAGAAAGAGATGCCTGAGCGGAACAGAGATGAAAAAGAACCTGGCCACCCTGCCTGTGTTCGACCACGCTGACGGTGCAGTACCAGAGCTCCGAGCAGCTGCCCCGTTATTTCAAGGACATTTGTATAACTGAAAGCAAGCGCAAGGGGACCATGAAAAATGAAAACAAAATATGTAGTTAATTGGCAAAAAATGGTCAAACGAATATTCATAATTATGGTTTTCAATCTTTTCCTAGAAGCATAATCCAGCACTTCTGGACTAGAACCGCAATGCAATTTTTCCAAAATATAAAGTTAGCCAGATTCCCTAAAAGAACTTTCTCCCCTTTAAATTGCTACAAGAATAATAGAAAACGTTCAACATTCTCAACATCAGAAAGTTAGAAAGCATTAATTTCATTATTTCTGAACTTTTAAAAAATCTCAAGGGGCTCGTATAATTTCCTATTCCTGTTGGGTAAAGCTGTATTGAACCCCTGGAGCTGCTTACCTACTCCAAACTTTTTACGTTAGCTATGTAACTATTACAAGAATAAATGGATTACTTTTTTTCTTTCCTCCCTATTTGTCTTCTGCCTCCAGATAGCTGCAGTCCTGGGTTCTTAACTTACACCGTTGATTTTTATTTAATTTGTAGTGTTTCAGTGAGATGACACATTGTCAGGCGTGCTTTGGAAATTATGTTCTTCAATTTATCAGCTAGCAGAAGCTTTAAAGTCTCCCCACATCGTTGTGGCAGTATGCCCCAATCCAATGGAAAAGGAAATATTCCTGAGGGGCAAATGGGATGGGAGTGAGAGATAGGAATAAACAAACAAACAGAGTGGAAAAAATGACATGGTCAAGGTGAGTGACAGCAATCTATGGTGCTGGGTACCTAGACATCTGTCACACAAGACTTCCAATTGATTTTGTAGCAGCCATCAAATAAACAAATAAAACTCCCAGCATATGCCCACCTAGGAATTTATTCCAGCATTTTACAGAGGAAAGGCCTAAACTTACCGTTTTGCTCTGGTAGCTCTGGTCATTTTTTATACTTACTTTGCATTCAAACAGACTGCTACAAAAAGATATACAGAATGGAAATCAGGCCCATTACGTACATTTTAACCACTAAATCTGACTTCAAGGCAATCAAGGTTATGGTTTTCTTCGTATGTTAAAACCCTACTGCATTAAAAAGTTTCCTAGGTTTCCACAACAACAAAATTACCACTAATTTATGAAAACTGTGTTAGTGCCTGCAAACCTTTGTCGTAAATTATGCATGTGAGCATGGAAATGCTAATGAAAAGAGGATTTCATTTACAAATGATTAGTACAAATTCAGCAGTCACTATAGTTATGCCAGTCTAATTTATTTTGTTGTAGAACATGCTGTTTGCCAGGTTCTGGCCATTTATTTCTATACTGTTGAACATCAACTTCTCAGACTTTAATGTCACGTTACCCTTTTATCCAAAGAAATGTTCATTTTCTTTTGAGAAGGTCTTAGTCAAATGGAGTCCTTGGGCTCAAAATTAACTCTTTTGATTAAAACATTTGTAGGAGAGCTGCAATAAAAATGATGCAGCATGATCCTTTTATACAGAAGGAATCGCTGGAATGACTCTGCTTTCTAAAACTTGCTTTAATGTGTTGAAGAACAATAAAAACAATCACCTTCACCAGCGCTTATCACAGATTTTTTCACTCAGCATGCAATTTTTAAACGTGTTTTTCCTCACTACATTTTTGCTAGGATTTTGCTAGGGATTAGACCTCCCTGGAAAAAACTTCGTAAGTCAGCATTCCAAAAGCATTCTACAGGCCTCTAAAAAAGCTAAGAATCCATAGGGCAAGACTTTATCATGTTTTTTTTTGCCCAAAGATCCATGCTGGGTGGAAAATCAATAATGCCTTATATGAAATAGATCCAAATAGAAATGAAAACGTGGAATTCTAGGGAGTTATAAAAACATATTGTAGAAATCACTTCAAGGTTTCTTAATAAACAGAGAATGTGGATTGTCTATGTATTTGTTAGTGGTGGTGATGCTTTGTGGATGTGGTTGGAAAGAGTTGAAGTAGAAACCGAATCTTCTTCTACACATGAATTTGCCACCTCCTGTTAAATCCTTTAAAATATTCCAGGTTGGGAATTCTTAGCACTGAGATTCACCACTGAGATGCAAAAGGAGACTTCTGTCCTTTTGTTGGGGTTTTTTTTGAAGTTCAGTTGAGGGCTTACATCTGAAGTTTGGTCTAGCCAATAAAAATATTTGCAAGCCTGGAAAGCCTGAAGAATTGTGTCATTGGTTCTATAATTCTGGCCTGAAAAACAAGCCCCACAACACTCCAGACGCCTACAAAAATACCCTGTGAGCAGACTATTAAAAAGGAGTAAAGCCCTAACTTGTGGAAAACACACTTCCCTTAAGCCTAGATCAGACAATGATTCTAATTGCACAATCTACCCAAATCAAATCCATACATAATGTGCCATGCACTTTTGCCTTTGACAGCTTTATTTGTTCATTAAACATTAATGTTAGATGGCTTTTAGTATCCCAGTCCATTATATTCATGTAAACTTGGCTAGAAAATGAACAGCTTCAGTAGTCCCATATTCTATCATATTAACCTCTCTTTGGATTTTTGCTGAGGAGATGTGACAAAAACCAACCCAAATTGTGTGTTTCAAAATTGAATTTTAAGAGGGCTTTTGCTAAAATTAATTGTTTGGGGTTTTTTCATATTGTTATGTGGTATGTCTCCTTTCTCTGAGAGCTTGGTAACAGCAAATTGATTAAAACCACTCAGCCTAAAATGGGATTTCTTTTATAAGCAAATCAAGTGCATGACCACTGGGAAGGGTTTAGCTATCAAGTGAACATTCTAACTTGCTTGGAAACTACTTCCTACCAAACAGTATATGGAAAGATTTCCTGGAAACTCATGCTATATATAGCACTTTAAATAGCATTTAAAAACAATTATTCATACACATGTAATTTCTTGTTCTATTAGCGAAATGCATCTACTGCAAATCTAGCTAAGTGAAGGAGCAGAGATGAAGGGAGGGAGTGAAATACTTCCTATCACTTGATGAGAATAATAATCAGAAGTTACTCTAAAATGGGACATAAGCTTTAAAAAGTGTAACAATTAAAAACCTCTAGGGTTTTGAATTATTTGCTATATGAAATAGTATGAAGGAGGTATTCAAACAGACATTTGGTACCTGCAACATGCATGCCTGAAAACAAGAAAAATCCACAATGGAACTGTATGCTGTGCAAAAAGGATGAGGAACTGCAGAGCCTGTGAGATCTTCTAGCAGCGTTATTCCAAGGGCATCTCTTTATTAAGAAACTCCTCCTGTTTCTCAACGACATTGTGAGGAGTTGCCAAAGTGATTAAAATGGGATGCTATTTGATGATCATTTAAAATATCTTTAAGCTTACTTTGGTGGTATGTTTACATGCAAACAATGCACATCTGAAGAGAAGATTGGTATCGGACAGGGCCGTTTTAAAGGCACATGGTGCACGAGACGTTTTCTGAGGCAACAACATTTATTTTAAAAGTGTCCTCTTATTTTATCATTTATTTTTTATTTTCCAGCAGTGACTATAAATTTACCTGCTTGTGAATTTGCTGTCTGTATAGGTACCAGTCACCTGTATCTCACTGTGCTGCAAGGTAGTAATTACAGGTTTTTAAGGGAAATAGTTCTTTCCCCAAGCAGCTAAGAAGGGAAGATAAGAGCAGGTAGATGCAGGAGGAAGCCTGCCATACCTAACAACACCTATACACCCTGCTGACTGGCCAGAAACAAAACTTCATTATGTTCACAAACTCCAACCTGATGGCTCAGAAACTTCTCGGAGAAATAATAAGAAAACAAAACCAGGTACGGTACAAATGATCAGAAGGACGGATAAAGGAAAACTGGAAGCTTGAAAGCATGAATAATTTGTTCCCCAGGAAAGCACGACACCAGTTATCTTTCAGTCTTTCTTTCTCACCAGTCCTCCTGTCTCTGGAAATCTAGATCTTAATTTCAGCCATATATACTCAAACAATCTTTTGTTGTTGCTTGTTAACAAAACCAAAACCATCTAGTCTCACCCGTATGAAACAATGCACCAACGGCTTTGTTTTCCAGAACAATTCATCCTCTTTTCTTCCTTGCAAACAGACTCCACTGAAGTTATGAGGCTTCTTCCCTAATGACATACAAAAGTTGAAAATGTTGTGATGTTAATAATTGCACAAAAATTGACAGTAACTTGATAAGGTGCTGACATTACTAGATGCTATTCCATCATTAGCAGAAACTGGCTTTGAGACGAGCCTGCGTTACACAATATCCTCAAAGCTTCCCATTTATATTCTCTTACCTGTTCAGCTGGCTCATCAGTCACACGTAGTTCGTTTTCTTCTTTTGGCAACTATTTTAAACATTTTTATGCACAATTGTCTGATCGTGGAGATATGAATACTATCTAAGGGCAAAATTTATTCCTGATGTGCACATTCTGTAAAGCAGCTGTGATGGTGACAGTTGCCAGGACAAGCTGGGAAAGAGACGAGCAGTACTGATCCGACATGTCAGATACTGGATGTGCTGATGGTCAGTCAGATTATCACCATCCCAGACTTGAGTTCTTGTATTTAACTATACTGTGTGGAAAGCAGAAATAGCCATTTGGGGGAATAACAGCAATGGAAATGATGGATGTGCAACCCAAACATTCCCTTGTTCAGGCACCTTCAGGCTTTCATCCATTACTTCGTAATCTGACAGATCTTTAGCTGTAAAGAAACTGTGTAAATCAAAGCTAGCAGACCAAAAGATGTCACCCCTAGTTATGTCCCATGTATTACCAAATTTTGGATAAACCTCGTGTCTCTATAGCATGTTCACAAGTGCATCTAACATAGAGCATAATCACCTTGGACTGGTGAAGTATTTATTACATGCTTTTCTGAAGGGAAGGATCCAGAAGAGAAGGAGACATTAAAAGCCTTCAGGAAATGCATCCTAGTGGATTGGTTTCTGGTTTGCCTGAGTTTCCAGCTAAGATTAGTGAGCATGACCTGACTGAACTGTGCAAGACTGAACAAGAGATCATATTCGCAGCTACAAGATTGACATAAAAGATGTTTTCCTCCTTTCCTTCTCCCCCAGCAATCACACACCTTTGCTGGAAAGTGGCCTCTGTGACAGAATGCAGACCGATGATTAGCTGTGCGGAGTGCAAATACCAGGTTGGCATTTCAAAAAAATGGAGGGGATTCTGAGAAAGCTTGTAAATCGTCACAAAAATACTGATAAGTTCATTATTCCCTTATTCATATAAAAAAAGGCATGCTGAATGACAGAACAGGCTGATGAATGAAATGTAAATATGCTAGTCAGGTATTTTCGCCCAACATTTGCTGAATTTCTCATACTTCAGCTCCAGCGTGTTTAATATCACACTTCTCCGGTGGAGCTTAGCTTTTTCAGCAGCAAGGTAGACAGAACAATGTTTACGATGGTATCTCGTTTATTATTATTGAACTTGTTACTCAACATAGGCAGTTAATGAATTTGAACTTGCGGTGCTGATGTGTGACTGCCTGAGGAAGCGCCCTGCTCCAGCTCTGCCTGAGTTAGGTGCTGCTGCCTTCGCTCCTATCGCAGAAAACTTACCTGAAGTACACGTTCAATGAATTATCGGGGGCAACAGCGCAGCTGCTCCGCCTCAATTCTTCACCTGTGTATGTATTTCATCAACATTAACAGCTGCAAACTGCACACAGAATTTAGGCAGAAAAGACCCTTTTACAAAAGCCAATTTCATTTTTATGATTTTTTAAGTAGGGTTGTGATAAAATCTCCACTGCCTGTTACAAGAATCAGAAGAAGCCTCTTTTGCTTATATAATGCAACATGGCTTATTAGTATTACAATGGGCTTATTAAAAAAAGGCTTGGATGAGAGTTGAAATGTAATGTCTGATAAAAATTTCAGTATCTATACCCATCTTTCAATAAGTGCACAGGGAAAAACTATACAGCACTGTGTACACTAATCCAATTATCACAAAAACCTCTATATTTTTTCCATCTGTTTTTTCTAGTCCCACACTTTCCTCTAGGAAGTTCTTTAAAATTAAAAACTCTTGGAAAACAGAAGGGAGGTACTGTCAGCCACCTTTGCTGACTCCCTAGGGTGGGGGTGATGATGGCTGGCAGCAGGGCTACAGTAGGATGCTTGAATAAAGGAACACTTAAAAAGTGCAAACTACCTTTTATTGAGAACTTTACGAAGGGATCCAGCAAGACACTTATCAATTCCCTTCTGTCGGTAGTCCCAGCAGAAATAAATAAATAAATAAAATCTATCTCCAAACTGTACACCATGAGATGATTAGAGAGGAAAAATTAAAATTAAGATTACTTTAAGATTTTTCTCCAAAGAGAATTTTTTTCTTCTCAACACCTGCGTTAGTGCAATACAGGTAAGAAACTCATTACTAACAGAAGTTCCACAGCCTCTCTGCTCCGTAAGAAAACCTAATGGACTTGAATTTTAGTCTTACTTTTTTTTTGTAAAAAAAATTGTTATTTAATGTTTAATTTTGCTTTTTCATACTAAATGGCTGAAAGAGCCTAGAAAAAAATCCCTAACCTAAATTGAGAGCAATCACCATGTTTTATTAACTGAGAGGATTATCTTCGAGAGAGCAATCACAAAACTGTTGCATATTTTACTCTTCTCATCTGAGATCTTTTCTTCTGTCTCATTAGAAAACAAGCCAGTGAATAAATCATTCGGTGCCCAATTCTTTATATTCAGCTCCCATTAAACACATTGTGAGAGAACTCTGCTTCTCAACGGGACAGACTTCTCATCAGCCTCATCTTCACTGCAGTCTTGAGCAGCAAGTTTCTTCCAATCTACCTATTACATTTCTGAATTTCTTTAGTGTATCTGTGTTCTCTTCCTGTGCTGGTACACATCACACAGTGCTGTGTGAACGATTCATACAATTAAACTAAGATAGCTGATTATCTGATATCCAGGTTGATAGATATTTTCCAGAACTCCAAATTAAACACTGGGAGTAAACAACCAGGAAACAAAATTTCACAGAATCACAGAATGGAGGGCGTTGGACCTCTGGAGATCATCTAGTCCAACCTCCCAAAAAATTTCCTCAGGGAAAGAAGAGCCCTTGAAATTTTCCTCTGAAAACACTCCGGGTTGTTCCTTTAATGGGAGTACTGCAGTTGCTGTCTAGCAGGAAAAATTCAGGGAACGCTTTTCTACCCTCTGAATGCGTTATTAGAGGAAGAATTTAGGTGTTATTCTACTAATGCTTATCACTAAGACAGCAGCACAATCTTTCTGTTATTTTCTTTTTCCTCTCTCTCTAGTTTTTGCATGGGTTTGATGGCTGATTAGCCCCTGGGCTCTTTTACGATTTGTGGTAGTGCAGGTACGTATAGCTCCAGGAGATGTGTAAACATTGTCTGTGCCACAGGAGTTAGGATTACATGTAATCCCATTTTCTCTGATCACAGCAGGTGCCAGTAGAGGTACACAACATTTTAAAGAGAAAAATGTGGTTAGAGATGATGTACTCTGACCTGACGAAGGTCTGAGTGCAACGGGAAGTGCTCTGTTTGGTGTCAAGGCACTGCTCTTCACAGTGCCCTCGGGTTTGGAGCAGCACACTTCCGAGAGTCAAAGGTCAGTTCTGAAGACCACAAGTTTTTGATCAAGCTACAAATATCTTTACAGAAGTTTCCTCAACTCTTAAATCATTTACCATGGCTCCATTTACTGCCAGTGACTCTTTTTTGTCCTACACCATGCCCCTCACAAATGACAAAGAATACTATATCATTCATTTCTGATCATACATCAGAAATGTCCAACGAGCAACCTGCAGAGGCACGAGGCAAGGCTATCTGGCCTGAAAGCATACTGCTGGTTATCGTATTTCCATGTGCCAGGGAGGAAACATCATCAAGCTCAGAGACTCCCCTCAGAACTGCCCGTGTTCCTCAGATTAGATACAATATTAGATACTGGTCAAGCTGAAAATGCTGGATAGAAAAACACGAAGAACATCTCTTAGATGAGGTGATTTGTTGTGTGGCAGGTCTGTTTATTTCACTTTTGAAATAGCTTGTGTGTGGCCTGAATTCCAATGGTATGACAAAACAAGAATATACCTTATTATTACTAAGATATAAAACCAATAAAAGTGAAAAATGTATTCCAGGTTGGAAAAAAGAAACAGAAAAAGAAGAAACATTAAGTGTTGAAGATTCTATTACTTAGGATTAAGTTCAGAAGCTCATTTAATTTTGTCTTTAGTTTTCATCATGGGAACATGAGAAATTGTTGTTCTGATATCTAATAATGATTGACTCTTTGGTATGAATGAGTTGCCTGTAGCTTATCTAAATAGAAAACCATGCAGAAAATATCACAAACATAATGAACATTAGAAATACACTACTGTCCTTTTAGTGTGTTACTTAGCTTTTAACAGAGCTTTTTTAAAAGAAAGTAGATATCATGCATTTTAGTTACGTTTGAAGTAGATTTAGAGATGTAATTTGCAGATTGCCCAAGTCCATTAACCTGATGTCTAGTTAACATATGGAACTGTACCTTTGAGGTAGGATGAACCATAAAGGGGGCTAGAAGCATTCAGCCAACAGATCTGATTAACTGCTCACTGTGTACAAATAAACCATCCAAAAAACCTGTAACCTGATCTATTAAGAAAGTTACAGATTCCGGTAATAACAAAACAGCTCTGAGAGAGGTGAGGCATTACAGTTTCTTGTGAAAATAAATCTTTGTTTAATATGTTCACTGCAATACTGCAGGGCTGGAAGCCAGGTTACTCAATCTTCTTCTCTCAGCTTTCAGGAGGAAAAGCAGCTGTGCAGAACTGCAATGACCAACGTACCTTCTTGCAAAGGAGCAGCTATTGTGTTATTACTGCCTCTACCATGCATATCTAATGGTTTATGGCTTCTTTCCTTACAGATATTCTTAGCTCTGCCTTAAAAATTACATTTGTATCTATACTTTCCTGTTGAGATGATATTTTGCTCTGTTGTAAACAACCAATTTGAAACAGAATAAAGCCATTGGAAGAAATGAATACCCAGTTGTCCAGATACGTAATTAAGGTTTCTTGACAAATGATGACCAAAACATTTTCCTGAATTTTGCTGTATCCCATGAGTTTTAGGATGAACACATAGTATAACTCAGCTCACATCTGCTTAGTAACTCGACCAGTCTAAAGCTGAACAGCTCTCACACCCCTAAACCATCCTTTTCCTGCCTTCCCTCCTTTTGCAGGTTCTTATTTTTAGATTGAGGCAACACAGCCTCGTTTAACCCTTGTCACTTTACCTGGTTCATTTGCAGATGGTTCTGCTGAGTCTAATTAGGCCTTTTCTTTCTGACCATAAAGAGGGGAATGGGAGTAACAGCAGAGTAACTCAAGAGGACAATAACCCATCAGCCTTTACAGTTATATTCAGCTGATATGAGAGATTCTTACAGGTAGACTTGCAAGTATCAGACTTATTTGTAAAAATACACTATATTGTGTATACATACATTTTTACTAAATATATTTTGAGAGAGAAATGTGAGTTCACTATATGTTCTTACTAAAAGAATTTTGCAGAAACAATTTTCAATAAGAGTTTTTCATTAATCAAACATCATTGAGTCTTAAAGAAAAGCTGTAGAGACAGATGTTAGAACAGCTGGAACTGATAAAAGTAAGGAAGATATTCTTCCCCTCCCCCAAAGAATTTTAAAGCCTTGGTCTATGGAAACAAAATGGGATCCAGTATCCTTTGAAGAGGAGATAATTTAAAGCTCAATACTGATGACAAAGAACTTTTACTGTAATTGCAGATTGATAGCCTGCATTTGTTTCCCAATATCTCTTACACAGAAAATCATAGCAAGTAAATGTGACAAACCACCTGTAAGATGAAACCTTACAAGATGATAGGTTACTTCTAAATATAGTTTCCTGCCAATAGTCTAGATTTGACAGATCTTCTTATATTGATCTACACAATTTGATCATTGCTTTCAAAGTAAAATTGATCCAGTACCGACAGTGTCACTTAAAAATAATGACGTGTTAATAGAAAAAAAAAATTAAAAATTAAAATCGAGATGGCGCAGATTAATCCATATAGCTTTTTCATTGCATTAACTTTTGTTAATCTTTGCATTTAGTGAACTGATAGCTACTGTAATGCACGTACTATTCCTTGATACACAACGTCTTCACAACAGGCATTTTCGACGGAATGTTGAAATCTGGTGTATATGATCATACTACAGTTCAGCAACACATGCCACAAGAATGGAAAACTGAAATTTCTCCTTTACATTTAGATGGGAATCCCAGCAACATTTTTATCTCTAGAATGGAATTGGCCGTACTGCTACGAAGCAGAGCTAACCAAGACACCTCCAAAATTTGTATTCTTTTATGTTACTTTGTAGAAATAGAAAGAAAATCAGTAGAAAACAGATTGCATAACAGTGGAAACAGTATTATTTAGGTCATCTTACAGCCTCATGGCCTCTGATGCACATATCCATGAACTGAACAATAATATCTACCACTAATACACAGCCTTCATCAACAGATTTCATTGCTTCTTACAAAGGAGGCACTACTATTCTGTCCAGCTTGAGACCAGGGAACAGAGATTGATAAAGGGGTCGTGGTTTAACCCCAGCTGGCAGCTAACCCCACACAGCCACTCACTCCACCCAAGTGGGATGGGGGAGACAATCGGAAGAGTAAAACTGAATTTACAGCTGTAGAGTCACAACTGGTCAAAACACATGCAGAACAGCACATCTAAGTGCAGACAAAAAAAACCCCAAAACAAAGCAACTGTGCATTCAATTAACTAACTAACTACAGTAAATAATATAATATTAAAAAGTAGCAAGAATATACAAATAGAGTGCAGAGAGCAGACCAGGCAACAGTGGCAAGGTACCCAATACCCAGCAATGCACACAGCACCAGACTTAGATTACCACTACAGAAATGTGTATGTTGTGGGAAGGGTGCTGAAGGGGAGCGGGTGGGGAACAGACCAGTTTGGAACCTGTTACTTGGTCCTTCCTATCATGATGAAGATGTGTGGCATCCGACCTGCCACCTAGTCCATGCCCTTTCTTGAGGAAAGGACACTATGAGAACAACCTGGACTGAACTTACTATTTGCTCTTCATTAGTAGGTAGCAAAAATTATTGCAGGTTTAAGAGAATACATAGATAAGAGATAAAACAGAAAGTCAAGCAAAAGTAGCACAACTTAATATTTGTCAAAAGTGGCAGAATATTTATAGAATATTATAACGCACCCTAGAGTAACTTTTCATTGCTATTGATTGTCATACTTTCCCCCAGAGATGTTATGCAACTGCAAATAGGAAGCAGCAAGTCTTTATGATCCCGGATGACAGAGCTACAGGTATCGCCCAATTAAGAACGGAAGGAAATCTCTCCATCGGGCAGTCTAGCTTTTAAGATGCAGTTCACACTATGGATGTGTCTGAGAAGTTTGCAGACTGTGAAAGTGAAGGTGAAGGTCAAGGAGTAAGCCACAGAAACCCTGGCTACCTGCGGAGTCTGCAATCAAGATGTGTGGAGTTGATACGCTCTCACATTATTCCCAGAAACGATGTCTTTTCTTCCCATAAATGTGGTCACTGCATTGCTGATCAGGGCTTTGTAGTACAGTGTCGTGAGGTGATTTATAAAACTCATGTTTTCAAGGCAGTCCATCAGGGAATTGAAGCAGCTAAGCTGTTGATAATCACTAGACCTGAAGCAGATCTGACAGGCAAAAACACCAGCCTTCCTCAAGAAACTTTTTGCTCAAAGGCATCTGCTATAAACAACTCCGGCTCATCTGCAGTCAAGAGCAGTACCGGTATATCTCGTCTAGATTTCACATTGCCTTGCTAAGCCACCTTCCCATCATGTCCTTTCATCTTTCAGACAGTCTTTGGCTAGAAAAGATTCTTGCCTGCCCAATAAATTATCAACAATATTTTCCATTTAAAAGTTAGTCAGTCACCACATGATTTGTATGAACATTCAGCAGCGAGTCCTTTTTCTGCTAGAAGTACTTCCTTATATAGCACCTTGTTTTGGCACATAGACATCTTCACCCGCCCATCAAATAATCATCTGAACACAACCTTTTTATGTGAGTAGAGCTTTGATCTTGAAGAACTGAGTAACCTAGATGACTCATAAGAGACTTCTGCGTTCTAGACAGCCTGCTAATTTCAGCCACACAACAGCAAAACCTTTGACAGTGAGGGCAAATCACACATAGTTTTGAGAGGTCAGCTTCCCCCCATTGGTCATCACACAAACACAACCTGGATCATTACCAGAAGTGGTGCAAACAAAACCACCTCCCAGAAAAGACCTAACAATAGACAAAACTAAATAAATGCATGAATGAATAAATAAAAGAAACTGTCTTCATGCCTGGAGTCAGAACTGAGACCGGTAGGGGCTGACTGGAGAAGCGCAGCAGCTACTGTCCACAAGGCAGCAGGAATTCAGTGCTCAGTAGGTGAGCACAAGCTTGCAGCCCAAAACCAATCACATTCAATCGAACCTTGAGGCACTTGTTTTCTCTCCAACTGCCTTAATTTTAAGAAGGATTCAGCCTTACATTCACTAAAACTGAAAATTCCCATCCAAACTCCAGGACCAGGTCCCCTGCTTTCCACTCAGAACCTATTTTTGCTAAATAATTCCACTGATTTCAGCAAGCCCAGGGCAAAGAACAAACCAGAAAAATCACCATGTAGAGTCCAATTCTACACATCAAGTGAGCACTTCGGTCATAGCAATAACATTAATGTTCTGGGCATCTCAAAAAGGGAAAATCAGCTTCCATTAATGGACATTGTTTTGCTTGTTGGTTTGAAATTCTGCAAGTCGTCCTGCTTTCGATACTGAACCAGTTTCTTGTTTCAAAATCTTCATTTTCAACCCAACTCTTCACATAAGACTTGGGGCAGGGAGGAAGGGCAGGAGGGTTCTTTTATTCTACATGCTACCGCTTTTCTGCTAGCCTTGTTACCACTAATCATCTTAAATACTTGATATAGCATTTAATCTGGTAATCACTTGCTGAAGTAAAAATAATGTCTCTAAGTAGTTCGCATGCCTCTGCAGTAGAGAAAGAGCTTTGAGCAGGTAGGCTGAAGTGCAAACCCAGTGCTTCTACTTTGATATCAGCTTGTTTGAATGGGAGTTGAGTGCAGAGATTTACTTGAAAATAACCCTTTTTTAATTCCCTCCCCCAGTGGTGCTACATATTCTGTTATGGAGCAGTCAGGAAATTTTGGGGACTACCTCCAAAGAGAAAGATTATAAAAACTGTGTTTAATGTTGTTTCTATTATTTTGCTCCAGAGTGCATCAATGTCCAGTGTAGACTGTCAGAACATCTGGTGATGTTATGGTGTGTCCAGCACATTCTTACCTGCAGTTGAACATGGCAATATGGTATCACTTGAACATGGCACATACGGTACCAGTTGTTTGAAAAGTTTCTAGCCAGGATATGTAGAAATACTAATGAGTAAACATGACTCCATACTGGCCAAAGTGGTTGAATATGTGAAAAAAAATTACCCATGAGGCTGAAGATAACAGGCAAAAAGCCAGCCTGATTTTTGCAGACAGAAATCATGCTGTTAAAACTTAAAAGCACTCTTCAAAGAAGTCAGTTACACCTTAAATAAAGTTAATGCCCATCATAACATCAGGATTCCCCAAAAAATTACTTTCTACTAGAGACTAAAGACCCGTTTAGTGTGAGGTAAAAGGGAAGTTTCCCTTGTATGCTAATAGACTGGTAGAAGATAGGACAAACAAACTATGAATAAATGAGGGATTAAAAATTCAGGGAGAATCTCTGCAACATTCCACAGGAGTTCATGCTGGAGCCACCAGTATTTAATATATTCATAAGCTACTTGAAAAGAATAAAGAACAGGGTAACAAAATTTGCTTAAAGCAGAAAACAGCTGAGGTTTCTTCAACATGGGTAAGAATACAGCTGAGGGAGCACAGCATGATATAAATATAGTAAATAATGATGATATAAAAATTATATATAATACAAATAATTCACTACACCTTGTAGCACACGACCCACAGGGTATCCAATGAAAGCATGTGGCAGCAGGTTTAAAATAAAGAGCACAGATGTACATCAAACTTTTCCCACACAATTCAGAATGGAAATGATGGAATACATTCCAAAAGGACAGGTTGGACATTAATATGTAAAAAGATTAAAAACCTCTTAGACAAATGGAAGAGAACTCCCTCAAGAGCTATTAAGCAAAACGACCTGAATATAATATTCTGGTTAAGACGTTCTTATAGTGCAGATAAAAATGGCAAGAGCCATACCTACAGACGTATCTATATGCTTGCTCTGCTTTTACACTTTTTCTTCAAGCCTGTTGTCTTTGTTGATTTCTCCAGGGTCAGCTGGGCTCTTGGTCTGGACTACTGCAAACATCCTTCTGCTCTTGGAGCATTCTGCTCTTTGCATGCAGTTAAGATAGTTTCACATAGGAATACACAGACATTGAATGCTGCAGTTTTTCATTTTCTCTAGCAATGATTCTACTCAAAAAGTGAGCCTAAAGCTACTCAAATGTTGTGTATGGAATGAAAAGAAGACAAGAGAGAAAGAAGGATGAGACTAATGATCGTCAAGGGATACTGTGTAAGTCAGTCTTTCCAAAAGGTATAGAATAAGCAACAAGTATCACTTAAGTACAAAAATAAAGACCCCAAACCCTCACTTCCCCCCCCAATCACCCACCTCACCCCCAGAACACTTATCTATTTTGCATAATGAAAATTATTACTAAACAAAGAATTTTAAAAGAGGCTTAAATACAATTTAAAGTGTCTGGGCTCTATTCACACAATTATTTGATTAAGAGTGGCACTCAGAAATAACAAGCAGGCTTGTGTTGTGCATGGTTGTGTAAATAAAGTATGAGGGAAATAAACTAACTTTTACAACTTTTCCAGGAAAGCCAGGAAATTAATGGAAACCACCTTAGCCCTAAGATAGTTTCTCCCAAATAGCAGAGTAAATTAACTTACATAAAAGATCCACATTGCTATTGTTAGCCTACTTCCAGAACTCATGCTTCCTCATTTAAAGTTAGCTTGCGTATCTAAACCACAGTGCAATTTCTATACAAGGCACCTTTCCTCACTATACAACACCATTAAGCGCCTCCAGGATGTGTTTTACCAGGCTGCTAATCCTAACCCCACACAGCACACAACCAGAAGCCTCATATCTCATACCACACCTTGAGGCGTATGTTAATTGACCAATAAAACATACCTGTAGCATATTAATGTTGTAATAAAACACTCTACATATTCAGTAAATTTTGTCTTATCAGTTCTCCATCAATTATTTATTAAGAACTAACATCATCAATAATCTGCTAAGCAAGGTGCCACAACAGGAGGAGAAAACAGCACAAATATCACCTTCTCCTGCAGTTCCAGGCTTTGTAGCATATTTATAAGAGCTTGAAGCAAGGTAAGATTGAACTCTTCAGCTCTAAATCTTCATACTCTCTTTGCCAAGAGATTGCTTTGTTGAAATTAACAAAAGAACAGCCTTTTCTGTATGTATTTGCTTGCATCAGCTTGTCTTAATCCTAATAGTAGTAATTCCCCTCTGTATAGAATCAGTAGTTTCATCCTTTATGAGTACTTGTTAGCTGACTCAGTATTAGCATTAGCGAACAGAAATACTTCCACTAAAAAGACACCGTAAGCCTCTTCAGGACTAAAACGGATTTTTAACTTTCAGTAGAGAATATTTACAGTATCTCCAAATAAAATTGGCACCTAACTAAAATGAGGGATTTCCATCACCACAAAAAGCAAAAATAAGAGCCAGTGTGGATTTCAGTGATCTAGTAATGGTGCATCTACCAGAGGCTCACTCCTCCTCCCGTTTGCTTAGGAACTAAAATGCTGAAATGCTTAAACATTTAGTACAAGTCTATAATTTAAGTGAGGACTTTGGACAAAATGTTTTCACTGCTTTAAGCTGCTAAGTCACCCCGAAAATGAACAATTACAATGATTTACATTTCAACTTCCCAAAAACCAACAGTAAAGAACTCATCAAAATACAAGGTGACTACTTACAGCATTCAACATCCACTCTGTTCGCGAGAACAGAAAAACGCCAGATTCTCCTTTAGAGTTTGTCACAGTGAAGATGATGGATGGGAAGACTGGTAAAGTGAGACCTTCAGAAGATACAGTCATAAAGCAGAATAGCAACTCCTTTGAACGAGGGGAGCACTAAACAGCTGCTGTGGACTCCTGCAATACTCAAAAGGGTAAAACAGGAACAACTCCTGACTGTTCAGGATAAGCTACCAGGCATTCACTACACGGGAGAAACAATGTAATTATCATTGATTGCACTAAAATGAGTATTATAAATTCATTACACTAGTGCACCTCAACTAAATGATCATAACAGAAGATGATGCAGGAAGGTGTATTTTTTTATTGTGCTTTGTAGGAGTTACTGTTTAATAAATAACAGGACAACCATGGTATAGTTTTGCCATGAACGAAGGCTGTCAATGTGTAACTTTGCCCATTTTTCACTCTCATTTACTTTTTAAACAAGACATTGCTGAAGTGTATTTAGAAAATAAGCTTCGATCCAATTTAGGTTTGGGACAAAATCACGCATAGTAACAGAATTTAAATGTTTCGTTGCAGAGGTAAACTAGATTTGAAAAGCAAAAAAAAAAAAACCCAACAATGAAGTCAAGGGAACTTAAGCCTTGGGACAGCAAACTGAAGGGATATACAGCTACCGTCACTAAAAATGCTCTTGTTGTATCTCAGACCTTTACCACAAAACGGCTGAACAGACCAAAGGTCCAGATTTGTACGCAAGTCCTGCTTGAAAGTTAAGTGTATGTTAAAATGTTCATTAGCAATCAGCGCATTCTCAAAATTTAGGGTTGTGGGGTTTTTTTTTTGATGGCAGATAAGCAGACAATTACCTAAAGAATTCCAAACATACCTAGAAAACACAGAATCATCTCCTCTCTGCTAAGACCTGAGTTTAAAAAAGAATCACTTCCCTTTTAGTGGTATTTTTGTCCCACAATAAGGACTTTTATAGCTACTCAAACTTTTTCAGCATTTTTCCATTTCTATACCTTTATTACAGCATCTCAACAGCACCTTGCAGTAACAGCCTCAATTCCATCTTCATCATATAAATCGTGCATTTGTACTGTTGCACCCCTGCATGGGGGAGATGACTTTTATTTACATTCATTGATATATATCTATCTCCGTATTTTCTGATCAACTTCCACCCACTTACCCTTCCAATCATCCCTGAATTTAGTTCAACTTTCTAAAACACCTTTCAAAACTATCACTTTACATAGATGATTCTGGGCCCAGGATCCCTGCTAGGCATGGAAGACTGCTTTTTTGAAAAATGTATTTATGCAAGTGTAAGATATGGAATATAATTTTATTTGTAATTCTGAGATTTGTTAGTAAATTTAGTCACAAATTTCCAACCAGGTGAGCAGGTATCCCAAGAAAACAGCACTGCTGGTATGTTTTAAGCCAGTTGCTGCCAGTTTTCAAGTGCTGGTCTATTTAGGTTGAAAATTTTTTGCTTATTTGTATTTCTAATAAATGTTATAGTTAAATCCAGATACAGCAGCAGATAAATATAAAACAGATAAAAGCTGGGGATAATCAATAAACCATAACTTCTAAACAACTCCTGATTCTTTTCTCAAAGGGGAAGTTAAAATTCGTATTTCTACAGATTGCAGGCTGAGATGATTAAAAAACCTGTTTTACAAGAAGCTGTAACATACCTCAGTGTTCTTAGCCATTGCTGCCTTTACAAGATAAATGCTTCACAACGTTGAAAAGAATTAAAATCAAAACCTACAGAAGTTACTAAAATGAAAGAGGAAGAAGAGTCAGCAAATGCACGAGTGTAAGTTTGTTATTCAGTTGCCTCTCAGTACAGGAACAGTTCTTACGTCTATTGCAAATGGAGGAGACATGGAAAAGGAAAAAGCTAGAGGTAAGCAAAAGGGAGAACAGCCCAAAATTCTCATCATCATCATTATTATTATTATTATCAGTTCAATATGGACATACAACTGAAAGCTTTAAGAGTAGGTGAAAATCATGGTATTATTATAACTGTGCATGGAAAAAAGAATATACATCTTCCACCACCTTCCATCCACCACACATCATTCATGCCACTACAGCGTGTCTTAAAATTAAATATAGGAATGGCAGTGTTAGAAATTTCAGAGAAATAAAAGCTTGTGTTTCCTAGTGGCTATTTACAATGCACCTTTAGGGTCAAATTTTTAGCTATGATTTACTCGTGCTGCAGTTTTGTGTAATGGAAACTGCTGCTGTTGAAATTTTGCATCTGCAACCATCTCCCTCGGTCATGTAGATCACTGAGACTCAAGAAACCTAAAGTGAAGAGAAAACGTTACACTTGCAGCATCACACACACAAAAGTCACCCTTGGCCTCTATATGCAACAGTCTGAGGTCATTTTATCTGACAGTAGAAATTGTATTATATCAAGAAGTACTAAATAAACTATTTCTTCTTGCAAAAAAGAGGTTATAAACCATAGTCTCTGTCTAAATATTAATCAGTTTGAAGTCGTAGATGTAAATTATCCACCCAGATGTCTCCAGGAAGCAGAGATGTTCTAGAATGCAATGTCAAAGTAAGAAGGAATAATCTGTAAAAACTCACAGATATTTTAATTTGGTGTTGGTGCAAATGCTCACATAAGCATGCAAAAGCTTTCACAATGAGAATATTCAGAGTGTTTTTTGAAATGTCAGAAACATTAAATATATGAACAATATTTCAATGTAACTATGCAAAACTGGCAGAGCATTCAAAGAACGGCTCGAGAACGAGGAAACCAAATGTTCTACTTCCATCAAAACAAGACAATAACTCATTTCAAAAGTGTAATTTCAAGGAGACACCACGAATGCTCAAAAAACAATATTATGGGTTTTGTACAATATGTGAGATATTTGCTGCAAAATCTAAAAATCATTATTTCCTCAGTAAAGGATCAAAATACCATTCTTATTCAGAGTAATAACGAAGACCTTCAATAATAGATGTCAAAACAAACTTACTTTGCACATTCAACCTCACTTTATTTCCTTGTTTGTTTGTTTGGTTTTCCCCTAACATACAAAATGCACCTATGAAACTCGTCGGTGTTGTATACTGCCCACGAAATAAAGACTTCCAAACAAACACAGTCCCACTGCCAGGGAGTTACAGCTGGGATGGAGTTAGTGCTGTATTTTGGATTCCTGATCAAACAGGGTCCGTAGCATGCCAGAGTTCTGGCTGTTGCTGAGCAGCACTTGCTGGTAGGCTCAGCACAGAGGTGGATAGGCTGGGCTGGGCAAGAGGCGGGAGGGGGCGCAGCCAGGACTGCTCAGCCTGGCTCAGCAAGGGACAGTCCGTGCCCTACAACCTCATGTTCAGCAGGAGAACTGGGGATTCGCCTTATGGGTGCTCAGCGGCCCGCCAAGATCAACCCACTGTGCATTGGTATAAGATTTCTATTACCCATGTACTTGTGTCAAAGGGTAAAATAAGTATCAATGGAAAAAACTGTTCTAGGAACACTAACACCTTCATGTAGCTGTAGTTAACAATAGTGATAGTATTAATTACAGCATTTAATAATACATACATAACATTATCTAGCAGGTTATGTTAGAGAGGTTTTGGTGAGAAATAAGCCTGCAGAACAGAATATAGTTAATAATTTAATCCTGAAAGTCACTTCAAAGGGAAAAAATATTTCCTTATATCATCACGATTTGCTGTTTTTCTATAACTTTAATTCAAACTGGAAAAAATCAGTTTTTCATTAACTTGGCAACTTGTGAGTTATGAAGGATTATATGGAAATGGGAACTGCACAAACTAGAACCGCCTGTTTTGTGACAGTTCAGTCCTTTCTAAAAAAAATAACAAGAATCCTTTTAAGCATGAAATAATTTGTAGAAAACTTACCCATTAAAACATTTACTTTGACCTTAATGGTTTTAGCTTCCTGCTGTCAATATGCCAAGAACAGCCATTTTAACTGAAAATAGGCAATGGCCTGGATCATAGGATTTGGGGTTCCAGATGCACAATTCTATTATAGCCCCATCAAACAGGCGGCAATCACACTGCAACTTAATTTTGTAGCAAATTAAGTATGCTGCCTTCGTTTTTCATAAAGGTCCTAATTCAATGCATATTATGTTTTCCTTCTATTTAAGTAGTTATTTATGGATAACATTTAAGTAATAAACAATTAACCATTGTATTTAGTAAACAGCTAATTCAAAGAGCATCTAAACCAAGTTCAAAGTAAGGAAAACAAGGAAACGGAACTTCTAAGTCAGTAACAGCAAAATAAGAATTTATTCACTTTCCTGTTTGAGAAGGATGAAGTATGGAAGTGCAGGACCTGAGCTGTATCTGTCCTGGCAGTTTCCCAGCCAGTCTTCACATATGTGAAGTCCAGCAAAGTCCTTTATTTTATTGAGACACTTTTTTTCTCTCTCAAATGTAGGTTTTACTTTTGTTCTTTCATTTTTGTTATATCTGTGTCATTCTTTTGTAAGTTGCTCATGTTGTTTGGATCAAATATTTCTTTTACTGACAGACTCTCCCTCCCACCCCCCCCCACCTCTCCCCCCCCCCAGCATGAGGATTTTGGTACATTAGCAATAAATAGCCCAGGATAGATTATTACGGAACAAGACAGTGATGTGCTCTGACTTGGTATAAAGTGAAGCATGTCAAATTAAATCCTGCATTAACATAAGAGCAATACATGTCCTCACCACAGCTTTAAACAGAGTGGGTCTAGTACTTGCTTTGTTGCCAAATCCTTTTAAAAATGTATTTTAGGAGAGCAAATTATATAGGATAAAATGATACAAAGCCAACAACATCTAAAATAAGAACAATAAAAATAAAAATAAAACTGTAGGGGAAAAAACCCAAATGACACAAAGTTATTTGATTTATGACTAGCATTTTTCTACTATTTCGGTAGGGTGTATAAAGAACCAAGTCATGAATTAATAACTGAATGATTACTTCCACATAAAACAGGTATAGGAAGCTGGAAAAGCACTAAACCTTTTTTTCATTCTGCCTGAGTCAATATTGCTTTTCTTCAAACATTTCAAGAGCATTTCAATGTTAATGAACATATATACAGGACTGAACAGAAAAAACAGCCACGAGTAATGCTAAAACTCCTAGCAAAAACTGAACAGCAGTATCAACCCACATTCACCAGCCAAGCTATTCCTTTAGAAAACTTTGGAAATACTGATTATTTCTTTTTGTTTGCTTTTTCATATACCAAAAATGGAGTCCTTCTCCCTTGACAACTAACCAAACTCTTACGCTGAGTTGGCATTTTTTGCAGCTAAGGAACAGCACCTCCAGGAAGAACCCTTCAAACTCTAGCAGACTGTCTGATGGGCAAGATGACAAGGAGTCCACGTATACATACATATGTAAGTATAAAATACATATAAAAATCTAAATTAACATTGGGAACAGTGGCTGTGAATTCTGTCATTTAATCGAGGCTATCTAGAAGTTAAGTGTTCTGAGTTAGTCATGACATTGAGAGAAGCAGCACCTTCTGAAAATAGCTGTCTGACGTATAACAAATGCCCTCCAGGAGGTAGGTATATCTCACACTGGATTGTGAGCCAGTCCAGATGACTAACTCAGGTAGACTCCTAACCTTGAGATGGGTTAAGAAGATTAAGCTGAAATGAAAGCCAAAGACACTACTCCAAATAGCATTCCAAGATTAACATGTACCTTTCGATTAAAGTCCAAGATTAAGAGGTATTTTGGGATTAAAATTCAGTTTAATGCTCAGCAACTTTCTTATTATACAATGACAGATCAGTTATTTTAGTATTTGCTGCCAAGCCTAAGTCACATCAAGTGACAAATTTCAGACCATGTGTTATTAGCACCAGTAAAACTCTGCTGTGATCCTGCTAGGTGTAACACTAGCAGAATACCTCTATGCAGGGCACAGTCTCAGTAGGAGCTCACGATGACAAATTAAGTATCGTGCTTTATGAAGTCAAAGGTTGTATTCATATTTGTAGCAAGTATGAAACAGACTAAAACATAACACAGTTAAAAATGAGAAGCACATTGATAATCAGCTATTCATTTTTTCTTGGAGAGGAAAAACAAATAGGAAAAAACCTGCTCAGCCATTAAAATAACCAAATAAGACTGTGTGGGGAAAAAAAAAATAAAAATTGAGTGCAGAAGTGATTATGGTGCATATATTAACTGCTGAAGTTCTGGTCCACAGTGAAGTAAGGAGGCAGAGCAGAGGACATGCAGCACTCAGAATGCAGCAAACTCTTCACCCATGTCACCGGAACAACAACAACAACAACAAAAAAACCCCCAAAAGACAAGTTTCAAAGGCACCTCTGGCCTGAATCAAATCACAAGTGTAACAAAGCACACAAAATTACAGAGAAAATAATCAGGTTTTCAGATGTGTCCACATTGCCTCACATTGCCTGCCATGTTGCAGGCTTTCTGGTGGCTCCATTAAGTTGTATTTACAGTCTATTGCCTGATATATTTACCTGGCTTGAAAATGTTATGTCAAGTAAATACTGCTATGAGTTATAGTCTGTTCCAGTCTCAAAGTTTCAAAAATATCTTATTAAATGATACTCCTATTCACTTCCCTTGACTAGACACTGTACCGGTCTTCCAAACCCATACGCAGTCCTGTGTAAGAAGACAGGACTTTTGTCCATGGACTGTCTGGTCTTGCCATCACAAGTTGGAATCAAATTCCAACTTTCCTCTATTAAGGACTAAGGAAGAAACGAAGCTAGCACTGACAATACTAAGACAGTATGACAGGGTACATGAGGCACATTTCCCCTGCTGGCACAGTGACACTCTACTTCAGCAAAGAAATGCAACACGCAGGCTGTGAAGCAATTACCTTACTGCCTCGTGAGAAAGAACCTGGAACTGTAAGAACCTGTAAGAATCGTTTCCTCAGTGTGAGCAAACGGAAAGAGTGGGATTTTCTCACTGAATTAATGGATTGGTGATATTCATAATTAAGACAGCTTTTGAGGACTTCTACTTAGCTTCTCTCTGCCAGCACAACCCGCTATAAGTCAGCACACCCTCAAATCTAAGGCAACTTTTCCAGAGTTATGTCAACAAAAGAGCTCCTGGCTAGCAGCAAGAACCTGTGTTCCCAGCTCAGTGAGCTGTCAGTAGGAAATGGAGGTTATTAGACGCCTCTGTTATTACAGATTACACAAGTCACACAGAAAAAGACATCCAGTTCGTGCTGCTCCTCAGTTCTGGTCTGCCCTACACACAGTTCTTGTGATTACGTACAGATAAAAATTCAGTTGGCTTGGAAGATAAAAGCAAGGGTTATGTGTGACCAATATTACTGAAATATAAGCAAATGGTAAGACACAAAACCTATTTTAAAAGACTTCAATATGCTTCTTTAGAAGGGTACCTCCTTTTTAAAATAACCCCTGTATTATTCTGAATCAGATTACTGCAGTGTATCTAAATTTAAGCCTTCCAAAAGCAAAAACCTAGAAAAAACATTTTTCCTGTGTGCTCTGTTCTTTGGGATGTAGAAGCACTTAATGAGCAAAAATAACACCAAAAATTTTTTCTTTGTAGTCTCTTGTAATGAGACATCCAGAATGTCCCAGAGTCCTCAGCATGGTGCGTGGAGAGGAACAATCCAGAGCGGACTGAAATAAGTAGGAGGATCCCTACTGATATATGCGAATCATTCTTCCACCACTTTTTGTCAAAAAAGATAATACTGTTGAGTCTTTACAACCTTTATGTACCACTACTACTACTACAAAAGCCTACGTTATTTGCTGTGGTTTTGAGGGCAAAATAAAATTCACACTTCGTTTCTCAGAAATAATACACGGTCGGCAATCATCAAACTTGACACTATAGAACAGGAGAGAGCAATATTTGATATTTTAAAAGTCTCTTGCAGTGCCACGTAAGAGTGAGATTTCATTTAGGTGTAGCGAGTTTCATGACAGCCCTACAGCATTCTGTTTTCTAGTAATTATCTGAAGAATATTTTTGATACATGCATTTAATTAATATCCTAAGTGATCAGTAAACCATTTGCTGCCATGACGTATCTTACAAAGTAGAAAAGCTCAGGGTTTAGAAATTCCTCTACACAGAAACACAGACATACACAAATGCATGACATTAATTAAACTGAGAATTATATTATGGAAACTCACAAAACTCTTTCTCAAAGAAAACTATTTTCAAAGAGATTAATATTTTACTTTGTCATAATAACTTAGAGCAAATTGAACCTTGCAAAAAAAGCTTAGTACGGGTTGAGGATGCTTCATGGCCAACACATGTCAAAATATTATCTTGTATTCATAGAAACACATTTTGTGAAGAAAGGAAGAATTGGGTACAACTGTCCTGTAAACTATTAATAAAATTTCATAAATGCACACTGTACAACAGAAAAAAAGATAAGAATTGTTGAGCCTTCTGGCCAATGCCATTTTCCCATCTCCTCTTCTGCAGCCTCATTCTTAAGAAACTGCATCAAAACTTCATATACTACTGTAAAAAAGAGGCAAAAAACAACACAAAAAAGACCTAGAACACTTGTTATCTTTTTTGCTGTGTTGGTTTATGCATAATGAACACGTGGGATCTGTTGCTGCAGTGTATCTAGGCTGTACATTCAGTGGATTTTTAAAAGCAAGCATTTACACCGAGGGCAGATGTAATGCTGAAGGTTAAAAAGAAGAACCCCAGGAAAACTTTCTTTGGGGACTTCCAAATTCAAAACCAGAACTCCTACTGATCATTCTGACGCAAGAACTTCCACCCAGGTGTAAAGCTGCATGGCATTTCCCAGGTTACCGGCTAAATTCAGGCGTGGGGGAGAAGAGAGGAAGGGAAACTTTCTCTTCAGATATCCTACGTGATACATAACTTCAGCGTTTCCTTCACTGTAAACTGAAACAGATGAGTTTGATTACGATAAAAAAACCTGCACTGAACGTACTGCAGACTTAATAATCTCTGTTTTCCAAAAAAGAGGGGTTTTTAATGGGATTATGATTCCTGGGTGTAAATATTTATTAAAAATAGGAGCAGATGCTGGTATCAAAGCCAAATCATTTGCCAGTTTCGTGACATCGATCATACCACTTTTTAATATACGCCACATGTAAACAATGCTCACACATTAAAAACTCATCCCGCAGTAAACATTGTGAATGTGTAAAAATGATAAAGTATGAGGAAAAAGTTCAATTCTGGCCTTTCCTACGTGCCCTCATAAAGGAATATAAAAGCAGAGGTAATTGATACAGTCCATCGTATGAGAACAGGGGGGCTGGTGCCCACCCAGGTAGGAAGTTGGGGCCCTACTTTCATTTTTTTCCTCTCCATCCCAACCAGTGGGTCAGCCCATTTGACACTTCGACACACCTGTGAATGCTTTGGTATTGGAAGGAGCAAACAGACATAAAGCATCATAGAGAATAAATAAAAATCTGATGTAAAAGACAATAAATAAGTACCTATACATGCCTGGGGAAATTTACTGAATTAACAAACATATATGAACAAGTTAAAACATGAGGAACAGTGTTTGTGCTCATTGTTGGAACCTTTCATCCTATTATGAATAGGGTTATGGATTACTGAGTTTGAAAACATGCTCACAAGAAAAAGATATAAAAACTGTAGTTACTAATAATAAATTGCTTTAGATGCCTAAAAACCCATAGTGCTGATACAAAATCATGGTATCTGAAATTTTTAAGTGATGATTGGACAGCAGAAGATGCAGTGTTATATAGTAATAATCGGAAAACACTGAAAAGGGCATAATGTATACAACATAAATGAATGAAAAAAATGTGTATTTGTGGAAAGAAACAAAAAAAAAAAAGAGAGAAAACAGAAAGAAATATGGGAGAAATACGTTGTGGAAAGAGAATAAACTGAAAGAGACTTTCATCTTTTCCAAGTCGAATATAATTCTTCCAGTGAAAGAGCAATATTAGAACAATGGCATTGCTAGTTAGAGATCACCACCTTCCAGCAGCTAGGCTTTACCTAACAGTAACCTAACGAGTATGCTCATTATAATTGAAATCCAGCAAAACTCTAAAATCCGTTCTTCAGCCTCAGTGACAACTTTCTTGACAAAGCTACTTTGTTAGAGCTTATCGATCATTATCTATAGAGCTTACCTATTTTCTCACCCAGAAAAAGGGTTAAGTCTTTTTCACTTAATCTACATGTACGAATAAATGAGACCAACACAGTAAACTCCAATAAAAATCGTTTCAAATGAAGCAGGAACTTATTAATTAAATTATTGCAATTATTATTAATTATTTGTTATTAGTAACAGCCGCAATGGACTGGCAACAGATGGTGCAATATAGTGAAAAAGAGATTAATTTCATACATTCACTTTTGGCAGCCCTTCTGCCCAACCAGACCATCTGTGACACATTAGAAACGTTAGAAGCTGATCCATACATATTGCAAAGACGATATAAATTATTTGACTGTTTGCTTTTCCAGTCCAAAATCTATTCACTCTTCATGATCACAGAATTTTAAACAAAGTAGTTTCTATCATATACATTCCGCCCCACGCTCCACCGCTGTTGCCGTAGCACACTGTGGAGATTCTGCAGGATTTCGTCTGAAGGATTTTGCAGACAGCAGAGCTGCCCATTCCAGTATGTGATCGAGATAAAGTTCTTACTTACAGCACATTCTCCACAGATAAAAATAGGACTTTAAATTTGCACTTTGGGAATCATCCTTACTTTACTTTGCAATGAATTTCCAAGTGAAGAAGCCTAATCTCTTTGCAGAAAACTGATAGGGAGATTAATGCCACCCTCCCAATGGCTCTTACTATTTTCTTTCATGACAGCATTTAACATTTGGACATTTGTTTTCCTTCTGCTTTGGAATTTTTTTAATCATATTTGTATAATGGATTTTGAAAAAACAGCCATTTCGTCCAGCCAATATCTCCATAACACTCTTCAACTTTGCTATGAATATGTTTATATACATACACACAAATGAAATTTTGCTTAATGTATGTTTAATGTTAGAAATTTAAGTTTAATGGACACACACATCTGTATAAGAAGATTTGGAATACTGAAATATGATCAGAAATCTAAGGGAGTTCCAAAGATCAGAATTATTGATAGACTGTGATCATTTTAGGTGAAATTTTAATTGACTGGGAAAAAGGCGGATGACAACTGTTCCCAGACTGCTTTTTTTAGTGCAAGTTTATATTTTAAATTGTCCTAGATATTTTGTCCCAGATAACATATCCAAGTCCATCTGCTACGTGCATCAGATGACTCAAAACTGCAACTTGTGGAAATAAGGAATGAGGAGCTGGACTTCAGTGACCCGAAGTGTGTGAGTCACAAATATGTATTACACAGAGGACATTCTGCTGCCCCTCATCATTGCTCTTCGAGTTTAGGAGAAGAATGAATGGGCTAACAGAGCAAGATCTTTTTGTGATTCTGGAATTTACTGCTGCATCTATCACATGATTTTTAGAAATATTTTCACAGAAGTAAAGAAATAGTGTACAAGCTACGTTGCTAATTACTCTGCCTTATCTTTCTAAACAACAGATGAAATAAGTCTTATGCTGTTTTTACACCTTGTTCCTCAAGGCTCTTTATTTTATTTTATTTATTTATTATTTCTTTATTTTATTCTGTATTTTTCTTCTATGATTTTCTACTCCTTCCTCTTCTCAGTCTAATTCTACTGGCTTAGCAAGTCAGCTCTCCCAAGGCCTCAGAGAATTCCTTGTCAGAAAGGCAATATAGATTATTGCTTTAAACATATTTGTTCTGCAACAAATTTTCCAGGTCTCTGTGAGCCTGCAAAGCCAGCGTGTTCCACCTGTCTAACCACTGCAGCACATGGAGGAAGTGCGTTCGACATCTGAAATAGAAACTACTCTCATCTGCTTTGTTCTTTTCCTTCTTGCTTCATGTACGTTTAGCTTGGCAGTAAAAGGTTTCAGATCAAACAATGAAACTCCAATCTTTCTCTTATTTTCCCACTGGAAGAGTAAATTCTACCACCATCACCAGTGTCAGAGTGGGACAAAGGAAGAGAATCAAGGAGAGGTTTGTATTTAGTTCATACAAAAGCTTGCCTTGGTTGAAGAGAGATGCTATTAAAGTACAAATTTTAATACAATAGTCCTAATGTTTTAGCAGTTTTGTTTTTATGTATCTTTAATAAATATTGTTATTTTAATGCTGTTTTTTGCCATGAATCTATACTGGTTAAAATACTTTAATTACTTAGTATAATAACAGAATACCTAGTTTTGACTATTCTATTAGAACTGACAGGTTTATCACACAATATTTTATTTCTTCTCATTTTGTGAGTGTACATGCTCAGTTTATATGAGAGCACGTATTATTCCAATGGTGTATTTATCTGTTTTCTTATTATTTTTACTGTTAAGGAAAATCCAAAGCTATAAGAGATCAAAAAAAAGAAAAGAATCCAGTTGGGAGGAAAAAGAATTTTATTTTCTCCTTTCTACTTCTTGCTACTAATTAAGAAGCCAGCATAAAAACAAGGCGTTAATTCGAAACATACTGGACAGTGATTTCATTGTTTAAAACAGCTAAATGCCTAAGTTAAACATGGGATAGATCACGCTCTTTTCAATTGATACATGAGTTCTCAGGTAAACTCTGCCTGCCCCTTCCAGAAGGAAGCCCGCAATAGCACTGGTTACGAGAAGACAACTGCTCTGCTCAGATCTGACTAGGTGAAGCAGACCCTTCACTACCAGAAGAAATAACCAAAATAAAGATTTTTGCTTTAAGAATTGTAGCAAATGATACCTACGCTGCTCTTAGCTGTAGGTCAGGTGATCAGACCCTGGGGAGAAATTCACTATAAATACTTACAAAATACCTATAAAATCACCTTATTTCTTTGAGTCTGTTGTTTCCTTATAATTCCCTGTATTTTAACAAAAAACATTTCCCCCCAATTCAATTCTATGACAATGATGCATCATACATGACTTGAACAATTATGTGAGCTAATGGAGAATAAACTGCAAATCATAATAGAAAAGTCTATCTTCATTCCCAACATGTATTCAAGTGACTGCTCAAGCTAGAATAATTGAGAAAACAGAAACCAGGAAGAACTTGCAGTGATGTATGAACAGTCTGCACTCCCTTAAAGGAGATTAATTTCTTTAATGAAGTTCAAAAGTTCAGTACAAAGACAGGATTAAAATATTTCCTAGTACTTCCTAACTGAGAAATATGACCTACCCTCCTTCTCTTTTTCACAATTTTAACTATGTCACTGTACTGTGGAAGATTGAGAACAATACTAGATAACTATTACTGCTCTCAGAATATTGTATTTGAGCATTTAGCGTTCTTTGTACAATTCAACACTCTGATCCTCCTTTTCTTTTCAGGGTATTTCCCAGAAAATGGCATTTTTCCTGAACTTCCTACTTTGACAGCCTCAAGTACATATGGTACATATAAGCCTTTACACACCAAAGCTTAATATGAGAGTCGTGTCCAAGAAAAACAGTTCAGGCATGAAAGGCAAGTATTCCCCCCCCCCCTAATTTAAGAGAAACAAAACAAAATCTCATACAATGGAATTTTACAGCCATCCCAATTTTTCCCTTCAATCTACAACAAAAAATGTAGTATATGATTTTGTTTCTTTTTTTTAAGCTTTAAAACAAAAATACTATTTTGCAGGTTTAAAAGTTAGTTGCAAAACACTTTGAAACGAAAGTTTAGCAGTACCAAACTAAACGCACAGTTATTTCACTGTATGTTTTCAATTTCCTTCTTCATTTCTGACTGAAGCCATCCCTTGAATTCAGTTTGAACTCACATATTCTTTTGATTCCCTCGAAACTTCCTTTTGTTTGCAAATGACTACTCGAGCAAAATATATGCCCCAGCTATAAAGCGTATACACTTACGGGCTGCATTTCCCACAGAGCAATTAACTCTTTGTTCCGAAAGGCATAATGGCTTTCAGCTACTTCTGTAGAGCCGCCTGACTTTAACTACTCATCTCAAGAGCCCACTAATTCCTGAAAGACAAAATGACATAATCTATCAGCTATTTCCACCTCCTCCTCCTCCTCCTTCTGCTCTTCCACCATGTATTCTTGTCATGCTTCAGAACATCTCTGATTCACACAGTAATGTCTCCTTGACCCTGACTTTCCACATTATCTTGTCATCTCTTGTCTTGTTTTCTCAATATCCTTTCTTGGGTCATCTCATCTCTGTTTTCTATGCTATGCAACGCCAGGAAATACAAATGCTAATAGGATTTGAACTTATGAATCAAAAAAAGAGAGTGTCTCACCATTCTTGTTGTAAAATGAAAATATTTGTGAGCCCTCATTATGATCACGGGTTGATAAGTTTGGCATCACAATTATGTAAGATGGCTGTCCTTTAATGACAAAAAAAGATGGGATAACAAATAGCAAGCATGTCAGGGATGGGCCCAGAGCATTCAGGACTCCAGAGTTCCTGGAACAGCCAAAGTAAGGCCAAAGAGCATAACTTAATTCCTCGACATGTACATATTTCACAAATAGCCACAAAGACAATTTGCCTTCTCAGAGTCAAGGAGAAACATCACATTAGTTATAGCTTCTTGGTTGCTAGTTCCAGCCCAAAGACTTCAGCTAGTGTGAACCAGCCATATTTCAGCAATATAAAAATAGCCAGTTCAGAAACAGCTAGAGATTTGCTCCTTTTCCCAAAAAGCTTCATTTCGGAAGTCCTCATTTCTAACTGGCTGAAAGAATGCCATGCAAGCAACAAGCACTTACATCAATTCTTAGAATCAAAGAAATGAAGTAATAAATATGCAGTACCAAACCACTTCTACTCAGTCAAAATCTGGTAAGAGATCACAAACTGAGGTGTGAAGTTTGGGAGACCTTCTTTTTACCTTCCCAACGTAGCTGGTTCTCTCCACAGCACAAAGCACCCAGGCCATAGCTGTACCTGTCTTATCTGGCCATTGCCCTTTAATGTTCCTGGTACACTGGAAATAAGTGGAAGACTTTTCACAGTGCTTTCCTATTTCCTATGACAACACCACTGTTTCTTTTTTTATAACCCAAATTTCCGTTACCTAAGTAATTCTAGAGTTGCAGGAAAATCCCACCTGTCTGTAAGAATTTTTTCTAATTTCCAAATATGTTTAGTTACTAAAAAGGCATCAAGTTGGCCACTAAGGTACTAACAGGCCACTGTGTCAACTAGCCACAAAATAATCTTGTGGTGATTTATCAGTTTATTCCCTGTATCAAAACTTATTTTCATTATCATATGTTTCTGTTCCCTAATGATCCTACAGCCATCAAGGAAACTTAGTGTAACCTAAATGAGCAATTGAATTTGACACTGCTGTCCTGATCCATTATATTGACATTAGTACTTTAGGCAAGAGATACTTGTTAGGATAGTACGTGACCCGGCCAGACTTCCCTTCTCTACAAGCTAACACGTGACAGAACTACCAATCAGAAATCTTTTTATAATGGAGGAAATTTGTTTAATTCTAGAGCTACTAACTGGTACTGTAGGATGTTATTTTTAAGGCAAAGCTCATAATCTTTGAGCATCACTGTATTTTGAAAAGTATATTTAATGTCTTATTTTAATGGAAATAAAAGGGCCAGGGAGATCTCACCATCTCCTGTGGACCTTTCCTAATCTGCCCTCCTTTTTCCTCCCTGCAAGGTCAGTAATGGACTTATTGCTTAAGGTGACACAAATGTGGATGTGAGTGAGCGAGAGAACAGCGACTGGGGTCTCACTCACAGTTTTCTAAAACAAATTGTCCTTGGTGGACAGGGAGGTTGAGGGCATTTAGTCTCTCCATGCCATGCAGGCTACCTACCCAATTAAGGATTTGTTTTTTTGAGATGTTAGGTAGGTTTTTCATGGAGAAAATTAGTTCAGTAAACTTTAACAGCCCCTTGCAGAACTTGTCATGTTTTCCTCATATTCTTAGCAGGAAGTTCATTGCCATACGGTCTGCACACAATTCTTCCCACATGCTAGTATACACTCGTCACCGCACTTCAAATTCCACACTTTCTTTCAACTATTTCTTTATCACTCTAATTTCTAGTCTAATTTTTAGAGGCAGACCTCATTAGGCACGTGGATATTCAGTTATCTTAAATCTAAAGAAATAGAAGTTCCAAAGACACATATGGATTTTATTCCTATGGTTTGTCCACCTTTGATATAGCTTCAAAAAAAAACCTTAGAGCAATGATTACAGAAATTACTAAGAAAAAAGATTGCTAATTCAAGAGAAATCAAAATAATTTCAAAAGAAAGATGTATCCCAATTGATTTACTGTATTTTGAGTGTAGAGCTCACCATCTGCCCTGTTGTACAACCCTGTTGTACAGTGACTTGAGCGTACTGTGGGATGGAAAATCAGGAATTGTATTTCTATTTCTCCTATCGACTGTCTGCATGGTCCTGTACAAGCAGTAAAATCTCTTTGAAACATGAAAGCAAACCTGTATGTTACCCACATCTGAAAAGAAACTTTGGCTTAGTAGGATCTTTGCTGTTTATCTAAGCATTAAAGAGACAGAACCAACACTCAGATTTTATTCCTTTCCTCATATAAGTTGTTCTCCCTCATCAAACACTTCAAAAAATTGGAACTCTGTCTTCTACTATAAATGTCTCCTACCGGGACGTTACGTTTTCTAAATGTGTTCAAAATAGATCATTAGCAAGTCTGCCAAAGGAAAACCTGCGTTAAGCTACAAGATTTTATTCCCCAAGAAAATAAATTTTACTCTCTCATTCTCAACCAGCCTAAAAGGAGAGACTAAGGCTGGCACAGGCAAGAAGAACAAACTTGTTGATATCCTGAACTCAGACTAGAGACAACCTCCACTGACTTCTAAGTATAAAGAAACAATAATTGTCCTTTTTTTTTTTAAGGTTGGTGGAATAGAGCAACCCTCTTATGCAGAAGACCTGAGCCATGGACTCAAGCACATTGTAACATCCATCCTAATGCGGTATAGCTGGCAGTCATGATTTTTGTAATAACCCTCAATCCCAAACACCTCTAATAAGGCTAAAGATCACAATACTCTTTATTTATAGACAAGTTTAATAATGACAGGAGAGCTATTAACCCAGTTGTTAAAATTAATTCAACTGCATTATGACTTGAAAAACCACGCTGTAGTTAGGTTATCATCATTTTGGCTTGTTTTTTTTTATATTTCTTTTCCCCGTTTTGTTATACCTTTTTGTTTGTAGCATTTTACATAAGATTTTCCATTGCTGTCTCTACAGAAATGTCTTTCCGTCCTGATTGTGTTATTGAATTGTGTTATGATATTGTGTTATTAATGCTTAATAAATTCTAAGTGTTTTGAAATATGACCTTCTATTTCCATCAGGCCACCTTAAGAAATATCTCCATACAGAAGAAATGCAGCACTTTTCTCACCTGTTTTGGGAAAATATTCATAACAGAGCTAGAATGTGCAATTCTTCTAAAGAGATAGCAGTTTCCTGGACTACACCACAATGCACCTGAACTGGCCCATAATAACTGGAGGGGTTTGAACATTCTGAAGTAGCTAGTTTAGAACACCAGGAAAATGGCGAATGATAAATATCAACAAATAAATACAAACTGGAGTGCATGCTCCATTGACTTCTCTGCGCTGTTTGATAAAAATGACCAGGGGCACACAGTGTAGAATAACAAACCTTTACAGCTTTAGGCACCTTTCCTCCTCTTTCCTATTTAGCACAAATTGACTTATCCCCTTGGTACCAAAAAAGACTGTTGTTTGCAGAACAAATACCTGCTTGCATATTTCATGCTGCTGTTTTGTTTGTTTGTTTGTTAAAAAAAGGGAGAGTCTTATCTCAAATCAATAATAAATCAAACTATGAAGTAAAAAAATGTTCCGTTTTCTTTCATTCCAGACTTTAGTGATAGGAAGTTTAAAGGCTAGGGCTATTTATGTGAAGTTAGGGTGACAGTTATCCTGATCCTCTTCAAAGCACAAAAGAAATGAAGCTGCTATCAGTTTTTGAGCCATATACAGACATTTATTTGATTCACACGTCTTAGGTAGTGTTTCCTTGTGATGGATGGATTCAAGCTCTAAGCTTTCTATTATTCTGAGATGGCCCTTGGTGTCGTGCAGCAGGCTGCACTTACAGCATCTATTACCAGAACATGCCTTAAACAAAATACATCTGTCAAGGAAAACGTGACAGATCTACACCAAAGGATTCCCAGGTTGAGTGTACAAGAGAGTCATCAGTATTCCAACAATATTTGTTAGGTTCCTTGACATATATTTCCCTTCTTAAATACCTGTTTTTCCTAAAACAGACCAACTTTGTATTTTAAAGGGTGTCCGTACATCGCTGTGTAACCATACGGCTTCTGATCTGACAATTATCTACAAGAGGCAGTTAATTTATATGATAACTTCACAGATATTCCAATTTTCTAACCCCTTCCTATAATGCAGCGCCAAGACAGCAGTACAGAGGCTACAGACTATTCACCAAATTTTCTGTTGTACTTTTGCCAACTGTGGTCTGCAAAGACATTGACTGGTGAAGCATTTACCTCCTCAGTTAATCCTGTTTCTGTTGGGAATTTGTGTAGGAGTTGCATGATCTGGCAGTTACATAATTTGGCAGCTACATTTACAAGTAAATAAGATGCTAAACCCAATGCAGAATAAGAAAAAAGTTTTCACTACTAAGTATCAAGATCATCAGAACTGATTTAGAGGAGGAATCAGCAGTGGTTTGAAAGCTCCAAAGTAAATCAAGAGAAGACTCAAAAGTAAGCTATCCTTAATAGTTTCTTTTACTTCACAATGAGTCACTGGCTTCTCTCTCTTTCTGATCATTTTGATTTCTGGCTTATTTTTATACCTGTAGCAACATTCTTCATTTTGCATCTATTTTTGTTTGTCAAATGTCAACCTCCAAATTAGTGCCTTTCTTCAGTCGTCTCCATCGCAGAAGTTCACCTCCTAGATATGCAGCAGAGGAGGGGAAACAACATATTGTGTGACAACCTGGCATCTAGCACTGCTCTCTTCAAAATAAGCTTTTCAACCTTGCTGTCTTTCCAAGTGACTGCTTGAACAAGATATAAAAATGCATGGCGAAGTATTATACAAATATTAAAGGGACACAACCTTTACCTGCTTAATACCTTTATTTATTAAACTTGTGACTTTGGCAGACAAATCGATGTCAGGGTTCATGGATTGCTTGGACCGATTCAAATGATGATCCTCAGAGGCTAACAAAATCAAACAAGGTTCAGGCTGCACTGAGAAAATTAATGTCCAAGCAGTCAGACGCACTGTTTGTGCCTGGGAGGAGATAATGAAGAAATTTAGGTAAGGCTGATCAACACTGTAGCTCCCAAGAGCATTTTTCCTTCATCTACATAAGTCATTTCCACCGACAGAGGAAATAGGATATATTAGACAAGCCAGAAAAAGAGCCAGTAATGGGGATTTTGGTTAAGAACTGACCCTACCATAGAAAAGCATGCGAAAGTCTGTGCTATGGCTAAGAAAGACGGAAAAATAAGTTTGGGGTTTTTCAGATTGGAGTCCTCAAAGTTACAGTCAAGTCTTCCCATGTTTTTGCCCATCTGTCTAATCGGCTATAAGCCTAGAGAGCATTGGAATGGAGTCAGTGTCATTATCCCCTTGCTGTAATTGGCATGGCAGGATGGAGCAGCATGTACAGCCCTCTCCTGGTGTGAGAGAAAGAGTGAAGAGAAACCAAAGCAAGTGAGCCAGATGTCACAGAGACCCTAAGAAGTGTGCTGGGATCCAGAGGATGAGGGAACAAGCTGTCTGCTTTTACAACAGAGAAGTTCTGCTTCTTCCCATCCTCCACTGTGTTTGCTCTTTCTAATACACAAGACTTTGTTGTTGTTGGCTTTGCACTTCAGACCGAAGGAGGTGTATTTCAGCAACTATGAGTATGAAACATTCCACTTTTGATGAGCCTTCCCCTTTTCAGGGCTAGACATTGATGTTGCCAGGAGACTGTGAGGGAACATGACTGTTTAAATGACGAATTTTCATTCAAGAAAGAAAAAGACTTAATTAAAACATGAACCACCACTTTATTTTGACGGTTTCTTAATCTCTTTGGAAAACTTTCTTTTATCTCTCTCTCTAAGAGGGCCAGATCTCACTGCAGCTGTGACTTGAAACTAGACCAAAGAAACTGGTCCAAGAAGCAAGGAGGAGGAGAATAATTTAATATTGTGGTATGTGGTACAATTTGACCATGATCTATGCTATACCTTTAAGGTTGAATGCCCATAGTTGAATCAAACCATTGCATAAGTGGGACAAATCTCAGGGCTGCAGTTTGCCTTGACCTATATCAACCTCCTAGGTCAAACCAGAACTCTATCAGATGTACTGTGCCTGTTTTTACCATCCTGCTCCTTGATGCTGACTATGTCCTTCCGATTTTGTCTGGCAGCCTACCCACCACTAAGCAGTAAAACATCACTACAGAGTACTGGACTGACTAAAAAACCCAACAAAAGCTGAAACAAAACAAAAAGAGAAATTGTACTGGAATTTCCTTTTAGTTTTATATGAAACAGTGCTTTTGGTTTCATCCTTTTTCTGATTTCATTTCTAGTGTGTAACATCCAATGTTTGTTTCAGATCTCAGCAGAAGTGTGACATCCACAAACATTTAAATAATTCCAGAGTCCGCAGTTCAGAATGTACAGTGTCACCATACATGTTTCTCCAGAATCAAAGGTGAAAGAGAATTAAATAGGTTCCAGATGGAGTGGACTTTAGCTAAAGAGGAAAAGTCAGAAGCTTAACCATATGATAGACCTAGAGGCACTCCAAAGCTGCCAGGAGCTGCCTTTGGAGTCTGCCAAGGAGACAGATGCTCATGCCAACAGTGCATAGATTGGCATCATTTATATCACATCATGCCTCATGCTGTCATGATGCCACAGTGCAAAGCACTAAGTCAGACAACTAATATTTAGAAAAGAGCAATCACACTGCATATATTTAGATCATATATCCAGTAACGGTTTTCATATTATATTTACCCTTTTGGATCTTGCCTTCTAAGAAATGAAAGCATATCTTATCCTACTGTATTCATTCAACTCTTAATGAAAACTTCACAAGCACATTGAAGCCTAAAGATAAACTAAACCTTTAATTTTTATACCAATGCAAAATCTTGCCAGAAGTAATGATCAAATATTGATATTAATGTAGAAACTAGATCTTCCACTTACAGAGGAATTCCCTACAGGATCCAGGAAATGGTTTCAGGTTTTTTCCTCCTTATTTTCACTTTACAAAACCTGAATATAATGTGCAAAGCTGAAAAAATATAAACGCACGATACATATCTAAAAACTATTTTTCTTTCAGTGGATTCACACATTGTTCCTAACTTCATGCTCTATCACTTGGAACATCTTTCTGTCTGAAAATAAATTATGCTCTGTATGGAGCATCAAGCCTAACCTTAGGCATCCAGCAGCACAGAACTGTACAGATGTATTACAGCAAATATCCCTATTACACGCTGAGTCATGGCATTTGAACAAGTGCAAACTCTTGCATGCTATTTTGGACGGAAACTGGTTCAGACATGCCTTGTTTAGAGATCACTGTGCTGAGACTTCAGGTTTGATTGCACCGTCTGTGAAAAGCACATATCATCATGGAGTTCTTTGAATATACCTAATAATCATCTAAATCCAACATAAGCACATAAGTTCTGAACAAAGTAGGGTGCAAATGGATAGAAACCACTATTGTGGCACACAGTAAATCAGTAACATCAGAAAAGAGCACTACAGCTCTGAAATACATCCGTAGCAGGAAGGATTAACTTTGTTCTCTATAGAGATCCCACCATAAAGTGTGTTAAAATCCACCTCTCCCTGATTGAGAGCCTGAATAAACATTGACAATTATTTAACAGCTGTTTAGGCAGCATGTTTACATATCCTGGGGACTGTGCCATCCAAATATTGTGATTTCATTAAGGAGCTTTGCCCTAAAGAAGCTGAGGGATTGTGATTTCTGAGAACCCTAGAGCAACATGATAATTTTCCCACTGCACTACCTGGGCTTCACAAGGGGTTGATCTGGAAGCAACCTTGCAGATGGTTTACTGCTACAGAAGTCCTTAGCGGCGTGGTAAAACAGTCTGGTCCTGGGAAAAAAATATAAAAGCAAATGTATATATATATATAGAGTACATATATATACACACACACACACACAATACTAAAAACCCCACCCAAACCCGTGGAAAGCAGGAAGGACGCTATACACAGCAGAATACATATCGCATGGAACAAATCGGTGTCACGGGAAAAAAAAGATATCAAAAACACAGTTCAGGTACTTCCGCTTCCTTTCTCTAATTGCGAGGCCAAGACGACAGTAAATAGAGCCAATTTAAATATCAAACAAAGTATTTTTTCACTCCATCTTACATCAATTTACCTGTGGAACTAATCGCTGTATGAGTCTGTGTAAAATCAGCTAGACAAAAAGTCAAACTGGGTAGAAAACAATCATAATGGAATGAACTTCAAATGTGTATATGAATATAAACTCCTGCTGAAAGATGTAAGTCCCCCATTCACTGACTACAAACACAGTACTGGCCACTGCCAGAAAAGCACTGACACAGATGCACTGCTACGAGACAATTAAGGTAACTCGGACCGATGTTTTGGGAGGAATGAGGGGGTAGAAGGAGATACTCTGAAAGCCAAAACACCCTTGTTTTTCAGCCACTACAAAAACTCACCAATAATTTTCCTCTGGTCAATAAGTGAAACCCAGCCTTTTCAGTCTTAAAAATAACATTATTTGACATCTACACTCAAAAGCAGGAGTTTAAGAGGGGGTTGTCCAGGTTCATTAACTAACCCTCTGTCCCATCAGCCTACTCACTCCAAGTCAGTGCTCCACGTACAGGACTTGTCCTTGCAATAGTGACTGTGTACACTGCTGGTGGCAAAACGCACCTTCTGTGCTGCCACCCAGCCTCTCCTCTACTAGGACATCTCCCAGGCAGCAACGCAGAAGGTCCCTGGGTAAGGCTGGCTGCACTCCAGGAACAGGGACCTCCTTGCTCTTATGCTCGTCTGAGCAGGTATTGAGCACTCTGGGGAAACAGACACTTTTGGAGAGTTCTAATTAGCACCCACAGACAAGCCCCTGAAGTCACTAAAAATCCACGAGCCAAACAAGTCCCCACAACTGAATTCAATTAAATACTATAACCATTCCTGCATTCCTCTATTTCCCGTTATCACACAGCTAAACAAAAGGACAGGATTACTGAGTCAGAGCAAAGCTTCCCTGAGCTCATTCTCCTTCTTCCAAAAACAGCCACAAAGGAACGTCTTGTGATGAGTGTACCACCTGGCCAAGCATGCACAGCCCTTCCCCTTCAGGCACCAGTTCCATATCATCTCTTAATAACACTCTCAGGACTTCCTTGGCATGAACTTGTCTGAGCCACTACGAACACAGCCCGAAAACAGGAATTACAGTTTTCGTAGCTTCTGAGATACAAAGCATTCAAGTGTGGCTAACTCACTACAGGAAGCCACTCACTACGTAGGCGACCAGAGCTAGTGATGCAGTTCCTGCTGGCTGGGGAAGTGCTCAGTCCGATGCTACATTTAGTCACATGCTCATTACTCTTTGCATTGCACCTAAATAACTGCATCCTTGTGTAGACCGAGAGTCCTCTATTCTGGTATGTACAAATCAGAATAACCAGACATTCCAGATTTGCTTTTGTGCAATTGCAATGCAGGACCCCTGAATTACAGACAATTTTCTGTAGTCTTAGATGGCTGCTGACCAAGAGGAGTTTTAAACAGTGTAACAGTGCACATGTAATATAAATAAACAAGTTAACATATAAGACCAAGAACTTTAGAGGATATGGTATTTTAAAATACATATTTGAGTATAATATTCACTACAATGACAAAGAACTTGCAGCCTGCCATTACTGATGTGGAAGATAATTCAAACTGGCGGGTAGTTGTACTGTTTTACCGAGGAAAGCAAGTTCTGCAAAGGTAACTATAAAGTTGTAGTTGCCAAACTATTTGTACAACAAGATCATTTTTTAGGAATTCCTGGGAGGTAGAAAAAGAAAGAAACTAAGGCTGTCTAATCAAAATATGAAACTCCCAGTAGGAGAAGAAAGCTTCAACCTCCCAGATATAAAACATATTACATCGCATTCACACTTGAGCAATTGACAGAATGGTTTAGAGAGACAGCCACGCAGTCAGCAGAATAGATAACCTTGGGGGGAAAAAAGTATATGAAATTCCTGCCCCTCCAGGTATTATTCATTTGCTGAAACCGGAGGAGCACCAGAGGAGCAGAGATCCAGAGCCGCAGACCATTAAGACTACAAAGAAAATGCAATTAACTCATATGCAGAAAATGTAAGTTTAGTCTGTATATCCTTATGAAATTTCAAAGAGAAAAATCTTTTTTTTTAATAATGGAAAATACCAGGTTATCTTATTTTAATCCAGGTGTTAGAGCAGCCAGTCAGAAATTGTGACTGATCTTTTCATTTGAAGAGTACAACATGGTCTTTCAATGGATATTGGCAATTCTTTCGGGCCCAATCCTAAGACAAAGCTTTTCCACTGCCTCTATAGGTTTTGTATTAGGCCTTTAGTAAACTGAAATGAAACAAAATCCCAGAACACTCACACACGGTGCCATTTCTCAAACAGCCAACTAAAACTGCAACAGTGCTCAGAGACACAGGCTTTCTGTTATCTCCAGTGAAATATGGTCCAGGTGGAACGCAGGATCAAATCCAAACACTCACCGTACCACAGAGGAAAGAAATGTGCCACCGCACTAGGGATACTATGAGCTATAGGAACATCCACTATGGTCACACAGGGAAAACACATAACATTTATTCTATATAAAAACCCTGGAATGAACCGAAATACTTCCTGATGTCAGATGCTGGCAGCTGTAAGACTGAACTATGATTTTTTTTTTAATAACTTTTAAAGAAATTTAGACGAAATTCTCTTTTTCCAAAAAAGTTAAATCTCCTTATTCTACTTGTTGAAGATATTCTTCTTCCATGCCCAGTGCACTGACGATATTTCCACTTTACTTCTATAGGCTACTTGTCACCCACCTTTGATGGAAGAAATGTAAGTAATGGAAGCATGTAGGAATATACGTGAACCACAGTCAGGTCTCAGAGGAAAAACCTGAACTCATGAAGAATGAAATCTGCAGAGACATGCAAATTTTCTCCATTTGAACAAAAAATGAGGAATTAGGAATGAAGAACCAACACTGCTCAGACAGGATTCCTATACTTGCATCAGGAGCTGCTAGTCATGCGTTTGCTAGTTCAAAAGACCATGCCTGGGCTTCCATCACCGTTCCTCCTGATTGATATCTCTACTTGGCCTACAGGGCACAAGACCCCTTTTGCTAAGTATCCAGGGGTCTCTTTACAACACAACATATTTAAAAAAGTGCTGTCCTGCACTAATGTTTTTTCCTTCTATAAGGCCATTTGGGTCATTTAACGACTGCCCCAGGCTGCCTTGGAGTATTGCTGTTGCATACTGGAGAGATTAAATCCAGAGAATATGGGGGCATTTTTGGTTATCTATCCTGCTGGCTGTCTTGGTAAAGCGTTCTGTCAATGGCCTTAGTGTCAATGCTATGTAACATGGTTTAAAACTGGAAGGTTGAAGCTTTTTCTACTGGGACTTCTATATTTTGATGAGACAGCCTGCTGCTAGAGTTATTTACTCACCTTTTAACTAAAGTATTCACAATTTAGAAATAATTTAGCCTTCTTGAATATTTCTGGAGCTTCAGCTAGTTAAAACTTTGAAGAGCACCATTTCAGCTTCTAATTAGGACTGGTTCCACTGCTCACCTGCATTTGAGACTCATTAGATAAAATGTTTCCTTCAGCACAGACATTAAAAGGGAGATTATTAACATTACAGCCTGCTAACTGGCACGTAAAGAGCTACACAAATACCCATGGTCTGCACCCAAGTCAAAACACCAAAGTTCTACTTCCTAAGACTAGGAAGAATGTAATAGAATAGCAAATATCTGCCTTAAGACAAAGAGTTTCCTGCCCTTTTCTTATTCTTCTAAACCTTTTAAAATTACATTTACTTAAAAGCACCAGAACATTTGGATTCTCACAACAACTAAAATCCTTTTCATTTAGAATGTTTAAAAAAGTTGACAGAAACTTTTAAATAGTTCTGATCTGCTCATATGTCTTCATTTGTACTCTAATAAAATATTTAATAAAAGAATGTCAATAACTACACATACTACACACCCTAGAGAAAATGATGGAAATAAATATTAGTGCACTTCTGCTGTATAGCATTTGTAAGGTTAATTAGGACTAAAATTCAGGATGAAATTGTATCAGATAATTTTTTTCTCCCACATGCTATGATTTCTATATTATGATTAAAGTTTCTTGCCATCCTTTAAAGCTAAAGTCTGGGGAAAGCTATTCACTAACTCTGAGTTTATGAATCCAAAATAATGAAATCATGTCTTTTCTTGTTTTAAAGCCTACTTGATCGCTAAGGATTGAAAAGAAAAATCAGTGGGCCTTTACTATAAGGCTTTCAAAAGAAGACATAGAGACTGATAGATCAGATGCTTGTTAAATGGCAGATTGCCAGAGCGTCATCCATATGGCTCTGCAGATAATGTCTGAATATGATGAAAGACTTCTTTGATTGAAAAGCCTACAGTTTCAGACACTTTCCACACAGCCCGAAACTTGCATTAATAAGACTCAATTCGGAACAAGTTTTCTGTGCAAAACACATTCTCATTTGGCCACAAGATGGTCAATTATTACCATAACATTCATCCGTGCTTTCACAAGTCAAGAAATTAGTCTTGTAAGAAATTGTAAGAATCAAATCTCCCTGGAAAAGCCATAGAATGGAGTCAATAAAGGTTCAAATCTGCCGAAATCTGGAGGAAATATGTTCCATCAGATTTAAGCACCAGACCTACAGGAAGAGCTTTCCATTTCAGGTTTTTTCCTAAGTGACCGATCAAAGGGACTGTTGGATGATGTAAGTGAAAACAGGCATAGTCTGACCCTCCTTCCTCACCTTAGTGACACAATAGCACAACAGAAGTGAGTGGAAGTTGCAAGGACACAGATTCACTGGTGATCAGGCTATATGTAGGAACTCGGAGTGAATGAAGGTGTTTGATGACGCTGAGAGCATGTTTGACATTGCTGCTCATACTGGTGTTAAGATCAAATTTGCTACGGTATGTATTTTTAAAGAGAGAACACAAAACGTTCTGGCTGTCAATTGCTTAATTATGTTTTTGTAACACTGCGCATTGCTAAGATTGTTTTACTGCTCCTTGGGAGGGCAAAGAGATGATTTTCTGTATCATCTTCTCATTTCCAGAATGAACATAACACTTCATCTACCAGGTACGACTTCCATGCTTGTGTTTTTAAAGAGAATACACCGTCTTCTACTTCACAGACACTAACCAGTGTATATACACTCTACCCAGCGTATATAGATGCCCCAGAAGTAGAAAAAGTAGTAAAGGCTACTTGCATTTCAGGCATTCTATGAAGTTAAAGGGGGAAGAATGCAATACCCTAATTCAAAGAGTTTAAATGTGATTAAATGGCAAGTTAACAAACGTAGCAGAGTCCAGGTTACATATCGACTTATGATTCAGCCACTTTAGAGTTCGTGTTTGATAAATTAAGTCTCTGCAACCTGTAGTTGACTGAGTTTATACTTTTGCTTTGGTTTATGCTTTAGATTCAGATGAGGTGTATCAAATATGATTCATCTTTTTAAAAAATCCAATCATTTTTGTTAGAAACAAATCCAATTTGTTTATTAATCTCTCAAATATGTCAAATGGATTTTTAATTGAGAAGTAATTGCATTGTGCCTTATACAGTCTTTCTTGATTTCATAAGCTTATCATCAATCCTTCGGTGATTTCTCACCTGATAAAGAAATAACATATCTAATTAATCATGTTGTGTAATAACAAATCTCCTATTTAGAGGTACAATAATTAGATTGGGAAAATGCTAGGAAAACAAGAAAATTATTCCCCAAGGTAGAGGGATTGTGGGTTCTACTTGAAAGGAAGATACGCAGTTTGCAAAGTTGATTAATTAGTTTTAAGAGGATCTCAAAAAGCTTGGTACTTTGATGTATGCAATCAGTTTGGGAAAAAATATATCTGTGCTACTAAGATACCTCGTACCAACTTTCAAAATATTATCTGTGGCAAAACACAGCATTTGCTTTGCTATATGAAAAACCTGCTTTCACTTTTGGAGACACAGTATGATAAATTTTGGCAAGCTGAGTGATTTCCTATCTATGATGCATTTGGCAAGGCAGAAATGCTAAATAAGAAGCTTGCCTTGAATTTACATACTGCATCCATACAGTTTCAGCTGCAGCAGCTGAGAGTAAAGAAGATGCTAGTTCAAGTGAGAAGTCTTTTTGGACAAGAGTCTGTAATGAATCACACTTAAAATATGTGGTCATTCTCCACCACGTGCACATTTTTATCATTCTATTAGATATCCAAAAAAATGTAAAATTTTCTATACATCTCATTGAGACCTGTGGCAGAGATGAATAGATAGTTTAAATGAATGACTGGAGGCTGACAACCTCAGCAAACTGTGGTTCAGAGCAACTGTGAGCGACACAGCTGTGGCATCACGCTGAAAATACCACCCTTTCTGGAGATATGTGCAAAACCTTAAGAATGAACAAATTGTCTCCCAGAGGGGAAAAGACAGGAAAAGAACACCAAGTTCTTTTTAGGTGCATAAAAGGGTATCTGAAAAGTCTCTTCAGTACAGAAGATCAAGAATTCTCCTCTAAAAAGGCAAAAAATAAAATGAAGATAATCAAACACAGAGGAGCTGCAGATTTCACAAAGCTGTTTTGAACTTCCATTTCCCCTTTCTCAGGGCACAATTTGAATAAACACAACCCTGCTTAGTAGAAATTCTACAGGACTTCCTGATGTATCACCATCAAAGGGTCCATAATTCAAAACAAATAATTTTCATAATCTTCCAAATGCCAGTCAATAGAAATCGGACATAATAGAGAATTCTGCAGAAGTTATACAAGTTCTAAAGTAAACACAGCCCTAGACTCCCACACTACCACTGGGTGCTCAATTTCTACATTATTCAAGTTCTAGAACTAATAATTTCATCTGAGAAGTCATCATGCTTTTTGCATAATCCATTTTAGACTGCTTAATCCTAAGGGTATTTTTCTTTCAATCTCTCCCATTTCAAGGGCAGGCTCCTTAGAAAGATCAAACTCAACATTCATATTCCGTTTCAATGTTAATTAATTGCAGTGTACTGTCAGAGCCACATGAAAAGTAAAATACTTCTACTGGAGTCTGTGACTTTGTAGCTCACCACTGAATGGAGGCCAAGCCTGTCAGTCACAAAACCCTGTACAATCTCTCTGTGGCTGAAAATTATTCTCCTAAGCCAGAGGATATGTTGCCAACAATACTACTGGGCAGATGCCCATCGATTCGAGAGGCTCCATAACTATATTACATTATGAAGTCTCAAGGACTTTCTTCTTTGTCCTCTAAAATTTACTGTTTTTTTTAAAACTAAAGATAGACTTGTCTAAAAGGTTGTAAAACATTACAAAATATTTTCCCCTTTCCCTTTCCATGGACCATTCAGTAATTTTTTAGTCTAGAACAAACTATTCAAAATCTGTGAAGTTCAAAATCTGACAGTTAGGTTCAATATTTTGAAGGCAAATCTAAACTGTCACAGACTTAAAACTTTGTTATCTTCAATCCTAGTTGATGATTTTAGCTGAATTTGAAAATAGAAAAAATAACCTTTAAAGAAATTATTTGACAGAATAAACTTTCTATGTGTTATAACTTACCTGGATTTAAAGTCTTAAGATACCCATTCTCTAAACAAAACCAGCTTTAACTAGCCATCTCTGCAGCTCCTTTTTAAAGTACAGAACATTATTTTCACGCTACTTGTCACAGAGAGGGTTTATTTGTGAAATATTTATTCCATTTCTTCCTGATTATTTCACAATCCCTAAAAAAAGTATTCATGCAACATTATTTCAGTTAATGTAATCTGCAAAATTCCTGCTATATTTCATTCTATCAAGTAAACATGCCTTGACTTTCTCTATCATGTCACACACTCCAGCAGCTGTGTCCTTGATGAATCAGGGGAGAAATTAGTTTAGATCTGACAGCATTCATCTTGTTTGCTAATTTTAAACTTTCTCTTCTCAATTCAAACATCTCTTCATTCGGCTATTCCTGATACCCATTTATTGGCAAATACAGTAGTCTCCGGCAGCTGGCAATATGAATTACACCTATTTATCCTAGAAATGGGCCAGCACTGCAAAATTTAAGAGCAGTTGAAAACCAGACAGAGATGACAGAGGTGACCGTGAGAACTGTAGTAACTTCCAGACAATGAATCAGTTTATGTTCTGTTAGTCAGTGGAATCTCAATAAATATATTCTTCTAAGCTTAGAAAAATAAAATTCAGTTCAAAATTTCTCCACATACATAGCTAATCCTAATGTTCCTCCTTTTTACCAACTAGGCACATACTTCACATGCTCTTCTCACTAACCTTCTACCCACTCTCTTATAATCACACGCAGTCACCCATCAGCTCAAACGAATGAACATCGTTTTTAGGTTCACAGCTGAAAACAGGATGGTATTGTCTCTATCACAGATTACCAGTCTGTTAAAATTTCTCCTGTGTGCTGGCATTTTAATAATAGATACGGAACATTTCTTGTTTCCTAAATGTTTAATATGGACTGACTGCTCAAAGGTGCTAGCTCATGAAATCATTTAATTTTACATATTTCAATGTTTTTCTTAAAAAAAAAAATCCCTATTTTAACAGATGAGTAAGAATATAATGAAAATTCCTCCTCTTGGCCACAGATGCACCTGCAAAAGTACAGTGAAGTACTGAGATTTCAAATCCATTTCTTCTTCTAACTTGATAGACAGTTATGATGGAAAGAGGTATGAAGCTTTCCTTATATAGATGGAGAGAGCTTTCATCATATTAGGTGAAAGGATGGAGAGAAGTTCTCTTATACATCACCATTCTGCAGACCAGTGGCAATTAGTCTAAGATCAACAGCACAAGGTTTTGTGGCTCCCTTTTGTTTCAGAAAAGCCTATTTAGCTGGAAGGAACTGCCCATATGCTGACATGGAGCTAAGCACAGTCAGGAAAGTCACAGTACGGAGAAGCCACCCAATGAAGGGCATTCATTGTGGTTACAGCCTAAATCAGGTATTTCTCTTACTTTGCAGATTTTCCTTTTTTGCAGAGAATTGCTCACTTTTCTCTCTTATGATAAGAAATGAACTGAGAGGAAATTCTGATATTTATTTTAAATAGAAAACCAAAACGTGTCCAAAGAATAGCAATACTCTTATGATTCTCCACAACTTACTCTCCTGTTCTTGCTATTTATGAGCATGTATATACTTAAAATTATACTGTTTCTAATGGAAACGAACTCTACCTATGAGGAAAGAAGAATTAAAAATCATTGACTAGTATCCTAGAAATACTGAAACGTTATAATCAATAATCTACCACTCAAGTTGAGGTGTATTGAGGAAATGTAAAAGTTTTTTATATTTTTTTCTCTTTTTAGACTATCCTACAAGAAACAGTGAAAATAAACTGCATCATATACCAGAACCTGCAATCACACTGGAGCTACCACAGATAGAAATACATAAAAGGGTCCAAACAAAGAGTTGCTACTGTAAAACTGTCCCGTTTGTCATTACACTCCATCCAACAAAAAAAACCCACTTAATTTCTGAATGCTGGCTCCTTCTTGAGGAATGCTAAATCTGAATATAATAAACAGGCATCAAAACTGCCACAATTTTGTTAAAATAAACACAACTCCGGGCCAAGTCTCCTGGCATACGTTTATGCAATGTATTGCAGGCAGATGTAAGCACACTCTGCCTACCCTCTGAGCCCGGAAAAAAAAAAAAAAGCTCTATAACTGCAGTAGCATGATGTGATGCCTACATTAATAAACCCTGCTGAGAGGCAGCTTTATTTGTGTAGACTTGCTGCTGTGCTAACTCAGTTGCAGAGTTTTCTTTTAGCTCAGAGCTCACATAGAATAATAGCAGATGTATGGTATAAACATACCGATGGTTTAAATTCACCAGAAAAAAAATCTCCTCATTTTTATAACCATGATATACTAGAACCTGTAATCAGCTTGGAGATGTTGATTGTATAATTCTAGCAACCAACTGCTGTTCTTACTGAAATGATGCCATTTGTAGAAAACTTACTGACATGAGATACATAACCATATTAAAGCAGATCCGTCTGCAGGCTTTATCTTGTCGCAATTTATCAGTGTATTATATTTCTACTTACTATGAAAAGTCATTATATAAATATAGTACTGAACGTGAGGCATATTTAAAGATGATAGGCAACAAAAATATTTCTTACTATCAGATATAATTTATACTTAGTGCTGATCACTTTTCCAGAATTTGCCGTAGATGCGTTTTGTTGTTTCTAGGAAGTTGCCTAATTGCAATCAGAAATTATTACACATACACACAAACAGATTTATATAACTGATTTCAGGTATATGGACTTTATTTTAACAAGAAAAGCAACCCCACCCAGCAAATCCCAAACCTCACTAGATTACACTTTCTCCACTACACAGGCCAGCTTCAAAGTTTCAACCACTCCATTTTTTAAGTTGCTAAAAGAAGGACAAAACAGCTAATGTCCGAAAGGCAGTGACAACACAATGCCCACTGAAGCAAGCTGTTCCCTACCTTACTCCTACCTCTGTACTATTTCCTTTCTCCATTAACACTCTCACTAGGTAAAGAAATGCTGATCTAGCCCTAATACAGAATTGAACATGTATGGACTATACTATGGATTGATTTAGACAATCATTCATCATGTGTTAATTAAAACCATCTTTTCCTGTTTAATTATTGGTCTCTAATGATATTAGATGAAGACAATGTGGTTTTCAAGGAGTTGACAAGCGCGTGTTCTTTGGCAACACTGAAAGCTGTCATATACTCGGTGGTTTAAATTTTCTTTCAAAATTATGCTGGAAGAAGCACTTCTGCAATGCCTTGGGAAAAAATAAAATAAAAGTAGTGAACATCTGCTGATATTGATTCTGTGAATCTGAAACTTTATGAAACTGTAGATAGGATGCATTTGACAAGCATTTTTCTGGAACACTTTCAGATTTAAGCAAACAACATCTGTTAATATTGATTTTTGGGTTACACTGAAACTTTCAGAAGAATTACAATCAGCGGGTGATTGAAAAGTGTGCTATATACGTTAAAAGATCAAATACAAAACAAAGGTTTAAAGGGTCTGTTTCCCTACTGCTTCATAAATAATAATCTACAATCACTTCCCTCTAGAAGAAAATAAAAAGAATGAAGGTGAGAAAAAACATTTGCTTTATTTAACTCAGTAAAAGATCAGAGAATAAAATTAACATAAATGAAAGCTGGTGAAAATGTCTCAAGCAAAATTTTTCAGTTCTACTGCTCAGATAAACATTTCCAACATTATAATAAAAATAATATTTTAATAAAAAATAATTAAGTCCATAGAAATTATTATGAAGCTGAAGAATCCTGTTTTGAAAAGACTTCTTGCAAACAAGAGTTAAATTTTTATTTCACTGATACTCTATAGCTTTTGTATGATTAAAAAACCACAGCAGTACATTCACAAATTGTAACAACGGGATTTTAAATTCCCTTTGTTGGTGAACATGGCAGTCCTGGGAACTGATGCCACAGGTATCTTAATGCTTGAACTTTTCCATTTTTCCTTTTAAGTGGCATTTTCCTTTAATACTGAACTCCTAGTGAAATATCAAGTTACTCAGCAGTCTTTGATTTAGTAAATGATTCAGTACACACTGAAATATCAATATGGTTTCTTTTCATATGTCACTTTTATAGTGCTTAGTTAAGTCCAGTTCTCCTCAGCAAGCAGCCATTTATGTATGTGGTATTTTATGCCATGTAGTCATACAGAAAACACTATGGAACAACAAATATTATGGGAAATACACCAATCGTGTGCAATTAAGAAAAACAGTTCTACAACAGAACATAGCTTTTAAGAAACTGTTTTCTGATGCAACTGGACTTGCCAGATATTAAACAGAATTAAATCTCCTTCCCATGACCATGGCAAGAATCACATGGAAGAACGTACTCTTCTGCCAACCTCCTGTGTCTCTTCCAGTCATAGATTAGACCTGGATATGAACACATAATGGTACTAATGAATCAACTTCAGCTAGAGGTCATACAACTTTCATACGCTACCAGGTTTTGGCAAAAGTTATCTGAATGCTACCACCTGTCTGAAAAATCAGTCAGTCATTTATTCACAGAAAATATTTCAGAGGACAGAGTATTCAATTTCATCAATTTACTTTTTCACTCAAGTTCAGGCTGCTTCTCCGTCCTACAGAAATTCTGCTTGCACTTGAGAGATTTCTTGAAGTCAAATCTCAACCATATGGAGGTAGCAGTCAGTTCTATTTATCTTTCACACCATATGAAGTACCACCAGCTAGTCCAGTATCTTGCTGGTAAATCTAAGCAAGACATGGGTAATGTTAGTAGTCAGAAAGAAACACTTGACAGCACTGCATGCTTCCTTTGGAGGAGAACATCTGTTTGCAAACCACCAAACTACTATGGAAAAATTCAGAATTTCTTCTTGATGCTGACAGTTGTCACGTAGCTTGGACTACAAGGTGTGTGTGTATATACACACACACGTATGAACACACAGACACCTCATGTGAGTGTGTGCATCCAAGTACGTCTATCTTGTTACACAATACAGACTTTCCTAATTCCTGACAATTTTGTTATAAGTAATTTAGGACTTCTTCATTAAGTTTAGAACTTAATTAGCCTTAGATTTCTTCAGCCCAAAACAATGTATCTGGGGTTTTATGCACCAGCCTTAGAAGAAGCTGCAGCTGGTGCCAAATATCGTAGGTGTCCCGCACTGTTCTGCTCCTTGAGGAGAAGAGAGCTGCCTGCTTTCTCCCAAGGGAGCCAGGCCTTTCTCGAGAGCTGGCCAGCAACCACGAACTGAAGCACCACCACACCTTTGGGCTGACAGAGCTCACCACTTTTCACCTAACGCAAAACAAGATCATCAACTCTTAGTATGTCACAGAAGAGGCTTATGTCAGGAGTTACAGACATTTATATGAGGAAGGATAACTGAAATAAACACATATTCTAAGGAAAAACCTTCCTTTCATCACCAAAAAAACATTTCAAAGGGCTAATTTTTGAAGAAAAGTCAACATGAAGGCACTGAATACAGGAAGATGCTCAGATAATACAGACATGGAGCATCTAAGAGATAAAAAAGAGAAGCGGCAGTTCTTAAGTATTTGTGGAAATGCTTTCATGGCTTATAGTTCATAGCTCTGGCCATAGTCCAGAGCGCTTCTGAGGATCTGAATCAAAGAGTCAACATGCCACCCACCATTCTTCTATTCTTCAAACACAACATCAATCAGTAACCAAACAGTACTCCTATTTTATAAGCACACCTTTACAACACAAGCATTGCAGAAATTAAATATTTTCATGTTGAGAGAGTTATAATGAAAACTGTCGACAAGAAAAAAAAAAGCACATTCACTCATGACAGCGTTTTTCCCCCATGCTATACAGTGAGAACACAATGAAGCTGGGAATATTCAAAAGACAGTGAGAATAAGCAGGCAAAAATGACCTACCTACTGACCAAAGCACTATGCACTGCAACACCTTCAAAAATATATTTTTTTATATATATATACTTGTTTATTTATATATACTGACATCTATAAATACACATCTATATGTAAACCTATATAAACATAAACCTATATATATACACACACACCGTTATATAGATAGATATAGATATATGCGCATTTTCAGACAAGAACAACACCCCATGCTGTGAAACAGAAATAAAAAATGAGACTCAAGTAAACACTCCACAGAATGACACTTTGTGCCTTCTCTCTCAAACTTGGTTCCAAGAAGATTGACTTATTGGTCTAGACACCATAAAAATTGAAAAATACAGCCACAGAAAGCAAACGCATTCCCTGACTGATCTTCTGCTTTGGGATTCACACATTTTAAAATGGAGAATTTAATACTAATTGCTATGTTAGAACTAGGACCGGGTTTCTAAGCTTAAGTTCATGGGATTCAAAGCTGACCTTCAGAAGACAGCCTTCTGCATTTACAGGGTGGATCTTATCTAAAGGACAGGACAGCTTTTCTCAGTAGAAAGCTTGATCTAACTGAAGCCCAAAAGAATGTCTGTTTACTTACACTACCTCAATATGTTTAATTACATTTGTTTAGTGTTTTACAGAAATGAATAGAACAATGTGGTCTAAAAAAATAAGACATCTCAAATGGTTTTGTGCACTTCATATTAAAGGGCTTCCTATTTGGATCAAGAACAGTTGGAAGTCTTATTCTATAAGGCTTCTTAGAGAGTAATTAAAACACTTCTTGTCGCTACTTTTATCTTTCCAAGCTACTCCAAGTGATTAAATAAAGACACTGAGTAGCTAGTATAAACCTTTTTAACACCAGCACAGGGAATGTACAGCCATGCGCCTTTTCTAAAAGCCATGCACAAACTCCTTTTCCTCCGACACATGCTTAAAAACTGTTCAGAGGAACAGTGGGTTTTTTTCTTAAACAAATATTATAAAAGAGGAAGCACTAAGTTCATAACCATTCCTTCTGAGCTACTCACACACACATATACTTGAAAAGCTTTAGCAACTGCTTTGCTTGGCCTGCTCTCAAACTCGTGCAGAATTGGCCAGTCTCTGAAAAAAAGTTACGTCTTTTGTCACTGAGTCCTGTTTAGCCAGATAGAGGGGAGGTGGGGAATCATGTCACTGAATTTGTCCCACGTTACTGTAATGATGAAACAAGAAACATCAGGCTGACAGCTAGTTACCGATGTAGTACCCGTGCACACAGAGCAAAAGATAACGAGGTAAGAAGAGTGATCTCCTTTAGGTACAGAAGTTAGTTGTAATTTCTACTGTCCAATAAGATCTAATTTTGTCATTTCAATTTCTCTTTAAGAAATAGAAAACTTACAAAGCTCTGAACCTTAGGGCCTTGACAAACTGTGCATCTTCATCTGAATCATTTTTATAGAAGGGTTTAGTAACTGCTAAGGTTGAAACATTTAATGATCTAGTTATCAATTTTAATTAGGGGAAAAAATAACGGAAAAGTACTGGTAGTAGAAAAGATCAAGAAACTCCTTTAGACTGTTTCAGAATTAAAAAATTGTCTTTTATTTTATTATAAGCTTGTTTTAGTTTAGTTATAGAGTACAACCAAATAAAAGTATTATCTAAACTACTATTGCTGTCTTCTTTTAATCAAAGATTTCCATTTACTAACCTGAAACTTCTTTCCCCTACAGAGAATCTCTCAGTCAGTGAGTTTGTCCTACCTGGCAGGAAGACATACGGTGGTAACTCGATCCTTCCCTAGACAGCATTCTTGTCCTTTGCACTGCTCCACTCAGAAGTTAAGCAGGAGAAATGCAACTGGCATTTAGATTCATACTGGGGCATTGTGTTAACTGTCACCGAGATTAATACAACCTGCAAAGGCATTGTGGTAGCTGGCAGTTAGATTTATATAGTTCGCTTAATGAAGATATACACTGTGTTTAAACGCTCCTGGACATCGTTTCCCTGCGCCTCTCTCTAGTTCCCCAAAGGTAGAACTTGCCAATTATTTAAAACAGATACATCTTTCAGAGGGAAAAGAAAAAAAAAAAATTGAATCAAATAGCTTTTTGCCCACTCCAAATATTGACTCTATTTTCCACAACTGTTGGCATCTGCATAGTAATACTATGCATCCACTGCATTGTTTCGAACTTCACAGAATCTTCCCCCATATTCTCTTTAAGGAATATTAAGTGGTTAAGCTCAGCGAGACTGTATTCGATTGGAAGGCATCTGGCAGTTTGCAGCAAGACGACTTTGTAACCTCGCAACTAATCATTTCCCTGCAGATTCTTGGTGTCACTAGGCAGAGTTCTACTGAGATGTTTGAAAAACAGCCTGGAGATGTTACATTCAATACTTTGAAATAACAGCTTATCCATGGACTCCCACTGAAAAGTATCTGACTACTTCATGGACTCCAGAACCATGAAATACCTTGCATAGTGAGTGCCGCATACATGAAAAAGCTCAATGTGCGTGCTGTTTGTACCTGTGCGACGTGCTATGCCTAAGGAAGCATCAAGCTCTCAGAGTGCTAAATAATACAACGCCACTCATTAATGTGTCTTGATAAATGTGTGAAATAATTTCCATCAAACAGTTAAAATTCAGATTTTCTGCCATTTCAGGCAGGTCCTGCCTTACACATTATATTTTCTTCATCTTTCCAGGATACACAAGAAAAAAAAAATCTCTAAAAAACCCACAGGGAATAACAGAGAAAATACGTTAATACACTGATGTGGCTCTACTGCAGCTGTGCAATGTCGCATCTTCACAGATACACTTCAGGAAAGTACAGCAAGAATAAACTTCATATCATAAAAATTAAATGAAAGAGATTACTTTGCTATTCCGTAACTTCTACTGACTAAGAGTTCTCAGGATGTTTTATGAACATTATTACAGGGAAAAAAAAAAAGTTAAGGGTGAGCATGAAACCCTCGTTGTCCAGAGGTTTGTGTTTATGTACCCCCTAAGTGACTTGGTTTCTAAAAATGTTGAATTGCAGAGGTGTTTTGCTGCAGATTTGGGCAACCTAACCTAATTTTGTATTATTCTGACAGTGTTCAAGTCATTGAATCTTATTTTAAAAAGGTAATTTTGGTTTCTCAATTCTTCTCGAGTAAGGCTTTGGGTGCAAGGTCTGACACTCATTCTTCTGCTCTAAATACAACACTCACTGAAATATTTCCTCTCACCACTCAAAATGTCTTCTTTAACAATTTATGGAAAAGTGTTTTTGGCAAAACCAAGGAAACAGAGTTCACCAAGTATTTTTCTAACCAGGCCTGGTTTATGCTACTAGACAGTTTCTTTCATTACTGCACATCGACTATTGTTGCAATTTCCAATGACATTATCCAGGTAAGGCTCTTATTCCTAAACCATTTTCCAATTCAAACTCTCATATGTCAGAGGATTTGGGGCTGACAATTCCTTTTGAGGAGTTAAGACATGAATCCTAAAGTGTGGAAATTATAGCATCACCATTCCAAGCCCTTTCTGGACCTATCACCACGTGATTGTGTTTTGAAAACTACGGCATAAATTCAACTTTTAGTAGATTTTTTTTTTTCTTTCTGTCTTCCTGATCATCCTTGGCTGATTTAGAAGGCTGCTGAATTTAGATTTTTATTTTGATAAATAAGCACTTGCATCTCTCCAGGAGAAATCACCTGGCAAATGTAAACAGATGAATGTACAAGCGGGTTCATGAAGGAGCAGTGCCAATACTAACACAAAAACATAAACAAATGCTATCAACAACATACAAGTATCTAGTGTGTGAAGTACATTTCATCAACTATTTGAAATAAATTTCAGTATATGAAGCCTATCACTTTCTTTTTATCACATTTTTCCAGTCTCCTCATTTTCTTGCAAATGATGAACATATAATAAAAAATATCGTTCAAAGTACTTTGAAAAAACCACCTTGCAGAGAACAGCTAATTGTGTCCTCTTCTACCTAAAATCTTCTTGAAGCTTTACCAGTTGCTTTTCTGCTTTATTTAAGGGAGTTATGGCTCCTATCTATAAGGAAGGGAGAAGAGTAATATGCTAATTATAGTTCATTGCACTTACCAAAGAAAATATTAATTTTATTCACCATTGTGAAAAAGGCAAAATTCTGTCAGGTGTATCTGAGAAACAACTTAGCCAGGAGATTTTTTTTCATTATTTATTTTTGAGGTAATTGACATGGAATTCTATTGACCATTAACTTGTCAATGCTCCTATCTTTAATGAAACTACTATTTTCAATATCAGCGAAACTTTTGTCAAAACACATAGAAATTGTGAAAAGAATAAAGCCTGGTCTATCTCTGAGTACGACATTAATCAGCAACAATTTCTTACTCTTGCTGCTGTTTCTCTGAAGTTTAGAATGAAATTTACCTGTGTATCATCTGGCTAATTGATATTTTATTTCCTAAGTATAATGACGTTATTTTCTAGTATGTGACATATTTGATTGTTAGAAAAAACAAGTCTTACTTTACATTAGGTGCAAAAATTCAGGGCCAAATTAACATCTTAGTAATTCACTCAATGCTTCGTACGTTTTAGGAAATAAATTGTATTTTAATCAGAGGTTGAATGAACCTAAAAGAGAGAGGGAGATTCGCTTCTTCACACATCTCTCAAGCTGCATTTTTTTACCTGCCGGTTTGAACTTCCTATTTCTTAGTTTTTTCTACTCAAGATTTGTATTTTATGCTGTCTAAAGCACTAAAAAAATTGTAATAAAGATCCATCATTTCTGATCAGAGTGACTATAAAAATTGCATGTGGGCGGGCTGATCCACGGTATGAAGACTTATCTCTATATTGGTTCTTTTCTTGCCATACCTTTACTTCAACTCATGCTATTGCCATAACTTCAGAATTGGTAGGAGAGTCTATCAGCTAAATCATTCATTATCTATCAAACCCAGCAACAGACAAGAGTAATTAATTCCCTGCTAAAGGCTTTAAGTAAGTAGGAGGAAACATATGGAGCAAGTATCTCTTATTTCAAATATTGATCCACTCACTAAGCCTAACCGTAAGTAAATAGTCATGCTGAAACTATAAGCATTATCTATCACCTGCAATTCCTCAAGAAAACCTAATATGCATTCCCTTGCAAAAAGGCAAGACTATAATCAGATACAAAATTGGGACTTTTACGTTACTGATGAAAGCAACGATGACTTTAGAGAAAACAAACCTGAAGAATTATCAATACTGCTTTTTATATTTTCCTGAAGGGTATTTCATGTCAGCCATGAGTTCTTATTAAAACTCACCTTTTAAATGATGATATTTGAGTATTCACTTACAATTTATCATCTTGTTCATGGAGATGCATGATTAATGAAAGGAAAATGAAAGGTAATTGAAAAGCACTAATAAAATTTAATATATTAGATCTGTTATTTTTAATTTCCCAAAGGATCATCAGAAAGCCCCTTATCACTTAAATGGAGTCTCTTTAAATGACCACAAGATGAATATTATGGGCTTCGACCCCTATCAATGATTTCAAAAGGAGCAGGGCCTTACAGATGTAGAAGTCCTGTCAATTATCTTTTCTGCCACTCTTTTTTGCCCAAGAGAGTTCTTTATTGTTTGATCTCAATGTTTCTCTCAATGCAAGATTAAAATCCAAGAAGCCTATTTATATGAACTGCAATACTCGGCTCGTATAACATCAGAAACCAAATAGAATCGGAAGTAGTTCTGTTTATCTAAACCGGGCCCAAAATAACTTATTCTTTGGTGTGTGTTTGTACCAGTACATTTTATTCAGACAAATCACTCATGTCTCATTGCCGTGGCATCATGCACACCGAAGCGTGTGTGCAGACTGCATACAAGAGGAAGGGATGCATGAAAACAGAAAAGATACTAAGCTGCATGAGCCCCCTGTACCAAAGGAGGCTTGGCGTGATGAACCACCTGATGTCCAACCAGAGCACTGCGAACAGCTGTAACGTGTCTTTGAAGATGCTACAAAAATAATGCTCTTGTAGTTTTCATTTTTCAAAGGTCATTCCCTTTAGAAATACGTCAACTTCTATAAATGACAAGTAATGCCTAACGATGAACAAGCAGAGAGGAACAGCCAGCTGGCTTATTGAGATTCAGAGCTGACTCGAAGATAGTTTCGTAACAAAGGGAAAGGAATACAGAGCGTACGTATGACACATGGGTTCAACTGGTAAAACACACATCAAAGACTATCCTGCCTACAGAGAACTGTTTAATTAGCAGCTTCAAGAGGAGTGACCATTTGCATACTGAACAAACAAGGGAGTTATCTGTGTTCTGATCAAAGGCATTCGGATCTGAATGGTCAGGGATTATGTATTATGTATCAGTTAATTACGCATTAATGCACAAGTCTGAGTCACAACTGCCCCATGTTTGCTCACAGAATCATGTTTCCTTAATCAGTGGAGTTCAGGGATCTTTTACTGTAATTGCCATACCAATGAGTTAGTGGACAGGCACAGGTCTCATGTAAGAGCAGATCTGTTCTAATTAAGGCTATGGGGCTACGGGAGGTAGTAGCAAACTGCAGTTAATGCTTTTCTTTTTTTCCCTTTTTTTTTTTTCTTTCTTTATATATACTTTTAATAATAATACAGATGCTGGGGAAGAATAGCTCAACAAGCATTGATAAATTCTTCTCTTCATTCCAGCTGAATTATTTCCATTTTATTTTAGTGTCACCATGATTGAAGACTCAATAGCTGAACAACTTGCTTCTGAAACCTTATCTGTTCCGTGGTTTTCCTTAAAATCTGAGGTCAATATTGAGGATTAGCTTCATTTTACAGGGTTTGAAATGTACATGTGACTGGTGCAATCAAGATGCAATTTCATAAAAGTTACTGTAAACTAATAATGAGGTTATCAGTGATGTGAAGATTCAACTGTCAGTTCAAAGCTTTCAACTCCCAGCTATGCCATTTGTGAGAAAAAAAGAACATTTGGAACAATGTTTGTAAGCTGAATGATAAAGTGTCCTGAGGGATCTGAGCAAAGGCAGTTAACAAAGAAACCATCTAAAGAAGAACTTGTGTCATTTGCAATGATGGCACAGCAATGCAGATCTCTAGTATATTTTTACTTCCACAATTAACATCATGCAGCTCTTCCACATAGCTTATTATCATTCGATTTTAAAGCACTTTACAATGTCTACTGTCATCAACCATCAAAACCACAAACCTAATTGTTCATTAGTAGTGACTATTATGCTTATGCAGCGGTTTGGCAGTGAAATTTCTTCAACATAGTATTTGTGGCCACATCTATACTAGTTAATTATACCAGTCCCAGGCAATGAAATACGGTCCTGTAGACAGTTACAATAACCCAGGGAACGTTTCTGGCCTCAGCCAGTTTGCACTCTCCCAAATAATTCCCAAGCCTAAGCTGGGAGCTGGAGCTTTCCAGTGATGACTCTCAAAAGGCCATTCATACACACCACCTCGTTTTGGAAGGCAGGAGACTTGATTAGCACAGGGTTGATCTGTGCCAACTGGCCTCAGTGTCTGGGAATCTTCCCAAGCATGTTTAATTTACTCGTGTCAATAGCCTGACGGAGCAAGAATTAAGTAAACAATTTGGCCATTTTATGCAATCTTGTACTTCAGTAAAGAAAAAAGCGGGGTGGGGGAACAAAGAAATAATATTTTGGACATCGCAACTCTTGGGAAAGTGAAATGAAAACTTAAGAATGTGTCATACATCAGCATAATATTACCTATTTTAAAACTTGTAAGACTTTGACATCAGGAAACCACATTAAATGCTGTTAAAACAGCAACGTGCAAATTATAGTTCCAACTCTTGTGACGTTTTAGATATTTACACTGGGAAAATAAACAAATAAATACCCCTCCACTCCCTGCACACTGAAAACACCTATTGGAGCTTAACTCAGTGTCCTGAAGAAATTTTGCTGTAGTTTTTCTAGGCATATCAAATCAAGTTTGTCAGAATTTTCCTCAATTTTGGAAGTTACAAGCAGTTAAGTCTATGTATACAATATTGAACAAACTCTGCTAACTTTTTTTAGGTAGCCAGGTAGATACCCAGTTTCAGCTTGAGGGAACTCCTCAGTCCAACACCGTACCCTTTTCACATCCCAGGTACCAGGGTACACAAGAGACCTGTGCGTTGTGAGGAGCTCTCTTAGCAGCAGCTTACAGAATGAACCTTCCCACATGAATACTCAACCCCCCGTGACCCTCATTGTATAAAATAAAGAATGAGGCAAAGAAAAACAGATCTGTCCAATGCCTATCACCGAGTAACATAAACCTTACCGATCAAAAAACTCTCTGGAAAGGGGGAACACAAGCGGCTAATCTTATTATATTGTAGAAACCAAACCCAATTCTCTTCTTTTCTAACTGAGTACTCTAACTACTGAACTATTTGATGAGAGGACTACCTCTTTCTGCCTGGCAGCTTTCTGAATATAGCTTTTTATCTCCTTTGATTTTCTTATAAGTGCTCAAAAATATAACAATCCATTACATTTGCTAATGAAAAAAAAAGGTATTAAAAAAAAAAATCAGGAAGCAAAACCATCCTGAAAAAATAAATTGAGTTTGACACAAGTTTTCTACCAATTTCTAGATTCAGGTACCAAAAAAACAAAACAAATAGTTATCTACTTATGAGTTCTAGATAAGAAAAATGCTGTAAGATATCTCTCTCCTCTAAAAAACCTACTTTCACCTCAAAAAAAAAAAAAAAACCAAACCAGAACCACATGACCAGCACAGGAAGACTTTGTGATGTATATTAACAACTTTTTTAAAACAGAAAAGGGTAATTTTGCTTTTTGGGTTTCCCAAAAATAACTCCTGCTAACGTGTGGTTGTGAAGTGAATGAACTCATATAATCTGCTTTGATTTAAATATTGATTCTTTATAATGTATGAGAACAGCTGCTTTTTTGAATTCCTTTCCATCCTCCTTTCTACTGAAAACATCATCAGCTTATCTATGGGATTTTGATGCTCAAATAGCATTTCAACTAGACAATCTAATGAGCTCAGTCAGAAAAGATTTATTCACTGAGATCTGAGGAAAATACAATCCAGTTTTTCAAACACTGACGTAACAAAACATGAATTCAGAAAGTTACTTGATGTTGCGGTAGGGAAAATTGCCTACACCTGTAAACTTGAAACTGGAGTGCATAATAAAATTGATAAATGAATGTAATGGGTGAAAAATAGTTCTTCACCAAACTAGAAAAAGTGTTTAAAATAAAAAACTGGAAAGTACAATTAGAACACTCCAACAAAGAACTGGTGCCTTCAAAGGATTAAGAGACAGAATCTACCTCCCTAGTATTAGGACTCTTCACAGAAAACAGGGAATAATTGTTCTCAGCTTCTCAAGTGAAAGGAAGGCAAAATGAGGTGCTTGAGAAGTGGGAAGGGACGCCTCTTTCCTTAAATCTTCTCCAAAGCTATGAGTAATTTTCTCAGTAAATCTGATTATTTTTATGTATACCAAGGGCAGTTTTATCTCATTTGTAAATTAGGTATTTAAGCCAAGCTAGTTTCCAAGGTTTCCAGACTTCACATTCTGTCTTTACAAAGGAAGACTAGGTGGCTGTTAAACAGCTCTGGTGAGATACATCCCATTCAGTTTGTATGGTGAGATATTAAAAAAATCTAAATAATTTCAAACAAGATCTATTTCCTCCGAGTAAATCATGTGCGGGTCAGAGACATGTCTTTGTCTCAGTTATGCCTACCTTGAATTAAAATCCTCAGTTTCGTGTATTACGTCTCATTTTCTTATAAATCAGCAAGGTGAGATAAAGGCAAGGTTCCTTGGCCCTCCACTCTTTCTTAGAGTGCTACCTCAGGTTACCAGAATCAAGTTGGCTCATTCAAATACAGACCTGAGATTTTTTTTCCAAGTGAAGAAAAGGTCTAAGAGAATTGGCCTCGCAAGTCGTCTCTCCAGCTACACTGTAGGCCGTACCTATAGAACTCTGACTACCTCAGTAAATCATGCCAAAGGCAGGATACGAATGTAAAATGCTGTTGGCGTATCAATATATAGCTTGGGTGAGATGTTATTCTCTGATGTGTATTCCATCCTCTAACACATATCACTCTGGAAGCAGCTGATGTTACAATGAAAATTCTGGTTATTTCAGAACAAAAATATCCAAGTAGGCACTTTCCAGTGAAGTTACTATAGTAACTGTGAAAGTGGGAAATTAATTCTAGCTCTCTAACAAGAGTCAAGAATAACCACTTTCCATTACATATGCATAACGATAAAACTATGTTAGCTCATATAAAATAATAATTATGAAAATTATTTTTTCATGAAGTGGATTTTTATTTTTAAAAGAGATCTTGAGCAAGCAAGCAGAAGCAAACCATAAAAATACTCTCTGCACAGTGAGGTAGCTATGTTACCAAAAACTTTGAAAAATTTATAATTTTTTTTTTTAATCATGGACCAATAGAACATTTTGGCAGTAACTCTGCTTTCTCGCTTTCTTCTGTGCCTACAGGCTCGCAAACGTGAAGTGCAGATGATTTATCAATTTCTACATAGTGCCACACGCATCTCAATGCACACACAAGTACAACTTCCAAAAGATCTGAGTAAGCAAGAAAGGCATCATCTAACTCTCAGCTGGCAAATATTGTGTCAGGTAAGAGTCAGGAGCACTGGATTGCACCACGCAGATTTGTAATGCTTCTGCAAGGTGCAGTCTCAGTAGCTGTTCCACAGCCAGTGGGCTTTATATGCTGTGGTATGTTTAGAGCAAACCTTCTGCTTTTTATTTTCCTTTCATTTTTACTTTGCTGCCTGAGTGCCTTCTCTCTGAAACAAGAAAAAGGCATGCACATGAGCTGTCTGCAAATCCTTGCAGCTTAATTGCTTTTATCTGGGGACTTGTTATTGTTAAATTTAATAGACATTGGGGTGTTCTCTACTGAGACCTTTAATGTGTTCAGGGCCTTGGAGATCTCTGAAGAAAAACGGAACTAACGGAGAGAAAGTCAATGGTCCACTGACCAAGGAAAATCATGCACCTGCTAAAGAACATCTTTCTTTTAATATTACACCACGGTCTTTGGGTCCTAAAGGACCAGGGATGACAGGACTAATTTAAACCTTTTAGTCCTGCTGTGATTATAAGATGATGTCCAGCATGAATATACCTACAATTGTTTGTAAAGTGACACAGAGGAATATTTTCTTGCGTGTCGTTATGCATTCCTAGCATACCGATGCAGAGTTTATTGTTTAAAAGGTGTTGGGTTTTTTTGTAACAAAGAAATAATTCATACAAGATTCTAGCTTAGTGGGTCAGTTCTTTAAATTTCAATTTTTAAGGAAGTATAACACTAACTTTCTTTGGATCATATTTTCTTATCTAAAGATTCACAGATCACTGTAAAAAAGATAGATTCAAGTTATTACTTCCTCAGAATGAAAGTTAGTTTTGCAGGAATTTTTTTTAGGTGCAGCACTGACCCTGTGATATAAGCCCACACCTAAATGAGACTTGAGTCCTGTCTTCTAGCAGATGTTTCAAGCAATACAGACTGGAGCTGAAGATGTAACAGGCTGAAGACTGCATCCTGTGCATGGGGAACCTGTACAAAACTGCCTTTTGACTTGGGAAGAGCATTCTTAGTGGTTCAGGCATGCAGACAGCTGAGATTCTAGTTTACCTTAATGCTATCAAAGCTTTGTTTCTACTTATGTGAAGGAATGTCAGGATGCATTGTCAGGTTTCATCCTTTATAATCTGGAGTTCAACATGTATTTTGGTTTTCTGGTATCTTAACAGTACTTCTATTCTGTAATAAACTATTCTGCCTGGAAGGAATTACAGACAGCCATTACTGCATGAATCATCTGTAGTCAAAAAACAAGCATTAAAATTTTTGTCATTTTAGCCAAATAGATGGCTTGTTTGCATAGTTGAATAAAATAGAATTTAAAAGGTTAAAACAAAAAGCAAGCACTAATGCAAGCAGAAAACATGGGTATGGAATGAAGAGATGTTTTCCAGATGAGTGAAAGAAGCAGACGGAAAGCTGATGAGGCAAAGAAATGCCAACCTGGGACTTTGTCAAGCCTTCCAGGTGGCACAGAAAAGTGTTAAGAGCTTAATTTCGCAAGATACTGAGAAATTCTTGAGATTTTATATTCCCTGATCATCCTTACAGATGAAATATTACAGCAGGCAATTAATTTGTACACTGCTCTTTATCAATAGCTTGTTAGGAGAAGTAACATACAAGAACCTTTGGAGAAGCTGAATTTCTTTCAGAGTACCTTCAGTGATAGCTTTTGAAAACTCCATAGAAAGTAGGCTTAGTTTTGACACATTCAGAGAGTTAATCTGAGCTATATTTAAATAGCCCTGATGTGTAAATATCATACTAGATCCATTCCATAAGTGAAAATAATTTATAAGACTGTTTTGATAAAGCTCCTACAGTGTCTATATGATAGATAGAAAAAGATGTTGGGGACCCTTTTATCTGAAAAGAGAAGGAATTACTGTGAAATGTTTTGGATTCTAAGGACTGACATCTTTAGAGAGAGCAAAATTTGTTCAAAATGGTGCTGTTGCAAAAATCTTTTTCTGAACTTCCACGTACAACAATCTGTCAATGCTCAACCACTTTCCTTGATCTACCAGAACTTCCCTCATTTGCGCTTCCATGCCTCTCTACCTGACAGACTATAACCTGCCTACATATACAGACCACAGGAATAGTTGTTTGGACTTCCTCTTCTCCAGAATTTTACAATACACTTTTATCCTCACAGCTACTGGTAAGGTCACACAGGTTTAAAGACTCCTAATAGTGCAATAAAATAAACTACGCAAAGAGCATCAAACTCGGTGCATGCAAGATGATCTTCATACAGCAACAAGGGAGAAACGAGTGACAGATCTCATCTGAAAGGCTATAAAGAAAAGGGAATGGTTAGGAAAAACTGTGCATAAGGAAAAGCATCTGAATGTTAACTCATTTTGAAATATTTTAGATATGATTAAAAGAGAAAAAGTATTATAGACAGTAAAGAAAAAAGGATTTGAAAAAATGACATGTCATATCCTTACTATCAGATTCTCACCTTCCCACCTATGAAAAAACTATGCAGAAAGCATAGTTTCACATTTTGTGAAAACTTCAAATTCTACTGATGTCAATGAGCGCTGAAGGTACTTCATAAAGCTGAGTGTTAAAAGCAAAGTATGGAGCAAGACTGGAGTCAGTTCCATCAACTCTTTGATACTGGGTCTTCCCACTGTTACACTATGTACAGTTTAGGTTTATTTCTAAAGTAACAGGAAGCTGAAACATGGCAGGGGGGGGATATTTTTTTTTTTTTCCTCTTTTCTCATTTTCCCTTTCTTAACTCATGCTGAACTAGGAAAACTTCCCTGGGAAATACATCTCTTGGGGAATGTGTATTCATTAGTAGTTTAACTGCAATGCCAACACAGTGGAAACAGCTGCATCTCAGTTCTCCCTTAAGAATTGTGTTGTCTTTTGTGCTAAGATGCTATGAAAATAGAAAACCAAGCAGGAACTATTATAGAAAGGTGCTAGCAAAATTGCAAGCAAATGGAAAAGATTTCTAACAAAAACTACGACCACTGTGAAATACATATTTAAAGATTGACTCAGTTCTTAATCTGAATAAACATCAATTTGCCAGTTGTCATCTGCTGTAGAACCATTTATGCCATTTATTCTGAAGCAGCATCACATTTATTTTCCTGACCTGCTGCGAGAAAGGGTTTGAGATGTTACTGCCGCTGTTGAAATATGTTGCTGTATTCAGCAAAGATATTCAGCATTATGCTGCATGTAATAAGCTTCACCACTTATCTTACAATTAGTCATGTTGACACATTTTTATAAATTAGACCTAGCAATCATTTTCAGATGAGACATTTTCCCTGCAGAAGGAATCCTTCAGCTTTGCAGGAGGCATCAGAAGTCAGGCATTTACTGCAAGAGAAAGCAATTTCTGTTATGGAAAAGAGAAAGGTGCCTTTTGCACATGCCAAAAGGAAAATGAAATGTGAATCAAATTTATGGTGGCAACAACAAAAACATTATTTTCTTCAAGTGAAGAGGCATTTCACAGAGCCTAACACTTTGAGCTAATTGTTCAAGTTCTATATATCACAGTATAACCAGGGGTGAAACAAAGCAAAACAAATTCCACTAATGAGTATGGCCCAGATTCTCAGAGGGCATAAAACAGCTTAGTTACATTAAACACAAGAGCCACAGCAGCTATTTCAGATAGGCAGTGGGTACCACGGAGCCTGAGAAAGAGCTAGAAAGTGACAGAATAATACTTCTCCTGCTGTACAAGTCAGATTTGACGGATGGATTTCTGATGAATTTCCATTAAATATGAATTACTGTGCCCGGTACATATTTTTAACTGCCTGGTAGTTAATTTTTGAGCTGAAGACCCAGGGCTCTTCAGTGAAGTATGTAACTACAGCTAAGTAATCTGTCTGGTTAATTATTCCTCCTTTAAACACTGATAAACACAAGTTTAAGAAAGCACTGCTGGCACCTCTTTAAGCAAATACTTTCCATATTTATATATTTATACACCCAATCCGACTGAAACTGCAAATTACTACAGAACTCTGTATTATATTACTTACACAACCCTTGTGGAGAAAATGTAATTCCTACAATCTGAAAACATTTAAAAATTACACAGTCACACATCTGAAGATTTTACATTTGTGAAGGTCAAGGCACAATTTTCACTGTTGTACTCTGCCACAGAAACCAGTTACGTTTGTCAGTAATGCAGAGGGGTTTTATTCATACTGCACAGAAGATTCCAGCAGGGTCCCTTTTGCCAAGGGCTGTCTTTCTTCAGGTCTCACCTGCCACACAGAAATCTTCTAAAAGGACTCCAGCTCTAATTGAGAAACTGGTGGTGATAAGTTCACCGTTAACAGCTTGCTTTATTCTGTCCTGACCTCATGGTTTACTGAGAGCGCCACAGAAATCACTGCAGAAACCTTCTCATCAGCGTGAAGAATTTGATGTGCATTATGACATGAATAGTTTAGCTCTGATGCTATGAGACATCACCTAACTCCAGGTGAGAGTTAATTTGTAATGCATTTTATTAAAGGACATTAAAGAGAGCTGTGCATTCCAGTTTGACTGGAGCGTCACCTGGTTTTGGATTTTGTTGTAAAACTCACCAATACCTGTTTTTAACTTCCAATCTTTTGTTCTATTACGTCCAATCCCAGAATAATGAATTCTCTCCACAAACAGCCCTGCTAGCCAGCTTTAAAAGTCTACCAACATGTCCAAGTATATTTGAACAGCCTGGAGCGTGTCAAACCAAATAAAATGATCAAAGAACTTCAAAGTGTCATAGCACCTCACAAGGCAGATCTGTGCAAAGGTATCAATTCTTATTTTGCAAGTATTTGCAAGTAAAAAAGAGATTTCCATGAATTTGTCAAAAGGCAAAAAATGTCACTTCTCCCAGAAAATACAATTTTTCATTATGACAGCAGTAAAAATATAGAGTGGTGTATGTGCTCTGAGCTCTGCATATCTTGTAAAAATGAATGAGATCACTACAGCAAAGTCATAGGAAAATAATTAGGGAAATAACAGGATGTTAGTGAGGCTTGTATTTTTTTATTACTTTTATCACAAGCACTTTTTGAACACACAAAGTACTGGATCCGATTTTAAGTAAACTACTGTAATTTCCAAAGACCAATATTGAATATTAAAAGTCATGAGAGAAGTTAAAACCACTCAACCAAAATAGTAAAAGGCTCAGATTTCTCCCTCCAGAGGTTATGGTGTTGGGTGTCCAGGAAGGCCCTTTGTTCTCAGGCGTTGTAGGCAGGTGCACACACCTACAACGCATTATTCTTAAAGAACTACTAAACACAAAGACGCCTGATAGAGTGAGATAGCAGCTTCAAAAGTGGCAGGGGAGGGGGAGTTATATTTTGCCACATCCAGGAACCTAAAGCTTATGGCTTATATTTTTTCTGTATACGCTTTTTCATTCCAGAGAAAAAGATTTAAGTTCTCGGACCTGGTTATAAAAACCTCTGTGTTTTAAAGGTTACACTAATATATATATGTGTGTGTGTGTATGTGTGGTTATGTATATAAATACATAAATGACCTCTCTTTTTCTCCTCTTCAGAAAGACAAACCTGTCTGCTGAAGAGAAAAACAAAAATCCAGCACCCTGACCTTATTATTTAAATACACAGTTGTAAACTGTGAACCTACTGAGGATAAGTGTATTCTGAGAGCATTTTGAGAGTACGGTGTTTTGATTGTGAATCACAATTTGATTTGCTTTTCTTTCAAAAGAAAACTCGTATGTGATGGGAATGTGGAGCCTGTATCAATTTGTACACAGATATACATATGTTACAGAGTCGTGTTTTAACACTGCAATGTGAATGCGTACATGACCACACAGAGTCATTCATACCTATTGATTTGCTTTTTCTAACATAACTTATGAGCAAAATATATTTGACATGACTGTGGGGTAACCTTAAACTGTTGTATTGGATTATTATTCAACATGTTTATTATTGTGGTGCTGAAATAGCAGCCGCTGTGATTGTGTAGATAATTTGTACCTAAAATATTTGCAATCTAAAGAGAAAGGATTGACACTGCGTAGGGGAAGGGAACAGCAGCCTGAGCAGAGAGAACACTGGGCTTGAACAAATGACATTTGAACTTGTGAGTTGAGTTGGGAGGAAATTAGGCTACTGGAAAGAAAATTAAATTATTCATATGAGGATGAGAAGACATGAGAGGAAAGGGAAATTAAGATGTTAAATAACATTGAGCAGAAGGAAGGATTGTAACAGCCTGCCAATGTGTAAGCCCAGTGAAAGAACAGCATTCTCTGGAAAGCTCCACTTGTATCCCCAGTCCCATATTGGGCTAAGACCCAGTCATATTTTCTTTTCCTCTATACCCACAGTCAAGTTTTTATGAACTTGAAATCTGACTGTGCTGAACAGGAACCACAGCCCTCCCTGGAAAGTGCTATCTGCTGTCATCGCTGCTCTCATTCTCACTGCCTCTTTCTCGTCCCTGTGAAGTCTCTAACTTGCTTCTTCCTGAAGTTTTCCTCAGGGACACGGGATGTGCAAGAGGTTGGGAACAACAAAGGGACATGGCTGTGAGCCATGCCACAAGCAGGCACCTGGCTCACCCTGCATGGTGCTAATGAAGATGCCTGCCTGGCTTAGAGTTGCATGATAAAACCTGTGCCGCGAGCTTGTGGGGCTATGCTGTAAGCCAGCAGCGTTGGTCCAGCAGGAACAGATCGACATGGCACACCACAGTGTCGTCTCTGTCTATACTCACCTTTACAATGCATGTAAAAGCAGGATACTGCTGCACAAGTCAGGGTTTATGGGGCTGCTGGAAGATAATTTAACATGGCTCGGTCCAGCCAGATGTGCCAGAGTAGGGAAATAAGCACCATTTTTAATATGTGTTTGTATTTTTACTTGTACACAGTCTAATATAATATATCAATTTTACCTACCATCTTTAGAAAGGAAGTTGCTACATTGGAAGAAAGCATGAAAAACTCAGTTCAGTAATGGATAAAAAATGTACACCTTACAGCCACATCAGGGTATATGCAGTGCACATATAAGGTTCTGTTTAATTCAGTGATTGGGTGATCCTGTGCAGAGTGTTAACCTACTCCCCAATTTCAATTCATCACCCCGAAGTACATTAAGTGGAAAACAAAAAAAATATTTAAAATACAGAAATAAGGTACTATATACAACCAACTTCCTTAGTAAGATATCTCCTTCAACACCCCTCATATCAAACCCCTTAAGTATTGATCACCACTGATACAGTCCAGGAAAAAGTTCACGATACCATTACATCCATTTGTGATGTGTAACCTTTTGGCAACACGGGCTCTATTTCAGGGAAGTTACACGCTTCTACTATTTGACAATTCTATTATTGGTTTTGTACTGAATCCTCTTTTTTTTTTTTTATTTGAACTTATTTTTTACCACTTTTAGTTCACAGTCTGTGAAGAAATTAAAGAAATTCTTTTAAAAGCTTTTTAAGATACCATTTAGAAATAGAAGCATTTAATGCTTAAGTAGAGATACTACTTCTTACCAGGCATCTAGGGCAGAAAAACTTAAGTTGTTACTCAGAAACACTCTTAAAATTATCTTATACTTCTCCGAGTATCAGGGCCAGCAGAATAGAAACTTTTTAACCATGACACAGAAAGCCCAACGCTTATTTTTTAAGTTCTTTGGCTTTTGAAGATACCAGTGTCTACAAAGTTTGTAGATGTTCAAACATTTTCTCACATTTGTTATCAATAACTCCCTTGCAAATGGCTCTGCCTTTACATATATGTGTGTTTTTAGACTATTGTACATGCAGGTATGTTGTTTCTGTGAGAGTCCAGAAGCGGAAAGACTGGGGGCTTATTTGCTACGGGAGTCCTATCCGCATGAAAGAGCAATATTTTTGTCTTATGTTTTCCATTAAAAAGAAAAAAAAAACCAGAGTCAAACATAGATAATAAAGATGTAGAGTTTCTGACAGATTGGAAAGAAAAGAGACGAGTCCTTTTAGCCCCAGAGGCAAGCAGAACAAATTCAGAGGAGATTTCAGTTTGGATGTGCACTGTGAGTCATTTCTACACTGAGGAAGATTTAATGCCAACATCAGTTGATTCACTACTGACATCATCTCAGAATTCCACCTGTTATCCCCTGGGAAGAGTGACTCAGCCTCTACATTTACTCCAGACTGATTTTTATTACACGAAAACAGTCATTGAGAAATTGTCAATATAATTAAAAAAAATTTTATTAATCTACATGGTGGATTTTAGGCTAATTCATTGACGAGAAGTAAGCAGACATTAATTAAAGATGCCTCTGACTACATATCTCTCTTCCAGGAATTCTCACACTAATAAAGAAATAACTTCTAAGGATTTCCTATCTTTCTAGCCTTTGCCTCCTCTCTTTTTCCACATTAAGCCTCACCGGTCATCATTCTCACCAGTCCTCCTTTACATCAAACTATCTTCAGCTTGTGATTTTCCAATCCATACTCCTCCAGTTTTACCAGAACACCTCCCTCAAATCACCTTGCTTTTAAAGAAGCTCTTCAGCTCCAGAGAAGACAGGATGACGTGTTACGAGTCTGAGAGTCCTATTTTTGCCTCTAAGCCCAGCAGTCCTCGGGTAATTGCCAGAATTATAGTGGCTTTCAAGTTGAGTTTACAAAATCAAGCTGGTTTCAAAGCAGCATTTACTGCTCCGTAATTTCATCTAATCCCCACAGCTACTGACATAAACTAATTGCATGTACACATATGATCCCATTATGAATGGTGCAATCCAGATGGTGCCAATCTGGGACTGCAAGCAGAGTTCCAGTGCTGTCAGATGCATGCCAGGCTTACCTGCTGCACTTACATCTCTATTCCTACTTTTTTATCATAGACATTCCCTATTCAACTGGTCAGGCAACACAGTAAAGCCATGTAGTCCTGAATCCCCAGAGAAAATATTGTCCAAAAAATGTCCCAAGAGATCCTGACAACACACCAATGCCTGTAAAGTCATTTAGATTTTGCTTTAAATCGTTCTATCCTTACTATTACCATTAACACCACCACCATTTATTATGAATTCAGCCACACTTCAGAATTCCTGTGATGAGCAATACTCTAGCTGCTAGTCTTCACTTTTTTATTGCATTGATTCTTGAGCTGCTGCCCTGATCTACCTTGGCTCCACTTAAGAGTGACATCAAGTCCACTTTTGGCAAGTACTCCAGCCAGTTTAGCATTCTCTTTCTATCCGCATTCATCCAAGTAAAACTTACTTTTCAGAGCAAATTGAAAGACAAATGACAGGCCACTGGCCTGGCTGATGTGAATTCAATTTTCAAATAAATTGAATATTCACCAGCTAATTTTGGGGTTTTTTTCCTGTATTTATTCAGCTCTGGAAAACAGTATACACAAAATGAACAGCTGATATGAATAGCCTGAAATTGTGGAGATCTAAAGAGCCAGATCATTCAGAGGGGTAAATCAGCTTGGTGGCTCTGCTAGAGCCAGTGGTCACACACCGAGGACGAAGGCACTCAGTGAGTCTTACATCTATTCTGATTTTTTCCATGTTAAAATACAAGCACAGATGATTTTATGATTGTTATTATTGCTCTTCATATTATTAAACAAACAGTTCAAAATTACTGTATTCAATTTGAATTGCTCCTCACAAAATCGCTAGCAGAAATCCTTTCTGAACATGCAAGAGGCACTTCAGTATTTCATGAAGTGTTAAATTGGCAAAACAACACCACGAGTTCATTACTGCAGATTCTTTCCAGATGGAACCATAAACGTACTGTACTTTTCTGAGCGCCCATGGTACAAAGCAACCGAGTTGAGTATTATGACCACTTTTTGAGGAATAATGTTTCACATAGTGATCATTTCTTTCTGCAGGGAAGAAACCAATTTAAAAAGAGCACAGAAAGGAAGATTCCAGAGCCTCTCTGATTTCTTTTAATCTGTTTTGTTCTAGGCTCTGAAAATCAGGACAAGCTGTCACTGCAGCCTTTGCCTAGTACTCAGCTCCAAAGCTGAACCTACATTCCACTACTCCACCTCTAAACTCCTCTCGGGAAGGCTGGGCCAGAAGCCCTTCTCAACACACCTGAGCCAAGATACTGGCAGCCCATGTACGGGGACCACGGCACACGGCAACTTCACAACCAGTCGTGCTTTTCCATATAGCGATTTCTAAATGGATCGAAATTTCCAAGTAAACTGAGAAAACCAGGGGAATAATTTTTTTTTACATTTAAACCAATGATTACATATGCAATGGTAAACTGAAAGTGATTTTAAGTTCTGCAGCTGACTTCAAGAGAAACTTCTAAAGGCTTTTAATTTTCTCTTTTTCCTTTACTATGCCAGGTTCTAATTTTTTTTTAATCTGTTCATCTCTTTTACTTAGAGATCCATTTCAGAATTTAAAAAAGTATTTATGTGCCTATTTTAAAACATCGGTTTAGTCCAGTCTCATCCAAATGTAAATCAACAATAGTTCCAATGGTGTAAACCAAACACAAACAACACAGACATCTAAATATTTAAAATATAATCAGACCTATCTGTCCATTATTCTTTGCTTAAAGAAAAAGTCACATCAAAATTTTCAAATACATTTAAAGATGAAGTCGATGTACTTTGTCCTGACTTATTTGAGTAAGTTTTGCCTTCAAATGGTATAGTTTCATTAATCCATACCATTTCATACAGTGGATTTCCTTTCAGTTTCCACTGTTGTGCTGGAGATTATAATCAATCTTTTAATTCATTCCATCTGAGCTGTTGTTAAAACTAAGAAATTAGACCTACTTCACTCAAATACACGTGCATTTTGCCCACATTTGTTTCTAGTTAGAAATGATTTATTTTTTTAATAAAGCTTTCAAATGTCGGAAAGAGGTAGCTCCTTTTTCTTGGAATTTTAGGTGTAAAAATGAATACAGACATAATGATAGAGCAAACAGACAGCAACACGCTCTTCCTTCTGCTTTAAAAAGGCTGTTGTATCTTCAAGGGAGCATCCAATATGAAATTATTCTCCCTGGTCACCAGAGCTTTTTTGAACAATCAAATTCCCTTGCGAAATGTTGGTTGATACCACAGTCTTCTCAGTTCACCTATGTGGCAGGAAGCTCCTACATGCAGTGAACCACCCATATTTCACAAACACATGAATCTCTTCTGTTAAATCTCTGTCTGCATATTTCACAGCTCCAAGTTGAAATTTCCTTAATTTCCTGTCAAGAAACTCATTGCAGTAAAATGATGTTTGTCCCGATTAAAAAATAAACACTACTAACAGTGTGATAAGATTTACGCAATGGGAAAGAGGCTTTTATAAATCTATTGTACTTCAGCTTTTGTCTTTAAATTAAAAAATAGGAGAAGCTCTTATCATTCTTTATTGTGAGTTAGGGGGTAACTTTCTTAGACATGAAAATAAGCTCTGCAGTACTGTCTTGTTTTTCTCTGCTACTAACTACACTTGCATAACTTTGAAACGGCCAAAACGGTACTATAAAAATTGGCTATATTGTTAGACACTCCGGTAAGTCCTTCATCCCAAAGAAATGATAAAAATTTTACTGCTCTTGACAAAGTTGATAGACATGGAGTAAAACTCTACTTTTGCAACATCTTCAGGATAAATTCTGAAACCATAACCCTGCTGAGGATCCTGCACATTCCAACTCTTGGACATTAAACAGGGCAAGAAGAGCAGAAAACAATTCCACAATAGTAATAAATTTCCATAAGTAACCACATGGCCACATCTCTATTCTTTGTGCGCCCAAGCAAAATTCTTCTTCAACTCAGTACAAACGAATTTGTCATCAGGCTAACAGAAAAAGTTAATTTATATGAATGAATACATTTCCATAAGGCACATTCCAGATGTTACAGTTTAACTGCCCAACCAGAAGCACTCAGAGTCCTCAGATTTCTTTGAAAATACTGCTACTAGCCAAGACCTGGGTGTCTGAAGAGCAAGACAGTGATGTGAACAAAATATTCCTTATATAAGCATATTATCATGTTAGAAAGGAAAAGAAATATAGCCTTTAAAGACATCAGCAAATTCCTACATTTAATATTAATTCTTCAGAACATGAATGCATGAGGCTAAAAGTAAGGTTACTACATCTTCGTTCAGTTTTATTTGGATAGCTGTTTGCACTTATCTCTGTGTTCACTAAGTATCCACAAATAAAGCAATACACCTACATATTAAGGTAGAATGGTCCAGCAATCTGAACATTTGGTTGAAAACTATTGCCTCCAGTAGATCAACTGATTTATTTATGGATTTTAGTGCCAGGTTTCATGCCATCTTCACTGGACAAGTCCTTTAACCCATCTGCTTACATTTCTGTAACAACAATAATGTCAAACTACCTCTTTACTTCTGGAGCCTGATAAAGAATAATGAGTTACCATTTTGAAAATGCTCCAAGGAGAAAACTATTCCACAGCCATTAAACTGTGCTTTCAGAGATAATCAAACTCTAGAGGGAAATAATGGCAAAATAACCTCCCCCCACACCCCGTATACTTGTGTTAATTCAGGTTTCTGCTTTTTTTATATCATGTAAAATTATCTCCTCTTAGCAGAATCTTGCACAACTTGGCAGATTACCAAATAAGGACCAAATAAAAATTCATCATCAGAAAGAAAAATCACCCCCATGTGCTACATGTTTGCAAGAGGTGGAAAGAAAGGCATATATCAGACCTATATGCCAAAGCAATATCAGTCCTGTGTTAAGTTCACACCTATACCTTGGGAGCACATATTCCACTGACACCATTTCAGGAATTAATACTCTCCTGCAATATTAGTCATTATATATTACATTCTCTTATGAACAACCTTTCTATTCTGTCATCTTACAGCATATATTAGTGCAGGATTTAATTCCTTTTGAAGATCTTCATCCTTTTGCTTTGTAGATCAAGGGGAAAATCTTGCAATATGTTTGTTCCTACTCAAAACTAAGGGAAAAGTTCAGAAATTCACCATACACAATCACGGCTTAGAGAAGAAGTTTCCAAAAGGTAAAAGTCTGTCTGCACAGGATGTTCAGTGGGGATGTATTTACTATTTCAAAGCACTAGTATATTCCACATGACTCTTACAATTGACAGGAGAGGCTAAAGGGGAGAAGCGTGCAGTGATTTCCCTGGTGTTTCTTCCTTTCCTCCCACTGGTAGAACATGGGCATGCCCAAGTGTCAAGGCGCTGTCTAGAAAAATGGCAGCCTTGCATTCTCTCACACCTGTCAAATACGTAATACACCTAAAAATGTGCTTTATAGGTGAAAGTTTATATTATTGAAAGTTACTATATTGCAAACTATTTTCAATAGTTCAGTAATTTTATTTCAATAAGCAGTGACACTTCTTACATCTTCTTCAGTTTTACTGAATGTTATATTTAAAGTAGATGAGATAAAGACATCCAGCCTTTTAAATCAAGTACAACCTTTTGACAGGATTTGGTCTACTCAAAACCCATTCCCCACTCTCACATACTCAGCAAGAATTCTCCTCATACAGACAAACCGCCTGCAGATACCCAGAGTGCATTAAGAGTCTTTTGTAAGTCATTTTGAAATGGTTACAGAGATCTGGGTTATAGAATGACCTTGTTTTGCATACCAGTAAAAGTTATTAAATTCCTCTCTCAAGTTTCATAGTAGACATATCTTACCATTGTACAGTTCTTGAAATGTTTGAAATTCCTTTACGCTATTTCAGATTACTCTTTAAATAAGTTGACAAGCAAGAATGCATCTAAACCGCTGCAAAGAGACTGACAACCAACACAATCTGAAGTCAGATAAAAGGGGGATTTTGATGGGCCTGAAACTTATGAGCAAGGGATAGAATAAATATGTTTCTTGTAAGTTACTTTCTTAAAGGAAAAATATCTGGAGTGTATTTCATCTAGGACCTGTCAAAATAATAGCGTGGTGATGTGAATTCAGAACATAAAAGTGTTCTATTAGCAATCAACAAGAGACAAGAGATACACCAATCTTTTCTAGTATAGTTTTCTTATCAGACATATTTGTTTTACTTCATGAGATTGTTCTAAATCCATAAAATTTACATACATATGGCTGCACTGTTAATTTCTACTCTGAAACTATTCAGAACAGTTTCCATTTCCTGCTTAGTAAAGGAAATCCACAGCCAAGAAAGGTAAGCCCAAAATGGCAGGCAGCCCTCTGATCACGTCAGTACACTTCCACAAAACACTGTCTGAAGAGCTCAGTTCCTGTCATCACCATAATGAGACATTACAGGAGCTGCAGACATTATATATTGTAACTACAAATGAGGGAAGTAAACAACAGGTACTGATAGCATGATTAAACTATTACAAAAGTAACCTCATTATATTTGTTCTAATTCCATCTTCAGATATCAGATTATGGACTTTCTTTTCAAACACAAAAGTTGTTTTCCTAACTCTTTTCTCCTTTCTTACATATGAACAAGATGAAGTAGTGCTAGAAAGAATAATTCTTTGCAATAGTAGGTTTTAAAAAGTTAGGTTTCTACTGCTTATAAATATAAAATAGCTACTCAGATATGAGTTTCCTGAGAAAATATATCTCATCATACCTTCACGATAACTGTCTTGAAGGGACAAAATGATCGTTAATAGTTATGTTTCTCTAAACTAAAGCTTCTATGAAAAACATTGCAGGAAAAAAAAAAAAATCACTCATCAAGACTTGTGAGAAAACATTCTTTGCTCCTTATCCAGGTGAAATTACACTGCTCTAAATTAAATTCAAGATGAGAAGAATCCTCAAATCATCAAAATAATGAGCTTCCCTTTATTTTCACAATGAAATTAATCAGAACTTATTTTCACAGTGACACTAATCAGAGCAATTGTTTTCAAGCATTCAAGCAGAATTTGGCTTCTTACGAAAATGCCAAAATTATGCCTCCCTGTCTTGCGATCAAAAGCAGTAATTTTCATCAAGTACAGCTAAGTTTCAGACTTGTTCAAATATTGAATTGCATCTGGGTTGGAAGACCACTAAGAAAATTTTGAACAAGCCTATTTTATTTTCTTACGTCAATGACTGTGTGTTCCCAAGGAAATGATTGCAAATTAGAAAGTGAAGAGGTCACAAGAAAAAATAGTCCTCATGACTGTATTTCAGGCACATCTCCTGATTGGTAATAGGAAATGGGAAAGGCACAGAGATATCTTGGGGAGACGACTGCATAAACAATGCAGCCTTATTGCACTATCCCTCAGATCCACTGATGGAAATCAGCATTCATTCCTAACAATTTTTACCAAAAAAAAAGGACATAAAAAATTAATCGATAACCTTTTCATCTCTACAAAGCACCTAAATTGAAAAGCATAACCACAAATACGACTCCTGTTCAGACGCAAGTGTAAACTCCAAAACACAGTTAATACGAAAAAAAGAGAGGCCAAATACTTGAGCCCTGTGTATGGCTGGATTCACAAAAGACAAGTAACGTTTTTCTCCAAGTTTTTCTTGATGAAATCTGGATCTAAAATACTGCGCAAAATTTTGCTGCCTGTCATTTGAGACTGGCATGTGACACCTAGTTTCAAGGAAATCTTAAAAGAGAGATTAATTTTGTTCATCTCTTACTAATCTGCTCTCAGGTTAGTAGTAGGATCTGTATTGATTTTGGCTGACAGGGCTACGAATCAGTCTGCTTTAAACCAGGACCACGAGGTTTTATGAACTTTTACTGGAATCTGTCCTTGTCAGTGCTTAAGATTTCTGTTTCTCACATAAAATAATGATTTCATTAAGATGATAACACAACGCTGCGTTACATTGCTGAACAGTGAGTAACTTACTAAAAAGAACACTTCAAACTGCTGTAGTATATAAGGACAATTTTTACCTGATACATCACAAATCCTCTTAAAGTAGGTGGGATTGCACAAGTATAACAAAGAATGTTATATGCTCAAAAACACTTATCTAAGGTCACAGCCCTACAAAAATGCACATTAACGTATGCAAAGTGCCCCATTACTAGCACTCCCCAATGACATTTCCTGCTTCCAGCTAGGAACCTCAGCTTGAGAAAGCATCTAAGAACACGGCCAAATGTGGGAAAGTGCTGTTATTATTCTGTGAAAGCAAAAAGGACTTTTTACCACCGCTTTAAATTAGAATCATAGAATAATCTGGTTGGAAGAGACAATCATCGAGTCCAACCGTTCAGCCTGCACTACCAGGTCCCTAAACCACGTCCCTCAGCGCCACACCTACGCGTCTTTTAAACACCTCCAGAGATGGGGACTCCACCACCTCCCTGGGCAGCCTGTTCCAATGCTTCTCAACCCTCTCTGTAAAGAAGTTCTAACCTGGATCTCCCCTGGCGCAACTTAAGGCCATTTCCTCTCATCCTGTCACTTGTTATATGGGAGAAGAGACCAACTCTCAGCTCTCTTAACGTCCTTTCAGGTAGCTGTAGAGAGCAATAAGGTCTCCCCTGAGCCTCCTTTTCTCCAGGAAATTACATATATTCAAGAAATTTAATGAAGATGCAAATGCTTAAAGTAAACAGTTCTTTTTTCAGGACTGCAGTTAGAAGTGACTGGTTTGGTAAACGCATTTTCAGGAAGGCCAGTTGTAATTTGGCCTCTTAACACTGGAGTTGATTCAGACAATTGTCTCTGTGGCATTGGAAGCTGCATTTCTTGGTTTTGGTCTACTAGCCAAACAGCAAATATTTTATCACATTGTTACCTTCTTTTAGCTCCCTTTTTCAGTGAGGCTATTTCATATTTAGAAAGAATTAAAGTTTTGTTCCACCTAGGGAAAAAAGACTGGCTGTGCTTTAAGTAGGTGAGATGAAGCAGATGTCATCAAAGACAATTAGGTAGGAAAAAACTGTAAATAGAAATTTATGGGTTGTTTTTGAAACTTTTGGTAAAGTGAGTATCAAACCAAAAGTATAACTTCAAATTAGTTCTGTCAACTGTAGGTACCATGAAGAAAATATATTACAGGAGAAAGTACCAAGTTGTTATCAAATAAACATTTAATAAGCCACTTGTAATTAAATTTACTGATTCAGTAATACTCTTAAAACATGAAATTCTCTTGAAAACAAAGATATTTGTATTTTAACAGCACACCCTAAGCAGTTCATCAGATTCTTGCAAATTTTACCAAAATTCCTACTTCTGTACCTATTTCTACAAGATACTTTGAGATTATTCAGAGCAATTAATCCATTATAAAGACAGAAGCAGTACCAAACCCTGATACTCTTGACCTGAGGGTTTATATCCATACCTGTTCTTTATTGCCCACATGTCCTGGTTTTGCTGGGACAGGATGCTGGCCAGCCATGGTCTGCAGGCTGTCAGCAGTTTGAGTCAGCCAGGAGCTTAAGCTGGGAGGGGCAAAAGCCAGGGCAGCTGCCCTGAGCTGGCTGCAGGTGGACCCCATTCCAAAAACCTCACCCTCATTAGAAAGAAAGAGGGAAGTTTGCTGAGGGTGGGGGGTCCTGCTTCATCCCCTCTCAAGGGTCACCATCCCTGGAGGAGCTCATTCATCATTCTGTTCCCAAGGGCTGCTTTCACCTTTACCGTGACTGCTGTACATTCACTGGGCTGAGTATTACTTTCTATACTCTATACTGGCATCAGTATCATATTAGATTTGCTGTTTCATTAAATCTGTTCCCATTTCAACCTGTAGGTCTCCTCTCCTTTTCTCAGTCCCACTTCACGGCTGAGGAGGGATCACTGGGTTATAGAACAACTGCTGTAGCTTAGCCCTTGATATGGGCTAAAAGTAGACACCACATCATTAAAACACTGTTTTAGTATAATCATATAGGGCTGATTACAGGTCCAACAAATAAAGCCCTGTATTCTTTCGCAGGGATAACAGGACATTAAATCAATTTTACAATAAAGGGTCACATATAGAATCATGGAATTGTTTGGGTTGGAATGGACCCTTAAAGATCATCTAGTTCCAACCTACCAGCCATAGGCAGGGACCTCTTTCACCATATCAGGTTGCTCAAAGCCCCGTCCAACCTGGCTTTGAACACTTCCAGGGCTGGGGCATCCACCACTTCTCTCAGCATCTCCCCACCCTCATCATAAGAAGTTTCTCCCTTATATCCAATTTAAATTTACTTTAAAACTGTTGTCCCTGTTCCTGTCACTACAGACCTTGGCAAAAGGTTTTTCTCTGTCTTTCTTAAAAGTGCCCTTCATATATTGAATGATAAGACTATGACAAATCAGTTGAACATTTATTTTCTGGGACATAAAAATGAATGAATGAGGCAACAGGAAAAGGCATGTATGAAGGGAAACTTTTAAGATATTCTAATGGTTCTAATTTTAAAAGCTGCCATCAAACTTGATGGATTATGAAAGTGTGTCTAGCTAGATAAATTATAGGCCTGAAAATTTGGAGATCAAAAAGGTACCTTAATTTATTAAATAGTGACTAAGTACAAGTACTATGGCTCAACACTGAAGTGCACTGTAAAGCTCAGCTAACTGCATTCAGAGGGTGTGAAGATGTATTGAACAGGGAGAGTTCTATTTTGTAGGTTATTTGCAAAGATTTAGCATATCTTTGAAGGACATTATCTGTATGCCTAATTTCATGCGACCATGGTGGCAAAACGTATAGCAGAGACAGAAAGAGATCAGCAACCAGGGGTTCTGTACTGATATATATTTAGATATCCTACAGGGAAGATGTTGAATGATCCTGTAATGTATTTTGAATTGCAGGCAGCATTTAACATTAATGTTCAACTCCCATTCTACCAGTATTAAATGTTACATATTTTGCCAGAATAAAGGAAAATTCAATTTATTCCATCCTTAACTCAATTTATTCGTTCTTAGTGCTGGAGTTAAAAAGGAATTGTTTTCCTCTTCTGTGCAACTATAAAAGAAGCAAATTTTTTTTTAGAGTATATTACTTTGGTTTACATCTTAATATATATCTCAAAATGACAACGTGTGTCAGAAGGCAAAGAATCTTCCCAGTCTGTGAGTCTTTTCACCACAAACTGAACTTGCCAGGCTGCTGGGTTCTCTGGTTTTCCTCTCTGCTGAGATTTGGGCTGATTTTCTTGAACTGATCCTCACACCACCTTGCATAAAGCTGATGCAGACTCTGGCAAACCTTACCACATTCTCCCTGAAGTGGGAAGGATCGATGTGGTTGGTTGCATAGCTTTATGTAACAATAATATTTACCATAATGCCTTCACTGGCAACGTAGGAAAGCACCTCGGGAGGATGTGTTCTCACATGGAACACAAACTGCCTGCCTTTGCTATAGGAAAGCAGGGAGATTTCCAACTACTTTCCTGTGTGAAGCAGGCTATTTCCTTCCCATGCTGCTACTTTTCCACTGAGTAGTAAAATTAGTCATTAAGAAATTTTAAATGGAAGAGGCAGAATTGCTTGGCAGAGGATTTTCAGAAAAGGCATAGTCCAGATACTCAGTGTAATACAACAGGAAAAACTACACAGGACATGAACTACCCTGCAACCTGAAAAACTGAGATTATAACTAATTCTGAAACCCAGGTCACAGTGTCTCAGTAAATTTAAATCTGGATCTGAGGAGCTATGGGAGCAAGTAAGATACCTACTAAATTAAGACACCCTGGATTACTGTGCCTTCCTGTAAATCACTATTTACAGTGCATCTTACTTGAAGACTTCTACTTGGGCTGTGCGAAATAAACACTGTAGTTTACACATGCCAAATCAAGTAATTTCTTTCATTTCTATAGATTTGAAAAGTTGAAAAAGGAGCTAGATTTCATCTGCTTTATAAACTCTTTAATAATGACATAGTTAATTAAGACATCTGTTGAAAACCCATAACAGGAGTTTAACAAATCAAAATTACAGCGTAAGAGTCCCGCTGCAACATGTTATTCAAATCAATTGTTCTATCACACCACGGGCATTTCAGCGAGGCAGTTCCAGTCCAGGCAATAATGGCACCATGCTCTTTCCAAACCAGATGTTTACTAGTGGTCCTAGATTGGCTTGATTGTCAGCAAGGATACACTCACAGAGCAGTTGCTAAAAGCCTACAATAATATTTCTTTTTACCTTTTGAGATTTCCACTGAAGAGGCTTAAAAGTGCAGTTACTATCATTTATATAAAACCAGGTTAGAATCCACTGTCCTAAACACAGACCTGAATTAATTGGTTACACGCTGGCTGGAGGAATGATCTTTGCTTGCAGTTGCCCTTAATTTCAATAGAAAAAACACATTTTGGTTTTGGGTGACTCCAGTTCGAATTCAGTATTGTAATAAAACTAAAAAAAAAAAAAAAAAAAAAAAAAAAAAAAAGGGTGTCCAACCCTATTTGCAGGACACCACAAGCTAAGATAGAGGCTTAAGTCTCCTTCAAAAATAAATGCACAGCAAAGACTCTTCTATTCTTATTTCACGTAGTATTCAGGAAGGCCAGATTCTGAGCTGGATTGCATGAGGCAGGCAGTGCTCTATCCTTTTTGCTTAGGAGATAGGAACAATTTCTATTCACTCTCTCCCTCTAAATAGGCAAAGACAGAGCAGCAAGAGACAGAGAACGGCTGATACATTTGATATGCCTTAGTCAGTTAGGCTAGACCAGCTCCCCAAGGTGACAACTGCCTCCCTCAACAAAGTTTTAGCAGAAAGGAAGGAGAGAAACCTTTGACAGCTCACACTCAAATGTGAACTCCCAACAAACATTAGCTCAGACAAAAAGGAAGCATTCACTTGAATGCAAGTTCAGATACAGCATCTGCTAGTTCTACAAGTTAGATCCTTTCCTACAATTATTCAACACATAAAAACCAGAAGTGTTGGTAGCAGTTTCATTTCTGCTTTGTCCAAGGTATCCCAGACTGTCCTGCTATGAATCTGTAAAAGCACATAAAGGCTTTCACCATCACTGGTTTTCAAATGATGATGTCATTTCCTCATATGCTTTTCTTCTAATTGGTCAATTATCAATGTTAATTTGGTGACTTTAAATAACTATTTGAATTACATTTCTCATACTTAATGCATCTATTCCAAACGGTACTTCTACAGAGACAGGAAAGTAGATTATACAAATACTGCCCATCTATCAACCGGAAATAGTAAATAAGAATGTTTTTTAATTTAATGCATCTCTCACGTACTGTCTAAAGAAACTCAGCCCATGAATCAATATTCATTTAAATCCTTATAAATTTTCCATTATAACATTTTGTATAAGGGTAGTCAAACAAAGGAAGAGTTAGACAAATGGTGTCAAAGTTACAATTTCTTAATTTTTAAAAAATCATGTGTTTTATTTTCAAGAATCAGTACAGAATGTGAATTGGCATTCAGATTTTTATTTATACACCACAGAGGCTTTAGGCTTTTATAGGATGAACATTCTCTTGATTGATCAAAATTTAACACATATCAGGAGGCCAATAGCTACAGATTTTCTAACCTCAAACAAGCAAGAGAACAAAAATCTCATGATCTTTGTTTCCACCAAATAAGCAGATCTGGGTCAACATCTATGACTTTCTAAAAATCCATCTGAAATGCACAGGCAATTTAGATACGATAGATAGATCCAAAAAATCTCACAGGCAGGATGTAGAGAGAAACTTAGGCTTGCATGAGACAGTTAAGCTCAACTGACAGAAAGAGGTAGCAGAAGTAATGCTACTGCAGCACTAACGCTCTACACAATGGGGGGATCACAGAGGGAAATGCTCCATATACATCAACTTCCTACCAAGATTAAATCACTAAAAAATTTATGTCGATGGTCCCTAGCAATGTGAAATATAAATATTTCCTTAATAAACAATGCATATGTGACAAAAAAAATCAGTTCATGCATTACCGTTAGACAACAAAGTATTCTTCAGGGCTATACGAGAAGTTGGAGAACTGTCACATATCAGGTTTGCTCATAACAATGTTGACTCACTATTTCTCCAACACGGTTCCTTGTCTCTCACAAGGGATAGCAAAGCACCACAGTAACACTTCTATTCTTGACAGGTTTTCTTGCAGGTGCATATAGTCAATCTATTTGCCATTTCTTCCCTTGCACTCCCAAAAGAACACACCTGTATTGGATCTAAAAGCAAGTGACATATTTCCCCCTATGTGAACAGTCTCAGATACTTTCTTCATAAATAAGTTATTTTCAAAATGTTTCTGTATGTGATAAACTGGAAAAGGTGATTTAATCTGTGGCAAACGAAGAGCTATAGGCTCCAGGAGTTTTCCTTGAGGAACCATTTGAGACCTGTATATTTTCATATCAACTGAAAAGCTGATGTTTGCTGTTACGCAGGCAGCAGCAGGATGCACGAAGGCATACAGAAGTTACAGAGATATTTCCAGAAACAATCCAAAAGAGCGAACACCAATGAAAATTAAAATGCTTTCCTGCCCACTGTTAGAAAACACATTGATTTTCTAACCAACTTCATTTACGATCCAAGTTTATGTAATTTAATTCAATAGATGCTATATTCCCTGAATACACTTCCCGGCATATACTGGATAGAACAGCTACAGATTCCAAATCCCAAGATAATGCAAACATTTTCTGCCAATAAAGACGTATTTCAAAACTTGGCAAAACTCAACACAGGCAAAGCTATTCAAGGGCGCTGCTAGTGTGTCTAATGAGCAAACAAAGACATTCCCAGCTGGAATCAAGAGCACTGCTATAACTAACTGTAACTACTTTAGCAGCCCATATTAACAAATCAACATTACTTACTACTGCTCCTCCCCAGAACAGCCTACCAGTTGCTGTATGAATGTATTCGCAAAACAGGATTCCTATGTATAGTTTACTACTAACTCTTTATTCAGCAGAAAACTAAAGTCTGAAAACAAAGCTATCCACCCCAAAATATTCTTAGAGAACACTGTGCTGAAAATTAACAATTAAACTTCTCACTTCATTTGCCAAACATCTGTATATGTAAAATGTACTCTCAAATACTGTCACTCTTAGATTAAACCAAACAAGTAAAATATAACCTAGAATTCTTTGATCTGAAACATGCAGAACCATAAAATGTTTGGACATGATAAAAATTTGACATCACGGATAAGCTTCACATCTTTTATTCTTTTTCATAAAGAAGTGTCAGACAACTATATAAAAATAATAGATCAAATAAACATAGACACTGTTGTACACAGAGCATAAAACCTTAAAAAAACCACTGAATAATTCAAGGGAACTCTAGCAACACTTGTAACTTACAGCGCTCGCAATTTTTCATAAAGCAATTCTTTTTAAAATTTTCATCTTTTTTTTCCTACGGTGCCCCAGGAAAAAGAAAAGCAAAAATTGAAACTATAACTACAAATATTGAAGTGTTTGCTTTTAGTATCAGCGTGGTAAATATACCATTACTCTTAGATGGTAATGCAATATGCAAACAGTATTTGTCCCAGATCACTACAGTAAACAGAATTTTCAGAGACTATAGTATTTTTCCCTCCTGCTATTTGCAAGATTACTTTGCAAAAGCTGACAATTTTGAATACTTTCACAATAGAAGATACTTCCCCTTTCTGGGGCAATAGAATCACCCACGGATTAAGTATCCTTTTCTGTTCTAGGGTATGTACTTGGATTTTCAGCTATGTAATTAGCCAAGATGCAGCAAGTTATATTAGTTCTGATATCTGCACTAACTTGAGTATCTCTGCATCGCACTGCGTGACATCCATGATAAGGAAATCAAAGATCTAGTCTCAGTTTTACCTCCAATCTGCTCCTTGCATCTGCTGTGTCACTTTAAAATACACATTTTCTGCCGTATCCCGCCCTCTAATTAATATTCCTGTGCCCCAGCAGTTTAAGTGCAGCGAAAAGAACAGCTCACCAGGAAAACCACACACCTTCAGTGACTAAATATAAAATTGGGAGTTAGAACACACCACTTGATTTGTAGAAGTAAACATCACATCCACATTTCACTTTGTGCCACACTTGGACTACTGTTTGCCTGTTCTAAACGTTTTTCCCCAAACTTCTCAATTTGAGAAATAGCAAGCTGTTCCCCTGCCAGTCAAGTTCCTTCTCCACCCCTTCTAGACACACTGACACCATACTACTGCTGCTTCCCTCTCTCTCCCAGACAGTTTCTCAAAGCTGTATCACTTTTTCGTTGTCGCAGCACAAGGAGTTTTGTTAAGACATGTGGCAAGGACCAGACATGCTTAGTTACTCTGGAGGAAATGTATGTATTGTTGTTACTCATAGCTTATTCCATGGGAATCCAACACCTGATCCACCCTCCTGACTTTCATTTCTTTAGACACTCCTGACTACCTGAAGTGAATTGTCTTGCTTTACATATTTGCAATGCATTGTTACAGAGGTTGATGCTCCACTAGGTACACTCCATTTCCATCCTGGAAAATACGCAAAATAAATGTCTTTCCTGTTTTTTCACACTGAATTTTCCTTTTCAGAAGTTTTAATTATAAAACACCAACTTCCTGCTAAGTCCACTGTCTAAGTTCTAATGAAGTGAGGTGTTTTAGGGAGAGATGATTGTATTTTCTTAAGACATGAATTTTCTGATGTAAGAGTACTGACACAATTTAAAGCACTTATTAGCTGCAGTGGATTTGTCAGCCTCATACTTAAAATATCATTAATTCCTTTAGTAACTGAATTCATAACAAAGCAAAAGGAGTAAATTAAATGAATAATATATATTTTATATGCATTAATGGCATATGAGTCACCTTGATCTCCTTTGGGATGGAGCTCTAATTAACACCAGAACATATTTTGTCTATAAAAAATTCTGTTGATTGCCCAAGAGGTAACGGGAACTCATTTTGACAGATGATGTTAACTTTTATGGGTTAAGGCAGTGAGCTACCAGGAGCCGCAGCTGCGTGTTTTATGCTCACGGCGCTTTTTAAGCAACACAATGTTTTAAGAATCATGACATTCACATCTGAGAGAAGAAAAATTAACAAAAAGAAAGAGAAATGATAAATCATTATGTAGTAAAATATTAGACCTGAGAAAAGAACTATGTTAATACTCTGGCATGTATTATATATGTTCAGGTAATTAGAATTACAGCAAAGAAATGAAGTTACTGCCATGAGCTGACTGTAAAGAAAGCTGTTGTTAAAGCACTGGCACGGCCTTTGCAACTCAGATTTGCTAACAGTTCTTGGTAAGATTATTTGCAAATTGAAAGAATATGAAAAACATTTCAATATGATGGCTTGGATACAGTTAATTGCATTTTTATTTTATATCTGTTTTCAGAAGTTTTAATAGGTAACAACTGCAAAAGATTTCTTCACACTGAAATTTAACTTGGAACACAGGAGTCTGCTTAAAGCAATCCTGTGCATCTCAATAAAAAAATCCCATCGTTTAAAATGATTTAGACCACCTTTGGATTAGAAATTTAGAAAATATTTCCAATCTAAAAAAAATCCCATTTTTGGAATCAGGGCAAAAGAAGTAGAGTGCCTTTCAAAATGATAAAATATGCCATGAGTTAACAAAGCAATTATAGCATTCTGAAACAGTGTCATTACTCAACCTGAAGTGCAGAATACACAGAATACTCCTTCTCTGTAAACTACCATAAGAGAAGGAAAATAGCCGAACTACAGATCTTCAAAATAAACCACATTTAATAGGTCAAAACCCTAAAATACATACCATAAGTGGAAGATTTAACTGAAGCTTCTCTTTCTCTTTCTTGCCAATTTACCTCCTTTATCAAAGAAACACCAAAACTTTCTTTGACAGAACGTTAAGACGAAGCCTTTTGAGCTGTTCTCACACCTTTCTACTACTTACATGGACTAAATTAAAAGAAATAAAATCAAAAGACAGTTTAATCTTTGCATCCTCATTTCTCTGAATAAACGTTTAATTAATGACACCAGTTTCTCCAAAGTATCTATTTTTCCTGAAAGGGATATGCTTTACATACACAAACCCTTAATTCCTATGCGGCACCGTAAGAGGAGTGCCAATAACATCCTTAGGTACTAAAAGCAGTCACTAGATGAGTTTAATGGCCCAAATCCAGAATCATTATCCAAAAATCCCCCTTGCTAGTAGCTTATCTACCAGACTAAGTTATTGCTTGTGGAAAGGGCGCTAGAGAGGGTGCTAGTTCCTCTGTAACTGTCGGCTGCCCTTGTTCTTCTGCCCTGGTTAAGAGACAGGGAGACCTTAGAGGAATTAAAGCTTTTCTAGTCTGATTGGTCCACATATGGTTAGAGGAGGTAACCAAATTTACTTCCTGAGACTGCTGCTAATAGCTGTGGAGTCTTCCATCTGAACTGTATCTATTCATAGGACTGAGCTGCACGGTTCAGTAAAGCCTCTTCACCTGTCCTACATGTTATACCTGTATCGGGTTGCGTTTTTTTTCATTGAATACTTTCCATCAAATTCTGAATTTTTCTATCAGTTGATACATGTTGAGCCACACAAAATATGCAGAACAACAAAGACAGCTATATAAGAGCTCTGAACCGCACACTAAAAAGCCTGATAAACGAAAAATGCTCCATATTCTCCCAGTGAAACCTGTATTAAAGAATTTAATTTCACTGCAATGAGTTCGGATTTGCTCTGGAACATCCCTCGCAGCATGCAATTACTAGGTTGGATTTTCAGTTATTTTTCAAAGCCTGCCAAAGAACTCTTAGTGTTTCACACGTCAGCGACACCTGGCATCCACAGTGACACTGCAAAATTTAACGGCAGTAAGGGAATTGTTATTGTCTACTGCTTCACTGGTCCATGAACTGAGGAGTTCCTGAGCAAGTCTTGGCACAGTGCAGCAAAGCAGCTGTTAGCCCCTATTGTTGTCAAGAATACGCATTTTGACAACTACTAATCATGTATTTACTCTGAACAGTGAATAATCTTATACATTTATTATTCTCCAAATATATTTACCCAACAAGTCATGGCAGCTCTAAATGAGTTTCTTTTGTCCTAGTAAGAAAACACAAACAATAATTAATTAGTTTATTGTTATTTAGCCACAATTTAGTTATTTATTTCCTCAAGCCATTCATCAGATTCATCAAGTGCATAATAGCAGGTAACTTTTTGTGGCATTTATGGTTATCAAGTTTCTGGCAAAATTCCTTACAAACTATTCTAGGGAACCTCAACTGTCTCTAATATGAGAGATCTAATTGTGTCCTGACTCCAGAACAATTTAAAAGACAGGAAAATGGGTGGTACAAGTAAAACAACATGCTTCAAAGAGTTGAATGGGTTCGAGTTGGTAGTTATCTACTCTGTTAAAAAACTCCAAAACAAAGGGTTGCTAAGCTGTCTAAATTGCACAACACTATTTCTGTTTCCCGTGACAGGCAATAAATGTAAGTCATTCCCTGGGGAGCTAAAAAGTCTTTCTGCAGTGATGGTATGATGGCAGATGAAACCAAGTTGTGATCTATATAGGCAAAGGCAGAAATGTCATTTCACTTTTGCAGATTCTTTGGCCTGTAAGGACAATGCTTCAGGAAAATGGGAATGGGTGTCACACACAAATCACAAAGTTTAGGATCCAGTGCACGAGAACAGCTACAGGTTATAGGGAAGGTTACGTATGGAGAATACAGGGCACACTGCTGCCATGTTTCTCAAAACTCCCGATACATACACTGCCTTTTAGGGTAATGCAGTTCTTCCTTCTCAACCTTGCCCTCTCTAATTGTAAAAGAGCTGATCTTGCCAAAGATGTGTAAGCTCTAAGATGTTTCCAAAGTTGTAAAACACGTAAGTATTCCAGAGCTATTAATTTTACATAAGGGATACTCAGCATGGAAGCTGGTAGTAGGTCAAAACCTAAGATAGGTTTAACCTAAAATGGATAGTATTACTGATTTTATACTTAGGAACTCTTATCTAAGGTAAGTGTCTGAATAATGAGTTGGACCTGTATCACTGTATCAGTTTATACTCACAAATTATACACTTAGAAATATCTTTCCTATATGAACTAGGCAATGGGTAGACAACAGCAATCAATTTACTAAAAAAAAAAAAAAAAAATCTATTCTAGGGACAACTAAATATTAGACCTTACAAAATGCATAAAAATACTACAAAAATATTATAATTGAATAAATCGGCATATCTTTTTTGTTGCTCTGCAGAAACACTGAAAAAATTCCTCAGTACCATGAGATCGCCAAATGCGTAGCACTAGTTTTTTTTCTATTTGCTTCTCCCTGAAGTAAAACAAATCACGATGAATGGTAAAGATATGAGAAAGGAGTGCTACATTTACAGTTATTAGGAAAGGATAATAATTAAAAACTCTATTCATCTGCACCACAATAACTCCCTTGAAGCAAATCCATCAGCAAACAGAATTACACCATACCACAGAGTCTGGAGATCATGCCCACCTTCCTTCTGACCTCAGAGTACAGGTTTACCAATTTTGAAATATTTTATACTTGAGAAAAATAACAACTAATTTGACATAAAACCGGAAAAGACTGAGAGAATTACATTAGATCGTAAGAACACTGTTAGAGACCCTGAGCGCGTGCCCCCAGCAGGAGGTCTGCTGGGACTCAGGACCAGCTTAGCGATAGCATGGCTGCAGGTTGTCTCCTTCTCTCCTTGGAGAGGAGCTCCTAGGCAGTCCTGTGGGTACCAGGGCTGAGTCCCTGCACCACGGAGGTGCTTTCAGGTGAGGATCTTGCCCTTGGCCCCACCTGAGCTACAGCCTAGTATGGGGCCATGGACCCCGTCAATCCATACCTCAAACCATGGGGTGATGGCTGGGCCTGACCTCAGCCCTGTCCCATCACTATGGACATGGCTAGCAGTGATGGGGCTGTTTCACTCTGGTTCCGGTCCCCAGGCTCCTGATCCTCTTTCCTGACTTGACCTCAGCCCTACCTCTTCCTCACACAGGTGGCTGGGGCTGCCCTCAGCCTTCCCCTGCTAGCTTGTCCTGTTACCTTGGTGGGAGGTGGTGGGATGGGCCCAGCCCTGCCAGCCCCCAGGCAGTAGCCATCCTCTCTGCGCCACACTGACGAGGGACTATAGCTACTTGAAAAAAACAACCGTTGAGAGCAATACAGGATTTAAAAAAATTCAGCTATGTATTTCTGAACAAACTTTGCATTCCATTTGTTGTACAGATCCTTCTGTATTTTTCCTCACTGTGAGCAAAAATGTAAACTTTTAAAGTTTTCTTGAGAAGTGTTGATGCAATCTCAGGTTCGTTGTTTTCGAAGTGGAAAATCTTTGTCCAACAGTGGGAAGATTTTTCATTGGCTTTGACTAGGCCATTCCCAAATAATTCTGCAGCAGATGAGGCAGGGTATATCATCAGACATTGATCCTGAAGAGGTTACCTACTGCCTGAATAGCAATTATTTCTTTTTGCTACAGAAACCTATTTTTATAGAAAATACAAGGTTCAATGATGGTTTCTGTGAGTGACCACATATAATTACGAGAAAAAAAAAAACAAACCTGCACTGATGATGGTAATACAGCATGGATAATCATTAATGATTAGATTAATTCACTAGAAGCACAGAGGATACAGTCCTAATGTTAATTTAAATCCCAACTTTAGAGCGTAAGGACATGGGGGCCATATAATCACCCACACAGAAACCACTGGTAAGTTCTTGGCAGGAAAAGCATGTAAAGGGGCTACTGGTCTAACAGCAGGACTGTTGATAGCAAAAGTGGGATAAGTTATTTTAACAAGCTGTTAATATGAATAATTTCTTACTATACCATGGCTAAATGAGAGAAGTAATGAGGTACAAAACTTAACTGCCTTAGGTCAAACCTGGAGAGACAGGAGTTAAAGGGAAGAGAAAAAGAATCTTTGAGCAGCTAGGCATGGTTAAAATCAAAAGACACAAACAAAATATCAGAATCCCTGACTGGCCCTGGCACGCAAGCAAATATAATATCAAAACACAGAATACAAGACTGATGTTTATGAGTAACTTCAAAATCTACTATTTTAAAATGTTGTGATGTTGCGTCAAAATAATTTTAAGTCCCAAAGTCTGTTTTCAGTCAATCTGACATCACCATCTGTCTTTAGCTGTAATGCTACCCTCCCTATAATGTAAACAGAGATGCACTTAACCTTCTTTTGGGGCTAACAAAAACAATCAAGGTCTATAATTTGGAAAAGACTACGATTTGTGTTAAAATATTTGATTTAAATCATCATCGAAACATTTGGATTTGTGACTTATGCTGAATTTTATTTTCCACTTAAATGTCCACATTTCCTTTTTCTCTTAAAACTTTCTGTGATGCTATTTGTCATTCTTTCTCCTTCGCCTGCCTCTCCAGCCTCCAATCAAAGGCTGGAACAATTAGGTCTCTTAGAATTCTAAAGTCTGCTCATTGAATAGATATATAGACAGTTGAAAGCACCAGGATTCTCTTCATGATCTTGTTTATCAGAGTCTAAATCTTGGTTAACAGCTTGCTACCATTCTAAATACACAACTATTTATTTAAGTATTTATGTACAATGTTTGTTTACCATGGCAACTGCTATATCAACTTGACATACACAGAAGTAATTTTTTTTCAGATACATTTACCTCTTTGTTAGAATTCATCCATATTTTATGGTATTTGAAGAGAAATAACGAATTCTCAATACATGTTTCTACTTCTTTTATGTGTAAAAGGTGCTTGTCAGTTTTCTAGTATAATGCATATGATTAAAGGTATTTGCCAACCATAGAACTGGTCAAACAGCCAATTAAATCAGCTGGGGGAAAAAATCATGGCAACCTTTGAATATCACTTAACCTGTGGTTCTTCCATTAACAAAGTTACTTAGTTTACTTTTTAAATTTATACCTCAATTACAAATTTGAAGAAAGAAATACAAACAGGAAAACATACGTATCCCAGTAAAAATACAGTTTCTCTAATTATCTTTTTCTACCATTTCTTCTCACACTTCAGACTCCATAGTCACAAGCTTCTATATTCTAACTTCCCTTAAAACCTAGTCCTGCTTTGTTCCAGACCTCTGGAAGAAGCTAGTTCACATCTGAATGCATCTCGGTGAGAGCAATCTACTGCTGACCCACGGGGTGCTCAGAGCTGAATACTCAAAGCTCCTTTTCTGTTCTTTCTCCTAGGATCGACTGCCATGAAAGAAAGAGGTTTCCACAACTGATTGGTTAAAGCGCTGTAAATTCACAGTATGTTAACTGACTGGACCGTGTCCTTGGTTCACTGAAGAAGCACTGAAGAGTCCTTCCTCATGGGGGAATGGCCAGACTTGTTAAGTCACATGCTATGTTTGGATATATAGATCATGGCCAAAGTAAGGAGCAGAAGTACACACATACAGTGACAGAAAAATAAACCCACCGTTCAGAAATATAAAGGATAATTGGTGATCTGTCTCTGCTTGACCTCTTAGACTGAAGTTCGTTATCATCTGATTTACTAGTGAAATCAGAATATGAAGAACATACAGTCCTAGAACCGCCAAAATTAAGGCAGGCCCCAAAGGGAGTTTGCGGGGTTAAAGAGAATAATAACTACACCAAGAATAATAACTACAGCATGACTGGAAAGGAAACTGGATATAATAGGATACGTAATTACAGAAGGCAAGAAATAATTCAAGGCTGCAACATCATGAGAGTACAGTACCAGGAGAGATTAGAGGGAGAAAGAAATAAGACTGGTCATGAAGTATCATACACACTGTTGAGTTTCCAATAGGGAATAATCCACTTATGTGATTCAACTCTTTCTCCCTCATCACAGCCAGAAACCGCCCTGAGTTAAACAGGACAAAATTAAGAGATACTGTGAATTCTACAGTATCTTCTGTACCAGCAGCCGCGATCCAGTCCCTCCTGCAGTAAATGAGTAATACTTAACAATGATAATAGTAATAATTAATATTAAATTCTTAGTGAAGGTTTTATTATCTTCAAGTCCCATGAAGTAATTAACCAATTCATTAAGATTGCTAGTGTAAAAGCAAGCAATAAAGTTACATAAAGACACACCCTGCAGGTCCAACATTTAATAATCTATTCCAACAGTAAAAAAATTGAACATTTATTTCTTAATAATGTTCTAGTCCGTAACTGAGTTCAGCAGGGCTGAATAAAACTCGTACTCCTAAAAAGAGGAAGAAGCAAACAAGCCATCTTCTACCCACAGCAAAACAAAATCTGTTGAAGTTTTTTCTGAAAGTTACCCCTTATTTCCTCCTTTCATTTATTCTGTTTCAAACATCAGGTATGAAGAAAGTTTTGCCTTACTTGCAACTTGCTTCTCAGCCTGAGAACCCCACCTCTTGAGAGACACAGTGCTTGTTGTACACAGTATTTTGAGAACGTGTTTCTAATTAAGTGAACAGGTGGCTTCAGCCAGCAGGAACGACTGAGCAAACAAACCCAGTGAGAGCTGGGACTAGTTGTAGCAGATGGTGTGGTCTTTGTACCACTTTAATGAAGACTGTGCCTGAGCTCTCTGTTGGGTTTAATAGAACACTTTCCTTATCATTTGTGCAACTACATTTGCACCAAAATAAAATGATTTTTAGATTACAAAAGCAATACATTCTGTGCACCCTTCAAGCATGTTCAAGCACACCCTTATCTGACAAATATCTACTACGCATAAAAAAATTCAGTTAAAAGGTTAGTTTGTACCTAACACTATTATCTGTATCCATCCACCAGTGAAATATACTGTCGTAATATTTGTACCACGCTAGCAATCATCTCGTGAAACTTTGCACAGACATTAACAGTCTTTAAGCAGTAGGTAGACATTTTCAAACTTATAACGTTCCCTTGCCAACCCCCGTTCCTAAATTAATCTATCAATGGTTTAGAATACATTCATTAAATTATAAGCTTCCCTTTAGAGATTTCTGTGAGCATACTACCAACTAGAGTTCACGCCAGAAACGGGAAAATTTGTTCCAATGATTTAGTGAGGTTTAACATTCTATCTCGCATCCTCCCTTTGACTGAAGTGAGGGTCATCAGAAAGAAAAGCAGCAATAGAAAAATGACCGTTCCAACTGGAGTAAAGGTTGAAAAGAATAATAGGGAACAGAATGGGAGAAAAGCAATTTCCAGTACAAATTCAGCAATCGAATTGAGAAAAGCCAATACATTACTTTTTTGTACAGTTGAGCGTTATCACAGAGAGCTCATGAATTCTGAAAGTATTCAGACAGTCCTCCATTCTGACATTTCCTAAAATGTATCCCTTGTAACACAGGTCAAATACCGTACAAGAGTGTACTGCAGACTGGTTTCCTGAAGTCAGAAACCACTTACTTATCTCTGACATTCGCTTAGCGGCTAAACTTCCCTTACAGGGCTGTTTCAGGCAAACAGTGTCAGTCTTCTAGAGTAAACGTTTGGTGATGCTGCCAGTATGTTACAGAGCAGTGATGCAGGAAAAGTCACCCAGTGAGTGGGGATGTGGGGGGAAGAATTAAAAAAAAAAAAAAAGGTGTGTGAACCATAAGGTAAAGAAAACACAATAACACCATGAGCATTATGGACGGAACCAGATAATTTCCTAATATGCATTTTGTGGTCCAATTTTTTTTCCTATCATATGCACAGAAACATGTTGAGAGCAAATATAAAGCTGATCTATAAATCTGCACACTGACAGAAAAGAGAGAAAAAGATATCATGATTTAACAGTAACATAACTGTCTGGTCATCTTTTATTTTCACAAATTTCATTCTATCATCAGGGAGATTAATATACATAGTGGCCAGCATATATTGCATCTGAAGTCCCGAATAGATGTCATTTAACTCTGAATACATGGAAAATTATTATAGCTTTATCAAATGGAGCAGATATTTAGAAGGATGAGAGATTAAGATAGCAGCTAAGGCAGCCATGTATTTTGATCACATCTTTGTTCCTATTATTTTAATTATGATATTTGCTAACTTGCATCTGGCTGTATGTCTCAGGTCTCCATTTGCGTGGGTCTGTGTTCAAAGTACATTTAAAAGAATTAACTGAATCATTCACTATGACAAAATCATTCACGAAAAAGAGTACAGCCATTTCACATTGTCACACATACATATAAATTTTACTACAAGACTTAAAAATACTACTGATGTGGAAAAGATGGACATTCATAGAAACAGCTAAGAAGGATGGATCAGAAAATGAAAGTAGGAAAGGCACTCTTTTAACTCTAGCAGTTCTACTATAGCATCACTCAACAATTCACTGAAAACCATTTTCTACCCTATCTTTGTATAAAAATTCAATTGATATGGAAAAATAAAGATATAATATGGCCCTTTCTGTACATAAATACTCCAATATGTAATAATTTGGCTGGAATACTGCAAGAATCATAGTATACACAACTCATTATTCTTACTATTCGTATCACTGAACTTGTCTTGCTAGTTCTATTTATTTTTCACTGGAGTAATTCTTTCGGGAACTTCAAAGCAATTAGTTCAGGAGCACATGTTAAAGGGTGAAGATTTTCAGTGTGGCAGCTATGTAAGATAACTATAGATCACAAAATCTGTCATGGAATAATGCAATCAAGAACAAAGCAAATTGAAGCTTTGTTTTCAAAAGATAAGAATGCAATGGAATGCATCACTAGCTCCTCTTATTTCTTGTGCTGTCTACCTAAATGAGACTCCCTGCTTGCATATTTCAAAGTCATTGGTTAATTATCCTGTAGCAAAACCACATTTTGGGTACTGTGATTTGAACATAATGATGTGACTATAATTTGAACAAATTAGAAATATGCAAAGTTGAAGACTTGATTTCAGATATAATCCAGTAATTAAAAACATAACAAATAATTTAGCAGGAATGTTGCCATTGTTGCTGAGAAAACCTGCTAATTGCAGTGCCTCTATCTCTTCCACACTTGCAGTGTCTTACTCCAACCCCAAATCAAGACCCAATGGCAAGAAATAATGAATTAAGAGGTGTATTTCCCAGACTTTTAAACCACACAGACAGTACTAAGAAAGGAACAAGACGGACTAAACAGACATCATTAGCAGTGTCAATTTACTGTTTGTTACGCACTCCCTGCACAACAGAAAATAATAATATGCCAGTGTGTAAAGTTACACAGATGAGAGTAGAGTAAATATAAGGAGATCATCAAACACAAAATGAATGTTGAGGGATACTTCTTTTAAAAACATGCTAATGGCGTTATCCTGTTAATTTTTCACAATCCTTATTAAAGTATTTTTGCTATCAATTCACCTAAATAAGACACATTTCAGGGGGTTTTGATACTGTGTATGAATGGCATTTTTCCTTAATAGAGGGCCATGATTCTGGATGGATTTTAGTTATCAGCATTTACAAACCCTTCTAGGAGCTCTCCCTGTGCCAGCTGCTCTCAGGTACTCAAGATTAATATCACTGAATGTTCTTTCACTGGGAGACCAAGCACTCCTGTGAAAAATGCCTGCTCCAAACTCAGCAATACAAAGGGAAATAGCAATGGCTGTTCTACAGCCCCCCAAAATTACAGGCAGCCTTTTCTTCCCTGCATTCAGTGTGATTTCAAGTCCTACAGTGACATTGGTTCTGCCATTCCCTGATTAAAAAATGTAAGCATGCTTCAAGTGTACTGAAAATGCATGTTCAGCAGTACTGTTCAGCCATGACTATTGTTCAACAATGACTGAAAAGAGTGGATGAATGATACAAATGTTTTACAGGTCAAATCTGAGAACTCAAATGAAAACTACGTTTCCTAATTCCTTGTCCCCTTAGCAGTCTATTTGAGCACAGAGGTAAACCTGTGCTTTTACACATGCCAGTTTGCCGCCAGACGTTGTTCCAGCGTTGTCTATTTTTTTTTTTCACCCTCCCTGCTACAGGAAATGTATAACATTCACATTCCTTTGAAATGCAACATCATGCTTATGTAGGAAAAATATTCTTTCCTATTGGCGACGCTCATCACTTCTGTGAGTATTTTTGTCTCCTAGCAGTTGGTTCAAAATCAGCAGCTCTGGTGAGTTTGGACTTAGCATTCTAATAGTAGAGGTGTCTGCTCAGCTTCTAAGCAGAGACTGAAGAAGATACTTTAGAGGGATGAGTTCTTTTGTACAGATAATGATTCACGGACTTTGAGTGACTCTTTGAGAGTCCACTGACATTGACTGACCCATGCCCATTTAGCCATCTTAAAAATTTGGCTCAGTGTTTATTTGCTCAATATATAGAGCAAATCTCTCCTTAAAATCCCCAGCAACTTGCTTTAATTGGTGAGTGACATAAAAGCACTAAATAATGTTGTAATCTGCTTGTCATATTAGATAAATTTTATTTTTGTCCCTGTGACACAATTTTACAAATAGGTGAAACGTCCATGATAATAATTTTCTCAGGATATTTAAACATGCAGATCGGTAATTAGCTATTAACATCTAACATGTTCTGTTCAAACCTTTGTTTCCTGCAAATATTCTTTAAGAACTAGACCTCTGACTTTGTTAGAGAGGGGAGCAGAAGAGAACTGGGATTTGGCTGGGAATTGGATTCAGTATTGCCCATCAGTTCACCTTTCCTTTCTTAAAACAAAAAAGGCAACGTTGTGACACAGTAATTCAGCATTACAGCATTCCTCACAACACTGTACTTGAAAATGACACAAATAACGCAAATGATGTCAGTGTAGGGAAAAAAAAATAGTCAGAAGAAACCCAGCTACAGTATCACCAAAAAGATATATTCTTAGTGACTTCATGTAATATGCTGTCAGTAAGTGCAGCAATAAGCAATACCTGCAGCCTGTATGCCAGGATGCTAAGCAGACAATTCGAAAGTCACAGATGTTTCTGAAGACTGCACTGGGTTTAGTTCTGTGGTTCCAGTTAGTTCACACTATGGGGATCTTCAGAATGAAAGACTGAAGTACTTGGAGAAAGCCTAAATACACCAGGAAATGAAGAAAAAACTAGTTTAATACATGAACCTCTCAATTATTCAGCACTCACAGGCATTAATCATTTCATTAATTCCAGATTAAATACTGCTCATTTGACTTTCCTACTGCCCATACAGGAAAATGAATCTGCATATACTTGAGCAGAATTCTTAAAAGGTAACTATCACACTAAGATGAAGTAGAACAAGTAAACAAGTACCCAACACAAAAAAATGGAAGAACTACCCAAGTAAGCTACCTGAAAAGAATTGTTATTGATAAAAATCAGTCACAAAACACCAATCGAGAAGGAGATCTGACGTTAAATTATCATGTGCATTGCACATAAAATAAAGCTATCTGTGGTCAGGAACTGGCTCAAAAATAAGAATGCTGACTCTTCAAAAGAACTTTTGGAATGTCTCAGCCTCTCCTATTTTCTTGAGAGTGAAAAACGTGTTTCTAACATATTACTTGAACTATGGCAGCACAAAGAATTTACCATGAGGACTGGCATGGAAGAATACAGACAGTTTCCTTGTGCAAAAGTTACCTCAACCTTCTGGGACCAAGACAGACCAAAGTAAGGACCAACTCTCTGTGTCACTTCCAAAAACTTCACCACCTGTATAACCATTCTGACCGAGAATGAAGTTTGTTTTGATTTACATGGAATTCAGTGCTCTCCCTCTGGCATTGTTCCTAAGATGTATCTGCTCTAAACATGATCCTTTTACCTCACTTCAGTGTTTGTTTACACTTGAGCTGACTCAGAAGCTAAAATTGAAAGACAGTTACACACAGGAATTTAGTAGCCTGCTGACTCTGAAGACAGAGATGATGACGTCCTAGTACTGACAGCTTTCTAATGCTGTCCTACAATACCTTCTTATCTTTGGAGAGAAGGACACAGAATACTCCCACGGCTGTCTGGACAAGACTCAGAGGTATAGTCTGCTGAGGAACAAATAACTTTAGGGCACACCCTCAGAAATTCTTACATCTTATGTACATAAATGCAAATCTACACACGGCTTCAGGAACTCCAGCGTGGTTTTCAATGTAGATGCAAATACACATCAGAGCCTGAGAAATAAACATTCAGATTTAAGCCATTCAAATTCCTACTTATTTTCTGGTTTTCTTATTTAGGTTGCTAGTTGTACTGCACCACTAAACTCACATGCACTGAACTACTAAAAGCAGTAATACTTTTGAGTCCTGTTATTCTTAACACGTCATGATATGTGGTAGTTAATTTTTCTCCTTTTCTCTTTTCTTTTTTCTTTTCTTTTTTCTTTTCATCGCATGTCATTGTGATGCCACTTTGGAACTTATTGAAATAATTCTTCATGCCCTGAATATCTGGTTAAACAGAAATGTGTGATTCAAATTATTAACTAAAATGACAGGAGAAAAGATGACAACATAAAAGGTCTTACTTTTAATTCTCTTTGCAAATCTCAGCCGTTAAAAGCCAGATGAGCAGAAATCAGTTAAGGTTCATTACAGTTACAATCCATCCAGAGAAAGAGAAAGATAGAAGCTCTGGTACATTAACTTTTACGCTTGTGACCCAGTAAATAATGTTCTAGTTAGAGCTATGGCTTCTTGCAACCCAAAGATCATATAATTTCTATAATAATATATTAATTTATTCATTGTTAAATGCTGCTAAATGCAGATGTGAAGCATGTCAAATTAGACCAAAAATAAGAATACTTCTTTTAAAATCACAGATGTACATTCAAAAACTTCAACCATGATGATACTGTTTAAATAAATGACAAAACAAGGCCGTCTGTCAAGTCTACAGCAACCCAATTGAAAAATCAGATTTATGATGAGCCTAACACAGATGACATGCTTCCATTTTCTCTTCACACATGGGAGAGACTACATTTTCAGTTAGCTTGGATCATTTAACCAATGCCTCTGTAATTCAGATGCAAGCGCTGAGTGTGTTACCTGAACAGACAGCACAGGCGGAGGTGGGGGTTGAGGGAGGGAGTTTGACATTGTATTTGTCCCCATAGGAGAATTTCTATCGTACCATTATCCTGTTTCACTTACAAGAAAGAATGAAGAAATTCATTCAAATACAATAAATTACATCTAGAAAATAGATTCACCTCATATTATTGTATTTATTGGATTATATTCTAATGGTTACAAATTCATTCACTGTGAAAGTTGTAATAAAAGGATTCTCTTTTGAGGTATGTGCAGGTTGGTTTAGGACAAGCCTAAACTTGTGAACACAGACAACTTGTTAAAAATACAGGGGATCTTTTACTCTTGTTTAACCAGTAGCATCTAAGTTGCACAGCTGGGGAGCTGGTAACTGCGATGTCAAAGTAAAAAGGTGATAATCAATTACAGATTAGCATCATAAGGTTGGATTCAGAGGTTAAAGAACACTGTGTATCTTCTCACCTGCTAAAGGTAGGTCTCTGATGTGGATAAAAATGAATGTCCATTGATAACAAGGTCTGGCAAACTTCTTGATTGGAGGACTTAAGATATTTTGAGAAGGAAGTAACGAGTTTTCAGGAGTTTTCTCTTTGGTTCACATACAGTACTTCAGGTTCTGCAATGCTTTTGATAAATTCAGGTTATAATTTAACCTCATTTTCTGACTACTCTACAGTTTGTACTAAAGATGACTTTCAGCAATGGTTACCATCTACTGTAGAAATGAATTTTTCAACTAACAGAGACTGAAAATTCATAATAAGCACTCCCTTCTTCACAGTTGGATTAACTGTATGGCACTCTGCATAAACAAAGAAATTATGATCTTGCCACTTAGTAAGTATCTTACCACAAATGCACTCTATTATCATTATTTTATATGCATAAGGGTAAGCACAATACCGCATTCATCCACCATACAATAAGAAAGTAGAGATGGGAAGCTAAGTCTTTAAAACCTCCAGACTCTCCGAGGAACCCATTACAATACCTCTCTACCGTCCTACTGAAGCAGTTGTCTCCTGTGAGCAGTATGAATCTCTCCAGCCTGACGTCCAGCTCCTGGTCCTTGCTTTACTCTCTGCCTCCATGTAAAAGAGTTGGCTTCACTGACCTTGCAACTCTTCTTCACATAGTTGTGAACTGCCTGATCCCCTGTAAGTCACACCTTTGCCAGACTAAACAAGCCCAGTTCCCTCAACCTCTCCTCCCAGGTCACATGCTCCAGGCTCCGTATCTACAGCCTCTCCAGTTTGTCAATACCCTTCTTGAACTAAGGGGCCCAAACCTGAATGTAATATTCCACATGTCACCAGTAACATTTAGCCCAGTTGTAAATAATTATCCATCCCATCTGGTTTAATACAGGTTATTAGATAACTGATACTTGTACTTGAATGTAAAGCCCTTTCACACATAGCTTCTCCAGACCCAACGTACAAACCAAGTAAGCAATCTGCTCATGGACGATGTATTTTCATAGCAAAAGCATAAGCTTTTCTGAGTTCCTGAGGTACTTTATGTGCCTGTCTCAAGTGGTGAGAGCAAAGCCTGAGAAACCTCTTTCCCGTTACAAAGGTCCAAAAAAGAAGCATGTCAGAACAAAGACAGACTGCATCTAATCCTATTAATGCTGGGCAAAATCAATCTCCTGAAGCTTTCTAGTGCTTCCAAACACGCAGTTAAGATGCCACTGGTGATGGACAGAAATTGCAGGTTTTCCTCCCAATTTTTATAGCCATTTCTTATTTTCATTCGCTTTCCTTTTGCTGAAAACTGATTGACTGTAAAAGATCTACTGCAATGTCAGTCTCCCATTAACAGCTGGGAAGTCACATTGTCTTACTTGTAGTCACAAAGAAACACAAGATAATCATATTGTGACAGTCACACCCAGAAAAGAGGGAGAAGCAAACCTCTTTTCATCTTTCTACTCTGCCCATTTCAGCCCTTACCAAACTTCCCAACACTCAAAGGAAGAACATTCCTTTTCAATTCCATTAATGACTGGATAGCCAATAGGAAAGCTTATTTTCAGCTCATAAAGCATATTTTCAGGATAAAGGTAGATCTCTCCCTTTTGTGTTACTGGAATGATATTCTACAGTTTTCACTAATCTCTCTCATTTTATGGGAAATAGTCTCTTAACTTTCCAGTACTGCTCCCCATACTGCCTACCTCGAGGTACTGTCGAGCTAGACAAGAATATCCCAGACTGAGGAACTCAACAGGGAAAAATATACAGAGAGACAATTCTGTGCCACAAAAGCCTGGAACTGAATAGCATTAATGTAATGTCATTTAGCTGCCAGTTTCTACAAGCACTTGAATGTAAATCACAGTTTCTCCTGAAACTGAATTTAGTAATTAGAAACACAGGGAAGGAAGCATAAAGAAGATAGTTGCTTTCTCTTCACTGTCTCTGAACTGCTCCTTGTTTCCATAGGTGCTGCTTCTCATTTAATGGAGACATTAGCATAGAAATAATCTGCATCAAGTCTGTTTCAAAGCTCTGCCAGTCCCAGGAGTTTTGGCAGCCTAACTGTATTAGGATCAAAAATAATTTGAGTCATTATGTTTTAGATTCTGATTAGCTAAAGAAAATACAACTTTACTTTTATTAACACAAACTTTAACAAAAATATTATTCCCTTGTATTCACATAATGTTAGAGCTTCTTTGTCATAGCAGTTCATTCAAAGAGCTAGATAAAGGTAGAAAAAAGATCACTAATACCAGCAGGTTTCTAATAAAACTATCATGTTCAAGTCAGATCAGCTACCTACAATTTCACATTCCACATGGCATGTACCCCTTAAAGAAACAGCTAAATGTTTTTTTCATGAAGTGTGCCAATAAATCACAGGTCATTAGTCAGAACTCTTAAAAAAAAAAAAAGTTAAAAAAAAAAAAGTTCTGTACTGGAAGCACTATGTTACAGTAGCCTAACTCCCAAAGTCTTGGAATCTATCATGAAGTCATAGTTTTATCTACTAAAAAAATTAAGCTTGGCCAAGATCATCATGAAATTGGCAATAAATCTGAGATTCTATATAAAGAAAGGGCAGGTTAAGGATACTTTGCCATTCATTTCTCTAGATTGGTAGTTATTTGTTGAAGCATTCAGCGTTTATGAATTTCTGGAAACCTACAAGCAATAACTCAGTCAGCCAGACACAGTGTCCCAGAGCCATGAGCCAGTCAGTAGAAAAATAACCAGTAATGAGTATGATGTATTGGTTAGAGCAGACACTCCTAGATACTTTATTTAGCTCTGCCAGCAATTAGCATGTGACCTTGAACAAACCACTGAGCTAAAGAAAACAGTTTAAAGCACCGAGTTTATACTGGGCATAGATACAAATGTATACTAAATCTCAGAGATTTTCAAAGGCAATTAGTTAATTCAGGTTCTTAAATTCATATATTATTTTTAAAGAAGGCTGCAAGAAAGTAAGAAATTTAAGTACCGTCTACTTATATTGAATGTTGTTTCTAGCTCCTTTGAAAAATTGTCAATGTTTTTATGTTACATTGTGTATTTTCTCACAGTGCTGTATAACGATGAGGCACCGATACAGAACCTGAGTGCCTCAAACTTACCTACTCTTTCCTAATGTCCTCTGTTTGGACACCTAAAGATAGCAATATGATAGCCCAGATTCATCCCATCTAACTTCAGGCATGTCAGGGCCAGCAAGGGCCAGCTGCTCCACAAGGAGGGTTAAGCCTGGGGCAGAACGCAGTAATAAGGCAATGATCTTACCAACAAATAGCCAGAATGAAGAGCTGAGTGTTAAGACAGTGGTCAGGATTAGACACAACCTAGTGATTACCCAGAAAGTCCATAGGAACGGGGCAGGGTGAGGGCAAGCCAGGAAACCAAGCCAGCAAGTCTGGATCAGGGTTAGAACGAGACCAGGCACAGACATACCTGCTACACAGCTGCTTTACTTAACAGCTCTTGTCAGTAAAGAACCTGACCTTGAACTCCACCAGCTAATCTCTGACTCAGTAAAGATGCCCTCCAGGTCCTGACCAGTGCACTGAGGTGCAAAAGCAAGGAAGCTCAATGCTCCTCCCACATCAAAAAGAAGAGAGGTTTATACACAGGGCATTTCAGTACCCCTAATATCTGACACACCTTCTGGAGGTGCTTCTCAATCTCATGAGTTAATCATCTTCTAAGCTGCCTCATGTAAGTGATGAAGTGGAATGACCTGGGTCAAGAAGTCTTTCCTAAGCCTGCACATCTGTGGAGATGAGGAGACTGAACCCAAAGCACCAAAATCCCTACGCTATCAGCAAAGCCATTTGAACCTGCTCCTCCTTTTCTGATTGCACCTGAGCTCCTCAGTTTTGGATTTCAGCTATCTTTCATTCAGCTTTGGGAGGGTTATAAATCCCAGCCATGCTGGGCAAGTTCTTAACAAGTGTTGCCCATGCCATTCGAACCACTGGATGAAGAGCACCATACAGAAATAAAGCAGCGTGTGTAAACCAATATTTTTAAGAAGTATTTTATCTTTACACTATTATCAGAACTTCAGAAATTCTGTCTGTGGCATCCAAAGAGAAGTCAGGAAGGTTACCATATGCAGATAAAATTAGTTAGCATCACTAGGATAATTAGTCCAGAGAGAGCCCTCTGAGAGGCATAAAACAATCTCTCTTCCAGCTCCTATTCCTGATTTTCCCTTAAGCCCTTTACGGCAACAGGTAAATCTATTTGACTTTCTACAGCTTCATTTCCCCACCTACAAAATAGAAAAAATAAAATCCAAAACCACAACAGCTTTCTCAGAACAGCAGCATCAGTGAAGCACTTCGGGATCGTAAGATATAGAGCATCAACAACTGGTACTGACTGCACTATACAGAGAGCTGACTACTGTAACAGCTCCTGCTCATTTAGCAAGAGTTTTGCCTGAGAACAGAACGTGCTGTTAGTTCACTGATTATCTCCCATCTTCCCAGTGCAGCTCTGCCATTGAATTCAGCGGAGTCATGAGGTGTGACATCGGGAATGCCCATTTGCATTGCCATGAACACCTTGTAAACAGAACTCCCTGGGGTGGAGAGTCATTGTGTCTATGTTTGCATAATGCTTTCTTCAGCAAAGGTCTATGAGGATACATTAAACTGACATTGATTAAAAGTTACAGAATTCAGTTATATTTAGAATTTAATTTAAAATCTTAAAACACCCTGAGGCCAAATGTAGGAAGACACAGCATCACCTTCTAACTAATTTTAATGGAAACACTATCAAATTTTATTTTACTGAAGAGAAACTGAATTTTGAATATTTTTGCAGCCTTTTAGAATGAAAAATCACTTTTGCAAACACAGTCAATCTGAAGAAATTCTTCTCTGCAACACCTCCAATTTGACTTTTTATACTATCCCGTATCTCATAATACTGGTAAATTCCCTGTTAAACATTATGTAAACTACATTTCCCCCTGGATTTCAGTTTAAAAAAACCTTTCAAATCCCAAGGAAAATAGATGTAAAATCAAGCAGAAGTATCAGATTTTTTACTTTAAATCAAATAAATTCCCAGGTGCCTGTTATAGAAACAGAGAAAATAGAATTTTCTCAACCCAGCCAATCTGCCTCATCAATGAAAAGGACAAGAATGCTAAAAAAGAATAAATTAGCTTAAATAGCTACTTACTAGGCGATGGTCATTGAAGAGATAACCCATTTAAGTTAAAATGACTACTAGCCTGTTTCAGACATTGCTTTCTTTTCAAACCATTTACAACTATCTGCTCTAGTGTTCTACCTAGTCCAGTCTTGTACAATGAAGACCATCTTTAGAGATGGACCCAGCACCTAGTTTGTGTGTCAGTGGAAAGCATGCACAGTACTACAAACAAACAGGTTAAACATTTGCTTATCACCCCCTCCATTTATTTACTTCTTTTTTTTTAAACCTAGATTTCTAAATACTCATCTATTATTAGAAATGAAAGGAATATGCACAAAAATTAGTACTCCCTATACACGTCTCACAGAGTTTAGGCCTTGGTGTATTTTTGTTTCCTACCATCTTGGGTCAATACCTGCTGTTACTTAGCAAAGATGAGAGAAAGAAAAAGACAGTTAGCAGCACATCTATGTTCCTCCAGCCTTGGCACTGTTCAAGCAGCTACAGACACTGGCTTAAGTTTTAATAACATCTGAACAAATCTAAATTACAACTAGCAATTCATGGTCAAACCAGCAGTTAAAGCTCCTGAGGTAAGTGAAGTGCAGAATAAAATAGCTCTAACTCTTCTGAAGTGTGTCATCTTAGCTGCAGGAGGAGAAGGGAAGTAAACTTAGAGGATAGTATGTGGGCTCTCTTTTCACCGAGGGCTCTTAGGGCAACAATATCTCCCTTGATACCAGTGAGTCTGTTTGCTTGTGTTTGTCCCAGTGTAGTAAGGGGTCAACCTGAAACAAACAAACAAAACACTGAAGTACACTATTGCAGCATCATAATGAGTTTGTCTATAAGCAATTGATTTACCCTTTAAAATTTGTTTTTATCATGAATGTTCAAGACAATTGTGTGAATGATTTGTACATTAGAAGATCTATTATATTTCCACGTACAACAGTTTTGTAGCTTTGTCCACATCCATCCATCCATGGATAGATATAATATTGTGTGGCTTATTTGATCAACCATACAAAATTGAAAGCACTAAATCTAATCAGTTTTGATATATTCACTCATGCCTCTCCTGTGACAGCCGTCCTTATTTCTGAATCAAGGTAAATGTTGAGTGAAACATGATCTTTTCCCTTCGAAGTTATTATGCAAGCTTTACTTAGGGCTACACAAACCCCTTCCAGATACTTTGATACTACTGCAGCATGGCCTCTGCTATCCAAGCACTCAAGCTTTCAGGCTCAAAATGAAATATTTAGGTTTGGTACCACAATGTGTGTGTGTAAAATCAGTGTGATATGTAAGAAGAATAAGAAGGAAATCTGACAGTACTACCTTACTGTCTTTTTACAGAAATACCATATAGACAATGATTTCAAATAGTTTATCCAAAACAGTACAGGACTGCAGGCTGAGCTTCCAAGCACTCAAGAAATTTAAAAACCTCACACAGTAGCTCTAGTAATGCTAAAGCATATTCCTGTAATTAGTTATCTAGCTTCCATCATAATCATATACAGGTCTATCACCATTAATTAAGCTTTGGGATAAGAGTTTTAAAAATATCTACATGCCTTAGCCAACTAATTTATTTTGATACACTCCCTTTATCAACTGTATACAACCCATTTTGCTTATTCCAACATTATTTTTCAGGATTTCAGTGCAACTTCCTTCATCATGGTTAATTAAAATATTTAAGCTATCTAAACCTCACAAAACAGCTTACTCCTTTCACATCCTCATGAACAATGGTTTTTTCCAATAACCTCACTTTGAGAAGAAGGTACTTACAGTAATCTGACTTAAGCCTCACTTTCTTCAAACAATAAAGATGACGTGGAACGTTATTGGTATTTCCTTAATTTCTAATTGTATTTGCTCATAAACAAGTTAATAAAACCTTATGCGGTCTATTTTCATCAGATCTCTTTCAAGGTTCTGGTTTGACGTTGCCTTTCAGATCAAAAAGGAACAATTCAATCGGGTTCAAATACTTTTCAGAAATAGGATGTCAGCAATGTAAGTTAGAAGCATGACTGTAATGAACTGAAGGATAACCAGAGCTGACTACCATTCACTACTTCACATTCGAAACATTTATCATGAAACTTTCTCTTAAATGAAACTTTGCAATCCAACAGCAATATCTGTCAGCTAAAGGGAGAAATGACAGAATTGTTCAATGTAAGTCTTGTTCATCAGAACTTGGATTTTTTTTTTTCCCTTTTAAAAGAAAGGATGTCTTATGATTAAAACATCATTATAAATGAGATGGGATCCTGTCATGTGGAAAATTGAGATTCTCTGGTTCTGGTGAACTGCCTTCAGGCCTGAGGGTTTTTAACTAACTTAAGTGACAGGCCTTCTTGTCTCACTAGTTTACATATTTAAATTTGCATTAATTGTTTTCATGTCAACCTTTTATCGTATAATGTGCTTTAAGATACAAAATATGCTTATTGCCTTCTTGCTTTTATTAATATGCAGTCATACGTACGTATGATCTTAGAGAGTACCATATACAGTCGCTTCACTTGGATGAAGACATTAAAATCTATAGACATTACCCCCACTGCAACAGGAGTTTCTTTTGCTTGAATGACAAAACGTAAAGGAACTGCACAAGCATTAAGATTTTTATTGTTGGAGGGTTCCTTGTTTGTGAATGCAAATGTTTCACCAGCCACACTGAACACTTCTACTAGCGCACCATTTTTTTCAGTTCTTTCATGATTTTAACACAGATTAGATTGACAGTAACCACATTTTTCTTTCAGAGCCAAAATATATGTTTTCCTAATAGATTTTGAAGGGATAACATCAATGGTTGACCTCAATTTTTGCAGACTATTCTACTAAATGCACTCCTATTATATTTGCCAACCAGTTAAAGGATTTTCGTCACACCTAAGTACTTTACCTCTATCAGCTATGATCAAAGGGGGTCAGGGCCTCCAAGTACAGAGGATTTTTTACCCCTCTTCTTCTTCTTCTCCCAGGAAGACATCAAATGACTATGTATTCGTGACTGATAGTCACAGGACAAATTCATACTTCAGTATGCAACCCAAAGGAATATCTTAGTGCAAAAAAGGGGAGAGAGCAGCAGCAGTCACTTCTAGGATATTCATGCATCATAAAAGATAAAGAGGTCTCCTGAGTGTTTGTACCTTTTTCTAATTTCCCATGTCATAATTGTTTAATGGCACAATGAGTCACAGTGTCTAAGCTCTGTGTCAGCAGACAGATGCAAATCTCACCGAAGCCGAAGAGAATGCTACCTATTAATGTCAGGGTACATGAGGTCCTTTATGCCTTTTACTCACCCACTCTTTACTGGGATTGCTGATTGAGTGCATGTATGAGGGTATCTAGTCTTCCTTCAGAAGATGGCATTTCTCCAATTAGAAATCATACAGATGTATGACACGCAAAGGTCTGCTCACCCAAAAATCTGCATTGAGCAGCCTATCCCAATGATCGCTTCACCCATGGAGGCTGGGTGGGAAGCTTTTCCAGCCTGTGGGGCTCTCTGCCCTGTGACTTGCACTGGGAGCAGCCTACTCTCTGCACCTTCACAAGACAGAGGCAGTGCAGGATGCTGCTCACCACACATAGTTTTGGCACTGGGCACCGGAGGTCGGTACCTGTGGCGTGACGCAATTTGGTGCAAGGCAGTAAGGCAGTAGGAACTACAGCGAGGCTAAATAGGGTATATCTGAAGGACTACAAGGCAGCCTAATCAAACATGGCATCTATCTCTGCTGTGCACTCCTCTCTCACCCCTGTCCTCCCAGGATCTGCATTTCCTGTTCATGGAGCTAGTTGGTGTATAGCAATATGAAGCTTGAGAGCACCTTAACATTTAGGGAACAGAGAAAACTGGAAAATAAAAGGAGAGAAATTAGTTCCCTTAGAGATTTGAATATAGCAAATATTAAGTTCGTTCTTGATGCAAGGACATAGGTTGTTGCTACTGGAAATTTTCATTTCAGCCACGTATTGAAGCATATCTCAAATCTGCCTATATTTAGGAAAATATTTAACTTAATAAAAAGGTAGGTGTTAAAGACAATGAAGTAAACAATGCTATCATACAATTCATCTGAGGAGACAAAAGTAATCATCACAGCTCAAAGGACTAAGGAATCCACATTTCACAGAGATGCTTACAACTGGTCCACAATTTAAAACAGAAAAAAAAAATTTCTTGAATCCTGTTTGTGTATTACTTAAGAGGATAAATTAATGGGATAAATTATTCATTCTGAAATATTCACTGTGCTTTACTAATTATCACAGCAAACATAACGCAGGAATTCAGTAAATTCCACTGTCACATACAGGCACATACAAATGCAAAGACATGCTTGGAGATGCACTGCAGGCTAAAGCGAATGGTAGGAGATATAATTAAAGATGCTTTAATAGGTTTCCAAAGTTGCTAAGATACCATCAGGTAGCGTAGCACATCTTGGTCACATACAAATATCCAAGACTACGTCCTAAATATTAATTTCCTGTAGCTTTGCTTTGTTTTTGTCTTCCCTTTCTTTTGCCTTTTCTTTCTTTTTTAACTCTGGCAGTAATTATAAACCTCTTCAGATAAAACATCACCATCTGACAGGAAGAAATATTTATGTTCGGGATTCACTATATTCACTCAGCAATGAATGTGTTTTTACAGCTTTTCTGAATAGTAAAAAGCAACACAAATATAAAGACACAGTTATCTGCAAGAACATGACTTGTAGCAAGGCAGACAGCTGAGAAGATGTATGTTACTGCTCCCGATACAGTAAGGAAAGGAACAGGAGATAGAGCCTTCTTTGACTATCACACCAGGATTTTCATAGTAGCAAAACACCTTACCCACACAACTGCATAACTGAAAAAAAAATTGAGGGCATTTGCATTAGACACAGATATGATGATGGAATAATGTGAATGCAAACAGCTTTATAGATTTGACATAAATATAATAATACTGGATAAATGGATCTGATCTCACTATCTGCCTGAAGCTTATGACAAGAGAGCAATTTGAGTAAGTGTACATCAGCTAATATTAATTGGTTGAGAGAAGGATATTGAATAATTTACGTGTTACTTTAATCCATGTAGTAATAATGTTCATACAAAGGCTTCACCATTTTTAACTACTACTACCACCTCATCAGCTATCAAAGACCTTTCAGCAAACATTCCTCACATTAAAACTAAAAGCTAAAATAGCTATAAAGTCTGAAGAACAATCATTTCACTTCTGATTGCCTTGACACAAAGCAGGGTGGAAAAGTTCTCTCCATCTTTGCTACTGGCTACGGATGTTCCTTTGTTTTGCCACAGATGAATGTATAGATGCATTCCAGCCCCACACACAGCAATGGCTGGTTCTTTGAAAACAGAATGGTAAATGCCTACTGAACTTTTGTCTTAAAACTTAACACCCAAGATCAAAGACTAATTCAATTAATTCTAATCTCTAAAGTTATTAGATCTGGGTGCTTTATTATTAACATGTTTTAGGCTCTTAATCCTCTATACAATGACTTATGCAGGCACATAATATTCCAAATGATAATAACCGCATTGTGAATTCTAATAAATTTTTATCTAGCACGTATCACATATAAAGCTGTCAGTTTAGCTTCTTCTTTGTAGAAAAGAAAGAGAGAATCCTCCACATGATGGAAACAAGGGTGACAAAGACTACAGATGAGTGCACTATTTGCAACTAATCATTTATTCAGAGATCAGAAATTGTTTCCAAGCAGACACTGGGGCAGTTCTTGGCACTTAACATGATCCTCTTTCAAGCAGCTCTGTGTTAAAAAGGCATATAAAGCATCCCAAGAATTGTGACATGCAAAAATAGCTTTCAGCTGCTTTTTCTTCCTGCATTGTCAGTCATGAGAGGCAAGCCCTGACCCCACTGAAGTCAACAGAATTTCTGTCACTGCCAGCAGCGGGACCAAGCTTTATCACTGTTTTTATTAATAATTCATTCTTCAGAATGACATTATGCATATTTTGGCAGTGGCTTTGCTTTTTCTATCAAAGCAAAAAACTGGTGCAAAACCAAAACAGATTTGGAGACTGTTACCAGTTCCGATAATTAGGATTAAACTAAGAAAAAGTTGCACCACGTTTACGTTATTCATCCGTGCTAGCTACCCTAAGCTTGGTTCCACTTGAACTTCTAATTAAAATACTCTTACAGAGAGAGGAAGACATAGTGAAAGCCTTTGTTTCTATGCAGAGAAAGGAAGCATTTACAAAAATGGCAGACAGGCCCAGAAGGATCATAATTGAGGTTTATAATTAAAGCTTATGATACCATAACCCTTCTTTCCTGAGATAGTCTTAGATAGCACCCTGAGATTTGTCAGCTAAATAAAATGGAATCTCATGACATTTACATGAAACACATCTGCATATTACATATAAATGTGATACTAATCACCTACCTATTGCTCATGCTCTGCATAGCCATTTTGCACCTTTTTTGCCAGCAAAGATATTCTCTCATATCCTCTAATCTGTTGCTCAACTGAGGGTATTTATGCCATTGTTACACACTTGTGCTTCTTATTTCCTAATCCAAATTCTCTAACAAAATACTGCAGTATACACAAACTCTAGACTTGATGTGATGACATGCTAATATTCTCATTCTCCTGGAAAGAATATATGTTCAATAATTTCAGAACAGTCACTTGTTTCAACAAGTGATACTAACGGGAAAAAAAATCAGATGGAAACATTCCATATTTGGCGGATAAAGCTGTAGAGAGCAGCTGCCTGTAGTTAACATCTCTCAGCCATACTAAATCTAAGTGTTAGCTAAACAACTATTATTAAACAAATATTTCTAAACAACTATCTTCCTATCATGTAGGAATTGCTTATGAAGAATTTCAATAGCCAATGTAAGTTGAAAAGTTTAAGTTGTTTTGAAAACACCAGAAATTACATCAAACCCCTCATAAGCGTGCACAACCACTTAAGCCCCTACAAACCCAGTAAGACTGAATTGTATCTCACCCAAGTCTCAGAAATGCCTTTGCATGAAGTTTATGAATAGCTTCCTTACACACTCCTGACATCAATCTACCTACAAACTGGAGTGTGTTACACCATGCAACAAAAACCAGTTGACTATTAAAATCTTTCGAAAACAAGAATATTGAATCTATATTAATAGCCATGGAGAATTTTAAGAAAGCAGAATTAAATGTTACTAAGATTTAACAAAGTTACAGCACAAGTTAAATTATATTGAGATATTGCTACTTCAAAGCTCTTTGAAACCTTGATGTCCACAGCTTAAGTGAGCTGCTTAAACATCACAGCCTATAAAGTAATTTCAGACAGACTGTTAATTCTTTTTTAATTATAGAAGTAATATAACACAGATAAAATTAGGAAGGTTTTATTTGGAATGTTAAGTATCGTAATGTTGGTGAATAGAGCAAAGAATTATTGATTAACTGTCAAGTGTACCTGGGTAAATGGTCCACATGTTTAATCAATGAGTTAGTACCCTGAATAAAGTACTTATCCAAACTTAGAGATTGAGAGCCTTCTGGTTTATTTTGAACTTACTAAGAATGTGCTGTGTATAGTGTAAAGTGTCTTTGTCATTGGCCTAAAAATGAAACGTGTTTTCCTGGATATATTATGTACTTATAGCTGGCAACAACCATTTCACACTTGCAAATTAAACCAATTCCTGTCAAGTGACTGAGAGTCGTGTTGATTTCAGTAAATCCAGAGAGATCTGGTAAACTGTCAAAATGAGTTTGGTCAAATGTTAGCAGAGTTCAAAAGGAGAATAGAGAACATCAGTTCTAGTAAATTCTAGAAAGTAATTTGTGTCAAGTTTACTTGAAGGGGAAAAAAAAGTAACAGAAGAGGTGTTCAAGCCCTAGAAACCCTCTCAACAGTTTTTGGCCTTTGTGCTCTCTGGCATTTAAATAGATAGATGGAAAGCTCCCTCAAGACCAATTACTGCCAACTTGTTTATTTTATTTCATACAATAGAAAAATCATTCCACACCACTGATTCATAGGAAAATAATTTTGGAAGAGCCCAAAAACCAAAAAGCCAAACTACTACTGGAAAACAAACTAACAGAGACTGATATTTCATGTTTACTTACAAGGAAATACATGATACAGAATATGGACAGAAAGAAAGTATAAAATGTATATAGAAAGATACCATAAAGCTATTTGAAAACCAGCTGTAATGATTACAAAAGCTGACATCCCAGGCTGTCCTTTGCTCCCACAGGGATGACCTGGGGTTTCAAGCTAGCGGTACCGATGGGATACAACCTGCTGCCAACACAGCGACATTCAGAATACAGACAAGGAAGAAAGACAATGTCTTTAAGAGCAGCCACTATGCTGAGCCAACATGAGCAGTATTGTACAGAGCTGACACTGTGGAGACTTGCCTAAGAACACTAGGGCTCTGTTTGGCCAAAATTTCCATAGAAAACCAGTTTAAAGTTCAACTGTATTGTATAGTTCTTGAATACAACCAAGGACAGTGTGAATTACTTTAGCGGAGTCTATCATAAAGGGCCCCCAGACACAGCTGGAAGTATCTCAGACTATCCAAGACTCTATACTATTCCACACGTTTCTGTCAGTTGGGAAGTTGAAAATGCATGAATGTAGAGTATTATTTTCCCTTAAGCCTTACGTAAACATTCCTTCTGGATTTGTTCTTGATTACTTTTGCACTCAAAGCATTTAAATGCAACAAAGTACACTGCTTGTAAGAAAAAGAAGGGTCTCCTTTGCTAATTTTTTAACGCCAGCTCCTGCTATTGCTGTTATTTAATGAAAAGAAGAAAAATAAACCCCAACATTTAATGAATCCAGCTTCTTTAACTCATGAAAAAAGTTGATCTCTGTTCCTGTGACACTTAAAAATCCTCCATCTCAGCATCTTTACTTAAAGCAATACGGGCATGTTGCAAGCTACTGCGAGGGTTATGACAGTTTGCCGTAAGTAAACAGGATACGGTAAGAATGCCCTTACAAAGGTGCTGAACTCCCATTTTTAACCCGTTTACTTCAGGTAAATGCTTTTTCCCCCTCATCCATCATCTCCACACAGGAAACTTGGACAGAAAAGGCTTTGTCAGATTGCTGCTTGGGAACTGAGTGGGCCTTAGCAAGTACCAAATCGCAGTCAAACTGTTTGAACCCAGCTGTGTATTGTTCCACTTCATGCTTCCCCGTACCCACATCCATCTTGTCCCTACATCAGACAAAATAAAGGTAAAAACACTTGGAAACAAAAAGAGATTAACTTCAGGACAAAACCAGGACAAAACCAGGACAAAACACAACCTGACCTTTTCCTTACCTCTGAGCAAACACACAACATGTAACTACCTTAGTTCTGTAAAAACAACATTCTATGCATAGATGGTATCACTGTAGGAAACATTGCATTAAGGTATAACGCATTATTTAAATTAACCTTTTGGCAACTAGTGTCTCTTTCAGAATTAAATATGCTACTTAATTAAAATTTCCCTATGATTTTGAATATAAAAAAACCCCAAAAAACCTGGAGGAAGTTATTACATTTGCTGAAAATGTCAGAAAAAACAGATGATCCTCATAACCGAAATCATAATACAAGGCTTACCATCCATAGCATTGGGATATTTTGGAAATTACATTTCTCTTCTCCGTACATAAATTTACAAGCTGAACAACTACAGCTCTTTGAAGACTGAAGATTATCTGCTTCTAGTGAAGTTCTCCATCTTACAGTCCCACATTTAGCAAAACCTCAGTTCTGCCACCCAGGATTTCCACACAAGAAGTTCCACGACTTGCCGCCTCATCTGTTTCCCCATCTCATTAGTTAATATGTGGGAAATATTCCACCTCACAGTTGTACCAAAACTTCAGTATACAGCGCAGGCGAGTCAGCTCCTGCAATAACAGGCTTGTCCTTTGTCACCTTGAGTGTCTCAGGATTTCACTGTATGTAGTTATAAGCTACACAAGGTAGTAAAAGGCAAGGTAAATATAAAGCTGACCTAGCATGAGGAACTCAGTGTTGAGTAGGACCCTTGAAGAAGCTACAGAAATACATAAGGAAAAACCTACCCAAGTCATATTATATCTGAAAGCAGAAATCCAAGGAGTTTGTTTGCTTGTTTCTTTTTGGACTAACTGTGGATTGACAAATGAGAATCACAAACACTGACTTCACTCACTTTTTCCATGCATTAATGGAATGTTTTCAATAAACCCAGCACTGTCTAGCATGACTCTGTATTTTCACAGTGTGCTATACAGATCACAGGTTTCTCTTCAGTTTTCAACGCTAACTTTGTGCCTACTCCGTACAGCTGTGAACTGATCCTCTGCACACAGCAGGAAACTTCTGACCACTGAAAACAGTTTCACATCTTTCTGACATGTGCAGTGGTATACTAAGCACAAGCAAACACCAAAAAGCCAGGAAAGGCTCTCCATATCGATCACACTCTCAGTTTCCACGTTACTTCATGGAAATCATTCTGAGGGCTTTTCAGTAAATTTACATAATGTACACCCTTCCTTCCTTCTCCTTTTCACGCGCATTATTTTGGTATTCTGTTTGCACAGTGCTCCAGTGATATACAGATAACAGAGAGCCTGCAATGCCTCCAGCATGCACTGGTATAGCTGGCAAGTACAGAAAATTCCTTGTTCCCCTGGTTACTCTCACTAGACTTGCATTCTAACATAAGAAGAAAGAATGACAACTTCCTGGTTATCACCAGTGAACACATCTATTAAGTGAAGATTTTGCAAATAGATATTGTTTAGAATTTTAATGTCTCCTTTGAAAACAAGCTGTCAGGAAACAAGGAGTCTAAAGAATTAAAAGTCTGAAGAGAAGCTAAGAATCTGGGATGTTACACAGCTCACAAAAGCAACTAGGGAAAGACGATGTTGGTGAAATAATTTGTTTAAATGCACTTTCTGAAGTGATTGGAACACAAAAACTTCAGACCTTAATCTTAGGACTTGACTACACTCGAGATCCAGACAGAGCCAAGGACAGTGTCAGACATCTGGTCGTATGCATTGACCTAGTGTTCCCTGGCAGTCAGAGTTCAGGATGTGAAATTCCAGTTTTCAATGAGCAAGAAACATTTACATACAAACGCAAAGTATGATAGAGCATGTTCTGAATTTCAAGGAAGGGTTGAGCTATCTATGGGAGACAGCACAAGGCAAAAGTTTGGTGTATCTCGAGTAATCCTTGAAAGAAACATGCTCAACTTTCCTGGGAAATGTCTGCTCTAAATGTAAAGATTATAGATTTGACCCAAACGTGATGAATCCCAATGAAATCCAAAATCATTAAACCAATTCCTGCACAGGACTCTTCCCATGGTAGTTTTGCTACATTTGCCATACCTGCACTTTTACTAACAGATTACTTACCACTCCAGATCAGTAAAGTGGACAGAAAGCTAAAGAACATTCAGGAACATTAAACACATTTCTGACACACTGCATGAAGCATTATTCTACATCACTTACTATATTTCAGTTCACATAACATCATGTCAAACATCTAGAAATTGAAAGAATAGTACATGACACAATACACGTGTAACATAATGTGATGTGACTGTTAAATTTTCACCAAAAATATTTTCCTCGTCCATGGACTACTACGCAATCAGACTGTAGTTAATAAATACACACTGAATTTGGCACAGAGAATGTGAAACTAGAAACAAACAGAACAATTTTGTGCATGCATTATATACATAAGCCTGTGCATAATATAATCACATTGAGGTGGAGATGAGGATTTACTTGTTTGAAACTGGCAGCCTTTTGCAGCTGAAAACCTGCTTTTTTTACTTGCGTATGTATATATATTTTAATAGAAATCTACAGTGGACAAAAAATTTTTTCAAGCACAGTACTGAAAATAAACTTTGACATCTTTGTAATCATCAGGTGTCCTTAAAATAAAACACCCATAGATATGACAAGTCTTTTAGCAAGAACAGTCTAATAATATTTTCTAGAAAATTTTGTATCACACCACCTGTCATTCTTGATGCTTTCAAACCATTTCCGAGGTGTACTTCTTTATATCCCATTCTGTTATGACTACATCTGTTAGTCAAACACAAACTCCAGTATACAACTTCATCAGTAGTGCTAATTTCTAAACAGCAAGCCCAGCCATTACTGTCACATTACTGACATGGCACACAGGCGAACTCAGCTAAATATGAAAGAGAGAGTTTTTTGACAAAAATGCCCAAATGTCCACAAACAATAAAAACAAACAGCAGGGATAAATATGTTAAATAATTTTATCTCTTTATGACATCAGTAAAGCTCAGAAACCATGAATAAGCCCAAAAAATAGTAATAGTGACAATTTTTAAGGGGCAAAAATTTTCCCTTCCAACCACCGAAGTCTGGTTTCATTCTCAAACAATACCCTTAGTTCTACCAACTCTACTGCCTGAAAACATTTTGAAAAATTATGGTGTACTTTCCGACCTAGATGTTTTCTGGGTTGAAATACCAAAGGTGTAGTGACTGAGAGCGGTCAAGGTAAAACTCAAGTTGAATTGAGACAAGTTGATGCAGACAGCACCGCCTGACACAGTGACAGTGATGCAACATGCCTGTGCCAGTGATAGACACCATAAACTGTGCTTTCACGGAGCAAAGGACCCACTGCATCACCCAAGCACACAAACGGAATAATCACGTTCTAAAGGAAAAGTTACTCAGTCTGCCATGTTACTCTCCTTATAGTAACTCCTCCTTAATTAACAAAAACGACATGCCATTTCTACATTAAAATACAGTCAGAATGAACTTATCTGTTCCAATAAAATCATCAAAAGATTGCCATAAGCAAGTGATAGCAGAGAGAAGAAGTGACATTTTGAAGGCTCACTATGGTCTGCGATTTTTAAAGAGGCGTTCTTTTTACAGGCTGTACTGGCTTATGTTAAAGCAAGACTGCATGATTGCTACCTTGAGTGAGCATCAAAATAAAAAAAAATGATCCATCTCATGACATTATTCTTTATAAATTAAATAAGTCCAGTAAGGATCATAAAGTTTCATTTTTAATGCCATTAGACATTTATTCTAATGAATTCAACAAGTTAAATGTGATAGGTTATTCTCCTTGGTTTATTGAGGCATTTGTGTACAGGCACAGGCACACAGTATGAACCTTCTAGTTCAACATCTTCACCAAATATACTTCAGCTGCCATTAAAACAAAGGAAAAAGCATACAAATAAAATAACGTGCTGTAATATGCAGTCTGCAGCAAGGACCTATACACCAAAAGGAACATCTTTTTCTGGAATGAAAAGCCTTTCTATGACAGAGAAGAGCTGCTGGAAATGAAACAAGATTAACCTGTCTCTCCTCACTCTTCATCCTCGTAGCAGACTGCAGAGAGGTATCACTCAACTGTTGTCCTAAAGCAACCAGTTCAAAAGCAGAACTGTATCTATTCCATGATTTGCATCAACTTGCATCACAGAACAGAGAGGCAGACCCGGAGAACTGAACTAATTCATCTTCATAAGCCAAAGCAGGACCAGCTCTGCTTGAATTATCCCTGGAAGATGCCTGTTGGGTCTGCTCCTAAGTCCCGGAGTGATGGAGACTCCCGCCTCTTCCCAAGCTATATATTCTAGGACACAACTATTTTTACAACTGGAAATTTTTTCCTGATGTCTAGCCTAAATCTCTCTTGCTGCAGTTTAATTCCATTATTCTTTATCCTGTCCCCAGAAGCAATGGAAAACAAATTATTCCCTTTCTCTCTGAAACAACGTGGAGACCCTTGGAGGCTCCCCAGGCCCCTCCTCCTCCTGGCTGGAACTGCACAGCCAAACCCCAGCCAGGCGGGTCCCCGGGGCCTCCCGCCAGCCCTGCCCTCGCCTCCCGATCCCCTCCAGCGTGCTGAAGTATGCTGGGCGATACCCTAAATTCCAGGTGAAACACAACCAAAACCAAGCGAAATCTGTTTTGTGCCTCTTGCCAGCCAGGCCCCGTTTGTCAGGGCAGCCGCCGCCTTCTGGCAGTGTGATGACACGGGATTAACGCTCAAAGCGCCACCTGAACCAACCTCCGCCTCCTCCAGAGACGCTCCCTGTCGGTAACAACACAAATCCGACTGATTCCTACCTGTACTGGGCACAAGCGGCGCCGTTTCGGTAGCCAGGGCCTGCAGCAGTGCCTGTGTGGGAGGAGACCAGGAGCCGCCCGGCACGGGTCGCAGCCGGTTCCAGGCAGCTGCAGCCTGACGGGAGCGACCCGCTGGGCGCCAAAACTGCGGCAGCCAGAGGGGCGCAGGGCGCTGCCCCTCAGGCGTTCCAGGAGGAGCCGTGAGGAAACACGTAAGGAGACGCACAGGGAGACGCTTGAGGAGACGCGAGGAGGGATGGCTGGGGGGACCTGTGGCTGGAGACACGCTCCTGGAAGGAGGGACCCCAGGCCATCGCTGAGGGAACGCAGCCACAGGCGGCCCGTGCCCGGCGGGACGCGCTGAGGGGCTGCGGCCATGGGCGGCCCACAGCAGGATGGGGACAGGCGAAGTGCGGGTTTAGGAAGGCAGAGCATAGGTGATCAGGTTAAACTGAGCCCGAGAAGGGAGAAAGAAAGGTGCTTATTTAAGTGTTTATGGGGTTTTTACCTAATACCCAGATTACTGATCAGAACCTGGCATTAACTGCCAATAACTTAAATTCACTCAGAGTTGCCCAGGTCAAAGGCTGTTTTACCCATGGCACTACCGATGTGAAATACTTTCTACCTCTCCCCTCTGAGCTGCATCCTATTCTTTTCCAAACTAATTCTGCAAATTCTAAAGTTTATTTTGCACTTTTATCCTTCCAGAGGTCTCAAAGTACAGTATCAGTCTCGGGTACGAGCCCCCAAAAAATCCATTTATTTTCCAAAGGAGTTTAAAGAAATAATTGGAGTGGACACAAAGAACAAAAGAGAGCGTATGTAAATTTACACTGGTACACTGTGGTGTTCACAACACTTCCAGTACTTGCACACACAGGAGTGCCATACAGATTAGGTAAAGATCATATTCATATTCTACTTACCCAGGACTGTAATAATTCAAGTGTTATTCTGAAATGTTCCAGAGCGACATTGTTGACGGTTATTTTCTCCACTTGATCACACCGTAGACGATGTCACTTCGGAGCAAGAGTGCCATGGCCACAGCAGCATCCATCCTTCCACAACCCAGCATGTTACACTTCATGAAAACCATATTCACGCCAAACTGGCCACAAAAAGGAACTCAGAAAGGTCATTTAAGGTGAGAGATTAAATACAATCTCAACAACTTTCCCTGTAGGGTTTGTGAAATTGAATATGTAGAAATTAAGAAGTCAGCAGGAAGTAAAGGTATGTTCATTACTACCAGTGACACCACACAAACTGGGTACCCCTCGTCACTGCAGTAGGGTGGGACTGAGCTTTTGCTGCACCCAGAAGCAGCACCCTTGCACACCACCAGCAGCTCAGGGGAGCACTGCACCATGCAAAACAGTAGTGACACCTTGTGTGCAAGTAAGACATAAAACTGCTTGGTTTGGAACCTAGGTGGAGGAAAGCAGTTCTTTCTGGTACGCTGAAACCAACCAACCAGCCAACCAACCAACCAGCCAACCAACCAACAGTTTTCAGTAAGAAGAAACCCATGTTTACTAAAAAGGTGCATGCACCACAACAGGTAAAACCCAAACACCATACTGGGCTGTACAAAGGGTATGTTGCAATTTTCCCATGGTGTCCTTGTAGGAGGAAGTGCAGTACATTTATAGATATACTGCAGCAGTAAACACCATGATTTGCAGCTGATTTCTCACACCGACTTTGACACTAAGCAAACTCCTCACCTGCAGCATTCCTGATTTCCCAATGCAAACCTGAGAAGCATCTCCCCAGTCACCTGAGTAAATGTTTTGAATAATACCAGGCAGCTTTTCATGAAACAATTATTTGTGGATACACATTTCAGCAGTTTTAATAATATTTACCTACCTCACAGGGTGTTGCATGGATCAGCCCGTTAATGTTTTAGTGATACTTTCAAGACACAAAAGCCTAGTATGATGACACAGCCAAAGTTAATAAATGATGCTATTGTTCCTTAGATTAATAACAACTTCATAAAGGATGCCCTCTGAAAAAGCAGAGACTGCTTTTGTGCTGTATTGCAAATGGCAACAAAAAACATTATAATTAGACATTTTCCTGGTTTCAATGCTCCCTATAAACAGTTTTTAGTATCACCTAAATTAATTTTCTTTCTCATTTAAAAGAACTGGGAAGAATACTCAAGAGAGAAAGAAAGGGTGAAAGAGAACTGGTTGTCACATCATTTCTCAGTACTTTGTAGCTCTGCACTGAAAATGCACGTCAATGATGCAGGAGCTGTGAAAATTCAGGCTGTGATCACACAGGCAGGAAGGGGAGTGGGGGCTGACTTAAAGAGGGAGGTGTTGCTTTTGTTACATATTTTACTTGAACGTAATACACAGTGGCCAATATGAAAAAATATGCATGTTCTCTGTTAGAATATGCCATGAAGTACCAGTATGCCTCGTTACATAAAGTAATAACTGATGCACCACCCACGTCTGTCTTTTTTTTGTGTTAACTTTTGTTTATGATTTAAACCAATAATCACACTAAACACTTGGAAATAAATTAAGCCTTTTCAGACTGATTAAATTGGCTGAATGCTTTAAACATGTGACTTCGGCAGATCTAATCATCCCAGGATAGTCAAGGAGTTAATCATGCAAATGTCTTCAGATACTTCACTTAGCAAAGCTGCACTTTGCATCATCCTCTCTTCCAAAGCATCTGTATTCCATGGTGTGAACTGCAACTGCTCAGTGTCTGGGCAATAGAAAAACTTATTAATTAGCAAAACACTAAGCCAAATAAAGTAATGCAATTAAAAAGTTTTAATCAGAGGAATATAAAATTTGCTGGAGACTTTAACCATTGCAGGAGCTATGGGCTCCAAATAGGAGGGAGTAAGGAATACAGAATAGATCCAACATCAAACATGGATCCCCCAACTTCACTGCTCGTGCACAGACTTTCAAGCTTACAACATGTACTTCGTGGAATTAGACTTTTCTGTGCCCACTGCACATGCGGAGAGTGCTCCTGTTCCTATATGACCCTTGATCACTCTTTTTTGGACACAGGCAGCCTCTGCCAAATGTGAGAGTCATTTATTACTCATCTTAATCCTTTTTTTCCTACCTTCCTTTCTGTATGAAGAAAAATTTTAGGATGAATGGGGTGAATCATGGATTCCCTCTTCCAGTGAAAACTCTATTTTATCTGAACCTTTCCTACCACACCCTCTTTCCTATTTCTGGGATGGTTAGAACACATTGTATCTAGACCCACACATTTTGATGTTACAGCTGATCTGCTTTAAAGCTCTCATTTATTAGAGCTGTTGGAAAAGGACAGAATACCGTAGAAGAAACACCACAATTTCATGAAGTTAACCTAATTACTTAGATTTTTTTATAAATCATCTGCTCTCTACTGAGGCAGATATTTTCATTTACATTTAAATATGCGATGGCTATTAATAAGATTTCATCTACATATATCTAACTTTATGTACTGCCTACTGTCTGAATTCTATTCCTTGACTAACCCACCCAGACACCGTTAGAACAACTAATGGTAATGAAAACACAGTAGCTCAGTCCAGCAAATAAGCTTTAGCAATAGTCTCAAAAAACCTTGAAAAAAAGTTCCCTGAATTTTAAATTCTGCCCTGTAATCAACTGGCAAACTAGGTTTAGTTCAGCTATATAAAATGTTCAGCTTTATAAAACGGAGCCAACCAATCAGACTTAAAGACAGTAAATTAGTGAAGAAGATTAAAATCTGTCTTATGCATAAAACAAGGATCAAAAGATAGCTGGAAGTTTGACAACTCCCACATGCCACCAAAAGATGTCAGCGATATCTTGCCATTTTATAAATGGATAAAACTATTCTTGCTTGCCTAAGTAAGAAAAGTAGGGGTTATAAAGAGCATTCTAAAAACCAGCGGAGCATCACTGGTTACTAAGACTTCTGAGGGATGAACCAAAAACAATAAGCGATGGAATTGACTGGAGTTATAACTGAGATACTACACAGTATTTATCTGTAAAATTTAAACCAGTTAGTTTGCTGTAACTGGTAAGAAATGCAAGACAAACCTAGGTTTTAAAAATGAGAGTCCCACAGGCAGTTTGTTTCCTCCTATGCTTTCTTCCTACACTCAGGAAGAGCGTTCTTCAATGACATTAAGGTTATGATGGAAAAATGATTCCAATAGAAGTCTATAGAGATTTTGTTAATATGCCTTTATGATGTGATATTATGACGGCAATTCAATTTCATTGCAGGCCTAATGAGACCGTGTTACAATGTCAAAATGAAAGGAAACTATATCAATCAAGTTATAGTACCCTGAGAGAAAGAAAAACCTAAAGAAATTAACCCCATTAAAAACTATTTTAAAACAACATTAAGATTTAGTGAATTCAGAATTGCTTTGCTTTTGTTGGTTTAGTGCTTCAGGTAGAAGCTAAATTTGGTGCTGATTTACAACTCATTAAAGATATTGACATCAAGGGAATCAGTGAAATCCTTAATGAAACACAAACAGAACAAAATTCATGGCAAGTACTGTGGTTATGTAAAGCACTGGGCACAGCCTGTTCAGTCCCACAGGTAAAAACTACTTTTCTCTTCAGCAGAACCTGAATTTCAGTTGTTCAACTGATCTTAAAAAAGGTGGCACTTTGGCCAGTCTGAGAATTTAGGTTATTGTATCTCGACTCTGTTGATACCATATTTGAATTCATACTAAACTCTGTAGCATTAGATCCCTGAAACTGCAGAAGTGAACAGAATTCAAGTGGAAAACTCTTACTGAATTTATTAGAAACAAATTTTCCATTGCTAAACAATTAAGTAGGAGCTAAAACATACTAGGAAGACAACGCAGAGTCTTGGTGAGGTCCTGAGTCATCAAAATTGAGGCTAATGGAACATGCCACAGCTGATAAAGAGCCTTTACAAGCCATACCTTTGGAATCACCTGTAAGGGAGGTTAAGCCAAAGTTATTAAAAGTCTTAGGCCTATTTTCAAATATTCAAATACTTATATTAAAAAAGAAAAAAATCTAGCAAAAAATACAAAAAAACTGGACATAATGATCTTTTATTTTTATTTTTACTTCTTGGCAACAGAGACCTTTTCATGCGTGTTCTTTGCATTTTTTATCAACAAAGCAAAAGACCATGCTTTTCACTGTGCCATTCTTCCAGCTCACATAGTGTTGGTAGTGCAAACACTGATATTTACATGGCACTATGAAGAAAGTTGCAAACCCACAAAAATTCCACCAATGTTTTGCTTTCGTTACTGTAGAACATGCAGAGATGGCACTTCATCACCTCAGTATTGGGGGAAATTGATGGAAGGAAAACATGAGGCATTCCGAAACTCCAAATCCAGTTGCTTCTATCTTTGTTTGTCCTTGGTTGATACACATACACACCACACCACACAAACAGAGAACCTAGTAGCACATAGTAGATGTTTTATTTTCATCTTTTACTGTAAAATGTGAATAAATGCTTTGCTTCCAACATCATTATTTATTATACGCAATGCTGTATTGACTAGAGGATACATCCCCATTGTAGGAGGCATTGTACAAGTAAGAACAGAAATAGTCCCTGCACAAAGATCAGACCCCAGAGGTTTGCTGTATTTTTGTTATTTGGTTATATCTGTGAACAGAGCCTGTGCCCAAAGCCTATAAAATTTTGGCCTTATGTAAGCATTTTCTTGTGTCACGGTGGGCTTTTGAAAGAAAAATCAAATTCATCAAAAGCGTTTGCCATTTCAAGAAACATAAAATGTTCTTTCTGCAGACCTGATATTTACTCATGTATCTCATTTACAGAGAGATTCTCAGATAACTCATTCACACCAGATGTAAATTTACTGTACTTTTTGTCAGTACAGTAGGTTTCTGTTGCCATTACCAGCCCTAGCAGAGACAAGCTTTAGGTTCAACTGCATTATACTGACTGCACGCCATGTGTACATTTTCACAAACCTGTTTGGTTGGTGCTGTCTGGTAGGGAGAGATTCATAATGGCTTGAGAATGGATGCACTGAAACCTTATCTATCTGGTAAAACAATGTTCACTGTAGCATCAAGTTCTACTGCAAAAATACCAGAACTACTACTCTCAACACAGTAGTAAAGAGAAATGCAACACTGGAATTGTACATAAGGTTATAAAGTAAAAAGCTGACATTCTGTTGTCATATACACTCACTCCAGATCGAACTTTTACAAACCAACACAGCACCACAAGAAACTCCTGGGGAAAACATTCATGATCACAGACGTGCAAATTGTTCTTGCTGACCAATAATCTAAATTATTGCTCCCTAATCATAATGTGCAAGAAAATCTTTTCCAAAGGGTATGCACATTTATTTCATCCATGAATTCTTGTGTGCTGAACTTCCCAAGAGTGAGAAAGGCAGCTCATTAGAGAGAAGTTTGTTCCTGTGACCTTGTCCACAATTACTCTAACTACATAATGACCAACTGGAACAATTTCCTTCAGAACATGCATTATATCAGTATGAACTTAACATATTGACACAAACATGCTTTTATTTTATTGCAGACCAACTATTCACCACAGGGATCACATCAATTTAACTATTTTAAAAGTAAAGATAATTTCTGTGACCAAAATACTCACTAAAAAAGTTGTTCATAGACAAGGCCCATTACACACATCACATCTCTTGCTGGCACCTTCGAGTATTTGATGGATGTGCTTTGCGGTTGGCACACTGAAATGGTTATAATCTGGCTTTAGAGTAATGTATATGATATTTCCTACACTTTTTCTGTGTTGGTGTAATCTGCTTTACAGCTGTAAAGCAAAGCCATAAAGTTTTAAAACTAGATATAGTCTCGCAGGTCTAACATACAGATGCTAAAGACAGCTGCATCAAATGCAATCTAGCTTTTATGTTACAAACAAGATCTTGCTACTCAGTGTATTCATTTATTCATCTCTGGAAGCGCCTGAAGGTTTCACTACATAATCTAGGGGGAAAAGAGATATACAGCTTTGCAACTCATACACAGTTTCTTCACGTTTGTCAATTTTCTTATACCATTGTGTTTCTTTATAAATACTGATACCAAGACGTCGAAAAACAGAAAGATAAGCCAACACCACAAATCTGATGTAGTTATGAGCTGGGCAATAGACTTTTGTAGAGAAGACTCAGGTGACTTAACAGATTTAAAACAACTAGAAATCGTTGGATAGTGTTTATGGACTCACTTACTGAATCTTCTTGAGTTCTTCAGGATGACTTCAGGAAGTGATTAGCAAGAAGTTAAGACTTAAGCAGGGCTTTTCTCATCTCAAGAAAATGGATGAAAAGTTCAAAGTTTTTCTATTTAAAAAAACCCCAACCACCTAAATCAAGAATGTGCCAAGCTTTTGTATTAATAAATCTTCACCAAAAAAGAAATAGATCAATGAACATCAATGGCCGAGATTTAAACCTCACTTCCTAGATTAGCCATTAAGTGCTTTAATCTTTAACCCATTGTTTATCCAAATGAAAACTTTCCTGGTGTCTCAAGGCAGTTTACGCTCCTTAAAAGTTCTTGGTGGAATAGCTTTGGAAAAAAACTAACTATACAATGTGAGACAGCTATGTCCTGCAGTCCACCTGTTATCTCACTCCTTCAGTGACTTGTTAGGCATGACCTCCCTTTACTAAACCATGCTGATCTTCTCAATACAAACCCTCAGTTTTACTTTAAGTAACTGTGTGTACAATTACAAATAGCAGATTTTTATGTAATTTCAAAATTCCTTTTAAAAGACTGGGGCTCATTTGCTACTTTCTGTTTTACTCATGCTGAAGAAGGTCTGAAAGACAAGACTACAGACTACAGATTTTTCAAAGATGAAATGCTTTAGAACCCAAGTTAAAGCCATCTGGTCCTGCCAACTAACTTTTAATACCTAAATTAAAGGTATTAACATTTCCCCTGCAAAGAAGGGTTCCAGCACTGAAACAACCTTGAGCTCTTCTTTAGTAAATACACATGCAAAACTACAACTTCCTGGTATAACCTTAGGTTCACATCATTTTGTACCTTGATCAACTCTACAACTGACAATCTATAGTGGCTTTGCAGCTCTCAGGTAATTCTCCCCTTATTGATATTTTGAAAAAGTATCGTTCGTAGTTACGCAAGCTCTTGCCAAGTTGTTCATCTCTTTTTGCTCAGCTGCTCTGTAATGCTCTGGTTATATTCTTTTGTACTGTTCTTTAGATGATACTCTAATTCCTCTAGGGAAACCTTTTTACTTCTGTAGACTTCCTTATTCCACAAAGCCATGCTAGACATTTTTAATTTTTGTTTACACTTCCTAAAGTTTATCAATCTAGTATTTAAAATACTCTACCCATCACTTGCAAACTGTCTGCCTATTGGCTGTCCCTCAACTCTTTTTCAGCAGGACTTCTCATTTGTACATTGTTCCTATTTCTACAACTATATACGTGTTGACTTAAAAAATCATTTCTGTAGGGAGATTAAACCTGAATACGCCACTATCAGAATAAAATTGGCTCATTTTGCAGCATTTCTTGTTCAATGATCAACTAGGCCAAGACGTAACGCCTAGCGGTCACCAAACTATGCCACATGAAGTAGGTAGTTACGAAATCTGAAAAATGTGATCTTGGCACCACACCTCCCATGACATTGTCTTACCTATTTGAACCTTATTATTGAGATTCCTTCTCTCACAGGCTGAGTTCCCGTAACACACTGAACTCATCATTGCTGTCTCATTTCATAGCTGTATTACACACAAACACGGATTTTCCTCAAATGTCAAAACCCCTGTTACTCACTAACACACTGACATATCTCATTTTTCCTAGTTTCCATTTGCATTCAACTCCAGTCTTTCCATCAGCAATCTACTCAGTGTGTCCCTTACACTTTGTGTCTTAGTATAGCAATGTTTTATTATTTTTCTTCTAGTATGTGTATTTCTAGCACGGTAATTTCTAGCATACATATTATGCTCAGAAGCTCATTTAAATCTAAGTTTTCCAATTGCTTTTCTAGACTCATTTGCTTAAATACATATATTTACTTCATTCGAAGGGTGTAGCAACCTTAGCAATGTGCTGTTACATGTACAACAGCTTTTCCTCGCTCTTTTGTCTATATTTAATTTAAATGACAGCAATTCAATTTAATTTTAATTACTCCTCCTGTGCCTACTCCTTTATTTCAAAAAGTTCTCCATTTCCTAACGAAGCTGATTCATTTTCCACAGAGCATATTCATTTCCTCAGCTACATCTTCAAATGCTGCATCTCCATGTCTCTGTCTGGCCCAAGAACATTTCAAAGAACTGACTTCCTAACTGAGTGTTTGCGTTTGAACTCCAGCACCTCTTCTACCTTTTCCTGTGTCATTGGCACAAAAAATACAAACGGAGGTTGTTCCCGTGTATGTCTGTTTAACATCAGCCCAGGACTGTTTACACAAGTTTTAGTAAGACGTTTCTTTGGTAACTAACCTGCCAAATAGTATCACCACTCAGCAGCATGAATGTGAAGTGGTTTTATTATTATTAGAGTTACTTTAATGATTGGCATGCACTGTGTGTTTGTATTTTTGTCAAATATTGGGAAATCAATTAAAACAATATGATGCCGCTGGGAAAAACATCATTTGCAAAATAATTATAAGCAATTGGTACCAGATGTTCTTTCTTCAAAATTTGCATTTTCAGTTTTATCATATTTATACTTTTCTTCTGGCAAAATGTTTAAGTAATCATACCTCAAAAGGCTGGATTTTTTCTTTTTCTGGCTTTAGGTTTATGACAATGTACTTTAAAGGCAAAGCTCAGGTCATATTTCCAAAGTCAGTTACACTTAGTAAGGGTTTCATTCCTTACCATACAAATACTGTATCTTTAACCATACTTAGCCTTATCTACTGATCTTCTAGAAGCAGAGATAAACAGTACATTTTAACAATACCTGAAGACAAATGGAATCAAAGAACTGATAAGAAGTTGCTTCTAGATATAAGAAAACCTGAATATTCCTGTCATTGCTGTTGGCTGTTTCTTGTTCATCTAGTTTCACCTAAAGAACTAAATTTATTTCATCTAAAGAACTAAAGATTTTAATCTAAAATGGAAACTTTTTGTAAGCCCTAGATCAAAATCCATTTAATCAAAGATTTATTTTGACTTGTATGCAGACATCCATGAGAAAACTTGTTCTAAGTTTCAATAATTTTCTTCATAAAAGAAGAGCAAATGCTTTCTGAGGTCACAAAATGCTTAGGGGTCAATGGAAACCCACAGTATGAGCTCTCAAATATAAAGTTTAATATTTTTTAATTCTTTGTGTGAGAAAGATTAATCATTTAAAGAACAGGGAAAAGCATTTTGTTTATATTCAAGTGTTTAGATTCATGTTCATTCATTAAACCTTAGGAGACTACATATTCTGATTTCTTGTTTCCTTTTTATTCTAAGAGTACATTCAGTCTATTTTTTATTTATTTTAGGTTTCGAGTGAGCAGTAAACATAGCTGTAGACAGAGAAACACAACACAGCACGAGTTGGCAACGCCTTGAGAAACACCATATACCCAGTTCTGCCACCAGAGTTAGTAAGAACCAGTCAGGAAGAATCCTACGCAATGAACACTAAGAGCTAAGAGGTAGTCTGTGCTTATCTCCAGATTTTTAACTCACTTTAGAAAATAAAATTCATTCAGTATTTTACTTATTCTTTAGCAAGAGTCCCTAAATGTTCTTGTTTTATCACCACAGATAAAATCAGATTATTTAGACTGAGGCTGTACAGTAGATTCTGAGATCTGAGCTCATGTCTTAGACAAATTTTACTGACACCATCAAGTCACAGGACTGATGGCGTCCTTAAACATCAGTTGTTAACAACTATGTATTCCTTGACAACAAGCGAATAGGAAAATAAAGCTACACTTGGATAATCAGGAGAAGAGATGGTAAAATACTTGAAATATACAGAGTTCTTTATTACTGTGTCTATTAGCTTTGTAATGTTGCGTCATAAAAAAAGCAAAAACATTTAAAACAGATTTTAAGGTTTTATTTGGTGCTGAATCCATTCCTCTGTTTAAATAGCAAAAGGGTTTAATAAAAAAAGTGCACTACTTCTCAAGATTACTGAGGCTGGAAGACAGAAAAACCAAGGTTATTTACTATATTCAAAATATTAATTAATATTTTGCTTGATGTAAAGCAATACAGAAATGGTGGTGCTGCCTTCACCTTTTTCTGACATCAGGCATAAAAGCCTACCAAAAGGGTTGTGAGAACCGTGACCATCGTCAATTAAAGGAAGGATATGAAAGAAAAACCAGAAAACTGAACTAAGTTAACTGATTACCATACCTTTTCGAGATGGGTATTCTCCTTTGGGATGTCAATGAAATGATTTTTCAGTGGCTTTCTGGTTGTAATAAATTTTTTACAGTTCACATAGAAGAACTGAAAAAAGTCTTACTTTCCACCAGTTGTGCGGACTGCCTTTGCATCCTCTTCAGTCTCTGTGGTCCTGCCTGTGCTAAAAGCTCTCTTCTTGCTGTATGTTCAAGCAGACACCATTCCTGTTCCTCCTTTTTCTCCCACAAGCATTCTTTATTGAAAGTAACATTTATCTCCCCCACACCTGGGTTCCTCTCATCCCATATGCTGCAGCCAGAATAACACAAACAAGAAAACTTTCTCTTTGCTGCTAAGAAATACTGATTTACTTTTTTTTTTTAGGTCCAGGTCTATTGACACATCAGCACTTATCAACCACTAATAACCAACACTGACATTCAAAAGCTAGTTTTCCTGAGAGTATTATTTAATTCCTTTCCTGCCAAAGCAAAAAAGTCTCCAAGAGGGAGCCTTGGAAGAACTCAGAAATTCTACTGTCCTCTTGATGGTAGGATTCAGCTGAGATTCCATTAGAGATTCTCTTGTGATGGTTTCTTCCACTTCACAAGGAAGGAAGAAAAACCCATAAAGCCTTCCCACAATGAAGGGGAATAAACAATCATATGAACACCACATTTTGCATTTCTTTTTTTTGTTTGTTTTTTTTACTAAAGGAAGCATGACAAGAACCAGAGTTAAATACTTTCCCAGACCACTCTTTAGTCACCTACCACCTTATAAATCAATTTATTACCAAGTCTACAAGTTAAAAAAAGTAAGTGCACTTGGGCTCAGGTGTGAGTGCAGATAGATTTCAACCCATTTCACAGATCTAGCCACAGTTATCTTGGTTTCATAACTTATAAGATTACTTGGGAGAGGGAGATATTGCTGAAAGGCTGCATTTACTGATTACCTTCAGTTTACTTAGTACAGTCCATCCCACCTCTCTCAGATATCTTTAGTTTACATCAGGCTAATCAAGGTGCAATAAAAAGAAAAATAAGCATTTGAGATCTGCTTCTGGGACCTGCAGGCCCAGCTGAGACATAGAAACGTCTACCCTCACTATGCAAACTATTATTCATAACATCTGCCTATCTAGTGCAATGCAAGTTCCTGTCACTCATCATTGACATGTCTCTATACCAAGACTGATATCCTAGCGGTATATTATTATCTTTCATGAGAATATGCTAATTCCTTTTGTATCACCATCTATGCTGATATACAGTATCCTTTGGCACTGACAACATGTTCTAGTGTGATATATTAATTCAAGAGAAAAAAATAGAAGAATATGCAAAAGCACTGGTAAAGACACCATGTACACAAAAATTGATTAAAAGCATAAAATTATTCTCCCTATTTGACAGTAGAATTTTTACCACTGATCTCAGTGGTGCCAAGATTCCACCAGATGTCCAGATTTGGGGTTATTAATTAATAGCAATGTACAATACTAGCATTGTTATTCTGTGTCAAGTAAAATTTTTAGAGGCATTCTATTTTCCTTTGATTTCTATAGAACACTTTTTGACTTATTAGCAAAACAACTTGTCTCTAATTCAGTTATTATGATTAAGTGTATATTATCAGACCACACTACACAGATATTTCTGCCAGTATTTTCAAGCAGCAAGTGACCATAATCACATATACTTGACATGCATAATTATAATACATTATTTTCCAGCTAAGAATGAGTAGGTGGGACTCTCACAGTATGCCTTCTCATTACATTACCTACAACAGATTACTTCTTTTTTAAAATATTTGACTTCTTTGCCCTTCACTGATGTCCTCAATGATTTCCTCCACCAAGCATTTTACTGCTTCACCCTACCCTAATTAATTCTTAACTTTAAATTCTCCATTGACCCTAATTTAACTCTCCATAGATACAAAAGCTTTGAAAAAAATCCTCAGTGAGAGAGTGTTTGCCAGACAGCTTTCCTTCAAGCTTTCGCAGCTTTAAATCTGATCACACAAAATACTGAACCAGATACTGCACTGAACAGCACTATATATTGTTGAATGACAACAGCAATGTCACTCTTCCAAGTACTATTGGGCTCCAACAAAATCACAGAATTAGACTCAGAGTGTGGAGGTGCCGGATACCTGCAGTTTCACTTTCAGCAAGGAGTCTCTGCAAGTCACGCACACCTCCTGGGATTGGCACTGGGGGGGCTGCTGGAAATTCAGTTCTTTTTCCTTTCACTTGCCAAAAGAATCCTCCTCCTACAGCACATATATAAGCTGAGAATACAGAAGGAAAAGTATTTGATTCCAAATCTTCATTGAACAGATTCCTGGGTTTATTTACTTATCTTTAAGGGGGGGGAAAAAAAAAAGTGGGTCCCTCTGGTCAAGGGCTGTATGCAAGGCACTCAACTCAAAAACAGCTGAGATAGACACAGTACAGTTAAAATCACAGAACGGACAAGAAAAAGGTACCATCCTCTTTCTTTCTCACATTATGACTTAGCTGGAAAAAGCTTTAACATCAATATTATAAAGTATTCTTTACTCTCATTAACTATTTTTTTTAACCACTGTATTCAACGCAGACAGCTGAACTCCTGTAAAGAGCTTGACCAGGGAGAATCAATGCATTTATTTGTGCTGATCCTTCGGCAGAGCCAGCTTTAACCCCGTTGGATTGCTAACAGCTGGGGTCTTCTGTGAGCTGAATTCCCATCACAAAATAGACACTTGAACACCAAATGCAAGGAGTGCAAGTGAACAACAGTAAATTGATAGATCTTAAGTGATATCAGCAATTCTGGCTTTATTTTGCGGTTAAGTCAAAACCCCAGTAATACTCAAGGACACTGATAACATTTTTTTGGCTCCAGTTCTATGTACCTGCAATGACCCTTAGTTCAATGTACACAATATTCACCACTAACTTACTTACAAGTTATAAATCCATTTATTGATAAATGAGCAGTATTCATTAATTCAAAGCAAAATTTCAAGCCTTGTTCCATCTCAGCAAAGTCTGTTAGTCCATGTCTTTTTGATTTTAAAGCTATGAAGTTGAAGCGTCTTGAAATACCGTGCTTGATTATTGTCTGTTTTTCAATGGCCAGAATCAAAAAAGTGTGACCCTGGACTGTAACTTGCCTATTAATCAGTTTAGTCTGTATCAGAAACACCACTTAAAATGGTTTCATGGCTTAAAGAAGACATTTAAAATTTATTAAGTTTCTTTAATGTGGCATTAAACAAACTATAGCAACAAAGTGAAAAAGAGACAATCCCAGGTAGAGCTCTCCTTCTGTGTTCCTACCAGCTTAAATAAAACCCAACCGAAACAAACAGGAATAGCTGTCATACCAGGGGAAGAAAAAAGTGACTTCCCTGTAACTAAAGCCCAGGTAGCAGTGACACACTGCCCTTTTAAAGAGATAAACAATGAAGCATCCATTTTTGGAACCATATAGGCTTCACTTTGGAGTTGCATGAGTCAATTATCGGTGCTTTCCTCAGGGCAATACAGATATATATAAAATTAAAACATGGTGATTTCAGCAGCACAAGGGTAGGTTTGTTTACCTCAAACAAGACTTTGTCTCCAAGCTGGGACTCGAACAATAAAAGGCTATCCAGACTGGAGGAATCAATTCATTATTGAAGATACTTATACTATATAAAGGATTCAATCTAAATTGCTTTCAGCAACTGTTTTGCTTTCACTGAATGTACAGCACTTGATATCCTAATTACAGTTGTAATATTATTACAATGATGTCTTTTTATTATGATTTAACCATCCTTTATAAATTTTAATACAAGCAAGTATTTAGTTTAAAAAAAATAAGAAGGTAATTTACCATATGCCCACAAGAAGCCACTTTCCAGAATATCTTTCCTACCCTTTCTGCCACACTATAAATTATACACATTTACTATAACTCTACTTGACTTACAATCTCTGTCATTCCCGAATTTAACCTGTTGTACAAAAAGAGGCAGCTGAAATTGGAGATCGGTTTTGAATGGTATTTTAAGGATCTCAAAATGAATAAACAAACAAACGAACTCCACCCAAGCCAAAACCAAACAAAACCAACCAGCTATTAAGTCTACATTACTTAACCTACATCCAAATTTAGAGTTCAACCCTCACCTAAGGGAAAGATAAAAATGTTTTGCTCCCAGTTTGTTCACTGGGCACTGTCATATCTTGTATAATATCTGATTCTTTCAGAAATGACATTTTCATGTCATGAAACCTAATTCATAGGCACTTTCAAGTGCTATTTTTAGAGTCAGCAGCCAAGACTAATGAATGCAATACACTAAGAAGTTAATACAAAGTTAAATCAAGCTGTCTTGTCTCTCTGGTCAAGTCACTCTAGTCTTGACAGTAATACACAATACCAGCAATATTCCTCATATGAAAATTTACAACCTTATCTTTGTCTGAAACATGTGTTCACTTAAAACAATATTTACCACTGTTAAAGAATTGTTTGGTGGTGTGTAGTTCTGTGTTGTTATCCTGAACCATCACATGTCTATCCGTATCTATGTACCACTGTGCAGCTGATAGAACCAGCATCGGACCAGTCACAACTTCTGTGACTTTAGAGTCAATCTTTTAATTCTTTTGGAGGAGAACACCAGGCTGAATAAAGAAAAATACTGTTCTGGGCTCAGTTCAGTCTTTCAACTTCCATAGTTTTGTCCCCACATTTTCTGTGGGATTTCACCTTTTCTCACATTCCACCAGAAACTTCCGTTAACACATTTTTTACTTTTCATCCTCAAATGACTTAAAAAAAGCTGAATACAAATAGTCTTTTATTACAAGCCCCTTCACTGCAATAGTAAAAAAAAAAAGTTAAGTGGTTCCACCTTGTTTGTCCTCACAGGGCTCAGATCGGTTTGAGGGCTTCTTTCCTCATGAAAATGAAGGACAAGGGTCTTCTACTACGTTCTTTACCACCTATCTTGCGAGTCTTGGTGACTGTATGTGTAAGGAGTGTTAGTGGGTCTGTACCCCTTCCTGTAAAGATTCCTTACAGAGACTGCAAAACATTTAACAAAAGCTGTTTAAGCTTCTGATGTGTCAGATTTTAAGGAAAAGCACCTGAAAAATTAAATGAATAGCAAACAACACATTTCCCATGGATAACTTCCTAATGCATCTTGCATCAGTGCTTTCTACTCTACTGTGGCTAAACAAGCCACCCCTCTGAAACTGCCTTACACTTGCACAAAAGAATTACAGGTATAAGCAGATAAACTTTTCAATGAACTTCATTTGGCTAAATTTAAGCACATTGACTTTTGTTTAGTAAAGAATCAGTCAATGTAATTATACTACGGAGTCAGGAAATAATGAATAAACTGATCTTGTGGATTTTTTTTTCCCCTCTTATTTCTAGGGCATTTCAAGTACATTAATATTCATAAAAGCATTGAAAGTGAACCTTGCAGTCTGAAAGCACTGAACATTTCAGCAAAGTAAAACAAAATGCAGACTTTTTTTTTTTCGGTCCAACATTGGGAATTTTCTCATCCATTATCATCACTCAAAAGTGTGGCAGAAGATATTTACTTGCTCAATAGGCACGTCACTTTTCAGGGTGTAGTCATCTTTCTGGAGGTGGATGCCTGCAAGACCTCCAGCTTCACAGAGGGTTATGTCTCACACAGACCCACAAAGCAAACAGCATCATCAATCGGCCACCAATAGTATTCTTCCACTTCCTTCACTGTCAAGTTTGTTCGAGCATGTTATATCTGCATGATCTCTTCTTCATTTCAACAATCCAAAACAAATGGTTAAAATGAAGAGCAGGTTTTAACCTCACTTAAAAATGCATACAGAACTTAGAAGAGGCATCCCAGTGGCTCAGCTGGAGTCCTGAAGAGTGATTTCCATATGGAAATACAAGATATTGATGCTAGTGAAGCTCAAAATCCAACTCTGTATTCCTCTGATGTTTAATAATTTCTCACAGACATCATTAGAAACAGGATGGGGTAAAAAAAGGCTATTGAAATGTGACACAGAAAACTGTTCTTAGCAGCACTGATCACACATCCATAACAGGACACGTGACAAACGATTTGGTAGCATGTCAGAAAAAAGAACACCACAGCTAACTTCCTATTGACCTAGAATATGTACAGAAGCCAGAACGCGCAGTTATTTTAAGTCACGTTGACAGATCTAAGTCGAAATTATCACAAACTTCAAAAACAAATATTTAAGGGTTCTATTAAATAGCCTCAAGAGCTCTTATGCACCTTCCTCCCTTTTCCACTCAGCAAATACACTACAGGAAAATGCTCATAAAAAAACCTTAAATCTGCACATTCTACTGGTAAAAAAAAAAAAAAGTCGTAAGGATAAAAGTGTCAAAACTAGCCTGAGGTCTGGCAGCTGCCAGTAATAACCTGTAGTGAAGTCAGCTGGGAAGCTCTCCAGAATCATTCTGGGAGAGTACATTCATTTTAAAATGGCAATTCACCCTAACTTTAGCCATCTAGTTCATCATATCAGCAGACAGAAATATTTATTAAAAAAAAAAAACAACAAGATTTTACTGAAATCAACATAAATCATTGAGAACAGTGAAGCTGCCATTCATGCCCATGATCTCACCAGCAGATGTGCAATTTTTCTGATGAAATGGGGCTTACCTTCCTAATGACTCATCAGGTGCTCCACAGTTCTGGCGTATCTGAAATTCCTCCCTCGGGACTGCTTGCAGAAGCATCTAATAGATTCTAATAAAGTCAACCTTCTTTGTGCTACAGCTCTTCCCTTCTAAAGGTCAGCACCTTTGCAGCATGCTTGTTATGTTATTAATTTGTTAGCATTGCTGTTCATAAATAAAGCAATCTCTTTCACACAGCTGTATAAACCACCACAACCAAAACAACAGATGGTAGTGCACAGTCTAAATGTTTTGGTTCAGCTCTTATACATGTAGCAGTTGCCCCATAAAATTAAAAAGGGCTATTTCTAATTTAAAAAAATTGTGTCTGTAACCACCTATAGTCTAGAAAGTCACAGTGCAGTACCATGTACTCCCTGCACAACTGCTTGTTCATCCCAAGACAAGAAAGTTCCCATGCCTTTGATTGTTTACCCTCTTAGGAGGCAGAAAGTAGTTCACATTGACATTCTGCAAGATTTATCTTATTTTATCTCTTTTTAATTTCATGTTACTATCACTGTAAGAGAAGAGAAAGGCTCTGAACACCAGGAGAAAATATAGGAAATGGAAGCATGCTTCTGCCTGGCAAGTAAAGCCAAAGCAAAGGAAGCCAAACCCTTCTATCTTTTGCTTCATCGCTTAAAATAACATGTATGGTTGTTGCCTTCTCTTCCTTGCTCATTCCCATATCCATGCAAAATCAACCAATCCAAGTATGAATTCGCTAAACACAATGGAGAAACTGCACTCTCTCTCTTCTTCCTTTCCTTTCTGTGTAATGCAGACAGCTCTGTAGCAGAATAATTAACCTGTGTTAACAGGCTCCCATTACACTCTAGCATTTGCAATACTGTAGAAATTCAGATCTGCCCAAAGCTGACATGGAACACCTAACTGAAGTGGCAGCCTTTTTGTATGTAAAACATCAAAAGGAACTTAGCGCCTCAGCAGTTAAGTTTCTGAAACAAGTGGGAGACAGCACCCTTGGAGTTCTCTAAGGAGCTCAACTTACTTCTTTGCGATAGCAGACACACCCTTCTAAAGGAATGGACATAAAACTCGAGAACCACTCAAGATCCTGAGTCTTCAGAGCCTTGCTCTCTTCTTGCTGTGTTTCTGTGCTTTCATCATTATTATTGTTTTTAGAAAGAAGTAAGGGTGTAAGTAGGGGTGAGGGAGCCATTGTAATAAGAGCACATTACTTTCAGATTACAAAGCTTGCCCGTGATGATATAAGAGAAAACTCCATTTCAGCCGGATTTCTTTATGCTAACACAAAGCCCTCAAGACAAAGAGACTTAAATAGAGAAAGAATATGAAGCTATTATCCTAATTTGAAAATGAAGCTGTCAATAAAAAGGAAAAACAAATGGGATAAAATCAGAGTAAGAAACAATAAATGAGCCCTGCTTTTATATTTTCATCTGCTCTCCTTTATGGTAAGAAGAGTGCGAATTTATTTTATTGCAGCTAGAAAACTTTGATAAAAGTGTTACACTTTATCACATTCCCCTTCTCTAAGGTATCCATTCTACTGTTGTAAATAACCCATTTTTCTCAGGTCTCCCGCTTCTACAAATTCCTAACCCTGTAAGTTCCTGACAGCTACAGATACAAACGAACACAGAGAACTTTCTACTTTGATATGGATGACCAAGTCTTCACTGTGTTCTACGTCAACCTACTACGGACAGCTTCTCCTTACGCGTTACTTTACGAAAAGTGCATCTACATGGAAGAGAACAGTGATAAGAGACATAAACCAAAAATGCAGCAATGGAGAATGTGAATTATAGATCTTTGTTCTCCTTGGTGCCATCTTATTGACTTATTATTTTGTATTCAACAGCTTACCCATTAACCCCCTGAAAATACTGTGTATAAAGAATTAGCTTTGCGTTTGCCACAAATTACTGCAAGCTGGGAGCAGAAGCCAGTCAGCAAAATCTGTGGGTTTTTTTGAAAGGACAAAGCAAAATTGCAATGGTCTTCCGCCTTCCTGAGATTAGCTGAATCAATTCAGACCTTTTACCAAGGTTACCTTAAAAAATCCCCAACAAACCAAAGCACATTGGCTCATATTGGATTTACAGCAGTTTGTCTGCAAAACCGAAGTTAAATTTACATCGGGTTTTTGCGAGGAGGGATTTAGCATGCCCAGTGGTTGCCTGCACCATGCAAATACATCAATATTGGGCAAGCTTGCCACAAGCAGACAATTAAAACCATAGCAAACTTGCAGGATCAGCTTACTGTCATTTTAACATTTAAGAGAGATCTGGGTTTGTGCCTGGTCAGCGCTTTGCTAATTAACTGTATTCTGACTATTCTGCAGAAATGATATTTTAGCTTGTAAAGTATCAGATGAATATTATGGTCAAATAAACTTACACTGCAAAATTGTAAAGTCACTGTCATTTTGCTGCATCTTACCCTTAAAATGCTCAGAACAGGCCAAAATGTTGATTATATCAATATTATGCATCTTCTCAGTATGAAGCATTTGTACATGTACTGGAGTTTATATGTATTTCAGTATTTGAACACTCGATGTAGTCTCAAACCAACAATACTAAAATACAGGTGCCTATTAAGATACCTTTAATCAATATCTACAGACTAAGATGTGATGAATCCAACTTTTTCCAGGTTCCTCTAAAAAACTTCCAGACTGTTTACTTAGAAAGGAAGATGCCTTGTGCTTATAATGTGATGTAATTCACAAGCTATAAAGCAGTACTCATTGGACCAGGGCTTGAAGCAGACACTTCAGGGTGGTTCTTAGTAAAGCCTGCTGTTTTTTACTTCTTCTAGTTTACTGACTCAGAACAGAGGTCAATAGACGAGGCATGGCTGTTTTCCTCCTTTATCTGATACAGTCTCTTGACATACTGCAGTCTAATTGTAAAATAATTCTTTGTAACATTGAGAGTGCCTAGCAGAGTTGTCTATTAGGGTTTTGTGCTAAAAGTTTGGAATATAAAAGGCGAGAAGAAAATTTCCCATGTTTTAAAGACAGCCAAGACAATCTTTTTGGCAAGCTTGTGCATTCACTGAAAGCAAAAACAAAACCCTGACACAACAGAGGGGCTGGAAGCTGAAAGGTGAATTATGCTTGCTGTGTTTTTCTGAATTGAGTCCTGACTGTACGATCAGCAGTATTCAGACTCCCGGCAGGGAAGTCTCCAAAGAGAGGGAACGGTAGGCAGGTGGCTTTAAAGAAAGCACAGAGAAACATACCAAATAAAAATTCCGGTTGAGAGGTGAAATTGGTTAAATTGCCTACAGCATGTCGGTGGAGGAAAAGGGTCTACACAGATTTCCCCACTTCGAGGGGGGGAGAGAAAAGCATTGTAGGGCATGAAAAGTACATGCACGTATGGAAGAGTTGTTCATTATAGACAATTTCTTTATAGATATTCTGTTTTGGAAAAGAATGAGGGATGCACGAAAGAAACCAATGAGACAGAGCGAAGGGGTGTATTTGAAGGAATCAACCAGCAAAAGCTTCAGCTGATAGCCGTGAACACAGGAAGAATAAACTGCATGAGGGTGGTAGATACAGCATCGTCTTATCCTGAAAGCAAGGATTCAGGAATAGTCCGAGGCCTTCACTGGGATGACATAGCTGCGAGATGCTCCCATCAGAGAGTTTACCAGAAAGACAGGAGTCATTCCTGCTTCATCATTACTAGTCAGCAGGAGCTTCAAAATATTCAAGATTGGATTAATTCTGAATTTTTAAAAGGCAGTTCATAATTCAGGGGTGGGAGGAATAAGCAGAGTTCAAAAATAGCTACAGAAGTAAAAAAGAACAGCTGCCCTTTACAATAACCAAAAAAAAAAAAAAAAGGAAATGCATTCTGAAACACTGAAACACAGCTGTTTGTGAATTAAACACTGCATTCACTCACACACTTATCTCAGATTGCTAGTCCCGGTCTTAACACACATCCCCATCTGAGAGCATTTGCTCCTATCAAAATAGATGGAACCAAGGAACTCAAATCGCTTAAGCAGCTTGGAAGGTCTCAGTCTAACCATGGTTTGGACGGACACCACTTTCTTCCTCAGTAGCATAATATGCCCTTCCTTTTTCACAGAACTGTGGTTTATTTCCCTCAGCTATCAAGACAATTTTTCAAATACTTGAATTTTAAAACTCTATCTCCTGGGCACCATAAAAATGTCAATCTTGGGGTAAAGCATAAAGTGACCCATTTGTCTCTAGGCAATTCGACAGTACTGGAAGGGTATAATAAATGCCTAGAACACAGTATATGAGACAAAATATAGTTAAGAACAGACCACTGAACTTCTCAGATTTGCTTTTTCTTCTGAAAAATATCATTACAGATCATGTAGTAAAGATCATACTTGAACATATATTGGAAATCATATACTAATTTAATCTGTGACACTCACAAAGGGTCGATCTCTTCAGAATGGAGATAATACTGCAGAGACAAGAAAAGCTTTAGAAAAGCTTTAGGCTAGATGTACAGTTCAGGTGTAACAAGGTATATCCAGTGTCATTTTAAAAAGACCCAGAATCTTAGCTTGTGTAGTTCACAGACACACTGCTCCTTATTAGCCTGACTACTTCTGTACTCTTTTCTTATGTTTGGCCTGTCATGTTAGCTACATCATTATCATCGCTAAATATTTTTAAAAAGGCTCTCAACAGATCACTGTGCAAAAACAAGCTTAGGGGCTATACAGTAAAAATATAAAACTTGTATTCCTTTCCCACAGAGCTTTTGCCTACCAAGTGACAAAGATAGAAAAAAGAGATTTTACTCTTATATACAAATATTACTGTTTGCAACTGGTAAAAGTGGTCATAAAGTCTGTTAAATAACAAGTAATTATGGCTTTGGCTTTTCTTTTGCATTTCGCAGGAGACTCCCAGGAAGATACAGTTCTGTACCGAGCCAAAGGTAGTAAGGATTTTCTTTATGGAATGAAAGAAAGGAAAAGATAGAGACTAAATGCCATGATTATTTGCTCACATCATTCAGGTAGGTAAGAAACCCAATTACATACCATCAGTGAAATACTGGGAAGCCCTCAAAGCTACACAGACTGCAAGAATTAACTATAGTTGAAATAATCATAACAAATATATTTGACAGGATGAACCTTGCCTGCATTTAATATTTTATACATAAATTATTCTGAACACTCAAGAACTAACTGAAATTCTACAATGTTTGTGGAGAACTCTTAAAATGAAGGAAACAGAGCTGTTTCTCCAGCATGTAAGTTACTGGACACTACCTGATTAATACCACTGAACAATAAAGTTGGTTTTTAAAGAATTACTTTTTCTGCCTTAGCGTGTATGACAATATTGAAAGTTACGTATAACGGGTTTATACGCCCCTCTGTTTTGATGAAGAAAGAAAAGCAAGAATAAAACCTTAAGAATGAATCACATTCAAACTAGGTTTGAATGCAAAGATGTCACCTTTTACAAAAAACACGCTTACTTTCAAAATCAGTTCCTTTGAGGCAAGATAATAGGTTTCTAATGACCTAATTAATTTTACACTAAGTGTATTTTGCAAATGTACTAAGTTAGACAGCAAATTGCTGTCTCTGCTTTGGTAAGAAATGGTTGTCTCCAAGCAGATCTCTAAAACCAATGTACAGTAATTCAAGTTGACAGTTTATTCTAATTACAGCTCAATATAATGGTTCAGCTGAGATGCCAAATTTCACTGCAAATAACACTTTGCTAGACCGTAAGTAAAATAAAATAATTACAAATTACAAATCCAAGCTGTTTTAGCTGAAACCTTGTTTTTTCTAAGCACATAATGTGACTGAAAGGTATAATGTAGCAGATAACATTGTCTGGTGCTGATTCAGGAAATTAGAAGGATTATTTTTAAGAAAAACTAACAGATATATCTTTACTAACTTTAACACAGACCACATAATACTGGTACTCACTTTCTTTTCCTCCCAACTGTACCAAGATTCTCTGAAATTGCATCGGGAAAATTATCATCAACTGAGAAAAACTGAGGTATGTATTCATTTCTCTCTTTGAATGCCCAGATTCTGACCTGTCATGACAGACTTCAGTAGGAATTCCAGGTTCCAGGAAAAGACAGAACCATGATAAGTTGTTTTTATTCATAATTGTATATAATAAGGTCCTCTTACCTATGTTTTAGAAATGAAACAGTACATCCCAGAAACACACAAATGTGAATGTAGCACAAGCAAGAAACACAGTGCGTGCCTCAGAACAGGTCTTTTGGTAAGCTATAACCTAATGCAGAGGTTTACAAGCAGGTGATATGAAAAAATTACCTCAGTAATTATAGCTTTAGGGCAAACAGCAGAGCTAAATGTTAAACAGATTTATTGTTTGGTTTTTTTTTTAAATGCCTTGGCAGCCTTCTGCCCAATTAGAAATAGGTTTTGGAAAACACACAGCAGAGTGTATGAAGTGTGTATAGAACAAGGATGTGATGCACACTAAGAAACACAAAAACCAGAATTTACATGTTAAAAGCTTTTATCGCAGTAAATTTCCTACAGGAACATGCTCATGTATAAGGAAAAGCAGAGCTGAAGTAGGTTTTCTTTGTGCACTTTTAGGGAAAGTCAGCAACCAACATGCATATTTGAGATTTTTTTTTGTAGTTTCATCGGATTCAAAATGCAGACTTTGAAATCAACATTTAAATCTAGAGACAACCTCCTACTCTTGTCAGTCTGAACTTTGACAACTTCAAAGTATACAACTGCACATATACTAGCCATAAGCTGCAAACTCCACCTCCAAACTGAACCTGAAAGCTCAGGAACACAAGTTGTCAATATAGTCCAGTTGACAGCATGGATATGAGACAGGTCTAAGAGGTCTAGGTACCATGAGCCAACATGGTACCAAACAGTATGTGTGTGCATCAGAAAAATGACTGTTTTCTCGATACAATACAGTGGCTAAGAAATTGAAGCAGCAGAATGGCATGTTCTTGCCTTCACCTCTGCTAGTAAATAATGGAGCCCTGCTTGGAGATGCTGAGAGGCCTCTGGCAAGCACAGCTATGTGGCACAGGAGTGACCCTTTCAACAAAGCAACCGTACCGCCAAAGATGAAATCTCTCAAGCAATGTCGAGGGGCAAACTAATAAGGCCATGCAAAAAAAAAGGGAGAATAAAACCCAATAAAAGTAAAAATAGAATTTAAAAAAACCAAACCAAAACAACGAAGAACATGCAGGTGCTAGGATTAGTATCCAAAGCAACATGGGTTGTTTCTGCAGCAAGAAGTATAGGAACAGCACCAACATATGTATTGCACCAAAGTATGTACCTTAAAACAAGAACCCACAGCCATTTAACAGTGAACAAAAGCACAAATTCTCTACATTAAAGAGCTCCTCCTTTGTCATACTGGCACCCTGCAAAAAGATCATTTGTTATAAGAAGGCAGAAAAATTCTGTGGGATAATATGAATGAGGCATGTAGTTAATCCACTAAAATTCCATTAAGAAGTGAGCCGATATTCAGCCAACTAATTACCCATTCATTAAAACAGAACCATAAATGACATTTCCAACATATTAAAAAACCCCTCTGTAGTAATATTTTCCCATTCACATCTATTCTGACATTTATATTCTATGTCTCTTTCATAATTATTTCAAATAATTCCTCTGACATATTGAGGGGAAAATAGCTTAAAAAGAGATTACTTACCACCTACCAGTTGCTCACAAGGAAGGGAGCAGGACAGAGTAATTATGCTGGTGTATTAACTTAGAACTGATGTGCTTGTAGTCCCCAATAATCATTACTGTGTTTCAACTTGTCCATGGTGAAAATTTTCTGGTGCTTGAAATTATTTGCACACACTTATACTCAGGAATCATCCTCCCAAAAATGAGCACGCATAAAACTAACTCATTTGATGCACAGAAAGCAATACAGCATCCCAAAGCTGGCATAAGAAAACAAAAAAAGAACTAAAATTCCAAAGCTGGAATTTTCATGTCCCACTTAGTTCTGCTATTGCTGGTGCAACAGCTGCTGCTGGATACAACAGAAAAGAAAAGCGTGGAGAGGGCTGCACAGACATCTCCTTAGAAAAAGAATAAACACGGTTTCAACCAAAAGAGAAGTTGATTCTCAGTACAAATTGCTATTTGTTGCATGTTCACTCGGGCATTCCCTGCACCTCTTTGCCTGGTAATCAACAAAGTCGCAAAAGCTGACAGTTTGCAGGAAACAGTACAATCTCTGGGCTATTTAGACCAATAGACATCTGCAATTTGCTACGAGTGGCTTCATTCAGCACATTTTCGTATCGGGTTTTTTATATAAAGATTATTTCTTTGGTATAATACCACCACGTTGTTAATTTCTGCTTAAAATAAAATAAAATTTCTCCTTCACACATTGGTCCACGTTCTGGCTTCCAAACTGCACCTTCTTTGAGCAGTCTCTTCCATCCTTGCGTTCTTGTTCTTGCAGTTCCTGTCCCTAACCCTCTGCCATTATACATTATTCTGACCTAACTTATTCTAATGATACTGATATTTAAAATCCATGACGGTTTTTGCTGATCCAGGATTTGGTTCCTATAGTTCAAGAAAACCTCGTCAAAGCTAGCAATGCATTTCAGCGCATACCTGATGAGATAATGACATATGAAAGACAAAATAGCCCCAGTGCGGATTTGCAACCCTTCCAATGTTCTCAGTAGACAAAAAAGTAGACAAAAAAGGTGAGATGCCACTATTTTATCATGCGCTGTTTAGGGATAAAGGAACCTGCATCTCACCCTACAGCTACAGAAGGACTGACCTACATAATCAAAAGAACAGCTGCCCAGTGTTCAGAACTCGTCTCTCCTGAAGATTCCTTTTCTTTTAGTTTATGCCATTACCAAAGTCACATAACTCAGAAAATAGATTGGTCAAGCAATTACAATAGCTGACACATCCCTGGATAGAAAAGATAATCTTCCTGACAGCGCTTCGCCTATGTTGGTCAATACCCAAATGACTTCTAGATGCTTTAGCAGAGCTGGGTGTGGTAACAAACCGTGATGTTAGTGCCATATGCCAAATGTAGTCTGCAGTCTCGCAGGAAGTCAGCTTCCTAGGTGAAGCACAACCAACAAGGTGTGATCAAGAGAAGACAGCTGCCAGAATACAAAAAGCTCTGCCAAACATATGGAAAAGAAAAATAAACCTAACAGTGTCTTCAGAGGCAAAGGCTGCTAAAGGCTTCACTTACCAAAAGGAGCAGTGACATGAGGAGGTGGGATTTATCAGTATGTAGATACAATACGGCCATTGTGAGAGAAGGCAGAACTGGACTAGATGACACCATATATACACAATGCACTTAGACCAATTCCTAACAGCCAAACATAGAATCTTCCACAACAGACAGAAACCTCGAGAGCGTACGAATTGGAATGACTTCACTAACTGTCCATGTTTAAAATCTATTTTTAAGGAAACTTTCTTTAAGACATATCTGTTTAAGAAATCCACGCTCAGGATAGAAGCGTGGGCACGGACTGATACATAAACCACAAAGAGCATTTTCCTGAATGAAAGGAATCACGTTTGTCAAAAAGCAATCCTCAGAATTCGTAGTTTCCCACCAAGATAGGAGAGACACAAGATTTTAATGTAAAAGAGGTTTGTTTGCCCTGTTTCCATACTACATTAAATTACATGTTAGATTAGTTGCAGCCAAGGACAATATCCCTGAAAAATTCTTCTTCCTGTTCAGAATCATCCAATAGATTCATGACTATAGTCAGTCATAGATAATTTAACACACATAAAGAGAAAAATACACAGTCAACTCTCTCAAAAATCTTCATGAAGAAACCGCAGAGATTTAAGCAATGCCTCACAAGTACTTGTAATATAATTAATCTCACAAACACCGAACTGATTTTTCCCCAAGGGTACTTTTACATTGGCTTTAACATATTTATAGGTCACCACATACACGATTAATTTTTCCAACCTGTTAGGGGAGTTTTTCCATGAAAATGGGGTGATTATTATATGGGTCGTGGTCGTCCACTGGTTTCATTTCCTCAGTGGGGAATTCTCACTGAGTGACGATTTCAGAAAGAAATGTTTCTGCGAGAAACACACCAATATGAAAAATGGTCACGGTCCCCTCTTTAAAGCACACAACATTTAGTTCACATTTTAATTACATCCAATTTTATTAGAGTAATTTAAAGTTGTTTTTTTTTTTTTCCCCCGCATTGTGAACATTGTTTTACTGAATCCCACACTTTAACATCGTCTCCCTAAGAGTTTAGGAAAGGTTCACTGTAGAATAAATTGGTGCTAAACAAAATGTGTTTACTATTTCTGTATGAAAGTGTATTGTTAAAACCAGAATGTGAGTAACTTGGAACAAATTTTAGAGCAGATGCACTGGCTAGTACTATTAAATAGCAATGCTTTTAAGACTCTTCAAAGCAACAGTCCGCAGGCAGTGGGAATGCAGTACTAAGATAAAATACCTATCAGTGGCACTACGTTTTGCAGAGAAAATAACTGATGAGGAGCTGGGTAGAGTGGATTATAAATTGCAGGGCGCATGCAGTAATTTTTGCTCTGGTCAATGTAGATATTAGATACATAGGATAAAGACTGTCACTGCTACAATAAAGGGCTGAATAACCCACTAACGAGAGGATTATATTTTATTGACTGATACGAGATAAACCACCTATATTATCCAAAATGAGGTTTTACTGCCTTAAAAAAAAAAAAAATCTCCTTCTGCAAACTCTGCATCAAATATTAATCAAGCAATAATTAAATGGGATAAAGAAAACTGTCTTGATATCTCACTTGCAATCATTTTCTTGGTGTATAAAATAAGCCAAGCATGACTGAATCTAACGATAATACTCTAATACCGAATTTTTAACTTTTAGTGTTCTGTTTTATTCCTAAGCCCTTCCTGGAAATACTGTTCTTAACTGCCTTTTGGTAGCCTATGTAATGGTACTGTTGTTTATCCACAACACAGCAAGATCGGAAAGCAGGACAAACATAGCAAGATAAGGCTTTAGATTCTTCTTCTGTATTACCTGAGCTCTTGCATGCTTTTCTCACTACGCTTCTGTGACAGAGCACCAAGGTCAGAGAGACCTAGATGTAACAGTCCATCTACCTCTCTACTCAGCAAGGGGTTACAGACATGCTTAAGTACTTTTGAAAGGAAATAATGTTTTAACTAGATGCTTAAATGATTCCTGGCCTACTGAGGGGTGCACAATTAAGCAGTCAAGATGCAATTATGAATTCAGGATCTATGGCTTCTGTGCTGGTCATTTGCCAATGACTATTTCATTAACTGCTGATAAGTCGTTCCAGGTATAACACGCTGTTAGACTAACTGTAGTTAATGAGAAGTTTATGTCTGACATCACACGGAGGGATCTTTAACGTACAACAGATCAGATAATAAATACTAGAGAAGAATCTTTTAAGAGACTCTTTCTTAAATATCTCACCTCCCTCGATTAGAGCACACCTCTGCAACCCAGCCAGACTCCTGATTTTAATGTTCACAGATCCCTTGCATGAGGCATCCGAGTAGTGCCTTATTTCACCAGCAGACTAAAATCCCTCTACCTAAACACCTTGTTGTAGGTCCACAATTGCCTCTGCAACGTTAACACACTTACAGACTGACTTTTGCATATTATATTATCAGAACAAATTGATGTATTCATGGTTTCAATTACACACCCTTCAAACCGGAGAAGGCACAGCCTATTTCAAGCAGATTGACTGAGACTGGAGCGCTCAGCCTGGCAAAGAAGTCATGGTCCTTCCCATCTGTACCAAGTAGTTGATTTTAGAACTAATTGTATGAGCTACTACTTCTGCACTTAAGCCTCTGCAGAATCAGGCCCTTAATGTGAAAAATACTTTAAAGATAATTTTCAAAATTATTGGTACTGAAGAAAAAACATGACATAAATCTGCCTTTTCAATAACCGGATCACAATTTGTGTTGCTTTCAGGGATCACAATTGAAAACAGCATAAATTACATCGTGTCAAAGAGATTCTCTAAAGTTTATTTACAATCAATGATTTTTTTTTTTTTAAATATAGTAAAGCATTTAATGGGAAAAGTTGTGGTTTTTTCCTGCATGCTGGGAACACTTTATTTTTACAAAAATCACAGTAGAAGTATTGAAAAAAATAAACTGCAACTGCCTCATGTTGAGCACTATTAAATCTATCAGGCCTTCGCCTCCTACTGTGACAATATTACTGTCCTTGCCTTCTAACAAAATACCAGAAGGATTTTTTTTTTCCTTCTTAAATAAAATGTGTGAGATATTTGGAATGATTAAAATGCATGAAAAATCAGAGAGACTTTTATGTATCTATTCTTTTTTTTTACTTATGACTTCATAGGATTTCTGCTCCCCCAGGGGGGCAAAAAAATTAGGCAGTATTTGAAAGGCCTCCATTGTTATAAAGAACAACGTATAATATCAAGGTGGAAAAGAACAGAAACTCATGAATATACAGAAGAGAAGGAAAAAGAAAGTGTGCACAGAAGTAAATAATGGTCACATTTAACCAACTCTAAATTGAAAAGTATCACAAAGGAAAAGGCAAAATCCCTCTGCAAGCTTCTGAGAGGCCACACTTCCCTAATGAATACTCCATCTGCTTACAAGCACTGAAGACAGCAAAATACTTGCCTTCAACTTCTGCCCAAGCATAATATACCCTGCTAGAAAATGTGCTGCCAAAATGCTCCTTCTTTTCCATTTGTTCTTTTCGTTGACTATACAGCAGGATTTGCATTTCCTGCAGTGAGACATATAGAAGCTTTAAAGCAGATTGTCCTTCATGTAAGACAAGTATATACAGGTGACAGGAACCAGTGTGGGCATCTAAATCCCAGCTGGCAGATTTCAAAGTCTCCTACTCAGTAAAGGGAGATCAGGAACAGGCTAGTGCAGCTCCTCAGGGTGGGTAACAGGGGGAGCTGCTCTTCCAGGTGATACGAAACGGTGGCTGGCTGATGTGAAGGCAGGTGTTTATTCTGCAGCACTTGCATCAGGTTTTTTGCTTGATCAGAAAGACTGGTTCTAAAATCTTATACGTAAATAACTACGGAGTATTATGTCCTCACTGAAAAGATAAAGCAATCAACCCGTAAACCTACTTTACAAAGTATGTAAAAAAATTTATCTCTCGGAGCTTACCTTCTGGAGGTTAATTATTTCTGTCCTGCTACTCAACAGAAAGCCTAATCAACTAGCATGTCTCATTCTCAAATACTTGAAAACATGAAATGCATCAGGTCTCTTCCAATTTTTCAGTGTTTCGGGATACAATCAGTTAAGGCCTCCAGTAGATAAACTTGTTTACTCAATTAACATTATTCCAAAATAATAATTTAATGAAACTTTACTGAACATCCATCAGATTTCTACTCAGCATGCCTACAATTTTGAAAATACCCTATCAATTTAAAAACACACAATTGCTCTCAATGTCTTCCTCAAAACAAGCTCAGGTTAATTGCGCTCTTCCTCTCAAGCTCTCTCCCTCCCACTCTCTCCCCACCTTTATATGAACTTCTGTAGCTCTATACAAAATTCCTAATCGGAATATATGGTCTGTTTTCATACACTTCCACGTGCATGACTTCAAAGTGGCTGCACTAATTTCAATCAAAATCTTTTAAAAAAAGAGTTAACTTGTTTGAGAAGACAAAAAGTTGAAATAGCTAGTTCCCCAAAAATTGTTTTCTTAACGTTATCTGCAAATGAAAAAGGAATGTCAACAGAAAATTGTGACCTCTGCCTTCACTAACTTGCATATTGCCCAAGTAAACACACAGGAGTACACCTGGGGGGCGAGGGGGAACTGTGCCAAGGAAATCTATGTCTCAGGATTCGATTTTCTCATCTGAAATAGATAAAGAGAATGTGTGGGGTTGTCTGTGACTCATCTCAAACCCAAGAAAACAAACAAGCATTATTTTAGATCAGCTAAGAAAGCATGTAACGTACACAATGCAGCATTTCTCCAGCTAATAAACCGGGATACAGCATTCAAAGCTACTTCTGCAAATCAAGAGCGGTCATCTTGTTCAAGCTGGAGATGAATACATTCTTCAGAGTGTACTTTTGTGAGAAACGTGGTCCCAGAACACCTTCCAAGCTTTAGGGAGTAACTGTAGACTCAGATAATTGTAAGACAACTGTGAGAATTACTGAAAATTCTCTCTGAATTGAAATCACTTTAAAATCACAGTGGAATATGCTTTGTTTTGGTTTATCAAAGCAGCAGCAAGAAAGCAGCTTGCCACTTCTACCCCACATAGCTGCTAAATGTGATCTCCTCTGTAAAACAGAACGCTTCAATTTTTTTTGTGATCACAGTGAAAGAAGTAACAACTTCCACATATATGTCTCAATGTTGATAAGGCTGCCAAAGCGCCTGATAAAGAGTTAATAAAGCAGTTAGGTGAAATGTCAAGGACAGTTGTTACTTGCAATGCCTCACTGCAAGTGGCTCTGAAAGTATCTGAACTCCCACATTAGAACTAGGTGAGAAATACACAACCCACCCAAACTGCGTTTACAGAACGACAGTGCGACAATCGCACACAAAAAAGTTTCTGCCCGTTCAACAGGAAAGGTTTGACCACACTGAGTTTCAAGTACTGTCCTAGAAATTGAAGATGTATTACAATATTCATGGTACATGTACACATAAACATATTCATGGACAAAGACTGAACCTAACATTTTAAATGTTTCATCTGAAGTAGTGAACAGAAGCTGGTGCAGATAGCACTAAAATAACAGCAAAGTGAGTGCAGACCCAGAACTCCAGAAGGGAAAAGCTCTAAAACTGTGGTATTAGATGTGGGTGCTGCCTGTACTACAGTAACATCCTTTATACATACGTTGACAGTTATTGTGTGGTCAGCTGTTTGACTAAATCACATTAATTAAAATAATTTTTTATCACTTATCAAGAAAGCTGTACCTCTAACAACCAGGTATTTAACTCTCAGAATGATGGTGAGTAGGCAGATCCTGTGATTCTATGCTACATGGTACCTCATTTATTTCAGAGGCAGTTTGTACAGGTGACTACTCAAGTTCCAAAAAGAAAAAGCAGAGGTGAAACGCTATTTCTACAGAAGGTCATCACAACGTGTCCTGGCTAACTTGTACTTCAAAGGCAAAGTAAGTGCCATTTGTTTTGAACCTCTACTTCTCAATGTACTAAATTTAAATGTTTTGGCTTGTACCCTGAAACTGAGATTAAGATAGGTATTGAAAAGAGAACTTTGCGGTACATAAAGCCGATAGCTTCGAGAGAACGCAGGGATGGGGCAGTAGGCTGCCTACGGGAAGTGACACAGGGATCGATGCTCGAGGAATACAGGACTCTGCTGGCTCAGAAGCTATTGAGACCTACACGGCTCCCTGCAAGGTTATGAGCTTGGCTCATTAGCAGGAAAACTGGCAGCCTGCCAAAACACTGCATTTCCCAGGTCTGCAGTCCTCCAGGAGCCAGGTGGAACGTTCTTGCCCAGCGAATTTCTGCCATTTGAGTTCCAGCCAATCACTCTCACTGCAAAATGACAAAATCCTCTGAAACACAGAAACTGTTTTCCAGCATCCTGTTAGAGCCCTGAACCTTTCCTTGCCTTACGCTTCGTTCCCATCTCCGAGATAAGACAATATTGTGTTGTGGAGAGGTTCGTTACAAAACAGTACTATGGCTGCAAACAGATGCTGTGTGTGAAGCTGAACAAAGCTGCACCTGCTAAAGGGGCACACCTGCACTACAGAGGGATTTGGCTCGGGGATCCAGTCAGGCCAGGACAATTCTATTATGTCACCCTGTGGTCAGCCGAAGGCAAGCTGCCCAAACCAGAAAAGTTCTCTTAAAAAGAGCTGGAAAAGCAGCAGAGGGACCTGAATGAGGATATCATAATGCAAGAAAATGAAAATTATTAAAAATTGAAGCCATAAAGTTAAATCTTTGCTCAGATGTAATTTAAAGGCTCCATAAAACACTTGAAATAAACTTGGAGCAGATAGAAAAATAGGCTCTAACCTAGTGACCGTAAGCACCCTCAATCTACTTTCAGAGCACTTAGTTCGTGGTACATAAAATATTGAGCTGAGAGAGAACTATGGGTGTAGATGTAATGGATGTCTACGCAAATTTGCTTTTTTGTGTATGTCTTAAAAGTAATTTAAAGCCTCATATGTTGGGAATTGCTGAATCTAATTTTTAGCCTGGAGCAAATTTTTATAGCTAAATAACAAACTCTAATGATAAGGGTTTCTAATGGTCAGACTTAACTAACCTCCTGATGCTAGGTATTCTAACGGCACGGCCTGGCTTTGCTAGGCCTGGTTCCACAAGAGTCCAGTCACCCACTTTACATAAACTTTAAATTTCTACAACTTGAAATTAGGCATTATTTGGGTATGTTTAAATCTCATCTGTTTTAATGGAGAGCATGTGTTAATTTTCTTTCAAACTACCTTTGAAAGGCTCTTTCATGGGCACCCCCTTGCCGTGGGGAAAGAGCTTGCGTGCCCTTGCGAAGTTGAGAGCTATGCTGGTGGTGGCATATGCCTCCGGTAGGGTCTCCCAAGCCTGACAGGTCTCAACTGAAGGGTCAGACAAAGTGTGTCCACGGGCAGGATGGGCTCACTAGCCTTCGGGCAACCATCCTAGGAGAAGGACAACTCTAACTCCAAACCCGGGCAGATGGAGCTCGTTTAGCCCTGTAAGGCCATCCATCTAAGAGAAGGATACTCTAACCAAACCTACGATCTGAGGACTTCGCTGTCACCGTCCAAGCTCGCTAGGCCCTGGCAGATGAACCTCAGGTGTAAAGGGTGGGGCCAGTCTCGCGCACGCTGCGCCTCACCTAAAAAATCCACCGCGCAGGCTTGAAGGGTGTACTCACGTTTGCAAAGCCCTGTAGCGTCAGGCAAGGGACGAAACGGCAGGTGGAAAGATGTCACTGGAAGCCGCAGACCCAACCCTGCATGCAGGCGGTTCAGGACATTGGTCGCTTGAGACTGACCCGGGAGATGACAGTCTCGTTCGGCAGCATCCTGAATGACCAAGCAGCCTTTTTCAAGGAGAGCACTGCTTGCTCCACATGGAGAGGGGCCTAGAAAAGGTGGCCTAACCAAAGCTCATCTCCCTTCCAATCCGGTTGGCTAGCCGCGGCCAACGGACATCTTCTTCTGCGGTCAACCAAAGACAAAGAGACAAAGGCATACACCTGCCTCCAAAGGTGTGTCCAGATTGACACTCGCATGTTGGAACATCAGAACCATGCTCGATACAGCAGACAGTGGGCGTCCTGAACGCCGTTCTGCTATAATTGCTCACGAACTGTCACGACTCAACATCGACATTGCTGCTCTCAGTGAAGTTCGCCTTCATGAGGAAGGCAGCCTTAAAGAACATGGTGCCGGCTACACACTGTATTGGTCAGGCAAACCCAAAACCGAAAGTCATCATTCCGGAGTTGGCTTCATGATTAAAAACTCCATCGCCTCTAAACTTGAAAATTTGCCAACAGGTCATTCTGATCGCATTATCTCCTTACGCCTCCCGCTACACAACAAGCAACATGTTGTTCTCTTCAGCGTATATGCCCCAACTCTCCAAGCTGACCCTACAGAAAAAGACAAATTCTACACCGATCTGCGCCGCCTTACTCAAAAGGTTCCTGCAGATGATAAGATCATAATCCTTGGTGACTTCAACGCCCGAGTAGGTAAGAACTCTGAAGCCTGGAAAGGAGTACTAGGCAAGCATGGAGTTGGAAACTGCAATGACAACGGTCGCCTCTTGCTAGAGTTTTGTGCTGAGCAGCAGCTTACCATCACCAACACTATCTTCCAGCAGAAAGACAGCCTGAAGACAACCTGGATGCATCCTCGATCTAAACACTGGCACCTCATTGACTATATCTTAGTGCGCCAGAGAAACGTTCGCGATGTCTGTCACACCCGAGTGATGCCTAGTGCAGAATGTCAAACAGACCACCGCCTTGTGCGCTGCAAACTTAACCTCCATTTTAAGCCCAAACCTAAGAGGGGCGGCATTCTGAGGAGGAGGCTCCAAGTTAACAATCTTCAAACAGCTGCACTGAGAGACAGCTTCCAGGCAAACCTTCAAACTAGGCTTGAAGACTGTCCCTTAGACTCTTCTCCTGAAGCGCTTTGGCAACATATTAAAAATAGCATCCTGCAGTCCTCCGAAGAATTTTTAGGGTTCTCCACAAAGAAGAACAAAGACTGGTTTGATGAAAACAATCCAGAGATCCAGGAATTGCTGGCAAAGAAGAGATCTGCTCACCAAGCACACCTCGCTCAACCATCTTGCCATGTAAGAAAAGCAGCCTTTCGTCTTGCATGCAGTAAACTCCAACAGAAACTTCGAGACATCCAGAACAAGTGGTGGCTCAACCTAGCAAAAAAGACTCAACTATGCGCAGATTTGGGTGACCACAGAGGATTCTATGAGGCTCTGAAAGCAGCGTACGGACCCACACACCAAGTTCAAAGCCCCCTACTCAGCGCAGATGGCCAAACGCTTCTCACAGATAAAACCTCCATCCTGAATCGATGGTCTGAACACTTTCAAACTCTCTTCAGTGCCAACCGTGTAGTCCAAGACTCAGGAATCCAGCTCATCCCAAAACAAACGGTGAAAAATGAATTGGATATAGCCCCTACTATGGGAGAGACCCTTAAGGCCATACAACAGATGAAAACCGGCAAGGCAGCTGGGGTCGACGGAATCCCGCCTGAAATCTGGAAACATGGAGGCCAAACGCTCCATGCTAAATTTCACGAGCTAGTTGTGCGCTGTTGGGAACAAAGCGAACTACCACCAGATCTCCGTGATGCAATCATCATCACCCTGTACAAGAAAAAAGGAGTAAAGTCAGACTGCTCAAACTACCGAGGCATAACTCTGCTCTCCATTGCTGGAAAAATTCTCGCAAGAATATTATTGAACAGATTGGTACCCGCTATCGCAGAAGAACTTCTACCTGAAAGTCAGTGTGGTTTCAGAGCCAACAGAAGTACCACAGACATGGTATTCGTTCTCAGACAACTGCAAGAGAAGTGTAGGGAACAGAACAAGGGTCTCTATGTAACTTTCGTTGATCTCACCAAAGCCTTTGACACTGTGAGCAGAAAAGGTCTGTGGCAGATCTTGGAACGATTAGGATGTCCCCCCAAGTTCCTCAAAATGATAATCCTGTTACATGAGGGGCAGCGCGGCCAAGTCAGATATGGCGATGCACTCTCTGAGCCCTTCCCAATAGCCAATGGTGTGAAACAAGGTTGCGTTCTCGCACCAACTTTATTCACAATTTTCTTCAGCATGATGCTCCAAAGGGCCACGGCAGACCTCGACGAACAAGACGGCATTTATATCCGATATCGTACCGATGGGAGCCTTTTCAACCTAAGGCGACTGAAGGCCCACACCAAGACCCTGAATCACCTTGTCCGCGAGCTGCTTTTTGCTGACGATGCCGCCCTTGTTGCCCACACAGAAGCAGCTCTGCAGCGCTTAACATCCTGCTTTGCAGAGGCGGCTGAGCTTTTTGGGCTGGAAGTCAGCTTGAAGAAGACAGTAGTTCTCTACCAACCAGCACCACAAGATGATTACCATCATCCCCGCATCACCATTGGCGAGTCAGAGCTTCAGCCAGTCCAGCAGTTCAGCTATCTGGGTAGCATCATCTCCTCAGATGCCACGATCGACAAAGAGATCGACAACAGAATAGCAAAGGCAAACAGAGCTTTCGGAAAACTCCATAAAAGAGTCTGGTGCAATAAACACCTGAAGAAAAGTACAAAGATCAGTGTCTACAGAGCCGTGGTACTGCCTACTCTTCTGTACGGGTCTGAATCATGGGTCATCTACCGCCACCATCTGCGACTCCTCGAACGCTTCCATCAGCGCTGCCTCCGCACAATCCTAAACATCCACTGGACTGACTACGTGACTAACGTTGCTGTCCTTGAACAGGCAGACGTCACCAGTATTGAGGCCATGTTGCTGAAAACGCAGCTGCGTTGGGCAGGGCACGTCTCCAGGATGGCGGATCACCGCCTCCCTAAGATCGTGTTCTATGGTGAACTTGCCACCGGCTGCCGCAAGAGAAGAGCTCCAAAGAGGAGATATAAGGACTCCCTGAAACAACACCTCAGCCTAGGCCATATTGACCACCATCAGTGGTCCACCCTGGCCTCCAATCGGGAGATTTGGAGACACACCATACATAACGCTGCTGTCTCCTTTGAGAGCACGCGTAGAATCAAGCTCGAGGAGAAAAGACAGCGCAGAAAGAACCGTGCCTCGACTATACCACCCAAGGAGACCCTCCGGTGTGCTCTTTGCAACCGGTCTTGCCTATCCCGCATTGGCCTTTTCAGCCATCAACGCGCTTGCAATAAGCGTGGGCAAAGCCCTTCCCAAATCTTCGTCCGCGAAGCCAAGCCATGACCTTTGAAAGGATCATGAGCAAGTAATTAAAACTATTAGTTGACATTTCAGCTCTCAATAGCTCTAACTGGTTCTCTTTAGAAATGGTAAACATATTTGAAACAAATAATTGCGAGTTATTAAGAAAATCGAAACTCTGAGTGCTCTTCATTTCATTCACATAAAATTAACTTCTCTTGACCTCTAAGTTGAAAACAACAATACTTTTCTGCAGTTGTTGTAAAACAACTGCAGAAGTGCCTGAGCTTTTAACCAAATGGAGGCAGAGGTCCAACTACAATCTCCTGTGCCTAATCGACTCCAGTACTCCCAGCTCCTGATGACCAACTTAGAAGGCAATTACTGCTATACTATAGCGTCATTAATTCAAGGAAAGGGGTAATTCAGAAATGATTCTATGAGCATGTTATTAAAAACTTGTTTATTCCATATGGAACTGTATTCTTCCAATTGTGGACGGGTCAAAAGAATTGGTCACAAATCAGAGACAACCCAGAATCAGCGTTCTGCTGTCCTGCAGGGACCAAAAAGAAAAAAAACCAAACCCACACCAATAAAAAGGGACACACATGGCCAGCGAATCATGGCTCTGCCTCATCTCTAACTTAGCCAGTGTCTCAGCTGAGGGGCAGAACAGGAAATAAATTTAAGATTTCCTAAATTTCAATTGTGCTACATGCACAGAACATTCATAGTGTTACCAGCTGGTTGAAATACTCTCTAAAAGACTCCCCATGACAACCATAATTGATGAAAAACATCACACCAGGCCAAATCATCAGCTGGCATAAATTCGAGTAGCAGTCTTGGACTTCCATTTTTAATACCTTTTAATCTAATCCAATACACTGAGCACACAGAAAATATTCCTGCCTCAATTTTCCATTAACTACCGTTGACTAATTGCACTGTTATGGTTTATAATTAGCAGAATATTCCAAGCTTCAACAGCCGTATGACAGAGTACAGCATTACATCTCCTTAACACTTGAAAAGGAATGAAAAATAACAAAACCTAATCTCCCTATAAATTGTAAAAGTACTGGAAGAATTATCTATTTTTTATTTAAATGGTTAAAATGATAAAGAACTGAAACCCAGTGTTAACTAAACAAATAGAATTATTTCGGTGAAGTAAGTCTAATGATTGCAGAATTAATTGTATTTGCATAGTAATGTTTAAGTACTAGAAACTGCAAAAGGAAAAATTCTGAATATCAATTATGATAATTATGATTACAGCGTATTGGAAGAAAGGAAAAGATCAGTCTTTTTCCCCTTTTTTTTGCTTTAGCATGTGCTTTTCTGTGCACAGCGGTAAGATGAGAGCTCCAGTTGCTATAACAACTTAACTCTCTATTATAATCAACAATCATCTAAGTTTAATTGCCTTTCCGCCCTTCTAAACCAATATATTCAACAGCAGTTGTATGAGTTCCATAAATCTTGTTACTAAAACCTATTCAAAATCTCAAAACAAGCTGAAGTATACTTACACAGCAGAGTTAGTCTGAAGTTGTCCTTCACTTCTTGATTGCAGCAATGCACCATTCAAGAAGTCCAGGAGAACCTTTGTCTGGGACAGCTATGCGCTGATGAAATCCAAAACTAAGTGTAAAACAGAATTGAAACTGAATGTATGAAACAAAATAAATTTAAATACAGTAACAATTTTAAATTTAAATTATATTATACATGAAAGTATCTTCTGCATTCCAGTTAGGTTAGCAACAAGACTTAAGCTGGTCATAAAAATAATGAGCAGAGAGTGTAGAATGCCCAATGCACCCCAAAACCTAGTGATACAGACAAACTAACTACAAAGTTTGATACAAACTATATCACGAAGCCTTAAAATTTTGGTCGCTGGTCTCAATAATGTTTTCTTTCAGTAATCAACAAAATCATGTCTGAAAATGGGGAAGACATTAGCAACCTTCACAAGTTCTCTTAACGCAGGCCCTGTGGGCTCAGAATAAAACTAAGCCTTATCATTACCCATTACTTATGGTGGCGATCTGTAACAATGTGTCTTATATGTGGCACTGGAAACAGACAACCAGAGCAGAAGCAAAAATGGAATCAGGATTGAATGTGTCACTGAAAACACCTTTTACATAAGGTAGAAAAGATAAACAAGTGGTCAGCATTAACCTAGATCTCTGATTCTTTCCGAACAGAAAGAACATAGCCCCAAAATGTATTTAAGCTTATGTACTTTTACCATCACCTGTTCCTGCCTCATGCTCAACATCTTTTTTATTCTCCAGAAACGTGCACATAATGCAACAAAAGTTCATACAACACTCAGAACAGAGAATGACACCCAACTGTCACGTTAGGTGCATGAACTTACTCTCATTTACAGCATAATGCAGAAATTTTTATATTCAGAAACTACTCAAAGGAAATTCTGGAAACTAAACCTACAAAGAAACAAGCCAGAGCATCAAACTGGATGATACAAATAATTTAATATAAGGATTAGGTCAGTAAAGAGAAAAAAATGGTAATTAAAAATCCCACCCTAAAATTTTATCAGACTGTAGAACAATCAAAAGTCTGTTGGCATTTAACATCTATTCAAGCCCTTTTATCTACCATATTTTTCTATTTTGTTTAATTTTAGTGAAGATTAACATTATATACATATATATGTAAAGACATGAGGGCTTAGCCAGAGAGTCAGAGCACTTTAAAAATAGTCCTGAATTTTTTGACAGCAACTGCTTAGTACTTTATCAGAAATCAATAATCCTAAAGCACAGCCATGCAATCAGAACATCTGATAGTCTTTGATAAGGGCCAGTTTTGCAGAACTGCAGTCCTGAACAAACAAAACAGGCTCTGACTTCTGTTCCAAAAGTAGCATTTAATAACAGACCAGAAAAAGGTTTGCTTTTGATCTTAGTTTATTAGATCCAGATCAGAGAATAGAACAAACTATTTATCTTTAAAAAGTAATATCTTTTTGATTATATGTCATAGCAAAAATCTTATCTTTGTCTTGGAAGTTTGAGACTAATGACGACAACATTAGGAGTCTTGTGAACCTTGACAGTGGTTCAGCCAATTATGTGATGAACGATGGAGTCTTCTTTACTCCTCTGCGACATTTCTAGAAACCATAATTCTGAAAATCTAAATGGAGTCATTGCTTTTCACCCCTGTGGGCAGAGCCATAATTCTTCAGATATACATTCTAACTGGGTTTTCTAACACATCCATTCATTTCTCAATCTTTCTAATAGGATTGCCAGAGAGGACAGCTTGTCTCTGACAGATTTCTCTTCCAAAAGGACAAAATCAGCTGAGCTATTATTCAAGCCTTTCAGCGTCACATTTTGGTCATCAGAACTTGTCAAATTAAACAAACTAATGCTGTAATCTAAAAAGAAAAATGGAAAAAAGACAAAAGACGACTGTGGTTCCCTCAGTTTTCACAGCACACTTTGTAAGGCAAACATGCTAGAAGAAACTCCTCATCTCTGAAATACAGATGGATCTATCCTAAGCTGAGGCCAATAACCGCCATTCACTATGTGCTGTGAAAATTTTCACGATTTAGAACCTATATTGTAACCAAATAATGAAGTACCACTGCAGAACTTTCATTGCAGAGTAACCAGTGAATGACAAAAAGACTCCTCAGAAAAAGGACAAGTCAGTTTAAGAAGAAGTACAAAGGAAGCCTGAAAATGCGTAAGGGCAGAACGTCCTGGCGTAAAAGAGCAGAGTCAAAACCTGGTCTAGCATGTCCAGAAGTTGCCTTGTCAGCAACTACAGGGGCCTGTTAAACTATCTGACCCTCATGCTAACAAGCGTTTTGATGACAAGCTGGGGCTTTGTGTTCAAATGGCTTCATTTATACTGAAAAATGAAGACTGCAACATCCTGTGCCTCACAGAACTCCGCGCTCAACCCTGAATGTTGGTGTAGGATTCACGTTTCACTTGATTATTCTGCATTAACAGTTGTCAGTGTCAAGGGTTAGTTCTCGTCTAACTCAAACCAGGACAATGAGCTATCAAAACACATCTCTTCGCAGGAGTAAAACAAGCTATTAGAAATCTAAAGCTCTACAACCACATTAATTCAGATGCCTACAAACAAACCTTAAGTGGGAAGGACCTGTATGTAATTTTTTTGCTGCTCAGTCAATATTACTTTCCCTCTATGAATTCAGCTATTCCCAGCCATTTCGTTTTATCTTCATTCCACCAAGTGTATAAGTTATTAGAGCCAAAGTAACAGCATTTTTTGCTGTAGTGGTTTCTACTTAAAGTTCTCATTTCTCAGCATGTCCAAAGTGCCTCTGTTTCAACGAACTTCTGAGGAAACAGAACACCAATATACACGTAATCTGCTACCTGTTCCTACCATGGAAAATGTAATTGTCTCATAGTTCAAAGATTTAGAAGAAAAGAAATCTTCAGCTTCATTGTTCCTTTTGTAAAGAGCAAATGGAAACAGAAACTGAAGAGAGGGCTTAGATTTTGATAGAGTTGACTTTCTTTCAAAGAGAGAAAATATCAGAAAGCGAAAATACTGCAGGAAGTGAAATAGGGTCGACATCACAAAGAACGTTTCTTGTCTGATAGAAAATGTTCCTTTGAAAACTTAGCAAACAAACTCAAAAGCTTAGGTTTTGTCTACAGATAGGAGTGGTACAATCCAACCCATCCCATTCTTCTAATGCAGTGAACTCCAATTAATTGGACTCAGATGCAGTTGACTGCAGTTCATTTGCATCTGGCAAGATTTAAAATGAGAACAAATTCCATTTACCAACACTCAACAATGTCCACAATCCGAGCAAACAACAGCATCTATCTGTAACAGAGTGTATGGCTGTAAAATAGTGAAATGCCAAACACAGTTCTTCTTTAGTCATGGAGTACCAGACAAAGCTAGGGAACTAGACGCTAATGGGAGCAAAGAACCAGGTCACATGGCTTTTAGATTTATTAACATATTGCCTTGATTTCAGTGGAATTTTTTTTTTTTTAAATGCAGATTTCTTTCTTTTCTTGGAAACCTCATAAAACTGGCCCAACCAGGCCAACCGTCTTGGCCAAAGTTTTAATGATTTGAGATTCAATATTCATTTTACAAAATTCATCCTAGTAAAATTAAGCCCCGGATTAAGCAGCGAAATTCCTATTATGTGCAATCGTAAGGAGAGCCAGATCAAAATTTCCATGTATGTTCGAATGCATATTTTAGGGAAAATGCACTGAGTAACTCTGGAGCTATGACGTAACACCTCCTATAGTTTGCTTCCCTATATGTCTTTCAGTGCTTTTGTATAGCTACTTCACAACTTCACAGCTACCTTCATGATATTTTTAATTAAAATACATTTAATACTTCAAAGAAAAGCCCGCCACACTTCAACTCTGCAGTTTCCTTTGTTCTGCTTAAGTCATACTAGAAATGCTACAGCACTGACACCACCCTTCCTGGGATACCAGTGAGTGGTTATTTGAAAGCCTCGTACCATCTGCAGTGTTCCTCAAATGACTAAATTCAAGCTTTTGGTAACTTTTGGCTCTTCTATGGGTTTGTGTGGGCACCAAAAGGGAGCACGTTCAGAAAGAGCTGTTGGGACAACAAATGCAACTGCATCAGTAACTTTTTTAGTCTTCAAAGATAAAGGTTAATTCCCTCTTACATTGAATTCACCTCTTCAGCTATAAACTAAATTCTCCTTAAAATCTGGTTTCTCTTTAAAATAAAGATACATTTGATCCATTTCTCTTTAATCTTAATCTTAATTTTGAAATCTTTTTTGCAAGGTACCACGAGTCACCATGAACTTAAAGAGTTATACAGAGCAAATCCAGCAAACAGCAAATTTTACAGACTCAAACCCCAGACTGCCCAGATCTTTGGTCCCTTCCTGCCATTCAGCCAACAGTATAAAAAAACACCCACTTACAACAGAATATTCACCATCACCACAGGAATAGTAACACCCCAACACCCTTTGCCCATGCATGAAGCAGGCAGTTAATGTAAACCCTGGTGAACTGCTTTGATTCTGGCATTTTGTGTTTTGCACTGTGTTTGGCAAGAAAAGCAAAGCCTGTTTTTCTGGTACTGCACCATTCTTTTATATGTGATGTATTTTCTCACCAATAATAGTTTATTGAAGTATAAGAATCAATTACCGCCTCCCCATTCCCACTGCAAAATCTCATAATACTAAAATTACATTGTTTCTGCCCAATGCATACTAAAACCAGGTTAAATGAGATTAGTACTGAAAACAGGTTAAAAATAGATTTAGTCACCAGAGGGAGATGGATTTAAATGTTATATATTCTGAAGGAGGGGCAGGGGGAGAGGGGACTATGAGGTCTCACAAGGGGGATTAGACTTTGCTACTTAATAAGATATTGTGACAATCAATCAAACAGGAATGTGTGGGAAGCACGGTTTTGCAGTACTGCTCTTTTAGGATTTGTTTTCTTTAAAATTTGCATTCCTTTCCGCATGCATTTGAGACATACGTATGTTGGCTTTTTAGTGATTAGGAACGGCTTTGATCTTGACTACTTGAAGGAACATAAAGATATAAATAGTGTGAGTGGGTATGACTAATCCTAGTAATGACAAACATAACTAAAATCCAAGATAAGCTTTTCTGAATTTTTCAAACATACCTTAGGAAGTTCAGTCTTTAGCTCATGTCACTCATACAAGAATGATCTACAGAAGGATTCAGAAATGCACCAGTGTTCAAGGTCCCCAAATACCACTAGTGCCAGTTTATCAAAGAAAAGAAGCTCAAAGATCAGAAGCATCAGCCTTCTGCCTGAGTAACTGCCACTCTCCTTTGAGATGGAATCGAGAGTAAGAGAACATCACTCCTGCTGCAACATAACTGTCAAAATAATGAAATAATATACGATGACCAGGTACGATAATGAAATAGTCAACTGTTCTAAGAAAACGTCACCAGGAGATAACAAGTGCCTAACGGCCAGGATTTGATGGCTGTTTACAAGGTGTGCAACTAGAAGTCTTTATTAGAGGAAATTTTAAAAGGACAGCCGAAAAAAGTGCCCCTAAATTGTCATTAAGATGATGTAATTTTCTGCATCTTTGTGAAGAGGGCAGTAAACTGAGATGAGAGAAAGAGCTGTTACGATTACAAGAGCAAATTTATAAAGGCAAGAGGCAAAAAGACCTGAAAAAACCCACAAGACATCACTGATATTATTTCTTTACATCTCAACTCCTCAATGCAAGAGCCCAGCAACTCCAAAAGATCCACATCACACAAAATGGTAACTTGCAAAGTCCTCGGTAACTCAGGACAGCTGCTAAAACCTGAGCTCTCATTTCCCCACGGGCATAAAACACATTGTACAGGTACATACATGTAATCTGACCTAAATCCTTAACCTACTTCTGTTCCACGGCAGCTTTAACGTATGAAGTTGATCACTCCTAGTGAAACAACAGAAAATTAAATGGAGTATTGAAATAGAAAAGAAAATCTATGGCCTGATTGCTCCATCAAATTAAGTTAAATTGTAGAGAATTCTACAGCATTTTTCAGTATTCAATTGACTGGAAGACGAATTGTCCTGCCTTCCATTATCAGCCACCCACTACTTTCTCACAGACTCTTTGCATCCATTGCTACTCAACTAAAAGAAAGTTAACTTACAGAATAAGAAAGGCAGTGTGGCAACAGAGAATAATTAACTCGTGAAACATACGTCCCCTTTTTTCAGTAAAAATGGCAAAGTCATGGAAGCCAGACCATATGTCACAGTGAACAGGTTTTTCAAGATTAGTTTAGTAGTTTCACAGCAAAACACGCACATAAAACAGCTCATTAGTTACTTTAGTTCCCCACCTTTCCTCTTGTTTCTTTTTATGAATCCTCCCACTGTCATCTTGAATATTCAACAGAAATACAAAACCAAAACACCTACACTCCACCCTTCATAAGCTAGTGTGGAGACTGAAACAATTTCATTTCTTAAAAAAACCCCAGTTTGTTATTTTGACCAGCCCTGTACAAGCTATTCATGAGAGAAGTATTCACTAATTGCATTTGGAAAGGAATACTGCACAAAATAGCTCCGCTAAGTCCTGTTACTCAGTGAAGCCTTTATTTCTGTAATAATCTTTCAATACTAATGATGTTTGTACTCAATGGAGGAGCAAAACCACTTCATTAACCGTGTAATTCTTAGATATTTCCAACAAATTATAAAGCTTTGATCTCCTGAAAAGCACAACAGATAAATGAAAAAGATACTAATATTATATGATTGTAATTTTCAAACCATTTGAGAAAACTTTTACCCACCCAGAGTGCATCTGTATTAGAAAAATTATGCATATATAAAATTACATAGTTCAGCATCCCATTGTGACTGGGAAAATGCTACAATATTAGTAGCACTGTTGCATTCCTAGATGTTAAATAGTACTCTAAAGTTTTGCTGTAAAAACTGCTTTTATTTGGGAAAATGGGAGGAAGGTTTGTACTTAGCATGATTTATCATCGACTCTCTGTTATTTAAGTGTAATTGTTTTTCCAACTATCTCTCCGACTGATACTTTGAACAGAAGAGACATCTGATAATAAAACTCAGAAGAACAAACCAAACAAACAAAATATTCTAATGGTTCCTTTTTCTTATTTTAGCAGCTGTTTATTTGGGTCAATACCTGGAGACCATCTGGAAAGTTCTGACAGCCAGGTAACACAGGCAGTAACTGGCCCACCAATCTCCAGCACTGGAAGAAACCTGTCTGTCCTTCAGGCTGGTTACACCACCAGTGTTTCGAACTCTCTTCTCAGTTCTCGAGCTGGTAATTTTTCCTGGCTTCCAGATAAGATTCCTTCTCTATCTGTAACTTGTTTCTACAAAGCCCAAAGGAAGTTTTGCGACATTATAAAGAGTAATTAAAACCGTTCCTCTAAACAGAGATACCTTCAGGGACCAGGATGAAGGAGAAACTTTCCTGTATAACATGCTTGTAGGCAGAATCATCACCAGCCCTAAGCTCTCCAGGCTTCACCCACAACAGGCTCCAACAGTGCCTAACAGTGATAATAAAAAACCTTCTCAATGAAACATCCACCATTTAGGAGAGGAATATGTAAGTTTGCTGACCGACAGACAGACCTGATTAATTCTGGAGAGCCATCTATTTAAGTGAGTAAGCAGAGGTGTAGCTGAATGGTGTTTGAACATACTGTGCCAGTACGATAAGTCAAACAAAAAATCCCAAGCTCTGCATTTAAGTAAGATGATGACAAATATATGCAATTTGTCTGCTGGAAAATTTGAGCAAATCTGAATGAATTACCAAAATAGATTTATTTCTAAAACAAGCCTGACAAAGGACAAAAAAGCTACCACAACTACCCCCCTCGAAACCACCAGATCCAGAGATGATACAAACTCACATTTTTTTTCTCTGAAGATACACGTTATAACCCCAGTTAGGACGTAGCAGAGTGATTTTAACCTGACAGCTGACCACACGTGGTACTTAGGCGGAGTGCTACCAGCCTTCATGCTGGCAGATGAAAAAGCCCTGTGTGGTTCCCGTAGTTATGTGGCCAGCCTGAGGCTTATGAATGTCCCCCCTCCTATTCTTTTAATATGTGCATTCTATAGCTGCCAAGATACAAGAATACAGGCTTTGAAAATTAAGAGATTAACTCGGTCACCTGTTGAAGGAGGGGTCACAGCGTGATGATACAAACAGGGCACACAGTGTGCACATGGTGGCTCTCTAACATTAAAAGAAAACTTCAAAACTAGATACGTTCTTGTTTGTACTCGCTGAGCTCACGACTTGAACTATCTTTTGCAATTAAATCTATCAAACTTCAAGCTCCCAATTAAAAATTTTCAAATGCATCGTGCTCCAGGGTGTCTGAAATTAAAATCCACTTTACATGTTTGTCAAGTCCTCTTTTGTAATTTTTACAGTGTTGCTCTTTCTACTGTGATAAGTGCTGCCAGCCCCCTTCCATTTCTGCACCATGACAGAAGAAAAAGTAAACAAAATTCCTCCAGACAGCTCATTCCCAGCTACAGCAGTTTGTATCAGCAGTGGCTGCCCTTACCTTTCTGACATCAGTTCTCAAGAGTGGGACAAGGGGGAATTGGAGAATGGCTCCACGTCACCATTCCTGAAGAAGGCTTTAGCTCCAGAGGAGAAGCTGGAAAGAGCACGGCTGGTGCCTTGAAGGCCACCCTTCATCGTGCTCTGGAGGAGCTGTGCTCAGCGCAGGAGCTCTGCTGCCACCAGCCCCTGTGTGCAAGGGCGCGTTCCAGCATTGTCTCCAACAGACATCAGCTAATCATAAACCCTGAAAACAGCATTGTAAGTTCACTCTACCTTTCAGTAAAAGGGAAAAAAGGAATGGCTGTGATTTATTTAAGCATGGGGAAACAGTCAGTTCCTAATTCTTCCTAAGCACCTGAGGGAAAAAAAAAAAAAAACCTAATTCTGAAACTCTGAGAAGTCAGTAAACCTTTACATTGTTTCCCCAGCAAATCTTCCTCTGGACATGAATGCCTCCTGTATGACGGTCCCAGTAAATATAACTAGGGATAAAAGGTTTATTCCTGATATGCCACTGGTCTATTCGTAAAATGAACTGTTCCACGCACGTAGTGATGCTGTGGTGAGTGGCCTACCATGGAGAAAGAATCGTATTTTGGGTTGTGTGTTCCCCATCTCTCAGAACTGATTCACCAGAAGAGAGAACCAAAACCCAATCTGGTTACTTAGAGAACTACAGAAGGAGAGAGAGGGAAACACGGTCAAATACACAGTTCTCAATTTATATGAGTATAAATTAAAAAAAAAAAGATGTGATGTATGACCCCAACACTTAATCTATACACGTAAACCAATGGACACGGAATGAATGGGAGATACTGAACAGCTGGATTGGAACCGCAGGAATTGTAATTCCCTTTTTTTTCTCTCCAATGGCTTCATTCACCTACAGAGGAAGATGAAAGATTTCAAATCCAAAATTGCTGGGGATGAGAGAGAGAAAATGTTCCAGCTCAAGCCTTCCTGCCATGTAATTAACTGCTTCCATTTCTGTTAACTTGAATTCCTATTTTATCTTTAAACGGAAAAGACAGGGACTAGAAGACCCCAAATTGGCATTTCTCTGTAAATGCAAAATATATTTAAAATATATTATATATTTAGCAGACAAACAGCAGTTAAAACAGCAGTATGAATGCAGTTCATAAGAAAATAGTCCAAGTCGTGTCACACAGAAGGTATAAAAGGAATATGCAGAGCCTAAACTACAAACTACATTCCAGTAGTACAATGCCAGCGGCAGATTAGAATTCTTTACTTTTCTCTTTCCATCAATTATATAAGGGACGATTTTTTTTCCATCTCAAGTGACATTTTCCATGCAATGTTTACGATGTGTGTAGTATTTTGTTCACTTAGTTTTGCAAAACATCCTGTTTTGATATTACATTCCTACCACAGGCCCTTGATAATTAAAACATGTTCAGAAAGAAAAGCAAATAATTGACATTGGCCCATTAACACTGTAAGTGCTCCCTCTTTTTTCTCAAACCGACAACACTAATACTGGTATTTCATAAGTATGTGTGTCTGATTGTTGTGATACCTTCCGTACCTTGTAAATTAAATCAGCATTCTCTCATGAGGCAAAGGTAAAGTTTCCGAGTAAACCCTGAATTTCTTCTCCTTGAACAGCAAAGATGAAGACATCTGGAAGAAAGATAGGAATCTACCCTAAACAAACACTAATATAAGCACCCAGGGACATATTACTTATGCTTCCCTTGAAGAAGCAAAAGCATCTCTGAGCAAATAATTACTTGAAGGGACTAATCTGAACCAGCATTGAGGAAAAGGTAATGAATTCTTCCTCTTCAAGAAGCTATGAAATACTTCATTGTGCGTTTCCGAGTATTCTTCCTTGGGGTATAAATTAGTGCTTCGCTTTCTGCCTGGAAATGTGCCTTCCACAACTCTGTCTGCTTCTAGACAGAACTGTGGAAGGCACCTGAGCAACAGTCACATCCCCAGAATGAGACGATCAAGGATTTTGTTTGGGTTTCGCCAACCGCTCTCAGTTTTTTGATTCACTTGCAAGATGCTGTGGGGTTTTTATATGACGTGCAAACAGTTTCAGTCATGAAATAGAACATGTTCCGTTACTTTTTTTTTTTAAGCTATTTTCTATTTTCAAAATTACCTTGAAAATAATCATATCAGGCTCATGATAATCGTGTTGTAAAACACACATTATTCTAGGGAGGTTTTGTGAAAAATTAAATGTGTGGGCAATACCACCCGAAGTACATAAAGTCAAGAACATTTCGTTACAAAATGAAAATATAATTATTATCTTTAGAAAAAAGCCCCAAACATCCCAAACACCACCACTTCTTATAGCTGTGCTGGACTAGCATTCGTTCCTGAGAATCCCACTGCATTTGGGTATGGACATGAATTTTCAGAGCTGGCCCTAAGTTTTTCAAGGGAGGATGCAAGCAACTGTAAGGGATGGCAGGAGGAAGTGACCTGTCGATTGCCAGAGAAGAACTTTAAACCACGCCATGCACTTGCCATGTCTATTACAAGTCACTTATTCCTTTGGGTTTGAGGGATTTTATTTTTTTTTCCTACCACCAAGCTACACATCTTGTATTTTAATATTACACCACCACATAACACAGGGCGCTTTACCTAGTGAGGGATTTCATTTCCTGCATGCAGACAAGACTGCAGAAGAGGTTAATAAGCAGAATAGAGAATTACGTATTTCACATAGGCTATAAATTTAACAATGTGCATTTGTTTTTCTTCTTGGCTCTTATCCAGATACGCTTCTTTGTAAATAAAGCCTTGGTCCCCAGCACACCAGTGAATTGTTGTAAAAACCACAAAATGTTCTGAAACCTTATAAAAAGAGAGAAAAGCAGCAACAATTAAAACACACGTATTGAGCCATCTCCTGTATGACTGCTTCTCATAAAAGTCTGTTTTATTCCACTTCTAAAATGAAGTCGAGCCCAAAATGACTGATCATTGCATTAAATGTTATTCATTGCATATATTTAGGCCAGCTAATCAAAGACAACCCATTCTACATTTTTACCAATATTCTATTTCATGATTAGCAAACAAGCTGACAGCCTCACTGTGTTCTCACAGAAGTTAGCTTAATCTAGCCTAATTTTGATGAGAACAACTACATTCTAAGGAAGTGTAGGGCTATATTCTGTAAAATAAAGCTACATAAAGCAGCAAAGAAATTTAAACTTTGACCTGCCTCTTACAGGAGACCATACACTTCAGGCTGGAAAGCAATGAGGTATCTGCATCAGTCTGCACCGGGGGACTGGGACTCGAGCCACAGCATGCAGCGAGACCACATCTGACACGGTATAGAGCAAAGTCAGGCGTGACTCTTACTCAGCTCAGCTTAGGTAAAGGATGTTTCCAAGTTTCTATACCTTTCTCTTTCCTTTTCTACATGGCACACTATGAGAGATCTGAACTGGAAGCCAGAAGAACATATGCCCCCCCAAGCACACCTCCACTTCCTCAGGAAAGCTAGTGAAAAAACCAGCAAAACTTATCTATTGGTCTACACATGCCGTGCATCAAGAGACGCAAAGGAACAAACACTTCCCTGACCCTCTCTCTCTCTCCTTAAAAGGTTCCAAACAAATCCTTTATATTCCAGGTGATTGAGGATTGATAGAAATAAAACAACAGCTTTTTAAAACTCTGAACATACTAGTGAACCCTGGGGAACTGAAAAGTACCACAGCCTTGAGAAATGAAAATACAATTTAAATCCAAAGCTCAGGAGGAAGGGAGCATCATCTAGAAGAGGCTGTCTGTCTATTTTCACCTAGGTACAAGTAGCTTCTATTTCTAACACAGAAAACACCAAAATTCAGTTTTTGAAATGCTGATTTAAATTGTATCCAGAGTTTTTAAATCTCACCTCTTCAGCTGCTGATTTGGGACGTTAACACCGCAGAGCAGCCAAGTTTAGACTAGCTAGAGAACAAATGCTTTCACGACTTCCTGTTCAGCTTGACTTACTGACTTGGAGAACATTCAAACCAATATAAAAGAACAAAAGGGCACTTTTTTTCTTTTTCCCAGGCTATAGTTTCTCTGTTTGACTGATTCCTGAGCATCCTATTGAGAAATGTTCCAAGCTTACCAGCAAACGCAATGAACATTAGACACACTACTACTTCAAGAAGCTGTTCTACAAACTTTCTGCCTTCAAAGTTTATTAATAGTCTCTGTGTTGGGGAAAGACTTTTTATTTTCTATTATTTCACAGTCAGTGGTACAGAATTGCTAAAAAAAAGGCAACTGGCCTGTGCTTACTGCTTGTTCCAGCTTCACCTGCTTGTGTTTGTGGTTTCCTCCTGTTAATCCTCACTTTCAAACCTCCCACTAAAGGCATTAACCCTTTCCTAGTGCAAAAACCAGAGTCAGAACCTATTTCAGCCAAGTCTTCACAGTTGTCTGTGCTTTAAGGAACAGAATACAGCTGTTCCAGTCAGGTGCACTAATGGATTCCATCACCTACGATATTATGCATGAAACACACTTTACAAAACCCTTCTATAATAGTTCTAGTGAGATCCATGTGTGCAAGAGCACATGCTTCTGGTAGGCTACTAGAATTTAGGAACAATAACAACAGCCTAGTGGTAACCTGCAAGCAGAGGCAATTTCCATATGCTACTTGATATGCACAGAGTTTTGTAGAGACATTGTTAGGAATGAGGTGTTAATGGTCCTCCTCTATGGGAGTTGGAAGCAAATACCTTAACCGATCTCATTTAAATAAATGAATACTAAGGACTCGGATTAAACTCCTCTGTAAGGTAAAACCATAAAAAAGGATGCCTGGTGTTACCACCTGAGACAAAGCGGGCAGAAAGAAGCGTGGAGCTAACAGCTGTAATGCCTACCGTATTTCCAAGGTGTGCAGTGGAGACGAAACAGTCACACTGCACCGAGAAGGACAGCGCTCCACCTCTCAGGCAGCACAGACTCCGAGACCAGTGTTTGCTCAGTTTGTTCTCGCTACTCTTCTCCAGGGAGACCTTCTCACTCTCTATAACTACCTGACAGGAGGTTGGAGCAAGGTGGGGGTCAGTCTCTTCTCCCAAGTAACAAGTGACAGGACGAGAGGAAATGGCCTCAAGTTGTGCCAGGAGAGGTTTAGGTTGGGTACTAGGAAAAAAATCTTCACCAAACAGGTTGTCAAGCCCTGGCACAGGCGTTCCCCGGTAAATGGTGGAGTCCCCATCCTTGGAGGTATTTAAAGATTGTGTAGATGTGGTGCTGAGGGACACGGTTCTAGTGGTGACTTGGTCGTGTTGGGTTAATGGTTGGAACTGATGATCTTAAAGGTCTTTCCTGACCTAAACAATTCTATAACTCTACGAGTCAAGGAAAGAGAAAACATGACTTTTTTTTTTTTTCACAAATAAATGAACCACAGTAATAAAATCCCCCACCTGCTGTGACTACTTCTTAGCCAAACAAAAACCACCTTACACTTGAATTTGGCTGCTGTTGGGGCAAGCAGAAAGAAGTATATGATGACTGACTTGAGCCCTAAGAGCCTTCTAAGACCCAATAACCTTGTGGTTGAGACTTTCAGCAGGTTCTTTATTGAAGGAAACAAATCTCCTTGCAGCAGCTACTCATCTTGAAGCACGTTCAGGAATTCTAGTTTTCAGGCTAAAAGTGACATTTGATGAGCTTCTCCTCAGTGAAGCGTACCTGGCAGGGTGAGTCAGTCAGTAGTGAGCATGATCCCTAATTGCATAGGGGAGAAGGTTTATGCTTCTTGAATGACAGCCTTGCTACTCTGTCCAAGATGATCCCTTTCTTTAGGATATAGTTCTGCCCTAAGGAAAGTAGCAGTAAAGTACAGTACCTGATACACAGAAACCTTGAGACACTGGGTAGGTTGAACTGACCTACAGCTACATGGTTTTGAAAGCCTGTGTAATTCTTTAACACTATCAGTGAACCACGTGAAAGCTAAAATCCTTCCATGTAAAATTATTTCATTAGTTTTTCTGATAAAACCAAACTATTTTAGCATAACAGAGTCTTCCTAAACAAGCTCTAAGGTGAGGGCTAATTTGATTCTTGCAGAGGTTTCAGTTTGGGGTTTTATTTCTAGTCATAAAAATATCACTGACTGTCCTCACCATACTTTGCAATGTTTTATCTCATTTTTCAATAGGAATCTAAGACAGGTACAGTCCTTCACAGGGACACAGTATATACTGCTGCTCCAGGCTAATGACAGAGCAGCATAGTGGATCAAAACACCACAACATCAAATGGAAATGAACAGGAAGAGGGACACAATAATCTGTTGTGTATTAAATCAGCAATTGAAACTAATCGGTAGGTAGCATTTGTTTGTACTGTTTTATCTGTTCACAATTATCATTAGCCCAAAACCTAAGACACTTGGCATTGCATTAAAAGCCATCATTAAATACCAGCTTGCTTTCTTTAAACTAACAATGCTCTAATGAACAAACAAGTTTTTTCCAAGTTTTAAGAACAAATGTAACATTTAACTTTATAGGGACATAAAATGCTTTCAATTCTTACTTTACATCCACGTCTCCTCGCACAGTGTTCATTAGATTGAATTAAAAAGGCCATTCTGGATGCTAGGTGACCTATGGCTACCTTTGAAGTCCTGCATGAAGAATAACAATCTCAGGTTTTGTCTTGTCCACCAGACAGACTTTTTCCAAGGGCTATGTCACGAAACAGACCTCACCAGTGCTCGTGAGTGTGACAAGCACACAGTCACAGAGCAGACTTACAATAGATGCATTTCTTAAGAAAATTCAGAGATGTTCTTTCATGGGTTGCTCACAGATCTGCCAGAAGAACGCTGGCAGATTTATCAGCAACATTTTAAGAATGCCCCAACTGTCCATCACCTCCTCGACCGGGCTGGCAGGTAGGATGTGAGTCTGCACCACAGCTCCCCCAGCTCAGTCTACGGAGCTAAGCCTCAACAGCTGAGAGAGGTGGGTCTGCACTACACTATCTGAGAAGAATCTGAGAAAGTTCAAGTTATTACTCCTCCCTCCACCTCACACATGCATTCCTGGCTGAGCCAGGAAGCTGGGGACAAGGATGTGTGATCCAACACTTGCCCTACTTCAGCTGATAACACAACGGGCTTTCCTGCAGCTCCTGCCTGCTCCTAGTGAGCCTGATCAGCATTCTTAACCGAGTGACGAAGTGCCAAGATCCACAGGAGGAAAACAAAAATAATTTATTTAACAAAGCTGAAGCTACTGCCATCAGGAAGCATCAAACACGAGTAAGTTTACAGGGTGATTTACAGGCTGTTCTGAGAAGAGAGGGTATCTGAAACCCTCCATGTTCTTCTCTCCTCACAACAAACAAATGCCTAAAGCTGAACAAGTAAGAGAAAAGAAAATCTTGTGTGAATTTTTAATTAAAATCAGGGCACGAAACAATGGAAAGCAACCCTTCCTTTGAACATTATAAACGTCAAAGCTTCGGAGCAGCGTATCTATTTGGATTATGATAAGAAGCAATGCACTCAGCACTGAATAACACAGGTATCGACAAAATCAGAAAGCCTGGACTCAAAGAAAAAGCCCCCTACCCATAGGTGTGTTTTGCTCAAGCACCCCTTCTACAACATGCCTCTGGGCAGAAATGTCTCACGAATTTCAGAATGCTGCAGTCTTCTAGCAAAACCTGTTGCCAAAAGAACAAAAACATTTATATACGCAAGATGTATTTATTCTCCTGTATGAGCCCCTGTTGAGCTGAAGGACACGCAGAAGTGAACCTCTTCAATGCAATACGAGGTGGGCTTGCGGTTAGAAGTGAACTGGTGAGTACAAGGTTGATGAAGAGTTAGGAGATGAAGTATTATGTAACACTGCACAGACTCAGAGTAGCAAGGACAAGAACCATACTACAAACTTTTTTTTAAAGGAGAACTCTCATTTTTCTGGTTTTAATAAGCTTGTGTTGCAGCTAAACCGCACAGATCAGGAGAGTTCCTTGTGTTATTAAAAAAATAGCAACACAGAAGAAACAGGAGCTCTGTTAAGAAGCTAAGGTGGGAACGGACCAGCTACCACACTCAGTCCTTAGCTAAACAAGCGCACAATAAGAGCAAACAGTCATCTGCTCCCTCCCGTCTATATAATCATGTAAAAGCTGTTTTGCATTCTTCTGTATCCATCTGTAATAATACAGAGCTATTGTGGACTTCAACTGCCCAGTCCTTGGCTAAAGCCTGTGATCTAGCAGCAGCAGATCATCTCCTTTCATTAACGTATTGTATCAAAATGCTAAATCATTAACTCACATACAGGAAGATATGACAAAAGAGAAAATACCACTTGCTGCTTGTGCACCTTGTGATGTCTTCACCTGGTACCCAATTTTGCACAAAGCATCACAACTGCATGAAAGTGTACGCTAAGAAAATAAATACAGAATGAACAAAGATTCATTCCTATAATAAGCAACGTTTGCTCTTCCTATTTACAGTCTTAATCAGAGTTTCTGTTACATTTAAGTTTTAAAAGGTCCTTGAATGATGATCAGAGATAAAACTTTTGAAGAGGAAGCAGTATCTGTGTGTGAGTCAAGAAATATCCAGTGTCAGAACGGAAGGGGCACAAAATCAAAACTTCTCTCGTGGTTTTTAGAAAAGTTTATTCTAAATGTACCAAGGCCACCTAAATGTCACATCAGTGACAAACTGTTCAGGGTTTGTAATACTCCTAAATTTCCCAGGTAAGCTGGATTACAAGAGCAGTAACCCCTTTCTAACTTTGTACTTCGTGTAATGAGAGCGTTATCTGCAATCTATTTTTGACTGGATTCCAAGTTTTCTATTACAAGAGAAGAGCCTTACACAGCCCAGTCATGTACTATCAGCATTCTTCTGACCCCTGGTGCCTTTTTATTCTCAAGAACATTCACTAGAAATTCACAAATGATTTCATGACATTTAGTAAGTCATCTCAGCACCGAAGTGGAAGTTTTTTTAAGAAAGCAGTTGAAAGAAAACGATAATGAAGGGTTGTCGTAAAAGAAAATGATTTCAATATCTAAAAGTATACTAACAATTCAGTCCCAACAGCCTAAAATACTGAGACATAAGATACCAGGTTCCCTGTCAAAGGAAATCAGACAAAAGTATTTGGACGAAATGGATGAAGAAATTCTAAGAAATAAGGCCCTTCTGGGGGCATTAGGGGTGGAAGGAGGAAGGCAGCATCCTTTTTATGCTAAGAAATGAGCTACTTTTTGTGAGGGACATTCCCAGTGGAGTTTGTCAATTTACCCTGTTGCAAAACCAATCGTTCTTGGTTTATGAGCACGAGTGATGCAATGCTGCAGCGGAGATGGATGGAGATCTGTGCTAAACTACTGGGTTAAGTGGGCTGGCTGATGCTGTTTCATTTGCCCTTAAACAGTGCTGTCCCATGCTCTCTGCTTCAATACGGGACTAACGATCTACTCGAAATGGCTGAGATAGAGAGAATGGTTCCTGCCTTCTCTCTCATGTCAATCTGCTATTAGATCCTTATTCATTTATTCTCCTTTCTCTGTTTCAATCAGAAATAAAAGCAATTCTGAGTGTTTGCTCAGAGTAAACCCTGTATCAGAAACTTGGGATGTTCAAGAGCTGAAAAGAAACGACGGCTCATAGGAAGTGAAAACAATAATAATTCATTTAGTATGTGCTCCAGATCCTCTGCACAGTACATTAATATGAGCCTTTTAAAATTCAAGCAATAATTTTGTATGTCTTTTCCTTGCTAGCCTGTGTGAATCATCACCCTCTCTTGGACTAAGAAAAGAAGGCAATAATATCCACACTTTATGGATGAAGTACAGAAGATTAAGTGTCATGCCACAAATCAAACAAAAGTCTTTTAGAAGAGCTCCCGAACCAAAGTCTGGCACTTTAACCATATGATAATTTTCCTCTGCCAGGTATTTCAATTTCACCCCAGTAGTTCAGGAGGTCCCATTAGCACAGAATTCATTCCAGCACCTGTCACCGATGAAGGTGAAAGAGATTAGAGTTCATGAAGAGGATCCCATCTGTCTCCTCTGTATCGTATTTTCCCCTTACATGGGACATGGCTACAGAGCGCTGCCAAAGGAACTGGGAGCACAAGTGGAAGGGAAAGAGCAAACGACACATTGCAGAGGCCACAGCAATTTTCAGACAAGAGGCTGTGCCTGACATAGACACCAGTCTGGACCTTGGAGAGAATTAATATGAAGGACTTGAGGGTGAAGACATCACAGGATGGGTTTCTGGAGAACTGCCATTTTCATCTTCATTAGATTTTAAACCAAGCTGAAGAAATAATTAATCTGTATTTCTAATATTTTTGTAAATAATGCTTCTTTACTATCCTCCTGCATTGAGTTCTGCACTTCACAACTGATGTGCAACTACTGGCTTTGCCTTCCATGCTTGCATTAAGATCACACATCTTGAAAGCTAACCCACCTACCCTCTCTTTAACCCCTACGGGACACAGGCTGATTTTCCCCTGATAACAATCTCTCACCTATCAGCAAGTAGCAGCACAAAATGTAACATATGAGAGGAACCACGATAGAGCCTCAGAGGGGAGCCACTGGTCCCAGAAGACATTGCTTCACGTCGCTCAGAGTCTCTTCTCCGTATGGGTGCAACGATCCCACAGCAATGAGGATTATACAGCCCGTTTGCAAGGCCTCCGAGATACAATGGTAACGGCTGTCAAGGTGCACAATACGAATCCTAAGACGCCCACTCCCTGTGCATACACCTGGGAATTAAATGAAAACCAAGTTAACAAATTTCCTTCAACTACGACTTTGTTACTTGTATGATATTGTTACCTACTACTCCAATAACGCTTAGCACGTTGCACAGCGACGGAGGAGATGGTGCTTCTGCATTTCTGAAGCTAAATATGGGGACAGCGGGGATGGACACTCCTCACCTAGGGTGTACACAGATGTCTTTACACCGCTTTCTGCACACAGAACAGAACTACTGGAACTACACAGTTGGTACTTTGCCTTCTCCCAAGTCCTGTTCCCGATTTTAACCTGTGGATATTGATGGTATCTGCCCAGTAAACCCTATTAAAAAATCAAAATAGTTTCTTGAGTCAGTACAGGTTAAGATTGACACTACACAAACAGATAGCTTGGGCTTCTCCCAGAAAGGAACATTCATTCCCTTAAGTCCAGTTTTTGTCAATTTACATTAATTATTAACATGTTTCTAATGAGATCCCTGAAATGCCTGGGAGTCCATAAAGATCAGAATCTTCATAATCTTAGTTTGGAAACATCTTTAACTACCCTGGTCCTTAAGGATTAACTTCAAACCTTGGCATTTTGAAGCCCCCTGTATTCTCATCTCTTGCTGGCCATTCCAGAAGGAGATGCTCTTGGAAGATGTGACAAACTAAATTTAATCTCCTCAACCAGAAGAGGACCTAGTCCCAGGAAAATCTTGAGGAGATTCTGATTACTAATATGATCTTTTGGGCAGCTAATCCCTGTATTTTCGGTCTCATATCAGCTTGAATATTTCATCTTTATATTAGAGGAATAGGATGAGGACATTGAATGTCAAGGATTTGGGGAATGGAAATCCTGTATGAACACACAACTCCATTGAAGTTAATTTCAAAACTCCTACTAACTTCACTGGGGCAAAAAATTCATCCTTCACCCTGCAGTATTCAATAAACGGATGTGATAACTCATCCCAGCTTATCCCAACAAAGGCTTTCCTACGCAGGACCCAGTTGTGCCTGAAGCATGCTAGCAACACCTTAGCTTCTTAGTGCAGGAGGCACGTGATCTATTTCAATCAATGAGCTATAGATCACTAAGACAGAAAGGTTTGGTGTTAAAAAAGTAAGTAATGACTGCTTTCTGAAACGGCTATTTTGGCTTTAAGTCTCAGCTGCCCATCTCTGCTGAACCTGCAATACAGAGCACAAAGTTAAGCAATGAGAAGAAAAAAGAAAGAATAAATCATTGGTAGCAAGACAAAAGCGAACAGAAGATCCTACTCCTTATGCTCAGGAAAAAGTAAAGTCAATGCAGAAGAAGTATAATCCTTTTCATATTATCATCAGAATAAGCTTTTAAAACTTAACAGCCGTGTATCAAGTGGCAGGCAAAGTAAATTTTATTCTTTTATAATATTCTAGGCTTGGAACTTTCAGGTGCTTTGCTTTTTTGTTGTTATTTTTATTGCAATATTTTAAGGTCAGAAAAACCTGTTATCTTATCTGATCTACCTTCCCAGCTATCACCAGTCATTAGCTCTCACATCTCAGCCAGATCTCTCCATGAAGAGCTCTAAGAGGGAGCACTACAGTTCTCACAAAAATGTCAGTGACTGAGCTGCCAGATGTGCCAGAAGCTCCTACAGTGGAAGAAGCCTGATCGAGGGATGTGCCTGCAGATGAACTCACAAATGCCAAATATGCCTTGCCGTTACAGGAAGAGAGTGAAGTTAAAATTTGCCATTAATCTGGAAAAATGTTTCACCACCCTTACCTTTCCTCATTTGATTTGTGTGTATGTTCACCAACGTTCCAAATACAAGTCAGGTTTATATGCAGAGCTACTTAAGCTGTGTGTCAAAAGAGCACAGTTGTGTTTTAACAGCCAGCCAGACACGCGCCCACCCAATCCATTAAAATGTCACACAGCATCTCAGGAGTTCAGCAGAGTAGTACAAAACCCCTATTTTGATTACGCTGTTCTGATAATGAAAGCAAGTGAAGTTCCTGTTGGCAAGAGGGAAAAAAACAAGTAGAAATCTCAAGTCTACTTCTAGCGAAGCCATGAGGTAACAGCATGGCAGGAGATGGAAGGCTCCGACTCACGCTCCCTGAGCAAACAGCTGCAGAGATGTAGAGCTGTACTTCCTCCAGATGTTCATTATCACTTGGCCAGATGTTACCATCCCTGCAGTGGAAAATGAAGCACATGACACCACCTTCTCTCTTTCACTGTTACTCAATTACTCTGACTCCACTTGTCTGAACCGTGAATGAAACCCAGCCCCTGATCTCCCATGCTAACTCACTCACATCCCCAGGAGGAGATCTGCCGCAGCTCCCCTGCCAGATCTCTGAATCCAGGTACATGTACATAGCAGTCTTTGCTGTTCAAGGTTCAGCCACACACAGGTAACTGAGCAGTGATTTGCTACCTGTGAGATAGATAACTGGTATTAAACCAGAACTCACAACAGTAACTCTGGCAGCTTCCTCTGAAAATCCCAGCCTGTCTGCCTGTATTTAAACTGGTGTGCATTCTGTGTCTTCCCTGCACGGAGCCAGCTCTCACTGCTGAGTTAATACCTTTCAATCCATTTTTATGTCTGTGCTAGGGTTTAAGGGAGGTGAGCGGACAACTGAAGCCTTCCCGTAGCATAATACTGCTTTGCTACTTGTTATGACCTCTGAGAGCCTTCGGGCTCTGAATTATAACAATACAGTTTCTCTCTGTTCCAACTAATGAAAGGGCCTATGTAAAGATAAGACGGGACTGGTGGTATGTGAACTTTTAGATAAGTTAGCTGGTTTAATATCAGTCTCCATGGACAGCAGGCATTAGGTATTCCAAGATCAAAGAGTTCTTTTTAATCTAGCAATTAATCATCTTCTCAGCTTATTCACAAATAACAAGCATAGTTAAAATCTTAATGCCAAGGTATTATAAAATAGGTCTGCGTATATCCCTTACTGCTCTCGCAACAAAATCTCAGTCTTTGAAATTGCTTGATCCAAAGACTTAATGATACTGATACTGGTATTACTGTGATACAGCCTCCAGCCTAATTAATGCAGATTTCTAGTCCACGATATTCTACCTTTTCCTTGACTATTCAGTACTCTACAGCAGCAGCAAAATCAGATTCTTATCACACTATTAGCTGAAAGGAGACAAGTAGACACATCTTACTCGTTTCACAGTTTGTGACAGTAAAGCCTGTCTCCTATTAAGGACCTTCTTGTAACCTCAATAAAAGTTTAGATGACCTCTAAAAGGAGTCAACAGAGAACTAAATGCCAAAGCCAAGTATCAGGGTACAGAATGCCAAGAACTACCCAAAGCTGAGAGGAAACTTCAGTCCTTCACTCCTGCCCACATGCAGTAATAGCACGAGCTGCCAGTCTGGAAGGACGTTACAGAACAAGCTGCAGGACAGAGCATCATCTGGTGTTAAAACATGACCACATGTTTTAATATGTGGTCTACCACATTGGTAGAAGGCATGGTAGAAGGGGACTTGGCAAAAGTAACACCATGAAGTGCAACAAGAGAGGTAGGAAGAAAGAATTCACGTGCTTGTGTATAAAAAGGACAGACAACCAAATAAACTGTATTAAAAGTGCAGTTTAGTAGGTGGGCCTGAGGCAGTCAGTCTGTCCCAGGAGAATACATTTCAGATCTATTTACACCTAGAAAGCGTACAATGCCCTAAGGGTTTGGGACTTGCCTTGCATTTACCAGCTTGCTTTACAAAACATTAATGAAGAGTCTCCTCCTTCAGAAGGCATGAAGCTTCTCATGGATAGGATGGTACAAGAGAAGAATAAATGTTAGAGATTACCTGAAGAATCACCGTTGGAGCTGTTACAAATTCAGAGTAAAAATAATTGCTTTTAGTTATAAATAGCCAAGACATCTTCCTCTGCAGAGTGGGGCGAATACGTATTCAAACCACCATGCAGAGCACACTCATCAGTGAATGACACTGCACATGAGACATGGCTAGGATGGCTGAGAGTGGAGGGAAAAAGAAAAGCACTATCTCTTCCAGGCTTATTAGAAGATGAACCAGTAGACACTGCAAGAACTAAATTGCTATGTACACCCACAGGCAACTGTTCCAGTATATCATTTTAACACAGAAAATGTCAGTAACATCTGAAGTTTTCCAGATCACCACAGAAAATTGCTTAAAAGATATCCTGATAAACTGTAACGAAGAACGACAACACTTCACTGCTGGCAAAAGTGGTGCTGAGTATTTGTTATCTAGTGTTCAGTGGAAGTATTAGAATCCCATTTCTCACCTGATCTTAATTTTTGCTGTTGTTAAAGTATTTTTAATCTACAAAGAAATAATAAGAAAATTTCCAGTCACTGAGCACTATTTTTAAATTCTTTTTGCAATGTACAATCTTACCAAGCAGGTTTCACTGTGAGGAGGACTTGAAGATTCTGAGGCAAGGGGTTGTCAAGTGAGACAAAAGGATATAATTTTCTGAAAGGAGAACCAGGCTATACCAGAGATAGAGCTGACATTCCTACCATGGCAAACCAGCTTGCAGTAACGGATCACACACTAGTTTCTTCAACAATTCGCTGAATATGTCCACAATTCTATTAAGTTAATTGTAGGATTCACTACAGTATTTTAAACTTTTTGAGAGTCCCATCAATGAGAAGATTTTCAGGACCTGTAAGAGTTATTTAATAATTTTTGTAGCCTTTCCATCATTTTTATCCCATCTGCTACCCACACAACCGCTGTGCTGTTGGACACGCGTATAAAAACACTACACTCCTGGGAATGGCTGCCACAGAAAATGTTCCAGACACACAGACCCAATGGCTACACATACAATGTTGAATTTAACGGTGCAAAGGAATAAACAATTACTGGGACTGAAATTCAGTTGCCTGTACTACTAAATTGCTAAAATAGTTCTGGTAGAGTTATAAATAAATCTTGTATCAGAATTTAGCTCAGACCATGGACTATTCCCAGTAGACTGTCTGACTTTTGAGTCTGTTCTGGAAGTTCAGTGAACTGGATGGTACGAACACAGTCTGTTTCACGCCTCTGATTTATTAGTACCGCTACAGCCTATCAGTCCATAGATTAGAGTAGCAGGGGTGGGGCAATCAATCACGGTAAGCGAATGTTCAGAGCGCTGGACACGCGTGTACATGTTACACTGTACTATGCACGGACTCGCTGAATGGACACGATATATTCAAAGTTGGCACGTACCAAGTGTCAGCTGGCCCAGGACAAAGAGCTGTTGTACAGTTGAACAAAGCAGCAGCAGCAAAGATTTAACGGGACAAGGCAACGTGAGGCTATGACAGAGGAACAATACTTTGCAACAGCAAGAGAGCTGGAAAAACGACACCTAGCCTTGGACGCACTGAAATGGCCAGCATGGATCTGTCTGGGTAATGCAAACTAGTAATAAAAGGTAGTCACACGCCATCCTCCATTACGTTCTGCTTTTTCAGGGAAAACATCTTCCAAGTCTGGAAATTTCCTGACGAGAAGTTTTCAGAATACAAAGCTCACTCTTGCTGAGCCAAGTCGTCTCTTTACAAAACGAATCACACTTTAACATTCTGCAGTACCTCTGCAGCGTATTCTTCTCATCAACCTTTCATTGCCGTACTCTCATCTTTTCTCAACCCCACACACAAAGAAATAATTACCGCGTACACTTTGGCTGGGATTGCTTTACCTTCCCACCTTCACCGTTGTTTGCTAGGGTCAAACACAACTGGGTGAGGAAGAAGCACCTGTAACCATGAATGGAATAAGAAGTCAATGAGAAGCATTATTCTGTACACACAGCATCTCTTCTACTCCAGAAAAAAAAATGAGACAAACTAACTATCCTATTTTTAGTACAAAATGTATGTGAGGTAGGGCCATACGCTTAGAAACTTTTTCAAAACCTTAATTAAAGTTGTCATACAGATACATACTTGACAACTAAATCAGCATTAAAATAGTTTCTAGGAGATAAATAATTTACAGGTTTTCACAGTTAACAATCTTCTTTCTGGAAATAAACTTCACAGTTTACTATAAAATGATCAAAGAGGGATTAGGTAGCTGTTCAATTTACTGGAAAAATGTTACACCGTATCAATGAGATTGAGAAAATGTCTAAGGAGCTGAATATGTTAGAGGAGATGTAATGAATCTAAACAGTGCTAGAAATTCAGTGGGTATGGAGTCATTAACGTTAATTTTATGAATATTAAAATCACCAAGGGGAACAAATTTGCTGGCACTAAAGCTGATAATGGCTAAACAGTCCAAAAGATTTCATTTCTAAAAAGTTTAACAGATACATTTTCAACTCTGAATTTGGAGATTCTTCACAACATATGATACAGAAAGCATAAAATACACAGGGCTCTTTCACCTTCCACAGATTTGTCTACTCTAGAAAAAACTTCAGCGGCCACCCAGTATCCTTCGACAGTTTAGTAACAGAGTGCCAAGAGGATAAATACAGACTAACGCCTTCCAAATGGATGGGCTACTGAGACACCGTGGTTTGGAGCTCATTTGGAGTAAAGGAGGTTCCAAAACAAAACCTGCAGTGGAAAATCCCTCTGTCAGTGGAAATGTTTTTCTGGCATTTTAGGGTTTTTCTCTGATCCTGTGCTGGTTGCCAGCATTATAGCTCTCCCCATTCTTCGGGCAGGGGACATGATAGGATCACTATGAGATACTGGTCTTTCAGGCATTCTGTGTTGTGTAAGGCACACAAATTACCAAAAAAAAAAAAAAAAAAAGCTTTGAATAAAAGCCAGCCTTCGCAGTGGAAGTGAAGGTACCCAGAACAACCATGTTCAGTTTCACACGACCATAGTTTATGACAAAAAATTCTGTGTGGTCCCTCACGCTGCCTCAAGCATGATCTTATTACTAACCCCATTTGGTCCCTCCTGGCCAGTCCGGGAAGAAATGGAACAGCAAAATGTGCATGGGAATATGCTACGTGTACAGAAACACAAGATGTGACTTGAGATCACTCCATCCTGAAACAGCTGATGAGTGAAGTTCCCAGCTGAAAGAATTAAGAATCTCTTTCCTTTCTATTCCCAAAAACTTCCTCAAATTGTTCTCTGAAGCAACAAATAACAATTAGCAAATAGGAAGCCCCTCTCTCTCCCGCCTGGTTTATTCTTCTCCCTTTTCTGCATCTTGACATGTTTTAACATCAGGAGATTCTGTGTGCACACAGTTTACAATCCACCTTTTACATCTTAGCTTTCAGTACTACTCTGGAAGCTGCTTTTAATACAAGCCTTCTTTGCTTTTGGAATGGGGATCTCAACAATAATTTATCAGAGTTACAACGTCTCACATTGGGAAAAGTATGTTTTTATCTCCAATTCCCTCTAGTTTCTTTAGGAAGAATGTAATTTCTAGGTGATGATCAAAATCTTGCTTGTCGTAAGGGAAATTTGCTTCTTGATTATGGAAGTAGAAAGGAAGCTCTATCAAATTTATTAATATATATTCAAGGTGTACTTGGCAACGCACGTTACACTGAAAAAATGACGACTTTAGAATCTCACAGGTCATAAAAAACAAATCTCCAAGTCTAAGCTGCAAGCTGAAAATGAATTAAGAACAACCTAAATGTACAGAACCAGAAAATATTACATATCCACACCAATACATATTTAGGAACGTGTGAATTGTGAATCTTTTCTATCTTTGAAATGACCACTGGGAAACAATATGGGACTATAGGACTAGTCTCGGCAACAGCAAATTTATGCCTCCTAATGAAAATGGACATTCCAAAAAACGCCACTCACCTCATCTGCTATTTCATGCTGGACACTACAGCGACATTTCCAGGCAATTTACTTATTTCATTTTCTGTTACAACAGCTGCCATCATCTGTGATCTGAAAATACTACAGGACTGAAGAAGCCGATGTCTCATCACAAGTCAAAACTTTTTAATACAGTTTGAAAATGAATGGTTGTGAACCAGTTCCCTAATATTTGCCTGACATTCCGATTTATGAACCCGATTCTCTGGAGAAATGTATTTCCAGTTTCCATACCCACCTCTCCCCACCAGCTGTAATCACCCTTCTTCTCTCTTCCCAAAGAATTCTTTGGTATCTCCATTCATTATCATTAGCAAGCAAGAAAATTATTACTGTTATTTCTCCCTAAATTGAGACGTGGAAATTGTTTTGAAGTTCTATTTCATGCTTTTAAGTTATCACCACTTAGAAACAAGAAACATACTGAAACTGAAAAGAACTCCCACTGAAGTGTACTGTAACATCCAGAAAGTTTCTTGTTAAAACTTAAATATTCAAAATTCATGCCACTGAAGCGTCTGCTTTCTTTCATTTTCCCACATCTACTTGAAGACAAATGTGGGAACAGAATAATTAGTTTCTATTGCAATGAACTGTAAAATTTATAGTAGATTATTAAATTGAGAAGCCTAGAACAATATTATCATTAAGGATTTATAGGTTATAAAATTCAAATTATATATATTTCATAAATTCTCTCTGTTCCTCATAGCTATTACGACTTGTCCAAATATCCTCCCTGTTTATTTCCATCTGACAGACTCCCGCAGTTTAAGAGAACCGTAAAAGACTTGCGCAGAGAGCTAAGGAGATGGCAGCCAAGTTCAGTGGTTAACAGGGATGCTCTTTCTGGTTACTCAGCGTGTTCTCCTGTGCTGTTCTGTGAGGTTTCCTGGGAGAACGACAAAGCCATAAACACCTGTCCTGGCTACAGCCTGTGGTTAGAACACCCTACTGAAAACAGGTTCTTCTCGGGAATCAGAGGAACAGCAATGTGTCAGCACAGTACGGCGCGTCAGTTTATCCTAGAGAGAACCACGCACGTCTTTCAGAACACTCTTAGTTCATGCTCTCAGTTCTGCTGACAGGCACGTTTCAGAAGCGGAATTTAGCTTCGTCCCCTTTTCAACCCTAACTCTTCCCCACTTTTTGTCCTCTTGCAGCATAAACAGCATAATGGCCCCTTCCCGGCAGCTTTGTACTGACACCTTGCTGAGAGCAGGCAGCAAGTGTCATTACCTAGTGATCTTCCAAATTGCCATTTTTCTTTTTCAACTCTTCCTCCTATATATCTTCTTGATAGAAAACTGCTATATGAAGTGCTGCTGAAGTAAAGAAATTCACTTCAGAGGTTTTGGAGATTTCTTCCCTGTTTTTTCTTAAATTCATGGCTCTAAAAAATACTGACAGTTTTGATGGAAGAGGTTGCTGCCAGCAAGAAAACAGATGCAAAATTGAGGAAAACGTGTGAAATGTTGAGAAGAGTAAATCAGTGCTTCAGTGTCAGAGTCACTGTTTCATTATTCAGATGCAGTAGGCTGAGCAAAAAAGATGAAACATGTCAAAAGTAAGAACGAGGGTAGTTCATTTATTGAAGTTCACTGAGAAACCTCAGCATCCAGCGCTTCTGCTTTGTAATATTTATAACGACTCTCCAAAATCCTCGTGCTTCTCTGACTCATACCATTCTTGACCAACATACCTAAGCACATTACTGCGGTGTTTGTTTCACTGCACTGTAATTTCACCAAACTCGACTGAATTTCACCGCTGTAAAGCTAACACTATACTGTAATGAATCAAACACGATTGACTACTTACAGCTGCAGAAAAGGCAATACTGAGAGAAAGTTTGGAGGAAATTAAATTCCTGTTAGAAAAAACGTCTAAAATACCTTAACCACAGCAGGACTGGATTTACTGCCTGTAAATTAGACCCCAGAGGGCTGAGTGCGGATACAGACGTCCGCTTATCCCCTCTGGGGGAGAGGACAAGTACTCCTGCACTTATTCCTGTTTGTCTTTTTTAATTAACAGCACTAACATTACAGAATCACAGAATCATCTGCTTGGAAGAGACCTTTAAGACCATTGAGTCCAACAGTCCACCCTGCACTGCCAGGGTCCCCAAACCATTAGTTTCGCCTCTTGGCAGAAATAATCTGCAGAAGACCAAATAAAGGCTGAAGACCACACCGTGACCAACGGCGCCACACTAGACCACATGCTGAAGCCAAGCTCTAATTCCGGGATATACCAGCATTGTCTGAACTTCACACCACCACCATCCGGCTGTATCAGAGCTGGGTTTGTTGTTATCTGGTCCATTTCATCTAATAATCTTCACTTTACTGTTTCCAGCAAGTAATTCTTCAGAGGGAAAAATGACAGAGTAAACCATAACCTACCTGATCAAGTCTATGGTCGGTTCGTACCCTAAAATGTTACTTTAGTTGTTGGCTTATTTTGTGAACCCTCCTTGCTGCAACTCCATAAAGAAGAAGGTTAATTTTGTTTTGAGAGGGTGGCAACGAAGTTACTTCAAAAGTCTTTACAAGTTCAGCTCATTTTTTTGAAGTGTTTACACTGGAATGCTAACGCAGATTCATTCACAAAAATGACACAACATTTCATAGTAATTTTTTTCAAATAACTTTCTTATCATCTTTTCATGTCCAACTTCACTATTGTTTTTAAAAAACCCTAGTAATAAAAATATTTTAAAAGTAAAGTTGGTTTCGTAACAAATTTCAAGGTTTATTTTTATAACTTGCTGAAAACCAGAAAAAAATCACAGTTATTTACCTGTTCAGCAGCCTTAACCTTTATTCTATGTTGCAGGCAACTTGCAGAAACACCTCAAACAACTGAGCCTGTCCCACATTTTCAAGAAAAGTCTCAGATTCAGCAATTTGCTTTTACAGACCTGCTTGGGCTTCTCAGAACTCCTCGTCAGGATCCAGCCTCAGAGAAGCAGCAGCACTTCAGAAGACAATATTGTCTGTGCCTTGCTGCTTCAGTTCTGCGGGATTGAGAGGAGCAACAGGACCAGGAAGAGCGAGCCCAGAGATGATCTTGCTACTTACCAAACATAAGAGCCATTAGTAGATGATTTTTACCCACATTTTTCTTAAATAAGGCTTCTCATTAGTGTCAAGTAGCATCATTTGGAATTTTTGCTTCTTATCCAACCAACACACTGAAGGAGAAAGCCTGTAGTGTTGTTTTGGAAGGATGTCTTCTCCAGGCCTTGAGCAAGTCTTCGCTCATCAATACACTTCATCTCTACAACTAACTGCACTTCCAAGTATCTGTCACGTGTGGAGCTGAGAGAGCAAGAAGAACACACATTCTGGAAGTCCTTTCAACTACTTTTCATTCCCAAATAAGCCTTGGTTATCCTGCAAGATTTTCAGCCTGATAGTAACCTCTCAATTGCACAGGGGAGCACATCGCTTATTTCTTGTGAATTAATATTTTAGAGCTTTTACTGTGCATTACAATTTTGCCATCTTCACTCCAGACCAAAGAGGTACATTTATCATTTCCTAGGACAACGGTTTTTATTCAGATTGTGCAGGGAAGAGTCAGAGCCACCCTAAAATGAGCTAACGACTAGTGCACTGAGGCAGGGAGGATGAAGGCAGGCTTACAAGAAATATAAAAAAGGTATTTTTAAAACTTTTTCTCTTGCCCCTTGATCAATTTCTTTTCTCAAGGTGCTTTTTAACAACAAGGCCGGGCAGAGTACTTGGCTCTGTCAAACCCAACATTCTCTCAACATCATTTGAAGAAATAACGATTTTCCACAAGAGAAAATCCTGTAGAAAGGGTTCGACAGATAGCCCAGCAGATACATTTTTCAAATGGGACAGACAGTCCTGCAGCTTTATAACAATTTTTGGAAAGCAGTTTTATACCGTGAAAACCAGAGACACTGCAGTTCCGTTCAATAAAATTCGACCTCTTGTCCTGGGCAGATGAAAGTAGCAAGGTTTGGGAACAAAAAACAAAGCAAAAGAAGCGAGTAATGAGCAAAATCCAGGCTGGAAGGCTTTAACAGAAATGATAACAACCAGAAGGATGTTTGGAAGTCTTCTTATACAGACTACATCCTTTCCTATTCAAAGCCTTTCTGCTGCCTTGGAGGCCCAGAGGATGCCCCTTATTTCACCTGAAGACCTCACTAGCACAGTGGAAGGAGACAAGCGTTGACCAGAAGTACCTGCCTCCTCAGAGCTCCCCACCGGGGAGGAAAACACCTCCCTTCCTCCTAACCCTCTGTGCAGCTCTTCTCCTGGCGTCTTTTTTCCCAAGGCATCATCACAGGAGAAGGCAGACTGCCAGCCTGCACTCCCTCCTGGGCGGCTCTTGGAGGGCACGGGTGCATTTACTCAGGACAACATTCGAAGGCGAGCAGTTTACTTTGTTGGTGCCTCTAAGGGAAGTGGTTCAACCGCTTTAAACAATAACGTTCCCTTCTACCAAACCTGAAAGCACAAATGAATTAAACCGAACTCCTCACTCAAGCCGGGCAGACCGTCAAAGCTCTCTTTCATATTACCCCTTTTAAGCCCAGTGAAGGTGTTCAACACTCCTGTATCAGCTCTGGCAACATGCCCGGCCCATGCGAAACACAACTCGTCCCCCGAGGGGAGGAGGAGCTACAGTGCTGTGCGGCACCAAAGGCCGGGCTAGTTTTCTACGCTGTCCACTACGTGACACCGCTCCCTGCCTGCAGCAGAGCACAGCCCATCTCTCAGTCCACGGGAGGTGAAGGGAAATGAGGGCAAATACCAAGCACTGCTTTGCAGATGTAGTATGTTCCAACTGATCTGCTCTACTACAGCTGTCCTCCTCACCCCAACTCATGACGCTGTTTTCCCCACCACACAGAGCAGGCTTCCATGAAGCCCAGCTGTAACTACACGTTGCCATAGACCAGGACTGTTTTGGGGCTAACTCCGTGTTAGATGTGTGTACAAGAATACCCCTAGCAGATTTCTTTGCAGTACATAGTAAACAACATAATCTCAAAGGTTTAGTCACACTAAAATATGTCGAGCTTCAGAGGTTAGTAGCACTGGCATAATCCAGTACCAGCACACGTACCTGCAGAACACACCAAAGGGCTCAGGAGCAGCTTTTCTGCGGACCAAGCAGTTCTGCTGAACGCTGCTCTAGAGGTGGATCCCTACATTTGCATAACGATGTTGACAAATCTCTCCTACATTTTAGCTTGATTCTTGGAGTGATTTGTCTTTAATATACGACCAGAATAAACATTGTATGGAAAGCTGTAGTGTGTTTTGATTGTCTATAGATGCTGCAAATAATTTAACAGGCACCCTCGTGATGTTGCTTGCTGGAGGCAAAACATTCATTTTCTTCTGCTTAAAAGTACCGATTTTTTTATTATTTCCTTTTTACGGCATTTTAGAAAAATACTATAAAAGAGTGTGTCTCATCTAATCTTTTATGAAACAGACAATGCCACAACATTCACTCCAGATCTCCTGCTATTAAGTTCAAGAAATGCCAGACACTTGGCCACCATGGATTGCAAGTTCTAATAAAGGTTTCAAAAAAATCTATTGAGATTTTGACTATTACAGAAGTCTTCAATGTGCAAAATTCCCCACACAGAAATATGTAAAAGATTCCAATTTACACTATGCTGCCTTAATACTTAATTAATACTTCAGCTCTAATTAATAGTTACTGACTACCCTCTTTATGGTTCTTTTTCTGATATCCCCTTTCCCTCCCTGTGTTTGAGGTATCAAACACAGATTTGGAATATTCGCTTTCTGAACACTTTGATAAAAAAATATTATAAGCTACACTTTGCACAAGATAACCCCCCAAAAGTCACTGTTTCAAAGTGAAATTACTCATCTATATTTTCAAGGCGTCTGTGCTCTGAAGCTCTAAAGGTTTAGCAACCCAAAGTTGGTTCCAGGAGCAGCGTAGATACGCAAGCTGGACCATACAGAACCCTGTTAAGGGACAACCCACAGTATCCCCACGAGTTGTTTGTCTCCTTGGACACAACTAAAATATTTTTGGAAGCACTGCTTTACATGCACTCCTGTCCTTATTAAAACAAACATGTATTCGCAGTATTAGAACACTGTAACTGAACGTCACGGTCTGACTGTTCCAGGGGTGTAAATCAATAAACCCACTGACCAGATAGGAACAGTCAAATCCTGATGCAAATGTTCCAATGTAAATCTGTGACAATAACAGTGCCTTACATGGCTTGTATTTGTTCTTATTATTTTTACTTTAATAATATATTTTGTTTTCACTGACATCTGTTTATATCCATTTACATTCTCTTCACTGACAATCAATACCTAGAGTTTCAGAATACTGGTTACACAGTGGAACGGAATTAAACAGTTTGGCCTCTGACTTCTGCTCCAGATGCAGCATTTTCCTGCAGCCTGTGCTCTGATGCCCACACACAGTGTTTCTGTGGTCATACTCCTTCATCGGGGCCAGAGGCTTTTCTAGAGCAAGGGAACAGCAGTTTGGTCCAAGACAAGCAGTTCCAGTGACCCTCACCAGTACAGAACAAGCTCATTACAGGAAAGACAGTCCAAGTAAATGGATTCAGCTGGAATGGTGCCACTTTATGGAAGGATGGCAAGACAGCAAGAACACTGCAGTCCAAGCAAATGGCCAACAATTTTGTCGTTAGTAGCAGAATAAAGCACAACCGCAGAGTTTTACTGTAGTTCCCAAGTTATTTGTGGCTGAGATGCACCTGAAAAGTTGGCAATTAGTAAGAAAATGTGCTCTTTACAAGGCTCTTGGAAATCCCATTAAGTCTGTATTTACTTACCATTTTCTCTAACTCCCTTATTGGACACCCAGCAGCAGTAGTTTCAGAAAAAGCAGTAAGAGAATAAATGTCTATCTTCCATTCTAGTGGAACAAGAAGTGGCTGAATTCCAGACTGCCCAAATTAAAAGTGAACAAACCTAGTGACATGCATGCCGAGTTCAACCACAGAATGCATCTCCGGAATACATTCACTACCACATTCATTCCGAACACAGATATTAACTGCAAACAGTACAGCCGAGGAACACTGAACTGCTTCAGAACATGGAGACTAGGAAAGAACCGAGAGATTTCACGGCCCTGCTCTGCGTGGTTCGCTGCAGAAGGCATAGGTTTAAGCCTGTACGATTTCAAACAAAGCCCGCGTGGATTCTGCCATACAGCTCTCATTGATGTCCAACCATAAAGTCACCCAGAAGTGTTCAGAAATGCGGGACTGTAACTTCAGACCAAAGCGGAGTAATCCCGTTTTCAAAGTTCCCTGATAAGAGCTGCAGCCTTTTGAATTTGCCTTGAGTTTCGGTTTGAAGATCTACAAAAAGATACCTATCTCTAAAGGACGCTGCTCAAGAAATGTCAAATGTAAACAGACTTTGAAGGAGTTAAACAACTGTTTCTAGAGCAGCAATGATCAATTTTAGGCTTATTTGTTGTTTTAGCTTGACTCAACAACACAGAAAGGAGACCTCAACACAAAGCAGTAACAGGCGGTGATGTGGGAGGTTGCAGCGTGATTAGACACTGCTGGGTACCAGTATCAATTCCGGGGTAAGGTACGTACGTACACGACGTTGCAGCTGACTTCATTTTAATATGTACAGAGTGTATGTCCTGACGGCCGTGTGTCATAACAGGATCCCATCTCCGTCTGACATGAATCCCTGGAGACTGCTCTCTCTCACCACAAACAGGTATCATACAGGTAGTTAGTGTGAAAGAGGTGTCTTCTGTTAGAGGGAGCCAAAGCGAAAAAACAATAAACTGAAAAGAGCTGCTTTTATTTAAAAAGCAGCAGGACAGGGAAAAATAGTTCTTTAAAGAAGAACCCTTCATCTCACAGAGCAGGCTTGGAAGATAAAAATGCTTCCCAATTTTCATAGATGAGTATCTAAATTCAATCTACAGACAGGAATTGAAACAGCAGTGGCCTGATTTCCAAACACACCAAACACTTCCAATTCTTATGGTCTCTCTTAGTTTTTATTATCATGCTGGCTTTTTAAGGTACCTCTGTATTGCATCCTGCAAGCTCACGCAAGTTTGTTGCATGCAAGGTCCAAACCCACCAAACGTGAGGCAGCTGCAGGCATGACCCTGGCTAAACAACGGCTGCTGCACCCGAAATACCGCACAGGACAAGGTGTTGTACCAACTGCACGGAGAGCTGAATTGTCTCCTTTGGGTCAGCGGAGTCATAAAATCCAGAACGGTCCCCTAGTACCCTCCTGTATGCTGCTCACGTGACTCACTGATTAAAGATGAGATTGCGGTGTTTTGTTTAAATAATGGGTTTAGATGAAAAAATTCAGGAGTCTACAACAGAAAACAGTTGCCCTGAAATGTAACCTCATGTGAGCTGATGGCTATTTAACAACCAAGTGAAATTTTTTTAACAAGACAAAATACATTCTACCCCCCCCACACGTGTGCGTGCATGTGCACACACACACGCACGTTCTCAGATTCAGGGCTCTGGCATATAATTTGAAGGCAATTTTGACCTCTTAATCCAAACACTCTGAAAGTCACAAACCTCCGAACACAGTTAAATCATCTGGGAGTTTTTTGAGATTGCTCATGGTTTTCTGATCACACATCTGACGTGTTGATAACAAGACTCCACATACACTACAGGGGAAAACACAGGAAAGGGTCTACCACTTCCTTCGCCATCCCTCCCACTCAAACTGTTTATTTTACTGCAAGGAGAGAGAAGGACTAGAGACCAGGACAACCCCTATCAAGCAAGAGCTCTAATCACAACACTATCAAAATACAGCTTCTGTCCCTGGTAACCCCCTTGGGCACATGGCTACCACATATCCAAGCCCCTTACTGCTACAAGACAGCCCACCCCTGCTTTTGTTCACCAAAGAGGGTGTCTGGGCAAATGAGAAGATCCTGTAGCCTAAGTAGTATCACTGTTGTTCCCAGTTCTCTGGGGTCCAGTGACCAACTGTCTATACTGGGGGGTAGCAGGTATTCCACGGGACAAGTAAATTTGAAACACTTTCATCTTCTGCCTAGCAGGATTTATATCCTGGTGGAAGTTCTACATTACAAAGGTGTTGCAAGCGAAGTGCAAGGGGAACAGTAAACACCAGGGGATGTGTTTTACGTACACTTAACAAACCTAGTTCAGAGGAAATAATGACATTACTTCATGAATCCCAGTAACACTTAAGTGCGAGATACGCTAAGCAACTTAGCACTGTCAGAGCAGAGATACTGTTCAGACTGTCCCGAAGCCAAGCTTTTAACACTAGGATACATTAATTTAGAAAAATGATTTATTAACACACAGACTCTAGCCATCCAGTGGGTTAGGCTGAATGCAAACCGACTCAGAATGAGTGATTGCTGGGAACGACAGACATTTTTCTTATTTTCCCATTTGAAGCAGCCATATGGCATTCTAAACGTTTCCCAAGTGTCCTGAAACCATTACATTCTGCTAACAGGTTGACACCCATGAGCACTGCCAGAATTGCTCTCTTCTATCCCTCATTATTCCCACTTATAACCTACCAACCATAAGTACTTGTTCTCTAGGATAATTGCTTCACCATAATTCACTATTAACTGTGGCCACACCAGAATGAATGGAACTAATACTAACAGAAATTAGAAAATAAAAACCCCCGAGTGGGTACAGAGGTTCACTTGGAAATCTCTTATGCTTCAAAATCCAATTAAGGAATCATGATCAAACCACTATCACTCACATCACTGCAGAAAGAGAAGTTATAAACCCTCTGAACATCTATTTGCCAACCTCTGTTTACAGGCACTGGCATCACTAGTGACCTAAGAAATGGAAATATCCATCCGCAGCTGATAGCAACTTCTTCTCCCAAACCACCCCACCACCATGCCCCACCCCGCCCCAAAACCAAAACAAACCAACCAAACAAAAAAAAATCTGTCCTGAAGCTGAGCCTCAGATAATGAAGACAATTAGACAATCAAGTCTGGAATCAATTGACAAGTCAACAATATTTTTATATTGTTAAGCTATCCCAAAATCAAGAATTAAAAAAAAAAATCCACAGTATGTGCTGTTTAAAACAAGCTTAAAATGCTCCACATGATGACTGCTCTAAAGAGAAAATCACTGTGTAGTAAATCAGAAATACTGTTTCAGCATGTTCATCTCAAATAGGAAGTAAAAGCTTCCCTTCTTTAAAAATTAAAGAAATTAACCTCATTTCTGAAACCGGATTTTTGTGCACGTATTATTTCTGACATCAGTTCTGAATTCCTTGACTTCCACTGAAGTATGTCAAAAGGCTCTTCCTCTGGACTAATCCAATTCTTCCCTGCAAGTGGATCTCCAAGATGAAGAAAAAAACACCAACCTTTTCCTGTTGTTATTGTTGTCTTAAAAAACATACACTGACCTAAGGGTGAAGATCAGGATTAAGCAAGAAGCCCCACGTGCAGACGAAAACCTCCTGCTCCAGTGCCTGAACTTGCTGTCTCTGATACTGCCTCAAAGCAGCTCCAGCAGCACCCACCTCCTGTTCCCAGACCAGACCGGGACACGGTCTGCAGCAAGCCAGGACCTTTGCTTACACAGATGTTCTCTGAACGCTTTATCAGCTCCTCTGGCATCACCCTTCCTTTCGACCCCAGCACACCTCGTTAGGTACCATGTATTAATCCCACTCAACTCCACTGTAGTTCCGGGTCGCATCAATACTAACCCTTTCTCCAGCAGAGGGGGCGTAACCCGCCACCGACAAACTCAGACCCAATGTCAGTAAAGTTCACTGGCACCCACCTCATCAAAGGGCCGACCGCACTCTTCCCGAGCATGAAAAACACAGTCCACGTCAGAAACCCTACCAAGTTCACTGTCCATTAACCGAGTCAGCCGCGGTCATTACGGCACCGCAGTTTTCTTTACACTCAGTGAGGAACACCAAGTACAACTCTTCCAAATGAAATCTTCTCGGCTCATACAAAACTCGACTGCCGAAGCAAAAAGCAGATCTGTTTTTCAGCTGACAAATGTCTTATTATTAATATTAGACATTTCGTACTAGACCTAGAACATCAAAGCTTCCCTTATTGTAAAGGTCTTTCCCAACGTTTCTGGGACACGTTTATGGATACTATATGACTTTTCAAAGAAACTGCACCTCAGAATTTGGTTTCTATGACAAGAAATAAAATTTCAACTCTCTGTTTAGTTTCAATAGACATATTGAAGGTCACTGTGCTCTGCATATTTAGATCTCTAGAGTAGGCAAAAAGTGAAAAGGCAAGTAAATCATCTTAAAAATACAAGAGCCCAACCATAAAAATCAATTGTTTATCTTTTGCAGTGATGGTATTTTACTTTCCAAATAAAAATGCAGCTCTCTGACGAACAGAATTATTGAAGTAACACTGTACTACACCGCTTTAATTTCAGGTATTTGGGACAATGATACCATAAAATGATCTGAAGTATTGTTGTCACATAAATCTCCAAGCACTTTCTGTTTCCTTAATGTTCAAGCCTAAAATTGTTTCATTCTTTAGCTGACAGTGCACATTGTGTAAGTTGCAGTTTATCACTTTTCTTTCACTCTTCTCCAGCAGTTACATTACCGCATCCTTTTCTATTGCCATCGCAGGATGTCACTATATAAGTGACATCATAAGGGGAGAACAAGGATTTGCCAGGAACTGTCGGAATTGCTCTGCAGTGCTACAGAGCTCCGCATTTCAGAGAGAAGGGGACAGTCCTGCATTTTAGCATGCTGAACATGTGCACCATCAAATCTATTGCTGTCACCACAGTCCCTTGGACTGGGTAAATTATACACCACAGTTGGGTAGTAGAAAGGCAATTCTGTTGCCATATGTTGTGCCAAAGAGCTCATGCCGTGACAGGGTGCATTACAGATTATGCTTTCCCATGTGATGCCGATTTTCTCCTTCACCTGTGAGGGGTACGCCTTGTCTCCTTTAAGATTTTAAACTATCCAAAATAAAACAGTACCTCCAACAAGCTGAAGATGAAAACTTTGCAAAAAAATTAAAAAAAAAAAAAAGGGCAGAAAAAGCCCAACAGTTTTTCGGATTTTGGTACACACCCAGAATTCACTACACATCTCCGTCCCAGCTCTAAGTTAGTAAGTCAGAAAAAACGGAGTCAAGAACACTGTGATCAGCTTCACGCATTCTCTCATCAGACGCTCTGCAGTATTTTTGAGTTTCTTTGGCTGGTTGATTTCAAATGCTGGCACTGGCAGCAGCTCACGCATAAAGAAAAGAAATACCATGAGAGTAGAAAGAAAATAGGTAGAGTGCCCCAGAGCATGTTTAAGAGATTTTGCTTGTCTGTTCAATTTATTACTGGATTTCATTATTTAGCAGAAGTGAACTGAAGGGGTTGATAACATGCCACGAATGATTTCACCCATCAGCATCCAGCTCAGCTCAGGAATAATCAAAAGCCACTGCTACATGACTGGAGTTGGGCATCGGAGAGAAAGGAGGTCTGCTGGAAATCTTGTTCTTTGGACGGAAATGACCACACCATGAAAATGAACCCAGTGAACACACGGGCTTCATCTGACAGGGCGCATCTGAAGATAACTACATTTTAGGCATAACTACAGAAAACTACATTTTAGGCGTAACTACAAAATACAGTATGTAAGATGAAAGAATGGACACTAAGTATATGCACCATCTCACATGCAAAAAACTGCTCCTCGGGGTAAAACGCTGAGGCAGCAGATGCACATGCAATCAAACACTTCTCGTATTCTTCAAGAATTAAAAAAGATACACTCCCTAATACACACAGCCCTAGTCACACCAGTTCCACCCACACATCAAGAAAGAGACTGAGATATGATTTCAAGGAGTCATGCAGGAGTATGAACCGCAGCCCACACTACAGTCATCAGAACTGCTGCTTGCAGAACCAGCAGTCAGTGAACACACGTCTTGCCCACCAAACACAAGCCGAGACCTGCTAGAACACCAACTCCCACGGTGATTTGCTGCTCTTACTTTTTTAAACAATGATGAGATATTTGTTATGCCAGAAGGCAGTCTGTAATCCTCACCCCAATTTCAAGGTTACTAGAACATAGTCCTTTTGATTTAAGGCCTTTCGCCTTCAGCTAAAATAGAGCTTACTCTAATTATCTTCATTATAACATCCATAATTCGGGGCTCCCATGGGCACTAAGGTAACGAGGATGGCATAAATTTTTACATCCACTGACCTCTAAATCAGTGTGAGCTGATTTCACTGGAAGAGGGTACAAAGTACATTCTTTGCTTTCCACTTATGTTACGAATGTCTGGATGAAACTTCGTCGTTAGGTATGCGAGACTATGTCATCTGCATTCCTGCTCCTCAGTGCTACATATAGCTCATGGTCCAGATGCTGCCCACATTCACGGCTGTTTTATGTGCCACTTTCATTGCCAAGTTGCCATAAAGCCCAGAAAGGTTTACGGCCACATTAAAGAACATTCTCACATCAACTGCTTAGTCACTATATAATAGCTCCTGGACACCTCCTCCCTCTGTAAACTTTATAGGAGATGCTCATATACAACCAAAAGGACCAAAAGCATCACGTGGTCTTTTGCCATAAGAAAATATTGCGCAACCTTCCTCAGCTTTGTGGGACTCCATCTGCTCTGGGGTTCCCCAGACAAAAGAGTAATGTGAGAATGGAAATGAGTATTCAAGGGGGGGAGGACAGAGAAGAATTATTCTCTTCAGGTGTGAGACATTTAAATGAAAAGAATAAACACTGTCCCTACACGTGCAGCCTTTTCTAACAAAGATACCCCAAGATGGACGGACTCAGTTACTATAGTGAATCGTGACGGTAATGGCAGTATGGAGAGTATTTCGAGATGAAAAAGAGCAAGTCACATTATGATCAGTAAACACTAAATCTGTGATAGATCAACATACACTTATCAGCTAACCTTCTGTTCGGTTATTGAATAGGAATATTTACTATCTAGAACCGGGACAGAGGTTATTACATTTATTTCACATATTCCATCAAGACCTCTCAGACAACCTCATGTTAAGAAAATGCTGTAAGTGAAATCTGAGCGGATTTGTTATTTCAGTATTTCTCTTTTTTGTTTTAGCATGCCACACTAGTTGGCAATTACTTCCTACTGTACAATCTATTAAATATTCATGTCAGATATTATTTGCATAGAACAGCTTTTCTCTGATAAAAAATACGTTATTCGTTCACTGCTTAGAAGATTGACCTAAGGTCCCTACTTTAAACACACGGTTATATTGATTGTGAAAATACACTAGGAAAATTATGTAGTTTATATGCATGCATTATTTCTACTGAGTCATCCTGAAGCTTATAATTTAAGCCTCACTGTTTCAGGTAAAATGAAATTGCTTCACTAAGTAAGGCTGCTTTGATTTCAGCTTTGCCAGGCAAGCAGAAAATCTTCATAGTATGAAAGGTCTTGTTCATATAGAATGTATAGTCATGCATTGATAAAATGGTATGCATTCAAAACACACCATGCCTTTGTCCAAAGATTGTTTTGCAAAACCCTTTTTTTATCTTATGTAAATAATTCCATATCCTGTATTAATGGAAGATCACCATAAATGAGCCATGAATTTAGACTTCCAGAGCACTGCTGCAACTATTGCATTATACATTGCATACAGCGGACAAGGAAAACTAAGGAGCTTCCGTCAGACAGGAATAAAATCCCCAAACTGAACCAAAAGAACCCCAAGCAACAACAGAAAGATAAACTAACTGGATTTAAACTAAAAAGAAATTTACTTCTCATGAGTGTGTCCCCTGGAGGAAGAAACTCTGAAATACCCCACATTTTAAACCCTTATCTGCATTTTCTTTTCTGCCCCTCTCACTAGACAGAACAGTTTAAGAGCAGGAGGGGGTGGGGGGGGTGGGGGGGAGGCGTAAAGAAAAAGAGAGGAAAAAGAATGGACACATTCTTTACCCGCCTTCCTCTTTTATTTGGAGCTATGCTGTTTTCTTACCTCCAGCCACCTGCCAGTCTTTCCCACGTCCTCTCCACCCTTTATAGCTCTTGCCTCCTCGCCTCTCACTCGAGTCTCTTCTGTTTTCACCCCATTTCAGTCCTCTGAACATCAGAGGGAACACCATCTCTGGTATGGTTATTCATCATAAAAAAATCAGAACGACAAGGAAAATTACAGATGAACACTTAGAGGAGTGACATTATCCTGGCAGTGCTGCTTGCTGTGACAGGAAACCCCTGTCACCGGGAAGCCTGTTCACTTTCTAAGTCCCAGCACTCAAAGTAGGTTTCAGGTTATGTATAAGCTTTGCCTATGCACAGATATCTCACTTCATGGCTTACGAGGTCACACTACTGCAGATGCAATTACAACGCTGAGCTAAACCATGTGTTTGAAGAGTGGATTCCCTTCTGTCTCTTTGGGATAATGGCCTAATAGGACCATGCTTGTCCACAATAAAAAGCCTGGAATATGGTATTTGCCTAAATTGTAAAGCCAAGACAGAAGTTCTCTGAAGACAGCTGAGGTTGGTATCCTGGGGTATCCAATACTCTACATGTCAGCCTGATGAGTACCCTTCTGTATTTTACCCAATGTCCTCATTTAGTTCTGTGCAGAAAGTGAAAACTTTAACCTCAGTGAAAACACTGGCAAGTTCCTGCTGGGTTCTACTACCTCAGAAACTCCCCCACAGCACTGCAGGGTTAGGGAGGTCGCCTGGCTTGCTTTGCTTTCCTTTATCAACTGCAAAGTTGGGGGGTTTTTTGTGCAAGAACGAAGATCAGATGCAGATCGTAAGTAGGTTTTTTCCCTCTCCAAATCCAGCTCTCCAGTTCTAATACTGTGTTCCTGTAAACATACATACCCTTGTTCTCCTCAACCCTAGTGATTATTCCATTTCATTAAAAAGCTGAATAATCTAGGGAATACACAGCCAAATTTCAATCTGCCTTCATAAATGCAAGCAATACAGCAAAGATTTGCCATCATTTGTACTCACTGTGACATGGTGGAAGCCAAGCATAGTCAACCGGGCTGCAGAACAGATGCAGAGGCTCTTAAAGGACTGTGGAACGCACTGGATATAGGAATAACAGCTAATAACATCCTTTATCTACCGACATATTGCAGCGTATGTGTTAAAAACCTATGGTATTGGCTTTTAGATTTTGCTTCAAGACTTCCTTTCTTCTTAAAATGAGGAGAGAATTAAATCAGTATTTACTTTCAGTTTGCCGAATGATGAAAATTATTAAAAAAATAAGGAGACCATCTACAGCAACATGGTGAACTTAACCAGGCTGGGCTACAGACAGCTGTGATTCCAGCAAACATATTTTTTGGGACAATTCTGAAGCCCTAAGCTACATGTTCCACATACTACTATTTTTCTATCATTTTCTTATATTTCAACAGGAAGACAGACGTAGTGTCTCAAAGATGAAGGGTCTATCTAGTTCTATGAAATCTGTAGCAATAGGCTACACGAGTTCCTTATGTGGTCCCTGACTCATTTGCAGAGTCAGACTAACTTACTGTTTTTCTATATATTTAACAGGACCAGCTTCTCATATAGTAACTTTGGTGTCCCAACAAACAAAGTATATACTCTAGTGAACACCCTGCTAATGAATAATATTCTTCTCAGTGTGGAAGAAAATCATCCTAACCAGTCCCGTAACACGGGTATTGCATTTTCAAGATGTAAAAGTATTCTGTACAAACAAATCAGGTTTTATTATACCTTTGTATTTTTTCCACAACTTCCAGAGATAGTCAAGAGTGAAACTAATCTTTTGTTACTTTGTGTATAGGTTTTTACATTCAGCCAGTAAAGGCTCTTTTTCTTTATCAAATTGTTTATTAAAATGATACAACAGAAAAGTTTCCCAAACGTGGTCATTCAACAGAACACTGCACTACACCAGAACTAGAATACTCCTCCTAAAATGCTTCTCCTAATTGGACCTGAGGCTTTTCCCTTCACATTTTTATGCAAGCACATTTTATAGTGAGAGTGGGTGCTTCCTACACTGCTTTTGCAATACAGAAACGCATCCCAAGAACGTATTTCTAGAAAAAATACATGTAAGAACAATTCACATCTTGCTCTACTGAGAACCTGGAATAATTTCACTGATGTTTCTGAAATTATCCTAGTGTACAGAAGTATTAAATAAAAGAAAATACAGAGCCTTTTGTCTCCAAGGTCTATTGCTACACAAATAATTAATTAGGGTAGCTTGTGTGCTGCAGGCCTGTCTGTCTGACCACTGAGCAATTAAATAAAGCGATTCTAGGACCTCTAAGTGGTTGCTTCTGGAAAACATACCATCCTTCAAAACAAGAGAAAAAGCATTCTTTACTAATTCAATTTTTACATAATTATAACCCAATCAATCTTATATAGACTTTTTGGCATCGCTATTCTCTCATTGTTATAGCAGTTCATAATTTAGTCTAGCAGTAACAATCTTGACAACAAAGTTTGGACGCGTTCCAGGCACAAGGGCAAGGGACAATTTCTACCAGAAACATTATACGCACATTTTACCATTACTTAATACTGCACGGAAGAGATACACATAGAGATTTAGATTTGCCTTGGAGAAAGCTCATAGGCACTCTAATCATTAGCTAAACGTCCACCAACTACATTAGGGAATACATCACCGTTCTGAATTCCCCCAAAAGCCTAAAAATCACAAAAATAGGAACACAGGATTCTCACTGACGCTCTGCTAAGAGAATAAACTGGAATTGCAGCACAACAGTTAGCAGCGCGCAAATAGAAAACACGACAATATGTCATCAGCTCTTTGGAGGCTTACCCAAAAACCGCATCTTCAGGCTTAAGATGACGAAACTCTCATCATAAGAGTTCATGGGGGGTCACAGAAGACCGAATATAACTCAGACACCTGGAGGCCTCTCTAGCCTTCCCTAGGGATTCAGCAGGGCAGAGAAGACTCACAGCTACCATTAGCACATCCTACTGACGATCTTATCCTTGTATCCTTGTCTCAAGCACAGAAACGCAGTCATAGAGAATAAGGCTCAAGCTAGGGAACACAAAGGAATGTTTTCACAAAGTGTATGGTAGCAATTAAAAAAAATAAAAATCTCAGCAGTTGGACAGACACTATATATTTGCTTGAAACTGATGTCCAAAAGGATTTTTCTTCTACTTCAATCGACAAATTATGTTTAGGATTACATGTGCTTATTGCAAATCTTACGATACTATAGAAATCAGGGACATTCTCAAATTTTCCATAAGCAATGATAATACTGACCAATGCTGATAGCTCAGAAAAGTTACAATTTATAAATTTGAGGTTCAATTACATATCACACCTTAATGCGATTTGATCTTTCAGCCACAGCCCCCCACAATCAGTTCCAGAGTAGAAACAAACAGGCAATGAGAGAGAATTTTTACCATGGAGCATCATCAAATTGCTCTTTTTGTACACTCTTCATCTGCAAATAGGCGAGGGGGAGATCTCATGTGAGGTGTGCCATGCTCTCAGGGAGCACACATGACCACCAACAGCGCCCTCCCAGTGAGCATCTGGGAACATTATCATCTCTAGTGGCTGAAAGACTGAATGGGCAATAGGAACGCACGTGCAAGCCTTGCGATGCTAGTGAAAAGTTGCATCGTCTCGTAAGGAGCTTTTGGGGCTTGTCTGAGGTATAAAACCGAGGCTGATTGTTCATCACTGGGGAGGGTTTGTTTTGCAACCACTGTTCAAGCAGGGGTTCGTCAATTTTGTGCATATTAGGTTCGGAAACTACCCTCCTCGCTGGGGAGCATTTAGTGCCACGAGGCAAACACAGATGTTCCCCAGAAATCCCCAAACACTCTTGTGTTCAAACATTCGCAACATTTTTCCAATCGACTATGCTAATCTTCACTGTCCAGCAGGTTACAGCTTGTCTTCAGCAGGATCAGTTCTGTTTAGATGTCATTGAAAATTACGGTCATCTTTAATATTTCTCTCTGCCATTGAACTCGCCCAGTCACTGCTTCTAAAGGAAAGGTTGGGCAATTTTAAAGGAGCAGTGCAGATTGAGTAAAAAGGCTGAAAACGTGACGAAGAGAGAGGCCTATTTGTTCAGTTTTATAATTACCACCCAAACTGCTCCTGCTACGTAATCCTTACAGGTTGTAATTACCACTCCTTGCTTTCACCCAGGCGTTTCGATCAAAATTTATATTTTAAGCTCTATTCTTCTTCCTATGTGTGGCTAAACTCCATTCTTCTCCCTATTTGTCACCTGGAGATTTTCAAAGGTGCTTCAGATTCCAAGGAAGTAAAAACTTGTCCATTTTTTTCTTTGAAGCTCAAAAGAAACCGTATGTCAACACTGAGGAGTTGCCATTCTCTCCTATGCAGACTCAAAAGACTCTGCTGATATTTATTTTCTAGGTCAGATTGTTCTCATTGAAATGTATTCATCTGCCCTTAACATAAACAGATGAAATGATTCTTAGGTCAGCTTTTAAAAAAAACCTCTTTCTTGATCTAAGTGTTACATTAATTATCACCTATACCTTGAATTATACCTAGGGATTTCCAACTTAGGAGTTCCAAGATTGTCACTGGGATACTCGAGTAAGCTGCAATTCACAGCAAAGGAGGAGCGTCACCAAGAGCAAGGTTGTGTTGTAATGTAAATACAATTAAATCATTAGACGAAGCCCACCAGGCTCAAGTGTTGAATACCAGGTACTTTGAATCCCCAAAAGCATAGTGAAAATTGCAAAAGAATTTGGAGCAGGTCAGAAAACAAGGCTGTGATTCTGGAAAAATCAGTAGACGACTCATTTATTACAGGCTGCTCTGTAGTCATGCCTCATATAAACAAAGAAATGGCCCAGTGTTACTTGTAAGAATCACGGAATCCGCCGTGATATGTTTTGGCTTGAGGCATGTGTTTGTGGTTTCAAGCTAATCCCTTAATCACTGATGTGAAAATTGCTAGGGATATACAGACAGGATAGGGTAGCTGGGATCCTCAGCACAGCACCGTCGGCTTTTGCTTCAAAGAACAAGCACGGTTTGAAGAATAAACAATTATCATCTGATGTTATACACTTAATTTAATTCAGGGTAACAGAGCGATATCTTTAAAAGATAATGAAAATGTAAAAGAAAAGAACGAGAAACAGAACAGGATTTGCTCAGCTTAGCACAGAACAGAAGGAAACTGTGGCATGAATAGCAGAACAGCCACTAATAGAAGGGCAGTAAGGACCAGAGAGCAGCCCGCTCTCCCGCACCGTGGTGTAAATTAGGAGTACCTTCTCCGAAACAAATTGTTTGGGCTGCATCAGAATAAGGTCGGAATGAACGAAATGAAACATCACACAAATACTGGAATCCAGATAATTTAAAATGCAACTTGATAAAGAGAATTTGCACGGACCTCCTACGTAGCCAAGTAGAAGTGCTTTGATTCTACAGGGATTTGTTACAGAACACACGCCATGTGTAGTGCATTGATCTTCTGTGTATTTCTTTTCCTGGGCACCCGCAGGACATTTACACAAGTGCCGGGGGAAAGCTCTTCCTTTTGAAACCACCCTCGTTAACAACACAAAGAGAAAATGAGAAGTAGGATGTGCAGCCTGACTTCTGCAGGAAGAAAGTGTCAACGCTGCTCAAACAGGGTCAGCCAGAGCAGACCGCCCAGGACCGTGTCTGGGGGGGTTTCGAGTGCGTCGAAAGGATGGAGACTCGGCAGACTCTCGGGGCAGCTTATTCGGGTGTCCGATCCCGCTCACAGTAAAAGAGATTTTTTCTTATGTTTAAGTAACTACAGCTTCAGTAACCACAACACCACCTGGCTGATGAAACACAGCTCGCTCCTTAAGCTGTTTCTTTCTCTGAAAGCTTTTTCGCCTCCAATATGCTTTGTAAACGTGGAAACCATTTCAAAAGACCATACACTGGTGTTTTCTAAAGTACCATTTTCTGCAAATTGCCATTTCATAGTTTAGGTGAAAATGCTTTTGTTCTTATTTGGCTGAAAACTCACCTAGAAACATGAACAAATCCCCTCGATGTACAATTCCTGACTTCTGGCTATCTCTAGCATGAGACAAAACCAGGAAGTCAAGCCAACCATTCTCTACGGATATACTGCACGTACGGCCTATTTTGGAACATCCGTGCTTAAAGATTTAATGTACCGTTGAGATTCACCATTAATGTTACACCATAAACAAGCTCTTTTGTTGAAAATGGTAATCTTCAGAACAGCTCTCCTAAAAAAACACACTGTAAAGCCAAATCCTCTGGAAAAAATTTTGTTTCACTGTGCTCCTGTCACCGGGTTTTTAGACCAAGCAGCCCCAGATTAATTAAACCAGTTCATAGCTTCTGTTACTCTGATTTTGGTATTGAGAGAATCAATTGACTTAATCTAAGTCTGACAAGTTCTTAGAAATGCAAGCTTAAATTTTACAGTAACGCGTGACCAGTATTCAGAGCCTGATTTTCAAGCCAGACCTATCCACCCCATTTAGGCATCCCACTCTCTGCAAGGGCTCAGTGCTTTGGAAAGCCAGGTCCATTCTGTACGAGCAACAGCAGAGTTGTAACTAAGCAGCAAGAAGGGAACAAGAGGAGTAGGAGAATAGGAAAAGGAAGAAGGATCAAAAAGGCACACCATGTGCAAGCCTCAAATAAGCCAGGAGAGCACTTGGCTAAGGATTCTGTAATGTATTTAATAAAATGTTTCTATGAACACCATAGAAACGCACTTCTTTTCCTCAAAGGCAACAAAGTTCTGATTTAGAAAGCACGAGCATCTCCCAAGAGTTACTGTCTTAATTTGCGCCAAAAAGACATGTCACTTTGCTCTTTCCTTAACGTGGGATAATATTCTGGGTCACAACATTGCTATAGTGAAACTCTTTTTCCCCCAAAGTGGAGATGAATCCTTTCATTCTCCTTCACATATGTATCAACAAAGAACACAAGAGCACAAGGTAAATTATGATCAAAGATCAGATGAAAGCTGGTGAGACTACACTATCACCGTTAAAACAGTCTGGCAGTTCTGCTTTCAGGTTTCTGGTAATCTACAGCTTTAATTCCTAAATTTTGATGGATTTCAAACTGTCTGGAAAAAGCACTTTTCAGGAAGGGAATTCATAGTCCAAGCTAAATTAGAATTGGTTAAATTAAAGCCAAATTGACCTCTAAAAACACAGCTTTCGGAGGTAACGAGGTGAATATCCTGTGGAATATTAGCTGTGTGGGAAGAAGCCTGGGCTAACTCGGCTCACAGAGAATCGACGTTTGCTTCTTGCTCGGTCTCACAAGGCTGGGCAAATCTTTTTTTTTTGCTCAGCCTTGTTCTAGTTGGTGAATAACAGCGACAGCATCTTCCTGCCTCACAGGGACGTTGGGCTCGTGACTGCACTCACCGTTCGGAGGGGTTCAGTACTACTGTGAGAGGGGGGGCCAGCACGGCAGGCTGTTAGATATAAAGGCCATGCAAACACAAGGGTTCACGAGGGTTGTTAACACCTGTATTCACGTTATTCATGTGTTCAGATGAAAGATCAAGATTTCAATTGTGATAAATATATGATATATAGCAAAAGTAGTGAAAAGCTACTTTAAATACCTAAATTACTTACTGCAGCCTTTTTTCCTCTAACGTCAAAAGAACCATTCAGGTGTCATATAGGAGGACGAGGAACAAAACCAGACCACCACCAAACCAATAAACAATGCTGCCTTAAAAAGGCCTTAAATCTTACGGCATAGTTTGGTTTCTTAAATTGACCTAGTAGGTTTTTTCCTGATCATCCTTACAATTTCATTTACTGCCTCTTGCCTTCTAGAGTGATTTGTTTTCTACTGTTGCATTTTGTTTAAATGCCATGAAAATACTGTAACCTCTCCATCAGAATGTTAAATGCTCCATTTCTAAAGTGCCTTTTCAAACTCAAGCTTGCAAATACATTTTTGTTTCATTTTGGTCTTTAATTGCTGGATTAATCTATGTGGACATGCTGAAGTTTTTACCGTGAAATGAATTAAAACATTCTCAGTAGCAAAGCCAGAGCTTTTCTCCCATGGGGAGCTGACTGCAGGCAGGATAGCTGTGACTGTTCCAGGAAGGACTGAAGGTTGTGGTTATGGGGAGGAGGAATTCCTAGCACAGCAATTTCCTTCTGTTCGTGCCTTTTTTTACTCGTGACACTCCCATAGTATTTTAGCATTGACATACACGTTCATTCACAGGAGATTTATGTCAAGGTGGAGGGTTTTCTCTTTCATATGAAACCAATTCACTTGGATCAGATTAATTTTGCTCTCTATACATAAGTGAAATCTCCCCACAAGTAATTTTTTATCATTACATACTTCTACTTTTTCAAATTTACCCCTTTTCCTCCTTTCGGGGTTTCTGTTGTTGTTAGCCCTGGTTCTTCAAATTCTCTGGAATTCAGTTAAAGCGTCAACGTTTCAAGTATATTCTAGCAGCATAATTCTTTTGTCGATTTGTTTCTTTTCACTCAATAATGTCCATTCCTTTATATGTTTTCATTGACTTTGTTAAAAAAGATGGTAAGATCTGAACAAAACGAGAATAACGAAGTTTTTGAAGATACGATCAAGACTTTAGCGTTAACATTTACAGAACAACTGACGCACAGCTTCAGAAGCACTTTAAATCAGCATTTTCCTACTCCTTCTCTATGACTAAGCAGGGTAATGTTCTGCTCCAACCCTGTATTAACATTTACACAATGTTACGATTAAAATCAGGAGCAACCAGTTTTTCTGCAGTACCCCTGGATGGAAGCACCTCACTTTGCCATAGGTGACAGCAGCAACAGGCAATATTGCCAAGCAGGAGCGGACAGTCCCCAAACCACCAGCCTACTGCAAGCAGGACAGCTTCTCATTTCTAACCACCACTTTACCTGTACCTGTTAAAAAAATAAACAAACTATTCAATCAGCACCCAAGGTTTGGGTTTTATCTTCCTTATCTCATGTGTTTTCTGAGTAATTCTAAAATCCGAAAAAGTAATTGCTGCACTGAACTCTGGTTGGCAACTCAGCTAAGGAGAAAACTCATCAAGGAGAAAAGAGGCTTGAACAGCAACTAACTCTACTCGCTCCTCACTTAACATGAATTCTGTTTCAGTTTCGCCCCTTAATAAACCTCAAGAAAAGTACTTGGATACAAGGTCAAACACACACTTAAAGGTAACATATTCTTATGGTATCTCCTACACTGCTCTTAACATTTTATAAAAATAGAAAATTATTGGAATGAAATTAGGCAGCGTCTTACAAGTGCTGTTATGTGTTACTTGTATCCAACTGGCAATATATCATGTAAGCGCCACATCTTATACAACTAATAAATCCTCAAATGATAAACTGATAATTTAATGTCAGAACTAAAGTGGTCATATTTATATTCATTAACTCCGAGCTTCTAGGCATTTGTCTTTCATTTGGTTGATGTCTCAAGAGTTTGGAAGTTTCTTAAACAAACCCTTCTCATTCCTTCATGACAGAGGACTGTATGGTAAGAGTTTTACCTTTGCAGTTTTAGAAACACAACTTGTTTTAACTTAGTCTTAAAAAATCTTAATAAAATCTTAACACAGTTTATCTATTCATCTGTGCAGAGGAGGTACTTGTGATCTCTGGCTTCCATTTGTTCAGCTCTTCGGGGCACAGTGATACTAAAGAATTGTCTCCTAAATAAGCTGAAGAAATAACGTTTAGAATGTGTGAATTAGAGGATTTTGAATCCCCAGAACCTGGTCAAAGCTACACTGTACTCATGAGCAGTACTTTCACTCATTTCAGTGCCCTTTGGATCAAGCCTCAAACCCTAACAACTGATTTGCTCCAAAAAAACCCTGGGAAATACTCCAACTGAAACTAAGTACAGGGTTTTAGAGTAACTTAGTTGTGCTCCAGTTTGATATTTAAACCTTTGCTACTGACTACCTAATCTGTTTGAAAATCGAATCTAAACAAAAAATTTCACTCCTTTATGACAGAAGAGGAATGATGAAGAATTAAGCAGTCGTCCAACATAAGACAATCAGTAATTCTGTGTGGCCGCCATAGCCGAGACAAAAGTCTCAGATCCACAGCTGAACAGGAACGTCCAGTGCTGTCTTTTGCCGTATATTCTGATATTTCATAGATTTTGAAGCAGGGTCCACAATGGACATATATATTCCTGCCTCTCAGGCTCCAGCTCTGAAGCTTGTTCCTTGAAAGCTAGTCTGAAGTATCTTCAGTTCATGGACAAGAAGAAGAAGAAGAAGAACCACTAGAGTGACTGAATGGCACAGTATAGAAAAATCTACTACAGAATTCAACATAATAGGAGATACATTTAAATCGGAAGGACTGAATTATATGTTAAGACCACACTCGATAGTTCGAAACAACCCGATTTTCAGTTCTCTATTCTCAGATCATATACTTAGAATTTGAGAATGGCTTCAGCTGAGAGGAGCCTTTGAAAACTAATTTAAATGTTTGGTGGGACGGTGATGTAATTTGACAGCACAAGTTTTTGTTTGCTTTCGAAATCACTTTTTAATTGCACTGCTTTCCTCTCTTTGATAGATAAATTTGCATTATGGAACACAGTAGAACAAGAAACCTGAATGTTATTAGTTTTCTATGAATTAACATATTATACTTCTAATTCCACTCAACTGCTGAGTTTCTAAAAAACTGTAGTCATTGCTGCTTACTCACCCTACTCATAGAAGCAGACCCAGTGAGGTAAGTAAGATGAACAGGATTCAGACCTTGCACTAAAAGACATGTCTATTAATTTTACTATTTAAACAGTTTGACATAATAGAAAGCATCCTTCATTGCTCTCAATTAATAAGAAAATTGCAGTACACATTTTTGTGTGTACTCTACCAGAGCATCAAACAGATATTAATTTCAATATTCGCTAGCTTCGGATTATTCCAGATATTTCTCTTTAGTGGTTAGTCATTTACCAAGCCCATAAAATCAATAGTGATTTTAGGTGGTACATACGGAATATTCCAAGTTTGAGGTTTTCATTACTGTGTCAGTTGCCTTAAGGCAAATATTTCTTTAATGGAAAAAAACGCCATTATTGTCTTCAAACTGTGATTGTTTCAAATACCTTGCTGTTTTTCATACGACAAAGATTTCTTTAGTCCGAAGGGAAGGCACTTGTGCAGGAGGTGCAATGCCACTGCGAGGTTGAGTCATTAAGACTGCCAAGTACATTAGGTACCCAAATCTCTGCAGACCCATCACTGGAAGCATAACTTTATTCAATATAAAGAGATACATCTTGCACTGTTAAGAAGTTCCCTCTACCCCCTCACAGGAGATAACTCCATCAGGTAACAAGGGAAATCGGCTTCTGTGACTTTCTTCTCAGCAGCTATCATGACTGTGTTAAGGGCCATGATGATGCCATTAAACTTCCATGCTTCAGGCTCACCTTACGGAGGGACACCTGGGATACCAGATGCCGCGTGTCCAAAAGCACTCGAGGGTAGCCTCCCACAGAGTACTCTGCAGAGACTGGCCATACCCACACTGATAGCATTGGCCTAGTATTCCTTGTGCACTGCATCACCCTTGAGCCTCTAAGAGACATTATTATTTTTTCTGACGTGGGGTTTTGGTTTTGTTTTCTTTTTTTTTTCCTGTTCAAAGTGAGGACTGGGCCACAACCTGCCACAATGTATGTTACTGTATGATGCTGAGAGGACATCCTCATGACGGAGGAGGGTGTTCGCAGGTGCAAAGCTTGCTGGACTAGCACTGAAGGACCCTGCAGGACAGAGGCAGCCAAATGAGACTCAAACTATTCTCCAATATTCATCTGAGGTTTGTACCTGAGGGAAGCAGTCGTCTCATTCCAAGAGGAGCTCGGCATTACACTAATAAACATGGAGCTAACCAGCAGAAGGGGACAGGGACCAAAGCAATCAGTTAAGGCAGACATGAACTCAACAGGCACTGTTCTGTTTAGTTATCACCTGAGAAGAGAAAATGGGACTATTTTGCTAAATACCATAAAACTGGTAAATACTTTGCGTCTATATTAATGGGAAAAATGCTACTTCCATTGCAAGTATGAACCCTACTCCACTGACTGTGCTCTTACAGAAGGCTCTTTGTATCTGCGAATGCCTGTATCTCCTGGTAGGAGACTACAAAATGCCAACTACTATGATTTCATGAATAATGAAAGCCTGTATTACAAACTTTTGCTACAATATTTGCATTCACATGATTTTTTTGTTCTGAGGTACTGTCTTCTGATATTGTAAAAAGTCTTGTTTTAACTCACCTGAATATCTTTCAGAGTATAGATGAAGGTCAGGGCTTTCACAAGCTTTTTTCCTCTGTAAGCCCATAATACTCTTATGACATTAAGGTGTGTACTTAAACACTTGATTGTTGTCTTCCATTTACTTAATATCTTGTCAAGGTTGCAGTACTGCCACAAAATCTGTTTAGTAGCAAAGCACATAACTGTTCTGCTTTTTAAGCTAGGCTTATTTATATAAATTTATTCCATAGCCTGCTCATCTTATTTTAATGGCCAGATGTTCTTTTCACATCTTAATAAACAAACACCCTTAACTAACTAGACTTTCTCAAACATCTTCATCCTAATGGCTTTGACATTTCTACCATTTTTAAATTGATTTTTTTCCCATTTGGCTACTTTCTTCTACAAAGAGTTAAGGGCACTGAAGGCATTTCCAACATAAATATATTCATTTGAAAGAGATAGAGGTATATCAAAACCCTGCTCTGAGAAGCAGTTTACTTGAAAACCTAACTGCAAGCTCACCACTTTTTCTAAAGTGAGCCTGACATCTGGTTTTGTTTACCATTTGGTAATGACATGAATTCGTACTAAGAGGACAAAACAAAATTTAAATGCAAGTACTCCCTTAGATGCACTGGATGGAGAATATAGCATTTTCAAGACTCGATTCATCTCCTTACAGTTTACACATGGAGACTACATGATGGCTTAGTTCTATTAAACACAACATTTAGTGTTGCTGCTTGGTCTACAAAAACAATTCTGAGGAAAACATTTCATATAAAAAAACCCAAACCAAAACACATTACAAAGAAAAAGCCAAATCTCTGCACTTCTAATGCAGCATTTTTGACCAGTTTTAATTCTGACTTTAAGTATTTCTTTGAAGATATGGAAACGGCTGTGTTATTTACCAAAGTTAGGCCAAAACCCCTCTGTACACCAGGAAAAGAGCTAATGTAAAAGTAGGTGATGAAAAGAGCACAGACTCACGGCAGCGATCTCACTTTGCCAACCTGTTAAGACACAAGGAGAACTGCCAAAATCCCAAACAGAGTATATTAGAAATATTTCAGTTCGGGGCTGTATTAGAGCCTACATTAGATGTCCGCTTAACGCACGATATACTCTCTCTTCCTCCAAGTTATTTGTTACTGACACATGCTGGAGCAGGCAGGGGACTGAGGCCAAGGCAGTTTTGCCCAGACCCTCTTCCAGCATTGCTATTCTGCCTCTGAAAAGCCTACAGCCATTAACGCTCACGATCAGAATTAAAAGAGTAAGATTAAAGTACTACAGTTCTGTCTAAATGGAATTGTCAGAGATAGTCTGTACTTCACAAAGTGTTCTGCTGAATTATGGAAATTTGTGGCTGACAACACATTTGCAGAGTTCGTTAGGACAACTCTATTTTACGTAAAAATAAAAAGAAAACGGAAGCAGCAATACAAAATAACTTTATGTAGCACGATTTCTCCTGTCCTATTTCACTTGTGCGTATGCGCTGGGTATTTTTAAAAATAGTCAACAATGACATCTAGACAGAGCTGTGCTCATCTGTTCTAATCCTGCAGGACCACAACTCATTTCCAGCTCCTCCAGCGGGGTTTTCACAAATTACTCATGCGCATGACTGGCCCAGAGGCAGCAGCAGCATGAAGTGCCAACTCAAAGTCCGAGATTTAAGAGTTCAGGCAAAATCCCAGACACAAAGGTAGCTGAGGCTGCTCAGCCTATTACAGGGAATTGCTGGCTCTTTGAGGTGGGAGACTGCCAGCTGTTAGGGCACTACCATTCCTAAAGCTTGAGTCATTCATGTGGTAAAGCTGAGAGCCACAAGATGCCACTCGCCATTCCTTTCATCCCTTTGGAAAGGTTTTGGCTGCAAAGAGAAATAAATGGGAGGGAAGCACAGAAATAATGAGCCATATGCAAAACCAGCAAGAGCAATTTACTCCCATTCTAACATTTTTACATCAGAAATAGAAGGCATTGTGCACTGTTCTCAGAGGTGCTGATCACAGAGTCCTGGAAATCAAAGTCACTGACATGCTCGAAAGGTGTTAAACACCCAGCTAAAATAAGAGTTTCCAATTATCCTTCCTGTCTGGGCATCAGAGAGTGTGGACTGAGGTAAGGAGTGTACCCGTGAAATGAGCAATTCCCTAACCATAACATCCCAGTATTGTATGGCCTGAGGAATGATTTCCAAACTGACATTTCATAAAGTCACTCTGCTCAAAACCAGCTTAGATGCAGGTTAACTCAGTTCAGGGAGCGTGGAGGCTTTGTACTGGCTACAGGGAGCAGACGGGCTGTCAGGACATCACGTAACAATGAGGACAGCAGAGCATCCAGTCTGGCGCTCTCCTGTAGTCTCATAAGGTTGGTATGCAGCCCATTCCCTCTGCCATGAGATTCACTGTTATTAATTAGGATATCACAAGCGAATGCTGGGAGCCCACAATTACAGAAGCCTGCTGAAGTATGATGTCATCAAAAATTGGTTCATCACAACAGTAAAACTGAAGGACAGGACCGCTAGAGCTAGAGCAATTTGCTAGAGCAAGCTCCAAGTTAGCAATCATCCAGAAAGCGTTCATCCACTTCCTACCTCTTGCTCCAGGTCCTTCCAGACAGGTTTCTATGTAGCAAACTCTATACAAAATAGTGAATAGTTGATACAGAAACTCGCCTTATTTTGCATATTTGCAGCTCACTAATTGTCCCCTTTATAATCATGCTTTAAACTTTTCAAACAGAGAGAAGACAATTACCAAGGTCCCTAATTTTATAGGAATATGAAGAGGAAAATATCAGGGAAGACAGAAAGAAGAATTAATCTATTAGAATTTTTTTCTCTCTTTTTGATAGCCATATTTAAGGAAAGAAAAGAGTAATTTGAATAGTATGCAAAAATGTAAGAGAAGGATAATGCAATCACAGAGGACCTCAAGCACTGATTTAATCCCCAACATTTTAATTACGGATTTTATAAATTAATTTTGATTATTCCTGAAAAGTTCTTCATGGACTGTGTTCTGAGGTAATAATATCTGATATAATTTATAATGTTAGGGAAATTCTATTACAACTCATGATTGCCTTCAGTGATAGTAATTATTCCCTTCTCAAATTTTGATCTACAGGTCTCATTTCAAGTGAAAGCAAAAAGGCTAAAGCTGGGGCTAAGATGGTTCTGTCTGTCTTGGACACTAGGGAAACGCTCCTTTAACCCTACTGAAGTAACCCTGAGACCTTGCAGGGAAGAAAGCCATTTCCCAGACAGCTTTTAGAATATCCTGGCTTTGATTTAAGAGAAACAACTTTTCACCATTTGGGTGTTCTCTCAAGCCTTGAACGGCTAAACCCACGAGTTAGACTGTGGTTGTAAGAAGGGGAGGACAAACATGTTTCCTGCTTGAGCCTTGAGGAAATACTCAGGAGTCCCTGGTAAGACGACCGCCTTATTAAGATCCCTAAAGGCCTTTCCTCCCTTGACACTGGGAGATGCCCTAACAGCGTGCTTAGATTTCAGTCCTCTTCCTGGATCTTTGCAGCACTCACCAGCCTGCCGCATTCTGTACGCTATTTCTGAAAAGGGAGAGTTCAGCAGTACCGATTATTCAGCCCTTTCTCTTCAAACTGCTGATGTTATTCACAAAATGCCAGAGCCAATTCTTTGCTTACACAAATTGCCCTTTTCTTTCCTCTGCATCTAACTGATATGAATGTAATTAACTCCATTAACTTTCACAGTCATGTTCCACCACTGCTCCCCTTTTTTTTTCTTTTCCCCCTTTTTTTTATTAACAAAAATGAAGAAAGCTCTGGACCTCTGCTTTCTGAAGTCAGTGCTGCACAGAAAGAGGCCAGGGAAGCCAGCTGCTCGAGAAATACGGCTTGCTGGTTATGACATAACCCGTACTGCAAGAGTTTGAGGCACTCTCAGACAATACACAACGCATTGTAATTTAGATGAACACTTGGCTTTGGAAGGATTTAGCCTATCTCAGTGACTGCTGATTGACATAAAATTAAAAGGGAGAAAGAGTGGCCTCGATAGCGGTTGTGCATATATTTAACTTGGTGATGTACTGAGGGAACGAACGGACTGCCTCTCATGACCTGTGTGGAAAGGCAGGAGAATAAAAATGTGGTTCTGCACTTAGCTTTTCCTTTTTAATACCTGTCACGTCTCAGATTTGCCACCTTGAGATGAATTGCTGCTCCTCCCATGCATAGTGTGAATTGTCTGATGAATCTTTCAAGCAGCTGTTAAATCTGGGATCCAGTAAAGCCGTGTAATTTATCCTGAGCCAGGGGTGGCATTCCTCTACTGCACCCAGCAGAACAGAAAGACAGGACTTTCAGTTTTGCCTACTATCGGGAAGAAGCAAGTAATTTCACCTCTTCAGTCAGACAAAAAAATATTTCCTATCATACGCCCAACCATTTATTGTGGTCAGCAAAAAATGAAAAGTGAGATCATAACAAGTATCAACTTACTGGCTGTTAAGGGAAAGTATGTAATCCCTCTTTTCTTCCCATATTTAGCTGGATTCAGTCTCCAAGAATGTACTAGAATGCAGCTGTCCCTGGGAAATGTTCTTCTATAGTGCAGAAACATTACTGCTTTTACAGCAGATTCCATTTTTGCGTTGGTGGGAAATCCAGAGAAAAGACATCGTAACATCTGGAACCATGACACTCACCTGTGGAAGGAGAAATGCCTGTGCCAATCAAAATAGTCCCTTCCACAGTAATTTTGTTTTACTCTGCACTTCAGAAACAGTAGCTCTTGAAATGACAGTCCTTGTATAAATGTTTGAGAGCAGAATCCAAAATATTGTGCTGTTATCGATATATTCTCTGACATTGTTAATAGCTGTATTTGATGGGGGAAAACCCTTCTGATATTAAGGGTAGATTGGATATTGCATCTACCTAGTCTTATTTTTTTAGAGGTGAAATATTATATCTCAGTATACTGTAAGTCAGAATGAAATAAGGCTAGAAATTTCACAATAGTCCATAACATGTGAAGTTTATAAATAGATGAAGCTGACTGACAACTGGTTGCATTTTTTTACTGAGTCATCTATTTTTTATTCGAAAACAAAGCAAAACAGAAGAAGTTTTTTTTCAAATTCAAAACACTGATAGATGACAGACATGTGTTGTACGAGACCTTCTCTGACTGTTATCAAATCCTGCAGAAAAATGCAAAAATTCAGCAAAGAAAGGCTATCCAGACATTTCATGGAAACAGAGAGGGACTGTACCAGTTCATGTTTAAAGAAATTAATCCTAATTCTATCTCCTGATAGATGGGACAAGATATTTTTAGACAGAAGGGACTATAGTAGGCATCCACAGGAACCGCCACCCATCAGCCCCGCACGGCTGGCAGGGTCACAGGAAGGTGTCCAGTGTTGGTGCTGTGGAGCAGGTACAAAGGACATCGGAAGTGATTTGCACAGCACACATTTAAGCCCTGACTAAGTGCTTAAACTATACTGTCGCTTTCTCAGTATAACTTGCTAGATATGCCCTCTGACAGTTAGCTCTTCTAAAAACCTCAAAGGAAAAAATGCAGGATGCCGCAATCCCTTCAACGTGGAAAGCTTTAGTTCTGCACCCTTCATGAGGATACAGAAGGTGAGCCTCTAATTACTGCTCTTTCACAGCCTGCAGCACCCTAGGGCTTCCAAACATCCTGGTGAAGGCAGGAAGGATATTCCAAGACTTCATTTGAATTCCCTTAAACTTTTGTCAACAGCCTAATTTCCAATGGAAACTGCTCAGCGCTGCTCAGCTGCCTTGTCTCAGCTTCTAAGCGAGGCCAGCCCTGAAAAAAAACGCCCTCATTAAACAAGATGGGCATGAAGTAAGACTCAGCTTCAAAAACCTCTGAACTACTGCAACGCTGAAAGGCTAATATAAATTTTGGGGGCTTTTCTATATCATGAAGGCATTTGGCCATAAAAGTATTTTATACACACTGTGGGCAGTAAACAGGAGGAAAGCGCAGGTCTGGAGGAGGTGACTGCAGCTTGTACCACCGCTGTCTTCTAGCCCTTTGCGGTGCTGCCATACACACATGCCCCAGGCACACGTTTTGGGTCTTGCTAAGACCCACAGGGAGCCTTTCTGAAGGTTTTTCCTTGTAGATTTCTGTCTCCAGAAGAAAATGCTTCTCAAAATTCAACAAATCACGATACAACGGCCTATTCTGCGGACTGGCAGAAAGTATTTCCAAGCTCTTTACCCCTGTGATGTGGGCACTACCACCTTCTTCCTCTTATCTTCTTTACAAGTGGGTTTTTGGACACCATTACAAATGTCCTGATATTTCAGTCTAGACTCAGGCATACTTAAAGGTAATCCTCCACAAACCAGGACAAATTCCACTGGCCAAATGATCGATGGACCATGTAAGTAAAATTGATGGCTATTCCTAGGAAAGACACCTTGGATGATTAAATGATATTTCTACTTCATTCTTAATTCAAAGCTGATTATTACATGTGCAGTTACTCATGTTGTACTTCCCAATTTGAAAAATGAAGGTAACAGGATTGAAAACCTCTTTAACAATGCCAAGGAAGAGACACACAGATACTGCACCAAAACCTTGAAAAAGGCAACTGTTCCGATCTTCGAGTTTTAAACCGAACATTCAAAACATCTTTTGTCGTTCCTGTCAACTTCCAACGTGAATTCTCACAATCTAATAGCATTGTAGCCATTCAGGAGAGACAAATCTCTGTCTTGAAAAAAGTTATGATACAGTGTGGCTTGTTGAGAAACATCAGAAATGCATCACACCTTGGACGACTGGTGCACTGGTTTTCTGATATTGTATGAAGATAGATGATTTAACACTGCATAATACTGCGTAATCTGCAAGTAGAATTATTTTGAACTTCTCATTTTTTTGCTTTCCAAGCCAGTTACATATTCCACAGGTGTCTATGACATAAGATAGTTTGTTTAAGGGGAAAAAAGAAAAATTAAAAAGGAGCAATTATTTTTTATTTACAGGAAGAAGGGGTTATGTTAGAACGGATAGTCTCTAATGTCAATGATCTGGCTGTTAAAGCATCCCTGACACTGATAACACAAGTGAACCACACTGTACTGTGCTTCATACTTAGCATTCAGGGAAAACACGATCTGTAGCAGCTCTGAAGAGTAATTCTGATCTCTAGAGAGGAGTCTCAATGATCCCATTAACATTGATCATGTTTGAAGAAGTCTCAGGCATAATACATTATTAATATCGCCCCTTTCTGTTTTTTGTTTAATGGTTTGAAAAGAAACAAAGGAAATTAGATAGAAATGTCTCCATTAAAATAACATAAGTGGTCAGACTAAAACCCACCAAAGACAGGAAATCCAGAATGAAAAGTTGCTGTTCCCACGGAGTGTCTCCAGCCATCAGCTGAACTCGTGTGCTATCCTTTGCAATATTGAATCCTGGCCGAAGTTCAAAACAAGGTGACTGGAGGATGAGTCACCTCCTTCCTGCAAGGTGATGCCCAAACCTTAATGCGTTTTTTGTGTATCATACCAGTAACTGTCTTCTAGTTCTTGCTCCTTTAGCACATGCGATTGTTCGCAGGAATTTCATCTTCCATGAAGACAAAATCAGGCTAGGAGTGAAAAAATAGAAATTCTCCAGGGATTTAATGGAAAGATTTTACTTAGAATGTTCATCTCCCAGGCTAGATAGAATGTTAAAAAAAATTTCAAAAAGCTGAAAAAAGAATATATTACCTCACCAGCCCCTTTTTTTTTTTTTTCCAGTAGTGGAAAAGAATTGTAAAGGAACGTGTCTGTTATGACTATGTTTAAAGGCAGCTTCAGGATCCAGAGCCAACGCTCATCTCCAACTATGCCAGTTCCAAATTATCCAACAAAATATTTCTTATCTATTTCAAAAGAAGATTGGATTACCCATCTCCATATACAGAGATACCTTGCACCATGCAGAAATATGAGCTTGAGGTGGAACCATGATGCAGAGGTCAGACCACCAGCTAGCCCTGAGGTACGCTGAGCTGTCAGAGGGAGTGTCCCGTTCCTCTGTGTCTACGAAGCCTGTCTAACCAGAGGGACAGGAGCCTCAACTGCTGTGAGTGAAAAGTGTCTGAGTGTAATAGAACAGAAACCTTCGAACAGAAAGAACAGACATTGCTACCTACCCATTCAACCCATCCCACTTAGCAAACAAATTTCACATTTCAGGCCACTGAGTGACGTGGTTCCCTTCATGCTCACTCTACCCCACATTCCCCCATGGCACCACATCCTTATCCACAGACTTACACAAGAAGTACCTTGTCAACCTGTAAACATAGTTTTGAGTTTTGGCCGCTTCTCTAAGGACAATACAAGTACATGTCATCTAGTAAGTGTTTTCAGAAGCAAGTTGCATAGTTTTATCACACAGAAACTTAAGAACAAATCAGCAGAAAGCTCTTAGGTCCATAATACGAGAGTATACAACCAATTGGATCTGTCATAGTATCTGACAAATAATTACTTACGAATTCCTGTTCTAGGTACACAGTAACAGAATTCCGTAAGTTACGAAGGTATTTGCAAAGACCTTTTCCATGTGCATGCATGAGAAGAGCAGCAGACTCCTGCCAAGGCCAAGGGACCTCTCAGGGCACTGAACAGGAATTCAAGCGCCAGCACAGAAGAGCATTGGGAATCCTGCGCTGAGGCTGAACACAACCGCACAGAGCAAGACTCTTTTACAAACACCCATCTCCAAAAGCTGCTTTTGAGGCAGATACATATTGTATTGGTTTCTTCAGAACACAGATGTGTGATGTGCTATTAGTGAACTGACTGGTATTATTCAAGAGATAATGTTCTCACAGTAGGGCATAAAAACTCCCCATGGAGAAGAAAAGCTAAGGAAACCCTGCACAGTCCTCTCTGAACGCTTTTTCCTCTGCAAAACTTAAAATATCTAAGGAGTTCCAGGCAATGGACAAGCCTGCTTTTTCTACCCATGCTGCTCTAGATAGGATATTTTTATGACCTAAGAAGGAGAGATCCCATAATATTAGAAAAAAGATTTGTACGCTGGGGTCACAACCTGGAACTGTAAAACTGACTGCAAATTTTTGCAAGTAGTCCAAAGTAAAAGATCACTCTGGCATTGCTAATAGGTTTACTAAAAGAGCTTACTTAGCTGCCAAATCAATACCAAACAGCAGCAACAATACCTTTTTCTTTCCCGACAAGTAAACTTCCCTAGTGGGAATGGCACTAGTTGCAGAACCGTATCTGCACAGGTTTTCTGAGCACAGCAAAGTCTTCAGTTCTCTAAAAAAATGGCGCTACAGGGAAAAGCATTCCCACTTCGTTGTAACAGATTTCCCCCTTTTTTAATGTGACCCTTCCAAACACTATCACGGAGCACTTCTGTACTAATGCATTCAGGTTCATCTAGCTGGTTTATGGTTCCTTGTTATATTAAGTACTGGAAAATCTTATTTAATTTCAAACCAAACATCAATGATTTTCTATTCATTTTTCACAGTGCCCTTTTTCGAGTGAAAAAAGATGCTTATGTAAGAAATTATTTCAGGATACACCCTGATTTCATATGTGTTTACACAGGCACATACATACCTCCATATATATATAGAGACAGAGAGAGCTATTTATCTCTGAAATCAAAGAAATGTGGTTGCTGAACTTTTCTTTCAGAGAACAATAGCAAAATAGCAGGGGGAAAGCAGCAGAGAACCAGGAAGAGCTTTAGTTAGAGTGAATAGCATGAAAAGATCCCAAACACATTAGAAACAGATTTGTGTCATAGTATTTCAGCATTAGGGAAATATCTAGTTATGTTGCCTTTTTAAAGTGCATCCCCAAGCAGTTAATGTCAGTTACCATAAGCAGGTAAAATTCCAGTTCTGTTCCTGTACTTCTGTGAAGCACATTTCTTTCGTTAGGGAAAATGTTTTCTATCTGCACCCCCCAAAAAAATTAAAAAAATTTAAAAAAAAGAGAGAAAGGAAATGCATATAAGATGTACTTCAAAACCAGTTGCTTTTACTGATAAGTAATTTTATATTTGTTCCATGGTTATTAAACTAAATACTGCAAATAGTAGGTTTTTCCTTTAGAGAAAACAAAGCTCACCAGCCAGCTGAATCCCACCAGGCATTACGGAAGTATACAAAAGCCACTGAAATGCAGCTACCAGAGGAGATTACAAAGTGATTTGTACCACTGTTCACTTCAAACAACTTGATTTAAAAAAAAAAAATCTGTCTCAAAAGAGGGCTAATTGCTAATTGCTCAGGAAAAGCAGCATGGTAAGAGAAAGGATAAATAGGACAGGACTTCAGGTGTCAAAGTCTCTTCTGGCTCTGGAAAGATGTATCAACCCGAAGAAGGATAAATATTCTGCCCTAGGCAGCTAGACATTGAACAGTAGTTCCCACATTAATACAGAAGGTTATCACCCTTCTCTGCTCTGATTTCTCTATCAGTCAACCACAGAATCTTGAATGACTCTTTCTGTTCATATTAGAGTTGAGGGATAGCTCTGCTAATAAGTTGTAAACGCCCTTCTGTTTAAAGGTAGACTAATTTAAGCACTCAAAGTCCACACATCTATTTGGATTTTCCTGACATTCGATATTTGCTTCGGAGTTCAGCAAGATTAACATTTCAAGGTCAAAGTCATTCAAGTCCTCAGAAAGTAACGCTTGTAATAAAATCCATTCCTGCCTTTATGCTGGCAGATGTCGGTTACTTCTCTTCTGCCACCTCCGATATCAGAGCATAACTACAGCCTTTTCTAAAATGGTCTCAATCATTCAAAACTTATCCAATTCATTTTAAATGTTTAAAACAACGCTTCAGAAGGAATTCAGTTCCCCAGATCACTTCTACGGTCTAGGTAAACACTGCTTCCCCATCTTCCTACTGCCAAAGTGGTATTTGTTTGTTTATGAGGAAGAAAATAATCTGAGTATTGAAGAAAAATCTCTACTTACTTCAGCATTAAGAGGACCCCTTTTACTTGGTAGCAGACTGGGTTGGGGTAGTTGTTTCCCCTCTGCAGAATTTGCCTCAGGAGATGACAGGGAAAAGCTGAGAAAAAGAAGAAACATCTGCATCAAGATTTTTCAGAAACTCAAAATTACAGATGCACATGCTAGAGTGGAGGGTTGAAAGGTGCTGCTCTACAGAAGCTTAAAATAATCCAAGTCAGAGATGGCCTTTTGTTTGTCTCCCTCACTTTCATGCATGAAGCCCCACCCCATCCCAGTCCTGACACCGGTAAGTATATGAATGGGCCATTAACTGGTTTGGGGAGCTGAAAAGCTAAAGATCTCCCCCCAAAGAGTGATGGGAGGAGGCAGTTAGCTGTCTGAGGCAGTTCGAGGTTAACAGAGAAAAGGAACAGGACCACAGCATCCCTAAAAAGCCCTGAGTTGACCTGGGTTTTCGTCTTTTTTAGAGCCTCCCTCCAGTCCCAGCAATTACAAGAATATTGGAGCCTGGAACCGATTGTTGACCTTTGGCTAGACATTTGGTGGATACACACTTTGTGCTACTTTAATTAAATATAGGGCAGATAGCCTGGACCAGTGGTCAGAAACTCATTAAAGTAATGAGAATGCCTTTGCAGCTACCTTCCAGGCTATCTTTGTGAACTCTTCAGGCAATATTAGAGATTGCAGGGTTGAGAACAGGTCCAAAAACCTACTAGAGGAAAAATGATGATGGGGGCTCATTATCAGATGAGAGAAATTAATCCAGATGGCTGGAAACAGGGATAGGGCAAGTTCAATCTAGTTCTGTTTATTTCCACTAAAATTCTTCCATCCCCAGCACATCAGCGAATTTAGAAAATGTCTGCATAAAATTCATATATGTAGTATAGTCCCAAAATGTCCAGGGAAAGCATCTGATGCTCACACGTTGCGATTTAATTACATTTAAAATTCAGTTAATAAGACGGACGAGTTTGAAAGAGTAGATAAGAATCTACATCCAAACTTTTCCCAAATCTCTTCTCCTGAAGTGCCTGCAACCAGAGATTCCCCCAGGATTAACTTGTCGAGTATCCCTTCCCTCACATTCTCTGTCAAATCTCTGTTCAAAACCTTCAAAAGCAAAGCAAAATCACAGAGCCATAGCTACGAGATTTCTGCCATCCAAATCTAAGGAGATGTCTCTACAGTATTGCCACGCAGCACACAGTCGAAGCACTTGTTAAACTCACAGTGGAACTGGTTTTATTAGAGTAAATTGTGAGCAAGCTCACAAAAGCCTTTGCATTATCATTTAAAACTCTGCACTGGCAAAGCGGCTTCTGAGCTTGTAGTGTCTTAAATTTTCCAAACAAGGGCGTACAGCTTGTCAGTCCAAATGTAAAAAGTTTGCCTGGCTGATCTTATTTCCCTTGGCATTTTCCCCTCTTCCTTGATAGAAGACAGCTTGATTGCTATGCTGATAAAAGAGCAGGAAAGCTATACGATACTGCCACCTCCATCAAAAAATCACTTCCTTGTCAAAAATCTATATATTATCGTTGTAGCTGACAATGGCTTTGGTGTCGATCCAAGGAAAGCTACTGGGAGACACTACCTGTGTTTGCATTAGGGCTTTGCTCTGCTCTGGCTAGTAATTGTTTCAGTCAGAGAACCTTTTTTTGCTGTGCTGTACTTGTCAGCTGCTTAGTGGGCAGGCTGTTGGGAAAACTGAAGCTTTGAGAAGTCTGTTTTCAAGGTAATTAAAAGTAAAGATTTTTCCACTTCATCTTTTTTTGCTGCCCCAGGATTTTTGCTCTCAAGCAGAAACTCCCTATTGTAGGGAACAGCACTTTGAAGAATGACACCTTTGGTCAGTTCAACCGCACTTGTGCAGCAGTGGTTTTAGTATGCAGCGCTGTGTTCAGCCAACTGAGAACGAGACGACAATTAAAATAAAGCTCTTGCAGAGTATCTGCATTCAGGCACACATACTATGTGCTTATAGAGAGATAATACGCCTCAGAGAATGAGATGGCAAAATACAGCTATGATGTAAACTCTCTTGAAAAATACCCAGCGCCGGTTAGTTAAACTATGTCTGTGCATACCAGAGCTCTTGTCATCTGAGTAATTCCACAGCATGTCATGACAATAAAGCAGAACTCCTATGGCAGAACAGAGAAGGGAGAGAATTTCATGATTCTTTCATTGGAAAGAACATTTTCAATAGGCCTGTTTTCTCTGATGCTACCTCTCCTGGATGGATCTACAAATTACTACCAAGATATACACATTGCTGAGGTGGTGGAACCCGAATTTAAAATGTTAACAATGGAGGAAACCAGAAGTTCTTATCTTTGCACAGCTCTTTCCAGGCTTTCCTTGATCTGTTCTCTCTTTTCTTTCCTTCCCACTTTATTTTATTCAATGAAAAACTGAAAAAAGGGTTAAAAGAAAAAAAGGAAACAAATGACGTGAGACAAATCAGTATGTTTCTGTCCATACGCTCTCTCCAGAAATCAGAAGATACAGTGAAAATAAAAAAAAAAAGGCTCTAGCAAAGATCTTAATAGGACATAGTGGCTGCCAGCACGATCAGTCACTGTTCAGGGCCTAACTTTACACTGGGGAAAACCAGGGAAAACTCCACTGAAAAGAGCTGCACCCATTTAAGGGGACGACGATTCGGCTCCATGAAGTAGGACTGCACATGTTCTCATAGCCCAGTCTCCCTTCCTTCTGTCAGAACACACGGAGGCCATCCAGGGGTTAAGGCAATTAATAGTCAGCTCCAAACTTTCTTCATTTGTAACTTTGGGAAATGAGGTCAAGAACTAATTTTTCAAATTCAGAAATTCATTTTCAAACATTGCCCTCAAAGTCGTCGTGAGCTCCAACTATGGCACTCTGAGGTCAGTTAACAGGCTTAATGATCACCGATCACACAGCGCAGCGCTCAACTGAAAACCATCTTTGGCTCTGATTTGGGTTCTGAGTAGCTTTGTACGAGATTTAGAATTTATGGATGATGGGAAACGGACATATCGGTATTGGCTTTGAAAACTGAGGAAAACTACGTGTAGTATTTTCAGCTATTCTTCTGTCACATAACATGGCCACAGAAAACCTTTATTTTTAAATTTCATGCCTTAATTTCAGGGTTTTTTTCCTTTTTTTTTAACTATCAAGTCATTTCATACCAACACAAATAGGAACACTCTGAATGAAAGGTCAAGCTATTTCATTACAGCCACCCATTCAGAGCAACAAGAAGCGAGGATCTTTCAAACATCTTTCAAGCTGTTCTGTATTGCAGCTGCCCTTTGTTGAACTTGCTCAGGTTTCTCCAGGCTTATAGAAGTAGCAGGCACTTGTTGGAGTTGGCCTGACATAAACGACGTTTGTTATTGGTATGCAGATCTACAGAAATTTATTACTTTAAAAAGCTGAAGTTATATTATTTAGTACTTAGCGAAAAATGACAAACTGGTATTACCTGTTAAATTCCAGCATTTGCCGTTAAACATTGGTTTGGTGAATAAGCCATCTATTATGTAAGTAAAATTCGTAAAACATACATATAATGATACAATATAAATTTCAATACAACATAAATTTGATGTATATATGTTATTATCTGTATTAACTCTATGCACTAAGAATTAGGCATAGTAATATCTTAAAGAAGTTAACAAACAGGAAATGCTTAGAAGACACATTATCTTCAGAGTGACTAGGTAGAAATAAACCTAAACAAAAGAAAAGCATTAACAGATGAGATTAATTCCAAACTAACCTGAGGAATTGTGGTAATGACTTCTAAGATAAAAGTTAAAGATAAAATTAAATACTACAATACGTATGCTATTGTGCTATGGCATATTACATGTGCATTTCATATGATGCAAATATACATAAGAACTCATTAAATAACTTAGAAAATTTTTAAATTATGTTTTTAAAGCATATATAAATCCATACGCTAAGACTTACAAAAACATAGTAGGAAAATGAAGACATTCAGAAAATGAAGTTTTGAAATCGTTAAAAAGTTCCACATGTTGTTCAAAAGAATTCTAATGGAACTTCAAGAATTTTTTAACATTTTAAATTTTTTTCTTTATTAAAACATGGACATACCTTTGAAACCAATTCAAATGCTAAATCTGCCTAAAACGTTAGCTTTCATCTCTTAATCATTCTGCAGTCATAAAGCTTCTCACTCAGAGGAATACATAATATATGCGTGGAAAACATTCAGAGACTGGAGCAATGATGTCAATAGAAGAGGAGAACCAGATAAGTGACATCCAGTGTCTCAGCACTGCTGTAGAAGAGAACGTGTACTTTCAGCAGGAGACTCATTTAACAGTCGAGCTGATCTTAGTTAATGCTTTAGGAACAAAAGTGGAAAAAAACCATAATTACTTATAAAAATCACAATAAAGCGTTTAATGCTCAAAGCATTTTACAGTTATTTTAGTATTGGTAATTTTGATTGCATACAGTATTTGTAGCAATTTAAACTATATCCTCAGGCAATCAAAATTCTTGTAGCTTCATGGAAATATCCTCACACCAACCTGTCCCTACAGGTGAGCCTAAAATTTCAGCATGTACACCTCCAAAACAATCAGAGGGTTGATTTTTTTAAGACAATGAACACTGAAACAACTGATAGTGCAGTAGCAAAGGTCAGTTATTTATCTATCCCAGGTATAGAAGCTGTAATACCCCATTACGAGGTACCGTACACTATCTCTAACTCCATGATACAGCTGCCCTGAATCGGATGCTGACTGACTGTAATACGATATTGAAGAGCTCAAGCTGAGTCATTGAGGGAGTTGCACAACACATCGTTTCAGAGGTTCTGCCCCTGCTCTTTAACAGACGCGCTGTCAATCTTTGCCTTCAGACCAGACATTAATCTTGCCGTTAACTCTCTAATTAATGACACTCTCTGTGAGGACTGCTCTGTGTTTCCATGTGGTGCCAGTCTTACTTGATTTGGCTAAGAAACAGTAAGGACAAACACAGAATTCTCAAATCCACATTTTCACTTTAGTCCACATTGGAATAAGGCTTCTAAGCTATGCTAGCGCTTGTCAACAAACCAAATTTCAGTGTTATCTTTTCACAGAATAAAGGAAAAAAAAAGTATTTTCAGTTCTAAGCTTCAATGTTCAACCTCTTTCTTCCCAGCTCCTAAATCCTCCAGTATAGGCCCATTTAACTCATTCCAATTCATGTCACGGTCTGTGAGACACCTCTATTCCTTCAAAATTAATTTCGATTCCAGCTGCATTGGTCAAACACGACAGTCACTGTACAAAGCTGAGGTATTTCTACAGAGCCACTGTCATTCCCATGCAATGAAGTATGAATTACAAGGTGTTCACAGAGCTGATGCAGTTCCAGAGCGTGGGTAGATAGATTGATCAGTCTTTGAGAGTGGTACAACATGCCCAGATAGTGTAAACATCCACAAATTCCAGTATGTTTCAAGGTTTGGAGCAGGTTGAGGCTGGACGCCATAACTCAGGGTTTAGTGGCCACATACTAAGAGGTCTGCACAGAACAACTAATAAATGAACGTTTTCAAAAGTCTAAAAATGTCAAGAGTTTAAGGAAACAACAAAGGAGACAAGTGGCTGTGTCTGCCAAATACCAGCTCCCGACTGCAAACCCCAGCAGTGCCAAGCCTTCTCAAAGGTAAGGACCCCGTGGATTTCTCCTGTTTTAACCACAACAAAGAATACTTTATTTCCTTCCCTTGCTCTGGTACACGTGCAGTGCATTTTAGGTGATACTCTGAAAACAAAACAAAGGAAATATTTCCTTGTCCTTGATGCTTGGCGCAGAGAACTGCAATCCAAATTGTGAGGTTTCTGCAAAGCTGGGCTACATGTAAGTTGACATTAATAATGAAGCGGCAATGGCCAGTTCTCCTCATAGTAAGAGTTAAGATAGTTCAAGGTAAACATTTCATACTTTAATAACTAGTAAGCGAGATCATGTTTTGATATTTAAATCAACATTCGTTTTGGTTTTCAGTTTATCAGTTTTGCAAATGCCTAAACATAACCGGGAGCTGCAGACAAAAGCAGCTGTACATCAAGAGGCACGTGCTGCAACCTCGGCAGAAACACACGTGGAGTTCTGAGCCTCCTCCTAAACTCCCTGTTCAAGCGGTATTCCTAATGCCATCTGTTGTTGCATTTGAACATGGTTAGTCTTCTAACATTAGCTGATTAGTCTTTCCTTGTGCATCTGAAATAATGAAAATGGCTCAAAATACATTTCCACAGTAGAGACTGTACTAAATGGAGAAAAAAATGGCACAGGATCGGTTCATTCTAACAAATGGCAAAGGAGAGGAAACAGCTATTTTGGATTTCTTAATTATAAAAAATGTTATTAAATATTTGTACTTCAAATATTTAACATATCTCATTTACATCTTTACAGTGTAATCTCGTAAGTGTATATCCATCATATTTTAATGTGTATGTTTTATAGATACATACACTTCTGGTGGCCAACCAGGTATTTCTACGTAGAGGCCAACATGAAAGGACTCAGTATCTAGAAAGACAGTAACAAGGAGAATGTGGTATTAACTCGCTCTGAGCTTTGCCTGACAGCCGAGTCAAGCAGGACTCCCTGACAGGGAAGCATGCCCTTCCCAGCCTCACAGCCCAGTGTGCACATCTCCGCGGGTGCAGCACACGGCGTGATGCTCTAGCTGGGCTTGCTCTGGTTATTCCTCCTGAGGAAAAGGATATATTAGCCTGAGAAAAGTACAGTATTAATGTTTTTTGCTACTATTCTCCTTTAAGAAAGGCTAAAGGGCTTCAGAAGCTGAGGCTGGGGAACTTGTGTCCCCATTCTGCTATGACAGTCACATTGTCTGTCAGGGAAACTTGCCAGATTAAACCCTTTCAGGAGCTGGGCTATGCCTGAAGCTCACACACTGGAAGTGACAGAAGTACTGAGATGCTAGTTATGTGCCCAGGAGCTAGAAGTGGGCCCAGAGGAAAGAAATTATATACATGTACATTCCATAAGAGGAACAGTAAGGAAAACACAGACATAATATTGGCCCAAGTTTCCTTAAAAAGGACAGCAAGATTTGGGAGATGTGACCCTAGCACAAAGAGAATGGAAATGGAGTAAGAAAGGAAAAAAAAATAGTACTACAGGAAAACTAAAAATGGAAAGCTAAAAAATGGTCCAACAAGCCACAGCTAGCACAAAGGAAGGGTTGGGAGGAGATGGACTTCCACTCTGAGCAGGCGCAGCTGTAACGTGCAGCTTTACTCACACGGTACCATTCCTTTTTCGCTAAAAATTAGTTCAGGAACAGGTTCTTGATACCCAGTCACAGGGTGGTACATTTAGCAGCACTAGGCAAAAGCTGGTAATGAGAATACCTACTCACCGGCTGACATCAAAAGGAAAGAACAATCGTGTTTGGAATTTGGCAAGAACACAAAGCTTAAAACACTGATTTTACGAAAACACTGCGTAACATGGAATCAGCCCAAGTGCTGTTCTGCCTCATCTGAAACAGAGAAAGCAGGGAGTGTCCTTTAACACCGGGCTTTCAATAACACTGAAAGAAAAAGAGCTGCTGTGGCAGCATCCTCATCAAAGTCCTGATGATATTTCAGTACTGGCACTAAGGGTCCTCTGAATTTTTCTAACAATGCTCACTCCCAACTTCAGGTGCTCCTGAACTTCTATAAGCCTCCTGTAGACTAAAGTATCAGCTCTTCCTCTGGAATTCCTGTAAGCCTTTGGCACTGCTGGCAACTACAAGTAAAGAGGAAGCTCTTGAAGATTTTCCTTTCCCCACATTTTGGAAGATGAATGTGATGTTATCATCTCTCTACTGCAGAAATCTCAACTTCTGTCTAATTATAGGTGATTCAGATGGTAACGACACCGAATGCCTTGGTAAGAGTTGGTGCGCTACCAATCTCAGCATACGGCTACAGTGTCGAACATCTCCACCCGGGCATCGCTTCCAGTAAACACCAATATCCAACCGCATCACCTGAAGGTAAATTACATGGAAGAGACAGATAAACTTGGATGACCACACACTGCATCTTTGCCAACTGTGTGTAACCTTCGTGTAGTATATTGCATAATGTGAAATACATTCAGGTTTTTAAAATTTCTGTCCGAGATTTCAAGGAAATATATTTAACCCTATTATTCATATGGATTATGATTTTTTAAAAAATAAAACATCACGTTATCAGCAAGATTATAATTATTTTCCAGCAATGTAAGTCAGATGTGGAATTCCTTTAAATATAACTATCTTGTATTTGTCTTCCTGCTTTAAAAGAACTTAAGATGTATTCACGTGGTAAGGTTTATTCAGGCTAATGCAAAATAAATGCACTTTCATTAAAGATCCGTTTCAGCCTATTGCATACAGGTGTACTGAAGACAGGCTCTGCTTATTAAACTTCCAGGTAAAAAACATCTGAAAAAATATTGCTATCGAAGCACTTTCTCCTATTTCCAAAACTATCTGCAGATGCACAGGATACTCCACTAGAAGCAGGGGGAACACAGGCACTATTCCTTTTACTCACTACCTCCTCTCATAGCTCTCAGCATACAGGTCTGATGCTATACGTAAGAATGAGAGAGAAGAAAGAACTTTACAAATTGTGCCAAATAGTATTAATCCATCAAAAAGGACAGAAATTAATCCTCTCTTTTCTAGGACCAAAAGCTACATATCTGTGAGCAAGTATTCTAGAAGCTCTGATTTCATTCCTGAATTGAGAAACCTTCATTAATTTTGGCCATTAATTGTGGAGATTCATTACTGGTATATTTTCATTTAGTTTCCTTTTAATGTATTCTTAATGAAATGCTTCTCTTTTCACACAGGCCTTCTATACCAGAATTAACTTGGGCAGCTTTGCAAAAGCTGCACTATAAAAAAGGCAGATGAATGAGCCATGTGCTTATCTTAAACTACTATGATTTACCAATAATGCTAAGCGCACTTCAGCACGAGGCACTTCACAATAAAGGCTCTGCATGTTTATTGTTTTCTATACAGTGATGATTCTGCCCTTTAAAATACGTGCATCTGTGAAATCCTGTCTTAGAAGCAGGATTTAGCTATAAATATTAGTTTCAGGTGCTCTTTGCCTAGCTCTGTTTTCCTTCCAAACTCACACTTAACTCCAGTGACATTAATGGGACACAAAACGTGTGCAATACGGAGAGGTAAAAGGACTCCTGCAGCATAAAGGTAAGATACCTGGGAAAATCAGGATGAGCTACATGTTAATTGTCTACCAGGCACAGCCATTCATAAAATATGAAATAAATAATAGGAAAATAAAGCTGTCAAACACATACATTTGGATACAACGCGCTCCCACTCAGAAAGTGCCCAGCTTCTTCAGGATTCTGAGACATAAACTTCATGCAGTTAATCAGACTGAAAATCCCGTGGCCAAACGATCTACAAGTTCCTTCCTATTCTCTGGACTTTCCCTGTATGCCTTTGTGATAGTGATAGGCAAAGGGGCGTTCAGATCCTATTGACAGACATTTCATATAAAATTCATGACTGCAGGTATGCAACATCACTCACTCGTTCTTGTAGTACATTCACCTTCAGTGGTATCTATCTGTTGGCTTCCCTTTCACAATTTTAATGATAAATCCAGTTTTCAATGAACAGAAAATATTTTAAAAATTAACTTTGTTTCATTTATACAACACACATAAATTTATTTTCAAATTTAATTCCAAATTCTTAGTTTTATATTTAAATTAGAGGAATAGAATCTCACTGAAAATACCTTTAATGCTTCACTGTGATATATTTTACAGATATTTGTTTCCTTCTCTAGGTACTGTAACACATTTGTAGGCATCAGTTTACAAACTCAATAAAATTAAATGTTTTTCAAATCTAATTCTCTGCAGAGTTGCTTTCAACTCACCTTGGTGCAAGTCCATTGAAGCAAGCTGCAGCGATGCAAATGCCCCAGGGGTCAGTACTCGGAGTTGCATTCAGCAGTGCATCCCTCCTCAGTAGAGTTTTTAAGCGTATTGCTAAAGGTTCACTTGTATCAATGACTTGATCACAACCTTATCATTAACTATACCTTAAATAGTTAGTTGAGCAGCCTGCGCTTTGGTTTGATCAAACACTTCCCCAGAATGAAAGGACAGACCAAAGAGGGACACTGCTTGTGATCCCCCAACTTTTAATTTCATTTCACAGCCAGAAATGTGCAGCTTGCTCTTCTCGTAACCAAAACTGCATGCAACAATCTGTGTTGCAACAAACAAGACTGGCAGAAAAATCACAGTGTCAAACACAATCTTTGTCATTAAAGAAAAGCATTTTAGGAGTTTTGTCGTGTTTCACCTTTGTGACATGTTGTTTCATAATGCTGTATTCCTTTTAGCACAAACGTCCTTAAATGTCACTGGCTCATTAGTGCACATATACTTACTTCTGCTTATAATTATAGGTTACTTATGATTAATGTGCATTTTTAAATGGTACCTGTTCCAGGGAGGATTATTAAAAACGGATAATGAGAAGCATCTCCTTGAGAAGAGGAGTTAATTTCTAAAACTTAACCTACATTAAGTATTTGCATATAATAATCACAGAGTTTAAATGAACAATTCCAAATTATTTGTAATGCAACTTAAGTCTAGTTTTCCTAATCCTTCCTATCACCTCACGGCAAAAAACCCCCCAAAACCCAGAGAAACGAAACCAAACAATCACACAATATACAATGCAACAAGATACAACACAGGACCTGCTGTATTTTAATACTGTCAACTCCGGATCAAAGGCCAGGTCTCAATCCCAGAAGATGAGCACTTTGGTCTTACAAAGCCATGCCCTGCCATGGGACACCCCTGGGGGCTCTATCCAGTGAGATGGGCGCTGTGTCCTTATACAGGCAAAGACAACAAGCCCTCACCAGACAAAAGGCTCATATTCCAATGGCAAAGAGAAGACCATCACTTTCCCAAGACAGAAGATGATGTGTGTGACTTGTTCTGCAACCACAGGCACCTTGGGCTACCTTACAGAAAGTATCAAACTTAGGAATACTCATTGCGAAAAGGGCATTTCCAAAGACTTTCTCTGAGCCCTGGATGAGAACCCTCAACAATGATCTTCAGTTTCTGTTTTCTGAAGTTCTTATATCACCTGTTTCTTTGATACATCCAACCAATCTGAACTGGTCGAATTCCCTATAGCTAATGAACCGGCAGCTTCCCAGACCACTGGGCTACACTTGCAACATTTTGATTCTGATGGCACATTCATCCCACTCACAGTATGATTTCAGTGATCTATATTTTACCCTGTATTGACAGAGTTGTTTATGGCACTCCTCAGGTACAGACCTTGGGTCCCATTCTACATTTATCTGCTCCCATTAAGTGGTGTCATTAAAGACATTTCAACAGCTCTCTCGGCACTCTATGAATGTTTGTGACATTAAAGCTTGAATGTCTTCAAATTTCCTACAGCTAAATGTTGACAAGCTTGAGTTCTTATTTATTGGTTCCCTGCAGTAACAAACTGCATGTTCATCTTTGACAGCTCCTTTCATGGTGAGCTCTGTCCACAAAAGGCTGATGTTTTGAAACTATATTTGAGCAAACCCACACATTTTAGGGTCCAGATTTATTGCAGTGCTAAAAAAAAATTTAGAATATATAAATGTGATAGGACGTAACGAGATGTTTACGTGTTCTACTGAATCGTATGTTCTTATCTTATGCAAGCACATTCTATCACAAAAAACCTCTAGATTTTGTTTCAGTAACTTCTGGCTGAAGACAGAAGTATCCTTGTTACCAGCTCCCCCAAAAGACAAGGCTCCTCCCACAGTCACAAATTAGTAAATGCAGATCAGGATTTTACATCACAAATTCCACATACAGCATATAGAGAACCTCAGGAGTTTTAAATTAGATTAATTTGCTTGTACCTCCCTTTAGGTACATTCCACTAAATGTTAACAAGCTTAGCCAAGAAGCTGAGCTCAGGTAGGTGTTTTCCCCATTTTCTATGAAGCTGAACACTTTAAACAATACAGAAGGGAGGACAGTAGAAATTTATATTGTTCCTCAGAAGGAGAGAAAAAAGTTTCGTCTAAGGCATTAGCCTCAACTAATAATTATATTATTACAAAAAACCAAACCAAAACACACAACAAAGGCCAATGATCACAAACTCAGACCCTCAATACCAAGTTAGTCCAATAGATGAAGTCAGCACACACAAACCCATAAACGTTCCCTAAGCAAGTCTTCAAGAAATATCACAGAGACGTTTCATACAGACAGTGTATTGGGAATATTTGTTTACACAGAGCCTACAAATTCTGTATGTACCAGAAAATAAAAATTTAATGATATTGTAGTCTCTACTGTGTACTAGAAACGTACAAACAGACTAAAAGAGAGAGATAATCAAATGATAGTGCAAAAAACTTTGTTCTATATTCACTCACCCTTTGAACATGGTTGATGTGAAGATCTTCGTTTCCTGTGCCTACCCATCTCGTTATGCCTTGTGCTGTTGGACTCAATATTCAGTCCTGGGTAACACTCTGCAGTGGAGATACAAATCACTAAAGCTACAGATGGCAAGGGCAAAAACAAGCTGCCCAGAACCCAGAATAAATAATTCACAAAAGCCGTAAGGCCACGATAGGAATGTGTTCTCCTTATTTTCTGTGCTGAAATACTTTTCCAAAGGTTTAGAAATAAGTATTTACAAACAAGTGTCAAGTGACTTGACTCTAGAAGTCATTTTTTCCTGTGGTATCAGCAGGATAACATTGATTTATTTGGGGACAAGTTCAAGCCCAGCATTTGTTCTTTGTAGACTGGCTCTCTAAAGGTGAAACTCATAGTTCAAATCTTATACACCAAATAAATTCCACTTAAATCTACTTTGATGGCTTAATTGGGGTGTATGACTTGTGTTGGCCTCCTGCAGAGTGTTGGATTTCACTCTATATTATTTGACCTTATTGTGAGAACAGCGTTGCATCTTTTACTGTTTGTTTTATTCATGATCCTGAGGTGAATACAATAAATAAAAGCTTGAAAAAACATTCTGGAAGCAATTCCACTGTTAGAGAAAAACACTGTTTACCTTACTCCTGGGTAAGCAATGGGACTACAAGCACCAGCAGTGCCCAGGTGAACTGTTCATTCTAGATACATGGTTTGACTTCATTTACGATTTTACAATCCCCCCAAACTCCACTCTGGGTAGTTAAAGTGGCATGAGGTGTATATAATAAAGAATACGCAGAATGCTCCTAAAAGGGTTTTTCCTCTTTACCACACAATTCTGCCTATATAATGGGAAATGGTCAGATCTAAATCAAACATGGGGAACAATTTCCTTGCTGGTGAGATACACATACAAAGTGCATATTCACACTACACTTGTTCCATCAGAATATAAACTACCTTTTGCTTGCTCTGCTGATCCTCCAATAAAATTCCAACTAACGAACATGCATCCAGAAACCACATGGCTTCATTAGAAGACTACTGTGCTCAGATTAAGAAAGACAATTATTACTAACAGGCTTGTTTTCTGAAACCAGCGTCAAATTAATAGGTTTAACATGTCTTTCAGATATGGCTCACTCAACTGCACCTTGGAGCATTTTTAACTTGTCCACCCTTGCAACCATAAGCTTGTAAGTGTGCCCAGTTAGAGGAGGGCAGTCAAGGGACACTGGAACAGGGTGATGGAAAAAGCACCCACCTCCTGTTGGCACAAACCTCACACCCGGAGGGCTCCAGGCCCTTGAGTTTCTCCCTCTGCAACTCACCATCTCCCTCGGCAGCGCAGAATTCCCTATTTCTTCTCTGCACAGAACCTGTGGCTCCTGCAATGCCGCTTACCGCCCTGGCAGCCACGACTGCAGCCAGGCCACGCAGCCAGAACCAGACAGGCTTTAGAAAGCAGCGCAAGGATGCTGGCAAAGAAGGAAGGGGCCTTTCCTTGGGTGTCCCTGGTCCAGAGCAGAGAAGTGCAGTGCCCTGGGGGTGCAGACACACGAGGAATTGAAACATAGGAAAGATTACTGAAATACCACCATGGCTTTTGATCTGAACGAAATCGCTCAAAACCCCAACTCGAGAAAGCTTGAGTGGGCTTAGCTACAGTCATAAAAACTGCTGCATTCATCTATGAAGTTCATGCTTCCAACACGTTTTCCACTGTGCAGAAGGAAGCAAGTGCACTGAGCCACGCTGCAGATGTGCCAGGCAGATCTAAAACAAATCCCTCTTACTATCCCAACATTACCTGCAACTCCACTCATCACGGATTTGGGGTCCTTCAACACAAAACCAAATAAAGCAACGAAACGAGGATGCTTTTAGAAAACAAATGTGACATACTCTTCGTGTAAGTGATGCAGCAAATGGCTGTCAAAACTAGAAGTGAAACTCCTTCCCTTGGTACTCCCCATCACCTGCAGGCCCTTACAAACACTCCGTAGGGAAAGCATAACCTTGAAGGAGGAGTCAGAAAGGCTGTAAGTCCCCTGATAAAAACTATCCTCATAAAACAAACACACTGCTGCCCTTTAAAGGAAATGACAGCCCCTGACCTCGTGTTCCAGGAGGTTTTTGTGTCTGTTACATTTTTTAAGATACAGATACTAAGTCTAGAGCAAAATGTCAGCCATACATAGACTTTAACAGCTTAAGGAGAAGAATTAATCTAAGAGGAAGAAATAAAATCCCCTAACCTTGCAATTTTTCTCTATTTCTAGGTATTGATTGTACTGAAGCTCATAACATCCACTTTACAAGAGGAGAGGGGCAATGGCCACAATTATCTGTTCACAAATGGAACATATAAAAGTTCTACAAGGAACAATGCCTGAAATTAAATTAGCAATAGGTTTAGGTGAATTTTTAGTCTGAAATTTTTAAAGGACTTGTAAGTTAAATACCAGTTTCACTAACTATTCAGTATTTCCCCATATATAACACGTCCCATAAAAACTGTTAAAGTCAAAAAATATATTTCATCTTGACAACGCTAACAAATTCTCTTCAACTACTTTTTAAGACAAATATGCAGAAGTCAAAGAGTATTCTAACAAGATTTCAAGCGTTAAGGTAATTTTCAGAGATCTGCCGGTTTCCTTCCCAATCATTTTTTTCTATTTTCTTTTGGAGATGTGAACAGAATTGGACCCAGAAAATGCAAAATATTCGTGTTGTATGATACAAGGAGGGGGGGGGGGAAGCTTTTTTACCAGTAATTGCAGTTCTTCATATGACTGTTTTTTTATGACTTATCACTCTGGTCTGGAAAATATTTCTTCTTTGCAAAGATCCTAGAGAGTACATACATGCCCTTGCTCCACATTGTTGTCCCAAAGGTACATAAGGAGGAAAATATCCAGAACCATTTAAACTTCCCTTTGGTCATGGATATTGAATTTCAAATCCTGAAGAACTCTGTAGGAAAGAAGAGCAAATATTCATATCACACACCTTGAAGAGTTCCAGTTTAATTCAATCTTCCAGTCTTTGTTAATCCTATTTACATTCACACTGCAGATAGCTCTGAAGAGCTTCTTCCCTTCTGGAAATTATGTGACAAACTGTTTTGGTGCCATCTGATACCCGAACAGCATGTGAGGAGCTCTACCACATACCAAGCCCTTGCCCAAGGCCTCTGAGACGATATAGCGCACGGTGAAGGTATGAATCTAACCCCTCTTGCTGCATAACAGATGTCAGATGCAAAGATGTTTCTCAACTGAGCAGTAAAGCACATTTCATTTTAGGCCTAATAATTCATGGGTTTAAAGATTCTAATATATCATGGTTAACACCCAGCAGCCACCTACCCCCTGGGAAGTCTACTGAGAAGTGTCGGGGGAAGCCATACATAAACACATTAAATTCTAACACGTAGATGCAGAACCACTGAAATCACTGTACCTCAAAATCACTGATTAGTCATATTAATTTAAGGTAACACTCTAAAAATAAACCTCTGCTTCATAAGGCTAAGCTATGAATCACCATAATACATGAATCATAACTTCAAATGAAGTAATGGGAAGACATGGGGAAATAATACGGTTTGTTCAGGAGAGCGCTGATTATTCCATTTCACCGAACACTGAAAAAAAGCAAGTTTCATTATTTTTATATAATCATTCTAAATTGCAAAGCTCTCCACATCCAGCCTATTTAAATACCATTTTAACAGTGTAATTGCTAGAAATATTTCTCTCCATCTTCTTTCAAAAAAAAAAAGCCATCAGTAACAACACCTTAATTTATTTCCCTGTTCATCATTGTAAGGGGCCGACACCTGGCGGAAACTCTTCTGTTTGTATTCACTCGTATCAGGGTACGCGGCTGGAGAAGGACCCGCTGAATAATTAACTAATCAGTGGAAGAACAGCGCGCTTCCCAGCACAGAGGACACCCTGGAATTGCCCCTCTGGGACAAAGATAAATTCGCATGCAAACACGGAAGTCTCAGAATCCGAGATGTTTGAAGATGAAACAATAACGGATTAGTTCAAAACGCTGACCGCAGTTGTCAATCCTCTACCCCTTTACGAGCTGTGACCCAGCCGATGGAGTCTGCTCCTCTGACCACGTCTGGAAGCAGGGGCGCGTGGGCACAGGGGATTTAATAACAGGGTCTATCTAACGCTGGGTACCACTTCCAGCCCTGCGCCAGTGCCAGCTCCTATACGGACATCACCCTCCTCGCAGAGGAGTTAACCTTACGCCAGGGAGGTGACCTACTTCAAACGCGGCATCACCCACGTTTTCGGCACGATCCTTTGAAAAGTTTGGGTACAATCCTGATGCAAACTCTGATTCCTACACAGAGGACTACGATATAAAATCTCCTGAATTCCAATCTCCCCTTTCAGGGATAAAGTGCCCAGTGACTGGAATCAAAAGCATTTTACTTCATTGGCTTAGACGTAACCTAACCCTCGCCACGCACTACAGAGGTATCTGAGGCCTTAAAACCCTGGATATCCGGCTTTCTCTCCAGAGCCAAGCACTTAGAGATTAGGCCCAGGGCTACACTCCCAGGATTCCAAATCTTTCAGTGATCCAGCCACCGTTTTCGTGAAGATCCCTCTGTTTATACGTAGGTATGTCAACATCCGTAGGGTGAGAACGTAGAGCACGCGGCTGTGCCTTTGCAGCTGCTCTTGAGCAATGAATCCCTCCAACACACAGAACTTCTCTGCACATGTACTTTGTACCCTCAGGACATTTTGATTAAAAATGTAACTGATCTTACAAGAAGTCTTGCCCAAATGCAATCACTTATACTTTGTCCAAAATGAAGCTGTAGCACCCCTGTGGAAGAAAAATGAGAGGAGATGCTGGTTTGTGGAGGTTCTCTATTGATGAATGGGCACGGAACTGTGAACATACCAACTCCATCACCATTATGGACAAATTAAAACTAATGCACTTCTTTGTATTTCATGAGTTCTACTTTTTTACCCCAGAGACTGACTGAATTGGACTTTAAGTCTCCTGAATCGTGCCAAATACGGACTAACGACCAAAAAAATTTCCATCATGTGTTTTCTCACCTGTTTATAATATGTTAAAAATAGAAAAAATTGAATACTTCAAATAACACCTAAATATGGAACATATTCTAGGTGCTAACAACTGAGGGCTTTAGTTTTTCATAGTATCATAATATATTATATGAAGCTGAAGCTGCTCAAAGTACTTCAAGCTAGATAAAAATAATTGATTCACAAATCAAAGTTGTAAAGCACAGCCGGGCTTTTTGCCTCTCAGAAATCATGTTGAACAGGTAGTAACAGGTTGCATCTGAAATTCATGCTCATTTCTTCAAAAGATATATAGGAACTCCACATCCCCCAAAGCTATACTCCGCACTAGCTAGAGCAAGAAGAAAAAATAAAAAATAACACAGTAGACTAGAGATACTGGCCTAATTTACACTGGCCCGGTGTAAATGTTATTTTTAAAGGTACATCAATACAGGAAGAGGCAGATCCCAAACCTGTGTAGTCCTGCTGACATTGCTGGAGTCACAGTTATTTATAATAACACAATTCACAGCCCCCTGAAAGTGTAATGGTAGAAAATTACAAACTTCAATATTCACGAAGACAGTCAGGAGAAAACCCTAAATAATGGAAAGACAGAGCGAGTTCGATGATCTGGAGAACTCTTACATTCTAACAGCGCTGAGAGAAGCACTGACAAATTTGAAATCATAACAAAAAAAATGTCTGGAATCTTCAAACACTTTTGAGTGACATGAATTACAGTCCTCCTATTAGCTTCTGGGACACAACACTGCATTAAACCGATCCTCTACCTATTGTTGTAAGACATCGCTACATAGACTGAAGGGTTAATACATTAACACTGCACCTTTTAGGTTTGACTGGTTGGATGTTTAAAAGCAGAAGATCTGACTATTTTGACGGAGTGCTTTATTAGCTAGATTTGCTCTTGAATAGAAGTATAGAAATTAATTAACTTCAGATTAAACTACCAGAGATGAAGTTTTACAAAGGCATCAGAAATCCAGTTCCCTAAATAAAAATACTATAACCTTCAGGAAGCCTGCCTATTTTTCACATGTGTATATACACATATATACGCATCCAGCAGACATGCTTATTTAACAAAGCTACTGCTGCCCGTCACTGGCTTATGCACCTCAGTACTTCGCTGTTCTGAAACATGTTGTCAGACAAGGCTGCAGCCACAGAACAAGTGAAGCTCAAAAGCTGGTTTCATCTGTAAATGTCCATTTTCTTCCTCTCATGAGGCAGGTAATGATTGATGGCTCATCTAAGAGACACTCCAGACCAACTCAGCCCTGCTGCAAGTGCAGCAGCTCTGATCAGCTTGGCCCTTTCAGCCTGATAAAGAATAATAAGGACAAACTATCAATTATGCTCTTACATGTCTCCGTTTGTAAAAAAAGCTGTATTATTTAGATGTTTGGAAAGCCTTATAAAAATATGTATAGTTCTGTAAACCAACAGAGTTATTGAGGAGTCTCAAAGTGGCCAGAATATCTTCAGAAATGCCTTTCTTTCTATTCTGACTTCTACAGATTACGTGATTGCCAGGATTTCTGAAGTGGAAGGCATTGAGAGCCTAAGTCCCACATACGTCAGTGGTTACCTCTTAAAGTCTATTTGCAATCACATTACATTGTGTCATCATCATCATGGCTTGGCTTCGCGGACGAAGATTTGGGAAGGGCTTTAAAAGTGAGTACACCCTTCAAGCCTGCGCGGTGGATGTTTTAGGTGAGGCGCAGCGTGCGTGAGACTGGCCCCACCCTTTACACCTGAGGTTCATCTGCCAGGGCCTAGCGAGCTTGGACGGTGACAGCGAAGTCCTCAGGTCGTAGGTTTGGTTAGAGTATCCTTCTCTTAGATGGATGGCCTTACAGGGCTAAACGAGCTCCATCTGCCCGGGTTTGGAGTTAGAGTTGTCCTTCTCCTAGGATGGTTGCCCCAAGGCTAGTGAGCCCATCCTGCCCGTGGACACACTTTGTCTGACCCTTCAGTTGAGACCTGTCGGGCTTGGGAGACCCTACCGGAGGCATATGCCACCACCAGCATAGCTCTCAACTTCACTAGGGCACGCAAGCTCTTTCCCCACGGCAAGGGGGTGCCCGTGAAAGAGATTACTTTGTGTAATTACTTGCAAAAAGAGTTACCTTCGAACCCTGCAAACTTTTAACTCTCTTAAATTGGAAGATTCCTGGAAAATTAATAGTATGTTATACTCAGGCCAGGCTTTCGTTTTAATTAGTGAAAGAGAAAATAATGGGTACTACTTACTAGTTTACAATATATTTTCCATATTGTTTAAGGCTAATTGATGCTTTACTTTAAAATGGTTATGAATCCTGAATTCATGATTCCTTTCTGAATTAAGGAACTTCCAGATGGAGTAACTTTGCACTGCACATGTAACGTACCAGTATTTTGGAACTGTCATGTATTGCTCAAATATCTCTGGTACCTACAGTTGTCATCTGGCAGTCCTCAGTATGTATTTCCAGGGATGTCATGTCACTGGGTACTGACTGGAATCCATGAGAACACAGTTCCAGAAATAAGGATGCTGCTTTCAGGAATGATGCTGAAGTGTAACTTGTGGACAGTTTTATAGCTTTTCGTAATACTCCAGGCGATGCCCACACTGAGTGCATGACTCACTGTATTGGCAGGGTATCCCCTGCCTAGCACGTTTGATACTTTCTTTTGAGATGAAAGCCAGTGTATTAATGCAAAATGAGATATGGTCACTATATATTTTATCATAAATTCTACTACATTTGCGATAACAAATATAGTACTAGTTACAGCTTTTTAGATCTTTCTTTTTTGGTGAGTACATATAAAATCAATATATTAAAACCTGAAGGACTTAAGAGCCATTCTCTGTTATGCTGGGAGCTCCTTATGCCCTTTTAGGAATGTTGCCATTCTTTAAGATCAGCAAACCATCACCTTTTGTCTTTGCTAATTTTACCCAAGTGGAAAGTAGCAGAGAAATCATACAGGGGCAAAAAGAAAAAAAAAAAAAGTACGTTCTGAATACTTTTCAACTATAGCTAATATCAGAATGGCCTATGCAACATGTAGCTGATAGTCAATTTTTCTCTATCTTAGGATAATGACTGAAATTAATTCCAACCAGAGATCTGAAAACCTGGCATAAAGCTCATTCTTCCTCTCAACTCTTTTGTATCCTGTACCGAGCTCCACTGAACAAGACATGAGTTATGCATATTACAGTTGGAAAAAGCTGAGGATACAAAATGCAGATCTTACAGTGAATGAACATGATCACTCCTTATACACAGAACATTGATTTGTCTCCATTTGTCGCTCTTCTCTATATTGAGACTCTTGAAGTTTAACTTTTTTCTATGCATATAACTAAGATATCCAAGTTAAGCATCACTTCAAAAATAATAAAAAACCCTCACTTGTAAGTAGTTTGAGCATAACTTAACTCACGTCCAAAGGGTTAATTTGCCAAATAATTTGTTTCTGGACACAACTTGATCACTTAGGTCAAATTTTAGATTTTGTAGGTCTTCCGTGTAATGCCTGCTGTCTCTACAACTGACATGTAGAATATAAATACTATAAAAACATCAACCTGAATTTTAAGAGAAGTACAGGATCTGAGAAGGCTTCAAAGTTTCTGATAATTTTAAAGAAAGGTACATGAGAGATCGGAAACAGCACAAAGCAGACAATATACCCAAACCTACAGCTGGTCAATGTTTGGGCCTCAGTAACTATAGAAATTCTGACGAATCACAACAGTGTATGTTCCTAAACAACAGCACACAAAATCTAACACTTATGGCTCGAACTTCCAAAGAAGTAGCTTTGTACTCGCAACAAGTTCAGAAAATTAAATAAAAATGTTCCCTGGATCTTCTACGAGTATATTTACATATGTATGTCTCATTTATGTGTCGTTAGAATATGCTAATGTTTGAGAACTAATACATTACTTGGAATTATTCTTTATTATTTTAGGGGGTTTTTATCAAATTAGTTTCATCAAAATGATCAGGAATACAGTCAGGAAAATTGTCAAAGTAGGTATTTACACGTCAAAAATGCTTCTCTGAAGCTTTACTTTTGCCTAGTATCGGTTAGCTGAACTGTATAATACCATGCGTCCTGTTATTTATACAGCCAGGAGTGTGCTATGACAGTAACTGGTTCATGGTCGAAGCTGTAAAAGATGATGAGCACAAAACCCCAACTATAAAAGCAGTTTACACTTCTGGCCAAAGAGTGGCTGATGTAGTTTGTCCATACTCTGCTGTTATACTGCTTTAAGGAATGTCATGAAATACAAAATAGAAACATTTTTGGACCCTACATCAACATTCGCCACAATTTGTGAAGTTGCAGGTGTAAAGGAATATTCTTTGGAAGGAAGGACATTGCGGTTTGTCTGGATAGAAATGACAGAGGTTGAACTTTCTACAGCTGAAGTTTCTACTACATGAGGAAACAACTCCTCTGGAGAAGGCAGCTGAGACAATTTCCAAGAGCACAGCAAGCAATTCAATGACTTCAGAGTTTAGTTGCAGCCTGAATCATATTCTAGTTCTTCCACAGGTTTACGGAACTACCTACAACCCACTGCCCCCACCCAAAAGCTGCAAGTTGTCAGATTCACAAAGCTGCACTTACATCAGCCAGCGAGCAAACGCTTCAATATCTATCTGTGTCAAGCACACCGGGCTCATTCACCCTGACAGCTGCTGTGAGCTCTCCTCCCAACAAATCTGGTGAGAAAGCATGTACGACATGGGAGAAGAAAGGAAAAAAGGGCGAGGAGAAAATGACCTACCAAAGGAGCTGAACTACAAACTCCAAGCAAAGCTCACTGGATGCCTCCCTCCTTTACTGCCATAGAAAGAGGAGTGATAAAGTGAGAGGAAAAATAAGGGAAAAAAATGCCAACATTTTTACCAAAATTTTAACTCTAATCTTTTTCTTGAAAAGAAGAGAAGGGGGAAGAAATGGGTAAATGGAGAACTTCTTCAGAACTTTTCCAATATTCTATAACTTCCATTTTTTTCCCCTTTTAATTCTAATCAGCAACATCTCTTGTGAAGTTATTTACAGTTCCTTACCAGTTATGAATAAAAAGTAAAAATAAAAGACTAGGCTCCGAAATATCTTTATTTACATCAGTAACTCTGCAGACAACATTGTTATTCTTTACTAGAGCTATTTCCAATTCAGATTTAAGTGAAAGTATATCCAGTCCTCACTAGTAATTTAAAAATCCTCCATTCATGTATACCAGGTTTTATGTGTTTTGGAACATATGCCAAAAAGTGGTTGCTTAAGACAGGGTGTTTTAGGAGAGGGAATTGGGTGAGAAAGAAAATGAATAAAACAATCACAAAAATATTTCATTCTTCTGATTGAATTTTTGTCTCATCTCGTTATCATGCATTCGCTTATTTGTTTTTCTAAAGCCAGTGATATTGAATGCTGATAAGATTATGTTGGTGCAACTCCAGCCCATCACATAATTTAAGAAACTTGCACTTATACATTTTAAACAAATAAATCTGTCTTGAGAGTATTTCAGAACGGGGCTAAAGAACTAATCTGAATACTAGAAAATATTATAGAAAAAGGTGATTGGTGGCAGATGATAAATTACCTAAATGATTCACTGTTGCTCTTGGAATACCTCAACCTGCCGCCACAACTGGATATTTGTTGGCCATGGTCCTATGGCAAGGACCAGGAAAGTCAAATCAGCACCTTAAAGGCAGTCACTGAAATTAAGTTTACAGTGACAGTGAAACAGTGACATGAGAACTAGTGCAGGCAAAGGTCGTCTTATCATTTGATGACAAAACTATCATGCACAGAGTTAAGGTTATTGACAGTGCTTCTAGAAAGTGAAGTTCACTGTCAGTCAAGCATCTGAAAAACAAGGAGTGAAGAATTGGAGTACTTCAGATTAATATGTCTGAAAAGCTGGAAGATGTATTGCCAGGATAAAAACTCAGGCAAGCTTAACTCTGCACCTTCAAGTGGCCACTTGAAAGAGTCACTGCATTCATCACTGCAGCTCTGGGTCATGGAGGGATCTGCTGGAGCAGCTTCCCAGGCTGCACTGAGAAATGAGATCCAAGGAACAATGCGAGAACTGTACTTGTGACAGCAAGAATTCATCTAAAACCTTTGGTCACCATTTTCCCTCACTGAAGTTATCTGTGCGAAATGTAACATATATATTTAAGTTAAATAAATGTATTTGCATTTTGAATGAATATGACAGATTCAATATTTTTAAAACATTATTGAAGTGTAAATACTTTATGAACCTATTCCCATTCAGGGAAATATGTTAATCTCTACATAAAGACAAAAAAATACAATACTACAGCTACACAGAAGTATCTACTAAGACATCACAGGATCTTCCATACTGCTGATAGCAGAAATCGATGGTGACATTAAAGGAACTCTATTGTTTCTGTTGGTGAACTGTTGTATCCACACAGCCATCTCTATTCAAAAACTTGTTCTAATGTAAATCACCAATTTAACCAGAAATACAGCTATTAAAGTAAATATAGAGAGACATTCATTCAAATAAACACGCTTACACCAAAACTTTGCACACAATTGCTTAAAATGGCTGAAAACACAGAAAAGTCGTGTATTTTTTAATTTAATAAGAACAGAAAAGAGTTTACTTCTTCAGCTAAAGCATTCTCCTGCAATTAAAGAAAATCACTAGTGATAGGGAATCTACTTTATTTTCCACTCCGTATTTTGTGCATTTAATTTTGATGAGCCCTACAAAGCTTCTTTAAAATTGTACAGTTTCTGTATTTGAAAAGATTATACTTTTCACGGGTGAAGAATCCCTAACAAACATGTTGAGACATGTTATTGTCACGTCACTTCTCCTTATATTGACAAGTCAGTAATGAAAGCTGTATGTTCTTTCCCCAGTTCTGATCTACTGCAGTTTCTAAATCACATACATGAAAGACAGCACGATTCGAGATGTAAGTCAAGGTGTGCCAAGACCCCTGAGAATTCAGTGAACAAAGGCTTCCTCTGATTCTGAGGTATTAGTATTGGTGAGACATTTCTGCTGTATGTTGAAACACATACTATGTCACTCGATAGCTCTATTACACAGAGCTAAATCCTGAAGCTCTTCCGATTAAAATTTAGGAGAACTTTATTTACAGTCATTTGAGGGTACTATATGGTGTAGTAGAATAATGCTTGTCACAGAAATGAAGAGTAGCTACAAAGACTAGATCCATATCTCTTAGAAGATGGGCCAATTTCCACCACAAACAAAAGTAGTCCAAACACTTCTGTATTTGTAATTGTCTACTCCTGGCTCAGGGCTATTCCAGGAGGCTGAGATCCCAGGGATGTTAAAATACAACCTCTTTTCACTGGTCACAAGTTCCTGAACTGAGAGGGGCAGGAAATAACAATGGCTTACACCTCAGGACCACCCGGGTAGTAGAGAGCCATAACAATGATTAAAGAACTGGGAAACCAGCCTGAATGAAAGATTTCAAAGACCAGACTATCTCAACAAGGAACGTTTAAAAGAGACTCAACTGGAGTCTAAGTATCTAAGGTATGCTTGAGACAGAGCTTCACACGAATGCAGGAATACCTAGTTTAAAAAATATACCACAGTTCTCCAGAGCCCAAACCGGTTTTTATATTATGTACAAGTGGTTCAGAAAGGCAACAAGTCAGACTGGACATAAACAAGAATATTGTCTATATATACTGTGGAGAAATCCTCCTCTTCTTCTACTAGCTGATAATCTTAGATAAAACATCACACATCAAGAAAAATAATGGCTGTCATTTAAAAGCATACTTAATGTAAGCGATATACTCCGTTGTAGGACTACTGCTCCAAACAAACATGAGCTTTCAAAGAACTAAGGGACGATGTCTGCAATTGCACCCCTCAGTGACCAGTGGTCCACCACCCTTCTCCCTTCCCCTATCCCAAGTGACACCTGCAGCCTATGTAGTTACGGGATACATTCAGGATTCCTAATAGGAAGGGAGACAACAGTGCTGGAAAATTATATTCACATGGTATTAATAAATCTTTAACTGGAATTCCTCCCTTCAGAGCAACTCAGAAGAAATGCCACCAAATGATAGCTTCTGCAGCAGGAAGATCTGTATTTCTGGATGGCTTCCATTACTAGGGTCTAACCACGCTGAATCATTACAGGTTTCATTTTTCAGAAATTTCATTTTTAGTTTGGCAGGAGATAATAACATCCAGTGAACTGACCCAACTTTAGATAATTACTATCAAAATTGGTCCTGCAGCTTCATTGGAAAAAGTTTTCTTCAGTTCCTGCCTAACTGCCTGACTGTGCAGCACGGGTGCATTTCAGCAGGGACTGAAATAATTGCAAAAAAGTGTAAGCTAAAGACTGAAGAACTAATTCTTTGCAAAGATCTCAATTTTTTCTGGAAGTGAATTATTCAGCGATTATGCTGAGGTTGTATTTTTATTTGCATTCACTTTGATGACTAATCAGTTGCAATCCTCATTATCCAGACTGTAAATTACCGTGCTTAGTTGCAAGTGGACCTAAGTCACGTTGAACAGACTACTTCCACTGTTAGAGTGGTCGTCATTGTAAAGTTAATGAATATTTTGCCACTGACTTGATATTGAAACAAGATCACTAAGTGAAAAAATGTTCACATCTAAACAGAACTAGGGCATTTAAAAGATTTTAATGTCTTTCTGAGCTTGACCCACTGGAATGCCTGAAGCAGGATTTCCACACACGCAAAAAAAAAAAGGGGTGAAAAAATTCTTGAGATTGGTGGGTTAATTTAGTATATAAAGCATTCCCACATGGTGCAAGAAAAAGAAATGCCATTTCAGTAAACAATTTCAAAAGTATTTCCAGTATTTGAGGACTACTAGTAAGGAAATTTCTGAATTCTGCAGGACGTGTAGCGATTCTGTTTCCTGTTACCTGAGGTGATGAGACAGGAGGGGAACACTTCCAAGCACAAATCAGATCGACTGTCCTTTACTCCCAAAGTCTGGATGATTATTCCTCTAAAAGGAAAATCTTTAGAGACACAGAATTATTTAACTACCCATGAAGGAACATTAGAATACCACATGCTGTATCACAGCCAGAGTATTTGGTCTGTAGGTCAGAAAAGAAAATCTATAGAAAAAAGCTTGCTGACACGGCATTTTCTTATTCAGGCATGAAGTGTGAACACATTATTAAAAATGTGCTTGCCATGGCCCAAAGAACCTTTTGCATGTCATAGTTCTTCCTGAACAGAATACTTTCAAAACTCTATAGCAGAAACTGCTGCGTATCACTGAAATTCCTGATGAAACTGCAGAAATAATTACTCAACAGATTCTAAAGATTGCTAAAACAAAATGGATTGGAAACAAAAGTAATGAGTCAGTCTGAACCATTAATACAAGCTCTTAAAAAGAAGGGTTGAAAACATCTCGACTAACAAAAAAATGGGAGTAAGATGAAATAGTTCTCGGTTATAACATCCATATGACCCACAGCAGTGCAGATACAGCTTTGGATTCCTTTTTGTGGAAGATGCTGGAAGGTTTGCCACAAACATGTTCACATGTAACCTTACTCAAACTCAAAGATTCCTGTCATCGCAGCTGAACAGATTCTGCATTACTAAAATCTTCTCTGTAACTCACCGCAGTCTGCTTTGAAGTGCATTTTAAAACTGTGTGCCGATAGTTTGCAATTGCTGTTCAATGTCAATTGTTTTCCTATCCAGGCATCCCGAGTCCAACAGTGCTAAAGGAGCCGATCTGAAAATCCAGTACAGAAAAGCAGATTTGCATAGCTCATCCTCAGTGTTATCCCATAATAATTTCTCCATGATACTATAAAGCTTGTAGAGAGTGATCAAAACATTATATAATGCCATTTAGTTGTGCCAGAGCTTTGGAATAAACTAACTTGGGGAAGAGATTGAAATTAGAGATAGTCAATAGACTTGGCTAAAGAGTTGTTGAAGAAATTGGAAGGGACTCATATTATTATTTCCCTATGTCTCACTCTTTTACTAATACAGCTGTGAATTATTGACAGCATAGCACCAGGACACAAAAGACCTTCGGGACCCAAAGCACTTGCTCCTTAGAAGGAAGCCAGCTATAAAAAGCTACAGTATATTATCAACAACAGAACTTGTAAAAAGTTGTTAATATTTCAGTGTATTTATCACTTAAATAACAGTAAGAAATTCAAGGACAGAAGAGGGTGCAAAGTTTTAATTAAAATCCAAAATGAAGATCATACAGAAACTTACAGTGTGCTCAGCAGACAACAACAACAACGAGCTAGAAGATGTTTTCCACTGAGGAATTTGTTTCTGGATAACAAATAATCAGGACTGGAAAAACGTAAGCAAGGCAAACTAGGCTCACACTGAAGAGAACTTTTTAATAAGCTCTGAAAATTTCAAAGACAGAGAGAGAACTGCCTTTTTTCTTATACGCATAAATACCATGGCTACATTCCTCCCTTTAAAATGAGTAGCATTTCACTGTGTTCCTCCCAGAACTGGAAAAACTACCAGGAAACCAGAGTGACTTTCAAAGCATAGTCAGTTAGTGCAACTCCATGAACTGCCTCACCCCTTTATATCAAAGCTTGCAGGTTTTACAAAGCCATTTTTGCTGTGCTGCTAATTTAACTTTCAGTGTGTGATGTCTTGGGTATATTGATAATCCATATTTTCTTCTCTTTCTTGTTTTATAGAAAAAAAGTTCATAGTGCTTTCAAAATCTTTTCCCACACCAGCACAGGATCTTCATATTCCTAGAAGATGGTTCTTCTCCTTTCAGATAGCAGGACAGAATTGATGAGGTGCACCAGCAGCTATCAACACCCCAGGAAGGCTGTTAACAATTTTTGGCAGGAATATCCATTAAATAGGTTCTATCTTGAATGAAGTATGGGCCAAGGAAGTCTGAATTGTACTGCTGATAAGTAAGTCTATCCCACAATACAGACTCATTTTTTGGCTCTCAAGAAGATAAAGAATTGTTCTCTGGGACTTTTTTGGCAAGCTGTATTAGAATGGTATTTTGGCAAGGATACAAGATATACTTGAATGCTCATTCTCTCTAAACATATCTGGAGATGAGCAGTATCCGTCTCCCAAACAAGTCTTTTATTTACTATTATCAAAACATATTTGGCAAAAGTTCTTAGTTTACTTTAAAGGTAAGGAGGGAGAGAACATATCTGAGACTAGGAATAAATTAGCTCAGACACATTGTTCTTTTTCTCAATGTTAAGCACTTCATTCATGAAGGATACTTATCAACTGTAATTCTTTTCAAGGTTCTGCCTCTGTCATTGAGACAGGCAGAATGAAGACAAGAGACAGGATTTGCTTGCTTGCCCCAGCCAGGACTCCAACAAATGAAGTTCAATGAAGTTTCCAACTGAAACTGCCTGGTTGAATCTAAGGACAACATTTTAGTTCTAGCTTATGTTTTTAACAAATCTGAAATAATTTTGTTGCAGCATGTGTGGTGCTATATTTTTAGTCTATCTAAGCCAAAGAGTAACATATTTCTAATCTTACGTCTGTAACTGATTTATCCTCCTTATTTTTTTGTGTCTTGAAATTTAGCTGACACTGAAGCTGGCAAGAAGGGACAGGTACCACTTCCAAGACCTAGTGCTGATGGCTCAGCAGAAGGGGGAAACAAAGTCAGACGAAGGAACCAAATTAAAACACTTGGAAAAAGAGGCAGAATCCACCTCCTAGAATCTCAGTGCTCTATGCACTTTGGTGCTTCTAACCTACAGGGCTCTTCCTTCATGGAATCCATCTGCTTGTCTAGAAAAATTTCCTCTATTGACAATGTATTTCATATAAAATGCTTATAATTGGCAGTCTCTTTAAATTTAAATAAGTCTACAGCTTCTCTTCCATTTTAAAATAGGGTTCCAACAATGAAAGGGACGATGGGAACTTCTCTCCTGATTACTAGCACAAAAACCAAAGTAACTCCATTTGGAAGTGATGTTAAGGAAGTAAAAGACAAATTCCTGTATCTGGCTGGAGAGACACCAATCCTGCCTCACTGGTGTGGCTTTCAGTTTGCCTGGCTCCTGAAGCAGCACACATTCCATGAATCAAAGCAAAGGACCTCCCTGTCCGTCACCTCTTCTGCAACATTGTCCTTGTAAAGAAAGATTGGATGAATTTTTATCAACATCTGCCATCTCCTTCCTTGAAAATACACATTTAGATTTAAGGTGGTTTTGCAAAAAACAGCTTACAGAGTCTGTAAAGAATGTAAATCTCTTACCTTGTTTTAAACTACACCTTTGAAGCTTCAGTAATAAGTTTTAGAAGAGTATTTAATTAGAACTATTTCAGGACAATCTGATCAAAATGAAATATAAAAAGATAGGGGCTTTTGCATTTTCTGAAGAAAACATCCAGCTAAGATGAGGAAAAGAGCTTTCCTTTGTACATTTGATAATAAAACAACCTTTCCTTCTTTCATTAGTAAACCATGGCAGCGTACTTTTTCTTAATACATTTCAACCTTAAATTTTTTATGAAAAGAATCTTATAAATGTCATGGACGGATCGGAGCAGCTGGCAGCAGGTATAATGAGAGACGGGTGCAGCTATAGAAGCTCTTGCATGCAGCATTGCTAGTGTATCTTCAATATGACCTATGGCACCTGCTACAGAGTTCGGGGCCTCCAAAATACAAGACAACAAAGGAAAGTGTTATTTTCAATTTAAAATCTTTCTTCACTGCACTGACCACTACAAATACAAAAAGGGTGGCTGGTGACCTATGGATGTGCTGCAAAGCCAATCTGTCACCAGCAGAGATGAACAAAGCAATCAGTGGACCACAGCAAAAAATTATATCCTATGCTTTCTACACTGCTGCAGCCACAGTAACAGCTGTCCTTAATAGAATAAGACTGCTGGGAGAGATTGCCATTTGTTTCTTGATGTTAGTGTCTCCTCCAACAAAAATAAACAGTAATAACAGAGGCAGAAGCTTTGTTGCTGAAAAGTGCACAAGCTCTCAAGGGGATTTGGGAATTAAGATGTCTTTAGGAGGTCTTCCTAAAACATAGTGGCCCTTGGAACCTCAACGGTTTTTCAATAGGAAGGAAGAAAAGAGGGAGAGAAATTCTTTCTGGGCATCCTGCAAAAGACCCTTACACAAATGAAAAAAAAACTCCTTAGTATTAAGAAGCAGCTGTCCTTGTTGTTTTTAAAAAACATTAGTTTGACTATTGTCACGATGCATCAACAGTGTCCAAGTGAAATAGTCAAAGAGTCGGTAACCACTACTACAATTGAAGAAGAAAATAATGCAGATACAGGAGGCATATGAGGTAATACATTTTGATTTGAATTTTTAGAAAACTGTAGGTTTACAATTTAAGACTTGATTTTGTTTTTACAGAAAATGCCGATTCTGTACCATCTCTGTAAAACACCCTAGGAACCACAAATAAACAGAAAATAAGAATTATCTGGCAGGGTAAGAGATGTTCAGACATATATTGAAGGATGCTGGTGTGAGCGGTTGAGGAGCTTACCGACAGCATTGGGTCTCCCTCTTGCAGCCCAGAATGGCTCCATTGTTCAGAGACGGTAGTAAAAAGAATCAGTTTCATACGATTGCCAGGCTGGATGAGCGCTCTCCCTGAGGAAAAAATGCCATCTAGATTCATGTACTGCACCTGATTCACTTCTGATAAATTAGATTTTAGCCTGAAAAGCAAAGGAGGAAGCCAAAGGCATAGACCTGTGGGCTGGTACTCAGATGCCCAAAGAAAACTTTGTCTTCTAGAAAATGCCTCCCTGATGTCCAAAGGAGAGCAAAACAACTCTCAGTGTAGAGTCATAGCAGTGAGGAAGTGGTTTGGTTTTCTTTTTTTTCATTGACTGTGGATGAAGACAGCAAAAATTAAACCTATAGTAAACTCTTTGCTTTTTCTATTGTGTCTAACATACACAATGTGATCTCAGTATTGACAATTCCTCCTCAGTGGCCACAGTCTATTCTTCACAAAATGACTGGTAAATACGTTCAAAGAGGGTCTGGAGCGATGCAAATGTATTTGACGTGGGCATCTGTGTTATTTTGCCATCACTGGAAAACCGACAGTACTGCAGCTCCTGCCTGTTTGATCACTCTGCCGGATACCATGAAGCGTAATTGATAAATGTCAGCTCTGCTTTGTACATGAGGAGTTTTTACTGTGAAACATTGCTCTTTGAGCTCAGGATGGAGTTAATTAAAAAGTTGGTACCAAAGATAACATCCTCAGCAGGCAGCATCTATTGATCTCCCCAGCAGCGTAAGAGAGAGACAGACTGATATGAGATTATAAAATGTTCACATAGAACATGGCCAATTCCCACAACTTTTCCTCATCTTACACGCTCAAGATTTTATACAAAATATTAAAAGTATCAAAAGTAGCAAATCATCAAGAAACAATACCAAGCCAGCACTGCTGCTTCTCCATGTTCTACTGTCCCTTTTCGAATTCTATAGAAAAATCTCCATTTCTTTAATATGTTTATCTTCCACTCTCCTCCTACGGCTATTAGTTTCATTTAGAGACTGGAATTTTAATAAGGGCTTTCATTGCTCTGTGAAGCCTTATACTTCTTCCCACAGGCAATACTCAGACTCCTCATGCACTATTGCATACCTTCTTTTCTTTACTTCCTCATCCTATTCCACTGGCTACTATGGATCTGAAAATGATAAGTAAACGTAATAGTGAATTCTTCTGATAGATTGTGCTTTTTTATTTTCAGGAGCAATTTCTTGGCGTTCTTCTGCTCATGAATATTTTGTGTAAAATTCAGAGTGTACAGGTTGCTCACCCAGCACCTGTTATTTAATATGGGACCATCTTAGAGATACGAGATAGCACTTGTATAAAAAACCTCTCTTTTTGTGCTTTTTAAAGAACAACAGATGAGATGTTGGTGTCATTGTTTCCATCATTAGAAGTTTGAAAGAGCTGCAGAACTACCCCAACAGAGCTTTCAAAAGAACGGATTGCAAGAACAAGATTGATCTCTCTGTTTTTAAACTGTTTTTAAAATCTTGCTTGTTCTCAGCTGGAAAGCTACTCTTGCCTTGTGGTCTTTTGCTGAACTCACTGCTTTTTCGTTACGTGTAGGAATACCCAGGACTGCTGGCTAGTACATGGCAGGGACCCTCATCGCGAGCTGCCAGTTGTAGCTCTCCTCTCTCTCGGTTCAGACAAAGGCTCTGTTCACTCATGTCGAAACGCAGAGGTCTGCTCACACTGAACAACCCAAAGTTCAAACACAATGCCATGTACGTTTTTGCTGGAAATACCTCTAATCACACACTGCCAGCTTATTCCGTGCCCTCAGACTCCTTAGTAAAGCTCAGTTTGGGAGCAGTCTTACACCTTAGCCTTCAGACACTTTCTCATTTCACTTTATTATTATTATTATCCAGTTATAAACCACACGAGCTAAGAGGATGTAAGGAACACTGTTATTAGGTCTCTCAGTTAAGACTTTCTGGGTCAAGCAAGGAACAGTTGATGTTACTTGAATGAGGTGGATCAGTGTTCAAAATAAATCCTTCTTCAGAGTGCAAATAGTGCTTTTCGTTACGGTTCTATCATTCTGTTCTGAAGACACGTTGTTGGTATCTTTTCAAAAATGAGACTTTCCATTTGTGAGACCATGTTTCCCGCACTGGCCCTTCCTGATGTAACCCGTGTAGTGCTCTGTTCTCTACTCAAAAAACCACTGCTAAAGGCCTGTCTTTTTTATAGTATATTGTAATTATTTTACATGGCAGGATCTTGGAGGAGCACCATCACAGCTTAGTACTTCTACTTATCTAAATTAAATTAGCTATTGAGCCTTCCAGCTGGAAATCCCTTATTATCAGTGACTTCCTGTTGGAATTACGGCATAATTCAGAAGAAAAACCAACCCAGAGCATTAAGCTTGTTGGGTGTATCAAGGCCACGTCAGAATGGGGAAGAAGTGATCAGCCATGAACAACATGGCTAGAGGATAAAAGGCAGCTAAATTGATCTTTCTTATAACTTAGTCATTGCATATTCATGGAATCAGGGGACAACAGATCAGCACTTTTTAGGATCAAGACTGTTACACAAGCTGACTTTTCATGAGTTATTTCAGACTGAATAAAATGCCAAAGATCTAAACCATCATACGGACAAAGAAAAGGAAATGGCCTGTTTGCAGCATCAAAAACCAGTAGCCAAGCCCAAACTTTAAAAATATTGAGGAGACGCTTACGGTTTTTCAGTCAGGGTGGCATAAATCTTGCAAGGGATGTGAAGAGGGAGGCTGGCAAAGCAGAGGAGAGGATTGCTCGGAGAGCAGCAGAGGACTACAGAAGCGTTCTTGGGGGCAGTGTTTGCCTAGTTATGGCCTGAAAAACCTGACTATCATTTTCTACAGAGCATGCAAAGGTATTATTCAAAATGAAAAATTCTATCAGAGTTTGTCTCATCGTCTTCTGTTATTTCTTGTTATTACCAAAAATGACGGTTAAGAGATTGCAAAGGATTTTCACACTGATTGTGGGTTATATGTCAACACGGTGATCTTTGCTACACGTTTTCTATGTCCTCTCGGGCAACAGATTTTTTTCACTGCTGAACCTCTTGAAGAATTTCCACAAAATATGATCTCTATGGAGTGCAGTTGGATTTTTCTAGTACCCCTGTCAACACTCTCAATTAGTAAGCATAAATAATTCCATTTTTATTATCTTCCTTGTGCATTTTTGAATTCCCTAAGGCTCTGTTTTGAGTTCTAAGCTTCTGTGTATTTACATGCATCCCAGGGGTGTTATTTTCTAACAACCTTGTTTCAGTTTCCATTGTTATGCACATGATGTGTAAAAAAAAAAAAAAAAAAAAAAAAGGTCATTTTCTCTGATCACTCAAAAGATATCTGTGCTCACACTTGCTTTAAAGTTCTGCCATCCAGCATATCTCTTTTCCTCCTTAAACACTGCTAAGATTAAACCCCTTTTTACCAGCTTTCTTCAGCACCAAGTCTGTTTCCTTCTCTCCTATTTATATTTCTCATGATTTAACAGGAACTTAAAGAGCACCTCTGCCTGTGAATGTTGGATTTTCTGGTTCCAGTTAACCCTCTAAGCGATCAGATAAGATACATTGCATCGCACCACCTCAGCAACATCTTTAAATACCTGTCTGACACACATTTGAAGACGCTGCTGCCCTCATGCCTCTGCAAGGTATAAAATTAAAACGATTGCTATTCCTCTCAGGTCTTGGTAGCAGAACAGATGCAAGGATTACAACAGAGCAGCTGCACATATTGGGCATCCTGAAATCCACTGATAGGACTCGATGCTATCAACAATTCCACCAGCACATGCCTTTACTCTGAGTAGCATTTGGCTAGATTCATGAGGAGGTTAGATAACTAACCACCTTGCCAGCAAAAAGGCCACAAGCTTACACAAGAAGGCCAAACTCCGAGAGGTGCAAAACAGATTTTTTAAAATGTGTTTTCTTTTAAAACCTTGAAGCTACTTTTTGGATGCAGACATATTTACTAGTGCTAAGTCTTAGATATATATTCCTTATCTTCCAAAGGAATTGCAATAATTGCCACTCAGAGAGTGACATGGAAAATATAGCACCTTCCTCATTTCCTCCATCTGCGGCACGATATTTTTTCATCTGTCCACCACTGACAATGTACTAATGATAAAGGAAAAAGCTTAGCACAATAAAAAAGGAGAGGTGAATATTCTGAATATGGATTTGAAAAGAATACAAAAGAATAATACATAAATGCATTTGTTATGGCAAATCCATTTCACAGAATAAAATTCTGTACCAGAAAGTATTACATAGGGTATTCAGAGATGCAATAACGTTTTAAACACCAGGATATACCATAAAGTATTTGAAAGAAGTTTAATCCAGCCATAATACATGGCTGGATAAGAAAAGCTAACTGTGCATATATAATCAATAACGTGGCGTGTGCCAGTTTAATAGGATATATAAAAGCTTTATATTCTCTTCCAAATTCTCACTTCAAAAAATCCTCAGTCACTCTTTTGCTAAGGCTACCAAGGCGATCATTAAACATTCTAAATTAGAAAGATGCCACATTTTACATAATGTAAAATAATTACTGCATTACTCTATTTTTCAGAACTTCCCCCCCATATAATTTGATTAAGCATTATTATAAAACAGATTTTGTAATTAAACTTCCTGCAACAAAGAAATAATTTGTAAAGGCTGACAAAAATATGCCAGCATTTTTCTTTTGCCCCTCAATCACATTCATTACAATCACATTCAAGTTATCATCTGGTTAAACCTCAGAACTGTCCACCTCTTACTGTGTATAAATTATTACATGACAAAACTAAGTATCTAAAATACTGTCTTACAGGCACACCTACGGAGTTCCACAGGAGCAAAAGCAAAGGAGGGAAGACTGCTAAGTTCCCCTGGAGCCTGGCAGCGCTACACCCCCAAGCTTTTACTTATTGAGATGAAGATTGTGTAATTTTCAGTTTGCAGTAGGGGCCAAAAAGTTTTAGAAGCTCCTTTTCTTATATAAACACTAGAACAAATAGAATTCCATCAGCAAATTGTCAGGCTCCATCCCTCCAGGTCCAGGATGTAGGTTAAGCACTTCGAAGTCCATGAGATTCACAAGCCCTGTTCCTAAGAGGAACAGTGTCTGCAGCTTCCTTGTCCTGAGGACTCCACTCCTGCCTGATAACTTCCTGGGAGATACGATCCTTCTACAGGTATGTTCTCATAAAAGGGAGATTAAAGAAGATGTACTCTCCTTGATAAGTAAGACAGAAGACCTAGTGGGTCCCCTCCTGCATCTGTCCCCAACTGTTCCCTACTGCTCTACGGATATGCCCATATGGAGACTAACCGTGAATAGTCCCAAGACAGAAAAAACATTTACAGTGGACTGGTAAAAGAGCTTTGGGGATTTAAGAATCAGGGCCATTTGTGTCAATTCCTTTCGATTTCTGTAGCTAACAGTTCATGCCATGTGCCTGCTGGACAAGAATGAAGTCAACCACGCAGACAGGCAGAGAACATCACTATGCAACACTGCTGTGAAGAGATTCGATGGTCGATTTTCTGACTAGCTCTGACACCCGCATCATCATCATCGAAGAAAGGCCTACGAAAGCGTTAGTAGTGGTTGTCAGTTACAAAATTTAAAGACGCAATACCTTTGCTATCAGACTACTATTAAATGCTTGAACAAAACAGTTATCCTTGCAAGTGGAAAAGAAAGCAGAGTTCAGCTTGATCTTACATTGGACATAACAAGTTCACTTCTCTAAACTGAAGGGGAAAAGAAAGACTCTAATTAGACACCATGTTTCTGGAGGAAAGGACAGCTAAGCACAGGAACAGATGGGCTATGGAATCCTGGGGATCTCCACCTCAGGTTTGAGAACTGACATGCAAACATCCAGGCTGTTAACTGTCAGCATACCACACCACGGTTTGGCCAAGGCCAACTAGGATGTTCCCACAAAACATCTGTTTAGGGGATTGCAAGGACTAAGAATCATTCACAGGTGGTGATACCGGCCATGCAATCCTCTTTCAAGAGGAAGCGAGTTAAGCCGTCCGGGTGGAAGCCATGCAGCACCATTTCATCTCAGGGCCAGACAATACAGCCTGTCTTATTTTACATATTAATACAAATGCAGTTTCTAGAGTCCTTCATAGCCCAATTTTCCAACAGTTCTGTAGTATGTTCTATGCTGTTCACTAAGATGTCATAAAGCGACATGAAAAAGAAGCCTCTTACATGAATTTTGTGAAGATATTATTCAGTTGCTCAAAGGAGCAGAAATTGTTAAAGACAATTAGGCAGAACAAGTAGTACAGTAACTTCTTTCACCTTTAGGTCACCAATTTAAACTTGATTCAGTTCAGTGGTGACTGGAACTCATTACCTTCTGAAGGCTCTGCAAGATAAATCACATCTCTTTGTCAATAGCTTCTCATGGAGAAATATCAGCATCACTAGACTTGGTATTCTCTGGTATTATTAATGTTAAGGTAATCAGGACAGTGGCCAAAGATTTAGTTTTATACTCAGGACTAAACTCCGTTTGCACGTGCACTTAGAACCCCAACATCTTTTGATGACAACTCTAATGAGGCGAGGTCACCTCGCCTTATGTACAGTAACAGGTTATGCACAGAGGGGAAATTCTCACACTGTATTTTGAGACTGAACTACTGTGCTCATTTAGTGCTAGACCCTCCAGGTTCCAAGATACATGAGTATTTTGGGCTATGACTAGGACTATGAAAAGTCAACAGCATCGCTATTCTTCTGCTATTTGTTTTCAGCAAATTCACTATCTTAAGAAGCCATTTGGAGCTGAAGGAGATCAAAGTAGGAAACAGCAGTGGTAGTGAAGACTTCAAGAACTGGAAGGCAGCTGAAGAGGCGTGAAACGAAGGGTAAGGTACCAGGAAAAACAGTGAGGTTTCAATTCCTGAATAGGGAGAATAGTCTGGCTATTCGAATATTCTTTAATCAGCACAATTTCAAGAATATACAAAAGAGAACAGCAATAACTTGAGATGGTAGAATGATTCAGCCAAGAAGGAAGAACTGCATAGAGAAAGAGTCAAGGGACAAACAATGCAGACTTGTTTGGGTTTGAAAGGAGTTAATATTATGAAGGATTTATTTATAAAAATATCTTGATTTCTCCTGAATTTCTTCCTTCCACTCTCTCTATAGCTCAACCAAATTTCCTGTTGTTGCAGTTTTTTCAGAACCAAAGCACATTACACCATTTCCTTCTGTATATGCTGAGGTTTTGTAAATATATGAGTGAATATACTGTTAAATGGAAAATATTAATGAAAGATGAAAGCTGGGCCTAGCACTGATTGTACCATGTGAAGGAAATACTGTTAAAAATGAAATAATAGGAACAACAGATCACAGAATATTTGATGTGGGGTGCTTAAAATCTGGATTTTTTTTCTCTTAATCTGTAACTTTTTCTGTTAATTCACCTGCAGTTATGAACGATTTACGCCATCAAAACTAATAATGAAAAAGTCTGCCATTAGTCTGAGAAGTTTTGTTTAAAACATAAAGCCAAAGAAAATTCAGGACCTACGCTTTTCTTTGAGGGGAGCCTGTGAGGTGCATAGTATCACTGAAGCTATGTCAGAGACACTTTTCCCTCGAACATCCTAAGTGGCCGGCTGAAAGAAGGGCAGCTGGAATGACATCTCCCTGCTTTTGTTCAGTCGGGCCAGGCTGTCATGTCATTGCAGCGTAACTCTGAGTGACCCATGAGCATACTTCCTGATTTTATGAATAGCAACATGGCAGCAATGAATTCTTCTCACTCAGTTTATTCTGAGTTGCACACTTTAAAGGTTCACAGAGGAATGAGCTGCGCCTGGCTGAATGTCCTGGGACAGCTCGTTCTCCTGAGACTCCCACGCTGAAGTACAAAGTACACTAAGTTTCAGCAGAGTATGAGGATCAGAGGGCACCAAGAACAAGGGCGTAAGTCATGCTGCAGAAAGCGCAGCCTCAGGCAGATGTCCTGCAGTGAGAAAGATATAGCTGCCAGAAGTCCAAAGTATTATCCATAAAATAGTATTAAAAAATGCAGAATTTCCCATCAAACCAGAGCTAGAAACATCACTTTTGTTACTGGCTTTTCCCTGAAGGAGAGTTGCACAATTTGCACCCTGGCTTGGGACAGGAATTAATCCTGTGTAAGTGTACTCAGGAGGAAGCCCATTATAGGTTAAGTTCCTGAGTATCCTGGCAAGTTAGCCTCCAGCAATGGCACTGACTGTGGGGCTGAACTCCTCAAGAGGACTATGAAAGACTGGAATCCCACAGCCAAACTACTTATCAAGAACGTGTGATACTCCCTTTGACTAATGATCAGTGGTGCACATGTCTTTTAAGTACCTCTAGGGATGGGGACTACTTCCCTGGGCAGCCTGTTCAGGGCTTGACAACCCTTTCAGTGAACAGTGACAACCCTTTCCTAATATCCAACCTAAACCTCCCCGGCGCAACTTGAGGCCATTTCCTCTCATCCTATCAATTGTTACTTGGGAGAACAGCCTGACCCCCACCTCACTCCAACTACCTTTCAGGGAGTGGCAGAGAGTGACAAGGTCTCCCCTTAGTCTCCTTTTCTCCAGGCTAAACAACACCAGGTCCCTCAGCAGCTCCTCATGGGACCTGTGCTCTAAACCCTTCACCAGCTCCATGGCTCTTGTTCAGACACGCTCCAACACCTCAATGTCCTTCTTGGACATTGAACTGAATCCAGTATTCAAGGTTTGGCCTCACCAGTGCCGAGTACAGGGGGATGATCGCTGCCCTGGTCCTGCTGGCCACACTATTTCTACAACATGAAAATGCGTGGGGGCATCAAATATTTTTTTTCTGCAGGATTATCTGCATTTTGTTTACAGACAAATCTCTACTTTGTGCTCTCCGGCAGGCTGCAGTTCATCTTCCACACAAACATAGCAAGATATTATTTTATCTTCTTTTTCTCCCCAGAATCAAGAAAAAGTACAAATTGTTTTTTTACACAATTCATTGCTTAAGTGCTATACAAATAAAGATCAAATTTTTATTCCTTCTAATAAATTATTTTACTTTCATTCACCCCATTAAAGTTTTAGGGTTTATTGTACCAGTTCCTTATGTTATCTAGAACAATGTAAAGGGTTCTTCATAATGCAGAATGAAAACTAGTCTACTGTGAGATGGAGCTACCAAGGTGCTACATATGATCTCCTGTAGAAGATCAAACACAGAGAAAACTGAAACAAAGAGCCAGGCTGGTCACTGGTGATTCAGCAAACTTTGAAATACAAGGTTTTCTTCTCGAAAAAAGTATCCCGTAAGAGTCTTAAGCCCTAGTAAAGATTTCAGGTCTGTGCAGCCAGCACAGTCTTTAGGGAGATCAGTTAAACCATAGAAAGCAAACATATTATTTATGAACTACAGCAAACACAAGGAAAAGCACTAAATTCTTGACACCTGCAAACGTACCAAACACTGTCCTAGATAATCTGACTAACAGGGAAGGACACAGAATCAGATTTGCCATTCCCATGGATTGATTTAGTCCTTATGAATTGAGACTGTAATGTAACTGGCCAGACTGAGGCAAAAATGGAGCCAGGCACAAAGTGAGCTTCTTCACAGCTCCTTGCTCCCACACACACAAGCTCCTGACCCACTCACACCTACTCTTCCAGACCAGCATCCCTTTCCAGCAAACTGCTGCTTGAACTGAGCCATCTGAAACAATGCGGCAATTCTGCAAATTAAACCAAACTACAATGGGACTGAATTAATTTTCAGGCGGGCCTCTTGTTTTGAGCACGGATTTAATAACAGCTTTTCAGAAATAAAAAGCTAGAACACAACCCACTCATTTTATAGCCTGGGCTGAAACAAAACTGAATAAAATAAGAAGAAAAAAACCTCCAAACCCCAGCATAACGAAGAGCAGGAAAAGCTGTATTATATCTTAATGTTCTGAAATCAGAGGTTCCTTTACAGGAAATTCGATGGGCTGTTCTTGATCCCGCTCACCTCAGTTGTGAGACTAGAGCACTACGCTACACTACAGCAAAGCTGCATTCAACACCCATTCAGACACAAGCAGCAAACTGTGCCTTAGTCTAACCTAAGAAGTACACTAACATCTCAATCTCCATCCTATGTTTTGTCTTCTTCCAGTACAGCCACGCAAGTCGGACAGGTAATTCCAACTACCCTTAAAAGCAAACTAGACTTGAACAGATATTTGCGTCCAGTTGGACAATGCACATGAGTATGCTGGTGAGCCTGGTGACCAAGAGGGGTACGATTAATGACACGTTTTTGAGTAAGGTATCGACAAATCTAAAGAGCCTAGACTGCACGTACAGATACTCGCCTTGTTGTGGCTTCTGCCAAGAGGTTGCCTTGCAGCTAGGAGACATGGTACTACCTTCCAATCATACCGCTACAGGACTATGGTAAAAGCACTTACTTCCACGCAGACAAAGCCCACAGGTACTTCTTGTTCTGTCCTCTCCCAGACTTTATATTCCTCACATCTATTTTCTTTTGCTTCCCTCGTGTCTTCCATCACATTTTTCCTTTGTGGTCTCTCTGTCTTCCAGACAGAAGCATTAAGCTTGTTTTCTAAGTTTAGACACTTAAAAGAAAAAAAAAAAGGGGTGAAATCCTGATCACACAGAAGTCACCCTCAGAATCCCAACCCTTCCAATAGCTCTGCCTCCAAGGTCTTTCTCATACTCTTTCTCATACTTTTTCATGAATTAAAGAAATGTCAGGTTGTAGTTGTTTCATCTCAAAAGACTGTCCCTTCATTCAAATGATAATGTGCAAAACTTGCAAATTTTTATAGAAAAAAGTGTTTCTTTCTGGCATATACTACATACCATATCTTTGGTACCGCAGCAGGGTAACTCTGATAGCACGTTCAAGGTTACACCTCAGTGAAAAGCAGTCAAGGGGTCTAGCTCCAATTGCAACAAGATTTTCAGGTTTTTTAAAATTAAAATATGACAGATATATCTTGTGCCTTTTAACAACTTATAAGCTTTCAGTGTGATATCATAGTAGAGTATATCAAAATCCAACTCTCATCATTATTTATTTTCATACTATATTAATCTTTTGGATTAATTATAAACTGGAAAAATGTCCTAAGAAGGTTCAGTTTCCTAAATACCAGTTGAATGTTATTCTTCCTGTGTTCAGGTAAAACTCTTACATTTGTAGAGAAATATTGCGAATTAAAATAAAGCATTTTTAAAAGCAAAGTTCTTTTAAAATTTAATTTTAAAGTTTAAACATCAGGTTTTCTGCTGAGACTACGCACCTTTCATTCTCACCTTATAAATTGTTTACTATAATTCCTACTGATATATTGATATAATTTTTTTCATAGCACATAACTTTTCCCCCCATCACAACAGAATTTAATAGCTGTTTATATTAACTTGTTTATGATAGTGTTCATTAAAGATTTACATGAGCACTCTTTGGAGTGCTCAAAGTGTCTGAAATGAGACTCGAAGCATCTGAAACACTATTGTTAAATTATGGTTCTTGTGTCCTTCACATGGCTTAATGCTATTGGCTACACTGCTGCATCCTACACAGACTTAAGTTTGCTATAATAATGATGTTAATCAATGTGGTATAATAAAAAAGCAGAAATATAAATTTCCAGGCACAATATGACAGGATCACAGCATTCATTGTAGGAATACTCCTAACAAGAGCAGCAGACTGGTGCTGTCTAGAGACCAGATATTACAAAAAAAAAAAAAAAAAAAAAAAAAAAAAATATTACGAGTAGAATGCCAGTAGCCATCTTCAGCATTGTGGGGATGGAAGTATAGATCATTCATTTAACTTCTTTCATTAATGATCCCGCTTCTTTATTTTCTTAGGTTCGTCTCCCGAACTTTACTTACAAAACCCACAGGCTACACCCTGACATTGACTTATAAGTGGAACTCTCCAGTGAAAGCAAGGAGGAACTTTTTTTTATAAATGTATGGTGCAGTATCTTCGAAAACGTACGAAAAGTTTCTGAATGTTGGAAAAACATGGACTTTCTCATCCAGACAGGATTCGCTTCTGTAGTAGAAAATGTGCCCAGAACACACTGCAGAGTTCTTTAAACCTTTCTCATGCATTTCTGATACCTCCAGTAAAACAGATTTTTCGAGTGCTTTGATGAAGTCTACTTCTTATCAATTTCACACAAAGCTGCACACAGATGAGCTACCCCTCTAGCCAAAGGGCTGGGGAAACTCACAGTCAAACCAGACGCTCCCATTTCTTTTTGCTTCCAGTTCCAAAACTTGTAACGGTAGGGCAACGGGGAACACAAGAAGCGACAGGCTTAGCGGAGAAAACAGACAACTCCATGCTGTGCTGTATCTTACACGTGTAAGTGAAAAAGTACAAGGCGATCAAAAACAATCAACTGAAGTGTAAAATCCTGCTGTAATCAAAACACAGGTGAAATCATGGTGATTGCACTCTAGTGTCACATAGGAAGAAATAACTAATACATCCATTCCCACATTGTTTAACAAATAAATTTTCCTGTCAGCTAACATTTACATTATGTATTAGCTGCTACTCCAATCAATCAATACAAATTTTTTAAGCTTGATAAAATGCTTTTTAAAAACAGTTTAAAAGAAATCAAATTTTAACTGGAATTAAATAAGCTTTTGAATAGCAAGAAACCATTGAGATTTTGTATTTCGTAAGGGTCCGAAATGTCAATTTCCAGAAGAAAAAAGAACTGAAAAGAGAATCTCAGAAAATCAGAGGCTTGGCACCCCCTGAACGCACACTGTGCCATTTAAATCTTTGCCGAATTCTGTTCATTATTGTGCGCTGCTGTCCTTAACAGGGAAGAAAACTCACGTCGAGCCTCACGCGGGATCGCTGTAACCTACGGTTTTACTACCAGTTCTGGGGAAGGGCAGGCAAAACTGGAATGCATCATATTTGCTCCTTACCTGGAATTTATAGTTTGAAACTTCCTCCTGACACAAAAAATAGTAATAAATCTAGGAAGAAGAGGAGGAGACAGGGAAGGGAAGAAACACAGCCTTCAATATTCTATACTGAGGAAAAAGCAACTGTATAAATCAAAAGGCTGACTTACCAGTATAGAGCTTTTTAATAGAAAAAATATCAAGGGGAGCATACCATATGGATCAAAGTGCTCTCCACATATGTTTGCTTTTTCATTTGAAAAGTAACATATGTGAGGAGATGCATAAGAAGTGATTTCTGAAGATCTCATCTGGCTTATTTTTAATTGGAATAATATTAGATTTTCTATCTAATTGAATAACAAATGACAGCTGTTGCTTCACTAAGTATTACTGTCAGTTATAGATTGATAGATTTGGATAATTTTTCTCTGAATATGAAAGCTGGACTCAGGAGTAGCTAAAATAACTGCAAGAAAAGAACAAAGACTACGCATTATGAAATACATATAAGCCATGGAAGGTTACATACTTGGATAATATGTTTTTATAATTATAATTTTACTGGGCCTTTAGATTTCACAACTTCAGCAAGGTCAAAAGATGTAAATCAAACATACCCATTTAGAAAGTCACAACTGTACATCTCCAAACACAGTTGCCTAAAATATTTTTTTTATACCATTACATTATAGGTTTCATTATAATGTGTCATATGTGCTAAACCATTTATTCTCATTAGAAGCCCATAGTTCTCATTTACAAGTGCATAATCCAGTCATTTCTGCCAAGGGAAGGGTACTCTTTTTATCTTTGCAGGTCAAGTTATACCAAACATTTTACTGCTGCTGCCGCTAATCAACTGGAACAAGTCCTGCGCGTATCTCAAGATGTCATGGGTGAGAGATCTGGGTGCTTATGACAAAGTCTTAGAGGTATGACTCAGGTAGCTGTAAAAATCTATTTGTAAGCCACAAATTCTTTTGTTTTCTAAAGAAAAAGCAAGATTCATTTTTAAACGAAACAGTACACATAAGCACTATGATATATGGAACTTGTGAAAGAACCTAAGTCAGGTACTCGGCTGAAACCTTAACTAGGGCTGACGTGGTGCTGAGAACGATGCCAAGCCACTGCATAACAAGTGGCTAGTTTCGATGAGCAAATGTCTGGGCCAGCTCAGTTCCATTAATGTTTTACTCCATTATCTGCGAGCTGACATCTTTTCAGTAATTACTGCAGATGATACCACCTCTAGTGTAATTAAAGAACAATTATTTAGAGTGAAGTGAGCCAAGATCATCCCCATTCTCTGTTTAGGCCAAAGCCAAAGAAGGGCTTGTCAAATAAAATGGATGTTTTGCATTAGGGAGCAAAAAGAGGGTGATGTAAAGAGTCAAGTAATTTGATGGGCAACACTGCAGTGGAATTAATTCAATATGTTCAATACGGTCAGTTCCATGTGTAGTAATACTGGACAGATGGGTATGATAGCTATGTACTTTCCCTGCTTTTGCATTAGTGATTCAGTACTTAGGAAGCAAACCTCAGACAGTTCCTGGCTCGCTGCCCAGTGAGAGAAAGACTGGAAGCAAAACACATTAAATGCTCCTGCAAATCTACATACTCTGCAACCCTTCTGAAACAAGCCTCTTTCAGAATGACCCTTTGGATACCAACCAAAAAAATAATCATCATCATAACATGAGCCTACAAACTTTTTGTATTAACGGTTAAATAATAATGAACAAGAGCTGGAAGGAGCAATTCACTTTGTATGCATACTAACGGGAGAGGGTTGGATGCATCCTTTGTTTTTGACAGTAACTAGGTATAAGGACTAATTACGTCTCTTACTTAAAACATAAATTGCATGTTTTAAGGAGCTACTTAACAGAAGAATGGAGTCAATGGATGCATTCTATCAGACACAGGAAGGTAAAAGCTCACAGCTGACCAAAGCATACAGTTCCTAATGCATCAGAGTTCAGTGCTCATACAGCAAAGGTCATGTCTGGTCAATCGGAGAGAACACTTTTTGCCTTCAGGAGCTGATGGAAAGACACAGATTCTCAGACATGGGGGATTATTTAGAAACAGTAGCAGGAAGTTTAGCTCTTTGGACAGTATAGTCATTCTAGTTGTCTTATCAGGCATTTGCACGACTCCTATAAATCCCATCCACCAAAGACAGTTAGGCTCCCTTATTCTGAAATGAACATGTCATCATTAACATTTAAAAAACAGATGCAAGAAGAAATAGGATATTGCCTGGAATCCTGAATGCTGGTGGCCTTGCCAGAATAGTAAGATGTTCACTGAATGACTGGGCTCAAATAATTTCTATTTACAGCCTGTTTAATTCAGCTATCCATAACTTCAAGAGGAAAACAACAGCTCAGAAACACTGTTACCACTTTACCATTTCATTTTGGAGTTCATTAACTTCCAGACTCAATTCCAGCTTACTGTTTTTTTAATGAATTAATTTTTGTCCTCTAGACTCCTGTGAGGAAAGGCACTGTGAGAGGGTGTGGGATATGAAGCTATCAAAGTTGTCTCTTTCTCGTAACAAAACATTGAAAAAGTGGGGTTTGCTTGGCGATTAAGCTTCCTGCATTGAAGGCTGGGCTTCTGCTTTAGGTATGGGACAAAGTATTTTAGAAGTTGAGAGGGAAACTTAAAATTATGAAGAACTGGCAGGTATCAAAGGCAGAAGGTGGTGCAGTCAAATGAAAAAGTATTGACACTGAATAATAGTTCTGAATATAGAGAGGTATGTGAATGATTATTAGCAGGGCTTCTTCACTTCCTGAGACATCTCCCTCTCACCAGTATGGCAAGCTGCAATTCCAACCCTGAGAAAGCCCTGAGATTTGAGGCTGACAAACCACAGAAACTTTTTCCTGAATGAAAATGGAAAATGTCTGTCCATTTATCAGACTGAGATAAAAGCACTAAGGAACACTGACATGTCCTCTGTGAACACAGAACACTAGAATTCTCAGAGCCGAGACCTGAACACATCCTCTACCTGCTTTCCTCTAACCACACCATGATCACTCCCACTTTTTTCCTGGTCCTATGACCATGCAAGTTCCACACAAGTAGATCACTACAGCAGGACTGACACCACGCAGCACACCCAGATGGCCCCCCAGCTTCGTGGCAGATAGCAGGCACAGAGGAGATGCTCGCTCCTGTCTCAGGAAGAGGAAAGGACTGAATCAGTGTAGCCTCTTATGTCATTTTAATCTCTCGGCTATTTCACATTGAAACCGAGAGACGTCTTCTATCTGCCGTTTATTCTGCTTCATTTCCTTCAGGAATGGGCATCAGGTTAAGCAAAACTGATAGAAATGCATCTAGACTATAGATGCCCATGAAGTAGGGTCCTGGCTTCTTAACTGTGTGGATACTCAGATTCCTGTGGCCAGGAAAGGATTTCAGAGTGAAACCGAAGATAACTATAGAGCATATGCGACAGCTAAGACTATACATTTCTAAATTTGGCCTGCAGAGGTGTGTGTCTGTCTGGGTGATGTTGTAGACCTTGAATGTGTCCTTCAAACTGCATAACACAAAGACTGGGCTATATATCCTAACACAAATCTGAGCTAAGCTAGGATAACCTATAGAGGGCCACCACTGGTATGCTGCTGCTGAAATAACGCTTATCTACCGCTGCTGCTTTCAGTGAGTAAAACACAGAACATAGAAGGCAAAGGAGAACCTCTGGATGAAGAACAGGCAACAGTAGAGTCGAAGTAAGCAGTTCTGCCTGAACACACATTTTGTCTTACAGCCACAGGATATATTTTGTATGAGAATGTCTCAGAGCAACATTTGCAAACATCCAGTATTCTATGTATATGCTCTACTTAATGTAGATCAAAGTCTAGTGTCAAAGTTCTCTGCATAATACATACAGAATGCAGCATCTTCAGAAATAACAGCCAATACTTGTTTCTCTTGCACTTAATATGATTTTAGTGCATGATTTACATTTGTTTATTTAAAGACATCTTATATCTGATTTGTACCGGTACTCAGCAGCTCTCAGTAGACAAGAAAAAAAAAGTATGAACTTAAACAAGAAATAAACACTCTCAATATTTTTAGCAAACAGTGCCTTAGGTGTATAAGGAAATTAAACCATCCTGCACAGGACATTAATTTGGAGATCATTACTAGTCAGGTATTTTAAAAGTTTAGGATTACAGTATGGAAACTATAATGTGACATACAGCTTCATTTGGGGGTATTCACTTTCATGATTTTCTTTTCCAATGAAAGGAAAAGACATCCCTCATATACCCAGTGATTATCATGGATATGATTTTCATGAACAATCATTTGCTGGGAATACTGCCAGAGTAGATTTATAATAGCACTATTACCATCCACACTTAACACACTGAGTACTCGTGTATAAGGAATTAAGCAATATAAGTCACTCAGAAGAGTCTGCAGCTGAAAACAGGTTGTTGATCATTGACCTGTTTGTCCAGTTAATGCGAAGACCCTTCAACATCTGCCACTTTTCATTTACGCAGTCTCTGGTAGGGTTTGTATCCCAGTTGACGCCATTGCTTGCTATTGTATACACACACTTCTAGCATCCCTAGTAAGTTGTTACTCAGTATTTTAAATCTTTGCCTTATATCATTTGAAACTGCTAAATTGTTGATTTCATATGCATAGTATTTTAAAACCATATTGTTATTGCTTATTTTGAGCAGGGTTTGGTTTTGGTTTTAAATCAGGAAACTGTTACATACATACAGAGAAGTACCTGCATTCTGACAGGAGGATGCTTGATAGAACTCTATGATAAACTAGTTCCTCTCTTCTGGGTCACTCAGAGACTAAATACCACCAATATCACAAACACATATTCATATATCACAACCTATATCACAACATCACTTACAGAATATCTATGGTGACAACAGATGACCTAGTGGAAAATTTACGGCAGTGCATGTGTGCAACAGCAAACAAACCACTGATTATTTTTCTTCCTAGTAGTGTATAATGTATTTTTCCTCTTTGTTTCCATATTGAAAAAAATATCTTGCAAATTCTTCATTCTTCTAACACTCCTCAACACGTTTTAGAGCCTTCTTTTTTCAACCTTCCATTCTACCTTTATCTATGACTGTTATTTATCTGTGGCCATACTTTTGGTATTGCAATGAAATCAGGTAATATGGAGAAAGTTACATCAATTAAAGGCTCATCATGAAAGACCTGCATGGACATTTGGAACAGAACGATATGGACAATGCTTTCGGAAGTGGTGGACCTACCGGGGTCCTTTGTAGTACCTTTCTCCCTATACCACCTACCTTCAACAGGTGACAAAGACCTCCACAGGGCAGTCTAGTGTATCTAGGCATCTTGCTGGGGACCTCCTTTGCCATTTTGTAGTCAGTTAACTGATTAGCATTGCAAAACTTGAAAAATATTTTATTATTAATTATAAAGTTTTGATTTTCAGATGTTTTATTTTGACCCAATCTGCAAGTTAAAGTCACATCCAAACTTGGTTAAATCCTGATCTAGAGTTTTCTAGGGATGGGGATCAGAAAGCTTATTTACAGCCTTCTTTTAAGGTTATGAAACCTTTAAAACACTTGCATTTTAAATATGAGCCTTCAACAGCAATGTCATCTTCCACAAGCAAATTTCTGCTTTATGTAATGTGAAAAGCGGATGTTACCTTAGGCTGTGCTGCTTATTTAAGTTCATAGAGGGCTACACCCTAGAAGGAAGTTCCTTTTCTGAAATGTCAGAATAAGAATAGGATAAGGGGATGACTTATTTTCTGCCTGATGCCATCTGATTCTGAATTTAAATGAGCAAAACCTCAGGAGACTGGTATTTTTCCTAGAGAATCATATGGTGCTTCCAATGGGAAAATATTTATAAGTGAAATGCAGTTGGAAAAGACTGATGTTAAATGTTAGTGTCACTGGAACTGCTCAGATTTGTTCAAACAGTTGTGCAAGTCTGAAATCATGATACCGCTTTGCCGATCTTTTCCACATACTGTATGAGGAAGTTTATACAGTAAGCAACCAAAATCAATACTTTAAATCAATGCTTTAGTAACAGAAGTATAACTCTGGCTTACGAAAATAATTTCAGTACTTTAAACCCTTTATCAGAATCAATGCAATCACTAGAACAACTGACTCACTGTCAATGTTAAAAGCTTAAGCACTCGGAAGTCCCTGCCTGTCCAGCACATTGTCTAGAGCATGTCCTGGTGAGAGGGGCATAAGAACAGGATTTGCAGTGCAGATGTCAGTAGATGAGTCCTTCTGTGAGCGGTGATGACCAGGAAGGCTCTCTGCCTTGTGGCCAGATATGGGAATGCCTGCCTGAACGTCCTATCTCAATGTGGCAACCTCGTTGTAACTTATGAGACGTACCCCTCCTCAGTTGTCACTAACTCTTTCATATAATTCTGTATTACATTCACATTCCAATCGGGTAAAGTCATGGAAGAATTCACGGAAGACAGTCTTAAAAAAAAGAGATCATTCTCAGCCTTTAGAAAATAGTGAGAGGAAAACATTCTTATCAGTATACTCACAAAACCATGAGCTTCCCCCCAACCAGCATATTTGTACACAGGTATTATTGCTCGTGCAGTATTAAAAAGAAAAGAAGCAATATTTCCAGAATTTTGTGTGCAATGCAACATCACTTTATAAATGCAAGGTATTTATAAGGAGCTGAAGTGCAGCAGTGGTCAGATAGTTTTCAGATGGAAAATTACAATCATTTTTTCCCCCTTGTTTTGAGTTGTGCTGATGCAAAGAACACAAGTGCAAAACTCTTCCATTTTGCAACCACTTTTCATCATCAAGGAGCTTTCAGAGAGCAGAGGAATTATGTGCCGTCTTCATGTATTAGCAGCATAATTATCAGCTCAACCTTAATTCCAGTAAGATATTTTTGTACAAGAGGGGAAAACTTGGTAGCTTCTCATGACCCAGAATGTGGTTATGACGCTGTCCCTCTTGGCTGGGAGAGGTTTTTTCTCCTCAAGGCTGCAGCTTGCCTGTGGAACAAGAGGTGTCAAGGGAAGCCAGAGCTGCTGCTTCACATTGCTATGGCACACTTGCTCTAAAGCCTAACAATGAGAACATAAGCACTTCTCTGACCACTACCGCAACAGAAATACCAACTGTTTTGGGGAACCATTTGTGATAGTGGAATACTACAGCGTTTCACTCTGTCTGATAATCATCCTCATACTTGACATGTTTGTTAAATGCTAGCTAGAGAAAGCCATAGATTTCCATTTCAATGAAAAGTAATATCTTTAACATTTAACTGCAAAGCAGCTGCAGTAAGAGAAAAAGCTGTGCAAAGTTTTTTGTTTCCCAGTGAAAGCTGCCTACTGTCCACAATGGCGGTGGTCCTTCCCAGTAGATTTAAAATTCTATCCTAGCAACCAACCATAAATATACTTTGCAAGAAGCTTCAAAGCAGTTTCAATCAAATACATATTTTATTTTTTTTCCCAGTTCTGCAACTTTTCCAAATATTAAATATTAAAACATTACTTTGCCACTCAGGTCAGTTCAAGAAATCAAGTAAACTCCATAGAAAGTATCCTAGTGATTTTCTGGTAAAGGAGAGCTCTAATATGGGAACTGAATAGGAGGCAAGGGGTCAGGACCATAAAGATTTATTTCAACAGTGTTTCAGTTTGTGTACTGACTACGAACAGTGGCCCTGCAGCACTCTGGATGCACCTCAGTGTAACTAAGGCACTCTCCAAAGAAAAATCACAGCAAATAGGTAGTTGAGGCACTAGGATAACAAAGATCAGTGATACTAATGATAGACTTACCCTGAATAGCAACCTCTGAAATCAGCCAGCAGCCAGCCATAGGAATGATTACACTGTTCTGCAGCTCTCATCAGGGCACCTCAGCTCAAGCACAGTCACGCTGACCCAGCCATACGCTTCCTGGACTGGATTAACCCAGAGCGTGAGGCGAGCAGAACATGGAACTACTTGTGGCGATTTGTTCCAGTAAACCCCACCTGAGTAGAGCAGGTGGAGCTGCACTCTGTTAGGAGGATCTACATGTGCAAGTTCAGAAACGTGCCGATTTGCACTGCAGAAGTTTATATAGACAATGTCGTAGCACTTCAAAAACGAACTTTCAATACTCAGTGTAAGATTCTACTTGTTTTATGTACAATAAGATACATGAAAAAGTCGCAGAATAGTCACCAGTTATCATTAATTTTAACATTTTTCAAATTCTAACTTCCTTTACTCATTCAGACATACTTATGCAATTATTCTCAGTTACATAAACATTAGTGACATTAAAGCTACTAAACAGTATAATGTGTGTCCATAAGCTGACGTTAAGAAAAACAAGTAAAAGTTACTTGCTTGAACTTTTTTAATACAACAGTCTTTCTCTATGCATTTCAATTTTCTTTCCCTCCCTCTCTTGATAGGATATTCTTACTTCATATGTACAAGAAACACGTAATAGTATCAGTGATTCACAAGAACAGTAAAGTAGTGGTACAGCTATGGGGTTCTGCTGTTATCACCTAAATTCTTAGTTCGTCTGTGGTGCTCTCCAAGCCCTGGCTCAATTATAGTGCAACAGTCAAACGTCTAGTCATTCTGTCTTTTTTATTTTTTTTTTTTGTCATCTTCAAGGTTGTACCAGTACTGTTTTAAATAAGATATCACAGCTTTGGTGTCCTCTGTGAGCTCCAATGCGAAGGTAAGCCGTTTGACTTTCTTCTGCAATGCACTTGCAGTGTATAATCTGGAGTGACATCAACTTCAAAAAAATAAATCAATGGATTTAGCAATCACATGGGCCAGATATAATTCAAATTATGCTACTTCAGAGCTAGAACCCCCATCTGTATTTCTCTAATATAGATGTATTATTTGTAAAGTAATATATGTGAAATAAGCTAATTAAGAACCTAATCATTAAAAAGAGTCTCAATTTAATTATTTTTAAAACTGGAAGTTGTTTTCAAGAGAAATAGGATGATCAAGATGTTAGACCAAGTTATTTTCAATGTTGTTATTTAAATGTAAATTCCAAATTACGTTGCTCGGAATAGATACAGGGCCATCCGTAACTTCTGTAATACTACTTTGACTTTTTAAATCAAAATGAAAAGTTTAACCATTCCCAAATCAAAACACTTCATTACAAATCAATTTAGCATTCACCTCTCTTGACAAGCAGCCACGGTGCCTTGTAAGAGCTATAATTTATTTGCCTTTTCCTCCTGGATGAAATGGGTTATTGGCCTTTGATAATGAACTGTAGAGGTCCTTGGACTCTGTCAGGGTATCACTTGGTTTAAGAACAACAACAACAAAATCAGCCGCACATCTTGGGCATTCAGGTCAGAACAAAGTTCAATATAGAGAAGAAATCAAAAGATGAAGAAAGAATATGTCCAAGTCATAAAATCAAGGACCCATTAGAAAAACTAACAACTCCCAAAAGACTTAGGCACAATAAATACGGCAGAACAGTGAAAGATACGTTCAAATTTTCAAACCAAAACTGCTGAGTGATTCTGATCAGAGGAAACACTTTAGTGATGTCCAGAAAGTGAACCACAATAGTAGAAGTTCAGTCAAAATCGTCAGTAGTAGTCTAGCCTAGTAGTCAGTCTAGTAGTTCTAGTACTAGTTCAGTCAAAATAGAAATTTTCTGTATATATCCTAAGCAATTCTTAAGAAGAGAAAAGAAATGGTCAGAAATGTACAAATCATCTGAAATGCCATTAAAAATCACTAAGAAATGAATCTTACTAAGTTATTCTAATTTCCATTGCAATTGTACACCTGAAAAGATCTGGTAGACCTAAGATAGCAAGGTATAATTCTAAAAAGGTAATAGGTGACATCTGATTAAAGCAAATCCAAAATGAGATCCAAAAAAGGCCCAATCAAATTGAATTAATGAAAGAGCACCAGTTAAAAAGCAGGCTGAAGACACATTTATCATTCAGCCCACCAAGAATTGCATTCTGCATTGAGGCATACACAAAATATAAACTAGTTCTTTCCTGAATAAAGGTGTTTCTCTGTGACTGTCTCACCTGTGATGATTGTCTGCCAGTTCTAATTAACTTCAACACGGAAAGATGCTACACTGAGGTTGTTAAAATGCATAGCTACAGATAGATAAAATCCTGTCCTTGCGTAACAGCTTACATTCCATTAGATTACAGTAGATCTGCTGGTTCAAGACAGATTTTAGGGAGACATCATGCATGGCAGATCCATGTTTAATAAGATCTAACGCCAAACAAAATTATGGAATAGCTGATATGCAACCCAGTGGATTATTGACTTCAGGGTGCTACAATTAATCGGCATACTTCAAGCAACTAGAAAGAATAATACCAAATAAAGAAGGCACCAACTAAACTAAAGTATCTAATCACAGGGTCTTTAGCTATAGCCACAGAAGCAGAATCCTCATCAACATGCCCTCTAGCAAAAGGCTAAATGGACACAATTCCTGGCCTTAAACTGTTTCACTTTTATCTGGTTAATTGGAAAAAGAACACCTTATCTGCTCCCTGGTAAGCGTCACAGATCCACAAGGATTAAAAAGCATCGGACAATAAAGTGGATAGTCCCTGAAACCAAAGCCGTCTGCGTAGCATGGTAAGGTACGTACAATCATGTAACGTTTACTTCAATACAGCTAAATGCAGTCATCCTCTTTGCATCAAAAGAATGGTGATGATACCACAGTACTGTCCTGCAAAGCAACAGGTCTTGAAAAAGCTGTTGAAATTCCCGTGGATAATTAGCCAGGATGTGAAATTTCAGCAGAATCCAAAAGGTTCTAATACTCACAAATAGAAAAAAGCTCAAATAAGCAAAGATACTCGGATGTGGTAACCAAGTTTTGACTAAGCATTAAAAAAAACCCCTTACAAACACAGGAGGGTTCAGCTATATTCCGTGAGAATGGTTAAATGGCGGGACAATATGCATGGGAGAATGTGGTAGCTTACTATGCTTTATTTATCAAAAAGCTTAAGGTCAAGCCTTTGAGATCAACTATTGCTCTGCAGATGAAAAATTTAGCAATTGGCTTAGTCTACCAGACAGAAATATGAGATTAAATGGCTAGAAGATAAATCAGAAACAGTCAGAAAAAAGGTTCAGCTTTGTCACAGTGCCAGCATAGGGGCAAACAGAAGATTTTTCAACACTAATCATCTTAAAGATGAGGCGGGTTCTTTTTTCTATAAGATCTGCACCAATACAAACAAAAATTAATTCATGAAGTCAGACTAGGTGACAACAATACTCCCTTCTGGCTGCGTAATCTATTACCTAGATGCTCATGGCCATCAGTCTTGGCATCCTACATAAACAAATATTCCATTTACTGGTATTTTTAAAGCTGAGAGTTAGCATTGGAAAAGTAACTTGGAATAATTGCTTTTTTTTTTAATAAAAAAGAATTTTTATCTGTTGTAACTTCAAGTTTTTTTAATACATTTCTTTTGTTTCAGCTCACAAAATTAAATGTAAGCTACTATTACAAATGCAATACTTTCTAAATTATTTTTTACTGCTAAAGTCATTTTTTCATGCTTACAGTTTTCATCAAAATATCACCTATCATTTTTGACATGACATATAAAATATCACCAACACACTCATACGCAAAACACAATCTTATTGTGATCCCATTTTTATCTAAATGAAAAATAAATTATTAACAATTATATAAAAGTGATATAGTAAGAATATTTCAGGCAGCATTAGTCTGACCATAGCATTCTTAGACTTAATTACATGCTGCTCCTCCACATCACTTTCACATATTATACTGCCTTATCCTCTCCATTTTTTATACGCTACTATTAATATTTAACTATCAAATGTCTTTTACTAGAAGCTGTTTAAAGATTATACGACTAGGAAATGACCATTCATGTAGCTACCACAGACTAAATTATATTCCAAACTGGAAAGCCCTTCTATCTAAATAGTAAATCTACATACATCTTTGCTAGATGCAATACTTATTAACACTTGGGTTTAGATATTCTCTGAAACAGCGCAATTCAGCACCTTGTAATGATATTTAAAATGTTAGATATAAGTGGTCCTATTAATTTCACACTGTAGCATTATATGTCCTCGAATACCGTGTTGAAATCTCATCTTAAGCCTGCTGCCATCTTATGTATCACAAGATTTTGGCCAGTCATGAAAACTCCATTTATAGATTCTTTAAACAAGACTGAGATTCAGCACAGGATTAGCTTCTCTGTAAGTATAAGACTAACTGACATACCTACGGTATATCTTAAGTGAGGAGGATCAGAGCATCACTTTCAGCCCTGTCAACGTTACGTCCTAGCCACTCCATTTATTTAAAATGCTATGGAGCTTCTGCAGGACCAAGAACAGATTCACATTTTTCTGACTATAAATGATGTGCAGTTAACATTCCTCCATTTTCACAGAGGCCGTATTGCTTGTGAGGGGAGGGAGATGCCGCTGTCAGCATGATTTACTGTTTGGTGGGTTTCCAATTCATATTAAACAAAAAAAAAAACAACCTAATGAACCCACCACCCTCATCCTAAACATCCCTTCTGCTTTAAATGATGAGAGCATTTGCATTGGTTTCATTCTCCTACTATAACTGTAGCTCTGCTGTGAAGTTATGGCTTTGCATGCCAATCCTACAGTCACTGCAACAGGGACAGACGTTAAATGGGAGCCAGAGATAGAGCTCATAATTCTGTTAAGTATGCTGGAAGCTTCCAAAAGTGTTAAATCAATCAATAAAAACAAGGGGACTGCATTTAATCTCAGGAGGATATAATTCATTAGTCTATTTCCTTCAGCAAATCTCTGAAATTACCATCTTCCCAAAAGTTACTTTTAAAAATATTAGTGACTTGCAAACACGCTGTATTTGGCGTTTAGATCTGATGGCCTTTCCTAAGTATCCATATAATCATCCATCCAGGTCTTCTAATAATTCAAAGCATAATTTACATTTGCTACAATACTGGCAATCAAAAATGAAGCCAATTTTCTCCTGTAACTATTTACAGCACAAGTAATGGCTGATCATATGTAATATCATATCTTTGACCAACCACACAGTAACAGGTGATACAAAATTCTTCGGACAAAAGTAAACTAGGGATACAGCAGACACAAAATCAAGGAGAATCCATCCTAACTGTGAGAAGAGAGCTTTGGATTCAAAACTTCTAAAGCTAGCTCAAAAGACAAAGGAATAACCTTTCAGCGAAATCTATCACTGAAGTAGTCACACGATAAAAAATTTGGGAAATACTTTATTGTCATTTGGCTATTGTTTTTTAATTGAGTTTTTTTACAATACCAGGCATGAATACTTGTGCTTGGCCAAAAACTGGTGGCAAAGTATATTACCTAAAGGTTTTGACAACCATCTCCTCCCCAGAATTTAAAAACACGGATCTGTTGCAGTGCTGCAACAGATTCACGCAGTAGAAATATCGTACTGAAAAGGCTTTCCTTTCTTCTCCCAAATACACATTTAGACCAATCAGCTTGACAGAAGGTGCACATTAGGCAATGTTTCCACCACTGAGGAAAAGCCACTGAAACAACAAGATCCAGATGTTCGACCAAAAAGAGGTTTATCATCCTCAGAACCCCTCAAATTGTGTCTGATGTTTCATACAAAGATTGCCTAATTTGCTAATGTGCATTTTCTTGCTACGTGTGAAAAAAAAAGCACACCTGCCAAGAAACCTGTTTCCACATGCGCTAGAATGACATCTGCAGCAGCGAAACATCAGGGAAATCCAGACACCATTAAATTATCCTGAACACGTCTTGCTTTGCACAACTTTCTCTGGAAATCATCACAGTGCACAGATTAAATGTCTAATTTATTCACTTTATACAGCATCTATAGTTAGATTGGGGGGAGAAAATTGCTGAGGAAGCTTTTTTAATAATAAAACCATAGGATCATAGATTAGTTTACACAATATTTTGATCTCTGGGCGTTTAGAAGAAACTAAATTCCTAAGGTAAAGCCATGGGGCTGGACAGTCTGCTTCAATAATTAAGTTCAGCACCACTTATGGTCACCTACAGCTTCGGAATTTTCCAGGTGAAATACTTTTCTGTTATCACTGTATAGAGCCCTGCAATAGAACCCTGATTCTCTGTTAAATCTGACAGCGCAATGCTGAGAATCTGTTCGATGAGTCTTACTTTCTCTACCAAAATCTGTCTTATTTCAGGTGAACTTTTCCAGCATTTTTTTGCAATTTGCCATCTTCAGTTTTAAGGCCTGAGGAGAAGAGGAAGGGGAAGAGAACATACCGGGCTCAGTAATGATTACTTAAAAAACACCTCTCAGTCAACTGGACCACTATGAACAGAAAGTATTGCAAAATCTGGTTCCAATAAACCTTTTTATGAATGAACTATCCTTTGAACCAATTATTTTAATCACATGTTCTACATATTGCAACGAAACCCATGACCACTGCAGTCAGTAATATACACGACTGCAGCTGCCAACAGCTTATGCTCCAAGGAAATGGGCAATAGAAGAAAGAAAGAAAGAAAATGACACAGACGCAGACTGATCAAGGCCCTGACTTAAAAAAAAAAATTATGATTGCTGCAAGTAGATGTGACAGTAACGAAGTATAAAAACAAAAGGCTAAAAGCAGGGTCTTTTTCTTACCAAGTGACACTTCCAGTTGTGATGGAGCTCTGAAACTCACAATGTCCTCTCACAGCAGCTGCATTACAGGCTTTTTTTTTCACTGTAACGTAAGAGGGACAATTTCCACCAAGATTGTAGCTGATGGCTTCCATCTGCTTTTGTGAAGATCTCAGCAAGCTTCATAGGCTCTTTCTGTCGCTGTCACCTGAACAGACCTTTGGTTTTTTCACCCAATATAAAAGTTTGGGGTAGGAGGCTTCTGAAGAAGAAATTCCATACAATGCTGGAGTTAAGCACATCTAATATCATTGGGTGTATGATTTGTCGTATTAATAATTCTCTTCAGGTAAAAACTGCTGAGATGTTAAACTTTAAAATGAAATGCAGGTATTACACAAGTGACTATTTTACTTATTTTCCATATCTTACAGCTGAATAGCAGTTCACTACAGTTATGGTTGAAAATTGCTTACTATTTAATACAGGGCTATTCTAAACTCTCCACCTGCTGACGCAAGTGCTTTAAAATTATTACACTTCAAGGTGGTGTCCAAAATATTGGGTAATTTGAAAAACAAGTGAAGACACAGGTCAGTTCCCCCCTCAAATGAGTTTGTATCACCTTTCTCTAATTTTTTTTTTCCCCACAACTTCAGAACTGAGATGATGGGTAAATGTCATGTGTTTTCCTTCTATCAGAATAGTATAAAATACTATAAAATACTTGAGGTGAACTTTTAGAATCAATGCATGAGAAAATGGTGCACAACATGAAATAACACCCTGAAGTTAACCTAGGAACTGTTCAACTGAGGTTTACAACTTTCCAAAGTGGCAGAGTAGGTCCCGATGCTGTATCCTGGGTGATAGGACGTTGCAGGCTGTCTTTATCCGTTTTCTGGCAGTATTGTGCACTTAACTTGCTCTTAGTCTGAAGGCAGAAATGTTTCATCTGGAACTCAGATGTGTAACTTTGGTGCAGTATTTTAAACACCATTCGGAACTACTGTTAAGTGAACAGTGGAAAAGATAAGGAAATACAGTCACACATTTTGCATGATTGAACTGAGTCTAAGAGAAAGAAAGCCTCGAGTTCCTCAGTTAAGTTACCTATGAAATTCAACCTCCCTTGCTCATATGAACTGTCTGGCTTTTATAAGCTCTTTAACAGCTTGGTGGTGGAGCTCAGATACAGCCAGTGAATGAGGAACCGAGTAAAAGAAATCAAGAATAACATGTGATGAAGCAATAAAGAGGCCTGAAGTGTTAGAGGTCCTTTTGCAAAGAAAACGTAATGGCTCAGGCAACTCCAAGTAACAATTTCTTGCTGTTGTAAACATCCACTGTGTCTTTGCAAATTCAATTCAACAATTGAAGAGTTGATAAAACCCAGAATCAACCTGCAGCTTTTCTTCATCATTTCTTGATGAATCAAAGATCACCCTTAAAGAGACTTCTAGCCTACAGGTGTGAACACAAAGTCATTGTGTGCATGAGAAGTCAAGCACTGAGCTACCTGTGACCTTCCTGCCTTCTACAGCAACGGCATCCAGCTTCAGTTTCCTCCTCAAAGCCTACCTATCACTTTAATGATATTGCTGAGAGGAACGGGACAATGCAGGTTTGCTGATACCAGAACTCAGATGCTGTACCTCATTAACCAGCTGCAGCGCATGATACAGAGATGTCACAAGCACCAGAGGCCTAGCAGAGATCAGGGTGAGGAGCTGATGACAAACATCCTTGGGACACTCCACATTTCCTCCAAAGATGTGGGAGGTGCTGCACTTCCCGCTGTGAGGCTGGAACACAGCTGAGGGCATGTTAAAAAGTATAAGACCTTCCCTCACTGATCTTGATACTACATTACCACAGTTTTGGGGCCCTTCATCTGTTCAGCTCTTTTTTTAACATCTTTTCAAACTCTACACAACACAGATCAACAACCAGCTAGAAAGCAAAATCTCAATAGAAACGATTCTTACACATTCACACTTAATTACAGCAATACAATAATGAAGACATCACTTACAAAAAATCTGACAATTCGCAGCTAACTATGAGGAGAGTCGAGACCCCACTGCAAGGTCAAGAAAAAGCAGCAACTCACTAATACGCCACTCTGAACTGCTGTGGTTTGGTAGAGTAATGCAATCCCCAGCAGATCATTTTCTTGCTCTACTAGGCTTAAATTAAACCTTTAACACAATTTTAATGTATTTTTGTGATGTGAGAAAAAGAAATGTCTTAAGTCTGAAGAGAAAAAATGGTTTAATAAATGGTCTGAGTCAATACCTTATTTGATAAGGTTTATCTTATTTCTAATATCTCACATGGAATGCAAAAAATACCACAAAAAAAACGAATAGAAAATGTCTTTAAGTTAAAAAGGGATTGGATAGACAACTGCTTTTTATCTTTGTTAGTGATGCTATAGTCAATTACAGTTGCTGAATTATTTGATTTTATAGTACTACAAACCAATTCTGCTTTGTTGGCTTATAGGTCTGCACTGAGAAAATACAGATCTCAGAGGATACAGAACCTGTATTATTCCCCAAAAATCCAAGTGACTAGACATATGATTTTTTTTCTATATGAGAAAAATTACTTCCCACTTCTGCTTTCAAGGCACAACAGTATCACTGAAACAAAAAACAAGCAAACACAACTCTGAAGCAAGATAAAAATCATGAAAGAAAAAGTTATACATGTTTCAGAGATAATTTAATCCAAAATACCAAGGGGAAAAAAAGCACTAGCAAAAGAATAAAATGCACATTCTACAGAACAAATTCCTGAAAAAATCTAAACCTGTTTTTAATATTTAATAGATTTACTGACAGCATACTCAAAACCACGTAACTAAGACCATGCTAGAATATTGTATTGCTCTCTTTAGAAACTTTTTCAAAATCATCTTGGCATATAACAAACAGTAGGAGTTCTTAGATGGATACTCTTACAGAAGACACTGAAAAGAAAAATTAATTTGCTATGACCATAGGACTATTTTAATCTTGGATTTTTTCCTTTGTTCTTAAATCACTGAAAAAGCATCTGAGCACACAGCACATAAGACAGCAGGGGATGAAAACAGCGGTAGATTTACTATGATAAACTAAAACTCCACACCGATTCTACAGTATTCCGTAATATATTTTTTAATAAATCAATGTCTGTACATTAAATCCCTAATCATGATGGAACGCTCTTTCGAGAGTCTCGTGCAGGGGAATTTACAGTTATCTGTTCAGGCAGACTTACTGTATCACTGTTCGCTCGATCAGCCAGTGCAGTCACATTCACAACCGTGACCTCCTCAGGGCCTCACGGGTACCCACCCAGGACAGTGAAACCTTACCATTATGAACTTTCTTTCCTTAGTTTTCAGGACTTTTCTTCTCTCATACATCATGATGTTCAAGAACACGTTATATGAAAACCTAAGAACTGCAGTGAAGAACGCAGGAACTGGAGAACACAGCTGCACTGGATCAAAGCAGAGCTCCCACCCAGCCCCGGGGTCCTGTCCTTCCCAACAGCCGCCGACAGGCCCCGTTCCTGGAACTGTGCTACCCCCTCTGCCTTCCCAAAGACCTACTGAATTATCTAAGTTACGCCCAGGTTATCACCTGGCTGCTTTGGAAACTTGCAGGAGTAGTTCAGCATTAGGACTCCTCCACGCATGGTGTTTTGCCTCTGCTGTCGATAGGGGACATCTCTCAGGACAGTGCTCTGTTCTAGGCATCGTGCCTTTGGTCCTTCCACAAAGCACAACGCACCTGTGACAAAGCGCTCTGCCATGTTATTTATCCCCCGTGCCCATGCTGAAACCTCTTCTACTTGATTTGCACTTCTTGATACTTCATCCTCTAACTAGGAGGATTCTAGAAGAGAGGCAGGTATCAGCCTGGTGTCATCCCTCGGGGGAGACACAAGCTCCAAATTCTCAGCAAAACCTAGTGGTGCTCTGGAGTCACCTTCTCTGGGACCCATTGCTAATTATTTAGCTAAAAGCGGTTTTGGAAGCTAGAGATGGACATGGCAAGTTTGCTGCTTTATGACTAATGTTTTGAGAGAATTTGGATTTAAACACTCAGATCTTTTCTTCCAGACCTACATCTCTCTACCTTCCCAGTTACTGTAATTGTAGGTGCATATTTTAAAGCTATAGTGCTGAGAGGAACTAACCACTCACCATCACCCAAGAAAGAGACACAAAATTTGCTTCCTGCTTTGTTGTCACCACGTGAAAAAGTAAATATTACAATAATTCCAGTATGATTTTAAAAAATTCACAAAAAGTGAATTATTACAGCAGTGCCTTATTTGCATGACAGTAAAAACATTACTGAGTACTTCTGTATTCTCAATATTATAATTTAAAATTTCTAGACCAGATCCTTAGCTACTATGCTACTAATATTGTGCTCCATCATTTTCTATCATCTAAGAATTTGGAGAAAGAATCCTTCTTCAGGACAGCGTAAGATCTCACAGGATTTCATTTCCTTTTAATTTCTACAGGAAAATCCATTACGGATGTGATCATCTGCTGCCTTTAGAGCAATTATATGAGTAAATGACAATTATCTGTCAATGTCTGCATATTAATTAGATAATGAGAACTGCAGTATCCCAGTCAAGGGGCAGTAATCCAATTGTCTTATATACTTTCTCAGTTAACTATTCTACCTGGTTTTGCAAAACAACTAGTAGGAGCATTACATTGCACACTCGGAGCAAAAGGTTAAGTACTAGAGAACAAAGGGATGAAAACCTCTACCTTAGCACTTACAAGCAACGGGTGTAGAGGGGGTAAAAAAAGCATCTTTCAACCTGTTTCACTGAAACAAATTCTTGATAGTGCTGTTCATTTCCAACAGTTGCTTAAGAAAAAAAAATATAAAGGAGTGTGGGTTTGAGATGGAATTAAATCTGAAGAATTTATTATGGAAAAGAACTATGTAAGACCCAATCTTGTATCTTTATTCATATTTAGTTTCCTATACTGCAAAAAATGGAATGACAATAGCACTGCAACAAAATCTCATAACATACGGCAAATAAGCAGTAGCAAGTTGGTATTTTTAGTGAATGCAGTGTATTCCATAGCGCATTCACTTAATTAAAAACACCAACCTACCACCTTAAACCTTAAATCGTATCCTGTTATACAAAATATCTGAAGAGTTATTGTTGGCTGGACTGGAGAATCTCTGGATATCTCTTTCAATCTGATAACCTTATGATTTAGTAGCTGTTAGGAAAAAAATATTTATTCTAAGAAGCAATATAATATCAAATGAATGTGTAAGACTGAGTAGAAAACTAGAACAAAGTACCAACGGCTAGTTTCTGGAGAACGAAGTGACTGAAAGAACAGAACGGATATAGTGTAATGCATTAGGACTACAGCAACTTTATTACTATTAAACCGAGAAACGTTCATTTACAGGTTCGACACCACTGCAATAGAATCACAGCTCTGTACTTTAGCAGCCTCGTCAAAGAGGCTAAGAATTTCTAAAGGTGTTTAAAATAATGGAAACTGGTAACACTTGCCAATTGTTATGATTATTTACAACAATATTTTAGATGATTTACTGTGATATTCTATGATTTTTTTTTTATGTGTGTTTGCATTTATCCTGAGTTCGAGTACTGAAAAGTTGCCTTATTTTCTCTGTAGACATTCAATCAGCTAAAAGAACTTAACAGCAACTATTTTAAATTATTCATTTGACTTTAATCTTTCATCACTTTGGAGAATAAACCAGAAATAGAAGGCTTCAAACTTACGATGGTCCTCTAAATGATAAACAACGTGAATTAATGCCATTGGCAATAAAGCCTTTTTCTCTACCATGGGCACCTTGTTCTTGAGAGGACAAAGAATCAGCAGCTCATCTCAGACAGACATGAAGAAATTAGACTAAAAAGTGTTGACTTAAAAGGAACATAGTAACTGAAAGTTTAGACCAGGTATTATCAGTTTCGAGAATGGCATAACTGGAAAAGAGATGTCAAAGTGTATCAAAACCCTGCCGGTACTAGAAAACTCCAGATGAAGGTTATCTCGCTGGAGAATGTTGTATATTCCACCTTGGAAATGTATTGCTTCTACTGGCTGATTACAATGTATCTTATCTGAAACCTAAAATCTCTAATTGCGATGCAGTAGCACTCATTACTCCATTTTTGGTAAAATCTCACCCCAGCTCTCTTAACTAACAAGTAACAGAGCAGTGACATTAGCAAAATGAAGACTTTTAAAAATAAATTACCACCTGTCCCTGGCAGTATTATAGATTTTTTTTATTTTTCCTTAGATCTAGTTATTCTGCTAAAAAGGTACATTTCCCCTGGTGACTTCTGGTGCAGCAGTCATACCTGCATACAACATACATTCTACAAACTTTGTGTCTGTAGGTGAGAACAACGAAGATGGAGAAACTTCATGATGTTGTTCAGATACTGCCGAACATGTTCAGGTGTGAAACTAGTACTGTGATGTGAGATGAAACTAATAAATAAAAGCTGCCTGTCATAAAGGGAAAGTCGGGACTGTGCCACTTCTGCTCTGTCTTTCCATATGATTTACATCTAAGAATATCTATTAAAAGCCCTGTTGCTTTTCTCTTTGATCCAAAGGTGTCAAAGCAGCATCCATTATAACACACTGCTTATTATTTAAAAACTCTGGATTTCCTTTGAATGGAAAATCAGATAGAATGACTTTTTTTTAATGTATGACAAAAATGCTATATATTAGGAATTAAAGAGATCGAGACAATTGACAGTAAGACTACAAAGGACTGGTAAATCGATAGGAAGAATGAAATATATGAAAAAGAAAAAAAATACCCACCATTCTTCTTAAACAAATGTGGCAGACAAAACAATAGGGAAGAACAGAATAAGCCAAAAAACAACAAAAAAATGACTGCACTATTAAAGTATAAAAAACTTTAGGGATATCAAGTTAATGGACTAGGATCATTATCCAAAACCAAATCACCGTATTTTACGTGTAGGAGTCTGGAGGACAAAAGAAACCCAAACACATCCAAAGGCCAACAGAGTAAGTTCTTGGAGAACTAGATTATGGAACTGGGTGAAGGTTGGTTGATGACACTGAAGGAAGAGTGGAACACAAGTACGCAGACATCACCAGCACTTGCGAGTATGCAGTGGACAGGATACATCACCAGAAGCACTGATAGCTTATAAGGCTTAACTATTAGAACATGAAGACTAAACGCTTAAACTAGAGCTCATAAAACACCAAAACCAACTTCCCTGACATGTCAATGTCCAACAGGTTTTTCCAAAGTACCACAGAAGTCTGAATTCCATTAAGAGTTGCTGGAGATATGCAACTGGAGCAAGGTCTCCACCTCAAAAGCCTATTTCAAAAACAAGCACTTATTCTTCTTGTTGCCTTGCATATATATCCTTACACAGGGTCCAGTGCTGACAGGATGACAGTTAGGATTTGCACATTAAGGTGTTCACACTACTCCAGTCAGAGTGGAGTAAATCCGGCATATTTTCAGTTCTCCTTCAATTGAAAAACCAAACACACAAAACCAAACACATAAACAAAAGAAAAACCCTAAAACACGGGCATTCACGTATCTAAACTGGAAGGAATTTCATTTGGAGGGTGGAGACAAGCAGAAATAGCCCAATGTGAACGTTTTTATCATTCTCCTATTCTTCTATTTGTATATGCAAGTATTACGATGAGTTCACCCGAGTGTGTGTCCTCGTTCCATTGCCAGGTGTACCTGACATAAATGACAGATGCATCTTTTCCGCTCATCCTTCCTCCACTCACTCGATACCCACACTGCCTGTCCTCCACTGCTATCAGGCCTTTGGAATGTGACCTAAATTGACAAACTTCTTTGAAAAGAGCCTCTCCTAAAGCACACTCAGGTAAGTATAAGGAAGATACGTTTTTCTTCCATTACACCACGAGCTGGATAGTCCACCTACCAACTAAGAACCATTCCTTCCCATGGAAAAATAAACAAACCTGGAGATACCAGGCAGAACATTCCCAGGATAACTGAAGATTTTTTCCCCTCTTGAACATCTGTCAACAAGCAGGATTATTGAACAAAATAAGTTTCCATGACAAAATGATTTCAGCTTTTGAGAAAATGTATTCTGTCAACAAGACAGAGCAAGGACTTGACAAAATAATATGTCTGAACTACTGAAGTGTTTTCAGTTTTCTTCTCAAGCATAACAATGAGAGGTTGTGTGTGTGTACACACAAAGTCAAAAGTAACACTTTTGACATTATATACATGTTTTCTCCTCAGGTGTCAATGTTGAAGACAAGGTCTGGCAACCTCTCTAATGTCTTCATATAATGAGCTATGCCCAGGAACCAGCATCGTTCACAGAGACTGACCTCAGGACCCTCAGAGTAAGCCCTTTCTAAGCCAAACAATTAGCAAAGAATTAAGCAGCAAAACCAAAGGACAGCAACAGCCACAGTACACAAGAAAATAATTCAAAACAAAACAGAAATATCTGAACATTGCCTAGGAAGAGTCTTTAGGCTGAGAAAGTTAGAGTCAAGCCCTTGTCCTAAAAACTGTCTGAAGGTAGTGGCACCCTTGCCTTATCCACGACCCTGTGCTCTCTATCAGAAGCTCTGCTCCTGCAAAGGAGCTGGTAAGCCTTCACAGCAGTCATAACATTTCTACTAAAGCTGAATTGCCTCCTATGAAAATATTTGCAGGAAAAGCTATGGGGAAAAGGGGGAAAGGGGAAGTCTCCAAGCAGAGGGTTTCTAGTCTTACTGTTTGTACTGAATTCAGCTTCTCAGTAAGGGAATTCTGGCAGTAAAAACATCCAGCACAACTTTTAAATCAAAGCTGAGATTTAAATACTTCATTCTCACCCTCACGATCAGATCAATAGGGGATGCTGATAATTTATAGATACCGATATAAAAGAGCACTGATAGAGTCAGCACTGGAGAGAAGCTAATAAAGAGGTGGGGAGAATAGAACGAACATTATTTACAATCTGTTTTGCCTGCACTGGAATGCAGTCACCATCCACATTTTTCATTGGGATTTGTGCTGCTGGATATGCTGTATTTCCTCATAAGTTCCAGTGAGGAGAGGGAAAGAATAAATAAATACAACGCAAAAGCAGGCATTACATCTGTCAGCTGTAAACAGTATATCCTCCATCTTTCCAGTATATACTATCTATATGAACAACTTTCCAGGAAATTACCTTTCATGACTGAATTACCCAAAATAATTTCGATTCCGTATGTGGAAATTCTTCATGTTTATTTCTGGTGCTACCACAACCAACAACATATTTTAAAAGTCTCTCCCTCACCTACCAGTTACTTGCCAAAGTTTGTTCATTTCTCCACTTCTGCCTTTGTTCTGACGTTAAGGATACATTTCCTATTGGCCACATGTAAACTTGGCTTTCGATTTTGTTTAAGGTCTGACCAGTTTCGGCAAGTTCTGTATTTACAAATGAAATGTCGAAACCACAATGAAATATGTCTTTCCAGAGATAATCTGGCTGTGGTGCAAGGCCCGTTTATGGAGTCCTCTGTGTATTTTTCATGTCTTTTGCTCTGCTGAAATAAATGGATCAAATAATAAAATGATGACAGGAACATGCCGCATCAAAACCCGGGTACAGCGTGTTCTACCACGGGGGGCCAAAGTCTTGATATTAAGTTTTGCTTTCAGCAATCTTAGCAAAGCCTATTGCTTGATAAAGTAAGTACGGGGCCACCGTTTTCAAAGTCAGACACTGGTGTTAACTGTCTCAGCTTTAACAGGTGACTACAAGGAAATTAGAAGACTCTCTTTTTGGAGCAAAGCCATGACAGACTTCAATTCTCCAACACAGCTAGTGTTAAAAAAAACGCTGACAGCAGTAAAAGAAGGCCCGGCAATACCGTAATACTGGGAAATCAATGTAAGATGTGTCAAGCTGTATTTTTACCATTCCACAGAAGATACACTGAGTAAATTCAGTGCGCACAACTTGAATGCTTGCCTATGTGAAGCACTAGTGACTGTGCACCAGCACCCTGTTGTGGAGTAATTAAGCAATGAATGGAGTCTGTGTACTAGATCAATTTGATTTTTCCTGTTTTCCCTCTTCAGCTATCTTTCTTACAGGGTGACAAGAGGGGAGGGTGTGTGCACACGTATGCGTTTCATGGTTTTCAGCGTTACTTGTGAGAATCTCTGCGCATGGGGTTCTTCTGCTGTGGTTTCTTTTGTTCTGCTGGGGTAACTGGACTGAAGCCAACCTTAAACCAAGAATGCTGCACCAGTGCACACTGAGGTGAAAAGTCATTGTCATTCTATCATATAAATAAAATGTAAATGACATCTTGAAATTAATTCTTCTATACCGGACTTTCTTGTAACAAAATGTTGTACTTAGGGTTGCTTTGATGACGAAGTATTTACTAATAACTGCATTTTCTCTTGAAAGGCTAATAAACCTTCCCATACAGCATTCTGAAAATTCTACTTGTACATCTAGAAGAACGTAAGTCAAACATCTCTAACACCCACATTTCAACACCGACAGAATGTGAGCAGCGAAACATTACATTGTCAGCACTGACTGACTGAAATGCTCAAAATGCAGGAAAAACATAGCCAAAATAATAACAGAATCGTTTGGTGGGATGAGACCTTTAATATCAAGTCCAACTGTTAACCCAGCACTGCCAAGTCAGCACTAAATCACGTCCTTCAGCATCACATGTACTCATCTTTTAAATCCCTCCAGGAATGGCCACCTGGGCACACTGCTGGCTCATATTTAGCCGCTGTCGACAAAGACCCCCAGGTCTTTTTCTGCTGGGCAGTTTCCAGCCACTCTTCCCCAAGCCTGTAACATTGCAGGGGGTTGTTGTGACCCAAGTGCAGGACCCAGCACTTGCTTTTGTTGAACATCATACTATTGGCCTTGGCCCATCGATCCAGCCTGTCAAGATCTCTCTGTAGAGCCTCTTGACCTTCAAGCAGATCATCACATCCACCTAACCTGGTGTCATCTGCGAACTTACTGAGGGTGCACTCAATCCCCTCATCCAGGTCATTGATAAAGACATTAAATAGATCAGGCCCAACACTGATCCCTGGAGAGCACCACTTGCGACTGGCCGCTAACTGGATTGAACTCCTTTTACCACCAATCTTTGGACTCAGCCAGCCAGCCAGTCTTTTATCCAGTGACATGTATACCCATCCAAGCCATGAGCAGCCAGTTCGGCTTAATAGAGAGGGAAAAGAAAAAAAAGAAAAAAAAAAAAAAAATCAGTGAGGGAGAACTTCCACAGTTCACCAAACTGTTTTTCAGACACTTGAAAACCTCATGGAACTATACGCAGAAGAAAAAGACTGGAGGATGTGGGGGTGGGGTGAAGCCACCAACAAATTAGAAACCAGAAAGCAACTGGTCTCATCTGGAGTCAACACTTTTGGTCTGATTTCTGCTCTGTGTTTTGAAAAAGATACTTCAGGCTCAACTCTTAAAAGCAAATTCAATTCGGCTTTTCAATGAGAGACAAAATATTATTCCCATTTAAACAGAAAAATGAATTAGTGAAGATGCCACAAGTTCTTCAAAACCAGCGTGTGCAAATATATCTAAATACACACATACACACTCACCAACCTACAGACAAAAAAAGCGTATATATGCAATATGTATTTGAGTGTGTACGTACATACACACATATGCTCACACAGCCCCTAAAGCAAACATTTATTTGTATCTTTGAAAGAACACGTATAGATAGATAGGTGTATATCCAAGAAAGGTCCGTCTCACAACTTTCTAATTCCTCCTGAAGTTTAGCATTCTACATCCACTTACTTAAAGGAAAAAGACCTGATGAATTGCAAATTCAGTAAAAGCATGTTATGCACTATTCTTGCATACGGGATATGACACCGAACAAAAATTAAAAGATTTCTGAGAATATTTATCATTTTTTACAGTAATTTTTTGAAACTTGTTAAAATACTAATGAAATAAACGCCATAGCGGAGCACCAGACTACTGTGCCAGTTTTTTGTGTTTCTAAATTTCCCTTGAGATCCCAGAAGTGGCACTTTGTGAGCCTGTGTTCGTAAAGCCCCCAGGATCTTAGAATTTAAGATCAAAAGATCTTTTAAAGAACAGCAGGTGCTAGAAGTTTTTAATATATACGATGTTGGAGACATTAAAATATCCCCACCAAAAACCTAGCTGCTTTTCACCCTATCCAGCTATATATCTCATGAATCCCATGAGCAGGTTAATCTTTGACACAGCCTCGAGCTACTTTTATTGTCAGAAGTTAAGCAAAGAACGGTGTACAACCTGCCACATACCAGTCTGGGATGTAGAGTGGTTTGAACTACAGCAAGTTACAGCTCACATTAGGATTGTTATTAAAAATAAATAAGGGCTTCTCAACATTTTCTCCTTAAGCGGGAACAACAAAGGATTCAGACACAAAAGTGAATATTAATCTTCCAGTTTAGCTTTGTACCAGGGTATGCCACAGAGCAAAGGGAAATAACAAGAGCTAGCACAATCAGCTAAGTTTATACTGGCACACGGGTGGCTTCTTATCATGCAGATCAAAGGATGCGCCTTACTGCATCAGACCATCGGCGTGCGTGTGATCCTCTCCAGGAGGCTGACATCGCCACATAATACACAGATAACCAAGTGCGTCCTTTCACACAGAAGCCCTTTGAAAAGTCCATTCCGACTGACTGAACGCCTCTAGCTATACGTTCCATGGGCTGAACATATAGTGTGGCACTTCTGAGACTCCTATTTGTTTTCAATTTATTTCATTTTGTCCCTTTGTTTTCAAACTACACAACAAAAACTCTCCCCTGGCACAGCACCCACTGAAACAAAAAACCAAACCAACCAAAAAACCCCCAAAATACCTCTGAATATCATCAATGTAAAAAACCAAAAAACAACCAAGCAAACAAGAAAAAACTATTGGAAATCTGATGCTACAAACCCAAAATAGTTTAAGTTATCTGTTATCACTCCAGCCGGACTGAATTATTTCACATAAAGCATTCTCTTCACCCAGCAGGGTAGGCAAAACCATATAATAATAAATAAATAAATAAGGTACTTTCTCCAATATATACAACAACCCCCATGCTAACAGTAACTGTTGAATGCACTTTTTGCTTTAGACTGACATTTTGTACTACATCCTATGTCGGTGCTGCACAGAGAGGTAACACTCAGTGAGGATACACAGATCCACAGCAGTATTTTGCATTACCTGTAAAGAATTAAATAACTGACAGAACAGTAAATAATGAAAATGTTCTCCAATAAAAGCGTTTCTTTGAGGTGCTACCAACATGCAAGGGAAAGCAGAGGAAAATAAGGCATTCTTTCCAAGAAGGAAACCAGTTACCTATCCTGGATTATACAAAATCTCTACCTTTGTTTCCAAAATCTCTCTGTACAGTAGACATAAATCCTGTTCTTTTCCAAGGAGAGGAACACTTGCATGCAATGATCCTCTCTACAGTCTCAACATGACATCCAAAAATATCAGTTGCTATTTCACCAATACCTCTTCCTCTAAAAGAGAATTTTTCTTCTCCACAAGTTGGGAAAACACCTCTCACAGAGTCTCCCAAACCAGACAAGGCAGGTACTTAAAAATGAGATTGTCGCTGGTTGGCTGAGGCAAGCCAATCACGGGGACATGCCCTTTCCTATCCCTGAAGCCCTCTCCTCTGGGAGAGAAAAGGGTTCAAAAGCAGAGATATGAAAAGGAAAAGAAAGATTTTGTGAGACCTCTGAACGTTTGGAAAACTGAAACAAACTTTATTAAAACTAGAACAAAATATATAATATGCAGGGAAAAAACCAATGCAAAATCTGAGGGTTTGTACAGGATGGAAAAGCGAGGGTTAAACGCGAGAAAAGAGAGAAAGGGGGATGGTGCCACGTGGAGTCCGAAAATGGCACCGGCCACGTGTGCGCTTTCGTGGAGTGAACAAAGGGAAACCGCGGCTGTTACGAACGCGGGGCTCCAACGTGCAAAGCGCTGTTCCTACCAGTTCTCGTCGTGCAGTTTGTAGAAGCAGAGCAGCAAGAAGCGGCAGCGCTGGCGGCAGAGAGGGTACGGTGTTACAGCAGCAGGCAAAGAGCAGCCTCGGGGCGCGGGTCTCTGGGCGGCGCGAGCAGTCTGTCCCAGGCGGCGCGGCGGGGGCTTCCCCAGTGCACAGCTTCCCTCCACTCCGGCAGCGCAGGGGAGCCGTAGCCGCAAGTCTGGAGAAAGCCTCTTCCCGGAGCGAAGCTGAGGTCCGCAGCGCCTCTCGCAGCGCAGAGCCGGTAGTGCCCGGAGAGCGGAGAAAGCCGAAAAGCTGTAAAAGCCAAAAAAGCCCCGAAAGCCCCCGAGCCCGCGGCTCTTAAAGGCACAGTACGCTCGCGAGAAACTTTCTCGGCCAATGAGATGTGCGATCGTAGCATGGAAGGGAAAGCTTTCAAGCAGGTTTTTTTTTCTTCAAACTGCCACAGAGATTTATTCTGATCAGGTTTGTTTAGCACTCTGACAAACATCAGTAAACCACAGGTTCAGGATGCCAAACAGAATTAATATTACACAGCTGACACATGCTTAAGTTTTAGGGATGATGCCCCAAAACGCGCTGATCTCACAACTGTAAGGTGAGGGTGCTCGGCCTCCAAAGGAGTCACCTTGGGCAGCATCCCCATCCAAGGGGAGAGCCCCTGACTGTCGACTCGCCGCTCCAAGGAGGACTGGCTGCATTAGCCCTCTGGTGCGGCTGCAGTTATATCCCAGTCAAACGTGAGCTGTATGGTCAGCATCTAGAAACTTCTTTCAGCTAAGGTGTTTCATTGGCTGGGGGCCTTGTCTGTCACCCAAGGGGCCTCGCCTTTCCTATCCCTCTGCAGAGGGGTGTGTGGCCACAGGCTGGACCCCCAAACCCCAGCTTCGAGTCTGAACTCTTTCCTTTCAGCAGTCAAGAAATTTCAGCCTTTATCAGGGTGGGTGCACCTGACACAGCACCTGAGCACTAAAATCCTCTGAACTGACTTCAAAAACAAAAAAATTAAATAGAAAGTCTACAGAATATGAAGAAAATATATTTTATTTCATCCTTTCTGTTGGACAGCTTTTCTGAGCTGGCCATCTGCATTAGTTCTGCATGCCTGCCAGCTGACAAGTTCTATTTGTTGAGCAGATAATTGTGGCTGTTTTATTTTCCCAGTAACACACTATCACAAAACACAAGCGCGTTCAGCTTAATTTAGATATGTTCTTCAATATACAGAGGGCAGCGAATAATAGTGAAAACTGTTTTGCCTGACAAGCAAAGCATGAACGTGTCACATCAAATGCTTTGTCTTGCTCAGTGCTCCTTCAGAAGAGATAGCAGTTAGCTTTCATAGCGTACAAGAAAGATTGTAAAGAGAGCTGTGAATAGGTTGTACTTCAGGTACAACTTTAAAAAGTTTTCTTCAGGACTTTATTTCGTAAGTCTCTAAATCTACAATAAAATAGATCAACATTCTAAACTGAAACTTTTAATTAAAGAAAAGGAATTTGAAAAGTCAAGGTATTATATTACATCACAAGCAGGTCATAAATTTTAATGGTTTTCTGGTCATAAACAGCATCCCTTTACAAATACAGCTCTATTTTAAATGAGCTATTTCAATATCAATATCCCTGGGGATGAATTGTAATTACATCCTGTTTAAGTTCTATTGCTTTCCAGAAGGTTTGATTGGTTTGCCATGTAACTTCAAGGAGTTTAACTATGGCAAATTCACCATCTAGGTTTTATTCAGATAAATAATCACGGTTTTTCCAAACTGTCATCTAGAAGACTTTTGAGTGCTGTTCTGCAGCCAGCTGAACCAATGGAGGACATGCCCGACAAGCAGCAATGCAAGTGCCACAGTGACCTGATCTGACCTGGCTTTAGTGCCCAGTAATCAGACAACACAGCACCCCTCCTGTCCCCTTGCCCTTCCTTAGGCATTTCAGAGCCTTTGCTTGCCCCTTACTACTATTTGTACAAGGTCAGACAAACCATTTCAGAAAGTTAAATTAGCCCCTCAATGGTATCTTTTTCCTTCGGGTTAGTTCTGAGATAATCAGCGTCCTGGTCCCTCTTACACACGATGGCAAAAATGCCAGTGCAGCACAAGGCAGGAACACACACACGGTTGGCAGCAGGTAGGACAACTGGACCCTGCAAACTAGATCATGGTTTTGTTCATCAGAGCGGGAATACAATCAATACTGCATGTGATCTCAGAATGGATTTAAAGATCGTCCTCAATTTGGGGCACTCATTACGATGGTCACTTCTAATGCTGTATGAAGCAATTCTTCTTCCTTCAGCTTTGGCTACACAGGCTATATAATCAGCATGGGCAGGGATGCCAAGGGGGCATATTCTAGATATTAAAATATTAGAACTACAAAAGAATCTTTAAAAGATGGAGCTGCAAATGTGCGGGGCCATTAAAATTACAATAGCCTGTCACTTAAATGGGGAAAATACTCATTATTCAGTAACAATCCCATAGTCATTTGAATTTCAGTCCTGACCAAAATGCTGTATCTCACAATTTCTTAAAAAAGAGAGTGAAAGAACTGAGCTGTGGGCACTTAATGGGGAAAGAAAAGTAAGAGAAACTACAAGAATCAGAATAAACTGCTGTGCATAAATGGTTTAGGCCAAGGAAACAAAACAATACCTACTTTTAGCACAACTGCATCTCACTGATGCGAGCTACTGAGTCTACCACAGTGCTAAAGCTGCTGCCTAAAGCAGCACACGGCAGATAAAATACTTCATTTACCAGTTTACTCACGTACTTTACACCAGTGCTACTCCAGTACAACTTGAAGAATCAATAGGTATGACTCACTGCTACCTGACTTCTATTCCACGCTGGGGTCATTTTATTTGCTAAAATGATGTGATAGCACCATTAAAACAGAAGTAAGATTCATTACATGTAAGTATTTAGGTTTATGACTCCCCCTATTTCAAAAATCAATGGCAAAATTCATCAACATCCCTCTGTCAAATTTTGTTCCACTCAAACTCAAATTTAAAAAAAAAACCAACATTTAAGTCTGTATTTTCTTAGTTTTTCTTTGTTAATCAATCATTTACACACCAATGCTATGCCTTTATTATCCCATTATTTCATCCCTACCTATTAGCAAAGTTCCACTTTAGCTGCAAAGAATAATTGTTGGCATGTATTATGCAAGACTTAATATATAGTTTAGATTTTTTTTAATTAAATTAAAACCTATCATGAGTTAACACATCAAATTCCACATATTACCAGTATAACACTTTAAGGCTGAATCTTGAGGCATCTAAAATACACGTACATGCAGCAGTAGACACGTAAGTTTATCGCCTGCATGCTGACAGGTCATGAGCTGTCTAAAACAGTGTAAATAGAGCTGCAGTCGGTGATAGGAAAAAAAAGCCTGTGGAGTAAACAGTGCCGTGCTATGCGTACCCACATGCGTGAGAACATCTGACAACAGAAACCTTCTTATTACCTTTTTTACCTTTTAATTACTTATTGTAACTCTTCTCTTTGTCTGTTGAGGCAGCAATGAAATAATTACATCAGCTATTACAGGATCCGGAATGAAGAACAAACAGGACTACAAAGCCTCCCTGAAGCGCAACAAATACAGGATAAGATCATGTTGATTCTCTCTCCCTTTCTGAGTCCCTCCTCCCATTCTTTGCCAAGTGGGTTACTCCTAGTGCAGTTCGAAGCTAATAAATTCACCTGCTGAATTTTAGAAAAGTGTCCTCTTTCCAGGTAAAAACCAAATTTATCTGAATTCTAGAAAGCAACAGGTGGAACAGTGTCACGGAAAAATCCCAAGCTCTTTCAAGATCCTCTTTCGCCTGTCTGAGTTCCCTCCTCCAGCCTGCTGGTTTTTTGTCTATGAAGTCGGGTATCATTGCGTATCTAAACAAGAAGACTCCTTTCTCACTATTGAGACTTTCTGTCAGGTAAATAACATCTTTTAAGTTTAATACATGTTCATTTTTTGATATGTAAACAGCATTAACTGGGAGAAAAATGGACTGAGATTCTGGAACGTCAATGAGATTTTTCAGAACTGTATCTTCAGATTTAGCAGGGTAAACAGTATTTTTAATGAGCTAAAACCTTGAATAAGGACCGCTATGAGGCAGAAATGGAACAGAAACGGAGATGATGAAAGCCTGCAGGGAGCTGACAGTTATCTGGAACTTCTGTGGAACAAAAAATCGTTTCCCTGAGGAAGGGAAACATGCAAAAACTACTTAATTTTTAATCTTATTTTTAATATTTAAAATCAGACTGTCTCAACCACTTCTAATGAGAAGATGCCTAATACAATGTAAGTCCAATATTAGCTTAAGACAACAAACTTTTCCAGTTAAACCCTTGGCTCATAACTAGTCTATATTTATTCTCTTTCCATACAAGAAGTCAAATACTAAGGAAAAAAGATGACCTTTCCAGGTAACTAAGATAGTACACTCTACCTGCAGAGACATACACAAAATTACAGCCATGGTTTTGTAAATTACTGTGTGCGGTTTACTTGATAAAGACTAGCATTTACTTTGCCAGTCTTTGCTCTTCGCTTTAAAAAAATACGGTACATACAAAAGCAATAAAATGTACTTATACAAACAGAACTACCATAATACTGCAGCAAAATAAGCTTACGAACTAGAAGAGCCCGCAACTGGAGAGGGACTCTGCCCGACTCTGACAAGGGTAGAGACAGAAAAGGACTTTTCTTCCCCTCTTCCACAGTTGTGTAAAAGGTCAGTGTCATTACAAGTACTAGACTCCCCAAGGGGGACGAGCTAAAAAAGAAAGGCAATCACATTTTTAGCTCTACCCGTTCTCTGAGGCCAAAGAAAGTCCATGAAGCTATTTTCCAAACTATTTCTCTGAATACTCCTGTATTAGATGTTCCCAGATTTTTACCAGCATCAGAGAAAGCAAGCAGAGATATGTGGACATAGAGAGGGGCACCAGGTTATGCAATGTATTTCCCCCATTTCAACAAACACAAGAAACACAGCTCCCATACAAGACTGTACTAGAAAAACTGTAAAACTTTTAAAACTGATGTATTAAGAACATTCAGATAACCATAGACGAAATAAATCTACTAGTACATATGCAAAACAGTGGTACAATTATATTATTAAGTATCAGTAATTATTATTCGAAGCAGCTTTTCTAAAGATAAAATTCCAATCAAAGTTCTCTTTCTTCTTTGGCTGTCAGCTTGGCAATATATTTAAAATTTCTTTGCATTTATCTGGTGCTTGAAGGGATGAAAATACAAACACTTGTTTTAAAGATGATGCATATGAATAGATATTTAACTTAAACGAACAAACACTAGAGTAATAGGCCAATTTTGATTGAAAGCAATACAATAAATAACCATCAGGATCAAGAATGAGGGCCATCTATTTTCCTAGTACTGTGACTTAAATTACTACAAGAAAATTATAGTATAGTCTTCAAAGTATAGTCACACTTAATTAGACTCACATGTTAAAATCCCAGTTTATCCAGAAGTCGTCTCTGGCAAACCAAATGTCAAACAAAAACATAGGAGAAAGACCAGAATTCTCCATTTTCACTGTAGGAATTGAGAACGGAGTCTGTAATTTACAGGTGTCTTGCTTGCACGATGCTTTCACAGGTTAATACGAAATCTATGAGGCTGCCTCCTACACACAAACGTACCACGCTAGTACTATAAAGTTCACTTTGCCGCCTTTTTTATATTCTTTAGTCTCCATACAGAGTGTAATTGCTGTCATAGAGAAATTCTGACACTGTTCTGTTTGCATACTCTCACAACATTTCTAGCATCTAGTGAGCAGGTATGAACAGGGTCAGGCTGTGTTCATGGATCTGTCACATTTCAACAGAACGCGGATGAAGATCTTCCTTCAGACCTCTCTTAGGCACTTGAACACATGGCAGGGTCTAGTATTTTAAGATCTCTGCAAGATTTCGCTTACTACGTGAGTTAATTTAGTGCGTTGGACACATCTATACATAAATAAAGCATCACCTGTATGAAGAGGAAAGTCAGAATGTCAAAGAAAACTCGTATTTTTACATTTCTGTCTAATTAATTTTGATTTACTTTGCAAGTTATACAAAGAGCCAACACGCACTAGCTTCACGCCTTCTGCCTTTGGTGGGTAAATACAGACACTGCCATCCCTCACTTGCCTATAGATACTCTAGACAGGAAAAAAAATACTTCCAGTGACACAGTCAAGATATGGAAACTAAAGCATTTCATATACATTGATTTTGTTGACATTTAAATATATTTCTATTTTAAATTAGTATTCCTCTTCTACAGTTCGAGATCATTTTCCCCAACACTTCCTAGAAATTTATGGCAAATAATTTCAGCTAATGATTTCCAAATAGAAATGTAAATGTTTCATATCAAATTTATAGATTGGAAACATTTCAATTCCTTTCTGAAATAAAACATTTTCCTTACAGTTTGCTGGAATTCTATTATGTTCTTTTACTGTAGTGAATTCTAATTTTTTTTATTAATTGGCATTGCCTTCAAAAACCACCAAAACAAACCTGGTTTTGTCTAGCTCTACTTTGGAAATCAAACATCGTGGTGCACTGCTGTCAGTAATAAATAGCTACTGGCTTACTCTAAACATATGGTGAATTTAGTACAACAGAAAAGCAGAATTGTGAAAAGAAGTGATTATTCTGACAACAGTGAAAAAGTGCTATTTTGAATCTTTTTGACCCAAATAACACCTTTTTATTTCTTACCATTTAAGTAAAAACTTCATAGTAATTGTTGCCTTGGAATTTCAAAAATTCAGAACACAAAACAGGAAATAAATCTCTTATTTTCTCTCTCCGTTTACGCAACACAATCTATCATTTTCTACCACAAATGGGGAAAAAAATGGCACTGACCCAATCTGGGTCTTTTTAAGGCAAGAATAAGACAACTCGCATGGGACATAGTGGCATTTCTCATGTTTAAAACTGAAATACTGCTATGAACAATCCCTTTTTTTATTCTTTTTTTTTTTTTTAGGTGAGCAACAGGAGATGAGCTGTGTCACAAGCTGACGTGACTGAGTAAAGGAATGATTCCTCAACATCTACTAGGAGGAAGCCAACCGCCAAAAGCAATAGGAGCAGAATGCACTTCACGTTTCACAGTACCTGAGCCCCAAAACATACTGCCTTGGTCAGGTGGGAGATACAAGCAAACTGGAGACCCAAAATAGCAACATAATACTGTAGAGCAAATTCTCTATCCAATCTTAATGACCAAAAGAAATGAACACTGCCATAATGCTACCAAACCAAACTGAGTCTACTGTACCACAAATGGAAATCACAACCTTTAATAATTTTCAAACAATGATTTTTGCTTTTTTGTATATTCATAACAATTGTGGCAGCATAACTTTTAAGCAGCTTTGTAAGCTTTACACATACTATCTCACCTTACTAATAAATCCTTGTAAAGTAGACAGCAAAAATGTCAACGCTAATCACTACCCAAGTGGGAAAATTAATCATAGTTAGAGTATTTCTACTTTAGATTGGGCAGAACTTCTAACGAAACAATTCTCTCTGCTGAAAGAAGCTTATTACACAGTCATGTGTGTGAATCTCTCAAAAGCCAAGAAAAATGCAGGTTGAAGCAACAGCAGAAAAATGGCTCCAAAGGTCTAAATGTCCTAAAAACTCCCCCCCCCAAAAAAAAAATTAAAAAGCTGAATACTGTATTGTGTACAAATAACATGGGAGAAAGTGGCTTTCCCCTCCCTAGGCAATGTGTATTCATATTTGCAGCCCCAGACATGGAAAATGTCCATTCATATTAATAAATTTTCTACAAAAGACTTTCTGTAAGTGCAGCAAAACGGAGATAAGCTGTTGTAAAGACCATGGGATCCGTGCTTTGTTTTCTTCCTCCTAGGCTGCACTTTGTCACTGACTTCTGGAATCAAAGGAAAGATTAGCAACATGTAGAAGGGCATGTACAAAGTAAGCCAGTCTGAGAGCCAAGAACTGGGTCATCTGCTGTCAGCTGTGAAAACTGCTCCATGATACAGAAGGGAAAAAACATACTGGTAAGTTATTTCCCTGGGTTTAAAGCCGCTGACAAGTTTGCCACATGGGAAAACTCATTACTAGATTCTCACTGAAAGCAACACAATCCGATTCAACTCTGCACAGAAGATACCAAATTAGGACTTCATTTAAAATTAAAATCAATAATTGTAAAAGATTTTTCTTTTTTGTTAACTCTAACAGCTGTTTCTTCTGTATGATTCTATCAGTAAGGTTTGTGAGATACAATCAAAGTTTTGCAGAAAATTGCCCCAAATCACATACATTAAGGGCTGGGCTGAAAAGGATTTCCAATCTTTCTGTATTCTTCTCCACTTCACGTATTCCCTCCTACTAGTGATGGCCTTAAAACATAGCAAAACTTAACTTCAAATAAACTAAGACACAAGCAGTAGACAGTAAAGCAGAGATTAAAACCCCTGGGATGTTTCTAAACGCTGGGTCTCAATCAGACAGAATACAGAGCTTGAAACAAGAACCGGTCAGCACTACTCTGACAAATGACTTTATTGAAAATTGCCGCCTCAACAAAAAGTCAAAAATGCCTTTGCAACATCTGATTGTTCAAATGCCAACTGCCATCAAGAGCAGATTTTCCAAGGAAAGCCTGTTCTAATTCCGAGCAACTCGATTTTATCCCTGACTACATATACTCAGTGGAGCCATAGTGAAGGTGTACTGTCCGTGGCTGAGGATGCTGAGAGTTTGTGATTTCCTGTGAACTCCCCCAGTGACTGACAGCATCTCTGACTTTCCTTAATGTCTTTTTGATTTTCCTAATTTTTTTTTTATTTAAAAAACCCTGCATTACTATGCTGTATTTAAAAAAAAAAAAAAAGTGATACATTAGTATTCCAGTAAGCCAAGTGTAAATAAAAATCTTGCTTTTTTATTCATGCACCATCTTTCAATGGGGGGAAGAAAAAAAGGACAAATCAGAAAATTGCTCACTCACCCTTTATGGTTTTTATATAACCAAAAATACATAGTGAGCACAACTGTCAACAATGCACAAGACTTAGAGTTAAGCAACGGACCTGGTATATGACTGACGCAGCAATTGTTTGGTTTGTGTCATGGAGTAGAATGAGAAAAAGAACTTAAAATCATTTTACATGGTATTGGGCGGTAATTCTGTGCTGGCAAAGGAGAACGCGTTCAGTAGCTTGGATATCCTAACACATTCAGTTCCTTCTGCATACTTCACTGCTGAAATGGAAATCACAACTTTTTGTTTGTGCTGTATCAGTTTAAAGCATCTGTTAAGCACTTCCAAATTAATTATGCTGTACATTGATTTTTTTCAGGCATAATTATTAAACCTTGAGAAGTCTTCTAATAATAATCAATTTAAACTTAATTAAGGTCCCCCTGACATGCCCCTAGTATTTCAGTAGACTTCAGTTACTTCCAACACATATGGGTATCTCAGCTTCTCGGTATCAGAAATCCAGACTGCATCACCTGCATTTGCAGGTCCCCTTCACCAACCGACTGGGTCATCTGAGTGAGGATCTGCAGGTTCAAGGGGCATTATTTATATTCTACCACCCAGCAATGCGCTAGGAAACAAGGAGCTGTGAGCTCCAGTACAACCGCCCTGGGGTTAGCAAGTTTAGCCATGACAGCCAGTGCTCTTGCACAGCCCCTAGCAGAGGACTGGCTAATGCCAAGGAGGCGCTTCAAGGTAGCCACCATGAGTGCAAACAGGTGACTTTGTATGTGACCAGTTTATTTTAAAACAAAACTTCTTTGGCTTTAATAACACAATCCAGGGATTACAGTAAATAGAAGTCTGCTATCCTTAATCTTTTAAGTCAACTATTGTGTTATTCAGAAAACACTTTCAATGGAATTCGAACCAACCTGTAAATACAGTAAGCTCTAGCTGTAAAGAGATCTGTTAGCTGCTTGCTTTGATTCTGCCTTTTGTTGAGATTACACAGAGAACACAATTTTCTGCTGTACAAGACAAGGCATGGACTCCCATGAGAAAATGAGGGAGAAGACAATGGCACCTTCTCTCAGGAAGCTTGACATAGTTTGGCTTTTTTACTTTTACATAAAGCAGTATTATTTTATCATTAAATATTGCCTATGGATAAAACTGACTCTCCATTTTTTGAGAAACAAAACGGCACTTAATTATTTATTCTTAAAACTCTCACAGCACATTTCACTGCAACACAGATTGAGGCTTCTCAAAGACTAGGATGTTGCTATTTTACTAAGCTTCACAGTCCAGACTGGGTGATGCTAATGCACCCATCTGTGTAAAAAGAGTATCTTTTGCTAACTGGTTTTCATCACACACTCTTTGTCCTGCAGCAGAGAAATGAAGACTGGAATAAAACCACGATGGCGACACAAGACATAGCAGGCAAACTCTTCATAGACTGTATAACACACCTCTCAGTTCTTACTGTTTGTTACTTTTTGTGGTCCAAACAGATGTTTAACAGCATCTAAGTCATCCTTATAAACCAGTAAATAATACCAGTATTGTATTGTAATACTGTCTATACCCATATAACCCATAAAACGCTTCACATTTGAGAATCAAACTCCAAATTCATTGTAGAGTCCTGTACGTTTGGTGGTTGGTGTGATTTTATCAAAAGGAGTAAAATAACCAAACCACCACACATCTAATTTCATCTGTCACCTGGGAATCAGAGTTCTAAAAGTAAAATCACGTGTAACGTCTTTCCAACTATATGTGTTATTTCATACTTTTAATTTGCAAAAACTTCACTCTGAAAGTGTGTGGCAGGCACCCACTGATTAGTGTCGTCCTGTGGTACGTGCTACAAACGTCTGGCAAAGTGATATTCGCAATAACTTACCAGCAGTCTCTTCATAGAGAACTTCCACACGCTGGTCTCCAGAAAGACCTTCTTTGCAGGTTAAGATTTAACACAGAAGTAACAGCTTTCCCTGAACCTGTGAGGAAAAAAAAATACAGGTATGTGGATGTTCTTATCAAAATACGTCTTAGAATGATTTCCTTGGAAAAATTAGTTTTAGCCATCTTCAATTCTATACCAAAACCCATCCTGCCTGTACTGCTCTATTTATTTTAAAACCAGCAACCACAACAGAAGCCCCACAACACCCTGTTGTAAAATCCAGGAATAGTGCTGTTATTTCATTTTAATCAGAAATCTATTCCTATTGAAGATGCCCATAAAATTTAATTTGCAAACTGTAACTTATATCCACAAATTTTAAAGCAGTCTAAAGATTTTTACAACAGATATAGAATTGTCTATTAAATTGTATGTGTTTTTAAAGTTTTATGGATTCCTATTCAAACTCTAGAGAAGACTATTACCCAAATGTTAAGGGGTTTTTACATTAAAACTTGAGATTGTAGAAATCAAATTTCAGTATGTTTTTCTTCTTCAAAGACATTCTCTTGCATATCACTTGAACATGTGCTAGTCTATTCCAGTATAAATTCTGATCCCGTGGAAAAAAATAAAATCTAAGGCAAACAGTTTGTAGCAGTTTGTTGTTTTTTTTCTTTTTTTGGCTGCAGTGATGATCAGGGTCAGTTGGGGTAAACGCTGGCTACAGGGTTATACAAGTAGCTGAGTTGCTCTTACAATGGAAAAGAGTTTGTTACTACAAAATATAGTCAATGGAACTAAGCTTATAACGAGATGACTTATGCTGTTGTAATAGCTGAAATGAAAGAAAATTACTGTAGCACATTTGCAACACAAAAGCACATGTTCAAGTGAACAAAACGTTGATGATGACATTTTTCAGACAGTAATTTAGTGGGCTCTTTCATTGCAGTTGTGTTACTGACAATCATTTTTTAAAATAAGGTAGCATTTGGGGGATAAACACAGCTACGCTTTCCTCACAGAGCAACAGGAACAAAAACAAATACAGTGCAACTCCAAGAAAATCTGCACCCGGGGTCATGTAAGCACATGTCACCACTATTATAACTTTTTTTTTTTTTCTTTTTCACTGGAGCAGCATTAATCCTTGCTAAGGCACTAAAGATTATCGGACAGTTTTGCTGACCATTGCTATTGCTTCTAATGTGCAAGTATCTACTTCAAAAATATTTAATCAGAGTGAGTTCTTTTTCTGCAACCTAATTCTATTGAGAAATAAGAAGGCTGCACTGTATCTATTCTAATCCCACTCATTTTAACAAACATCTGTCCTGCATGATTTCTGTAGTCTAACAGCTGGCCACATACAGTTACTTTCTCAAATGTCCAGTAGAAACAAAAGCATTTTACTCTCCAAAACGCACGTTTGAGTACTGTAAAATCCTGTGCAGAACAAATATTCCTGAAGTAAATCATAGTATAAATTCCACAAGGAGGAATATGAAAGTCATTCTACTTAAAAAAAAAACCCAAACACCACAGTAACCACCCCCACCCTCTCCAAAGTCCATGACAGTCCATGTACAGCTGGAGAGAATATGCCTGTTCCCTGCTTTTTCAGTTAAGGGAGCAGTTCGCTGGAAGACAGTCTGTTGAAGTAAACAGCAAACGCAGACCTCTGTTTTCACGTAAACTAACAGGTCTGTCAGGCCTGAGACACATACACCGTGTGTATGCACCACGTACACGCACCGACTCGAGCAGAGGTAGAACAGATTTATACGTCTGTATGTACGAGTGCATGTTAATAGATGTTGGTAGGTAGACGTGTCTTTGGGTAAATTCCAACACTGCGTCCAGAATGTTGTAGCTAAAGGTGTTTAAACCAATACTGTTAAGCCTGATGAGCCTTACAAGTAACTCAATCAAACTATTTTCTATATCGTAGAAATCGCAATACCATGGAATTTTAAAGAAATAAAAATTCTGCCATGCTGTATTTACAATATTACCAAAATCTTATTTTGCAGCTTATAACAAACTTCTGTTTCTGCTCTGCTGCACTCATTGCCCCCATCTTTACCTAACTGAATCTTTCTCTCTTTCCGTCCAAGAAAGATCTGACAAATTTTCCACAATACTTATTCACTAGTTAGGCTACTTGGTGCTGTATTAAACCAGCTGATTGGATGCACAGACCTGATACTTATGCATCTGAGAACAGAACAGAGAGTTTTTCTAAAATTCAATTTCTGGTTGTTTGCAGATTAAAATCAGTCGCGAAGCTGTTGGCTTCCTCAGAAAAGAGGATCGAAGAAAAAGGACAACATCTTTTTGTGATGCACAGAAGGAAGCAGAGGTTGCCTAAACGAAACCACAGAGGAAAAGAAAACCTTAAACTCATTAAGACCAGCTATCGGTATTTAGGCAGCCAAGTATATGACAAGCATCCTAATACTTTTAAAGTTAGGGTGAGTGGTAGTCATATAGTGAACTTTTTGAAGCTAGTAGAAGAGTCTAGACAGTTTGCCTGATTGAAAATCTAAGCTTGCATCAGTCAACTGCAGGAATTTCAGCCATTAGAAGTACACAAAATGTGGCCAGACAGGATGGAACCATGGGATGTGGCCATTCTACAATGCAGTCCAGCCATGCTCAGACAAGAGAACGTCCTCTCATCCCCAAAGATCGCTTCATCTTAAAGATGGTGTCAAGATTTCATATCCAAAAACTGCAAAGCAAACAACAAACTGGGGCTTAGGAGAGGGTACCTCTTGGTCATTAATGTTACGGATTTAGTTAGTAGGAACCAGCAAGAATCAGCGAGGATACAACTTACTGTGTTTGGTCCTTCTAGAATGAAACAGGTACATCTATTAAGTTCTGATAAAGTAACTCATGGCAATGAGAAATGAAGGATAAGGGAGGTGGTATATTACATAGGATGCTTTGTACAACTTTCAGCAAAAGCAATATTCACAAATTTAAAAGTTGTCTGTAACCAGCAAACCTAAAATGCACTTTTTTTCCACAAAGAATGAGATTAAGAGGGCTTAACAATGCCATTTTGCACTTTTTTAGCACTAAACAGATTATTTGAAAGGAACAGCAACTTCTAAGCCTGTGAATCTGACTGAATGTGCCTGAAGATACAGAGATCCTGCATAATACAGAAGGAGATTTTATCTTGGATAATTCAAAATTATCTACAGGTCAATTAATGGGTCCAGTGACCTTCAACATATCCAATCAATTAAAAAAAAAATTCTCCAATGAATGGTATGTGGGAGATACAGTTTTAATATCATTGACCAAGTAATGTGTCACTAGAGGTCTAAGTCCATGCTAACATTTTTTCTTTGGCTTCTAGTCTCTTTCCCCCTTACCTACAACATACTCCCAGAACAGCGGACACCCTCTCTGTGATTTGAACCTCAGCCACTCATTTATAGTTCTGAGGGTACTTCCCCATTTTACTGAGATGTTGTTGCTCAGCACCCCTCCAAGACACAAAGACCAAAAGGCAGTCAGTGTACGCTACCTAAAATTACCATAAATTACCAATTTCATACTAAGTTACCATGTAGCAACACACCGATTTGTGTTTAGAAGACAATCTTTTCAGAAGGAACCAGAATTATCCTGAGGTGTATCCACCTGTACCACTGGAGAATAACAGATCTTCCCCCCATTGCATACCAGGGATTGTCACGTCATTGTCATGTTTTTTCTCAGATAATTGTCACCGCAGAAGCAGCACACAACCCGATAGGTGTTGATTTGCTTTTGCCTGCATAATCAATAGTAAGAAAAATACATCACAAACTGTCTAAATGCTCTGACAGAGAGCAATGGCAGGACAGGTGTTCAGAGGTAGCTTAAAAATGACAGAAGTGCTTTCAAAACAGAAACAGCAAAGCTCGGTTTTTAATTATTTTACGTAGCAAGCTGTTAAGATTGTTACAGGGCAAGCAGGGCATAAATAAAACCTTCAATTTTTAAGCCAACACAGTGTTGGCTATATACCTATAGGAAACAATCTGGCACTTCGTTTGAGTCTAATGCTAATTGAAGAGAGGAAATAAAGAAAATACTAGGAAAAAAATCTCCCTGCCTTCGGGCTAGGGGCTTATATACTACAAAAAGTAAGAGCCTCCCAAAACCCTCAGCTGCTGTCACGCATGTGCTCAGCTTAAACTGTGAAACGAGTCAGCAGTCCTGTCAGGGGTTGAGTTTCCAAGTAAAACTCAAGGTCCCTAACGCTCCTTAAATCCCTTATTGATATAGGGGAAAGGGAAACAAAACTGAAATCTCGGAATATATGGATGGGAAACTGAAACAAACTTTTAATAAAAATTCTAAAATACTATCATATCACACAACTATATATTAAATGCAAAACAAGAAAACAATACAGTAAGAGTTAAAACACTGCAAAGGGAGGAAAAGGGAAAAAAACTCCAATTATGGCCGACTGGCCACAGGCCAGGAGCTGACGTCACGTCAGGATGGTAGGTCAGAAGATGGCGTCTATCCGAAATGGCAGCAGGCCAAGTGATTAAAAGTTTTTAACAGCTTAGAGAAGTATTTTAACGAGTTCGCAGGGAGACCTTTTTCAGTGTCTGTAAAAAAAAAAAAAACCATTCAAGGACACTCCTGACCGAAGCGGCTTCAGATGCGAAGGAAGAAGCCTTCGCGGCCGGAACGTGAAGGAGGGTGAGCTTCCCCCGCGTCCGAATCCAGCGGTAGATTCTCGCCAAGTGAAAAATAGCTCTTCTCTTCCCCGATACGAGAGAGATGCTGACTGAGTCACCCAACAATTCACAGCAGAGCTGGGCCCCGATAGACAGAACCAGTTCTGAGTTAGGCCCCGGGTGGGGGGGCAGGCCGCGGGCTTTCGGCCTGGACGGCAGCCAGCCCTCTCGCTGTGGCTCTTTCTCCGAAGCTGTCCCATGACCAGAGAGGAGGAGACACCTCCTGGCTGCAGGTTTTAAGGAGCATCTGTCGGAAGAAGTCTTTTGACCTGCACTTTTAGCCAATGTGATGCCGGGTTTATGGAACTTTTATGAAATAATCCCGATACTCTATTGGGCACATTTCCAAAACAAGGAAGTCTGGGCTCAAAGTGGGACACAGTCCCAACCTGTACGTGTACTTCTCCAGCACCCCCATCACCACTGGCACTAATTAACCTTGTGAAGAAGTGGGAGGTATTAATTCCAGTGGAGTGCCATGCTAAAACAACTCTGCTGCTGCTCCGTTAGTGCCGTCACAGCCTTAATTGCCTCTGTAAGCCCTAACTGGGCGTACAGTGAATATTCCAGGGAGAAACACCAACTTCGCTCTCCATGCAAACGCTCCTCTCAGCAAGGCTTTGGAGCAGGTCAGTACCTGTATTTGTTCTACTCATGATGAATGTGCTTTCTCAACGCTGAAGGCTTTTTTTTTTTCCACACAGATTATCTAACAACATTCAGACGCACCGCATCCATCCCGGGGGTCTCTCACGTCTTCCCAACGCAGCGCCGGCCATCGGGTTGCGGTATCCTTTGTAAGCAGTGCATTCATTTGGGGAGAGGGGAATATATCTCCTCATTTTCAGAAATTTGGACTCAAAACTGTGTTGACAAGCCAAATTAGTATTTATCGCTAAACACAACAATACGAATTAAGTGACAAGCTTTCACCGTTCCGGGGGTACGCGGGCAGGTTTTGGTGGCAGCAGGAGGCCGCAGGGACCCCTCTGGGAGGGCGGCCAGGGCTGCCCCGTGCCGGACACAGCCGGTTCCAGCCGGCTCGGAACAGACTCACCTCGGTGCCCAGCAGAGCCCAGCCGTGGAGCCGGTGGTCTGGGGGAAAGGTGATTTCACTTTTGTCTCCATTTCTCACCACCTCTTTTTAACTGGCAGTAAACAGCACCCATTTTCTGCAAGCTGAGTCTGCTCCGCCCGTGGCGGCCACTGGGAAGTGAACGGCCCGCCTTGAGCTCAGCCCTCCAGCCTCCTCATCTTGGCTTCTTCCCATCCTGTTGAGGAGGGGGAGAGAGCAAGCGGCTGGATGGGCATCTGGCAAACACCCACCACAGGAACATAGCAAAACTATTACAAGTAAAAAGAATACTGTGCTGTTTCACGGCATCTTCTAGAACAACAGAATTTCACGGTTCATCTGCTGGTTTTCAGTCAAGCAAACACTGCGTGCAGTTACCCATCGCTTTTCTCAGCTGCTCACTTCTCCACTGTTTGATGAGGATGCTGCGGCAAGAAAAGCCTTTGGGCTGAATTATGGGAGACAGATTTTTCTCATTCCTTCTTCGCTGATTTTTCTCTTTTCTCCCTTTTTCTTTTTCCTTCTAATTTTTGGAAAGACAACCCCCCTTTGACAACAACAACTTTTTTCTTCTTTTTTTTTTAACCACCTAACTTCTGATTGTTCCTTCTATTCAATTCCTTTCATTGACACCTTCCAAACCTAACTTTTAAAGCAATAAAAACATAAAACAAAAATTCATCAACCTGGACTAACTTGGAAGTTAGCCTTGCTTTCAGCAAGGTACTGGACTAGCTGACCTCCAGAGCACTCCTCTCAACCCGAATTATTCTCCAATTCAGTGATGTACAAACATACACACTTATGCATATACCGAACTTCTTGTTGACTAGAGCACGTATTCCACCTCACACTGCGAAATAAATGCAGGTTCACGGCATCCCGATTTCTGCCAGCCCAGAAAATGACCTTGAATTAACACTGGTCTCTGTTGCCCACTCCCAAGCAAGATGCTCTTATTCAGGAGGATTGTCAGAATCAGTAATGGCCTTTGCTCCTGCATGGATTTAAAGTATTTGCAAGTCTAACTTGTGCAGCATTGAGATAGACAGAGTAAACAAGGCTGAAACAAAGGAGCAATACCAATGAGTTCTGGTTATCAATGTCAAGCTTCAAAAGAGAAACTTCAGGGCTGCAAAGATGAAAATCTGAGCACCTGGGACTAAACAGTTTCTCATTAGAATAGGAAAAAGTTGAAAGATGTGAAAACTTAGTTACAGCGGATGTGCTCGTTGCTATTCGTTTGCATGATGGAAGTTTCCTAAGACTGTGGAAAACTAATTGCTTACTAACATAAATAAGCACTGTGTGGCACGCTTGAGTATTCACTGAGATTTATACAAAAGCTAGACAGAAAAAATATTGTGCCTTCAGGACAACGCATGATGGTTTGAGTCTGTCATAATGATGAAAGCTTCTAACCTTGCTGTCAGTCGATGTCTTGCTTGAAGTAGCTTTGGAGTCAAATTCAGTGGAAACCAGGGAGATTAATTCTAGCATGCACAGCTCATTACCTCGCACAGAAAACACCATCAACAGAGTTTAATAACTTGCTTCTGTTTAATTGTGATGTCTCCAATAATAATTATTGATTATGTCAAAAACCCCCTACATTTTGTATAAGACTAGTGCACAGCACGTACAGTAACTAAGTGCCAGCTGATACTTGGCCAGTTTGATTTATGAAGAGTTACGTATACACAAGCGGCAGCTAATGTGCTGGCTGCCTTCCTGCTATGCTTACCCTGTCCTAGCCCCTCCCCTTCAATGCTCATCAGCGAGCAGAGCACAAGGAGATAATTACACCTTGCTGCTATGTGTGCCAAGAGACTTTATGTAAATATTTTTAATACCTTCAGTTCCTTTTCTCTGGCTACAGGTTGCATTCTAAGGCAGAAGTTTAGAAGGGCACCCTCTTATGCTTCATTGTTCGATACTAACTTTTCCAGACGATGTGTAAAATGATACTAAAAAAATGTGCAATACACATTTTGATTTTGTTGTTGTTGTTGTTGTTAGGAAAATATCCTTTGTAGGCAGCAAAGTAGGGGAGATACAATGGCCAAAGAAACTTCTAATACTGAGTGACTGAAAGTGAATTAAGATATTACATTTCTGGAGGCTGAAATTTGCTTAACTATTTAAAACAAGGTATACGTGAACTGTTACTATTTTTATTTTGCAAATATCCATATCAAAATTAGCTGAGTTTTTCCTTCTTCATTCAATAAGGCTCACAAGCTCTGAGAATAATGCCAAATTCTCTCAAAGTTAGTGCTACGAAAAACTGTCAGAAAATTGGCATGTATCACTGAAAATATGGATACATATGACAGTGAGCTTAGTCAGCATAACGTTCATTTGGAGAAGAAACAATTAACCTGGAAAAAAGCATAAACAAGACATTAAAGAGACTATTGCTCACAAAATTTGTTTCCTTTCTTCCTCATTTAAATGTTAAAGATAGATTAGGAAGTAAATTATATTCCAACTTATAGCTTTTAAAATTATGATAAAATGGAGTAACTGAAAAAAAAACCTCAGAATAATTCATTCTAATTTGTGTCTACCATGAACAACAAAGTCCCTTGGAAGCAGACCTTTGTATAAAGTCATTAGACTGTTGCTATTTCGATGGGCAAGATCGTTAATGAACCAATGGCAGCTCACTGATAACAATTAGAGGAGATTAAATTAAAGCATGCACACTCTTTAAAAGAGCAATGGTGCTCGTGATAACAGAGACTTAATCATTTTGTTACCTCATCGGCCGCCTGTCTGGAGTTTACTTCACTGCAGGTTGAATTTTAGTATTAAATGTCCATCAATAACAGCGTGCAAATAAAAATCACATAAGCAAACTGATTTAACGTTGAACTAACGAGATTGGAAACTCTGCTTTAGGAATTATATTTTAGCCTTTATCAAATAAAGTGTTTAGAGGGGAGGGGACTTCCCCAAATTTCCTGGAGTAGATTTCAGTAGTTAATGAGAGGATAAAGACTAAATAGCAAACCAAATAATATCAAAAAACCTTTAGTTTTGACGCTTGCCAATTCAGCATCACCGCTTTCATATACCCTGTCGTCATTAACAGGTTCAGTGGCCAAATTTGAACTTCCAGTAATAGTAAAACCTCATTTATCAATGTTCAGACATTAATCTGAAATCCCAGCATACCAAAAAGCTTAGTGCAACTCTGAATCGCAAAACAATGACACAACGGTCTGAGGAAAACCAAATTGCTACGTTCACAGTCACTAACAGGTTCCTATGGAAGCTATACACAATATTTCCAAATGCTTGCGATATAAAAACATATAAATGTATTAATGACTGCAGAGATCTATCAACATTCGGTCTGTGGCGTGCCAGAAATTAAAATATGCTGCCTAACATGAGTTATCCTGTCTGCCTGGTTACGATAACTCTTCCCTGAACATGTCCTTTAATGGGGATCTGCACTGGATCAATGTTCAGGCACGACACGGACACTTACAACCATGTTAGGAACTGGACATATTTAGTTTAAGTACGTATTTCACTTTTTTGTTTGCAAAGCAACACAGTTCCGTGATATTTTTGGCTGTTTGCTAACTTCAGAAAACCAGTAATTTTTGGAGATTTGACCATCCTCCCAAACACTCAGGATGGAACTTCTGTAACAGGGACCCCCTTGCCATCTTTTCATTTTCCATTTAAAAAACTCAGCATCCAATGAAAAAACCAGGAGCAGTATGATGTGACCTGGATAAGCCCCACCACCACCCAAACCAACACATAATGAGCAAAACTATCAACTTCTGTTGTTCTGTGTCCACTGTGCTACGGGACACTGCTTTAGTGGTAGCACGTCATACGTACACATAGGTATACACGTATATGTGCATGTGTATGTAGAGATATTAACTTTCACCTAAGTAACCTGTTGGGAAGACACGACATTTTAATATTACGGGCTGGAAAAGACCTACATTTGGGGACTTAATGCTGAAACCTACACCACAAGGTCTTCACTGTCTGTGTTACACAAGCTATGGAGATGAAAGCCAGCTCAGGCATGTTCACGTGCTAATGTGCAGATATATCCAGAAACCAAACAACTGCCTTCCACAGGTTTTCACAAGTCAATACATAAAGTTGAATACAAAGAAACTCCAGAGTGAACCATAAGAAGTGGGGCTACAGTAGTGAGAAATATTTCTGTGATGAGGTGAAGGGCTGACTCCCATCTAGACCAGTACAAGGCTTCTCCATCAGTTAAATCTCAACATGAATTCCAGGAGTTAAGACCTCAGCTCAGCTCTCAGGCTATGGTCGACTTCACCAATGAGTGATGCCACAGAGGTTACTGCTGGTGAATACCTCAACTGCAAAAATGGCCAACAGCTGAACATAAACAACCTTATCATTTGACACTACTGCACGCCGATGGCTACAACTCTATTTCTCAATAATTTTTCAGGTCTTACGCTTCAGATTTCTTCTAACTGAAGGAACTACACAGGACATTTTTCAGGATTAACCCTAGGTAAGATGGCCTTTAGAAATAAACATTTTCAAGAAGATCAGTGAAGGGGAAGAGGATGAAGAAGAAAGGAAGAAAAAAATGCAACTGTCAGATTACCTTTAAAAATGTGCAGGAAGACGAAAAGGCTAAAAAAGAGGTATTACAAAATGTTGGGGTTTTGGCCTCTCATGTTTCAGCAAGGGACTCTAAATATCATCATGGGAGAAATCAATTTGCAGCAGCCGAGGACAGCCTTAAGGGCTTGAACAGCTTAATTGGAGAAACGTTTTAAAAGTTAAAAGGCCAGAATCATGTCAACTACATGAAGCAAAAACTCACAGATGCTTCTAAATGTATTCATTATCCAGTACTACAAAGGACAGCATCCATGTAAGAAAAAATGTTCTAAAAAGATCACTAAAAGCTAGTTTTATTGATGAAATCTAATCAAATACCAAAAATATTAATATAAGCATGTATATTAATCTATTCTAAAGAGTTCTATTAGTAATTTTTAAGAATTATCCTTTTAATATGCATTTAATGTAGAGAAGCTAAATTTTTAGGTACTTCAAAACATAATAGCCACTTCATTAAAGTCCAGGATTGAAATTTAACAGTTAGTTCAACTACCCATCTGCTAATTTAGGTTTTTTCTTTATGTTGAATTTAGTGTTCATGCAGGAAGACAATCTCTCTCTCTTGAAGGCTGAAGCCCAAACGCATAGACCATGAATGGGCACAAAACCTCTGGCTTTTAAATTCAGAGCTAGAATAATATTTTTACTTTGGCTTAATTACACATATTACATAACGGTGCCTTTAAAAGCACCTGTTTGCTGAGTAATTCAGTCCTCTGGGATGAAAATTGCACAGAAGGAAAATAATGTCCAGATAAGCAGCAGCAATTCTACTGTTCACTACTACCTCCCTTCATTAAATGTGCGTGTTTTACCATTCCCAGCATCATCTCTCAGTGGTGCTGCTTAGGAAGGAGACAACAACATTCATTACAAGCCCATCACTCCCAAGACAGAGAGGTTCTTCAGCTACTGCACTCTCCAGTGAACTATGAACTGAAATGTGGATAAATTCATAATTTGAAGAAAATGTTACTGCTCTGCAACTACTGTAAGCATACTAGAGGTGAAGGAGGTCATGGAAATCCTGATGTCTGGCCCCATTCTCACACTGTAGCTCAAACCACTTCAATGTACTATTCCAGTTCTGCAATGGAGGTAAGTGGCAAATAAAAAAACCCCAAAAGATCTTTGTTTGCTCTTTCATAGTGTAAATTTACAGCACCACAAAAAAACAAGAGTTGTGCAGTGACAACACCAGTCAGTATTTCTGCATCGCTGTTACCAATATACTTTCGAATAAATAATCCGTTATTTATCATGGAAAAAGGAATAACACAGATTGTTCTAAGGATGATTAGATTGATATGGTGGGTTTGGTACTTTGATTGAACTCAGTTCAAAGTGGTGTAAACTGTCACATCCTCATTGGTCCATTCACAGTTTCTCCATCTAGTACCAAGCACTCTGGCAGTACATGGGGTTATTTTTTCAGTAATAATTCTAATATTGGCTTTTACTATTCTTCTTTGTGTTGGGTCATCCTGAGGCACCCTTCTGCTGGAGTCAGTCTGACAGCCTGCATCGCTGAGGCTCCTTCCCCAATGCCAGCCTGACACAGGAAAGCCACCCAAATTCTGGTACCTTCTGGGTGTTCTCCACATCTTCAAGAACTACTGTCATGTGCTTTTGAATAAAATCCATGTATGATGCTGAGACAAACCCAATCCCAGTCACTGTAATACAGAGACTATCTTTTTAACTAGTAAAGTCAATAAATGTTTTACCTAAGGAAATCTTCAACTCAGGATCCCATTTGTACTCAGGAAAGATACAATTATTCAGGATTTAAGTATTTGCCTAAGTTCTGTTCTCCCATTATAGCAAGCCATATTTAAGGTTCACCTCTTTTATCATCTCCCAGTCCATCTGTTTGCCAACTTAACCAATCTCTATCAAAGGCTGGTAATCAAAAGCCTTTGTTGTCCTTTTATGTTGTACAATACATAGCTCTGAAGCTATCTGATACAAAAATTATGAACAGTGGCAAAGCTATGACATACAAGTCTTCTACAATAAAAAACCAGAGTTAAAAGATGAATTTGTGTTCTAATTGAACTAATTTATTGGGACCAGAGATCGCAGGAAGCCCTAAACGTTGAACTAATTCTCTGTGGAATGCCTTCTGGTGAGGCGGACATGAAAAGAGCCCTCACCTCACGTCAGTAATTATTTTGGAGAACACAGAGCTGAACATTAGGTAAATGTCCGAGTGCCGCCGCCTTCAAAGAAATATCTAATCAACAATTAAAAAAAAAATCCCATTGTGTAGAGCTTTCTGAAGTCCCAGCCTTTGTCAGAGATGCAATCTCAGCTGCATCTGTGTGGCCTGTCTCCTGTTCCAGGACACATGGGGTAAACTCAAGTCACTGGCTAAAACTTCACACCCGCAGTTAAGTAAGAGGCTGAAGAGAGGTAGGGTGGGAATCAGGTGGTACAGAGCAGCACCACTCCATTATTTTAGAACAGCTGAGGGTATCACCTTAACTCCTTATTTATATATATATAAGCTACATGCAATGGACCTGAGCCTCTATACTCCAAGCTTCTGTCCTTGAAATCTCTTCCAAGTAATGATTTCAACAGAATGGTATGACTAAAGTATTTCAATTCTAGCGATGAAACCCGTCAGTATTTCCATGCTGTATGTGTCAGTACATACTGTTATAGTCTCTTCATCGCTAGTTCCAGTACAAGTCTGAAAGCTGTTCAGAAATATCCCTGAAAGCTTTTTCCCCCAAGGAATACCTTCTTCACATCTCACTCTAAGGAATCTGATATGCTCACATCTCTAGCTTTAGGGGTTTAGCTGCATTTAGCTTTCTCCTTGCTAAGAGATGCTGCAATATGTAATATATGCAACCTCAGAACTACAAGATGCATTTGTTTTTTTGTTTCCTGTTCATAAAATCAGGGGAAAAAAAAACTAAACTGCTTTCTGCTTAAAAGACTAACTGGAAATAAATGGTTATGTTCGCACTAGCCATCTTTCTGTATTCAGGGTATTAACTGGAGTGCACAGTCCTGTCATTCTTATTTAGCCTTGACTAAGTTCGTACTCTTTATTGCTTCTTTAGGCAGCAAGTCCTTTGTATAATTTGCTGGGGCCGGTCTCAAATGTGCAGTCTTTGCTCTTGCAGTCATTTGCAGGTGCTGCCCAATTTCCACCAAAGAGGAGAGTAGCAGAGCTGCCCGCACCCCGGGCTGTCTGCCTTCTCACTCCCAACAGGACAACCTTCTGCTGCGGACTGGGGCAGCAGCAGCTAGCAGGAAACGTATGTGCAGCAGCAGCACTTCCAGAACTGATCGTTTTAATTTACTGGTTGCTGTTTTATTTACGTACCTTCAAATATGTTTTATCGTTTTCATTTCCTACTCATAATACACAAAGGAGGAAAACAAGTCCAAAAAAGTCATATCAAAATAACCTTTCAGGTTTTTCGTAGGTAGATGGGATATTCTAATATGGGAGCCCATTATTTTTCCATTTAGGCATTACAGTATCCTTTAACTTACTCCCATTTTCCCTGCCTAATTTGCCATCTCTTAGACACCAAGAATGTGTAGAAATCTCTGAGGGGCGTTTCTCTCATCAGCAGAAAAGGAACATTGGAATAATGACTTTCAGGCATTGGTGGCAAGCACTGTATTCTCAGAAGCATAAAATCAGAAATGGAATAACTCCTAATAGGTCACCTAATCTATCTTTCTGCACAAACTGAGCTCTGCATACTTGAAAAATTCTCAATTTTCTTAAGGTGTTGCCTGCTTGGGATTCCATACGCAGATTTCTTTCCAATAATATAGTCATACGCTCTTCCTCATGTTCCCTTCCAATCTCAAGGAGTCAAAATTCAGAATATATGCGGAATAAAGGATGAGAAGCTCAGAAAGTTGTTACATTAAAACCACCAACTTAGCCTGACATAACCCAGAAATTTGGGCTCTGTACAGGAGAAAATATTAGACTGGCATTACATTTCTGTGGCAATAATTACTTCCTAAATGTACTGGAATAAATTTAATCTTGATGAAATTCCATCTGATGCCAATGCAGTAACTACTGCCTTTCTAATATACCTCTCTAATTCTCATATTGGGAGAATAAGCTCTTGCTATTCCTGAATAATGAACTTTCTTACACAGTTAGATGACTACCAATATCTAAAGACACACTTTAGCAGTTCCTCTCAGGAAAAAATAATGATCTGTTTGTAAAAGCTAATAGGTCTATATTTGCTCTCTGCTACACCACCACCTTACTGGTGCTACTGTCATAATTAGGAGCTGATAACATTAAATGGCCTCTGAACTGGACATCTGTTCAATCAAGTTACACTGTTCAACCAGTTTCACCAGCAGGATATCTACCCACATCCATCTAGTGTCAGCAAACATCTCTAGACCACAGATCACTGTCAAGAGTCACAGGCCACAGTCTCATGCTACCAGTGGAACAGCTCTTACTTTTTAATGTGCCTTGAGGATGAAGCAATGAACTGAGGGTGAAGGAACTAAAAGGCTTTACTTTCACTCAATAACTGTTCAGTGGACCTGGGGAAAACAGACACCTCACATGTTCAGCTGAGTAGCAAAGAGTCCCAGATGGATGAGTAGCTGACCTTCAAAAGCATCATTCAGCAGAGCTGGATTAGCACAAAGGTATAAATAACCAGCTATTAGTATTGCAGCAGAAGCAGCGATTCTGTCATACTGCAAGGCAAGACAATCCGATTCTATTATCTGTATATAATCGCAGTTGCTGCGGGGTAGACAGGAGTGAAGAGAGACAAATAAATTATAACCTTTTTGCAAAAGTAAGATCTAAGTCGTTTTGTGGATGCATATAAAGCCATGAGAGCTCTTCCCAAATGGGGCTTCTTGTAGTCATCTTGACAGCAAGAGAATTTTTTTCCAGATCACATAAAAGCAAAAAAGAAAAAGTTTCTGTCATAGCTTAAGCCAGTAGTTTTCCCCTAGAAATGTGTTTACAGTTTCAGTCTCAACGGGGAGGCATGTTTTGCATGTAAATAGCAGGTGGTTACGGAGAGTTACTTTGACAGCTAATGTCTTGAGCTGCCTTGACATCTGTGGTCTAATAGAGTGGCTCTGTAGTAAGTGAAGCTCCTGATGAAAGGCAACCAAATTAAGTGGAGTTTTTCATCTCGGCTTCTAGCCGGCTACACTGCGACCATTCAAGGGGGAATGAAGAAATGATTAAAACGAGATTGCACTCTGGCTCTGGTAGCAACTCTCAAAAATGAACTTGAAAAGACAAGTAAAACGGCGCTAATTTTAAAGCCACAGCGGTTCTTCTCAGTCAGCATCACTAGATCCTGCACTGCTGAAAGTAGAGGTGGACTGACTCTAGCCCAGAAAACAAGCGACATCATGCTGTGCCAGAGGGAGAATGTCAAGTGCACCCCAAAGAGAGGTAATTAAAGTCTTTGTCTTATTTATTCTTCAATGTCAAGAATTAATGGCTACAGCGTTCATAATGTCTCCTGGCTCCTGTGCTTAGGCTTAATTCACATTTTCTTTCTCTTTCCTAAATTATAATCTGAAAATTACATTGCTGATCTCGGGAAGGTACATGATATAGTAATGGCTCTGTGCCAAAGAACTGAGGCCGTAATTTTTCCACACTGCAGTCACGGGCTTTTCCTTTCCAGATGACAGTGCATCTTCTCTTAGAAAAACTTGTGACTTACGAATCCTACAAAGATGCTTGGGCCGAAGTAGAGTACACTCATCAGTCAAATGTATCTAAGAAGTGTTACAAGACTCTCTAATCAATAAGGCTCTTTAAAACTACATAGAATTTACAACTAACTCATCCATAAAGACATTTACTTATGCTTGTCTCGTACGCAGATTAGGACAAGGGTCTTTCAGGCATTTCAGCAATTCACAGTTTGGCTACCAACCCATTCTAGTCCTTCTGACTGGATCTTTGCATTTAACTGTGTGGCTGTATCATAAAACCAATTCTTACTCCCCAACAGCACTTGGGGTAGGTTTGCTGCTAGAGCTGCCCAAGACATTTTAAGCACAAAATATTCCTAAAAAAAAGTATAGTTTTTTGACAACCATGGGGTTCCCCCCCCCCCCCAAAAAAGGTCTTGCCAAGGCACTCCTGCTATCTGATTTTATGGTAACGTTTCAGAACAGAAAACTGGGTGTTTAAGCATTAAATTTTTTCCTCAGAATTTTAGGAATGCTGAATGTTATATCCCATATGACTGAAATGAAAGGGAGGTCACGGAGCAGCTGCTGTGTTGCAGCACACTTCTCACATTCCCAGGGAACCCTCTCTCCAGATAGCTCATGAAAGCCCAAAGTGCAAATGTGACCGTCTCCTCAGAGATTTGCACATTTCCATGCCACCAGACCCTGCAGTGGTGAGAAATACTCTTTGCTAGAGAAAGAATAGCGTCACTGCTAATCTGTTTTCTCTGAGAAACATCCCAGCTGAATGGGACCAAAGGTGAAAGTTGCATTTTAAGCATGTAAGATACAACATCAGTCTGCCAAGCTATAAACAGAATGACAGTCCTAAATATTCCTTAATTATTCTGATTCTCCTTTGCCTTCATATTGCTTGTTGGCAAGTGCAGTCTGTTTTGCCCTACAGTTCTGCTTCAGAGAAAGAACAGTTTGTCCTGCCTCCGCTGTCTGTCAGACGGATGCCACCATAAACATGGTGGTCTTACAGGGATCTGTCTTGACAGGAAATCTATTACATGATGCATCCTGAGCCTATGGCTGCCTGTGCCCCAAAATGCAGGTAGAACTAGAAAAACATCATGCTGGCTCCTTTTTTCCACCGTATCTATCAGTTTGCATCAGTTGCGTTACGTCCAGGAGCATTAAGAAGCTATGTACATGTAAAACTTTGGAGCTGTGGGGAAAGGAAAAGAAACTCTGATTAGATTAGACTCTGCAGGAAATTAAAATACTGAAGCTCCATAACCAAATCCTGAAAATCAAATATTGACAAGAAGATAGTCCATAATAATCTCTTAAGTGTTTCTGCTCTGCCAATTGTGTGCTAAAAATACTAAGAGCCCACATTTCACTCAAGGTAAAATTACCATGCAAGTGACATTTCCTACTTTTGCATCTCACAAGACTTTGACTTAGGAGCCACAAACAATCATAAAGGTTTGTTAAATCCCTGTCTTTTCCTTTTTGACTCTGCAGCCTTAACATAACATTGTTAGAAATTACACAAGTATAAATCCATTGCTCAGGCTAAACTGGGTAACCATGTCTCTTCCAAAGAGCAAGAATTCACAAGGGAATATTCGAACACAGGGAAAAAAACGTGCTTGAAAACACACTCTAACAAACTCCTGTTCTTCTGAGAAAAAAGGGGTGGCAGGAAAGCTGCATTTGGGAATGCAGAGATGATGCACAGCCCATGTAGTTACAGAGACCATTTCTGGGGCCTGATTCCAGCATTGCAATGTGCTTCCTCCAAAGACGGCCCTTGCACTGAATTCAGACTCCACCGTGCACCAACTCTACTGCCTTCCACTGACTCTATACTTCCACTTTATTAACAAATATTTCTCTATTTTTTTGTCCCAAACATTCCCAACAAAAGCAAATAAAACCAAAAAGTGAATGTTGCCAAGACCAACATAAAATATTGAATGAACACGTCAATACAAGCCCATCTATCATTTCTGCAGGGCAAATCAAGACCAAGGTGGTACCAACTCTTCCTTCACACAGACAATAATATTCCAACCAAGCAGTGATGTGCTCATGCTAAAATCATTTTAGAATTCTATTTATTTTTTTTTAATGCCGTGGAAAAGATAGGATATTGGGAAAGTATAAGGATTTCTTCTTCTAGACTACAACTGCCAATGTTCCTCAGTATAACACCAATTTAAAATCACTGCCATCTAGCAGCAAATCACTCACCTGGGCAAGTGAGTAGACCGAATACAGTCTAGCTCTGAGGGAATAAAAACCTCTATCAGAAAAAAAATCAGCTCAAACCCATGCTAGACATCTCATTAGATAGGCTGAGGATTAATGAGGCTAGAAATGAACCGCACTTTTGTTCCAGAAATGGTCTTTGTCTGATTACAGGTCAGACACATTGACGAAACAGTATGTAAAAAATATATAGGTACTGTCCTTGTTTCCGTTTCCTGCAGAAAGGACTTCTGTGCTTAAGTGTAGCAGTCAATCATATTCACATGCAGTTCAAATTTATCTTAAAGAGGTGTGACAGATTCTACCCTTCATCACTTTTAAGTTTGTTAAGACTAATGAAGTGCTTTTCCAAATCTGATGAAATATTTACCCTTTACATCAATGTGCCACATTACTAATGGAAACTGCATGTATTTATTGCTGTTCCTATACAGTCCTGTTATAAAACCAAAAAATAACCCTTGGCTGAAAGAGGCACTTAACCAACCTTTGAAGTTTTCACATCTTAGACCTCTGGGAAGTTTTGTTTGTTTGCTTTTTTAACATCAGAATATAATGTAGTTTTAATCACCTCAATGTCATCACTTAATGCTGAATTAAAATGGAGCATCTGTTGCCTATCACTGGTTTGTGGCACATGTTCATCATACAGAGTGTACAAGATGAAGAATTCAGTATATGCATTTTTTTTTTTTCTGCAGTGAATCCTAGTTGTTATTCTCTCTCTTGCCAACAGCCAAACTGAAACACTGAAGACAGGAATGAGTAACTGAACTGAGGCCAGCCTTCAGCTCTTCACTTGGCATCCTTTGCTCTTTCTTGATATTCCTTCTGAAATTAATCCATCTCACTATCACATCACATTTAATTAGTATTGACAGTGATTCTCTGAAGTCCATTTTAAAATCAGACATTTCTAGGATGTATCTCCACATTCTGACCATATGATCTATACTCCCTTTCCTTTACACTCCATTTATTAAACCTTGGTACAGTCTGTCAAGTAATTTAGTAGTTTTCAGATCAGAAATTTTTTTAGGTAATTACCTATCCTGAATTTTTTCATTATTTATTCAGTTTTACTTGTTATTTTCATTTCTATTCCTCTATCCTGGGGGGGGGGGGGTGCGTACACACCAATTTAAACCTGCTGATGCTTTGTAACTACCACTATCATCTCAGATTCCTCCAGATTCAGCCTCGGAAAGCTTTCTTTCACCTCCCAGGCACTGGGATGGACAGTGATGTTCCTTTCGGGTTAGATGAGTGCAAACAACAGAGCTAACTACCTCCAACAGATTATAACAATCTGAATCAATGTCTCCTTTCTAGTGCCTTCAGCTGCTCCACGTGTCAACTCGGAAACCTAGTCGAGTCCCAGTTAGGAAAGCTTCAAGAGGCAGAACGCAATTACTGAACTTCCCTCTTGGATCTCCTCTGAACAATCCAAGAAACTAAGCTCTGCTTTGTGCACCGGGTTACAATGCCATCAGGGATCAAGGCAAGAGTAATGCCACCTCTAAAGCAGGCTGCCAGGCCAAAGAGGACAACAGAATTCGCTCCATTATATTTTAAAAAAAATCCCTTGCCATTTAGTAACCCTGACTTAATTGGATGCGACAACTGCACTACGTGTTTTGTGACAGCGAAAGAATGCTGTTAACAAAATCTGAATGAAGCTGTTGCCCCACCAGGCCTGCAGGAAGCGGCCCTTAGCTGTGCTGGTGGTAACCTTCTGTACAGATGGAAGCAGGATCCCTTTTACTCTTTCATTATTACATGTGTGTGCAGCAATCACACAGCAGGACTCCCAGTCCCAACCGGGGGCTTCTACTACTCTGAGATAAATAAAATATGTGATTAATAATACACACTAGAGCAACATCAGTACTTCAGAAGAAAACAGAAAGTGCACTCCTGGAGAATAAGCACGTACTTTACAATAATTCTACTTAACATTCAGTTTTTCTTCTCATTTATAAACAACAGCAACAGGACAAAAGAAGGCAATTTTAATTGTAAAGCAGCTTAATAATTTTATAAAGGGATCTGTACTCCTGCTGTACATCAGAGCATAATGAATTCCTTTTGATATGGGAGAAGGAAAGAATAATCCCAGAAGCTCTAACAGATAAGATGAAATGCCATCCTAATGCAATCTACATCTTGTTCCCGCCATAATAAGTAGCTATTTTTGTTTAGCAAATTGAACTCTTCATTGTTCCCAATAACCGGAATGACTGTGGACAGGGAAGAATCTGCTTACATGGGAATAAATTTCATGTAATTATTAATGAAGTTGTTTATTGTTCATATCATCTGTGAAGCCTATAAATGCCTGTATTGAACATTCAGCAGAACTTAGACAAACCATTAGTCTAATCTGAATAGTGGGAAGGGATCAAAGAGACTAGAATATAGTTTCAGCAGCTTTTTGAATTTTACTTTAACTCAGTGGAGTCCAATCTACAAATCTTAGGTGATTTGACAGATCGCAAGTGCGTGTCTATCTGACTTCATAAATCCTTCATACGTTTCTGCCCAAAAGTTTAGGACTTATACCTTAGTGACTGCCTTTGGATGAGAGTTATTTATGGCAGTCAGTACTCGAGAAACAGGTTTAGTATGAAAAAAGACTCTCTGGCAAGACTGCTGAACTGTAAATGAGTCTTATGGATTCCTCCAAACTCTAACTAATTATAATTTTTCAATTCAATATGGTTATAGGTGTGATATTTGAGGTCTTATGGTTGCCATGCTGTACTCGAGAAGAATTCTGCCAGATCCAAAAGAGCAGATGGTAACATGAGCCACAGAAAAATCCTGGGTTTTCTGAAGACCACTACTTGAGAGTCAGATGATGCTCTACAGTGCTAAGAAACTGAAAATGACTTGAAGACAAGTGCATTCTTTCTGTTTCTGTGTATGTGCATTACTTTCTCCTCATAGTGTTCAGTGGTTAGAAATATAATTAAGTCCATATATTAACTGCTTTCAATACCATATTCTCCACAAAACCAGCTATTGAGCATATAACTAAATTAACATTCTTAGAAGTAGAAACATCACTTCAGCCACAGATGGATCCAAAAAACAATGGTGGGACATTTATGTGGGGAGACAAGCTGCACTATGCACCTGCTAAAGAAAGCAGGAGTCCAAGCATGGGCAACCAGGTGAAGCCATAGGCAAGGACTGCAAATCTCGCAAGGGTGGCTAAGATTTTAATGATAAGCTGTCAGAAGGGATGATGATGGATGCCATCCCAGAGCTCAAAGAACTAGTAAGCCCAAGATAAATGTGAAAGACACTAGTTCAAAGCATGACTGCAAATAGAGGGATTTCAGAAGCAATGTCAATTTTAAGTGCTCCCCTTCCACCTATTTTGCAAGAGTTTTATTTGTTTTGTTTTAACCCAGATGAGTTTGCTGATCCAGTTCACAGCATGACTCCATAAACAGGTGTGTTAGTAGAACTGAGGGAGCATTACACTGCAGCATGGCACAGAAACAAATGGCTCCGGATGCGATGGGAATCATGCTCAAATCATCAGATCATCAAATAAGGGCTTCTCTTCCACCTCAAGGAAAGTACAGCATTGCTTTCATTGCCTGTGACAAGTGTTTGATCCAGAACAAATGAAGCTGTAGCTTCATCTATCGCTGCAAGGTAATGCGAATTTAAACTCCACCATCTGGACAGAAACCAAAGGCAGGAAAGAATATTGTCAAGCCATAATACATCTTCAAGAGAAGCAAAACAGTCTGGATTATGACACTAAACCTTTAACCTGTTCTAAAACTGAAATTGTCTCACTCCCTGGTAGTGAAAAAGCAAGTAATTCTGTAACAAGCTGAAGACGAAATGCTCTTTACCTCTTACCTGACTGTCACAGAAACTGTGTGTGTATGCAGCACTCAAGAGGGTGTGAGCAGGTTTATTCCTTGCTGGTCCTCAAAAGGAAACTCAGTGCATTATCAAATGGAATCCTAGCCATGGCGCACCAGCAAAAAACATGTCTTAGAGATCTGCCACATCTTATACACACATGCACAATTCCTATAGATTTTGATGGGAAGAGTATAAGCTAAATTTAAGAGACAACAGCATCTGCACAAGTATTTCTATCATCTATGAAAAGGCAGATTCAGCTGTACTTTCATTCTCAGCTAAGTTACACAATGATGTACTGAACATATAAAACTTGAAATATCAAGAATGTCCAAATCCCCAACTACAAATATCAGCATCATTTAAAAAATAATTTACAAGCAGATAACAGAATAGGATGTAATGCAGCCTTTAACTGTGAAAACAACTGCAGCGAAGCACATAAGAAAAAATATCATAAAGGATAATTAATTTATCTCTCTTCTCACATTCTCGTTTTTAAATACAGTAACTTCAGTCCCCATTAGAAACTTATTTCTATTCCCTCTAATTAGCTGCCCAGTGCAGGCAAATTCCTTAGACCCAATCTCAAAGTTTCCTCGACTTCTGTTGCTGATGATTTTTATAAAAACATGCTTTAGAGTTCCAAGCCCTAGGCAAGTGCTTTCTGATCCGACACTTCTACTATCCCAGGATGAGCTGCCGTGGTTTGGGCAACCTTTTTTACTGAGACGTCCCCTGCAAGTCTAAATGAGCTGAGACTTCTGATAAAGAGTTTATCCCTATTGGACCCATACAAGAGCAGGTGTTTGCAGAGACAAAGAAGAGCCTCTTCCAAATGAGCTGGCATTGCAACACACTACTTCAGAATTCTTAGGTTAGAACAGCAAAGCACTGAAAACCCACGATAACAGACTGACTTACCTCTCTGCTTCACAATTTCCATCATTTCCCAAACTTTGTTTCAAGCAGAAAGCTCCAAGCTCAGTTCTGGAGCAAACAGCGCCAGTTCAGGGGCCATGTACAGTGTTCCACTGACCTGGAGCCTGGACACGATACTGGGAGCTCAGAGTAACCTGCAAAATCCACCTAGATGCAGGTTAAGTCACCTGTGCTTAGTTTTATGCTCCCATGGCCAAGATTCCTCTTGGCACCAAAAGAAAAGTGTTCCTAGACCACGCTAAGCTGCGTTTCCTGCTGCGGCTCGCCAAGTCTAACTCTTTTGAAAGAGAGGGTCCAGAGAGCAGTTAAGTAGCAAAAGAGAGAGGTTACAAGTCTGGAATTTGGACGACAACATGCTCAAGCCAATCTTCATATTTTGCTTGTTTGTTAGTTCACTCATTAATTTTACCTCATTTACAATATTTTAATAACTCACATGGAAAAAGACTAAATGTTTGCATTATGATAAAAGTATCAAAAATAATATGCATCTTTGGTTTTAAATTCCATTATTTCAAATGCATAAACTTTGTTAAAAACAGCCAAGACTTCACTGGGTATTTTAGACATCTCAGTTTTAATTGCAATTAGTTACTAAGTGATAAATTAACTTTGTATTTTCTTACTGTCTCAAAAAATAATCCATACATTACTGAATAAAACAAAACTATTTTGGGTAAGACCTCAAACAACAGATCACTTAATGTTCAAAATTCTTCCAGGGGAAACAACTCCGAACAAATCACACATTTTTCACCTTTAAATTGATTTTCAATATTGTTCTGCTTTATTTGCTCTCTCCACATGGTTTCTTCTGTTTCCTCTTCTCATTGCACTTCTTTTTCTGACATGCAATTTCCTAGCTGCTTTTATTTCACTTATTCTACTATTTTTTTCCATTTTTTTCCCTATTATTTCATCTCCTTCTCTGTCAATTTTATGCCATTTTTTTAGCATGGCTTAGTGTTTTGACATGCCTTTATTGTTGCATTTATTTTTATTTACTTCTTTGCTTTCATTGTTCTATAGATGAGACACTATGTCAAGCCAAATCCCTTTTCAAATTTTCTTTGAATAAAAGATGCGATGCTCCGGAATCATTCCAGACATAGCTGCCAAAATGAACTGGTCCAGAAGAGCTTTCTCTGGATGATATTCCGTGATAGCTTCACTACCACTCCAGCTGTAAGAATACAAGAACTTTCTCCATGAATCTCTTTTTTTGTCATTTTGGTATCTTTGATTATCTCAGTCTACTGTATTTCAGACCCAAAACTAAGTAAAAAAAAAAAAAAAAAAGGCTTTACTTCACTGACTTTTGACAAATATCTATTGATGGAAACCTTCAAAAAACAGTACTTGTGTGAACAGTAAAACCAAGGCAGACTGAATTCTTCCAACTCTTGTCTATTGGGATTCTCTACTGCTTTTGGGTGTTTTGGCATGTTGGCTTTTTGTTTGTTTACTGCTTTTTTGTTTGGGTTTTTTTATCTTTGTAGCACTTTCGTTTCCATCTTGTACAACCTGAACATTTTCATATTTCTGCCATTCTGTCAAACTTATTTAAAACGTGACCACAGATTCTAAAATTTTGATGCAGTCTCCTCACCCTACCCACTTCCTAATTCAACTAGAAATTTGAACACTCCTGAAATTCATACATACATAATTATTTTCAATCAGCTTAAAAGTCAGTTATTCCATTTCATATGGGCAGGATGGATTTTTTATTATACACAGAGTAATAGCTCCTGTAGTGTTAAAAATACATGTAGCTGGATTAAAAAAAAAAAAAAAATCTTTATTTCTTATGGAAAAGGTCAGATCTTGTTTAATAGTTGTAAATTACCTGTGCATTCTTACAGCACACCTGAATGAAAATACATTATCTAAACGCTTACTCACGGAACTTGCATTATTAGACTAAATGCAGCTACCCCAAGTACAGAATTTCCACCATTATCAGTGGGTTTCTGAATGTCCGACATGTTGATGGATCCCTCAGAGCGTACCCAAACTATGACATCTACACAAAACCTCAATGCATTGACTGCCCGTGTACGGATAAATTGCACAACTCCTTTAATGCAACTTCTTTTATCGCTGCATCTAAGGGATGGGCATAGAAACCTCTAACAAGACATGGCTGTGTCACCAAGCAGAGCCTGCTGTAGATGTCTGAACTGGCACGAACCCAACATAGCAGCAGTGACCCAAGCAGGGATTGTTGAACACACCTACCAGGCACACTTTAGATGGCTTATCTGTGCACACGGAGGGACTCTCACACTTCTCAGAAGCTGTTCAACTGACTTTCACTTCTGCAGAAAGTACAACACGTGCACAAGTGCCAGAATTAACTTGGTGTCACAGAACCATGACATACGCACGCCACAGGCCATTTATACATATACTTCTACCAGAAATTCCAGACAAATTCAATCCTGATTTGTGCTCACAATCGTAACATCTGATGTAAAACAAGTGTATGGACATGTATCGCTGAAAGATTTTGTGGGCGCTTGAACATCAAACCCAGTGTCGCCTCAGAAGCATTGCTCAGAAATAAATATCTGAAAATAAATAAATAAATAAATAAATATCTGAGCTATTTTTGAGCCGTTCTCTTATCAAGGTAAAAAACCCCTCACAATGCCCCAGTAGCACTCACTTTGATTCGTAAGCACGTATCACTGCAGGTACAGGCACTGCCTTGTTCCCATCCAGCTCGGTTACTTCTGCACGGCACCACAGTGACACCGCTTTACATCCTTTCATTACAGAACATGCAAAGACTGATTTCCAAAGGGTGCAATATAAGCTAATCACGTTTCCTTTTGCTGTACTTCCACTACAAAGACAATAACTTTCTTCTTTTGAGTTACTTTTTGCACCACGAAGGTATCACTTTACATCAGCTGTATCTTGTGCTATATTATGTTGAGCAGAGTTCTAATACCATCAGCGAACTCTACGCCCACGAGTTAATTTATCAACTGGACAAGTACTCTTGGACAAACTGTGGTTGCTCTAAACCTGAAGTGGTAACCGGCTTTTTAAGGAGGAAAAGAAAAAAAAAAAAAGCATTTGAATTCTATACTAATTCACTTGTACCTCTGCTATGCTGTGCTTTAACACCACTGAAAACCACAATGAAAATTAATTGGTAACACTCCATAGTGAACGCCTCCAGGTGTGAGAAACAGGACCAGCATAATGCCGTTCCCGAGGCACTCCAGGAGAGTAACACCACAGCCAGCAGTGCCAGATCTCCACAGCATTTTAAAACACTTCTTATTTAGATTTGGCAAACAGCACCTTGGAAAGGAAAATACCAACTGTACTAGCAGCTTGTACCTGACTGTTTCTGAATCTATTCAGCACCCCATAACGAATAAAAAAGTATATTTGTATCTCACCTTGTGAAAAGCAAAACAGAAAAGACAATTGGATGCAGGACAGGAGTATGTTTATGAATGACAATTAACAACCAACACCTGTAAGCAGAAGACACATCATGCATCAACACATACCACCGACAGACATGAATCTGCACCCATGGTACAATGTGATACACAAACGAGTAGACGTTCAGCTGTGAATGCAGAAAGGAAAACATGCAGTAAACCAAACAAAATCCATTTGACTTTCAATACCAAACCAAGACAAGACCCATGCCTAAGACTTGAGGAAGAACAGTTGGTACCTTGTTTTTAGTCTGTTCTCAGCACTTTTACCACACTCTGCAATAAAACTTACAGCCTCCCAGGTCACCAGATCCTGCTCTATCCTGCTCCAATCCTGGAAAATTTCTTCCCTTGGAAAAAGTACTTTTTGCATTTCTTTTTTAAAAGAACGGAGAAATTAGTTCATCATCTCCAAAAAATATGAAAGAAAGAAAATTAGTTTGTAGAGGAAAGTCACATAACACAGCAAACAACAAGTATGTTATAATTGACTGCTGTATTCAAACACGATAAATTGAGTATTACGTTCTTGGTTAAGTTTTTATCTCGAGAAGCTCTGAAATTCTCTTATTCATTTTTAAGAACAGTTCACTGAAGTTTTAATACCAGAAACGTGCATTCTGCTACTCCCAGGTTCACAAGCGTGCAGGTACTGTAGATGTCCAATGCAAAGAAAGATGACAGATGCTGTCACATTAGAGACACAACACACTTCCAACAGCAGCAGGAGGGACAAAATCCACTTCGTCATCCTCAGGTTTTCTGCACAAGGCAGACATGCTTTTCAGAACGCAAATCCTGTCTTCCGGGCTTCCACGTCCCAGATGCCTTTTCCTCCTTTGGATTCAAAACAACTATTACGACTTTCCATTGCGTTCAAGAAACTCTGATCCTTTTACACCCTGCCCTTTTTCATTCTTCCCATCACCCACCCACCCAGTAGTTATAGAGGATGCAGGTTGGCAGACAAAGTTATGGCGTATCAAAATTGTACTCTCCTAAAACTATACTTCAACATGCCGTTCACTTGTACGGTTCCCTAGATCACAAATAAATGCATCGTGATAGGTTTTTGCTTGCTACTTGACTCCACCCATTAGAAATACGAATTTAAAAGAAACATGCTACAGGATAAATGTTGTAATTGAACATGTCTCTTTCTACAAGCCAAGTATTTGAAGAATAGGTCAAGCACTTTCCTACTTACAGAATTTGACTTATGGGACTATCACCTCCTGTGATATTACCGAAGAAAGAACATATTAAATGGTCTAACAGATTTATATGCATTTTTGTAGTGGCTCTGGCCATTATTGACATTCTTCAATTATCATTGACCTTTATGTTCTAGGACAAATACTATTCCCTGGAGTAGCCACTTAGAAGAAAATCTAATGTGCTGTTCCTGAACATGTCATTTTTATGCTACTTTTAAAAAGAAATGCAGCTTAACCAGCTAATTGCAGAAATTGTATGTCATCTAATGATAGCTCTTCTCTCTAGGAAATCTACAGTAAATTAGCACTGCAAATGGGATAGGGCCATTCCACTGTTTTCTGGTAGATTGTAAATGATAGATGTTCCTGGCATTGAGAAACATTTGTACTCTGTTTCCCACAAGCTGTAAACACATTAGCATCTCATCACATTCTTGAATGCAAAACCCCGTATGGCATGCACTGGACATCTGGGAGCCATTGTAGAAGCAGAGTAATCACTGCCTTTTTGTGATACAGCAGAAACACAGGAAGGATCTTTTACTCCTGGCAACTATATTTTTGTTGTATTCTTCTTGATCTTTAATCCTCTTGTCTAGTCAAAGTAATGTTAACAAGATGCCTCATTTCTCATGCAGGACGAACTGAATTCATCAATAGATGTTGCAAAACTGAGGTGGTGTGTTTTCCCTTTGTCACCACTGTACCTACAGTGATTCTTTTCCTAGACACGACCAGTCAGACAAGGGCCTTCTTTCGGCATAACTAGCTAAGGCACGTGTAATCTTTCTTCTAGGAACGCCATGCGTCTTTATCATTGAACACAGGGAACTCACTTGCCTGCCATAACCAGAATCAAGTTCCTGGAAGGGATCCGTCACCTTCCATTGCAAAGGAGACAAGTATCAGAGGATTTCATTAACAAGGAGCAGAACTAAGGCTGAGGTGTTATGACAGAATAACAGCTAAAAAACCTGTCTCTTTAAATACACTTGCTAGTCTGTTGAATGATACATCTGCTAGTAGTGAGAGATTTTCAAGTGACTTTTCAAATGACACCATCAACTTTCAATGAAGAAAAGGTTAGAAATGGCAGGCAGGAAGAAACTTTCTCTACTACATTCCGTCCACTGAGCTTTGGGTCCATTTCTGTACCATGTGCACAGAGAGATTCTTATCAGAGAACCACATTCCCTATTCTATTTCTGAGACTACATGCCAAAAGTTTGTACCACACATTAATGTCCTTCACCTAAACACAGAATTTTCACTGCCAAATTACACTCTAGATGGTCTTAAGAAATCATAAACTGATTTCTGTTATAAAATGTCACAATATTTTAAAATGTTACTGATGGGAACTGCGCGTAAGAAGCAAAACCTGGGGTGCAAGTTCTTTCAAAGCCTACGCTCTATTTTAACACGTCAGACAATACTTGTATCTTTAAAGTGAATTAATCCAGTTGTGGACACAGCCCACCAAAATACTCTCAAGCTCTGGGCTATGCCAAGTCAGGCTTCCAGGATAGGTTTAAGAAGAGAAGTCAGAAAATGTTATCAGTTTGTAAACGTACCTGGGACCGCACTGAATTCACATATAGTGGAATCATATGGGCACGTACTTTGAGGAGCAAAGGCCTGAAACTCTTAAACTTTATTAAAATTTCTTAAGAAACATTAAACAATCGGAGGACCAAATATTGTTTCTCTAGTGACTGGATTCCAAATGGTAATCACACAATTACTAAAAATGCACCGAACACCCAGTGGATGAATACGAATGTGAAACGTCCTGTGGTTCTGGAGGAAACAATAGACAGCAAATAGCCCAATCTGATTTATGCTAAATAAAATCTAGCAAATCATTATTTCCTTACAGTCAAAATAGTTCACAAAATTATCTCTTGGAGAAAGAAAAGACCCTCTCATTATTTGACATGTTTATCTTTAAGACTACAGCTTTAAATTCAGGAGACTCTAATTAAGTACCTAGAATTAGACTGAGCAGAACTTACAGCCCAGTTCCTCCCACACACTACTCCTCCACATTAGGCTATTTCAGCATATGCTTATCTTCCCCTAAAGCAAACTTTCTGAAGGTATCTGTTGTTACAACTTAAGCTGCACAGCCAGAGCAAACTAGAAGCAAATCTCTAAACCTCAGAAGCTGACACTGTTGAGGATCATCCTGGTATCACCTGCTCTCTAGTTTCAAGAATTATCACATTATTATCCACATTAGCTTCAGCCTCCAAAATACCCAAAAGGAAAAGTTAAGTAGAATTGTTGATGTTTGGGCCTTATGTGTCCATAATACAGAAGCTTCCTTTTGTTTTAGAAAGGGCAGTAAGACGACATCCATTTCTGACATGGAAAGAAAAAGCAGAAGACATCTTCCCTCTCCTGAACACTGGTTCACTGGTTTACACTGGACACATTCAGTTACCTAAATGGTGACCTGTTTCCAACAGCCACTGATGCAATGATAGCAATACCCATACGCTGGGTTTCTTAAAGAAAGTGGAGTGCTCTAGGCCCCCTTTTCCTGCAGTGAAACAACTGCTACACTTCCACCACCCTGCTGAAACCCCCTGCTATCAGGTTTCCCATTTCCGCCCCTATTATTTAAATTAGTCTTGCAATTTGAGGTGATGGAGGAGTCTTCTATACAAGTACCAATTACAAAGAAAAAAAAATGAGCCGGATCCACATCTGACGTACATCAGAGCTACACCGATTTACACCAGATGAGTATCTGACTCGCACCAGATCCCAAACCCCTGTTTACGTGTTACAGAAAAATAACACAAATTCCTGTTTCATCGGTATGGTTACGTCCAGTAGGTACTTCAAAAATAAAAATAACTTTTTCATCAGATAGTTTCAAAGAAAAAAGGCCAGTGATCAAAGAGGCTTTCATCCAATTGTACCTAAGCATCTCCTTTCACACATACAAATAAAAATACAAAATCAACAGACAAAACAGTGTCTAATTTTTAAATTACTGAAGAGCAATTTCACATAAAAAAATAATTTTCAGAGATATCCTGATGAATAATTACTCTCATATTTCTACAATGCAATTCAAATCAATAATATTACTGGAACTAGAAGCCAACACACTGCCCTCTGGTCACGCTAAACACAAGTTATCTTCCCAACTTCTGAAGTCAGAAGAACAAAGTTACTCCTTTGTTAAAAGAGCCTATTTTTCCTAAATAATGAATATATCTGCACCTGATTCTCATGCGTGTCTTTTTGAAGTGGAGAACTCTGATCCTCCAACAAAGGAAGGGAGGCAGACACTGTAATCATCAATTACATCGTCAGAGAGAGCAAATTACATATTAGCGACCAAACCCAAATAAGCTGAAGAAAACCGACACAAAAAAGGAACCCGCTCCCTTCACTCGCTTCCCCTGCTGCAGAGATAAAACAGGAATTGCCCTTTCATAATGTAAATTAAAAGTAGGGAGAAGGGAAAAAGAATGACATTCTGGGAACATTCTCCTTTGACTGCGATTATACAAAGGATTTTACTCCCACATAAAACAGAGGTCACTCCTTATACAGTGGTAATATTTAAAATGTGTTCAACACTGCATAAGCATAGACAAAGAGATGGTTTAGGCAAGAAGATTTAAATAACATATAAACTGATAAAAAAACAGAGACAAGAAATATAATACATCCTTGTAGAGGGCAATACTCTGTTGCCTTTACACTATGTATTTCTTCATTTCATAGGCAGTCTATTTAATTGTGAAAAAATAGGTACTGCCCAGATTGAAAAAACAATCTCAAGTGATCAGTGCCATCGTTAGCCCAAGTTTTACTGCTTTTAGAATACAACTCTTAGAAACAAAGGTACTAGGAGCAACGAAAGCAGTGTGGGTTTCTACGGACTTTGTATCGAGGTAGTTACACTAAGCCTGTCAGGAGAAGGATGCTGGGCTCCAGAGGCACCACGACACAGCCCGTGATGTAAAATGCCAGTACTGCTGGAGTCTGAAACATGAAATTACCTTCTCCCCAGCCCAAGTCATCCTAATCTTTTTCCACACAGAGCATTGTGCAAGTTTAAGATTATACATAACGGACATTATTTATGCCACATCTTTAATTAATTAATCTTGAACTCTTGGCAGGAGCACCAGAACTCATATTTTATCATGCCCTAAACCTGTCCAAATGGCAAGTAACACCTGAGTGTTGTAACGTGCTTCTCCTTTCTGTATCTGTGTAAATCAGTAAATGCTGACAAATCTTCATGATAGCATTTCAAAAATACGCAAGTATATGCAAGGTAGTTTAAAATAACAAGCTCTTAGAATGAAAAAAGTGATAAGCCTCCACTTCACTACAACATGGCTTCATTCGGTGAGAAATGGTGCTGTCTGCAAGCAGCTTGACTCACTGCATATGAACAATGGAGTGGCACTTGCTGTCTACCTGAAAGAGCTTCTTGTAACCAAAGCATGATGTGTACAGGAGATGTTCCTGTCACTCCCTGAGCTCTGTCTGTCTGTTGGGGCTTTTTGAAACCTGGAAGAATGCGGAAAATAAGGTCTTAAGACTTGAGTGTTGAGTCCCATAGGCTCAGAAGACCAAACTCAAGCTTCACGACATACCAAGATGAAATGCTGGACACAATAAGGCCTACTAAAGAGTTCAAGTAGCCCAAGCTGCCCCATGCTCACAGCTCCTGCCCAGCTCTGTGGCACAGATCAGACCGCATCTCGGTAATCTTTACAATACCAGTTTGCAGCTCTGCCAGTACGAAACTCACTGGGAAAAAAAAGCCCATTCCTTTTGCCAGACAAATGCCAAATACATAAAATGCAAATATCCACACCACTCATCCCTGGTACAGAGACAGCTTCCCCCGTGTTATTTATCATCCTGCTTGGAGAAGCTTATGAAGCTCATTCCTTAGGGTAAGACATTTTCTTAATGGGCAGCAAGTTTTGCCAGACATGTGCTGTTACCTAGTATTTTCCTTGGCATTATGTCAAAGAAAGGTTTTTAAGGCTTATGTTAAGAAATGATGTTCGGTATGATGCTAGGCCAGGCCCTGAGCTGTTCTTAATCCTTCATATGTCTGTGGGCTCCCACGGAGCTATGCTAATTCATACCGGCTGCACAGCTGTCCTATTTGAATAATGTTTTATCCCTTAATCTGATAAAGGAGTTCTTCACCTAAAGCCATGTGGCGTCAGGCACGCGTCTGCAAGAAAAGAGAAAGTTCAATCCAAGACCAGGAACCGAACCTTTTTTCTCCACTGTAGTCCCATCAGACAGCAAGCCCCGCTTACGCAGCCAGCCAGTACCAAACCCCCTGTCACAGCTTCACTTTGAGGACAGGAAGAAAATCAGCACTAATCTCAGTATCAGTTACACATTTAACAGGTACTTGCCAGTTAATTTCAAATATTTGACATGCCAGGTACAAGACCAAGAACTCCAGGCCCTGTGGAGCCCCAAAGTCTGTGTCTATATGGGTGTCTCATGGTCATCCAGACCAGCTTGTCAGGGGAGAGAGCCACACACGTACAAGCCAGTGGAACACACATCATAATCACCGGTAACTTTGCAGCCTAGCTGAGACAACTGGCTTCCCTGTATGCTGAAGGCCCTCTTCTACTTGCCTGTAACAAATAAGGTGCAAAAAACTGAAAAAAGAAATAACTGAATTTACATTTCAAAGGTCTGAGGCATTTACTGGAAGTCATGGCACTGAAGAACCCTTAATCCTTCCTTTCTGGGCTAAATATGAAGAGATTCTTACCGTGAGCCCTGTCATGCTGCAGGGGAGGTCAGTGGAAGGTTCTAATTGACTTCAGCTGTGGGATACAGAAGGGATGACAAAGACACTCAAACACTACAAAGCAAACTGATGAATCCTGGTTTACAGATTGCATAACAAAAGGGCTTTGGGAAAAACCATCTTGCATCACTCTATTAAAAAAAAAAAAAAAAAGAAAAGAGAAGAGCTCAAAATATTCCTTCTCTCGGGAGCAGATGACTGCTTGTACCAGTGAGGACCTGCAGCAGAAGTCATCTTCTTTCTGACACATTCAATCTGACCTTGGACACATTTCGCTTCATCCGTACCAGTCCATAAAAGCCAAACCTGCTTCTATGGTGTGACTGAGAATGAAGGGGTTTCAGAACTCTGAGATTCCTGCATGAAAGCCACTACACACGACACTCAATACTCCTAGCATGTTATCGATTAGCTGTTGATCAGAAGGTTCCAGGCTTTATGCAGCAGAAACTCACGGGACCATACACAGCTATACATTGAGAGGAATTACCACACAAACACGTAGATCTATTGGGTTTTCTCCTCTCTGGGCTCGTGGTAGGAGAGTTGGTTTAGGAATTTAAAGTTCCCTTATAAAGCTTGTCTTCCTAACTGCAAAACCAAATCATCTTACTATAATTAAAAGCAGCAACGAAGATATCACTTAAGTTTGGCCTTTTTGTGATCGAACTTGCAGGATAGGACTTAAAATACAGGTGCACAGCTCCATACACAGCAACAGACATCACGCAGGTGTATGTACAGAAATAACGGAAAGGAGCAGTGCACACCTCAAGAGACAGGACAGCTACGACAGGAAAAACTCCGTGTTTCCGTATGTCCTACACTGAACATACTGATGACAGTTTGGCAGTAGCTTATGATGTATGATGTTTATTTACTCAAATTATGCTGCCCTTTGATGAACTCTCCTATTACATTTAAACTATTTTAAATCAAATAAATATTTTCCTATAAAATTGAAGAATACTTTTTCCTGACATTTTGGGTTTTTTCTCTCTCAAACTTAAGGTACTTCATATTAATAACTTCCATCTAGAAAAATAATAGAATTTCTTGCCACATACATTGTGATCGAATGTAAGAAAAGTTTCTCAACAACAACAAAAAACTAGGGTTTTTGCAGAAAAATACCAGATCACGATTCTTTCTCAGCTGGTAATGCTTTCTGCCTATAGAAAAAAGGAAATATCAGCTCCCAAAAGACATGTCTTCACTTTTGATAACTGCAATTATTTAGACTTAAAGTAGCTGACCAGAGATTTTCTTTGTGTGTCTGTGTACATTGCTGCCGTTGTTTTTAAGCACTCAAACCCACAGATGATTTGAGCCAATATTGACCTTTAAATATCAGTTATACCACTTTGAGATAAATGAGTGTTGCTACTTGAGAGCTGCGTGAGCACAGAGCAACCTGGGGAAAGAGCAGCTGAGTTGGTAGCACAATCAGTAGTAGCTCTGTTTAATGAATAAATACAGGTGGGACAAATGAGAAATACTTCAGCTTATTCTTTTTAAATGTCTCGGTCTACAAAAAACCAAGGGACAAACAGTGACATTTTTAGCCTCTTTTCTATTAGCAGGAATCGCTGAACAGTGGGCTCAGCTTCTCTAGCATTCAGTGCAGCACTAAAGCCATAATGTAGAGGATGAAGAAGATTTTTACTGCTGTTTTCTCTATTGCATTCCATCATGAATATTTCAGGTTGGGGCATTGACCAGGCTTGCTTGTTGCCTCTGCCTTTCTCCTAGCCCTTCTGAGACTGGCCCCACTCATGTGGGTAGTGTAAAAAATAATTGCAGCTCCTGGAAGAACTGGGAATCAAAAGCAGCTGCCATTCAGTGCTTGTGGTGGTCTTTACGCCACAGACCTACAAGGCTGTGCTCCTTCAGCACTTGCCTCAGGAATATTCAAATTAAATAAGCCATAGGTTATTTCAAATTTACTCTAAGTATACGAGGTCTTGGATTTTGAATGTGACACTCTTCTGTACTCCCATTGCCCACACACCTAATCACTCTGGTTTCATTACTCCGTGCATCTGAATTAGCTTTCTGGACAAATTGCTGAGGCAACTCCTAAAATGGAATGGATTTTAAACGGGAAAAGGGGTCTTTTGTTTTGTATTGTACAAAAATAAGCACTGGAATTGTTTCCACTACTAGAACCCATCAACACTAAAAACCACAACACAGCCCAACAAGCAAAACCAAAAATCTCCCCAGTTCCAATAGCAAGGAGTTTTCCAAGCATGGGTTTTTCCCAATAAAATGTTTGTAAAGGAAGGATATGATTATATAGGATATCATCAAGCAGCAATGTATTTGAAGAAGAAATTTACCTCTGAGTAATGGTGTCATTACTATTCACTTAAGAATTTACTACATTCTGGTTTAAAATCCCTGGTACTGGTCACTCCCAAATGGGATATTAGATAAGGCTGATTCCTCAGCTGATCCGTCACAGAAATTCACTTATACTTTACATCTCTTCATTGCAATGAAATATGGTAAAAGTACAAAGGTGATCACAGGAATGCAAGTAGGAAAAAAATCTTCAGAAAAACAAAAAAAATGTAGAAGTTATGTGTATTTGTGGTTAGAAAGTATTATATGTAAAGTGTTCCTACTGCCATTCACACTTTTGTTTTAATACAGTTTAAGGTCAAATCATCTTTAATGTGATGTGACATGTGGATAACATGCAAATTCTCTGCTGCAATGTTACAAGAATACACATGAATATTTCAAAAGTAAGTGGAAAGACAAACACAACTCATCTTGTCTAAACACGCCTTCTCTCTTCCCTGCATCATCCTCAGTAGTTAAAGACTATGATCTACTGTAGACATTTCCAAGAATATAAATCTTGCAGCAGTTGCTAATGATTCTCTGGCAACAACATAAAAAATTAGAAATCTAGCTTTAAAAAAAAATTTTACAAAGGAAATGCAAATTTTGTTTTCTTAAGAGTTGAGAAAGTGCTTCAGAGATACGCCTGGAAGAACCAACTAATAGCCCCGTATGGAAGTAACAGTGGAAATACTTTATTACTTATACAGGACAGATTACTCCTATTGAAAAGGATACCTATAATGGGATATGTAATTTAATTCATTCATCAAAACTCTTCAAATAAATTCTTCCTCTTCCACTTTTATTCTACTCTTCAGGACCATGTATAAGAGAAGAGCATATGCTGACATCTCCAGTGAAAGGTGTTTGTCAGAGTTTTTGTCATCATTAAAAAGCAAATACTTACAAACTGAAGTATTTAAAATTCTACGGAAATCACTAAATGACACATTCATATTTCCTAATAGTTACAGCGGAGGTAAAACAGAACCTATGGCAAGCAACAGGCTTCGTACTGCAGGTACTGCAAATGCTCTTGGCCCACGATATGCAGAGGGATGGAAGAATGACAAATATCTCCTCTGGATAGCAGTGTGTACCATTGATGGTTCTCAGGTTCCTGTATTTCCTCACAGTTTTCAGGGAGGAAAGTGCATGGAACTGGGTAGGCACAAGTATATTGTTAGTATCACAGACTACTTGCACATATTTCCCAGGCAAAGTCATTAACTGTGAAAACATAATAAACAGGTTTTCGTAGCTTTCTGTCTACTTCAGATCTTGTATTTTCCTATACCATTCTTTCAAAGATAGGGAAAAAATCAAAATGAAACACAAATCTGTAAAGTAAAATTATATGCAAAAACTCAACAGGACCCTGATTTATAAAGAATGTATAACTGAAGGTGCCATGTCCTGCGCACAGTATATTTTCTACTTAATTCAGACATTTGGCACACCCAACAAAATGGAGAGTCTTCATTACTCTGATGTTTGAGCAAAATGAAGACTATTCCATTCACATCAAAGTGTTTGATTAGTGCTTGAAAGTGTTATCTTAAAGACACGGCCATTCTCTCTCACATATAATGTCCTTTATATATATTATTATTGGCAAGTATATGGTACCATTATGAATTCAGGGAGTTGCCTATGTCTTGACAAAAGGCTCTAAAAGCAGGAGGGAACTCCCTAAGTATCTGACAGTAACTAATGCTAATGTGAAATGGAGGAGGACAAGATAAACTCTCACTCTTTTCCCGAACTTTTTTCTATTTCTGCAAGAACTAATATGACTGTCACCTTCTCTACTCATAAGAAGAGAACAGGATCTATTGGAGTGCTAATCAGCTGCAGCTGAAGACAGTTACTTCTTCTTTGTGTTTCAAAACAGTTCACTTTTTAACTGCATGTGATAGAAGAGTGATGGGTTATCACACCCCTATACTTAAGAAGCAGCAGTAGCTGCTGAATGGATGATAATAGGTAAGAGAAGTACTTACATTTGGAGGCTCAAGTCAGGTATCTAGATAATTCAGCTATTTCAGTTGTAAGTAACATGCATTGCAGACGTATCACTGTAATTACAGTGAACTTCTAGTATTTGTGTCTTTTATGAATATTGATATCTGAATGCTGATCTTCACCCCATGTAACTCAATCCTGCTGACTGGCAAAATTCAGTTCATATAAATAAACGTATCTTCAAGCAACTTCCAGCAGAAGAGTAAGCAACTGTATAGGAATATGGTAGAGAATGAAGAAAGACTCCCAACCCAAAAGGTACTGAGTATCTTTTCTGCAAGAGACCTCAAAGATTCTGGAATTGATGAAAGAAATTACATGGTGAAGGTGTTAGCAATACTAAGATTTAACTTGACGGCCAAAAGACTTCAGCAAGCCCTATCATGTATGTTAATCCTATTGTTCAAAACCTAATAAACCTAAGAAAGATCAGACACAAATGACGAGCGATTCATCCAACAATTTAATTTTGTGTTATTTGCTATATATTATGTATCAGGTGTTTGGCAGAAGACAGCTGCAGAGAAGGTTCTTCAACATCTTAATTTATACTGAAATTGAAGTAGTCCGTTCTCTTTGTTACTAGCCATCCAACAAAATCTCTTAACTCCATGATAATTTTTTTTCCACCAATAGTCTGAAAAGCTAAAAATCAAAACATAAGACCCTTATACGATACAGGGAAAGGATCCACCTAGACCCAACTCATTATCAGTATTTGAAAACCTGGTAGATTTGTCTCTTAGCAAAATAAAGACATTAGCTAAAAATCTCTACTGAAGAGATGAAATAGCTTCATATGGTTTAAAATGGCCACTCTTAATTCATCTAAGAGTTTACAACTGTAATGATTTGGGGTTAATTTAAAATAGTGGGATCTAAACTGCTCCAGCATATTCTGTAAGCAGTATGTGTCAGCTGAGCAGAGCACCAGACATGTCATCGTTCTGTTCTTTAAGGGTTTCTTTCCCTTTCCTGCTTACATTTCATTTTTTTCAGATCCTTCTCCTACGCCCTTCTGTTTTTCTGGTTTTGTTACGTTCATCAGAGCTATAAATAAATAACCAAAGAACAATACTCACTGATTGCTATTTTACATGCTAAAATTCTGAGATAAAGTTCAGAGACAGGAAAAAACTGATCTACAGGATAGTTCTTGTTCTATTTCTGGAGTAAACACCAATAGCAAAAATCACATTACAATAACAAAAGCCCCATTTTTTCCAATGGTGTTGAAGAAAGAAATACTCAAACTCTCCCTAATAAAAAGTTTTCTTAGACTCCTCTAGCCTTGTATTACATTTTCTGTGCAAATTCTCTGAGGAGTACTTATATTTCTAAAGAAAGTACACACAGACCAGACAAGAGAATCACACTGTTCACCTTCATCTTTGAACACAAAAGACCTCACAAGTTTCTCGGCATTTTCACCTCTTCATTTCTCTAACTATAGAAGAAAATGACTGTTGCTCTCTATGACCTCTCAGCCTTTTGGTCAACAGTGGGATCTGCAGGAAAGACGGCTGCAGTTTTTAACATATTAATCAGATTTCATGATTACCAGGCCTGGCTATTTTTAACTGAAGTAGTCACTGCTGCTCAGTTTCTCAAGCTTGACATCCAAGGCTTGCCCAGCTATTAACTCTAACCTGTCAGGTGTGGATCCTCTCCCAGGGGAGAACGCATCAGCACAGCTCTCCGGTGTGGCAATGCACATACCGTTTGATGCTGCTTCTCTAAATGCATCTAAAATAGCAGGGCCACAGAATAATTTTGTGACCATATCCAATCAAGAAAAAACCAAACATGTGAAACCATGTAAAACATACTTCAAGAGATCAACAATGCAAACTTTAGAGCTCAGAGCTTCAGAGTTTAAAGTGATGAGTTCTCACGGGAATGTGAGCTGGTCGTCTAAGGAATGTATTCCATCCCCTAAGCCCTCCCTTTTCCAAGGGGCAGTTGCTCCTGGAAAGCTTAGGAAAGCCTAAGAAACTCTGAAACAACCAAAACAACACGATTTCGACAGCATTTTCAGTTCCACCTATGGATGCCATCCGGAGGCCAAGTGATAATATACAGTGATTTCACTGTATACAGTGAAATTCTACCTCAGAAGCAATAGCTAGTAGGTCAAAAAAAATCATGTGAAGATTATGATCTCTTTGTATGTTTATAATGAGCAAAAGCCCTGAAAGGAGACTCTGATTTCAGGTTTGTGGTTCAGCAAACCTCTAAACTATGCAGATACAAAACAAAGACATTTTGGAAAAAACCCAATAATTTAAATTCCAGGGTTTTTGCTTCCTGTTTTGACCATTGTAAGTGTTGTCTGTTCAGACCCTGATTTTGTTTCAGGGCCTTGTGTCTGGACTTTCTGGCCTTTAAAATAAAGACACTGCTCATAACACCTCAGAAGTTCACTTGGATTCAATCAAAATGACAAAACTTAGCAAGCCTGCGAGTGAAAACAAAATCTCAAAAAAATTAATAGCCTCTTTGCATCAGTATTAAAAATGGAATTCCTTGGCCTCTGATACTGTTGTTTTGATATGTCACACGCTGTTACATCAGTCATGTTCTGTTATGTTAATACGCTGAGATGAATCACAGTAATGCCACAGCAGCCAAGGAATGTCAAACACCAATACCTTGACACTAAGTGAGAAACAGCCCTTATGTGTGCTTAGACCTTTGACTCACCATCTTGTCTTCCACAGAAACACATAATCCAAGTTCCATGCACTTACTGGAAGTAGAAAATGAAGTATTTTCCATTCAGATAGATTTTGCTTTAAGTAAAAGAACTGTGGAAGTTGAAATACGGTAAAGGTTTCACCTTCTCAGATTATCACCTTCCCATTTTAAAGATGGGTATATTATTTATTCACCCTGTTGTCACGAAAAAGCTAATCACAGAAGTCTGTAAGAAGGAATGATGGAAAGTCACTGAGAAAACACTAGGCCATGTTTTTTCTGTGATGTAACATGAAGCTTTTGTTACCTCCAGTGAAGTAACAAAACAGTAACTAACAGTATGGAGTTCTCTCTCCTATTTTTCCTAACAGCTTATCAGCAACAGCTAAACCAGAAATTTTTTCAAATGAACGCTCAAATCTACATGACAAGAGTATCTGTGATTTAAACACCGAGTCAGAACGCTGATCAAGCTTTAAAAACTCCCCACAAATAAACAAGTGAGTTTGATGGTTTTTTAAGTAGACAGGCTTGGGATTACAGTCAGCGAGTACTGTTACCTTTCCATACCTAGCAACTCTGCTAAACACAATGGCTCCAACAGTACAACAGCCCTATGTGCTCTCCTGACACCCCTTCTAACTTAAATAACGTCTAACAGAAAGCCTTTGGTCAGTTTATCAGATGATTTACATCTGCAGTCAAATCACTTTTTCATTCTCCCTTAGAGCATGAATACGTTCATCTGTAGTTTTATTGCTTTTTCTGGCAGACAGACCTGAAGCACAATTTCCCTCCACCCAATTTACGTATGCAGCCATGCAGACGGTCTCCTTTTGTAGCACGTCTTCCAGGCAAGGGACCAATAAGGAGTCATTGGCAAAGACTGTGCGAAGGCAACTTCACGGACTCTTCAAACTATTCCACTGCGAGTGTTAACCTCACGCTGCATTTTCATTTGGAAAGGTAGTCCTCTTGAACTCACTCCAGGCACTGTACAGACTCAGAGGGCTAGATTTAATAAGAACAACTTGGTCAGAGTAGTTTAAATTTATAGGAGTACAAAGGGAAGTCGTTAGAGATGCAGTTCACATAAAAGCCATGCATTTATGCATTTCGATTCTGCCCCTTCTCTACTTCGGCAGAAGAACATGAGGAGAAGAAAAAAAGAAGATCAAAAGCTATGGAAGTTTTGCAAGAAGCCAAGTTAGTTCATAAGACCACAGAACAAAGTAATGTTATTTCTTAAGTTGATGTGGCCCTTAAGTGTCTTAAATATGCCTCGAGCTTGCCGGAGGCAAACAACTACTGCAGACCATTCTACTTCTCGTCTACTTTTTGTTCATTCATTAGGAGAAGTTTTCTGTGTCACGTCTTACCTACCTCAGCCTTCCTCCTGCTTTGAAACCACTTTAGTTATTTGGAGAGTACATTTGCAAAATGCGCTCTCACTCGCTCGCTCACCTCACACACATGTACACAGACATACACGTGGACATGCACCTTTTTTGTATAAAAATGGAGTTTGTTTAATCTTTCCTTAAGAAGAGTGTTGCTGTGATACCCTTTGCCTGTAGCTTTGCTATGCTTAACAGAATTACCAGCTGTCACTAAATTCATGGGCTGTTCAGAAACCTAACTGAATTTTCTGGACAGCTGCTCATCTAGGCATAAACACATTCATTCTAATAGCTACATTAGCTCTACAAGTTTGTTTGGTTGTGGATTTTTAACTCCATATAAGTACTTCTGACACTCTCCCATCAAATAAGGGTTTTTGTGTTGAGAGTTTTCTTACTTTCATTTGTTTTAAGCCAATCAACTATGGGGTTTTTTTTTATAACAGATGCTGTAAAATGATGGACAGTGTCATAAACAGATGGACTTGGTCTAAATCCATCCTCAAAAAACCATCGCATCAAAAATGAAGAGCTGGTCTCCTGGGAGAATCAATCAATACTCAACACACCTTCCCCAATGTTTAGTCAGCACAACTGGGTGAATTTCAAACAAGCAGCTATGGTGGTGTCAATAATAAAGCAGAACAGTAGCAGTATTTCACCCAAAATACAGTAGTCTTCATGCATAAGCTGTCCCTGTTACAGGATATGGATAGGGTAACGAATACAGCATGGAGATAGAGGGAGGGTAATATGGGAGGGAGGGAGAGAGCAGGTGAGGATCTGCTCTAGTCAGAGAATAATTAAGTAAATGGTCATAGAGCCAGTGAGACTTGTCTCTGTCTCACACACCTATAAATCCAAAGCCAGCAAGAAATGGTAATCTATACTCAGCACAGGAGACATTCCTCTCAGTGCTAAGGGGAATGAGGCAAATTTCAATTCTATTGACTCAGAAGTGTTTGAGTGATCTCCTGGAGCAGATTGCCTTTCACTTCTTGCTGAGGGCCACTATCTTTCATTGTTTACCAGACCAGGAATGACTACGTGGCATCATCACTGGCAGCCAGTGTAATTAACTAGTGGCTGCACTGTAATTAAACTACTTGTTACTTGATTTGTCTGAAAATTCACTAATTTTGACTCCTTGAGATTCCAGCAACTTGGCCATAAAACACCCATGAATTTGTTCACTGCTTTGGATTCACGGGAGCCCTGAGCACCTATGAATCAGATCCGATGTGCCTCAACATAAGCATCCAAAACAAATTTTTGTGTATTAAAGTGTAGCTTCCTTCTCTGTGATGATTTATCCACTTCTATAAAACAGTACAAGTTCATAAAGTAGAAGAATTATCATTATTAATGATTATGTCAGCCAGACTGCAGTAGAATGGTTACGAACGTCTTCCACTTAAACTAGACAGGACAAAAGGATGAGAGGAAAAAGATGCAGAACACCAGTGAAGTTTTTGAAGTATGAAGGTTGGCTCACATTTCTGTGTACTTGCTTCAATTTCATTACAGAAGCATGCATAGGTTAAAGAAAAATGAAACTGGAAGTAGAAAAAGGAAGAGGGCAGCAAAATGGATAAAAGAAATGGAGAAGTGAATGACAGGGAAGGATGGAAGACTGGAAGCAAAAAGTACTATTAGTCAAAGGTGGCAGAACGAAACCAAGAGGTAACAAGGATTATTCATCACTTATATGGCCTTCAGGTGATACTGGCCAAGTACAGAAAAGTGCAGACAGCATCCTGCAGAGCAGACTGTATTTGCAGGTCCTCAGTATACAACCTTCCTAATAAGAAATGGCATAATAAGTTTTACACAATCACCAACGATTTTGAAATTCTAACAGTATTGATCCACTAAAGGAGATTCCCTACCTCCCTGAAGATGCCACTAACCTGCATAAAAACCTGTAGCACGCCAATGTGTTTGTCAACACCAGCACTCTCTTCCTTTACTAAAACTAATAATGTTCCACTGGATCATGTGAACTAACCACGACTGAAAAAAGAGGCCCAGTTGTTTAATAGGCGTTTGCGATTTCATCCAGATAAGAACACTAGTCATGCGAAGGGCAGAGATGTGTGGCTGCAATAGTCATTCTTGCATAATTGACCTCTTTGGCCCTTAAAAACAAACAATGGTAGATGAATGACTGCTGTAACCTAAACCAGCATGAAAGACCACATTCTTCTTAAATCTCACTATACAGGAAAATAGCATTAAGTAATGTTTATACACCAAAATTCAGACATGTGATCAATCAACCTGCCTCTGGCTCTCATTGTTCTTTGAGAGCTGAAAACATTTTAGGAGAGTAAAAAGTGTTTTCTAGAGACTTAAGATGTAGAACATTCAAAACTCTTAGATTATCAAAACCCTTAGATTACAAAGAACTTTTTACATCCTTCTTTTTAGCTTCACTCCCAACAAGGCTCTGTTTAGTAGGTGGTTATCTGAAAAGAGCCCTGCCAACTGCTTGCATAAAGCCAACCAAACACTTATACTCCCCAGGCCTTTCACAGGCATTATCTGAAAGAGAGGGCACAGAAAAGTGCAAGTGGATTTTCCATTATTTCAAAGCATTTACTATGTTCTGATGGACCGTTGTGATAAGAAAAGGAGGCACAAATCAATTTGGATTTTACATTCCATGTAATTGCGTATGCATCGCAGTATTCGAGGCATCGGGCACAATCTGTAGCTGCCAGCAGCACAATAAAGTTGCCTGTATCAGTTGCACTGCCATGACCAATTTCATAGGAAAGATCTATCTTTGCATCTGGGAATCAGAACATTGTTTTTGGTTGAAGATTGCTAGAGCTTGAATTAAGATCCACTAGACATTATAATTAAAACCTTTTTTTCTAATCTGCCAGAATGAAATGGCTTAAAGCAGGCAGAAATTTTCCCGTACACCTTCTCTTATTAACAGAGAGATGAAGCAAATACGCTGCATCAGAGCAGAGGGAACCTTACAGTATTTCAGACTGCTGCCACTGTAGTTAGGCTCTGTTTTAACCCCCAAGACACAAAGCCATACAGAATCTCCTGTTTTACCAGTGACGGATCTGGCAGCCACCTGCACAGTTCCAGAACAGCGGGTGACTCAGACATGAGCCAGATACATCATCCATGAGATGTTCCACGCTTGCTTCTGCTCTCCTGTGTAAGAGGTGAAAAGCTGCATCAGCAAGGGGAGCTGCTCCGTAAATTGAGTTCTATGTAGAGAGGCCTCTTGGCAGAGATGTGGGTCCTTAGATGAGGATCCTAATGAGGCCAAGGGACTCGGCAATCCAACAGCACGCAATGCTCAGCTCCATGGAGTAAGCAAGTTGCTTAAAGAATTGTCATATTTTGCTGCAAGGTATTCCTAGAGCACTCCTTATCATCTGGATGTTTGAGGTCTAAGTATCCCGGGAGTCTTAATGGTATTTTATGGTGTTTGTGGAGTCAAGAAGATTCATCACAGATACTGCAGATCGCTGAACATTTATAACAAAATTTAAGAGGCAGGCAGAGGCGAGAATCATGCTGTCTGCTTCTAGCCACTTTTTTAGGTCTCTCAACAGGATAAAACGTAAAATGGAATGACTATGTTCCAAAAATACGAGGTTTTCATCCATGGTAAAAGATGTAGTGAATTCAAAAAGACACAGAAGGAAGTTCTGGAAAGTCTCCTTCCCTCTTCACTTGGGCAACAAGAGAGGTGGGGATAAGAGAATATTGTCACCAAGGTGACTGCCATTATCTTCAGCTATGGGAGACACCTGTCTCTCCCTTAACGACACCAGCTACCCACCACACGTCCAGGGAAGAGGTGAGGTAGCAGTCATTATTTTGCTGTTGTCAGCCCATAGTCTCATCATTCTTTATAGAAACTGGTATTTCATGTTCCAACTACTGAGAACGTAATTTTCCCACTAACTTCAACAGAAGAACCCTTCCCAAAGCTCCACCATGGCAGTACTCTAAACTATCCCTGGGTGACCGATTTTGTCAAGTCTATCATTTTGGATAAGGCAGTTGAGATTTCCATCTGCCTACAGCACGGCTGCAGTTTGCTCAGGCACGAGCCTTCAGCACTAGAGAAGCCTGGGTATATGACCAATGTGTTCACTGCGAAGGCTTGATGATTAAATCACCTTTTTCAGCACCATTTTCAACTTTGCCAGGGAGACTTCCTAATCTGTGACCCATATAATGCCTTTTCCATGTAGACTGAACTTGAAGCCTGTTCACTAATGCTCTAAATATGTGGTTACCAGTGTTTAAATAACCACAATCATAAATGCTGCCAGATGCAAAATTTTCCAATGGATTTTGTTTGGATATAATGGCATGAAACATGCAGGAGCATAAAAACACTAGAAGTAGTAAGAAGACTCCTCTGCAATGGAGAAGAAATATTGGAGGGAGTTGCTACATACTTGATTTCTACTCAGAATTTAAAATTTATGCTACTTATGCACACCCCCAAATGAGTGCTCTCATCACTGGAGTATTGGTTGTTCTTGCTTCAGTGTTTTCAAATGAAAGGAAAACTTTGTCACAAGCATAACCTCAAGAAAGTAAAACATTGAAGTAATTTCAGGACAAAAATGTACAGGTATAATGAGATCAGCAACAAAAAAATCTCAAACCTCCAAGTCAGTTTTCTCCTCCCTGAACAGATAATTTCACAATGTCACAGGCTCCCTCTGTGAGCCCCAGAGACAGAATGGTCCATCTCAGAGGCCAAAGTGGTGGCCCAACAACGCTCTGCCTGTCATTTTAGAACACTGCTTCTGAAAAACCAAACACATTTTTATGCAGATACGAAATAACATAAAAATGTTTAAAGCCTTGTGAGCGATATGTCTTTTTAATGTGTAGTTTTTTTCTTACTTAAGATCTCAGAAAAAGGAAGAGTAACTATGTGAAACAATGGTAGACTTTTCAGTACTGCTGATGCACCCCATTATTATATTTGTCCATGTTTATTACCCAAATAACTCATTCACCTCTGTGGGCAATATTAATTTTATCTGTACCTAAATAAGATTTTAATTTGAGAAATAAAAACCTCTACCTTGGATTGTTCATGTTGTGCAAGGTTATAACTGGAAATCAATCTTTGCCTATGTGATAGGGACCTCACACCATATATTAGTCAACGCTCATTCTGAGACCATTCACATGTTTGATGTAGTATCCAGGTCAAATGATGGTACTTCTAACACTTCAAATATTCTAATGTTCCCCCATTCACAGGTACTGAAACAGCACACAGAACACGTGTACTCCTCTTGAGGAATAAAACCACATTAGCTCTGGTCACAAAGACAGTCGAGAAAGTAGTGTATCCCTGTACGCAGGCTGATAAACTCTATCTCCCAAGGCTTCAAGTTCTCCTGCAAGCTCAGGGAGATTTAGCATTACATGCTAAAAATACCCAAAGCAACTGCAAACAGGCACCTGCCCTGTTCTGTATCCGAAGACCCCAACCGTACTTAGATCTGCTGAGTCCAGGCCTAATAATTAAACTATGACAATTCTTCCGCGTGAATTCTGTTCTCTGCACACAGGAACTCATCAGTAGGAGAATCCCACACAGTCATTATTTCTTTGGCAATATGGAACTTTGGTGACACAGGCTGAAGCTGCAGCAGAACCATTATTTAAGCTTATTGGCTTGATCTCCTAGCTGTTATGTGTGCAAAGTAATAATACTATGCCATCAAGTGCAGCTATAATATGCCTTGCAATTATGGCATCAAGCTCTAATTACACTTATTGTTATTTTTTATGATGAGAATTTAACTTTTCCTTTTTTTTTCCTGTTCAAGGGAATACAAAACCACACAGAAAAGCATGTTTGTCGATTTTAACTGCTGAGCCTTACTCACAAAAAATACTGAGAAAGGGAATTAGCCAAATACAGTGTGGCAGAGAAAATTACTCGTATCTATTCAGCCTGCCGTAACGACATCTGGGACTGTCAAAAGTGGCACTTGAGATTCCACAGGATTAAACTTTGAGAAATATGTACATTCTGAACTCAAGCTACGTTTAACAAATTTTCTGCACTTCTAATTCTCAACACCAAGATCTCTGCAGTAGATAGTAAGACAAAATAATGTCCCCAGAGCAGGTTAGAACTTCAGCTGTCCCAAGTCCCCACCCCACTGACTTCAATGGTTAACACAAAGCAAGTAAAGATTCAGTCCCAACTACTAAACACGGGGTTTACCAGAAAATGTTGGCCTAAATTTGAGATTGAAGATGACAAGTAACTGGGAGACTACAGCATTCCTAGAAAAAAAAAAAAAACAACCCACATTTATACAAGAAATGGTTCCCTTTGCCAGAGTTTTAATTCATTCAATAATGCTTTCTAAAATCATTTTCATTTTTTTTACTTCTGGTGTGGTGAGCTGCTTTCTGTGAACACCAAAACCTGAATTTCATTGTATTTACAAAGTCTGCACCCGCTACTTCCATGCAGCCTATCACTTTGTATTTTTTCCCTGTTACATACTGAACTATACCGAAATTAATTCTAGGTCTGTGCACATTTAACAACATTTTAGAACCTTAACAGCTGACAACAGTAATTTAATTTCATCTTTCACATCTTCTAAAAATGCAATGTGCTGGAGAAAATTTAATTCAAAGTCTATTTCCTATGAACTGTATCATTTACTTTTCTCATAAGGATGTTTTTAGGAGAAATAGTGTTGAGAATTCCCTGTTTCCAGAGAATTCTCTGTAATTCAGAGCAGACTACACACTTCAAAGGAAAAAAAAAACCAAAACCAAACAACCAAACCCCACAGTAAAGACAAAGAGGAAACAATGAAAATGGAGCCTAAAAGGTATAAAGTCAAGCATTCGAGCAACAACTATAGCTCCTATGAGAGAGATGTTCTCCAGACAGTTGAGTACTGAAGGCAATGCACTAGTATTTAGACGTATTTTATGCTGCTTCAATAAAGGAATCCCAGTGTTTCCCCATTTCTGCATAGCCCGTTTCCCGAGAGCATTGCTCTCAACTTCGCAGACATAGAGAATCGCTCCTCCCATACAGCACACTGCCGACAGAACTGCCAGCCATTCACTGACTTCACTGTCAAGCCTCACAACTCTCACTAGAAGTAAACTATTTCCTTAGAACTCATTCAACCTTTGTTGCATTAACTTTTTTTTTCCCTTTTCTTTAATCACCTGAACTTGGAGACACAGATATTCATGCTGTTGTAGTACACATTATTTCTCTAACACTTTACTAGGTGGGAGGTGACTTACTGCTGGACCATTTCTACGTAAAACTGCTAAGAATTTGAAAACAAATAGCCATTATATCCAGGTTAAAATGCCTTAAGGATTTTTTTTTTTTTTTTTAGTTAATTGCTTCCCAAAAGGTCTGGATAGTTTTTTTTCCTAATTTTATACTGCAAAGTAAAAAATACAACATGCATCCAAATATTCTGCACTTTTAAAATATTAAAAGGGTTTGTGGTTTTTATTAGTAGTTTGACTCCTTTCAAAGATTAGCAAATACTGAATTTTTCATGAATTTATCATCTTACATGTTAATAAAGGAAATACTTATTATATTCTTGTCCTGTCAAGCATTTGATACATAAAAAAACCCCACAGGTTAAAGGGACAACCTGGGAGGTGAGACATAAGACAGCAGTACTTGCTGGTGAGGCGCGAGTTGTGAATCGTTACCTGGGCTGCTGCTGTCTAGAGTGTATCTTGAATACCTTCTGACTCCATTTTCCATACATATATTCATCACAACTATTTCCCTGTAAAAAAGTCACCGATGCTTAAGTCTTCTGTCTCTAGCAGACAGTGCAATCTATTATATACAATCTCTCCTAATGCTTAAAGTTTACTCATGAGACAAACCACAGTCTTGATGTAAGCTGGTACACAAGCCTAAAAACTGAAATCTATTTTCATCTGCTTATATGAGGGATGAATTGAAATCCAGGTGTACTAAACTGCAGCTACAGAAAGTTTGCTGGGCAAAATGAGCAAACAATTTTTTTATTTTTTCCTGGATAACTTTTCTGACACAATATTTCTAACCCAAATCAGTCCTAGGTTGTTTTGTTTGCTTTTTTAAATTATATTATTAAGCTGGATTTGGATCTAATTTGAGCTTTTATTTCACGTTCTGCATTTCTTCTGCTTCTTCATTGTGCAAATTTAAGAGTAACCCAAATGCTTAAAGTTTCAAAGATGTTAGTGCTATAATTGTATATCAGAGCATGACAGAAATTACACAAAGATCAGAAGAAAACCTCAAAAGAACTCATCTGAAGGAATAGAGATGCCAAAGTTGGCAGTATTTTACATTACAAGACACTACATTAATAATATGTCACAGCTGAAGTGCAAGTGAAGAATTTTGATTGGAGGGTTAATAACATAATTTCCACATCATATTAGGCACCCCCGGCCAACTTCAGTCGTGCTTGTCCAGCCACGAGAGGTCAAGTACTCCAGTTTGTACAAATAATGAAACACCCCCGAACACTTCTCTTTCTTCCTCTACATGGGAAATTCCTAAGTGAAACGATGAAGTATTTCTCCTGGCTCACCAGGATATGGCGAACACACAGTATTGTATCCAGTATTTCACCTTCTCTCCTCTCGCAGCCAATATACCAACTTCCGAGTGACAGTCTTTGCATCTAACGGCCCATCTCCTCGGGCTACAAGTGGAAAACCAGAACCTGCCCTGTGCTACATCTTTCACAGAATCCAGAGGAGGTCTGAAAACATTTTGCAGTATCGTTATTGTAATGGGCCACAAAGGGGCACCTTCCAGACTCAGGAACTGGTTTCCGTACAGCGGGGAGTGGGCCTCCTTTCCAGCGTGATGACGCTCTTGCTGAGAAGGACAAGGCTTTAAAGAACTGGACTTGGTTCTGCAATCCTTGTATAGTTTCAGTGCTCTTCAGGGGCCAGTCCTGATCCTGCGGTAAGGCAACAGCTGGGGAGAGCAGACATCTCACCTCCTGCCCGAGCTTTCCCACACAGCCATCACCTGAAAACTCATTTTTCTGTGCGGCAGCCCTCCCGCCCATCCAATGGGAATAAGGCTAACTGATTTACTACATAAAGCGTCACATTACCAAACCACCGCATCAAAATCTCAAAAGCAAATAAAACTAATCTCATAGTTAACTTCTGTATGGCTGCTCTTAGCCTGGTGACTAAAGCCTGCAGGGCTAGAATGGGAATTGTTCTAGTTCACTCCTCTACAGAAAACAGTGAGCTGTGGCCACGCTTTTACTGATTTCCAGATATTCATACTGCATTTCTAAAAAAGAAAATGCATGTCATAAGCACCTGGGCTTCACTGGACCACAGTCAAATTTCAAGATCTATCAACCTCAGCACAATTTCCACCTACTTTGATTCAAAATGATTTTATTAGGTCAGTGGAATTCCAGTCATTTACCTCAACTATAAAATGCTGAGGGCCAAAACTGGGAAAGAGCTCCAAGGACCTCCAGTAAGAACATAGACACAGCAAACCACACGTGTTACACGGTCTCACTGCATTTTGACAAGGAAGAAATTAAGTTCAGTCATATTACCCCACTTACCAGGTCTCTAGTAAGCCACTGTAGTAAAGTAATGTGAAGGATCATATTAGAAATTGTGGGATAAAAAGAGTCCCTTTCCATGAGCTGTATTCTAACATGGTGCATGGAAGATGAGTAAGACAAGAAATGATGGATATAAAAAGGGGGGCATACGTAAATCAGCTTTTTCCATCAAAATAAGCAAGTGATGCTGTTTTGCTGAAAGTACTCCAGCAGTCATGGTGGGTTTTCCTGGTATCTGATGCCACAGCAACAATAATCCATTTTAAAAATTGGAGTAAGAAGGTAATATATTATCATGACAGCTGTGGTAAATGACTGCCTCTCCCGTGTTATGCTCTCGACTTTACACAACAATGTTAAGACGTTTTTTAACCAAGTTTTCAAGATGAAAATAACATGGTGTCAAAATATTTTTTCTAACCAATCAGCACTATTGAAAAACATCACTGAGCTTTGTGTTTCCATGACAACTAGTCTCAAATGTTACAAAACCGCACCAAATTTACTTACAAAGAAGGGTTCTTACAAGACAAATTGGTTCATGTTCCATACTACACCATACAAACTCAGGTACGCAATGCACAATCACAACAAAACCTGTCTTGGTGATGTTTAAGTTTTCTAGTTTTCCATTTTGTGTAGAAACGTCTCATATTTAGCAAGGACAACATATAATTGGTTTCTTCTCTGTTTAAATAAGACAGATATTTAGCTACGAATCATTGATTAAAGTAGCTGCAAAACCTCTAAACACAAGAATTTTAAAAGATTACTTGTTTCCATCACAGAGCAGGGGCAATTTTGGACAGCCATAAAATTAAAAGGAAAAAAGTACTATTCTATAGTTACCCTGAGATTTTCTCCTGGTTATCTGCACGATCATCAACAGCTCAGAAACTCAACTTCATTGCTTCGTCTAAAGACAGCTCATCTTGTGATGTCAATGATTTGTGGTTAAGGAAAATAATCCCCTTAATATACTGGCAGAGATGCCTTATCAAACACCATCTGCTATAGGATTAATGATTTATTATCACATCTAAAATCACTCAGATTAGTGGCATCATGTGATTAGTGGAATAAACATCATCAGAATATTACAAACCAAAAAGTAAGTTGCATTTATAGTGGATTTGCAAGTAACCAACTACAATTTGCAATCCATTTACAATGGATTACTGTGTACTTTAAGAGGGTTTTTTATTAACAGTTGTATGGAAAAGAAAATTGGATTTCCAGTACTATTCCACCTACCCTTTTAGTGACAAACTCTTAAAGCATACAGTAAAATCAGGGATCCTTTGACAATTAACTTGAACTTCTAATGAAGTAGTACTGGCCTTTTTCAGTGACACTGCTATATGCCTGTTCAGGGACTGTGAGAACTACAAAAGGAGTCAGAAAAAAGGGGGTTTATAACCTGTGTGAAGTGAAGCGGAAAGTCAAGGATTTAGAATAACAATTAACTTCAAAATGGTTATAGAATATTTTTCTAACTCACCTTTCTGCATATGTGACTTTCTTTTGATTAAAAAAAAGAATTTTGCTGTCACTAACAAATGGGTTCAAAGTCAGACAGAATCTCAGTTTTAATTGGTTGACATAACCCAAGCTGATACTTTATAAAAATGTGGACATCAAATCAAAAGTAAGAGAGATGTCAAAGAGTTGTTAGATACTTGATTCTTTATTAATAGACTTTATTACACCTGTCATTCTTATGACCTCCACTAGAAACATTAAAGAATAGTATTTTTCATTACTAAAATAGAATGAGAAAACTGAATTTGTGAGCTTTATCCACAGGTTCATTTCATGACTGGTATTGCTTTGAGCACAGCAATTAATCTTTCAGAAAGTGCCTGGTACATGGTACTCTGGCTAGGATACCCTGGGAAAGATTAGTGAAAACCTTACCCACAGTGCAAAGCAAGAGCTCACAATAGTCATTCCAAATGATTTCTACACAGCACAGTGATCGTTCTCCCATACTCAGCACCGGTGAGGCCAAACCTCCAATATTGGGTTCAGTTTTGGGTCCCCCACTCCAAGAAGTACATTGAAGGGCTGGAGCATGTTTACAGAAGGGCAACGAAGCTCGTGAAGAGTCTGGAACACAATTCCTGTGAGGAGCAGCTGAGGGACCTGGGGGTGTTCAGAGAAAGGGAGGCTCAGGGCAGACCTCATCACTCTCTACAACTATCTGAAAGGTAGGGGTCGGTCTCCCAGGTAACAAACAACAGGATGAGAGGAAATGGCCTCAAGTTGTACCAAGGGAGATTCAGGTTGGATATTCGGAAAAAAATCTTTACAGAAAAGTAAATGCTTTACAAGCATTGGAACAGGTTGCCCAGGGAGGTGGTGAAGTCCCCATCCCTGGAGGTATTTAAAGGACATGTAGATGTAGTGCTGAGGGACATGATTCTAGTAGTGACCTGACAGTGCTGGGTAAACAGACTTGATGACCTTAAAGGTCTCTTCCAACGAAAATTATTCTGATGAAAAAAGATGCCCAAATCTGACATTTTTGAGGGATTTGTCTGCCTAGTTGGCAAGTTCTGGTGAAAGACAATTCCATGGCAAAGGATTCAATGAAGCACACTGTGATCAATCTAAATGAAGTATGAAACAGAAAACGTTGCTCTGCATTGATTTCACTACATCTTGCAATAATCATTCCAGCCTCCTTGATTGACTCTTAAAATTACAGCACACATTTTTCAGAATAACTTGTCTATACCATCAAATACATTCTGGCACAAAGTACCTGTTATTAAGTATCCTTCAGAAGGCGACATTAAACTCTCATAAAAAGAGACCAGAGAAGACATACTCAGGTTCTGCCTGGATGAGAGAAAATAACAAACAAACCAACCCCCACACAGAAGGAAGAATTCTGAGGAAATGACATTGCTTTATAAGGATAAAAAGAAGAAACTGCTATTGTACCTTGGCTTGATGTTGACTACTGAACTGCCCACTCTGTCAGATGCACACAAGGCCCTGGTACTTGCTCTTGGCAATATTCTCATAACCTTACTGAGAAACAGCATTAATTCCTTGCTATATAAGACTTATGGTCCACAAACATTTCATTATTTACCAAGTAACTAACTACCAAAGTCACTGGGACATAACTAACAATAACCATATGCGCGCCACAGATGGAAGAATCGGGTGAAGAAAGCTAAGCCTGCTTTTTCACACAATGGCAGCATCGGAGAACTGTGAACTTCGTTACAATACTCCAAAAACTGAAGGAATTCTAGTCAAAACAATTAGGAAGTTTTGACTTTTTTCCTAACTGCTTTAAGTGCTTTGGATGCCAAAACCAAAGGATCATGGCTTTGCTTTGTTGTGATGCAAAAGCAACCTCATTCGCTCTTACACACAAGGAATCCGTCAAGTGTCAACAGTAATTCTTCAGTAAGAGTTCCCGAGTTGCTCACACAAGACAAGATAGTTCCATCTGGGGGTTTGAAAGGATAGCCAGTAACTTCTGAAAAAGCTTTTTGAGAAAGCAAAATTCTTTGGGATTTAAAAATCAAAACAAACAAACAAAAAAAAAATCCCTAATGCTACAAGCAAGCTTTTAATCCTAAAATTCTATCTCCATTAATAAAAAGTAAGACCATGCAAAATAAATATTCAACCACTGAAAATTATACAAAAGTAACAAACATTTGCGCTGGTCAACTCCTCTTCTCACCGCCTTGCTCTTGGAGGAACTGACCCCATTAAAGCATACTGAGGATTGCAATGTAAGTACACAAGCACTGAGTCAGACTTGGAGGTTCCTTAGCAGTGACCCAGGTACGCTTTCATCACATTCTCCTGGCAGTTCCCCCACTTGAGCATACTCCTTTCTTTCTCCTGATCCCGGCACCTGCTAATTTCAGTAGCCATGTCCTACTCTTGACTGAAAAGAGACAACAAATGTCATTCCCAAGAGGTCTCCCCCATGAGATGAGTGACTTAGAGACCTCTCCTGTGCGCTTCAGCCATCTTTTCTCCTGGCTGAAGCATCCTGGTGTGTATCATCAGTCCTTATATGGAAGTTTTTCCACACACGTGAACACCCACTGCAGCTTTCTCTGCAACTTTAAGTACACTACGGCTCTTTTTGAAATGGCAAGAAACATAGGTACATGAAGTATTCAAAATGCAAGCACACTACAGATATCCCAAAGAGCTTAACAATGTTCTGATTATGGTTTTATTCATTTTCTGATAAATCCTAACATTTGAAATTATTTGGGAGCATTTTTTGAGGACTGACCTAAAGTTTCTCCAACATGTTTTAATCAGTTAATTCATTTTACTGGGTGAATGATGTCAACAATGAAAATATCCTCCCTCTGAACCTCCTACGGCAACACAGCACCTATCCTCCGCCCGTCCTGCCACGAACAAATGTGTTGTTGGGTTTATTAATGTAACCTGAAGCAATCTCTTGGCCTCACTGCCTCCAGCAACTGGGCATGCCAAATTCACAAGAGAAATTGTTTTAGTGTCTTCCTCTTGTTTGGATCTTCCTTTCAGTAACTGCCCCCTCAAAATCTGAGGAATGAATTTAACTCGCTCACTAACTAGCTGAACACTAAAAACAAGAAAAAGAAAAAAATCTAAATTCCTACAGTTTACTGGCAATCTTTTCAGTAAGATATTCTCTACCTTCATCAACACATAAGCAAACAAGAAACTTTATTAAACCTCTCAAATAGCTTCACCCCACCTGCACCTTTTCCCAAGCCACTAAGACAAATTAAAGAGGGAGGGACATAGTTTCTAGGAAACTGTTCAATACGTTCTCATCATCGCCCTGTACAAGACTTTTATCACCTTCTCACAATTAGTCTTGTGGATAAGACAGGAGCAGAAGGAAGGGCTGGGGTTGTTTGTCTCTGCAAACAGCACTGCAAACTTTTTTCATCACTCTGGCCCGACAGTTTGGTCTCTACACTGGTATCTGGGATTACATTTAAAATATGATAATTAATTGCCAGAATTACAACCACACTGACATGAAAGGTAGAGCCCGATGCTCCCATTAAAAATTATATGCAGGATCATATTCACTACTGTCTGCTGTCCAGGTTTTTGCAAAGGGTTTGGGAGGACTATCCACTGTAGTGACTGCCCCATGCCACCACATCAGAGCTGCCTCATGAAATTTTGGAGCACAGATGGAATTCTGCAGAGACACAGAAGCACGCATGGAATAGGCTGAAATGAGCTTAATGCAGAAACAAATGACTAGCAGTTCAAGGCAATGATTACGTAGCTTTTTGTGCAAATTAAGCACTTCTCAGGGTTGATTAAGGCTGCATTTGTAGAGAATTCATAAAGACACTCATGAATAAAAATCACTTGCTGGACTTTGGTCTAAGGTAATCACCACACCTCTGGAGAGGCAACAGCAGTAGAAGCATGAAATCTTCTGGAATATCATGTGTTGAGCACCTTCAACATTTTAAAAGTCAAAATACTCTCAATCCCCTGTGGAGAATCAGAGCCACACTGAAGTCACTCTTCTTCCACCTTTCTCAGGCCATTATATGTGGCCAGGCAATTGAGAGAAAATGGTTTCAATTAGAGCAAATTTTATAGGCAAGTTATAAATCTCTGAAAGCAGGAGTTTATAATAGCAACACTGACACAACTGCAATACAGCTTCACTATAATAAATCAGTCGCTTGTCCTGCAAGTCACGTTCTATAAATCAGAAATTTGGAATGTAAATCTCAGCACTTGCTCATAAATCAGCAAAACGGATCAACACCAGGAAAAATATTTTGACAGTAAATCACATTTGGCAAAGATACGCCCCTGTGTAGGTTCACTTAAACATTAAAGTTGGATTTCAGAGACTCTCTCTGCGAGTCTCCTGAGCGCGGCAACCAGTGGAGCCAGCGTTAGCGCAGAGCCAGGAACGCAACCACCTCCCCACAGCGTGAGACAGTTCTGGCTGTTCAGTTGCTCCTGTCAGGTCAGGGAGATGCTATGTAAAGCCACTTTTGTTACTAGTGTCACAATAGCAATTAGTACCCAAATAGACATCTGAACCTTGATTAACACCCCAGGTTCCTGCACGCTCTGTGTGGCCATTTCAAAATCCAGTGTTCTTGCTAAACAGTTGAAGCCCATGCACAAAATCCCCACCAGAATTAGTGTCTGAGCAGCCCATACGTGAGAGGGGTACATGCACCGCCTCAGTAATGCCTCTGCTGGTACTTCAGACCTGTCCCACAAAATTACTTCCAACTAAAAGGTAGACAGGTACAACAACAGGCATGGGATGTACAGGGAAATGAATGTAAGAGAGTAAAATGATGAGGCTGAAAGACAGCAACAACTTGTCACTGGTTTTGGCTCATTAGTTACTACCCAGCGTAATGCTACAGCTCCGCTAACTCCATCTCTTCATTAATAATTACAATTTTCAAGTATGTATCAGAAGGTCTGCCTTAAAAGGAACAAACCAACATGAATACAAGAAGTATTCCCGTTTATTTCCTGGTTTGCCAGTGCAAATTTGCCAATGCTTTTCTTCAAAACAAACAGAAAAAACCCCTGTGAAACTGAGTTTCCAACTTGTAAAACCTTTTCTGCTACAGCGAGAATGGCACTTTCTAGCTAACGCTTCTTCCTAGCACGCATGTTTAATGTGATGTGTATTTCTAAGTGAGAGCTGTTTATCTCCTCGGTGCAAGCAGTGAACACACCTACGTGCATGTTCATTTCGAGCAGTTTAATAGTGTTCTGTGTTTACTGAACTCAGGAAGGGGCATCAGGGTTCAAGCTTAACTTTTCTTCCCTTTAATACACATGGAAAATGGGGGAAAAGATACTTGTTCTCTATTTCTGAATTTTGAAGAAATTATTGCCGAAAATTACCATTCTGCATCAATAAATAACAATGCAGAACAAAGTCTTTCCTCCCTTAGCAGAATTATTTACTGCCTTCAAATTATTATCATTCCACGTTATGCTAATAGAAACCAGCACTATCACAGTAGTAGGATAACTCTGCTTGTTCACTAAACTACACCTAATTTGGTGGTTTCTACAGATGTGAGATGGAGATTTCTCCTGCGGAAATGTATGTAAAAGGCATACCTGATACCACAGAGCAAGCACTGCACCAGAACACAGTTTCTACTCTTCACACTGTTGTCTCCTCAGTTTATAGGAACACGCATGCACTGACGATAACAAAGCTAAGCTATGCCCCAAACTCGTCTCCTCTCCATCTACTTGCAGTTCTGGTGGCTAAAATGACAAGAAATTAATGCCATTAGAAACACATCTCCAGATCTCAGGACCTTCTTATATGCAGAGTGGGAATCCAGGAGTGACAAAACGTTTGCCCTTGAAGAGCAGAGCAGACGCCAGAAGTGCCTGCCACTGCCTTCCCAGCACACTATGGATGGCACTAAATGAACAAATAAAGGGGCAAGAGGAGTGGATTCTGTGGAGACAAAAACCTTAATACCATGGTCTTGTGCAGTCAACCAACCAGCTCGGAAGGCCTGATTCCTTTTGCTCCAATATCTTCTTCAGAGGCCCCTTCTACGAGCATATATTGGGCATAATATTTCACAGCAGTTAACAAAAATGAGGAATTTGGGCAGTATGTTGCAGCTCCATCCCCAGGTCAATGTGGGTTCATGCTCTAGAGGCAGGGGAATACTCCTGTGAGATTAAGGACTATGAATTACAAAACTGGCTTAGCCAGAAAATTAATACACAAAATAGAGAAAGATAAATTACCTAGAATATCATGAGGAATGTTTGTGTAATTACAAGTTCAGATAGCAAGACTGATAGCAAGTCCCCAGTTAAACAGTATTTTCATATTGGATTTTTGAGTAGTGAACTAGCCTAGTATGCTATGTTCAAAAAAAAAAAAAAAAAATCCTTTCTTTCCTCTCCAGTGACTTTCCGAGATGTGGCTGAGGTTCTACTATCTCTGATAGGTTTGTAAGAACTGTTACGCACCACAGATTGCCTACACATGAATGATTTTACCTTCACAAATAACTGAAAAAATATAAAGTTTGCCATGCTATAATGCAGTAGTTACGGATTATCTATAAGTCTCCCTTCACAATAAGCAATTTCAATCAGAAGATTTATGATCTAATAGGTGTTGCTACCAATTAATTGCTGAAAAGCATTTTCTGATTATGCTGGAACTTCTTCCCGGTACAAAGTGGTTCATGTAGCTGGAAAGATGGGGAAGAGGAGCAAGCCCCATAGCAAATGAAGGTTTACATAGCTCCAGTTCATACAGGATTTTATTATATGTTAGCAGTTGCATTTGTGCCTGAATCATTTCAAAGTATTTTGAACTGGTATTAAAATCGCTGCCAAGCAATACATTTTAAAGATTCACACAGTCTGACAAAGCGTAAAAAAAAAGTATTCCAAAGAATAACCTTTGATTCCAAAGGGAATTGGTAACTGTGCAAAGGAAATTGTAAGTATTTGATAGTTATTTGTAAAGAATTATGTCCAGACTTGTGAAGGATTTTAATAGCATGATATAACGTACGTAAAATATTTCTTCCATATCGGTATTTCCAAAGAATCTCTCAAGGATTCTTGACCAATCTCTAGAAGATTGTACTTCAGAAACAGTTCTATAATTGAAAACTGTTAAAGGCATGTAACTGTGAACAGGTAAAGTAGTTCCTTTTATGAGCTGATTTCTCTAACAAAGGTTAGTTCACTCCGGCGCATTCTACCTTTTGGTACTCCCAGGGTGATGTTTTTGGAATATAACATCTGAAGGAACCAAAGTTTTCATGTATAAGGAGAGATAAACTCATTGTTACCAAGGTGTTAGCATCACTTGAGCTCATCTTCTGCTTCTGCAGAGCTGATTATTTTTGCTGAATTAATCTTCCAGTGGATTAAACCAACTAAATACAGTTTAATAGAGGAAATCAAAACAAAACATGGAGAGACTGCAGTTTTCTAGAAATTAGATATTCACTTTTTCCCCCCCCACCTCTCCATAGCTTTATTGTCCAGGATACATTAGGCTTTTGATATATAATCCACACAAACAGATAAGAGTTGGTGAGATCCATTCTGGAAGGTCAATATTAAATTATAAATAAAGCTGAGGCAGATGCAACTCACCTCCTTCTCTGACCGTGAAGTGGGATAGGTAAACATTGGTAAATGTTATGTATTTCAAAACACACAAAGTTTAATCAAATTAAAGCTCTATTTCACATTCTTTGGCTCTGCTTCCAAGGAAATGTTCCTATTCTAACTAGCTGTATATTTATTTTAATATACAACACTGCAAAATATCATCTTACTTCTGTTATTTGCCTGAAGGAAATTCATTTCAGATATGAAACTTTTACACAATATTTACAGTTCAACTATTGAAGCTTTTATTAAATGGGGCCAGAAAGGATGCCAAGGGATTTAGAGAAAGAATTAATAACAACCATTGCTAATTTCGCCTTATGCACTACTTTATTGCAAAAGCAGGGATGAAGACAGGAAACCAGGGATAATCAATAAACATTTTGAATCTATTAACTGAACTTGAACAAAATATTTCTGAAGAGAAGGCTACATAGCTAAAATAAGACACATAACCTATCAGAGACAGCATACTGAATTAATATTTTCCTTCTTAATTTGTGTAAATGTGTGATAACAGGATGCGGATCTATCTTTCTCACTGTCATATGATCTATAGCGATTTCAGTGAGATCTCCAACATACTAAAGACAAATGAAAAACAACTGTAATTCACAGAAGTTCAAAAAACAGATTTCAATTAACAATTCTTTTTAAAGAACACAAAACCAGGACCAGGGGATAATTTGGGTTGAAAGGGACCTCAGGAAATCATCTAGTCCAACCTCCTTGTAACAGCAGGGCCAACTCATGGGTTTAAAACATCTAAGAAAGGAGATGGCACAGCCTTTCTCGGGCAACCTGTTCCAACATTTGATTGTCCTGATCATAAAGCTTTTCCTTAAATCCAATACAAGGACAGCAAGACCAATATAAGGACTACAAACTTCTAAAATAAGACGTGCCTCATTTATGCAATCAGCCCGAGTGAGAAATGAGTCCCTGGTTTCATTTCACGATTTAATGAACTAGTCCACTATTATAATAGCTCTGTACAAAAAAGGTGAAGAGAACCCTAAGTTATTGGAAATCCATATCACTAAGGTCTCTCTCTTTTTCAGTAGACAGGGTGGATGCACTCTTTAATTCAACATGTATATTCTGAATTCAATCCAAACTCTATTGACTTTATACAACAACCATTTTGACTTAACTTATCCTTTCTCTAGAGTTACTAATAATCTGTTAAGTGAAAAAACAGGTTTTTTTCAGCAACCATCCCAGAACATTTCAATGAAAACCAAAAGGTCAAAAGATTAATCTAAATATCTCACATAAGAAATATGTGACACCGTTGATGTCAGCAGAAGGAAAGAAACATTTGGTCCATAGGAGTTTCAGTGGTGCTCCTCACCATATCGATGATGCAGTAATAAAATCTCAGTATATAAACAAAAGAACGTTATGTAAAATAGATTTAACAGACTCTCACCATTCATGTTTTATATCTAATTGTTCTCTTGGTTCTTCAGTCTGTCTGTAAAATTCAAATTTCAGAACAGAAAACCCAAGCAGAAACAGATGAAGAGAAGGAGGGGGAGTCTAACTGAAGCATTCAAAAGGCATTCAGGCATTTGCAACACATATGTATCTAAAATCTTCTGATTTTATGAAAATATTTAAGAGAAGAGATTTCTCACACAGTTGCCACTACAACAATTCTCCATGAGTTCTAATTTAAGAAGTTAGCATTTCATTTAAAACATTCAAAGCAATCTGTAATCAATATCTTAAGTGAATAGTAACTGCTGGTTCATTGCCACTTCTTTGCACGGGTCACATTATGTAGCTAATCCAACAGGCTCAATTCTATAATCGTAATTTCTAAGAGAGCATCTTCCACATCCATAATTCTGTGTATAAATGCATGTTTCATATACAGCTTCCAAACATCTTCCAGAATATATTAACTAATTAAACTTATAGAATCAAGCACTCAAATTCACATGTGACAGAATCACATCATTATTGGAAATTTAAAAGGTCATCTGTAATATTCATCAATGTAGTATCTGAATGGTTTACAAATAATTAGTTAATTCTTCTTCAAAACACTTATAGTCTACTTTAGTAATGAGAAACTGAAGCACAAAGGTACCACGGTTACAAATCCTCACTCATGTTCTGCGCTGCGTTTGCACAGCACTGCTGCGCACTCTGTTCCAACCAGTTCCAACCACTGCCTTGCACTGCAGAAGAGCCCACCTCCACACAAGCTTCTGGAGGAGCCTCCTAATGAAGCAGGTCACCATCGCTTTTAAATACCCCTTCTCTAAAGAGTGAAGACTGTTACTGATGGGAACCGACTGTTCAGACACACAACACGCGGTTTATACGTAGCCCTGGAGAGCAGAGCTGCTTCAGATCTTCATTGTCTTGCACCTCCTATTCCTTCCCAAGCTTCGGTCCCTGCACCACTTCTTTACCCTTTCACATTTAAGTCAAACCACTTGCTCCAGCAAAGACAGTCATTTCCTTCCTTTCAGTCCTCACACTTGAAACCGTAACAGTCCTTCGTGCTTAACGGCTTCAGAAGACAACAGACAGGCCAGCGAGCAGGAGCTTTGCAGGACTAGAAGGTGCTTAATAAACATGAGTTTTTAAATAATTTACTCACCCTTAGAGAACATGTGTGTGATGAAAGGATTTAAGACATGCCAGTAAATTTGCACAAGACTTCTTACAGGAACAGCAACAGGCATGTCTCTACACTAATGTAAGTACAGGCTCAAGTTTCAAGGTCATCCTGCAAACCAGGACATTCTCTCTCCATGGATCACAGCATCATAACAACGTAACACCGTAAAATACCTGAAGATGGTGCAGTCTCTGAATTCTTAGAATTATACGTCTGTCCTGTCATCCTCAAAAATGTTAGACTAAAACCTTCAAAAGTGGTGATTTCTAAACTTACTGTGGAACCTAAACAGAATATAGCAATTAAATCTTTCCCCTTGTATTCTGTGCAAGGCTTTTCTTATGATGAAAAAATTATAAAATTGCTGCAGAAAGTTAAAAATAACCCTCTATGGCAGAGTTCTTGTCATAAAAAAAACCCTTCAGTGTGAATTTTAAAGCCAGCACCAAAGATGGAAACCTACCACAGAGGGTGACAGGAAATCTTCACAAAGGGGGTTACAGCTCCTTTACAAGCAGCACGTGAATACAGCAGCAGACGTATGAGGCCCCTGGCTATTCTAGGGGTGGTTTCACACAAAGCTGTACAAAACCTGACTGTAATTAATGGCAGATAACGAAGAAAATAAAAATATAACACCTTGCCTTCAATTGTGTATTTCAACAAGTTGCTTCCGTGACTTTATCAGTCGAACAGGAAGGTGGAAAAGCAAACTTAACTCAGAGGGAAAATGCACTAACTTCGACAGAATCCAAAAACTTGTTTTTTCTTTAATTTTATTAACTAAAGGAGAATACAAGTGACTATTGTTTCTTTCTACTACCAATCTAAACAGATCTAGTATGCAGTTAAAGGTTTTATTAATACTAATTATGTATCTGTTCCTTGTTATTTATAACGCATAGTAAATATGTAACAATCCAAGAATACACTGAAGAAATACAAATACCCTTGGATTACCTAATTTAAAGATTGTCATCATCATAGGTCTAGACAATGTTGAGGAAACATCAAGCCAACTTTGTGGTAAAAATTCTTCATTGAACAGATAAATCTTAAGTATTGAAAACTAGAACTGTGAGCTTTATAACAGAGTCCTATAAAATTACCTGCACTAGATGATAATGAAATACATTACTTATTAATGGTTCTAATGACCACTAGATGGAATTATGTTTGAAGCATTAATGAAGGCATAAAAGGTAACTCAGATGGTAAGAAGAACAGAAACTAAGACACCTGTGACTGGGACAAGTGGTATGAGCTGCTCTGAGCTTATTTTACAAAGGCACAAGGCACAGCACAGCAACCTGTCATAGTCCTGGCACAAAAACCTGCTCTGAGGCCTCCCATCTGTAAAATCTCAGTTCCTGCACTGGTTCAAGGAATTGAATGAAGTATTTACAGTTGTTCTCTTGGAAACAAACTCTCCAACTCCATTCTAGACAGTCACCAGCTCTGCCTCTGCTCCCTGCACTGCACCGACACTGCTCTCCACAAAGTCTAATTACATTTCCCTGCTTACACTTCAGAATCAATACTTGCTTTATCCCAAATGACCTGACAGCCACTACTGACACCCATCAGTCACTTCCTTTTTCATGGTATCTTATCATCATTAACTACTGTGTTTCTATCCTCCACAGATAGTCTTCAAGCATTCCCACACCAGTTTCCTGAGGGCAATGAACACCACTCCGCAGCTCATCCCCACTTCTTCTCTGGACCCTGCCCTCACGGTAATCTCTCAAATTCTCTGCCTTATGGGATTACTACGGCCCAAAAAATCTCAGTAATACCAGTTCAAATCCCATCATCTCTGCTTCATGTTTAGTTACATGTATTATTGCCTTTATCTACTCAGAAAAATCTCAAGTTCTCTGATGCAAATTTGTGGACCTCCAGTTAAAAGAACTTTTCTAAAGCTGAGTTTTCATTGTTCCCCAAAGCTTCTCCAAATACTTCACCTCCGGTGGTCATTGTGGTTTCTATCACAGCTCCTGTTAACCCTCTGGTTAACACTACCCTGCTCCACAGACCCACAGCACAAACACATCATTTTCACAGCTCCATTCTCCCATCATTTGCAGGGCCCCATGGACTTTTCTTCTATGGCACAAAATACAAACTCATCTTCACTAGAAGTCTTCCAGGGTAGGAATTGTTCTGTAATAGTAAGAAAGCTGCTAAAATAGGGAATATTAAGGACAATTAAATTATCCTTACCCCACTGCTCCATGGAAAGGCTAAGTTACAGCAGAAATAGCACTTTTTACTCAGAGGGATCACTGACCTTTCAGAAGATCTCTGCATTCTTTCATTTTTCCTTCCTCTTGAGTAAACAGCAGGAAGGCACAATCTATTTTTTTTTAATGTGAACAAAAAATCAGACTAATGCACAGAAGTGCACAAAAAAGCAGTACAGGCAGGCAGTCCTTCACCTCAATGTAGCAGAAAAAGCCAAATGCAAAACAAATAAATGCCCACCACTGAACAGACTGGATTCTCCCCAGCAACCACTAGTTCCAAACACTGCAGAAGAGTTAAACAAAATAGACAAGTGTTAAGCAACACTGTGATCACCCTCATAGAGGATGGGGATCCCAGCCCTCTTTAGGAGAGGAACTGCAGGGTACTCTTGTGGGGTGCTGTTCTGTGATCCTCGGGCCCAGAACTTCCTTATGTGTGTATGTAGTTCCCTATGCAAAGAAATTCTCTAGGTATTACCATAATCAAATGATACCATAATTGAAATGACCAACAGCAATTATAAATGTCTCCTCTTACATGACCACTCCCATTCCACAGCCTCACTTTGGTTTTGTGGGGTTTTCGTCCTAACCAGACCAAAAAGTTCCATTAAAACTGGTGTACTGTTCCGGCATTCCCATACCAAAATGTTGGCTTCTGGTTTCTCAAGAAAAAAAATTACAATCTCCAGGATAATCAGGTATTTTCCATTTAAAAAGTAGTTTTACTCAGTGAACAGTTTCTTTCAAAGGGTTTCAGTGACAAATTTTAAGCAAGTTATAACTGTATCTCAGAACATGAATGGAACTCCTTTAGGGAAGACTGTAACTTGTTTCCTTTAAAACTTTCTAAAAATAACCTATGCCAGTTCTCACCATGTTCAACACTAACAACAGTAGAAGAAACCTGTATTTCTACAAAAATACTGGAGAAAAGCCCTGTACTCTTGCTGATTAAACTATTTGCAACTAGTCATCTTTACAACATAAACTTTTCTGCTTCGATCATCTTCTAGTCTGCCACCTTGTACAGATGGCAAGTTATAACGGGTGGGATCACGTAATAATTTGAGATATTTACACCCCAGATCATGAATCAAAGTGCTGGCACTCTATAATGAAAGATCGATAGTGTTTTTGTAGAGAGACCCTATAGAATTTCATAAATAATGAGCATTTGGTGGAAGGCGCAGGCAACAAAGAACAAATTACATTTTCTCCAGAGGGGTTTTTAAAAACATACCTCAAATGTGATAAATGTGGTATGCTGGAAAAGACTACAAATGTTAATATGCTGCGCAACATCAGGTGTTCAGAAATTTTAAGCCAGTGCAGTTACTTTCTCCTGTTTAATGGTCAAGCAATCAGGCCATTGAGACAGTTTCTCTTGTTCCAGTAGCAGTGGGTCATTGCCAGCACTGCTGAAAATTTTACAGATGGCAACAGAACATAATCACTTTTTTTCTTCCCCAGGGGTGTTCAGGATGTTTTAGATGTATCTGTAGTTCATTGAAATGAACTGCACGTGAAACATGTAAATATCCTCACAGAATCATTACACTTTACTCTTCAGTAATGAGGCAATAGAGCCTTCAGCTAAGACACTATCTGGGAGTCACAGAAAGAGCTGTTCTTACTGAGCTGAACTACCTGCTCTTGGGACAGAGGGCTGTCCAAGCCACCGGCACTGCCAGCTGCCGGCTACAGTCCAGTGCTGGGGTAGCATCTCTTATTTCTCACACCTGAGGACATAGGTTGAACATGCTCCCTTATTTCTAATTCATAGTTCCATGCTGTTCACATCACTGCCACTGGAACATGTTTGGGATGACCACACACAGAAAGGGCAAAAGGCTTGTACTTTCTGCCTCTCTCTCTCTCTCTCACAGCTTCACATCCATTCTCTCTCTTTCCTTGGTCCAAAAGAATCAAGCCTTAACTGTCTTCTGGTCCCTTTGCTCTCCTCTCACTAATGATGCAATATGCTAGCAAAGGAGAATAGGATAGAAAAAAGAATACACCTCAGCAGAAATAGGAGTAGAAGGAACAGCTCAATTACTTCACAGGTAGAAAGCTCAAGCAGGAGTTGCTGATTGCTCTTGAAATGATCCCTTGAATCATAAACACGATTGAGAAGCCTTGACTAAACACCCAGGTACTATAAAAAAGGGCTAAAAAAAACAAACTCTGAGCCTCCGAGCCGGGCAGTAACAACTGGCTTAAGGGTTTTTCCTTTAGTGTTTCCCATTTGGCCATCACAACATATCAGGAATAGTCACTCTTACATCTCTCAGAACTTGGCCTTAAGAAATACTTAAGTACTTAGGAATGAAGGGAACTCTCTGGGAAAAAACAAAAAAGGCTCTTCTACCATTTCAATGTCTGATTCAAATACCGCCAGTTATTAGTTTAGAAATACAAGTTTCTCCATTTTCCCTTCTATACTGTCTTCCTTACTCTAGAAATGTAAGATCACATTAAAAGGGACAGGCCACTTAGTAATTACTGCATGAAATCGCTATTTGCCATTTGCTGCTTTCCAAGCCTGTGTGTCTTTGCCTCTTCCTCTCCGACCGCACGCCTCTCCCCCATTCTGCAGCAGAAACCCTGGCCCCCGTTAATCAAAGCCAGGCTTGTTAGCTGAGCACCCATCAATACCAGATCACTGATCTCCAAGACAATCTGCACAAGTTCATATTTTCAAATGGTACTTGGAAAGACCCAGATGTTCTCTGAGAAAAATTTTATTGGAGAAAGCCTTAGGTTATGTGAGGCATGCAGTCTTGCTGCAGGTTCTTTTCAGAGGTATGCAGTCAATCCAGTTTTGAGTGCCTTGCTATTTTAAACAGGTTTAAAGGCAGTTTAGAGTAAATAATGGGTGCCTTTCTATGCCACCATAAATCAAGGCAAATAATGAATTCAAAAAGTTCCACTTCACAGAGTTAAAGTTCTTCATATTCTCCTAATTCACTGTAATGCAGAAAAATACGAATGCAAGGACTAACTCCGTATCCAACACATCCAGAAGATTTAAGTGTGGAAAAGAACAGTGGTAACCAATAAATAAGATTTACCTGATTGCTGTATGGCAACGTTATTTAATGCACATCTGTGTTCAGAAGCTTAGCAGCAGCAGGGAACACAGCATTCTTTTCTGGGTTCTGTCAAGGTCATGATAGCCTTTGTGCTCTGGATAGCAGTAGCCCAAAGCCATGCAGTTAGTTTTAAGTTACTGCAAAACATTGATGTTAATTCATCTAAAAGAACACCTATGCGTTTCGATTTATTTCTGGAAGGGACTTAGCCTACTTGGAGGCTGCAGTAAGTCAATAAATTTCATCAGTGGTTATAATCTCTTGGCACGGACTGAAAAGATGAACTGACAAAACACAGAGAACCAGTAAAGTGAAGGTGCTGAGCCAGTCTTCTAAAATCTGCCCACCTACCTGTCTCAGGTAAGAGACACAGCGCTTAGTGTGGCAATTATGAATTTTGGTATCATTGCTTTGCTTTTGTTTAACTCATGGGAACTTCTACTCTGCTCACATTTAAGAAAACATAGCAAGCCAGATGTAAAATTCAGTAAGTTAATGAATTTTAAAATCAACTAACCCTAGCAAGTCTGTATTCTATGTACACTTACACAGGGAGCATAACACGTACGTAACACTTACGTACACGTAAGCACACACACTTAGCAATGAAAATCTTTAAAGAGAATAGTTTTAGGTCACTTCTGTAAGTTGCAAGGTTTGCTTTCTTCTTACAGAATAAATTAAATTTTACACAATGAATAGTATCAATTTACTTGGGAGTTTCTGGACACATAGGGGAAAATGCAACCATTCCTTTTTCTTTTTTCAACCATCTGTTTTAAGAATAGCTGTCTGCCGGTCCCAAGACTTCCAGTCTAAGGACAAAAAGTTCCTTACCATGAGTGACAAGCCGAACACTCTGGTTACTTCAAGTATTTTGCTCAATCACGTCTCAATCTGCTCAGTCTGTTTTCTTCAGGATTTCTTTGGGTCACGTCCTCATATGATCCCCCACCAAACATGCACACAATAAAAATTTCTCAAGCTGGCAATAATGCTCAGTGCTACTCTGTGATACTCATGACACCAAACTGCTTATGATATTTTCCTGTTATAAAAAAGATATCTTCAGTAGATAAACAAACAAGCACAGGTCTGATATCACCAAGTTTAATGAAGAAGTTCAGGTTTAAAAGAACTACAGACTCAAGGTCCCAAATCCTTCAAATGCCGACCAGACCAATGAATTAGCTTCGGTGATTCTCCTATTTACTATGCAAACTGCCCGTGTTTCTGCAAGACTGCAGGTGAAACTGCAACCAAGAAATCCATAGAAAATACTCATTAGAGCTAGATATCGATGAAGACTTTCAACTGTTACAGTATTATAATGTTTATCCAGGTCCCGTGACAGAAAATTGACTTTACCATTCATTAAGTACTTCCTGTCTATTAACAGTTTTGATTTGTAAAACACTAATACTTCAGCAGGTACCACACAGATGTGTTGGCTTAGTGGAAATAAAGGCAAGTCTCTCAAGAGAGCCTGTCTCTATACTCATGCTTTACAAATGCTTTAGGACTGTCATCTTCAGCAAAACAGGAGAGCACATTTGTTTAATGGAAAATGAGTAGTAAAGGCACTAGGAAAGCAGTAGGGGAGTGTCTTTATTAATGCTGCTATTACCAGAACAGTACTCAAAGAATTTGGGGAATTTATTTAATTATGTCCTGAATAATTTAGTTTAGAACATGCTTACAAACACACACAAAACATTTCGCATTTTTAAACAAAAGCAACATGAACAAAATAACATACATGAAATTCTTATCATTGTTATTATATTGGTTTTGAAATATATTATTTATTTTATCATTTTGAAGAGCCTGCAGGACAGAATAACGTAAGAAAGGGTAGAACGGAAATTAAACAGTTATGCTGACGGGCAATAAAATTCTGTGTGGGAGACTTAAATTCCATTATTCCACAGAACAAAAAAGTTGTTTAACCTAAAAAAGCAACAGCCTTTGCATATCTCATCTCTTCAATAAAATCCAGGTCTAAAAGACCTTCACATTCTGTTCTCTCCATAAGGGCCAGACCCTTCGCTTAGAGCACTTTACATCCATTTTGATCACTTCACACTACACTAGTACCTTTTGTATTTCTAACCAACAGCAACCAAATTAAAAAAAAAAATCTTACTGGGATTGTTGATGCACTGTGTCTGTTCCAAGTACTAAGGTTGAGAAAGACACTTGCAAACAAAGGTTTGCAAATGTTAGAAGATATTGTTCTCATCACACAAAGCTGGAATTACACCTCTACCAGCCACAGTGATTTATCAGTGGAAATGAGGTCTTGCAACTAAAGACAATAATAGTTGTTCTCTACCTCTGAATTCCTCTCTTCCTTTCTTGATCCAAGCAGCCCACTGGTAAGTGGACATTAGGAAATTAGCATCTGGAATTTCAGCTGTAATTTTGCAGCAGTGTTGTGGTTCTACTAGCTGAAAAAGTCCTCTTTGTGCTGTGTCCAGGGCAACTGCTCCAATAATTTAGGAAGCATTGCATGTAGACAGGGAAAGTCTCACCTCCAGACAAAACCACAGCTCACATTTCAAAGCTGTGTCTCTCCCTCAAATGCTCAACTCATCTGTCACTCCTGAGAGTGCAGTAAAATTCAACAAAATCTATGTGGCTTCATATTAATAGTGGAAAAACAGTAAGTAGCCTCCAATTACTATTACGTCCATGAAATAAATTCTTTCAAGAGATACTTTATCAAAGCTATGAGAAAAATGTAAAGACCTTTTACTACAGGGAAGGAAGGGATGCATAACATGCATATGGCATGCAGAAGAGTTAATATATAGTAAGTTATATTTAGACATTAAAAAATTATCTGCTTAGAACAGGTGACTAACCCAGTAATTATACATACATATTTAGGTTGGACTTCTGGCTTTCAAGTTAATTACCAGCAAAAAAATGAACCTGGGGAGTCAGCAGGAAATTAAAAAAACCTGATGTGTTAGAAACACAAAGCAGAGCAGTCTGCTTCAAAGCTCAGATCAATTTAATTTTTTAATCACTCTCTCACACATTCATTCTATTATTCATACTCATGATTTATTCATCCCAAGATGCACCTATGAAACTGCTAGATACTGAAATTCTGGTGTATTAGCTTTGGAAAAGGTGCAAGATATTTACCTCTGAAAATACATGAATAACAGATCACTGAGCCGTTTATCTGTTGTGATTTAAGTGGTACGTAGCTCTCTGTGCCCACGCTGTGCAGTTTCATAGCTAGCTGCACTGCTATCAGATGTTAGACATTCTAGTAAAACCTGTCATCATTAGAGCTGTTTCTAAACACACATACTCAAGTTTAGCAGGTACCAGATCCAAAGCTCCTCAAATTAGAAGTTTTCAGCTGTCTTTCAATCACCAACATTTTATCCAAGTCTCTGTCTCCCAGAGGAACACAGGCACTCCATCCCACTCACTTCAACTCGATGTGGAGTCAGTACTTCCCTCTCGCCTTCTGGACACAGCATAAACTACATATGCTCTGGGGACATGGATTCCAATTCCCTTGCTTTGTTATCTGTGTTCTGGAAAGATAGCCGAGATGTATCTCACCGCCCTTTCATTTTCCAAATGCATCAGGATTTGAAATCCAGGTCAATAAAGAAAAAAGGCAGACTAATTAGGCCTTTAACCCAAACCATTCTGCTTCCAGTGACATTTACTTTTAGTCCCAAGATTATGACGCAATGTTTATGCAGCCATCACCTCCTTTCCCCATCTCCCTGCTTATACTCAGGATTCTTGAAATCACATGCCATTGTAGACTGCATTTGGGATTCTCAAAGGTGTTCTGAGAGCAGTCTGACAAAAATCATGCCAAAGAAAGGCTGAATGCCAAGAAAAGGCTTCCATACAGCTTATCAAGAATAGATTTTGATGCAGGTCATGCCTGTGCTATTTTATACTTTCCCCAGTGCTAGTGGGGAGTAGCAGACTTCCACCTCATACACATAACTAGTCCCACTGACCACTAGAAAATGGTTTTATGCTTTTATAACTTTTTTCCCCCCCAGAATTCCTTCTCTAAAAATTACATCCTGAAGAAAGAGATAAGGTATGTTTATGGTTTAAACATAGTCATTTTCATGTTTTGTAAATTAAGGCTTTAAAATGACCTGGTTTTGCAGAAGTATGCTCAGTTCAGCAAACGGAGAGCCATTTGAGATGTGAATTAGGAATTCTTAAAATCTGATCTTCATACAAAAATTTTTGGTCTCCCAAAGGGGACATAAGTAAAAGCTTGAAACAATTTGAAAATGCGGAGGGATAAACGTAGTTAATAAAGTCTGGAAATAATTTCATTTAATTATCTCATCTTTTGTTTTGACATTCATTAATCTTGTCAATTAAGTGAACCAAACTACCACTTTTTTATTTGATCTTAAAATATTTTTTTATGCTATGCAGATCCCCTGCAAGTGGTTATTTAGTTTCTAAACATTTACTGAACAGCCAGGCTGAAGATTGCTAGCCATGATGTGAAGAGCTTCAGTATTTCCCCCCAGACTACTGCAAAAAGCAGGAGTAACCTTTCACAGGAATCTCACTACTACTCAGTGCTCTTGCAGAATATCCTGACGAAGTTTAAAATCTTTGATTTGTAAGCTCTTGAGGTACTGCCATTTTATAATTAAACAGAAGTCACAGAAGTTTAAGGAGATATTGCATCACATTCTGTTTAGTCTGTCCCCTTCCTCTTGTGCACTTTAAAAGCCTTCACGTAAATAAAGGTAACTCTCTGGCCAGTGTAGTAGCCAGCTCTGCAAGTTCTTCTCTGAGGGAAGGAGAAAACAGGAATGTAAGTTGAGATGATATTTCACTAGCCATTAGTACTGGTAGTTTACCCAGAGGAGAATGGGACACAGAACCTGAAAGACTGATGCACTGTGAAGAACCCACAGCAGCTTTGTAGTTCCCTTCACAGCACTCAGCATCGCTGTCCGTGCCAAATATTAAGAGGCAAAAATGCAGCCAGAGGCTACTCAACCGTAATTCATTCTCTCAAGCTTTGTCACACCTGCCCCTTAAACAGAGCACTTATTTCATCTTTCAACAGATTCTTAATTGAAACTACGATGTCAGTGACAGATGTGGATTTTGCATCCCTCCTTCCATTTGTTTTGCTTTTGTTGTTCTATCTTAAGGGAAGGCAGTACATTATAATTTTAGATTACTATTTTATATGACTAAAACACGTTACACAAAGTGGGGTTAGCACCCAAGATGCGAAGGTACTAATTCTGCTTCATAGCTGTAATTAAAACGCTACAGATGCACTGCTCCATGGAGGGCACTGAAAAGCATATGTGGAAGATGTATTACTGAACATTCAAAAATGGGATCTCCTGCATTTCAGTGTGTGGAAAAGAGGCGGGAATAGCAGTTTTCCTCACATTGTGTTGCTGTTGTAAAGAAACTACATGAAGAAAGTGAAATCTTTCTTCGGCATAGCAAAGGTATAAAGTGTCTTTTCCTTTGTTCACTAACTACTATCCATCCTAAACACAATTTCTTGAATACAAGATGTGCATTAAACAACTAATCTGTTATTGTACCAATCCATTACCACGCAATGACACATTACAAGCAAACTGAGAGTTACTGAGTTACTATCACCCAGAAATGCCTGTTAAAGTGTAAACATGATTATCATAAATGATTAACATGCATGTTCATCACTCACACAACCAGGTTCAAGAATAGTTCAAGAGATACAGGCAGTGCTTGTTCCACCTGCTTAACCGACTGGACTTTTGAGTGCTTTTTAAAGTATCAACTTTTGCTATTATCTGGATCCTTTTTATGTCATAAAAGCAAACCTCTTCAGGAAGCAAGGGGCTGAATCATTCACTACACAACAAAATCTGACATACTGCAAATTCTTCTGCCCATACAGCAGTGGACAGAAAGAGGTCATACTGAGGTGAAGGCTCAATATTCCATTATAATAAAATCACACCAAAACTTAGCCTGGCCTTCCATCTCAAAGAATTCCAGGAACAATTATTAATCTTCACACTTTACTATGAACCTCCATGGAGTAAGTGAATAAATCCAAATAATTCTTCCTTTTTGCATTTCCTATATCTCAGGATAAACTTTAAAATGGTATTAGTCTGGAGGAAAAGCAGAGACTGTAAACTAATAACGGGCATTATTTTTAGAGGCATTTGAAATCCTGCAGCTTTTAAAGCAACAGTACTGGAAGGCCAGAGAAACCCTAAGGTAGAAACAGTGTCCTCTATCTTGTTCACCTGACTGTCATATAATTTTGATATAAAATAATGAAATATAAAAAACTAATTATAAAAATGTCAGCATAGAAGACACTTTCATAATCCAGTAAAGAAAGGAAATAAAAATCCTACAAAAACACATTCTTCTTGGCAGGCTTTAAAATGGATAGATAATTTTTATTATTAAAAACTAGGAGACTGGTAGGAATAATAAATAACTAGACTTTCTAGTATGAGATTCCAAAGATATTTCCCACATTTTTGAAAATAATTACCTGAATTTTCTCCAAATGATAGAACAAGCAGCAGTAGTTTAATTTCCCTGAACTGTAACAGACACGTACCCCACACCCAAACATTATATTTCAAAGAATTTTAATTAAATCTATATAACAAAAAAGGAATGTTTCACATCTTAATTGAAAAATCGCCAGCTAGAGAACTGAGACAGGGAAACACTCTGGAAAGCACAGAGATATAATTGAAGAAAAGAATAGATGAGAAAATTTCAAATGGTCTCACTAGTCAGCAACTAGTGTAAATACTGCAATTCAAATAATAGCATTTTAGTGATTAAGAGAAGAACTAATTTCTATTCTATCGCTCCTTTGCTTTGAGAATTATACCTCATCTTTGAGAACCCCTGACTGAACACAAAACTTCACCGTACTCAACCAAACCAGAAAGCTTACTGTTGATAGAAGCACTTTACAGGAGAGTAAGACACCAACTGATAAGCACTAGGAGATCAGCAGGTATTTATGAGCACTTTTGCAGCTTTTATTTGCATTAACAAAAATCACCACCTTCAGAGGTCCTATTTAAACTCTTTGGGAAGACAGGGAAAAGACTGTAATTTGTAGGCAGTTATACGAAATGAATGCTGGAAGAACAAGGGAACGGTTGAGCTTTAATCCATGATGTGAAATGAAGCGGTTAAGTTCTAAGATTTTGACATAGGAAAGCTGCCAAGGCCAGATGGAAGTCTCAGCTGTCATGAGCAGAGGTCATTCTGTCCTTCTCAGCACAAGGTGTTCCCAAAACCCTGTGTACTCTTCATACACGTTTATCATACTTATCCTTTTTAATTAGGAGCTAAAATTATTTATGTTATATGTTTCTCTTGTTATTCCTTGTCTTGCTTTTGGTTCTATTTAACTGTAGAAGTTCACCAGAGATGCCCCTAAGGTAGTGCTAATAATCTAGGTTTACATTTCTAAAGAATTTGTTTAAGGGAAGCTTGGATAAGCCTTTGTTCTTTTAAATTATTTTATCATAATGCATTATTTTGAGAAAGGCCAGTTCTTGCTGAATAAAGGAAAGGTTTATTGATGACACTTTTATAGTGGAGTTTTAATAGAACTGCTTCTGAAATCTTTTTACAAGGTCTATTTAACACTCTGCAACTATCTATAAATACCTCTGATTACCAGACACGCTTAATGTTGATAATGCTGTCCACCAGAGAAGCATACAGAAATACCTCTTATATAATTAAGCATTAATGGGTGGTTTGTATCTTTTTAAAAAAAAAAAAAATCACCCTCAGAATTCAAGGTTTTTATTATAATAAGCTGAGATAAAAACCAACTAGCAATGACAGTTGAAGTCCTACAAGTGCCGATGGAGACATATGTAAAGCAATGGAGAAATTTTAAACAATATGCTTTGAACAACTCTTAAGTCAGATTCTTGGGTGCTGTCAAAACTTTGATACCACCTAAAGTTGATCTCAAATTTCATTACATGAGATCTGAAGAGTTCTAACAGCTCATTGTAAATGATACCTGAACATGCTCCTATGAAATCACTGTGTATTCCCCTCCACGTCTAAAGAAACACCAAACAAAAGTTCTCTACCTGTCCTGCTATCTCGCAGATGAAAGTGGAGGAAAGGATTTTGAAAACCCACTGGGTCAAATGAAAAAAGGCAATTTATCTACATGAACCTATCCTGTCTCCCTGACCACAAATTCAGTAGCATAAAAGCACATTATTAGTTGCAGTATCAAGTAAGTGTTCGTATGTCATAAGAGGTGGACAAGGAAAAGTGCTTTGTACAAATTTAAGAGCACTCATCGCATCATCTGCTATTTTTAAGCATTTTTTCACTTTTCTCCCCAATCCTCTATCTATAGCTCTCCTAGTTAGGAAGCAGCATGGTTACGGACCTGACTTGAACACATGGATTAATGCTTGCGCTAACAAAGTATATGGCATTTTTCAAAGGAATTGCATACTATATTCCACCTTCTGAGAAGAAGAAACATACATTACATGGGTGCAAAATCTTCTGTTACTGTCAAATTTACCGCCAGTTTATACACTTAAATCCAGCTTGCGCCACTTTGAGTGTGCCTGATGTACATCAGGTAAGAAGAGAGAAATTATGTCTGTGACCATAATTCTCTAGGACACAGTCATCAGTAAAGTATCACATCAGAAGCAGAATAGGTTACCTTTAGTGTAATATTTTATCCCTTATTAGTTTCATAGCTTCCTTTCTTCCTCCTTTCCAATAAAAACACATCTATTAGCATTTAAAGAACACAATAATATGTTATTTTACAGTATTAAGTTAAAACAAGTCTACAGTCTTCCTTGCAGACCAACACAACGTAACGTTCTGCAGAGGGCACCCTCAGCACAGTTAGAACAGATCACCTTTTTCCAGCTGCATCTCTTCTCCCTAACTTTAATTACACATCACACTTACAACTGTCAGAAATACACAGTCGTGAAGAGGCTTTTTCTGATGTATAGAATGTTACAGTGTATGCCGTTGATCTGTGAAAGAGAACTAGGTACACAGAGCACAGTCACTTTTCCAATATCAATGCTTTTTGGCTTACTAACTTATGAATTAATCTGCTGCTGGGAATGATATACTAATACTAAAGACACTGTCTATCTGCTATTATTTTTATTCCATTTTCTTCTGCCTTGTCCCTTTGAAAGCTTCTATCTATTCAGATACAGAAAGAAACTCCTACCTTAAGTGATAGGAGGATTGCAAGCAAACATGGTTATAGCAGCACATGTGCTATACAGCACAGTATTAAGACTTTTCACTATTTTAACAATGAGTTCCCATAATGCAGACAGAAGCTACTGTCCATGCTGGAGGTGCAAGGAAAGACGCATTTAAATGGTATCTACCAGCATATTCTCTCTACCTTGTCTTACAGCTCAAACCATGCACATGCCCAAGGCACTGTTCTTTCTGCTGACACAGCTGCTGCTTTTCCAGCACTGCTGCTCCTATGACCTTGCTTTCTTCCCGCCTCCTTCAGAACTATTTCTGAGCAATTTCACGGGAATTTTGATTGCTGTTGTAAAGTTTCTATCTTGCCATTCGACAGCTGTTTGCTGGCCTTTACGAAATGAGTTGATGGGCTCTGTTCATTTCCAACCAGGCAGGAGGTGTTCACAACTTGAAAACAAAACATCACCTTGTTGGCACACAGACTTCGCCAACAAAGACTGTACTGGTATGTGCACCAGTGGGTAAAATACACACTGAAAGTGAAGCACGTTTTTAAGTGCACTCGTGGGGGAGGCTGAACTTTGCAGACAGACTAGAAATGAACTCTGGTAGACAATCCTATTACAGAAGATGGAACAATACTGGTGGGTGACTCGTGCTCTCTGCAGTGAAGCCAGAATTCCAGCCAAAGTGTATGTGGTGACAAAGCTGTGCTGAGACAGCTATATCCATAGATACACAGCAAGACTGCTAGGGAGCTGGGGAGAGGAGCATATGCAGAAGAAATGAAACTCAAATACTCCTCCATGTTGGGTACCCTTACCTTGCTAGCTCCTCTGAAATGAAAACTACTTCACAGTGAACTGAAAGATGTCCTATAACAAAGCAATCCATGAGGCTGTTGCCTTTTCCCCCTATGCTGGGGGAAGATCAGCTCCTTTAACAGGGAAATGTGGGTTAAATTGCTTCAATTCACTGTGATAGGGCATGGATGGGCACATTGTAACCATTATGAAAAGCACTAACCAAACAAATCTCATAATATTTGTCACATGTTAAGATTATTGCAATCCGAATCTTTGAGTCCAATTAAAATCTGACCCTTCTTTTGAAAACAGCATGGGGTAGAGTTTAATATCCCTATAAAACTACTAGGCTATGGGAATTCAGATGAGTAGCACAACTTCCTCATTAAATAAAACCATTTAGTATCATACCCTGACTAGTTTTTACTTGAAAATTAGAGCATTCTTCTGAGAGTAGCTACTGCTGCTTAGTTGTCTTTCTAGCATATTCTTCTCAGACTCAAGGAAAATGACTTGTTCTTACTTTATGTTGATTAAGTCACGTCAGTAAGTGTAATTTATGCATTCTAACTAACAAAGTAGAACACAATTTTCATTTCTGGGCAAGGATAATCATAATTAAAAACACATTAGCTGATCATAGCAAACATCCATTCTAAAAAAAAATGTTCTCCATCATGATTTAGGAGTTATGATTTGTTAGCTAACACATTTTGAAATTATGTGACTTTGTAAACTGATGAACGGTGAATACCCCAGCTACTCAAAATGGGACACCTAAGACCAGCCACTAATAACCCAGGTTTTACAGTAGCCAGATCAGGTTACAAATGCAGATAAAAAATATTCCATAAATGTACAAAAATTTCATTTAAAAATCTTTACAAGAATTAATGAGTAACCTAATCTGAGATTTCCAATTTCCATTAATTAAAAACCATTTCCAGCTGTATTTTCTACAGCTACTGTTTCAAAGCTTTCAGGAGAGTGGACTTGTAAGGAAGCCCACACTTCAGTTTGGTGTTTTCTTTTTGGAATTTCAAGTAAGTCTAGACTCACTTCACAGGACCATAGAATGCTTTGGGTTGGACAGGTCACCTAGTCCAAGACTCTGCAGTGAGGAGGGACAACTTTCGTCTTTAGTTAGAATTCAAGTCAGCAGCATTAAATCAGACAAATCTTTATTTTCAGCCATTCCTGCTTAATCTGCTGCATCCTCACTGTATTCTGGTGCCTGTGCCCACTAGAGTGCTATCACTGGAAGAGAAGGAGCTAAATCTGTAACACTGCTGTGCCGTGTTGTAGCATCAGATCTCTAAATATCCCAAGTACCAGGGAACGTAGAGAAATAATGTTCTTCAGCCTTTATGTAAAACAATAAACTTGAGAAACATTTTCAAACAACAACTTCTAAAATAAAGATCAAAATACTATCGAAGCTTGGATGATGCTTTGCCATCCAAGGACGGACGATTCTCCTCTAAAGCAGACTCAGTATTTTGTATTTCTATATAATAAAAGAGCGTTACTGCTATAATAAGGAGCTTAAAACTTCTTCACTTATCCAGTCACTTAATCTCATGCTCAAGTTTTTGACAGCTTCCACAAGCAAACACACCCCATATAGGATGTACTGCTTTAACAGGTATTCATTTCACTGAGCTCCACTATAATTTGTTAGTCTTACATGATGCCTCAAGATGTTTCACACATTCTAAAAAGGAAGCTAAAAGGGAGTAATTTGCATATATTACTTAAGTTGTACATGCTGTAAATATTGATTTGCTGATAGAGAAGCAAGAGTTGTTCAAAAATGAGCACTTGCATTTCTATAGGTCTTAAAATACTTTTTCAGGACAAATTTTTAAACTTGGCAATGAGATTACAGCTCTGCTCACCGCTGTAGCTAAAGTTTACTCAACATTCTGCTTCCAATCTATGACATTCCATGTACATTATGGTCATTTACAGATCATGAAAACCTATGCTTTTGGAGTTACACCAATTCAGCCCAAACAGCTCAAACCTCAACAGCTGCTGTCTGTGTTGTGCAGAGAGGGAAGCTGCAGTTTACATTTTTTCACCTGGTATTTCAGTGAACTCACATTGACTCTGAAGGATGATGCACAGATACTCGTGTAATGTTTTGAGTAACTTTGAAGCCTTTTCTACCCTCAGAAGTGAGAGGCTGTAATTTATCTAATGTCTGAGAACAGAAGGCAATGATAAAAGCACCCTCATCCCACCTTCGTGCCAACCTCCACAATCACTATTCATTTTGGAAAAGTTCTGGTAAAGAATTACAACTCTCAGGAATGAATAAGCATAAACAGAAGTGATCATGGTGTGTATTAGCTCAGAATACAGCATCAGGTCTATAAAAAGCCTACTGTCAGATGTGACAAATACACAAGGCCTGGGAGCACATGTTCTTTTCCTCTCACAAGCACAGAGCGTACAAAATTGTGAAGGCCAGCTTACCGCTGTGGTTCGCAACGCAATTGCCCATGTGAATAAAAAGCACACTGGGTAACAAGTACCAAGTGTATCACGGACTGCTCACACTGCATCAGTACCTTAACCACAAAGCACAGAAACTGGAGGTGAAAAAGTATCTTTGGGATGAATACATATCTCCCAAATGGTAAATGGCTCCTCATCATCAGCCCATGCCTTCCCCTGTCCCAGTACCACACTCGTTTTCCTTTTGTTGTTCTGTTCTTTCCATAGAGATTTTCTGGCTGTCCTCACACTCTCCCATGCACGACTCCTCTCCTCTCTAAACAACTGCCTACGCTGAACTTAGTAACACCTTCACATCTCCCCCCAAAACCACATCTTGTTTACTCATTGATAGACTTTTCCCAATTCTCTCTCTTCTGGAACAGGCAGCCACACAGCACAGGGGAAATGCCTCTGAGCTGCCAGCAGAAGAAAGGGATTTAAGTTTAGATTTCAAAAATGAAATTAAAATTCCAGTCATGATAACTTTACTTCACCTCTGGCAGGGACACACCAATAAATAAAACAAACCCCCAAAATACTAAGCAGGACTGAGTACTATCTTAGAAAGAAGAAGAAAGTCCCATTGTCCTGAATTGAAGGGATTCACCTCAACTAAGATCAGATAAATCACTAAGGTTCCCAGAGAGGCTGAATCACCATACACCTACTCACCACACAGACAGCCCTGCAGAGGACTCTGATCTTACTGGCATCACTGGTGCCAGAAACTAGGTGTGAACATGTATCCTCATCTCTTCTAAACACAGAGACAACTTCCATCTGAAAGCCCTGACATTTTTACCTCGAGGATTGCCTATACACCAAGAATTACTAGTCAAATAACATACTTTCCTCTCAAAATAGTTGGATTTGTTGAATGTGATGACAATTTTAACATCACCTCATATTACCAATAACTAAACACCCATAGGGATAACTAAAAGTTCGGACTGATTTAACAACAGCACCGGACAGCAGTTGCATACCACCTTTTGTTTTCAATCTTTGTTCAAAATGCAGCGCCACTTTGCTCAATGGCCAGGGTGCTATTCACATTCCAACAGCACAGAACGCTTTCTTCTACCAGAAAATACTGCTGAGGCCAATTTTTCTTTGCTTGGGTTATTATTTTTAAGGTTTTTCCACCCAAGCAAATGTTTTTGCTCTGACAGTACTTAATAACAAGTTTGACCTTGGAGTTCTAAGTTTAAATGACTTCAGAGTCATTCCGCTGCAGCAGAAAATCAGGGGCCAGGGATTCTTTTCCTTATTTGAATTTTATTCTTTTGAGAGAGGGGGGAAATCTCCTGTTTCACAGAAGAAATTACTTTTGAGACACAATATCAAGACTTTTTGCACGAGTGTGTGAAGAACCACAACTTTTTATGCTTACTGCAGTTGATGTATGTTCATCACCACCGGCAGAAGAAACTCCTCCTGAGAACATCCCTGCAAATACAGTAAAGAAAGCCAAGAAGAACTGGTTGGTATTGTCCTAACAGGTGGGATAGCTTGAGCATCGTGCCTTTCTGACAGTCCTGTGGGCTGGAATAGCTTGAAGCTTTGTGACGCTGCAACCCAGCCCTTCATTTGTCTAGAGGATTCATGCCCAGCATTCCCTCTGTGCAACCCATCCTCACTACCAAGCATCGTTCCTAAGAAGGAAGAGCTGTCATTGACTACAGTTTACTGTGTTTTGTGTGCAGACAAACACATACAATTCTTCCCATCTGAAAGGTCAAATACATAGGTATTTAATACAGATGAACGAACTTCCAAAATTGATCCTATTCACATATTTTGAGGTTTTTTTCATTTCTCAGTTTCCCACAAACACCACATAAACTTTGAGAAATAAAGACACACAGAGTAATTTTCATTTTAATGCTAAGTAAGAATGAAAAATAACTTTTGATGCTGAATAGAAAAAAGGTATTGTGGTGTAAAGGTACTGTTTGGAGTGTTTGTCTTAATTCAAAGATTAAATTATCTATGGCTAGAGCTGCATTCATTTTTCTTTTGCCACTCAAATAATAACATCCAACTACTGTAGTATAGATACAGCAGTGGGACATGGTTCCTGACAGTCTAATCATCGGTTCATCTCACGATATTCACAGGGAGTCAAAACGTTGCTTTGAAATCACTGCCCTTCCCTATTCTAAAAAGCCACTAGGTGAGCGGTTTCCGTGGTAATAACAATGGGAAAAGCACAAAAGAATTCATTGTCAACAGACCTGCAGAGAAAAGCAACACAGCAGAGAGTATTGACTGCTGCAGGAAAAAACATTTCAGATGTTCTCTGCATTAGGGTTACACAAACCCTCTTACGTAAAGTGGAATAATATCACATTTGATGGACATTCTATTTTCATGAAAAAATGCTCTCTAGATTGATGGGTTATTAATGTTCTGCACCGATTTAAAGCAATTTGAATGCATATGACATGTTCACTATGGTAACTATTATAGGAAGAAAAGGCACTGATCTCCATATAGGGTCCCCTTTTTTCACAACTAAGCACAAAAGTATATTTGGCAGAGGATTGTTTTCTTGGTGCATCATACAAACTCACAAATAGGAAAGGAGCAGAATAGAGAAGAAACAAAAATAGCACCAAAGACTAGTCAAGTGACTTGACTTTTTTGTTCTTTGTCCTGGAAAATAAGGATTATTTCCAAAAATTATACTCCTTTAGTTGTTCATAAATCACCTTCTATTTAATAACGAGATTTCCCTCACTAACTGTGATTTACACTAAGAGTTACAGTTTAGCAATGACACTCATAACTAGCAGTTGAAAACATCAAATTCATAGTGACCATCACTACAAATTGATCACATGGTTTCTAACAAAAGTATTGCTTAAAAATTTCCAATGCCTGTGCATTTAAAACTATCAACATAATTACAAAGAAAAAGCCATAAATGAAGCAGAAGGCATCAAAAGCATTGCATTTTATATATATTTTTAAATGGTCTATTTAACTCTCATTCCTTGCCAAAACCATCAGAATTCACAAATGACAGCTACTAGCTCTTCACTAAGGCCTCACAGGGAAAAGTGCGCAAGGGCAGCCATCCCCCACATAGTGCTGTCCTCACCCAAGAGCAGATGGATTCTCTCCATTCACTGACTACAGTCTCCCAAGATGTTACAGAAACATCTGATCTCAAGCCGAGAGCCCTGAATACCACATGTACTGTCAGGTTCTGACTATTCCCACAAAGACAGGGACATCGTAATCTCTCTGGGCTGCTTGTTCCACTGCTTGACCATTCGCACCCTGAAGAAGTTCTGTCTCGTGTGTACAGAATTTCTTGTGTTTTGTTTTAGCCGCACTCTTATCACTCCCATCTTTATTCAATTTGGGATTTATACACATAGACAAGATCCCCCAGAGCCTTCTCTTTTTGAGGCTAAACAATCCCAACTTTCTCAGCCCTGTGCCTATGACAGAACCAGACATAGCACACTGACATGTCACCAGTGTTGAGCAGAGGGGAAGAACCACCTCCCTTAACCTGCTGGCAATGCTCTAACATAGCCAAGGATGCTATTGGCTGCCTCAACAGCAAGGACAGCCCATGGACCATTTGTCCACCAAGACACCGCCACGAATTTTTCTGCAAAGCTCCTTGCCAGCCTGTCAGCCCCCAGCCTGTACCGGTGCATGGGGTTATTCCTCTACATTCCCTTTTGGTGAACTTCCTGATGTTCTTGTTTGCCCATTTCTCCAATCTGTCAACATCACTTTGAACAGCACCACAACTATCTGGTGTATCTTCATTTCCAACACATAGAAGGGTGTGACAGAAATGGCATGCCACTTTATGAACAAGCTTTTCATCAAACAAATATTACTTTCTGCAGTAGAGAAAATTTATCCTTAGCGTATAATTGATTTGTGCCTGCACTTAAAAATGGCTTTTGAAATCCATATTATAACTAATGCTGTCACATAATAAAAAGCAACATTTTTAATTTAAAATAAATTATTTTCCATTATTCAACATTAGTAGACAAGGCAAGAACTCTAGCTTAGTGCCAGATCATAAAGGAAGTTATTCTGAACTTACAATACTTGGGTTTAACAGCTTAATGTCAAGAAGCAATACTGTAAATTAAAAACTAAGTAAAAGGATTATAGTATCTTATTTAGAATTTTCACATGACTACAGATAATTAAGGCGAGAGAAATATTTTTGCAGCCTGTCCTGAAAGTTGCAATTATAAAGGAAGTATTTTTACAGCAATAGCACAGTATTCTGTAGTAACACTTTTGACATAACATCACTACAGCATTTGAGACTTTCTGCAATATACTGCTGCATTTTTCAAGGTTTTGTAAGAGGTATTTCTATTTATTTCTTCCTTTTATTATTACTACATGACAGCTTGCTTCACCTAGCTTATCTAAACCACAGATGGAATTGGTAAATCACAGCTATGACAGAGAAAGCGAACCTCATTCACTGCAGGTACGTGAAGGTGCTACTTTGGAGGCCTCTTAAGTGACTGTTTCAGAAACAGAAACCACATGTAGGCAACACATGATTCTTTGCAGCTACTTCCAATTTGAAGAATAAAAACTAAGATACGTGGAATAATTTGAGTGTTGACTTTCTGCAAATGTGGGAAGTTTCCAGAATGAACAAAACACTTGGAAATGAGCACCTGTTCATTTTGAAGGTATTTATCCTCCAAAGAAAAGTTAGCCTCACAGTAGGCTAGAAGACAACTAATACCAAACTTCAGAGATGGAGCACCCGTGATCCCTTATGGAGACAAAGAAAGAAATTTTTAAAATATTTTTTCAGTCTGTGTATATTTTATGCCTCAGATTATGCTTATTCAGAAATCTGTCAAGAAAGTCCCCCACACCAGCAAGAGTTCCTCCTGAGAAGTTCCCATGAGAGAACACAATGAGGAGTACTCCATGATCCGTACTCTCATGTAAATTCAGATTGGCACTCACCCCCTTTTCCCTCTCAGCTTGGAAAGTATTGGCTTCTGAGTTCTCTGGAGTTGTCCAGGCAGCTTTATCATCCACACCTCCCTCAAGAAGTATTCCATTCTCTCCTTCAACAGATTATCAAGCACTCTCCTAGTGGGGGAAAAAAAAAAAAGGTGGTTTTACTGACTTAATTGTGTAAGTATGTCCTTTATAGACTAAGGCTCATGTAGAACAATTTACCCCTGGTCTCAGCAAGACATACGATGCTGCTCCTTCCTCCCTTCCCCTGGTCCGTTTGCTACTGTTTGGCATGTCTCACCGGACCTTAGTGTTCTCCCATCAGTTTGAACACTGAAGAGGTACATGACACACGCTTCGCTATCTATATATACCACATTACTGGCACTTAACTGCGGAATACCGACTCCCATTTACTTCTGCCAAAGCATAAGCCCACAAGTCCACAAGCCCCATGACAAATTACTACATTCATGGCATATGGTTGCTTTTTTTGACAGAATGCATTCAGATCTATTCAGTCAATCAATTCTCCCTTCACAGCACACAGATTGTAACCATTCGATAGCCTCATACTCTACATCAAATATACCATAACTGCTGCTTAAAACAACAGACTCCGAAAGATTTTCATCTTATTTTAAGAATATACACACACACTACATATACAGTGTAACAGGCCATTGGCACTCTGCTTAAAGAACTTTCAATCGCGTTAATTAATAACAAATAGACAGCACAGTTATATGCCTACGGAAGTCATAACGTCCCTGCGCAGACAGACGAGCCGTTGCATCGAAATCCCTTCAGCAGGCATAGGAAGTTTTCAAAGTAATTGTCCTTTAGTCATTACAGGATTACTTTTATTTTAATGGATGCTGGTGTGTGAAGGAGAATATAGAACCAAATTCTATTTCTGAAATGTCTGCATCAATAAAGGTGCCTAATTAAGGTATTCATTAAAGTATACAAAGTTAAGTTAACAGGAAAAATCTAGGGAGTACTATTACATTTCCCCATTAAACTAATTTAATTTGGTTATAACGCAAATTCTAATAAGATGATATTATTAACTAGTTCAATTTCAAAATGTTTTATCATGTTTATTTTTATTATGTTACTAAGCAGAATAGCAATTGACTTTATTTTATTAAATAACATTTCTCAATCTGTTTAAAAAGGGACAATGGCCTAATTCTTCCCTTAGGCCATTAGCTTGCCGCCATGTCAAACATCACATTTTAGTTAACGTTTTCACCAATTCCACAGACTGGCATTCCAAACTATGCATAATTTTGTACTCAAATCAGTGATTTGGCCTGCAGTTCTAGCATTTGTTAGTGTTAATATCCATTGTCACTTATGACTAGGGAAAAGATCTGCATTTTAGTTCGTCTCCTGTTCAGCTGGTTGGATTCTTCCTTCTTTCAGCTTTTAGAAATAGACAATACAGTCATTTCCATTACGATTTAAACACATTATTGATGAAAAACTACATAGCTATATTTAATATCCTCCAAAATGGAAACCAAAGACATTTTCTTTATAACAAATCAAGGCACAGCCTGACTTTCTATGATGTTATACTCAGAATACAGGAAATATACTAAGTGACAAATTCACAACATCCTTGACTAAATTCTGGACATAGCTGGCTACCACAAAACAGTTATGTAAAGTTATGCACAGTTTGCGAATCCTGGGGCTTCGGGGCTGCTGCATTCAACCTCACGGGTCCTCGATGTACACTGCGTGTACCACCAACAGTGCACAAAGCAGCCTTCACAACACTGTCCCATGCAGACACATCACTGTCAGGGACGGGAAGGACCTAGACATGATGACCACAACCACCGCCAAGTGCGACATCTAGCAAACGGGATTTTTACCTGGTCTGAACGCTCTGGTGCAGGAGACTAATACTGAGGCCACAAGAACAAACATGCTGAAAACTGTGATCCCTGCAAGCTGTACAAATTAAATCCTGAACACGCCTCTGTACCTCAGCACTGTTAATCACCATCTCCGCATCCTCCCTTCCTTCTCCTATTGTTATTAGCATATTCCGCCATTACTTCACTCTCAGTTTTTAACTTATGTATCTACTCTCTCAGCCAGCTCTGCATGGAGAAGCTTCATCATGTTCTCTGCACTTGACCTCATCTGATCTGCTAAATATTGATCTATTTGACACAGTACATGCATTAGAAAAATCAATACTGACAAAGTTTTGAAGTCCAATCTATTGATATGGTTCAAAACCCAGAATGTTAGCAAAAAGGTCATTCAGTGCCAAACTAGGCTGTAACCTAAGGAAAATACTTCTGCCAGTAGTGCAGGAGGCATTTCCCTCCCAAGACTGAAATCAAAAGCAAAATGCAGACCCTTCTAATTGCTAATACAACATGAATGTACATTTCTTGTTGAAAAGTAAAATGAACATAAAATATTTAGGTACATAAAAATAAGTATTTGCATAAGCCAAAGTTGTCCGCTATTCCTACACTGCTTTTTAGTTCAGCACAGAAGATCTCAAAAGCAAACATTTTGGTCACAGAGGACATATCAGTTTAAAAGCTTCCATCTGCTCTGCTACATTGATTTTCTAATGCACATAACATGTTAAAATGAATATAGTCAATAGTTCAGCAGACCAGACAAATCAGAGACCAGAAATGCTGCAAAGATTATCTTGATGCTCCACCAATCGCCAGTATGGTCCAATGTCAGGAGATTAAAGGGATTTAATTTAATGTCAAGGGATTAAGTTTTATACTTTATTACAAGTAAGGTTAAACCCTTCATAAGCAATTATACACAGTGGAATATAACAGGAAATACATAAAACTAAAAGGAATAATTGAGGAATATGGTATTTTAAGCTGGAAAATGTGAATCAACAATTACAATCCTGGCAAATCTCACCAGCATCTCCCTTAATGTGGCAGACATGTGGGGAAAAGGCCAACAATGGGAAGGACAAACAGAAGAGCACAAGATCTCACCAGACTTGCAACAAACCCCTCAGAATTCTGTTCAGCAAGTCAGACACAGAATTCCTTGATAATCTGGTACATTTATTGCAGCTAGTACAATACACCTATTTTTCCTGTCAGTCTAATTTCTAAAGAAAAATGTAAAACACCAACATTATGAACTTGTTTGAGAACAAAGTCTTAAAAACCACCTTCTGTTACAACATCATTTGATAATTTTAAATCTAGATAGAAATGTCACTCAAAACAGGCACTGTTTGGTTTGGTTGGTTGTTCATTTTCGGGAAAAAGGCTACCAGGGCCAGTGTTTCTGAAAACTAAGCCACAGTGTCTGCCTGCTCTTCAGACAGGAGGTTCTAGCACACCCTCCTCTGAAAGTGACCACGGACTTCAGGAGGCTTTATCAGCCTGACTGCACAGGCAATCGTCACCGCTGGTTTGCGCATAAAATCTGGCACAGGAGGTTTCACAGTAGTATTTGTTATCAATTTAGTTTTGCAGCTGTGGGAAACAGCTGAGATTTTTTTGCCCCCAATGGAACTTATACTTTTTAGATGTCTTTCCCCTACTGTTACCTAGCTCAGAAAAACACTGTAACATAAAACGCTTCTCTGGAATCCCATTACACAAACTTCTTCTCATGCTCTTCTTCAAGCAAAGATCCAAACCAGCAATACAATACCATAACCTGTAAAACAAACATCCAATTGAAGTATCAGAGATTATGAAGTACATTCAGAAAGGTAACTCTTTGAGCATGTAAAGTCCTAATTTTGGAAAGAGTAGTAGGGGTTCCTTTCAGCTAAAAGATACTTTTAACTTTAGAAAACTGAATTTGATTTTGCTCTTAACTCCCACAGTACGTGATGACTCTTACAGTACCGTCCCGCATTTCTTCTCATGTATCAATGTATGAAAAAGTAATGAGTGAAATTTCCCTGTTGATGCATTTACCTAATAGTGCATTACTATCAGGGGTCGAAATATTAATCACCCTCATAATAGGAAATGGAAGAACACCAGTAACACAAAGTAAATGCTAGCAATTAGTGACACAAAGATGAAGTACCTGGATATACAGGGCAACCGTCTCTGTTCCCCTGAGACACGTGTAAGTATCATAAACTAGTGCCTAGTTACTGAATTTAGAACCAAGAGCAGCAATGATAGTAAGTTTAAAATTAGAAGTGTAATTAACTGAGAGCAGCTTATGTTATGTATCAGAGGGCTACGTATATCTGCAATTCAAACGTTTGTCTTACTGCTTCCAGGCAGTATTTCTCAACTCTCCCCTATGGCTCTGGCTTGTCATATGTACTGGTGCTCTGGTTACTACAATTCCAACTCATTAGTTGCAGCTTTTTTTCCCCCAACAGGAAGGCATATCCAGAATTGGAATTTCCTTCAGAATTTGGCATTATATATCTGAATACCTAAGGTGAATAAATTGCTACTTTACTCTGTTGTTGAATAACTTGTTCTTAATGATCCCCGGTAAGAAAATACAAACTCATTTTCATATCATGTACAATCAAGACTGCAATTAGTTTCACTGAGGCAATCTACGTGCTCATTTCCAGGAGTGGTGGACCCAAAAAATTTGCTCATGAAAATCCCCTTGTGTGAGCCAGTAATGGACAACACCCATCCATCACAGTACAAGGTATTTAAAACCTTGGAAACAAATGGCAGAGTCTATAAAATACCACAGCACAATACTGGTAAACTGTAATGCCAGAATGCTGCAAACGCTCGTTAACTTCCACAGAGGGCAGATTCAACCCAATAGAATTCTTAAAGTAAACCCAAAGTAACAGGATGTCAACTTTCCAAAATACGCCAGATACAGCCAAAAAAATGAAGCCACTCGTATATCTTAAAGAGAAGGTTACGCAAGTATTGTTTCTACTTTGATCCCACTCCTGAGAACTTCCTTCAGCAGGACTGGTTGAGGTGCCCATTTACATTCCACCAACTCTGTACCCGCACAAGCAACGGTCATAATCCGGAAAAGAGAAATGTCTCGAGGACAGGGAGGAAGGAACAGGCTATAACATAAAAGTAGTAGTAGTTCTAATATCAACAACACCACTTCTTTAAGCTTCCTTAAAAAGGTTGCTTAATTGAATGCTGTAGATGCAATTCTGAGTCTGGAGATACTGCTGTAACTCCAACATCTTTATCTGGCATAATATAAATGCTCAAGAATCACATTCAGTGTGTTTACAAAGGTTGTTTAATGTCTTTGCTGTTCTCATGTATCAGTGCTCCATTCTGCAAGGCCAGTAAATGTCTTGGTGAGTCACGCTGGTGTAAGTCATTTGGCAATTCCAGTTGCTTCCTGAAGTACTTTAACCACCTGGATAAAATACATTTTAATATTCAGGGTTTGTTGGTGGTGTGTGGGGTTTTTTTTAACCTAAGTACTTATTCTCAAAGTGAAGAGAAGCTCAAAGAAATGGCTCTGCTTGCAACTGAAGAAATGAACAAAACACCTAATCTTCCCCTCAGCATTCTCCGCAGAATTTTGCCCTGCCTTTGTAAGTTTGAGAAAAGTACTTGAAACTACTAACAGCACAAAAAAAGAGATTATGCTGTTGATATAACTGTCAAGATTTTTCAATAAAAAGTAAGAAAATTTTATGAAAACAAAAAGTATCTTTAATGAAGCTACCTTTATTGGAAACCCAATTCTTACCCTTCAATGAACAATTTGTTATGGAGACTTCATGCTCTTGTCTTCTAATTGACACATTTCTCATATCCAGAGTGTTTTCCTCTTCCTTTGAATAAATCCTGTCAGGCAGGACTTACACACAAAGAAAATTAATGTGGCTGAATCTCTAATTTGATTCTTTTGATAAAAAAAAAAAATCTGTCAAATAATTCAAACTATTCTGTCAACAAAACATCCCTGGCTACTTTAAGATCTTTTCTGCAGATGCAATTTGCAAGAGAATATCTTTTCTTGAACATTAATTCATAATTTTAAAATGAGCCTTATCTCCTAAAGCATTGAATGTCTTCGTTAATACCTTCAACTCCTTTTTGAAGGCACACACATGAGGGAAGTTGTGCAGGTAGCAGATCTATATTCTGAGCCACCACATGCATTACAATTTGCTCTGTCACAAACTGTCTCTTAGCCTGTCTCCAGCATTTCTGACTTTTATTACTATATATCCCAAAAAAGGTTTTATCAGACGAAATAGACTCTGGTTACTTATTGGTGGCAAAAAAACCAAACCAGATTTACAAACAAGATAAAATTCCTGATTATCCTAAGAACTCAGCATTCTTGTAAAATTTCATAGCCCATCCTTCAGTTTCTCTAGCAAATTGCCATTCAAGAGAATTAGCTTTGGGCAAAGCAGCAATTCTTTGGTATTTTACAACGATAAAATAATTTTACAGAAATGAACTTGCAACATGGAAACAATTTTTTTTTTTTTTTTTACTTTTACTTCTGCATCAGGAATCCATGTTTAAGGTAGAAAATGGTAGTCTAGATTGATGTTATGGTCATTTTGCAAAGCCTGCTTCTATTGTTGGAAGTAACAACTTTGCTTCCTATAGAGGAAGAGTCTCAAAAACAAAGTAAATTCAAATCTGCTTACACACAGCTATGGTGCCTGTTCAAGACAATCATTCAGTGACACTTCCCAGTTTCTTTTTTTTTATGCTAAAGGGTGTAAGTTTGAAGGGAATATAAAAGTGGAAATTGATTGCACAGTGCATTGAAAACCTCTACAAGAACATTTGTAAGGGCTCCAAGGTTCTTTTTTAACTTTATTTATGTCTACAGCATTTTTTTGGGCACAAACATAAGTATACAGGATATAGATGTACCTTATATAGATTCTAAAATTATTGTTCAGTTGTTAGAGTTATAGTTGAATGCCCTGCTATTTTTTTTACTGTTCTTTCTTTAGCTTTAAGTATAGCAGATACAGCTTAATTCTGGCACTGAAAGGACAATACATTACCCTCCAACGGCAATTAAACTCTTTAATTAAAAATGTGCAGTCAATTCTCATTGTAGGTATTATTTTTGTTTAAGAACAAAAGGCCCCTCTACACAGCACAATAAACCATGTCCACCTGTGTGCACGTACACAATGGTGCAGCACCACGTACTGACCAGCACAGAGCCTAGCTCGTCAAATCCTTCTCAAATCCCACCGCTGTGTACATGGAATGGAGGAGGCATCATGGCCTCCATATTGGTTTGCAATATGGACCCTATCCATCACATGACAGACAAAAAAGCCTCTTGGTTTGTTTTGGTTGGTAGGTTTTTTAAATGCTTGGCTTTTCTTTTTAAAAGAATACTTCCATCATTACAGTTCCGAAGTGATTAGGAACATCGTGCCATGGATGTCAATTAGGCTTCCTTCCATAAGCCTGTGGACTTAGGGAATGCCACTGCCTGTGCAAAACACGTATACTAGAAATTTCACATTCTTCTAAAGCTCATTTTTGTCAGCACAATGAATCCCTCAATACAAGAATCCTGCAAACGAGTCAAGAGAAAAAAGAGAGCTACTGAGAGAACAGGACTATGTGAATCAAAATAGTTCTAATGAATTCAGCAGAGCAAAGCCAGCTTGGAGAAGTTAAAAGATCTGTCCAAATATATTGAACAAATCAATCAAAATTCAGTGTTGTTGTTTTCTCTACACATCATAATAATATGATTTTAAGATCAGATGATCAATGCATTTAATTAATTTAGATATATCTCAGCATAGCACAAAACATGTTTTCGCTGGGGAAAAAAGGCCAACTCTATTGATCATGAGAGGCTGAGATATTGCTAGTTTGACACTTCAGGCAGAATTCTGAAGGACAGTCTATATTCTCCTAGTTTCACAAAATTAAGATCTCACACAACTCAGAGGTTTTCTCCGGGGCTTTCTCAAATCCCTAGATCCCCAGTATGGCTCTACATATCCCCAGTAGAAGATGTTACGGCTTAGAGGTACACACACACCCCTTCACAGAAAGCCCAGACACCTACGTTCTGTCTGCACTATGAAAGAGCAGAAAACAAATGTCCCACAGAAGATAGTTGTCCTGCCCTCTTAATCCTCATCAAGAGTTAGAAAGAAAAGACAATGATACATGGGAAATCTGTCAGGAATTCTCCAAGGTGGCATTGCAGCCAAAGATAAAGTCTTACGTATCTGAAACCACCCTCTGCTTCTGGTCTACTTCCGAGAAGCTCAATGATTGTTGTAATGTTGTCTATAACATTACAGGGTCAAGATAACGAAAACAAGTTGCACCATAGTTATTTCACCTTTACATCATCTTATTTCAGGATTCCTTTGGAAATTTTCTCACTGCAAAATGTAACAAATCTATTTGCTCAACAGTAACTGCTGCAGTTTTCAATTCTTTAGTCAATTTATCAAAACATACTCCAAGAACACATTCAAGATATTTATTTTAATCGGTTCTTTGCTTTGTCTCTTCTCTTGTGTTTTAACTATCATCATCACCAACTACATTAATAATGTATGATCAGACACTACATAATTCGCAATATCCCATGAATTCAGTGCCATGGCTATGCTGTAAATCACTTCTTGCACAACAGCCACATTTCTAATCACAGCACTTCATTCACAGACCTCACTCAAGAATTACTCAAGGACTATACTCAAGATTTTACACTCACACCTTCAAATGATTTCAATTTAAAAATACTGAATCAAAGCATTTCAGTAGAAGATGCACAAAATATCAGTCAACATTTCTCATATTTCTTGAATTTATTGCTTGAAGCTTATTTTTCTGTCAATTCTGGGACGCAGAGAAAGGCAAGAAAAAGAAACCTCTCCATTCCTGTGGAGAGCTTCTTGCACTAATGGACACAGCTTCAAGGGTTCTGGCAGAGTTCAAAAGCCCTAAGTGCAGCTCAAAGAACTATGGTTGGGTTTACCATACCAGACTTCATGATTAGAACATGTTAACCTGACATACAGTAGATGATTTCACTGGTAAGCAACTGAACCCATTTATAAGCAAAACAATCAGAAAAATATGAAGTGTTTTTACCATACAACCCAAATGATTCTACTCAGAGTTCTGGGAATAGAATTATTTAATTGTGGTGGTGGAAAAACACATGCACAAGCATTTTTATTTTTCCAAGACATTGAAACTTTGGGCATCATTTATTTTTGTTCATGTTAGGTTTGAAACATCCATCATTATCATCATCGGACCACAAAAATTGCAGGAAGAACAAGGGGTTTCCATATATTTACACTTATCAATGTAAAAAAAAAAAAGCAAAACCGCTGAGGTAGAAAGGAAACCAAAAATAAACATTGTTCATTTTACAATATATGAAATCTTTACTTACTGTAATGATCAGCTGGATCTAACTCTAAGTCACTTCAATCCAGAATACTAGAGCCCTAACATTTAATATAATTTCTAATCATGCAGTCACTTTGCATCATATACAGCAAGAAACTTCATGCTCTGCAGAGTGAAAAATGTAGGTCAGGAGCAACAGGCTATAGTCTAGCTACACTGCTGTGAGTTTAACCTATTATTGTTTTGAGAAAGTAAGAAAACAATCTAATTTCACACACAAGCCAATGATCTCCAAACATTCTGATCTGTTAAAAGGAGACTGACACTTGACTGATGGGAAAGTCACCCTACTAGATGCACAAAGTTTCCAGTAGCAGAGCAAGTTAAATTTTTGTTTTGTTTGTAAATGCAAGACAATGGATCAGGAGACACATGCTTGATGCTGAAAACACAATTCATCAACCTGTGGATTCTACATACACACACCCGCCCTTAATCTGCTCTAACAGGTCTACACACGACTGTTTGACTGAATGGCTCCTAGAGAGTAACAAGGCTTATCACTATCTCTTAATCTAACTTACCTTTTCTTCTTTTAGGGATCTCACTGTATTTTGTGCTCATTTATCAAATAATTAAGGTTGAAAGAGTGATTGAAATGGAAAAGAGAAGGGGGCCAATAAAATAAGGAAGTCCTCATGCTGTCCAATCGATTGGTTTACTGTAAATGTCAGTGTTCCCACTGTATGCTGAACAAATGACATTTTAAAAATGCTAGAAATGTTATGAATATTGGTAACAAGCTTTGTGGTCTTACCTCCAGTGTCTCACCTCTCTGACGAACCACTCAAAGAAGAGGCAGAGCAGAATTTGATCGTGGATCATAGTCTGCATTAACCATACCATTTCAGGAAAATACTAATTTCTGTGACTAACAACTTCTCAGAAAATTGGTCATGTGGCAGTCAAATCAGCAAGCTCTGTACTACATGACCAGCTTTGGCAGAAGGATGCTGCTCTATCTCACAGCACACATCTTTAGTCTGATTTCTCCAGGGATGACAGCTCAAGGGAGACAACATGAAGAACAGGAAGGTTTTCATGAGAATTAACATTGAGACATGCCTCTGCAGTTCTGTTTAATGTTCCTCTCTCCCTACCATTTGTATATGGATACACAACATATTTCCCTCTGGAGATCCCATGGACAAAGTTGTACACATCACAGAGCTGCAGAACAAATCATGTTATTTGAGAAAAAAGATTTTTAAAGTTGGTGGTTTTTTTATGCTGCAGGCAAGAGATTATTCTGATTTAAGCACAATTCCCACTAAGTTCTCAGAACACTGTCACATGAACACCAATAGACCCATCCTGGCAAAGCCCTTCTGGACAGGATCTAATACTTCGCTGGCTCTAAACTCAGCAACAAGGTTCATTCATTCTAAAGCTGAAACACAGCCCATGAGAAGACAGCCTGCTGTGCCTCAACAGACCAGTTTCTTCAGACTGCTGCTAAGAAGTTGCAGGCATATGCATTGCAGACAATTTTTACTACCCGAATGAGTAAGACCAACACAAAATACAATGCACACAACCTCAAAGTCATGCTATTTACTAGGTAAGCTTCTTTTTGGCCTCAGAAGGCTGTTTGCTAACTCTTCCTTCTTCCTAACACCCAAAAATGCTTAAAAACTAGTGATACGATTATGGCAGCATGATGCCTGTCTTCACATGGGTCACCGAGGTGGAGCCATACAATAGCAATCAATCAGCTCAGAAAGATGAGGCATAAGAAATTTTTTGTAATAGAAGATGCATTCAGACCCTGATTGATATTCCTCATCTGCAGTACATCTGCTTGATTCAATCTACATAACCCACCTCTCAGTGAATGTTCAATGTAATCATCAGGCTATGCACTGGTGAGAAAACCCTCTTCCAAAGACCTTATACTAGCTTTAATTTCTAACGGAAAAATTAGCTAGGACATTGAGAAATATATAGTGAACCTAATGGAAAAGATCTATTTGAGTATACAGATTAAAAATTAGGTACTTTCCTAATAACTACTATATAAATAAATGGAAAACAGAAACTTGTGTAAATAATGGAAAATATGAGTTCATTTTCCCATCAACAATAAGAAATTATCTATTAGATTTTCTCAAGACATGTTTTTAGGCACATCTGGCTGCCAGTGAACAACTCAATTTGATAAATCACAATTTTACAGGTAGAATATGAGGTAGTTTAGGGTTGGTTTTTTTAATCTTTCATGACTTTTACATATGCTTGCTCCACTTGTAAACTGCTGCAGTAGATTTCATTTAAATCTCTAAAGGTTAGGGCTAATTTTGATCTTAAACCAGTGCAGATAAGCTGAAAACATAAGCAAGAGCACAATGAGTGCAAGTAAGAAACCACCAAACACATCGACAGCAGCAAAACCTTACCTTCTACTTCAGGTCCCACATAAGGGCTCATGACCCAAGTAAATTCACATTTCTCAAAGATACCATAGGAAAGACGGGGGAAGAAAAAGGAAGAACATTGGAAAAGCCCATGATCACATCTCCTTTTCTTTAGTTAATGGTTAAATTCAGATTATCTTGTCTGTGATTCAAACCATTTGGGCATCTACATGTTACAAGGGCCAGACACTCTGGGCTGGCTACTTATGAGAACACGTTGCGCTAACTATAAAAGGTTTTCCTTTATGCCATTCGGTCAAATATTGCAGAACATCTGGGAAATCAGATGAAATTAAGCATACCACTATTTGGCTATTACAACGAACAAGCTTCCCAATCTATCCACTCGGTAATTTAAAGCCACTTCATTACAGCAGTGCCTTTTAAAAAGTAATAATATTATGAGTGCTTCTAGTTAAACTATTAGGTTTGTCTTTTCTTCCAATTAAATTTACTCACTTATAAAGGAGAGATGAGCATATCTGAAACTGAAATTGTCCCCATCCTAAGAACATTTATGCAGTTTCTTTTCCGAGAACCTATTTTAACACTTCAAGAAAAATCTGCTCATGTGAAGATAAAATGTAACACCAGCACAGCATGAACATGTGCAAGGTCACTGTTCCTCTATGATTCAGTCAGAGCACTGCAAATTATTTGTCTAATATGCAAATTGCTGAGTTGCTAATGGTGAGATTAAGACTTCACTACTGCAGAAATATATCTCCAGCTTCCCTAGTCCATGAGCCACAAACTGCTCTCAGGACATTTTTAGGTACCCTTAAAAATTTCAGTTATATATACTTTAGTCCTTGAATCACACTAAATGCTTTAGCCGTTTTCTGAAAGTACAAATTTTAAGAAAGGTTAAAGCCTCAATTCACAGAATGAAGACTGGGAGAAAAAAGGAGGAATGCCTGAGGTGCTACTTTCAATTCTGAAAGACTAGAAGAATGAGGCTCTTAAGATTACGGGTGAGGTGACTACACTGTGACAAACAAGCTGTACAGATAACCATGTCCATTTTGTAGTAATAGACGTATATTAAAAATATATTAAATAAATCTGAGAATAAAACTTTACTTAAATGCTTTTTTACATGTAAGAACACTACTTAATATTATTTCTTTCCTAATACAGGTATGCTTTCCACCGTACAGATTGCTCTCAACACTTGGACATAAATGCATTTGCTCAAAATAGCATCAATTATGGAACTGTATTTATTTAACATGCCAAACTTAAATTCACAGAGTAACTTTTTAAAAGGATAATTACACAAAAGCTCCAAAAATTAATAGTTACTATCTGAAGATCTGACAGCACAAATAGCAAGTACTGCTCTCAGGAACATGAGTATTTTTCTACTCATGACTTAGAACAGCAGTAAAACTCCATACATTCTGTAAAAGACTGAACTTTTCTTCCAGTATTTTTCAAAGTAGGATTAGCTTCACTTTACAACAAAGGATACTGACTTGAAGGACATGGTATGACCCAGAAAATTTCATATCACTAGCCAGTAACAAAGACAGTAACAGAATCCTGTTCTTCTGAACTTTAAGCTCCCATTCAAGATAGCTGTTTATCCCTCATGAACATTAAGGGGAGGGGGGGAAAAAAAAAAAGTAGAAACCCCCGAAGCATTAAAAGCATACGCAATAACAAGCAGGAGAAATAATTTTCTCTAAGAGACAAAATGCTTCTGTCTTGACTGAAGATAGAGTATCATTCCATGTCTTTGATTTATATAACTCACAAAAGTTTGCCTACATCCATACATAAAATAAATACCATATATCACCATGGAAAGGTTCAAGCTAGGTATTTGTATCAGTATATGGGATTGCAAATAGTCAATTGTACAAAGTCAAGTGGTCCCTAGCCCTTGGTCCTGAACTTTGTACAAACCAGAAGCCCTGTGTTTTAGGCAATCTACACAACGGTGAGGATACAGATGGCAGTATCTCTAGTCTTAAAGCAGTGAATGAATTAGATATCAAATTTGTTCTTTCTGAATTAGAATTAAAATACTGGGGAGGTCGAGACAAGTCACTTACAGAAGATGTTACTTTGGTGTGGCCTGAAAGCTTACAGCCAATTAGCTGTTGATCTAAACAGGAAAGATCTGCTAACTGCAGCACAGTTTTGTCTATATTCATTACATGTCTATGTAATTGTCTGATGTTCTACAAACACCTATTTTTATAAGCAGAAACTGGGATTCTTTGTTTCACAACTCTCTTACTCTCTTTATAGGATCTAGTTATTGTAGCCAGAAATAGGAGACTGACAATCAGCTTATTCCAAGCTGTTCCAATTATGTAGTCACTCAATTTCAAGCGTGAATAGTTTGAATATGATACAAGAGAAGTGCTGGAATGGAAATACTTGCTGACAGGCTCCCACCTATGGGAAACAGGAAACATACCCACTGTTTTAGGATATTCTTATGAAACAGCCACTCAAGTCTCCAGAGCCCATTTCAGGATTCCAGGAAGTATTAGAAGGCTCAAACCTTCTTTGCACCAGGGTTTTTATTAGAAGAAATTCATTCAAATTCAAACACTCGAATAAACAAGCTGGCAAACGGACTTAGCTGTAAGTCCTCAAGGTACTACAAACCAGGCAAGTGCTTAGTGTATCTCAAACCTATTAGACTAAACTCAGCATAGATTCATTTTTTATTGTAATGTAATGCTTGATTACTTATTTTTGCATTGCTATGAATGCCTTTAAAGCACACTTAGAAACTTGTTATACATTAACCATTATCAAACATTTGTCATTCAAACCCTGTTGTAGCTATCCAGTAATAGATGAACTTTAGCTGTGTTACTTTACACCACTTATTACTCCAGACACTTATGATCAACGTTAATTTAGGCAGCTATCTACTGATAAAAAAAAAAAATTTCCTTTAACAGAAGCTTGAAAAATGTTAAGCACGTTTTGAGACCAAGGCAGCCATTTAGTTTCTAGGCACGTGTACTAAAAGTTTACCAAACAAGTATCTACTTGTCAGAGGGTCTTTGACTGTACTGAAATATAAACACTGCTACCTCTAACATTGACATGTTTTATTTCTAAGAGGAATTTTACTAAGTGTAAAGTTTTAGTAAACTCGTTCATTGGTTGGCACTTCAATTTTTGTTTAAACACTTGAAGTGTAAAACATCAAATATAGTATTTATCTTTAATCTTTGTATTAGAAGTGAAGAGGAAGATGTTTCAGTTTCCTTAAAACAGAGACATGTGAAACAGCTAAAAACACTCAAAGCAGTAGTTAAAGAAACTGTACTGTAAAAAATCCCTTTTAAGCAGCTTCAGTGATTTTTTTGTACTGAAGTCCAGCTGTGGATTGCTCAGAAATACAGAACACTTTTTAACCTCACAATGGAAACATTTAAGGGTAATGATCTTCACTGCCCATCAGATTACCGTGCTTATGCAGGAAAACCACTGAAAAGTATTTATTGTAGCCACTATATTTTAATTCTTTTATCTCAACAATGCCAGCAACTAAATGGAGAAGAAAACCTGGGAACAAAGTATCTAAGCAAGATGGCAAGATGATTTTATTTACCACATACTGTTCCTTTTAAAGAAGAGTCCTGGGTAGCCAACCAGAGGACTGCCTCCTTGCTGGCCCAATGTCTTGAGGAATTCCCTGAAAGGAGCCAGGATTAGATCTCCCCTCTCTAGAACAAGATACAGCAAGAGGAAAGCCAACTGGGCAAGGACAGATCTGCATTGCAGCCAAGACTGAGAAAAGGAACCTGAAGCAGATGCATGAACAGACCTCAAAAGCAATGGAAAAAGTATTTATGCAATCCACGAAGCCACTCAACATTGCAAGCCTGAAAAATTGGGAAGTAGGCAGATTTTTTTCTAAAAAAGTATTTCTTAACCTCTTATTTCTACTTTGTCATTCAAACTTGTGGTTCAAGTTTGCATCTTAATAAAGCTCAGTCTTGAAAGTCAAAACTTTTGGTATCTTTAGGGAGCTGGAAACAAGGAAACTTTCAATCTCACCACACTTAATTTCTAACTTCCCCACTCATAACAGCTACAACACTGTCATTTGTCATACATTTTGAGTGCAAATATGCTTTTACCTTCTCATTTATACTTGCTAACTCTGAAGGACAGAAGTTCATCCACAGCTATCACTTCAACCTCAACCAGAATGAAACAAAACAAAGAAAAACCAAAGCAAATTTCCAAAAAAAAGAAGCAACACTTCTCTCAAGAAAACATCCACAGGTACTAATAAGAAGAGGTATAAACCTTATGACAAAAATGTGACCATCAATACTTAGTCCATTCTTTGTACTGCTTTGTTGCCGCCCATGTCATGTCTCGAACATCTGACTTTCAGTTTTGCTCCATGTTCTCCCAAGCAAAACAGCGCAGCAGAGCCACTGTTCACACCACCACGTTCTCGCACTGCCAGGTCACATGAAACCTTCAGGAAAGCAGTATTTTAAAATTGCCAGACCCTCTTGACCTGCAGTGCATCCTGAAAATGAACACACTAACCTCACCTATGGCCATGCACTATATTCAGATCTCCAGAGCCCCCAGAGTAGCAACTTCTGCTTTTCTAAACTGAGAGTGAAACACAAACACAGCAATTTGCCAAACAGCTGTGTATTTCCAGAGTTTCGCTCGTGCACAAATGGCCTACCTGGAAGCTGGTACATAACAGGCTAAATGAGTAACCAAATCCCTTCTCAGAGTATAACGTGATGCAGGGAGGGAAGAAACCAGACAGGAATAGAGCAGTAATTTGACCACACAAAAATATCATTTAAGAGACTTATTTTTATTTTCTGCTGACAGCTGTTCAAAGAGTCTTATTTTTCTGGGGAAAAGATGATAATCATCTTTGCCACACCTGAGCGGCACAGTCCACCACTCTAGTGACCTTAGTTCAAGGAGCGAGAGTTCCCCACAGAGGGGCCACAAAGGCCATCACAGCACTGACACACAGGCTGTCAGGCCTGGCCGGTCAACTCTTACACACTATTCTGTCTCTTCTGCAGGGTCTTTGCAAAGACCCTTTCATCCACCCTGCCAGCCAGAGGCATCAGAGCTAGAACTTCACCCAACTGCACTAGAAACAAAGAGAGACTTTAAGAAATGGCAATACAAATTAATACACATAGAAATAAAGCACTGTAACAGGCATTAGGAAAACTGCTTTATAACCAGTAGGATATTTTGCTAATAAATAAACATGTTTACTGTCCTACTGACTACAAAGCATTTCTGCTGATATTTCTTCTCAGTTGCTTATTTTTACTCTACAATTATACAATATCTGGCACAACAGGGTTCTGATCTCAGCTGGAGCCTCTCACCACTTCCGTCAGAGCAATCTAAAAAACAGTAATGCTCTCCATATCAGTAAGGAATATATATGTGTATACACATCTATTCCATTTTCCTGAACCTTGGAGACCTCCTCACCTTGACTTCTTGTAAAGGTGTTTTAAATGTACTTGTTTATGAACAAAAAAATCCCAATTACTATTTATATTTCAAAGGCTTGTATCCATGATTCTCGAGGTATCAGTAAAAGTGACTCTTATAATACAGTAATGAAGTGCACTAAGCTATTTGGCAGGTGGATGAACTTAAACAGAATGTTTTTCCAAATATTATCAGTAGGACAGATGGAATCATGAAACTGTTTCCATTTCTGAAAAAAAACACGTGGAAGTTCTGCTTTTAACTATCTCATATCTTATTCCTTATTAAAAAATCATGAATAGGCAATAAATGAAAAAACCTTTTCACATATGAAATCAAGTTGAATTAATGAGCAATAAATACTATACTGATTAAGACCTCTGATGTAATGTTTTTTATTTACAGTTTTCATAAGTGTTTAAAAAATTTGAGACAACACGCACTGTTCTACTATTCCAATGACTTTTTCACTAAAAAATTGCATTGCTGTAATGAATTCATAAGGGTAACAGTGAATGACTCTTGTTTTGGTCTGAAGTCATAAAACCAAGCAACAACATACAGCCAGAGAAAGTGCTTTTAAATAAGAAAAAGGTAAAAACATTCTTTACATCACCCCTCTATCTTATAAACATTCATTTAATTAAATTTGCATAAGTGAGTAAATCAACTTGTAAATAAAGATTTTTTTACTAAGCATAGTGTGGTTTCCTATTCAGGCACATGCTCCCCTGTTTGCCAGCAACTTGAATAAATATTAAGGAAAAACTGGAGCTAATTCAGAATAAATCTGAGCTGTGGTGTCATGCATCCATGTCAGTTCAAGTATCTCCACAGTCCATCTGTTTGGATGACAGATATTCAGAATAGGAAAGTGCTGCCCAATGAGGACGACAGCTGGGAACCAGCTCTGGGCTCAGAAGAGGAGACTAGAAATTAAAGAGGTAAACACTGATCAAATACATCGAAAATCCAGACAGTGACAATTTGCCGCAGTTGTGCCTAAGCAGTTATTACCTCTCACCAAATGAAGCACCAAATGAGCTTAAAGACCAACAAAGCTACACAACAGACCATATGAGGCAAATATAACTTCACATTTAATGCTCCCTGTGTAGCCTAGGTCCTCAGAGATTACCACGTCCTGTGAAATTACTACAATCAGCCCCAATAATCTGAACTTCTTAGCAGCAGTGATCTGAAAGTGCAGATGATGGTGCTGGCTTTTAAACTACACCACAGCTAAAACCAGCAGATTTAGAGAGGTAAATCAAGGGAATGACAGAGCCTCAAAACAATACACTTACATACAACTCCATAATGAAGAAGTAACTTGCACTGACTCATTGGTCACAGCTGAACAAAATACACAGCACCTGATTTCTCCTTCCTGCAATGATTCTTTCACTTGTTGCTTCCTCAAACCATAATTCTATGATTTGGTTGGTTGAAATTTTTATCTTTTTAAAATTTTAGGCAGAGCCCAGAGCCAGCTTAAGTCATTTGTTATCCACGAAGACTTTCTCCAGTCTTGAATAATCCCCTTTGTGGAAGGCTACTCACTTTACAGGATACTGTTCTGAAGCAACTCTAAATGAATGATGTTACATCCTAATATATGCAAGAAAGCTCAGTCAAAGAGAAGATAATGACATAATAGGAAACTTGTGCTGCAGGAATCAAAGTCAAACTCAGTGACTAACACTGTCTGAATTCCAACACCGGGTGTAAGAAACTGAAGTACGGAATATCTTATACATGGGTTTTCTTTTGCCCTTCCACAGAAGTGTTTCTTATTGTGCACAGATTCATATTTTTTTGTTCTGTCTAAAGTAAAGGATGAAGCATTTAGCAAAGTCTATCTCTTTATGGATTCAGTTGTCATACAGCTCTGGAAAGGACAGACTAAAGGAGAATATCTTTTTCAATGTGTTTATCTCAAGAATTCTGCTTGCTAAAACACAATCTTGTGCAGCAGACCTTTGAATCATAAACTTCTATGTCAATACCCCAGAAGTGAGCCAAGATGGAGAAAGTGTAGCTGGTGTAAGCTGGCCACACCTTGGGGGGCCAAAGCAGACCCATTTTTGGATTATGGTTCAGCAACCTGATGAGAAAATCCAGAAGAGTAACCTTTATTATATCAATATGATAACTGGTATTTAATGTATTAAGACAATAGACACACCTACACCACTGCTTCCTAACCTGGTCTTCCTAATGTGGTAAGAGAAATGCTGGTTGATTGATCACTTTGCAAAAATAACAGCAAATATAACAGCAACAAACCTCTGAAGAGAGAAATATATTCCAAATACAAATATGCAGACATTGATCTTCTCCTGCTACAAAGGTATGGATGGATACAAATTCAATAGTACAAAATGACATACACTAAATTATTTGAAGTATTTTCTAATAAACAGATGCTGGATCAGGACACCTAGAAGCCTCACTACTCTGCTTTTCGCAGGTTAATTCTGCAGGGCACACAACACTGACTGTTGAGCGTATTGAGTGTACTCATACTAGCCTGTCCTTTCACTGTGCGCAACCAATTCCATGACAATTTTCATCTTAAAGGCATATATAATGCGATACCATCCTCTAAACACAAAGTCTGCAAGTTCAAATTACTGTATATATGCATAGCAAATATGCATGTATAAAAAGTGTATGACAACAAAAAACTGATACACACAAATCTAGACTTATTCAATTTAATGACCATTTACTACCTTAGAAATAAATTTTGACCATGAGCATCAGTCAGGCTCTTAACCACTCAAAGCCCTTATGTCAAACATTAATATCAATGTTTATGACAAAAGGTATTTGTTCACAATTCAAATAAGCTTTTTCAATGCTGTGGATGGTAGTTTTAGCATCTGCAGTCCAGATGCCTTACAAGAGCACACTGAGTACCAGTACGGACAGTGCAAGTGTTTGTATGAACTTGCTTTAGTTTGAGGAACAGAAAAAGCATTCTGTCTTCCATAAATATCCTTTGACTACTGATTTTAAGCATATGCTAAAATAATTTCCCATATTTGAAGTTTCTGCACTGATAACGTTAATCACACTTTCTCCACTCTTCACACTATTTAATTTTGGTTTCACTCTCCAGTGACTTTGATATTTTAAGTATATCTAAGTACAACAAAAATCCTTAAATCAACAGGTAGAGCATTTTGTAATATGTTTTTCATTTTCTGTATTAATTTATGTATTTTCAGTCATTTATATATTTTTGCAAAGGGCTTACTGATGAACTGGCTACATATATTGGAAGATCAAGAAATCACTTTCTATTGTATTAACTAATGAGAAACACTGAGAGCACTATAGAAAAACAAAAGTCTTACAATAGTGCTTCTCCCCTCCTCCCCTAAACTACTATTTCATTTTATTAGGTCACAGATGAAACATATAATTGCTTTTCATTTCACTAGCAAAATGCTTTTAATCTAAAATAGCTTTCTTGTCATAAATTAGTAATTTTTAAAAAACAGAATAACTGTCATTAGGTGAGTAACAGAAAAAAGGGGAAATTAAAAATGAAACTGTATTTACTATGATTTTTTCAGATTTATGTGAACAGGACTACCATTTGGAGATACTTAACAGGCCATACACAGAAAAAGCCAATTTTTACCTATTTTCAAATCCCTAAATTAGTCCCCAGTGTGAAATTAATTAACAGAGGTCTAAGACAGTAATTGTTGGTAGTGTTGAACACAGTGAAAAATTTAAGGGAATGCTGGGGTTTCAGCACAACTTTTTACTGACCTGACTATCTATTGGTTTTAGCATTTGCTTTTACAGGCCTGTAAATAACTACCTCTCAATCTTAAACTTACAAAATAATACCACCTAACACGGATGGATTTAAATACTGCACGAACAATAGTTACTCCACTGCAATTGAAAACTAAGACAGAGGCACAGCTTCAAAGACTTTAAAAATTTAGTTTTCCTGATCAGTAGCTTACACTAAAAGGATTTAAGTGAAAATTTACAGAACAACTTGATCCATCCCCATGTTTCATTTTGGGGCTCTGCATTTACTTCATGAAAATCAACCCTCTCTTCATCCAAAGGAAGAGAGAGAAAAAATGAGAAAGCCATTAATAAAAACGTACTTCTGAAAAACAGTTGACTTACACAATACCGTATTTGGGGAAAAAATAAAAGCCTTTGCAACTTATACTTTAGAAACTCATTAACTCATTTGATTTCAACCAATCTCATCCAGTTCTGATTCGCCATGTCCCAGCTAAGCCAGGGAACCAGCAGAGCCTGACTAAAGGACAGGCTGGTTCCACTCAATACACCACTGTGGTGGTACAGACCCTCATCATCGCAGCACAAAGCTTGAAAGGCTTCACGGGCATTAGTGTCCTCAGCTACAGGAAAATATAAGATCAAGCTTCTATGAATGTTACATAAAACATTAATTTTGGCGAAATTATATGCTCTGCTTTGCTGAATTAAGCTTATGTAGGTAGATGAAGCTTTGGACCCTAACTGTGTGAGTATGATGTGGCCTTACCTGCACTGGTACCAAACTGTGTTAGTTTATAGAGAACTGCGTCGCAAGAGACAGCATTAATGTTACAATTTGAGAGGAAATTGAAAATTTGAAAAAAGACCTTCCAGTCGCTGTAAGACAGTGAGGCAAGCACTTGTTTCTACTTAAAGTAGACATAAAAATTGCAAGACTTTAAAGTTGCTGGTACAGAACTCCCGCACAGAGACATATTTCCTTCAAGTTTCTTCCCCCACAGCCACATCTCTGTTCAGACTGCAACCAGCTGTCTGACATCCTGCTTTCTGATTGTTCTTTGTCAGGCATCCCTGTAAGTCTACCTCTCCCATTGTTACAATTAGTCTGCATATCCCTTGCTTCAGTTATACAGCACTTACATATTACAGAAGGTAGCCAAGGAACACTAAGAGCCTCCTGGAATGAAGCAGAACTCCCTAGGGTTTGTTTATATAAGAATATTGAATTGGAATAACTCAGGACATGAATCCAAAACATTACAGCAAAACCAGCAGAAAAGAGATCAAGATATTCTCATATTTCATTGGAAGCAGCCTACAAAAAAAGATTTACCTACACAAAAATGAGTAAGTCTCCCACAAAAATCAGTGTGCCCACCTATACATATTAATTCAAATCACTCACTGCAATATGTAATCCACACGTGGTGGGTGGTACCTAGCTGGGGACATGGTAAATTCACTCAGACTGATTTAAACAGGCTGGAGAACAAGGCTACTGGGAAGCTCATGAAGTTCAGTAAGGTGAGTGTGAAGCCCTACATTGGGACAGAACAGCCCCACACAGCAGTAGAGGCTGGGCAGCGACTGGGAACCTGGTGAACGATGAGTTGTTCAGTCCCTTCATTGGTCTGCAGTTCCACGTAACATGTGATTTCTCTCTGCTGGATACTACTTCCATTCACTTTGTTACCACTAAAGCTGCCTATACCCTGCTCTCCAGGTTGATCTGATTTAACAACCAGTTATTGTCTATAAACATGAGTCATTTATAGCCCTGGGGCCTCTGGTATCATCCTGTGCTGCATAATGGTCAGCCCAGAGTGTCCCATATGACATGTCAAGGTACATGCAGCACCCGTGCCCTCAGATAACCATACAGCAGAAAAATCTGCCAACCTACAATTTCAGGTAATTTCACCAAATTGAACTGAAGATCTTTTTTTGGTGGATCTCTGAATTCAGCCTTAAGCTACAAAGGTATGTTCAGAAGCTAAAAACAGTTTCTCAGCCCAAGAAATGAACTTACTCTGGCATCATATTTGAGGTGATGTTATAATCACTCTCATCCTTGCATGATGTGTGCCTGATTACAAAGTCCTGATTACAAGGTAAGGGAGAACTAAGGGCACCGCTTATCCTGATGTGCCACAGCCAAAATAGATCTCTTCTAAATACAAGAATCTGTCAAGACTAATAATGTACAAAGAACAGAGTCTGGCTACACTAGACTGTTAGAAGGACAAAAGTTACCTCAATCTACTTTATTAAAGATATTTGAGAACAGCAAAAAACTTCTTGTAAAAGTAATGGAAAGGGAATATAGGAATGCTGCAACAGCAGAATTTCAAACCCTAATTACTAGTGTGAAAAAAGGCAAGGGTTTTTGTTGGTCTTCTCCAGTTCTTTCCAGAACTGGGAATCCAACAGGTATGAACTTCTCCTATAGGAATTCTGAATCATAAACAGTGTTCAGTTGCAAGTGATGTCATCTGTAAGGTTTTTCTCATCTTCCTTAGAATTGAAATTTCTGTCAAGAAGATATTTCCGTAGGAACTTGGGATCTTTATTTTCTAGAGGCATTAAAGATCGGGCTGGATTCTCCATATGGTAGGATAAAATTCATATTGGCTTTAAAATTGCTAAAATAAAGTGGTCTTGAAGTATCATAACATTATTTTTAGTCCTAACATAATACAACTGACATCAGTGTAATGACTAGAAAAATGTATTCATGGGCATTTGTGTACATCTGTATGTGAAGTACACGTAAAACTTAGTCACAGTTTCAGAATCATCCAAATTTTGTAACTTACACATGTTAACTGACAGTTTTCTTGCATCCAAGGGAGAACTAGCTCTGACCTGGTGTTTCTTGCACAAGAATTTTTTATTGTGACAAAAGAATTGTACTTGAAACAGTAAATAATTTAACTAAGGTTTAAAATTACTATAAACTTTATTTCAATATGAAATACAATCCCACTTTTTATTCCTGAAATATAAAACAGAATATTATGTTAAGCAATGTTTTTCCTAAAGTTTTTAAAAACACAAAAAAGGATTCCTTTTTCCTCTCTGTCTTAGGCAGCCATGGAACAGTGGGATCTACTGCATGCTTAGTGAAGAGAGAGTAGAAAAAAGACTCCCATTGAAACAGTTACGGATTCTTTTAGAAATAGGGGAGGTTTAAGTAGAACCCAGAGCAAAGTATACTGAAAAGTTTTTGTCAGTGCTAACTTCAAACTCAAATAGCTCAGAGTTTGGTCAGTACTAAGCACCATACCTATTCCAAAAGTTTGCTGAAACCCTTTATATTGTACAGCACTATTGGGCACTTTGTACAGGCTCCCCCATTACAAGCCTGTTAATATAACCACAGCTCGGTCAAGGTAACACTGCCTTTTTCTCCCCCCTAAGTCTATGAAGACAACCATCACAATGGGCCACATTCCACAGGAACTCATGGCTTGGCTTCGCGGACGAAGACTAGGGAAGGGCTTTGCCCACGCCCACTGCAAGCACGCCGATGGCCGAAAAGGCCAATGTGGGACAGGCAAGGCCGGCCGCAAAGAGCACGCCGGAGGGTCTCCTCGGGTGGCATTGCCGTTTCGTCCCTTGCCTGTCGCTACAGGGCTTTGCAAACGTGAGTACACCCTTAAGCATGCGCAGTGGATTTTTTAGGTGAGGCGCAGCGTGCGCGAGACCGGCCCCACCCTTTACACCTGAGGTTCATCTGCCAGGGCCTAGCGAGCTTGGACAGTGACAGCGAAGTCCTCAGGTCGTAGGTTTGGTTAGAGTATCCTCTTAGATGGATGGCCTTACAGGGCTAAACGAGCTCCATCTGCCCGGGTTTGGAGTTAGAGTTGTCCTTCTCCTAGGATGGTTGCCCCAAGGCTAGTGAGCCCATCCTGCCCGTGGACACACTTTGTCTGACCCTTCAGTTGAGACCTGTCTGGCTTGGGAGACCCTACCGGAGGCATATGCCACCACCAGCATAGCTCTCAACTTCACTAGGGCACGCAAGCTCTTTCCCCACGGCAAGGGGGTGCCCGTGAAAGAGCCACAGGAACTAGGCCATACATCACCTACAAATCTCACTGTTTCCGCTCTTCAGTGTCCTGGATTTCCTCAACAAAATCAGGAGTTTCCCATTTGTGCCAAATGCAGTGTTTCAAAGCAGCCCTGTGTTACAGAGCAGAGCTCCAACGGGAACTACACTTCCCTGAGCAGGGAGGAAACCAACAGAGTCCAGAGCAGACTGAGCTGTACTTTGATGCAGTTTTACGCACTCCTGTCTCTTTCATTTACCCAAAGGTAACCAACTGGTAAACAGAAAAAAAATGTACCCAGGAAACCAAAGATTATTCACTGGGGAGAACAAATCACGTAACTGTTCTTCATGCCCAGTAATCACTTAAATCACAAACCATTAGCAGCAATCACACTGATCATATAAAACAACTTGCAGCTCCAAGCAGCAGCTAACCGTAATCCTTCAGAATACAGACTACGAGCAACCATATGATTTAGTATTGCTAATACATAATGACTTAAAATGGCTATTAAAATATAATAGCAATAACCACTTCACTGAAGCTTTGACCTTTGACCCTTCATTTCAGGGAAGCTCTATGATAACAGTGGTTTGTTTAGAGTTTAGTGTACATGTATGGCAGGGACTTTGAAGGAAATCTATCAAGGGATGAAAACATTCAACAACAATTTGCAAATGAAATGTTCTACCAAAGCATCGGAGAACGCTGGTGCTCAAAGCGCTACTTAACTGTCAAAACGCATAGATACATACACCTGAAACTGCATATTGTGTTCAGAAACTTCAAAAGCCAGAGGTTACATCCATTACTGTTCATTTCAACATTAGAAAGAAGTCTCTTAGGATTTTGATAAGTATCCAATGAGATCCTCACCAGACATCCTTGGAAATTCAGTTTCATGGCACTACTGACTTGTCTTATGTTCTTTAAATTGCTGGAATAAGGAATATATGAAGTGCCCAGAAAGATTACTAGAGTTTAGCACAACAGGTGAGAGTGTTTGCCTGTTCTCTACGTACTCCCCAGTCCTGGATGCCGATAGCATCCAGCTCTGCAGTAGGTACCTGTAGAAGGGCTCTACCTCAACAGCACCACACTTGATCAAAAAGCAAGAAAGAGGGGCCGCAGGCTAAACCAACAAAAATAAACGCAACTATAAGTGAAAGATTGGGGAAAAAAGAGGCCATAAGAGAAAACCAGCAAAGACTGGTAAGCACCACAGCATCTAGAACCAGATGATAGAACTACACAAAACATAGCAACTTCCTTTACATTTCTTTGAATGCTTTGAAGTACTTTGAGTTCCGGCTTTCCTGCAAGACACCAGACACAGACATAGATGATTTGACATAACTTATTAATACAGTATTTTAATGCTACATTCAGACATACTTGTGTATGAAAAAATAAACATATAATACTTGAAACAGTCTTTGACAGTAAAAAAGTATTAACAAGAGATGCAGGAAGTCCTACAAGTCCATAAATAATAATCATAAGAATCAAAGTTTAATTTAATAACTTTGACATTTCTGTTATCTGATCCTTGTCCTAGCCTGCTCTAGACAAAAATAGAATTTAATATTAAAGATAAAACTAATAGCCTGCTATAACTACATTAAGTCAAATTAAATTGATATTTCTGTACTTCCTGGTATACAGCCATTTGCTACAGTAAGCAGTTATAAATATCCATGGCTGAATCCATTGCACTTGATGGCCTTTGTAACGCTGGGAGAATAAGTTGATGACCAGAAACAGAAACCCAGTTGCTTCATCTGGAATCTCCCCAGTGCGTATGACCTGGACTGCAGGATGGGGAGAGAATCATGCCACATAAATACAAAACAGACAGAAATACCCAGAATTCACCCAGCCCAGAGAGCAACGGAGGCAGGAGAAGCCATTCTGGGAGAGCAGGGGCAAGCCTAGGTATCCGCGTTCACTTCCCTCACATGCTCCCCAAGCATCAGTACTCACTGAGTGATGGTTGTCCATGCTCATTCCTTCCCTTTAGTAGGTATTTATGGGCTACCTGTGCAGGAATTTCTCCAACTCCTTTGTGAACCAGCTGAAAGGATCTTTGTCCAAAAACTCCTATGCCAACAGATTTCCGAAGTTTGCTGTTTAGAAGTACTTTGTAGTATCTATTTTTAATTCATCTCTTACCAGTTTTAATAAATGTCTCCTATTTCTAATACCAAGATTTGGTAACAATTCTGTATTTACTTTACTCACTGCCTTTATAATTGTATAAGCCTTAAATTTCCCCCATTTCAGCCTTCTAACTCTGCAAAGTGAAGTATTTCAGCCTTTTTAGCCTCTACTTGCACAGTAGCTTTCTCCATTCTCTTGATTATTTTATCTGTGATCTTCTATACTCTAACTCTATGTGTCCTAAAAATTCTCAAGGTACAGGTATATAAGGTTTTAAATAGCATTTATCTCCTTCTCAATACTATTCCTGATAATTCCAAAGACATTGAGGGCTTTTTTGAGAACAGGTATTCACTGAGCCAGCAATTTCAAAAACTGTTAGCAGAGAATCCAAGTTCTGCCTTTGAAAATCTGCCAGCATCTTATCAGGTTTAGATAAGATTTTTTCCCAGATTCATTAACTTTATCTACACTGAAACTCACATGCTACTACTTTGCCCATTTGTTACAACTTGTCTAGTCCTCCTGGCACAGCATTAGACTACCCAAAAGAGCTTGTTCATCTGCAGCCTTGGAGACTTCACTGCATACAAAACGACTAGAATTTCATTTACACCTTGCAATTCACAGTCTATTTTTCTGTTAATTTTTAAGAAAAGTGCCCACTGAAGAGTCTTTGACATTTTCCACAGTTACACCTATGAATTACAATATATCTGGATTGGAAATAACATTTGAGCTGTTTATCTGTTATTTAGGCTACTAAAACTAGCTGTAACTTGCTAGTAGCAAACATTAAGTGCTGGATACAAGAATATTTTAGAAAACATCTCCTCGGCCTTAGGTTGAACCCCAGATTATGAAGAGTAACGAAGTGGCGACAGGTGCTACTTCCCCATGGGCATTCTGTCACTGAACTCTAGCAACAGCAAGGCCTCAAAAACACCCGCAGTTGGGTCAGGGCACAAGCTAATTACTTTGCTGAGTACCTAAAGCATGCGGCAGCTATCCAAACCTCTTCTATGAGGAAACCGTCAAGGTATCTCAGCAACAGGATTTTTAAAGGTACAGTTTCTGTTGTTGTTTTCTGGATACTTAAAAATCTTTACAATGGCTACATTTCAGATTGGAGAAAGTAGATGAAGACATACATAGATCCATACTTGAGACCAACTTCAGGTATCTGGATTAAGTAAACTAACAATTTAACTCTCTACCTTTTTCTCTCCTCCATACTTTGATTGTAAAAGAGCTTTTTTTTTTTGTTAGGAATTTGAGGAGGAAGAGTTTATTAATCATGTCTGAGTCATTTCAATACTTAATACTTCAAAATTTTTCAGTCTTCATTCAGTAAAGGAAGATGAGCATTACATTGAAGATTTTAGCTCTAAAGACACGGTTGATTGACATCAGTGGTTGATGCTGCAACCTAGCCCAAAAACAACAGCTCAAAACCTAATGCACTCCCCTTCACAGAAGAGATGCATCTGCCTGGATCCAAAGTGCCGCTACTCCTATGATCAGTGCAGATTTGGGAATAGTGTCATGTTGTTTCCCTTGCACTACATTTCAATAAGCACAAAGTGAATGACAGAGCAGGCAGCCAGATAACAGTAAGTGATGCTCTGCCAAGAGCAGCAACAACTAATTAAGTTCTTGGTGATCAAAGTTCAATAATAATACTAGGTGACTTATACCTTCTTTACATTAAAACTTGGTGAATAAATGTAGTACAGCATGCGTATCTTAAAAAATACATGCTTATCTCCAATCTTCACTTTGCAAATTGACAACAGAGCTTTACCTCATCACAGGGAGGTAGCGAGAAGCCTTGTGCACTTATAACAGCTGTGATACAAAGCAGCAACAAACCTCTTTATCATTACAACGTACATCTCAGTTATTTTCATCTTCTGGATGCTGTAAAACTCTGCCGCGTAGAACAAAATGCCCTAAAGCCTCAGACTTTAACAGTGACTCATTCCTGTGCCACAGCTTTGTTGTCTGCAACTGCAGAATCAACCAGTGATTGCAGACTGGATCTCCTGATTTTTTTTTTTTTTTAAACAAGGAATGAGGCTGGTAGAAAGGAGCATCTCTCAAGCTACCTGTTTGAGAGCTTATTTCTGATGAGAGCACTCAGTGCTGTTTACTCTAAGATAATCATCCTTCAATTCAGTAAACATGCATACAGTGAAATAAAGCTTTACATCAACACAATGCAGTCAATGCTGTACATATTTCTATGGTTTAGAACCTCTTTTTACCATTGATAATGGTAAACATTGATAAAGGCACCAACTTCCTCAAAGCAAGCAGCAGAGAGTAAAATTCGTTTCCTCACAGCTGATAAGTTTCATATACTTTTATTTCTACTCTAGACTAGAAATACTGGAGAGCAGGAGATGGTTCCTCCTAAGCTCCACTCAGAATGGTGCACCAAGCCATAGTAAGAAATCTCACTGAAGTCATTAGGGTTATCTGTGTATCCAGGTATTGGGATGAAATGCTGCCTAAATCATGGAAAACAGTATCAATTTTGAAGTTGTTACAGGAAACTACCACAGATCTTATTAGCCCATCTCACTGTGGAATTGGCAGTGCGCTTAATGTAAACTTCAATAATGAAATAAAGTTGACTACAAAACCCTTCCCTTTGTGATCACTATCTTCTAGAATGTCTGCAAAGCACCACCAAGTACAAAGGGCAGAAAGACAGAGGGACAATCGCTGCCCTGGTCCTGCTGGTCACACTATTGCCCAATACAAGCCAGGATACTGTTGGCCTTGGCCACCTGGGCACACTGCTGGCTTCAGCTGCTGTCAAACACTGCCAGGTCCTTTTCTGCTGGGCAGTTCCCAGCCACTCTTCCAAGGCTGTAGCATTGCAGGGGATTGTTGTGACCCAAGTGCAGGACCCATAACAGTGAATCTTGTACCACTGGCCTCAGCCCATCGATCCAGCTCATCCAGATCCCCCTGTAAAGCCTCACTACGCTCAAGGAGATTGACACTTCCATCTATCCTGGTGTCATCTCTAAACTTCATGAGGGTGCACTTAATCTCCTCATCCAGATCATTGATGAAGATGTTAAATAGATCAGGCCCCAACACTGAGTCCTGGAGAACACCACCTGTGACTGGGCTCCCACTGGATTTAACTTCATTCACCATCACACTGTGGGCCCGGCCATCCAAACAAGTTTTTACCCAGAGAAGCATATGCCCAACCAAGCCATGAGCAGTCAGTTACAGCAATACCTTTACTAGCATCTCTCAAGTAACATTATACAGCTCATAGTCCAAAACCATTCAGACTTCAATGAGCTACAGTTCAAATCCAAGAAGGTTCCCACTGACTTCAATGTGAACTGGGTAAGACACTGTCATTGTCAAAGATGAAATGTCAGGTGAAGTACATGAAGAACACTGTGCAGAACCAGAAAAACATTTCCAAATTTTAGAGAAAAGACTCTTCAGGTACTGAAAAAAATAGGGCTTAGTATCAGGCTTTTGTTTTGGATGGATTGCAATGGATTTTTTCATTGGACAAAGCTTAAGGCTTGATCAGCACCAGAAAGAATTGATAAATGAAACAGAACTTGAAGTTCTAAGCCTCCAAAGATGTAGTTAAATGCCTTTCCCTTGTAGGTTTTTCTATCATTTTTAATTATATTTAAACTAGACAAGGATCTTTTTGATCTTTTTCACTTTTGGTTTCCTGGTAACTTTACATCCATGATAGGAGTACACGATACAAATTTTAAAAGTTAACAATGATGAAATCAAAGCAAGAAATTATCATTTATAAAGCTATAAAGTTCCAGATAAACCCTTCAGATCTTACTATGGAAGGTGATATTTCATCTTTAAGAAACATTAACTGTATCAGACATTGATTGCTTCATAGATCAGATTTTACGGTCAGGTTTATTAGAAGTGTAAATGAGTAGCAGCAATGGGCTGGCTGACATCGGAGGAAAAAATCTTTTTGAAACCTGTGCAAAGAAAGTAACTCATACATACAGTAACTATTCATTTGATTATCTCTAAAAATGTAAATACATAAAAACATTCTATCAAAATGAAAATTATATGTTCAATACCAGGAGCCTGTAACATAGGCAGGGAAAACCATCCTTATCCAGACAGGGAACTCAACATTGAGCTTGGCAGCCTACAAAGCACAAGTGCAGCACCGAGACTGGTCAGCAGCTGCAGTAGAAGGCAGTAGAGCCCTGTGCCATTAGCTTGGTTGGCTCCATACTTGCATTTTAACCCTCCAAAAGGAACTCAGCAGCACCTTGCCTTGAACTGTACCTAAGCAGAGGTATCTGGGTTACACTCCAAGCAGTTAGAAACCAGAGACAAAATTTGCTTTTGGAAAACACCTTCAGTATGATGCACACATTATGTAGGCTGCTGCTTATCAAACGTTTATCAAATTGGCATTTCTTTTGAAGAACAGTTTATATATATACCTTAGGAGTGTTTAACATTCCTTACAGATTTTTTTTTTAAGTAACATTAGTGTTGGTAGAATGTGTCTTACAGGCCATGAATCAGGAATGTCACAAGCGAAGTCCATACCCTAAGATCAAAGCTGGTCTAATAAAACTGTATCATGTACAGAAGTCAAAGAGTACCAACAGCATTACAGACTCAATAGCCTCTAAATTAGGTCTTGATGGTGATCAAGACCTAATTAATGATCTTGTGCTATCTGAGGACAGAAGAGGCATGATTAATGCCCATCTTTGTTACCACAAATTTTGCATCTCTATTAAATCTCATTATTAAAATCAGACAAGGGACAAGAAAAGGAAGGCTGCAGAAAACCTAGTCAGAGGAAGAAAAGAGCACACTTCCCTTGTAAAGCACATATTCTCTCCAGCTGTCTTCCCTTATGTGGTGCTATAGTATGACAGCACAAGACTCCCCATGTTCAGAGAAAAAAGAGAAGGGCTTGCTTCAAAAGCTCCTAATCGTACTAGGAAGAAAGATACGCAAGCAGGAGGGTATGGAGAAGACTTCATAGTATTATTCACAGGCTAATTTAATCCCTTCAGAAATGGTGCATGAAAGAATCTCTTGATCTTGAAGACAGAGAAAGGAGGGTAATTTCTCTCAAGATCAAGTTAGTTTTTAGGAATCTTCTCCCCTCCCCAAAACAATCTCAATTGAAACTAAAGAATTAGACTACTAACAAAAAACAAAAGGGGAAAAAAAAGAACTAAACCAATTTAAATATTGTTGGAATTGTACCACAAAAGTCAGAAAAGCTTTTTTTCTGTTGCAAAGCAGAGGCTAAGCGAAGACTTTTCTAACCTTAGCTTGAAAGTTAATGATATCACAATACTGAAGTTATTCTTAAAGTGAAAAAAAAGACACAGCCCCTGCATGGATCACTTGTGTCACTCTCACTTCCCATGCCAGGACCATAAGCTATACAGAATTAGTTTAAAAACACTAACTCCTAAGCCAGACAGTCCAAGTGTGATGTATCTCTTGTGCAATGATAATTTCAGAAGTCAACGGAACTCTGCTGTGACATAACATAAGGAACTGATCTCCACCAGATTCATTCTAAAAGTCTACGTGAAAGAGAAACAAACATTAGCGCTGTTTGAGAATTTTTTAATTTGTGAGATATGGAATAGTAGGAGTTTGTACTGAGTCCTATAAGCCACTCAATGACCAAGCAATGAAAATAAAACTGAACAGAATTTACAAACACTCCCTCCTCTTCCCACTGCAAGTACTGTTTAGTATGCAACTGGACTATAACATTTGTAAGCAGTTTAAAATTAGTTGTGGAAGAAGTGATTGATGACCTGAGTTCCCACAGCCCTTCCAATGAAGGATTTCCAATTTGAAATATGTTTATTATGAATTACTGGTTTGTTATTGGACTTAATGAAAGCGAGTTTACGGAACAACTCAAGACCTGTGCAAGTGGAAACACTTTCAGCGGGTAACCTTTCCCTCAGTCTTTTGCATACTTTACAGAAACGGACCATCTAGTTGGAGTTCCATTCTTTGCATACAGAACCAGTTTATTGACTGAGCAATGTTTCTTACCTTGGAAGCCACTTACTCAAAGTTAAAAAACATTGTGACCTCAACCTCTTACTCGTGGAATAAATTAACATCAGTGTCTCAGACAGAGCTTTATACTATTTGGCAAAATTATGAAAAAGCATCTGAATACTAGATAAGAGAAGTTGTATCTTTTAAAGATGTCCTTATAAGAAGAACATTAAGCAGAACGGTCCTTTGAGTACAAGATGATAGAAATTTCTTGACAAAATATGCCTCAAGTTCCAGAATTTGTTTCCTAAGCAGCTCTAGTCCAAGGTTTTTGTTTACTAATCAAATCCTACAGTAGGAAAGAGAACACACCCAGTGAACTACACAACCATTCCACAGCTTGCCACTGTTTAAGCAACTGGTATTCCCTGGAGAACAGAGACTCCCATCCCTCACAATACAGCTGGCACACTACCTGCGTTAAGGAAATTGTGACATAGTTGAACATGGCTACTGTCACCATCTCAGTCCCAAAAAGCAGCATTTCACCAAGAAAAAAAGGTCATGGAAGCACTGGTGATGCAGACAGGATCCTTGTTTTTTCAAAAGGAGCAATAGTGATCACTGTCCCTCTGCAGAAGCAGTTGACTCAGAGACATTCAATGACAGGGTGGTAATAACAGTCAATACACAAGAGCCCCTGCAGCCACCTCTTAAAACCTCTCAAAACTCCCTGGTATCAGTTTTTAAGTCAGCAGTTCAGCTGACCATAGATCTCATTTAAAGCAGAAACGATTCCTTGCTAGAGTGTGATGAAATGACTGCAAGGCCTGTAACAAAAGATAAATTAGATTACAATTAAAAGCATACCGGAATCAGTGAAACGCTCCCTGTGGAGAAATTAAAGGCGCTTCTAAAGTCTAAGGTCATTGCACAGTACTGAAAGTCCATGTCAGCACAAACACTGATACATTCTCATTTTCTTTATGTTTTAACAAAGGCTTCCAGAACCTCCCCATCCACTTTTGACCCTTACCAGCAGGAAAAAGTAACAGAAGAATGGAATTCCCAGGGTGTTTTTCTGAAGGACAAAGCTGCCATGTTCCTCGTTTCACCAAACAGTAACTGTAGTACCTCAACTGCAATGAAAACAACTTACATTTAAAAGATGAATGCTGGTGTTGCCACTAGTCACCATTTGACAACAGCAGAAATATCAGAACTGCATAGTATCTTTCATATATGCAGATATTATTTTAATCAGTGTATAAATATTTTCATTGCACATTTTAGGTTAGAATTTGAATCCCAATAGCCAAGGACAAAACAACGGGGCCAGCATCAGATTTGTTATTAACTTGAAAAGAGAAAAAAAAAAAATTCAGTGTTAGAATGAATACATCTCACTGGAAACTGCAAAGTTTCTCAATCCAGCCTATACACATTGACCTAGTTTGGTAGCACAGTTAATACCAAACAGCTTGTTCGAACTGGTGTAATTTCTGTCCAGTGAGATGGCTCTTCAGTAGTCACTCATTTTCAGATGAAGCCACATTCACTCAGGAAGTCAGAAGGGAAAAAGAGATGGTAAAAATTTAAAACAATAATCGAAAGGTAGCCAGAATTTCCATGCTCCTTCTGTTATTCATCTGATTAAAAGCCATATATATATGTCGGTATATTTTGAATCAGTTCTCTCTCCAGGCTACAGGCAAAGTATGCAATGTAAAATTCTGTCTGCCTCTGTGTTATGTATGAGTGATACGTTTGATTTCAGCTGTCTTCTCTCCTGGGTTGTTGGCCAGACAGTGCTTGTAATTTGATTTACTCTAGAGGGCGATTTGTAGACATCTAATCTTATTTATCTGAAGATTGCATGGTGTGTAATTTTATCTTCTACGTTGTATGCCCGTAAATGCACAACTAACATGCTATTCCATATCTGTATAGAAGAGCATGTAAAACTACCTGTTCATTAGAGAATAGAGTTCCAATGAGCTTGGTCCCACAGTCTATCTTATCATTCATCCATTAGAGGATCATAAAAATTAAACCTAAATCCAAATCATTTAGAACTAATACAAAAACACTAAGTAAAATAGTACGCTCCCATCATCTGTTCGATAACTACATATGTGTACAGATACACAGACAGTTTAACACTCTACAGCACTGTTTTCCATAAAATAGCATCAACTGAATTTGAAAAGTGTAATACACCTCAGTACACAAACCTCAACACTAAATTATGTAAGCAATGCCTCCTATTTTACAAGCACTAGATGTGAAGAAGGCTGAGGTGATCAGTTTGAAGGCCAAGCAGGAACAGTGCACACGATCCAGAATGCCTGCTGGACTTCAGTGCTCATCTTGACAGGAGTAGTTTGAGTTTGACACTAAACGAGAACATTTGACTTGCAGGCATTTTCCTTCCAGTGACATGGAGCACTCCGAAGCTCCAAAGATCTCCAAGATTCCCCAAATTCCAAAAGAAAACCATTTTCGCTATGTTGTTGTTCCACATCTAATCAAGGTCAGAAGTCCACCAGAAAGAGGTTCATGAGTTGGGAAAATAAACACTATACTTCACCTCTTCCTCTATGATTGAATTTCTCATACCTGTAAGCACGTAGCTTCCAATACACGATGCTAAAATTCTGATTTGATATCAGTTTCAGGTGTCAGTTTTAGAAAACATGTTTTTCTGCAGATACACAGACTAGGTGAGCTACAGTGCTGTGTAGAACACAGGAGGAATTTGATATTCCTGAGAATATTATCAATAGAACCAAGAAAACACACTTTGCCTCCCTGTATTTCTTCCTCTTCAACACAGCAGTACATTAAACAGATTTGTTGACATATGTAGGATTATTTCAGCAGAAATGAGGAAGCAATGGATCAGCATTCACACCTCATTTCCCATCACACCCCACCAAAACTGATGACCTCTCTCATGCAGTACACTGAGCTGAGGGATCGTATCACACAATGTGAGAGAGAACACGTCCACAACAGCTTTTTTTTTTTTGCTTTGTCACAGGTAAGAGCATAAATCTATTTCCCATATGTATAGATGTGTTTGCTTTGAATGTACAAAGCAGCATTGCCACGTAATTACCATCTGCCACTTCAGCAAGGGAGAGAGAGCTGTCAAGATTTTTTCCTTTTTGTTTTGTTTGCAACCTTTTCATGGATTTCAAGCAACATAAAGTAAACGTATGTAATATAAACTACTACAAAGTGGTTTTCTAAGTAACAGTCAGCAACAATTCTACTTTGAGGCTACCTTGAAAGCTTTCAGAGTAGAACTCAAGTCTTCAAGTCAGCACCAAGTCTTAAGTCTTCACATGTAAAAGGTGCCAATAGCAGGACAAGACTACTGAAAGACCAAGGAAAGAAATGATCCTGCCTGGCAGTGCACACATCTGAAAGTACTGACAAAACCCCATGCACACCAACTAGCAACACGCATCATCATTGAGCAGAGGTCCTCAATTACTGTGCTGAACTGCACTGGCATTTTCTGCAGCTGATAGACATCCTTCAGAGACAAAACTGAGAGCACCACATAGGGAAAGCCTTGGAGGTTAATGCATATAGGAGCTGTTTGACATTTAGTATTTACAAACAAGTATTAAAGCTAAACTAAAAATCTCGCTGAACCCAATGCTCCCTCCACCTTCTGGACCTTCTCTCATTAGGGAAAGACAGAACTCAAGGTCTTTGAACAAATTAACTTTTCTAACCGGAACCACAACAGTGGAGATAACTAACATTAACCATGCTTGGAGACACAGATCAAAAGTGACTTTATCACTGGGGCATCAGCTGAGGCATTCAAAACGTAAGAAATCAAAGGACTGGTAATTCATGTTGCTTTCACATGTAACTGACTGCTGTGAATTAAATTATTTCACTCCGGTAAACTTTCAGCAAGAGCTATCCCCAATCTGAATAGCAGCTGTCTGGAAAAAGGTCCCTAAAGAAACAAAAGGATTGTTTTAGGAAAATAAGTAGCATTTCTATGAAAATTCCATCAGCATAGAACTGTGCTCTGTCTTAATAAACATACACCTAAAAGTGAAAAAATAACTCATAATTCAAAATATGTTTTTCACCATCCCAGTCTTCTGGAGACACATGAAGAAAAAAACATGTGCCTTGTCTGCACATACTAACCTTGTACAAATAAATCCACTCTAATCACAAGAAAGGTGAGAATAAAGTAAATCAACTTTTGAGTGGTTTCTGTGCATCTCTCAAATTAAATCCCAAAGCAATGATGAGCTTGTTATAAGAATAACCTGATATAGATTATTATTCAGCAATGACAACCAGCAAAATAAGACCATCTTAAAAACAGCACTTGGCAGTGGTTATCAAATCCAGCTTGTTACAGTGTTACCATCATTTATAAAAGTGCACTCTAATTAAGGTAAATGAGATAGCAAAACCAGTGACATTGTTAACTTAATGACCCATAGCCAAATCATCTAAAAATTCTTTGAAGTTTGACTTAATTGTAATGGATATAATATTGAAGAATATAAAGCAGCTCTGGATGCCTTGTAGAATAACCTTAATGATCTTTCTCTCATCTCCCTTGAATTTGTGTTTGTGTTTGTGTGTGTGTGTGTGTGTGTGTGTGTGTGTGTGTGTGTGTGTGTGTGTGTGTGTGTGTGTGTGTGTGTGTGTGTGTGTGTGTGTGTGTTCAGAATACTGTTTAAATCCATGTATTTAGTACGGAAGTGAATTCCAGTTAACAGCTAGTGACATCCATGTTCACCAAACCAATTGCCACCCCATATTTTAAACTAGTAAGGTACAAGAACTTGGCAGCTATTAGAAGGAAGCTGAGTTTTGATTGGATTTCAATTCTGTCAAGTGAGTTTTTGTCACTGCAAAGGATAATTTTGCAGATTCTAAAGGTACTTTAACATTTTTAATACAAAGCACGCAAAGAATACTTTAAATTAATTACCAACATAACTTGTTCTACAAGGCAATCTCAGAAGCATCACAGTGTATTGTGGGCTTCCAACCAAAACAAAACCCATTAAGAAAAATTCAGCTTTACTGCAAATGGTAAGATTAAGTTACTCTGGGGATTGGTAGTGAAATCCAACATACTTATTTTCCTTTACCTGAATTATGAGTGCATTGCTTTCATCTGCAGAGTGAGACTTGACATCTATTAAAAATTTGTTATTAGACAGAAATAGGAAGAATATTTCTTTTTTCTTCTAAATTACTTGATTATGAGCTCCAGAAGGAGAGTTACCTCCCACGTAATGCAGAAGAATCAAATCTGTTTAAGACTATTGGTACAGATCATGGAAAACATTTGGAGCATTCAAAAAAGATGTGCAAGTTATGTAGTATTTCTATACTGGTTATTAGAGGGTAAGGAAATAAAAAGCATGTGTACAGGAAGTATAACAGAAAAAATCCTTTAATCAGTTTAGGCTGCAGTCTTTTGGTGCAGGACAGCACGGAACAGGACTATTGCACACAGCAAGTTCATCCACGAAGGAAAAAGACAGAGTTAATTAGTACATATGACTGTTAGAGACAGGTTTTGAATACCAGTAATACATTTAGAGTGATCTTTGTTTCACACGAGATAATAAAAAGATCCACCACTACTCACAAAATTCCTCTGCTAACATCACTCTCCACCTCCAACTGTACATGCCAAAGACAGTCCAAATGCTTTGTGATTTACCCACCCGCTCCACGACGTGAGTGATTATTTCATAAGCCGTAATTGCTGCATTAGCCAATCATCCTGTGCTTCAAACCTCAGTCCAGTGTGCCAAGCACAAGACCTAGGGAAGTTTTAGCTTTAATCCTGAGCACAGGCCTTTATGCCAAGCTGAGCTCTGTAGAACAGGATTCAGAAAGATCAGTGATAGCCTGTACTTAAGATTCATGAATTACCACTTTCAGTCCTGTGTCACATGCAAGTTTTTCATGCGAGGTCTTGTTAATGAAAACATCTTTCCCCTTTCCTGTTTAAAAGCTCATTGAAGCATCTGTATTTTAGATCTAATATCATCTTATTTCTGAGTGTTTTTCAACACAGCTCAGTAAAACAGAACCGCATGTCAATTTTTCCCCTCAGTAACACTTCTGCAGAGCAGACCACTACAGTATAGGACACAAATATTATTAGTGAAAGGGACTCCCTGGACCCAGGACTGCCAGGAAAAGCAGTCACATTACTTAATTTCCATAAACTGGTCAAACTATGTTTTAAAACTAGTCAGTTCCTCTTATACTTCTACAGACTATTATTCCAGAATTGTCTTTAATTACCATTATTTTCTTGCATGACAGAGCTCATTTTAATTTCCTCTGAAACAGTCATATTCTAAAACCATAATTAAAGTACAAGCAACATGTGCAGTGAGGATTCAGCAATCCAAATTTCAGCATAGCCTGTACAACACAAAGACTCTGGATTTGTACAAGGGTCACTAGAGTTCCCATTGCCCAATTATCACATATTTACTAATGCTAGCTAAAGTGGAATTAGTTTGGATTTGCTTGCTTAGGCTGTTAATCATATTTTCTTCAGTAACACAGATCAAGTATTAAACTGAGCCTTTTCAAGTGTGTTTTATCATAAATACGTAGCAAATGCTAGAGTGACCAGCATTCCTAGCCAGCCATGGGGAGATTTCAGTCTCTTGCCTGTCACATGCTGTCTAGATGAACAGTTGAACCACAAGTCTCTTCTGTTCAGTTAGGATGGAGCTCTGATCTCTGTGGAGCACCTAAGCCTTCATTTCACACACCTGATACAAACTTTCAGATGTAACTACTAATGCTACATATACAAATTAAAAATATATTTTTAACAAAATCACATTGGCTGAAGTAGGAAGAAATATGATCCTATATATCTTGGTGAACTCATCTGTTTTTCATTGCAAAATCCCTGACCATATATAGCCATAATTCTAATACTACTAACATGATGATTTTTGTATTGCTCTGCTTTGCTCTCTTGCTAACAGGAGACTTCTGTTTTGGAATAGAGCTACATGATCCCTTGGAACCATTATAAACCATCACACAAACTGCCTTCAGACTTCTACAAGCAATGAGAACAGAAGCAGGAACCACAAGTTGGCATGAACAGTTGCCACTTGCTGCAGTTCTGCATACATGCAGTGTTCTCATACGTGTTTTGCTAGAAATACTGACAATGGCTGTTAAAAAGACGACAATGAAAGTATGGCATCATACTATTAGTTGAACCTTGAAAAATAATGGTTAAGACTGAAGTGGTCTAACTGGTGATCAAGAGGTTGCTTTAAGTCCACGGGAAGTTAGTGTTCAGCTGCTGGATTTGGATTTTGTGCTTTTTGCCTGCTCAAGGAACAGAGTTAGAGCCACCAGCCACTGGTAGTGATGCTAGAGCCCATATTAAAGCTGCTTCTCTGGATTTGGTTAGAGTTTATGATAAGCTTCATTTTAAGCTGATTCGATGTTTTCCCAGTCATAAATCCATTCTCACACCGACTGCCTGGTGACCAAGTACTTGCAAGTTCAAGCTTTAACCTTACCGTCACTCTGAGTAGACCCCTCTTCCATAGAGGATCTCCTCTACGGAAATACCTATTTTAACGAGACCTGTAGGAATCTCAGACTCAGTCTCTATTCCTCTGCCTAGCTCTGTGGAAATCAGTTCATTGCTGCAATAGCTATTAGAAGCTTCTCTTTCACACACACATTGAGCACCCCCATCTTAGAAACCCAAGCAGAAAACAAAGTGTTGGAAAGCTACACATTTAGAAACAACATTGATAAGTCCTGTATAAATTATGGACTGAATTCTGCTTGCTTACATCTGTCAACGAGCAGCCTTTCCAACGTAAAACACTTCTGATCTCACTTGCTTCTATAAACTTCTGCTAAAATTTGTACGCAACAAATGGAATTTTCCCTCTGCTACACGTTGTCTCACTTCAGTCTACGCTCCAAACCTGACACATGTTTTTGGATGCTATTTGCAGATTAATACAAACAGAAGATTCATGCTGCATTTAAAAAAAAAACAACTAAACAAAGAACCAACTGCTACTGGGTTTATGCTTAGAATTTTCAGGTTTTAAACACAGTTTTCAATCTTTCTACAGTCAATTCAGCAACACAGATATTTACTAGTATTCTCACTAGGATCTTCTCTCTTCATCAGACCAGGTGAACTTTTTAAAACACCTCTGTTGAAGAAGAGATACTTTTTCAGTGCAGCTTCTGAAATCTTACAGCGACAAAGTGCTTTCTGTACATTGAGCTTCATTGTTAGAGGTGAAAAAATACGACAGTCTAATAAAATGTTGGGACTTCAGAGACAAAAGCAAGCTCACAAAACTACTCGCAACAACTTAAGGGATTATTTTCCTTTTACAGTTTCAGCACAGATAGGAAGGTGCTGTCTTGCTAGATGGCCTCATTCTCTTTTAAGCAATTTCAATGTTATTTAAGGAATAAATAGAGAATGAGGGATTTGCCTTTTTAAAGAATCTCCAATGCAGTGCTGTCAGCTTCCCTCTTACTGTCTTTTAATAGTATTTGTAATGGAGCATGAAAAAGCCCTAACTCACGTAACTCTAAGTTTTCTATCACTAACAAGTATGAACTCTGAAGACTGGTGTTGTTCATGTAAGTAACTACGCAAAATGGACTGGAAGCCCAAATTCTCTTCTCCATAGGACAGCAACTTCAAATAAAAAAAAAAAACCAGTGACTAGCATTTGAAAATACTTCTCCCCAAGTGAAGGCCATTCAATTCCCCCATTCTAGAGCTATGTACCTCAAAACTGCTACTCTCAAGTGGCAGGGAGAGCACATGCAGATATAAGTTACATTCCTAAAAGGTCCCCTCTCCCTAAGGCCACATCCCTTCCAGTTACATATATGTGTGGATACGTATGTAAGTAGAGCAACTGTGCCACAGGATGTCAAAAGACGAAGAAAAGATGTCAAGAGGTTAAAAGGACAGAGGAATTCCCATTAAACCTGCAACTGGCCATTCTTTTCCATGAAGCAGAAACACAGCAAGGCCTGTGGAAGGTCTTCAGTGCTACAACCATCAGTGTGGAATGCAGGAAAGAGCCTGCTGTCTGATGTCTGAGCCAGCCACACAATCCAACAGTGATATCCATAAAGAGAGGTTAAAATTGTTAGTGAAATGGTGTGCAGGCATTGACACTAGTTACACTGAAGTACAAACCTCTGACATTGTTTATGTATTCTGGGGTGTTCAGTCAAAGCATTGCCATTTTCGTAACTTTTATAACTTTGGAATAATATCCCTCCAGACAAACCCATTTTGCCTTTCTGTTCACAGGTGTTAAACTTTTCTAAGACTCCTACACCAACTATTATTGCATGTGCACTTTATTTGCAGCTATGCAGAGGAAGACAGTTGAGGATGAAGACCAGTTACTCATTTCACTGGCTTGTAAGAGCTGGGTCTGCTAAGCCACCCAGCTATATGGTCATCCTTCTGTAGATACTTGGATTCCAGCCATGTTGTTTCTAGAAAGATTTAAAAAACCTACACCACACACATTCTTTAATAGGCAGTCAGTTAGAGTTATAATTCTGTTTGGAGAGTACCTATACTGTCAACACAATTCATTGCACAGATTCCCAGATCAAGCTGAAGCACGTATACCACAAGTTTTAATAAAAACAAAAAAAGGAAAATTAAGTATCTTTGTCTGTGATTTCAGACCAAGTATATACTATCTTTGTTTCAGTATGATGACATTTTATTCTCTATATTTAATACTATTTCAAGTCTGAAATTTTTCCAAACCATCAGGTTATGTTCCATTATACAAATAATTCAAAACAATGAGAGAGTGACAAGAGAAGAAGAGACTGTGTTTAGGGATTACAGAAATATGTAAGTTAATTGCTGAAAAATTATTAGCATTGATGGCCCATGCACCTTGTATAGCATGACTCTGATTTTTCAGTAGAGACTCCTCTCAAGTAGTCTTTAGATAAGTATGTCAAAAATCCATCAACATTCATAGTGAGTGGTGGAAAATGAGAAATTCTAGAAGAGAGGCATTTTGTGACCAAAAAACACATTGGTATTGATGTATTCAGCACTGAAATAGAATTGAATTGAGGATTTGGGGAACTTCTGTACAGACATTACTCGATAGTAACCACAAGTCAGAACTTTCTAGTTACTATATAGCAAAAATCATTGCACTTCAGCTTTTGTTATTCTGTACCTGAAGAATGTTACAGTGCATCAAATATACACAGTGGCAATGAATGCTTTAGCAAATGACAAAATGCTGACAGTTATTGTGGAATCACCTGCTGGTATAAACCTTATGAACTTTGAAACATTTATTTTGATTTGTTAATTGGCATTAGGTAAGGCACATGAAAAGCAGTTACAAAAGCATCTCAAAAAAAAGAACAGTCCTAGTTTTGAAAGAAGCGTTCACACCATAGCTGCTTCTTCAGTCTATCAGTTCTGTCTTGAAATCCCACTGTGACCAAACAAAATAAAAATCAAGGGAGAACTGTTGTGAACTTGAGTACTGACTCGACCATCTACTCCCTTCCCACTGCATCTGGCATTTCAATATCCCCACAGCAGAAGGGAGTCATCAGGAGCCCTCTGCTAAGACTCGTGGAGCATTAGTGGTAACACATACGCATTTGCACTCAGATTTCTAACATCACACTAAATCTATTCTTGCTTGAAAACTCTCACTTTGAAGCACTCCAGGGATTTGTTCTCCCATTTCCCTGAGCTGATATGAATCAGTGTTATTTGTTAGTTCCAAAATGCTCTCTGTTGTAAAACTTTATAGAATTTCATACTGTATTACAAAATTTATTTCATATTCCTTAATCTAGCTACTTATTCTGTCTCATGATTCATTTTGTTAAACAAGCCAGTTCCCATTCCCATTGCTCGATTTTATTATTTCCTTTTAAAATTCTAATATTCCTTTAAATTATGTGGCTCTGCAGCCAACATGTTCTGCTCACTTAAACAGAAGGTACATTTGGGGCAATGCTCCTTTTTGACTGAAAACCTAAGCCATCTTTAGTCTGTTTCCACAGTAGGATACCAGCAAAAACATAAGAGAAACCAGAGTTCAGAGACAGAAATGCATATGGATAACTAAAATAGAAAAGGTAAAATGTAATCAATGCTTACTAACTTTCATATAGGATCTAAAGACTTTTTACTTTAAATTTGTTTTACAGCAACATTGTAATTGGCTTCATTAGTCTAGAAAATTGTCGCTGCAAGTCAGACAGGCTGACTGCCTGGCTCCTGCAGTCAGAAAATAACATTAGAAAATGCTAATTGTTAAATGAGATTTCGAGCTAGAATATCCTATATGGAAACACATTGCACTTTAAACACACAAATACAGGGAAAACAGGGATTTTAAAACACAAACTCAAATCATCACTAAAATGGGAAATGTGGTGCCTAACTCTAGAGATTCAAGTTTATTTGAAAAAGCACACACAATGTACCCAGGAAGCACTAAAGCTTCTAATGAAGTAATTCAACAAAAAACGAACTCTCCGTGCTCTGCTAAACAGTTTGCACTTTATTTTTTCTAATATTTGTAAGAAACATGACATAGCACAAGTTTCTAACAAAAATCAAGGTTCAAGACTGATATTGTTAAACAGCAGAAACATGAGGGAAAAGCTTTTTTTTAAGCTTTGCTTAACATATTTGCATTCTCAAAGTACTTATTCGCAAGAAGTCCCACCAATGCTTTCATTGCTTTGAGAAGAAGCAATTACAAGACCTAGCTTTTTACAAAATGGTTTTGATGGTCTTCCTTAAGCAGAGATTTAGATCTTCAGAAATTTCTGTTATTTTATTAAATACTTAGGTATTCAAGTTTGCCTCTAATTGTCATAATATTTTCCAATACTTGTTCATTAAAATATTAGCACAGTTTGAAAATGTTTGTAAAAAACAGACAATAGTTTCTCTAAAAAGGGCTCTTTCACCTAATTACTCCATTGAGGCTTCTTCAAACTGTTAATTTCCTGTGAAGTAGCATGCAATGCCTCTATTTGTGAAGTTGAGATAACTATCTCCACACAAAACCCAAAATAGATAAATCTAAAGAAATAAGCTATTTAAAAATCACTTTGAAATCTGTAATTTACTCAGGTCTTTATTTGCATATTGGGGGGGGGGGGGAAGATGAGATAGTCTCCTGATCTCTCATGGAAGAGAATGCATGTTAGCCAAGAAAAACTTCACAGGTCTGCAAAACCAGTTCATGAATCTTAACAGACTTTCAGAGCTCCGTATCGAGTTCTGGATGTAAATGACATGACAATCTTGGCTGGAAAACAATATTCAAAGATCTGCACAGAGCAGAGTTTTATTAGGATTGAAATCTAGAAAGTGGCAGGAGAAATTAGTGAAAGAAACAATGTTCCTTAGTATTCCTCCCTTAGAAAGATCTGAAGAAACACCTATAAGGAACATTGCAATGAACATCCATCTTCCCAAACACTTGTATATACCCACAGGGGCCCAAAGCTCTTAGCAAAGAATTTACCACCACAGACAGAGCATCACAAACCATGGAATATTCAGAAAGAGATGCAGAACACAAATTTTTAGACATTTTGTCTGGAAATTCAATCTAGCAACAATAAACGGTGCACACTACAGAAGACAGTTTCCTTGCTTTGCCCACATCTTCAAATAGGTCCCAGATCCTGCTTTGTCCATCTGAAGAGAATAAACAACCAGCAGAAAGAAACACTAAGGGTTTCACTGAGGAGACAGCACTTATCAGACACTCAAGGCCACACACTGGAAGCAGCAAGAGCAGACAAGATGTACTAGTTACAGAATCCAGATGGACGAAAAATGGATTTGGAGACTCAGTTTCCGGCAAATCTTGCAGCAGTTTACAATAGCTCGTTAGCTGTCTGCTCCGTGCTATTGCTAGGACTTCGCCTGTTCCCTCCACCACAGGCAGGTAGTACACCAAGACCCAAAGCGAGAACTGGGTCAGTTGACATGCAGGAGCACGTTCCCTTACCTCCATGTAACGAAGAAATGCAACATCAGCAGCTGACAGCCAAGAGCCCCCAAAGATACTGTCAGGGAAGGTGTCATCACCAACCTCCAATCACTCAAGTTCTGTCACACAGCATTCAGCTGCCACCACTTTTTAAGATTACTGGGAAAGAGTAGGGTTTGGTTAAGAAGATTTAGGGACAAAATCTCTAAGAAGAGCGCAGTTTGGTGCACCAGTACCTGCACCTAGTGAAGATGAAATACACACACACAGATGCACTGAGCTATTAGTTACTGCTTAGGCTTCAATATAATCAGGATGCAGTTAGCTGCTGACAAACGCTATCAAGCAGCAACACCTTTGACACTTCTATAATACTCTATGTTCAAAAGATCAAAGAAACTCACATTTATATATTATTTAACACAGTAATCCAGCAAGATGCTTTTTCTGTGTGCTTCCCCACGTGCTTTGTAAGAGATAACAATTACAAAAGCTATTTTCTCTTGTAAGGCTAATGTAGTTTTTAAGATAATGTTTACGTATTACTACAAGATACATCTTCCTGCAATTGTTCAGCTAGTTACTGGAGAGAGAAAAATAGAAATAAGCAAAACCAAGATCTCCATTAAAAAAAAAAAATCAGCAGCAGACCATTATGCTGTGCCAAGGAACCACTGTCTTTTCTGCCCAGCCTTCATCAAGTAGTCATAGCCATACTTCAAATTGAAGTTCACTATAGCACCAGAGATTCTGCAGCACTGTAAGATCTTCTTCCCTGCACTGTGGCTTAAAGCAGATGCCTACAGAAGAGTCTTAGGACAGGCAAAGTATGATAATTTTTCTTCTCAGACTCCATTTGTGTTCACCGGGTTGGAGCCAGAAATGGTCTGTGTATAAGCTCTCACTCCATTAACCTTTCCAGTCTCTCACTGAACCCACACAGACCTTTCATATCCCCAACCTCCTGCAGCAACTAGTTTCACATTCTGTACATTCTCAAAGTTCACATGGATTCAGATCATGATCAACAAACCAAGAATCATTAGGCAGTAACAGACCATTAAAAAAAGCCTGTTGCAGAGTTTTTGGAGCTTATTCTATTAAACAGCGTTACTGGTATATAAACTACAGGCCTTGAAAGAACCAGCTCAGATTCAAGGAAGACTGTTCTAAGACAAAATACAGTGGTTTAACATCTCTATCTCCATCAGATAAGGACTTTGGCAGTTATCATCTTTCTTCAAAGGAATCTTGTTAATTTGCTGCTACTCTTCACATTTTGCCTGAATGTAAGTTAGTTACCAATGGACTGGTTGAACTGGAATAGGCATTCCTTTACGTGAATAATGAGAACACAGAAATACAGGTGAAGTTAAGCTCTAACTGCTCATGGCAAATCTATGAAGTCTAAAGGACTTACTGAAATTAAGGCAGTGCATCCTCTCACCATGAGACACTTTTCTGTAATGAAATACTTTTTCCTTCCACTATCAATTTTGTTAGCTATTGCTGGTACATCCAACATCAGCTGATTCCATGCGCATAAGACCTGACATTTCCTTAATTAATTAGTTGCTGAATTACTTAAGTTCTGTATGAATTATGATTAATGAAATTTCAAGCATAAGGGTCTTTTTCTGTCAATGCTTGAAGGAAGTACGCTTTTGATCTCAAGCATACACAATATTGATCAGCTCTGAAAACACCCAGACAGTGATCCATATGCTGTTCTATAAAATCAAAATGACTTCCAAATACAGAAGTACCTCAGGCATAAATAAAGAAAAGGGTTACCCCAGTATTAACTGCACTGGCTGCAAGAGATATGTGCTGAGGTATTGATAAGCACATTTGATTTGCTGTGAATTCCTGTAACGTCATCAGTAAACAGACCTTGCACTGTCTGAAAGAAGCATTGTTTTGCTTAAGAAAAACATCTGTGTTTAAAGAGGATGAGACAAACAATTGATGAAGAGTAAAAAAATTTTCTAAGCAAAAATTAATCTAAGAAAAAACATTTAACTGATACTTACACTTCCAAGCAGGACCTGTGAAATTTACTTGGTAAGGAAAGAGAACATTGCATAAACAAGAAAATTAAGACAACAACGAACCCTCAGCTATGAGAGTTGGACAGGTAAGTGAAAACTACCTTATGAGCTTGTAAAGCCACATGTTCTCCAAATGGGCTTTCTTGTGTCTTTTACACATCAACAGGGGATTCATAACCCTGAGTCCAGCTATGAGCAACCCTGAGCAACCAGTTCACCTTGGTAAAATATGAAATTCTACTATTTATATTCATGTCAAATAACATGCTTCTTCAAAGCTGCATTATATGGAGAGCTCTGAACCTAACTGAGAGTACTTGTTTATTCTGATTCCAGAACCAAAACACGTTTACTTTGCACTTAGAATAAAAATACCAAATGACAGACAGAAAAACTGCATGCAACTTGTAAAAAATGTCAAGAGTAGGTAAGCAGCTGGAACCATACAGTTTCCATTGCATTTTTATACCTTTCTCCAACATAGATGTTTCAGTGGAACAAGTAAAGCAACAGGGAATACATTAAGAATAAAATTGGGTTTGTAGACCTAGCCAGCACAGTTCAGTCAATAGTTACAGTCTCAGTGTGCTTTCAGGGGCTATTATCCTCACTTCAGCACTCTATTGTTTTAGTCCATCTACAAAGCATGAACACTTGGAAGCGTACTATTCCTTTCCATCACAGATTTCGTTTGCACTTAAACATTGCCACTATTGAACAGACATGCCCTCTGATATCTACTGTAGATCAAAAAGTTTGTCTTACAGATCGCTCTTGCCTGAAGAAAATGTAGTAATTATAAATTATAGTTTCTGTCCTGATTCCATGGTCTCCTTCAGTTTTAGTTGTAGGTTTTCACCACAGACACTGCCCATTTCCATGGTTATCAGTAAAATGCTCTGTGCTGTTTTCAGTCCCAAAAGGCAAACTAGAGGGTATTGTAACACTTTATCAGGATATGGGGAAATAAATTTTCTACTGTTGCAAGCACAGCGCATTTCTCCTTTGCCTGAAACAACCACTGACAGCCTATTTGGCCCCCAGTTCCTACATCCCTCACACAGCCAATGGTGCTCGGTGCGGTACTTGCAAAGGATAACTTTCCCACTGCTGCTTGTCACATCACTTAATAGCACATAGGAGGTTTTTAGATATAGCAGTCATGAACCACATATACAGACACTCACATTATTTGATACAGAATTACTTGATCATGAAAACTCCATAGATTCAGGAGAGTCTGTATTTGTGCCAGACCTGTCATTCTGTCACAGATCTCCCAGTCAGACTGATAAGAGAATGCTGAATAAAGTTATTTCTTCTTACTGTAGAAGACCAAAGACCATTAAGTACTCAGCCAATAATACTTTAAAGTGATTTAAACAAAAAAAGATGAACTCTTCTGGGGGTCTTCCAGGAACTGAATAATTTTAAGTAGGATTTGGAGGTAAAAGCCAAAATAAGTTAAAGCTATAATCTGAACGACAGCTTTTTTGTAGTGTTCAACTACACAATCACCTTGGTATTTTTGGTCTTAATCTGAAAATAATCAATCCACAGTACAAGTCCTATTCAGCAATTCCTCTTGCTCCAGCAACAAGAATAGCAGTACCCTTAACTGCAGAAATCATAATCTGCTACCCCAGCAACAACTGTGATGACATCGGTCAAAGACCAACATTAACTGACAAGGAACAGGAAATAAAAAAAAGTCTACCTGAGATACAACCCAGTGAGTGCTAAAGAGAATGCAGTACAGAGGAGAAAATAACACGTAAAGAGGCAGATCAAATCTGTTTTCTGAAGATTGTTCACACAAATCCTGAAGCTATAAGGTGAATTACAACCTGCTGTTTTGAGTAATCTGCTCAAAATACATGGTTAATTTTATTCTTTTCCTCCTCACTGATAAAGAATCATGCTCTGCACTTTGCTCATATCAGCAAAGAATTTACCTGATACAATCTGAATCCTTGGCTCCTTTGAGAAAACAGTATCTCTGTACTATATACATACGGAGTAGTGAGTACTCTGTGCTTCTCAAACTTACCAGTGATAGGAGATAAATAACAAAGCTATCCCACACACTAAGGAATATCTCAGAGATTCTAATCTGTAGTAGCATCCCAGGACCCCTCTGTATTTGGTAGCTACTGTGCATGGTGTATGCTTCAGTGTAAAAGCAGACACAGCACACTTCGTTGCAGACACTTATTTTTTCCAGCGCTCCGCAAGCTGCTCCCTGTGAAGCTTCCACCAAGGACAGAATTTCACCTGCACATTCACCAGGAAGTTTACAGATGATAGAACAATCAGAATTTCCTTAAGCCTTAAGCAGTATTTCAGTTTTATTTCAACTTCTGTTCTCCCAAGTATGTATCATATTTAACACTGATTTGCAGGTGTTTTGTTTATTAAATCTTTGTAAGGCAGACAAGAAAAATAAGATTTGACAAAAGATACTTATTAATGACAGGCCAAGAGTTAAAGAAACAGCTTGGTTTTTTTCTTGATACAGTAGCTTAACAGTTCATATTCAAATTACTATTAGCTCAGCAGACTGTAAGTAGTTTTAAGTATTTATCAAGATAATTATATATTTTGCATTTATTCTAAACATTTCATCATTGTAAGAGAGAGTTTTGAAACTGTGATAGGAAGGAAGCCCAACAGCTTCAAAGCTTTGCACCACTAAACACCATATGCATCACTTGATGGCTCTCCAGTCATTAACAGATGAGTATCAGTAGGGCAAAGATCAGAACTCCTCACCTGCTACCCAGGGACAACTGCTGCCACTGTGTTGGAGTAGATGAAGAGGCCAAGAGCACCATGGTCTCGTGCTTTACCTATCTTGTCATCATTTAGCACTGGACTGGGAGCAGAGTACAGCTGTCAACTTTTCTTTCCAAAATACACAGGAAAGCAGGCAAGCTAAACCTGTCTTCCACCTGAAGTAGTTTTTGAAAGTAGGCTGAAGACCTTCTGAAGGGTAGATGGACTAAGGAAAAACTCTCAGCATGACATGGGTTAGTTAAGCAGAGATGAAAATTCCCATTGCGATACTAACTGCTTTATTCAACGTTTTCTCCTGTATTTTGCCACAACTTGACAGTATTGTTCATTCTGGGGCTTCCACTGACACATGAGAAAAGTACGAGAAGAGGCAGCATTCCTGTAACATTGTCATATAGGCTCTACAACACACTGTACTAGGGCAGTCACAAAGAAAACAGTAAAACTAAGAATTCAGAATCTATGTATTTGTTTACTTCTAATGTGCTTTATGTATGTCATGCACTACAGAACCCATCAGATCATTGTGTGAGATGGGGTTGGTGTCCTATACCTGGAGACAGAGGGAGAACAGCACATTTTGAAGTGGTCCATTTTCACTCCTGCAAACCTCAACAGGACAGAATAAGGGCAACGGTATCAGAGCCCTTCCACACCGCAACACCCAGCACTTCTAACTTCTCTGCATTTCACCAGTTTTCCTTTTGAAGTGAGCCATGCAAATTCATGGATATGAAGGTGCTTATTTGTCCCTCCTTCCAGACCCTCTTAAAAACCTAGTTTTTAATACCACTCCAGGTTTTATTGCACAAAATGATCAGCACTTACAAGGGTAAGTATGTTCTCAACTCCCTTTTATTGCAGTAAAAACAACCAGTACCTACAAGAGGAGACACTGTGCTAAGATTGGTAGGTACTGGTGATTTTTTAATAATTTTAAACAATTTTCAATACGTACAGAATTGTAGCTGCTCGCTAAGGTAAACATGAATGAGAGGCTGCTGTCCTCTGAGACTTGAGACACAGGACTGCTGCTGTGGACCAAGACAGCACTATAGCACATCATGTTCAGTCCAACAGGTTGTACCGTTCAGTACAAGGAGTATTCTGAAGTAATGTGACAAAGTGACTAAAACACCTTATTTGGCAGAGGGAGAGACAGTCAGGAATGATGTGCTACTCACTGGTTGTGGTCTCAGCTCCAGTAGAAGCTACACCTTTCAAGCTTCAAGTTCACTGGCAACCCTGACACACAGTAATGCTGAAGTTACTCCTGAAAGAAGTGAGCTGATAAGCTATAGACCCTATTTGCTCAGTCTCCCATCATAGTTCTTTCCCTATGTGAGGTTTAATCTGAACAGATGATCAGCCCACACCAAACTCACTGAGTCTACTTACCACCTGATTCGTAAGAGAAGGTAATGGGGAAATTGGTTTAAGTGGAATACGAGCACTTCTGATAGCACAAGTAACTGAATACTGCAAGAGAACAGGGTAACCTGATCAGCAATTTCAGATGCCCTTCGAAGCTGAAGAAAGCTACACAGCAGAACTCAAAGCTGCAACAGAAAGTGGTGCCTACTGCAAACGACAGACTGAAATTTGATTTCTGGCACTGCTAACAAGTTTAGGGATTGCCTATTACCTTCTGCAGCTCTCTCCATTTTGTGTGCAAAACAGTGGAATGCAGTTCAGAAAACATCCTAGACATGGAAAATTCAGCACCTTACCTAGTGTAACATCTGTTACTAGGCTACTGGTCAGTGATGGGAGGGTTTTCCACCCACAGTAGTCTGCAGTCAGAATTTAGCCTGCCACAAAAGCTAGTGATTTCTTTGGGCAGAGAGTACCCTGAAGCAATAGAGAGGTTCTTCATGTTCAAGTGAACTCAGAATTCTGAGGCTAAGGAAATAAGCACCCAGCAAGGAGCAAAAGGACTAGCAACTTCTCCATGTTACTATGAATAAGCTTTGGAATCATCTGTGAGTTAAGAATGAAATTTTAACTAGAACAACAAATTTTCAAAATGTAAATTTTCTAGATCCCACTTTAGGCTTTTTAGAGGACAGTAACCAGAAATTTAACAAGACGAACTTACAGATTTAATATCATATTCTACTGAAGTCTTAGATGTTTGTTACAAACGTAAATGAAGTAGCACATAATCTCATTTGGAAAGAAGAAGAAATATAACTTCTACTTGAAAAACAGAAAACAGGATAAGCCAGACAAACATTTAACACTGTATTATTCAAATGCATGTATGAATATAAAATAACTAATGGTGCAAACACTAATGCCTTTGGCTTGAACCATATTAAAAACTGGTCCTGAAAAATCACTATGCCCTAAAGTAGCAATGCCCTGAATTAGCTTATGTAACCTTTGAAAGGATAATAATGATGGATGTAAAAGAGCCCTTGTCAGCTATCGGACTGAGTGTGGGAAAGACAGAATTCTAATACATTTATTTCTTTGTTTGGGACACAGTTCAGATGCACTGTTTTTCTATTTTTATATTTTTCCACCTGAATTTAAAATATACATAGTAACAACCATTTCTAAAATTCTAAAATTTCTATTCCTCCATATTCTAAAAGGATTAGATAGATCTTGATGTTTGCCATTTAAGACATGCTCATAAACAGACTCCTGGTTTTCTTGCAGAAAGTTTCAGAAGGAACAAGAGGATATTACATATGATTTAAAAGCATAAAACCCCACAGATAAACGCACAATCTTTCCACACTGACCAGAAATTCCTGGGGAGGAGCAGTCAGACACAACTGTAGCAAAACATTGATCCAGTAAGTGCCATCAAATGATTCCTCTAGTTCAGCCTTTGAATTAGGCACAGGGTTATCCTTGGTTTGTTTGTGGGAGCTTTTTTAAAGCTATGCTATTATGTCTCCAGGCTTAATTAAGCAGAATACAAACCATGGAGAAGGGGAAAAAAAAAAAAAACCACGCAGGGTATAAATATCAACAATACACTAACTTAAGGCAAGGACCTAACTCCAAAAGCATGAATCACTGCTACTAAGCTTGAACAGAATTTCCTCAAACACAAAAAAAACCCTGCAAGTTTTGAGTCCTTTCATCCTCAAAGTCAATGGAATTAATTTTACAAATGCATCCTCCATAGTAAAAACCAGTAAAAATAATTATATTCAATTAAATGAAACATTTTACACATCCCTCTGTTTCTAATTAAAAAGTTCATGCCTTACATTAGATTGGACCTTGGGATTTTTCTGCAGCAGGAGTGAAGGAAGGGAAGAGGGCTTTTTTCATAGTTCCAGATTATTTTTAAGGAATTGTCTAAGAAAGGGATGAGACTTGATACAGCATGTCATGACTGTCCCACTCACTGTAACTAGCCTCTGTTAGAACTAATGAATTAACCACCAGCTGCTTCTTCCACCCACAACATGCATGTGGATGAAGTAAGTCTTTAACAGAACAAATCACTTTGATTTTTAGAAACATCTTTTATCTTTTCAAATGAGTCTCAAAAAATTGAAGATATTTTTGCTTCCTTTCTAATAAAATGGAAAATTGTTCAGGTAAAATAGGTTAGAAACAGTTACAGAGAATTTTATTTGGCTCAAATCTCAGTTTGAGGCCTCTGGACAAACTAATGTCTTACACAAAAAATATCAGACCTCAGAGGAACTGGAAGTTTTGCATTCATTATGCTTCACAAAACCAACACCACAATTCAAAGTTTCCTATGTTTGGTTTTCCCCAGAGATATTTCATGTTGATAGCTTTATGTAAAACAGTAAATGGTTTCCTATTTTAATTTTATTACTAAGAGCTTCCTTAAAGCATTATAGAAAAACAGTAACAAAAATATTGCTCCTTGTAACATGGAGTTGGCTCTTCTATGATTTTGGCAATTACTACACTGGCACACCAACCGAACAGAAAATTGACAAATTACTGTACAGATACAGCTACAGGAAACAAAAAGAGAAAAAGCTAAGAAGCATGCACTACAAAAGATACTGCAATGTACGTAAAAGGTAGTAACTTGAGATGGTATGTAACAAAGCTTGTAGTAAACACAAAAATGAGTAGAAGTAGCAGAAGTTAGATATGAAGCAACACCTCAGCTTTGGATACCTGTGTGTCCACAGACATGAGAAACAAGGAGCTTCTCCAGTAAAGACTTTCTTGATTTGTCCATTGTTCAATAGTGTCAACTTCACAGTTACTTTGGCTCCAGTGACACTGAGCTCCTTATCAGGTCTGAGAATGGAGTCCTGCACTTCTCAGTTCTCAGGGTTACCAACAATGTGGTCACTTCTCAGTGCTGCTCTGATCCACAACTTATTTGAAGCCCTGGTGACTCTGCTTACCCAGGTATTGGTGGCACACAGCAGCACTAGTCTTGCCACACTTCTCTTCCTTGTTGCAGACAGAAAATTCACAGCACAGAACCGTGTGGTCTGTTGGGGTCTCCTGATACCACAATTATCATCCAACTTCTACAAGCACTACCTCCTGCCACCAGAACATGGTAATGGAGCTGCCCTGGAAAACTGCTCCATCTATGACACAATATACAGTAAGACAGTCAGTCGTCTCTGAATTTAAACCACACTATACAGAGAACACAGCACTCTATTAATACTTTATCCAAAATGGAAGAGACTTGTTCCATATTATAAGAGCTCGGTCGCTTTTTAAAAGGGGAAGATATGATTATTAGTGCTATTGTGCTTCTCACTAAAACCATAAATAAAGTATACATCAGAATACTAACTTCAATGAAAACAAAATACCAACAAGCACCAGAAGTTCTGTGTTTTCAGCCTGGCATGCGGGTGTCTTGGATGCCTGCCTGCACCAATAGAAGGTGCCTTACCTGCAGGGTAGCAGGAATCTCAAACTGCTGTGATGTGTCAGGCTGGGGTTTGTCCTGGGCTCCACTGAACATGTACATGGTCTTGCCTCGGCTAATCAAATCTTACCATTACATTTGCAGAGGAATTAACAGCATGGAAGTAAAGTTGAAAAGAGGGGTGCAAGGAAGATGCAAGCATTCCCATTAGATAAGAGTTTTGTCAATGCTACATTCTGTCTTTAATATGAGACACACTACAAGTCATAGTTCAGTTTGTACAAAGACATTCAGTAACAGAAGAAAAACCAGTCATGACTTTAACTTCTTGCAGGAGGAAGTCCATCAGCAGAGGATGCCAGCTGAGACCGATACACACCTACTGCTGTGCAAGCATACTTTGGTAATTCCTGGTAAATAGAGGGTGGGTACATGGGGTCTGGGCAAAGATGCCCAGAATACGATTGGCCAGCAACACACAAAACAGACAAGGGTTTATAGCCATCTCCTCTTGTCTTCTGTTCTCCTAGTCTGTACTCAAGTATCAATGGAAGTTTTGTGTCTCCCTAATATGGAGAGTGCCTCAATGGTAAAAGCAACAGCTTTTTTCCCTTTGTGGATGTAAAACAGACACCTGTATTTGGCAACCAAGCCATGAGAGGCTCTTCAACACCCTGCCAACAGCTAGCTTCCTACACTCATCACTCCTAGGTGGAAGGCAAAAGTTACTGTCAGATGCAACCAGTAATGAACATCAGAGATGAGAACACACAGATCTGTATGTCTCTTACTAGCTTTGTTTCCCGGACTAAGGGTTACGTAAAAGATCTTCCTCTGAATCCTGCATTAAGCAGCTAATTGTACCAATAATGAGGGCTTACACAGTCAATGAGTTAGAAGGAACCAGAATTCAAGAATATAATCACTTATCCCCCTCAAAAGGGAGTATTAAACACTGAAATGGTACAAAACGTATTCCTGAGTTCCAAAATTAATGGAAGTTACAAATATAAATACCCAAGGTACAGGCAGATTTTCTACTGATTTTTATAAATCCAAGGAATGTGCACACAGTACTCCAGAAAACACACATTACATGAGTTTGGATTTCACAGGTCAGTGCTTTGCTATGACCCACAAAATGATCAGGCAGTTAGCACATCCCAATGAATGATTTACTGGGCTGCATGTACATAGAGGCCACTGCAACTAATCAGTAAAGATACCTGATAGCCTTATCACAATAGTGACTTATTTGAACAGAACAAAAAAAACCCTAGAACTATGTTTCCCTTTAAATTTAAAAACAAAGCTAAAATGTTATCCATGTTTCTACCACCAACCATGACAGCTTATGCAGTCCCTACCCTCTGGGCAAGTCTTTCCTTATCTTCTCATTGTCACTGATAACACACACAGTGTATAATTGGACTCTGATTTTGTGTAAACTCATTAAGATGTAGCCAGCAGGTGAGTCAGTCACAGTGTTTTTAACACCTTGCACTGCTGTAAACCACAAAAAGCTTCTTCTCAACTAGCAGTGGAAAAAAATAGGTCATACTGGAAGAAAATAAGCAAAACCCTTAAAGTACTGAAAAAGAACACCAGTAACCAATGAGAAATTAAGGATGACCAAGAAAATTCAAGAGTCATGAACAATGACTCCTCTTGTGTGTTACTGCAGGAGGATAATAGAGAAGAAATCCTGTCTGACAATACAACAAATGGGGATTAAGATGTTGTAACTATTGTTTGCATATGGCATCCCAGCTAGAAAATGAAACAGTGTGTAAAAGAACATGTCCTGGGTGATTTAAAGGTCTTATTTCCTCTACATGGATTGACAAATGTGACAGAGACCTAATGAAAATTCTAGCAAGAAAACCTCCAGCAGAGTGGGGAGGGCAGCACTGTTCTTTCAAGCAGTAGAACAGATCTACCTGAAGCCTTTCAAAACACTATGAGACCATGACAAAAGTAGAGAACTTCAGAATGAGTTTCAGAACTAGGAAGGGGAAAACAGAAGGAATTACATTTGAAAAAACTGTGATCCTAATTCCCAAAATACTTTCAGAAAATTACTGCGAGGAAGCACGATTATAATTCATTATTTATGTATACCGCCAGACCTATGTATAAATATAGGTACTGAAGAAAACTGTCAATCCTGAACAAATACAAGGTATGTAGTGTGTGTCTACTGGAGTAATACACAGTTAGAAAAGAAAGTAAACTCTCTCTCTGGCTACAGCATGGAAAAACACAATGTGAAGACTTAATACTGATGAAGGAACTATGCAGCTACACTGTGAACATTGTTTCTCAGGGGATAGTAAGAAGGTTTATACAAATCCACCCAGAAACCAAGAACATGGGAGCAGTGATTGAGCTCTAGACAGATTGAGGGACTGAGTCCTCCCACATCAGTCTGATGGGTGACAATTGAATATAGTTTACTGGAGGAGGGAACATTTTTTCAGCATAGTAATAGTACAGTAGGACAACTTTTCACTACCACCACTCCCATCCCCCAGTCTCCTCAGTACATCTTACTAGAGATAGGCCTACAGTTTACCTAGTGCAGCTCTGTACTTGAGAGAAACTGTCTCTCCCAGAGGACAACCAAGTACATCTACCTATGAAACTTGCTGGAAAGCAAAACACAGGGTAGAGATCTTTTAAGCATTAAAGTTGTAGTATAGGTACAGATTGACAGATAAGATAAGGACCTTGAAGGCACAAGGAGTACACTAGAAGCTTTACTCACAGTGAGGAAATGAAGTAAAAAAAAAAAAAAGAGCAGCAGTTATTTCATCAGAAGAAACCACTGAAAGCTCCTGGGCTAAAAAGCAAGACCAGAAACCAAGGCTGGTACAATCTGCAAGAACCCAGGTTGATTGCATTCCAACTTGCATTTTGCTCATATAGTGGTAATTCATAAAACATCCCTAAAATATTTCAGTTCTTGCTATTTAGGCAGTTTCTATTATTTGAAAAAAATATGAAAGAAAATTATGCTTAAGACCCTGGAAAGCTTTGGTATCACTTGGCAAATTACTATTAATCAAGGTTGCATGTTCTAACTTTAGTCCAGCACAGTCCTGTTACACTTCAAGTGCTCTAATAAGCTTTCACACTTTGAGAGTCAGCTGAAAATGCTAATTCACACTGGTTTTCTAAGTAAAGTTAGAACTGGCTATGAAGTACATTTTCAGACTGTTACACCTTGACTCCCAGCAATGTAAATATACTGATGTCCCCAAAATAGAGGCAATTTTCAAAAGAACAACTACTAGAATTAGCCCAGTAAAAGATCTTGCTAAGAGGCTTTGCCTCCTTCCATTTCGGTCTAGCTGTAAACCATGCAATAAGACAGATACACAAGAGTCAACTGGAAATCTTTGTGCTCTCACCATCATACCTACAGTGAGGTTTTTACACACTTTTCTGATCAGCAAGTATCTATGGTACTTGTCCACCACTAGCTGCTGCCATCTGGTAGCTACATGAACTCCACCATAGCTTTTATCCTCTAAAGCAGCAGCTAAACTACTCTTTCAGGTCAATGCTGTGAGAATTTGAGTTCATTCTCAGTTGTTTTGCCCTTCTACAGTGTCTTGTCAGTTTTGCTGGAGGGTCAGTCAGGGTCTTTTTGTGTGCGTGATTTTTCATGTATTTTGCAGGGTTTTATGTTTGTTTTTTTAAAAAGGGAATTTGAAAGATTTGTTCCTATTTCAAGATGCAATTCAGCAGCATTATGTGAAGCTTTTCAACAAGTGAGTTAGAATTCTTCCATTCGTTTTTAGCAGAAGAAAGAGGCTGTGTGGGAAGGCATGTGGAAAGTGTGGGAGTTCAGAGAACGTTAATTATATAACTCAGCAGGGAACAGAAATTCAAGAACCCAGGGATAAGCCAGCAGAGTGAGCAGTCAAGTCAGCAGTATGTAAGAGTAAGCCACCGCGTCTTCAGAGGCTTCAAGTTGTGTCCTCCCTCTCCTTCTTAACAAAGCTGTCACTTCCTCAGATTCAAAGCCAAAAGGGATCCTTAAAAACCCTTAAGTCACCAGTGAAGAGTTCATACTGGCCAAACATGAGAAGCACAAAATGATCCTGAATATCTTGCATTAATCTTTGAAGGTGCCATATGGTTCTCTATGCAGTCTGCTCATCCTGAGCTCATTTCAGCTGAATATGCATTTGCTGTAATTCCAGCAATCTGCAGACAGTTTCAATCAGATACTAGTTTTATAACCTGAACTGTCCTAATTATAGCACAGTAAAGCTGGAATGTGTAAGGAATCCTCATCAACTCAGAAGCTATGCCAAGTGAAAATGGTAATGTTACCTAACTTCGCATACAGCAGAAGAAAGTTCATTTCTACAGGAACATTTATAGTGAACCCAGCAATATTCCTGGATTAACAGACAGAAAAGCATTAGCAACTGATCTGACTGAATCCAACATCCTATGGCTGCTCAGCTATCAAGTATTCCGCACTCGTGCACAAAGGCTATTGTGATAGAGAGAATGAACCAAATGAAACATTTTTCTCTTGAATCACAATGGGCAGTGGAAACAGTGCATTTTACAGCTGCAGTAATACACTTGCTCAAAATTAAGTATTCTTGATTGCCTACAATAGAAATTAACTTCCAGAAAAACAGGCAGAAGAGATCACAGAAAAAGAGCAGAATTGTCTCGGTAATTATGGCTTGCAATCCTGGAGGTCTTCCACTCCCTGAAATATTTTAGTTATCACAGATATATTTGCATGTCACTTCTGTGACACAATTGGGGGCAGGACAGACATGGGGACCACAAACAAACAAAAAATTTTCTCCATGATGAAAATGGAAAAACACTTTTACAAGGACGTAGGCTGAAATATAAAATAACATATCAGTGCCTGATCTCTGGAGCATCTGGTGCTAGGAATGCCCTTGACAAAATTTTATTCCTTGCTAATGTTTATCTCACACCTAAGAAATCCCCACAGATATATTACAAAGCCATCTCTGTAACTGTTTTCTGCTAACCTCAGTGCATACCTGTACCGAAGTACCAGCACCTTTCCGATACACAGAAATTTCCTGAAGCCACGACCTTTCGGTGTTTAGGCTGCTAGAACTGTAGAGGCAAAATTAGACATGTCATAGGATCCTGCTAATATTTTGTCATCAAAATTGCACAGAGGGGAAATTTAAAGATTGGCAGCTCAAGCATGACATTTCACATTCAATGGGAACAGAAGTAGTTTGGATTTGGAAGTTTCCTTCTTAAGGTATTTTCTATTCTAGATAAAGTAGTATAACCATCCTGTACATGCATTTAGACTGAGAACAGCAAAAATGGACTTTGAGTATTTCTACCATTTCTTGGGAGTGTTTATCCCAACATCTTTGTTTGTACTTAATATTCTGGATTAGTTTTGACCTGCTGTCTGTTCATTCCTGTTTCAGCCCTCAATTGTACTCCAAAATATTCTTTCCCCCCAGTTCTTCCCTATGTCTTTCTGTGGGTTCTCTTGATAAAGATTTTCTCACTTATCTTCCCTTCCCACACACACTATGATGCCCACAACAAAAACAGAACTGCCTTTTCCTAATATTTTCTAAAGAAAATGAACATGCTGCATTATTCATGTTTTTCTGACAGTTTTCAAATAGCCACAAAACACATTACAGGAATAATCATCATTTAGTATTTCAGCCACCAAGTTTCACAGTCACTACTGTTTTACAGCTCTTAACATATACTTTAGTACTAGGACTGTTTATTTGCCCTCTGGCAAATTGTAAAGACTCTGCTGTAGCAGACCATGATTGATTTTGGTGTGATGAAATGCTCTATGGTTGAAGACACTGAAGTTTCAGCTAAGTTCTTCCCAATAGGGTTTCTGCCTTCTCTAGTTCTTTATATAGAAACCATCCCATTAGCACTGCAAATGTCATCTCAATGGACAAGAATTACAGCGAAGACCAACCACTGTACAAGAAAACAATGATCCAACACATAATGAAATAATTGTGTGCAATTCAGTTAACTACAGAATAAGTTGCTGGCGAAAACTTTTGTTCACATTCTGCTAGTTCTACAGAAGAATTTTAAACTCAAGTTTGTAAATCACATCACATAATGGCATTTTAGTGTTTTCTAAAAAACTCACCATTTCCAAAACAAACAAACAAGATGCAAGTAAACCAACAAGAAATGCCAAACACAACCCAGTAATCTGCACAACCAATGCTAATAGCATGAAAAAGGAAAATCCTCCAACAGCCACGTATCTGGCATTTTCCTTTCTCCCCCTCTGTACAAAGCCAGAACTTAAAGACACTTCTTTTTGGTTGACAGCAAATTGCATCCAGGAACTGGTTTTCTATTCAAGTTGCAAACAGCATATAAAAATCATAACATTTAACAGAAAACTTATTCTGGCTCATTTTGCCATAACAAACAATAGTTATGAGATGCAAAACATTATTTGAAATGGAACAATTAACTTTCAGCACTTATAAGCTGAGACAATGTAGAATTAAACACAGATGAGTGCTGGAACAGAGAATGGGTGAAATAGCTCTGGTTCCTTCCAGAACATCAAACCTCAGAGTTAGAACAGCAACTGTGCGCTAAATCTGGCTCTTCCTTTGCCTGCTTAATTGCCAAGATTTCAATCAACGTTTCTCACACAGGCAATCAGGTCCCAAAATGTGCTGTACTGACCTCGTAATGTCAGGCTCCAGGGTGTGCTAATGGGAGAATCCTCTAACAGAAAACCACTGCTCCAGGTTGTATTAAAATAGGTACATACTCATGGAATAAAAACAGGTATTATTTTCTGGTGATTTGGACAGTCCTCTGGAAAGCAGTAGACTGGGGTTGCCACAGTGTTTATGCCAAGCCAAGAAGAATTAACAGGAAAGAATAAGAGAGAGAACAGCATCTAGCATGGAGGTCATGGAAGCATCATGAACAGAAGAGATTAACAGCTCAATTGTTTGGGTAGAAAAAGAAATTTAACAGTTCTCATGTTTTAAAGGGCTCTGCCCTAACCCATGAGTGATAAGAGAACCAATTCCCACAGTCCAACACAAGTGATTCTAGTAGTTGCCCTGGACAAAGGATGAATTCACATATTGCTTCTAGAGAAAACCTACAGTGAGAGTCCTACATGCTGTGATTCACAGTACCATCATTAGAATATTCCTGCTTTTGCAGGTCTATTGACTTCCCAGATAGAGCTAAACAATGCAGCGGCACTTATCAAAAAGGTATGGAGCAGCTCAACTTTGTCAGTTGTTTCAAAATTAGATGCTGCTAGTTTTCATGTAGTAATCACATCTTTTGTGTTAACTCAGGTGAAGGTCACAACTGGCAACTGTTCATTCATCATTAAGGAAGGCAAAGTTTTAAAAATCTTTTCAGAAGAAAACCAAAATACAATACAGTGATGTAGAAGGCATACAGCAGGAGAGTGCTCACTTGTATTCTAAACGTATGGAAGACTTTCCTAGTAAAAATTAACACATAAAAGTCCACATGAAATCAATGACTCAGGCATATTTGTGGAAATAAACTCTTCAGGCATGCAGCTTACTGAAATAACCATCTTAGTGTTTATATACTTTATCTATTCTCAAATGCTGGGCAAATATGTTTTTCCACCTTTTATATAGAAATACATAAAGGAGTTGCTTAGTTTGACTACATGCAGAAAAGGAATTCCCCAATTTTTTCCTCCAGTCTAGGACCTGACCTGCAAATTTATAGTCAATTGCAAAGGAGTAACTTTTCCTAGAGCTAGAACAAACTGGGCTCCTGCTAGGAGAACCACATAGTTTCATTTGAGAATAAAGCCTGAATTTAACATCCATGTCATTATGGAAAGCAGAAATCTGTGTACAAACAAAATCCAGAAAGGTACAAGTGTCCAAAATGAAGGCAAAAGGCTTGTACTGACAAGAGACATTGCGTAAATCATTTCTTTTGACAAAAGAGTTAAATGTCTAAATGTACTATTAATCGTTAACAGTGAAACCCAGCTCTCTAGTTCAAGGAAGAATATATTGCTCTTAACTACATGCACAGAGTATGTTGTAGTACACAATTTGTTAGGTTTAGATTTGGATAAAATCCATTCCTCAGAAGAAGAAAAAAAACCAGAAACACACACACACTTCTGTTGCACCTCAGTGTCAAATTGCTCTTCAGTTAACTGAATCTTCACTTTCCCAAAAGAGCAATACAGATAATTGCCTTCTGCTGTTATTAATTTATAAGGATTTGTTCTCAAGTATTTTGGTTTGTAGACACATTTTGTGGCTTGCCACTGAACTGCTGCAATCTGAGTGAAATTCTGAAGTCAGCTCATCTAGTCAAACATCGGGCAGAAATAGATTCCCAGCAAAATAATGACTGCTTCCACTTCTGTCTGCAACTATTTACACTTCATGGTATTTTTCTCAAAATACATTCTAGAGCACTTGATCATTCTTGTTCAGCTGTATTCAGAGATATGCTACTGCTAAATTCAATAAAGTGTCTGCCCAGGGCAAGACTGTGCTCCTGAACTGCCTGAGCTGATCTACATAAAAACGTTTCCACTGAAGCAGGATTAGACTTATCCAAAAACAGGGTTCAGAGCCCATAAAGCAAATTGAGCACAGACAGCTTACTTGTGGATGAAGTATTGAAACCAGGTACTTGGTGAAAGCATCAGTATTTTCATTCTTCTGGATCTCTGTTCCTTTTTCTAGACATCACCACCTCCCTGCTCTCCCATTCTGCTTTCTACAGGATTTTCCATCCAGAGATCTGGAACTTGTTTACCAGGATTCAATACTTCCATCCTTTGTGTGTGTGAACATCAGTAATAAGAAAAAGCCCACAAGGCACAGAAAAGTGACACCAATAGCTTACTGTCATGCACAGATGAGGAGCAGAGGCAAGAAAAGAACCCAGGTTTTCTGACTCATCTTAGCACATATCAGAATAGCACTTCTACAAAATCTGATACCGCAGTGTCCCAGCTCATGGCATCGTTATGGCAATTCAGAAAAGTTGCTTTACTCTTAACTTTACAGGCAAGAAACTGAAGCACTCAAAAATATTAAAAGTTAGAACCTCAGTGGCATACATGCACCAGAAACGACCATTAAGGATAGTTTCTAGGGAATCTTGAAACCATTAATAGGGTAGTTCACAAAACTGAATTTTAAGTTAACCAGGTATGGTACTAGAAGATGATTTTCATCAGTAAGTATCCGATGTAGCTAGGCTTATCCTTTTGTGCACACTCAGAAGCAAATGGTTCTTGTCAGTGTTTAACATTGCTAACATGTATCCCCTTCTGGGATCAATAAACAAGGTAATCCTCCTTCTTGATCTGTGAAAAATACACCTATCGCAATAGGCTCAGTAGGTAACATAGCAGTGACTGCTCCTACAGAAAATGAGGTTATCCTTTTCCAGGTAACTTAGCCAAAATACCAAAGACTTGAATTAAACCTTCAGATTAAGACTTGTATTTCTGATCCACCTAAAAAGAGCCTTAATCACAACATGAGCAAACGCTGAACAAATAATTAAGCAACACATAGCTCCTGATGACAGCCACGAGACACACGGTTCCGCTTTCCTTACCTTGTATAAATAAAAACCAAAGCATGTAATGTTTGCATCCCCATATGTAAGAAAACTATTCTGCAGTCTTAAAGAAAAACACCCATTACATAAAATAGAAATAGACTGCAATTCAACGAGAGTTCATCTGCTGCTATAGATTTCATCCAGCCTATTTTACATCGTGTCAGTAAACAGCAGTAAACTTAACTCAGTTGTGTTTTAACTATCAGTAAAAAAAAATTACAGGATTTGCTCACCTGTTTTCTAAAGCTAAATACTGTACTAATTTCAAGAACACTTATTCACAGTATAAGTCACTTTTCACATTAAGTATAAATTTAACACAAGCTCTGCCAGCCAGGAAAGTAACTTTGTATAGTCCTTGATAAGACAATGAATCATGGTACCAGAAAAACACAATGTCCCTTCTTGATTTAATTTATTAAATGTGTGAACTGCTGAAAATAAGTCTCAATCTACTAGCTGCTTATTATGTAGTTACAAACTTCATTATCACTATCAGACACCAGACTTGCAGCAACAGAATGAAACCTGTCAATAACTGTTAAAACTCTCAAACCTCTGTTAATCTTAAAACCTAAGACAAGTACAGCCCTCACTTTCTTCAGAACCAGCCACAAAAGCATCTTTAATGAGTGATGAACTGCACAACAGTAAGCAGCATTTATTAGTTTCAGAGCAGCAGTGCTAAGAACAGCAGTCTCCCACCAAAGGCAGAAGAGCTCTCCTGTTACCATCTTGTTCCTCTGGTGATAAAGCTGGAAAATAATGAATTTGGGACACTCACATGACTCAGAATTAACGGAAACACGACTGCTTAGAGGCAGTAAGAAAAAAGCTCACACTCAAAAAACTAAGAGTGAGGTACATAATGTGTGAAAGGTAAGAAAAGCATACAGTTACACAGCAGGAAAAATCAGCCTGACTGAGGTTCTCCTGAACATAGAACATCTGAAAGGACATCCTCATACGGAACGCAGTGAAGTAGCAGAGAGTAAACAAGAAGAAAGAATTTGGGGGTAAGCCACTCACAGAAAGATGATTTCAGTGAAAGAAATTGAGACATTTTATAGAATATTGTTGTTATGCATTTGCTATTAGAGCCCTAATGTTTATCTAGCCAAAGATAAATCAGGATTCTGATTCAAGCACAGAAGACCTTTCTAGTCCAAAAGTCAGTCTACAAGGGCACTCTTGAGTGAGCTTTTAACTATAGCTATTATTCATCTGAGCAGTTTAAGGAGGTCACTAGAAAATAGGGAGTTTTAACATTTCTGTTCAAATATTATAACACAGGCACATTTGTTTTGAAGATCTCAAACTGAGAAGCCTTTTCGGTGTTCAGTTGTTGTCTAGCTAGTATTTCCCAACAGTTGGCACCAAACAATTAAAGTAATATGTCAACACCTCTAATTTCTTGCAGTGTGTATCATGGCTTTAATTACACTGCTGATTCTTCTCGCCTTCAAGAAGAGGAAAGGAAAAAAATTTCAAAGGAAGGAAACAGATAGCAAGTCATTTGAGACGACAGATTCACAAAACCGTAGCTACAATACTTACCAGTCTGCTGGGCTGCTGCAGAGTTTCTTCTGACTGATTTACCTTCCACAAGTAACAAAGCATCTGTATTACTTTAGGTGCTAAAATATCCCATATCAATGTATCTACTAATAAATCAGAGTTAACAGCTCTTCTCAAAGACAATAATTAGAAATGCAGAATAATGAACAGAGGGAAGCGAATAGAAAAAATACATAATGTAATGACAGTATGTCTCAAACAGCAATTTTTCATCAATATCTATTTTTCATGCAGTAATTATGTTAATCTGTTCTTCTGTGACAAAAAGGCACCTCCAAGATATTAATGACAACTAATATCTGTAATATTAATTTTAAATAAATAATTCATGCAATAATTTATACACTAATAATGTAATTAGACCAAGGTTATGATCTCTGAACACTGGATCAGTACTCAGTTCATGTTGGTATCTACTTTCTTCTGACATAATGTTTCTGGAGGCTTAAAGCCTGCAGCATGTTTCAGCCTTTATTCGTTACATAAATACTCTACACCCTCTCTAGACCATTCTCCCTCCCTGCTGAAAAGGCCTGTATGTAACTTTATGGCTGCACAATTCCTAAGTACAGCAGGACAGGTGCACATCAAAGAATTATATAGGAGGAAAATAACTGCTGCTGTGCCCCATGAACAGCAAACTCTTCAAGAACTCTTCATCTTGAGTAGTATGTCTGCTCTAGAAGACTTTATCCCCTAACTACCTCATGCCCACTGCAAAGTTTGGCAAGGCACAGATAACCTGCCATAAACCAGACAATTACCAAGAGATACTGTAGGAACAAGTGACCCACACACCCATAGTAACTGCCCTTCCTCCATGTCCTCTCCCAGCACTGAGGTCACCTGCACTGAGATGATGGTTTACCCTTTGTGTGTTGGCAGGACAGTTTCCAACACAGCAAAGCGCTGCTTTTTCCTTCACTCTAAACTCGTGATGGTTTCCAACAGTCACATGCCTCTGTGCAAAAATCTATGTAGCTCCCAAGTGGCCAAATGACCTCTCCTTGTAAGACAAGTTCAGGGGAAGAAGTAAGTCCTTGCTGCTTCTCTACTGGAAATACCTCCTGGTTTCTAAAGTGTAGGTGTGGGGAGGAAAGGACATGAGTTAAAACTAGAACTGGCTCTCTAAATTCCCTATTCTTGGAAAAGGACTTTAGATCTTTCTCTACTCAATGCCATGGCCTAATACTTGTCCCACAGACAGACCACGTATCTGCTTGCTTAACTCAGTTTAGACACAAGCAGCATCATACAAAACCTGTTATCTCAGATAGCCATAATGGTTGTACTGCCATTCCATTCCCAGACTAGTTTGCTGCTCATCAGGACCCATCATCTATGCAACTCAGACTGCAATGAGTATAAATGAGAGAGGAAAACACTGCACTGTTTTCCATCCTTATCTGTGCATCATCCATGCGCTTACTGGATAACTCTTAGCTGATTATTCTCCTCCTGGTTCCCATCAGCAGGAACCAGATAATGCATCTGCTTTTCACCCCATGGACTGATTGGGGAAAAAAGTATTTTTGATTGGCTAAGAGTATCCCATTGCACTCTAATACTACAGTCATTTAGATTAATCTGAAAACATGCTTTCTATTACAGAGCTCAAATTTCCTAGGAGAAATATCTTAAGTGTATTAGTAGTATGCTGTTCAAGACTGCTTGGCACAGATTTTGTCTTTTCTACAACTCTATTATAATAATTTATGATGAACATTTGGAAGATATTTCATCTTTACAAACCATGAAATCTAAATAGCAAAGCCAGAAAGATACTCACATTTGCTGCATCTCATCTAGTCTTAAAGGACAATTTCACAGTAGTGGCTCAGCCAAGCCCACAGGAAATTGTTTCAGTTGGGACCCTTGTAGTAAGGGAAGTACTGAATCACTTCAAGTTGTTGTTCTTGCAAACTTCATTTCTCAAGACATGCCATGTCTTCTTGCAAGTGTAACTCCTCTGGCCTAGCAGCCTCTTGTGACCACTTCTGGCAAACATCTGGATGTTTCTCTGACCATCTTGGCAATACCATCAGTGTCTCAGTCCTAAAACCACTTGCCAAAACAACTGGCAATGACATTTGCAACTACACCTGGAAATCCTGAAAACCCTAAACAACTGCACAGGTAACACTGTATTTTATTATATTTATTTACAAATAAGAAAGATAATATTTTGAATACTAAGAGAAAATATACGAAGAACATTTCACTGAGTTAGTACAGCAAAATGTTTGGAGCATGCTATTAATTTTGAAACATCATATATCAAAGACACTCCTGATGTTAGCAGTGGTTTTAAAAAGAAAACAACCATTACGATATATCAGTGCTTCTGAAAGGTGCATGATTGTTTGTCATCAGTAATTAAGTTGTCCATTTTTCCTCAGGACAGGTAGTATACAAACAGATAGAGGAAGTAAGCTTTGAGAACAGTTCTGGCACACCAAGAAAGGGAAAGTGATGGAGCTGGTCAATCCATCAATGACAATTACTGACATTGTGCCCTGCCAGATCACTACAAGATATTAACCCCCTGCCTGTGATCTGAGATCATCAGCTCTGCACCACCAAGTCATGGAAAACAGAAATAGAGAAAGAAAATCGCAGTAAGCTAGAATAGAAAGGTAATCACTGTGTGCTCTACTACAGAGATTTATTGAGTCACTGGGTAATACTGAGCATACAGCAAAAACCTGAGACATTTGATATCCTGTCCCTCCCAGGAGACTATCAGAAAATGCATCTGACAGGAATAGTGACAGAACATCCCCATTAGCACGACATGTGTGTCAAATCTGAAACCACCTTAAACTATTTAGTTTATCATGTTCTCAGCTTATCACTTCAGTCTCCAGGTGCTGGCTATGCATATCCATAACTAAAAGCTTAATTTCTCAATTATTTATCTTTATTTTCTGTAAGTTAGAAAGCCAGCAGCAAAGAAACACCAACAAACAAAAATGTAGCACTTTGTAATTTCCCAATGCAAACAGAGTGCCACAGTCTACAGCACAGGCTCTTTCTTGTACCAAGTCCATAGAAAGAGCTGCTGGAAAATGTAAATGCTATTGTTCAAATAAGATACTCAAAACATGGAGATGGCATCTCAGCAGCTTACTGAGAGAGAAATCTACTGTCCTCTTCAACAAAAGTGAAGACAATGCGTATTAATCATCTATCCTCCATTAGCTGAAGTTTTCAAAAGGCAAGTGAAGACAAATGCAAGACTGCCATCTTTCATGGCAAAGAAATGCGCTCCTCAACAGGTGACTTCAGCTTAGTAAAACACAGCCACCACTGAATGATCTGAGGATTCATGACTGCTAGAATGAAAATCAGGGTAAGACTTGAAAAATAGCACGACATTCAGCTACTCATTGAGAAAACCAGGCTTCTACTTAGTGTTTATGACCACAGTCACTTCTATTTGGAAAAGCAGGAACAATCTTTCACATTGGATTCACAGACTGGATTTAACGCGCTGTTAAAGAACTTTAAGCATTGTGTTTGACTTCCCCTTTTGATCCATTCTACAGTCATGGCTTCAGGTTTACGTCTTTGCCACATAGAAGAAAAAAAAAAGCCCCTCCACAACCCTCTTTTCAGAGAGTACAAAGCAATGAAAAGGCCAGTAGCTCTCTATGCCCCCACGCCTCAGGCAACCCAACTGCAGGGCACACTGTAGCCCATAGCTGCCCAGCAGCAGAGATACCGATTCCAGAACTGCACAGAAAGCTCCAAACCCCCAGGGATCAAATCCTCTGCTGGCTGACTGTAGATATCAGTCAAAACAGCTGACAGTGCTCACTATCCATCATATTTCTGTTGTTACAAAATGCTTTTCCATTTTTCTTGGTTTGAGACAAGAAGCCAGGTCCATCACAAAGTAAAAAGGTTTCATCCAGCAGCTACTTTTCTTTCATCTTTCAGTATAATTTAATTTTTAATGTCAGAGTATATTTGTCTTTTAGTGTTCAAGCAAAACATAACCCTTTATCTCCCTTCAGAATCCTATCTCCAGTTCTCAAGGCAAATAAAAGTGTCTTACATTTTGCTATACTGATGTTCTGCTGCTTTTATTCGTAATTTCCACTCATTAACAAAGGCATCAGTGTTTTATCAGTGAAGAACTCTGCTTTATTGAGGAATAACTTGAATTTGTTAAATTCTACAAGGTTGCTGGAAACACACGTGTGTAATTTCGACACGGGCAGGAATTTCGAAATACAAATACTATTTTTAGAGTACTAAGAATTCATACTAAGTTATCCTCAGCAAAGAGCCATGGAGCAAACGCAAATACCCTAAAGTACACTGCTTATACAACTGCAGAAAATGCATGTGGCCTTAGTGGCAGAGCCTACTGCCATTCTGCTGTGCAAGGGGTGATACAGTATGCAAGTGGTTCAGTGAGCAGGGGCAGACACATCTTCTAACAGTTCTAGTGGCAACCTGAAGTTTCTGCTGGACTCAGACCACTGAAGTTTTCCAAATGGTGATAAAAGGAGTGCAGGATGAAGTAATACATAAAAGAGGAAAAATATTCTGATATGCAGTTATCCCATTTGTTCTCTCCTCTGCTGAACAGGCTAAGATTTAAGCAGGAATAGATTCTGATAAGCTTAAACCCAGACACTTATATTGTGCTTCAAGAATACGGTTTAATCTTTCATTTCTTAAACACCAGCTTCCTCACCTCAGGAACAGAAGCCACTGAAGTGCTTTCCACTATATAAGGAGCTATGAAGATACAGGCATAAAGCAGTACCTGTACAGTGGAAAGTACTTCAGTCTTGGTCCTGGCATACCAGAGGAATATTACAGGCTTTACACTATTCAAGGGCCTTGCTACTTCTCAGGCAACTCTGACATCATTTTGCAGTCCAGATTACAAACTCCTTAACTCAAAGCTCTTGGTGATAAGTTGTGTACATTTCAGTATGAACCTCATGCTTTTATTACAAAACAGTATTTTAAATAATTAAAACATAAGTATGTTCACTACATAAACATGATTACACATGTAACTACACAGCTCACCATCTCCTCTTTTCTGAGATCATTCTGTCATTTATTAATGACTCTTGTTAACACTACAGTATCTCTGAGGCCGATAAACACACTCACAGACACAGAACCAGAAGTTAGTTCTGCTAAACCATTCTGTCGATACATCAGGTTAATGCCTTCAAAATTATGTATTCACAAGCACTTTCATTTGTCTTGATACAGCAATCTTACATCAAATTCCTCCAGCATTGCCTCCAATTAGGCACTTAAGAATTCATCCTTTTGTTTTACACTGCCGGATTAAAGAGGACTTTGACTGAAAAATCCAGCACTTCAACAGTTTGACAGCACATACAGAAAAGAGGTTGTTCTTCTATTACAGCATTTTCATATACAAGGGATTAACATAAACAGGGTCTTCATCCCCCTCCCATTTTGAAAGCAGAGCCTCTAAAGCTGAGCCCCAGAATGCTGGTACACAGCTCAAATAGCTGAAAATGTCTACAAAAGGCAACACTAGCAAGTCCTAACCTTCGCGGGCTTTACTACTTAAATAGCCATACTACTGTTAAGCTCCAAAGGAAGCATAAAGATATTTAAGAGTCTATTACAGGTGTGTATTACTCACACAAAAAACCATAAGATGGGTAAAACTAAAGCTCTCCTGATCAGACACACAGAGAATACTGTTGGTTAGTTTGCATAACTGATCCTTCTTACCATGAAATTATTCAGTGGGTTCTTATCTGTAAAAGCTGAATTCCCATAATAAAACTGTTACAATGAGGATAGTCACAATCTGAGTCATCTTTTAGGACTACTCTTCCTAAATGTATTTCAACTCTATTTTAACTACACAGTCCAAGGATACATTTCCTTTTTATTCCACAAGGCAATTAATATCTTTAAATGGTAATTACTTTTTCTTGGGTAATGTTGTATTTTACTCTTCAGATATTCTAAACTTCTGAAAGAAGATTAAAAGCAAGTAATTCTCAGACATGATAGAAGAGTTCTGCAGTGCTGAAGACTGGATCCCACAATCAGTCTCTAGATATTTTCAATAGTGGGGTGGCAGTCTTCTCTTTGAGAAGCAGTGCAGGACAATCCCTAGCTGACTCATTATCTGTAGTTTCATTATTTTAGTAAAATATTTCTTACCTTACCCAGGTACATTAAAACGAAATCTGTTCCTGGATGCTGTTGATAAACTATTTTTCTATCTCTTGGATAAACTGAAGGAGGAAAGAGAACTAATACTCAAGTTTTCCCACTGCATCAGGAGACTATCCAGCAATTTAATTTGTAAAACTTACTACTTGAAGCAATACTTTTTCCTCAAAATAATGTTATGTACTTTAAGCACAAATTCCAAGGAGACATCTAAAACTGCTGAGTCATTTCCAATTCACTTGTCATTTACATACTTAGGAGAAAACCTTAATTCAAAGTCAACTATGACACTTCAATAGGGAAAATTGTGAATACAACTGTCATGTCAAATATAACAAAGACCATACAGGGCAAAGCAAGAAAATCCCAGTTATAGCATTACTTTTAAACAATTACTAGTTTAGGTACATCTACCCTGTTAGTGCAAAGGAAGATCACTTGCTTTTATAAAATATAGAGTAGTTAAAGATCTCGAATAATTAATTATGTTGCCTGATTAATTACAGATGAAACATGCTTTCAAAAGGTTGCAGAAGTCACTATTGCGCAGATTCACAAATATGGGTACATACTACTTTCCATTTAAGAAAGCTTACACTTCAGAAAGTACCAAGAAAGAGGCCAGTTAGGCAACATGACACTGCACAGTCTAGATCCAGTTCCATCATTACGCATTGACAGTGACAAGTGCAACACTCAGGGTAAAATATTACATATTTAAACAAAGTGAGTAATTGCTGTACACATCTATTTAACACCACTCAAGAACAAAGGTGAACAAGAGGTCTCTTTCTTCCAGCTAAAAGGTCTATTAGCCTAATTTACAATTACCCAAACACTAGAAACAAAGTTGTCAGGGCATAAAAATGTCACTGGTGACAGTTCACATTACACTAGTACTCAGATCACAATGGAGCTGTTAGCATCAAGTTACAAACAACTCAAAGAAACACATAAGTACTACAGTTGTAATAATGTAAATCAATCTGCCAGCAATTCCAAATTTTTCCAGATGTTTTAAGAAAACTATGAGAGGTCAAAAGTCACACAACACTAATCCGTTCTGCCTTTAAAAAGGAGTCTGAGAAAATTTAAGCATTCTTGGGTACTAGTGCTAGAGTAAACATATGGGGCATATCGACAGGGCGGTGTTGCGTGGGAAATTACTTCCAAAAACGATTTTAATTGAAGTTTCCTAGGAAATATTTTGAGAAATAATTTTACTAGCTTGACCTGCAAATTTTATTGTAATTCTGCCTTTATAGAAAAGGCTAAATCTATCTAAATTAAATATCCATTTAGATAAATGTAGTGTAATCACATTTTCCTGTTCCCCACCTTTCATCATTTGCTTGTTATGGTTAAAGCTAATGATCACTTTTCCTTCTTGACAGTAGTGATGCTTTCCAACTGCCTGTGGCCAGACAAGGTTTTTCCTTTTGTATGATACTACTAGAAAATAGCATTATCAGGCACACTTATAATTCACATTTGATTTTCAAGAATAAGAAGTCACAGCCTGTTCCCACTCCTATCAAAACTATAATGGCATCACATATAGGATCTCCTTACAAAGCTCAAATTACCCAATAGCCAAACCAGGCAGTCAAGCAATCCTGTTTGTTTATTGTAGCTTTGAGAAGATGGCTGTGTAATTCACACCATATCTACCCTACAAAGAGATATTACAGAGTGGAGAATGACAGAGTTCCTGAATGGTAAGGTGAAAGTCAACTGCCAGAGTTGATTTTCTAGTGGAAAACTGCCACTAAACCCAATTTTTAAGTTGTTTAAACAACTTTTCTGTGGCTAGCTACTGAAATAGCACAGCTAGCAACCTCCATAGCTAGTAAATAAGTCAATCAAGATGTTTTGAACCACGGAGTCATTAATAAAGACATGCTGCTTTGTCAGTGAACAAGAGTAATCAAAGAAAGGGTCTACTCTGTGAAAGAACTGGGTTTGTGGTGTGCGGTTACAACAGATATGTGTAATCAAAGTTACAGAAGAAAAGTCTTTAAATACTTTAGGAATAATTAAGCACAGTGAAACAGTGAAGGAACTTGCTATGCTAGGTATGGAAGAAAAGGACAGACTAAAGTGACAGGCTTTACCAATTATCAGCAGTGGAAAGCAATTGTCATAGCAATGGGACCCCATTTAATCCCCCCAAAAAATACACACACACCCCACACCATTTCTTCTCCCCCAATTTACATTCTCTATGTGCCTTTTTTTGGCTTCTTTTCCTTAACTCAGCTGAAGACACTGTCCATTCCTCTGAAATCAAGTAAATGGATAAAATAGTTGTTCTGATCTTTGCAAGCAATTAATAAAGTCTCAGCTCTGTGGCAGTCTTCCACTCATAACCCCTAACAGCTTCATTGATCCTGAAAAACTTACCATTTCCAGAAGTCATTAGCATAAAAAGATATTTATTAAACACCTGCTACCAACTTGGCAATTAACATCTAATTGTTGACTCAGCACTGTAGGAAGTAATACTGTCTCAGCAACTACCTCTGCAGTGACCTAACCCAAACCATTGCAAAGTTTGAGTGTCCTTTAACACAGACTCTGGTTTGGAGGTCACAAAGAAAAGTCTTCTGTAAATAAAAACAAGTATTGATTAAGAAGAGGAATTCTGACAAATCCAGACAGGTGAAGTACATACCACCATCATCAAAACAGCACCCAGCATTAAAGCACCTGTGGCCATCTTAACGCACCCAGATAATGTTCAGTATTGTGTGACACTGCCTTGCAGGGATGTAGAGCATCACACAGACAAGCATGGCCTGAAGTATCTCATTATATTTATCTCTCTCAGTAACAGATGTTTCATAAGATTACCAAGACAGAGAAAAACTACTCTTAAACCTGCCCCTACGTATAGCCTCAATGCATACTGTACCAGTAGCTGTAGCCAGCAAGTGGCTATGGCAGATTTGCCACCCTGGCAAGCAGTGATAGGGAAAGAGGTTATCTCAGAGAAAAACAATGCCCTGGGACATTCAGCAGTCCCGGGTTTACTAGGAGTGCAGCTGCAACACTTCCCTGACAGTCCCTCTGGAAGACTGGTCCTTTTTGACAGCACAGGAAAATGAAGCTTAAGTTTTTCCCCCAAGAAAGAGACTGTTTTCCTTAAACTTACCAAGCATATTACCTGTAATTGTATTTAGAAACAAGGAATACATACTTCTTCCCTGTGAAGAGGTACTCTTGCTTAGAACACTTCATTTTTGTTTTCTGATCATTACCATTATGTGCACCCCTAAATCTCAGCTTTAGAAACCACAGTATGAACAGATTTGCAGCTAAAGCCTGTGACCCACAGAGCCCCGGAATCTAACTTCGGAAGCAAGTGTGACAATAAAGAGAATTAGGAAACTTGGTTTTTAAAATAGAAGACTGCAATAAAAACAAATGGATTGAAAGCCTAATGGAGGGATGAGAATTAAGTATTACAGCCCTGGGCATAAAGATCAAGATAGTAACAGCCCACTAAGCTTCTTTATCTAGAAACAATCACTGCAAAAGCATATCTGAAATGGCTATTTCTGAGTCAGGCTATTCACAAGTCCTCTACAGCATTACCTTTTCTTTCAGGCTGTTCTGACCTAACCACTGTTGACAATGTATGCACAGCTATTTTCCCTTCACCTCTTCCCATCTATTTTCTTTATATTCTGGGTGCACAGCTCCATTAAATAATTGGCAATTATCACCTGATTGATGCTATCTACAGAACACTGCTACTCCAGCCTGCCCAAAGGTAAGCAGCACAGTTGCCAGGCACCTGCTTTGCCTGGGCATGCAGCAGCAGGCCCTAGCTCCCAGCAGCAGCACTGGCTGTGGCCTTAAGGAAAGCTTCTGACCTTGCAGGAACATTTGGGGAATCAAAAACAGAACTGACTGCCAAAACATTGGTCTGTTTCCCTTGTTCAGGCTCAGAAGTATGGAACTTGGGGAACTAACTTTCATTATATGAGACCTAAGTGCATGCCATCCTCACCAATTTACTGAACTTGGGCAGGGAGTGCATTTTGGTATCGGTTTAGGGCAGGGGCTTTTGCCTTTTTAATTAGTTCTTGCTTACTCTTTTTCCAACCTTGGGAATGGATTTCAGCACTAACTGCTGAGTTAGCTGCCAGAGGCTTGCATGCCACAGGAATACAGTTCATTTTAAGACAGATTCTTCCTCTCTTCCTCAAGACAATCACTTAAAGATGGGCAGGTGCTTGATAATGAAAATGGAAGGGCCTGCATTTCCTTTGGTTGCACAATTGTTTGGTCAAGAGAGAAAGATGTGCACTGTTTTTATCGAAGATGAAAGTGCTTGTGTCTGTTTCTTTGGTCACCTACTCTAAAGTTGTCCTTAACTCAGTCCACAGTTTCTCTGAGGCCAAGGACAGTGGCATTGGGCACACCTGTGTCAAAAAAGTAGTACAGGCTTTGGAACTGACCTCTGAACTACCACTAGGCAAAGGCTAGGAATGAATGTATGTGTTTCATTTGTCATCTTTTAACCAACTTCAGAGGAACAAGATGGATATTAACACCTATTTTGGCAATGTGAAGATCTAGTAACCTTTATAAAATTAAAGAATTATTTGGCAGAATTGTTCTGTCACTTAGGGGAAGTTGAAGAGTACCGACTTACTCAACAGAAAATTCCTACTACATTTAAGGCTGCAGAAACATTTCTAGTCCAATTCAATTGCTTTCCATTTATCATTTCATTAAGTGGTCTCCACCTTTTGTAATAAAATAATTTTAGCTTTGTTCTTTGAAGACATTTCTGGAAGTTTTGGACAAATTAGTCAACTCACTTGGAATTCATAAACACAGAAAGATGTCTCATGGTGTAATTCTAACAGTATTTAATTTTAGCATTATTTTAAACAACACTTTCAAAGTAACAGCTTTATTAATTTAAAATATAACACAATTAGCACTTCGGCCAGGTAGAACTCTATATTCACTGAAGAGGCTTGCTGAGAAGTGACTGTTCACAGGTCTACTCTGTGATGCTCTACTGCAGTCACACTGTATTTCCCCTATGCTTTTGACAGTGGTCTCTATTAGGTAAATAAAATAATTGTATGGTTTTTACTATCTTCAAGAGATTTTTCATGAGGTCTGAAAACTGTATGTATGGAATTATACATGTATTACTTTTCCTGTGTATTTAGAAGTTAAATTCCTTCTACAGATACAAACAATTACTTCACTGAGATACTGGGGAAAGGATACAAGTAAAACAGTATTTCCCCTGATCTCTTCAAGGGATACCAAGTTTCACTGAAAGAATGTTCAGCATTTCAAAAATGTTGCCTCCGAACACAAAAGCATCCAGAAGTGAGCATGTAACTAGATTTGTGTTGATATAGTCATAGCCAGACTATGTGCAATTATGTCTGACAGAACAGCCCAAGTACCTGAACTTACTGCTTTTTCCTTCTGATTTCTTCTGAAAACATCAATAAAGTCTAAAAGGCATTCTAATATCTCAGAAGTTCGTGAAAATCACCAGCATGGTAAATATAGTGAAGCATTTGCTCTCAAGACATTACCAGTCTTGTGGTCCAGAACAACAGCTGAAGTCTGCACACATGAAATGCTCTAGGACACCTAATATACAAGTACAGCTTTGTTAGCTTTTGCTATTTGCCTCATCCCACGAGCTGCACCTGCAGAAAGCTGTGCTGCTGGCTGACAGTAAAATTTCTAGCATGCAGCTGCTAAGTATTAAAATATGTAACTCAGAAATACTTACAGAAGATGCTTGAAGTCAATAGGGATATACTGAACTATCACGACTGCAAAAGCTGTGCAAGCTCTCAAGTTCCAGAAAAACATGCCACATTATAGAATTAGTAACATTAGTACAGAATGAGGAATAGTGGCTGATACAAGATGCACCACTATAGAAATACTGATTTTCGTAACAGCAATCACAATTTGCACACTCAGAAGGGCAGGAGCAAGGCCAGACCTTTACTTTGTTATTTTAGTCCCCTTGAGCTCCACAGTTAAGCTTTAATAGCCCTGTGATATTTTTAGCAGTTTTGAACGACTGCTCTTACTGTTTTTGTAAGTGCCACCATTAGCCTGCTAGAAGTATTGGTATGTAAAATGCATTTTTACTTCTACTTCTTAGGGTTGCCTCTTTAAATCACTTGAGGAATACCAAGCAATTAACATTAGAAACCAACTTCTACTGGTGTTTTGGGATTTCTTTCATTATATTTGATCACTTGTGGACATAGAATTAAATATAAACTAAAGGAACATAATAGCTACCCATGTTGAACTCCTGGAAGGAGAGGGACAACACAGAAATGATTATTAAATCCAGGAAAAATTTGTTCTTTGCCTAAAGAGCATATCACACCTTGAGATAATCTGCAAAGAAGTCACAACTCCAAAAATTGGTAAGTTTACCAATATTATCAAAAAATATCCCCACTTCAAAAGGAAAGACAACAGAATATCAAAAATGTGACATTTGAGATTGGGTTTTGATTGGTTGGGGGTTTTAATACTGTTTTTAGAATGTTTACCCTGAGATTTTTTTCCTTCTACTAGAAAAGCTGAATTGTCTTTTCTGCCCTGCAATCTGTTCAGTTGTTTGAGTCTATTAGCATATGTTCCTCACCCCACCTTGCTGTAGTTGTGCATCCTCCTGCTTTACTTCCAGCATTTCAAGCTACATACCTCGAAGTAGTCCCCTCCTATGAGGACTTGTAACTCTGCACATTCCATTTGATTGTCTTTTCCTTACTACCTTTCCCCCCACATCTACTTAGATCCCTGGACTTTGATGAGGCAGGGCTTTATGCTGCTGTCAGTGATGAGCAAAGGATCTTCCTTGATCTCTAAGCACTGACAAATCAAAATGACAGTAACTGGGCCCATAAGTCAGTGGCAGAAGATGGCACTTTCTCAAGGGACAATGCTCTGCCACATACCTTAATTGATTATGGTGGCCAGTATTAGAAGGGTACCGCATCAGTGGCAGTGTGATTGCCATACCATTTCCTCAAGCATCTATTTCTCACAGGAAGGTTGTCAATTCAGCAAAGAATGGGAGTGAACACAGGAGTGCGATTTAAAAAATTCAAACTGCCATTTAGATTGTACTTAACACTCTAATCTACTCTCAGTAGAGACTGGTAAGTATATCATCTTCAAATATTTAGAATAAGACATTAGCTTAGCAAAACCACAAAGTTAAATGGATACACATTTCAAAAGAATATTCAGCCAATGTCAAATATATTGAACCCAAAAGTATGCCTTTTACTCATAAGTACCTGGTTTTGCTTAACACTTCAGAAGTGTTCAACAAATTCAGGGACCACCACAATCTGAAAATCACCAACAGTCCCCAACTAAAATGAAGCTATCCATCTACATGTTCTACAACCTACCGTATCTGAAATAAGGTGGTATACCAGCTGTACTGTCTGAGATTTAGGCATTTATGAACAGGATTATTATTCTTACAAATTTAAAGTGAAACCTCTGATCTCTCACACATACACTTAGGTTTCCCTTAACCATCTTCCTTCCCCTCCTCCCCTGTAAGGAGTAAAACTACTTTTGCCAACTCCAGTTTTGCCTTTTGTGGTCTAATTAATACTTATTAAACTACTTCCTTTTTGGGTACCTTACTTTTACATACCTTTTCAGCTCAAGAGATCTGGATCTCATTAGTCTTCTGTCTTTGGGCAAGTAATTCCAACACTTAGGGGTACAGTACAAATTTCCTCTGTCCAAGGACCAGCCTTGACAAGTTCTAATTTGTGATTTATCGTGAGAGCAGGGGCTTGAGCAGCTCAGTCCACCAAAGAGGCCTGGAGCACCGTAAAGGGTTCTTTTTACAAAGACTTCAGTTTGGAGTTTGGCCAGAACAAAATACTGATCCTGCTTATAGTCATGTTGCTAACAAGTGTGGTATTGTAGTCACTTCCCTTTTGCAAGCCCCAGTATACTACTAGCCCAAAATACTACTTATTCCCCAAGAACATGCTTCTAGGTTGTATCTCCTTCTACTTACTATGGTTATTAGAACTGAAAAGTTCCATATACTTACATAAAATCATTCATCATAGCACAGGGTTATACCCTTAATTTGTTGCTTCATCTAGGCACTCTAGTTGAGGATGTTATTCACAGCCTACACTAATTGTTTTCTCCTATTCATGCACACGGACAGCTTTCTTAACTTTCCATGACATACTCTGAATTCAAAATTACACCTGGAATCCCTGCTTGTATAGCCCTGCTCATAGCACTTGAAGACATGGAAGCTTTTTACTGTGAAAATGCTGCAGGAAGTTACTGGATTCCTTACACTAAATAAAGCAAGGCTTTGTCTTTTACTTGATACACAGTGTTTGCATGAACTGAGTGCTGCTGGAGAAAGGTGCCTGCCTTTTTGATTGACTCAAAACAACACTTCAAGTGCTCATCTTTGTGTAGTTTACATACGTAGTTTTCAATAGAGTGGTCATAACATAACCCCAAAAGTAGAAATCTGATCCTGCTGAGACACTACCCAGAATTTCAAGTTGATCACATCAGTAGTGACTCTTCTAGAAACAATACTTGTTAGTTAGGAAGTCACAAGTCAGTCATGGTTTCATAACTAGAATACAGAAATATCAAAGAACACAAACCTTTAGGAAAATGTTCAAACTCTTAATGCTCAAGTGGCATGAGGATGATGTTTACTGTTCTGAAATACAGCCTGTGCTCTGATATATCATGACACTCTCAGCTCAGTCTTCACTTCAGAAGAGCACCTAATATTAATAGAAGGCAATACAGAAGCAGTAGACTACTGCTGAGTTTTCCAAGATGATTTTCTTCAGATAAAGGATGTCAGGAATCCTTCTGAGGAAGGATGAGGTTTCAAGCCTCAATGATACATCTAACAGTTTTACTTTAGTGTAAAAAAATTTTTTAAATCCCATTAGTCAAGCTATTAGCAAAGAAAAACAAACCTTCAGGGTCTGTTTAGTTTAAAAGCTGCTCTGTTATCAAGTTCTTCTCCTTCAGACAGCAAATGCCTGCAGTGTTATGTAAGGGAAACAGTTCTGCAAACCAGCACCAGACTGTCATCAATGCAACTGGCAGTGAAGCTTGACAGACTGAATTCCTTCCTTGAAGTTACATTAATCATGCATACCGTATCACGAAGGTTTTTCAGGACTTTAAGTGTGTTCACAGCCTTACATACACTTTGCTGACTTTCCAACACTTAGCTTATTGGAACGAACATTCGATGAAGTATTGAATTACCAGCAAATGTTCCTGAAAAGAAAATCTGTAATTTGCACCTGCACCAGAACCCAGAGAGTACGAGTTATGCTCATCCCAGGAAGGAATGTAAGCATACCAGCCTGTCACCAGCACCCCTAATCAAAAAAACTATTGTTAACTAGTGGCAAGAGTAACAAGCTATCACCTAGAAAGGCAGAAGTAAAGACTGTTTAATGCATAGCAATCGTTAATGTTTTCACCAACAGTTTAGAAATGAGAAAGCAAGCTAGCCAGAAGTCATCTAACACAGCTTAGAATTTGTTCCAATCATTTATTCAGCTAGGACCAAGTTTAAGACTTTGTTAATTAACAATGACTCATTTAATATGCACCACAGTTGTCATCTTCCATGTGTTCTTACCACTCAAAAAAGCAAACATCAAGTATGCTAAGTCTGAACAAAAAGCTTACAGGTGTAGAATAGTTAGACATAAAACTCCTAAGCAACTATTATTATTCCCACACTGTCATATCACAGTATTTTATGAAAACCTTCCTTTAACAGAACAGCAGCAACTAGAAATATTTTTGCTTATTGAGAAGACAGGCTGGAAGGACACTTCTTGTGGAATGCAAGCATTAATCCATTAGCATAATTTTACTGTAGTTCTTGTTTAAACCTGGCTTGAGTATGTCACCATGAGCTCCAGATCCTTTCTTTCCCAAGGTTTTTTTGTATATAAATTTCCCCATTATCAGTTCCTTAGACACTTGTCTCCCAGAATAATTTTAGAACAGCTTCACTAAAGCTGGACATGAAAGGTTACAGAAAAAAATCCTCAATTTAAGTTTCCAGAATCTATAGTAACACTCTTGCCCCAATCCCACATGGACCATCACATTATGCAAGTAAAGCAAGTTCTCCTGGACTGCACAAGATTCTTGAACAATCAGTGCACATGACAGCACAGAAAGACTGTTCTTCATACTATCCTCGCAGACATCTGAGAAGGAAAGGTATAAAATTCATTTACTTCCACACAGCTAGAAAAGGATCAAGTCAGTTGTACCTGTCAAAGGAAACCACAGCCTTTCTCCCAGATTTTCCAGGGTTTATTAGCTCTAGGAATTTTATTTTTTGCACACTGCAGATGGATGATATTGCAATTAGTTATGACAGGCAGAGCAGAAAGGTCAGAGAGACCACTCAGGGGAATGTAGACTTCTGGAGAAAGACAGAGATTAAAAAACAGAGGGTGTAACAGCCCACCCAGTGATATCTTCTAAAGCACCCAACTGATCTTGGAATGTGAATCCATTTTATTTCCCAGTACAATTGATAGAAATAGCCTCTCTATTCCTTAACTTCTACAACAATAAAACTGGCTTTTACAAAGATAAGCTCAAAGAAGTTTCATTGCTTTAAAAAAACGCCATTTTAGATTATTTTTCCTTTAAAGTTCAACACAGAAGAAAAGGTAGTCCAAATGGACACAGCATGAGAGAACTTCTTTCACTGAAACACATGCATGTTCACAGAAACTGCTAAGATGGCAGTGTGACTAACTCTGCTACTGCTTTTGTTTCTTTATGCTCTTCCTCTGCTTTTTCCCCATTTTTCATTAATACATCTTTTACCATGAAGTCTGCATACAGTCTAACTGCAAAATACAGAATTTTTGAAGGTCGTTTGAAAACAAATTAGGATTAAATTCAAAATTAAGTCCTAAGGCCCTAAGTTCTCTATTAGGTGCAATGCATGAAGTACCTACAGAGGGTTTGAAGGAGAAAACACACACAGCCCCACAAAACCAGACACTTTGTTTCCTCAGAAGTCAAGATACAAGAAAATTACTTCAGACTGAACATCCCACTTACTCCTCATTTTTCACAATCCATGTTGGAAACACACATTCAACACAACATTTTGCTGACTTAAAATGAAAAAAAAAAACCAAGGAAAAGGTATGATAATAAAATGAGCAGTTTAAGATTTTTTTAAAAGGGGGAGAAATTCATTTATATTGTTCTTTGCATCAGATCACAGAATACTTCTGGAAGTCTAAGCTTCCATTCCATTTTCTGGAAATTCCTTGGTTTACCCCAGAAAAGTATCCTTAGTCTCTCTCCTATTGGAATTGTGGTACTTTGTGCAAACAAAAAAAAAAAATCTAAAATAAGGCGGAAATACCAGACAACCCTATATGTAAGGGTCTTCAAAGGCAGTCTGAAGAAGTGACCCTGTTTGCATACTTTGTTACATAGTCTGAAGATTACCAGTCCAGTCTACCCAATTACTGTCAGAAATTAGGTGAAGTCTGCCACCTTTCAAAGCAGTCACCCAGCTTAAAGGTTTCTGAGGTGAGTTACCTTCAGTTCTTCTCAGAAGAACTATGCTACTTCATCCAAAATATATAAACACTCATTAAGCCAGAAAGACTAGAAAAATTTTTCAAGATTGCTTCTTCAAATGCTTGTCCAGTCCCTTTCAATTCAAGTTTGACCAACAAATGTCTAGTTTATCTCTGCTAATAAGTAAACAATTAACCCTCAAGTATATTAAAGCATGAAATAACCAGAGTGAGGGCAAAATACAGCAGTGCAAAGCTATCTCCTACTCTGCTGATAGCAGGAGACTGAGTTTTTCCAGCCATTCAGGGCCATTTCAGGGCAAAGTGACAGAAATCTAATGTATCTGAAACACTTGATGTACTGTCTTCTGTATGGTCTAATTAGTGTTATTTTATGTGCCTAGTTGTTATAGATGACTGAACTGATTCTGAGGACTTCAGAGAGCCATGCCTTGAGTGGCAACTCACTCTGGAAAAAGCAAAGGTGAAGCACAGAGAATATCATCTCTATAAGATACATAAGTAATATTAAATATTCATTCCACTTCTGCTCTCAAGTTCTTACTCTAAGATGGCTTCGCTTTCAACTTTAGATAAACCAATTCACAATTTATTTTAAATGACTGGACAAATGCAGTTTTGCTTTGGAAGTAATGGCTGGGTCTGCAGAAACAGGTTTCCTTTTTTTTTTTCCCCCCACAACCCAAATTCCACTAGGAATAGCTTAATATTTCTTTATGGATCCTTGTAAGGGAAAAAAGGTAACAAAACTCTCTAAATACTGATTCATTTGTAGAAATAGCCACATATGGCTCTCATGGGATCACAAGGAGATAGTACAGCTTAAGTAAACAACCTCTATCAACAGAGCTGAACCATTTGCTGCCCATCCTCTTTATACCACTTATGTCTGCAGATTTGTTCAGTGTGTCAAACTGACACCAGATTTGGCTATCTGTACTATTTCCAGCCTTTTCTCTCCCCATCCTTGACTCCCAGTCTTTTATCTTCCATGTATTCATCATCTTAAATTCTTTTGCTAAAAGAAAAAAACAACCATACCATTGACATGAATTAGTATCTGAAGATGCTAAAACCCATGCTTGCCACTTAACTGTGGCCCCCTCGGTTACTATTCCTAAACACCCTGTTGTGATCTTTTACTTTTGTTTCCTTTGCTGAAACATGGTTTTTAGTTGAAAATAATCCAAACCTATAGAGTAGTGCATTTGTATGACAACAGTTATCTCAGCTTTTAATAGGAACAGAAGCTCTTCATCAGTACTCTAAGGAGCATATGACTAAGTACCAGACTGTAACCCACAAACATTATTCCACTTCATGGACAAATCAAGTAAAAGAAAAGGTAACACTGACTCAAACTAGCTTCCCTCTCTACTAAAAGATAGTCTCTGTATTTAACACCAACATGGCAATCTTTTCTAAACAAACATCACAATTACCTGTAATGGACACAGGTGAGTAACTGAGCAGGAAATTCACAAGCAGCAAGTTTTGTCCCTGACATCTGAGATGTGTAAAAGCGTACTTCTAATTCAGACTCTCCTGCTCAACAGGCTTGCTTTATCTTTTGTTTGCTTACAGATTTGCCAACTCATATGGGCTTATTTATTAGCAAGCTGCACCCAGCATCAACACCCAGCATGTCTTGTCTGCTTTCTTTTTAATCATCTTTCCCAATAAATTAACTAATAAAGATACAAAACATCACCAAGTAAATAAGGATCTGGAAATAAACTGCACTATTCTAGCAATCCAAAAATTTCACAAGAGACTGAAAAAGCAGTGGATAGGATGAAATTAATGCGACTATCAGCAGGGTAGATCCTGCACTGCCTTTGTATGTCTTCTTAAGGCTGAAGTCTCAGTGAATGCAATGCCAAAAACACAGCAAACAGTGTTAAGTTCTTGCTATTAACTCTAAAATGCTGTAGCACCCACAGTTAATTATTTCATACAGGCACAGATCTGTTGGCCACTGGAAAACAGAAAAAGGTGTTTCACCTCAGTTTAAGTGGTTTTCTCATTGGGTAGGTACTTAGATCAGAATCACCCCCATCACTCAGACTGCTTTACTCTGTTGATAATGCACAGCAACTTATGTTACAAAAGAGAACCTGAAATCAAGTGTTCATGAAGAATTACTAAAACTTCTGTAAAACATTTCAGAAAATGGAAAAGCTCTTGGAAATAATTAGTTTCACTTTTCAGGTTTGCATTGTTTAACTGTAGCAGGTTTTTCTGTCATCTTAAGTTCTTACAAAAACTTGCAAAGTTTACAGGTAAATTTGTAATAATTTTCAGAAGATATTTTCTCCTTTTTCCCATAACATTTCTTTCTTCAGCTAGGTAAGATACTCCAGCACTTGAATAATAAACAAAATAAAACTATGGATATGACAAAGAAATCTGAGATAACAATGAGGTGCCTCAAATGACTTAAACTAAATTTCATTTTCAAAGGTGTTTTATACTTAAAGCAGTCTCAGCATTACAAAGAGCCATTAAGATTATGGTAATTCAAATTATGTCTCTAAGAACACCTCATCAATATGACAACATTCTCTCCTGCCCAAACTGTCACGGGTATAGCATATATAGTGGTATAGGATGGTCAGTGCATTTCCTACTCCGACACAAAGTACCTCACTGGAACTGCACTGCTGATACCATAACCGCATTCAGAGCATCAGAAGTCTTGCATTTGGGTGACAGGAGTTCTGTAATAAGCCTACTGAGAGAAACAAGGACAACAAATATACATAGCACAGACCTGATCAAAAACATTCTTTACCCCGCAGTAACAACCAGTTTATCAACACTGCTAATGGAATGACAATCCAAAACATTGAAGCTGTAACAGGAGAGGAGGAGCTCATTAAAGACATGCTGCCTGACACTTGATTAACCAAGGCTAAACTGCTTCCAGAACTTAACACTATTTGGATTGGAAGCTGTTGCACATTACCATATAAATTTAGTAGCTATTAAAAGATTATTTCACAGTCTGGATTTGAGAAGCTTGTAAATCCACTTTATACCTTACTAACATATCCTTGCCTTTATCTAGTTGTGGTCACTGATGTTTGGGTTATCACATGATTTCCAACAAAAATCTCAATCTGGAGTTGTCTTGTCTTGACCCTGGGACTTCAACTCCTGCCAACAATCAATCAATAGTTTTGCTGTAACTTCTCATTTCAGTATGTTCATAGAAGTTCTTCACATGAAAAGAAATAGGGCTCCACCTGTTCCCAAAGCATGGACTACATTGAAATATTTGCATTTGGGGTTTATTCCTGTGACATTTTTGAGAAACTTTATCAAAGTGACTCAGCCTGAGCAACAGATTTACACTTTCACAAATACATAATAATTTGGGAATTGCCTGCAACTCTTTTACATTAAAAATATGCAAGCATCTGTTAATTAGAATAATACAATTTAACCTTTAATGTGATCTTTTAACTCCAAGTCTCTGATCTACTGTCAGATAGTGGCTCTATCACATACTTTCATTTCTTAGGGAAAACCAGGATTCAGGTGGGGTGGAAGGGAACAGTAAGTAGATACAGACTCCCTGATGGCTCAGCTTGTCATTTTTTCCTTGCCTTGGACACATAGCTACAACTGTACCACATTATCAAAAAATTAAATCAAAAATTAAAACTTCAGGGAGCCTGAATGTCTGGTTCTAGCATCACAACACCTAGTCAATACCTATCTTTTCAATTTGTTAGCAGAGCTTGAATTTTACCTCAGCATTTGTTAGTCTCCATGTTGAATTACATCTGAAGTATAAAAGGCCAAAGTAACAAGGCTGCTTTGCAAAGAAGGCTTTGCATCTCACCACTCCTTGATCCATGCAGATCAATTAGACAATCAAAAAATCAAATGAATAATGTATTAATATTTCTTCATCAAAATACTTCTTGGTTTCAGGTGGAGGAAAAGTATCAGATGGTATTAAAAAAAGCTTGTAGTACCACAAAAAGATCAGCACAGATGCAGATGTAAAAGGTTACTTGATGCCCAAAGTCAATTTAATCACAGTAACAGAAGAGTTACACATACCTTTCAGTTGTGCATTAATGTTCTCGTCAAGTACTACAAGCCAGGGCAAGACACCGAGCTCACAGTTCCTCCCCATTCCAGCAGAGCTGCAGTTCCACTGGCCAGCAGGAATGACTGCCTCGCCAGCTTCACATTTCCAACACAAGGTGACAGGGCAGGGAAACCCACAGCTTTCTACAAGCTTCACTCACATGCACAGAGTGTGAAAATTCTCAATATATATGTAAACAAATTGAAAAGACTGTAAGCAATATAAAACTAAAGTTACTGAAGTAAAGCTAAACTTTTCCAGAAAGAGACAGACTGATTTAAGCCTTCTGTGTTCCATTACGTACATGGCAAAAACTCAACAGTAGCGTCTTACAAAGTTAAGGGAAGGTTAAAGAAATAATAGCTCTAATAGGCCACCTTCCTCTGTAATCATTTTAACTTCTATTTTCAATGAATTCATGCTTTGTGACATGTAATTATCTAATATGCTATTTTGCTCTAAAAATCTACTTATTTAGTTACACACCACAGTTCTGCTCACTAGCAGCAAGCCTTGTGTGACCTATTAGGCACTCCCAGGAACTTGACCATATCCCAGAACACCAATTTAATGGAACACACATGTATATAGATTTTACTGTTTCTGAACACTGTCAAATTGGTGAAGAGATAATACTCAAACTGAGGTCCTACTAACTACAGGAACTACCTTTCTATATAGGCTTAGACAAGGCAGTTTTTGTTGTCCTTCAGTCTGTCATGTGACATGCAACAAAACGATACACATCCATTTGACTGACACACTAATATCTTGGGATTAAAACATGACAGAAGAGCAGGGTCTTCCCAGCCATGATAAACTGTTATGGAAATAGGATGATGAGAGACAAAGAGATGGAAAGAAGTGCTTCACTCAGCCTGATTTATAGATGACAAATGACTCAAATCACACTGAATCACCCAATACCAGAAAAAACACAGCAAACCAAACAGTCCTGTGCCACAGAACAGTTATACAGGGGGTGGGGGGAAAACAACCAAGTTCCACATTTTTCACTTCAATAAATTAAGTTTTGTGAAGTACAAAGCTGTATTTCAACTAAGATTTCTACATCAACATTTTGTGAGCACACACTGTTATCTTCAAATGCCCTAAACACACTGAAGTACACAAATATATTGTTTTCTAGAGGCATTATGTCACATCCCAAAAATACGTCTGAAGTGCAATAAAGTGACCTCGTATACATTTCAATGTACATTTTCAAATAGACTGTAGAAATTAAGGCTGTGCCAAATTATCAGATGAAAAAATGCACGCTCTAATTCATCTAATGCAAATACAAGAGGCATTTCCCACAATTATGTGAAATTTGTAATATCACTTGGCACTTACAGAACAATAGATCTCAACTGACTCCAAAAATTTAAGCAGGGAATGGCTCTGACCTTCTAGAGCAGACAGGCACTTTCTGACAGGATTTGCTCATTAGCTTTCTCATTTGGAAGCATTAGGATTAAGTCTATAGTAAATGTGCTACCACCCACAAGAAGCACTAAAAAAGGCTCTTTCAAAAGTATGTTTCCTTCAAAACTTTTCCACTGGAGTCCACACACACCTGTTTAAGAAACTCATGAATGTACAAGTGATGGCTATGAATCATTTCTTTTGAAAACTACCACACTGAAGAGCCATGGAGAGCTTCAAAGCAAGTATGAAGGCTATTTGCTCAGGGATAAATGATTAAGTCTTTGAGCTTTCAGCACAGCATCAGTAAGATGAAAAACCAAGACTGGAAGAGGAGAATAAGTATTGAAGGAAAATTTTTTTCCCTTTATATTATTATAAGCAAAAAAATTCTTAGGAGTTATTCTCAAAACACAGTATTTTTTTAATCATAGCAGATGTTCTGCCTAAACTTGACTTAAGCTAAATGCATTCAACTTTCTTCATTTCCAGATTAATTAATTCCAGAGCAATTAGGAGGAATTCAACCTTTTAACAGAGTAATTTCAATGGTATTAAATAATAATAATAAAAAAATCTTTTGGACTTCCACAGATTTTAGGGCCTATTTAGCCTTTATAGCTCATTTCTTTCCACTCTTAATTTGCTGTTTATAGAAAGATAAATAACAAAAGTTTCTTCTGTATTTCAGCATTATTTTTTATATATGGTCTATGGGTATTCAAAGCAGGTTTTTTCAGTTTCCTTTAATCCCTAAAGTACACAATTTTGCCTACAACAGGAGGTAATAAAAAAAAAAATCACATGACTACAAATTCACACATTTTACACATTCAAATCATCATTTATTCAACTGAGAATACATGGCGAGTTAAATACATGGTATCTCCATGGACTCTATCACAGGACCTTAACTCAGCATCCATTTGATTCTGCAGAAAGACGCCACACAGTTCAAAAGCACAGGATGAAACCCTGACCATCTTTTCAAAATGCTGTATCACTTATGTTCCCTGAGTTAACCACTTAGTTGGGAAACAGAATTACTGTAATGGAACATAGTGTTTTCTGTAATTGTATATTGCACAAGCACTTTGCACCTTTCAAGCACCGACTTTAGCTCTTCCACTCTCCTACTGTATCTTTGTGGAAAAGGTCATTAAGAAACTGCACTCTGCTGCTTACTCATCGCTTCAAAGAATGCAGCACCATTTCTGATGCCATCCGAGAAAAAAAGACAATCCTTTCACTTAAGTTTCCTCAAATTAGATCATGTCTACTCTTGCTAAAAGCCTTAGGACAACTTAGGCTCTCTGGGTCACCTCACAGATGTTGAAAAAACCAGGCTGGCTACAGCTACAGTACCAGTAAGAATACAGGACTAACTCAGGTATTGCTGGTCTTTACTGTTTAAAGAAAAGACAAAGAAACCTTAATCACAGAAGATGCCTCAGGTTTATTTTGCAGACTAACCCAGCTGGCATCCACTGACCTGCCACATTAGGGTGTGTCGTGCATTACAGATTGTAGTGCCTCAAGGGACTCTGGGGGTCTCTCTTGCTTCAGAAGTACAGAATGTAAGCCTACCTGGGAAGTACGGAACATCACTTAGTCTGCAGAGCACTAGCTCAGAAAAACATGCTAAAGAAAATTGGATATTTACTGCACTGAAGTCATACTTAAAATGGTCACCTATGACTTAGTGTAGTACAGTGCTCTTTAATTTAAATCTTTCTGCTTTCTCTACGAAAGAGATTGTTCTTTACTTGTAATACTCAGCATTCCCTTAAGCACAACGTAATTTCTACATTAATATTTGATATAAACTCAGCAATTAATTTATCACAGTAAAAGAAATATTGATCTGGCATCTTTGTCTTGGGCAGACTTCATCAGGACTTTGGTAACTAGTAAGTTTTAATATTGACCGAATGATCCTCAATATTCAAATGCATCTAAGAACATCTTATTAGCTGGCATTACCGTATTTATTACCATAAATATCAGGTACTGTCTCCTGTTCCTTACAAGAAGCAAGATGTCAACAAGCCTACAGAAGAGCTTTAAAACACTATTTGTGTTCAAGATTCAAGTAAAACTTTAGTTAACATTTAATTGTATATAGTGCATTTGTTTTTCTGAATGAAACTGCTTTGTTACGTGAAAACAGAGACTTTCAGTGTAAAAGTCCTACCACTGGGTTTTCAACAAATTATGGAAAAGTACTATTTGTAGACAATGAGTTAATAAAAGAAACTAATTGCTACACATTTGCTGTAACTTGGAGAATACATTTCTAGGAAGATTAGACATTAATAAGGAGGAAAATTCACATGCAAATGCTATTAGAAACCTGACCCAAAGTAGCAGAACTAGAATCCATCTTAAAATAAAAATGGAATAAAAGCTACACATAGACTGTTTTTTAAACATATTCAATACAAAAATAAGATAAACTTTGGGGGTTTTTCTCCTGTCACAGGGAAGCTTTTACATCAGCCTGTCCATACAAATTGTTCAACTGTCATCAGCATCTCAAGGCTAGAAAATTGGCTAAAAAATTCCTGTCTGGCTAGTCAGGGCCATTAAGACCTACCACACCCAGGGTTCTGACAGTGGGCAATGGACTTACAAGTAAATGTTCTCCAAGGGACCATAATTCTTGCGCTGGAAGGTCTGGGCACACACACAAAAACAGGAATTTCTTGGCTCAGCATCAGAAGAATTCACATTAATTGGAAGACCTCAGTTCCTCAGAACCCTGATCTACTACCCAAAGATTTAAGCACACAGCATCCCAGCACTCCTGCTGGGGCTTGAATTACTATTTGAAGGAAGACTGCTTTGCACTGAAGAAAAGAACAAAGTTTTCTCTAACATTCTCAGACATAACATGTTTTTACAAGTCAATGACCATCCATCAGCCAAAATAACACATACAACTCTCAGGCACTATGCCGAGAATTTTTTTTTTCCCCTAATGCTCAGTGTTGGATGGATGCCCCCCCTCCTGCATACAAAGATGCTGCAGCCCCAATGACAGGGATTCCACCTTTCTGTGGAATGTCTTGGGCAGTCCCTTGCCCTTCCTGATGCTCTTTCGGGCAGGCACTGGCATACTTTGTACCTGCAGAGAGTGCAGAATGGAGGGAGGGGCTCCTTCGAGTCATCATTTACTGTCTCCAGCACCCCAGCACAGTTCCCTGAAACATGTCTGGACCCATGTCTGGGTAAAGACTTTACCCTTTTCAAAGGGAAAGTCAATGTCAATTACAGCCAGCAACACAATTTTTTCCCCCACAACAAATCAGCAAATACTGGCCATCTGGAATAATCAGACAAAAACAAATCCACTAATATTTGAGCAGTGAATTATGCTTTCAATACATGCAAAGTGTTTCTTCTTCATCTTCAATCTGCAGTTCTTTATGTGACTTGGCACTACGCAACAACAAAATGCAGTTTTGCAAGGTATACATGACATGGGGCAGGGATGATGACAGATCTCACATGTCTAATTGGAATTTGCGTTAGGAGTGGTGTGGCAATATCCAGCCTAAAGTTTGGAAAGAGGCTTGTGAGGGTATCAGCATTAGGACCAATGGAATTCCATAATCTAGTATTAAGACCAGTGAGCTAAACACCTTCTCAGGGTAGTTCCAACTTATCAAGATAACCAAACTGCTACTTGTATGCTCCTGTACTTGAAATAATGCTGGGATTTGTTCTTTTTTATTATTCCTACAATTCACAGATTTTAAAATGCAGGTTCACGGGTGAAATTTTTCATGTACAACCGCATAGCTAATTCTCCTGATCTATATCAAGGTTTCAGCTGATTGAAAGAATATTCAACCTTGGGTAAAGTCTTTTAAATGCAATAAATAAGTGCTGACTATACTGGGCAAGGTTGTCTTTTCAGTTTTCTTTTGCATATCAAGGCAAACCAGTTAGATCACATGAAACGGGTTTGTACTTAGCTTATGAAATAAAATAATTTGTACAGCCCAGGAGTTAATCATGCCTATTTAGAAAAAGGTAACATTAGACAGAATGGCAAAAAAGTTAACTCATTAAAGATTTTATTTTCTCTTCCTCAGCTGTGAGCAACAGGTGAGTTATTTCCAAGCCCTTCTGCACCATACAGGAAGTCTTTGGAAGTCAACAAGGCAAATGGTACAATTCTTATTTCATACCCTTCACGTAATACAGACAGTAGGCTGGGAGAGAAGCGGGGGGAAAAAAGCACCTAACAAAAGCTTAAGTAGACAACCCCCAGAATTGCAGTTCTAGCAGCTCTTAACCAGCGCCAGGATCAGATGACTCATGAACATGGCAACCTGCCACTTCCCTCTTTCACTGGTCCTACTGAAAGAATGTCAGTCTTAATCTGTCCCTATGGTTGTCTAAATCAAAACAAGAGTATGATGAGAATCCATCTGAACTTAGAAGTACATTCTGTTTATTTAAGTGTATATATAGAGGCTAAGTTTCAACTGTGTGGATGCAAGATGCTTTAGATAAAATACATTACACCATTAGGTACCAGCAAACAGGACACAAACTTTAAGAGTCCCATTTTCAAAGACTTGGCAAACGCAGTAGAAGCTGCCTGGAATCAGCTCAGTAGCATTAGTTTGTAGCTGGAGTTTCTAAACTTACTCCTTGCTACATGGTATCATGCCAAACTGGAGACAGTCATTTATTTTGTTCTTCTCTGATAGTAAGACTATTTGATCATTATATCTGGCAATGCCTTACTCAGCAAGAATTGTCATGGTAATCAACACCATGACATTCACAGTGAGGCACTGCACAGAGGCCAACACAGCGAGTCTAACAGCACCAGAGTCTGGTTACAAGTGAGGCCTCAAAAGCAGTTTCAGGAAATTTAACACTGAGGTGTATCACCTTTGCCTGCTCTAGCCTCTCACCCCCATCTCCTTAGAACATGCCTGCCTCAGTGTCTACAAGTTATGAGCACCCACTCGGAGTCTAAAACATGTCCCTAAACCCACAAATTCTTCAAGTAATGAACTGTAATGTGAAAGGGGACAACAAAAGAAATAGGTAGAGGCTAGCAGTGATAGGACAAAAGTTTGCTATAACAACCCCTGCTTAGCAAATTCTCTGCCAAGCAATTTATACCCACAAGAGGTACATTCCATTCCCTTAGGCTACAGTGTCTTTTAAAAGTTAGAACTTCTTTCTTGCTGCAGTTTATGGCACATTTTTTTTACTACGTGTACTTAGGAAGCAAGCAAGGCTGACTAAACAGATTTCCTCCATGACCTTTACTACTGTCGGCTGAAAACAATTTAGTCCATTTTAAGTCATTTGAGAGCACTGCAAACATTATCCAAGGGGCTTAGGAATGACCACCTAAACCATGACCTTTCAAGCTGACAGATGACAAAAAATACTCAACTTTAAACCATTTTTAAAAATGATAAAGGTCTCTCATCCTGCTGAAACAAAGGAATTTTCCTTCTACCACTAGAGAACAAAGATGCTTTTTGTTCCATTTAAGAAATTAATTTGAGGGGCATGCAAAAATGAGAAAAAATAACCTAAAGTACTCAGGTCCTTTCTCTCGATTAAAAGCTCAATCCATCTAATTAATATGAAGCAGGAAATGAAACAAAAAGGGTAAACAAGTAACCAAGAGACTTAGGCCATGCATAAACAAAAACCATGCACTGGAAATGAAAAAAGAAACTTTAAGCAAGCCAATTTTATTAAAACTTTGTATACACGCCTGGTTAAGTCATCCATGCCCAAGGGAAGCTAGAGGTAACTTTCTATCTTGTCATTCTCAGTTACAAGGCAGTGATTAGTAAATCCAGAGCTGCAATCCAAAAGCTGCTATGTTGTGCTATATTCTAAAAAAAGTCAAAAAAGTTTGGGATAGTGGCTTTGTCCCTTGGTCCTCTAATAGTACCCTTGGCTCTAGTGGTATACTTCCAAACAGGCAGCTGCTCACTCTCCCACTGATCAAAGCACATTCTCAGCTCATTTTGGGAACAATGACTACATTTCAAATGCCTGTGAAAGTGTCATGAGTACACAAGATCTCAGGTGTAGCACATCTTGGGCTTCACGAGTGCTTAAATATACTATTCTACAACTTCAAGCACACAGATACTCTGACTCTAGTTTCTCTTACCATGAGAAGATAGGTGAGGTAGATGTCTTTAGTGCACTACAAACACGTAGCTCTCACCCTAATCTCTCAGTAGCATCACTGGACTTGGATAGCAGCACTAAAGCACCCAGGACTCTTCTTTCTCATTCAGACCTTTCCTGCATTCTGTGACTTCCCACGAACGGGCCTTCCTGGTTGCTATTATGATGAAGCAGAGCACAACCCTGTTCTTTTATCTCAGATTTGGCCAACTGGTACTGTAAATTGTTTTCAGAGCTATGCAAATGACTCATCAAGGAATCCCACTTACAGTATCAGCCAGAGTTTACTTGAAATCAATCAGTTTAAAGAGGATACTATACTGTCAAATTAAGGCAGCTTGCTACTCCTGTGAACTGGCACTGCAGCACATACTTTGCAGAACTGTCAAAGTACTATTAAATACTTGAATTTACAGTTAAACATCACTCAAAAAGGGAATTGAGGAGCCTAAGACAGATTTAACTAATACCTACTTAGAACAGAGAATGCAAACCTGAAACATCTATGCAAATTCTCCTTGGGTAAGATCTTGAGGGCAAAGCAAACAAATAGGTGGCAGAATCAAAATAAACAGAAGATTCTTTATTTGCAGGTAATTTTAAGCTATAGTATAATAAGGAGGCCAGGGAGACAATCTTTAGTAGCAAATATGGCATTATGTGCAATATCACAACTGTAACAGATCATTCCTATGGAGAACAATCTGCACATCTCCACATACAGAAGCGAGGGAGAATAAAGCCAAGAAACCCCTCTGAGGAAGTCAAACTCTGTTCTTCAACACAAACATGCCACTTTTCAAAGGCACAGTCATCACATGGAACATACAATTTGTGCAACCAATACAGCTTCTCTGTCTGCTGCTTTCCTACAGGAATCCAGTCATCCTCCTCACAACTAGAGTTAGTGTTCACCTTGAGCACAGTCCTAACCAGAATTTTACTTTGACAGTATAAAAAAAAAAAAAAGAGAGTCAGTCAGTAGTAACATCAAAACAAAAGTCTATCCCAACTGTAGCACTGAATACTTCAGTCCTCCTTCAAATACACTGGAAATCAGACTGCAAAGCTAAGTGTTTTCTTGGACTTTATCAAACATTTGATAGTGTTCTTTCTCTTTCATGTTTTTACCTGTTATGGATTCACAAAGTCTAACCGGTGGCCTTTCACATCCAGCTGAGGGATCCTGCTGTCCAGGTAGTATCTTCAAACCAAACAAGTCTATGTTGTGGGAAAAGACTACATCTTGGTATTTTGGCTAATTCAGAGCACAGGAACACACTGCTCATGAACCCAATTCTAGGCAGAAGGCAGTCTGACTTAACAGACGAATCAGAAAGCATCCAGAAAAAGAAACATATGATTCCATTTTACTATTATGTATTCAGACATTTAATACAGGTGTATGATGTTCTTAATACCCCAAAACAAGCTCCAAAGGTCAGACTCAGTGCCAAATCAAGTTAGCAGAAGTTGCGACAGGACTACCAGTAGAAATAGGAGAGCACTTCTAAAGCACAAGGTGTATCCAATACACAGAAGAGGAGATAATATGCAACACTTTTCTGCTGGAGGACATGAAGAATAAGACAGTTAAAATACAGAACTCAAATCACAGAAGTTTCACGTGGTAACAATAAAAAAACTCAACTTGAGAGAAAAAGGGGAAGATGACATTGTGCTCTGAATCATCTTCTCATTGAATCAAGCACAGTAATAGCAAACAGACACAAGGGATAAGTGCCCAAATACACCATTCAGGCACTTCCAGGACAAACTGTCCTCAGAGATATCTGGAGGATTTTTTGCTCTTCCTTATGCTTTGACTATGCTAACATACTTGTGTCATTGACTGAATTCTCTTCAGCCATGCCCAGATAATGCAGCAATTTCCTCATAGCATCACTGTATAGGCATTACACTAATCCTCTGCCAAATAAGAGCGCAGAACCACCAGAGCTGGACCAGTTTTAAACATAGATCTCTGCTCGATATTGCTTTCCCCCATACTGGAGGGCTAAATTATTCTCCATCTTCAAAATCCAAAAATTGAAAACTCTGTCATCTTGAGCACCTGCAGTGCCAGAAACCATAAAAGAACTCTAGAAATGGGGAAAAAAGCCCCCTGAAAAGAAATCTAACTATTGCCTTTTGAATTAGACACATGTTCAACGCCAGGGTAAGATATTACAAAGCAGATAAGCAAATGAGCTGAATCATTCCTGGAATTACTTCAAAGCCCCCACCCTTTGTGAGGCCCTGTTAAGCACACCACCTCAGCAGCAGTTTCTCTGCATTTCTTGAGTACTGACAGATGTGGCATTGCAGCAGCCTACTTCAAACATGCTAAAACCTCACATTTGTTGTAATCTTGATGGCACAGAACTACACATCTCCTTTCTGAAGGAGATTTTTGGGCAATGACCAAAGACTTGTTCAGTGAAAAAGAAAAATACTTAAGATAACAATAGATAAACCATAGCCCGCATTTCTCCCCAATAAATTTTTACATATTATCATAACTAAAATCATAACAGTAGAATAGGCAGTGTATGTGTTTCCTGGATACATATATATGCCCCCAGAAGTTTGAGTTTTGACAGAATTACTGCTTCAATTTCAATAGCCAAAAACATCCAGATTTAAGCCTCTGTGCATTTTACAAATCTTAGTACTGCTGTCCAGAAGGGTCTTACTTTTGACAGGTAAGATACAGAAAATGAATCATACAGCCTGACTGCATTACCTGGATTTTACTTTCAAGTAAAATTGTTAGATGCCTTCTGCAGTAAATTCCTCTGAGGCACATGACTGCCTGTTACCTCTCAAGTCAACTCACACAAAATTTATAACTACAGTTAAGACCACAGTTTTGGTGGAGTGCAGTGAAGGATAAGCTTACTGTTGACATCCACTGATGAGGAAACTTTACAGATCTCAATTTTGTCCTCAGGGTTTAAACAATTTTTGTTAACTGTGTTTATTTTTTAAATAAGCTGCCTGAACTAGTTGTCTGCTAATTTTCAGTCAGACACACAGTAAACACAGGGATGTCTAATGAAGCATCTATGAAGTCAGAAAACAAGAAGGAACCTGTTTTGACAAGCAACCACACAGAGCAGTCTGGCACACTACCATTACCTAGGGCTGGTGCCTAGGAACACACAAAGGTATTTAGAACCGCCACCACCCTGCTTGTTACCTTACGGATGTCATATCTTGAGAATGCTCAAGCCCAGAACTGTTCACTTTGATTTTTTGATGTTATGATTAGACTTTGGGAGGACAGCTTTCCTTTTGTTTTACTTAATTTTAGGCTTAATACAACAATATGGAAGTCAACAGTTTTCAGAATGAGGTTTTTCCTTTTCCTATTCCCCTCTACCCACCCACCCCCCCCATATAAAGATGTGTTTCCTGTGATCTGGCCAATATACCAGAACATTCTCTTGAAAAGGCTGAAAGAAAAAAAAATATAGTCCATTCTAGGAAAATTAACAATGACAACTTTTTTTAGTTCTACCATTCTGATGTTGTATGGGATTGTATAAGGCTCTTCATTATAAGGAAAGAAAGTTATCTTTAATTTCTTCATTACTTTGTACCATTCCCTAAACATACAAATATTATGCAAGTCAACGTTCAGGTTTACAGCCTGGAGAGGCACATAAATTCACAAGAAATCAGTAACCTTTTGGCACTTTTGATACAATAAATTGCAAAAAGTAATCTCAAGACATTACACAAACTTCAGCATTGATAACTCCCTTTCTAGTGAAGTAGTTTCCCAAATTCTTGTTTACTTCTACAGGCCATGTTTCAGTATTATGTAAGCAGTACCTTGTACTTTCATTCCAGATGCTAAGTTAAATAATTCAGTACAGAAACAATCCCCAACATCCATTCAACTAAAATGAAAGTTTCCAGTTATGCACTACATGGTTTTATTTTTGTATTCTGAAACTGTTCAGCAAATATAACCATAAAAAAAAGTCTCCTTCTCTGTTTTATTCTTTAAAAAAAATACAAACAACATACTTCAGCTACTTACCTTACCAAGGCTTTCCCAAATTACCATGAAAACCCAAGTCAAGCTTAGTCAAAGATAAAGTGACAGGAGAATAGCTGAACAGTCATGCTTACACACAGAACTAACATTAGCCTCACAGCCCAAGACAGGCTAATGCATGACTGCCTCCCTTCTTTCACCTGAACAGAAGTGGATATTCTGTACCACTATATAACCTACAGTAGCAGAAACACAGAAAACTGTTCCTTAAACTCCTTCCAAAACATGCCTTCATTTATACAGCCCAGTTTTTCAGCTCTTGAAAGCTTACACAGCACAAATGCACTGAGATTTAAGGACAGTAACCTCCTTTACAGATTAAGAAGTAGAACATATCCACAGCTGCTGGACATCTAGTCCCACTGTGTTCTGCGTCTGGCTAGAGGACTCAATTTTTCAAACTGAAATCCATTAAATAGGCATGCTATTAGTGTATGATACTGCATCCACAGGCCCCCTAACCTCTAAATTAAGATATACCCATCAAGGTAACTATGTTGAGTGGAAAGATGGTAGGATCCCTCAAAGAGATTCAGTTCTACTTCTGTCAGCACTTAACTGACCTAAAACTAAGTTACTTTAAAAGAGAATATACAATCCATTTGAAACAAAGCAAATGATTGTTTAGATGTATTTAAAGCACTTTATAATCTTTGACTCGAAGTATGTATGTATTACAAAAAGGTAAGTATTGGTAATCAGAACACTTCACATACAGCATCAAAATTCCTCTCAGTGTAGGGAAGTATTCCTTTCCAATTTAGATTAAGAAGCATGGCAAACTGGTTAGCTGATTTCCTAAAGCAGTACTGGCAGCTCAGTAACCAAGACAGAGCAAGTTTTCATACTCCCATCCTAGTGTGGGAACATGTAACCAGACTCCACTTGCAAGTTGCATGTGATCCATTTAAGGCCACTAACAGAGTAGGACATACAAACTCACATGTCTCTAATCCAACAGAAATATATGTAAATTGTCAACAGCAAGTTAAACACCATCATGGAAACAAACCTCTTGTGGGTCTTAAATCCAATTCTGAATAATATCTCAACTACTGCTGTCCCTTATTGTACTAATTCACTTGTTCTAGACAAGACTAGTTCAGTTATCTCAACCAGATACCAAGTAGAAACAGTTAAGATCAATAAAAAGGCACTAACTTAAAGACCATACTCATCATTACACTACATATCTTAGTAAGTTAGTGTTGAGCTAGAAAATTCAGGTACTCACAAAAGCCAAAACTGTTTCACTGGTATGATGGAAATATCACACAGCCACCACTGCAAAGAAAGGGCTAGTGCCTTTTGCTTCATAATTCAATCCGCAGTTGCCACAGTATGCTATGCTGACACTCCGGGACCTTAAAACTGGAGGATGCAGTTTCTGTGCTTCAGGGCAAGGTGGAAAAAAGAAGCTCAAGAAAAAAGATACTGAAACTAACCAAAATATCAGACCAGGTTCTACTAGGTGTTGAAGGTTCAAAGCTCTTATCTTTTAAGTCACTAAACCACCCAGTCAATGGTCATCAAATCAAACTACACAACAGTGTATTAGAACAACTGAGTTATGCATGTCTAATGTTCACAAGGAGTCTCTTCAGCATTTTAGCAAGACACTGGTTTCAGGCAACTCTGTCAGGTACCAATTTTAAGCAGGATGCTACTATCATTAATAAATTAACACAAATATGGCTTACTAATTTGATATAGTTTGTGATATGCTTAATAGTTCTTTCATTTTTTTTTCAGTTCCTGACTAGTTCAATTTGCCATTCTCCACTTCACACACAGATTTTGGGTAGAACCACGTATTTCATGTTAATATTCCATTTTCTTCCCAAGTGTATACGGCTTTCTCTCAACTTAAAGAAATTAATACATAAACCAAAGAAAAACTAAGTATGCTTACACCATCGCTTCATTACAAGAATAGACAGGTATAAGTTTTACCTATAGCAGGAGAAAGGTTCATGTTTGTCTCTGGTTCATATCAACCTATGACTAAGTGGATGATAGCCCAGAGAGACATCCTACTAATTAAAATTAAAAAAAATGTTATGAAAAACAAGTGTTTCATTGATTTACATGGCATAGCAACTTGACCTAGGAGGAATCAGTCTGCCAAAGTCTGACCACCTTCTTCCTGACATGCAATACATAATAGTTCATTTAACACTTGAGTCACAATTTTCTGTATCCAGCTCACGAAGAATCAGAACTTTGAGGACCTAATCACTGAAAAGATGTTTTTGAAGTCAAAAGGTAAAAATTTCACAAGCTCTTCAGTCTAGAAGTAACAAAGTGATCTAGCCAGATTTTCAATGAGCCCGCTAAGTACATAAACCAATTTAAAGAAATCATGGTAAGAGACATCCAATCTGCATTCCCAACAATATTTCCATAATGTATCTCCAGTAATCAGCCAGTATTGAAGAAAACATTATTTTCAGCTTAATCTCCTCGACCAGCTGAAAACTCTGGGTAGAAAGCTTTACTCAAAAGTCAGACAGAAATGTACAACAGAATGACATACACAACTTAGACTTTGACATCAGAGAGTCAGATAAAGCTCAAGGTTTGTTAATGAGAAATGGGACTTTGTGAGAAAATACAGAAGGTCAACAGGATCACTGATAAAACTACCACTACTGTTACTACAAAGCTAGTGGTACCAAGTACATAAAGTTTTATAATGATTCCCAAAATCTTCAGCATGGCTCTGAAGGTGGTGCAAAGAGCACCCTTTAATCATTTTCATGCTATTGCACAAGAAACAGGCACAATCCCTCGTAGATGAGGAGGATCACTAAGCCCTGTCATGTAGAAGACTAAATTCAGTACAACAGGGTAAGAAAGTAGATACTCATTTCCACCTCTTACATTAGAGCTACTTCCATACAAGAGAAATAACATGATGGGCAGCAAGCACTGCAGCCACAGGAACTTGCAAGTTGTAAGAAACATCAAAACCAAATGGCAGTCCCTTCTGTAAAACTCTGCCATTTTGACAGAGCTGCAGCTCTACCCATGACCAAGTACAAAATGACACATAAGGCTGCTGTTCTGCATGTCTGACATTTCCAGAGATCAGCAGGAAGTAGCTGTTCATTGGTTCGAATGTGGTCCAGGTGTTTGATTTGTCTGATCTCTCTTCACAAAGAAGATGGTTTGTTTTGAACCACACTGGAAGTTCTAAAGCAGAATACTCCTGAAAATTAGATACATCTGATTCAAAGCCTTAAAAAAAAAAAATACTAAGTCCCCAACTAAATTATTTAGATAGGGCCTTGAGTGATCCACTAAAAAGGGTCACCACAATGGCCCTAAAACTGTAACAGCTCCATGTTTATGTAAATTAATCCAATGTTTTCTTGCTAACTTTTGTTTACTGAAGCAAACTTGCTAGTATAAATAAAATGGATTTCAGGCTACATCACACAAGGAAAAGTATTTAGCATTTATTTGGTTTTCTAATCTCACAGGAGTAATACCAAAGAAGTCTTATGAGGACCACATTCTACCATGAATTTTTAAAGAGCTTATAAACTTCATGACTACCACAGTTTATAATCACCTTGCCTTCCTTTCATTAAAAAAAGTTTGGTGTTACCACTACAAACAGGCTGTATATACACACAATAAGATACTACTTTGTATAATTGCAAAGTAAGTTTGAATAGAAAAGAGTCAAGCGTATCACAAGTTTCAGAAGAAATTCTGCTATGTAGATTTACTTGGTACTCTGAGGTACCACACAGTCACACACAACAAGAAACCCTAACAGAGAGTTGAAAAAAATAATTCCCATTTAAATCATCTTGTTCCTTTTAATGTTACTTGGTTTAACACTGTCTTTGTAGTAGCACCCTGGTGCGTGTGCTGTCTAAAATACTCTACTACAGCCTAATCACCTAAACACTCTTTGTATAAGTCCTAATCTTTTCCAACTTTTCCCTAACTGCTGAACACCTGCAGAGAGCTCCCATAGTTATCTTTGTGATACAGAAACATGAAAGATGAAACACAGTGCATGTTACAGAAGCTATGCATACATGACAAGAACCTCAAAGGGTTGCCAGACTGCCCATCTACCATTGGAGTCTTCCTGCAGCTCATCTGTGCAGGTAAACTTACTATATAGCATTGAATTGTTCTAGTAAATGTTGTGTGAGTAAAATCTTGTCTCCATTACTGATGTGCGGAACATCATTTATTTAGCCATTTAAAGGCAAGAAAGGAATACAAATCTGTATCTACCTGTCTCCCACTCACACAATTTCCACTGTATCTTTTTTTTTTTTTTCAGGTTAATTACATTACTTTTCCTCATACTGGACTGATCACACCGATTCTTCCTATGCAGAGACCCAACTACTTGAATAGAAGAATTCTACCATAAAGTAGAATAAAAACACAGGCTTCTGCAGAAAAGCTTTATCATCTTGCACTTCCTCCACATAACAGTAGTTTTTAACAAACTAACTTACAGTTACAGAGCATTCAGTTGCTTCAGGGCTTTTTGTTCTCATGTTATACCATTTTGAGCTATTATGTATCTCCTCAGAAACAACACTAGAAACATCCCTTGCCTCCCCTCTTTTAACACACTAGTACTGGCAGAGCAATACCTCTGCACCCTCCAACCCAAGGATGAGGATGTTGCCCTGAACTGGTCTCCACACCAGTGCAGAAAGGAGCAACAGGCGTGCACTGGACGCAAGAGTTCTATGGGTCTTATTCTACAAAACTGTACCTGCTTCTCAGACAGCTTAGGACTGATTCAATTCCATGTTAAGGAGTCAAAAATACTATAAAATAATTAGTTCCTTCACTAAAAATAGATTTAGATTTTACAGTTCAATGCTTATTTGTTTTTATTAAGAAGAAATATTCTCACTCACCACTAGTTTCTTCAAAAGCAAATACTAGACCCTAAATACAGTCCAAACGGGGTAGACAAGAGAGTCTGCTCCCATGCTATTGTTCTACCAGTTCTTAGTAGTCTCACATGCACAAACACCATTATGATGGATTTTTTTTCTCTCGTCTCCTTTCTTACTTTGTTGTCCAAGCATTTCACATCTCTAAACACATTATGTGAACCACAGAGGTTCTCTTTATACTAAATTCACAGGTTTTGAGAAATTGAATGAAATCTAGAGAAGTTCCGGATTACAGATGGCAACTGTCAATTTTGCTTATGGTTGTAGGATTACCTTTAAGGGAAACATTCCTTAATCAGATTCCATTTGCTTTGCCTATTAAGTCTCTGTAGCACTGCTGAGCTCGATGTCACCTGGCAACTACACTGGCAGGAAAAGTTTCTCCTTCAGATAGAAACTGGATTTCTTTTTATACAAGATCCTTTGTGTAAGCTGTGCAACATGAGCTTTTGCTTGACAACAGAACCTCTACAACATTTTTGAACTGCTTTGCAAGAGACTGCAAACATATTACAAATAAATTGTCAGGGAAGAACAAGAAGATGAGCTGCTTCAAGAGCAGAGAAAACTCAAGTCAAGGGCAGCCTCACCAAACAGGGGACACAGTCCCCCAGCAAACAGGGCCAGGCTGGGAGAGGGACAGCTTCCACAGGGTCCAGACAAGGCGAGGTCCAGGGAGGCCCATCAGAAGCAGCAGAAGACAGGGCCAGACACAGGACTGGAGTGCAAGCTATGACACAAATTAAACCTTCCTCCTGGAAACAGAACCAGAGCTGAGTGTGGGGAGGAGTTACCCACAACACAGCTCCAAGGTCCATCCAGGAAAAACAGCCTGTCAGCCAAGCCAGCAGGAGCCTCAGCCAGGTACAGGTACAGCGTGACACAGGACAGACAAGGGCCCTGGGCCCACAGGCAGGCTGTGCAGGGGATCTGGGCCAGACAAGGCCCCAGATAAGTCCAGTCAGGGCGATTAAAGCCCATTAGTGCAACTATGGCCCTGACACAAACCAGTCTCTGCTCCAGCCTCTAAGGCACTGTTTAATAACAAGGGTACACGTAGCAGTGACTGTTGCCTGTTTCACTGGCACTTACACTAACATCTGTTTCAGTTTAAGTCTGTATCAGTTTCATTACAAGGATTTCACTTAGAGCTCTCCGGTAGGGCTCAAAGGGAACATAAGGAAACTCTTAGCATACTTTAAAGAACAGACACTTGATCAATCAGAAAATTAAAATAAATTACAGAACTGGTCAAAAAAACAAATTCTCTGCATTGTAATTTAAGCTGAAAAGGATCTCTAACACTCTCCATATCATGTGTCAAAGGAAAGGGGAAAGCATGATTCACTCTCCACCGACAATATCTGAGGCTAGTATTTAGCCCAAAGAATCACCGAGGATGCTGAGTCAGTCTGAAATTTTAAACTGACAGGCTATTTTAAAATTATAAAGTTATCAACTGCAGTTGACTGGCCATTACATTGCTTTCACACATACCTGATTTTAGTTATTTAACAGAAAATACTGTAAAAAAAGCTATCTGCAACAAGGAATGAGAATGAGATGAAGTAACACAGGTGTGTATCTTGTTAAAATATTCATCAGATGTGCAAATCAATTAATTTCTCTCCTCAGGCAGGAAGAGTGCATGAATCTATCATGACCTTATTTTACCCTATGTTTAAAACATAGGTCTTGTGTTACAAGAAGAACATGGTGGTGGTAAGAGGCTGTCAGGAGGATATCTGGGTAGAGATAGACAACACCGTATGAATAATAAAAGTACACAACATTCATTGTGACTTTCATGTCTTCTCAGCAGCAAAGGTGGTGACTAAGGGAGCCCCCAGTCACAGCACAAGCATCAAGAAACAGAAGAGCACTTAAATTCAGTGGTTCACAACCAGGTTCCTTTGCTGCAGACATTTCCTGTTCAGTTAACATGGTAATCTCCGTCCTCACAGGAACCAACCTCTGAGCTTGCTGAGGCAGGAGAAGCATCCTAGCTGAAGTCCAGCTACCCAGCCAAAGCCCTTCCCCAAACCATCCTGTGGTTTCCCCACCTTTACAGCATACCGTAAGGAAGTTAGAATACAACAGCCTTTCCTCACAAATCATTCGGTTGCTTCCATCATTAATAAATGATATTAACAAAGACACTTTGGAGACTTAAGGTGAAAAGATACTTTATAAGAAAGATGCAAGAGCATTAATACAGTTTATCTACACTCTTACAAAGGTTTAGAGGCAGCCCAATAAAAAGAGCAAATCTACAAAGTTACCTTAAAATATCTGAGTTACTGGAGCAGATTAATAAAAGCATATTCCCATTCAAAAGACACTTGCCAGTGGGAATAGTTTCGACAGAGTGCAGCAAGTACAGCAGTGCCATAAGAATCAATATTAAGATGAATACTATTCCTTCCACTATCTCTTAAGATTTATACAATGCCACATGGACTGTAGCAACAATATTCACTTAAAGTACAAAGCAGGGGCAGTGTGAATTAAGCAAGGTTATAGGATTCACATGCATAGAGGGTTCATGCTGCTATGAAGATGGTGATGAAAAACAAAAAAGGACCATCACATTTTAATGAGTTATATCCTATGGAGATATGCAGGAGAAAGATTTCTCCTCAGAAACAATGGTATTCTTATTCTTTCAACTTGGCTATTTGGTACAATTATTACCAAAGGGAAACAGCATTTTGTGACACATTTGTGAAGCTGAATTTATATAACGAGCTTCTTTGTTTAAAAGAGGTAAGTCAGAAGAGCATAATACAAGAATAACAGCAAGTAGATGAATTTTGTAGGAGAGTACCAGAGATCCCTAATGAAAAGTAGTAGGAATGAGTATTCTTAATGCAAATGTGATTTATTTATGAATTGAGCTGAGAAAATAGAATATATGGACAATACCACATGTCCTGCCTAAACATTACACCTTGTGTTTAACACAGCTTTGATGATCATCCTGAACAGGACTTTGGTTCATACTCAGCTTCTGGAAGCCATGAATTCACAGCCATGTCACCCTGTACACATCTTTGTTTTAGAATGGGATCTGTTATTTAAAGTTACCTGAACTCTCCCACCAGTACACACACCTCATTTCCCACCATCACACATTTTCTTTCACCCTCCATACCTATTGCTCTTAGTGTTAAATAATCTCACCTGTTCAGCATAAAATAATGCTAATTATCAGCTTCATCAAGAAGAAGTAGCTAAGATCACAGACTCATACAATTCACTAATACCATGAAAGACCTCAACTTTTAAAGACCTTTATAGCTTCTCTTCCTTCTGACTGGAACTGCAGTGACCAAGATATTCAGCTTTATCATTAAATTTCACTGAGCCATTAAGCCTCATTCAGAAAAGCTCAACATGCACATTTACATTCAGACACCTGTTTCAACTCTACCAAAGTCATCAGTATTGAAACAAGCAGTAAATAAAAACACTAATACATACACATCCAACAACAACATTTGCATTTTGTATGTAGTTAAAAGTACACTAGCATTTTTCGTGACATAACTTCACAAACTAAAGGAATTATTTGTATGTTTGACATACAACACAAATGGAAAAAGACATTTAGACATTCTGATTGTAGGGAACATGTAAAAAAAACCAACACCAAATCATTACCTAAGCGATGTTTCAGAAGAGAAGACTAAGCATTCTAATTAAAAATTACTAACTCCCATTTCAACCAATCTAATCCCTTTATTTGTCAACCTTTCAAACACTACTATCAGCTACAAATGACACCTGAGCTGGAGAAAGCTGTAATTACCGTAGAGATTTTGTAAGGGAGTTACAAATTGCAAGTATTTCAGTTTTCAATTAAATTTCAAGGAAAAAGACAGTAATTCCACAACGTGCTGATGATCACAAATACACATCTTCAGGTTTTCCTCTCCTTCTTACAAGGTGTCACTGTGGATGATGAATTAAACAGAGAAAGGCCTTTCCCCTCTCTAAATTAGCTCCTGTTTGAACAAACATGCAATTTAACTGCAGCTCCGAAGCGATTCCACTAAGTAAGAGATAACGACACTGTCATTTGGTACACAGGCCTGTTCGAGCGGGTGAGAACTACCCTACTGCCTTCTGAAACGAAGATAAAAGCTGATCACCGTGGCCTCACCCGCCAGGCCCCCCGCTGTTTCGTTAGCTGGGAGAGACAAGAGGAGGCACTGCCAAAAATAAAGAGGGTGCCAACGCCCAGCAGCGCGGGGACGCCGACCGAGGAGGCTGACTCGTGAACGGCCGGGGCAGTCACGGCACCTCGACGTGCATGCTCGTTAAGAAGGAAGAACGCAGCCTGGGGGGGAACGAGGACAGATAGACAGGACCGATAACGCGGCCCTGGGAGGAGGGCAGCAAACGAGCCCCGCTGGGGAAGGGCTGACCAACAGACTTGGGTGAGACCAACAAAAAAACTGCCGAGCAACCGGACTGCCCCTACAGCGCCCTGATGGGCGAGGGCGCACACGACCCACCGCTGCTCAGGCGGCAGCCGGGCACAGGACGGCTGTGCCACCGCCGCTAGGACAAAGCCGGCGGGGGCAGCCCGCGGGATCCCTCCCTCCACGGCACGGCGCACCTCACCCCGCGGTCCCTTTCCTTACCTGTCCCTGGGGCGACGAGCCAGCGGCCGGCAGAGGCCCAGCCGCCCTTCTGCCTGCGGGGATTCCGCCTCTGAAGAGCCGGCGGGCGATGCGCCTGGCCCGGTCCCGTAGGAGGCGGCGCTGCCGCAGCGCTTCGGCGGGAAGCGCAGCCCGGGGACGGCCGCCAGGCGGGCGCGCGCTCCGCCTGCGCGGGCAGCGGAAGGTTCTGGAAGGCGGGCGGAGGCGCGGCGCCAGAGCGCCACCCACACCCATCACAGACACCTCCGAGGCGGTAAAGCTTCAGCTACGGCAGCCCCTGGCAGGCGCTTTTTATAGCCCCCACCCAGGGGTGGTGCGGGATGGCTGGTCAGCGGGAGCAGCACAGGGGAGGAGCAGCCTTCCACCGGCAAACCGCTGGGGCCCACCTGAGGCTATCAGTGGCTGAAGCCTCCTGGTTCTCCTGAGGCCCCACAGAGCTGCTGTCTTCTCCACTTTGAGCTGCCTTCAGTGGTTACTCAGAAGAGGCCTCCTCCCTTCGTAGGATGAGGGAAAATGATTAAATGTGCGTGTTTAGCATCGGCAAGTTTCCTGCCTATTAAATGTGACCACTGTCAGCTTTTTCTTGTGGCAGGCTTTATGTCTTTTAATTATTTTTCAAGTAGAGATGAGTTAATTAACCCAGATATTAATGAGATTCAGGGTTTGTGAACTGTGGTGCCCACCAGGTTGTGAAACCCAACATGAGTGCTTCCACAGAAAAGTGAAAGCAATGGAGGCACTTGGGTCTGTGCTGACCCTGCCCTTCCTTGGAGACCCCAGCTCCCGGCTTCGCTCTGGACCACCCTCCTCATCGGGGGCTTCACCAGCCTGTGCCTCATGTGCCCACTGTCCCCAGGCCTGCTCTGCTCCTTCCTGGCTCCTCTGGGGCTGCAGCTTGTGGTGAGAGCCTTGAGGTTCCCGATGGCCTCCAGCCACATACCTCTATGGCTCAGCTCCCCTGCTGCTCCAGCACTGACCTTCCTCCACTGGCCAATTTAACAACACAAGCTCAAGTTCAGCTGTCCGCCTGACGTGATCCCAACGATCTCATGTTGTCTTCATCCTGTAAATACTGCCTTTATGTATGGGCCGAGATGTATGGGGTTTATTTATCTGCCTGTACGTGGTATTTGTTTGAATTGTCTCAGCGATCTGGATCAGTGACCTGGCCTCTTCATTAGCCATCTCTGCATAATCCACAGTAATTATCTTAGATGATTTGATATTTTCTTCTAGCTCACTGATAAATGTCAAACAGTGAAGGACAAAGAACCAGTTACATTAGGACCCTATCAGAACGCCTTCAGCTGGATGACAATTTCCCTCTGACTTCTCAGTTATTAATCCCTTAAATCTATTGCCTATATTTCTTAATACATCACTGTTTAGAACATCAGGATTCCCGGTTAGAGTATTTTTCTCTTAATTAAAAAAAACAACTTTTACTCATGAACTACTAGAAAAATCATTTGCTTTTAAGAATTTATTAAAGGCATTCTGATTTTTAAGCCAATCCCATAATACTGGCAGGTGTCTGGAATTTCTTACTGAGAAGCTTGTGATTTCTAACATGCAGTTGAATATTACTGTCTTCTACTTAATTATAATAAAAAAATCAGTATTACACTATATAGAAGTTTGCATCAGTTAGTGTTTTAACAGAAGCCCATCTGTGCAAGCTAACAAAAGACATTTCCAAGACTTTACGTAATGAAAAAGTAAAATAAAAACATTATTTCCAATTAGTAGATAATCATTTTAATTGGGACCGAAATAGTTTGATTTTCTCTGAGGTGAGCATGATGCAATACAGTTTTCCAAAGGATGAGGGATTACTCAGTTAATACCCAGCTGTGTGTTATGGACACAAGGGCATTATTTTAAGTCAAGTCAGGCAACAAGGTGGGCTACAGCTCTGACCTAAGCAATGCATTTGCCCCAATGTACTTTAATAAAAACACCCTCAAATTCATTGCTTAAGGGTTATTTCCAAGTTAGCAGTTTTACCTCCCCTAAAAGAGTATAGCAGTGTTTTCTATAGAAAAGGCTGTGATCAACCCAAGGTCTTCTAAAAAGAGACAAAGATGTAGAAGAGACCTCATAGGAAATCCATGACAGGCAGAAGCGATGATCATGAGCTACCATGTAGCTTCACGTTAGAACAATGGGAAATTAAATAAGGTTTACAGCGACTCTTGCAGTTTCTCATGGATTTTGTAAAAATTAATTGTGTTTACTTGCTGCTGTAGAAAGTGATACGGAAGCCCATCTTGTGGAGCTCCATAGTTCTTATAATTTTAAGGAGGTTCATTCTGACACAAATGTAGGTTTTCCAATGAATCCTGCAAGGTTTTTTTCAAGAGTAGGTATCAGGTGCTTAGAGACTGAGACACTTGTGCCACATGCCCAGTTCATGCCGTTGTCCTGACCAGAGCTCTCCGATGACTTAAAGGAAAAGGGACGTGACCAACGTTGTACGTGCACACATGCATTTTACATATGCTTTTGTGTTGTGAAAATCATTTATCAGGGAGTCAGATAGTATGGACTGTTCCATAAACAAACAGTACCAGTTAGGCTCTGATTTAAGAAATTGCCTTAAATAATAAAAATATTGTCACAATGCTTCTCCTGCTCCTTCACTTACGATCCGGTCATTTCCTAATCTGTAGCCTAACAGTCCTTTGGGATGAGAACGTTTTTCTAATTGCACTTAAGAAATTAAGTAATGGGTTCTTGATTATTTGGCTACAATTGATCTTAGTGCAAACTATTTTTTTTACCTGCTTCTTGAATTTATCTTTAGTTGATTTAATGGTGTTTTCCTGACAATGCTGCTCTATACCAACACTAAAATACCTTTATATGTATCTTTCTTTTATGGGGAGATGTAAACACTACTGAGGTTGGATTTTTTTTTTTTCCCTTTTTCTGATCCAGCCACACCATAAAACCAATTTAAACCACATTTTTCTGTTTAGTATGTTAAAAATATAGATAATTTTAACACATCAGAATAACCAGACTGAGCTGAAAAGTGAAATCACTGAGCAGAATTAGTTCTGTTCTAACTCAAACCAGGACACCAGGTATTAAAAAAAAAAAAAATTACCTTCTAGAGAAAATGGCATGGAAGTCTAATCCTGATTTCTGTCGAGTGCGTAATTCAACATAACAACAAAAAAAAAAAAGGACTACGCAGGACACCCTGACAGACTGTCACAATCTCTCAGCACCTTCCACAATGATGGTACGTGGAATCCTGTGTAATTGTTTGAACAACAAAAGCAGGAACTAAAATTGTCCTGCTTAATCTCAGAAGTTTGAAGCTTACATCCACACACCCATAGTCCTTTATTCTATTCCAGTTCCTGCAATAAGAGAGTCAGTGTACACCTGGGTGAACAGACTGCCTCAGCAACCAGCCATCAAGTAACTGCAATAGTACAAACATTATTTTTTTTTTTTTTTCTTTTGGAATGAATCACTTTGTAAATGTTTCGTGTTATTTTTGTGTTACTCAAAAATTAAAATGAAAGCAAAAGAAAATCATTGAAATTAATAACAGAAAAGCCCATGACAAATATCGCAACTTTCGGTTCTTAACCAACTGCTCATTTCATTCCACCGTGTATGCAAATGTCGAGCATCTGCAGGTGCCCCACGGGCTGTTTTCTCAACCACTTCCCCACAGAAAACATTTTGCAGATTTTCACTGGCATGAGTAGGTTTTTCTTCAGGCACAGAAAGCCTGAAGGATCAGACCTGTTATCTGCTCAAAAACGCCATTTGGTTTTTGATTTACAGGGACAAACTGGCAAGAAAACACTAGGAGACAAAAACATACCTCTGCGCAGCCGCCTCAGTTGTTCACTGCAGGCACAAAGGATGGAGCGGAGGTTGGGCAACCAGTGTCTTTTCCACATTTCTCAGGCACAAAGCAAGGAGATGTGAAGATCTTGTTTCCTACCCAAATGTGTCAGCCAACAGAGAAGGGAAGGAATACAAATTTAATACGCTCCAGGTCAAAGTTCAGCACAAAATCTTGTTCTCTTCTGCTGACTAATACGCACTGATCGTAGGGTACTCAGCTGTATAAATAGAGAAAGAAGAAATTAGAAGTACAAAGTATAGCTTTGTTCTTCTTTGTCATGGTACCTGCAGTGATTTTTAAATTAATTTCAATGTCCTTTGGTTTGTTTTAGCACTTACCTTGACAGTAAGTGTTAACCATACTACTTGTAAAGAAAAAGTGAATTTTTATACAGTATTCCCTTCCAAATCCATTGCAATTCACGGTCTGTTCTTCACTGAAGACTGTATATTAGTATTTACTTAAATTTTCTGTAAACAAGAAGCAATGTGTTTAATAACCCACATGCTATTCTTTACATTTCGAAGTGCAAAAATACACACAGTGACAGCCACAAAGTAACAATAACCTTATTCGAAGAGAGTGGTAGTGAGCCACCTTACAGTTTTTCTTACAAGCAATACAAATTGCAGGTGTTTGTACTGACATTTGCTTAGTATGAAAACATGCTTGCAAGAAAACATGCACATCGGCCATCTTTAGCAGTCATTCTCACCATTTTGCTACAGATTGTAAATACGTGGGTACAGGCTAATAAACATAACTGAGATCATATTAGTAATAATTTAAAAATGGGTTTAAGTGTTGATGATGTTCTTTCACATTTTCTGGAATAGCTTGTTCAGTACACAACTCAAACAGTGCTGCTCACAGCTGGCTTCTCTCTCTGTTTCTGTTCCCTTTATTCTTCCACTCCCTGCACACCTTTTATACAGCCCCATGGCAGTGCTGCTTCACACCAATATGATGCGCCAAAATTCTCTCTTTGTTTTACAGCACACTACCTGTTGTTCTGCTGCACTCCCTACTGCAGCCTTCTCATTTCCCACGCAGATCAAGATTCAGGTCTCAGACAGTACCAAAAAGCGAAGTGTTCCTGTTCCAATTTCATACAACAGACTGTATTTCAGATGTGCTTTTATGCAGAATGCCAAAGAGGAAGTTAGCAGTTTATCACGGGAGTTTACTTTCATTTCAAAGTAGTAACAAGTTGTGAATTCTTCACCCATCTTTACTTCACATACCATGATTAAAATGCAGTAGGATTTAGTGTAGCAACATATCTCTTTCAATATTAGCCCATGCAGCCTTACAGTACAAACAAGGCTACCTGTGTGATCAGAACTAAGTACAATTCTTTGTAAAATTTGTACCTTGGCAGCGTAACCCCAGATTTTTCTTTACTGAAAGAAACTGTTCGAATTATTTTTTTTTCCCTTGGCTGTATTTGTTTTGTCTTCCTGTCTCTATCAGCATCAATCCTGAAATTCCACATCTGTCTTGTATCCTAGTTTCTACTCGAGTCCATTTACTATCTATCTATCTTAGTGGTCCCATTTGCCCTTACTCTCTATTTTCATTCTCATCATGCTGTTTACATGCATGGTTCAGCACTACTTCCTCCTGTTATCAAGAGAGCTAGACCCCAAGTGTGTTTAAATCACTCTCGAGCATCAGTCTTCTTCCTCTGAAATGGGGCATGTTTATTTAGAAAAGTCCTTCTTTGCTATCTTGTCATATACATTTTTTCAAAATTTTATTTAATGAATTTCACAGTATAAGGAATCAAATAGAAATAGAAAGCTTTGGATGCAGTGACAAGTCACCCACGGTTGGGTTTTGTTTGTACCCACAGAGATACACACCAGTGAACCTCTCCTTCACAAAAGCAACTGGTAAAAACAAACAGCTCCTGTTAGTGCTATTTATCTTCTGAGATCCTTCTCCATAATGGAGCTGTAGCAGAATTTTTTTCACCGAGCGGCAGAGACAGTAGCATTTTTTGCTATAAAGAGATCTGTATTAGATTGGGGGAAGAGAAAATTTGGCTGATACACATGCTTTGGAGACCTCAGTGCTCCTTTCACAAGAATGGAGGATGCTAACTGATGAAGGGATCTTTGAGGGACTCCAGAACTATGTACACCTCTTATTTTATGTAAGTCTAATAAAAGTGTAGCTGCTTCTACCTTCGGCTGTTGATTTCAGCTGGCAAGAAATACATTTTTCAATAAATCATTTTCAAACATCTTTTGATATCTAGTCCCTCTTGTCAATGATATGTTTCTGAAAAAGCAAAAGGAAGAAATTCTCCCAGGCTGTTTTTCAGTGGTAAGAACTAGACACAATGGATCCCAAATGCTGTCATGAACTTAGAAGCACTTGAAAATGTAGAGTGTACTTCTAGTAACAAAACTCCCAGTACTGTCTTGGCTAAGTAACATGACACAGTATTGGAGGTACTAGCTGGAGCATGGGGACCTGACTTGGGTTCTCAGTTGTTGCTCTTCCTCTCTGTGTGACCCAAGCATGTCACTCTGGGCCTGTTTCCTGTCTTGTTCCTCATCTGCTTTGCTTGCAAGTTTTTCAGAGGACAAAATGTGTCTTAACAAACTGAGGCACCATTATTATTTGAGAGCTGTGTATATTACAGTATTACTAAGTGGACAAAAATGGATGATTCAGTGCTTTCTGTAGAGCATTCTTCTTACTTTGTAAATAGCGCCAAATAAAGCTTACAGCTGGCCAGCCACCAACAGCTAATGCACAGCCCCCTGACTTCTTCATTACAACATTGACCATCTGCCCAGAGGGCAGTAATTATAGGGGCATTTGTGGCATTCATCACTACTGCAAACATTTCACCATCGTATGTTATCAAAGATCATAAAACTCAGGCGTGATGGACATTTACCTGATGTTCTTTTGAATCTGATACAGTTTTTCCTCCTAACTTCAGAATGAGGTTATAGTGAGAGACTCTTCAATTTTAATAGGGTTCGCTTGGTTCGTACACTTCTGTCGTGCAGTATCATACATGGAAGTGTGACACAAGTATAACAATCATGCATAGAGCCCTTGCCTCATCCAAGAGTATTGCAAGCCTTAGCATATAAGGAACTCATTATTGTTAATTACTTTACTTGGTCTTGTAATGCCAGTCATGTAGTGCTTTCGTAGAATTTCTGTCATAATTGACCCGAACTCATGACTTAGTAAATTACATGACTTTCTAAAGAAGAGTATGTAAATAAAAGTATACAGTATATTTAGACTCACATAAATGTGCTGTCTTCTTGCCAGCCAACTACGTATCCAAACACTTTTCACACACAAGCTTTAATGCATTAGGCATTTTGCTGCTTCCCATGCTGACCAAGGAGTGCTTCTATACGCATTACGTGCCACATTCATTGCAAGCTAATGCATTATACAAAAACAATTTAAAAAAATTAAATATTTACGTTCCTTTGAAGGTTTAATACCAGATATCCCTAATGGCTACATTTTCTCATTTCTAGACTTTGCAGTAATTGCTTTCCTCACTATGTAGTCTTTGGTGATTTTCCAATTAATTGCCAACTCATCTGACCACCTTTACTCGGTGGTTTATTTCTGGCTTATTAAAAAAAAAAAAAAAAAAAAAAATTAGCAGATGTAAAAACCATCATGGTAATGCTTCTGACTGCTTATGAATCTGAAAATGCTATTCAGACATTAATTAAGTCACATAATGGTATTTATCACTCACTACTATGATGGATGCAAGTACTTTGTAGACTGTGTATGTGTTGGCAATTCAAAGCACAGTCTCCCAGGGATTCTCAAGCCTGAGTTTCATTGGGAAAGTCCACTTAGCAATGAGTGGGAAATGTAACATTGACAGTAGGACACAGTACCCAGAAATTTGTGGCAGAAAATAAAGGGCAGTCTGAAAAATGTTAAATGGTACCAAAAGCTACACATCCCACTGAGTCTTCATACCCTTTGTATGTACAGACTTTACTATACAGAGGGTTTAAAACTACTTTTCTCTCCAGAAAACAGGAATTAGGATAAGGAAGGGTGTCTTGTGCTGTGATGCCTTGCTGAAGGAAATAAGAGCAAGAACCACCACCAAGAGAAAACATTAACAAACTTAGCTGTACTGGCTCTGTTTGGGAGAGTTTCATTTTAGGCCCTAATTGCAGGAACAAGTTTTGCTCTAAATTGTTTGCATTTGCTTCTGAATATCTGAAATTTGCTTGTTAAGTGTTCAGGTGGAGGAAAAAGCCTTCTCAGGTGCAGAAAGAAGTAATGCTGTGCAGTCAGTGGAAAGAAACATTCAGACAATTATACACCCTACTGCTTCAAGTCATATTAAAACAATCTATAAGCTAATTCAATGCTAACACAATGTCTCATAAATGGTAAACGGGCTGGATGAACATCCTGGCTGAGCAGGCTGGATGAACAACCTTCCAAGTTAAGAAATACAGTATTGCGTTGTTCGACAAGGTTTTAACTGCCGGTTATGCTTTTATTCCTGGTATATATAATCAGTGTTTCCAGCATGGATTTGTTTCCAGAATGTCTGACAGACAGTTCAGAAAACATTGTATTCTCCAGCATTTCCTATAGTTTTCACAGTGGTCCTTCATTTTTTCCAGTAAACTTTGTGTTTGGACTACTCGTCCCTAGTTCTAAAGATAGTGCTTAGAAGAAACAGAACATGAAAGAAGGAAAACTAACAACTAATAACTAAGGTTCTTAAGTTTGACGCTCATTTACTTATCTTATTTGATTTCCGTTGTACAAGCCAGTTAGTGGATGCTAATCAAATGGATTAAAATGGAGGTTTAAGAGAATTCCAGCACAAGCCTAATCCCCACTCCCTCCTCCCCACCTCCACCAGCTCCAGTCACAATTTATAGCCAATCCTGTGGGTTTGGTGTCAAACATACAAAACTTGTGCACAAACACTGCGTTTATACTGAAACAGCTGGGTTATTTTAAAGCTGCCCTCCTGGTCTTGTTGAAAATTATGTTCCTGGCTAGTTCTGGGTAACTAATTAGTTTCTACTAAGATCACAAACCCGCACCAACATAATTACATAGAGGACAATTGTAAAAGGCATTGGAAAAATACCATCACTGAGGTGATTTACCCAGAGTACTCACTACAAACTGGTTGCAGGTCATAACAACGTGGAATCCACACTCTAACCTCTTTCACTATCCCCAGACAGTTTAGGCCTAAAGTTTGATCTAAACAGTAGATAAACAAAGCACACCCTAAACAAATGATAGGGGAATATGGACTTTAAGAGTCTAAGGTATCTGTGCAGTAAAGAACCAGAGCAGAATCCTGATAAGATCTAAGGCAGTAAGTTAACCCAATTTTACTAGACAAACAGGGAGTATGATTGAGAATTGTAGCCCATTCTACTCCACTTCTAAATGCTGAAGTTCTTTATAGTTTCACACAGGTCCATGATAGGTGGTTGGTTATAGCGGTCAGTTATGTCAATGCTTGAAACCTTGGTTTTGAGGAAGTACATCTATGTTTCAAGACAAAAGATTGAAAAAGTGAATCCTGAGATCTCAAATCAAAACAATCCAAGATGTGCTCGCTTAATTTCATAACACTCTGGGACTTAAAGTATGATTTTGGGGTGATTGGCAATGGCTGCGGGATGTTGTAGTATTGCCTGTCAGAAAAGGCTTCCTCAGCGAGTAGCAAGGGGCTAATACCAAGATCTATTAAAAATAGCAACTTGTAAATCAAATTACTGTAGGCTCTACTAAGATTGTCTCCTGTTTTTCATTTTATGGACTCCTGGTTGACTAATTTCCTCATGTGTCCGCTTACAGTTTGAATCTCCCCTTTGTAATGTAACCATGTGTGCTACTATGTGGACAAATTTTTAGGTATCGTACGGGCAGTAAGATTGTTTTAATGGCTGGCAGCTCTTTAAACTGATCTTGGAATGTGAAAATCCCAATGAGCTTTTTTTTTGGTGCTTTGTTGTCTCTAATACTAGCGCGGCCAAGATGTCTCATGAAGCATAGTCAAAAATGTGACTACAGTTACTATTTCCACATATCTCAAACGAAATATTCTACTACTGCAACTCATCCAGTTCTTCAGTTAACATACCGGTTAAATATAGTGTCTTCTCATGACTATTGTGATCCTGCGGGGTGAATAAGGGTGAATAGGTATTACCAACTTTCTAACTTTTTTGTTGTTTATTTCATTTGTCCCGTGAGGTGAAATTGTTGGCTCTAATCTTCTTCAAAACATTTTCCACTTGAACAATAAACACAAGAATCTTACTGCAATTCTCGTAAAGAACTGGTGGGAAACTCTCAGATTTGAGGATGATGCTTAATGCCACCTTGCAGGCTTAGTAATGAGCACTTACAGATCTTACAATTGAAAATTCAGCTGGCTGCCGAGTCCCTGAGATAGCTTTAATAAAACTTCCAAATACTTTTTTCCATAATTTTTCATTACATCTCTGTTGGATGAAAAAGTGAAGCAAAACAAAGAAAACTCTGGAGATAAAGTTAAGCATGAGAATCATGAATGCTGTAAACCCAGGGAACATCAGTAAGGGGTCTCCAGTCTGCAGCTGAAATGACAGCATCATCTTTCATACCCTGGAGTATCAGTAGGATCAGCTCTAAGATTCATTAGCTGGGATATTTGAAGAGAAGTACATACTTGCATTAAACTTATAGCCTTATCTTTGTTAAAATGGAGTGGTATTCTAGATCTGAAAGCCTACAGATCTAATAAATGTTTTAAATATATTTAAATATAAAAAAAATTGTAAAAATAAAGTTGGAAGAAGAAACTTTCAGCCTTTTCACACTGCTGTCTGCAAGCCAAAGTAAGTCAATTTATCTCTCTCTTTTTTTCCCCAAAAATGATTTTAGGTCTGGAATATATCTGGAAAAGCCAAGACAAGAAAAGACTGCCCAAAAAGACAAGGTGGTACATACCATCTGTCATGCATCCCCAAATGTTAATTACTCATGAGTAAGATTTAAGATCAAAATGGAAATGAAAATTATCTTCAAAGTGTAACTGAAGAGCCATGGCTGTAATTCAGCTCTCTGTGTCTTGATCCCCTTTTTCTAACACTTAAATTGAAGTATGATACTTCAACTTTTTACACACTCTGTATTTCAGCATTCTCTACTCAGCTGGTAAAAATTTCTGCAGCACTAAAGGGCAATATCTATTTGGAATGAATGTTACAGGAAGTTTTTTGTGATAGAAAACTTGGCTTGTAAGTAGAGATCTTTAAACAGGCATTTCCCCCCTTTTGGTACTATGTAAAAAGAAACACCAGCTAATTTGTTCATGTATCATTGATATTATTAAAACTACAGAATGGTGGTGATAGAAGAAGCGAAGACAAAACTATTAATCTGATAAGAAATCTATAGTCGTGACTTGTTGGATCCAAAGCAGCTCAGTAGTTCTGGTTCCAAGTTACATCCAAAACTGAACAAAGTATATTATTTTACCCTGAGGATATAGAATATTTTTTGTAATAACTTCTGTTCACTCCAGATTTTGCCCTAAGAGGAACAAAGACTGCACAAAAATATCTAATCTTCAGAGGTTTCTATGCTTTACACAGAAAAAACCCTGCACAGAGAATAATCACTTGAAAAGAATTTATTTACTTAGCCCTCAGGTAGAAGAGTTTATGCACAGACAGAAAATCCAGATAGTGTCTTAAACAGTCTTGTGTGTCTCACACGCAACCTCGATTTACTGCTCTAGAAATGAGTAACAGCTTCAAAATAGCTGTACGCAAGCATCTCTGTGGAAGGAGCTGGAGCTGGAGCTGAGCGTGTCCCTAAGATGTTTCCCAAAAAGCCTAATAATATTTTATAGTGCAGGAACGGAAATCCTAATGTTCAGATTTTCTTCAAAGAACTGTTTCTTTGTATCCTTCGCTCCGAAAAGGCAAGCTGGCTGTTCAAAGGCCCTTGTTTTGCTCAGGAATGTTTTTGTTGTTACTGCCCCACAGTGGCTCATTGGAATATGTATGCAGGGCGGTTGTTTTTTTCTGCTTGAGCAGTCATTTGGAGAGGGGGAGGGTTGCCAGGGAATCTTTTCTTTTCACTCAGTCTGCCTTGCTAATGATCTACAGTTCTAGGCAAATGCAGCTATAATCCAAGCTCACATTTTCTTTCACGTCCTTATTAAAGTGCTGATGTATTCCTCTTCTCAACGTATAGATTATATTTTCCACTTACAAATAGTTCTTTAGATTGGATGGAATAGAAAGATTTAGCAGATAAATGGGAGGCTGATTCGGAGAACAGGCATTTCATTGAGTCCTACTCGTGACAGCGAATCCTGCAGTATGCCATGAATGGTAAAAACCTCAATGAGCGTAAATGCACATCCCTGTGTGGAAACACTCCTTGCCACACACTGTTCCTCTGTACATACTTTTCTTTACCATGACTTACTGTGAGAACAAAACTGAAGCTACCTTACAATCTCAGTAAATGTTGCTCTGTGTTGTCTACTTAGGACACGCAGTTAACAACCAGGAACTTGTTTTTAGGTTAGCCGTCTGACCGTTTCGCTAATATTATGATTTGGCACAGCTAAGGCATTGCACAATGAACCAGATTCTCCTGTGTGCCGTGGCTTTGGACTGCTCTGCCAGCATCATCCATCTCCCAGAGCAAAGAGCAGGCTCCAGTCACACACATTCCCATACCAGTGCAACTCTTTGCTGTGACTGTAGTCAGGAAAATGAAGGGTTAGCCTAGAATGTCACAGTGCCAGTGTAACCTCCTGGTCCTCTTAGCAGTGAACATGGTACCTTCATTCCAAACAGACACTGGCTTTTGTGCACGGCAGCATGAGCATCATGGTAGTATAAAAACAGGTATAAAATCACTTTTTTCAATTATTTTTCCTACCAGTTCTTGCAGATTTGAGTTTAGATGCGCTTAGTTCAATAGTGAAATACAATTTCAAATGACTATTGCATTAAACCAGGAAAAAATACTCTGGAATTCACAGAGTGCATTCAGCCAGTGAAGCAGGGGGAGTGTTACGAAATACTAAGTCACCTTTCATTCTGACCTTGATTTGCAATATACAATTTAGTGAATCCCACATCACATCAGATGTTCACTGGGTTAAAAAGATCAGTGAGCTTACCTGCCAGAACACATGTAGCTGACCTCTTTGGTTTGAGTGCAGCTTGTCAGCATACTAGTGATCCGTGCTCCATCTGCACATGGAACCAGAGAAGTTCCCTTCTCATAATACACAGGCGAGCACTGCACTGTAGTTCCCATTTCAGCTGAAGAATGTTTATGGGGCTGAGCATACTTGTGCTGTCATCCTAATTTTTCTACATTGTTATTGTACCAGCACAAAGTTCTTGCAATGTGGTGTTTAAAATGCTGGCTGCTCAGCAAATGATCTAGTGCACACAGCATTGTAATAATACAGAAATCTGCATGTTGAATTTCAATTACGCTTTAAAGCTTTCTAAACAGAGTGCTTACACTTTCTTTTCAACATGCAATGAAATGTTAGGGGGGGTGTTTTCATTTTTTTTTTCTTTTTCTAGAAACATCAGCATGGCAGAGCACTGGAGAGCTTCCCTCTGTTTCAGTGGTTCTTTGATTTAGCTGGGGTGGCCTGTGGAAAGCCTGCCTAGTGAGTGACCACGTTATAAAAGAAACTCACTCTGTTTTCAAATCAGTTAATGCATTATATCTCTCTCATGAAAGAGAGGAGATTAATTCTGTGAAATGCTTTTTACTTTCCAGTGTTTAAATAGCCAGTGCAGTAATGTGTTTGGGGGTTGGTAGAGAGTAGAAGGGTGCCTTGCTATGAGATTTATTTGCAGAAATTTGTCGCTGCTATGTGCAGTCAGCATATGATAGGGATTGACTGCTTAGGACACGAAAAAAGAATCATTATTACTTGAAACTAAGGTTTGCAACTCAGTAGCAATTATCCTTTTTATTCTCGGAAACATCTGGATGCACCACTCTGGCAGGCTAGATTTCACTGGTATTCTCATAGTGCAAAAAGAACATCCTTAATAACTTTAATAAAACCTAAAGGGAAAAGAGTGCAAGGCTGGATTCAGCTGTGATGGCAGGGAGGAGGGAAGAGGAAAGGATTTGTGCTGTAGCACAGCATTCTCACTGTCACAAAATATGGTCATTATAAATAAATTTAACACTGGAATGTAGTAAAGGACTTCTCACAGCCTAGAAACCTAAGACAATGCCGTGGTCACCAAGTAAGCAGGTAAGTCTGCATGCCATAATGGCAGCAGCGTGCAGAAGTACAGGAATAAAGCCTAGAAGCAATATAACCATGTGAGTGTGGCTGAATGTAATCATATTAGCCCAGTTTGAAAGGCAGAGCTACTCTGCCCAGGTGCAAATTGTTTCAATGAAGCCATACTGCTTCAGGGACCTCGGCACTCTACTGCCAGAGGAAGGTGAAGCACGTTGGGTTAGGACAACGGCGTCTTCCTCATTAGCAGCAAAATTACAGGGTGAGACAGAAAAGCGTTTTTGAGGTTGGAGATTATTAAAGGATAAACCAGAACAATTTGAGGTTTGAAAAATGTGTAAAATAAGAAATACAAGAAGCTCAAAGCCTATCTACTACTATATGGTTCTTCAAGATAATGGACAAAGTAACAATGAGAACCAAAGTTCTCAATAACAACATTCAGAGAAAAGTCGAAAACTTTGAATAACCACTTCAATCACCTCACTTACAAAGGGGTGCAGTTGAAAGCCCAATACTGGTTTACAAAACAGGCTCAAAATGAAGATAAAGCATATAAAAATCTTCTTGCAAATAGTTTTAAGAAAATAGAAAGAAATACCATGGGTAGTTGAGCTCCAAGATGACAAAGAAGCAAGAGGTAGAGAAAAAAGTGAAAGAAGTAAGATTTTAACTTTCTTCTGTGCAATATAAATTAAAAATGTGAATACTATAGGACCAAAAATGTTATAAGTACATTTCAGGGGCCCTGGTGACAGAACAAACCACTTTAGCTCTGTTTTTTCAGTTTAATACAATGTCACTGAAGCCCCTTGGGGTGAGTAACTTTATAATCCTCAGAAACCTCCAACACTAACTCCTGGTTTACGCATGCATGCATTCTGCTTTTGGAATGCAAGAAAAGGAAGAGTAAAGTTGGGGATTTTTCATAACTAATGACTCCAACAGTAGTCCTGAAACACTACAATAGATTAAGATCTGAATTTATTATGCTGTAATAATTAATTAATTGACATGGCTATGATGATGATAAGGGGAAAGGAACAGCTCCCCATTGTGACAAGATGGGAACCTCCAAAATTTAACACCGAATTGTGATAAAGCACCTTCTTAAAGCCAAGAAGACAACCACAATACAGGGATCAGAACCACCACCATTATGTTTATGATTATCCTGTATTTTCAAGTAGAACTTGGCTTCCCCTACGAGCATGGGCGTTAAACCAAATGAAGGAACTTTTTTGATAGCAGCCAGATTTTAAGTTGAAAGTGACCATGGAAGAAGGGGTCCATACAAAAAGGGATTTGTCTACCCAGTAGCAGGTGGAGAACAGAACCTGGTCTCCTCTACATACACGCTAACAGCAGAGCTGCTTACAGCAAAAGGGCAAGAGGCCGTCATCCTCCTTTCTTGTATGTGCCTTCTCGCTTCTCGAACCGTGTATTTCCAGAGAGGTTTCTGTGCTGTAAATGCCATAACAAAGGAAAAACTCATGGTGACAGTAAGTCTCAAAGAGGGGCAGGAATTCAAGATGCAGCATTGTGTTGGATGTTTCTTCACTTAGTATGCTCATTTTTGTTGATCCCATTCTGCAAGTATAACTTCCAGCAAAAGACAGTGTGAGAAGCCTAGGCTTAACTTTACCCTTTACCTTTTTTTATCTTTTAACAGAGACAAAATTAAGTCCAGCAGTACTTTTTGGTGTCCTGTGCTATTCTCACAATACAAAGCTGCTTGAAATTTGCTCACTGTTAAGCCAGACGTGGATCTGTTTGTATCAATTGAACGTGAAGCAGCTAGAGCAGGTGAGTGTAATCTGAAGACTTTTCTTCTGAGGCACAACTCTGGTTTAGCACATTTATTTAGCATTTTTATTTTAAAATAATTAGGGCTAAGAAAAATACCTGTAAGCACACGGTGTTTGTATGACTAGCTCTTACATGTTTCACCACTAATAGATAGGTTAAAATGGATGGGAGCATCTGTGGAAGACTAATCATGGCTAATTTGTTTTTGTCACTACTACATGTATATGTGGCAGTGGTTAGCAATGCATTTTTGAGAAAACAGCTGGTAAATACCAGTCCAAATTACTGCAGGAAGGAGTGGGTAGACAGGAGAATAGCAATTGCTCGTGTAGGATGGGGTTATAAAAGCAAGTTAATATTAGGGGGGTTTAAATGCTGGAACATACAGTGTCACAAATGGGGTAATACTTGTTTTTGTGTTACTAGTAGGTAAATACTGAAAACATTTCTGAAATCTAAATAACTCTAGAGGAAACTTAACACTAGTCTGAAAAACACTCAGCTTTGCTTTCATTTCATATTAGTCATTGTGAGAACTGTCTTCCAAGATACTGAAGGTATTATCATGGTTGACTACATTACACTTAAACCCCTCAGGGTAGCACTACACTTACCTGGGCATAACCTGCAATCAAATATGAAAAATAAATATTAAGGCACATTTGAGAATCCCTGAGGCCTTGTTTGAGTGGCTTATGCTGTCGACTTTAGTTTTTATCTTGTTTTAAATTTGGCAGACCTATCAACAGCAACAGATACTTCATTTTCGGTTCCAATAAACCATTTTGTTTAACTCTGGCTGCAGCATGCCCCGAATTACATGGCAGTACAGATTACAGGTTGAGCTTTTTTTCCTTTGTAGAGCACTGCGACACATTTTCTGTTCAGGTCTAACACAGATCACAGCCTCTGCTCTTCATTTACAGCATGTTGCAAGCAAATTAAAAGCAGCAGCAGTGGAGAAAGACTACAATACTTTGCCTTTTGGTATACTGACCTATGGCTGTGGTCAGGAGAGGACAGAATTCTCTAAAGAGATCTACAGTCTATTCTCTGTTTCTCGCACTAAAATAGTGCAGAGCTCACTGGGCATCACAAAAGATGGCGATACGTTGTTAAAGTATAGGTAGACAATGCCGGAATGGATATGCTGAAGTGGGGATCACCAATCTGGCATTCATCGCTGCCATGCCTTGGGTTTCTGGATTAGGACACAACTGTCCGCAGCGTAGCTAGAAACCTGGATAGTTCTGGCTTGTGTTAAAGGATCATCCACACGAACTTGAGGGAGCTTTTACTGCCATCAGCTTCTGGGCTTCTTCTCTCACATCCAGGAAGTCTGATACATAACAGCCATTCCTATTATCAGTGTAGGATAAGATTGAGGCTTGATCTCATTTAAATTTTATCAGCATAGCTGTTGATCAGCTGTTGTTATTCACACTTCTATCCGATTCTAGAGTTATCTGTTTAACTGCTGTTGTTCTGATGCCAGGGTGTGCCACTAGAAACATTTTATACCTGTGTAATTGGATCTACACTAAAGCGATGGAAATAATGATAAAAGCAAAAGCTGGTCTTGTCTGTGCAGGGAATTTTATGAGCAGGAATACATTGCTATAAGCAGGGGTTCAGGCACACGAGTGACTGCAACAGTAACGCATTAAAGCATAGGATCAGCTTATCCATGGCAACTACTACCTGTGTGGTCTAAGCCCTTGTGACTGCAGGAGGGGGCTGCGGGATGGGATGACGTTTCAGCTAACGCAGTTTTCCAGGCCCTTGCCACGGGCAGAGGGCACTGTCTTGGTCATCTGCTTAGGGCAGGCAATGGATTATCTTGTTAAGCGTCAATAACTTGTGAGCAAGTCTGAGTTCTCTCTTTACGTAGTTACAGCAGCTTAAGTCACTCTGGGGTGATGTTATGAAGGGGAGAGCAGCTTTTTTTCCAGTTTGCCTTACCCTGCCTTTACATTTATTCAAGGCATAACAAAACAAAACTATCAAAACCATGACAGTGAATTTTTTTTGTCAGCAGCTGTCTTCTCTACAAAATTAAAGAATACAGATATCAAAGTTTATTCCTGCCAAAAAACCCAAAAATATGTGTTCATAATAGCAAAAGTGAAGTAACTTAAATATGGGTGCTCTGAGTAATTACAGGGATACGAATCTCAGCGACCTGGAGTAGACAGTTTGTCCTGAAGTTACTGATAGCAGTGATGATGATAACAACAAAGATGATGAGAAATATGTATGGATTGGGTTTTTTCTTTTTTTCATAAACTTAGGAACTGAAGCAGAGGCAATTTTTCAAGGTTGTACCCAAGATCCATTGTTGGGCTGGAAACAGAGCCTTGCTGTGCCTTGTCAGCCAACTAAATTGTTCTTCCTCTCAAACTGTGATCCATTATGGTATATATATTACTGGATATACAATGTTAGATATTATTGGATCAAACGATGTTTCGTCATTGATAATATTGCCAATAGAATACATAAACAAATAAAAGAAGTAATATACTGGGGTGCTTAGATTAATCAAATTCCAGAGTATAACACTAAGGATTTTTTTGGTTCCTTAGTTTACTTGGTGAAAGAAAAATCAAAATATCTTCAGAAATGTTAACGACATCATTTGTGATAATAACCTGAAAGATGTGATCTTGAAAACTCATTCATTCCTAAATCCATTTAATCAGGAATATTTAAAGACTTTTAAACATTTTTAAAGAACATTGCTAAGAACATTCACAAAAACTTAGCATGTAATGCAAATTACAAACAAAATATTTGCAGAAGTATGTGCTCTAGGAACGTGTTCTTTAAATGCACAAAGATTTATTGGACTTGTATCATATATAGGGGTTTGTTTGGTTTTTTTTTTTTGCCAGTCACTTGATTTCTACTTTCTTTGTCAAACGATTTTGCACATCAGCAATGATTCATCCTGGCACTCTCTAGTCCTGTTTTCAATTTTTAGTTAATTTTCAGAGTGAGTTCATGAAATCTGGGGTGCTTCCATGCTCAAGTTTTGCAATTCATCCTGATAGAGTTGAAGTGACAAAACCTAAAATTCATTGGTTAATATCAGTTTAAAAGTAGTTGTAAGAGTTCAGGAGGTGAAATCTTACCCACACGAATCCTCTTTGCACCAGCCCAACTGCTAGTGCTTTTATTGCCATGATTATGTCTGTAAAGACAAAATCCCAGCCATAAATGCCAGAGTGGTACAGCTCATTACACCTATTTTTAAACTGTTATCTAAAACCACTTAAGAAAATGTCACCTGTATATTTTTTGTCTCATGTTCTTTCCAAGCAATACACTTAATAGCCATCTTTTGAAAGCATGCAGGGCTTCACTATTAAGCACCAAGTTGTTTGTTTCTTTAAATCACATTTATTACAGCACTCTGGAATGGACACACTCATTCCTTGGACAAATGGAAATTTAAGATGTTTTGTCTATATTGGTAGCTACTAGTTATGAAAAAGAATAACGATGCTAAGAAAAACAAACACTAGTTTGTTGTCAATGTTCTTGCTGTAAATCAAATGCATTCTCTGCAAACTGTCTCTATATAGTTCTGCATATTAGTTTATTGTGTTTCAAGATTACTAGGAGTAAGGATAAGAACAATTTTTAATCTGCTTTGGTTTTCCCCTCAGATTCTTCAGTTTAGAGAGATTATATGAGCTAACAACTTGGTTTCAACATGGCAATGGTCTAGGACTGCACATACTCCATTTTTTTCCCCAAGAAGCATTTTATTCCTTCAGCAGCAACAATAATGCCATATAAAACTTGAATAAAAATAATTCTCTTCTACTGCGCTGAAATCTACATTGAAAACCCAAAAAGCAGAGGAGGCCGAGGCTAAGCCGAGCCCGATACAGGTGCCTAAGTCTTACTAGAACTGACCAATCAACATATTTTTAACTCAGTTTTACTTGTATCTTCTTTCTCTCATACTGTTTGCTCTAAAATTCCTGTGGGTATATTATCAGCATTGCATCTGTGATTTTTAATACTAATCAAGAAAAATGTGAATTTAAAGCCTTGTGTGGGACATGTATCTCGCTGGTTTGTTGTGGTTGTTAAGTAAGATCATGATTTGCAACAGGTGACTTGTGAGGTTAAACAGTGTCATAAATAATCAGTAACTAGGCAGTGAAATTAATTTATAGTGATGAAAATTTTCATGTATTTTCCCTGATAAATATTATCCAAAAAACCCTTTTCTAATTTTCAGTTGCAAAGCTACTGGAGATGGTGAAGGAGTAACATTGCCTATGACTCCCTCTAGTGATTCTGCTATGGGCAATGCAGCCAGCTAAAGACACCAGCCACACGAAATCACCCAGGATTCGGCACTAGGTAAAGGCTTCATGTCTAAAAAATAGTTTTTCATAACAGCAATTGAATTCTCAATAAATTAAACAGGTTTTATAAGCAGTGAGATAAAGTACTGGGGAACATACACAGTTTGGGGAAACTGCTGTTCTGCAGAAAATAAATATTTTCTGATGCGAGGAGCCTTTCTTCCTTCCGTGTAATGGACAACTCTGATGAGGCAATGGAAATAAGAGACTTTTTTGGTAAAAATGAGTAGCACTAGTGCGTTCCCAACTTGATATTGTTGAAGGCACTTTATTTTCCAAACATGCTGAGCACTCGTCTTGGGATAATTGGGAAACTCCAACACAAAAACAACTCCAATGTACTTCCTGCATTGCTTCGTCTATCACTTTTCACATGTCTGTGATGCAGTAAGACAGAATGTCACAAGATGATCCATGTACAACCACTTCATTGCCTGTAATTGCATTCTCACTAACATTAACATTTTAGAGCCTTCTCCCCAAATACTTGCTAACCATTGCCTTGAGTTGCTGATACCTTTACGCCATCTCAAGACGCTTTTACAAGCACGTGTTCAATTTTCACAAGCATTTTAACAGTATGAGTTTTATTAACTGCAAATATCGCATTTGTTCCACATACAGACAACCTTTGCCACAAAGAAATGCTAGCGGTTTTCCTTGCCATAATGGTATATCCTATTGGTGGCCAGGTTTGGAAATGCCATCAGCCACTTCTTTATAAACAAGGACCCACATCCAACTTGCCACAAAATCTCAAAGGGAGCTCAGAATATCTATACATAGCAAACGATACCCTGGTTTTCTCTGTGTCAAAAAAGAGAAAGCATGTGATTGTTCATTAATCATAAAGATATCCTAGAAATGAGCAGAAGGTACTATTGAAAAGTGCTTTGCGATAATTCATTAATGATTTGGGGTTTGGATTCATTAATGATTGGTGTTTTCTGCATGCAAGTACCTCATGGTTTCATCTTCATGGGTAGTTCAGTGAAGCATTAACAACAGATGTAGTTTTGATGAAAAAAACACCTAAATGCAATTCCAGATTTCAATTGGCAAAAATACTTTTCCAGCAAATAGATTTCAAGTCCCCTAATAGCCAAAACTGAAATGAGTGGACATCATGTCCTGTGACGTCAACTCCAAACCAGGTACGATGGACAAGTCAGTCTATGCTGCATCCTTAGTTTCCTTGTCACTAAACCACTCCATGTTCCTGTTGTGAAAGAGAAGTCTAGTACATTACATAATTCTGTGAGAAACTTAATAATAACTATCTTGTATGAATTGAAGGGAAGGCATCCACATCCCAGTGGCATGCCTTTCTGCATAACTCTGTCTTCCAAAACAATCCCAAGAATGTTTTAGATGAACAACTTCACTCACCACTGAAACACAGCAATCTCTGGAATGGGCATTACTAAGCCCTCAGCAGCGTTACACAGCTAGAAGCACTCATACCGCCTCCCCAACAGTATTTTGGCCCTGCAGCAGATGTGTATTAGGAAAGTCCCATCTCATAGTTACGTACATTGAATTAATAAACTTTTTGGTTGGGTCTGGGTTAGTGTTGTGTCTTGGAAACTATTTTGCAAAGCAGTTCCTCCATTCTCTAGCACACTAGGGAGTAAATGCTCCAAAGTTAGGTTCAAAGAGACTATGGACACTGTTCCTCTGTTTCCTTCCCAGGTCCTCTTATAAAAACTGATATTGATCAGATTACGGAGCACGAAAAGGCAGGAAACACCATTCGCCCCAAATCATCAGAGAGCAAAGTAACCTGGTTTGCACATCTCTCTTCTACCTGGAGAAATCAGAACTTCAGGTATCTTTTTCAATGAGGCTTTGTCAAGTCACAATATCTTCAGCAGTCTCTTCCTGACCTCTCAAAGATTCCCAGCACATCTGCTGATTGGAAGAGTCTCCTTTTTAACATGCCTTTGGTCACTAATTTGAAAGTAGGCTGATTCTGTTATGCTCATCTGGTATTGCTGGTGTTACTGGACTTCGTGATAATGATTGCCAGAGAAGAAGTACGTTTAGGTATGGTCTGGACATGTCCCACTGAATTTGCTGGGAACATAGTCACCTCATATAGAATGTCTCTTTTGAAAACCAGTACAGCTGCTATCGCTTCTGATTCTGAAAAATGCTGCGTACTTTGTTTCCCACTTTTACCCTCACTGTAAAATAGAACCAGTGAGTCCAACCTTTGGAGACATCATAGCAGTTCCTACTGTACCACTTAAAGAAAAGTTGGCCTGTTCTGGTTCTTCGGAAGTTTTCAGCACCATCACACTCTGTTGGGTAGAAGGAAATACTCCTGCAAAACTCCATTATAAACACGCGGTAGTGTGAAGTTTGCAGACAGTGCGGTGTGGGAGACGTTCTCTGACTCTTTCCCTGACGAGGTGACTCTCAATGCTGGTGTTCCATACCTGCTAATGTCAGTTCGCAAAACCAAACCCAAACCAACAGTATCACAGGCCAGTGCACTCCGAGCTGAATGCAGATTCCAGTTTGATTTAGGTGAAGATATACACTTAAAGGAAAGTTTAGAAAACAAATTTTTTGAAAGGAACTTTCTTCAGTGGCCACCAATACCATTAGTATTAAAGTGATGCCAAAAAGGATTCCTAAAAAAACCCCTTACTAAATAGCAACGTCTTTCCCTTTTGCAAAAGACAATATACTTAATAGCTTAAGAAATCTGGGTCTGATGAAGATTTAAAAGCACTTTATTTTAACAGGTCTTTGCTCTCTCAGCAAGACAATGCCAATGAATCTAGGCATGTAAAATACTCACGAAATAATTACATTTTTGAACGTGAAGAATTTGAGCTACATAAACCAATGTATCAGCAATACATGTATATCTTTTTATTCAAACATAATTTGAGCAATATTTAAGATATTTCTATTACTGAAGTATCACTTTTCATATTTAATAAGGATCTGACAGGCACAGAAATGAAATGACTGGCCAAAAGCCAGACTGAAGAGAGTACCCTGGTGGGGAAGAAAGACGAGTCTTCCCAGATCTAGATTAGTACCTGATTTACTGCCCTCCTGTTGTTCTCCAGCTACAGGTGCTGCAAAAGGGCACTGTAAGCTCTAGAGGAGCAAAGGAAGGAACTGCATTGATCTATTACTTGTCAGCCAAGAACGGCCAGTTTCTGTTCAAAATACTCTCGAAAACTATTCCGTTACACTCTTACAAAGCTGTGGGGACGGTGGGGTTTTTCTTAACAGCTTTGTTACCACCTAAGGATAATTAATCCACGGTTTATAATTGATATGATATATAGCTGAATCAAGGACACCTTCTCACCAGTTCCACTGAAACCTTCCGTTCACGTGCAAAGCTTGTCTCAGTAGCACCCTTAAAACTGTGTCTCTTGACGTATAGTTGTTGTGTCATGGGATTGTTTCTCTGACCATAAGGCAGAGGAATAGTTGTCAGGGGAGGTATCTACCTGCCTTATTATTACCCTACACAGTCACAGGGAGAAAAATCACGTACCTTGGTGTGACCACCTCCCTCACTGTTCTCCAGAATGAACAGCTCATCCCTCTACCCATGGTCATAAATTCAAAATCTCCATCATGACTCTAGCTCATGGTTCTTTAATTGCACACACAATTCAGCTGAAAGGAGAATAAAGAAAAAATATTTATTTAAGAGCAACCAATATTTGAAGCCCTATAATGAATATTAAACAGTATTTAAGAATGTTTGTATGGTAAAATGGGTTAAACAAGCCTCTAAAATGAGGAGGAGGAAAAGAAAAAAAAGGATGTGATTTTTCATACTACTAAGTAAAATATCCTGCAAAATATCCTGAAGGCTTATGGAATTTTTGTTTTTCTTTTTAAGGAAATCGCTTGTAATTGCATTAACTCGGAAGGAAATTTATATTTATAATGGCAGGTAACAGAATAGCCTTTTAGTATCTTTTGTTTTGAATATTTGAATCGAGTTAGTGTGCATCATTCTGAAATTTATAGCCTTCCAATGCAAGCTACTTTAAATTAATGAAAAAAATATTGTTTATTCTAGCATTTTTGCGCGTCTAGACTGCGTCTTAAACACAAGCTGTGCTGTAAAGCACAGCAAAAGACACAATGTATTTCAGCTTTCTTAGTTTGTTTCTATTTTGCAAGACATACATCCCCAAACACTCTTAAAGATGTGGAGAACAGCACAGTGTAACGCTTGTTAAGTCTACAAAATTAATTTAAATGAACAGTTTCTGCAGATTTTTATTACTCAAGTAATTTCCCGTTATTGAAATAACATATGACAAATACTTATTATACAAAAGGTATATTTCGTTGATTCTAGGGTTAAAGACTCAGTCTGATTTTTGTCTTATTTAAGGCATCACCGGTATCGTCATCGATGTCATAGCTCCCGACTCATGTCATCAAGCAGGGAACTGGGTCCACCAACTCCTGCTTGTGCACTAAGTTCCGTTCCCAGCCCTTGTCTCACACACCCGTGCCCAAACCAAGCCCTTTGGGTATGCGTGCGTGAACTCGCAAAATGTGCAGCATAGAGTGTAATGTATTTTCTACATAATGCACGACATTTAAAAAACATTGTCACTTGACAGCCATGATGATAATAAAATTAGTCTGTTCTACCTCCAGACTTCCAAAGCTCCCTATTGTACTTGTTCTGGCAAGACGATAAACACCACTGGTGCCTGGCTCGCCCTCAAAACCGTATGTATTTAGAAATCACGACCCTTCTAAAAATGACGACTCTGCGAGACCCACCGTTCGGGTCCATGAGTTAGGCCAGACACAGTATCGGTCGGCATTTATGAAGCACGGTGCAACACAGATAAAAGTTGCTCCCAGCCAAAGTAAAACTTGGGAATTTCCATTATCGAGAAGCAGGAGTTAAAACAGTGCTAGCGCTCAAAAAATCCCAAGTGGGATTTATTTTACATTTCCAGTAAATGGGGATGAGGGAAAAGGAAGGGAAAGAAACTGTTGTTCGCATAAGTATACGTGGAATAAAAGTCTTACTGGGATTGAGGCAAAAGCCTAGTCAGAGACGTGGTACAGTGTAGCTGCAATTTGTTTTCTCTCAGTTTTTCTGTTGCCCTGAGAGGAAGAAAGAAAAAAACCAGAACTATGTGAGGCCTTCAGCAGAGAAAGACCTCCAACCTCATCCGTCAGTCTGGTGAAAGTAGCTCCTCTTTGTTCCCTGCACTAGCCTCCGCATCCACCCCGTCCCCAGTACGGAAGGGAAGGGTTGTGCCTCTTATTTTCTTGCATAGAGACATAAAAGTGAATTACAATCTCTCTTCGAGACTGTCATCTGCAGTGGCCTCTCCGTGACTTATCTGGGTGACCAAAGTAAGGCTACTCAAGCAATATATTTTATGTGACCTTTGCAAAAATGCTGGGAATTCATCCTACGGGCAGTGCGGTTTTATTAACAGGTCATTCCACAACGACTGCGAAGCCGGTAGTTGTGTAATAGCTATGAGACTTTTCTCCTTTTATTTTCAGAAGTGTGTAACAAAGTCGGCGTCTGTGGGAAGAGGACCCACAGTAACTGCAATCAGGGGAAGGCAGGGAGAGCCGCGTTCTGCAAGGCAGCAGCTCTTGCAAGGCCACCAGCACCAAAGTCACAGGGACCTGCTAGTACAACGGTTCAAAGTCAGCAGGAGTGCGTCCAGCAGCCTGGAGAATCGGCTCAGGGTGTCTATGGAAAGCATATTTCTGAGAGTCTTTTTGTTAAGCGCAAGTTTTCGAAAGAAAGCAAGCTTGACCTTCACAGTATGCAAAACTTTGGCTCTGGTCCTAGCTCTTTTCACATGTGAATAGTTCCTGCGAGGCCTCTTCGTGTGCTCAGAGTAACAAACAATTCTGGGATTTAGACCTTGATCCGAACCAAGGGTAGCAGCAATACCTTCCCATACACAACAATATTTTTGTTCATCGCCAAGTGATGCGTTTGCTGTATGACAGAGTTAATCTTGCTCTGTCTTTGACTCTTCATTTTCTCTGCTTTGGTTTGTAAAGGGTTTTGCCCTTTTCAAGGGTACCAGTTTACCGCCAGTATCAGTTACACAAGCCACCTACTCCGTCCACCTTTGGGTTTTTTTTTTAAAATGAAATAACAATTGTCACTAAATTTGACTTTGGGCTGTGTAGTTCAAACATAGTTGAGCCTGAGCTGCAGGATCCGTTGCAGCTTATCCTTAGACACCACTTGGAAAAGCAGGACGGCTCATCCCCCCTGGCCATGCTCTTTGCTTTCCTCTCTGGACTGGCTGATGCTATCGCAGCAGACCGCTCCTGCACTGGACAAAACCATCATGTAGGTCACTTCGTCTCCAATTAATATTCAAAGTGCTTTTTTTTCCCAAGTAATAATCTTTATTTTCATTGACTCTGAAGCAAGGACAAGAACATGACAGTGTCCAAACACTACACAGAAATTCCTTAATCAGTTGCCTCTTCTCAGGTGTACAAAAGTTGTCTGTTAGGATATGGCTTTTATGGACTTGGCTCGTTTAGAAATCCCCTGTAAGGACAGCTTGGTGAAACAGGTATGGACAGGAGTGACACCGGTCCTAACGTGTGTGCCATCAACACCATGAACCCAAACACCCACAGCTGCACAGCTTTTATTTTCCTGTCCTTCTGCTGTTTATATATGCTCTATTTTACATTTTATTACAAAATTGTCAGAAATGTTGATAAACAACAGCCTGGTAGGCATCCCTGGCAGCATCGTGCTGCACCGCAGCTGGGCCGTGGTCTCTGGGCAATGGTCTGTTTGTGCATAACGAGGTACCTCTGCTGCCTGTACGTACACGGGACAAAAATAACGTCGTCACTAAATTCACAGAATTGAGCACCCAGTACAGTAAACCGCAGTGGGCATTTGGTGAAAGCGTTACGGAAATATCACCTAGAAGGAAAGGAGTTTCGTCTGCGGTGTCGTATTTTAGCGCGGTTAATGGCCTTGCAGTTCACTCTGAGTCCACGTTCACAGAACCCCATGGAATACAGGAGTTAACAGGTAAGAGGGATCCAAGTCACTCAATGACTGGGGGTTTTTAGAAGCTGTTTTTAGAACTCTCTCATCCTCTATATACCTTTATTTCAGAGAAATTCTGGCTTTTAAACTATATTTAGCTATAAAAGTGAGCCATCAGCTACATCTTGTTCCAGTGAAGAAGGTAAAGCAAGGCTTTCACATACATTTTCATACTATTTTTAAAGAAGGACACATGCAAAAATGTACTGTTAGGGTAAGGGCCATTTCTTTTCATGTTCGTCATAAAAGAGTTTAAAACTGTCTCCTCACCCAACAGCAAGTACAGAAAAAATGCTAAATTATTTACTAATAATTATTGTGTTCACTGAGAAGTGCCTACTGCAGGCATCTGGCAAAATACTGCAAATAATTCAAGATACTCAGATTATTAAAATCAACACCACAAATTAACTATTAATTACACTGTATTTTCACGCGAGCATTGATGAACAGCTGAACTCACCAAGAGCACCTCACTCTGCAGTCCCTGATCGCGCACAGAGGACGGACGGGCCCGGCACAGGCTGGGCTCTCGCCCCGTGACGCGGCCGCCAGCCTCCCCACAGCCACCGCGCCCTGCGGAAGCGCCCCCTGTGCGGGCCCCGAGCGGCTCCCACCGCCCTGTCCCTGCCGAGCGGACCCCGCCGACCCGCCCGCCCGTCCCCGGCGAGCGGGGCCCGGCCCGACGGCCGCCCGGAGGCGACCCGAGGCCGACGCCGCTCTCCCACCCGCCTCCCTCTTGGCAGCTGCTCCCCGCCCGAGGTTGCCGCGCGACCCCGCGCTACGTCCCGGCGCCCCCGGCTCACGTCTCCCGCCTCCCCGAGGCCCCGGCCCCGCGGAGCACACGCCGAAGCGTGCGGGTCGCCCGCCCGCGTGCCGCGGCCCCGCGCTGCCTCCCCTCGCCCCGGGCGCGCAACACCCGCCGCCGGGGAAGGCGCCACTCGGGCGCCTGCCGCTCGCCACCCTCCCCAAGCGCCGAGCCCGGGGAGCGCGTCCCTCCGCGGCGCGGCTGCCCGGCGCTCGCGGCGCCGCTCCGCGGAGCCTTCGCGCGGCGGCGGCGGTTCCGCAGCGGGAGCGGGGCTCCGCCGGCAGCCGGCAGCCTCTCGTCTCCACCTCGGGCTCCGCCGGGGGAGGGCGAGGAGGCACTCGCCGCGCTACCGAGGTTGGCGGCTCCGGAGCGGGGCGGCGGGTGGCGGAGCCGCGGGCGGCCGCCTCCGCAGGCACGAGCGCTCTCCCAGCCGGGGCCGGGACGAGGCTCCGGAGGGGGCTCCCTCATCTTCCCCCCGTCTCCGCCGCGGCGCCTGTGCAGGCGGGGAGCGCGGGCGGAGGGAGGCAGGGGCGAGCCACCGGCGCAGGGCTGCCCGGCCACCCCGGCCTGGGAGCGCTGCGCCCCGCTCCGGACCCGCGCCCGGGCCTGAGGGTCGGTGCTCCCCGGCCCCAGGTGGGGGAGCGCGGGGAGCCGCCCTCGGGGCAGGAGCGCCGGCCCTTCTGGGCCTGTGCTGCGAGGCGGAGGGCGCCGGCGGGGACTGGGGCCGCCCCCCGGCGAGGCGGCGGAGCGGCCACGCCGCCGCTGTCGGGGGATTCTCCGCGAGGAAAAGGCAGGGCGGCTCCAGGAGGGGGAAACCCCCCTCAGCTCGGCTATTCGCATCCCCGGAGTCGCTCCTCCTCCTGGCGGTGATGTCAGCCGCGGGGAGGGCCGGCTGGCAGCGGCAGAGCGGGGCGCGGGCGACCGCGGCAGAGCCGAGCCGGAGCCGCCGCCGCCGCCGCCGCCGGGACAGCGCGGGCTCCGGGGCGCCGCCGGCAGCGCAGCCCGCGCCCCCAGGGCCGCCGCAGCGGCCGCCCGGGCCAGCAGCCAGCCCCGTTGGGAGGCGGGCGAGCGCGCAGCGGCGGCGGCTTCCCCGCGGGGGGGACCCACGCTCCGCTCCCCTCCGCTGCCCGGCGAGGGGAGGTCTGCCGGGCTGCGCGGCGGAGCGGCGCCGAGTTCGGGGTCTCTCCGCGCAACTTAGGTTACGCGGCCGGACCTCTGCGGACTGGTGTGGGGCTTCCAGGACGCGATTGCGTTTCTGTCCTTTTGCAGCTGCAAAAGCAGATAATTAACTAAACCCAAGAGAAATAAAACAAACTCAGGCTTACCTAAAAGTTAGGATACCTTTTTTCTTTCTTTCTTTCTTTTTTTTTTTTTATTTTTCCCTTTCTTTTACGATTTTATTCCCTATGTGGAAGTCGCTCCTGAATCGTGCTCGGCACACTGCACGGGAAGAAGCGGCTTGTGTTTTGGATCGAGGATTTGCTGTTGCAGAGCGGTCTAACTTCCATGCAGTGGGGCAGCCTTCACTACTCCAAACGCCTTGATGCTGTGCTGAGGAGCCCATGTAGATTGACGTCTTGTGCAGAGAAGGCATTGAAGGTAAGAAAGGGGCTTGGGGAAAAGAGGGATTTTTATATCGTTTTATATGATACCTTTTGTCCAGCATCCGCCTTTCAGCAGAGCATCAGCAGTTCACCCAGAACGGTATTGATAGGCTGGAACTGGTAAGTGAAATGCAAGTCTGCTCCTGTGAAAAGTGCATGGAGCTCACAAGTGACTGCGAAAGCTGTATTTATTTTAGTCTGATAACATAGCACGTTTGTGATCTACGCTCGCAGCGCGGACAGCGAGCGAACTCCCACAGCTCAGGAATGAGGAGATCTACGGTCTAAACCTCTGATGGGCAGCTTGCATTGGCTGCTGCATTTTGCTGAATATGTGCCCCCCGCCACCTCCCTAGAGCAACCCATCGTCCTGCTTGATCGGTTGGTTTTTTGCAGATACAGTATTAACGAGAGAGGGAGAGGGATGGGAGAAAAAAACATATGGAACATTTTATTGATGTGATCATAATCCTGTAATGGAGATTGCATTAAATGAGGATTGCATCAAAATGCCTTGCTGCTGTGGAGAGACGAGAAAGCAAAAACTATGCTGGATTGTAAATGAAGTTCTTTGATTGAAGGATTTTCTGGAACCATGAAGGGATGTCTGTAAGCTTAAAGTTGCCGTATATGTGGAGTACTGGAATGGGATAAAAAACAGATCAAGCTGAAATGTATTTTAATTTACTCGAGCTCTGGAGACAGTTCGAATTGGTTAGAGGCATTGCAGTGGTGTCCAATGAATTCTTGGTTTCAGCTATGGAGACCACAGAAAGGCAAGGAGAGAGAACGCAGGAAGGCAGGGAGAGAATGTTATTGTTGGGGGAAGAGAAGGATGGTTCAGTTTTGACTTTTGCCATAATGGCATAAAGCTTACAGCCTGCTGGTGTCGAGCGGAAACCTCGTAGGCGACGGGGAAAGCAGAGGATTTATCTCACTTTCCTTTGGCAACCGTGGCAGAGGTGCCTGTAAGAAGTAGCTGCGAGGTGTATGTGAAGAAGGAAACAGGGGCTTATTTGCCCCTCTCGGACACTGAAAGAAACTGCTAGGATGGAGAGAGATGGAGTCTACTCCTCTGATCCTGCCTTTCTGAGCTTGAGTTGATAATACATACTGAGTAATTGTTGCTGCTTATCGCAGCTGGCAAAGGAGGGGAGGAGACGTTCAAGTTTATTGAACCAAAGCAGAGCTGAGGACAGTAGATCTGATCAACTCACCCTTGCATTCTTTTTGTGCTAATTTTTACTCTGGCATAGAGAACTGAGCCACAAAGAGCACCTTCTTCAAGCCTTACCGAAAGGAGACCTAAAGAGAACAAAAAGATTAAGCCAAAGTCTGACTTTTTGCTTGTCAGCAGTGGAAGTAGCGCTGGTCTGTCAGATCACACAGGTCAAAAGAGGTGAGAGAGGGGAAAAGTTATGTATGTATTTATTTATTTACTAGCATTTCCACACACGCACACAAAGTTGGCACACAAACAGGCATCAGAGTGGGAAAGCACCTTTTCTTAGAACCACCTAAGCGCTAACTGATGTGAGCAGCAGAGAAATCCCTGTAAGAACATTGTCGGTATTTCTCTGTGACTTCAGAAGAGCTGGTTAAACACAACATAATCTGAAATGAACCAACCCCAAAGATCTCATGTTCTCAGTAGTAATTTGTTTTCCCACTTGAGTTGTGTACAAAACCTGAGGTAATAGCTTCACGGTTCCACCTCTCTCTTGCTGTGTATTTGGCATAAAGTTGAGACAGAAACACTTACTTTAAATAAAATGGGGAAAAGCAGTGTAAGCGTATTGAATTCCTCTTAAGCATTTTATTTTGGCAAAAGATGACTTTTAGTGAATTGTAAGAGATGGATTTAGAATATTCATGGCTAAACTCCAGGGAGCTTAGTGTTAGCTCAGCAGGCAGAAGGTTCTTCCTCTAAAGAGATATCTGGAAAAGATGTGTTTAAATTTCAAGCCATATTCAGCTGAGACTCTTGGCTTCCACATTTTAAAATCATTTGTTATGCCGCTTAGGGGAATGATGCTTAATCTGGAAAATAAAGCAAGTCTTCCTAGCTCACTTCTTTAATGGAAAGAGCAAGCCCTGTGCTTTAACTGTACTTCTGTATGGTCAAATGTTCCAGATTTACCTTTATTTTTTATCAAATAACAGCCGAGGGAAAAAATGTCCTCTGAAACCCTGGTTATCCATGCAGATCTTGGTCTGTGTTTTTGCTACAGAAGAACTCTGCTTCATGACTGCATTGTTCATCCTTGCAGCACTTCTTTAAATGTGAGCCTTGCTATAGTTAAAGGATAATTTATATTCAGTGTAGTACTGTCTGCTCAGTGGAATTGGCTTTACACATCGCAGCCTCTGCAAAAAAGGAGATCAAAGATCTGAACCTGTGGTCCTGTATTGCATTTGTATTCTACATGGACCTGAGTAATCCTATGCTGGAGCCATTCACACTCCCATAGTTAAGAATATGTCAGTCTCTCCATTAAAACACCCACTTGCTTAGTAATTTAACAGCTCCTTTTAAAGATGGGCTCTAAGCTTAAGTTAAACACATTCACGTAGTAAAGAAAAAGATAGCCTCAGCCATGAAGTGTAACAACAATTGGCATTTGCTAATAGAGCACTGTAAGTTGAATTTGTAGAAAGCTTAGTAGAAAATAATGCCTGCCTGAAAAATGTACAGATGGAAATCCTTTCAGCTTTGGAAAGCGCCATGTGCATCCAGGTGAGTGTTTATACCTGGATTTTAAAGGGGCCTGTGGTTGCCAAGCAGGCAGCAGGGCTTTTCTTAAAGGAGAACAGCGCTGGCTCAAACCAGGGATCAGTCAGGTCTCAGTTCCATGGTTCAGTTTTAGGTTGCCTTAGAACTAATGCCTGTGGCATTATTCCGGTTAGTTCTTTAGAGGGTTAAGTTACAAGAGCAAAACCCCAAGTTATGTCTTACCTGGTGATGTTACCCTTTCAATCAGGGAGAAAGAACTACACATTTTTGAATACTGTTGCTTGTCTGAAGGTGTTCAAAGCATTTGGGGGATGCTGCTGCTGAAGCATCCAGGTAGGCCAGCTGAGCAGAGTCGGTGGGGTCATCATGCTCGCCATCACGGGACAGCCACTGGGACTGATGGACAGTTCACACTTAAGCAGAGCCCTTCCTTCTAAACATCCCAAAATCTTGTACCGTCGCCTGTCTCAGTTGGAGAGCCATCTTCTAATGGTGAAGGAGTTGCTTTATCTGCGCAGACAAAGAATGGGAATGCTTCTAATAACCTTGTGCATATTTCAGGTTAGAAGTTAAAAAACCAGAATTAAAAAGACACGTGGATGCCATGCCAGAGTTGCACGTGCTATATATAGTATCTATGTTCCAGTAGTAGGGTCAAGACACGGCTTGCTGTGTTCCAAGTATTTTGGGTTGGATGAAATAAATGAGTATTGTTTGAATGAAAGTTGTGTCACTCGAATAAAAATTCATAAGGGAGATGGATGGTCTTCTGTCCCAATTACCTCCTTCCGCAATGAGATCACTTGGAGGAAATTTGTAACTGTTGCCTTTCTTCGGTGCGCTGAAGTGGTGGTGACCATGGCTTTCCTAGGTCTTCTGAAAATGCATGCTGCCTGCAAATATACAGGCGAATAATATGCAGCAGGAAATTTAGGGGGGAAATGGGAATTTGATTATCCCTTAAGATCTGTGGGGAGACTCCCATTCTCATTATCCAATGATGAAGGGAGGAAAATCGGTTTAAAACAGTCTTTTTCAATTACGGTCTCTGAATTGGTCGAGTGACTTGCCAGGAAACATAAAAGCTTCTATAGCTTTTGCACATTTAAAACTCCACTGAAAGAGGCGTTTAAACTGTCCTTAAATTTGTCTTTAAGGGCTTCTGTGGTGAATAGGAGTGGGATTAGTGGAAAACACATTTTGAGTGATAATAATAGTATTTGCCACCTCTGGCACAAGTGAATGAAAGATACATATGTTTTTGAATTTTCAAAGAAAAACATTCTAGAAAAAAAATCCTGTTTCCAAGTAAGGAAAATGAACGTTTTCACAGTCCCGCTGTAAGAATTCATATTCGAATGAAAAAACACCCTGCCAAACCCAGCTTACTTGCACGGGAGGTTTTGTGAAAGTCCAGGGGAAGTTAATGTGAACATTAGAATACAGAAAAAAAGACTGTGGGATTTAGTCTGTAGATACAACCAAATCATGATTGTTTTGACAGTAAATAAGAAACTGTAAGGGGCTTTCTGTAACTATGTCATAATTAGCAATTCTATTCATTTGAAGTCTTTTGTCATTGCTTCTAGTAACTATCCTGTTGAAAATTACTTTATTCAGGTATGCTTAGAAAATAAATGTTTTCCCACAGATTAGGTAAGACTTAGCCTTCTTGATCCAACGTGGCCTGAGCCAAAGCTTCCTCAGTCGGTGAAAAAGCCCCTGTTGGAACAAGGCCTTCAATAGCTGCTTCTGACAGGACATAGCGTTTGGACTTCACTTCTGCCACTTGTTTAGGTGTTCGGCACGTTGCTGTGGGATAGAAGGCATTGCTGTAGCGGAGTGCAGGCAAGGAGGGCAGAGCCTGGCCTGTTTAACAGCACATGGTTTATTGCCTTTTCAGGAAAGTCCTTTCTCAATGCCTGTTGTTTTCCTTCATTTAAGTTACGACAGACTCCGCAAGGATTATATAATTTCAAGGGAACCTACACCACCAGATCAGCAGAGAGCCAAGTATGTTCTCAGAGGGACAGATGAACACTGAAATTGTTGGAGACTTCCAAATTTAGTAAAGAAATTATAAAGAGAGGTGGCCCACTGTAAAACCCGTCCAAGTGGGCAGTAAATATGGCAATTCACTGGGCTAAGAAATTTCGCCTGCTGCATTTTCCTGCCAGAGGAACATCTTTTGTTGTGATCTACTTGGATTTGATATGGTTGTTTTGCGGATGATTTTCTTCCTCCATGAAGAGAAGTCTAGAAATAAGATGTCACTGGTGATGTAGTCTGTTCGTATATCAGTGTTTATCTGTTACATCCTTAAGGACATAGTTTTATTATTGTTTTAAGAATTTAATTAGTAATGATGTGCGCTTTATGTTGTCTACTGAAGTAGCAGGAAATACATGCTAAAGGGAGAAAAAATCAAGTAGAAGTTGGGAATGCTTTAGGCACAGCATCTTTCATTTAACCAGCTACTTACACCATCATTGTTACTGCTCCGTGCTATCTCGTTAAATAAATAAATGTGTGTGTATGGAAATCTATGATCTACTGGACCTATGACCACATACACGGGCACACCAAAGCCACATGCAGTCTCATTCCCAGCTTTCGTCACTGGCACATAAGATGCCAACATGCTTGTCAAAAGAAAAGTGAGGAATACGTGGGGGATGACAGGACTGCAGGTTCCATTACCATGTAGCGTAGGGAACGGTTACTCAACAAGTCAACTGCTGGCCTTTAGCCTGTAACTCAGATGTCATTAGAAGGCCACTTTTTTGACAATCCTCCTAAGAAAGGAAGTTTTATGACCTTGGGGAGGAACTGAGTTTTATCTCTGCCAATGGAAGTCATAATTTAAACCCATTCTTAGTCATTTATACAGGTTTTATGATTGCTTTTGTGATTATAAAAATACGTATCTTCCTATCTTTAACAAAGCAGTATGAAACCGTGTGTCCTGAGAGGCACACGCTTACCTGCACCCTTGATTTTACTGAGGTATGCTGGTAGTTTTCTTCCTGAAATGGAGCGTAGGTTCAATAGGAAGCATTGTGTCAAGGTGCAGGTTGGCGTCGCAAATCAGAAAGAGATTTTCTTAGGACTTGTATGATGTTTATGATGAAAGACCTAGACTTGACTTGGCCATGCTAAATAGCCGAAGAGCGTGTGCCGTAGCATTCCCTAAAGAAAAGTGCGGAGGAACTCAGTGTTTTGAAACTTCATTAAATGGTGACTTAATAGGAACTGTCATGTGCATATAGAACTCTGGACTCAAATAATTTGGGAACTCACTGCTCAGATTGCAGTTGTTTGCCAGTAATTTATAAATATATGCAAGACACAAGGCATGAAACTAAAGCTATCATTAAATGGAGAAATGGCTTTACTTTGTCAGTCATTTAATTGACCCTTGGAAAATGCACATGGCAATGTGTTGTAAATTAAGGTCTAGAGTACAAGGCAACACAGTAATAATCTGTGGGATGAAAATTTGGAATTAAATGCATGAAACTCATTTTCCGTTCATCTCCCTGTCTTATCTGCGTGTGAGACTTCACCAGAATGGATGGATTCCAGCTAAGTGTTTCATAAGAGTATCCTGTAAGTGGGACTCTGCTACAGGAGGTCAGATAAGTGCTTGTCAGACCAGTGTCTGATTATCAGAGAATTCTTTTTAAAATTCATGTTCAGGAGATTGTAATTTTATGACTTATTAAAGAAAACTGGGTATAAAGTAAATCAAGGGTTTTGTTGTCCTAGTTCATTTATTCCAGTTTTCTAAGATACTTGAGAATGGCCTTTTTCTCTGGCTGGATAAGCAGCTGAAGTAGCAGGTATTACTACTTTATCCTCTATGATTCTCCCATAAAGTTGAGGAAAAAAATCACATATGTCTATATGTGTAATTGCTTATAGCATTAGTTAAATCTGAGGAATGAAGGCTATGGAAGGGACCTTAGATACAGGACAATAAGTGCTTTTTAATTGTATGTAATCAATCCGGAATAGCGATGACCGCAAAATGGAACTATTGTAACGGTTTTGGTATTCACACATGCTTCCCCACACTCTTGTTCTTCATATATAAGCTCTTGAAACAGACAGTATATCTAAGAGAAGACCATAAACCACGCTTTCTTAACAAAAGAATTCTTTAAAATACCTCTTCAAAAGGGTACAGAATTGTAAGCCATCCATTATATTTATTAATTTTTTGACAATACCCTCAGTCAAATATCAGTTGCTTTGTATCTTTCACGTTGAGCTTTATCGACATACACAAAGAGAACTATCTTCAAGAGCTGCTCTGAGAGTACCCTAAAGCTTAATGCAAAGTGTGTTGGAGGTGAGTTCACAGAGTATGAACTCAAGGACTTCCAAGCTGCAAGGGGGGTGGGGGGAGACATGTGGCATATCAGAAAAAAAAACATTGACCACTTTAAAAAAGGTGTATGTGCGTCAGAAAGAAAAGACCTTGATAGTCTGTGTCAAAGAGAAGTATCACTGGTGTGTGTGGTCAGAAACTGTTGTTTTCTTAACCGAGGAGTAAGATTAGGATGTTGAATGTTGAAAATCTCACGATGAGACATGGACCAGTAATGTCTTCAGCTCGAGTACTGTGTAGTGGTGAGCCAGGGGTGTCACTGAACCACCTGAAGCTTGTGTGCTAAAGGGAAAGATGTTTCTGGTGTCCATATACCAATGTCTCTCTCAAGAGTTTGGGTGTTGCCTGTGTCACTTTTGAATGTTTTAATGAAAGTGCTGAAAAATTCCAGCGTTCTTCCCCTGCCCCTGAAAACAAAGAAGACTGAATTGATGTGGTGCCCACTCTTTCTTGCTTTCTAAATTGAACTGGATTGTTTATTAGAGCATAATATTATAGAGTGGAAGGATACTTTCTAGTAGAAATAGAAGCGTCACTTTAACGTGTAGGTGAAAAGTCGTTAATGGCCCCTGCCTCCGTTTTGCAACAATGAGGAAACGAGTATAAAATAATAAAGAACTAATGTTCCTCTTCAATGATACAGAAACTCGGTTTCCTTTGGTTCTCTGAAAACAACGTATCTTTGAATCCACTTTGTTAACTGGAATTGAAAAGCAGTAAACTAATAATTTTTACCATGGAACTGAGGCAGGACTAATATTTTCAAAAGGATTTCTGTACTTTGGGTGTACAAGTCCCTTTTTCAAAGTGAGTTGGACTCTGAAAGAGCCTAAAGCTTGTCTGCTTTCAGGAATCTTTTAAGTGTTTTTGAAAACAGCACCGTTTTTGTTAAAGACCGGCTATAGTAACAGTTTGTACCTCATCTGTGTTTTCGTTCATTAAAACTAGTCACACCCAATATTCAAAATATGGTGGGACTCAAGGATGATTGTTCTATCAAAAGCCTAAAAGCAAACTCTGAGCTTAAGCTAAACACTTGCAGTCTTTGCCAGAGTTGCACAAACCAAACTTTTTAAAGGAATGATTATTGCCTTCTGATCAACTTTATTTTATTCAAGCAGACTTTTAATACTTAAGTAGAGGAGGAACAGAAGAATCAGAAAAGCTGTCATGGAAATGAATCCATTACAGTAAGGCTGTGCCGTACCATGATGCGGGTGGAGTTTGGGACCTGTTACTTCTCATTTAACATTCGATATTTTGTGACTCACCAGACAGATACAGTGAATCGTCAGCCAGCCCGGACTGTTAACTAACTGTTACCAAGCTGAACCTTCAGCACTGAAAAAAGTTATATTTTAAGACAATCACACTAAGCATGAATTCCAGTCCAAAAGAGATCCTTGTTACTTTCTGTTCATCTGAACTTTAAAATCCCGGTAGACAAACTGAGACAATAAACAGAAATGAAAACACTGAAGGAAGATCTTAGTAAAAAGCAAAAGTACTGACTGAAATTTGACTGATTTTTTTATAAAAATTGTTTATTTTTTTTCATTATAGAGTGGTGGAGTAAACCTGAAATCCATTGTACTGTCCATTCAGTTAGAGAAAAAGGTAAATATGCTGGTAAATGTGTTGTGATAGGACAGTCTTTTTTGTATTGTATTGCACAGCTCCAATTCAGTAAGAAGTTTCTAACAATGTGAATGGAATTTGGCTCCAATCCTGTGTTTGAGTCGTGCTCTTTGGAATCACTGTGTAGGGTGTTTTTAAATTACAAAAAAATCTTAATTAACAAAATATTATTGCTATTTGGGACTGCTCAGCTTCAGGTACTGTGTTATACAATTTGGTCACTAGCTGCTTTATTTGGATTTTTTTTTTATCTTACTAACTCAAAGCAGGTTTCAGGTTTTGGTTATTGTTTAATGTTAATGGGAAAATATAAACCCCCAGAACATTCTCCTGTTAAGTTTGATGAAAGCTTAATCTGGCTTCATCTAAGTGCCATTTGTTATGAGTCCTCTTAGTGTTAACGTTTGTATTTTTGTTGCGCTGCACTTAACAAAAATGAGTATTTAAAAAATAATGTCTGAATCAAAAATAGTGCAATGTCAATCTGCACAAAATGTGCACAGTCTCCATTCGCTCTGTGTAATTCATTTTGGCAGGTACAGTACTTTTATTGTATTATAAACGCTAAAAAAGCTCAAAAGAAATCATTGGGAAAAGGTTTAGAAGGGTTAGAGTAAGTGATTTAGATGAGGCTGGCAGGCAGTATAGCGTGGCTAGTGCGAGATTAACTGAATTCTGAAAATTCAGTCACTTCAGAGCATTGGATCTGTGTCTTAATTTAGTCAGTGCTGAAGCAAAAGTCACCACTGCTGATGTGCTGAATTGTGAGAAGTGGTTGATGGAGACAGTGATCAACCAGCAGAATCTACCTTCTGAGAAACTTTGGATGTGTCGGTGACGAAAGTGGTAACTTGGTCAGGACATCTCTGTAACTGCTGTGTATGTGGTTGTGTGTATGTGTAATAAATAGGTGACACTGAGGAATGTCTGATGGGGACGACAGATAAAGTGTAGGGAACCTCTAAGGGACAGTGCAGTTGAAATGAGGAAGTTTCAAAACACTCTAGAAAATAGCTTCATGACGTTACTATGGTAGGAAAATACCTGTTGATGAGCCTCACAAAAGTTAGCTACGCTCAGATATTTCTTAGTCTGATGGCTGAGGGATTATCATTTTTAATAGACCATTTTGTGATGCATACGAACAGATTAAGGATGCCATCCATCATTTTGTGAACCACAGTTACGGCAGATGTCCTCCTTCCCTTTTCTTTTAATACGTACAGGTTTGACTGATGGTAGTTCTTACAATCTCAGCCGTAACTGTTCTGGAGGAAGAAACATGTCAGATCCTTTGTGGGTTGGCAACAGCTAATTTCTTTCTCAGATTTTGGAGATCATCTCAGTTTTATGAAGGACCCTGTAAATGGGAGCCCTAGTTGCAGTTACATATTTCTGTCAGTATGAAGAGTTGCCTGATGTCCTTGACATCGGAGTGATTTTATGCATGCTGATTTGCACTAGATCCTTTGCCATCTTCTGTTTTCCCAAACTTAAACTGTGTGTTTATCAGAGTCTTCTAGTGATAAAAAGTGTGAATTAATGGAAGCTGCAAGCACATAAGATAATCTTGATAGCAAACCCAAAGAAATACTTGAAGCGGTTTCTCTTTTTCGCATGCTACAAAAATGTTCACTTAATATTCAGAAGAATCCTTGTGAATTTTCAAAGCTTAACCTAAGGCCCTAAGCCACCTAAGATAACTTAGAAGCTTTAGGCTGCCTAGCTCTGGTTAGACGGCACCCCCAGAGGCATCTTCCACTCTGAACTTCTCTATGGTTCTGTGAAAAAGACACGGACTCCTCAACAGAGGTCATACCTTTCTGCTTTGTCTTGATTGTGATTTTTTTTTTTGCTCAAATTTTGCTACATCCTTGCTGTACTGTGTCTTAAAGGAGTCGTGAAGAGGTGAGGAACAGGTCAGGGAGAGGGAACCTACTAGTGAACAGAAGAGAGCGGTTATTTTTGTCCTTGGGTTTGGATCTCCACGTTGTTTGCTATTCCTGTCTCAGGGTGTGCTATTTGGTGTAATTTTGGAGGCCTCCTTGAACTGAGGTGATACAGACAGGCTGCCGTTTCAACAAGTCATCTAATCGCTGGCTTTCTACAGTGCCGTTCTGAATACAGTTTAAAGTACTGCTTTTGATCTGTGAAACACTTTTTAGTTTCCTTTGCCTTGCCAAGGAAGACCTGCTGTACTTTTTTTGTTCTTCTGAAAAAACCAACTGGAAAGCAGAAACCTCGGCTTCATAAACTGAGCTGAGGGCCAGAAAACCTGAGCCTGATTCTTTTCCCATAGTCCTACAAGACCTAAGTTAGTTGACATTCAGAGCTGTGAGACAAACTTGTTTATTCAGATTTTCCTGAGGGTTCTCTGGAGTGGACACGTTAGGTGGAGTGTAATTTTGTTTGTATTTGTGAAGAGTGTTCTGCTGATGCTTCGTGTTGGTGGTTTAGTGCTCTTTACTACAAGAGTGTCTGGAGGTTGATTGAGTGGTTCCCTACAAAAATGCAAGAAATGCAGTTTCTAGAGCGGGACTTAGCAATGTCTGGACTGTGCGGATAAGAGAATAAGGTAAAGTTGAGAACAGACAATGTTTTTATGGAGTGAAATTTAAGTCCTTTCACTAGATGTAATAGAAGACCACTGTAAATGAATCCAAGGTTCTTAAAAATTCTCTAAAAAGGATCTTTACTGTTACAGAAGCTCTGATTTACTCTTTGTTTCACCATGGAATTATTTGTCAAAGGTGGCAGTCAAACAAAACAGTGCACTGGGGAGAAGTGATGAAGGTGCCTGAGTCTGAACTACCACTTCATGATTCGTTGTTGTTGTTAAAACTAGATTAGACTATTTCTTCAGTTTAGGTACTTTTACTTCTTTTCCATGGTGTCTGTGTAACATGATGTCATTGGTATGTTTTTTTAAATGCCAAAAAGGATCGTAATATTGCATATGCTAAATTTAACTGAAATTTAGGTTAAAAATTACTTCCACGCATTAGCGTTCGTTTATTTGGGCCAATTTGAACTGAAAGCTCAGCAAAATACTGAATATACTCATTCAATATTTTCCATCCTTGGCTCTTGCTGGACAGTTTCATTATCCGTTTTGTTTCTGCCATTTGAGCAAGAACACTTTCTTTCTCTTGAAAAATACTTAGGTGTTACTAGGATATTTCAACAAATCTCCACTGTTCACAGTTTATTTGTAGTTGCTTGGTCATTGAAGATAGTTGTTGCACAATGATGGACCATTTCCTTCAGATTACATCGAGGAAAGCTCCTTATCCTAATTATTTGTTTATCTTAATGAATGCATGTAAAATGCTGTATTGCACTTGTACCGTTAGGCGCTCTCAGTCCGATATTTTCAGAACCCTGCAGATGTGGATTCTGAATAAATGAAAAGAGCAGCTGGTATACAGGGAAATCTTTGGTAGGCCAAGAAGCTAACTCAAAGTTTCCCTGAGTTTCTGGAGGTTCTCTATGTAGAGACTGGGTTTCCATCACTAGTAAATTTAATAATAAAGTGCTGATCTACCAGGTGCTGTAGAATTTCCTAAATATGCCGGATGTTCTATTGAAACAGTGTACGCCATAGAAAGAGATCTGCAATGCGCACTCTATGCTTGTCAGCACGTATTTTAGACGTGGGGCTTAGGCTTCCTTTGAGATGATCAACCCTGATGGTGCTGAATATAAAAATGTCAATATAATTAGTCATCCCCAGCAGAAAATATTTTTTTGCCATTTTTTCGCTACGTGGAGGAGGGGATGAACTGGTTTTCAGTTACTCTTTATCATTTAGGGTTTCTATTTTTTGTCATCAACTGGGAACATTTACCAATGACTTTTTTTCCATCTTGTATTCAGGGATGGGCTATTTTATGAGACAAATCTTAATAAAAGAAATGCCCTCATGAACCCTTGTGAACTGGTCATAATTCAGCAGAAGCTACTCCTTGACTGATGATGAGGAATAGGCCATAGAACCACACGTGGTCAGCTTTGGATATAAAGTGAGCTACTTACTGTTCTAGTGATAATCCAGGCTGTCTCTATTAAGATATTACAAGTGTGCTTTGTAGAAACTTTGTATTAAATATTCTGAATAAGGCACATATATGTGAACAGATTCTGTTTGGTTTTGCATTGATGCAGCCACAAGAATACAGCGTTATGCAAATATAAGACAGCATCCACAAACTTAGAACGCAGGCAGATGTTCTGATCCTTCCCTTATTTGATTCACCATAAAAAATCCTCAAAAGATCCTTCGTTGCAATCATAGCTAGGCAAGAGAGTGTAATTTAAATGTGCAGTTACCATCATAGATAATATGTGTGGGCTGCATAACCATAGGGAAATCACAGATTTTCAATTTCCTTTGGAATATGTTCATTTTTAGAAAGTATTACCAGAGTATTGTTTGTTGTAAGAGAAGAAAATCCTGTTCAAGTTTTTAATGAATCTCTTGAGAGATCCATCAGATTTACAGGTTAAAAAAGCTGTAAACATTCTGCTGGGAGTAGTCATTAAAGAGAAGATGAATGTGAGTTATCTGTACATTTCTTACGAAACAGAAACCCTGAAGATGATTTACAAACCAGAAAGCTGTTTCTCTCTAAGTGGTCTTTACTGCTGCATTATGTAATGAAATACAAAGTATGATTTAAAGTAAGTCTGTTTGCAAGATGAGAAGCAGTTTCACTATTTTGTTTGGAAAATTTTATAGGTAAGATGCTGTTGATCTGAATTTGAAGGGAAGAATCCCAAGACTAATATTTTCTTCATTTCTAGATTAGAAGGAGCATTAGAGTGGAAGAAAAGATCCTTACTGCATAGTTAATCAACTTGGAGGGCCTGATGTTGAAAATCTGATATTCTAAATTAAACAGAAATGAATTAATAAAAGAGCTGTAGATTAAATAAATAAATTAAAAACCCCAAACCCCAGCTCAGTCCTCTGGTGAGGTACTTTTTTGGTAGATCAGAAAGTGACAGCACAGGACTGCTAAAAGGTTTGCCTTTCCACGAGGCGCTTCATACCCTTGATTACTCACTCAGGCTTGACTGAACCAGCAGCAGCTAGAAACAACTCATAATTTGTGATGAAATAGTTTGTTTAATCCTTGGGTTTTTTTTGTCTGAAGTATTACAGATGCAGTGAAGAGAACAGTTTTGAATAGACTGCTAAAAGATAAAATGCAGATAAATGTTTCTGAACTAATTAATCAAAAATGTTGCTGCAGACTTTTAAATCAGACATCTAAGATTCCTCTGAAGATTTTCTTGTAGTTACTATCTCCTGCTTCTTCTGAAAGCTCTAGATAAGCCACGGAGAGTATGGATTATTTGTAGTTTGGGTGAATTTTGGCGTTAGTTTTGTTTTGTTGGTATAACTCTTCAGTGAAGCACAAATACAGTGAAAACTTGGGTAACAACAAAACGTGAACTGTGTCCTAACAGCATCTGTGGAACATAACAACAGTAGTTTTGCATTCATTCAGCTCTCTGAGAGGTCACACCCTTCGCAAATAATAGGCGTAACAAACTGCTGTATGCCCAGTGCTCATCATTATGAATAGGATGTATTTCAGCTGACGCTGCCATTCACAACGTGATTTTACCAGTTCAGTACATGACTGTGAATCTGGTCTCATTGTCCTATTGGAAATATTCAGGACTCCGCAAAAAATTCCCTGTGACACCACGGGGATTGATGCTGAGTTTTCTTAGTGTTTTGTCAAGATGACCTGCCGCTGAGTGTTTTTTTCAAGGTACGTGTGTGTGCCTTTCTTTGTGTTTTGTATATACGTGTGTGTTCCTTATCTATCTGTAGAGACATGCTGTGGTCACAGAAGTCATAACTTATGTCCTTGGTCTGAGCTAAACACTGTGCTTACAGGTTTTGAGCAAGCTTCTTCATGAAGCATCCCCAGTAAAATTCACCTCTGACCTGAAATACCCAGAATCCTCCTGAGCAGACTTCAGTCGTGGTCTGTGTAACAGGGTGACCAGCAGTGAAGGTAAATCAGGACAAGGATGAGGAACTCGGAGTCTGCTCTAAGACTGAAATACCACAACACGTAAAGGGATGTACTCATTCATGTAGAACCATCGCTGTGATGTAGCCTGTTGGTGGAACAGTAATGGAAGGGTCTTGTGACATGTTTTCTAGTGGCATCGAGTTTGGGTACACCTTAAGTATCAGTGTGGCAATGTGTTAGACCTTATGTTCTTTACGTTGCCTTTTCACGTTAATTTACATCTGGACTGTCATTTCTCTGGATGTCAGGAAAGCATTTTGTCCAGTTTCTTGTATCCACTGCCCACCACTATCTTTCTGTGCCTGTTTGTCTCCCACTGACTCCTACTTTTCCACAGACACGGGCCCTAGAAGGAACATTTCTTGTTATGAAAGCAATAGGTTCCAAAAGATGATTTGAAATCCTGTGACTATTTCCTTCACAAATGCTTGCAAGACTTCAGGAAAAATGCCAGCTAGTGCACAGGCAGTTTGGCTCTGAGAGCCCAGTGTTAAGGTTAACAAGTTGTAAATAGCTGCATGTTGCCATTATCTCAAAACCCTGCTGCTTTCAGGACATGAGGAGGACTCTAATAAGAATGTTGTTCATTACTTGTTTGGTTTTTTTTTCCTGTCCTTGCACAGCACTTACTGGTGAGTAAGATTTAAAAGTTGGATGGCTTATGATGGGGTCTTGATGAAATTCTTTCATCTTACTGACCAGTATGTTACTGACAGAACTCTAACAAATACATCCCTGAGATGAGGGGGGAAAACCACACCCAAACCTGCCACTGTTTTTTTGAAGAAGTATTTATAGGAAGGAGTCTGTAATTTTGGATTGTTTTTTCTTTCCTCAAAAATAAATTCAGTGTTAAGAGAGCTGAATATATTTACAGTATCTGGTATAAAGATTCATATATGTATAAGACTTTTTTACAGCTGTATAAATGTGCATATCATGATTGATGCCTGTTAAGCTGTGCTGACTTACAAACAGAATGGATCGTATCTATCATATGTCACTCAAAGTTACAGTAGCTCGGTTTTTTTAAGACATATCTAAAAATTCAGCTTAATGTATTTAAAGAAACAAAATATTTTCAGCTTTTAAGAGCTGCTTGCTTTGTTTCTGAGAATGTCTAATGTATGAACTTTTGCATATATCACTCAGTGAAGTGGCCAACTTTGGAAAAAGATTGGTAAATGAATCCTTATTAGTGTATTTTTGTCATTAAACAACCAGAATGAACTTGACACTGAGCCAGGAAGAGTTAGTGTATTGAAATTTGGAATTCTACATGATCATTTCTTTCCGAAAGAAAGCACCAACACTAAGAAACATTAGACTCAAATATACTGGGAAAGAACTGAAGCTCCATGTCATTCTCCTATTAGTGTTTTCAGACTGAAAATGCAGAAAACCATCATACAATTTGATTTGAAGGAGAATGAAAATGTTCCAAACATTTTCCAAACAAGAGTGAAAATATTTCCAAACATAAAATAGTAATAGTAGTAAGAACAGTACTACACCAGTAGTACTGGTGACAGTAGCACTCGAACAGACTACCCAGCCAGGAGCAACAAAATCCTCGTGAGAATTTCTAACCATCTATGTCTGATGTATCAGAATAAGAAGAAAGAAAACAAACAGGCCAAACGTCACTGCATTAACTTTCTGTGTCAGGAGCTGATGATCACTCATTAATGAATTTTTGCTTGTTTTGTTTTGGATGGAGAGGAGGGATGGAGGAGGGTACCTTGTGTTACCTAGGAGCACTGTGTTGTGCTGCTGTCTGTCAGACCCTGCCTTAACCCTGGTAATTTTACAGTGGAGCTGAAAAGAACCACTTGTGTAGGGAACAATTAGAGCAGAGTCCTAGAGGAGAATTTCACAGACGTGAAGACGTGGTTGTAGAAGTACATGGTTGGAACACCAAAGTGCTGAGATGAATATGCTGCAATACCAAGGCAAAGTGCCAGGGTGAAGGGAAAGTGTTCAAAAAAACTATGGCATTGGAGCCTCATAATAAAGGGAAGCTTTGAGGCAAGACACTGAAGTAGTGAGAAAAATATGAAAAAAGCCTGAGATGTTTTGCCAGGCTAGCAGAGAACAAGGACCAAGGCGAAACATTAAATTCTCATGGAGAAGCACCCAAGTGCTGAAGGAAAATGCTAAAATGTTCAGATAAAATTGATGGTTCTAATGCAGAGTGCTTAACAGGCAAAAGCAAAAGTGCAGAGCTGAAGAGCTTCAAACTGAATGGCTGAACAGAGGAGCCCTGGAAGGAGTCAAATTAGTCCTTTTCTTTGAAACTAAGTTTTTGGGGAAAGTGATGTTACAATTCAGACTGGGTTTGATTGATAGTCTGCTTATGGCAACATGAAAGGATTTATTGGTGTTCTGGGACAAAGGGGATACTTCTACCAAAGCATAAGATAGCAGTAGTTATTCTACCACAGAAGACTGCTGGGTTTATACTTCAGAGAAAAGTTTTGTGAGGGGTGCAGAAGTGCCCCTCTCACAGTATTTTCACAGTATGAAATTCAAAGGGGGAAATTATTTTGCTAAAAATTCTCCTTGTGAGGCTTAAAGTCTACAAAATCCTACCCAATGACACCAACATGCCTTAAGTCCAAAGACTCATTTAGTAGCTGTATGACGTTTGCCATTTTATAGGATATGAATCCTACCGTTAAAGATCTGCAGGGAAGGTCACCCTGACTTAACCCCCATTCGGTTGCATTCCTGTAGAGGGAGTGCATGGTAAGTCAATAAAAGGGACTTGGTTTTAGTACAGTCGAAGCGTCCGGTTTCTTCAATATTCAGCTCACTGAATATTCATGTGGTTTTCGTTGGTATGTCTTTATTTTAAAAGTAGTAAGGGGACTATAAGAGAAATGGTGTCCTGTGGCTGGTTGCTGAAGGGAAATGAGATGCAAGTTTTAGCAGGACAGAAGACACTCCCCTTCTAGCTTATTTTCAAGAAAAATGTGATGAAACTGTAGAATAGAGGAGATGGGTATAAAATTCACAGACTCAACTCAACCCTAAGTAAACTTGTCTCACTGTAATAATGGTTGAAGAACCAGAGGGATGACGATCTGTGTGTGAAATTGTATTTATGTAAAATAATGCCCATTTGTCATGGTTCAGTGCACCTCGAAAGAGAACCCTGTACATGTTATAGGGGTGTTGTCCACGGAGTCGGAAAGATGCCATTTAACTCCATGCCTTTATTTTCATTAGAAATTGCTCTGTTCACTGTTGTATAAATTGGTTTGTGTTGGGATGGACTTGGACTGCCAGCGATAGTTGCAGAGCTTTTCTATAAAGATAAGCTTTTTGGTACAATTTTGGGACAGTTTACTCTTTTCCTTTAGTTTATGAGTTTTTACAGTTCTGATTAGTCTGTCAGGTATCAGTATGACATAAATACTACCTCAGCTGGTGAGACCAGTGTTGTTTCACTTTTCCTTACCTGTTTGTTCAGATAGCAAATGACATACGTGTCCGGAGTCTACCGTTATCTTGTGTTCTGGGCAGATTCTGACAGAACATAGAAGCATGCATTTAGCTCACCGATTCAATATGAAATATGGAAACTATATTTTCATTACCATCTTCCATAATGTCGTCTTCATGGAATAAGAGGAGTGATGGCTAGTGCAAGGTTTTAAAATGTTCAGAGGCTAAATCAAGCATAGGCCTATGGAAGGATCCCTCGGCTTGGAAACGAATGGTCTTGGAGCAGCCAAAATTCTCCCTTCAGCCTTCAAGAGTTTGCAGTATTGGTCTGTAGCGCAGAACACATTGTAACTCCATAGGCACTGGAAATTTGTGGGAGAATTACTGGAGATTGAGAACAAATTCTGTACATGAGCCAAGTCTCTCTTGGGCAAATGCAGCATGCTGGAAACTTGGGAAGAGAGTATGTTATGTAAGCAGGCTCAGCTTCACAGCCCATTTAGAAAAAAATGACATTTTGCTTCCCAGAATGAGATCTGGGTAAAGAAATTTTGTCTTGATCAAATGCAGCAGCTGTTGCAGTTTATATTCAAGTGTGATGCAAATCAAGCCCTCATTTCTGCTCCGTTCCATTCTGCCCAAAGAGGGAACTGTTGCTGTTTTCTTTTTGTCAGGGAACTGTCCTGTGGTTTGACCCCAGTAATTAAAAATTATTAAAAAAAAATATATATATACAAGTTCTGGCATATTGTAATGACACATATAAACAATTTAAAAATACTTAAGTGATGAATCTGTCCTGTTACAGTCAGCTGCAGAGTACTTACCACTGGAGTATGTTAAACCATTTAAATATTCCAACCATCAGGTACAACAGATCTTGTACTAATTCATTATGAAAACAGCAATTTCATTTAATCATTTATTAGCTATTTATAAGGTGTCTGCATATTAAGAATGCATACAGATTGTTGTTCAACCTGACGACCAGTATAATGATTGCATAAGTGTCAGCCCTGTGTACACGCTAATGATTTTTTTTGGTGATCATTGTTCTCAACTACTAGTTACCAGCATGACTATACGGTTCTGAGACAGGTACGTGTAACAGGGTAAATGAGTCTTTGACCCCCTAAGAGGGGGCGAAAAACTCCCAACAAATTGCTCAGAACAATACTCAAATTTTAAGTCATTCATTACTCATTTCTGTTCACCTCTGGAATGCATGTTGAGCACTGTCACAATAAAGTCAGGGAAGCAGGTGCCCAGAAACACTGTAAAATCTCTGTCCTTAGAGGTTTTCAAGATCCAACTGGCCAAAGCCTGAAGCAATCTGGTCTGAATTCAGCAGTGACACATGTCTGCGCAGGAGATTGGACTACAGCCCTTCCAAGGGCCCTTCCAAAGTGAAGGAGTCAGTGACTTCCTGTGAAGTCACAGTGGGGAACTAAGCAGAATGCTTAGTTATCTCTTACGTTTGCAAGGTTGTTAAAGTTAATTTTAGTGTAGAATACAGTGTTGGACTGTAATTAAAAAGGAAACAAATCTAGAGGAAGCAAATGGTGCAATACTCTGTCATTCTACGTTGGTGTATCTTAATCATTGGTGTTTTTAGCACACTGCTGCAGTACTTTGGTTTTTTATATGAATGACACGTGAGTTTCAGCTTCCCTGTTGTGATAATGAGCTCCGTTGCTGGGTCTTACTTACTGTATCGTAGGTGTAGGGTACCATAGGATGCAGCTCTTACTAGCAGGATACTGTTTGCTACATATCTTGCATACATACCTGAATCATCTTACTTAGCTGATGGTTAAAGCCTTGAGAACCCTAATCAAGAATTTGCTACCAAAGTTGAAAAAATCCAAGGATTTAGGCTACCAAATCCTAGAGCATGACTCTTATCTATGTTCTATAAATATTTACTATTTTGGAAATAGCAGTGTGTATCTTTCACAAATTGCAAAGCTTGAGCTCTAAATAGCTTTACAGCATAATGTAAAATGCTAATGCCAACAATGCATGTAAAAATGTGCAAAAGCAAACGCACAGCCATCGTGCTAAAATTCAGCTGCTCAGGTTCAAAGGAGTCTCTCCCGTGCCTGGTGCCATGCTCCTCTGCCTGCTGCATACACCAGGAATTGCACTAAATCATGTGTGGATTGAATATGACTCTTAAAATTCTTACTAACGGGATTATTTATCACGTCTGCTCTTACTCCTAAAATAAGTATGTGAAGACTGGAAGAGACCTTGTAGGTCCTAACAGTCCTGAACCTTGCTGCTGCAAACACCTGACTATATAGTCCTTTTCATCTATGTGTTTACAGACGCTTGAAATCTTATAAAGAGTGTGGGAAAGAGATAAGATTTTGTTGCAAATAATTTTCTCACACACTTCATAACTTCCATTGTTTATTTCCCCTTTTATTATCCCCTGAGTAGATAAATATAAAAATTCCTCTTGCCAGCAAAGAATTGATAAATTACTGAAGATTTCAAAACTCCAGCAGATTCCTGTAGTGATACATCGCTTTGTTCTTTCAATTTTAAACTCTTAGATGCAAATATTTAGTGTGGAGGTATTTAAGGTGAGCTACACCATGCGTTTCACAGACTGGCATAGACAGTGAAAACGTGAACCGTTCACGGAGAGATTTGGTATTGTTTGTGATGCTGCATGCAAGTCACCTGCATTAGCTTCACTCTCTTTTATTGCCATTTTAGTTAAAACTGAGTCTATGTTTAGTTGTCAATTTCTACATTAATGGATTCCAGTTGTCTTCATCTGACCTATAGATATATGCCTACACATAGGAGAGATTTTTTTTTTTTTAAAAATGATCTTACTTTCAATTGTGAGAGTGAAGTTTCCCTCTCTAGGCACTTCAAACTGAAAAAAAGAAATTTGTTTAAAAGAAAAACAACAACAAAAGTCAGCAATTGATAAAATTGAATGGGAAATAAGGAACACTGTGAAAAGCCAGAATCTGAAGTCTCACATCAGTACCTGTGGGCATGCAACAGCATGCCACAATAGGGCATTCAATCAAAATTAATAGTGTTTTAAACAACAGTGACTGAGTGTAAAGTCTTTCAGGGATTAATGACAGTCGAAGAGAACCTGCTAGCTCTCAGGAATCAAGAGAACTCATCTGGCTCTTAATTGCCAGGAATACCTGCTACGATGTCTTCATTGTTATTGTAACTTGAAATTGATGGAGAAAATGGTAGAGATTCTTTTTGCATAACAAACATTCATCTGCTGTTTTTCTGTGTTTGTTCCTATCACCTAAATATGTTTCCAAAATTAGAAAGGAGGAAGGAAATTATCCAAAATTATCTACAAGGGCTTGTATAAAGTACTGCTTGTGCTGCTACCTCGAAGAAACCTGCCAGTAAATGGCATCATGAACTGAACTACCAAAACCAGCGGAAAACCAACAAGAATTCAGCAATGGTAATACCAAACAGACAAAGGACAGCAAATAAAAAAATAAAGGTTCATAAAAATATTTGTCTGTCAGCTTGCCTGGCACCCCAAAGAGAGCCTTTTTGGAGAAGCCATGTCATTTCCCATACATTTTTGTACTCTGAAAATAATGTTGGATATGAACACACGTAGTCTGCTTGTCCTTCCATTTATGCTCTTTTTATACCAGTGCACTTACACTGACTTAAATGAAATTACATCCTGATGAAATATGAAATTAAACTGTCTTTAATTGGTATAACATTAACTTCCAGAAGCCCATTACCTGAAGTTTAGGATGAACTGTTCCATGATTGTATGATGGCAGAGATGAAAATCGTATAAGGAAAACCACAAACACAGAGTGCTGAGATCCTCAGTGGAGGATGTGTCAGACCATTTCAAAGTAGTAGAACTGGCAACCAGTGTGCAATCCAGTTTCAGTAAGCACGGAAGCCAGTAAGCCAAGTTATGATCTTGTATTCTTTACAAAGCAAATCAAAGAGAAGAGGAATGACTTTTGTTAGTTTAACAGCCCTTGGCAAGCTCTTACTTCCATAGTGCCGCCTGATTGTGTGGTACCATGTGAATATCCTTTTATATGCCACTAACAAAGTAATCTTCCTAAATTCCTTTTGAATTTGTGCTTAACCGTGATGATTTGCTTGCACACAGAAAAGGAAATGAGCAACTTTTAAACCAAAAATCTATATTGTTAGAATTTGCTAATCATGCACATTTTTATGCATGGAATTCCCATTAAGATTACTGGAAGATTTACCTATAAATCTCCCATCCTGGAAGAATGATTAAATTCCCAAAGTTTTATGAGAAGTAAGAAAACTGTATCTCGCTTTTCAATTGTCAGTTAATGCTAATTAGAAGTGTCTGCAACTGCACTCTTCTACGTTTAAATTGACAAAAAGTGTGTATGAAGCTGGTTTGAAAGCTAGAGTTGGATGAAAATCCATGAGTTATTCATGTTTCAGAGGAAATACTTTTTGGTTTGACTTCAGCTTCAGCCCCTGAATAATTTTTACATTTTATTTTCCTGCAGAAAAAACACCTTTAATAAGAATGCAAATACTTGTGAATGTGTGTGAAGTAGATTAATTGCATGAGTATCAAGTAAAATTAGTATCCTGTTTCCTAAATAAAATGTAACCATTTAGATAACAAGACTTGTTTTTTTTAAGGCTGTGCTTCAATATAAATTCTACCTTCTGTTAGAACTACCAGTTAATCTGAATGTGGTCTCAGTTGCGTAAGTGTGATGTAGCAGAAAGTCCCATTCCTATTTAAATGAAAATACATAGCAACTTCAACCCACCCAACTGCAAAATGTCCTGCAGCCGTGCTTCATCTTCTGTTTCTAGGGCAGCAGCACAGAATAATTTATTTCAAGTTTTGTCCCTCCTCTCTAACTTGTGGCAAACATTTGGTGCATCATTTTGCCAGATACATTATAGCAGAGGACTTGAATTAATAGAGGCATCTTAGTCTGGCAATGCTGAACAGCCCAGAGAAAGACCTGCTTGTTTAGGGTGCGCTGCTATATAGTACTATACTGTGCACTATACACTGTGCAGCTGCTTACATCTATATGGTAAATCCCAGCAAGTGTACAAGGAATAAAACGAGAAGAATACTGAGAAACAGTTATTGAGATTGCAGGACTGCAGCATGAATGGCTGTATTTTTTATCTGTGAGAATTAGAAGAATCTTTGTTGTTTGCTGCATGTTCTTCTGGCCTGAAGAATCTAGGAATATAAAGCGAGTGCAATGAATAATTATTTATTCCTGGATATGAGGTATGAAGTGAAAAGAGATGTGCTTTCTGTGGTTTTTTGTTCCTGACGTGAAAAGAATTACTATGGGTTCCATAATTCTGTAGTATTATATCCTTAGCAGTTTCAAAAGGAAAAAAATTAACAGGAAAAAAAAAATCTAGAAGACGGTACTACATTGTAGTGCAAAATTTGCCCTTTCTTTCTATAGGTATCTCCAAGTCCAAAGAAATTACTGGCAAAACAGGATTTTGATTTTTTGGCTACTTTCATATTGGCAATACACAAGTCAGAAACTGCCTGAAACCTCCCCAGTAAAATCATAGAAATTCTTATAAAAGTGTGAATTTAGGTTCCATCTTGTAGTAGCAGTGTTTCAGCACAGCGGTTTTGTCGATAAAGGATGAGGCACTTGCAGTGCGTTCATTTTTATGCAGAGTGATCCTATTTTTTGACATGTACTGATAATTTGAACTAATGCCTTGTGAAAGGGCATTTTCTTTTATGAACTTCGTAAATGAATTTGTTACTTCGCTATCAAAGGGGTCGCTCTGATTTATAAGCGCTAAGCACACAAGGCAGACATAAGGCAGGATGAGTGCTCCTGTGTGAATACTGAAATGGCAGAGATGGTGAAGGATGTGCCATCAATTTCAGTTGCCAGGTGACTGATAAACTACCTTTGTGCTGTTATTTTCATAACTTGAAGCTAGTTTTCATTAAATATCATGCTTCTGATATGACATATTTTTCATAAATTGTAAGGCACAGAGACCCAAATACTTTGCTACTTTTGCATTCCTATATTCAGCTCTGATGAACGTTTGAAATTGTTTGGGAAGATATTTTACATACAGTTGTTACTGACTGTTTTTCACGCAGACGAACTACAGACTGCACAGAAGAGAACCTGCTGATATATAAAACTATAGAGTTCTTTCCAGATTTCAGATTCCTAGTGTCGCTTCTGTTATGTTATTGCTCGGATCCAGCTGGCTGTAGAGGATGACAGGACCATCCAGGGGTGCTTTTGTCCGTTACTCTTACGTGACACATTAGTATACCTGAGTTTGTCAGTTCTGAATTGCCCTGGACAGGACATAGAGGAATGTCTTTAAGAATTCTAGGCACTTGTTAGGAGAGTAAGAGAGTTTGATCATCACAAACATCTTTATTTTTACCATTTCAGTTGATGCCTAATGCCTCCTGCCTGCATTTTCTTGACTTTTTAATTACCCTTAGTTCTGTTTCGCCTATAAATGAGGGACTGAGCCATTAAATTTACAGCAAAAAAGCACTCCAGATTAAAAAGAAGAAAAGCGAAAATGTAATTGGTATAAAAGTTGTATAAATGAAGTTTCTTAGTATTTTTCTTTAAATAATGAATTATTCAGTGTTTTGGTGTTAATAATTTAACAGAACCCAAAGTAAGATACCAGCAGGACGCATGTGGGATGGGTGGTAGTTCAAGTTTGATCTAAAAGGCTTGCCTTTGTATTGAAGTTGGGTTGAAGCTTTGATCTATTTATAATGAGTATTCTAAGGGTTTACTAATTATTTTAAACCTGAAGAGAATCTCATAGTCCATTTTGCAGTTGGAAAGGAACCAAAAATAAACCTTGCTGGAAGGTAAAGGCAGAAAGTCATGAAGTTCTGGCCTGTTTTTTAAAGTTAAAGCACGACCGCCTACTGGCTATAATTTCTGATAAGTTTGGGGGAAAAAATGTATTTTCTGTCTACTTTTTTCATTCTCTAGCATAAGGAGATTTTCTGAGGTACTTGTAACTTTTGCTAGAGATACAGCATCCTTTATACATTCCATCCCTTTAAAAAGTTTGTAACCATAAAGTTGAAATGCGGTAAAAAAAATTTTTATTCTGTTTTCTTTGGAATTTTAGATGAAATGAGTTTGAATTTCAGTTACCTACCACATTTAATCTATTAACACACTAAATTATCTAACATACTTGTTTATGAGAAATTGTGGGACGGTAATCCATTTATAAGGGAAACTATATAAAACATTCATGACTCTACACAAATACAACTTTAAAAATAAATCTGAATTTTTCACTGCTTAGACCATTGCTCATGATTTGAAAGGTTTTTTTGGAAACCAGATCCTTTGCCTGATCCATATTTAATTCCATCTTTCAAGGCAATATGCTGCTTCTACTTTGCTACAGTTTCACTGTACAATGAGTTCATCCTTCCTCAGTGGAAAACCTTTCCATTTTTCAGATACACAGAACACGAATGGATTTTCCTAAGATGACCATTCTGGAGCAGTAGTGACAGCGGTCAGGTGGACGTAGCAGAGTCCTCCAGCTACGGCTACACACACTGCAGCATGTTGGCTGTGCAGCCACAACAGCTGGAAATTGTCATTGTGTTTGAGGGTTCATGTCAATATTCCTCAAAGCACTCGTAACAAGGCGAGGGGATTGATCTGTATTTGCATCACAGAAAGCAGAAATTCATATAAAACAGCTCTCTAGATTCTGGCTTTGAATAGTCATCTTAAAATATGTGGACAGCATTTGTTGCCACGCAGACATTAACTTACTTGATGGTGAGGGTGAATACTTCCTCTCACTAAAAACACATACCCTCGTAACAAACACTGAAGCCTGAGCATGGTGTGCTTCACTATTGTATTGAGAGATATTTACATCACGGGAGAAATAAGTTTTTTTTCATTTCTTAGGAAATTTTCTAGTTTTCAAGGGGTGCTGAGTAGTTCAACGACTCTGTATTACATATAAATACTTCCTTTTTTTTTTCCATTGAATCAGTATTTGGGATTAAAGGTGAACCTCTTCTCATGGTTCAAATAATTTTCATTAGCAGAAAGAAAAAACATGCCAAATAAGCCTGGTACTGCGAAGAATTATTTAAAATAGTTCTGAGGAGCAATTCTTGCCTTTTCAATTATGCAAATGCTCATCAGGTTTTTATCTTTGGTTGATATTAAAAAACTGACACAGACTTCTTGACCAGACACAAATGTAATAGCTGTGAAGTTTTTTTAATACCTTTACCCTGGCACAAGATTAAAGAAATGAAAGTACTGCATTCCACAAATCAAGCTCACACTTATACCTGTATCTTATCCTTGCGATTAAATTTTTATAGAATCACAGAATAATTCACATAGGAAGGAACCTTGGGAGTTTCTAGTCCTACCTCCTCCTGCTCAGAGCAGTATCAGCACTGAATTCAGATCTGGTTGCTTTAGGCTTTGCACACTCAGGTCTTACCTGCACAGAGAGATTCCACAGCCTCTCTGGGCAACCTGCTCCAGTGATTAATTATCCCAAGTGATTTTTTTTTTTTTAATTTGACATAATATCCAGTCAGAACCTTCCCCATTTCAGTTTATGAGCCTGCCTCTTGTTCTCTCACTGTGCACCTCAGATAAGGGCCTGGCTTTGTCCTCCTGGGATTTCTTCCATGCCGATAGTTTCTTTCCTCCTTGAACCTTGTGTCTTTAGGCACTGAGACCTTTTCCCTAAAGACAGAGGCAGAGAGGTGAAATTTCTACTGTCTGTCTTTACTTTCATGTCCTGTGTATGTCCTTTTCATACTGGAGCTCAGTCATGAGTTCCGTGTGAAACCCAGCAGGTCTGGTGTGTTCGCCTCTTTTCCTGGCTTATCGGAATGGAGTGTTCTGCTTGCAGAAGGCTGCCCTTAAGGGTCTGCCAGCTCTCTTGAGCTCCTTCTCGTTTCAGAGCTGCCTCACACAGGATCTCACCCACCCGAAAGAAATCCCTGCCTAAGCTGAGTCTGTCCTCTGACAGTCTGTACTCGGCTACTTGCCTTCCTTTGTCCCCTCAGGACCTTGACTGAATGTCACTCGTTCATGGTCACTACAGAAAGGCTGCCACTGATTATCACGTATCTGCCTGGCCTTCTCCATGACCAGCAGATCCAGTAATTCTGATAATTCGGTACGACAGTTGCTGTTTGGCTCTGTCAGCTTGGGAGCCAGAAGGATACTATTAAATTACTTCTTTAAGGGCTAATCACAGAGCTTGATTATCAGCCCAGCTTTTCAAAGAGCACCCTATAGATCTAGGGAACCTGGTTGTAAGAACATCACTCTTCCATACTGCAGAAACATCTGGAAATGGTCTTTCTGCAATAACTTTGTTTAATCACCATTACTAAAGTTGTTATATGTTAAAAATCAGAGTGGCCTTACTTAAAAGAGAAAGACAAGTTTTTCAAAGAAACTGAGAGTACCATCATAAAAATAAATATGTTGAAAATATTTTTAATAGGTGAAGAACTATGTTTATCATTATGCTTTTTTTTTCTGTAATGACTTCTAGACTACTATAACTCATCAAAAAATATATAGGAATCTTAATTGACATACTTGCCGAACTAGACACATTTTCCCAAATTCAGTGAGGTGTAGCTATTTTCTGGTAATTAATTACTGATTGATCATTTAAGAATTTGTCAGTGGGACCGAGATGGAATGGATAATGACACTGCCTGTTACAAATTCAAATCTAGATCTAAAAGTGGAAAGTATACAAAAAAAGAATATTAGAATTAGAGCTAACCGATCACTTAATTATCTGTAACAAGTAACAAGCTGATAATGACAAAGATCTTCAACCCTTCACTCACAGGATTTCACTTCCAGGGTGCTGTATTTTAAAGCCTCATAACACATATACTGAGTCTATGACTAGTCATGACTACGAGTTTACTCATTGTCATCGAATTTAGCATTCGAGGGGACAAAATTTGTAATGTCATAATATCAGAGACAATTTGTGCTGTACATACAGCAGAATTTTCACTATGCAAATATTTTGGACTGATACAACATCAGAAATACCGTAACAGTGAATCACAACGTGAAAATCAGCATTGACTGCAGTCAGACTGGGGCAGTGTAAGTCTTGTCCAAGTCAATAGAAGGTCAATACAAATCAAAATAATATAGTACCTGGCTGTACTGTTCTTTAAAATTAAATGTATCTCTATGCCATTGGCTTTATTTGGATTATAATGAGGTAGGCTTTGGTTTGGTTTATTTAAAATATTTTTGTCTAAAAAACAGGAAGGTGATTGGAAGAAGGGGGGTCCTATTTTAATCTAATGGAAAAAAAGTTTATTTTCTTTCATTCATTTCCTCCCATCCTTTCACTTTTACCAAAGTCAGTGGAAAAGGAGATTTTTTCAGGTTATAGAATCCTGTCTGAATGACATGTCACCAGAAACCATGCATGATAAACCATAGTGCTGAATAGTCATAGTTTACTGTGTAAAAAGCATACTTAATTCTCATTTATCATGATTAATTCTAGAACTTCCTGGTGAATCCAGACATGCTGTAGTAATCTACTATCTCAGAAATATGCTATAAACCTGATTTTTTTCTTCTCTGTTCCTTCTTTTGCAAACATAGTTGACATGTAGAAAGGGACACGACTTGTACCTTGTACACATTTTGCTTGGGGTTGTGGTAATTTGAGTCTGAACACTGATTAAATACATGGTTTACAGAGGATACCAGTTGCTAGGGCATATGCCAAACGGTTATTCAAAACACATTTAGCTGTTTGAAGTGTTTTAATTTGATCTTTTAAGCCACATCTGTATCTGTTATCATATATTGTGTTCTAGTACAACAGGAATTTTCCATAGTAATATATGAAAAATATTTCAATGTTTATTATCTGTCTCAGTACAAGAACACATTCATTCGCATTAAAAAAAAAAACAAAAACAAGAAACCCAAACACATTTTCCCACCACAGCTTAGGCAATACAGAATACGTACAGACAATTCGTTTTTTTTTTTTTTTTGATGAACACAAGATTTTATGTGTTCATTTAGTGAGCATGACCTTTTAAAAGCAGGAGATTCAGAAAGAACTGAGGTTTATTTCTCATTATTTAACATAAATAAAAATAATTGTATGTAACAGCAAAATGAAAAAAAAAAAAAAAAAGACAGAGATGCTTATGTACCAGCAAGGACTGATAGTGTAAGCAATGTATAGAAATAGCTTTCAAACACCCAGGCTGCTTTCTCTCAGTATTTACCATGTTTAGGCTCCCTGAAGACTGCCTTAATTAGTTTTCTCCCTTACAAGTAATTATGAGCACCTGTAATTTAAAAAAATATTTGTATCTGAGATATGATCCCTTGGGTTTTTTTCTTTTAGAACCTTCCTCATTTGCTCTTAGAAGTTCTTTCCCACTAACTTCTACTCTTGGGATACTTTAAATGGAATGAAATGTTCCACTTCAATTACTTTTAAAACCAGATGAGACCTGAAACAGCACTGACAGTGCTTTCTCCCCCATGATTACCATGGAGTGAACGTCACAGGTTTGGGATAGCTGATTACTGCCCACTGGGACAGGGAGGTAAGAGAGGTCTATATAGGGTATAGCCAGATCAAGGGTAGCCTTGCAAGGGTTTCACATGGTTTACATGGGAAAGATTTCATAGCAGACGGCAACAACGTATGGGTCCATATTAATTGACTCCACAGTTCACTCCACCATGGCCACATGTTTTAAAATAATTATAATGTAACCAGAAATGCTGCAAAATGGCTGCACAGAAACTGCCTTGTTCTGGACCCTTGGATGAGAGCCTTGTGATATGGGCTATCTAGCTGGTGTCCTACAATGGGAACGGGATGGCGGTAACTCTGTCCTGGGGGCAGCTCTTAGTAGCTATTGAGTGACAGAGATACAGATTTTACAAGTAGCTGGATCTTAAGGATGATTTTTGTTCAGGGATGGTAAGTCAGCTCTTTGTATTTTCTCACTGTTCTGTTCCACCCTTTCTCAAAATAGACTGTGTATCGCTCTTTGGGAGTTACGCAATACCGCAAACCAGAAGATACTTCAGACACAGAAAAGCCCAGCGTTATGTTCCTCTACTCTTCCTTCTGCTCGGATGTGTAGCAGGTCAAATTCTACAGAAATAAATCTTCCATACCTGAATGTTTGGCATTAGCTTTAAGCCGAAAGATTTCGTCAGAAAGAATTATTTAATAATAATTTTACTTAATGCGAGAAACAGACAGGATAAGCCACGAAGTCTACGAAGAATTGCCCATTAATTTGACAAACCTAAACCGCTGACTATCTGAGAAGAGAATTTGATTCAGTTTTTATTCTAACACTGTATTGATCTTAGAATGATCTTAGCATTCATCTCGGAACAGCAGACCAGTGATTAAATTCTGTGTGTTTTCTTTTTCATAAGATATTTCGCAATTTCTCTGTGCACTGAATCACCAATACAATCTGATGGAAGTACTTCTTCATATACGTAAATTCTCAGTGACGGATAAAAATCACTGAAACCAATTTTGTTTAAAAAGCACTTTGGTTTAAACGTTGTCGGATACAGTCCATACCCCTAAATTCACATGAGAGTTAGTAAGTGTCCTTAGAGGACAGAGACATGCAGCCTTAAGACTTTCAACCTGCGGGTAACATATAAAGCACAGGACCTAGAAAGTCTTGCCAGGCTCCGGACAAAATGTCCATGGTGGGAATTTTCTTAGTTTGTGCTGATAAGGAATTCAGACCTCTCCACTTTTGTATCCTCCTTTGGCAGAAAGAAATGCCAGTTGCACAAGCTTACAGAAGACACGTGCTAGCCTGATCTTCAGCCAGGCTGACTGACCAGGAGCCAATGGCTCCAGTTGTACAGCTGAGAAAAAGCCCGACTGCCTCTAATTTTCATTTTCATCCCTCCTTTAATCACTGTTAATCAGTCCTTTAATCACTGACAATGGAGACACTATCTTCTTAAAGGGCAAAAACATCCACTGTTTTTTAAGCTATAGCAGTTTCAGAATTTCTCTGCCTTCTATTACACATTAATATCCAACTAAGAAAAGGTTAATTAGTACTAAACTAAGAAGTACAATATGCTTCAGAATTCCCTTCCTCTATCCTGTCATGCAAATACTTTACAAGAACAGTGATGCTATAAAGCTATTTATATCAGCCCTATGCTTGGCTCAGAAATTACCTGTAGCGGAAGGTCTTTTTGAGGAGCAGTGCCCATTCCCTTTAAGACCCCTTAACGTGTTCAGGGCATCACTGTGTTAAAAAGCCTGCATTCAAACAAAGGGGAGCTGATCTAGATTTCTCAACAAGAATAAAAATGAAAGCAATCACTGGCTTTTCAAAACTTGCAATGGTCTTGGCTGGATATGCTCACCTTGTAATTGTATTTTCCCCAAGAGCCTTTCTCCCAAAGAAGAGGTTGGGATGCTATTGTAATGTCACATCTGACTCACTGGTACAGTTGCTATTAAAAGTTAGCAGCTGTAATTAGGGGAGAATTTTGAAGCTGCAGTGTTGTATTGTCAGTTGTAACAGCTTTTAATTATCTTATATTTTTCTTTAAAGTGATCAGCTTTGCAGAAGTTGAATGTGCTTTTATCATTTTTACTCTGGAAATGAGCTGACACATTTAATATAATTTAGATAGAAATACTGTTGCTGCAGAAAACAATTGGAATCTGTGAACTTTTTAAAGGATTTTGAACACAGGAGACAGCCATAGTGCTTAGAGGGATTTTGCCATCATCCAATTAAAATAGTCCTCCATTCTCTCTAATACCATTCTATCTGGTCTTAAAATGCGTAAGACTAATTACATTACCCCACAGAGGCTTGCATGGCTAATACTATTGGCTATTTCCTCAAATAGAAGAATTATAAATGATTAACCACTTTGCAAATAATACCAGCGTTCGTGCTGCCGCACTAGATTTGGTACAGCGATGTGCTGTCAGTTTTACCCTCCCCTTGCAGCACTGTATGGCACTCAAGCTTAGAAGAGGTGCCAGTGTTGAAACTGCAACGGCCAATTCCATTGTCCCTCCAGCCTCCTTTAGTCCATCAGGAAACCAAAACCTTTTGTCGCTATTTCTAATCTGGTCTTATGCTGAGGATAGAAAGAATAAAGACAGAGCCTTGTAGATTAGCCTTATAATAGGACAAGCCTTGTTATGTGTGACTTCCCTCCCTTGAAGTCCCTTCACTCAAATCAGGAAAAAAAAAATAGTAGTTTTCCAGGAAAGGACCCTGGTTCTCAAGGACCTGAAAGAATGCAGTTGGTGCAGGATCTACTTGTGAAAAAAAGCCTGGGTTAGCAGGCTGTGCTGTGGTATGCGGCAGGCTAGAAGGGGAGATGCAGCTGAGGAAATACTGTTCAGTATTGTCATTTTTGGCAGGCAGTGTCTTTGTCAATATGCATGAGCACTCTGAGGAATGAGGGAACCTGTCACCCAAGGGATGTTACACATTGATGACAACAACCAGTCACAGGTCCTCTAACATGCAGCTAGATTAAGTTCTTTTACAGTTGTCACTCTGAAAGAAGGAAGACTGCCAGGCAGCAAAGGACAGGCAGCAGAGGCAGTGCAGCCATTCCTGCAGCCAGGATTGACGTTTGCAATCCTTGGATCCTGCTTCATAATTGATTCCTCAAGACTGGAAAAAGTGGAAATTCTGCCAGCTTCAGGAGCCTCAGCAAACCTGCAAATTAATCCTTATATTATGATCCTGTCCGCTATATCCCCATTAGAGACCATTTTAGCTCATTCTGGGAATGCTATCTTACTCCAGCATGTTGATGTTAGATTGTATTGTTTTGCTAAATTTTAATTTCATATATTTTACCATTCATATCTGACTAAAAATCCATCATGGGAGAGATTCATGGCCATGTCATGACACGGTTCCTATACTTTGTTTTTAATTATCTCAGACATTACTGGCTCTATCATACGGCCCCCATATTCTTTGAGGCAGGGGCTAAAAAATGGTTCAGTTTGGTTTTTTTTTTTTTGCTGTTATTAATCTTTGAGTAGGGATGATGCCTTTGAAATGACAAAAGCAGAAGTAACCAGACAAGCAGGTATGGATGGGCATTCTGTGTCCTAATACATGACTAGTATCTATCAAGAGATGGGTAATAGAATGATAATGTTTCAGAAAGGATAAATCTTCCTTCCTGTGAAACTCCAAAAATGTCACAAAATGCTACAGGGGAATTTTATTTTTGTGAATCTAAATGTTAAATTTGAAATTTGGCAAATGGGAGCTTTCATTTACCACCGAAGGAAAGATTATTTTCTTTCACGCACATTGAGAATTTACTTCCTGTTCCAGGCAGGTCTAACACCTTAGAGTGATTTGTGTGTATGTGTGTGTAAATATAAATGCCCATCAAAGTAAATCTCATCAGCAGTAAATGCAGTGCAATCTAAATGGCATTGGATAGTATTGGACACTTACATGGTCATGGTCATTTACAGAGTGTTCAGTATCTTGGGGAAAGCAAATCTCTAACTATTCCCTTGAGGGAGATTTTTAAATAGTGGGCATGTTCTCTTTAATTTTGCTTTAATGCTTAAAAGAAGTTTATTTCACGGGACATTATTTCTTTTCCCTATAAGCAGTGTATATATATACACCTATATATAGACACAGAAGACCGAAATAAGTTTATAAATTGTACCAGAAGATTCAGGATATTATGCTTTCCAGAGTAAGTAGCTTTTAAAAAAAATATTTAACTTGGACTTTAAGAGCACTGGATGAGATATCCAGTGCTGTGGGAACCTAAGTTCTGCTGAAGTTCAGGAGGACTAAAGCATTGGGTCTGACTAAACCATTTGTGATCTGACTTACTGTCATGGAGACAAATTAGGATATTTGAAAATTAGTCTGTAGAATCTGAATAAGATAATATTCTCAGTATCTCTTGAACATCCCCATTCCACAGGCGTAAAATCTCACTATTCCAAGGAAAGCGCTAAGGGTGCTTTAAGATTGAGTAAAGGAAGACGTAGTCTTTTTTTACTTTGAGGGACTATTGGCTGCTTCTTGAGATTATTGAATTTTCATTCCAGTACACAGGAAAGCAGTATATCGCCAAGATGAAACAGAAAGCTTAATAGGCTCTATATCTCTTGATGTTTATGGAAACTTTGCCAAAATCTTAAAAGAAACTGAACTGGACTCTAAAATAATGACATGAATGAAATTAGGAAGAAATACTCCTTGTAACAATACTACCAGATGTGTCATTCAGACTATTAAAATACTACATTATTTTTCATTTTATTAGATTAAATTAAAAATTACATATGTCCAAGAATAATGGGAAATCTTACTTGTATAAAAAGATTAGTGTTTATTTTTTCAGCAATAGATTGAAATAACAGAACTCTTGCAAGTAGCTTGATGCCTTACAAAGTTAGCTTTTAAATAAAATAATTTTATCTTTCTTAACAAGAAAAAGATGAGCATCTATTCCATATTTAAAATTTTTACAGGAAACTGTCACAGTCCTACTCGGGGAGGGGTGAAACTTAATTCTCTATAATATTTGCAGAGTAACATGGCAACATGATTTTGACATCCGGTCTACTAAGTGTACTGTTACCTGGTGCGGCACACTTCAGGTCGTTCCAGAGTACTTGTTGTTGTTAGGCACTAGGTGGCCTGCTTGCTAAAACATAGTCGTGAAGACCTACACAAAGACAATTTGCAAAAGCACCGAGTCAGAAATAAGTAAATAAAAAGCATCTTTCATTTCTAATAGAGAATGATGCATTTAAAGTATCTGATGCAAAGTAACATACGCATGGAAATCTGTAGATAGCACAACCTACCTAAAACCAGCTGAGCACATGACTATTCTGTTCTTGTCTTGCAGACAGTATTTCATTCCTCTCTGTTTGTTTACTTACAGAAGACCATAACTCATTCATACAGTGAAAACAGTCTTCTCTGACCCAGCAATGTCTTAACGGTGCTGGCATGAAAAACTGTCTCGCTGTATGGGACTCTTTTTTCCTTCCCACTACCTACCATAAAAGATCAAAGTTTCCCTCCAAAAGACAGGATAATAAACTCTGTGTCTCTAAATTGTGAGCTGTTAGTTATGTTGAGGGAAGTGGTAGCATTTGTTTTAGAAACATACTGGGTTATTGTATTATGCTGAGAAACATGAAAAGGGTCAGTATGATTGTTTCCAAGGAGCAAATGTTACAGCTAATGTTTAAGGAGTTAGTTGTATACATACACTCAGTCTGACCACAGCAATCTATAGAAAATAATAATTGAGAATAGTAAGGGAAGAAACACATTGCTGGGGTTTGGGTTTTTTTTTGGTTTGGTTTGGTTTTTAGTACCTGAAGGCTACATGTGACCCTGTGGTCTTTGAGTATTGCAACCTGAGTCCTGTGCTAGAACAAACCATGCTAAACTATATTTTTCAGCAATTTTGATGTTTCATTTGTTGGCCTGTGACTCTTGTTAGTGCCAGTATTAGGAGATGAGTGTGACTTGAGGTGGTGTTTGGGTTGAGCTTTTGGACATTGATGTAAAAAAAAGTATCAGTTTATTACAAATGTAAGGAAATTATCATTTCAATAACAAGCCTTCATTAAAAGTAGTTTTACTGTTCAATCGAATGGTTAAATAATTAACCATGGATTTGTTTCTATATGATTATTCACCTTTTTAATTTCGGGTCAAATGCAAGACTAATGAGATGGCTGAAATTCTAATAATTATTTTATCTATCACTGATAGAATTCTAAAATATTAGCAGTCAAGGAGAGCGCAAAGCTTTTACTGTGCCACAGAGACCACGTGATTAGTGTATATCTGAACCAAGGAATGGATCATAATCTGCGTTCCAGGCAACACTATTTTGGTCATCAGCTTGGAAATTCATCTTGCAGATATTTTTCAGCTGAATTCCCCTAATGTCTCTGTTACAAAACAAATAAATGAACAAACAACAGAGAGCCCCATCGCACTGATTCCTAACTGTATAACAAAGGGCATTGTGTGGCCAGTGTAATTACTTGGTTCAATTGCTCCTGAAGTCTTAGGAATTTAAACAGTGGATTCAGATGACTGATCATGTATTTCTAGGACAGAAAAGATATTTCAACCTGATATCTGTGTGCTTTAATCTGAGTAGGAGTAGAACACACCAGCAAATACATGGCAGAATAGAGCATGTTCCATGACAATGTCTAATTGTTTATTTTTTTCCATTGCATTCCAATGGAGGAGGAACTACAAGAACTTGTATTTCTGTTGTTTGATCAAGAAGTGCATGCCTCCATATTCCAGCCAAATCTGAGAACTAATCTCTTGAATTGTCTTAAAGAGATCAGACTTGGCAGTATCCCTCAGGTTACAGAGAATGATTCTCCAGTCAAAACAACGCAGCAGCCATCCACACTGTGTGCTGAGGAGTAATATGCTCCTCAAACTCTGTCAAACAACAGAAAAAAATCTGTGATATGTGGTGCACGATTAAAAAAAAAAAAAAAATCCCCTCGCTAATGCTGGTGGTAGCAGTAGTGAATGAACTACTGATGATATACACACTTCTACTGATGCTTTGAGAAGCATCACTGTGAGACATTAGACTGCCTCTGGGAATTCTTCATCTCTGAGTCCCAGCAAATAGATGTCATGTACTGCATCACATAAAATGCAGTGGCATTTCATAGGCAAATTGACCTGCAAACTTCAGACACCACATCACACCCTTTTTATATATTGGTGTGTTTGGAAAAAATTCAAAATATCTTGTAATACTAATGACTAATATCATAAAGTTCCAGGAAAGTATTTCAGTAATCCTGTTAAACCTTCCGATATTTTGTTCCTAATGATTATGTCGCAACAGAAAAGGTGGCTGCTTTTCAATACTACTGAAATTTAATGCTCCTAAACCAGAATAGAACATTCTCTTTGGGAGATTTGCTCTGGGGCACTTAGTACATGTCGCAGATAGCGCAACGCTGGAATTCTGATACATTTTAGTAACAGAACACCTTTTAGTGAACACTTGAGGTTTGAATTTTCTAAGTTCTGAGCATCTATTTTAGTGGAATTCATTAGGAGTTCCGTCTGACAGTTACATTGGCAGAGGTTAAAGGTTTGAAAAGTTATTATTTTCTCTAGCCATTTAGTCACAAATCAGTATTTCTTCTTCTTACACCAGTAATTGATGGAGCAGTTAATTTTATCACTGTTGTTCTTCTATCTTGTGAAGCAACATATAATTATGTCCTAGTGTCACTTGTGTTGATCTTGCTCAAGTCATTCAAAATAACTTCTGGGTATAAAGGAAAACATTCATTTTCTTGGTAGGTATTAGATTTGGAGGCATAATTAGCTGATGTAAAAGAACAGTCCACCTGATGTGTTTTCATGACATTTCTATTACAAACCTAATACAAATGTCTAATTTCCAGAAAGAACCAAAAACCCTTTGGTCATTTCTAGCTGACTGAAACAGGCAAAGCCACCAAAAGGTGAAGTATGATAAAACTTATAAACGATACGGTATTTAATCCAATCCCTTGTTACTCAAAGATTCTCTCTGTTGTGATTACTTCAGCTGATAGGCTGGTATGTGTTTTGTGGTATTGTTTGTGCTCGTTTCTCTCTTTCTTGCATTTAAATAATAAGCCGTTATCAAGTGGTGAAGTCACTCCATTTATATGCAAAATTATTTTTTTCACTTGGGTTTATGGAGCAGGGACAAGATTTTTATACAAAACAGAGGAAGAAGAATATACATCTATTTGAAACTTGAATAATTGTTCACTGTATTCCTTTAAGATTTTTCCCTCATTTAATTGCTACTTTTGAGAACTAATATTCTATTTCTTCATAAATGCTCTGTGCAGTGTACCAGTAATGATGAAAGGCATCATGAGCCCATGATATTGTGTGAGAAAATGCACTTAAGTATGATTTGTAAAAGCTTTTCATGAACATCAGTGACCTTCAGGACTCTGATATACAGATGTACACTGTGCTCATTATTAATGGCGTTATGACTTTGGCCCCACGCTCCCCCCTTCCCGGAAAAACCTTTTGAAGCTGTTCATCTTCTTGCACTGTGTCAGAAGAAGGAGAATGGATGAGACATAATATCCCAAACTCTTCTGTTCTGCATTGCAAGCCTGAGTCTATGTGATATCACTGACAGCAGGCTGGCCATACTGAGTCAATGACCATGCAGCTTTCGAGCTAGAAAGATTTTGAATATTTTGTCCACATGACAAAACCTCTTTTATTTCATCCTAATTCTTGACAGGTGTCAGCGAGGAGGCAGTGAAGAAATGCAAACAATGCATTTTCCATTATTTGAGTACAGTCTGTGGAGTAGCTGTTGGATCTTTTATGGAGTTTATGGAGCTAAGCAAAACTTTAAAAATGAAGTTTTCTGAGATTCTATTAAGCATCAGCTTTACCATGGCAGGCTTCGGTCAGGAGCATAGCTTGTTTTGATCTGGCCTGACATTTGTCATAAAATCTCCAATTAAGTATTGAATGCTGACACATAACAGACTATGCAAATTTTTAGTTAAGTTCTGTTGTTGAGATATGTAGACTCTCTCACTTTACACTTAAGGCATTCGATTTCCAGAGCTATAGTTCTGGCAAATTTTGTAAACCCTACAGAAGATGCCACTAATTTCAGTGGGCTTTGAATGATTTTAACAGAAAATTGTTAACTAGATGCTCCACTTTTAAAACCATATTTACTATACAGGTAAAACAAAATTTAAAGTACAGAATCAGGCCCTGCACATCAAACTGCTGTAACACATTTTAAAGTATCCATATAATTTGGTTTCATCCAATTCTGTGACTCTTTTTACTGAGTATTTTTTGTACAAGTAGTCCTGCTGACTTTTGGTAGCTGCTTTCTCCCAGGACTAAACAGCTCTGCTCCAACATTTCCCCTGGATAACTTAGTTTTCAATCCCCTTTCCAGAACCACTTTAGTGTAGTGCTTCTGGCACAGAATTTCAGTGCCTTGAGAAGCAGTCCACGTTTGCCATCTCCTCAGCACTTCAGGGATCTGTCAGGATGAGAGGTGCTATGCACTAGAGAGTATTTTACCAGAACAGTTAGATGATTCCAGTGCCATTTTGGTTTGGTTTTAAAATAAGAGAAAAATACTTTACATTTTTGTCTATGTAAACTATCATCATCATGGCTTGTCTTTGTGGACGAAGATTTGGGAAGGGCTTTAAACGTGAGTACACCCTTCAAGCCTGCGCGGTGGATTTTTTAGGTGAGGCGCAGCGTGCGCGAGACTGGCCCCACCCTTTACACCTGAGGTTCATCTGCCAGGGCCTAGCGAGCTTGGACGGTGACAGCGAAGTCCTCAGGTCGTAGGTTTGGTTAGAGTATCCTTCTCTTAGATGGATGGCCTTACAGGGCTAAACGAGCTCCATCTGCCCGGGTTTGGAGTTAGAGTTGTCCTTCTCCTAGGATGGTTGCCCGAAGGCTAGTGAGCCCATCCTGCCCGTGGACACACTTTGTCTGACCCTTCAGTTGAGACCTGTCAGGCTTGGGAGACCCTACCGGAGGCATATGCCACCACCAGCATAGCTCTCAACTTCGCAAGGGCACGCAAGCTCTTTCCCCACGGCAAGGGGGTGCCCGTGAAAGAGGTAAACTATAAGAATTAAAGAAATATTTCTCTTATATTTCAGTAAGTCAGGTACTTGTTCTAGTAAGAGAAATTTCTTAAACATTGCCGTGATTTCACCTTTCAGAAGTTGCTGTACCTTTGCTAGTCACGCAGATGCTAATATCGAGTTATTAGAAGTTCCGTTAGTACACAAAGGATTAAGTTAAATTTTGTGGCAATTCGTGTGTAATTTGCTGGACAGCTTTTAACAGTTACATCCAATAATGTGGAAAAAAATTTCCGGAAAGCACTGTATAAAATAATTATTGTTATTGCTATCTTTAATTACTTGCACGGTATTGAAACAAAAGTCATTTCCAGCCACAGAGGTAGTAAGGAGAGAATTCCTCCTTAGGAGGACTGGAAGAACAACAGGTAATTAAAACAGAGTTGTGTCACCGGAAAATAATCAAATTATACACTGAAAGTGATTGAATTTAAAATATGTTTTTCTATAATATTGTTAAGAGATAAATTCATGTCCTTAATAATGTGAGGGATGAATTGGTAAGGCTTTATCTTCACCCTTTTAACTATAACCAGCTGGGATCAAACTCTGCTGCCTTTGGGCTCCCACTTAATAAGTCACAAGAAACCTTTTATCAAACTGCTTTTCATTTTCTTTTATACACATTTATTTAGTTGGCAGATGAAAAAGGGTGGTTCACCCCTTCCTCAGAGAAAATTCTTCTAAAGCCCCCCTGTCTATCGCTGACACCCGGCTTACTCAGGCCAGAATTTGGACGGACCTTCTACGTGTTTATTCCTGCCAAAGTTTATCACGAACACCGCCCTCTGCTCAGGTTTTCTTCACCTGCAGAACGTCCGGACTGCGCACCCCTGTGCCGCGGCTTCCCGCGGGCGGGCTCCCTCTGCAGCAGCTCTGCGGGTCGGCTGGGTAACGGGACCTGCGCTGTCGCGCCGCCCGCCTCGAGGCGGAGGCGGGGAAACCCTCGGGGCAGCGGCCCGGCGGGAAGCGGCTGAGGGGGAGTTGCCGCCGGGGAGGGGGCGGTGGCGTCGTCCGCGCCGCGGAAGCTTCGAGAAGGAGCAGCGGGGTGGTGGTGGTGGGTGTCGCGGCTGCGGTGCGGTGCTCGGTCCGGCCTGGCTGAGTGCAGCGACGAGGGTGTGAAGGTAGAGCCGGTAAACCGTGGTGTTTCCCCAGGGTTCCCGCGCTTTCTACCACAGCTAAAGGCGGTGGCCGCGTCCTTGTGTTCAGGTAAGGACAGAGAACGGGTTTTCCTAAGAACGGCCTGAGGCGCTGCGGGGCGGGCGGTGAGCCCTCAAGCCCGCCGGGGTCAGGGCAAGCCCGCCTGTGGGGGGACGGGCCTCCCGGGCAGCGGGTGAGAGACGTTTACTTACCCTGTTTTTCCGTTTGTCTCAATCTGTTTGTTGTTTGTTTGTTTTTTCCGCTATAGAAGGACTGTGCTTTCTGTTCTAACGTAACTTCAGGTGGTTTTGTGCTGCCCTTGGAAGAGCCTTGCTCCCCAATCCTGCTCTCTTAGGAGAGTCCTGTATTGGGTATCGAGATGTTTTATTCACACAGTGTGTTTAGTTAGGGTCAGTTAGCTAAAAAATATGTCAGTCGCTTCCCTGCTGTTTGGAGCTGTGCAGAAATCATGAGAAAACTCCTTCCAACATGAGCAGTTAGTTCTAATGTTCACGGTGCTCCTAGAGATGCCAGAGCTGAGTTTATGATTTGTAAGTATGTATTCTCATGTCTTGTATCCATACGTTACATGACACAGCTTGGGACAAACGTGGTCATCAGCTTGTTAATTGGTGAGGTATATGCTAAGGTATAGAAAACCTCATTTATGATGTATTTTATATTTTAAACTACTGACCAGTACCTTCTAATTTGAATCTCATTTACATTTGAGCTATCTTTAAGAACAAAAAAAAATCTCGTATGGAAATGAGTAGCTGTGCTGCCACTGGATGAAAAACATACTGTTTCTTAGCTGAGGACTTCAATGGAGACTGTGCTACTGTTAACAATTTTCTTTTTCGCTGTAGTGTATAAGCTTTTGCTTGAAGGAAATAGATGGAATAGGAACATTTTGCTTCTATGAAGTGTTTGCGATGATGAATGTAAAATTGCCTGAACTATTTTCTTCCCATTTTACCAAGAAAGAATAAAATAAGTTATTTGCTGCTTAGCTAGCTATTAATTACAATAATAGGGAATAAACTACATTAGTTAAGGACTGCATAAATGTATGAATTTTGTTTGTTTTAACATGATCCTTCAGGAGCCTTACTGTACCAGAAATGGAATACAGTGTCCATTTCCAGACAGCCTGATGGGAGGTCACGGTAGACAAAATCCAGATATTCTGGGTTTAACATGAATTACAAAATATAAATAGATTTTTTTTAACTAATTTTTTTAATTAAAAAATGGCTATATATATTTTTTTATTGGACCTTTTTCTGTAAATTTTGGGAACAGTGTTCTCACAAATGGAACGCTTTGTTAAATGAGAAGTCTAAGTTTGTGGAGCTGCATCATCTCTCTGGAACTGAAGGGGGGTGGAAGAAGGCCACTGATTTCAGCTACTATAAAATTATGTTAGATATCTGACTGGACTCTAGGCAGAGTTGTGTTTAGTATAAGTAGGTAATAGACAATATAGCATTCAGCTGTGAGCAATATTCCTGTCTTTATTCACTATTACTAGATGCTGTGAAATGTATTTTTCTGCTATTCAACAATGGAAGTTATTAACTGGTGACAAGGCAGTAAAGCAAAATGCATTATGTATGAAACGGGTGATCCTGACAATTGCCATTTCAAAGGATTTGACACAAGTGACTAAAATCAGATGTACTTCATTTTAAAATAACTAAAAATGTGTTTTAAGTTGAAATACATCCAATGATCATGCAAGTAGTTTCACATAATTTTTTAATTGTGATATCGCATTTTCATGCCTGTGGTTCATGGATGACCTTGTTTGCTTTAGCAGAGATTTAATTTTCAGATTTGAGGCACGAACAGATTTTCAAGGACCAAAACTGGAGCAATTTTCACTTGATTTGTAAAATGTATTCATGTGTACAAACACTCAAACACTAAGAAAATGACATTATGAATCATAGCATTAATAACTTATTTTTGAAAGTCTGAAGTTGGTCACTGAATTTTAGGTCTTTGCCTTTTTTCCAACATTTCTGCTCTCAACCTTCAGCTCTGTGCAGCTCTGGTGCAAAACTGTTTTGCTGCTAATAGCAGCAGTATCTATTTCATAGTGTTACTGGTATAGAAATAAACTTGATACTGTATATTCTCACAGTTTTCTGAAATATGTTACAGGATATTTTAGAAATATTTGCTGAGTGGTTGCTAGATGCATTTTCCCAAACGTGGACTGTACTTACTATTGTAGTAGGAAAGAGACTTTGGCTTTACAGGGATTTATTTGAAGCAATTAAATGAAGTTACTTTTTATGCTGCGTATCAGTGTGATTGAGTTTAGTTTGTCCATTCAGCATGCTCACGGCCTGTTGTGCATTTATATTTCTGTTTGGTGCTTCCAGCATCTTGGTACAAGTTTTAATGATCACTCTTCCTATTAGTTGCAGATTAATGTCAGAAACATAGAATTCTGTTTCAGTGAGAATTGATGAATTGCTTGTTTTCCACACCTTGGCTGCTGCTTCATGTGGCTGTGAGAATCTGCCTGTTGGTCATTAACTTTATTTCTTCAAGTGAAGAGTGTTTCTTACCCCTTGTGATGGAAAAGTGAAAAAAAAAAAAAAAAAAGCCAAACCTAAACTACTCTCTTTCTAAAGCAGTGGTGACTTTAAATGAGGAAGACGTGCAACTGTAAGCAAGTTGTGGCTCACACTTAATTCTTTTTTTGACTTAAATGAATGTGGGGTGATGTTTTCTCCTGGTGATAAGAATTTCCAGTTTCATTTTGTTCATCACTGGAAAAAAAATCAAATTAAAGAAACCTCACTGAAGTCAGTACCATCACGCTAATAAAAAATAGATCAAAGAATAAATCAGTCCCTTAGTGGATTTAGAGTAAAATCGTATGAGGGAATGAATTTGAAAGCCATGATAATATAACAAATTGTCTGTTTCTCTTTGAGGTAGGTCTTTTTCTTTGACTATGATAATGAAATATACTATATAGGGAGTGGATCCTGTGGATAAATATTGATGGCTGCAAAATAATTTGTTTGAAACATTATAGAGTATGAAAATGAGTTCAGGTTGTTTGTTATTGTTTGTGCCTATCCTTAAAAAAAAACAAGGGAGGTTCCTGTCAGGCAGCAGCTTTGTAGCATTTCTTATTGTCATCAGAAACGGTAAGAAATACCAGTAAAGTCTCTACCTTTTTAAAAAAAGCTAACTGCCATCAAAATAAGTCAATTCCTTAAATACAACGTGGTATGTGTGGTGACAAAGAATAGACGTTGCTGCCTTCAGCTATGTTCGTGACTTACAGCAAAAAAACCCACCCAAACCCGACAACCAAAACACCAAACACTAAAAGTCTGCAGTATTCAGAAAGATCCCACCTGGCTCTCCGGGATCAAGTTGAAATCCACGTCGCCTAGAACTGCTGAACTGTCAATGGGCACTTCAGGGGGAGTCTTTGTGAACTGGGATAGTTCAGATACCTCACTCTTCAGTTAAATCACATCATCATCGTGCTATTGACTGACAAACAGCTCGTGATGGGGGTCTTTTGCTCTGACAAACGCTGTTTTAACATCGGGATTTAAATACTCCCATTTAAAGAGTCTAGAGTGGCTTAGCAGCAAATTAAAGGGATATTTTATTGAAAAAGTGTGGCCTACTAGCTAAACTTGTCCTTGTAATTAAAATAGGTTCAGGAATATGAAGGTAAGAGTGATATTTTTAGGGTTTCTTTTCTGTTTTTTCAATATTTGGATATTAATGTAGTTTTGGACTTCAATGTAATATTCTTAAGTTTTGAAATAGTCTGTGATACTTTTTTCTTAAAACTTGATGTAGCTGTTCAATACCACCATAGCTTACTTATTCCTATTCTAAGTCAAATCTGAACCCAGGTGTCCAGAAATAGTGTTGCTTTTTCTTCTGAAGTGCACATGTGAACTCTTCTCTGCATTTACTACTTTTCTGTGATCCTCTTAAGTAAGAAAAGCAGTTGAGTCCTGTAATAAGCTGCAGGAATTCTGACTCAGGTGGGACCGGATAGAGCCTTGTGTGTAAAGAACAGAATTAAAGACTCTACCTTCACATCATACTCCATTAGGTAGCTGAAGTTTTTATATTCTGTCGAATTTTTAAGGTATGATTTGACAGCTGCTAAATGAAGATAATGAACAATGATAATATTTAAATAATGCCATTAATATTTAGTATATTGGAGGAAAAAAGCAGCTATTTAAGTGCATAGATACTCAGATGAAAGCAAGCAAATTTCAAATGGTGTTTTCTCCCCTCCTACTCTCCATCCTGTCCATCTGGGCCATTTGGTTTACCAGTTACAGAAGTCAGCGGTGCAGACATCAATGCATTTTCTTGAAAGCTGGGAAAATGGCTTGGCAAGCTTAATGTTACCTTCTCTTACACAGTTTTATTTGTTCTTAATTTTTGGTTTGGCCACCTTAAAAGCGTTAGTAAGTGCTGGAGCTTATGAAGGGTCGTTTAGAGATGGACTACTCTGTTTAGCCTTCTGTACGTTTTTGCCTCTATACTCTTGTCATGAAGAAAGCCTGTTTCCACATACTGTGCTGTGACTGCCTTTCTGCTCAGTTCCTCTTTTTGTTTGTTTGTTTGTTTTTTGTGTTTTTATCTTGTCTGTCTGTCTTCATCTCTGACTTTTCCCACCATCTGTTACCAGTCGTGTGCTCTCTGGACAATTTCTCTTCATGTCCTGCTTTGTCCGATTCTGCCATTTCCATTTGCAGTTTCTTTAGCCTTTCCTTTGTTTGTTGATTTGTGTTTGTATTGTTGTCCCATTTTGTGGTGTATATATTTAAGATATGGAGACAAATAAGAGAGATGTGTTAAACAGTGTATGTCATTCAAAATACTTCGATTTTGTAAATGTCTTTCAGGGTGATGCTATGTTGTGAGAAAGTATCTCATGCTCATTTTCTTTGCCTTGCTGTTGCTGTAGTTTTCCTTTCAGTGCTATGGCATGAATGACAAGAAACATACAGCCATGACTATATAAATAGGTTGCTTTAAGAACAACCCTCTCCCCATGGCATAAGATGTTCCACTGCATATCTAAGCAGAAAGCTTTGGTCATGTTGGTTTTTTTCTCCTTAAAGGTCTGCAGCTCTAGAATAGTTTTTAAAGTTCAAAACTGTTCCTAGATTTGTTTAGAAATGGACATAAAGTCCATTTAAAAATACCATATTTTACTGAAGTTCAAGAGTTGTGAGTCATTGTTGGTTGTTTTCTCTACTTTGAGACCGAACAGTTTTCTGTTAAAACACTCCCTGTTATGTGTCTGGACCCTTTAGTAGATAAGGGAAATGTATATCAATAAAAGAGATTACAAAAAGTGATGTTAGCATTTACCTAATGTAGTTAGTAATGATGGTGTTCTACTACTTCCATGTTTTCGTATGTCCATGTTTTAATGTATTTACACAAGAATAGTTTTAATGGAATGGTTCAAACTTTGTTTCATTTAAAAAAGTAAATAAAAATATGTATAGTAATGTAATGTTGAGAATTCCCACCCTGCAGTGTTCCTGACAAACCTCTCTGAGTCCTGTTGTTGTTTTATAATCCCTAAAAACTCCACTGTGCCTATAAATGGTGTTACAGGAATTCTTACCAGTTATATTTGATATAAATTATCTACTGGTACTGTCCCAAGCCAATTCTGAAAGTTGTGAAAGTTTTTCAGGAACTCTTTAGACTGATTTGCTACTCATCCTCAAATTGCTTTGTGAAACTTTATAGATAAAACAGACATTTGTTTTCAGTGTGAATACAATTCCATGTATCTTTAAAACTAGAGAGGGAGGAGCAAGGTAGCATTAATAACCTTGTTAATACTAAGATTTTTTTATATAGCTTAAGATCATTTAATTGGAGGCTGTATATACATGACTATACAGTATTTTTATATTATTATAATTTATAGGCAATTCTTGCATCAATATTGTCACAGAAGAATTTGGGATAGGGACTGGAATTTGTTTTATATTTATGGTTGGGTTTTTTTATTTCCTCCCCTCAAAAATGAACTGTAAGTTTAAAATATTTCTCTCTAAACCTTAGAATGTGAGGGATCTTTCCTTGTTTTGTTGTGTTTCAGTTTAGTTTCTAGTAGAGAAGAAAAAGTGGCAGAATAGTGCTTTCCAGTATGCACAGAACATGCCACCAATCTGAAATACTGTTCTGAGGGGAACACTTAAATATTAACTCTTCATTGTAACCCATACATTTTTATTGGTGTTTTGCATGGAAGCAGTGTAATTACATTTAGTTTAATAGTAGTAGGTACAAAAATGTACATTTCTGAAATAAGAGCTTTATGCAGGTTGAACGTACATGGGCAATTACTTCAGTGGGGTGATGATTGCTGGAGATGTACTTACAGAAATACAAGATGGTTGATAAATAAAATAATAGTAGTCAAACTAATATATTTGTATAATACCACCACATTTTTTTCATTAAACTCATGCTGCTACCATCATGTTACCATTAATGATAATCATTATCTGCTGATGACTTATTTACATACTTAAAGTTCAATATTACAATGGATTTATAAAATGGCTGTTTATAATTCACTGTTTCCTCACTCCTGAGTGCCGGGTTCGTGTTGTATCATGCCTTATGCTGAACTACTCAAGTGCTACCAGTAAGTCAGTGAATTACTAAAATACCACAGGTAATGCAGTAACTGCCCATATCAACTTCATATCTTGTTCGCCCCCCTGTCGGCGATCTCCCCAGGTTAATTGAATTACTACAGTGAGCAATGCCTTTTTTCATAAGTGAAGACTTGCAGGATTGGATTTTGATTTCATGTTGCTCCTTTTGTATAACCATAAAGCTGGAAAATGCTTTACAGTTAAATCCTGCTGACGTGGAAAGATACACCTTGCAGATCTAGTTGGAATGTTTTTATCTGTTACTTACTCCCAGTCAAAAGCAGGTTGCAGAGTTTAAATGGAATAACAATATTAATTGTTTCTGATCTGTTTCACTGCAAAGTCAAATGTTTTAATTTAAATTATCCTGAAAGAGTTACTGCCTTTCAGCAGTACCAAACAGGTGAAGGCAATTACTGGCTTCAGTAATTTCTTCAACCGCTGCAACTGGATCTGCAGGAGTAAATCAATCTGTTCTGTGACAGGGAGAATAAAATCAGAAAAGGCAGGAAAAAAATATACGTTTTTACCTGCACAATGAAAAGAATGGAGATGAGTTAGTCCAGGTGTATTTGAAACAGATACTAAACTGGTAGGAGCTAGAATTTTATGAAATAAAAAAAATTATTTTAGATGGAGCTCTGGAACATTTACCTTACAGAAAAGCTACCCTAGATTATCCTGAATTCAGGAAGGGCAGAGTTATGCAAAGATTAGGCAAAACAGCATGGAGTTCATGCACCTGGAGTTCAGCAGTGTGTTTTTTCTCTGAAGGTTACAGGTACATCGGTGTCTATACGTACCTTTAAGTCATCCCGTTCTATCTTGTCATCTTGAAGAAAAGGACTGCTGTATTAGTGTCCCCGTGTTAGATTTCCATCGACTGTTGTCTGAAGTTTACCAGACTCTATCTAGATAACTTTTTATTGCCAGTTTAAGTTTCTGTATTAAAAATAGTCAGATTTCTTTGCTGTTAACAAATATTATATAATTTTGTTAGTGCAATACTTGGGAGAATATTAAAACAAGTGTTCTTGGATTCCTGTCTCTGAGCAAGAGGTATGAAAAGATCTGTTTCTCAGTAGATGGCTGCTTGCAAACTTCTCACCTACTTTTTTTCCTCGAAAATAAAAAAATTGAGGAAAATATGGCACATAGTTTAAAGAAAGAGGTTTTCTTAGACGCGAAGGAAATGCTGCAAATGTTCATGCTGCAAATAGGGATTTTTGTATTTATTTGTTCATTCACTCTGATCCAATTCTAAGGTTTTTACCTCAGTGTGTAGTCAATAGTTTTAACTGAAAATTTGTGCAAGAAATTTTACACATATTTTATGAAGGATTGTTAGGTCGAATATCACTTCACTAACAGGGTTTTCAAACAGTTCAGGTTATTTGCCATAGGAATCCCATTGGTACTCCTTTCATATATCCATCTCTTTAAGAACACAATATTCTGTAAATTTTAAATAATTTTAATTTCTTTTCCTTTTTTCAGCTACTCTTGGTGTTCTACAGGAATACTCATTAGTCATTCTGGAGATGGACTTGCTGTCTGGAACCTACCTCTTGGCAGTCTTATTAGCCTGTATTGTATTTCAATCTGGCGCCCAGGAGAAGAATTATACTGTGCGGGAAGAACTGCCTGAAAATGTCCTCATTGGCAATTTGCTCAAGGATCTTAACCTAACGCTGGACCCAGATGTGCCCCTTTCCTCACCGCTGCAGTTCAAGCTTGTGTATAAGACTGGGGATGTACCCTTAGTACGGGTGGAGGAGAACACTGGTGAGATATTCACGACTGCAAACCGCATAGACCGAGAGAAGCTGTGCTCTGGCATCTTCACTGAGAATCGCTGCTTTTATGAGGTGGAGGTTGCTGTTTTGCCTGATGAAGTTTTCAGATTGGTCAAGATCAGATTCCTGATAGAGGATATAAATGACAATGCCCCCCTCTTCCCTTCGACAGTTATTAACATCTCTATCCCTGAAAACACAGCAATTAATTCTCGCTATTCTGTCCCATCTGCCATCGATCCAGACATTGGTGTGAATGGGATTCAACATTATGAACTCCTTAAGGTGGGTTTCTTCCATTCTTCTGTTACTATCTGTGTTCCTTCTTCCCAGTAATGTGCCCAGTCCTCATCAACCCATCAGAAATACGAAGCTGAGTACCACAGTAGTGGTGCGTTGCAGCTACCTGTCTTGAAATGTTGATCTAGACCTGAGTGCATTCTAGGGCATCACATCTTCACTTTGTGGAAAGCCGTGTACGTGTGTCTGTCCCTGGACCAGTATGATGAAACATGCATGTCTTCATGAACTCTCCACCAGCATTCACAGTCGTTGCACACTTTGTCTAACAGTCTACTTAGACCATTGAGGCTGTGTCCTTATTGCTACGAACAGGAGAGGGCCAGGAGCAACAATATTTTGCATTGGGTTTATGTCTCCCTCTTGCATGACTTGAGATTTGAACAGTAGAATTTAGTCCAGAAGCTCGTGTGGTGCGAGGCTCATCTGTGTACTGATGAGCTATTTCAGAATGAAAGAGTCTGTTTGTCAAAGCAGTTTTGTAATGTTTGGGCAGGCATAATGTCTCGGCAGGAGAAAGTGCTGCATGACTGCAAGGACAGCAGTGCCAACAGCCTGTTAAGAGCAGATATTTCATGTTCTTCCTGTTTTTTTCTAAGAAATAAGAGGAGAATTGTGATTAGCGAACAAAACACGTAAACATGTGGTGTGTCAGACTGTGATTGCTTGCTGAAGGTTTGCCTTCATTTGAGTTTACTGGACTAGAGAGTTTAGAGCAAGAAAGGAACTTACCCTAAAACTGTTGTGTTATGTGGGAAGCTGAAATTGTCTTCACTTGCCTTGATTTGGAATAGGGAACTATTGGGTAATGGACTGCTCAGCAACCAATCTGACACCCTCATTACTGCCTGGAGGAATAGTCTATATAGGCCAATACACTGCTTGTTTGACTTGATGGCTAATACTTGGTGATATCAGTACTTATTAGCAATTTAATAACAATAAAGTTCTGACATTTTAACTTTTTAAAATTACTTACAGCCTGAAGTAGTTGTGGCAGTGTGGGTGCTAACTAGTGACAAAGACATAAATGTCTTTCAGAAAACTGCGTCACACTGGACATTTCTGGTTAGCTGTCTAGAAAAAACCCTCACATATGTCTGTCTGCTCTCTGTGTAGCCTAGAAATTTAAAACTTCTCAAGAGCTTTCTACGAAGTTTGAGGTCTTTGTACTAGGTTATATGGAGAGCAAGGCAGAGCTACATGTGTGGTTTTTGGGGTTTTTTTTTAGCTGGGTAACCGGAAGCATCCAGTAGGATGCACTCTTCTTTATTTGGCATTTTAAATGAGAATATGGGGAATGAGTAACATATTAGATAGCATATTAGATATTATATATATATTTAATAGCATATTAGATAAATAACAGTAGGAAAAGAAAATAATAAAAAAGCCAGGGCTCCAGACAATGTATAACACACAGTCTGAATAGAGAAATGTTAACTAACCTATTTGACAAATGTGCTGCTTTCTGACAAATGGGGAAAAAAATAGAAAACAGCAACATCAGGAGTCCCTGGGATTGAGTGAGCAGCAGTTCAGATCACCACAGTAGCAGTCTTGTTTTGTGAGTTTATTTTTGGACTCTGTGTTCAGAAACAGAATGTAACAGATCAGCAGAATGATAGCATATTTGTATCACACAAGTGGGAGCTCATCTAAAATACAGGCTACGGCTCTGTATCCAAAGTACTGTAGGATGTAAGGCCTTGTCTGAAGATTTAATATGAGATGGGATAGTCTGTCAGAGAGCCAGTTTTCACCAAGAGATGTGCAAATAATTTTAACAAATAATAATAATGAATTGGTATTTGAATTAGGGAAAACAGAAAGGAAACACAAAGAAAACCAGTAACATGTTTATTCACATGCCTCTGGAAAACTGCTTTTGCCCCATAAGGGAATGAAAGGTGATGAGGATGAACAGACACTGGTGTGGACTGAAATGGTCTGAATTTTTGTGCTAGATGTGCCACAGCCAAAATGATTTGTAAAGTCATAGCTCTGTAGACAGATCTCCTAAATGAATTATTTGCATTTTTATTTTGCATGCTTCGTGGTCAGGTGCTTTTTGAGATACGTGTCCACTGCCTTTAAGGCAGCAATTACACATACCCTGGGAAAAACCTGTAAAACCAAGCAGCAGTTTATGACAGACAGACACCGTTCGGAATAGTGATGTCTAGATGTTTTCCTGTTGGTTGTTTTTACAATGTTAATACCAAAAGTGATCATGTAAGAAGAGGGAGAAAAAAGTAGTAGAAATGAAGGGTTCTGGTGAGCAGGTAGAGAATGTGGCATAATCCATCCATCACTGGGGAAGAACAGGGAGATGGAAGAGGAAGGGAAGAATGGTGGTTACTGAGACTGCTTTCCTGGGTAACACTGAAATAGGAGGAGGGAGGGTGACAAGTGCACGAGGATGGTGTTCCTGTCTTTTCTCCCAAAATGCTCTTCTCATGTGCAGTATCCTATGCTGCTTTTTGGGATATGCTCTGAAGGTACTGATGTCTACTGGCTCCTGATGTGTGACCTTTCCTTGCCTCTATAACCAGCATTCATGGAAGTGGGGAAGCTGCAGCATACAAAACTGTCGTGCCTTCTGAACAGGATGAGTCTCTGAGCTGATATGACAGTGTTGTGGGGAATTTTGGGAAGCGCCAGATCTGAAGATGATGGGCAGGGCAGCATACTTGGAGGATGGCAGAGGAGTGGGAGATGATAAGATATGCAAGTCACTTTGTAGAAGCACAAGGCTGATGCTTTAGTATGCTTGCAGCAACAGAATGAAATGTGTTGCTCTATATTTCGGCGAAAGTAATAGCAAATTGACAAGCTGTGCACTGAAGAGAAAGTTCTTCAGTGATATTTCACTTTTTTAAGAAGTTCAGCTAAAATGTGCATATTGTCTGTGTGAAGTCAGGCCTATTTTGCCAAAAGGTAAAGACTTTTTTTTTCCACTACAAACTTGGCTGAATAGTTTATAGGTTTTTAACACATTTTCAGCAACTCTATCTCATTGGGAAGGTATTGTTCATATGTGACAATTTTTCCTCACTGTTTGATGCTTACCCTACTGCCCCTCTCAAAATGGATAATTAACAATAAAGTCTTTTAACTATATGACAGACTTTCATGTTATTTTAATCCCCTGCCTCTTTCTAAAAATCCATTTAAAATAGAAAACAAAATATTGGGGTGGTATTTTGGGTTCAGCAGGGTTGCAACCTGTGCTAGGTGGAACTGCTTTAGCAGGAGGGTTGGACTAGATGATCTCCGGAGGTCCCTTCCAATCCCCACAGCTCTGTGATTACTTGGAAGTTTTGTAACACAGGATTTGATTTTTTTAATACGAGAGAGCGCTTTAATTACTACACAAGTTAGCATTCAGGTAATTTTTTTTTTTTTGCTTTCCTGCTTTTTCTCAAAATGTACCTTGATAGAAAATAACTTCTATATGTGTCACTGATTCATGGTACTGCAACTTCAAAATTTTCCAGGTGTCTGTGATGCAACTCCACACTGTCTGAAAGGCACGAACTCTAAAAAGACAACAATTTAATCCTTGCATTTCTTCTTGTAAGACTTACTTAGGTATTATACAGAGGACAAGTTCTAAGAGGTGTTCTAAGGAAAGCAGTATTTTTATTTATTTATTTGTTTAAAGGAATATCCAAAGGGTTCAGATAGCTTTTGAGTTGCAACAATTAAAATAGCACTAGTAACCAACCAAGAGTTGTTCTGGTAAAAGTTTACAAACATTGAATCACTTAAAAGTAGTGATGCTTTAACATTACATAAAGTGGTTTGTTTTGTTTTTTTTTTTCCCCATAGAAAAGAGGGTTTCCAGGAAACAGTCATGCAAGACATCTGGCTGTTACCTGAAGAAATTGCTGTGCATAGCATTACAAAAGACCATGTTTCTCTACCGAGATGCTTAAAGCTGACCAAGGGATAGGATGACATTAAAGGTTTAAATGGCAAATGTTCAACAGTGTTTACTGTGAACAAAGCTGGGGGGAGAACTTGCTAGGTATGATCTGAAAATAAAAGAAAAAGCATTTAGAATGAGAAATAGATCCAAGTCTAGATTGGACAGAAAGATGGCATAACAGTGATAGTAGGAGGTGGTAGAAGGGGCAGCTAAGACAGAGAAGTCATTCAGAGAAAGAAATGGTCAGATGGAAAAATAATGATTTTTGTCTCAGTTGAGATGACTAAAGTGTAAATTGGGAATGACAGGGAAAAATAGATGGGCATTTTTAAATGGAAGTAGTACATTAACTCAGTAGGATGCAAGAGCAAATGTTAAAGTGAACTTGTTAACAAGCGGTGTTGTCCGATTAAGGATGAATCTACAAATAGTGATGTTCTGGTTTAACCCTGGTAGGCAGCAGAGGCTCCAGGTCTGTCCTCGTTTAACCCCAGCTGGAATCTAAGCCTCATGCAGCTGCTTGCTCAGTCCACCCCAGTGGGATGGGGGAGAGAATTGGAAGAGTGAGAAAACTTGTGGGTTGAGATATAGACAGCTTAATAGGTAAAGCAAAAGTCACACTTGCAAACAAAGTAAAACAAGGAATTCGTTCACCACTGCCCATGGGCAGGCAGGTGTTCAGCCATCCCCAGGAAAGCTGGGCTCCATCATGTGTAATGGTGACTTGGGAAGACAAACCACCACCACTTCAAATGTCACTCCCTTTCCTCCTCCTCCTGTCCAGCAAGATATCATATGGCCTGGAATATCCCTTTGGTCAGTTGGGGTCAACTGTTCTGGCTGTGTCTTCTCCCAGCTTCTTGTGTGCTCCCAGCCTGCTCACTGGTGGGGTAAGGAGCAGAAGAGACCTTGACTGTGTAAACTCTGCTCAGCAGTAACAAAAACATCCCTGTGTTATCAATGCTGTTTTCAGCACAAATCCGAAGCACAGGCCGTAGAAATCCAAAGTTAACTCTATCCCAGCCAAAACCAGCACAAGATCTTGTTCACCTCTTCAGGGCATTCACATTGCTTACCTACTGATGTAAGATATACCTGGTGTCTGGGAATACCACCACTGTTAAAAATACTTACGTGCTGTTGTTGATTACGCTCTTTCAGTACCGTTATATTTGAGTTGAAGGCAGGCTAAGGTTTAGTATAACCTGGTTAATACACTTAGAATTTACAGGTGTCACAGGCCTCTACTTTGACTGTGAAGATTTTAGTGTGAAGCCTTTCTTTGTTCTCTTTGATGTTAAAAGGGGAACTGTTTCAGAGCAGGTTTTTAATAGAACTCCAGCTCGAGCACTGTAATGGAGAATACATCTGTACTTCCAAAGGAGTCATATAAAAGTGTGTTTTAAATTAAATTTTTTATCAATTATTTAGCATTTCTTGTTAACTAGGTATACCATATACACTAGATGTTGCAGAGGTGCCACAATACTCAGTTAGCAGTGGACTAGAGAGAAAGCATAACTCTGCTCTTAAAGGAGCAGAGGATTTTCTTCTGTGAGCTAATCCTGTGTGCCAATAGTTTGTTGCTTTAATCTGTCATTGTTTGGGGCGGAAATTAGACTGGTGTTGCTGTTATAGTTCCATTACTCTTACCTATTACAGTAATTTTCCCATATTAACTGATGATAAGAAGCAGTTGTTGCAGTCCTTCTAGAATAATACAATAATCTTTTTTAGCTGTCAGTTCATACCTCTGTAATCTGACAAAATAGATTCTTACTCAGTCTCACAACATGTCAGTCTTGCCTCTGAGGAGGGTTACCTCTTGCTACTGTAGATCATCTCTTGTGATGTCTTTCAATAGAAGCTTTCCCCTGCATTTGGGTAGTTTATCAAGTCCAAGACCCATGGAAGAGGGAGATCACAATTCTTCATCATATTTCAAGCTTATTTTTACAGTTGGGTTATATCTGAGACTCAGAGTAGTTCTGGGTCAAGTAACTAATGTCACTGTTTGCGAAAATCCAGGATGGAGGGAGATGTGTTTTATCTAAAATAAAAACTGGTAAGGCAGTTAAATCAAAATGATAGAATGAGCCTAGATTTGTGGTTATATCAGAGCCAGAAAGGTTTTTTTAATGAAATCATTGATGATAATTGTATTGTTAGCAGTGATACAAATTTGCTAGTCAAAACCACTAACAGTGGAGGAGGTCAAAACCCCATTTTTTATGGCCTGTTTGTGGTTTAATGGTGCACCAGTACTGTCTGAGTGGTTCAGTACATGGAGGGAAAGGAAGAAAGCACCATTAACACCCCTGCAAACTCAGTGCACAGTGACAGGGACCTCCATTTTCTTAACACAGGTGTTCACCAGATCAGCTTCACTGTCTCAAGCATCAGCTGCATGAACCTCTCATTTCTGTCTGAGTTTATGCTTTGATTCCTTTAGCGGAAGCTGAAGCAGCAACCCTCACTTTTACTGTTAAAGCATGTTTGAATGAGGGAGAATCCTACAGCTAATCATACTGAAATTAATGTGGTTGTTTCTTCTGTGTTGGCTTCAGCAGCATGAAAGGACAATGAAGTGGTACATTGGCCCTTTCAGATAGGTCACTGAAAGCCTGGGGTGGTTGTTATCAACATCTGCCTTCTGTGAAAAAACTGCCGAGATAGAGCTTTTTCTACGTGTAAACAGACATTTATTCATATTGTCAGGTCTTACTGAATATTGCAGTTAAACGCTAATAAGATTAGGTAAATTCCAACTTCAGTGTCAAAAATCCTTTGTAAATTTATGGTAACCCACTAGTAGCAAAGTATTTTTGAACTAATTTCTTTTTTTATTAGCAACCTTTCTAGTAATTGTGTAAGGGGCATATGGCTGAATTGTAAAAGATGGCTATTCAAGATTCCAAGAATTTTCATTTTACACACTTCTGTATACTCAGGAAAATACATGATTCAGATAGGACATTTCTTGACTTCCTGGTAAGACAAGGACAGTAGCTTTTCAGGTTTTATTTGTTATTGGAGAAAGACTCTTTAGTCAGTGATATTTCAAGATTCACTGACACAACCAAAAATCAGTTACATGTGATATCCCAGGTAACAATAGTACTTAGTACCTAAGAAATAACAATTTGGTTAAAACAAATCCTAGATTTGATAGTGCTTATATACAAGGTGAAAATAACGTGCATGTTAAAAAAAAACATTTGAGTGGTGTATTTTTTGAATTTTTGGTCATCGTCCCTCCCTCCACGCCCCCCCCCCCCCCCCCCCAGACATGTAGCTTAGACTAAGATCTTGAGTTTCTGCTTGAATGAAGGGGTGGCTTGTTTTCCTTGCTTCACAAGCTCTAAACTGAGTTAGCATAGGGATTTTATCTGGTGTAACTTTGCAGTACAGGTTAACTTCCACCTTCATTGTAATGGCTCACATGGACTATACTTCATATATTTGTGGAACAGTACTGTGTCGTTTTTCCCATTTCATGTGCCAGCATAGATGGGGAAGGTAATAGATTTAGTGAACTCAGAAATAGATTTAGGAATTTTTTTCACTGGAGTTGCGCTCCAGTCAAGCTCTAAGGTCAACCTCTAGTGCCTGTAATTTAATAAATATGGAGAGTTGGACATGTTGTGTTTCTAAGGTAACTTTTAGCTGCCCTTTAGTAGAGAGAGGGTTTCTGGGACAGACAGGCTGTCTTTTGAATGATGCTGGGTACGTTTTTTCCCCCGAAGTCCACAGTGGCAGTGGGGAACAGGTCAGAACTGAAACACCTTTCCCTTTCTCTACTACTGCTAGAAGATCAGTGTCACATAGGTGGTTCTCTCTCCTTGTCTTTTTCATTGAAACATGGATAGCGACCTTCCGAAGTGACAAGAATCTCAGCAGTTCCTTGAAGATCTACAAATACTGCTTGCTGAGATGGCCAACTTCGCAAACAGATGTTGTTCATAAAACTTACCTTATTTCCTTTAATATGCATTTTTAGAGGTTGAAGTGCCAATGCTGATTTCTGTTAAATTTCGATGCACCTACCTTCCGAGTAATTCAGAAATTTTTATTGTTTGTTGTGAAGTAGTGAAGTGCTGCACAACTGGGCTAGATTTGAACTTAGTCTTCAGCTATAGGGAAGTTGAGGTGGTAGTGAAAAGGCTCAATTCTTAGGAAGATTGAACCTTGCAGAGCCTAAAACTACTCCCAGATATGTAGCACTTCCCAATGAATATATGGTTTATTTAATGTTGTCCTTAGTATTGAGTGCAGTTCCAGATGCTGGCTCTGTAAAGCTCTGACTGGAGAAAGAGGCTTTTCTTATTCCAGAAACCTGATGGCAGTCGGTTTTCAGTTGACACAACAGTTTGAGTTAACTTCAGTAAGTCTCTTTTATTCTAGAAAGCAGTTCTTAAAAAGTAAATATGTTTTCAGAAGTTAATGATTTTCCCTTTAGGCTTTCGACAGATAGGTACAATGGCCTGACAACAGCTTTGGTTTTGAACTTGTCTTATGCAACAATCCCCTCCCTCTGTGTTTCTGTCTTGGTTTTACATGTATACCAACCTAACTTATCCTGCACAATTTTTATGCCAGTACCTTTCCGTAAAAGAAGGCTGTAGGGAGCCTCTCCAGTGAAGATTTGGGTGTGCACAGTAAGTGTTTTGAGAAATGCTTTAAAGAACACAGTAAATTACTCAGGACAGGATATATTTAGGTAACTCTTCATGTTGTTTGTGAGAGAAAAGAGGGAAAAATCTGTTAGTATTGCAAACTGTAGAAGTTCTTAAGGCTAAAGATGTCTAATACCAAAGATGTGCAGAATTTTCTTGTACCAGTTCCCTTATGATATAAAAGATATGTTGAGGTAACAAGGAATAGCTCAAATAAAACTGAATAGAGAGTTTAGGTGAAAAGTAACTGGCTCCCTACCACCATTTCTCATGCCTTGGTCAGGTAGTTTTGGGCTTGTGGATAACATGGCGTGACCTGAAATAAGTTCTAAAATGAAATGCAGAAACTTGAGAGGTGCTTGTGAGTGCTAAGTGACATCCTTTAATCTTGACAAGCTCACCTGTAAAAGTATGAAAGGGACAAATTGCTTTCATTTTGATCTTATCTTCTATTAGAAATTACAGGATAACTTGGAAGGTGAACTGAGGGAGAAATATTTGTGGGTAGAATTCTTATCCCTTACATTTGTCATTATGTTTGAACATCTAGTGGAATTTATTTGCTTCTCACTGTTTTCCAATTACTTCAGCAACAAAAGGAATTAAAAAAACAGTCTCTTCCCTTTACATGGCTTCCTTACCTCAAAATCAGTTTATATCATCCTTGCAGCATAATACTACTGTTATTATTTTGTGATGTAGTTCAACATACACCTTCTTACAAAGGCCCCCGCCTTACCCATTTTTCTTACTATCTGAAATATGAAAGTATATGACCCTTATGAGAAGGTCTTGTAGTAGAATAGAATTACTGCTCAGTAGTTTTCTCTCAGGGAGATCTGGGCAGGTAAGTGGTCATCTATGAACACTTCTGAAAAACTTGCTGGGTCTGATTTTTAAAGGGGAAAGAAAATATCTGATTTGCATTCTTACAGCTGTGAGTGTCTCTAAGTAGAGAAAACTCTACCACTGACTGGTGGTAGTGAGTCAAGAGTCAAGGTAATTGCTTCTTGTTGGTTGATACAGGGCTCCTTTAGGGTGGTTTATGGCATTATTACTGTAAAACTGTCAGGATCCATTATCCTGACATCCCTTTGGGGGACTGACTGAAGACTGGAGGAGAAAGTCTTGCTTCCAGGCACAGTAAGTTCAGTGAGGGACAAGTTGGTGCATCTTTTTGCGTTGAAGGCTCTGATTTTCACACTAGCTGTCATGAAACAATAACATAGAACTTAGCATGTCTCTGTGTGGGAAGGATGATAGACTCAAGCTGTAAGGCACAAATCTGTCAAATGAAGATCCTCACTGCATCTATCTTACATGAATATTATCTTTTGCTGATGTCTGGACAGATCAGTATGGTAGTTAATACAGATGTGGTGATGCTTTCTGAGCATAATAGACTAAAGGATTTGTGTACATAGTCCTCTTGAAACCAAATATAGAGACAACACTGAGAAATCAGTACCTTAAAAAAACATTAAGTAAAATCTTCAGTTTCATTTATGTGGAAAGAAATCACCAATTACACCATCTATAATGCTCTCAACAGTAAACCACAATAAAAGCGGTAAGAAAACTCCCATGTATCTCAATATAATTACAGTTGGGTTTGCATATATGCGTGATACTGGAGCTGTAAATAGACAGCATCAAGTGATGTTACCAAAAATGTGTTGGCTACTTAGAGAGTTCCACTGAAGTAGCCTCACGTGAATGGTGAAGCGTGGTGTTTACTGTACAATGGTGATGGAACACATCTCAGAGACAAATTCGTAAGACTAATATTAAATGTCATGTTTGAAATCAGTTAACTCATGTTCAGCTGATTTTTCCAAACTTGACTTGATTTTATTTTTCGTGAATACTTTAAAAATCTTTACAGGTTGCCGAAATTTCTAATTTCTGATCTGACTAGAGGTGTAAAATGTATGGCAGATATAGTGGTTTCTATGTGTCATTTGTGTGTTCCAAGTTTTAAAGGGAGCTCATTTGGTAATTGAACTTTCTGAAGGTCTCTGAAGGTTTCCCATAAGCAGTGGTATATGAAAAACTTCTTTCTGCCCTTTTCTGTAGGTTTAGGTGCAGGTGATGGTTACCTGGAGGGCAGGTTTTCTTAGGTGTTCTTACCTGCTTTTGGATAACTGTATCTTATGAGCTACTTAGAGGAAAGATCAGTGTTACTGGCTCAAAGTAAGTCTGGCTTAAGAGAATTTGAGACTTGTGAGGGTTTATGAAGCATGTGACTGTAGGCAGTTAAAAATACTTCAAAAAGTGCTGAAGGATCATTGAAGATGACTTTATTTGGTTTTTTCCACCAGTTAATTGCAAAAATTATAGGCTAAACATAAGTGCAGACAAATAATAAAATTCTCTAGGAGGATCTCCCTGTAAAGTTAAAACTGAAGCCATGGCTGAGTTTTACTTGGTCAAGACTTGATTTCAGTAGAAGCTGTCTTGAGTCTGGAACTTCCCTTTATATTATACTTGCTGTAATATCCTCCCCAGTTCCAGAGGGTAAGAAACTCTTATTTTTATTTGATTTGACTGTATTTGCTCCTTTCTACAAGATGCAGGCAGTAAGACAACAGTTTAATTGGATATCGCTACAGAGGGTGCTGTTACAGCTGAATGTAGATTTCTTGTATACAAGTATGTCATGACTTAGAAAATTGAGTTAGGCTGGCAGAAATGTGCACCATGTCTCAGTGTATTTCACACTCTTCCTAGGGGCTATATTGAAAAAAAAAAGTAAAAAATTGTAAATTGAAATTTTACCTTTTACAGCTCTTGTTAGCTTTCCTCTTGACAGTCTGACATCGAAATTCAGTCTCTGAAAACTCAGTACCTTCACAGTCTGGAATGAAAGAAATACATCAGTGCTTTTGAGGAGTAATTGCTTTTATCAATTATAAAAGCAGCTTCTGATCATGGTTTAACCTATTTGTATGGTTTTTAAAATCAGAACAATTTTGAAAATTGCATTTAGAAATTAAGGCCAAATTTGCCACTGAAGTACTCAGGTGAAGAGGGTGACATCACCGCATGCTCTCCTAATGTAAGGCATCAAGAGCATCTTAATACAATGTAAAGAAGAGTGTAATAATGGAGAAGAATAATGAGTGTAGCAGATCTCTGCTAAGTTTTCGTGACTTGATGATGATTTTTCAGACAACTTGCAAGAATTTCAGGGCCTCAGATTTCAGGCTATGTTCCCGTTTTCTGTTGGTTTGATACTTCCCTAGCCTGGGTGTCGTTCCAACAAGGCAGCAGCTGTTTGCTACCAAATATAGCTAGCAGGACTTGCTGATCTTGACGCCATCCAACGAGTGGTGTATAAGCCTCTTTTGGACTCTGTGATGCCACCTGATTTCATTGTGTCTCTTTCCTGTGCTGTTGAAAATTCAGCTGTCCTACCTACTTTGCATAGATCAGGGCCCCCCAAAATACTTGGGGATCAAATATAGCCTTCACATTTCTGGATCTTGCTTTTCCCAGACCTAACAAATCTGGAACAGTGCTAACAAATTACCTCTTATAGGAGCTTTTTTCAGATGCAGTAGAAGAAATAATTGTGGCTTAGACTATACGTATATTTAGCAATTTTATATACGGGATGTCTTTTATCTGGCAGGTTGCTAACAGTGCACTTAGGACAAATTACACCACACCAATAACCTTTACTACTGCCTCGAAATCTGCAATATTTTAAAGACTTTGTGTTTTGTATGTCACGAAGGAGAGAGGTAGGAGCCTTTTCAAAATACCCTGAGAATTTACTGCTATTTTTGTATTCTGTGTCAGTATCTATGACTAAAGATGTTTGTTTCTCTTTGGCCTCTACTTTTATCTTTAAAGAATGACCTGATATAGGTTTCTGAGTTTCAGATGATTTATTAATTATGTTAGGGAAACTGACTTTGGTTTTCTGCTTGATGTAGTAGTCATCACCAACGTATCCAACAGGATTTTTAATTATTTTGGTAATTTTCTAGTTAAAAGTTTCTCACTAAACTTGTTCATTACTAAATCAGAACCTTATTACTAAAGGCAGCAAGAGTGATCACCATCCAAGCATGAAACATACTACGTTTAAAGACTGTTATTTTTTTGACCAAGTTAAAAATAATTGTTGCAAGATCAAGAGGAAAACTCACTAGTCATGCTCTGTATTGCTGGGTGGAATGTAAAAGTTCTTTGGATCCATAGTTATTCTAGTTTTAAAATAACTTTGAGGATCAGTTTTTGTTTGCTTCTTTTAGGTGTTGTGATGGATGCAGCAGCACGTTTTTCACTTGTATTTCAGATGACTATCATGAGAAACCCTGAAATAGGTTTCCAGTAGACTGCGTACAAATCTGAAATTTATCCCAATTATTATTAATAAAAATTCCAAGTTATTAATGACTAGTTGTCTTTTTCACATATACATACAAGATGATCAAAACTACAAATTTTCAAAATGTTCAGTAAAGAAAAGAAAAAATCAAGTTGAATGACAATATTCACAGAACTTTCAGATATTCCTTTTGTCCAGCTCACCTTTTCCATCACCTCTGTTTCGGGAAGTTTTTAAGAGCATTTTTAAGAGGTTTTTTTAGGGGAACTAGTTTCAGTTTTTCCTGGTTTTAGTTGTTATGAAGTACACCATTAAAATATTAAAGAAGCTTTTACAATGATAATGTGTTCTTGATTTGAATTTTGCTTTTAGCTTTCTCAGAGCGGATGTTACTGATAGAGGTTTAAATAATCCTAGCAGTTTTTCCTCTGGACACACTGTACGTATATTTTTCTTCCTTTCAAGAGGAAGTACAGGGAAGATAAAGAAGGTAAGTAAAAATTACATTCTTTTAGCTCTCCAAGAACACATTTAAATTGAGTGTCAACCATGGATCATGGCACTTGACTGCATTAGTATGGTTATTTTTATTCCTGAAAGGTTTATTACAAAGTAATCTATATTCTCTAGTCCAGTTATACAATTGGTCTGAACACTGAAGTCCCATAGAGCTTTTGAAGCTGGGACGTGTAGCAAAGAGCATTTCAGACAATTTTAAAGAAACAAAAAGAAACGAGTTCTGAGTCATCAGCTGTCAGTATTGAAATACATTTTTCTAACATTGTGATATAATTGCCAGCTCTATTAATGTGATGTGTGTTATTGCATTGGTTATGGCTGATATTCCAAAGTCAAATAATCGTAGTTTTTCCTCCTTGCTTTATCAAGCAAATTGTCATTTTCTGTTGTTTTTTTCTTTTTCTTTTGAGGCAGGATGTTCCTCTGTGCTTTTCAGAATGGGATATTACATGGCTTTTTCACTTCAAGATTACTTTTTCCTCTTCATTTTAACCCCAGCCATATAATTTTCAATCTCATTTCCATTAGGGACTTCTCAAACTTACTTCTTGTAGCACATTTATAGGTGTAAACAAAGTAGTAGCTGCTGGTTTGTTCCTCCTGTTTCCCATTTAACTTTAAAAATATTTTTCTGGCAGTTATATATTAGTACTTTCCATTGGTGAATTGACCTTTGTGTGGAAAGCCACCGCAAAGGGCGAATACCATAATTTGAAACTCAGTCTTGCAAATAGACCATAAGAGATTGATAGAACTTCCCTGTTTTCCATCAGCGTTGCACACCCTTTATTGTTTCACATAAATGAAATGTTCCTCTGAGATGAATAGCCGAGATACTGGCTATGGTCGTAAAATATCAGAACATGAATCAGCTCCTTGAAGTTTACAGATTCCCTAGTTCTCTGTAAGATTTTACATTAACTTTGGGGTTTTTTTACTTCTGAAGTAATCCAGTAGTTGTCTCTTTCTCCTAAAAGTTTGTCACTGGAATAACTTAAACCTTTCAGTTTCCAGCATCATCTGGAGTTCTTAGGTTGAATGCCCAACTGGACCCTTGACAAAGTTAAAGAACAGAAGTTGTTACTGTGTGTTTTAATGTCTGATTCTGATGGTTTTATTATTTTATTATTCCGATTTTGAAGTGCATGGTGTTAAGACTTGATGACCTTTACTATACACCTTCACATACATGTCTTAGCTGGACTATTGTCTTTTTGGTCCTCCCTTGTCTCTGTTTTTGAAGTCTCAAATAGTTATCTGTGCCAGCCGAGTCGTTTCTGCTAAGTGCTGAGCAGTGACAGCCACAGACAGTGCGGACAGCTACAGAATCTATTTTGTTCCTGTGGTGGTTTTTGCTTTCAAGGTTGCTTGTGAGAGTGGGGTCCTAGAAGGCAGGAGTGTGAGCATTGCAGTCAGAATGAAGGGGAAAGTAAGCATAAAATATTCTTCAGTGAGTCTGAATAAAAAAAAAAAGGGACACAGACCATTCCAATGGCTTTTCTTCTAATACGGTAGTATATGGGTGGCAGGATGATCATTTACAATCTTAGTGACTTCTATAAAAGATATCATTGTTCTTTCTACTAACTTTTAGAGGGAATAAACAAGCAATCTGAATGAAAGTGTTTTGTTATTTAGAGCAGTGCTGTATGAGGAGCAGTGGTGTTTTCTCTCAGGCTGCCTAGGCAGCTTTCTGGAGGGGTACAATTGACTGGAAATCCTGGTCTCATTCTGTAGTGCTGTCTAAACCGGTAGCATTTGTGCTTTGGGGGTGTTTTCTGTAACACATATTCTCTGCTCTGATGTGGTCTTTGAGGGTCACTGAACTGTGAGATTTGGGTTACTGTGATTTAGTTACTGACCCGCAGAGTGGTTGCAAATGAGTCACTTCTGCTTTCGATGCCTCAGTTTCCTTCTACCAAAGTGATGTGTATGATGCTGTCTTGACATGAGAATAGCCTTGTTGGATGAAAATGGGTTTCATCTGCTTTGCGTCCTGTCTCTAGCACTTGGTATCAGATGCTTAGGAGAGACTGTATGAACAGCACAAGCACGTTTTCCAAAGCTATTCCTGAGCTTCCATCAGTCTGAGGCTGACAAATTTCTTTTCCAGACGTGGTGGTTCTGATATTCTTACCTGGGTTTTATTCATATGTGCAGTTTCTCCAGTTGGGTTTTTAACCTGTTTCTTAAAAATTGTGAATTGTAAAATTTCAGCGTTCAGAACACGGGCAAAGTTTAAGAAATTACATATGAAGAGCACTTATTTTAGCTTCCACTTGCATCAGGCTGCTGATGACAATCTTATACTATGAAAATAGCCCTGTCTTTGAAATGTGTTTTGCATTCAGGGATGAATGAATTAAACTTTATTTTTAAAAATGTCTATAGTTTTTCAAAGGCTGATGGAGGAGATCAGGAACTGTGCAAATACATCTTTCACAAGTAAGCATGCCCATTGTTTTAGATTAAATAGAAATCAAATTAATTTTGCTCATATTTGAAGTGTATGTATGCTAGAGCTAAAACAAGAAGGCCAGAGATATAAGCAGAATTTATTCTGCTACCCAGTGACAGAAAACTTTGTATGACTACTCAAGGAATAAGGTTTTCTGCTAAGTTTTCCTGTGCTAAGGAACTGGAAGAAGAGTCAAGGATCTTTAGGAAGTTAATTTACCTTTGTGGAATTAAAACTTGGGGGTTTTAGATGCTTCCATATTAATGATTAGCTTTGATAATAACTTTAAAATTATTTGATATATGAGCATATCATTCAGTGTTCCATTTGGTTGCAAATCTCTCCCAGGCTTGAAACCTTTCACGGTAAGTAATGTGTGTGTATAGAAATCATATATAACATTCACAGGGCTAGAAGAAATGGTAAAACTACCAGTTCCCTTACTGCTGTTGTGATGTTCAGATAATAGTAGAGTTTTTATAAACAGGAGTGAAGTCTTTCAGAAAGTATTTTGAATATTGATTTGAAGTGCAGCTACATATTTGTCACAACATAGCATATGCTACAGGCTACCAAGTTTCATGAGCCAGGTAACAAGAAAATCACTTTTTGTTACTCCTTGCCTCTAACAAAGACCTAATTTAACAGTTATGTGCAGTGGACTCTTCTTTTCACTCACATTTTTTGTTTTTTCTTTGTATACTAGTTGGTGGAACAAGTTTATCCATCACAGGAGGTTTTAAGGTCATAACTTACTTTGTGATGAATTTGTGTCATGGCTTGCATTTAAAATACTCAGTATCACTATAAATCCAAAGATGCAAGCTCATGCTGTAGCGCTGTGTGCTACCTAGCTCTGAAATCACTGAAAACTAGAGCGATACGTTAATATGCGCGTTGCTGTGGAAGGATTGGCTGGCTTTTCCTGATGCGTGGCTGTTGGAACTAATCAGATTGTGCCTAAGAGCATCATAAAGAAAAATTTCAATAATGCTTAGCCCTCTTGGAAGCTCCGTTGTTTTAGTTGTCACACTCACTTCCATTTATTTGGTCTGGGTGTGCGGTTTGGTTAAAAGCCACAATGCTGAATCTGAAAACAGATTTTGTTTAATTTTACAGTGGGTTATTCCACACACATCCACAGCAGGCCGCCTGTTATGGTAACAGTCAAGTTAGTTGAGGGTGGAAGTAGAGTTTTGACTCTAAGTAGATTGTATAACAGATTTAGCAACCAGTTTCATAGCGTCACCTTTGGATTTTGAGAGTGTGTTTTCAATTGTGGGAACAATTGAAACAACTACACAACTGAAAACTTTTGTTTTGTTGTTTGAGCAGTCCTGCAGATTTCTTTGAACAAATGGACTTGACCCTTTTCTTGGAGAGTACTTGTTTTATCTTATTTCAGTCTGTGTGAATTTAATGTCTAATGGCAGATGTAGTGGTTGGTAGAATGTCCCAGGCATGTCTTAAAAATAGTAATGTGCCTAACCAAAATGTTGAATTCAAAATCAGCTGCTCATTTAACTCACTGCTTCATAAGCAAAAGAAATTGAATTCTTGTTCATAGCTTAATAATTGTTTATAGGAATTAATAATTGTTAATAATGGTTCATAGCAAATAATAGTTTGAGATGTGTTTAGTTTTCCACGTTGATGGTCGGTTGTCCAGTTGGCAGACATATGTTAGTGCGTTTTGCTGCATTTTAGATTTATTTATTTTAATAGTTTTGGTTTGGTAGGTTCAGTTGTTTACATCACATTTTTAGAATATGAAGGCTAAACTTCACATTGAATTATTCAGAGCACGTTATCATCCCCAGCGGGTGCTTTCTTAAAAGCATTTTCCTAATTCTGGCCTGTGTGTGGCTGAAAGATGCTGGCGGTTAGCAACTGTCTCAGAGCAAGATTAATTCTACGGGCCTTGTGATGGTTCTTTAACCTGAGGTTATTATTGTAGTGGAGTAGTTTTGAAGAATCTAGGGAAAGTTCTCAGTTCTTGTTTGCCACACTGACACCTTGGTGGTTGAAATCATGTCAGTTGCCCCTAAGCTGCTGATATTTTCTGCTAAGGAAGAGGCCGCAGGTCCAATTTCTGTGTGCGTATTATGAAGATTTATTTAACCACAAACAGTGCATTTGCTGTTATTTCAAAACATCTGTTTTGGGGCAGTGATTGAATTAACGTCAGGAAAGAACTTTTGAGTGGATCCAGACCAGGAAAAGCTTGCTTCTTCCCTGGCTTGGATTGCACAGGCGTTACTGGGCAGAAATGGCTGCAGCTCTCTTGGCTTGATTTGGTTTTTCTGGAATAGTACAGCCTGTGTGAGGTCAGGCATATTGCTCAATAACACTGCAGAGCTTTTGTTTATTCTGGAGTTAGCTTTCCTGTGGAGATAAACCCTGTTGTTCACTTTACTGCGAAGATTAACCGCTCCATGCCGTTTTTCCCATGAACTGTGGGAGAGCCTGTCTCAGCCTCAGAGGGTAGATCGTTCACAGTGTATTGGAGGATAAATGTTACCTCGTGGGGCTGAGCGAGATCTTTGCAACAGGAGATAGATGCTATATTTACCTTCTGAAGCTGGTGTTCTTTGTGCTTAAAAGTTGGTTTGTTGTGGTTTATGGTTCTATGTTTTGGGTGTTCTTCACATTTTTTCATGCTGGAGGAACTCCCCCCACCCATTAGCCAAAATTTATAGTGTGTATTCAAGACTGAACAGCTACTAGAGAATATAAACAGTAAACAAAAACTGAACAGAAAAGCTGGAATGGAATGTTGAGTGTTTGGTGCTTCACCTATAAATGTGCTGTTCTAATATTCTTAATCTTATTTTCTTTCTTGCAAATCAATTTTCATCACTAATTTTAAGTCTGAGAAATAGCACAAGTGTATTCAATTAGAGTGCAATTGGAATTTTATTTCTGCTATTAGAAAGGAATATATTCTTAAAAATAACTACTTAAGTGTGTATCAAATATGCTTTAAAGATTTTTGATCCCAACCAACTCACAGGGAAGCTGTTTTTAGGAATATAACTTGTTAACTAGAATGTCAGGACAGTTCATATACTAGAACTTTCAAAACGCACAGGAAGCATGAAATTTCTTTTCAAAATTGACTTTCAGAGGCAAGTTACTTCCCTGCAGCAAGGAAATGTATCTTTCTATCTTGATTTTGTTCTACTGATTCAGATAAATAGGAGTGAGTAAAACTGGAGGAGAAAGAAGACAAGTTGTCTTCCTGAAAAATCCAGCACCAGAAAATCCATTTTTGGTTTATCTCCTACATTCCCTGATCAACATGGTGAAAAGACTTTTATTTAATGAGCTTTAGAACTTGATCTCTCTGGATCTATTTTTAGTACTTACTGTCACTCTGTACATCTTCCCAGCAACTGCCTCTGATTTATTACTCTGAAACTGCAGTATTATTTATTATCTTCCAGTGCGCAGGGAAGTCCTATCTTGTGCTTACACGTCACATACTTTTACAGTTTAATATGCTAATTCCACTGTTACTTTCACAGAGTAACACAAAAAGAATAAGTTTTCACTATTTGGAAAAGCAGAGCTTCATTTCTTTCAAAAGCAAAAATGATTGTGTGGTAGTTAATTGTCCCTCACGAATTTTCCCTTGACGTTTTACAAAACCCCACAAAGGGCGGAGGTTTTCAGAAAGACTTCGTATCATCTTAATTTCAGCAGTACTGGCGACAGGCCTACCATTCCTAAAGCCTGGTTTTGAAAGCTGGGGGAGGTGTAGTCATAGCTGGAGACATGAACTCTATTATATGAGGTGTTTTCATTCAGTTTTATTTTTGCCCCCATGAATTGTGCATTTTCTGCATTAAGGCATTGTCTTTTTTTAATGTCAAAATTCATAAAGCAGTGATACACACACATTGAAGTATGGTCTTTGCCTGTGAAAGAATGTCCTTGTTATGTGAATCCAGAGAACACATTATCTAACTCATTTATTTCTTTGTGTTTCTGGATGCTGGGATCCCTGAAGAGAAGGGTGTGGGCATGGACAAGATTCTCACATTCAAATGGAAGTTTTGTCAGCTTTTTTTCCTGAAAGCGTAAACATAAAGAGAAGATAGAGTGGTTTTGCTTACAGCTAAACTTTAGTATAAAAGGGCCTCAGATCAAATAAGATAATCTTGCTAAGTAACTTCTTGGAAAAACTACAGCATCAGAGATTAGTATATGGATTTGTCTTAATGAAGATGCCGTGCATTTAAAGAAATCATGCATCTTGGCTGAACTTTTTTGAGTGTGTATAAGAGGGAATGAGATAACAATACATTAATTTAATGAACTTGAGTTTGCGAATATTTGTTCTCCCTTGTAACAAAGGTCTTCTGTCTATTTTTGTTTTTTCCATTTGTTATGAGTCAAATCCATATGTATCCATCCCCCAGTTCCTGCTGAGGTTACTGAAAGCTGAGGATTCTGGACAGTCTCTGCTTTAGGATAAAGGAATATTCAGAAACATCTTGATTGTTTGTATTTTCTTGTATACAAGTGACTGTCAGGTTTAATCTCCTTCTGCCTGAAAGTACTGATCTGGTTATAGAGCAGGTAGTGAGTAGGAGGGCATTACGGATTCACACTGCTCCAACACCCAGTCAGCATTCATCCGAGAGCTCTAAAATGTGAGATTAGGAGCCTGAGATACCTTGTTTGGCTGTTGAAGTGAAATGAGATTGTGATTTAGGAGCTGTTCTGAACAGCAATAGAGAACAGTTAGCTGTTACCTCCAAAAGCAGGGTGATGCATTAGAATTAGATGACATCATGAAAATGTGTACTCATTTCTTTCTCTTTTTTAGAGATACTAGCTTTGTTCCTGTTGCTGTTCTCAACCAAGAAACTGAGCAAATATGTAATTGACACACATATAATGCAAATATCACATTTCAGTTTTTAAATAATGGTTGCCTAATATAAATCCTAACATTTTTCGTCATATCTGTAGTGTGACTCCAAAGACAGAACAAGCTGAAGGACAAGTCAGGTATCTGGAGCTATATCTGGCTGTGGAAGCATGGGAATTCAGAGCAAAGCTCAAATGTATTTAATACCTTAATCTGAACTCCTTCAGGTGTGTTGAAAATGTAGGTTTTTTTCCTGTTCAGTGGGGTGTCTGGGAATATTCCTGAACAACTATAATGGGGGAGATTGAGGGAAGTTTGCTTCCCTAATTGCTTTACCTGCAGCTATTGACCTTTATTGTTTTGAGAAGAGTGTCTCTAAATGAAAGAGCTGATAAAGTTTTAAATTCTAAAGTTTAATTTAAAACATAATTGATAATTCAGAAGTGGCTGCTTCTTTCAGACAAGCTACACCCCTTGGACAACTGATAAAATGTCTCTGTACTTCAGTTTCCCATCTTTAGAAAGTGGTGCAGCTGTTTATATAGCAGGACTACTGTGAAGATGAATTCCTTTAGTTTGTGGTGCAGCTGCATATTCTGCTGAAGTAAATAACTGTATGTCTAGGGCACATTGTGCAAGACTAGTCAAGTGACAGCCCAGTTCCTGCTGCCATGTTTTTGTAAGCAATTATCTTGTTTGCTTTATATCATGTTACTGCAGTAATGTAGATACACCATTACTCCTACCCTAGTTGGTAGAGGCACGTGAAATGAATTTTTGTTAAGTCTTGGGTATTTTGTTTTGGGTTTAAAATTGTAATCTGTGGTTCAAAAGAGAAGTTAGATTTCATTAAACAAAAGTTGAAATAGCATTTCTCAGACTGCAGATGTAATAAGGGAAGAGAGTTATTGGAACCTGGTGCTGTCTTCAAAATGTTAAGTGTGTATATTGCTACTTTCCAGTTCTGCACGTTCTCTTCATTGTAAAGCTTGTCAATGGAATTTCAGGCTCGCTTTAAGTGTAGGCTGGAGAAATTAGGGCAGAAAAAAAGTAAATGTATTAAAAATGTACTATTAACTGTCTCTAATTGTTTCTCCTTAATGGAGATGAACATGGTCTAATAAATACATTCTGAGAATTGGATGCCAGGAACTGAGGAGGGTACAAAAGTATTCCTTCTTAGAAAAAATTATCTGTCTATCTGTCTTATATCTATCCATATTAGAAAATAAAATGGACAGTGTTCAGAATATGACGACATTGAAAGGAACTCTTTACAGAAAGGAACAAATAATCCAAAGGGATTAAGGAGGCTTAAGTGATGTAATTGTAGAACTGTTTCAGTCTTTTTGTAGTAACATTAAATTCAGGTTTCAAGGAAGTAATTTCATGTTTAGGAATACCTTCTAGCCATTTTGTCTTCTTCAGAAAGTCAGTATTAAATACATTGATAATCTGCTTCTTCATTCCGTATTATATTTTTTACTGTTTCTTTCCAGCATGAAATGGTTCATTATTATCCTTTCGTTCTAGTGATCCCATCTGCAGCATTTTGTCTTCTGAGGCAGACAGAAAGCAAGTAAGGTTTGGTGTGTGGTTATATATATGGAGAGGAAAGCTCTGGCAGTGCTTTATATTTATAGAAGCTCTTTTATCATTGGAGGTGGAAAAATAGCAAGTTATGATATAGACATTGAAAATAAATGATTCCTTAATTTTTATGTAGGGATGGAGCTACTTAGGATTTTGAATGCACAGAATTCACTTTAGGTCCATGGCTGACTAAAAGCTTCCAAGTCCTGCTTTTACTGTGGATTTGAACGTGTAAGTTCAGTTTATTCAGAGCTAAGCTTTGCCTTGCTTCAAAGGGAACCATGTGAAACTGATACTGACAGAAAACCGTAATGTGAACAAAACTCGTAGGGATCTTGGCCTACAGATCAGAAGTCTGTACTCATTTTGATGCAGAGCTAGTATTTGATATATGTAAGCAACTTTGCATCTGCTGAATTTTGCATTATAAAAATTTCTGACCTTTGTAATTTTATTTTCTCCTTTGATGTGCTGTCACTCATCGGTATTAATAACACATACTTTGAGTAACTTTGTGTGATGGGATGAGGGTAATGATGGTGCAATCTTTAAACAGAACAGCCGTCGAGCAAACTTCAGTCTTTTAGAATGTGGGAACATGAATTACACACTGTGTAAGTAATAGCAGACGAAGGACCTCTATTAGAGCTGCAACACTTACTGTATTGTAGATCTGAGTGTACTAATATGCACCTATTACAGGAACTTATATCCCTTATTGCCTGTCATATAGAATATTTTGTGTTTAAGGCTTTAGCTTGGCTTTGGGAATTCACATTGTCACATCCAAATTATCATGTTTGAAAGAAAAATGCAAGTTTAATTTTCAGATTTTATTCAAAATACTGTCCACTGTTGTAAGTGTTGTCCAGTGTTCTGCAGTAGGATTGAAATCGTGTTACTCTCCTCTTTGCTGATATAACACCACAGTTACAGAGCAGTTCCATGTCCTGACAAAAGCAGACAGGGAAACAGTGGCTGGGAACTAGCTTGTAGTTTTGCAGGACACCTGATGTGTTGCTACACCTGAAATAACTAACAGTTAGCAAATGTATTATCTCCTGAACTTTCTGGAAAGATTTTAGGGTCCTTTGGACAAAAGATTACATTTCAGTTAGAGGTTTTATTAAGTAATTATTTTAATGAATTACTGAATTACTTTCTAGTGGGACGATGATTTTTTTTCTTTCTTTTTTCTCCTTTTAACATTTTGTTCATTTTATTTCCCAATATTGCTGTATTTGGCCTGTTAGAATTTAGTCAATCTGAATCTGGTTATTTTAGGTATCAAGCAGAGTAAGATTCTTAGAAATTTTATTTTTTAGAATTTTTATTTTTTAGAAGTAATAAAATCGGCTGATTTTAAGAGGATTGTTGACGTGTAATAAATAAGTGTGCACTTCTAGCTTGTTGCAGTCCTCATTGAAATGAGTTCCTGTAGAATATTAGTAAAGGTTTATTGTATGTTTGTTGTCTAGCCTTTGACTTTTAAGATTCAGTTGTGCTAAAGACATACATCCTGTAATGTGTCCGTCATTTACAGTGTGTGAAGTAAAGTAAGTAAAGGACAAAGTTGTAGACCCAAAATGAGCTGTCTTTGCTCCTGTGTCTTTCTCTAAAGGTTCAGAATACTCTTCCTGAATGAAGATGGAGGACAGTGTGGATCTACTCTTTGTCAGTTAACAAAGTATAGTTGTTATATGTGATTATATAATTTATAAATGTTTTAAAGAATAATCACGAATATACTGTCTTAATTTCTGATAACTTTGTATCACAGTTATGTGGTTATTTAGCACAATATTCTTTCCCTATTTCTGTAAGCGTACTCCGTAAAATGTTCTGAACACAACAGACCAGTCCACTGTTAAGAGCATTAACCGGAAGATGGTCTGTTTTCCCAGTCCTCTCGACAATGTCCAGAATACCGCAGGGATTTAATGAAATACATATTGCAGTACAACAGCATTTCACAGTATGTCCAGAGGCAAGTTATGTGTAGACTTCAGGTGCACTTTGTCACATGCAGTTCTGTCCTTATTACTAGAAGCTCTACTAGCTTATCATGTGAGGTTGTCCATATGTCATTGATTATGTATTTATTAACCTATGTAAATGTTACAATTTTTAAAAAAAACTCTCTAATTTTTTATTTACATGACAGCCCAAAACAGCTCCGAAAAGGACATTTGGATCCATTACAAACGATCAGGTAAATATACAGTAGGGAGTGTCCAACAAGAATACTGGTTTCATTATTTTAGAGACTACTGTGTGCATGAATCCACTGGAAGGGGTGTTAGGAAAACTGAATAAGGTAGCAGAGTTGCCTATTGCTCTGATAAAGAATCTTGTGATTGGGGCCAGAGCCCCTTAGAGCTAATCCTGGCTCTGAGATGGGCATAACCTTGTTTTCCCTCAAGTAGTTTGGTTACAGTGCTTAAACTGTCTTTTTACATTAAGTCAACCTTTTTTATTTCTCAGTCCCATCCTTCTGTAGTGGTGGAGATAATGTAGCATTTTAACATTTATATAGTACCTTTCACCATTAATTACCTATTAGGCTTTTCCTATGGACTCATACCCACCCTTCTGTGAACAAAACCTTCAGATCACTGGAATAATGTGGCAACTGAGGTACAGTTCAGTCTAAATTACAATCTGACCCTAGTGGGGATTTTCACTTGGCTGAGGTTTGAATGACAATAGAGCCATTTACTTCAACATCAAGAATTTAATCTTGATAGTTTTTCTTCATGTTTCTCTCAGGATTGTTCATAAGGTAGAGAATTAGATATTCCTAATCTTAAAAATATGTTTCTTGAATGTTTCATATTTTTTGGGATGTTTAGAATGGGAGAGCTGTCTGTTCTTACAAATTGCGTTTGTTAAAATGCAGCATAATATCACACTTAACCTTATCCCTTGAACATTGTGAAATAGGATTGCTCGAATTAGGGGAAGTATGATTTCCTGTAACTCGTTTCTTGGTGGTTTAAAAAGATGTGTAAACCTGTAATGAATAGCAGGAGAGAATCTTGGATAATATTTTTCCATAGAAAATTCCTCAAGTGTTAATAATTAACTTGGAAGAGATCTTGCATTCTCTTCTGTTTCTCTAGAAGTTCTAGTGATGGTCAACTGAAGCTTTGTATTTTCTATCAAACTCATATGCTATAATGAAAAATACCTTTCTCATACTTGCTAAAGAGAAGCAGAAATGGGTATGTGTATGTATAGCTGCATGTCTCTGTGAAGTGTTTGTGGTAGTTGTAGGATCTAATGACAGAATAATCAGTGCCCATCTGTCAACTTGTGTACAAATAAAGAAGTGAAAGATAGCTGACAGGTTTTTTTCCCTCTGGCTTCTGTGACTTTTTTTCCTGGAAATGTAAGTGCAAGTATAGAATATATAATTCATCATTTCTCAGTAATTACAAAATTATTGCAAATAACTGCTAGGCACATTGAAGATAAAGAGGAGACTCGCACTCTGCCTTCATGAAGAGATCAGCATAGAATTACCATTCTAAAATTCAACCCAACTGGTTCAAAATGTGGATCTTGATTTAGATACGATTTGCAAGGCTTATATGTTCATACGCCTTCTGCTAAAGAAGCCAAAGCTGTATTTGTTTTATTGTTTCAAAATACATTCCAGTTCACTTTAAACTGTCCCCAGTTGCAACTTACCGTCGTCACAAATACCGTGCAAGTGACACAGTAATTTTTGAAATGTGGATGAATAGTTCTTTTCCATGAAATAAATGATTACTTATGTAGGGTCAAATTCTGGCTTTGAGAAAACAAATCATTGAAAGAGTACAGCTTTACACAGAAGTAGACCTATAAATGCATTCACTTGACAATGGGTAGCAAAAGATAGTGAATACAAATATTTTTCAAGTAAGGAGAAATAAGGAACCTTGCACCCTGGGAACATTTTCTGTCCCTTTGATCTGAAGTGTCTCAAACCAGTTTAGAACACACGTACAATTACATGATTAAAGATGAAGGACAAGCACAATAAACAGAAAGAATCAGGCTGGACTCTCTTGTTTGTTATTACAAGGATGACAAATAAAAAGAAAATTCTAATTAGTCAGCATCTCTGTCGAAGCCTTCTTTTCATGGTCATCCTATACATTCATACAGCTTTAGTGATCCGCGTTCCAGCTCTGCCCTTACAGAAGATATGGCTGGAAAACTGCCTTTACATCCTTTCTTCCTCCAAAGGGTGAGAGATGTGAGAAAAGAGGATAATTGTGATATTCTTACTACTTGCTTGTCTGAAGAGGCAGCAGAAGAGGGAATTTAGTTTTAGATTCCAATCTTTATTTTAGCAGCCTACTTTGTCAACACCAGTGTTCTAAAAGAAGCTGTATTTATGCAATATATGTAGCATTTCTTCACAATTTCAGGGGTGTTAGGGGAAAAAAATTGATTATTCTCAATTTGATCTCATAGTCCTGTGGTATTTTTTTGAACTCAAAATGGATCTTCTTTTCTCACTGGGATTGTAATTTTCACTACAAATATAAAACATATAATAATGAAGAAAGGAATAGTTTTAATGACTTTCAATGACTTTAATGAGATTTTAAATGTATTTCTAATAATCTGTTAGTTTTGACTTAGTTTTTTCTATGCCATCTAACACCTGAATTATATAGTATGCCCCTTTTCTGTAATGGGGTTGAGTTTTTATGCCAGTGGTTTCAGCTCATGTCCAGAGTTGTTCCACAAACAGATAAACTTTCCTTTTATCTTTCTTGTTTTCCTTGAAATGGAATATTGGTTCAGGCGCTCAAGTGTGCTCATACTGTCTTGCCTTTGGATGTGGCTGAATGTTGACTTAATTCCTCTTTTCCACACTCACTCATACAGTGGAGAAACCAAATGACATCTGTCCAGGAATTTAGTAACTTTTATGCAGAAATAGAGAAACTTCTTAAAAACCAAAAGAAAAACATACCACTGCCCCCTCCCCATCCCACCTCCCACCCCGCTTTGTTTTTCTAAACTATTCATTTCTTCCCATGTTTGCTTTGAAGCTTTCTTAAGGCCCCAGAGCTTAAAGCAAAATTGGGTATTTCAAAATAAAGGTACATATCTAAAAGTATATTCCTATAGACAGTGTGTATGTATATATATTCCATGACAATTTCAGAACATTAATGAGATGTTTTTCTGTTTAAATATACTGTCATGCTAAAATATGTTTTTTCTGTGTCTTGTAGGGTCAAAATGTATTTGGTCTTGATATAATCGAGACACCTGAGGGAGATAAGTGGCCTCAACTGATTGTCCAACAGATCCTGGATAGGGAGCAGAAGGATACTTATGTGATGAAAATTAAAGTTGAAGATGGTGGAAGCCCTCCAAGATCTAGCACTGCCATCCTGCAAGTCACGGTGACTGATGTGAATGATAATCGCCCAGTCTTCAAAGAGAATGACGTTGAAGTTAGCGTTCCAGAAAACGCTCCAGTGGGCACCTCTGTTTCTCAGCTCCATGCCACTGATGCAGACCTTGGCTCAAATGCGCAAATCCACTTCTATTTCAGCAATCAAATCTCCAGCTTGGCCAAGAGGCTGTTTGCCATTGATAACACCACTGGCCTCATCACTATAAGAGAGCCGCTAGACAGAGAGGAATCTCCTGTGCACAAATTGACTGTTTTGGCGAGCGATGGCAGTTCAACTCCGTCAAGAGCAACAGTGACTGTTAATGTCACAGATATTAATGACAATGTCCCATCAATAGACACGAGATACATCATCAATCCAGTGAACGGGACAGTGCTTCTGTCTGAGAAGGCTCCCCTTAATACAAAAATTGCATTGATAACAGTAATGGACAAGGATGCTGATCTGAATGGAAAAGTTACTTGTTTTACAGATCATGATGTCCCTTTTAGGCTAAAGCCGGTGTTTGATAATCAGTTTCTCCTGGAGACGGCCACGTTTCTAGACTATGAGGCCACACGGGAATATGCCATTAAAATAGTGGCTTCAGATTCAGGGAAACCTCCCTTAAACCAGTCTGCAATGCTCCTGATCAAAATTAAAGATGAAAATGACAATGCCCCAGTTTTTACACAGCCTATCATAGGTCTGTCCATCCCTGAAAACAACGCTCCTGGTACTCAGCTGACCAAGATAAGTGCTACGGATGCTGACAGTGGGCGAAACGCTGAGATCAGCTACATCCTGGGTTCTGATGCACCCGCTATCTTCAACCTTGACCGCCGAACAGGCATTCTGACAGCAGTGAGAAAGCTGGACAGAGAAAAGCAAGACAGGTACTCCTTCACTGTGCTGGCTAAGGATAATGGGATGCCACCCTTGCAGACCAATGCTACTGTGACAGTGTCAGTCCTGGATCAGAATGATAACAGCCCTGCTTTCACACATAATGAATATAACTTCTATGTGCCAGAAAACTTACCCATGTATGGCACAGTAGGGCTTATCACAGTTACGGATGCTGACTCGGGAGAGAATGCTGCGGTCACTCTGTCTATATTAAATGGTAGAGATAACTTCATTATAGATCCACTTACTGGTGTAATAAGACCAAATATTACCTTTGACAGGGAACAGCAGGGGTCATATACTTTCCAGGTGAAAGCTGTGGATGGAGGAAGAGTGCAGCGTTCCTCAACTGCCAAAGTGACCATCAATGTTGTTGATGTAAATGACAACAGGCCTGTTTTTGTTATTCCTTCATCTAATTATTCATATGAGTTGGTTCCAACTTCAGCCATTCCAGGGTCTGTAGTTACTAAAGTCTTTGCAGTTGATAATGACACAGGAATGAATGCAGAGCTCCGCTATAGCATCATAGGTGGGAACTCAAGGGGCTTGTTTACCATTGACCAATTAACAGGCAACATTACTTTGAAAGAGAAGGTAATTACATCAGATCACGGCTTGCACAGACTGGTGATAAAAGTCAATGACCTAGGACAGCCGGAGTCCCTTTATACTATAGCTCTTGTGCATTTGTTTGTGAATGAGACAGTCACCAACAGTTCCTACGTGCAAGAGCTAGTGCGCAGGAATATGGAAACTCCAGTTGGCCAGAACGTTGGAGATGGTGAGATAACCCCACAAACCAATGATTATGTCAAGATCATCATTGCCATTATTGCAGGCACTATGACAGTTATTCTGGTAATTTTTGTTACTGCTTTAGTACGGTGCCGCCAGACACCTAGGCATAAGGTTGTCCAAAAAAACAAGCAGAGTGGTGAATGGGTTTCCCCAAACCAAGAGAATAGGCAGATCAAGAAAAAGAAGAAGAAGAAGAAGCGCTCTCCAAAGAGTCTCCTCCTCAACTTTGTGACTATTGAAGAATCTAAGCCTGATGATCCTGGCCACGAGCACATAAATGGCACTTTAGACATTCCTGTAGAGCTAGAAGAACAGACTATGGGAAAATATAACTGGGCCACTACACCAACCACATTTAAGCCCGATAGCCCAGATTTAGCAAAGCACTACAAGTCTGCTTCTCCACAGCCTACCTTTCAAATTAAACCTGAGACTCCTGTACCCCCTAAGAAGCACCATGTTATTCAGGAACTGCCTCTAGATAACACCTTTGTGGTGGGCTGTGACTCGCTTTCCAAGTGCTCATCAAGCAGCTCGGACCCTTACAGTGTTTCTGAATGCAGCTGTCAAGGAGGCTTCAAGACCCCAGGCCCCATACACACCAGACAGGTAATGGAAATTTTCAGGTGCTCTCTTTCTCCTTCCCTTCTTACTTTGCCATTCCTATAACTCTTTCAAGAGTGCTTTCTAAGCACTGCAAAATAACTTTTTCTGCAAGGATTAAAAATTTGAAAGGTCACGTTTGATCAAGGCATTGAAAAATAAACAATTTGAGATTCATCAGCGTTAAGGGAGAAAATGACAAGCCAGTGCCTGTGAGCAGCACGTTGTCACGGTGGTGGGTTGTGCTGACTGCAGATGGCAGTGTGGCACTTCCTGCCTTACTGCAGTACCTAGTGCAGCTCCCCGAGGCAGGAAGGGGTTATGGTACTGTCCTCTGCAGTATTGTGTGCTCAAGAATTGAAGTAATGTAGGCCAGGTGGAAAGCAGTAAAGCCTTACAGGATCTGATAAGTGGTTCTTAATATTAATGGAGTCTGGAACTGCAGCCTTCATTTGGGCATAGCTTTACTTCAAGGTCTCTCAAAAGCAGGCGAGGATTTTCCTCTGAGAGTTGCAGTGCCATTTTCAGACTAGAAGCATACTGGACTACTTAAATCTGGTGGAATGACACAGTCGACAGGCAAAGTTAGGGCAATATTAGAAGCATCGGTATAATCTCTCTCACTTCCTTGCTACTCTGCCTGGTAAACCAGATATTAGCTTCTCAGGAATTCAGTACAGCAAAGGAAATGTCTGAAGAATCCTCAGGTTAAAATAAAAAATAAATTGAACAGCAAAGTACCTTTTATTCTTCAAGACACTACAGAAAGGCTTTAAGACATTGGAAATTGAATCTAATGTTTATCCATATTCTGGACAGTTTTGTTAATAAAGCTTTGCTCTTGGTCTGTTTACTCCTCTTTCTCCATAAATACCACAGAGTTTTTAGTGAAAATAGTTTTCTAGTTAAGCTTTAATTGGTCAAGGAATTAATCATTAAAGAAACAGATATTTCAGGAGAGTTTATTATATTATTGATAATATATTTTAATACTATTGCTTAGGAACAAATCCTCGGCATGACTAAGTCTGTTAGCCTTTTTGCTCCAGCTGAGCTTTTGAATCTTACTCTGTGGGCTTTGTTTTATTACCACTATAATGGTAATAAAATTTGCCTAAAAAAGCTGCTCATTCAAAGTAGGCACCATATTTTTGAAAATTGCAGGATGGGTTGTTTATTCTATTTTATTTGCCTTACCAGCACATATCTGTGGTAGTCTGTATCACTGCACTCTATAAAATTTCCATCTTTTACTGAGGTGCATTAACAGAAAAATTGAAGAAAAAAAAGGCATTTCTTATTTCTAAAACGTGACAGTACCGAAAAATGTATAGCTTTTTGAGTATTTTCTATTGAAGGTGTTTGAATGTGTTAATTTAAATCACATGTTAGAAAAGCTTCTGGCTAATTGGTTCATCTAGTTTGAACTCCCCTAACTCTGAGGAGGGTGCTGCTGTTTTCAGCGCTTCTGTAGGCCTGATCTAGGTGATTTTTCAGTGGAGTTCTGGTGTAGTTCCTATGAGCCAAGAAGGTTCTTCTGCTGTCTGCTCAGATGCACTTTGTCGTGCAGTGCTGCTGCTAATACAGAAAGCAAGCTCGTGACGCTAGGTTTCTACTGACATAGTTCTTCCATCAGAAGGGACATTTAAAATAGAATGGAAAGCAGTTCTCTTCTGTAGAAGTTGGTTGAGGAAAAGAGCATTTTTTTTATCTCTACCATGAAGGTTGATGACAGGGGCTTACTGTCTGGAAGAGCAAAATAGTACTGTTTTGGGTTTTTTAAGCTGATGTCAGGTAAAGAGTATTATCTTCATATAGCTGCATCTCAGGTTATATTAGTATGATGCACTGAATATATATAAAAAAGATACTAATGTTACTATTTGTATTGATTTTGTTAAATCTACAGCTATCTAAAGTGTATTTTTGTTTATTAAAGTTGTTGGAGAAACAGTGGCCCTTTACGCTAATTTGAAAATAACATTTACCTTGAAGCACATTTTTATTACTTATTTAAATGTTAGTAATATCATTAATGTGTTTATTTACATAAATAGGGCAAGAAAGGTGACTAGAGTTAAATCCTTTGTGTTGGACCATGGTCACAAAGGCAGAGTGGTATTTCACGATAAGTAAAGCCAAGCAAAGTATTTCTTAAACTTCAACGGATCTTTTAAAAGTCAGTCATACTCCTAATGTGGTTTTGCATAGTTCTGTCTCCTGTGGGGCTTTAGGAGGTGACTCAGGACGGACTAACTTAGAGTTGGCACTGTCAGCCAGTAAAGAAATGAAATGAGCAAAAAGAAGCTTCTGCCACAGTGCTTCAGCTTCGTGCTGTCCTGCCATCTTCCAGCCTCGGAGAGCAACGGGATGTTTGTGGTTAATGGTGCGTTTGTGTCATGCACTCTCTGGATTTTCAGAAGACTGTAGGACAGCCTGGTGAATTGAAGGATAAGTTCAGTTAAAAGGAGATGTACTAGTTTGGAAAATGAAAATACAATGTCTAATGTGAGAGTATTTTCCATTATCGCTAGCAGTGACTGGAGCGCATGCCTTTGACAAGCCAAAAGCTCTCCCAAGGAGACTAGAGCAGATTCCATTCACTGTGAAGAAACCAGTTTCTAATGGGTGCTGATAGTAATAGGCCTCACATCTCAACTGTTCTTACTCCTGTCCAGGCAAGACTTTCTACTCAAATATTTGAAGTAATATTGAGTTAAAGCTAAAAATACATGTTTTCTTGTGAGGCTCTGAATTTTGTGTAAGTCTGAATGGTATTGATTCAGGTTTTTAAAGAAAGGAAGTTATGTCTATGCTTTACTGCTAAATTTGTCTAAGTGATCTATAAAATGGCAAGAAAGTCATTATAGCAGTTGTACTCAAAAAGCATGCCAGAGAAGATAGAAAGGTTTTCCTACTAAAAACCCCAGAATACCTCTTTAGTGACCATGTGGGCAAATACATACAGCAGTGCAATAGCTGAAATTTTTATGGAGAAAGACTCAGACTTCTGAAGCAGCTGAGGACACGTTGAATCATGACCAATGGCAAATCAGAGGGAAAAGTGTGGTCCTAATGTAATGTCGCCTGAGAGGGAGCTTAAGCTGCCGTGGTACATGTTACAAAGGACAGGGCAGAGAGAGAATAATATTGTTTTGGAGTTTTACAGTGGGAATTAATAGATACTAGTGACAGTAGACCTTCAGAATAGTATGCTTTCTTTTGGGAAGTAGTAGAGAAAATTCTTTCAAAGAACTTCTACCAAGTGATAAATTGTGAAGGGACTTCTTATGCATAATAAGATTTTTCAAACTAGGATGTTTGGAGGCTCATAAAATCAAACTGACTTTGAGATTTTCATTGTTTCGGTAGTCATGAGCCTCACAGAAAGATACATTTCTCTGGAAGGAAAACATACAGCATCTTTAAAGTTTATTTGAGTGCAAGCTTTGTAAAAGCCCAGTTGCTTTTGACATTTACCTTAGTGAGAGCAGACTGTGTGAGGTGTTCCAGACTGACACGAATCTTCTAATTGTTTTTGCGTTTGCATTGCAATGATGAAAAGAAAGGAGAGGTTCTTCCAGTCTAGTTTTCATGCACAATTTTAAAATCTGAAATCTCTGCTCAAGTACTTTAAACAACATTCAGACAGTTCAAATGCCTGTCTCTGTACCAACCTGTCTATTCAAAACGTGCATAACCACAGAATAGAGTATTATCTGTGACAGCTTGGTTCAAAGAAGCTACTACCACAGAGGTTCATTAGAACTTCCCATGCATTCTTCTCCTTTCTGTCCCTTTCTTTCAATTAATGCTATTTCAGACATTCTTTTCATTTGAAAATACTATAATGCATGTTATAGGAACAGCAGAAAACTTTGAAAATAGCACCTGGTCACTCAGAGTCCTGTGACCTTTTGTATTGTGATTTTAAACTTTAACAGCAAATTTTTCTCTGACTTTGTGTTATTAAAGAAATGTGAGTGATCATGAAAGCAGCACCTCTTCTGCTGGTAGAGCTGGAAGGTGCAGGCATGCTCTGAATCCATGATTACGTACTACTTGGTGCTTTTCGCTGCCTCACAGTGGACTCTGCTCTCTCTGTTAACTTAGATCCAGTGCCAGTACTGTACCATCGTCATGAAGTTGTTGAGGGAGTGAACAGGCCTGCAGATTGATTTTTTTTTTTTTTTAATTAATTAATTATTATATCTCAGATTTATGAGTGCAAATCTGCATTAGTTGATTTTAGCTGGCAGGATTCTATCATCTGTGAACATACCCATAGTTATGAATAGAAATTTCAGATGACACACTGGACTTTGCTGAACTTGGTTGTCTATCTCCAGTCAGTTTCTAATGTTACATTCCTTAGAGAAATCTGAATGGGAAGGAGACCTCATTTAAAATACATTGCATTTTGGGGCCCTCCTGTCTCAGTTCTACGATTCTACGGTTATATTAACAACTACTTAGACCTGCTTACAGTTACAGTAAACTTGGCTTTCTGATTTGGAATGAGGTGAAATGACATTAGGGCTTTCCCGCTCATTATGACAACAGGATGTGAACTGAAAGACTATTATACTCTCCCTGAAACTAACAGCTCTGGAAAGTCACCTGGTATGGAAATCTTCAGCTGCAGGATTTCTTGTTTTATTTAACAACAAGTTCAATCTAGTATACTGTAGTCATCAATAGGCAGTGCTGGTGCTTCTGGCATGTAGAAGGTTATAGAGATAAAACTGGTACTTTGCATTGACAGGTAGAGTAAATTACACTCAGAGAACATTTTCTTTTAAATATCAGCTAAATAGCTGTTGGTATAAGCCCTTCCTAAAAGCCATTTCAGAATTGATTACTATGATTCTAAATATTCTTGTTATTTTCTCTTAATTTTCTGGCTGGTAATTTTGCTGGCAGTTTTGATATGCTGCCATGTATGGACATTTTGGAAAAAACCCTGAAATTCGCATCTGGAGAAAAGATTTCTGACTGGAAATCTTGCGACTTGGAAGTTAGTGAGCAGTTACTTAAATGTGCAGTATTACTGAAGTAAAGCTGGTCAATAAAATGCTGTTCCTCTGTGGCACACTTTGAAGAAAAACTTCTTCAGAATTCTTTTAATATGAAGTTCCAGCATTAATAACTGGGTGGTTTTTATGCAAGCTAGAACGATACACAGCTCTCTCTCCAGTAGCAGTTTGCCTTGGGGTAGTAGCAGCATAGATTTGCCTCAACATTAAATGCGTTTGACCTTCATTTTTCAGTGAGGTAACTGAAAAGTTTATTTTTTTCTTCTCATGACTCAACTTTGTTTCTGTTTTTGTTTTTTTTTCAAATTACCTGTAGCTATAAACTATTGCCAACAACAAAGTCTGATTTAACTGCGGTTTAGTTTTCACACTTTTCTTTTCCTGTTTTCTCCCAGAAGGTATTGCACTCAATAGTCTGCAGTCGACAGCAATTTCCTGACCAGTGGGCAGCTAGTGCATTGGTGACGGTGGTACTGATAGTGCTCTCTTCCCTGTGAAATAATTGATCAGAATGGCTTAATTTCTGTGAATTTTTAGGAGTCTAACTCTGTCGATGATAAATATAGATTAAAAATGCAAAATAACGCTTCAAAACAAAATATTTCATGCTTTTAGAAACGATGCTCATAAGTCTGCTAACACCCTGTAGAACATGTTCTAGGTAGTATGGTAGTCTTCTGACAGTTATAATCTTGCAACAGAACTTGGGGTATTGAGCTGATAAAGCAAAACCAAAAGGTAAAAAAACCTAGAATAACATACCTAGAAGCCGTTTTGATGGCTCCTCGTGTTTCAGTGTATAGATGTGTGCAGATCTGTGCTCGTCTATAGAAGCCTGAGAGCACACATCCATCAAAAACGGTTGGTTGCTTAAAACCACAATAGTCCAGTACTTCTCAAACCATACATGGTAGAAATTTGGAAACAAACTTTACAGTATATGGGGAAAATGATGCAGGAAAGGGCTTTTCTCATGCTGTTTCTCTGTTTGCCAGCTCTGAACGCCATCGCATCTGATGTTATATACTGAAGTCGTACGTGTACACAATGATGTTAAGCCAGCAAACATGAAAACAAGGAAATAGCACGAGAAAGCCCTTTGTCCTGTCTCTGATTGCCGAAGAAATTTATCGTCTGATCTCCAGAGGGGAAGTGACGATGAACTGTTCAAGCTGCCCTACTGAAAGGTATCAAGGGCAAGAATTTTTTTTAAACAGAAAAGACAAATTTTAGTACGTTGTGCTATAGTGTTCTATAACGTAGTTTGCTAAGAAAAAAGTAATGTGACCCATCCTTCTTCACAGCTGCTGGTTATAGTAAATCTATTTTGCTTGTAATCATCTTGTCCCAGATTTTTTCCTTATTTATTTTAGTTGAAACAATTAGGAATTTTGTTTCTATAAATATATTAAAAGGGAGCAATAAATTTTATTCATACATAAAAAAGAGAATGTAAAGTTCTTTATACTCCCTGCATTTAAAAGAAAAACAAAAGAATTGATGTCACTTATAGCACCATTGTACATGTTAAGAATCAAGTGTTATTTATATCTATTCCATACTATTTTTAAGGATGATATTGCTGCTGTCGATCATAAACAGAATTGATCAAGTCACTGCTTTCTCATTTTATAGGCACAGTAGTAGTAGTGGAAAATGAGTACTTCCTGCTTTGTTATCCACAGCATTTTGTAATAAATGATCACCTTTTAAATAACTAGAAAATATTCACTTTTAAAAATAAAACTTAATTTGCATTTCGCTTGCTGACGTCTAGGTAGTGTCCGAGTAACAGCTGCCATACATTTAACCTTTTGAAGTACTTTTATTTAAAGAAGTCATAAATCCAGTGGCTTGTTTTTTTTTTTTTTTTCCCACTGTTAGCCAGTACATGGAGGAAAAAAATGGCCTACTATTGGGGTTTTTCCCAAATTATTTCTCTATTTAGTTAACCTTTTTTTAGTTTCATTTTTTTACATTATAATTTGTGATTTAGCATGGCTCATTTAAATAAAATTTGGATTTCATAGCTTTGTTTGCAGGTTGGTTGCAAGTTCTTATATATTGCCTCACATTTAAGGGAGTAATGCTTAATATGTATCATCTATAATATTAGAATGTCATATGCAATGCAAAAATCTATTAGGAAGCAAAGGAGTATAAAGAACCCTGTTTTCTGCACTTATATGAAGACATGTAATATTAGTTTGCTAGAATAAAATGAAATACAGACACTGCTGTTAACTGGGTTGTATACACTATATATAACTTTCTTTTAAAGAAAAAGTTATTAATGATTCATAAATTAGCCTACAACATGGAATTCTTACACATTACTGTATGTTTGATGTAAAAATATTTATAGGCTTGTATTTAATCACGTTGCCTCAGTTCTTGGACTGCAGAGTATCTACCATGACTGTTGCCTATAGTTTCCTCCACATTTGCTATCTGGCTCTTTTAAAAATGTGTATTTGGCTATTTGATCTGTAAAATAAATTCTATTAATAATGAAGTACGTATTGTAATTTAGCATATTGTATTGCATAATTGTAGCTATGACTGTTAGAGAAAACTTTTTTGATAATGAAATCATTTTCTTGGGAAGAGGTTTATGTATCTGTAAGACAGTTTTTGCTATTCCTTTTTATCATACCCTTGCAGCATTTATGCTTCAAACTAAACCCCAACACTTTCAGTCGTTAGGCATACAGTAATGATACTTAGTGAGTCAAAGCCACAATTCAGCCAGCTGCTTTGGGTTGAGAGTTCATTCCTAACACAGTAAGGAATAATTCAAGAAGTAACGTTCAGTGTAACAAAGACGGTCCTGCCTATTGCTGTTAGAATTGCTTGCTTCGGTGCTTCGTAGGTGGGTGCTGAGAAGAATTAAAAGATACTGTTCAGTGTGATAACCCTTTGGCCAAGTAGAGTTGCTTGTCAGGAAGGCAGTAGGATTTCACAGACTTTCAAGTTCTATTTTTGCTTTGTTTTTTGAATCTTCGGATTTTTGTTCCCAATAATTTCAATCTAAACTTTTTTTTAGAGGGATTCTGAATTGAGGTACTGGACTAGGTTAATCTAACCTGATTTAGTCCTCTCCAGTGGACATAGTTGCCCTCAGATTTTTTTTTTTTTTTCCTGGTAGTGAAAAAGCATAGATACACTTTAGCAGGTTATTTTGATTTTAGGACTGTGTGCCCTTTAAAGTACCTACTTTCTTACACTGAGAACCTTTGATAAGTACCTTTCTAATTTACATGTGCCAGTTACATGCTTGCAGAGAAAAGTATTTTTCATGAAATTGCTAGTTCTTTTGCTTTTAACCTAGGTCTGCCTTTTTCCTAGTATTTCACTGGTCATGTTATTCCAGTCTATCTTTAAATAATTCTGAAAGAATCTAGGGTGATTTTAAACTATTTAAAAGTTACATGTATGAAAGAAAAGTTATATCAAATGGTTGGATATTTGGTCCAAATCAGTAAACTAACCCTTCTAGTTCGCTCAAGAGTCAGCACAGCCAAATATAATAATCCTCCAAATGCACTAAGGGAAAAGCCAGCAACCTCTTCAGTGGTTCAGTTTCATGTGTTTCCTCTGTTTAAGTTTTAGTTTTCTTACAGTAAAGTATCATTTTTTAAAAGTAATTCTGTCATAGATTGGCATAAGACTTGTTCAAGGAGCTCATATCCTTCTGATGGTTGGATGGGTTCATGTGTAGTGACCAAATAGGTATGTTGCCGAGTACCAGTGGCTACGCTTCCCAATGATACGAAGGCTAAATGGAGGCCAGTCAATGTCTATATTTAGGGTTTTTTTTAAAATTAGTCAAAGCTTAGGTGTATTTGTGTCAAAAGCAACTCTTTCTCAAATGTTTTCAACTACAGAAATGCTATTTTCTGACTACATAGAAGTCAGAGTAAATTAAGAGAGAAAAATCACTGAGTTGGCCAAATGCTGCTCTTGAAATTGAAAACTTGTGATATTTTATTTGGAATCTCAGTCATACTTCCTAAGTGATTTTATTCTACTCCAGACTGTAATTATTATTACTCCTTATCATCTCAGTAAACTTCTCAAGAGATTCACCCTTTTATCTGGTGCACGTTGCCACCTCTGTCACCAGTGCAGACAGGTCTGTGTCTGTAGATAAAGTCCTAGGGTCTGGTTTGGTTTAGTTACAGTGTTATGTGTGACTCAGCCAAAAGAATAGTTCTTTATTTGTGGCCAGTTTGACAGTAAATTAATTACATGGCTGCTTTTAGCCCTATGATGCCAGCAGCCAAAGGTGGCTCAGATTCGCTGCTCTGCTCCCTGTGTCATGCTGTCAGTGCCTGGATTTCATACAGATGTGTGTCTACCTTCTCAAATGTGCTGCTCCTTCTCAAATGTGCCCTGGGATCAAGTGAGTCACTCCAAGGAAAAGCTGTGGCACATAATCTTGACTTTGAATGAAAGCTGCCTGTCATATCAGAAAATGTATTAGACTTTACAGGATTTAAGTCCTTCTGAATTGGAGTGGAGGACTGCTGAAGGGCAGTAGGGTGCTGTCGGGAGCAAAGCTGGTTTGTGGTGTAAATAGAATTATTTTTTTAACGTAAACTGTAATGCTGCAGGGTTTTTTTGTTACACATTTTCAGTGATTTTCCATTTTACCATAAAACATATTTATGGTATATCTTGGTCTTAAGTATTATTTGTAAAATCTTTTTAACAGATATTTTTAATATATATTCTTGCTTTCATATTGAATTACTGAGCACTTTTATTTATCTATTTCTAAAATAAATTTTGTTTGAAGACAATATTTCTATGCCTTCTGGAGAAGCACTGTTTTAAATTACACCTCTGGTCTGTTTGCTTAATGCATGCACGCCGTCAAGTCTAGACATATACTGATATTTTTTACAGTGAATAGGATCCATAATTATTAAAATAACTTTACCACACATAAAGTACTGTGAAGCTTACTAATGATCTGTCTAAAGAAAGATACTTCTTTCAAAACCTCATAGTCCTTAGAAGTAAATTTCTTTTGTCTACATTTTCTTCATAGAAATCTGGTCTAAGTGGGAATTCCAAGAGTTGCACATCTAACAATGTTTACTTGTATGTGTGAGTGTTTATTCAGTGTTCAGAGCTAGAGAGAGTCTGTCTGTATTTTGTGTGCATGCGAATAAAAGGAGCATGAGGGTGTATATATGCATTTATCACATATTCAGTTAGCAAAAGTTATAGGCAGTATATATTCTGTAGCATATAGCTGTAGATACGTGCCTATCTTCGAACCCAATACCTCTTGCTACGAAAGATAGCCAAGCACCAAGGTGTTCACTTTGCCACATTATTTTGACATTTGGAAAGGCCGGTCTTCCCTTCCAAGAATGCACTGGGTTCTCGCCGTGGTAGGAAGTGACTCCTGATAACTTGGCTGTTAGGAAACAATGCGATAAATACAGTTGTGAATGTCAGCTCTTTTTCTTTCACTATTTTACTTACCTCAATGACGCCTCCCACTATTCTAAAATAATGGTTTTTGTCTATTACATAGACTCGTTCTCTTAAATCTTGCCACTGAAAATGTAATTAAAATGACATTTCTTCATTGCTTTCAAATGGTGATCCTCTGCTTATTTCATAGGTAGACTCATGTAAATCAATTTTTTATATTCATACAGATGGGTATTAAGTATTTGTGTTACCAGGAATTTTGCAGGGGTACTGCTGACTTTCTGCAATCTTTCAGATAGGCTTTATTCATGTGTATTTAGTATCAGTTTTGTTTCTATGGAAGGTGTTCATTAAAACTCGAATAACTTATTTCCAATAAAAACTGAATGATGATATCACAGATACAAGGTTTGGTTTCCCATCACTGAACTGCAGCTAAAGAATGGTGAGCTGAATTTCTCAGCACAGCTGTCATCTCTCTTCTGCTAAGAGATGTCCATTGCTGTCAGGTGGATGAACTGCCCTCTGCTTATGTTTTCTGTTTCCTCGTGGGCTGTGATGTTGTTTGACTTTGTTCTTGATACGATCACCAGAGTCTGACATGAAATTTGAATCTAAGACCTTTCCTCAAAAGAATATCCTACTTTTTATTGTCTAGGCAGTACAAAAACTTCCCTTTTATCTGTGTGCATCAATAGCAAACAAGTTGCAGGCAGATAGGCATACTGACACTAATATGGATCTGAAGGACTCCACTCCTAGACTTTGCCCCACAAAAATACTTTTCCTAGATCCGTATCTAAACTGTTGATGGGCTGATCCATCCTCCCTCCCTCCCGTCCTCTCCTAGGGGACAGATCCTGGTCTTCCCAGACACTAGTGCACGTGTGTTCAGGAACACAGATGCATTCCAACACTCAAATTATTCTGTTTTTTCAAACTGAATTGTTAAGGTGATTCCTACGATCTTAATTGCTAAGATACAAGAAAGCATGTTCAAGTATTTGAAAAAAAACTAATGGAGTACAACAGTAGTGTTCAATCTGGACTCTGTTAGAGGGTTTGGGATTGTCTTATTTGTATTCTGTATTTTTATACTATTATATTGAAACTGGTGGGGTTTTTGTGTAATAGTCCAGACGTATGTAAGTTCTCGCTCTTGGCGTTGTGTCAACTTGATGTTTGATACAAGCACTGCGATAATAACCAAAGGAATTCAGAGGTATAAAGGAATTAAGAGGTATAAGCTGCCTTTGTCAGTATATTATAGCCATTTAGGCTGTGTTTTGGGCTCACAGAAATATACATCTAGTGCTTGAAGATTACAGACCATGGAATCACAGAGTAATTCAGGTGCAGAGGGACCTGGGGAAGTCACCTAGTCCAACCACGGTACTCAGAACTGGGCTAATTTAGATCAGTTTGCTCCAGACCCTGTTCAGTCAATTTGAGTATCTGTAAAGGCGGAGATTCCAAAACCTTTCTGAAACACGAGTTCCTCTTTGACTACCCCCATGGTGAAAAGTTTTTCCTTGTCTTAATCGGAATTTCCTGTCTTGTGTTTAATTTCTGTGGAAAGAGTGTGCGCGTACTTTACAGATTAGTGTGAAATACTTGAGTACCAGTGAAACCTCTTCTGGGGTGTTAGAGAAAATCCAGCAAAGTCTGTTTTGAACAGACATCATTAAAGCAGATCAGAGTCATTGATTTTCGTGCAGTCATGTCTCTTTGTTTCTCTCACAGAAGCGTGCAGTGTATTCTAGACAGCATATGTGCTCAACTGTCCTTAGAGCAATTGTATTGTCAGTTCTAAAGCAAGAAGCTTGTTCCCTGACTTCCCAGTCAAAAAAGTCACGATAGGATAAGGTGAAAATTTCCGGTGCGGGCCAGTGAGGCTGGCCTGCTTGCCTTCCGTCCATCCATCAGCAAAGACGTATAATATTTCTCGATCCTGAAGTGTGTGTAGGTGTCCCAGTGGAAATCAGAATCTTAATTTATTTTGTGGCTCCACTACTTAACATGCATGAATATCGAAATGAATTCACTAAGAACACTGTTTTCTGCTCACTGTATGGCTCATCAACTTTATAAATGTTGTGAGTGTTCATTTGGATTCTGTCTAGTTCTACTAGTGAAAGCAATGATAAGTTGATGTAGTCATGGTTGTTTCACTCACGAAGTACTGAGTGAATCAAACCTTTTCAGAAACCTGTTGTGAAGGTTGGGTATTAGAAGCAAATAGAACTGACAGAATAATTCTGTCAATAGCAGTTAAAAAAGGAAAGTGTAATTGGAGGAGAAAATATTCTGTTGAAGTTTTCTGTATACAAGATATACAATGGTGCAATTATCTGTTCACTTTCAGCTACCAAGCATGATTTATTAGTTACAGGGTTTTGGCTTTCAGACACTGAACACGGATAAGACAGCACGTGCTCAGTTGTATAAGGGTTCCAACATCTGTCCTGACAATCCTCTTACAGAAAGTCTTTTTGGAATTAGGAAATGGCAACATGAGTTCTGAAATGGATATGAAAGAAACACAGTAAACGGAGTGAGGGGCGGGGGGATTGGAAGATAATATTTCATTATTTCATTGCCCCTTTTTAACACATTAACTGCTTGAACCATTTGTTTTTATGAATCCAGATGGTTGCGAGATGCATATAAATGGATAAAATGAAATAGAACAAATCAAATGCTTGGCTGCTGTTCAAGAGCAGCTAAGGCTAAGCTTTATTAAATTCACATGAGGATATGATAACTGTGGAATTTCACAGAATGAACTGCAATAATCTTACTCATGAAGAACATCATTCTTTGTGAGATAGATGGGAGAATCTAACATTTGATCATGGCAAAAACAAAGCCCCTTTGGAGATTTGTTTCCAGAGGCCATTCGCTACTTGAGTGAAACTGTGAATGTGCCGCAACCAGCGTCAACAGGCACAGTCCATTTTTACACAGCGGAAGTTGTAAGGGTTTGTTCTTTCTCAGTGGCAAAGCAGAGATGACTTCAAAGAAAATCAGTATGTTCTCTGTTAAAACTCTTTCCTGTGTCACATATAGTTCCTTTAGGAATAAACATAGTTATACTTAAAAAGGGAGTAAAAGTCACAGAATTATTTTGGTTGGAAGAGACCTTTAAGATCAAGTCCCAAATTCATTATTAATTATATGTATAATTATATTATTATATATAATTATAAATTTAATTTATATTTGAATAGGAAAAGTATGAAGTTGCTAATATTTTTTATTATTTTTTCCAGGATATAATTCACATTGTTGATGCCTTTTTTTGTGGCTCTAGATAATTCTTAATGCTTCTGCAGTTGAATGGCTGTCTCTAACTCAGTGTTTTTCAGGCATCTGGTCACTTAATGTAATTAACTTTAAGCAAAAGCTATTGTTTCTTTTTAATATGGTATTGAATTTCACTCATAAAACTGCATTTGTAAACTTCATCCCTCTGTCTAAAATGAAGGACAGTGAAAATGCTAAAACTCATGGCTAAATGACTCTGAGCACCCAAATCTATCAAGAAGATGGTCAGCAAAAAGTAAGGGAAGCAATAAATCCAAAGCTGGTTTTATATTCTCGCTATATTCCTTGGCTGCCTTAGTCCAGCATGGTTCCTGTGCAATGCCTTCTCTGCTGGGTGGGAAGAATGGGTGGAGATGGAAGAATGGAAAAATCTACACAGCACTTTGTAGTATCCGGAGATCCTCAGAGGAGGTTTTCTTCAGTGGACAGCTCAGATTGTTTACTGGGCTTTGCAGCAATAGACTGCAGTGTAGCTGGGCTCACTAATGACTTAGTTGCCAGCTGTATGTTTGTAAGGTATTTACCTCTGTAATGCCTTGCTCTTATTCCCATTTACCTGCATAGAGAAGTGAAGCAAATAAGCAACAGCATACAGATCTCTGAAAGTATATCCGTAAGGAGGTAGTTGTCACAACCAGAATTTAGTCTCTTGAGTAAAAGTTTCAAATTGCAAAAGTACAAAAGCCAAAAAAGAGAAATCGAGTCAACTCCTTTACCTCATAATAAGAAATACACTGTCAACATGACTCAGTTAATTGCAAGATTTTCTCAGAAATTAACTGTAAACCCTGTTTTTGAAGCATGTACTGGGAAAACATGCATGGGAAATCACTCCACTGGGTAGTGACCATCTACGATGACTACTGAACTTTATGGGGTTTGCTAAATTTCATAGTCATAGGTAGAGAAGTAAAGTAATAGGTGACATAATTTATCAAGTCCTGCAAGCCCTGACATTGACACATAACTGAGGGCTTATGTGCATTTACTCCTCAGTAGTTACTACATGGATCAGGAGAAGAGGTGTCGTGGAGCTCCCTTTAAGAAAAGCTTCATAAACACAGTGCTTGCTTGCAATTACATGTTTATTAAAAGTTTCTATTTGAAAGGTCAAGAAGATTTTGAAGTATTGAGATAGCTGAAAAGGTAACTCTGCTGCAACAGCATGAATTGTTAGAAATGTAAACTTTTTTTTTTAATCATGCTGGAGGATTTTTCCCAAGTACGGAATATGTTGTGCAGTAGCCTGCAGTGTATTTTTTTCTTTTCTCTGGACACTATACATAGACCTCGTTACAGCACTTTGGCCATTTGATGGACGGTTTGATACGAGCTAGATCCTCAAATTCAGCATATTTTGAAATGATTCAGTGCTGGGCGCAGGACCAGTGCAAATATATGTAGTATATAGTGGAATTTCTGGTAACAAAAATAATTTATATGATGGGATCTTGTATCCTGTTCTGTGACTTGTAAGTCAATTTGAAAAGATTTCCAGAGGAGAAAAAAAATGTTGAATGAGCAAAAGTTCAGGTGTAATTGGAGTGGACATCACATGGAAATAAAGTTAAATACAGTAGAAGGCAACTGATGTTTTGGAGATTTGGTGAAATCCCTTGTACTTGTTTGGGTAATGTCAAATACATGTCAGTTTTGTTTTGGGGGGCTGAAAAACTTGTTCATTGTTGTCCCCTGTGAAAATGAAGTGAAAGACAGAATCTGACTGCTTGATAATCTGAAGGCGTTCATTGAAGCCACAAATGCGGAACGTACTTGAAGGCTCCCTACGCTTATTCCTGAAAATAATAATGCAATGGTCTATATAAATATAATGGCCAGAAAAAGTCTGACATAGGTCATAACAGCCAGATAACCTTCTCTCCTTGTGAAACCAGCCCAAAGAAAAATGCTCAGATTTAATCAGAACTGTTTTTTCTTTCCTTACGTCAATCAAACCTTTCCTGTTGATAATCTGAATAAAATAAGGTTGAGAACACAAAGTCTACCTTTGTATTATTAAGATGAAAAGATTCTGCCAGGGTTTGATAACATTTGAGATGCAGAGGCTGTTAGAGGAACATAATGAGTATCAAGTATATCTGCAAAAAGGACTTCTTATCGAGATAAAATCCTGATGAAAAATGCCACTTATTCTTTATTTTCCAAGCAGGTTTAAAGACTGCAAGTCAAGAATGTAGATCTATGTTTAGTGGAGGTATTTAGTTCAGTACTCTACGTCCTGAAATGTGAACCTTGAAGTCAGTTCCCTCTCATTTGACTAAAAAAAATTTAAATATTAGACTCAGTTCTTTCATATTCAAATACAGAATATTCTATTAATAAACCAGAATTTACCAATGCATATCACAGTCTTATGGGTAAATCTGTATAACCTGTTACTCCAAAGGAGTATTTGGACTGATTTCAGTGTAACTATTGATTTTGTGAATTCTTTCCAGAAGAACAAGTACCCAAGTAGTAGCTTTTATAGACCTCAGAAGTACCAGGTTCCATGAGTGAAGAATTCGGACTGGGGACAATGAGCCAACAGTTGGTATATGTTAATTTCATACTAGTTCATGACTGTCATTTTTTGAAGATAGAAGAGGGTTATCAGTCTCTTATTAATTGTTTAATTGGTTTCAGTTGATTTCTGGTTTTATCCGGCAGTACAGAACATCTGATACTGACTTTAAGGGTGTTATTCAGGATAAGGAGCTGGAACAGGACGTTCCACTACTGGTCAAAGGCATGTTATGTGATGGGAGTTCACCAGAGGATGTATTATAGCCTTCCCCAGGGATCCTGAAAGATTGTCTTCCGCTGTTCTGTTCCATGACTCATGTGTGGCTGTAGGCTTTCTATGGATTTTCTTTTTCGTAATTGTTTTTGCCTTAGCCGTACTGTGGCTGGAGATTGGAAGAAAAAGAAAAAAGGTCAGAAAAGCTTAACAGCAATTTTGTTTTTGAAAGGGAGAGACTGGTTCATCCAGCTTAAGTGGTTACAGCTGGATCAACCAATAACGGTTGAGTTACAGAGACAAATGCATGCTGTAAAACCTTACAGATCAGCACTACACCAGCTGTAACTGAAAGAGGATAGTGAGAAGAAAAGGTGAAGCAGTAAGACATACTGTAATAAAATTTTGCGATGATATCCAGAACTAAATGAATGTAAATGGAACACCCCTTCATTACTGAGTAAATGTCAGAGAAGATAAAAGAAAACTGAATTTCATAGCGCTGTTGGTAGTGTTGTTGAGGATGAATAGGGTTTTCTTAATGAAAGACAGAGTTCTAATTCAGAGCTGCGTTGTTTGTGCACCATGGTGTTTGTGTAAAATGCATGGACCATACTGAGGTGTCAGTATGATCTCACTGAGGCAATGATCATACTGAATCCCTTGGACTGATACCAGAGACCATCTTGTACATCTAGTAGGCGAAATGCTGAAAAGTGATGAAGTAATGTTTTACTTTTTACTATCTCTGGGTTACTTAATTCCCTTTTGCAAATTTAGAACAGATTGGCTGACATACTGGATCAGTAAGTATGTTGTGTCAGGCCTAGATACTCAACTGTCAGTGGTCTGAACCATAGGCTTGGGGAGGGAGAGTAAGCAGAGCACATAGAGCCTTATTTGCTTCACATCACGTAATGCTTGATGTTGAAGTCAGACATCAGATTCTCATAGTGATTTTGTCCAAGTGACAATAGTTTCTGTTCTGAGTGACTATAAAGGTAGCAGAAGTATTTTTTTATGAAGGATTGAGGTTGGAATTAATTTCTTCTGTAGGAGGTAGAGAGACACACCTGGAGAACCGTCTGCTGTAGCTGTCTCAGAACTCTAGCATAAGCTGGAATGAGTCACTCTAACTATCTTGCCTGTATGGACTGTAGGAGGAAACTATCTGAACATGTAGCTTTTAGATAGATAGAACTGAGTAAGATGACTTCTGAACTAGGGCTCACAAAGCTGAGAACATTTTGAAGGTATGACTTTCAGTAATAAAGGCATATGAATACTTCGTTAGAAAGAGATGAGGTAATTAAATGGTGGATAATGCAGACAGGAGTTTTCAGAGTAGAAGTATTGTCACCTGCATTGACGATAATGTTAGAGTGCTTACTGCAGGTGTGTTGGTAGAAGTTGTTTGACATATTAGTAAATTTTACTCTGTAAAGAGAAATGTATTTCTCTAATATTTTCCCTTATTTTCCTGGAATAAACATTTTATATGTGATGTTCTAATTTCCATATTTCTTACCTTTGAAGTAATTTCTCTTCATTACATCACTTTTGTATGTGTATTTCCATCAGTCTGATTCACCTCCTTTACTCTTTGCTGTAAGCTGATAAAGATTCAAGTGCATTTGTTCTCCTTGTTTATTTGGGCGTATAGTTTATTACCACTATATTTACAAAGAAAAAAGATCAAGGATTTTGGAGGATATGTATTTAGTATGTCAGTGCCTGCCTCTGTATTGCCAGCAGACAACCTGCAGTGGATCCTGATACGTTCCAGTAGTCCAAAAATAGTGCCTGAGGAGAGAGTGAGAAATGTCTCAGGCAGTGTGGCTGGTGTAATCACTTTCTTGTTTGCAAAGTTCAGAGGTGCCAACATGCATGTTTTTGCTTCCTTTGATAGCAGCCAACCTTTGGAGAAAATGCCATTCACTTTGTGTTCCGACAGTAGTCATGATGGAGCTCAGTCAGTGGAGCATTGATCAGTGTAGTAAGTGTCTGGCAAGATACCATTACAAGATAAAGTTCACATCTTGTTGTAGGAGAAGTCAGTCAGTGTCATCTTGAGCTGTATTCCTGTGCTGCCACTTCGTAACTTGCAGCAAACTGGTTTTGGGGAGAAGTAGTCCCATAGAGAATTTGTTTTCAGAAACCACTAGATATTCTGTTATGTAAGTACTATTATCCCAGCCTAAACTGAGTTAAAGGTTTGAAAGAGTTCATGGTCCTTTTGGATTATGTCACCGGGACTGCTTTCGGAAAAACTGGGCTAAGAGTGGTAACTCGTCAGTATATAGTAATTCCAGGATGGGACATAAATGGAGAACATTGTGTTCAGTTGCCTATTTCCTCTTCCCAGAAACCTTTGGAGTCTGAGCAGCACAGTTATCTTTATGCTGAAGTGTAGGAGCAGAAATTGGAAGTAGAGTGGTAGGAAGACGGGAGGTGGACACTTTGAGGGGGAGGATTTTGTCCATATTAAATCTAGAAACTCCTAAAGTGTCCCAGAATTTTTTGAAGCAGAAGCAGCTCTGCTTTGCCCAGCTTTTGGTATAGTCTAAGGATTTTGATGCATGTCAAGCAGTTTTTACATAATCTTTCCTTTGGAAGAAGTACTCTGTGAGGTGAAAAGAACCTTACGATGTGGGAAAACTGAAATTAAACTCCGTTGTAATACAATTCTGCCTTTTATCAAAAGTCTGCTGCTCTTTTCCTATTGCCGGAGGTAGACATCCCAAATCTCATAAACTACCATCCCATGAGATACTAATTAACACATTCATTGTGATGTCCAGAAGGATTTCAAAGTCTAATTAGTGTCTGATAGATAGCTGGACTATATTTTCAACATGAGTGCAGCTCCTGTCATATCAGGGTTTACACGTGTTGGAGTGATGTGGTAAAGCTGCTCTTGCCCTGTCACACGTTTTCAGACTGGAGAGGTTTCAAACCTGAACCTTCCTGGGTACTCCTGGTACTCGCAGGCAGGAGTTACGGAGTAGAAGAAAAATCACCTCAAACTATATATTAATCTAGTTTCTGTTAAGATAATTTGACCAAAAAACCACCCCCAAAACAAAAAACTTATGGTAGCTGCATTTTTAATTAAATCTAGCCTTAAAAAAGAACTTCTGTTACTGTTTATTATTTGGCTAGTTTTTATTTCTTTGAGGCCACATCTTGAGTTTATTTTAATGGAAAATCAAAGGTGCAGTTATTATTTAATACTTCATCTCATTTGCTTTCTTCTAGTTTGGAGAAATAACATGCTTTCATGGTGTGAATAAAAGACCAAGAAAAAAGTATAATAATGAAGTAGAACGACAGCCTGTAAAGACATCTTTGCAGTACTATACATCATATTGCATTGTATTTGTTCATAGCTTTGCACTGTAAGAAGACTACAAGGGGATGAAGCTTCAAGAGAAAAAGCCCTATGAAATGAGAGTAAGCAGTATCAGAGCATAAGGTGTTTTGCTAACCTCTAAAAATGTGATGCAGTCCCACACAATTTTCATCATTCAGAAGCTGTCTGCAGCTCTTTAGCAGCAAACCAGTCGGTTCAGTTCTCCCTCACTTTGATGTATGAGTTGAAATGTAATAAAAAATAAAAGAAAAAATCTTTTGGAAAATCATATTAATGGCGGTTCATCTTCATTATGTCCAGTTTTTTTCATTATTGGATAGTTACAGGGATATCTCTTTTTCCCCAAGTGCTCTTCTCTAGATTATTTGTGTGTATATGTGCTTCTTCACATGCCTTGAAAACAGTGTGGTAGTCTCTGCTACCAGATTTTTGCGTCCTACCTTACTGTATTAATTTTAGCTACAAAATTTTATAGGCTAGAATATTAGAATCGTGTCCTTCACTGTACTTTGACGTCTTATATTTTATTTCTTTTTTCAGTGGCAAAAAGTTGCTGTTGCTTTATAGGAAATGATCTGTTTGGAGTTTTATATGAAACCAGACATCTTTGGATGATCTCTGAACAACAAAAAAAGAGAAGTTACAGTAATGGGAGTATTTTAGTAAATTGTTGAAGTTCCGGATCAAGGGTCATTATCTGCTTTTAACTCACTCTGTTACCTACTTCTAGTGACTCAAAACACTGGAACTTGATTATCATAGTGAATGAGTACTCATACTTTGCAGAGAATGCAGAGGAGGCTGCGTTTGCTCAGGAGCTGAAGCTGCTGAGTCACTGGTAGAGTATGAGGGCATTCCTGTTCTGCAGAAGTCCTTACTTCTGTACGTGCTCAAGATGGGCTTTTCAAAAACTATGCAGGCTAACTCCCCTTTCAGTACAGAAACTGAACCGTTGGCTTCTGGGGAAGCAGAGTCAGGTCAACACACAACGCTTTACAAAGGTCCGTTTATCTGGTTGTCGTTCCAGGTTGTCATTAAGAAGTTAGCCAATATGAAACAGGGAGGTTAACTGTGAATGCAAGTGTCATCGAAATGCTGCAGTGACAGATGACTTGATTACTGTCACTCTTTATCTAATACCATACTGATTTATTTAAAAGTACTTTGTTTTTCAGTGTTCTGTACAGTTTAGAGCTCCATCCTTTTAGCCACATGCCAAACTGGTATGGAGTACACTGAGAATTATACCATTTGTGACATTATATCACATAAGATAATTCTGTATGCGTCTGTATGAAGAAGCATTACGTTAAGCTCAACTCTGCATTACATTAAATTAAACTCTAGTTTTCATTCTCAGATTTGAAGCAGAAATTACTTCGGTTTTGCATAATCAGATGTGTGTGTACACATAAATTTCACTGGTTGTTTACAGATGTGTACAGGAAAAAAAGTTTAAATAACTAGAAGAATTTAAACATTAAGGAGTAAAGAAGGCCTATGCTTAGAGCCATTAAAATCAAGGCTACTCTGTTAATTTACTGCTACTTACATACGTGTATATATATGTCTTACTGACAGTTGAAATTAGGGTTGGATGAATCTAAGTTTAAACAAGATCTCGCAGATTTGATGGGACAAGGACAGTGGATTGATCCAAGTGAGGTGTAATGGATCAATTACTTTGCTGCTTGGAGAGGGAGGGAATTGTCAGCATAGGAATGATGAGCTGAATACTTGTTTCATGAAAGGGTTGATTACAAGGAAGCAGTGGAAGGGAAGGGAAAAAAAGTTGTCTTCCATTTTAGCAGTGGAAGTTATAAGGTATATATCCATGGTTAATGTGTTGCTAAATTCTGCTGGACACCCTCACCAGTCATCCCAAGAAAGGACAAATAGGATCTAATGAACTTTTTGGGGGAAGTCTGAAATGTAGCTAAAATAAAATGTTGCTCAAGCGAGCAAAAAGAGCAAGGATTCATTCCATTATTATATATACTGAAAAAATGTGAGAGCAAGGAGAGAGTTTTAAATAGGAGATTTCTTGATCTGTTTTTGAAGAAACTTCTGTGTTGCTTTCCTCAAGGACTATGTTGCTGTACACTGTCCTGTGTCCCTTTTGACTTTGGAAGCCTAAACTAAGAATATGCTTGAATCAGGCAGGGGGATGCAGGAAGAAACTTGCACTGGCTAGTTAATCTGTTTATCTGCAATGTTGTAGATAAACAAAGAGCAACGTTCACTTGTGGTACGATCTGTTCACTCTCATCAGAATTTTTTATCATGAATAAACCTATACACAGTAGAACGTAGTGACAGGTTTTTTGGAACTCTGAATCCCTACAGTCTGGTAACACATTCATAGATTTTCTTAGTTCGCATGGCATGGGAACTCACCATTTAGAAACCGTTGGTATTAGTTTGACTACATTTAGAACAGATGTTGAGGTTTAGTAGTCTTCAATCTCCACTGGCTATATGTCCATATCAAGGACACAGCAAGCTTTTTGGGGAAGAAAAAAAAATGAAGAATAGTTAGTATTGTGAATTATCAACCACTTGTTCCATATAGTAGGGACTAACTTTACTTGTTATTCATTATTTAAAGGAACTATATCACTTCAGAAAACTGAGTATTCTTAGGTGGCCAGCAAAGAAGATTTTATTAAGTTGAAACAATTTTCTTTAATTATCCTTCAACAATTCACAGTTAAAGAAAAATTGCCCTTTTAGCAAAATGAATGTAAAGAACCACTCCAGAGAACTCAAGAGTAGGTACTGTATAGGAATCTCATTTAAAAAAATAAATCTCCCCAAATCAAACATCTTTAAAACTTTCTCTTTTAAGGATTTTTTTAATATATTGTACAATGGTTACTAAGCTTCTGTAAACCCAGCCTAGCAGTGGATGGAACCTCTTGAGAGGAACATTGATTGATGCGTGTTGGTAAAAAGTAACAGGAGAATTCTCCCAGCGGATGGGACCCCTTAATTAGAGGGAAACCAAGAGCAAAACCTAGAAAGGGTCTCAGGACTAGATTAGATAGCGTAGGGTTTCAGTCTGCCTGAAGGGAGACTTCTTGGTTAACTGTATAGTGCTGATGATGGCCCATTGATTGGAGATGGATTTCGCTGAGGGTCTCTCTTTTGGTTTGACTTTTAAGAAGTAATGGTAACTGCAGAATGGGCAGGATACATCTGTGCAGGATGGTCTCTGATACAGACATCCAAAACTCCCTGGAAAGGAGAGGTTATAAGCTTTGGAAATACAACTGATTTTACTTCTTATTCTTACAGCTGTACTAATAATTCATTATATTCAGCTTTACCCCATTGTCTGTAAGAAAATAGGATGCAAAACTGTACTGAAATCTGTTTTAGGAGATTTGGACTAGGAGTTAACATATACTAGCAACCTGATTCCCTTAGCTGTTGTTACGTACTTCCTGAAGTTCCACCCAGCTAATTAATTGACAGGGGAAGTTTACTTTACAAAGTCTGTTTACAGGGGAAGCTGCTTCACTTATATTCCGCTTCTGATAGATCTGTAATCCCTCATTTCCATATTACAGAATCAAAATGCCTACAAAGGAAAAACTTGGAGAATCCTGCAGTTCTGTCAAGTTTTGTTTGAGTAGTGATTAGGCTAACCTGGCTTGGACCAGGAAGAGCCCATTTAAAATTGTACTGTCCCTAAATGCCGTACAAATGAATCCTGATGAAGGATGAGTTAGAGCATGTGAAACTGTTCCTGAGTACAAACCCTTTGACACAACCATCGAGAAGCCAAACATTTGTTGCTAAATGGTTCTTGCTTGAATTAGCTTGTATACAGAAGCCATCCTGAGGTAAAAGCACAGCAAAAGGGCGTATTAGTTTCACCACAGTGGGAACTAGGTGAGGTCAGCCATGCGCTGAGGCACGGTGCTGACTAGCCCTAAGTTACCTGACAGGAACATGGAGGAGTATTGTCATCTCATCTGTGTTCTTCTGTTGTTGTTAGGTGGTCTTCTTAGGTTTTTTCCTTGGAGGTGGAATTTCTCATGCAAATCAACTGCCTAGCAGTAGTAACTTTTTTTTGGCAATGAAATTACTTTAAAAGTGTACTGTCATTTCATGATTACTCCAATTTATCATCAGGAAGAAGCTCTTGATAAAGGCTTTGCTTGGCTTCATTGGACAATGTATGATTCCAATCAAACAGATATTTTCTCAAGTTTTTAAGCATTTAAAGATTATAATGAGTTCAGTAATGGTATATATTATATAGTCATTTCTCTTACCTTCCTAACAAGATGAAATGTACCGAGTTTTTGCTATCTGGCAAGAAGCTTCTTAACTCTTCTAATTCTCTTCACTCTCATTCATACTCATGATAACGATTTTATGTAGTATAGTTTTCCTTTTACATCAGTCAAAGTAGAGAGCTGGAAGGTATAAATCCAATTCAGTGTTTTATAGATTATCTAGGAAATTGAGTAGCCTAAGTTTAGTAAGATGCAAAAGCAGTTTCCACAAATATTTCTGATATTCTTCTAAAATACTCCAAGCTTACATACCAATTTATGTGCTTCTGTGCCAGAGTTCTTCAGTGCTTCTGCTGTAACAAAAGTAATTAAAAAGAAAACAAATGTTAATTTGACAACTTATGGACATTAAAGACCATTTTCTGTCTTTAAACTGTACACAAGGGTATAAAAATACGAATGTATCGAGTTATTTAGTATGTAAAACATAACTGAAGAATTAAAAATTTTAGAATGATACTTCTAATTTGAGAACAAAGACCAACCAACTGTGAAAGGTATTGGCTATATAACAGCCTTTTGCACTAGGCAGAGGCAGCTGGGGCTGCTCTGGTGAACAGAGTGGCGAAAAAAATAGCATCTGACAAAGTAAGGATAAATTTTAATTTTATGGCTTGGAGAACCATTCCAAAAAAAGGGGACAGAATTTTGACATGTGAATAAATTGCACTCAAATCCTGCTGTATGTATTATATAAAATTCACTTTTCCCCCACAAATGTCTAGGCTTGGTATTATTGAAGTCTGTCATTATTTAAAATGAAATAGCAACAAAATAGAACAGAATCTGAATCTTTTTGCGTTCCATTTTCTGTATTTTTTTGTACTCCTACAGATAATAGAAACGCACGTGAAGCATTAATGCGAAATTTGGCCTTTTGAAGGGTGCCGGCTAAAAGTCTGAGTCTTCATTCAGAGAAGTCCATCACTTGCATTTCCAGTCTTGTGTGCAATTATTGTCAGATTAATACCTGCCAAATTTTCATAATTAAGATAAATCTAAAGGGTTCAATCTCAGTTAAGTGATATTCTCTAAGTTCTGGTTTTCTCTACCTGCTTATAAAGGTGGTGAATAGATCCCATCCACATATTTGTAATGTGTACTGCGAGGCAGCTGGATAGATTCATCTTCGTCTCTGTTTTCATGAAGTTCATCCACTCCTATTCTGACAGAACGAATAATATTTGTGCAATTTGTTTTGAGATTTGATAATGCAGGAAAATGGAGCTAGAGAAGGAATTAAAACCTTAATTAAAAGTAGGAGAAAAAGCCGGTTTTGTGTGCATTTGAGTACAGTCACACAAAATCAATAATATCCGAGAGATCTTTCAAGATCGTGTCTCAGTGATGTCGGATATGCGAATTACTGAAAGCACACTCTCTGAATGTTGAAGGAGAGAAAGTGTTTGGTGATCCCAGAAGACGTACTCTGCTTCCATCGCCTCTCAGGCTCCCCACCTTTCACCTAGCTTGATACCTGAAGCGGAGGCCTACTGTTATGCTTTGGGTAAGGTGAAGGATGGTTTGGCGTTCTAGCAGATAGGTTAAGGTGCTTGAGGGTCCTGGCTTAAGCATTCTCTACACTTACAGGTAAGGAGTTTTGTTGTTATTCCGTATATTAAAACACGCCTAAGGCAGAAAAAAATAAATGTAAATGCACAACCATTTTTTTCATAGAATTCAGAACAGGCAACACAATTACAGCTGTTCCTGAAGACAGATGAAGAAATCAAATCTACGTCTGGTCTGCTGGTAGAGTGGTTATCGCAAGTGTCTTCCTCTGCATTCAGCAGAACACAGGGAATGCATGACTGGAATGATAGACTGAAATGATCCGCCAGCATAAATTAACACGGCTGAGCAGTTATTTTAATTCAAAGTGAGTAGCAGTGTAGTGACATTACACGGTGATTACAAAAGCGGGAACATCTCTTAAACTGGCCTTCTATTCTGCTAACCCAGGAAAATATGTCTCAAGCACTCAAGTGAGAAATCTCTAGATCAGTTTTTATTTCAGCTACAAAGAAAAGCACAGTTCAGCCGTACACAATGAGCAAATCCTCCTCTCGCCCCTCCATGACTCACATTCAGATTAGGCAGACATCCACTGGACTCGTTCAGGGGTACTGAGCTCTGGTTCCTAGTGGACAGTGTAGCTGAGGCCTTGCAGTACTTGCAGAACTGTTGCTGGGTTGGGAAACCTGACAAATTCTTTACCACTGTACGTTTTTCAGAATAGGAGCTATAATCAATATCCAGTTAACATCAGTTACGAGGATGCTCCCCAGGGATATGTCATGCAAAGTGCATGTCTGTGACTGGACCAGTGGTCGTGGCCCAAGTTCCTATGACGTTTTGAGGCTGATTTTCAGACAACATCTTAAAGATGAAGGACTAAAGATGAAGCTAACATCATCTAATATTGACATTTATATGCAGAAATGTATTCTGTTTCGTTCTTCCCCAGAAATCACCCGACACATTTCAAAATGCTGATGTGCATATAACTTAGATAAATGTAGATGTGACTTGGTATGAAGTCAACAAACCAAAACATTACGGACATAACAGTGTGATTTAGCGGCATTCAGAAATGAGTAACATACTTGGTCATGGTATCTACAGTCTAGAAAATATACTTGAGAATTTAGCCCCTGGTGGCAGGAAAATAATAAATGATGTGATTGTATCCTGTAGCAAGGTTAAAAATAGCCTAATGGAGTTTTAACGATCTTACTAAAACCAGAAAGCAACTGCTAGGGTTTTTTTGTCAAGCTGGGTCATTTAACCAAAACTTGATTGGGAAAAGGAATTAACCATTAATTTTCTGGCTTTGAAACTAGTTTAGTTCTCAGTTTTATTTTGCTTGTTGTTTAACTCTGAATTTTGTGAACACATTTTACCTTAATGATCATTGAGGCATGATTAGTTAAGCATGTAAGCGTAATGCCTATCTCATACAGCAGTCAAGAAAGAAAGGGAGGAAAATTTTTTGTCACCATAAATCAATATGCTCAAAGATACTGACGCTATATTCTAAGTTCTTCCTCTGCCTTCCTGTTAACCACTGGAATTCACAACATGAAGAAAATTCTGATTGTTTGTCTGGCATTGTTTGTTCCAAAAGAAGGAATCACAATCCCCCCTGCAGTTTTTCTTCATGGCAAGAGACGAAGCTTGTGTGCAGTGTGCTTTCATATTTTAGACGTGGCAAACACGCTTTGCAATGGCCTAATTCACATTAGATGCATTAAAAAAAACCCCCGAAATGACATGGCCATCCGCAAGAGTGATAGAGGAGATGAATTACGGTGAAGCTTTTGTTTGTAGAAATAAAATGCGTTTTCAGTCAAGCATGTAGCATATTATGCTACTTAAAAAGAATCATTAAATTGTTCTGATCTCAACCTTAAGTGTCCTTACAGTTTTCTTATCTGTAAGTGTTGACTGTAACAGGACCGAGTTACCAAGTGTAGTATGGCATAATGATATGTATTTCTACCTCTCTTTAGAACAGTGGACTACACTCTGAATTTACTTTAACTTAAGAATTTCTCTCTCAGTACAGCTATACTGCTGTGCTTCAGTTAAAAATCTTGCTCAGGCCGTTTTTTAATACTCTGTTCCTAACTTGGAAGAAGAATTTTCTTAAGAACATAGTGCCTCAGCACAAGCTACATTTAAAACTTTCTTTAAATGTGAAGACAAAAGAAAATTATAGGTTTTCTTGTATTTCCCCGGTAACGGATTGCAGTAATCACCTTGGCTTACCCTGCATTCCTTCCTCAGGCTAAATTCCCATGGAAGTGTGACTTTGATGGAAGTCATGAGTAAAGAGTGCTGAATAGGACCCATTGCGATTCGACGTGTATTTTGAAAAAGCTTTAGGAATGATAAACTGCACATTTGCAGTATTACTATTTTATTTTATATTTAAGAAACACCAATGAGATTTGAGTCTTCTAAAAGAGCGAAACGGATAATACAAAGTATGTTCTCTTGGAGTTTTCCTGAAGGCACTTTCTTGTCTACTTCTGTCATGCTCCAAAAAGTGTAAAATATATTGTTAGAAACTAAATGAAAACTTCTACAAGGAGAAGCTTTTTTGTTAACGTAATGTAGGATGAAATATTCTGAGAATTCATCGGAAATACAGTGGATTAAAGATTAAAAAGCCAGCAACATTCCAAACAAGTAAAAGGTCAAATGGGGCCATCACACACACGGACATTGAATAATTCAGAGTTTTGCAGTGCGTGTCATCTGCAGAGCTCAAATAGTTGAAAAAGTGTGGAATCATGGCTCGCTGAACCATGGTGATAGCACAGATTGGGAAAGACCAATATTGCAGCTGCGCTCATTAACTAGCACGGAGTAAGTGAGCTCCATGCTTACGACTTTTGTAAAGAGCTAGGCTTGGAGAAGAGGAATGAGACCCGTCGTTCGGTGCCCCGCTCGGCAGTCCAGCCGTAGCCGTACCTCCTGGGCTGGTGTGCATGGTCAGGTTTATTAACCTAAATCAGACACTTAATACTTTAATTTTACTTTGTTTGTATGATAATTGGTTTTCTCTGTGGAGCATGAGATGGGGGACATTAAGTAGTAGTTGGGAGTGAAACTTGGCACTAGGCAGCCACTGGATAAGTAGTCAGGAGTGACAATGATTCTCTCTAGGGAATCACGTACAGCGTGTCACCTGCTGGCTGCAGCACAAAGGAGCCCCACAAGGAGACTGATAGGAAATAAAAAGCATACAATTAGGAAACACAAAAGCGAAAATTACTTTGAAACTCAGTAGGGGTGCACAGCAATCCACTGTTCAGAAGATGAAAACTACCTAGGTCAGAATCGAGTCGTCCAAGTTCCACATAGCAGTACAGATAACGAGCCCATTGCCAGTGAATCAGTCAGTGCAAACCAACCGTTCAAAGTGTCAGAACTGTCAAGGACAGTTTGACTCCTCTGATGACAGCGTTGAACCCGTGTCGCTGGGAGGCAATCAACAAACTAAGTTTGAAATCTTAAAAAGATTATCTCGATTTAAGAGACGAGGTTTGAATCAATACGTTTTTGGATCTTCTAGTAAAAGAGGGGTGTACGTTGATTCAGGTTTACAAGCGGTAGACAATGCTCTGTTAAAGCAATTGTGGTCACACCTCGGGCTGCTTGGAAATCAATATCTGCAAATGTGACACATTTACATATTTTTCTGTACAGGCCTATTTAAAATAAACTAATCATTTTCCTTCTCCAGGTTTCAAGTTACTGTTTAAAATACACTTTATATTCTGCATTCAGGATTTTTAGAATCAGGTAATGTTGTTAAAAAAAAGGAAAAAAATGAATGCCAGACCTTGATTAAAATTGCTGTCATGTACACCATGGGAGAGAACTTGAATATTCTGTGAAAGGAACTTGATTTACTGTCACTTGTCTTAGCGTTCAGATAGGTTTCAGCACATCAGCACAGTGGCACTAGCTTATTGTAGATTTGCTTAGCCACACTTTCAACAATCTTGATGGACTATTTTGATTCTTTCAGTCCTTTCTCAGAGTAATTTTAAAGAAACACTAATTAAAGCTTTTCTATTGAATAATGCATGCGCTTCACCCTCCAAAGTTTAGCTTAAGGGACTCACATGGGCAAAAATACATTATATTCCTTTCACTTAATTTCATTAGTGGGACTTCTCTGGCTTTGTGGGAACATAGAGATTTTCCTCCAGAGCATGTTAGAGCACAGAACGATTAGCAGAGCATTAGAAGTAACCACAGCCCAGGAATAATGTCAGTTAGCCCTATGGCAGTGTGCGAGTTCCAGGGCGATTTGTAGATGTTCTGTTCAATGGTGTATAAAATAGGGATGCACTGCATTGTACTTGAGGCACTTTCTCTAGAACTACAACCAAGTCTGATACACTAAATAATTCAGACTTATTTTCCGATTTACCAAGTATTATGCATCACGTACCGTATCGGCAGCACAAGAACTTCAACTTACAAAGTGCAGTATGCAAACCTAGAAAAGGTGGCTTCATTGTTGTGTTTATGCTATTGAAAATCAAAAGACGTTCTACTGAAACCAAGAGTGCTTTACTGGTGTAAAATTAGGTTACGGAAGAGGAGAATCGTGCCCTAACGATACGCTAAGAGGCAAGGGGTGACAGTGGAAAAGCATTGGTATTCCGCTGTGGAGCTAAGCTTCCTGCAGTAATGAGTGCACAGCAGAGGCCAAACGGAAAGCAATACATTTGGGTTCAACACCGCATTCACCTCTCGTGGTCTGAGAGCACATGCGAACAAAAGGAAATGTGAGCAGTGATTTCAAATATTTCTTGTTATCCTTTTTTTTCTTTACTGCTTTCTATTCCTTTTGTCAGTTATCAATGATCGTTTTAAAACCACTTGTAGTTCTGGGAACAGTTCGTACTGCTTTGTTGAAGCATTTATGATTGTCAGTAAAACTTTTCAGGCTATCATTTCCTTTAATATAAGCCAGTCTTTTTCAGGCTACTAGAAGCATTTTCCTTTCTCATCAGCCAGTCAAGTTGCATGGCTGTGCTGTATGTGTGAAGTTTCGATTTACTGTTCTGAATTACGTGGCACTCATTTTAGGGCAGGGCTTGCACAACCTTGGTGTTGTGTGTCCACTCACTGTATGCAGGCAATTTGCCAACAGTGATAGGAGTTTAGAGATATGTGCAATTATTAATACGATTATTTTTTAAGTGCCACGCCTAAGAAAGTGAGCAAATAAAAAAAATCCATTCAGGACTATCGATTTTAATGTTTGGTCTCTAGTGCGATTCACAAAATTCACTTATGCAGGTATGAACTAACAATAATGCAAACTTTTTTTTTTTTGAACAACAAGGAACTCTCCTGCTAAATAAATTCTCAGAGAAATTTCTCCAACTCTAGAATTTTGTTTTTGCCAATACTCTTTAGGATGCAGCTTTCTGACAGCGTAATTAATGTCTTCATTAACACAATTAAGCCATGCACACAACCTTGGTTTTGTCATTGCTTTTGTTGTGCCCTGAAGCAAGTTTCTTTCCAGGTTGTGTTCAGTGTTTTCCCACAAGTGGTCATTTACATTTCTATTTCTGTGGCTTCTGGTTTCATCCTGTGGCTGCATCTTTAAGGCTTGTGCTCTCAGCCTGGGAGTCACTCAATATGCAATATTATTGAAGTCACTGACAGTTCAGTTGTCAAAATAAGGGCTTCTTAAAAGCAGATAGGTATTTGTATGTACGTAGTACTTTTTCAACAATTTTACTGTTGAGATCTAATTATGTCAGTATTACTGATAGTTTTCAACTGCGTTTACTTTATTTGATTCTTTTAAGGTTACAGCACCTATTACAGAATTTCTATTACTCTGCGATCTTCCTTTTCATGGTTACAGGTTAGTCAGAAGAGCTTCTGCACCTGGAAAAACAACTAGAAAGGAGATTTTTCCCATCCGGTCTGTCTAGTAGGGGTCTCTCCCGCTCCCTCCCCCTGAAATCTACCCATTTAAAACCACAAAATCTCTGTAATCACTATCTTAATTGTAGCAAACTTGACTGAAATGTCTTTCTTTACTTGCCACAAAAGAAACTGTTAGACATAAAATGTTCTGGCCATTGTAAATGTATTATCTGAAACAGCTATTTTTATTGGATTTCTGCCTTTCCTTTTCATCTTCACTCAAATCCATTCTCCTGTTGATTTAAAATAAAAAACAACCCCAAAACAGATGTCTCAGGATTAGAATGCTGAAGTTTTTTGCTTTATTTCTTGATTTTAAAAAAAGAACCGTAGATTATAATCAACATTGTTTATTTCTCCGCTTGACTTCCTAAATACTAGCGACTGGATTATGAGCTTGTCTGTGGATAATCAGAAAAGGCCAGGAATTGCCTATTTTTGAAAATCCTTTCTAACTGGAGTAGGAATCTGTATCAAGCAAAGCTGATGGCAGCTTTTAATTCCTGATTAGTGCCAGTTGAAAAGCTGTGGAAATTAACTGACCAGACAGTAATCAGAAAGCAGAGACAGACAGAGGCTGGGAATGCTCAGTGGATAAACCGTGGTTATTAGCCTGACGGTGGAGACCTCACTGCGATACTCAAAGAAAACAATTTCAGCTTTAAAGTGGAGTAGTACGACTAGAAAATAGTTGAAGCAACTTGTATATTACGATAAGAAGAATTGTTTTTGTTTCCTCTGTAACTGCATAGAGTGGAATGAGTTGTCGCAGCACTGGAATTGTCGTTTCTAGAGCTCTTAGCGTCCTTCACCTTAAGCGTATGTTTAACTGCTTGGCTTGTTACCCGTGTGTCTCAGATTAACACCTAAAGGCTTCCAACTGCGAATGGCCTCTGCTTGTTTGTGCTGCAAACCCACAAAGGAGAACAGAGTGGGCACCTAGACCTGTCCTTAGAACAACAGATGGTTTTTTCTACCTTTCGGAATGGAATTAATCCTGCCCATGAAGTGCATGAGATACCAAATTCTTTAGATTATTTTTCCCTGTAAATTTTCTGTGCTTCTGTGTGCCAAGCAGGTTCCCACCAGGCTGAATTTCATAGCCATGCGTGTTATAGAGCAGCCGTTCACGCTGCCATCCTTGCTGGAACAGTCCTGTCTGGAAAAAATAATTCATGACATCCTTACACATGTTCCAAAATACATTTTTTTAATCTCTGAACTGGAAAAACATTTGACAGCGTATCTAAGAATGACCAGCATTTTAAGAAGGTGCTTCGGTCACATGTGATAAATGCTACATGTGGCTTGGGTGGGTTTGTTAGTTTGTTTGATTTGTTAGGTCCAATGTGTAGGAATGAAGGAACTCCTAGTTAGGAAGCTTAGAGGTTTTACAAGAATTAGTTTGCAATGTGTCACACGGTTCGCGATTGTCTGTATTAAGCATGATTCAGTACTGCCAGTTAATCTGAAGTGCCGCGATCCCCTGTTGCTCCTTTAGCACGTAGGAATGCTTTAACTGACTAAAGATGTAATCTTTGTATTTCAAGGTCTTCTGACTGAATGGCACAGAAACCCCTTGGGTATCATGAATCCAGATATGCAGTACGAAAATCAAACTGTGACTCCAAAATTATTAAGAAATTTAGATACCTTTAAATGACCCAAGCAGCAGTTTTCCATTTTACAGAATTTCAAGTATTTTGTTGATTTTCACCTGCACTTCTCTCATAGTTTAATTTCTTGATCTAGTTTTGAGAAAGCTCTATTTCATTCCTCTTTTTTGAGTCATAGTGACCCAGTGGCCTAGTGCTAGTCACACATTTATCATCTTCTTATGATGTGAAAATAATTGTCATCAGTTTGACCTTTCTCTTTTGAATAATCTTGAGCATTAACAGAAAATAACACAGAATGAGCACTCTGAAATTCTTCATTCTAATGTCGTGTCCTCCACGCTGCAATTCCATAGTGTGTTTTCACAGTGAGACTAATTCTTAAAACTCTAGATATATTTAGCTTGCAGTAATTTGACATCTTTCCGCTCCTTAAAAGTTGCATCATTTTCTGGGAACTAAATATAGTATGGTGTAGATCATCCCTCTAATGCTAATATGACTCATTCCTAGTATCATTAGTCCATCACATCATCATCATCATTATTATTATAATATCTGCAATATAATGTAGCTGGAATTTTTAGTGCATTACTTGACTAACTACATTACTTCTGCAGAAAGAGTGAATTCACATACTCTATGGCATTTCTGGTGTTTGGGATTCCAAGAGTAACAAGTAGTGCCCACAGTACCAGTCAGTCGAATTTGTCTCCTTTTTGAGCTTAGTTATCATGACTATTAAAGTCTCATTCTGCCTCCCATTCCATAGATCGTAAAAGTATTGCAAACTTTAGTTCTTAGTAATGATTCAACAACCGAAGGTGTCATAGGGACTTGGTAAACAAGTGGGGCTGTTGTAAAATGCATTAAGTAGTTACAGCTGAAATAATGCATGTTCCTGTATTTGTCAGTGATTTTGAAAAGTGTTTGAAACATTGGTAACAGATGCAGCTCAGCAAGTCATAAATTAATGGAATGCCAGAGACTGAGAAGGGAGGGAAGTGGTATTTTGGAGTATGTGTCAATTGCAGGAGAAGTATTTTTGTGTGATGCGTAATTAAAAATACATATTATGTCCATAAGTCCAAATGTGAAGCAAACAGTCAAATAAAAGCATTTAAAATTCTCAGATCTTGAGTCTCTGGGACAGAGATGAAAAAAACTTCCAAGAGCCAAAAAGAAATAGGAAAAGAAATAGGAATGTATCATCCAAAACGAGCATGTGATACTTAACATCAGCAGCACTCAGAACGGGTGGTGTTGAAGTCTGTGTGGCAGTAATATGTGGTGCATGGAGGGGAGAAATACTGAGCATAAGGAAGGTTTGAGACTTAATGAGAGTAAAAGACAAAAGCAAAAGGCTGAAACATTGTGTAAAATATAATGAGCTGAATCAACAGCAGAGTCCACAAAGGAGATGATGTGAGAGGTCGTGGTTACCTCAGAGGTAGGTTAAAGGTGCAGAAGCAGTGGGCAGGTTTGATGGTGCAGCTGCAGGCAGGACAAGAAGAATTAGTCACAGGGAATTATGTGAGCACTTCTCATTGTGAATTAATTTAAGCAAATGAGCATTTCACTTCATGGAAAGAGGTGGTGCCAGTTTGAAAAACAATGAGAAGGAAATAGCTAAAATCTAAGAAGCTGCCAGAAACGTCTTCAGAAATATCTCCCTGGGACCTAACACTTGTGTGTTATACTCTGTAAAAGAAACTTGCTTTGCAAAAGTCTTCTCCTAGCAGTGGGAATCTGGTCAGAGTTTGGCACTCTGAAAAATACCCAGCTGACAAGCGATCCAAAGCAGGTGGAGAGCCAAAGCAGGTGGTCTTCTCTAACTGTGATCAAGCGCAGTTAGAAGCTTCTGGGAATGCAGGAAGGCAGAAATAGCCATCATGCTGTATTAGTGATCTTGTGCTGGTGTTCAACCCTCGTGTTCGTTCCTAAGAAGAATTATAGGGTGATGAATAGCACAGTATCTGTCAGTACTGCAGCTCTGAATTATGCTAATGTAGCCATGTTTTTATGTATGCTAACTAGTGACTAAATTTCAACAAATTAATTAATGAAGAAATATATTTAAGAAATGGAGAGCCTAGTTTGATAAAATTGAGGCATTTTGTAAGTCTGCAGTTGGAGACAAGATGATCAGAGCACTTTTGAGGTATTTTAGTGGTCTCTTGTTAAGAAGTTGGTCATTCTTTGTGGCTTTAATACGAGGGGTGCTGTTGTTTTTCATTAAATGGTCCATCCATCTGCAGGCTGAGAGATAAGAGGATCACAGAAATAACTCTAATATCTATCACACTCTATAGGCTTTACTTCTTTCTTCCTTTGAATGGGCAGAGGTATATTTCTGTTTTAGAATTTTTCTCATTAGTATGAGGATTTTCTCATTGTTAGCAATTAAATTAAATAAATAATTGGCAGGACTTGATCACTTGCAGCCTAATTTTCCTGTGCAATTTGGGACATGAATGCGTCCAGGGTAAAGTGTAATTTGTCCACTGGATCAGTGCATAAGTACTGATGTTAATATGGTCATGTAGGGATTTGTTAAATGTGCAAAGTGAATTCGTTATAAGCTAGATGTGAAATCATTTACTTTTGATTAATGGAGTTCAGTTTGAGAGGTTGGCAAACAGGCTGCTTTGTTACTAATTTCGGTTTGCATCTGTATTCCAAGAGCTTCGAAATGAACAATGGAAAAATAAAATAAACCTTGTTTAGAAACAGTAATGCTGCGTGTAGGAAGAGATAATCTTGTTTTATAATCTGGATTTTGACAGACAACACCTGACACAGTTGCTCTGTAAGAGTATACTTTTAAAAGTAACTGCAGTTGAAGTGCCTTTAACTGGTGTTTGTGGTAATTTTTGGAAAAGGAAAAGTTCCTATTTACTGTCCGGTTTGTAGGTTTTGGGTGCAGATGTAGTAGTTTATTTCTTTTGACGGCTCATCTCACCTAACTATTTCCTCATGCAAATATGACCTCTTCTCATTTCATTAAATTAAATTAAATTACGGTTTTGCCTGGCTTTGCAAATACTTCAGGGAAGGTGAAAAGGTTGTCCAAGAAGTGGAACTGTGGTCTCACCCACTGCTTGTTTAACTGTTTGAAGAAGACAGTATTTTTTTTAATCTTACTAATTTTTCGTCTCTTCATTTTGCAGATAGGACACCTCTTGTGTCCAAAAGTAGATTGTAAAGGTACCTTTAGCCATCCTAGGGCTTGCAGTCAATTTACAGCATCTGGTGTTTCTGAATAGACTTAAAGACTAGCTTTGCTTCCTAGATGTTCTTGTAGAAGTTTACTGTGTTTTACACAGGAAATGATATTCTACATGATATTTTATTCTTCAATTACCATAAAAGACAAACAGAAAAGGTCATTAAGGATAACGTTTATGCCAATGAGTGCTGATATTAAAGGAAGGCCATGGAATAAGTCCTTGTAGTTGCAGTGCCTGTAGTTTTTTTTTTTTTTTTTTTACCTTTTCCTTCCTTTTTTCATGCAAAGTTATATTTTTATAAGATGATGCCTGATATGATGAAGCAGTAGACTAGATATGATTTCTGTTTTATTTGGTGCCATCATTTTGGATTATATTATTATGATTTTTTTTTTTAAGCTCCTTACTTGTAAAATAAAGATCAAAGCTGTTGGCTTTATCCATCCCTTTTTTTTTTCCCCCCCCAAAGCCAGATAAATCACAGAAGTTTGTCACTCAGAACAACTTAATACAAGTCTATTCATGGTTGGATTGAGAACTAAGAATAGACTTCATAATTTTTAAAAAGTAAGAATTGCAAAGTTTAAATACTGGATTCTTTACTAGACTGTATAGGATTTTAAAGTGGAGGAGGCTTTATGGCCCGTGTCCGTTGTCCTTACTAACTACGTATAATCTCAGAAACTCTGGTTTACTGAGAAACCCTCTCATATTGTACACTCACAGATGCAGAGGTGGAGACAAATTTCTACTTTTATCCTTGAGGTTGTTCTGTACCAGTATGGAGCTCTTAAGTGACTGTTGTCCACTATTTGTGATATCTGGCTGAAACTGGGACTATGTCGTGCTTTACGAGATTGCTTATCAATTCCCCTAACGAGGTGCAGTGGAGAGAAAGGGCTGTTTCTGCTAGGTGCTATTTTCCATGCCTGATTCACTTTAGTGAATAGCTGTTCATCTTGATACACACTTTAGAAAGATTTTAAAAGTACCTCTAATAATGTGTTGCTGTTTCATCATTTATCTTAATTTAGTATTGATGTTTTACTAATCTAATTTAATACGTGGGGGCACAGAGCTTTGGCTGATGTTTTCTAGTGTGGATGTTCCTTTGGATTTTTGTCATCCTTTATTTTAGAAGTGGACAGTTTAGATTAGTGTGTGCATAAATCATAAAGTCCTGTTTGGGTTTGTGTATAGCTCTGCAGGCATCCTGGCTGTTTAGGCTTTTTGCCTGTGTGCTTTGGAATTTGGCACCGAGCCTTCTAGTAGGTCTTTCTGCTTCTTGCGGAGACAGTGATAGTCCAGTTTGGTGTTGCCTGTAGAGCATCTGCTTAAAGCACTTGTGCAGTCGCCTTTGCAGGTTAACAGGTAGTGGGGTTTTTTGTTGGGGTTATTTTGGTTTTGGTGGTTGTTTTTTTTTTTTTGTAGGTATGGTGTTCATTTGCTTTGTAAACCTGTCACTATCCTCTGTCTGGAGATAAGCCTTATTTTATATCTCTGATTGTCACTTCTGCATAGGAAGACATAAATAGAAGTATCTCTGTGGAAATACATTCAGAACAAGTGTCTCTGAGATAACCTGGAAATTATTTTTTGCATGTTCAGAAGAGGCTAAACTTAATTATATCTAAATAAGGTATTCTAAAAACATTATCAGTTATATTTCTGACTAAACTGTTTTATTCACATGAGTGTAGTTAGAGAACTCTGTTCTCTGAAGTCTGCAGGAGGTATTTTCCCCCTGTTGTTGTCCAGAATGTGGCTAAAAGCTATCCTCCAGCCCTTGCTCAAACACAACTATAGTTAAAAAACCCCACGAGGCTCAGCGGGAGCTCCCCGTCTTCTGGTGTGTCATTGCTGCAGTCTCTTCCAGGGCACTGGGAGCAGCTGTCTAGATGTGTTTTAGTAAAACCAAGTTACCACAATCTAATCTCAGTTTTCTCATCCACTCTGCAGGTGAGAGGATGCACCATATTTTATTTTGACTGTATATACAGTCAGTTCATGGGCAGATTTTCAGTAGTTCATCTTTATTACACAAGTCATCCTGCATTTTTTGCATTGAGGCAAGTGGCTGCAGAAGAAAGGAATGTGACCTGCTCATTTCAGGATCAGTATTTAGAAATTGTGCAAAATTCAGCTAAGACATTAGTGTAGTAACAGTGGTGAGCCTGAAGTGGCCGCATTTTGATGTGCCCAAAACTACCCCTGTCCTTTGCCAGGCTTTTGTGTCATTCGTGCTCGTGAAGACATTGAAGCGCTATTGGTTAGAGAAGTGGTTTTCACTTTCCACTCTTCACTTGGCAAGTCCACAATGTGTCACTGTTCTGACGTGGGGCTGTGGTGTGCACAGTGTGTATTTCTAGAGTGTCCTGCTCTGCTAGTGGGAACATCGTTTTGAAGTTACACTGCCCTGCAGAAAAGTAATCCTTGGCAGTTTAGTTGAATAAAATAAAAAGCTAGGCAGGTGGTAAAGGAAAGTAAGGTATGATGTTTTATTTTACAAATTGTGATTAATTTCAATTTCATTTCATAATCCTTGAGGAGTAAAGCTTTTAAAGTCCCAAACCTGATTTGAGTAAGTGTGGTGACTAAACTGAAGTATAGCATCAGCCGGTTTACTCTCTGTGTAAATGCGTTTGGAACTGATTTGGAAGACTGTAATTAGCACAGAGGATGTAAAACAATCGAAAGAAGAGCTTTATTGTTTAGTGGAAATCGGAGATTGTTTTCAAACTTTCAGTCTCAATTTAGATCTCGAGGATGCAGCTGAAAGCCAGCATTAGTTAATAGCTTTGAAAAATAAGTTCCATTTTTCCTGCAAATGATAATGCTAGGAAATGTTGGCTAGCTCCCAGGTTCTTGCTCCTGGTTCTTTGATCTTCCACAACTACAAAAATTCATCACAGTGGGAAACTAGAGGTACCTGCAGAAACTGGAGATTTGCCAGTTTAGAGCTATACAAAATCTTCGCATAGTTTTCCCTGGGAAGGGCAACTCCAACAGAACCCATGCTTCAAAAATTACACTTGTATTTGATCTACAAACTGGGAAGTTACAGGGTTTTTATTTGTCCTTTAAAACTGAGGGACACTGGTATGGATTCCTGGATACAGTCATTACTAGTTAAGGCTTGACATCACTTTTACAGTTTTTCCCCCCTTATAAATGAGAAATAAAATGCTGAAGATAAGATTGGTAGGGTATGTTAATAAATACAAGAAATTACATGTGAAATCTGCTGTTTGGCCATACAGTAAGATGTACATGATGAAAATAGTGCATGCTAAACTATGTCTGTTGGAAAAAGAATCAGAAGACCTGAGCTATAAGTTAAATGAATGCATTTTTCTGTGAGACAGTCTGGCAGGAAGCTGCTTTACCATTTCTTTTAAGGCAGTATTTTATTAATGGATATTGGTGGCTGTGGTGAATGCTGGATTAAAAAAATGAATTCTTTTTATAGTTTTCCTATTTCTCTTACAAATTGTCATGATAGCTATGCTAGATTGTTCTTAGCCCTTCTTACTTCATTTTTTACCTTCTGTGAAATTCCCGCTACTTAGAAGAAAATTAAATTTCCTTGGATCACAAAACTCAAGAACTTTGATAAATAGTTTCTTTCATTGCCCTTTCCTGTAAGTCTTGTTTTTCCTTTTGTCTAGAACATTTCCACATATTCCATAAATAGCTCACTTGGATTATTACTTGCTAAGAAGGTTTTTATTTTGACCTTGAAGTTTTCATTTCATTTCTGAACTACAGGCAGATAGCTCTGCTCATCTGGCATCCTTTTGGAATGAAACCTGAAAGCAAGCACAGGTTTGCAGAGAAATGTTACTTTTATAGAAAAAAAAGAGGGGTGTTTCCATCAGCCACAATTAGGTTTAAACTAAAAGATTTAACTGATTTATGACCTTCATTTGGAAATCTAAAAATGGAGTGGATTTGAGCAAGGCTTGGATGTCCTTAAAAGATTTATTTCTTGTGGTACAAAATAAGAAATATACAGCGGTTTACTGAAAAGGTTTAAAATACTTTGTGACTGTTCTACCTCAGTGAAAAGCTGAGGGAATGTTAAATCATGTGATGAAGTTAAATACTGAAAGTTGTGTAAACAGAAACTGCTGGTTTTCATAAATGTTTAGTAACTATGTTGTTTACGTTTGTTATCCTCAATCCATTCGGCACCTTGCAGAGCCGAGGTCATTATCTTCTCTGTCTTGTTACAGTTTTATGGAAAACTTCCTGTGAATTCAGTAGCTCATTCCCAAAGATGTGATACAAAACCTGGAGGCTTTTTAAAAGCAAGAATATCTATTTCCCTTATGCCTGTGTTCCAGTACTGTAGAAAAGAAAACGTGCATTTTACATCTTAACCTCCACAGTGATGGAAGTTTGAACAAAGGATGTACATCAGTCGTCATGGCTGCCACATGAGTATAGGAAAATTTTTCAAGTGCACAATTTCTCCTGTAGTATTCAAATGTATTTTGTTGCTGACAGTCTCTCTATAGCTTGCAGTCACAGAAATATTGGAGATTGTTTTATAATTATGCAATACACCTAGTACAGCAATAGATGAGAATCATATGACTTCTCCAAAAAAATAAAAGTACATTAATGCATCAAATAATACCTTACTGTGTTTATGGGTGTTGAATAAATGTCAATACAGAATTGTCAACTAGAAAAGAATTTGAAAATACTTCAATATGTATTTTCTGTATCAATACCTACAAAATCTCTGTAATGTTAGAAATTCTGCATCTTTCTTAAATGGCATTTTGTGTAGAATCCTGGTGAAGTACATTAAATAGAAGTCACTTAAATGAAATGGGTAATGCTGAAAAAACTGTCATGAGTGTACTTGGTTTTATTAGGAAATGTCTTCAAAGTTAACTTTACCATGTTAATCACATAAATCTCCTAAATAATTATCAGTCTTATTCACTGGGGCTAAGCATTTAGCAGGCTTTAACAGCAATTAAGTACTTCGCAAAGTTAGCAGAGCTTTTAAATAATATTCATTGAGAGAATCTCATAGAATATTCATTTGACAGCTGCAAACAATTTTTAAAAGTATCTTTGGAAGAACAGCACGCGGGTATGTTTCTAGCTCGTCTATCTGAATTGCCGTGATACGCCGTGGGTTACTCTCAATACTTGCTATTTTGACAAGCTGAGCTGCACAAATTTAAGAAGCACGTTATTTGCTAGCATTGTGCTATGTAAAATGTACATGTATGCAAATGTTCATCTTTGTTAGTTTTATTAAGTAGAAGTTAATGTCAGTATATGCAGTAATCAAGACATAAACATAGAAGCTCAGTTGTAAAACCTGTTTCTCCTGCTGGAAATGCATAAAGAGAGCTAGTGGGATCTGTGTGTGGGCATACTGTGCTTCAACGTCCGGATTAATAGAGATACTGAGAGTGATGTAGTAGTAGTAATTTGCCCCTGAGAATGCAGGATGAGGACTGTCCCTCAAGGAAACTAAACTTTTTCAAGAGTGGTGGGAGTTTTCAGTTTCCCTAAATCATTGCTGCCACTTGTAATGTAACCTGAGTTGCCCTTTCGAAGAGCCCTCCTCTAAACCAGACTTATTTCGGTATCTAGGGCTGGGTTATTGGTGTTAAAAATAACCAGTCCTAAATTTCATTGATTATTTTGTTTAGCTATTATCCATTTTGAGTCAGATAGGTATAATTAAGGGAGCAGGTAGTATCCAAGATGTATCATGAAAGTGATCTCAAGGTTTAATAGCATTAGTATCTCCTGGTGTACCTTTGAGCAGGGGTGTCTTTCGGTGCTGCTCTTTCATGAGTCAGCATGTGCATATGTTCCTGTGTATGAATAATTCTGAGATGTGACTTATTTTGAATTTTGAAGAAGCTGAAAAAGAGTAAATGGCTGAAAAATTTAGACTTTGAGTTGCTCCCTGCTAAATCAAACAGATTATGCTGCTTTTCGTCTTGAGATCTGAAGTTAAATTCAAGCTATACAAATAATCTTTTTTTTTTATTATGCAAGTTTTCAAGTTATTTTATGTAGGAAATATCCAAGCCTCAAAACCAAGTGTTGTGGTAAAAGAGTAAGTGCTGCTAACACCAAAGATCAGAGCAATCATCTGTTGTACAGAGTTTGTATCAGTCCTTTGGAGGGGTTTTCTCACTCGTCATAAAGTGGAATGAAAACGAAGATGCTTCAGTTTGAGGAAGCCACCCTCTACTCTGATTCATTTCATTCTTCCCTTGAGATGGATAAGTTGCTAGAGAGCTAAATGCCAAATGTCTCACACTACAGCCCTGTGGAACTGATGCCTCCCCCACTCTACGATACACAGCACTTAATTGCTTCCTTAGTCTCAGTGAATGTTGGTCCATTTTGTCACCTAATTAGATTGTGTTTGAAACACCATTTGGTAGTAACAATCCAATCTGCTTTGCCATTTGGTTCTTCGTTAATTTGCTTCCAAAGGTTTGTTTTTACTGGGGGAAAGAAAGAAAAAAGAACCAAACATTCCTGTTGCCACAAGGTATCAAACACATTTGCAATCTAGTATTAAAAAAACCACGCTGAGGAAAGCACACCAGCGGTTGGTAGATCAGCTCTAAACTCCACTTGGATTTCAACTTCGCTGCATTTTTAGCTGGAGAGGACTGACACATACGTATTAAAAGCTGCAGGGGAAGATTGGCAGGTAGTGAAGACCAACCCCAAATGCGTTTTCACTGTATGTTACAATTCACAGCTATTAGATGCTTTTACCCGTCCAAACCTCTCTGTCCATTTCAGTTGTGTGTGTGAGTGCGCTGCTGGTCTCGCGAGGAATCACTCGGTTCTTTTAACTGTGCGCAAAGACACGTCGCTCCAAGCTTTCAGAACAGAAGGTATTTTCAATATGTGATCGTCCCTGAAATACTGTTTGATAACTGAAGATGCTTTTTCATGAAAGGAACTGCCTCCTTCAACCATTTGTTTTCCAGAGCTGATTGCCTGTAGCATGATTGTTTTCCCTGTGTCTGAACAAGGGAATATACAATTTCCCCAAGAGAATATACAAAATACAATTAAATCAGGGAAACATTCTTAATGAAGAATAAAAGGTTGTCTTCACTCACAAAGCAGCATTTTGGACTGTAAGATAATGTACATTTAGCACCTATAAACTTCTTGTAGCTAGAAAATACGTAATGGGACTTCATTTTATCTAGCATGCAGCCAGATAAGGAATAGCTGTAGGCTGGGGACAAAGAACCCTCAATGGCCTTGTAGAGCAGTAGGCTGTGGATAAGGAGAAAGAAATTCTTAGAATTCTTTTACCATGCAATATTTTTTTTTTTCACTTGTATGGTATCATGATACACAATTAGGCCAGAAAAACAGACCCTTGGTAATGTACTTTGAATTCACTGAAGTGATTTTGTTATGCTGTGTGAGAAGCAATGGTTCTTTGAACAGCTCTCTATTTCTCACCCTCCACCCCACCCACCCTCAACACACGTTTGTCACCAACCATTTGGGTCTGACAACTAAACTGATAAATTATAGTAGAAGGAAGATGTAAAAGGAAGCAATAGCTGATGCATTTCAAGCATTGCAGACTAAAAGTTAAGAATGTCTAGTCTGAACTGGTTTGGCGTTTCTCATGTTTATCTAGATGAGCTGCTTCTTTCTAGACAAGACAAAAGTGAAAAAGGTAGAAGTAATTCTCAGCTTATGGCAGCGTCTATCTTAGTTATGCCTTTGATCCTTATAGCATTTAGCATATTTTACTTTGACAAATTAGTCCAGCTTATTGTGAACCCACAACATCCATAACATTCTGCATCAATGAATTCCCCAGTTTAACTACAGGGTGTCTGAACAAGCAACTTGTTTTGTTTTTTACTCATTACTTAGTAGTTTCCCTTGATGCCCCCCATGAATTCTTCTACTCTTATTCCAGTACAAAGAAAACATGGTAAATGGGCAATCGTTGCCTTCTCTGTGCCACTCAGTTTAAAGGTTTTATGTCACACGCCTCAAAGTCAACTCTTCTGGTGGAAGCAGGGTTCTTTGTAAGCTGTCCCTGGTACAGAGAGCATCCCACTATCTTTGATGATGCCATCTCTGGGGTTTTTGAAGTACCTTACACATGTCTTGATGAGTGGAGCCAAGCCTACACACGGTATTGAAATATCTGTTAGTACTTTAGACGGTGTTTCATGCTGAACTGCCAGAAAATGGTAGCTACTCACTGTGGTCAAGGAGGAAAAGTATCTTTAATATTTAGATTGATATTACCTGACAACTAGATGAATCTGAGGTGAATGCTTCGTTGTCATTTGTCATGTTTTTCAAATATCGGACTTGAAATGAGAAATTGTTCGTGCTCTAAAGAATTTACATCTCAGATTTGAAATCAGTATGTCAATGGGACAATTAAGGATCATAATATCTCTTACATACACTAAATCATTGTCTTTAGTGTGACATATGCTAGTATTATAAAGAGCTCCATGGTATAAGAGATAATGTTGACTTAAGAGGATTTAATGAGAGAGTGAATTACAGCTGAGCTTCTTGAATACAGCCATGGAATGGCTTGTGTAGGCATAACAGCAGGTAAATGATGATGCCCTTTAAGAGAGTTTCTGTAACTTCTAGAGATGTTTGTTCTCCATGTAGCCTATTTGTGTAGTCAGAATACCTCTTACTGGCTGGCTGGGCAGGAATAGGGACTAGTCATCTGTGGTTTATCTTCTTTCTGTGTGTCAGCTGAATTTGCTCTAACTCACCCTCCAGCTTTGAAACAGAGGAACAGAAAACTAACAGCAAAACCACTGAGAACAAAAAGCATTTGAAAGTCAGCAAACTGCAGCAGCTATTTTCCCTGGACTACTGTGCAACAGATTAAAGCAGCAGGGTAGCAATTGTACTGATAGTACCAGTAGCTGTCAGTATTATCTTTCCCCAGTCATGGAGAAGAAGTCTTTGTGCAGTTTCATCTTTAGTATCTACCCATCTCCAAAATGAAAACATTTCTGGTGTCTTAGACAAGGTGAATATAAAGAAAATAAAAAAAAATCCAAATACCTGATTGCCAGTACTCTTACTTTTCTTCATACGTTTAGAAGGTTTCTATCGATATTGTGGCTGCTAATCTGAAATGCTCCTGCATGGAATTGACACATCTCAAACTTTGCAGGATTTACAGATAGTGGTCCTCATTTCACCACTAAATGAATTTGATCCATGGAGGGTAATGAAAAACTCTAATCGTTCTGAGGAAATAACCTCAAATTTATGAAGACTTTTTCTTTATTATTCTGTGGTTAGTTATCTATAACTCATTTACCCTGAACAGACCAGTATTAACCTCTCCCTTCATGGATGGGTAGACAAAGGGATTTTCTATTTTTTCCTGCTCTTCATTCTTTTGGGATTAGAAAGGTGACAACTGGTGATAACCCATTGCTTTAAACAACTGTATTTCGGAGGAAAAGGTGGAGTTCAGATCTGTGAGTGATCCCTATGGGGAAATGTACACACATCCATCTTTGTTCAAAAGTCAGCAAGACTAAGCAAGAAACAGATTACGACTACTTTAAAGAGGATAGGTTGAACCCTTTAAAATAATGAGACTCGAGTTTTACAATCTGTGATCTCGCCCTCCCCTTCTTACAGTTACTTAAGGTTGTGAGGGAGTTCTTAAACTTCTTGCAAGTCAATATCTGACAAAGGAAAGTCTGTTTTTAGTTTGTTTGATGTGTTTTGCTTGGCCTGTTTTGAACCTCTTTCTTCCCAATGATGCTTTCATGCAAATATATTTTTCATTATTTATGCTGGAGGGGAAAATCCCAGGTATCTATCACTGAATTTTCATATACACAATAAATAGACTTACTGTACTGAGATCTGAATTTACAGGGAGTGATCAGTTGAAAGCACATCATGGTGGTTGTCTGCAGAAGTCTTTCACAATAATAGGGGGGAGGTGGGCGGAATCTTTCTGCTTTATTTATTTTTAATTACGCTTGCTTCCCACAAACTCTTCAAACACACAGGCCCAGCTTTCTTTCTTCGGTTTGAAGATCGTTGGTTCTGCCAGAAGGCATGTTGGCATTCGTCCACTTGAAGTGTTTTTACATCACCATAAAGATAAATATAAGTTGTGTTTGGCTTCTGAAGAACTATTCTTCTGGGATATTCTGTCACAGTCCAGATACAGATCTGAATAACTGCATGAACATAAAATCCAAATAAATTATTTTTTCATAATCACCATATATAGAATCAAATCACAGTATGCACTAATGAGGTGAGATGGAAACTGAAAGTGCATCTGTGATTTTGTGTATGTGGTTATGCTCAACACTGACTAATGAAAAAAGCTGAAAAATAAATGACAATTGCTTCTTATCCTGGAGTTTATGAAACATGCAAGAATGTTCCTTTGTGTCAACACTAGACTCTTTCCCAAATAAATCTTCATATGGAGAATGGGAAGAAAAAAGCTTTCTGCAAATGTAACAGCTGAATCGCCTGGTTGTCTGAAGGAGCAAGAAATTTGGGAATAGGCAATCAAAGATGGATTTTCAGCTTCTAGATTGTACTCTGCAAGTTGCTTTTATCTGAATATTTCAATCCCTAGGAATACTTAGATGCTGCTTCCTATAAAAGCAGTATCTATGTTCTCTCCTTTCCCAGAACAAGTAATTCTCTTGTTCAGCTCTCCAAATGGTGGGAACAGCTAACCACTACTCTGGTCTCCAGTGCAACTTACCTCCTTCTGACTTGTTGCTAACAATAAGCAGGTGTTGGTTTAGCAGCCTGATCTGAGGAGAAGAGAAATGATGTTTGGGAAGAAACACAAACTTTAAACTCTGCTATATCTCCAGGAAGGGACCTCTCCAAATAGCTACATATCTCTGTCAAACTCACTGCTTGGCAAACAAGGGTGTTAATACATTTTGTTTAGCACAAGAGGCTAATCTAGGATTTTGGGCTAGTTAATATATTATTATACAAATATATTAGAAACATACTTCATAATGTTACAGATCTTCTGGAAGACAATAGGAGAATTGTCTCAGGGTGTTGAAAGCCTGAAGGTTGTCTTGGGGCCAATACTCTGGGGGCTGAAAGCCTGATGGTTGGTTCTTGCACATTTGGAAGTGTGCGTTGTAATGTGAGTTTCCCATCAACTTGTCTGTTGATAGAAGCGAGATGTTGCTGTTAGTAGGTAGAGGGGGGAAGAGTTTTGACTGAGAATTGTTAATTTAAAAAAAAACCAAGCAACTGTTAATAGAAATTTTACTACTGATTTAAATGTGAATAAATTTATTACAGTACAGACTAGTATAAGCTTTACAATATGACAGTGCTCGTAATACACTGGTCTAAAGCAGTGTACTTAAAATATATTTATTAATTATTGATAGTTTCCATCACTGTACAAAGCAGACTTTCTTCCTAAGTGAACATTTACATTCTTTGACATCCAAATACGTAACACTGAATAAATGTAATCGCAAGAAGTAGTTGACGGATCGGCTCTGTTATTTGTGGATTGACATAAAGTCATCAAAGTTCCTGCAAACAACCTATTTATTTATAGAAATGTCAAGGTCTTACTAAAAGCTTTAGTCAAGCAAAATTAGTATTCTAAATTAATTAGAGTATATCAAGTTATATTAACCATCATAATTCTCTTTTGTATTAGAAGGCTTTAAATGATTGCACCAACACTAATTAAAAGTATACAGAAATCCTTCTTTATTACCAGTCTGCCTTCCTTGTTCTACAGGTGTCAAGCCATGCAAATAGCTAAATAATAGAATTTAGAAGAACTACTAAAGTTAAGTTTCAGTAGTGCCGAATACTGCTGTATTTTATGGCTCATTATATAGACTCTTACAGCAAACATCATTTTTTCCTGCAGGATTTTGAATATAATGTCAGATACTGAGCTTAAAATAGCATGGGAATTTTCTGAGCTTTCCTTTAAATATGCAAAAAAGAGCATTTAATTGAATTTACTTCTAAGTATAGTAGCCCAAAGCTCTCACATCCAATTTAAAAACAATATAGTGAGATTTTGAATATTAGAAAGACCATTATTCCTTGTGATATATAGAAATGGTTTTTACCACGTTTGATATGTAATAAGAAGTAAAAGTACTGTTCACAATTTTTACTGATTTCTGGCATTTAAAATGCAGCCACTTGTCGCTCAAAGTCTGTCGCAGATCTCTGAGGTGGGTACCATGAGCTTCTTTTCCATTGTACGGTAAAGAAGAACACCTCTGCATCCTTGCTATGCTCTTTTGCTAGGTGTTCCCTAGCATTTGCATTTGATGCCAGGGGATCTGGCTGAGATGCTATAGACCTTCAGTTTAACCCTGTTTGAGCAGGACTTAGGAGAGGGGAAGGAGGTGTGGGCATGGGGAGGGGGGACAGTTGTGTGTGTCTTTACAATTTTATTTTACTTAAATTTCTAATGCATGGTACCTGGTGTTACTTTGGCTGTCTAAGGATATCCAAAACGTGAGCATGGGGATAACAAGTCTTAACACAGGAGTTACAGGAGATCTGTGCCCTTCATGTTTGGTATTTTGTGTCCAGCCAAGACAACTTAGGGCATTTACTAGCAAATTTTCTAACACTGATGAAGTTGGCCTTAGAGGCCCTATGGTGTAGTTCATGTTGCGCCCAACTTGAGTTGTGTTGTATTCTCATACGGAAATTTTCAGGTGTAAACTCCCGCCTTGGTGTTCTGAACAGAAGCACAAAATGTTTCTTCTTATTTATGGAGGGGAAAAAAAAAAATCTGTTCCTGAGTTTTCAAGCATGTATTTCTTAATGACCGAACTACACCTCTTAGCTTGTATATTATCAGAGCTCTGAGATTTCGTTTGATCTGGGGTGGAACTCTGGAAACCTGTGGGCATTTGCAAATGTTGCCACATGTCAAGGCAGTTTAAGTGGTGGAACAGTTTTGAGCTGTGAAATGAGTGACTAAGTGCGGAGCCCTGGTTTGGTTTGAAGTGTTCATCTTGGATAATGACACATTGGCAATTTAAAAATCATTCTTCATTAGTTTCAACTGAATGCCAGTCAGACTGCATAGCTTAAGAAGAAAAAAAAATCCAGTCTCCACAAACTAACCACAGGAGGCTCTTGCTCCACAGCAATGCTCAAAAATGCATTAAAACATTAGGAGAGTGGGGGAAGCTGAAGAGGAAAACCTACTCTTCTCTGATCTGACACATAAATAAGTGGATTGATCTGACATTAACAAGTGGATTCACCTGAGTTACAATGGTTTGCAGTCATCAATATGCTTTTGTAATAAACTGGTACTGGTAGGAGGGGGAGAAAAAACCCTCTACCTGCCCTTCACTGACTCTTATAATGAAAGAAAACATTAAACGAACAGCGGGACAAGATGTATATTTCAGGCAAACCAGAAGAGGCTTTCTTTTCTGTTTGATTTTGCACTTGGGGAATTTTACTTCATCTCTCCCTTCAAAGGTAGCAGAGAATTCATTTACTGTAGCCTGAGGTTATGATAGGAAAACAAAGGCTCGCAACTTAACATACTTCAGAAAAAACAAAATAATTCAATTAGACTAACTCACTTGGTCGTTCCTGGACACTTGTGAAGTTGGAAAGGACATGTAACTTCTGTTTCTAAAGGAGGTAGTCTGTAACCTGGAAAGAAAGGAAGAGTCTGGGAGAAGGAAAGGAGAAAGGTTGAAAGGGAGAACTTGGACTGAAAAAGTCACTCAGCTTTCACTTCTTCCCTGGGTGAACAGGGTTTTAAAGTGGAAGACCAAGAGATCAGGTCAAGCAGACTTGTCAGTTCTAAGGATAATGAATTTAGTCTCGAAGATAAAACCTTCACCAAAGCTGAGGCAGCTGAGTATTTTACACAGGTGGCCAAATGATCATGAGAACTTTGTCCTAATGACAACACAGCTGTTTCTTCTCTAAAGCAAGTTACCTAAGCTTAAGTGAGTAATTTGTCTTCAAGAGTTGATGTCTTGAATTTTTCTTCTATTCTGAGATTTCACTTGCTGGATTTTGGAAGTGAACAGATGTCAGACAAGCCTTTATTATTTCTAGGATATTTTGGTTTGTTGTAGTGGAGATACTAAAGGCCTTAATATGTTTGAATGTGTTATAAGTCCCATATTCCTGAACTTAGTGGCTCAAGCTTTTTGACCTACACAATGTCATCCATGAGCTTGTAAATTATTTGGGGAGATTTTAAAAAATATATAGAAATCTGTTAGATGTTTAAGAAAAACAAAAGCTGCTAGTGGATTTTGCAGTAAACAGGGCTTGTACCAATCTGGATTAAATCTCTTTGATGTATCTTTTACTTGCAAAGTGATTTGCCTGTCATTAGAGAATGTGTCAAACCAGTTGCCATAGGTAATCGCATGTGGTCTGAGTTGAGCTGTGCAAAGAATGGGATTTTAGTATAATCAGTCAAGATACGTCTTGTCTTCTGCTCTCTCCAGTATTTCTGTGACCCGCACTACGCTTCCAAGGCCTCTCTAGCCAAAAGAAGAGCAACCATTTCCGCCATCTGCTTCTAGTCAGCATCCCACTATAAAATGTTTTAAAATACAGATCACAAATTTCATTTCTTGGCAGCCCAGTCAAATCAACCTCACTTAGTTTTCCTGACCTGCCATTGGAATTTTCTTTCTCTCTTACAGGGGAAACCAAAGCCAATAAATGGAAACCTGCTCCCTAATTAGGGAATATACATCACAAGTCTATGCAATTGTAATGCATGTTACTTATTTTCTTCCTCATGGGTTTTGCGGTCACAGAGAAAGTGTTTTGGCAGCTCTCTGCACTGTGTGCTACCCGCTCCTCTTGGGCATTGCTGCCCTGAAAAGGGAATCAAGCTTATGTCAGCCTGGGCTTAGGTGTGAACACTCAAACTGGGCTTATGTGTGTATACTCCACTCCTCAGGATGTTTGTGTTTGTTAGTGGACAATTCCTTCTACCTTCTTTGCCCAGCCCTGCTGATCTCATTGGAGATCTCCACTGCTACCCTGCTTGCAGGTATCCCCTTGATAGGATTCAGCTTACGTAGCCTGTGAAGGTGAAGTTTTCAGCTCACTCCCCTCAAATGTTATGCTCTGCTACTTTGACTTTGGAGGAGGAGGAGTATCAGCTGATCTTTGGCTCGTCTTCCTGTCTTCCCTATTTTTCAAGCTAACAATTTGAGCAGGCTTGAGACAAGTTGTTCCTTAACTTTCACATAAAAATAAATGTCAGTGGAAAAAATATTTTCCCCTTCTTTCCATAATATTTCATTTGGTCTTTCATGCTCAGCCACCCTGGTGATACAACTCATCCTTTTCAAAGTGAAAACAGCGGTTCCCATGGTGCTGAAAATCAGTTTTTAATCTCCCCAGTTAAAAATAGATTTGAATTCAATAAACAAGAAGATGAATTTTTTTTCTTTTTTTTCCCTGGGACAGGTGAGTACATCTCCCCCTAATTTTCTATGTATCCAATTCCTTTCCAAATCCTCCCAAGTAATCCTGCTTTTACAAACATACTTAGCTTCCTTTTTGGAGATGAGAGTTGCAGATGGTAAGATTTTTATAAAAATATTTAATCTGGAAATAAGCCAAAGAGGATTTAAAAGTATGATGGGAAAAAACAGATGAAGAAAGGAATCTTAAAGTGATCCAGGAAATTCAAAAGACAGCTCAAACCTGATATATTTAATATGTCAGTGCCTGTTTGCACTGTATTTTTATTCTGTACAGTTGCAAGCATAAATTTCAGAACTTCTTGTAATGATAGAATATTCTGTGCTAGGAGGGACCATATGCATTTGTAAGAAGTTGCTTCTAACATGATAGTCCACTAATGGTGAAATAAACATTCCTTAATTCAAAGAAGTTTGAAGGTTTTTCATCCTCTCTACTTTTGAACATCTTTCTTCAAGTTCCAAACTTGTATTTTCATTTTTATCGGTGCGTTACTATTTTTAATGTTAAATTTCAATAAAAGAAAAAGTCTGTAAAAACGTGAATTGAAACATTTCAAACAGGTAGATGAAAGAAGGACATAGTGGAAATTCCTCTGTGAGATTTCCATCAGTTGAAAGGCTGTAACAAAAAGCACTTACCCCTTTGTTGACAAATTTAAGAACTGGAGACGTGACTGGACAGCTGCAAGGGCTAAAAGAGATAGTAGAGAGTGCTGGGATTATGACAAGAAAGAAAGGAGCTGAGTTTTGTCCAACCTGTGGAAGAAATTTTGAAGAGAGAAGTAGATGGTTGTCTGTAAAATGTTAACAATCACTGAATCAGCATAGTTTAGTGACTGTTATTTTGGGAAAGAAATGTTTAGGAAACCTCCTTTAAAAGCCTGCGAGATGGGAATACATGGAGAGCCTTAAGGAGATCGTTCACTACTCCTGCAAAACCAACTTTGTAAGTATGTGGCAGCTGGGAAAAAATGAGTCTTCTTACTTCAAGAAGTGATTTGTTTTCACATTTTGTTTAAATACCCAACCAGAGAGGAGATACGGAACACAGTTAAAGGATTACAATGTTATGTATATCACTTAGTATTTAATTCTCCAAGGAAGTATTCTGCTTGAGGAGAAATGGAAAGGAAAATGGGCTTATGTTTGGGTTTGATTTTGTGCTAATTTATAGGCTTCTTTTTAGAGCTACTGAGAAGGAAAAAGAAGAGTTACAAAGGGTTCTTTTCACAGTTAGGATTGCCACTGTAAGCTACATTTTTCTTCTGTCCTCACAGCATTCCAGTCATTCCAAAATTACCTTTGTTGTGGAATCTAGATTCCTTTTGTGAGAGTCTGCAGCTGTACTGAGCCTGAATTTAAATGTAGCACTGGAACCTAAAATATAATAAGAACAACTAGAAAACACTCAAGGTGAATTTTTCAGTTTTCAGTAAGCAGTCATGCCATCTAGAAAACACTTATTCACATATCTTCCCATGCCATAGTTCCCTGAGAAGACAGCAAGACCTGAACTAAGGTGGACAGCCGGCTCTGCCCTCCAGCACAGTAGCGCTGCCTCCAATTTTGTGTCATTTGAAGACTTGCTGAAGGTGCACTCCATCCATCCATTCAGGTTGTTGATGGAGATGTCAAATGGTGTTAGCCTTAGTATTAACCACTGAGTCATGCCACATGTAACTGGCTGCCAGTTACATGTTATAGTTTGAATCATTGGTCAAGCTTCTGAGCCCAGTAGTACAGGCATTTTTTTTGTCCACCTTGTTCTCTGCTCATCCAATCCATATCTCCTCAATTTACCAGTATTGTACGTAGACTTCCAAAAGGCATCCTAAAACCACAGTAAATGATACCTATTACTCCTTATTATCCACAGAGCCATCCATTCATTGTAAAAGGCTTGATCAGCTCAGTCAAGTATGGTTTGCCTAGTGTTAGTTCCATTGTGGCTCTTTCGTCTTGTGCATTTTGTGTTTAGACGTGACTTCTTTCTATTGTAGACTTGCTCCATAATCACCACTGAGGCTGAGGTGAGGGTCACTATCCTGAATTCTTTCTTGTCTTTTCAAAGATGAGCATAGTATTTGCCTTTTCCTGGTCATGGGGCCTCCTTAAATCCTCAGCCTTTGAAATGACAGAAGATGTCTTCATTTTTCAACTCCTTGCACACCCTTGGGTGCTGCTCATCTCATCTTGTACCTGGATTCATAGGCGTGCTTATCCGAGCAGTCCCTAACTTGATCCTCCTCTATCAGGAGTAACTTTTCTTGCCTTCATAAGCGTTGCTATGTGAGAAGGTTTCGCTAGTGATGGTCTGAGGCAAAGGCAGCACCAAACACCTCAAGTGTGGGTACTAGTACGAGTACCCTGACACAGTAAACCATTTAAAATACTACTAAGGATTTTAAGAAAATGGAAACTGAGATAGGTAGATGGGGTTAGTAGAAGATAGGATCAAAGAGTGCTTTCTGCAGGTTTTCAGCAAAAGTTGTGAAAAGCAAACATAAGCCATAGTGCCTGTACTGTCCTGCCAAACCGCAGTACCACTGAACCCACTGAGATCATGCAGGAACTTTAATTAAACGTGGGAACAAACCCCTTGTTAAATCAGAACAGTGTTAGTTCTGATATGTGCGCTATAGCTTAATTCAATACCTGCTGCTTCTTGCTCTGAAAATGCAGTTGAACTTTTTATGCAAGTATTATCTTGTCTCTCATAATAGTTCTCATTTCTATAGTTTATTGGATAAGTTTTTGAGTTGGACTACAGTCAGGTACGTGCTTTATATGCCTCTGCAAATAGAAATATTATAAAATGGAGCTAAGCTTAGGAAGAATTTTTCTTTGTTATCTGGACATGTATTTGAAGTTGCAGTGGCTGTTGCTTTTCCACTGTCAAGCTGATGAATGTAGAGGAACATTGCTGCTGGAAAGGGAAGGGATACCTTGCAGTGCAGGATATGTAGCTCAGTGTTTGAGATCTGAGCATTCATTAAAGGTAATGAGTATCCCAAACATGCAGCCCTGTCAATTTTAATGATAATGAATCAGGAGAGCTGAGTTTTCCATAGATCTGAATGTATTATTGTGAAAACAACTTTAATGGCTTCCTGACAAAATTTACAATGAAAACATAGTCCAGCTAATTAGTTTTGTTTATATTTCTTTGACAAAGAGGTCTATGGCGTGTGTTTGTAATTCCCCTTGGAGCGCAGCGTTAGGTTTTAATATGTACACTTTATTTTCCAGCATTAGTTGATAAAATAAGAATGAGCTTTCTGCTTTAGTCCCTTCTTTTGCTGCTGCCTGTATCAATTGTATTAAAAAGATGCACAGAAGATGCTTTCTTAGAAAACTTTGGTTGAAGTCCTCTGTCCTCTAAATGTAGCACTTCTTGGGCTGTGAAGTCAAACAAAAAGTCTAAGCTCCTAGGAGATTTATGTCCTTGTTATATTATTCAGTCAATAACTTCAGTTATTTGGAAACATTTAGTGATTCTTTAATAATATTAGAAGCAAGTTAATATTTCATTGTTTTTTCCCTAAGGTTTCCTGCTAATCACTTATAGCAATGACCATTAAAAATTCAGGGACTGGATCAGCTCCAGTCGTTTTGGAAGTATTCAGTCGTATCATTTAATTCTGGTTGTTGTACGTGAAAACACAGTTAGTGGCACAGTTGGAAAAAACCCATGAACTGGTTTGCAATTCCTATTTTGATGTAATTTTTTATTCATTAGAATTTATTTATGATTGCATATTATCAGTATTACGGAAGCATTGAGAAGCTCTGAATAAGTGTGTAATTGTATCAGACACTATAGACATGCAAAGCAAGCAAAAGAAAGGCTCTTCCCCAGCTAACTTATAATCTTACAAGATAAAGATATGGTGGAAGAAAGGAAGCTGCTTTGTCATCACTTTACAGATGAGGCTCTAACACAGACTGAGTCTTTCCTCTTTTTCTGTCCCTCTCTCTCTCACTCATTGTCTTTCATTTAAAATATCTTGAACACATACATGACCAGCTTCATGTAACAGTAGAATTTCTTCCTGGGTGCCAAAATGGGATTGGTTACTGTGATCCTAAGGCATGCTACAGAACATGTACAAGAAATGAGCAAATTTTTCAGCCCAATGGAGCTATCCGTCATTTTGCCAAGTCAAGTAGTTAGTGATTGAGGGCAGTTCTCAGCACCTTGATTGTGGGAGTGTTCCTGCCTGTAGAATGAACAATGCATAAAGTAATAAAACCTCTATTACTAGTGCCATTTTTCACAATTCTCTGCTAAGCTTGTTGTTTGATAAATTGCATGGAATTATGAAATTCTGTATATAAAATGCTTCTGGGACACTGGTTTATCTTCTGGGCATATGTGGGAGTATGTCCCAAGGAAATCTGTGTTATGTCCAGTTCCATTCGTAGTGAAATAAGTCTGTAAAACTTCCTAAGTCAGATTCTTGGTGCTGACTCTTCAGTAATAACCTCTGAAAAATATCAGATGTTTCTCTACAAAACCCAAGGTGTAGCCCAATTGAAGATGCTTGGGGTTTATCCAAACATTAAAAGAGAGTGTACAGGTGGAGTGATTTAAGGAATAGAATTTATTGGAACAGAAGAGGAAAGTTATTTACATCAGTATTTTAGAAAGGTATCTTAGTATCATTTATAGGAAAACTAGAGAGAGAGAATCTGCTTCTATTTCTTTGATATTTTATTCCTAACAATGTTACTGAATATTATTTCTTTAGAAAAGAGTATTTTAATTTTGTACAGAGAATAGATTTCTTGATGTATTTTAATGAAGGACTGTATAATTACAACTACAGATTCTTTTTTTGTGTTTGTTGTTGTTCTTCCTTAGAACCTACAGGGCAATTTACTTTACTTTTCCTTTTAATACAAACAAACACTTCCTAATTAGGGTAATCAGTTCACATGCAGTAATCGCATTAGCTGTGGTAATTATTATGTGCATCACCTGGACCTCTATTTGGGCTGACAGACAAATCAATAATTCTCAAGTTGGCAGAAGTGTGAGGCTGATTATGTGTTCAAGTGATCAGAGATCGGGCGGCATTTGATTAAATGAATTGGTTAGAGATTTCAGTAATTAATGTTACTCACTAAAATACAAAGAACCAAACAAATGCTCATGCTCTACCCTTGCTGATAAATGGCCATGCTCACTGAATGCCAGGATTCAAAATGGAAAAACAGTCAGTGTGACACCCAGGAGCTAAACTTGAGGCTACGAGTTTAAAAGGAAATTCTTGCAGTCTTCCTGGTACTCACCTATTCTTTCCTGAAAATATAAATTCACAAAAAGTCATTAAGTCTTGCTTTTGGTACTGACTGGTATGACTTTTTTCCCCATGAATATTAGAACGGGAATGTGTTTGCAGCACTGCCGATTACTCATCTAACCAGCAGAGAGTAACTCGCAGCTGAAGTAAAAAATCACTATCTTGCAGGCTCCTTTGTGTTAAATGCTTCAGGATAAAACATTTCCTGGATGATGATTAATCGTACCAGTGGACACGAAATCGAGCATTAGCGTAAATACAGTACATAGCAGGGTAATTGTTAGCTCTTCTGTGTAAAGAAAACGTCAGTTTTTACTCAGAACAAAAATCTTGAACGGGAGTACATAGCTCAGTGCCCCGGTGTTAAGCCTTGTTTTGTCTTAACCATCTACGTTTTTCTACAGCAACAACAAAAACTCCACAGACCCTATCATACATTATTCCCACAGTGGGTGCTGTGTTCAAGCTGTGTGATACATAAACCCAAGAAATTTTCTAAATTTAAAGTTCAGTTAGTACTTCTGTTTCCCTGGATTTCTGGTATCTACAAACTACTGATAGTCCAATGACTGTAGGAAAACGTTTTTCTGGTGTGGCACACCTGGTATTTGGATCCTCCAGACTTTGTCTTTTAACACAGCACTATCAAGATGAAGTTGGGTCTTTGCCAACTGAAAACCATGTCATCCTGGGTGTGTGGGTGTAATTCCTTGTTTTGAGGTTGTTCGTCAAAGCTGGTGGTTGTACAGCACTTTCAACTTGCTAAATATGTGTAGTTTCAGAGTTTATTAAAATTAACCTTGATATTTAGAATATTGTAGGTATCTTTAGCACATAATTTAGTATGTATAGTCATATTGTTATTTAATGTATTTAGAATTCGAGGATAAACTAAAAGAAAACAGTGCTCTACAAAACTGTAACTAGAGCTACAGTGCAAGACTGCTTTGAAGTATCGTGTCTTGTGTGGTACCTCAGCAGAATGTATGAGATGGGGTGATCACTAAATCCCTCTTCCTCCTCCCTTTACTGTAGGTAGAAATGGATTGTCCTATATAGTGATGGAGTAACATCTGAAAATAATATTAAGTGGGTTATTTTTTAAATGAAATTATAGTTGCAAATGCGAGCTGGCAAAGCAGCAGTGAATCCTGGTTTTACTCCCCCTTGTCCCTGGCCACCACAAAAAGGGGCATCTTCTCAGTATAAACATGTTTAAAATTTCTGCAGTCAAAGGTACCTTGTACTGGTCTTGAAACAGTCAGTTATGTTGAGTATGTGACCAAAGAGAATCAGATCAAGCTGTAAAGTGAAGAAGCATCCCAAAATACAGGGTTAGAATGAAGGGTTGAGTAAATGACAAGGAAAGTGTTTGGTACACCATGATACGCTATTTCTGCAGATGTAACTTTGCAGAAATTTACACTTACTCCCCTCAGCAAGGCCAGACTACATGAAAGTGCTGCTCTGCACATTACAAATCATTCTACAACAGCACTAACGTAAGCAATGGTGCTGCCTGAGGTGCTTGTTACTGCTGTTACTGTAGACTCAAAGAGGGTAGTAGAGTGAGAAGTTACAGGCAAGTAGAAAGAATGACCAGAGGCACGGAGCTACTTCTGTCTAAGGGGTGACTGCATGAAACAGAACTCTTCAAACTGAAGAAAGGGCACCTGAATGGAGTCTGTAAACCCCCATGTGCAATGGAAAAAGAGACTGGGGAGCAACTAATCCCTGTTTTCCAAAACAAGAACTGAAAGGTATCAAGTTAATCGAAGAACACAAATTCCCAGTTAAGTTATAGTTAAGCTCTGGAATTTCATTGACAGATAGCATTGTTGATAGTGAGCCAGGAGTTGAAGTGATAAAAAACCCACTGGGAACTTTGATGCAAAGTACCGTCGCCTGTTCAGGGGACAGTTGAGTCAGAAGCTGAGGAAAGACGAGGAACACTATCTGAGGCACTGTGTTGTGGGGTGCATCCCCTGCTGGTCACTGTTAGGGACGTGATATGGCATTGAATCTTTTCTTTGTCTGGCTGTTCTTTAATCTGTATTTAAAAAAATAAAAATAAGTATATTTTGAAATGGTAAGGAAAGCTGGATTTTGGGTTGCAAGGTATAGAGATTGATAGTTGAGTGAAGTGCCTTTTCACAAGTCTAGCACATGGCCACGACATCACTGAAGCACAGCAGCTGTTGGGGATGGAACTAAGCCTGGTGCTGGTAAAATTCAGGAGCTAGAAGCACAATCATAGGGCAAGAATATTCCTAAAATCGATAGGGAGCAAAGAAAATGTTAGGTAAATATATGTGTAATTTTTTCTGTGATGTATCTCACAATTAATGTTCCATAATGATTTTTGAAGGACATACCGCATTACCTGTAATACTTCAGTAAGCTGGACTGTATTACAAAGACTATATTGTAGTGTATTACAGAAGAACTTCTGCACCCTTTTGGCATATGGTAGGAATACCGAAGGGGTGGAGGGGCGTGTGTGTGTGTGAAAGGAAGACGTTTAAGACCATTAATGGAAGTCTTTCTATGGCCTTAGCTTTTATACAAATGGATTGTGTCAGCAGGAGACAAGTGGTGCTAAAGAGGTTACCCTTCTTTCAGGGTTAGGATTTAGCCTCTTTGGGGCCTGATTTTTTAAAGAGAGGAAGATATTTTGGGGTGTCATCAAGTACCTTGAGAAAGGATAGGGCAGGGAATCTAACAGATAACCCTGTAAGTTTAAGTTTGCACCAAATGAGCATGGAGAGGTCTCATGGAGACATGATGAAGCTCATCTGTTTTTTCATGAAAAAAATATGGCACCCCTGGTGCAGGGCGGCACAGGTGACCGCTGGTTCCAGCGCTGTAGCTGTCACTGCACCAGCCTGCAAGGACTGCTTCTGTAATTGATCAGGGATGTAATTGCTCCCAAGTTGGCTGCCACTGTCCTTGCTTTTCTATTTGTAATTCTACCTGCAATATTTTTTCTTTCCTTCTAATGTTTACCTTCCTCCCAATCCCCCAAGTTGGAGAAGGTAGCAAAGCTTGGAAAAGCAAGCAAAGAGGAAGTTCAATTTGTGCATTCCTCAGCTTAAAAAACGATCAAAATCTACCAATTTTTAAATTGTCCTTGAAAAGTCACCTGCACAGGTTGTGAATTGTGTGCAAGTTTGCAAGAGAAATGGTGATTTGCTAGAAACTGGAGTAAGCAATGCAAGGGGTTTTTGCTCTTGGTGTAACTAACCCCAGTGTAACGCCGGGCTGCTCTCAGGCAGTATCTAAGTTTGGTCCGTATCAATATAGAACAGAGAAGTGATTACCTTACTTCAAGACTACAATTGTTCTCATTCTGTTTACTCCTAAATTATCATAAAGGATTACTGTAACAGCACAGATCTTTTGTTTATCCAATTTTGTTTCTTCTTGTTTAAAAGAAAGTAAGTTCTCCTATTTCCCAGAAGCAGAGGCGTTCTTTGGACTCCTTTAACAAGTACTCCTTTTTCTCATTTCCTGTTGGAAAAGCTCTTGAGGATACTGTCTTTAGCCTATTAAAGCTGAAATACGGAGTACTCTCAGAAAGCTACTTTTTATTATCCATTACAGGAGGGATTGCTAAGAGTTGTCTTGGTTTTCCACATTTTTATCTGTAAGTAGCAGTCTTCAGGAAGACATTTGAATCTCAAAAATAGTCTCCAAAATATTCTCCAAACCTTTAAGTATTAGTGCTTCATCTGGAAACTATTCATTAGCTCCAGCCATATCCTTCATGGAGTTCTTTAGACTTCAAAGTAGCTTTAAAGATTGTAACAATTGTCCCTAACGCTACACCCAGGGAGTTCAGTTTTGCTGAGAAACACTGAGTAAAGAAGTAATTGTGATCTAGGAAATCAGATCAAAGTACAGGTTTGGTGGCTGCGAATACTTAGTAGCTATTTCTGTAAGAAGTGATTAAAACATGTCTCGCTGACAGGAGAACCTGTAAGTGAACAGGGAACAGAGAAATTACGCTGATGCACAGAGACTAGTAAATTAGTTTGAAACTTGGAACAGGTAAGATTCAGCACCCTGGCTGCTGGAGGAAAGGGCAGGTAATTTCTAGATTTAAATATGTGTTATTTGTTTCTAATCTATGCATTTTGATATTTTCAATATCAATATCTATTTTTAACTATTAATCTGTTATCTGGTGTCATCAGAAGTAGGTGTTGCAACCTAAATCTTAGACACCATTTATAAAAGCCTGTCCATATGCTGGATTATTTGTGTTTTCATGGCAGCAGGGTTTGGAGAGAACTTTTATCACTGTCCTTAGCAAAGTTCCTGGACTCTGCGCCTCTTCATGGGGTGCAACACTTTGGTGTAGGCACCTCATGCTCACAGGCCTATCATATCAGCATCTTGGTGATGATGTCTTGTAAATAAATGTGATCTCCTGTAAAGAAATGTTTGGCTGGTAGTTAGTACAGGTTTAAAAAATTTCCTTATCAGCTGGGGTTCCTATTTTTAAATTTACTTGTAGATCTTTGTTAAAAATGTCACTGAAATGCAATAAACCAGGAATTATCTGTGTAGTACATGAGAAATCTTCTGTCATCCTTAGCTGGAATCTCATCCCTCTATGAAGACAGCTTTGTCAGCATTTCACTCCTAGTATGTCTCTGTTCTTCAATCTCTTCTTCGATAGCATAGTCTTCCGCGTGTGATGATCAGTGTCTCTGCCCCACGATTGCTGAGAGAGTGTATCTTCTAAAGTGTCATAGCTGATTTCTTTTTGTTATGCACCCTGTGACCAAACCCTTTGCGGGAGCCCAGCGTGGTTCAGTGCTAGAGGCTGTGCTACTTCTCTGTAACAACTTCTTTGCAATTAATTATGTGGAAGAAAATGGAGTTGCATTTAAAGGACAGACCTAACGTTAATCTGTCCTGCTACGTACTGCCGCGTTCCTTATAGGCCCTGCTGCAAAACCTCTGATACATGCAGGTGTTCGTGTTAAAAAACATAGTGCTTATTCCTTTTTATTTTGTGTGTGACATCTAGAAATCCCTACCCTAGAGTTATGTTCTTTGAAAGACCGTTTAAATGCAACTGTTCTACAGCAAGAAAGGAGAAAAATACAAAGAACAAAACAAAAAGAATAAATCAGGATCTACTAGCTGATGTTGGGAAAGAAGTAGGTAACCATCTTGGGAAAGATGTAGGTAACCATCTTGGCAAAGCTTGCAAACTTTACAAAGTTGGTCACTCAGTTGCTGGTTTTGGCTGCATGATGAAGAAGGTGGGCAATCGTTCTTTTGCACATGGTATGAAAGAGATGGAGGGGCCAAGGTACCTCTTGTCACTCTTCTAGGTACACTCTTGTAGGTGTGCTGTATTTCCATATTGCCCAGGAGTCTGCTGTGTATATATATGTATATATAGCCACATGGATGAGAAGATTGAGTTCCATGTGAAAGCTTGGCAGAAAAATAATGACCTTTCATTTTGTGAAAGAAATTATTTGAACCATTCCAGACATTTCGGTTGGCAGTTTTATGGAGAGTCCTTGATGGTCAACAATAACAGCTATTTTAGAGAGAACAATTCTTTTTTCTTCCTTTTTTCTGTACGGAAGCAGTCTGTCTCTAATCTCCTTCTTTGAACACATGCTGCTTATATGGGTCTGCACATGCAGATTTAGTTTGCACCTTCTCACCTTTGCAGGAACTAGTTCAGCTGCCATTAACACAGGTAAAATTTTTCTCACATTTTTGAACACCAAAGAGAAAAAGAAAATCTAATATGCAATCAAGTGAATTATCTTGGATAACCTTGTAGATATCTAGCCACTTAGGAACTGTAGATACTCAGTTATTTCCTACTGAATATGTAGGAAAACATTAAAGGAGCATTAGCAAGTACATACACTGCACTGATGGTATAATGAGTTGCTTGAAGGAAGGAATGGACTACTGAGGTTGAGTTAAAGGACAAAATCTTTTAGTCTATCTCACACAGTCATATGGGGGTCACTTAGAGGGAAGCGGTCTGTTAGCATGATTCGCATTTCCATAGTTATGGGTCTTTTTGGCTGACCCTGATTTGATTCACCCTATTGTTAGAATAATCTAATACAGAAAGGGCATCCATAAAAAAAAGTTTTAAAAGGAAGGAGTGAAAAAATGTATCTTGATTGACTGCAACCCTCCCAGTTTGGGTTAGTTCTGTTTAGGCAACTTTCTTAAAAAGAGAAAATTTTCTCAAAAATACTCTACACACAGAGTATTCTCAACATACAAGGACATGTTTATTGGTTAACGCAGACACACCAGAGCTAAAGGTCCCAAGCCACTAGGTTAAGTGTTAATATGCTCACCGGTCCCAAAACCACACGCAGTGAGCTTTACTGGCCAGGCAGTCCTCAGCTGGAGGGGGGAAGGCTGCTCACCTTTGCTCCTAAAGTGCAATGGTACTGAGCTGCTGTCTTTCAAGTTTGTAACCCGTTTGGCCCGCTTCGCCCACCTCCTGGCTCTTTAGATTTTATACCTTTTCATGTCAGTGTTTTTCGTCTTATATCCTTGAGCCAGTAGCTATTACCACCTCACTCTGTTTTTACTGTTCTTTTCATGACTGTAGTTTATTTTCTCACACTTGCTTTCTAACAACTTATCAATTTCTCAGTGAGCTGAGCCAAGGTCACCCGGCTGTGCTGCAGCAAAGCTAAGCCTTGGATCACAGACAGCTGAACCCCTGGGTTGAGAGTTCCATCTCCAGGATAACCAAAGTGCAACACGTTTAGGAAATACATTTCCTGGACAGATCGGCCTGGATTTGTGATTGGCACTTAGTGGATATATAAACATTTCCTTTGGCTTTACAAAATAGACATAGAATTGGCATAATCTTGAGGTTTTCCTAAATAGAGGTATTAGTTATAGAGTTTGCGGAATACTTAAAGTTTGAAATTTGAAATTATCTTTGCAACAGACAGATCTTTAATACCCTAAATAAGTCCTCTCGCATCAAACAGCATTAAAGCTTAGTAGCGGATTTCTTATTGAAAATTTTCCAAGAGGCTATATCACAGTAACATAGAATTCTTCTAAAGCTTAGGTATATGACATAAAGTAACACCAAGCACCCTGCATTTGGATAATTCTCAATGGGTGTACTTAAATAAAATTTCATACGAACTCAGATATTAGATCCTGTAAAATCTTTGGAAATATTTCAATGATTTCAATGGCTGATGAAAAGGAAAACTCCATTCTTGTCTTGTATAATTCTCCCTCATCAGGAAAATATTAATGTATTTAATATTTGGAGGTAAAATTTTAAAAAAATGGGTAATGTAGTGGAGATTGACTTCTCTCTAAATTCCTGTGCATTGTGCAAAGTTGTCAGTGTTCGTTTTAAAAGCTGCCAGAAGGTTTTTAAGGGACTGGGTTTTTCTCAGTCTTATTTAGTGAATCCCAGCTCCTGCGAGTGATTCCACTGATGTCAGTGACGATGCAGAAAGCTGACAGTGAGGACTGACTCACAATGCGGGAGTAGCTTAACTTCCCTGCTGGTGTTTCTGTTCATAGTCACTCTTCTCTTGTTTCAGGTAGCAATCCCGGCTTTGTGAATCTTTGTGAATGCTTTATCCTGTAGGATGTTACACAAGCACTGATTTTGGGCTGCTTCAATACCTTTCCTTGTGGTTTTCAATGACTCGGTGGATGGTATATGAGCGTTAGAGCCCACAACACGGCGCTTTTATGAAGTCACAGGTTTAGCCATCTCCATTTGTAAGTCAGAGCCCAAAGAATGCTACAAACTGGGTGTGTTTGTCAAACAGTGATACCCAAAGCTTTTCATAAACATGTGGTGGGTGATAAATGATGATACAGTCCTTCATTGGAACGCAGTGACGGCCTAATAAGGTTCACGTGAACGATGACAGGAGAGAGATGCAATCAAATATATACAATTTTTACACGCAAGCATGTTCTTGCTGCTGTTATTATAAATCGTTAGAGTACGTGTAAGCACTACAGCATTAGATCCTAATTTTTGCCACGGAATCATACTTAGCGTTCTCTGCTTATCTGAAAGGGAAGTGATAGTTCTTCGTTTCCATTTGATCACTTTTTCCCCTCCAGTATAATGAAGAGTAATGATACTTCTAGATGTTGACATTTTAGAAAGCTGAGATGGTACGTAGTAGACTACAAATGATGAAAGCTTAATGAAAGTTATTTTCTCATAATAGCTCTAAATTGGCTATTTTCGCAGAGTGGAGTGGGTCCAGTGGATTGAACTTTTTACCCCTCTGTAATCCTGTAGTTACCAAAAGTAATGTGGAATGACTTTAACTGTTCAGCTTTTTAAAATCTAGAGTTAAGAGAACTGATTCAACTTGAATTTTCACATTATTCCCATACACAGGAATTTGTTGCTGTAGAGAGCTGAAGGATTGTTACTTCCTGATGTACTCCCTCGCTCGCTTGGCAGTCAAACCCGGAAACTATGTTGTACGAATAGTAAAGATCAGAATGTAAAGCAGTAGGAAATTGGGATTTTAAACTTCTATGCTAGGATAAAGTTTTCATATTATCCAAGCGATGAGCCAAAGTATGAAAACTTCTGGTAAATCAGCCTGTAATCATTTAAAACATGTAGGGCTGGAAGGCTCTAAATCTCCTTTCTTTCCAGAGTTAGGAAGATTGTTCCCAAATCATCATAAAATGAAAATTTCCCCAAATTTTCTCTTAAAAAAAACCCAAAACAAAACATTAATCTAAAAACCTTATGTCAGCAGAACCCTTTTTTCAGTACCTAAAATTGCTGGAAATTTTGTCATCCTGATTCACGTAAATACTCTCAGGGTACAATGATTTCTCACGTTCGTGCTACAGTGGGTCAAAGGTCCCAGACAATAAACGTGAGACAGGCTAATACATGTCTAAAAAGAAGTTGTGACTTTTTTTCCTGTCTTCAAATGTTATTTTTTAGATACAGATCTCTGTTTTATTAGCAGATTTTAAGGATCTATGCGTTTGTAAGAAAGGTTGACTTTAATTCTTGTAGTTGTCTCAGGCTAAAGATAGCGTTGTAATATTTCAGTGGTCTTAAAATGTCATCAGTATTCTGGGCAAACACATTAACAGAAATAAATGTTTTCAAACCTAATGTGGTTCTGTCAGTTTATTAAGCATAAGCTGCTATTTACAGGTGATTGATACACTTAATGAGGAAAACTCTTGTTGAGTAAATCCCAGGTCCCAGTAAACTGTTTGTTCACCCTACCAATTTACTCCAAGTGTGTTGTTGAATTTCCTAAGGATATATTCTAGTTGCTTGGCAATGAATTGTGGAGCAATTCATTTAAAGTTCAATGAACACAGAACTAGAGTAATTTATTCAAATCCACCACTTACTAAATCAGGATTTGAGTTGGTTTTTTTTTTTTTCCCCCCTGCCTAATAAAATGGACTTGAAAAGAATTAGCTAAACCGCTGTGGAATTGTGACAAAGTAATTCTGATGACTCTGTTGTCTATTAGTTTTTACTGCCAGTAAGTAATGCAAATGGAGAGGAATACATTTCCCATTGTTTTGAGGATTGCCAGAGAGGGATTCATTTTTAAAGAGTTTATTGTCTCAACATCATCCTCCTTTCAAGATAAGGAACATGGAGATAATATACCTGCATTTTTATTAGGCATCTGAAGTATCTGAGTGTTTCACAAGAAATTCTTTCTCCATCACTAGTAAACTATATTAAAAAAGAGACTGCAGGTCTCGAATTGGGATAGTTTTCTGATGGGCATGAATAATTTAATGGCTTGAATTTAGAACGTTACAACAATAAATACATTTTAAGGATCAATTTTGGCCCGCTTTTACTACTGCCTGCATTTCCGGTTGGGTAGTTGCTGCTTCTTTAATCTAAACACAGACAGGTATAACGTGACATATTCCTGCAGTGTTAAGCTCACCTGCAGTCACTGCGTATTACCATGGAACTCTCTGAGCTGTTGATCAGAGCCACAAAGCGTGTTTTATTATGCATTAGGACCTGAAAGAAGGAAACGTGAGATTCTGAGTATTGCTGTTAAAACATTATCCTCACTACCTCTAAATCATCTTCAGATCAGGGCAGCAGAACCCTTTGTCCTCTAGGAGAAAACAAAGCAAGACAGACTCACGAGCCTACAGACATAGTGTAAAACAAGATATAACTGATGAAAAAAGAACTACATTTCCTTGTCTTCCCAGTGAGATAATACGGAATATTTATCTAAAAACCAGTCAAGTCTATGGGAGCTACAGCTGTATGCAGCTCCAAGACAATTAATCTTATTTTTTCCTACCCATCCTGTGTTTTGAAGGGATCTCAGACGTGGGCAGGGTGCACACTGCAGCTGAGATGACAGGATCTGGCAGTGTCTGCTTCTCTGTAACTGCCAGAGTTCTCACAGGCAGGTCCAGACAAGTCCTTTTGTCCTGTGGCTCAGCAGCAAGCAGCATGTTCTGCACTTCCTGACCGGTTGGCTTCGTCACAGGATAAAGTGCACAAAGAAGATACGGATATAGCCAAGACAAAGCTTGTAGCAGAGAAGGGTTTAGGTACATAAGCCCTTCTTCCTAAGGATTTTGACATGTTCAGTCGAGATGCACGGGCTGCTACCAGAGTTCAGGCTCCAGCTGTTCTAGAAGCTGATCAAAAACTATCAGCCGGTCTCGCTCAAACAGGCAAAGGGCGCATCCCCCAGGCTTTGTGCAGCTGCTCATTCCAAACGTGAACAATGGCTTGTGGGTTGTTATGTCCCTAGTGCCTGGTCTCACGTGGCATGAAAACCACTGGCAGAAAGGGCTGCAGAGTATGGGAAGGAGCAATGGGCTTGTTTGTCTTCCACATATCAGCTGGAGTCGCAAAATCTCCCTCCTTAAAGTCTTTAAGTGTGGCTTCTTTAATTGTTATCTTAAAAGTCTGAGCTCCAGTTGTTTATTGGTCACAGTTGCACTGCCGTGTGCTGACTATAATTTAGATGCTTAAATAATGGAAAAGACATTTAAAGCATTTTCTGACATAAAAAGAATGTTTAAACTGTATGTGATTATATTGATAGTATAATAGGAATAACTGTTTCCAAACCTTAAGGTTTGCCAATTCAAAAGGTGATTTAACTTTCCATAGCAATGAGAATATGGATAGGATTCCTTTAAAAGAATGGTATGGTGTATTTAAAGAGCTTTAAAAAGAAGGACGATGTTTTGTGCTCTATTTCTGCTGATGGTTTTATTAGGTCATTAAAAAGTTATATACAAAGGGCAGCATTTCTTACTGAGAAAATGAGATTTTAAAATAACTCACATTAGTGGTCAATCCTTGTTATGTATGTTTGAGTTCTAACAGCTGTAATGATTTGTTTTAAAGGAGCCATATCAACCTGTGCTGATTTTTAAGCCTTTGCTGATTGATTTGACTTGTTTGATGTATTATAAATCACACAGCTATAAAGTCACAGTAAAAATTCCATTAAACTTGTGAGGTTAAAAAAAAAAAATCCATTAATAAACCAGTACAAAATGTCAGACAGCAGCAAATGTGTTATTTCTTTTCCTTTTTCAAATTTAAGGTTTTTTTTAAATTTACGGCCAAGGCCGTTTTTATGTGAAGAAAAACAGTGGCAACAAATAAGAATCTACCAGGAGTCTCACGATGTAGGTGTATTTTATTTCCTATACTTGAACTTGAAATGCAACAATATTTTGGTTTCCTTCACTGTGTCCCTATAAAGCTGATTTTTTTTTTATTTCATCCATCAGAACTGGTATTATTTGTTTTCAAATTAAGACTCTTGACCAGGAAAACTATTGTTGAAAACATCTAAAAATAGCTGGAAGAGGTAAGGACTTGTGAATATGACCCCTCTGTCTTCTAATCCTTTAACTCTTGCATTTCCACTCTAGTACTGTCCAGACTGTCTAACCAGTAACTGTGCTGAGCCTCACAGCAGACTCAATTTTCCATACGGTTGCTGTATATTTTGTGTCATGAATTATCTGTTTCAATTTCCACATTTTGGCAAAGTTGACAAATACTGAAGCAACTCTTCTGAAGTGACAAAAGTTTTGTGTACACTGTATGATATATAAGTATCATATACATTCTATGTCAAGCAATAAGTTTAGGAAATAATACTTTTCCTATATTATATACCTTTAGGGGCAAGTCTGTAGAATCCTGGAACGTATTAATTGGTACATGTAGTAGGAACATGAAAATAAGACGCAAAGTTGTCCCACAGACCTGTTTGTTGCTATTAACCGCAACGACAGAGTTCGCTCCCCTGGCTCTTGATGCCCAGGGTTTCTGACATTTCTCTATAAATTTCTGTATCGTGTTTTTCACAGGATCACAACAGAAGGCTCAGAAAGCAGCTCCTTTCTTTCCAATGTTCTTTTTATCTTCCTCAACCCCATGTCCTTGTTTCTTATTTTAAATACTTTTATGGCTGCGTGGAGCATATCTCATTAATCTCTTACCAGATTCCCTCTGCTGGTTTGTCGTTTCGTCCATGTTGTCAGAATCCTGACATCAAGTGCTGTTCTTGACAGGTTGAATAGTTGTTCCAGAAAGAAAACTTGTTTTTTCTGTTTTTCTTGCATATGCAGACACTATTACAATTGCATAGTAAAGGATTTTTTGGTTGTTTTACTCAAAACAGTGACATTGCTTTGTTTAACATATACATACACACTGAGATTATCGCAGAGGAAGGAATGGCTGGATAATTCTTTCTTTTAACCATTCAGATCTGCTTTGCAGCCACTGCAGCTTTGCAAGATGTGCAGTGTAAAAAAGACCTGTGATTTCATGCATTGGGGCTGAGACCATCTGTTTTTGCTGAAGAAATTCTTGTATGCCTTTTGACAGTTGAACTGATAAATAACCAAATGGGAATTGCAAGTAGCAGTGGTAGCAGTGTGAGGTTTGTCATGCCAAGAAGTCTCAGAGACCACCTGGAATTACTACTGAATGAAAGAAAAGAAATATGTTTTATTACTCCTGAGTACCCTTCCACTAATCACTTTATCTTTCCTCTACACTGATGTCTGTCCTCTTTATCTCATGTTCTTCCTGCAGCTTCTTAGAAACACTCTGGTTTGTTTGATGTTTTTCTTTGTTAAAGTCATGGGTTTTGCTCACGTCAGCCACAAACTGCTGCAAGATTACTGCTCCGAGATTACCGTGAGTGCATACGAACTTCTTGACAGGATTTGGAGAGGCCATTGCTGCTCCGGATAATGAGGATGGTGAAGACTGGTGAAACTGCAAGTATGGAGGTGTGAGTACTAATCGGAGGTGTCAAGGTGGCCTGTTTATTGTCTGAAAGTAGAACGCAGGAGTGGTCAAGAGCGTACATGAAAATGTGTTCAGTGCACTTGCTGAAAGGCGGGAGGGAACAGTGATACCAGAATTTATTTCAGCTTCCTTGGCTGCATGTGTTCACTTCAATATAGATTTGCAGCATGAAGACAAGTTAAAAAGTCCTTAGTGCTCACAGCAGTGCTTACTTCTCGATGTGTTGGATAATAATGTGTGCCAAAATAACGCAGAAGAGAAAATTCTGCATCAACAATCTCTGTGGTGAAATCACGGCCACTGCAGGACTAGCTGCTGCGTGTCCGAGGTTTGCTGGCTCCAGCAGAGCTGGAGCTCCAGCAGAGCTCTCTAGTAGCCCAGGGGCTGTTGGCTTTCCAAAGAGATGTGCAGAATGCAGGAAAAACCTTCTGCATTTGCTGTTCTTGTAGATTGCTGATGCTGGAATAGCCAGAGCTTTAGAAAAGCGAAGCCTGGGTGGGTGACTGCTTCTTGCTGAGCTGAGCAGAGGATGGCAGGCAGCGTTTTCTCTTTGATGTCTGCTGCGTTTGACAGAGTTTCCCGGGTGGCTGGGCTCCTTTCAGGATGGTGTTCCTGTTAGAAATAGCTAATTTGGGAGACATCAAATAGTTCCCAATTTAGCTTATTTTAAAGGAACTCAATATTGAAAGTGAAGCAGATACCAGTGAGATACTAGTGAGAGCAGCGGGTGGGTAAATGTATGTGGGGTGAGAAAGCAAAGGAGCCACTTCAGAGTACTAAAAAAAAATCCATTTGCCTTATGCTGATTTGGCTTCAGATACGTGTCTTCAGAGAGTGTCACTGAAGTTAGATTTCCCCACTGTTCTTACATACAAATAGGAGTATATTGTTACTCACATTTAAGGAATAAAGTTGGGGAGGCTGAAATCCCTCATTCGGACCCATTAAATACAGGTATGAAAACGCCAGTCATACGACATGACACATGGAGGGGTGAAGGAATATAAAGTCCGTTTTTGAGCTAGTGCATGCATGTGCGCACCACTCCTTGTTAAAAAAAACTCTCGAAGACAGGTCCGATCTCTGAAGGGTTTTTCCCCCCTTATGATACATAGCCTGTATCATGGCCACGGATACGATCTTACCTGTAGCCTTCTCCTTTCCTGACATCCTTGAATATTATTCAAATGTCTGACTTTAAAATGCCAGCTGGTTACTCTCTGCATTTATCCCTCTCCTCGTAATGTGATGGGTGGCCCGTGCTCACAAGACCAGTGGTGACCTTGAAAAACGTGATTCCGGATCTATTCATCCAGTTGAACGCTGGTGCCTTAGGGAGCCAGAAGCAGATTCCCCACTGAATGCTCAGAGAGAGCAGGAGCCCATGGCACGTGCAGAGGGCAGATGATTTATTCACGTGTCAAGCCGATGCTTTTGTAAGAAGCCTAATTAGCTGCAGATCTGCCTATTACCTGTATTCTGCATGGAAGCGAGTGGCTTGCTGCAGTATGAAGGTGCTTCACACATCGAGCATTTCCAAGAGCTTGGAACACGTACTGCGTTATACTCTATATCCCGTATATCTCCTTTCCAAGAAGTTAAACATTCAGGGTCTTTAACACATTTTAGTTTTGCAAAATCTGCTTGCTGGACATTTAATCCAAATTTACTCTGACAGTTGGAAGAAGATCCTCTTACCTTAATTATTTTGCAGCTACTTAAGGATATCTTCTAGTATAACATCAAGCTTTTACTTTACTATTGAATTGAGTTTGAAAATACTGGAAACACAAAGATGCTGAACGTCACTGTTTGCACTTAGCAAAGTAGCAGCACAATGCAGTTCATGCCATGCAAAATGGTTTCATTTGGAATGTTTTTAGTGATTTTTCATATTTTCAGCATTACAAGTTCCACAAGTATTTGGAAAATGTTTCTTTTCATAATAGTCAAACATCCAGTGTGAGATTATCATATCATATCTCTCTGATTACTATTTTGCCTTTTTCCCTTCACTAGAGGATTGTCAAATGGGTGTAGTTGATGACACTTCACAAGCTGACTGAACAACAACAAAAAAAGCTTATTCTGTCAGCACTGACAATATTTGCATTATATATATATTATATAGAATAAACTTACTTGCAGTATCATCTAGAACTTTGATTTACAATCTGGGGCTCTGCAATTAAAGAAAAAACTGAATCCAAATACAAATTAGAAGACTGATGTAGATATGTGTTTGTGCTATCAAAAGGAGGGATTTTTCTTTTTTCTTGCATTTGGCTCACATATGTGAGGAAGGGAATAATATCTTTATAATGTTCTTTACTGGCAGTAATATTGAGATTTCTACTATGACTCTTACTGCTGAAATACTCAGGCCAACAAATTTATTGAGTGCTTTAGTCCTTGCTCACACTGGCATCTATCTCTATGACATAAACACATCAGCTGAATGCATTATATACAGAGAAAAAACACTTCTCAGTGCTCAAGAATCAATTATTTTTATAGTTTCAGTATCTGTTGCCACACTCAAGAAATGAAACAGAAAAAATTAAACACATGGTAGGTATTTTTAAGAATACCTTCAGAGATGGCTTTGAAGACATATTCCATCTTTAAATTACTTTTTGAAGAGGTGCTAGAAACACTATCCTTCTTGTGTATGATGTTCCAAAAGATTTTTCTGGAAAAGACTTCTGATTAAATTCAAGGTGAGAAGTTAGAAGTTGTTTGCTGAACATTCTATTATCGAAATCTCTGTCATATCAACTCCTGTACTGCATTCAGCAGAGTAGGATTTCCAGGTACAGCAGCAATTTGTGAAATAATCAAGGTGCTCTTCAATTGTATTCAGACTTCTTTCTTTCTGTGTAGGGGAACAGCATTTTGATAGGCTGTTTCTGCATGCTCACGGTTTCATAACGTTGCGTCTTGCAGAAAATAAAATACTCTTAGCTTATCGCAGACTTCACAGGCTAAAAATGTCCTGGTCTAAGTTAGAACAGAACTCATTCTGTTCCGTGATTTCACTTTCCAGCTCCGTCTCTTCTCAGTCACAGCACTTTCTGAAGTTAACGGTGTATTTTTGCAGACAGTGCCTGCTCCTAGCAGTGATAACGCTTGGTGTTCACAGTCACTACCAGGGGTTGGGATGCAGAAAGGCTCTTGCTTATACTTGCTCTATAGTGAAGACCAAGGCCACTGCTAAATCCTGTGTGCCACGGTGGGGTGCAGTAAGTGAGAGGCTGCACCTGCGGGGAGGAGCAGACAGGACAGGTGACCCTGAACTGACCAACAAGGGGTTCCATCCCATAGCTGTCATATTCAGTGTAAAGCTGAGGGATCATGACAGTCAAGCTCTCTTCAGTGGCTGGTGTCCGAGGATGTTCTGCCTTCAATCCCAATCCCTATTTGTGCATTCCTGAATCTAGTTCCAGAACTCAGCTCCTGCATCTGGTTCCCGTCTGCCGCTGAGTCCAGTCTGGGACTTCCCCAGTGCCTGCCCACAGCATCAGTGGTGACGTGTTTGCTGTTGGGGTGTTGGGTTAGATATTTGTTTTGTATATATTTGTGTATATATAAGTCTATTGTTATTATTTTCATTAAAGCAGGTTTAGTTTTCTTTTCCAATCCATCAGTCTCTCTCCCTTACTCCTTTTCTCTTCCCCTTTGGGAAGGGAAAGGAGTTAATAATAGAGAGCATCTGCCATTTGTCCAGTGGCCAGCCCAGCCCTAACCCTGGACAAAAAGAAGTGGGATGCAGCACACAGTTCAGATGATACACGTCTGAGTATTGGGTGTTTATTAATACCTTGCAGGTAAATCTTGCGTTATTTAAGTAACGTCACTGTTCTAATGCTTAATGTGTCAGCAGAGCTGCTAGTCTCTGAGTGTGGTTGGTTGGTTGGTTGGTTGGTTGGTTGGTTGGTTGGTTGGTTGGTTGGTTGGTTGGTTTTTTGGGGTGGTGTGATGTAGCTGTATTGCATTTAGACCTTTGGCTTCATTTTGGAAGAATTGCTTTATTGCAAAGAGAGATTGGACCAGGATTTGTAGCTTATGTAAACTATGATCCCCTTGATTTCCCGGTTTATACTTCATCATTCCTAAGTGATGCCATGAAAATTGTATACCATCTCCAGAAGACAGTCCCCCTTTCTCAGTTATGTTTATACGGGAGTGAAAAATGAAGAACACAAATATGGGTTCTACTTTCAAACTTGCAGCCTATGTCTTTTTTTTTAGGAGGCTTATGCTTACTGATGTCAACTGGCGTTCTGTCATTGAATTCAATAATGTGTAATCTTGTGCTTCATTTATTTTGGAAGTTAGGAGTTGTGTTTGTCCTGGAAGTCCCTCCTGAGAAAGACAATTACTGTCACATCCAGTGGCTGATGGAATGTAGTCCAACTTATTGGATTTATTAGTAGTTTTGTCAGTTGTAGTTTTGAAATAAAAAAGGCACTTAAATGGGCTGGTGAAAGGTCCATATAGAGGCTTGGAATAAAGTAAACTTTTTTTTTAATTTGTAGCATTTTATTTTATGTGGTTTGCATTTTTCACAGTCCTTGTTCTGTGAAAACCTCTGCCATAATCAAGTTCTGGCATCATAAAAGTGGCAGGTTTATGTCATAATTTTATCCTGCCTCCAATTTGCAATCACTGTATTTGACTTCACGCTGGCATAGTAACAATAACTAAATGAGCATTGACAAAATCACTTTGACGTGTAAGTCTCTTCTCCTGATAGTCCATGGAGCAGCAAGCTTTCAGCTCGGAAAGCACCCGCCTGTCTCTGCCAGCTTTTGGTTCTCTCTGTCTCTGTGTTAAACCTTTGTAGTTGGTTTGGAGAGAGGCTGGACAAGGGAATGAATGGACAAATACATAACTGCATTTTAATGGCTTGTTTCCTGCAGGTCCATTCATACTTGGTTAAATGCAGGATAATAAAATTGTAAAAGTAAGTTTTAACGGTCCAGTCAGCGTGTAAATAAGGACTTTCTGGCTGGAGCTATTTAATGTCTGTCTAGCCAGTATGTCCTTTTCCTGACATAATTGGCTTGGCTTTGGATAATTAACAGAGGTAATAAACTGGTCAGGAAACCTTCCTATTTCTTAGCAATGTATCTTCACACATAATGTGACCTATGGATTCTACTTTGCAAATGTGGCTTTAAGTGAGCAGCTGTATTGAGTGGTGCTACTGAAGTCAAACCTGTGAAATAGAGAAGCCCAGGAAGGCTTTATCAAAGCAATCTGTAATATTTAAGCAGAATGAAATTAGTTGGGTAAGAATGAAATCAAAGCCTTAAGTGAGAGTAAAGAAAAGACTGCAGTGGTGAATAGCGATTACTTCTAGTTAATTTAAACTCACTGAAAGATTTTAAGGATCAAAGTTGGGTCTTTCGAAGAAGGGGATTCATCCAATTTCCTCTACTTATATTTTTCCAACATAAATGAATCTTGATACATTTTATTAGCTTCTTTCTTTCTGTGTAGGAGCAGGAGCGCTTTGACTGCCATTTGCCGAAACTCTTCAGCTTTTGTTTATTGAAAACACGCAGGAGTTTGGCTGGGGCTCTCTCTGGGTTTCGAGCCCTCGGGGCTGGCTCTGGTCCTTCCCCTTGGCAGGACACTGCAGCGCAGGTCGGTGCTCTGCTGGGGAGGAGAGACGCTGCTTCTGCAAAGCTGTCTTGGGTTCAGCCAAACGTGGGTGCTCATGGTTTATACGTGCCCTTGTAGGCATCCCCTTGGTGTGAAGTCAGCAAAAAGATGTCCTTTATGTAGTTTACAAAAGTGAAATTCTTTTACAAATAAAGTTACATTCTGTAAATTATATTTTGAGGTGCTTTGTCACCGCGTGTTGCTAATCAAAATGCAGGCTGAAGAAATAAAGTCATCCACTGCAACACTGTTTGTAGTTGAGGGTAGCAGAGAGAAGTTGTCTGTATCTCAGCCCAGAATATGCAGTCAAAAACATTTTTCAGTGTATTTTTTACTTATAGAAGCATAAAGGTATTTGATCTTTTGAGTATGCAGCGTGGCCAAGAATTTCAATATTATATTCGTAAGTAATTCCATTAAAGTGCTATTTAGCAAACGTGATGTCAAGTTTTCATTTGTTTGCTGTTTGGCTTTTAATACTTCATAAAGTGATTATGGCCATTGTGTTTATTATATTTTTTAAAACAGTGTGTGTAATAGTTAACAACAGGTCTTAAACTATTTGTCTGCCACTGATTGTATAATCTATGTGAATAGAGCACAATGTAATGAGTGAATGATAAATATAGTTCTTTATTTGAAATTTAATAATATACCTCAGCACTAGTATGTTGGTTTGCAATTGATTATGGCTGCCTATACCCCATTCAGTTACTGGTAAATCTGTAGTGAAACAGGAATGCAATATTTGGCAAATAAAGCATTTTAGCATGATGGCAATATCCCTTTAGGGTAACCTTGCAAATTCTACTTTCTTACTTAATGTCATCTGTGAAGGTATCCCATTGCACAATGTTCTTTTATCTTTTCCGCAAGTGTCAAAAGCCTCCATAAATGTCTCTTTTTGAATTTTGTATTAGTGTTCGACAGCTGTGGCAATACTCATATATAATATAGCTGAATGGCATTTAAAATCAAATATATTATGGATTGTCCTGTTCTAAGTAATAAAATTAGTAACTGAGTAGCAAAATAATAAAAGATGAATCAGGTATTGCGTGGGGGATACAAAGTATCTTGGAAATTACTTTTTAAGGGGTATTTAGCAGTAATTTTGCTTTCTTTAAAAATTCATTCAGATAATTAAACATATATGTTACAATTTTAACAAAACATACTATTTGGAAAAGTGTTCAGCCCAGACAGCTCTAGCAGGTTTTCTTGCTGGCAGTTAGGTGTCCCTCCACTGAGTACAAGTTAAGAACTATGGGGTGTGTTACGTTCCTTTACGTGCTTGTATGGATGTGAAATCCAGAAAGAGAGCTTACAGTAGCAATAGATTCTGTTCAGGGCTGTGATAGTTTAATACACCTGGTGGTTGTTTCCAGGCTGAGACTCTCATGATGAGATTTCACCTGGTTGATGACGCTGTGAAGTGCTGGTGAAAGCAGGGACTCCCCTCTTTTCTCTGAATCTTCTTGCACGCTTGAGCTGGAAGATCTCTTAGTGATCAGGATGCTGCCGTTTATGGTCACAAGGGGAATACGGAAGAAGCCAAATGAGAAGTGCAGCGTCCTTCAGCTCAGCTCGCTGAAGCAACTCTCTCTGCCATTTAACCATCATACTTCCAACGCAGGGGAAAGATGCAAGATCTGTCCTTCGACAGTAGTTGGCTGCAGACAGCGGTTGTCCTCAGTGGCCACCCTGTACCTGCTGTCCTCTGGGGACTCCCCTAATGCTCGGGACGAGAGCCTGACTTTGGCCCGCCAGCCTGCCCTGCTGGCAGGTTGGTATTCCACACGCTGACAGGCAGGCAATCGCTCCCGCTCTTCTGGCCAAACCTCGAGGCAGCATGAAGTGTTAACGATGTTGATCTCAGTAAATCTATCTCCAGTTTGAACCAATTTGACACGCTGAGTCTGGAATTTTCGTACTTAAAAGCCTTCCTACAGCCTTGCTGGTACCTGCTGCTGTCACCAACGTTTACAGACACCCTTTGTCTCACTGTTCTGTGACAAGCTGAGGAAAAACAGAGTTGCAATTTGGTTGATCTCATGAGAACAAAGATGGGTATGTTGGGGATTTTCTTTCCTTCAGATCATACTATGAGCACGATTTATAGCCCTCGTGTAGTTTTGAAATGGCAGACTTTTTAAACAGACTTCCAAATCATGGCACCTCTTTTGATGACGTCCTGTGTACAAAAGCGTAATTGCTAGGTCTGCTGACTAGACATTCAACTTGGCTTTTCTTACCTCTTTAATTTTTAAAGATTCTAGCTCTTAAACTGTGTTTTTTACCCTGTAGAGTGAATGGCAAAGCTTCAATACAACATTGGTATAAGGATTACGAAAGTCTTAGCTCTGAAATCTTTTTAGTCTAACCTTAATTTTCTTCTTCCTTTAAATCTGAACCATGTTTAAAATTTTATCCTTAATTATGAAAATCACAATTGTTATATCTTCAATTCATGAGCTTCTTCCACTTACTAGTAATTACAGCCTAGGGGAATAAAAACTTGCTAGCTTCTTTAAGACCGAAATAGAAAGCTGGGCGTTTGTTCTTGCTCGATTAATACTTGACGGCTGATAGTGGTGTACCACCTTCTGTTTGGTCCGTGAGGCTCTAGTCATTGTCACGAAAAAAGTCATGATTTCTAAGCTTATGCAACTGAAATGCTCTGTAAGAATTGTGCTAAAATACTTCATCCCTCATACATTAGTCCAGGTATGCAGCTGCATACAGCCATCTTCACAAAGAGTTTAAAAAACCTGCTTCTGGAAAAACATGTATAAACTGTGTAATTCTGCACTTGCCTGCTAATAATCGAAATGTTACATAAATAGTCCCATCGTTTAATAAAAAAAGTCTACGCTACAAATTCATATGAAAGACGAGGATATCGTGAGTGTGTGTAGTTAGCCTAAACCCATTGATACCTTCTTGTGCTGTGTTGTGGGAGGTTTAGATTCTGGAAGGGATGCAGGGAGTTACATCTCTGAGTTGATGATATTTGATGTCTTTAAAGACATGAAAGTCTGCATCTCCACGGAAATTTTTTTGATGATATTACAATATTCCTTGAAGAGATTTAAATTCCAAACCCACTGTCACTTGAAAATAACTTATTATCTCTGTATCTTGTTTCAATGAAAAGGCACGTGGCATAACACATACTTAATCTTATTTGGAGGTTATCTAAAGGACAATATGCACAGGCTGATGAAAAATAGAAGTTCAGTGGATACAAACACTTTTCACTATCAATTTGTTGCAGAGTGTGTCTACCTGCAGGTCTTTGATTACCAGATGAGTAAGGGAGAAGAACTTAAAAGCGACTTCTCACAGGGCCAGCAGATCACTAACTCACTGCTCAGTCAGATAAAGGACATGCCTGATTGGGGAAAATAACATTTGCATCTCAAAGAAGGAATAAAATATTCAACATATTTCATTTATTTGGATACATTTAAAAACTATTTATAACAGCAATTAAAAATAAACATGTTTGGGATATGAGAACAAATTGGGGGGGGGGGGGGGGAGATGTGTTAAATCTGCCCAACTCCATGAAAAACTCAAAACAGAGATTAATTCTAAAAGCTAACAGACTCCGTTTTCAAATGGACTTCTCTGACTAAAGGAACCTGAGGAAGACAGAGTCCCTGAGGAGGTTTTGTCAAGAAAACATCTAAAGCAAATCATCTCGATACAGGGAGAGAGAGGCCTTTAAGATGTAATCCTAGTTTGATAGGTTAAGTGTGGTTTCACTGTCATTCCTTCTTCTTGTAGCTGTGTGAAACAGTAAAGTCTGTTTTGGATGGTGCATAAAGTTATCCTATTTTCAATTTACTTTTAGGCAAGTTTGTGTTAAAGTTAAGTATAGAGTTTTCCTGGTCAACATCAAACTGTCCACCAAAGGGTGTCTTCTGTAAATCAGAATACTGAAATCTGAATAAGTGTTCGGCTCTCATTAATGCTTTACTCTGCAATGTAAAAGGGAAATGGTGTGTAGCCCCCTAGAAATTTCATAGGCCATTTAGTGATGTGGTTTTGAGGTGTGGAAGAAATGTCGTCTAGTGAGCAGTTTTAACTAGGATGGGTCTCTGGAAGGCAAAAAGCTACTAATAGCTGCAGTCAGCAAGGTATCGTGATGTTCTTCCAAATCTAAGGGTATGGCTGGATAGGAAATCTAATATCCATGAACACTAAAACAGAATACAAAAATCTGGAGACCCATGGCAAGAATTTCCCGAGCGGGTTTTTGGCTTCTGAACAGAGTGCATTTGAAATAGAGTAGTGTTCTCTGCACATGCTGGTGTTTGAAAAGATGTGTTCTGTGAAAACAAATAAGATTCCTTCAGTATGAAAATGCCAGAGTATTTACTTGCTAAATAAAATATAAAGAAAGCTGTAAATATGCTTCATTACAACACAGCCTGGTCTTTAGAGGATTTTGAATAGCTGTTGTGCGCAGTGGAAGACAAATTAATCTCTCCGAATCTCTCTCAGCTGAAACATTCTAATGTTAACTAACAGTTTCTAGTGATCAAAGTGATTTAGTTAAATTATTTATTTGCATATGCATTTAAAAGTTTTTATTGTTGTAGCTCAAGGGAGGAGAAGGGAAAGGGGAAGAAGAACAAGAAGGTCTTAAGATAATTACCTGAGATTTAAGAGCAGCTGGCCTTGCCTTGTCCTACTTTCAAAGCTAGATCAGGCATCTTTGGCCACCTAAGAGCTTCCGATTGCCACGTGGTCTTTGCCATGGCTTCTCACTGTTAGAATTATGGTCACATCTGCCCTTCCTCTGGTAATCAGAAGGATCAAGAATAGCTATTTTCATCCATTAAAAAATACATTGTGTTGTGTTCCACTACAGTCAAAATCTTTGCTTGAAGGGTAAATCTCTCGGTTTTCCTGCAGAGACTGTTGCAGTTGGGTGTATTTTATTGTGTCTTTTTTGTTGTTCTCTGTATTGATCTCTTTGATAGGAAAATTGTCAACTATCAGAACCAGATTCTGTTTGGCACACAAGAGAAATCAGTGGAAGGCCAAGGTTATAACATTGCTCTTTTTTTTTTTTCTCACTTATTTTCCCCCCCTTCAAGTTAATTAGTTAAAATTGCATGTTGCTGCTTTCAGTTAGTAGTTTAGCCGGTGTCTGCTATGTGGTAGTCTATAGCCCCAGGAAACAAACTGATTAATGAAAGTTAATTGGGGTGCAAATTTGTTTGTATTGGCATTTGAAGTCTGAATCAATACAAACAAATAACAAACAAAGCAACGTAACTATCAAACCTTGTATAGCTCAGCTTCAAAATGAAAAAGGCAGCAATTTTTGGTTTTTAAAAATATCTGTTAGCAAAAACGAAGCAGGGAGAAAATTGCCAGTTCTTAGTACGCATTTTGAGTATCATTCCTGTTCCCTTTTTAGTTCTAATGCCTTTGAAACTTAAAAAAAAAAAAACCCTACACAGAACAAAACCTCTAGAAAACCATTTAGAAAGGTCAAGGCAAATAACTTTTTGTCTTATCACCTTTACATCTGTGGAGACATTAATTCTCAGAACTCATAGGAGGAATATTCTATTATGGCTTTCAAAAATGAAATAAATGTAAACAGAATACCATTCTGCCTATTCTCAGAAGTAGGAGGCATCAATCTGTATGCTATGGCAGTCTTTCCTTTTCATTTGTTGTCTTCAGGGCTACATTTCGCATGAATGTCTGGCCATATATGTATAATAAAAACCAGTATAAAAAAAATAAAAAGGATCCAAAATAGTAATTAAGCTATTTCTGACTTTTTTCTCTTGTAGAATAAAAGGATTTTTTATTGAAAGGTTAGTGCAACTGCATATTTTGATTTTTTTCAGCCATTCTTTACAAAGAGTAATCCCACAAAGAGTTCTAGAAAATACTGTTAGCCACATACGTAAGTATCATGTTGTGTTCAGACTTCAGCATGTATATTCATACATCCACATATAATTATATGGATATATATATCCATATATCCATATATCCACATATGGATATACAATTCTGTCATTGGAAGCTTGAGCACAGGGTGCCTCTGAATGGGTATTTCTTCGTGTTGATCATTTTGTAACAAAACCACGCAATAAATTCAGCATTCTGTAATCAGCAATGTGCTGAAAACAGATAAACTGTTACTTCAGATGGCAAGTTATAAATATCAGTTATGACTGAAAAGACAACTTTAATCTAATGAGAAGCATAACTGGTTAATTACATTGCCTCGGATCTGCTTTATGCACTTATCAGATATGAACAAAACCTTTCTTCATTGCTCATGAATGAAAATGTATTAAATTGCTAATTGTTGCAGTTACTTCTTATGGAAGAATCAGTGAGTGAAGTGTTCTAAGATTAGTTTCAGGTCTATCCTGTATTATCGCATTCTGCAGACAGGACATCGTTACATTAAAATAGACCATTTGATTTGAGTCATTTGCATGTTGCTATGATTTTTAAAACAAATGAGGTTTGACCCTACTCTGCTCCCATTGGATCTGACCCATTTCAATGATTTTATACTTAAATTGCTTTTTATTTTGAGTTTCTGTTTGCCTGCAGCCTAAAGAAAAAGCTAATGCATTAAAGTAAATGGCACCGATAAGATTAAAAACCTTTGGAAGACTTGCAAAACGTCTCTCTTTGCATATCTGTAAATTAATCTCATTTCTGACCTGATTGACTCCCCTTTTTTGAGTTCTGATTATAGCCTGCTGATGTCATGTAAATTATTTATACGAGCTAGATGGAGACTTCTAAACACCTTTTCACTAGTAGTTAACTCCCAAAGAAGGATTAAGAGTCAAGGTCCCCTGAGCACACAAGTTAGTGTATCGCTTCATGAAGTTATGTTATTTCTAACAGTAAACATTAATATGAGATAAATAGGATTTTTGTAGTCATTAGCTACTTCAGTGGCGGTTTTTTGGCTGGTTTTTGTGATGATTTGTGATTGTATCCAGGAACACTTGGAAATCAAATCCTCATACTTGGTATGGTTTGATGTTTGTATCTGATTGTACATGTGGGTCCCTCTTCAGCACAGTGTAAAAAATGGCAGAAAAAAAGACAAAGGAAAAAAAACCCACTTTTTTGCACCTCTAGGTCTTAAATTTTACATACCATTACTTCTTTCCCATCTGTCATTGAGACTTCAGATTCTTTTTTTTTCTGTAAATAATCCACTATGCTTTTCTTCTCGACCTTGGATATATTAATCTAATATCTTAATGTCAGACATAATTATAATCTTCAATTTTTCAAGCATTCTTCTGCTTGATTATTTTTAGTATTTGGATTTTTACATGTTCTCATTTTTCCTGCCTGCCTGCATTGAGTCTGGACAGTGTGTATGAGACAGATTATTTTTCTCCTTTTTGCCAAGTTCTAAAACTTTTCTATTTGAGTAGCTGCATAATGATAACTGTAACAGTTCTGTAATTCAAGCCATCTGCAAAAGTAATATCTATCTCCTTGGAAATATGTTAACCTGATCTAGTGGAAGTAGAGGAATGTTTATTTTTTTCAAAAAGATTCACTTGAAAAGAAAAGAAAATCTAGTGTCTGCATATTTAAGCTTTGATTTAAAGAGCAATCCTCTACCTTGAAATTTTAAGGGTGGAGTTTTAGAATGTAAATTGTTCAAATAGAAAGATCGGGGGTTCTGAGTTCTTTAAAATTTCAAGGGGTATGCAAGCCAGTCCTGAAGGGAGATCCAACTCGTCTGATAACCCACTGGTATAAGAAGATTTTAATTACTATGAAGGTTATTGAGACTGCCGTTCTATAAATCATTCCCTGGCTCTTGTATGTGTGAACACACTTACTGTCTTCTTAGGAACGTTTGTAATTATTCTGAGTTTATCAGTTACCAACACAGATCACTACTGAAAACAAAATCAATATAGTTACAGTAAATAGATGCTAATGCTTATTAGTAACAATCTGGAATTACGTACCCAGAAGACCTGAAGGCTGTGGTGAGTTGTACTCCTTGTCATGTTAAAGTGCACAGCAGCTGATACTGCTTTTCCTAAGGGCTCGCAGTTTTATCGTGGAAAAGGGCTCTCTTTTCTTTGTGTCAGACCTCACTTACCTTGAAAAATTACTCTGGGATATGGACATTGTAACTCTTTCTAGTACTGCTTTTAATTAATGATCTCTAATAACGATAATGAGTCAGCTCGCATTCTACCAGATTAGTTTAAAAATGAACTTCAAATTACAGTTTAAGGGACTAGGTCAGGCAGAGACTGGCAGAAAGAGTCTGACTGACTGGATGGAAACGTTGATTGGAAAGAGGTCTGAACTGACTTGCAGCATTCAGGATGTTCTCTGTCAGGACAGGACCGTTCTCCTGCCCCTTGGACTTCTCATCCAGTTTTCCATTCTTAGAGACTTGAGAATAGAGGGGTGATGGATTTTGTGGTTATTTTGTTGTTCTTTGTTTGTGACCCATTTCTTGCAGTGCTTTCTTCTTACCTCACAAAAATGTCTCTATGTTCCGTGGAACACGCACCCGCTTTTCATCTGGCTTTCTTCCTTGCTTTTCTTTCTCTATGCAATTAATTCCATATCTATATATTATGTATTTGATCTAGATGTACATATTCATTCCACTGAATTGAAACTCTGAAGTACCCTAGCATGTGATATCTATAAATTATTCAAAATTCCAGTCATAAATTTTAATTTGATTCTGAACAACATACTAATCTAAGGAGATGTTAAGTAACCTTTGCAATATATGTTGATATATAAATAGTGGCATTAATGCCTCTGAACATTTCGATGAGTCTTTCATGGTATCATGCTTTCTCCATCTCAGTTCTAAAAGCCATTGTTCTCATATTTAATTTTCTTACTGCATTCTCAGAGCCATATAGAACTGCTCTACAAACTGTTTTCAGCTCGTTTTGCTCACATGAAAGGTAGGATTGTGCATGGAGAGTTTAGGAACCTAGTTTTGCCAGTTATCCTCAAAGAACCATGGAACGATCTGGGCCATGCAGGATCTCTGGATGTCTTCTTGTCCGAACCCTAGTTAAAGCTGGGCTAACTTTAGGGTTGCATTAGGTTACTCAGGGCCTTTCCTGGTTATTTTTAAATATTTCCAAGAGCAGTGATTCCACAAACTCTGGGCAACTTATTCCAAACTGTATTTGTGAATGTTACAGGGTCAAAACCAAATGAAAATGGGTTTGAAGTGTTGTGATTAACACATCATAGTTGTCCTGGAGCTTCAAGAGGAGCAATTAATTAGCATAAGCATGGGATCCTTGGTGTAACATGATAACATTAAATAAATAAATTGTGTCTCCATTTGTTGAATTTTAGTATTTATTATTATTTTAATCATAATTGAGTTATCATTTAAGAGTAAGAGGTCTCACACGTACCCATCAGCAGAGTATTTTGTCTTTTAGTTATGAGTATGAAATGGTCTCATTTGATTTAAAAATCAAACAAAACTGTCTTGTGAATTGCTGTGAACTAAAAAAAAAAAAAGTTTCTGATGTTAATAGTATAAATTACTTTAAAAGGATTAAATAAAGCACAGAAAACAGTCAGTGGCAAGAAGAATATTTAACTCGGGAGTCTTATCTTTTGGATTTTTCCTGAAGTAATTGTTAACTACGACAAGCAGAGGCAGATTTGACAGCACTGCAGTATACCTGCCAGGAAACATGTAACAAACCGTTTCAATTGCTAATGCACGGATGCTACCGGTGCGAGCCATGGCAATTGCTCTATCAATAATTACTGAGACACGGTAAAGAACAGTGTCCATTGCTCGGTGTAGCCAGCCAACTGGAGGCCCAGTAATGGTCTGCTGCATCAGACTGTAAAATATAATGACTTCTGAAGGTGGAAGTTTATGAGAGCAGTTCATTATGTGTTCCAAACAATGCTTTATTTCGCTATTGTTTCTTCATTATGTGGATAGGATGCACTGTAGCAGAAATTGGGCTCAGGGGAAACAGTGTCTACCAGTAGTTTAACCTTTTGACATTCCACTAAAAAGCACAGGTTCTTCCGAAATACATAATACATGAACTTCTCTAGTTGTTTAGCATTGATCAGTACTCAAGTAAATTGAGTTACTATCTTATTAGCATAACCAGCAAGGCTTTAGTGATCCTCTTCACCCTCCCATGGTGTATCAAGTAGCTTAGGGATTTCCGCTTCTTTAAAACTGAAAGTCAGTTTAAAAAACCCCACATAGAGCTCGTTAACGAAGGCAGAACAGTATTGTGAAGCGGCATCCTTCTGATTGCAGATGCATCCATTTTAACTTCAATGTTCAGGTTCCAGTATAGATTAGTTCTCAGACTTCTTGTCTTCTGTTGTCAGGTCTATCTGTCATTACATTCTCCCTTCTATCTCTGTAAGTGTATATATACATTATAAATGATTGCATATGTACAATATATATTGTACATTTCTGTCATAACATAATTAGGCTGTGTTTCAAAGGCAAAGTTAGTAAAACCTCTAGGACCCAGCAAAGCCGAGTGTTAAATACATACGCCTTCCTCAGAGAAGAAGCAAGGAAAGCATGTTTTAGGAGCACGGTGACCTTTATCTAAACACGTGTGCGCATGGGTGATGTCTTTAAAAAGCGAGCAGTTTGTCATTGAAGAACTTTTCCGTTTGCCTTGTTAACTTCGCATCTTTCCTTCCTTTCACCTTTCCAGTTGGAGAAAGCAAACTGGCCAAGACGGGTGGAATGTTTCTAGTGTAAAGTAGACTGATTAAGTGACTCTACTTTTATCTTCAGTTGTACATAATTATAATTGTCAGCATTTATTTTTAACTGTCAGCAAAAGGTCAGGGTGAAATACTACGCTGAATTGGGGGAACATGCAAGATTAAGGCTAACCATGTGTTAAGAGCATTTCAACTCTGAGGGAGGCATTTCTGTCTAAATTAAAGTTTGATGTTGTGGGAACTAACTTTGATTTTTATAATGTTCTGAGCCAGTCGTCCAGATTATCAAAGGTAGTTTCCCTATAAGACAGGCAGAAAACATCAAAAAGAACCCTTCCCAAGACTGACTCCTACAGCTTTAATTGTTCAGCATCTCTGACAGTTTGGAATCCCTACTTACTTGTCAAACACAGCCTTAGCTGTTTCAGGTGATGCTCGGATACCTGGAGTTGCAAGAGCATGGCAATCATAGGGGTACGTCAGGCTGCAGAGCCCCAGCTTTGGTGCCTGCTCCTTTGTCTGCACACTGATGATGCTGAAGCCAATTTTTGATAAAATTAGCAAGAGGAGCTAATCCATAGATAAGTGGCTCTGTGGTATGGGTATAGGCTATCATTTGTGCATGATTTAAATTTAAACTTTTGCATGAAAAAATACTGCCAGAATTTAAAAGGCATGAAGTGTGTGTACATATTTGACAGAGATGTTATGTGGCATTAGACCAGGGAGTTTGGTGCCTTAATCATGGTTGCTTATCATTTTGGTCCTTTTCTCATTCAGTTCCTACGTGTCTTTGATTGCTAAATATCTTGCATTCTGTTTATGCACAGACACTTCAGAAGTGGAATAACCAGCACTGAGATACTGGATTCTGGATGCACAAAACCTTCTTCACGGTTCTGTGAGATGAGCTGGTATCTGTAATTTTTGGGGGGGCTTTCTGAAGTTAACGTGCCTTTAGAGTATGTGTGAACTCAAGCTGTCATCTTGGCCAACAGCAGAGTACACAAGCTTGAGAACAAATCTATGTCTTTTAGCTTGTACTCCAGAGCAAATAGAGAAACAAAAAATGCCCCTTTGAGACTTAAGCCTTGTCCAAAGAAGTCATGTAAGCAGAGCCGTTAGTTTTCACCATCCTTAGTCTAGAGCTTCAGGTTCAGCTTGGCTGTTTATCTGGGTACAAAAAAAGGTATCTTAAGGTCCCTGAACTTCTTGTGGATGTGCCTTGCTTTCCTTTTCAAAACGTGGTCTTACTGTTCTACTATTTCTGGATCACCCAGTGGAATCTATAACCATTTGAGAAGTTACTGTAGGCGGTTGGCCCCCAGCAGGTGCTATTGACACTTCGTTTCTCTGGGCACAAAACCTGGAGGTCCTACTCAGGAGCTGATTGCTTGTGGGTTTCAGCTGGGCAGGAGCTGATCTCAGGAGCTGGTTCCCCAGGCGGGGGTGCGGCTGTAAGAAAAGGGCTGTCTGCTGGGGAGGGTGGTGGTAGGCACCAGTAGACGTGGAGAGCTGATGAGGTAAGTGTACTCTTAACTATGGGTCACTGTGCAGTAATTGCTGTGTGTTGTAGCTGTACTATAAGTGAATTTTGAGACCTCTTTAACAACTGGATGTACACACTGAAGTTTTTCACTCTTTGCACACCGAGGGTGTGTGTTCGTGGAGCACGTGTGGCAGTGAATTCGGTCGCAGATCAGGCAGTGGTGGTCCTACAGGAGGCAGTTGTGTGAGTGGGGATTTCTGCTGAGGAGAAACTTGGCTAGAGCGGTTGAATTGGCTTTGCTGTACTGAGGAATTTAAACATACGTATAACTTCTGTAACGTAACGCTTCTGTAATTGGCCTTCACACAGAAAGCAACCCTTGTTGCATCACAGTTTCAGGGGTTAAATTTCTGTTCTAACACATAGGGCTTTTTATTTTCCTTTCTAAATGATGAAATAGCAATTATATTTCTCTAGAATATCCTTTTCCTCTAGGATGAAATCTCTTACTTATCTGTCTTGCATCAAATATTCTGTCCCCAGGTTCCCTTTGCTTTGTTTCAGCCTAGCACCTCTTTTTCACTATCCAGCATCATGTTTTGTAGTTCAGACTTCTGCCTCGTATTTATTGCTCTGACTGTACCTACTGCTTTGAATATATCTATATAGTATGTTATGATACAGGATAATAGGACCAATTTCGCTAATTCAGTCATTTTGACTTGGGCTGAAAGGTTAAATTACTGCTGCTGTTGTTTTCAGGCCTGCTGAAACATTTCAACTCCACAAATAGAACTTGTTTAGATATTTTTGTTTCTTGATTTGTAAAGAAACTAATTCAGAGCAATTTCATTGTAGCAGGTGTCGCTTAGGTTACTGGTGACCTGTCTCCACTGCATTCTTGACCCAGTATTGAACTGAGCATGGGTGAATTTGTTGATAACGCACATGGGAGATCTAGATATAATTGAACAATAATTGCCAAATCCTTTTCCATACAGATTTTTTTTTTTTTTAACAAACCAAAGCTCTGAGTTATGTGCAAAATTCAGCTTTCCCAGTTATGGTATGTGTTCATATAACCTTTTATTTAGATTTTGGTCTAATAATGGCATGTAATTAGAGGGCCACTACAGAAATCCATTGCGTTTCCTTTTAAATAGATTCATTACAGGACTCTTGTTTTGTGTCTGGAAGTGTAGATACATAGAATGAAGAAGAGTCAGATGCTTGTGGTATTTTTACGCTGTAGAGTAAGCAGCTTCTCCACAACAGGTTGATTTCAACAGACTTAGTGTGAGTGCGCTTCAGAGCGGAGACACTTAGCAAGGGGAAGTGTCTGTGAAAGTCCTGTGAGATTTATGGACAAATTCTGTCAGATGAGCCACAAAATAAAACCAGTTATTGGCAATGTGCTAATAACAGAGTACTGCCTATATGCCGATATTCCCCTCATCTGTACAGAGGAAATAATCAACCTCATTAGCATAGTAAGATTTATCAGAGCGACTGACACTTCCTCAATCTGTACGTGGCTCTTCCAGGGAAAAGCTGGGGAATGCTGCCAAATGGTGATGGATCAGGAGGCTGAGAAGAGTTTCCTGAAGGGTCATATTTTTGTTATTTGCTTATTTAGGATCTCAGGTAGCCTTTTCTGTAAAACATTTTTTAGAAAGATTGATAACTTAGCAAAGATTTTTACTTTACTGAAGTACTTTGAAAGAGTAAATGATACGAATTGTCTGTCAAAAGTATATCAGAACTGAATTATTCTTAGAACTTGCATTCGAAAAGAATCCTAAAACTGCAAGTGTTTTAAAATAGGATTTTAAACAACTGATCGTTAAACTAATTTCAGGTCCAATTCCATTTTCTGAAGGTGGATTGAAATTTTTAGCTTCTGTACATTTTTTAAAATCGTGTAGTTTTTTTTAAATATTAAAGTCAATCAAGAACATATGCTTTTAACGACCAAAATCAAAATGTGTGTAATTCACATTGTACATACGTGCCTTCCTGCTGGAATTGCTATGGACAGTGTTCATGCGTCCCTTTAGTAGATGGCAAGGTCTGACATCACAGTACCTTTAAAAGTGGCCATAGGAAGTATTTTCAGTCTTCAATTTAAAAGATTTTGGCAAAAGTACTTGACCTTGAAATTCATCTGTTTTCTGCAAGTCATATGAAGTGTTTTAACTTCTAACTGCTGCAGACAAGATTAAAAAAAAAAATTACTAACTTGGGGGCTTTGGGTGTTGGTTTTTGGTTTTCTTGTTTTGTTTTTGACTGCACAAGTGGAAGTAGCTTAATAGAGCCTTGTGCTTGGTAACCATCGAGATCTTACCGTTTCGAAACAAATTTCCTTCCAACTGTCAAAAGTGGTTTCTCAAGAAAGCACTAATCCCGTTCTGAAGAGTGTGGTCGTACTGCTGTTATGCTTTAAAGAGGATCTGTGGGGCATTTTTCCAAAAATCTCGTGCCTGGGCAGAGCTCTCTAGGTAGATCCATCCTAGCTTCTTGAACAGCTTCTCTGATGTTCAGGTTAATTCTGCAGCAGTGCAGTAATAAGAGACTAAAATCCAAACCAGTGACTTCCCATTTATGCTTGACATAAAGTTGCTCTGTAATCTGTGCTGAGGGATAATCGAAGTACCCACATCGGGTAGGTGCGGCCACTTGCCTTTTGGCATGTAAAGTGTCTAAGAGGCAAATTGCCTGACTTACAACATAACTACTGCCATTAATATTTATAAAAGGATAGCGTGTGCTCTATACCGTGAACCCAAAGTGTAGCAGAGCTGGCGTGTAAGAGCTGTTGCTGGCCATATTTATACCTCTTTATAAAAGTAAGCGATGAAGGGAATTAATAGGTCACCAAATTCATCCTTGCAATACAGTCTACCAAAATCCAATAAGCTCAACCTCAGCTAATTTGATTGAAGATTTTAAATAATCAAACTAGATCAAAATCATGCATTTTAAAAAGGAATCCAGTCAAAGGCTTCTCATTATGGCCATAGGGATATACATCTGCATGCCTCTTTGTATGTCAACTGTATCCGTCTAGGTATACAGTCACAACTCTGGAACACTGGCTTTAATAACCCTTAAAGAGAAGTATAGCAGTTTGAAGGCTAATTAGCAGTAACGTGAGCAGAAGATTGATTGGAAGACATATGTTAAGACAAAAGTTACTTATACTAAAGAATAAAATATATGCTAGGCCACCACTTGCGTTAGCCTTTGTTACAGGGATTGTGAGTGGTTCTTGCCAGCAAAAGGGCAATAGCTTAATTCTTTTAAAATGAGAATAACTGAATTTTCAGGAGAGTTTAATAGTCTTGCTAGATGGAAAGATAGATGTACAGCATATAAAAGTTTATGAAAACATAATCAAAATCTGATTCTGAGATATTTATATTTTATGGTGACTTTCATGGCATACAAGATATCACATCATCATGGAGATAAATTGAGTTAAGTCTCTGAAATACCACCTGTCTCAAGAAGCTATTGCTGGTGTTGCGAAGACGATATGTGCCCATTACATATCACCAGAAAACAGTCACCCGGGAGAGGTCATGTTTAAATGACTAATAATTTGTGGTGTTTTTTTTTTTAAACTCTTAACATTGAAGGAAGGGTTATCCTTAGGTATTTGGTATTTATCATAAAGCAAGAATTATTAATGTTCCTTAAAAATTTAAAAATTTTTCTTCTTATGTATTTAGCCTGTTCATCTAATAAATTTTGTCTTTCTATCTTTTGGATAGAAAAAACCCGTCCTTTATAGTCTTAATAGTTCTTTAATGTGGCGTTTTATTCGGTGTCTACCAATCTCAACTGGTACGGCTTTTAGCCTTCTTCGACTGAAACGAGTGTTTTCGGGCTTTTATTTGTTTAATTTCTTCTGCAGTATTTTGTTACAGATGAGCCTCCACAAATTTAGGCTGTGCAATGCTTCAGTTCACGGTACAGACATGCAAACAATCAGAGCTGGTTTTGAAACACTTAATTGATTAATTTTCCGTTAATTATCTTTTTGCTCAAACTGCTGAACTCTGCAGTCTTTCCCCAGCACATAAGGATATTTTAGAGAGAGAGATGCCAATAAAAACAAAATGTCAAACCCATATTCCTATCTGATGTCTGCCTTTATCTGGCAGTTTGCAAACAAATGCCTTTAGAGTGGAATAGAATTATTACCTGCTCTGCTGATAAATTTCTCATCAAAGCCATACAAATTAAATTCAAGTGTCTCTTCCAAAGCTCTTGCTCTTCATTACTTGGACAATATTTATTTATAGTTCTCACCTAAATTCTGCAAAAGAACATTTTCAGTATTTTGACATGCTTAGGCCTGATTAGTGCTGCACTTTCAGTGGGTGAGTTTTCATCAGAGGGTATCCTATCTTGGTCTCCCTTCTTACAAAGGTGTAATTTTTTTTCCCCTGAATATACCTACCACATCATTATATCTTTTTTTAAAAAGAGAATCTGCCTCTTAATTGATTGGTTCAGCATTCACAAATAAAAGTATTTTAAGCAGAAGGAGAATTTACTATGGCCTTGGTAAAAAATGAAACATTCCTTTTGCTGCACTTTGACAAGTACAGTTAGTTCTGGACTGGAACTTAAAAGAGCTGGCCTAAATTCCTGGCTCTGCCACAAATCTTTTTTTGGGAGTGTAAGCAAATCGTTGAATTTTCTCTTTGCCTCAAGTCTCTGTTTTGTTAATGGGCATATTAACACTTCCCATTTTTTGCATAGTTTTAGTAGAACAAATATTCAGGACACATCTAGGTTCCATAGTTGTACAGATCATATCTATACGTACAATTATTCAGAGTAAAAAACTCTAGATATGCTTCGTAGTCAATAATTTGGTGTTTATTGCAAGAAAAGACTGAAAAAGTGTTTGAAGTATGTGAAAGATGGAATGTGGTTCGAACTGGGGTTTTGACATTTTGTACTCTGCAACCGCACACTAGTGAATATTCTGAAGTTCAGGGGTTTTTTCTAACTTTAAATTGGATTATTTTATCGATTTATTCAATACGTCAAGTAGGATGTATGTTAAATTGCTGGTATATTTAAAGGATCTAGTCCTCCAGGTTTTCTAGGCTAAACCCAACGATTTTTCAAACCGAGCCAAATTTTCCTGAATTGCGATGACCACAAGGTGTTGGCAAAGTGATCCTGGGGACAAAGCTGTTAACATTCTCCTCTCTGCTCAGTCGTTAAAATCTTTGTAAAGAGCATTACTAAAAGTGAGTCATTTGTATGCCACTAGAAAAAGAATCAAGTAATTATCCATGTTACAGCACCTGGGTTTAAGTTTCCAACATAAATTCAGAGTCGTTCTGATGATAACTTCACTGGTAGCACCCCGATAGAGAAGCGGAATTTATTTATCGGCTGTGGTCGTATGTTACTTTAGCTACGAGGTAATTACCAGAGGTCGTTCTGTGCCCGCAGGGGAACATATGTTCTGGTGTAACCCACCAGACATCTGTCTGGTTTACTAAACTCTGCTCCGTGTGTGGGAATGTTGCTGTGCAAACGTGTGGGTACAAATGATCCTGTGTTGTGTGTAATTCAGCCAGTGGGGTGATCTGAAATAATGCCTGCGGGGTTTGTGTTCCTTAGTAAATAAGTTTAGCTATGATTCATGCGGTACCCATAACTCATGGACGAAGATGATTTCGGGCTTGCATTGCAAATACGGAAAGTGTCTCACTGAAAAATAATACTGATTTCTGATAACAAAATAAAGCTAATTTTTCCTTGTGCAGTTTCTTCTCTCTAGGCTAACTTTTTTTTCTTTAAACTTCTTACTCTGAGCTTGCTGATAATTGTAGATCATCTGGTTGGAAGAGACCTTTAAGATCATGGAGTCCAACCGCTCAACCTTCGCTGCCAGGGTCCCTAAACCATATCTCTCAGCACCACATCTACACATCTGTTAAACCCCTCCAGGGATGGGGACTCCACCACCTCCCTGGGCAGCCTGTTCCAATGCTTGATGACCCTCTCTGTAAAGAAATTCAGTCTTCATTATCAGAGTTTCCGTAGCCCTATTTGTATGTCCCTTTTCAGTTTGAGATGTACCTCTGAACCTTAGGCTCCAGGATGAGCAGTGCTGCTATCCCCAGACTGCCGCTAACAACCTGACACCTCCGAGAGACCTCCTTTGCATCAGAGCTCTGCTGTGGTTGCTGAGGAGAGAGCTTTCTAAGGCAGGGTGATAGACTGGTCCTCTTTTCTTCCTGAAGAACAGAATTGGTCAGTTTACAGTGTTAAAGAAGAAAATCCACTAAGTGTTTTGCTGCCGAAAAAGTACATGAATGTGACATGCCCGATCAGTTCGGTACTGCATTGAGTACATCAAACGTCGTAACTTTTTGGATACAACATTTTATTACTTTAAAAACCAAGTATTTTCTCATGCTTGTTGCTTATGGATGATGGAGGTGCCTATAGTAAAGGCTGCAGGTCAGAATGAATGTCAAGAAGGAATGTTTAATAGCTGTTTCCTATAATACATATCCAAGCCACTCCATTCATGCGGAGAGTTTGATTGTCAGGCAAAAGACTTGCACAGTTCTTTAAATTATAACTTGTACAGAACGATGTGATTTCTGTGCATTTAATAGATTTACTTCCAAGGAAATTTGATTTTGCTTAGAATTTCATTGTTTGGTAGGGTGACAAGACAAAGCTTGTAGTAAAGGTAAATTAAGGAACTGTGATTCTGTCATCAGTGGCACAAATTTAAATAATCATCTCAAAAACATAGTCTTGACATGCTGGAATTGATATCAAAAAGCATACCAAAATGTTGGGATGCTTTTTAAGAACTTGCCCTGCCCGAAAGATTGCTTCTTATGAACGAGGCAATCAGGCTTGGGATGATTGATATTGGGGAAAACAGAACAAAAGGAACATGCATTAACAAATACTGCAAGAACGGGGAAAATGTCTTCTTCAGTGTCTGTTACTGAAAACAGTAGTATTTCTGTCTGCCTCAGCCCAGAGGCTTAATGAAGTACTTGAAGAACAGATGTATTTGCCTACTGTGGAAAGAATAAAATTCAAGTAACTGATGCAACTAAATGGTCTATCTTCATCAGTTAGTTCCTTACTCCTCTGCTCCTAGGGTGTGAATGTCTCTCGTAAGTATTGGAACTATTGCAGGGAGATAGTTGACCTGTGATTTTTACCGCACTTCAAATCCTGAGAGAAACAAAGAGCAAGACTTGGTTGAAAAAATTAAATTGGCTGTTCTTCCTGACCTGAAGACTGGCCCTACCTCATTTGTCTCATTATGAAGTAGAGGTACTTAACTCCATTAGGACTAACAGCACTGTGGGTGACTTAATCGCGTAATGGAGAAGGCCACCTCTTTATTCCCCCCACGCCAGTAGTAAGATTAGCTGCTTTCACGGAGGTAACTTCTACATGGGTGGTGACTTGTTTGTGACGCAACCCAAGTCGGTTTAGCTCGAGTGAGTACTGCAGCAGGGGCAGTGCCCAGGGGAGAGGCTCAGGTAGGTAAAAATGGTTTGTTCTTGTTCTGAATTCAAGATTAAGCTGTTTGAAAAAGAAATGTATATGTCAAAGAAGCTGGAGAAAAGTGTTAGCAAGTGGCTTCTTGTAGGCTTCTTCAGTCCCTGTGTCAGTTTATTCGCGTGTACACCTGCTGGTAGACTCGTGTCAGACTCAGTTCTTAAGTCTCATCATTTTAACAGTTAAAGGAGTTACTTTTTGCTGTAACTGTCACTTTTAAATCTTGAGTGACATCTTACGCGTATTTTTCACTTCGCTAAATGCTACACCAGGTAGGCCAATGGCCCACACTTTAAGGTACAAGCTGTTGTACTGCCATTAGGAGTGAATTGATTCAATAGCTAATATGACTTGTGTTAGCAATTTATTCAGTTTGTCTAACAGGACACAGAATTAGTCAAGACTGAGCATTCGTCCTTGGTGGGATTTGTTGTAATGCCTCCTGGAACTGGAACTTACTTGGACATGAAATGACTCAAAAGGCTAATACCCTGGCTGTAAGTTCATCTCATTAGCTGTTGGTGACTTTATAAGCAAAGGTGGGTTTTTCTTTGTGCTTTTGCTAACATTGAGAGGAAAAAAAAAAAAAGGAATTAAATATGCAGTAACAGTAGTGTCATTCTTACCTGAATGATTTAGGAAGAATTTATGCTCAATCCCAAGGATTATCCCATGCTACTGTAAAGTTCTTCAGTATTTGAGACTGTTGTGGTTACTCGCTGTGTTTCCGTACTCTCCTTAAAGTACGCTGGCTCTGTTGCAAGTAGTGAAGTTCTGGAAGTAATTTTATAGTTCATACAAACCATGGAAGTTTTATAATTAGTTTCAGAGAAGAGCAAGACTGGAAACCAACAGATAATTAGCTAGAAAGAATGAGTCCCCGTTAGCAGCTGAAGAATTTGGTAGAGTTTCGCTTGGAAACCGCATTGGCAGCTGTATGCCAGTTTGATACACATTATGCTTCTGAAAAGGGAAACTCTGGCAAGTGATTTCCATAAAACAGCCAACTTCAGAGCCAGCATGGTCCAGCTGGGCCATATGGAACCAGCAGCGGTGGCAGCCCTACCCCTCTCTCCCCATCCTTCTCGATCCGTATGGAATAGGAGGGAGCCAAGCTGCAGCAGAACTGGCACGCTAATTTTGGTCTCTAGCAAAGCTGTGCCTAGGCAAGGGAGCTACCTGGGGCATCGCTCTATCTTACGAGCTCTTCTACAAGTGGTGTAATGGCTCTCTGGAGACTAGTGCTTTTGAAAGGCTGGAGTTACAGCCTCAGCTTGACAAGCTCCAGAATCGGGTAACAGCCAAACCGTGCAATCAGACGTTCCTCTACCGCTTAAAAAGAGTGCAGCATTCTGTTCCTACTGGTGTACCTGTCTTACAAGCTGTGGATATCGTTCTAATGTCACTCATGTAATGGATGTCACGAGAAATTTTATCAAAAAAAATTGGAAGATTCTGTTGTGTGTGCTGGGAAGGAAGTATAAGGAAAAAGATTGTTTTACGTTATTTTGGGATTAAAATTACATGTTGATAAGGCATAAAATTGCTATCTGAATTTTCATGATAACACTACGAGATTTTTATGCAATGAGCATTTGTCTCACCTCAGATGGAACATAATTGTGCAGTGTACATCAGATAAAGGAGTTGTGTGCTGTTTCAGGCAATACTGCTCTTAAAGAACAAGTATGCTCTTTTTTGTTTCTGCTGCTTATATTTTATGTTGTAGGGAAAAATATTATACCTTTTTTCTTAAGTAGTGTTACCTAGTTAAAGAAACGTGTTGTTCTAATGGACAAAGGATCAGGTATGTCTTTTTCCAAATTTCCAATTCATCTCTTTTGCAGAAAGTAGCCAAACAGAAGAGACTTTTTAAAGAGAATTACTTCTTAGTGGCCGTATCTATACTGTTCTGTATTGAGGGCTGCCAAGAAAAACAGGAATCTAAATTTATCTAGAGCTACGTATTTGCTGTCTGAAAGCATTGGAGTTGGATTTAGAATGGTCATATGGATATTTCTACAAGAAACCTCATTTCTACCCCCTACTCTAGAGCCCAGTCAGTGATAGGATACCTTCTAGTCCATCTGTCATTACCGAAATAATGCTGGAAAAGATGGAGAACGTGTGGGAGTGTTTCCTAGGCCCCCTAGGTGGGCCCTGGCATCGATGATGCGTGCGATTTCCAAGTAGGCATTCACACAGTTGTGAAAGCATGCGGAAGAGAGGGGGGAGTTTTGGGTTCCTTCAGCTGAAGGGGAACCTGAAAGAGCAGAGATCTTGTCAAACAGAAAAGGCAATGATGGGTTTCTAACAACTGGGGGAGTTTTGTGGGGTTACATGGCTGATATGCTGGATTGTCGTTCCAAGGTGGTTTCTAAATAAAGGTTGTTGGTTTGGGCTAATCTGCGCTGCAGGGTTGTTGTTAGCCATTTTATCAATGTGAGCTTTTATTTATGGTTCAGGAACCAGAATGTCTTAAGAAATGTATGATCTGAAAATTTCAGTCAATTCCAGAAAAACAGAAAGATCAGAGAAACTTCAGTCTCCAAAAATTAGTCTAATTAGAGTATCAGTAGCTGCTTTTCCAGTGTAACTGCAATAAGCATCATGGGAAATTAGCAAGATAATTATGGGAATTGTTACTTGATGAACTTGACTGCTTATTTGGCAAATAGTCCATTTATAATGAAATGCTTTGTGCTATGTTCTGCTGTTCTCAAAAATACACTCGTAGATTCTGGGGTTTTTTATACCCAGTTCCTCAAATACTTTAACCCATTGCAACTCACGTAAAAGGGTGTGTGGTGGGGTGGGGAAACCTGTGAAGTTCATCTTTAAGCAAATCATTCTGCTTGGTGAAGTGGTGAGGTACTGCCAAAGAAAATGAAGATTTTGGTTTTTCTATTTTATTTTTTTTGTGGTCAGTGCGTGATCTTTTTTTCACAGATTTTAACAGAAGATGCTAATTAACAAATGGTGATGCATGCACATATTGCATAAAGAATCTTTTTAGTTATTATCACTTTTTATTTATTTGCTGGTGAAAGATGGATTACTTTAGAAATAGACATTGCAAGTACACCAACTACAAATTCAAAAAAAGGCTTGGCAGAAATAACTCCAGACATAAGCTTTCTGTAAGAAGAAGTGAAAGCAAAGGATGAGATTTGACCAAACTTGTCCTCATATGCATCTTTTTTCCCCCCTCCTTTTTTCCAATAGAACAGGCACGAGATTGTATACAATATTGTAAACTCTGATTTTGTCATAACTGAGTAAATACATCTTGTCTATGATTTTTCTATCTGTGTGCTTTTAGCATACTTTGATTTTTGCAGTTACTGTCAATATAGTTAACTGCTTTTTCTCTCATGCTATAAGAAGATTAAGAGTATATGTAAGAAAAAAGGAGGGGTACTGTATGAAGTCTGACTCTCAAAAGGAGTCTTATAAACCAAGGGCTCTGGCAGAAGCACACACTGTTACTGTTTTGTATTTCTTTAAAAGCTGCCAGTCTGCCAGTGAGGTTGGTACCATCCCCGGAGAAGAGAAGCTTTATGCCATTGCCAAGTAGCATCTCTTTGATTAAACACATCAATTAATTCTGCTGTAATCTAACAAAACGGGGCGCTTTTGACTTTAACCTTTCTTAATGTGGCATGTCTGTTGCAGACAAGAATGTTTTTAATTGAGGAAATAATACTGTGCACACCAAAGAATACTACTTTCTCTGGTAGAGAGAGAGCAAGCTAACCACCCGAAACATTCCTCAGTGTGTTCTGGAGTGGGGTTTGGTAGCACCATTAGCTAGTAACTTTTATTTATTGCTGATAACCAGTGTCATTGGAAGAGTTGTAGGACTCAAGCTGTGCTGCTTTTGGGGTACCTAAAGACCTGCCGTAAATCTGGAAGAATAGTGAGTGCTCCAGCCCAGTTCTCAGTTGGGTTCTACCAAGTGAAAATATTTTTGCCCCTTCATCCTCAGATTACACTTTGCACTTTAATCCTGCACCACTGATGGCAAAGACCACAAACCAGTTTACACTGGATGCCGAAAGCTGTGTTGTACAGCATTTCTTTCCCTGTGTTGCTGGGTGCCTACGATGGACTGTATGACCACGAAGTTACTGTGCAAGTCCAGGTGCGTGATACCTGGAGCAATCTTTTGAGAAATGGCATCATTTCTCAAAGCTCTGGGATCTTTCACAATGTGAGATGGGATATGTACCTGCTCAGGTAACCTGCTCAGGTAATTAAGGGATAGGAAAATACTGCTCACCTTCCCCTTTTCATCTATTTCTAATAGAACCCACTAATTACTTGAAAGCACAGAGAATTAATGACTGAAACAAGTTAGCGTGGAATTTATAAACCTACATTAAAGTTACCTGTTGTGGTAAGGCATTAATCAGAACTTACAAAGAGAAGCAATTTTCATGTTTCTGTCCTGATACAGGTCAAAATTGGTTTGGTTGGGTTTTTAACTAGGCTTCCCTGCAGCTAACATGGTATATTTAAAACACTATTATTTACATTTTTCTTGAACCAAAGTAACAAGTTAAATTAAAATAAATTAATTAAAACACCAAACTCAAATTCTTCACTATTTCTGTTTATGAAGCGCTACAGTGATAAATGAAGTGAAATCTAGAGTGACAGAGAAGAATGTTCCTTAAAATTGCCTTTTTCACTGTAATCTAAAGAAAGAATTGGTGAAGAAGAAAAAATCTGAAGGTATGGCAATGCTTTTAGTTTTAATTAATAGTGATTATCAGCAATATTGAATAAGTCTTTAAGTACCACAGTACTCTGCAGCATGCTAATGTGTGTTAAATGTTTGTGGGGGCCCAGAAATACCCAGTGAAGTCACATCACTTGTTTCTTCTAGATTATCACAGATAGTTCATGGCTTCCATCTGAATTTGTACAAAGGTGCAAATCTCCGTGATGAACTAAGACAGATAACTGTGCTTTGCTGAAGTGATGCTCAGGAAGAACATTTATCTGGCTTAATTTTCTTTTTTTTCCTCCTTGTAAAGCCACTCAAAATCCTACATTTATGAATCAGTGAACAATGTCATGTAATGAAAAGTATGTAATCCTATCGGGTAAAATTGAGATGTTTTATAGATTGTGATGATTGGTTTATGAAGATGCCTACTGTTCTCTCACCCTCCTTCTGTTTTGGGCTTGATTATACATTGTAGCTCTGCGTTTTAACCAGGAATTCATGCTGATTATTTTTCTTCAGCCATTAATGTAGGTTAAGCTCCTCACACATGAGGCTTGTTGAGGTTTTTGCCCTTCTAAATAAATGCTACAGTGCATCCAGTTTTATTACCAACTTTTTACAATCATGAAACACTGTGTGAAGACTTTCTGTAGAAACCAAGATGTACTTGTAATGGTATGGACCAGGAAGGTGTGCCAGCAAGAGACACAGAATTGCCTGTTCCTTTTTTATGTTGTCCCTGTAGTAAAGGGCCATACCCGCATTTGGAGTGAGCAAGTCAGAGTCTTTGAATTGCTAGAGAATGGGATCTGGTTTAGACTGAGTAAGAAAGGCTCTTTATTTCTCCTGCAACTGACAAAATAGTGAGTTAAATGCTGATACTGACTTGGCAGGCAGATGGTACAAATATAGTATGCTCAAGAATAATTCACTTACAGTCTTGGACATTAACTATAGACTATTCTATTAAGAAGAGACATGGCTGGCTGGTGGGATTCTTTTTTGTGTCTTCACCCAGAGGTCAAAACGTGTTTTTTTGTCTATGTTAGGAAGTGAGTGTATAGCTTGAGCAGATCTGGGTGGGTGTATACAGATTAGAAGCCACGTACAAAATAGAAAAATGTGGGGATTTTTCTTCTTTTTTTTTCCCCTTTCATTATTTATCTTTGCATTTTCTATTTTCTCTCAAATGCATTAAGCTGGTAATGTTGAAGGTCCTCAGCTGCTCTGTAGTAATAGGACCACAGGGCTCAATCCAGCAAAATGCTGAGCACTCTGAACCCAGTGCAATAAAGCACGTAAGTGCCTATTTAAAATTACGAATGTGATTGGATGCAATGGGAATTTCCATTTAACTGCATGCTTTATTTTTTGCTGAGTTTGAGGGGAAAAGCAATGTACTTTTCTAGGGATATGCTCCTATGAAGAATATATTTAATATGATTGTTACGGTTGATGTAGTTTTGGGGTTCTACCTGCAGAAGTCATTACTGTTTGATGTTGAGTGATTATGGCTCATCTAATGAGTACTTGAAATATTTTTGTGTCAGGTTAATCCACTCCTCGTCAGCCTTTTTCAGTTCTTGTTTCGATTTCTTTAAGTTAACATAGGTTTTTCTATAGCATGATAGGATGCATGATGCTCTCAATCCTTTGTTACATAAAATTGAGCAAATTTGGTCAAATAAGCTTCAAAATTGAGGAATGGTGTAAGTAGAAGGTCAGCTAAGTAAGTCAGGTTCCCGCTTCTCTAACTCTCTTGTTCACGTGATCATTGTATGAGCAGAATCCAAATGTGTAATGACTGCTTTTAAAAACTAATGACCGGTTCTGGGAGGTCACCCCTTTGTCTTCTCTTGGATTTGGGATTCCCAGTGGGTGCTTACAGACAAGGAACATTTCTCTGTTTCCCCTTAGAGGTAGTGGAGGCTGACTTGGTCCCCAATGCCTAGAACCTGACTTTAACAACATAATCACAAACCATCACCACTGAGATGTCCTGACTCGAGCTGTAAACACTGCAGAAGCAGACTTGTGTAATGCCTTCTAAATTGGGTACCTAGGCTTGGTGACTGTCATACCTGTAGTAACCATAACATATCCGTGGGATGTTTTGTCAGAGGAAAAGCAAGATTTTGTGAAAAATAAGAGGGAATAGCATTGAAGTTGGCAGTAAGGATCACTTAACGAATTCTTCTTAAGAATTGTCTCAATGCTAATTCCAGAGTAGAATAAATGGGTTTATGTTTCATTACTGGTGGCAATAGCAAGGAGTTTCGGATGGTATCAAAAATCCTGTGTAGTACAACTAACCTCAGTGCCCCCAAAAAGTAAACTAACCAAATGTAATGCAGTTAAAGGTCCCCTCTGCGAAGTTAAAACAGTGAAATGCTGGGAAAGGCAATCCAGTTCCAGCTTTGTAGCAGGAAGAGTTAGTTCATAAGCCTGGGCTTTTCCATTATACCATCTTGATTTTGTGTGAGTTTGCAGAGCATCACATGCAGCTTTCACAAGCCTGCAGCTGAATTCTCCTCTACTACGGCAGAATGGCTGAAATGTCGTTGAATTGCTGCCTGATTTCTGATTAAAATTGTATTGGTAGAAGTACTGTCCTTTTCATAACTTCGAGGAAAAGTTGGACATTTGACCTTGTGTTTACTGAAGACAATAGCCAGCTAGCTGCTTCTCCCTTTCAGGCCAGCTTGACATCGTGGGGCTTTATTGAACATTTTCCTTGAGGCACTGGCGCTTTCATTTTGCTTGGTTTAGAATAACAGAAATGTTTTGATTAAAAGGACCAGCCAAAGCTGACTTCAGTGTTTACCCTGAAGCATGATCCCTGTAACACATGGGGCTTATTCATCCAACCATTGCAGAAAATGGTTTTAAAAAAAATTGCTCTTAGGTTCACTGATTTCCCTGTAAACGCTGGCCCCCAGCCTCCCCCATGGACCTGCCACCGCAAAGAAAGGTGCGGACTGGAGAAAAGGGTGAGACTTGTATGTCTAACTCAAACATGTCAAGTGTTCCCTTCTTTGCTGAAGAAGAGTATTGCATTTAATTAGACTCTCATTGTGACAAATGGGTTGTGATGAGGCCGTCCATCTCAGGAGAGCGATGCTAATCTGTCTTGTAGTTTAGAGGCCCTTCTGTGGTGGCATGAGAGAGAGAACTAATCTCTTTGAGGCCGTGGGAAAACAAGAAATTCTTCCTATTAGAAATGATGGGATATATGTAATTTTTAAAATAAGGAATGGTTTTGGGGACATAACGATTTTGAAGGACTAAATCCCCTTAATGCCTTGAGCACTGCAGAACTCAGCGTGTGGGTACCTGCCTTCTGCCCCGGGAATCCCAAACCTGCAGCTTAACTCTCCCGTACAGTAAGGACCTGCAAAAGCTGGTCCAGAAAGTGACTTGCTGACTAAAGGATCATCTTGAACGAGCTGAAAGGAATAGCAGAGCAGCGTGGCACTTGCTTTGTGACTGAGACACCTTCTGAGCCGCTGAGTGCAGGTGTTGCTACTTTTGCTCTGCAAAACCCAGAATCCTCCCCTAAGAAAAGGCGCTGACAGATTTCTCTCTCAGTATGCAGCACGCCTGTTCATTTCGGAGTGTGGCTCACACAGCATCGCCTCCAAAAACTGAGCGATGTAACAATTAGCAAAATCTTCACTAATCACTTTCATCATGTTTTCTACCACAGGGCTTGGCTTAGAGAGAAATAAAGTGTTCTTCTGCTGTACTTGAAGAAAATTTTGAACGCTTGCTTTAACCTGGCAGGGGTGGTCCTTTAGGAGCTTGTGATGGTCAGTAAAAATAAACCCTACTACCAAGATGATCGGAGATAATGCTGAATTGATACAGTTCGTCGTAAAAGGTGAAAGACCAAGGGGGTCGTCAGCCTTTGGTGAAACATGTACACGCTCCTGACACATCTCAGTTTCCATCTCAACCTTTTCTAAAGGAGAACTGCACTTTTAACATCTCCTCCCTTTGCCAATATCTTATTTCCTAAACCTTTGACCACCTTGTTAGTCTCTGGTCTGTCTCTGTCTTCTGCTCCTCCTGAAGCCTCACCGGAGCTGCAAGAAGTCGCAATTGTCTGTCTTTCACATAGAGCTCTGTCAGTATTTCAAAAACGAATTGGTAGTTTTGAGCCTCCACGTTGTAGATAATCATAACTTAAATTTTAGGCAGCTATATTAATCTCTTTTTCGTTGAATTTCTGTAGTTTAAAAAAATTTAGTGTCAGTTCCTTGCTGTCCTGTGTCGCGTCCACCCATAGCAAGGTTCTCTGGGCAGACATCTGCGTAACGAGGAAACGGATCAACAGGGAGGCTGAAACAGTAGAAACACGTGAAAGCTGCCATTGACTAATTAGTGTGAACCTGTTGATCCAAAGTGACCAAGTATACTAGAAAGAGGCTGGGCGTGGGGAAATAGCTTGTTGCTGGCTCCTTGGCCATCCTGGGCGCTTCTCTCTGAAAGCAGTGCCTGGCCTTGCTATTCAAAGCAGCCCGAATGGCATCCAGCCAGCGGTGCCTTTCGTTTATTTATTGTGAGCGCAAGGTGCAAACACCTGTATGGTACAGCTGGGGCGTGTGAGGATGAGGATACTTTGCTGGAATGCTAATTAGCTCTTGTAAGTAGTTAAACTCTATTAAACTGACAACCACAGTGCAAAAAGCCTTAGAGGTCATGGGGGACCGTGGGATGTGTGGTAATTATTTCCTACTGTTACCTACTGAAGTGTCAGCTGTACCTATAGAAATCAGTGAGATTATGTTTCCAGAAAGAGCCGTTCCTCCTCTTCGTGCAGGTTTACCCTCAATAGCATTGCCACAAGGACTTTCATATCTTTACAAGGTGAATATATAGTGAATTAACTCTCCTATCCCAACCAGTTAAAAATTAGTCTTCTAAAAGTGAAGTCTATATTGATGAACAATTAATCAGATGAGAAATCCTGTTGAATAAAGGCTTAAAGCAATAGACGTACTGGGAAAATCATTGCGTATCCGGACAGTTGATATCACAGAAGGAATCTTATTTATTTATTTTTTACTGTAATTGCAATAGACCCCAGGACATGGTGAAGATAAGAACGCTTACGTGAGCTGATCTTTATACAGCCATTTAAAAATCACTCGATTTGTTCCTATATTAAGTTGCAAATGTGGAGACTCAAGCGCAAGTCTCCACGCTGTTGGCCTTTCCGGTGAGCTGCTGGGACAGATAAGCAGCCAGAGCTGCCGTGTGCTTGGAGGATCGCCGATAAACCTTGCCTGGGTTCTACCCAAAAGAGAAACAGTGTCAACCTGTTTCAGCCTATGTTTGTTAAATACAGCATCTGGTAAAATCAAATTAAAAGAGCGAGTGGGTAAGTGAAAATAATCAGCCTGAAACACCTTGTTATTCAGACTGAAGGATATCTGTTCTCTCCCAAAGATCAGATTCCGGGGCTTGAATAGCCCCGCTGGCTGCCTCACACAATGCTGTCGTCACCTCTAGCAGCAAATGAAGCATATGTGCCTAGGAGATAACTTTAAGAAAATCGCGTTTTTTGAACGGTAGTTTCAGAAACCATGTGTTTATATGTAATACATTAAAAGGAATTTTGCTGTATCACTTCTTAACGTGTATTGTTTTCCCCCCATACAAGTTGGGATTTTGTATGCTCACAAACTGATCTCATTTGCTGGAGTCAGAGGTTAGTTGATATTCCAGAATATATAAACATCTGCTTAATGAGATCTGATTACTGTGATCCTATTTAAATGACTGAACTTTGGCAACAGTTTTTATGCTGTGGTGTATCTTGATACTAATCTAGTTATGTCTGAAGGCACACTTCATTTTTTTAGGAAGCAGAATCACTTTCTAAAAAAGCTGACTCTCTTCCCTCTGCCTTTCCCAGCTCTCTCGCCTGCCTTCCTGCCATATCCAAGCAGGAGAAGCAAATGCAAATGTTAACAGAAAGCTGTGAAGCCTGTTTTAAAGGAAACGCTGGGAAAACAAATGCTTTTGCAGAGGCTGAAATGTAACTTAAGTTTTTTAACAAAATACATTTTAATTGGGAGGACACCTATCACAAACTTTCTTTACAGGAGGAGCATTACCGTCACAGAGTGAAGAAACCAGAGCCTTACTAACAATAATGTAATGCACATAGCAAGGGAGGAAACTCAGTGGAGTTTTATGACAGTTAAAAAACCAAGAACAACAAAGAAATATACCCTAAAAACCCAAAGAAAATATGCTTTTGGGACTTGCTCCAAGAGGTGAACCAAAATAGACTTTGGCAGTTGCAAGCAAGAGCTCTTCTCCCTTTCTTCTACACCCTGCAAATGTGTCAGTGCTATTTCTGGTTATGCTGGTTTGTATCTGAGCTCATGCCATAGTCTACTTGATGCCATTCAGGTGAGATGGCTGCTTCTCTGTCCCCGCCAGAAGAGCACAGCAGATGACGTGGTTTAGTTCCCAGTATTCGTGGGGTGGATTGTAATGCTTCCCTGGGAGTTACCCGTGTTTGCAGGTAGACCCTGTGAATGTCCATAACCGCCGGCCGTAACGTCCTGCTGCAGATGTGGGTGGCAGTGCCGCAGAGGACTGCTTTCTCTTCAGTTTCTGCACGGTTGTTTCTCTGAAACAATCTGAGATTCCTGCTAAAGATTTTTTGTTTTCCAGTAAACTGCAGTACTTGCCTTAAAAGTCAGTAAAGAAAGATGTGAAGAACTGTGATCCTAAATATTTAAAGCATTTTCATGATGTCTATTTTCAGTTTAAGCTGAATAATTGAAATTGCATATGGAACTAATCTTTGTCTTTTTGAGAGGAATTTTCGAGCACTCTCTTAAGCATCACACTGGAAATGAACACACTGGATGTCATAACAGCAAACAAATTACAGTATAGATTGCTATGTTAAAGCGTAAGCTGCTAAGCTTTTTCTCTTTGTTCTACAGTTTTAGAAGCCAAATCTCTCAGGCTATTTGATGGGTGCACAGTCAATTTCGGTCAATTATTTCTGATAGGGCTCTTTTTTCTTTTCTTTTTTTTTTGCACATTTACAACTAAATACACCAGAAAATCCTCTTTGTGTAGAAAGTGGTGTGCATGGGTTTTTACATCAAGAGAAGTATCATTATCAACTCCTACTAATAAAAGAATAGGTGAGAACCATATGTATGTTCCTGTGTGCAAAGAAAGTATTATTTTAATATATAGATAGAATTTAATATACATGGACTAAGAACAAAGTCTCGTCTTCTGCCTGAGTTAGAACTGCTCCCAGAGGTACTTCTGAGTCTTCCCCATCAGACTAGTGATATAGAACTGGGATTTAATGCAAAATGACCTTATAGACTAATTAAATCAGTGTTTCAGATTGCAACATTACTAGGACTTTTGGGGTCACTATAAAAAAAAAAAACTTATTGTGAATTCTTCAAAGTAATTCCTTTAGCCATAGCCTGCAGCTCGTCACTGACAAGTCCTTCCATCTTTTACCTACCCCTGACCCTTTCTGCTGAGGGTCATGCCATACTTTACCACCACATGGCAGGAGTAGGGAAGCTGGGCATATTTTTTCTCTGCAGTCCTGAATGATTTGTATCAGGAAGAGCACAACAGCTCTAATGGAGAATATTCTGTGTTGGTGACTTGAGTGTGTTACGTTAACTTCCATGGGTTTTCACAAGGACTACCAGTCTTACCTTTACAAGTCAAGTGACAGAAGTTTTTAAGTGGCACTGCTCTATATATAACATGAACATTTACTACTGCAAATGGCTAGTTTCTCACATGTGGTTTAAGTCCACATTGTAGATATTCTACCAGGAGGAACCTCTACAAATCAAATTATGGATGACCCAGAAGCTTATTAGGTAGGTAGCTCAGCTGTGCTTGGCTCTGATAAAGATTTCAAACATTCATTCTTGGTTTGCTTCTTTTAAAACCAGTCCTGGGAGCCCATAGAAATTCAGCAGTAAACCACTTACTTGGGAGCCAGGAGAGATGCTTGAGAAGAGCTTTTCTGATAATTTATAAGCACTGCTGTGATGCAACACCCTCACAGTTATTTTTTTAAGAGCTCCTTGTGTAAATCTAATGTACAAACAACTGTATATATAGCATTAGTTTGTTAGAATTGCTGCCTCTACAGTGCTTAAGAGCTGTTGTAAGACTGAGGTTTAAAGTAATTTGTTTTGTGTGTGGTTGATGGATTCTGCAGAGAAACGGGGCTGTTATAGGAGCATTAACTGTGTTCAACTGTTTGAGATACAGAGTGACAAAGCACTAGTGCCAAAATTATACCTTAGGAATTTTGAAGTATGAAGTCAAAGACTGGCCTCTAACAAATACCTGTAGGAATTCCCAGTAAAGTATGGAGTTACTTTGTTTGGTTTTGTTTTAATCTATTGACGAGGCATCTGTTATGTTAGAACCAAATTTGTGCTTTAGGAATACAACAGATTTTTTTTTTTTTTTTTCCGGATCTCTGCTGGGTTTTTGCTATTCATCATGGGAAAGATGTTTTTATTTTTTTTTTTTTTGTTTCAGAACCTCTTTTTGTCAATATTTTATTTGATGAAGAGTCTCTGACCATTCTGCTTACACGCTAAGTTTCTCAACACTGAAATGTAAAACGAGGTGCTAGGTACCTATACAAAACATTTCTGAAATGAGTTTCAGTATTGGTCAAACTTTTTCTGGGCAAACTAGTTCTGAGCTATTTATCCAGCTTTTTTCTGAGGTGATGAAGGGTCTTAGGAAGACTAGTGGTACTATAGATATATATAAAAGCATTTTAAGATTATGCTGGAGCACTTCAGACTCCAAGGCATGGTAATTCTTGGCAAGTGGTGGACTTCAAAAGGATAGCTGTTCATTGAGAATTAGATCATCTGAAGAAAAAATGTTGGAATTTCTTTGACCTGCAGCAGGTCTGGGTCTGGCAGAGGAATTGTCAAAGGTTTAGTTTGTTAGAAGGTTTGTTAGAGTTTTTTACAAGATTGTCTTTGTTGCAGGGGGAAATGCAAAGGAAACACTTCAATAAAAGGTGGTTAAAACTGTTATTGCGCTTCTGTGCTAGCAGATAATACAACTTCTTCCCTTTCTTTCTCTTGTTTTCCCTTTTCTTCTTAATGAACGCTGATCACCTGGCTTGCAAATAAGTGACCTTATCGAACAATGAGCTTTTCATCTGTTGCTTTCATCTGGTCTGGAACACTTAATTTAAATAGATAGAAGTTATTTTTCCATCCATTTGAATTTTTTTGAATAATTTCCTTTTTCCCAATTAACCTCAGTGTGAAGTCCTCTTCTTTGCGCTGTTTGATATAATCACAAAAGACACATAAGGCTCCCTTCCTTCTCTTCTTGAACTTTGTGTATTGTTTTGCCAAGTAGATTATCACAAATTTAGTTAGACTTGCTTTCAGGCTCCTATAATGCTATTGTGTAGTTCATTATGTGCTTGTATCTCATGTTTTGATTGCGTGTTTGCATGCAGGCTTAGCTCCTGAACCTTTACCTGACCTTTAAACAGAAAGAAAAAGGAGTCCAGGGGTTGGATTTTCTATTCTCATCCTGTAGAAACACTGGGCCAGTGATAAAATGTGGTGTTGCCAGCGTGCTGAAAAAACCCCTTGCTAGGATTCAAATCCTGAGGAATACTGTCAGATAAATGTATCCCATGAATATTCTTTGAAAGCTAAGTAAATGTTGTGTATCGCCAATACCTGTCCTATTTACAAATACAAGCAAAGAAAGTAAATAGCCCAAATTCCCAGCTTCTACCCCAGAGTGTTTCCAAAGCTGCTCTTGTTCTTTTTCTACCTTTCTTTTTCCTTCAGAAAAGGTTTGCCTTTTTCTATCTATCAGAAGTAGAACTCAAAAATGCAAAGGTTACCCACCTATAAGAACTTTTTTTCTTGAAAAAAAGAGGAGGGCAAACAGCTCCTCATTCCTTAGGACAAAGAGCTCATCATTTATCCTTGTTCCACTGGCAGGTCACCAGTGTGAGCTGGCAAAGCTAGAGATTGCTAGACTCTTATGTTTTTTCCAGGTTATCTATGGGAAGAAGCATGCATCTGTACATCAATAAAACAATCAGAAAATACATTATTTAAACAGTCAGCACAAGGAATCAGGAAAAAAGTTTATTTTACTAGAAAATTCTCTTAATTATTCAGGAAAGCTACCAGAACACAGTAGCTGTGCAGACTTTTTTTTCCTCGTCTTTCGCAACAGATGATCTGGGTTGTCCAGACAGGATACAGCACCAAGAAAGTTGTTTTTGGTTTTGGTTTATTTTGTTGGTTAAATGCAAGGAAAGCTGCCTTGCATGGCCAAAATGGGAAGCGTTTTGGTATGTCTGTTCTCCCAGAGAACTTACTGGAAGGTCAGTGATCAAAACACTAAGGTTGATTTTACTATGGTAATTAATTTTCTTCATTAACCTATACACTGCCAGGATAATCTTGTGTATTTTTACATCTCTGTTTTCTTTTTATTATTGATCTTACAGTATGCTGTATTTGGTGGAATTAGCTGATGTGAAAATGGCTGTTGCTATAAGGTGCTTTCTCATTATTCTGCCTTATCTACCTGCACTTTAAGCCTAGGATTAATTTTATCCCTAATAAACAAAGAAACAACACACAAAATTAAAAGGCACCATTAAATGCAAATGGACAAAACACGGCTAATAATTTGAAAGGAGGGGTTTGCTGAGTTGAAGCCGTTGGCTAAAGGCCTAATGGATGGTTACACAAGCGTGAAACAACCAGGCAGATTGAAATCGCTGTCAGTCCTTATCAACTGGTAGAAAATGCAGTGGTTCCTGCTCGTGCTTTTATTTGTGCAGTTGTTGGGGACTGCATGGGTGGGGGCCCGAGCATGTTCTCTGGTGTTATTCGTGCCACTGTTGGATGCCACAACAACATCTCCAAATCAATTTTTTGTAATTAAGTGTGTTGCATTTAGAAGTGGTGATACCAAACAACCCAGGGAATGCCTTTTTTCATATATGCTCTGGCTTGCCAGAATGCTGGATCATCATGTGTACACAAAAATTAGACAAGGTACTTCAGTTTTTCCTCCTTGAACTGTTCTTCCCACTTTTCATCAGGTAAGATGCTATCAACAGCTCATTTGAACTGGAGGATGGTGTTTTAATTGAGTAAAAATGAGCCTGTCAGCCATATTAAAAGACAAATCTTTGCTCTGAACTAATGAAATTATCGGGATTTATTATTATTGTACTATAACTTCAGAAGTGAACTTATCATTTACAGTCAAAGGCTCTAGAGCAGTTCATACAGCTGCTGTGTCCAGCTGTCAGCAGGCTGGATAACAGAACTTTGAGATTATTTATCTCCTTTGCTTAAATATTGCAAATTGGAAAATGCTAATGTTTCAGTGAAATCTTTTATTCTATCCTCTTTATCCTCTAAATATTCATTTTATCTACTTTATCCTTTCACATCTTGTAAATTACAGAATCTGAGTGTAGAAGTAATATCTTCTTGCCGCTAATGTATGCAGACCAGTGCTTGGCAGCCTTTTTTCCTACTTCCTGGCTAATCAGCTGTTGTGATCAGATACTGCAAACCATTTAATGGGCATTCTCTGAGCTGTGGTGCATCTATGGAAAGTCCAAATCTTGCCGTAAAGCTTACCCAGTGATTGTGAGACATTGCAAATATTTAAAAAGAAGTGCTTCCAGGCACTTGCTTTTGAGGTCTCAGTACAGAAGCAAGAACCGAATAGTTTGGAACAAACTCTTAGCAGTAGGTCTGTACTGATTCTATAAATTTAGTGGCTTACCCTCCATTTAATTTTTTTGGTTCCTCTTTGTAGGGAAGTGCTTTAGCTTTCCTCAAAGTTAATACTCCCTATTCTGTTGATATAATGTTGTCCTAAATAGCAAAGTGCAGTTAAGGTGTATTTTCTCGTCTTAAAGAGCACACCCCAGCCTGTAGCCTTTCCCATCAGCTCCCTATAGGGTTCACCATGGATATGCGTATAGCAAGAAAGCAGCTTCAGTGAGGATGCGTGTTAACCAAGTCACGCCTGAGTTACATCTTGATTTACACAGACATCTTGGGAAGTCTGAAGAGACGTGTTTTGTCGTGTTGGAGATACCGCTGTTTCTTATGCCTCATTCTGTTGTTTTTCTTTATCACACTAATACTGTGTTCATACCAGGGTGGAGGCATATGGGAGAGAAATTTACTTTCTAATTAAATGAATTATAAGTAATAGGTGTTTTTTTTTTTTAAATCTGTTTATTGATTTGCTGGGTGCTTTACTTCTTCCTCTCCTAATCTTTGTGGCTTGTCAAGTCAGTGTGATTTGAACTTGTGAATAAATCTTCCCTCATTTCCTCCTAGATTTTTTTCTCTGTGTACTTCAATCATATTGCAGGAGTTGACATGTATATAGATCCCACTCAAATCAAATTGAATTAAACAATGATAAGGTTTATGCCATAGCTTAAAAAAATGTAAGTCCTGATATTTCAGGTAAATGGTGAATTCAGGAGCACACCGCTTCACCCAAGGAAGGATTTCTCTAGGGAAAATGTGTTTAAACTTGGTGGGGATTTTTCTGTTTTTCTCTTAAGCTGCTAGAATCACCTTGAGCCTGATTTATCTACAACTATATTTGTTTTGTTGTCGTTTGGGAGTTTTAGATCTTCGTATTGTTTGAGCTAGAAGTCAGAAGGCAGTACTGCACGAGCGAGGCTGACGCTGCCGGAGCAGCGTTGATCTCAGGGGACCTGGCAAACGCCCTGCCACGTCTGCCATGTCAAACAAAGGGGATGCCAGTGTGCAAGAAGGGAACAGGCTGAGCACTAACCCCACGCTGCCTGAGACAGGAAAGCTGGGGTCCTGCTAAACAACACGTTACATTCGTGGAGCTAATAAGCTGTTATACAAGAACGCTTCTTCACCTAAGCTTCGTTAAATGGCATGCAATTATGTCTAGCTAACGTGAAAAAATAAAACACACATTACTGTTCTGTACTGTAGAATAAGAAAACCCACAATATGATTTTTTAATGATGAGTTTCCATTTAATCACATGCACGCTTGTCTCAATGAGATGAAGTACAATTTGGTTATATAAGCAAAGTTGATAGGTTTTGTGATTATTTCGTAGTTTGGTGTTTTGCAACTGCCTTTTAGTTTGCAATGCCTGGAAAAGCCACACACAGGTACATTTAATGCATTAGCTTGCTGAAGTTCTGAGTTTGGACTGAGTTTTCCCATTTAAAAATAAAAATATCTGAGAGTTTTCTAATACGAATTTTATTTGGCAGGGGTTTTTACATGTGTAGTGTCGTTAGAAGTGTTTCTAGCTTCACCCGTCTGTTCCTGAAGGTAGAGAGTAGATACTTTGCTTACGCTGTTCTCATTACTAGGTACATTTGCATTGAAACAAGATAATTACAATACCTTCTGCTTACAGTAGATTCCCCATGTACTTTTAATTAGATACAGCCTCCTTGGTTTCATTTTGTGAACAATTATGTAGCTTGCTATGCAATGTTAAATAGGTTGTGTTTCACCCCAGAAGTGTGTGAAGTGATTCATGAATATGACGGGATCGTAAAATCATTTGTTGCTCATAAAACTGCAGATGGTGAAAAGCAATGCAGAAACACCATGACCAGGGGGGTATGGCAGAGGGGGCAGGTCCTCCCAGCAGAGGGAAGGAGGCTCGGAGCTGCACGGCGCAGAGTCACGAACAGAGAGGATTCATCTATTGCAAAGTTTTCTCCCCTCCATCCCTGCCTCTGTCCTCCACTCATCCTGGCAGTGAGAGGAGCTTCCCTGGTAATGGCCGAATATCATTTGCAGATGCTAATAATGCTGTTTGGAGCTAGTGGTTATCAGTAAGAGGAGGAAGAAATGCCTCTTTTATGCTGCGTATCTGTAGACCTGGTGTTTCTTGAATGTCTGAAGTTCTGTGGCTGTCTTGCAGAAGGACAAACATGGTGCATTGTGTCACTGCTCTGTTGCTTTGTCCTGCTGTGTCTTTGCTCTCATTCATTTCTTCACTACAGGGAGTTTAGAATTAGCTTGTTAAATGCTCTCAGTACCTTAAACAGGGCACTCTGCAACCGCTTGTGAAATGCTCACTGGGTTAGCAAAGCCTTTGGGGTTTTTTGCCCCCATTCTTTCTAAGCATTTTCTGTGCATCTCGCCTGTCTCAAGTGTCACTCTGCATTTTCCCCACTGGATTTGTGGCTACTTTATTGTGTGTTTCACTTTCTTAACCACTGAGGGTTTGTTAGTTTGCTGGTTTTTTTAGCGTCTTTCTTTCAGCTGCCAGTTACCAGTAATATGCAGTAGGAAAGTCGCTTGTCCAAAACCCCTGATTTTAGCACAATGGGCAATTTCTGTGCACGTCTAAAGGCTTACCTTGATGCTAAGCCTGGTCAAGTGATGGCTCAGATCTCTCCAGCCTCTTTTTCCACCATCCTTTTTCTTTGATGCAGCTTCGATCTCTCTTGAGACTATAACTATTTTAAATGTACCAGTTGTGTTGTTATCACAGCTTGCATTCCTATATTTTGTCGAAGAAAAAGAAGGTGAATACAGGATGTGTTTCCCATACATGTAGACTGTACTTAACAGCATCTGTAACAGTCGAAGGGAGGCGCTGGCCTAAGGGGAGCTGAGAAAGAACTTGTCAGCAGCACCCAACCTTCTTAATGTAAATCCTTTTCCAGGATAAGCACACGAGTTTGAAATGAGTTTCTGATAATACTCTGTTTCAGGGCAAGCTTCATGGTGCCGTGTTCATCTTCTCCGCAGGAGGCAGAGCGCTTGCTGTCTCACCAGACGTTCCACAGCAGCCCCTCTCCTTTCCCTGAGCTGCAGCACAGGACCAGGCTGCCCACCCCTCGGGTTGCAGGCCCTGGAAAATACTGGGGAAGCTATCAACACCAGGGAGTTCTCCCATTTATTTTGGGACTAGCATAGGGTAGTCTTCTGAAGGAAGCCTAAATCAGAGCTGAAGGAGCTAAGCCTGCATCCCAGTCCAGACATTTGTTTTCTTTGATAGCAGCCACTTTCAGCTATATTGGGAAAAAGTTCATGGGAGATAATTCTGCTTTTACTCACAAACAAGTTTGGGTTTTGAATCCAGTGACTTTGTAGTGTTACCTCACTGTGTAGTTCTAACAGCTTTTTTGTGCATTTTGATGTTTGGGTTTTTAATTTTTAAACCAGCATCTCTATTACTGATGAAAAGTCAACATCAAAGATACTAATTTGGAGGCAGGTCTTCTCCTTGTCTAAAAAAGAAACAGAAACATTCTAGCTATCTGATTTCCAAAGGAATGCTTAATTTTATTATGCGAAATGCAGGTGCTACATATTAAGTGATAAAACTTAGCTAGCAACAGTCACTCAGAGTTAGAAGGCCACGGTATAATGTAATTTTAAAATGGGAATGTGTGGTTTATGCATATGGAAAAGGATAATAAAAATTCTTGATTTTTGTATTACCATTTGCATAGTTCAGAAACAGAATGTCCCCCGTCTGTAGTTGACTGGGAGGTCAGAAGGTTTCTGGTTTTAATGAATTGAAAATCTCTTTGTTAGGCCAAATCCTACTTTCTTGAGCAAATGTATTTTTATTTTGCCCTTGCCACAGTCACTCACATTTAATATAAAATGACACGTAGTCCTTCAACAGGCATAATGCCGCAGTGTGGTTGGGCTTCACGTCCTACGCTGTGCTCTGTTCCTAGGCGTGGTATCCATACCCAATCAGTCTGAGGGACACCAGTGGAAGTGTGACATGAGCTCAGATCAGGGCAGTTGCCAGCTGCCTACATCTGAGTATTACACCTCTTTTACTGGGGGGTTGCTGTCTCCCAGGTCTTCACATCCCGACTCTTGCTGGAAAGCCTTGTGGGTGACTGTGCGGTCTGCATCTGGCAAGAGGCCTTGGCAGGTGTAGAGTGGTGTCCCCTTCCCGAGGTATAAATAGCATGTTGAGTATTCCAGAGGGCTCAGGTGCCCTGAGGTGTTTCACTGCACAGATTTTGCAAGAGAAAACATTGTTTCTTGGGCTGTATCTTGTGATGGGCTTTTTCTGGGCTTTCGCACTCAGCATAAATAAGCAAATCCTTAGTTTCATTGTACCTGAAACTGTTCTCTGTGCTGCATGGTTAGCGTAAGCGTTTATCTTACCTCAGTCTCTGAGTACCAAATGCTTCTCAGCTGTCGTATGTGTTATTTTGAAAACTTGATATCTGTGTCAGAAATACAAATGCAGATTGCAAATGCCCCCTCAATTCCCCCTTTTCAAGAGACAGTGTCGTCTGCTACTTCATCTCATCTGCAAAACACTCAATTGACGCTGAACTAGAGTGCTAAAGACATCTACTAAATTGCCAACTTAATCATCTGAGAAGATAGGGCAAACTCTAAAGCTTTTCTCAGTGCTTCATTCATCGCTTACCAGACTGGGTGCCCTGTCTCACCCAGTTTGACGGACTGCCTGCAGGTGGGTGACTCAGGGAGAGAGGCTGGCAAGAGAAGGGGAAGGTGAGTGTCCTAAGTTACCTGCGTTGTTAGGTTGCAGTGAGTGTTCTCAGTGAAGAATGAATAGCGGTACAGAGACTGTATTGCATTATCCGTCGGTACAGTGAGTGCTTCTCGTGATTTTGTGAGTAGGAGGGAGACTGTTTAAGCTAGAAAGGGTGCACCAGGTTTGTGAACCTAAAGAAAAAAGATGCAGATTCAGGAACAGCTTTTCAGAGCAGAAGCTCTGTGGAAGTTTGGGGGTGGGGGCTGTGGTTGATTTAATACAGCAACAGCCGTGGTCAGGATGGAGTCTGGTTGTTAAATATTATCTAGACATGTTTTATTTCACTTTGATTATCTTTATTTGTTTCCATTTTTTGTAATTTTAAGCTCATTAATATACTTGGTGAGAACAAACTCGTGTTTGGGAGGGCTTTTTTGTTTCCAACTTGACTGTCGGTAAGACTGATTTCTGCAAACTCTAGCAAGCCCAGCACGTGTTCCTTTCCAAGATAAAGCAGCTCAGTGCAGAGTGGTGGCAATCCAAAGTCAGGAATCTCCAGAACTAGAAGCAGCCAGCAGTGCGGTTGCTGTGCAGGATCCTGCGGAGGGTAGTCAGTGACCATGAGCCCTGTGGTGAGGGAAGAGCGATAAGCAGACAGCCACCGCCAGTAGATGTTGTCCCCTAAAACCATGTTTTAACAAAGGGAATAGTATTTTTCTTTAATACGTTTGTAGGAGTACAATGATAGGGACTAATACCATTTAGTATCACGTGAACTGCTCTTTGGCTCTTTCATCATAGTACCTGAAAAGTTTCAAGCAGAACAACTGATTTTTCCCTGAGGTCGTTAAACGATATAGCAGATTTATGTTTGCTTATGTAGCTTCTGTTACGCTTCATGAGCTCTTCATGAATGCTTTGAATGCTGAAAATGTCTCAGTCAACTTAGAGAAAATGAAACACACAATCTCTAATGTTTTAGCTTTGTTGGTTTTTGTAAAGTTTTGTTTTGGATTGTTTACATACCTGAAATAAAACTGTCACAGTTCTTCTCAGTTTTGCAGTTGTTATTTATCAATCTAAACGTGCACTGCCTAAATAGAGACCACACTGCTTTAGACATGTTTTTTGATAATTTTTTTGTTAAAATTTGTTCCAATTCAAGCCTACAAAGTACATTTCTAAGTCATGGTTTTATTTTCAGCAGCTGTTGTCCATGCTGGATTTTCCAGCAGCATTTGCATTTGTTTGGGAACATGGAAAACCTGTGCGCTGAGTACTAGCTACACATTTGATAGCACTAGGAGTTGATGTTTCGGGTTTGCTAGTGGGAGTCACCTGTCTGGAGCACAGGCCTGGGAGTTCTCGGGCTGCCCAGGGAACCCATGAGCTGAGTGGTCTGGGTATGCTTGGAGACACCACCTTGATGCCCACCTGCAACACTGCTGTCACTCAAGGACAAAGGGGATGTTGATACACGTGTGTCCATTAAATCCCACTTGCTGCAAGATCTAGAGACTTCTCAAGCAGAAGTGACTAGATCCCAGAGCTGCAGAAGTATGCCTTCAGTGGGTGTGTGTGAGCCAGATTTCAGCTGTTTCTTCGCAGACTTTGATCAATGTGATATTTATTACAGTATTATGTAAATAAGTACAGGTTTTTCTCCTGTTACAGCTGTACAATGCAAATGTAATTATCTTTGAGGAGGTGCAGAGGATGGAATCTGTTCAAGTGTGGAGTTTCTTACACCTTGAAGAACAGTAGCAAAATTGAAGTGCTGGCTCAAAAAGGTTATTAATTAAATCTTAATTTAGATACAGATAAAAATAGGTATATTAAATGCATGCTCTTTAATTAGGTCTTCCTTTTAAAGTCATGCAAAACTAAAACTTTAATAAATTATTTTATTAAGTATTGTATGCTTGTACTAGGAAAATAGCGACATTTATATTGAACGTTCCTTAACGTTAATGTCAAGTGAGCTGTTTAACAACACTAGACCCTAAGAATGTTGTCATACTTGAGTACGTAAACAAAACAACTGACAGATGCCTTCTGCGAAACAGAGAAAAGAATCCCTTCTGAGCTATCCAGTTCGCAGCTATTTGGGAACTGTATCAATATTTAAGGTCTTTCACAATGTTTTTAGTATTTTATCCTACAGATTTACTGTTTGCCACAAAATCACCCTGTATTACAGTATCACCTATGTCAGAATACTGCCACGTTCATTTTGTCTTGAAAAACATGGGCTAAAGGCCAAAATGTTAATTCTAAACCAGGCAGAACATGTTATTTAGTTGTGTGTTAATGTGTTACAGGGTAAAGTGCTTTTATTTCAGTATTTCATTTATTTGTAGACTTACGTTCAGTTGTATGCTTGTATATGATATTTCTGCTCCACCAATATTTTTTCTTATACTAGACACAACACCTTCTCGCTGGGCTTTCAAACTTCTTGCTGGCTTCTGCTTGTGTATCCTCATAACTACTATTTCTGCGAGCTTTACTATCAGTAACAAATACCTTTTTGAACAGAGTAAAAAAAGTATTTGACTTCTGTAAATAATTTAGAACATTTCAAGGTAGCTCCATCAGTTAGGTAGGGATTTTTCCTAACACCCAGCCTATCTGCTGAGAAACTGTTTTTAGTACTTTGATCATAATCAGTATCCATTCAGGAGCTTAATCAGTGTTCCTCTTATAAAGTCGTACCTCTTCCTGTATTTTCATCACAACCAATTTATGCCTCTCTTCCCCCACCCACCTGTCTTAAAATACCACATTTTTAATGAGAAAAATGTGTCTGTGTCCTGGTGGGATACTGATAATGATGATTAATTGTGGTTAAGGAAGGAAAAGACTATTTGCACTTTGGTGACTGGAATGTCATCAAGATGTTTAGATATATATTTTATACATATTATAAGAATGTTAAAGTAGTCCCCTGTTGAAATAGAATGTAGCGTACCGAGAACGATATAGTGAAGTGTCAGACATGTGCCTTCCTCATACAGTCTATTTCTTGATTTCAGGGGCGCAAAAATTATGCGAAGCCATATGCACATGCAGGGTAACTAGACATCAGTAAAATAGCTGACTGATACTGTTCCGTGCATTTGCATCAGTCTGTACGTCTCATGGTACAGAGTTAGCAGTACAGCATGCAAAGGGATACTCCAGTGATGGTTGGATCCTGTTATGGGCACTGGGGAAAAGCTCTGTCGACAATTCTGAAACCAGAAAAAGACTTGTTTGTTTCATAGAATCAGTATTAAGTCACGTAGTCAAAAAAAAGTGTGTGAAAATGGAGAGGAATTGTCTTTTCAATGCGTGAAAAATATCCCTCTCTAGGGAAAATAATTTCTAAATACCCAAATAATGCTAGTGAAACATTTCACAGATTCATCTCGGCCATCGTGCCATCCAAACTTAGGAACAAGAAAGCAAGCAGAATAAGCCTCTTCCATCTTAAACTGAGAGTGTATCTAGATCAGGGCATGTCGTGTCCACTGAAATTCTGTTTTCTTCTTGATTTGAAGCCATCTGATCAAATTGTGTTTGCAAATGGCTTAAAATGTGAAGCGAGCTCAGCGAAGAAGTGCAACGAAGTGTAAAGTTACAGCAGAGAGATTAAAAAAGCCCTGCATATATATTTGAAAAACAAATGTTCTTAATAGTTACGTAGTTCAGCCATTATTTTAGGAGACTTTGAACTAAGGTAACCGTTTTCCTACTGTGTTCTGTTAGATGCTGGGGAAACACAGCTAAACAAAACTGCCATGTACTTGCAGCTGCCACTGGTGTTTGGTGGGAAGGTTTGTTTGGAGAGTCCTGGTAACCTGTGTAATATTCTGAGGAAGTTTGTGTGCGCTTTATTAAAAACGTGAAGGTGTTTTCACCAGAAAGGCAGTGCTATCCCGAAGGGATCCCAGGAGGGGTGACATTTGGCCTTGTTTGCAATAAACTTGTCAGCATCAAGCCATAAAAAGTTTATTTTGAAAGTGTTCGCAAGTGGCAGGTAGATGAAGTTCTTATGATGAAATAAGGAATATTTCATTAAAAAGAAATTGAATACATGTATCTCCAGTAACCTAAATTTAATTGTTCTAAATAGCTGTAGGTAGGTGCTAACATAGAGGAGACCCTAAAATGTCTATTTTAAAAATAAATCCCTTTTCATGGGTAAACAGAACTGTGAAAGATAATTTTTTTTAAAATTTACTTTCCTCTGATAGATTTCTGTAGCTTTGAAAATGAAATTAAATTGTAGATTGTCAGTTGTAACAGAAGGAAAGGTATGGGCAATGGCAATGATTTGGTAAATCTGTGGGGTTTTACAGATTCATGCAGCTATTAATTAAAAAAAAATTTGCAGTCTTATGTGTAGAGCTCAGTGAGCATTTACCCTTTCTGTAGTTTATGTTCAAGACCACAAAGTTTTAAGGGTCAGCATTTGATTTATGAAAATCACTAGATGAATTTTTTTCGTCTTGAAAGTTGAGTGGAATGCTAACATCTGCATCTCCAGCTTAGAAGTGTTCTCTCGGTGCATCTGACCTTAGACATCTAAATTGTATTTCAGATTGTTGTTACTAAATCATAACTTGCAGTCATCCCAGTGCCAGAGGATTTTTGAAGGAAATTAGGATAGTTTTTTCACTAAAACTGAGTTTAAGCCATTTAGCAGTAACCAGAGATAAACTGCAATGTTATTGTTATCCTCAGTTCATGGTGTTCGCTCAGTGTCCGGTTTTGCACTGGGACTCTTTGAGAGATGGTTTAAGTCACTTGTGCTTTTGGCACGTTGATTGGCAGTGTATACTCTGTACAGTCGTGTTCCGTGTGCTACTGCAGTGGTGTAACACGACAGAATAGTAACTGGTAGGACCGATCTCTACAGGTACCTTTGTTGCTTATAAGAGACGTGCGCAGTCTCAGACCACGGTTCTGATCTTCCAATTAACTGTCGTTATTGGCATCGTTACTGGGAGAACCACTGATGCCCTCAGCCACTTTGTCTTCTGGCCTCTCTTCTGAGAAGATACATGACCTGAAAATTGTGTGTAAAACTTTCTGTTGGGGCTGGAACCATTGTGTACGTGATGTTACACATCTTCAAACAAATAGGAAGACGTTTTGTGCATAAGACACTTGTTGTTCATGTGGTTTTTTCCCAATCAATGTGTATGCTGTAGCTCTGTAAAGCACCGTAGCCCTGCTGCTGTTCTGTAAGGATGATGTGTTACTGATTTTCAAGTGAGTGAGGAAAGGAGAATGGTTGGCTGGCCGGTAGCAGTGCAGACCGTAACTGCTTTACTGAGGTCAATGTTAAATTCTTGAGAAAAGGTTGGGTTTTGGCAAATGGAGGTTGCAATCTAATGTTAGGAGTTCTGATGTGAGTGCATCGCTTGTAAGTAAGAACTCTTCAGTCTCGTATGGTTCTTGTTTACAGGTAGTTTGATGCATAGCCTGATAATGCAAAAGAAGTAAATCCTGATCAGTGTGAATAATATTTTTGGCCTTGATCATTCAGAATTGACACCAGGAAGTGCTTCAGTGTGTGCCCACAAAGAGGAGAGCAAAAATGCAGGAGGATAGAAAGAGGCTTTCCCAGAACGGTGTTTATTTTCTGAAGGTAGGCTGCTAGACTTAAGAATGTGACGTGTTCATTTTTTTTGGACTGAGTAATATTGCTCAGCAAAGATTTTATTCTTAAAGTAGGCACTGTGAAGTTAGAGGAGTGTGCAGAATTTAGCGTAGTAGTAGGATGCGTTTGTTTGCTAACGTGTCCACTCATTGCAATAGAAGCTTCATTTCTGGAAACATCAAATACTTTTTTGTTGTGATTTATAGGAAGATGCTTAAAGCAATTCAGTTTGATAAGTGGGTTTTTCAGAAATGATTAAATGTTTCCTGTTCTCTGAACAAGAAATAGAGACCTGCTTTAGGTTACCACGTACAGACTGGCAAATTGTTTTATAATGCTTTCTATCTTATTTCTATGCATTGCTCTCAAAAACAAGAACCCAATAGCTCCTCAGACATCAGCATAATGGCTAAACTTGAAAAGGAACTTTAGGAAATGGGAGAAGCCTTTAAGAATCAGCGTATCTTCCTGGCCAAGCACCATTGCCTTTAACATCTCTGTTAAAAGGAATTCATACCTGGCAAAAGAGACAATTAGTTTTCTGAATGACAACAAGAAATGTCACCACTGGTAGCAAACTGATGACTCTATTCCTTACTCTGTTGGCAGGGCTTATTATTACGAACATTAAAGTAATCACTTCCCTGTCACTTTAAAATCTGGACCTACCTCTTCCTTTCCTTGAATACCCTGATTTCAGTTGCACGCTGTATTATTTATGTTTTGTTTTTACTAATCCTTGCCGGCCTGAAATATTACAGTAATCTTGTGATCTAGGTAGAAATATGACCCATAATAAGCATGAGGAAGAAATGACAATGCTGGCATATAATCATTGCTGAAGTGCTCTTTACAGCTTTGTAATGGCGTGGGGGTCCTCTGCTGAGCTAAAGAAAAAAGCAAACCAGAATTTTAGTAAAAAATTTATTACTGAAACGGAAATGAGGCAGCATTTTTAATTTTGTTTTGGTTTTTTCCCCACAACTGTCTTAAAGAGTTCAGACCCTCCTTGGTGTGCTGGCACAGTCCTTTCACAAATGACAACATGCTCTTTACCAAATGTACCCAACCTGAGGCTGGTTTTGCTCTTTGTTCCACTTCCCTCTCTCTGGAATTGCTAAACTAAAACCAGCGATTACAGCATAGCAATCAGATAATTTTAACTCATCTTAAATTTAAAAACTATTGAATGTAAAGTAGGAGATATATAAAATCAAATATACTCTCTTGAAATTTTGTGGGGCCTTACTGAATGCTTGGAAAATGATCCTGAATTTGCCAGTTGGATGCAGAAGGTGTCTCTGCACTGTAGTTCAGATAAAATGATCTCTGCTTTGTGTGCCTCACTTCGTTTTGTGAAATGGTTTGGGAGTATGCAAACTGGGTTTGGGTTTTGGTGAAATAAAGCAAAGGATACGTTTCAAGAGGACACCTCTGTGCTTCGGTGAAAATTAGTTATTAACAATGGGGCCAAAATGACGCTAGACTGAAACTCCTGAAACACGTACAGGGCAAAACCGTCCATGTTGGTCACCAACCATTTCACTGAACTCCAGTCGCAGACCATTTCACAGGTTCCTGTCTCTTCTGGGATTTGAGCTTTCTCCTCTGTGGTGATATTGTGGTTTAAACTTTGCCTCTTCCAAATGTCAATTTGAAGTACTGTGCTCAGTTGAAACTTAGCAACGTAAGTGATAAGAATGAGCTGCTTGGTCTTCTGCTGTGGATGTTGCACAATGTCTGTCTTCGGCAGTTGAGTTGGGTCAAAGCAATAGTTGCCTCCTGTAATCCTTATTGAACTCCAGGCAATTTCTCCCACTGTATAAAGTTAACTATATGCCATAGTTTTGGGTTGGTTTGGTTTTTTTTGGTAAGTAGATTTAGGGAAGAGTGTGAAAATAAGCCAACAGGTAATATAGAAAAATCCTATGAAGAAAAAGAAATAAAGATTGCTGGTTGCAAACCTGTTTGTCTAAACTGTGCATTTAAAGAAAGAAACCATTTCACCTCTTGAGTTCTGTGGGAAGCACTTGTCTGAAATACTGTGCTGTTGCTCTGGCTCTTCTGCCACACGATGCGTTAGTATGGAGAGAGAATCTGAAGTTAATGACATGATTCATGGCCATTTCGATTCTGAAATCCATCACTGGTAGAGCACACTAATGACTTACCGTAACATTGCTTATCCAGCGAGCGTGCAGTTCTATTGTTCGGTCTTGTCTGCGTGGATGGCTGCTGGCCACGCAGGCTTGGGAGACAAACAGGGTCTGAAGTGTGATTAGCTGAATACTTTGATAATAACTTTCAAAAAACAATCACAAGGTAAATGGTGTAACTCGTTTTGGCAGTTGGTGATTTACAGGAACATTAACTTTCAAGTTCAATTGACAGCCTCGGAGCTATGTTTCATAGAAAGTACATGCGGTTTGGAAAGAAAGTCACAGAGACGCTCATCTATTCCATTAGAGGAAGTACACTCTTAAAAGTAACTTCGACATTGTGAAAGGAGGCATTAATGAAGTATTACTCTTAAACTTTCCTTGATTCTAAACAGAAGCAGCAGGTGTCTTCCTATAGTCACCTGCAAAATGTTTTTGTTTCTTTGCTGTCATGACAAATTCTTTCATGAGATTGGCAGTTTGGGAGGTCTCCTGTAGAAGACTCAAAAGTAAAAGAAGAAAAAAAGCCACAAAAGCTTGGCAAGTCTTGGAAACTTTGGTAACTTACCTTTTAAAAATGGTTTTCAAAAGAGAAGGTGACCGTTCTGAAACAGTGTATGGCTATGCCAGAGATCTTCAACAGAGTGCAGAATATTATTCTAAGTTTAAATATCTCTTCATAAATACGTCAGAGACTTTCTAAATTTTTAATTTAGAGTGAACTAAAGAGATTTTAACTTTTTCCTGATCGGATTGGTACTTCCAAGATGAGTACTACCTCCTTACATTTCCTAGGCTCCATCCTATTTGTTTCTCTTTGTGGTTTGGTCCATGTTTTTTACTTTGAGCGGTGGAGAGTTTTTGTCATGACTTCTTACTACTTTGATGAAATCAGGTTGTATAATTCTCTGTGTCAAATAGAGTCGCTCTAGTTAAAATTGTGTGTCTGCTGTTGAATAAGCTAATTTGCAGGATCTATGTCACAAATTAGAGCTGCAGAAACTGAGATATAACATGTTAAGCTTCTGCTGAAGGCTGTGTTGCATTTAGAACTGGCATGAAAAAATCATGCAGCTCTTGTGACTAATTTTTATATAGTCTGAATTTGCCTTATTACTGTAAGTATTTTCAGCTGTATCTCTAAGAATTTAGTCGAAGACCCAAATGCTAAATCACCTGCTCTGGAAATAGATATTCCTGTCTGAATAAAATAATTCATGGGAATAACCATCACAGTTTCATCCTACTGCTTCACTGTAGCTATCACAAAGCTATCTGGCTTTGTCCGCTGAAGAGGGGTCATTGGCACTTGTTGCAGTATTACTTGATGTCTGAAATAAAACATCCACATGATATGGTGCAGGAGACCCATCCTACCTTTCATCCAGAACATTACTAGTCTGCTAGACTTAATGTTTTGGTGTTAGAACATGCTACTTCCATTAAGTCTGTTTCCGTGAATCTCTCAATATACCACCTTGGACAATCAACTTAATCTCTCAATTTATCCTTCTATTACTGAAAAAAACACGCAGGGTAATAGTGCTTATGTAGTGTGAGAAGTATTTGATTCCTTGATAGCTGCAGTCTTTGTGCTTTGAAGAATTAATGACTGTTGCATTTGAAAGAGGTATAAAATATTACCAAGCATACTTAAAAAAAAAAAAAATCATCCAATCAAGAAAGAATTTAAAAAAAGTTAATTTACTGATGGATAAACAGAAATTGTCTGTTCCAGGACTGGCCAGTTAATACTACTGCAGATGTCATCTTTTTCACTCTAGCCGAGCATACAGTTCAGGATAGTGTATCTGATCTGTAAGTAAAGCTCAGATCTGAGTACTGTTCACAGCATTTCCTAGGAGATTTGAGGTGACTACTTCAGATAATAACGAGACTCGGAACAGGGCTGCTTTTGTGCAGTGCGTGTAACGTGATGTACGCATCACGCGTAAGGTAGTGCTCGCCTTTTCCCATGGTGATACTTGCGTAAGAACATGAACAGAAATATCTCTACTTCACCTTCAGAGTATCTGTTGACCTCTCTAGTTTAAATTACTCATATCTTTCTCTTACTAGCACCTGTTGGGAGAAAGGAAGTGAAAAGATTGCTGCCCTTTTCTACTTAACAGCTTATTTAAATTAAATGGTAATACACACATGCATATATGGTCCTGATTTGGGGTCTCTTTTTTTTTTTTCCAAACAAAACATTCTGTGTTTAAAAGAAAATTGGGCATTATTTGTCTATAAGGATGAATTAGCTCTGTGGCTGAAGTGTGTGAAGAGAAAGCAAAGATGACACAAGAGATTTCCCATAAAAGCAGACCTGTAAGGAAACCAAACTAAGTCTGCGACTTCCACAGTTTTGTGCTTGAGTCTGTGGAGTCTTTGTATTTCGGAGGCATCAGCAGGGGGAAGGGGAAGAAGTTACAAGACAAAGCTTTCCAGACAAAAGATAAATTCAGATCTTTATCTTCCATCTTCTAAAACGTATTTACTGGAGCTGTTCATCCTGGCAGTCACTAAAAGTGCTTTTGAAGGTTTCCGGTTGCCTTGAAAGACTCCAGGGTAGAAGTGTTGTGTTAGCTTAGTGGTCATGTGGTGGTGGTCTTCGCAGCAGGATTTCGGAAGTTTCTCACTGGTTACTTCATCTGAAAATCCAGGAGATTGTTGCTTTATAATTCAATTGTGTTGGGAATTCTCTCATCAGTGTCTGATTTGTGGGATGGCTGAAATACAGCCCTACGTTCTTCTGGGGGGCAAAATCTGACGTTAAATCTAGTGCCACGTGGACTGAAAGTGGCTGTAGAGAGCCAGTGATGGTGAGAGTAGCTCTGAGGTGCTCAGAGAGGGGGGTCTGGAGGCCAGCCATGGTGGGAGCCCTTGTGTGAAAGGGTGAGGAGTTGTGCCTGTGACTCTGCTTTATCTTCCACTGATTAGCACCCTGTCAGAGGGTGCCATTTGATGGTTTAGTCCAGGGTTTAGGATGTGGATCTCCTTAGGTTCAGGACAGTAATTGTGAGTGGCTCCTACCCTGCTTATCTCAAAGGAACAGAGTACATAACAGTATTCAGTGCTGTAATCATTTCAGTACAGGCTATAAGTTATAGCTTTAACGTAGATGTTAAATGTTGTGCAGAGTTGTAATTGTAAATCTATATAATTAGATGGAGAGTCTTTTCAAGATGCTGACCCCTGTCTAACAGCACAAAACAACTTTTATTGATGGTGGTAATCCAGATGGCTAGTAATAGATAACGGAAAGGATAGAAGAGCAGGTGAAATTAAATAAACATTTGAAGTTCCACCCTTACTGCAGGAAAGGTTAGTTTAGTAATTTAAACATTGGCAGCTCAGTAAAGGCCTGCTTGCTCTATTGTATCTGAAATGGTGAGGAAGTTCTTCAGCTTAGAAAAGAGGAAGAAAAGCTGTGAGGAAAGTTCTTTAACATGTTTTTAAAAAAGAAATGCACAACAATGCAGTTTCTGACAAAAACCCTGAAAACAAAGATTTCATCCTTTCTTAAAACAAAGGTGCACCCACAAGGACTGTTAGCGCCATGTCAACCATAATGGGTCTTTGTAGTTCTGCGATTATGTTGTACCTATGGTGTTTAAATATATTTTTGAGAGACTGGAGAAGGTTACCTGGTTGAAAAGGGGAAAAAAAAAAGCTATCAAAACTAGACACTTGGAGATGTTAAAATTCACAATATTTGCATAATTGAAACAAATGAAATTAGCCTATGCTTAAATACTGTGGTAAATTCTTTTAATTGGCTTATTTACCTTTAAAAGATACTGCACGGTTTATTACCGAAGTCGGTACATATGTGTATAACTAAAGAGTGCAAACGAGGGATAAATGTTAATTGTAAGTAGTATTTTTATTCATATAGTAAAACTAACTGTAAAAATTGATAAAATACTTGTGAATTGATGGAAGCCTGTATTATGCCCTGTAGGAAAATCAGCACACTCTTTTAATCGCTATTAATATTTTATGGTATGCTGAAACCCCATAACAACTAACAGAATATAAACAATCAGTAGCACAGACATCTCTTTTCTTCTTCTTAAAGATACTGGGCACCAAAGACGAGCTTTGAGAGTTCCTTGGGAGAGGTTATCTGAGCTGAGACTTTTGGTTTTATTCCAACATAAACAAAACAGTAGACGAGGGAATTTCAAAGAATCTCAGTTATGTCGAAAGTGTTATTTTCTGACCACAGTTGTTACGGAGTAGGGACAAAGCATGCCAAAGTTTCGTACTGGTGTGGGACGTTCCCGTATACACCGGTTTGAGGTAAGCAAATTAATTCTGGCTAGAACAAGTGAAAGCTTCCATAAAATGTGGTTGTCGTGCTGCCAGATACCACAGTGCAAGGTCCATACAAATGGGCACGTATTCCTGGTTTTCTGTAAAAGCAGGTACGGGATTTTGTAGTATTGTTTTGGTTTGGTAGGAATCTTACAAACCAATCTTTATACAGCCTGAATAAAGAGGGTTTAAAAATCAGATTCTAGACAACTCTTCCTCCTGCGTGACTTTTAATCATGAGTTGATAACTTTAAATGAACTTTGTATGAAAAAAACCTAAGCACATATGTCTCTGTATGCATGTATGCATCTATGTTATGAGCCCCAACAAAACTCCAGACTGGGAAATCGGGACCAAAGAATGAAAGGTGGGATGGGTGCAGCCATACGCTACTTGTGCTGGAGAAACCTCTTTGGAAGGGAGAATGGCTATGAGCTGTGGTTGAATCTGTTCTCTCACTTCGTGAAGCCGTACACAGGAGGAAAGGGGAAAGCTTCCAGCTCTGGAAGAATCTTTGGAAAGGTGTAATCAGTTTGGCTTTATCCCAGCAGCGGGGATTGGGTGGGGTTAGTAGGAGGTTACCAACAGATGAATTGTAATTTTCCCCAGGCTCTGTGTGGGGCAGCTGTGGAGGGCAGCTAGCAGGTGATGCTCCACGCGAGCCTTTTCGCTGCATCGCCTTTGTTTCCTCTGCGCAATGCGGCAGTTAACGATTCTGGTGAAGACCTTGTCTGTAACTTCTAACATTGGGTTGCCAAGGCCAAGGAAGGTGCTTGCATTTATTTTTTTGTGGCAGTGCTGCATTCACAACAGCTTGTATTTGTTGCACCTCTCACGAGGTGATCTCCTCCGCACGCTTGGCACCGGGGGCAATCTCGGAAGTTTCGCATTCAGTGCAGTGTGCTGCACCAGGGACGTCGTGTTTGGCAGCTGACTCCTGGATTTGCTCACGCAGCCGATCGGCACTGGCTGATAACGAAGTGCGTGATTTATGAATGCTGAGGGCATGGTTAGGATGAACCTGTTGACATCTAAAAGTAGAAAAGAGCGTGTTGAGCCTCGGGAAACCATAAAAGCTTTTTATGGTAGTTAGTGTGTGCTGTGCGTTAGGGAGCTGACCTTCGTGCCCCAGCACACTTAATTACTATTTTTTTCTTTTAAATGCCCTGAAATATTTTTTTATTTTATTATTTTTTACTTCTCCATGTTAAAACTATTACAACCTACAGCTTTCTCTCGTAAAACTTGTAGTTCATTGATTTCTCCATGTCAGGATCTATTTTTCCTGTATTAACACACAGGATTGGAAGCCAGCCATCACACATGCTCTAGCAGACACAGGACAACAGATCTCCTGTGGCCACCTAATGATTTCTTCCATGAACTGTTTTTATTACTGCTGAAACAGTTTACCACATGGTAACTGTTAACTGGTTTACCACCTGGTAACTGAACTGAACTGGTAACTGTTGAATGATTCAGTGATTCCGCAGGTTTTGCTGGAGCTGCGGTCACGCGATCTATAGCGGTTTGGACGTGGGTTGTGATGAGAGCCATGATGTGCTGTGTTGTGCCCTGCCTACGCTGGGAAAGTCGTGCCCTCAGCACTCTGATTTTCAGTCACCGAAATTAAGTCACTGGAGCACACGCACAGTGACATCTTGGCGTAGCCTGTTTGTCAGCAGGGATCTTGTGGTGTTCAGGGGGATGTTTCGCTCTGGAGACAAGCTGTGGTTTGCCAGCTTACGTCAGACGTGTGTGGACAAATGCAAATCTGCAGCAACAAGAAACGCCGTGTTGCTAAAGCTGTAAAGTATACCAGAACTAACACGGGCAAATGTGAGTTGTTTATGAAAAATGTGTTAGAAGTGCCATAGGGTGGAATTATCACTTATAAAGATTTCACTCCCACAGCTTAGACTAGCTTAAAGGTGCTGGAAAATAAGGTTCTGCACTGCTCTCTGGAGACCGTGTCTATTTTGTCTTAATTATTATAGCTCTGAATATTGTTACTCTTTAATACCCTGTTGTGAAATTCATGGTGTGCTCAGCACTCCATACAGCACATGAGATTTTTTTTATTCCCTTAAAAACCAACGTACTAATTTGTTTCCTTCTACTTTTCTAACTGGAATATTTGTGAGCAGTCACCATATAACTTACTTGACCTAGAAATACACCTGTGTGTCAGTCAGTACCTACATCCTCTGATGCCATGCTTTTCATTTTCCTCCAAGATGAACAATGCCATTCACTTCAGTATTTCTGTAGGAGAGGTGTGTTTTCCTTACCTGCATCCATTTTCTTCCTGCCTATCTGACCTCTCTAATGATGTGGTAGTCTTTCCAGAATACTAAACTGTCTTGTGTGAATTTATTGACTTGCTCCAGATTGTCTGTCTGAACAGCTTGGTCTTTAATTATGCTCTGGGGTGTTGAGGTACAGCAGTCACTCTCAGTAGAGCTTTTTCGTGGTATTTCTTTGCGTGGCCGATTCTAGTCATTACGCAGTTGAGATCAAGTCCTAGATCCTGATCTTCCCCGCCCACCCCATACCTTTTTCCAGCACTCTTTGTAACAGTGAGGCAAATGGAAAGAAGAGAAAGGAGTATTCCAAAACTGTAAGGTGGAAAGGCGTGTTCTAAGAGAGGACCTAACTGTGGTGCGTGTCTGTGCGTGAGCAGGTGGAGAACTTCTACTGGTGTAAGTAATGCCTTTGTGTGGGGCAGCTTATCCACCGCGTTCCTGCCATCTGATGGATAGTGATGGCAGTGAGACTGGGAGCACTGGCTGGTCCACTGGCTCTGTCTGAACCCAGCTGTGCTGGCAAATGCTTAATATAAAATTAATCTTCCTCCACTGCCACAGAGAAATAATAATAATAAAAAAAGGATTATTACAACTTTCTTCTTGTAGGCAAGCCCTCTGAAAAGTTGGAGGAGTCAAAGGATTGATTTGTTGTGAAGGATAGTTAGAGGAGACAGCAAATCAATTTACTGAAGCGAGGAGTTTGTGGGAGGGTCTGCTAGGACTTGTGGCTAGGGAGGACTAAGTTAAATGATGCCCCAAAGTAAAATGGTGTAGGTAAAGGTGGATGTTTCTGAAATGAAAGGAAGGAATGTAGAATTAAATGAAGAACTCAAAGCAGCAAAGAATCTACTCTTGTGCTTGGGAATTTATGATAAAGACAAGTTAAAGCCTCCAATTGTTGGCAGAAAATTGCTTAAAGAAATTTTATAAAATAAATAGTGTTGGCTTCATGAAGATTGAGAAAGAAAGAGAAAGGGAAAAAGAAAATCAAATCCCAGTGTGTTTCTGGGAAAGAAATGTTACTATTTTTTAAAGTGAATTTTCTTTCTGACTGAGATATAATATCAAAGTTTTGAGAGAAGATAACTGTTTAAGACTTTGCTTGAGCTGTGTATTTTCCTTTGTAGGCATTTTAGTCTTTTATGGTAAGATTCTCCCCCTAGTTATATACTGCGAGTGATGTCCTATGGCATGGAAAACCCCTTTGGCCAGGGATCCCCTGTCCTGGCCAGGCTCCCTCCCAGCTTCTTGTGTACCTGGTCACTGGCAGAGCATGGGAAACTGAAAAATCCTTGGCTTGGGGTAAGAGCTACATAGCCACACCTAACCCATCAGTGAGTTGTCAGCGTTATTCTCATGCTAAATCCTAAACCCAGCACTGCACCAGCTACTAGGAAGAAAATTAATTCTGTCCCAGCCAAAATGAGGACAGTAATTTACCATTTTTATTAATTAATTTAGCCATGATTTTTATATTTGCAGTGGTTAATTTTTCTTAGTATAATCAATGTACGTCTGCAAAGGAGAACAATGTCTTTTCACACCCCGTTTCAAAAGGCTTGTCTGTCTTGACTTTTGAGTTAGTGTCTTAACCAGCAGTGTCTCTTAGCACCCAGTGACTCAGCAGCAGTGACTTTTTTTTTTTTTGCTTGTTTTTCTCATTTTCATTTTTATTCGAACTTTTTCTTTGCTAAAGACACAGAGTGGGATGATTATTTGAGGCAGCTGTCAGCACTGGTCCCTTGGGCTGGCCGGTATAAGTTTTGCCAAGTGTACTAGTGCCAGGTACACCGCTGCATCAGAACGGAACACAGAAATTTCGAAGGACGATTTTATGATGTTTGTTTTATGAGTTCCCCTTCGCTAACATGGAACAGCAGTCTGTGTGCTCGACTGCGCAGAGAAGGAAAGTGAAGTGTGTTTGGATAGCCATCCTGTCTGTGCTGCACGTCATTGCCTAGAAAATTCCATTTGGTTCAGTCAAGAAGTTTTGCGTGGCCTCTTCTTTCTTTCCAACTGCTCCCTTTGAGATAAGTCTGGAATGGCAAAGCAAAGAAAAATATTTTTATCTTTGAATGCCGAAGCTTTATACATGTATTGATAGATCATAACAGCTTTACATTCTTGTAATAATTGTGTTTTATCTTTATGTTACAATGGGACTGACAGGAATATTTAAAGGACTGTGGTACAAAGTGATTTCCATTTCCCTATTTCAGAGAGATAATTTAAATAAATTTTCTTCAATATCTCTTGTTGATGAAGTTTCACTTCACACATAATATTAACCTATACTCTCATTTAGTCAAATAAATAAACTGCAAAAATATAGACTATTGACCCAGGATCCTTTTTATTAATTTGTGGGGGGTTTTTTTGTAGTATTTCCCCTATAAATGTTGTTTGTGGTGAGTTCGGATCTTTAGTTTCAATAATACTTCATGGGGTGTAGGATTGGACTAATAAAGAACATAATCTGAAAAGGTGCAAGGGCCGCTCTCATGTAAGTTGTGAGAGTTTCATATTCCTTAAGAATTTGAGTTTACACCAGCGGGTTCACTGCAGTAATCCTGAGATAACAGAATGTCTTTTCATGGAATACGTAAATCGTAGGTGTTAGAGAATATAATAGAAGACTTGCATAACCCTTTAGAAAACTATCGCAATCTTCATAAGTGAAATTATTCTATTACATATGGACAGAATAGTGCACTTTATAATAAAAGAATGGAAGTGGCTACTGTGTGTGACTTCTCTGCCATATATTATTTCACTGAAAGTGGGCTTAATCCAAGACAAGTAGCAGTTCAGTCTAAACAGTTTAATCCAGCAATGGCCATTTTCCATAGTTTTGCCATTGCTTTTCATGTGCTCCAAACATTTCTTTGCAAATCTCTTAAGTGAGATATTCAAACCCTGCAACTTCCATCGGAATGATGCTTCAGTGATTTCTTTCTCATTAACTATTTTTAAAAGCTCAAATTATCTCTGGAATACATCATCTGGAATAATTAAAGCAATTCCCCCTAATAAGCAAACTGCCATTTTCTTTAACTTGTGTAAGGGCTGTTCATCTCTTTGGGCCCAGAGCATGTAACGGAGGTATCAGCTTATCTAACTCATTCCCTCAGGTCGCGCGTGCCCCGTACCTGTAATGCACTGCTGGGAAGGCAGATGCAGAAACAGATTTATTTGCAGTGATTTTGAAAAAAGCTTGACTTATACAGGGCATTGCTTAACAAGAACATCAGTCTGTTTTATAAAAACGCATGACAAAAATCAAATACATTTTCATGTAGCGTATCTGAAGTACTTGAATTCTGGAGCGGCTCTGGAAATCAGAGAGCAAGAGAGCGTGTGTGTGAATATGCATCTGGTTTGTGTCTTCCAAATTCTAACAGTCTATATTACAAAATCTACTTCCAATGGTCTAATGTATTACTTTATGACAGTAGTTTTCTTCCCAATCTTATCAAAGAGAGGGCTTTTTGTCTCTCGTCTTGACATTAGGAATAAAAACTCTCTGTTGCGTTAAAAAATACGGTATGTGTCACTCTGCTCTTTAGTTTGTCATTTCTAAACTGAGGAAAATGATGCTTCCAGAGGAGCAATAATGTTAGCAGTTCATTATTGTTTTTATAAAGCAGAATGACAGTGCTTGAAAAGTTTTCTGCTGCAGGCATTATTAGTGGGAGTGGACCAGCATCAACTAATTTAATCATATGTTTATGGAAGATTAGATTTCCGATACTATGTTCTGGGTTTTCTCTTTCCCCCACCCCGCTCCAAGGGGGAAAAACAATCTCTCATTCAATAATTCATGAATAACAGAAAATAAAATACAAAACATGGAAGGCGTCAGGAAATGTGTTTAAGAAACAGTGTGCGTCAGGATTAAAATAAGCTTTAGAATAGAAGGTGAGGATGCACTTGGACTTGGGTACAATATGGCTGGTAGAAGACAGTCAAACTGATTTATCTGAAGTGAACACACCTCACAGGATTAAGTTTAGATGTCCTTAACACCACTGTAACACCCGCTTGTCAGCGTTCTTCAGCCCTTCAGAAATACTGCTCCTGCCTTGCCAGTTATTTAAGGCTCAGATCTCCCCTGATCCCTTTGCATTCTTAATTCTCACCTTGTTTATAAAATCTGTGGAGAGCGTGGGGTTTACTTCTTGTGTTCATTATTTTACCTTCCAAACTTCAGCTAACTCTCCTCGGTTGCAAGAACAATAAATTTTTGCAGTAATGTGAGCTTCAGCAGAAGCTGTGTAATCCCCGTGGATTGCTAATCTGCGCCCATCCCTCTGCTGCCATGTGGTTGCTGCACTTGGTGCTGGGTACAGCAGGGGCAGACGAACTCTGTCTGCTGCGTCCTGTGCTCCGGGAATATTTCTGATCAGCATAGGGACCAGAGAACAGCTGTGTCAGAGGTAATACTTGTATTAAGTACTCAAGTTTTAAAGCCATCCCAATATCTGGGCCAAGGAATCTTGTAAGGATGTTTAGGCAATAACATGTGGTTTAAAAAGTGGTAACTTCCCTGGATCTCCTGGGTGAGCCCATGACTTGTACCTACGTCTGGGAAAAAACCAAACCCCCCTTCAAAATACAAAACCTCAAACCCCACGGAGAAAGTCCTGAGCCTGCCCGATTGGCACTCCTGCCGCCCTGTCCCAAGCATAGGAATCTACCCGAAGCGTGGAGGCCGTTCAGTATCGGCGAAGTTCTGGCATTGGTGTTTGTTGGCCCCAATCCCTCAGGACGTGGAAAATCTCTTTCTTCAGTGCAGCTTCCTTAGGCGATGTCCCCGGCCCGCGGAGGTTTCTGATGAGATGTAGGCGCCTTCCTTCCAGAAAGGTAGCGTAGCAGACAGATTTATATAGGTCTGCAAGGGAAGTAATTTCATAGTGTTGTTATTTATTATGTTCAGCTGAAAGAAATGGAAGTTAGAATTTTATAATTCTTCCTGAAATAGAATTACTTCTCTCTTGAGAGCAAACCCTGCAAACACAGCTAAATGTATGATATCAAAGTAGGATTTGTCCTGTAACTTTAGAGGGGATCCCTACCACAGAGGGAAGATGGGGTTGGTGTAACGTAGGAGTATTAGGGGAAATGTGGTGGGACTTTGTTCCCCTTTAGAACAATTAAATAAGTATTTTCATATTGTTGTTCTTGGTGGAAAGCTCACCTGCATAGTTGTCCAGGAGAGGGGAAGAAGCTGCAGAGATGCGTACAGGCACCAGCTGCTTTTGGTGAACAAGATGCAATACAAATATACATGGATTTTACTATAATAACACTGAGATTTTAGACTCTATCCTGACCACGCATAAAGTAACAAATGTCAAGAGTGTGAGATTACATAGGTCTATGTTTATAAAAAGGCTTGTACATATTTTTCACAAGTCGTGCTGTTATAGCCTGCAGACATCCTTGGCTTGAGCAGGGCAATGCATCTCCCTTCCACTGCCCTGCCTTAGAGTAGTTCTGCTTGCTCCTGCCTGTACTTACCCTTGGTGACTCCTACAGGGCTTTCCCAGTTCATCTCTGTTTTACAAGTTCCACTGTTGGCATTCAGTCTGAATTCTGTGCCATAGGTTAGGATATGTGCTGAAAAATTTACTTAGAGACTTGATAAGGAAAAAAAAAGTTATTTCCAAACAGACTTTTTATCTCTCGAGGGATTATTTTCAATACAAATGCTTGCTCTGGCCATACTCTTGCCACCTGAAGAACAATCTGACTGCTTGTTTTCCTTCGTGTACTAAGAACTACAATATGCACTAGAAAAATCAAACATACTCTATAAGACAAATAGTCACAGCTGGGGATAAGGAATAAAAATAGGATGACATCAAATGAAAAGAGCTGATGATCCAACAAGGCTTCTATAGATCGTGTTGTCTCTAATGTCAGGAGAATTGCAGATTAGTCTTGCTGCTCTTTATAAGTAATCCTATTTATCAACTTTCTGGAAAAATGTAATTTAAGGTGGCACATTGTCCTTAGTTCTGCCCCACTTCAAAGCTTCAAGTGCAGGGGTTTGTCAGCCATTCTCTCCTGGCCGTAGTCAGCGTGTGAGGTTCTCGTTCAGGTCTTTCTCCAGCAGCCAGGTCCCGGCTACTCCTGGCCAACTCTGATAATCTAATTTTAGTTTGCTTGATTAGTAAAATAAAACAAACCTAGGAAGCCTTAGCTTTTAACAACTTGATCCAATTCAGACTTAACGTTCAGAGAGAAAGAGCAATTTAAATTGCAAATGTTCATTATAAGAAGCTGGATTTCTATAAAGCGTGACTTAGTCGCTTCACAGAGAACGAAGGCAAGCCCTAGAAAAAGCCCCGCTTGGACAAGGTGGATACTGGCAGAGAGAGGCTGTGCTATTTTTCCTGAATAACCCACAGAAAAAGAAACTATTTTTATGAAGGGATATAACAAGAAATGTGAATTTTAACAACTCCAGAGAAAATATGCAGGAATATAACAATTCATAGTTTTGCTACCGTGTACTACATTTTTAACATGATGCTTTATATCCGAGTCACAAAACAGATTTGTGTACATTTATATTCATTCTTTAAAAGCTAAGTAGAGCTCAGGCAACTAAAACAAGCTGTTTGATATTACGTTCTTTTTTTTCCCCCTTTCACTTGATGTAAGAATACTTTAGCATATAATGTCACATTAGTTTTATACATGTAAATACTTTCAAGTTAGAACATGTAGCGTGAGCATATTTTATCAGCTATTACCACTAAGATTTTTACATATACAAACTAAAAGAAAAGTTCTGTGTTTATCAAAATTTAACGTAATTCTGCTCCTTTAGGATTATCTGCATTTGTGGGAAAGCTTCCGTTTGTGTATCGGAAAGAATTTAACTATGCGTTGATTAGGAAATTTTTATCAATTCTGAAATTTGGGCAACTATTTATGTTAGCAGTGATGTGCCAAGATAAAACAAGTGTAACACAGCATCTGCTTGTTACTTAACTGTAATATAGGCAGCTGAACAACAGTCTGCAATAGCATATTCTCAGAGCTAGGCATTTTCTTAGGCGCTCCAAAATGCTGGTATTCTTACAGAGAGCTTTAGGATAAACCTGTGCAATTCCTGGGCATGACATTTTGAAAAGACCAGAGCTGTGAATATGGCACCTGATTGCTTTTAAGTCAGAAGCTTTCATGTGCAGGAAATAATGTTTCAATTAAAAAGAGAGAGAAGGGGCAGGTCATTCGACAGCATTACACTGCATTCAAAGTCACGTACAGAGGAAGAAAATTAGAGCAAATTCAATAGGCTGCGGACTCAAAGCCGAACCTACTTAAACGGTTGTATCGCCTGTTCAAACGATTGATAGGCCACGATTTTAGTATCAAATTACTGTATCAAGTCTCAGAACTTGGTGGTCTCAGTCTCTTGATTTTTGAAGTTTTGCTATTGATAGTTACCAAGCGCTTCGTTTTACTCTCCATTGTTCCCACTTCAACTTTGTCATCGTTTAGGGCCTGAAATCTATAAATTCCCTCTACTATAATTTCACCTGTGAAGATGGTCTGAGATATACTGACAGCAGGTGGAAAGAATTTCTGCACCTCAGTACACTGCCTTTGCTTTGTGCTTTTCAGCGTGAACTGGATTTGATTTACAATTGAAAATATATATATGCACTTGTGAGATTAGTGAGCATTTTAATTTTTAATACTACATACGGTATCTGACATTTCACTGGGGATGCAGAGGAAATCCTTTCTCCTTGCATAAAACCAGTAGGATGCGTTTACCCTGAAATTGCCCTTGAAAAAGATACGTTTTCTAGTAATATTTGGAATCATTCCTCCCAGATGACACCTCCTTTCCTGTACGATGGCTGATCATTGAATCCTGAAATAGAGGTTTGGGTTTTGCTTATGGTTGGGTTTCTTTACAGAACCATTAAGAAAAAGAATTTGCCCGGTGAAGATTCACCATGTGTATATGGATTTGCTAGCTGTACAAAAAGCATTGTTCTTCTGCGGATGACCTCCTTGCACAGAATGATAGTTTTATCCTTCTCTACATCATTATGTTTGCTGTACAAAAATCCTGCTGTGCTACATCATAATAACATGTAATCTTCTTGCTTAGTTTAGCTGAGATTTAAGGAGCCGCTGTTCATGGAAGCAGTTTTCTAAAGTCTGATCTATAATTTACCAGAATCAACCAGGCAAAAGAGCAAGAGGCTTTATAAGAGGGATACAGCCCTTAAAACTCTTAAATGAAGATTAGTTTAAAGTTTTACAATCCGGTACAGAACCATCTGGCAAATCTCATGTCAGGCTTTGTTAAACCTCTGAGCTTTCCTAGTATGCTGTAGGCATTCAGCCCCCACCCCGCGCCCTGCCTCTGTCTTCCATTCCCTCCTCTCCTGCCAGGCACCTGCTTTACCCGTAGATACGTTGGACCAAAAGCAGGAAATGAGCAAGGGAAGGGCTGATTTTTCGACAGGAGTGGTACAACAGCTGTAAATGATGGAGGCTGTGGGTGTGCTGCACCTCTGGAAATCATGCCCTTATAATTGCTGGGTGGCTGGATACGCACTAGGTGATTTATTGCATCTCTGAAGAGGAAATTGCGAGATAAAAGCTGCCTGTTGGCAGAACCATTAGTGACTTGCTGGGTGAAATTGTGGCTTTTGAGGCCAAGGAATCGGTGGGAGGACCTATAGCAACATCACAAGGCATATTGATACTTTGAGCAATGGAGCCGCGGTTGTGAGAGCCAAAACAGGGTAGAAGTTGTGTCAGTGGTGATTCCAGGTTGCTGTTTGCTGTGAAAAGCCCATTGTTCCCGTCATTGCTAAATCACATTTCAGGGCTTTAGACTGTGGATTCCTCGCCAATACCTTCACAAAGGGGTGTTTATCTATGAGTTCCAAGTTCTATTTCTGTGCGTTGGCAAAAAGCAGACCTCATGTGTTTCTCGAATACAAAGCAGAAACCCTCCCATACGAATCCTTAGGAACATCTTGATTTCAGCTGTCCAATGGCTTTCCCATGTACTTATGTCATACAGATTTATTTTCATATTTATACAGAGCTCGGAGACGTGGAACAAGATGACTTGTTCTAGCGATCTGTTACATAAATTATGCTTTCTTCACTTAAATTAACCCTTCTGTTCACCTTTCATGGGAAGGATCTTAGGAGGCTGAAGGAGAGGGCTGCAGGAATCCTATTACCTGAAATCAACTTACAGGCAAGGAGGAGGAGGCATTGTTAACAGAGATAATCGGCTTCTCAGGCTTACAGCGTTTCTCAGTGTGTTAATAAAGATGTTCTGCCTGGGCAGTGAAATTAGTGTACATGATTTCCCGATTACAACGTGGGACAGAAAAACAGTAACGTCTGCAGGTCCTGCCTAAAAACAAAGCTCTTGGCCATGTACTTTAAACATAACTAGGAAAGTCAAAAGCTGACCCAAATAAACACGTGCAAGCCCAACCAGCCTTCCATAACGTAGCATAGCTAATGTGCTACTTACAAAACGTCCTTTGCTGTTTGTTTCCTAAATCTCGCTCCAAGCTGTACAGGATTTCAGCTTGAAAGACAATTTCATAAAGCACTTTTTTTTTTCTTTCCTGTAAGATGCAGGAGTGGAACACTTCGAGTCAGACAATCTTAATGCTGCTGTGGCAATTTTGTAAGGCACCAGAGAAAAATGTGTTGTATTATCTTTGAAATTCAATCTGCATTTGCTTCTCACAGCAATCAATAACCATTAGAAATATTGGTGGTAGTATCTGTCTAGATAATTTTAGGGCTTTTCCAGAAATCAAAATAAATAAACCAAAATTGTCATGTTGTAACTTTTTAACACAAACAAATCCAGACTTGCTTTGAAGAAAAGCAAAAACCATCAACATGGAAGTGGATGAGTAGGAGCTTACACCTAGCTGAACAGATCCAGTAGTTACTATTCGAACAAAAATTTTGAGGGCCAGAACAAATTCCCTTTGCAGCCTGGCAAAGTGATAGTCATTGAAAAATTAGTCGTATCCACAGGTCAAGTTACTGGAAATTTTTATCATAACTTTAAAACTGTCTCACGAGGCTGAGACCAATCAACTGGTCATAATCTAACCTCTCCAGCAAAAAGAGGACTTTCCCAGTGGTTTAGAGGATGTATTTTGTATTGGGGGCGGCTGCCTGGCAGCGCAGGGGCCCTGGCTGTCGGAAGCGAAGGGATGCAGCAGGCTCTGCGGCCAGGAGTGCAGCTTGAGCTGGGTTCGGCAGAGCAGGCAGCTGCCTGCTTCTCTTGGCTCCAGAGGAGCAGCGTGCTGTTTGCCTGCGCAGCTGGACCTGGCAGCGTCCTCTGGTTCCTGCTGCTACTGTGATTCACCGCGGAGAGGGGGAAGCTGAAGGGAGAGCTCGGCGGGTGGCTGTCGGACAGGATTGCAGGGAATGGGCACCCCTCTTCCTCAGTCACTCGCATCCCACCTTCCTGACCTACCCAGGGGAGTGGCAGGGCAGGATCCTAGACAGAGAGCGCTGGACTAGTACCTTAGGGCAGAGAGAGAATGGGATAGAGTCTGATGGAGAAAACAGAGTGAGCGAATTAGCTGTGTCTTGTTATGGATCAGCCTAACCTGCGCAGACACCAGGAGCTGAGTGGCGGAGGGGCAGGAGGCCATCGGGACATCTTTTGTACACGAGCAGCTGGTGTAGGATGTTTGAGCTATCTCAGCTGCACCAGAGATTTCCCCTCGTATTTCAGAGTGGGGACCACCAGTGTGGCATCTTAAAGACGAAAATGAAGTCTGACTTAAAATGATGACTTTCATAACCCTTAATAATCTGTTTTACAATTTGTTTTCTCTGGTAGATTTTGGAAGCCTGGATATTACCTGTCAAGCTGTCATAAGTAATTATATGTTTATTAACTTATTGTTCCTAATAAACAACAGGAAATATTCAGGATGAATTTCAGTTTTCCCTAAAAAAAAGATTTAATATCTACTTTGATTAAATATTAAAACTTTCTTTTGCTGTTACAACTAGACAGAAAATCCCAAATATCAGCAGAATACTTTGTGCACAATCTTTTTACCGCCTGGCCGTTCTGCTGGACTTTATTGATTGCTAGCATAATTGATCAGGGTAATTTCTAGGTGGTCAGGTAGAAGACTGATGTGACTGGCTGTATGATGGCTCAGCAAACTAGAATGTCTTTCATACTGAAAATACCTGCAAATTGGCCTTTCGGTGGATGGACAGGATTGCCTGGCCTTGGGGAGCAGTTGAGAACTGCATTTCCCACGGGGCAAAAGGGATTACTGAGATAAAGGGAACTTGGAGCCAGCAAGACCTTCTGCGATCCCCTGTCCCTTTTTGCCTTCTCCAGTGCCTGTCCTGGGGCAGTGATACGGGGCATCAGGTAATGCTTTAGAGCAAAAGGAGTCTCGTTCAGCTCCGGTGGAGGGGCATGGTCTCAGAAGGTGTTGGATGGATGGTAGGAACTGACTCAGTTGTCCGGATATGCCCCGTGCTTGTGGAACAGTTGTTGGTTGTGACAGAAGTGACAGGTGGTTCCTCAGACATGAAAAGAACCTAATTTATTGCAGAAGTCAAGCCTGCCTGCTAGAGAAATTGTAATCGGAGTGTGTACAAGAGCTAAGGGAGCTTTAATGGCACTGCCGAAACCATAGTGTAATATCCAGGTTGAAATCATTCCATCTTTATCTCATTACCAGTACCATTTTGTTCTATGTGTGAAACTTAAATGTCAAACCGAGGAAGTGGAGGGAACGTAAACAAAAGAGTGTGGGCATAGTCTATTGTTTCTTCAGAGGAATTGCAGAAGCTGCAGAAGGCTGTGGGAAGATGCTCCAAGCAAAATGGGGGGATAAAGGCTTCCAAAACCTTCACACGTTTAGTAAGAGCTTCTTTATCTGTGCTGGAAGAAAGAAGCTCCCGGGAGGATTGTCGATCATTACCACATTCCTCCTCTTTAAAAGGGAGAAGAGAGCTCGTGGATAATTGCTCTGCTTATGTGATCCATTAAGAACGCGTGTATGTCTCAGCGAGCAGCAGGTAGGCAGTTTGTACCCTGGAAGCACAGTGCTGTAGTAGCAGGTGGATCAGAACAGGTACTCGCCCAGTCTCAGTTTGGCAGCATGCTGAGCTGGCAGCTGCCGTAGGTGTGCTGCAGGATGAGCGCTGGAGCATTGTAAGCTAGCTCGTGTAGTCACAGCTCATGTGTGAGGTGTTTTCCGCCACTGCGGGGACAATGCACGTACGCTTCCAGGTCCTCTGTGGCAGAACAGCTCTGTGCTGTGTGTTAGCGCCTTGCGTGTCTAGAGCTCCATCCCTTTAGCCCTGAAATGGCATTATAAAAATGGAATGAGAGCCGGGGAGATGTGTGCCCTGTGTGGAGAGCCTGCGGGGGCTGAGGGCAGCTACTGCTCGGATTTTTCTTTCTTCCCTGTGCTCCAGGATGCAGGCTGCTGCCTGGCCAGTCGTTGCCCCAGACTCTGCTCTATTTTTGCTATCACTGTGTTGTGTCACTACTTTCTGACTTTGGAGGTGTGAGAGTGTCTCTAGGTGCTGGGTAGTGAAAACTGTAGGAAGTAAATATAGGAACACAAGATGCTAGTCTAGAAGAAATCCAGCATTAAGGGGCGTTTGAGTCTTCATTAATTCACATCTAAGATTTAGAACATGGCTTTCAAGTGTTACTGAAACATTTGAAGTATTGTCTCATCTAAATGTACTTTTACATCCCTTTTCTTCATGTACTCGTGTACTTGCTTTTTCTTTTTCTTCTCTGCCTTAAAATAGGACTGACTGAACAAATGTTGTATAAAAAACTAATGTGAAATCCTAAGAAAAACGATTTCTCAAGAAATAGTGTGGTGTTTTTTAATGTCAGTTCCTAGCAGGTAATCCCACATGGAATTATTACGGTATCTTGGCACCACAATTGATATGTTTAATAATTTTCATTACGTGTTGGGGTCCGTTTGATGCTTGATTATTACATTTAAAGAAAGATTATAAGGTAGAATATATTTGCTTTTGAACATACAGAAAATACAATCTTCCCTTTCTGGATGCATTAATTTTAACTCTGTTTAGAATTCACTAAATCTGTGGTTATTTCTTTTTTCTTCTGAATTGCACTTATTGTTCTATTTCAAGAATGAATCACGTTCTGTTGCTGCCCCAAAATATAACAGAAATGGTAAAAATGATTGCCTGTAATCTGTTATTACAGGCAATCTGACCTGCCAAAACAAAATTGCCATTTAATAAGGTGGTTTTTTGTAACGAGCCCTGTGAATGCTCCATGCTAACTGAAGTTGCCCGCAAATTCTGTATTTAAAAAAATGTTTCCTTTGACGTGGCCATATTTTACTATACGTGACAGAAAATCCAGCGATATATCTCCTCCTCTCTTTGTCAGTCCTTGCAGTCTCCATGGGCGTGTAGATCACACTGATGTGAGACCTGGATAAGATGCTTTTTATGGTGTGTACTGTAAAAGGCCACATCCAAAGGGCGATACGTTCGAGATGTTGTATTTCTGGAGAAGGAAAATCCTGGCGTTACTTAAATAGTCTATTTCAGCAGAGGACCTTTTTTTGTGAATGTCATTGTTTCCATGAAAGAAAGAATTTGGGGAGAAGGAAAATAGGAGAGTCTTGTCGCTATTTTTGCAGCAATGTCTAAAGTTCCTTTCCTGGGAAATTCATGTGGAGAAAATTAAAAGGACCCAGCTTTCTGTTCAATGCTCAGGCCTGGTGCTCAAAAATCTTAGTATTTATTATTGAAGCAGAGCAATTACAGACATTAACAAGGAATTGCAGGATGTTTTGGTATAGTAAAAAAAAAAAAAGGAAGTGTGAAGGGTCAACAAGTCGTCATCTTTGAAAACTACTTCAGTCTGTTTGATTATATGGACTTTTGATTTGGGGTGGTCAACCATGTAACATTCCAAGGTAGTGGAAAGTTGAGGAGATAAGCTGTTAACTGCTCAGTCTTCTGACTCCAGCTCTGAAGAGCATGAAGGAAAGGCAAGGGCTGTCATCTGAAAACATGTCTCCCCTGCCCAAATAAGGCAGAGTTTAAAATCATTTTCCATAAGATTTGAATTCACCTATTTATGTTAGTTCCACTGCAGCCCATGCCCTTCTTTCAGCGTGTCTATTGAATGTAGCGCAGCCTGGGGCAGAAGAGGCAGAGAAACCGGAGTTGAGTTCCCTCTGTAGTCTTGCTGCCCAACAGAATTACCTTTTGTCAGATAATTTCATGTTTTTTGTCTGAGTTTTTCCATCCGTACACACAGGTGAAGGTATATACCCCCTACCTTGTAAGTCAAAGGAACTCTAAAAATCAAGTTACTTATTTTCAAAACTATCAGACCTACAGTCTACTCCAAATTTATGCCATTATACCATTATTTTGTATTAATTTTGTACCTGACTGTTTTATTCCCCCAAGGGAAGTGAACGCTGACCAGGTGTTTGAACATACAACTGATGCATGCTTTTCTCTCCTAAAAGCACACAAAAGAAGTGGGAAGGCCACAAACGCCGTTGAAAGAAACAACCTTGGAGCCTTGGACTCAGCCACAGGTAGGCTGGAACAACTTTTCTGGTAATGTGTTTTCTGTAATGGTGGTTTCTCTAAGTCTCAATAGAATTAATCTGGGGCTCTACAGAAACGCTGCAACGTGTAGCTTGTGGTTTTTGGCATCGTATGTCAAAATGATTTGTTTTGGTGGTTGGCCGCCCAGACTGTCGGTAGTGTCCTTTTAGTTGAAGTCTCAGCTTTCTTCTGAGGGAGAAGTGCCAGGTTTATCTTGCCTTTGGTTTGTGTTCTTTATGTGCTTAAAAAACTTCTCAGAATTTTACAAAACAAAACTGCTTTCTGAATGGTGTGTCAATAAACTGTGAGCGTCTCCTGCTGCAGAAATGAAGTTTGTATTTTGAGAGGAAGCTTTGAAAGATCAACCTTCGGTGTTGTAAGGATTTAACAAAAAATGAAGCAATACTTAATCATGCAAAAGGAGATAATGAAATGGGGATATTAATATGTGATCTTCCTTAATACAGAGTGGTCCTGGCCTTGCAGTTGTGCCCTTACTTGAGCGAATCAGTAATTACAAATCTCTTACGTGCAGGATCCCAAACCATTTTTGTTATTTATTCCCTGTGCATCAGTGTACTGCACTGCACGTTGAAACCTGTGGCTTCAGAGGTGATGGGAGGGAAGGAAGGAGGCAGTTTATTGTGTAGGTGAAACTCAATGTTGCTGTTCCAAGGACAAGGATTGGGACTGCACGAGAGAAGGCGCTGGAGCCTGGTGGAACGAGGCAGGGTGCTTCTGCAAATCCCCAGGGCAAGAATGCTGGTTTTTATGGATGTGGGGGAACTTTTCCTTTCGGCAGCTCCAGCATCTGTAATTCCTGGGGCACAGTGCCTCTTCCCGTCAGAAACCCCTCTCTCTGCTTTGCTGGGTTCAGCTGTTGCTGAAGGCAGCAGCGAATCTATGGCTGTAATGCCCAAGGTGAGCGTCTCCTGGCAAAGATGGAGAGAACCGGGCAGGGGCAGCACCCCTGATCTGTAATTACTGTGTGGCTGTGCCTAAGCAGGCCCTCTCTCATATTTTCAGGCTGTAAGCACTCTGCCCAAATGCATATTCTCCTATTAAGTCTGTGCTGCTTACAAATTACATATATGAAATCCTAGAACCTCTTGTTCTAGAGGCAGGCATACTCCACAAACATGTGGCAAAGACAGCACAGGAATTCAGAAATAGAAATTAAAAAAACCCCACATCTCTGTTACTGCTACCTTTGTTCATGCTCGAGTGCACTTTTTTTATGAGTTGCAACGCTAACTGTGCAGGCTTTCACGGTACAATCGATACAGCTGATTAAAATAGAGCAGCTCTTAAATGGCAAATTCTTTATTCTTCACTGTAGTCACAGATACGTTTGTGCACCTCTGCCTACAGAGAGACGGTATTACCTGTAAACATGCACGCCTCGAGTTGGAGGGGAATCCCCCAACTGTTACTCTTCAAACGCAGGATCTTCTCTCCTTCCTCAAGAAGAGGCTCCCAGGTGCAGCGTGTGCCCTGGCTTCTGCGTGCCCAACCCTCCAAAGACCTCTGTCCGGGCAGCTGCTAATCACAGCAGTTGAGCGTGCATTGATCTGTGTCTGCGATCGATAATGTTTATGTGCAGGATCGCAGGAGCGCGCTATGGTCCGTAGTTACTAACAGACAGTAACTCTTTATGGGCAGGAGCAAAACGGCTGAGGGAAGTTTCGTTCCAGCAGTTAGTGCTAAACTGGTCACCAAGGGGTCTAACAGGCTCCTCCTGTTTCCACACCTACAGCATGTGTTGCCAAGCAGGCAGGTAGAGAGCTTGGAGTTAGGGTTTTGGTTGGTTGTCACAGAAGAGAAGATTTTGGCTTCTGAGTTGTGAGAGGACGAGTCAAAGCAGCTTGATGCCCTGGTTGTCGTTTAGGGGAGCCCTGGTGCGTGAACGTGGGCGTCAGAGGTGAGCTTTTGCACGAGGTGGTTTGGGTGACTGCTGCCAGCAGCGCTGTCCAAGAGACGTTCTGTTGGACTGTCCCAGTGCTGATGGGAATCAGCGTTCTTCACTGTGTTATCTCTTCGCTTCTGAAAGCTGCATTTGTCACTGCTTTACTTAGTAACTACATAATTTAAAATGTATGAAATGTTTTTGTCATTTCTATGCATTTTTGGAAGAAAAAAATCTGCCTTTATAAAAGCCGCGTACAAAGAAGCTAACACCAATATGCTTTTTTTATTTCATGGAGAGAAGAAATGTAATCAACAAAATCAAAAACTGCTGGAACCATTATTGTAGCGGAAAATTAAATTAGTTGTTAATTCTTTCATGGATGTAATTCTGGCCCCTGCAAATCCCTCCTTAGATATTTTGTATAAAGTGAGTAAAAATTCATGGCATGGATAAAAGCTTTGTCTATTTTATGAGCAACAGGCAAATGATCCAAATGGTGCTCATAAAGCAAATGGTTCCCAACTCTAAAAGGAGGAGGAATATATTTAAAAGCTGCTAGAATGAACCACAAGTAAAACCAACTCCTATTTACAAGAAGGTGTTATTTACATGAAAGTTTTCTGAGTTCCCCTTTCTCCCCCCGGGGATAAAGTTACTACTTTTGTCTACTTAATAATAACAAAAAAAAAAATCGTTACCTTTTCTTGGGCTACCTACTGGCCGGTCAACGTTGAGAACTGCTATGGGATGCGTTTTATCAACAGAGAGAGCGAACAAAATAGCTGTGAGCCGTTTTGGTGTGCAGGGCCAAGCAGTCAGTGAAGCAGAAAGCACCACATCTGGCCCCGATCTCAGGAGGTGAGAAACTGGTACCCATTAGCGGTCGGGCAATTTCACACAGAGGTTGTATTCCGGGGGGAACAAGCAGCGGTGCTTTTCCTGCAGAGGGAGGGAAGGCTTTATGTCACCTGTGGTGTTGCGGCGTTCACATGACTTATTTGTTCAAGGTTTCAGCTTAGAAAGCAGCCAGGTAGCTGAAAAGTTTGGGACTGAGATGTTCAGTTAGCCAAAAAAAAGAACTAGAGCGTGCTTTGTCAGGCTCGTTTCTTATTCTGCAGTGGGGGTCTTGTTCTTGGTTTTACAGTTCTGTTTTCTGGATTTTTTGGCTGTGATTTAATAAGTTCCTAGAGCAATACGACATTGACAATGTGGGAATTTTTTTTCATGGCCATACCTTTTAACTTGCTATTTTCTCTATCTTTTTCTGTGAACTCAGTGAATGGAAACTGATGTTACTGCCTGGAAAATAAAGTACGAGAGACTCATTCTGATAAATTCAGGACAAGACATTTGTAGATAAGGAACATGTGTGCTAGTAGTTGCCCAAATAGACTAGTCATTGGTTTACAGGCTTTATTTAAATGCTAAATACAACGTATTCTTCTATGGTTATGGTTTTTTTTCTGCTTTGCCTGATTAAACATTTAGCTGATAAACCCTGTCAAGGCTGTTCAGAGCTACTGCAGTTAAGATTATGTGTTTATAGCCTCTATTTTTATGGTCAGTTAGGAACATGACAATTTAAAATCAAGGTATTCTGTGATTGTTTAAACTTTTGAAGTTGCTGACGCTGTTTTGAAATCTGAATTTTGTGTGAGAACAACATGAAATAATATTGATCGTGATGATTCTGATTCAGAAATAAATTGCTTTATTCTTCCAAACTACTAAGAGGATAAATCCATTCAGAGAGAATAGAAGAGAGAACAAGGATTTACCAAAATAAGGAAAAAGAACAATGGCCGAGGTTACATAGCTTTAAACTGTAGTGGTGTCAAAAAGTGAGGTTTGCCAGCACGGCAGATACAGCAGAACTCCCACTCTTGTTGCAGATTTAAAACTTTTTAATGACTCTTACATCGCTATATTACACATCTATCTGAAATTCCGCACAGAAGTGATTCCTTGACAGCATAAAATGTGAGAAGGTGGTTTTATTAATGCCGTAGCTTCTTATTTGTTTATTAATTGTAAGAACTCCAAGTGCTCTCACTCACTCAAGATAATGGATAAAAAAGCCAAGGTACAGTTGCGTTACTTTTCTTGGCCCAAATGTAGCATAATTACTTGAATGAATGCATTAATTTATTCCCTTTCCTCATGTTCTTCCTCTTCTACAGTCCACACTGTCACTGGAAACCCACACAATGCTCTCCTCGAAGTTCTCTGTAAGGGTTAAATATGCAAAGACTAAGATTCGTCAGGCTCAGGTAGTGCACGTTCACCTGTGTCTTACAAATAAGCACCATCTCACACCAACATTGCTTTATTACCACCTGGTGTAACAGTGGTGTAGTGACGGCAATGAGCATGACAAGCAGGAGCACTAAGATACAGACCAAGTGCAATCACTTGTCTCTCAAAAGCAGAAGAGGAAGATAAATTGTTTTGCCTTTTGCATCTATAGTTTTAATTTCTCTTCATTTGTGTGCAGAGCACGGTCCTTTTCTCTTCTTTTTTAGCAGAATTACTTTTTGTGGAAAGGCAAAAACACTCAAACTGAAATCTAATTACAAATGATAGAGTGCGGTATTTTTCTGCTCAATTTTAAAGAATCACTTTATAATCTTGGAACAGTGGATAACAACATCACTAATCCAATATTTCAACAGTAAATACGTTTGATGATGGGAATTGCTACACTAATCTTATATCCCTCCACAGTATAGTTAAGAAATCCACAGGGGGTTTTACTAATCAGTTTTTGTAAAGTAAATCAAGTCATGTAATTCTTGTTCCCTCTAAATGCCCGGCAACTGCCGGCAGAACCGTGTGCGGTACTTTTTGTTCTTTTCATCCGTTTTGTACCCTAATCTGCAGCCACACTTTCCCCTTCAATATGCAAGAAAGAGATTTCAGGGGAGAAAAGTCTCCGAGCACCCTCTGACGGGGACATCTCACGAGGTGAGCTGGCGATTCTCTGTGTTCCCCGCGCCTGCCGCCAGTGAGTCCACCTCCTGCACGTAGGTGAAGGGCAGCCAGGAAGAAATATAATCTGACCACGTTTGCTACTACACTTCTAATAAGTATGGTTTAAGATACTTAGTTTAGACCCCAGTTTTACTGATCAGAGAGATATATTGCAATGTGGTTTTTATTTTTAGCTTGTTTTAAAAAGCTGTCAAAAGTAAAGTCATTTTCTTTTTTAGATTATGAACAGAGTGTTTGACATTGGGAAGAAATATTGATGACCATGGTTAAATATTTGAAGAGAAGCAAGTAATAAGAATTCTGTGCATATTTTGTTCCCCCCATTCATGGGAACTGAATTATTTTTCACGAAGTCGTGGTGTGCTCTGTTTACTTAGCTCACAGCTTCAGCCTTTAGGATTCAAAATCAGTGGAAGTCAGAATGAAAAGCGAAGCTTTACTTCTGACCTGGTGTCTTCAGCTTAGCTGCAAACCAGTCACCTAAATAGACTTACACAGTCTAGTTGTACCCTGGTTATAGTTAGTGTTTAGAATCTGCGTGCTCAAAATATTCCTATTTTATTTGGTGCCTTAAATTTACATACGCCTCAAGTATATTTCTTGGTTAATGGGACTTCTGAGTTCTAACACAAAAGACTTTGTAAATTTTAAAAAATAAAAATAAAAATGCAGATCAGAGTAGAAGGTGTGGGCATTCTAAATGCAATTAGAATTGCCTACACAAATATATGAACTGGTTTTGAACACCCCAATTTTAAAACATGATTTTTTCCATCTCACAAGCTAGAAGCCGACTGGAAGCAGAGTTGTTTTGGTCTGATTTGAGTACCAACAGGAATGAAACAGTATTTTATTAAGAAACTTAAGAGAAAGACACACTAATTATTGCACTTTGAAATAATTCTAGTGGATACCCTCATAAACATTTAATCTTCCCGGCAGCAGCTAGTGCAGTACCAGGCTGCCAAGAGGTACAAACCTGGCTTCTCACAGATAGCAGCACTATTTCATTTTAGCTGTTTCTAGGTTATCGTCTGTAGGGTGTTCCTGACATCCTATACAAATAACCTCACCAGAAACTAGGGTACAGTTCTGGAAGGGAACCCGATGGAAAGGCAATTTCTTAATTGGAAATGAGCGTTAACTACTTCCTGCCTGGCAATTGTTTTCCCCGATTGTTCCATTTAATTTGGAATCAATGTGTCATACATAAACCAATATATCAGCGTGTGTTGTGGCTGTATTAGGCCACTGGGAATATTCAGCTGTGAATTTAAAAAGTAAAGTTTAATGAAGAGATGTTTGCAAATAAAAAACTTAATCTAAATAAAGACTCAATCTGCAGTGGAGCGCAGGGTTCCTCAGATAAGGTGACCAACAGGAATAATTCTATTTTAATCTAGTAAGATTTTGGTACATTTGAGAGGTTTTTTATATATATATATCTCTCTATATATATATCTATATCTATATACACACACACACACACAAAAACCTCTTTTCTTCAAGGTCTATTTTTCCATAGCGTATGAGCATTGGAAGTCAGTAGCTGATGTAGTTGAAAAGTCACTCAGGGAAAATAAGCAAAAAAAGCAGGACATCAGAGTTGTGAGCACTGAATTTACTATTGATTTCAGCAGAGGAGACCATTACAAAGGCAGAAAAAATTCCCGTTTCATTCAAGTTTATCTGTCTGTTTTCCAAAGCAGCTCATGATTCTCTGATTAAAAACTCTCAATTTGAGCTAAGCTACAGTTGTCTTATGAATGAATTAAAATAACTGAGAACTCTATGGACTTTCCGTACGGTTTACCCGGTGCATTTTCAGGCGCTTCGCGGTTGGGGGTTGTATCTCTGAGGACAGGCACTTGCATGTTCACCTCTGTCAGGTTGTTCCATGTATTTTCAGAACCCAAATGTCAAAGCAGCTGAGTGGAAAATTGGGGGATAGTAAAGGTTTCAGGTCCTTTCTACCTTGAAATATTTAAATCTTTTCGAAGTCATTCGCCAAGACTTTGAAGAACATCTTCTCCTTTTTTTGTCCACCATGACAGCAATGCTGTCTGCTGAATTTTTTTGGCTCACACTGTTAAATCTTTTCCTTCCTCTTGGTTCTGACATGTCAGAGCTGTTATTGAAGACTTGAACAGTGGTGTAAATGAGGAAAGAACTGGTAACGGGAGCGGGGAGCTCAGCTGTAGAGCATCACCTGAATATCCAGCCCAGTGTGCAGGAAGCAGGCAACCCCAGAAAGGCTCCTGTCAGAGCGCATCGTACTGGAGCGACGGGAGGGAGCTGAACTGCTCGGTGCAGGCAGTTGATTTATTCTCCGTTGCCATACGCTGAGTTGGAAGAGATGGGTACTCAGTAGTGAAATATCCAATGCACTGTTTAAAAAGGGCAGGTAGACAGCTACTCCTTCATCTTGTGAGATGCAGAAAGCCCTGTCAGTGTCTAAGTAAATCACCACGGACCTGCTTTCACAAGATGTAGATGAGATTTTTGAGTTACCTATGGGCATGCTCAGAACAGCTTTCCTCCCCATGGTATTTTTTCTGCCATCACCCCTGTTTGGCGAGAAAGCGGAGACGGCCCCATTATTTAGGAGAAAGCACCGAGTTGCAAAATCATTAAGTTGCAATGGACTGTAACTTACTTGCTCTGAGCTGTGCTCCACATACATAAATCTTAAAACAGAAAGCAGAAACGAGGCGTGATTCATCGAGGTGTCCATTTTTCCAGTGTCCAGCGGGCCGTCACTGGCAGAGCAGTTAGCTGTAAAGCAAGGCGGGAGCTGCGCGCGGGAACAGATCCATCCTCTTCACCGCTGCGGTCAGCGGGTGTATTTCTGCATCTCAGAGTAAGAGCAGGAGTCTGAAAAACTTTTGGAAAGCATGAACATAATAAAAGCTTCTGGTGTATTTTAAACCTTAAAAATCATATTGGCTTCAGCATGGACATTTGCATGAAGAATGAGTATTTGAGGGAAAGCTTTTGGAGGTGTTGGGCTTTCATCTGTCAGTCTCCCGAGGTTTTTCTTTCCCACACTGCGCTCTTAACCACTTCTCCTTGGTGGTGGTTTGGTTTGGTTTTTTACTATAAGCCTTTACAAGGTTCCATAAGAACATTATGTGTTCCCTCCTGATGCATTAGCGACACAGACTGTATCTTTCTGGATAGCACAGGCATTGCCATGAAGTTTTGTCACAGCGAATACCAGAAGTAGGCACTAGATGCATCGTGTGAGCTGTTCACGTGGAGGTGTCCATCCTAGTCATGACTGAGTAACGCGGAACGTTTTGCTGTTGATCATGGTGGAAGAAGACTGAAACCCAGCGTTAACTTTCAGGTGAAAGGGACAGATTATTCATGCATGCTGTTAGGGCCCCCAGCGCACACTGACCAAACCATAGTTCGCGTATCTTTAGCGTTGAAAATTTAGTTAACTGAAATGAGGTATTTCAGCAGTCCATTAAGTTATATGGTTATTGTTGTGTATCTGTAGTGGAGACAGTGGCTCTGGGCTGCTGTTGCCAGGTCACTTACCCTCTCAGGCAGTTTCTCAGCTACGAAATCACTTGTTTTTCGTGAAGGATATTGTATGGCCTGATTAATTTTTTGGCTGCAAATTATTGCACATAAAGCAGACACACTCCAACTTGGTGCCCCAATGGCTATATGATAATGGATATTACGTAGCCATGCAAAGCCCAAATGAGATTAACACTACTGTTCTCTCCATCTGCCTTTGAGACAGAATTCAATAAATAGCGAGGCGTATAAGGGAAGATTATCACATTAAATTCAGCATTTAGAATCCTAGAATACCAGGTTGGAAGGGACCTCAAGGGTTGTCTGGTCCAACCTTTCGTTTACAGTGTGCATGTTAATTATTGCAAGGAGACGGATGCCCACTCAGAGTGGGCAGTTGCCGCTGTGCCGTTGAGAGTGTGTGGGTTGAGCTCTTTTAACCTGGAGCAGCGCTGGCCTTGAAGACGGACACTTCTCACTCCTCGGGCTGTGCCTTGTGGGCTCCCTGGGAAGCAAAGCTGCACAGTGCTGCTTGTTAGGATTTTATTAGTTATCTTCATCAAAAAGGGATTGCAAAATACAGAGGAGGATAAAAACCAAAGAGGCGTTGCAGAAGCTTTGCCTGTTCTGGTGGCTTTTGATGGCAGATTTTGATGCTGAGCTGGGAGTGTCAGAGCCCAGCCTGGCCACACGGCTCCCTCGCGTGTGCCCCTGATCTCCATCCAAGTGTCTGTGCCATGTGTGGGGAAGCGAATGTGTCCTCTTATAATTAGTTCAGCAAATGGGATCTTCTTCCAGATTTCTTCCTTGCATGTTGCATGTTCTCCTATCTCACACGCCTGCGAAGCAGGTGCCGTTACAAACCGTATGATTCCAAGCCGTTCCCTTCCTCGTGACTGAGCCTGCCCCGTCATCTCCCGGCAGCACAAGTTTTTCTAACAGTTGGAGACAAATTACGGGGGGGTCTCAAAAAGATGGTGGCCTGGAATCAATTGCCTCTGAAATGGTGTATGCAGCCTGCAGTCCGCCTGCTTGTAACTGAAGGACACAGGTGAACAACATGGTATGTGCTGACTCTGAAAGTGCTTAAAATGGGCTTGTATAATACAGTATTTGTTGTCTTTTAGAAATGAAAATACGTTTGTTTAGCAACTAACTCTGCTTTGATGTATATATCATTGGTACATATAATTTTTCCGTTGTTTTTTCCCTTTGGTAGGCTCCTACAACATGCTTCTATGCTGGTATGAAGACAGATTTTACAAACTGGTTCTCATTGATTTGTTTAGGAAGTTAAATTAGGGAAAATGCCATTAAAAAGAATGCCAGCTTCCAGAGAGTAGATGTTGGTGCTGCAGACCAAGATTATAGTTTGGAAAATGATGACCAAAACTTTACATTTGACTTTGTTTAGAAATGCCTCTATGCTTTCCCAAGTACTGCACAAGGGTAGTAAAAATATTTGCTGTTGTGCTTTATGCTGTTTTTCGAACTCTAACAGATACTAGAAGTAGCTTAGACCTGGAAAGGAGTTAATGTTGCAAACACTGTGACAGTGGTGCTTGTTGTGGAATTCATGATCCCTGAAAAAGTGTGTATTCTACTGCTTTGTTTTTAAATCCATACATTTTCAGTGGTAGCACGATACTTTGTGATGTGATGAATTTCACTATATGGCTGCGATGTGGATGGTGTAAACTATGAACCAAGGGAGAAATTGTGATTTACGTTTTATTTGCCGTGCCTTCTCTTTGTGCTCCTGTTCTCCCTCAGGATTTTATTCTAAATTCCTCTTCACTCTTGGGCAAAGGTTCACATTAAATAGTCAAGTTGCCACCATTTGTGGAAACTTCCTTTCCCGAGGTGCCCACGTTCAGTTAGTGCGGTGGCCAAGATCAGTTGTAGCTGCTCGTTTTGACAGTGCAGGGTGTTCAGGGCAGCAGTGTCCTACTCTGAAGCACTAACAATGCACCAAGTATTTGCCATATAGGGACATTTTCAGTACTGGGTTCTTTATCTGGTAATATTCTATACTTTTTACTCCCCGAACTGCTGTAGTTCTTGGGGCTGTGGTTCAGATAACGTGATAAAATACATTCTGTATTTAAACGTACAGAACAAAGATGATGTACGTTTGCTAGAGGATCTTGACCAGCTTTCCAGGTATTTCTGTACAACCTGACTGTGGACTATAAGCATGCAGTTGCTGGTTTTACTGGGAAAGAAACTGGGTTGAACACGTAGCAGCACTGACCAGGGAGAGCGGGAAGTACAACGAGCACATTGTCTACCCTGCAGCTGAGACGTACATCTTACACCTACGATGGTTTGTGATGGCTTTTCATTAGGATAATAGCCAGCACTGATGGATCAACATGCAGCACAGAATACTTTTAAAGTAGATTCAGCCTTTTTATATATTTTGTGATGTCTTGCTTCACAAATATGCCAGCCTTCTGCAGACCAAAGGGTTGTGGTTGTTTTAGCAGGTATGTCAGTGGTGGGCCGTGCCCATGAGCGGTGTACGCATACTGACAGAAATTCAGGGTAAACCTGGTTCTTCTGTTTGCAAAGTTTGTACTAATACGTATGGAAGTATTACCTATGATTTTGCATCTGATTGTTTTGTGAAAAAACCTGTGGTCTAACACTGGTGCCTTGTTTTGAGATTGCTGTTATTTAAGACCTTTAGAACGTTCTGTGGGTTTTTTTTCCTTTTCTGAAAAGAAGTCCACTCTCTGTAGTCAAAGATGAATGATAAAGTTGTTTGTCCCTTCTCATGTATTTCATTGGCTTTTCCTTGCTCTTTTCTTCCAATTTTCCCTATAGGAAAACTTGGTCTTCACAGTGATCCTCTGTCATGTGTGTGTTACAGTTTTCTCCTTCCAGTTTTTGTTTTTGAACATTAAGGATGATTTTTTAAGATCCATGAAACCTGTGCTATCCACAGTGGGTTTTTATGGTTTGTATCTGCCCGTTTTATTCCCTGTTCAGCAGCCTGCCTCTGAGGTGATGGGACAAGGCAGTCAGGTCTCAGCAAGAACAAGGCTCTTGGTGCTTTTGAATTCTGATCATCTTTTCTTTAACCGCTTTCATATATATATGTCTAACACAGAGATCTTTGTCTGTTTATATAAAAGCAATGATGCTTTATGATCTGTTTCATTCTCTCTGTTTCAGGCTTTACAAGAGTTGTGATTCAGAAGCATCTGAACTTTTTTAAAGAGGAGCAGTGAGATGGACTAGCTTGTTATATTTCTTTTTCAGAACACAGCTAAAACGGTAGTCTTCTGGGCTTGGCAGTTTTACAGCAACTTGATAAAATAAAAATAATCGTGCCATCGCTATTTTATCTTACTTCTTTCAGATGTGCTTCCTTCAGAATTGTTTCTCTCTTTCATATTCGTGGAGCTGTGCTCGGCAGAGTTGACAGTCTGTTCACAAGCTCTGCCAAGTCGAGGATTTGAGAGAACGTAAACAACTCAGTTGGAAACATGGATAGCAAGCGTGGCGTAGGCTCTAAGAAACGGAGATATGTTGCTGTATTATACAAGAGTTCACTTAATGGAAAAATGCTGTTCTCCCCTTAGAAGGAATGAATCTCCCTTGCTAGCCATTGGAAAGTAAGCCAGTTGTGCCTGACAACTGCACTCCGTTCGGGCAGCTTCGCGATCGAGTTTTTTATTGCACTTTTCCTGAATGAGAAAAAACCTGATTTTTGGCCCTCAGGACATAAACCAATATTTAGAAGGAATAAATCCACATGCTACAACTACCTAGAGGAGCTGATAGAAGGAGCTGCGAAATACCTGTGAGAACCGCGAGATGGGTAGTTATTGAAGAAGTCTTTTCCTACCTATGAAATAGTTGCTCCTGACACTTTCCCCAACTATTTGTTTACTTCTCATGATATTTATTCATGGGCTACAAGTCCATTAATGATGTTTTACAAAACAATGCTCAGGTCCTCACAGATTTTAGTTGTTGCAAACAGGCGTGATTTAACTCAGCTGCTCCTCGAGTAATTTGTGCGTTGCTGCTACTCTCACCAAACTACCAAACAACAGTGAGATGAAAGACAGGTCCTAATTATCTTCCTAAACAGGAAGCGGGGCTTCACTTTTAAGAAACATCAACATTGCCTAGTGCAGTTTTCCCTAAGCAGAGAGATTTCTGTTAGAAGATTCAGGCCCCACACTGTTCTATACAGGCTTTAACTCTCTTTCGTAACTCCACGCTCAGATGCAGATGAAGCGTAGAATAGACCCCAGATCTATTAATTTTTTTTAAGTCAGTCCCATAGCTTGAAGCCCTGCGTCATCGGTACTAGTTTAAGGGAGTGCAGGTAACCCATACTGTAGATTTTGCTGAATTACTTGCCCCTTCATGGCAGCACACTTTAGGTCTTCAGGCTTAAGTTTTGCCTATAGCTGTGCTTCACTGAAAGAACTTAGCAGAAGTTGCTCTGGTTAGCTTTTGTTTGTTTGTTTGTTTGCTTCAGAAACCCAGGAATGTGACTGACACTGTACATCTAACATAGTGTTTAGCAGTTGCTCTCAGATGACCAGAATTATTGGCGGGCATAATTTAAATTCCTGGAAAGTACAGCAACTACCTTTTTAGATAGGAAAATTTGCATTCTACTTAAAAAGTTTCTTGAGAGGTCATATTTTTAAATGAGGTGAGCATATGAATATTTTAAATGTTTTTAAATAACTATCAAAACATTTATACTGGTCCTTATTCAGTGATATTAGTTCTCCAAATAAACTAAGCTCCCTTAGAAGGCAAGGGTGACAGTCGTGATGATAAGGTGCAGAATGCAGAGGAGGTACAAACCAGCCGGTGTTGTATCGTAAGCAGACACAACATAAACTTGTGTTGGTATGCGAGAACATACAAAACAATGTATATAGCAGAAAAACCAAGCAGACGAAGCTGCAGAAAAGAAATGCTTGTGAATAAGATTGTTTAGCTATGATAGATGCATTGTCAGCCTGCTGCAACTAAAAGCTAAATACATGAGTTGGAGAGAAAAAAATCCAATTGAACAAAATCAATCACAGGGGTGTAAGCTATTAAAGGTTGACAAGTGGTAAAGGCTGGTTGTACTGCTCTAAAACTTTGGGGGATAGCAAAGTACCTTTGAGTAAACTTACACTCTTTAAATCAAAAATGAAAGTTCGTTGTTTTCTTTCGTGGCATTATATGTCAGGGGCCAGTATTCTCAGAGACTGTTACACAGTGTGAAATTACTGTTTTACTCGGTTCTTTATATTTCTGACCTTGAGGCTTGATCATTGCAGTCTATCCACCTGACAGAATGGCAGAGTTCAGAAAGAGTTTAGGTTCTGTAACAGTAAAAATCTCTCTTTTTTTTAGGATAAATACTGAGCAATACCATTTATGCAAATTGGAAACTGGGTGACTGTGATTCATTTCATTCTATAGGGAACATTGCTCAGAAAGTCCACACAACTCCTTCATTTGTTTTTCTTCTACAGCTGGAGAATTCACCACACACTTGCATGAAAATGCAAACTGAACTCTGAAGGAGACAATATTTCAGACTGTTTAGAATTGCTTTCTTAAAATAACAAAGCTTCCATTGATTTTTACTTCCCCAATCTGTTTCAGACTATAAGGTTTACATTAAATTTATATAGGAAATAGGGAGAATAGACAGGGTGTGCTCACAGTGTTGGAGGCATGGGGCTTCAATTTCATCTTTCTTTCTGCGTTCATCTGACGGTGTTATTTGACAGTTCTGCCACTTTCTGAGGGCTGAGGACTAGTGATCAGCACTGGCTGGAAGAATGAAAGGGAGCTGGTAACCAAATTTAACTGCGGCAGCTTGCTGTCCTCTTAGCAATGCTAGGAAATGTGCTTCTTTATGCCAGTGAATGCTACAATAAACTGAGGGGTACTAAGTGATGAACAGCAGCCGTAACTTAAAGGTTTTGCTTTATAGATCTACAAGGAAGAAACAAAGCGCACACACACACACACACAAAGGCATGCCTACCCCTAATGTTGGTGAATTTTTCAGAGATGATTTAATCTCTGTTGTAATTTGTGTCCTCTTGCTGCTCTTCCTGTGAGATGCAGCGCTGGGTTATCATGACGCCTCTAGTATCTGAGCTTTTGACACGTACACGCTGGTGGCTCCATTGTACTGAACAAAATAGCAGGTCTGGGATCCAGAAGAGAAAGTGCCTTTGGTCACTTCTAAGCCTATTCTGATCTTTTGGTCCACTTTTATGGGGTGAGGACAGGTGGGTGTAAAAAGTACTGGCTTAAATGATTATTTTAGTATTTTACTGAATGCTCTGCTGTCATGGCGCTTGCCTTAGAGTTAGCGACAGTTTCCGAACACAAAGAAGAAATTGCCTCTGAATAAAAGCGTACTGGAAATGATCAATCTTCCATAGCTGCAGTCAGCTATTCGAACAGAAAGCAAAAAGTCATACGGTAGGTTGTATGGTCTATTACTGGCTTCTGGGCATTACTACAGAGCAGGCAAGGCTTCTCTGTACAGTGGAAGGGCTAGATGTGTAACTGCTAATTATACCTAGACAAAATAGATTTTTATGGTGCGTTTCCTGTCGCAGAATTTATGGGGAGATTAAGGCCAACTGAAGAAACAACACTGCTGCTGTGTATGTGGTAGTTTTCCTTAGAAACAAATAGCAAGAAATATTCTGTGGTGACCTTACCTGCTGCCATGGGGTGGGAAGTAGAAGGGACTTCTCAAATGCTAGTTGTGGCTTTAAGGATTGTCCAGTGTAATTGTAGATGCTGGTGAAGTTATCAAGGAGGTGCAGAAGTGCAGATTATCTTTTGCCTCTGTCACCTATGAGAGTGGTAACAGGCCATTCCATGTCATATTATCCCTACAGAAGACATATGAGAATGGAATAATGTGTATAAATCCAAAATGTTTTTGTTTGAAGAGAGCTTTAAATGCAAGTATGTGGGTTCCTACCTCTTTTGGAGGTGGGTGACAAATTCCTTAGTGGCATAAGAAAGATCAAGTTAGGGCAATGACAAGTTGGTTTTGACATGAAGAGATAACAAAATTGAGAAACCTGCACTGTTAAAATCTTGGCCCCTCCAGTATGTTAGTAAAGCTGTAGTTAAAAAGGCAACTTTGAAGCACAGAGTAGGAAGAGTGACCAGCTGGGAGTTGGCCCAAGAGAGCACCTCATGGCAGGAGGAGTATATCTGTTGGGTACCCAGATATCTTTTCCTGAAGATGTTAGTGTTACACAGAAGTATTTGCTGTCCTTGTGTGTTGAATGTAACCCAAGATAATTCACAAGACATAGTAGTCAGCCATTGTTTTAAAACTTTTCACTGGATTTTGTGTTTGTTTGAATTCTTTTTCTATTAGTTGCCTTGTCGATGAAATTGTGCTTTCTTATGCTAATCTTTGTTCAAGAAACCTACCTTAGTTTTTTCTCTTGATGTGTAAAAGAGTAAGGCTACTCAGACATTCCTGAAAGGCAAAGACAACTGGAAGTCTAAAAATTCCTTAAGTTCCTCCAAAATTTTTAGCCTACGTTCTTCAAATTAAGGGACGTGTGAAAGTTTAAGGGCTTGTTTTACTGGTAAGATCTTTACTTTAAAATAGATCCTCGATGTCGTGCATGAGACAAATCATAGCAGTGGTTGTTTTGACACTCTGGAGTGTAGTTATATTATGCACTGGTTTCCCAAGAGATCTTAAAATTTAACAAGCAGAGACCAGTGTGAGTGATGAAATGAGGCAGCAGTAGAGCCATTTCAATTATACTTTTATTACACAGCCATTCTTCCTCGAGCGCTTCATACTTTCTGTAATGCTTACTAGAGTATGAAGTGCTTCGTGTGAAGGGAAAGGTAGCTCCGATTTGATGAGTAAGTGGGCAGCGTGATTTCAACGTGCTTTGACAGCAGTGCTGGGGCTGTGGCAGCATGGGTAATACGGGAGAGTGCAGGGGAAAAAGAATGCTCTGCTTACTGTCGGTGGCTGAGGTCCTCCTCCGTGAAGGATGAGATCTGAAATTCAGTAGTAGTGTTAGGAACAGGGGTACCTGCAAACGGTTTGGGTTTCTCAGTTTTTTTTTTTTTAAGATGATTTACTGTTTCAAGCCTGTGGTTAACAGTGGTTACCATTTTTTTCCTCCCCAGTAGGCCAGTACAAAAGCTTTAATATTAACCATGCTCACTATTATTTTTTTCATTGCTTATCTCATAGTTATCTACTTGTACTATGAATTATTCCTGAATGTTTATTTCTAATATAGGCTATCATCCAGAAAGGCTATGAAATATTTTGAAGTGTTAGTAATGTAACTTGTAACTTAGATTGTGAATATAAGTTCCCTCTTCATGCAAAGATAGTACCAAGCACTTACGTGTCTAAATATGTATTTAAAGATCCAAAAGTTTTAACCATCCTTCTCGTTTACTACATTTTAAGGAGCTGAAGTTACCATAAGGGATTATATTAAAATAACTTTCCATTTATACTGCAAGAACTACACAGGATGCTGGAACTCCTCTTGGGTTACACAGGTCATTAAACAGCTTTTGTTTCTGTAGTAAATTTATTATGTGCCCTCAACTTGCTTTAGGGTTACATACCTTTCTGTGTTACTTCATGTGCCTCTTGAACCCTCGGCGTGGTCGAACGGCCTCCACCAAACGCCTAACCACTGCAGGTGGCACCCAAAGAGAGGGGTTCACTGGGTGCGTTGGGCGGTGCTTTCGGGGGGACAGGAGCTACGGCTGTTCTTTGGTAATTGAACTGCTGCAACGTGTTCTGGCCAGGCTGCGGCTGATTGCTGTTATTAAATTCCCATCAGAATATACTAACTTCCATTCTAATGCAGCGTTATTAGAAATCTCCCTCAATGTCTAAGGTAATTGTTAATTTAGAGCACTTGTGTCTTTCGGAGATGAGTGAGAAGGGAATCTATTTTTTCTCCCTTTACAAGCAGGCCTGTTAAATCCTTTAGCTGAATGGATAACGATTACAAGTCTCAACTGACAAGCTACAATTTTTTCAATTCCTGAAAGGTCGTTTATAATAACAGAAATGACTAGCACAGCACACCTACAATATCTGTGGTGAGAGGGAACTCTGATTAGAATTTCAGCTGGTACCAAGGGGTACGCTTTTTGTATGCAGAGGGAGGCTGCTAGACTGCTATTCATGTCCACACCTACTCTGGCCAGCAGCAAATAGTCACACTCCTTTCTTATAAATGTGATGGTATAAATGCAAACTGCCTCCATTGATGGAATATTATTAAATTCTTGTGATTAGAAACAGATGCACGACGTTTCCCATTACAGAAAGTATTGTCAGGCTGTCCTGCTGCAGTGCGATGCGAGGGTACGAGGAGAAGAGGGAGAATTCAATTTTAGAAAATACAAAGGAAAAATTTTTTTCTTCTGTTTTCTATTTGTGCTCTGAAAAAAAAAAAGTGAAAAAGGGTGACATACGTAGTGTTTGAGAACAGAGCTGTATCCCTTTGCCAGTCTTGGAGCAGGTTTTGTGTTTTGTTCTTTTTAATTAGCACTTGTTAACAATGCTCTTAAATATGCTGGGTCGAGTGTGGATTCCCTGGGGTAGGTTGAATCGTTCTGGTATAGTGGTAGCACTCTCTAAAATTCAGGAAGTTTGTGAACACTACCACCAGCTACAGGGCTGTAGAGTTTCTACAGGTGTGCTCAGATCTTAGTGAAGTTCCAGTGGTGTTTCTGTTTTGATGTTCCTTCTGTTGCACCTTTGGAACCCAAACCCAAGAGTCTACTGCAAGAGCCCTGCAAGCCTGGGTGTTGATTCAGGAGTGACGGTTGACGTTCTCTTCTTTGTTTGTACCTGCGTAGACTTCAATACCAATTGGGAAATCTTATTTTCTCTTGTAATATCGGTGATCTGAAGTTAGCTACTCATTATGCACCCTTTTTTTTCCACTTTGCCTCTGAGCTTAAAAAAGGAACGTTTTGTTGGACAAAATGAAGTGAATATCTTGATGCAAAGAAGTTCAATCAAATTTGCTTCTTGGCAATTTAGCCAGCCGTTCTGTTCAATTTTGGACGAATGACATACTTCTCTGTTTCCTTTTACTTGTTTTAATCCTTCCTGCATAATAGACCAGTGCAGTATAAAGCATGTTCCGTCTGACAATATGCATACGTATTTTCCAGGAATAAATTAGGATATTTCCCAATGCTCCAGCACATCACTGTTTCATATAGGCCAATAGATCAAAGACAACTACTGTAGTTTCCCTCCTGGGTCTGTTTAAAGCCAGTATAAATGTGACCCTTTGTAGTATGTGCTGTATTATTTAGAAAGCCATTGTTTCCCTAGAGTGAATCTACTCGAAGTTGTTGAATTTGGGCTGCTTTTTAAGTGCATCTTCCTACGGTATGTCTAAATACACCCCTAGTTAGCTAGCAGGCTTGTTTTGTGTAACCACCTAGTAACTATGTGCACCTACCCCCCACCTGCACCTACCCCTCTGCGTTACATTTGGACTGGGAACCAGCAGTCACAAATCATTTATCCAACGAGTAACTTCTCACGTCGTGTATAGAGCCCGCAAATGGTTAATGATTCAGCCAACCCCCACATTGTTAAGGAATCCAGACAGGGGTACGTGGAGGATCATATTTTTATGTGTGTGATTAACCTATGCGAAGTAATTTCTGCTTCTGAAACGTAAATTGTATTTCGTGATCGTATCTGTAAAATAGCTCTGCTATTCTTGTGAACGAAATTGGTGTGATTTCCCTCACAATTTCCCGTGCATGCGTACGAAAGAGAAATGAGAAGTGCTGTGTATGCTTGGGGAAAGTTTGGAGTATGTACCCCAGTCTTTGAGACACTCTTGTGTAGTATGTTCACGAGCACGTTAAGCACTAACAGCATCATTTCTGAAGTATGAAAATTTGTGGGCTTTATTTGAAAACAAATTCATTAAAATGCCACATCATTAGACTGCATATTAGCACAGGAAATATTATTCACCACCAGAAATGAATTGTCAGATCTTTAATATGACTTTAAAATCTTTCCTAGCTTTTAGGTGATGCCATATTACTTTATTGTGAAATTATTATTAAACCACAACTTGGAGGGAAAGAAGAGCAGAATGTTTTCCTCTGCTCTGGAAATGAGAACAAGAAACAAAAAACCCCTTCCTTTGCTGTTAGCAGTACTCCAGGTTTCAAAAGTCAAAAGCTTTCTAGTATCCTGTATATAGTTCTCAGATTAAGAAATGATGGAAAAGCAAGTTGTAATTTGCAGCAAGAGAGTTCTGGAATAGCCGTAGTTCTCTGCCAAATTTGTAACCCCGTTTACAGATACACCTGCTAGATTCTAGGCAGGAACTAGAGAGATTAATATCTCCTCAATTTCATGACCAGATTTCATAATATTTACTGGTTTATAGCAAGTAAATGGGGTCAAGTGATTGATAATATTGCTTAGTCCTGTAAATCGCTGTGATGTTCTTGTTTGCGTGCCCACCCGACTGAGGAACCGTGAGTTGCTTGGTGTCCACGTTGCTGGATGTCACACCAGCTGCCAAGACTGATGCTCAGCCTTGAGCTCGTGCAGTAACTGACCCCACCGTCCGATTGAGCAGTGCAATATAACGCCACAGCGCTTTATTCCTGCTCCGTCCTGCACTGTAGTTATTTATTATCCTCCTTTACACAGTGTAGAACACTTTGGCATACGCTCGGATGAATTACAGCGATGATGAGCGAGGTCTTTCGTTTTGCCCAGGAGACTGAAATTCAGCATTGTGAAAAGTAACCGCCGCTGCTGTCCCCACCCACCTCCTGCCTGAAAGCACGCGGGATGGAAGTGGAGCAATGTTTGCTTAACTCGGCACTGCAGAAAGCACCTGCAGTCCGAATTCCAGCCGTACTCAAAAATGGCTGGTCGCAGAAATCACTTCTTTCTGCTGGCAAACACCGGGCAGCGGTTGCGCGCTTTGGATGTTGATACCGACAGGGCACGTGTGGCAGACTTGCTGTTCCTGGCTCACCTAGGCATGGTCTTACAAGGGCTTGTTATTTAATGAAATTTCAAGCAGCTGAGGTAAAGCATCAAGTTCAGCGTAAACAAATCATTTATTATATACACAAATGAGATCTAAATTACAGTGATTTTTCACCTGATACGGATCAGTGCCAATAGTCACTTCCATGACAGCACGGAGGTGCGAGCGGATGGAGACGCGTTGCGGTGTTGCAGAGCGGAGGCTGCAGGGTGGGGAAGGATGGGGTCCTGCCCCTTTCTCTGCCCGTTTTCTGCTTGAGGGCGCAGACAGGTCTATGGCAGCTGAGGAAACCCTCCTTCCTCCTCTTGCAGTTTCCCTTGAGGGGGTCATGGCTGTTGGGACCTTAAATCTCCGTTCCGAAGAACAGTTCGTGCAAAGGAGATAAAGGGGTCTCAGTCTTTCTCTTCAGTTGCGTTTCATTTCCTTCCCTTGCATAGTTTTTGATCTGTGAAAACTAATTATTCTTTCTGCCAAATCTGATCAGTTGAGAATGGAAAACAAAATCTTGGGTCTGACCTTTCCTGACATTAACGCTACAGGGCTAAAGCAGTTCTAATTGTTTTTTTCAAATGTGTATTTTATAGACAAAAGAATTATTCACTTAATTCCTAATTTGTTGGAACAGTGTTGGCCACTTTGTCTTCAGGAAATAATCAGGCTTGGAAAATGTGACCCATAAAATTTCAGTGAGTGAAAGCGCTGGGGAGCGGGAGCAGAGAGAAGTGTCCGCAGTGACCTGGCTGCTCTGTCAGCAGAGTGACGGCGTGGTGTCGGTACCTGATGTCCAGGGGCCAGGTCCAGTCATGCAGGACTGTCTATGCGCGCAGACGGGCACACACAGTGTGTGTATATCATCTCTAGACTGCATGATTTTTAAAGAAACGTTCCTAAAACTCGGAAGGGAATCTGATTATTGGGGTTGATTGTTCCGTTAACTGACAGGGATGCTAAAAACTGTTTCTTCTACCCTGATGGCCAGCTGGTCTGTATCTGTCTCTCAAGTGCTGGATAAGGTGGTAGCTGTTGTCGTTATCAGGCAGAAAATGATTTTTGCTAGCAAGTCTGACCTTCACTTGAAGCATCAGTGCTGTTAAGTTGTTGGTAATGATACACATTTGCTCCAGCCTGGTGCGTTGGAGAATATTTTCCTGACCCATTTATGCTTCTCCCATGTATTCATAGCGTAGCACTTGCAAAATATTTTCTTTTTCCCGTGCTTTACTTCTAGTGATTAATAGTAAACCTAGTGATGAATGCGAACGGAAGGGTGGCAATTATAATTTCATTAATCGCCTAATAATTGGGGTCCAGGGCTCAACTGTGACTTTAGGCTTCTACATCCTAAGGAATTAAAGAGAAATTACTATTAATCACCCTGTCCCAGCTGCTGACAAAGCCTGTTCTAACAATAGATCTAATCATTTCAAGATGTGCTACAATTAGTGTGGGGATGATAAAGGAGTTCATTGTCTGAGCCAGCCTTTTGGTCCCGGGAGGTTGCAGGAAGGAGCCTCTCTATTACGCCGGTGATTTACCTCTAAATGCTCTGCATTAAAGTCGTGCTTCCCTGGAGATTTATAAATGTTTAAAGCTTTTAATAAACTTAACCTGACTTGCGGAGTCTGTTCAGAGCTGGATAGTTTGTTCCAGTTGGACCCCGCTGTGGTGATTTGGCTTTCCAGTTGCTGGACAGTGGGCACCCCCAGCCAGAAGAAAAGGTGTGGAAATTAGGGATATCGTGTGTTTATGAACTTGTGCATGGAAAAACATCTGGTTGCAGTTGCCTCATTATGCCTTACGTTTTTGACAAGATTTGAGCTGCTGTGTAGATAACTGGGAAATTAGAAAAGAATGTTTATACCTGATTCCGTGTCACCAAAGAGCAACTTTTGAAGAGCATTAACAGCCAGCACAGTGCAGAAAATAGGGAAACGCATCTTATGCTGCGATTTCAGACCTCCAGCCGGTAGGAGCTTTTTTTGTGTAAATCTTTCAGGGAAGTTCTTTGAGTTCACTGTCTCTCTCTTATCTGCCCTAAGTACAGAAATAAATGAAACCACCGATGTGCCAGGGACATTCTGAAAACAAAGACTGAATGCATAGAGAAATAATGAATTTTGTCAAATCTCTGTGTGGAGATAAGCCACAGGTATCCATGTTTGAGATACTGAAATGATGTAACTAAGGCAACTGGGGTAATTTGGCATTAGAAGGAAGCTGGTATCAATGGGATTTCAGGGAGTTGTATACATTTTCTAGAGGTTTATTTAAACTCTTTTAAGCAAAAGTGCAACGTGAAAATCTGTTGAAGTTATCAACACCTAATGTTTATGTTTACCAATCATTCACATTTATGGTAGATCTCTGCAAAGGTTTGGTTTGGGGTTTTGTTGTTGTGTGAGTTTTTTTTTTTTCTTAATAGAAGACTTTAATCCTCTAAAAACAAATAGAGCAAATAGAGCATATTAACCCTTCTAAGCCATGAATTGTGCATTAATTTATAGGTGATTGCATGTTACAGTATTCACAGAATGTATTGTAGGTGCCAGAATATAAAAACAGCCTTCCCTATGTGCAGAAAAACTCAGCTGAGACCTGCTCTGAAGCAAGATTGTTGAACTGAATGTGCTAAAGCATGGGAGACAGTTAAAAGCAAATGAATTTTTGATGTCGGTTTGATGTCGAAGCGGGCTAATTATGCATGGGGTAATTAATGTTGTAAACCAATATATTTTATATATACACATGAAGTACCACCTGGATCATTATTTTGAAGTTGTTAGTCTGAAGGAACAGTACTAGAGCTATGCTCTTTCTATATCACACCTTTATTCAGAAGAGTGGGTGGTTTGCTGTTCCTAGGTAGCCATCCTGAACGAGGGCGTAGGTTGCTGTCGTACAGTGTCAGGTGTAGTAGAAGTAGTAGTGGTATTAGAGTAGTCATGAGTAGTAGATGTAAATGGAAAAACTGCTTTGCAAGGTGTCCCTGAACCGAATACACGTTTTTGAACAGTTGAATTAAAATCTTGACCCAGTGATCCGGTTGAGTCAAGGTGAGTCCGAGTAGTTTAAAGGAATGACCTGAGGTGAAGCCAGCATGATCAAATACTTTATTATTGAAATTGAGCTTTGGAAATAATTCAGTTGTGGTATTTGTTAGTCCTCTTGTTTTTCGTTTACCTCTGCGAGGCACTGAACTGTCTGCTTTGGTCGTTTGAGCTGTCACAATCAAACCTGAGCCCTTCAGCCCAGTTGGTGTTGCTGCTTGCACTGCTTGGTGAAGCGTGCGTCGTAAAGGGAGCACTGGCTACAGCATCCGGAGATTTAGGTGCGTCGGATAAAGAAACAGAAACGGTATCTTTAGCAACTAGGTTCAGCGGAGCTGCAAGGAGCCGCACCTCTTTGTGAGGCTCCATTAAATCCTGGTTCTCTTGGGTGGGTTTTAAGGGTTTTGCCCTTCTGCGATGTGGAAGCAGGTGCCTCTTCCATAAATTGTGCTTGTGCTGATGGGAGAATTTGGAGACTGTTGCCCGTGAGAATTTGTACGCACAACAGTTGTTGCTTGGCAGCATGGCAAGGGGAACTGGTGTGAAGACTAGGGTAGTGGTCTTCTGAATTCAAGTGAATTGGATTTTATGGGACATTCGCTCAACTTTTATGGTATATTTTGATGTTTCTGGGCAGCACTCATTCTTCCATGCAAACTGGTGAAATTAAAGGGAAAATAGTGCCAGGATGTTTTAAGAGCAAATGGACTGAGCTTGCAAGGTGTGCTTGGTTTAACATTCATGGATTAAGTTATACGACTTCATTATTACAGGTGGAAGAGGTGACTGCCACCCTCTTTAATACAGGCACATTAGGATATGCAAGAATAGAAATGATTTAAAGATCGTGAATTTAAAACTCAGTTGCCGTTATTACATCCCTTTTTCTTCTTTATGAAGAGGTCTTTCTGTCTTACATTATGCCATACAGGCAATAACACATGGAAAATTTATTATTTGTGAAATGTTGACTGAATTTTTTCTTCAATAAATGAAGCAAATAAATGAACGAAATACATAAATAAATGAAATTCAGTCTTGTTAATTCATTGTCATTCTCCACAAAATGATTACGTACAGAACTTTGAGAATGTCAAGTGAAGTTCAAAGCTACTAGTCCAAAAAGAGGTCACTGGTATGGTCTGTTCATTTTAAATGATACTGTGAACCACGAAAGTCTCAGCATAGACTAAATAAATGACGAGAGCAGAATTTTTATAACAGCATGCAAGCGGAACATGAAGAACAGGAATACTGAGAAGTAGTATTTCTAGAAAGCAAATTACTTTTTACACTGTTTGCTTACTATTACTGTTAGTTTTTTGGCAAATACTGCAAATACTTAAAAGGCTTTTATAATACTTTTTTACAAATATGGTTATTTTTTGTCTTCCTTTTGAGAGTGGTAATAGCGTTTTGTCACGCAGGAGGAACTAACCCCAGCAGCTAGTTTTGAGACAGAAAATAATCACCATCTTCATACTTGCTACTGAATTACTATCTTTTGTCTTTGCGTAGGCAAACGTTCTCCTTTTCATCTTCTGTCTGAGGTTTGGCATGGCTAAGCACGGTGTAGAAACGGTTCTTTTCTGTCTGTGTTTTGATGCAGTTCCAGTTTGTCAGGAATGAATAGTCATACACTGCTTTATGTTACTAAGGGCTTATACCAAGTAGTAGCTGAAGGTGTGTCCTTTGCATGCCATAGTTATTTAATACTCATGATGGTGATTTTAGTACATTTATACTGTTTTAATGGATTTCAGTATGTAAAGAATTTATAATATTATAGAAAACTTACATGAATCTTAAAACATTCATCTTGCTTTGCTGGTCCTATTGAAGACCGGAGCAGCTGCGTGGAAAGAAATGGAAAAAGCTGTTAATTTGTTCTTAAAACACGTCCTTCCTTCCCTTTCCTAGTACTGTGTTCTTCGTACTGTCTTTCATACTCACTCAGATTTTGATATACGCTGTATAAAAACCACAGCAGTATGATATTGCACCTTCAGCTGAGGATGCTGCAGACCAACAGACTTCGCAATTACTGCGGCATGGCGTTTCTCTGCGAGCGATGCTGTATATTGCAGTGAATGTGCGGGCAAGTGTTTTTATTGGGTTGCGTCTGAGGTTGGCTTTCTCAGGGCAGCCAATTTCTAGTACTCTTTGGGTCGTGAAGATGACTTCTTGTGTTTTCTTCCATGAGTACTACAAATAATAAAATTCCCTTATTTGTCCCTTTCTGTTAAGGCCTGAGAATAGCAGCAGCAGCCGCTGTGTTATGGCAAGTTTTGCCATTTGGGATCCTGCTGGCAAAGAAACATAGCACAGCAAAAAGGTGTCGTGGTGATGGCTCGTTTCACCCAGGTTGTGAAAAGCTGTGATTCATTAGTACCAAATAGATGCTACAGAACAGGATAACTACTGCGGCCTGAAGTTTGACAATAATGGAAAGGCCAGAATAAAGAGGGCTTTAAGGAGAGGAAGCGGGAAAAAGTTCCTCTACCATCAGCTGAAGGTACTAGTTTTCACGTGACATTGATAAAATGAATATGCCATAAAAAGGAATACGCAATAAAGAGAAGTGATAGAAAATTACTGCACAGGTGAATATTAGGAACAGCCAATATTCATAAACCTTTGCATAGGATCCTTTTATGTCCTTTATTATTGTCCTTTCACTGTATCTTCCAGCCATAAGAGCGTCAGCTCAGAAAAAAGATGTATAATACAATTTATGTGACAGATTCATGGTAATCAAGAGATTTATATGATTTCTTCATTTTTTCTTATTGTGATAATATTTTACTTTAAAACTTGAGCCCTGAAGAGAGTTTGGATGCTTTAGCTTGATTCAGTAAAGGCATTCCCATAAGTCTTGTGGTAGAATTAGGACATGAAGTTTTTCTTATAAATGACGTGAGGAAGCTTTCTTACTTACATCAGTCCTTCAGATCCCTAAAACTTCTCTTAGCTAAGGGCAGAAGGATAATAATTACTAGTTACATGGAGATTTTGTTTAGACAAACAGAAGAATACGTTTTTGTATCATGCTTAGATTAATTTCAGATTCTGAAGCTTTCTCGTTACAGCATTTTTAATTTGTGCTCTCTCTAAATTTTGTTGACACTTTTTGCTTCCTGTAATTTAGGATTTCAAGTTCACCTTGAACTAGAGATGCATATCAACTGAGGAAGTCTTCCCATTTCTTTGTTTTAATTTTTGGCAAAAGGTGTGTTTGCAAGTAGTTGTAGTGTCCTTGTCTATGCTATTGGCTCTGCAGCATTGTGTGTGCAGTGGTTCGTTATAATGATTTTTAGCAATAAATGTTTACACTTTTTTTTTTTTCCCCTCTGCTGGTGCTTTGCTCTAATGTGGAAATTGTCTTACGTTTGCTAGAGTTTGTTTTTATTATAGATGCCATCTGTGGAACAACTTGGCTTCCAACTATGTTGGAGAATATACAAGATTTTCAATAGAAGTAATTCTTATGTCAAGACATGGGCATGTTATGGATTGTAAATAGTGACTTTACTGCCAACCTCCACCGGGTTTTACTTGCTGCTCTGTGCAACCCTCTACTGAGCAAAATATTGTCATTGTTATTCTTTAAGCAGTTAAGGACATCATTTCAGTACTGGAAGGGAAAAAAATTTTCAGTATCTTTTCCTTTCTTAGTTTGTTTGTTTGTTCCACTCTGCAGTATTTTTTACTCACTGTGTAACAAAGGTGGCATTGCCTTGTAAATGTAGTGTCTTAATAATCCCATTAGCATTCTTTTTTATGTGTACTGCAATTCAGTTATCAGGGGGGATCTCCCTTGCCCAATTACTGTCATTGCTTACCTGAGGACTGTTATGATATAATGTTTTTATTTATTTGGTCAGAAATGCAACAGCAGGCAGGAGCCCCAGCGCTGTACTAGGCGTGACAATCTTTCCATTACTGAAGTTTTCATAACCGTTTTTTCTGATACCAACTTTCCCCATCCCCAGTGGAGAGAGGTGATGGAGACATAATGTTGGGTAGCAGCTTTGCTGTTGAGAGTCGTTTTTGTCATTTAGGTCTAGCAGAGAATACATCTCGAGGCGCAGGGGAGGGTGTGTGGTGTGGCTCTGATCTTCCCAGTGGGGCACATCCTATGGAAGAGTGTGGTGAAGAGAGTGGAAGAAAGCATGAAACTTGACAGGTCTGTCATATGGGACCTCCAACTATTTTTGTGAAATGGAAGGTCTTTATAAGTCAGCACAATCACATACCTGAATCCAAGAGCCTCATACCGTAATGTTTCCATGGGAAAAACTGTATGTCCAGGACCGATGAAGCTGAGGTTGATAATTAATTGACAGCAGGAGTTTTGACTGCTTCTGTTCTCACCAAGGTGGACTTGGGCTGGATTTGCATCTCTGACCGGCAGCCATCCAGCAGGGGCGTCCTCCTTTAAGCCCTTGAGGCAATGGAAGAGGTGTGGCCAGATGGTGATGCTTTAGTGGTGTGGTGCGGCACGTCATCTGCATTAGGCTGGTGGTTAGATGACTCCCACAGCATAGGGACACTTAGCTGCCTGACCTGGATGATAGAAATCTCTTTTCTAACTTCTGTCACTACGTTCGAGTAGCTCTATACAAAGTGCAGCACAAAGATGGTTCTGCTGGCTTTTGCCCCGTTTAATCTTTTGCTGAAAGATAGCAAACGTGAGTGACAAACTTGACGCAGTGAGTTCCTTGCATCAGCGTAGCAGTGTCACTTGCGGTGCTTCTCCATTGATGCTGAAGTATTTTTATCTCCCGGTTGGTGATCAACATGGCAAATCTTATAAAAGCAAAGGTTTCAGAAATGTACGTGCAGTTACAGCGCTCAGATGATATTCCATATGCGTTGTGCGTGTCTGTTTTACTGAACAATGGCTTAGGAAATAGAAATATTTAATCTCTGAATTGCTAACACATGGCCTGTGAATTTTTTGAGAATTCCATGTTTGTGTCTTGATTTGTCAAATAAGATCAATGAACAGATTGCAGCCTTCATACAGTAAGATTAGGTATTAAATATAAAGTCTGTAAAACTATTATTGCAACCTAGTCTTTGTAATGCTTATGCTTGAAATGACCTCGTAGTGCATGTTTACCTAATAATTTGGTATTTTGGAATGAGAGGCAGGTTTGTCAGTTTTTTCTGCTGGTCACCCTTCCTGTTGGGACAGATCAAATTGCTGAATGAATAAACCTTTCCAACAGTGTCCGTGCAAGAAACACTCAAACTCATCTGTTTTTTTTGTAATGAATCAGACTAACGATAACCAAACTTCTTTGCTCTACAGTTTGTTTCTTAAACCGCTAACTAGCAGACTAACCTCACCGTGGCTATGGCACCCAAAGAAATGAATGGGTGGGACTCTGAAAGCCCTAAGAATTGTGTTTATTTTCCCACAGCATAAAACTCATCTCAGATGTAGCTCCTGTCCTTCAGGTTTCAGTTCTATCGTCTTACCAAACATTGAAAACTGGGCTTTAAAAATTCCTTACCCTTGATGTGGTAGTTTAATTCTGTACTGTAGAAACTGTGAAGAATATCAAACCATTAACTCAATTTTATAAAATTACTAGCTTAATGTAATCAGTCACAAATGAATCTGTGCTTACCTTTTCCATTCACTGGAGACTCTATTGGGCCAAGCGTGAAGGTTTATGGGAGGGTGAGGATGAACTTTCCTCTTGCCCATTAGCCCCATGAACAATGTTGTAAATATGTATTACGAGTGAAGTAGTTATTGAAGCCAAGAAGGTGAACTAATTCTGACTAGTTCGCACCAGGACGTCAATCAGCATGATCACTGCAACTCATCATGCTTGCTCCCAGCAGATGGTCTGATAGCACACCTTAATTTATTAGCTAATGTGAGACACCATATTGATTTAATACTCCGTCTGTTTTACCGGCTTACTGCTATGTGGTGCAATTTTGCCTTGGAGCATGACCTCAATGAAATCAGCTTTAGGTCTGCAACAGCAGTAATATAAATCATATGTCTCACCAAAACACTCCTAAATGTTGACTAGTAATTAAAATTTGCACGGAGGTGTATCTCACCATCCACATAGTATATTTTTATTAGTTGAACTTTGAGCTCATAATCTACTTTTGTAAGGGGGAGTGTGTGGTCCTCATTTAAATTGGTAAGAATCCGTATTTCAGACACATTTTCAGAATTGCATGACTCCTAATTTAACAAGATTTGAGCAGAGGGGTAAATGTCCAAATACCTCTGAGGATCTGAGGACAACTCTTGGGTTTTTTTTTTTTTTTTTTGCTAAAAGTCTTCTATTGCTTATATGAAAATTCAAAACTTTCTGGAATTTTTCTCTTGATCTAAGAAAGTCTCAAGTTTTTTAAATTGAAGGAAAGTTATGAAGGCACGTTTCCCATTACCTTAGATTAATATTTTATTTATGTTACTTGCATGAAGTGTATCTCCAGCAGTCTGAGATCTACGGTCAGGTCTCTCCATTTAACTGCACGTTTTTGATATTCTCTGGGGATGTGGAATCCAATATTTCTATTAAAAGAGAGCACACGCAATAGAGTTTGACTTCCTTAAGGAAAGCAGAATGAAGTTGGCAAGGATTGCTCTATAGATTCATACGCAAAAGTGGTAGGAGGAGGGAGATGTGAGAGTCATGTTCAATTAGCAGCAAGACTTGGTCACGTTGGTGACCTTCAACACGGGGTCACTAGTCTTAGGAAGGTCACCTGTGTAGGTGCATGATTTCACGATTTGTAACAATAGAGAGTCATGCAGGTCCTAGATTTCCAGCCTGTGGAGGCTGGGAATTTTCTGACTACACTTTGGCAAGTGCTCTTCATGCTCTTGCAAAGCATCTAGTTTCTCTTAACCACACATGAATTGTTTTTTGTCTCTGAGAGGTTTCTTTGATAGATAGCTGCCTCCGCGATATGCTTCGTATTGGTACAGCTGTTAAATGTAATACTACGCAAAATTTGACAGACATAAAGACAAACCTTATCATTAATAACCAATAATTAATATAAAATAGTTAACTACTCCCCAAAATCTTAAACTAATATGTATCTTTGTATTGCATTAAAATTTATCACAGATGTGATGAAGTAACAATTGATAGTTGCAGCTTCTAGATGCTTAATTAATCTCTATTAATTAAGTCTACAGCTTTTAGATAGAAATAAGGAACATTCATTAAAAGCAATATGTATTTACACACCGAATTTCTTCTTCACTACCTTAAGGAGAAAGAAAATTATTTATAGCAGTCTTCCCTGGCTTTACTATTGCTAATTAGTTTCTAGTAGTTAATGGAATAGATGAGATTATGGAATTAAACCAATGCAGCTAGAAGTGTTTTGCCAGAGAGTTAGGATTTAGTGATATGCTGAAAAAAAGTTGGTAAACAATAATGGATAAATGACAGCTTGGATTAATTTGAGAGTAGAATGCTCTTTCTTGCAGGTATGATAGTTTCTGAATATTAAGGGGACATTTCCTAGACTCTGAATTCTGAAAAGCTAGTTAAATTAGACTCTAGGAATATTTAAAAGGCAAGGTTATAGAATTTTTTTTAACAAGTGTTTTCTTCCTTCCCATATTATTATCATTATCATCTTAGTGTTTTGGATCTGTGGGGAATAATAGAACCCAAGTCGCTCTGGAAAATGTACTGTGCTTAACACTTTGTAAAATAACTGTGAAAATAAGGAACAGGAAAGCAACGTGAGCGTGGCTTGTGCTAGGAGGTGTATGTAATAGGTCAAGTGTGGAACGATGTCTCGTGTGCTAATGAAGTCACGTCTTCTGTGAGCAGACAAGTGTAAACTTGGGCAAAATCTAACTGTTACCAGTGGTAACCGAGAGTGATCTGGATTGGGTTTGATTTGTGTTCAGGCCCGAGACGTGACCATAGCCAAGATTAATGATGATTATACAGCTTATAATGAGTTCCCTTGTAAAATTATAGAGGAAACTTACCGCTTTAAGAATATTCACACACGTTATGTGTAAGTTTGAGGCATGTTTAGTGCTTTTTAATCAGGACTGGATTAGGTAATGGCTGGCAATGATAATGCCCAATAAGACCAAATAGCTGGTGTTGGAGTATTTCCCTTACTTGCTGTATCACAGGGACCACTGCGGCGTTGTGTCCTGCAGGATGGAAAAGCCAAACACAGATGTTCACCTCTGACTATCCCAGTCTAGTCCTAACAGAGGAAGAAAGACATGATGGTGTCAATTTAAAGATAATTCAAAACTATTTGCAAAAAGAGACAAAGCAAACGTCTTAACATAACAGTACTGGTTACTTAGGTGTGCACCTGTGAACAGTTAAAAAATTAATACAATTGACTGTCAGTTATTCTTGTGCTGACCAGGCAGTTCTGATTCCCTCTTTGTTTGAAAAGGAGTTAGTGTTTCTTCTGAAATTGGGCTCTTGCTAAAGATTATAGCAGCTCTTCAGAATGAAACTCATTTGAACCAGAAAATGAAATGTTAGTTACATGTCATTGCAGATGAGGATTTTTTCCTGAGATCCTTTTGTTTGATATAAATGTGTTGATTTCTGTGAGACAAGTGTTTTAAAGCGCTAACTCTTTGATACTCATCTTGTGAGCAGTTTTCAATCTGACTTTATTTTCCCACCAATAATACATTTCCTGCTGTTTGGAAACTACATGCAGCTGGCAACATCACTTTGAAATATTCTTATGTTAAAATGTAACACACAGTGAGAAAGGGAACTACGCTGATGTTAATTCTCGGTTTAGCCGTGCCAAAGATTAGCGACTAGGCATTGTGAAGTAAAGAGAGGGGCTCTGAAACAAATGTGGTGGTAAAAAGATGATGCGTTTGGCCTTTGCTGCAAGGGCATCTGGCAGATCTGTGTTGACATTGCCACAGAAAAGACTTGATCGATCCTAAATTAGACTTGTCTTGCCTAGGTCCACAGGCTATTGCCCTTATTTTTAATGAAGAACAAAGGTTTGACAGTATAGTCAGCTTCTCACGTGCATGACAAGTAGTAAGGATGCTGGCACAAGCTCTGCGTCCTCAACTATGGAACTGAGAAAAAGTTTCAACTAAGCGTCACTATGAGATTTTAATACAGTCAAAGTAATCTGCTTTTGATGGTTTTTTCAGTAATGGACTAAATTGAGATGGCCAGAAAAAGGGTCAACCAGAACTATTATCGTCTGATGAAGTCTTTATAAACAAATATAAACAAAACACGCTGGGGACTGCTAGGCAACCTCAGTAATCACCACCCTGACGCCCTTGACATGCTGTAGCTGTGCTGGAGCAATCTACAGCCAACAAGAACCAGACCAAAATGTACCTGGCATTGTCACAGCCTCAGGTGTGCCCTGGCAAGTAAAACAAAGTGGTTTAGTACAGACCTAATGTGCAAAAACTGAGCTTAAAATAAATGAACTCATTTGGCTGAAAGTGATTAAGAAACACATGGATCTGGAGGGGGTTTATCAGTGGGGACTGGGCTAATTTGGTGGAAAGACATCTTCAGGGGGCACCGCTGGAGTCAGAGGGCATGGCCTAATACTTCCAAATTAATAATGTCTGAAAACAGGTTTGAAATCCCAGGTGGTTTCTTAAATTGGTCTCTTGTTTAAATAAGGTAAAAAATGTATTTTTATGTGAGAGCTGACCATTCGGGAATTACGGGAGGAAATAACTGTTCCCAAAATGATGTATGCAGGTTTTGTGCGCATCTATATTGAAAAATATTTTAAAAAAATAATACACAGGGAAATAAATTGTGACTTGATTTCAGGATGCTGATTAATTTGGTGCTCAGTGCACATTTCCCAAAAAAGGTTAATGAATCTGTGAACTAATGAACTTCTTTTAATTAATACAAGTTTCAATTTTCTCAGTGCAAGGGCATTAGAGAAGAGAGAAATGAATATCACACAAATAAGCACATATTCACCTCATTTTTGTGAAGTAAAAATACAGAGGATTGAGTTATTTTGCTGCTTTTATTACGAGACACTTAAGGAGCAGATCTGTACGTGCGCGTGTAAATATACGTCGGTATGTCAGGACTCTCTCCAGAGTGTTTTTGTAGGTCCAGCTGAGGCTTTGTTCCTCTGAGACTCGTTTTCTCTGCATGGCTATTTCACAGAGGTGAAATCCCTACGAGCCCAGCATCACCGTTCTCTGAGTTACCCTGGCCTATGGAGCCGAAGCTGGGAAGGTTCCCGCTCGGTGCGGAGGCGTTTTCCCCGCGCTGATGGCTAACGCTATATCACCCGCGGGCCCTGAGCAAAGGGGCAGCTTGTGAAAGAACGCGCTCAACAGAGTGCTCAAGGAGGGTTGGCAGGAGCTGAGCGGCGGAGGATCCTCGGAGGAGCGCTCTTCCTACCGCCCCGACTTTGCCGGCGGTGCGGTTACGGAGCGGTTCCTGTCGCCCGGGCGAGCGGGTAGCTGAGATGGGAGCTCAGCAGCTGGAATGTAAAAGTCGCTGCCTGCCCCCGGCCGCTCGTCTGCAGAGCGGCTGTCAGCGGTGCGGGCTGTGCTCGTGCTGACGTGACGGCGCGCAGAGCCCTCCGAGGGCATGAGGAAACATATGTTCGAATGCAAACTTCCCTGTGGCCTGCCGGTGTCATACCGCACCTCTTCATCCCCAGCCATCCCGCTGACCGTGTCGCGGCTCTACGCTGTACTAGGAAAGGACTGCCGTCACCAATTTTTTTTTCTGACTCAGTTCCCTCTTTCAGTATGGGATTTGGACAGTGCTTCATGCATCAGCTTTTTGGAGCCCCTACTTCCGTGTGAAATTGCAAGGCTCAGCCTGATATAGCTCGTGGTCGTCAGAGGGCAGATCCTCCAGGGCTCCTCTCTATTTCACAGTCTACGTGCAGCAAACTTTCCAAGAGTGCAAGCTGCATGTACAGCGTCAAACTAGGGAAGTTTTATCTCCTCTATAATGATATTAAATACCTTAATAAAGAAAAAGGTATTAAATAGATCGTTCCTATTTATAAAAGTAATATTTATGCTGTTATTCTGCTAAGTAGCTATTAAGGATTGTCAAAGATGATTTGTAAAATAGGAAGCTGGAGCTTAATTATGTACTTGGGTAGTTAGCAGGGCTCCCGGTTACATCCTCTTTCTGAAGCAGGAAATTTATCGAGCTCATACACCAAAGTGAAGTAAGTGGATGTGAGGGAGAGCGGGAGGAAAGAGCTGTTGAGGAGGGTCATTCAGATGGATGCTCTGCTCCACTTTGAATTGTAGCCCAAGCCACCCTGTGCTTGGGTAGCACTGGCTGCCTTTTGAGAAGCTCACATACAGTTTCAAGAGTCCCTTTTTATTTTAGCTCATGGATGCAGCAGCTGAAAGATTTCTCTTGTTTTTTCTTTCCTTAAATTTTCTTCCAGTTTCTCGGAATGAGCTTTGTTGTCAGCCTGTGATGCTGTACTGATGGCAGTATTGCAGTTCTACACCAGAGTTACTCTACCGATGTGGAGGACTCTGGTGAATGTGGAAAGAAATCACTGTCTCTCTGTACTTGCTTGTTTGTCTGGTCCGAGCTGGTGGTCTGTAGGAGAGGAAGTAAACCGCTGTCCGTGCAGGGCGCAGAAGGGGCTTGCGAGGAGTAATGAGGAGCCATAGAACCTACACTTGTTTCTATCCCAAGGGTGGGCAGGTTCCTGTCACTTGGTTGATGCTGAAATAGTTTTACATAATCTTTCAAATCCTTCAGGTTTTTTTAGTAGAGAAAGACCCCTCTTGCTTCCAATATAAGGGGTATGATTTATAAATGCCTTTATATGTTTTAAAATTCTAGTACTAAATAAAAAAAAATTAAATTATTTTATAATCCAAATAAATTACCTATTATATTTCAAACATCATGTTAAGCAATTATTTACCTTCCATGAAAACCATTAAGCAAACAAATTTATACCAATTTGGTGTCTGCATTTTCTTTTATGTTCTTTTGAACTAGTTTTGTTATTTATGGTCTAAAGTATTGACGGACCTACTCTATGAATAAACTTCTGCTAAGTAACAACTTAAAGATTCTGTATTCTTGTACCCCTCCCACTATTACATATGGCTTTCAAAGCTGCTTTTGAAGAGTTTATATAAAGCTAAAAGAACTTAGAAAAATTCAAACTGTAAGTATGGTCTCAAGAGCAATCAGTAAGACTGGCTTCTCCTCACTGAAAAAACGCCTTAGTTTGTTGTATTAGTTGCATTAGTAAACAATGTGCTAGCAACAAAGTACAGAAAATGGAACTGACTTTGTTGCTTTGCATTTATCAGCATTGCTGTGCTTCTGTTTCCAGTTCCAGGAATTGTGTTACTGATGAGGTGACGTGTCTCTGATTAACCTTACAAAGGTACGCAGAACAAGGGGAAAACTATGATATTTGTGTGTCTTTAATAATTCACACTTCAGGCAGATAAAGATCTCCATGTGCCTTGCTTTAATGTACTGCTGCGATCACGGTTCCCTCTGAAGCACTCACAGCACGGATCCGTCGAGGCTGCTGTTCAGGTAGCGGTATGGGTTGGGGAGCCGCTCGAGGAGCAGTATAGACACCCGTGCCATAAACGAATGCCTCCTTTGAGCTGACAAATAAAGCATCTTTAGAATAAGAGTGCCTTGAGAAGGGGACTGTGCGTTTATAACGTGCACAATGAACGTAAGTAAAATCAATGCCAGGAAGCAGCTTAATGCCCCAGCTACTTCGTACTGCGTCCAGGATACTTGGGTGGATGCCGAGCAGTAAAAGATTCAATGTTTTCTGGTGAAGGCCCAAGTGTCTCAAGAGGTTGAACACAGCTCCTGCAAGGGCTGCAATGGGTTGTCTTGCAAGCCCCTGTTTTTCTCCCCAGCAATTATGGGAAATCGGGCGTATGATGATTAATCCGCGTGTTACGTTGACTGAGCTGTTTGTATGAAACCAGCTCTGTTAATACACAGCTCCATCTGTAGAGAATACAGAATATTCAGGCACTCTGATGGAACAATCAAGAAAAGCGGCTCACATTCTTCCTGGGAAAGTACTGCGAGAACACAGTGCAGAAGTAAGTAAATGAAAATGTTACCTCAATATGAAGTGATGGTATTCCTTCAGTGCTTTTGTAAGACTTTGTTCAAAAACACGTTCCCTCTAATGTTCAGCAAGCTTATTTGTGTTTTGAAAATAAAATTTGGCTTGCTTCACTCATTTTTAACTCATGTAAATATTTGCCTGTATTTTCATATTTAAGTACGTTGTATTTCTTCTTTCCACTGTCACAGATGTAGGCAATTTTCTCTCCCTTCCCCCCAGCATTTTTTTGGCAGCTAATGAATGCAGTCCTTTGGATCTCATCTGATCTTTGGCAGGATATCTGGAATTGATGTCCTAGGATGTGTGTAGCTAGCTCAGTAATGATGTTACAGGAAAACTAAACACTCCAAGCTACAAAGCTCTATTCAGAATTTTTATCTCTGATCCAGAGGCAAACTGAAACCTGCCATAGTCCAGTGAATCACAAAGTGAATATTCAGTAACGCACACAGCTAGCCAAGGAACGAGAGGGTGATCCTCCAAGGAAAGCGTAATACCGGCAAGTCAGAGTGCTCGGACTCCTTGTAAGGGGATTGTTATGTATTCTTGAACAAGTTGCTTAATTGTCTCTTCGTTGTCCTGAGAAAGCGGTGTAATGATGTAATACACGGTATTGTTAGTATGTGGGTTTACATCCATGCTCAATGTTAAGATCCCGCTGTGCGGGACTGTAAAGTCAGTTTGCATTTCACCTGCTTAAAACTAATTCCTGCTTCTACAGGAGTGATGCTGCAATCCCATCTAGGATTTATCCAGGGTGCTACCAGGTGCCAAGAGCTATCAGACAGTGCGTGAGCTGATGTGAGGCAGGTGGAGGACTCTGTCACTCTCCTCATCTCTTTGGCATAATTCATTAAACACTTCTACCTGTGTCACTTGCAGGTAAAACCTACGGTGGAATTACTTGTCTCTATTCCCGTTAATCCCTTGCCTGTCAGCTCTCATCAGGCATTACATTCTGCCTGCCTTAGCAATTTTGAACATGCAAATTCTGCAGCTGATGAAGTGCTGCTAGACTGTCTCATATAGGTGTATATTATGGATTTGGGAGTCACATATTAATCTTACAGTAATATTTCTCTTTGTAGTTTGGACACTATCTAACACAGTTTTTAATAGCAAATAATTGAAATCCTTCAATTTTTTTTTTGTGGAACTAGACATTTATATATTGGTTTCTGCTGAAACATCAAACAGCCAAAATCCCAGTTTCAGTGGATGAAAGTGTGCTCCAGCACAAGTTGTTAGGTGTGTAATGCTGTCAGACATTTTACACGCTGGTGCCTGCATTGACAGTAGCAGCCCTAACGCTTTACTGATACCTAGCTGCCCGCAGGCTGGGCACCAGCAGTCATTTAAATGTTAAATCTGTCTAAAATAGCAAGTCAAAAAGGTGAAGTATTGTCTATCTCCATCAGCTTGCTGAAAGAGGACACAGAGACTGTAGCTGTGTCCTCAAGTTTCAGCTAGGACACATCAACTTTTTAAGAAGCACCTTGTTCAAGATCCTGTTAAAACATTGTTTAATTTACACACGTTTAATTTCCTTCCTAGGCTACTGCACTGGTTTAATTCTGACTCAGTATATTGCGCTGTCTTAGGAAAAAGACCATATCATTAGCTGAATTTTATTGTGTCATGTAAATAACAGAGTACTGATAAAAGAGATTGCTGTGTGTATTACAATGTTTTTTGTAGAGAGAGGATGATAATTTAGCTGTCCGTGGATTTTAATGCAGTTAAAGTCTTCCCCATCCTGAGCAGTGCAGTGAAAGTGTTGTCTGAAGTATTACCTTTATCGCGCTGAGCACCGCTCTCCTTCCAAACAGTCCTGTTGAACTCGAGGCAAAGTCAACTCAGAAGAGAAACCCCACAGATTTGTGACAGACCTACATGTTCTGCAGCAACTGGACTCTGTGCTTCTAAACTGGTTAGATGAGTATGTACCCTGTCTGGAACTAGTTCAAATATTTATGGCCAAGGGAGGTTTTATCTAATGCCGTTTGTGTCAGATGTCTGCTTGTTAATGTTGAAATGTTTTCTGCTGTATTTGGAAAACTATAGATCTTGACTAGGCACTAAAATTTTGCTCCTCCGTATGACTTGTAGCTGCGTAGCTCATGTGGGGCGTGATACGTTTCACTTCACTTGGCTTCGACCCAAAATACCCTTCCTGTAATTTCCTTTGAATACACAAATCTTTAAACAGCTGAAGCTTTAGAAACCATTACTACCAGGAAGGTGGAGTTTCATCCCTAGTGACAACCAGTACTGCACGTACACGTGTGAAGACGACCTTACTCCTGTCTCCGTGAGATTATTCAAGTTGAATCGCCATTTAAACGTGTGGTTGTTACACATGCGGAAATACACGTACTCACATCTGCGTAGTAAAGAGAACGTTTCACTGTGAGGTAGGTTTTACCACAGAGCTTCAGAGGACTTAGGGGTGGGGTTTGGTTTAGTGACATTTGCTGGAAGGGTGGTGATGGAGCCAATAATCCTGTTATAGGCTGGAACCAGTGTCAAAGAAAACATATGTATCTCTTCTTCCAGCCACCTCTTTTGGCTGCTCTTTGGGCGCTGGTGCCAAATAAATGAATAAATCATGTCAGGCCTTTCAGACCATTCATTCACTTAATTTTTTTTTTGTTGTTGTTGTTGTTAAATAATTTCTTATTACTCTAGGAATAGCAATGGTTTTTTTGCATGAGTTTGATTTTTCAGATTCGTACACTTATTTGCTGTGTGTTAAGCAGAGCCCTTTCCCTTTTAAACTGGATTCTGTGTGGGTATGCTTACTTAAAAATAGAATACTCAATTTTTGTTATTTTTGGAGTATAGGTTTCCCTATATTTCTGAGAGCTTCCAGTGACCAATACCGACTTTGGACCCTGCCTGTGCTGCTTCTGGAAGAGTAAAACTCTCTTTAGTTTTGCTTTTCTAGTTCTAGTACTTAAATGCTGGTGTAAGAGGTTGTTGCTGCTTTTCTCCTTTTTTCCAGAACATGGTTAATGCGATTCATTAAAGGTTTAGGAAATGGTCAAATGATCAGAACTAGCACAAGAGATGAGCAGCGGTGTGGAGCGTGAGGTACAGGAGGTAAAGGTAGATCTGCAGTAGCCTGCAGTAAGGTGGACAAGGCTTCTCCAGGTCTGCAACTTCAGCTTGCGGTTTGACCCTGTGTTTCTGTGGTGAACATGAGATACCCCACTGGAATAGCTACTGAGTAACGGGAGTACCAGCTGGAGAACATCTCTCCTGCTCAAATCCTCTCATAGCTTATCCATCTCTTAACAGTAATAGTGTGGCAGGATTAAAATATAGATGTGTTTTCGAAACACTGAAATTACAAATTATGTAGGTTTATTACTTTTATTCATGCTTTTACTAAGAGCTGTTTGAAATGATAAAGCTCTGTCTTTTGATGCAATTGTGTGTATTCCAAGGGGAAAGCTGTCTCCGGCAGAAGGTATCAGGGTATGAATACTGCTGAATGATTCATTTATAAGTTGCTTTTTTCTGTTAGGAGTTTTTCTGTTATACTTTCTTCTATAATACCTAAATTTTTGCATGCGGTAATAGGCTCATATTCTTAACACCTTTGAGAAGGTGTGATGTTACTTTGATCTCAGGAGCCGGACAGCTTGGCAAATGAAGCATAGCGGACTTCCTTAAGTAGCCTTAAGGTTCATCTGGAAGTGGGGCATGTATATCCCTGTTTACTCCGCGGTGTTACCGAAAGGTACCCTGTTCTGGGTGCATACACGTGAACGCAGCACAGCGAGAGAAAACTCCTGGTCAAGGCAATGAGTGATCAGGGAATCTGCGTGTTTTTCTGGTGTGCTTGTAGGTGTCTGATGTGCATGAGCGTCTGTGTGTTGAACACTAAGACAACCACTTAAATTCTTTAGAGAGGTTGAGGAGCAGTAAGCAATGAATGGGATTATTGACCCACTTTAATAAATGGCCTGTTGAAAGAAATCGTTTATGTGCATATAGTATTTCTTCTATGCTACATAAAATCTCTGATGTGGGCTTGACAGATTTGTTCAAAGAAAATATTTATTGTACCCTGAACTACATAACATGTCTTGGTTATTGATGTTTCTTGTTTTTGCTGTCAGAGAATGATATTATTGCTTTTTTTTTTTTGGCATTATTCTTAATAGTAAAGAGCTAGGAGTTCCTCACCTTCGCTGCAGTGCTTCACGCGGTACTCACTGCGTGTGATACGCGTGTCTGTGTTAATGATCTACAAATATTGATATTCTTCACTCCCAAAATTGTATATGCTTTTTTAATTCCACTGCTTTTTCAGAGGGAAGAAAAATAAGCTTAAACTTGTGTCTTAGATGTGATTCAGCTTAGTCTTTTATTATTATAATTTACATGGAGCTTAGATGGCTTAACAAACAACTTTTTTTGGGTCAGCTAGATGATGCTGAGGCAGCATAACACACTTTTCTGCAGCAGTTACCTTAATTAATAGGGCTCTTGCATGCTTTCTGTGAGATCCTCGATACCAGCTTCAAAAAAGCCTCCTGGTTCTTTAACCTTTCTGATCGGAAGGGTGTTACTGGAGGAAAACAACTGCTTGAAATGAAAAACAGTCAAAATGGGTTTAAAAATTTTTTTAGAATACAAATTGTTATAGAGCTGGAAATATGGGGAGAGAAGGAATCTCGGTACGCAGCCTGTTCTGGAGGTCTAAGCTTGAAGATAAACAAGACAGTTCGTTGAGATTTTCTTGTATTTCTCAAAGAAACAAATATATCTCTTGTGTCATTGTCTGTTAAGAAAATGCTGGTGTGAGTAATATTTGATGCAATATATTCCTATTTGTTTGCATCTGTATGACATTTTGTTAAACATAAAAGCAAATGGGAAAATAAGGTGCATCGGGGAATGTTATGGCTGAGAGGGAAGTTTATCACTGAGCTGTCATTGACAACTGAAAGAATTCATAGACTCAAGTGTCACACGATAACGCGTTGCTAACAGCAACTTATTTAAGTATATCATTCTGAATTTAATCCATGTGCTACCTTCAAGGTTAGTAGCTGGAGGATACTTGGGATCAAAGAAGGCAGAGTATGAAAGAATCTATTAGAGTCTAAACCAAGTGCTTAACTGAGGATGTTGAAATGGGTTTATCACCTGAATCCAGTTCAATGAATCTGTGTCTAGCACTGAGTCACTTGTAGTGTTTTGGTTGTCCAGAAAATGGTCCTATTCCTGAGGACAAGGCATCATGTGTACCCTCATCATCCAGAAAGTGATGCATGGAGTCAGCTGAGTTCTGTCTTCAGAAGTAAAGTAGTGAGATGTCCGTAATTGCACTGGTAGGTTAAAATGCTTGGATAATTGAGCTAGATAGTTGTTTCTGGATTGAATGTCAGTGGTGGTGTATACAGGGGTTTCTCTGAAGGAGAGGAGTGGCAGATCTCAGTCACAGCGAGCAGGTGGTGGTGACTTCAAATAGCTTTCTTCAGTTTCATTTTGAGGTCATTTCTAGGTGTTTCTGAAATAAAGATGCCTAAGTTGAAAGACTGGTGTCAAAAGCATGGAGTCACTCAGTTAACACGCTTCCCTCTCGCCTAAAATACCATAACCTTAACATGGGACTTGTTTCCTATCACTGCCCAGCAGGATGGAATCCATGCTTCCAAATACACTTTTCGCCATTTACAGCTTTTGATGGAGTGCCTAAAGCTTGATGTGTAGCTTTGGGATGTTTCCGTATCAAGTGCCATGAATCAAATTACTTTCTAACACAATGGGGTTAGCACCTCTCCTGCGGTGATGAATGTTTTTGCAGAGGTACCAAAATAAATGCTCCGTAGCAGCAAGGTTTATTCCGTATTTCAAATAAAATCTGCCCACTCGTCCACTCTTCAGTGATCTAGAGAGCAGCAGAGGAGATTGTTTTCCTTTGGGGTAAATCCACATCATGGGCTCTTTGGAATTTCTTGTTCCCAGGACACAAATTTCACTGCGTGTGTGGGACACCTAGCTATGGGAAAGTACCTGTGAACTGGTTCTCCATCCTGGTATCCTTGGCAGCGGGAAGGAAAACCAAATTACACAGCCTGGAAAGTCTGCTAGTGTTGATATCTTGGTTTTTTAAGTCTATGTGTGTGTCACTCCTTAGGTGGGTTTGTCATTCTTTCAGATGGAAACAGTATATATGGGAGTTTCAGGCCTTGCAAACTGAGTCCATGTCTTGAGCAAGCGTGCACGTTAACTTCTGGCTACTTTGCTGAGGTAAATTCTGTCTCTCTGGTGAAAGAATTAACCTATCCATATTTTCTTCTTTGCCTATTGGAAGAGTAGAGAAATAGGAACACTTTGACTTTCTGTAAGGTGGTTCAGACCTTATAATAAAATCTTATCATAAAGTATGAATTGTTTTGTCTTTCTATTCATTATATGAGTAAAGAACATCATAATTTCTATTTGTTGATGGAGTTATTGAGTCACATAGGAGTATTATAGAGAATTTAGATGATGATGGAGAGAAAAAACTGAGACACAAATGGGACATTTTAGGGACAGAGACATTGTACATTTTGTGAAAAAGGAGACACACACGCACACGAATACACTGACATCCATAAGCAAATTTTAAAATAATTGTACATGTATTAGCTTCCAGAGTCCTTTGTAGTGTTTCCCCAAATCAAAAGCTTTGACATGCAAATAGTGTTTTCATCCTCCTGAAATGTTAGAATAGAAAACCCAGGGCTATATTGGCAGTGAACTGTGGTTGCTTTCTAAGTGATTGTTTGCACCAAATGCTCGCCTATTATTGACAGAGCAGTTTTTCTTCAGGTGAAGGTTCACCTTCATCTAGTGTACAGGACATAGTTTGATGTGGAAACTTTTCTTTTTTACAAATGTAGGTTGATAATTTACATGGGGTATTTTCTAGACTATCAATTTTAGACTTTCCTTTTGGATTACGTGTTACTAATACATTGCAATTTCTCCAAAATGCTCTGCAAGGAGAGACCTATTGCTCAGTGGTTTTGTGTATAAAATACTGGCCTTCCACATCGGGTACTGTATTTCACATTGAATCTGAAATCCCTATGAGGTAGACTGAACTGCTGAAAACCGTTTGGGTAGCTGGTGAAGGCCCATAGAATAGCGGAAGAGATGTTTAGTTTAGCTTTTTTTTTGGCTTAGGTCTTTCAAAGTCATGGTGTCAGAGCTAAGGTACCTCCTATTTAAAAGGATTAGAAATGTTTTAATTCTCTAAATTGCAAACTCTACTGAAATTCCTGCAAAGGAAAAGGTGATACATGATTAACTTTAGGTTTTTCATACACCTCAGATACCCATGTTATGAAGTCATTTAATAAACTTGATATTTTAGTCTACATGTCTGTAAACATCCATAACTAAATATCTGTGTAGATGGGAAGAATAATTTCACTACTGTTAACTGTTTGGTGTCTGATATGAAGGTGTTTTCCCCATTCGTGGACTAGTTCTCCTCAACACATTTGATTTATGTTGGTCCGCTGAGGGAAGCTCGAAGACAATAGCACTAAATTATTTCTGAACAATTATAGGATCTGGAGTCTTCCCAGGTGTTCACAGTGAGAGGGGAAGGATATTACTTTTGGTCCATGACACAAACTATTTTCTTAGATATGAAATCGGATTACCCCGTAGCTAGATATGTTTTGAAGTAACCCATTGGAATCCTTTTGCATCTGATGCCCTTTCAGTAATGTAAATTTTTTCAGCTTTTCTGCCAGGCTTTGTATTTAGTTAAGGATCTTCCTCCCAAGTATGTATTTAAAATGCTTAAACTACAGCTAAGCTCAGTCTAACGTAACTTTAAACTTCTTTATTTCAGCATTTTAGAGCTTCCTCCTGTTATGTCATTCAGTAATAAATAGGAACGCACACACACAGAGTCAGTGTTAAGGCATGAAGATGAGGTTCAGATAATGGAAACAGACAGGTGTTGAAAGATATATAGGTATTAGATATAATATTCTATCATTTATCATAGAACTCCTGTTGCCACATTTTATTCATTGGTATCATAAGTGAGACTAACCTTGAAGGTATCTCAGGCTGAACAAGGGTCAGCCAGAGAGCCCAATGAGGTAGTTGATTTTAAGTGTTGTGTTGGCCAGGTAAACCTGCCATTGAAATAATAGCTAGTGTGAAATCAAAACCAAAATTTTGATTTAACCAAAATAAAAATTAAAACCTCATTTGGTGGTGCAACAAATTTTGCAAGGCAAATCCTCTGCCTGTTCTCACTTCACTGTGGCTACCGTATGAGGGAGAGAAAGGCACACACACGCGCACGCTTGTTGAAAGAAATTCTACAATAGGTATTTCAAAAAGAATAAATGTCTCTGAGAAGAATCATATTCACTTCATCATGTAGCGTTTATATTAGCACTGCTGCTTTACTGGAGACAAGGGGATGACTTATTAGAAAAAAATTACTTGTGCACATTGTAATTGCAATAGGTTAAGAATCCGTAAGTGCTGTCCCAAATAATGGAAAGAAAATGGAGTCATTTAACCTCAGAAACTCTCTTTTATATTTGGTATATGGGTATCTGCTGGAATTGTCCTTTCCAGTCTTACTTTTTATGTTATTTTGTGTCAGGCTTTTTGGTAGATTATTCTCAAAACTGCAGCAAATTCTATCTAAGATGTCTACATTCTGCATAGAAACATGTAAGAACCGCAAAACAGGAATCTCAGTAAACGATTCTGTAGCATCAGCTTCGGCATATGGCGATTCACTCTTGTCCGAAGTCATGCGTACCATTTGCAGTTCATTTTGAGACACATTGAGAAAAAGTGCAATTTGAGGTGCCCATCCACTTGCCTGGCTTCCCCGCGGAGAGCTGCATTTCACGTTGAAGTAATGTAAATACAAATGAAATCTCAGTCTTCTCTAATTTTAAATGTGGTTGACTATATCCAAAACCATCTATTTAGTGAGAAACTTGGACTTAAAATCTAGAAATCATTATTCCTACTTGTGCCTCAATTAAAAAAAACAAACCTAGGCTTTTGGGGGTTGATTTTATTCATGGTAAGATCATGCTACTATTAATTTAGCAAGGCAGGCTCCAGGTCTTACAGTTCAATGCACAGACAGTAGCATTATGTTTTGCTCTCCGTGTTCATGGAGGTGTTTTCTGGAGTATTTTTTAAACAAAGGTATTTCCAATATATCAATTCTACCTGCTGCAGCAATGTTAACAACTGCTGGATCGTGAACTCGTAGAAAAGCAGTAGAATGTAACAATATTAATGAAGTCCTTAAAATGATGGCAGTGATTAGAGTGATAATGAGCAAACCTCTTCTGTGTTCATTAGTGGCAGAAGAGTATATTTTTATTACGGAACCGATTTCTGTAGGAGCAGCTCTTAGTGTGATTGAAGTCTGAAGGATCATTTGTATTAAATAGGACAAAATTATGTATGGAGCAGGTATATGAATCACCATTCAAGGTTTTATAGCTTTTTGATTTCCAATCAAAACGTATTGTTACTGGTAAGTGACTGCGACTGACTTGTTCTATTGTAGCACCCTTAGCAATGTGGCATTGTGTTTTTGTGATTGTTTTTGGGTGAGAACTTGAGTATAATTCAAATCAGGAAATAAAATCAACATTGATGCTCTTGCAGTAAGTGAAATAGGAACATACTAATGATGAAAATCAAAGGCACTGCTTATGTGAGCTGAATTGCGGGACTAGAAAGCATAAATAGTTTAAAAAATTGGCAAGTAAAAATCCATACTCTGAATAGGAGGACAAAGTCAGGCTTGGTGGGTGAAAAATGTCAGTTTTACTCCCTTTTTAAAAAAGATTTTTCTGTATTTGTGACCACTATTTTCATTTCCATTTCATTTTTCTTCTTCTAACAAGAGGCTGTGCCGCCCCATATCCTTACTCGCTCAATCTGCAGAGTGGATGGATAGTTCTTACCTTAGCAGAAAAGATTGAAAAAAAATGAACCCAAACACTTCTCAACTTTAATTGCTTTGATCTCATTATTACCACTCGAGGAAGACTCCGCTAAGAGCCACACGCGGGCCATTTATTTTGCAGCTCCCTTTTGAAATCAAGTCAGTACAATACTTACAAAGCATAAGGGCTGCTTCTCATCTGAAATGCTCGTGCCTTGCTGCGGCTGCACGGAGGGGCACTGCTCCCCACCGGGGAACACGTGCCCGCATTACCCACGCGAGTGAGGACCTGAAGCCAGAAGGTACAGAACGATGATCAAGTAAGGAGAGCTTGAGCCTTGCGGTCCGTGCAGGGAGAGACCCTGCAGAGCAGTCTGTGTGCACTGAGACTTCCTAGACATGCTGGAATCCTCTGGAAAGAGCTGAAGTGGCAAATCAGCCAATTTCCCTCATTTCTAGCTAAAATAAATTTGTCTGGATGACTTGTAACGCTCTCTGCTTATGAATAAGAGCTTTTGAGTTAAACGTATCACTCCTGATGAGGAAAAAGAAGATTAGGAGACAATGACATCTGCTGGCTTTGGAAAGAGAAGGCATCAAACCAGCGCATCCTGACCAGGCAAGGACTTTGCTTTTTAGCAGTCCTTCATTTTGACTTTTGCATGGGGCTGTGAACCTATAAAATAATGTGGAAAAGGGTATGTGGACAGAGTCCTGCTGTCAGGAGCACCGGGCGCCGCAGGAGGGAGAGTGGCTGCTGGCTTCTGCTCCATCCGAACTCAGCCCGTGCAGGAAGGGCGTTTCAGAGAAAAGCCAGGTCCTGACCAGCATCTCAGTGGCAGGAGCTGCTTCTCTGCAGGGACCCTTGAAAAACGTGCTGAGAGATACTGCTGGTGAACTTCCTTCCTGATTTGGATAAGAACAATCACAGCTAACTATTCTTCAAGGAAAATACTGTCCTAGAAAACCAGCCTATAGAAAAAAAATAACAGATTGTTTTTTTGTTTTATTACTTCTTTGGGGTGACGGGATAGATCCCCTTTCAGATGTTTCTGTCAGAACTCTGAATCAGCACTGTGGTACATGAAGTATGTAGCATCTTTCCTTTGGCAGTCAGAAATCTTTAAAAAATAAATGAACAAATTGTACCTATCCTTTTCCCCAAAGTTAGGAACTTTTTATCTAACATTTGCAGTCTCATTTGTTTGGGGATCATAAGACTGGATTGAAAATCATAATATTTGCATTGAATATTTTAGGAAGATTTTTCTGCATTTGCTGTACAGCTTTGATTAAGATTCATATACTAAATCCTTCTGCAATCTCTTAAATCTCTGAGTGTCATTTAATCACATCTCTCTAGAAACAGAGATCTAAGGAAAATATTAAATAGGAGGTGTTTTGAATTAAAAATTGAGATTTTTAGCATTTGGAAGCCTTCGTAGCACTGTAGGCACCTGGAGGAAATGGAGGCGCTGTTTGTTTCAGAGATTTCTTCAGGGGCCTAAAAGCCAAATGAAAATACCAGAAATAAAGCCTGTGCTTCCAGCTGGTCTGTGACTGCGGTGGGTCTTAATGCTTCTCTTGAATAGGGAATTTGAGAGAGAGATGTTAAAACAGTTCGGCTGCAGTAAAATAATGACCCAATGTCTGTGTGGCTTTTGATTTGATCACTCAGACTCAGTACAAAGGGAAAAGTTGATTACAATACAGGCAGGAGACTCAAAGTACTTATTATTTAGTCTGTGTTGTCCATTTTCTGTTCATCTTTATTATAGCCTGTTCCTTGCCTTCTCCCACTTACCCTCCAGCTCCCGAGTTTGACTTACTAGCTGATAACTACTAAAAGTCAGCCTGCGGCGTTTTTGTTTGCTTTTTTGTTCTCTTTTTCTAACTGTGCTTCAAATGTTTTTGTCAACCTGCTTTTCCTGTACTGAACTTTGTACTAGGAGGAAAAACGCGTCTGTTTTCAACAGGACATAATAGCATAGATTTGAAGTCAAATGGATATATTGGGATTACGGTTTCACTTCGCAAGCGATTGCACTGTGTCCTTGTGGTGCTTTTGTGTTTGAAATATTATTGCATTATTTCTGAGTGGGGGAGTGCAGAAGTATTCCTGTGATTCTCTGTCAGTCAGCTGTCATCCACCTTCCTCAGCAGCAGGCTTTGCTGTTGGTTTTGTTCTTTCTGGGCTTCCTGTTGTTGTGCTTGTTTGAGTTTTTGCTTTAAATCAAGCCTGGTCATCTAGTTGGCACACTGCTCCTGGGTTTGCACGAGAAACGTGTTGAAGTGTCACAAAAGGGAATTAAAAAGCTGAAAGTTTTGGCGGCCCGAATAGTTTAAAAGCTCCTCCATATACAAGAAAAAACCCCTTAGCATTCACAGCACGCCTCATAGAAATGCATTATATATTGTTATCACGTCAGCTTGTGATACTGGTACATGGCTTCAGTGCCTTGCTTGTATTTGTAAGTACATTTAAATAATTTAACTCCATTATAGTACCATGTCTAGTGGAAATGCATGATTCTTTAGGAAGACATTTCCTTTCAGATTGATCTAATGACTTCAGAAAATGCTGCTATTATTAAAGCTTGTTAACTATTGATATGCAAAAATAAAACTGTTATGAGTGCAATGGAAGACATTAATAAATACGCTCATTTTGGAGGATATTTTTGCAATGAGCTATTTGATAACTCGTTATTTGATTTGGCTTCTGGGTCAGATATCCTTAATAGCCCGAGTAGTTGTATTTTGCAGACCTTAGGTAAATTTTATCAAAACCAGGCTCAAAAGATTCCAGTGGATGAATGATTGAAATGGTCCAGTGAAATACAGTAATTATTCTAGAATAATGCAATACCCAGCTAAATGCTTGGATGGCAGCAAGATTTCTTGGACTGCAATAGGACTGTGTTCACCTGAAGCTGAAAAAGACAGTAGAGTACTCACAGTAGGTTCTTTTTGTGTGCTTACTGATGGATTTGAGTTGGATGTGTACATTGTATCTGCTGAAATTCATCTCATATATTGTTTTGAATTTGTACCAACACTTTAAAGTTGTGTTGGGTTTTTTTTTTTCAGTCTTCTGCTGTATTTCTTTTTGTGTTTGTTTTTTTTCCATGGTGGAAAACCACGTACCACAAGTTTTGAGTATAAACAGTACATCTCTGTTGCAGAATGTGATACCGGAGAAGCTTCTAACATCATCAAAGTGCGCACTGGTGGCAAAGTGTGCTTCCTCTTTTTCTGTTCACAATACTGTTTGCAGGCTCACGGTAGGAACTAAACAGTAAATAGTAGGATGAGCACGTTGGTTTTCCTCCGTGACACCAGCGAGTCCTTCCTCAGCAGCACCATGGCACAATTTATGTAGAGCTACAGTAATTTATCAAAGATGCTCGGTAAATCTGTTGCACCTTCTCGTTCCTGGGTTGCTGGTTCACGTCTTTGTTGTCTGCCCACAAAAAGGTCACAAGGCTGTGGCTCGCTCTCTTCCCGGGTTTATCTCCAAGGCTCAACTGCTGGGTTTCTTTGGCTTTTTGCTTTGCTTTTTTCCATCTTGTTTATTCGTTTCCATCAGACCTTCCTGCCTTCTCCCAGTCCTTTATCTACCTTTAATCTTTCATTTCCTTTTCCTAATCTCTAAGTGCTTTTGAATGTCTTTCACTTTTTTGGTTCATTTTCCATCAGAGGATTCTTGTGGGGATCCAAAGGATTGCCTCAGGTTTGTGATGCTCAGTGCATATGATGTGCTCTGGCACCACGGTAGCAACTTTCCTTCCCGCTGCCCCAGCCCTCCCACCATCAGTGACAGACTCAGATTTGTGTAACTGTGGAAAAAAATGAAAGTGTCTGGGTCAGGTTTTCCAGTCCATTTATCATAAAATAGATTTCCTTCTTCTTAAGAGGCTTCTGTTGAGCAGGGAGAAAAATCAGACGTATATAAAGCTAAAATGAAAAGATCTGAGTGAAATGTCAGGACTCTCCTTTATTTTCCAGATGCATTTTTTCTAGTTTTCCACCAGTGATGAAATTAATGAATTAGTGTAAGTTTTTCTACATGATAATGGGCATGGCTGAAAAACCCTGAAGGTTTGTGGGGGTTTTTAATATATGCCTTTAAATATTTCTATATGAACTACCTGGAAGTTTAATTGGTTTTAAGCTAAATGACAACCATCTAAATTACTGACTTTGTATTCTCCTGCGGAACTAAATGCTTTGATCTGCTTTAATACAGTCAATAACAGAAATACGCTCTGATTTGGAGAAAAAGAGATGATTAAGTGTTTTTGCAAAATGAGGACAAGTGGCCATCTCTCCCTGTTGTCAAACACATTTCTTTTAGTTTGATTGAAAGTACGGACGTATTCATTGTATGTTAGCTGTACTCCTTAATGAAATGGACCTATCGTTACACCTCAAAACTATATATAAATTACATATTGTTACAGTTGCTATGGCAAATAATTACCGTTATTTAATGGTAACTTACGAAACCATCGAGTAGCAAGGCGAGTGTAGTTGCTAAATGCAAAATGCTGTTTCTCTGGGGAATATATTTAATACCAAATCTATATTATTTTTTCTTAATTGTCTGGCTTCATAGCTTTCTTCAAATTGTGTCACCGAAGCATTAACAGGTACACAAGAAGGCAGCATGATGTTGGACACAATATACCTGTGTGTACTCCGTGGTCCTGGTTCTAGTGCTGCTAGTTTTAAGGGTGTTCCTCATTCATGCTCCAACCTTCTCTCTTTCCCATCTGTTGGTGTTAAGAAACTACGCCATTACCTTCTCATAAATTAGTCCTGCTTTAGATTTCAGGCTTGTCTAAGTGTGGCTCACCTCAGTAGGGTGTTACCTTTCAACTTCAAAGGTACTTGAATATTTGTCATAAATGACATTCCGAATTACAGCCGAGGAGATATTATTGATGTAAGTGCTTGATACTGGCCTCTTCAAAAAGGTGTATTTTCTACCGTTTTCTATTCTTTCATGGAAATCAACAAACATGCCTCTTTGCAGAAGTTTTCTACCCAAAAGGGAATCATTGTGGTTTACTCAGGAGAGGAACAGATGCGGCCTCATGGGTAAGTGTAAGTAGAAGTGCTGCAAGCTCAATATATTCTAGAGGAAAAGGTGGAAATAAATCTTATGTGTATATTATCCTGTCAAATCCAATAGTAATTTTAAGATTAATTTGCCTCCCCATTATTGATATGTGTCACATTTCCCCAGAGTTGAATCAAACCCTGTTTATTTCTTGCCTTTCCTCTCCCTCCATCAAAATGTGAAAGGTGTCTAATACAGAGAGAAGTCTGGAGCGGAGCATTATTTACATAACGGATTGATCCAGGGCTTCGTATACAAATAACTGGTATTGGGAATAATTGCAGATTTTGCACAGCTCAAACAAATATATGGCAACTGAAATAAAAATTCAGCATTTATTTCTGTGTCATGCAGTGTTGTTACTCCATGACAATAGACTCATGTACAGGATCTTGTATTAAAACTCGGTCATTCTTGGTTTTATCAGGTCCTTTTTGGATACGTGAGTTAACATTTTCCTAACAGGCTGCCACCAGTGGATAAACTCATTCTAGCCAATAAAGATGATCCAGCTTTGCAGTGGAGACTGTACAATCACCAGCTAGCTTGAAAGCCACGCTCTGTCGCTCACAGTGTTGATGCTGTGGCTTGTCCAGGTTGACTTCTGTTTTCAAAGAGCTGGACGGAAATGGTGTAGGTAGTTTTTCTCTTACAAAAGTAGGTCTGGCTTATTTCTCATTAGTGCACTTTGTTCATATCTCAAGTATTAGGGGGGAAGAAGAATGAAAACTGTGTTAAGAAATATGGTATTTAACACAACATAACCTCATCAATTAAATAGCTTAGATTTGGCAAGGATTAGATATTTACAGCATGTAAATAAAATTATTAATTACATAAGATATTGTTTACCAAGATTCTTAATCCTCCTGCTTCAGGGTGTAAACTAATTAGTAGGCAGAGCTGAAAAATTGCATCATTTTATTATATGAGTTCATGGAAAAACTGTGGATTAACAAAATGAAAGCTGCCATGTGATATTAATAGACCAGCAGAGACATCATTTGCTCTTGATGGGAGGTTGTACGTGCAGAATGCTGGGACAAATAATCCTAATCAACTGGAGAACTGAGGCAGCAGCCCTTCGAGGGGAAGGAAAATTTGAAACATCTAATTCAACTTTCTTTAAAAATGGAATGGGCGATAATTAGATGAATATCTTAAATAGACCTTTCTCAGCAGAGACCGTGCCATGAGTGTTTTAAGTACAGCTGGTGCATTCATCTTTCTGAAATGTGAAAATCGTAGGTTTTTAGTCAGAACAAGAACCTTGTCCAAGAGCGTGGTTAAGTCAGGGCTGTCTGTCTGTGGCGGGGCTATTATCCCGGGAGTGCTTCGGCAGGCTTTGTGCTGCACTGGGTAATGAGGGTTAGGAATGGGGCACAGCCAGCCGAGGTCAGATCCCTGTAACAAATCACCTTCTTCCTACAAGCCTATAAAAGGAAAAATGACCCACCACTTTATTCAGCGGCACAGTACTACCCCTTTGAGCAGGACCTATTTCTCCCAGGCTGACTTTCCCCCATGGAACCCTACGCTTAGAGCTGCTGCTGCTCCCTCCCCTTGCTCGTCCGTAGCCTGAAGAGTTTGCTGGCAGTTTCAGGAGAAGTCCAGGTTCATGACCCCAGCGTGCTTATCTTCCCTGTCCTGTTCGCAGCAACTTGTAATGGAGAGAAGCTCTGTTCTTTCAGCGGTCTGTACTGGGAGCCCACCAGAGAGCCCCTCTCGTTATCCATATTCCCAGAGCTTCGTTTAGGAGCTCATGGATGCAATGGGAGCAAAGAGAAAGATATGCCAGTGTTGAACTAATTAAAAATCTTATCTGCATAATTTCATTTTTGTGGTTGGATTCACAACACCAGCAGGCTCCCGTGTATTTGGGGGTGGAGGTTGGAGGGGTGGGTGTGTATATGTGTTCATCTTGAAGAGGAAAACAGACAGAAAACTACAAAGATTCTTGTGTCCATAGACAGAAAAATATTGTGGTTAAGGTAGTAAAAAGGTAAAGGTAATAAAAACAAGGTAGGAATCAGCTTCTCCTTTCTTTACAGTCAAGGTCAGTGTAAAGGAGAACCTGTGGAGTTACAGGTAGTTCACATCAAGTATTTTCTGAAACTGGGACAATGTGAAACCTCTGGAGAACCAGAATGATTTTTCTGCCCACATGCCAATAGACTGACTTAAATATTATTTATCTGCTTCTGTTTTTCTGATCTCGTAATACCGGGGAAACTCAGTAGATGTCGTAGCTCATGAAGGTTAATGACTGCTGCGTCTTTCTGGCCACAGACCTCGTTGGGCTCAGCGCTCCAACAGAAGAGGGTGTCAGGATTTTGTACCAGCTCATGACTCTGGATTTGATAGCAGGAGAGGGATCTCAGTCCCGCCTTTGTCAAGCGTTCTGAGACATCAGACGGTATGGTGGTGTAGTGTGCTACGTGTGATGAGCTGTTACGTAGTTTATGGATGTCTTCATACCTAACTAGTAGTTGTGCTGAGCATAAAAGTTATGAGTATACTGTGAAGTAGCATAAAATTAGAGTAGTTTCCTATGATACCGGACGCACAATGGGAGTCGTTAGGCTTCAAAGAGGTCACAGGGGTGAAGCAAGTAGAAAGATGGCAGGTTGCATCCCTGTTTTAGAGCACTATTCTTCTAGCTCTTTTTCTTTCTAGTATCACTATTTTTTTTTCCCCCAGAGTATAAGAACATTAAAAATTATACTAAGTGAGTCATTTTTCTAATTCTTTTTGTTGAAGTAGTGGATTGATGATATTCTCACTCGTGTCTGAAATTTGCTCACCATAATATTAATTTATTTTTCTAACTGCCCTGTTGTTTTGTTAAATAATTGGTATAATAAGGCTTTGCAAGGCTTTCCAAATAAGTAAGCAGCATTAAGTGGCCTATTTGATACATGGTTTTTGAAAGTTCCTGACCCAGGCTTTCCACAAAACTCAATTTTGTAAGTGGGCAGTGGATGAACACAGTCTTGAATTCAGAACTGCACATTCATCTGTTTATGTAATTTGCTGTTAATTGGGATTGCCTGCTGTTGTCAATAGGCTGTTAGACCTCCAGCTCTTGAAATGTTGGCTTGGATTTTGTTGCTCTTCTCTCTTTTTGCCACTGGTTCTGACTGAGTCTTTGGCAAATTACTTGTAGTCAGTCAGCGACTTTTTATTTTGGAAAGAGTTCTCTGGATGGCTAAAATTTCTTTGGCATGGTTGACACTAATGCAAGAAGTATTGAAAATAAAGTGGAAGACAACTGTTGTAATTGTTGTTTACTCAGACTCGTGAAACCTCAAGCATAGCCTGCAGTTAAACCCCATCACATCTGCAGTCAGCAAATAAAATCCTAATGAGAAATTAAAAGTGTTGCAGTGATTCCAAACTTGGTGTTCCCATGGAACTGTAAATTGACGCTTCTCCAATCTCCAGAAGATACCAAGATGAGAAATTAGTAAAATCATGTTAATTTAAGTTAGCACTTAAATGCCCACTTAATTTTGGTTAACTAGATACTCTTAATTTCACCCACTCATGTGATTTCAGTCAAGTCCTTCATAAGTGCTCTATTTAGATGTGGTTGATGTTTTTTCCATAATGGGCAAGCAGAATATGGACTGTAACTTACACAGTTGCAGCAAATTTTCCAGTCTGCACTTCCTACAGGCAGGGAATGGGAGGGAAGTAGACTTAGTTCCTTCACACGTTACCAATATGAATTAGCTTATGTTTGTGAATTAGTACACTCATCTTTTTAGTAATTCATTCTTCTTCTGCATGGCTTTTCATTCTTCAAGTGCTTCTTATTGGTACAGCATCTTTGTATTTTTGTGTGTTTTTCCAAGTGTAATGAAGACTTCGAACTCACAGGGGAGGGAGAAGCTTGAGTAACATGTGAAAAAGGAATTAAAAACAGTGCTGCAGTAATGCTAAATATGTTCTTCCCAGAAGGACAGGGATGAGATCTCACTCAATCTGCATAGAGGAATGAAGATAAAAAGCATGTTACTGTTCTGCAGGACACGCACAGTGCTTTGTATTTGCAGGAGGCTGTACTAGCGTTACTCAGTGGTTGCCTGTGGACTGCTGCCTGCCTGTGTCCCCTTTGATTTACCCCACACACTGAAGTTCAGTAAAGGTAACGCAGCAGTCGGAAAGAAGTGTTATAAAGTGTGACAAACCCAGTTTCCTCTGAAGAGTTCAGCTGCCATGATGCATATTTTACGTCTTTCTCTGATGTAACGAGAGGTGTGAGTTCCTTCCTGATGTTACGTTTTGGAGCTGGCTGTACGGATTTAGACTTGCCTGGAGCCAGAAGATGTCCATCAACGTGAAATGCTTTATTTTGGGCGAAGGGGCAACAAATCTTTTGCAAGTGGAAAGAAGGGGTGGATTTCCTAGTATACTCAACCCTGATTTGTGAAGACAGAAGGGTTTAGTGAATACCCTGCTAATTTTGCAACGTACTGTGTAGGTTGATAAATATTCTGACTTAACAAAACATTGTAATGAAGTCAATCAAAGTTCCAGAAAATATTTCAGGAATTCAGAATAAAACAGAAAGCGATCTGAAAGTGTCTGCAGAGGTAAAATGAAATCCAATAACATCATGCCTCTGCAGAAAGTGTAGCTGAACTGAGAAATACTTAGGAAAGGAAATGATGATATAGAAGGATGAAACAGAAATGCTTCAGGGGGAAAAAGGGGGACGGAAAACAAATCTTTCCATTTAGATGGGCAATTTAGTGTAAAGTGAGACAAAATCATTTGAATTTTACTTTTCCCACTTAATCCTACTGTATATTAATGCAACAGTCAAAGCTTCAAGACTGACACTATATGTTTTCAGTTATGAATCTCGTCTGATTCCAGTGTCATCAAGTTCTTCTTTGCCAACCTTTGGGTTATTATTTCATTCAGCAAAGTCACTGATCAATTTAAAAACAGAAATAAAAACCTATCCATGGACCTCTGCCCTTGCAGAGAAAATTTAGATTCAGAGTTAAACAGAGAGAAGCTGTGAGATGCCCCATTTTGAGTAAATTAGCCAAGAAAGTGGTATTGTTGGTCTTTCTTGGGTGTATCCAGACTGTTCTGTGTGTAGAAGCATGTGTTCTTTATTTTTGTGAAGCTGTTGTAGACTGGGGCACAAATGTATGTGAGGTGTAGAATGTAGAGATAAAAACAGAAATAGGAGATTGCCTCTACAGGAGTCATTTTTTTTCTTTTTAAGAGGTAAATAAATATAGTTTTTCAAATGATTCCAAAAGAACATCATTTGAGGAGAAGAAACTAAGCAAAATATTATTCCTTCTCACAATAGGAGATAACTAGCTGAAATTTCTTCAGTAGTGGAGTTTGATTGTAATAATAGAAGAAAAGCTCCTGCGATAGAAGGTTATGGGGATCTGGCAATGCTAAATAATGTACCTGGAAGACATTTACCTACACAAAGCCTAAAGAGAAATTATTATAATCAATTGTATTGTTTTCCTCGCATCTCAGAACGGGATGCAACATCCGTGGTACAGCAAAAATCAAGTGAGGAGAAAGGAATGCCATGTTAATTCATCTAACAAAATTCTAATTTTCAGGCCCTTTGTATGGCTGAGGAATAGCACTGGCAGGATAGTGGCTGCTGGCAGAGAAGTTCAGTTCTTCCCCAGAAGAAAAGAAATCAAAACAGCTTTGCACTGATCAGCTGGCACAGACTGCTGGATCAATGGTTGGCAATTTGCAGGGCTGTGCTGTAGATAAGGCTGTCACATTTTGGCAGTCTCATCACTACCAGTCAGCCACATAATAGCTGATAGGTCCCTTTCAGATAAAGATGAGTAGAAGATAGAAAACTGAAGAGAAAGGGGAGTGAAAGGGGGTAGAGGAGGAAGGGAAGATGAAAAATCAGTGTTTTCAACCTCACTTGGTAGTTGTGCTCCTTTGGCCTCCAGTTCATTTAAATCTATGTTAATATTGTTGTTAACTCTTGCAGCTTTCAACTGATAGCGGTGATGATCAGCATAATTCTTGGGTTTTGTGTTTTCTCCTCCTGAAAATGAACAGATGTTTACTGAGAACTAGAATGCCACCCTCCAACACCCAAAATGAGAAGCATAAGTTCAAGATAATCACTATCTGCTTCAAGATGTCAAAAATCTACCTGATTTACATGTGAAGATTATCATCCTTTAGAGTAAATATGACATAGAGTGTGGTTATCTTGAAAAAGAAAGTGGGCTCTTACCCAGATCCCCTCCTCAACCATTATTTATTGCAGCTTGGCTCTAGATGGTCTTGGGGTATCTTTTGGCAAAGGTGTCCTGGGGAAGGCAACCTAGTAGAGAAGTGAAAAGAACAGGGAAAAGGGTACTTAGCAGCAGCTGCATTATTTTCAGCTGTTTCTGGTTTTAGGAGAAATCTGAAAAATAGCAGTTTCCTCTGAATTCTGCTGCTTTCTATATTGCGGGTGATTCACTGCAGGTCGTGAGGAAATCTGTTGGTGCCTGGACGGCAGTGCAATGGAAAGAGGTGTGGGAATCATCACATTAATACTGACAAAGCTGCTAAATATGCTTAGAGAGACGTAGACACTTCCAGAAGCCTGAGAACACACAGAGTAAAGGATTCATTAGTAATGAAGTGCCCTGGCTATTCTTAATCATCTTAAATCTTGAACTTCTATTAGGTATTTCTGACTATAGGGAATGTCCTTAAATCCAGTGTCTAGGGTTCTACAGCTTTCCAAAATCAGTTACACCTAGCGTAGGGAATAAGTAAATTTTTTACTTTTCCCTTTTTTCCCCAGATTTCTAGATTTTACCCGTAAGGAGGAAAAATGCTTAATTTATTTGTAAAGGAAATTCAGAAGTTCTTTTTTTTTTTCTGCAGTACCAATTTTCAAATGTTTTTATCACAGCAATTTAATACCACTCATTTTGGAAATCTCCTTACAAATTATTTCTGCTGTTTAATCCTTCTTTCTCTTCCTTTGAACAGAGGAAAACAACTCTTTTTGATCCATTGCAGAGAAGCTGATGAAACTGCATGTATCTGCAGTGAGGTAGAAGAACTCTCCCTAAAGTCCAAAAGGATTTGGGATGTAGTCAGCCAAGTCTTTCAGACTATTTTCCAACTTGATTTAGTCAATTCTTATGGTGCATTGCACCACTTTGTTGTGACTTGATGTCAGAAATACTAAAAAAAAAAAAAAACAAAACAAGGAAAGGGAGGGGAAAAACCCCTTTACTTATTGGCATTCTGGGGAATTAAAGACCAGGAATGAGAACACCACAGTGGCAGCTGACATGAATTGTTTATTTAATTCTCCCAATTTGTTCACCCTAATGAAACACCAAAAGATTTGAGTGAGCGGTAATTAACAAGAGAGAGCCTGTCTAATGAAACCGGTACAGGATGATATTTGTTTCAAGGATCAATAAGAGACTGTGAGTGAGGATCATACCGGCATCATTCAGGAAAACAAATCACCTTGTGCCAATCAATTGTCATGCCGCACATGCATGCATCTGTGTGAAGCATCTTAAATATTGCATCAGCAGAAAGAGGGGAAAGGAAAAGCTTGGTAAATTTGGAGGTATCTAGTACTTAATTTGTTGGTCTGTCAGGTACTATAATTATAGTTGTAGCATTCTTCTGCTGGGCCTTCAATAGTCATTACTAAGCAAGTCTAGTGACATAATCTAATTAAAGAACGCTCCTCCTAGAGCACACTGAGTCCATTGTCTAGGGTTTCTTTGTATTCCATCACCACTTGCATGTTTTCAGAAAAATAACGTAGACTGTGTTCCCAGAGAAAAAGGAAGAAAACTGAGCAGCTGATTAAAAAAAAAAAAAAAAAAGCTACTTCTCTGACAATCCTTTTGGCCCTCCAGAGACTGCAGTTGGATTCCCTGTTGCCACTGGTTGACTTAACAATTAATAGTGCAGCAATTCGCAGTGAGTTTCCAGATCTTGGTGCACAAGGCATGATTTTAGTTTTACAGTGAAGGTACTGACAATAACAGAGTAAAAAGGAAACGGTGGCCAAATAGTTGCATCTCAAAACACAGCATCAGTTTGGTTACAGGAAGATGGGGTTAGTGCTAAAGGAAGGTAAATCTGTGCTGCTGTGCAAAATCACTGAAAGCAATATTGAAGCTAATGTGAAATTGTTTTGCATCTAAAAACCATCGATTTGAAATTACATTTCTGAAAGAACAGAATTCAGAGTGTTTTTGAGTGGGAAGATGCAGATTATAGCTAAATGTTTAGGAACTGGATTATACTGCTGCCTGTAATTTAGAATGGGATTGATGATGAGAAAATGCAGACAGCTTCCTGTGAACAACGGCCAAGGGTAATTGAGAGCTGCAATAAGGATAAAAATTATTTAAACAAAAAATGGTAAAAGTTATAGACATAGTTCTTTGAAAAATGAAATACTACACTTAAACTCAGTCTCTGGGTTAAACACGAGCAGTCCCAGAGCCAAGGCACTGCTGAAACGCAAATAACCAACTTAATGTAGATGTATAGACTTGGGATGCAGAGATTCATTCAGCTGGTTGGAGGGGGTTCAAAAGCTTTACTTTATTGATCCTTGTAGATGCAGAGATGAATGGTAGTTTCACTGGAGTGGTGTATTTCCAGGAATTTTGTTTTAGAGCACTTTTTTTGTTTTATTCTCGTCTCTAAAACAACTAAAAAATTACTGTCACAGCTCTGTCTAATGTATTCTTTGTTAGGTGTTCAGGAACACTCATCTGGATAATGGGAACAGATTTTTAACACAAATGCAGAAATTTACTCTCATGTAAATCTTATGGGCCTCGTGAGTCCAGCTACAAGAATTGGTTTCGGCAATTGCATTTGTAAGAGCTGAGCTGTAGTTCAGAAGCATCTCAACCCTTATGAAGTGGCAAATAGCTCTGGCTGGATTTATTCCTGGGGTGGCATGGACTTTCAGTCAAGAAAGTGCCTTTAGAAAGTGGAATTTGCATGGAATATCCAACCACCAGCAGCCAGAAACAGGAGGGAATGCAGCAGGGAGACAGTAATTATGTTTTTGTTCAAAGTATCAAAGACAGGATGATCCACAAGTGGCAGAAGGTGGCAAGATTTATAGGCTAGAAGCTGCAACAGATTAATGAGAGGAAATTGTCTCTAGCCATTACAAATAATGGGTTTATGTATCAGGATATTGCCCCATCAAATTACTGGAAGATACATTGGATAGCAGGAGCAACTGGAGATTGCTTCAGTGACTACTTGGAAATACTATTTCATATGATTTCATCCATGTGTATATATATTTATGGTGTGTGTCTAAAATATACGTATATGTGTGATAACTCAGACAATTTCTGTTGTTACAGCAGGCAAGTGGTTGTGAGAGGGTATGAGACAGGAGTGTGTTTGGTTTGCAGCTTGTCCTTTGTGTGGCAGGGGAGGTAAAATGGGCTAAGTGAAAGACCTTACCTAGTGAAACTGATTTAGCATGCATTAAAACCCTTGAACGGATTTCAGCTGTAACAATAAAACCGTGTCTTTCCACAAACACCAATTTGGAAGCAACAAAACACTGCAAAGAATAAGGACTGTTTGTGAATGTGTCAAAAATCTAGATTTCATTAATCAAAATGAGATGCAAGACATCCCAGTCATCGAGCTGTAGAGACAGTAGATTGATGCAGTTATTTAGGATCCAGCCTAAACTCTACTACACTATTGACTAGTTTGTGCTGCTTGTCAGTTAAATGCATCAGCTGTTGGGAGATTTTAAAATTCCCAAATAAAACAATTGGGAAACTTGAATTGTACCAGACATGACTGGTAAAAAGTGTGTATTTTTTTTGCAGTAGCCAGAATGTGAGTCATGAGAAAGAAGTGCTGTTGACAGGAAGAAAATTGAAATCTTTGAGGTGCACTGCTGGCAAAATTTCAGAAAAGTAGGCAAGAGCTTGCATTAGAAAAATTAACTGCAGGGACTTTTGTCCAAAAAAGAATACAGCAAAATTATGTGTTTGATCCTGACAGCCGTCAGAATTACCATAATCTTTAAGATGTAACTATATGGAAGCAATGCTGGAAGGTCATGGTTAGACATGGATAGAGGATACGCTGGGATGTTGGATCCTGGTGCTCACAGCTATCAGTTGCTTCAGATGACTTCCCAAAATTCTGTTGTACGTAGGCTATAAATGAGTTACTTTTTTTAGCTGTTTTGCTTTCATCACATTTATTGTAACGCTAGAAATCTGATAACGTCGTTACGCTACTCATGGAAGAGGAATTGGTCCTCCTCCACGTTTTACAAATGATACAGCGGTAAGGTTAATGGCTGCTAAATTGCACAGATAATACCCATGTGCTAGTCTGCTTTTAAAACTGTGGGTTTGATGGAAAAAAAACCCAAAAGACCAACCAAAAAAAACCCCAACAAACGACTTGCGATGAATACGTCTTCCACAAAGGTTGGCAAAGGACATTAATTTTCTACAAGCGTGACCCTTGCGTGACTGATAGTGACCATTTTTTTTATAGTCACGGCCATCTTCTTCCTCAACAGTTTGTTCATACTGATCTACCATGACATGCCTCCCAAACTTTTGAGAAAAATTCCCACGTTGCTTTTCTGTTTCCGTTATGACACGGCTCTGCTTTTTGTGTAGGTGTTGGTCTTTTAAACTACATTTTTTTGGTTATTAAGTATGTGCATATAGGTTGCTAGGTGCCTGTCTCCTTTATCTGATACTTTCCCCTATTCTTGTTTTGATATTTTTCTGATGACTTAACTTGTCTGGGAAATAATCAGCACATGTTTAGAATATGACGAGGTATGGTTTCAATATAGAGAAAACCAAAATGGATCAAATAAACCGCGTTTCATTTGCAAAGGAGTGGTAAAGTAACTCAGTGTGCAGGCTCTTATTTTCTGGTTTCACGTCCAGTCTAGTAAATAACTAAAAGTATATTCCTTATCAGTAGCAACGTGAAGGTTGAATTGAAGTGCATTGTGTTTTAAATTAGATTTCACTTGTAAATTGGTCTGGAAATTGTGCAAGTTGGAAATATTCTATATGAGAGCATGCATCAAAATTTCACATTCTACTGGGGAAATCACATTATTGGTTCATGCAAGTTGAAATTGAGAGGATATTTTCTTAAATACAAAGGTGCATTTCTAGTACATGTTCATGAAATTCACCCAAATTTCACGTGTATCTTAATATTCCCTTCTTTCTTATTTTTACAGTGAATGCCTGCTAGGCTCTATTCATTACCCTGAAACATCATACATAAATCAAGCATCCCAACTGATTTCATCCCTAATGTATCTCAGAACACTAATTATTAGCGGAAATTAAGAAAAGCTACACACAAAGAGGTAGGCGTTGATGTCCCACATGAAAAAGAGAAGGAAGCACGCTCACAGTCCTCGCAGTTTAAGTTCTCCTTATGAGCTTCAGATAAGAACTGCATTCAGAGCTGGTGTGTGTGTGTCTGAAAGTATTGCTGTGTCCCCGTGGCTGAAAATAATCTCATGTTTGTTCGATGCTTGTGGGTACATCTGGATTTTTTCCTAAAGAAATCAGGAACATAGCTATGAAGTAGTTTGTTTTCAGATGCTGAAAGAATAAATTTTTATCTTCTATGCCCTGTAACCTCTCTCTCTTTTTCATGGGCATCTGTCTATTTTATCCGAAGTCTGTCCTTACTGTAGAGGACTTGTTAGGCTTGACATTTCAGCCACCTCTTCTCTGCAGTCTTATCATTTACATTGGCAAAATGTGTTATTTGCAACACTAGTTGTGTCTAAGTATCTATTACATATTTAAAAGCTGTGTGAGGAAAAAACAAGTTGTTTTTATGTAGTATTAATATTCATTGCACTTGTAAAGAGAAAAGAAACGGGGAACCTACTAAACAGATAAAATATCAAGTATCTGAATTGTGAAAATGGTTTAGCATCTAACCTAGATCAATCTGTGGACATGCTGCTGGAAAGGCTTAGGGCTATTTAATTCTAAAATTTTTGCAAGTAGTTACTGTTACTTTTATTTATTTAGAACATGTTGGTTTCTTTCATTTGAAGGATATGGGTAATTAAAAATGTGTTCGTTCTTTTCTTCCCAAATAAAAAAGAACAAATGTCAGCACAAATTATTGTACCACCCAAATGGGAGGATATGCCAGTGTGACTGTTTCCTTTTCTCCCTAATAGTCTGAAACTGTTACTCGCCGTGGTGTGGATTGGGTATGTGACAGGTAGAGCGACATCTACTCATTTAGGATAGGAAAATATGTGTGGAAAGTCTCCAGGCGTTTGGTTTGATTTAGACACGTTTGTAGTTTTACAAGAGAGAGAATAAACCCTAAGGAAAGCAATAGAGCTGTGATGTATTGCACTACAAGGACTGCATTAGAGCCCCTGTCTGGTAGTGTAAATAAAGACTTTTATATTTTCATTTATTGACTGCAACGCTAAGAAAGCTTTATGTTGTCCAGTATAAGTGGCTGAAAAATAATGTATGGAGAATCTATAGGAGACATAGAGGTGTTGTTTTAGAAAGTAAAGAACAATTAACTTTCTCATCGCAGACAAAAGCATTGTTATATACAGGCTGCTTTGATTCCTAAGGAATCTGTTGATAGTTCCCCCTGTGCTGAGCTGCTAACAATACCTGCAGTAGAAAAGGGAAAATCTGTTCTCCTGGGGTAGGTCGGGCTTCATAGTCCAGTTATATTTTTCTTGAATGCCAATATTTCCTGAAAAGAGTGTATCCTCTGCCACGGGGATTGTAGGACCTTTTTCTTTAGCATGAGGATGACCAGACTGAGCGCTGGGTTGTGGGACATACAGAAGTACTGACCTGAGTGTGTCTGGGGATGAGGGCACACTGAGGGCTGGGCAACAAACTCAACCCACAAACCACAACTCAGTCCCATTTTGAACAAAACATCTAATAAAACGGTACAGTGGAGACTGTGGAAAAAATTCCTCATTCCATTAAGTCTATATTCATATTTCTTTTTATGGGCTCTTGTATCACTAAATGTGTAGGGATTATGATATAGTATGTAATATCTCCAATATTTTAATAGAAATGAGTGATTAATGCTTCACAAAGCATTAAAATTCCCTAGTCACTTCATTAGCTTGTGAAAATTACCTCTTTTCAGCAGAGCATATATATATATTGTCCTGCTTTCCTGCCTTCACTCCAGAATAAGTATATATAATATATACAGCGGCAAATATACCCCTGAAGGCTTTTAACCATCAAAATACAAGTGCTTGAGTAGCACTTGAGAGGCACTGGCCTGAGTTCTGCCACTGTCATGATTCCTGAAATTACGCGGCATTCCTTGTGGCTCAGATATCATTGTTAAAATGGAAAGGGATGCGAACGGAAAAAAGCGATGGGAGAGATCACAGCTCACATTAATCAATCTAATCCCTTGCAATCAAACCCTGTTTTTACTCACATAAATAACAAAGCACAAAAACAATGATCTTGATCTAAAAATTCCCCAGGTACGTCTGCAGAGATGTTTGTAGTCATCTCTTATTTATACTCATTTGATGAGAGGAGGAGGTAGGATCAGGATGTGGAGTTTGTCACTTACTCTTTGATCAGCACCTATGGAGGAAGCGTTACTAAGAGGGGAGAAACGTGCTCCAGGATCCACCCGCACCATGTCTGTGTCCTGAGCACTGGTGAGGAGCAGGAAACGATGGTGTGAAGGGCAGTGTTAGGATTTAACTGGAAACTTCACTACGTGCAAAAATGCAAATCACGCAGGTGAGCGATTGGTAACGCTGCGCTTATCGGTAGGGCACGAGAGACCCGGGGTCTTGAACTTGGAGGAAAGGAGCTGAAGGGCCTGAACGCCGAGCCGATGCGAAGGCACAGCAACAGGACTGGTGGTTTTACAGAAGCGTTGAGCAAAGCTGTGCTTTTATTTTTCTTTAAATGCAAAATAGCTCTTGATTTCAGTCCTGTTGGCCTGGGTTCACACAACTGGAGCAGAGCAGGCTCCTGCTTACCGGTATGGGAATCTGTTCCGTGCTTATTCACCTATCCAGCATGTTTTCAGCTGTGTACCGACGACCAGTGCTAGTAATTCTGTATCTGTTAAATGCCGTAATTTGATTTTGCATCTTGCTAATGCTCCCGCTGCAAATTCAAATGCTTTGGAGGAAAGATATATGCCTGTTACCTGTTTAATTAGCAGTTCTTAGCAGATGCCCATACATGGCATTTAATTACATGTGTTTAAGTCCCTGAGTTTTCCTTTCTCTGTTTATGATTTGCACACATGCATATCCAGCCACACGGCAGACAGTCCAGTGCATCAGAGAGATACCTGTGCTGCGAGAACAGCGCCTCTGCTACAAAGTTAGCTCTTACTGCTGTTGAAGATAGGTATGTAATTAGAAATTATTCAGAGCTTTTCTCTTTCTGCACTCTAGGAATCGTGCTAACAGTCGTTACTGTGTGGCCCAGCTTCCCGCTGGCTGCTCAGGTGCTGGGAACCGGGCAGCCGCAGGTTTTGAAAGCTGGAGAAGTTCTGAATGCAAACTTGCAAGGTGTTTGTGAGTAATTTAACGGGTTTATAAATGAGCTCAAACAAGACAAACATTGATTTTTAACTCCTAATTATAACATGTTATTGTCACATAAGCACAACTATTATATTAAAAGAAAAACAAGAGGCTCTCTGAAATCACTTCAAGAAAAGAAATGAAAGTGTTCGTTTATCCCAGTGCCCTGGTTTGCTAACAGGCTCCGCTCTTGCCCGAGCCAGCAAACGGCGTGTGCTGGATTGTGCCATTATCCTGCAAGTAAACAGTGACAGTAACTGCACGGCCAGTTTTAGGCTAATAGTTTTCTTTTTCCCGTGGCACTGCTGGGTGGACAGCCTGGCCCCTCGGACACGAAGGGACACCGGTGTGGCAGACCTGGCGGCCAGGACTTCACCAAAACATTGCTGAGGTGCTCCCACGCTGCAGCTGTTAAAAGCAGCATGAGTTTCATAATTTCGGTGTTCCTGCTGCTTCTCTGCTTTAGTCCGTTTTTCTATAGTCTATTTTAGCTGGAGTCTCCCTAATTTCACAACTCCCCCGTGGTGTATCGGATTTTTTTATAGCTGTAAGGGTTGTGAGTTGTTGCCTTGGAAACACAGTCGTGCATGTGGCTGTTGTAACTATACTTGTTACTTCTGCTCTATCACAAAGGGTTTCAAAGCTTTGCTGTATTCGTCTGACATTTCTTGATTCTGTAACTCTTTATAACAATCTGTTTGACAAAGTACCAGAGGAGGAAATAAGCCCCCAACCTCGCCCTGTACGGCGTGCCCCGAGCCCTGACTGAGGCACTTGCTTTCTTGCCCTCAGCAGCCTCCAAACCCCGTTCAATCCCCTGCCTGCCTATTTCGAAACACACAGAAATGTAAGAATGTTTTAAAAAAACCTCCGATATTCTCCATCAGTGCTTCTATCTGCGGATGCTGGGGACAGCCTGCAACTGCAGCTCCTCCAGGTTTCTGCACGGGACCAGGCAGCTGTAGGAAGAGAGGTGCCTGCGCCAGCCCGAGGCTCTGCCAGGGCTCTGGCTCCTTAGGACAGATCCAGCACCACAGTCGGAGGTAGCAGGTGATTCTTGGATGCTTAACCCTTGTAGAGCACCTTTCCCATGAAAGCTGCTTTGGTACCGAAGGAAGACGAACGCTCGTACTTGCTGCCTTGGTTGTAAGAGGGCTTAATCCTTTCCTTTGGGCTCCTGCTCAAGATCAGGTTCTTAAAGTACAAGGTGTTTGATCCCTTTCAGTGCTGAGAATTGGGGTTGTTAGGTTGGAGAGAAACCACCCAGGATCCCCTTCCAGGGCAGGTCCTCCTTACCCGCCAGCTGCGAACTAATGCCAAAGCTTTGAAATGGCTGAAATGCGTAGACGGTAGTAGCATAGTTTTGAAAGTTGTATGCGTTGGCTTTTTTTTTAGCCAAGGCTTCTAATTACCAGCATATTTTCAATCCGTATACCTGTCAACGACGCCAGTTCAGCTGGCATTGCGTTGCCTTTGTATTGTCTTTGGGTTTTATAGCAATATAAAAAATGGTTCATTTCTTGTATGTCGCTCCCTCACTGAGCTTTCCCATTTCCCTGTCTGCAACACAAGCCATAATAGTTGGAGAGGAGGACGGGTGGGCACTATGTCTGCGATGCTCTCTGGAAGAGGAAGGGAGTGCTGCACAAATAAATAGGACAGCTGCTAACTGCGATTAGGTTTTACAGTGGGTTTGTCTCCTTGCATCTACTTGGTTTCCGTGGACCTCAGTCCGTTGTAGTGTCCTGTGCCATACGTTGTTTGCAGCTAAAGATTTTGTAGATCGCCTTTAATATGAAAATTTGAGTCAAGTCAGCAACTGGAATCACAGTTACAGCTGTTTGAGCTGAAGTTTGACTAGATTTTCTGTGGGGGAAGGTACCTTACCGTACCAAGAGAGGCTCACTGTAGTGTAATGTAGGACAGCTTTTTCAGTTTAATTTATTCAAGTGATTTAACCTTAGGAAGTTATAGTCTGTATTTTTTAAAAGTTTATTAGGAAAGCACCTAAAAACCAGATCAAACCAGAAATATCTGAACAAGTAACATGCAGATGTAATATACTAATAAACAGTGCTGAAGCAGACAAGGAATGGATGCGCTTGCCTGTAAACAACCTTTTGAAAGTCAGTGAAAATTATACAAATTCCTTTCAAATTGTCATGCATCTGATGAAAACACAAGTTAACCGTCAAATTGTAATCCAGTTGTAAAAATGACTCAGCAACCCTGGGGGAACATGGCAAAAAGCAAATGGACAGTGGACAGTTTGGAGTTTTTGAGCTCTGGTTGAGAAGTGCCGAGAACATCCTGAGGGTGATCACAATCAAAGAGGCTCTTTTACCCCATTCTCTTTGATGGTTCACTCTTTGGAGTAAGAGATGTTTCTGCAGAGAAGCACAAGCGATATCTTCAAGTCCGTTGATTACATTCGTGAAGGTGACAGAGATGATACAGGATCTGCTGTTTTACCCCAGTTACTCACTGGATGGGCAGAGCATTTACAGAGCTTATCATGTTTTTGTCTGGGCTACTACGACAAAGGGAGTTCATTGGTTCAGAATTAGGGCAATAATTTAAAGTAGATGATAGTATCAGTTTCAGAGCAGTATCTATGTAGTAGTTTCAGAAGATAAATATTAAAATAACTACAGTCTAAATTGTTAGAATGTTGACAGCTAAACTAATCGGTATTTTTAATGATTTTACAACAGTATTGGAGCTACTTGCTTCTGCCATTTGTGTTGGGTATAGAAAAGAAATTCTATTTGACCCTACAAAGTTCATATGCTACCAGATGCAATATTCTGGAAGCTAGATATTAATGGTCTGTGAGCAGCTGTAATTGAAGCATTTGTGAACTTATTAAGAATTTATTGAGGTTGTGTCCTTGATTGCTGATTGGAGTGAGCTGTGAAAAGCATTGAACAGTATGTTCTGTCATATTCTGAGATTTTCATCCTCCGTCAGCCCTTCCTGGGAGGACACTCTTGACATAATAACCTTTACAACAGAAGTTTCCAAAGCCTGAACTCTGTGACCTTAATATATTTCAGAGTTGCATGTTTTTTTTCTTGACTTGGAGAATCATTTGGATGGAAAAGAAATTTTCATTTGCGAACACTGTCACGTATAAAAATCCAAACACATACAATGCTGAATTAGCGAGAGTGCAGGCAATATGTCCAAGGAAATGATTGTTGTCCTCCATTCAGCTCTTGTGAGATGATGTCTGGAGTGCTGTGTCTGGACTTGGGCTCCCTGCTCCAAGGCAGATACTGACTTGTTCAAGCAAGTTAAGCAGAGGCCACCAAGATAATCAGCCACCTGGTGTGCATGGCTTGTGAGGAGAGGCTGAGACAACTGGGTTTGTTCAGCTTGGATGAGAGGAGGTGAAGGGAAGATCTTATTGCAATCTTGCAGGTATCTTAGAAAAGAGCAGAGCAAAGATGGAGGCACTATGAGTGTGATCAAACACCAGAAGCAATTTCCCAGAAATGCTATGGAATCTCCCTCCTTGGAGACTTTCAGGACGCATCTTCCAGGTGGATATACTCTGAGCAGGAGCTTGGACTAGGTGAGCTCCAGAGGTTGCTTTCAAACAAAATTATTGTCTTCATCTCTGATTTTTTTTTCATCCCGTCAACCTTGTCAAAAATATATGAATCATCTACAAAAGCAGTTAAGGAAAAAAAAATACTTCTCATTTGAGGATTTGTTTTACTTTTTGTTCAAGCAGAGAGACTAGTACAAATTAACAGATATTTGCCATTGTGGAAAAGAGCCACGGGTAGGATGGAGGGCAGGGAACTCCAGAAGATCCCTGATGAAGGTTTTTCAGATCTCAGAATTCTCCCAGAGAATCTCAAGAAATAAACTGTCTTAAATTATTCTCCCAGGAATGGGTGGCAGTGGAAATGAATGCTGCATTTGCTACAAATGATGGCCACTTAATCTATGCACTTTGCGTTTCCTCATCTCTCTTCCCTATTGTATTTCAGCTGTCGAACTCCAAAGTCAAAAAGCTAACAGCTTTGCAGATGAAGTTCTGCTTTCCCATTCCTGACTGCAATTGCTTCTGACAGTCTGTGTTTGCCTATCGCAGAGATTCACACAGATTAATTTCCATCTTGGCACTGAGGATTTGCATCAGGCTATTAAACGTGCAAGGACATAGTGAGTGAATACCTATCAATATCCTGAAGACACTTTGGGTCTTGAGAGCCTTCAGGGACTTTATAAACTGGCCTGTGCAGATAAGGAGAAACTTCAGTGAACCACCTCTGGCAGCTACTGCAACAGCCTTGTGAACTGAAGCGAGATTTAGGAGTTACTTAGTGCTTTGTTCCTGGTTCTACTAAATGGAAGAAACCCTCTGTGATAGGAAAAGGTCAGATGCCACCACTCCTCAAAATAATTGTAAAGAATTAGTGAACACTAAAGTATTTTCTGTCACTGTTCATACCGCTGGGATCACAATACTTTTTCAAAAGATGTCAAACAACTAGCAGGACTTTTTGTCAATACCTTGAAGTTTGTATTATAACCCTAGGGATTTATACCATAAAGTGAGGAGTGGCATTGGAATCTTGTAGCTATCAAACTAAGTATCCTTCTTCTAGCTCCTTATCTCAGAAAGTGTCTGTTCTTCTTAGTAGATGTTATCTTTTGATGTCACACATTCATGTCATTCCTGCTTGATGTATCAGCAGCCTTCTGCTAGCTGGAGAATTCAAAAGGGAAAGAACGGGAGGGTAATGAGGATTCCCCTGCTCTTAAAATGATCACATGATGATCATTTCCTGGAGTCGTAGAATGGTTTGGGTTGGAAGGGATCTTAAAGATCACCTAGTGCCAACCCCCCTGCCTTAGAGGTTAGTAACAATGCATAGACCTATTCTGTCTTCTCAGAACAGCTTTATTGACGCTGCAATGTGTTCTTCAATGCTTTGCTTGTGAAAAGAAACTCCCATGGTTGGTGTGGAGCCCCTGTCAAAGAAAAAAGTTCTGTCCTCCAAACAGCAGAAGAGATGTGCCAAAATTCTTTGTAACCGCTAAACGGTGGCTTAGAGCCTCCACTTCTGCTGTGCTTAACAGCCAGGTTGTACTAAGGGCACAGAGCATTGATAATGGGCTGTTACACAGGCAAAAGGTTAATTTGACTGGTCTTGAAAGGACTAACAGAGAAGTATGCGGCAAATCCATTCTGCAGTCAAAAAAAAGAGGAAATAACTTGTTATTACTGAAATCATGTATTGTTATTGCAGAAATAACCATCACTGGCCACAGAAATAGAAACAAGATGGTTGCTTTAATCTCTGAGAAAGAAGCATGGTAGACGGTGCAGCACAAAATTGGAACAGAATTGGTGCCTGTTGTTAGCTGCCATGCCGACAGATCTGATAACTAGCTCTTGACCAAAGCTAGGCTTTGATGCGAAGACAGGCTTGCTTTAACGTACCCAGCACTGACAAATGGTGACTGGGTCAGCTGAAGTAGCCAAATGGTGAGAAGTACAGATCTGATGTTTGGTGTTTAATAACCCAGTTTACTTTAAGCATAAATATCCAAAAGAAAAATAGGAATCTCTTTGTGTGTGTGTCGTCCTATAAACTATGATGGGGAAACTGCAGGAAGCTGAGAGACAGTGTTTAGTGACTCCCTCTCTCCAGAGCTGGGCTTCTTGTCCCAAGTGTGCACTGTGAGCTGATGATGACCTGCTCTTCATCGTCATTTTACACACATGAAGAGAACGGGAGAGGGTAGTCGTATCCCATTCATTCTCTTTAAGACAGTCAGATTTTTGGAGCTCACTACTTCTCTGTTTTTGAATTCCTGAGGTGAGCTTTGCCATTACCATGGAGTTTACTTTGCAGCCGGGAAGAGTCAAAAAGCATCGGGGTTTTTAAAGCTCAGTGAAGCTTTTCTATTTCAGCAGGTATTTTCTTCCACAGCGTGCCAGCAAGCTGGTTGGTACACTGACGGTGTGCGCGTCTGCAGGTACATCGATGCACTCTGCATATAAATACACGTTTTAAAAACTGTCTAAGAATTCACGCACTGCAGTAGCTCTGCCACAGGTGAAAGGGTGAACTTTTAGGGCCATTGAACACTGTAAATGTGTTCATTGTATCAGTGCTTCAGAAATGCCCATTCTAAATGACTTTGTGTTGATCCACTGTGAAAATTCATTGTGCTCAATTGCCCTCAAAATTTCTCATTTCTCATCTGTGATGTTGCAGTCTGCTGACTGCACACTGGCCTGCTGTACGAGACGTGGCAGCACCCTGCTTCAGAGTGCCTTAAAATGCTTTGTAGTGCCTGCGAGGTTTCTGTGTGTTCCCTGATAACTGAACAGATCTACATCTGGGGCTTCTGTCTAGGAGGCTTCCGGAGATGGGAACACAGTCACGGAGTTAGTTGCTGTGGAGGCACAACGAACAAAGTCTTGCGCGTGTCACGTATCATACGGCTCTAACACAGAAATGTGGAGAATGAAACTCTGGCTTTAATTTTTAATCCTATCTTTGATTCAGAGAAATCAAAACCACTCTTACATCATTTCAATTCTATTCAGTTTAGGAGAAAAAAACGAAATTACCAGTGGCATAAATAACTTTCTTCTGGCATGTATGGCAAGGCATAAAGTGATTGGGGTGTTTTTTTGACAGCTCATTGGAAACAAGATGTACTGCTTTGGGGGTTTTTTCAGTTTTAAAAAGGGGTATTTATACCAGACTTCTAGTATGGGGTTTTTTGTCCTTTAATTTACTGCATTGTCTGATCTCTTACACAAGCCTTTAAAGCATGGGAAAACAAACGCCTGTTTTGGAACAAAGGATAGGTTCCATTTAAAGACCTCTCCTATGTCTAGAGCTGCCTCGGTTGGTCCTTCCTGTGTTACAGTACATTGGCTATTGCTGGTGGATGCTCTCAAGTGTTACAATGATGACATCATTAAAAAAGCCTGATGGGGTTGACAGAAACACTGGCCGAGGAAGGTGCGTCTAAGAAAATAAGAACTTTGCATTCAAATTAGATGTGGCAGAGAGTGTGTTGAGGAGTCCAAACTTGCAACTTTAAAAGAAATATTGGTTTTGTTCACCCCGCAATTGTATGCTTCTAAGTTTACAAGGTAAAATCTGCCTGTTTTTTTTTTTTTATTTAGACAAGTTGGACACTTTGTCTTAGAAATCGAGGCTGGAGACACTTAATCGTGAAAGACGACTTTGATTTTTCTACCAGTTAGTAGGAACTTTGATTATGTCCTCATACTAGCATCTTGCTGGAGCAGTGGTTCATTTTGGAGTTGCTGCCGTGGGGGAACACCTCCTTAAGCACCACACAAGCCGCTGCTCCAGGAATGATCCAGTCCTGTGTTACTAAACCTGAGATTCAACTGGACAATGCCAAGGTCAGACTCTACCTCACTCAGAGTCTGGTAAATATGTGAACTCCCTAGTAACTACTTAATTCATGTTCCACTACAAATTCAAAACTGTGTGTTATTTACAGGTCATGGGTTTTATTCCTTAACACTGAAAATGGGAAAGATAGAAATAAATTCAATTCTGTGTTTGGGGGGGTTGTTTTTATTATTAGCAGTCCGTTTGCCTTGCATCCCCACTCTGCTCTGGGTTTGGTTTTTCAAACAGGTTATCTGTAAACAGGTGAAAGCTGTCTTCTAGGGATATGAATATCAGTCATAAGTTTTCAAAGAAAAACAGTATTTGCAAGCACATTGCATTTCCAGTCTTGAATATTAAGCGTACAAGAAATCATAATCTTGGCAAATACGTAAAGCCCTTTCATGTCTCTGTATGAGTCTACGTTCGTCTCTGGCGTCTAGTAATAGTACTCTGGGTCACAAAGAAGTACTAATGCATGTAAACGGTGGTATGAACAGTCTATAATTCATCTTTCTTCAGGTTTAAGAAAAGACCTAGTATTCTAAACTAGAAAATATTGTCTGATTTGATTTTACCTAATAGTTTTGTTCTTTTGAAGTTCCTGGGAGCAAAAGGGAAGATCTCCCTCATGTTAGTGTTACTTTTTGTTGTATTTAAATGCATGAAATGAATAAAGCCATTCTTATAAAGGAACTAATACATCAGAGGAATATTCTTTTGACTAGGATCTGATGGCTGGGTTTTGTCTAAATTATTTGCTGACTTCAGTCATCCATTTCTCAGAAAAAAAAAAGGTAATGTATCACATAATCTCAGATCTCTTAAAAGAAGATAAAGGCCAGCTTGAGGGTATTGTCTAGACTCAACTGTTCAATACTCATCATCTTTATTCTTTTTATTCTTATTCCTCAAAGTAATTTTAAAATGAGGAAAGATAATACGAATAGTTGTACAAGAGAGGTAACTCTGGCAAACATGACCAATTCTGTAGAAAAGGAGCTTTTCTTGTTATACAGCTTTAATTTTCTTTTACTTAGTTTTACTGCAGGTCTTCAGCATTTCACTGCTGCCTTTATGGTATTTCAAAAAACTTATACTTTTACAGTAAGAGATTAAATTTATATAGTCTGTAAATTTACACTTTTATGTAGTTACAATTGCATCTTTTTTTTTTTTTCCCATTAAATTGCATTTGCATTGCCGTTACATTTTGTTTCATAATTAAATCGCTTTCAATCTAAGTACGTACAGGAAATCTATGCTTCAATGTGCAAGTCTGCTGACAAAGTGAAGGGTAACCCAATTCTCATCCGTGCAACTTTTTAATTAGTTGCTACACATCTGAGGATTAGGTTTGTGGGCATGTCTTGCAGAAAATAACATTAATATTCAATTTGGTTAAGGACTTTCAATAAACAAACAGAATTAATAAAGCTATTAAACAAACCTCTGATGACATGTTTCCATATGTATTGCAACTATTCTGTACCATTTCCAAAAGCAGGCAGTTGACGAGGGCTTATCCGTCAGTGGATTTGCTGAATCTTGAGGAGTATCTGGGTATTTTCCATTATGAGCTAATATGCATTTGAATTTGCTGAATGTATTTTCTAGGGTCTGCAAAAGCCAGGTAGAAAATAATGCTTTGTTACAGGCTCTCTTTTCAGCCTTTGTAAAATATTCTGGATGTGGCTCTAAAGCGCTGAGTTAAATTACTGGTATAAAAAACAGCTCATCTAAAATAAACCTGGAAATTATTTTAGGCTTATATTATCATTTGAAAAATTTGGAATTTCAGTGAAAGAGAACTAGCATAGATATAAATTCTTATTTCTAGAATCCTCTGGAAAATAAGCTCTGCTACTTAAGTCCTGGCAAATGGCGTTTATTTTGCGTGGAGACTTTTGGCTGCCTTTATGGTGGCATAAATTCACTTTATGTTATAGCTTGCTAATACGTACGGTGCTATAAATCGAAAACAACTTTTGAGAGCTGGTGAGGTGGTAGTGATGATGTAACTTATATCCCAAAATGCTATTTAGATTAAGGCTGCTGTAGGGACAGGTTGCATTTACATCGAAGAGGAATTCAGTTCTTACACAATACATACTAAATCTAATTGTATAGTCCATGTATTTGCAAGTGTGTATGTGAAATTTATTTACTTTCTGGTTTTTGCCAAGAAATTTCAGAAACATTTTAGACAGCACTAAAAGAAAGGCTGTTGAGAAACCCTGTGCCCAAGAGTAGCGCTGAACTCTTTGGGTTCAGCAACTGCGAGAACAGTTGTTTACGTGCCTTGCAGAGGGTGGCATCCCTGTGTGGGATCCAGGTACTCCTGAAACATCTCTCTTCAAACCTCACTGTGTGAAGAGAACAGCGATTGCTCCTTTTAACCCGCTGTCCGGTGAGCTGCGTTAGCCGGGAGGCTGTTGGGCAACCTTGCATGGGGTTGCAGAGCAGCATCCTCCCGGAGAAGGTTTGGGCAGGCTGCTAATGAGAGTTGTTTCCCTTGCTGTCCCAGTTCAATTTGCTGACAATTTGATTTAAGCCTCTAATAGTGAGTTAAACGTGCTGAAGCGCTGCAGGTGGTGTTTGTCTGGAAATTTCATCTTCTATATTGCAGAGGGTGACCAGCTACTCCGAAAGCGAGTGGGACCCCGAGCATCCTACTGACTCCACTGCTCTTCTCTTTGCACTTTGCACTATGCTAAAGTTCAGGGCTTGAACTCTTGTGAGTAAATGAGGAATGTTCTGTATTGTGACTGCCAAAAGGAGCAGATAGCGCGAGGATATTTCAAAGGGAGTTTTCTTGTGACTTTTCATAGCTTTGAGTGTGCACTTTGTTTTGTAATTTGCCTGGTCGGTAGAAATGTGGGTTCTTCCTTCAAGGTTATCTATCTGTCCTTTAAGGTAGCTTTATCTGTCTTGAAGGTTTTTTGTTTGTTTGCTTGCTTTTTCCCATACAACATCTGGAGGAACCCGATTCAGTTATAAAACAGTATTTAGGCTGTATTCTTGGTGGTTTGTGGGTTGAGTTCTATGCAGTAAGGCACATGCACATGGGCTGCTTACGGGTAGTCTTAAAAACGATCCTAACGTATTTACTCTGTTTATGCTTTCTCTAAGTTACTGAACTTTACAGATACAAAATTTACAGAAATAACTCTCAATGCATTTATTACATGTAAGTCTGGCCGCTAAACCAAACCCAGTACCGTAAGATTTATTTCTAAGGATCGTATATATGGTGTGACAACAACATGAAACAAACCTGAGAGGAGTTACATTGACCTGTAGATGCAGAATTGTTTGTGCTCCTTTTTATGGCCTGAATTGTCATTACTCCTTTTCCTCCTTATTTCAGTGTGCTGTTGTTGATGAAAAGCAGAGTACTGATGTTCTCTGGTTCCTCCCCTGACTCACGATCAGTCGTAGATACCATACTCCCCTCACTTCGCAGTCCCGGGCAAAAGTCACATAAGGGATATAATTTCCTGTTGTAACAAAGATGTGATTGTTTATAGCAAAATGTTTTCTCACCATGTCTTGCTGTCCTGCATGGCTGAGCGCTCGGGATGCTGATATGAATAGTTAACCCCCTGAAACGACAGCAGTTTCTGCTGTCTGAGGCATTGCTGGCTGTCGGCAGGCAGGATCCAGCGAGTGCCTCCCCGCCATCCGCAGGGAGCTCGTTAAGCTCCATGATGTTTGTTGCTGTTAATTTAATCTGGCATTGCGTACAGGAGTGGTCCAAAGTCCCGACTGCAGTTTAGGGAGAAGCAGTGAAATGTTAAAATTATTTCCTTGTTTGGTAGAGCCCTGAATTTCAAGTTATTTGAGGAATAAATGCAAAGTAGCTCTGTAGGAACAGATTTGTAGTTAGCTTTCGTTCCTTAAATTAGAATGCCATAAATTGCAGTTCTGTGTGGTGCTACGTCACATTTTCTACATGCCTGGTGAATTGGGTGGCCTTTTCCTGGGAGCAAAGGGATTGATGCCTGTGTTTTAAGTAAGGGTTGGGAGCCGGCCACGCTTCCCTTCCTGCCTTCCCAACGTTCCGTTCTGTAAGGCGAGTGGTTACTGCAACAGAGACAAGGCTAATGCAGATCAAATACTTCCTTCCTTCCACATTGAGAGAAAGATAAGGTTCCTAATGAAACTGCTACTTAGGGCAAACATGGGGAAGGTGAAAAAATCTGAAAAAGGATTCTTGTGCTACAAAAGTTCTTATTGCTAAGCTGTAACTATATGAGAACTTCTTAACGACTGCAAAGGGACTTTTTCTATCAGAGATAGATATTAAATGTTAAGGTACCCAGGAGGAACCTATTCACACATTGATCTACTGAGTTCTCCGGAGAAAATAAATAAATAATAAATTGTACCAACCTGATAACTTTGGAGGAAGCCTTTAATCAATTATTAATTGATTATTCCCATGAGCACAACGCTTGTAAAGATCAAAACCTAATTTTGACAACATATGCAAACTTTTCCTTTTGAATTCAATAAAATATTCTCAATCTGTTGTTCATTAAGGTGAACATCTGTGGATTCATTAATTTCTCTCCAAGCTTGCTGCACCATGAACTTCATTTCTTTAACAAATTTTCCAAGGAATAATCCCATTACAAGCTTAGTTTATAATACATACAATGACAGCTTCGTTAGCATGCTTCTCTTTTTTTTGTCTCGTGAGTCTTTGCATCAAAACCTGTTCCAGGTTGGTATAGGGCAGTCAGAGCGGGGAATGTGTATAAATCTGGTTGAGGAAACTGGCTGCAGAGTTTCAGATCTCATTGTCTGAGCTCACAGAAACGTGACACCATAGGTTTCCTGAAATACGGTGATTTTAGGCTATAAATTGTCACTTGCGATTTACCAAGCTGGATGAAATTCCTATTTTCTGTATTGGCCTTGTTTTCTTTTCCAAACTGGAGTTTTAGAATAATACAATTGGAAAAATTCCTCTTTTGCTAATTTTGCTTTACTATTTAAGTGAAATTATGAGTCCTATAGTCCTAAAGATTTTCAAAGCATACTGGGATGAAGAAGGAAGAAATAAGTTAATGATTCCACCTGCAAATGTTGATTTTGAACCTTTAGGTGGAAATATGTAAGTAAAAGTGTACTCAGAGATAATACCTACAGGTTTTTCTTCAGGCGCCTTCCAGACAGCGTAGATACTCTTCCCTCTTACATAGCACAACGGTAGCTGCAATCTACCTGTCTAACCCTTTCAGGCATGTATCTATAGATAGCTGCCTCTTCTTTCTCTGCCTTTTTTTCATAAAGTTAATGGTAAATGAAATACTGATCTTTCCAAGAAGATGAGTTACATGCTGTATTAATCTGACCAGTCCGCATTAGGAGAGCACTGAGCAGAATTTGCAGCTGCAGAAGATTGTCACAGTGTTCCTGTGTTTAATGGAATAATTTAGGCATAGAGACAGAAAGAAGTCTATACTAAAATGAGTACAAGCACTTTTAAGTAGAAAACCTGTAGCTAATTTTCAATCCTGTAATTGAATTTGCAGGATAGCGCATAAATAAGGCAAGGCGTTTTTAAAAGCTGGATGCTTTCCACTGCCTAATAATGTTTTACCGCCTTGTAACGCTTTCCTGTGTATTGTCCCACATACTGTGCAACGTACATCGCAGCGCTGCGTGCCTGAAAACTTCACCCGTGATGCAGCCTACGCAGCGTTGCATCAGGGAACCTTCAGAAATACACTCAGCTTGACTGTTGGCAAATAACTGACAGCTCACTAGATATGTGGTTTTAATCTGTAATTTGCTCTGGCATGCTCAGCCATCAGTGTGTGGTCCCTGCTGGGTTGTATCCTGAAATGAGGTGCAAAACTCTTTGCTTAAGGGCTTTCTGATGATCCTTGTGCTTTGCTCCCACTAAAAGTCGGAGCAATCCTTAAAGAGGTTCAAGTCCAAGCCTGAGCTTTAAAGAATTTTCCTGAAAAGAAATTCCAACAGAATAGTGGTAAATTGTGTTAAGAAATACATAATATTCTTTATATCCTTCTCTGACTTTATTGAATTACTTGCATTTAGTAATTAAGGAGAAGATTTTGCAAGTTCCTGAGTAAAATGGTCTTTAAAAGCTGTCATAGTGACATCAGCTTGAACAGTCATGTCCTTGAACTCAGTACTTCCTCACAAATCTGTGTTGGATTACATTCATTTGAGATGTAATCTTACAAAGTCCCGAGTTCTCTCAACCTTTTGTAAAGCCAGTGGAAACCAAGGCCACCTGGGTAGAGGCAGAGGACACTGAGCTCATTGTAAGATTGAGTCTTCACTGTAACTTATGCTCTTAACATTTTAGATAATCTATTGATCTCTTTTGAACAGGTAATATCTGTAATAATACCACATTTCTCCATCATGTAAAGTCAATTAAAAAGCAGGTTTTATAGCTATATTTTAATCAAGACTTACTGGGAAATGGAAGTAAAGAATTCTGCTTTACTTAATAGTACCATTTGCAGAAAGAAAATCTGACTGGAAAATCGAATGAATTATCTGTTCCTTATACATCCTTTATATGTTCACTTTCTTTCCAAAATGAATTTAAATTACCTCTATCCTAAAGAAGAAAGTATTTCAAAATAATGAGAAAAAGTAGATGGATCTTTCCAGAGCATTCACATGGAGAAATCAAATATAATTCATTAAATTTTGCTTTCTAAATAAGAACTTGGCAAAGTACAGGTTGTCATTGAGAGATTCTGAGTGGACAGCTAAGTTTAATATCCTCCAGTCCCATCTAGTTATAAGACTGAAATTAAAGGGAATGAATTTTTCTGTAAAGTAGGACATGGAAGAAACAAACTCTCATATACAGAACTGCAGCATGGGCTTGAACACACTATTTCCCCCCCCCCCCTCACTCTTCCATTCTGAAAACTATGCTCAGATGTATAACCACTCCATACAGCGCTATTCCAGGTCAGCAGCAAATACCTACCTCCAGAACATTGGCTGTTGTATTATTTCTGAACCATTCAGTATTGGTATGACTGTGTACTGCGCTGCTAAGTTTTGAAGGCTTTCAGGACCGCTATAGAGAAGCATTTGCTGCTTTTTGGTGTGTTCTAAAGTAAAAAAAATCAGTATCTTATGAATTAAATCATCTCATCCAAAACATGATCTCACATACTTCAGGAAAATTCAAAGAAAATAGCTTATGACGTGTATATGAGGGATTGTCATGGACAGTTGAATTTATTTTGATGACCTAAATAATTAAAGACGCAATCGACAGTTTAGCGTATTGTCGTTCCCATTCTGTACTTCTGCGGAGGGTAAGCTCAAGAGCGGATGTAATTAGGAAGGCAAAGGCTGATTTGCTGTTTACCACGTGTTAAGAATGGGGGGGGGGGGGGGAAAGATACTGCATAGGCAATGAATCTGTTGGTTCTGTGACAGATTTGAGATTAAGTTCTTACACTTCCATGGCATTTTGAAGTAGACCATTTTTGTTGAGGAAAAGAGAGAGGAAAAGGAAAGGTCATGTCTCCCTTATCAGGCAGTCATAGTCTCCTGTAAAATAGAAATGTCTGTTTAATGTCAGTGAACAGCCCGGATGGAGATTCATGTTGGAGTAAAACGTCTGTACTTTATCTTATACCTCAAAGTTTATACTACTTAAACCTTGTGATAACAGAATCCGAAGTCATTTTCAGATGGGATTCTTCTACCGTTACACCCTGATTCTCCATTCATGGACTGTCCAACCTTTTCCTCTTCTCCTCCAAAATCAGCCTCTCTGTATTGCTGACAAAAACAGTCCTTGTATCAGGTATCTAACATCAGGAAAGACTCAGCGAGCTTGGACTCATGTTACTACATTCAAATATTTCACAGTTTTTACTTGGAGTGGAGTTTGCAAGTCCTTTTTCCTCCCTGGCTGAATGTACGGCTAGAGGAGCCAAGAAAATCATTGGCCAAAGTGATTAAGACAGATGGTGCTCCAGTGGTGGTGTAAGGCACGGAGGAAGGGATAGTGAATAAAAGCATATTACCTACATAAAGTTCAACCTCAGAATTCCTTTGAGCTCTGTGTAAGGAACAACTTCATTTCTGAACTGCCTCTTGTTCCTTTCCTTCTCTCTCCTCTGTCTTACAAATCTACTTGTAGCATGGGTATATTTACCTAAACAATTTATTTCAAAAAAAGCAGTGCTTTAAAGCTTTTCTTTACTGATAAAATCAAATTCTGTTCTTCTTTTTAACCTTTACAAGCTATATAAAACCAGAAAAAAGTTATTATTGGCAGTCATAGCTTAATTATATTAATAAGAGTGATAGCTTTTACTTTGTTACTCTGTGGAGTTACGTTTCTGAACTATAACATCTTAAAATAAAAGGGATTCAAGTGCAGTCTCCCTTGAGGTGAAATGTGTGTTTGTGCGTTTGAATGGTTTGTACACATGGGGGCCTGGTGTAAAACTGGGTAAAATTGGACCATCTGCAAACTAAAATGCGTGAAGGAAGTTTTGATATTACCAGAAACTAAAATCATTTTAGCAGACGAGTGTATTTGTGTGTATGTCTTTGTGTGTGCACGTGGGGTGTTTTTTCTCACTGGGCCCTTCTACATAAGGAGTATCCTTCAAAGAAAGGTACACTTCTTACTAGCTAACGCTTTCACGTTATTTCTGGTAATAACTGGTGGATATTATTGAATAAGTAATGATTGAAATAACTCTTTCACAGAAATTACCTATTAAGGAATTTCAGAAGTGATGGCAAATTATATTGCATTGCATATTCATGCAGTTTGATTTAATACAATATTTAATGTAAAATACGACATTAATTGCTTATAAATAGTTTCTTATCCTCTAGATGCAATTTTAGAAAATCCTGTGCTATCAGAAATGATGACCTGGCAAAGCACTTTAATCGGTCAATGTCTTTGTTAATATTAGGTATGCTGGCATTCAAAAATAAGGAAGTTTTGGTTATTGAGTCAAACAGGGCACTTAATTACGGGTCTTCTGGAGTCTGATACCATTATGAAGTGAGGTCAGCGATATGCCAGCTAAGGTTCTGGGAAAAATAAACATAAGGAATTTGTTTACGTTACATGTTACTTCAATTTTTTCTTCCTCTGCCTCTTTCTCCTACGTTCCCCTTCCCCTTTTTAATTTTCTCCTATTTCTTCTCCTTTTCTCCAGTAGCTTCATGTCACTAGTTACTCCCTTCTTTCTCAGGACCAATCCTCCTTTTAGTCCCTTCCCTCTGCCTTCTGCTCTTGGGTTTCATTGTACATCCTCAAAACATTATTTTTCCTGATACTTGATGCATCCTCATAACCCCTTGGAGGCTGTTTTGATAGAAACAAAGGGCGTGCATCAACTCACAGTCCTCATAAGCCACGAAGCGGAATGGTCGTGTCTGTTGAACGCAGCTTATAGTGGCAAAGTCAGTTTTGTATGGACAGGTACCGTTACAGAGTTTTGTCCTAGATTTCAGGAGCCCTTTGATGAGCAGGGCTTTGTCTACCTTCTCTCTATTATTCTGGAAGTTCGCTTTCTTTCAATTCCTTCTCATTAGGAGCAATGAGTTGTTCCTATACCGTACGATTTGCTGTCATTAGTATTGTTTTACATTCTTCTCCAGATCAAAACATGTAAATGTCCCTGGGTCTCTTGGGAAGCTTTAATCTTATAAAGTAGGTTTTATTGAAGAGTTGTTGGTTTTCAACATTCATGATAAGTTTGATAATTACATTAATAATTATTCTTTCATGTTTGCTATTTACAATCAACAAAGCATCTGATTCGAAGCTCAAGGAGAAATCAAAATGTTACTAAAGTCAAAGCTATAACAGCAATTGCAAGCCAATACAGTTTATGTTGGAAAGAACCAGTTGAGTTTTAAGAGGAAGGATGGTTCTGGACAGCTCTCTGCTGTTTCGCTACCACACCGTAACAGCTATACAAGGTGTGTTTCAGCTATGGCAGATGAGACACCCGTGGCTGGAGTGCAGCTGGATTCCTCGTTATCCCCAGTAACTGTGTCGTCGAACTGTCTTTCATAAGCTAATCAATTGCTGCCCTAAATTCCTTGAGCAACCATTTAAATAACTGGGAGCTTACTGTGTCTATGTTTTCAATTTACAAAATTTATCACTTCACCTCTGGGTTTATAGTGCGGATGTGCTGAATCCGAACGCTTCAAAGGAAATTTAACAGTTGGAGTTCCTAATAAATCCTTAGCTCACCCACCTGTATAATTTGTATTAACATGGCTGTTAAAGAGTTGCTTAGAGCACCAAGATTTCTTTCAGATACGCTTCACAAGACTGAAAGGAGGGGATAGCAGACAATAACATTCTATAGATGTATATCTATTAAAAACTCACCCAACTTCTAAAGAACAACAACAGATATTTCTTGCTCCCATCTTAATTAACAAAGTGCTTTTCAACTCCCAGATCATTTTGCATCCCAGTCTCTCAAGCTGTGAAATATTGGACTCTACCCTTGTCCTCTTCCTTTCAGTAAATTTTGTTCCAGAATTTTGTGCTCTTCTCGTAATATCAGGTCTGTTACTTTTCATTTTTTAGTATTCTAAAAATGTAGTTCATGAGAAAATTTAGTTCTGGTACTGTAGTTAAATATACTTTAACTTACATAACAGTTTACCTGTGACAGGGAAGCATTAGGTGGATAGTAAAAGCTATTCTTGAATGAGATTATATCTCTCTCATGACCAAGATTTTTCATGAAAAAAGAAGGGGAAAACTTGGATTGCTTAATATTGGGGGGTTTTATTTATTTGTTTTTTGAATTCAGGTATAGTGCAAGGGCTTTCTGCTCCTCTCCTGGGATGGATGCACTTGCACTGCTGTTAGTGTAAAGTATCGTCTGGAAATTGAGAGCTTAAGACTATTCTCTGTCATTGATCCTCTGAGCTCAAGTCTTTGAAATCCACATAGTTTTAAACTGATGGAGTGTTTCCTCCTAAAGCGAATGACACACTGGAAAAATCCCTATTTTGTTTTAATTCAGTCAGAAATCTTTTTTTATACTTCAGTTTGGCTACCAAAGTTAAATGTCCAAACAGTCTTTCCAACTCCTTTAATCCTTTACTTAAAGGAGAGGGGAGTGGGAAGTGAAAATGGCACATCGCCTAGCTCCGTGCTGGAAAGCAGAAGGTATCGGAAGAGCTGTGGTTCCTCAGCACTTTGGAAGAAATACTGAAATGTAAAGACTTTTCCAATGGAAATGGGAATGTGTGCTACCTTTTGACTGACAAAACAATTCCTTTTAGCATCAGTAATCATGTAGAGCCGAACTGAGGCATGGGTCAAGTATCCAGCCACCCGGAGACGGTGCCTGTTTATCCCATCAGCTTCAGTGTCGCTCCATACAAAGAAACCAAATGGGACTGTCTCTTGCTTAATGCGGTTAGAGGACGATAATCTTGTCGAGACTTCCATTGGGAACTCAAAATGTATGGAGGCGTGTGAATTTTCTGACACGCTTTATACTCCATCCTTTTGCTATGTTATTAAATGTGTTTCCTTCTTCCCTACAACCGCCTTGATTATTTTCTGTTTTGTCATAAAATATTTGCTTAGTAACAGGCACAGGAAATTGGCAGTCAGCTCCGCACTTCTGCCTTTGATTGTTAGGAGCTTCAAACCATACAGAACATTTCGCAATTCAGAGGGGAAAAGTAAGCCTGGCAGTTGATTTCCAGCTTTTAACCAACATACAGAGCAAAATATTTATTTACAGTGATCACAGTTCTATTGTTCTCCAGACTATAGGCCACAATAATGCCTAATCAGATACTTCTGCCATTCAGAACCTAAAATTATCTTGACTTCTACAAGATTGGCTTTAACCTTTATCTTGCAGATTTTCTTTCTCCTGGTTTCCTCAGATTTTAAATGGCAGGATAAATGCAGACACTTTTGCATTTTTCTGACTTCAGCACAGAAGGTTTTATTGCCAATCTAGCTGGCTCAAGTTAATGTGAATATATATAAACCCTGGGCTAGATATTAACAGTATTTATCAAAAAATTCCTTTTTCACAGGAATCTAACATTCCCGAGCCACCTGCCATGCCTCCCTGAATTCAGCAAATCCCTTCAGGGATTCACTAGAAGAAGTGGCCCCTGTGGCAGTGTCTGTTGTGGGCTAGCGTAAGACGGAGCTGGAATGCATCCTAGTCTCTCTTAGCTGGGTAGCATCCTCAGTGGTTTTGAGTAAAGACAATTCATTCTCCTGAAGCAACTGTACCTGCACGTTATAGGGTATTTAAATGATCTTTGGATCTAAAAGGCACTTGGCTGGAGAGGACAGGAATTCAATCTAGGGAAGAAGTAAATTCTGTGATTTACTCAGAGACTGTTGAGTCTCATCATTCCTAACCACAAGGAAATAGATGTGACATGCGTGTTGTCTTTCAGTCCGTTTCTGGTTCTTATAGGGGACAGGAACCTACTTCTGCTGTCAGTTATTCCGTCAGGTCAGTGAGCATAGATGTAAGGTGACAAATAGAGAGGTTTTGAAATTGTAATTGTTTTGGTGGTATGAATGAGGTGGAAGTTGCTTTGAAAACTATGAAACCGCCCAGGAAAAGGAGACAAGAAAATAACAAAATCATTCACTGAAAGATTAGAATGTACTAAAAAATACAGTGAACCTATCACTCCTATTTTTTATATTCATTATGAAATACTCATATTTTTTATCTGGCTAGGAAAGCGTGATTATCACTCAAGTTCCTGGTGTGAAGTTCCAGGTGCAACTCCACTGAGGACAGAGGGGTACGGGGAAGCTCTATATGCCTCCTGTCTGCCGTGGAAGAATGAGGGGTACCGTGGGAAGGGCTGTACCTTTGCCTTGTGTGAAAACTGACTGCAGGCCCCTTGAAACCTGTCCTTCGTCCAGATACATCTACTACCACAAAGCTACTAATACTAATAATAGCGATATAATCAGTGCCTGACTTGCCAAGAAGCTACCTGAATGGATAGTGTAGAAAATTATCAGGAAGATGAACAGTGAAGTCTTCATCTGAAGGACGAGACAAACGTTTGAAAAGTATCTAGAAATACAGTATGCTCGTCTACAGGAGCCAAGGAGAACGAAACACTGAAAAGCTCCTTGGTCAGTGAGCGTATCTACTGTCTTTATAAGTTTTGCTCAACTGGGAAATTTCTCTGTAAAGGTACGTTGAGCCTGATGCTATGAAAGTCTTGTAAGATGAACATCTAGGTTTGGCAGCCATGTATTCCCACGCCCAATTATGAGTTTAGTTCAGCATATGTTTACATCCATTAAATAACAGGTGTTGTCTTCAATAGGATTAATGTTTTTATGAGCCCACTGCTTTCATGTTTTGAAATGTAGTGTCCAGACTCAAGGTGATTTGTCAAAGGTGAATAAGAGTACGATCAGGGTTGGCCATTACTGGAAAATCCCCAAATACTTCTTTTTAGTGAATTCTTAACACTGTTAACGAATTAATTTTTATTTTTTAAGGCTATGATGTAACTTTTGGTCTTTTAAAATTCATCTGATAATTAAAAGTTATTAGGCCAGTTCCACTTTCTAGACAATACTGATCACGGTCAACAATTTAGCCAAAGGTGTGGAAGGAGTGTTTGTCTTTGTTTAAATTCTTGCATATCTATAAGTGAACATCAGGAATGGACCCTTTTGTATAAGAAGAAAGACAGGTGGCCATGCAAGTAATGATCAGCTAATACTAACGACCGGGTTTTGTGTTTTCAGGTCATGTCATGTAATCATGTTTTTACAAACAACCTTCAATTATTGTATGCTCCCCTTTTTCCATGGGCGTGCCAGATTTATTTCTCTCCGAATACTTATCTCACCGGACTGCCTGACATGTGGCAGCCCCTGATAGTGGTTCAGACATGCTCAGAAAAATCAGTTCTTCTAGCGCTGACCAGAACAAATGATTGGAGCGGCTCTGTATGTGCTGGGCACTAATCTGTGCTTTCACAGTAAATCCAACCGGCCTTGAGCGTGTCCAAATTGCTGAGCATCTCCTGGCCGTGCCTTGGAGGTTTGGAGGTTTTGGAATGGTGGACCCACAGTGCATATATTGTATATGATGAAGTCCTATGATGTGGAAATTTCAGGGAATAAATTTGATGCCTTTGCATCGTGTTTTCCCAGAGGAATATATCAAGATTGAATAAATGTTTTTAAAAATGTTTTTTTTTCAAACTTTTGAGAACTTTGAAATAGAAGAGGTAGAAGTTTCCTCTTTTTGTTGTGGAAATATGTTTAAAATTTATTGGATAAATTAACTTTTTGTTTTTTCAGTTAGAAAACAGAGAAATGTTTTAGCTTAATTGACATCTATCTTCATTTTAACCTCATGTTGTTTATGCAGAATGATTTTAAAAACTTGGTTTACAGAACTATTTATTTGATTTGGAAAAAACCCGAAGTTTTGAAATACAGTTTTCTGATTCTTCACTAACTCTACTGGTCTCTGAAACCTTTTTCTTTGGTTTGTAAAGGGTAACTACAGACAAAGTGCTGTTTCTTGACTTGTTTGTATAGGTCAGGTCAAAAATGTCCCTGTCAGTTTGAGTCCTTCCATTGTTTTGGGCTTTGAAATCTGTTTATGTTGAGCTCAGACAAATCCCATATACAAACTTTTTTGGCTTCTTGAGGTCAGGTGGAATAACAATGCAGGTTTGGCTTCTCTGAGTATCTGTTTTCTTTAGGATTTGATTTTTCATCTTTAGGGATGGTAATGAAAAGAAATGTCTGACTAACATTGGGGCTAGTAGTGTAAAGATCAGTATCACAAACCTGGTTACTGAAAGTTAAAAGAGTGATGTAGTCGTTTCTTCTACCTTATTTACTTGGTCCTGTGCAACAGAATATCTTCCTCATTTAGCATTCGAATAATTTTCTTCAAATGCAGGTGGTCCAAATTCTTCCGCAACATCATCCAGAAAATACCTATCCAAAGAGATCAAATGAAGAAAATTAGGACGTTAACATGCAGGAATGGTGGTGAATGTCGTGTGATCACTGACAGGAGAACAAGCTTGTCCCATAGCCAGTCCAGCCTCATAAATAAAGATCAGCCCTCACACATCATTCCCTCCTCCCTTCCCTATCCTCCCCCGTTTGTGTTCCTAGTTTTCAGCAGCTGGATATGGTGTTAGTCTGCATTTAGGCATGTGGCCGAATGTCTGCTGTGCACTCGTGAGCAGATGCAGTGTTCAAGTTGCTAGTTGGGATTGATGGCATCCTGTGTTTTAGCACTGTGTACAGCATGTTTCTTCCATTTTGATTGAAAAGCTTACTTTAGGGCAGGGAGCATGGAGCACCACGTTTGTTATTTTTTCCCTTGTTAGCACTCCGAAGTGTGTTCCACATTTGCCAGCAGAGAGGCAGTTAGCATACAGTGAACCTCGCCCTGATTGCCTGCTAATCTGTGAGGATCTTTCTTACTTCATTACCACATCAGCAAATTACAGGCTGCTTGTTTGCTCCATGCTTGACTAGGTCTGGGGCACTGCCAGCACCTTCCATCAGAAGGAACTGCGTTGTTCTGCGTTACAGCCTCTGTCGGATGGAATTTTGCAGCGAAGACATCATGGCACGCCTGTAATCAGCGCTAGTGGTGACAGAAACAATTAGTGCTGCTGCTCAGTGGCCGTTCCCACGTGATAGTACATGTGAGGTCCTAGCTGATAATACCTTCAGCAAGAAATTAAACCAGATTGTGACCGCACAGTTATGGTGACAGGAGTCTTTGCCTGAGAAGTACCCGTGGGTTTCTGACCAGGATCTCCAGTGCAGTAATCACAGGTGCCCAGCGTCCGTGCAGATCTAACCCATCGCTGCCATTCTCTGCTCAGTTCTGAGGACAGCCTAAATCTCAGACTCTCACATACAGCTTGTCTTGAAAGAAGCCAAAGCACCACTGATTTTGCTGCCCTTCTTTTCAAGTATGAAAAGTTCCGCCGCGGTATCGGGTTGATGGTACAGATGGTACATCTGCACATTGTGCTGTGGGCATGAGCAGAGTCTGTCTGTGCTCTGAGTCGACAGCACAGAGACAGAAGAGCGCGGAGCCTGCACGGGGCTCTCTATGCTGTAAATATATCCTGAAATATTTTTCCATGCCAGTGCTCCTAGCAAAGAGTCACCCTTTGATCCATGGGGGAAATAGTCCCTGGGAGATAATCTGAATAGCAAAGCAAAAATCAAACTGCACTTTCTGTGCATCTTTGATGCACTAAAACTTAATTTACTTTATGCATAGAACTGCTTTAACTGTACCTGAAGGCAAGGTGCAATTTAGATTGCTTTTTTTTTTTTTTAAGAAATCCCATTATCGGTATTAGTGGTTCATGCCTATATAAACATAGGCTGTAGATTAGCTGTTATCCCTTTATTTTTTTTTTTTTACTCAGTTTGAAGCATGGACTTCCATGACTTGTTTAGTTTGGATTCACTGAAATCGACAATTATTTTTTTGCAAACCCTTTATTTATCAAACTATTCTTTCAAATACTTTGCTAATATAAATATGGCTTATCCTAGTCTGCAGGTAGATGGTAATGTTCTCACGTCTTTACATGGCAGCGACACAACAGGCATGTCCAAAGAAGAGCGCAGCTTAGTATAAAAGCCCATCTCGTAACATTGTGTGAGTAGCTGTGATACGTGATTTATCAGTGGGAACTCTGACTTCCAAGGAAATGAAAGCCAGGATATATACAAGCAGGTACATCAAATTAGATGTACAAACTAAATCGCAAGATTTAGGTTCCTAAGGAAGTTTTGACGCAATTTTTCTAAATGTCAGTCACTTGCTATTCCCATCTGCCTCACCAGGACGGGTGGGAATGTAGCTTTAAACTCCTCATTCTGAAAAAAAGGCAAGATAAACAGTTTAAGTCCTGAAATGAAATTAAGCTTGAATCGCTGATGTTCTGATTTGCAACGCACTGAATGCACAGTGTGTCTGGCATAGTGACATTAAGAATGAGGGTCTAATGCTGAAACAAAGTGTATTTCCACCTATAAACTGTGTTCAAATGAAACTATTAAAGTTGCCTCCTGTAGGTTTATATAAATTTTTGGTTCTGTGATACCTGACAGAATGCCTGGATGCCCAACAGCTGCTGCCCATTAAGTTTTCACTCTGCCGAACGCTGGCTCGTGTCTGTGCTGGGATTCTATTCTTTTCCCGAAATACTGGTGTCTGATAAGCAGAAGCCACATTCTACCACTCCAGATTTTAATTAGAGCATCTGCTTAATGCAGAATGCTATTCTTTTCGTAACTGTAAATCCAGATAGATTTTGTTAAATTCTGTTGTCTGTGGGTCAGAGCTTGGAGTAAATTAGCTGTTGGTCTCAAAAGGAGTTATTACATTAGACAGCGGGGGCTCAGTAAAGCAAGTGCATTAATATTTTCATCAGTTCCAGCTAACTTACAGATTTCACTGGTCAGATCTAATTTGTTTGATGAGACATCACTGGAAGATGTTATCTGTAGTGTAAGCTTAGAAATTGATTGAAACACATAATTCAAGGGCACTGTTTCATGCCTAGGGCAAGAAATACTATTTTCATTTCATTTCATTTGTTCTTTTATAATAGTTTACTTTTTCCAAACTATGTCCACCAGATTTGTTTGTGGATTTGCAGAGAAGCGAAAACCACAATAACAAAACACCCTAAACCCTATTTTTCACTTGGACCACACTGTAAAGTCGCATTTGTTTATTTTTGCGGCGGTATGTTGGAGGGCAGGAATGTGAGATAGCAAATCAGATGTTGGTTTACATTTGCTTTCAAAGCTACTGTAGTTAATTTGGTTATCTCATTCTTCAATCATTAAAAAAAGTCTTAGCCGTGGGAGTTTTAACAATATTGTGAAATTCACATCTTAAGCAGGTCCCTCTGGTACTTATATACAGATATATGCACACAACCGCAGCAGTCACCTCTTCAGCTAATATCCACGTAGTTGGTATCTTAAAGCTGTATCTTCAGCTCTCTGACTGAAATCCTGGTGTTAATTGGCTTTAAAATGTCCCCTTTCTACCAGATCCATCTGGTGTAAACCCCGAGACATCCTTCTGCTTGGAGAGCGCTGTAGGTTTTAGCAAGCATGTCCCAAGATGTTTTGTATTTCGGCTGTTTTGTCACTTCGTGGTGGTCCCCCCGCCCCGTAATAAGAGAGAATTTACTGTGATGAGTCCGCTTAAGGTACACGTGAAATGTCCTGCTGCGTGCCTTTACCCTTCTCACGGTGACTCCCCTGGGACTACAGACAGAAGTACAGACAGACAGACAGTGCCTTCTCTACAGCTCTTGTTTTGACAGTCCGGGAAATGCTGACAATCAAAGTATTAAAACAAACCATCAGCAGTTTTCCACAGTCCCCGTGGAAATTTCAGATTTCAGATAATTCAAGCATCGTTAACCTTAAATGCATGTAATTTATTAGCATTTCTTTATATTTTTAAGAGAGATTGACTACTCTTTCTGTAACTGCTCTTAACTCAGAGGTCTATGCTTTCAGGAGGTTGCAAGCAATGTTGAAGTACTCCCCTTTAGTACACGCTCCATCTGCTGCTGGGCACAGGAAAAACTTGGATCACATTGGACACAGTCTTTTTCTGAATTTCTAAGAGTCAGGTAATTAGCAAAGTTAAATTTATCAGGGCAGAGCACTGACCAGGACAGCCAATCTTCTAAGAAATTCTATATCCACGATAGTAACCCATCCATCTTACTGCTTACAACAGGGGTTTATGTCTCCCTATGCCGTTGCTTTATTTTACTAGGAACAAGTTTCCTATTAAGTAGCCAGTGTTGATGCTGTTTGTCCTCCTGCCTTGCTTTCGCAGTACACTTGTGGCTTTTATGTCTGCAAATTTATTGTTATAATCATTGTGCTAGTGATTGGTCTCTTCCACTGCCAAACTCTTAGATGTGATTTAATGTCTAATAAATCGTTATTTAATGAAGAAGTAGTAAAGGATTTAGTACAAAAAACTCTTTCCCTGGTCAGGTACCAGTCTGGATTGTCAAAAGCTTGTGGTCACTGCTTTGGAAAGCGAGGCTGCACCCATCTGTAGTTATACCAGTATCGCTCCCAGAGTGAGAGCTTGTGTTTGCTCAAGTATTGGCTCAAAATATCACTTCTGCAGACCATGAGGTGGGACTCACTTTTTGGCTTGATATCTGTGATCTCCATCTTCCTCCAACACACCACAGTTTGACATTTCTGGACATTCTTTTTCTTTTTTTTTCTTTTTCCTTTTTTTTTTTTTAATTGCAGCATTAGAGTTGGTTATTGGAGATTAGGATGTATTCGGTGGCGTCCTTGTCCGGTGGCTTGTGGAACAGTTGTTCTGTGGATCTGTCTACAATGCCCATGTATAATCTGATTGCCTAAGGCCATAAGGGACTTGAATCACTGAAGAAATGAATGCATCCAGTGCTTCGAATGTGCTTTTTAATTCAATCACTGTGTAGATCCAGTATTGTTTTTCAGTGTTCGTATCTCATTCAAGCAAAATTATCTGACTATTCATGTGAGGTTGTGCACTGAATATATTTGATGCCCCTCGTTCTGAGCATTGTCTGCTCAGGATTCAACACTTGCCTTTGACTGAAATTACCATTATAGGTGCCGTTGTCATAGTTCAAATTAATTTCCTGTTTAACAGGAGTACTAACAAGCTGCAGTGACAAGAATAAGTGTAGTTGAAGTCAGCTCAGCTGAAAACTGAAAGGTAAATTGCTGGTCTTTTGAGTTCTCAGTGTTATGATTGCCTTTCTTACAGGGGAGGCTCTATGATTCTCCCTTTTTTTTATAATTCACCTTTTATGTCACAGCACAGGTGTATTTTCTTGAATGTCATTTGGCATGGATAGCATTCTGTCTTCTGCTCCTCAGTTGAGCCTGTAGGTATTTCTGTGCTGAGCATCTGCATCCTTGTAGAAAATGTCTTAAATTTATAGATATTTGACCTGTCCGTATTTCAAATATTTCAAGGGAATATATAGTTGATGCATTTTAATTACTTAAAAAAAAAAAAAAAGAAAAGAAAAAAAAAAGAGAAGGCAAGAAACTGGTTAGATCTGCTCCTACTCCTGGATTTCAGAACTTAGGTGGCAGCTCTAGTGCTCTGTGCCATGTATGAGAATGAGCGGCTCTGGAAGAACTGAAAGACCTTTTGACCAGACATATGTGACCACCATTCTGAGCCTTTTGTCCAAGGAGAACAATTGCAAGAACATAATTTTGTTTCTTAGATGATGACCCACCCCAATATTGATTAGAAGAGGAAAGGTATTCCGCTTCATTATCACATGAGAGTTCAGAATCCATAAATCGTGTTATTCTTCAGAAAGGTTTTAATACATGCCTGTTGCTGTGTAAAGGAACTTGGTTTGTAGAAGTCTCCAGAAGCTCTCTGTCGTGATTCAGGCTCTTGCATTTTAGTCATCTGTTCTTGCTATTCTTCAAGTTGAATGAGGATAATACTAATTTCTCTCCTTGAAGGAACATTCTGAGGATTCATTCTTAAAAGTCGATGAAGTTTTTGGAAAATAATCCTGAAAGCAAAGTGCTTTTAAGAAGTATTCATTTAGGCATTAAAAAAAAAACCAAACCAAATGTATAATAAAGAAAATAATAGTAATATATTTCTTCATCTCAGATATTACATTTTTAATAAGAATTAAATATTATCTAAACCTTCCAGCCATTATTTTGAGACTGAATTGAATGTTACAAGGTGGTTTTGTTCCTTTATTATATTGTGTACCAGGGAGCTGCAGCAAAGTATAACTTTCCTATTCTGGAGTAACAGGGTGTTTGCTGCCCTCGGTTAGGAAGATTATTTAAAATACATTCCAGAAATGAAGAAAGATCCCTGACTCGTAACGAGCAGTCTCTGTGTTATTTTCGATCCCTATGATCAGAGCCGTTGAACCTTTACATCAGGTCCTACAGAAACAGAGCATGCGCATGATTTAATTATTGCCTAGGTAATCCCACAACACTTTTTCTTCCCCAAATACGTCCTCTTTGAGATCAGTGTGTTCAGCTAGCACTCTATGGACTGATTTTCTGTCTGCTGTCCTTGGAACCACTGGAGCCAATGCCCACGGGTGGAGGTGAGAGAGGAGAAGTGCAAGTGAGCTTTGCTGCGGGACACAACCTGCCGGGTCGCGTAGGCATCTCTCAGCACGTGGCAGACCATTTCCCAAAAGGCGCTTCATTACTTTGCCACCGCCCTCGCACAAATAATAAATAATGTGGAATGAGTCAGACAACAAACAGCTGCAAAGACAAGCAAACCTGCAGAGGCGGGCGGTCGTGCTTTGGCATACATTGAGGAGAAGAACATTCCAGAGTGCACCTAGCACGGATGGGCTTAATGAACAAATCGACTTGACAAATTCCATCTCCTTTGCTGCTTATCTGCAAGCTTTCATTGTTAGGAATTTCCTCTTCTGAATTACCTGTGAAGTATTTCCTGCCGGCAGGTGTCAGCTCGGGAGTTGCTCAGATGCTCCGTTTTCCATGTCTGGTTGCCCACTTAGTTAAATGCTCTGAGTTTCTTACCCCCTAGGCAAAACCCAGCTGCAAAGAGGTGAAGACTCATACCAGAATTAACTTTTTATCTAGAATCTTCACATGCTTGCGTTCAGGGCTACCACTGAGTAAAGGAATTAGGGAAGCGATGGCACAGTGGCTCCCTCATTGAGTTGATCCTGACTTGATGTTACGCTTAGACTCATGTTCGTGTAATGTTGCAGAAGATATGTCGGCATTTCACTCACATGATTACTGAACCTCCCTGCCTAGGCATATGATTAGTGTTAGGGTGCTGGTCCTGGCGTGACAGGACGTTATCCCTTTTAGTTGTATTTTAGTCCTGGAATTTATGGGAGAAATTTACAGGGATTCGGTTTCTATTCACCTCTTATGAAGGTCACTTGTTCAAAGTGAAAAAAGAGTGGACACACATCTGCAGACAGCTGTCCTGGTGGGGCCTGATAAAGTAGCTACAATGCCGGAAAAGTAGTGTCTCTGAAGATGCTCCATTGTTTGTGTTGCCGTTAAAAGAAATAATAGGTCAAGAATGGATATCTGATTATATTTCTGGTTTCCAGCTTTCTATCAACCCTTTCATTATAGTTTATGACGGGTCCAATAACATGTATTTTCTTTTTATTTTAGTTCAGAAATAGCCTTTCCACACTGTTTCCACATGGTCATTGTAAGGAAGTTTGCGGGTTTGGAACGATAACTGTTCGGTGTTAGGTATCAACACACGCTGAAAGTTCAGAGCTGTGTCATCCACAAATGCGGATCACATCCCTATCTGTTCTTCAGCCGTGCGGGGAAGGTGTGACCCAGTGGGGGCATGCTGAGCTGGGGTGGCATGCGTGGCACTAGGGTATTGACTGGGAAAGAAGCAGGTTTTTGTTCTTTCCACATCCTGTACCCTTGTCATTCTCTCTGCACCCTCCTGCTGTTTTTCTACAAACGCTACTGTTGCTCACAAAGGAAATTAAGTTTTCAAGCAGATTTTCAACTTTTTTGGTGTTGGGCTTAAGCAGTACAGAAGGTGAAATAATGAAAACCCTAGACACCAGTGCCTATTTACTTATTGCAGAAACAGAAGAAATGAACTCCGGGTTGCTCTGATGTGGTCTTACCTAGAGTTCAAAAGGTTGAAATGATTCCCCCTTGATTGCTGCAGAACGCTTTGGTGATGGAACTCCTTTGGTGCTGGAGTTTCATCTCATTAGTTATACCACCTCTTTTGCTGTAGTCCATGAGGACAACTTGAAAGGATATTGATTAAGGGTTTAAGTCACTTTTTTATCACAGCTAATTATATTTTTTTGACCACGTGCTAGATTGCAAGGCATTGGTTTTGGAGCAACCGCTAACAAATGGGGGGATGATTAGAACGTCAGTGAACTGTTCACTACAAGTTCTGACTAGCAGCTATCAAAACTGGTATGTATGAAGAGTTTAAACAGGAAAATTTTCCAGTTTTCTGAGATATCTGTTAAGAATTACTTATCTTTGTTGTAACCACATGCAACTTTTCATCTTGCCTTGCTCACACTGTTGCTTGCCAATATTTGGGGGGCGGTTCTGAAGACTAAACGACAAAAATTTTGCTGCGGCATCGGCTGTGAGGGAGCCACTGCATTTCTGGGAGAGATGTTAAGAGCTCACCTTTGAAAACAAGAGATGAAGAATTAACCAGGGTCACAGGTCCTGATGTACAAATTAAATATAATTACATTTATACAAGCATCAGCATGACTTTTGCTTTTGTTTTTTCTTAGTAGTGTTTACATGTTTATGAAGTATTCATTGTAGTAAGGTGCTAAAGTTATCTTGTTATTGCGTGCTCATTTTTTCTTTCTGAAGCTAAACAGGTATTTATAATTGCATTTTATCATCTCAAATTACCTAATATTTTAGTTAATTTGGGAAGCATGCTAGAGCCAGGCTTTTTAGGAGCAACACTAATTAACTTTGTAAGGATGAGTTCGATATTGTTCTTTTCCAGTTTCTCAATCCAATTTCTCCGTTCCATTTTCAGAAAACAGAATTGATGTAGGATACGGTCAGAGGTTTAATGTGACAGTTTTCATAGTCGCTCAAGTGAGTAAGCATCTCTCCCAATTGCTTCCACAAACATAGTCCTGTACACTGCCACTGTTACCGGTTTGTTGCATCCAAATTACAGAGGAGGTTGCGTGAATTTTCCATCGTTTTGCAGTTAAAATCCTACTGCGGGCAAAAGAGAACACAGTTTCTGTGCAAAACCAAGAATTTTTGTTAGTCTAATGGAAGTTTTAGTGGTCTGAAGAATTACTACTAGTCCCGTTACAATGATACTTACGCTTATAATTCATATTATATACAGTTAAATTTAATATATGCAAGCTTTCTATTATCTGCCCCTTTCTCCGGTGTTATGTTCCTTTTCCACCATCTGACTGCTCAGTAACTTCATTCTGGAGAGAGGTGAGAGTACCTCAGTCGTGAGCATTTGAGTCCTTTGCCAGAAATGTGATGCTAATGTTGATGGTTTCTTCTTCCTCGCCCTCCAGTCCAGCCGGAGTCATTTTTCTGTGCCTGCTCAATGTCCTACACCTTGCTCTTTTCTCACAGGGCTGCTTATTTCCAAAGTTACAATATACAGTGTTTTTCACATGTGTTGGATCCTTGTTCTTTTTTCTCGGTTAACCCTAAGACTGGTTTTACCCAGCTCCCAGGGGTACGTTCAGCACTAATGAGGTGGATTTTTATAGCTCTTGGGCTGAGTGTCATCCTGTGCCTGTACTTTTCAGGCCCCTCTTGGCAGCCCCTGCCTGTACTCCTCTACGCTGCGTTTTATCCGCAGCAATAGACGGTTCGTTTTGTCTAGAACAGCTGCCTGTATTGCTCTTTATTGGTTTCACATACTTACAGGTACTACCAGAAGCACAGAAACAATTGCGCCTTCCTGAGAACTGCTGTTACAAGCGAAGCAAAGCAAACCTCGGCGTGGCCAAGGCAAGTCCGAGCGAAGCCTGAGAGCACCCGAGGTCTGTGCTGAGCTGGGCATAAAACCTCTGGCCAGCTGCAAGCAACGGCAGGACCATATTTGTTTATTGCGATACTGGGCTACATAACAAAGAAGTCTGAGCTGGTTATGGTTTTATTCTCTGCCAGTGCATCACAAGCTGAGCCTTTCTCTTCTCTCTTTCACCGCGGTAAGCTGAACCCCTTAGCTGCCCCTTTCACAGTGACTTCTTTGCAAACTTACCCTTGTTACACCGACGGTCCTTCCCCAGGCCGGGACCCACGTCTGCTGCACTTGTTTCATTCATGCCCTCTGCCTGTGCTAGTTTTCTTTACCTGTGGATGACTCCTGAGAGGCACCAAACAGGGAGACACCTGAATGCTGCAAACTGAGAGTTGCTCCCTCTGTAACGGGGATGAAATGTATGCCCGTGTACCTTCCCTGCATTCTGAAAAGCGAGTTCTGGGCAGAGGTAACGGCGGTGGCTGGAGGGGATGTCGAGCACTGAGCACACAAAGAGAAAAGCAACAATCTGCAATAAGTATTTGTAAGTAATTCCAAGTATTAAGCGTAACAGTGATTTTCAGCACTCATTTTTCCCTCTTCCTTGATTGCTAATCACGTTGCATATAGAAGTTCTTCCCTGATGAAGCTGATGGGCAGTCTCTCTTATGTACTTCACTACCAAAACATGTAATTTGCTCACTGAATGCCTACATAATATTATTCATCTTTTCAGAGGCTTAGAAGAGTCTCCCTTTGTGTCAGAAGGCCAAATATCCTAGAAGGCCATTAAGTGGACTTGTACCTGAAGCCTTAAGAAGCAAATGTAATGCTGATCTGATACATATTTGAGCACAATTTGAATAACCACGGTATGCCATTTCATCAACTATGTGCTGGCCAGGGCTCCTCTTTATTGACTTGCAAGTTTGGGAATGTTATTGTGGGCTTTTGTGATTTTGCTTGTTTGCTTTTACTGAAAGAAAAAAGAAACCCAGCTAAAACCAAAAATAAACCCCAAAATCCCGCAAAAACCAAAACCAAAGAGGAAGAGAGAAGGGAGAAGAAAATAACGCTTGCTATACCTTTGAAACTTTTTCCTTTTTTGATGTTGTAGGCTTTCCTGTATTTGTCCAAGCTCTCAAGGATTTTGTATGGTAGATTAGACTGGTTCGGTGATTCTGAAAAATAAGGTTCGAGGGAACGAGAATGTGCGTGTGAACAGGCGAGGGGACCAAAGCAGGCTGTTACTGCCGTGCCGTGCCTGCACACCAGCAACGCCTGTCCTGCAGAAATGGAGCCAAATGAATAATAAGCCTTATTTTGAGCAAGTTTAGCTGTCAGCCTGTCCCTAAAATATTCCTCTGTCTCTCTTATTGAGTTAGCTGTAGCTCTTGAGAATCATCAGGTGCTATTTTTATGCTCTTACTGTGCAAGTAGAGATGTCCCACCAGCTGGCTTTCCCCCCTGTTCGTAACTCCGGTGCTTTGCAAGGGTCAGGATGTGAAGATCTCTGCTTAACTTCGGAGTCCAGTGTCTGATGCGGTACTAAGGTAAATTACCCCTTCCAGCACTGTCTGAAAGGAGTTGTCTTTTGTTCACCATGCTCTGATTGGAGTCATAGGATATAATAAGTAATGAATGCAAAAGAGGAGTTGCAGTTTAGTCACAAGTGACTATTTGTGCAATTACCGCTGACCTCTGATTAGGCCAAGTGGCGGACCAGCTCTTGAAGGATTTAGGAGGTTGCGTAATGAAGACTCATTTATTAAGATGTATGGCTGGCCAATATACTGGTCATTACATTGATCTTAGGTTTGCATCAGAGCGTAACTAAACTTGTGTAACAGGAATGAAAAGGAGAAGCAACTTAACTACTTGAAGGAGCTTTGTAGTCATTATTGTTGGGATGTGTCCACTGCTCGTATTAAGTGGTAGCTCATTGTTTCTTTCAGTCATCTTTAGAAGCTTTCCTTTCTCGGATGAAGAACAGGTATTTTGTTACATGATACTTTTGAAAGCAGGTTTTGTATCTCAGCGCGGTATGCTATTCCACAGCCCAGCATTACGTTTTCATTACCTGTTGTAAAGCCTGCAGCAATTCCATCCACACAGGCACGTCTGGTCTGCTCCGAGCGTTGTGGCTTTGACAGACAAATTAGATGGGTACGTCGAAAGTATACATCCAGCATAAACACGGTAGAGAAACACTGTCTAAAATGTGTTTTATTCATAGATATGGACCATTGTGTCACCTCATCAGGGAAGAAAAACGTATCTTTGAACTTAAGCACTTTATACATGTAAATTAAGGTGGTGGTGTGCCCCACCTCGTTTCTAACTCTCATTTGGAAAAAAAATCATCTAATTGGTGAGGGACAAATATCTACACGTTGTTTAGGAATGACGTATTTTTTCTTTCTGCTGGAGTCATTCTTGGCGTGCAGTTACCTTCTTTCACACCCTTTCTCCTCCTGGGAGAGACCGGGAAATACGGTTGGTTTTGATGGAGCAACTTAAAAATATGTCCAGGTGTAACTCAGGTCATGTAAACAAAGGAACCTGGGGGGCTTTGTGTGACCCATGAGGGGCTTAATACCCTGCTGCTGCACTGCTGGAGCTCCAGCCTCGTGGCTTCTCTTTTATGGCAACACTGCTTCTGCATCGTAGCGTTTTTACTGTGTGTGGAAGAATCAATCTCTGCAAAATACCCAGGGGTGAGGCAGCGTGCCTGTGTGGCAAACAGTGCTGTATGTGCCATGGTTCCAGCCGGGAAAGGTTTTGTGCGATCTACCTGTAGGGAATTACTGGGTTTATATGTAACTAGAATACTACTGGCAAAGTTGTGACTAAAAGCAGTGGGTCTGTGTTTGGCTGTCAACAGCTGGAACCCGTCTTCAGAGGGATGGGCGTGAGGATTGACCTGAAGAGGAACAAGCTTTGGGTTTGTTCTGATGGCGTAATAATACTAGACAGATACAGTAAGGAGGATTAAATGTAGGGAAAGAGTGCTTTAGGTTTTTTGCTGTTGTGGTTTATTGTTTGGTTGGGTTTTTTTAATCATTTAAAGGAATGATGGAAAGCCAAGGTATGTTTTGAATTTCAGATTTTGGGATTTCTTCTGTTCCTGAGTTTTGCTTCAGTTTCATGCAGAAGCTCAGTATTGTTGTTCAGTAGCTTCACATGGATCTTCCTAGGGTCGGAAAATTGGATTTTGCCTGAATTTCCATTCTAGGTGAACTTAAATTAAAACCAAACAAACCCACAAATAAAAGCAACAACAATCAACTACCCCCCCAAAAAAGCACATGTCTAATGATTTATTTTCATGGATGGGAAAACAGCCATTGATTGTTTTACTCAAGTTTTAAGCTAGCTGGGATAATGCATGTCATTACACTTAAAATATAAATTGCAATAATTGACCCTCTTGCCTTTGGTAGGGCTGTCTCAGTGGGAACCTTTGGCAGACGTTAACGTGCGCTGAGGAGACATTGACTGCTTCAACTTTCCGTTGCTAAAGTTAATTGTCTGGTCCTCTCTGACATCTGTAAATTGATCAGGTTTTCCGCCTTTTCTGCAAACACGCGCAATTACAGCACGTTGTAGAGGCTATGCTGGGTTTCTGAGCTGCAAAACAGACTCATAAGAGAGAAAAATCTCCCTTATGCTTTCTTGTCAGGCAACAAGTATCACAGGTATTTTAGTTGGAGTCGTCTAATTCAATGGCATCTCTTTGTTTGAAGAAAGCTGAAGCAGGGAAGCAAATGCACGTTGTCCCTGCCTGGATGGTGCGGCATTGTGACTATGGGAGAAGAACGGTCTGGGGGTGATGATCCGCTGTCATTAGCAGCAGAATTTGACCTTTTTACGTTGTTGTTTTTAATGAGCTGAGCATTTTGCAATTTAAAGCAAAATAACTCTCACAAATGACCTTTTACCTCACCTGTTAAGAGATCCTTTCAAAAGAAAAAATCTATTTGCATGTTTGCGTTAAGGTACAAGATCTCTGTGATTGAAAAGTTCTCTAAAATCAATTTGTTTTTCACTGTTTTTCAGTCACTGAAACTGTCAGAAAACCAAATTAATTAGTTTTTCTTACAGGAATTATCAAGAGTATCGTCAAAATAATTATATTATTGTACAGAGTTTGACTTCTAAACTATTTTGAATGAACAAACCAGTAAAAATCTGAGGACTTGATGTCCTCAACTGTCTGGAAATTAGCTGGATCCATCCTGGTTCCTGCTTTGGACTTAATCACAGTATCACTAAATAGTTCCAGAAACTACCCCAGAACAAGCAAATTTTAAACAAATTTTAAAGGGTGGACTTTATTTTTTCCTGTTTACTCTCTTGGGGGGATAATTTTTGTTTTTCAAAGGCTTTAAAATGGTTAAAGAACTGGTTAATCCACGTTCTGCTTGTGGTGAGATGAAAAAGAACACGCCATAAAGGAGAGGGTGCTGGTTTCGAGAGCTAATGGGGTTTTCAAGAGCCTATTGAGTAAATCATACCCGGCAGAGTGACTCCACAGCAGCGTCTCTCGTGCGCTGGGGGGTGAATTAGTTCTTTGCCACCGTGCTCTTCTCCAGGAGGCAGCGAGGGCTCTTGGCTGGCCTGTTGCTATGGGAAGGTGAAGTGCAAGATTTCAGTCGAAGGTTTTGCACAGATCGTGTTTAAAACGAAGCAGAGTATTTGGGCATCTGTGCAATAATTCAACCTAAACGGGTAGTCCGTTAAGGTAAATTTGCTGTTACCACTTTCAGTGTTGCTATGTTTTAGTACTTCAGTTGTTTATTCGAGAGCGTTTGCGGCTGGAGCGGTAGCAGTGAGCTTATACGAGATGTAAGCTCGAGAAAATCAAACCTTTAGAGACGGATGGGCTGGTTTGGGATACGATGCCTTTTGGCTGGTTTTGATTTGCATCGATTTGCCTGTGTTTTTGTTTGATTACCTCTAGGCTGGTATTAGAAACGTGGGCTTCTCTGTTTGATCCCCCATTAGGCTTTTACCTAGATGTCCTATTGATAGATGTCACTCACTTCTCTGGCCTCCCGCTGAATGCAGCTCCCATCCTGCCTGCCTTTGGAGCTCGAAAAATTAAATGAAAAAAATTTGGAGTGGGCCTGGAGCTGAACAGAGCTCTGGTGTTCTGTTTGAGTTTCTAAAATGAATAACAATAAAACATTTCAGCATTCATTTAATATGATGAAGCCCCATGAGACTTCTCTGCTAGCATTCCTGAATTAGCTCCCTAAAGCTGCTCCAGAGGGGTCCTCTGGAAAAATGCTACAGTCGTTTTCCGGAGAATGTTATTTCTTCTGATATTTCGATGCAAGTTGTGTCAATGTTGAATTGCAAGATCAGTGTAGGAAAACCACTGAATACTTCTAATATTTCCTTTGTGAATGGAACCTTAAAATTTTAAATAATGCCTGCTTTCCCCTGAGGATGTCTGGTTTTGCTGGTGATAGCTTCTTGGGACTCAAGATTTAGCCCCTTTTGGTGTATCTTCAAACTGGTCACTATTTTTGAGTCTTAGATTATGAATCATTATTCTATTGGGGCTTTTATCGTTCACTTCACCCAACAGTTATTTGGAGGGAGGTAGGGCTGGGGGAGAAGTGCTTCAGGGAGCTTTGGATCAAGTCTGCTCTATGTAGGTAGTGCATCTGTCAAGGGTATGGTGGTACTACCTTGAAGCATTTTAAAAGTCTGAGAAGATTGTAAGATTGACTTAAACGCTAAAAGAAGCACCATGCTTCTCATCTAAACTCTGCATTATATTGCAGAGCTGGTAAATTGTCAGACATGACAGATTTCAGGCTCCCTGCTCACAGCTCCTCCCAAAGCTCAGACTATTCTCGTGGAACGAGTGGCAAATGCTGCAGGAGCCCTGCTGTCAATGCAACTTCAGAACAAGAAAAAGGCATATTTAAAAGTGGCAGCAGATAATTATAATGAGTCAATCTTAAGCCTCATGAACCTGTAAAGCTTTTAAGCAGGAACTTTGCTTGTCAAGGCAGTCCTTTCTTAGCCATGGGTTTCTCAGTTCTAATTTGAAGATTTCCATTAATGAACTGGTCTGTTACTCACAGATGGAATATCTGGCAGAATGCATCTTCTGCAGTCACCAGTTTTTCAGTCTTGTTAGAGCAGATAAGATCATTATTGTTCTTTCACTTGCTCACAGAGCTTCAGTCTTAGATGATGTTGCTAATGGCATTTTTTAATCCATATGGCTCCATTGAAACAGACTGCATTAGCACTCAATTCAGTGAATACCCACTAGCATTGGCCAAACTAGGCAGAAAACAGCTTTTATTGAGTCACTTTCTTTTAGGTGAATCATCTGGCTTTGATATGGTTTTAAGTGATGCTGCATGTGCTTGTATTTACGTGCATTATTCTTATAAAATGCACATGCATGCTTCCCTATTTTGGGCAGGCTGTGGTAGTTTTTTGGGATGTCAATACCTTTGTTTGGTATACTTTGCGAGAGAAGAGCTTTTTCTCTGGGAAGGCATGTGAGATGGAGAACATGAAATGTAATTACAACTTGCCTAACAGTGTCCTTTCTGTCCAGGACTCCTGATTTCGTTTTTGGATTCTGCCAGTGACTTAGCCTAACCTTCAACCATGAAAATCAAGAAGGCGGAGCCATTAGTGCTTCGGTTTGCTCATTTGTAAGCTGTTTTAATAACTGTCTTTTCTATTGGGTTATTCTGAAACTGAATTCATCTTTCTAAAGCCCATTTGAGTAAAGAATGATATATATGTGCAAAGCACCGTTACGCTATGGGCTGTTTTTCAAATTTCTGACATCTATTGTCAGTCTGGCAGTTATTGTACATTTGTACTGGGGGGGAAAAGAGATTTACTGAAATGCAAAACCCACTCAGCGTCTAGCTAGCAAGTGTAAGAGTGCATCGCTGGTGAGGAACTTTGGGGAGTGATGCCGATAGGGCGATGTGCTTGTGGAGTGACAGGCAAATTATTGATTGGAGCTGGAAAGTCATCTGCTAGTAGTTGTTGTTTGTCTTCTCTTTCTTCTGTGAGTCCCTGGGGGGTCAGTTGGGAATTAGACTGTAGTCTGTACGAAGAGTGGATTTATAGTCTTTAACTGTGGGAAAAAATGGGGTATATCTTCTGAGTTTGGGATGTAAACAATTACAGAAAGTGAATTTGTTGGCCGGGGTTCCAGTGAGCTGGCACAAGGGCGTATAACACAGGAGGAAATTATTTCCTCCCAGCTAGGGAAATGACTTCCACAGCTGCTTGATCTCTTTCATCAGAGACTCTCGGCATTGGTCATTATTTCTGTTATGAAATAAATGAACGTATCGTGGTCCTGGGTCTCAAAGGTAATTCTAGAGATGTAGGTGAAAGGGACGAAGTACTGCTCGGAACCCCTTTTGTTTCGCCGCTCGTGATGGCATTTACTATCTTGCCGCCTTGCTACACGAGCGCTGACTGAAATCTGTGCTGGTTTTGATTGTGTTCATTTGAGATGTGACAGTACATTTCTGTAGTAAATATACCCCCGACTGCCTTCAGCTACCTCCGGCAACACAGCCCAAGTCTTTTGAACTTCTGGGAGGAGTGATCTGGTGAGCTTCGGGCTGCTGCCTCACTTCTGGTTTCCCAGAAAACGATTTTGAAACCACAGCAATGCTGCCAGCCTCCTTTCAAACAAGGAGCCTGCCTCGATGGTGTGCCACTGAATCTCAGACAAGCAGTAGTTTTTTGGAGGGGGGATGGTTGTTTTTTTGTCAAAATTTTTTTGTTGTTGTTTTTGACACACTAGAATGAGATCAGAGTCACTTTTTTTGTTCTGCACAAAGGTCGCAATCCGGTTTTGTGGAAGTGAAGCTTCATCTCCTCGTGGCTTTGACTTCCCCCTTGCAAATACCATGGTTATGTGTTTTCTTTGTTATGCATCTCAAAATGTTGAAAAGTCTTGTACATTACCAGGTAATTCTACTGCTGAATCAACTACAGCCTGTCCTGCAGCCATTCCTCCCCGTCCCGCCACCCCTCCCGCATTCACCCGACTTTTGCATAAAGGGATTTTTAAACAGTGTGGGCAATTAGCTCTAACAGTAGCTACAGATATTTTTGATTCCTCAACACCATATAAACTGCCAGAAGGCTGTAGAACTCACTCCATTAAAGGCAGTTGCTGAAGTTCATGAAAACACATTTCAGAGTCTGTTGAAATGGAAGCTCTTTAACAATAAGCATTTGCCTTCCTCTGATTCTTCACCAAGAAACAACATGATTTGAAATAAAGTGGGATTATTTTTGAAATGATGATTAGTCCCTGGTGTAAAGAAGTGTCCTGAAAGTGTTTAATTAGGCACCAACAAAAAGCACAAAATGAGCAAAGCTGATTCTGTGGATATCTGATGATCATACTGAGATGTAATTGAAGTGGAGAAGCCTGTTGCTTCTAATAGTTTAAGAGCCTCGCACACCCGCTGCATGCACCGAGTACAATAAAACATTCTATCACACATTCTCTTCATCTTCCAATATATGATCCATACTCCTGCAATAATAGCAGGGATAATTAATTCTGGCTTAAGTATTTAGAACATTATTAAGTGCTGCAATTACAGGCTTTCCAAGTGGCAGTATTTAGAAGCACGAAGCTATTCTCTACACTCCCCCCTCCCATACCTGAAAGCACTGAAAACCTTCAATTCAGCAGCATAAGGAAAAAGCCCCTGCAGGAGTGCATCTTAATGCAGTATTAATTGGGTGAAGGAAGAACATAGCTCAGGAACACGGAGGGTGCATTTGGAACAGGACAAATAATCTGAAATACGAGTTTGACGAGTTCCCTTCGTGTCTGTGCTGCGGTTGCTGCAGCACTTCTGTTTTTATTGATCTGAATGGCATGGAAATTTTCTTTCATCTGTCATTTACATTCATTTTACCTCTTGCAATTGCCTCCGCTGGCTTACATGCTTGTTTTCTGGTGAATCTACTAATAACATTTCCGGTACATCAAAAGAATTTCTTTTGTGTAAAGGTAGAATATAATACGCCTAAGGTGTAGGAGGGTTCTTAGCTTCAATTTTACCAACTAAAAGTTATTAATAAGTTCTGTGAAGTAAAAAAAAAAATGAAAAGGATAATGCTAATTGCAAGCTATAGATTTTCCTTCGTTGCTTACTCAGTTAGTTAGTGACTTGCAGAATAGAATATTTACACCGTAGCTTTCTTCTGATTGCAATATGCTGCCTGAATTGACAAAAAATAGGACCAAAGGTCAAATTAATTAAAAACAGTAGGAGAAAGAACATAATTAATGCTGCAAGTTTGTATTTACACATTTTGCCTGGAAAATGTGTGAAGTGCGTTTTGTTTCGTGCAAAGCCCAGATGCTGTATGCCAATGGAAATAAGAAAACACTGAGAAATATCTTAAAGAGTAGAATTAAATTGAATCCTTTAGTCAGGAAAATTAATGCGTAACGATGGTCTCGGGGGGGAGCAACCAGAGCGGTTACCATGGGTATTCGATAGTGTAATTGATACAGGAACACAAGTCTCTGTGCATGTTCGTGTAGCTGCACGCGGAAGATACCGTGCCCCGAGGGTCTCCTGTTGCCCGCATGCCTTGTGCCAGCTCGGCTGACGTTACTGTTGTTATCCTTCCACACACACAGTCCTCCCTGGTTCTCACATCTAGAGCGCTTTGCCTTCTCCCGAGCAGTAAGACTACCGTGTAGACCCAAAGCCTTGCGGTTGTTCTTGTGTGACTGCGTGTTACACGGGATTTCTGCACCATCGTGCTTTTCTGGATCCGCTGGAGCAAGCAGTTGCCTTTCCTCATCATTTCTTTGGTGTCAGAGTTGGGAAAGTATTGCAGATGTATAGGCTGCAAGTTCAGTGTGGCTTGTATCAAGAACAGTATTTACCTCTGATTTAACTGAGCTTTACATGAAATCTGAGTAATCCTGAAGTAAAGGTGGTAGCACGGTTAATCTTCTGTGTGGCAGGCAGGCAAATAGAAGTAGCCACTGAATTCACTCAGTGATTGCAGACGTGGCGTTCGCTGCACCGGTGGCCTTCTCTCCACAGCCTCTTTTACTTCTCAGCTCTTCGGGGCGCTTTTACATGGGCATCTTTCCAAAGATGCCGGGATTAGACTCAGGATTATGCTATTTATCAGTATGCAATAAAGTTATTTTTGGTTTTACACAGTAGACGGCTGGAGCCAAGTTTCTCTTAAGCAAGCCACCGGTAGGCTCAGTGCTGCAGGCAGGCGCTCGGGCTGTGCGCACTACGCGGCCGGCAGTCCCGTGAGGAGGAGCTGGCCGTTGCGGCTCACTGGAAGTGCCCAGTCCTCACTTTTGCTGACTCCTCTGCTATTTCCCCACGGTGCTTGATGTATTCTTGCATCAGTACCTTTCTCTTGGCTCTCTGAGTTACTAACAGGTTCACTTCTGTCTCACTTTACTTACTGTGCATGCCTCGAGTTCACCTGTTTTCCCTCTCACCTCCGTAGCTGTCAGGGAAGAACCCAAGGTCACAGGTCCGTGCTGCATAAAGCCAGGTCCCTGGTGACAGACGCCTGAACCTCACAAAAGTGGACCTTGACTTACAGCTCCCCTCCACAGCTGCTCTCTCATTGGGATTCCAGAGCACAAGTCCCGTGGCTGTAGGTCGTGGCTGGGTTGGCACCGGGCAGCTGCAGGCGCGTGGATCTGACTGCGGAAAGGTCGGCTGCACACAGCAGCAGTCAGCTTGCTTTGGGAGCAAGCGACTTTCCTCACCCTTCAACTGGAGTCCTTCAGTTCGCCGTGCCCATGTCTCCCCCCGTGCCCATCTCCTCCCCTTGTCCAGAACAGCTTTATTTCTTTATGCAGGCTAATACACGCTGAATTATTTCAGTAATTTGTATTGTCTATTTTGCTCTGTGAAGAAAGATGAGTAAGTAATGTTAATAGTCCCAAAGAATGACTGCACTGAATATGAAAATAAGCTAGAAAGATTTAAGGAAGAAGGGAAAGCTAATGGCTTTATATTGTGCTTTACTGAAATTACACAAGTGGTGAATTCCGAGAGACAGTAGTATATTTTCATTATCTGAAAGGACAATTGCAGAGACAGCGCTCTGTAGGAGCGAAGGATGGTGTCAATGATACAACACAGCACTTCCATTTGTCAAATTTTTCCCGTTTACAAATAGGTACTTCAGATATCCATTTAAGAATGTGTTAGTAGCATGTAGCTCAACTCACTTTAGTAATTTTGACTATTTCATGTATTTGGCTGTAAATAACGGCTAAAAACTTGTTATCACCCTGTTAGTACAAGCTTTGAATATACCCATGCAAATGGGAGATTTCTGACTTTAATCAAATAAAATGTAATGCTTTTTCTTAAAACAGCTTGGAGAGAAAAATGGGTATTTCAAATACTTGGAATAAAAGCAAACTATTGCAACAGTGTTCTCTGCGGTGTTTATCACACAGCATCTTTCCTGTTGGCACTAGCAGGAGATTGAAACAAAGCAAAGTATACCACTTGAAAATTCTTTTATTTCGGTAGAGTGGAGAGTAAAACTTTTATCTAACCATTGGAAAGGCAATTTCAGGATACATGTTTTGACCCTGGAAGTTTTCTTGGGTTCTTCTCTAGTGAAAGTTTTCTTCATCCAGGGAAGATTGTCCTGGACCACTGGGGTGGTCCAGAAAGAGTGTGATGCTAATAAAAGTCTCCGTACTGAAATACTGGAATTTCGTTTTGTACAAAGCAAATACAGCATGAACTGCGTCACTGCATGTGAGTTTTGACCAACAGCTTTATTTTACACAGGCCAGCAGGTTTTCTGTGTATTCTCTTGTCTCTTCCTAAACAATTTCACCCTAAAATGAAGTAATTATAGTTGCCAAGAGAATGTACTTTAGATAGGTGACCGCCGATGGCAAACAAATTGTACATTTAAAATTAAGACTGGGCAATCTAGGTGATTAAAGGATATTTGCTAAGGGTCAAGAAAGATAAATGTTGCGAGCAAATACTGATACCGAGGGCAGGAAAGGGAAAGCTTTCACTGCACTTCTAGTAAGTCTTGGGTTTCCTGAGGGCCCATGCTGGGTGAAAGGGTAACTTTTTTTGTCTTTGCTTTCTCTTCTGCAGAAAGAGCAAGATGCTTTTTTTTTTTTTTTGACAGCTGTGAAAAATATGTTACTTTTATCCTTCCGTTTATCTATCATCCATTCGCATTCTGTCTAATCAAACTTGATACCAAATAATAAATGCTGATACAACAAAGGTGTGCTGTCATAACAAACATAGTGACATGCCAAAGAGCTGCTTTTCTCCTCATTTTAAAAGGCCCTTCGCTTTTCATTTTATTTTTGTTTCATTTTTGTGTTGACTCTTAGGGAGGTGCTGCAGAAGACCTGCTTCTTTACTATGTCAGGGTGCAGCTAGGGCTGACTGCTCCCTGCCGGCCAGGAGCAGCTGGTGGTCCCCACGGCTTTTGAGGGCTACTGTGAATTTCTACCAAAACTGGTAGAAACGTAGTCTAGAAATTGCTGGATTCAAAAATATGGGGCTTTTTTCTAGAAGAAATTGAGAAGGTGTGTCCGTCTTTTTTCTTTCTCTTTATTCAAGAGGTGCCTGAACCTCTTCAGGTTCTACACTTACACTGCGGAGTTGCTTTCTGCCCTAGTTTGTGCACCTTTGTTTTTACCCGTAACAAAATGAGTTCACGTTCAACAACTACTACATGGGTGAATATCAAACGGAAGGTTATTCCATGCCCGTGTCACACTCAGATATCCTATCCACACCCGCAAGAAGAAGTTCTGTGGAGCCAAGACTTGTTTTATAGGGTGAAATCCAACTAGAGAGGTAACTCTTGATGCTATCTAAGTATACTCCTTGAGCACATCTTACTCAAAGTGTGTGTCTGAGTTTTTCTTCTGACTTCAGCATGCTTTCAAGCCAAAGAACCAAAATTAGGTAAAATTCCCCTTTTCTGGGAAACACTGTTAAGAATAGCTCCATTTATTGGTTAGGAATGATGAAGGCACATTGTTAAGCCTCTTGCAGTGAATACCTGTGATGGCTTGTGAAGTTATATGCATATGTATTGCTTCGGAAAGATTTGACCTTTAAATGAAGAACTGAATAGAAAAACATCGCAAATGGAAATTGAATCGGGTTCTTGAGATTCCTTCCAGGTCGCTATAGCTCTAATAAGCTCATCATGCTTGAACTTAATGGCTCAGCCTTGACTGCTATGATGCAAAAGTAGGGGCTGGAGGTCAGGGAGTAATTGACTGGAACAACATTTATTATTCCATAAATCTATACCTTACTCCTGAAGAAAGATGAAATCCATTTATCTGAGCCACAACTTAAATGTATAAATTAACAGATGGAAATTAGAGCTAGGATGTTATGTACATTGGTGAAAGTATAAATTCTGCTCTATTTCAGTATTAATACAAAGAAAATACTAGGTAAGCAAAAGTGTTACTTTCGAAAGAAATATTCATGACTATAATAACACCCGATCAATATTTCTGCTAAAAAAAACCCTTGTTGTTTGGCCAGCAGTCAGAAATGATGTCAAATGCTACCAAAATATTTCTGTATTATTACTTATGTTATTTTAACAGAAATGGCTTTGCCTATCAGAAATCAAGCATTTGAGATAATAACACCAAAGATAATAACCTGGAAAGTGAAGAATATATTAAAAAAAAAAATCAGAATTGAGACTTTTCTATTTTTCAACCTTAGCAACAGCGCAGCCATAGTGCAACTTTCATGTGTAATTTTTATTTAATCACATGTCAAATTGAAGACTTACATGAATTAAACTTTAAAAAGCATGCTTTCAGCTATCATTTTGACATCTCGTTAGCATACAATAACTGCCTTTCAAAAGCTAAATAAAATGTTTGACATACTTTAAATGTTATTTTCAATTTTATTTGCCTTTTCATTTCAGTTCTTTGTTGTTATTTCAAGAAGCTCAGAAAATACAATTTAATTGTTAAATGTTGCTGGGAAATGTCATATGAGATATAATCTTTGGTACAATGAGGATTAGAGTCTGAAAGTAAATACCCACTGAGGCTGTTAAACAGAAATTAGTGAAGTTCCAGGTTTATAATGTTTTCATTCGGTGATGATTTGGCTAATGAGTTAGTTCCATGACCTCTGTGCCGCAAGAGGAAGACAGGAGTATTGCCTTAGCTTCTAGTTACCTCAGTGAAAAACGGCATCAGTGAAAATTTGCTGCTTAAAGCAGGTGGTGTTAAAAAATATCCGTTGCTTTCCTATGTGAGAACGGGTTTCACGGAATTATTCTTTCGCAGTAGCCAATAGCTGAAATATATGGCATTTTTCACTTATCGGTTAGGTGCAGTTTTACATGCCCGCAAGAAATGCCTGTAGGGGCATGTAAATATGGTTTTAAAACAGCACCCTGGGTGAGTGAGTGTGGTAGAGTTACAAGATACTCTTGCAACATTATTTGTCATCTCTTGAGCCAGCTGTGTGTGAGTGAATCCAACTGCAAGATCTGACAATTTTAAGTAATTTCCATTTGAGCAGGTAAAGGGGCACCATCTGTTCCGCTGTTTTGCTGTGGAGGTAGTAATTCTTTGATAGTTTTTCTATGAATCTGTCTAGGATGATCATCCATATTGAATTTGTATTTGTCTGGGCAGTCAACCCAGCTTTTACTTGCCTTTTTGAAATTAATAGATAATGCTTCCTGCAGCTAAATAAATTAATAAAGTGGGAGGAGTTATTTAAATCAATAATAAGTAAAAGCTTAAAACTAGTTACATATACTACTGTCGGACATTTAGAGTGTTAATCACAGTGAAGTACAAGTATTGTCAAAGCTTTCTCTTCTTTAGAAGGAAGCCAGATGTTGTATTTTCCATTAGCAATTAGCAAGGATATAAGATACCAGATATTAATGTTAATGATATTAAATCAGGAGAACCAGATGAATTTATAACAAGAATGTCAAAAGGATTATATTGGATTCCTGAAGTTTTAAATAGCTGGAAATGTAATGTTTTGCCAATATTTAAAAGGGTAAATATGATAAACTGGGAGAACAGTAGGTCTGTTTGGTTTGACAAACATATAGGAAATCAGGAGCTGGAAGGGATGCAATCAGTAAAGACAGGACAGTGGCCGATACAGCTGAACTTGTTCAATAAAAAGAAGGGCTTGTTCAACAAGCCTGATCTGTACGAAGTGACGGTAAAGGCTAATAGTATTGGCAGTAGTTGAGGGCTTTACTTTTTCACGTGAGATAGGAAAAATACTGATTTTAATGTCCAGTAAGCTTGGGCTTCTGAAATCGGATGGATATTGTCACTTTGCACACTACCTCTCCCCTTTCCCCAGTAAACCAACCCTTCCTTTTTACTCTTTAAAAAAACCACACCACTCCTATGCAGGATCGCTGCAAGCCATATTGAGGAAATTGTATATAAAAAAACCAACACTGCTAAATCATAAAAGATTATAGCAGTAGTGATTCATTATTAGTGACGTGTTTCTAGTTGTGTGTCATAACGGCGAACAAGAAAGAGTGTTCAGCATCTTTATAGATGCTCCCAAAGAAAATATAGATCACTGTTGGTAAAAATTTACAAGTTAGTCTAATTTGAGTGAAAAATGGTAATGAGCTCCCTTACACATTTTGTCCATTACCAAGTAATCAACAGAACACAGTGAGATCTTAGACTCAATGCTCTGAGCTGCCATGTGTGTGAAATACAGACCCGTAAAACAATTGATAGGAACCGTTTGGGCCATAATACTATGCCATGCACTACGAAGATGAGGGAAAGGAAAAATAAAAAGACAAGCTTGTCTTTCTTGAGTTTCAACGCAAAGACATGTTTCCCATTGGGTTTGAGTGGATTCTTTCAAGCTGATTGTTTTCATGTTATTCTGAGAATTTTATATTGATAGCAGCTGAGTCGTGTGTGTCTCAATCAAGGCCTATGGAACAACAGTTTGTTGTTTTGGAACAAAAGGTGATAGTTCAGTATAAAAAGATTTCTGCTGGAAATTACAGTTTGATTGGGGATTTCCTTTAATAACTGGGAAATACTGGTCATAACTGAAGATGGTTGTTGTCTGGTTATTTAAGGCATGCATTTCATACCTTCCTAGCCTTCGAAAGACATAAGCAATGGAGAAGACTAATATTAATAGCAAAACTAGCTCTTCAAATTTTTTACTACTTCTTTATTCACTAGCTTCTAATAGTGGAGAAAAATTAGTCCTATTCTTTTACTTTATGCTATCTTACAGCATCTCCTGAATAGGGTCTGTTTTAAAACAGAATTATCATCTAAATAATATAATTAATTCAACATAAATTAAACAGTAATATTTTTTCTTTATGATCTCCTTTTGAAAGGATATTAATTTGCTTCAATGAATGAAGATAATAAGGTTAATAGTTTAATGTTCCTCCGTTGATATCTGCTGCTTCTTCTATTACTTTTTTTTCAGTTTTTGATTATAAATTGGCTAACCCCTGGTGTATAATTCCAGAAATCATCCCTTCAATGTATCCAAAGCTATTTACTTAGACTCGTCTTTTATTATTCCCACTGCCACAGTCTAATTATTGTAGTGAAAGATAGAACACAGAATAGTTTGGGGCTTTGATCAGTCTTCATATAAATTTCAATAATGAGAGTAAAAGGTTTGCGGTTTTCTGAGATAATGTGATCCCTCCAGACACACACTGCTTTTACAAAACGCAGCGGATGCCGTACGAGACCTCTGACAGAATTTGTGTCTGGGATCGTGACATCTCTGGAAGCAAAATTCTTTTATCATACCAATAAAGAGTAATTTAATATTGTTAAATATGTCAGAGAAACTATATACTGCCGTACATTTTCCTTAAATTTTCACTTCATTTTCCCCTATCAGTCTAATTGTCTGTATTACAAGCTCCTACATCAGCATTTTCAGAATCCACTACGAATACATAATGGGTTTGCTGCATTTCTCTCTTTTCGAAAAAACATATGAACTGTCAGTCAAATAAATAAGACAAACCATAATCCTTGTTACTCTCTTACTATCAGTGCTAACTCCCTTTGGAGATAAATAGAGAAGCAGCTGGAGTCAGAGGATGTTTTGTAATCTTATAAATTGAAATTTAAATGTCTCAAGGAGGAAATTTCCAAAGTAATTGTGACAGAAGATAAGTCTCAGCTTTTGGCAAAGTTTTATTGGAATTACTTGTTCCAGATCATTGTCCGATGCCTGCATGAATGAAGAAAATGGCAGCACTGCCACGTAGAGAAGTAGCTGAGGGTTTTTTAATCTTGATAAATGCTTCCGAAAGTGCTCTGTCGTCAGCATTATCAGGTGTGACGTGCTCAGGGACACTATCAAATGAAAAATCATAAACCTTTAGCTGATGCCAGTTTATTTTAAATTGTATGGTTTTTATCTCTCTACTAATAACATCTCCATTTACGTGACTGTATACTTACAAATATTTAACGAACGTGAGGATTAGTTAGTGAGATTTTTAATTCTGTTTAGGATACGGCTTTTGTTTCTTCTCACTGGACTAGCTAGTTAAAAAAAAAAAAAAGACTCGGTGCCTTTCTGGTCTCCTTTACTGTCACCTGCTTAAGAACTTTTGCTGTATTTTGATGACAAATGATGAAAACTTAATCCCAGTTGCACATCCTAGAAACCATCGCATTTCCAGCCGTTTGCAGGAGCTAAGACTGGTATCTAACGCTAAAACTTGGGCTAATGTTTTAAGAATACTTTGTTCTTAAGATTCACTGGTGGCTTGGAGGTGAGAAGGTACGACCTCGCATGAGCAGCAATCAGCACTCACGCAACGTGAGGCAGCCTGATGGCAATGTGAACCTCACAGCGTACTCGGGGTTCTCACCAACAGTTCATGCAGTGAAGGTCGATTCTTCATAGACGCTGTGAATCACAGACTCGTTTAAGACCAAAGAAACAGTATATTCCCTTTCCACATGCCGTAGCTCTATGTCTGTGCGAGGTTGGTGTAGTTTTGTCTGTGGCGAATAAATCAGAAGCATTGCAGGAATATTTTCATGGGATGAACTCCACAAAACTGTAGTTATTCGGACTTGGAGAGCAGAGTCGACTGAGACCGCTGGTATCAATAGGGCTGTGGGAGGCAGTTAGCAGTCAAGAAGTGGAATAGGAGAACTCGTATCAGTAGTTTCTGTGGATCCATCTAGTTTTTGGACTGTGCAGAGACACTCCGTGAATCTCTACCCATCTGTGGGAGGAAAACAATCAGACAGCCAGTGGGAGGAGCAGGACCACTGTCCCAGCCAGCTTTCCAGAGAGCCCTGAGAGAGATAGAGAGCTGCAGACAGCTCGCTATCGAGTTAATGATTCTTCTGGTGGCACCAGACAGGCATGGGGGCACGTGGGGCTGTTAGCTATGAACCGTTCACCATCTGGATTTTTTTCCGGTGGGCTGTAAGGCTTCTCCTGCAGTCACAGGAGGGACGTGTTCTCCCCTTTCCATCCTGTGTGATGGGAAGTCATTGTGTGCTGAGGTTTTCAGAGCTCAGCCAATGTCTTGGCTTCATCTGTTCCAATTTTTCTTAAAGATCTGCCTAACGAGGGAGAGTCTGAAATCTGCAAATCTGGTAAACAGGAGAGCAGGACCGGACGGCAGAGTGTACTTGGTAAACAGATGAAATCATCTGGAAAAACAGAACGGCAGGAAGAATGAATGCAAAGTGCCACGCTTAGGCTCCAGCAGTCGATGGCAATAACCAGAAAGGGGACAACTAGCGAAAGATCATTAGAAAAGGAGCTGGGCACTATGGTGGCTGGCAAGGAAAATGTGTTACTCTGCCATGAGAGAGACAAAGCAGTAGTGGAGCCTGCAGGAGATGTGAAATGATCCTTCTGCTCTGCTCCACGCTTTAAAGACCTCAGCTGAAGCTCCATAAGGAGTTTTGGGCAGTGCACAGAGAAGCATGTGTGAGCTGGTGTGCAGGAGGGAGCGGTAAGAAGTATCAGAAGGCACATGACAGATTGAAATAATAAGGTCTGTTTATTCTGAAGTAGACTAAAGTGCCAAGTGCCAGAAAGATGAGTGGGAATAACCAGACCGTGATGGATGGGACTGAAGAAGTGATTTATTTTGTAACAAGAAAGAGACAGGTTAGACATTAGAATAAAACCTCTCCATTAGGAGTGGTGAAGCAGTAGAACGGATTTTCTAGGTAAGCCGTGGATTTCTTACTGGTAGCTTTTAAGAAGAGTTTTCACTCACATCTGTCAGGAGTTGCATAGGTAAAGTTGATCTTGCCATTTTCTTGGCTGTTCCACACTGTACAGCAGCTGTCTGTGGGCATATGTAATAATGTCACAGTGACAAAAAGGGATTCTGAAAAATACAGGAACTTAACTTTTTAGCAAAAACTTAGTATAACCGATGGTGTTCAGCACTATTGCCTATAGGAACCAAGTATCTAGGGAACTCTGACAACATCTGCTGTATTATAAATACAATAGATGCTTTTTTTTTGTGTGTGTGTAATTGCATCAAAAATCTGATCTTCAGCTTTACTAATCCCAGCAGTTCTGGAACTGGAAACTTTTGCATTGCCTTTTGAATGAAATTTTGGGAGACATCAAGCTAAGAACATTTTAAACTGTAATTTTGGGAGGGTTTTTTTTTTTTTTGAATCTTCGTGTTTCATGTTTCCAAAACACATGGAAATAAGCAGAAGCTTATTACTTTGTTCTATTTTCTTTTAATCCTGGGACAGATTTACATTTCAGTTATCCAGCTGCTAAATCAGGCAGAGTCACTTAGATAATGAAAATACTGTCCTATGCCTGGTGAGTCGGGTGCTTCATGTCACCTGGCCCTGCCTTCCGTAGCTGTGCTGTGATGCTCTCCTTCCTCAGCTCTCCGCTTCCCAGCTTGCAGCCTTTTGCAGGTAATACAGGTCTGTGCTGCATCAGAAATCAAAGGGGTTGTAGCGAAATGTCTGAAGGAGAGTAGAGGAATCTACTTCTAATTCATTACTCTAATCAACGTGCAAAATCTCTTAAAATGGTTTTCAGCACATGAGGCTTGTTATTGTTTGTTCTTTCTCTGCCTTAGAAGAATCCAACAATGTTAGAAGTATGTCACATTTTTTAGCCCTGAGAGTGTGGAACAGCTTTTAATGGGGGGGGAAAAAAAATGTTTTTCGAAAACTGGAAAACTGAGCAGAGAAATAAATTGAGCTTCAAAAAGTGATTGAAATCTCCAAGTCAATATACAAAAGGCGTCCAAAGGCTTGTGAAGTCTGACAGAATCTCTTTAGTTTGAGGTGTCTTTCATTTTGCATCAGGGCTTACATTTTTAAAAAATAGAAGAAAGCAGTGCTGTCAGGTGAAGCAGGTTTGAAAGCAGGCTGCCTGTTCATGAAAGCCTGAAATTGTGCGCAGCTCTAGATAATGCGTCTTCAGCAGATAACTGAAATAATACATTTCCTAAACTGCTTGCATTAAGCAATTACTGATACCGTAGTGGAAACCATATAATTTTCTTCCTTCCTTGTAGCCTCAGCGCCGTGTCACGTTTCATCTACCAGATGGCTCCCAGGAAAGCTGCAGCGACAGTGGGCTCGGAGACCATGAACCCACGAGCGGTGCTAGCACATCGCACCCGCTGCCCCTCGGCTTCCCGCAGGAGGAGTACTATGAGCAAGCTTCGCCCAACAGCCGGACAGAAGGAGACGGCAACTCAGACCCGGAGTCTAGTAAGTGACGAACTCTGGTCGTCGTAGTTGTTAAACCATTTGAGTATCAAAAGTGGGCTGCTTTATCAGGCACTTCTTAAAACGGAACGTTGATTTTAATGTGGCCAAAGAAGCCCTGTATTTCTAAAAATGCGAAGTCTGACCACCGGAAACAAAACATTCTTGAACTGTGAAGAGTTTATGGGTGACCTGGTGTTTTTATAGATCTGCTGTGCTCCATGCGGCGGAGCTCTCTGGTGAGGTTAGCACTGTTGCTCTTACAGCCATAAGTACTGCGGTGAGGGAGTTTCCACCTTTTAATGTGCTTCCCTATGCAACACTGCTGCTCCGTGTAGTGTCTCTTTACAGGAGGAACTTCTGGATGATGAGTAGGTCTGTGAAGACACTGCAGTCTTCAGAAATAAGGGTTTCTTGATTTGTCTTTTGAGAGCGTAATACTTGTACGTAGTAATAATCTCAGAGTTTGTCACCTTACTTCTGTCGTTATCGCTGTCTTCTAACGGCACCGGGAGGAGTCAGGCACAGTGCAGGTGAGCTCGGGACCACGCTCCAGCTATGGGTACTGCTGTTGCTCTCTCTGCCGGGATGCGATAGCCGGTTAGAGACTCCACTGTACTTCAGTCAATTGTTCATTGTCCAGGGGCTCCTTATCTGGATTAAATTGAACCGTGCCATTGATGAAGAGACACCTGAATGTGTGCGAGCCTCTAAGGCCTTGTTAGCAGCCTAATAAGTGATTTGAAAATACATCTGTTCTGAGCAGAACTTGGCCCGAAAGGTGTATTTCAGCTGCTTTAGCCTATCGTGAAGAATGAATTAGTAAGTCCTATGCGCTTGAAATGGCTTTGTGAGAAGGTAGTTATATCTCGGCGCTGGCAAATGCAGCACCCAGCAGAGAGCACTACATCCGACTCCGAGCTGGCTCTGACAAACTCAGCCCTGGAAATCACACTGCTGCCTTCCCTCGTGCTGCCCGAGACCGCAGTCCGAGGGCTTTGCATGCACGGGTGAGGTCGACTCTCTCAGTGCATAAACTATTAGCTGGGGATCCTCAGTTTAAGACTTCTTAAAATCTGTGAAGTTATATGGTTCCTGAAATAATGCCAGAATATCATTTTTCCTGAGCTGATAGGCAGCCAGCAAGAACCATCAGAGGTTTTGGATGTTGCGCTGAAAACACTATTCAGTGTTTGCTTTTGTTTGTTTATGTATTTGAGGCTGTAAAATACCTTTAAGAATACTCTAGGCAGTCAAACTGAATTCTTCTCAGAAGGAGGCTCTAAAGGGCTACAAATACACTCCCCAAAAAAGAAAATATCAAGTTCCATATTGTTTGCTGCTTTTGCTATGCGTACTCTTGATCTGAACTTGCTTTCCAGCTCTCTGTTGGTTGCAGCTCTGATACTTACGCTTTACCGAAGTGAGCATGATGCACCTGAAATCAGGATTTGGGTCCTTTCACGTGGAGAACGAGGGACAGGACTAGTGTATGAGGAGCTGTTAGAACAAGCATGTGGACCCTGTCTTGTCGTTTACAAAGAGGGCCAGGTTAGGGATTTACCAGTGCTTTTTGAGCCCAATTTTTGCAATTTCAGAAGAAATAGGGATCATGACTCTTCAGGAATGTTGCCCTAAAAGCAATACAGCTTTGACATCTGAGTATCATTGACACATATCACTGTGTGGAGACTAATCAGGCATCTGATGTCTTTTGAAGTGTGAAGTTGAAGAAAGTTTAATCACCTGTCTAATTACCTGACAGTTCAGTTTTAAACTTGAAATCACAGTTTAATTAGCATTTCTGTTATGTGAAGATTTTTTTTCCCTTTCTAACTTGTATCTTATTGAAGCAGTTTAACTGACACAGTATGGCGTGATGCCTACAGGGTGGAAAGCGGAGTTTGCGGTCCTTTTTGGTGTTTTATGCTTATCTTAATGGCAGCATCTAGTGGCAGGAAAAAAAGCAGGTATAAATAGATGGCTGTTGTGTGCTCTCATCCATCCAAGTCAAAAAGAAGGGGAAGACCCACAGCATATGTTTTTCAGTATACTGCAGCAAAGTGACTTACCGTTGGTAAGAGCAAGCCAGATACCTTGTGTGCTGATGTATGAAGGGTTCATTTCGTTTACTCGTGCACGCGTGACACACTTAGTCAATAGTGAAATAGCGCAAACTGGACCGAATCGATAGTTTCCTCTACAAACATGCTGCTAGATTTTTGTTTGTTGTTTTTGTCATCTAGCTTGGTGTGGCATGATATATTGAGAGTATTTCTGTTCTTGTTTCACGGACCAGAATGTTGTGAAAACATTTACCGTGAAAAACATTTAATGTGAAGAGAGAAAGTTATATACGGTCAGATAATCTGAGTAGAATTCATCCAAGAGCATAAGCAAGGCCTTCGCTCTGTCTCAAGATCTTTAATATCTGAGCTGTCTTAATCTGAAACATTGTCTAAAACATTAAGCCTGATTAATCATCTGATGGTGATTTAGTTCAACTTTGCCTACCAGGGAGGCACGGAGTTGGGATGAAACAACTTCAATAACATCTAGAGCCTACGGAGGCGTTAAGTGACTTACGAAAGCTGATGATAGATGCCACATTGCACAGGGATACACTCAAAAGTGCTTTCTCTCCCTTGTTTTTCCTGACTACAGTTCCTAGATTTTATTTGTTTCTCTAGAATTAGAAATTACTGCCTTTTGGAATCTTCCCATTTCTTAGCAATGGCAAAGCATTTATTACCAAACTCTGAAAAAGAAAAGCGCAACTTAAAATAATAAAAGCTTAGAAATATTGGTCAGAGGAAGCCTTACAAATTCACATCCAATATAGGACTGAAGCAAGGGGGAAAGAATAACTGTAAGAGTATAGTGGTTACAAAACTATGAGCAATTTATACATACACCTTTAAAATTAATTGACTGTACTAATGAAAATTAGAAATAGGCTATTTAAAATGATTTGTCTTCCGTTACTTTAGTTGCCTCCTCACAAAGCATAATGTGCAGTGTGGTAGATGCATCATAAGGAAGAGATGCCAATAAACTGTCACACTAAGTAAATAGTGATATCAAAGTGCACATAGGTTTGTGGAGAATGTTATCCTTTAGTAACAGCACTAATGTATGCAGTATTCATATATTATCTGCTCATAAATTGCTCAAACTAACAGAGATGCTCCAATAACCCCCTATGTTAATGATTTTATTGTACCACCTTTTTTTTTTTTTAATCTTTTTTCCCCCTGTATTATGTTTAAATACAAAACACACTACATAGACTGGAAATAACGAATTCCCTTTGGGTGAACTTCCCTAGCAAACTGTCTTTAGTGGTGCCCACTCAGTGGCTGTAAGCAGTGATATTGACCAAAAAGGATTGAAAGGCATGAGTTTACCCAGTTATACTTGGTTCTTTAATGCATGTGTAACATATTAATGACAAATTTTCATGCTTCACCTGTTTTTATAGCCTTATTAAAACAAAATGGCTATTTTTTTTATGCTCTAGAGAATAAAATTATTGTTCTTACTTTTATTTGGAGAAGGTAGAATAAGCCCAGTTCATTATTAAGTAATTGTAATTATTTTGTGTAAAGAAAAAGGAAGTATAAACACAGCTAGTCGAAAATTAAAGAACTAGTTAATGAGGGAAATCACTCTGAGATTTCAGGGGTTTAAATAGAAAACCAACGTCTTAAGGTGAGAGGGTCTCCATAACAATATTTAACATGAATCAGTGGCTAATAAGCCTAGAAGGTGGTCTTGAAAATCAGAAGGTGTAGCGCTAAGGAAAGGATGGCCAAAAGGTGAGACAGTGTGTACTGTGACTTCATGGTCACTGCGAGCTGCCGTTGCCAGAGGTGTCTACGGCTGTTTCTTTCTATCTCCCAATTGCACCTTCTCTCGTGGCAGCACAAGCATTTGTAGAGCTGCTTGGGTGAACAGGGTAGAGGAATTCATCTGGGTTCAACCTGATCTAATTGGGGGAAAAAAGTTATTTTTAAACAGATCATTTCCCCAGTTCCATTTATTACATGCAGCACTACTTGCAGACAGCAAACGAGGGAATGAGTAGCTGGGGCAAAGCTTATGCTGGCTTTAAGTGATCATCAGACTTCAGGAGAATCAGTCTTAGGAAGAATTGAGACTGTAATCTATGGTATTTAGCCACATAAGAAGGAGGTTTGCGGCAAGGATGACATCTGTTCAAGATTAAAGATAGCGTATATCTCTTCCCCAAAATTAAAAGAACACTTTCACCTTAATTTTTCACACTTTTTCTTTTTTTCACACTTGATTTTTGATAAGGATGATGTTGATGAGAGCAAAGACTGCCTGATGAAGAATGATGATAATGGAACTAAAAGTCAGAGCTGGTTCAGTGCATTCATGTGGAGGAGAGGAGATAATCTTCCTCCCAGGATATCAAAACTGATTGTGTTTTCCTTATTTTTCTGTAATTCTAAGAGACAAGGCGTCAAGGAAAAAAAAGTATTCAGTCAGGCTTCACTATCAGAAAACGTTTGCAAGAAAGAAACTAAGACATACATAAACAGAAAACAGTAAATGGTGTGGTAGGTTTCCCAAGAACAGGACTAGATTAACTCTATTACGTGTACTTTTAGTATTGGGGAATACGTGTATAGTTAGTCTATATAGATTTCAGAGCTAATAACTATTATTATGACATTAAGATGGAGCATTAGTAATTAAGAAGGAAAAGACACAGAGTAATAGAAGAATGGAAAAATCGCCATCATAATCTTTATTAACGAGTTTGGCATTAAAAAGCAGGAATGTGTCAGTGAAATATTCTGCTCCCAAAGCCAAGTATCAGTGGAAATATAGAGGAGGAGGTGTGTATGACACAAGAATTGGATTTTGCTAAGGATTTGGAGTAATAGCAGTGGGATGAAATCTAATAGTTGAGAGGCTTTCTCAGAGGAATGGGTGTTTGTAACTAGTATATAAATCACCAGCTGAAAATGACACAAAGGAAAAACAACCGAGTGTTACAAAGATAAGCTATAAATCACCGGTGCCTGATGTGATTGTGAAAAAATCCTGGGTTACCCCTTGCACGGGTGAGGGGAAAAAAAAACCAAACCACCCACAAAACACCCCAAGGCATTGATGATACCACAAGAGGAATACTATGAGTAGTGTTGGCTTCCCACCTTAAAGAAAAGTGAACTCGCCCGAGAAACAGGCGTAAAGCACTGTTATTAATAGCAAGGGGATGGAATGCCTCTATACAGAGAAAAGGAATTAATATTGGCTTGTTTAAACTGCAAAGTCAAGTCTGGCCGGGGATGAGGACTGCTCTCGGGTAATAGCAGAGAATGGGCGTAGAGAGATCTTAGTGGCCAGTGAAGCACCGCATTGCTTCACGGGCAGAGGAAGAGGTGCTGCCTGGAAACCAGCGGGGCCAGAAATTGGGGGATTTCAAACAAATCGGTGAGGAAAGGAATGAGAACGCTAATCGGTTTTAAAGAGAAGCTCGATAGATTTATGAAAGGGCAAAGAGAATCACCCTCTATCACAGCAGCAAATGTGTGACCCAGGAGAGGTCCCTTTTCTGGGTTGGTGCTATCAAAGCTGTCACGAGCCTGTTGGCTGACTTTCAGTTCTGGTTAGCCCTTGCCTTCGACTTCCAGTGCCCCGTTGGACACCGGGCCAGCGCACGTGCTGTGTCACGCGTCCCCGCGGGGAGCCTGGTCCGGCTGCCACCGAAGGCTCCGCTGCCGGGGAGCCGTGCCGGCAGCCCGGCGTGCAGAGGCGCGGGGGGAAGCTTACCTTAACGGGTCCTGCCAAGCTCATCCGTGGTGTCCTCCAGAAGAGAGGGTCCGTGTCCTCTGATGCAGACAGCTGAAGGAAGCTTGCTCTGTCTGGGGCCAATGGCTGCATTGTTTGCCATGCTGACCTGGCTGATATCAGAAACTCCGCAGGTGCTGAAATACACTCTTTAAACATCATCAATAAGACTGCTCTGGCAGCTGGACTTCAGACCTCATGCTGGGGCACCAGAAAAAGGAAAACTACAAAGTTTTAAGTATCTTGTTCCCGGTCCAAAAACCGGGGCTAGGAGTGCATGCCAGCAGATGGGATTTTTTTTTTTTTTTTTGAGGTGTTTTCATTTTTTTGTTCTCTTCTTGTGTGCTTTTAGATCCACAATAAGATCGAAATTTAACAGTAATATTTTAATTCAGTTGTTGCTGAGTTACAAACACACCCTAGCGCTTAGGTCTAATTTGAGTAAAAAAGGAAGACGCTGTCATTAGTTAAAGATAATAAATCCTGGGCTAAAATCCATCCCAGTCTGCCACATCTGCCTGTTGGGTCCTTTTACTTCTTCTGCATTGGGTTTTTCTATCCCCATGGCTGAACACTAATAATTAATTCAGAAAGTGCTGAGGTAATTAATCTTTCTGAGGCAATAGTGTTTGATTGATCTTCTACCTTTAATCAAATTAGCTTGTTCGTAAGTGGGAGAATGTAATGGCTGACTCCGGTACTGTAGCGCTTTGTGAAATGCCAACCTTCCCGGTGACCTCCTGGGCGCACGCCCATGAATCACGTATGGGAAAAACCACAATCGTTAAGTGGCTGATTTAAAAGATGGGGAACTGGCAGAGCTCAAAACCAGGGTGTGCTCAACATTCCCCTTTTAAAGCATGTCTCCTTTAGAAGCACAACTTTCTGTCTGCGTGGCATATGTTGGAGGGCGCTGAATGTCACCGGGCTGACGACTGTGGGGGTTTTCGGGACGTGTTAGCGGTCTGCCTCTAAAATAAAAGAACTGTCTAGTCATAAGGACATACAGTGAAGCAAGCTAACTGACACTGCTATAAAAAAACATTATGGTCTTCTTGATTTGTTGATGACTGGAGATTGGAGAGGAGGGAAGAGGTCAGACTGGAGAGGTGAATTTGCAATGATACACATGAGTGGCTTTTGCAAGCGGATTTTTACTTGCACCTAAGAGGATATAGATTGCGTCTTCAGAAATAATTCCATGATTTGGTAATTTGATCCCTGAGTGCCTTACTTAAGAGTCATTAAGGCAGCTGACACAAATGGGGGGAAAAAATGGACAAAGCAAATTAAATTTAGAAAAATGCAAAAGCAAAAAGATTGTACTGCTCAGACCCTATCAGTCAAATACAGCACTATAAACAGAGTCTGGTTTTTAAAATCGTATGTTTTCTGTGAATAAGAAGCACTCTCTATAAATTCTTCTGAAAGTCAGTTCTAACTATTTTATTGTTGGTATCAGAACATAATGCTTTGATGTGCATTTTCTACTGATGACGAAAAGTAAGATAAAGGCAGGTTTTCCAGGCTGCATCATGTTCTTTCATGCAAAATCAGTGGGGACTGATGAGGAAAGTCAATGGGGAAAATCTGTTGGATTTTCTAGGCTACCTACTAGGATGAAGTAATTCAGGCAATAATAATGTGTTTATGAGTACCACCTAATAATATTCTTGACGGAGGTTTGCAGTAGAAGTTACTCTGTATAAAAAGATTAGAAAGACTAGCTCCACCTTGCAGTTTAGAAATCAGTCATTTCTTGTGAAATAATAAGGAAGGCTTTAAAGTGTTTGTTTGGGTTTTTTTTTAATAATAAATGAGATCTGACATCTATAAACAGTGATTTAGTGGCAGATGTTCTGTGATATATAGTTATGTTATCACTTAAGCTGACATGGTAATGGATAATCCTATTTTTCTCTGTTTGAGGTTTATGAACGTTTTAAAACGTGTCGCTATAGAAGCAGCCTGGTGGGGCAGAGGTGTATGCCGAACAAATTTCTTCCCCCTACTTTTCCAAACTCCTTTTAGATCTGACTAGCTTTCGGATTTGCAGTAAATAGAGGCCCTGAGGTTTGGCTGGGTAAATGGAATCTGATTTAGAGCACCTTGTATCTGGGAGTGTCTTAGGGCTTTGATGGCTGCGGTAGTTTGAAAAGTCACAAAGGGCACAGATTGAAGCGGAAAGTTTATCTGGAGCATATGAAAGCTGAAGTCGTTGATAAAGTTCCCTTCTGGTGACAGCTTTGAAGACGAGTGTATCCTACGTATCTTAAATCTAGTTATGGATGAGATAGAAGTTTATCACGGGGAAGCAGACCTCTGCGAGCAAAGCAATCCCTTATCTTGTCCACCGGTTTGCAAATGACAAGTGTGAAGACCGGGCGCAAGGGCCAGGCGGCAGCGGGAGTCCGGGGCGGCAAAGTCACCCCGCTCCAGCAAGCCTTCCGTCGGAGGGGAGCGGTGGCCGTCTCTCCTCAACAAGCCTTTCTTTGCTTCTAATGTTTATTAGGCCACCCACACAGTAGGATAAATTTCATATGACACTTCCGTTTTTATTACTTATGAGCCACAAAACAATCCATTTTATGTCCTTCCTCTGTTTTATTTTGTCTCAAACTTTCACTTCTTTCTTGAGAATAGGAAAACAAGATGATGCAATTTATTTTCTTTGCTTTCTCTCAAGTGAAGCTAATCAGTGGCACCAGAAGGAGCTTTTAGCAAGATGAAATATTAAGATGTTTGTTAGCATCCAGTTGCTGTTTTAAAAACAGAAATATAGAAAAAAACCTTTTTTTGTATTTTATATAATTTAAGCCGTGTGAAAAATTGCATTATGATAATTTCATTTGAAGTATCACAATTTATTACTTGATTTCACTGTGATTAATGAAAAATATATCAGGAAATTTATTTAATGACTGTCGGCAGCTGCCAATCCATCTTGGAAATTAAACTGAAGAACTGTATGTATTGAACCAAGAAGATTCCCAACTGACGGTGCACTTAAAGTCACACCATTTGCTGAGTCAAATCGGAGCGACTCAATAGATCGAGTGATTGTTGTCCTCGTTTGTGTAGAGATGTGGTCATCCTTTAATCTGATGTTGTCCTTGTAACTGGACTTTTGGCAGGGAGATAGGATCCAATCTTGCAGGATGCATTAGGAAGAACTAGAATTTTTGTTCCAAAAATATATCCATATATTCCTGAAAAGGGGAGATATTTCTGCCTTTACTCTTCAAATACCTTCTAGTCTTCTGGAAAAGCAGCACGTTTTTAATAAACTGCTGTTCCTGGGGTGGTTTTGAGGCTGTATAATCGGCATTGTGATCCTTTTTATTTTCTGGTTACTTTTCAAACCTCAGCTTTGCTGTGGTAAGGTCAAGGGAAGGCTCGGGAACCTTTGCACAGGATCTGTGTCGGGGGAATACAGGGCTGGTGTCCTTGGTAGATGCTGCTGATCCAGCCAGTATAACACCGGTTTTTCTTGAAACCTTCAGGTCACCGATGCTATATACACGTTCTGAAAAATAAGATATATTTGTCTGAGTCGAGCTGAAGAGACCTAGGCAAAATATTTATTATGATACTTTGGAATTTATATTACATAACAGGTTTGGGATTCTCACCTTTGTGTTTAACACCAATAAAGAATGTTGCTGCCTTCTAGCTAGTGGCGGATTTTGCAGGGGTTGTGTTTCTTTCACACTGCTGTGTGATTCAGTGCTTTTGTTACGAAACCAGGTGACGTCCTAATTGTTTGTAACTGTTTTCAGGGTTAGCTCTGACTCCCAACGTTGCTGATTTCAGCAAAGCCAGAAGCTCCTCGCTCACGTATCCCTTTCATAGTTCTCATCCTGCTCTCGTGCTGTCTTGGCTATTTGTACGTATCTATTCTCATGTTTTAGTTTGAATTAGATGGTAAACTCCCTGGATTACAGACAGAAGTTTTGCTATGTGTTTGTGAGGCTCCGAGCACAATGCATGAGGTCCTTTTGTTTTCATTTCAACCTGTAAAAATAGATAGTAGCTTGTCTTGTATGGGGTTCCCTAAGTTCAACCACACTGGTAATGATGATGTGAGTCGGGTAACTCATCACGTCTTGAAAAAGGCAGGAGCCGTATGGGGATGAGGAGAGGTGCCAGTGCTGCTGGGCTGTCTGGTGATGGGCCAGCATCCTGCTGAACGAATTTTCAGAGTCACCCGACTGCCGGATCAACTGTTTCATGGAGGTTCTTGCAGGAAGAAGTTTGTTTAACCTTACCACGTTAGGCGTCTGGCAAATACTCACCTGCGCCCGTGCATGTTAGTAACACTAACTTGCTGATTGTATTTAACAATGGCGTTTGTGTTCCTCAGGTTTGTGTACCTTCTGTCAGGGTGAACAGCACTGTTGCATCCTGAATATCTTGGCTTAGATGGGCTAAAAGGATGGGATAGTGAGAGGGAGCGGGAGTTAACAGCATCTTCCTTTTTTCCTGCTCTGTCCTTTGAAAAAAATCTGTTTTCTGAGATGCCTGCTGCCAAGCAGCACTGTTGCAGTGCTTGTCCTTGCAATCCTTAAAGTTCTGCTTAAAGCCTTGGTGCATCAAATTCCTTCTAAATAATAATAGGAAGCAACAACAGATCTAGCTAAAGTGCTGTTTCCGGGATAAGGACGTGACTAGCTGATTCCCTATGGTCTACTGTACTTAAATTCCTCTCATCCCAAATACCTCTGTTTCTTTGAAACATCCGGAAGAACAACGACACTATTTCAATAGCTTTTCTTTTATCTGGTTATCTTCACTGATGTTCCAAAACCAGTGTCCCAGAAGATGTGTCCCCTATAGGATGAGACGTTACAAAGTCTAGCCCTCACCTAATACTTGAAAAGAAGGCAAGCATCTCTCTACCAAGAAAGGCTTTACTCATGTCACATACTAATCATACACCAAAGAACTGTTTAGAAAAAGACAGACAATTTCTGCCTCTCCTCCTCTGGAGTGGTACGTGTGGCATTAAAGGGAGATAGGAATGGTGAGAGAAAGCACTGTGAAAACTATAAAACGGAAGATTGTTTTTATCTCATTAGAACGAATATTAAAGCTTTTCTTTACACACGTGCTCATTTTTTCACTGGGGGTCAAATAGCACTGATTACAGCTTCTGCTGGGGTGGAGCTCTCCTACATCTGTCTCTAAAATTAGCTCCTTATTCCTCTTTTTTGCAAAGATCACCAGAATCTCTTTCTGTTGACCTGTTAGCAGTCAGCATTACTTTGACCTAATCCAATACTCTAAACAGCTTCACAGCCTTGTGAACAAGACATATGCCAGAGAAGATCTGCAAATAAATCAGGTCCTTTCCCTTTCATTGCTCTGTCCTGTGAATGGACTAGCATTTGGTTACATCTCTATCTGGGGTCTGAGTTGTTGCCTGATAATTAGGAGTTCAGGTGATAAAAGTGTGGTTTGTATGTTTTATAAAGAATATTAACAGATGAGTAATCAGCCTGGATATTGAATTATCCAGTTTTCTGTTTAAGGATTCGTAATTTCAAGATGCTCAGCTTTTGGGCAAAGGATAAGGTGCTTTCTCCTCAGTTTTTATTCTCTATTTTTTTTACATCTGCTAGGCTACAGAAAGGTTTGAAAAGTGCAGTGCTGTGAATTATTCTGGAGTTGGAAAAGGACAATGCTTCTTTTTTTCTCCCCCCTGAAATCTTCCGATTTTTTGATACAGCAGGGCTATTTCTGTGGAGGGACTTTGTGTCTGGATCATTGTATGACTTCTGGCCCTTAATTTGTGTCAGAATGCAGCAGATTGCCAAATAAGTGTCACAGCTTCAGCAATGTTACTCTTCCTGTCATCCTGTAACTGGCACAAGAGAAGAAAGCACCAAGGAAAGAGCCGTGACGTTGGCAGGACTTCCTTTGCTCCTGATACCAGCTGCTGTAATAGTAGGGCTCTCCCATTAACGCCTCACTGCTCGGTAAACCTAATGAGTACGCTTGGTTCATCTGAAACTGCCTGCCTCTGGACCGAGAAAGCTGAATCACGAAATCTTAATGCAGCAGGAGATTTTCTGTCGCTGAGCTGAGGGGTGCCCGGTGAGACCTTCAAGGAGCATTTCCTAGGAGTGTTTGTTTCTAGCAGGCTGCCGTGACAGGCATCGCACACCCAGAGCTCTTCACACAGAGCCCCAGCAGTTGCAAGTGAAGAGGGAAAAAGGAGGGGTCACATCGCGTGATTACAATTGCCAAGGAGACCACTGTCCGCAGCGTAATAATTCAGTGCACTGACACGAAGATTAAACACTCTGATAGACAGTACGACCACAAATCCCAAGAGAGGATAGATGTTTTGGAGCAGGGAGAAGAAGAAAATGCCCTGACTTTATGCTAGCTTCTGGGTTAGGAGTGAATCATTACAAGGATTGCAAAACTTAAGATATTAATATAGCCACTAAAGATGTCTGAATAAAAAACTCCCTCATGATTCTTCCTTTGTGCTTTTTATAAATACTGAATTCTAGGATTTGTTTTCCCTTTGAAACATACTTAGGAAGAAATGTGGTTCTGTTTTGTGCATTCATCATTAACCTCTGCTATTAACTTTGTATTTTTAGTCTAATGAGTTCAAGAGAAATTACAATACAAGCAAGCAGATGTTTTCTGTTTTGTTTAACACCTATTCTTGCCGAATAAGGAAAAAAGATGATATATGTAGAGGAACATTAATATTTCTTTTTAAAACGTGCTTTGCAAGCTGAAGAAACTCATATACATAATGATAGTTAAAAGTCAGGGAGTAAAAATAGGAATTTGTTAAAAGCAGCTGTGCTGCACAACACTGTGACAGGGGTAGAGGAATGCTTTATCCAGTAAAAATGTCAGAATTTATTTGAAAGAAACTGGAGCTGCTAATTTTCATCAAGACAGGAGGTTAACGAGTCTGTGAAATGGGGGATTGGTTTGGTCTTGTCTCATGACCGTGAAAAAAGGAATGTTTAACTCTGATAGAGCTGCCTCTTTTCTCATAGCAGAATTCTCTGTTGGAATATTTTTAATGCTGCCAACCGCACTATCATCACCTTAATGTTCCCTGAGAATCTTTTAAAGAAATGCTGACGCAAAATAAGAATGCTGTTTTAATGTTCTTGCTATCAGATATTTTTACTTTTTTTTTGAAGGTGATTTTACAGTCATTGCCCTATTTCCCAAGGGGAGCGCCAGGGGTGCAGCCCAGGGTGTTTGTGTGCGCTGGTCCAGTGCTTCGTACACGGGGCAGCGCTGCAGACAGTGCGTGTGATTACCACGGACGTGCAGACAGGTTCCTCGCCGCATTATTCAACTGGAACTGGCATTGCCTAAGTAGTTTTCTAGGTTATTTGGTTAGTATAGACTGTACGTCAGAAAAGATCTTGGCTTTTTAGCCAAATGATGAGCGAGCTGAATTACAGATGGTCCAGTCTATGAATTTAGAAACCAGATCCAGACAGCTGCCTGCGCTGGAAGGCAAAGAAGATTGGGGCAACATTGATGAAGCTCCAGAATATATAGTCCAGTACTACGTTGCATTTATGCTTTAATAAATTCTTACAGTCTAAGCAGGTACTGTAACTGTCTCGTACTATTTACAGTGACTGGGAGAAACTGGATCTAACGTCCTGTGCTAAACAGCCTTTGACTAATACTGCACAGGTTTGAAATAAGCCCATAAACAGTGTCAACAGGGGGGTCACAGAAAGATTTTTCTGGTCCAGAAGCTGGAAGTAAAACTGTGACCCAGCCAGGCAGCCAGCATTTCTAATCCAGAGTCACTCTATCCTTTACCCCCTAGCAAACACACTCTAATCTATAACCATTTTGCGTGCTGAGGTGAGATGTTAAATACAAAGAATTGCTTTTAAATAATAAGCTTATGACACAAACCAGCAAGAACAGGGATCTCAAGGTTAAAGACGACATTCCTCCTTCAGCCTAAGCTGCTGTAAAGGAAGGAAGAGATTTAAAAAGAAAAGAAGGGGGGAAAAAAAGACAAAATAAAGCTGTGAGTACATCAAAATACATCATAAAAAGATTTTTTTAAATCTGCTGTCAGTGTATTTATATCTAACTAAGAAATATTTGTCTTCCATTGTTAAAATATTTGAATGGAGGCAAGATCATTCTCAGGTGTTTGCTCCATATGTATTCGATCCAAATTATCGTGGTCTTGGTTGCATGTATATCTACTTGCAGAGGGACATATTTTAATGCAGATGGCAACTTCTTATTTTCCCACAACAGCAGAAGATGGTTCCAGTAAAAATATACTATCTTTATTCAGGCGTCCATAGTAACAAAAAGAAGAAAATAAACAAGATTTTTTTCTCAGCAGAAATCCCTTTGAGCACAAGTGGCCTTCTTAGTCAAGTATCAGTGGTATTTCTGGAACATATTTAAACATTACGCTCTTTGTCTGAGCTTCCATTATGAGTGTGGTCTGCACTCTTTCTGCTTAGCGTGTACGTGAGGTCTTCCTGGAGAGAAGTTAAAGAATTGGTAATTAGTGACATGATGGGCTGCAAAAAGGGGGTCTTATAGCTTGAAATATATTTTAAAAAAATCTTAAGAATTCCGTTGGACTCTATGGGTGACTTTTGATTTCATTTTGTAGAGAAAAATAATATAATTCAATAGATTGTGGATACAGTTGGCAAAATTTTAACTCCTCAAATATCTCTGTAACTCTCACTGAGGACCGTGCAAGCCATCCATCCACTCAAAGCTTACTCTTCTCTGGGCTGTTGGCAGTCTCTCTGACTCCTGGTAATGTACAAGGAATGATTTCAGGTGCTGAAGAGAGAAAAATAAAAATAAACCCAGTCCAAGAGGACAAGTGTGGGAAGCTGTCAGTAAGAAGGCACAGTACTGTTGAGCAGGCGGTAAAATCAGTAGGATAACACCCAAACTTTGTAGTTCTGTTTCAACAATTTCCTTTTTCCAGAGGAGAACTTCAGCTGGAAAATGGGATGCCGCTTTTCTGTCAAGATTTGTAAGAATAAGGGAGTCCTTGATGGAACTTGCATTTTTATTCCCATTGTGTCAGGAATTCATCTACCTTCTGCTCGTGTCGGAAGTCACGGTTGTAAAATGTATTTGTAAATTACTCTGTGAGAATCTGGAACTAGAAGACCTGGTTTACTTGATGTGACAATAATTCTAGTTTCATGTGTAAGATATATAATATGTAACAATAATATTGCATTGATTGTGCTAGGTCTGTTTGGGAAAAAAAAACCAACCAAAACCAACAAACCACCAGAGCCCCGACTTAACTAGGCAGTTAGCAGCCGTGGTTAAATAGAGCAGGCAGGTGAATGACTGAGAAGAAAAAAGAGCTCTGAAACCACGGACAGAGCGGTTTGCTCAAGCAGTACAGCCTTTCTCTGTTTTCTTCTCCTGTGCTTCCGTTTGCTCACTTATTCAGCATCAAAACAATCAGGTCGTAATGTAATTTTCCCCAAGTGTATTGAGCTTAATGCTGCCTTTCAGCAAGGCCCTGGTTTGACACCCAGGATCTTATCTGTCTACAGATAGCTGTAGATAGATAGCTATGGATATATCTCTCTATAGACAGGTATCTACCACTCGGTGAGCTTCCAGTATTACTGTGGTTTTGGTTAGTCCTGCTCTGCCTCTTGATGCACACATTACTCTAGCCTAACCGTGGGGTCCATATAGCGGCATTGGGATAGAAGTTATCTGTGACACAGGCTGGTGGACAGCTGCTTTCTGTCTCCAAATACGGTGAAAGTGTGAAGTGTTTAATAACAAGAACTGTCAATCCATAAATGATTACAAGAACTATTTGCAATTATGAACGCTAAGACATAAATTAGGAAACTGTGCTCCAGTGCAACAGGCGCAACCACAGCCAGACTTCACTGTGAAGCGCAATGAGTAAATGAAGTGATAGAAATGACATATTCTGTGAAGAAATGGAAATAAATTGGACATGCAGGGGTTTGGGGTGGTGGAGGAGATTACTTAGTTTTTCAGCAGTGAAGGGAATAGACAGAGACCATTGCTAACATACAACCACATCTAACCCTTCACTCTTATTAGTCGGAGATAGGACTGTGACTTACTGACAAAGCTGAAGGTTGTATTGTTCATCCACCACATAGGAAATAATAGTAGCTCAAAACTACCCTAGGCAGTGTTTCCAAGTGACATAGCACACTTTGGCTTCAGACCTTTGAATGTACTGCAATCTTACCAGCATATGCTCTTGAAAGATGGGCATCTCCAGTTTCTTGCTGGAAACTGAAGTGAAAATATCAAGGTAGTTTTCGAAGCATCCAGCAGATATCACGTGCTGGTAATGCAGTCCACATCACTTACAGGCATGATATCAACCCAAGATCTAGTTAACGTGCAGTGTCCTGTAGACTAGTTTCTCCAAAGCTCTATGTTCTGGAACTCAGAATATAAAAGAAAAAAAAAAAAAGTGGTAATCTAAGTTTCAAATAACCTTTTACATTGAGATTCTGCAAGTCCCTGGGTACTGTAGAGACAGATATTTTCCAGCCACCAGAAAAACAAACTACTCCTAGATGTAAATCCAGCACTTTTGATCAGAAAGAATTGTTTTGAAGTATATTATATTTTCATTTTAACATTGAAACTTGGATGTGCTCAGAAAGCTGAGCAGTATGTCTGGCTTTAGCCTGTGCTCGTTTATAATGAATAATTATCTAATGACGGTAGTGCTCAGCATGCATGAGAGCTGCTGTAGAAGATTTGGAATTTTAAGGAAACGCTGTAGATCAGATGATAATGTCACATTTGTATTCTCTCGGTTCCCTGGTCACTGTTGCACTTTGTAAAGCAACGAAAGAAATGGATTGCAAACATGCATCATTTTTGTGTGAGATAAGGCTCAATGATCCTTAAATAGTACCAATAAACCCTTTCACACACCTTACAGTATCAGATGATACTGTTCCTAGCAAATCACACATTACATGAAATATGTTTTCAGTCCTGTCTGGAAGTGTGCCACTATTAAGGTCTTTGGGGATATGTGTGTAGCTGAAGGCGGATTGGCTCTGCATGACTATGTGGACATGTAGTGTAATTTTTGTCATCCATCTCTCTAGTTGGAGGACCTGGTGATAGCTTTGTTGTAACAGCAGTATGCTGGAAAACTCATTTTGGAGTTTTCCCTTTCTGGCCTGGGTTTTAGGACCATGGGATATATGGGTTGTATGTATGACCTGTGACTTGAGCAAAGGTGTCCACTTCCACTCCAGGTAGTGAAGGCTGTTGTACATACCATCTTCAGCATCAGTTTCATAAAGCAGATTCGTGAGTGTAAGAACGTGTTAATCAGGTTTCAGCCCGGATGTAACGGGCTGATGGACACAGGACATGCCTATTTTCCTGTTGTCAGGGCCCCAGGGATGCTCTCCAAATGAAAGTGTAGATGGAGCAAAAGCCTTTTTTTTGTTGCTAATGTCACAAGCTTCCATCCTACCCCACCAAGGGAGTAACTGAAAAGATGGCGCAAACGTGGAAAACATGGAAAAGTTTTAATTGATCAGAGACCCCGAATTTGTGTGTATTTCCAGCCATCAACTGAATCCACGCATGAAATTGAGTCTAGCTGATTTTGTTGTACCAGGAGGAAGAAGATTTGGGTTTGTTAGGGTCTATGGAGTTGTGCTTGTCTTTGAAACTCTACTCTTGGAAAATCACGTTTTTTGCTCAAGAAAAAATATTTACCCTCAGATTCTTCTGGGCTCTCTCTGTAGTGGGACTGGGCCACATCTTGTTCTATAGTCTAACCTTAATATATCATTCCACTTGTTGTACTACTCCATACAGGCTGTCTCCAACTTTCCATAAAATCTAGATGACCTCATAAATGAATTTTCTCTATATTTTGCCAACATTAGTGAAATAGCATCATTTGGTCAGTACAGTGATCCAGCAATGCAGGCTTTAGACTCGGACTGCAAGATCAAGATAAGATTTTATGGATTATCTTGTTATCAAATCCACAGCAGTCAGTTTTTCAAAGTCTTGGTGTTAAGGACATCAAAGGGCCTTGTGTTGATGCTGTTGTCATAACAGCAGCACAAGTTCTTAGTTATCATATGTTTAATAATGACTCCTTTGTAGAAAATCAGAGTGCATGAGATGGATTAATGAATATACCGTACAGACAGGACATCGCTGGGAGCAATTAAATATTCTTTTTATACATTAGAGTTTTATTTTTTGAAACATATCTTGGAGTACTCTGTATGTTGAAAAGCATCCTATAGCTAAATCATGGGTGTATGTTAAAACTATATAAAAAGTGTGTTCTTCTGGAGGCTCAAATTCTGTTCCTTGTGAGTCACGTGGATAAGGCAGTCTGTGGCAGTAGGATAAACTTATTTCATTACGTTACACCGTTTTCCAAGAGTTGCACATATTTAGTGCAATTGGGTATTGAAGTTCAAAGTCTGTTCTTTCATCTTCCAGCAACTGCTTTTTGATGTCTCTCCACTGAGAGTAAAGAGCGTTTATCTGTAGGTTTATATTATGGATCCATCACTATGGTATCTGACACCAGCTTGACAGAGTGGCTTTATTCCCTACCTTTCCCCCAAAACTGTATGAAAAAACCCAGATAATCCAGAAATTATAAGGCATATATAATATAAAGTGTATGTAACTCTGTTACTTCCTGGACTTTGTACTGCTGTTACGTGGTTTTCAGGGTCTCCTGTGAGTGAGAACCTTCTATGATTAAAGCCGAAGTCGAAGCAGAAGTGTTCATTATTGTGGGAACTCTTCAAATCCACGTATAACTTTCTGCCTCATGGCATCTTATGCTGTTTTAGACCTATGAACGCATACAAAGTTTCCACTGAAGAACTTGATGTCCTGCATTAATGCAGTAGGCAGAAGTAATGTGATGCAGGGGAGGGAAACTGTATCAGTCTGAACCAATCATGGCTTCGCACCGCGTGCCGTTATTTCGTGAATGGCACAGTTCCATACATGGCACAGCGTGTTGGGTGAATTGAAGATTAATTCTCTGCTGAGTCAGATGCCCTTCTTCCAGTGTGCTTTTAAATGCAGAAGATGTCGCTTTTTGACATGTTAAAGTTGTTTGTTTGGCTTTTCGTTATGTAGTTGTTCGTTTCACAAAGATAGAAGGGTTTACCAGGGGTCCCATGTTAAGCTTAAATTATACAATTATTGTCAGTATGCCCATGATTTACATTTAGAGTCTGAGAAGGTTCCAAAGCCAAATGTGCAGAAGGGAATCAAATGAGAATCAAGACTTCCAAAGTAGTCTTAATTTGGTGGGTTTTGCATATGCTGCATGATATTCAGTTGATCTTTGGGTCAAATCTTATTTTTCTACAAAACATTTTGCTTATTTAGTCATAGGGTGGACAGTGTGGCTTGAATGAGAAGCATCTCCATCTGTGTTTTAAATCTTTAATGGATGCTGTAATTATTGAACCTTATTTAAAAATTAATCTGAATAAAGACTAGTGTCCCCCTTGCTCCTCAACACTTCCTTGGTTCTCACAAAGAGCTGGGGAGCACAGTGGAGATATTTCTAGAGATGCATGCTTCAGCTGGACTAGCACAGTTGTTGGTGTGTGATCTTTGGGGTAAAGCACAGACCATCTAGTTTTGCTGGGCAGACAAATGGGACTGGGATATGATGCTGGAATTTAGCTACGTATTTCTGACAAGCCTACAAAGGGGACCTCTGTGCCCACTTGACCAAGCCCCGCATCCTAAGCCTCTGTTGGACCTGCCAACAGCTGAGACAAGAAGATCTGTTTGATTTTTGCCAGCTGGCTGACCAACCAGCACATGTGCAGCAAAGGTTGCCTAACCAGGCCAAAAATTAGAAAGGATTGATGAGGATATGAGGAGGCTGGACTATATATCTGAACTATGATTGAGGCACATACTGTCCCACTTCCGTTCTGGACTCGGGGTCTCTTCTTTTAAAGAAGGTGTGGAAATTTAGGGAAAACCTGTTCTGAAAAGAACAGTAATATTAGTGAGATTTCTTCAACAGCTGTTAGTCCCAGTTTCAAGGCATGCGTATGTCAGAAATTTCCAATGTCATCGTTTATAGCTAAAGTAGAGGGGGAAAATAAAAGCTTCAATAGCTGCTTATAAATGAGAAGCTTGGTAATCCTTTTAAAAGTTTTCTCTGTTTGCAACTGTTAATTAAGCAAATAGAAATCTGTTTAGCAAAATAAAAATGGTTTATAATGTTAAAATAAATGAACTAGAAACATAAGTATTCTGTTTTTAAAGAGATGTAGGAGTTTTCCATTGACGGTAGACAATATTTTGGCTTCTATTCTAATTTCAGAATTTTTCACTGTGTAGGAGATGTGCTTGTATATATGCACATATATGCATATTTATCTGCCATCATAATGAGGACAAATTATGTGTGCATCTAAACACGTGTATCTACAGATGCATACATCTCATATCCCACTGACTCATGGCTCAGATTTGCTTAATTCAACACTTCATCAAAGAGACTGTCAGGGAGCAGTTCCAGGGCGCTTTGTTGGGGAAAGACAGATACGCCCACGGAAGACAGTCTTGTAATTGGAAATAACAAAGAGCAAAATGCGTTCAGGTCCACCGTGGATGTAAGCGTGTGAAGCCGTGTCCGCTGTTTAGCTTTTAACCTGCAACAGCCGGTGTGCATGCTTCAGTTAAATTACATACTCCACGCAGTTCCAATGAATTCAGCGGGTCTACTCTGAATGAGCTACGTTAAGTAGGTGCATAAGTGTTTTCAGGCTTTAGGCTCCACAAGCTTTCATAATTAGAGCTCTAGACAACATTAATTAAAGGGTGCTTTAGAAAGAATATAGCTGGTTAAACCTCTCCCGTGGTTTGCGTCTTGCTCGAGGATCCCAATCAATGCAACACATGGATAATCCACTGACGCTGTGTTGGTACGATTACAGTTTAATATAATCTGTATACATCTGTGCAGTTGTATGTAACAAACAGAACTTGATACAAAATCACTTCAGTTCAAGGACAATTAGGTAAAATATAGTAATAATGAAAGACAACATATGTTTTCTGTTCTATTGTAGAGTTTCTTGCAAATATTGTGATCTATGGTAATCAGATATGGTGAAGGGGCAGGATATCCTCAGGCTGGTGATATTTCTCTTATTTCCTTCTTTAGCCTTGGGCTGGAGTTAGAATTTGTATCTCACTCATTCTCCTGTTACTGTATAACTGAGGGAGAATTAAAAATAAAGCGCTGATTAATAGCTGTAAAATGTTTGTATGATCAGGAAGACTTCTTGAAATGTTTAGCATTATGGTTATATTCATATATTTTATTGTGAAAAGGTTATTTTGATCTTTTTGTTCCACTGTACATGTTATATAATACAACTTTCTATCTTCACGAAACCATTTCAGTATTATGTGACAAACCTTTTGATGTATGATTGAGAATTGTGTTTGACAGTATAGGATCCCCTGCAGTAGCTCTACTTAAGCCTTAAATACAGTTTTAATTTTTGACACTACTTGCCATTTTTGCTGTCTTTTCCTTCCACATTGAGATAATTTCCAAATGCTGATGAAGAAAATTACTGCGTCTTGTGCTGGTATGGTGCGAAGGCACAATAAAACTTGACATCTTCCATTTAGTGAGTGTGTCTTGATCAGAAATAGGACTATCACGCAGAACAAATTATTTTGAAACCTAAAGCAGGAAGGATATGATAGTTATGCTCAAAATTACCTGGTGGGTCTTTAATCACCCAACAATTATAAAAGAAGAGCTCGCTGTCCATTATCGAAAGAGGAACAAAAGCCCAAGAATAGAAATAGAGACAGTGACAAACTAAATTATGGAGGGGGGTGGAGGTCTCCTGTACTCTCTAAAAACTCTCACCAGTGCCTAAAGATGCTCAGCAGTAATGGGGGAGCTCAGACAGTTCTTTGGGTAGGTTGAGCTTCATTTCTTTTGCCTTTGTATTTTAATTCTTCTAACAGGAGAAAAAAAAATACTGAAAAGCCCCTAGACAATTTGGATGTCTGCTTGTTTTCCTGTAATGCTTCCCTGAGAGAAAGGAGTGGTGGACCCAGAGTCCCTGCAGGGTTTGAGGTGTAGAAACATCCGAGCCGCTGGCAAGCCCCCAGCCTGGAGTGCCAGAGAGAGCAGGACTGCAACAGTGCTTTGGGTTGAGAGGTGGAGTTACCCAAACGCACAGAAACTCACATCTTCAAAGTAGCGACGGGGTTCCTTCTTGCTGGGGGACAAAGATGGACAATTCTGTAGGTCTGTAAATACTATTCCCCTGTTTTCTTTGAAAGACCAGTTTTTTCATAGTATGCACTTCCCGCTCCCTCTCAGCATTGCTCCCACAAATTCCACTTAGCTAAATTAAGCTCCACTATAAAATCCCGATTTGGCGTGATAATACAACAATTATTAAACAGGTAAGTTTGAATCATCATTTTTTCCTCTGGCCTCAACTCTGTGCCGGTGACTGCTGATTATAAATACTATTAGTGAAACAAATCAGCACAGTGTACTCAAGTTTCTTTTCAAATAAAGGGCTTTTTTTTCAGCCTTCAGGTTCCCCATAGGCTTTTAATCAAGGTTATGGGAAAGTCCATAAAGTTTCTGCTGAATATTTAACAAGCTGGAGGTCGTAGCAGACATGAGATCCCAAGGACAAGTGAAATGAGATTGCAATCAGAAGAGCAGAGAGGACCTGGAGATAAGCAAAGCTTCGTCCACAGGTAATATCTAACAGAACAAACAGCAGAGTCACATTTTCAAGCTTCTTTAGTGAGATTTCATTTTCCCGGTATAAACAGCCATAAAAAAGGGTCAATACAAACGGGTGGCTGCGCTAGTTTCAGTCACTGAATTTCACTGAAATGATGATTGAAATCTAGTCTGAAAAAGTTTAAAAAATGAAAGGTGTTTCATTACGGTTACACACTTTGGTTTTTTACTGACCTGAAATCCCAATTCCCCACCACCTTTTTAAAACAACTTCTTTGACACCGAATTGTGGTAATACCTGTTTCTGTGTGTTTAGCCAGGCATCTTTGTCTGTTAGATCTTTGTAATTGAACTATTTGTAACGGTTTAGTTGTGACAGTATTTTCCTGTATACAAATGGGAAAGCAACCTTGCAGAAACTTCTAGCCATCCCTATCCAGCAGCTATAAAAATACAATTATAGTACTCTGCATGATGGGTAGAGTGAATATTTGGAAAAGTAATGTCAGCCTGACACGTATGTAGAAGCTGCGTGGAGCCTGCAGCACGATTTGGCGTTGCAGCAGCAGAGCACGAGGCAGGAGTGGGGCAGTGCCACGGGGCTGCCCTGGCCGCAGTGCTGCTACAGGAGCTGCCTGGTAGCACGGGCTGCAGCGAGCCTGAGCCTGTCTGAGGGGCTGTCAGTGCGCAGCGTCTGCTTTTGTTTTGGTGGTCTTTGGAATTAACTGCCCACGTTCTCTCTGCATTAATTAGTGGAATTTTAACTGTGTGTTTCATGAAATGGGAATGTTGTTTATTCTTCGTTTGTAGCAAAAAGTCACTGAAGATTTTAATACTTGGCAATATAGTTTCACAACATGCTCTGAATGGCATAGATAAAAATTCTGTTTATAAAACCAATCTGATGAGGTTTATCTGATGAGGTTGGCGAGGCAATAATTTTTGTGACAAAACATTTGAGATGTTTCTGTTACAAAGATTCCAGTTCTAACAGCTCTCTTACACCCTCCGTCATTCAGAGAATGGATCCTTTAGTTCAGGTATCTTGGTACCTGGTAGAAGTGACCCAGCGTTTTTTTCATTAAATGCCAAGATGTGGAATCCTTCTTCTCTCCCTAATGAATGAGAACTGCTCACCCAGAACGGCTGGACTCCCTGTCCCAGGCGCAGTACTGATGCTGGCATCTCTTCCACACATAGTAATGAGGAAGAGGTTATGCAGCTCAGGAGTAGATATTTTTGCATGATTTCTTTCAAAACAGGGATGAAAACACCTGTTGGGGTGTTCTCCCTTAAGGTGAGATTTCTGCGTGAGGTTATGCGGGATGAAGATAGTTTCCTGTGCGGGGTTGACAGCCCTCACCCCTTGGTTTTTGGTCGTACTGTAAAGTCACATCTTTGCCACTATGTAAATAACTTCATATGAAAATAAGTCACTCTTTCTGATGTATTTAAAAACACAAGGCAGAAATCTGAATCGTGCAATTTTTAAGTCTAGTCATAAAATAACAATCAAGCATTGCAACAGTGAACCGTCTGGTAAAAATACTGACAAGCTGAAGGATCAGTCGGTTAATAATAGATGTAATCTCAGTGCTTCACTTGCACGATACTCATGTTTCACTTGAGACTGTACAGACTCAAGTCTTGCTTTCAAGACGGAAGAGTTGAAAAGAAGTGTATTGTAAACATCCATTATATATAGTTCATGAATATATCTTTTTCATTTGCCAATCTAATCACGCAGTGTTATAGCTCGCCTCAGACAAAGAGAAAAAGTTCAGCCGCTGATGAGCTCATTAGAAAACTTGTGTTGGAGATGAATCTTTTGAGCCCACTACCTTCAGTCTGTCCAGTGGACTTGGACAGGACATGTTTATTAACTTCAACTGCATTTCGCAATGGAAATATCACAAAGTAACACGTGTAAAGCCACAAAAAGGAAATTTGTTTGTTTTAAATAGGGAAGTTTGTTAAAAAAGTAAGAATTCCCTAATAATAATACCAGGAACAAAATTAAGAGGAAAATACCAGTTTAAAATTTAAATTCTGTTTTTAAAGGAACTTCTTTTTTTCCTGATACCAGTAATTTATAAACTCAGTAACTATCTTACCAATCCAATATAGGACGTTTCAGTGTGGAGCTATTGAGTTTGGTTTCTCTCTGTAACAAAATATAATAGTCTCATTATCTTTGCTTTAATATATTTGTCTGCCAGAGAACAGCAGATAGATTAAAGATAAGAAAACAAAAAACTTTGCATCTCTTCTAACTGACCTTTATAAAACTTTTTTTTTGGTGTCAGTAATGTATAATCGTGTATATTAGTTGGTCAGTCTCTGTAGAATATGTTTCATAAATTTAAATTTAAAGTTACTACATGAATCTGTTTTCTATATACACTTAAATTTATCTATATGTGTATATATATTAAGGAACATATAGAAGTTGAGTTGTCTTGACAAATAAGTATTTTACGGAACTGCATTGTGTATCAAGACTTCCAAAATGTTTCATAGTACATATACTCTAAGAGCACTTAGAAGCCGTACTTGTTCCAGCCGATAGATCGTACCAGCTCTCTCTCTGAGCCCGGCTTACGCCAGGAGCAGCACAGTCACAATCTCAGGTCTGTGCTGCTTTTGACAAATTCAGGCTTAGAGTTGTCTGACTGAAAAAACAGAACAAATGTCCACGGAGAAAGATGATTTCCCAAGCCACCTCCTCTTGTTCTGTAAGATCCATGAAATTAGAAGAAAAGGGAAGAGAGAGTGAGATTAGAGACCCTTCATGTGAAAAATTTTCACAGTATTTCTGCAGAATATTATAAAAGATGTGCTTATGAATAACACATCATCATAGCAGAGATTTCATTTATTCATATGGAGGTATTGTTATGCAGTAAGTGCAACAGGTACCACACGTATGTCTCAATAGGTGGAGGTGAAACCGATCTTTTTCTATTCTTCGAGCTCCTTTGCATTTTCAGTTTGTTTTTTCTGAAAATATAAAATGATTTCCAGGAAATGTAAATTATTGGATGTTTTGGGGCGGGTGGGGGTGATGGCTTTGGTTTTCTTTAAAGATTAGGAAACAGTAATAAGCCAATTGAGGGAAGGTGTTAAAAGGGATATAGAGGAAACGGTTTCAATATGAAGCTGACTGAATAATTCTTGATCTTGTGAGAACTGGAAATGTAAAAGCTGGCTCTGCACAAACTGTAAGTATTAAATACAGATATTAATCTGTATTAAAGATAATGTGTTGATAGAAATGAAGTGTATTGACAGAAGTGAGATACTTCCATTCCACATTCAAAATAGTAGGAGTATGAATATATTATCTGATGGGTGTTTCACCTAAAAGAGAAACAGCAGCACTGTGGCTAACAAATGCGATCAACAGTCTACACATGCTAAATGAAGGGCGCTGTCAGCGTCTCTGAGAACTTTATTTAGCCCCTGTCCGTCATATCTAAATTGACAAGTAAAGATGCTATATTAAAGAACATATGAAAGTTTTCCCCAATACATGGCGTTCGATACTGGTTTTACTTCATTGCGAATGCCTCTTTAGCCACGTACCTTGATGTAACGCACAGAGATATGTTGGGGTTTGTTCTAGAAAATAGAGTAGACACTTCCCTGCTTCTCAGTCTGTAGGCGGGACACACAGCCTCCCATCAGTTATTCATCAATGTAAACGATAACTTAAGATCTTTTTTTCCAGATGGGGAGGTAAGAAAAAATAGCGCCGCTGGTTTGTCCTTGGGGCTGTTTCAGATTTTTTTCCATACTATCTCAAATACAGGTTTTGCTCAGGAAATTAAAATGTTTTGATGAGACACTAATAAAATATCATAAAATATAAACCAAACTGACAATGCTAAGTTGAAGTCTGATAAATAAGTTATAAAAGTATGAAAATGGTGCTACATCATGGGAAGGTTCTCACGTAGTTATTGTAGGACTGTTGTCAAGCAATGAAAATGGCAAGGATTTTCAGAAATGATTTTGGTTAATATTGAGGTTTTGCTCAAATATTTTCTTCATATTGTTAAACATTCATCATAAATGTTTCTTGTAATTAAATAATTGCCTCCGTTCAAGTGATGTTATACTTGATATAATGTAAAAAAAGGTTGCTAAGTTTTAAGGAGCTTTATTCAATTTCTCTTGTTGACATATTTAAGAGTTGTAATTTTCCTAGCAGTTCTGAAAAGGGAGATTTTTTAAAGGGATATTTTGTTTCAGAGCCAAATATTAAGTAATTCATTAAATAAAAACCCTCACCTTTCTGCCAGTCTACACTCAATAACTAAATTTTCAAATGAAATTATAGATGAGATGGAGATTTGAAGTAAGATTAAACCTGAAATTCCAGAATGAGAACGTAAGAAAAAGCTAAGAGTAGTCCTGCAAATAGAAATGAATAAAGAAATAATTCTTCACATGTATTTTTCAAAGCTATGCTGACATTTTTCATTTTGCCAATCTGTTGTTTGACATCACTCATTCTCATTGTTCTGAAGCCTTAATTCAGCCATGGCATCTCTGCCTTCATAAACTTCCTGGTGTGATTGCTATGTGCTGTCACCAAAATCATTTCAAGGAAAAGTTATAGATGTAAGATTTATTGGTGGAAAAGATACATTTCATGAAAATCTAGTAAAAAAAAAAAAAAAAATCCATCAAGCCCACTATCTGAAATGGTTCAGAAAGTTTCTGGAGTTAACAGCCATGGAGAATGTTTTCCTGGATTTTGGCAGGAGACGATAGTCATTGACTGAACTTAGTGTCCAACTGCAGATGTTAACTGGGCACAACATCACTGCCAGCATTACACAATCATTTACTGTGCGACCTGAGTAGTAAAGGTGACAGTGGAAACCGGAGCCGAGCGCTCTATGGCTTACCCATAGCCACTGTTGTGCTGTAAATCTTACTTTGCTCAGTTTGGTTTTGGCGTAGCTGTATTAGGGCATGCAAGTACCTTCTTACTGGCAGATTTACTGTGAAATTTTCCCCAGCATGCTGACAGAGACAGGCACATGACGCTGTACTCTAGCTCCCTATATTTGCAACTAAAGTGATGTAGAAATGACCTGAAATAACGTAGAAATCACAGATATATATTCGTGTTAATTAAGTATGAGAAAATGCCGTTATTCGTTCAGCATGGGTAATTAGTTTTAGTTAGGAGAAGTTCCAGGTAGGTTCTCTGAACAGAAGTCAATGCAAACCTGTTGTCTCTTTTAGTGGGTTTTGTGCCCATGCAATGGTTGATGTGATAGGTACATACGTAAGGGTTGGAATTGATCTGTGGTTATTACTTTATATTTGTGATTCAAGATGGATTAAAAAGGAATCTGCTCTTTTTAAGGCTACCTGCTCGTATTCTAGAACCACTATCTGTAATTTCAAGTTAGATTCTTCCAAACTTTCTGTATTTGGTCTGTTTGCATGTTTAGTGAGAAAAAAAGAATCTCTGCATACACACTTTGAAAAGGAAGAGTTCCTGACTTTGCTGGTTAACAGTTTGTAGAGAAGTCATTATCTATCTCCCATAATAACAGTTTTTTACAGATCTTTTCTTTTTCACCTGAATGCTGTGAAATCCCCAGTCAAACATGTGTCCTGTGCCTTTGCTAGGGTTTGGAAATCATACTCTCTTTCTACAGTTCCCCACAAGGAATTTACCCTTTGTTAAATGTGAATAAAGGATAATTGGGGACTTGTTAAGTGAAGCTTTCTTTGGAGTTCAGCATCGCTTTATGAACACAGTTTTCATAGCAGGGACTATTATTTCATCAGCAGAACAGAAATCTCGCTAATTTATTTTACCGATGACAGTGCCTGGTAGCTGGCACTTAGGCTTGTTCGTGCTATTGTATTACCATTTTCTTTGGTGTAGCTTTCTGCTTTATGCAGTAAATGTCACCTGCAGACAAATTAATCATGTGTTATCATGTGCTGAAGGAAGAAATAAGAGAGCTGCAAGTCAGCTAAGGAGGCAGGACCGCTGCAATGGTAGAAACCAAGTAAATATCACTTATAATCAACCCTCAGAATATACTGGTGGGATGCAGCAAAACTGGAATAGTTTCTCACAATTGTTTACCACCTTCAGTGCATTAATAATAGATAAACATTCAACGGCGCTATGGAGTTATGTTTGTTCTGTCAGCGTGGTTACGGGGAGCATCAGTGTCCTGAAGCGGAGCATGCTGTCGTGTAGGCGTGTGCCCGACGCCTCAGCTTGCAGCAGGAGAAGCAGCAGTTCCCTCATCTGCTTAACTGTGCGTCTGAACAGGCCTTTGTAGGCGGTCAGGTAATTAAACACATCCATAAACGACCTTTTAATAGGTGCACCAGACTGGGAGTTTCTGAAGGATCTCAGAGCGTGAGGTGACTGGTGTCCGTTGAGTCCTGAAGGGAGTTTCTTTCAGTGTCCTGTGGAAATGTCTTCTTCCAGGTAATCTGCAGCATCACTTGGGGAGGCTGAGATGTCGCTCTTTAAGATGCCGAGTCCCTTCAGAGTGCTTCAACATAGTCCTTGTTTCCCACGGGGTTCAATCGGAGTTTGATCAGCAGGTTATTAGCTAGAGAGCTAGAGGGCTGCACTTGGCAGAAAGTTCTTTTTGTTCTGCGGAATTTGATCTTGCCATGCAGAAGGACTTGCTCGTAGAGGACGTGGTGAAACCATTCACTTGGCTGCAGCTGAGCGTAGCTGGCTGGCTGGCTGCTGCTTTTAATTAAATCGACCACCAGCCAAACAACTTGGCTTGTTTCCATGGCCTTGTTTCTAGAGGGTTTTTTTTTTCCCCCCCCTGATTTGTCCAAGGATAATGTGAATGCTGCAGCTTGTTTGCGATTTTGACTAAATAGCACATTGCTTTACTCTTGGTAGTTTTATTAATCTTTATTAAAGTCGTGACCAATCTGGACATAGTCCCTTGATTTTGCTTTTATTTTTTATTACAGTCCTTCATAAATAAAATCACCTGTATCATTGGCAGAGGTACTGTAAGGAGTAAAAAATGTCTCAGAACAAGGATATTTTTAGTAAATGGGTGTGTGTGTTACAAAGAGTTGTAGCACATCTGAAAAGAATTGTAAGCTTATTCAGTATATAGTTGTTTGCAGGTACCTTGATGGATTAACTTACAAATTACGGCGGTCAGACATATCCTATTATTTATACAATGGCTTCTTTTAAGAAAGTTCATTTTTAAGGTAAGCAATCAAGTAAGTCCTTATATGGAGATGGGGGAATACTTAACCTTGAGTACAACAACATTAACTCCAGTGAGCTGAATGAATTATTCATGCTATTATCCACCCTGAGAGACATCAAACCGCTCTGCACTGTCTGCAAAGTGCAGTTTACCAAAAAATGATAGCTCAGTGAATTATATTTGTATATCTGAACATTAAACTAAAGGCAGTACTGTGAAAAGGCACTGGTGGATATACCTGTACAATCCAGGCAGAAGCAAGGTCCTGCATGTCATTTCCTAATCCGCTGGCAGTCATAACTCATTATTTCAGTTTTGCTTGTGAGGAACGGCCTGGTAGACAAAAGTCATTTAATATTCAAAGATTCATATACCAGCCATAGAGAATGTAATCACTGCAAGCACTAACCTTTCCACAAAGAAGCTGTTCATTACTGTTTCTGGAGTTTGGTACAACTTCCTCAAGTATGAAGTTGTTTTTTCCTTCCCCCCGGCTGTCTCATGCCGGCAAGACTGTTTTCCAGTTGCTCAATTTTACAGTTGTGTGCAGGGTGTTTTTTCTTAATAGCTTAATGTTTTTAAGACAGTTTGTATATGAAAATATGTATGTATTATATGGGTATGTATATACATTTCTATTTTTAAATACCACTCAGAATGCCGTCAATTTTCAGGGAATATAGGAACGAACAAGAATGAGTATTGCGCTGTTTATCTTCTATTCAGTAGACTGCTTTTTGTAGTCTGGAAAGGCTACCTGGATAGGCTTAACGTACGATGAGACGAGGTTTGACTGCAAAACTGCACGCTTCGTCCCAGAACTTCCCCTCAATAACTGGAATACGTGAATGTGTACAAATATTTACCCTTTGCACTTTCTCTGTGGGCTGTTCGCTCTCTGCATCTTAGCACAGAATTAGTATACTTTTCTGTCATATTTATCATTAGCACTTTAAAAAGTATATTTCCTAATCTTAATAACTGTCCATAATGCTGAGAAAGAAGGGGTGTGGGGTGTGTTTGAAGAGGACACAGCCATGATTTCCCTGCCTGAATGCAGACAGATGTCGAACTCCCGCAGAAAGAGATTTGTCGTTAACTAAAATTCAGAACATCAAAAAGATTCCAACTGAACCCTCTGGCGTCCTCAGCTCCATATCTAGATGATATTACCAATTTCTGAACATAGTCACTAATTGCTTTTGTCTGTGAAATGTCTTTTAAGCCATTAAAAACGCCCAGGGCACAACCCCTGTATTTTACGGATTTAATTCCTAATACTTCGTAAGTCACAAGATCTGGTAACTATGATAAACCTCTAAAGACTCCCAGGGTCTGAGTCTCATCTTTTCCTTGTGTACTATGCTTGTACCATTAATTATGATTTTTACATATGTGTGAATGCAAACACTGATTTTGAAATAGCCAAACAATTTAAAAACAAAATGCTCATGAAAAGCTGCTTACCATCTGAACATCCAAGCACAGTCAAAACTTTCTGGCTATGGAAATATCCAAATGAATAGGATGGATAGCAATTCGTATCGGGTCTGACTTTTGCCAAAAGATTTTTAATCAAAAGATTTCGAAGTTCTCCAGCGAATGTCTCAGACTGGCAGGAAGGTGTTGGGACCACCGGAACTCCTGGTCTCTCAAATTACTGTTTATGGTAAGGAATTACAACATGAAATCGTAAATGTCGAACTTGAATCTGTGTTGCAGTGTGGACTCAGCAGGCAAATACAGCATTGTAAGATTTTGCGGCCACCTGCGGTGTCCTGTGGGTTATTTTACAGGTTCCTCATAAAGCATTTATCAAATCTATTATTACAGCGTATTTTTGATTTGGCTTTTCATTGTAGAGCTGGTTTTAGTCTTGTGTTTTGACTACTCTGTTTTTGGAACATCCTCTGACTGATTTCAGAGCTCGTAATTTTACAGTTATATTGTGTGGAGTACGGAAGGCTCAGTGTGATACCTGACAGTTACGTATCTCTACAAAGAAAACTATTTTTAATAATGCTTTAAATAAAACTGTTTATCTGACTTAACCTTTTTGCTAGTAGAGATTTTGCTCATCTTAAAAATGTTTGAGAATGGGAGGAAGTAGCTTTTCTTTTTTTCTGAATAGCAAAAGACATAATCTGCTGAAATTATTTAAGTCCATAGTTACTCGGTTGGGTTTTTTCGTATCTCAGTTGAGTGGGGCGCCCCAGGTGCCCTTTATCTCACTCCGTAAGTGATATTCTGAATATTCTCACTGTAGCAAAAGAATTGCAGGCGGAGGATTGGTACATTGGGACTTACAGAGGTGGTCAGGAATACAAAGGACTAGGACTATGGAGCGAATCAGCCTTGTGGTTTGGTTTACAGTTTCGATTGTAGTCGTAGCTTTGCATTTGTCCATTTAATAGTAGAACACAACTTTGCTGACTACGTGCATTGGAAGAAATGATTAGGCTTCGCCCAACCAAACACGCTTTTAAAGAGTAGTACATCATCTTAGTGCTTTTGTCTTCATTTCCAGACTGGGTAGGACTTTCTTTCAGATGGAACTTAGAATGAGTTGTATATGTTCTATACTATATATACAAGTATATCTATGTGTGTATCGATACACGTACATTAAACGTGTCGTATCAATTCCTTCTATTAGCTATGCTGTTTGTAATTTGCCAAGGACTTTTTAAAAAAGGAGGAGGAAACATTAGCTCAAATAGGGAATGAAAGAATATGTGTTGACACTTGTATTCATTAGTGATCTCTCAAGTATTTTTCATGATTCATACTATATTATGAAAGTTTGGAAGACATTTTGGAAAAAAAATTGATGTTTAATATACCTTCAGTATATTTATCATGTATTTAAATACAAATCCATTAACGTAGAAGGGAAACTTCGGTGCCATCTGAAGCAAAAGACATAATTTTAAAATATATCTATTAGAAAATCTCGAAGGCAGATTTTCAAAAATTTCAATCACAATAGTACTGATGGAAAAAAAAGTTCAGATCCTTACTGTCAGCTGACAGAGTGAAAACCATCAGGGTTTGCTAATTGTAAATCACCCTACTATGGTACGAAATATCCTGGAAAATAGCTCTTATAAAAGAATCTGTTGCCATCTCCTCTTTTGCTTTTACAAATTCCAATAATTTTATACCAAATTTTTCATCTTTATTAATGTCTCCTATTTTATTTTCTTAGATTATGTGTGTACCTACTAAGGTTCTGAGTGATCAGTGGTGAAGCAGAAGTCACAGGAAATGTGTATGTGTACCACCAATTTCCTTAGGGTTTTTCCGTTGGTGTTAGGCTTAGTCCTTTTCCCAGTCTGAAACAAAACAATATTTACTCAATTTTCTTGTGCAAGTGAGTGGTCCTGAGGTAAAAATTTACTGCAGGTGCTCACAGATACCACATCATATTGAGAAATATATAACTACCACGTTTATCCCGTTACCTTGGAGTAAGGTCATTTATTTTAGTATGCGTTATTGTAGGTTGTATTGCTGTTAGCTACTGCTAGAACCGACCCCTCCATTCACGGAATTTATTATACGTGTTTTAACCAATTTTGAAATTCAGTTGATAATTGTTTGATGAGTAACAGGCATGATTAACATAATATATCAAAGATGAAATAAATTCCATCAGTTCTGAGGCTGGGGGAGAAAAATATTCTTCCTCACATTCAAGACAACAAGAGTATGGATTGAGGTTTAAAGCAGGTGCAGCAGATGGACATATTCGGTCACCTACCAGCTACCTGGTTGTCAAAGACCTTGGACTGTGCTGGAAGCAGACATATTTACCTCTTTACTTACAGACGGGTCAGGACTGAGGTCACGCACAACAGAGTGAAAGAATTCTCAGAGTTTGCCTGCTAACACTGTGTCTTGGGATGCAGCTCTGTTCTGCCTGAGTTCCATTTCTAATGCTCCCTGACCCCTACTCTGTTATAAATAATCAGAAATATTCATTACAGAATGGCAATAGCTTTTGAGAGGTGATGGAGTGTGTATTATAAGAGGAAAAATACATCCAATTCTCATAACTCCTTGCAAATTATATTGGGAAGCCTTCAGCTGAATATATTCACATCCTGCTTTAAGAAATACTACAAATAATGTGATGAGTTGAATTATCCTCAAATAATTCAGCTCACGTAGATGTGTCTGTACTTCTTTCACTGTGCAGAGGGTTATTATTTTCTGTTTTCAGTCAGATACAGCATATTGAAATATTGGAAAATATCCTTTAATTTAAGGTCAAGTATCACTATTTAAGTCATAACGTCATATAGATTGAGTAGTGCTACCATGGTACTGCTTTGGGGGTTTCTATTTCTGTGCCTTTTTGATTTTCTCTATAAGCTTGAATCATTAGCATTAACAGCCTGGAAAATTCTGTTTTTTCAGACATTAATGAAAAAAAAAAAAAATCTGATTCCTGGCTCTGATTCCACAACTCAGTCGCTTGCAATGGATACAAAAGATGAATGTGCTCTCAGTACTGTCATTCCCATGCGTTTAAATTTAGTGATGGGCACTCTAGAAAGAATCATGAGGCTCCTGGTTTGTATTTAATGTTAAATTTTGAGGATGGCTTCCTTTGGATAATTTTCCACATGTTCCTGTGAAACTTGTTATATTTTCTGGTGGTTTTTCTCTACAGCCATAAATGATAGAAGCGCTGTTCATTTTGGAACTCTTACTGCTGCTTTGTTTTTGTTTTTCTCGCCACAGAAAATGAAATTCCATAATGCGTTTGCAAGCTGAGGCTTTAATAAAAGAACTGAATTGTAGAAAAGCAAGGAATGCAAGCTTCAAAGGCTTATTCAGGCTATGTTATGATCTACAGAACACCATACCAGCTGAAGTCCTAATAGGAACGCTAAGTAAAATTTGCTTTTCTGTTTAGTGCAATGCAAGAAAAGCAGCTATTAGGGGTTTTGTTAATTAATTTAATTTTTTAATCAATTTCATTTAATTAACTTTATTCATTAAATATCTGTCTTCAAGTTCTAGCCTGGGCATTTGCTTTTGGATAAGACCACAAAAGTCTGCTTAGTTGTAACATTTGCAAGTACTCAGCTTGCTGCTGAAAAGAAATGAAATCTTCCATTGTAGGTTTCAAGCTCTGGTGGAACTTAGAAACTTTAGCGAAGGCACTACTCGCAACTAAGTTCCCATTCCGTGCTTTAGCTCCTAAAACATCTCTGCGTTTATCATGACTACTATTAAGATTCAGTACAAATCGTATATAAGGTCACTGGGAGTGGCACTGCAGATTGTACCCGGTGTTTTCGGAAACCTTGAAGCACAACTTAATAGAGCTCTGACCGCAGTCTTTTCACTTTTATTATTTACACTTATATTTATTTCTGTATTGATTTATACTCGCTTCGTTTCTTTAAAAAGGAGGGACAACTCTGACCTGTTCAGTAGAGTGAAAGCTAATCGTGTTTCATGTGGCAGCGGTCAGTGGAGGCTCCTGGGTTTGGGAAGCGCGAGCATGGGTACGGAGTGTCTGCAGCAAGTGCTTTGGCGCGTGTAGGTTGGAGTCGAGTGTTCTTTCTACACTGACGCGTTTGTGTTTGAAGGAAGTAGACGTAGATGGGAAATGACATCCCATTCAGTGATCCATACTGATTCCTTGGGAAGATTGTTGGTGCTCAGTGTTGTTCACCTTTGAAAAGGGAGAGTGAACTCTGACAGAGGGTTCTTACGACACATTAACAGTGGCTACGAGTGGAGTCAGTGCAGAGTCCCCTCTAAATTTGTGACCTTATTTACTGCGTAATAAGTTCCCAAGGGAGATAAACTCTCAGGTGCAGTGATCCGTAGAGGCTAAGAAGAAATTGGAGGCAAGCGGACTCACCAACATGCTTCAACTGATTAAAATGGTATTTTCCCAAGGTTTATGAGTAAACTGCGAGACAGCCCAATTTTATCGAAACAGTGCACTCTTTAGACTTCGTGTTACCCTAGAAATCTTCATGTGTTGCCCTGGTAATTTATGTCATGTTCCTTTGCAGGAACAAAAATCTATCCTACACTTAACTCCTTTTGATAATTAATTCTCTCCCATCTGTTTACAGCTGGTATGGTAGAAACGTGCTTGCATTTCCTTATTTGCTCCTGCCTTGGAGTCATCTTTTAAAATAAATAGCTGTGAATCTCCCCGTAGTTGGAGATGAGCCTTTTTCAGTTTGTGGCCAGCGTGTCCAAGTCACATTCCTTGTTGCAATTTTTAGTATGTTGTTAGGGGAATGCAACCTGACCTTTTTATACTATTTAATAGGAAGGCACAAACTTTCCTTCATATACGATCCATCCTGCACTTGAAATATGTTTTTAAGAGCACTGTGATCAGATTCACATAAACAGAAACATCATATCTCCGAGTTTATCTGTTTTCTTCTCTCTGAGAAACTCCACAACTTGGAAAGTACTTTCTTTTTTGCAACCAGGCAATAATTTCCACCTAATAAATAATTCCAGAGTGTTGCTGCTCTATCCGGCTTAGTTTATTTAAGTCAAGATAAGACACTCCGTATTTCCCCTTGCCCTGGATAATGCATTGTGCACTTGCGTAGAGCGGGGGCTTCTCAACATTGCTTAAAAGGGAAAACCCCAGTTTTTGGGGTAAATGTATCCAACTTCTGCCTTGCATATCTTATTCATTGTTAAATCCTGCAACAAGCCCGGAGAGAGTTCCTCTAAAACAAAATAATACAGGAACAAAGTAGCTGGCCACAAACCAGGCTCTTCTTAAGACCTCGGCAAATGAGCTCTGTTGACTTAGGACTCACGGCAGCGTTGCTCCGTGTCATACTCTGCAGCCTTGGTTTGCTTCTTCCGCAGTGCAATAAGCAACAGTCGTACAGAGGAAAGAGAGCTCTAAATATGTATTTAGTTAATAAAATACGTCGATGCAAGATGTGGAGGCACATGGTTGTCTGGAAAGAGAAATTTGGCCTTTGTAATTGCAGCTTCCAATCCCCAAGGTTTTACTTGGATTTTGCGGAAGGTAGGTAAGGTGATGCTTTGCACCTTAACTGGGTTTGAGGAGGTCTAATTTTCAATTAGGCTTTTATTCTGGAGTATGTTTTTCCTCCTAACTGGTGACAGACAAGTACCGATACGTATTTATATTTTTTTTTTAATGTTTGCTATTTTTAATATATTAAACATTCCTTCAAAATTATTGTCACCAAATCCAGTATTGAAAGCTCCTGGAAGTCCTATTTTTCGGTTAATAATACAAACTGAAACGTGCACCAGACCTTATTCATGTGTTGTCAACTGCTCTGATGAACTGTTCATTTGTCACAGTAACTCTCATTTTTCTAATCCAGTTAAGACCTGCCAGAAAATGTTCAAATAGCTTATATTTAATTAAATAAAAATTCTAAAAAATACATTTAAAAAACACTGGAAATCTGGCTCTGTGAAATTAAATTAAAATACTACTTTTGGATGAAATCACACATTTTATTGTTGCGTTTTCAAATTAAATTTTTTAATCTAGAAACCATAATGACAACACATTTTTAAATTATTTTAAGTAAATGTTTTGTTATTTAAATGTCAAATTCTTCAATCTGATTGGACACAAGAGGAAAATTTTTCAGAATGAGAACAATCATCCATTGGAATAATCTTCCCAGGGAAGTGGTGGAGTCCCCAACATTGGACACGTTTAAGATTCACTGGATGAGGTGCTGGACCACCTTGTCTAGACCGGGCTTTTGCCAAGAAAGGTTGGACCACGTGATCCTTGAGGTCCTTCCAATCTGGTACTCTATGATTCCACGATCTTTTCAGGGTGTTTTGGTTTTCACAGACAACTGCATTCAGTCAATGAAATGACTGTTATTTTTTTATAATTTGAGCAGATATAATTCCAGCTAAAAAGATATCAGAGCTCTTCTAAAAGAGTAAGGATGATTTTTCTTTAGATCGTTTGGCCAGGACACCTGGCAGGTATAAGATAGTGTTCAGTGTGACTCCAGAAGAAAGGATAAATCGAACCGTGTTTCTGGTTGCTGTAACTTGTTCTGCCCACTCATGAGGAAGGCAGCTGGTTAGTTCGTGCTGTAGCATATATAAATGTGGATTGAAGTCACCTTTGGTTCCTTTTAAATTACAAAACTGAATTGAATAATTCCCATTTCATTGTCCTTCATATACTAACCTCTCTAGAAGTTCTTTTTCTATTAATATGCTAGGGAATTCAATGTTTTTGTTTTATGTACTTTAAAGTTCATTTCTGCTGCAGAATATAAGCCATAGAATGAATGAATCATTGTGAATTTTGACATATTTTGCTGAAAATACTATTTTCAGCATTTGACTACATGCCATGTACCTTATAAAACCTGCTCGTTTGCAAGGATCTGGCTGAGCAGAATTGACAGCCTGATACAGGCTAATGAGATTTGGATATCTTGCTTAAAGTAGTTATAGTTCAGTAGCTACTATTTGCTCTGGAATGTGTGGGGAAGAAAACCTGCACTTCTGTCACAAGTTTGTGCGGTTACTGTTGTAGGTCAAGTAACATCAAGTAGTAAAACATCACCATCACTTCCTGAATTTCCTGCTCCGTGTCGTGTCCATTGGTAACAGCGGCAGGGAGATTTTCTCTGATCTTTGCTTATGCAGTCTCAGTTTCAAGTACACTTTCCTACAGTTTCTAGACAGATATGTTTAATTTCTGTCTTTAGGAAGACAAACGTGCAGATTTCAGAACCACCAAGCTGGTGGATCTAAAGAAGGTAGAAATCTTTGTAACATCATATTGGTGTTTTTTCTTATTGTAATCATAGTGCAGTGAATGGGCTTGTTCAAATAAAAACTTACTCAAAAAAAGGCTTAGTCAATTTTCCACTTGACCTTTTCCCCTACGTTATCCAAGTACTTCATCAACACTATTCAGTTTATCTCCATAAAGCTTCTTGTGTGGCTTGTGATTGGATTCCATTTTAAAGCTGGAAAGACAGGTAGAAGTCATCTTAATAAAAAACTTGTATCATCTAGAAACTCTTACGACGGACAGGAAATTGTCCTTACTGTTCTTGAATCACCAGACTGTTCGTACTATTCTGACTCGTTTGGGCTGAAACAGTGTGTAATGACCATGGTAGCTCCATAGTTAAACAAACAATTTAAATAATCTGTTAATAGGCAGTTTCATTTCATTTAACGTTCCTTCTTGTGCTTTGATTCATATGTCTTCTTTAAACGAAAGCTCTTTTAATTACTTCTATCTAGTTCTTCCGATTTATTTCTTTTAGCAGCTCGTCTTTATTACTTGTGTTCTAGCCATAAACCTAAGTATAAGCTTTGCAATCAATGCTACCAGAAATGATGACTCTCAATGTGAAACTGGGATTAATTGCAAATATTATTGTCTAGTTCCAGGCTCTGATTTAATTGCCTTGTTTTCATATGAAAAACTTAAATGGCTTTAGAAATGAGTACATTTTCCCTTGCTTATTTGAAGGTAGACTGGACAATTTAGCGAACCAACGATTTTGGGAAATACCTTTTCCTTCTTTGTAGGCAAGAAGTGAACATCAGAGTGATCATGTTTTAGGAGCACTTGATAGTATATAGAATAAATTCTAAACAAAGTGCATGGACAAAAACTTGAAAAACAGTTCTCTAATAATTTGTACTTTTTGTTTTGTGATCCATCATAGAATAATAATTTATATAAACAATCCACATAGATTTCAATATCCTATTTGTAAGATTAAAATGTTAATGGGACCTAAACTATTATTTTCTTATCTTTTGCTTGTTGTTATTAAATGTAGATTAAAATGTAGTTGGAAAAAAACAAATATTTTTAAACTGATAGCAAAGTATAAACATAAAACTGTGATAAACTACAAAAAAGTACAATGCTAGTAATTAAGTTTTGTAATTAGCATTGTAGTTTCTTGGGAAAACCCACCTGGTGAGTAAAATCTTGTACTTCATTAATTTATGTTACCAGGTTCCAATTTCTTTTCAAGTCATTGCAGAGCCAAACTAAAGAGGACTTTGAGATGGGGAAAAGCTCTTGTTTATACAGCTCTCTGCTATCTGTGTTCATTTTTCGGAGCTGTAAGTTTTCATGCAATCCATAAATTATTTCTGACTCCCGACATTCCCATGTAATAAAATCTCTAAAAGTACAAGTGTCACATTAGTGCTGGTGGTGATTCAGACCACTAAACGGAGTCAACACTTATCCCTCAGTTTTCAAGTGCAGTTCTAATGAAAACTTAGAATTTGGGTAGTCAAGTGCCAATAATTCCCACAGAGTGCGTGGGAAATCTGATCTTCCTCCCTTTTTCTTATCCTTTAGACGGCAGCATAGCGGATGCAAAGCTTTGTGCTGCTGAAGCACCCGCTGCAAAGGATACCTTCAGTGGGACAGCACTGAGCTCTACGGAGCTGCCATGCTAGCTCGGGGCGTTGAGAACCCTGTTACCCTTCCCCGCTAGTGTGGTGTAGACTACCCTGCTCTGTTACTCAGATTTGCCCAGATACCTCTTTTCCCTGGTCAGATGCTTCTAAACTGCCCCAAATGGTGTGAATGCTACCATTAAATCATAAGATTTTTATTCAGTTTAAATGAACTTTCTTTCTAAAGTACTAGAAAGTGATGATTCCATCTTCATCTGTGCAGTACTGTTGGCAGCCAGCGGATTTTTCTACACGGAAATTCAGCTTCAAATGTTATCCTCGTAACAATTCTTTCTGGAACTAGTAAAGCAAAAGTTGTTGGTAATTATAATGAGCCTATTAAGCCTAGTCATGAGTTTAGTTCCATCAGGAAAAGTTTTAGATTGTTTTCTCATCTATTCTATTCTGTTGAGAATAATTAGTGGCATGATAATCTGCTTACCTAAAAGAGGAATAATAATTATTTTCTAATCCCAGTACAGTGTCTGGTATAAAACAAGGCCATTACATTTTTTGAGTGGGTTTTTTTGTTGTTGGTTTGGTTTTGTTTTGTTTTCAAATTAGAACTAGGAAAACCGTCAGTGTGAAACAGGTGATACGGTCAGTTAAGTTGTCTTGGGCTGCTTTTCAAGAGCACAGTGCCACTGAGCTTGGTCGGCTCTCTCGCGTCTAATAAGGCTACAAAGAGTTCCAGAAGCTTCCGGATAGGACAGATTTGCAACTTCAATTACAGGGAAGAGTCCCCAGCAAGATGACTATTCAGGTATGTGCTTAACATGGCATTACATCGTGATAAGTAGTAGTCGCCTTGCCCTTCGGGTTGTCATTGCAGCTGAGGTATGTTGAAGCGGACAGCAAGGACACTTCCAGGACTCCAGTTCCAAAGTGAATAATCTGCTCCATTAACAGAAGCATTGTGTATTTGCTGAAGATACAGAGATACCTTGTAATGTTTATGACTAGGAGTGCCTGCTGTCTAATGCTTCAGCTGCTTTATACACCGTAAAATCAATAACAGTCTTAGACAGCTTTATAGTTTTAAATATTTCAGATAGCCATGCTGGCACAGGAGCTCGACGTTTCTGAGGGAAGAGGGTATGCATTCGGTGTCTGAAATGCTCTATACACCACGAGCTATTATTTCTCTTAGAAGCACAGGAAGATATACGTGCAGATAAAGTTACCTCACTGGTTTTTTGTGACTAAATAAAGAAACAAAAAGGCTAATTCCTGAATTTGTTCTTAGTGGAATTTAGGTCTCTCATAGGACTAGGTGCTTTGTTTCATGGCATCTCGTGGTGGCTGGGAGCACAGTGTTGTTCCAAAGGGGTTTGGGGTTGGTTTGAATAGCTCTTTGTGTCTCAGCTTTCCTGCTGCTTTCTCAGGGAAGGTGCTAATCTAAATCACAGACAGGAAAAGACCGTGATCACTTCAAAATTAATTATTATTAATAACAAAACACCTTCAATATTAATTTTTATGCTAATTTCTACTCTTTCTTTAAAAAGGCTTTGAGGCAGCGTGGACTACAGAGTTGGTGTGCATATTGCAGGTATCTAAACCAAAACAGCTTGGCCCTGAATTTTCCCTGATGTCTGTGTGTCATTTAAGACCTACTTAATCTTGATGGACTCATGAGAAATGACTATTTCTTTTCTGGAGCACTAACGAGTAACTGTGCTTAATGTCTTATATTCTCTGGCAAGAAGTTACTATTTACTCTGGCATTGGTAATTACAGTCTGAAAAAAAGGGACTGGTACCACGTTGCTGCTAGCTAAAGGAAACGTCAATTTCTCACTCTAAGTACACCACAAATAAAAGATAATTTGGAATTAAAGAATAAAAGAGCTATGACTGGGTGACATAGATTATGACAATAAAGCCGAAATTTAAACTAGGTTATACGTATAGGAATAAGCATTAATTGTGGGAAAAGGTACTGACAAAATTCCATGTGCTTTTTAACACTTTATTTCTCCAGAAGAACTAAACAGCAATGCTGATTCTCCTCCTGTGAATAGTAAATATAATATATTTTTTTGTTGATAATATTAGAATAATGTTTCTTCTTATGGTTTAATGCCTCCTCTCTGCATCACTAGGGAAGCTGCTTGTTATGTGCAGAACAGCAGCAAAATTGTTGAGCAGCGGAGCAGCTTGCAGTGTAATGCTTAAACAAGTCCCGTTGATAGAACAAACAGTCATCCAGCCTTGTAAAGCACCACCTTCTCACTGAAGAAGCTTGCTGGTTTTATGTAAATTTTCGGAGAAGCAGACCATGAAACACGTTCTTTATAGAATAACCTTTGCAGAGGATGGAATATGTGCTTGCCTAGAAATGGATGTCTGAGACTGCAGGGGAGGTGCCTGCTGCATTTCTTGGTAGACTATTGGTGAGAACTTTTTAGAAAAGAACACGAGTATGTTGTGTTACTCAGCTGTTACCTTAGGCTGCTTCACCTAACTGCTTTGTAAGTGCTGCGTCTGTGCAAGTACGAGGCAGTTTTAGGTTTCAGCGTGTTGACAAGTCAGACAATAGAGCCATTTCTTCAACGTATTGTAGGTACAATCTTGTTTTGTATTCCCTACCTTGTGTATCATATTTATGTCCTTGTTATTTTAACATCTGTACATGACTCGGAGAGATCAGAGGTTATATTAAGGCAGTTTGTCTCCTGCAAAAGTTACAAAGCAGAGAAGATTACATACCGAAAAACCGGTTGTATCTAATTGCAAGAATAGTGTACTTGCAAAATCAATATCCCTGAAAGAAAAAGAATTAAAAGCAATAATAAAATCTATTAGAAGCTAAATTGCTATGATATATTAGGGTATGTTACTAAAATGGCTTCCTATCTTTTCAGTGGTGCATTGAAAAGTAAGGCAGGATGGATGGATGAGTCCTAATATCCATTATTAAGAAATGGTGAGGACTCGCCAATATCCTGGGGTCATTACGCAGCTTAATGGGGAATAATTCTAGAGCCAGAACAGGGCCGTCTTGCCCCATACCTTCTCATAACTGGGTGGAGTATCTATAGCAATGCCTCCTTATAGTCCAACGTGAACACGGTATAACTTGGTTTATGTATCATCCTCCTGACCAGGTAGTACACAATGCTTTCCTGAAGGAAAAAAATAGAGATGGGGCTTTCAAGAAAGGAGTAGAGTGGCTGCCATGCAGGTAGCAATGCAAAAGTAAAGCCTGTAATGAGAAAGCGGAACTTGATAGAATGACTAGCATCTATTCTGGCAAACTTCTTAAAGCCTGTGTGAGTGTAACCTGTTCTTCTATACCTTTTCTTTTAAAGGGGAAAGATAACGTCCAAAGTAGGTGACATGGCTACACCTTCATCACAGTTACCTTTTTTCTTTCCTTATTCTGATAAGATTTTCTTCTTACTAATACTTATTTTCTTTCTGTTTACCACACTGTTGGATTTATTTATACGTTTCTTGATTGCTGAGTTTCTATTTTAACAATATGGAGACTAGGGCGACCCAGTTCTTCTAATGCATAGACGTAGAGCGCAACGTTGTGTTAGCACACTATGGGCCATCAGTGGAATGGAGGTGCAGACTGGAGTACTTCTCAGGTAGGATTAATAGCATTTGGGTATAGAGATGATTTACACTATCTTTTCTAAGGGTGGTTAGATAGCAGATTGCAATTTGATTTTCCATTATTTCCATCCAATATTAATTATTTCCATTATTTCTTTAATTAAACATGAAGCCCAGGCCAGGTCTGATTACATCAGTGAAGCAGTGTATTTCTCAGTGTATGTTAAAATTTTGTTAAATCAATAAATTCCAAACTAAAACTTTGCTATAGAATTTTTTCTGACAGGCTTTGTTGTTAATTGCTCTAAGTACTCTGAACTACTGGGTCCTAACTGTCTCAGACTGCTCATCAAAAATCTGTGAGTAAGTTTTTTATCTTAATTTCTCCCCACCTCAATTGCTTTAGTTCTTGTCCGTCACATATTTAATCTCAAAAAGACTCTGTGGAAGTAGATTCACTATTAGTGAAGAGTCAGATAGCCCAGTGATGAATGCTGCAAAGTGGTAGTAAAGAGATGAATAATTCTCCCATCAAGAGGCGAACAGATCTGTCCTGAGAGCTGAGAGTGAAGTGTGCAGTAAAAATTAAACAAGTCGCACACTAATGAAGACGCACCGACAAAATGAACTATGTGTTAAATAAGAACTCTGCCTCCAAGACCGCATAATCAAAAACTGTATCAAACTGCATACGTACAGGGGCCTCAAAGGTTGCAAGCACAAGCTGAAGTCAGACATACCATCTCAAGTACTTGGTTTTTTCAATCTTAAGTGTTCTGTCTGAAATGAGTGTGTGAGGGAATATATGTATGCACACGATTGGTGAGAGCTTACCTATTTCTACAGCACGTGGGAAACTGTAACTACCAGAATTCATGGTTTTTAAGTATTGTTTTAAAACTTGCAAGAAATAAAAAGAGCAAGAAGTGACAACAGCAGCAATTAAAATCCTTTCTGCCAACATCAGGCACTGTTGGAGTGTGCTTATAACTGGTTCTTGATTTCCTGGATGTCTTTGGGCTACTCACATCTCTCAATAAAACCAAGTTTGAGAACTGTCTTGGAAATAAAGATCTGGAAAAACCCCCAACAATCTCCCACTCTCCCAACTTTAGGCAGAAGCATGTAGAAAATGACACTCTGTGGGCAGTAATAACAAAAGGTACTTATCGCTTATTTTGTCTTAGCAATCACCTTGGATTGAGGCTGTTTTCTTTTTACACCACAATAAATAATACTGCATTTAAATAAGAAAGCAAAAATGAGATGAGAATGCAGAAAAGAGTAAATTGTGTATGACCCAACCAAGGAACAGAGCAGACAGTACATGTTCTGAATAAAAGTTGAGGTGGTTAACGCCCTCTGAAAACTAATGCGGTGCTTCTGGATAACTCTCGGGACTGAACAATGGCAGATAAAGGGTTGTTTCTGCCATGGCGGTTTAGATTCTTAACCCTCAGAAAAGACAGACAAATTGCATAAAGGATTTCTAAAAGCCGTGATGGAATTATCCTCCTGTTTCTCTTAATATGCCTTCAGGTAATCATCACGAGGCTCATTTTTAAATGAGCGAAAATCTCTGCTCTTTTTAGCAACAGTTCAGTGTCAGATGCCGGAAGACAGACTTACAGGAAGCATTTCTTCCTCTTCTTTCTTTACTGAATTAGAACTGAATGTATTTAAAGTGCTTCTCTGGTTCTGCATATCCTGGTATGAGGAAGTTTGAGGCTGCTGAGGTGTGAGGAGCATTAGAGTGATGTAATTTACGGGACCAGCGTGGATCTGCAATTTGCATTCCTGGCTGAGCAGTTCTGAACGAGGAAGTTCAAATAAGAACCAGTTCAACGCTTGTCTATTCTCCACCTAAATGGAAAGGAAAGAGAGAAAGATTTGAGATTTAGTTGTCCTGTCAAATGTGAACATGACTAATAGGGAACGAAAAAGATATAACCCAACAGTAAAATGATGAAGTGTGTGAAGGACCTTCAGGTGATCTGGATATGCCCAAATACTCTGCTTTAAATGGCATTTCACCTCGTGTTCCTTCTGACGTTGGAGGTGCTTCAGATAACGTACAAGCGTCTTAGACTCCTCTTTGAGTGCAGCAGGTATACCACAGTGGTATCTTCGACGGGATTATAAGGGACAGGCTTTTCTCTTGCCATGTTGCTTCTAACTCATCTTCTTGCTGAATTCTTGAGCTGCAGGTTAGTAATTAATTTTTAGTGCTTACCTAGTGAAACCTCAGTTTCTTGCACTGTTCTGTGTACGTGCAGCATAGAACCAACAACATGGACTTAGTGCTCAGTAACGTGATTATCAGTTAATGTTGGACAGAGCTTCCTGTGAATAATGTTAAAGAAAAAAAACATTAAAGGTAGGCTCCACTCAGAATTATCATCTGAGTTGCAATTTACTGATGTACCTGTTAGCAGAGATGTTTATGAGCAGCATCGCTTGACTATGCAGATTACGGGTTGTCTCTAGCAGAGGTCCTGCTGGTTCACAATCAGTTAGTGTACAGTTTGTCTGGAAGTGAATTCAGTTTTTAATAAAGCCGTCATAAATAAGGGAAATAACAGGAAAGCCACGTGACTTTCAAAAAATACTTTTTATATTTCTTATAAATCTGAAGGTGTAAAATGGTATAACTGCTAGTAAATGTAATTTAGAATGGTTCCCCTTTTTGCAGCGTTTCCGTATATCTAGTTCATATGGAAAATATCTTTCTGAGAAAGTCAGGATCAGTCACTGCAGAAAGTGCTAAGCTCAAAGCGGTTGTTTGTTGTCTATTGAAGATTTTCAGAGAGGCTGTTGTTATTGCTTTCAGGGGAAGATAAAAGGTTCTTACTACAAATACGTTATTTAATGAGTCAACTTTTCCAATTTTTTAAACAAGTTCTCTTTAGAATATTTTAGAAGTGTCAAAAAATTCACACTGGGTGGTATGCAAGAGGCGGGGTAAGTACGTGAAAGAATGCGTCTGCACACAAAGGCTGAGCATCAGGGCAAAGATACCTGTGACCTTCCTCTGGAAGGACGACAACCCCGGCACAGGTCTGTTTTCTAATTGCAGCCTGGCCATTAGCAATCCGGACTAATGTTGTTCTTTATTCTCTGAGTGCTCTGATGGTGGTGAAAAAGCAGCAAACACTCTGCCAAAGCAGATGAGGGAGAATAATGGTAGTTCAGAACTGAAGTACAAATGGTGTGTGGTTGTAACATAGCAGAAAAGGAACATCCAGCCTGACAGATACCTAACAGAAAGCATTGCTTTCGCATTATTTTCAAAACTGTTTTAATCCAGGGTAACATACCTCCACTCTTTTTTACAAGTTAGTTTTCAATAAGGACTATGGATTATTTTCAGGCATTCTCCTGCTTCTTGCGAGAGCAGCCGAGTGCCACGGTGAGCACACCAGCTTTGAAAGGATGGCTTTTAATTAGCCTAACAGCAATAAAATGCTTATATCTCTCTTTAATTTTATCTATCGTGAAGATACGCTAATACTGTTTTCAGTTGAAAAATGGAGAATCTGAGATAGAAAGAGGTTACATAGCTGAGATTGCTCAAGATTTAGAAATAGCACCTGCTTCTCCTTCTTCCTGCTCCTTACCTGCTGTGTACGTTGTTGCAGTATTTTGTACCCCTTCTCCATAACAGGAGTCAGTAAATTTTGTTCTCATGCGGGATAAAAGATAGTGAGAACTCCATTCAAAAAGATCCTCTTTTAGGCACATTCATCACAACTTTCCTTTAGGAAGAACTAATGGAGCAAAGGTTTTTTATTTAAGAAATATTATCCTTGTTCAGCCTAGCAGGAATACTAAATATATAGCTCATCTCTGTCAGTTTATATGTACCCATAATTAGTATGATTCAGCCATTAGGCAGATACAATGCAATTTGTAATTATTTTGTGGGTGAAAAGCCTCCTAATTACTGCGTGGTGGTTCTGGGCAGTCAGTGCGCTGCTCCTTTAGTAGTGTTACTCAGGAAGTAGGATTTAATTTACCTGTTGTATTATCACGATCTCTGCTTATTTTCACGGGAACATTTTCTCACACAACAAACATTCCAGCAGTTCTCTCATGTGAATGTTATTTTTGCCAATCTACCTATTCCTCAAGTTTGACAAAGAAATGTAAGAAATTTTCACTGGAAGCGATATCCACAAAAGTATTTTTTAGAGCTCTTTTTATTACAATTGTGAGACAATTGTGCTTTTTGCCAATAATGTGAGATAAACTGCCTATGATGTTGGATTCAGGCTTTTTTTTTCCCCTAGCGTTTTATTTAGAATATCTGAGTTAGATCCTTAGATTTCATTAGAACTCCTTTTTCATCATCCATTTGCTGAATAACCTCAATAAACAGCCTGCCTTCGTTCAGCAGGACTGCTGAAAAATTTATTTGATTTTAATTGTATGTTACTGAATTCCCCGTTTTCTCATGTGTTCTATGCTCATTGGCTTTAAAGGAGCATGGCAAGCACAGCATATATTGGGTTTTGTGAAGTACCTTGCAAACTTCTTCTGTCTTTAGGATGCTATTATTTCAAAGATGAAATATGTATAAATCGGGACGTGTATAAAATTTTCGATTTGCTCTGACCCACTTTTTAGTACAATGGCATAAAAAGGATTTTCTGTTAAAGGAATTCCTGTTTCTAAAGCATTTTAAAACTTTACAAAGCAAGTAGATTTGTGGTCTCTATTATTTGGGATATTGTGATCATCCTAAATGATGTCATCATGAAGAGCTTATGACTGAAAACCAGTCTTACGGTTCTGATGCATTATTGATATGCTTGAATGAGGTTTTAAGTTTTAGTGTCTCGGTGCTTGTTTACACATGTGTGCACAGGAAAATTAATTCAAATGAGTTTTGAAATCACCTTAATTCATTTTGTCTTTAGTTTAGGAGTGAAATAAGGTAAACTAAATTAAGATAATTTTAATTTTAAATAAGAATATCTACACAAGGACTCAGGATAATGTAATTAATCTACTTCAAAGGTCATCCGTTTTAGGTAATTCCAATTAACCTTCTTGGGTATTGTCGTGTTGGTAAATTCCCACGAACAGCCTATCTCTAATGTGGTAACGTGGGTGAGCAGGAGTGCTTCTGGCATCGCTCTCTCGAGTGAGAGCAGAGGACTGCTTTCTTGAAGACGGTTCTTTCTTCTGGCATACATTACTCTGCCTAACTAGGCTCACTTTCTGAGGAGTGTTACAGCATCTTTTTAGGTTTACTTTTCTAAGGAAGAAGAAAATGCCCCGAACTCTGCTGTATTTACATAACTGAATGTGCAGTACAAAGGACTGGAGTAGCTTCAGCATTAGCCCAAGGAGCAAGAATCTCACTTTTTCTAGACTTCTAAGCACCTGGAGTCTTACTTCATCACTTCACAGCACCATCGCTGGAGTCACACTCCTTTCTCATCCCGTTTGGGGGCTTGGGGTGCTGGGGATTTGTGTTTGTGGGGGGACGTTTGTTTTTTACTAGGGAGAGACAGTCTCATCTTTTTCTGGTCACCTGTGTCAACTGAGTGAGACCATTACCTGTGGCAGACTGTTAGCCCTCGTCACTCACCCCGAATCCCCGCTGCAGAGAGAGCGGGTCCTCATTTACCTGTGTTATAAGTTGTGCATCTACTGTTAGAGCCTGTCGGGATTTAAATCACTTCCAGTGCAGGTAAGAGGTTTTGAGGTAGATAAGTTGTGATGTAAAACCCAGGTGAATCTGCAACGCTGACATAATCCAAGTGATTAAACGTTTTGCAAAACTCATGAGGAAACCCTTTGAAATTTCTGGCTTCTTGCTCAGGTTTTGGATCAAGATTGTGTTCAGTTAGTCCCACTCAGCCCGACTTACTATTTACATTATCTGATCCTGTCAGCTTCAGGATTTTATCCGTATCTTTTATCCTTCATGCCATGTAGAGATGGCACATTACCTATTCCCTGCTGCTTACAGCGTTCGCTCCCTGGTGTGTTTGTGCACAGGGAATAGACGGTGGAGGTCTCATAGTTACTGTCTAAGGAGAAGGTGTATTTGAATGAGATAGAAAGTAATGTTGTCATACGTTCCTTTCAGACTGAATCAGCCTTTAAGGGTGCAGTGTTTTCATTACACTGCACCTAATATTTAATTGCTTAGTACTATATCAGCTCTGATAGGTAGGGCAGAAGTCCATGCAGAAAGTGGAGTTGATCTTCAGCTCTTTTCTCTAAAAACTTCTAAAGACCACTCTATCAAAAAGCAATAAATTTCAAGTTTATAAGTTTCTTTCTTCAAGACCTTTAACTTCAAGGCCCCAGAATCTTCTTCTGTACTATGATCTGCCCAGACATATTAAATGTGGTAATAGTCTCTAAAAATACAATAACCAGTGAGCTACTTTTTTTTTAATGTTTAAGTGTAATCGCATGATATTAGACAGGTTATGTTCACCTACCTCACCTGAAATAAAATTTTACTCTATTTTCTGATGAGTTTGCTCTCTTCGCATGGTTTCCCTTCCCCAGAGCGATATTGCAAGCAGCTTCTCTGTCCCTTTCTTGCTCTAACTTTCTGACATTTACTCTCCAATCAGCTTTTGCCATTAGCAGCAGATTCCCACCTGGTTCTGTTTTCCTCCTTGCAATATCCTACACTCATTCTGGATGCTTCAGCTTACTGGCTAATGACCGATTTCTTCTGAGCTCGGTATTTCCTTGTTCGCATTTTCATTTAATCTACAGCCCTACAATACTCTGCACCAAAATAGCTTTTCTTTACTATTTTATGCAACGCTCTTCTTTCTTTGAGGCATGTTGGTTTTTCTCCTTTTCCACAGATGTCCTATTCAGTACCGCCATCAGCTTTCTCCTGCATGTAGCACCCTACATTTTTTGGACTTCCTTTAAAATTCTCTCAAATCTCTGCGCCCTTCTTATTCTTCACCTGCTTCCATTTACTTTTCTATCACAGCATAATATCTTGTCGCCTTTTTCTGGAAAAAAGCAGACAATATGAGGTGTTTATCTATGACTTCCCGTTGGTGTGACGTTCTTTTCTCCATCACAAACATCCTTCATTACCAAGAAGTGCAAGTTTCTCATCTGCTTCCTATTCTACCTGTTCTGCTTGTCCTATCACATAGCCTTATGTTTCTTGCACCGTTTTTATCTTTGCTTTTGTTTCCCTTCACAATAAAAACATGATTAAGCCTTAAGCCTCTCAACCTTTAAAGAAACCAAACACCTGAAACACAGCTTCTGTTCCTCTCCATTTTCTTTTGTTTTATGCAGCTTTTTAATTAGGGTTGTCTGGAGTTCTTTTCCTCCCTTGAGTCTTGCCCCGCTCCAGCTTCTGCACTCAGCTAAAACTATTGTTACCAACCTTTTTAATCACACATTTTTAGTTGACTTTCAATCTCATTCTCATCTTACCTGAGCCAGCAGGTGCTTTTACCAGTCAGGCATGCTCTTTTTTTATATATCTTGTCATTCCTTATGTTTTCTTAATCCATCCTATTATGAAATTTTTCTGCATCTGTATTCTGTTTGTCTTACTGTATTTACTGTAATTTTTTTTTATTTCATAAGTAAGGCTTCTATTTTTATAATACTACAAATAATAAAAGTTTAAATGAGCTTAGCTTTTTTTTTAAAACCCATGGCACTAGCGTTAACAGCTCTAGGACATTATCTAAAAGTTAAAATTAAAGCTAAGTGAAGTCTCCAAGTCGTAAGTAGCAAATAGAGTACTGTAAATTAGGACTAGCTATGGGGTAATAATCATGTCTACCTGGAGGCGCAGTGCAGGTATTTTATCCAGTAATTACAATGCTACATTGTCTTCTTGCTATACTAGTGATGTTTCATCACATAAGCAAAAATGGGAAAGGAAAAGTAAAACAAAAAACAATACTTCATCCTACAATGTGTTCTATAGCAAGTCATTCCAAGTAATTATGCTGCGTTTTTCAGTGACTTTGTAAAAAAACCCAAACATTCACTTGTATCAAAGTCCACAGGCAGAAAGCCAAGTTTTTCAAAACTGCGTGAAATGTGTGGATGTTTTCCACCAATACTTCTGGGAATTGGTCACTGAAATCCAGCGCACATCCTTGAAAAACTACCGTGGGATATCATACACTCTGTATACAACCGAATCTTATTGTGTAAATAAAATGTTTCCAAAACACTTCATGACATGAGAGGAATGAAGTGGCTTGTGAAACATCACTGTCTGCTGTTGAGTAGATGAAGTTGTATTAATGAGGAGAATGTGCTGCAATTCTGTGGTTTCAAGTGAAACATCATTAGAGCCAACAGTCGCCGTTTGTAGCTAATCAGCAGGGATAGCTTAAAATCTGCCGGTCGGTGGGTAGGTCAGTCAAAGCAGGTAGATAGCTGTCTCATTTTTAACATACGCACGTGAAACTTAGATGACCCCAGTCTTCAAAACATCCCAGTTCGCCATTTGAAATTAATATTTCCTGAACCTACAGCAGGACTTCTGATCTCGTCTTGAAAAGTTTTGATTGAAATTACCAAATGAGTAAAAGATAACTGTGGCATATCGAGTTTTGTAAGCCGAATGACCCAAAACATACATCAGGAAAGACTGGCTGGTTTTGCACCTGATATTAGTGTTAGAACATTATTAAAATGAATATTGTTTATTGTCACAGATTCTAGATCATTCTGGCATTGAGTGTTCCAAGTCTGCCGGCTTTTATTTGGACTTTTCCGCATGATTTGACCTTTAGTACAGGAAATTTTGTTCTTGAACGTTGAGGAAAAAAGTGTTCTAAGGTTAGTCCATAATAAATGAGAGTATAATTTAGAAGTAAATTCAGGGCTCATCAGAGATTCTCTGCAGTGGGAATTAGCATATGAGACTTTTTATATAAAGTTAGAAAAGAAAAACAGCTATGCAATACATATTCATAAAGCTGTATCCATAAAACTCGCTCTAAAGTGTAGGGTTATTGCATTAAAGTAATTCAACTTTTCAATGAAAATGCCCTTAAACATCAAGTAATAATTTCTGCAGTCTTGATTATTGTTGTCTATGTATGATTCAATAATATCTTAGTCTAAGATTAAACTCATGAATCTGTAATCTCAAATATTGTGGTTTTCATGCAACCTCAGGTAGAACATAGTCAATAATTTACTTTTCATTTAACTTTAGATAGAAGCTAACCAATTATCTCCTTTCACAACTACACTGATTTAAAAATGAAAACAGGAAGAAAAGCCCTTCCCCCGGAAAAAAAGATGTGCTGTAATCTAGAGGAGTAACAAGAACAATGAAGAAAAAACTGTTTTATTACAAGTGCAATCAGACTAGGCAGACTTTTTAACATTTTGTTTCTTCAAAACTTTATTAAAGAATATTATTGCACTATTTCTCTTTGAAGAAAATCTTTGCTATGGCAGGAAAATGCAGTAGGGAATCATATACAGGGGTTCTTGGGCTGGAAAGGGAGCTCAGGGCAGCAAGCCGTGAGCTGGGGTGGGTGAAGGGACTGTCTCCTCAAGAAGGCACCGTCTGGTCCGACCGGTTCCCCAGCCTTAGGCAAAGGATAGGGACAGTTGTAGATTATGGGACAAAAGCTGGCTACACCAGACGGGTCAGGGGGAGTACAGCCTTTGTGACATAATTATACTTGTATTTCCTTTATTTATATATAACCCAAAGTGCTGCTGGATCAGCTTTTCAAAAATTTGATTGCCTACGTACATGAAAATAAGAGCATACAGAACTAGAGCAAAAAAAAGTCCCATTTTGAAAAAACACGCAGCCAAGTCTTGCGGTTTACTGTGTAGCCAGGGTCCCTAAGGGTGTAAGCGACAGAGGACAGCAGACGCGTGGGAATTCCAGGCACGGGATGCAACTAGAGATCCCAAATGTGTCAATGCAGATCACAAATGGCCAGTTACTTATTCGCTGCAGAAATGCAACCATGAAAGCTGAGTGGAACCGGGTTTGGGGGATAACAAAGAGCACGTACGCGTGCCAAACGTGTTCTGGCTGTCTTACGGTGAAAAGAAGACGTGCAGCCCTTACAAAGCACACAAAGAGAGGAAGAACAGAAAGAAACGCCAGGCTTCAGCTCTGTCCCTGCTGTTACGGATGCCCCATCTGCTTATCTGCAGTGGTGGAATTCGATTTGCCGTTCCGCAGATTGCTCCTGCAGGTTCAGTAAGCGTGGTGAAGTACTACCGTTCACCTTGGGGCTTTTCGTGCTTGTGAAAATTTGCATTATGGGCTAAAACCCGTGGCTCGGTAATTTCATGGGGTCAGTGAGCGACGTAGGAGATGGTTTTCATAAGCTGGTTGTCTGAAATGCGGTTCCGGATCTTTCTACCACGCTGCCGCGTGAAAAACCAAGCAGAGCTAGATGTAAATTAGTGTGTCTGAAGTCTGTGTCAGCTCAGGATCTGCTACCAGGATTTTATGCAGAAATTTACACATAGCCAGAAGGTTTGCTTCGCAGAAGGAGCTCAGGCTTTGTTTTATATCGCTTCTTGGAAGAATATGTAAATTGTGGCGGCACCAGACTTTCTTCGTCTTGCCTCCAGATGTACTATTTCAATTCTGATACTGTCAGTTTGCCTAAGCAAGGTTGGATTAGGTCAATACTTCATGCTATTCCTGAAGCGTTCTAGTTCTCCTTAGAGTCTTTTCATTGAATAAATTGCACTTTAAGTCAATACTGAGCAAATCGCTGTGTTCGGAGGCACTGTTGCAGACAATGTGTCAAACAAGTGCCTCTTTAATTTGAAGCATTTTGTAAGTAAGATTCAGCCAAAAAATAAGCACTGGCAAAATGTGGCCAAAAGAAATTTGTTCTTGAACTATGTAAATATACAAAAACCTCCTGTACTTTGGCATCTATTCTAAATTCAGTATTTATCTAACAAAAAACTCTACACTACTTAAAGCGTCAGTTTTGGAGTATTTCCTAATTGTCATTGAAAAAGCAAAAGTTATAAGCTTAAAGAAAAGCAGTTCCACGGTTTTTTTATAATATCCTGTATTTTCAAACAATTTATTTTAATTCTTGTGTGTTTGACCTATTATTCTGATAATGACTCGAGGAAATCACTCTTTCAATTTCTCCATTAAAAAATTATTATGAAATGGAAAATAGTTTCATATCAATTATGTACGTCCACATGATAGTGCTGTCTCCTCGTTAACATTGCCCAATACTCTGCTTACTGTAAGACTTTTTTACGCATGATTGTAATTCTGCTGGAGTTCTAACTCCTGCTCACATCTAGCATGGCAGGTAACTGCTGGAAGCTTCTCAAAAAAACCATTCAGCAATTTTTGTGTGATATTATGACAAAGACTACGCTCGGTTGTCAATACTAGAAGTATGCACAGGAGGATGTTCTGTTCCGAAGCCTGAAACGGAAGGTCCAGCAGTCTTGTCATTGTTTGTCAGGAAACAGTTTTACTGTTTCTCATTCAGACAAACTCTTCGTTGTTGAAATGCATTTCAATTTGTTCAGTGCAATTAAATTCACCGAAAGGCAAAAATTCAATATACGGCTGAGTCAGATACACCTGCTGTCAGCTGAGGCAGAATAAAAAAAGCTGAGAGGGGGAAAAAGGAAATTAATAAAGTATTGCTCCTTCTTTCAGGTATTTTATTACACAAAAGTGCCATATATCATTTTCTGAAACATAAAAATACTCATACTAATAGGAACAAAGCTCAATTTATTTTGTTTTTTCTTATACCTGTTCTTTTGTGTTCTCTTATCTGTGTGTTACTAAATATATCAGCACTATGTTTTTATTTATACTCTTTATGTAACGATATTTAGATGCTTGTATTTGATCAGTATGTGCAGTACTTTAAAACATACTTAGATGCAGTAATATTCCCCTGTAGCCCCGGGAAGTCGTGAATATTCTCTTAGTTAACAAAACACCTCACCATGCAAGCGAACACAGGGGTAGGACAATTATAGTGGGTATTGCTTTCTGAGATACTGCTGCAGAATAACATCTTTTGTTGGGAAAGTGGCAAATGCTAGTTGAACCCCTACATACACCTAATGAACTTAACACTTTCAATGGCATGAAAACCTGACGCGATTTCTGTAAATTTTGTTGCATATCAAATTCATACCCTTATAACACCACTATTTGAGAGACAACCACCCTTTTTAAATAAGCAAAAAATTTTCATTCTAAGCTTGTGTTTTATTAGGTTGCATGAAAAAATTCTACTCAAGTACAGTTTGCTTTAAATTACCCCCCAAAAAAAAATCTGCAAAATACAGAAGTTGTATAGACAGAACTAAAATAAAATATTTTCATTCAACATAAAAGCATACCACGTAATATGGCTGTTAATTAGTAATACTGTCACGTGTCTTCTCCAGATGGAATTGGAGACAGGAGGTAAAAAAGGCAAAACGCTACAAAAAAGTCCAGACAGAGCAGAATTTAAATGAATTTTTTTAGAATGATAAAGAATATTGCTAAGTTAACAGTTACACAAAATATTATCTGTCATGTACACACACAGAGAGATATATATGGAGTACTAACGTCTTATCTGAAATAAAATCCTTCCTAATAGTGTCAATAAGCTTAGTTATGTAGGGAATCCAAACCTGAATGTTCACGATCTTTAGCAGAAGCTGTGAAATACTTTGTGTGATGGGTAGTTGATGTGTGATGAGTTGATGTGTGGTGGGTAGTTGATGTGTGGTGGGTAGTTGATGTGTGATGGGTAGTTGAACACTGGCCTTGACTCACGCAGCCATTACTCAGGTTCAGCCGTTTGCACAACAAGAAGCGCTGTTGGGTTGGATTTTGCAAATCAAGGGTGCCATGCAGTTCCTACTGTCCATGACATAAAGCAGCGTTACGAAGTCTCTCTTTAGCAGGTAGGCCGAGGATAAATGAAGACCGATTCTCTTAGTGTTTGGTGCAGGTCAGAGTAGGTCAGCTCTGACCAGTACAGAAGTATGAAAACCCGGTTTTCTTGCGTTCGTTGTTGTCCACGCAGTCACTAGGCTAAAAGCTCACACAGCAAGAGTTAATTCGTACCGTTTGAAGGGACAAAAGTAGTAGGTCCAGCCAAGGGATGAAAAGAGAACAGCTCTTCGAAGAATCTATGAACCAGTTTTCAAACTGCAATTGTTATGATTAGGAGGAATCTCAATTTTAAAGCAGGTATGTGTTACTCTCGAATCTGTGATGAGCAGGAGGTCACTAGAGATTTAAAGATCAGACGCTTTTCCCTTGAAAGTCTCGAGGTTGAGGAAACTCAAGAATGACCTTATTGCAGAAGTATGAGGCTGACAGCTGCAGCAGTATTAAAGCTTTCGAACTCCAAGTCAGTGCTGGAGGTGGCTCAGAAATAGCAGAAACATTCCTTGGCAATGCTACTAGACGTATGTCAGGGCACGCTTCCGAAATGGCTAAGTAGCTGTTTCAACATACTTTGGTTGGTCCCACTAGTGATGTTGTCACCCCTGTCGTATTTTAGTACATCAAACGCTGTGTTATATAAAAGAGATCTCCAATTCAGTAGCAGGCCTTCAAGTCAACTACTGTGCAAGGGTTCGTGCTTAGATCAGGTCTGGCCTGTCCTGGCAGGTACCACCGAAACACAGTTCTGCCAGTCTGTAACACTCAGAGGACACAGAAAAGTTTTCTCGCAGCTTACGTAGTGCAGCAAAGTCAGTGAGCAAGGAAAGAACTGATGTGATTACACTGTATATTGTGGCAGGATTATGAAGTTATGAAGTAAATAATTTTAAGCAATTATTTTCCTCTGAGAAGGCAGGAGGGCCAAGGGGGAAGACTTTAAAAAAGCTCAGTATGAATTAAATATTTCCTTGGCTCTCGGTGACTCAGAACTGGTTTGTAAAGTATTTCATAAAAGTTGTCTCAAGGAAACTCATCTGTTAGAATTTTACTGACTTTACACAGCTAAACGCTGAACGCTTTCCAAACTGTAGGAATTCTTTTAAATAGTCACACTAGGCTGCTTTATCAACAACCCCCTCAGGATGCGACAGAGTCTGCGAAATGATCAAAGCGTCGTGCCGGTGCCTTTAGTACCTAATGATTTTTGTTTCTATTTTTAACAAACCCTTTGTACCTTCTTCCTAAAATAGCAATAGGACTCTTCATAAATGCAGTATTAAATCTCAGTAATGGCACAAGTACTTTTTTCTTACTGTATTTGGTAGCCTGTTATGCAAAAGAGACTCCATGGTAAACCGAAAGACACCCTGTAGGGTACACAACTCTTTCCTCCCTGGGGAGAGAGAAGATTGTTCAAATAATATACAGCACAGGTGAAAGAATGTCATTAAAAGCATTTGCCCCCTAATTCCCTGCCAGGTAAAACTGCCTGAGCGTCAAGGAGAAATGAGTATTTAGACTGTAGAAAATAGAACACTGCTAAAATTAAATTGAGGAAACAGAAGCAGGAGACAAACAGCAGAAGAGGGTGAAGCATGCAGTGTACAGAAAATGGGGTGACAGCTTCACATGAACGGGAACACTGGTGAAGTGTTTCCCATCAGCCTTAAAGAATTTCTTATAAAGTTCTGAACAACCTTTTTCGTATGAGGTCTTGTGACTTAACGTGGAGAAATAGGGAAAACTGTGCAGCTGAAGAGCTCTGTGACACAGAGCTGGGATGGTTCAAGTGCAAACACTAGATTTCAGCATTCAGCAGGCTCGTGGAAACTGCTGGGTGTTTTGGCACATTAAAAAAAGAAGTAGACTATGCGGTTATGAAATAACGCAAGTAACAGTTTTCATCTGTGTCTCAATAGGTAAAGGCTGGTTCGTGGTGTAGATCATGAAAGTTTATGGTGGTGTTGTGGTTCAAATCCTTCACAGACAGATAAATGAGCTATTAGTCATCCTTCCTTGTGTTTTTTAAATATTTCAGGACAGTATGTTCTATGAAAAGTATGTTATACCTTTCTTGACATCTGTCTCAAACAACTCCACGTACGTAATTACGCTTCTGTGAAAACCAGTGAGTAGGGTACCGGATTAGGACAGTGAAAAAGAGAGGAGGGCTTGCGACTTGGGGGAAAAAAAAACCCAAACAAAAAACAAGGCAAACCCCGTTCTGGAGAACAAATTGATTGGAATTTCTGTGGGGAACACCTTGAATTCTTGTTGGGGAGAATGCGTTGTGATTTAGAAATTGTCGAAGCTTTCACAAGCAGTGATCAGTTGTTCTTGTGGTTTCTGTTGATGAAACTGAAACGGGAGTCTGGTTTTACTTCCGTTTTTTTCCGAAGAGAGAGGAAACAAAAGTTAAAGTATTCAAGTGGAGAAAAAATAAGCACTTGGATTCTAAGAAAGAACAAAATCAAAGCAAAATATAGTAGGTCTCAAAATTATCTCTCACTGTCATAAGTCTATTTAATACAATGAAATTATCCCATTCCTCCTACGCTGTTTCAACTGGAATAAAAACAACACGGAAGAGGTAGGAAAACAAACAGAAAAAAGAACAGCTAGGCTTAACAGGGACTATCAGACTTGAATACAAGATGATACTCTGTTAACAGCAGCTATTTGCATTCCAACAAACCGGGGCGCAGAAGTGGTAAAAATATGTGGAAGTTGGCTTGTCACCTTTTTGATTTTTATAGGAGAAATGCAGTCAGTGATAGTACGGACAGTTAAAATGCTGGAGGCGTGAGGAACTGATCTACCACCAGTGCCTGAAAACGCTTCCTGTTTCAGTGCCGTAGGTGCTATCCGGATACTTTTTTAACACAGGCTGTATACACGTAGCATTTCTTTGCACTTCACTTAGAATTCACTGGATACCAGATCATCTGCTAAGCTGTGTATGAAAGGAAAACATCTATAGATACGTTCCGCCGGAGCTTTGGCAATAAATTGGTAAAAATGAGTTCTTAATGCTGGGTTATTTTGTGGGATGGAAACTTGCTGTATCATGACCTTGCTGCCAGTGCATACGCTGTTCATGCCTGGATGGAGTTTCTGACAAAATCAGCAAGTAATCATGAGCATTTTATCAAAAGTTCAGAGAGAGAAGATACAGTCACTATGAGTTTGACAGGGTCACTTTGAAAATGCATTGAGCGTGCACTCTTGCATACCTGCTGTAGCAATGCAGTTCAGTCAAAGGCATTTCGAAAAAATGAATCCGTCACTAGATGCTTCATTTGTGGTTATATCTTTGGATCCCATCTCCCTGGAAAGTTAACAAGGCATAATCTAAGGATATAGATGCCTTTGGCTAAGGTGTATCCAATATTGTTTATACAATTTTTTCATGAAGATGATTAAGCCACTTCAAAATTAACGTGTGAGTATGCACGTCTTCACTAGTGAGGGCCAATATTAAAGATGTTTCTTAATGTAGAGTCTACTGAAAAGCAATGCGAGAGAGAAAGGATCTAAGGCTGAATTTTCTAAAAAATGTTCTACGTATTTTGGTTATTTTTGGTAACTTGTCATGTTCCTCCGCTGATGAGAAATAAGACAAATAGGTACTGATGAATGAGCGGATGACTAAAAGCTAAAATGAAATTGGGCTCCAATAATCCTGTCAAATTGCCAGTCTGCCTTCTCAGGAACTAAGCGAAGAGAGAAGCTCTATCTTGCCAAAACCATCCAGCCAGGCATCCACCTTTTCTGGTGTCCCCTGTAAGGCACTCAGCAATGAGTGGAGTTACAGCCTAGTGGACAGTATTTACTGCCGAAGGCTCTTCTGCTTCCAAAAATAAGCGAATTGATAATTATGTTCCTCCTCCTGGAAATGCACACTATTACATCATCGGTAGCTAAACTGCGATAGCAAGCCAAAAGTTATGGGTGCCTCAGGGCAATCTCTTTCTTCCCCCACTTAATTCATGGTTAGCATGAAGGAATGCAAGACTAACAATAAAACCCCAGGAAAAGCAGACCTGCAGCTGTTTATGTTCTGGGTTCATGTGGTCTCTGCCCAGGACCTGAAGCCCCTGGAGTGAGGGAATTGCCAAGACCCGCCAACCCAACAGCAGAGTCTCAGAGCAAGTGCACATTTTCCTTTCAGACAAGCGGTGCACGCGGGGTAAACCTGATGTTGGACACATCAGATTTCTTGTGTTTGCACAGATTGTTTGCATGTCACATACACCACAAATCTAACTGGGACGTACAGACACCCAAACAGTGCTATGCCAAAACTGTGATGGCAGTTACAAATCTGTATGCAGAAAATGTTTCAGACTTGTGCCATGCTGACAGAACTAGAGACCAATACATATTTTAAGAGCTTTTTCTCACAGAGAAAACAATGTTGAGAAGTTCTCACCTAGCAAACGTGAAGTCTCAAACATGAGCCAAGGAGAAGTAAACTGGGTGTAGGCCCAAAGTGTAGTTACTCTTGAGAGTGGCTTACTGATGTGCTGTATCACATCACTACTCGGTGATCCGTACAGGCATGGGTATTGCAGAAGAAGGAAATCTTTTTTTTTTTTTAAGCTTGGTTTGGCTAAATAATTACTTTTTTGATAGTAATGTGTGGTTATTTAGTTATTTCAGTTATACTGTAATATGAGTAAACACCTTTCAGTTGTAGGATATGCCAGTAAAATCGAGTGGTATGCGCTAATGGCTTCCTTGCACACCACTCACCCAGTATATGAAAACGCGTCTACTTACCTGTCATTGGGTACGTGATAACAGCTGCAAATGTAACATTAAAATTTCATTCTCCCTCTTCTCCAAGATGACACGGCTCTGGATAAAAACTAGTCAGACTTGTAGAAAATTCTTTTTATGGTTTCATTTATGCCTATGCTCTAACGAGCTGGCACCACTTTCGATAGCTCCACTCTCACATCGCTGTATTATAGTTTATGACCAGCATGTTAAAATTCTCTAACACTGGAGGAAATATAGCAACTATAATACTAGAACCATGGAAACACGTAGGTTAGCAAGAACCTCTGGAGGTCATCTAGTGTGGAAATTGAAATGCCACTGGAAAAGCAGCACAACACTGTTTGTAAAGATTTTATTCTTGATCTTTATTTAGACAGGAAATCCAAGACAAATCGTGTTCTTCTTCCCAGCAGAATGAGAAAAGTAATAAGTACTTTTGTATGCCACAGGAAAGGCTGTCTTAACTACAACTCAGGAAGGGCAAGCTTTGTGAAGTACTTTGTGGAGAAGCCCAAGTGGCAGATGTCCAGCAATACCGCTCTTGAAGCCAAGGTCTGTAGGAGCGATACGGGTTGCTCCTTGCTCTTAGCTGCTCTGTTGTACCTGTAAGAAGGAATCTTAGAAAGAATCTAATTCTTAGATTAGGAATTATGTTTTTCTGGAGAAAGACTTTGAAAGCAGTGAAACTTGAATAAAATGTCATACCCAGTAATTTTATTTATGAAAGGGTACGCCTAGTGAACACAGGCCAATCGTAGGGATGCCAATGGATGCTGGAATTGTGTGCTTCAAGAAGCAGCATGATAGATATGTTTATATTTCTACTACTTCCCTGTATGTGGTCAAAATAATTTAAAAAGTGCTTTCATTTCTGCAGCAGAAATCGAATAAATATTTCATTCTAGTGCTTGGTCATGTTCCTCATGTTAATGATTTAGGGTGGTCACTTCTAAAGTAAAGGTAATTTCTAAAGTGCACCTATACTGGGCAGACACTGTTTTCTAATATTATTGAGTTTCATTAATTTAGGTTAAAGGTCATAAAATGCCAGATTTAAAGTAAATATAATGTGTAATTGCCTTTGGAGCAAATTCTTCTTAAGAATTGTATGTTGCAGTTTCTACCTACAGTCTTGTTTACAAATTATTAATTCAATAGTAGCATTGCAGCAGATACCCTTCACATGGCTTGAACTTCGTTAAGTATGCATCCCTGCTAATTGATTATGGTAGTGCTTTCATGGAGATTACTCCCTAATGGCTATCTCAGGATATTTTCTGCTAATTAATTAGCAAGTTTCTTTGCTTTCCTACATTGTCACTAAAAGTAAAAACACCCTGAATTTCACCTTTGTACTGTAACACTAAAAGCGTTCTCCTGAAAGTTTCAGAGAAATCACATACCCTTTTTACTACTTCTTTTTCAAAATCAGGTCAGCCGTAGTTTCTTCTCTTTTTTCCCAAGAAATTAACTGAATTACCAAAATCTAGTTCATGAAACGTATTTGTAAGAATGTTTTCCCGCTCTCTGGAAAAAAAGGCCAGACTGGATCAACTCTAACTTACATCTGATTCACGGTTACAATCAGGAAATAAAAACGACTGCATTCGATATTGCAGTAATTTTCTCTCAAGTGTGAAAAATTCTCGGGACAAAAAGGAGATGGCTTAGCTCTGTGCAGAGGGGCAAATCAGTAAGGTGCAAAATGGTTGAATTTGTGTCAAGTACTCCGAACTCTTTGCAGATGAGATTATTTCCCAAAAGTTCAGATCTGACATATAACGTCTGAATCACTCATTAATGATCACTTAATCTAATTAAAGGAGTGTTCAGGTGAGTCATTGTGTTACATCCTCTGACGTTTGTGTGTGATAAAATTCCAGGACGCTTTCAGCCCCGTGTATGCTGGCAGGTTTAGGAAGGTATCGTGAAAGTTACTGCAGCCCTGTGAGGAGCACCGTTCATCCTGTCAAGACGTAGTGTGTAACGAAATAAGGACTACAGTAATAAGCGAATGGCTTAGGGCATATCCATGGTTCAATAACTATATATTTATCATTACTTTGGTTTCATACATCTCTGCGTCTGATACCAAAACTGACAAAGGTAGACTCTGCCCCCTGCATCCAGCAACATACGTGATTAAGATCCCAAACCTGATTTGATGTGAATATTTCAAGATTTCACAGTTTCACGTTTGAGACAAATGAGAAGTGGTCTAAAAACTGATAAACTCCATCAAAATAAAGACATATGTCTGTGCTTGCTGTGCAGCAAAATGTGTTTGAGCGAGCTGATTTTAGCGCTGTTTCTCAGGGAAGCTGTTGCTTTCCTCCTAGCAGCTCAGTAAGAAAGGTGATCTCACGTTACCGAAGTACTGGCAGGTGACAGAGGGTATTAATAAGTAAACTCCGATGAATTGATTTCAGTTCAGTTTTCAGACTCTGTACCGAAGTACTGGAGATGCACGCAGACGTTTCCTTTTGTCGACTGCTGTGGGTGTGAGAATCTGTGGAGCCACCAGCTGTTCTCACCATTCTTCCGCCGACTCCTTTGTGTGTGATAACTTCCAGGAGGAGCATTGCAGGAGCAGCTGGTAACTCCTTAGATTATCACGGCAAGACCTGCCAGAGCTTCTCTTTCAACAGCCTGCTTAATGCTCAGGTTTTGTGCAGCCGCCCATGTGCTGGCTCTGGTGATTCCTTCCAACAGAAATTTAAATATCTTCACATACATATAATTACGAATGTTGTCAGTAGTTGTGCCACAAATTAAAAAAGTCTGTTTGAAGGCAGACATCAGAGAAAGTTATACAGTGAAGAACCCTTACTTTTCCTTGAAGTTTACAGGAAATGGAGCTGTAGGTCTACAAGTCCATTTCTTCAGATCTCTTTATCTATGGGCTCGCAGGTGTTTCAGATATAAATCTGGTAATTTGCTAAGTGCCATAAAAGCGCAGAGAAGATTTGCATTTTACGATGTGGCCCTTTCGCTCAGTCATCTGATGGTAATCACTTACAAGGCGTGTGGAGGGGAGAAATCCACTCAAGAAACAAAAGGAAAAGCACATACCCACATACAGATATAGCGATTAAGATTTTTTGAAGATTTTTAAAGATTCTTCCTTATGTGATAATAAATTGCAATCTGTAAGCTGTAAAAGAGAAGTGTCAGTACTTTTTTCTTGAACTGAATTCCTCTGAAAGGTGTCACAGAAATAACTTTCTTACGAGAGTTTACAAAAAAGATTGTATTTTCAGAAGGTACTTAGGTGGTCATACTATAAAAAAAAAGCAAAGCAAGTATTTGGCATTCAGCAAATATCTCATTTCTTTGGTAATTTTGTTCAGAACAGACTGTGTCTTCCTGTAAGCACGCTGACTTTCTCATTTGATTTTTCCCCCTCTCTCGCATTTATCTTTGACATTTAATTTCCAGATGGGTGCTTAGCATGACTGATGCTTTTTGTGTGTGTGTGTGTAATCCAATCCTGAATTCATTTTCAAGGCTGCAGAAAGTTGATGGCTGTCAGTTAGGTACCACTATTTCTGTAGATCTATACGTGAAATCCCAATTTGATTGCTTAATTATTAAATACAATTAACATGCCGAGAATCACACAATCTCCATAAATCTCTGAGTCTCATAATTTCCATCTTATCTGATATATTTTGATCTGTTCTTCGTTGACATCACCGTCACCATAGTTACCACCAAGACAAGTTAGAAAAACGTCTCAGTGAAAACAAAGGAGAAAATATCACTAGTGTAGGGTCTAAAATGCCAAAAGATTGCCTACTAGATAGAACCTGTGGGCAGCATTCAGCTTTGTTGCACTGCGAGGTTGTTACAGACATGCCGTATTTAAAGTTGGAAATCTGCATAAGTGTTTGCCATTTCCGTGTAAGAGTAGCCATTACCATGGGCTAGTGATTCTTTTTATTTGGCTTGAAAGAGCCTGAAGGTGAATACCTGAGACAAACAAAAGCGAACTAAAATCTTCCAAGGGATTTTTATCAAGCGAGGGGGGTTTTTTTGTTGGCGTTTTAAAGAACAGTCACTTGAGCAGTCAAAGATGAGTTTGGCAACTGAGTAGGCAGAGTGAAGTTCAGAGGAAGCGCCGTTTGCAGAAGTTCATTTCAATAAGTTCATTGAGTTTAACGTCATAGAAAACCATGATTTAATTTGCAATGAGCCTAACTAGTCTAAGCCTGAAATAGTTTTGCATGGCTTGTGGGAGCATTACATACATGGCAGAGGGAGAGGGACAGACAGACGGCATGTATATACATACATCCTTTGGTTCTCCATTTACATGTTCTTCTCTATTTCCCCAAATTAATATTGTACTATAATATTGTCGTTTGGAAGGCTCACTGATTCTGTCTGTATACATATATATACATACCCAGAGAAGTTAGTAGATACTGCATGTAAGATAGTAAATAATGGAGTGGTTGTACTCTTGGATAATATTATGCAGCATTGATGTCAAATTATCAAAGTTAGTTCACTTTCATAGATAATTCAGTAGTTCCTCTCCAGTCTAGATGAATGAAAAATTAACTATGACATTTTATATCTCTTAAAGTATCTGACCTGAACTTTTTTTTTTATTCCTGCTGTATATTTTATATTGATTGATCCCACTTAACCCTGTATTTTGCTGGAGAAGTACTTCCCCTTGAAATAGCTATGAATGTGTTGGTATATATTGAATTAGACGGTTAAAAGGCGAGAAGGAAAATTATTTTTAAAACAATAAGGTCTTTTTTTTAGAAATGGATAGTTGTACTATGTAGGGTTGTGGACTCCTGGTATCGGATGAAGACTATTCACACTATAGTGAATGTGGACATAGAATGGATATGTATGTACATTCAAGTTAAGACACTGAAATGTGAGAACAGGCAGAAAAGAGAATAATGCTGTAGAATCCATGAATCTGACACTTGAAGCTTTAAAGAAGCATCTCTAGTTGCTTTATTTTTGTCCTTCTCACTTCCTCTCCTAACGCAAGATCCATCCGACATCAGCCTCTTGAACTAGAACAATGCTGATACAGCTTCCACTTACTGATATTACAAAAATCGTAGCTCTTCATTAGCACCAACTCGGTCAGTTATAACAAGAAATTGTGTTGTTATTACAGTACAGAAAATGTAAAATATTTTAAATAATTTAGGTAATCACCATTTCTGACTTCATCTCCTGTTTGTTAAGCCACTGGTTAGACTGGTGTAAAGCAATATTATGCATTTTTTCCTTGAACAGCCAGTGATTAAGAAACAAAGTTCAAAGTATAACGTTTGTTTTTCAGTAGTCTATTTCTTGGTTTATTTAGTGATTGTATGTAATGTAAGGACAATCAAAGCTTCTCTGTGCTTGGAGGTGTATGTATGTAACAAACCAACAATACTGCATTAAATAACCGGCAGTCCTCAGTATTGTTTCCCCTTGTCAAATACCTTCTTTGGAAAGAGATCTGACAATAAAAGGGTGCGGTAATAATAGCTTCCACACTAATTTGTTCTTTGTCATACACTTATGATGTGAAAAACGTTTTGTTGACTTCCTCTTAAAATGCATAACCCAATATTAGTAGCTCTACAAGTTAGAGCTGGTATGTCAGGTTTCAGCGTAGCATAGTTATTTTTATGACTGAGTCACAAACCCTGTAGTGAATGGAGCTAAAGATGCTGATAATTGTCTAAATCTACTGTCATTACAGGGCTTCAGAGATCAGTGAGGTTTTTCAAGACTACAAAACTGTCACCAGCTCTGACCTGCAGCTGTGGCGAGAGTGCAGGAGTCAGTAACTCGCTCGTTGACGAGGCTTAGAAATGGCAACGTATACGGTTTTTCCAGGGCAGGGAAAAATATAGACATGTTTAGTGAAAATATGATTATTCTTCAACTTTGAAAACTCTGTGATAGTTTTACGAATGGTTACTGGGCAAAAAGAATTCAGCAACAGCCAATTTGCAGTTAACACAATTACAACTCAAATGGCTGACTAGAATTTTGTTGTGTGACAGGAATCTGATATCCCGCCACGGTATATTATGCATGGGAATTTCTAACCACAATCCATTAGGAAAAGCCACAGTACTGCTCTTTTGAGTTCCTTGCTGCAGTTAGGCAGCAGTGGGACACTGATGTGAAGCCTTCATGAATAGAAACCAGCCTGCCCTTGGGCAAAAGAAGCGTGTGAAGTGGAGGGATGGCTCAGCAGCAGCAGGGGACGAACTCACATTTCGAGCAATACTGTATCGTGCATGAGAAATGGTTTTTAATGTGAACAGGCAGCTACGTTCACCTGGGTATTAGAGGAGACTAACTCCCCGACAACATCAGCACTACCATTCATGGCTTGAGCGAGTAGCAAGGATGGCTCTTAAACAGCAAGGCCTCAGATTTGTCCGTTTATGGAAGTTTTTCTACAAGTTAAACTCGTAAATAGAGCTAATAACACAACTATGGCTTATTATACAGTAAACGCATTCAGGGCAGTCCTCAGGTTGGTTCCAAAACTGAGGAAGCATCAAGGAAAAGCTGCTTTCGAAAGATTGTAACAGACGATTCAGTTTGCAAGGTTTTCCCACTAAGTTTTCTGTTTTGTTACCTAAGGGCTTTGATTTTTAGTAATTTATTTCCTTGAAGATTGAGAGAGATTGGTTGGTACAGCCGTGATTGGGCAGATAAAAATAAACTATCAAGAGCTGTCAACGTAAGAATGTACTTAACTAAGATAAATCAATGAAGGACCTTAGGAAATGTCAAAAGATGCAGAGCTTGAAACAACTAAATAATCAGGTTACAGAGACCAGGTGTCAGCCATCAGGGTGAGGGGAAAAATCAAGAATGAGAGAGGAGGCTGTCTATTCATACACTCTCGATTTCCATCGTAATTTAAGAGTTTCTAACTGTTGTTAGTTTGTTTGTTTGTTTTAAACAAATACTGTTCTGTGCAGTCCCAAACATTTACTGGATATAGATATCACAAAAGATTAAAGCCTCTGAAATGATGTTTCATCAAAAAAGTGTATAGAACAATATTTACTAGATTAAGTGTCAAAGTAGAGTCACTGGGGAGCCAGTGGTTGAAGTATGCATGGTTTATAGAAGCTGGAACTGAGCTTACCTTAAGAATTCTAGACAGATACGAAGCTGGTGATGTTCATACAGCGTATTAAAAACACCTATTGCTAGAGAGGTATTAATACATCGGAAGGTGGTGTTGCTGTTACGTAATATCGCCTGTTTAGACGAGTCGTTCTGATTGAGTCAGAACAGCTAAGTAAGCAAATCCCAGTAACAAGGCTTATTTGCCCACTCTCTGCGTATTCGCTGTGCTTATGTATCATCTAACCCTAGCTGAAACGTGCAGCATCATTCAGGACTACAGGCATGCTGGTAGATCTGCACTCGTAAGAAACGACTACCCCGAAGTCAACAGTTTTACCATGGTCCCTAACCGCTGATTGAAGCTAGGCTTGAAAGACTCTTGATTTTAAATACTAGATGAGTTTTAAATCAGAACTGTTTTGATTGCTACAGGTATTTTTAAAACCCAAACCCTTCAGAGGTCAAAATTCCCAGTCAAGATCCAAACATAATTAAATAGGTACTGAAAAAGAAATGAACAGAACTCCATAAACAAAAAAAAATCTAATGGAACAGTACAAAAGCTTTGAAGGATATGAGAGAAGAGGCCTCAGAGTAGAGCCTTCAGAGTGGGGAAGAAACCTGACTTAAAGAGCTATATTTGGAAAATTATCTTCCCAATGATAAATAAAATTTTGGCATTGTCACATCAGTGCAAATTTTGTCCTTGGCACCTTGGGTCTGGATTTTATCTGCAAGAATCCACATTCCCAATTCATTTGAGCTAAAAGAGTAAAGAAGTCATTTGACTAGTTCTACTTACTTGAATTTTATTCCATCAATTAAAGACAAGATAAGGTAGTCAGGTCAGAATTAGTGAATCTTGTCTGTACCTGCCACAGTGCACTGTTGCTGCCAACATTTAACTTTGTATGTGTCAGTTTATAAATCTGCTTTTGAATTGCTCGGAGTATAACAGAGTCCTTTCACTCTCCTAGCTTGTCTTAAAAAGATCAGTAAATTAACATTTATGCAGTGTTCCCCTTCCAATGAGCCGGAGAAGGCCGACATACAGATGAGCTGCTCCGCTGCACCGCGAGGTTTAACAAAGAGCTGTATGCAGGCAGTTTTGAGACAAAATTCTTTTGGGCGATGGTGTGTTTAACCAGGTAGACACTAAGCCATCCTCTGAATTTCCACTCAGATGCACAAACCTTCGGCTAAACACATGTTTGTGCAAGGTAATTGAAACTGGCAAAAAAGGTAGCAGGATTATTCTAGAGATGAGGAAGTTACATAAAATGCAAGGAAGAAAGACACAAGAAGCCTGTTCTCCCACTTTGAAATGTTAGATGTATATTCACTCTAAACGAGTGATGATTGAAGGCTTCTCCTCTGTCAAAAACGGCCAGCAAAGTTCTAAAGTGGAGGCGTATCCCAAGTGCCAGCTTCCTGAAGATGTGCTAAACATTTTGAAGGAAAGTTCAGATAGTTAGCCCTATCAGAAGCAGTCGATATGCAGGAAGCATTTATTATGAAAATATTTTAAAAATCCATCGTTCTCAAAAATGCGTTTTTTCTGTCAACATAGCAAAAATTGGAACTATGTAAAAAGCCTCATTATCCCATAAACGCAGATCTGAAAGCCTTGTCAGGCTGCCTATTGAGTTAGCAAATACAAAAGTTGAGCGCTCTGATTGATGCTGCCCTGTCAAAGCAGCAGCCAAGAGGATTTAGGTGGCTTTATTAAAGCTGGGTTGTACAGCAAGACTAAGTATTAATTCTTAATATGGTCGAACACAAGGTTGGAGCATGTCTGCTGAGACTGCTCTTTCCTTCTGTTAGATTACCAGGTTCGAGCTTACTGTCAAAATGCAGAACAGAGGTTTAGATGTAGAGTACTAACTATATTCCACGCAAAAAAAAAAAAAAAAAAAAAAAAAAAAAGCTTTCTGTTTTAACCATATGATGGTTTTAAGAAGACGACCCAAATCCCACCCCCAAACTAAAAGAATTAATGGAACGTGTGAAGCAAAATGTAAAAGATGTAAGAAACTGTCTTAGATACTATCTTCAGCTTTTTGTGGGGAGACACTTGAGTCTTCAAGAACGGAGAGTGGGAAGAGGGGGTCCCTTCTGATTGCTCACATGACAAGGGCAGGAGCCGACGTGGCTGCCCTCTCCTCTTTATGCCGGAGCTTCAGAGCACTGTGCCCACTACAACTGCTCCATCAGCAAGGGGGGGTTAAGGCAGCCTCTGCAGGCACAAACTTCCCCACTCCCACACACTACCACTTACTGGAAAAAACCGCCTAGGACTTTTTTCCTCAGGTGGCAGGATTGAGTTTCTCTTTACGTGCAGAAGGCTTGGAGTAGTGCTTGTATTATTATAGAGGTTTCGTTTGTCTGGTGCACGTTCTGGTTAAAGGGGAGTTACCTTATTTTACAGGGGAAAAGGCTATAACAAAAAGAGCACCGTAGTTAACGTGCTTGTTGTTAACTGTTGCAGATAGAGCAAAAATGGAATAGGATGGAAACAGAGTTTTCCATTTTGAAAGCATTTCCCAGGCTGTTGTTGACAGATCTTTAACATGAGGTAAATAGGAAATGCTTACAACTAGAGGACTCACACTTTTTCATCAAATGCTGGTTTTATTGCCTTTGTGCATCTAGGAGGTGGTAGAAGACAAGAACAACATTCCAGTACAAGCTTATTGCTCATCAACACCATGGCCGGGAACTGTTGAAGTGTCTGGAAAGAGCCGTCTCTATGAGCTGAACCTGACTGAGCAGACTGTCATGTTCCCATCCAGCCACCCTGTGTTAGTGTCCCTCGGACACTCGATGCCAAGCGCACAGTGTTGGAGTGCCACAGGCAGGGGATTCTGAGTGGGGCTATAGTCCGTAGAGCAAAAAGCTTAATCTGACCATTTTTAAGCCACATTTAAATTTTCAGAATAAGCTTTCAACTAGTTCAGTGTTTTTCATCAAAATTCGAGTGTCTCGGTTGTCAGGTTTTCCCCCATTTCTCCTCTTATTTTTTTTTTTTTTGCTAGTGTGAACAAAATGGACTGTGCAAGCTTCACATCTCTAGTTTTTCTGCCAGGGATTTTGTGATCATTTTTCCGTTACGCACAAGCCTGAGTTACTTTGCAAAGTGATTTATTTTGATTTTATTTTGCGATGTTCTTTTTACAACGTGTGGGTATAGGCTGCTGTTTGACTTGGCCTGTTGGCTGCGAACTCGGTCACCTAGTGAGAGGGTAGGGAGCAGTAATTCTTCCATATCTCCTCTTAATTTAAGGGGGCAACTAGTCCAGCTCTCAAGTTGCTTTGGCATAAGGTAAAAAAGGGAGAAAGGATTGAGAATGAGAAACAAGCTGCAGGGAGCTGACACACAGACAGATGTGGAAGCCTGAGAGGCAGCAGGCAGAAACATCTTAGGGACTTGGAGCAGAGCGAATGGAGCCTGTAACAATGTCAGAGCTGCTAGACTGAGGGCAAGGCTGAAAGAAAGGCCCTTCAACACCCTGTAAAGACACAGCGACAAAGAGGGTGATCTGTTTAGACATCTCTTGGGTTTATTGTCTCATCCTGATGGTGAACTATTGAAGGAGTTAATAGGTGCAGGTGTGTTCTAACCAAACTGGGCTTTTGCATTTAAAAGCCCTTTTGTCTATGGTCCTCATGATAAATAGAAAATCTACACCGATCCAGGCTCTCAAAGCCTGACTGAACTGGAGTCCTGCATCATCTCAAGCTTAAAACATTAAGCTACGCACTGCATCGTTGGGACATGATTGCAGCACACTGGCAGCACTCCTGGGACTAATGAAACAGCAATTTCTTACCACTTTTAGCATTTTGAATAGGGTTTTCCTATTTGTTTGCAGCTTGAAAAACAGGGAACAAATCTCATATATGCTGAGGAAACTTTCAAGAGATTTTGGGAGTTTGTTTTAAACTAATGAAATACCTCTCAGTTTCTGGGAGTTGCGTGCACTTCCATGTAAATTTAAGTCTGAACGATTATCAAAGGTCACAAAATGCAGGGACAATCAGGATCTAGAATAGCTTTATACAAATTCTAAAAATCCCTCCATTTGTACAAAGTCAAGTTAGTGTGGTACAGTTTCTGTTTCAGAACCATAACTCACCAGTTAGAGTCCACATCCTGCTTCCTATACAGCGTGGCAGTTTCTTCAAACAACTTTGATAACAGGGACACCTGTGTTGAGAAGTGTTTGGTGTCCGAATGCCTATGAACTAACCAAAACCGAGAGCGTCCGCTCCGCCCTAAGGCATACCAGTGACCTACGAGCTGATCTTTGAACAGAAGCGTGTTGTAAAATCAGGGAACACGTACGTAACGTAACTCAAGCTCAGCACATACAGTTCGTAGCTAATTTTTGCCTGGCAAACAAGGCTACAGATTTGATGAGCTTTAACATACAAGATGATAAGGGCAGTCCCATGGTAGGGAACGCGACGCAAAAAGAAACAGAAAGAACATGAAAAGCTAATCGCTTTAAATTCTCGGCAGCTGTAATGACGTACAGACAGAAACATCCCCAGGCGTACTGCGTTAGATTCGCTTGCACCGAAATAAAGAACTGGTTAAACAAGCAAAACTGAGATTGAACACTCCCCCGCTCAATGGCTGCAATTCCAACACAATTTTTTCTGGAAAATGCATGCTGTTTAACCAGCATGCACAAATTAAAATTAAGCTAAAAATGGCTTTCTTTGTTCCTTTCTGCTTTACTTTCCGATGAGCAATTTTTCTTGCACAAACACTGAGCAAATAGCAAGCTCATTGAAAATATGAGTCAAGAACAAGTAGTTGATTTCTTATCTTTGCACTGCAGATTAGGCATACACATCGAGTAGAGCGTTGTCCTTCTTAAAATGCATCTTTAAGTGTCTGTAACATCATCTTTATTTCCAAAAAATGCGTTTACTCTACCCGCTGAAAGATACGTTATTACAGGCAGTTTTCCACCTCTGCATTAACCTGGTTTTAAGCCTTAAGTGGAAGCATATCGCTCAAGCCATGGAATTCTTACCTGAGGAGTAACACGTGGATTCGCTCCTACTTGAAATGGAGTCAGTGCTGGTGCAAGTCAGTCCAATTTTCTTATACCTGTAAAAGTAACATTGGAGTTAAGGATGCAAGGCTATTCAGACAGAGAGAACAAAACACAAGGGTCCCCAGACATTTTGCTGGCAGCTTAATCAAAGTAGGAGAATTAACCAAATCATATAGACTGAAAGATTATTCCGTGGTGACTTAGGTGGCTATATGTATTATTACTACTGTCACATCTGTCTGGAGTAAGGGCTAATGCCCACGAAAGTTAGAGTCTGTCATGATATGGTATGAGCTGAGTTTCAGCTCATTTCACTCATTCCATGTAATAGAACTCTCATACTTTCTGCTCCAGGTTTTAACCATAGCAATCTAGCAATACTTGTTTCTTGCTCATCTGACATGACTGCGAGGCAAGTTTCTAGAAAAATCTCTGAGGAGATCTATAACTCTCCCCAGCAACTGCTACTAAAACTAAATTTGCAGCTGTGACTACTGTTTACCCCAGACAAAAGGTAGCAAATGAGAATCTCAGATGGTATTTTGTAACAGCTGGCATGTGTGGAAGTCAGGTATACTGGGCATCCGGTGTAGTTCAGCTCTCTCTAGTTGACTGGTAACTCCAGGAGCATGACAATGGCATGTTTTAATCACCTCCGTCTGTAAAGTATCTGTCAGCCGTACCATCTTACTCCTAGAAGTCTTACCTAGCATACTAACAGTCACGTCATGAAGTCTGTTGCAGTCTGATTAAAGTCACCTTCCCTTAGGAACTCCATTTGGTGAAAATTTCTGTTAATATTTTGTGGTTCGGTCATTTCCTCTTTTTCATTTGGCAGTTGAAATAGTAGAGATTTCTTAAATACAAAGCTGTGGGTGTTAGTTGTCATACTCCACGTCCTTACTGCAGTTGACTAACATGTTTAACAAAAAAATTATGCCCCTTTCTTTTCCAAAAAACCCACATAATTACTCATTTTCCACCTGAATATCAGGTGTCAATCAAATGCGGGCCTCATAATTATGGTTGTGCAGTAATTTCCACTAATTAAAATTATATGCATAACAACATATTGTTTCTAAATTCCTCCTCAGACAAACAGGATTTCAGTTTTTAATTCTGCAGTTTATTTTAAAGGTTAAACTTTGACTTTAAAGCTAAAATTACATTGCACCAAATGTAAAGCTGTTTGTTATGACTTGCACTGAAATAAAACTTGCTAACTTTATTCTGACACTTCTCATTCTGTACATGATTTTTGGTAAGTTGAGTATATTTAGTGCAGAAGTACTTCAAATGGTTTTAGCTTGACAGAACAATGCATAAATCAGTAAGCAGAAAAAATATTTAATGCTGCTAGTAACTGCTTCCACCGTAAGGAAAAATAAAATGACTTAAAGTTTCCCAATATCTAAAAAACAATTGTTTGCTGGTTTACAGTAAGCTGGCATAGAACTGTTATATCTCATCATATTTACCGAGTGTATACTGTATATTGTATATAGTACATTTTATCCTTTAATAATCAGAAGAGCTCAATTATTACATAATTAACCTGAAATGCCAAGAGATTTTGTGTTGGTTCTGGGGGTTTTGTTATTTTTTGTTATTGCTTTTTTTAACAGTTCTGGCGTCTGCCTTAACAAAGAGCTATAGGCTGGGCTATATGCAGTTGAAGTACTCTATTTTATATCCAAAATTCACCTTCACTGTTTCACTCTCCTCGTTGCAGCAGTAAATCCGATATTTCATCCAAGTAGGATGGATTCAAGGAACCATGCAAGTCGTTCTATACTGCACAGCAGACCTGTTGTCCTCGCCCTGAGAGGGATTTGCGAGCGCCGTGGCACAACCTAGGATCAGTAGTTCGACAGAGCCAGCTGCTTTATAGAGACTAAAGATGCCTTTCTAAATGGTGTACAGGCAATGAACCGATGGTGTGTTTGATCTGCAATTTTCCACCTGTTCAGCATAAGGTGAACTTTGCAGTGTATAGACTTTAGTCTTATTAAACCATCATTTGGGAAACTAGTAAGGAGTTCTAAGCAGTAGGTCCACGTTCTAGTTGTATGGCGTGGATGTCCTCTAGCTACGGCACGTCTGACGTTGAGACGCTTCCAGCAAAGAACCAAAATGGGAAAATGGTGTTTGTTCATTCATATGTGAAGTCAGTGTAATACTTTCTGCTGTGTTCCTTGAACTAAGTGGACAGGTTGATTTAATTTGTGCTAATTATATGCTTAGAAAGCCCGATGACGTCACCAACTCAATGGTTACAGGGGAATACTGTGTGTACCCAGCGGTGCAGTGGGATCTCCACGTAAAGCACAAACCTAAACCTTTGTGTTGGGCTGACTGGCAATAATGAGCCTTTCCAGAAAGGAACGCCACAATCCTTTAATTGCCACGCATTAGGAAAGCCATTTTATCGGAGAACCAATAGGGTGATGACGTATTCCTGCGGCTTTCACACGCAGGAACAAGCCTTTGCCTTAACAGAGCTGAGGGCTGCTCTTCCTGAAGCTAAATGGTTCACAAAAAGCTCCTAACAAAAGCTAGGGGTAGTTCTTACGGTCCTAACATACAACCATCACAAGGAGGTGAGCCCAACTCATGGAAATACCAATTCACTAAAACCAGTTGTTGCAGATTTCCAGTGACGAGCCTTACGGCCCATGAGCTGGGTGCACCAGGTTTGGGCCAGAGAGGGTGGCCAGGAGCTTGGTCGTGTGTGGGTGGTGGTCAAAGCACAGCACAGGGACTCGAGCTTCATTGAATGTGAGGGCAAAGTTTCTCAAATTTTAATGCACTTGTTCTGTTTTCTAACTTCCCTCAGCTCTGCTGTCTCAGGCTGAGCTCCTAGCTTGCTTCTGCCCAGCCTCAGACCGTTTGTCTCCTTCTCAACAGTAAACCAACCAAAGACACCCTGCAGCAGCAGGCTTCAGGAGCGACTCTTTAAAACACGCTTCAGCAGCCTTTCCTAAGTGATCCTGAGGATTCCTGAAGCGCTCTCGGTCGCCTGTCTCACGGGTGGCGTCGCCCAGTTGCAAACGGGTGCAGCCCGCATGGAGCGGGCTAGGAACGGTCTGGGGTGGTTTTGTTTGTAAAAAACCCACTGCCAGCGGGACGTGGGTCAGCCCTGCTCTGCTGAGGGGGTTTCTGACGGGCGGGAAGGGGAGTTCGTTCTCCGTGGCACATCCAGTCGCTGGCTGCTTTCTTCTCCTGGGACTGCCAGCAAAAGTGCCAATTAGCAGCAATTGCGATGGTGATTTCTGAAGTGCAGTTTAAAGGATTTCTAACTGGGTTGGAGCTGTTGTCAGTTGACTGACTGGAATAATAATAATAAAAAAAAAAAGCTCACCGCTTCAACTGAAGCTTGTTAGACTTTCCTGTGTGATCTGCTGTGGATAGCGTGAACTGCAACAGCTTCTGCATTCAAAAGGGGATTTTCCTAAAAGCATCAGTGAGCACTTGGCTGGTTTATCTGCTCTAAAAAATCTCAATTTTAAATTCTGTTAAAAAAAAAAATAAATTAGGATCTGGAAATAGGAGGAAAAAAAATATAAAGTAACCTGTGGGGTTTCGATTCACCAGGATCCCTTAAGTGCAGTCTTCTGAAGTGGAAAAAATACTACGCCTTTTTTCATGTAAAGAGTTAGTGAGATAGAACCGTAAGCACTAAATGGGTTAAAACACAGGGGGCCTGATAGACTCAGGCTTTGCGTTGATATTTTATCATAAACGTCACAAACTGACGTACTGACGAGCCATCCAAAGAAGCAAACATTATTTCTATATAATAAGGGAATGCCCGAACTATGTGTGAACAGTATGAAGCCATCTTTTAAAGAATTCATCTTTGTTTAAAACATTTGATTTATGGGACTATACGTATTTAGCTTCTTTTTTTTTTCTTACTGATTCGATCTTACAGCCCTGTGAGACCTGTTCACAGGGTTAGTGGACTCACACAAGCAGCCACTTAGGAAAACAAGTCATATTTTACATTTCAGGGCTTATGTATTAGGTGAATCAAATATCATACTCTCTTTTAGAGCTTCCCAAGAAGCTCTTTTTTAACTTAAACAAAGAAAAAAAACAATATCTGGTTCACAACGGGGTTTAAGCAGGTGTAAATCATAAAGAATTTTACAGAGATTTATGTTACGCCGCTCCTGTTGCCACAAATATGAGCTAAAATTCCTAATATTGTACTGCAGTTTTTGTACATACAGAATTATATTCTGGTGATGTGAATGACAAGTGCCTCAGAAGCAGAGGGTGTTCTGAAATACACAATAGCTGTTCTTTGGAGAGAAAAAAGGGAAAAAACTTATTTAATACTATGAAGAAGCCAAGAGACCATGGGTGTAAAATGAGGAGAAACTATCTCTAAAAGCAACCGTTGACCAAAAGTACAGAGGTTCCCCCTACACCCTTTGCCAGTGCATATTATAGATGAAAAATGGAAATCGCTTCTTTTACTTTTTAATCTGAAACAATAGGGCTTAATTTTTAAACATAAAATTTTGTCTGTTAAATGTTGGGGCTAAGGTGTTTTTTGCAGAGTGTAGGTAATAGTATAGGAGTCCACTGGACTTGCTCGCAGACTCCTGGAAGAAGCGTTGGTGCAATTAATAGACCAGCTAGTAGTTCACTGAAGTTTTACAGTTCATGTTCATAGTTCCAATAACAAATACTTCTGTTGACTGCAAAAGTGGATCCAGAATAAGACCCAAAAAATGTCTATGGTTATTTTCCAAGTATCTACGTTTTTCAGAGAGATTTGTGCAGACATATGTGTGTGTGTATATATATGTAAATGAAATTGGTATTCATAAGACAATAGCAACTGACACGCTTTTTATGTGCAATTATTTATGCGAGGATTTAATGTGTTTCTTTCTGGCTAACCCCTGTCTGGATATAAAGACATTTTAATGTAAATGTCTTATGTGAATATTCCTGTAAATACTCAGAAAGATCCCTGTGATTAAAGTATGTCACGTATTTTAGGCACAAGCAGTTTGCCAAATTCAAAGTTATGATCACAGAACACTTCTGGGTAAACAAATTCAGCCTCTGTTTCTGGCAACCATATCACGTAATGTCTTTTATGTCAGGCTCTGTCTTAAAAATGATTCTTATGACTGCTTGGAGCTATCAAATTCCTTTAATGGTTGTTAAGTTTTCTAATTTCCATGCCAGTTTATTCATGGCATTTGTTTTGTACCAATATTATTCTTTTAATTTGATAATTTTTATTCTTCTGATCCTTTTCTTTTTTTTAGAAAAAAATATATTTTGGAATTCATTTTACTAGGCAAAGGAGCAAGCATCCTTTAGTCTACTTTGTTGTAGAGTTCACCATTCACCAGTCGGCCTTAATAGTTCTTTTCTAATCTCGAGTTAATTTAACTTCATTTTTTTTCTTTACTGTTTACAAGAATTGTATAAAACCCTCTAGATAAGACCCTCCGGTGTTGAACTAGGGCACGAATGCCTCCCAGATCTATAGAAGAATACCAGAAATGTTTGTGTATGAAAGGAAAGCACATTCATCTTTTTCATGATCGTGCTTAGAGAGTGGAGCAGCGGGGCACTTCTGGAGAGACCCACTCTCTCCCAGTCAGGAACTCTGAAATTCTGTAAATATACGTAATGTAAGGAAGAAGGGGTTACTTCAAAACAGAGGTGGGAGAATTGAGGCAATGAAAAGAACTCTGGGGGAGTAAATGGGAGTTGCTAGCGTGAAAGAATTTTGGGACACAGTCATCCTGATAATGAATATTCAAAAGATACTTTCATCTTGTAACTCTCCCTGTGAACTACTCCCTGGGCTACCGTTTCCTGTTATTAGTACACTTACATTTTAATGGTGTTACATTTCATTCTACCATCCTTCTCAAGGTCATCTTGTTCTTCATGCTTGATATTCTAGTGCCCTTTGAACTGGTGGCCTCCAGCCTCCTGCCACCAGAAAACCCCACCAGCATCTCCTGCTTTTTTATGGAAGCCACTAGCACTAGACAAGGAGCCTCCAGCCCACGCGTTTCTCCTTTGCAGTGTCTTGGCGATGTACCCTTTGAGCAGGTCCTTATGTATCTTTGCAGTTCTACTACCACTTTCTGCAGATGAACTAATGGTTTCCTGTATGTGTCAAATACCTAATATTAAGGTCCAGATAGGTTAGTTCTACCACATTTCCTTTATCTATAAAATCAGTTATCATTCTGTCATCCAAAGTCGTGAGTAAACTTATGCTCTATGTCATCCCATTTATCATACACCTCTGAGTCTTTACAAGGACAGTAATATCTTCTAGGTTTCTTCCCTCTGTGTGAAAGTGAAACTCATAGCAGAAAAGCTGAACAATAAAAGATTATTTCTCTATGTTCCAAGCTTATTTTAGACAGCAAGGAATTCAAGTGCTTTTTTTGAATTATAATACCCATGTTTTTATGCACTATACTGAGTGCTGCCTTTCTGACTTGTTTCTCTGAATAATTCAAACTATATCTCTATTTCTTTCCTTGGGAAAAAAACAAACCTTTGACATGAACATGCAAATATAATAAAATGGAATATTGCAGTGTGCCTAGGAGTGTGGTGTGGGAACATTTTGATTACCTGATTCATGAGTGCAGTCCAAGTATCTGCAGTGGAATTTCCTGCATAGAGCAGGAGAATCATATCCACTTTGTTATGTGTAATTTTGTAGCAATGATGGTCATGTCAGGAATAAATTCAAGCCCTGTATATATATTTAATCTTAAAGAATTCTGTGTCTCCTGGTTGACCTGGCTCAGCATCAAAAATCACTACTCTTCAGAGGCAGGGTCCTTCTGGTCAGCTCCATGGCAGTATCCTGCCCCTCTAAAAGTTAGTGACTACCAAGGTGGTTTGTTCTGCCTACCTCACTCCTGCGTTAGGTTTGCTGCTATCTCTGTCCTCCTGCCTCCCATACCCATATGTATTGATACATCTCTTTGTGAGCCCTGGAAATGGTCTAGATGAGCCCGACACACACATGCATGTTGGAAAAAAAAAAAAAAAACCCAACCAAAAACACCCACCCACCCAACCAAAAAAAAACCCCAAAAAGCACACACCCCCCCCCAAAACACCAAGGGTTTTTTAACTATTGTTTTTAATTTGATTTAACAAAGACCTGCAAAATAGCTGTCCTGCTGCAGTACGGAGGGCCGGCGAAATGAGTGACAAGAATGATGGGCTGGGCTGGGTGTGTTAAACCACTTCCAAAGAAAATGTATTGTGTGATTACATCCCGTGTCAGCTTTTCAGGGACAAGCTATGTGTCACAGAACGGAGATCTATACTGTCTCCACCCAAGCCTTTCACAGTTACTTTGAAACGGTAGTTAGACGGACGTGAATATCGTTCTCTTCTCAGTCGTGTCGTATCCTGGATTAGCAGTATTATATAATATAGTAGTAGCTAATTTTTGTTTTGAACAAACTTTTCTGTACACCTATGACCATTTAATCTGTGAGAGTTGCGTTTGGATGTTAACGTTCTGTTCAGATAAACGGGAGTTGTTCACGCCTTGGTAAGTGCCAGTTTGGCCAGTTTGGTTGTGAACAAACAATACAGCCATAATTCCTTGTGCGCTAGAGAGCCTATCTTTGGAAACACAAGAACTAGAAATTTTAGTTAAAATTCCAAAATTTTACTGAGTCAAGCGTAAGGTATAGGAAGTTCTGAAATTCATAAGCTTCTGCTGTTTCACTTCCCAGTTCGATTTCCATGAAAAGCTGATTTTTTTTTTTTATACCACCAAAATAATGTTGTGCCATAGGGAAATAGTACTATTTGCATTATTTTGCATTTAGGATTCCGGAGTAATACGGCTCCCATACGGCATACTGGAAATTTAAAGTTTCTCTTTGTCGTGTGTGAATATGTGTATTTCTCCAATTACTTTCCAGGGATTGAGGTAAGGAAACTTATAATCTTGCAGAAATTACCTTTAGGGATTTTATAAAGCTCTCATCTCTTTGCCCAACAAAATTAAAAAAATAAATATTACTCAAACCAAAACGTTTGTCCTTAATTCATTGCATATATAACCTGACTTTCTAGAATATTCAACACCCCTTTTAAAGCAGAGGAGGCAGATATTATGAATGTGAATTATTGATTGATTTGAGAAAATATAGTGATTATACCCTTTCCTGCAGAGTAATTGAATGAGTCTATAAATACGTAAGTTGTAAAATCCTGTCTACTATCTACGAAAAAGTTAGTTTTTATTCTGCCCTGACATGTCTATGGTCTCCTAGCCTGTTTTTGTGTCTAAGCTGTCAAAGATTTCCATAGATTTGAAAATCTGTCCCCTGTTGCCCATATTAAATGTCACTGTCAGTTTGCTCCATGAAAAATGAAGTTTATTTGATGTGGTTGTCATGATACTTGTATAAGTAGTGCACCTATCACTTTTTTCTGTAAAGAAAAAACTGACATGATATGTAGTCAGACTTTTTCTGCATTGACTTTTGCAGAGCAAGACTGGAGCAATGTATACTTTTTTACTCAGATAATTTACAAAATACCTAAACATGCAATAGTCTAAAGAAAAAGAGGGTACATTAATACTTACGTGCTATGCGATAGGATTTACTCTGTCTGCATCGGTGTAGCTGTAAATACTGCTTGGAAGCACTGCTTGGAAGCAGTTGTATGCAAGGCATGTTTATTCTTACCTATGGCAAAAATTCATTGTCAAATAGTTATGAGGACTGATCCGTAAATATTTGCCCCTGAGCATTTATATTGATTTTTCAGACTTATTTCTTTCATTGGGACAAAGGGTTAATGCTGACCACTTACTTAGTGAGCAATTACTAATGAGAATCCTCTTAGGATCTGAATCACTGTTCCAGTCAGGCTGCAGGGTGCTGAGAAGAGAAGGAGCTAAAAGCGATTCCATGTTTCTAGGGAATTCTCCTTTTGGGTGAGAAAACTCCAACGGGAACAGTCTCCATTGTGACAGTCTCTCCGCTGGGCTTTCGTACCAGTGTGCTTGTATGGCGTAAGATCTCTGCAGTTAATGCCTCCATCAGTGAGTCTGCTCTCAACTCCACGAGGACATGGCAAAACCAAATGCCTTAGTTTGTTCACTTTTGAATTTTACTCACAGCCTTTGCCATACTTTCGCCTAAAATAACAGTATTGGTTGTTCTTAACGAGTTGACCCCGCACTATGAGCACTGTGAAGGGAATGACGTTCCTAGCAAATGGGACAGTGTGCGCAGACGTGACCAATCTTACACTGTCGTTGTGTGAAAATCCACGCTTTGAGAGCAGCGTTTGTTCAGCCGATTTCCCAAACCTGCATATGGCACATCAGTGCTTTAAGCTGCCCTGGACGTTAGGCATAAACCTTACTAACTGACTGAAGTTAGGACTTTTTATGTCCCTTGGTTTTTTCCTAGTAATTCCTCATCACGTAACAGGTGTATTCATATTGCAGTCGATCTCTTTTGGCCCCTGAGGTCAACTTTTGGCCCTTTCTGTTGTATTTTAGGATTGGGTCTACCTCTGTATTTTCCCATTGGGCAGCCCCTCCTACGGTAATCAATGTGCATTTGCATTCTCTCATGTTCAGCATCGGAAAGCATCACGTGTGAGAGTCACTTTGTCATGGAAGTATGACAAATACATTTGCAAATAATTAAGGTCTTTGTCATCTGTAGGACTTCATTTAATAGTACAAATCTGTGCAGGTTCAAGCCGCTGTTTGAGGAGTATGTGTGTATGCTAAAGAATGATCATTTTCCTACAAGAATACTCAGAATCTAAAGTGGCCAGTATCTAGTTGGCTAAACGGCTAGTATCTAGCAAGGCTAGTATAGACCCGCACTGTAGTAATATTGCTGACTGTGGGTGTTTGTCTTCTTCATTAACAAATAGTATCCACTGAGGTCACAGAACACCTTAATTCAGGTTGTGTGGCATGACTGGGCTTCCCTGAAATTTCTCTCCGGTACAGCTGTTAACACTGTCCTGTCGTATGACATGGCCCAAATCACCTGTCATCAGCGAGAAGAAAAACAGACGTTTAATGAGCCATGTAGTAGCCAGGAAGCAAATCAACACCTGAGTTTAGGTTTAAACTTCCTAATGACTGTTTACAAGTTACCACCAAAGAGGTGAGTTTGGTTTTGCTTTTTTTTTTTTTTTTAGTTAAATACCTTTCCTACTTTAGGAAGCCTAACTTAAATTAAGTTGTGGCATACACTGGCCTGCAATATGTTCTGGTAAATTGAGGCATCATTCAAGAGAATATTTTAGTCTGTCAAACTTGCCTGAGCAGTTATAATAAATGTAAAAAAATAATTTGCAAGTCTAGCTGGATTATATATTATTAATAATAGCCTCCAAGACATATCAGGCACTGTACAAAAATACAGCATTGGCTGTGGTGCCAAAGGGCTTACACAAAAAAAACCCCAGGCAGATAAGAGGCAAGGATGTGACTAGAAACCTGTAATCTTTCCTTTCAATCACTGTAATTTCCCCCCATTTAAAAAAAATAAAAAGCAATTGTTGCCTGTCCTTCTCTCCATCTTTTCAAGGTTTCATTTATTTTTATAGTACAGCTCTCACTCACCACAACACTACAGGCCTAATTTGTTTATCCTTAGATTTGTACTTACATGTTCCCCATTAATGTTGTATTTGAGTACTTCAGGATCCTTCCGAACCTCATAAATCAATTACAGGGGAGAACCAATAGAAACAAATAGCACAGTCCTGCATATGGTACAGCTAACTGCGTGGGGTCTCCAGATGTAGGACAGCTCTCCAGATATTTGGTGGTCTGTTATCCCACCTGCTGCCTGTTGAGTTCTTTCTCCTTATCTCTCTGCCATGGCTTAAAACTACGAAGTACTGATTTTCACCTAGTATTTAACCTAGTACACATCCACAGGAAACAATCCCTAGTTTATTTTTCAGCAGCCTCGTCAAGTCTTCAGTTTTGTTCATTGAACTCACCTAATAGAAGGGAGAGAATTAATTCTGGAGAGGAGAGATGTGGTAAAGCTGTCACATGAGATCATGGAAGATGTGGAGAGGATAGATTCATATTTTCTAAACTCTTCGTGTTCTAAGGAGGAAGGGCACAGGAATGGAAAGCTGGCCTGTTCAACAGCAGCACAGGGAGATTGTTTTTCTCTTGGGACTAATGATTAATCTGCATCACTCATTGCCATATGGTATCCTGAACTGAACATTAATAAGAATAAAATAACACTCTACTTGAAATGATTAGTATTTAAAAATATGTCAGGGTACTGAAAGGATTACAAATCTTCATGCTTCCTTGCATAAATGGTCTTATGGCACATGTGGTAAAAAGGACACGTTTTCCAGAGTAGATTTGTCTCCTAAATGAAGAGTTTTGGGTTTTTTCCTGTAAAATGTCACTGTTCAAGACAGGACTTGGGATTAGATGGATGACTGCTTTGATCTGTGCTGGCCATTCCTCTTGACACTCCAGTCAAGGAGTTCCAGGAGTAAAACTTGTCGCCTTGAAGGTTTTTGATCATCTGGCTGTCTGGGGAGATGGAGAGTTGCTCCACGATCTGACAAAGTCCTGTGATGGGTTGAGATTTTCAGTCAAGCTTTAGGCAGCAGTGAACATTTACCGACAAATTAACACCTACTCAGAAGCTGTTGATACTAATGAAAATGCCAAGGAGCCATTAACTCTGGTTGAGTAACCTGTGGTACTGGAATTAAGAGGGTATCAGAAAATCTACAAAAGACTTATCATCTACTGAAGATTTCACCTTTTCTTTGTTTCATGTCTTTAATAGTGACAGCAAAAAACAAAAAAAAAAAAGCCCTTAAACTGAGAAGGGTTTGAGAGAGGAATAAGCAGATGTCTGAAGTTTTTCCGCAAAGGGTAGGGTTTTACATCTATCTATTCAAAAGTGTTATTATTGTTAATGAAGGTCAGTGTGGCTTTAACAAGCGGGCAATATCATAAACTGAGCTATTGATTTTGGTGAAAATACTATGTGTAATTAGTACGTACTCGAAGAATTGCAGAATAATGGTTGTGTGAGTAATGAAACAGTAGGATTGTGTTTTCTTGTTTATTTTATTTTGATGAAGCGCAGGAAATACTTACTAATGGTGCATGCCTGTGTACACACCTACTCTCACTCTCCAGCCCTATGTCGCTCCTATACAAGAATGATCAAACTTTTTTTTTTTTTTCACCTTAAAAAACTACATAGTGTGTTCTTTTGAGGACACCTTCACAGCACATATGGTATGCCAAGCCTCCAGCCTTTGGAGAGTCCTCTGATACAGTACAGTAGTTAATAGCTCCTAACTGTGACCATCCTGGCTCAGGATTTTTAAGTTGAAGTTTAAACAGCTCCTACTGTATAAATTCTGTTTATCTCGTGCTAATTTGAAAAGTGTAACCCGAACTGGCAGCTCATAGAAGAGTGTAAACATACTTTGGTTTTTTTAGGAAGTGTTAAATTTGGACCATAATTATTATGGATCAGTGACACTGCATAGGAGAGCAGCTTACCTTGAAGCCAGTAGGCTCGGAAGGATATCTACAAATACTTGAAAGTATCATCAACAGATACTGATGAAACTCTCATATTTATAACTCACATTAATGCTAAAAAACCAATCTGGTGTATAAGCATCTATGACTCTGCTAAAAGTATCTTTTCCAGTTATCAATGAGAGGAGAAGATTTTTACTGGGGAGGGCGGGAGGAAGATGGGTGATGAAGTCAGTGTCTTCACATGTTAAAAACTGAGTAAAAAAAAAATAGATTCTTTCTTCACATGGTTGCATATAAGAAATTCCACTGAGCTCTGTTCTTATGTGTGCATCAGTGGCTACGCCTACATTGCTGTTGCGTTCCTGAAAGTGGGCAAGGAGTATGTGTCGTCCTGCTAAGGCTGGGATACCATGAGGCACACTGTCACGAGGTCGTCTGCCTGGCTCAATGTTGAAATTCTGAAACATTCAATTTTTATATGGATCATTTAGGAATTAATTTTTTTTAAATAGTATGTTCAGCATGATTCACAGAGACCTGAATATGCATTTTTATAGCAGAGCACTAGGGTGTGTGAAGCATGCAGACAGCATTTGAGGGTGGTTCTGAAAGATCTTTTGGCAGGCTGAGCTGGGAGGAGTGCTGCCTGATGCAGCCTCTGCCATACTAGCTCGTAGAGTAGTCCCAGGTTTCATCTAGTGCGAGATCTATTTGTTTCCAGCCCAGAAGAGATTTTGGAAATGAGTTATCATGTGCATAGTGTGAGCAGGAACCTCAGAGCAAGACCCAAGGATGATCCATGTTGACAGAATTAGCTACTCTTCTCCTGTTCAACCGTATACAAATTGCAGTGTGACTTAATTGATCAAGTAAGCTCAGTGCTTTTCCCTTTGTTCGTTTAATTCAACAAAAGCCCTTCCACTGACTTTCAGTAGATTCTGGATTGAACTCTCAGGCAAACCCAGTGAAATAATTGTGACTGCTAGAGGAGCTAAGGCTGAAAAGCTTTTAATGTTACAGTACTTGCCAAACATTTAGGGGCTCAGATTCAATAAAAATACTAAAGCTTTGAATTTTGTAGTTGTTCTCTATACTGCATTAAATTATATATTAATTTACTAAATGCTCTATTGAAAGATGATCCACTCATGTATGTTTAACAGTGATGCTTTATTCCCATAAATACGTAATTAAAAAAAACTCCTTTGATTGAAGGTGCTCATAATAGACACATACTTAGAATGCACAACATTCACCTCTTATTTTGTGGTGTCTGAGAAGGTCCTAAGTATTGACAAGCTTTGTCTAGCCTAGCAGCTCTCCCAAACTATTCTCTGTGAGTGGCAGAGAAGAGATAGGAATGGAAGGAGAGACGAGGTGCAAGCGGTATCTCTGAAGTACAATCACATTGGCAGTTTAGTTTGTGTTACCGTTAGCAAATCGCAGTTTGATTGTTTAAATGCATCTGTGTTTGAGGAGACTTGCAGCCAGGGAGCATTATCAGAAAATACGTCGTTCTAAAAGAAAAATCCTTTCTTGTTCAAAAAAAAAAAAAAAAAAGACAAGTATTAAGAAAAAAGTTTTAAGTATTGCAAAGAAGTGCTCTTGTTGCTTCTTTCAATTATGCAGGGAATGTGGCATGGTTCGTGGATCTCTTCAAAAGCAGCTAGCAGTTAAAGGCTGTAATGTAATAACAGATTTCAGCATCATTCAGTAACATGAGATTCAAACATAGAGGCTGTCCTGATACTTTACAAGAAGAAGCGAGCATCAGTAAAGGGTTCTAACTCTTGTTTTCTGTTTAAAAAAGAGTTTCTTTAGAGAAACAAACAAACAAAAAACCAGCTGTAAAACAATTTCTGGACAACCTTTATAGCAAACAGCTAACAGTTAAAAATCTTAATTTCAGGTTCTGGCAAGGACTCCCTGTATGACCTTGAGAGAAGTTAATTTAACTTTTGTTTTATTCACATCTAACATACTCTGATAGCCGATATAAAAGTTGAGTTTCACTATGTATTTCTTCGTGGGCGCTTGTGAAGGCAAATACCTTCAGCATGCTGAAAGCTGAAGTATACGCATTACCTTGGAACGCAGGTTTAATTTCACCTCATGGCTGTGGAGGCTGCAGTTAGTCCAGTCTTGATATGACAGGGATTGAGCTGGTTTGTGTTTCACAGTGAATTGTTATTACTATTTATTTTACAAAAGGATAAATTAAAAAGAGTACATTACTTAAAAAGTACTTTTACATCAGTGGCGTTGTTGTCCCTGATTTCTCTTGCAATTGGGGCAGGCATCCCTAAAGGAGAGTTGTCACCAGAGGGGAAAAAACCTGTAGGTATTAGTGATTTTGCAGTTAAAACACTGTGGGTGTGTGGGCGTATAGGTAGGTTTCTAGAATAGTAAATGAACATGAACACTCATTTGCAGTGCATTTCTACTTCTCATGAACACCACTCGGTTCCTGAGCTGCAAATTACTGCGGGCTGGGACAGTACAGCCATCTGCTTGGTCATTGCTAGGGTCACAATGCTGGGGCAAATGGCCTTTGGACGTGACCCAGTGCCAACGTTCTTATCCGCTGAGGTTAAGGCGATTGACTAAGGGACAACTTTTTGACGTTGAGATATGTGTATTATAAATGATCTGCTGTTTGTCATTTCCACCTTATTTACACTAATATATTTCTTCAGTGTAAATGCGTAGTTGTGACTGCAGAGTAACTCGGCCAAATTAATTTTGCGTGGGCAAATTTAGATTCAGTAGCAAGCTGACCCCAGCAATACAGACCTCGGTCTAAACTAATTAACAGAATTTCTCATTGTAGATGTGTCAGTTTTTCAAGTGACCATTTTAAGCATTTGTTTGCATACACCAGACCTACGGCAGGTATCTGCACACTGTGCTTCTCTGTGGGTGTGTTAGGTGGAAAATGATGCACCTTATACAGAATATTTTCTATCAATCTAATTTTTATTCACTTTCTTGGCAACCTCCTGAGGAAACAAGACATATCAAAATTAGAGCAGCAGCAAAAAAACATCAGTTACTGAGGTGAAGTTGAGAAAAGCAAAAGTGACAGCAGTTACGCGAAGAAGCGCTGGCTCTTGAAGTTAAGCTGCTCTGTCACATACCATCAATTGGACTATTATCTGGCACAGGAGGACTGTAATAAATTGTCAGATTTTCTTCTTAGCTGAAATGATGGGATGAAAATTGTGCTGCGTATTTTTGGACAGGAATGGGGGGAAAAATCCAGCATGTAGCTGATTTCCTCACATGCCAGACCTGCCATGATGCACAAACCCAATTTCCAAAATGTAGCTCTTAGAAATCTTGTGTGATAAAGGCTGAGATAGTTAAAAACGAAATCCTGTATCTTCTCTGGGAAAATAAGGTCAACGAGGAGAAAGTCACTAATGAGAGACAAACTTCTTTTTTTCATATTTAAAACCAATAAATTGTGTGTTTTCAGATTTTTTTTTTTCCTCTCCTTGTCAGAGCATGATGAGGAATGCAGGCCTTCATATATCACTGTCTCTGGTTCTGTAGTATTTTCATTAGAATTAAACTTCTACAGAAATAGAGAATCAGAATATTTGGTTCTCTAAACCTGGATCTGATGATCTTTGCTTTTGTGTGGGTCAGGATAGGGAAAAGATGTGATAACATATGGAAATACTTTATGAGGTTTATATGATCTGATTCAGACTGTCTGTGATGATTTTGGAAAGCAGCTGATAATAGGTAGTGAGGTGTGACCGGTGGATAAAAATACTCTTTCAAAATGTTATATGTTCTCAGAAAAGGAACTTTTTCAGTAGAATTATTTTGTGACCAATATATACATAACTGTGCATTATATGTATAATAATAGGGTGTTGATAACGCATCTTTCAAGCCTTAGCTGAATCACAATGTAACTGCTGTAGTTAACAAACTGGAATTCTTTTGCATGGCCAGCATCCTTCAATCCTGGCTAAGACTTAAGGATCTTGCATGGTATTACAGTTTTCTGAAATATTTATGATATTGTAAACAACAGTTCTTATTGACAACTACTCTGAATAGAAATAGATAGAAATCCCATAATAAGGCATTGAAATTATAAGCACGTAAATTTAGAATACATTACGGCTTCCAGCTTTGTTCCTCTGCTTCAGTAGCAACCATTAGCACCTTTTCCTCTATTTTCCAGTCAGCTGCAGCAGCAGTTCAGTTGTGTAAAAACTCACTTATGAGTCTTTTCGGCGACCTTGGAGAAGTTTGGACAAAGAATCAAATGGGTACAGCAGAAGAGTTTGTGAAAACCTATCTACTACCTTCTGCTTTCCTTCTGTGAGTCTTTGCAAGCCATTTAATGTGGAAGGTTCAACCTCTGAGCTAGAACAAGGACTTACACCTCAGTGCACTTTATGAATCATTCTGTGTGTATAATATTTCCATTATTAGATAGGGCCGTAAAACGTGGATGTTGGTTTTAGCTCTTTTCTCTCGGCAAAAAGGAATTGTCACACATTAGAACGTGTACCTTTGTATCAGTTCAAAGGTCTTGGTTGAGGAGTCTGAAATAAGCCTCTTTCCACCAGAAAATGGAAATTTTTTCTAATGGAGTCAATAAAAAATTGTCCAAGCCAAATAAGGAAGTGTGGAACAACTAGACAGAGTACTAGAACCCAATGGAAAACATGTCATGTACTGATCACTCAGGAATATGAAGACTGTAAAAGAATTGGCAGGTCTGTCAGGATACTAGGAAACAGCATAGTTGAGAATCATGAGATGGAGAAACCCCAAGTTTATTTACTTGCATTATTCCAGTGCCATTAGAAACTGAGCCAAAGATGGAGGTGCCAGCGCATGTCAAAGAACTGTAAAAAAAATCATCAAGCGTAGTCTATATTGATCTATGAATTTGGAAGGAACGTGCTAACATGAGCAAGCTGTTAACAAAAGTGTGTATTTTGCATCTAAATAAACAGTGGTGGAAGGATGAAGGTAGCAGCTGCTGTATTTAGTTTTTACAAAGTGCTAGAAATGATCCTGGGATCCTTTCAAAACGAGAAAACTTGCTGAGAAAATGTTTCAAAAGATCTAAAACCTCCCATCAATGCAAAGAGAATTCTAAACTAAATTATGCCGGCATAGCTTCTGTAATAGAATGTTTTCCCATACTGCTTCTGTAGGACTTCCTCAGTTTGTGGATTGAATAACAGATACACTAGAAACTATTGGAGTAATTCCCTGGAATATTAAAAGACTACAGTCTCTGACAGACTAATATAAAAAGTTGTCGTGAATTGTCAGGTAAATTATTGCTTTTGATTAGAAACTTGATAAGACACTAAAAACAGGGTAAGAGTAAGTAAACAATTTAGAACAGTGTTGCCTCAAGATTCTACTCTGCTACAATAATAATAAAAAATACTTTAAAAAGAAATTGCAAATTCATAGATGGCACATGAGAAGATAGATTGGATGTCAGGTTCAAGCTTTGATCTCAGCGGACAACCTTTGGAATCACCAGTTTATAGTAACTGGTGCTTTAATTGTTTTTACATATGCATCCTATAAAGTGTTGTGGCAATGTATGTTTTAAATCCTACTCAATATTGTAAATACAAGTTTCTGCTTTTCAATGTTTTCTTTTTTCTTTCTTCTTTTTTTTTTTTTTTAATAAAGTATGGCTTCAGAGGAATGTAATACAGTTTCCTTCTTTGGGTGCAAAATTTCTTACCATGCCAAAACCCATGAATTTAACTGAAACCGAGTATTTCTTTAAGAAAAAACTGGATTACTCTACGAGGTGGTGCTACTCCAATTGATTTTTTGGTTCTTTTGGTGTGGGTATATATCTTCATTTTGTGGCTAAAGCAGTGGGCGACAAATCTTTACAAGCCTTTACAAAGCTTACCAACCATGAAACAGATTTCACGTACCATCTGCTGTGTGAAGGACACATTAAAGTAGTCCCCCATTTCTCCAAAGCATCAGCACATTCATGCAAATCCCTATTCTCCTACCTGTACTTCCGAAAGTGATGGAGTGTACTATCTACACAGTTCATTGAATCACACTCGGACTGTGAAGGCTTGTTCGTAGGAAAACTAGATAGCCAGATAACACCTAAAATGCAGCACACTCAGATGTGTTCAACATTTTCATTTGCAGCAGCGGTAGTCAGCTACTTAATGTGGATAATTACTCTGGGAATTAATTTTATCCAAAGTCCCATTAAGGGTATAACAAAATTTTATAAAAGCAGTTAAAACTTCTGGAGAAGGGTAAACTCATGACATTCAATGCTGAATTAATAGCAGTTCCTCAAAGAATTAATCCATTATTTGTCACAGTTGAAGTTACTTTACTGGAAATTTGTTTGAACAGTGAGACAGAAAACAAACAAACAAACAAAAATGCATTAATAGTGAATTCAGTGAGTTCTTTTCATATTACTGACTGAACCAAAGCCTTTAACTTACTTAAATGGGGTGTAGAACCTTTTCATCTAAATTGATTACAACGACTTTTGTACACCAGAAGAAATGTTTCTGGTGACACAGTCTAGTGGTATATTAACATCTGTAGACTGCAACCTTGCTGTAGGCTTTCACCTGTCTTACACTAGCAAGATGATCTCGGCTTAAAAGAGCTAACACTTCGGAAGATTCTCGACAATCAATGTTCGTTACTTTTAGTGTAGTGCTCAAAACCCCCGCAGTATTATTAATTGTCAATAGAAAAGTGGTAGTCAGCAAAATCCAAAAATATTAAACTCTTCATCACAATCAGTAGAACACAGCAGCTCCCTGGAGAGACCTTAGACCTTTAGAAACAGAATAGCAGTCAGTCTGCGATGCAGAATTTCTGAAACCCTGCAAATGGTCCAGGTAGCACTTGAGTAGATTTTAGCGCCAGTTGACACGTACTGCTTGTATTCTCCTTTGATACTCCTGTGATATTGATATTCTGCTTTGATATTCACGTTCATGTGAGTATTCTACACAGTTGTAACGTTTAAAGCAAACCATTCCAGAAGTATTCATTCCTTCACGTGGCCCTGAGGATCCAGACATCCCTAGTTCCGTATGACAGGAAATCCAATCCTGAGCTTTCTGTCAGAGGTTCTGTGCTATTAAAATATGTCCTTGGAATGGGGCTTTGACTCAGGGAGGTTTTTTGCAGATATATCAGTTTGATTGCTTTACTCAGAACTTTTCTTTTGGAGGAAATAGAAATAAGGAAGGTGTCTCCCGTGTAAAACTTTACTCATTTGTAAGGCTTTTCTCTCTCTTTTTTTTTTTTTTTTTTGCTTTGTTTTCTTGAGTGCTAAAGTTTAAAAGAAATGAAATTCCGTATCTGGAATGCCTGGCTTTACTAGAGATTGAATTGGGAAGTTTTACTGTTGAAGAAGTTTTCTGTTTTATTCACATCTTGCAGCTCAGAGCTATATCTGTCATATAATAAAAGAAAACAACCCGGTAACAGAATGAAGCAAAAGAAGCAGATTTGTATAAATGTTAGCTGTGGGGCTTGCTTGTCCTTCCACATTGATTCTTACTAAATGCCATAGGCATAATTCTATTCGTTCTTGGGAAGTGATTCCCTAAACTGCAGTATAAAACTTGGCTTATCACCTTAAAGACAATCTTTCCATTCTGGAAATCTCATAAGGTAGTCTCATAGGAAACATTCCTTTCATTTGCTTACTCTGAGTTTCTCGTATCATGCCGTCCAAAGACAGCTTCCTTAGTTTTATTCATTCCTGCCCCTCTTCTGTTCATAAATAAACCTTGAAGAGGCTTTGTGATGCCTCAAATCTAGCATTGTAAATGGTATTTTAAATTAATAACACAGAGTAGGGGTTAAAAGAGTCTGTAATCTAGTCCAAATTTTAAAGCAGAACCTATCTGTCCCAAATCAATGTTTTGTTGTCTGGTAACTGTGGATTAAAAGTCACGTTTCATTGAAGATAAAGTAATCCAGGAATTGTTCCCAGATGTGTGAAATCAGCTGTGTCAGGTAAACTTTACATCAGGCGGTTATTTTTCAAATGTATACAAATTCTTCTGTCTTTAAAATTCCATGCAATGTATTTCTGGAATGTTTAGGAAGTGAATTCAGCACTGTCACTGTTAACAGTGTGAGTAGTGGATGACAACGTCCTGTGCTGTCATTTGTCCTGCTTGAATATGTTCTTAGTGTTAGTTTATAAAGATTTGAAGTTTAACGCTAGGAAAACACCAGAAAAATTAGAGAAATAGCAGATTAATCTCTCCTTGGCTGTGTAAACATAGTTCTGTATATTGAATTGAGGGGTTACTAATCCCTTACAGTCATGTTTCTTCCAATTAAGTTGCAGGGCTTTAAATACTTGCAATCACAGGAGGCTGAAGAAGCAAGTGCAATGTCAGGAAGGAGAGGAGGGTGGTAATCCTAAATGAAAGTGGTTTTATTAGGAGAGAAAGCAAGCGGCAAACAGAAGTTCTGAAGTGGAGAAGTTCAGAAAATAAAAGATTCTGCAAAATGCTCTGACCCCCTAGGGAAGTGAAGAAATAAAATTGGGATTTTCAGCTTGATTAAAGTTTGATTTATGAGCTGCTTTTTGTTAACAGCAGTGGAACAGGAGGAGGAGAAAAAGGATTTAACTTGTAAGAGGGAAAATTCTTTTGGAAATTGCCTTCAAGTTCATGAAGTTTAAAAAGGGTGACAAATGGGACTGTTTTGTAAGTACTCCCCTTCTAGCCTCTACTTTGCTCTCCACTCCCCCCAATCCATAGTCAGTAATAAATTATAAATAATAGTGAAGTAATCTAAAACCACAGCAGATGACTGATCTGATGTTTTATTATTGTTCCAGAGTAAATAGCTTAATAATGGGGCATATCTGCTGTATTTATGCTGTACGCAGTCTTACTTAGGTGCCACAAAAATGCATCAAAACATCTAGAAGGAGATCACAAGCTTAATTTCCATACATGCGCAGAGATTATTACATGTAGGAGGTGGAAAAAGATTTCAAGAAATGTTGAACCTTTGTGCAAAAAGACGCAGACTTTCAGAAATGGAATTAAGGAAAATATAAATTAATGAAGAGTCTCATGTTTTTCTCCTGCTGGGAAGGAGCATGGCTGAAGTTAGGATTGGCAGGGAGTGGTAGGTGGAACAGCTTTCTTCTTGCTCTGTGTTTGGAAAGATTTCTCCATCCTTGTTTCATCAAGCTCTTCCTCCAGTTTCACAGCTAGTGATGTGAGCTGTTAGTCCACAGCAAATGGGAAAACACATCCTCTTTCTCCGCAAAACATTAGGTAAGTGACTCGTGGACCCAGAAATCTAAGGCAGGATACTGTTTCCAAAGGTCTAGCTCTGCAAATGTAGTCATGGTGACATCCTACCCTAGATCCAAAGAGAGATAATGTATTAAAAGTTACCAATTCTTTAGGGCACTGGAGGGTTAAAGAAAATGCTGTCATGCTTTGTAGGTAATAGTGGGTTCACTTTGGCTTACACATTGGAAGTTACTCTTGTAGAATACCTTTTGAAGGTAAATGTAGGAGTAAAATTGCTTTTCAATTTGAATTGACTCGGACACTGAAAATACTGAATTGTCATCATAAAAATTCAGGCTGTGAGTGCTTTAACAACCCTTTACCTTCCATTTTTAGATAAAGCACCCAATCTGTGTAAAGTAATAACACAGAAATTTTTTTTCTTTTTTTTTTGCACAGAAAAAATATACGTTGTTGTTCAGCAAAGTTTTAAATGCTGTGATGCATGGTGAGGTAGTTTTGACCGCTTTGCAATTACATGAAATCTTTTAATTTCAATTTAACTTGAATTCTAAATAGGCTTCCAAAATTTCATGCTAATAAGAATGAAGTTGTCACTGTGCTAGTTGATACAGTAATTTTGTTTGTAAACACTCAGATTGTGCATTTGTCAGTAAAACATGCTAAGTAATATGCAGTAACTCTTGAAACCATCTGTCACCCATCATCAGGGCTTCTTTATTTCTGAAAATTTACCTAATCACTATAAGCCCAACTCTGCCTTGTTTGCTAATACATACCATATCTCAGCTAAACATAGAAAAAGTGTAAATAACTGATTTTAAATTGTTTTTCTTCCCTTAAAAATTTAAACCAGTATATACTGTATATATTTGTATAAAATTCTTGGATTTAATAGTAAGTTGGCTGTATATCAGCAGATATTAACATCTGTCTTAAAATTAGGGCATGAACTTGCCATGGTATTATGCATCTACTCAACCAGCAAACTCTTCCATTTGTTCAGCAGAAGTCTGTATGAGTTGTAAGCAAGTTAGTGGAAAGAGAGAGGAGAGTTTTGAAACACCAAGTGGTTCACAGATACGTTGTGTAGCAAATATATAGGCATGAAATTAATATTAAATATCTGTTAAAGACTTAGTGTCTTGGCTGAAAAATCTCAGCAAGTACTCCCATCACAAATATAAAACCTAACTCCGTCTCTGGGGTTTTTGCTTCATAGGTGTTGTGTAAGAATCAGGATAAAATCGGAGACTATACGAAGAATAAGGATTGCCTACCAAATGTATTTACTCTTAATAAAGGCAGAGACCCGTCTCTTCCATCACACACACATAGAGTATTGGGCTGGATGCAGCGACAGTAAATACTGGTGCATGTAAATTTACAAATGTCAAGCTGTAAAGTCAGTGTCTGAAATTAGAAAGTACAATTTAGTGTCTTCTCTGTGTTGAAGGGTTGTCTTTATTACAGTGTATGTGGAGGATGGCTTCTGCATGCAGAGGTTTGTCCCTGCAATCATTGTACCTTTAAGACTGCCTTTGTGTCGCTTGGGTGTTTCTAGGCTGTCTCTTAACCACTTAGAGAAGCTGGACTGTCACCACATTCCTGGCTGCCACTGTCAAGCTCTTGGGAGAGAAGTGGGCTGATGACTGTTATCCGTAATTTACCACAAAAAGCGGAAACTTTCAGGGTAAAAGTTCTGCCCTCCCATATCTTTTCTGGGTGCTATTTTATTTTTAATGTACTGTTACAGGGTAGCTTTGAACTCGATTCACATAAAAGAGCCTCCAGCCTCACATCTTACAAAAAGCACGTAGACCGTGTTTAATCATTCTTTTTATTCCTCTGACTTGAGTGTGATCTCTGTTCCACTCTCACTGATGGAGCTGGCACTTTAACTTCATCCAAATTTATTCGTGATCTAATTCAGTAGAACGCACAGCAGAACAAATTTCCAAAGTGGAATAACAGACACCTAAATATTGCTTAAGCCCACCACGTACAGAAGCAACACTTCCAGTTTTATTCAAAATTATTTTACATCTTCAACAAACATGATTATTCTTCTTCCTGCTTATTAAGGTACCACCTAAGTCACAGCATGTCCACCGTAGGCCAGATGTAATTTTATGCAATCATTGTTACACCTTTTGTGTTGGAATGACCTTTTTAAAAGACTTGCCGCCATGTTCAAGAATGGGTTTTATTTTCCTCAAGCAGAAACTGGGATGCTTCTGCTTGGAATATAATCTACCAAGTGGGGAACTTCACCTACCCGTTAACAATGTAAAATAAAAACGTTGTGAAGGCAAAGTGTGTCCTGAACCAATCAAAAATTATTCTTGTCCTCTAGGTGGTATTTCTTTGTGGTGTTTTTGCTAGGAAGGGCAATTTTAATTACTTTTGAAATCACTAAAAAAAAAAAAAAAAGGTGAAAGGGCTGCCCACCAAACTTTAGCCATGCAATAATACCTAGTTCGGTTATCCTAAAATGTTAGTTCCCAAACTTTCATAAATGGTATGTGTAATAGATACCCTTATCTTACACGGATATGCTGGACAAGCTGGATGTGGCAGCAGAATAATACACAAACCCGGAACGCTCCGGCCATCAGCCTTTGATTTGGTACCTGTGGAAGAGAATCACAAATGGTCACGGAGTTCGTAAATGAGCAGCAGCACTGCTGTCACAGTTGTGCCATGTCTATGACATGTCATTTCCTCACTGTGATTAACTGTGCTTTACCAGAAACCCATTTTTCAGTAGAACAAAATCAGAGAATTAAGTTTCCTTTATATTTCACTTAGTTCATTGTGACCACAGACTTGAGTCCGTCTGATCCAAATTGGTTAAATGTTAAAGCAATTTGGCCTCTCTTCAGCTCCAATTTCTACTTTCAGAACCTGAAGACCGTGAACTCTGTCTTACTAAAGGGTAAAGTCAATTTTATTTTCTGTTATGTGAGCTAATTTGTGAGGGGTTCTCATAATGTCATGTCTTCAAGGAGATTGCAATGAGTGTCTTAAAGTTCAGGCCAAACATGTGAATTTGCTGTTCGTGTGCTAGTATTAATTAGAACTAACTTAGATCCTTTCAAAATGCCCCAACTCTACAATTCAGAAAACAGAAAGTCTCCTCTGAAGTGATCTGAGACCTTAGACAAATTCCATCAGAAGTGTATTTAGAGTAGAAGTGGGGATTCCTCTGTTGAATCTCCAGCTGTTCCATTGATTCATTATTTTCCACTTGGCTTTCAATTCTTTCTTCATTAGTGCTTATCATATTGCTTACATTTTTATAGGGCCATGGCACCTAATTATTACGTTTGGCAGACTCTGACACAGCAGAGTGTATTTTAATATATAATAAGGTATTATGACTTGCAGCTCATATTTTCAGCAATGTTCTCTTTGGGTAATGTTGCATCCAGTCTTAGCAACCAGTCCTCAAAGCCAACCAGACCAATCGGATACAACGCAAGTAACCTTAAAGAAGACCCTAAGATCCTTTTGATGATAATAAGACAATAATTTATAGAGAGGCATTGCAGTACAGGCTATCAGAATGATTAATTCTGTTTCCCCCAACTCTGAAGGAAAGGGGAATGTGTTCAGCTTACCAACGTTAGTTCCAGTATCACTCTAAGCTATTTAGATGTGCTTTCAGTTGTGCTGTTAGTTATGGTCAACTTTGATTCTCCATGTTTCAGTTGTGTGATTCCTGTACTGGGTTAATTCCCACAAAGGTTTTCTGGTTTGGTTTGTTTTAATTTTTCATTTGCTAATGTGTCTCTTCTCTGGATATCCATCAGGTTATATTTTCTCAGATAACCTCTTCATCTCATGGACCATATATTTTCTCATAACTTGGTTATCTGTGAACCATCCGTCACGATGTTTTTCCTCAGTAACAGATTAACATTATTTTGAACCGTATCTTACCCACTTCTTGCCAAGCTCGGTTCATTGCCTTAACACATTCTTGATATCCAAACATTGTTCCTTTTTTTTTTTTTTTTTAAATTAAGTTTCCCAGAAACATAGAGCAAGTAAAATGCTGCAAAGACATTCTCTGCTTTGTTCAAATGAAAGGAGTGAAGAGATTTTTCAAGGTAATGAACACAGGTGGGTTTGCCATTATCCCTCACATAAGGAAAAAAGACGACAGTGATTTTCTGCTTTTGTATGGGTAGTTCACGCTAGACACATCTGAGTCAGCATTTCCAACACCAATTCCAATTTAGTCTGTGGCTGTGAGTGCTACACTAAAAAGAGAGCACAGCTGTGGTACCCTACAGTGCAATGATAATCACAGCTCACTGCAGTTGCCGGTTACTGCAGTATCCATCCCTCTGACGTGCCAGGTAACTCTTTATGATGGATGCTATCTGGTTTCTTGGCTCACAGTTCACCGTATCGGTACTGCGTGCTACTTTCTGTGTAACCGGGCAGCAAACCGAAAGGCTGACTGTTTTACTGTGGCTGCAGTGCCATACGCAGCTGAATGCCCTGGGTGGAGGGGGAGTGTGCCAGGGCACGGCAGATCTATTTGGCAACATCTCAGGTCCAGACAAGTTCATCTCAAACTTCTAATCACTTGGGATCTACCGTGTACTTGTATATTTTTGTTGATGTTGTTTGATGAATGACAGTTGTCATGTAGATGACAGCAACAACGTTAATTAGATTCTTGATCACTTTCATTACTCTGGCCCTGCAATAATAAAATACTGTTACCTTAGTTACTGCTTCTTTAATTGCCACTGGCTTACAGGTGAATGCCCAGTAGATTTACTGCTCAAATATTGTACATAGACATTTGCAAGTAGCAAGTGGTGTTTATATGAGCTGAGCTGAATAAGTAAACCTGTAACACATGCAAAACAAAATTGACAAATTTCAAATAGGAAAAGATAAGCTTAGGGGGCTCTTCTGTTTTCTGAAAGCACTAATCACAGTGGTATTTAAATACATAGAGGTTCTGTGCTTTCAGATATTTCAGGAGCAATTTTACCAGCCCTTTGAAAATTAATTCTGTATCTTTCCATCTACTTCTATACCTAGTCTATACATTCCTACTATGAAGATGTTATTTATTTTTTTTTAGTTCATATCTAGTTAAATATTTTATGACAGTAGATTACACTGAACACAAAAAACCTGCAGTACTGAGGATGAAGAGAAAAGGAAGCTACTCCTACTCTATCTGTTCAGATTTGGAGCATGGAGGACCAGCCTTGATCAAATGGGTATCCTTTGGCAAACAATAGCATGGCATTGGCTATGAGTTCTCTTCTGAGCTCTGGGAAAGAAAGTCAGGAGTTCAGAGAAGTGTTGTAAACTGTGTCATCTGGGGATTTGTAAAGGGAATATATGGCCAAGGGATTCTTCTTCAGGGCTTCAGCTGTTCAGGAATTGTTGAGTCCTGTGGAATGCAGATCTAAGCATGTGAATGCTCAGAAACTCTTGAGTTTTATTAAAATGAACTGGAATGTTTTTCAAGTGTAAGATGAACTATTTTCCTGTGTTTTTCTGGAAGAACAGAATATAATAACAAAATAAGCTCTGTAATAGTGACCATTAGGAAAGCACAGATCAAATGGTTAAGCTGTTTTTCCATTGTTTACAAATCTCTGGCCTTCTCTTTTATTATCTGAATAATACTTCTGCAATCCTGTGACCCAGAAATAAATCCCTGCCCGTGGTAAGAAAGCTGAGGAAATCTCATTCTTCTGAACATTTTTTAATTAGTTTGGATGGAGGAAAAGAGGCAATTCAGGCCAGACAAGAATAGTTCTGAATATAACTTGTTGCTCTATACTTCCACTTGCCTGACTTAAACCAGAAGTGCGTGTTTTTAAAAACCACCTTATATTCATTATCGATTCTTCTAAGGTATGCTCTTCGTGTGACTAAGACTGTTTCAAAAGGATGGGAGATGAGTCTGCAAAGTTAGTACAGAGAGTCGTTTTAGCACCTTAGACCCTGGCTTAGCCCAGGTAACTCAGGCGTAAGGCTATGGGCTGCCAGGGATCAGCGTAATTCTACTCTTCTCTAAGCCTTGTGTTCCTCCTCCCAGAGTTCACTCTGATCTCCAGGTTGGTTGGTTTGTTTTCAAGCAGTTATTTTAAGTATTATTCTACTTGTATCTACCTCTGTTTTAAATCTACATTTCTTTTAGCGTTCACAGCCCAGTATGTTTTGTATTAAGTGACCTGAAAGCCTCACTTGTGCCCCAAAATAACATAAATTAAAACAGAATCCAAGCTTTAAGTCTGCTTCCTGACAGTTATTCACTAACATTGATGGTAATGTAATTAATTACTCGGTTTCTTAAGAGAGTTGTAATGCTGGTTATCTTGATACAGCTCAAATGGAAAAGCAATATTTGATTTTCCCTTGTTATTGCTGGATTTCTATATATATGTATAAAAAAGCCATCCTACAATTACTTGCACTATTAAGGCATGGCTAAGGGGTGATTGCAGATCTCTGGATTTACAGATAACAATCCTTTCATCACTCGGTTGTGTGTTTTATGAGCATAGGATCTGTGCGTTGTGATAGTTGCTATGGCATCCACATGTGTATGAGGAAGATTGTAGGGGAAGTGTGATTTATGTTAACAACAAACGGAATTGAAAAAAAAAAGTTATCAGAGGTGACTGGTAAATTTTTAGTTGTGTTCCTCAAAAGTAGGAACCGCTTTCTTTTGGTCTAAGGCTAAAATTTTGATGCCACCTGCCGAGAAAGTGCTCATGTGGAGATACGTTAGTAATTTGGGCATGGATCCTGGGGTGGTACTGTTTAATACAGCCTGCTCTTTTTTTCTGTCGCCTGGCTCCAGAATGTTCTCTCCTGATCTTTGAATCTATAGGCAATGCCACAGTCACTCGAGGTGAAATTTAACTTCATGAAAGGGAGATGCAGGTTTGCTAATACCTACTCTAAGAACTACAGCAAAGTGCTTGTTTTGTTGGAGTGACCAGCATCGGAGTTACAGATGACTCCTGTAGTGGAGTTACAGATTACCACTGTGGGTTTCCGTCTCATCCCTCTGGCTGAATTGACAGTAATTTGGTAAGAAATTGGCGCGTTTGGTTCCTTGAAGTAAGGATGGGGAGAGCTGGCACAACGTGGTCAGCACTCACCCCGTCCTCTGGCTGGAGGAGAGGCAACAGTAAGAGCTCTGGGCTTTGGGCTGTTCTCTGCTAGCCGAAGGATGGCTGGGCCAGCCGGGCATGTGGCAACAGGGAGAGGCCAAATCTGGATGGGTGAGACTGCACGGGGAAGTGACAGAACCAGAGGGAAGGGAGAGCTACGATCCTGTTTTAAACATGAGCTTTTTCTCTTTAAGTTTGAATTTTGTCTTCCTTCCAATTAAGAGAGGTGACCACTTAATTCCACCTAATTAGAGGGGGTTTTAGATCTATTCTCCATTAGGGGCACTGTACATGCAAGATCAGCGTCTTACTTTGCTGTGAACTCTACTGGATTAATAATTTATATTGCATAGTTTAATTACTTCAGTTCAACAGTTATTTACTTTTGACTTCTAATTGACTTTATAAATGCCACTATTTGTATTGTATGACTCCTTAAGGAAAAACTGATAATACTGTGATTTTTTTTTCAGTAAAAATAACAAAATACCTACGGGAAACATTGTTCAAATAGAGTATTATGTAAGTTTGTTATCTAAGAGGTGATCATTTGGAGAACTTAAACATTTTTACATGTAGGCCAAAAGCTTTTGTACTCAAAATTTCATAATTTCTCTAAATTGCTACTTCTGAGTTCTATTTAGTAGTTTTCTCCTTTTGTTTTGGTGCTAGTTGAGCAGGATCTCAGCTTTCTGTGAATCTGGAAAAGACTTTCTTCTTGAAAAGAAACTTCTACCTGTGAGGATTGAGGTAAAAGTCTTCAAAACAGGAATCCTGAAGATGCAAATATCATAATGGTACAGGTGAATGCAGCTCTATAAAATGTGCTTTAAATGGGACATTTTGCTTGATCTTGTAAGTTTGACTTTCTGAAAGTCATCTGGTTGCTTCGGTTTAAGAGACATGAAAATTCTTGTGTGCCATTGGGTGTCTTTGGTGAGGAAACATAGCCATTGTAATGTAAAAATGCACTTGCCAGGAAAAAGAGAGACAGATGTCAGCCTCTTCTGCTAACCTCTCTAAGGACCTTGAGATATATGTTGCTAATGCTGTGTCTAGTATAACCCTGAGCAGATGAGAAATGAGGGAATACCTGAGATTTCTTCTCTTTCATTTACCGTGCCTTGTTGCCCATCAGGGGAGCCAAGGTTTGCCCTGTAGCTAGCTTTTAAACCGATTGCACAGCAGGAGGAGTAAGTTCTGTATAGCATCCCCATATCTAGGGGGCTAGGCGAGGAAGCCTGACCTTTTGTAATACTGCTTACAGTAATGATCTCCATAGCTGACTGTACAAGTAACGTAGAATAGCTTTTTAATTGTTCTTACTGTGATTTGATTATCTTTTACACGGGGTTTTGTTTTCCCTCCGGATGCCTACATGTTTTTCAGTGGAATGGTGAAACACTGAGCCCCTGGCCATACCTAAAATATTCCATGTATATTTTGCAAAGCAGTTTATATTCTCTGGATACATGGCGTTCTAGTGATGCAAAGTTTATTATTTTGTCTCTAATAAATATATTATTAATCCATCGATAATGAATGATTTATGTACATCCTTTTCTTTCTTTAACTTGCTGTCATTTGTTGTAAACTGGAAAGTTTTTTTTCTTTTATTCAGTTTCTTTCCTGCCTAGAAGGAATTTCTCCTTCAGTTTAACACTTATTCAATTTATGCAGGGACCATCTCCTACCTTGAAGAGCAAGACTCTTCTGCTTAGAATGTAAGAAATATTTATTGGCACACAGCTTTGTTTTATAAAGACAATGTTTCCTTGAGAGAGTAATTGTTTGGGGTTTTTTCCTGCTTACCAAAGGAGCTTATCAAGTCCTTTTACAGAATCCTTAATATTGTTGGTTTTCTTCCCTGAATGTGAATAAATGCTACAGACAGTCTGGAGGAGAACCGATTCCTAAGTTCGCCTTCTTGAAATCCAAAGAAGTCTTTCAGAAATTGTAAATTATAACTCTGTTTCCAGAAGAAGAAATGCTTTGTTCTTGAGTCCTGCAAAACAAGATGATCACTGCGCCTGCAAACTCTCTTGGTTCAAAGGCAGGCAGGTCTCCTTGGCCCTTTAGAGAACAAGCCAGGTTAGAACAACATTTGATAACGCCATAGAGTTATAGGTCAAATTTGCTGGGCTGTAGAATGAGAAAATATTTTAAAGGAAGATGTGCTGATGGTCTGTCAATATTAGGACTAAAGTGGGAACCAGGTAGACGAAATCTAGTGGGCATTTGTCTAATTAGAAGTGACCTTTATTAAAGCAGAGCTGTCTGAATTAAATTAGTTATTGCTCATCTGGTTCTAGCTTTCTTTATATCTGAGAATTCGGTAAATCTCATCTAGAATGCTAATTCTATCCTTCCATCTTTTCCTCTGAGGCATCTTTCATTTAATAACTTTTCATTGTTTTTAAATTTAGGACAGAGCCCTCTTTTTTTCAGGTTATCTTTTGATTTATACCCCGAAAGATTTAAATACTACTTTCAGAGAGAGAGCAGTAGGAGAGTCGAGTACTTCAAGTAGAGTCAGATCTGTTGCCTCCACACAGAAGAATAAAATACTCTGAATAGCAAGGTAGCATCTGAAAATTGAACTTCTCTCTATTTCAAAAGATTTTTAAAAGTAATCTCTAGCATTTAGCATCCTCCCATTTTAACCCCAAACCTTTCATTTGGAGAACTCTATGCTGCTACTGGTTTAGGTTCCTTCGAGTGGGCACAAGCGCTGCCTTACAGCCTGAAAGAGAAGCAGTCATGGTCAGAAAAAGGAAATGAAAAAGTAGTCCACGCTCAGGTTCCCAAAAGGCTTGTTTTCACCACTGCTAGCCACGTGGCTAGCAGTTAACCATGTTAATCAGCATGTGCTTGCTGATCTCAGGGCCGTCCGGAGTGGCGTTCTGGTTATTCAGGTTCCCGGGGGAGATGTGTACTTCTCCGTAGGATCTGCAAGGGCAGCTGTTTAGAGCTCAGAAAATACCAACCTCAACTGCAGCAGAGCTTTTGGGTAGCGTCACCTCACCCGCTGTAGCCATACCCTCAAGCCATTCTGTGGTATTTAGTGTTGCACGTTCAAAGCACATCCCTTCATTCTGTCGTTCTTCCCACGCTTGGGTTACTAACTTCCCCTTGTTTTAATAAAGGTGGTTCTATTTGAGTTTGCCTTGAGTTGCTGACTGCCCAAAGTTTTAAGTTTTAGGCTCTGCTTTGAAGAAACTTGAGGAAGCGCAAAGTTACTGTTGTTACTGTGAGCTGAAAGTGCCGAGATGCCTTGATAAACTGGTAAGGAAATGAATATACAAGGGTAGAAGGGATTACAGAGAGCGATAGAAGGATTAGGCTGTGAACTAGCAGCAAGACTTGCTGTAAAAATGTTGCTTCAGGCTTTTGTTTATTATTTGGAGAAATTCTATTTAAATGCAGATTAGATTTTCTACCTAGAAGTACAACTTATTCTTTGTTGGAACTCCACAAAGAAGAATGAATCCTGAGTGTTCTTGTTTTCATTTCTTCATGAACTTTGACAATCACGTTGCTTATCCTGTTATCTGCATTAGCTATGCAAGCTGTGGATATAGGAGTTTTAACGGTTTGTTTAGAGACCCTCGTTTAATTAATCAGTGCAAGCTTACCAAATTGCCTTGGGATGAAAAACTGTGTCTGAGAAGTTGTAATTGGGTACTTGCTAAACAGAAGGGCCCAGCTCCTCATCGGGTATTTGGGAGGGAGGCAGGGAGGGAGGCAGGGCAAGGGCGAGGGAAAGAAAGGGGAAGAAGAAGAAGAAACAAGCAATTAGACAAATACTGAGTCTTTTGTGAGCTGAAATATTTCTTTCTGTATACAACTTTTTTTTTTGTATTGCTGTACATTCTGTAATCCATCACCTCTTAAAATAACATTTCATCTTCCTTAGAAATAAAAATAAAATCAAAATAATTCTTTATCAGTTCTGCTGTGCTTATGAAAAGTAGTCTGAAAAGTCACTTTAAACAGGCTATTGACTACTCAAAAATTCTTCTCTTGCATATTGCAGGCTTACTTACCACACCAATATCGGTAAAATTTAGCTAAGGGAAATATCCCAGTCACTTCCCATGGGTTTATTTTTATTCCTTTATCCCTTCTTCTTGCATCTTGTCACTAGCATCTCCACTTGTCCTTACTGATCTTCTCAAAATTAAGACAACATGATGTGCGTAACTAAACCAGCTTTTTGTTAATCATCTCAGCTATCTCTACTAAAAAAAAAAAATAAAAGCCAAATTCAAAACACTGATTTCAAAGGATTTTTTTTTCACTTCACCTTTTTCTTTTTTACAAACATAATGTCTGAGTTATTCACCTTGTTTTATGACAGAAGTTCCACACAATGATTGGCATGAACTGTCACTGGGATTCATGTACAGAAGCGCTTGGATTCAAATATGTTTCAGGATCGGAGATTTTGACCCAATTTTAGAAAAGTAAAAGAGTAGTTTGAATTCTTTGGGTATACGATGACTTTTCTTGGGTTTTTGTCTTATACGTGAGAGGAAGGCCACGTTTGGCTGACAAAATCAAGTCTGTTCTCTAAGGTGATCTAGTTCACTAGCCATTTAGCGTGATCAGTAATTTTGTATTGATCATTTAGCATGGAAATAACATGCTGATGTAATAGATTTAATGTGGTGTTATGGTAACGGCGTACCATTTAGCAAGGTAATGTTTTAGTATTATCAGCTCCATAAAAGCTTGTCTGTTGAGAATATAATGGAGATATTTTAGTGTATTGTTATGAAGTGGAAGAAATAAAATGATCAAGCCTTTGCTTGAGGGAGGTTGAGGAAACCTTTTGCTTCATACTAGGTACAGTTGAGGTGCTCTGTGGTTTTTCCTTCCTTCCTTCCTTCCTTCCTTCCTTCCTTCCTTCCTTTCTTTTTGATGGGTAAGCTGAAGCAGTAACTAATAGAAAAGAAGATGATTCTTCAGGAGATGAAGAACCTCAGGCCAATAACTTACAGAAAATAACATGTTCTTAAGAGCTCGCACAATCCCATTCAAGGTTTCAGGGCCATTTTAAAATCTGAATTAAGCAATATTTTCCTGTGCTTCCTCTTCGGCAAGCCAGATGCTTCCCTTAATCCATTATTGGCAATATGATGAGCAGTGCATAAAATAAGTCAGAAAAGATGGATCTGTAACAAACAACGTGTGACTGGTAATAGAAAATGTTATACATTTACCAAAAAAAAAAAAGTAATGAATCACATGGTTAGCATTATATGAACGTATCAGATTCTGGTATCATACAGGATCAATGGGCAAACTGAAAGGCAGTTACTAGAACAGTTTATTTTTCCTTTAATGTCTCATTTCACAGTTGATGTACGCTTAAGCTACATCAGATATTTATGTTCTTTTTTAAGAGTTTCTTGTAACACTTTATTATTTGAGTGGCATGCAACAACATTAGCTTTGATTTAAACATATACTTGAAATTCTGCACTCCAGGCTATTTCGTTATTATTTTTTTAAATACTTTTCTTTTCCTCCCCGGCATGTCTACACATGCGCATTACCATTTCAGTCTAGTTGGAAGGACTAGCAAAAGTCATGTAAGAAGTCATTGCGAAAAAGTTGTGAAGATTTTGTAACAGGTTTTTTTGCTGGAGGAAGAGAGAAGCTTACATCCTGGGAGCTTACTGTGAGCCGGTGGAATTTCTGAAGCCCAGTCGTACCTAAAAATCTTTGGACAAATGGCCTTTCTAGTGGGTACTTGAGGCTCAAATTAGAAAGTACAGTTTTCTGAACAGACTTCTGGGGAGGCCAGCAAAGTATCGCTTGTGAAGAGGAAACCTGGTAATTAGAAGTCTGATGTTAAAACCTGATAGACCAGAACCCTTTCAGAGTGCATCTTGCTTTCTCCACTTTTCTTTTTTCTTTCATGAAAGGAGAGATAGTAATATCTGCTGGTTTTCTTCTTTTCTCTGGTTTACGAGAATGACTGTTCAGCTTAGAACATTGATTCTTCAAGCAGACATACTTACAGGGGCCAAACGTGCAGCTCTTTCATTATGTGGTCAGAGTTAGATAGCCCTTCCCCTCCCTCCTCCTCTGTAACTGTCCTCAAGCCCATCTACACACTCTGTTTCATAGTTATATCGATGTAATCTATACTAACATGAAATGGCAAGCTCTAACCCATTTTTATACGCTGCTTAGCTCCTCTGTGTCTGCAACACAGCCTTTCTAGCAAAAAGGAGTGCAGGCTTATCCGAGGAAATTCAGTGTTGCATTGCAGTAACGTGGATGTAGCTTAAACGCCTCTGCACGGTCACAGAAAAGCCACACGGTCGCTACCCTGAGCTCCCGGTTGCTGCAGCCGTGATGGTAGTTATGCCTGAGCTGGCTTGGGTATAACTCATTGAGCTGAGCATATTGTGCTGACTGCAGAGTAGACCTCTGCGTTACTGTACGTAGCTGTACCTAGCACCTCTGAATTAATCCGTAGCTTTCTGCCATCTGTATGATAACATTTTGTGAGATTAACTTTTCCACAGATGATGATTGTATTGGAACTAGAAAGGGAGAGCGGACTTCCCGCTATCAAAAGTATTTTATCCTTTCTTCTGCATATGCACCCAGCCCTTCTCTTCATTAGCTGTCTTTGTATTTGGCTTGTTCTCTAAGGAAATAAGTATTTAACGTCGCTGCATAACAGCTATAGCCTTAGGAAGGTTATAACGCGTGTCAGAAAACGCAGTACAGCAAAAAAAGTCTTGAAAATCAAGTGCTCATCACTTAGAGAAAATAACAGAGTGGTTCTGAGAAATACTGATGTATGTATCTATTGTCAATTACATATGGCCTAATCTACTTTTAATTTAGATACAAAATCTTAAAGATTTTCCAGTGGGAATAGTTGTAACTATAGCCCCTTCTATTTTACACAGGAGCTAAAGTTTTAATTCCAAGAAGCACTTTGAGGAATTTCTATATCTATATATATCTATATCTATATATATGATATATATCTATATATATGATATCTATATATATATATATATATATATGATATACTGTATCAAATCATAAAAGCACATATAATCCTGTGATTTTTAGTCGTTTGTTTAAAGAATGAACTCTTCATCACAGGAGGACTACCTGAAGTGTATATATGGTTTTTTGATGTTGTATTTGGTTAGGTTTACTAATGACAGTGGAAGATAAGTCATGATTATGTCTAATTTTTTTTTGTTGTACGTTTTGAAATGCACAGCACAGCTCTTTGGAGAGAGAAAACTGGATTTTTGCTAATACGTTGTGCCCTCCGGTTTCTTTGGGTGCGAAGGGCATCATTCACTACTCCAGCAGATCTGTTTTGAAAGCTTAGTATAATATCAAATGCTCAAGCGTGCAAAAATCTGGTTTAAGCTGTATCAAGTTGGACACCCAGAACTACTGGAGACCGCATGATTTTGCTTAAGTTCTTTATGCCTCAGTTTCCCAGATGCAAATGGCCTCAATAGAGCAAATAACGCAAGTGGGATATTATCCATGTTCATGAAGCTTTTGATTGTTCTGTGAAAGCAACAAAAAAGTAAACAAGGAAATGAATAAATCTGCGTTCAACACAAGGCTTCGAAAGTAGTAATTAAAAGAGGTGTATGGCCACATGCTGATTAGCGTAGATAAAGAGAAATATTGAATGACTGCTTACTCTCTGAATTGGGCCCAAGGGTCCTATGAAAAAATAGTATATGATAATTTAATTAAAGTTTGCATCAAAACACATTTACACGAGGGAGCTGAATTAATATTGCACTTCCTAACTTTTCAGTGCTTCGCTGGGAAATGTTAACTCCTTTTCCATGTAGTGGTTCTTCAGCGTGACATAACGTACCGATCAGATAGGTGGGCCTGTACACCTCACCGACTCTCTTAGAGTCAAGGCATTAATAAAATACAGTAAGTATAGATCTTGTATGAGAAATAACAAATATTGATAGCAGTGCAGTTGGACGTACAATTCCCTTGGGTTCTGGGATGTGATAGAAGGAGGTGAGGGAGCGGGATGTGTGTTCTGATTGAATCAGCCAGGTAAGCCTACATAGGTGTGCATACCTGAGCACTGATGTTTGTGATTATACTCGTATTTAAGATCCTCTGTAAAATGTCTAGACAGAGCCTGGTGAGTTTTGTATTTCTTGGGCAGGTCTGGAGTACTCACTGTTGGGTTTCTTTTGCCCCCCTTCCCTGGGGAAATTTAGTTCCGCAAGTCTTGAAGCTGCGTAATTTCTCAGTGTAGCAAGACTGGGAGCAGGGAAATGGTATGTGCAGAATTAGAAAGTGAGTGTAGGAAGTGATGGAAAACCGGAGTAACAGTCCGTTAGCGAAGGGGCCATGTCTAGTCTACAGCAGTTTGTAGTACAGGGGAGGGGAAATAAGTGTGGTGATTAATCAAGTATTTCTAGGCTTTAAAATAAATCTCCACAACTCATATTACAATTACAGTGGTACCATGTTCATGACAGTATTACAATCCTTTTCTATTCTACTGTATAATGGCCTTGCAATGGCACCAAAAAATTTATTCCCCCCCCCCCCCCATTGTAATAGCATCCGAAACATGTTATAACTGCTGTATTATCCAGCTGTTTCTGGAATTTAGATAGTTTGTAGAGACATAGAAAGTGTGGCATAATACTTGAAGTAGTAGATTACGCAGAATCTGTTAATTACTATTGTAAATAGAATAAACTAGTGTTACATTATGCAGCACTACAATGAAGCCCTTTGCTGCACAGATCCATTGAATGACAGTTTGGGACCCTCTGAGTAGCAGCACCATTTCTGCAGAGCTCTGAATGTCACTGTCACTCCTTTACGTGTGTGCTGGTGCCCCACCATATCTCTAGGCTCTGTGGTATGCAAATGGAGGCGAGCAGAGCCTTAATGATTACTTTTGCCTCAAGGCAGCACAGAGGGTGAGAGAAAGGACCTGCGAGCGCGAAACCAAAAAAGAGTCAGTGTCAGGAACCTACATATTTTGGGAGTTACTCTGGGATTTTGTTTGTTTGTTTTCCCCTGGAGACTTTAATGTCCTTTTCTGCAGAAGTTCGGCGGTCATTACAATTTCATCCCCAGCATTCCAACAGCCCAGGTGGCAGGAGGCTTTTTCCCAGCCATGATAAATTATTCCGTGTCGGAATCCAAATCTGCCTTTTCAAGTCGGATAATTTTTGATGCATTTATTCTGTTAACACGCGCTTGAATAGAAGCAATAGAGGATAATAAACTAACTTTGAACATATTAATGGCATCTCCAGGAGACTATGGATGAATTAAAGAATAAATAGATGAAATAGGTTCAGTAACAGGCTGGTGAACACTTAGTCAGCAATTGACTGGTAGCTTTTCACTTAGGTTCTTTTCTATCCTATGGTTAATTAAAAGGATAGAAGGATTTTAAAGCAGCCTTGTGGAATACTGACTAGGTGTGAACTCCTCCTGCCATCCGTAGCTGTAGAAAAGGTGGTTGTCAAATGCATTCCACTGAAGCTTAAGGAACATCAGCTTCAGAAATTCCGGTTTGTACCCACTTAAAAAGAAATCCGTGTGCCAGACATGGCAAGAGCTTTCTGTACGCATCTGCCAGAGCAGCACTTACCCCAGACTTAAAATATCCTTTCTGTAGAGGTTGTGAAAAAATACGCATCAATTATGGGCTTCTATGGATTTGCTCTTATAAACTAGTTCCATTCCTAAGCAGAACCATTGTGATTTCATCGTATTTCAGTAACTTTAACATGCGCCTGCTGTGTCCAGGATTTCCAAACTAGTTTGAAATGTAGACTTTCAAAAGAGCTGAATGCTAAGCCTTAGTGACTTTATAAGAACTGAGTGTTTCTTAAATCGGTTTCTGAGGGATCCTTTGTCATATGCATAGGCTGGCTGAGGCTTACCTAGTAAAGAAAGTAAGTGAGAAGTTCCTTGACAAATCTGAATGGTAGTATTAAATCTCATTTAATAACATACGTTACGCTTTTATTAGCCTAGGTATGCACTTGCCAAAGCTTATCAAAAAGGAGCAAAGACAATTATGGTCTATTAAATGTATAAACCAACCAATTATTGTTTTATTCCAGGACATCTGGTTATTCCAATAGGACCGAGTCAAAACTTAACACCTACTCTCTGAAATTTGATGCTTGACAAATACATCTCTCTTTAGAATCCTCAATATAGACACACACAGACTGTGTGTGGTTATAAGAAGATATTTATATAATTAAGATTAGAAAAGCACCCTTTAAAGATCAACCAGTTTTTTATTCCTAGTTTAAAATATTTCAATCTTTGAAGTAATGGCATTTAATTTCCTGAACAACTGGACACCTCACGAAGTTTAATTTTTTACTCCCACATTTTATACTTTTATACTCCCACATTTTATATTTGTGGTGTTCAAAGTAATTTCTTAAAATAGATTATTATTATTAATAATAATAAGTAATAAATACACTACCCTGTTTTCAAGCATCATCATAATCCAGCCGGTTGCAGTCACAGAACCTGTCCTGAGAGCTGTTGAAATGGACTGAAACGATTACTGTCAGCAGTGGCTCACTCCCGTTCTCTTGGCTGCTATTACTGACCCTAAAATCTTCCAGAAGAATCACAGCTAAGACTGTTCCATAACACTGGTTTTTTGTAAATTATGTATGCTCTGAGAAATCCTGTTCTGTACAGAATCGTGTCAGATGTTGATCTGGCCTAAATTGTTCCCACCATGTGTCAATCGTCCAGGTGCTGCGAGAATCACCTGGTTTAGAGAAGGGTATTACAAGTTTACTAATGCTATTAGATAATATCAGAATATTTTTATATTTTAATTGAAAATTACTTAGGCAAACAAAAGAATTCTGAAGAAAATCTGAAGATCACTGTTGTCAGAGGTTGCTCAAGGGAAACAAGATTAAAAGGGCGTATTTTCTGAGAGGTAATTCTTTTTCTTGCAGCAAAGGAAGAAGGGAAAGTTTGTTAAATATTTCTATCCTGTCAGCAAAACTCCTTGATGCCAAGAACTTACGGATAGTTTGAAAAGGCTTATGTGAAGTAATAGGAGAACCTTCCAATCAAACAGCAAAAGGTGAGCGGAGAATCTGGTCACAAGGGAATGTTTGAAGAGGTGATCCCTGTGAAGCTATTGCCTCATCAGAACGGTGCCAGCATTGCTGAAGGTGCTGACAATGCCTGAAAAGGCTCGCTTAGGAAGTCCTCCCGTTGCAGTAAGTAAGTTGGAACTGTAGGTAAATGATGGAAACAGTAGTCAGGCATCCTCTTTCTGCTTTCAAATGTCTGTTCTGGAAGAGGCTCTGAGCTAATGTGCAAAGATTGCGCCAAATCACTCCGAGCCGCACTTCCATGCCTGACTGGAGCACAATGAAGTTTGGATTATGCTGTTTTAAATTATCACCCATCTGAAGTCATTTTCTTTATAAAACAAGATTAAAATGACTGTAATTCAAAACATTTTACCTTAAATTGATGTGAAAATTGTAGTGTTCATATTATTTCCATTTTTCAATTTGACAAAACATTTCACTCCATGCATTGTGTTGTCACTGTCTGAAGAGTGAAAATACACATTTTACTCTCTGCGTTTTACTCTTTCCTGATGCGTCTTATTTCTTAACACTACTTATTTAACCTTTATAAAGCATCTCTTTATGTAGCCTATTGTGGTACCTGGGGGAAAATATAAACAGATTTAGGAGGGTTGCTTACCTCCTTTCCTCCCCACACAGTAGCAGTTTATAACTTCATTTTGTTAAATTTGTTCTCTGGTCTTGCTGCATGCCTGATGGTTAGGTCAGTGCTGATGATAAAGCAAAGAAGGATTTGAAGTTCTAGCTTAATAGAGTTGAAACTCAGATTATGGCAACTTTTATTTACATGAAACTTCCTTTCATTTTTAGTTTCCATACTAATTCCATAGTAGAAATTTCTCTTCGTATTTTTTCCTCAAGGTTATGTCTCCTGAATAAATCATTTAAGGAAAGAATAGTTTTTTCTCTTCCTCAGAAGTTTATTTCATAGACAGGCAGTTATATCAGTGTTTTTTTTTTTAAATAACCAGCAAATTCTGAGTTGCTTCCTTGAGTTTCCTGTGAATAAGGGTATTTGTTTCATCTGCTATAGAGCGCTTCTTACAGAGTCCTTGTAGTAGCGAAGCACAGAACAATACTGAAAAGCACTGGAAGTGACTTGCAGAATTCCATGGCTAAATTATTGCCAGTGAGAATTATAACTGCAACGTTCCTGGCCTAAAACTACGAATATACAATGTACTTATTTTAAATCATACTATATTCAACCGTAAATGCAACAGAATGCAAGACCTTATCACTTAAAGTAATAGCGATACATATGTCAGCTATCAGACCCTCAAACTCTGGGAAAGAGCCGCTTTTGTGTGCTCAATCGCAAAGGATAATTCATTCCTTACTAGGGGGTATGATTTCATGAGCTGAAAGCTTTAACTCCTACATATGTATAGGGTTTTAAAGTGATTATGGAAATGTCACCGCAGGACAATGCATTATTAGCAGTCCCTCATATGTTGTATGCTGTCCCCTTATGTTTGCTGATAATTAAAAAGCAGATTGGGATGTCCTGGTGAGAATGAGTGTAAAACGTCCCTTTTATCATTTGCAATAAATTTGAAATAGTGGTCTTGCTGTATCCTTCAGTGATTGTTCTATTTGCGTCAGTGACAAATGACATCTTTCTCCTTGTAATGTGCCTGCAGGGTTAAATGACTTTATTATTATTAATGAGTCATTGCTCCAGCTGCCCAGAAATAGAGGGAGTAGGGAAGATAAGAGATTTAGACCTAAGTAATTACAAATGTAATTATTACCTTTCAAATTTAATTTTTACAGCAATCACAAAGTTGTTAATCAAACATGACTCTTTCCATGTATTCACACTTTTGGGGGTCTTTGTCAGAAAGGGTGAGTAGCTGCGTGGTTCCGCTGAGGGTAGTTTGTGGCATATTGACAAAGTGGTAATGACAGAAAACTGCTGTGAAAAATTCGTTAGAAAACGTTGTCTAGTCATCAAGGAGTCTGTAGTTCAGAGGGTTTTTCCAAGAGAAAGCCACCTGAGCTGCAGCCATATGGAGGAGAGTGTCCTCCTGAGGAGGACAAAAGCTGCAGGAGGGGAACCCTTTTGTCCTGTGGAGATAGGAGATGTCGGAGTTTTACTCCTCCAGTCTGTCCTTCCGCAAGGTTGTAGGTTGTCGTTAAGGAGTCTAATAAGCACAGCGGAGCCAGGATGCTACTGGACACTTCAGGGGAATTGAAGAGTGTGCCCTCTTGGCCCTGCAGTAGTTATCCTAACTACAGGTAATTCTGGATTTTCGAGTTTTTAGGACAAGGCTCATTCATTCTGTAGTAACGGTAAGGAAGTTGCAGGGAAGTTAGAAAAGGGGGAGATGGTTCTGGTTGTGTTAGACCATGCTGCAGATGCCTTGAAATGTAAGCAGTTATTTTTCAGAATGATAATCTGAACCTGAAATTTACTGTGGAATGGAAAATCTGATGAAAAGCTTTGGAGAAATGAGAACATTTCCTTACAATAATGTCATTTCTACATCGTGGTCAAATATTAAGGATTCTCATTGTTAAAAAATCTAAATGAAAATAAAATGGAGAAAATGGAAACTATTAATGTCCGTATTTTATATCCCAAAATGTCATTTGAATCAACCGTGTCACAGAACAGCTGGACTTTGAAACTACATTTTTAATGGAAAATTGTTCTGTCAAAAAAACTTCAGCAAGGTTTACATATATATTCAACTGGAATGAATAGATTTAATATTGTTGGTGGTCCAATCAAATGTAAAATCTATCAGCACTCAAATAAGCATAGTGGGTCACTTAGATATCAATACAGTTGAATATTTAAAAAATGCTTACTAGTTCTGAAATAAAGTCAGAATATTCATAAAAAACCCCCACAAATAATGTTATGGGTGTTTCTTTTCCTTGAAATGCACTTGGAGTCACAGCGTAAAAGCCATAGGATATTTTCAGTATGTTTTAGCTTTGTTTCGTTTGCTGTTTGGTTTGACTTTAAATCTCTGTGTATATCGGATGAACACGCAGTTTTCAAACATCTGTTATTGTCTAGCTCTTAAGATATCACAGGAAAGATGTTTACAAGCTTACTTAGCGTTTGGGGTTTTACGATTTCCTTTTGAAAATTAATGTTTCATTAAAGTTTCTGAACCATGAACAATTGCCCACAGTTGTTCAATTCTTTTAAAAGAATTTCTCAGTATTCTACTTGAGATCAAACTTTTGCTTATTTTTACTGTAAAGTCAATAAAAAGAAAACAGAGCCCCATTTGGCATGTAGATGCATCAAGAAACTCTCACTGAAGCGAACAAAGGGTGTAAATACAGATACTTGAAGCAGAACTGCAGGTCTTTTATCCCACGCCGATCCCTTGAAGGAGCTGCCGTACGTCAGGTATCGCAAGCATAACTGAAGGTGAGCTCCTGGTGTCCCCTTCATCACCCTGCCTGTATTCTGCATCCTGCTGAGGGTGACCCACCTGCTCTGCTTATGGTCACGAGTGTTAGCATTTATTATCAGAGTAGCGTGAGAGTGCACGAATATTTTCATGTAGGTCTGTTATCCAAAGTAAATGCTGCTGACCTTATTCCACCTAGAAATTCTGTTCCCTTCTTATCTTCTTGAAGTTCATACTTTTTCCTATCTCCAAGCTCGGAACTTTGCTCTTTAGCCAGCGAACCACAAAAGGTAATTGATTTTTTTATTACAATGTCCACAGCTTGAGAAATGTATTTTCTGCTGTTTCCACATCAAACGAGTTTATGTAGGTTCAGGGGTTCTTAGTTCTCTCCATGAATCTTCACCCTTTTGAGTATTTAGTGATTTATAGTAAAATCAGTGATCTACCTCTCCTTCACACATGCACGCACACAGAATTTTTCTTAAAACTTAAGGTCAAGGTAATATATTATATTGCATACTTACAATGTAGATATTGTAAGGAAGAATTTTCTTCTTAAAACTTTATATATATATTTGAATGCAAGTGTGAATGAAACTGAGCAATGTCTTTAGCCAGGTTTGAAGAAGAGAGAGAAGAGATGTTAAGAATCCTCAGTAGAAATGACTGCTAAGTTTATTTTTTTTTCTAAGGATTAGAATGGTGCTGCATTTTAAAGACCGCTCATTTTATAGTTTCAGACAAACAACCTTTCTGTGCAGACAAAACCTCAAGCTCTTTGTATTGTCTTAATGTATTTTTACTGCTTTTATGGGGAAAGTATAGAAATAGCCACATTTCCATCATATGATATATTTCCTCACTTTTTTTTTTTTATCCTTTTAGCATGTTCAGTGCCTCTTAAAATAGTATTGATAGGCGACTACATTCCCCAGCAAACCTACATGCAAAAGATTCTGGTCGATGTTGAATTAAGTGAAAGAACATACTATGTTAAACTGACTCTGGATTAAAGACATAACTTAATTTAGGCAAATACACATCTGTTTAATTGGTAGCAATAGAGCCTCACATACATTCCTAATGAGGTATTTGAATAACAATTTGATCACTAAAAGGAGATAAAAATGGTATTTCAGAGTGTACAGACTTACCTTGTATTGGTTAAGTGGTTTTTCTGTCAATTAGCCCCTATTCTGTTTTAAAGGGTTTGACTAGATCACTTTAAGTTAAAAAATATGCCTACATTATGATAATGAGAAAATATATAATCACTTACTTCTGTTCCGATTTTCGTCTGGTTGATTGTATTTTGTAGTATTTTTAAACTTTTTTTCCTAATACTATTTATTTAGCATAGCCAGGTAAACAGTAAAGGTAATTTTGAGGTGGAAATAGCCAAAGGATGTCATTCCCTTTGGCTAACAAGTAACAGTAAAATTAACAGGCAGAGCAGAGCAGAGCTCGTCTAATGTTAAGGGATGACTTCCACTTACAGGTTTAGGAACAACTTTTACTGAGTATTTGAAATTGAATCTCCAGGAGTTCATATGAGATATACTATTCTTCATGGATCTCCTGCATCTCATATGTCAAGTAACGTTTAAGGACATTTAAGACAGCATAAAGCCCGTTTTTATATATGTATACACACGTCTGAGCAATAAGGGGGGAGAAGCATCATCCTATTAGGGTGTTGAGTGAGAGTAGGGTTGTACTTACTGCTTCTGGCTCTCTGAGCATGCTTGCGGCTACACTGACATTACTAGAGGCTTTGTTTTCCTGGGCACTGCAACAGGCAGCATTGATAAGCACAGCTCATCCTCCAGGAAGGTGAAAGGTTCTCAGTGCTCTCAAAACGGCGGAGGGGGTGAGGGAGAGGCTGTGTGGTGCTTCGCTTCTGCCTGGGCTCGGCCCACCACTGTGAGATACAGGTGTTACTTGAAGAAGCGGTCATTCCAGGGTGGTGATTGCTGGGGATCTACAGATTTCTATAGACTTTTGTTTCCATCACTGCGAATACGAGTTATATCTTGAGAGGCTTAAAATGTTTCACAGATGGAAAGTTTGCTGTGTTACTAATGCCCTACTGGAAACTCACATCAAAAATGTTTCCTCTTCGAGGCACCAGCTAAAAAGTGACAGCTGAAGCCCTTTTCCATCCAGCGTATTTTTGTAGGGTGTTTTGTTTATTTCAGAAACTTTACCTCAATAGAAGAGCTTAATACGTACCACCTAAACGCATCGTCTTCTCAGGTATGGGGGAAGAAATGCAAATTTCACTCTTTACTCTGCTTCCAGGTCGAAGGTTATTGCTGGGGCATAAACCATTTTTCACTGTGTAGTTTCACCTTGCTTAATTGATTTGAATTTAAATTTATATTCTGTGTTAAATAATGAACCATGTATTAATAATTAAGAAGCTGCAGTACAAATGTGAAGCAGTTAATTAAATATTAAATAAAGCGCATTGTATTACCCAGTATTGTAATCAATATACTAGATTTTAGGCTATTCATTTTAGATAGTCATTATACTTCACAATGGTTATAATTCTCATTGATAACTCGGTATACACTTGATAAGCTAAGAAACACGCGTCCTTTGCAAATGACCGTATTTGTTTTGCCGTAATTAGCAACGAAACGCAGACATTACTGATTGATACAACCAGACGGTTGAAGCAGTAAGGGTCAGTGCCGGGTATCCTACAACACTGTCATGCCCACGTTCATGAGGCTGAAACAGAAGAGGTTGCAGGGGGTTTGAGGGCCTGGGGGGGATTTTTTGACAAAATCTCTTTCTGTGGACAACAGCAATTACTGAAACTGAACTTTTTATGGGAGCACTGCTTTTAGACCATTTCGTGGTTTTGGTTAATACGAGATTGAAATTCTAGTCAGAATAACAACAAGAGATGACTTACTGAAAGATTAATGTGCTTTATTTATATGGCTATTATTTTTGAAGGAAAGAGTCACTTCAGTTCACAAGCATAGTTAATTATACAGGAATTACCATATGCCTTCTCTTGCCCTGGTACTTCCTCCGTTCCCTGTCTTCTTCCTCACCAACTTTCCTCAGCCATCTTTGATAATGTTTGCTTGACTAAGTGAAGCCAAGTGCAAAATACTGACACCTCATACCATTGGGATTTTATAGTAAACCTAACTCATGGCAGCTTTTAGGATTAAATTCAAGTTAAAATGACTGTTAGGATAGAAGATGTGTTCACTGGAATGGAGGAAGAGCTTATTCGTGCAAGATATCCAGTGCAATCTGGAAAGCCTAGGTAGCACATGAAAAGGTGTCATTTCCTGCACGCCTGTTGGTTCTCAGGTACAACACCTGGAGGATCGTTCTTCCTCCGAGTATGATTTCTCACAAGCAAGGCAAGCTCTGTACACACAGCGGAAAACTGAAGGAAGTGGTGTCTCCTACCCGTTCTTTGAATGAAAAGGTTCAAGGCTAGAACTGAAGTAACTCTTTTAGGTTTTTAATTTATTGAGACATGTACAGGAAATAAAATATTCATAGGAAACTTCTCCCAAAGGCATTTTATTATTAAAGCAAAAAAAGTAGAGTATATTATAGCAGCAGTTATTTAGGGTTTCTACATTCAAGCTTCTTCCTCTTGACCTTATTAAAGTAACCCAGTTTACACTAACAACTAGTCTCCCCTCCCCTTTTTATTGTTAATGTCATTTCTGTTCTCCTCATATAGTGGAGAGTGCTAAATGATGTTACCCAAGTGGCCACTTTTGGTCACCAGGGTAATTCTGGACTATAATTTCCCTATATTATGCTTGAATTCCTGCTTAGATTTAGTACCACATTTAGTAAATACACATGGGCAAAAAATGGGGGGGGCATGACCCATTCCTTAGGAGCTATTGGCTGAGATGAGTAGTATAAGGTTGTCATCTTCATCACTCTGTTGGGTTCCTGCTGAGCAGAGAGCACTGAAAGTGCGATGGGAGCTGTTTAATACGAAATGCTTCAGTAAATGAGAGGCACTTCTGGATGCTGACAGAATAGCATTGGCACTGCAAGCCATGTATTCATATATGTGCTGTGTTGTGAAAATATGAAAAATAGCTCAGCAATGGCATAATTATGGGCAATTTGCTTAATTGCTTGCTAATTGTTGCTTGCTTTATTATGAAACAAGAGTGCTCTAAATGTAACACTGGATGGTTTGCATCCAAAATGTGTCAAATTCAGTACTGGCTCTTCATTTAGACTTCAGCTACATGGCTTTAAAATTCAAACACACTTTTTTTAAAAGTTGTTTTCTTTTTTTTTAATGGTTTTAAAATTTTCTTTGTGCAATTTATAAGCCCCCAAACCTGCATTGGTACAGCACAGCCTAACAGTTTCTGAACTTCTAATGCATCCGAGTACTCTGCTAGTGTGTCCATTTACAAATGTGTTTGGATCGTTATTACACCTGTGGATAAAGACGGAGTTGTTTTAGGCTTCTCCAGGAGCTCATGTTCTTGATCGTTCGACTCTTCGGAAGGCACATCTCCCTTTTAACGCGTGCGTTCAGATGGGTTTCTTTAAAGGGCTGCGTGCAGTTCTGAAAGTTTGGCCTAAACTTTTCAAAAAAATGTTCTCTTCTGTTTCAACCAAGATAACCTGCTTTGAGCAGAAGGTTAGACCAGACATCTTCAAAAGTCTCTTCCAGCTTAAGTCTTTTTGTGATTCCACGGCACTTCTATGGCAGACTGAGAAAGGAACCAGCCCTCTTGATGTTGTCTTAGTAGCATGTCTCCCTTCTAGGGGTGCAGGGGAGAGCGAAGGGATAGAAAAGAAATTGTTTTGTGTATACATCAACTATATGCTTCAATGATCTTAAAGGGTTTTTCCAACCTCGGTGCTTCTATGATTCTGACTTTGCAACATTCTGAGACTGCTGCTAACACAGTCATACGAGCAGCCTGTCTCCCTTTGAGAGGGCTCTGTGAGAAATAGTCTGAAAACTGGAACATAATACTAAGCTGGAAATGCCAAAGTAGACAGTACTATGCCTCATATTTTGCAGACTGGGAGGGAGAGCAGAGTGTAGAATCCTTCAGCTTTCAAGCCCCAAAAGCAAAGATAATAACCAACCTTTTTTTTTTTTTTTTACTATCTGTAAAACCCTACATAGACTTTATAACCAGAGAAAGTCTCTGACTGGAGCAAACAGGAGGAAAATACCAAATGGTGTGGTTTTCATATTGTTTTGACTGAAGGATAGTTACCTGGCAAGGTTGAAATTCCACCTTGCCTTAAGTGAAAGTAAATACTCTTACTGAAAGCTGCTTTGACCTATAAATGATAAAGACTGCGGAACAATGAAGAAAGTCTTTTAACTGTTGTGCTTTTAGTTATATTTGACAGTTCTGATCTAAACATTTCATAAGAGCTGACAGACATGTTCTTTAAAAATGTTCTTAGTTCTGAGGCAGACGATTTAAAAAATAGTTTCATTCCTAAAACAATCTGGGGTTCAAATCAAAGTGGTAAACTCACATGTGCATGAGTGTGATCTCTTCTATGAATTAAAAATTCTCTTTCATATTACTTATATGTGATGGTTGAAGAGTCTCCATGTAGTATGAAAAAAAATATAAAATCAAGGGTTTATTACGGAGTGAAACAAGAAATGCAGTAGACTGGTAAGCGTTCAATGGATGTGTTGTTTATTCGTAAATACGTAGGGAATGTGTATACTTCTATTTCCATTTATAAACCCGTCATATCCTGTGTGAGAATACGTTACTAGACACTGAATTTTAGTACTGGAAAACATCATTTCTGAAAATACTCAGAGACAACAGGAACCTTCATTTACTTTTTGATAGAGGCAGATGTTCCTGATGTTTGCTACCACTGAGCACTTATTGGACTATGCAGAATAGTCACCCACATTTAGCAATGACTTGCAAAGATGCAAAGTAGAAGGAAGCTTAAAGAGTAGCAGCTAGAAAATGCCATGGTCAATTTACCCAGCCTCGGATAAATGGCCGCTTGAGCACTGAGCTTCACTCTCGCCCAGCTGCGTGACTTCAGTTCCTCCTCAGATGGTCCTCTGGGATGCTCGGCTGAGTCAGCCAGAGAATCCTTCGTTCAAAGGAGGCAGCGCTTGGTGGAGGGGAAGCCGGAGAGGGTGCTGAGGACATCTCAGTGCTGGCTACGGTGAGCTCTTTGTGTGGTAAGTCTGACAGAATATTTGGAGATCAGCTGCATTCTATCGTAAGTTGGCACCATTAGTGTGATACTTTGCTGAGATAAACCTCGCTTCTCTGATAAAATAGGGACTTGCTGAAAATCTGTTTTTAGTAAGTAAAGCATAGTTTAGGTGGCTGCAGTGCCAGTGCCAGGTCGCTATTCAGGAGGATTTCAGGTGCTAAAGAAGCAGGAGAATGATGGTATGTTAGGAACATAGAGAAAGAATTAGACCGACGGAAGAAGCTGCATTTCATGGCGTGGAAGAGCAGGCAAAAAGGATAGTGTCTGGTGAATATTCATGCAGAAATTTCCTACATTTTGTTCGGAGTTCATTCAAAAAGAATGAATTATGCTTCAACAGGCATTTTTACTTCATAGTGCTAAAAGCATAGTATTTCACACTGCTGGTTTTATTTATTTGACTTTATACCAAAGAGAAACTGTTTTGTGCCCCAATTATCCTTGCCAGTACTATTTACTGCAGCAGATCAGTCGATTTTTCTGTGTCCTTTAAATACAGATTTTGGGGACCTTGCCTGCCTCGCCCTGTATTCACTGTAACACCCGTAGTGATTTGGTTTCCTACAGCATACCCAGTCTCCTCAAGACTGTGTGTATAATGCTGTGGCCTATACACAGGTGATTTGGATTAAAAACCCCACAAACTGTGTTATTAATTTTTTAAAAAATTGGTACTCTTTTAAAGTTAGTTCAGAGGTTAAAGTTATAACTGATGCTTTTTCAATTTTTTTTAATAAATATATTATAAATCAAAACTTGACTGTTGGAAAAAAATTGAGTCCAAAATCGTACAGAAAAGTACTTGTATTGCTAATGTATTGTTACTGTATTTTTATTTCCTGTTCTGCAACACTGCGGAGGTGCTCAGTAGAAAAGGGTCTTTTCAAAGTTAAAGAGAACTGTATATTTTACATATTATTAATCACAAGCAGTGATGTAAAACATACTGTGATAATCAAGACTACGTGTATCACATACCGAGATCGAAAGAAAGATTCTGACTGCCACAAAGGGGTATCTTCAGAACAATCCTGCCCTGGCAGACTGTTGTATAACAAAACCCCAACTCAAAGCCAGAAGAATTTGTATTTGTGACTTATCACCGTGCCCAGGATTGTTCTAAAGGTTTGGGGTTTGGTTTTGGGGGGGAGGTTTTGCTAATTTTTTTTTATAAATCTAAAACTCAGATTAAAAAAAAAGATTTTTTTAACAGAATAAACTAGACCGTCCTTCTGACAATGTTCTTGTTCTTCACATGGCAACATGTTCCAAGTCTACAGGTAGTCTGGCAACACACGGCACAAAATTACTGTCCTACTGATCTGTTGAGATGGTGTGGAGAATGTTTTATAAGTGACCTTTTATTTCTCCAGTTGCCTCATCTAAAGCTTAAATGTTAAGTTTTTATTGCCAAATGCTTCTTTCGATGGTTTAGCTTTGTTTATTCTCTTACTGAAGTTTGAGAGAGCTAGAACAAGATAAGTATTGTAACCACTTGCTGCGAAGAGCTAGAGATGCATAAGCATTATTTCAAAATAAATAGCTGTGGTTTTCAGTTTAACCAAATCAGTAGCATTTTAAGAGTGATTAGAAAACCTCAAGATAAAAAGAAACACTGAGGTACTGGCTATCAAAAGGTTTTCTTAATAAATACAAAAAAAAGGATCGCGTTTTCTGTATAAAACAGGAATAACTCAACAGTCCTGTCAAGGTCGTACCTGATTTCAGTGGATTGCCTTGATCACAAAAGAAGCAAACCTGGATAATTAAAGAGCTTAACAAGACTTGTATGTACTCAATTTGTGTCTCTAATAGCAGATAGCAGGACACAGAAAGATTAGACTAATCTACCCGTAGTAACTTTTTTTTTTTTCAGGAACTACTGCCTCTGCTGAATGATTTCCATATTTATGTCTCCTACTGCCCATCAAACTGGATTAGTATTTCAACAGCAAGGTGCCAAAGCTTTGTCAGGATTACACTGAAAAATACTGAGACAAATGACTGAAAACATGTTGAAATGCCAGTAATAGAGCAAAATAGCCTTCTAAACAGTCGTTTCTCTAACTGCCACATACTCGTACAAGGTACTTAAAGAGAAATAATCAAGAATATAGCGTACACAGTACAACAAGCAAACAATTGTCTACTTAAATGTCGTAGATTTAAAAAAGAGGTATCCTGTACTTTGGACAGCAGCATATATATTTCAATGCCTGAAGGGAAAACTTAATTCATTTGTATTGAGATGAAACACGGAAATGTTAATGTTATTTTCATGAAGGCAGGTATTAAAAAGACATATGTGTCTTACATTGGAAGGTTTTGTGGAGACAACACAGTGAAATATCTAATTCCAGATACTATTCTTCACTCCTGATGTATTTAAACCACGTACACAGCAAGAGAATATAAAATTAACGTATATCATATGAAAATATTTCAAGGAATGATTTGTTGAAGTTTAATTCTCTTAGGTTGAATCTACACCCCACGGTGAAGCCACAGTTTAAATGAAAGCGATCAAGATTGTTTATGTATTGCAGATTACATCGTTCACATTTAATAGTTTACTTTGCTTTTAACACATTAAAATTTCTATAATCCTTTTTCAAGGGCACAAACCTTGCACCTACTGAAGAAATCCGGTTGATTGCTAGTAAACTACAGAGGTTACAGCTTCTTTTGCTGTTACCCTTCGGTTTTTCAAGGTTGCAGTATTGAATGCGTGGAGCAATCAATTCTCTCTAAAATAGCTGTTACACTGTGTTTCAGTCTTAAAGCTCTTGAGTGCGTCTTTGAAGCCAATGTGTGGTGTACCAATGTACTATCTTTGGCTGATGTCCAAGTAATTTTGTTTTGCCTCAAGCAGAGCAAAACAATAAAAAAAAATCTGGAGGGAACATTAAAAAAAAAAATCCTGATTTTAATAATTCTATTATTTTTCAAGTAGTTGTATGCAAATACATGGAATTATGGTATTAGATTATTATAAAACTTTTTGCTTTATTACACAAATGACAATTCGAGCAGTTGCAAATGTAAGCAGAATGTGTAAGGGCTTTCATGACGTTGCTGTGATAATTGTATCATCTGTCATTAAACATTAACTTTTTTCTGAAGACCGCCGATGACAGCACTGTGGGCCCACACTTGCAAACATCTAAACCTTCTCTTAAGTGCACGTCTGGAGGCACTGCGGCCGTTACTGTAGAATTGGGGTCGCTTTGTTAACCCTGACCTGCGCACATCGGTCTTCAGACCTCTGTAACCTCTCGTCTTTTTCCATCCCCAGCTATCGAAGTGAATCTCCAGAAAGCCTGGCTGAAGCCTCGGAAACCTGCACGCAGGAGTGCCTCATCCTGGGCCATTCTGACAACTGCTGATGCCTCCTTCTTTGACACAGTACCAGCAGTCCAACACCACCCTTTGCCATCGTTTGGCTTCCAGCAAGCCTGGGGCCGAGGAGCCAGGCCTGAGAGACGGCACACTCTTGGGAGGCCCTTCCCAAGGACGACAATGACAAAGGCCAGGGCGGGCCCAAGCCCCAGTTCTACAACACCTGCGAAAGACATTGCGCCAACAAAGATCCCGTCAAAGTCATTCCTCTGGCAAACTTCGCTGCGTCCCACCAGGCACCGGTGTCTGGGAGTAGCACGACGTTTGTGCACGAGCACCAGCTGTAGAGGCGTGTCCGAGCAATCCGTTATTTCAGGCTTTAAGCGTGACCGTACCGAGTCGCAGCCGAACACTGCCTTAGCGCGCGCGCGCCCCTGCTAAGCTTGTGAATATTATGTATAGAACCCTAAATTTGAAACGGGAAAGCTAAATCCTTTAGGACTCAGTTAGAAGAAACTCACCATAGTTCTGGTAAAATCCACAAAATGGGGAAGAAAACCCACAACTCGGAAACAATCACCGACAAACACAAAATCCTGTCCGTCTTCTTACACGCGCCGTATCGTGCAACACCTGCCAGCAGTTCTTCCTCCCCGTTGAAAGCAATTTCTCAGTACAGTTTGGGGAATGCTATAGTCTACTATAATTTACTCAGATTTTTCTTTGTTGTTCTTTATAACGTATTCATAGATTTCCTCTTCCATTCGCTTAGCAATAGAGATCAAACGGGCGATTTCTCATTTGATGACCTTACCTAACAGAATGAGTAAGATCCTAAATCTAATTCTTTAAAGGATTGTGTATCTTTCCACCAAAATTTATCTTTTACGTCATTAAGAAGGAAAATGTACTTAAAGACATGGCAGCTCATTTTGATTTTAATTTTATTGGCTCGATCTGCAGGTGTTATTCTTTGAAGGAATGCAATAGATGAAGTAGAAAGCTCTCAACTAGGCTTTTCCGTGTGAAATACCAACACGACAATGCTAGGATATGCAAGATCAAAACTGGAAAAAAAAAAATACAAAAAACTTCTTTTTAAATTGTCAAGGTTTTCCTTTCTACAGTAACGCACACAACAATATGATACATATTATGCTTCAAATCAGAAGTCTATCTCTAATTTTTTTTTTTTTTTCCATCTTGCAGAGCTTGCTTTGGCTACTCTTCCTGTTAGTTGAAAATTACATGGGCACTGCTGAAACAGTAGGAAAATGGGGTAGTTTTTTTGGCTGATGTGATGTCGTGGCTGCAAGCTACTGGTCTTGGAAGAATATTATACTGATGTGTACGCCTTTTTTTTTTTTTACAACTATACCCACCTATTGTAAGTATTCACAAAAAGGTTAGCTATGAGATTAGTTACTTCACCACAACCCTTAGACGAAGGAGTACTCATCATTGTGGCTTAGTTTATTAGAGAATAGCTGAGAGTTCTCAGCCGAGAAAGAATGTGGGTAGTGAAAACTGGATAAATGTAGTCATAAACACACGCGAATCATATTATTTGATAAATTCTCGGGATGATTCTCTTTAAAGGTGAGGGGTTTTTTTCAGTGTTCTGTTTGCTGGAGGGTGTTTTCCTTAATATGGCAGAAAAAAAGCTGATGAATTCTACAGCGGATGAAAAGGAAGTTCCTTTCTCAGATGAGAGAACACGTTTTCCTTCTAGTGTTTTGTTGCTGTTCAGGCCATTTCGTCATTTAGAGTATGTGCATACCAAGAGTTTTTTACTTCTAAAAACTGTAGAACTTGTTTAGTTTTCTTGCTAGATTAAGTGAGACAATCGAAGTTGTATGGAGGGGGGGGGGGGGAAAGACAATGTGTGAATATTTCCTATAGATAGAATTCTGTGTAGGCTTCATATTGTAACTTAAATCTGTAATTTATAAACAAAACTGTGTGTAAAAACGCTGTAATATTAGCTGCTTGTAAAATTTACAGAAGTTCAAGTTTTGAGGGTTTCCAATGAATGCTAAAAGAGCTTCTCTTATGTGCCCAGCAGTATAAGTAGCTTTATATATCGCTGTCCCCGCTGTAAATCCATTCAAATCACAGTTAGATTTTATGTGCAAAATAAAAGAAGCTTCACTTTTAACCTACTGATAGGGTTTTAATTAATGAACATCAGGCTATCTAATGATGTACTTATTTTCTTTTTGGGTTTTTTGTTGTTTTTTTACGTAGTTTTCAATAACGTTTAGAAAAGATGTGGCACACTGGCTTCCAGTTGCATGTAAATCCTGGAAAAAAATCATAATCCTTTGGGTACTGACACATAATAGCTGACAAAACTCATTTCCAATTCCGGGACAATTGAAAATTTGACAAATTAATGCATACCTAATATATACAAAGCCCTTTGTTGTTTGCTTTGGGAGACATCACAATGAGAAAATTGGGCAGTCCTTTTCAAGGCTACGCAAGAAAAAAAGGCTTATCTGTAGTTTACACAGATTTACCAAACATATTAATGGTACAATTAGAATAATGCTGACAGCTAATGCTTCCTGCTGTAAGCAGAGGAGTTTAGTTCTTATTGCAGAGGGCTGCCGTTCCACATGTTTACAGAATTGGCAGCTGCGCTGGAAAACTCTCCACTCTTTTGCCTGCAACGTTTCCTTTCTGGCTGAAAATTGCACCTGAAATTTCCTGGCGAAGAATGCATTTCTACAACCAGGATTAGAGTTTTTTTCATAGGTAGGGGAAAAAAAGCACAATGAACTTCACATTTGAACGTTGAGGGGTTTGGTTTGTTGGGGTTTTTCCCCTTGCCCCTAAGGTACAGAACAATTAACCATCCCCCTTTCTCTTGAAACAAACAAAAACCAAAAAAACCAAACAACAAAGAATTGCTTAAACAAAAAGCATTGTAAAGATGAATCTGATTATAGGAAGTATGATGTGTTATATCCATGAAATTGTGTTGTGATATTCTAAAATTCTGCCAACAAGATAGAGAACAAGTGAGTGCAAATACGTGTTGTATCAGGAGTTAGATGGTTCCCTTATTTAAATATTAGCTATCTAAGATATAGACTGAGTATTTGAAGCAACATTTTTCTGAGTGGCGTGTCAGTATCCAGAGGAATAACGATACTAGAGACTTGTTGCACATCTTGTCATATATATAAATAATTTATCTAGTACATAGACTGTATATTTTTGTGTAATTTTTTTTAGGTCATTTAACTTATTTATCTTACTTGTGTGAATTTGTGGCGGAAAACAATCCTATATACAATATAGAGTAAATGGTAGTTACATGATTAGATTTGTTCATACAGTGTAAGAGTACGGGAAAACCTTTGCCTTCAAAATAACGTGTCACACAGTCCAGCCTAGGTTATTCCCCCGCCCCAAACTCCACACGTGCTTGTTGCACTCCTGAGTATTGCACCGAAGTTATGGGTAGTGGTGGCAGAACGGAAAGTGCTTCTTTTAAAGCAGTCTTTTATGGGGGAAAAAAACTCAACCAAACAAAACTGGAGTCCAACTCTTTGAAGTAAAATATGCTGTTTCTTGTTTTCCTAAGCTGTGCCGTATTCTGAAGGGTACTTAATTCTAATGGAAGAATAATTAGGCGTGTCTGCTTGGCCAGACAGAGAGTGCTGAGCACCTGCTCTCTCCGGGCTGTGAGCTGGCCGGATGCAGGTCATTTAGCTAATTATCATGGCAATGAGCCCATGCTAATAGGACCTGAGGGCTTATGAATGTTAGCAGAACAGCTCGCCTGACGTAACATTAGTTATGTGGTTCTGAATCCAGCCGCGGCTTTTTGCTTGGAGTAGGGCTGGGGGAGAGCAGCCACTTCATATCAGGCGTCTTATGACCCCCATGTGTATAGATCCATTTGCCTTTTTTTTGGTAAGAGAAGTGAGTTTGCTCGGTTGTATTCTGAGGCAAGCTGTAATCCAGAGTGGAACCCCGTCAGCCCCGAGCTACCGTTATTGCCCTGCTTCCAGCGTGGTCAAGCCAAAGACAGGAGACCTAAATGATTTCCAGTCAGTAACGGTTGATTAGGTCAAGGTTGTTTGGTTCAAGCTTATAAAGTTTGAGTTTTTCAAGCTTGAAAATTTACTCTTGACTTATTTGTTTGCTCAAGTTTTGCTTTGGCAGCTTTAATACCATCCTTAACAAATGATGATCAATTAAATGATTGCACGGCGGTTTACTACCATCGTTTAACTGGATAAACAAAAGGAAGGGATTAGTTTGTGCAGACACAAAGTAAAGTTGAAGGCAAAGATTTTATTTGGTATACATAGGCAAAATTGTGTATAACTTATGTTATCCCTAGTGAAGGAAGAGATTGACGATTTCGTGTAAATATTTGAGTTGTATCTCTGGGAAATCTCCCTGCTCTGTGGCATACTACAGGATCTGAGAGTGAGCGGGTGTATGTCTGTGTACTGAAACAGCCCTAACCATACTTTACGAATCATGCGTTGGACGTCATATACTACAGTCCAGCAGCAATTAAAGTCCAGTAAATTTGCAGTAGTTCTATGCCAGGTTTCTGTACAGCATGTTGTCTTGTTAATTACAATGCTTATTAATAACTAGATCCACAAGAGCAGTTTTCTCCTTCGCACTGTTTTCTTTGCGTTTCTGAAATACAAGGCGTTTGAAAGTTCTCCCGTTTCCAGCCTTCCAGAACTTTCTTTATGATGCCCTAAACTGTCAGAAAGCCTAGAAGAGTATTTATTTGCAGTTGCTTTATGCAACGTGAGTAGCAAGCTTTTGGTACACAGGAGAAATATTCACACACCATGAGCACGGCGACCTAGCTTTGTATTGTTGGAAATATCTTCCACTTCTGTGTCACTGCTTTTCATACCAAGCTCCCGCCTCCCTCCTCCTCCTATGCCTCTGATAGACTTACAGAAAATCATGAGCTGGAGGCAGGACTGTTTATGGGTTTTGTTTTGTTAGAAAATAAGCTATTTCTAATTGAGAGAACATGGTTAAGAAGTTGCTGTTGAGCTAAAGGGATTATCCTCTTGCCACGAATGTGGTTCCTCAGTCAAATGAGGAGCTAATGAAGCAGCGTTTTATGCATTCTTTGATATCATGTGAGTCCATATTTAAAAAGCAACTCTTTTGACAGTTGTCCTAACACTAAGGCTGCTACATCTTATTCTTTGTTGCAGTTACGGCTTTGCAAGCGTAGTGTTCTTGTCTGCAGGATCTTTTCGGGCAGGAAAATTTATTTTGGCATCAAAACTGTACACAAGTATATTCCTTCACTGACAATAACTGTTGAACAGTTTTCATAACATTTTCATAACATTCATTTCATATCCAAGAACATTCTAAAGAACATATTCAGACTACCAAAAAAAAAAGATTCATAACATTTCATAACATTCATTTCATATCCAAGAACATTCTAAAGAACATATTCAGACTACCAAAAAAAAAAAAAAAGGTAATAGATAAAACTCCTGGAGATGGGTGGTTTCCCTGATTTGGGATGGTAAATTCTCAAGCCGGGCTCAGCACTATTTTGAAGGGTGACCTCAGGAGGCAACGAAGCTGTGGAATTTCAGGGAGAGGAAGGCAGAAATATGTAGTATGAATTTGCATCTGCGGGGGGATTGCAGACGTAATGTTCCCCAGCAGTCACCTTTTCGCTTTCCTCCTTGCGAGCATGTGGAATACCTGGAGCACTTCTCTGGCCACGCTGGAAGTACTTGACTCTGGGTATGTGCAGTGTAGCTCTATAGAGTGCGGTATTTTCAACAAAGCGCTGCAGCGCTGAGGGAGGGCTGGTGCCGTGTTCAGAAACACTCTTACTTGTAGGACGGACTCCAGGACCTCCTGCGGGTTAATCTACAGTGAGGTACTTGTTAGAGTGTACAAATGGATTTCTTTGAAGAAGAACATGGGATTACCAATAGCGGGCAGTTTTGGAGATATGCTGCCCTATGATCATTTAGCGTTCTTGCATTTTCTTCAGGTTTCTTCCAGGTGTGGCCTTAGGACTGAGCCGTAGTTTGGTTGAAGAGCAGCCGGTCTGCTCTTCCTTAGAAGTGCTGTCTATCACGGAAGAAGGACATGAGCAAGAAGGGACTTTCTACAGCAAATAGAAGACAGCCCTCCTCTTTTCTGTGAAAGTCATGTTTTAAGGTACATATGGACCTCACTTGCAAATAACAAGTGTTTTTCCAAGCTGTACTCTGCTTTTTGTCCTGGTCTTTGCATTCATGATCCAGTATGAGGATATACCATGTCTGATAACTATAATGAGACTAAGGATATAATTCCATTTTTTTTTATTATTTTAGTGATTTAGAGGTCTTTTAATGGTGCTAATTTCATACTTAAAACTAAAGCTCTAACAGTAAATGTATTTATGGTCTGAAAGCTAGGTCTTCATATTTAATTCATAGCAATTCAAAGCAGTAACTGAAATCTGTAGGTCCAGGCTTTCTGGACAGCCTTTAGCTATGGAATTGATGCTGCCTCTTCTTACACTTTTTCTCCATTAGGATTAAGAAGTCTGTATATATAAAAAAGAAAGTTAGTATGTACATCTATCAAAGAGACAGATAAATGAAGTGCCTGCAAGCACTGTACTAGTCTTCAACCCACAGCTTTAAGCCACCAGCTGTGAAGTGTTCTAGAGCAGATGAGTAGGATGTGCAAAGAAAAAGACATTTTCTAAGGCACAGAAATGAAGTCATTCATTGCTACTGCAGCTGTTATGTATGTAGTGAAAGAGTTGATTAACATAATGAGATTAAACTAAGAGGAATTGCTTTTAACCTGTGCTTAGCTTGAGTTGTTGTTTAGTTGTCAGAGATGATAAAAGACTGTACCCAAAAGCTCGTCTAAACTGTCCAAATGTCAGCTGTTCTATAAAAGATGTATTTTTGCTTCTCTGCTGCATAGATCAAGCTTCAATTTACAGGTGTATGGAACTACAACAAGCCGGAGTATAGCTCTGAGGAGACTAATTGAACAGAGGACAGTTAAAATCAGTCTGAAAATGAAGTCATTGTGAGTGGGGTGGGTGGGGGAGAGGTGAACACTTCGAATGCTTTAGGAAAAATACCATGAAGACACAGGCAAGCAGGTAAGATGGTTGGATCTTAAAAGTCTCTTCCAACCAGATGATTCTGATTCTATGAGCAACGTTTCCAGCTAACAGGTATACTAAGATACACCAGGCTGGCTGCAGACTTGCAGTGCAGTGCTAATTTTGTTAGTTAACGTTCTGTAGATACATAAAAGTTTCGTTTTGCATAAAAATTTCTGTAAAAGACAACATAATCAAGATCTGTAATGGCAAAGAAGACATACCTGGAAGATTTTTTAGTCCTACTTAGAAAGGCCCTTGTTCCAGGTAGGCCTAGGGGCTGATCTCCAGTAAATACGAAGGGACTTTTGCTGTTGCTGTGCAGCAGCTAATGCTTTCATTTCATTCTAGAGAGACCAGAATGGACCACAATGGTTTAAAAACGCAAGTTCAATGAGAAAATAAAGATGTGTGATCAATCTACATATAAAGATACATGCTCTCAATTTAGTTTTCTTTGTTTTCAAAGTTCATCTACATACAGGGGAGAAATGTCATCACTGAGCATCACACCAATTACTATGTATAATCTAAAAATATTCATTATATTATGGAGGTGTGCACAAAGTCGAAGCTGCCTGCCTTGGCAGATACAAGTTGCTGTTTGTTTTAATTGCACTGGAGACATTTAGCGCTGCGCCTGCCTGCTAACATAGGAAATGTAATACAAGACCTTGACATCTAAAAAGATTAGACTGTCTGAGCTGACTGGCTCATGGAAACGATGCCGAGGAAATCGGCAAAGAAAACAAGTCTCTGAAATTCTAAACAAGTATTTTAAATGCAGGAAAATAATCTAAAGGGTCATATTTGCGGCTTATGTGCTGCAAATAATGTGCTGCATGGCTATATCCATATAAAAGCAAGATTTTCACAGAGCAGCATGGTAAGAAAGCCCTTTTGCTAGCTGAATTCGCTCTCTTGCAATGAGTACACACAATCTATCTACTTGGATTTTTAAATGCTTTTTATCAGATTTCAGGCTATTGAATCATAAATGTATTTTTCAGTGTAATACTACTGAATATTAAAGAAAAGATCAAATTTTCCAACCCAAAAGCTGTCACTTCAGTCTACAAACACAGTTATTGAAGCTTATTACTGTTTTGGTATTGCTTGTCTGAAATTCCTTAAAATATGCTACTAAAATACTCAGAAAGGACCAAGAAAACACCAATATTGAAGATTTATGCTATAAAATTCGAGTGAATTTGCATATAAATGTTTCATAGGGCATATGAAATGCAATGAAAATTCAGGAATGTTAATGCTTTCTCTACTCAGAACATCTGACGTAAAGTGAGTACCTGAATCTAGTTACAATGAAAGTAAATCGAAGCAGGAGCCTGAATAGGAACAAATACATAAATATGTATACACGTTTGCCTCTTGCATATTGGAAAAAAAACCAATTCTGTGTACTTCTAATTAGACACATAACCAAGGACAGATACATCACCCTCAATTTTTGGGAAGTGTGTTGTCAAGGTTCATTGTCTAAAGCATCTTGAAGCTGGGTAATGAAAAAAGGTCCCTGCAGAGATAATTCCTTCAGCTCTAAAATTTCAGAATCTGCATGTGCCCAGCTGATGATGGAGGAAAACGAGAAGATTTAAGATTTCACGCCTGCCTTTCACATGGCTGGAATCAAATGAATCCAAAAGCTGGTATTTACATGAAATATTGTATTCTCTGGGCTAGGTCTGAAAATGAGTGCGATCAGTGGCTATCAAATAAAGCAAGCCCAAGCCCTCTTCTCCCAGCAAGCATGACTACTAACCTCTCCGGAATGGTTTGCCTGCCAGGATGCACCTGGTTGTGTTTTGTCTTTCGTGCCAGCTTCCTGTCAGAGGGGTATAGAGAGGCTGACATTTGATGTATGCAGAAGAACAAAGAATAGGTTTTGCGTCAAAGCCAAATTGGCAAATATTTTTGTTTCCTGTGACAAGTTTTGCGTAAGTAGCACGAGCCAGCCGAGCGGAGAAGTGTGCTCCTATAGTGTAACCAGCAATTTTTAGAAGGTAAGTACAATTGCTGCGTTTCCACTTCCCTTTCTTCGCTCCCTCGCTAAATGCTGCGCTGGCACATCACTTTCTTTCCTGTGACAAGGCTTTCGGAAAGCTAACGGGGAGCCAACTGTGCTTAGGCATGTGCACCTGTACCACGGAGGAACCAAATGAAAACATTAAATAATGTTTCTCTTTGTGCAGGAGAAACATCAAGAGCACAAGAAATCTGCCAGAAGTGTTGCCATAATGCAGAGGCATTGGTAAATAGATGGTCTTGCCTCTTCATGAAACAAGAAAGTTCTGAACTGGGAAGAAGTATCTGGTTTTATGAGCTTACCTGTTTCCTAAGTGCTTACATCTGAACAACCTGTGGCTGCAAAAACCCAAGAAAACCATTATGTCAATGAAACGGCTTTCCCTCGCGTCAGTTTAACAGCTGATCAGCGGGAGGAAGGACACGTGCAGGGAAATGCACATCGGTGAGATCATATTGGACTGACCTGGGTGGTATCCCCAGGTCTCTTGTACTTGGAAATCTCTTGGAATGCCGTCATCCTCCTCGTACAGTCACAAAGTTCTGACAGTGCCATTTCTAACACGGAAAGTACTAAAATCTGGTTTTCCAATAAATGGTTTCAATATTTAGCAGCTCCTTCTATGCACATTGCAAATGCCTTCTCACTGAAGTTTCACAAGTTTTCTCCAGCCTGCACCATTAATTTTGACACTTTATTACTAATTATTGTATACGGTTGTAGTTGGCTGTAGTTGGAAACACTTAAAGTAACACCAGTGGTAGAGTTTGTGGCACAGGCAATGGTGATTTCAGTCTGATTGAAAGGCATCTTCAGAGCATTCTCCAAGTCAATCCTGAGATAAATGACCCGAGCCGGAAGTTTAACATGAGAAATGTGCGTAAGCAATAGAAGTGTGGATGTTCATAAGAAGGAAATTAATAATGAGAGTTACATTTACCTGGGTCTCAGTTCAGCCGGGCATGAATATGAAGAGTAATGTAAACGTGTACTGTGTATTTTTTAAAATATTTTTAAATAATTTCCTCTCTATCTTCCACCCGACTTTAGTCTTTGTATCATGAACCTTTTAAACTACTCCAAAATCCTCCTCTTACTCTGAGTTATCACCTTTTTCTCACAACTTACATCCTTACAACTTAGTTGCCTGGTCATAGTTGCCTTCACAGACCAGATGTGACATAAAATAATGACAGCAAATACAAATTCAAAGTTCTCTTGTGATTTCAGTGCAGATAGTTCATATCCAGAGTAGGAGAATTGTTCTTTTATACAGCCGCAGTACGATTCTTAACTGCAAGTGCAGGCACATGATAAAGTTACATATTCGTACTGTCTTTCACACAGACCTAAAACCTGGTTTGCCATTTTCTTACATGGCGTTTCTGACAGCTGTAGTAACTAGAGGGCTTACAGATTTTTCTGCAGAGGATTGGGCTCATTTTTGCTCAGTTTATGAACAGTAATTTAAAAGGTCAGAGTTTGTGACTATTGATTCTATAATTGATAGTTTGCCTAAAGGGTTTAAAATACAGTGATCAATTGAGTGCTGACCCTCTAGAGAGGCTTTATCTGTTCAGCGTAAGTCTAAGAAGTTTGATATAAGTAGATTGTAACTACACTGCTCAATAAAAAAAAAAAGCTGAATTGATCAAGGTTATTGTAACCTTGTTTATTAAAAAATAAAAGAAAACCATGTGTTTATCACAGTAGATGGTGTAGTAAAGTTACTTTTTAGTCACAAAAGTGTTAATTCATAGTAGTACTATTACTGTGGAAAACTATATGTATTGAAACAACCGTGATAAAGCTGATTTGTACAAATCAGTACGTATTACATCACATACCTCTGTCCTTAACCCACACAGTAAAGAAAAGTCGGAGAATAGGAAAAGGTCCGGGTAATGTCTTTGGATGCTATGGCAGCTTGTTGCGTTCTGGTCGTTCCACACAACTACCACAATTTCAGCAACAAAAAAAGGCTTTGGCAAAACTGAAAACAAACTTACCTCCCCATTTCTGTTTAAGGGAGCTTGCATTCGAGAGTAATTTGTGTGATGCTAGAAATGAAGCTAGCAAAAGTAATTGAGCCTTCCTAATCTTAAACTAATTATCAACAAGTGAAATTAAGAGAAAACAGTTGTGCTAACTGAGTGTTCAAGGAAGGCAGTCAATATGGAAATTGTCAACAAAGGACATCCTGGTTTCTAAAGCCATCGTGAAGTTTTGGGAGTTGAATTCCATAATGGAATGAAATTAGCACTAAAATTTCATTAACATGGTAACTTTTACTTCGTACGCTGCCAGATGCTCCTCTGTGGCTCTGTATCTAAAAAACTGTATCCTTAAAGGAATGTACGTATTTTCTACTATTACTAGTTTTAACCTCGTCCTTGTCACATCTTCATATTTTAGGCTAATTTTCAAGAAAATTAAGCACACATGAAGATTTTACTCACAAGGGATAGCAACATTTTAATTAGTTGCCATTACCGCGCCTACATACTTAGGTATCTGTCGCAGGAGGATGTCCAGGGAGACACCAACAGCACGGGCAGTAAAGGATCACACAGATTCATGGACAGCGGACCTGTAAGCACACACTAAAGGGGTTGAACAGGGGTACAGCTTCTAACATCACTTACACTCAAAGTGTGACCACTGGAGGTTGTGGGGGGTCTGGACAGCGAAAGACAGACTAAGTTCGCTTGCTCCTGCTAAGCAGCGTGTCCCTGTCTCTATCAGAGCCAGAACCCCAGAGCTGGACACACGTCGGGTCTACGGAGAGCACTTCTCATGGGCTTGTGCAGTCTGCCAGGGACATCTGGACAGCGCTCACAGCTCGCTGAGATTAATGGTGTCTCCCAGGAACCCCGTCTGTAATGTGTCTGCAGAAACGGCGCCTCGTCAGAAGAGTTCCTGCATAAGCGAATGTTTTTAAACACTGTTCCTCTTTGTGTACAAACTTTAAAGCCCTCAGACTCTGCAACTGATTTATTTTTCATTTGCCACAACTAATGGTACTACTGGTCCTAGTAATTTTATTCGGCCTTTTCCCACTGCAATTTTCAAAGACGATTTGGTAATCCAGAGAAATTCCATGTACTACTTCAGAAAAATGCTCAAAGCTGTTCTCCAAACACATACTCATCACAGTGACGGCATGGAATATGATTGCCTTTCTGTCATTTGTCGTATGGAAAGCAGTACTGTAATTCTCTGGCGCTGCATCATCTGTTCAACCCAGTTATCTCACCCTTTTGCATTATCAAGATTGCGTTTTGCCTCCCCGAGAAGTAGCAGTTATAATCGACTATTTCCAAAACGACAGCTTAAGTGGCTCCATGGTTCCTGAATATCTATTCAGAAGTCTTGTCTCCCTGCATATTTTTATTGCTTTCTTTAAAAAGCAGCTTGTGAGAAAAGTAATACATTATTAATGGTACGTTGTCATAAAATAAAATAAAACTCACTTTTTGAAGAACCCGATCTGCTAATCAAGAGTAAATGAATGCATCTGAATTATTCAAAGAACCTCAAATAGTGCAACTTGTACCCAAATTGAGTATTGTGAATAGAATATTCACAATGTAACAATAAAATCTCTAGTCATCCTAACTACTCCATTTTCATAACAGAAATGGGATTTTATTCTTACTTTTAGTCAGTATAAATATTTTACCCACCCTGCAAGGGCAAAAGGTCCAGGGTAGGTTTCTGCACTTTGTTACCTTTAACCAGCCTTCTAAAATAACGTTTACGTTCGTAAGGAGTTGTTAGTCAAATGAAGCAGATAAAACTCTATTCCCGTGCAACAGAACTGTGTCTCAGGTAGTGGTGAGCTGCAGGTTGGTGCCCGTTAAACAGCTGTGCAAAGAACATGTGAAAAATACAATTCGTTGCAAGCGCGCATTGCTGAGCTGACAGCATTTCGAACCAGTGAGCGGCAGCACCACGTGCCAGACAGGAAGGAGAAGATCTTGGGCATTTTTACGAACCGCTCCTGCAGCCAGGATTTGTTTCCTTCCGATTACAATCCGGTTATGTCAATGAATTTTCTGGCACTGCTGCAGGAAGTTTTCGCTACAGCACCCTGTTTTTCGCAGTGTGGTTTATACTGTATCCCCCAAAGATACCTGCATTCCCAGTACGAGTTTTCTTTGGAAAAAACCCAAAAGGAGCTGTGCCCACATCCCTAAAGGCATCTGCAAAATCTCATCCTTACAAACAGAAGCCTCCTAAGTCCTGTGCAACAGCATGCCATGTTCACATCGCTGATTTATTTAGGTGTTTTTATGGAACAGATTCTCCTGGATTCAAACAGACCTGCCCAGGAGCTCTGAGGAATGTCGAGTATGTGTAAGTAATGATAGACATCAGAAAGGAGTAAAGCAGCACAGTGCTGCAGGAGGATGGAGTTTGTGATTCTGTTCCTTGCTGGCTGTGTGATCCAGTCTTGAATTGTTGAGATAATGAATTCTTCCTTCTGGGTTTCAGTTTGGCCTCTCACCACATGCACGGGTTCCTAGTATTTCCCTATCGCTGAAACTTTCCCGGAGGAGAGACAGGGTGGGAGGGGAGGACAAAACTGTCAACCAGACATACGTATTATCTCTCAGCATCTGAAGATATGTTTCTTTGAACACACGGATGACGGACTGCGTGGCATTGGGGCTGCTAAGTTAAAGAGCTGCTGGGATAGTTTTGAACAGTCTTTATGATGTGAGAATTCTGTTTACGTAAACCTGAAAGCCAGTGCTGAAGGAACGTGTTTTATATATTCTAGTATGAATTTCACCTGCGTGCTGCAATGTAAGTCATACGGATATTTTTAATCTACATCAACAACCTGGAAGCAGTACACTTCTGAGCAGGATTTGAAAGTGCAGCTTCCGTTTGGGAATCTGAGGTTTGGCAGACGTGCTTTGACCCGTGACCCTATTACCAGAGATAGCAAATTAATGCTCAAATCAAGTAGCAAGTTTGAGACCTCAAACCTGATCCAGCTCCTATTGAAATCAGTGGATTGTTTCCACTAAATTCAGTGGCCATCTGTTCAAACCAAATGTGCTTCGTATTTTGTGACAAAAAAAAGAGTAAAGAGCAAGTGAATTTTTTCATCTTAGATAGCGTTTTCCCTAGAGGAAAGCCACAAGCTGGAGCTTTGGGATTTACGAACCCCTTTGTTTAGTCCTGAAGGAACAATGTCTCCAAATGCCTATATTCCCATTAGCTTTACGTGCTGTGCTTCTGGAATAAAGATATTTTATCTGGTTGTGTTTCAAAAACATTGAAATATCTGCATTAATCTTGAAGAAAAGCAACTTCTGCCTGGAGAATATGCAAATCTTCAGAACCTAGCAATAGAGACACATGAAATGAAGTATATGATTTAACTGAAATTTAAGGAAGAGTCACTTAAGTATGAATATATTTTTCTACTCAACTTTGAGCATGTTTACATGCATACATAGATGTCATTAGAAATTATTTTCAGTGAATGGTAAGTGATATACTATATGGAGGAAAGTACTTTTTCATTATAGTGCGAGCAGGTCAAAGCAGAGCCAGAGAGAATGTATTTGTCACATCTTCTGTTCAATCTCATCTGTTTTTCCATCTACATGTATTCACCGTAAATCTAGTAAAACATTCTGAAATGCACTGGATGGGCAACCTCAGTAATGTCAGTGGATTTATGCGTTAGCAAGACTAGGTTTGAACAGCAGCATTACATTCCACGTCAAACCTGTGATAAAACTTCTGCTGCAGTTTGAGAGTTATCTGACAAAACATTCCTTGTTTCGAATGTGGCAGGAAGATGAATGATTGAGGTGGCAGAATGCTACAGATGAAAGGTTAGCAACATTTTTTATCTAGATTTTTTTTATATATACGGATATTATATTGGAGTAAAATACAGATTATCCCGTTTAAATCTTGAGTCCTTATCCATACACTTTGCTGGGGGCTGGAATTTCCAGGAGCTATCAGAACCAAAACCCAGGGCGTTCAGCCAAAAGATTTTCTTCAGTTCTTGGTGGACCTTGATTCACGTGCTAAATAAATAAGGTTTCTTTTATAGCAGAGAAAAATGTATCTCTTTTAAAATTATTTTAGGGAGATCTGATATATCTCTCACTACCTGTCAAAAAAAGAATGTATTTAGTATGCGTTGTTAAAAGCTTTTTCCTATTAATATTGTCTTTGACAATTAGCCTTCTTTCTTCCTGCCTTCAGTATTTTGAATATGTGAGTTGCCCTTCTATCACTATACTACACACCACCGCTTTCCTTTCGTAATTATTCAGGGCTCATGCTGAACATTAAAATAAACGATTTCTTTATTCGCAGCGCATTTTTGTACAAGAACACATCTAGACAAATAATTACAAGTGTATTGAGTGTTCTAAAGTTGTATGCTATCTGGTATGCTTTGATTTTGAGATTGGTATTTGGCAAATCGATCTGATCTCTGGTATAGGCTGAACCTGGGAGCATCCAGAAGGAGCTCCCTCTGGATGGAGGAATGGCTGCCTGCCAGAGGATCACTTTCCAGGATGAGTTTGATTATGTAAAAGTTTTGGGAGGGATTCAAAACCTAATAGAAATAATTTGTGAAGAATGGTTTCTTTTTGAGTATAATACAGGGAACACAAAATATTGATAATGTTGGGGAAAAATACCTCAGTTTCCTGTCTTATCAGTCAGTCGTAAAATATAATTGGCCCAGCTGCACAACATGGCACGAATCATTAGGATGACATTAGCCTGTCTTCACTCGTTTCTTTTCTGCTATATCTCACAGGTCTGAGACTGGCAGCTATTTTTAATCCTGAAAGCTCTCATATGCCAGGTCCCACATGAACTAACGCTGTCCTCTGTCTTATTCCACATCTGTCAGATCAGCAGCAGGTAACGTGAGATGTTCCAGACTCAAAAGCCAGCGACACCTGACAATACAGCTCATCTATCAGGAACAAACACAGCACCGTCCCGGTCCTTGAGTGACTGGAGTGTGCACAGATGAGCGGCAGAGCTGTCTTGGGACTTTCAGAAAAGCTAGTACTCAAATTTCCTCGCGAGCAGAGGTAGCAGCACACAGGTTTGTCTAGCTAAGCCTGAGTCTGTCAAGGCTTACATCTACCCTCCAGTCGCAGTTTCATTGGGTCCTGTCACTCTGTAATGACACGTGTAAAGTGGCAATAAGCTCAAAAGTGGAGTGATTAGAAGTATATTAGAAAATGATGAGTGGTGTCTGACAGCTGAAGAGGGACTAATTGCCCATCAGAGAACTAGGACAGAACTAGCAAGAGTTCAAAACACGCAAAAAAGAGGTGGCTCTTCAGGTGGTTGTAGTTCACGTCTGGCATTGCTGGTCACAGGATGCTGTCACTGCTTAGAGCTTAATGTTCAAGAGGAGCATAACATATCCTCAGAGTAATCCTCTGTGTTATTTATTAAATGTATAGTGACAATGGCAGCTCAGGAAATGATGCAGATACAAAGGGTTGGATCCTGGGAGAGTAAGTACCTGCTTTAGCATTTTCTTATTGTCTCGTGCAGGTGTTCTTCCACTGGGCTAGTCAGGCTTCTGGCTTGATTCCGCTGTGACCTCTCTTAATGTTCCTTATTCACAGCCATTCAGTTAGATCATTGAAAGAGCTCAGGTATGGACTGCAATTAACATGACGTTGTTTAATCTAGGTGTGCGCACTGGGATAAATCAGAGAATGATTTATAAGTTGGTTAGAAGGGACATGTGGAAACCATTTGGTCCATCCCACCATCTAAGGCAGAGCTAAAATTAGGTCACGTTGGGGTTTGCCTTGCTCAGATCCCTGTTCCAGCACCCGATCACCTCCCTGGCAATTATTTTTCAGTTATATCTGATTAGAACTTGTCCATTACTTACTTGCTTGCTTCTGGTTCTGTGTTTGCACTGCATTCCATTTTTCTGAGTGCTAAACTGCTGCTTTCAGTTGCTTCTGGGAGCTTCTAGAAGGTTCTGCAGCTCACAGCTTCTGTGGACTCTGATTGGCAGGTTTGTGGTTGTTAGCTGACTCTTGATTGGCTGGTTCTTGAACAAAAGAAGCCTACAGAGTCAGCCCTGCTTTGAGCTAGAGACTGAGTGAGATGAGCTCCAGAGGTCCCTTCCAACCTCAATTTTTCTGTGAATCCTGTTGGTAAGCCTTTAATACATCTCTTCATTGCTACACATGCAGTAGGTTGGAAGAAAAGTATAACAGAAATAGTCTATGTGAAATTTGAATATCCTACTTAGCATTTCCTTATTTCTTTCCACATGTTTTCCTGATCATGATTCCCCTTACTGAAGAGGAAACTTGAAATACTTTCCTGCAAGAATTTCTGAATAACTTTCCTGGCAGGAAAAAACCGAAAGCCCCAAACTTCTTTTCAAATTCTAAGTTTACCAATGGTATTTTTAAATTTATGTTTTGTTATCTTCACATTCACAGTGCAAACAGAAGAGCTTTGTATGAGGGATTGTTTTGGTGTTTGAGGTCAGGTGAGAGTGAAACAATAATTTATAGAAGCACCAGAAACATGACCCAAAACGATTAAGAATTTCTTTTGTTAAAGTCTGCAGTTTTTAACTGTTTGACAACAAAATTTAAAAAACAGCTTGGTTTGACACCTAATACTTTCCCTGGTTTCAACTATTTTAGTTGGCTACTTACTAAACCAGACGTAGTTTCTCTGTAGCCAGTAATGCCTAACTAATACAGGATTTCTCTTCCATAAGCTCATCCAGGCTCTTACTGAGCTCATGTCAACTTTTAGCATCAACGATACTCTTCAGCAAGGAGTTTCACATCCTAATGACATGATGCATTGATGGTGGAATGATGTAGGTTGGAACCTGCACACCTGTAGTTTATTTCGCCATCTAGTTCTTTTACACGAAGGGCTGGTGACTCGTCAACCAGCCACCTCCTCCATGCCACTCGCAGATCTCTGTTGTATCTGAAGGATACAGAGGAGTCATCACTTACTTGACCGTTTCTCGTAAGGAAGTCTTTTCATAACTTTGATCATGCTTGATTCCCTCCTCTGAAACTTTTCAAGGACTAGTGTATTCTTTGAAGTGAGAGGATCAGAACTGCTTGCAATATGCACGATATTAATGAATAATGGTTTCCTTGTGGTTGCTTGTGGTGCTTTATCTTGTTTTCTTATGCAATGATTAACACCTGCTTTGTCTTTCAGGCTGCTACTGAGCTGGTATTTTCACGGAACTATTTATAATAACCCCCAGTGTCTTGGTCCTGAATGGTAAGTCACCTCAGAGCCTCTTTTGTGTATGAAATTAGGGTTGCTCTGCTCACCCAGCATACATCACTTCATGTTTTTCTTCATGGAGTTTTGTCTCTCATGCCTAGCTGCTCTACCTTAAAATCCTTCTGCTCTTTGTCCTTTATCCTTTGAATGACTTTGTATGTTGAACTTCTATCACCTAACTACCTAACTGCATGATCCCTTTTCCATCTTGTGAATGTTCGACAGTCACAGTTACACATCCCTGCAGAATACCATTAGTGACCTCCCTTCTTCATGAGGGCAGATCATTATTCCTACATTTTGTTTCCTCTCTTTTAAGCCATCATTTATCCATGACATTCCCTCTTATGCCATAGCTTCTTGGTTTCTTTCAAAGCCTCAATGGAGAAATTAGTTGAAAGCCTTTTAGAAATACATGTAGACTTTTATCAACTTTAACTGCACAGAGGTGACCTTTCTGGAGAATTCTTTTAGGTTTGTGAGGGACAATTTCCTTTAACAGAAGGCAGGTTGAGTCTCTTGAAGTACATTATTATTGTCAAGATGTCCATTAATTTTTTTCTTACAGTTTCTATAGATGTCGGATTTCCAGACATGTTATTTCTCACATCCACTTGGCATCCTTCTAAAACTTGGTACCAAGTTTTCCCTCCCAATGCTCAGACGACAAGGTGATGTTAAGTGAATTGTTATTCACTTCTGTGAGTAATTTGGCTATTTGACTTCCCTTAGTCTTAGATGAATACCATTTAGTCTTTCTGATTTGATCTTGTTCGTAATGTAAAAATGTACCAAAATCTCTTCTATAGTCGCTTGTTTCAGACAGATCCTTTGCGTAATCCACAGAGAAGTATTCTGGAGTAAGAAACTCCTCTTTCTGCTGCAGGAACCACATGCAAAGAATTTGGCTTCTCTGAAATAGGTTTGTCTTCTCTGAATGCTTCTCTTGGAGTGTACGTATTAACCTTATAGAGTTTTGGAAAGGTTTTCTGCTTTTGATGTATATGAAGAAAACATTGCTAGCTTTGTTTCCTATTGCTTGTTGCTCCCTGCATTATTCTTTGGTTGCCTTACTGTGTACGCTTTATCTACCAAAGCTTTATCATCACTTCATTTTTAATGGGAGTCCTTATTCTGTCCAATAAGCTGTAGGCAGTGCTAAAACATTTTTAAGATCTTTAAGGAAATGTGTTTGAATATAGTAAAATATGTTTATTTCCTCTTCACTATTGAATTTGATTCCCTTTAAAGGTAATTTTTTTCAAAAAAATTTTTTCACATAGTCTGTATAATGTCAGGCACATAAATGTGTGTATATGTTTCTTTGCTTAATAAGGAAGGCTTTAATTAGAGGTTTAATATCCTGCTGAATCAGGGCTTGATAACTCTAACTTCTGAACAGTCTGAGTGGTATTTAATGTATCATCAGCTGTGAGGAATAAAATTTACCCCCCAAACACCTTGAGGATTCTAGTTAAAGCTAGTCAAACAGATCAAAGCTCAATTTAGCAACTTACATTGCTCTTTTCCTCTTTTTCCTTTAGCTATCTTAAGTAGTTATGTATACTTTGTTTTTCATTACAGTGGAGTACACACTGCAACATAAAATTACCCTGAAACCTGTTTTCCTTCCATTTCTAGTTACGAGTTATGAATCGAGGGATCTGATGTGGTTATCTTGTTCTTCTATTCATTATTGTTCATTAATTAGAACTCTAGGTTCAGATAGAGATTTATCAGGTAAACTGAAATTCTCTCTCGTTTCCACTTCGCATGACTAGTTTCAGATTTGCAGTAGCTTGTCTCGATCTCAGGTGTCTCTTTTAAATTAGTTTCCCCAGGGTTCTGAAGTTTTATCAGATAGTGGAATAGTAAACAGTTGTTCAGACTTCAAGCCCTAATGTTTCTGATTAAAGCCACGAAAGATTTGCTTTCCTATTACAAGTTCCAATTGAAGCAAAAATGCCAATTCAGGATTTTCTTCATAAATGAATTCTTCTTTGTAGAAAGAAAAAATAAAAGCCTGTATTTATTCAGCTTGTTTTCTTTAAAGATGAAATGAACTTGGAATATAAACTGCTTACTTTACAGCTATTTATTTGCTTGGGTGCTCTATTTAGCATAATTTACCAAGGCTTTCTGACATACAGTCCACATCTCTAGTCAGACTATGTCCAAAAGAACTCTTCAGGCATACAGCTTTACATTATTTTGGTTAACAGTAAGCTCTGCATCTCAAACCTTCCTATCTAGACAGAAGTATTAGTTCAATGCTTACAGCTTTGGCATGGACATGCTAGCAACACCACACGTTGGGAAAATGTAATTAGAAATGCTTCTTGATAACAGGAGGTATCCCTAAGGTATGAATGATGGAGACATATGTATGACCTTTGATATTGCAGCATTGAAGTAAAAATAGGCACTCAAAAAAAAAAAAAAAAGACTTCAGCATCACCTGAAGAGGTCAAATTATCTTCTGCTTTGTAGACACTTATACTGTTAACTTATTCCTCTTAGGGGCAAATAGATTTAAACAGGGAAATAAAGGCCTGGATTCACATCTATAGTCTAGGCTGGCACTGTGGCTAAGGTCACTTCTATAACAAAGGAAAAAACCTTAGAAGATATCTGGCTATGTAGCCTGGAGAGGCTAGAGAGAAGCCTACTGTTGTCAAGACCAGTAGCTATTATCAAAACTAACTATAGTGATGGGTAATGCTTTTGATGCTGGAGAAGGCTTTGGGATTATTATGAAGGCATGAAGACTACAGTAATAGTGTGTTACTGAACCTTGTAGACCGAGTGATGGAAGTGTTAGTGACGTATGTCTGGTTTCAATACCTGCGTATTAAAAATCAGAAAAATCAAGGATTAGGACCAAGGATTAAGCCAGGGTTTAGGAAGGGAGAATCTGAAATAAGGTTACAGATGAACTGAGTAATGCTACATCTACAGAATGCAGGTGGTGAGTTTTGGTTAAGTATTTGATTAGGTTTGGGCTTGGGAAAAGGCGGCTGTACATTCAGTTTATTGCTGAGGTCCTAATGTTCGGAGTGAGGGTTGGAGATGGCAAAAACTTGCTTAATGGATGTACAGTTTGTACAATAAGGTGAAGGATTTGGTAGCACGTATGAAAACTGGAACTGATGGGTGGGGTATGTTGGTGGAGTCTACGTGGTCTGAATTTGTGCCACTGTAGAGGTTGACCGGTGTTTGTGTTACAGCTTTTTTGTTACTAATATGATCTAAAGGCCAGGCTAGGTTTGATTGCTGGGGTTAATGGTTAATTTTAGTTTAGCTTATCACTTGGGTGTAGTTATACCCAAGGTCAGGGTAGGTCATGAATAGTTATTGAGAACAATCTTATTTATTAGTAGAGTCAGTCCTTGATCTCCTCATAGCTTATTTGTGCAAAACGCTGATATATGGTTTCTTCTTCTTTAGTCACAGTCCTAATGACTCTTCTGTTGAAAGGTAGACAAGCTTTATTTAATAGATAGATTGTCTGGGCCCTAGAAGACCAGCATTGGCTTCAAATTGGTAGGAATCATTCAACATTCTTGAACTTCTCTAAATGTCACTTTATCTTTGTGCTTTGTGTGTGTACAAATGTATATGTGCCAGTTCTCTCTTCCAAAGAAATAATTGCAGTCAGCTGCTTATCAAAAGTAATATTGTTGAGCCTGTCAAAATTTTCAGCATCATGCCATTGCCAGTTCATTTCCCCTGTCCCAGACTGTGTTCATTTCCCCTACAACACTGATCAAAACAGTTGGAGAGCTTGGCCTGCAGACTAGGCTTTGGCAACCACATTTAAGTGCTAAATTTGATTTTCATTTCCAAATTAGAGGTTACATGTTCTCATCATCTCCTGACTCCTGCTCAGTTTCCTTCTCAAGAAGCAAGATGCTACTGATTTCTTCCTTAATGCAGAGGTAGTAGTGCCAATAACACCCCTCTGGTGGGTACAGAATAAGGTGGAAGCCAAAACCTCGGAGCAGCTGCCTCTCACAAATTTGTGCAGTGTGCCACGGCTCTTGGCTCCCTGTTCTGTGCCAGTCTTACCGTGGGCTGCTGAATAAAGACAAATAGACTGTCTTCCACCCTGTAAATTGCTAACCAGTCCTCTGAAGCGCGGCCAGTTTGAAAAGAGTACTTTTTGTTTTTAAAAGCGTTTTCAACTGATGTCTTTAATGCCTTTTCATCTTAAATTCAGTCTATGCATTAGCTCTAACTGCTTCTGGTTTTTTAATTGCTTTCTCACTCCAGAGAAATTGAGGTCATATGAGATGCAGCAAAGATAAATTAATAGAAATTCTTTATTTGCATTGTTAAAGAAAAATAAGTCAGATTTGTAAATGTGAGTTCTATTTGCACCTCCACTATTAGAGTTCATTAAGTGTTTCTCATCAAATAGAAGGCATTGCTTGATGTCTCCAAGCTTTAATAGTTCTAATAGGAGGTTAGTAACTCTCATTTGTAGAGATATTCTATATAATAAATAAGAAAATCTAAGGCAGTAAAATTGAGAGGAAAATTTGGTAAGAAATAAATGAGAAGTCAATGATAGCTGAAAGCAATTCATATAAATGTGACTGGTACTAAGAGCCATCTGCGAAAGCCTCAACTAGAGAATTAATCTGAACTTTCTGAACTCTTCTCTTTTATTTCTGCTCTTTCTTCATATGTATTTGATTCCTGTCAGGCAAGCCTTGGCTCTTCCAACAGTTTTACAGAATATGTTGAGAACTGCAGTAAACTAGCAGACGTCTACAGTAACTTCCATACAGTCTTTTAAAAAAAAAAACTGATGGTGCATCTGGAATCCTGGGAAGATTAACAATTTGCTTTTTAAAATGTGATTGATTGCATGTTTAAAGATGTTTTCTTACATACTGTATTATCATCATAACATTAAATCCAGCATATCGAACAGCAGACAGAAGAGTTCAGCAAAAGTCCTAATTTATTGATTCTATAAGAAAATGGGGGTGCAGTTCCATAAATGTGCTTTGGAATACATGAGCCATCGTGCTGCAACAATCGTGCCGTTTCAGCGCATTACATTACAGTGTCTTTAGAGCGACTCAGGTCTAGTATTTCACCATGACCAGCAATTGCAATCATCTTCTCTAACTTGATTCGGCAGCTCTGCTATTCTGTATACCACTCTATATGACAACAACAATAGGCTAGAAGATATTAATAAGCTGAAAGTAGCATGAGGAATGTTGAATGGGAAAATTGGGTGAATATAGCTGTAGCGATATAACTCTCGGTATAACACATTGTTTCAGGCTTTCCAGCATCATTTAGAGTGTTATTTGTGTTTCCTTGGAAGTGGTTCGATTTTTAGCAAAACCAACAAAATATAAAAAAGGGGAAGAAGAAGAAAAAACCACCAAATTCCAAAGGTAGAGAGTGGTAAAATTATATTGGTTTGAGTATGCCAATACATTTTCCTGGTAGACATTCTTTAATCATATTTTGGAATTTCTATTGATTTTTCTTGTTAGCAGTGGCCAAAACATGATTGAATGTAGCATCTAGCTTATGCAACAGTGCCCTGAAATAGCACTCAGACATATCAGCTCAGCCCTCACAGTTAACACACAGAATCTGAGTACAAATTTCCAGCAGCATCAAAATAACTAATAAACCTTTCCCCTCTCAGGAAGTTAACAGAGGATCATCAGTCGTCTCCATCCTTCAGGATACTGCCTTATGTTATACTTTCCCTTCACAGGGATATCTTGGACTAGTTTACTGGTACGTAGTATGAATTTAAAATAATTTCTCTTGCTGGTAGAAGTAATGGTATCTGCAATTTTTTTTTATTCACCTAAACCTATGTAACTACAGCCCTGTAGTTAAATATATACACATAAAAATGTGTAAGTACTTGCAGAAAATCTTAATGGGTACATCTGCAAGTCTGTATCATATATATATCTAAAAGATTATTTGAGGGGGGGTTTGAAGCATTTTATTCTAAATAACATTCTGTATTTTCATATTTTTTTTAACTAAAAAACTTCATTTCTGCAACACGCCCCCAACTGTCCAACTCAAGAAAGCCACTGATTGTCTTTTAATTAAAGTCTACAGGACTAATATGTCATTAAATGGATAAGAAGGGAACTACTCTGTGTGCTATCAGAAGCAAAACAAGAAATGGTCTGAATTTGAAACTAAATAATGCTGATAAGTTGTTAGAAATTTTAGGAAAGGTCTTAGATATGTCTTGTATTTCTATTGTCTGCCCTTTAAAGTCTTCATTAAGTTGGAGATTGTTTTATAATCCCCTATGTGTGGTGCCTATTAAAATAAACGTGGCTATTTTTCTTCCATTTAAAATTCGGAAATCATTGTTTCAAGATTATCTTTAATGAAGTATGGCAAGATAGGACAACATTCCTGCGAGGTTAATTTTCACTTGAATGACATGAAATATTACATCGGTCTTCTGCATTACTTCTGCCACGTATCGAGTTCTGCTCCGTTACTGGGCCAAATCCTGCAAGTATTGTGACTAACTCTTACTCTGCAAAAGAAATAGGATGAGATCAGCTGAAGAGAAATGTTTGGCTATTTGGTCATAATGATTTCTTACTCTGCTTCTTGCATCTTCAGCCTAGGCCAGCCCCTCTGTATTGCTCAGTAGTGCCTTGTTTCTGCACTCCAAGGATAAATGGTAAAGCAGCAATGGAGACAAGCAGCAGTTTGACCGCCTCATTGGTATGCTGTGCCATGTGCTGCCTAAGAAAGCCATGAAAGCCTGAGAACTTGTGGAAGGCTACGGTTTGTGTTTATCGTTCATATTTTATGGATAACAACTTTGATTTTCAGTTGTGAAAGCAACAGCAAGTGATAGCTGGGAAGCTGTCAAAATCACTGAAGTGTTTAGCAGTGTTATTCCAGTGACTATGCTGAAGACTATCATCTGTGGAATTCAAAGCCATTAAACATAACTAAAGGCAGGTCCCTTGCTTACGTATTTAAAATGGTTGAATTCTTTGTCTGGAAACAAATATGAAAGAAGCAGTCAAAAAGAAAAGGATATGTGAAGACTGGAAATAAATATGAATTATTTGCAATACTCTTTAGCTTGGACATTTTGGCATTAAATGCCAAAATACAGAAAAACAGTGACATAATGATTGAGAAATTTGTCCGAAAGAGCTCAAAGGCACTAGGACCGTCCCTTTCCCATAAGCTGTTATCTACTGGCTCTCTAGGCAGTGCGCTCCAAAATTTACCTGTCTCAGTTAACTGTTACAAAGACTTCTGTAATGTCTGACCAGAGTCTGTCTGGCTGCAATATTAAGTGATCCACTGCTGTTTATTGTGCTCTTGTGAATGGAGAAAGCGTGACCTTCCTCTTTGCAATAGTCTTTTATACTACCTGCACTGCTATGGCTTTTGCTCAACTCGATCTTTCAGTCTATCTTTTAAGATAAAGAATAAGTACTGAGACTCACAGGGTAGAGACCTGTTATCTCCTTCCTACTATGTAATATTTGTATCCTTAACACTTAGGACACTTCTAGCTGAACTATACGGGCTCCCACAGATTAGCTGTTATAGCAGAATTCTTGACAAATTGAGAATGTTCATGTTGATGTTCCCTAATCAAACAAAATTGCTTCATTCTGTATGAGATTTTGCCTCATGGAGTAATGCTGAATGTGAATTTGTCGTAGAATAATCTATTCCCGAGTCAGACTGTGAGTAGTCCAGGCATATTGCAATATCTCTTAACAGAGAACATAGGTGGTGTAATATCTTGAGTATATCCCAGAGCTGCAGTAAATCCTCAGAAGTTCAATGTTATAATGCTCTGGATAAAACACTTCTTGCAGGGGAAAAAAAAAAAGTCTGGTGGAAAATGATAGTGTAGGGGTGCTCTTTGGAACCAATTATCTACACAGTGGGCATAAACGAAGACATGGTTAGGACACAGAAATTGTTATTGGATAGTAGTTGGGTAAATACTATGGAAAAGGAGAACAAACATTTAAGCACTACAGAAAAAATTTGTTTCTTTCATACACAACAATGGTGCCAATAATCCCATCTAGTTTAAGAGCTTCACTGAACTCTAAGGTCTGTAAAACACCAAAACAATTTAGGAGCCAGCTTCAGAGTCTGTGTGGCATGACAAGCTGTATGCCTAAAAAGATTTAACTGCCCCAGGAACACCAGAAGTCACGTAGCCACGCTTGGAGAAGCACGAAGGATAACGTTGCATTACCTTCCTCTGAAAGGATTTGCCGACCACCCTGCCATAGCAATGAACTTTGCTGCTCCTTTTTTCTTTTTTCCACTGTGCTATCACATATTAACAAATTTTAGCCTGTGAATTTTGCAGCTGGTGACAAATGCACTCTGCTGCAAATAGAATTTTATTTCTGCAGGAAAGAGGATATTCAGTTTTATGCAAGAAAAATGGAGAGAAAGATGAGCAAGACTTTTTAAGAGTGAGGAAGTATAGTGATTGTATTGAATGACTGTCTTTCACCCTGCTCTGCCAGTCCTCCAGTTTTGATTTAACTGTTAGCCTACACGTAGAAGTTTTTATAGGGCTTGGGAAGAGGAATAGAAAAGAAAGCCCATTTAGCACTCGGAAGCTGGAAAGAAACAGGGTGAGGAAATCCATTCTGGACCAGGGCTTCAGCAAATTTCTTAACTTAGGAGGAAGAAAAGACTTGCTTATTAGTTAAAACAGGCCACTGCTACTTTGGATAACTTACTCTTAAAATTCCACACTTTGACATCTGTGACATAAAGAATTTATGTTACGACTGTCTACAGAAGGTAACCACTGAATTTTTATTATGACTACGCTGACAAGACTGGAGTTCTATTGTATCTGCACTTGTGATAAAATTGGCTGGATTGCTGAGATTTGTGCTTCTAGATGACAGCCCTCTTAGACAGCTTAACAGATTTCATACTTCAGGGCTTTATATGCAGATTCTGACATTGCCTTTTTCTCACTGCTTCTTCTAGGGAATAGTGTGCTTTGGCATAAGCTTAACTTGCTTCCCCCCCTGCCGCCTCCCATACAAGACATCCGCACATATGATCTCTTGTAAATATTGAACTCCTCAGAGTTGTATCACTTCAGCGTCATTGTCAGAAATTGCCGTGTGATAGGCCCCGAAGCTTCTTGTGCTACAGGCATACTGCTCTCTCCCTCTGCTAGACTCAAATTGCTGGAAATGAAGAAATTCTCCCTTATTTAGGCCAGGTGGAGGAAACAGTCCCGCAGAAGGAACTGTAAGTTCAAGGCCAGAATCTGCTTCACTTCACGTTCGAGCAGTTCTGGTTTATTGTCCGTTGCCAGAATTGAGGCAATAGTTTAGTAAATGCTACAAATCTGATAGGAAAAAACACCGTGATTTTCTAGCTTTTTTTTTTTTTTTTCCTATCAGATTCAACACTTCTAAGGGCTGCTGACTAAATCCATGAGTTAGCACGTCTACATATTTGAACGGTCATATAGTGACCACACAATTTTCAGTGTTCTTTTATTTTAGTAAGCATAAAGCTTGCGAAATAAAAGTGGACCAAAATAAATACAACAATTCTGTTGAAAACATGCCTCTTAATCATCCATTTAAAGCATTTTCAGGGAATGGACATGAATAAACCCCATTTTTTCTCCCCAGTAGAGGATCTTCCCTCCTCCCCAAAAAGAAAATGGAAGAGAGGCTGCATAAAGTCAAACTGTTACACTTCTTTCCATGGTCAGAATATTGAGCAGAAAAGTTTTAATGCATTAAAGTCGGGTGGAATATAGAAGGCGTGAAGATCAGCCATGGTTTTATATTCAGAATCCTAAACAAAGGCCTAAATCTCATTCTTTAACTGAGAGTTATACAAAGAAAGCAGAACTAGCTCAAATAATATAAATTATTAAACACAATAATGAGGGAGAAGAAACCAAATGACCTTGAGAGGGCACACAGTGTTCCTCATCCTGAGTACTTGTTATTCCCATCCCTCCTCTACGTACGCTTTGCTCCAGTACTAGACTGCTTACAAATTCCGTCTGTACTCATGGCAGGCAGGTGGAATTGGGCGATAGGCTATCTTATTTCCTCAACAGCAACCACATGATGGTGCTGCAAGGCCAAGTGGAACAAATAAGAGTCTGCCAGGCTGCATACTGAGCAGTGACCCATCCAAATACCTCCTCGGTGATATCGCTACTCCTGAGAAAAGGAAAGCTGGCAGAAAAAGTTTAGTATGAGGAAGTGAAAGTCTTTTTCCAAGACTTACTGTCTAATTGGAGTTGCCTAGGTCATTCCAACCCTGGTTTCCAAACTTTTAAATTACCGTCTTGTTTCCTCTGTCACTTTGAGAGTGTACTAACATTTACAGTGCGCTTAAACAACTTTATCCTCAGCAGGACGGTTCAATAAGTAAATCATCTAGACAATGGCAACATTCTCTTCAAATCCAGCTTTATTCTGCTTTTTACAGAACAGTTTGCTTGCAGCTGAATCGCACGTAAGTGAATAGACAGAATGAAGAGAGCAATTACATCTGCTCAAGATAATAAGCATGAAAGTTATACTCTTTACCAAACAGATGAAACGAGTTTCATGTTGGTGTCTCATATTTTGTAAACACAATATAAAATCCTTATGCAGTCTTGTTGGTAGTGTCTGTCCTTGGCTTCAGTCTTTTACTCGTCTTAGTCTGTGTGCTAAGAATATTGCAGTGAAAATAAAAGCATGCTGCAGAAGAGAGGCAAATTCAGGCAAAAGTTGATCTGCTGGTAATTACACTCATACCAATGACTTGTCTGGCCGATATGCAGCCACGTATTATTTTTATTGTTTATACTAACAGATTAAACTGCGTCAGGAACAATGAATTAAGAATTATAGGGTCACGGCTTCTTGTTCATTTTCCATTTACAAATCCTAGTAAAAATATGAAGAAAAAACCATACTGAGCTCGTCTCTCAGTGTAAAATAGTTCTGTATTTTTCTTAGGCACACCTTTGTACGCGGTCAAAAAGCTTAGGAAATTTTAGGAGGACATCTTACATTTAGCAGACTGCTGCCTTATTAGGAATAGCATCTAATAGGCTAATAACCATGCAAAATTACACACCTTCCGGACATCTGATTTTGGACACCTGATGAATCTTATTAGACTCTCATGGCAATATGATCTTGCTTTTATAAAAGGAGAGTCCTTTTGGATATTCAGAGAAAAATGGAGGAAACCAGAAACAGAACAAGGGAGGATTCCTTATCCCTGAACTCATTAACCTCGAGCTTATCAACCTCAACGCAGGGAATGTTTCCAGGGAACGCAGCAGGGTGAAGAAAGACGATGAGACTTTTTTCATCTTCATATGCTTGTTGTAATTTTAAAGGGAAGACTATTTGTTTTTCCAAGCCCATCTGCAAAGTCTGTGGAAAGTTTGCATCACTGTTCAGAGACAGACTGGAAACAGGACTGCCCAAAAGTCCAGGACTCTGGGAAATAGTGTGCTAACGCTGGTAAGGAACCTGGGAAAGGTCAGCTGCTTTCACACAGCTTGGGGCAATGCAATGGTCATATCCTATTTCTGAGCCAGGGAAACACCAGTTGTACTCAAGAAGCATGTCAGAAAGTTAAAAATGACAGTGCTGCTCAGCACGAGGGAAACCTGAATGGACGCAGACCCAGCACAGAAGGTCCAAACACAGAGTCCTGGGCTGTTTCAGTGAAGGGAGTTTGCGTCTTGAGCTGAGTGGGAAAAAGAATACAAGTCAATGTATTGGTGGGAAATCATCAACAGGGGTTATAGACAGGAAACGATTTAAGTTTTTCCAGAGGAGAAAGCTGGCTGTTTCACTCCCTTTCCTGATACATGACATGATCTCTTCCTGCGAGATTTCTTTACCAGGCTCCCCTCAGTGAGAAAAAGAACTCATTATCCTGCTAAAACCCTTCGGATTTCACTCAGGAATGTTTCAAATCTTTCTCATCCTCTTAAGTTTTTCTTTGTAGCAGTATGAACTGTTGCTATCAAAGCAATCACCTAGTCTGTATGTGAACAAAGAAAGGCATTTCACAAGTTTCATATCATGCTACAAACAGTTCAGACAGCTGGATACTTTCTCTGACTAAATAATATCCTGATGCCTGGAAAAGAACAGTAGGACAGGATAAGGTGCGAGGTCGTCCTGGAAGCTGTGTAGGAGACAATATCATCTTAGTTCACTTGAAGCTGAGAGTGATTAGTCAGGGCAGTGATTACTGGTATTCTGTTTGCTTTCAGCAAATTAATAATTTTAATTGAAAAGTTTCTAATTTTTTAATAGCATCGCATCACAATGTGAGACAGTTTTGTCAGTGACAAGTGGTTTTCAGCTTCCAGGCTTGTGAACGGCAGTGGTGTTAACCGAAGACATCAATTTTCCTTTGAAAGGGACACAAATCTTCCTTTAAGATGACATGGGTTTCGTTTTGTCATCTGGTTTGCAATTCTTACTATCCTAATGAGATCCTTTAGACTCCGGTCCTCCTCAGACTCCATGAGATGTTTAGAGAAAAGCAGGTCACCAAGTAGAGAGTAGCAGATACTTATCTATCAAAGTACAAAAGGACAACAAGTTTAGTATGGAGTCAGGCTCCTATACATAATTTCTTATCCAATCGTCCCATTGTCTGTGTCGACTGACAGCATATTTTTGTAATTCTAATGCTTTGGCAGACATACAGAAGGTGCTTTGCCCACCCTGAAAATATTCTGTTGGAAACCATGAAATAGATTAAGAGTCAAGATTCTTTGATTTAGGGATCAGCGGCTATCAGTCCACTGCAGTGGCTGCTAAATAGCATGGAGAAATCCAACTAGCTGTTTTGAGTTACTCTGTCAGGAACAGCTGCGTAATTACAGCGTAAGGAGGATCATAACGAGCCAGTTCTGTTTGGATTCTTGGCTACTCTGAGGCTATAGTACGTGGATGCTCCATGCGCAGAAATTTTCCTTTCTTCTTTGAAAAATGTCACACTATTACTATAGCCTATACTTGTCATTTTTCTTTTTAGGAGCAGGAAAAATAATATTTCAGATCTTTTCTCAAAGGTCGACATCCACTGAACCTGTGTAAATTAAGGCAGAATTGGACTTACAAGGTGAAAAATTTAAAGTCATTGTCTGTCAGGAAGTATGATTCCTTACCTGTTCCCTGCATCAACATATAACCATCATTCCAGCACTTGACAAGACTGTTATTACAGACAGCTGTCATAGATACACTTTGCCACATTGATCTGGTATTGGCATATCACATATTTTATATCGGAATTTGACATGCCAGGCTTTGCAAGTTTTCTGTAACTTAGAATAAGTAGTTGCACAGGCATATGAGGATTTCTTTTTCAGTAGTGGAAAGTGCATGATCACTGAAAGGGAAAAAGTGGTAGTTTTTCAGTAGTGGGGGTTGCGATCAAGGGGTCATTTCTGTGAGAAGCTGCTAGAAGCTTCCCCTATGTCTGATAGAGCCAAAGCCAGCTGGCTCCAACCTGCCTCTGGCCAAGGCTGAGCCCATCAGTGACAGAGGTAGCATCTCTGTGATAACATATTTGAGGTGAACTGACCACATCCCCATTCTCCATTCCCCTGTGCTGCTGGGGCGAGGAGGTAGAGAACTCAGTTATAAAGCTAAGCCCAGGAAAAAGGGAGGGCTGTGGAGAAGGTGGTTTTTAAGATTGGTTTTATTGCTCGTTATCCTACTCTGATTTTTATTGGTAATAAATTAAATCAATTTTTTCCCCCAGGTCAAGTCTGTTTTGCCCGTGATGGTAATTGGTGAATGATCTTCCTGTCCTTATCTCCACCCACAAGCTTTTCATTATATTTTTCTCTCCCTTGTCCAGCTGGTGAAGGAGAGTGATAGAGTGGCTTTGGTGGACATCTGACATCCAGCCAGATTCCTTCCGATGTATTCTGCAAATTAAAAATCTAGGACAAGAAGATGTCATAGAATTGTCCACAAGGCTGTAGAGTTGAGTATGATGTTGCATACCATAGAAAGGACCGAAGTTAAGGGTTTGCTGTCAGCTTTCATCGTGTTTCTGCATCATTATCCACTCTGTAGTTCCTGGTACCATCCTCACAGATTCCAGGAATCACCATATATGTGATTAGAACATGCTGCAAAGATCACTTTGAAAAATGGAAAAACCACCAAGAATAGCGTATTTCTGAGCCCTCATATGATCTGACTCATCCTTGTCGGCACTCAAACTATCGACGGAAGATAGCATGACCTTTTAGCAAAATCTACCCTCTTTGGGCTCAGAAATCAAGAGTTTGTACTTGTTTGACTATGCAATAGGAAAGAGAAACGCTAGCCGTGTTCTATTGTGCTACAGGAGACCATTTGCTCTGTTGCTCTGTTAGGCAGATTTTCTGCTCTTTGAAACTCTGAGCACAAGACTGGGCCAGTAAGCCACTAGTAGAAGTGCCTGCTGGCTGGGACAAGTGGTGTTTGAAAAATATTCCAGGTTATTCCTTGGCTCCAGACCCGAAAGGAAAGCTCTCAGATCGTCAAGAAGTGGCTCATTATAGAAAATAGACCTGCCATCCTCTGCTGCCGTAAGTATTTCTACATTTTAACATACTCCTGCTTGAAAATGGTCTGCCCAATTTAGCAGTGTTACGTGAAGCTAACCTGGAAGATGCATACTGCATACAACAAAAGGAAACCCCTGAAAATTAGTTCCTTAGGCTGCCCTGGGACTTTAGAGGGTCTGTTTTATTGGCAGAGCTCCTTTCCACTCCACCCTGGTCTGGGTTAGAGACTGCTGTGTTAGCTTCACAGGTATGTGCATCCTTGTGCATTCAGGTGTTACCTCTGATACACTCACCCAAGATATGGCAAAGATCCGTCCAGGTGAGAAAGCTGCTTAAGCACTTTTGCCTATCAGTGGGGTTTGCACCTTCATATTAAAGACTGAATTAATACTACAGTCTGGGTCTTCCTCAATACTCCAGGAGGATGGTGAGGACGAGGAAGCATGGGCAGGGAGAACGAGCATGTGAGTGAAATGAGTAACGCTGCACGCCAGTAGCAATGCCAGTATGTTTCAGGCAGGTTGTCCAGTATTATCTCCTTCTTGCATTTCCAGCTCATCTTTTGATGGTACAAATGAATGAGTTAATGTCAGCGCTGTAAAGATTGAAGTCAAGATCTGTGTAACTAAGAATTCTGAACAACAGAGATGAATTCAACTGCATCCGCTAAAAGGAAATGTGCTGTTAAAAATCCTGCACATAGAGGATAAAATGTGTCAAGACTGAAAACAAACAAGCAAGCAATTTTTGACCTTAGTAAGGTCTGATGCCTTTCTGTCTAGAGGGCTTAATCTTTTAATACAGAGCTGTAAAGAACAATTACTTTTAAAATAGGTTACAGTTGCAATCTAAGATGATTTACTATCGGGCTTATATTGCTGATGAGAGTTGGGCTGTTCATTTGTTGGATTTTTTTGTTTTGGTGGTCTATCTCATTTAGTCTCTCTCATTGTATTTTCTGCCTCCTACAACTCCTTCATGCTTCCACGTCAGCAAGTAACTCAGCTATGTACTACAATTTGTTGAGGATGTAGCAGTAGAAAAAGCATTACCCCCTTCAGAGGTGACATGTAGTGCATTACCTGCGTGTGCAGTATTGTCAGGGGTGTAGTTTCTGACCTGCAATGCATTATCTGCTCTACTGACTTCGGGGCTGTTTATCACCAGTGACATATCTCTCTGCAGGAGCCTGCCATTCTTCTTGTGCCTGCTTTAATAACACTAAATGCAGACATACGGTCTGAAACTAGGTGCAAATTTGAGAGTGGAACGAAAACAGATTTTTCTTTTCCTAACAATTCCCTTCAACGTTGTCAGCTAAACGTGGTGCCTAGTAAGCTGCTTTTGCTACGGTAACAAATATCGTGTTAAAGAGCAGAGGCACTGCGAGAGTGAAATTAATTATGTATGCTTTATGCTTGTCCAACTAACCACGCCGTATTCCCAATGAAATACTTAACACATCTGTGCATTCCTGAAGTCAAATAACATCACTATAATTTGAGACTTATTTTGAGCAGTGAAGAAAAGGTTTTGTTACACCTGCAGGAAAGCTCTTCTTTTGGAGGGTGCTTTCTGCCATTCGGATGCTTTGATTGTGCGCTACTTAATTTAGTCAAAATTTCTAATTGAGCTTATTGGCAGACTGCCTGATATTTGGCACAGTAGGAATCTTTAAGTTTGAACCTTTGGGGATGTTTTCAGAGGAACGTATGTCTTCTATTTCATGCTTTATTGTGGCAGACTGATGAGAACTTTTAAAGCAAATGACAGTTGACATAAAATAACCCACACTGGAGTTTGTTCTCCCACTGTTGCATTTTAAATGATAAATTTCAGATATTCTATTTCATTTAGAATATGTGAGTATTTGATAGGATGGTAATAGATGGCAACAGCAGCAAAATAATTCAGTCATGGAACAAGAGGCTAAGTGTGAGAACTCTTAACGGGAATGGTTTCCGGCTAAGCAATCCGTGGTAGACACTAGAGCAGTATTCAGTACCTGAAGTAGTTAAACAAGACAAACATTATTTGACAGAGCAGTATGTGTCATGGTCTAAGCAGGTATAATGCGATGAAATTAAGAAATACGAATATTTAGGCTACAGGCAAGACTATTTCCTGATACTGAGACTAGTTTAAATGGTCTCTGAAGAAAAAAAAAAAAAAAAAAAGCAGCTCCCAGCAGGGAATATTTAACACCATGCTGAACAATATGCTAATCCTCACAGGAAGGTTACAGAATTGTCAGCAGGATGAACTGGCTGATCCCTTCCATCTCTGTTCTGTTTAATTTCAGTATCTCTTGAAGTTTCCGCTTAGGAGAATATGTACTTCACCGCTTCATTTTCCTGTTTTCTTGGGAACTGTCATGTCTATAGCCTAGAGAATGACCTACTGCTGCAGGACATAATCTGTTTGCTTCTCATTGCCCTTGATTTTCACAAGTAGACTTGTCAATGAATGGCTCCAGCTGAAGCAGTTGAGCTCAATTTACCTAGTTACATACTAAATATCTCTCTGGTATCAACCAGATGCTTCCTACTGACCTGGAATCATCAACTCTCCAAAGCACCAGGACTCTGCAAATGGATGTACACAAACAAAAAGTGTCCTTTGAAGTCTTGTCATCTCCCTTCGACTCTCCCAGGGAGAAATTGTCTGTCCCTTTTTTTGCCTCTGGCAACATGGAGATAATTCCACTTAAATAGGAAACTTGTGTGAAAAATGAGACAAAACCATGCTGAGAATGGTTTTCAAAATGTTCTTCCTAACTCTCCAAAGCATTTTAGGTCAGATGAAAGCTTTCTATACTTTTCTGCCAGATCGAGGGTGTTACATCCATCTGTTTTTCAGCACTGCTAGCCTCTACTCTTTTCCTAAACCTGTATTAAAGTATGTTCATGCAGTGTGGAAGGAAAAAAAAATGCTACATTTTAAACTTTTGGGTTGATGTGATGACCTAAATTAAATGGATTAAATACACTCTCAGTAAGTTCACAGATGACACCAAATGGGGTGGGAGTGTTGATTAGCCTGAGGCTAGGGAGGCTCTACAGAGGGATCTGGACAGGCTGGATAGATGGATCAATGCCGATTGCATGATGTTCAACAAGCCCAGTGCACCGTCCTGCACTTGGGTCACAACAACCCCCTGCAACGTTACAGGCTTGGGAAAGAGTGGCTGGAAACTGCCCAGCGGAAAAGGACCTGGGGGTGTTTGTCGACAGCGGCTGAAGATGAGCCAGCAGTGTGCCCAGGTGGCCAAGAAAGCCAACAGCATCCTGGCTTGTATCAGCAGTAGTGTGGCCAGCAGCACTAGGGAAGTGATTGTACCTCTGTACTCAGCACTGAGGAGGTCACACCTTGAATACTGTCGATTTTGGGCCTCTCACTACCAGAAGGACAATGAGGTGCTGGAGTGTGTCCAAAGAAGAGCAACGAAGGTGGTGAGGGGTCTAGAGCACATAAATCTAGAGCACAATTGTCATAAAGACAACTGGCTTTGGAAGCTCTGCTGGTCTTACAATTTTCTGTTCTTAAATCCAATGACCTTTTGAAATGTGGAAATCCATTTGTATGATTCAAAACTCTGTTGTCCTCAGTTCTTTAACATGCCTCTACAGAAAATTAGAATGAATTTGGAACTTCTGCGAAGTCATCAGAAACCTCTAAAAATATAAGGTCTTTGGGTCGAATTCATAGCGTTCAGAAAAGCAGTGAGAAAACAATCTAAATTAATCAAGCATAGGTGCTGGGTATCTAAGTCTGCAAATGCATCCAATCTTAGTCCCCTTTTCCATATACGCCTGTGGCAAATCTTCATGTGCTAATCCCAGCTTTGCTCCCGTTGTGGGGGGGTTAACGTTTTTTTGTCAAAGTAACAGCTTGCAGCTTCATTGCTTATTGCTATTGAACAGCATAACCATAGATACTTCTGGACAGTTTATTTATAAAGATCAGAGGGTAACGTTTACTGTGAGAATCCCAATGTAGTTGGTGAATCATGAAGTCTTCTTCCTATAATAGTCTTTCGTCTTTCTAACATCTTATGATACTGAACCGTGAGTTAGTTTTTCATTACCCCTCTCCTTCCGTAACGATCTCTGGATAGTTTGACAAACTCAGTGAGGATTTTTTTTCACCAAGAGATCTTTCAAAATTTTGCCTAATTGTACGGAAAGTAAAATAATAAAAAAGCAGTGCTGTGTAATAAACACTGCTGAAAACAACTTCCTAAGATATGATCCCCGTTTAATTTATGATAAAATTGGAATGTTCCCATTAACTTCAGTGTAAAGTAGATGACAACTTTAACGATACAGCGTGCGCTGTTGGAGAAATGAAGTAGCAGCTAGTAGTTTGTACATTTGTGATCATTGCAATTTTAGTGTAAAATACGCTTGCTTAAAGTCACAAATCTATCCAAATAATGTAAATCATTTGACATAATGAGAAGTTATTGATCCTTTTATTAGGTAAGTTGTGTAGCGTGTAAGCATTCCAGTCATAATAATGAATGTTATATAAATAAAAAATAAATGTGATCACTTCATGATTCATACTAGGGTTTGTGAAGGTATTAGATACAATGGATCTGACTCAGAAAAATTTCATGTAAATACATATAAGTAAGTGGGGTAGAACGTTATGCCTTATTTTTTTGGGAAAGCCATTCTTTGGAGGTCAAGATCTGAATTACCTCTGAAGATTTGGAAATGTTCTGAGGATAGTGGTGATGAGAGACCAAAAAGAGAAGAGGTTTGCCCATCCAAGGAGAAGGCATGAAGGTGTTTATAAAGTTTTTGGTATTGAATAACACTTCATCAGAATAAAGACCAGAGGGGAAACAGAGAAGTCCATAAAGACCAGAGAAAACCATAAAGCACAGTCCCAAGCACCACTGATGAACAGGCACTTCCTCATTAAGAACTTGTTACAGTACATATATAGAGGTTCAATCAATTTGTTTTATTTTAACGGTGCACCAAGTGCTTCCCATAAAATTTGAGGGCACTCAGTACTTAATTGAAATCAGCCACATATAATCCTTGAACTCAAATAAATATCTAGCTTTTCAGAAGTAATCAGCTGAACCTTACATACATCAGTATATACAGAATAGCATCAAGTCATTTTTTCAATAATCATGAACCTGTACGTACTATGTAATGATTAATATACTTTTAATAATGGACATGTCAATACTGAGGACCACTTTAGTCAAAGGAATTTTTTTTAAACAGGTTTGAAAGTGGAAACGGTCCAAAGCTTACTGTGCTGGTTCTAAATATACAGGAAAAAAAAACCAACCTACCATATTTACTTTGTTCATAGAGAATCTCAGCTTTGTTTTTTCTCGTGTTTTATTATGAAACTGCTTATGTTGTTACAGTCTTGATAAAAACATGACACTATACAATATGCATCCAAAGCGGTGTAACGCCTTTCTTTTTCAAGCTCGTTCGTATTTGCGTAAAGTGGGTTATGTCACGCGGTGCTCCAGTTTCCCATCTGGAAACTGTTCATCTTTCCCTGAAACTAGGTTTCTAGCTTCTGACCCTTTTCCTGCAGTGTCATTCCCTCCCTCTGGTTTAGGACCTGGAGCAGGCTGAGGAGCCGGACCTCCACGGACACTGGCCTATTGCAATCCCACGCATAAGCCTGCCTTTACTTCATGGATTTTGTCTTCTGTGACAAAAGAAAATGGGAAGTCTCTTTTGAAGGAAGGAACCTTGCTTCTCTGCTGTATTGCATACCGAATAATTGCTTACACCTTCCCAACTTTTCCAGGTGACTATCCATCATCGGATTGCCTTGGATATCCTAACATGAGTAAATATATATGTCAAAGGTAAAATATGCTTATGTTAAATTCATACAGTCTAATGAGGATCTTCGTTTCATTAACAGCTAGTAGGATGTAGTTCCTTCACTTGAACACACTAGGAGAATAGAATAAATAGAATCATAAATAAACATTTCTAATAGCTTGAGTATTTCTTGAAGTGTATAGGATCTGTTGCTGGAGGATATAAAAAGAATATTTATTTAATAGAGTTCCGCAACTTCATATATATTGGAGCATGTAAACTGCTACAATGTATTATAATGTACACAAAACCCAATATGCTCTATATAGAATCCCATCTGTTTTCAATGTGATGATTGCTGATCACGGCACGCAGCGCACGTAGTGTAAACAGTTTGCTACACACAGACCAATATATTCTAATTACAAGCCAATAAATTTCATATACAATCCAATTAGTTGTCATAGATACTCTTGTATTTAGCAAATGTAACTGATCTGTTTCAAAGTACTAATTTAAGTAGACCATTATTTAATTGACAGGCCAATATATTTGAGGATAGAAAATGGCGTATCGTACACTAGAAACAATATAATGAAAATAATACTTCAAAATACAATGTATTTGTGTTAGTTTGATAAATCAAGTAGCTTCATATGGGAAAGAGTACCATGACTGCCCTTGAAGTCCTCTTCCTAGCAGTCCTTCTGTGGTGCTTCATTTTGTAGAAAGTTATGTCTAAGTCTGTGCAAAATGCATTTAGATATAACTAGATCTTACGGATACACTGACTCACTTAGCTCTCGAATGAACTGTCACACTTGGTCAAACTAGCACCAGAATAACTGCAGAAGATCTTACTCGGCGATGTTGAGGAGGAAACAATTAGCACGGTCCAGTATGGTACCAGTGGTTTAAAAAACAATCTACGTATCTCTGGGGAAGGTAGCGCATTTCCAGAAATGCTAACTTCAGGAGAAAGCCATTAGAAGAAAAACAAGCTTCTTCACAGCAGTTTGTTCCAATGACCAATTTAAACCCAGAAAGAAGGTGGGGAAAATAGGTCTTCCTTCCCCCGCCCGTCCCCACCCGCTTCTGTGATGATGGTTAAAATTTGGTTCCTGAACTGGGGAAGACACCACCAGTGGCTGCACAAATCTCAGTACTGCTGCTCTGGGGAGACATTACAACCCAGAATCGCAGTACAAGGGATAGAGTCTAAATGCAGAATCACCCCGGGTTGCCTATACAGTACACAGCCTGTAGCATAGGATGTTGACTGATTAAAAACCAGCTCCGATTACTCGGAAGCTCTGGGCTTAATGATGGAGCTGCACTGATTTGGGACAGATGAAATCCTAAGCAAAGCATTAGGGCAGGTCATGTCAAATATTCCGTGGACTTCCCTAGAAAGGTTTGTCTTGGAAATTTTTACTGAAGGTCCTGAACACTACATCTGTTGCACCTATTACCAGTTGCACCTTCATTATCACTAGGTGTAGTATTCAGATTTCTTAACATTAAAATCAGCTTTACAGCTCTATGATGACTGTATTTAGCTATCAAAAATCTAGCATGTGTCAAGTTGGTAGGATGAGACTGGCTATTGGGTGAGTTAGGAAGAAATTTCCAGTTCTCTTTGAGTCCATTTTCACCTGTTGTAACAGCTATGATTATTCCACATAGTTGCACTCAATTCATAAAAGGCATTTTATCTAGTCTAGCTGGATTGAAAGCTGTAGCCTTGTCTCTAGCAATAGTTACTAGATAAGTTTTTTTCCTTTTAGTGGTGTTATTCTTTGCATTAGTAAATTCACGGTTAGATAATTTTTTTCTTCCTACTCAAAATGCAGAACATGGCTCTTAGAACTGCCTTAAAGGCTCCCCAAAGAAGGAAGATGACACTAAAGGGGAATTTATTTCAAAGCAAAATTGTATTGCTTGCAAGAGAAAATGAATAAAGTTGGGAATTCCTAGCAGAGAAGCCTTAAGACTCCTTAGCTTAATATTATTCCTCTTTCCCATTCTAGTCCGATCGCTGAAGAACAGCAAAATGGCCTGAAAAACACTCTGCATAAATAATTGATTTCCTTTACTCTGGATGTGTATTCTCTCTGCATAAAAATGTTCTTGCGGAGTACAGTTTGTAAGGCTGGAAGAGTGAAGGATTTGGTCTTTTGTTTAATACGCGATGGTTTCCTTTGGCTTTCCTAGCTGTGCTACGTACTTCTGGCTAACGGAAGCTCTTATGCACCAGGAAATGATGGTTTTGATCCGGGGCTAATGATCTGAATTTGTATCACAATTGGTTTCTTCCAGATTTCATTTTAAGCTCATGCCATGGTTAGGACTAGGCAGTTCTGCAAAATTAGACTGCAGGCATAGTTTAAGAAGATAGCTGTTTGATAAACCCCCAAACTATGTGAGAGAACCGTGTTGATTGTGCCTTGGCACGTTTCTGAAGACCAGAGAGGGAGGACCTGATTTTCATCCCTTCAGAGAGAGCAAACAGCACTACTGTTCGCTTCTCCGAGACGTAGATGCTGTATCACACAGTCCCTGATACTGTGCATTCATGCACTTGATAGCTGTAACGAGAGCAGCTATTTCCACAGGTCTCTGCACCAGGAAAGAAATACCCTAAAGAGTGTCAGGAAAACTTCTAACACACATCCTAGTTTTATTTTGATGGAACCAGATCACAATTGTAACTCACGGAGTACAGCAAGGAGAGCCTGAATTTTACAGGGATGAGAACAGAATATTGAGAATTAGCATTTTGTACAGTTTTGTAGTCTCTTCTGCTGCCTTTCTGCCAACATGGATGGGTGACTGGTATCACCTCTGGTCCATCTGGAACTTGAGCCTGTCAAAAAAAAATACAAATCATGATACAAAGTAATCAGCTCATGAAAAAGTTCAGGCTGAGATTTATTTCTCATTTGTCATATCAAAACCAAGAAACCTTTTATTCAGGAAGCTGGAGAGTATTTGACATTAATCCTGCTGATATGCGGGGAGAATAAATGAGGAATTTTTGTTGTTCGTGTGTTCATGTAGCATATTAATGATTTTGATATGAGGATATTTGGCTACTGTCTAACATATTAAATTAAATTGTCACGGCCTTAAGACTGTTTTTCTCTGCCATTGTTCTAGTAAACTTATAACTGTATATGATAAAAGCATGGAGAACAAGATCAAGTGCAGTTCAGACAATGGAAAAAGTCATTTCATTAAATCTGTTTGGTTTATTGACACACACACACACACACACGTTTTCCTTTTTTTGATCAGCAACCTGCTTCACGTTCTGTGATATTTGTGTGACATGTATGTACAATAGTTGTTTAATGACATCATTACTTTTGAAAGGAAATCATTCAGCATACTAAGAAGAAGCGATTCAGACAAAAAGCCAAAACCCTTTTAAAAAAAGACAAGTTTTTTTTTAGACCAACAGTCCTTCTACGGAAGGTGAAAAATGTAACATGGACTAAATTTAACTTCGCCACTGTCTCCAAAGGTAATAATGTGTCCACCATCTGACTTGACTAATATTTACCATCATTCAGGTCCCACGGGAAGGACTATTCATGAGTGATGGTAGTTTGGAAAAACAAATATGTACCCCTCATCTCGAACAGACTTGTTATTGAAAGAGACGTATGAACTGCAATATTGACGCAAACCACGGAGCCGTCTCCTGAGCTATTAGGGGTGGCTAGAAAACGGTGAGTTTGTTTTGTCGGCTATTCAAACCGATTTCCTACCGCTGAGTGATTGACTACAATCGTTACAATGCAACACCCTCAGGTGGAAGTTTCACCAATGGAATCTGAGAGCAGAAAATCTGGTTTCTCATCTATTCGGTCTTTGACTTTGAAGGACTTGTATGCACAATAGAATCAGATTTCTTTTTCATCGTTACATATTTTCATCCCATGGCTTGCAAAATGAATTGATTTTTTTTTTCGTTTGGGGGTTTTTTGTGAGTTGAGGATAACCCACTCTTCCTCTGGTTAGCTACTTCAAGAGTCTCATCTTGATCTTGCAGATCTATTCAGATGGTAATTTAGAGAAATGCAGGCCTGAAATGGGGCAGAACTGCTTTCTTAGGTGGAAGAGAACAAATAACTGGTGTATGTTAGACACACCAATTTGGGTGTAATTTGCAGCTGCAGCTAAATGAAAGAGGAGCAATATGAGAAAGCATGTTAGAAAAACCTAAAAAATGGCAGCAGATGAATAGAAAGATAAGGAAGGAGAGGAGGATAAAGTGACCCTCAACATCAACATCATACTCCTCAGGGCAAAGGACTTACAATATGTCCAACTCCCTGCAGCCAGACTGAAGGCATCAACACTAGGACTCCCAAAGAGAAGCGTAAGGGTGGGTGTAACACCAGAAAAAAGGGATGAAGACTTAGAATCCTGTGTATAACAAAGCTACAGAGTGTCCAGGCCCATCGGTTGTCATCCTAAGCCCGCACATTTCTGCACAGCATCCTGTGTCCCCGCTTCTTACTCCTCTACTATCGTACGCTGCACAAAATCATTATGCTGCAGTCCTAAATATCTCATAGTACACAGAGCAACTAAACTGCTTGTTACTACTACCTATCTAGAAAGAAAGGCTGTACCACACAAAGATTACCAAAAGAAATCAGGCATAGCCACTGGGTCTTTGGAAATGTTTCTACTGCAGCAAAATCAAGAGAAAACCAAACCTGTGGGTAGTTCATGTAAAGCTGGGACAGAGCCTGGCCAGCCTCAGTCCTGACACCTTGCAAACTCGGGACAAAGCCTGTGGCCTATTATTAGCAATGGTAATTTTATACTCCTATAAAAATACCCTTTCTTTTCAGTCATGGCATGAAGGTTACAGCTTTTAAGCTTGAAGGCTTGTAACCATGCGGAAGTGAATGAAATGTTCATTTGGTGCTGCTGATTCTGGAACAACGCTTTTAGCAACTGTGAGTAGAAAATTAGGAGTTTATTTAAGATAATGAGCCTTATAGCACTTTCATCATGTAAATGCAACAACTAGAGACGCGCTCAAATCAAGGTAATTAAATTTTATTGCATTAACTTGTTAAATTCTTTTAATGGCATTAACTCCAGAAGATGCATTTTTCAAAACTCTCTCTGAAAGACACAACATCCATCAGTGGCTTACACAGGTCTTCAGTTTCTGCCCTGCTCCTGAGCATTTTCCTGCAGGAATAAGCAGTGCAAGAAGCAGATCCAGTATAAAAAGCAGACTAGCCCTATAGTTTGGGGATGATGTCCCCTCCTAGCTACTATATGCCCAGAGCATCTTTTTCTGCTTATTCACTTTCACAGGATGAACCATCATGATAATGTTACCTTTATGTACGTGGCTGTATGGCTTTACGTATGACAGAAAAAGTTCGCCTGCATGTTTCAGTGCCTAATTAGATACCAAATACAATGTCCTTCTAATTGGAAGGAAATAGGTGATGTAGTGAAGATACTGCTTGGTAATATTCTGAACTTAGTTGTATTTAAGTAGTCATAACTAAAAACTGTGTAAGATGCATAATGACAGTTGGCTGATATTTACGGTGTACTTGTAATGTCAGCTTTGTAATTTCTGACCCCTTAGCTTTATAATCGGGTCCCTTGGATGGGCAGCTAAAGAAAGCCAGCAGAGACATGTCAGTCTGTGCTCTATGGTTTGTATTTTGCACAAAACAAGTTCATGGAAAATACACAGAGCAGTGGGTGCTTGATCACGGGATCCTCCCATTTCTTCTGTAGTCATTAGACTTCAATGTCGTGCTTAAACTAGCCTATATTTAGCTCAATTAATTTTTATGCCTTAAACTGAAATAAAGTTGCTCCAACGGGAAGGTGAGGTTCTTTATCATGCACTGTAAAATTGCTAAAATGCCTTAGGTAGTGGACTGAGATGCCTGCACGTTGAGTTCCAGAGGCCTCTCTTCCACAAAGGGAATTCACCCCACTGTCTCAGATGTAAAGCATGGGGAGAATGCTCAAAAGGGGATCCACATTATATTTTGCTCAGCTGAGCAGAGAACACTGAGGCCAAGGGGATGTTACCAAAATCTCCAAATTATAGAAAAAGTGCAAGTTATTAACTCAGAAACAATTGCATCTGGCGCTTAGAAATCTAAGTCCTATTCAAGGTTAACTTTATGTGCCACAGATAAAGTTCCCTCCCTGGATTAAAGGCACATGAGCGCCAAAAACTAGAGAAAAAGATTAATAAGGTCTGTTCAGTTCCCACCTGTTCTTCCATAGATCAATCTGTCATTGCTTCCTTTGATTTTACTGCAACAAAACATAACTTTAGACTTGAGTATAAATCTGACTTGCAAAGTTTACCCATTGAAACATAAGATATGAGACTACAAAAGAGAAAGTCATATAACAGAGTGCTTTCTTTACTGAAGCAAATCCTTTTTCACTCCTTAGAGAGTGAGATAGTATAATGTGGAAAGATTGCACTTCTCACATTCTGGAAGAACAGTTTATTCGTTGTTCTGACAGCATTTATTTGGATCTCGAAGAAATAGGTTATAGGAAGTATGGGGAAAACATTACATTTGCCATGAATTATCCTCCCTGGAAATCCGTAATATGGAATAATTTCAGTCAGTCAATTTCTTTTGAAGAATGTTTCTGGCATCAGATTCTTATTTTGAGAAATAGATGCTAAGGGTAGTTTCAACAGAAAAACTCAGCACCTCAGTCCCCTGGAAAAAAAAAAAAAAAACAACCCAACCCAAACAACCAACACTGGGAAAATCTGCGGCTGATAAGAAAATCCTGGCTGGAGATAACAAGAAAACAAATGACCTGCAAATGCAACTTTCTAGAACCAGAGAAATACAGACTAGTTTAGGTTGGAAAGGACCTTTGGCCATCATCTGGTCTGCCCCCTTAAAGATAAGGCTTAGTTCGGAGAGGCAGCTCAACTCTTTTGCCTTTTGACCTTTGAATATCTCCAGTAATGGAGATTTCACAGCCTCTCTGGGCCTTTGTTCCAATGTCTGACCACCATTTTTGCTTAGCTCTAATAACAACTTTCTTTTGCTAGAGCTTATGGCCATTGCCACTAGTCTTGTGCTTCTCTCAGAGAAGTCTGGCCCCATCTTCCATATGAAATACTCACTAGGTAACTGAAAACAGATACTAGATCTCTCATTAAAAAATATTTGGCAAGGTGCTGAGAGCCAAAAACTGGGCAAAATGTGGTCCAACAAATGCCAGGTAAAAGAGAATAATCCCTTCTCTTGACCTGCTGCCTATGCTTTTTCAAATGCAGCATTACATGAAGTTAGTGCTCGTTGCCACAAGGCAACGTATCATCAGTGTATCATCATGCTGCTCTATCATTTTCAACTTTTCCACCAGGACCCCCAGATTCTTTTCTGCAAATCTGCTTACAGGCCAGCTGATGCCCTCTCAGTACTGTTGCATGAGGTTGTGATGTCCCTAGGATGTGTCTTTGCCCTTGTTGAACTTTGTTGATAGGTTTCTGGTGGTTCATTTTTTCCAGTCTCTTGGGATATTCTCAGTGGCAGGGAGGGCAGCCGGGGAGCCAGCATTGTTGAGCCAATTCATTGTCACCTGTAAGCTTGCGCAGGGTTCCGTCCACCCACCATCGAGGGAGCCAGCGATGTCAAACATGAGAGGCCCTGGTAACTGCCTCTAAATAACGCCACTTTGAGTCGGCTGCCAGGCAGACTTCAAACAGCTGATGCACTTCAGGTCTGAATTTTGCTCTCACTTTATTTTTAGAGTAATTTCTTGATCTATTTAAGGAATTCCAGAAATTAACTGTAATTTCATTACTTGTTATATACAATAATAAACTTAGTTCTTCTCAGAGCTCATTGATAGTACAGCTAAAATACGTGTTGCATACAGAGTATGTCCTGATTATCTACCTGTGAATGTTCCGTTGAGGCTGTATAGGTAAGATTTGTCATGTTCGTTTATATCACAAACGGCACAATGACATTATAGAGACCGGGGCAGAAAAAAAGGCATGCTGTACCTTCTCATCTGAGATTTCTAAGTCTGACAGTCCTTATGGTGCTGTAGTGCCCTTAAACTTGCTTTGGGAGTCTGAGGCAAAAGCAATCTATACTTTTCACTGTCTGTATGCCTCGGCTGGCTGACAGCTCCCCAAAGCCCAGGTGATCTAGACTGTCATAAATTTTTTTCTCAGTTCTAGGCTTTAACCATAGCCATCTTTGTCTGAGAATCCTAAAATCAGAAACTTTTAAATTTTTGATTCAGAGACATCAGTTTCTGGTGTTAAAAATAATGAAAAGAGAATATTTAAAAGTATTAGAAACGGTGTCCTTTCACTCTGCTTTCTGCTACTTTACTTTAAATATCAGTGTTCCCTGTATGAATGCGGCAGAGTGTAAACAAGAGATCTGACCATGCAGAAGTTGAAACATGTTGTAATGAGATGGCAGCACATTCAAGACATCAAACGTTTGTAATAAACAACCCTTGGCTCTATTTATCACTACCCTGGGATATCTAGACACAGATGCTAGTCTTGAAACAGGACCATAAAAGTGAAGCCAAATGCATTCAGAAACCCTTTTTCTGATAAGCACGGTATCACAGAGGTTTTTGCATGAGTAAAATGAATGTACTATATTGAATGGTACCAAAGAGTAGATAGGAAAGCCTGGTGACAGATTATCAGCGCTTTGGGGGAAAAAAAATTCTAGTTACGTTAGAAAAGGAGTCACTGAGGTTTGTGTGGCAGTAAAATAGTTACACAGTGAAAAAAAAAAATCTACTTTTTTTAAACCGGTTTTCCTAAACATAAGCTCTTACAGCTCTGGAAAGTCACACAGTTACATCAGTCTCACTGAAGGACACAGACCTTATTAATTACAAAATTCCAGTAAGGAAGCTACACACAAGCAAGCTTGCTTAAAGGCGCAGGCAGCCCAGACAAAGAGGGCATTGCATTATTCTATAATCACAAGTTGATTTCATCAGGTGATTTAATATACTATGTGTAAGATTCAATTCTTAATATATCTAATTCAATTAGGTGATGTTTCTGGTTTGAAAGGTGAGGCATCTTGATTGAAGTGAGGTCCTGGATGCTGTGGAAGCTACATCTAATGCAGGAATGGAAATGGCTGATTCGCCAACTGTTATGTGAGATTCAGGAAGTGGCATCACAAATTTATGGCTAACATGTCATTTAGAGTGCAGCCCACTGCATGGACTTTTTTTCCTGCACTTCAGTATGAAATCACACGTTTGCAGTATGACAGAACATATTTTGAAAACAAGAAGAGATAAAAGTGCTATTAGAATAATCAGATGGTGAAAGAGCTGCTATGTTTGGGTGCACAAACACACAGTCTGCTTTAATAGCAAACAAAAATGACTAAGTTTGGTGAGGGATGGAATGGAGATGTTTGGGGTGAATGAGGAGAACTCACACAGTTGACAATCACCTTAGATTTTGAAGGCTTTGCCAAATTTGTTCTGCTAAGGTGGCAAAAAAAAAAAAAATATTGAGAAAATATCTTTGCAGATAATCAACAAAATTTAATCAATTTTAAAGTCTGAATCTTTTAAAGCTCAGTCAAGTATCATCCTCATTCTCCCAGCAAATCTTAACATACAAGTTTCACGGATCAGGAAGATGAGAGAGGCTGGAGGCCAAAGACACAAATAAACTTTGGCATGTGGGGAGAAAATAAACAAAACCAGAAATATTACATTAATATGAGCCACAGACAGGCTGCTCTATTTCAAGTTCACAATTTTCCAACATTTTAGGCAAGTGTAGTGCAATTGCCACAGACGTAGTGTGGCAAGAAAGTGCTGAGTTCCCGAAACCAGAAAACGAAACACAATGTTTTTCCCATTATTGGGAAACATTATTTGGATGTTTTCAAAAATGCGTGTCTGAAAAATACCTGTCTTTTGTTTTATTTGACGTACTAATCGTACTCAGAAAAGACAGAGGCAATAAGGCTTGAAGAAGCTGTGCTGCTTCTGCCGTTCATCCACACCCTGTTATCTTCAAGTCCTATTGACACTGAGTCTCTTCTGCAAGACTAATAAGAGCAATGAGAAATATATTCCTGTCCTGATTCTGTCTGTTGCCATAAGTGGAGCCACAATGCGACTGAGCGCTTTTTCCCAAGGGATCATAATAGACAACAAGCTGAAAAAGATAATGCAACCCCAAGGATTTTCCCTCTGTACTTCAGGGGAACGCTTCACACCGTAAAACATCACATTACTGGAATAACACCAAAAGAATCTCTCTCCATCTGCTATATCAATACAGCTACACAAAGGCAAGAATTTTTACGTTACTGTACATGTTCCGACTCATGTATTGACAAGATTTCTCAGTTCCATAAGTCTAAGAGGATGAAAGTTTTAACTTCTGCTGCAATGAATACAATAAGCATTGAAGGCTCCACCATAAATTGCTTTTTCTTTACCTTTTCCTGTCATTGTACAGATAATAAGTTGTCTTCCTAATGTAACCAGTTTTATTACATTCTTGAATTTAGAAGAAGACACATAATCACCTTTGCACCATTAGATTTGATTTAGTTAAACTAAGAAACTCCAACTGCAAAGCACTGAACTGTACATTTCATAGGCTAAGTTTAAATGAACACGAATATTTTTCAATACTAATGACTTGAAGGGGTTTTGTTTTTACAGTTATGCAAATAACTTTCCTAGTTGTTTCCTACAGAAAATTAATGTCAAGGATATATTTAACAGTATGGAAGTGGCATAACACAGAGCAGCAAAAGCAACCAACCATGCAGCTGAAGTTCTGTTCTTAAAATTCAAACCTAAAGTGTTCCGTCTTTTAGACCTGTGTGTGTTAAGTGCTACTCATACATAGCAGAGGATAAAAATACTAGTTCCATTAATTCAAAGTAGTCGTACTACTATGAAATAATTTCTAAATTAATGAAGATGATTTTTTAAATGAATGGACCTCTAATTTTTCAGTTTCAGACATGGTTTTGTTTTGTTTTTTGATTATTACATTTCCTCCAAGATAACTCAGGTTGAAGAAAGATAATACAAATATTCTGTCTTCTGCGATCTTATACAAAATATACAAACATCGAGTTTAAATAAGTGAACTGTTTAATCCCTTCCACGACTTCAGTAACTTCCCGTGCTTCTTTCCAGATGAAACAGCCAATGTGCAAGTAGGGAATGTCACAGTAAGACATTCACAAAGACAGACACGCACAAGGTGGTTATAAAAGTGACCCTCTGAGCATGTACTTAGGATCTCTGCAGGCCTTTACAACTCAGAGTGAATCTTTTGCTACCAAGATCACAAAATGATTGCTACAGGAATGTGCTAGACAAAAGCCACCTTTGGAATAGATACATGAAGAGCGCTCATCTCTTGATTGTACTGCACTTATACCCAAGGGAAAAATGGTTTTTTACTAAAACAGCACAGTCTGTGCATACCAATCAACCAAATCTGGCTGCCTCTCTAAAAATGTAAACTTCCAGTAACTTTACAGCCCCTACATTTTCTCTCTCTTTCTCTCTCTTTGATGTTTTAACTTTCCGTTTAATACACACACGTAATTTTTTAGGCTTTATAATAAAGTAATTATGAAACCCCTCATTTTCTTCTTGCCTTATTTCTTAATGAGTCTCCAGATTGTTACCTCTGTGTGTACAGATACATATATTCACGATGAGGAATAAAATGAGTTGTTAGGGAGAGGAGAAATACCTGATAAGTACTTCTTCATCTCTACATGAATTCTCTTTACAACCTAGATCCTTGCTTTGTTGGCAGTTAAGGTTGTTTAACCAAGGAAAAAGTCCCTCATATAGCCATATAAAAAGCAAGTTCTCTGAGTTCCCTTTCTTTGCATGAAGCAAGTAAAACGGTTCTTAGTTATGCATGTTTCGATAGACTCGTGTTGTTAAACACTGCGAATGCAAACTCAACACTCGGTATTTTGCTGAAGCAATCATAGGGTGTAAGGTGAAGAAAATTCGGCAGTGAAGTCAGATAGGAGTGAAACATCATCTTCTTTTATGATTCATCTTTCACATGTTTAACTTGAAGGAGTAGCTCTGAATAATTCTGCTTTGGAATGAAGTGTTCTACCAAAGCCAAACAATGTGAGAGACTTGGACTGAGAACATACCATGAAGGCTGGATCCATGAGTATTGTGTTCATGAGGTACCTGCAAATGTGTGGTTTTGCAAGTGCTTCCCTGAAATGGTGCAACTTAATTTGGTTCTGCAGAATCATCTGATTTTAGGGTGCTTAGTCATTGATTCGTCAAGCTCAAATTACCTTCAACAAAAAGTCACAGGTGCCTACTAGTTCATAAGATAACTATTAGCCCTGATTTAAATTTGAAATTACTATAGATATCTCAACAGTTTCAGCATCCTCTGCCTTTCCAGGAACTTAACAAAAATAATGAAATAACCACTACAGAAAATCCCATTCACTAACATCTGTGCTTGTCCAGGATATGCGCCTTGATCACAGACCCTTGTCGTTATAAAATACTTCCTAACTTCTCTAACACTGTTGTGAGAGTTACATATTTTTTCTTTGTCACGTTTCTGAGGGTAGGAAGGCCATTGTCCTTGCCTGCTGGTATAAACCTCTGATAACGGATGAGTAGGACATAGCTTCAGAACGGCAAGGTTTTCAAAAAACAAATTTGTTAGGCCAGACCTTCACGATGAACTCCCACAGGTCTGAATTTCTGAAGCTGTTCCTCTTATTGGGCGTGTGTATCCTAGTGTTTAGTACAAAATAAACCTCATATGTTCAAACAAGTTCATTAAAGTTGCAAGCGCCTGTAGCACATTTGTAACAGCTTGCCCAAAGGTTAACATTTATAGTTCTGCACTGCCAACACCCTCCTTTTATGGGGTACATTTGTATGCTAAATTGCCTATTATGTTAAGCTGTAAGTTCTCATTTAGCAGCATCAGGAATGAGATTTGACTATAAGTGTTTAGATTTTATTAGTGCTAGTCTTCTCAACAGCTCAAAATTCCTACAGGCTGAAAATTTGCTGCAACCGCTACAGAGGTTCTTGCGTATGAGCTGTGTTTAGGAAGAGATGAGGATAAGGAGCATGTTAAAAATGTAAGACGCAGCTCACTGGTTGGAAAAAGGTGCCTTGCTGCATCTCACCTCTAAGCGAGTCCTAAATGTCATGTTTAAACAATGATTGCATCTGAAACAATCTCAGTAGCATCCCTTTCTTGAGTTAACAAGACAAAAAAGGTCAGCTGAAACTACTCCAAGAAGCAGGGTGGTTTTATCCGTAAGTAAATACGTCTGGTTGCTTTCCTTTTGCTGTAGGTTACTTCCCGATGCATGACCTGATAGAACGAGGGATGATATCCCAGCCACAGAAACTGAAATGGAGAATTTTGGCTGTGTATGCAGTTCTCAAAGGTAAGAGAAATGTATTTGCTAACGAAATTGTGTACCGCTCAGTCTCCACTTGCTAACGTGTAGGTCTCGAGAGATCCTGGGGCTGAGGGAGTTACCAGTGACACAAAAGCCTTTCGATTCTAGGTCACCAGTTTGCCAGGGCAGGGGCCTGATTTTAGATATTACTTTAGAAACATTCATAAATATTTGCTCTCCTTAGTAGCGACTGAGATCTGTCAGTGGTGACTGACTATTGAAAGTGAATTGGCAGAAATAGCAGAAGCTGAAGTCCTTAGCCCAGGCTTTCGCTTGAAAAAGAAAATATAGTGAGAGCGGTTTCTTTTAGAACGCTCCTGTCAAAGACAAGAATGTGAGAACGTTAAGATGCTGCTCTGCTGCGAAGTCTTCTCTAGCATGCTGGAAAAGAGCATTCGGAAGAGTTGTGACCAGGCCAGATTGGCAGAGTTATTTGAGTTCACATAGCGGGTGTAAGAATGACGTGTTTGTACATTGTCGAAGCGCTTTGGAAAATAAGCCATTTTAAACCATTTTTGTTGTTGTAATTATTAGACTGCAACTAGCTATTCACCCCAAACGGGAGTGGAAAACACAAAAATGGGGCTTCAGGTTGTTCACACAGAAAAAGAAATATTTTCTGAGCAAGAATCACAAATGTATTTTGATAAAACAGGAAGTTTTTAGCAGCAAGTAAGAATGATAAAACTAATATAAAATCTGGTGCGCACAACCCGCGGCTGAGGAGGGCTGTCTCAATCGCCCATTAAATAGGATTGCAGTGACTCCTGAGCGTGCTCTGCAGAACTCAGAATTTTCCCGTGGTTGTAGGAGTGGGAGTGAGGAAGGTGCTTTCCTTGTAAAATACAATATCATTTCGAAGATACCGAGGTCTCACATGAAAGCGCTGAGGTCTCTGTAGGAATCTGCCTTACGGAACGTGCTGACTTTGTTGCCGGTGAAGGCTGCAATCCCCAGCAAATGCAGGCAGCGCTTTACCTATAAACACAATCTGGAGGGGAGACACTTGAGGAAAGTAGCTCAGAAAGTTTTTTTAAAAAAATGACCTATTTAAAGTTATGTTTTTCACATCATTTAAGGAGAAGACTTAGTTAATGCTACTTAATCAAAGTTCTCTGCAAATAACTTAAAGGTGACAGGTCAGCAAAGACAAGCTTATTTAAAGACTGTATTTTAAGATTTAAAATGCTAAGAGTCTTACCAAGTCTAATCTGCTAAGAATTATAATAAAGCATAAGAGAAGTTCAAACCTTATTTATTTCAAGATCAGATTTACTATTTTTTGAAGACCTTGCAGGCAAAGAAACAGACAAGAATTAACAGCGACGGTTTCTCTAAAAGCATTCGGCCTCTCCACACTGGTGGTTGGATGATGATTGGCCACTTCTGCCGTCCAGAATATTTGGGATTTCTGGTTGACAGTTCTCTAGGGTGTAAACTGTGTTTTAGGCAGTTGAATTTACTTTCAGAGTTGTTTTTTATATAGACATAACGTGACATAACGTCTGTAAATGCGCTGCAACACTGTGCTAATTCCACGTTCTTCTTGGTCATAAATGTGTTTTTTAAATAGCTGCTGCTGTAGTTTGAAATGAAAATGGTGACCTTAACAAGCACTGTCGTTATTATGCTTTCAAGGGACTTATACACACTCCCATTCACTCGGATATGCTATATCTGAATAGCTTGGTGTTCCAGGCCTATTATTTTGCTGAAGTCACTGAAAAAAAGCGGCTATGCATTGCCCTGTGTTGCTTTCTTCAGATACATTTCATAATAAACCACTGCACAGTAGGGCTCCCATTTCACGTTAGTAATTGGAATGGTATTTTAATTAGAAATGTGCACCTAGAACTTTGCTTTTCCTATGTCAGTGTTAGACGGTGAATATGTAATTGAAGAACAAAGCCCAAGTGATTTTCTGATTTTTATTAGGATGAGGAAGAAGTGGGGGGTATCCAGTGAAGGCATCACAGACTCCTGGAAGGGGAGAGAGTTCATCGCTATAATGTGGTGCTCACAGCCAGGAAAGGAGAAAGCATCACCTAATGAAATGGAGTGAACCGCAAGTTCAAAATTCTAAAGAAGACTTGACATAACCACTGATATATTACTAGCCTAAATCCGAAATATACCTCAGCCTTGCAGCTGGGTCTGTGAGAGTGACAGGATCTGAATGCCCTTTTTATATCTCAACGTTATTTGAATTACAACAAGCTCAATAAGGGAAGAGTGGCGTTCTGAGAGAGGGGGGAAAGATCACACTATTATGCATTCTCTAAGTCAGTGCTATCCCAGCAAAAAATATTCGAGGACACGTTTTAGATCCATTTGAAGATTTGTGAGGCATATGTGTCAAGAATATTAAGAAAAAAGCAACAAATCCTGACAGCTTTTAAATACCAAATGATGTGCTTTAGTTTAGACTGAAGCAATCAGTGTTTGAAGAACGCTCTTTATAACGCTGTCTCTCCTTCTGGAAATTACTTATTCAGTGCAGGAAATTTCTGTTTGATTATTTCTGCAGGTAAACACTGTATTTATTACATTCAGAAAACAACAGGAATTACATAGCTGAGCCTACACATACTCTTGTAGCATTTCCCTTCTCCTTTACATGTATAATAAACATGAATTATATATGGAGACAGCCATGCTTTGTTTAAACTGCTGCACTAACTACTGCTTGACAGCAGTAAATCAACGGTTTGCTTTCTTATACATCTGAACGAATGCAATGACTGGAATAAACAATTAATCTGATGGATGCACAGGAACTCTCTGCAGCTAAGTAGAACTAAAAGAATAACTGTTCCGTTGTTCGTACATTTGTCATTTGTTGATGATCACACATTATTGACTTTTTGTATCATTTGTCTAATGATTAGATTCTCAAAGTTATTTCAAATAACTTATTCAGCATTCACTTCAACTGATGTCTGAAAAAAATTCTTTTCTCAATCTCCAACTAAAAAGCCAATTAAGATCCGCTTTGGAAGCTATTAACCAGATTCCAGTTTCTATTTTTGCCACCTAATTAAATGAAAGGCTCCTGGTACTACAGTAACCCTCAGGCACTTAAGGTGTTAATATTTTTAAAAAGAATGCCAGTATTTGTATAAATTAAATACACATACATATGAGATAATAAATCTCTGTGTGTGTGTATATATATATAAATAAATAAAATGACTACTTGCTTAGTAATTTGAAAGACGAGCATGCACTCCAGTTGGGCTATAAGGCTGTTTGGATACATCAGGAGAAAATAAGCGAAGGAAATTGTTCAGAAGAGCTTTCATTAAGCTTCTGCTACCTGGTGCCCTGAAGGTGTCATGGACATCGTTAAATTAATGGAGAAAACAAGGCTGTCTGTACAGTGACATTCTCTGGACAAGCGTGAAACATTAGATAATAAACTCGCAGAGTTGTTCCATTTTGTATCTCCTTGTTTTAGAAATGGAGGAATTGGAACCACTTAAGTGAGAGAAAGAGATGCTTGGTGGGATGTTCCTCTTTCTCCATCTTCCTTGCTAGGTGAAATCAAGGAACAAAGAAAATGATCTCTTTAGGACTATTACCCATTGTGCTTGCTGAAGCTCGTGGATTTCTTCATTAAGTGCAGAGACGCTGGGTAAATTCTGGAAAAATGCTGATTAAGATTGTCCTTGCACACACACAGACCTGATTGTTGCATACCTAGAAGGTAAATGGGGTCAGTTCCTGTCCTAGGCAAACTGTTTACCACAGTTGAAGGAGTGCAACAAGCAACCAGGATAAGTGGGCCTTACATCTAGGGAGAAAAGATTATGTATTTCTCCCCTACGAAGCTTGTGCTTTCTGTAGTATAGGCTACAGTCTTACATTAAGAATGTTAATCATAACTTACGCAACTTAATCATAACTTAAGCATAACTTACCACATGACTGAGATCAATGCATGGAAGACATTCTTGGTTTCTGCTTGAGGCTCACAGTGACCAAATCTGTTTGGTCAGAAGCTCCATAGGCATGTCCTGAGCATTCAGGAAGACAACTTATTTCTACCCCCTCCCATTCAACTTGCCAACACTACTGAGAAATGTGAGGCTGCTTTCCATTTGACAGCAGTGTAATCTCCTGTACAAAACCCACGTGAACAAGAAATACGAGTCGCTGACACATGCTCAGGTTTCTCATAGCTGCTGAGAATTATTACTCTGTCCTGCTGTGTGCTGAGGCCACGAATGCAAAGCCTGGTTCTGCAGCAGTTGTCTGCTTAAACTGGGGTTGCCTGGAAATCTAGAGTTCTAGATTGGATTTCAGTTGGTGTCTAGCATGCAGATTGGTCAAGATTCTGTGAATTCAGGCATACGCAATGAAAAGCCTGAGCCAACAGCTGACGTACAAGTCATCTGCTGTTCTCTGTCCTGGATTTCAGCGCACTGGATATGAAACCACTTACTTCTTCCATCAAAATAAAGTTTCTGACCCGTGTCATCTTTTGTAAAACCTTGGCTATCAGTCCCAAAAGGTAGCTGAAACCGTGTAACACCTGCAATTTGAAGGTTTGTCTCATGTTTAGGAAAGTTAAACCTCCAGAATCTAAATAATTTTCAGGTTTAGTTTGCAAATAGCAGTAAAGTCTGTGTAGGAACAGTCCATGAACCCAGCTGCTTGTCTTTTTGCAATTAAGTGAAAGGCTAGGTTTATAGGGAAAAGCAAAAACACCTTATTTTTTTCCTACAAGTTTTGACTTTCTGTCTCAGAAACAAGCTAATCTTGTGGCCGATAGCATTCATGGTTAGGAGAAGGGAAGTGCAGCTTCTCAAAAATTCATCTTATTTTTTGGCAGATCCTTTTAACATTGGAGGTAAGAGTAGCTTAGAATAAGCCCTGCATCAATGTAGAGGTTAAGATGGTAAAAGTTTTTTTTATTATTACGATAAAAGACATTTACTAAGCTATCTAATTTAAAGAAGGTATATCTGTCCACAGAGGTAATATTGCACTTAAACAGGAGCCTAGATTTTAGATAAAAATTTGCTTCATAGCCCAAAGTCAGAAATGACTTTTCTGTGGCAGATGGGAAAATATTACCAAGACCCACTCCTTTTTGAAGCATTCCATAATGCAGATATTACAGTCTTTACGTCCAGTGAGACTTGTAAGCTTGGGGAGGATGGGGCAAAGCATGCCACAAATTCCTTCTACTAGGAAGAAACAGCATTATTTAGTTGTTTCCTTGGTAATATTTATGAATACAAATTCCCCTACTGGTGAAGGAAACATCAAGAGTTGATTAATATCAGCCTTTTTTTGTCTTTTAAATTCTTCTCTCACATTGCTTTTCTTTGTACTAGCTAACGATTTTTTTTTCAGATTGCTTAGATCTTCCTGTCTGCTTTTTTTGGTTTTGGGTGTTTTTTTTTTTCCTTCCACCAAAGCTACGCTAAGCCAACAAACTTCTGAACTCTTTGCCTAACACGCGCCTTTATTTCAGGTCTATCAGCTATTAATATGTACCCCAAATAGGGATTGAAGTGTTGGAGTTTATCATGCCCCAGAACAACAGCACGATGCTTGCAGGTCAAAAATCCCTGCAGCCTGGATTTTCTTCATGCCAGTATATTAAAAACTGGATGGAACAAAACCCAACAAACCCTCTTGATTTCGTCCTTGAACCCCCACAGAGAGAGCTACCTCCTGAAAGGAGCGGAGGTATTTTTCCTGTAAGTGACAACAGACTTATGTCACTAGTTATAAGGATCTGATGTACTTTAATCCTTAAGGTTATTCACTGTGTTTACGGTTACTAAGGCGCTCCATGCCTCTTGTGCTGTCACACGCATTAGCGTGCTTACAAATGCAAATGGGCATACCTAGCTGAACTACTACTAAACCGATAATCTTCCAGTTCAGTTTTAGGCTGTGCTAAAGGTTTCTTAGAAATTGTTGTAAGTACACAGCATGCTGAAGCGGCCACAGTCACCAGATTCGGATGGCTCATATTTCATAATAATTGTAAAGTATAGTCCCTCATTCGGTGACCTAAGCAGGTGTGGTAGCTCAGTGTGTATTTCTCCAAATTACTCTATGTCAAATGGACATCTCATTGAAAAACTCCGCTTGAAAATAAGAGAAGGTGGCTGGTTGAAAACTTCCAAAGGTAAACTTCTGCTTGTTTATGAAAACATAATTACCAAGAGAGAGAGATGACGTGCGTATGACGGTTGGATAAGGCTGGTGATTACCAAAAGCCAAATGACAATGAAAATAATATAGGGCTTTGAATTAAGACGACCTAATTTTATTTCCCTTCTCCCACTGACTGGCTTTCATAACTTTTAAGGAAGATGCAGTTCTGCATGACCACACCGGTATTGCATCCCCTTCTGAGCTGTGAGTCCTCCTCTGCATTTTTTGTGAAATATAGTGAAATTAAAATGACTGATAATTGAGTTTGTAACACAGTTTGGCAATCACGAAGGTGAATCTAGTTTTGATACAGCCAGGAGACTTGCTGGCATTAATGTTTGTTATATTAGTGGGAAAGAAAAACGGCTATTCCCAGGTAATCCAAGGCCTGGGTGTCCTTACAGTTTGTTTAACCTCTTTACAGATGTTTCATGGAATGTGGACAGATAATTGAGTGCAGGATGAGGTCTTATTCCTGGAGTGGCTTTTAGGGCTACCGAAGTAAATTTTCTCAGTCTGATAGCATCAAGAAAGTTTTAAGTAAATGCAGTATCTTGTATTGCAGTCAAAGGATATGAAACATGGCACTGTAATAACAAAGGCAGTTTGATTGTCAAGAAATATGCCGAAGGAAGCCAAGAGCGCTCTCATTAAAAAAAAAAAAAAGCAATCAGAATTCAGAAAGGGAAAATTGATTCTAGTTTTTAAATCCATGAAACTGCATGCAGTAATAAAATGCGTTAAATGCGGTAGAGCCTCCTCACTACTTCCTTTTCCCCGCATATACAATATACTCACTGTCTGCCTCAGTTCTGCGGAAGGTGATAATCACTTGCTGCCAAAGCAAAAGGAAAAGCGAACCGTTATTATTCTCACGGCAGTAACAGGGTTTTTTTGCAGTGAAGGAGCGCGTGCACTCCAATTATTTGACTTCCTGTCAGAAAACTGGATGTTACTGTGTTTGTTTTCTGCTTCCCAGTCAGCGTGCTCTCAGCACTGTATTTTCTAATCTTTCTGGTGCTCGGGCTGACATTGCAGCACCACAGTGTAGTCTGTTACCTCCTGTCACATCTGCTTAGATCTAGAGTAACATGTATATACTCAGACACAACCTAATGAAACACAGCACACCGGCAACATAAAGTCATGCTCTTCCTTGGCCTTGGGGACAAGCGTCGAAACCGAAATTCCAACACAAAAGACATTGCAGGCAGGAGTGCATTTGTTTGCTGGATTCATCAATTAAATGACAATATTCCATTTTCAGCAATGAAAACGGTAATATTTAATGAAAACACTGCTAAATGTATGATTTCAGCTTATGTTTTTTCTCATTTCCTGTTTTTCAAATGTTAATGGGAAAGTCATAAACGAACAGAAGGCCACCCTAAGACATTCCTACTGCTTATTAGAAACCAATTCAATACGTGATTAAACAATGCACAAGCCTTGTTCTAAACCTATTCATGAAGTGAATTTATTCTGTAGAAATAATTTTTCTGAAGAAAGATCATATCTAGAAAGCATGTCATGACAGATTTATCAACAAATGCAATTAACCTAAAAGCTAGAATGTCTGCACGAGCGAAATTGTAAAAGAGAAATTGCTTCATGAAGTTAATGATAATGTATTATGTCTACCGATGATCCAGCCTTCTGATTCCAGTTAAGATTTAAAAAGAAAAAAAAAAAAAACAACCCACAAATCAGAATGCTTTGCTCTGTCAAAACACAAAAGAATATGATACTTCTAAACTTAACATGAACTGAAGGCTCTTAGAGATCTTACTAAAAAGAAATCGTAAGGTGTTTATTGCTGGTGAGGATACTGGATGGCTATGCTCAGGATATGAAGTTACGTCAGTGGGAGGGGTCTTCTCTGCAACCACAGAGCAACTTTGCATCGAATGGTTCGTGCCTTGTCTTTTCCCCTCGGTAAGGGATCAAACTGGGGGACACAGACTTATTAAAACCTTTTATTAATGAAGCTGGTATTATTAATAGAACCCAGGCTTTATTTTTAATGACAGATAACTATACACCCAGTGACGCCCCAAGCAGTTCAGTCATACACACACTTGCATGAGGCGAGTTCACGGTTGTGTGGATGGAGTAAAGGGTAGGCCAACCACACGGAGAGCCACGGTGATGCCGGCAGATTCTAGGTAAACGTGGAAGATGCTCCAGGGTGTGTGTATGATATTGGTGTCTTTGTTTGAATACAGCAACCATCACCTTCTTGGATGCAGTCCAAGTGATGTGACCCGTTGTTGATGCTACTGTGTACTGGTGGCTTTGGACAAATTCAGCAGATTTTTTTGGCATTTTATCCATTTTTGCAGGTTCAGCAAGACCTTTAGTCTCCAGAGCTTATCAGACCTTGGAAGGCTTTTAAACACTATGTCTCAACACATACATCCCCTCTCCTCAGCTCTTTTCTGGTAACTCTCTCCATCCACACACATTGGTAACTCCAGACCCATTTCACAAACCATCACACCGAAGGGTGTAACACACAACCGAACTTTGAAAAGTGCATACAGAAAATGCAATGATAACATTGTATTCCTGCCAGGTTATGCACAGAGGGTTGAGATGTACATCCATATTTTGACTATGTGGACTATAATGACAATGTTAATTTATGATCAAGATTAATTTTCCATGCCCTGCTGGATTAACACAGTTGCAGCCCGTTTTTGGACAGACACCTGAAGTCAACTCATGTGTGCTGAAAGGCCTAGTAAGGAAAGAAACAAAAGCTGAAGAGCATCCATTCGATTTTATTTCTTTTTTTAGGTTCTAGAGAGGGAAAACCCCTCCATCTATTTTATTTAACTATTGACCATATCATTGATACTTGGGCAATAAAGGTCTCTCCTTTTTTATTGGGGTACTGCTGGATCTTGGCTTGCTCATAGTAGTCATTAGAAGAAGAGTTAGAAAGTTGTTTTTGCTGTTTGAGCACTGGCTGCTTGTTATTTTTTCCATGCTGTGTACAGGTTGCTGTCTGTTAAAAGACAAAAGAAAATCAATACAAGTGTTGAAAAGGAACCTTGTGTATTCAACTTTGCAAACAAAGTTCTTAAATAAGCACCAAGAAAAGTAGTACTAGAAAAAATATGAATGCCAGGCTTAATTACCAGTGTACACGTTAAGCAAGATTGCTCTTTCAAGTATGGCAAACCGAGTGGAAAAAGCAAAAAAGTATTGCCAGGAAAATAAAAATGGACTGATAACATGTATTTGGAGTTCATCTATGTTTATATCCTTTCATAATACTGATGTATCTTAAATGATTTGTTGATACAGAGGAAAATTAAGAAAGAAAAAATAATTCCTCATACTTAAAATATAAAGGCATGATTTTTATTTCAGCTGTTGGCAAGAATTATTGAATCACCTATATAATTTTTAGGTTCTAGCCTCTGAATATTTCAGTGCATTCATTTGGGCATTCTGAAGATGAAGAAACTTTAAATAATTTATGGTCCTCTCAGGAAAAATAATGGCGAGTCTGCAATCCTATGTTTTGGTGTTTTTTTTTTTTTTTTCTGTAAGCTAATTCTACAAGAGAAGTAAAACATGGATATTTTCCTTCCCTGCTCCTGAGTTAAGATACTGATAAAAAAAATAAACAGAAATAACTAGCTGGATATTGAGTCACTAGATTGACCATAAATTAATGGTTTGGTTCACTACGTCATTAATCTGTCTCTAAATTTCACACTGATTTTCTCGCTGATTTCTGATTTGTTATTATCACTATTTTTTATATACCTTAATTGCTATCGCAATGCAGAACGCGTAGGGAAAAAACCCCCAGAGAGGCATTTCAGGTAACAAGCAGAGCATATCACTCACCTGGGAAAAACTTGTCTACTAAGTGTAGAATTAGTGATGTCCAGCGCTAGGCTTTCCCAAGATATCTGTCCCATTTCATGTATAATTTGTAAGTTGCTTGCCAAGACAGAGCTGCCCAGCACAGTTAAACTTACACGTACTAGTGAGAGCAGTGAAAAAGCTAGGCAAACCAATCCTAAAATACTTAACAGCTTCCTGGGAGCATGAGAAAAGTTCCATCTAAGGAGGAGCAGGGGAAATAAAGAGTCAGGTATGTGGCCTTTTGATCGTTGACGCCGTTCCACAGGCAACATGTAGTAGGGAAGAAAGGGGGAGGGACACCAGCTGTTAGACATTGCTATTTGCCAGTTCTGTAGCTTTCAATCACAGCCTCTGGTGTCTACCTTGTACACACCGAGATATTTAAGAGAAGCAAGACTGCAAATGTAAGAGGAACACGTGCTACGGTGATGGCCTACAAGAAGCTTTAAGCTTCAGTTATCTTTCTCGTTTCTTTGTCAATCTTCTGGTCCTTCTCCCACTTACTTCCCCAGCCTGCTCTCTCTCAATATGAAATCATTTAGTTGTTGATACTAAACTCTCAGGCAAGAAGTGCAGTTGGATAGTTGCTGTGGATATTCAAATAGGGAACACCGGAATTTAGAAAGCACTCAGAGAACAGTGCTCTGTAGGTTAACGCAGAATCATACGGAGAAAAGCATTTGTGAGCAGGTGTGTTTTTGTCTCATGAAGGGTTTCGTTAACCTCTGTCTTTAACAAGTTGACACCAAAGAGCCAGAGTCTAGGCTTAGAATCTGTTTACTTTTTGGTGTAGTTTAACAAGACTTGTCTGGTAAAGTCACTGGACACAAAATGGTATCATCTCAACACACAGCTAACACTTTATGTCCTGTATAGGTAATTGTTCTAAAAGATATTTATCTATCTTTTTTTTATCTTATCTATTTATCCGTAGGTTATTTATCTACAAAATAACCATTAGTTTGACCCTGTAAAACTAAAAGGTTTTGCTAGTGTTTTTTGAACACTCTTTACAATGACCACAAAAATAGTTTTTCCACATCACTTTCGGCCCCAGCCAGCTTTGGCGATTTCAGAGGTACCTCGGTAACATGCCGCCAATATATACTGAAAAATGAGAGAAAATGCTGACCCAGAAATCCTTTTAATTCAAGCAATTAAAGAGGTACAGTTCCGAGCAAAGCAGTTTGTGTTTATACTCTACATGTTATGCAATTAAAAAAAAATCAAAAGCTCTTCGGGACTGTGCTTATTTTTTAATTAAATCAATGTCAGCATCTAGTTACTAATAAGAAACTCTCAATAACAGATCAGTGTACGAAAGAAAGTTATTTCAGCTTCAGGCTGATAAAAGGATTATTAGAAACCAGCTCTCTCTGTGTGCATGCATGTCTGAATGTTTAAACAATCTTGAAAAATAATACTTTGACATCATTCGTCTCAAGCCCGTAAAACAAGACTGTCTCATCCCGCTAAAAGCAGATGAGGACATATATCTGAATGCGATGGATCCAGGAGTGTATCTTGGACTGATGGTAATGGCTGTAATAAGCACACACACACACACACACACACACAGAGAGATCATTCTTTTGAAACTATGGCCATGGTAAGACTTTGTGAGACGTTTTCATTGCTTTTTTTTTTTTTTTTATTAATACCTACCCAGTGCCAACTTATCATACTCACTAGGATTCTCTGCAGCAGCGCACTGTGCACTATGCAGTACGCTTACTATGTAAAATACCAGCAAAAAAGGTCGACATAATGACTCATTACAATTTAAATCTTATTACCCAAAGCTTCATTCAAGACAATATACACAGCAGAGAACCGCAGGGGTACATTTTAGCCTGGCGCGAGAGGACTGAGTCATGCAGTTCTCGTTCTGTCTAATAGAAGCACCGCATCTCTCGCCTCCTGTAAGCCCCTGCAAGAGCACCTCGCAACTCATATTCAAATCACACTGGGCAGTGGCTACTCCAGTAAACAAAGTGAAATAGTTGCATTTCAAGCATTAAAGTTCCTCTGATTCAAAACTTTGGGAAATGACACTGCTCTGTATTGATGACCTAGTACAAATGCATCACTGGCAGTGATGATTACTCCTAATTGCCACGGGAATAAGTGGAGCCTTTCAGAAGCCTAAAAAGGGAGGGATATAAACCACATTAAGATGGATCTTGTCTTTCCTCTCCTCTCGCTATCTTTGCTGGCAGACTGCTAACTTTACCCTTCCTAGCCTCTTATATACATCATTGTCCACACAGAAACGGTTATTACTGAACCCAGCCACTCCCTTATTGAATTTTAAGATATATTTTTAATTTTTAAAATAAACTATGCCAGAAGACTAATAGCTTATATTCTTATGGGTTTAGTTGTTTGTTTTACTAATGGCTTGTTCCAGCTAATTAAAGGAGATCTCCAGGAAATCTCTCTCTTCTGATAAGTAGGTTGCTCAAACAGCTTCAAGGAGAATGCATCCTTCCAGCCATAAATCTGTACGTATAACTGCCAAGTCTGTTTGCATAGTCTAGAGTGGCATGCTTGTATCTTCAGTTTTATTTTACTATTGTAAATTTATGTGCTGTTGAAAAGAGATATTAATTATTGGGGATTTTTGAAAAAGAATCCTGTAAAATATTTTTACTTATGGACAATGCTACTGTAGATTATAATCAGGCATGGTTTTTACTGGGAATACCTACACCAGAAAGGACTGAGGTCTCAAAAAAGTGCATCCTGTCTTTCAAGTTAAAACAAAAGTGATTCTCCTTTTCTCACTTCAGTACAATTAAGGGATTTGACTTCCAAATGCAAGCTGCAAGATCCAGCTGACCTTTCCAACTTTTTAATTTTTCCTAGTTGAATCCCCTTACTCAGTTTTAATTCCAATAGCTCTCACTGATACAGAACTCTAAGCTTTGGGAAAAAAAAAAAAAAGAAAATCTGCAACTATATCAGAGGGATATTTTGAAAAACAAGGTTGCCTGTGTTGAGAAAGCAGAGTCTGACTCAAAAAACCAGGCTTTATTAAAGATGAAAGCTGTATAGAACGTGTGTTTGAATTTGTTTCCAAATGAATTCAAAAGGCTCTTACTAAATCCTCAAAGAGCAGAAAGGTGCAGGTTACCAGTGCAGTGCTGCTTCAGCAGAATGGCAGCAGCATCAGGAATTGAGCTTCATTGCTGAGATTTAGCCGAGAAGCAGTAAAGCACCCCTTATCCAAAGGGCTTGCAAAGGCACTTTCTAAAAGAGCAGGATTTCCATTGTGTCTGTGTTGTGAGCTGGGCAGAGGTATTCATCAGCCATTATTGATTTAGAAGAAGGCATGGCTGGAGTGAGGAGGATTGATCTGAATCCTCCCTTGGCTAAGTTAACTGTTGAGGGATCTATTCATATCAAGATGAAGCACTGGAGAGTGACCTACAATGATAGGAAACAGGTATCTCTGTCTTGCTCTTTCTCTACAGTGAGTGTGAAAAACTGGCTTGTTTTTCTTGGGTTTGGGGTTTTTTTTCTCCCTCCATTAGCTTTCAGAAACATAATCTTTGCTAAGTTTAGTATTTCTTGACGTTGCTGGGCAATTCTTTAGGGAACTACAGAGTAGCAGGTTCCTCTGAGATGATCTGGTAAAGGGATAGGGGAGAAAAAGCTACTGGGTTTCTATTCAAGCTGTTGTCTTACTTGCAAGAAACTGAAGGTGACAAGAGATGTCTAACAGGAGTCTGGCTTAGCTGTGCTTTCTTAGTCAGAAATCCTTGTCCCCAAATGTCCTAGCATCTCCCCACATTATTTCTGAGGTCAAAATTGCCATCCTTGCCTTTCCTGTTTATATATTGCTTCTCTTCCAGAGGAGTCTGCAACTTGTCTTTCTCAGAGACAGGACCATGAGCTACATGGACCCAGGAGAAGTGTTCTTCCATTCTGCTTGCTGGGGTCCCTTATCTGGATAGCGCCTGGGCTTGGACCTCTCAGCCCTGTAATCCTAGGGGCCATGTTTGTTCTGCACAGTTTGGTCCAGCTTTCATCTTGTATCTGCAACACCTTTCTGAAGATTTTACAAGCACAGATTTGCCTTTCTGACAGCCATCTGAAAGGCTTCTGCAAGCAGCATTTCTCTTTTCCTCGCTTTGCATCCTTTCCTCTTTTTTTAACCCATTTCTGTCACTCCACAGATAACCTGACTGTCACGTGCCTTTATGGCCTTTCCTTCAACTCGTCATTTCACATGAGCTACTGATTCATCAAGTGCCACCACTGGTTAGCTTCTGATCTCAGCTCGTTCGGCTATTTACTGGAGTTGTTCTTTGTCTTGTGCTGTTCCTCGCACTCTACAGGTACTTTCTACACAAACACGTTCAAGGCCGTTTCTGGGTTTTCCCTACAGTCCTTCGGGGAGAAATAAGTACCTTTTGCTTATACACTGCTCACTCCCCCCTTATGGCTTCCACTTGGCTGAACAAACACACTTAAGGAGATTTTATCTTCTCCAAAAAAAACCCCAAACAGATGTATCTTTTGTTATTTTCCTGCTAGTCCCGCTTTAAAAGACTTTGTTACTATTCCCACAATGAACGTAGCAAAGGTAAGACTGTGGGTGTACGGAATACACCCATCATGGGAATTAAGTTATTTATCATCTTCAAATTCTGCACCTATCAATAACTGGCTCGTATTCGTTATGCAACTTGGGACAAGTGTTTTGTTCTCGTTACTTCGGTGACTAGCACAACAGATTTCCTGATCTCTAAGTAGGGCCCCTGTACGCTACAAAACAAACAAATAATAACTTTATTCTCATGAATAAAGACATTCAGAAGTGTCGTGGTTTAAATGCAGCTGGCAACCAAGCACCAGGCAGCCACTCGTTCACACTGGGAAGGAAAAAATACAAAAGGCTTAAAGATTGAGGCAAAGGACAGGGAGGGCTCACTCACCAACTGTGGTCACGGGCAAAAGACAGACTTGACTTGGGGAAACAAAGTCAATTTAATTTAAACAATATACCCACTACCAATACCCTAACTGAATCAGAGCAGGACAGTGAGAAAAATCAACAGGATCTTAAATACAACTCTCCCCACCTCTCCTTCCCCGTCCCAGCTCTGCCACCTCCTTCTCCCACAGGGCTCAGGGTGGGGAAGAGGATGGGGGTTGCAGTCAGTCCCGAGTTGCTTCTGCCGCTCCTCCCTCCTCAAGGGAAAAACGCCTCACAGTCCTCCCCTGTGACAAGGTGGTGTCCCTCCCTCCCATGGGAGACAGTCCTCCATGAACTTCTCCAACTAGCTGGAGAGTCTTCCGCGGGTCTCCCTCAGTCATGGCCTTTTTCAGGATCTGTCCCTTGCTCCAGCATGAGCTCCTCTATGGGCTGCAGAAATAATTTTTCTCCACTGGTGATGTCTGAAGACTGAAAGGACACTGCCTGCTGTTCCACAATGGGCTGAAGGGAAATGCCTGCTCCAGAGTATCTCCCTGCCTCCTTCCTCACTAACCTGGGTGTCCACATGGGTCAGCTCTCCCTCTCTCTTCCTACTCACACCCCAAACCAAAAGAGAGCTCCCAAACCAAAAGACCATTGCTGAACAGGTTTCCCCTCTTAGAAAATGTTTATTGCAGAAGTGCTGACTGACGCAGCCTTGGAGCCAGGGATGCTTTCTCAGCTTCTTACAGGAGGCATGCGAGCAGACCCCTCTCCTGCTACTAAAACCCTGCCAGACACGAGCCAGCAGCCCTCTACCCCACTGCCGAAACCCCACCAGACTCAAAACCAACACAAAAACCAAGACCAAGGAGTTACAGTTTAAGTCTTTTTTGTCATAATTTTAAGCAAACATAAAATTGATATTATAATATTAGAATGTTACCTTTAAAACCAGATTATTCAGACCTGACAGCTTCATAAAGGACTAAACAGAAGATAACCTTTTCAAATAAAGAGTAAGCATGGACTTCAATGACTTGGAGTAGCTCAAGATTTCAAGATCCTTACTTCATTACTTGGTTTGCTCTATATCTCAAGATCTTTATTATTTTAAGTGCGTCAATCTTAAGAAACCTATATATATGTGAACTTACTTTCTCCACTTACTGTGCTTTGCTTCAGCTGGTGGAGCACCAGCTGTTAATAGGATTTTAGTTCCAGGGACCAAGTCAATCTGAAGTGAAATACCCTTACCTGTGCATAATGTGATTGTTGGGTTTGCATTTCAGGGTAAAACCAAACCAAACCAAACCAAACCAAACCAAACCAAACCAAACCAAACCAAACCAAACCAAACCAAACCAAACCAAACCAGCCAGAGTATCTCTTTGAAATTGTTAACCATGAGAAGGAAGGTTACATACCTTCATTTGCATGGATAGAAATCACAATCACTCTTTTTATGATTAATTAAACCAGGAAGGATATATTAATAGTCCAGTTCTTCCTGAAAGTAGACAGAAGTTCAAGATGGGAAGAGTACTGAAATGCAGAACACTGAAGGACCCAATATGCAGCTAACATATTTTCTTCCGAAAAATCTTGTGTCATGACCCAAAAACAAACAAACAAACAAAAAAAACCAAACCACAAACCTGCTTTTGAGAGTTTTATTACATTTTATAAACTTCTCATCTTTGCTACTGAAACCACCAGTCTACTTACTGATCATTGTAGTGAATTCACCTTTAAATCATTCCATATTTCCTTTATATTGCCTTTACGAGTCTTAGGAGGTATATTGATTTCACCCTTAGATTGCACTGACTTTGACTCGCCATTAATAGACAAAATGACTATTTGCTTTCTATAGATCCTACTATTTGTATTTCTTTCCTTCTCTGAGCTGTAACCTTACAATAGGCCACTGCTCAGTAAAATGGTGAGGTGCTACTTCAGCCTAATATTGTTCAAATAGAAAAAAGTCTAACAGCCAGTCTGTTGTTACTAGCACTTTTCTAGTTTGTGCTCTTTAAATTATCCTCTGACTTCCCAGTAAGTAAGTTGAACAGTGCATTATATTCACCTGAAAACTGTTCAGGTAATTATCTCACACAATATTTGATCCCTTCACAATGTTCAGTGTTGGCTACTGTTCCCTGCTCCATACTGTGCGGTTCCAATTTATCATTCACCTTCTGTGATGTTGACTATTACTCTGAATTACACATCATACTGCAGTCATTCCTTCGCTGTCTTGGATATAACACACAGGACTGGGTTGTCATTACAACATCCTTCATCAAATTCTTTTTTTCTTCTAAGACCTTTCTTGGTTCTCTAAGGTGGCTACAGGTTTCTGATCTGTGGCCTGAAAATACAGTGCCAGCTCCGTTTCACACAGTTAACAAGGGAACGTGCTCCATAACATTTCTTACAAAAGTGCACATATCACTGGAGCCCCACCAACTTGTACTTCTCCCCTGGGTCTTGCTGCTTCTTAACATTCCCTGTCAAAAGCTTTTGTTGTATTTTTGCCAGGAGAGGTATAACTTTGACCATATCCATTTTTCATTAAGAGATCAAGTGAGATATTAGACCCCAGCCACTTTCGCATTTTCTGCTCTTGTATAGAAAGAAAAAAAGCATTTCAGGCTGGATAGATGGTTCTCTTGCACAGTAGAGAAATATGCTTTTAAAATAATAATCTGAGATAGAACAACATGTAACTAACTCATTATTCTTTAAAACTGTGGACTGTCTCCATACTCAGCTTAATGTTTAGCCCACGGTTCCAGTGAACCAGACTTGGGGCTCCTTTAAAATAAAAAGTAGTACATGAAGATTAGCCCAAACTGAATTAGAAGGATTTGCCTCCTTTAATATGGTTACAAAGAGGAAAGAAACACCTGGTAATAGAACGTATTTTGGTTTTCTTCCTTCTGACCATGACAGCCATGGACAGATACATTCAGGGAAAAAGGACCTCATTCAGCTTGTTCTTTATTGCCAAATTATCATACTGCAGTGATGAAGTCGAGCATCTTGGTTTGCCTGTGCTGCCATTATTGGCCATTTACTGCCCTTAACCTGGCATCAGCTCTGGTCTCCTTACATCTTTTACAGATCTCTTTTGGAGAAATTTCCTCACCAAAAGTGAAAGCAAGATCAGCATCTGTTTTGGAGAAGTTCTTTTCCAACGCACTGAATAATGAATGCAAAGGGAAGGAGTGTTGAACTTATGAATAAATTTCTGTTGTAGTTCTCACTGGTTTTGATTTTTTTTTTCTTCTCTCATTACAACCAACTGAATTAGTATCTATGACATTCCTTTCTTTAACTTGCTTTTAAAAACAGATGTTTTGATGAAATGATAAATGCATCTGGAATCCGCATAAATGTAACAAAGAAAAGGGGATTTTCAGCTCTCACATCAACAAGACATATTGGTACTTTTACTAAAATGGGACACCTGACCTAACTTCTTAATAATTAGGACTATTTCTCTAAGTTAATAAAAAATTGCAATTAACAATAGTAAAAGAAGTTTAATTTCCTTTGATTAAAATAGATTTTAGCACTATAGCCTCATACCTCAAACTCCAGAGAAGCAATCATCACAATAGTTGGTGCTAAAAAACCCCATTTTATTATGGGCAATTTATTATACAAAATAGTGCTGGAAAATCATCTTCTATTAATTTTAATCAAGGGCTCGCATTTGAGCAGGCCAATAAGCCAATAAGTCAACCAAAGAACAGATTAACTGAATGGAAGGTGCAGTGCCTGCACATAGAAGAGCTGCTCAGTTGCCCTGTTCTTAAACAGATTTAAGGTGTGACTGCTGTGTATCCCTTCAACTAAATGTCATTCCTTATAATGCTTCCAAGTCATTTCTCCCGTGGTGTCCAAACAGCAGTCCGCTCATTGCTGCATAAGACTTGAACTGCTGTTGTTTGACTACAGGAAAAGCTATGCAGTAAAATTGCGTCCATTTTGCTTCACTGAGAATGTTCCCTGCTCCTTGGCCTCCTTACTTCCATCCCTGTGTATGTGTGAAAAGCCTTCACGCCATCAAGACAGCAGCCCTTATATTTGATGGAAGTCCTGCACCTATTATTGGTCACCTATTTGATTTAACCTCAAGCGTATACCCACTTGCTACCGGATAAATTCAATTAGTTTTTACACATGGAGTTAGGAAAACATGTGGATGGTGGGGGAAGAAGTATCATCACAAGGGAAAAAAGGCAGTCTAAGTTGAGCTACCCATCTACCTCTTTGAGCGCGAGGCAGGAGGGAAGCATGGTGGCATTGTTATACAGCACACAGATGAATGATGGCTGAACAGTGCTCTCAGGTCTTTTAATCTGTCCTTTGATCATCTCTGAAATAGATCAAGGCAAAGCCATTCCTTTCCTCTCTGAGAAAAAGAACTTACTGACTTCTCTGTATTAAACATAGCCTTCTATTCTGGAAATTTGGCTCAGGAATATCACCTACTTACTCCATTCCTCTCGGCTCAGTAAAAAGGCCTGACCCTGGAAGAGCTTTGGTCCCAGTCCTATGGTACTACTTCATTAAATAGCCGGAGTAACTGGGGCATGTCCTTCCTGAACTGATCGATAAAAGGAGCCATACAGAATGCTGAAAGGAACTAGTGAGAAAGCACTGAATTGTTGGTATATCATCGTAGATGGCCTTTAAAACTAAACGGAGGAATTTTAACAAATGATGCAAGTCATGAAAGTTGATATTATAAGAATCAATAGATACCTCGTATGAAAACGCAGTGATGACTGGAGTACATTTATCAAAGTCCTTGCACTCTCAAGAACAGATAGCGCCGTAGTGTACGTTGAAGATGGACTAGGGCATAAAGATAGAGCAGCACAAGAAAAACAATCCATTTGGGTCAAAATCACTCTTGAAAAGATTGATAAATAGCCATTGAGACTATGGGCATCCTTTCTGTGTAGTCCAAAACACTACCTTAACTCATGCTTGATATCTTGGTAGTATTTATTACACAGAGGGACAAAACCAACCGGCAATTGTTTAATTTTCTCTCACTGGAGAGAAATGCTACTGGCCGCAGTCAGGCCCATATGTGCTTTGCTGTGAAAGTTCACAGGGTTACTGAACAAAAAGTCACCAACCCCACAAGGTAGGATGTTACCTTAGTTGCAGGTTTGGTAACCAGTGAGGATATTAGGTGAGTGATAGAAAAACAACCTTGTTGTTGATGATGCTCAGTTTAAACGTAACAAAGAACAGAGAAAACAGGGTCTGTGACAGACATCCCCAATCTCAAAAGGGCAACAACAAAAAAAAAAAAGACAAGGAATTGTTCTTTTAGTTTATTGTTGGTCTCTCTCTTCCTGCATTCACAGCTTTAGTTCCTAAACTTCTTGAAACAAAACGTTTGGAGAATGCAAAGCACGATATAACCTGTAATGAGAGAGCAGACCTGTTATCCCAACGCTTTCTCTGGTATTTCCCTCCATTTGATGATAATTGACAGTTTTGAATACTGCCGTACATATCCACGGGTATTCCGTTCTATATCTGAGATTATTCCTATGGCACCACTGACTTATGGATGCTAAACCTAAAACCTCAAATAGCTTAAAATTCATCAAGTTAACACTTCCAGCATTGGTACAGGGCATAAATCCGTATTTGGACATCCTGAAGACAGTGTTAAGTTTTCTGTTATCTTATTAAACTGTATCAGACTTGTCTTGCATAGAGTACAACCAGGCTTGATAAATGTCTGGCTTCAGCTACACTCTCCCATTTATTTTCACACTGTCAGACTTAATCCATATCTGCTGTTCAAAGACAGCAAGCGGGAGATGAGGGTGAATCTTGACTCAGCTGGTAGCTGGCTACTGGCAGCCAGAAAATACAATAATTTATTATTATTCAGACTGCATCTTGACATAATTTATTTTCCTTTTTTGTAATCTATTCTCTAAGGATAAACAATTTATAATCACATTATTTAATTAGGTTTAATTTTGTGACAATTTGCTTAATCTCATTGACCAGAAAGCATGGATTTTTATGGAAAAAAAAAAAACAAACCCAAACCCCACAACCAAAAAAACCACCCAGTGGTGGTATCTGAAAAGCACACAGAGAACATAAATGCAAAACTGAATTGATGGAGTTAATATAAAAGTCTGTGAACACATCATTTACTCAAGCTGAACTTGGTACAGATGTTCCTGCTCCATTGCAACAGATAGGCCCGAATTATCTTGAATATTTTAAAGTGATGGGGATGGTTTCACACTGGATTTCACTTCAGAACAGTCTGGTACCTTCTCCATTTCATATGTGGCATTTAATACCAGGGACAGGCACAAGAACAGAAAACTAATTTTCCCATGAGAGAGGCTGTATATGTTCATCACCCAACAAAAGTGCATTTTCTTTTGTCTAAGGGCTTATGGGAAAATGACATTCCGGATCCTAAAATGGCTTAAAAATGACACCCAAATACATTTCCTCAAATGAACTGCCACAGAAACATAAATAAACCAACCTAATACGGATTTTGAGCATCAGTTCTTCCCATATAGAGTCACGCCCCCAAATAACAGTTCTCCTTGTGTTTTGATAATATTCCTGCCAAGAAAAGACACTATGTTGAATAATTAACAACATGATTAGATTTCTTCTAGGATAAATATTAAAATTAAAAAAAAAATTGTAACCATATGAATTAAAGTTTGTAACCCATTCTATTTAGCTGTTTGTAAGCCACTGAGGAGTTAAAAGGTCCTTTTTAGGTCTTCATTTACGGCTGTTTAGCTTTATCAGATATTGCTCTTTCAGATGCAACTTTCTAACAGGTGCTGCCCAGAGAGCCTATGGTTAGCATCTGAGTTTAAGTAATATTGCTGCAAATGAAAACCTGAACATTGTGCTTCTACCCATCAGGTAAATCCTGACCTATATGGAGCAATAAATATGTATAAGCCATCTCTTGGCGACCATAACAGAACTCACCTGTATTACCTCGAGGTGTTTTCCCTAAGGCAAAGAAAACACAGCCGGTATATAAACACACAACAGTGCTATGAAATCAGTAGGAAAAATGTTTGTCTGGTTAGAACCCACCAGCTGTTTATTTTCCTGGAAATCCTCTCCATAAAAGCAGCGAGAAGTAGTGGGTGGCAGTTTTCAGAAGGACGGGTGGTAGGAAGCCTCTGCTAGAGAGCTCCCGCTCGCCTGCCCTCACTACCACCTCGGCTCTGCCGTTCCTTTCGCGTGCTCTTACGTGCCAGTGCTATTTATTTTAGTTGGCGCAGAGATTAATAGAGTAGGGTGTTTCTGCACACGGAGTGCCGGCTTTTCCTTCCTTTACAGTGTCATACTGGCTGGTCACTCAGACAGCGTTCACCTCCCTTGGACTGCAGCTACAGCTTGGCAGCTGGGCCCCTTCCTCTGCAGGGGTTTGTACACTGAGGGGCAGTGGGAAAACCTCCGCGAAAAAAAAAAGAGGTGAGCACCGTACTAGATTGCCTGACACGGCAGTATAAGACCCCTCTCACTGCGGAGTTTTAAGATTAGATTAGAGCAGTCTCTTGATAACCAAATCACTGTCACTGCCGTTGCTCCCAGGATGCCCTCCCTCTGGGCAGCAGTCCCATGGCCGCTCGCTGAGCCTTTCACAGGATACAGCCAACGCCTCGGCGCCCATCAGCAACGTGGTCTGGCCAGGCGCTTGGGATTGTCACCAGGCTGCTGTGCTCTCACGGCTCAGCAGACTGCCAGGCGCACACTTTGAGGATGCCTGGGTTGTACAAAGGTGTCAGAATGACGCAGGAGGCTAATCCTACCTCTGATGGGTAGTGCGGGTGGACTAAACAAGCGCTTCTCATTTCAGGACCTCTTTTTGTGCTCTAGGATACTATACTGCAATAATTCTTCCTAAAGCAGAATTCCTTCGACAGAGAGTACACATGGATACCTTTATGGCATTTTTCTTCAACAAGAATCCTCGTTGTGAGCACAGCCCAGGAGAAGAGAGGAGAAGGGTTGTTTGAGCCAACAGTTTCCGCTATTTCATTGAAATCATAGCGAATGATAGCAAGTCATCTGACTAGGCAGCCGAAAGAGGAGTTTACAAACAAGTCCTGTCTGAGAGATAACCAGGTATGTTCTGAGAACATTCAGTCAGTTCCTGAATGATTCATGGGTAGGAAAACAAAAGAAATCAAAATAGATAGAATTTGTCAGTTTACTTCCAAATTATTTATGTCAGCGGATTGCTCTACTTCTAACCCTGGTAAGACCGTCAGCGCTGAATGGGGCACAAGTGTTGTACGTAAGCTTCTGACTAAATCTTCTGAAACTTTATTCGAACCAGAAAGAACACTGATTTAAAGAGATGTACCACAGGATTTGGTAGTCAAGGAAAGAAAAACAACCCTGAGGTACGCATTGTACTGGCTTACTGTACCTCTACAGTTAAGAACATGTGGTAGAAAGATGTGCACACTACAGGGGACTGGGAGAAGGAAAATAAAAGGTAAAGGGGAGAAAGAAAGATCAGCTCAAACTGCACGAGGAAAGAATCTATTATTGTTGTTGTTGTTATGATTATTATCAAAGTAGCACAGACACAAAATTGCACTGCAAACGGTGCTAAGTACTACGACAGCCGCATTAGGATTTTGTGTTTACACATGCAAGATGGTAGGATGAGTAGCAGAGTCCGGCGTTGCCAAGGCACGGTTGTACTGTTGGGCTGTAGAAAGCTCCTGTGACAGCCTGTCTCTCGGCTCTGAATTCCACCATTCCAGCAGCACTGCTGGAGTCTCTATAGATCATTTTGTGTGAACACTTCTATCAGAACCTCTGTACTAGGACTTTATAACTAGGTAATAAAATCTGACTCCATGATATTACTTGGCAAGTAGACTTGATGCTCGAAAGCAATTTATTTTTTAAAGTGGAATTTATATTTTCATAGAGTATGCACTTGCAGCTGTCATCCAAGCTTTGTTTTGTTTGGGAACCTGACAGCTTTTACAGTCCTGTTGGTTCTAAAGGACACCTTCTCTCCCTCCCCCTTTAAGCCGGGAAAAGATCTGATAAGGCTGTGTTTCACTGTTTTGTACTGAGCTTTGCATGGGCTGGGATAGCTTAGCACTTTGTCAGCTGTGACACCTATATTCACTCCTTTTAGGTAATGGAAGATCAATGACCCTATAATAACATTTTATCTTATTCTTACTTTTAACTTGTCTTGCTGCAGAAATGCTCCATGGGGGGGAACTATGTCACTGTGGTTGTATCATAATTTTCCAGCTACTATAGTGCAGGGGGAGGAACATTCTCAATAGCACATAGTGTATTGCACTGCTTCATCGGGTATATTTATTCACAGAGCTTGTTTATTACAAAGACATGTTAAAAGTGAAAATAAAACAAAGTAAGTGTTTCTGGATGTTCCTATTTATCATTAGAAGCCATCTGAATTGCAAAGATGCTACTGTATCAAGCAACCATTTCCTTTATCCCTTGGGCTTTTGAGTAAATCTTATTACAGCATCTGAATTGTTCCCTTGATTTGGGATGTTAAAAAAAAAAAAAAAAAAAGAAAAAGTTCAATTTGCTGATTCCTTTGCAATTTCATCAAATTTTATCAAATACAATGTATTGTTCACAGGTCCCCTCCAAATAGCTTCCTTCCCACCAGCAAACTGCTGAAAGGTTGCCTCATGGTCTTATTATACAAGTGTTGCTTAATCTGCTCTAAATTGTCGGTACTGTGTTTTGCACCAATTTCCACAGGTTACTGAAGTGTGCAAAATAACGTGAACTGATTGATGCAACACCTTGTTATCTACTCACCACCTGCATTCTGGTGCTGGTGGCTGTCACTTGCTCGTCACTAAGCCAATTGAAACAAAACCCCTTCTACAGGAACAAGGTCTAGGAGGAGAAGATACTGCGTCATTGTAATTCTGCACTGTCTTTGTTTTCACTTTCTGCTTGTGGGTACCAGTCAGGAGGGTTCTAGCACTAACGGTACTAACAAAGCTCGCTCCTGATTCAGATTTCAGCAAAACCCCTATGCATTCCTTATTTTCACTTAAATAAGGCATTCAACCATATTGATTTACAAGCAATTTTGACCTGCTTAAATATGCTGTCTCTAAGCAGTTGATTGTTAAACCGCTAATTACCCTGTGGGCAGAACAGCAGTCATGGTCCCAAGAATCTGTTGTGCAAAAAGCTGAATGACCCATTTACGCAGACAGGAAAAGCTGAAACGAAATTTAAGGGGTTTTGTTGTATATGGAGAATATTGACTCACATAAAACACGAGCTCTTTTTTCTCCTCAGTCTTACTTTTTCATCAGCATAGTTACAGAAGAACTATTCTGAAAACTGAACCAATTGATAACCACTGTTGCAAACCCACTTAAAAAGTTGGTGACGCACTAGAGAAATGGAGAAGAGGATAAAGGAGCAGCAGCACTAAGCTGGGAGCAGCATAGCAATGTGAAGATCTATTCCCTGCCTATGCTCATTTATTGAGGCAGAACGGTGAAAGGAGTCCAAAACTAAGTATTCACATTCATTACCAGGGAAAAGGAGGGAAAAAAGAATTTTCCCTTTACTTCTTTTGATTTCAGGAGTGATTAGGTTCAGTTGCGTCTCTTGAATTGCTTGGTAAGTGTTCTATCTCTGTCATCTCGATAAAAGGGATAATACATTTCATTGTAGCATTTTCACTCAAAAGAGATTGGAATCATAAAGAACCAGAAAGAGGGGGGCAATGTAGTATTCTGAGGTCATTAGGATGTTTTAAGAGTTGTTTCACTGTCTGCCTAAAAGCACTCTATCACCCCTCTTCATATCCTGTAAATAGAACTGCTTCTCCTGAAAAACAGCATTAGTGCTCATTTCAGGATTTTTTTTCCCAGGATCTATTATCCTCTGCTAAACTACTGAACACAATTCATCAAGACATTCTTTTGTAGCATCAGACTGACTTAAATCTTACTATAAACACCAGTGTTCCGTCACAGGTGACAGACGCTTTATTACCAGCCTTGTGCTAAGTGCTATGCAGCCAACAAGAGCAGGAAAGTTTTCCGAAAGCAGACATCGCTTGGCCTCAGCATGGCAGAACCAGAAATCTGCAGGAACCGTTTTTCTTCAGAACTTCCTGCTCCACTACAAAACCCTGTGTATCCCGTGTGTGGTGTCAGCCCGCTGCTGTCGCAATGCCAGGCATGAGTCAGGTTTGAACTCGCAGTCAGCGAATCCAGGCTACACCTCGCGCCTGCCTCCCTTTTCTTGGTACGGCTGCTAAATAAACACAAAAAAGGAAGGGAGTGTTGAGCTTACTTCAGCGTGATGGGCTAGCAAGCTTGGCACAATAAACTGTAGGAAGAAAAGGTGGAAAATAATTGGGGAAATATCTAATATTAAAAATATAGAGAGGTCTAGGTTTGAGCTTACTTATAAGACAGATCTACAGCATCTTAGCTTCAATTGAGATTGCTTCCATCCTAGAGTCTGAATTAAAGAACAAATTATTAGGGTATAAAAATTTATGTTCCCATTAATTATCCTGTTTGTGACACCGGTCCAAACCTATTTTTAGAAAAACAGGAGAAATAGGGAAAATAAATTTTAAATATTCTGTTTTGTTACAGAACTCAAAACTCAGAGCTTTTTTTTTTTTTTTTTTTGTAGGAGAGCATTTGCAACAACTTCCTAGAGCAAACTGAAAAAACAGACAGTACGTATTAAAATTGTATTCTCTTATTCATGCGTGACTTCAACCACCCCAGAACGTGTGCTGACCCCACAGCAGAAATACCAACAGGCCAAACATGAAGTAATTATTCTCGGAATCACCATTTCTTTGCAAGTCAGACTTCCAGACTCAGAGATGTCTTTGCATCTAATAACCCTTAACTGATTTCCCTTTTATGAATTTCTTGGCCCGTACCAAACATGCAGACATTCTCTTTGTCAGCTCCAACACAGATGGAGCCTTTTTTGTGCAACTGCTGCCCAACGCATGCACAGCTGATACATTACTTTGTTGAGTACGTGAACGTCGTTTGAAGAAAGGATGTATCAGATGTTAGAAAATACTATTTTGGGATGTCAAGGACACCTTCTTTCTTATTAATATAGCACGGCCATGTATTTTACCTACATGAGCAAACATCTATACTATTCACCAATCTCAGATATAGGGTCTAACTTCTTCAACACATTGCAAATTTGGATTTCTTTGTTTTTCTGAAATCAGGAGGAGAGAACAAAAGTATTGTGACCCCTATATGTGTACTAAATATGCTTAGTTGTGTCTTAGGACAATAAAATTATTTTCTACTCTACTTGCTAGGAAAACATTATGAACATATCTGGCAATATTTCACGGAAAAATAAAAGGAATAGAGATTTCATTAGTAACCATGACTTGGAAGATTCAAGAAAAAAAGAAAATCTTTCAAGGAGCCATTTAATCCTACTATCAATTCATCACTCATTTTCCTGACTCAGGAAACAGATCAATAACCATTGTCCTTTTTATTAATTTCAGAAATTAGTATTATTGTGGGCATAAGGGCAATCTTTGAGCCATCATCCCAAGTAGCCATCAGCATTGCCAATCAAGAGGTGCTTGCAGAATTCAAAAGAATTCCATTAGATGTCAGTGAAATCAGAATCAGGCCCACACACTTCAGCACTCTTGTTTCTAAAGTTATACAATAGCACCAATGCTAAAATTTTACAGTCTATGGTAAAGGTCAACAGATAAAATATGTGGAACTTTTACTCATGAATATATTTAATTTGCTACTGCAAATGATTTCGATTACATTTTACAAAATACATAGCTGCTTCTCCTTTTGCAATTAAAGATTCCTAATAATACAGTCGAACCTTCTTAATCATTGTTCATTCTAGCATAAAGTAAATCTTGCTGTGTTTGAAGAGAACCTAGTCATCTTAACAGCAGCCGGTTTTGTTCCTTTTTATTTCACGAGACTAGAATACTTAATAACCTTTACCACATTGGACTGCAGTGGAAGTGCGAAGAAGAGTAAAATTTGTGCTGTGGATTTTATGGCTGGGATAAAACTCGGTTCTGTAATTAGGTTTGGTTCTGTTGCTTAGGTTTGCAGAAAAAGTCAAAATTAATGGTTCTTTCTGCCTAAGATTCCCCTGCAGAGTTAAATATAATAGCACAGCATGGTTAGAGCTGGGCCTATCATCTGAGTATTTGCCAAAACCATGGGTTGTTTTTTCTTTTTCCTTGCTAAAAACATTCCAGTTTGGAGGAAAATAAATAGAAATACTCAGTGCCTAAACAGTCATCATTTTAATTGCAAATAATTAAGACACTGCAATAGCCCTGGAATGCTCACACACACTTACACCCATCCTTGCTCAGAGGAACTCCAGCAACAGTCTCAGATATTCAAAGTCCAGAGTTGGTACGGCTGCACCTTTAGAGCTCTACTGCCGAGCGGTCTTGGGACAGAGCAGCGAGCCTTTGCGAACATCCCCCCAAACCCTCAGAAACGGAGCTGCAGCTCCTTTTAACACATGCTTCATTTTCATTAAAAAGAGAAATGTGTTCCGCAAGTTGATGGAGAAATGAACCCATGTGAATGTATTGAAGTTCTCTGCTACAGCGCTTTTTAAATGGTGTCTGAACAGTTGGTCACAGATTTATTTACGTTTCCATGTAAAGAAAGAAAATATTATCATTTTCTATAAGGGAAACAGTTTCCTTAATTATTTGGCTCCTTCTTCTACCACATAAACACAGCAATTTGTACCCCTCTCCTTCAACTGTCTGCAATTAGCAGCTACATTGCAATAAGCAGATTATGTTAATTAAAAACTCAAAACTATGTAAACAATGGGAAAGCTGACTAGCCATTTTCTATTTTTGCCAACTGGGAGGAACACAAGAGAAATTAGTACCAAGCTTAATTTTGCTGTTTATAAATCAAGATATTTGTAACAAATAGCAGCATTTTAAAGTATTTTTAAACAATTAACTGTGTTTCTCTACACTTAATTGAACCACATCCCACATGAGAAGTTTTAGATTTGTATAAACTGGGGGAAAAAAGTTGCCCAAAAAAAAAAAAAAAATCTAAAAAGTTGTTAAGGGAACAGAACTGGAATATTAAACACAACTTCCCTTCCACGCTTGAGTCGCATTCTCAAAAAGTCACAGCTAAGGATAAAAGTATAACTTAGTTCTGCTTCTTTGGCAAAAATTAGAGCAGACTCTAGTATAAGCACTACCAGCAGATGTGAATAAATTGTGAAGTTTTAAGAGGTTGCTACAGTTTCACAGAGGCTATAGCTCTGTTTTTGTTCTATTTACAAAGCAGGATTGTTTAATGAGGGTGGGAAGAGCGGGAGGCAAAAGAGGCTTTTGCCTGTTAGGTATTGCTTTAGCGAATGTTCCCTCTCCACCAAGGAGGTACCTCACAGCATCACACACTAAGGGGACATCACCGCGGAGAGGCCACATGCAGATATGAGATTTGTTGACTATGGCTGTGAACTTGCCGTTGACAGACTGGGGAAGAAGAAAGAGAATGAAGGACGGTAGCCTTTCTTCAGCTTTATGTAGGAAATACTCTGTCGAGGCACGTGAAGGGGACAATGTATTTCCTTCCCCAGGTACCCACTACTAGATATTGCTGATCGACTACAAAGAGGAAATGATGAGTGTGGGGAGTGGTCGTGACTTCAGCTGAGGTGTTAGACTATTTCTCTGAGGTTTTTCAACGACTGTATAGGAAAAGGAAACAACACAGAAATATGTAATGGCTCACTCATCCTGGGACCGGACTTTCAGAGCAGCCAGAATACAAATACTAGCTCGGTGTATTGTTTCAGTTAAAACCTTGATCCACACTCCTTTAGAAAACGGGAAGATTCTCAGAAGATGTGGAAGTGGCTGGTGAATTATTCACAGACCCTTAAGAGGCCACATAATGCTCAGGGTATAGGAAAAGACGGGAGCATGGGAAGCTTGAAGAGGGCAGAGATTTAGAAGAGCTGGACACATCATTAGATATTGCACCTACTACCTTTCAGTCGTTTACAGACAGGGGGAATACTGAAGTGCTTCCCGTATATTATGTTAGAAAAACATTTCCTCTGTTTTAAGGGCCACGCTGATTTCCCATCACCTGCTCCCCCGCAGAGCTCACAGTCTGTGGGAGGGCTACTCAAAATAAAAGTGCAGCTGATCATTCAGCTTTTCGTATTGCCACTGTTTTACTTTTGGAGGCATGAACTTTAAATGAGCTGCTGTACAAGCTTCTTGGGGTCAAAATAGAGGAAATCACATCCACCACAGAGACAGGCACAGCAGAAATCCCGAATATGGCCATTATGTTCAACTCAGCAGTCTTTTTCCTGTTGGTAGGCTTTTGATACAAGCTTAGCATCAAGCCAGGCTGTCAAAACCAATGAAATCTATTTCTGTGACATTGAAAGAGCTCTTGATGAAAGTCAATCAGTTTAGGGAATGGTTTTTTTTTTTTTTTTTTAGTACCTGGAATCAAGACAGAGGAAGAGTTGGATTTTAACAGAATTGCTATTTCTTCTTAGTTTCTAAGAGGTGAGGAACATGTGCTCAGTGAACCCAGGTATTCTGCAAACAGTACATGTAGTGCTTGATGCTAACAGCTACATTTTAGTTTCACCATTTGCTGAGAGTTGTTTCTTAACAGAATTAACCCTTTGCCAGGTCTTTTATTTTGAAATTATTGGAGGGGTTTAGCTCTTGATAGGACTGTTTCTGGACAACACGGAGCAGCCCTCAGGCTCCGGTGTGAAACAATTTTTAGTTTTCATACTATAGAAGGAAGAATATCAAAGGGCAAAGGAATGATAAAAGGGAGGAATAGCAGCTTGGGTAATGCCAATGATACTGGATATTTTTTCCATATTTAGGCTTTTAGAGGATTTCCTGTACCAATACGTGTTCATCGCAGTAAGCTACTGCTATTAAGAAGAAGTGCTGGACTTACTGCAGAAGACTTTTGCCTGCATATACAGTATTTTGATGCTTTCTTGGCATCCAGGACTTCAGAGATATGAATACACAATTTGTGAGACCATTCAACAACCTTACCTGTTCCGAAGCTTTTTTAACCACAATTTAAAGTTTGTTTGCTTATAAAGAGTCGTATGTATTCCCATTTAAAAAAGGGCAGAAGATGAATACCGCAGCAATAAATATTTGCTTGGTGATGTTATGAATCATTAATTGTTCCTTTGTATGGATTTCCCCACCCTTGAATCTAACTATGGGTGTTTAGAGATGATCCTTTTACAAAAAGGTTCACTTTTACATCTCAATCCACTCTCTGCTCACGGTGTAATGAAAGAAATTGCTATCTTTTCCCCAGCCAGTTATTATAATGGTATGAAAAAACGACTTAAATATTGACCTTGTCAATACAACCAAGTTCAGATGAGATAAAAGTAAATCAAACAATCTTTTAATCCCAGGAAAATATTTTAAGGCTTTTCTTTTTATTGTCTCAAGCTCATTTTTAAGACTTTAGTTTATGACACCATAGTGATTCATGCAATCACCAAAAGAAAACTGAGAAAAAAATAAACCAATGGTTATCCACTTTTGTAGCACTGAATCAGTTTTATGGTTTGTTAACTCAAAAGCAATCTGTACTTTTAAAAATACTCTACTGAATGTTACTTAATTTTTCAATAAAATAAACCTACCAGCAGTTTTCTCATCCAATATAAAACAATCCAACACATCACTTAATACCGGCACTTTCCTTTGCTCCCTTTCCAGCTCTTGCTACTCAATTTTACCCACTGTTAATATGTATTACATTTTCTATTCAAACCAACTGGTACTTACTACTGTTCCTCTAGCTTCTGATCTCTGAACTGAAGGCAAGACTCAGTTCAGAACCTCTAATAGTACGTGGGGGGAAAAGGCACTTCAGAACAGAACCAACTCGACCAACAACGCATACTCTGTGGGTAGAGCACAAGCACAAGTTAGGCAACTTATTGAGAAGGTTTAATGCTGATACCGTTGGCTTTTCAGTATTCCAAGGAATTATTAAGCTAACCAACAGTCATCAACAGACACAACAAGAAACCTACTGTTACTCAATCATTTTTTATCTTCCTAGAAGTGTAAATTTGAAGCTATCCCTGAAGAGATTTTACACTTCCCTTAATTTTAATGATAGTTTCCTAGAAGTTGGTTTCTAAATTTTTTTAATAGGTAAGGTAATAAAATGTGTTTCAGCTTCAAGATGACAAAATTATCTTGTTCAAAAAATTAATTGATCCTATAAGGAAACTATTGTGTTGCAGGTTTACCAAAGATCTCCCACTGATTCTGGATATCATTAATTTCTTTGATGGTATCTTCGAATAATTGCTCTACTTTTTCATACTATGAGAAAGATAAGACATAATCTGCTTAGTAAAGTTATAAAGAGAGGATGCTGTGGTAGCTTTTCCCCTCCACAGAGTGGATTCAGTTGCTTGAGTTCAACCCTTCCATAAATGTAGTTTATTTCTCCATTGCCTTTCCTGATAATATACATTATCTTTCATTATTCTAAACTCTATCATGGATGAATTCCAATGCCACTAAAGCTACAAATCTCTTTGATGTTAATTATGCTGTTAACTATGCTACAGGTTTCAAGATGAAGCTATCCCAAAGGTTACACAGTCTTTCAAAAAGATTGCAGCATCTTTATGTTGTAATTTACTCCATGAATAGCCATGCATTGGTTTGGGCTGCGACTACAGGCGTATATTCCAGACCCTGCCACTGAGCCCAGCACTTGAGCTTTTCTCATGCTCAGTAAGAATTCACTTTCAGCAGAAGTCTCCTCACCTCTAGTGGCTTGTTCTCAGAATAAACTTATTATTATTAAAAATAACAATGATAATTATTTATTATTCTGTTTAGTTGTTGTTATTATTATTGTTATGGCTGGGATCGTGCAATATATCCTCTTCCTTACCAGTGAATGGGGTGCTCCAGATCACCAGGTGGAAAACAAACAGGCAAATCATAGAACAGCATGTTGGAAGGGACCACAAGCACCGTCTGGTCAAATGGTGAAAAAGCCCCCAACAAGCCCCAGCAGATACTGAAGGGGAGAGCGGGGAACTTGTTTCAAATAGTGGTTCTCCTCTCAGTTGTAGTTTACAACACGCTGGTCTCATAAACTGCTCAGCTCTTCTGAGACTAATGGTGTTTCCTAGCCAGGTTTCCTGTAACCTTGCCTCAAGGACATTCATGCATTTCAGGTACTTTCGTTTAGGCATACGTCGTGATTTAGGTCAACTCTTTACTTCATCAAAAGAGTCTGTGTCTAGAGCCAAACCGTGGGCCACGGGAACATTGCAGTTTCACAGAAAGGAGGTGGTGGGGGTTTTGTTTACTTAAAAAAATAAAACAACATAGGGAATTACTTTTGAGCATTTTAAAAGGCAATTTGACAGGGAGACAGGCAAAAGTTAGAGATAAAATAATGCTATCCGTATTTCATTGTCTTTTAATGCACGCGAGTTATTGCTATATTGAATTATCATATACTGTTTTCTCTTTTGGTCTCCTGCCTCACTGCCCAGAGCGGCAACCCTGTTCAGTACAACTGAAACCCACTGTCAGCTGTTGTTGCTGCCCAACCCACTGAGATGTCCTCAGAGGAATGTCATGCCAGAAATTCCTCGGGGATCGCAACATATTCCCATTTGTGAGAAAGACTTTTTTTTATTTTTAAGATCTGGGGTGAAGCGGAGTTGGCAGATAATCATAAAACTGTGGCTATTTTCCTCCCACTCTTATTCCCTGCCCCACCAGGAGCGATAAACAAATCCAGAGAGATGTGCAAAGCTCACCTTCAGCGTGACAGCCCTGAGTGACCAGGATTTTGAGCTGACAAGGACATAAACTCTTGTAAGGGAAGTGTGTTATTGATTTGTATGCAGCTACAGTGCAGAGATCAGGGGAAGTTCAAGGCTATACACTGTTGTTAAATTCCTCTCCGATTAGGAAAAAAAAAAAAAAATCTAATTACTTTCATTGAGGTACCGAAAATGAAAAATCTATTTTAGTATTTTGAATTTAAAATTGATCAAATCCTCTGTGTAGTTTACCTCTTGAACTGATGGAAGCTTTGATCCACTACGTAAAGAACAATTATATCTTAGAATAAATTAAAAGCAAACATATTGTTTGTAAAACTGAACCACAGATGTTCTCTTATTGTGGGCATTTTAAAATAAATAAGATCAAGATCGTGACTCAAGAAGAGGCATGAGAAAATTAGGATTATTTAAAATTCTCTTATTACTGTTAATACAGATGACCCAGGAGTGATTCACCCTCAGAGCAATCATTTCTCATTTTATTTTCAGTAATTCTCAGGCTGACTCCAAGGTTCTTTGCAGCCCCAGGAAGGTCTGAATGGTCTGATGGTTCATTTTTGCTATGCTCGTTGGTATTAGTATTTTATCCAACACTTGCATGATCATTAATGCTTTAAAAAAATACGCGCTCCAAGAAGTATCTAGAAATTAATTAATTCCACATGATTTTCAGCGTCACAGGCCCATTTAAAATCATCTCATCTGCTAGATACACATAAGTCTTGTTTAGTCCTTCCCTTCCCCCCGGTTTGATTCAGCGTTTCTCTATCGTTGTGGCAGACCTTTCAAAATGTGTTTGATCAGACGTTCTCCCTGCTTGATGTTCTGTGCCAGTGATTGACAACGGTCCTTTGTGAGCCAGCGTTTAAGTAATGATGTACAGACTTGTTAGGGAGCTGCTATGTCAAGAAGAGAAATGAACAATAAATTAGAATAAAATGGAATTGCATTTGAAACTTGGCTGGAGGATTTTGCGTTTGTGAGGACAAAGGACATTTGACAATCTGAGTCATCTTGCAGCTTTGCCTGTAGCAACTGTCAAATTAGTTCTTAATGCTACAGGGAAAGGGATTGAGTCACAGCATTGCTTAAAGTTAAGAGGCTCATCAGTAAATCGCTGGCAATATTAACAATGATGAGCTGCACATTAATATGGCGAAAACACTCTGAATATTATGCTTACAACAGAAAGCCAAGAGGTGAACATAATTTTGCTTTCAGATTCCCGTACCTTCTCCCAGGAACTACAGCTTTAAAGTGAGGAAGGTAGAGGAAAAAGGAGCGAATCAATTCAAGATTTCTAGACTACATGCCCTCACAGCTAGGTAACAAGAAGAAAATCAAGCACTAGATTTGGATTTAGCGAAGTGTAAAAGGGAGGTGAGGGAGGGAAGCGCTTACCTGCATATAAATTTAAGATTCACATGTATGTCTGTCATCTCTAAACTGCGCCTAGCAGGATCCTGCAGTGCTCCTCCCTCCTCCCCGACACCTTTGACTCCATGCCTTCTTTGCAATAGCTGGAAGATGTGACCAGATGCCACAGTGACTACCTTCCCACCAGCACATGGTTCAGATAATGAACAACACCAGCTGCAGTCCACTCTAAGAGAAAAACATAAGCTGTCTGTTAATTAGAAGCCATATTACAGAACAATATTGTCTTTCCAATTTCCTCACACGCAAGAAACTCTTGGAGCATTTCACTGCTTTGGATGCCAGAGGCATTTAAGGTGCTGCACTGACGTAGTCCCTTTGGTGGATTTGGGTCGGACGGTACTCCAGTGTCAGAAAGGTTCACACACAATCCTTGGATTTGGACTCTTTTAAAAAATATGGTGCTTTTTCAGGCCAGCACTGACTTTCATGATCATTTCATGGATCATTTTATAGAGTGGCTTTCATTGGGAAAGAAAAAAAGTACCCCCATGTTTTATTTTTAAGACTGAAGACTTAACTCTCCCGTATGATGATCAGCATAATTTAATCTCTTTCAAAATCTCTGTAGGTCTAGCTCAATATACTGTATGATATTATAAGGAATCTATTGTGCCCGGCTCTACGCCACTTTTCAAAGACACAACTGCACAAATCTACCATTTTCTGGCATGAAAGGGGTCGAGGGGAACCGAATTAGAGATGTTGTGGGAATGGCCTGAGGTACAATTGCATTGACAACTCATAATGACGCTATAGGATATCTTCTTTCACGAGCTGCACTGGTCTTTCACACAGTAGGTATTGCCCTTTTAAGTGCCTGCACACTGTAATGAAGTCCCCTAACACTGACAAAAGAAGGATGATGAGTATATTCACCACCTGAAGAGTCTCTTATAAGTGACACCAGAGAAAGAAATTTCCTAAGCTCTGCAAACATGCACTAATGAAATGTCAAGTGGGATTGATCAATCAAAATTCATTAAAAAAAAAAGGAAAATCTGACAAACAAACAAAGAAATTAACTAATATATAGAACTCCATCGATACATACTTTTAAAGAAGTGTTATTTCATGTACCCCAGCTCCTACACTGAACAGAGATGTCTTTCTACTCACCAAATTCTTTGCCTGACACACACAAAAAATATAATCACAGGACCTCAGATTTCAAAACTTTACAGCTATTCGCATTTGAAATTGGTCAGTCGAGATTTATTGGAAACTCATTTCAGATTTATGAGAATTTGTGAGTGTCGTGGTTTAAGCTCAGCCGGCCATAAAGCAACACACAGAGCCGCTCGCTCACCTCCTGTGCCCCAGTGAGATAGAGGAGAGAATCAGGGAAAAAAAAAACACAGTAAAACTCGTGGGTTGAGATGAAGACGGTTTAGTAGGACTGAAAAGGAAGGGGGAAAAAAAAATGATAACGACAATAATAACTAATAAAATAATAGAATATACAAAAGAAGTGATGCACAATAAAACTCTTCACCACCTGCTGACCGATGCCCAGCCAATCCCCGAGCTGCGGTGTCTCCCAGCCAACTCCCCCCACTTTATATACTGGTCATGACATCATACAGTATGGAACACCCCCCTTTGGCTCGTTTGGGTCAGCTGTCCCGGCTGTGTCTCCTCTCAGCATCTTGTGCTCCCCTAGCCCCGCCGGCAGGGCAGTATGAGAAGCTGAAAAGTCCTTGAGTTAGAATAAACACGGCTTAGCAACAACTAAACCATCCGTGTGTTATCAACATTATTATCATCCTAAATCCTAAACACAGCACTGCACCAGCTACTAGGAAGAAAATTAACTTTATTCCATTCAAAACCAGCACAGTAAGAAGACTTATTTATAACCAGGCTGGAAGTATATTCAGTTTCTAAAACTTTACAATTAGTTGGATTGTTAACTGAGCCTGAACGTGCAATTTAGCTCAGCTGGACAAGTTATAGCAAAAAACAGGATGACTTTTTTGGTAGACCTAGTTGAAAGCAAAAAATTACATGCAGTTCAAGGGATTTTGTAATAGACCTATTTCAATTTTGTGACATAATTTGTTTTTTATTAATGCGCTCAGATTTTGAGTAAGTAGAGACAATATTGTCAGTGTAACACCACCAAATCTATAGTAAAAGTTATATAACATTTAAATAATAATGTACAAGCTAACTCGTGCAATTAAATTCACAGAGGTCTGCAGGACTGGCACCAAAATACTTTCTGGATTATAGAATTGCCAGTTATAAGAACACCTCTGTTGCTCTGTTCTCAGAGTGACTTTGCAAGACTGAGTGTTAGATTGTAGTAAAAAGTTTGTAGATTTCTAAGTGAAAGGCATAAGAAGGCAGCTCCATAAAATAGTTTGATATTCTGAATTTTAGATTTAAAAAAATACATTAACATAAAATATGAGAGTTGTCTTTGGACCTAATATCTGGTTTCAATTCTTTGCAGCCTCAGGAAAGGCTGTCTGCATTTCCAAGTCTTTCTGGGATAAGCTTTCTTTCTTTTCTTTTTTTTTTTTTTTAATTGTTTGAGAATATTTCTCCATTTCTAGCCCAAATCTCTAACAAGGTCTGAGAAAACAGTTCGTTGTATAGAAAACAATTTCAGAAGGAGCAGCAGTTCAAGTCATGGACTCCTAAAAGTTCACGTACCATATATACAATTCCTTGTTAATTGTAGCAATATTGAATATATGAGCCTTCCTAACTCTAGACATGTGTAAACTAAGGAATAACAGCAACGATGTTTAGACAAATCCCTAGAAAAGGGGAAGCATGGGTCTAACGTCCTTGACATCTTCCTTTTTATGTGTTTGCAAGTGGAACATTCTCATTTTCTTGGACTTTATTATGTGTGTTAATAAGTAAGGGCTCTTCTGCATCTAGAAAAAGGTTAAACACTCAAGAGGAATTCAAAAGAAAAACCAAACAAAAAACCTCAAATGAATAAACTAAAAAAAAAAAACCCCAAAAACCCAACAGAAAAAGAGTAATTAAAATAATTTGTTTCTCTTGCACTAAGAGCCCTGAGGAAAGGAATCAAGGTTTATACACTAGCTTGATGTAGGGCCTTTTCTCTTTCCGGGGAAAATATCAATAAAAAACATCCTGAGGGACATAAAAATGGAAGAGCTGAACTTAATGAATGTTGACAATGACTATTATTGATGTCCTTATCACAGATGACAAGAGGTTTAGGAGACTGTTCTAGCATATTGACACTGTACTGGTTCAAACGCTCTTTTTTTCTGGGGTTTTTTTTTTCATTTTTTTTTAAGCTAGTCTGCTTCAGAGGCAGTGTTGGAAAAACTTGATGTGCGGAAAGACATTTGTCACCCTTTGTTCCCCAGCTAAGAGCACTATCTTCCTGTTAGTCATCTTTCAAACTGAATAACAGCTTCATTAACACACATTATTCCCCATCTATCAATTTTAATTTCAAGATGAAAAGCAAAGGCAAACTCCAAGTGGAAGAAGAATGTTTCAAGAATAGTTTCTCCCCTACTCTCCTCCTATCTACTTACTTTTAAAAGAATACTAATTCAGCTGGTAGAATACAAGATAAATGAAAAGCAGTTTAGAAATATTTCTACACTAGCATGATCCAAATTGTAAAATCATACAAATATTCTGTAAAAGATGATATCAAGTTATGTTGTACAACTTGACTGAAACACCAATAAGGAAGTTAAGAAACTGGGAAAGAAACCTAAAAAATCCCACCAAACATTTTCACCTCCAGACATCCAGAATGGGCGTGGTGCCCTCGAGGTGCGCAAGAGGACATCTAACAAAATGCAGACTTGAAACCCACCCACCCTGATCCTAAATCCTGTCCTATCCTAAAAAGGCACAGACACATGCCCAGTCATTATGAACAATGTTTGTCCTATGCAAAAAATACACTACAACACCAGTAACCCAGAAATTTCAGCTTCCCAACACAAGATTTATTAAAAACCTTTCTGAAGTCTTTCTAACTTCTCTGGGATTTAAGCCTTTAGAGTAAATACTCAAAACACAACTTCAAGGTTTTTATCTATAACTAAACACCCTGGAAATGTTTTCTTGACAAGGTATAATCACACAATTCCCAAAGCTTAAATATAAGCAAGGAAAACTTGTGGTATAATAAGTGTGCGACTAGGTAACACTGTACTCATGTATAGCATAAGTCATTAGTAGTATCTGGAAGTATAAACTCCCCAGCTTATTGGTATTAAAGCCTGGAAAATGAGATTTTATTAAATAAATTTATCTTCCCATAAAACAAATTCTGACTCGGCGCTGCTTATGACAGGCAGATTCAACCATCTTTAAGACAAAAAAATCTCCCTCATTCTATTTTCCATTTTAATAACAGACAGTTGCTACTAAAGAAACAAACTCTAATTACTAAAAGCGCCTAGTAAAATAGCGTACAACAAAAAATTTCAACTTTAATATATCTTTTAATATATACCAACACTTCTGCCTGCATGTATAGAAGACCAGAATACTAGTGTGTATTTTATAAGGAAGGCTCATTAAGATTAAAATATGCAGACCAGAAACTGTCTGCCTCAGAAAACATTGCCCAGGTGAAACATGTGTACACCTCAGATTGGATATCTTTGAAAAATAATTCCTTTCCAGGTAAAAAATTCTTCAGATCTTTGAAATAGGACAGGACTCAAAATGCGGCTGAGACTCTTATGGCAGGGATAGGACTTGAGAAACAGCTGTAAAAAAACTCCACTCAATTTATCTGGGTTTTAAACCTCTTAAACCCCAAACCCTTAGTCCTTTGCTCATGTTGAGGAGTTCTTTGTGCCACGTTTCCAGCGTCCATTTGCACCAAGGTGAGTTTTCCCAGCAATGTACTCTCACGTGCCTGATGGCTGGGCTGGCGACAGGGATTTCGATGGAAAACTGAAGAGCAGGACAAATAGGTAAAATGACTGCAGGGAACAAAGGTCTCTGTAGACCCATTAAATAATCAAAATAAATTCCACTAATCCAACTAAAACCTTCTCCTCTAAACCAGAGCCTTCTGTTTTCCTCACTCTCCAAGAGCATCATGACTAAATGTTCAAGTAAAGAAGCATCCCACAAATGGAGCAGTACTCTTCATGGGGCGAGAAGGGAAGGGTGCAGCAAGGAAAAAAAAAGATAAATCATTCAGGCAACAGCTGGTATAGTAATTTAGTACTTAATATATCCCATCTTATATTTATGTGGTTAAAAGGTTTTCATAGATCTTTGTCTATTACAATTAAGACATGTTTAAAATAATGATGCTATTCCTACTGCACACTTTTTACTAGCAAATTTGTGCCATGTCAGAATGACTATCTAGTTCAGTATCTTCCTAGGGAGTTTACCAAATCTACAGCATGCTTAGGCAAGTAATCCAAAAAAACAATTGTCTGATGGAGTTCTTTATTTCCACTAGAGCTTTACAGAAATTGCAGTCACTGTAGAAGTAGCCAAGAGTTATGAACTGTCAACATGCTGATAGGAAAGTAAACAATGTAAAAAGTGAAGCCAGCATTTGAGTCTCACAGCATGGTACACTGCTGTAATGGTTTAAATCATAAGCCAAATGATTGTTATTATAGAGATAGTGAATGTCGTGCTTACAGAAAAATTGTGCATGTTAAAAATGACTGCCATTAAAAAGATAAGTCTCACAGGAGGAAGGGACCTCAAGCCAGTAAACAGACAAAATGCATTACAGGGAAAAAAAAAAAAGGGCAGGACAGAAAAGGGAAGTCTTGTCTAATTACCAGATTCAGCTACCATTTATATATACTCTTTATTACCAAGAAAAAGCTGGAAGAGAGACAGATACAAGGGCAGTAGACTTAATTATTTATTTTTTTAAAACCAACAATCTCAGAATTAAGAGCATGACATCTAAAATACGTGTATCTGAAAATAGATACCGGGTTTTTTGCAGGCAAGTCTTTGGCATTGGTAACAGTAACTCTGCACATAAATGTGCTTTCGTATTTAAATGTCAAAAAAAAAAAAAAAGGATAAGGCTGATCCCTAGAACCTTAGAGAATCACGTCTCTCCACCATTAAGACAGAAATGCGTTCCTTGTCACAAAAGAAGAGGAAATCTGCACAACCATCTCACCTGTTACTATAATCACATTAAAACACCAGGAAAGTGTCTAAGTTTAGCCCATAACTGGGGCTAAACTATCGCAGTTACTCTACCACCCGCTGACCCCTCCCCAGCCAAGACGGGAATAAGGTGATAGAGTAACTGCGATAGTTCAGCCCCGAATAAGGGCTGAACATCGACAGTTTATTACAGTTTATTCGGGGCCCAACATGGGGGTGCCGGGTAAACTGTCTGTGTTTAGCTGGTATCCAGGGCTAAAGTATAGCTGTTACTCTAGAAAAGAGAGGAGACCCACGGGTTGAAACGAAAACAGATTTAATGAAACAGCCGAACGAATGCCAATGCCCATATGAAGTACACAAAGCCATACTTCAGCCCAGGCAACGTGCTGTGGTCACAATAAATGGGAAAGCAGTCCGTGGGACCAAGATGGTAAGCCAGCTCCTCCAGAGATGGGGAGAGGAAGGAAGAAGAAGAGCAGGAGGAGCCCCTGTCCTCTTTAAACTTCCCCCTTTCTAATGAGGGTGGGGTTTCTGGTCTGGGTTACACCCATACCCAGCTCAGGGCAACTGCCCTGGCTGACTCAAAACTGCTCGTGGCCTGCAGACCACGGCTGGCCTAGGATTCTGCCCGGTGAAAGCAGGACAGAAAGGAAATCTCTCTCACTACAACAGTTAACATGGAACCATGTTAGTTTATTGTCCAGGAGGCCAGAAGCAGAGGACTTCCTTCATGCGACGAAGTACAAACAACCTTTTTAGTGTTCTTCTAGCCCACAGCTTTGGCTAGAAGAAAATTTCTTCCCCTTCAACTTGGAATCCTACCAAGAGCTGTACGATAGCTGACACAGAAGGACATGTTCAAGAATGCTTACGAGTCAAGATTCGAAGTTTTTAAATCCAGAGAGGTCCATGATTATGATATCTAAGAGCCTCCTGCTCAGCTGAAACCAATGGGTTTTCTTGAATCAATTCCTGCTTGACTAGAACACTTCAAAGAAAACCAAGACAGTATCTTTTTTTTTTTTTTCCCAAGGTACACCTGATGGAAAATCTTCCAAAATGTTTAGAAATTCATTCCAGTGGTGGCTCATTCAGCACATAGCATGGGGTAAAGCTCCTGTGAAGAACTTACGTTGCACATTGCATGGAAAGTTTCACTGCTCTTGTACCATCTTCTTACAGCCAAGAATACAAATTTAGACACACTCAATGCTGCAAGGTCTGATCTGGTTTTTGAAGACACACTTATTTCTATATTCTTGAGGCTACTCTATCTGCTATTGGAACCTCTCTCAGAATGCCAGTATTAGAAGGCTCCGTTTCCACATGCTCTATGAGAGCCAGCTTTGGTTCCAGTAGAGCTGACACTCAGACTGACTTTGCAAGCCTTCCTAGACATACAGTGGATTTTCTGAGTTTGAAGGGTGTCACTACAGCAATAGGTTGCTCTGCAATGGGCAAGGACCTCTGGAACAGACACCTATTTGATAGGATAACTCCTCCTTACATGCACCTTCTCTGTGCCACTTCTCAGTTGCTCTGCACCCGGTTTGCATAGCCACCAATGCTCGATTCTCAGGATCTTCCCAGGAAACGTTCAGGTCTTCTCTCGAGCTCTGACATTACCCCCAACCTCCTATGCTTTCCCAGACTGTGAGATGACTGAAAAGTGAAGCAGAAAACACCCCAAGTGCGTTGCACAGATTTCTGTCACTTTGTATGTGCACCTTATCAAGTATACAGCTAGCAGAACCAGACACTCTACTCCTGTTAAATGAAAAGCTTCTGGAATTTTTCTATTTAATAGTCCCTTCTTCACATAAGCAAGAAGCACATCAGCTCCCTTGGGCATTCAGACAAGCTTACAACTGATTGCCCATCTGAATTCGAGAGGGTCATCCGCTGTAGTTGCAGATTGCTTCCAGAATAAGTCTGGGGGGTGGTGGGGATTCTTTCAAAGCCTGTTCTTTATTCCTAGGAGCAGAACTTGCTTTACTTCTAGCCATTTCAAAGACTCATTACTTACTGGCACCAAAATCCACTTGGAAACTTCTATGTGAGAGAAATACTTAGTATAGAGTGTGAGTTGAAAGGTAGAAGTCATCTTTATAAGTTATTCTCAAGGCAATCACTTCATATCTCTTTTCATTATGCAGCATATTTTTCAGGTATTCATTTTGAATATATTTTAAAAAAGAAAACATTGAACTCACTATATTTTAAGACTCCTAAAATACTATTCTGCATTTGAAGGATTTTGTGCTCCAGGCCAGTAGTTCATCATCTCTGTTTCTCTGTAACTTGTGAAACTAGATGAGAAAATCAGATTATCACTCTCACAGCCCTTCAGGAGAAAGCTGAATTAACATGACAATTGAAGTTCAAGGAAGAAGATACTTGTGCAAAGTGTGCGTGACTTATAAATTCATTTAACATTGACTTTGCAATTAAGTCAGCTTGCTTCCTTAAAGGTACTGCGACGAACTTGAGAATGTCATAGGGAAAGGAAGTAGCAACGCAGAAGGCTGAACCCATGCATTACCTTTTACCACCGTTTGGATACTGTGTTTTCCAAAGGTCTCCATGTCTTCCAGAAGCCTTCAGCACAAAATTATGACAAACATAAAAGAATAAATAGAGCTGGGGCTTTAATGCGTAGCGGGAAAATGGCAACTGCAGAAGGGACGGACCAGCACCGCTGCTATAGGCCACAATCTGGGTAGGAAGAGTTACATACTCAGCACAGTTCACTGTTACCACAGTCTGGAAGGCAATACTTATAAAACCAGTCGTATCTCAGGGATGGCATATAATGCATTTAACAATGCTAATATGTTAATGCAATTTAAATTACTCAGTTCAGCACACTGCTTAAGTGTCCTTTGGAAGACTTGTAATAGATGTACAAAGATTGGAATGAAGTATGAATAGAAATGTGGGTAAGCACCAGATGAAGCAGCAGAACAAGACGTGAAAAGAATGTCCTATACTGATAACAGGGGAGACTGTACCCAGCAGTGCAATGAGGAACGCGCTGCTTTTGTCAAAACCAGAAATCCTGCGCTCTGATACAGCCATTGCCACAGACTGCGTGCTGGCAGGAGACCCTGCATCCTGCAAGCAGGGCAGCAGCATGAGGGTTACAGCACACCACGGAGCCTGCTTCTTGCCCAGATAGCTCACCAGGAAAACAGACTATCGGCATAGAGATGGGTCTGCCTCAAGCAGGAACAAGACAGCAACCTTGCCTGTGATTTATAGAGGCCAATGCAGGCAGGATTTGGAAGCAACGGCCCGCTCCACAACAACTGTGGACTCCAAAGAGTCTGAAAATCCAAAAATGACTTTGCTGTTGACACACAAGACCCTCAGAGACACAATGGGATGGGAAACAATTCAATCGTTGATGTCTTTTGTTCTGCGCCAAGCACAGGCGATCCTGGGCAGACCAATTGGGCACACACATATCTGTGCTTGAGTATGCTGGTGTGAGAATGAATGCAAGTTTTGAGATGGATAATGAGTAAAATCAGGTAAATTACAGATTTTGTAGCTAAATGCCGATTTCAGCTGGTGTAACTGCTCACACCTATACAAGGAGAAAAAGCAGAGCCTTTAACTTCCAGTGGAAAGGTAGTGGTTGCAGTAGAGGAAAGGTGATTGATGTGTCATTACTGCTCTAGAAAGCACCTATAGCTTTTGCTGAGAAAAAAGGCCTTTCTCGATAGATATCATGAAACTACTTATACAGGATAAATAGATAAAATTAAGACCAACTGATAATTTTCATGCAATGTCAAGCTTAATTACTCTCTCATGTGGGGCTTTATGTTTATAGCCATAGATTATAACATCCAATTCAGGGGAGAAAAGAGACACCTTTGTGCAAGCCCGTGCCACCTTTAGTGAAAGCTCGTAGTTGACGTTAAATCTCTAAGCTTTTAAAGAATTTCCAGAAATAGGTAGTAGTAGAGGAAGTGCAGTAAGAGAAGAAAAAAATCTGTCAAAGAATAATATACTCTTTAAATCCAGAAAAAAACTAGTGCCGTGAGTTTGGAAATTCTGGAGAGAAAAAGGTACCTAGCTTACTGCAGAATAATAATTAAAAAAAAAATTAGAGCCAAGAGGCCTGAGCAGTCAGGCTTTGGACTAGTAAAAATTGTAGATTTATACCTAATAGCCTGCTTCTGCTCAGCAACCCACCAGCCTAAGTGTCCACTGTTGGGGTTCATACGCACTCAAGAGGTGAGCAGGGGAAGCAGGGAGCACGGCCAGGGCTTGACATACTCTATTTCATGGCTCAGAGAGTCACTGACATTGCATTTAAAATCTGCTGTATTCTAATAATCTCCTGATTATGAGAAATCTCAGCATAGTTGAACTTTACATATGTGACCAGTTTATTAACTAAGAGAGTTCAGTGGTTTAATCTGTACTTTTTTTTTTTTTTAAGATGGGTTAAATGGTCAGCAAGAAATATTTTTGTTCATCACTTTGCTTTCCAAATCCACTTATAACCTGGTTTTCCATATTTTTTCTTCTGTCATTGCTGAAGATATGATGTAGGTGATAGGGATAATCATTGATGTAAAGATCCTGCAGTTCAATTAAAAAAGGGCAGTGAATAATTAGAAAAAGGCAAATGAGAAGGCACGAGTCTGATAAGCATGGGATGCGGTCTCTTGCTAACCTTACGGCAAGGCAGCAGCAGTAAAACAATGCCACATTGAGTGACAAATGCTGATTTCAGTTAACGATAACCTCTTTACCAAAACACTAACTTCTGAAAGTAAAGAAGTGTTACAATATTGAGACTGGAAGGGATCATCATCACCCTCTGGATCTAGAGCATTTAAACTCATTTTTGCTTCGAGTTTGGAAGCTTCTCATTCTTCCGCTCCAGATGAGTGCAGAAGAGTCTGTCTTCATAACGTAACTGTAGTTGAATTTCACGCAGCATCATGGATTAAGAGTGTGCAAAATGCAAAGCTTTGCAGTGCCATCTGGTTTCCACAACACAGCTGCAGACAGAGAGTATCGCCATAAGACACCAGCCGTTTTGCCAGAAATCAGATGAATAGGAGCTTAATAACTTTCCTTTGTATTCATCACTTCAGAACAAAATATTAAATTTCTATTTTGCACTTACAATGTGCCTTTGAGTCACAGGAATACCAAAAAATACAAGACATAATTTCCTTCATCACTGAAATGACTCCTCCTTTGGGATAATGAGAGACTGAAGAGCGTACCCCAAACTGCGAACATTATGTTCAAACACAAATCTGTATATATATGAGTCTAGCAAGACGTGTGGACTTGGATTTCCAGACAGACTCAAGCCAGGTAGCTTTCTAGGAGAGAGCATGTTCAGTACTTCGAATATCTAGCCACAAACAGCACAGTTAGAGCTGCTGTACAGCAAGATCTTTTCAAGAACCTGGTGGTACAGCTGCAGCCAGAGCTCTTAATAAGGCACTCGTATTGGCCACTGCCAGGGAAGCTTTTCACGCCAGGCAGAAGCTCCAATGTCTTAAGTGCTGCCTATTGAACTTTCAACGCCATTTCTGAGCACTGGTGTTAACTTAAGCTAATCTGTGCTGCCTTACGACTAAGTGCTCTGTACTAATAGGATCATAACACTGGAAACTATGACCTTGCCCTCCCTAACCCTTGAAGCCTCCTCAGACTGTAACTGAGTCTTTGAAAGCCTTCAGTTAACATTACTAATTATAACTGCCCTTTCCTGTGTTTAAAAGGAGTGAAACACTGGTTTTAGTCTAACTGTGGCAATGCTAGAAGTCTCAAGAGAAGATCTTTCTTTTCTCAAGCTCCCAAAACTTCTGATAAATAGAGAAAGGTTACTATCCTGGAATGATACAGGATAACTTCTTATTACTAGATTATATATTAAATCTCACACAAAAAACTATTAACTTCAGCTATCACTTTGTCCTATTAAAGCATTACAAAAAGCACAGAAATAACAATTATTGAACGTGTTCATCGCTGCCTGAATATCCAGTTTCTCAATACAATGTATACTTAGGCTATCACCTAGAGAGACCACAGACTTAATTAAACAATTGTCACCAAAGAAGCCATTTCCCAAGCACACCTTTCTAGTATGTTTTCTGTGTAGATGCGCACACACACACAAATTACTACCTAGCGTTATAATCAGAAAAGGTTCTCACCCACCGCAGAACCCCACCTCCCCGAGCAGTACCATTGTATGGTTTTAAGTAGCTGTATCAGTAGAACTACATAGGTCATTCAGTCACAAACATGATTGACATCACGTAGAGGAGCTCTTTTCCATCTGTTGTCACGTTCCAAGTAAGAGAAACAACATGGTGGTCTCATACAGCAAAGGCTCAGGAGCAGTCGTACAAACCTCTGCCTTACAGCTTCCCAATCAAATGACATACTTCAGCCATACATCTGCCTTATCGTATGTTAAACTTTCACTTCAGAAGCATCAAGATCACATATACAAATCTTTCCCTCTTAGACACCTTGAACTCCTCAGCAACTTCACTGAAAGGATTTATCTCCCAGTCCAACTACTCAGGGGCACGAACGCATTTCTGCTCAGTGAAGGTGTCTGACCCTCCCTGCGGGAAAGAAGTGCTACGAGCATGCGCAACAACAGACACTCTGTGAGTCTCCCAAAAATCTAACATTTAATTAAAAGAAAAATTGATTTGTCTAGTAGATAAGGAGCTACTTGGGATGGTGAGGTACGTGTTCCCTCCTTCAGTGACTACGTAGGGTGAAACGTTGGTGTATTTATAGGAAAGAGAATACAAGTCTGAATTTCTCAGACATTATGCTTAAAAGTCATGTTGGTGTGCTCTCCCGCTCTCTTCCTCTCTCCCCACCACCACCCCCCACGCCATCCCCCGCCTTTCCCTTGCATCTTTTCTTCAGCAAAGATTTCATGATTTAATTATTTAATGCCAAGTGAAATAACATCAGGAACAACCAAGAGCATTCTTCCATAGAATACTTCATAGCACACTAATTAGGACTGTTCTGAGAGATTTAACAATCCCTGTAGGCAGAGGAGGGAGCTGAGTCTGATCTCTTCTAATCCCAATGACTGTCCTCGGTTTTGCATTATTGCAAAGGGGAGCAGAAGGCTTCTAGTGGCCACCTTTTGTGAGAAAAGCACTGCTCGTGCCTCACTCCAGCTGTGGATGGGTGTCCTATTCAGTTCCAAGAACTTGTTTAAGACTGAGGCACACCTTGGTGCCCAGCACTTGCCGTTCCTGTAGATTGCTCAGCCTACTGCTTAACCTGCTGGCTTTGATCCGAGAGAGTTACCAGCTCTTCCTCCCAGGAGAAAGAAACCTGTGTACCTAATTCAGAACTGTGAATTCCTCTAGGTACACATCTGAGCGTGAGGCTCTCCAACGCTGCCCTCAGCTCCCTCCAGCTGGATGGAGCTTGTGCTACACGAAAGGAGTGAGCCATGCGGGGAGCACGTTTTCATTTATGGCAGAGCATGGTGATGAGTGGTGAGGAGCACATGCTGGAAGGGCAGCACCAGCATCAGGCAGCTGCCAGAAGGAAAGCAGCACATAAACTGGCAAGCTTCACTTTTCTCACGGTTTTGAGCTTCTGACTACATCATGACCACGACATCACTCTCTGGCCAATACGAATGGGCTTCTGCAGCGTGTGAGAGAAGTATAAGCAAACTAGAGGATTAGCACTGGTCTGAACGTCCCATCTGGTTGCATTAAATGTTACACATCTATTTGGGCCATTAGGTACAGGTGACATAAACCAAGGGCACAAAAATACTGCTTAAATGCCAATAACAGTCAATTACCTCTCACTTAATTACAGAGCACTAATATTTCTAATATTTCTGCTCTTCCTTAAACTCTTCAGTTTTGCCGTGGCAAATACAAGAGTAACCAGCTACAATAAAAAATAAGGACAGTAAATGAGGACTGTTTTTTACTAAAGCACGGCCAGTATTTTAAGTTATTGTAATGCTTATTGGAATCAACATAAATCTTCCACCAAAATGAAACTAATCTAAAGGGATCTTTTAATTACCAAAGAAAGTTGCAATATGAATATCAGTTATCTCACCCTATACAATTGATCATTTTTAAACCAGAACAAATGTGAAATTTTAATCATATTTTTAAGTTGCTGCTCTTTATTTTTACCAATTAATGACTCTTTTGAACTTCACCTCATGATACTTGATTAGCCCTCTTAAATATACTGGAGGTTATACATCCTTTATTTATGTCACTCATTAATCACTGCTCAATAAATGCTGTCAGAAAGCTGTCGTCTTTGATGTCTCATTGTTCGCTGCAATCTTTCTTGTTGGTCGTTAATCAAATGCTCCCCTGCTGTGGTCAAAGCACAGTTTGATAGCCATTTCAGAGCTGATCCAGCATAAAACACAGAGCTTATTGTAAAGGTTCATTTTTTTTCTCATATCATGCTAAACTGAAAGCTTTCATTTTGCAGTCCTTGGCAAATGACACTTTGTTGTCATGCCCTTATGACTGGGCAGCTCAGAAAATAGTACTAAGTTCTGCCGCCTTACTGAAGCACACTGTAATGACTGACTAATTACCTGCAACTCTGTAATGAACTGCAAAGTCTTCACTGTCAATCACAACGAAATAACGTTTCATCTTTTTTTTTTTTTCTTTTTTTAGAGATTGGAATTAGAACAATTGTCAAAATGTGTTAAAACTTCAGGGGGTGGTAAGTCAAATGAAAGTATCCAACAGAGGAAAATTCATACCCTGGAATAAAATGAACATTTTCATTTCTAGTGTTTGTTCAAGACAGATTTACACTGAAAATATTCAGAAAGCAGTTCTGCAAAAGCGTTAGTTAGCAGGCAGACTGAAAACAAGTGAAGTACCGACTCAGAAGAGAATGAAAGGGGAGAGTAAAATGGAACCAGGAATCATCACTGAAAATAAAAATAAATGTAAAAGCAGACGTAAAAAATACTGTGTATTTTTATAGTATTTTGGCATTGCCATGCTTATTTGCTTTAAAAGAAACCGTCAGTGTTTGGAGTCTTTGTAAAGATGTTAAAATCATCGCGACTCTCTTTTCAGAGATCTTATCCCTGATTACGTGATCCCCCAAACAATTGCAGCTGTACAGTTGAAGAAGCAGTAAAATGTAGTGAGACACCTAACAGATTAATACGTATTAACATCATCTTTCACTTAGAAGTGAACTTGTGTATTTTTAGAAGACCAGTAGCACAAATAAAAGTGAAAAGAGACAATAATATTTTGGATATTGTAAAAATATATATATATAAAAAAATAATGCGTTTATAAAACCACATTGAGCTGGAATTCTAAGCCTAGAGATAAAAGTCAGATTCAGCTCAAAAGCCTCAAGAAAATAACAAAAAGCACTGGAATAATTCAACTTTGGGAATAGCAGACATAAAGGAGTAATTTTTAGCTGTGTAGTTCAAGCAGCTTGGGAAATGGAGAAATAAATTATTTCTTGCCTTAAATCCACAAGGATTATTAGGAAAAATGTTTATGTCTGTATTTATGGCTTTGTGTGTTATTGAAGTATTAGTTCTGGTTGCTATCCTGAGATCTAACCTGCTTTGCCAACATGAAATTGTACAATTAGCATCTGAACTTTAGACCTGCTTAGAAACTTCATTCAAGGACTTAAAAACTCACTAGCATCACTGATGAAGAGGAAGCACCATTAGAGAGAAGGCTATGGTACCACAGAATAATTTTATAAATACTACATTATTACTATATTTAGCAAGTGATAAACAGTCCCTAAAAGGAATCTAAGGCATTTTTAGCCAGTTAAGAGCCCACCGTACTGTTCCCTGGGCTCCTCTTCTGCAAAAAATTTAGTGATAGTTACCTATAATTAAAACACTCAAGACAAGATCTTGGGAAGTGTTTCCGAGAAGTATCTGGAAACTCTCAGATTGTAGCAGAGGTCGGCAAGTGTAATTTAAAAAAAAAAAAAAATATTGTAAAGGCATCTTTATAATTTTTACATCTTTACATCCAGCCATGTTACCGATAATGCCAAAACCCATCCGTATCATTTTTGGATCTCTGTCCTGTGTGGTTTTGCTATAGCTTTAATGAAGAATATACAGCTGTAATTAAAAGAAGACCTTGGTGAACTATTACATGCTAACTTTCTCTTTGCTACCTGCTATTTCCCATTTTCACCTCGTTTGAGACTGAATGAAGAACAGATGATGTTTTAGCCTGCAGGCACTTTCTTCAGATTTTTTTTTTCAAATGACTGAGGGAACAAAATATTTTCCTTTCTCTAGACACCAGCATTCCACCTGACTCAAATCCCCATGGCCTCAAGTACCATTTTCCCTTCTGTTCAAGTCTAGAAATAAAAGCACGAAGTTAATACATAGTCAGTCTGTTCAGTCTTGTTATAATACACCTCTTGGTGTGCCTTTTGATCTTAAGAAGAGCAGTATAAAAACTTAAGAAAAAAATCCGAAAGCTGTAAATCCCTGTTGTACTAATAGCACGAACTGACCTATTCAAAATCCGGAGGCTAATTTGCTAAGGTTACGAGGCGGTGATAAATCTCCATTGACACCCGCAACGCTCCAACCAGCTCTCTTCCCAGCCGTATCTGCAGTTCACTGACCTGTTTAGCTTAGCGCTCAGCTTACACTGCTCAACTTCTGTGGGATATCACTACTGTCAATTTACACTACGCTCAGACAGGTAAAATCGGAATAAATGTTTCCAGAAGAAAGAGGTGACATCATGATCCTGATTCATGATGCGCTGTATGATGAACATCTGCTGAGTATTTCAGTGCCAGCAAAAGATGGGCATTTGGAAACAGGAGGGAGCCACTAACGTGTTTTCCAGGGAGATTTGAGTTCAATTGCCTGATTTTGTTTTTCTCTCCTAGGCATCCAATTTTTGGTGTTGTATCAGTGCCTCAGTGAAGTTAGAATGTTTTGCAGGAATATCATAAAAAATAGGCTAAATCCGTGCTGTTGTCTAATGCATCAAGCCTCAGTGAAGTGTAAGCTGATAAAATTGCATTGGGATGAATTCGGACCCTTATTCTTCAGGAAGCATGAGGGACTTCGCTACAGCTGCAAAATGACATATATTTTATAAACCGAGTTACTCATAAATAATTATGCCAAGCAAAGTAAACTTCCCATAGTTTGTCCATGGAGGAAGCTCTGAGAACACCCTACAACAAGGAAAAAACTGAAAGGTGCTTCTTGGTTTGGTTTTTTTTTTTTGGAAAAAAGGTTTTTTTTTTTTTTTTTTTTTTTTGCATTCTGAGGCAACTGCAGAAAAACCCCCCTTCTGCTCAATGCCCAAACCATGGAATCAACAGTCTTCCTTCCATTTAAATTAGTACAGCACTGAGCCTTTTCATCTTAAGAGGAATTTCTTTACTGTTTTCACAAAATACAATCCAACATGGAGAAGGACTTTGACGATAGCATGATTTTTCACCTAGCAAACCTTCCTCAGTGTAAAGTTCTCTACTCTCTTGTAACTAATATTCTAAGGTATAATTATATGGAGATTGAAAAGCTTTTTGTTTTCTCCGACAGCTCCTCTTCAGGACACAGGCTGACTGAGTATCTTGTCACAACCTGTAAGATGTCTTCAGTATCTTCATTGTCTTCTTTTTCTTGAGGTTTTGTCTTTCTGCAATTATCTTTTTTTTTTGGTTCCCTTTCTCTCTTTGTCATTGTTCATTATGTCTCCGTATTTCCCCATGGGCTTCCAGAAGACTGTCCTTGGTTCCCATTCTCCTCTCTGCTTTGTCTGCAACCATTTTCAGTTTTAAATTTAATTATCCTTATTAGCGGCTTTCTGAACTCTAGACTGATTTTCTTCTATTTTGCCCATTTGATAATCTAATCACATGCACCTACTTTTGAGCTGTGGCTCAGCTCATTTTAAACAGAGCTCTTAATCCTTCACCCCAACTTAATTTCTGACCACCAGACCGACCATCGGGTTCTTGCTTGGCACGCACAGTTATAACATGGGGAGCAAATTAATCGCACTTATCCAGGCTATATCCTGTTAATTCTTTCTGCATACCTGCGCCCATTTTGCCTTCTACAGGACGCAGTTGCCATTCGTCCATGCAGCTAGAACACCACCTGAAGTACACACGCATCGTGCTGTGGGTCCTGATTGATTCTGTCCTGCCCCACACACGGGCATGGGGAACGCCTCTCATCCCTTACTCAGCAGTGAAAAAATAAGTACCTTAAAATAACCAAACACACTGTTTTTCACTAGTTTAGGCTAGTTTGCTCCTCTCACGACTTCTCCTCATCATTATCTGGTTACATTTTGTACTTACAGGTGCCTCTTATTGACTAATGAGAGAGGAAGGACAAAAAATTTCCTTCCAAGATGGACATTCATATTGGCTTCATAACTCCATCACTTTCCGTGCACCAAGGTACTTAGCCTCGGAATTCTCCTTTGCGGAAAATATTAGCTGCTGGTTAAAACAGGAAACTGCAGAGATTATCACATCATCGAGATGACACTGTATTAAATTGCAAAAATACTCTTAACCTTACTGGTGTCTGGAAAATATCTAACAGAAATACAGGCTCCTGAAATGCTCAGTGGAGGGTGAACACCTCCAGAGGGGAACTCTGCTCGGCTACGTCACAAGGAATCTGGCTGCTCCTAAGCAGACAAGTTGGATCACGCTTGTTGTGGGCTTTTTTGTGTGGTTCTGAGTTTGTGTGCTTTGAATGCTGAGACTTTTCCATTAGGCGATTGCTCTTACCACGGCAGACAACATGAGTAACGTGAGCCCATTAGTGTTTATTTCATCCAAGGCAGATAGCCACGTTATCTTCATACTTGGGAAGCAATTGATAATTTTGGCAGTAATTTGTCCTTTTAGGTGCAGGCATACTACTTCCTGTGCTGCAGAAGTTCACATGGTCTGTCGCTTGGCATGCTGGATCGCATTTCAGAGAGGACTGGAGGCAAATTAAATTAATCACTTTGACTTAAAAATGGAATTTAGAATGAAGAACACTGATAGAAGCTTCATTTAGAAGTGCTTTTATGTGTCACTGCTAAAGCCTAGAGCCCAGACTGGCACAAATCTTACAAAAATAATACAAGTATTTGCATAAAATATAATTTAAAAAAAAATAGGAAAAAGGAAGAAGTTAGTAATAAAATATGGATCAATTTAGATCAAGATAATCCTGCTAAGCAGAGCTAGAAAACTGAAATACCATTAAATGACTCCTTTCCTGCCTTTGTCTGTAATTATATCTCACTATTATCACTGCAATTGGGATTATCAGGTGAAATGTTCACCTGCTTTATGGAATGCTTCTTCAGCACTCTTCCCTATTCCTTTTTTTTTTTTTTTTTTTTTTTTGGAGAGGAATGAGTTCTCAAAAAATGAGAAAATGATCTTTTGATAGGTCATGTTTTTATTTTAAAGTACAGAAAATTTTATTACCACACTTTCCAAAGGGGATAGACATTGATTTTAATGAATCTGTAAAACGGAAATTTATTTAGGGAAAAATAATTACTGTTGCTTGTTAGCTACTATTATTTTCACGGTGACATGACACCCTACTGACAGGCATGCACTGCTCAATGGTGTTAGGATCTGCTTTACTGATCCAAGTGATTGGTAGTCTTACTGTGAACACTGAGACTCAACTTCACCTCATTCACGTGGCAAGGTTGACACCCCAAATTTCTTCATCTATTCTGGGTGCTTGAGCATATGCTGGGCTTGAGCAGTCTTTCACTATCAAAGTACAACATAACTGATCAGTTTCACTTAGATACATCGACTTTCCCAAAGAAAAAGTACTCTTAGCAGGAAATTTTCTAACAAGTTTCACTTAAACAGTGCTAGCTTTAGAGAAACTGTTGTCTTTCTATACGCTATAACATCACCGATCAACTGAAAATTTCTTACTCTTTAAATATGATCAGACTTAAAGCAGGCTTGAGAATCCTTACAAGAAGGAAAAAAAAGTTTGTTGAATGAAGGAAACCATTTTTGAAGTATTCTGTATAATTGAATCATTAGACTTTTGGGTGTAATTAATGGCATAACTCACCTAGATGAGACTAAAATTAAGTTATAAAAGATTCCTTTATCAGTGTATTTTTCCTATTCAGTTCAACTAACTATCACAGTAGTGTGGAGAATGTAAAATTTAAGTTAACACAACAGTACAGTTCAGATCTCAGCAACTCAAACTAATGATTTTATGTGTGAGGATAAAAAAGTTTTAATGTAACCAAGAGAGGTCTCATTCCTTCCACGGCAATCTAAAGCTGGTTTTGAGACTTTGCCTCCGAGTAGTTGTCAGTTGAAGAGGAGATGCTTTTACTTATCATTTCACAGGAATAAAAAAGAGCCAGATAAGGCATTAAACTGGCATATTAGTTGTTAAACTGGCATATTCCACTAGTCTGAATTTTAGATTTCAGGACAATCAAGCTTTTAAGGGCAAGTTTTTAAGAGGTAAAGAACCCACAGCACGAAAGGCAAAGCAAATCCCCTACTATACCTTTTTTTGCTGTTTCGCTTTAAGTTGAGAAATATAGACCGAGAGCTTCAACTCAGCTGCTTGAGGACATTGGATTCTGTCTGCTACCTAAAATCACCAAGAACCTGCATTAGGCATCACCAGGCCTGCAATCCAGCACTTGTCATCGCACATGGTGGAGGTTACAGGCTCGCCGTGCATTATAGTCAGAACTGAAGCGGTGCGTCGCAAAGGATGTTAGGAGATGTTGACTAGTTTGTAAGGCTCTCTGTAGATAGCACAAAGGCAATGTTACCCGACCCATCACTGAAGTGCCCTGTCAATGCATTTTTCTGCCTGCAGTTCTGCAGCGTGGCCAGAGGGCTCCTCTTGGTTCATACCCACCTTCTCAGGAGAATTGATGGCAGCCGTCCCTGTCTGCATCATTCAGCACAGCAAAGCACTGCCTCTGGCTTTGAAGACTGACTGATGGCTGCCAGTGGAGTTCTGAGAGGAATGAGACCACTATTCTTTTCTTTATCCTCTTTGCTATGCAAGGTTTTCCCCAAAGGCATGAAGTAGGATAGTTGATGCCCAGGAAGGGTACAGATAGAGGCTGCTGAACTGCATTCAGTCTTTTTTTTTTAATGCAAATTTCTATCAACAGTTGTCCAAGACTGTCACACAATCAAGAACTATTACTTCTTGTTCATGAAAAACAGCGAGATGCAAGCAAGGACTAGCCAACCCTAATCAAGAAAAATGTTTCTGTAATTAGATGGGATTGTTTGCTAGCCCAAGAAATTAGAGAAAGCTCTTACAGCACAAACAATAACAGAGTTTATTGCCTCTGTAGTAATTTTTTCCCTTCACAGTCTCATGATTTGCAATAACGTTTTGATTTTCATTTTAAGTTGTTTGGATTTTGCTGCTTCCACTGCAGTACTTTTAGGCTGTAATGAATGAACATAATACATTATCTTAATAATTTACCATCACAATAATGCTGTGGTAGCTTTCGTTTTGGTTTGGGTTTTTTTTTTTTTAAGAAAGTCACAAGAATCTGCTTTAAATTACTTTTATGTCACCTTCACCTTCTTACGCCTGTGCCCTGCTTCTGTCTGTTCATCAGTCTACAGCCATTTTACCATATAAATACGGTGAGTTGAAGCAGGAGCTGCAGTAACAAAAAATGCTGGTGTTTACGGACTCAAGAGTATGCCACCTTCCTAACAGAGTTGAACAAAGGAAGTGGGAATGCACCGCAGAACGGCCGGTAACACCGTTAGCATACTGCAATTGCACTGGTACCTCGCAATCGGCATTAATGAGGGTCAGTATACAGCTTTCATTGCTAATAAGCATAGGAAGAACTAAATCAGGATCCCACTCAGTTTTGCTTGACAGAAGCAGTCACAGATCACTTCCAACACTTCCCTCAACGAATGATACGATATGCTACGCTAGATGAGGCAGAGCTTATTGGTGTCATTACAAATGCATACAGCAAGTTCCCCTGGGCTATCAGTGGGTACCTTTTATCCTCCCTCTGTATGAGATCTGAACAGGTCTGCATCTGAGTCTCTGGAACAGAGTTCATGACATGTTCATGGAACATGTTCGTGACAACTTGTTACCTCATGAACTCCCTCCAAAAACCAGACTTGTTATGCGTGCAGTCAACAGTCTGAGATATATGGACGGCTGCATGGAGCCTCCATGGTTCCTCGTGGCTACACACATCCCTCGTCTTTGTACTCTGCCCAGCAAGAGCTACAAAAGGCTGACGTTATGTGACGCTTGTTTATATGGATGAGAAAGAAATTCATACATATACACACAACTTGATTTTACATAAGGTAAATACTGTATTGTTGACTCCCTTGAATATATGAGAACAGAAGGTCACTACTACCAAGACACCCCGTTTTTCAAAAAGTAAGCTGAACTACAACACAATAGGTATAAAATGTTGTAGAGAATAGAAGTTAAAACCCAAAATTATTCTTATACTGAAAATGATAAAAAAAAGATCAAGTGGTCAGGATAATTGACACAGCTGGCTGTAAAAGTGCAAATCACAGAACTAACCATGTTTTTATATGCTAGGATTACTTCACCCCCAGCACACAGCCTGCTGCCGGCTGTTACGCAGTTCCTGTAACCTACGCAGCGTTACTACTCACTAAAACGGATTCCATGCTACTGCATTTTGTGTTGCGCACTGTACCAAGCAGCAGTGGGGCATGCTCAGGCACAATTAACAGGAGCGCAACACTTGGAGCTCAGCAGTGCTCTGCACCTTTATCCAAGGTAAGTCCTTCGCCTTTCTACTCAGTGCATTGCTTTTGAACATCTACTTCAAAGAATTAGAAAGGAGCATTCAACAAACTTAAAACACAGCGGAGAGGTGGAAACTGTCTGAGCATGGCCATATCATGTCAAGAAGTTGCCTTGCAGAGATGACGTACTTGGGACAGGACGCAGCAAGAAGTCAGGTGCCATGGGAAGCTAATCATAGGCTGATTTCAATAGTTCAAACTCAGCTACGTGTTTCTAAAAAAACCAGCCAATTTGCATTTTGCAGTTTCCCTTCCACATCTGAACTTCAAAAAGAAAATCTAATTGGCCATTGTGTTTACCTTAAATCTCACTGTTTATTTAATGAAATGAGGAATCTTTTGGACTTTTATTGCCAGGTGTTTGTACTATCTGTGGATCATTCATATATGATGGTTTTACGACTGGATGCAAAGGAAGGTGGAGAGAAGAAAAAGTGCATCCTTCCTGACAGTGCCCGGACAGAAGAGCCAAAGTTGCACTTTGTGGATAATATATAAATAACTCCCGTTTTCCAGGAGCTTTCCATCAGCTATAAAGTGTCACCCCTTAAGAGAAAAAATATGTCATTGTGTTACCGTGACTGTGACAACCCCAGGCCTCTCTGGAGGTTATTGTGTCATAACAGTCAACAACTGCTTTATAGCACCAGAGTTGTTGGACCACAAACAAAGAACTGGTGAAAACAGCCCAATTGTCTAAGTGCTGATGACAATTTAGGACTAATGATGTCAAAAAGCCATTGACCACCTCTACCCTGTTTTGCCTTTCTGCAGGAGGCAAATCAAATCTCTTGGGCTAGAATGTGCCTGCCTGCTCTAAGAAATGTTTTATTTCACTACGAACAATCAGTGAGATTCAGATTACTTATATATATTTCATTGCATCGGTATTACAGTACACATGGAAGGAAGATTGAGGCAAGAAGTTACATCCTCAATTTTTAATTTGGAAATCTAAGATTCTTGAAGTTTGGAACACTATACTATACAATGATTAAATTTTCATAACGAAACAATTCATTGGAAATGATGACAGGAAAGGGAATTGTTTTGGAAGACACAGTGTTTATTCTCTTCTCTGTCATATCAAGTATTTGGCCCTAGATTAGAGCTGGAGGAGGGAGTAGGCATCACACCTGCCTAAAGAAACATCCTCATTCACATTACTGTGAGCAAGTATTCTGCCTATCGGCTGCTTGCACCTTTGTAACACTGCCACATTTCAGTCCGTGGCCAACAATGCGGAGTGCTGAGCTTCCTAAACAGGTTTTAAAACAATTTTCTTTCATGCAACACAGGAAATACTGAAAGTACAAAAAACCAACCAAACAAAAAAACCCAACATTAATAGGCCTCAAGACAGAAGGGGAAAACAGCCTTGGAACTTGAAAAAAGCAATACAGACCATTTCAGACAATGCGTCTAATCATACATGTATGTCTAGTCATTCTGAGTCTCATGTGGAAAGCACCGCTTTCTTCTGAAGGGTTCCGATTAGAGCTGCAGAGGATTTGCCAGCCCTATTCTGTAGCAAGCAAAGTCAGAAGTCCAGCAAGAACCTAATTCAAGTCAATGAAGAAGTGAAGAAATGAAAACTAGAGAATAAAAAGAGCACATAAAAGAAAAAAGCGAAGAGAAGTCATGGTGGTCAGCGTTGGTTTTGGGGTTTTTTTAATTGCATTTTGTATATTCCATATGATGAGTCACCCAACCTACCGTTAGAGCACCACAGCGATATACGCATCTCTGTATGCATCATACATCATGCAATTTTGGGTTCACGTTTCCCCATCAGAAGCTGAAAGTAGATGCTGTACAGAGAAGCTCTGAAAAAAAACTAGCTGACTTCCTGCAGGAAAACCTTCAGGGTCAATTTGAAGGAAATCCTGAAGAACGCTTTAGGGTGCACTTGCTCTGTGGGCCAGTTCGGCATTTTTTGCATCATTCAGGTCTATGTCAGCTATCGCGCCTGTTCTTGTAGCATTCGTGTCAGATAATGCAGATGACTCTGATTCCTTTCTTGTGCTGGATTCAGAGTCCTTCCTAAAAGGACCCCAAGACATCACCTCTTGTGGAGGCAGGAGGGATTTGTAGACTGCCTGAACTTATGTTCTGCTCTGTGCTTTGTGCGTGGACAGATCATCCTGGAAATTAGGACATCTGCAGAGAAACCTTGTCAGGAACAGGCGGCGTACCTTTACAGTTCAGGTTTCCCTCGTACTCAGTACATGTTAACGCAGTCAAGTGGGGATCATCTCTAAAAGATTAATTGCCCTTGGTACAACAATTTGGGTATGAAAGCTGCATCGCTACAGAAAAAAAATCAGTTCTGATGACTGTGGAATGAATCAACTGGATGGGGAGGATTGGCTGTATGACATGAAGTCATACAGGTCACCAGCACTTCATACATCTCTACCTCTCCTCTTGTGGGTGCCGGAAATTGAATGATGCTGAATGTGAGACTTCATAAATATGTCTAGAGGGATTTTAGGAAAATTTTTTGCAGCTGTCTCTTACTTTTCTAATGATGTTGGAATTTGTTTCCCATTTTCAGATCCCTACCTTTTGATTTTTTTTTCCCTAAACTTTTCATGGGTTTTGCCTTTTAAATATCACAAAAATAATTCACAAAAGACTCATTACAACAACTTCATACTACTTCAGTGCTCAAATATGTTACATGACTTACTGTGAAACTGGAACCTTTCCAATCTACACCCTACAAATCGACACATTTGAATCATATGCTCTGACAAAAGGAGCAATTTCTTTCCAGTCACCATTGCATAAATAGGAAAATAAGCAAAAGGAAAGCTGAAGAAAGTCACAACTGTGTCTAAAACCTATCTGAAAAGCTCTGACATCTCCTCTTATGGCTTGGTACTGGAAGGGCAGCTGGGTCCATCTACTTCTGGTTTACCGCACGTGCCATTGAGACAAGCAGTTGGGGAAGTTTACATCTGAGAGTTGTGTGTATGAAACTGGAATTCTGGAAACATCATAAGGCTGGCATTCATGAAAAATTAAAATAACATAGTAATGATGAATAATAGGTGAACTTCACGGCAAAAATACCCACTGCCAGGCCAGATTTTGGTCTTAGTGGTGTTAGCGACAGGTTTAGCTGCTGCATTTCTGATGTGGAAACAACTTGCAGGAGAATTCTGAAATATGTTATTGAATAGCTAGTATTCCTTTGTGTTGCTTGAGTGTTGTGAGCATATTCCAGCAGTTAGTCAGCTATCTAATAAAATTTAAAATATGATCAGTACATAAGTAGACAGCTAAAGGCTAAAACAGTTCCATACCTGTTACAAACACAAGTTAAATCCTCATGTTAGCACTACCCATGATCTTAGAAGGGAAGGGTACGAAAGCAGGCAATCTCAGCAGTCACGCAGAGACAGACTGGGCATCAGAACCATCAATAAAATAACCATTCAGGTATTATTCCTCCATAGCTCATATATTACATATTAAAGAAATCTCTGCCTTGACAGATGATCTTGTCTCTCATAAAGATGATAAGGCCATATCTCAAATTTTAAGTGGAAGAAGCACTACATTATTCTTTCCTACCACACACATACAAAAAAAAAATTAAAAAATTAAAAATCTTCTTCTCTCCCATCTTCATGCACAGGAGAGGATTAGAAGTGATAGCATTTGACAGAACCTTATAGAAGATAACATAGTTTACAAGCACTGAATCTGCTTCAGGTATTCAAGCACCCTGTAAGGAACAGATTTCCCTGCACCACTCAGAAGAAAAGTGACAGCAGCACTTTGCATATCTTCTAGAAACACAACATTAATTTAGAGACTTAAGAGAACCTGGAACATTCACCTAGGCAGCTTGTTATGCAATTTATACGGCACAGTTTGCTTCTAAAATAAGAGCACAGCCTGCCTCTTCTGTCTTTATACAATACGCCATGTAGGAACTACAGGTATTACACAGATTTGGGGTGGGAATCTATACGGATTTTGGGTTGGAATCTATACTGATTTCCAATATGGTAAATATAGTCTTTACATTCCAAGCCTGTATGTCCTCTTTTAATTTTCTTTCATTCAGAAACACTCTCAAACCCAAACAGATAGCACGGCTCCATTTTAAATATTCTTTTTGCTAAATTTTATCCTCCTGCAGCTTAATATTACAGGCACAGAGAATACACTAAAGGGAGTAATAAACTTTAAAAGGCAGAGTCAGTGGAAATTTGCAAATGCAGATTTCTCATTCTCAGACAGAGCAAATGTAATTGTTCCTCTTCATGAATTACAAGTGGAACACAGATTAGGTTTGTTATAAATCCTGGTGAACTCGTTTATATGGTTATATAATTGCATATCGGAGTGATAATTCATGTGACAATTGTAGAAATCACATGAACTTTCAGCACCAACTGTGTTTTGCCAAACTTTCTTTACTTAGCTATAACATCAATTTGCATATTTCAATTTCGTCAGCATAATTTTTAAACTGTTAGGCTAATGATAAACGAGGCTGTTTATTGCCACACAAGGAGATTATCGCACATCATTGGTCCAATGACCTTCCTTACAATAACAAAGACAAGTCTTTATGGGTTAGCCTTGCAGTATTCCTGCTGCTTGACAACAAAGAAAATACAAACTGCCTCGCAAAGCAGACAGACTTCCCTACTGTGCTCTTCTGAGGTAAAGCTTCGGCTTTACAAACTGTTTTGAACATTATCCCTGACTTTTAAATGTAACATGGACAAAAAGCAAAAAGGCTAGAAGCACATAACGGCATCAGTAGCACACACATCCTTTTCACACAAAGAAGCCAAAGTTAATCCTTTTCTAGTGCTTCAGAGACGGCGGTAGATATTTTGCCACGTAACTCGGTCATTTCTGGAGGTGATCCCAAGTTTTAACCAATGTATCCCTTGTTGCTCTCTGCAATTTGTTTAGTATGTTTACTGACTACAAGAAAAGCATTAGGCCATTAGGCACTGTCATTAAAACACAAAGCTACTGGAATCATGGACATCGTGCAGAAGCGGGGAAAGCCAACCTATCACCCCAGCCATCGCACTGCCTGCAATAAAAGCCAGCCTTTGGCACTTATTCAGCTCCGTGAGACATTGTTATTGAGTAGGTTCACACATTACAGTTAATGTGAAACGCTATGGGCAGCAACAACATTCGGCTTGGCTGAACTTTGAATTTTGGCTAGCGACAAAGCCAGGAAACATTACCTAGATACTGGAATTGGCACAGTTTGAGTTACTATCTCAGAAGTTACTGTGCTGCTTCAACTGTTCTGCGTATTATGAATAACCTGAACTGAACTGACGGAGTTTCCAAAGCCAGAGACATCCCTGAAGTATAAAGGGCTATTTGGCTTCTACGACAGCAGCAGCGGTGAGCAGGACAAGCTGGTAGGATGTGGGAAAGGAGCAGGGGAGACGCATAGATGGAAATCACAAGAAGCGTTCACACTGATCTGTCAGGTTTCTTGAAGAGATCATCAGGGACAGGAATGGAAAGGAAAGCAGTGAGAAAAGGAGACAATAAAACTTCAGAGTCAATTACAGCAAGTTGCTTTAAGTGACAGTAAACAGAGGCTCAAGTGCATCCACTCTAATGACACTGCCTTTCGGTGATGCATCCTTTTAAATAACCAGGGTTTTTAAAGAATTACACAGTGAAGTGTGCAGCAGAGGATTGTCTCTAAGATAAAGCTTTCCTTTTTAATACGTGTACAATTTCCTTTGAAAGGCTTTCTCAGTTTTCTAAATAAGTCCTTAGTTAGGACAGATTTTACTGTTCTATTACCTGCCCCCTTGAATAGGTTAGAGCCCATTCATTCCTGCTTTCCTCAGAAATAATTATTGCACAGTACTGGATGCAATTAAAAGAAAAAAGAGGAAGAAAAGGTAAAAAGCCCAACAAAATAAACTCCAAACCAAGCGTTAATGGCAGTCGACCTTTAAAACTGAATGACTCAAAGACAAAGTAAAGATAAAGAATTAATATGTCTTGAACACATTCAGGAAAGCCATACAAGCTTTTTCAGTATAGTTGGCACAGGCTCAGAATAAAACAGAAAAAAATTGGTACTGGCTTTACTTTTCTGTAATAAATATGTTTTGAATTAAATTTTTGTTCCTGCTCTGGCATATTTCAAAAATTTCAGCGCTGTAAAAAAAAAAATCAATAATTCTTTCCCTATTTTTCCTAAGTTGTAGAAGCAGAATTAAATACAACTCCTCCAAAACACAAAAATTCCAAGTTTTTTTTTTTTCAAATACAAGCTCCTGTTTATCCTAAGCGCACTGTTCAATCTGTTCTTTAACAAAACTAAAAAGGATATTACTAACTGAAAACAATTTCTGAATGATATTTCTCCCCTCTCTAGAATACTGATTTAGAGTAATCCAATAGCGTTGTTATTTGTGGATCTCATTAAGGAAATGGAAAGCAAGCCTTGGATTTGTAAATGACAAATATATTGGAACAGAACCCTGGAATTTCTATAAATGCAGTGCAGAAAGGGGGTCAGACACCAAATATTCATTACAGTAGGTGACTTTTTTTTTTTTCACGACCGAGTCTTTGTGAGTATTAATTCAAGTTCCTAGAAGGCCAAGATACGATGGAGCGCATGAAATCCTGGTTGTGATGATTCAGAGGCATTCTGATGACTTCAGAATAGTGTCATATGATGTATAAGCAATGGTCTATTAGTCACCTGCACAGATTAAGGGTGAAAAATGTAATGCCATTGAAGTCAATGGAGAAGTTCCACTAGTCTCAGTGGAAATAGGATTTACCGGGAAAAATTCATAAACTATTTCAGACACAAGATGAAATTCAGAGTCTCCCTGGCGTTTTAGGTTTATATTAAGAAGCACAACAATTAACATCCCTTCAAAGGAGACCACGACTGAAATAGGAGCAGCATTACATTAAGTCATTACACAAACCAAAAGAGAAACTTCAGAAGGCTTTAACACACGTAGTATCCACTTGAATAAACATGATTCCAGGTAATGCTCTTCCCTGCTCAGTTCTCAGAAGTGTCATATGATCCTATTGGCATTTCCTGAATGGTGACAAAAGCTCATACTATAAATCATAACTGCTAGTCTTTGATTCAAATGCCAACCAGAACTCAGGCAGAGGCGGCCTCAGAGTGAGATGATCCGCAGAACCGACACTATGGATCCCATTCTGGTTTTTGGTTTTTTTCAAATAGTTAGGATCCAGGGACCAAAACCACATTTTACTTTTTTAAAATCTATGTTCTCCATTTCCCCAATTCTTTTTCCCCAAGTCTTCTTTAACAAATAAAAGGGTTTTATGTTCAACACACAATAGTGTGTCTTGAACAGTGCCCAGGCTGTTGGCTTTGCACATCTTACTCTCCCAGACCTGTGATGACACCACTGGCAATTTTAAAGCACAAAGAGATTTTGGCATGACACAGCAGCATAGAAGTAGAATTCACAGTTGGTGATAATGAAAAATAGTTACCTGTCATAGATGAATCATCTTGGACAAGGAAAACATTATGAGACCACGGAACGAAAAAACAAACAAAAAAATTGCGTATTACTTTATAGCATCCCAAGAAGTTAAGGAAAAAGACTCTGCCTGACTCATAAACCATAATGTAATCCAGAAAATTCTAAACAAGGCTCTAAAGAGTCTGCCTCAAAGCAAAGCCCAAAAGTCATGAAAATTCAAACAAACCAGTAAGATTATGCCAATAGCCTTCTTACCAATAGCAATCAAAGTAAACAGAGAGACAGGTGAACTCATGCATGTTAACCAACAAGTACCAAGCACTCGGGATCCCTACTTTGGATGTTGAGTTCTGGACCTATCCACCAATTGGTCCACATGGCAGAGCACCTCACTCATCTCATCTGGAGTGGAGAAATTTCCAGTAGCAACAGGACTGGACTGCTGTAGCAAACTACCTCAGACATGGATGAATTTAGAGGAGAGGCACCAGGACCTGATACTATCTCTTAAAGGACAAATCTGTTAGCAAGGCAAAATGCTTTCACATTTTACCCACTTGCAGTACATGAAAAAACACGTGGCAGGAAACATAGCAATAAATACATACATTCTGTCACTGAGGTACTTCCTGCTTCTGAGTCAGAACTGCGTAGAGTGCATAACAGCATCATTATAACATTTCAGAAGATGCTTCATGCAGAAACACTCAGCTTTATGACATTGCAGTTCTACTGCACCTGGAGAGGTTTCCTTGGAGCCCTGGACCAGCGAGAACCATAAAGACTACTAAGACATCCTCATCTCTCTACTAGACCAGCAACCACCCCCATGCTCCACTTCCCTTGCACACCTGAGATACCTGAAATAGGTTTCAGCTGTGGCTGGGTTGAATAGCAGCAATTTCCCAGGAGTAATTCACTGTTTCACACATTGAGTTTTTCTTAAGACAAACCAGCCTTTTCTTAAATCAAAATCTGCTGTTCCTCATCAAATGGAATAGCCCCTCACTTCTGGTAAAAAACTATCAACTTTTCTCCTTAAATAAAAAGCAAAGGAAAAGCTCATCCACATTCAAGCACCGAAAGAAGAGAGGTGTAACTCATCCTGTTGTTCCATACTATATGTGTGCACGCCAAGTATAGGCTGAGTTTAATATATTACTGCATTAAATAGGCATATACCTAGGGTCTGACTGCTGGGTGCAAATGGTTTTATTTATCAAGGAATGGATACGTAGTTCCTTGATATACAAGTCATAGTATCCATGTACAGACCAATGTGAGATACTTTTCCTTAAAACCACATTTCTCACCTTTTTCATCTCCCCTTTCCATTTCTACTATTTTTCAGTTGAAGAACTGTGATCCTGCTGCAAGTCGTATTCTCCAGAACGCTAGCTAGAGAAGTCCAGCTCTTTCCCAGGGCAGCTTTGGGAGCTCAACCTCCTTACACCTTCACCTTTGTGAGAGAAATCCCTACGTTCACCTTTCGGCTGACTCTTCTGAAGTCTGCAGTGCAGATAAAGGAGCAAGCAGTTGAGCCTTGGCCTCCCAATTAATTTTTAGCTAACAGTCAGAATGTCTTTTATTTGAAGGCAGTGTGGTAAGTTCATACATTGCCTTAAAGGAATAAAATTTGTTCTAAGAAAAAAACAAAACAAAACAAAAATCCAAGACGGATATGTCTATTACTACTGATCGGTAAAGATGCTAGAAGTTCCAAGGAGCTTATAGCAGTAGCTTTATCTCATTTACTTCTTAAACTCTCTTCTTCCTATCTTAGATGGCAGCAACAATAGAAGACCTTACGCACAGTAGATCTCCTCAGCGCTTGCCGGTTGTATCATTTAAGCTATGTATCAGTAAGGCTAGATGAAAATGGGGCTTAAAGTTCAAGCCATCCTCTGCATCAGGTTTGTCCAAATGTTACCAGTGACAAGAACAGTTGGAACTTTCTCAGATGTCTGACATTCTGATCATTATGGTATTGTGTGAAGCGTTCATTTGGATAATCTTAACTGTAAGATTAGAAATCTATCATCTAAGAGCTCAAAATACATGCATTTCTGATGTTGGTGAGAAACAGACCGGGACAACCTACTTGTGGCACTCAACAGATTTGATAAATAGATATTCAACTGAGTACCTGAATTCAGTGCAGGCTAGCAGAACACAAACTAATATAACCAGTCTAAACAGAAATTTAGTATTAAGAAAGGTGGAAAACTCTCAGAAAAATAAGAAGTTAACAAAGCATAATTTTCATATCCATTTTAGTTTCAAAACCGCTTAATTTTTAGATTGCAATTCAATAAGGCTTTTAGATATAGTTACCAGCCCACTTAAACAATAACTATTATCTTTTCCCTATATCAACTAATATAATTCAACAGAATCAATCGATATGACAGGAAAGACTGCATGACCTAGTTTTGATTTTACTAGTTTCCTTATTTAGTACAAACACTAAACACAGCTGTGTTTTTAAAACGTAACTTGGAGTTTTTAGCTCTGAGCAGTTCTATTTGTTTTTCTCAACCTATTAAAGTGACTTGAACAAATATATGCCTCTACCTACATGCAAAAACCAAATGATTATTTAATGTAATTATAAAGAGAACACACTGAGAACCACACGACTATCTTAGACAATGATTTTAAAAAATCATTTTGTTCCTTCATTTGCAAATAGTTTTCCATGATTCATCACATAACTTGTTACTCAAACCTTTTCCAGAGTCATAAATAATTTAATGGTAACTCTGAGTTGAACATGTTTCACTCCACTTCAGACTACTGGTATAATCACATTTTTGTCTGGAAATAATAACTCAACCCTTCCTTGACAAACAGAGTGAATCACACTGAGTTTTTTAATCTACTAAATGATGGGTAAAGCTAGAACAAGAACTAAACCTACATTCCAGAACCTATAAAAGCAGAGAATCACACTAATATCTCTGTCCTTTGTGTTTCACTTTGAGCTGTACATACCAATCATGTATTCAAAACAAAAAAGGAGGAAAATTTTGAAAGACAAGGCTAATATGTAAGCCCAAGCAAGTGCATCCTCCTTTTAACTATTTACCAGATTTGTCTTGAATCAGGCTACATTTAAAGCTTAGATGTGAAGAAAAAAACCACTACTCCTAGGGGGCACATGGAACCCAATAACTTTCTTCTTCATGCTTAATAATCTTGTATGTGAGGGACCAATCTAATTTGTGGAAACGAATTGTACCTTAGGGATATGTTATTTCAACCCAAACTGAATATATTATTCATTCTAAAAAGTAGCAATAAAGATTATATAAGATGTAATTCATTATTTTTCTAAGTGTTCCATGATTCCACTGGGAGGTGAGATTTAAATAGCTTACAGGAAGCCTACCTTAATTAGGTTGCTTTTCAAATCAAATATAATATAATTTTAACATAAAAATGTCACTCAAGGGAAGTATTCCATTTACAAGGATGATTAATGAAATTTAAAGGGGAAAAAAAAAATAGATCCATGGGTAATACAACATGTGAAGGAATCCGAGAGAGGGAATGATGCACACGTAAATGGACGTGTACAAATATGCAATAGCTATGAGCTATACACAGATATCCGTCTCATATTCATGCATGCCTACACACACTCACAGAGAAAGGCAATTTGTTACCAGAGCAACCACGGTCAGTTGGTTTTTTTTGTCCTCCATCAGAATTGGTTTGCATTTTTGTTAACTCATTTTAGCTACGGGAAGCTCAGAAGAATTTATTGTATAAACAGATTTATTTAAGCTTTGTACTTCTGTTTACATTTGTAAGAATGTCTTTTCCAGCATTATGATGAAAAAAAAAAGAAAATTAAAATATTTTTCAGAGATTTACAAACAGTTCATTGTAAGACACTGAAGTTATAATTGAGGTACTTTGCCTCAGAGGTGCTATTAAAATATTGATGCGTACGCCATAGCAATAGTCATCGCCTTTTCTGTGTATAGAGAAACGCTTCAGTTTCTCAGATCCCAAAATGCAGTAATTTCCATAAATATTGACTTTTAATGAGGGTCGTGGTCAATGATTTAATTTGTAGACTGCAATTCCGCTGTAATTTAAGAAGCAACAATAAAAGCTGAAATTCAGGAGCTTTAATTCTCAGTGTATCCCTTTCTAAAGACACTTAGTACTTTTATAAGCTTTCAAAGAGCCTTTAAATGAAGTACTTGAATCCCACTATTACCATGCACTTGCAGCACTGCAGGTACCTAGCCAGAGTTGAAACTTCTGGCCCTACTTTTTTTCTGCATCGCAGTTAGAAAATACACTCTAGGAAAACGCAGTTATTCAAGGATTTATACATCCTAGGTAACCATGGGCCTTGGCTGGAAGATGCTGCGTATAATCCACCCACAATTCCTTTTTCCTATCAGGCAAGAAGCTCATTGAAATGAAGAACCATTTTGACCAAATAGTGAGTGAGGGAAGCAAAAGATTTTATTTTTCCATTTTTTTTTTTTTTTTTTTATTTTAAACCATGAAAAAGTGTAAAAACTTGTGAGTCAAATCAAACACAGAATACAGTGTTCTGTGATAGGACCAGTCCCATCTCTCTACAAGAAACAGCTTCATCCCGTAAGTCTGGTCTATACTTAAACCAAAACAGACTAATATATTTTATTAATTACAGTCTGTTCATCAGAGACGCTTTTCCAGTAAATCAAAATCATATTTCCTCCAGAGAAATGACGTATACGAAGCGGTTAGGGGCTGCAAACCGTATTTTTCCTCAAATGGCAATAGGGATTTTGTAATATGGTTTCACATAAAACTCAGATATTTTAATATATGATGTTAAGAAGTACTACACTAGATCGGTAAAAAAAGGAAATGTTATTAGTTTTTGGGTCAGTGAGAGACTACAATTTTTAATCAATTCTGGTCAATCTTTTTCTGGTTTGCTTAGAACAAACAACAGATGTTGTTTTGAGTCAAACGAAGCTTTGTTTTTAGCTATATATATTTTAGCCTTAAAATCTGCTATTTAGTTTTAGGCAGCTTTCTAAATGAAATGTTATTTTAAAATTTAAAAAAAAAAGTCATTATGTATGTTTCTTTGCAAATTTTCAGTTGTCTTTCTGGAATCTTAGTTGACTTATTTCGTATGGATAGTGCAATGTACTTGGCAAACAACAACAACAACAAAAAAACCCCCCAAAAAACCAAACTACTCAAAACTTCGTGCCAGTCTATATGGATCTGCAGACCCAAGTCACCCAGATAGTGTTTCGTCACCCTCAGAAGGTGATTGCTACCCACTGCCAATGAATGAAGCATGTCAAACAGCAGTTATTCCATATTCTCAAGATAAGACTGTAGTAATAAGCAATTCTGAAACCTTGAGAGACTTAGAAATAACCAGGACTTTCCTTAATGAACAAAAAACAATTAATCAATTCCACACAGCAATTTGTAAAGCAAACAGGTAGAGTGATGGATTGTCATGCACCACCATCATGTACCCAAATACTGATCACATACTTTATTGTATAATGTTCTCGATGTGCATTACTATGCAGATTTAAAATAAATTGCATCCTTTGTTATGATTAATTCTTTATGTACTTAACGATATTTGACAGATGCCAATCTTTTTTCTTTTTTTTTTTTAATATTTTATTCTTATATTGCATTTTCCCTGAGTCTTTTAGCCTTCTCTAAACTATTTCCTAAGCTGTCCTTTTCTCTAGAGAAAGCATCAAAGTATTAAGGACAGTGGCATTTGGGGCACATCCCAGTCATCCCGCAGTTACAGCCCCCGACATCCTACCCCAGCGGGGCTTTCAGCACATATGAATGATGCTTTATTACAGATGAGAAGAGCTAGGAAAAAGAACAGCCTCTCAGAGCCCGTCATGAGCATCTTTCACCATTTGGTTCCACAGATACGCATATTCATCAATCAGCTCTTCCTCCTGGGCACTGATGAACCTCATGATCTGAAGAGGAAAAACAGCTTTAGGCACCAGTACAGAAAGTAAGTTCTACAGTGACCATCCGAGCTCTTGTATTGACAATAGGAAAATAATCAGCTACTGGCAGAAGGAAATTAAAAGTATTGCTCCTTTAGATGCTGCTGCTCCTGTCCTCTGAGCCAAGGTGAATACACCTCTCAAATGCAATCATGACTTTACTGCTGGTTATCTCACACATTGCTCCTTCAGCTTCACATCTTCTCCTAAGAGAACTCTTCTTTGTCTCAGCTGTGCAGTTCCCCCCTGATGCCCTGAAGCTGGCTCCTCCTCAACCTGGAATACTCTTACAGGTTTATAGGCGACCTTCTTCAGCTCAAGGAACTGCCGCCCAGCCTGACTGTTGGGGTCACTGCACATGCATGATGCTTTGTGCAGGCATGGGGTAATGACCCATAGGTGAGCGTACAGCTACACCTATGGAACTCATAAGGTCCACAGGGAACAGGTATGCTAGGGGCCAAGGGAAGAAGAGGGATCGTGGATAACAGCGGCCTCCTTCTCCCCGGGGGACAAACCCCCCCCACATTGTACAAATGGGATTATACAAATGTACAAGTAAATCACATGTCTTGCGGCAGTCCAAAACCTCCCACCACCTTCCATTTCACAAGCTCTTTGTGCTAAGTAAGGGTCACAACATCTATACTACCCGCTTCCAAGACAACCTCACGGGACTTACAAGGGCTTGAGGGAAGGGGCTAGATCGATACATCAATTTTCCGTGCTCTCTTTGTCCTCAGTTCCTCTCTGCTCCTCTTGGGAGTGCAGGGGTCTTAGGGATCTCCAGTTCTGTGTTCTTATTGTTAGCCAACAAGTGGTTGGGGTTTTTTTAAAGGTAGCTCACTAACACCACAAATAGTTGAAATTAAATACAGAGATTTCTATTTTTCATATTCAGGTGAATGATTTGGGATTCAGCAATGGTCACTACAGTTTAGGTAAGTGGGGGTCACTAAGGAATAGGGAGAGGAAAAAAAAAGAATTTATAGCAGAAATATTTTTCAAAAGAAAGGAGAGATTTCAGTTGTCATTTTTTATTTCCTATGATTTTACAGCCTGCTTTTTGATTTTCTGTGCAAGAAACGGTCTGCCTGTCTTATCTGTAAAAGAAGATAAGGGCACATCACATCATAGTGTTTTGAACCAACTCCTAGCCTTAGATTCTGCTCTAAGGTCTCATTATTCCCAGAGGATATAGATAGAAATGTCTGTCTCAGGGGTACCATTTTTTTTTCCTTCAAATTATATGACAAGTCTTTAAGAGAAGTTATTTGTCCATTATGCTACAATATGTCTAGAAATGGTATCCATCATGACTGAGGAAAAATCATTCATTTTCAGACCTGTCAGTCTGAGCAGACAAAATAGGTAGGCATCTCGGCATGGAAAAATAGAGGCAGCTCATCCTCCATTAAATTTTAGCACCGTCAAGGGACCTCTGACATCTAGTAAGTTAGTTCTTCCTTCCTAGCAGTTACTTTTACTTTTTTAAGAGGAAGTTCAAGCTTAGAGTTGGAGTACAGCTATTTTAACTCTGATAGCAGGAGTGAGCTGAAAAAGTGGAAAAACTTGAACGCATACTCACCCTACACCTCTCCTGTGCATGCAAACAAGCTGATAGAGTTACACGCAGTTTATCCCTCGTCTGTGATACCCCAGTAAAAATGAAGCAGTAAATGGTTAGTACAAAAACTCAGAATAGAGGCTAATGAAACAGTATTAGGGAGGTGCAGCAAAATCATCATGTCTCGGAACCCACAGAGACTTGTCATATAATGTGAAGGAGCTGTTAACTGCTTCTTGGGTAGAAGTCTTACATCATACTCCAGCAGCTCACAGAAAAGACACCACTATCAGCAAGCAAGCTGTGAGAGTAAAAGCTACATTAATTCATTCTGTAATATAGATTTTTCCATGCATCCTTAGATGAGATTACTCGATTAAAACATTTTTTCTACATTTTCAAATAAAATGTGAGAAAATTCTCCAGTTTTTAATGAGAAATCTAGTTGCATGGGTTAGTTAGGAATAGAAACTGTGTTAACATCAGTTAATGCGTAACCTTTCCTCCTCTCCACCCCCAAACAAGCATAACTTCATGCAGCAAAATAAAAACGTATTCTTGGGGATATTAGACATCTTTTCCTCCTAAGAAGTTTGTTTGTTTCTATAGATGACTCAGACCACATTGAGCACAGGATCTGAACAATCAAATTCCATGACCCTCCCTCTAATGGCACTCGGAAATCTATGCCAAAGAATTCCAACTAGAAGCTGTAGCAGGACAATACGCCAAAGGAGCGAATGCTGCATGTGCTGCATGATTTTATCTGATAGCGTACTTCCCCCCAGAATCATGGTGTTTTCAAACGTTCATTTGCAGTTCATTCCATACATAACAACAAGATAGGAAACAAATACTCAAGTCCTGAATCCTAACCTTCATGGCTTGGACTGTCTCTACTACAATTTCTCACCCAGTACCACAAGACCACAGTTCTGGCAGGGGACTTCCCTTTTAATTTCACAGTGTGAATATCTTATAATAAACTCCCAAATAAGTAAAACTATAAGCGAAATTTGAGGGTTAGGTCTTCCAGTTTACAGCAGCAGACACATACCCCTTTCTGATTCAATTATTATGGGGATGAAATAATTCTGACCAAAAGGTGGACTGCAATTCACACATGCCATTTCTTTAATTTAGCCTGTCCTTGTAGTAATGGGTATTAAAAAAAAAAAAAAACAACAAACCTAGGACAACAATAAACCCACAAAAACCAAAGCAACAAAAAGAAGGCTTGAATTAAAGCACCTTTATCACACAAAAGCATGTACATCAAAACAAATGACACGTGTAATTGTATTTTGACCATGTTCTTATTATTTATTATAAATCTTGTGTCTGAGTACAGATATTGTACAATTACTTTCTATATTTGGCATAATTGTTTTGATCTTAAATGTTATTCATTCTAAGAGAAAAATACAGTAGATAATATACAACAAAGGAAGCATTTATGAGTAATGATGCTGCTCAACAAACCCATTTTCATTTTCTCATTTAATAACTACAGAGCTACTGTAATGGTTATGTGATGTGTGTGGCCAAAATTCTATAATAATACGGCTCTAGTAACTCTGCAATTCCTGAAAAGTTAATAGGGTAGTCTAAGAAAAAATGTTGTGTATCACCTGTCTGTAGCCAAATATTGTCAGTAATATTTCTATTAGAAGAAATCAGGCTTTGATGTCACAGTAGGTGGCATCCAGTTCATCTAATTTCAGCCACTAGAAAGTAAGGAGTATAGTCTAATTCTAAAATTGCACCACCAATTACCAGAAGATAATTGATTCCTCTCTAAAATAGGTGGGCTGAATTATCCTCTGTATAACACATTCACTAACCACAGATCCCTTCCAGACAAGTTTTGTAGACCAGGCAGATAACTGAAACACAGGTATTAGAGAAATGTTCTCAGCCAGGCTTTTAGAAATTTTGAAGTCAACCACCTGTACATCAAATATTCTTCCTTATCACTTGACTTCCCTCTAACAAACAGCAATTTCAATTACTCAAAAAATCTGAATTACCAGAAAACCCTCTGAAACACAGTGAGAACAGAAAAAAAGCCTGGCAGACCATTGATACCCAATACCTCCCCAACGGCAGGAAATCTGATGAGTGAGATATAGAGATGATCCAGCTGGTGAGCTCTACCACACACTGAAGAAGAAAGGAATAATCCCAAAATTGGAAAATCAGCCTTGCGTTGCAGAGCTTAAGGAGCTTCATGTATTTATCTTATCAAAGAGAAGGCTGAAGAAAGGCTTGATGTACCCTGAGCAGGAGGGACAAATGTATCAGACAAGCCAAGCATAACACCTCCCTGCAGCACCCACAGTTTATCGTCCTATCTTATTTGGAAAAATACCCCAAAGTTTCAGTAATATTCCCATGGAAGCAGAAACAAATATGAATTTCTGATTGGTCAGATGACTAAAGGAGGCTCTGAAGCATGAGACTAATAAATGTTACTTTTTTGTAAAACTAAGTGTTACGAGAGTATTTAGAGCAAAAAGAACGTGCCCCTAAATGCCCCGGGAAGATGCAGAAAAATGTCTGAAAGGTTTAGGATGATTCCTCAGTACTCACAGGTCGAAGATTTCTTCTGAAAAGCTGAATTAAATCATACACATCTTAGAAAACTGTTCCAACTCATATCAAAGATTCTGAGTGACAAGTTGCATCTTTGCATCATCTGTCACATTCCTAATTAGGCAACAAATATCTCTAACTCGGTTAAGAGTCTGGGTAGAAGGAGCTTCATGCCTCACATTATTTAAATGCATCCACGCATAAGCCCTTCGGAAGAGAGAGCAGCTCTCAACATCCTCTTGGGTAAGGCCACTCTTTGCAGCATAAGGCTTGATATTCCAAATTCTGGATACATTTTGTGAGTTTCCTTTATTCCCACTTGACCATTTTAAAATTCCTTTTGAACTGTGGTAGTTTGAAAACAGCCAAGAAAAAGAATTATTTTCATTACCTAAATTTTCTTTTTTTTTTTTAAAACTTGTTTATTTTGGGGTATTTCTTGAGTTAACTCTGAAGTGAATTTCAATGGTATATCTACTCAGAATGACCATTAAAAACCGATTTTAACTTACTGTAGTTCTACACAAGAACTCCAACTTTGTTAAGCACAGCGTGCGGTCTTCATTTTGAAACGCGTATCATTATGCATATCAGTATTCAATTGTGACCATTTAATTAAGTGCTCCAGGTCATTCTTAAGCCCAGATGTACTAGAAGAAAGGAGGAAGAGATTAATGGAGTTGTAACTTCTGCCCTGAGGGAGGATGGGTTGATGCCGTGAATGTGCTCCACCGGCATGGCTGCTATTGAGCAGCCTCTTCAGACAGGACATCAGCTGAATTCGTACCTTGCTCTGCGTTAGGATGCCCTCCTTCTCATCACACCTTACCCCAGAAATGTTGTCTTCATTTGCAAACTTCACATATATGACTTCACATATTCTATGACTCCAGCAAATATTAATTGCTCAGTAACAGCCCAGTACTTCCTTTTCTTCCCATTAGCAACTTTGCCTCCTATGAGGGAGTCGCTTCTAAACTTAATCTGCAAAATACCCCGTTATTTCGTGTAACGAGAGATTCCCATCACAAAGAAGCTGGAGAAATCCAGATATTATGATACTGACTGACTGTTTTGATCCGGTCTGCAAGCCTGTCAGATCAGACAAACACAGAAAGGAAAATCTGAAAAGAAAAAAATCCACAAAAGCAGACAAGTAATGTAAGAATCAGCACTGTCATAATTACCGTCCCAACTCAATTGATCCTTTGTTATATTTAGAATCGATATCAATCTAGTTTATATATAATTCCCAGGTGATGATTTTCACTTTATCTAGTCCTGGGGCAACTTTATAACCTCAACCTTTTGTGCAACCTTTGTTTTCTTGTTAATGTTGATATTAATTGTGGTCCAGGACTATACAGTCAGGTTTTTTATGACTCCAGGATTTACGTCACCTAGGCTAGATGATTACACCTGGTTTACTTTTAGTAAATGTTTCTTCTCATCCTCCCCAGTAACAGCTGGCAAACTTCCTGTTTCACAAGGGCTGGAAACAGCTTCTTTATTTCAAATCCTGGCATAGCTGCTATTCCTTACACAGGTTTTACAACGCTGTTTTTAACCCAAACTCTAGGGTTTTTTTAAAATAAACCTTCCTTGTTACTTACTCTATTGATATCCCTGCTCTATTTCTTCTCCCCCTTAGTAATTACAAGAACCTTTTAAATAGTAATTTGTATTTATTACCTTTTTCCTGGTTTTATACCCCTTATTCTGCTTTACTGCTGCTCTCCCGTTTGACCTAGATGACTGCCTTGCACACTGTAGCTTCATATAGAGAACAATGTAGGGAATAAAACACATATGCTCAATTTAATTATTTTTAATTTGCAATCTGTGTGTTTTACAGTATAGTTAGCATTATATATCTTTATAAAGATATTGCAGCAAACATTCCTACTGCTTTCAAAAGTCAGGATTACTGATACTTTGGTTGATAAAGATAATGCATCCCTCAGTGGCCTGGCCAGCACACAATCAATACAACTTTGCTCACAATGCCCAGTTTGGTGGCTAAACAGTTTCAGGCTCGCTCAGACAAGTGAAATGGTATTACACCACATATGGCTTCATAGCTGCAGGACTCACTTTGCAGTGTCTGAGGATTTGCTAAATCTCACTGTAGCTACTTGCTTAAGTATGGGTCTGCAAACAGTATTTGACTTCAGTTTTCAATTTAATTCTTAAAAAAATTCTTACTAATAAAGTAACAGAGAATAAACATATTGGAAAGGGTGATTTTTATGGAAAAAATAAATGAGTCCCATTTAAGTGACAAGTCTGCGTACTGCAAGAATAAATAAGACTAAAGATAAAAATAATAGGGGGGAAAAAAAAGGATCTTCTGCCAGTGGTGAACCAGTCTCTTAAAAAGAAAAATCATTAGGACAGGACCCGTCCATTAATCCGCCCTCTATTCCCATCTGTGCAAGATGTAGCTCTGTATGAGCGCAAGGAACGGCTGCAAGAGCATTTCTGTACTCTGGGTTCCTGAACTCCCTTTGCTCCCTTCGTTTTCAGCTGCGGTTTCCAGCACAGGTTCGTGATCTCAGTGCGTGCTGCTTCCTGGTCCATGTCCACCTGTTTTTAAGTGGTGCTAGAGAGAATCAGCGGACAGCAGAAGAGCAGCTCAGGGCAGGATTGGAGGGAGCAGGCTGCACCATCCTTGAGGGGAGAGAAGCTTCACAATTGTTAAATTGTTTTTCTCTGTACAACAGAAGAGATAAGACTTGGGTTTATCTGAATGCTCTCTGGACCAATTGTTTTCCCTCTCACTGTCCTTACAATACCTTTACACAGCTTTGAAGTCAGATACTTCAAGAGTCTTAGCGACTTTCTACCATTGAAGACATGAATGGCTTTGGGGAAGATACAAAATATTATTTAAGGGCAGAATTTAATCTTCATTGTTTTGCCACGTGGTTACCATGAGTTTTATGGTGTGTTGACCTTTCAAGGAATCCAAAGGTCAATTCCATACAATGACAGGTAATTCACTTACCAGATTTACGTGTTCTGCGTGGGACTGAAAAACTCCTCCATGAAACTGAAAAAGGATTAAAAAAAAAAAGGGGGGGGGATGTATATGTAGATAGGATTGAATTTCTTTAACACGAGCATCATAGTTTTGTTCATACTTCACTGCAAAGCTCTGTACCAGACATTAAGATGCCTTCATGCATGCTCAGCCAAAATGACCACCCCCCAAAATAAAGAGAAATAGTGTATGACACTGTTTAGTTAGCATACATCTCTCTTCTCCTTCACTCAATTTAAAAGAGATTATTTTCACAAGCCCTACAATTTATTTTGCTTGGGAAGAGAGTAGAAAAGATGCAGTCAGGAAGTACTTATTATATGGAATCTCTAGCCAGGGATTCACACGCTGTAAAAGTGCTCTGAAACTCGGTTCTTTATAAATCAGAGTATCAGTTATTTCTAATTCTTATGACCTGAATACTCTTCTGTCCCTACAATACTTAATGTGGTATAAGCTTTATTAAAGTCACTTTTGAAAGTATTCGAATTTGAACACAATAACTGTCTGATACAACATGCGAATACTGAATATGAATTTGATGTTACTTGATACTCTCTTTGCCTTGTTTTTAGAAGCTATGTAAGTGTGATGTGAGTCTCGAAATAAATTAATCATACAGTAATGCTTAGGTAACAGCTTCTTACATATAAGAAGGCAAAAAGAATCTGCTCCTTTAAGATTAGCTTGCTGACAGTTAATTGTGCTCCAGTAACTGCTGTGCAACATAGCAAGATCCAAATTCTTTTTAACCTTACTACTTACTGGTAGAACTACGTGTAGCAGGCTTAAATTCAGAGAATTGAGAAATGTAATAACCTTGAGCTATAATTTCTTTTTCCCTTTTTTTAGTTTTTTTTTTTTTAATACAGATTTACAAATCAGAGGAATATTCTGAATTACATTATTTTTAAACCTCATCCTTAAAAGGTTATCCACAGAGGTCTACTCAATTTTTATTTAAGTATCTATTAATGTGAAATTGAAAGATGTCCATTCTGAGCTCAGAGTGGGTGGCCATGAAATTTTACAATTTACTAAATTCAGTAATTTGTTCTATGTTTACGAGCACAAAAAATGCACAAGCTTTGCAACAGACAGACACTGTAATTTATTTCTGATGGGAGAAGATGAGCAAGGTGTGGAAAAACAGAAGGTGGAACACGTTATCAATAGAAGCAAAATAATAGGTATATGCAAGTGCTGCAGATGCAGCAAACCACCACTATGATATTGCAAACTTACTTGAAACAAAGTCATCAGTAATTAAAAAGTAGTTGACAAAGGAAACTCTTGGCTAAAGTATTAGCTATCACTAACAAGGTTAGGACTTGATGAGAGACCGATACGGTTAAACCTATCCATAGACAGACTCCGTTATTCATCTAAACAGAATAAGCATCTCTCATATGGTACAAGATAAGTTACTTCTCTTTTTGTGCTGCAAGTGTCTTAAAACACATTTAGGAAAAAAATACAATTGAAACATAATCAACAAAAATCCAGGTAGAGGAATGAGCGGCAAAATGCATAGTTGGAATTCATGAATTCTTAATAACTCTTGAAAGTATTTGCTGCCCCAATTTTTTGTTACTATAATCCATTTCACTGGAGTTTTTTTATATGGCTAATGAATACATACTTGGTCCGACCTCTGACAAAAATTCTTCTGCAGGTTAAACCTGAACTGTTAGAGAAACACTACCCCAACTCTATTCCCCAAACTAGCTAACAGGAGCATGGTGGGAGTATATCACTCTGGCTAGTTAGACCTTAACTTAGAGGCTGCAGTCTTTAAGGGTACTTTCTCACCAGAGGCCACATCGAAACTGGAAGCAAAATATGGTTTTGAGACATCTTTTTGCTGTCAGCTGAAGGACAGAATGGATGAGAAAGGCTGCTGAGTATTTGTGTTTCCCTAGTGAATGTAAGTGCATTGTGTACTCTTGTATGTCTATGTCGTGGAATCCTACCATAGAATCATAGGTGTAAGGCACCTTAAAGATCACCTAGTTCCGACCTCCCTTCCACTAGATCAGGTTGCTCAAAGCCCCATCCAACCTAACCTTGGACACTTCCAGAGAGGAGGTATCGACAGCCTCTCTGGGCAACCTGTTCCAGTGTCTCACCACCCTCTCACCGAAGAACTTCTCCCTTACATCTAATCTAAATCTACCCGCTGTCAGTTTGAAGCCATTACTTCTTGCCCTTGCTAAAAGTCCTTCTCCCTGTAGGCCCCTTTCACGTACTAGAAGGTTAATATAAGGTCTCTCCAGAGCCCTTTCTTCTCCCAGCTGAGCAACTGCAACTCCCTGAACCTATTTCCATAGGAAAGGTGGTCTGGCCCTCTGATTATTGTCACGGCCTTCCTCTGGACTCGCTATGACAGGTCCACACCCTTACGTTAGGGGCCCCAGGCTGAACACAGTGATCCAGGTGGGGTCTCACAAGAGCATGGTAGAGGGGGAGAATCTCCTCCCTCAAACAGCTGGTCACACTTCTTTGATGCAGCCCAGAATATGATTGGCTTTCTGGGCTACAAATGCACATTGCTGTGTCACGTTGAGCTTATCGTCAATCAACACCCCCAAATCTTTCTTCTCAGAGCTGCTCTCAATCCTTTCTCCTGCCAGCCTGTATTTGTGCTTGGGATTGCCCCGACTCAGGTGCAGGACCTTAAATTTGGCTTTGTTGAACTTCATGAAGTTTGTACAGGCCCACCTCTGAAGCCTGACAGGGTCTCTCTGGATGGCATCCCTTCCGTCCAGTGTGTTGACCGCACCACACAGTTCAGTGTCATTGGCAAACTTGTTGAGGGTGCACTCAATCTCACTGTCCACATCACCAAAAAAGATGTAAACCAGCGCTGGTCCTAATATTGACCGCTAAGGACTGCCACTCATCACTGGTCTCCACTTGGACATCAAGCTGCTGACCACAACTCTTTGAGTGTGACTACCCAGCCAATTCCTTATCCACCAAGCGGTCCATCCATCAAATCCATGTCTCTCCCATTTAGCGACAAGGATGTCATGTGGGACAGTGTCCAATGCTTTGCCGTTTCTCCATTCTTTCCTTGTACAGTCAGTATATGAGAGGCCTGAAAGCTGTCCTGTTTCGCCAGAGTTTTCACCCGAGCTACTCTCTTCAAAGCTTTTCAGAACGAGGCCATGATGGATGCAGACTTGAGCAAAAGCCAAAATGCATTTAGAAGGAAATGGTCTATGGAAAGAGAGTGCCCAGGCCTGAGGTAATTGAAGGAGTAAGGCGGTTTTGACAACCACAAAAGAAGCAAAAGGGAGAAAACTCAAAAAGTGCTGAAGTGAATCCTTAGGCAGCTGCTTTTTGTTGTTGTTCTCCATTTTTCCTGAAGAACTGGACAGGCAGAAATCAGCGGGGGGTCCTGCTAGGCTGTAAGTTAAGAAATGAACCTCCGAGCTTTACTGGGAGTTTCTCTCCCTACCCTTCCCAGTACAATGATTCCAACTGCTCAAAACTTACATGAACCCTCTGTCAAGCTGAAATTTCTTTCACTGCATGCTCGGCATATGCTAACTTCCTTACTGCAGTGTCTGTCTCAAAACAGCTGGCGGTTTACACTAGGAGCGTATCGGTCAAACAAAATGGCTTGCAGGATTAAATGTTATTAAACTAGCTATTCAAATGAAGTCTTATAAAAATTAAATAATAGATCATACGAAATTCAGCAACTGTGCACCAACCAAATCTGTAACACTCCAGGCAACTTGCAAATCTATTTCAAACATTTGCTTAAACAAGGTGACAAATACATTTAACCTAGTATATAAATATGTCTCTGTTTATCATTGCTGCATTTCTTTCTTGCAAATTTTTAACCTTTGCACATTCATAGCATATTCAATTAGTATTTTCTAAAAGTATGATGAAAATGAAATAACATTCCAATACACTAATTATAAAAAGCACAGCCACCCCTCACCAGGAAATAGTACTTTCCTACGCTCACCCTAGCTGCAGAATTACATTTCTTTTGTGAATATTACTCATACCCAGGAACCGTTTCAAGACAGGTACGTTGTATTTTACTACAAACTCACCACTTAGCAAGGAAATACTTGTCCCATTCCAAGTCTTCATGGAGCTACAGGAGATACACCATCTTCCATTCACCTAACTAAATTGCCCTAGTTAGAAAGCCCGTTACCCACTCTATATACCTACAAGTAGGAGGAGGGTGTTGTCTGGAGGAGTTCAATTCAAAGCACCTAAGTTAAATGCTTACTCTGAATTGCCCTCTGGAGAAATCTGTCTCTCTCTTCATGAATTTCATTGGAGGCTTAAGGAGATTAGTTTCTGGTTTCAGCACCAAAAGCTGTTGAAGTTAGATGGTGCAACTATCTCTTTATGTACCAAATAGGCTGAACTAAACACATTGCACCACATTTTGTCTACAAATGCGGAATTCATGAGCTGAAATAAAATTTCCAGTATTCAATTTAAGTCACTATTGCTTTTTTCATAAAATGACAGTTTGTTTGGGGGGGAAGAAAAAGGAAAAAAGTGGCATTTCCAGTGCTTTGGAACTGTTGCCTTCATTGCTGAGGCTGGCCAGAGTGTGGAAAGCATTTTGACTATCAAAACTCCAGTTATTTTTCCATTTAGATTGCCAGCAGCAGTTATAGAATCCCCGATTATATTTAACCAAACTTACTGGTTAAACAGAACAAGGGCATTTACCCTCTGGACGGAATATGAAAACGAGCAAGCGAACACCTGCATAAATAAAGCAGACACACAGGAAGCAGATCACGCTGCACTACTTGACATGCTCTGGGTGACAGAGGAAATATTAAGCTGCACTGTGGCTGAGTGATTTTTGTCCAGAACAGTATCAACAACATGCAGTTCTGTTTTGCTCGCTCACTGCCTGTCAGCCCCCTCTGAAACTTGCTGTATTTCAGGTGCTGTCTCTGGTTTCCTTGACAGAAGTCAATGATTTGTGTCCCATTCAATTTAATTCATGTGAAAATACTCATCGCTCCTTGCCATATGTCAGTGGATGATAATTGCATTGATCCACCTTGCGGTGGCTCAGTAAGGGCACTGTTCTGATAACTGAGTAACCAGAGGCTATTGCTTGTTAGAATTAGCAAATTTGACTGCTCGACTGGTTTGATTCCAATCAGGCTTGACAGAGGGATGCATAAAACAGGGAGTGCTAAATGTGCCAATAAGTGAATTACTTTTCAGATTATGTTGCTAGTAGAGATATTGATGAGTATGCTTTGCAAGCTGAACACAGAGTTTGCTACATTCTATTTTCTACTGAATGGGTAAATGTGTTCTGACAAAATAAAGCACAAATTCAAGTTTTTAAGACTATTTAAAAGTTAAGTATGTTTTAAAGAGCCCAATATATTTTTCTAACAACAATTTTTACTCTATTACTTTAAAGTTCTCATCAGGAAAGAAGTCAGAATAAGAGCTACCCTCATGACAATGGAAATTAAAAAAAACCCAACCAACTATAAGATAGAATTAAGATAAAGTGCTTGGAAATATAACCAGACTAGAATCATCTTGGGGTATAAGATTTTTGCTAGCTGATCCTGCATCAGAGCCCAGCTCCACTTTTTCAAAAAAATATTTTCTTGAGATATATAAACCATCAACTTCTCTGGCTAGTGCCCTGAAAATCTTTATTAAAAAGCTCAAAGTATCCAAAAATTAAGATGCTAGCAGGTGATAAACTGTCAGTGTTCAGTCCATGCAATTATGATATAACTGTACTTATACTTAAGACTCCTAAGTTGAACAGTAATGATTTTTCATGATTCTCATCACTCTTGTCGGAATGCCTTGGAAATGCTTGTGAAGTTACTTTTCTAATATTCCTTTTAAGCAGAGTAGCTCTGGAGTCTGGGAAAAACTAGGTGTAGAACAAGAGATTAACCGTTTCACTTTAAAGCTGTCTCTAAGCACCCACAGCTCCAAAGAACTTGTATAAAAGGTGCAGATGTTCAGCAGCTGTTAAAGAATATTGCCACGAGGATCACGTTTACACCGTGACTTAACAACACGCCAAACATCCCTTAGCATTTGTAGGACTTAGGTAGGTTTCTGAGAGCAGAAGTCCCTCATGCTTACTTCCTTAAGTTTTGGGCAAAACCGGGTGTTCTACCTACCAAAGATTGCAAGAATCAAATATCAGTATTAATCTCATTACTATTTAGCCAAATATTTTTGGCCTTTTCTGCCTTGCTGAGCACAGACACAAGGAAATAGTATCAATAGTTTCAAAGGGGCGGTTTTGAAAGAAAAATGCTGTTTAAAGTCAGAGGAAGTATGTGTTTGGAAGGGAGGTTATCCATAATCACCTAAGACTTTTAAATCATAATTGAAAGCCAAACATGAGACTATTCCCCACTCACTTTTAAATGCATTTAAAAAGAACCTATGTTTAATATCTAATTTTTTATTCCAACAGAAAACACACATAATTACTTTGTAGACAGAAAAGGAAATAGCACTGTATTTAAAATAATTCATAGACATTTAAACTGCTTTTGAAAGTCAGTGATATACTTATTTCACTTGTTAGAGCTCGGTTAATGCGACTGGAGGTGGGGGGGTGGGAAATGTGTGTTCTTACACTAGGTTATTCAGTGGTGAATGTCCATACACTGTCATGTTGCCTGCACTCAGAGAAGTTAGATTCCAGGACTGCAAGAATACCAGCAATAGTAAATTGTTAAATTTGTCACTGGACAGATTATTTTCAGTAAAGATTGCATGTGTGAAATTAATAAAGAATAAGATGCAATTCCTGAACGTTGAAAAACTTGGTCAATAATTAATACCTTAAGAGCAGCTGGTGGTTATCCCCATCTTTGGAAAAATAGTGGGTGTATCAGAACATATTAATTGGCAGGAAATTAAATTTCTAAGAGGAGAAAAATAGGATAACCATAACTCCTACAGTTTGTTAATTCATCAGCACAGCAGGATGAGCTTGAATAGCAACTAGTGAGCACATGTTGAAGCAATGAGGCCTGTGTAAAGAGTTTCACTGTTGGCTGACCTCCGGATGATATGTGGAAGTTTTGCCTAAAAATCAGAGCCAAGTTTTCAGGTGGAGCCTGATCTAACATTTACTGAAATGAGAACAAAAATTCCAGTTTTAAGTTCCTTCAATACACAAACATAAATTACAAATTTTGTATATATGATTAGTTATGGTGAATCAGATGCCTTTTTTGGCTACTATTATAATTAGTTACATGCAAAATTAATATTGAAAAATTAGCATGCATTTAATGAAAATATGTGCCTACCAGGCACACTTAGTTTACCCATAGATTTTCAATTATATGTGGAAAGCTTTAAAACAGCTAGGATCTGGGTTTTTAAAATCTGAAGTACCTATTGAAATCACATCTCCTACTCACATAGAAGAGCAAAAATATTCCCACCACCCTCCTCCAAATTACATTAGTCATGTTTTCTTACCCACATAATTTTTTTAAAGAGTTTCTCTAAACAGCAGGTTATAGAAAGGGTGCCAGATGGAAAGATCTTTATTAGCACCATAATAAGAAAGAGAATTTGTGATCCAAAAGAATATCAACAGTAGAAAGACCAAAAAACGTATGAGGAGAAGGAAGAAAATAGAAGAATGTGGCCAGTTATGGGTACCTGGTGTCTGGTTTAACTAGGTCTACTGAAGTGCTGCATTAACATGTAATTATATATTCTGCTGATGCCTCAAATAAATTTTTCAAAAAGCTTTTGCTTATGGACAAATGGGCTGGTAAAGCACAAGATACTGATTTATTTGTTTCTTTGGTTCTCTTTTTGAACAGTAGGCACACATGCTTAGTTGTAGGATTGATTATGGGGCTACATTCAGTAATAATAGAACTACATGACTGCATTAAAATTAAGGTATTTAAGCTTCATTTAATTCACCACTTTGCTCTTCACATAAAGTCACAGTCATTGTTGAATAATGAGCGAGCCTCAGAAAAATTATAATAAGGCTGTACTTACCGTAACCTTTTGACTATTCACTGCCTTGGGTGATTTTGACAATGACATACATTCATATTATTAAATGCTTAGGATGTATATTTGGGGTCCCAATCACCTCTTAAGCTATTCCGTTATTGAAGTGCTTGAATAATTACGCACATACATCCAATGAATGCTTACTTGTTGAGTGACTGTTTGGCATACAGCATTATCTTGTCCAAATGGTATCTAGAGAACTGCATCCAATATAGTCCGTTAACGGCTTTGGAACACTGATCTTAAAATAGCCAGTATAGTCAGTTCCACAAATCAAACGGCAGTCTTCTGCACCAAGTAGGTGAGACAAAGAGATCCTTAATCTATCAGACAAATAAGAGAAATAAGATTAAGAAACCCTTGTGTTCCATCTATTCTGATTTTCCTTTGTATTTTTATCCATGTTGGTGCATTAATTTTCTCTCTTTAAGATGAGGGCTATTACCAGGCTATTCCTCAGGCAGAGTTTATGATCTCAGCTGCTCCCATAAAAAGTTTTAACTGCTTAAACTTCTATTATGAGAGGAAAGGGGAAAAAAGGAATATGGGATGCATAACTTGCCCAGCTGATAAAAATGCAGGTTGTGGCATACAGTACTTTGCAGCTACTGTCCTACAATAACCACTTCTGCTTCAAAATAGCAAATCATTCCCAGGAGAGAAGCACACAGTCCATGAACAGCAGCTTGACTCCATTAGGTTGTCTTTCTAAATAAAAATAGTTTCTGCCTTTAGATGGCTAAAAAGAACTGTGGTAGTTTCTGCAAGCAGAAAAAATGTGATCTTTACACAGAAATGATGGTAGCTACTACTGTCGACCCTTTTTAGTATATGGAACCTGGAAGACTCCAGCTTCAGAGTCTAAATAAAATAAGTCCCTCCAAGGAATAAAGGAGTTAGCCATGGGTAGTCTCAAGCAGTAAGATTCCTTCTGTACTAGTATCAAGGCTAGTTTAAAAGTTTTGACCAACCACTAACAACACATCAATCCCAGTCTTGAATCTGAAAGCCCTCCTATTTATAGCATATAACTAAAAGTCTCCCCTATTACTTCAGAAGAAAGATCTGTACATCAATATACTGAACAGCTTCAAGGCACTGCTCTGATTACATTCACATGAAGGAAAGCACAATCTATAACGAAAAAAAGTTCACACAAGGAAACGGTCCCAGAAGCTCAACAAACGGTAATTAGCCAAAATAACAACAATCTGTACAAGGTTGAAAATTCAGAAAAATTTCTGACACTATCAGCCAAACATGCTACCTAGCAAACCACAGTGGAACACTACAGACTGCAATGCCTTGAAGGTCATGCACTCCTGTTGGACCTGCAACATATTCTCTGATGCTCTTGAGTATCACATACAGAAATTATTTCCACCTTCACATTTCCCAAAGATCTCTCCATTGCAAATACCACCTTCCTTCAGTCTTGATATCCCTTCTAAACAACTTGTAGAGCATTAGCTTTTAGTGAAGCTACGTTTTGTCCAATGAGTAGAATATACACTCAGGTCTTTCTCAGTGCTGCAAGGGAGATAGCAGGCATAAAACTGTGGTACTCTGTGCAAATGCATTGTATATAATAAATATGGTAGGTCTTGCCACTACCTTCCCTTAGCATGCTGCTCTCATCTGTCACTGCTTCGGTTGAAAGATGTCAAGTGGGAATTGCTCATATAGTCATCACGTCACTGGGCCAAGAAGGAGACCAAGTTTTCTTAGCACTATGATTTGTCTTCCTGAAAAGTTCTTTGCTGAGATCAGTCTTGAGTTTGGGCTGCTGTTCTTATGACTGTATTTACTTTCTGTTTACTTATATTTTTAGGCAACGAGAAAAAAGGGTTTTTAAAAGCTTTCCTTCCTAGTGAGGCACTGCTATCATAAGAATTTAGGCTGTACTTCTAGTAATCTTTGTTTGTGCTTACTCAGAGAGTAATTTGCATTCCAAGTTACAGGAAGTTATGAAGTATCATGACACTGGTTCATACTGTTTTCTGAGGATCGAGCTGTGATAATCTGTGGAGTTTGCATGTAATTTATGAGCTCCAGCTTTAACATGAACTCCAGATTTAGTAACCATCTATAAACCTCACGTCTTGCCGGCACTGTTTCTGTATGCTGCTTGTGACTGTGGGATGTTCTGGAAGACATCAGTGTCTCAACGTTTATTACAATCAGGCAGCCAGAGCCAGAGCACAACTGCTCTTACCAGAGAACCAAATTTTTTTCCTGTTTGACACTCTGAATCTTCCATCTTCTTCTGGGGTGGAAAGAATGGGAATGATCCTACTCAGCGTACTTTGTTGACAGAAGGAACTTTAGAGGGGAGAGGACACTGAATTCACCATGCTTAAATTCCCAGGGGCAAGATTTAAGAGAACACCCTTGGAATAAGACAGGTCCTTATTTTCTACGTAGAAATTGCTGCTCTGAGTTTTGTAATCTCTCCACACATTGACAGAAGCTGAACTTGGTTTGGATTCCACTCTAGAAACCAAGCAGGAAAAAAAGGAGGAACTACAAGTCTGGCAGTGACCCCAAAGTCTTGCCGATCTCAATAAGCTTCAAGACTAAAAGGCTGGACATATTATAAGCTTATTCCATCCAGAGTCGAAGGATAACAAGGAAGACAGCAGATCGCAAAGAATTATTGGGGTGTTGGGGTTTTTGTCTGTTTTAGATCAGTGCATTTCTTATATGAACTAAAATAGGTACTTCAAAACTTCAGTCTATATACTTTTTTAGCCATCATCTATTGCTGAAGAAGTGACTTATAAATAGGACAGGAAAAGGGTGTGTTCAGCATTTGGATAGGCTGTCAGCGTTGGCACTAGTCACTGAGTATTGGCAACGCATCTTTAAGGAGAGTGGTCCTAGAAACATCAACCAAAATACGCTTCAAAACGGGAGCCGGAATCAGCTAAGCCCCATTTACACTAAAAGCACAGGCATCCAAGGCAGTCAGATGAGTGTTCAGTAAGAGAAACTTAACCATCGGTTGGACAAAATCCTTGGAAAACAATAGGTAAACGGGTTTTGATTCTTTGTGTTTATGCCTCTGTGCTTTCTGTCTCTCATCAGAGCATTCAGTGCTTCTTGAATCACAACCACGTTTTCACAAAGTCTTATTTCTTTAAAGTCTTTTCTAAAGCTATATCAGAAGCTTTTCAGCTGCAGTTTGCTTCCACCGAATCCAGATTATTTGGGGTGGTTTTTTAATTGAAAAATTCCAACGTTTTAAACTGGTACATTGACAATTTCGCTCAAATTCGAACATAAGAAATTCTGGAATTAAAGAAAAAAGAGCAGAACAATTGTAAGAGAAGAGAAACCAGATTGTCCTTTATCTTACTCCAATTTACTTTGCTGAAGTCAAGGAAATCTGAGCAGTGTAATGGAATGATGAATCAGACCTACCGCCTTTCTCCATTGCAAATTTAATGTTATGGAAAATGATATTAAAGTATAATATCCATACTTCAGGGCTTACCAGAAAATGACTCATGATAAACAGAGTGCGTTTTTTGGAATGGCATTAAAAAATAAATTTAACTTCTCTCTCAGACTCTTTCAATATTTCAGGGTATAATTTAAGAACACATCCTTCACTGCTTTCAATAATTCTTCCTTGGAGTGAGAATTCAGAACTTTAATGGTAACTTTCACATTCATGCATAAAGTTATGAAGGAAACTTGAAGTAAAAATGAACATTTCTGAATGCAGAAGTAAGGTAGCATAAGGAAAGACATGTTTCTCTTTCCCAAATTGCCTTTGAGTAAGGCAATTTAAGTGACATGAAGGATCTTTTAGCTTTCAGAAACTGAATTTAATTTACAGATTATTAACTGTGTCAGGCTTTCTTTGTTATAAATGCCCATTTACCTCCATATCAAAAACATTTTTATTGGCTTAAAGTTCTGCAAGTTCTTTCGGATAACTTACCAAATAAAAGAAATAAATTACCATTAGACTTACGAAGAATACAACAGGGAAGACTGATTGTCAGATGTCAGCTCACCTTGGACAAGTCAAGTAGCAATGAAGAGAAATCCACTTTTCTCAAAAAAACCCCAACCAACCAACCCTGCCCCGCCGTCTCCCCACCAACCACAAGACAAAAACCCCCAAACCCTACTTCACTGCAAGTTGCACAATGAAGCCATTGTTCCTCAGTGTTGGAGGATGACATGGTCTGTTTTATGGTGAGATATACTCTTTTATGATACTCAGCTAACTGAAGTAATAAAAACTGCTGCTTTCCCAAGCTACTGTATCAAGTACCTTATTTTGTACTTGCAGCCCTGAGAATATGTATCTCCAAGATTTAGAGAGTTTAGTGCTTTTACTAAGCCTCTGTCATGATTTAAAAGGGAAAGACTTAGGCAAAACTATTTAAGATACCTCAACAGAAAAAGTGCACGGAAATCAATACACCTTAAATTTATCTCAGCCAAATAGTAGTAACAATTTTCTCTCTACCATCACTAATGTCTGTTTCAGAAATATTTTAAGCTTGATTTTCTTTCTTTCTTTCTTTTAAATGCCACATTTATTAACTTAGAAAATGAAATGCTCTTCAGCACCATATAGTCACAGATCAATTGGTACATTCAGGTAAAGTGCTGGAGCAGTGGGAATGAAAATCAATCAGTGCAAAAAGTTGCAGAGGTCACTCCATCACTCCACTACCAAAAGCCACTGTCCCATATAATGTGCTGAAGAAGCATGTGAAGCTGAAGAGAACTTCACTTAAGGTCACATCCCTTCCTACAGCGGTAATGTGGGAAAACTCGACAATGGCAGCACAAACCACACAGCGGTGTGAGCTGAGAGAAGCACTGCTGCAGGTCACCTCTTCTGTTTGTCCTTCCCTCCTGCCCATAACCCTAGGCAATCTCAGGAACAAAGTCTGAATGGTATGTTCAGCCTTGGTTAGGGGTCTGTTTCCCCATATAAACCGCACAGATTTTATAAAATGAGGACACACCAAGAAAAGACATTTCCATGACAACATATTGCAGCAACTAAACTCATACTTTGAACCATTTCTCATTTTAGTTCTTAAAATCAAAAAAGGCGTCCCTAGACTATACTGATCTAACTACAATCATTATTGGTCCAAGATACATTGTTAGAAACGTGAACGGACCACAGGCAGCTATCCCCAAGTGCAATGACTTCAGTACTTCACAGTTACTCTTAGCTTTGATGTTTAAAGCATCATTCCTTTTGCTGATAGATCCAGCAAGCGCTGCCACCCGCACCTTAGCTCTCAGTTCCGTAGCACTAGCAGGGATCCGGCTGAACAAACAGCACTCCTGCTTCTGCTTTGCTCAAGCTGTACACAATTCTTTTTATTTTCGTAAGCATTCCACATGCCTTTCTGTAAAGAGAGAACACATGGCTCCTGGAGTCAGGTGCACGGTAATAAGGCATAACTCACCCCTTTACAGCATTACACAGTTTGCTTTTGTGATTCTCTCTCTCACCAATGCTGTGCTGGTTCAGTGCCACAAAAGGAAAGATGTAAGGAGCAAGTGTTGTCACAGATCGCATAGCAAGAGCTGGATGATTGCTTCCAATCTGTGGGGCAGGAATGTAACAGCAGCATTGCTACCACACGCTCTCGGAGAAAGACCTGTTTGGCTGGTACTAAACACACGCCTAACTGGAAAAAGTGCTGAAATACCATTTTCTAACATTCAAAGCTGCGTTTCGTATTATAGAAAACCTGTCGTGTTGTTTTACGCAAACTTACCATCCTTGGAGGTCATTATCTGATCCGCAGAGTGAATTTTGTGTAATTATAAGACTGTATAATGCAGCTTTGACAATCTATGTTTTATTTCAGAATTATAAATGACTTGAGATGAAACAGAACAAACAATGATAGTGCAATTCCATTCCTTCAGGAACGTAAGAAATGCAATAAAAAAGGTTTGATTTCATTTTGCTCCATGTTTTAGGTTTACTATGTCTGCGAACCTATCCGTTAATACTTAAACAGAAGCTGCTGTCACCTAGTTTCTACTATGAAAATCTTCCGAAACCAGTCCTTACACCAGATCCTGCCACAGACCCTTCAAAGAACTTATGGTTTGGGTTTATTTTAGAGGATTTTAGTTGGTTGGGAAAAACTTTCCCAAATGGTAAGAACTCCCTAGGTAACGTGAAGATGTCACACAGCACTCAGACACTGAAATATACTGCATAACACAGATGACAGACTGACTTATTTGATGGCAGATACTAATGAGGACACACACATCTTTGAATTCTGCCTAAACGGTTTGATTACTCTATGAAAAGTGGACTGCAAATCTAAGCGCTTTGTACATTTCCTATAAGAAACGGCCCTTTTTAAGTTACTTAATTCATACACTGATCAAACTATTATTATATTTCAGTATAGAAAACCACAGAGGCACTAATCAAAGGTATTTAGTTAATAATAAAAGAGAAGACAAAAGCCACTGGAATGATAACATGGTTAAAGAGTTCTGTGAAAATTGTAATATTATTTTAAAAGAAGTCAAATGTTTGATCTATTTTTTAAAAAACACCTTTCTTCAGTCAATATTAATCTCTAATTGATGAAATAAATGCTACTGCTGTTTCTCTTTGAAATGAATGGACACGAAAATGTTCAAAAGGAATCCTTTATAGATATCACATGTGGCCACATCAGAAACTTTAAGTTAAACTACATCAGAGTGAGAACATTAATAGTGGCCGGAAATACATGCATTGATCTGTTGAAAATGAATGTAGACCAAATATCAAAAGAAAATCATGTCAAAATTATTTCCTTTTTGAAACATACGATCAATTAATAAAAGAAGAATATTATCTGAAAATTTATTTTAAAATCCTTTTTTATTTATAATTTTCTAAAAAAATTAAATTCTCTAAACACTAAAATTCTGCTATAGGAGTATCATGAGGTCTGTTAAACATACAAAATAAGTCCTTATTCCAGATGGTAGCAACACCCTACAGAAACAGAAACCGAGACAGTCAAGATTTTTGTTTTCTGCAGTGACTATTGATTGTAAGATGCTCAGCAGGAGAAAGGTTGTATAACCTTATTTTTTCAAAGTTCTGAAAACTAAAAGGTTTCTCTAGGCAAGTTTATTCACTATTCAGCCTCTGAAAATGAGTCCTAAGAGTTTTACTAACCCTCACTAACAGACTTGGTCAAGGAGTAGTGAAATCCCATTTCACAGTGCAGTCAGGTCTTTCTGAACTCATGCGCCAAAAAGCCATGCTTTAAAATGTTATCAGCTCCTTCGAGAGCTGTCCGCAGAGACGGCTTCAGAAAGTCAGAGGAGCGGAGCACTGTAAGGCTTTACAGAGATGGGTGTCTACATTATCAACGACACATTCCGAGGAGCAGAATGATAGAAACGCGGTTTGCTATTACAACTACGCATAAATGAGGTATTGAGTTGATAGCAGTATATTATTTTGAAGGTATGAAACAGCACAGGATTTAATTTCACCCATTTCATCCAGTCAGCCCTAATCTGAGTCAGATTATATTAACTGGGTAACACCTCATCAGCAGGAATGATACTGGATTTTTTCTTTTTTTTCCTGTCACTTAAAGAACAACCACCCAAAACTTAACCTTGATCCCTTAGCTCCTGATTTTCTAACTTATCTCACCCCACACAAACCCCTGGGCCCCATTTGCCCTTTATGCCAGGACCACTATCTAATTAAAGAAGGGAATGACGTTCTTAACAGCGTACTCGGGGTATTTGCCCTATAATGTCCATTGATTTGTTCCATGCCTTCTGTTTTTATAATAGTATAAACTATCGAGGATTGCAATTGCTTTTCTTCAGCGCTACCTCTTTTGCCAAGACATAAAGAGAAACCGTTAAATAAAGCTGTTCTAGTTGCACGGAGAATAGTTTTTTCTTTCTTTTTCTTGCTTCTCACCTTACAGAGATATCGAGGGAAAGTCAGGCAAAGCTGGGTAATTCCAAAGAATCTGAAGGAATTTGAAGTTTTTCAGCCCCTATTCTGAGCTTGCCAGTTTTAGTTGTCCAGTCGTCAGGCAACCCTTTCAGTAGCTCAGGCTCCTCTCTCCACCTGCCACCCGTGGTGCACAGACTGCTGTCCTCCCAAGCAAGCACATCCTTCTGACACTTGCAGAGTCAGCTTCTTCAGAGACAGCCTCTCCTCCATTCTCTTGACACCAACACACGTCGCACTTGCAGAACGTTTTCATTACACTTTGCAAGTGCTTTCTTACGTAGACAGAAAAAGGAGGACAACACTATTAGTTTTTAACAAGGCATTTCAGCTTTTCAGAGTGGGAAGTAACTTACGGAAAGTAGTTTTGACTTTCCTGGCTGCTCCATATACAGATGATGGATATATATACCAAGGCTCTGCAGAAATATGTGAATTCTTTCGCTGAATCATACCCTAAATATAGGCAGAGACACCCACCCAAACAACAACAAAACCTCTTAATTTTATCAAATTATCAATTCCTCAGCATTAGAGCTGTCATCCAGGAGTTTCCAACAGACATGCTGGAGACGTCTCAGAGGAAAGTTCCTCAATACTACACAGGTGTGGTTTGCAGTCCCCGGTCTCTGCTATTTACTAGAAGTTGGTCTAGACCCATAGTAAAACTGTTCATGCCAGATGGACCAGAGGACACCTTGCGTAGGTATCCAGAGCAAACTCATGAAGGACTGTTAGGCTGAATACTTTTTAACAACACACACCTTTACGGTAACCTTAGACTTTACGCTTTCTTGAGGATAACGATTCAGTCCAAACCTTTTTTTTCTTTTATGGTACACAAGTCTATTGAATGGAATACAGAATATATTCCAGTGAACCAACTGGTTTCCGTGGATACAGCTAAGATTACACTTCCGTATATTTTTTTCTTGCAATTCAAAGCTTAAAGGAGCTCAATTTGTCTTATTAAGGAAAAAAAAAAATACTTTAGTAGTCTGTCCAAAATGCAGACAAAGGAAAGCAAACGTAGCATTCTAAAGCAAGAAGCCTTATGAGGACTGCTGCCTGTTTCGTTAGAGATCATTAAAAAAAGCTTACACACTTACAGTAATATCTGTAATAGAAACTTTTGATTTTTACATTGGGAGAGTGTGTGCAATTCTAATAATTATTTTCAAACTATAATATGGAATTAAATGCTTTTCCCCTCAAACATTTTAAATATTTTTATCAATATCTTGCCAACATCCAGAATAATATGTTACATGGTAGATTCACTTTTCTTGATACAGGTAGACTATAACATACCAGAGTAAAAATGTTCTTCATAAATTCAAATTAAAAAGAAATTGATTGGCAATGAATGATTTTTTTTTAATCATGAATACAAGACACCATGTATTTTTCATTCTTTCTTTAAACAATTAGCTGACTCAGTCAAAACTTTTGTAGTTTTCTGTATCTCATCATTAATCTCGAATAGAAATATTTCTTCAGCTACAAATATAACTATGATGTTTAAATGATTCAGTTACTGAGGCTGCAATTACTAAGATGCCTCCTTCATTAAACGGCCTGCAGCAACCTCTGTTTTTATAAAAATTGTTAAACCGTAGGACTTGGCCCTATAAAGTGTACACGTGTTCTAGTGACATCGGCAATTTCCTGTAGATTCCTGTATCTAAACAACGCATTCCAGAATTTTACATAGGTCACAGGAATCCATTGTCTTCAGCTCCCAGTGAGTCAGTGGCAGACTAGACTGAATCACAACTTGAATAAATTCCTATTCAAAAGATAGGACGCAAGCATTGAAGCCAGACTTACGGCTTCTTAAATGTTTACATCCTCTTATTATGGCTTTTATTATGGCTTTATTCTAATGTTGATTTACAGTAAATGCTCACTATTTTTATATTCCCTCCCTTCCACGTTTAAAGAACACCTTTCTGCCCAGTTTGCGTTTGCTCAAGGAGTCTGCAATGTTAAAGTATTTGATTTTTAATTTTCTCTACGGCAGTATACTTCCTGAGTTTGCCTCCTTCTCCCTAGCTGAACCACTCTGAAGACACCCCCAAACTTCTATCCAATGTACCGTATCTGGTTCAGCCACTGCCACGCAATCCCTTTTGGCCACTTCCCAGGGTATTGTTTGCGGATTGCAAAAGGGACAGCTCTGTGAGACTCCCTCTCTGCTGAAAGGCTGCCGTACTTCTTGATCCTCAGGTTTATTCCAGACAATGGCATGACAAAATTCAGTAGTGATCAAATTTCTGTTCTTTCATTAAGGATCCCTTATCTATATAAACATTTTATGTTCCATCTTTCACAATGCCTAGAGGTTTAGATTAGTTTTACGCATTTTTTGACACTTCTGTCTTCAATCTTGATCCCAGCTTGTTCTTTATAGTGAGCCAGAGGCTTGGGGGATTTTTTTTGTCTTGTTTTGCTTTGTTTTTAACTTCAAATACAACTTTCTGTTATACTTCCTGCACTGAATACTGAGAAACTGAAAGGAAGGAATAAGGGAAACACAGACACGGGGCAAGATGCATTAATCTGCAAAACCCATTGCAGCTAAGTAACCTGCTGCGTAATTAATATTCTGCCAGGACAAAGCCAAGGAGCATGGTTTTCAATAAATAAACGAATAAATATTTTAAAAAAACCCCAAACTTGGAGACTTCTTCTAGGGCTTGATCGTTACTTTGTTCATACAGGTTCACATAACTTCAAACTGCAGTAAACCAAAAAATTATCTTCCACGTACACATTTTTGTGAACACTGCACAGAAGCTGCTTATATTTTAAGAGAAATTTTGTCTGGTTTTTGGGTTTTTTTTGAATGGACTATGTCATCTCCTAGGAGAAAAAACAGTCAAGAAACATATACTCTTTATAATTGAATACCGAATGACACGTTCAATATGCCAAAATTGTTACATTTTATACCTTACAGGTTTTTTAACTGAGAGTAATTTAAAAAAATCCTTTTTGAATTAGACTTACAAGAATTAAAATAGTCCTTCCCTTATCACTCCCCTACTTGAAATCACTGCTTCTATACTCAGAGATGGGAGAAATACTTACTTCACTGCTGTTGGTAAATGTGAAATAGAAGTCTAGATTATTAACTTAAATATTCATTTTGATGCATTTCATTTGAATTTCTACATTGGTAACTTATTAATCGTACTGTAAATTAAATGCATCAAAGCCTATAAATTCTGCTGAATAAAGTTTAATACAATAGAAGTAGTGCACCGATCTTAGTATCACCATTTCATTAGTAATTATGATACTTAGCATACATAATAGATTGTATATATGACACATTACAATATATGATATAAAATATTCTATACATTAAAAATATCAAAACACTTCTTTTAGCACAATTTTTTTGCTTCAACATAGTTGAAACGTCTCATTCCACATTTTTACGGCACAGTATAAATTACAGAAATTGCATTTATCTAATTGTCTCTTAACAGTAAAAAAATAGGTTTATTTTAAAGGATTTAAATGCTTCTTTCCAGAATGAGATTTTATCAAAATGGCCACATTCCCACAGGAAGTTATGAACCCTCCAAAATTACCTATTGTCACAAACAGCACTTCCATTAAAAATGTTGCGACTCCTTCAGGCTATGAAGATTTTGGTACAAGTTGTTGCAAGAAATGTTTTCAATTTATACATACAGGGAAGAGAATTCTACTTTCATTTAATGTTTAGGTTATGGGAAGTTAAAAAAAGAAATTCCTTTTCCTAATTGAGCATAGTAAGGATAGGCACTGGTGAAATAATGTATTAAATTCAAACAAATATTTGAGGACTTCTTGCCTCCTGGTATTTTCCAGCTCAAATATACAGCTTTATCATCATCACTGTGAAATTACATTCAGCTACTACGAAGTCCTGCCTTCGGAAAACAGAAAGTTTTCTATTTTCTTGTAACCACCAACTCCAATTGTCTGAAAATTGTTAACAAATCTTAAAGCCATTGGAAGAATTAAAGTAACCTGTTTGGTAGATTGCTTTTTCCCCCCTGACCTCACAGAACTTAAATTGCTCTTCGTGCCCACTATAAAAGTTATTGCCCATCGCTTCAACATTAATATTTCCTACGGCACTTCCACTTTGATTCAGCTCTGTCTGTACGCCATACAGCCCCTCATTTTATTGGCAGCCCCTCATCCTCAGATAGTCTTTAGATACCAGGGTGTCTTCTAGAGGCACTGAGCAGACAAAACCAGAAATTGTCTTGTGGTCTTTCTCAGTAGAGTGTTAATTTGAGATGTCCCCCATCCACTACACACAACTTGTCATGACATTTGTAAGAACTTAATGACCTTTGAGACTTCTGACCCTTTGTCAAATCTGGCTGAAATGGGCCAAGAGATTCAGCATTGACTGGAGGGATCAAGGGAGACCAGACAGAGCGAGCTATCACACACTGTTTCCTTAGGACACAAGGCTAAAATATCTGTGTAACCAATGGCTTGAGGGAAACTGTCTCCTGAACGTACCAATAAAATCACAGGCAAGTGATTTGTTTTGCATGCATTATAAATACGCTGCTTTACCCTTTGCAAAATCTTATTTAACTGCATTCATTTCAAAAGAACAATTTCAGTCTGAGTTTTGTTTTTGTGGAGCACTGAGGGGAAAATGTTCTCTTATCTTCAAATGTTATTAACTGGAAATAAGTGTAACCTACACTTTGAGGTCCTTATTGCAATTTAGATAGACAATTAGATATACAATACCAACAAGAACTTTGCAGTAGAGATTTTTCTCCTGGTGCCCCAGGCGACTACAGGAGACTTCCTTCCGTGGTCAAATGATTAAAAACTACAATAACCTTCAAGTAATTTTTAGAAAGCTAGTTATAATTGCAGTACCAAGTAAAAAAACTTTTTAAAAATCAGCTGATGAGATTTACATAGGGTTGTGCTTTTTATACAAAGGCAAGTTGTGGCCTCATTTGCAATAGTTTTCTAATTTTTTCAAGGCTGGAAACTTGCAATAGAGTAAACCAGACTCTTCCTTTACGTAACTGAATACATGAAGAAGAATTTCAACCTTGGAGATTTCCAGTAGCTTCCGTTACAGATACACACCACGTTAACGAATACAAACCTATGTCTCTGTCACATATCTATCCTTCAGGATAGTGCTGAAAAAGAAATGGTTTCTGCTGTGAAGTTATGTCAAAAAAAAACCCCAAACCCACCTTCCTGCTTTGCTGTTCAAAAAGGAGAAAGGGTGACAAATACAAACCCTCTTCTTGTACCCAGATGGGGCAAGCAACTAATAAAGTTTTTACAGATAGATGCAGCTTTAACAGGACCCATGAGAAAGTTTGTGATGGTTTTGGGGTAGCTTGCATGCTGTAAAATGGGAAACAGTACAGAGCTTGAGCAAATACTTCTCTGAGGGACAAATGACCTCCAAAATCAGAGGCATATACCTAAGTTAGGTTAGTCCTTAGAAGGGTTGATTTAAATATTGTCTTCCACTTAGAAAATATTGCTGAGAAGAAACCAGAGAGGAGCAAAGAATAAAGAATTCTGGCACCTCCATGCCAAAAAAAAAAGACAGAGAAAGGAAAAAACCATAAATGTAAATTCATTTGCTTTTTCCTAATTTGTAACTATTATTCAATCACGCATAGATTTCATCAACTGAAATGTATACCATATAAGGTCTACAGGAGCCACTCAGAAAATTTCTTAATTTTTCACTCACATATTTGCATTGGCATCAGATTTTGGGGGGTTCTGAGAGCATATAATGCTGGTGAAATGAGATTTTCCTAATCACCAGAAATCTGCATAATTTCCTTTTGTTAAACGACTACTTCAGCACACAGTGTGCTGTAGGCAACTCATTGTTCACTTCTGATAATTAGCTTTTGTTTAACAATGTTGTTGTGTGTTGTTGCTGAAGCCGTATCTGGGCAGAAGACCTTGGTGTGATGTGAGGGGATGACCCTGTAGAATGCCCTTGCTTAAACAAAGCCCCAAAGTCAGGATATTAATTGGCTACAGAGAGTAATGTATACAGATAAATGAAAACAGTTTCCTCTGTTAACTGAAAAAAAAATCTATGTGGTAATTAAATTCAATTTAAGAGAATAAACATCAACAGTTTTAGTAAAATAACATGTTTGCAAAAGACTAAGCACATTAAGAAATACCTAAAGGTCACTTTATGTAAGAATAATGTGTTACCCTCACCAGGTTGTCACCAGACAACTCAGGATACATTTTTCTTTTCTGAAACAAAACTTCAGGGAGATTTAATAACTGGCTCTTGGAAGGTAAAAAATGAAAAACAACCAGACTAATCAGTAGAAAATGTGCATCTTTTCAGAAATCCAAGATTTCTGGAAACTTACAGAGGAACCGAGATACCAAAAATCAGAAAATCAAAGACAATCAGAAAAACAGGCTGCTCCGCACTTCACTCCAGTGCTTCCTGTTTGAGCGCACTGCCTTCCTTTTCACTTGCATAACAATTATTCCTGTGTCACCTTAATTTTAAGCTTTCCTAGTAAACTCCAGATTCAAACTTAAGGAAGTCATTAAAATACAGAAAATGCTGTTCCTTTTCTTATGGCTCTCAACCATTCAGTATCACCATGATCCACCGCAGGCTAACCCACTGGATCTCAGTCTAGACAATACCCGTGTTTCTTTAATTGCAAATACACGAAATAGTAAATTGAACAAAATAATAAGCAAATACTTTAAAATTAAAATTTACTTTGGAACTTATGTGATTGATTGCTGATTTGAAATTTGAACTCAAAGTTTAGATAAACTTTTTTTTTTTTTTCCCTTTGGTAAGATATGACTCTAAACCTGCAAGTCCTCTATTCCACTTAAACTATACGAATAGCATCAGAATACCTCTCATTCACAAAAGTCAGTAAGGTAATCTACAGTAACAAAAGCCTTAAGTTAGGTTGTATTTCAAAATGATAGCAAAATAACACAGACAAATTTTATCTAGCTTATGTATGTTCTACTCTATACATGACGTAGCTACTTGATTTTGCATAAAAGATTACAACCTCTGTGTTATCAAAGAATTTTAAGCTATCTAATACTGTCTGTTACATAAATGCTATATTTAAGTATTTGAAAAGTCACTTCTAACCTTTTTTTTTTAAAAAAACATGATTTGGCTAACTGCTGAAAGACTGAGAGAAAAAGTACTCATTAACGATGCTGTTCAAAATGTGTTCAGACTACAAACATAAGGAATGTTATAAAATAAACTAGAAGTTACTCAACACATCAGTGAAAAGCTTATCTAAACGTCAGAGAAACTGTTGCAGATGTCAAATCAACTTCCTGATTAACTTCAAAAAGTCTCGCAGGAGGATCCTTGACTTTCTTCTTTTGTTTGACCTTTGAAATCTTTTGGCCTCCTTTTTTCCTCATTCCTCACTTCCTCTTCAACTTTCTATTTTTGAGGGAAACAATGAAACAGAAAAAATACCTTCCCTGAGGACAGCAGGTCCTTGCGTTTCACTTGAGTCAGCTCTGGAAGAGGATTACAGACTTGGTCAAGAGGGAAATGCTGTGGAAGACTATCAAGCCGAGCCATGTAGCACATTAAAAGACTCTTCCTCTCCACTTGACTTTGCTAATTCTTTCAGCCATTGTTGGTTTTATGCATAATTTTCACACCATGACAGACTATAAATTGGAATGCTAATATGAATTTCTGAAATCAATACAAACTTCTAATATCAAAATAGCTTTCAACAAAACATCAAAGAGTTTCTCTCAGATACTGTGGCAACGGCAATTCCTCTACCAGACTGTAAGGAAGTGTGGTAGACAGTATTTTGATTTTAAATTGTACTATCCTATCCTTTAGACAGCCAGGAAAACTATTTCCTCACCTAACAGAAGTGCACCAGGATCTGAAGCTAATCTGAATTTGATTATACAGTTTAACTCTTCATTTGTCCCAATGCTTTACTATGTTTGCAGGAAAAGAAGAAGGAAAATAATTTGCATGGAACTAGGACATATTTGTCATTCATTTTTTTTCCAGTATTCTTAAGTCACAATATATGTAATTTGCAACTTCTTTTTTTTATTACTTAAAACCTAATAATAAGCCAAAATAGTAAATATTTCATGATAGCATATTTTATGTACTTTGAAAGCAGGAAAATAAAATTTCAGAACGCTGGTAAGCTGATAAAATATTGGCCAACTTTCATTTATTAGAGGTAAATCTTGAAAAAGAAAAACATGAGAATTTTCAGAAAGGACACGTGTATCTTCAAGGCCAGTGAGTAAGGACAGGTTTTATAAGGATACTCTCTATCTGCAATCCTTGCTCTGTGTCATGCTTCAGAGCTGCAGCAAAGACTCATCTGTTAAAAATTCAAAAATCAGAAAACATGATGTTTCATAATCCTGACTCATATTTCCAGTTTACTGATACAATTCCTTTTATTTCCAGCTAAAGTAAATGCTGGCAAAATTCAATGTCTCAGAGGAAGACGCAGACTAGCTGAAACATACATCCTCACTTTAATGGAAATGTAAATGCTTTCACGCTAGGTAGTGGAAGGTCAACTTCTTCAACAGTTTCCTACATGTATAATAGAAATAAATGTTGTTCTACTTAAATCTAGCTAGTCTGAATCCCTAGAAACTCTTGTATCTAATTTTAGAATCTTTTATTGTCTAATACTGAAATTTTACAAAGTACAGAAGCATTATCTTTAATCATTGTGCCAGATACACTTTAGAGTTGTTCTTTGTGAGATCATAAATCTACACGTTTTTATTCTTACCTAAGAATTGTTCTAGACTGTGCAACTTCTTACAGCTAAGAAAATGCAATTTAGTTTTAAAGAGAGACAGCAGTGATTACAGTGCCATTGAACTGCATATATAATTATTTTAGGAAGCAAACTTTGATGGAATTTATTATGAAGGTATGTGTAAGTCTTATACTTTTAACACTATTACAAGTAATTTTGCACAAAAGGGCCCAAAATAGGTTAAAAATAAAAAAAATCCCACAAAGTTAAGTATGGTAAATATTAAGTAGCATGATTTCAATTTAGTTTGCTTTAAATGACAATCAAAATATATTTAAGATGGAATATTTCAGACTCCTTTTCCACTATTACTACTGACTACAGTTCGGTAGTCATTCTGAATAGCCTCATGCAGACTTTGAGTCCCAGTTAACTTCTTCCTACTACAAACATTACTTTTGCACAGGATCAGATGTTCCAAGAAGAGCCGACATGGGTGAATACATTCAACTATTCATTATGGTAGAAAAGCAGCTGGACTGAACACTCACAAATCCTTTCCATTCCCTAGAATGCAACTTTCGTACAGAACTTAAAAACACCATGACAAAAATGTGTAAGCTATTCCATTCATTATTTAGTGAATTATTACAGTGTTATCACAATTACTAGTCAGACTGTGGTAGATATATAGCTCCTACCCCATAAACTAGGTAGCTTTGAAAACCAAAATGAGAAAGAAGCTGAAGATCCTGCTGCAGGCATACACAGCACTCAGTACTGTTACCTTACCAGAGGATATCTTTTTTTTTTTTAATCCAAGAGAGCTGTTAAAATGAAAAAAAGGAAGTCTCACCTAACCAATAGCTATGATTCTGCACATGTCTGTGACAATTTTAGAAGAGAATATGGTTTCAAAGATAAAAAGAAAATATAAATAGAAGGTATGGGTAGTCTGTTCTAATTCAAACATTCTTCAAACTCTGTTTATCTGTCACAGGCAATATTAAGACTATTCTTCTAAAACAGCTTTGTTTATATGTCCCAGATTTATTGCTTCTATTCCTTACCTGCACCCAAATTTTAAGTGAAAGTATCTCTTATGGAGTAGTTCTTTGTAGCTGCTGATGACACAGACACAGTGTGAGATGATGTTATTTACACAAAGATTCCTGTATTTCCCATTCCCACCGTCAACATGAAGTGCGAAGACCATGTTTTTTCTTGTGCAACAGTCAAAATCATACCTTACCTACGTAAATCAAACTTGGGGGAAAAAAAAAGTAGATAGAGGCTCTCCAGGGAAGAGCTGGCAAGGTGTGGAGAAATGGTTGTGTTCTACACGGGGAAGTGCGTGGAACACACAGAGCTTCATCCTGGGGCAGGTGATGGGCCAGGGGAGAGCTTGTGGGAGAAGATAAGGGTGGCATCTGCTACAGACCAGCTGATCAAAAAGATGATATAAATGAAGCTTTCTTTTGAAGTTGATGAGCTTTACCTTTGTCCCTGGAAGGACTATGGAACAAATCCTTCTGGAAGCCTTTCAAAGCCAGGTCATGCCTGACAACTTGATTGCTCACCATAAAAAGATGACAGGCTCTATAAGCAAGGGGAGATCAGTTGATGCAATTAGCAATTTTGCTAAAATTTGCAATTTTAGCAAGGCCTTTGATGCTGCTACTCACAGTATTTTTATAGCCAAATTGGTAAGATACAAAGTGGGTAAGTCGATGATAAGTTGGATGGACAATTGGCTCAGCTGTTGGGTTGTGATCGGGAATTCAAAGTTCAGGTGATGGCTGGTAACTAGTGTCATTCCTCAGGTACCAAATACTGCGTAAAGGTAAATGTGTTGTTTAATGACCTGGAATAGGGGACACTCTGCACGATACCAAACTAGAGGTAGTAGCTGATACGCTGGAAGGCTGAGCTGCTGTTCAGAGTAATCTTGACAGGCTGGAGGAATTGGGCTGACAATAATCCCAGGAAGTTCAATAAAGGCAAGTGCAAGTTCAGCATCTGGACAGAGTAACTCCACCGAGCATGGCTGGCAGAAGAGAAAGCAGCTTTGCAGAAAAAGGCCTGGAGATCATGGTGAACAAGTCAAACATGAGGCATCGACCTGTCTTTTTGGCAGAGACAACTGAACACATCCTGGGCTGTCTTACCAAGAGTGCCGCCAGCAGGCTGAGAGACACGATTATTTCACTGTTGTGCACGTGTTTAGTTTGGGGCTCCTCAGTAAAAGACAGAAATACTAGAGCGAGTCCAACATACACCACAAAGCGGTCAGCGAGCTGGAACACCAGGGAAGGTATGTTCAGCCGTCAGACAAGGCTGCATGGTGGGAGGGCAGAGAAAAGGTGAAGGCAGACTTTTCTTGGAGATGCCTGATGATAGGATGAGACAACGGACACAATTTGCAACATAGGGAATACCAAGTACGTTTAAGGAAAGCTGTTTTCACCATAAGGGAAGTCAAACACTGCTGGAAATTAGCATCCATTTGCAGAATGTCTCCAATATACCTCAGTGACAGATACAAAGGTGTTATAATGGGAGATGGTTGGGAAAGCGAGGGACCGAACAGTATATATATCACCAATCCAAATAAATAACAGAAGACAATCCTAGAAAAGGGAGGCTATGTTCCACAAATGATTTGACTGAAAGCGTTCCCACCACGGCAGAGGAAAAGCCTGTAGTAAATTAATACTAGTCTTTCCACCACAACTTTATGCCAACCAAGTAATATCAGACAATTCAAGTTCTTATTTAACAACCTGGCATAGAAGTGCACACTAAATCTTGCCTTGGTGAATCTTTTCACAGGAAGGGATGCGGCTGATCTTCAAGGATACTATTGGTAATAGAGCAGGGGAAAACAAAAAAAAAAGATACAGAAACTCAAGAGAGGTTAGTACACTTAGACCCATTCTTGTTTATCAGGTACATGAACCAGAAAGCAGCCTGAGAGTTAAGTAACAGAGCTAACAGCAATCTACCAAATAACGCAAAAAGAATAGTCAAAAGTTATTCTGTAAAAATAAAAAGTTGAACAATCTATGCCATCACAGTTCCTTTGCTAACCGGTCTAATGCACAAATTGCTTTCAATAACTTGGGTTGGTTTTTGTGTGATAGTTGCATGCTGCTACATGCCCATTTGTTGCAGAACTTCCATGAAAAACTATGTATGATTTTTAAAGTGCACTGATTATTCAAAGGTGTTGAAGACGAAAAGAGTGTTACGGAAAAAATTAGGAACTTAGGTCATGAACCATAAAACTAACATTTGAAATGTCAAATTACATATTTAGACAGTAAGAGCACCTCAGACAATATAACTGCAAATTAGTTAGATATTATAACTGCAGGTACATATTTATACCTTGTGATTTAAACATAAATTATAACTTTAAAGAATTGTACTGTTTTATCTGTGATGTTTTAAGAACATTAATGGTTTATGTACAGTCTGTCTACATTCTTGATTTCCGCAGAGTATCTGAATTTTAATGATCAGGCCTGTGGCACTGATTTTTATAGTGGACAGCTGCAAAGGGTATAAATTGTGATTGTTAACAGTTGGGGGGATTGATGTTAAAAAACATTTGGAAGGTTGCTTTCATTGCATTAGTAGGAAAAAAAGTAATAAATGAGGCAAATAAGTGAAGGGAGCACAAAAAGCAATGCAGAAAATAACAGTAAATAAGACAATTCACCTTCACGTGCAGTTAATAAATTAAAGAGACCAATTAATGAGAAAAAACCCCCCACAAATCAGGATCAAGGAGAGCCAAAAGACAAGACCAGATACTACTATTAGAGGTATAAGAGATTTTTTTCTCTAACTCAAGGAAGTTTAAAAGCTAGCAGAATGGAAGTATTTCCGAAAGAGGAGCTTGGGACTACTGTCAGCAGCATGATTAAGAGCATCGTACCCATACAGTAGCCAGCACGTTTTACATAATAGGGTTCAGCATCTACTCCCATTACAGTCAGTCTTCCATAAATGCATTCAAATTACTATCCAAGTTATCTACATACTTTCTTAAGCTATTTAGGAAGTGCATTTCTGAAGCAAAAAAGCTCAGTACAAAGGGGAAGGTTTTGGATTTACCGGCTTTGGATGCACAGGCAAGAGTAAGACATTCAGATGTACGGAAAACTTGCTATTTTGGATTATATGAAAAGCTTCCAAACACTCGAGGGCTCAGTCTACGCTTCATTTCTCTACGATTAATACTATAATCGCAAGTAAAAGTCATACTGTAACAAGTTATAAAAAGATTTCACCTTATTTACAGAACATAAAAGCAACCACTGCAAAGAAAATGTTTGTACATTGGGTCCAGCCTTTCCTAATAAATGGCTTAGCCTTATTTAGTAGCTTTTTTTAAGGAAAAGGGTAATCCTTAAAAAATAGGAATGCACTTTGGATGTTTAGATAAAACACTAGATATGCAGTAACTAGCTCTTTCTATCTATTGATTAAGGAACAACTGTGCCTGCAAATACAGTGGTAGACTTCACGGGAAAAACTTAAATGGATCACAACTGGGGAATTCTGACTCTAAATGGAATGCCAAAAATAACACTAGTGGTCAGATACTTAAAAGAATATAAACACAAAGAATTTGAGTATATTTCTAAAAGAAGTATAAAGAAGGTAACATGACATGATTAAAACATAACAGAGCTGAAGTTACGGGTAAGGTGGAAAGTTGTTTTAAAATACGTTGCAGTTTAGCTGTGCGTGCCATTGACTATGTGCGTATATAAACATTAGATAGAACATAGTTCTATCTAATACCTGTAATCCTTTGATATACAGCCAAGTGATGTTTAAAAGGCGAACTTCTGAAAACCATGCCTTGTTAAATTACAAGTAAACAAAATGGGACAAACCACCGTTAAGACAACAGATCAGGGACGGCACGCTGGTCTGACTACGGAGGAAGTCACGACTCTACTAAAAAGGAACCAAAGAAGAAAAGAGAATTTTTCTTAGAACACTCTCACCATTTTATAAAAGAAAGTTGAAATGATCATTGTGCATAGCATTAAGAGGTCCATCTGGGAAAAGAGATCCCATTTAGCAAAAGCACAGAGGCTGAAGAAAAAAGAAAGAAGAGATTGGGTGTGAAATCCAACCTCTTTGAAGTCAATGGGAACGCTGCCATCGATTTTACTGGGTCAGGATTTCATGCGAGGTGGATGCAGCATGTGCTTTGTGATACCCACACTGAATTGAGGTTTCTGATTTCAAAAGCTGTATTAAAGTCACCCCCACATAAAAATAATGTTGTGGAATACAGAATAAAGTCCATTATTTTTTTAATGAGGGAAAATGAAAAGATCACAGTTAAAACCTTACTGGTCACATAATTAAGCATGGACAGAAGAAAAGAAGACACATTTCAGCATTTACATCCTATATCTATTTTGGTTTTTATCTTTTAGTTTTCCTCCCTGAACACTCCTACGCCTCCCTGCTTCACTCCTTAAACCCACTTCAATGCTTAACTGCAGATTCCAATGAAGAAAGGAAGCAGACAAAGGCACTATCCCATTTTTGGGCGATAGTGCTTCAAGCTGCACTGTTCAAGTTCTGGGTAAAGTTTGTTATACAAACTGTTGTACGGTTTTTAATATATATATTGATATATACTTTTCAGTAAGAAAAGACAGTCTCACATGCTTATTTTGTTATTAATAAATCAAATTCAATCGTTTTATTGACATACACGTCAAATATAAAAATGTCAACTTTGAGTGAGGTGGCATTTGATGTAAACAAATAGCATTTAAGGGCTATTTTCTACTATTGTGAACAAGCAATAGTAGTGATAGGTTATTAATATCATATGCAATACTTCTCACAAAGAGGAAAAACAGATCCCTAATGAGATCTTTCTCAAGGAGTGCATTCAAAAGTTACAAAGCCTCACATTTTTAGGTAGGTTATCTTTACGGGTGGGAAGATACATTTTCCTTGTCCAAAACTGTGATAACAAATAACTTCCACAGAAACCATATCCAATTACAACAGAAAACAAAAGAAAGAAAAAATGAAATTTTATATGCTATACAGAAGTTCGTCGTCTTTATAATTAAAATGACTTCTGGAACCTAATGTGGGTTCATTCCACACGTATTCAATGGAATCAGTGGTGCTATTTATTCAGTTGCTAGAGATTTAAGTTGGAAATAATGAATAGCAGGTTGGGAAAGTATTAAAATATTCTTTACCTGCTTCTTTCCTATGGTTTGTTAAATGTATGTTTAATGCAAATATATCCATGTGCTTTCATCGCTCTGCTGTCCTACATGAAGAAAATCCCATAAAGGTGAATTGCTGGCCTCTCCTCTCTCTTCCACGCTGTACCAAGAGAACAATTAAGTTGTAACTATCATAATATGAATGATGCCTACCTAAAGCCAACAACAAGAATAAAAAGATGAATAATCTAAAACATACAGAAAATTCTTTGACCAGGTTTCCAAGCAATTGCAATCCCTCACTGCCAAACCAGGTCTTCTCCATTGTCCTTAAGTTGAGACTTAATGCAAGCTCTTTTCAAAGGAAAATATTTCATCAGTAGCAAAACAACCAACTCACACATACCACTGTGTGCCTTACATCATACACAGATCATTCTGGAAAAAAAAAAAAATTAATTTTCCAAGGATCATGTACTTAAACTCCAAACTCTTACCTGATTACAGAGCTGTATAGCTACAGTTATCTCTGTATCTATGGCTCCCGGAGACTCATATTCTCAGCTATCATTTAAAATCCAGACTCCAAATCACGAATCTTTTACTAGATGAGAATTCTTTTTAATTAAATATAGTTCAGTTCTTCTGATAAAACAGCAAACATTCTAAAGTTTATCTTTTTTTTTTTTCTTTTCAAAGCTGTTCACTTTCAAGTGTCCTTGCGAAAAAGGTGGCTCTCTTTAAATGTTTCCAGCGGCATCTGTGATTCATTCAGCCTTTAACCATGTTCAGCTTAATGCTGCAAATTGTGATATTCCAACACTTTCCAGAAATTAAAAATCAGTACGTGCAATGGCAACTAAGGCAACACTCACCTTCTACTAAAGTTACACTGATCTGAAATAATTTCCAGAGAGCCCTTTAAGATCAGAAACACGTATAATAAGTCACGTCTTCAAGTCACTGAGACATTTACAAACTCAAAGGTATTTTGCCTAGCTCGATGAATTTTAGGGTTCAGCATGCTATTATGAATTAAATTAGTAAATTCTTTTAAACAATCATTTGCATCAATTCAACAGTAATTTTCAAACATGTGCTTTGAGTTTTCTCTCAAAACTTCCGTATTTAGAATATATCATAATATATATCAGGTTTTCAACTTTTGTCCAGTGAGATAGCTTTGGTTTTGAAGGATAATTAGACACATGTTATAAGAAAAGCATAATTATGTATCAATACTGCAATCTACAGTCAATCCTGATGGTCACCCTTGACTTGTTCAAATCATAGGAGTCACGCATCTTCATAGGCATCTTCTTGTGATGTTTCTTATATTACACTTTTCAGTCCTCTGTCTTGACTCTGTGGTCTTGGATTGTTTCTACAGGCTGAAAATAGACCTGGGATGGAGACGTAGGAATGGAAAGAAGAAATGGTGGTGCTAAGTTCCAGACCTCTAATGAGCAATTTAGCTCCTGCTCTCTTGAGGAATGGGACTGCAGGTAAGTCTCCAAGCACATTCTTACGTCCACTAGAGCCGCAGGACTCAAGCTAAAGCGTTACTGGGAAAATCAAGCTAAAATTTGCTGGTATGCTGGGTTGCAGAATTACTTTAAGCAACGGTTTAAATACACAATAAAGTTTAATTATTGACTGAGCAACTGTTATTTACAAATATATAGTGATAGCAACCACTGGGAAAAAAAAAAAACCCACCCCAAAATACCTGTTACAGCTCCTGATAGTGTTGTCACATCAGCATGAAAGCAAAGAAGAAATTCAGGCTACAAACAAGAAAATGGTTTATAAGTCCCAGAGGACGAGATTCTGAAGCAGCCTCCTCATGCGGTAGAGGGAGAGGGGGGGAAACACAACAAAGCGAAGAATGCATTCATTTTAAAATGAAGCTTGATACACGTAAAGAACCTGTCTCAGCAGAGGAAGGCCTTTCTAAGCCTGTATTCCCAACAAGATTAAACGGATTGCTGAAATCACTTCATGCCTACGGAGGTGCTGTCCAGCGAGACTTTAAAGGGATGTGCACGCTTCAGAAGAGGCACAGGATTGTTGGGAGGACTCTGCAAATGAGGTCAGGTTTGTCGATATATGAGTTAATAAGAAAACTTCGCAGTTTGGTTGAAAATTAAACAACCCCCAGGCTGCACTGCAAATTCAATCAAAACCACAAGAACATTCTGTCTCCACAGTAAAGCATACAGAGAGCAAAGAAAAACGAGTACCATGAAGGCAAGCCCTGTATCAATTCATCAGGTGATTTGGTTGCTTGCTTTATTTTATATTTTTTAGTACTCCAGCCTTTCTTTAAACACTGCTCCTCTTAAAAAGCAAGGTGTGAATGATGTAGCACTTGTCCTGTAACAGCACTGCTGTGCTTTCAGCATTCTCGACCCTTTTGTAGCATATTTGAGTACTAATGCAGTCTGCTCGCTCTCTTAAATACGTCAAGAATTTATTTTCTAGTGACATGAAATAAAACTGACTTCTGTTATTGGAGTGAAAGACAGGTAGGCTAACTTCTGAATATAAATGGACAATAATGGGGAAATTAATGTAATCACCAAATAATTAATTCTGCACTAGAGAAAAGACTATGAAGAGTCCTCCCATTACAAAACACTGAGGGTCACAGCTAATTGTCACTAATTATAATTTGCCTTGATTTCAACCTAAGAGGAAGAAATCCTTAAAAAAATAAATGTGTGGCTGATGTTCTCCAGGAAGAAGAGCAGCAGGTTGTGGGTTTCATAGCACAAACCCCCCAGCACTCCCCGATCACACGCAGAACCGGACGGCCGAGCAGTATTGTCCTATTCACCGTGTATCTGACACTGGCTCCTTGGGATCAAAGCAGATCCCAAACACCACAGGGTTCGACATCAGACGGGCCTGCTTGGTGTGCAGGTATAGCTGTTTTAGGCAGCAGGTTACCATAGCAACTTGCCCCGATTTACATAGTGAATAGCTGCATCAGTTAATGTGCCTCCAAATAAGCATTCACTCCCAGCCAAAGATTTCAGCTTGTTAGAGTAAGACAGACAGAACTCCTAGGTAGAAGTCAGAAGCTGAAATGCCTAGGCAGAGCCATTTACATGACTCAAGCCCATCTTCCTCACAAAAGCATCCTCTCTTTGCAGTTTATACCTTATGCATATTCCCTGCTCATAACAGTCAATTGCTGACTTGAAACCTAGCTTGCACAAAGGGAATAAGACGCTTTTATATAAGCTTAACCTACACAATTAAATACAAATATAACCAATATCTTCCTCCCATCCTGTGATCAAAATAAAAAAAGAACAACCCCCTAAAATCCCAGCAATTTCTTGCATGGAGTTTGAAACCAGAAGCCAGTTTCTTGTGCAGGAGCCTTGGAGCTGCTTCTGTCCTTAATGACTTAATTCAGCCTGACAATGCAACTTCAGAGTCTTACTTCTAAGAGCATTTTAAACATTTTGCTGGACTAAGGGCAAGACACAAACTCAAGAACTCCAAGTTTTTTATTAGCATTGTGCCTACTCTTAATCAAGACCTCCTACTGACTAATCTGCAGTAATCCCACTTACAGTCTTTTGTAATCTTACCTGCACCTACACAGACATTTCTAAAAGTAAATTTCAATGCACGAAGGAGCCACTGAAGTATGGCTAATCAGTTCTGCAAATACATAATACAGAATCAACGATTAGATGGAAGTTCTTCAGAACAAAATCGGGGCATTGTTTTAGATTGCGACCGAAGTGATGAGTCAATGCCATGATACTGTTGAAGGCAAATTATCATATCGGGATCTACAAACAGCGGTTATTACTTACAAGATATACGAAGCAATCCCTATTTACACAACATGGATAGAATTTCTGTTGAAATAGAAGTTTCAGACACTGTTTTCTGAGATACAGGGAGAAGAGCAATGAGACAGGTGAGAGGTCAAGAGAAGTATGTACTAGAGGAGAGAGTTAGAGAAATACGTACTAGAATATGTACCACTTAACTGACAGGAAAGACTGAGTTCCGTATGAATTTAAGAGGCCGTCATAAAGAGGAAGGAAATAATCTGGTTTTCATGTTTGTGGGTTTAAATTATGGTAAGAAAAATCAGGGTTAGACCTGGGAGGGAAGGAGAAACCTTTCTCACAGTAATGATAGAGCCGTAGTCAATAGAAAACCAGAACAACTGTAGGGTCTTCAGCGGTGGAGATTTTAAGGAATATGTTAGATAAACTTTTACCAGGAACAACAGAATACAGTCAACAGGATAGTTCTCTGTTTAAATTCTCTCAAGCCTAGTACCTTATATCTTTTACATGAAAATTAATATGGTACTGATAAGAGAAGATTTTTCTCCCAGTAGGCTTATTTTTAACTCAAGTAAGCATCAAACAGTCATGAATAACTTTTGCCTCTTCATATCACAGAGACCTTAATATTCCTTGAGTAGGGAGTGAAGAAGCAAGAGTCCAATGAAAAAGTTTGAAAACTTAATTTTCTTGTGATAATTTGTTCCATACATCATGACATGAGTATTAAAATTTTCTCTTCCACATTATTTTGGATCATATTTACTCAGAATTATATTGAATTCGATTATATTGACTGTATTAATTTATTGCCATTCAAAATAATTTATTGGCCACACAGAAGTGAGTAGAATCATAGAATGCTCTGGGTTGGAAGAGACCAACCCCACCTGCAGTGAGCAGGGACATCATCAACTAGGTTGTCCAGAGCCCCGTCCAACCTGACTGTGAATCTTTCCAGGTATCTGTTCCATGATCTTCCCAGGTACAGAGGTGAGGCTGATAGGTTGGTCGTTCCCAGGGTCCTCCTTTCTATCCTTTTGAAAATGGATGCAATGTTTCCTTTTTTCCAGTTATCAGCGACTTCACCTGACTGACCAGACTTTTCAAATAATCATGGAGAGCAGCCTGGCAAGTGTAGGAGTAAGTGTACTCTTAACCTGAGTTCTTTTATTATACAGGTAAAGGGTTGGTCTGATCTTTCTTACAGCACAGCTTTTCAGACTGGATGGATTAATCATAATAAGGATAATTATAGCAATTTAGCTTTGTCTTCTGCTGCTTTTACGTTGGGCTTTACAAAAAAAGTTTTTGAGGATCAAGAGAAGCAAGCTTTAAGCCAGTGATAGGATCCTACAACAGAATGGAAGCTATTGAGCATGAACTAAGTCAAAGATAATGCTAGCTATAATGTGTAAATTAGAGAGAATAAAAATTACGGTTAATGATTTTTTGCTTCTGAGCTAAGGGAAGGTTGTAACTGGGTAATATTCTTATTGCTCTGTGTGAAGATATGCAAAGACACTCCAATCAATTACTTTCAAAGGAAATTCTACTTTACCTGAGATGATTTTTTTTTCTTCTAAAATTTCATTCTAAAGTCATCCTGGATTCCTTGATGATCAATAGTTGCACTCTGAAGGCATTTACTAAGAAAAGTAACTATGTTCAATATATTTTAAAAGTGTAAAGTTTCTTTTTCTATAGAGACATAAATAATGTTTCTTATCTCTGAATTCAGAAATATTCAGATAGTGGCCCTAGGACCATACACTCAGTACGAGCAACTCTTTGAGGAATTCCATAATGCCAGTCTGAGGGGGGAAAAAAAAAAACCACAAAAATGACAAAACACATGATCCAGCTACCCAGCTAGGAAATACTGCTGATCAATCCCACCCTCATCAGTGAATTTCAAAACGTACAATTACTACAAGATTTAGACTCAACCATTGCTCATCTTTCTGCTTGTCATGGTTTTGTTCTTTTTTGCTGAGAGTGCTTTCCTTAGTTTTTTTTAAGAGTGTTCTGAAAAGAACAGTTTCTATGGAATAAATAAAAATACTGAAGTTTTTTTAAGAGTAACTTCTACCTGAAGAATTTAAATCTCAGAAAAGACCAAAGGAGAATACCTGCTGTTATCCCTATTTTTCAAATAAATAAATAATAATATTTAAAAAAAAAAAAAATCAGAAACAGGCTGGTGAAATGACTTCCTGAAGGGGAAGAAAAAGAATCTAGGTTTCGGAAACCTTAGCCAGAGGCTATTTAAACAGGACATACTTTCTTCTTCTAACTCCAGGTAAGCAATTTCTAAAATTTAATTACCTAATTTCCAAGTCCAAGTATTCTAAAAACTTCTGGAAAATAGCAGTTCTCACTTTATACACAAGGTATTGAAAGAATAAGTACTTCCCATAGACTTTCTTAAATCTACTCAGTCCAATTACTAAATAATGTACTTGAATGCGAGTGCACACGAACACACACTAAATACAGCTGTTTTTCATAGAAAAATCAAGCAACTTTTTAAGAGTCTGCTGGAGTACATGGTATTGTTATGCACAGATTGTATCGTTAACCACAGATAACACATTAAGTACTACATTAGACCTCTGGAAAAAGAATGCGGTCATCTCTTCTCAGCCTTCTTCTAATAAATACTTTATGTATAGCTTGAAGGTGCAGGGGCAGGAGAGTATGCAGTGTCTTGTTTCTTGAAAGTCTGATTCAATAACATCTAACTCAACCAAAGACCCTAAAGGACACTGAAAATATATACAATATAAACTGGGGAGTGTGCTACTTAATAGATTGTGCTCTCTTTTCAGTACTGCTGAAACAAACGTGCCGAGTTTCAGTGGTGAGAAACAGATATGACAGAAAGATACCTGTCTTTGAGAAGTTTTATTGTAAGAAGAAAAGGCTGGAGTAGCTGTGGCTTATTACAAACTTAAGATTCAAATTATTACATGTCTTGAAAAGAAGAAAAGATTTCCAAATTGCATATTTTTTCCAGAATACAGGTACGATTCCTGGTATATCAATAGCCCAAGGGCATAACATATTAAATGACTTATTAAAGATTCATGATACAGATCTTTTTCCTAATAACACTGTAGGAATGTGTTGTTTTCCATTACAGGAAGCAATGCTTCTCAAAAATGTTTACAACTCTCAAATTGGAAAATTGCATTTTCACATTGAATGAAGCACAATGAGGTTCATGAGCTCCCCATTCTTCATACGCAGGCTTAGCTACAAAATTCAGCAAGATGAGAACCAGAAGCACCAAGAAAACTATGGGTAGGTAAACTGAAAAATTAATAAATCTTCAGTTTTGAGCCCAATTTTAGAAGAACTGATAGCACAGATCGATTACACTTCACACACCAAAACCTTCAAGCTCTGCTTCTGTGTGAATACCACTGACTGGAAATTTTGAAACCAGAATCAAAATAAAAGAACCACTGCACTCTTCTAATGAACTACTATGAAGGACACCACTCTTTAAACAAACAAACGACCAACCAAAACCCTGAACATCTTGTAAAAACAGACATAAATGAAAATTTTCAGTTTTACACATTTTTCTATATTAATGACTTCATAGAATATTATATCACAAATTATTAAATCTATTAGTTTTTCCTCACTTTTTGATCAGATATTTTCTCGGGAGGAAAAATCTCACAGCCACTTAACTGTAAATTACTCAATCCTCTAGGGCAGATTTGTCTTGATGTTGTTCTTAAAAAGACTAAAAGACATTTAACTGAGAAATCAGATTTTTTTCAGAAAATAAATTAGAATATTTGTTTTTACAGAGAAAATTCAAAACAGCTACATAAGTCCAGGCAGAAATATAAAGGCAACTTAGCAACAACTGTCTAGCTATATCCCTGCTACCAGGCGGCTTTCAGTCTGTTGTGCACCTTTCCGAAGAGTGGCAAAATCTTAATAACCCCTGCTGATCCAGGAAGGTTATTTAGAAGGTTGTCAAGGCCTGGAAATCTGTTCCCTGCACTGCTTAGCCTACAGATCCTTTGTGAGTGCCCAGCTTGCTGTTTTGACCCCATCTCTCTCTTCTGCCTGGCATAATCTCCCCAGACAATGCTCGCTGTTTGCCCAGGAAAGGCACCATCTCCCCTCCCCTGCAGACAGTGTCACCTTGCCTGATCACTCCTTTACAGGAGAAATAAGATGCAAATTTAGAACAAAGAACTCAACCAAATGTTGTCCGTCACACTGCAACTTGACAAATTCACACACATACCAAAAAAATAGACAAGGTACATGATTTACAGTGAGGCTTGGAATCCCATTCCACAAATAAATTGTAATTTTTTCAAAGTGGTATTAAAATTCAAGATAAATTTGAAAAAAACTTCATAAATTTCAGTAAGCGTCTTTCTTGCGACATGCCACCGTATAATTGAAGAAAAACCCAGGAGAGGCAAGAGTTTAGTTTTCCCATGAAAGTCATTTCCTTCTGGTTATGCCGTGACAGCTGGAGAGTGAGTCTTAATTTTTTTAGAAGTGAATTTAATTGCTTTAGAGAGTCAGTTTAGCATATCACTTCAGAAATGCCCCAAAGCTACAAGTAAACCCTTGTTAGCCAAATAGCTTCTAATTTGTAAGATTCTTAGTTCAGGGCTGTAGTTACCAAATTATATTTTCAATACCTTACTGAGTGCTCCACAGGTGGCCTCCAAACCTTATCCCTGTTGGAACATTTTCAATTAAAATTTTTATGATGAGGATCCATGACAGTCTGAGAAGCTTTGATGGTAGATAATGGGCTATAATCCAATGAATTTGGGAATCGGTGGCTTAAAGGTTTATCCTGGCAACAAGAATAATTCACTGAGTCTGAACAGTTCTAAGGAGGATGATAATAATTTTTAAAGAAGTGGTAAAATTCCTTTTCTGAAAAAGATAATGATTCTCAGCTTCAAAGCAGCTTATCTTAAATGAAATAAATATAGTTTCTAATGAACAGCAATTTACCTCTGCTGAGAATACAAAAAATTTGCTGTTTTAATTGTAGAAAGTTGCCTAATCAACCAAATATCACGGCTATATGTTTCCCACCACCTGCAGTTCTTGGATAAATGTCTGATAGATACTTTACATTAGCAGATACGGTGTGTCTACAGACAGCTTTGTCTTCCGGACGCATACCATTGACTTCCAAACAGCAAAATAAGGTAAGGCAACACCAAGTAGTGACAGAAAATATAGCCATTATACTGTATTTCTTCCCTAAAGTACAAAATTTCCTGGAGAGGCTAAGATGTAGTTCAGGGATCTAGAATGAGAGTTTATCCACAGAAACTGGCAAAGTAACGCAACGTCCAGACACTAACATATCTAATAGCATATGAGGACAGCGCAATAGACGGATAAACAAAGGAACCAGAAGAGTTTTTAAAGGAGAAATGAAACAATTTATTGTAAAGCGACACGTATAGCTTTGAAGGCAGTCCTCTAGCTGTTGGAAACGTTTCTAACAGGTGAGGATTTGACCAGATACGCTTTCCATCTGGCAAAAATTCTGCTCAAGGAAGATTGTGTACAAATCTGTTTCTCCTTGTTTAGATATTTCAAAGTAATTTCCTGTGAATAGTGAATGAGGTAATTGAACATTATTGGAAGTACACGTGCTCATTAATTTTTCATCATTTTACTTCATAAACGTACCAGGGACCTGTACTGCCAAAGAGAACACAAACCCCAGAACACCTGAATGTAAACTGCGTTATAAGCAACAGTTCTGGAATATGGTGTCCTACCCTGCTCTTACCTAGGGCACGGTGAAGCAACACAGCAGGACACAAGGGCCGTTAAGGGACACACATCGCAGCAATTAGCAGCAATGCCAAAGAAGAGCTGTCTCTGTACCAGGACCTCCCCAGCGCACCTACAGCACATTTATCAAGAGGATGAGCCCTGTCTTCCAGGTCACCATATCACTACAGTCCTACTGATGTTCCTGACAGTGACAAGCACTTTCTTATCATCACTCTTACCATTTCTCCTTCTTTCTGACCTTTAAAATTTAGAAAAATTTTACCCTACATAACAAAGTTACAGCTAGTACAGCAACCCAAAAGGCAAGAAAGCTCTTGCAGTATTATGTTAAACTTACAGACTGTGATGGCTGAAATTTCAACAGGTAGTCTTTTTACCTCCAAATAAAATATGCTTAAAGGACATATCAACAATTCTGCTAGAGGTGTGCAGCGTGATATTTAGGCCCGTTTATTAATTTGTATTTTGCATGAGGGAATTTGGTAACTAGCTATGAAATATAACTGCATGGAAATGTTACATTTGCTAGATACAGGCAGTCTCTTTATAGCTATTTATACAGAACATAATTCTAATAATCTCATTTGCCTTTAACTTAGCATGGTGTACCCTTATGCCTTTTATACAGGAGAAAGTCATTCAAACTCAATTTTTTTTGTACGGAACGTCTATGTTTCAGCGTTCTGGGTCAGCTGGCCCCACGCTCGCAGGTTGGTAGGACTCAGTGTGCAAATACTGTTTGCTGTGATCATCAGAATTCTGTAGAAGGAACTACCAAAATCTTAAATCTAGGAAATCAAGGTCACCTTATTACAGTTAAAACAATGGAAAACACCAGGTAAATGCAGCATGCAATGAAAATTCCTATGATGATACTGTCATTTTCTTACGGGCACGCAGAGCTTTCTGCAGTACATTTAGCTGTCATTCTACCACATTTCAAGCACTGCAAGCACATTAGTGATCACAATTGCTTCATTACTTTTCTATCTACTGTATAGGATTATGGCACTCCCTTTTCCTACAGCACAGCAAAGAAAAATTACTATTTCACCTCACAGAAAGTCTAAATTTATTATCCAAATATTACAGGAAATGTACAGAAACGTCTTACAGGACAGCTGATGAACACTTTATTTCCAGCAGTAGTTTTGTTCCTTTGCACCTTTTCGCGTATGGCTGATCTCCAATAATCAGCTCTTCTAAGAGAATTGAGGATAGTCTCAACCATGTAAGTAGGAATTAAAGAATAAAATTCTACTAATTCATAAACATACATGCAGTGTAAAATCCAGACAAAATCAGCTCATCTAGGCTGTTTCTTCTCTTTGCTAAGCCTACTCTTGTATTTGTTAAGCCTACTCTTGTATTTGTTAAGCCTACTCTTTTTAGTCTCTCTTCAAACGGTGGTCTTTCCATCATCATAACTGTTTCTGCCTCCACTTCTGGACTCTGATAAACTGATTTTATTTCATCTGTGTCTTTGATGATACGTATTAATAGCTCAGTAGTAAAAATTTTTCTACCTATGAACATGTATGAGCCACCGCAATTTGTCACGCCTTAGTTTAAAAGAAGTATAGCAACAGTCACCATATCAGCTAACATGCCTTAGACCGAAGAAAACCATCATATCTAAATGGATGACCTAGTATGAAGTGAAATAAGAGCCATCAGTGCTTGCTCAGAGATGATTTACACATATGCCCTTTGTTCTGAGATACACCTTTGTCAAGGTTTCTCACTAATGTACTAAATTGCAAATAACGCACTTGCAGTCACTCATTTTTAAATTATTTTTTAAAGAGATTTAGTTGCGACAATAATGTGTTTTCATGATTCAGGCCAGCCATCTACAGTATTCTATGCACATAGAATAGACTAGACTATTTCAGTTGGAGGGACCTACAATGATCAACTACTCCAGCTGGATGCACGGTTATGAATTTCTCAGCACGTGTGAACTTATTACACCAGACATGTATCAAACACCAAATAGAATGCAAAACCAATAGTTCCCAATACTGGATTAATCTGCCATCTAGAATTTAGAAGCTTCTTTGACAAAATTACTAAATTCATACTTGGTCTTTTTCGAGAATTCAGTAAGAGAAAGCATGGTCCTGTGTAATCCACGGTTAAAGTGTATTTTGATGGTGGCACGTCATGCCCTGCCCAGATTGCCCCAGGCTGTTTACACCCTCATTGCTCCAGATGTGGAAGGCAGTTGCGTTCTAACGGGAGTAGCATATAATTGACATTGCAACTGAAGAGGTCAGAGAACATCAGCATTAATTTGGTCTCAGTTTAGATGGCAACACATGAATTAAAGCCATGGATAAAACCTTCTGTACCAGAACAAATTGATTGGTCACTCCTGAAAATGTTAAGCGTGAGTTTGCATGACAAACATCGAAGAACAGTTTTCCTGTTAAAGAACATGATCTTGAGTATCACGTAGAGAGCTTTTTGAACAAATTCTATCCACGATGTCTTTGATTTCATTTTAACCCTGTTTTCATTGATCTGTGCAACTGCTATTTCGGAGCAATGTTAAAAAGCAGTTGCACAGCGCTAAACAGAAGCTCTCTACAAGCCTTCTATTTAAAAACTCACAGAAGACTTGAAAGCTAATTGCCAAGTTCAGCATAGAGGGGTCATACCTTTGTCCTTATTCACACTCCCACACAACCACTTGCGACAAATAGAAGGTTATACAGAAAATGGATATAAATAAACTGTTCCAGATTTTTGCCATTCCTGTCAGCTCTATACAGGAAACATGGCAATGGTTTGGAAGGAGGTTCCAGATGTTGGATGACAAAATAGACTCTAGTGAAATATTATACTAGTATGATTTAGAGCTCTTTTGGTTGCTTTCAGTGGAGATGAAGAACTAATTTAATATCTGGACCTTAAATACAAAGCTGTTGATGATACTTCCATATTTTAATGCATTTTTATCTAAATTTAAACTTCCTCATTACACAGGGATTTGAAAGGCACCTTCAAGCTGTACTTCTAAATCCAGTTAAACCACAATGCAAAGCTATGCTTATATTTAAATACCAAATATATATATATATATATATATATCTCAAGAATCTGGATTCTTTCTTCACTTTTGGATTTCCACATAAGCTGTTTTGTACATGTTGGACTTCTGTGAAGAAAAATCAAATCTCCTGAACAGTTCTGGAATAAGCAATAACTCTGTGTCCTGCCATTTCATAACTAAGGATAATTTTTTGCACCTAAAGTGAAAACACTATTGGGATAGAATAGTTTGGGTTGGAAGGGACCTTTAAAGGTCACCTAGTCCACCCCACCTCTGCAATGAGCCGGGACATCTGCAACTAGGTCAGCTTGTTCAGATCTGTCAGATCAGCTGCCAGATTAGATCACGGTGTCATTAAAACATAATCTTTATGTTTTACTGGACATTTTAAGCTGATTTCTGAAAATTAAATTAGGTCTGGGATCACGGTCCTGGTCAAGGACTGGTATTTTGAATCCCATTTAAAGAGCTAACTCAGAGATTTCACCATCACAAGGAAAAACTTGCCAAAAAAAAATTTTTTTTTTTACTGTTTTTTAAATGCCTTACATATAAAGAAATAGCAAAGAATCTGGGAATAAAATATGTATTCTTCAGTGATGAGTTCTTTTCATCCTTAGGGAGAAAGTCTTCAGTGAGACTCTTCTGGGAGGCCTCACAGCTGAAAGGTGTCCGAGATGCACAGAGTGCCAAACACAGCTGGAGGAAAGGCATGAGCACTTGAACGCATTATCAAAAAATTAAATAAGCAGTCATTTGCCTCCTCATGGTAAATGTAAAGTAACAAGACTTCACAAGTGGTTACTATGCCCAAGGAAGGTTTTCCAAGGGGATATGATCAGAGCCAAGTGAAAATTCTCGCAGTGCAGAGCCAGGGCTGGAGAGTAGATGTGCAATGGTACCACTGCGACTTAAACCGCAGAGAAAGCTGCGTTTGACAGGCTCCAAAGGCTTTGGAATGACACAGAAGTGAGTGCAATTGCATTCACTCATGCTCTGAGCATGTAAGATATTTTTACTTCATGTAAACTATGCTATTCTCAATCACCTTTTTGCTTTCCCCAAACTCTCCATAAGCTGGCTAAGCTTGAAAGCATGAGGCCCCCGAGGCAAAGGCATCGCTTTAGAGTTACAGAGGTGCTTATCAAAATCGTCAGTATTAAAGTTCTGTCCACAGTATAACAATTTTCTTGAGGAAAACAGTATATCTGCATATTCAGTTGATTATATTAAAGCAGTTATCCTAGGCCATGCTCACATCCTTTGGGGTGTTTGATTTTCATGAACATTTGATGACTAACTTATTGTCATGCACATTTGTGCAAAGTTAATTTCAAAGTACTATACAGCAGTATTTGCAAAAGGAAAGTAAAATCCACACACAAAAGTATTTGTGCTGGAAGGGCTTACTGCTGTGGGATTTATCTGATTTACCACAAAATCCCAACCCCCAGCAGTCAATACCTACTGAACTACTTGTGATCTCCGGCATTCAAAATTATTTCAAAAACTTGATTTTTTTTTTTTTTTAAACCATTAACAGTTGTGGGGTTTTTTTAAAAAAATCTGCTCAATAAACAACAACCAGAAAAAGATACTTAAGATTTTTTAGTGAATATATTAAACAGCTTCATCGAGCTTCAATTATAATTTTAGTAGGTACAGGTTTCATGAAGAATCATATTTGTAAAAGTCTAATGGACAGGGTTTTTCCCTGTTTACTTTTTGCATGGGAACAACAGAAATCCAATGTTAATTCTAATGCCAGCTTTGCAAGCACTTTATCCTTCCTTTCCTTCCATATCAGCCCTCTTAAGACCAGCTTAATTTTTCCCCTCCAGAAGAGTGAAAAACCCAGGTGGTATCTATGGAAAATCCAGCTTTATTCGATTTATTGAATGAATCATTTCTGCTCTTAAACTTTTCAGTAAGAAAATTCTAAGTCATATACATTTTTCTTCATTTTCAAGTACACATTCCAGTTGTGTTGCTCATCTACTTTTAATACAAAAGATGAATTAAAACATTAATCTATGCAATCATCTGCTAAGGGAAGTAATGATAGTTTCATACTCACTGATAATGCTGTAATCACATTTTTAAGAACCTCTCAGAAAATCACATTGAGCTGAGGAAGAAACAGAGCTTCAATAATTGTCCTTGTAGAACTTCACTATTATATTGAGTTGCAGTTGTTAAACTACAGTGGAAACAGATCCTTGCTTATATTTTCACTTCAGAAATACATTTTGATTCTGCTAGCTTGGGAGGTTGTCAGGAACTATGCAAATTAAAAACAAAAAAATTGAGTTAGAGGGATCAAAACAAAGTTTTAGCCAGGCTTCTTATTCCTACACAAAGATGCTTCTACTTTACTTATCGCTGCAGGATTTCTAGGAAAGGATGAAAACAACATATGAAGTTCTGCTTCCTTGCTTGTCTATGATCAATACAAAGCTGAGTTTATTTTCAGTTTTTAAAATGATAATGAAATAGTGACATAAGGAATGAACTTTGTGTGTATTGTTTGGAATGGAATCATCATACCAAATATTAAAGATATGAACACGCATGCTCATTCTTCCTCCAGCTACAGGAGGCATCGCACTCACAGGCTCTTGTCCTGCTGGGGTACTTCAACCACCCCGACGTCTGCTGGAAAAGTAGCACAGTGAGCTACAAAAAGAGCTGTAGGCAATCCAGGAGACTCCTGGAATGCATCGAGGGTAACTTCTTAGGCCAGGTAATAGAAAGACCCACCAGAGAGGATGCGATACCGGACCTGATGATCATCAGTGTGAGTGAGCTCACCAGTGATGTCAAGATTGGAGGCAGCCTGGGTTGCAATGATCACACACTGGAGGATGCAAAGAATACTAAGAAGGGCTTCTAGAGGTATGACAATCAGAAAAAGAAGGCTAAAGAGATCACATCTCCTCTGATGAGCATGACTGGCAAGCTGGTAACAACAGACAAGTTGAAGCCCGAGGTACTCAACAGATTTTTGCCTCAGTCTTCACTAATATCCTCTCTTCTCACACCTCCTGGGTTGATGGACCACAAGACAGGGACCAGAAGGACAAAGTTCCTCCCACTGTAAGAGATCATCAGGTTCGTGACCACCTGAGGAACCTGAACATACATAAGTCTACGGGACCTGATGAGATGCATCCCAGAGTCCCGAGGGAACTGGCTGATGTAGTTGCCAAGCCACTCTCCTGTCGCTCTACACCACTGTGGCAAGTCATCACCTCGAGTACTATGTCCAGCTCTGGAGTCCTCAGCACAAGAAGAACATGAACCTGTTGGAGAAGGTCCAGAGAAGGGCCACAAAAATGATGCAAGGGCTGGAACTCCTCTGCTATGAGGACAGGCTGAGTGAGTTGGGGTTGTTCAGCCTGAAGAAGAGAAGACTCCGGGGAGACCTTATTGTGGTTTTCAGTACTTCAAGGGAGTCTGTAAGAAAGATGTGGACAGCCCTTTTAGCAAGGCCTGTTGCGACAGGACAAAGGGTGATGGTTGTAAACTAAAAAAGGGGAGATTTAGACTAGACATAGAGAAGAAATTTTTTACAATGAGCGTGGTGAAATACTGGCACAGGTTTCCTGGAGAGGTGGTAGATGTCCCATCCCTGGAAACATTCCAGGTCAGGCTGGACAGGGCTCAGGGCAACCTGATCTAGCTGAAGATGTCCCTACTCACTGTGGTTGGACTACAAGACCTTTGAAGGCCTCCTCCACCCCAAAGCATTCTGTGATTCTACGTACGAGGGCACGTTGCCACTACTTTTCCTGCTGAAAATGAAAGACTGAAAAAGTTCAGGAAAGAACGAGGCTCTTCTCTCTAAAATCTGCATGGAAAGAAGTGGTAGGGAGATCCCAGTATTTTGCTTCTCCTGAATCAAGGAGGTATATAAAATAGAGAATCTGAAAGTAGCCTGGACAGCTCATTAGGAGAATGCCTCCAGCACTCCCGTGCTGCTCTGCCTCTGTAAAACCGTGCACTCGTGCACAGCCAGTGTCTCAGAAAGCAGCATGTACCTGGGATTATTGGGTAGGCAGAAACCTCGCCTGGGGAGAACTGTACCCGCTTTTATTCTTTTTAGAATGTGATGTGCAGGGCTCACAAAAAACAGACCCGAAGAAAGGAAAGATGCTAACCTGCAAAAATGTGGAAGAAAATAAAAGGTGCTCTGGGAGCCAGCACAAAACAGAATGAGCCGAAGATTTCTTATTCATACACACGAACGGGGCTGCATCTCACTTCCTTCACATACAACTATTCCACTTCTCTCTGTGCTTCTACTTAACAGGCAGACAGTCTCCCGGGAATCCTCCCTCCAGGAGCTTGGAAGGGACGTTGTAAGTTTTCTGACCTTTACACTTCTCTGCTTCAGGGTCTCATGTCACAATTACCTGATCTTTAGTCAAAGACTGGAGGCTGCCAGTCAGAGCTAGTTAATACCACTCCATCCTGCTAGGTCAACATGAAGAACTAACAAATATTTAATTTAAAGGCCTAACACAGACATCAGAGCAAAGCCAAAGACTGTTTCCAAAACAGCATGGCAGAACATACCAAACTGCTCTCACAAGTTCAAATTTTATATCTGAATAAATTGTGTTCAAATACAAAAATCAAAGTTATCAATTTGTGAAGGTTTAATAAGAACTGATGACAGTACCTTTCAGGTCAAAATTTAAATGTATTTAGGACAAGGAGCAGTTTTCATTTTGATACTTTGCATATACTTCATTTCTTCTGGCTGAAATCTGACTTGCTTAGTCTATTTTTTTGCCCACATGAATGCATTTGTGATAAATCCGGTTATTACTTATAAGAACTTCCAGCCACCGTTAAGGTCAGTTTGTCATTACAGCAGTAGATCGGGAAGGGGAGTTGGAAGGAGACAGATAATTAGCCTTTCTTCCCTCCTATTCTGTCCTTCCAATTTGCATCTTTTTCTTCCTTGGATCTCCCCCCCTGCATCTCGCCCTGGCAGACAGCCTCACCATGTGAGCTCTCCTGACATGGCATAGGGAGAAGGTCCAGGACTGAACGTGTTCATATCAGGGTCATGCCCATCCCTTTTCACCGTTACAAGCACTTTTAATGATGCTTATAATATTTAAATAGTATTTCTTATAAAACCATCCCTATTTTTGCTTTGGAAAAAAACCTATTTGAATTAAAACTAAGGTTTTGTTATTTCAAAACTTGTTAAAATGAAAAGTCAATTAAATACATTCACTCCTGTTGTATACAAAATTATCTATCTTTTGGCTGATTATTTATCTTTTGCCCTTGTAAGAAAGGTCCTGCCTTGAACTATTGACTTTGGCCTCATGGGTTAATTAATCCATTGCTGTTGCGTGTACAATTAGGCAAATGTAAGTCGGAGGTAGTGGCTACCTTGGCAGATATGTATGTGCCAAAAAGTGGAGTTCAATGTCCCCTCTCCATTCTGGGTGGCCATATATAGATGCTGAAAGAACTGAGAGAAGGAAGCAGCTATCAGGGTAGATTTATATTGCACAGGCAAACAAAACTTGCCCTTCCCACACATCCCAAAAAAAAAAAAAAAAAAAAAAAAAAAAGGGAAAGGAAAAAAAAAAAAGGAAAACCAAACTTGCAGGCACCAGAACCTATAAGCTATGGCTTGAACCTAAAAATTAGATAAAAATGGCTTAAGCCTTCGTGCTACAGATTCTCCTCAGAGTAACGGTAACATCCAATGAACTGAGTTTTGACTACTCATGACCCTTCCTGAGAATCTCTGGGTCAGAAGACCGGAGGAGAACAGAAAACGCTACCTAACGGAAATGCATTGATAGCGGATGTCGTATAAAGCTACGGTTATATCTATCGACGTATTGGTGGTCGAAAGCTTTGCAAAGATGAGGCCATACCTGGCTCTTGAGCCTGTGGCAACATCAACGGATGTTCCGGGAAGATTCCTGCCTTTAGCATTGTCATCCTTTATCTTAGTAAGCATCAAAATCGGAGCACAAAAGACAGAAAATGAGCTATTGATTTTCCAGTATTGTCTTAACCTGCAGCTTAATTGAAGGTCAGTATATGTATTCCTGTCAAAGACAGGCGTTTGCTATTCAGTGCGGGTGCCTGACACAAAAGTCTTCTCACGAGGGAGAACACAGATACTCTTTAAGCAGTCTACAAAAGGAGAATATGCAACCCAACACTTTCAAACATTCTCCAAGGAAAACTGAGGCATGGAGAAGACAAACTGTAAAGTAATTGGATTAGATGTCAAAAGCTTTACAGAAAAGAAGGGGAAAGAGGGAGGAAGAAAGAGAGGAAGGGACAGAGAGGGCGAGAAAGTGTCAGAAAGAGACAAATGTGAGTTTGTCATTACAAGTCAACAAATAACTTGTCTCTTTAGAGGAAGTAGACGACTGTCTCTCTCCCTCTGTGGTGTTCTCTCTCTCACTGAGGGATGCAAACCTGCGAATTCTCCTTGTCCTAACACTGTAAAACAGCAGCTTCTGTGAATAAAAGCACCTTGTTTTATGAGAAGACAAGATGCAGTATGACAGTAAAACAGAACTTGTCAGATAATAGATAGGAAAGATAATCCACATCTTTCTCTTATTTTCTGTTATTGCTCTTGCTTTGTTATCTTTCACCATCCTCTTCCCATGAAGTATCACATTTTGCTATTTCATATCTGTCATTCAAGTTGTAAAGCTTATTTCTCAAAAACAAAAAAAAGGGAAGAAACCCGAAAGAGTAGGTACTTCTAATTTCAAGACTTCCCAAATCATTTATGAAGCTTGTACTTTTCCTCTGTCATTGATCTACTTTAAGTCTCTTCCTCCTCCACATTACATGAATTAATTTTCTCTATATATACCAATCAGCATCATCATATACTCCTCCTGCTTCCACTCCAATGATTGAAAGCCTGGAGAGATGAGCAAAGGAAAAAGCTCTATGTTTATCTAGCCTGACATTGCAGTGAACCTCCTCAGATGGTGACAGCCAACCTCAAACTTCTTGTTAAAATCAGATAGTCCTGTAAAACCCCTTCACTTCTGTCGGTGTAAGACTTTCTGAATGAGCTTTACACTGTTAAAGGGTGACTTGTACGATCACAGCGATACTGAGCAAAACCAACATTAGGTCATTCACATTTAATTCACAAGATTTTTTGCAGCTAGGATAGTATACCTGGCCTTACTAAAATTTTAAACGTGGAGTATTTGGTGACGGATGAGGCATCCGTATGTGTCTGTTGTTTGCTCCAGAATTAATGTATGCAAGAGCATATAAAGTTGATAGCTAGTAACTGTTCATATTTAAGCTTTCAAACCTTTTGTTCGCGTTTAAAAAAATTAAGTCAAAATAAATGGATAAAAGTAAGCCTAATCACAGCCACCAAGTAACATCTCAAAAAATCTTAGTGGTCTAAAAGTGTCCTCTAGGGAAACACAAGTCCTGGAAGGAAAAAAAGGATTCATAATTTTTAAGAGCACCAACAGTCTCCAGATCGCAGTGTTCTATGGCCACATAGACACAACGTAAAAGGCAGATGTTTTGTTTCACAAGCAAGAATTTGTTTTTCACATAATGATTTTATTAAAGTCACACTTTTCATTTGACCTCCAACCATCTTGGGACCCTTCCTGGCTCAGCGCTTTGAATAAAGATTGAATGGATGGCACTGTACATCTTTCATAAAGTGGTTATCATATTGAGTTTGTCATTGCAGATTCTGACACAGAATTTGTGCTATGATTTATGACAGCTAGCATTTTTTTAAAATGCTTATTAACTAATAAATCTGTTCCTTATTTTAAAAAATAAATGAGCGGGTCTTTCATTAGAAGGGCTCCAAGCACATGAATTTGCATCCAAACCAGTCAGAGCTAGATCTCTGACATGTATCGAATTTCTAGCACATAATCTTGTGCTCGGACTGCTACCATAAAGCGTGTACAATGCTGTGGAACGACACCAAAGCTACAGCAGCAGGTGTACGAGATTGGAGCATTACTCACTAAAAGCAAAACTTAGGAACCAGCTCTGCTGAACATTCTAAATGAGCACTACTAAAACCTTTTGTATGGCATTTTCATGTGCACTACATGTCTTCACTCTGCAAGAAAACATTTAAGGACCATTTGAAATAATTTAACTATCCTAACATTCTGTACCAATAAACGCAAAGACAATAACCACAAATCACTAAATGAATACAAGGGATCAAGAAAAAAATTCAAGATATTCTCTTAAGGGATAATAAAAATAATTCAGCTCTAAGTAAATAACTGAAAAGGATATGGTTCCATTTCTGTAACTCAAAACAGGAACAGCAGTGGGATGCAGCTGAGGAAATTTAAAAGACTATTCTAAGATATAGACACCTCTAAGAGGTGTCTGAAGTACAAATAGGGAAGCATTAATACCATGGCAAAATATGGTAAGATGAAGATGTTCTGGAACAGGGCGGTCAGGAATACAGAGTTCGCTAAATTAGCAAGAATTAGAAATTCTTGGCTTGTTCATTCCAGAAAAATAAAGGCTTCACAAAGGTAGGGTTCCTACAAGTTCAGGAGGGTGATAGACACCAGAGAAGTAAATACATGATGAATTAGTATGTTGGAAGAGCAAGCAGATAAAAACCAGCAATGACTAAGTCTTACAGGACACTAGAAAGTTCCCAAGGAGTAGGAGAGGGAGTTCTTCAGTAACTTAGCAATGGCTTATGCATTTATAATTTTTTTTTTAGTCTACACCTTCCAACAATCCTTTCTAGTCAATATGCCCTTACATTAGACACCCACTAAAATTAAAAAAATGGGAGCAATACTGAAAAAAAAAAAAACAAACCTATTATCAAAGGCTAACTGTGATTTAATGAAACCAAAAATAACCAAAATGTTCTCTTTCTCAGAATGTCTGGAAAATACTTTATGAGCATAAAAAGAAGAAGGAAAAAAAAAAATCCCAAAAACCAGACAATCATTTTGATACCGCTGTGATTAAAACATAAACCCAAAAAACCCAAACTAATAGAACCGCCAAAAAACCCAGCCTCTCTTTGGCTACTGTTGAATTAATTGTATATGCCCAAAAGAGAAAAGAGAATCTAACTTTGTCTTTTTCATGTGTTACTCTGCACAGTCTATCTATTGCTTTAACAGTTACCATGCTTATTCATTTATTATCTTTGTTTCTAAATTAGTTCTACTAGAGATGTTGTTTTAAATATTAAGGTCCAAATCCTGATGCCGGGAAGATGAAAGAGATTCCTTGACTAGAACCCACTCATTTTTGCTCTGTTCACCCCACCTCCCTCTCTGTTGGAGTTCTCCACGTGAGGCAGCTGCCCACGCTGGATATGGCATTCTGGCCTGTTTATGCTTTCTCATTCCAGAGAAAGGAAATGTTTCTCTTTCGTTTTATTTTTAAATGAAGGTGTTACTTCAGAGAACTTTGCCAGTCCAGCATACTAGACTAGGTGATGACATGGTTACTCAGCCAATCTTCAGAAAAGAGCATATATAGTACCTGATCTCCGTAAGACTCATAGCTTCAAGGGTCAGAACAGCCAGAGAAGGAGTCTTTTCTTTTAAGCACTATGGCATGGAGAACAGAGCATTTCAGAGAGAACAATATAAATGATGTAAAGACATTACAAACCAGCTTGGAAATGTTCTCGTGCCTCCTAAATGACTCACTGTGGTCTGCATCATTCCTGTAGCTATGAGAGCTGTAAGTCATACTCCTCGGCAAATCACAGCCAACTTCTTCAGGCAAAGTTAACTAACGCTTCCGAAACAAAGCAAACTGAGAACAAAACCCTTCCTGAACACCTGAACACCTTCACAGCTGAAGAAACATGAAGTTCTACGTGATGCCAGAAAATTGTAGCAATTCCTTTCACAGGAATTCAATACAAATATAAACAGAATAACTAATCTCATAAAGTTCTCCTGATAGAATATTATTTTTTCTTGGATTTCTTATTGCTTCTTTTGAAAACACTTTTCCCCCGTTCCAAATTGTGAATTGTGATTACTACAGCAGTACAAATCGGCATTGCAGTGGAGACCTTAGCTGCACATCTTTCAGGCTATATTTATAACCCACCACCACCTGTACATCTTGGATCTAATAAAAGGTATTTAGCGCTAGAGCAGGATTCCCTTCGGAGATTTCAGTCACATACAAGATTGCCTGTATTTTCTTTCCAGGCTCACAACTCTTTATGGCAATTTGTGACAGTAGGATTAACCCATAGCATGCATTTTCTGAATTATCATAATTATCAGTGGTTTTCTGCTATTCAGAGAGCCCTTTTACCTCCTTTTTTATTGCCTTATCTCATCTAAAGATTGAACGGCCACACCTCAAGTCAAGTACTCTACCATTGAATTTAGAATAACCAGTTTTTATATATATATCTTAAGGAAGACTAAAGAACTTGTAAACCAGACAACAAAACTGAGAAATTTAAAAACATATTTATCTTTACAAGTAAAATACAGCTGAGATACAGAAAGCAAGCCGTTCTCCAAGAGGTGGACTTCAGCGTACAAACATACATATTCTCATATGAAGTCTCAAAATGTCAACTACACCAGAATCCAATCAGTAGTTAGAAATGTGCTCTAATGAAGAACCAAAGCAGTAATTTGGTTTTTTTTTCATTCCAAAGCTCATGAAATCATTCTCTTCCAGCATTATAAAAATTCTGCTGATATTCCATACCTTCACAGCAGGAAGCTTGGTTTGTTTTTTTTTTTTTTTCTTTTTAATTACTAGGAAGCTGGAAAAGACTTGACTTCCCAAGAGAAAAAGGACTTGAAACTCAGCCAGCTATCTACAAGCGATCCTACAAAGACAGTACAAGCTACATTTCTATACCATGATCAAAAGCCTGAAAGAAACGTCTGGAATGGACTGAATTTAAAAGTTCCTATTTCCTCTTTTAGACACTGATACAAAAATCATAGATGCTATATTTTGCCTCTAATTATCTCTGGAAAAATTCATAAATTATACAAATTTAAACTAACACTCTCGTCTTTCATACATAGTTTTTTTTTTAGGTTTTTTTTTTATTACATCTATAAAAGATAGCTTTTATTTTATACATTTCAGTTCTTTACTTTGAAACATTTTCAGGTTATACTCAGGATTTATTTATTTTCTATTTCTTCACTCCTCTTTGACTTTCCCTTTCCTACCTCCTAGGTTGCTACAACTTTGTATCTACCACATATTCTTAAGTTCAGGTTTTTGCTCAGGCTTTCCAGAGTACTTTTCTGCATCACCGCCTTCAGCATGGGCTTGTTTTTGCCTGGTTGAATTTATTACGGTTGCTTTATAAACAACTAAGTATGAGCACCTAAGAATATTGGATTTGAGAAAGAAATCTCAGCCTGACAAACTCAGAATTTCTCAAGCCTTGAGCAGTTGGGTTTGGCCACACATAACAGGCTGGTCTCACCTCCCAGCTGTACCAAGAGGAGAGTCAGAGAAGCTAAATGGAGGGAATGGTGAATGCCTGGTATCTCTTACTCCATTTTTAGAACTTTTTTTTTTAAAGTACATAGTGGTAATATTTGAAACAAATATTGTTTCAGGTAAAAATAAAAAAAACCTTCCATCTAGATAAGATGCTTGATGAGACACAGATATATGTTTTGTAGTGTTTCGTAAAGGGTAAAATTTCTCTTAACAGTAAATAAATTTGAGTGACTTGCGGCACAGAACAGAAGTAGTTCACTGCCCCTAACACTAACAGCATTTGAGGTGTGGGGGAGAGTGAAGGGGGCGATTTTATTTTATTGTTATTTATTTATACAGACTCATTCATTGAAGTATTTTTTTATAGTAAGTATGAAGAATGCTCTCATACACTCAACTCTAGGTTTTCGTGCCTGTTTTCTGAGTTTAGGGGATAAAACTTGCCATTAGCAGTTCTAAAAGAAAAAAAAAATCTTTTTAGTTCAAGAAAGAATAGTTGAGAAGTCAGACAATAGAGATTTCAACTTAGCGCATACATGCAAAGCTTTGGACGCTTCATCATCTGTAGGTGTTTTGGAGCAAATTCACCAGTAGCTCCCTGTACAATCTCAGTCTCTCCTACCAAGCCCCCACAATCTCCTGTTGCACAAACAGAAGAGAAAATACCGCTGTTAGTTGAGCAGATTGTCTGCGCTTTTTAACTCTTCCTAAGGGATGTCTCTGTGTTTGGAATCTCCTCTCTCTTCTGCTCTGTTCATTAAAGCCTGTGTCGTATGAATATCACCTGTTCCACTTTATTACCCAAGGGTAGTTCTCTACTTCTAAACTAAGATCTTCAGAAGGATTCTGGTATAAAAACCTCCTACAGGTTTTGTAAACAAATGTAAAAATGATTCTTGGTCTCAAAGCAAGAGTTGGTATTGCCAACAAATATTTTACAGCCAAAAAGAATACGAAGTGCTGGATGAACTTCAAATTTCAAAGTAATCTGTATAAATAAATTCCTTGGATTTCAGAAACATATACATTTCAGGGGAGCCAAGGCACCAAACATGATAAAAATGTGACGTATATTCAAAGTTGCATCTTCATAGATGAATTTTTTCCCCAGCTTTTCTCTCCTTATAAACAATGTCCCTTTTGAAAAACCTTTTGGGCCTGCTTCCTTTGATTGTGGAAGTGGCCTTTTTATTTAACTGGGAGTTTCTTGTTGGGTTGGGGTTGTGTTTCTTTGACAAATTTCCTTTGAAACAATTTGGATAATTCTGTCATAGCAATCAGCCTAGTTATGTTTCATACGCTACTGAAACTCTGGAAGAAAAAAAAAAAAAGTTTGTGAAGTGTCAAATGTAGAAGAAACCTCAATAAGATGCTGTAGCATGGTAAACTGTAACTCTGCTAAAGCTCCTCTAGAAATACGACAGGTGTCAGCCAGTGAGGTACAATATCAGCAGTACCTTCTTCTTACCTCCACTGAATTGAGAAATGCTAAAGGGAAAAAAAGAAAATTTTGAAATTTCACAGATCCCTTACAGAGGATTCCTGCCGAGGAGTGTTTTGCTGGTACAGATGCTCAGAGAAATCACCTCCTCATCTTGATATTTTAGCTAAACGAAAGATGAGATGCAGGCAGACAAAACCCCTCAATAGTCCACTGACCATTTCATTACCATTTTATCTCAAAGATTCAGAAATGCCAGAAGGAAGTTAACTACGTTGAACGTAGTTTGGTTTTGTGATGCCAATTGTACAGCGTGCAAAGCCACAGGGGCTCCTACTACATAGCTAGTTTATATTTCCCCTTTTATTCTGTAAACTACTTCATAAGAATTAAATACAAACCAATCTCTGAACTGGGGTAGAAAAAAAAAATATTAAAACTAGCTGTGAGAGGGTTTTTCCACACTGGAGAAGACGTTTCAGAAAGCAAGTACGGATTAGCTAATAGCTATATAAATTAATGCAGAGACTATTACTTATAGGATATATTTCGCTGACTGCTGCCTCAAAAATTGTAAAATTCATTATAATATTTAAAAAAATCTTTTCTCCAAACCAACAGTATATCTAACTGTAAGAGCTTACGGGTTTGAGGACTGTTTTTTGGTGCACTACTTAGAATATATTAAATGAAGAGTGTTATTGTCAGTGTAAATTGAAAAGAGTGAAATTAGAGAAGAAACATGTGCACCAACAGAGTTCTTAGAAAAAGATCTTGATACAGTATTTAGCCAAATGCTATGCACATCAATCACATAAGTACCTTTTTCAAGTATTATACATTTCTGGGGCAATTCAAAACAACCTTTTCACAAACATTGACCTTCTCTTCTCGTCTTCGCTGTATCTGAAGGTTCTTGCTCCTTACTACATTTGCATCAGCACAGAGATTAAAATTCTGGTTATGTTTTATGTTTCTATTAAAGTCGTAACACTTAAAATACATCTCCATAGATAACTTACACAGGGACTCCTCACAAGTGAGTACATCAGTTAAAAACCCTACTTATTTTTAAAATTCTCACTGCTTTTTTGCGCGCGATATAAATTTCACCGAAATTTATTATTTAATTACAAGCGGTTTCAGTCCTCTGTACTCAGCCTTAAATAAATAAGTCGAAATATCATACTTGGAGCCAATGCAGTAACAGCAGTATAGTTTTGTTCCCTCAGCCTATATCGTTACTTGATAGCTGATTTTCTCATCTTGCTGTACGGACATTACAAAGTGATCATCATCAACACACTCTTTCTGCCTGGGGTTTGATTTTTTGTTAATAAAACGTAGAGTAAGCTCCAGCCTGTTCAGCTTTTCAGGATGTTTACCTTACAGGTTTAATTAGTTCACACACAAAATCTTTCTTTGAGAAAGTCAATTCCAAACCACACTTAGGTGGGCAGGGGCCATCTGTTTAACTGTTCCATTTTGACCTTTCTACGTGCTATCATGCTCCTTTTGACAGACGTGGTCAGCCCCGCTCCTTGTACATAATATTCACTGGGTAAAATATGGTCACCCCACTTAACAGAGACTATCCAAGCTGCAACGCTTTTAATGTCAGCCGTGAGGTATTTGCAATTTTGGGGCAAAGCATTTGGGAGCGTAGAGAAGGAACATAAATATAATTAATGCTTAGAGGCCAGTATCTTTCCACGACTTTACGTTCACAACGCATTGAAATGCCAGTGCTCTCCTGCTCCTGCACACAGCTCATTATAACCCTTCTCCAGTGTCAAAAACTTTCTGAAATTCATCTCTACGTTCCTCACAGTTGCACCTTAACCACAGCAGAATGCATCAGGAAAACATATCACCTGCACTACTGGCACTTGTCCTGAAAAGAACAGTAACCCTTTTACATATTAGTCTTATCCTAAAGCGTGAAAAAATACCCCTTAAACTGATAAAAAAAAAAACCAGCCCAAACAAACAAAAAAAAACCCTCTGTTATTCCAAGTTGATATTGTCTCTGTTCAACATGTTCAGGGCAGGTAATTGTCCAGTAAATAACCTCATATCTGTATGACTGCTATTTCAGATAAAAGCAGGGATTCAATGTCGAGTTCACTGAGTATCTCTATTTTCAGCGTTGACCTGCCTACGAAATGTGATAGCTGAACGTTTACCACACCTATTATTTAACGCATTTATAACATGCTTTGAGGAGTGCAATAAAACTCATAAAATCAGGTCTCTTACAGTTATCAGACAAATTCTGAAACCTATTTTCCTTTCTTTAGGTGGGGGAAGCTTTTTATTTAATCTTTGACTTTCACAGAGGGAAAACCACTAATGAAAAAAGTATTTTCCCAGGTGAGCTAATCGCGGTTATCTGTAGCTACTACGGAGCTTTCCGACAGGTCTTGTGAATTAAGCACACAGAATCTATTGACACTCTTCAGACTTCTGGCAGCCATCAGACCCCTGAGCCTGTGCACAACCGTAACAACTATGTCTGAAGCAACAAGCTCTCCTCAAAGTCAGCTGGATCCCTGCCCTGGCTGCTCCCTCAGCTGACTCACTGGAAGAGAAACTGGAGGAGGAGAAGTACATCTGTTTTTCTTCACGGAGGATGCAGCCCTAGCCCCAGGTTTTACTCACACCTACCTACTGCCTGTAAAGAGGCAAAGGAAAACACGTTTGGTATTACATATTCTACCTAGCAGGCGGTGGCAGGGACTATGTCGGGAGCTCACGCGCGAGGCCCCTCTTGTAGCTGTGATTTGTGACATACTCTGCTTGCTCTCAGACTGGCTCAAATCCCACATTCTACTCCTATGTTCCCTTCCACCATCTCCCCTGAGGCTCCTTAACAGCTCCTAGTGTCAAAGTTACTGAAGAAAAAACCTCTTCCCCTCAGAAGCCAGCTGCTATTTCCTCCTGCTCCCACACTGCTTAGTTCACCTTGCAGGAAATTGGGAAAGCGAAATTAATTCTAACGTATAACAGCACATACACTGCCTACAGTCGCAGCTCTGCCCATATCTGGAGCAGCAGAACTCTCCCATCAAGCACAGGGAAGATATCCAAGGATAGATAGCTCTTAAGTATGTTCTCAAGCCATCTGTGAACATCTTAAAGCGTGTTCCAAAGCACACAGGAGACTACGGCATCATTCGGAGTGGAAGCAAAACGCGCGGCACGTGGCTGGATCCAAAGCAGTGCCTTCTGTAGGGAGGTGAGTACCAACCCACACACAGTTCTTCTGTTTTCACCTTTCCAGACCTGTGACTGGTGACCATCAGACTGCATAACTCCGTGCTTACAGAAGATTGGTTTGCTCCACTGATAGCCTCCTGCAGAAAGGCAAATCTTTTACGGGATTCCTTAGAATCAAAGCAGCAGGGTCCATACTGATGCTGAAGCCTTCCCCTTCCCACGTACAGAAATAATACATTTGGAGTCAAAGAAAACAAACCAAAGATACTCCTAAGACTAGAAACTTCTGTCTGAATGAACTGCTTTCTTTTAGAAACTATGCCAAATTGATTTCTTTAAATAAAGGTTTATTTTAAAGGAGGTCCTGTTATGTTCACTGAGAGTAAACTCTTGTGGTAACAGCCTGTCTTTTGCAGTTAATTGCTGCTTGTCTCCTCGGATATCATCATTTGCATAATTGTGATTCTTCTCAATAAAAAGGGATTATATAATCTTGGAGAAGCAAACATCATAAAATTTAAATTTACATGAAATTAAAGGAATAAGTGTTCCATGGTAACAGTGCTATTAACTTCCACCAAAGAATAAAGTCTTTAATATTATAAAGTCAACATATTTATGGAAAATCACTTAGACTATGCTGCCTCTCAAATGTCATGCAAAATTAAAACATCAGACCATACTTTGAAGCAATATTACTGAAATAAATATTAATGGCACCTTTAAATGTTTGTATTAAGGACATAAGGTTCTCCTGAGGTCAGTCTCATATTTCTGATTTTGAAAATTTGTACCTTTGGAAAGTGCAAAATAGTGCTCAGAAAAAAAAAAAAAAAAGCAACTGTATTTTAGTTGGTTCCTCAAATGGCAAATGTTTTTAACCTAGCAAAGCAGAATGTCCCTGCCTACCCTGCTGTGAGGATCTGGGAAGCTATGAATTGATGTTCACAGCAAAGTAAACAGTTTTGTCACAAGTCAGTGTACACACTGAAAAAGGTATCCAGAACAATAAAAATAACTGCGTTTATTTTAGGCATGAATCTTGGCTAACATAATGGGCTCAGAACATAGACAATGCAGAAAATCAGCCTGCATGTGCTTTGTATTTGCCTTTCTCATTTCTCAGCCAAATATGTTAAATGTTCTTGCTTAAAAATAAGCGTCAAGGGAAAAACCAGAAACTGAAGACTGAGTGGGGAGATCCTTTAACCATTCATTCAGGACAAAAAACAAAAAACAAACCCCACAACATTTTAGTTCTAAGACTGCAAAACATTGGAAGACTTCCTTTGCAAAGAAAAACCTTTGTAAAGTGCAGTAACACAAACCCAACAAACCAAGTGAACAGTAATTCCGTAAGTATCCTATCTACAGTTAAGAGTATGGAATAACAACACAAAAAGAAACAGCTTCTGAGACACAAATTCATATTTAATAAAGCACAATAAGGACAAGGCAATAACAGGCGTTCACATCTTGAGAGATCATCTTGAGATAAGAAAACATTTACAAGCTTGGAAGAGTGGCTTCAGATAAACCCAACAAATTTATGTTATTCATTGCACAGTCTTGGACTCCCGGACGCAAAGTAACTTGCATTTATGAAGTAATAATAATCTACAGTGGGTTGGAAGTGCTTGATGAAAATTAATGATCATGGAACACGCAGTCTGCAACTGTCTGGAAAAGTCATGCAAGCTACGCTTTGGTTCAGAAAAGTAGTAATACAGGAGATTCTGTACACACCTTACATGGCATAAAGTGCATGTAACATATACCCTGCAGTTTAATTAAAAAAAAAGTGTGGGGGCAAGTGTCTGGTATAACGTACTTATATTTAAATATAATAATGACACCACTGCTCTATTAAATAGGACTTCTTTAAAAATAGTTTCATTTTTAAAGCCTTGAGATGTTGTAAATGCATACCTCAGTAAAATGCCTTGGTTTTTTTTCTCTTGTTAACCAGAAAGAAAAACAACGCCCTGCTGCTGCACCCCGATTCGAGGTGTTTTTCTAACTTCATCTCTAAATCTGAGCTGGGGGTCAGTAGCGTGCTCTGGTGAGGTGTAGTTTCATCTCTGCGGTAACGCGGTACAATCCGTGGCAGAGGAAAAGAGACAGAGACGGGCTGGTCTCCCAGAACTGGAAGGAGCAGAAATGAAATAATTTCTTCTAGAAGTGGAAGGACTGCACGAACGGAGATGAGGTTACACACCCAACTGTGCACAGCACACTGTGCTCGACGGGAACGGCTACAGATGTCTCACAGACACGACATGAAGTTAACGCCTTGGATTACCACCCAGAAGTAACGAGCGTGACAGAGCCACCGGCAGACAGAACTCCACGAGAACCCCCGTGTTCTAGTCTTATCTAGATCTTCTCTGACAGACAGAGTTCTTCTGGACAGACGGTTGAAATTAAAATAGCTTTGACAGTTCATTAACATTTTGGGGGCTGCTCTTTCTGTCTGACTTTGTCCTCTGCCAAGTAGAGTTCTGTACCTCACAGCACCCTGACAGACACGCTTCGCAACCGCTTGCTGCTGGGAGTCGTTGCTCTGCCGGTGCATTGCTAGGTGATGCGCCACTCTCGGCACTGCCTGGCTCAGGCTAGGAGCGGCAGCACAGCAAGTCATCAAGAAACAGGCGCACAGCCACGTGTCTTCAGAAGAGGTGTATCGCAGTACTTACGGAAAACAACTTCAGAAATGGTTACTGTTCCGGAGTATAACACCACGCTATAGTGTAATATATAACACTGCACATTTCTGAGGACTTTGTCAACTATTTTAATCAAATAATGGAACAAGAAAACCACTGTTTGCTTGGGTTGAGGAAGGACAGCGTTTTTTAAGGATAACACTTGCACTACCCGTAAAGAGAAGGAGCCTTCCAGGTCCCTTCTCTCAGAAGGACTTAAGGTGAGAAATTATAGTATGACATCTGAAACCCTCCAGATCCACCGTCCAAGAAAAACAGCCCCAAAGGGCTGCATTAGAAACACAGGAAGGGAAAACAAAGAGAACTGCCAGACCGGCTCCGCATACACTAATTATATTCAGCGGTGCTTACTGCGAAAGTTGGCAGGTATGTTTCAGGTGATACAGACCTCGGTGCTGACATGAAGTTTGCTATCAGAATATAACACGTGAAAAAAGAATTTTCATTTCATAAATGCAGAGGAAGCCATCTTAGGAGGCAGAATAAGTTTCTTTTCCATTTTCTCTTAGTTGAAAAAAAGAATTCAGGCTTTAGAAGATCCTCCTAGGTACACCCATCTCTAAACATCCTCAGAACCAGTATATGCCTGTTTGAGGAGGCTTAATTTTCCTCTTCATTTCTTTTTGTTTGATTTTTCACTTAAATATTTTGTGTGGAGAAATTCTGATTAAGCTTTATAAAAAACACACAGCTTAATACAAAACCCGAAGGAAATTTTAACATTACAAGAACCACCTTGTTTCAACTTCAAACAACTGTTTAGTGCATACTCAGCCCAAACAGGGCCCCGTGATCGATTACTGCTGGCAACCAAAATTAGAGTTAAAATATGTGTCCCCATGCATTTTGCTGTATGTTAATATACAACATGCAGCATTATGAACTACCCACCCTATAAAAGACTGTTTCAAGGAATTATTCCAATCATTTTTTCCTACAAGAACAGTTGGATAATCAGTATCAAAACTGCGCTATGAAAAACCGTGTTCTGTTATTGCACTCTCAAGAACACATAAGCACTGGATCATGTTTCCTCTGACGAGAAAATAAAAAATAAAAAAAATTAAGGGAAAAAAAGACATTACCGCCCGAAACCCAAGCAGAACCAGGGTCACTTTTCTGGACATTTAACCATCCATGGCAAATCGTTATCCTTTAGTCCAGATTCACAAGCTTATGTAAAATATTAGCTGCACATTACACCCAATGTGTGTGATTCTATGTCTGGATTAAACAGCTATTAAGAGATAAGAATCAATGTAGAGTGTTCAAAAGCCCAGCAAGCCCATTATTACATGCAGTCACTACCAACTGCATAGTAGCTGTGTATTTCACAACTTCTAACAAGTTAAATGTAAGTTATTGCTGCCACCAACAGGATGTTCTTCAATGATTTCATCTTAATATTTCTCAGGATTTGCCTTTCTCTACAAGTGCCTGGATGCTTTCATCCAGATGCAAGGCTACTACTGATGTGACTCGAAATTCACAATCAACGCTGAAAAAACTGTACAGCAAATAATTCCATGTTCCCGAGCAAACAAGAGAAGTACTTCACTTCTCCTCCTTCAGAAAACAGCCTACTGACATAGGTTCAAGCCAAGTGCTCCCAAAAACCCGAACAAAAATCCCTGCCCAAACAGTAGAGAAAGTAAAGACAGCCTGTATAATGGATGAAGGGTTCAATCTTCATTGATTAATAAAATTATAAAACCACAAAAAGTACCATAAAAAGTAGCAACGATGCTATCTGAATTTTGTACTGGAGCAACAGCCTCTGTATACAGGTAACGCAATTGTGATACAACCATGTTCAGCATTAAAGGACTGAAAAGAAAGTAAAACTTAGGATAAGAAGTGCTGCTGATGTAGACAAGAGGCTCTTCCTTTTCATATTCTCCTGTTGATCTGGCCTTGTTGGGCATACGTGTGTTTGCTTAGCACGAGCGGGGAGCAGAGGGGGGGGAAAAAAAAAAAAGAGGGAACTCTCTCTGTGGTATTTCATGTGGTAGATGGAGGGATGCTTCACAAGTGACACTGTGCAAGCTTTGGAGAACAACACAGAACGTGGCTGAGGAGGTGCCCAGCAAGGCTGTGCCATGTAAATCCCACCAAAAAATAAAGGAAGATCTAAAAAAGTCATTACAGCCGCTATGATACAGCGGTAAGTACCAGCGCTGGCCAGATGATAGCAAAATTATTGTCTGTGAGAACAAAGCTTTGACAAGCCTAGCAGATTTATAAACAAATCAATTCTCATCTGTTGAAAGGTCATCTCTCCATTAGGACTGAATAGGAATGAGATTAAATTACATGGTTGGCTACAGACATCTACAACAGGGCACCAAAGAGGGAGAAGGTTGGGAGCTGAGCTGCATAAAAAACCCGCAGAACGATCTCCACGGCTTTGCTCACGAAACACTCACGTGGGGCTGGCTAGCCACAGTTTGGTGAGGCTGAGCTTGAAACATAGCTTTATGATACTTAGAGGAAAATGTCTGACTGAAGAACGGAGTTCACGCTACGCTTACACAGTGAACATTTCCTTCCTCCTTCTCTATAAATTAGGTCCTGCCGCTGAAACCTGCAATGGCAACATTCAGCTGCAGCGGATCACCCTCCGCTCTTCTTCTTCCTTGCAGATTTTACCTGTTAAAGAGCTATAATGAAATTCTGTTTTTAAAAGGGGAGACTGATTACAAAAATCTACAAGTTAGACACAGAAGCAGAGGATTCTGGACAAAGGGGAGGAGAAGCAGGGAAGGGACAGAACAGCAACTTCGCCATCAGCATCCCAAATCCTCCTTGATTTCAGCAGTCCCTTCGAGGAAGGTAAAAAAAAAACCACTTTACAAGTGACTGTGAGGAAAGGATTCTTCTCCCCTTCTGCCCCCAGAATGTTTTAAGATTACCTTTTTGTTTCTAAGGTACAAAGAAAGTAGATAGATATTAAAAAAAAAAAAAAAAAAAAAAAAAATCACTCAACTTGTGCATTTGGGTGTTTTTTAACATGTTTTTCTAACGTCTGCTTTAAACCCATCATTAAATACTTCAGCTTAATTAGCTTATACTGGCACCTATTGGTAGAAAATAATATTTGCATGCTCCATTATCAATCCTTGCTTGCTCTTTAATCAGGAACAGAAATGCTGTTTATAGTAATTATTGGTTTGCGTCCTTCCCTCTTCATTAGGGGAGTATTTTCCATTGTTTTCGTTGTCCTACAGTTATTTGGTACTGAGAAAAACAAGGGGGAAAACCTGTTCTAATTCCTATGAGTTAATTTTTTTTTTAAACGAAGTGTTCTAGGAAGTTTAACTGATGTATGCTTGTACTCCGAATATCTGCAGAGTACACTCAATCAGTGCGATGTGACAGAAATCAATGACAAAGCCCGAGCTTTTAAATGGAAGCAGAGCATGCCTGAATCTTAGCAAGCAAACCACCACCTACAGCAACTGTAGGAGAGGTAGTTGACAATTATCCCGTGAATGGTAATTAACTAGTAGTGCTAAAAAACCCTAACGAAAACAAAATAAATGATAAGTAAAATCAATGAAATAATTATTATGAAAATTTTTCCTGAATGGAACTGATTTGGAAATAGTTTTCTAGCTTTCTTTTCCCCCCACCCCTCTTTGTTATGGATCCAATTATTTATTCATAAGGGTGAAAACTCAGCTCTTCAAAGGCAATTTATTTAGCAGATCATATTAGGAAACTAAAATGATTTCAAGGATCTCGGCGACTGTGCTCTGAATGCACATTTCTCTTCACTGCAAGGGTATCACCTCCCAGTTTGTGTCCTGATTTGGAGACAGTCTTTTTTCCCCAGGGGCTTAATAATATTTGAGATTATTAAATATTATAGAAATTTTGAATACTACTACTACTTTTCAGTTTTGCAATGGCTGTTCCTTGTCATTTCCAAGGACTTTTTTTTTCCCCTCCTAGAAATCCACATTTCAGCTGCCATGAAAGTCCCTACTCAATAATTCAGTTATTGAACTAAAGGGGTTTTGTGCCATTTTAGATGCTGATATGTAGCCTCCAGCTGCTGCTCCAGAAGAGTGCTGCTGTCCCATCCATCCTGTCTTATACCTGCTAGCCCCACAAAGCCATCTTAAATGCCTATAATATAAAAAAAAGGCTTTTGATTTCAATATTTAGGCAACTGAATTTTACGCATTGTCAAGAGTAGATTCACAAACATAGTTGCTTCTACTGTCAGCTCGTACTTTGTCAGCCATGTGAACAGCTCATATGAACAAAGAAATTAGATGCAAAACCCCGAAGTCTCACGGAGTGCATTGTGTAACTGCTCGGTTATTTACCCTTCCTTGCTGCCTATTCTTCAAACGGATGGTTCAGCCAACCAAGTGGAACAAATCAGAGGGCTAACTTGCACACTCCAACCATTCGTACAGTGAATTCAGCTAATTTTCAGATGGTGATTCTATCCATTACACAGGAGCTGGGATAAAGATACACAACCAAACAAAACTAAAAATCTGAAATGCATGAAATATTTTTATTGAAAAGCGCTGGCCAGCTCGAGCAATAAAAAGAAGTGCAGGAAGGAACACAGTATCTACTAGATATTTTGACCATATCTTCTTTCACTTTGAGCTCTGTAAAGATGCCCTAAGCACACATCTTTATGGTATTGTGGTTGTGATTTCATTTCACATCATAAGCTGCTATCAACACAGCCTTGTCATTGCAATTTGTCACACATAGTAGCATGAGCTTTCGCTATCTCACTGAAATTTTTATCTCACCAGTCACAATCACAGACTGCTAGTCTAAAGCAGAGCTCTCAGACATTATGAGAAGATGAAATCACAAAAGATAACATTAATAGACGTTGCCACCACCATAGAGACAAATACTATAGCTTTTCTGGAGCTTATAAAATCAAAGCTATTACGGTATAATAGCCAAGCCTTCACATATGTATATATCTGTGAGTGGAAAAAGAGAACCCACTTACAACACTCCTGAATTTTTCATGTTATTATCCAATGCTGTTTGTGCCAAGTAGGAAATTTGCCTTTTTGTAAAAAATACTTTTTTAACAACTTCCCTCTTCCCCCTTTCCTCCCCACAGTGGCGATCTCGGGGAAGAAGCTTGGTTCATTCCACAGTTCTTGAGTTTCTAACTATTTTGTTCATCATGACGCAGATTTGGGCTGATCATGCCCTACTGCACTATGCACCGTAGAAGATACAAGCCTTAAGCCAAAGATTTTAAATCAAATGAGGTATGGATAAATAACAATGTTTGTCCTAGACTGTAACATATGAAGAACCCTTAAGAACAAAGACCTTCTGTGTTTTGTGCTGTAAAATTTTTGCCATACTTCGATGAGCGTGCACGCATTTGATTATTCATTCGTGAATAACTCTCTTTCCAGGGATCTATTGTTATCTTTCCAACTACTAAATGAGATTGTTTTTTCTCTTGGATCTCCAAACCAGCTGAAGCGTTTTATTGAGGCTTACTGAACTAAATTCAGCAATCCCACCCACACCATTAGACGTGCCTTGATTACAAAGTCCTCGTTTCTTCTGGTTTCAAGTTAAAAGGCGGACAACTCTGTTAGTGAGGTAACTTCTGGTGATAGCCAAATAAAGTAAAAGACTAAACGTTCAGAAGTATTTTAGTATCTACTTCTCATTAGTCCCCCATTATTTTTCTGGAACTGACTGAAGCATCAAGAAAAGCCTTTTCCAGAAAGCACTTTAGAACAGTGAGCACCCTGCAACATGCTAAAAGAAATCCTTGCCTTGGGTAAACATGTCACACTCACTGGGATATGTAATTAAAGACAGAATACCTGCAACTGCTAAGTGCTACTGAATCCAGAAACACTCATGAACGGTTTCCATTGTCTGTCTTTTATGAGTGTTCTGCCAACAGAATTTTTGTTCCAAATTCCTTTATTAAAAACTGTTCAAGGGATATTTTCATTCCAGTTAACGTCAAGCAGCTTATTCATCAAACAGTAAATTATGCTTATAAATAGAAAACATCCAGTTTGTTTTTCTCTCCGTCTGTCTTTTTTTACTTTTGCTGTAGAGAGTAAGAATACATAAAAAAAAAATTGAGAAAAAATTTCTAGGCTTGAAGGAAAAACTAAACCACCCTTCTGTGAAAAAACCCTTATAAAGGGTTGCATTAAAGAACAGAAACCTAAAACAGAACAAAAAAAACCCACACTGCAAACATATTGGGGAAAAAACCCCCAACAGCCTAAAATATGTTCTGTGCTATACGGAAATAGCAACAAAGACAGGAAACCATTTTGCTCTTTAAGGAAATTGGCAACATGGTGCAACCAGCTGAGAAACAGTTTACTATGTCAAGAAAAGGGGTAAGACGTCCCTACCCTAAATGGGTGCCCTGCGTTCTCACGTATCCGGCTAGAACAACCAACGCTTTCAGCAGAACTTTACAATAACAAAATGTTTCTGGTTTTTTCTATAAATGACTGTTCAGATGATACCATACCCATGCTGAGTTACACTTGATGAAGCACTTAAAAAAGAAAAAGAAGTTTAATACACAGTCACTTGATTTGTCACAGTCTGAAGTGTCCTATTAAAGTATTCTTCACAAAGGGACCACATAAGCACGGGAGCTTCTGAAGGTTTGGAACTTGTTTTGCTATCATGACATTTTATGTAGCTGGATTTATTCCAGCTTTCGCTTTCTTTATCGTTGTTTGCACTGTAAAAAAACCAGATGCTTACTCAAGGTTGTACAACCCTTAACTTTACTAAAAAACCTATTTGAATGACTGAAGAAAAACTTTTGCGGCCTGATACTGGAGTTTGCTTTCTCTACAGAAAACTGGCGCTCCTGAATGAAGACCAGTAGCTGGGGCAAAAGACAGGGGTTTTTAAACACTTTCCGTTGTTGGGTGTAAGAATACGATCTCATTCCTACTAAGTAGGGTTATAGAGATAGGTCACATACCGATACCTCCATCTTTATCAGACAATTTAAATAGTGCTGCTGAGAAAGGCAGTACCAGATGTACAAAATTAACATTAATCACCCCATTATTTATATGTATTTCGTCTCCTCCACCCCGGCAAAATTGCAGGTACCCTTATAAATTGTAATCAGGGAGATTTTTCTAAGGAGTACCTAATGTCATAACATTTTACATGAGAAATGGGTATCCTCCTCAAGAGCTGGCAAATACAAATGAGGTTTCTTGGCACATGGAGATACTGTTTAGTAAGATTAACTGTTCAGGAATTTGAGATCATAAGGATAATCAGCTGGAAGACTGGGCGGTAAGAAGTCTGGATGTGGAACCGCTCAGGGAGGAGGGGTAGAAGTAGCAGGTTTTCATGTTTGCAGAACCACCAGCAATTCAGAGAACTCGTCATAGGCTTCCTCTGAGACATTCCTGAGTAATTCCCCCTAAGGCACTGTAGGTTCCCTTTGTTTCCATCAGGAAACATGAAAACAATAAAAAAAATAATCAAATTGTAAGAAAAATACAGGTATAGCGTTCAGTTCCTATCGAAAAAAAGTCAAGCAGAAGCCTTAATGGAAGGGTCTAATCTCGGGTTAGAGGAAAAGATTATTTTATTCCAAACTATCTTTAGTCTACAAACTGTGGAGAAGATGAGACCTCAAGAAGTCAGTCTGTAAAGACAGTGATCTGTATTTCGCTGTGGAAACTAATTAAGATGATACAGCTGGTAAAGCTAAAAGGTTTAATGAAGGAGGAATTTTGAAGAATGAGTACATATTTTCACATATTGTTTATATGTACAAAAATATAAAAATTCAGCAAAAATATTTTCTGAAACAACTGAATAACAGACATTTAATGTTGTGTCTCAAACTTTTCTCAAATATGTAAGCATGATGCTACAGAAAAAAGTATCTGAATTAACAAAGATGCAAAAATAGTCTTCAGAGTTTTTTCAAGGAAAAATTTCTATATGAGTGCAACTTAACAAAAAACTGGGCTCATAAAATACTGGACATTTTATAAAAACTATCAATATGGAACACTAAGTACTTCTGATGAACGCGTTCCGCTGGCACTCGGTTACTTGCCAAGCCAAACAGGTGAAAGGCTGAAGCAAAAGCTGGATTCAGAATGAATAACTAGAACACAGTACAATTATAGACAGACAGATACAAACATCATGAAGTTAATATCCTCTCAATATTACTGATTTACTAAATTACTGGATAAGCTATTCATTCAACAAGTGTACTTTCAAATATTTCTTTAGCTGACCCCAAGGTGCCTTTTTTCAATAAGGGCGGTGGAATAAAAGTACATTTAATAAAAGTCCAAGAAATCAAAGCCACTGTACACTTAACCTGACATGCCTAAATCAAAACGTTAAGATCTGATATTTTTAATACTGTATATTTTTATTTCAAATTATATTTTTTTCCTAGAAATTTCATTCATCCTCAAAAGTATAATGAAAATCTAAATAAAACGCTTGGTTACATGGACTGCTTCCGTTTCTACCAAACAAAATCACTGACTTCTTGGTTTTATAAACTGTCTTTCCAGCTGATCAAACAAACATATTCTACTCTTTCTATGCAATTTCAGTCCTGACCTCATGAAATTTATAAACTAGACAATGAAACAGCAGGTTGCAAGAAGCAAAATATGCAACGTGTCATTCCCACAGAAAATGTAGCAGAGCTCATAGATGAGACAGAACGCTGAATGGCTGAACTAGGCAGGCACCAACATCCGATGATATAAAGAGGCACATGTAAGTATGACAAATTTATACCAAATTTAAAACCATTCAAAGAGAAAATATATTAAGAAATATCAAATTATCTTTGTATTGCAAGCACAAGCTCATTTAATCCATAATATCACGCTCCATAACCTGCTGAAGTAACACTGTGAAGAAACACAGCAAGTGAAACACGCCACTCTGAGCTATTCCAGTACCACAGAAACATCAACTTCCAGCGAGACTCCTTTTGTTAACAGTGATTGTCCTTTAAAAAGCAAGGCAAAAAGACAGTATGGATTCAGGAAGCGGTTACACAAACACATGGAATAGAACTTAGTCAGAGTCCAGCAATCATCATCACAGTCCATCACTCATTACGCATATGGAAGGCACGAGAACAGAAGTCAGAGTCGCTGTGGAATGCACCAAGAAAGCAGCATCACATCTTTGCCTTACTGTAACACGCTTTCCCTAGAGCTCCCTGCTGGGAACTGAATCTGGGCTTGGACCAATCAGGAAGCCTGAAGAATTTCTACCAAGATTAATGCTAGAATTTCTACCAAGATTAATGCTAGAATTTCTACCAAGATTAATGCCTCCTGAAGCAGCTGAGAGATGAATGCATGATTTTAACAAATTTATTTTAAGAGCGAGCTCAGACTAGGAAGTGTGCTGATCATTATCTCTTCCATGACCCCCTCATCCTCTGCAAAAGCACGCATTGCTCCAGGGCATTCCGGCTGCTCTGATCCCAGCGTGCAGAAACTGGGGTAGCACTGAAGCCACAGACAAGGGCTGTGCCATTTGCTATGGCTACATCTTGCCTTCTGCCGGACGCGGGCTGCTGAAATACCTGCGCAGGTGGCCCAATTCAGTCTGCCACACGGATATAACAAGTCTGTGAAGACCAGCAGCCAGTTCCTGGAATGTGGATGCGACTCGGAAAAGGAGGCAGCAGTTACTTAGGATTCCAGTTTCACCTCAAGCTTTGTCCGTTCTAACTTTAGGTACCTGACAAAACCAAATGTCTTCTCTTCCCTCTCTTCCCACCCATTCTTTTCTCTTGTGCTAAATCTCATTGCAGTGCACTACAGGAGCTTGTTGATATGAAGAAACATCAACTCATCCAAACTAATCATGAAAGAGCTTTCTTGGGTTTTTTTTCATGGCATGGGTTAATTGTAACAAACATTTTTTAGTAAGTACATAAACTTGATGCTGCAACTCATCCTGCCAATAGATATGCTGGTAACAGCACTTTTGAAAATCTTCAGTATATTAATAAATTTGCTGAAAAATTAAACATTGATAACTGGTTATATTTTTATTAAGACCATTCCAATCCTCTCCTGCATTACAGGAAATGGTTTCACCTTCTTAATGTTTTTTCTGGAACACTGATAGAGAATGACTAAAAGTGAATCAGTTAAAAACTGAACTAATTTTTTTTTTCTTCTCAATTCATCTACTTATTAATTGCCTACTATTAAGGACATTACAGTTTTAAAGTCCTCCTTTATCCAAAAAATTATGGCAGTAAAAGAGTTTGCCATCAATTTCATGAACAACTCAAATTTTTGCTTTCAGATATGATAAAAAACCAAGCCTGACTCATTCAAAAAGTCTTCCAGCACAACTCCCACACCATGCTGGCAGACAGATAAATCCTAGAAAAAGCCAGGGCAATAAGCGACCTCAATATGCTTTCAAAATCCAGAATATTAATGTTAATGTGCTACTGGTAACTGTAAAATACTGAGCAAAATCTTGCTTCCTTGACATCACCCCACTGGTAAGAAAGAAGTAGAAACATATCCTAGAGGATAATATCCTAATTACATAAGCTAAAACGATAAAAGGTTGCACTGTTATGGTTTTCAAAGTCTTCAGAAACTTCTTGGCGTAGTTATAGTATGCAAACAGATTTGTAAGTAAGTGGAAATAATCCATAATATCAAATAAATGGCAATTTTTTACTTTACTGTATTTTTACTTCAATTTTATTTGCAGTTATTTTAAGATATCATATAAGCCAGAGTTCAAGTTTGGAAGTGGAGAACTCTAGAGGGGAGAAAATTCCTTTAAAGACAGAACTTTTATAAATAATATCATTTTCTATGTTTTCCAGCTAGAAATTAATAACATTGAAAAAGCACTGAAGTTTCATGCAAACTCCGGAAATTTGGTCTCTTGACAGTTCGCAGAAACATTTTCTTGTCATAAGTTAAGCCTTTCAGTTTTGTTTTTTGTTCCAGAATTGAAGCAGCAGTTAAATTTTGCTTAGTTTTGCATTGCAGAGTCAAAATGCCCCACAAATGTAACATCTGCTGATTACCTCTCCACAAGCACTTATTACAGAACATGGATAAAAATCTCAGAGACGTTATCCCAGGGTACACTGTGGTTCAGGTAGGCTGCTGTTGACAGCCTCTGGCTGCCTCATCGCTACGTTTCCAAATCCATGAGGCATTTGGGGAGTCCCCAGGACGCTACTTTAGGAGAGCAGAGGTGCAACTCTGGGCTCAAGGACTTTAGGCTGCCTGTGAGCAACACGCACCACGATAGCACCTGTCCTTATTCACCTACTAGAAATGATAAACCGCTTTTTACTCCTGGAAGTGAGTTACACACTGGGTTGTCCTTACAAACCTAAACACAATTAAATAGAGAAAGCAGAATAGTGTTAACAAGATGCCTCTCTGCTGATGAAATAAGCTTTGGCAAGCAGAAATCACAGCTAAGAGGAAAAAAGGTTGCACTTAAGAAAGCAAAACGTGCTAGTGCAATAATCCTGTTATTATATTATACCGCTGGCAAGAAAGAATATCCTCCATCTGGACGGCTCAGATGGCCTTAAGTACCTGATAAATGCATTTTCCCATCTATAACTCCAAAGAGTATAATAATCACATGTCATTTGGATTTTCTGTAACTTAATAAAATCTGGGACAGTTCCTCAGAAATATGTTGGATAAGTTATAGCACTTCTGTATGAATTTGGTTCAAAAAGATCTCTTGTTGAAAAGCTAGGTTAAGCAGCTCAACTGTCCAAAGGCAGCATCTGGAGAAATGCTTCACTTCTCCATGAGATTCTACGGATGCTTCCGCTTGCAGTAACTATAGTAGAACAAGCAAATGTCATTAATTTGCAATACGCATCATCACAGGTGGACCTGGTATCTTAGAAACAGGTGAAAACTTAGTTTCTTCCTAGTACAGCCTTAAAGACAGAATCAGAACAGAGAAAAATCAAGCTGAAGAGCAGATGGCACTGACTAAGACTGCAGCAGAAAAAAAAGACAGACAATGAAACTAATGTTTTAAAAACAAAGCAGCACACTTCTGAAATAGGTGTGCTCCCATAATGATACTGTAGTTCTTTTGGTGGCTAGTTAGAACTTCTGGCATCTTCAAGAGAAGTCAACCAGAAGTCAACTTCTGCACCAGGAATCAGGAGCTCTTTGCTCCAGCCACGTTTAATTAGCTTGCCTAACGAGGTCTTTTTACACAACTGCTGAACTCTTCACCTGTCATACCTTTCAGAGAAAATATCAAGTACGTAATTTCCACTTTGTCAGAAAAAAGAAAAAACAATAAAACTTTGGGGGGTTTTTTTGTGAAAAGAAAATGATCTGACATTTTGAGACAAGTCTGGAACCTCATGAAAGTTACTTTGGGATCTGCTCCTCTCAAGTAAGTTTACCCTTCTGGGATTTTTCTTACTAACAGTTAAAATACATAAAACAAATAAGCCCATATTTACTGACATGATAATGATCTGGAGTGTGAGTAGACAACATGAAGGAGGAGGGCTGGAACAGCCACTTGTGAAGGAGTATGCAGTACGATAGAAGAAACTGGACACAACGCATTCCCACGGCCAGAAACACATTTTAACAAAAGCTTAATCTCAGTCTTCTGATCAAACACCACTTAAGTAATTAAAAAAAAAATACGAAGGCTACAGTCTGTACCTTACTCCGACAGAAACTGCTCCTACAACAGAGTCCTGCATCAGACAATACATAGAATTACACCACTAAGCGTAACACGGGGCTACACCTGGGGTAAACGGGCAGTACACATAATTCGGTAGATGGTAACAAGGAGCAAGATGAAGGAAAGCAGCCGTAAGCAAAGCACACTGAGAAGCTAGAAGCCAGAGATGAGACTGCTTGTCTTACCTGGTAGAGTAACAGATACCAGCCACACTCAAACTGTCAGGAAAAGCTCAGTAAGGCTGACCCTCAGGAAGCCAACACAGGGGAACAGCAGCTGAAGTGCCCTGAGGATCCTCCTGCCCCTCACCTGTGGTTTACACCCAGCTGACTGGAACCTAGGTGGGCAACTCAAAAGGCCCCATTATTTTTGAATCCTACACAAAACTTACCAGCTATGACTTATTTTAAAGCTTACTTTTGATGCCTTTCAGAGCTGGCTGGGCTTAGCCAGGGAAGCGTGGGATTTGATGTAGGTGAAATTCTACAATCAAATAAAGCAGGAAGTCAGACTTCATGACCAATTTCTAGCCTTAAACTTTCTAAATACTATATGCATTGGAAAAAAAAAAATTCCAAATCAACAGACAAAGGAACAACTGCCACTGTACAAGACATCTTGATTTAGCGTCCCAAAGACTGGTACCACAAACGAAGCAGGGTACGGAATACACTGAAAGCTACTGATAAAAAAGTTGTACGACCAACAGCAGAGTTTGTTTCATCCCTTATCGAATGAAACCTACCAAAATGAAAATAAGTTACACATGGAAATCTGTCTTGGGGCCTAAAGAAAAGAATCTTGGGGCAAGCAAGAAAAAGAATAGCTATATGAAGAGGGAATAATAAGTCTAGGAGAAGGTTAAAAACCATCTTTTTCTAGACTTCACCCCACGATCTGCCTCAATCACCCATTTTAACGGGTAGCGATCGCATTGCCTCACATAATGCACCAAAATAGGAACCACAGCTTTCACAGACCAATTATGTCATTACAGGCACGTAAATAGTAACACCTTAAAATCTATGACTGGAAGTTCGAGCTCAGGTCAACATCTAGGAATTGAAATGCACTGCAGCTTCTTATCCTGTTCTCCAATATCTTCGCAATCCAACAGAAAGTACTCATTCGTAATACATATACGTACGTACGCATATACATCCCTCCTCACTCTCCCCTTGCCAAATAAAGAAAAACAAACACAGATAAACTAAGATATTTCTTAGGGGCTTCTAAGAGCGATTGGACAAGCTCACAGAAAAAACTCACTGAACATTTCCCAGGTATCTGAGGCCAGCTTCCACTAGAGGCTTTATTTCTGAATGAAGAAAAGCACGATGAGCAATAACTTGGGCGAGTAAAAATGGAAGTTCTCTAAGACAAAGGCCTATGCAAGCGAACTGATGAGTACAAACACATTCATGAAATCCTCCATGGAATTTGCATACAAGAACTAGCAGGGATCTGATCACACTGTTAGCTGGCTAAAAAAGGGAAGAGAGAAATGGTATGAAGAAAGCTGATGGCCAAACATTGGTTGTCGGATTTTAGTCTCATGCGCTGTAGTCTCCTGAAGGAACCAAATTAAACCGTCGCCCAAATTGTAAACTCTAATTTTCAGAATAACTTGAGAAGTTTACAATCCTGACCTGTCCAGTCCATTTTTTGTTTCATACATGGTATTGGCAAACTGTGTGGCACAGTGCAGGAATCAAACAAAATATGTGTCTCAGCTGGAAATATATAACACGAGGGGAAAATGTGCTTTCATGAGAACTATGTACTCCACTGCAATGTTGTAGCACACAAAAAAATCTGGTCTTTAACTGATTCTTTTTCTCAGACTTCCAATTACTTATGGCTCAAGAAATACTTTATATACTCACATACGGATGTAATTTATGGTATATTGGACTTACTGTAATCAAGATTGAGTAGCAGCTAAAGGTATAATTGTTAATTCACTTATCAGTTTTCATATAAAGTCCCTGTGTCTAAAAGCTTATAGGCATTTTTATCTTTATATGACCATATCTGCTGAATTAATGGGAATAGCATGAATCTAGTGAAATGAATCTGTAGAACTTCATAGTACCATTGTTCAAACTATGGCTTTTGATTAGAGCGCTTACATGAATTATGATCATTCCCTACATGTGATATACTGCTCAGGCAAGCATTACTATGTTATTTTACTAAGTAGACATGAGTTAACGCAAAAAAAACCCTTTTTTTTTTTCCTTCGAATTAATACATTTGTGTTGAATTTGTTGTGCAATTTCTTGTTTTTCATTGTTAGTTTTGTAGAATACTGTCATATCATTAAAGACTGCAGGTATTTTTTTATCCCTCAGTTACTTTGGTAATTCTAAAATTTAATCATCCTTTGCATCGTTTAGGATACTTGATTGGCCCATGAATTTAATCGGAATGTTTATTAAGCGTATCTGTGAAAAACAAGGGTTCTCATTAAGGGGAACTGGTCAAGCTTTTACACTGACAGCTGGTACCCACTCAGGTCACCAGAGGTTCTGGACGAACACTGATTAAAGAGAGGTGATGCAAACTAACTTGTTCTTCTGACCTTGATAAAATTGTTTGTTGTTCAGTTCTTTGGGTTTCTCTGTACTGCTCTCTGAATCGCAACACAGAAATACGTTGAGTAATACACACGAATGACCTAGTTTCCAAGTTGAAAGTACTTAACTAGGGCAGTTCAGACCTCAGTACACCCTTAGCTAACTTTTTTTTGGCCACTTCCAAAATTTAGCTTCAAAGTATCATATAGGGCCTGGAACCTTTCTTTTCACGAAAGGACAAATGGTCAATTGAATACAACCGCATTATGCCCATTTTGTTATGTTGGCTTCCAAACAGATCCTCAGTAGGTGAAAGATTCAATGCAGTATTGAAGTGCTCAACATCTCCAGCTTACCAAGTAGATGTCTGTATTATAGTATTCTTTGTACGCAACCATTTCTTGAGACTTGAAGGGCAGAAAGGTTAAAGAGCAGGAGGAAAGGTCAAGCCAGATAAGTAAAAGTCCATATTTCATAGAATTACTGTTTTACTTATCACTTTCCTTGAGATTTGACAGGCATACTAGTGATTAGGTTATCACCTTCAAATAGATTTATAGGCTGTAGGGAATTTTTATTCAACTTACCCTTGGGGATGTCTTGATATAATGCCTCTGCATTGGCATTTGTGATTTTCAAAGGTCTCACAAAATAATGAAGAAAGACATAAGCAGCAAATACGATTGGATTCACTAAATATTCTGGTAGCAAACTTCTACCACTAATTTAAATGTGCTTGTTTGTGCTGCACATTGCTTTTGAATGTGGACTGTTGCTGTTCAAAGGCAGTTTTTCCACTTTCACTAACTTTGGTATTTGGCTTTTGTCATCACTGGTCTTGTTTGATGCAACATTAATTAACTTCAAGGGATTCTTTCATATTAATTGGACAGGTGAGCACTGAAGCAAACACAGCGATGGATCTAAGCTTCTCACATGCAGGAACAAGTGTGCACACTCTGTTACAATACAGCCAGCAAGAATTTAAATAGGGAATTTTGCAAAAGCTCGTATGCTTCATTAGAACCAAGTGCAGTTGAAGCACTGCATTGCAACTACACATCATAAATCCATGGATTTACTCAACAGCTGATTTCTCAAAATATTTTCAGGCTGTCATTGACAGAGCAGCAATCTTCACTGTAAGTTCTTACGAAAAGTAGTCCTGCCAAGTTTGCCACAAAAGGCATTCTCATCTCTACCAAGAGCATCAGACACCATTTTATACAAAAAGAAAATCATAGCATTGCTGCTAGAAGCAGCAACCAGAAGTGACAGCAAGATCCACAGACAGCTGCCTGGTCAGCAGGAAGACTCCCTGGCTGACTTGCAGACTGTTCTTTCATTATTCTGGATTTCAATGCTGTTTTTTCGGTAAAATCAACCGAGATTTTAGCTCCAAGAAAGGGCTAGCATAGTACCTGGACAACCACTGTCGGTCTCATTTCAAAAGCAAAGATTTCACTGCTGTCTCCGTGACCAACCCCTCTAGTAAGAAGTCTCTCAGATTAAAGCTAATTTTTCAGTTTCATTGGGTCAATGTACAAAAACGAATGAGATTTCCTTTTGTACTTTGTTGTTAACACCCATCAAATATTCACGTGGTTAGCACAGACATCTCAATATTACGGCAAGTGTTCAGAAGCAGGAAAAGAACATTTCCCCTCAGGAAGAAGCTTACTCGACTTCTTGTTCCTTCATCTTCAGAAAGTAGATACCTGCTTGTTCGGGGGCAGAGGAGGGAGGGGAGAACTGCCTCTGTTCCTTTCACCCGTTTGAGACAAAAACATTGACCGTCAGCTAGTTTTTGACAATTGGCTGTTATTAAACTCCAACTTGCTAGGGCCAGCTGTGCCTAATTTGAGTCAGTGGTGCAAAAATAACCAGTCAGCAGGAATTGAGGCAATTATGGGTAATTCTGCTGTAGAGCGGTCCTGCATCAGAATCCCAGGATTAACTTTAGGCTGGCACTCCAAGGTGACTGAATGAAGAACACAAGGCTTCAGTAAAGTCATCAGTAGCTGAAATCAGTTTTTATATAAGCTGATTTTGGAAATCTGTAACCTGCATTTTAATTTATTTACAGGCATATCACTGAAATTCTTTTAGTGCCTGAAGGTGCACAGAGATACGTACTAATATTTTCAAGGGGTTACTTGTTTTACTGCTAAATATCCAGCCCTCTTGCCCATATGTTAGCCAAAAATCGTTTTGCAACCCAATCAACCTCTAAATATGTTTAGCAATTTCTATACTTTGCTTTGTATCCGCTCAGCTAGATTACAAAAGAATACATTCAATTACCTTTCTTTTTAAAAAAACCATTTTAAGAAAATATTTCCTTCTTCTCACTTGAAAAACATAAGGCTATCTTTGTCAGTACTGTTATGAAATGCATACAATAAACAAATTCAGAGAGAAGTATTCATCTAAGCAGTCAGCCTCTTCTCTATGTAAAAAAAGGCAAAGTAGAAATAAAATTTTAAGTAAACATGTCATTTTGACAAAAGACTCCAGAAAACGTGGTATAACTTCATACTACAAGACACAGTTTACTTTAAGCTTTTAATATGAAAACAGCAACCAGAAGTGCAATATCACTTAAACGGCTTCATTTAAAAAATAATGTATAGAAAAAACCACGAAGAGAACCAAGAAAGCAGTTCAAATTTCAGAGTCCTTTCATTACTAACAATATTGGTGAGACCAATATGAAACATCTGTAGCTTTGATTTAAAGATGCACCTTACGTTCAACCCTTGTGACTCTCTTGTGTCACCGGAACAGAGAAAACTTTTCATAGAGAAAATGAGTAGCATCTTAATTGTATGTGAGAATTATTAGCGCTTCTGATTTTTCAGCTTCTTAGGATATATGTGACAGACAAAAATATCAGTTATAACTGTCACTGTTTCCTTAAGCCAGCTTCTGTTGCAACAAAGTACAGGCTCCCTACCTCTAACAAGGTATAATTTAGGACATCAAGCCTCCATTCAAGCTAATAAGTAGATCCATGTCCCTTCAATTATTTATTCCTCTGGCAGACAATTCCATTAACCCCCTCCTGTGCAATAATTTGTTCTGCCACATGTTAGAAAAATTATTTTCCAGCTGCTCAGCAATACTGCTACAGTAAAGTGAAAGTATTTCCTGGTAGACAGCTGATACTCAACAGAGAGGAGAGCAGTGACATCTGATACGTGGAGGGTAATGTAGTAGTAAACAGCATAAGACAAATGTTAAGTTCCTCCAGCATGATGCTTGTGGACTGACAGCAAGACGACATGCAAAAATACTGATGAATTATTCACTCAGCTCAAGAAAGAAATTAAAGCTTCTCCTGCTGCATAGGTGAGACCCAAGCACGGAGCGAACACTAACACTTGTTACACAGAAGTTAACTTACTAGTTAAGTAGTACAACACAGACATGTTTAAGTTCATCCACCACGATATTTCTAGAATTACAATGACAAGACATGGGAAACAGGAATGAATTATTCACTTAGCTTAGGTAAACAAGAAACCACTTCATTTTCTGCACCCAAGAGGACTGTCTGGTGAGTCGATGCAGACAAATGTATTATGACAGCAGCCTCTGCTTTTGTACCTCATTATTTAGGAGGCTGCACAGCTCATAAAGCTATGCACCTAGTGGAGGTTTTGCCACAGGTTTTACAGCTCTCTCCACAACAGGTACGAGTTTCTGGACGGGCATCCAGTAGCACGCAATTCTAGATCGAGAGCGGTCACTAACAGCAGAAGTGTTCCCACTACACTGGAAATGAACAGAGAGGCAGGCAAGGCAACTTGGGCTTTGCACCGATGTCCTATTCTTGAGTTAGAACGGGATGGAGATTACTGCAAGGTCACGTCCTTACCTAATGCACGACCAAGAAACAAAGGATTAAGAAGCAGCCATAAAAACAAATCATCAGAAGCCCCACACCGTTCAGCAAGTCCTGTCCAATTGCTCTCATACCAGATGTTTCTAAGACAGAAGCGGTAGCAGCAACTGGTAAATCAAACCCAGTCGGCTGAATTCCTCTTTTCTCTCCTCTCTTTCCCTGAAACAGAAATTCAGCCACCAGGAGAAGCCGGTTTAATGCAGAGAAGAAAAGACACGGCACGCTTTACAAATGCTAATGCATGTGACAGAAAACTATGAATGTCATTTCTCAATAGAAAATTTAAAATTCCAGGCTTAAATGGTTTACCAAAAATTACACAATAAGTCACTGCTGAATTCTGAAAGCAACCCCAAACCTAATCCCCAGACCACAGCGAGTCCCTAGGGAATTACTTATGGACGTATTTTTCACTGAAATTGTGCTTTCCCTTGTTTCCATTGTATTTAATAGAAACCATGGCTCAACACCCTTTAAATTTATTATATTATATTTCATAAGCAGCAGAGATAAGCCCAGACTGAAGCAGCTTCCTCACTCTTTACAGGCCAGTCAGCCCCACACAAATCCCAGCTGCCTCTTCCATCCTCAGGAGTCGGGGGCCTTTGGTTACATGAGGGACCCCTGCACCCCCTCCCAGCTCACTGCTCCTCCTGGCACAGCCCTTCTCCATGTGGGAAACAAGTCTTGGAGAGACTGTTCGAAATGGATGAAAGTAACATATGTGACTCATTGAACGCAAAACGTTTACCCCATCTTAAAATGCAAGTCACAGGGAGCAGCAAGAATGCGGCTGGCAGGTCAGCCATCCCCTCGCCCAGGGGGTGCAGGCAGCCCCGGAGGTCCAGAGACACCCGCTGGGACACTGGGAAGCCACATCAGTGCTGGGGTCAGAGTCCTGACAGTGAGGTACGTGGTCACTCAGGCAGGAGCAGAGTCACACACGGGGACGCAGTGGCCACGTGAGGCAGGCAGCTCCCAGGGCTGGCACCGGGCACAGGCTGAAAACCACCCAGTCAACCCGGCTGCCGCTGCAGCCCTTAAAAGAGCCTCCGTAAAAATTAAATCCAGGTCTGAATGAAGAAATGCATGTTTAGGAAATTTTTATGTCACTGCAATACGGGAATAAAACTGGGAAATAAGTATTATAACCAGAACTGTAGAGCCACTGTGACCTGCTGCACCATCAATTGTTCCTCATGCTGAAATGATTCTTAATTAACTTGAGGAACTGTGCACCAAACAGCATTTTTAAGCTTTTTACATCACCTATTTATTTGCTTATATTAGCTGCGGGTAGAGCCATAATTTTCTGGATCATTTTAAAGGAAATCTAGGCTGCCATAAGGAAATTTTATACATCCCAGGCTGATTGTGTACTTAGGCAATAATGAAGCTGCAGCTGAAGACGGCTCAATATAGTCACACCACTGAATTCAGCTGAAAATTTCATTTTATTCTAGAATTCAGGATGCTGCTCCTCAATGGAAAAAGTTGATGAAAGTACTCTGACAGCATGGGAAGACATGAAATATCACTTATATGCTTATCACCCAGACTGAGAGGGACAGTCAGGAAGGTCTGAGCAAGGACACCGGGATGGAAAGCTTGTTTCTGGATAGAGAGGAACCGAGCTAAAAATGAGTCTAGGAAAAACCTCTGGCTAGATGAAGCAAAAGAACAAACCGATAGGCAAAGGTAGGGAGAAGGGCTTCGACGAAGTGGACCACTGGAATGGGACACCCAGGTTAACTATTCCTTTTACAGGAGACACCGGAAATCTACCGGCACATTGTCCCCTCCTGCCTAGGGCTGGTTGATACGGCAGCGGTAAACCGTCATGCGCAGCAAGGTGCTCTGCCGGGCTGGGCAACAAATTCTGAGCAACACACTCAAACGCTCCAAAACTGATGCTGGAAGTGGAACAACAATATGATGAAGAAATTTCACTAGGCAAAAAGAGACATATCAAAGTGTCAGGGCTGCAAAAAATCAAATTCTAAAACACAAGAATAAACCTTGCCTGAAAACAATGATTTGGCTGTCCCATATTCAGGGACTCTGATTAGTGGATGATCCACAAATCCATTGTACGTTTGTTTATTATTTCAATTCCTGTAGAAACTGGAATGTAAACCTATTATTGTTACAAAAGAAAAAGGGATTGTCTTGCAGTCAGAACAGCTGAATGCTGTTTTAAAATAGAAACCAGAATTGCCTTTGCTGCACAACTCGTATATAACGCTAGGTAATCCCTTTATTTAGGTTTTTCTATAGGTGGTAGTTTTCATCACGAAAAGTGTGGTGTCTTCATTAATTTCCTAGCACAGAGCTTTAAAAATTGATCTTGCTTACAGGTCTGACACTACAGCAGCTACTTAAATCAATGAAGCTACGGTATAAAACCACAAATTTCTATATAACCATACACGAATACGCTGAAAATCCCAGCACTTGCTTTCTCATTTTGGGCACCCTGTATGCGAGAACAATTTTACCTTCTTTCTGTGCTCTGATTCCCTACTTATAATTCCCTAGTTACATGGAGAATCTATTTTTCATCTCGCTGTTTCGACACTAAATAAATTTATATTTTTAAAGCACCCAGATTTCTCAAATTCTGTACAGAAGCCAGATAGAAAGTAATTCTACCTTAGCATCGTTTTACTCGCGTACCATAACTTAGGACAAGAAATGAAACAAAAGTGAGCGTGATGCGAGCACCGTCCATCTTGTTTTAAAGTAGGTGAGTCCTACAGAAATAACATGATGACTGTTTTAAAGAGATTGTAATTCCTATTAATAACAGACTGAATAAGAGTGAACAGAATCAATTCAAGAAATCCCCAACTCTTTATCAAGTTGGAGTCGGTATTTTTATACGGTACTCTGTTTGCAATACTATCTGCATGTCTCAATAAGCAATATTGAGAACAGTAGCTGAACTAGGAAAAGCAGCAAAATAATAAATCAAATAAAAAAGATAAACCCTGTAAGTAGTGCTTACGAAGCTTCAGTTCACGATAAGAATACAAATGGAAAGTTGTAAATATTTTTTTGTCTTGTCATTTAAAAGAAGTGAGTTAGAACAAGCCCATAGAAAGATGATTGATGGAGTATGGTGGTATTATGAGCAATATTCTGGAAATGTCTCAACAGAGAGCCTATAAATTTGAGTTCACACATGCCTGCCTTTCACAGATCACAGTTCCACAGAGCGATGTCTTCTATACGACCTTCTTCTGTCGTGCTTGCTTTATGCATCGTCTCTGTCCTAGTGGAGACTTGTACTGGGTTTTTTAGCAAATCGATAGGGAGGGGGCAAACAAGAGGCCTGGCCAAAGGTTCCCCCAAACCTTCAAATGAACTGTCTGGCTAGAATCCAGTCAGTAGTCAAGAAATTAAATACGCTTTCAACCTCTCTGGGTAACACTAAGGAGAAGGGAAGAACTCTTACTATTAATGCCGGAGAGAAAGGCAGTTTGTATTTTTGCTTTCCCTTAGACCTACGTACCGTAGATACACTTTGAGCTAGCCTGTGGTGCTGTCTCAGAATTTATCTGACTTGGCAAGTTACCTATGGAGCAAAAGACCTTTAGGAAAAAGAGCTTAGTTATCAGCAAATACTTCAAAAATATTTTAATTTTCTATTGTATCTGACCACGGTGTCTAAAACACTGGAATAACTTCTAACAGTCATTAGTTGAGGTTCAAATGGCTACAGAACCTATACGACACCAACTTCAGAACAGAAAGATTTCAACAACATAGAAGTAATATTTGAGACCTGGGTTACATATCAAGTGTAATGAATAAATTCCTAATTGGGAAGCTGAAAGTTTATATAAATGTTTTCACGGCATTAATCGTCTCACTTATAAGACCAGTGACAGAGAGCAGCAAAGGAGCAAAGCTGTTTCTGTGTGTACATAAACAGCCAAGGAAAGTGATCGTGCCTAACTCAAATAACGCATTCCTTAAAGTGACAAAGTGGAGATAACTGGATGATAAAAATCCAATAGAAAACTAAGGACTACATGAAAAAAATCTCCTCTTTTGGCAATTTTGTTTTATAAGAACTTTTAGTTCGCTGAGAGTTGCTGTATTAACTCTTTGCCTGTGTCATATAACGTGAAATTTTTTGAAAGGACATTCAAAAATGGTTTCCTTTCAAGACAGCATATATTCTGAACTCTGCTCTCTGGTACATTTATAATACACTACGAAGTCCATTTGCTTCTAATTTTAAATTGAGATTTAGTGTAGCCATAGATTTGATCTGAACTTGGTTTAAATTACCTGTATAGTTTGTCATAATAAATAGGATTACCTTTCATCACATTATTTGTGTGCACAAGCCAAATTAATACAAACTGGCGTAACATGTAATATACCTAAAATACTTTACTCTTACATTTTACTGAAAATGAATGAGGTAATGGAACAAATCTTCCCCTAGGATGGCAATTTTCCCCTTAATTACAGCTTCAACTGTTCAGACCTCACTTCTGGTAAGAAAGTAAGAAAAAAAAGTGGAACTTTTCAAGAGTGATAATACTGGAGTCAAAGAACATTTTCTGAGATCTTACTAAGAAAGCCGCAAGTGGAAGAAAAATTATTCTTTTTAAAAAGATTCAAATGTCAAAAAGATATAGGTTAATTGGGGCTGGTTGAAGTTCAACAGGATAACGCACCGCCATACAAACAACGCACGTCTCCTGACTTGGAAGCAGGATCTTCAGAGCAAGAATTGCAAAACCCACTTCCATAGCAGTAGGAACAGATTAAGTCTTGAAGTGTTTAGGAGACTGACTGTGGGAACACGATACATGCTGTCTTAACAAAGAGCTCATATGCCATCAGGACATATTGCTGTAATAATAAAAGTTGCCTGAAATTTATTCTTAAGGCTCACCAAAACAAATTTATCATGACATTACGTACTAAACAAGGAGTCTGAAAAGTAGCTTGCACATTCAGAACTGGATACACTGTAAAAATTACCAATTTGAAGTACTTTTGAAAATCTGAGCCCATGAATGAAAAAGGATATTACTTTAATGTTCTGACTGGGTGAACACCAATTTAAGAAAAGCTCTTTAGCATGACCTCAAATCTAGGCCATATGAATTAAGAAGTTCAAAACTTTATTTTTAATGCCCTGATTAGGTGAATCTCTCTTTAACTGGAATATTTAATTTGCTTCTAGACTGATATCAAACGACTATCAAAGATGACAATCAAAACCAGAATCTGCGTGGTAAAATGATATCATAAATCTTGATAGTACTTTTACGAGGCATCTTGAAGAATGAATTTAGAATAAAAACTATTCCTTTGGCTTTATATCAACAGGTGGACTACTTGGAAAACTGTTTTCATACACAGTTCAGTTTAATTTTCCTTCCTAAGCACTACTGATTGCCACATCCTCCTGTCCACAAATATCTATACGTGTATTAAAAAAAATGTGTTCCTTGTAATGTACGCTAAAAATGTTTCACAGGACAAATCCTAGCTGCATGTGTTAGCTTTACATTCACAGTCTTTGTTGATCCTAGAAACTATGGATTTATTGAAGCACAGCCATGTCTCCTCAATATTACATCAAATGCCGTGCTGACACAAATCGTATTGAGCATGCAGGCTCTATAGCGTGGGAGCAACGGGGTTTTCCTTTACTAGTAGCCACTGTTAATTTTGTCATTAAATTCAAAGGCAACAGGGCTAAACCTGCAGGACCGGACAGAGTAAATCTGAGATCGTACATCAGATGACATCACAGTTCAAAAATTCATGTTTGGACAATACAATAGTCTCTTGGGTTTGCGCCTAACAGGTACCAAAGATGAAGGTGCATGAAAAACATTACGTTACCCTGAAGAAAACGTCTGTAAAACTGAGAGATGAGAATGACATTCTTCTATCTAATGAAACTAGTAACAGTCTTCCATTTCTAACAGGAAGAAAAACATGGAATTCTGTACGTCTTTGTCTTTTGGAAAACACATTCGGTAATCGTTCTCTCTGCTCTCTTTTTCCCAGATGCAACTCTTCTTGGTTCAACTATTTGATTGCAATGCCTTCAGGGTGCAGCAGTGGAAACCGCTGACAATTCTGCTCAGTTACGTACCAGTAACTGAACGTCTACGCAGCTATATGTACCAGCCTCCTCACTGCGGCACCTGAGCACACTGAGGTCCCATCCCATTCTCTGCACACGCTGACGCATCTGTTTCCAACATAAACTACCACCTCTGTTTACATTTACGACGACTTCAATCCTTGTCACATTCCCTACATCACTCTAAGCCACAGAAGTCTATATTCCTGTCAAATATTTTATCACCTTCAAATAGGCAACTATCAAATGGATTTGGAGTTATTGTACATGTAGTAATATAAAGAAACCTCCTGGAGAAGGATTTAGCAAATATTTCAAAACTCTGCTCTCATTAAATCGCATCTTGTTCCCTTCCAGAATGAAACACGTTTGAAAGGTGCATTTCGACCTGATTAGAAATGTAAAGTGACGATGGCTCTTTGTACAGTCCCAAGACGGAAAAAGTGACATTAATGAAACATGAAACATCATGAATTAGAAGTAGTAAAATATTTAAACTTACTTGTAGCTCTTTTGTAACTGTGACACCCAGTCCAGAGAAGTATACGGGAAAACTAATTAGTGGGGGTTTTTTTCTTCTTTTTTCTTTTCATTAACATATTTTTCAAATGCAGTGAGTTTTCCAGTGGACACATTATAACGCATCTCACAATTTAGAGATTTTAGAGCATGAAATTTATGGCACTGTCTCCAAAACCTTACTGAGCCAATATTTGGAAGAGAATGACACAAAATTCTTCAGCACCATTATTCAGCATTTCTGAACCGACCTTCTGCCTGATCATACCTAAACTGGGCATGAGGTTTTAGAGCATTTAGATAGCCATTTGACAGCAATAGTCAGGGACAATAATCTAATTAATTGTAAGATAAAGCTTGCGACATTTCCAAATAGGATTATGTAATTTAATTCCTAATGAGAGAGGGGCCTGGACTCACAACCAATACACCTGCTATTTCTAGTTCTAACACTTAGTGTGATTAATTCTGCAGAATTAATCTGCAGAATAGACTTTATATAATTTGCTAAGTATGATTAGTCAAGATAATTTTTACTGAAATCACATTCTATAATTTTGCTCGTGAATGGCCCATGTTCTAACTTTAATCTGAATGCGAACAATTGTAACACATTTCACACCACCTATTTTTAATCTTCTCCCCCTTTCCTCGATGAATATGATTTTTATATTTCTTCTCTGACTATATAGTGAACTCATTTATACCCTGTTTCAGTTTCCTATCTGATTAGCTCTTTTCCCTACAGATTTAGTCTTCCTGAACATAATGGTCCCACACAGACAGCAGAATAAAATATACAATTCATACATAATCATGTAAGCAGAGATAGAATACCTGCAACCCCTATTCATTTCAAAGAAGCTGCCATTGTTTAATACCTTTAGAAGCTGCACCACTGTTTATATTCAGCAGAATACATTATCCTAGTATACAGCACGGGATAATTATCAGTAGATGAATGAATGCACACTGTAAAATAAATATCAGAACTGGCACAAAAAGGAATACCATCTCTGCAATCCACTCTTGTCTCCAGGATAATTATATAATCTTTGGGAGGGAGGGGGTAAGTCTGGAAAGACCATTGAATGAAAACCTTCCCATGTCTTTAGGTTTTACAAGAGTACCACTGAAAGAACACGTACAAAGGTGGGGAGAAAGCTCTGAGAAAAGCAGATTGAATTTCCATCAAGAATCCAAAAGATTTTAGTACTATCAGCAGACTTTGATAAAACTCTATACACAAGCACTTCTCTGTCTTGCAAGAGGATATAATAAAAGGAGCAGCAGATTTCGTTATAATTGTCAGTTCTATTCAGATAAGCATACACTGGTACTGTTCCCTCCCATGCAGCATTTTCTGCAATTTATAAGGCCATTCGGAAATGTGAGCAAGCTGGCAGTTTATTACCAGCTGCACTTCGCAGAGCAGAGATGGTGCAAGTAATTTCCATCTAGAATTAGAACGAAGCGATGGCAGCCTGCTATTGCCAATAACCACATGGTCTAGCAGGCTGGATTCAAAATCTAGAAGAGACCTATCTTGCTGCTAACTTCAGCAATGGGCTTCGAACCTCCTACACTACCTAGTCATCTTTACACCACGTGTTAGTACAACAACTACGGTTAAGACACTGCAGAGTTGCACATATTGTTCCTATGCTCTAATTAGCTCTTAACGAAAAGTAACTAGGTTTTTTAACGCATTGGGCACAGCAGCGTCCAGCAACATCCCTCTGTGGGAACTGATACTTGTTAGCAATGTTAAATCAGCATTAACATCGGTTGGCCTTTATTATGATAACTGAATACAATCAGTAAGTTCGTAATAGACAACCAGACCAGCAAACATCATGGATGAATCTAGCTTGAGTTAGCAGGCTCGCTGAGCTTGAGTTCGAACCTCTGGACAGTTACAAAAGTCCACACGAAAAACTAATCTGGTGCATTGTAAATTCTGGGCCAATTTAAAGCCTGAGATGTCTCTTTCTTACTAAACGGAGATCTATTCCTCTCAGCCTTTCACCTTCTACCTTGCTTGATGGCAAAATTAGAAACCACTGTGTGAAAATTCAACCACATGAACAGAAGAATGCTTCAGATGGATCAGAGAAATATTTAGCAGCAGTTTCTTTGAGCAGTGAGAAGCACCTGGAAGCAGCTTACAGTTACCCCAGTTCCCATGTCGCCTGTTAAGGATAAGATGGCACTAAAAGTAGGTCACAAGTATACCACTTCACTCTGTGAGAATTGAGCCCTAAACAATTAAAGTAGAGCTTCTGGAATAACTAGTGTGTGAAGAAGAAATGAAAAAGGTTAAATATTTGATGGAGTGGTGTCAAAGTATCCCATTAGTATTTTGCAGCAGCTTCATGGCTTTTCTGAGAAAACTTGTAAGCTCAGCAGCAGCACATCAGTAGCACCATCTGAAGGTGAAACTTGTGACCATAAATCCACATGAAAACTGAGAGCAGGAGATAAGTGAAAGAGAGGTTTTAAACATTTACAATTTGAGGTATTTCTTTGGTTTGCATAATTCAAGGTAATCATCTACACTTCAAGCTCCCTCAATTTCTTGATATTACCCATTCATACTCCACTACAGTTACTAAATATCTTACCAACAACTGCTAACTTTTACAATCTGAGTAATCCACCCTTTAGCAATGGAACTTAGATTTAAGGGTTGTTGCTACAGAAGTGCAGGAATACAGACAAAGTCAGTCTGGGAGCTGGGTAAGTGACCCAGTCCTGCAAAAAGATATGACCCTCCAGGTACTCATTTGAATCAGCAGTTGGGACATCACACTTTTAAGCTGTGGGTTTTTTTACGTCATGTCTATAGCTCAGTGCAGGGAAATAACAGGTCTACTGCTAACTGTGACTTCCCAGGAGAGGGGGGCAATACGAAGATGACCTCTGGCAGCCCTCGTTCCTGGGTCAGAAGGTGGCGATTCTGTCCCTCACACCAGGCTTTTGGGACCTAGCCAAAACTAACCCTTCAATCTATTACGTGCCATCCTTTGGACGAGATATTGCAGATTTGGGTTCATCGCTACAGATCTCACTAAACATTTTGAAAACAGATGGGGATAACCAATGCTTTCTGGCTAACGTATCCTCTATCACACAACACAACTGCAATATACCTTCTGTCCATAGAAATAAGATGTCATGCCGGAATCTGTTTTCCCAGCCACTGCTAGTCATAACTGTCACTCATATGACAGTCTCCTATCACTGTCACCCTACCCTTACCAACGGATTCCCTCAAGAGATACTGTATGATTTCAGACTAACTTCATTATAGACTACAGAGTAAGCAGGGTCCTTATTCTCTCCTTTGAACTACCTGCCGTCTCATTTTGAGCTGAGGCAAGTACGTTAGTCAGCACTGCTTAACTTAAGGTAACTGAGTAATCTGCTGAATTTCTTTCCACTGAAACTCCAGAGAGCTTGGCACTAGTATTTTTTAGATAAATATTATTTTTAAAATCATAAAACGTTAATAACTTTAAGACTTTCCAAATAGTATGGAAATAGCGATGACAAACCAAAATCAATTATCATGTGATGTAATGTTTTGCTGAGCAGTAAACTTACTTTGAGGTTTCTTTTCTGCTTCACAACAGGGAATTTCAGACTGACCTAAGCTAGAAATATCTTTCCATAACCGAATAATTTGTATTCTTTCAATTAAAACATTATAGCACCATATTCTCACCTTACCTAGCTGTACCGAAAACAGAGGCACAAGAAAACCTTCTGCACATGCCTTTCACGTCACTTTGATACTTCTATTTCTACTCAAAAGTCTCAGGGAAAGAAAAAAAAAAAAAAAACCAGAACCCAAACCCAAACAAAATATTCTTTAAAAAGAGCGCAGTAGTAATTTTCCTGACGGCACAGAAAACGTCTCCTCTCTTTAGTCCTTTCTGATTACTTTTTCACAGAAGGAGAAAGATATCACAAAATAGGAAGCACGTGAGGAAAGGACAAGAAAAGCCACATCACAGACAAAAATCTACAGGATTTTGCTGGCAATAACAGACCCAACCCACCAAACAGCTTCTGAGAAGTGGCTAGAGGTCAAACTACCTTTTCCTCACGCACTCAAATAAAACAGTATTGTCACGACTGGGAAGTGTGTCATTTTTTCTACGCGTCTGTCCATATGCTTCTGCCCTTCCTCTGTAGAGACAAACCTGACCCTGAGATTCAGTATAAAACAACACATGGAACACCATGAAAAAGAATCAACTCCTTGCCAACATCAATGCAACGAACACTTTTTCAGACCAACACAAGTGACATTGGTGCAGGTTGTTATTTTCGGTACCATGGGGCCTGATCGTGCAGTTAACTGGATTCAAGGGAGTGCCACAAAGTATAGGTGGTATCTGTCAGTAATAACCACTGCTAAAAGTCGGGAGGTGTTTTAGAAGGAAAAATACAGACTAAATATTCCAAGAATGTTTATTTTTCTACTGAGAATACGAAAATATTTATGTACTTCTATACCTCTGTGGCAGATTTCATGCAATTTCTGATTAAAATTGCTTGCCAATAATAGAGTTCTCTCAGGCACAGACCAAAATCAGCTTCTATAGCTAATTCCACTGCGCAAAAATTTCCACTGCGTTTGCCAAAATCTCCTTTGTAGTTTTTGATACAAATACGTAGACAGATACAAATAGGACATCAAGAACTGCAAGTCAGAAGACACAAGTATTCTGAGTATCTTCTGCGAGCTCATTCATTTAGAGACCCCACTAACTGTGGATAATTTATGTGTGCTCATTCCAGCTATTGATGATTTAAAATATTAAGACAGCTCGCTAACCTCAGTAAGGAGACTCACAGGCTTGAAAGATGGGATAAGGCAAAAAGAACAAGCTTGGTGAGCACACCAGATGAAAAATTTATAATTTTAATATCTTTGTATTTCCACATTCTATTATATGTTCATCAGAATTTGAAGCATGGAATAGCAGTTCCTTCATTTCTTTTCTGCCTCCAGGTATACACCAAGGCACCAAGCTTATAGGCTGGTTCATATAACACCAGCTCTCTTACGACTCCAGATAATTTATTTATAATGAGAGTTATGTTTTCCCAGTAAGACGTTGATGCACTATGACTGCCTTTTCTGTTTCTAAAATGTATAATGGTCAAATTGATACAAATACTGATAAAACAGCATTCCTTATGTGAGAGCAACTGTGCCATAGGAGGAGCGTTTTCAGTGACGAATCCTACAAAATAAATTACACATCTGATTTTCAACCCAATGAAATATTTCCTCAATATTTAAGATCTGAACTGCTGAGCAACTTTAGACTTTAACTTCCACAGTAATTAGCCTACTCGCAGTTACCTGGAAGCCCTTCGCTATGTATAAGTGTGCCATTTACTCAGCTTATTTCCTGGAGAACAGGCACTGAGGCTGTACTTGGAACATGAGTTTACAGAAATGCACAGACATGTCAACTTCATGCATTAAACCATAATATATAAAATGGTCCTCTGGTGTAACCGGATGCATAATATACGCACGGGGTCATGCCAGATGTCACACCAGTAGGAGAAACATGTCTTACCGCAGAGCACCTTTGCGCATGAGACTTTGCACGTATGTGATCATTATCGAGCACAGGTTAACTTCTAGTGTGGTTCCTGGCAGAATCAGGGCCCTGCAATAAAAGTAAAAAGCAGTGGAAATAGTTCACACTGCCTACATCAACATGATGCCAAAGAAGTATTAAGAATCATACCTCACCTTATGAACTAGAGAATTGAACACAAACCTTTCACTTACAGGTTGCTGGAAGTCAAAGACACTTTGGAAGCATTTAATAGATGTAAAGTGCTATCCATCAGGTTAATGACTACAAAAATAAAGGAAAACAAACAAAAAAAGGATGTACACATTTGAAGGTATACTTGCAGTTAGCCTAACATAGGAAAATGAGCTTTGAATTCTGTGATTCTGTTTAAATTCTCAAAGTATGTTGAAAAAGAATGTTGTAACTTCAAAAGTTACACATCAAAGTGTTCTTTTAGGTTTGGTAGCCACTGAGGTGGTAAATGTCCTGTCCTCACCTCTACTTGGACTAAGTCCTGTGCAGTACAGCACTTTTTCAGACCAAAAGATAAGTGGTACGCTTGGAGCTTTGGTTTGCGCCCAAATGACTTGGCAAGGCTGAACTATTTCTAAAGGCTAAACTATACTATCACTATTTCAGTGATAATAAAACTTCACAGATATGGAGACAACCTAAAAATTGTAAGGCAAGTTCAATATTATATTCTAGGAGATAATGACAGCACTGAAATATTTTCTTAAAAAAAAAACCCAACCCAACTATAAAGAGGAGGAGAAAGAAATTATTCACCAATTGAACAGTCATATCAGAAGAGAACTACAAAGAAGAAACCTTGTCAGTCCGCCCAAAATGATCTATTTGTTTGAACTGGTGATTTCAGAAATTAAATTTCAAAATACTTACGTTTCAAAACATCTGAAACATTCATTCTAGTGTGTACGAAACAGTGACTTGAGAGAACATCACTAGGTAGCTCTGCAGTAATTAGCAGTGTCTTTTGGAAGCGCTTAAACACAGCTCATGCTGTCTTTACCAGAGATTCCTCCCGAAAGATGAAGAAGTGCAGTCTTTTAGGCAGCAGGTAATTCAGGATCAAAGCCTAGCAAAAGAGTTTGAAATGAGTATGTCAAAAGGGGCAACAACGTGTGCCCAACACTCACCATACTGTTGAGAATATATGAAAGTTAGGAAGACGTGCTACGATAAAACAAAAAGTTTAACTTTCTTAAACATTTTTTATTCCTGAAATCTGAGTTTAGCTATATGAGATAACCTCCATCTACAGCCACCAACCAACCTGAGTAACATTTTCTCTGTTTGAATGTCAAATGCAGCCTATGACAGTTTCAGTGTCTTCCTCTAAAGAAAACCATAAAATCCATCTGTTCTGATGAGCAAATATAAATAAATAAACCCCTGACCCTTTTCACATTCTAAGCATGTCTGTTAACTTTCTCTGTCAACACTCTTTGGATAGAAATAGCATCTAGAATGCGCAAGAGCTAATATTGGAAAAGCTAAACAAAAGCTGTAATCAGATTTTAAACCAGACAATATACAGCATTGTAATTAACTGGGTTGGAATAGAGTGGTCTTTATTAGTGCAAATGAGCTCATCTGCTCTAGGAATGAATATTTCACAATCTAATCCAGAATGTATTGACATCAGCCAAACATTTACATTTCTTCCATGGACAGATTGTTATTGACCTTGTGACGTGACATATCTACTGTCACTAAGCTACAAAATGGGAATCTCATCCTGCCTCTCCTCTTTTATATACAGAAAGCAACTAATTTGTCAGCGTGCCAGCTTTAACTAGCCGAGATGAAGGTAAGCTAATTTAATAGGAACTGTTCAATAGCTTCGACCCACCTGACACTGTCAGTTAAGGCAGCTCCACATTGCAGTGTCTTTCATTATTTCCAGCTCTTTCTTCAGACTACTTGAACAGCAAGTCAAATAATCTGCTTAGGAGTCAATAGGGCTGACTTTTTCTCAAGGACATTCTTTTGATGCCAGGAACTGTCAAGTGGGAAAACACGTAGCGTGAAGGTGAGAGGACACTAATTAAATATACATAGCTCTGGCCAAAGAAGAATGAGGCACAGCTTGCTATCTGAAAACTCCGCTGCCTGCTTGACTGAGGTCACAGCTGTTGACTTGTACAAGTTCTTAAGTTGCAGTCTCAGTATGAGACGCTTTAACACTCTTAAACACTAGACAAAGGCTATCTTCAAGGATTCTGTGTACGGTTATATGTGCTTTTGTAGTTTAAAGACAGACATAATAGAGTCCTTAGTTAAGTTCAGCTAAAATGAATATGTATCTTTTATCTATCAAACTTTGAGGTATTATGGTATTCCTTGAAGCCAGGGAAGAATCTATGCTTGTTACCACACAATGTGGGTCATACTATTAATTATGTCCATGCAGAAACTGATTTTTTAACGGCCTATTTCAAAGCATGATTCTAACCACAACACCCCTTCAGATTAAGTTTTCCATAGTGAAGAGCAAGGAACAACAAGTAACGTGTTTACACACGTGCATTTGGACTATTTCGCAGAGGTGAGCATGCACGTTCCCATCCACGTCCAACTTTCAGGTCACGAAGTTAACAGAATTTCAGATGGCCTGATGCTTTCCTCCCTTCCCTCTGTTTTCCTTGCACTACTGATTGCTCTAATTTAGTACATATTATCTAAAAATCAAGTTTTCTACTGCCCAGAGCTGAAAGGTTATTTTACCTATATTATAAAGCAAGAGTACATTTTTTCTTAGGAGTGCTGCCGGACATAGCTGCGCGGAGCATTGTGTTCTGTGGAGTTCCCCCTGGACGGTGCCACCCTGAACTCTTACACTGAGACGGCTCAGTGCAGCACTGTGCCAATGTGCCAGCGAGCATCCCACTCACGTAGTACAGTAAACAAGCTCATTTACAGAGCCAGAGTTTATTAGGACTCACTGGCCTGAGCACCCTGCCCTCAGCACGGCTAGACTGCAGGTGGACTGGCATCTCTGCATCTGCTCCACGAGGCTTGGAGTGCCCTGGCTTGGTCTGGGAGTCACTTCACTGCTGTGATGCAGGTGTGTCCTTTGAGAGGGACAAATACTACTAACAGTCACAGAGCTGAAATATTTCTTACGCATCCATCAGAAAAAAATCCAAATAGTATTACTGGTATTTGGTTGGACTCGGTAATAGCACATCCAAACAGCGTCGGAAGACTATCATTTTGACCTGAAAGTTGTGGCAGTTAGGTGTCTCTCCATCTTGCCAAATGCCACCCCGGTCTGCAGAGTCTTTCTTTTACCCTGCTATGCATGACGTGATTTGTGGATGCTCAGCCTTTCACAGACACCGGGTAGCAGCAGCCGTACCTACAATGGCGTTTGCGGTTTTGCTCACATACTCGTGCAGGAAGAGGACATTTTGTAGGGCAGTTTATACCTTATGAGGACTATCCCTCCCTTCGGACTCAAGGGTAATCAAAACCCACATTATCTGTAAACGGACAGATGAGGAAGTGCTCCAAACTGGGCTTATATGAGAAAAAATTATGCAAATTAACACATTTAATAGTTGCATAATTTCACACTAGCAACTAAGCATTTCAAACTCCAGCATTTACTATTCCTAGCACATAAATATAATGGTGTATCGCATTCATTCTTTATTGTTTCCAGCCTCTTGCAATTTTATCAGTCTGAGGCCAAGGAGAGACTGTGTTCCTGGAAACTGAATTCTTCCTCCCAATTTCCTGTGCTGACCACGCAAATGACACCGCACATTCAGTTTATAAGAGCAGCTGTTGTTCACCAGCCACCACAAAGAAGAGGGGAAAATAGAAGTTCTTGTTTCCTTCAGAGACTGGACTTGACCTTCCTCCTCTTCCCTCCACCAGACTGTTTTCTGGTTTGAAAGCAGTGGGATTAAATATTGTCTGATAAATTACTAATACGCCATTTAACTAAATCTCTTGGTCTCTTGGAGAGCAATCACAGGTCTCAGTTCATAAGCTTTCCAAGTTAACAGCCTCTTTTCCCAGGCTGTAACGGTGTTACTCTCTCAACACATTTATATGTAGGTTGAGAGGAATACTGTTCATGCTCCTTAGGTGCAACATGTAATACGCTATTGCTGAAGGCAAAATCTCCAGAAGATTATCACATGCTTCACTAGATGCTGTTTTTCACTTCTGTTTACCTTTGGTTGTATTTTTCACGCTTACTTGACTAACAGTCTCAGTATATATGCACCAGTCCCTTCAACCCAGGACTTGGCTGTCCATGGGTAAGTAGGTGCCATGTGGCTGAGGGACACCCAGCAGCTGCCTCTCTTACCTCGCTTGACTTGAATCTACTCCCATCATGTTGTTACAGTTCTACAAACACACTGAACAGCAGACACCTCCTGCCTCATTGCAATCACGTGTTTTTTAGCATCTTGGGTGTCACATGTAGAGTCCACGAAAACCTGGCCGAAGCAGCTGGCAAAACTGACCTCTGTCGGTTTGGTTTGGCAGCTCAGAAGAAACTTCCCCACAAGGAGAGACTTCTCCTGATTACCGTGAATTTGCAACAATGCAGTTCTGCTGATTGCAGAGGAATCCCTTGTATTTATGAAAATAGAACTCACAGCAAATGTTGTCATCTTGGGCTTAAACACGGATTTCTATTGGCTGCCTTTGACAGTTTCAATTCATTATGCTCCATATTCTGATACTGAGCTACAGTCACGCTCCCATCCGAAATTACAAAAAGAAAAATTATATGTTTTGCTTTTTTTCAAAAATATTTATCATTTTCAGAGTATTTTTGAAGTATAGTAACAACCATCAAGAAAAGTGATAGCAGTTTGTGATACCGGCAAACTGGATGAAGACAAAATGTTCAAGAAAAATGTTTTCGACTTACCATTCACCCTGACAGAACTGCAATATACTGATGGTAGATAAGAAATGTGAGATATTAATACATCTCTACCCAATGGCTCTTCTGTAATTAGGGCACCTCAGGCACTGACCCACTTTAAAAAAAAACAAAAAAAACCAGGAAAAATAAAGTTATTTACCTCCCTTCATTTCTTCAGGGCAGGAAGCATGTCAATGTTTGTAAACTGTTATGTAAATGCATGACACTACACAAATTTTGTTAACAATGACATAATTCCATTTCCACGCACAAAATCCAGATATGAAGAGTAACCCCTTTCTAGCCAAAGACTCCACGCAGAAGCAGGTATCTCAGTACGGCAAACCCCCCACAGCAGCTTTATTATGTCACACAGTCTTGCCGCTTCATGAGCACATTTAGGGTGGTTTCAAAACTGGCCTTACGTTCCTGAAGCTATCCCCAGTGCAACGCACGTGGTGACCGCTGCTGATTTGTGTGTGATTGGCTCAGTCTGCCAGCAGAGTACGTGTTCTGCTGTGCCAAATAACGCCCTGCCTGCATTTTGGAGACGGAACAAATCACCTTCCCTCTTCCTTGTCACTTTTGTAACTTGAGAACATCTCTTCCTTCTGTCTCGTTTGAATGTATAAGGAAATACTGAGTGTCTTTTTATGATAAATAGAACTTACTGCATAGCTACAACAGAACTGGAGACAATATTCCGGGTAAGAGCAGGAAATGATTCACTGGCTTCACTGAATTATTGAAAGCGTTTGACTCGCGAGTAGTCTTTACTGTGCAACTCAGAATGAGATTTTGACACAAGTCCTGTGCTTGTAATGCTGTACTCATTCAGCTCTCGGAGCACAATCATAGCAGTACGGAGTGGGCAGAGCGATGAGGAAAAGGGTCTCTGCTGCTTTAAAGCAGTATCCTAGGGCTGCTCTAGACACCCTAGCGAAGTTACCCGCCTTGCACAAGCCACTGCCCACTGACAGATCTAGCCGACAAATAATGCTTTGTTATCTTCTCTCAAACCGAAAATTTAGAATGGACCATATGTTTACAGGAACCTTATGTCTAGCTTTCTAATTTTTCTGGGTACTTTAAGGTTTGGTGAGATATCGAAAATTAAACAGCATGACAGAATATTGAAAAACTCACATGGCACAGGGCAGGTTTCTAGCTACTGTCTTCAATTTTGGCTCAAAGTTTAATCAAGAGCATCTCCATCATCTGTGGGTTTTTTTAATAAAATTTGTAACCAGTCCTGTTAATTAGGTGCCCATTTTGCAAGAACTCTAATACCTAATGACATTAGTTTCTTTTGTTTGGGGAGGGCATTGGTCTTGGAGTTTTTATTCCAAATAATGGAAAATACGAAATCATGCCATTGGGAGTGTATTCATCAAGAGTTAAGGTCACCTGTAGGACTAAATCAAAGCTTAACTGCCCAGATTGGAAGTGAGACATATTGTATAAAAACTAATCTTTGCTGGGGGGGGGGAAAAAAAAAAAAAATCAATTATGACATTTATCCACAGCTTTTACAGATCACCATTAAAGTTTCTGCAAAACCGAAAGAAGTTTTATATTTAAAAATAAACAACAAAATCTGATACCTGGTTTCACATTTCATAACAATAACCTAGACAATAGGCTGATTTAACCTTACTATATTAGAGTACCATATTCATACGATCTCTCAAGCGTGTATAGATGGCATTACGATATGCCTTCATCACTGTACTCCAGCACGGGTTCTAGGACCTAAGGATAGGATAAATTAAGTTACATAAGTTCTTTAGGCTGGATACTAATCCAAACCTTTTTCCTGCACAAATGCTTTTTCCCGTCCACACCAGAGGGCAAAACGTTGTATTTTTAACAGTTACAGATGGAAAAAACTGCATTCACATTAGCTCTTAGGAACATTACTACATATCGTGCCAGTTTAAAGCCAGAATTCTCAGCAGCCAGCTTCTAGAAGATAGTTTTAAATAGGCTGGAGATCAGGATGTCACTTGAGCAATCACTTCTCACTAGAAAAAGACATTCCCTCTTTTTATATTTGTTAAATTTATTCCTGGCATTATAAACACCGGCATCTGACCTGATCCAAACTGACATTTGTATGGAACTGAGTGCAAGCAGGTTCTCAGTCCATCAAGGAAAACTAACTGCCAACAGTTGATGTAGATTTACATTACGGTATGATCTTCAACAGGACTACCAGTGTCATCACTCTGCCTGATAAACGTTGACCGAAGATGCTTTAGCAGCACTTTTGACTTAACTCCACTCGTTTCTTGTAAAAATCTACCGAGAGTATATTATAAGGCCATTTGATTGATCTATGGCATTAACAGTTGTTGAATATTCCACCATACTGGTCAAATAACGAAACTGAGACGCTAAGAATTTAGAAATCAGAGTCAGGCTTACTACCCCAGTGCTGCTCTGGTTCAGACCATGCATTTTGTAGCACTTTTTAGATTATAATACTAACCTTTAAATTAATCAATTAAATTAATGACTTAGTTCTGCAACAAGAAGTTATAAAAGCTCATGTTACATGTATTGATTTAAGAAATGATATGACAGAGGTATATAAGATAATGAATGACATGAATCAAAATGCACCATCTCATCACAAATGATCTGAGACTTAATGAAAACAGGGAAGTAATTATTAAAAGAGACCTTTTTTTTTTTTTAATATAATACATAATTAACGCACAGAACTCATTGCTTCCAGGCGCCTTTTAATGAAGATGTTTATGAGGTTGGGGGCTTTTAAGCTCTGTGTTGCTAATAAGAACCTTCACATATAATTCAGAAGGCATATTCTGCTCCAAGCTAAAGACCAGGGATATAATTTAAAAGACTCAAAAACAACCAAGAGTAGAAGCTTCAGGTTTACAATCCACTAAACCATGGACATGTTACTGTGCACTGTATCATTAAAAGTCACAAATGCACTTAAGGAATTTATCACTATATTAAAAACACTTCTACATTAGATAGGGAGCAAATGACAAATTATGGCTCACTCCAGAAAGCAGATTATTATAGGCTTCACGTGTCAAGACCGAGTAACACCACTGATAAACGTGACTTGATAATCCTTTTTAGTCTGAAATAGAGCACCTTAGAAAGCATTAAGAAGGGCTCAGATGGATGAGATCCAAGAACCCTCAATGGCAACGACCTCTTTGTCTCTATATGGACTCTCAAGGACAACTTCAAGGATAAGACAAGTTCAGAGTGATACTTACATGTAAATGCTCCCATCATCCATCAGTCTGAAGCCAAAAGCTTTTCTGACTTCATGAGGTTTTTATCTATCTGGGAAACTTGAATAAAATTTCCCTGCAGGAAACTTTCAAGCCTTTTCTGGAATCCATGTATACTTCAAGTATTCACGGCGTAACAGTAAACAAAAGATTGCTTTTAAGAGAAAGATCCAGATCCATATACAGATATTTCCATTTAAGTACACTGCACGCTAAAACTTCATTATAAGGGCTGTATCTCTAACATATTAAATATTAGTATAAATATCTGCCCTATTTTAGTAACACTAGGAACCACAACAACAACAAAAAGAAAAAAAATCTATTTTGAGGTTAGAAGAATTTTGGGTAAACTTAGATATTTTTCTAATACTAAGGCTTAGGAAAAAATCGACCCTTGAACAATTTTGAAACAGGAGATGGAAACTATGTGAACACCATCTACTTCCATAAAAAATGGTTGTCAACAAAAGGGAGATACTTTTCACAACTGATCTTCCTGAAGCAGTCACACCTTTTAGGGAATTAAGCTGGACAGAAAATGGAAAAATTCCAAGTAACTGGAAAAATACCCAACAAATTCACACTGCACTGCAAACACAGAAATGCTCTGAACTTTGGAGAGTGCCCTAATCACCCGCTACAGCCAGAGCTTTTTTCCTCTCTTTCAAGATGTAAATATGCAAAATGAAACAGCTTTCAACATGAAAAGCTGATGATAAAGCCTAACCAGTTAGACTAATATTTGGGTCTCCTCCCATCCTAATTTAGCGCTCTTATCATCTGGATATTCGGAGGAAGCATCATCATCATGATGAATTTATAGTTGCACATCTAGCTCATTATTTCCTTCTCTTTTCTTGCAAATAATTAAAAATAAAAGGTTTGTAAGATCCCAGTTTATCTTGTGTAACTCAGTTCAGGCCACAAAAGACAACTAGAGGGAGAGGTTAATTTAATTTGTAAATTGAAAGTACTGTTAGAATAGATTTGATTTAGTTTAAGTTCCCGTTTGATTACCGAATAAAAAAATGCAAATAATCCGCATAGCATCAGGATAGATTCTCTCTGACAAATTACGAAGCTATAAATATAAGGAACCAAGAGCTATAATAAAAAGAAATAGAAATTGGACTGAAACTCGTAGCTATTGATCTCCGCTTAAGGAGACCCAGGCAGAGTTCTAAGACTGTGGGAATTCCCCTATTTTCCATGGATAGGGAAGGAAGAGAACTGAGAAGATGGTAATAGGTGAAGTATTTTGTGATATGCAGATGGTAAGAAGCTCACTTCTATCTGACTTTTTTCCTCCACTGGGTAATTACACTTTCCCTAGCAGAAGCTTTATGTCTGCATTGAAAGCACCAGCCAGTTCTCTGTAAAAAGTATTTTTTATCTTTTTTGGTTAAAATTTTTGTGCTGTAATTTCACTTCAAGTGGCTACTGTAATTGCAGGTTAAATTTGGCACCTACACTCTACCAATCTAGTATTTTGCTAACTCATTTAAGCTATAATATAACAGGATAGAAGATTAGTTTTAGGCTTCTGCAATGTAATTATTACCTTTTCTAAAAAAATAAAAATGTGTACCCAATTAGTAAATAATGAAAAATAATTTGCTTTTGGTAGTTGGCAAAAAAAAATTGTGTCATTTCTCTCTTACAAATTTTTTAAATTACCTTCTGTACATGACCAATTTTTCTTCCCCTTACTAAGTTTTGTAAGGACTTTTACACAAATAAACATGAAAATTCTATAATTACAAATTAGAATCACTGATTACATGTATTTACAGTAATTACATAATTAGCAATAATTACATTAATTATACAAACAATAGACTGCATTGAGTGGCAACAAAAAAACAAGAACACTCCCACATATAAAACCACGCTCTGAGCTAGGAAAAAAGGATTTCATCATTAGCACTAAAACGCAGCAACAAAGCACAGAGCAACCGCACTGTTTTCTTCAAGCACTTCAAACTCTTAAAAATGCTGGTTACAAACACGGTGAAGTATGTGGGGATACGCATAGCCCAAACAGCATTTGCCGAGCTAAGGAATACACAATAGAGGCGGAACACATTGGGGGCAAGGATTTCTCTTCCAAAAGCACCCAACTCCGACTTTCCAGAGCTGGCCCTGTGGTTGCACAACCAGCGTAAGCTGATTATACTGCGGGCTGCCGGCGAGAGGCGTGACTTTGCGTTGGGCACTGCCACCGCTGCTGCACGCTCCCACACGCGTTCTCTTGGGCTGCCTCTGGTCGAGCTCAAATATTCATGGTGCCAACTATTTTTATTTGGCCTTGTTCGTTTTCTGCCAAGCTGCTCCAGGTTATCCTACGGCTGTGGGAGCCCCGGAACTGATGCTAGAAGGGAGAACAACGCTCTCCTTTTGAAAGGCAGCATTATCTTAGCGCAAATTAAGCAAAGAGCGGAACTGCAAATTTAGGTGCTTAAATCAGAGGAACACGGTATGCAAATTGAAGGAAGATAAAGGCACTCTGGGGACATCTCACTGCACATCAGTTGTACGCAGAACCTACGGTAGAGTCAGAGGAGGTCACTAGAAGAAAGCTAAGAAACAGACACACACATTTTCCACAGGAAACTGAAAACCCTGTCTTCTTCATGACTTGATCCGTGACCAAAGAATGTTCAGAGTATTTTTCGCCTCAACATTGTAAGTAAGAAACCACGGTTACACCTACAGGGCTAATTACGTCCCTGTCAAGGGAACGAACCATAGACTGCAGCCAACTTGTGCAGAGCGCCCTGGGTTCCTCTGCGTTGAGCATCATGGTGTCCTATTCTGTCACGTGGGTGACTTTTTTTTTAGTAAGTATTGATAGGATGAGAGGACTGTGTTGCAGCCCACCTGAATAAAGGTATCTACGGCCCGAAATGACAAGGTATGCTTTATGGAGCTGGGGGCACAGCTTCAGAGCACGTGAGCTTCTTGAGAGTGTGAAGCTTGCCACAGTGGTGTCCAGGGGAATGGACAGCCAAACCGGGGTCAGCCTCCTCCACTCTGCTCAACGGGAGAAGTGCCTGCAGCAAGTGATTCCCAGAACCACACCTGTGTTTGGGAGAACTTAGAGAACTAATTAGTTCACACCAAAAGAGAAAACATCAGTGCATTAGTATTTATGCAACACAGATTAACAAGGGACCAGGAAATAGGACTGAACGGGGAGATAAATTACTTGACTTTGCAGTTCTTCCTACTACGCTTATCAGAGTTGTAGGGACTAGCCTTGGTGCCTGTGTGCACTCCTCTGTCACAGCTTTGATGTTCAGAAACGTTGGTTAAGTTAAATTGCACATACGCTCTTCGTTGAATAACGAACTGCAAATCAAGACTGTTAGGTGAAGGACTATAGGAAATAGGGTGCTCAGAGCGCTGAGGGTGAGGCAACCTTGGGTAAGTCAATACAAGCAGTTGCTCTGCAGGTTTAACTAAATCTGCGACATTGATATGTTGTGTCAGATAGGCTCGAAAGTATTCAGGCCAAAAATTCCTAAGTTAGCTGGGTTAGACTCCTCTCAGGTCAAGAATACACGTCGTGTGTGACACTGAGCTCAAGCTCAAGCTCTTAGTTTGGAAGGTGCCATGCTAATACTGCTCTAAAGCTTCCGAGTTACAGCATGTGGAGCTATGAGTTCTCAGCTAGTCTAGGGATTAATGCCCTGTTATTCATCCTTGTTTCCCAAGAAAGTATGCCAGAGATACCAAGGAAGAAATCACGAGTGCTGAAGTTCATTTAGGTCAAGGAAGCAGAAGAGTATATGTGTCGAATGCGTGAGGCTCTCCAGAGCAAACTGCTCAGCAGCTGAGAAGCAATGTGACCAAGAGCAGCCAATGACAAACAAACGCATTTCCCCTGTTAATCAAGAATTTGACCCAAAATAAATTATCTAAATATTAGTTGCTTGTTCTGATATCTAAGCTGGGATCTAGGTAAAATTGTTGCTTAATATAAATTCAACACTGGTTTTGAGCACAGGCCCACACAAGTTATCATTATGTCACCAAGTGGTCCACCTATACTCACCCACTCTTAACTTTACTGCCAAATGACCATCCCACCCCAACAAAATCGCAATATTATGATATTAAGCTTATGATATTAATCTAAGGATTAGCAGGACAGGAGGACCAGTTTGTTCCAGTAACTAGAACACCTTGGTATCAAAGATTTAAACATGGGGGAGGTCTACTAGTTCAATAAAAGGCCAAAGGTGCTGAGGTCCACTCGGATACATCTTGCCCTTTATCTGCTATAACCCTTATTCCTCAAAACCACAGTGAGTTGCAGGTAGAGCAGTTACTGTTTAGAAATTTAGCTACAGCAGTCTGACTTAAACCCCTTAATTATGCTGTTCTCATGCTACCTTTGTATTTAGTGAATGACAGCACTGGTGAAGATTTAATGAGCTGTGAATGACTGAACAAAATGCACAGGATCACAAAACCTGCTCCTGGTAATTTACATGAACAGTTACATTGAAATGCCAGAATCTATGTCACGATCCATTGTGAAAACGCTCCGTATGTTCCTTCTTGAGATTGGTTAGAATATAATTATTTTCAAGTCTCCAAGCTAAACCTGTCCGTTCTGGTTTTCCTTTATCTGAATCATTCATTGATACACAAAAAGCCTGCCTATGAACATCAACTCCCTAGAGTTCTTAACAGTTAAAATATTTGCTAAGTTCATACTTCCCACCTAACCTGGATTTTTCAAAGAGAGAATGCTCTACGTTCCTGTTTAAACCTCAGGCACACTCTGCTTGTGGATTTGCAGACTGCCAGTATTCCCTGCTAGAATACCTGTGGGCACGTAGCACTGCTCACAAAGCTGACAGAGGCTCTTGAGGAGCGAACAGAGTCATTACCTTACCTTGCACATGCATTTGATCTTGTGCTTTCTCCAGCTACACAGAGCGCCGGAGCTTTTACTCTTCGCACGTTGTAAAAGAGAACGTGCCATTTCCTGAATGAAGTTTTTTTTTTTTCTGAAGACCACTAGTATTCTTGCAAAGTGTCCAGATCAGATAGAACACTGCTTACCTTAGGAGACTTCAAAACTGTATCTCAGAGGGACACAGATTAACAGAGCAATCCTTTAAGCCAAGTCAGATAGTGTTATCTCCTTATTGGTAGCTATAGCCTAACAAAGAACCCTTCGTCCTCTATATACTTATCTGCACTTCTATCTCTACTTATAAACAGCGGCTATTTAATTTAAGAAATTCCTATTATTAAGAAATCCTGCATTTGTATCTCTCCGAGTGTCTTGACACCATCTATTCATTAATTACATAGATAACCAAATGCTACCTCCCACATTAACGAGGGAAAGCTGTAGGAAACAAAGAAACCAGAAATAGAATTGATGAATGTTCAATATTTTTTTTTCCTCTTAAGGCACCTTCAACTCAGAGTATAAAATTCAGTTTAAATGTATAAGAAAATGCAGCAGGAAAAATAATTCCCTTTTAGCCCCTTACATATACATACATGGGTACTACTACTATTAATGGCTCTATTCCTGCAGTCTACAGAATGCTCAAAAATAAATCAGAGAATGGTTCAACTGCAGTAACATGGCTAATGCTGTAACACCGACATGTAAGATAGAGTCATAAAGTCTGGGACATAAAACATTATCCTTTACTGAGAAAGATTTAAGAAAAAAACCAGTCCAAAATCCCCAAAATTCTGTAAAAAAAACCCAAAACACTGCCCCCCCCCTTTTTTTTTTACAGTTCTGTTTAGAGAATTGTTAAAAGCAACTATAGAAATATCAAATAATTGCCTGGAGATTTCATGGAAAGAATCTTGTCCTTGATGTTACAAACAACAGTTTCATAAACTTTTTACCTAAAGTGTCCCTACAAGCTCTACAACAGACCTGCTTAACATCTACTTCTGACATAACTCAACATGATCCAAAAACCAGAAAAACAGGAGCACGAGAAAGACATTTCATTGTGCAATTGAGACACACCCAGGAAGGAATTCGCTACAGCCTGGGCTGATGGGGAGATGAAGAAATGAAGGTTGGGGTTCCTATTCAATTTCCAAAAGATGCCTCCAAAGTAAAGGCAAACGTTTTCCTTTCTCTATGTCAGTTCTGTATATCAATCACTTCATACGGGGCAGAGGCAAAACCAGGAGAAAATAGAGTGCACAAGTAATTCCCCTTCTGAAGGTCTCTGTTCTGTAAGCAATGACCCAGTTTGTCCAAATCACACATGCCTACACTTTTAATTTTTCTCTATGTGCTTTAAGATTAAGAACTATGGATTGCAAATATTCAGTATCAAGTGTCCAACTGCGTTTGTCCATGAGCCGTTACAAAATTTTGTGTCTACACTGGAATTTACCCCACCTTTAATTATGCTGTGTGGGGAGTTTGTTCTCATGTCAAAGCCACGTGTTCTCTGGCATCGTTTTCAAATTGAGCATGCAGATCAGTGGGCAAAGCCCAACTAAACCACTACCACAACTCAGCAGTAACAGGAATATAGTGACCTTCCATGGTGTTAACAAGTACAGGATGTTGTTTCGCCAGTGTTGATATACTTCTTCCAAAAGAAGTATTTCATTACCACGATACTTTGAAAAATTATAACCATCCTGTTTTATACAATGCTAGTTACATCTGCCTTTCTTGTCTATCTCTGTGGCTTTTCAGAAGAAAAAAGCCAACCAACCGAACCTCAAAATCACTACAGGATGGAAAATTAACACACTTGGAAAACAGCCAGAAAGACCTTCTTGTAGGTTTGTTCTCATTTGGGGGGGAACATCCCTCTTTCAGAATTTCAGGTAATGAGTTCCCTATACAAATCGTAGGAAGGGTCATGAATACCAGTTCAAAACTGCACAACCAGCAGAGCCAGCAGGACACAGTAAGGAAAGGGATGTTTTCTTCCCTTAAGCCCCTCTTTTAACATTATTCATACCCTCTGGTTAGGATTTCTAACTCTCATCCGGAGCTAGGTGCCTGATGCTGCACTGGTCATACAGTCACCCTCCTACAGCAACAGCCTCTTCATCTCACTGACGCATCATCCTTTGTTTAACAGAGCTATTGTTCTTTGTTTAACTCAGAAGACATCATCTGAATATTTACTGAACACATAGGATAGTTGATAAATACGTAGATCAATTAATCTGAGGTCTTCGACTGCAGTTTCACTTCCCATGAAAAATTACAAGTAACGACAATTTATTTGAAGACAGAATTCTGCAACAGATTTCCGTTAATTAACAATCCAATGTAACAGTCATTCCAATTCCCAAAGGTCCTGAAGATCAATGTTATAGTATTTTCCGCACTCAAGCATTATTTATTCATACAGTAACTTTAAATTATTTTTTGCTGCAATATGATGATTGGTCAAAGTATTTTCCAGCATTTTATTTTTGGAGGAAGGTGTTAAAAAACCAAGAGAGAATATTCTTAAGGCCAATCACTAACAGAGAGCCACAAGACTGCCTGAAACGCTGCAGAATTTTCTACTTGAAACATGTGATCAGGAGTGAACTGCCTCTCCTGTGTCTCAGGTTAGTGTCCTATCTACTGTCTACATTGCTTTATTTCCCCTCGTCTTTCAACCCTAAGAAAATTTCTAAAACCCCCAAAACCCTCCAACACAAACTGATGCTTCAGTAAAGACAGATGTAACAAGAATATTTAAAGTGCTTGAACTGGTAATGTTTAGGAGATAGACTTTATGCTCAATTTCCACATGCATAAAGATATCTCTTGAATGCTCCACTTAAGCCGTAGTCAAAAGGAATTACAGCATAGTAACTACCATGGTAAGAACTTTCAGAGTTCATCAATAAATCTCTCTTTGATGCTATATTAATATATGGGGAAGTTTAATCAGTAATTAATGTTAATCATCTTCAGTCTTAATCAATAACAGAACTACGATTTTCAAAGCCCACAGACAGTTCTGTTAGGTACAAAATCAAATTTAATTAAAGCTGTACATGCAGAAGAGAGTTAATGCCATCATAATTAGTTTGTTTAATAGTGCAGTTGCCAAACTCTCCTGTACCTTTTGCAGCCTACTTTAATAAAATCTTAATTTCATTACTGGCACCTGCTGCAAGAGAAAGCTGGGCTGTTCACGTATAGTACACATACATCAGACTACAGAGATACAGAGATTCTCTCATCCTTCCGAGCCCACTGAAAAGTTTGCTCAGAACTAAGTAGATAGTACCCAGAAATCTGAGCACTTCTGAAGATGAAAATTGTCAATGGAAGATGCAGCAGAGTCCCTCACCTGCGTCCTGTCAAAAGTTGCTTTGATAGGTATGCTACGACTTTCTCTCAGCCTCCCAGGATCATTAGGTCACATCGTGGAGAACGGCAATTTCATTCACGGCCAAGTTATTAGGAAAAAAAAGTTTCTTCTTTAACTTGGGAATCAAAGAAGGTAAGTGCTACCCATTACTCCACCTGATCTCTCGAGAGATGTCAAACCGAGCCTTTCTATTTCCTTTATCACTTGAAAGAGGAGGTCACAGCCGAAAAGTCTAATGTTTTAACAACCCTCCAAAGAGTGTATTCAGTGCCAGAGGACCTCAGCCAGGGAAGAGCGGTAAACGTTACGTGCACTGTGCTCTTTTGAGACTGTTCTCACTCCATTCCAGTTCTGCTAGTAGGTGTCTATTCTCACACATTATAAATTAGGTAAATGTTAACCCGTTCACGCTGACAGCTGCCTATAATGGTACATTTCCCACCTCGTGCAAAGAGAAGAGGAAAAAACCCAATATTTCTCATGCGCACTAGCAAATGTCACTGGTCACTCTTTGATACCACGTTTTTGGTGAGAAGCAAGACAGTGACGTGCTCTGATTCATGCTTGAATAGAAACTAAGATTTGCTTCTGAAAACTAAAATTTTTACATTTTTAAATTTATAAAAATAGAAGTTGTCTCCTGCATTGGGTCTTAGCCTAAGTGTGCACGTAGGAACTAACACTGCAAAACATACCAGTATTCCCAGTTTCATCCATTTGGATAGCTGCCTTGAGCTCCCATGTATAAAATTAAGCAAGTACCTGAAGAATTGTGAGCTCAAGACCTTAAAAATGCAACCACTCTCCAGCAGTAAGATTTGACTGAAATCCAACAGTAAAAACATCCTGTAGCATTAAATAAACAATCAAAAGACAAAAGCACAAAATGGGAATTCATGAGTGTGTCACCACACACGATAAAGAATACCATCGATTAGCTGCCGGGATGTTTGTTGCTGCACTTTTGGCTTTTTTTAAAAAGTAAGCAGAGAAATTTGCTCTGTAATTATTTTTCTGTCCTTAAGCATTCCTGATTGCAGCAAGATTCATTCTTGTTAAAGTGCAGTCTGGCATCATTATATATTTCATTGACCATTTACCGTAATGCTGAATGAGTGATCAATTGGCAGTTAAACTGCTCATTAAGAAAAAAGTACAAGTTCCTCTAAACTCAGCTACTCCATTTTTCTCCCAATCATTTCCTTGGTCTATTAACAAGCAGTTTTGTCCTACCATTCAATAGTGCAAAGTTAGATTTGCCTTAGTCTGTGTAGTGTAAAACACTTAGGCAGTTTTAAAGTGAAAGTACTTTTTGAGAAGCATCTTTAGAGCAAAAATGACTGTAATAACACGCATCTTAAATGCCAAATTTCCATGTTAAAGCATCAATTCAATAATCTCTGATCTGTGAAAAAGCCAAGTTATTTTACTGTGATTTTATTTGTTACAATGAACTGACTGCAATTCCCAGGAGCAAATATGTGTGCTATAAAATGTGTATTTAAACATCTGACACTAATGGAAACTTCAATACACGGACAGAAATCTACTCAGTCAGCAGCCACAAATAAGGACCACCGTTGTCTTTCAAGAACCTCTGCGACCTGTCTTCTAAGTCAAAAGGGCTTATTAAAGAAACCCAAAGCAAACGCTCACGAAGGTGCAGCCCCTGAATTTTTCACTTCTCCTCTTGTGTGGGTCTTTTAGTCACATTAAAGGTGTGATTCTCGGGACCTGCTCTCTTCAATAGGCAGTCTTTCTATACAGCTTCTTCTTCATTTGGTTAAGTCTATTGGCAAGCTCTGACAGCCTGAATCTCATCAGCAAAAGGAAAACAGAAAGGTGACAGGTCTGCACCTGGAAGAGCAGTCTGGGTTGTGTGATGTTTGGGAAGGGGATTTTGTATATTGGAGGAATAAACCGCTCATCATCAAGCGGAAAAATCAGAAAAAGTTATTTGGCAGCACTTAGAAATTTTGTATATTCAGAGTTTTGCACAGCAGGTATGTGGGACATGCAGAGGAAACGAGTTTACCACAGAAAATCCATTTTATCACATGGTTGTTACGAGTATGTACACAGACTACAGAGAGAGGGACCATTTGCTTTCTTTTTTGGTTTCAAACTCTATCACCTGTGGTATAGCACATAATAGACCTTGTACATACCATATCAGTTTAATCTGACTTGTGAGCCTTTTCTAACAGTAATGGATGATTTTTACCGCATTTTTAACAGGAAAATTGTTGAATTTGCATTTCCATATATTAAACTGAAATTCAATCCTATGGCCATTTTTTAATTTTGGGGTTGACTTAGTTTTTTTCAGACAAATTTCTTAAAATCTCTTTAAGAACACTACTGATGTCCTGTTCAAATTTATATTAGAATACGCTGCTATTTAATGGTAATGATGAAGACAAAATACCAAAGTTTAGAAACCTAAGGTGGGATATGAAGATGAACCCCAGTACCTCAATTATGACCATGCACAAAAGTAAAGCTCATATTGAGGAGAAAAATCTGAATTAACACGCTTAATCTCATTAGAACTGAAAAAAGCAATACGTATGTTTGATTCAGAGATTAAAATACGCCTTAGCTAGTATGGAACCATCTGCATATTATGCCAAGCGTGGTGACTGGGAAAGTAACTGGGCTCTCAGTTTATGAGCACGTATTATACACACTGCCTAAACCAGCAGATGGGATCACGAACAACAAAAAACAACCTGTGGTGTACGTATCACAATTAAAAACAAAGACCTACCCTTCTGCTACATAATTCTTTAAGTGAATCCCTACGCGGTTTAGCTTTCGTGAGCTGTATCACTTCAGCTAGTTGCTTACAATGAACAAACGCTCAGTCTCGGACCTTTACACTCTTATTTCACTGCTCTCGGTAGGACAGTTAAAGTAAAACATGCAAATAGCCGAGGAACACGGTGACCGTCTGGAAACACATTCTCGTTCATATAAAGCTATAACGTAAAACAAATAAATGTCAAGAGATGGATTTTACTAAGTCCAATGTTAGCCCTAAAAGCTATCACTGCCCCTTTAAGTCTTTGCCACAATAAAATAGTCAACTGCCTCTCCACTGGGCTATAGAGACCAGATTTAGTGGGTGCATTATTAGCGCTCTCCTCTGTTCACACACCTCTGCAGCAGAAAGCCAAATTAAACACTGGACTCAGCAGGATCAGTTCAGCTGCCGTCAGCAGCGACGCAGCACTCACCCGTGGCCACAGCCCAACCTGCAAACCAAGAGCTGCCAGCGTGCTCCGGGCAGCGATGAACACTACCTGCACGAGCCTTCCTTTACACACACATGGCTCTGCAATTAAGTCCAGAAGTAATGATTTTATTACCTAAACTGAGACCAAGGGCTTTTCGGGGCTGCGCATAGTAACGTCCTCAAGAGGTTGTTAGTTTACAAGAGGAGGGACTCAAACATGCCCTTCGGTTTCAGTCATGACCCATGTCGCTCTGTCACACTTCTCAGCACAGAAGGAAATAACTTGACAGAGATCCTACAGCTTAAAAATGAAGTTTCTAAGCGTGAAGCAGGTGTGTGGGATACCATAAAGTAAGAACGGGAGTGATCCTGTTGAAGGCAGTAAGATCAATGAAGGTCAATGGGTCTGTGAATAACCTGAAATGAAGGTTTCTTGGGCTGTGGTGTTCAGGAGAACCTCCCAGCACTCTGAAGCAGCAGAACCAACATAAAGATTCCAACCGCTCCTGAGACGTACTTTGATCAATTTATTTCACAATCCCTTTCCTATGCTTGACTGCACTAGCAGGAAACTGGATTCAGTCATGCAGGGGGTTTCTTCCAGTACTCTTCCCTGCTAAGAGATATAAATAATCTCTTAAATGCTTGCATTGTTTAATTTAAAAAATCAGCAGAGTGAATTTTCTAGTTAGCTGGAGCTATTATGCTGGTGCAGAGGGAAGGAGGCTTTGCCAAGGTAAGTAAATAATTTGCGATGACGGCAGTTTGAGTGCACCTGGAAAGAGATGCCCAAGGACCTCTATGATAGACTGACAAGATTATCACAAAACGCACACAAAGTAAATAACTGTGCACGTACTTTTTAAACAATAATAGTTTGGCATAATCCTGACGAGATTAACACCGATACACAAATATTTAAAGGCACATTTGTCAATGGAATGGCTTTTTTTTTTTTCTTTCCTAAATACAAATTAAACAATTTAGCAAAATCATTTAGAGCCATTCCATTTTCATGAAAACAGAATTTTGGTATCTCTCCATGCATGTATAACTAGGCACAGGCAGACTTGTGTCCAGACAATCTAATTTCTGTATCCTGGTCTGAAACTATTACTGTTGTGATTGTCAGGTTAAAAGCTCAGGTTTGCTTCTGGAGGCAGCCAGCTGAGAGAAATACTGCCATTCCTGGTTCACAGGTTAGAGCGTGGTGATGCACAGGTACGACTGAGAAAGGAAATAAAGGTGCACCTTCAATTCAACTTCTTGTAAATAGAGAGTTGTATTTTTACTCACAGATATTTTCTTCATCACTTTTCACTAAAAACGGAGTTAAATACTCTTGTGCTTGAAAATGGCTCTCAAGCGCTGATTTGTGACACAGTGATGCACCACTGATGTTTGAAATATTCACATTGGTTATCGAAACCCACGGCGGGCCCTTCCACTTCTGGTGATTTAGAATAACATAAAGGATGCTTAAGTATGAAAGGAAGAGTAAAAGGCAGGTAATTGGTGCTTACATTTGTCAATGAGTTAGAAAGTTAGGAACAGACGATCCTCATCATCTAGAGTTGTTACTTTTATTATCACAATTAAAAAGTGTCTTTGTTTTATTTTCTTCTTCTTTTAAACAAAGTTGAGAGAAATCATTATTTTTAACATGGGTGTGCTGGGACAACCTGGAAAGCCAATTACAAACTATGGAGAGATACTAAAGTTCACTTGATCATAAGATTCAAATTCTGCTACTAAAAATCCAGCAACGTTAATACTCAGATATTTCTAACAACTCTTGGCTTGTGCAAAATTTTAACTCATAGCTCATTACTTTCAGATTATACATTTGTAAATCTTTAAAATTAACGAAATAAATAAAGATCTGATCTTCCCTGATGCAATTTAATACAGTCTTCTTCTAAAATGCCATATCATTAGGTTGGATTATACCAGCATCTAACATGGATCTTAACAAACACCTTTTTTAATGAGTCGCACTGGGGTTTTTTGGTTTTTTTTGCCTGATGAACTTCAACAGTTTATCCAAAACACTGTAATCCAGAAATGCTTCCATGTCATATCATAAAGCTAATAACCTTGCTAACCACTTATTTGCTGACAGAACACCCTGTACTCATTTGCAGAATGTGAAGAATTCAGAATTTGAAAGAAAAAAAAAAAAAAACCTTTAACAAGGTGCAAAGCCCAATTTTTGAAAAAAAGCTTCATCACCCAGCTACATTTAGACAATCGCCTTCTCTCCTCTAAAACCAGTCTAATTAAATACAGCTGGAGATAGCACAAAAGAATTTCATTAATTAATTGGCAACCTGCTGACACTAATTAAGCTATGAAAATTCAACTCCCTCACACCAGATTTCAAACATTAGTCAGTTACACTTGTTGGGAAGTTTGCCTTGCGTCTCTAACGCAATCAAAAGAAGAGAAAATGAACTTTGTGCTTAACATGTGTGGGAACAAAATGATCTATTATTGGAAAAATTAGATATTAAACCTTACATTGATAGAGAAAAGTAGTTGTGCTACGGAAGCTCTTACTGATAGATTCCCTTACAAGTGGGATTAAGGGCTCCACACCTACAGCCTCCTCCTCACTATACAGGAAAGAATCCCAAAGCACTAATAGCACGGCGGAGGGTAATTATCTTTATTTAATCCTCTGCAACACCCTCTGTAAAGTGCCACAAAGCTCCACGTCACTGCTGCTGGTGCGGCCATCTGCCAGTCAAGACTTCATGCAGTAACTAACAGAAAACAGACCAGCTCTTTTACACACGTTCTAAATACCATGCAAAACATCCAACGAGACCTCACTTAACATTTTAACAGTTAATGACACTGTTAACAAAGAACATTTATTATTTCATGTCTCAAGGCCCCCTGGCAATGAGTGCTCCTGCTATTATCCGAGTGGACATTAATGCGTGCCATCTGGTGCAGGCTCTTTCCCTTTCCAAAAGCCCAGCCCTGTCCCGTAACATGAGGAAGGTTTCAACACCGTGTTGGAAATGTGTTAACCTTGATCTGGATCTACATTATTTACTAACAGTCTAGACAAAAGAGGAACACAGTGCAGAATAAAAACAGTGTCTACTTTTTAAAAATCCCAACCCTCTTAGTGCTGCAGGAACCGTATGAATCAACAGGAAACTATTTTATTTTAAAGTAAAGGAAATAAGTAGTAAAAAAGTAGCATATAACTTTCCTGCACCTTTTTTTTCTCAGTTTTTCATAGGAGACGTTAATAGGTAAATCACAGAGCATCCATATCAAACAGTACAGCACAATTTGCCCACCTCACCATATTTTTAGAAATCTAATTAAATTGGATGCTGGCAATTAATTCTATGAATCTACAGGAAAGTATTTTTCTGAAACAATTTGGTAAGGATTTATATAAAGTAGAGGTTCTGTATCCTACTACGCTTTCAGTTCTGAAATTCTCAGCTAGTACCTGGTGAACGAGCCAGGGAAGTGGCAAGCTCATGTTAATGAATGGCTCATTAGTTAAATACAAAAATCTTAAAAAAAAAAAAAAGAGTCTACGTATATACTAGTTCACATATTCCCCTCCAAACACACACTCACTGTTCTAAGATACAAGATTCTATTGAGGCTGTAACTCAGTGTAAAGCCAAATAAAACCCGCAATTTCTGTGCAGGTCAAGATGACTACCCCTGAGTCTCAAGACTAACTGGATAGACCTGGAGAACTACATCTGTGTCCTTAAATGCTTTCTCGCTAAGGCTGAGCTAACCCATATGCAAAAAGGTAAGCATATGCTTAAAAGGTTTTTGAACTGTTGCCAACCAGGAACAATCAGTCACTGAAAAATGGTGGGAGTCCCATTGCCTCAGTCATTGTGCTAAAACCCAGCAAGATGTGAACCTGCTCAGCATCCACCAGAACCAGCCTCTTCTCAATGTGGGGATTGCAACACCCTAAATACAATAAAGAATATGTGCTTTCCATTAAGGGAGGAAAAGAACTATGTTAACCAGCGTACAATTCCTACCGCTAAGCTTTATTATACTCTCATTTACTACAGTCATAACTGTCGTATTATAAGATTAGAGTGCAATTGGCAACACGCTTGATAACGCACTTGATTAGTAGACAAACAAAATCACTTTATGTTGTTTAGTATCCCATGGCAGCACTCACATGGAGTCTTCCATTTTTCAGCCTACCTCATGTCGTACTACTTCAGCCACGTCTTCAAAATGCTGTGATGTCAACCTGTCAGCGAAGCCACCGTGGTACAAGACACTGAGATTCTCAAGTGCACCAGAACCTTCCTGGAGGTTTACCTGGGTAAAAGCAAGGTCAGACAAGATCAAACGGGATAAGACCATCCACTCCAGAGACTTGTCCTCAGATTTAGACATCTCATTATTTTTCAAGAGAAAGTCACAATTTAATTCCAGAAGTATGTTTTTTACGAACATTTATTTATGTAACAACAGTTAAAAAAAATGGGTGAGTAAGGGAGAATGGCTTTTGTCCAAAGCGATACTGTGAGATGAGGGCTGGGAAGAGGAAGAGTTTAATGCAGTGCGAGACGGTGTCTGGCTGTGAGAAGAGCTCTCATAATAAGGCCCAGAGACATTTTCCAGGCGATTGGTAGTTTCTAACAGTACCACTTTTCACAAAACTACCAAAATAGTAAAGGAAAGGAAGAGATGGAGGAAATGAAAGCAGTATCTTGTTTTAATAAAAGACTTTTTTACTCAATTATAATTTAAAAAGGTCTTGGCTATTACATACAAGTAAATATTAATAGCTGAAAGCTCTTCCAGTGGGGACTGAATCCTTCGGTTATCATCGAGACAATGAAGCTTATATTGACAATAGAAAGGAAAAAAGTTCAAGCCATGCCTGGGGCATGAAATGGAGAGCAAAAGTTAAAGGAAAAATTCATGAAAGATGCATGATTATCAGATTCACATGTATTACTGTTAAGTGCATTCATTAAATGATCATAAAGAATATATGGCATAAAAATGAAAGAGAAGAGCACGGTCTCTAATAGAACCTGATAATTTCAGTGTGTGAAAAGCAGCAGACCATGACAGCAATTTGAACTAAGATCACTAAATCTTGCATTCCAGCTTCCACTGCAAGCAATGCTTAAAGAAAAAAAAAAAATACCAGAGAGTAAATAATACAAGTGACAAAAGGAAAAATGAGATTGGATTTTAAGGCTACACTGCAGTTGCACACAATGAAGCAGTCATTTGTTTAGAAACCGCCATGACAGTACCTGATCGTTAACCATCCTGAGAAATGCCTCGGTTCTGAACGCACACACCGCACATCTCCTGAGAATACACATCCTGGTAAATAAGTTGTAGTGGTTTTGACCGGCTCATTTGGTATCTGAAGCCCTTCACATTCCGTTGTGGTTTATATCATCGGTACTCTTTCACCTAACAGGTTCTAACAAATCCTTTGGCCAGGGTTTTGACACCTCTGCATGACATTATGTTTAACACCTCACCAGTTGGTATACATATGCTAATCGTTGCTGTTTAGCACCTGTTTTCTCCTTTCCCGCTGTTCAGGCACAACACACAACTACGGCAACTGCCTCTGCAGTATTTGCAGAGCATTTCACCACTTCACAGGGTAAATCTAGCTTTCAGCAACACAGCAAAGAAGATCCTGTCCCCACCTCAAGTAAAGGAGTAAAATGACCGAAGTAACCACTTCTCATTAAGTTGTTTTTTTTTTTCCCACTGGTTTTGTTAATATATTAAAAAAGACCAAGCTAGGTATGGAGAATGAGAAAGGATGGATTTGGTGCAGGAGCCTCTTCTCACCAGCTTCGAAGTTTCTTTCTGGGCATCATCACCAAGGTCTGCACCATACATACACCGGTGCTCTGTGCCCACTCATCACACTTGTTAAAGGAGCATACCTCACTAGAAAATAACTCGCAGATTGAACACAACCCACTGATTTCCATGACTTTTCAATCAAAGAATTCAGCCATTCGGAATTCAGACACAGAATTCGGTCTGTGTCATTGGAATTAAAGTAGGTGATGAAGCTGACAGGGATTGCTCAAACGCCAGTTTCCCTGGCACTGCCTTGATTTCTCAAGGTCTTAGCAGAGCTTAAAACTCACCCTCTCTCACCATCTCACTGATGTTAAGAGCTTTCTTCCTGGAAGGGAACTGAAGGATGTGAGCAAACAGGGAGAACTCATGTCAGAATTTCTGACAAGAATTTATTCAGAGCTTTTGATCAGATAATTTTAAGGCTAAATTAGAAGAGATTATAGAACTTCAGAGTAAAAGCACTTTCTTTGTTCTTGAGTTTACCCCTTCTTTCAAAACATGAGAGGAAGTCCTGCCTACTACAAGAGAAAAGAAAATGAGGGACAGAGAATCATTACTCTAATGAATAATTATAACTGTCATCCAAGAATATACTAAATGACTTTAGTATGAGTAATCCTCATGAACATTGCCACGATATACACTTGAACACTAGTACTGAAGTAGTTGTCAATACTAAAGGAATACTGGTGGCCTCTCTCATGCCTGTGCCGTCCAACCCAGCAGACTCTTGGCAATAACTTTTGATGTGGCCATACATACTCCATTTGAAGAAAGGAGGGAAAAAAAAAGTCTGCATTTTCATAAAGTTTGATTGACATTGATGGATGCAGCCACAGTATCACTGGGAACAAAGAATATATGGCAATGAGCACTGGGGACGTGGCCTTTCCTGTGCTCTCCCTTTTCTATTACCAGCCAATGAAAACTCACTGCAATGCGTCACATTCAGGCATCTCAACCAATATTTTTATTCCAAGCAAAATTGTGATGAGCGGGCCTTCTAAATATCAAGCAACATAAGGAAACCTTTCCCCATTTACCTGCAGTCAAGTAGATCATACCCTTTGACAAAGGAGCTTACAAACTACCTGGTGTAAAAATAAGTACAGTAAAGCTCACAGAATGCATAGCCTTTGCTTACAGAATAGCAGAAAAAAGAAAGGTGCCAAAGCCTACCAAAATAGGAGGGAGAAATGATCTAATTCATGTCATTAAACTAGCTGTGTGCATCAAAAGCAGTCAGTGGAGAGGTAAGCAAGACGACCAGTGGAATTTAAAGCATAACTCATCCCACGAAACACAGGCAACTCCCCAGACTGAACTGACAGGTCCCATCTCCGTGTAAAGGCAGGCTTTGATGACTAGCTTAGATGTAGAATTTTTTCAGTACAAGCACTTTACATTTATTCAGATGAATCATACTCAAGAAGTTCTTAAAAGTTACTTCCTTATTTACCAGCCCCTTACTGTTTGACAAGGTGTCTAAGAGATTTCCAGACACGAGTTTAAGATTCTTTTTACTTTTAGTTTAGCAACATTTAGTAATAGTTACAAACGACCCAATTTAATACAGAATCACAAATTCATATAGTTTGGAAGGGACCTGGGGCTGTCTCTAGTCCAGTTCCTCTTCAGAGAAAGGCCACCTAAAGCAGGTTGCCAAGGCCAAGTCCAGTCAAGCCCTGAAAGTCTCCAGGTAAGCAGACTCTACAGTGGCTCAGGGACCTACTCCAAGAGTCCTCCCTTCTGGTGAAAAGAGTTTTTCTTACACCTACTTGGATTTTGCTGTGTTGCAATTTGTGTCCATACCCAGCTCCGTCGACCCCTCCCTGTGCTCCAGCCCCTCAACACCATCCTGGTGGCCTCTGTTGGACTTGCTCCAGTATCTTGGGAGCCCAAAATTGGAGGAAACATTCAAGACAGATTCTCAAGTGCTGAACAGAGTGGAACAATGACTTCCCTCAACCTGCTGGATACAGTCTTGCTAATGCACCCAGCATTCACTGCACAGCCCAGACCTGTTGGACTCTGTTGACTCATGTTCTACCTGCTGTGTACTAGAGCCCCCAGATCCTTTTCTGCAAAGCTGCTTTCTGTATATGCCAAGTAATAATGCTGAAAGAAAGCAAAACGCCATCAGCAAGTTTTCTGTGTTTGCACAATACTACGATCTCGAAAGTGATCACCAAGGTTAACTCAACATTTAAAACTAAGCTCTAGGTATCTACACAAAGTGCATTTTTTCTCTAAAGTCGTATCAGACCTCTAAGAGCTGATACAAGTTCCTGAGTATCTTTCAAAGATTACAGATGTGTGAAAGGACTGATACACGCATAATTCACATTTTTCTGCCTCATACTTGAAAGCATCGAGATTCTAACAATTCTTGAGTTTATCTCGATTGTATAAAAATTATTTATGAAAATATTTTTTTTAGTGAGGGCAAAGAAATGTTTCTCATGCTTAAGGTTCTACGTTGCAGAAAAGAAAGTAAGCTGTCATAGATAAAACAATATAGTTGAAAACACAAAAGGCAGCGTGATTAAAAGCAGAGAAAAGCAAATAGTAGCGTAGAGGAAAAATCTGCTCATACAGAAAATGGCGTAAATCAGTGCATCATCATATAATGATCAAGTGTATTTTCAATGCAGGGAACTAATCAGTTACTACATGGGTATTTATCGCCATGAGGACGCTCAACAAACGGCTGCTTGAGGCTGCTTAGAGAGGCTGTGAAAGGTTTCCAAGAACAGACTGGATAAAGTCTTGAGCTCACAGCTGACCCTGTTTAGAGAAGGCAGTTGGACTAGACGTCCTCCTGAGGTCCCCTGTAACCTGAATTATCCTTTGATCCTATGATGCTAATGCGTAACAAATCCTGACTTCTCTTTGCCGTAGTCTTCCTACGCGTTTTTTTAGTATTTACTAAATGAATGTTAAATCAGAATATGAAAGCACAGTACAGCACTTGCATAGTGTTGATCCACACTTTGGTCAAATAAAACGAAATAGATGATTTATCGTAAAGATGACAGTATACACTATCATTACCCAAAGGCGTGGGGCCGTCCAGTCTGCCTGGGGGTTTGCCATCAGGTATCTGGGAACCCACACGCTCTGGTCAAACACAAAAAATACTAGCAAGAGCAATGCACAAGCCTTTTGTGACAGCAAGTTCATCAGAGATGTACACAGTGACCATCCCTTATTTTAAATACTCAATTTTAACAGTGCTCAAATTAATTATAACAGGTAAATATCAACTATGGAAGTAGAATTTAACGCATTGCAAGTTCTTGCCTTCATAGGATTACACGCTGTGCTCTTGAGAAATTTGTACAGTGTTATATTTATTAATTAGGACAATAGCATGTCTGCTTCAGACATTAGGGTATTTTAAAACTTGGAGCAAAAGAAGAACATCATCAGTGCTTCAGGCACTGCTGCTTGAGCTTTCAAGATAACCTGAAGCACAATTTGGCTTCATGTTGTAAGCAGGTCTAGAGCCAAACTCAGCATTCCCTGCTGAGCTAGTCTAGATATCACATGTAACTGTGGCATAGGAATGTATAAAAGAACAGAAATTTGACCATTTTAATTTGAAGAACAGAATACATTGCATAAAGCCTTCCAGGTCCTTGACATTGAAAATAATGGTGTCTGACAGTTCTAGGGTTAAGTAGCCACTCATTCAGCACAGCATCGTTTATCTGCCAACAGTATGTGTCTCTTGTTGTTACTTCAAAGAAAAAATTCAATAAAAATTTAAATAAAAACAGATCTGTCAGTATAAAGCTTTAATATTTTACACTATACTCAATCTCTTCCCTTTGTAAAGTGCTTTCATGCTTCCCGAACTTGTCCTGCAGTACACAATTCTCATTATTTAAAAGAAAGAAACCATGAATCACCTTTAAACATCTACACTTTCCTGAAACATTAACATTTATTTTTAATAGACATCACTCTGAACCTGGCTTCACTAAGTACTGTAGAATGCTTAAGAACACTCTGTAGATAGAGCGAGCTATAAGAATATATATATGTTAAGTACTCTAACATCGTTACATACAAGCGGGTTACTTGGCTAAGCGTTCATGATTCAGAATGTAACATTAATAGTTTCATTTCTAAGCATAAATCTCTTCCTTCAAGTATATGAAGTACACAATAGTCCTTAATTCCATATGCTTTCTCATACAGTACATTTTTTATTACAGACCGCAGACTATACTCTAAATATGCTTTGAAATATGTGAAAGAAAAGAGTCAGTTAAGACAATGCTCTCTCTATATATTTTTTTGCACAATTTTTCCTTCACATATTTTATTAATCTAACAATAAAATAGTGCAGTATTCACTGCTTATGACTGAGTTCTGCTTTAAAGCTGCTGGATCCAAGAAATCAAAGACCATTTATGAGAGATAATTAATGTCACTTTTCTCTAAGTATATGGCAAGGTACAGGCACTCCATTTTAAGCTTTCTCCCACAAATATTTTAATAATAAAATCATTGATGTATTTAGAAATCTCTCGTACTATTTAACAATTCAGCTCGGGAGTGTAACTACTTTGAGAAGAAAAGAAGTGAGCCACTGGCCCCATGTAACAGATTCAGATTATAATAGCTTCAATAAAAACATTTTCTTTAAATTTGACTGCACACCCTAAAAGCAAAATTAACAATCTGCCAAAGCCAATATGTTCATATAAAGAAAAGGTTGTAAAATACGATCATAATTGTACGCACATAAACAGGCTCACTTCTATTTGATTTTAAAGTTTCTTCCAGGCAAAAAATAACTATCATCTATTTTCTATCCCAGTCACAAGTTTCTAACCATGCTACAAATTAAAGCTCTAAAATTTGGTGAAGTAGATTAAGATAAAATTGTCATTTCATATCAACTTTACTGGGCAAAATATAGGCATTAAAATGATAACAGGAATAATCTATTATCTAAGTATCTTCATAATTTGAAATTATAGTTGCTCCACATTATTTGCCAAAATACGTTAAGTGTTTTTAGAAGTCATAAACCTCTGCCACCCTCTTCTTTATACAAGTGTTAACTATAAAGATATATCATAAATTATTAAACAAAAGGGTTTAAGTCAATGCAATAACAATAAATATCTTCTCACGATAAAATCCATGCAGCTGGGAGGTGCCTATTATTTATTTAGCTTCTACAAACCAACACCTGAATTAATTTCCTTGTAACTTCACTGTTTATGTTCCTTTTCCTAGAAGACAAAATGTAGTTGGATCTTCTCACTCCTCTGTGTTGCACTATTCACTGGTATCATGCCATTTTGGTACCAGATGATTACCCAGGTGATCTAAATCCCCAGACAACCTAAACGTCATCCCAGACCTCCGTACCACAACAGTGTTAATTACACAGATTTTCCATTTATTAAATAGCTCAGCTGATTTTCTGACAACTGGTTATAGGTCCCTGCCTGTAAGCCACAGTGGAATACAACCCCCACAAATAGCAGAAGCAAAATAAAATCCTGGCCAAAGCTAGTCTTTCTGAAATGACTTCAGAAATACATCCACGGTACAGCCCCCACATCCCAACCGCCAGGCGATCCTGTCCATGACATTCAGGAACATGCCCGGCTTCAGCTGAGGGCTCTCTGTTACTGCACTCTCCGAGCACCGGCCACCTTCCGGAAAGCACAAGCAGGAAGGCAAAGTACGTGCTACAAAAATTATTTGCTGCATCATTTGTAGACAGAGGCACAAGGGACTTCACTGGCAGAACTTCAACAAAGAGAAGAGTTTACTAGAACAAGGATAAGATGGCACTAAAAAGAAAAAAATGTGTGGATTTGGAGAGGGGGAAAGAGCATCCCGTATTTTTCAGGAAGCTGCTATCACACTACTTACAGCCAGGCTCGGCCGCAATTCTCCAGGCAGTTTGCAGTTCAGTCTAAGCTGTGAAAGGTCTGACACAACTAATACTGAAGAAGAAGGTGTTGCAGCCTGCAGAAGTGAAAGGCTCCAATTCCAGCAGCCAGCACAGCGATGTTGGCTTTAAGGCTCACTCGACAGAGCAGAACAGGAGCAGAACAGAGCAGTGTTTAGAACAGAACAGGGCTTAAAATATTGGAGTCCCCTTAGGAAAGTGCACTAATGAGGCAGTCTATCTGTAACATCTAACTCCACGCAGCAGGCATACTGGAGAGCTCTGCTCGCTCCCACGTGTCAAAGGACGGGAATAATCTCCTTCTCAAAAAGCCAGTAGAATTTTTGTAATGAAAGCGAGCAAGAAAACGAAATGAAGTGGCAGAAACTATGTTCAGTTTTGCAAGTCTAAGACAGGATGTTAGATCCCATCCCATATGGGCATATGTTAAGTAGCTAGCATGCATCCTGCATATATTAGTGACACAACCTTTTTTCCTTCCTCTGAAAAGAAAAATCTTGGCCTTCTGTTGGAGTTAGAGTTCACAGAGAGCCAAGGATATAGCCAGGTAGCTGCAAAACCATTAACTGGATCAAACAGCCAGGTAAAATAACATCCAGGACTCAAAAGGGCAGACAAAGCCAGCTGTACCCCAGATGTGGAATAACGGGACGAAAGGCCACCTGCTTGCTCTTCCCAGCACAGCAGTACTGCAGTTCTGCAATGGTAAGGTAAGCGAAAAGGTAAGCTGGCATCCATGAAAGATATCATTATGGACAGCAAGAGATGGGAGGGACTGCAGAGGAGAACTTCACGTAAAAAGGACGCATCTTCAGATAATCTTCTGCACATTTCGGCATCTCCTCCTTGCTGCCCTTCAGAGAGTAACACCCAGCTGGGAGCTGTATTGAATGTATCAGGGGCATCCTACAGCACGTGCAGGAACTGAACTGCTCTTCCATTTCCACAGCAGAACATTTCCTCCTGTGGCCAAACCTCACTGTGGTTCATTCTCTTCTTCACAAGTTTTAAATAAATGTTTGATGACCCGTTTTGAGATCCTCAGACGGCAAATGTTACTAATTCACAGCTATTTACAGTGGAATTTACAATTATTTATAGAATGGGATCATAGCAGCACCAACCACTTCCCTCTATAATGCTGAAAACCCAGGGTTTCCACCCCCCCCCCTTTTTTTTTTTAAGAGAATAGCATAAGAAACCTTTGTTTTAGCGAAGCTGGAATGTAGAAGTTCTTGGCACTTGAAGGGAAAACATTTCTTCCCTTTTCCTGATTTATGTCTGACAATCATGCCATAATGCATAAAATACACAAAATGCTCTTTTATGATTTAGAAATGCTACACAAACAAAGTTTGAAGTCTTCCTGTGGAACTGTAACCGTGCAATCAATGAAAGCCCAACAGTTAATCAATGGTAGCTTCATCCCTGATTAACTTATGTAAGGGCAGCCTTCCTCAGGTCCCTGATTTAAAAACTTGAAGTTAATTCAAAACAACATGAGGCAGCCAGAAAAGCACCGCCTGCTACAGAAAAAGTCACACTTTTGAAAGTTACCTGCCTGACATACGAAAGAAAGCCTACTGCTAATAATCACCACAAAAGTAGCAGAGGACTTGGTAATATACCAGAAGATTAGTGTAATCAAAAAAACGTGTTTTCAGAAAAAAAGCAGCCAACAAAACCCCCCCTTTTATATTTGTAGGAGTCTGGTAAAACAGGCACTGGAAAAGCCAAGCTTCCGACTAGTGAAAGAACAACGAATGGCTTGCTGACTCTTCCCATTAACTACCTATGGTTACACTCACAGAGAAGCTTAGATGAAGATCTTACTCCCTCTGAAATTCAGAGGCATTTATCAGATAAACAGAATCAATCTAAAAAATTCTCAGAACTCAAAACCACTGAATGCTGCTGATTTTAGTTCCAATAGCAGCTTTCATACCTGCCCCATAACAACGAATGTTAACAGGTTTTTGCCGTTCAGTGAAAGTGTAGGTCACTTTGTAGCTCCCTGTTAAAATATAAACCACAAAAAAATCCACGGAGAGAGGAGAGAAGCTGGAAATAGCAGTAGGATGATCCTGCTTGGCTCAAAGAAACATCTGCCAACAAAAGGAGCAGAGCGTAATCCTAAAAGGATGGACACACTGAGAGCAAGCACTAGTGCAGCTCCACCTGAAGAAGCAGGATGCTGTCTTCAAGGCTCCTCTAGATTTTCACCGATTCACTGAGATCAGGATATTACAAGCTGCTTATACAGAATGCACGGGAATAGAGCACCTCTAGCGTTAAGTAGCAGGGTTAAACACTTGAAGGTCTCCTACTTGCTCAGTTCCCCAGTGCCTTTTGGTTGCCTTTTCTACTTTACATCGCATCTGCTATGGTATATATGGTAACCCTCGGCTAAAATTCAAGAATAAAAGGTTAATTTTGCTTTAACAAAGAAACATGAAAGGTACAAAAAGCCGTACCTTGAACCCCATCCACTCCAAGCCTAGGTCTTCTTGACCTATTAGATGCACGTTCAAAAGAAGTTACATTCTGAAAAAGAAGTTCATGTCCTCTTCGTCAACCTTTAAACGTAACACAAGTTAATAAATAAATATATAATCTAAAAGCTTTATTTTGTCCTTAAGTCTATGACTCTTTATATCATTTTAAGTTAAGACTAGAGGAAAAAAAAAAACCCACTCCCAAACACCTGCCGTTTTCCATAGGCAGGTACCACACCCCTATGAAAGCAAAACTGTGTGAGTGCTTGGCATTGTTCAGAGAAACAGATTCCGCAGTTAAGGAATTACTTCTTTGTAGCAGGTAAAAACATAATATTAAGAAAGCTTAATTTTTTACGGTGGTACTATGTACAGAGTACCACCACGACAGGCACAAGCACAGCAGCTTTAATAAACAGGATTACTCTCATCAACGATGGAAAGCGTACATCTAAGACGTAAGAGCTGTACAGAATCTAAAAGAAATTGATGAGCCGAATTTAATATTTATTAGTATTTTTCATCTTCTGCATTCTGTAATATGATATCCACTTTTAAAAAGTAGTATTGTTGCACACAAGGTGTGCTTAACGGAGCCACTTAAAAAGAAAATTGTGTCTATCTGTCCTCCTTGTGTTTCCTAGAAGGAAGAAAACAGGGAAGTCATGGGTCATGGAAACACACCTTGCAAGAAGTGCCCTTCTTGAAACCTGCCTTAGACCGAACTGCATTTTGCCTCAGCTGAAGACAAACATTGTTTTTACAGAAATTGAAAAAATAAATGAAAGCTGTTATCTTTTAAGATCAACATGGCAATTTAACTACCAGTGAACTAGAGGTGCTACTCCACTCCTACTAAACTCTTCAGTATACTGCTCTTCCAACCGTCTTAACCTGTAGGGCCACCTGGCAACAACCAGCCTTCACTTGTGACTATTTTGATTCTTTCCTCATCTTCTGGCTGCTACTTAGCTATCCACTTGTAATAGTTCCCCCCACCCTCCCAGGCTTAAAGCTTGGACAAAATTCATTCTTCACATTACTTTTAAAAAAATCTGTTCTTCTTGGCATATGTTTGCTATTTCCTTGCTTTTGAATAAATTTTTCTTTCCACTTTTTTCATGTTTGCTGTGATGACTGATTTCTTTCTTTACCTGGTAAATTAGAAAACAAGAAAAACTTTCCAAAAACTCATCCACAGTCGGTAGTTTTCCAATAACAAGCAGTAACTCCTCCCACCTGCCACTGGATATAGCTATCCAGCATTATTAAGTACTTCTAGTTCCCCACAGCTAGACAAATCGAGAAGCACCTTCTTTATTGCATTTTTTTATTGACGAGGTTTGTCATTTTATGGGATGTGGTATAATAGAGGGCAATTTAGTCACTGATGCACACAAATGTTACCGTTCTGCAATGCGTCAGCAGCAATAATCTTCTTTCAGATATGCTGAGGAGCAGCTATAAACCTTCTCCTGCCAGAGGCAAGCTCTAGTGAGTCAAACTCAGCTGTGCTGAGATCTTCACAGACTGTGTTTTTAAGGTCTATATGCATCAAATACAGCAATAATTAAGGTGCAAAAGCAGTTCAGTTTTTGCCTGGCCCCAAGAAAATAGCCACTGAATTACCTTCTTAAAGTTTTCAAAACAATTTGACCTCTTTTTAGCGGCTCTGTGGGAAAACCTTGAGGAAGACATGAGGCTCAGATCCTATTTGCATGTCTTAATCATCCCAGGAAAGGGGTGATTAGATGGGTCACGGGAATCAATGAACCCCAGGAAAACCTGTTAACATCCCAGCTGAGAGCAGAGCTCCTGCGAGTTGAAAGGTGTCCGGTGAACAGCCCGGATTCCTGTAGATCAAAACCTTTTTCTCTTAACCTTGGTGAAAGCATCACTTTTAACTTCATCAGAAGCAGAAACAAATGAAAGTCTGATCCTCCCTTCAACCTTTACAAGTCAGCTAAATAAAAGGTATTACAGCAGGCAATTGAGTGAAGCAGTAATACTCATTAAAATGAAGGATTTTCCCCCCAGTACTAGAAAACACTTGATACTTGCTAACAGAAATGGAAATATTTCACGGAACAAGTTATAGAAACGGCATTTTCCCTAGAAACAATCCGAACTAAATCATTCAATCACAATTTATATCTAGAAGTGAAACATTGGACAGATTACAGAAAAGGGGAATTTGCCCACCAAACTTGTTTCTCAATAAGCTGAAGCTGTAAACTATGGTTGTCATTCACGGAGAAATAGCTCCCAGGGCCAGGAATTCTAGGAGTGACAGACAGGCATGGGAGACCGTGTACGCATTGTTACAGCCCAGGTATCGGGCTGAAATCACAAACTATTCAGTAATAACTTTGATTCCAATCGCAGCTTATGGCCCTGAGGAAATCACTCCATTTCTATCTCAGGTTTTTTTCATTTATATAAGGATGAGAATGTACATTCTCCTACAAACCTATTTCAGAGGGACAGGGTAGTGGGCAATTATTTACGACTTGTAAAGCTTTGTGAGGTAACAAATCTCTCTTTTGCTCAAGTCTTGTATTTTAAAAAGCCTGCAATTTTCATAAATCTCCCTCTAAACTAACATAAATTCTGATTATACTTGCAGGCTAAATAAAAGTGACCTAAGAGAGTATAAATTAGATGTATCAATATCAAACATTGACCCTCACTGTGGCTGGGGAGAGATTTCTCAGCAATAAGGATGGTGATGTACTGCAGGACCGCTGCAATTAGCACCACTGAAATCTCTGAACCTGGCAAGTATTCCCACACCAGGAAGCTTCCTGTGTGCATATATATATATATATATATATGCCTCTCAGATGAGTTTGCCAATGATGTTTTGGCTTAGTTTTGGTACACATATATTTCCATTTCATGTTTTACATTACATAAACATAGATGGAAACTTAAACAAGTCGAAAGATTCCAGCCAGCAACGTTGAGATAGTTTTTAATTTCATACTACCCTTCATTTTTATCTTTTCTCCTAAAGCAATTAACAATTGTTCCATAAGCTGACAATAAGTATAGTATATATAGTAGTGAAACACTAGTAAACCTAGAGCTATCCATCAAACTTCAAGCACTTAACTGCAGAGTTAAAAGGGACTCAGATTCTGTGCATAGCCAACAATAAGATGTTTCGACTCTCATCACCACCATTCTTACAGAGGGAATCGGTGATAATACAGGTCTTCATCTGGGAACCTTGGACAGCTGGGAGAATGCTGGTCCCTGCTCTCTCTAGTGTATCTTCCAGTGTATCTGCTTATACACGTGACCACAGATAGGGCAGATTAAATACGGCAAATATCAGGGGCAGGAAGCTCTCAGAAGCTAAATGCTGACAGACCCACCTAGTACCTGAATTAGCCATCACCTAGGAATCCTGGACATTTCAGACATAAGCTGCTGCTTTTCATGTTAGTGGTTTTTTTTTTTTAAATGTACCATTGTCCTCTGAAAATGCATTCATCTTCTGATTATTTCTTCACTGACTGAAAGGCACAACGAAAATAAAGCCAGTATGTTTTTGCAGTATATTAGGCATATTCTGATAATCTTAGACTTTCCCCCTCTTAGCAGCTATCTAGAGAAGGCTACTTCAGTCAACAGGGGATGGCTTGAGAAACTGAAAAGCACTTACTTTGTCCCCCGAGACCCAAAGCTTCAAATCCCTACTTTTAAGTTGCTCTAGGCTTGAGACATGATTCCGTCCTCCTAAATGGCAGCACTACACACTGCAGCAATTCCACTGGGTCATTCTTCATGTAAATGCTCATTACGGGAGGCTTGGGTAACATTACATTTGCAATATTCTCCAGATTCTGTGTTTTGAAATCCAGCTATAAAGCTAAAGCAGCTCTTTCATTAACTCACACATACCAGACAGAATACTCGCCTTGGCAGCCAAATACAAGTTTTCTGGAATGTTTACAGACAAAAAAAATCTTCTCCCTTGACCAAAACAATGAGAAGAATTACACCCACAGCTTTGATCGGAAGATTTAAACATAACTCAGCTGGAACAGAACGTTAATGGTAAGTCAATGTTGTCTGGTACAGCTTCATACAATATTCTGATCCCATTGACCTTCCGAGGGTAATGTGTCGCCATTATTCATTCCAACTGCGGACATCTCAAGAGAGAAAACTACTATGATCGTTTTCCTTTAATGTTTTTTGTGCATTGCAATGCAAAGGAAGGGACAGGAACAGAATGCTTGTAGAAATGGCGATAACAGATTTTTTTTTAAAAAAAGAAACATAGCCAGAAAACCATTAATAGATGGACTTTCCACAGACTTCGAGCTAGGTATTGAGCAGCCTATGGTTCTCTGGCCGTAAACCTGCAAACCAGCTTCCAGCAGACGATCTACTACTAGGTTGCATAGGTCAGCTGTCTGTAAAAACAAATGAAATGTATCATAAAGAAAGAACAAAATGTAAATTTGCCTTTTTGCCTGTAGTAGGTAGGTTTTCATTTTGATTACATATGAGATCCGGTCAGGCACCTGGGTTGGTCCATTTTCAAAAATGAGTAACTATTAAAGAATGGACATGAAGAAACTTGCTTGATCTGATTAAAATTTTCTTAGCACCTAAGTGGTTTTGGAAACTCCATCGCAGAGACATGGGACCATATACAAACTGGTAAACTTCGCTGCAGTGCTGTCGGTTAACGGATACCGTGGTGGCTGTTAAGCTCCACAGTACAGAATCGCATAGAGTGAACGGAGAATTCCTGAGCGAAAGGCTTATGCGAGTTCCCATCACTCACCCTGCCACATTTCAGGTGAACGTGCCAAGTCTTGGACGCTCTCTGTTCCAAGGGAAGCTTTCACTTTCTTCCTTTAGATTTGCTCTGCTTTGCAACAGCTTCAAGCCAGACCTCACATTCCAGGTAACTCCACTAATTAACTTAATTAGCTCTATATATCAAATCTCTTCTCATGACCTGATGATTATCAGATTATTTAGAATACGGTCAACTGCCAGGAGGCAATAAGACGATCTGTGCCCGGAACGGCCAGTATAGCTCAGGTGGAACAGTAGTCTCACCTTGCATTCTGTTACAAACACACAACTACGTTATACTACATCATCAGGTTCAATCTTTAAAACAGAGCTTTGTGTAGTTAACTCATAAATATATGTCCTACAAACTGCAGTGTATTTTCACTTACAAGAGAGATCTAAATAGGAAAACAATAAAAAACCATAACATCCTAAATCAGTCTAACATATAAGCCAATCTGTTCAACTGAATCAATATAAAAGCACAAAAAGACATAAAACATGGTGCAGAATTAAAATCTGTGAAGGCAACTTAGGTTATACAGCTTAGGTTATACTTAAATTTTACTTTTTACCATGTATGTACACAAGATGTTTAGTCTTAGAAATTTATTATTTGGTCTAACTAGTATTAACCAAAATAATTTAAATTTCAAATAGAAATCCTAATACAATGCCATTTTACAGTTTGCAACTTTAGTTACAAGTAGGATTAAAGATATTTTGAGGCAGTAAGACTTCTCTAGTGTATGCTAAATCGTGATTTCAACCTCTTTTGTAAGAAAAAGGAAAATTCATGTTCATTTAGGCATTTAATTCATAACTGCGACGGTGTAGCTAGTTATTAACCCAAACACAAAAGCCAGAACCAGACCTCCCATGCTCTTGTTTACATCATGCTCACAGACAACAGAACTGACTGACTGAAGCAGTTCAAGGATCTGAGATGTCTGTGCCAATGAACTCCACATACGGTATTGAAGACTGTTTCTCTTAAAAAAATGCAAATATCAGAGTAATCAGAATAATACAAATACACTTTTCAGGAGGAAATCAGTGTTCATGTTTTTCATAGGGTGAAGCCTTGGCTCCTTTGTAAAGAAACGGTTGTGGATCTGATCTGCTTTTCCGTTTCCTGTCTTTGGTTAAACTCACCAGCTAGAACATTAATATTTTATAGTAAAGGGAGCTTTATTATTTGGAGTTTGCTAAGGAAGGAATCTGAGGTTAGGATGGAAATTCTAGTTAAATCAAGAGTAATACAACAAAATAATCATAGATTAAAGGGATCATGGATATAAAACTGGAAGGAGGAATTGGATGCTCTACGTCTTAGGTAACTCCTCTGAGTACCTGGCTGTCACTCACCTGGCGTACTAAATAATAGTGATACAAAACGACGGAGAGATGCAATACCCAAGCAGGCAAGCGTTCACACGAGACCTATTTTCGAGTCCAGGTGCTAATCAGTACTAGAGAATACATCGGCTATTCGATGCCCTCCTATGCCTGCTTTTCCGTTTGCTAGAGGAAGAGAGACCGATATTGGTTCAAGGGTATTTCTGAGATTTCAACAAACTCCATAGGACAGGAAAACGAAGTTCTTCCGAGTATTTTCAAAACTCAATGCATGTATACTCACATACTTTACAACAGCATTTCTATGCCTTATTTTCAGAAAACCATTAAGAAAAAAGTTAACCCTGTGGGCAAAATGCACACGAAACCGCCAGTTACAAGCCCTCGAGCCAATAAATGCACAATGTACGCTATTCCTTGGAAAAATGGCAGAAAGTAGTATCAGGCTTATTCCCGTGGTGCACCTCTTTCCACAGTCAGCCTCTATCTTTTGATAAGTCATTAGAAAAGATGACATGTGTATCCTGGCACAACTAGGTCCTAGGGAAAAGTTGACAGATGTTACAGTATAAATCGGTTCTGATGCACACTGCGTTGCCTCCAGAGGCATCTTCTGGTCTTCTACAGAAGATTACTGAACCATATATAATACAAAAATGCAGATACAATTGTAAGGAATAAATGTTAAGGTTCTGCTCTACCCCACTTAGAAAGTCTAATGCATGAATAATGTTCCATCTGCACGATGGTCAAATGTGACTGAAATTGATTTTAGATGTACCACATGGAGCAGCACAGACTGTAACAAGCTTAGTGACATAGGGGACCTTGTCAGGAATCCGTACAAAATTCATGATACAAGGAATTTGTATAAATGAGAATCTGGGACAATGAAGAATGGGGGTTACATTACAGGAAACTTTTGTACCAAGTAATCAAAACGAATCTCATACTGAAGGCATTCTCAAGTAGAATATAACAAAGTTTAGTCACATTAAATTTATAATAAACATGTGAAACATGTCAAATGTTCAGCTACATATCCTGACCATTAACTTCTCCGGATGCATGAATAAAAGGCAAGCAATGGGAACAAAACAGACTTCTGCTAACATGTTTAGCTGGATAGAATTTTTTTTTGGCCTGCAGCCTCAATCTTTCCACAACTTACCGTTGTCAACATCAGGGGAGTATATCCCACCTGCAACCGTGACATCCTGGAGTTGCTCTAGGCTTTCTCATACAAAACGTTAGACAGCCGTCCAATGACATGTGGCAATTTTGCAAAGGAAAGAAAGTCGAGTTAGAGAAGTAATATTGCACACTTTCTTTCCTCTTCTAATAGCAAATGCTCCACGATGCTGCAGTGCTGGAGGGAGTTGATGCATAGAGAATTGCTCTGTCTCTTGATTCCCCGTTGTGGTTTTGCTTGTGTAGTTCTGTAATCATTCTGAGCAGCCATATTAAACAAAGCAACAGGAAGAACTTGTGTGTGATCTGTATTCGACAGGAGAGAATGTTGTAGCAGAAATTTTTTCACACTGAAAAATACCATCTTAGTCTGCTGCTCTGTTTGACTCGCACTTGTTTCACATCTTGAGGGCTAGTTTAATTCTCATTATGGGGTTCATCCAGATACGGCATGACACGAAGAAACTGGTGAAAACTCTACAAATATATCTGGGGGAAAAAGTCAGAATGCATTTATAGTCTGTTATTCATCAAATACACAGTTTTCTAATGAAGACTATACCACATTCAATATGTTTTATTGTCAAAAAACAAAATAGTAAAAACATTTCTTAAAATTCTTAGTTTTCAAAATAAGCCATATATAAACATTTTCCGTAATGCTAAATATGAAAATACCATTGATGATATTTACATCCATGTGTATTCACTGCACTCTCACTTCTGGAATACGAAATATTTCATTTCTTGATCAGCTCTTCAAATCCTCTGACTATAGCAGCCAAACATCCAACAAACAGGAACTGCCATATCCTGATGAGGCAACAGTGTTATCTTCACTTTCTAGATGGAGAAGAGAGACAGAGAGAGAAAACAGTTTCCTTTAAATGAGAGTCTCAAATATTTAAGGATCCTTTTCTCCGAGTACTTATAGCACAGTAAACATTAAAATCACTTATTTAGTTTACTTCAAACTGGAAGTCAGTGTCAAATTCTCAAGTTGTAAGCCAAAAAAAAAAAAAAAAAAGAGGAAAACGGCATTAGTATTTGCTTCAGTGTTTTTAAACATTATTCCTAAACCTCCAAATTGGATAAAATTCCATCTGAACAGCCTCATCCAGGAGACTGTGCTCTCAAATCCTTCAGGCCTGTCCCACTCAGTATTTCCCACTACATCACGCATTGACAATTCTGCAGTCTTTCTGACAAGCAAAATGTTTTTTGCATTAATAAAACCACTCTCGCATTCATTGGGTTGGTTCACTCTCAGACACATCTTTCCCAACCATCGTTCAAGCCAATAAGCCTCACGTTGAATCGTATATCACAATTAATTTAAACGGGACATAAAGACTTTCCCAGTTTAAACAATTCCAAACTCGGGGTATGATTTCACAACCTTGGTTTCCTTTAGCTGCGTGAATAGCTTCCCCTATGCTAAAACAAACAAAAAGCAAACCTCAAAAATTGCCAGTAATTTAACCTTGACTTTCCATTCCTTGACTGACAATTAGCCCACAGATGGGTTTCCAAACTTCGGAACATGTTAACAGAAGAAGGATGAAGGAAGGTGATGTAGTTAGAAATACCATGGTGCAGTGAAACCCTGGCTCAGCCAAACGGCTGAGAACTGAGACAGCAAGGCCAAAAATGACACAGTTTGAGAAGAGCCTTAGCACATGCCAGGGTGTAACCGTATGTTCGGAAAATCAACCCCCAAAACAACAGTTTCTGTGTCAGTAAGTAGCTGTTTTTCCCTATCTAGCTCCCTCTTTTGCATTTCAAAATACCAGAGATTTGGTCTTTTAACATCTGCATGGTGAGAACTGTGAGGATGTGGGCACGGTTTGGCTGCACAGGAATAATAAAGGGAGGAGCCTAAAGCCTCTTCCCTACTTCCCTATGAGACGATCAGAGATCAGGCTTCTAAGAAGACTCACAAAATATGTCTGAACCAATATGTTCTGTTCAGGAAGACACTCAGCAACCACAAATTCATGAACTAAAAGCTCTGTCAGTCACCAGTTTAGCAGTGATTTATTTTCTCACAGGTTGCAATGGCATTATGAGCCACGTACTGCTTTGCTCTGAAAGAAAACAAGAGCAGCATTTTTCTAATCGGGTTTCAATTTATACATTGATTCCATACTGTCTCAAGCTGCTTTCTCTCAAGATTTTGATTATGGAACCACAGAATTTAAAGACAAGCAACTGAAATAAAAGTTAGTGTAATAAAATCAGTTAAGTGTTTCCTTCTACTGACAGTCAATTCAATTTTCACAGAAAGGAAACAGAAATAATTCAAATAGTCATTCACCCCATCTTCTCTCCTGGATTTTGACACACTTTGTTTTGCATCCTTTTAACTGCATCACACTTTAAACTGTTTAGGGATCATATTCCCTGGCATATAAAGATTCTTCAGTATAGATTTATACAGAGGGGACTGCAGCAGCTTGAACGATGGAGGCTAATAACATCAACACAGCATGCATACGATTTTATGCACAGAAACTTGGCAAGAGAAAGAGTGTTTTTAGTGGAATGTGGCTATGCTAATACTCCCTCCTGTGAATAGCTCCTTTTCACTGTATAATCAAGATCTCCACGTAGTGATCTGAGATGCCTTTTCACAGAGCTGCTTTCAAAAACGAAATTATCTTCATTATTATTAATTTTATGAAAATAAACTGCCTTGGTGCTTAGTGCTAATTACTGCCCCTGTCATATAGCCCAACGAGGGGAGGTGCAGGATTTTATACACCAGAATCTCAAAGATACAGGCTACAACCCTGCAAAGTAATAAAACGACTTCTAATAAGCATAATAGAAACCTTGAGCTAAAGTGTCTCTAGTCGCAATTACCTCACAACAGAACGCAATACAGAGTGCAGCTCCCCTTCTATTTTAAACTCCAATAATACTACTTGTATGTTCAGAGAAAACTTCAGAATAAATCGTACACTTTCTCTACTGCATTTTACAAGTTGCCAACAAGCATACATGGCTGGCAAGGAATCCGTAAGTGAATTTTGGCATGGCTGGGGTTTTATTTCCTTGTTGTGCAAATAAGAAGTTCTTATTGAAATACTATTTAAATAAGTATTTAAAAAGCACATATGAAAATCCATTGAGTCTTGGAAGTTTCTGCCCTGATGTCATCTACAGATGAAGGGTTCAGGAACACAGAAAACCCCACTAACCTTGATTCCTGTTATCACTTAGGAGCAGGCCAGATAAGCTCTTGGATCAAATAAGATACTTCAGTCTAAAATCACCTGCCAAGTGCTCAAACACAGGCTTAGGCTGAGCTTACTGTCTAAGACGGGATTGTCTTACATGTCACAACTTGATGGCAGCAATACATGAAATAGGAGCTCTGGCACCGCCTCGTATACCCACTCCTCAGGACGGCTTTTTCAGGATTCACGTATAACACTGAGTCCCAAGATGCTCTGAGACTGCTTGATGGGACCGAAAACCACACAATAGCTTACGGAAAACTGCAATACTAATAACAGCTCATCTCCTCAAAAAGCAGCAATTTTGAAAATAAGTAGTTTTGTTCTCTGACCTTAAAATTCATGAGAAAGAAGCTAGAAACATCTGAAAAACGTACCCCAACCCACACAACCCTAATTCATGCTATTTCATTCAAAGTACCAAAAGGCTGTCTGCATGAGAAGAGGTGAACGTGGAAGCTCCTGCTGCTTTTAGTGCCTTTCTATAAACTACAGTCAGCAGAACTAAACAATATAATGCAACATTTCCTACCTCAAAATAGTTTAATAACTGCTAGGTAAGAGAAATAAAAGTTAAAAGGAAAAAATAGTTTTCTCCACTCTCTCTTCCTCTCTCCCCCATTTGACCAGGAATGGATTAAATGAAGCTGTTCAATAAATCTTAAGAGCCTGCTTAGGTAAAAACCAAAACATTATGAAGAAAGAAAGTAGTGAGACATCACTGTTTGGGTACTGATGCAAACTTTGAGACCAAGCCAAATGCAGCAGAAACCATCAACTATATGAAAACAGTCACCACTTAGAGTAACTAGTATTGCAAGCATGTTCTCCTGCACCCCCCCGAGACTTTCCGGATTGAAATCAAAGAACATGTGGATCTGCAGAAACACCACCTCCCTAATTCTTTGCGGTTTTAAACCTGAAGGATTGATTTAAGATACTGTGTGCAGTGAACACTTCAGTTTTACGAAAAACCCACCCTCTTTAAGGATTTTTAGAGAGAGCGAATTAAATAAATATATCGAACACTTAGTTTTCTCACGAGCTGAGAAAACAAATGTGAAGTTTCATTAGATACGAAATATCAGGCAAAATAACATAAACATCGCATCCATCACAACCTCATTCAGTTAATTAAATTCAGATGCTCAGCTGAGTAATTTTAATTAGTAGTACTGGACATATTTTCGAGTTGTCTGGAAGCAGGAGTTCTCAATAATTTATCCTCCTTTCCTGGAACTCAGAAATATATTTAACTATTTGATTTTAAATGGCTGTGCCCATAAATGATGAATTATTGTAACAGTTTGTTTGTGATTAACAGGTAGCTAAATAGGAACGGAACTGGGCTAGCACTGTTAACTGCAACTCGTCGCTGGAAGATGTTAGCTTGATGGAGTCTTAATAAATTTTTTTTTCTTAATCAAATCTCAAATGCAGATTACTGTAATTGTTATTTTCTTGTTCTTTTCAGATGAGTTAAGGTTGCATTTCAACTCGCTTACAGCATTCCCAAGTGACCTCGTGAAATCATGGAGTTCTTTTTTCATCTAGAGTGGTCGCTGTACTGTTGACCTCAGCAACTCACAAAAACTACGGACTGACTTTTTCTTGGAAGCAGGAACTGAGAATGGACATTTCTCAATATTCTGTCAATTGAGAATGGGTTGTTTTGTTTGCTCAGATCAAGAAGGTCCTTACCAAACATTTGCAACAGGCTTTTCTCCTAATGCTGTGTTCTCTGGTGGCTCAGGCTGTGCCCCACACGTGTTTCTCGCTCTGCCTTCTGTCTGCCTTCTACCTCCTGTCTCCAAACACACACACAGACACACACACACACTCTGTGCACAACAACGCTGAGCTGAGGGAATCCTTTCACACCTCGTGCCTTGAGCAGTCCCATCTCTGCCTTCAATAATACAGGGACTTACTCATGTTTTGATCTGGCAACGGCTCGTTTTCAGCAGTAAACTGCAATGGCTTCCCACGGTTGTCTTGAGTAACGAATATCCTGTGGTCTTAGCTAAATTACACCTCGCTCATAACCACTTAATACACACCATTTTTTTTCACAGTTATAAGCATTGCTAAAATTGGTAATTCAAGTACCGAAGTCTAAGAAACGCCCCCACGGTTTCCTTTTCAACCTTGGTTTACCTCCTAGGCACCATTAAACACTGTTAATTTTTAATAGCGCGCTAATAACCCATTCGTAACATGGACCGCATTACTGGGGAGTCGCTCACCGACGGAAGCAGCAGCACTCTGCCGACTGCCGACTGCGAATGGTACAGAGGATTGCAAAAAGCAACGCACAGACTTGTGCTCGAGGTAGCAGAATACCTGCCTGAGCCGCAGAGTTCTTTGGTTTGTTCACCATTCTCCTGACATTAGACAAGCCTAAAGCACAAAAGGTTTGCCAGAAATGCGACACCACGTGCAATTTTTTTCAGTCTAATCCAGTCGATAGGGCAGCTGACAAAACACTGTGTTCGTGGTTTCCATAATCTCAAAAGCTGGATGCTTGCTATCGCTAAGATTCTCATGCATAATTTTGGTTTAACAGTCAAAGCTGTTCGTACTTTTTTATAGGAAGAAAGTAAAGTGCCACTGCTACGCTGCCTGCATGAGAGCTCAACCTGAAATTACGATGTTCCATTTTTCCTGTAGAACATCTGCGAAGTATAATTATAATTAAGCACATCTTGAATATTAATTGTTCTAATGGCACTGATGTAATGTCCTAGGATACACCGAATCAGTTCTGTTTCAAAGTACTGTTTTATTTAAGAGCTTTGCCAGATGTTCTAATCATTTCGCTTAGATTTTTCCACCAGGAAAACAGTTGCTGAGACTTGTGAATCTCCTGCTTTTGCCAACTGTCAAGGAAATAATTTCATCCCCAAAGAGAAGGCGAAATCTCTAAGAATCTTCTTTCAAGGGGGGGGAAAAAAAAAAAAGAGAGAAGTGATGTTTCAGAAACATTTGTATTGTTGCTGGTTTATAGAGGATTTTGCTGAGAAAAATGCAAATACTGTAATCTTGGGCAACCATGATCCTTTTTATTTGGTCATCAAATTAGGTTTTTAATTGCATCTTATTTTTCCACTGGATCATGCAGCAGAAATTCAACACACTTTGTTTCAGGGTTATAGAAATCACCATTTTAGAGGCCCATAACCTTAGCCAATACATCACTGTACCTTTAATGACTTGAGTGGTCACATGCCAGAATAGAGCATCTGAGGATCTGATCTCTCGCTAAACAACTTTTGTAATAGCGGGGAGAGACTCTCAAGAACTGCTCAAACTTAAACACATTTTACAGTTACCGATTCTCATAGTCCCAGACTAGTAAATGTAAATTCACTTGCATTACTTCATAGCTGCACTACCTTTAATGTGTTATCGTAGCTTATTTATGAAGAACAGTAATAGAAAGGCCTTTGCATCAAGGTCCAACAATGACAATGAACGACTTGAGCGTGAAACTATGGCTTCAGTAAGAACCCTATTTGCTTGACATATTTGTTCTGCAATAGTTCTTTCAATGTAACCACTAATAAAAAAATATGCTGCATACCACAGTAGCAAAGGAGTTGATCTCATAATGTGTCAAGTGCCTTTCAAGAAACAATGAGTTTCTTATTCGGCATTGTTTTCCGCAAGAATACAGACTCCATGGAGTGGGTTACAACTTTTAAATCCACATGAGTTTAATATGCACTTGGCAGATTTTGGCATCTTGAGCACGGGTTGGATGAAGACAACCTCCAGACATTCATCCAACCTCAGCCATCTTGGGACTCTGAATGAGTGGTTCATAAGTTGCATCAGGGGAAATTTAGGTTGGATATCAGGAAAAATTTCTTTACACAGAGGGTCATCAAGCATGGGAACAGGCTGCCCAGGGAGGTGGTGGAGTCCCCATCCCCGGAGGTGTTTTAAAGCCATGTGGATGTGGTGCTGAGGGACATGGTTTAGGGACCCTGGCAGTGCAGGGTGTATGGTTGGACTTGATGATCTTAAAGGTCTCTTCCAACCAGATGATTCTGTGATTTATTCGCGGAGAGAGACAGCAGCACTGATTGCCAGGATTGTTTCATAATGAACACGACAAATTCCAAGATGCAGGCCAACATCTGCTTGGGCTTTGGCTGGAGGAGTTCTTGGGTAAGCAAGTTTGAAGTTCATGCATAGGTAAGAACAGTAAGAGCGCTCTTTCGATCACAAAAGACAACAATGTGCACTTGTTTTGCCATGTTCAGTTTACGCAATATTCACCTGCACAGAAATAATTTTAATCAGCATGCAGTAACCAAGGTGAGTTTGGCTACCCTCGTAAAAATCGGGATCAAATTATTCTGCCAGTACTGCGCTAAGTGCAAACAGAAAATGAATTGTGCTAACACTTCACTGTGCCAACCACATACTCATGTGACAAATGAGGCATAAATGAGTACTGAAGTCCCAGATGACACAAACATTATCCTGTCCGTATTCTGTTCGTAAGGGTAAGTTCTGTGTGGGGAAATGACCTCACTCAGAGCACAAGTTAAATAGTTAAACTTTGCTGTAAAGAATTCTTACAGATCTTTTACACAGAGTATACAATAACCCTTTAAATAGGATATACCTTACTCAAAACATTTTTTTCTTCTTATATACTTTGATCAAAATTTCATAATAAATTGGTCTGAGACTGATAGTATTTATCAAGAAATGAGTTCTTGAAAGCATCTTCAAAGCAGATCATGATAGGAAGAGCAGAAGATGTAGTTCATCACCAGACTCATTAACAGATGGTATTAGCATGTGTCTCACAAATAACAAGGAAAAAAATAGAATAAAAAAATAATTTTTCAAAGGTGGCCAGTGTTTCTAATATTAATTTATGTGTTAAAAGAAAAAAGTGAAAAAGATATGCAGTAACAAATGTCATTGCAATGAAACTCTAAGAAAAAAGGAAAGTTTCACCCATATTTTTCCAAATGTTACAATTGTCCCTGTTCTGCTTTCTTGTAAGATATATTTAAAAAATTATCAAGGTTTAAAACCTTTATCTTTGCATGTCACTACTGTTATTTAATCAAGATACAACTGAAAATGAAGGAAAAAAATAAAAGCGTGATACTCAGAAAAAGAATACCCACTGTGTCAAACGTATTTTTTAATCTTATTTTTCTCTTATTTTTGATAAGAGAATACATTGCCTGTTCCAATAAACCTTTAACTACTTAGATAAAGCAGAATAATTTTACCGGAAAATACAGAAAGATACCCTAGTTAATAGTCATCTGTTCGTTTTGATTCACGAGGTAATGAGAAAATACTGTGGCACTACGACTTTTTCAATTGTCTTTGAATGCTTCTGTGGTGACTACATATACGTAAATGCATACTAGACATCAGTAACCATTGAAAAAGTTCTAAAAAAAAAAAAAAAATCAACAGAAATTGGAAAGTATGCAAGTTGCAAGTTCCAGCATGATAAAAAGGATGAGCAATAATTCCTCTATTTTGAATACATAGCTGCGAACACGGTACTTCCCTAAAATACACTCTGTATTATGCCCACAAGTGTATGCTAAAGACAAAAAAGCATATAAATAATGTAATATATATATATATAAACAATGTAAACCTGAACTGAACCTACAGATAATTTTTAAACTACAATGATAAAACCAGGATATTTAGAAGTGCCAATTCTTCTGCCAGGACACAGTTTTGCTATAAAATTTCAAACAACAGGTTTTTTTTGCATTTCTGTAATACCTGATTCTAAAATTAATTACCTCACTACGTGAAACACCTAATACAAGGAACAGACATTTATTCAGTGTGGTAATAGAAGATTTAAAAGATTAGCAAAAGTTTCTGTAACTAAATAAGAACTAGTTTTCTGACGTATTTATAGTTTTTATCCCAGAATTTAATCACAAGAACTCAGCAGAAGAAATCCTTTTCTAGACCAATGAAGCATCAGCCGAAGCTAACACAGAAATACCTTATCAAAGCTTTGAAAAGGCTGTCCATCCAGCAAAACCGCTGTTACCCCTGAACTAGAACAATAATGTGTGTTGGGTGACTACTTTCACACTAGGACTGATTGATCTTGACTTGGCTGGTTGTTTAAGAAATACTTGCTAAGTGCCACAGGTAAGGGGTTTATTCCCTTTTTTTGAAGCTTTCATTTAACAATAGAGCACAAGGCAGTGCTTCGCAAGTGTTAACAAACCTCAGTCTTCAGCTGATGAAGAAAGAAGAGAATTAATCCCATTACCTCTACTAACAGAACGTGTGCGCCAACTAGTAACTCCAAACAAATGAGCACATGAAAAAAACAATGGAGGTTTCCAGAGTTGTTCATTACAAAGTAGACTTGTGTGCTACATCATTACCGTGATTTTCAAGCAGGTCTGTGACCTTACAATCTCACAAGCTGTATTATCAAAATCTATTTTCCAATGGCTGGTTTGGAGAAGTTCACAGAATGACAAGTGAGGCTGCAGCTCCATGACTTCAGTTCTCTCTAACTGCCTTCTCCCTTTGGGGAACTTCACAGCTGTCACCGCATCAGCAAAACAGATGGGAACATTTTTTATTGCAACAAAGAAAGTGAGCGTACAGTGCACTCGCTTCCACAGAGAGCAAAGGTTCCCTTTAATGGGCTCATTGCATTCTCATTTCCATAATTAATTCTGTTAATCAAGAGGCTGAAGTTTAATCTTACATCTCCTTCCATAGTCTACACCAAAGACTGATGGCTTCACTGTTTCATCAAGACTCGCACGGATAACTGCTGAGCAAGACAGAAGTTTCCACAAACAGCAACAGGTCTGCTTTTGTCCAAGGCTTGGACTGCAAAAAGCAACGTAATTAAGGAATGAACTCTAATCCTGCACAAAAACTCCCTTATTTTTAGTATTACCTTGCCATGAAAGAGAGTCATCAAACTTCATAGTCAACAACAGCCACAACTTTCAATGGGTCCTGCTCTTTAGCTGAACATCAAAGTGAGAATATCAAGTAATTTCTAATTATAAGCAACCAGAGGGAGCAAGACTATTCCTTGTTAAATATATTTAATGTTAAAATATCTTTCCCTTTCCAGGGGAATGCATATCTCCAAATCCTTCTGTTCTTCTCACTCTCAAAGCAAGTTCCTCCGAAAGCGCTTAACTGAGGTCACTGTGTATAACTTCCGTGAGCAGCAGAAAAGCACAAGGACCGAAAAACTACAAACAGTTGTTCTAGAAGTCCTAGGAAAATATCTATTTCTGTACTTAAAGTGCTATTAATTTTCCTTTCCCTATCAAGAATATATGCAAATTGAATGTATTTTTAAAAACGTTTTATGCAAATGTTAGATAGCCATAAATAACACTGCGTGCGCCCTGTCTGGTGTGACACTTTTCTCTCAAAAAGGGGCGATGTGGTGTACTTTTTAAATCTCATGCATTATGAAGGACTCCTGAGATGTAAAGCACTCAAAGGGCTTCCACTGACAAAAGATGCCCCTAATAATAAAGGGCAAACACCTAGGTTCATAGCATAGCCATAAAAAATATAATTTAACATATTAGCACATGGTTCCTTACATTTATTACTACCTATTTTAACTCCGAAGCAACACTGTTATGACTTCCATTTGTTTTATCCAAATTTCCCAAAGCATTGGCGCAGTTTGTACCACAAAAGCTGACGAGAGACATCTATCTACTAAATAGTACTACTGACCTACTTTTACTTTAAAGAGCAATCTCTCACTTAACTTTATACCTCACATGAGGCAGGCTCCACTGAGAAACGTAAAGGAATCTAGCTTTGCAAGACTGCCAGTAAAACCTGTTTAGTTTTGGACAGTGTGAGCGATAAACAATCATTACATTTATCCCATTCGATACACTATTTTTTGTTAATTACAACAATATCTCCTATGTTGCGTGTATCTTTTTTCAGCTGAGAAGGAAAAGTAAGTGTGGGCAAAGCAGTATGGCTGGGAAAAAGCCAGCTAGGAAATTATCCTTGAGTATAGTTCAACATCATCAAATTCTTATTGATTTCAAATTGTCAGAGGTTGACAAACACGTAAAATCTCTTTCTCTTTCCTTCTGATTTCATTACTTAACGTATCAGGATGAATGACAGTTTTCTAATGTGCTTATTTGCTGTCATCATGCTGTTGGACACAGAGCAAATAGCTTCTAGCCTTTTTTTAAAAGGAGACATAATGAAAATGGAAAATGGCATGTGCTACTGAAAATACTTGTTTACTAAATAAGGTTTGCTAATATTATTTGAAATAAGTTATCTTAAACTGAGAGTGAAGCAGAAAATAGGTTCTAAATTTCTATGTCATCTTGCAACTGCCATTCTCTTTACTTCAAGACTAAAAGTGGTATTTTCCTTAGTGAAGGCAAAATGTCCACTACTTGCCCACTAGTGGCAGACGTTCCACAGGCAGTCTGGTCAGGCTTCATACAACATACTTCAGTGATAATTGCCTCAGAGAAGTAGGCATAGTTTCATGCGGCTTTGATCCTCTATTGATCTGCAAACACTTCCAGTGAGACTGCTGGTTACTACAAGCAAATAATTAAGTGCTGAATATTTTTGTCCACCAACATTAAACACAAACATCAAACGTTCACTACCATATTTCATTGGATTTCAATTATTTTCTACTACAATCCAGAGATGACATATATTTTTCTTTCGTAGGTCAGTACTGCAGAACTTTTTCACATGTGAATAAAAAAGTTACTACTACTTTAGTGATGCAGTTATTTTGTTTAAATAACGGTTGCTTCAGCAAATAGAAGTTTATATTGTGATATCAAGTGAAAAGATAAGCAAAACATAAGTACTAAGGATGAGAAATTTAAAATGCTGATATGTTGAGCTGAATAAGCAACCAGAGAGGATACGGTAACAGTGTGATGCATGCATGTGGTTTTCAGTTTCTGTGTATCAGACATCTGTTTTTGCTGAGCACATTCTTAGCACTGTTAATATTCATACCTCAATGTGAAAATTCACAAGATTACAACCATGCTGAATTTTTGCTCTTTTTTTTTTTTTTCCTAAACAGAAAGACATTCATAGCAATTTATTTTGGCTTTAAAAAAAAGGCAAACAAACAATATTTGGTCAATATATGACCAAAAGACTAGAATAATAAAGTGAAATATTTAGGATTCTTTGTGCCTGTCTAGCATTGAAGAGAACAAATAAAATAGATTGATAATTTTTTCCTCAATTATTATTTTTTTTAAAAAAAATCTATAGAGTCTTTAAAGATAGTACTACTCTAGTTTTCATCGTGGTGAGAACCATCTAAAAATTTCTCATGTTTCATGAACATAGGTAAGCATATTTAATCAAACTGAGGAAAATGGTTCATGGAAAAACAAGCATAAATGAAGATACAAATGTCTTAATCAGAATTTTTAAAACGCTGACAAATGGCTGAAATTGTAGCATACAACCCGAGTCTTGCGAGAACAAAGACCTTGTGATTCAACTTCAAAGAACAGATCTTAAATAAAAAATGATAAATACCTGAGACAGTAGGTTTGACAGCCTACGCTGTCTGGTGTGACATTACATAAATTACTGCAATCCAAAATGAAAAGGGTATCATTCAATCTTCCACTACCTAAGAGACCTTGAGCTATTACTAGTTTCTGAACAATCTCTACAAGTTTAGTCTCATACAGGAAACGATAACTATCTCCCCACTCTTGGTTATAAAAAACCCAAACCAAACCAAATAACCCAACTAGTTCATTTTCTGCTTATATTTAACACTGAATCTCAAAACTCCACCTAAAGTTTGCAGAAGTTTGAAGTCAAGGGCAAAACAGCATGCATCCTTCTCCAATGACATCTAGGCAGGAGACTCAGCCCTCTGTTTCCTGCCAAGAATCGGGAGGACTTGGCGTGTGTGAGCCCTGCAGTGTAGAGTGAATAAGAACTGCGCTCAGCTTTGTGATACTGCTTGCACACCTGTCTGCTACACAGAGACAGGGATGTACACAGAGTGTGCAATCCGCATTCAGATTATGATTTCCTGCACAGTGGAGTTTCCTGTGAATGAAGAAAGTTGGGAAGTAGTGGCACCTACTCGGGGTAGCAATTAGTTTTCTCCCCCCCTGCCCCTTTAAAAGATCAATCCAAGCAGTACTGAAATCAGAGAAGTTCAAGACCATTACCTGCTCTCTGGGAACGTAATTTAAATGAATGGAGCCCTACTACTGCCTTAGTGGTACTGGGCTTTGACTAGCGGATAATCCAGCTCCAGGGGTTTCACCAGTGGGCTGTACAAACCAAGTAACTCACTACAGATGCATTCCAGAGAAGCTAGTGAGAGCAAATAATCGGTTTTGTATTTCTTTTCTAGCACACCTCACAATAACTGTCTCTCAGTACATAAACATGTTGCGTTTAATCTCGTGCACATCACTTCAGCCCTGGATTATCCCTTGGGATCATTCCACACACTTCAACCCCTGGCCCTGGGATTGCTAGAGGATTAAGCTCGGTCTGAAACGGCTCTTAGACATACAAAATGCTACTTGAATATTGAAGACTAGATCCTACATTTTTCTCAAGGTTTAATTTTTTGAGACCACTACTTTATTGTAGAATTTAAAGTTTCAAGAAGAACCTTTTCAATGAGGCTGTTACAGTTTTGCTTGGAAAAGACACTGATATTTGGGACTGAAAGGAACGATGGTGAGCTTCCAGACGGAGTCGCTGTCAAACAATACGCACAGCAAGCGTCAGCCAATGACTCTCGAACACAGCCTACAACCTGTAGTTAACATACAATGTCAGGCACAGAACCGAATTTAATTACCCCCAGCAAAAGAAAAACCTGTCCAATCTCTTACCAATCAATTACAGTGATCCAGCAGACACGCTCTTTCATAAATCCTACTTACAAAATTAACCTCACCTTGCCTGAACACAAGTCCCTGCAACAGGGACTCAAAGCACCCAAAACAATAATCAATATGCCACACTGTGAAGTCAGGCGCAGGAAATAAGTCGAGGTATTTTCACGTCTCATGAAAAACACCCTGAAATATGCATAAAATATATATGAACCAGGAGGAAATACAGACAAAAATAATGAAACGTGAATAGATTTTGAAAGTGAAAAATATCTCCTGTACTATAAGAATAAGAAAAGCAATCTGTGTGGTGGGAGAAACTTGAAGTATCCTCACAGCCCACAACTCATGCCACAGGAAAAGCGGCATTTGCTGAGAAGTATGCCCGAGGAGGAGCAGGATAAGCTTATTTCTCTGGAACCAAGACCAACCATCACAGTGGCTACACATACTCAGGGAAGGGGAGGGCCAAAATCCCTCATCCATACATTATATCAGGTAATGATAAAGATTAAAAAAGAACATTTTACACTGTTCACCAAACAAGACATTCTTGTTCTTGATTTCTAATAGACTTTTAAATAACTTCCTGTAACTTATGAAAGTTATATGCCACTACAAGCACACTTAAAAAAAAAACCAACGAACTTTTGTATATATTCAGTAGCCTTTGAAGGTATTATTTCATCACACTGCAGTCTACTTTTACATAGCAAAAAAAGTTCTTCTTTCCTATAGATCATCTAAGGTGATGTGGAACATCTGATCAGGAGAAAAAAAATATACATGACCAGATACCGTGAACAATTTTAGAAAAGAAAACAGAGCTCTTGGACTAAAGTTAAATAAAATTCGCCACAACTGAAATTACAACAAAAATGGAACTAGTAAACTACAGCAGATTTGACACAAATAATCTAGAGACCTATTCAGGGAGACACAGAGGGGGTACAAAAATTCCTCGGTGTGCGTGAGTGGGAGGAAAATCTTGCTCAGATGAGCAGCCTGGAAGTGTTACTGGGCAAGGATCTTTAACAGAGGTAGTATGAGAAACCTAATAAAGACTTGAATAAATTTCTCATTTTGGAGTGAAAGCGCTATGGGAAAAAGAAAAGGAAGTTATACTTGACTCTTTTCAAGTAGTTCCTGGCGCTGCCTTTTGCAGCAGTAGGAGCGAAGCCAGAAACAAGGAGTTTTTACAGGATGGAAACTATCAGAAATGGGGCAGCACTATGGTCACAAGACAGCTCAGCCCTGAGTGAAATTTCATGTTGCTACCCATTAACTTTTACCATTATTTCCATTGGGGACCCAGACAATATTCCCCTATGATTTCCCTCGTTTTTGGGTTTTTTTTTTAAACTAGGTCTGTATGATTTGCAAAGTGAATTTAAACCGGGCAGCTGCTGGTAGTTAGACGCATTCTTAAAAGCATCTGACAGAAGTTCACTGAAGCATGCTGTCGAGCATCCACAAAGCCTTTGGAGTTACCCCAACTACTGTGTCCTCCTAGCAGGAGAGAACAGATAACTTGGGGTTTGTTTAGAGGCATCTGGATGGAAATCTCTAACGAGCCAAAGAAATGCTAAACAAGCATCTCTAACGAGCCAAAGAGGTGCTAAATGGTACACATAAGTAAATTAGACTATGGAAATACTATTAAAGGACAAAAAAGTTCTTACCAGCCACAAAAGTATTAAAACGATCACCACCTTCTCCTCACAGATTGTCCTTAGTCCACTGTTACCTGAACAAGAATGAATAATGAAATTAAAATGCCAATTAAACTTCATTTCTGTACAGGTTCTATAAATGAATCCGAATCTTAAAAAAAACCCCAACCTCTACCCATCAACACTGAAAACACAGATTTTCCACAAAATAAAAGTAACCTTTGCCGTTTTCTGCTTTCTTGTGTCATACTAAATAATAGCAGCCCACACTTTTCTTAAGCATCGACCAAAACACAATTAACCATCAGACAAACAAGAAGATCTTTTTTCTATCCTTTGTTTTTCTATTCTTCTGGGGGAATTTGCTTTGAGTGAAGGTTTCCCCCTCTGCTCCTAACGTCTGGGCTGCCTTGTCCTTCAACCTCCCCCTTCCATTTGTTCTGGCGTTGCTGTACTTTGGTGCTCCTGCTTTCCTTGGTTTGCTCTGCTCCACAGCCAGTGACTCTTCAGCACCTGACCCTCCCTAACCACCAGAACACTGTCCATAGAAGCTCATTCTCTCCCAAAATAATTTCATAAACTGTCTTGACGAAAGGCACATTAGAGGCTCCTAGAGCCACAGGTCCACTGAAGCAGGAAACCTGACTGTAAGATAGAATTATTTTTCTCCCATCTTTCTGCAGCTTAGCATGACAGGTAATTTGCTTAAAGAAAAACAAAAGACTCTGAATGCAGAGTTACTTTTAGGTGAATAGATGGAGGTTAATCTGACATAACACCCTTCGTAAAGGTCTAAGAAATGAAATCCTGATCCTGCTCTTAAACACACAAGCAGCAGCATCAGAGCTCCATCCTGAGCTCACCACTTCTATTAACGTCAATGGGAACACAATTAGTGCTCTGCACAATCTGCCGAAAATACCAACCTACATTTCTAGAAGAAAAATATTCAGGCTATGAACCATGTACAGTATAACATATATATAAACAGAGCAAGCGGTGCAGAAATTACGAACAAACAAGTGACTATTCATATCTGCCATGTAATTTCTTTCATCGCATCTATAATTAGCTCTTTATATAGTTTTTAAAAACTGTTTATATACAAGTCACCAGAGGCAAACAAAGATTGGATCTGATCCGTACTCACACAACATCAAAAAGCACAAGCGTAGTTTCCAAATTCTGTTCTTACTGGGGAAGCTAAGGAAAAACCCCACATCTTCAATTTGTGCTCATAGCACTGGGATTGTCCATGGTGAATAAAATTGAGTGTAAATTTGAAAGTGACTTTAAACTATAAGATTGACTTCCCTTACTCTAATGGTGATTTCAGGTGGCAAAGGGTGCATTCACCTCATCCAGACATCGCTAAATCTACTGCCTAATTCAGTCTCAGCTCATGAGAAACTACATGTGCTAGAGCACTTCATGGAGGCAGAGCATTACAAGCGTACTAACAACACAAAAAAACGTTTTCTATGTTTTCCCTTTGAGTGAAATTTCTTCCTTGTATATCTCGACTTGTTCATTTTATTCTTTACTTGACTTAACATGAAGATGCCTGGAAGCAGTAAAATATTTCCTCTTCCTTATTCTACTGTCAGCAGCATTATGTTGACCTTATCAGACAAATTTATGGTGACAATTTTCTCAAACTGTATTCTCTCGTGAGCTACTATAATGTGCATCTTTATATTAGCTGGTGTAATTTAGACGTGTAAGGAATTTTTTAATTATTAATTTTATCCCACTTTAAAAGTATATATTAAAGCTGGAAAGAAATCCCTGGACAAATAAATCTGTATTGCACTTTATGAATAATACCAATAAATAAATATTAATGCTTCTATTTCATTTATATTTCAAGATTAAAGCTATGAAGCTTGAGATTCCAAATAATTAAGGTTACAATTGCCTAATGCTTCACACTAAAATGTTACAGCACTTTTTCAGGTTGAGAGCGAGCGGAGCTGCTGCTTACACCACCACAGCACAGTAAGAATGAAACAAAGGCACCGCTGACTTTGTGAATCAGTGAAACGGGAATTACATAATGACATTTCGGTCCGGTTGAAAGAGAGCTTCTAGCGGCACCAGAGATCCACAAAGCTTTCAGATGACGGACACTCACTAATTATTCCAATAGCATTTTTGTTGTGCAGCAAAAGGAGAAAAACAAGAATGCGGATAAAATTGTTCAGTAATATAAGGCTGCACAAATTAAACCAAATTCCATTTGCAAAAAAGCTTAAAAGCTCTTCCTTAAAACAGCATTAACATAATTTAATTGATACTAGATAATTCATTTGAACCAACTTAATCTTGCTGCAGACTCCAATGGAAATGTCAAACAATTAATCTCACATTTGCTGCCAGGCTCCACTTAGAAACAAAAACTTTGTTCTCACAGAAAGAAAAATGTTTGCAGTACATAACTGGTGATCTACAGTTCACATCCAGCAACGCACTTCAGCACAGGCATGTCTGAGCACAAAAATAATTCACCTCTTGTTATCAGAGCTGTTTAAGCTCTCCAGTAAACGAGTATGTGCTCCATGAAAAAGAGCCTAACTGGGAAAAGTGTCCATGTGACTCGTCCGCTATCCTCACTTCCGAGAGGTGCCTCAGGAGAAGCAGATGCCCATGCTTGGGAAACCCAGACTCAAAGGAAGCACTTAAACCCTGATGGCTTCCAGACCACCCTGGCATCGTCCCCACCTACCCACCCACACCCATAGGCACAATCCCAGTGCAGCACTCAGTGCCAAAGGCGTGTAGCACCTGTTTGGAAGAGTGAATGGACAGTCAGGATTAGGGAACATTATCGCACACGCACACCCCCTCCGCGCCCCACCCCCTCCCCCCCAAAAAAAAAAAAAAACCCAACCTGCTAAAGAAACCAAATATAGATTTTTTTACTCTTGCCAAACTTTTGATCACCCTCCCAGCACTCTCGGAGCTGCTCATGTATGAGAAACACTTGAGGCCATACTCTGAGGAATTAGCCTGAAATATCCAACTTTGTTCTTCCTGAACATCTTTTCTTGCCAGAAGCCTTTCACTTGCCCAGTTCCCCACGGCAGGCTGCTGTAAACAAGGAGCACTGAAGAGCTCACCTTCTAGCTGATAAATTGCCGCGTCGGCTTAATCCCACTAGCACGTATCAGCTCAGGAAGTTAGACTTCTGAAATTCAACTTTCTAAGGCTTTTCTGGTGTTTTGGTTCAGAAAAAAACTGTCTCCCTTTGGTGTTAATTTTAGGAAGGCTGGTTGAGAATCTGTGATATGCCATGGGGAGTCCCCACTCCAGAGACAATTCTCTCATGAGGATCTTTGTTTTGACTTCTTATTTCTTTGTTGCTTTGCTTTTCTGTCATCTCTTTTAAGTGTTTGTCGGGATAAGCCTTAAAGAGAGCCTACAGGGATGTTACAAAGGGGAAACTGAAGAATAAAAATCAAGCTTCGTAGCTCATAGAGTCTATTTTTCTTTTTTCGTATGGAAATCTATGGCTAAAGAACAATCTTCTCTGTGACCCCTGAAAGAACGATACAACTGTAGGACCTTACAAGGAGGATCTGAATTGCTCTGTGCAGCTGGGCTTAGCTGACATTGTTACCTGTTTAGAAGGAGGGAGCCAGAACCACAGGAGTAAAAGTGACCTTTATGATGGATGTTTTACTTTGCAAATAAAACCTCTTGAGTGAAGGAAAACTGCTTCGCTGTGTCTCAGCATAGATCTTGTCCCCTTGCTCTCTAGGTACTACCGGTAGAAAAGGACTTTGAGATTAAGGAGACAATAAAATTTCCTTCTCACTTTGAAAGCTGGGGGAATAGCTTCTGTGTCAAGGAAGCAATAGAGAGGCTTTGGGAAAAAAAAAAAAAAAGTAAAATCCAGCCACATGGCATTTCTTGCAACTCCCTCAGCTGCTGTGGTATGGACTCACCCATCTGTTATCAGACAACACTTTCACTACAGCTCCGAATTGTTCAGGGTGGAGATTATTCACATGTCAGCTGGGACTTGGTTTCAGTTTAGCCTGCTCAGCCATCCTGGCAAAACATTTTTCATGAAACATTTGGGAGATGAGTTTCTACGGTCTGTCAATTATGATAAAGGAATACGAAAGGGACACGTTCCTCAAAACATTACTTCAGAGCAGCTTTTCTTTTCTCTTTTCTTTTTTAAATTTAATTTTATGTGGTTTCGGCGATAAAAAATGGAAAAATGAAAGTTATTTTACTTCTACAGAACTTTTAAGAAGTCCTGTGTGAATTCTTCATGTCTGTGTCCTGAACGTGACACCGAGAAAGAAATGCCGAGAGCTCTGTTGCAGAACTGAGGCCACCCAGCATCAGCAAAAAGACCACACCTGCCTCTCCCACCAGTGCTGGGCTCTGCCCCATGACCAAAGGCAATCTTTATTACGCACCAGATTTAACTCGGTCATTTCTGTACGGGTAACTGAAGGAGACACACGACTCCCACAAAAGACTTATTACTGCTATGTCATGTTTTCTTTTACTCACGTTAATCTCCCCGGTGTCCGTTATTGATTTACGTACAAAAGATGGTGAACTGAATCAGCTTCTTCAAATTATGCCCATAAGCAATGAGTACGGGAAGAGAAGTCATTTAAATTTTAATGTAGACTCATGCCGAAAGTATTTTAACAAGACGGCATCAAACCAAAGTAGGCAGAATCCTGAGATATTCAAGAGAAAAATAATCTGTTTTGAAATCAAAATTTCCCATTTGAATGAGTGCCCACAGTACTCCCCACCTGTATTTCTGCTTCCCAATTAGTATTTGGGTTTTGTCGCTGGGCAAGCTGCCAGCGCATGTAGTCCACACTACCTGACTGTGCTGCTCTTCTGTGAAAGCCACCTAAAACGACATTGAATAGCATTTTTACAATAGTAAGAGTCGGCAGAACAGCCTACAGCAAGCACCAGAAACAGCCATCAGAACACAGGTAAATGATGGGCAGCCCAAATTCATGAGATTGGACAACATTTGACTTCTACTGTAAAACAACACTGTCTCTTCATAAAGATACACGTGCATATTAGACACATATATTAAATTTTTTATATTTTTCCTCTCTAAATAAAAATAGGACATGGTGACAAGTATTCTTTATTAATCCTACCAGCTGGACTCAAATATATTGTATATGTCAGTTCAAATCTGGGACTGTGTTCGGCTGGTATCTCACTTTATACATATAAAATATTCATACTTGGGAAGTATCTAAAAACAGGCCATTTGAAATACAGCATTGTATTTCACCAAGCTAATCCTAGACTGAAAAGCAAGATACTCTATTGTACAGTTAATTTCTCAGTCATCTTGAATGAGCTTGAAGGATCAGAAACATTTTGGCCCTTCTCCGGTGTTTGAGTAGTGGTACGCTCTGAACCAAACCTTACACTTCTGAAGCTTCTTCCAACGCTCTCGTTTGTCTCCATGCTTGCACAGTACTGTCCAGTACTTTTTTTCCATGACTGTACAACTGGAAACCAGGGATGTGCTTAGTGCCTGCCCTTGGAGACCTTTGCATACTGGTGAGACAGGTTTATCACTGTCATAGAGGCAGAAAGGAGAAGCAAATGGTACAGTAAGTCATTCTATGTAAGCGTACGCAGATTATATACGGGGCCAGCAGCATTTAGAATGTCAAACCTAAATGCTACACATATATATAGTAGTAGCTACTCAGGGTGCTCCACCTGAACACAGTGGCCAAACAACTTGTATATGCCTGTATAAGGCAGGAGGAAACCACAGAACAAACTTGCACTCCTATAGCAGTAAATGGCTTTTGATATTGAATCTTTCAAGGACTGAACACATTGCTGATAGCAGGCCATTCCCCTGCAGTAATAGAAGATTATAATGTCTGTGATAATGTCAGAGGGCTAGATGTGCAGCATTAACCAACGCAGCAGCCAACAGTAATGTATGAGGCCGTTCAACTAATTTTCAAGGCTTACTCACTTCACAACAGCCCTCGATAAACTGCAAATCCAGTTTAATAGATGAGCTGAGCAATCAATCATTCAGAAACAAGATGCAGAGCAGTCCTGGTGAACACACGGAAGGCAATTAGATGCCACCGTTTGTGAAATAATATTGGTGGGAATTCTTCTCCCTCATCTGATTTATTTCTGTCAATCTGCAGTTTAGATTCTGTCTCATGATTAACTCCTTTGTCCTGAGTTGCCATATAAATGTAACACTGGCATTATTAAATGCTTCTGAAAGTAATTCTGAACCTCGCAATTGCTAAGGAAATTGATTAAAGAGAGACAGCTAGCACTGCTAATTTGCAACTGGCTATTTTTAATGACAGACTGATAAAATGAAATGCTAAGCTTGAGGATAAAACCCAGTTTATGTAACACGTTAACTTGTACTGAACACATTTGCATAAACATTTGTAGGATAAAATGAGCCCTTGGGCAGTTCAGAACATTCAGGCTGGCTGGCTTGGAAGAGAAGCTAGATAAAAATATAGTGACTGCACTACCGAGTTACAATGTCAAAAGCACCCATCTAAAGTCATAATCTGCTTAACCTTTTTGTCAACTAAATTTTTAGCTTGTGCTCTGCTTCAATGCCAGCAATTAAACTCATGGGAGAGAGTTCAAAGAACCAATGAAGAAAATATTCAAGGACAAAAGAAGTGAGCAAGTTCAGACACATGTAATTCAAACAAGTACAAAGTAAAAAGATAGGTTGTGGTTTCCAAATGCAGTATCTGAAAGATGGAAAATCCAAGGTGGACGATAATTGCTTTGAGAAACAAAAGTGTGTCAGGAATACCAGGATGATATGAAACAGAAAAGTTCTATAAAACAGGTTTGAATAAATAGCAGATCACCTTTTTTGCCCAAAAGGGAGACAGAAAAAGTCTTTGAAGCAATCAAAAGATAAAAATCTGCACCGATTGCTCTCCCGAAAGCAGGGTAAAACTGAATGCCTATGTCCTCATGAACAGATAGGAGAGATTTCTGAAAACCCTCCGAAAAGCAGGTTTAAGACAGAGAGAAAAAGAAAAATATTATTTCTATAAAGAATTTTATATCCTCATTTCATTGGAACTGTGTTAAGAGAAAGTTTAAGTGATCATTATTTTAAAATAACTCAGATTATAGTAACAGAGACATACTTAACGTAAACACTGCAAATGGATCAGGTTTACTGACAGTGCATTAGAAACACTCTCAGAACCCTGAAAACTGATTATTTGCATTTTGAAACCTATGCAAATCAATTGACTACAGCTAAGCAAAAGGTGAGATTTAATTTTACAGTAATTTAGGAGTTTTCAAAACACGCACATTTGACAGAGTTTCGAGTGTTTACCCAAGGACAAAAGCAAACCTCTTGAACACTAGTTTGTGAGAATGGGACACAGCACTGATACATCTATATTCAGACTGGACTTTGGGTTTGGAAAAGAATGTCTGAGCTGCCAATATATGCAGTTCAAATGGTATTTCTTACCTGTTGCTAGACTTGACATCTGAATGCTTGATGAACCTCACACAAGGATCTATTCCCAGACAGCATGGTATAGACGCTATAGTCCTGAAGAAAGAAGCAATTTTGTAGTTCATGAGCTTCAGCATCTACCACAATTCTACAAAAAGGTAGAGGTATATCAGCTTCAAAATTCTGGACTTCCAATAAAAACCACAGAGATGCCCATATCAGATACATGAGCATATGGTTTTATCTCAGGAAGCTCGTACCCTGTGATAAAAGTTCTCACCCCGTGCTGATATAAACATCCTGAAATGAACATATTGACACACAGTAATTTGCTGTAAATCCACATTTGATTTTCCATACAAAGTGGTCTACTTGAAAAATCATCTCCGGAAACATCTCAAGTGAGACGGAAATGTCTATTGTATTTTGTTTCACACAGAAATACTTTGAACCACTGTGTAACTGAGTTTGCCAGTATTGGGGAGTATTTTGGGAGTCATTGTTTTCGTGGTTTGCCAAGATCTTGAACAATAATTTTATTTCAAGCAATTTTCAAATGACATAGTTTAAGTCAGTGCAAGACTGCAAAACGGATAAATTACAGCCTGTATTTCATTGTATTGCACCTGCATTACGTTCTTTGTAATGTCTTCACTGTTGCAAGAGAACAGAATTTTGAACACAAATATTATAGTCAAATAAATTTCTAATGCATCTTAAGGCAGAGGTTCAAAGTATAGTTAGGAAATAGATTTTCATCTCCATTCCAACTATTACCAGTTCCACTTTTTAAAAACTGATAGCTGAGTTTTCTCCAGAAGCCATCAGTCTCATGAAGTGAGAGTAAAATCTGGGCTACAACTCAAAATCAGTGGGTCCACACAAAAGTCAACATTGAGCCAATACTCAAATCCAATGCAGCACTTAATTATCTAACCAGGTACAACTACAGTAAATAGAGCTCAACAGCCATGGAAGAAAACCCCGACCTCTATGACTTACACGTAAATCAGTGGCTCTTTCCTAAGCATAACTAAGGTATGTTATAATTTTTCTCCTGCTGTCTAAATGTGATTTATGGAGATATATACTTACTTCAGAACTACTTGACTGTAGTAACTCAACAAGCAAGAAAACGTTAGTGTATCCACATCAAACAATGAACATTCCATCTGAGAATCTAAAAACTACGAATAACAAGAGCCAGTGCAGGGCTACATCTCATCTATTACGGTAATTCATTCTCCTCACCCTCTTTTTGCAAGCCGTCGCTTTTTTTTTTTTTTTGTCCCACTAGCCATTTGGGATTCGTTCATGAACTGGCAAATTTAGAACATTTTGCATAGTTATTTTTCAATAACTATAAATATCATGGCTAAAATTACATGGTTCATCCATACCTGGTTACACAAAAACATACAAAATTATTCTGGTTGATATCAAAGTAGGGGAACATCATCTTTGTCCACATTTCTTTAACAGTAACATAGATACATCATTCATGACCAGGACAGAGCCTTTGTGGCCAGGGCTGAGAGCACTGAACACAGAGCAGCTCCATGTTCAGCGGAGCCAAACCAACATCGACTCACTGTAGTGTTTCCATTCAGGTCCCTTACTCTGGCACGTGCCATGATCCCAGAACACGTGTATTAAAGAACATTTTAGCATTGTCAGAAACAACTAGAAAATTAATAAGTTAAAAGACAAAGAGAGGGCTTAGCTGGTTTTGAATGGCCAGAGTGAAGACAGGGACAGAGAGTACAACGTCTAGAAGTAAATTAAAAAATGCTGTCAGTGCCATATAGGTGGACAGAGACCATTCCAACAAAGGTAATGGAGCTGAAAAGTACCAATGTCAGTTTTCAATGTACCTAGAACTTGAAATATATTTCTCATAAGAAAATTGGATTTTGTAGGAAGAAGAACAACAGTATATATATAAAAAAAGAGATGTTAGATTCAAAAAACCAGAAGAGTACTGCTCAGGGTAATTTCCCGATTGAGTGGGGAAAATTTATGAAAACCTCTTTTAAATGAGTAATTGTGTAATTAGGAAAACAGAAAAGGTAGCAAAGATGCTAGAGTATCACTTTATGTATGGAAAATGAGTACTGCTTTCCAGAAACACACTTTGGGGAAAAGGCAAAGACTTTCACAGTCCCGGTATACAACGGAAAAGGAGAAGTCTTGAACTCATTTGCAGAAAATAATAAAACTGCATAAGATATTGCATTTTTCCTCATTGGTTCTGTATGTCTTTTTTATTGCCACTGCACGACAGAGAAATCCTTTCCCCTCTAAAGCAGAGGGGGCAGGATCCACTCCCTTTTGCTCTGGAGAGCAAAAGCCATCCCTCTATGTCGACAGACCGGCCTCTGCCCAACTGCGTCAAACAACATTTACTTGTATGAAATCATCATCAGGTTTTTACCAACGATCTAATTCTAAAATTTGTTGCTGCAACATCTCCGAATCAATCTTTGATCTTCCCTGTGGCTCTAAGTATCCCCCCACAGCACGCTGGCTCGGAGAAGTCACTTCAGAGTATTCAAATCCTTTTTTCCTTACCATAGCTCACCACAGACATTCTTTTCAGCACACTTCTTGAGTATATTCCTCATCTATTTTCCGCTTCAGACAGAAGACATGGGCTTTGTGAGAACCCTGTTTTGGAAATTCTACCTCTACCAATCAACCTACTACAGCCAATGTTTTCACGCGTTTCTGGGTCACAACGTATGAAACTATGACTACAACTGACTTCTGTTTAGTTGACGGAAGTACAAAAACTCATTAAATACCCACTAATCAGCATTTCTTTAGGGGGAGAAAACTGAATATGGATTCCCTTAACACAGACAATTACATTAATAAGGCAGCACCACCACCAAGCACCACATGGAAGCGCTGAAGTTCGCACGCACACGGGAGATTTGCAGGCCTTGTCAAATAGTTTGCTTCTGGCTATCTTCAGTCTTGTAACATTTTCACATTAATTTTGGGCAGCCTGAACTATCCCGCTTTTCAACAAGAAATCCTTGGGGCATTTTAAACACGCTGGAAAATAAATAATTAATGCATTGGACACTATTAATTAGCAAAACTCAGAAACAGCTACTGTTACAGATCCTGAAAAAGTTTTTCTAAACTTGTCAAGCTGTTAATAATAAATAGGGTGGAAACGGCCAATTAACGTGCTTAAATAACAACCTTTATAAACGGTGGAAAACGGTATTTTTTCTGTCCTTTTATACTAGAAAAAACCATAGCTGCTCTGCTACTTCAGCCCTGATACTGCCCTAACAGAAATGTGCTTTTACACTTTCAGGGGGTCTCCCTGTGAACCAGACCTACAGAACCAGACACAGTACCCGACCGTGACAATTTGTTTCAGATATTGGAAATACATGTATTCACACTTTCTGTGTGACAACGCAATTTGTTAAAAACAACATCTGAAGGTGAAGATTTATGACCATATTTACTGACAACTACAGTTTTGAAAACCACAGAGCTATAGTCGTACAGGTTGTATTACAGGGCAGAATGACTTCTCTAAGGCATCACGACAAAATTCTAACTAATTCGTTTTCTAGTCTCAACTTTTTCTAAGAAAGACTCACTTTTGTTGTAGTACTGGAAATAACAGAATGAAAACATGATGATGATTGGGAGCGGTCAGCACGGATTTACAAGGGGAAGTCAGGTTTAAGGAATCCGATAGCCCTCTCCCTCAAGGAGAGGCTCAATGGATGACGGGAGAGCCGTGATGACGTGCATCCTGACTTCAGCAAGGCTTCCATTGCTGCCTCCCAGAATATCCTCGTAGACAAACTGACAAGGTATCAACCAGAGAAGTAGACAGCGAAGTGGACTGAAAACGGGCTGAACTGCTGGGCTCAAAGGTTTGTGACGAGCAGCACACATTCCAGCTGGAGGCCCTACCATTATACTAATGCAAAATAACCCACAGTAGTGTGATGTCAATAGGACCAAGGAGAGAGGAAGGTGCAGAATCAGGTAGCAATATTATTCCTTTTCTTTCTTTCTCTAAAAATTAAAAGATCTGGTAAAATTTTACAAAATTGACTGCTATTGCATTTGAGGCTTACCGATATTTATCTTCAGGTGACCAAGACATCTTATACACCACACTGGTACGGCATAAACCACTTATCTGACAGTCTAAAAAACCTGCAGCACTCTGAGCTGTAATATTGTTGTTACACTACCAGTTCATTTATTCATGAACTGCAGAGGAAAATAAGCACGTGGAATGTATACAAATTTTCAGTTCAAAAGTTACTGCCATCAAGGGACAACCTTAAGTTATGTGCTACCTTTAAAAAAAAAGTTAGGTTGTTTTTATTTTTCTTTCCCCAGGAATGCATGCATTGCATCTAATGAGCACACCCCTTAGCCTCTTTCTTTTGAAACAAAGTGGGTTTTTGTTCCTTGGGGCTCCAACTCACTGTGGCATGTGCTCCAGAGACAAAACTGGTCTATAAGTTTTGAAAGAGGTATGTTTGATTTTCTGCCCTTTTTTTTTTTTCTTTTTTTCAAAATAGCAAGACTCCAGCTTCTTAGTTAACTGTATCCGCATTGGCTACTCTTGCCTACATATGGACGTGCAATAAAACCAATCTTTCGTAGCAGAGTAATCCACTAAAGGACACAGGCTTAAGATAAAAAAAAAGATTTCTAGGCAACGATCAGAGAAGAACTTCTATCCCAGGAGGTAATGCAGCCCAGAGCGCACTTATGTTTCCTTTACTTTAGTGACAATACTTGAAAAGTGTCAAAATCTTGACTAGTTTATGCCAGAACAAAATGCTCTGTATCTGAGCTGCAGCTGTCCTGAATAACGCAGGGCAAATTACATGGTTTACCTGAGCTGGCCGATTCCCAGAGCAGTCTGAAGCCTGCTGCTGTCCTGAGGTCCAGCTGCCACGCTGCCTACTAAATCCAGATACCCTGGAGACGGGAGGTGGCAGGGACCATCTCGGGGGAAACACAGACCAGGAGGTTTTCCTCATTCTGGGGTTGGCAGGATGTCCAGCCCTGCAGCTCACAAAGGCTTCAACAGAACAGTATGGAAACTCAGTACATTCAGGTCTTTAAAGAGATTAACCAAGATTCAATGCCATAAACTACCTCTGAGTTCTGACAACAGATGTTTAAGTCTTGGTGGTAACACCAATATTTTGGATTTATTAATGAATAGTGCTGTGTATCAACAAAAGCCTAATTCTGTGATCTTCTGACTGTCTTACTATGCAAAAGAACAACAAATATATACAGTTTTCATATAAAACATTGGTTAATCAATAAATCTAATTGATAACTAAGAATTATAAGGAAAGATGTTCCTACCAAAGACCTAATGAAATGCACAACCCATGACCTGTTAAACCACCAAACATTCCCATCAAGCCACACCCACAGATTTTGAATAACCACAAAGACTTCAACCATACAAAACCTTCAGATTTAGTTATGAGGAAATTAAAAATTATCTTTTCCCAAAAGTAATGGTGGCTTCAGGAAAAACTAAGGGTAAAGTACATAACTATGCTCTTGTAATGAAAAAGTGGTATTAGTGAAGGAGAGACAGAAAATAATTCAATTTGCTGTTTCTCTGTAAAACTGAGAACAAAAAACTAAATTAGTTTTTAAAATTTTATACACATACTGGTTTTCTAATTCTTTGCTTCAGATTTCACAATGTATTAATTATTAAAACAGATTATCGAGTCGGTTCTTCAAGCTAAGAAAACCAAAATAAACTGCTAAGAAATGTGATTAGCATTTCGTTCTTTCTCACTACAGTAAAATCTCTTTTACTGTAGCTATCAAAGTATTATCACACTGCTTTATGTTTTCCTCTGTCCGCCTCATGCAAAAACATGCACAAAAATGGGGGCAGAGAGAGATGACGAAAACTTCTGGTGTAGTTGACATCTGATCTGAATTCTGATTACCACCTGCTGTATCGTTTAACTAGAAACAAGACCTAAAATCTCTCTGGAGAATATATGACTGTGATTTAGCTAACTGACATCTGGATGCTCTACATAAATATAGCTGAAAGAACATTTTCCTGGCAGTTACAAGCCTGACTGATAAAGTAAGCAGTTTGAGCATTAAGGCTTCAGGTGGCTCATTACATCTCTATTGACAACTCAAATACTTTTTCCCTCAATCTCAAACCATTTCCTACACAAACCCTTCACACCATGCACAGTTGGGTTCTGTGACCAGCTTGGGAGAGGAGGACTTATTTTCCCTGGAAAAACGCAGCCAGAATGCAGACATTACACCGTGCAGGTACAGATAACCAAGGAGGCAGGAATGCTTCATACATATCCAGTCAAACTTATAAAAATTGTATTTTGCAAGAAGGATGCTCCAGGTCACCTTCAATTCCACATTCGCAATGACAACTACAATACATCAAAATAGGTATCTACAAATACAGGTTCATTTCAGTTATAGGTAGGTCAACAAAGACAGAGTAGCACGACCAGTAAATCCAAAGCTGTACTGAAGTGCAAATTACTGGGACAACCTGTTTAAAGTCTAAAACCTCTTTATGTTTTTATTGAAGGTTACTTGTCATCATGATTGTCAAACATTGCGAAAAGAATCAGGCAGAAGCAGCACTGCTGGGCAAACCCTCTGCACTTCACAAACGAATCCAGACCAAACTTGTTCAAGCAATTCAACATAGAAAAAAAAAGGTATTTTCATATCAACATCCTAAGGTCTAACTAGGAGAAGAGAGGGGACAAAATAAAGGAATACTATTGACATCTGTTGAAAAACTTAAGAGTAGTTTTATACCGAACACCTTTAAAATTACAAAATGATGCACTGCTAAAACGTAAAAAAATTTAGTTTATGATGAAAACACCTGAGCTGGAATTTTTATGATACAGCTGAACTTTTTTATCTGAACAGATTCAAAGAGCATGAATAGTTTCACTTTCTAAATTAAATATATAAGATAAATAAAATAAATGAAATTTATCTTCTTGAATAAAAAAAGCCAGTTAAATGCATTTTAGAACCAGTAACAACTGCAGAATCTGCACTCCATCACGCCGTTACCCACTTTTCATAAAATTAAGAGCTACATTCAGCAGCCTTAATATGATAATGCATTAATATAATAGTGCATTGTGTCTCAATATCACTACAGGACAACTTTTAAAATGCAAAACAAAATTAAGTTGCAACATAACCCGATTCAATCTAATTTGTTAAATCCCATTTAGGCAAGTTTGCAAACTCTTTTCTGCCAACATCAGCTGGTTTGGCTGCCAGTTAGTAAGAACATTACTACTGCTGCGGGAAAAGGTGAAGCCACGGGCACCACTATGGCGCATGGACCTCTTGCTGCTTTCTGCAAATACGTGCTTTCAGCAAAGGACTGCTGAGACTGAGGGTCTAGTGGCTGGACAGAAGAAATCCTAATAAACTGGGTATGAGTCAAATACCGCAATCCTCTGATTTACTCAAAAGCTTCCAAAATTTCTGCTATCACAGATTTCTTGGAACAGTATCGCTGATTTACTTGGTAGAACTGGTGGGAAAATCATAAAAGCAGTAAACAAGTTCTGTGAGTAAGCAATAGTAGTTGGGAGTAGTTGGGAATTTTCTTAGTTGTGGGGGGGAGTATGCAGGGGTGCAGAGAAAATGCAGGTCTAGATTTTTCTAATAGTGCAGCATACATTTGCTTTAAGCAGGTTTTCTCAGGTCTGTTGAAAATTATAATGGGTCAATTCAGTTTGATGATCTACTTTCTTCAGTTACAAAGCTGCTTACGAATATCTTGTCTCTAAGGCGCAGCTCACTGCTTCTCATGGTTACGGCAGACAGCCGAAACTGACTGGGTTAAAAACGTCAGACTGGTCTCAGAAGTTTAAAAAAAGTCACTTTTTTGCTTTGACATTCCAGAATCGTTCCACAAACACCTACATCAGCAGAGCCAAGGTGACAGTAATAAAAAAACATCTCATGTAACTGCCTCTCAGTCAGCAGAAACCCCAAGCACACCAGGAGCTGTGACACCAGCGTAACTACTTGTTGGGTCTTACAGTGAAACGAGTAGGAGAACTACCTCAGCAACATCACTGATTTTTCTTTTTAAACCCACTAGTTAAACCACATCAGTTCCTCGATTCAGTGCAGAAGGGACAGTACCAGGGCCCGCAGGACTGGCATGTGGGAAGGAATGAGCTACCTGGGGCAGGAGGCGGCGGGACTGCTGCTGGCAGCAGCTTTCAGCATTTGCCAGAATACACCTTGCTCCGGACCCTGGGAGACACTTGAGAAGACCAAAGGGCTTGCTGATGTCAAAGGGGCAATCCCGCTGTTCCCAGCTCCTCTTGCACAGGCAGTGTGCTCATCTGACCTCTCAGGGAAGTGGTTCAGCTTTTTGCCAGCAAAACAACAATTCAAGAGAAAAAAAAAAAAAAGTGACAAGTACTGGAGCTGGCACAGGAGAAGCAGGAGTGCCTGGACTACAGGATGAGAGCGAGGAAGCCCAGTAGGAAGCAGCAAGCTGTTAGATGAACTCCAAGGTGTCATGAAACTTCACGCTTCAAGACCTAGGTTAAAATTGCTATTTGAACAATTCATTATTTCAGGCACACAAGTGCTTCTAGGGAAATGAAACAAAAGAAGCGAACTTCATTTAAATACAGGTTGGGAACAACCATCAAGAGGAACAAGGTCAGCATCAATTCCCTTGATCATACCCCTCAATGCTGTAAAGTACAAACTGCTTTTACCTTTTAACAGTTGAACTGATTAATATGGCTAGTTAAAACTGAGAGCCTCCATGGGATGAAGAGAAACGGATCTACGTGAACATGTGTTGAAAATTAAAGGGTGGTCAGCACGTAAGAAACGCGTAGGCCCTCCCCCCAAACTCTGCAGAAAGCCCAACTTTTAGTAGCCCACTTCTGGATCGTGGTTCTCAGCCTCAGTTCAGGGTCGCCAGCTCTGCGGCAGATGTCAAGATGACCTCGTTTGCACTGAAGCGCACTGCCTCGCCCTCCGCAATGCTTTTGGTCTGACGAAAGAGAAGGTAAAAGAACGTCCATCTTTAGCCACAACAACAACACACCACCACCATGCTCAAAACAACACTCAAAAAAGAAACACAACAATAAAAAAAGGAGAGAGCTCATGGCTGGCACTGCACTGCTCTGAGACAACTCAACCACCGGCAGTTTCTCTTTCAGTTTTCACAGTATAACCCCAAATCCCTTGGTTTCATCCTGATTCTTGTCAAGAAGACTGCTGAGAGCTCAGAACTTTTTATAAAATAGATTTACTGGGATGCTGGGAACAAATCCATTTAGATGAATTGTGAAATGAGGGCTTAGCATTCAGGGGCACAAAATGACAGGCACATACCGAAATGAATTAACCCCACTGGCTTGGAGGTAATACCTAGTGTCTTTAAATGTATTATTCCTCCATTTCTAAAACTATTTAAAGAGAAAAACTCCTAAAATGTCGTGAGAGTAAAGGAAGGGACTGAAAGAAGGATTGAGCTCCTCATTCTGGTTTTGATTTCTTAGTGATCTTAGCAGATCACTAACTCATTCTTCACTTTCTGCCTCATAAAATTGAGAAAAAAACTTGATATATATCTGACACTTTTAATATGAAAAGCACTTTAGAGAAGCTTTTTGACACAGGATGAAAGATTGTACTTTGCCATACAGAATAGCTGTATTACCTGACACGCTCATTATACACTGTCAGAGAGCAACAACTTTCAGCATATTTTCCTCTTATTATTCCTCACTCTTTGACCGCATTCGGTAATTACGGAAGGAATTTTGTAGATCGCTTTAGTGACTTACAAAAGTAATTCCGTGGGAAATCCAGGCAAACCTGTTTCTCAATTGTTCAGAAACGTTTTAAAGACTCTTACGGGTATTAGGGTAGGGTGTTTTTGTAACGCAGCCTTCACAGTCCACAGAGTTTCAAAAATACAAAGCACCCTTATTTAAAATCTCTGGCATTTCTTACTGTAATAAATGGAAAATAACCCCAGCGAATTATTTTTTCCTGTCTGGTGTCACTAAATACTACACACATACCTACAGAAGCAGCAATCACTTCACAAACACCATTATTTGTGATCGCTACGCTTATGCATTTGGGTCACGACGCAGAGCCAGTTTTGCTGCTTCTCCCCGTTTGTCTCTGCTGTATGGGCTGCACAGAAGCACAAAGATAAGATGACCACATTGTGAGCATTACATGATCGTTTTTGCCGCACACATTAGCCTGGCTCCCCTGGCTGTGCTTACAGCTATTGGAATTTCTCTAGCAAATCAGAATGATTTTTGGCACACTTCAGACTCGCTCTCCTTCAGCAGAAATTGGCCTGCCTATTTTAGAAACAATCAGAAAGCACCAACCACGCATTTATTTGACTACCTGACCTGCCCTTCAAAGCAGTCATTACCATGCAGAATAATGACATTGTGCAAAGAGGAAAGTGCCATTCTCAAAAGCAGTGAGTGCTTTTGGGAGTCGTTTCAGCGAGCCAAACAATGCTCTTCAGCCAATGAACTGACTTCACTCCTAAAAATACTTCTTTGTATGTCACTTAAAATTATGCCCAGACACGCTAAACAAGGAGGCTGTATGTTACTTGTGGGTGGCAGCCAGCCGAGACTGCCATCTCACTACCCATCTGCTTCTTCCGCACTGCCAAATCCTAGGACCTTCATTAAAAACAGGACTTGAATTATGCAATTTGCCAGACTCTGCCCCTTCCCTACTACTATTGACTCCAACGTAGTGTCATACTCGTGTCTTGCGGAAAAAAAACCGCTTCTCTTCCATTCGCTTTCACAGGAGGTCCAGTACACGAGGTGCTGTTGAAAATTCTTAGAAAATGCATGACTGTACGTATTTCTATTTCTTCAGCTCCTCATGCCAGCACATTTTCTGATTTTTCTGAAAATGGAAGTCATTAAAGAGAATAACTTAGCCAAGTGTGAAGGGATCCAAATGGATGCCTCCTAACGAAGGTGCATCTCCTCACAAGCACTACGCCATGGAGGACCGTGGGGAAATCGCTGCAGCAGAGCATGACAAAAACGTGGGCAGGAGAACGATCCGCTGAAAGGTTCCAAGACTCGTCACAGCTGAGATCCCTACCTAAGGCTGCGTTGGGCCGGTGAACGTATCCAAAGTTTAACTCTTGTCACATACTGTGAACATTGTCTGTGTCTAACAAGATGTTCCAGATTCCAGAAGTAATCCCGGACATATTAATTTCTAAAGACTTAGAGCAAAACAAAGATTTGGGAGGAATTTGGAACGTTATTGTCCACCCTTTGAACCAAAACTAAGGAGAATGAATTAAAACAAGAAGGTGAATATAGCTTGAATCACCTACTGAACTACAGGATTGAGATATAAGCCATTTACATGTATTCACATGAAATTTCCAAATTATTTTTTTGGGATCTATTAATGTATTTCGTATTTTTTTTACCAGCTGGACAATATCACACTATACAGAATGAACACATATTGGAAAAAATGTGCTATAGAGAGGTGTTTGCTCTCGATTGCGGACACTCAAAATTCGTCACCTCCACTGGATTAACTGTTAGTTGCTATACGGCAACTAACCAACACGCTGCAGGAGAGTCCACAACAATGCCAGTTCTCAGCTGAGATATTACCAAGAGTTGTAAAGCAGAAAGAAGTAAGAAAGACTAAACAATGCACAACAATTCCCCCGCCCCCTTACACTTGTTCTGCTGCTTTGGGACTAAAGATTACTTTATGTTTGCTCATTGTCCTTTGGGGGAAACTTTATCCCAGTCACTAGATGCAACTCTTGTGTTCTGACCTTTGGCTTAAATCCTGCTGGCCCTTTCACAAGTCCTACCCAACACTTTTATCATTTATAAATGCTCCCCAGGCCACAGCTGATCTTAATATACTTCTCTGAACAGTTTTACATTGAACATCATAAGCTTTTTACCTTATAATTTTGCCTTTTCACTTCCTTTTAGTTTTACACCAAACAGCGAATAATTTTCCTGCTGTAAATTATTCCACTTCAGGCAGTAAGGAAGGCGTAAGCATGGCACAAGGACGTGTAGCAGAGGAAATTCTACTTTAAATGGAATATAACCAGAAAAGGAAAGCTTGCAAGGAAAAAACCAACACGTCTACCTCAAGTGTGGCAGGGCTGTGTTCTGAAATACATGGGCATTGGCGAAAACCACAAGAAGTACAGCCTCCATAACGGACCACCATGTTGTGTATCTTTCACATGCAGTCACTAATACTGCATGATTATCAAAACAAACCGAAAACAACAGAGGAAGCTTTCTGAAGGCTGCAGAAATGCACAGTAAAACTTTATATATACTCAGACAAAGTTGCAGTGAGACCGTTGACTTTTTCAAATATATTTGGCTGTTCTACAGCATACCCTGTAGTGAGTACAGACCATTTTCTGTCATATTATGGTAAGAGCTATCTTGTCTCAAAATTTCTATTGGTTAATAGTTTAGGCTTAAGGTTCAGGAGAAAAAAAAAAATCTTTTTTCCCCCTCTTTGTTTAATTTAGGAAGTAGGAGTAACTCCCTTTTATAAACAACATGCACTCTGGGGCCAAGATAATTTTACTGTGCACTTGTTATTTAAATGAGTGCAGTGTCTCCATATGGCCATATGGATGCTAGATATATGTTCTATACTCAAGGGGCATTCAAGGGTTTAAAGTACATATGTTAACAAATAATGCTGAGTTGGCACCCATGCATTGCTATCTTCACTACAGAACAGAGTAATATATTCTACTTTTTCATATATTATTTTCCTTAGAAGTATTTTTCAGAGCTAAAAAGCACCTGGGGATTTCAGGCAGACTGTACTTTATAATCAGGTTATTTCAAGAATTACGCTACTGGAAGCATCCTAGGGCTTGCAGTCCGTTCTGGTATGGTAAATCACACTTTTATCTATGCTCTTCAAAGCAAAACCAAACCCAAATTCCATATACGTAACTATAAATACTGGTTAAATCTAGAACTCCCAGACAACCTTCTTAGTATTAACACTTCTCATTTATTATGATACTATGTTAATTCATGCCAGATGGAGACTATTCAAATGTTCATGACTTGTACTTGTCACGAACATATGTTCCTGGAATAATGGAGTGGTTTCTTAGCAAACAACATCCCATATTTAAAGACCTATGATGAGGCTCATAAAAGAAAAAAACATAAACAGAGAAAGGCACAGCTGGAAAAGGGAAAATTCAGGTTCTTCACTACCTAGAGGGTTATGGAGGGTAATGAATTCTCTGCACACTCCTGGCTGTATGCTGGGCAGAGAGCTTTAACCTCTTCCAACCAGCTGAAGAGGAGCACTTTGTACTTTGACTGTCGCACATCACAGCAATTCTTCTTGTATACTCAAGACGAACACCCCTAGCACAGGGGAAAGCAAGCTAAAAATTAGGTCTTCAAAGTTCCCTGTAGAAATGCGCAGGGTGAACGTGTGTATGCTGGGCAAGAGTCAACCAGCGTGCCTGAATATGGAGTTAGAATCTGGGTCTTGTTTCTGTAAACCCAAGGAAGGCATCATCAGGGATAATAAAGGCTTGTTCTCTCAATGCTGTCATTGATCAAGCCATCAGAGACAGGCGCTGCAGAAGAAAATATATGATATTAATTTTTTAAAGTATTCCGCTTAATTAGATAAACAGCTTTCTCAGCTTCTTGCCATAGTATCCTGAACTATGAGCACAGTTCCTCTTCCCTACCGATGTGCTTCATTCCTACAGCCAGAGATGACTTCTACCTGAACGCTTCATTTTCAATACAATGAAACGACTGCTTTGGGGTTTTGCCCTAGATTCCAAAGCATCCTCAACTAACTTTGTTGTAGATGGGCTGGTTTCTGATTGTGGAAATGTGATCTGACTAGTCAAATGCTCTTTTATCCCCTTTAAATAGACAGAGACAGAATTATTATCGCTAACAGTATGAAAGGAGTCAGGACACCTTCCTCAAATTTTGTCAAGGAGAGATACAAACCCCAAACCTAACTTCCGCCCTAAGCACAAAACGCAGTATTTGCAAACTCCCTGTGCGTATGGTTGAATGTGAAGATCTGGAAAAAGAGACCAGCAAAGAGTGCATTAACTTTGAAAAGAAAGGCAGCGGAGAGGAAAACAGTGCAAGGTGGACTGAGAGGTGGGTGACAGGGGTACGAGGGGGAAGACACAGGAAAAATCCATCCAAAAAAGATCACACGCTCCAAATGCATAGAAAAGGAGTGGTATAAGTACTTACGAAAATACATTCAGGGGAAACTCACAAAAACGGAAACATTTTTTCCAAGGCACAGAAGTCACCTACATAAGAAAGGAACTCTAACAGGACAAGGAGAAAAGGCACTCTTGTTCCAAACAAAGATACTGAGTGAATTGGACAGGTTGCACTGCACGTCACACCGAAAGTTTTTAGTCTTAAATTTCAGGTGTGCAGAGATGTGAATAATCACAGGAGCAATATTTAACCTTACGCTAACCGAGTTACGTCATCTCTAATACATCAGGAGGAAGTATCTGTTTAAAACACTAAACCACGCCTAAACAAGAAGCTTCCTGTCAGAGGCAGATTGTAGGAGGGGAAATTACCTCATGCCAGAGCACGACGACTCCTCGCTCCCGGGACGGTGTGGTGCCGCGTTCCCATCGCACTGCCCGAGGCTGTGCAGGACAGGTCTGTTCAGCTGTAGGTGCTCTCAGGACAAAATTCTGCCAGAAAAACAACTTCTTTTTTGGGTTTGGTTTTTTTTTTTTTTCCCCTGCTGGGGAAGGGGAAAACAGGGAAAAGCCGAAGTGAAGAGAAAAAGATGTGAGTTGCTGATGCCTGCTGGTACACAGCACCGGTTTGGAGTCACCCTCAGTGTCCATGGGAGAAGCACATCCTTATACAAAGACAGCCCTACAGCCAACTTCACGTGGATACGGCTTCTGTGATGAGATAACTTTGTCCCACCTCTTGTGTTTTTCTCACAAATCCCCACCAGTTTTTACTGTGCTAGTCAACTCAGAATAGAGATCCCCACACTATGCAGTCTGCATATACGCAACAAATTATTCAGGCTATTAAAAAACTAATGTAACTAGTTTCTCGAGCAGGGATTTTCACTTCATGTGCCTGTCTTACCTTCCAAACTGACGGTCGGAGATCACAGTTCCCAAAAAGAAACACTGTTTGCAGCTGCCTGTTTACATTTCAGAGCCTTCACAAATTCATTTGAGTGATCGAATCAATTCATAGCCCAGAAATATGCACCATCTTTTCGTCTGCTCGGAGTCAGGATACCTGTCCATTTTGGAAGGGCACATGCGAGAAAGGAAGAGACAGGAAATAAGGACTGTAAGAAATTTTTAGTTTTTGAATTATCATGACAGAATGAGCTTCTGCAGCACTGAAAAGACCATTATAATATTTATCGAGTTCTGCCTGTAGTAACGGCAGTATGTTTCCTCATCTATGCTGACTCAATGCGCATAGAAAATGAAAACCTGTTGGATGAGATAATAAAATGTGCATGTGTTCTGCCTGATAGCAGCAGCCCTGGTGATAATCCCATGAATTCCCAAAATATGTCCCAGCATGATTCAGAGAACAAGTATTACATCCTGCACAGAAAAAGAAGGGGAAAGGTAGGGGTGGAGGTAGGAATGACCAAAACCTCCAGCCTGACAAACAGATAAAAAAACCTCTTCACAACTGTTTCTTTCAGAAAAAAGCTAAAAGCAAGCAAGACACCCAAGAAACAAGTATTCAGCCTTCAGTCAAATATAATCTCAAAATGCCCATGACTCAATACAACGCACATGAGTTTTAATTTGTCTCTGTCATACACGCTTTGTTTGCAAGCCATGAGACATTACCTCCAATCATACACCTTTCTGTGGCTACGACAGCACATACGTGCTCTGGAATGCAAAGGATAATACTCTTACAAACCCTAAACATATTGTTTTCCCCGTATGACAAGAGCTGCTGTACGGAAAAGAATGGAGAGATGCCGTAATTTTTGTTCTTATCTGTATTTATCCATTACTTCAGAAAACAGCGTTCTTCTGTTTTCAGTCTTCTGAAAGAGTGGGAAAATGAAGGGAAAATTGAAAATATTTTGCATACTCAAGGTGGTGAGCTAAGGTTAAGACACATAGAACGTGTGCATGTGTTCACACATAAACCAGACACATATACGGGCATATATATATGTAAACATAAACAGCTTTTTAAATAGATTATTCTACTTTTTTTTGTTATGAAGGATGAATTTCTGAAACTACCCGAGAACTACTGTTAGTCACCAAACAGAAAGAGAAATACATTCTCCTTGTTCTTTTTTAAAAATGATTTGTTCAGTCGCTTTTTACCACAGACCATTTAACTTGCTCTCTCCTTTGGTGACAGAAGACAAATCAAGAACTGTCAGGTATTTTAGACTGTGATCTGCACGACACTTGAAGTTTGAACCACAGCTCAAAATCATTGGACTCAGACCTACAATTGTGGCTATTCCTAGGCATGTCACAAAATGCTGCTCTGCTAGAGGTGCCTGGCTCCTGCCTCATGTAAAAATCGGACAATACGTTGTCCAAGGCAAGGAAGTCCTACAAAGCCATGACGCCTATGAGCAATCCGAACGGGAGTGTATTCTCATCTCCACATCGCACCAGTGCAGCTCAGCAGCAGTGCTGATTCATCTGCTAAGCCTCTTCCCCACGCAAATGCTTGTTTTACCTGTGCAGCTTTCACACCTCTCACCCTTACAGAATGATGTATTCTCTGACCTTTCTCTTGTTCCTATTCCCACTCTGATTCCCAGATTCACCCCAAACCTGTTCGTTACACTTGTAGTCTCCTCCTTTTCCAGAACAGATCTCTCACATCTCCCCAGAAAATGCATCTTCTCCTTCCCTTTTTGCAGGCACATTCAGCTCCTTGCTAAAGTCTCAGCCCACTAACTAGTCCTCCTGAAGGAAGGGTTCCCCACCTCACTGGTGACGTCTCTATCATAGGTAAGAGGTGAGCAGTCTCTCTCACCACATATTTGAATATATTCAGTGAACAGAATTCTTCACAGATGATGCATAACTACATTGAGTTATGAGGATGATGTTAGTGGCCAGCAAAAGTTGCAAATACCGCTGACCATAACAGGTTCCATCACTAAATCTATGTATAAATATTTTCCTATCGTCAACTCTGAAGATGATGATACTCTATTTGAACACGTGCACGTATAGATCTAAAGTCACGGTTTGTTTCTTTACATTGAGCAAAAGTTCTCCAGGAAAGTCTTTGCTAAAAGGATAAATTACTCAGAGTCATAACAGGTTACCGAAAAACTATGCTGGGTCAGTGGCTCAACTTGGCTCTCTTGAAAAATTCTGGATGCCAAATGGGACATAAGAGGCAAGGAGAGAAAAGACAACACGTATCTGCAAGTACCTTTCTACCTCGTACCGGAAAAGTCGGAACTCTCAGAAGTAGCAGGAGATACTGGCTGCAACACTGAGTCTGCTACAGAAGTATCCTAGAAGGCATGTTCTGGAGCGTCTAACATAGGGGAGGAAAAAACTTGCAAATCAATGCTTCTTGAAGGACCTATTTCTGCTGACCCTTCAAAAAGATCCTGCATGATTTTACCTATCATTGCTGAACATGGAGATTGCACCAAAGGAAAAATATCCCAAAGGACAAACGTACCACAAGTCAAAATTCTTTACAGAGTGCAGTAAAACAAACCCTATACTCCAAGTCTACAAGAGTCCATCTTCCATCTTCTGTTGAAAGAATAAATCAGTGTTACTAAACACAATGCGAAGGGGAAAAGGGACACTCTGCACTTTATTTGAAGACTACTACCCATACGCAATTTTGTAGTCCTTCTGTTATTCAGTAACATTTTACTGCACCAATTGCCTAGACTAAGCATGTCTCGATCTACATACTTATCATTTAAAGCCACGAATCCCCCTAAGGGAACATAACGGGAGTACACGATGTTAATTAGCCTTACGGCATTATATCCCAATTCTGCATTCAGTACACCACTGTTGCTGCGTTCCCAATGCCTATTCCTTCAACCTCTTACGGAAAGGATCTGCACTTAGTCAACTCGGAGCATATTACTTTCCCATGAGGGAAAAAGACTCATGTAAAATGTACCGGCCTGAAGTGAACACCTCTAAAACATTAATGCCCTGTTCTTTAAATAGGTTTTCCTTTATGTTCGTTTTATCCTACTGTCATGTGAAACCGCTTGACATGTTTTGTTTGGCTGGTTTTTCAAAGAGCGCCGATTTTACTCAGTCCAACTCCTAGGCCCCTGCAGCCCATTCATCCAATTAAAGAACTGCAGAATGAAAACCGAAGAAGCGCTTTGCGGAGCTTCAGAAATATTGTCTCTCAGGAAGGCTGCCTGCAAAAAGCGAACAAATCCATTGTGCAAACTGGTGCATTCCAATAGAATAAAATTGCTCCTCAAAGTCTCTTTATCCACCATGGATTACTGACTCCTGATAGCTGTAGGTTAGCTGAAGGTAGAGTCTATCGGAAGCAGGAAAGCTCTTATTACCTTTTATTATAACACATCCTCCCCCCATAATCTATAAAAAAGCCTCCAGGAGCCCATTCATTTCTACACCTCTTCGCCGCCTTTCAGTTTCAATAATGCTGAGTGCAATTCAGAACTCTTTTCAGCCCACTGCAGTTTTCGTATGTGGTCACATGCTAAATATTCCTAAAATGCCCTTGGGAAAGTCAGACTGCCATTTATTATTCCAGATTCTTGGGAAGTGCAGCTCTTGCCGCTACCTGGGAATATTGTACCAGACAGTTCTGACAAAACCCGCAACCTTACCACCCAACCACAGGAGGTGAAATTAATTTTCATGCAAAGTGTGATACCCTTTGATATATATTAGTAACATAAATACATAGCGGAGGAAGCCATTTAAAACTAAACATTTAAAAGCCATTTAAAACTCGATGCTAAACATCGAGCTTTTACTGAACTAAGATTTGAGGAAGTTCACAGCGATAACTGCAGAAGCCTGATTATGCATTGCTTCGTGCTGATTGAAAACTCGGAATACTGCTGATTGGCCAGATTTCAGGCGCACACACCCTGTTCAAAGAGACCTAGCTGCACAAACTCGTTCTCTTTTTCTTAAGACAGACCAGAAAAACACGAAAATTGAGCTACCATTCATGCATCCCACCCTCCAGCACATCCACACCATTTTGGTAACCCTGACATTGATTCATTCCCTTTGCTTCTCTAGAACCAGAGGAAGCCTCCCCCCGCCCTACCCACAAATTAAAGCCGGGACCACTCCAAAAAGAAATTCATATTTAGACTGGTCTGAATGAACCCTGAATTTACAGTGAATGTCATATACAGCTGAAGAATTTTGAAGATAAATCAGCTGTAAAAATCGGTTGCTACAGCCCACTGCATGGTACCAGCATCTCTTGGATAACACTGGGGCAACTGGTTTGGATGTTGCTTTTCCACTGTGGTTAGGAAGTGTTTCTCAAAGTACGTTCACACTGCCTTCCCAACCCTCTTCTCCATTTAGACAGTAAATTATTGCTTATTCTCACATGGGATTGACGTAACTTGAGATCTGGGGATAGCAATTTGCCAGAATAAATCATATCCTGATCTGAAAAGAACCACTCACTTCCCGCAGGCTTTGAATTTACTAATTACCAACAAAAACGTTGATCAGAAGCCTGGACTTCTAATTCCTCTTTAAGAAACAAGATTCTTGGCAGAGCTTATGGCAAAACTAATGTGAGAGGAACGAAACCCCAGTGGTCCTGTCTGTATTCTTCACAAATTTGTTCATGGAGCTGTCACATACTGGCAAGGAATCTCTTCTTTTGTTCCACTATTCAAGAGCCTTCTGCAGCTTCTTAGAGACCACTTAAAAAAATTTTTTTTAAATATGTAAAATATTTTCTCCTGCTTTTTTTTTTTCATGCACTATATCATGACCATTTCAAAACAGCTAATGCTTTTTAATTAGTTTTCTAATTGGCAATTACTAACCCAAAAGCATTTATGAAGGGCATGATTAAGCTAAGAACTAGCTTAATTGAATTATTATTATTATTACAGATTTGCTTGCTGTTGAAATTTGACATTATTTTCTATTAACAGAAAGGAGGTAACTTTCCTACTAGCATATCACAACCACCGATCTTATACAGTCTAGATTAATACATTCTACAATTTAATCTAAATCTATACTAAAACATTTGGATGCTTTCCTTGAAATTTGTCGTGGCAGCTTATAAAAAATATTGAAAAAATTATGCAGTGAATCTTACATCCTTATTTTCTGTATACTGGTACAATATGAATAATTAATCACTCAAAATTATTTGTTAATTTCTGAATTCTAAACATCCTTATAATACCTATGAAGGAATACATATACATACATATAAATATTTGATTTATAATTTTCCTTCTCTGCTCCTTTGATGAAGTCCCTGTTTGTCCATGCATCACTAACAACTGATATAAACTTAGAATATCAGTACCTAACAAAGGCACTTTGAATAGACTTGAGTTTCAGTTCTCATAAATAAATATCGACTGTTTAGACTTACACTTCAAGTTAACTTGAAATACATGCGGACAAGTGAGAACCCATTTTTCTCATCAATGAGTGCTGCTAAACATATTCTTTCTATCCAGTTATACATGAGAAAAGCTAATAAATCTTCACCTTCAAATGAGATAAACTAGACGAAAACAGGCAGCTTACAAATTAAATGCTTATTTACTCGTTTACTGTATGACAAGTTACAAAAGGATTCTTCCTTAAATGAGGCAAATTATGGCTAAATTAACTCCATTAATATCGTTGATGGCAAGAGAGTCAAACAAACATAGTGAACTATAAGAAAAGAATTAAAAATTCAAACAAAGCATTCATTAGAATAATATTTGCTGCCAAAGGATTTGGACTGGCAAATCAAACAGGTACCCAAGCTGACAGTGGTTAAAGAACATGCTCCATAAGCATGTAGTCGATGGAAGGCACTGAAGTAAATTCTTAAATTAGTTCCTTTATGGGGGGGGGGAAGCCTTATAAGCAGGATATTTCAACTTGGCAAGATTAAAATACTACAGTGGTATCCCAGAAATGTGTACAGGATTAGAATACGTGATATCAGAAGGTAGCATTCTCCCACTTGTGATATCCATTCCCATTTCAGGGTCCCTCCTCCCCATTTCCCAACTTCTCAAAGCCCCCTGTGCAGTCTGTGCAAGTCACTCGTTCTCCACCCTCTGCAATGGCTGTCTCTTTGTCAAGGGTATCTGTAAGGTGAACTTAAAAGCAAATGTAAGAACTATGAAACCATTGAATTGCAAGTCAAAGACTACAGTATTCTCAAAAGTTCATTAAGAGATGAAACTCCACTATTCCAAGCATATTTGTTTGGGAATTCCTGGAGCACCAAGTCCCAAATTTAAAAACATACTTAGATGCATTTCTCTTAGTTTGGAGCTTACATTCTTGCTGCATTTAGGATGGTATCAACATCCTTTTCTTGGGGATGGGATGAAAAACATTCTCCAGAACCAACCATTATATGTAAAAGAATTACATCTTCTTCTGAACTCACAGAAAAGTTGCCGCCTTACAGTAAAATTAACGACCTGAACGATTTAATTTGTTAATACATGGAATCCTCAAAGACAGAGCTTTTACTGTCTTCAGCTAGACTTGTAGGACAAGAAGACTTTGTAAGAAAGCGAGGCTACAAACAAAAGCTTTGGATGTCAGCTACCCACTGGCATTACAAAACAATGACCTTTTTCAGCTAGGAAGACCTTACGACCTCTCAGACTTTGGGGCTGTGTGCTGAGCAGATAGGGTCTTCAGAGATGACAGTAAAGCAGACACAAGATGATATACTTAATCATATTCAAAAAAGTGCGATCACCTCCAGCACCTCACAGCAAGCGCTGTTACAGTACACCATCGGTGAAGACGGAAGGGGATATCTGTACTCTTACTTTGGCTCACAGTTTGAGCTCGCATTTGAAATCAAGATCTTTGACAGTCCCCTTGCTCAAGTTCAGCACAAGTTGGGAATGAGACAACCAGATGATCGGCTGGGGAAACTTCCACACACTAAGTGGGGAAAAAACTGGTGTGAAAGTACAGCTGCCCCAGAAGCTGGCTCATCCCTTCCAAACCAAGCCACTCGGTTGACAACCTTGTTCACGTTCTCAAATCTCCCTCCTACCTATCCTGGCCTGAACGGAGCACCACCATAGGGATTCCTGCAGTGAAGGCAACCTGTGATCACTGCTGTGTTGCTCAGAGTTTGCTGTGGATGGGAGACAAAATTTGTGTGAGACAAGGTGAGCGGAGAAGTGTGAGTTTTGCCCCAACCTCCTGCGGCTCAGACCCAGCCAGGCAGCCTGCTCCTGGGGAGAGCAGAGACAAACGCACACAGGATCGTTACGGCACAGACAAGTCCACGTGCAATCTTAGCTATTAAGGCAGAATACACACAGCCAGATAAATGTCTTGTCTTACCATCGGTCACTTGCTTATTGTGACGTGTCTTTGTTTTTTCACATCTGCTAACTGAACCCCCTGAACTAGTGCTATCCAGCGAGGGTATGCACACCAGCACTCTCTCAGTAGTTCTCTCTTCTCCAAGTACTACGGCTGACTAACAGACATGGCAACATCCCAGTCCCCTGTGCTCCTGTCAGTCTGGAGCTCCAGCTACAGAAAAAATATTGACTTGGATTACTGAAGTACCTTTTTAGTTAGCAAGCAACCAGACTGCTTGGGTACGGGATTTTATGCATTACTTTCAGATCAGTGTAGCTAGATCAAATTAGTTTAGGAATAGAAGAGATGCTGAATACCACACAAGTGCGGACATCTAAATTGTTGTAAGAATTACAGTTGATCCACAGTAATTTCTCGGTCCCTTGTTGCAAGAAGCATGTGGGACATGTACTCAATCCCTTATCTTTGGTATTATTCCTATACTCAACTTCCGTTTGCAGCCCCATAATGGTACTCTCTGAAAAGAGCCGAGTTGGGAGAATCACAAAGAAAGAGGATCACGTGTGGAAAGTGCTAAAACTCTTGAAAAAAACCGCTTGACAGATTACTGTATAGAAATACGATGATTAAAGATAAATTTGATTGAAAATGTATTTCCCTCCCACAAATTTAGAATCTGATAGAAGAGAAAAAGTGGCTTCTATGCTGTTAGACGAGAGGGAGCTTCTAGATCTTTTTGTTAAATACAGATTTATTTTTTTTCTTTGTGAAAAGGGGTCTTGGAAGATGGATCTGTAATACTACAGCTGCTAAATGGCAGTGAGTAAAAAAACCCCTGTGCGTTCTTATTGCTTATCTCTCCTCTCCTTCAGTTTAATCCTGATTAGGGTTTCCACTGGCTCTCCAGCACAGATGACTTGCTCTATTTCTCAGTCTGCTGAAAAGTAGATTCTTCTGCTGCCCACAAGCCCCTTTTCACTGTCAGAACGTGCAGGGAGACCTCTCCTGGCATCTTCCGCTCTCTTCCTATTCTGAAAGGGCTTGTCAGGCTACAGGATGACATGCACCGAGTCATTACATTTTCCTTTTCTGTGCCTCCAGCTTGGAAGAAGGTTTATGCAGCAACAACAGTCTGGTTTTCTTTGCATTGTTTTTCCTGTTTATTTGTGCTGCGTTTCTGCCACAGTGACTTAATTTGTGCAGCTGACGGTATTGTCTCACCCACCTTCTTGCTGCCAGCAGGAAAGGAATTAATGCTTGGCACTGGTGGCTGCTGGTGAGTTTGTAAGGCTAAACACTTTGGTTTTATTTAACTCAATTTTATTCCTTCTGCTCTGTCCTCTAGGATTGGCATTAATGCCCCACAGGCAAAGGAAATGCAGTGTTCCAAAACTGCTTATTTGCTATGTGATTTATTTGCTACATAAATGTTTTTCATTCTTCTCGACCTCTCAGCAAGTGACTTACCGCAGATTTTTTTGATGAGAAACAAGAAAATGTTATGTTCTACATAGTGTCAAAAATCTCTTTTTCAATTGCACAGGAAAGGAAAGGGCACGTGGAGAGAGGGGGGAAAGGAGGACTTCACCCACTGCAAATTCCTCACACCGCTCTGAGCTCACCTGGGAAACGAAGGGACCAAAATCTCCCTCTCAGAGGGCAATTCAGTGAGGCTGTCTGCTGTCTGCTGCCAGTTTCTAGGTGATTACTGTCACCACCAATTCCTTGGTTATTCTGAGGAGATGTTTCTTGATTTCTAACCAGCACTTTCTGAATAAATAATGAAAAATTCAGTGGGGGACACGGAGAGAAAAGATGCTAACTGTCATGCTGGTAAATACTGTCAAGATGCATCTTGAGAGACCCAGATTAAAAGCTCTGAATCAACAAATACTTAATTACTTATATATATAGCAGAACAACGATTACAGAAAAGTAGGAGAAGGACCAACTTCAGAGCAGCAATACAGCATGAGGCCAGCTACTGGGATGCGAGAGACTTCTAATGTAATTCACACCAGAGACTTTAGGTCTGAAATAATCAAAACCTTCTGAGAAATACTGCGAAATAATCCAAAGAGTCTTATCCTTTTCCCTCTGGTGTAAGATGGGATAAGATGCTTCCTTGAGCCAAACAGTACATAGGAAGTGAACTAATATGGAACAAAAACAAACAGGTGATTTTGATCTCTTTCTTTCTCTGCTTAATCCCTTTACCCAATTCCCTTTCTCCACTGACTGGAATACTGACAACTTTAACTCAGATGTGTTTTTTAAGCCTTTTCCACCCAGTGTGGCCCCACCTTACTGTTTTCGTGTGGTCCATGAAGTTCAGATTTTGGCAAAGCACCTGTCCTGAGTCCTCGGAAATGCCCAGGAGCACTTCACAATGCCGTAGCACCGTGACGTGGGAGGTGAAGTGGTGTTGCCATTTACCTGAAAGCTAAAACAGAGAAGGAGAAGAGGAGAGCGTCCGTGGTACTTCTGCTGACCGTCCAGCCAAGGAGCTCTGTCCCAGCAAGGGCATGGATATGATTGTCCCAAAGTTGATTTGACAACAGAAGAGGACAAGGATGCAGGACTTGCTTCAAGTTTAAGGTCTTTTGTGTTTGTAGCTGACAGGCTGAAGAGAACTGCACCACAGGCAGCAGAAATGGGTCAAGCACTGGTGATGGGACATCACACTGTGAAGAGAAGCACTGAAGGGAAGAATCTTTAACATCATTAAAACAAAAAGGGCTTTTTTTAATTCAGAAATGTGATTAGAAGCAACTGTGCAATCTCTAAGGTGACATAGTGAAAAAAGGCTTGCTAAGGATGAGGCAAGAGACACTCACCAGGAAGAGAAAGGCTAAAAAAGAAAGAAAACATTTTCCCAGAACATCTAGGTGATGTTGAATCAACATAGGAGAACAGTAAACAAATAATGACAGTTTATAATGTAAGGCAATGAAATGAAGACAGGCAATCCTTCAGCAGCCGTATGATAGTTGAAACAAGTAAAAATCAAGGTAAAGTGAAAAAAGGTGCAGTTAGCAGGTACTAAGAATTAAAAATATTCCCTAGAAACTACCCATGCACACAAGTTATCATTTCTTGTGACGAACAGAGAGATTTCCCTTCTAACACAAAGAGCTACTTTTATTACCAGAGAAAGTTAACCTTTGGAACACTTTGAAGAGCTCACGGCACCTAATTATTCTTTCTTGCCTTTTTTTTTTTTTTTTTTAAGCTACAAATCCTGACAGTCCAGCAGAGGGTAACCAAAGATACAAGGCTTTTAATTATTCAAAAAAATTAAAGATGGTAAGCCTGTCATCTTTGACAAAGAGAAGCCGAGGGAAGATCAGCAAGACAAACTGTTCCAAAGGGAATAGAAAGGCAAACTGTTAAAGCCGCACTGCAGCTGGCATCAAAAAAGAAGATAAAAAAACAACTACAGGAAACAGACAAAATAAGACATAAAGCTGAAAAAGAAACAGTCAGGACGACAAAGGTATATAAACAAATTGCGTATTTTGTAGGGCTAACCAGGTGGAAAGTGAGGTGCACAAAATCCCAGTCTCTGCTCGGTAAAGGTCCCAGTCTCCACTGCTGGGCTTTAACGCACACGCCAGTGCACAACCTTTCACCGTGGGAAACGCTTCCCACCGCTGCCCCGCGGCACTCGCCCCTGTTCCCCACCGCTCACCCAACAACGGTACCCACCACTGGTTACTGCTGTTAGGTTACTACCAGGAGAACCGCTTTTACTACACTTCCTTTTACTCCGCAGTTGCACAGTTTTGGCCCCCAGAGAAATGTTTACAAACGGAGGAGATGGTCTGAAGGAGTCCCCCCCCGAAGACAGGAAGAATGAGAACATACCTTTAGGAGCAAATGCAGGGAAAGGACTTGCATCCTTCTGCTTTCTTCAGACAGTGTAAAAGGAACTCCTTGCCAAGAAAACTGAAAAATTAACAAAGAGGTTTGGAATAAGAAAAAAAGGTTTGGAAAAGCTAATGGAATAAAAAAAAAATAGTATTTTAACTAAAAACGAGCCACCTCAAATCCTCAAAATTCTATCACCACGGTTTGGTCACAGATGGATTAGAGGACAAATACATCTTAAAGTGAATTGTCTTTGGAAAAAAAATACCTGACAAGTTTGAATAACAGGGATATAAATTTTGAATTACAAATCATTATGGGTTTACTGAGATTTTAACTACAATGTGTTTTTCTCTGCTTCTAAACTGCAGATTACTTTATTCAAAAGCACTGTGTTATTGAAGATCAGTGATGACAAGACCAGCGCTCCAAAGTCACTTAGGTATTGCCTCTGATGAGATTGCCTCTGATTGATGAGATTGCCTCTGATGTGCCTGCGTTCCTCTAATGTGTATTTCTCTTCATTTCGGTTTCATTTTCTTAAATACATACATTTTATCAACTTCCGTAACAGCACCGCCAGTGAGGAAAGAGGAAAAGCTGAAAAAACCCACAGCCGTTAAAAGCCACTGAGTTCATTTGTGAATGACCTGGACATTTACAGAGCTTTTGGACGGATTTCTTCCCACTGAAATACGCAGACCAGCTTTCACCCCTGCTGCACAGCACAGAGGGCATGAGGAAGACGTCATCTTACACAGACCCTTCTTCCCTGCCTTTTCAGTTTGCGCGTGTCTTTATATGAAGGTCTGACTGATGGATGTTTTTCCAGAATATTGCTTTTTTTCATTTACCTGACCCTACAGAAAATCCCCTTTGATGGCGATTTTCTCCTCTCGAGTTCAGGCAGAGGAAGTCAAGGAAACATTCCACTGCTGATGCCACCCAGCAGTTTACCAAAAGGGATGTAGGTTTCAATAATTAAAAAAAAATTGCTGAGCAATTTATGTACTTTTGCTAGCCTACAGCATAAGAATGTCTTCCCAATAATTATTTCAAAAAACTAATTTCTTAGGGCTTGATTTCCAATTCAATCCAAAAATAAATCTAGTAAGAAATTTATACGACTTAATTTAAATCATCTAATTGAATGATTTAGCTTCGTGTAAAAGTAATGAGCCATTTCATAAAATCAATAACATTGTAAAGTATAAACTAAATTATTATAAATGAAAGCAATAAAGAAAGAACTCCTCTGTATTAGGAAGGGTGACACTTGATTAATGGGTTATTATCGCAGGTTGCAATAGAGCAGGCAGAAGATACTGGGATGAAATGTTCTGAGGTACAAAGGTTTGCTGCCCAGCACGCATAGAGCATGGACACAAGGAGTCAAACTTTCACAAACATAGCGGACATACCCTCGAAAACATAAGCTGTTGGTGTGCCACTCTAAGGTCTTGGGTCAGTACATGTAGGGCAGAGAGCTCGCCCCTGTCCTTGAAAATGCTTCCCCTGCCGGTCCTGACCCCAGTGACCCATTTCTCTGCATTGCTGTTTGAAACCCACTTGCTTAAAACCCTCCTCAGAGCAGTACGGACACGGAGGGACACAGGTCGGTGTGAGCTCACTCTGCCCCTACGTCGGACCGGTGCTATTTACGGAGTCCCTTGTGCAGGCACAGCGCTCACCAGCCCTGGTTCTGGCGTCGGCACGGTGCGAGCACAGGCGGCTTCTCCAGCTCAGACTGCCTCCAGTGTGTCCAGCTGGGCGCCCAGGCAGGAGGGAGAGTCTCTGCCTACACACACCTAGGGAAGTAATGGGAGTTGGTCCCTAAATATGAGTTGGACTGGAAAGCTGTGTTCACACAAACGCTGTTAAAACCTACAGGTCTGGATTTTCCATGAACAATAAACCCATCTTAATGAATTCTAATACCTGCTTGCCAAATGCATGCCAATTTCCTTCTCTGAATGGGTAACACATTTAGAATGCTGTTATTCAGGCAAATGACTACTTTTAAACGTTATTTGCTAACCAACAAAAATGAAGGGCTAAAAACCACCTAGAAAAGCGAACAGTAAAGCAGGACAAGTATAGTTTACTTTACACGCTTCCAATATATTCCACATATCTACCCCCACAGCCACGTATCTCCTAACTTTAAACACTATAAAAACTGAGCTCTGGATCTAAGCTCTTGGGCCAAACTAATAATTCAGCATTTAGAAATGCTGCATCTATGTTTCTTCCTTCCTCCAGTACAGTACATATACTCAGAAATTTTCAGAAAAGCTTAATGTTTAATTACATGGATGGAATTTCATTTGCAAACATGCAAAACCGTACCATATGCTCACCATATAACTGCATGCAAAACAAAATTTTAATACATATTCATATATATATCAATACATAGTGTATGGGCACAGATATGTTTTTTCATGTCAATAATATGTTAATAAATTATATTGGCATATCTTCCACATAAATACGCATTATATAAATAATATTTTATGCAACATATAATATGCATCAATATAAATATATAAATGCATAATGTAATCATATGATACATATTTATATATTTACTATATATTAAATATGTACATATTTCAAATTAGAACACAAACAATCAGCTGCTGAATTATGTTTAGATTAAAATACAACTATATGAGAGAGTTACGTCTTGACCTTGATACAAGCAATTCATCTGCTAAGATGACCCAATATCAACTTCAAAAATCAAATCAATGAGATTCAGGATGTAGCTTTAGATGTAGCCAAGGTATTGAAGATAAACAGCCATGTTACAATCAAAATGTTAAGTAATCCTGCAAGTTTACTAGGTCTTTGCTAATAAATTCTATGAAAATACAATATATAAGCACACCGCATACCAGCATCACCACCTATAGCGGAACAAGGGGACTGATTTATCTATTACTTTGTATTGCTGTGACAAATGCTATTTTACACTGGAGACATGTTCTTTCGCAGAGCTATTTTTGCGCTATAACACCTTCAGAATTTGAAAAGTATGATGCTCATTATACTAAATATTTGAAAAATGTTTCTAAATGCCAAGACCCTTGATATTTATAAAATGCTACTTCTAGCATTGTAAGTGGAATAACAAACAACAGTGTATTAAGTTTTTCTGTGCTATGAAAAGAAATCATCTCTTTTAATAACAATTAACAATTTTCCTTGGTCCGCCTCTGAAGAAAATGTTTTTCATGGAAAACAGTGATTTAAAAAAGAAAGTTTTCTGTCCATACTGTCTCATTTTCAGGTTAGGAGAGTAGCCACATACTTTATAAATTACAAGTGTTCACTGACAGGCTGGGCTGGAGTAGCTGGAGGTATTTTGGCCTTAGAGCGAACAGTTTGGAGGAGGACATGAGAGGAACTGCATCATTTTCTCTACACAACAGAATGGCACAGGAACCTTTCCTTCGGTTTCTGTCGGTGATTCCACCCTGCAGAAACAACCAGGGGATGCCCTGACTAAGGAAAAGGTAACACAAGGGGAAGGGTAAGCAAGCAGAAAGACCCACTAAACCAAAACCCCGCAGATCTCCACTGTTTGGCAGAAAAACGCCGGCTATTCCAGTCGACTTCGCTGAGCCCAGCGGCAGTGACGGCCCTGCGACACACAGCGCGGTTCGCTCGGAACCAACCGCGCTCCACAACCCACCGCGCTCCACAACCCACCGCTTACACCGGGGACTTTGGTTCTGGTGTCGGGTTCGTGCGTTTCTGACTTAAAACGCAGCACAAACCGCGAACCGTGACGTGATGGGGAGAACCGCTGTGACTGAGAGAAGAGCAGGAACCACGGGCAGAACGGGTCTGGATCGCCAGCGCTGCCTGGGAAGCGCTGAGGAACAGGGAAAGCAAAACCACAGGTCAGCCTAGGGCCAGAGCAGATTAATAGAGGGAAACGATCAACGGTCTGAAAAAGCTGCGTGCGAAACCAAGCCACAGGCTCACCGAGTTACAGACAAACCCAGACCTTAAATTTGCCTCCAAAATGGACACACGGTGGAGGGCGACCAGTCGCCTCCGAAGGCACCAGCAGCTGCCCCGCTCCCGGTTCTCAATAACGCAGCAAAGACAGCCACCTAGCTGCCAGAAGGCAACGAGCAGCTCCGCGGCCAGGCGGAGCGGCCGCGCCGGCCAGGCGGTGCGCGGGGGCTGCGGAGCGGGCGGCCACCGCCCCGCCCGCACCGCGGCGGCTCAGGCGGGCGTGCCGAGAGCCGAGGGCTGTTCACCGGGGAGCACAGCTGAAGGTAAGGGATTGCTCGTCTCCGAGCTGGAACGGAGCGCCTTTCGGGCCACAAACTAAAAGAAAGATTGCCTTCCTTCACATGAGTGATGATAGCCAGAGTGGAGCTGCAGAGAGGGTGGAGAAAACTTTCTTCATACCGCAGGGAATCTGACTGCTCTGTGGAGAGAGATAAGAGCAGCGCGGTCAGCAAACACCTGAATGCCAAGTCACTCGGGCAGTTCTGCTCACCATGGGATACAAAAGCTAGGCAGAGAACAATAGGGAGTGATTCCTCAGGTCTCCGACAATTAAATAAGTATTCAGAGCGCTCAGAAATAGGTTCCAAGGGGATTTCCTCCTGATCTGAGGGTTTCCCATTTTGGGTAGAGCCGTACCCGCTTCCTGTCACCACAGAAGCGTGGATCAGAGGCTGCGTTTTCACTTGGGTCTCTCTGAACAAAACACAGCAACAAAATGCTGAAGAGGAGGCAGGTAGGGCACCCTCACCAACATCCAGCTCTGCGAGTGTAGAGCGAAGGAGGGGAGTGCAGTTCTTTCCTTCATACAGAAATAACCTTCCCTTTCACGGCTGATCCATCAAATACGCTCAGGAGATCTAGCTATACTGCTTTATTTTTGACATATGCCAGAGTTTTGTATAGTATTGGCTAAGGCTACAGTTCAATCAATCTCATTTCCATCAGGGTGTCCTTGTCCCCGCCCCTGACCTTGATTCGGGATGCTTCTTAGGTGTACGCGGTTTTGGAAATCTTCACAAGAAGTAATCCAGATTTGAATGCTAGGATTCAGGTCAAGAACGTACTGTTACACAGAATGTAAGCTACCATACTCCAAAGAGAAAAATACGCATAACGTATAGAGCATCTCCTACTTCTACATGTTTAAGGGATAGAATAGATCCGTGAAAGAATTATTACATATAAGCATTGAGCGTTTTAGTAAATAGCTTTTTTTTTTTTTTTACAAAGCTGAAATGATGCACTCCTGTTGTCTACTTTAAAATCAGTGTATTGGCAAATTAACAGGAAGGAAACAGAGAAACGCTGACATTAACCACCAGTGTGTCCTGGCACAGAATCTCACATTTGCACAGGCAACTCATGTTGGTGGAGAAGAATTTCAGCATTTCACTAAGTGATATGCAACCAGTCACAGAACTAACAAAACCTATCCTACAATTCCACACGTGGAAAGATGCGTACCAACGATGCTCACTTTGGTTTAAATTGGATAATTCATAAACAGCACTATTCTTTCGCCACACCTGCCATGCCTGCTGTAAAGCCTATCACCTACGCGTTCAACAAGGACTACGGAAAGAGACTGAAGTTACTTCCTGCTGTTCAGTTTCTCCCTTAATATCTACTTATCTAATGACATCCGTACCAGTGAAATGACCTGGCTCAGCGAGGCCCGTTCAGCACTGAAGCTGTGATGTGCCAGCCAAAAATGCCTTAAAAACCCCCAGAAGTGCCATCACTATCATCCATTGCTTGCAGTACCAAATGCCATGAGCGTCAATTCAATAACCAGGGCATGCAAAATGATGCTCTTCACAAACAAGTCACGGAAAGTGTCACATGGATATCTTGTGGAAAATTCCCAGTTCACATAATACTAGGGAAAAATGTTCTCTGACCAACAACTGTAAAGCTTGTCAGCTTTGATTAAATGATGGAAGTGTGTTTAGATCAGTTACCCAAGAAGAAAGATCCTAACAACAGACTGTGAAGATCTCAAGCCTATATTGGGTATTTTTTCTTAAATAAAAACTGTCTCTTTGTGGCAGTGGATATTCCGAAGCCCCAGGCTCCAAATTGCTTTTCTCAGATCTGAAGCTCCCTCTGAGGTAAGGAAATCGGCTTTAGTACCTCATAGGTTTAGTAATGCTTGAAATACCTCACTGATTTACTATTCTACCCACCTGTTCAACAAACTGCTGGAAGCAGGCAGATGTTGGTGACCTTTTCCAAAGTTCAGTATATCTGTTGTTTACAATGTCTCTATTTAAAAATGACTTGAAAAGATTTTCCACATATGAGATATATATTGGTATTGGGACAAGCATCAGCATTGCAATTTTAATCCACATCTTGGTTTCATCAGTTATTTTTCTTTAGGAGACTTAAAGTATTTGTATCTTGCTGAACTATTGGCGTTTTGGACATCTGGTGTTTTTAGGGTACATTATGCTAAGGTACACCTGAGCATTCAGGATTGTCAGGTTTGGACCACTTAATAACCTCTTATAAGGTTAAAAAAAAAAAGTTTCTAAAACCCAGTTTGTCTGTAGTATTTAGGTAGCACGGGAGGAGGGGTTTTCAAGGATCAAAACTTGTTTATGTTCCCAGGTAGTGCCCACTGTATGGGAGGCTGAACAGGATTCTGAATGGAATGAGTATGCACCCAAGTACATCGGAATAGAGAAAGGAGGGAACGGACCACAGAGCTTCCCTGGGGCCAGCAGCCTCAACCACGTCCTAGACTCTGAACCAGCATTGTAAAGGAGAGGCTGCCACAAAATGCAGCAGGTATGGATTTTAGAAAAAAAACCCAACAACATATGAAATGAAGAAATATGAAATGAATATGAAAATTCGTTAAAAGAAGGGGGCACTGTACATCTTACAATAATAGTTAAAATGATCTTAGTTTTTTTCAACTGAAATTCCTGTCAGCAAAATAACGTGCAACCACTAATTGACCGAACCCTGTAAATCCCTCTGGACAAGGCTGAACATCGGTTTCAAATGAACTGCAATTTAAGGATGTGCGTAACTCACGATTCAGCTAGATAAACCCAGGTGAAACACTAGAGAAGACAGAAAGCCTTTTGTCCATAACTGATACACGATGAAGGACCATTCTCTCTCTTTTACATAGTTCTACTAGGGATTTAAAGCTATGGCCAAGTGTGGAGCAGAGTATACAAACAAACAAAAAAGAGCTTGAAAATTACTAAAATGCCAAAGACTATGAAAAATGTCCATGAAAGAGCAAAATTTGAACTCAGGAACGCTTCACTCTCCAATCCTGTGGCTGCAAAACACAGCTTACTCCGTTTCCAGATGTAAGATGCATTTCCTTACCTCAAGCAGAAAACAAGAATAAATCGGAGTTGGGGGGAAAAGATTTGAGGGGTAACTTGCCTAAGAGAGTCAAATGAGATGACTCCGGTCTATTTTCCTTTGTTATTCCATGCCTAATGAAGTGTCTGGGTAGCTGGAACAGCTCCTGCAGCATGATCTGATTGTTGTAGTTGCCTGTTTGTTTGCCCTGAGTTATTGTTTTATTTGGCTTTCATTTCTGAGCTGTTTCCCTGGTCTGTTGGGCAGACGGATGCTGCTGGATTGTGTTTATGAGCCTGTAAATGATTGGGGAGCTGTTGCTCTAACGTAAGAGATTATGAGAGAGAGAGGGGCTGTGCTGTGCGAGAAAGAGCACAGACTGCTGCAGCATATGATGGTCTTTCTGTATCCAAAACCCAAGGCAACGTTTGAATGCACAACAAAGTGTGGATTTTTTTTCCCAAAGCAAGCCAGTCAGTGAACTCTTACGTGTTACCCAGTGCCCTTCATATTGACTAGCATATTGAAGGACTCAGCATCGTGAGCGTCAATACCTCCAACAGCAGCTTCTTGCGACCACTTGTATCTGTCCGTGAGAAGTATGACAAAGGGATCTATTCTTCACATCTGTAGCTTTTGGCTTCCTATTTAAGTTATAATCAATATTTTTGTTTATGCCAGAATACGACATCAATCACACAACAGCATGCTGAATAAATCAAGTCTTCTGAAATGAAATTCTCATGCTTCACTGCAAGTAAGAATGGAGTATTTCGTGGGAGTCCAGTACAAATCAGTCAAATGCTTTCTGGACTGCAGACGGCATGCGTTATTTTGGAAAAATTACTTGCCACTTCTGGAAGAATTTGGACTCTCTACTTCCAGTTTCTTATTTCCTTAATCATCTTAAAACCAGATAGCATACAGCACAATAGATACTAACAAAATATTCTCAAAGCTAGGGAAGCGGGCAGAGGGAAACCGAGGGGGAGGAGAAAGGTTGCATGTCTTTTACAAAAAAAGGAACTGCAAAGGCCAGATAAAAACTTGGCACACAAACCTCGAAATCTCCGTGTTCACCCAAGCTCTCCATTAGAAGGTTGTTTCTGCCCTTTGCTAAGGGAATTCAAAATCTGTAATAATACCGAGGGCTACAGGATTGGCCTTTCAGTTCTCCAAACATTAGGTATTATTAATGAACGCCTCTTTTCTGATTCTTTTGCACAAGGGCAGAACGACAAATTCCAGTTCATTACTGAAAGGTTTTCACCCCATTCAAGGAAGCCTGAGAGCTCAAATATTGTCCCGAGAAATCTCTCTCCCAGGAAACATTTAATCCCAACAGTCCTTTTGAATAGGAAGGCAGCATGAAGCATGTTCTCTGTCAATGGTAAGGCTTATGCTTCCATTCTTTTTAGGTAAAACACAGCACAGAAAAACAAACAAATCAGCAGCAGAAACTATGTGATAAAACAAAGAAATGTATGTCATTATACAGAGGTCTTTAGGTACCACAATCCAGAACAGCCTGTCATCACCTACTGGACTGGAGGTTACTGTGCTAGCGCTTCGGTGGTTTACAATTGAACAGTAAAGTTCCTCCTGAGCCCAGCTTTTTCCTTCTGCGTATGCTGGGTCAGAGCAGTTGAAAATATGAAGTAACAAATAGTGACAAGGTTCATATCACAATTTCCTTCCTCAACTTCTATGAATAGAGCAGTACTGCTTTAGAACGTAAAGGCAGCTAGAGAGCCAGGGATCCTTGAATACACACCCCAGTAACCCTTTGGTCAAATCCTCCCTCTCCTGCACCGGCAATCTCACAGTCAGCTATTCCTCACTCCTTTCAGCTGAGTGTTGGGAAAAGAAAAAACTATTCAGAAGCAACAAAGAGCATCAACATACAGACATCCAGCTGACTCAGTCTCTCCATGACAGCTTCCAAACCCTGCTCGCAGGCATGGCAATGGAAGGAGTCCCAGCTCGCATCCCTACGGGAGAACCTCTGTGGTTTTAAACGTAATTGCTCAGCTCTGCTGCCTCCCAGAATAAAACATTTCATTTAGTATTCCTGGTTAAGCCTGCAGCCATAGTATGCATCACACGGCCAGAACACTGAAAGCAGCTGCAAGGCCTCAACGAACGAGCGTGTTACGCTTGGTCTCGGTCCACTCCCTCCCACAGAACCCCTGGTCTCGGGAACACTTCAGTATCCTCTGTGGGGCCAGGCACCAGTAAGAGTTAAGACTAGAATGCACCTGCGAATTCAGTTGGATGGGCTAGCTACAGTATTAGCTCCTTCCATCAATAAATCCTCCTTCTGGAAATGCTGTTTGAGGCAGTCACTGGGAGACAGGTGACACAGTTGGTTTCACTGGCACAGCACACAAGGTTTTATTTGTCAACAAATGGGTTTCATGATCCATCATTAACACTTGATTGATTGGCCCAGCAGTTTGGCAAAATAATTTTTTATCACACTTTTCTACAGCAGAATGTATTTCAGGAACTATCTTACTCACTGATTCGCTGGCAGAGGCTCTGCTGGCAGAAGGCAGAATGTTTCCTCGCATTCTTTGCTGGTCAGTGTGACAGTGTGTAGTAGATAACATGAGGGATTACGTTATGGCTTTGCACATTACATCTGTTTTTGTTATGATCAGATCTGTCTCTCCTCTTATCACAACAAAAACAAGTCTCACATCATTTTCTCACTCACCTAACATAATCCAGATCCTCAGATATAAAAAAATAAAAACAAAAGAAACACCCAACCCAATCAACCATTCAATATGCCAAATTTAAATATTTACCTTTACAAATTTTCCGTATTTCTTTGTGCAATAAATAAATTCAATCAGAAGAAAAACACACTAACTCACTGTGACAGATTGGACTCCATCTGTCAAGATTTCACGTTTGATATAGACTGGAAATTGTAGATAAAGGGGAAATATTCAGGTACTGTTCTTTCAATAAGTGTTCCTGAGGGAGATGAAGAGAATGATAAATTGGTTATGGTTACACCCTGAGCCAAGCCAGTGGAAGCCTAATTAGAATCCAGAAGGATTGCAGCCAGGAAAGACAGATGCTGGAAAGAAGAGTACTGGGGGGAAAAGGGTATTAGTTTCAACTGGGACAGAACAAATATACAAATGACCTGAACTGGTAGCCAGGAAAGAACACACTTTGTCAGCTTGGTTACAGAAGGGGTTCCTGTATAGGCAATAAAGGGTATTTTGGAAACAGCTTAAGAAAAATACGAGGAGGTTTGCTTAGGAAATACTCAAGGAAGGGAGGATATCCACCAACTCAGAACATTAGTGTGAAAATTAAAAATCTGGAAGACTAGCTTTTTGACAGCCTCCTGCAGGACTTAACCAATTAATTTAATCTCCCCAAGTTTCCACACGTGTGCTAAGAGGCTGCCATGCGCCCTTCTGGGACAAAACAAATATACCAGCATGGGAAATGTCCATATACCAAGAGAAAGCACAAACCTTTGGAGATACGCAGTGGCTGTTACACTAAGGAGATGAAAATATCCTCAGGTGAGAGCACAGGAACCAATATTAATTTCACCTAATCAAGACAAAACAAAGTACCTGACAAAGAATATTTATGCAAATTCAGTTCAACTTACTCCAAAGAGTCCGGTGACTAAAACTGACAGGCCAGCAGAGCTAACAGAGGGCACTTTGCTCCTCAGGGACTAGGAGGTGACCCTCTGACAGACGGCAATGCTGACAAGAGATAGAGGGCAAAACCAACTGATGGGCTGCGCCGATCGCTTGCACTTTGAGCTGTACAGTGAATGAATACAAGATTGCCCTTCATTCACATGAAGCTGTTTCGCAGTTAGACGCTCAGTAAATGCCAGGACTGCAGGAGGAATCAAACGTGAGAGAAAGAGTGAAGTTCAGAAAAGCTCTGGGATATCTCGATGCCAATTTTCTCAGAGCTAGGATGGTGTCACTCCGGCCCAAACAAGGAAACATGCATCACAGATAATATCTAGCTTTCCCCTTAAGTTGTACCAACTCACCCCCGCCCCAAACCCCAAAACAAAACAGGAATCTCTTTAGGCAAGGTTTTAAGGGAAAAGTTGTGAAACCCATTCTGCCCTCTCAAAACAAAGGAAAGAGTAATTATACGGAGCCAGCAGAAAGACCCCGAGCCTGTGATATTGCGTTCAGGAGAAGAAAAGCTGCCTGCAGGGAAGCTCTCAGTATCTCTGACTACACCTCTGCAGTTTGATGTTTGGCCACACTTTGCCTTTAGCTCTGTACGCCTGTTCAAAACCTCACCCTCCAGACTAAAGCAGACTAGGAGCACAGGATTAAGTAAATGATCTTCCTCTGCTGAAGCAGTACCCCATCTCTGCAACTCTATTCTTTCTCAATCACTTAACAAGCTCTAGTGCTTTTGCTTTACAAACATTCTTGCCAACTTTTCTGCTTTATTAATCTTTGAACACAAAGATGTAAACCGCTAGTTCCAAAATAAAAAAAGTATTTATTTTGGATTTTTGAAAGCGCTATTAATAACAGTGAAATTCTCCAAGCAATGCATTGCTGTAAATGAAATAAAACAAATAAAAGCAGTTCAGGCTTCTGGAAGAAAAAATCCCAGGTATTTTCGTCAACTAACATGAAAAGAGATACAGATAAGACCATACTTACAATACAAAATACTATTCATTTCTAGATATATTCTCTCATATAAAAGAAAGACAAATGCTGGTTGTAATAATAAGTAGTATGCTACATGCAGTAAGTTCGGTGGTTAAGAGTTTCAGTTGAATTATGACCAGCCTTGTCCTGGGCATAGCAAAACCAATTCACTTCAGAATTGGGTATAATGTATGAGGCCAACAGAGCAACTGTCAAAAAGGACAATTACTACACTCTCATCAGTAAGCCAAAGAAACATAATACCTTGCTTAAAGATGCCTGATAAATGTGCTCGAAAATAACAGGACAAAGAAATCTTCCAAACTGTAATATATGTTTGCTTGGCCAGCAAACGACGATAATTGGAATGCCCGTGCATTTACGGCGCGTGAGGACTGGTTATGTAGCAGTACTGGGTTCTGTTATTATTGACCATTTTTACTGTAGAAACAAACTGGTTTAATTTAATGACTGAAAATGAAAAAACCCAAGAACCCAAACTCCTACTAGCTGTGATACCACACTGTAGTACAACTAACTGCCTGGCAAAGGAAACACAGAACACTCCATGCCCACTTTCAAGTCAACAGTGCTTTCTCCCTAATTTTCCTATTTAACTTGTTTTCTTGTTTCTGACTGATCAAGCTAAGAAATGGACTATGACACTTAGAAAACTAATTACCTCTTTTTTTCTTTTCACTCTCTCAAAGGCTAAGAAACTAAACATCACAACAGGAACTCCAATGGTAATTGGTCTTCAGTGTCACTATGCACAAACTAGCTTTGAGCTGAAAAACAAACTTTCACTTAACAAATACCATCAGCAAAAATGAAAAGCCTTGCCCTATCACAGATCTTTGCTAAGCTGGCATTGAGGTGTGTATTCTCGGTACGATGCACAGTGAGTTATGAAAATTACTTGCATTAATATCAACAGATATTGGACACATAATTATTGTAAGTACAATCAACTTTTCTCTATATAATCATTTCTCAAAGACAGCGTTGCTGATATGGTAAGGATGGAAGAGAATGAATATACAGATAGTGAATGAAAACAGTTCAGCAGTTTGTAAATTACTTTCTGCATTAATACATATGATCTCCGTATTTCAGAAAAGTTCAGCATAGCTGTGGACAGAGCTATGGAACTGAAGTCATCAGTGAGATTTAAGTATGAAACTCAAATTTGCCGTAGAGCTGGAGCGTAACTGGCTATGCGGGCTGTGCCCCCATGCACGCCCCGAGCACTTAACCTGCCAATTCCCCTGCGGGCCCAGGAACCCCCAGGCCAGTTGCCCGCAGAGGTGAGCCAGTGGATCACCTCCAAACTAGGTGCTCGGCTGAACTCCTAACCACCTTCAGCGTTACGGATTTGACTAGCAGGTGCAGTAGCTTTCCAGTTGGGAGCTTTCAGCAGTTGCGATGATTCCTTCCTGCAGCTTCTGCTGGGGCCACACGAATTTCCATGCTTTGCTGTGTTGATTAACAACCCTGGTGGAGAGTCTGTCCCTACCAGTCTGCAAAGCTGATCAGGTAGTACACAGATTAGGAGCCTGTAAGTAGCAGAAAGTGTTTCACAGATGCAGAAATGGTAAGACATTCTTTTTTGCATATACCTCACCCAGTTAGATGTTTTGTTTGTAATTTCAGATAATCAATAGTGGCAGATCACACATGTGCTGGATTGGTTATGGAAGACTCATCAGTTCCCCAGTTTGGGGAACTGAACGTGTCATTGCAAGAACCCCTACAACAGACCTCTGTTACCACACAAACAGCAAGCAACAACCCTGTTCAGAAGAGTCTACATCCCATGCAAGCATTACCCTATGCCAAGATCCAATCCATTTACTTGTTTTATATAAGCCCTCAGTCCACAAGTACGTATGCAACAGAACCAACAACTAGAGAGCTGTGTAAAGGAGTTCTCCGTTTTGAACCTAAGCCATGTAGGCACTGCCTAGTGTTACTGCAAGCACTGCATATCCAGTAGCCATTACAACGGCCACAATGCAAAATGCACATACATCGGGCACTAACTTCTCTGTAGTAACCGTCCGTAGGCATTTTGTTCTCATGCAGTAAATCTAAATACATCACCTACTTTGAGTGATCAATTATCTGCTCTTTCCTGTGGAGTAACAGCATACACCAGGGCAACTACTATAGATTAACTTCTGCTCTGTAAAACTACACCTCCGATTAACTGGTTCATGTTGCTAACTGGTAGAACTCGCTTGGCTCTGAATGTTGAATTCTGAACTCTCAACTCCCGTCTGCAACCAAGGAGCTGAAGTAATTGAAACTGCAGGATGATTCAGCGCAGCTACTTTGGTTCACACTGTGTTCTCACATACGCTGTGTTCAAACAGAGGTAGCAAACGTCCTCTAGTTTGTCTTGCACTTGTTTTTAAAAAATACTTAAGATTTCCTTTGCTATTACTCCTTGCTATTTTCTTTGTTTTATCTATATATCATTGCATAATCTGGATTTTGGAATTTTCCTATCTCATTGCAGGTGGCAGTAGAAACTTCAAGCAAATTTTCATCATGCCAGTGGTATGTCACAGTCTTCACTAGTAGATATTCAGGTTATCTTAAAACCAATGCCACTTAAGTGGTGTCACAGGAAAAGTTAAGCATCATAATTGAAAAATACGGTAAATAAGCTAGTATTACATGCTGACCATTGCTCAAAGACAAAATGCTGAACATGTTGAAATAATTGATGTATTCAGTAACCTGCGCCTCCCAGCATCATAACGCTGAATGGAAGTTGAATAGAAAGTTGATACTATTCTTTCTTATATTAAACAGTTTGCTGCTGCAGACCCCGGACTGCTGAAAAAAACCTGCCTGTGTATACGTCAAAGAAAAAAGTTCAAAAAACAATGTAGATATATACAAGTGACTATCCCTCCTGCGTCCCACTTATCACCCACAATGTACCACATGCTAGGGCACAAACTTATCTTTAACTTGGCCAGCCATATCAAAAACGTTTTAATCAGCACTATTGCTGAATTATGAACAAAATAGTTTTCTTTTGTTCTTTCTTCTTTTTTATATACATCTCATATTTGCTATGTTGTTACTTTATTCTGTATCAGTGACAAAGGAACTGGAGGTTTAAGTCTGAGAGAGTCACCTAGGTTTTGACACTGCAAAAATTTAAGAATGACAATTTGGAGATCAAGGGATCTTTACTGCTGGCAGTGGAGGCATACAATTTTGGGATTTAGGTAGCTAAAGCAGCAGTCAGACCACAAGATTTGTCTCCTTGATTTTTAACACTGTATTTGACAAAAAAAAAACCCCAAAACATTAATACTGATCTCTCTGGGGTTTAGATCACAGAGGTTTATAGGGCATTCTCATACATTTCAATTTTTTTGTGTCTTTTTAATGTTCCAGGCAGGATATCTTCCAAACATAGATGAAAATCTTTTTTTTATATATATCCTTTACTACATTATCCTTTCCTACACAGAGAATAAAACCGAGTACAGGACAGGGTGGCCTTGACTCTGAATTCAATTTCTATTTATTTTCCTGCATGGTTCAATGTTCATAAAGAGACTCCTGCAATCCTTAGTCAGGAATTACTTCATCTCATTTCCAACATGTGCACAATACTGCTGGCTCCTTTCCAGACACAATGATCTAATTTCATCATTTTATAGGATGCCTGAACCATGGGGTTGGTTCTTCTGAGTTTCCTTAAGCTTAGCTTTCTAGCTCAGCTTAACTTTTTGTCTTGCATGTTTAGGCTCCATTGTCTGCTCTTGCCATACACCAAACACTGATTTCCTTTTAGTTCTCCCCTGTTGTCTACATTGCAGACAGTTTTCATTCAAGTCACAGCACTTAATGCGTTAATCACTACTAGTTTCTGTTTTAACAAACGGAACATTAAAGGGAACGATGAATAAATGTACAGGTGAGATGACTCAGAAGTGATCCTGGCACAGGACAAGAAGACAGTCTGGTCTCCGGATAGCTAACTGCATTTGTTTCCACTGAAATGCAGCATCATCTTGAGAAATACTACGACTATCTTAAGCTTTATCAGCCTTCTGCATTAACAAGTAAGATGCGTCACCACCTACACAAATGCACACGGAGAAACAAAGAGCTCAATTTGGGAAGCGGAGCGGATGCCTGGTGTGTTTAAGTTTCCCAGTTACAGATGCCATTTAGGACTCAGTCATTGCTGATATCAAGGAACAAATCTCAGAAACATAAAACTACCAGTGAAACCTACTAATTAAAGGGCAGTTTAAAGACAACACTTAATGATTAGGTGTATAATTCTTCACAATAACCATTCACAGAAGAGAATGCTGCCACACTAAGATATTCTGTGCATGAGCTGCAAAATAAAATACAAAGATGGCTTTTGCTCCCTTCTAAAAACATCTGAACTATCAAACATTCTTGCTAGCCATTCATAACACAAAAGGGAGAAAACGGAATAAAAAGAGAGCCTGTGACTAACTCTTTGGCAGGAAAATACGGTATCAATTTAGGAGCATTGATCCGGACTACATTCTCCTTTTCTCTGGCTACAGGATGTTTTGGGAGTTCAGATTTGTTAGACATTTTATCTTCTGGACTTCTTAATGCACTCACAAATATTTGCTGGACAAAGGCTGTTAAACACTTTCTTTACCCATGTCAGTGTGTTTGATTGCCTCTTGTTTGCTTCTCTATCTTCTTCGCTGTTGTCTTACATCACAACTACTTCTTCTAATTCCCTTTTTATTTCCTTTTCTCCTCTCTCTAAGTTTTCCTAGTTTATTTTGCCTTAGTCTCAGCTGACTTGCTTGGCTGCTCAGCACTCTTCTCGTCTCCAACAACACCATCTCACGCAATTTCAATCCCTATTACTGACCTTCTTGGATAAACAGAGCAGCACAGCAAAACGACACAACTGAACTACAATTCTGAAGTAAACGTCTCCATTTTTGAAGCTATTAACTGAAAAATAAAAATAAAATGTGACTTAAGAGGACAGAAGAAGAAAAGAAATCAAAGGATTTCTTACCAGATGGAAAAATAACAGACAATACATCAGCCAGGTACAAAACGACTACTTTTAGACCAACTGGCAAATGATGGACTTAAAGACACCAAGCCTTGAGAGAACATGTGGAAACAGATATATTACTCTTATCTGTAGTAATAACATGGTGGGGTTTTGTTTGGTGTTTTTTTCCCAGGCTTAGCAGCCCAGTACCACCACGCCAAACCTCAGCAGTGGTCCTCCCTGATCCATTTTACTTCTGTGAGACCAGGCAACACCAGGTGTCTCCAAGCAAAGTTCAGAGTGTTCAGATTGTTCCAAGTTAAATTCCTCCATTTACACGGTCCTTCCAGCCAACACTGGTAAGTTGATATTTTCCGAAGCAGAGTGTCCATGTTTCTCCCAAAGCAACTCTCAGGGCCCAGGACTACTCTCAAGTCAGGTAAAAAATGAATTGCTTAAGAGAAGTCTCTATCCTTTGCCTCAGTTTTTCATTGCTTAAGTAACAAGAAAATACATTTTCTGTAAAATACTTTTCTACAACAGGATTAATCACACTGTAGAGGTATTGGACATTTTGTGAAGTTAGAAATCCAGACATTATCATTACCCTGTAAGTGTCAACTCCTCTTCTTGAACCTTAAGCAACATCCCCATTTTTTCCTGGCAGCAGTGAATTCCACATGTTAGCACGAAATGGTACAGAAATTGCCTTCATTCATACACTTCAAATTCATTGGATGCCGCGTTTGTCAGAAAGAGTGAATAAACCCTAAACAAATAAACTAACCCAGCTAAACACACAATTATTTATTGTGATTTCTTTTATTGTGCCCCTCCTTAACCATTCTTTCTCTAAGACAAACAGTCCCAATCTTCTCATCTCACTGCATGAGGTTTTTACACAGGCCCTAGTTACCCAATCTTGACAACAGAAGTGTAGTTTATTGGTTTATACTGAACTACACAGAAGTACTGACTTGCTTAAAATCAGTTGTCTTCAACCCTTTGAAGAAAACTAGTGAAATATGACTTATTCCTATGTCCAAGAAGAATTTTATAGTTGATGTTTTTCAGCACCAAAAAAATGGTACAGATAGCAAGAGAATTGTATTTTATTTTAAAAGGGCCTTGGACTCTTCTTGGACTGACAGCTCACTAGGCAGTGCTAGGCTTCCCAGTAGCATTAGGCATCAGGCATCTACAGACTCCTTTTCACAATTTCTATCATATACTGTCATGGGAAAACAGGCACAGTCAAATATGTTCAATGGGTTGTTTTTTTTTTTAATAGAACATACCTGACTATTATTTTCAACAGAAAATGTAAACTTTTACAACAGACTTGTGAAGTCCTTTGAGAAAATCAAAGCTGTGGTTCTGAAGCCTTTATAGACAGAGAGTGGAGCTGACATGAGCTGCCCAAGCAAGCAGCAAGGCAACTGACAATAAACCTCTGAAAAACAATTTCATTCACTAAATGAGATTTTTTGGAACATTCCTGAACTGTAAATAATATAAAGGATAGTGCTCAAAGATTAGAGTAAGTTAGAGGATTATTTATTTTCTGTGTGTTTTGCAAAATACAGAAATCCAATTTCCAGCTACTTTTTCTGTTACTTGAAATAAATATTAGGGTCTGATCACACATTTAATAAGAATATGCATAACCTTCTGGAAATTTTATCAGGAGACAGGAGGCTATAGGCAGTATAGACAAACAGTCTAAAGAAATGAGGCACTTGGACTTTGGGGAAAAAATGTTTTCCATATTAGAATAAAAACCCGTTTAGAGTGTTACGGGAAAATCATCTTCTGTAGTTTCTTGGACAGTCTTTGTCCTGAATTGACAGATTTACTTAACTTTTGACAAAATCTATTTCAGCAGTACTGTTAACTTGCATAAGCATTTTAAAATGCATATTCAATTAGTAAGCTCAGTTACTGAAAGACAGACTTTCAATAAATCCAAAAGATTATTTCCCCAAAGTTGGGAGTAGTTGTTATGAAAAGTACTGACACTTTTTGGAACGACAGACACCTCATCTGACATAGACTACACCGCCGAAGTGTGAAAGCCCACCTCAGGCTGTGGCAGAATTCTCCTGCCATTAGGTAAGGAAACAGTTCCCCAATGGAGAGGATCAGCAACAACTCTGATTTAATAATTTGCTTTCTATTTTTGGCCTTCTTCAGGCATTGCATCCCCTTTAGTTTATGCTGTAAGGCCTTGCTGCAATCCAGACCAGGTTCTAAAAGAAAACACTGCAAATCTCTGAGTAAGTTTAGAGCACAATCCTGCAGATAATTGTTCCAGCCCAAACGAGGGTACGTCACACCACAGCGTGAGCACGGTAGCAGGGCAAAGGCAGGACAAGTGATTCTTAAGCTACTGCAGATATTTGGTGCTTTGTCTTGTGTGTCCTCAGAGTTGAGCTCCAAATCTCAGTAATAAAACCCAAGAAGCTTATTTTAATAAGAAAGTATTTTTGTATTTGTTTGCAATTAATTGAATTTCTAAATATTTCGCAGTGAAAAGCTGCATCAGTTATCAATGCTCAGAAAACTAAACTATATCCACAAACGCAACAGCAGAAAGTCTCCTTGTTCTTTAGAGCAGTTAGAAAAAGTTGCAATGATAGAAAGGAAAATAGCTCAGCTCTTAGAGCATTTACTTGGGCAGAATTACTCTACTCTGCCTTGGTTAATACTGCCATTTGTTAATTCAGCACATAATTTGATTTAGAAGTGAGACCAATTCAGAGACCTCACGTCTTGCTATCTACGTGGTTTTCTTTACATAGTGACTGAATAACTTATAACGCCTTGGAAATGCACATTACAGTGAAATATAATATTTAGTCAGTTTATTACCATTACTAAATGTACTGTTACAGTATAAATCATGAAAAGCGTGTCAGGACCTACCTAAGCTTTGTGACGGATTGAACATTAAGGCTTGCACTGGCCTAGGAAAAAATCTAATTTCCCAATATTATGACAGCTATACAATGTGTAAATGCTGAAGTCACTGATTACATTTGAGTCAAATATTTATTTACCAACCAACAAATTGTTAGTGCTGGCAAGATATATAAAACTTGATGCTAATTAAGGAGACAGTTTTCTCCTCAGGGCATCCAACCCACCATAATGCAATTTTTCAGAAAAAAACCCACTGTCATTTTAAAGACTTTTTTTCCTGAAAATTATATAATTACTTCCACTTCATACACCTAAAATTTCACGGCACTACTAAGAATAAAGTTCTTCATCTTATTTACCTCTTACTTTTCTTTACCATTGTTTAAAAAAAAGAAAGGTGTTAACTAGCTAACATAATTGTAATAGTTTGGAAATACCCAAGTATGAAATATAATTGCAGTATACTACTACTGCAGTCTGCCAGAAAACATCACTCACCTAATTTGATGAAGATGGAAGGATGGTGGCATGATACTAACAGGAAAATACAAAAACCCATGCCGGAGAGTTTCTGCAAAAGCAGCACTTGGGGATAGAGAAAGTATTCACAATTCTGTACGGGAGGCAGGCAACTGAAGACCAGATTTTGTGATCATGAGGAACTGAATGAACAAACAGGCCATCTGAAGGCAGAGAATTTGGTCCTGGATACAACTCAGAGGAGAATGAGCACCTTTTCTGTTCTTTCTTCTACACCCCTCCCTTTTAAGTAATAATCATGACATCATTTTAAGAACTTTGAGAAAAGTATGACCTTTTTTTTCCTTCTTTTTTGATCCTTTACAACCCAATCACTCTATGATTCCGTGACTTTCAAAGCTGCAGTCTTTCTAAAATGTTACCTAGAAGAACAGTCTAATCAGGAAAAACCAAGACAGAAAAGATTGGTTTCTTCATGCTGAAACTAGTCTTGAAAATGTAATGAAGTTCCTACCAAGTTAATGTCTTCTGGCATTGAACCTATTCTTGACAATTTTTTAACCGAGCAGTAAAGTTATTCTTTTTGCCTTTAAAATATGAGTTGAGAAAAAAACAGGCAGGCAGACATTGGCAAACATACCCAATTGTCTAAGCACCAGCAACTACAAAAGTGAATGGGATAAAGCATGCTAAAAATCCAGACAGGAAGATGATAAAAGGAAACAAAGACAAGGAAATACATCTGGTCAAAAAAACAGGGAATGAGGTAAAGGAAATCAGAATACAGGAGATGGGATAATTAATACTGAGATAATATAGCTAGAGATTGTGGAATTACCGTTTTTCACTCAGGTTCATTATGGAATTAACACACGCAGTATGATTCCTGTTTCGTAACGTACCTCGTGGTACAGTATGCTGAAATGCCGGTTGTGTGACATTTTCACTCTTAAACATCCATCTTCTTTCCGCTAAAACAGACTGATTAAACTTTAAAGAGAGAAGACATGAGTTAGGACGGGTTTATTTGCTGCTCACATATGGCTTCTGTCATTATTGCACACGACATCAGAACAGAAAGGGCGGGCAGCTGCCTAGACCCCGCTGAATCCTCTGGACTCCTACGTATGGTTTCTACTAATCTCTCGTTTTCTTGAAAACCTGTTCCTTTTCTCCACCTTCCCCTCCATCTATAAAACTCTGCCTGTCTCATCACAAAAGTCACTTGTGAAATGGGAGTCTGATTCTGCAAACATTTGCCCACATACGCACATAAAACTTTAGGCTACATCTTCTTAACGACTTCAGTATGACTCAAATAATTAAAGCTCAAAGCATATGCAAGCTGTCTTAACTCGAGATAGGAAGTCACTCCCTTCCATGTCACAGTCGGTGAGGACTCTCTGATCTGATGTGTGGTAATGCTGGAATTCAAAGGCACCCTCAACATCTGAGGCTTACCTGAGGTAGAACAGCCTCAGGCAATGCACAGAGGAGGGAAATCAGCCAGAAAGGGAGACAAGGCATGTGATCAGAGGCACGCTCGCCCCTTAAAATAATAAAGCATAAACCAGCCCAAGTTACAAAACAAAAACAGGAAACACTTTTCTTTTGAGAAGGTCTCAGATACTTGGGCTAAACAAGCACAGGTACAACTTCATGGCTTAGGGGACACCTGCTCGGAGTAACTCCCTCCCCAGGCAATGGTGCACCTACTACTACATTGTACTTCATGATCCAAGTTAAAATACAAACATACATAGACGCGTAAATATACACACGCGCTCACCAGCGTGATCTCATACGCAAATAATAAAATAACCTGGGGAGACTGCTTTACTGTGAAATGCCTATCAGCGATTTCCATAGGAAAAATCCCCAACCTTTTATTTTTGATTGTTTTCTATTTTTCCCTCAGAGAAAACAATAGAAGAAAGGCAGGAAGGAAGACAAATCCTTTGCATTAGTCACCAGCACAAGACACTAATGGCACAAAACCACTAAACCTATTAAACAAGTATTATTTCTTACCCCTGAAACAGCAGTATTGCTAGAACAGGCATTTCACCAGGTATCAGCTAACTTACTTTCACTAATGTAGAGAAGTTTATCATAATACACAGAAGTATCCATCACGGTTAATTTTACTTCATTCCGCAAACATCCCAGCAGTAGAAAGCCGCCAGAAAGTAATGAATGTTTTCACACGCTGCTTCTGCTTGTTTAAGGTGAGGTGACTGAAACAAGGACTATACAGGAAAAATATCAGTTTCACACATTAGAAAGCCATTTTCTCAAAGCAATCATTTTTTAGTTTCTAATATCTACATCTGCTACCCATTAGGAAAAGGCCTTCCCCTCCAGGTTACTTGTATTGGAAGAAAAATACCAGGTTGTTATTAAAAGAAGGTAATAGATATCTAGTGGGTATCAGCAGGTTGGGATGCTCTTTTTATTACCTCTCTGTGACACCTGGAGCTCATAATTTATTTCTTTTTACATTTTATCCATCTAGTACCTCTGACCTGTTATTTTTAATAAAAATAAGCATACAATTAATCTACTGAGCAAAGAAGTTTACTAGCAATAAAAAAGGACCTATTTTTAGTACCTAAATAACACTGTGTTTTCCCAGTATGACGAAAAGCAACTGTAAGGAGATACCCTTCCTCTTTAATAAGAACTTATATATTAAGTTATGAGACTAAGAATTTAAACTGTGCAAGGCAGGACTTCTATTCCTCTAGGAAAAGGGGCATTAAAAAGCCACTGACCTCGTCTTTCCAGACAACATTAACATCTCAAAGTTACTGCTCACAAATACAGAGCGTCCAATGTGTGTTGTTTCTAATCATACTTTCATATGGGAACAATGCACTCATCAGACCCCACGACCAGCAGTATTACGTATTCACATGAATAATTTGAATAATATTCTGAGTTTGGTTTGGGTTTTTTCTTCATTAGGTTGATTTCGGAAAGGAGATGCATCAGTTCAAGTTTCTTCCAACACGGAAGATAGGTTTGCATTTGTAAAACTGGAGGTGTTGATTTTTTTCGTGTGCAACTATAGAATGAGGTGCTGTGTAAGAGAATGAAGACTTCAGGATACTTCAGCAGAGTGCCTTTCTAAACCAACCCGAGCTACGCTGTACTCCAGAACTTAGCTGAATTCCTTACTGCAAGAAAATCACCTGTATCCATAACTAGGCACAAGGACTTTCAATTAATTTCTGCTAGCTGATTAGCTGAACAATACAATCCCCGTGGAGGATGCATGGCTGATATTATAGCCAGTGTACAATTAAACTCTCGGTAAAATATTAAGCATCGAACCAGCGATCCTTCAAGCTTAGTTCTGCTGGTGTGGGCATTCAATGCCTATGTTGGATAAATACTGCTCAGAGCTATCTCTGTACGGCCACTTAAAATACAGTGAACGACTGAGACAGACCAGTCAAATATTACAAGGACACGCTCAAGGCAAATTTTCGAGCTACGTGGCATTAATTCCACAACATGGACAGCAGAGCTGCGAGTCTACAGGGGCAGGGATTATACACTGAATCTGTCAAAGCTGGTGAGCAAAACTGTATTGACACTGCACATCACCAGAGATGCCAGAGAAAAAAAGGTGTTGTGGATGAAGGCAAGGCAACATCCCCCCTCATTACGCTGCTACAAAAATCAGAGCAGTTTCTCAATCAAAGAAACTTCCAAAGCAGTGTTTTTTCATACAAGATGGATAGAAGACTCCATTCCTCCCTACTTCTACACTCGTTCAAAATGTAATTATAGAATGAACTGGATCCCATTCATTCATGACGCAATTCCACCCAAGTTATTTCTGGGAGAAAATCTAATCCACTAACATAAGTCTGCAGCATTTTGATACCTTTTAATTACACAAACTGAGTTCTCCTCATCTCGCCTGTACTGCTTGAAAAATACCAGGTTTTAAGGAAGGAGATTACTACTATCACGTGTGGACTAGGAATGATTAGATGCGTAAGGGAAAAATTAAAATTGTTGATCCTGGGTAGAATTGCATTACCCTTTTCCTAAAAAAGAAGCTGCCCTGAAATCTCACAAAACAGATTTTAGCAGAATATTTATGCTTTAGGCCTGGATTCAAATACTAACATACTTGAAAGCGAACTGTGGATGCTCCTTTGCTGGCTTTTCCAGATAGCTGTATAGAGACTACTCCGTTCAGAACCCGCCAGCAGAGCACAGGGCAAGAAAGCAAATGTTTGTATCTTGCCAAATAGCCCATCGACATCGGAGCTGCTGGGAGTGCTGCTTTTAATTCCATTTAAGGCAAAAATGCATAGAAATTACTAATTTTTTGTCAAATAACATGAGCGGTTCTCGCGCAGCCTCTGGCGAATTTCCACTCGCGCAAGCGGTAACACAAATATGCTCCCACCTGCACTGATCAGGTGGAGCAGGAGCCAAAGCCTACAGATCTCTTTCAGTTGACTTTGCCCGCACATCCTCTACGCACACATCCCCAGTTCCATTTACTATACTTGTCTCTGCATATGTTTTTGCATTATTCAGCAACAAATTCAGTCCTCAGGCATAAACAAACAATCACATATGTTTCATTAGCTACAGGAAGGTTTAATTGCAATAAGCAGAGACACACAAGAAAGAAATTCCAAAATTTAAGGATCTGTCAGAATTGTTGCTATAGTCACACCACAAATTGCATATACTTAACGCAAACGTTATAATATAAATAATTTATAGGTACAAACCTAATGAAAAACTGAAGGGAAAACCAGAAAGGAATACATATTACAGGATTAACATCCCATGGAAGAATATGGTCAGGTATAAATCGGCCAAACACAATTACAATTTCAGTTTCTCAGTGGGGAGCACGAGTTTAAGATGCTTCTCCCACGCAAGAGAAACAGTTGAGATTTTTGCATTAACGAAGAAACGAATAAACCCCAGAGGATGTAAAACTGAATTCCACAGAATTCCAGGTTTTACAGAAGAGATGGGGATCGTGATGTAAGTAAAAGTTACCAGACTGCTCTTCTGTTCCAGTGTAATGTAATTATTCTAGATGTTCATGCAAACCTAAGTTATCTTTTAAAAATACTTGTGTACCGAACACTAACTCCAGGTTCTCAGACTTGTTTCAAGCTTCTTGAATTTTTTCAGTTTGGCTATGACTTACAGGTAGTAATACCGAGCTGTTAATAACACTAGAAGATATCTAGGCTTTTAATGAACTTACAGGACAACACAAAAAAAAAAAAATTAAAACTCTGTTTCTGTAACGAAACAGGCAAACCTACAAGTGCATTGAAAAGGAATTTCAAAAATACCCTAGAACAGTATTGCCTGGGTTAATTCTGAAACTTTACCTTGCCAAGTTAAGAAATTAGCCAGCAAGAACAAAAAATACAACCAGCTTTCAAGTTAAATAATTTTATTCCTACCTTATCAAAGAGATGAGTACAGCCACCGAATAGTTCTAAGTTTGACTGTCTCTGAAAGAAAAAGTGGCCCAATTCCAGCATTAAACATTTTTTAAAAAAGAAAAAAAATCTTCACTACCATACAGTCGCCAGTGTTAACAGCTAGATGCATCTTCTGCAAAATCAGAACGTGAAACTCCTGTGCATGTGCATAAGCACATACATGTATATGTACATCTACGTATGTGTACACAATTATAGGTAGAGGGATATAAATACATTCCTGCATTGAAACACATGGCAAGGCTACCTTAAACAGAAGTAAAACATCAAGATTTACTACAATTTACTCCTATTAATAACTGTAACGTTTGGACAATGTCTTGTGTCTATTGTAAGAAAAGACAAATATTAAATCAATACCATTTTTTCCCTGTTTTTCTAGGGAATGACTAAGAAACGTAGCAAACGTTGCACTTCTTCACTACCTTAAACTGCAATGCCTTCTATTCTTCAATGATCACAAAGCCCTTTTGGTCGCAGCACCACAGAGGTATTTCCACAGACTGTACTCACAGCTCCGGTCTAGGATGGGCATGGACTTGTTACAGTCAGTCATTCTTGTGTTTTCAAAGCCATGTGCACACACATACGTTGAAGTATTTCAGTCTCCTTGCACAACTCATGCCTGTTACACAGTCCTTAACTTTGCCTGAGAACATCAAGCACAGAAGTGGTAAGCCACTTGGAACACACTTTGCTACCTAACTACATCCCCACGAATGGACCACTGAGGTACAGCATCTTACGTGACCTTATGTATGGGATGTACAGATGACTTTACACACATACTCAGTGGCTTATGAGCACAAGTTGCACTGAAGGTAGAAGGAATTGCACTCCTGTGACACTAAACACTGCTGAAGTTCCCATCTCCCTCTGTCTCAACTTCAAACTACTACACACCGAATTCCAAAAGGGATTTTGTATGAGACGAGCATTGGTCCAATTTACCATTTCTCATTAAAGTTGAAGTCGAGATGGAGTGTGATACAACTATGAGGAGTAAAAGGTACGTTCAGATGAAGACAAACGAGAGCCAAGCACTTCACCAGATACCTTATAATTAAGAAAGTGTCAGAACTTCTGCCCTGAATTTGTTCTATTGAGGTTAATAAAACAGATCATTGTTTCCAAGGTTAAGACATGTTAGAATTTTTATTAGGAACTGCCTTCTAACAAATGAGAAATACAAGAGCAAAACTGTTATTTGAATGTCACTGATTCTTCAGGTTTAATACATCTAATTTCCTCTTTCTCTTAGCAATGCTGCTAGTTGAGCCGTCTGCAGAATTATACAGTGCTCAGGCACAAACACAGAAGAGCCAGTGGTTTGCAACTGAAATGAGATTTCATAAATCAAGGGAATACAACACTCCCTGTTAGCGGAAAGCTGGCTCTGCACTATTTTAAAGCCATATTTTAAAGAACATTTTAATACAAGCAGAAAATGATTTTATCAGTAGTGTTAGCACCAGTTATTCCTTTATATATTATTGGTATATCATAAACATAAAAATATGTTACATAAAAACACGTAAACCCTCCTTCCTTCCGCAACATCCTTTCTATATGGATTAAAGATTTTATCCAACTACTTTACTTTCTAAAAATCTTCTCCCTTATTTGATCGTGCAGTTTTCCTAGTAAATAGGGTTTTTTCCACTCAGTGTTCATTTCCTTCATGCAAAGACTCTAGCTTCATTTTTAGTGTCTTCTATAATTGTTCACTAATGCCTTATTAAAGCTGAACACCTGTAGCTTCAGTTAGCTTATAAATGAGTTAACAAGGAAAAACAGTCCCCCAGGGAAGCTTGTTTTATATGTTTGAACCAAGAGAATTAAAACATTTTATACCTCCTCAAAGTTACCCGTTCTTCGGTTCCAGCATTTCAAGCCGTTATTCATGCTTTTTTGGCAATGGGGCAAGAATCAGATTAACACCAAAAAGAATGAATGTGGCGAACTGAATTCTTCCATAGGAAGCCTCTGCAAAAGCTCCTCACTTGGAGTGTGTTACTCCTTAACAGAGATGATGAGAGCATCCATTTCAGAAGCTTGGCATTCTGCTCTGCAAACAGACAAGCAGCATTTCAGATTACCATTAGATTATTTGCTCACCATTGTTCATTCTGACTCCTTTATATCACCGATGCAAGCACTAACAACAGGTTCCTTTGCTGCCTCTACAAAGCCTGCATTAGCAACAGCATCGCCAGGCTCCACCGCAAGCAGCTAGTGGGTTATTTGTGCAATGCAGTTCTGGACTGGGTTAGACAAGCAGTCCTGCTTGCAGCTGAGCCTACCAGCCACGCCAAGCTTCTCACAACCGTCCCTCCTCTCCCAAGGCAGAACTGCCACTCCTGCAAATTCACCCACACAGCTGTCTATGTCCCAGCTAGGAAAAGCTGCACCAGCAGAGCTGAATGGGAGGAGAGAGGGGACTCATTTCCAGGGGAGAGCAGTGACGAACAGCTGTAACAGCAGCATTTTCACCCAGCTCAGAACTTCACACGATCCCCATCTTAGTGTAGCGAATGATGAAGTTTGCTACTTGAACCGGCACAAATGTCTCCTCCCTGAAACCACAGTAAGTTAGAGGACAGGCTATGATAATGGGACACCCTACACGGGCTGGCATTTAGAGCAGATTAGCTATTCCGACAGCCATTTGTCCTTGACTGAAATGGAAGCAAATCCCCAGTATAAACAAGTTCTCAAAGAATATATGTGGACAGAAGCCAAAGAGCAAGGACAATTTTCCAGCACCCTAGAATCTATCGCTTTGATTTGTCTACATAGCTATATAAACCTAGCAATTTATCTTGTCTTTCTTCTTCTGAACAGCCTTTTATAAAGCAAATCAAATATTCTCACAAGTGTGATTCTTCGTATCAATTCTGAATGCGAAGCTCAGGTCTTCTTAGAATCATTTGACAGTGTGCAATGTAATTGGCCCCTGGCTGATGTCTTCATTTATTTAATGCATTTACAGGTTCACATCAATACTGAAATCTGGTGCAAGCCCTGTCCTCTTAAGGGAACGAGCTTGTGACATAATCCTGGAAGAAGAAAAAGTAAATGATCCAAAGCAGGGATGATCTGAACCAAGTTCCCAGTAATGTCATGTGTCTCTTCCCACACTCCGCACTGCTGGATGCACCTTCTGTGCTACAGCCCTAATTAAGAGTCTGAAAGAGAAAAGAGGTCTGAGTTTCTGCGTGTGTACTGGGTCTGTAATACACAGTTCACTATAAAAATATATAAAAAAAATAAAAATCACCAGATGAGCACTAAAGTAATTACAGCCTATCAAATTGATCCTTATTGCACTTACACCATTGGTAGGATATATCCTTTCAGACAGGACTCTATTGAATTCCCATTACCTTAACTGAAAGCATAATAATGCAGAGCCACAGCCTGTTCTAAAAATGGTGCTCTGAGCTTTTTCACAACTGATCGTAAAATAGACTTATTGGAATATTGTAAAACAATACTTTGTTTATTTACAGGTATGAAAATAAAGCCCCCGGTCACAACCTGTCAGATTTTAAGAGTATCACAAAACCCAGAATATACGACCAGTTTAAACACTGTAAAATAAAGATGACTCACTTCAAATGATGGCCGAAGGGTCTGCATGTTGTAAAGTTGACACATCTGAGTTATAGGGAAACTAAAGTGTCCCAGGCTAATTAAATCCATTCATCTTGGACTTTAAAGTTTCAGACAGATCTGGAATGAAAATTTATTTCAATTTCTTTCTGTTACTTATTTCATTTCTCTATATAACTCTGCTAAATGACCAGATGTTTGGAAAATCTTGGATCTAGTAACCAAGAAGGTTTTTGTGTTGCTGAGAGCTCTGCATTTTAACAAAAAGAACCAGGAGTCTCCAATGGATTGTATCTTAAGACGACACTGATCCCACATGAATCTGACAAAAAGTATCCCTACAACATTATACTGGTTAGATTAGGTGCAGACTCCTAACTGAACCTCTGTCAGAGTACACACGGCCTCTCTGGCCTCCCCAATGCCCCATTTTTGGGTTGCAAGGAAGCTGTAGCACCCACCCAACACAGGACTGGTCAAGATGATGTTGGGACCTGGACTTACGCAACCAGTCTGTTAGGTAGCACCCTTGCCATGAGACTAAATGTAAACCACTGAAGGGCAGGTCTACAGAAGCTGTCAGCCATAACAGAGTAGATTTGAATTCAGGAAACAGATGTTCAGTACGCTCACCTGATACTGAGGTTTTCACTAGTGACACACTATCAGATCAGTCTTGGCAGGGCTGGTAGGTATCCCACAGCTCTGTCCATCTGAGGTCCTCCTGTGCTGCATTCCCAGGTTCCCCGCTCTGGAATGAGGAGGCCAAGAGCCTGGGCAGCCATTGCTCCATCCATTTCTCTGCTGGCGTTAGAAAACCTGTAAACCTCCAACTACAGGCTGCATCCAGGACTCTTGGGGTTTCCCTGCTGCAGAGCTGGAAGCTTGGAAGTTCTGGGCTGGGTTCCCAAGTCCTGCAGCGCTTAGGCAGTCTGGATGGCAGAGCAGCCATAAGGCACAGATCCTGAGAGCCCTGCATCTGCTCAGGGAAAGTGATATTTGGGTAGAAACAGAGAAACTGAAACACAAAAAAAACCCCAAACAATTTTGCAGAGCAGCTGGGGTATGGAGAGAGCATGTATTGTTTGGAAGCATACTGTTTTATTTTCTGCATTTTGGGGATAGGGGTGGTTTTGTTGTTAGCTTTTTTTTTTTTTTTTTGATCCCTCATTCAAAAGAATCAGAAACATCAACATGCTTTAGGTTGCTCTCTGAGGAAAATCTCCCCTTTTCTTAAAATACTCAAAACACAACTCTCAAGATGAAAAAAACCTTAATGGCTCTGATAAAGAACAGATGACACACAGTGGAAACAACAGTCTCCAGTTCAGGGAAAAGTTCTCAAAAAACCCCTATGACATGAGGTCTGTGCTCCCTACAGGTACAGAACAGCTAAGTAGACAAGACGACATTGGTGCTCCCTAGTAAAAATAACATAGGAATAGGTATCTCTGACTGGACTCAGTGACCCCCAGTTATTAATCATCAATTCATCTCGGCTTCAGCCACTGCCACTGCACTTGGATACAGGTCAAAAACCCCGAAGGACTTTAAGAAAGCCCAGAGATGAATCTACCTAAGCACTGCTGACAGCTTCTTCCCTGCGTTACCTTTCCTTCTACTTTAGCTATACCAGGAATGATTACTATTGCGTTCTGTCCATCTCTCGTCACATTTAATTTGATGTCTGTAGCCTCCTTCCTATGAAAAAATAAAGTAGCTAGGTGTATTTAAGAAAGAACGCATTATTTTCCCAGACCTATCTCTATTTTTCACCCATTTGTTTTTGTCATGATTAAGTCTTAATCACTATTTGGGACTACAGTCTTAATTATATTTTCCCCTATTATGTAAATGTTGAATGACAAATAGGTACAGGACTGAAAGGTAGATCAAATCTGTTGAACTCTCTTCGGTAATGACAGAGATCGTCTTTTTGCGTTGTTGTGACAAATGAGTTTTACAGCTGTGACTCTGACTGGGCTATTATCATCTATTTAATCAATCAGCGAAATTCCAGGCAAAGGAAGCTCCAACTCAAAGGTCAGAAGAGGTTATCACTAGTGTACTTCGTGCTGCATAGCAATTTAATTAGTGAAATGGCTCTGTACATATGTATGGCTTTTATTTGTAATTTATTCCTGATTTTACAGTAATCACTGACATCCTGACACCTAATTAGTAAAGAGGACAAACACTCACAGGTAATGGGGGGTGAGAACTACCAGACATATTTTAAAAATCAAAGTTGAGACAGCAAGCTGGAAAAAAATCAGGGCTTAAAAATGAAGAGCGACAGCTAGGATTTAATTAGTTTCATCTGTATATACTCTGTTCCATTTCGCTACAGACAGCTCAGGCTCACTCCAAGTCAAACAGAAATTAAAGCAAAAAAGCTTTCAAAAATACTTTATAGCAATGCTACAAAATTCCAGTAATATATGAATATTGTAACTTATTATCTATGCCTTGGAAAATACTACGGAATTCTGTCATCAAGTTCTCTGGAGAAATCACTGACATCATTTTTGGCTCCAAAAGCGGTGCCACCACACACTAAGCTGCCACCTGAGGACCTGAGCGCAAGCATTTGGATCTCTAAAAACTAGGCCCTCTCCCTTATTCAGAAGATGTTTCAGGGTAGAACTTATTTAATTAGGAATTAATTTAATGCTAAACAGTTTTTTTCTTTGCTAATTTACAACAACTCTGTCAAGGCGATTTACCTGGAAAAATGTACCTCCCGTATTCTCATGATGTGCTGGTTTCCTTTTCAAGGTTCAGGCCACATTGAACCATTCCTGTTTTATTTTGCCTCAGCTAAAGAACCAAAAGAATCAGCTACTCACAGACTTCTACTGTTCTGTGATTTACATACAAGGCTTCATTTTCCCAGCAGAGAGCTAAGAGCTCTTTAAAGAGTATCATGGGCTCTTCAGCTGGAGGGATCATTCAAACACGTTGAGCTGGGATATTCTTCCTAACATTCAAATTACAGACTTCATCCGCTGTTGCATAGAGAACACATGAATTGAAGGCTAACTATCTGATATATTCCATGAAACAAAAATCCTGATATCATGCAGATAACCCCTCATTTTTGATAGCGATTTTAACAGGAGTTTGTTCTTCTATGTGGATTGCTTCTACTAGCACTGTTTCTTAGCAACAGCATGTGGTAGAAGACTCAGACATGCAAGAAGCAACAAACACTACATTCAGCAGAACAAGGAAAACTGGAACGAAACAGCAAAATGAGATTTAGTTAGTTTGACTGTTTCTCTTGCAGGCAGACACATGTATCGGTACAACGTGGGAAGCCACTAACCCCGGATCTAAGCCTTTCCTCTGCTGGTTGAGACACAGCACACGGTGTAAAATATTTCACTGTAAGTCAGGATGCAGAAGTGCAACTTAAGTACCTGAAGGGAAGGAGAAAGACGATTAAAGAAAGCACTGTCCCATAACGACAAAGGAAATGGCAACCGTGAAGCTCCTAGTTGTATCTTCAAGGAATCAAAATGCTTCTCCCTGCATAGGTATCGATACAGACCGTTTTGATCAAGATTTCATCCTTGGACTGAACTGGGGAACTATCTAATAATACTCATAATAATGTCTTGCCAGGAGCAGGGTATACTCTAACAAAAGAGTAAAAATTATTGTTCCCTTCCTCCTCTTCTACAGCAAACAATTCCAGCCATAGAAAACAGATAGGGCTTTCCACGAGTCAACTGCAAAACCATGGCTAGAGCCAGAAAATCCAGATTAAAGCCTGCTCTAACATTTGACATAAAGCCTGCTTTTTCTGCCCACACCACTCGCCCACATCCTCAGAGCTTTCTCCACAAGAAGCATGGAAGATGGGAAAAGTTGTGCTGCCCTGACATTGAAATTTTTGTTTTTATATTTACAGCAACAACTAATCCAAAATAATTTCATGGCACTACCTAACATATGACCACAAGAGTACTTCTCCAAACAACTCAAAAACCCCGCGATGAGAAGAAAATAAACAATCACACATCTTCAGACTGCTATGACTGAATGACTTCAATATGTAAAGGGTTTGGAAAAAAATAAAACTGTCAGCTGTGCTGAATTATTCATAAGGGTTATTTAAACCAAGGTAAACTCTCTTAAGTCGTACCCCTTTTAGGTTGGCAGTTGGTGCACCTGTTTTAGTAAAAGTAAGTTTCCACACTGGAAAGCACCCTCACATCTGCCTTTTTCCTGATGGCATTTATCCTCCCTTTTCTCAGCAGCTCATGCCAGACTCCAGTGGTGCAGAATGATTGGAAATTTTTTCTCCTCCTCTGAACAACAAGTGAACCATCCATCTTAAACAGCAAAGACTATCACCACTCCCTTCCAGCAAGCTGAAGCAGATAGGCAACAATTCGACATGAGCTGAACAAGACATTTAGATGCAGATGAAGGGGAACATGCAAACGGCTGGATGTGACTGTCTGTGGATCTACGTTTATGAAATCCTGTGTAAACTAAAGCCAACCTGAATGTGTCCAGCTCTTCCTGTGGACGGTCCAAAATCCATGAAATATTATTTTTGCTTCAGCAAACGAAGGCGTTCTCTGAGAGCACAGTTTAGAATGACAGCACTACCTGCCTGTGCTGGGAACCTGGAAGGATTACAAGTTGTGGTTTTTGAGAACTCTTAAAGAATTCATAGAGATTTCAAGTGCCAGTATACATCCACCCTGAAATTTCAGCACTCCAGGAGATGGTAACACTCCACGCATGGTGCATTATACAAATATATGAATTTCAATACATTAAATATATGTAAATATGTAATATATTCACATATAAAGATATGTGAAGGGTATTTTGATATACTATTGATAGTTTATACTATATGCTACTAAGGGACTTGAAATACTCTGAAAAATTATGAAATACATAAACACTTGCATTAGAGAGCTCAGATACTGAACCAAAAGACGTAGGAGAAACATAAATGTTGGAATAATTAAAAAAACTACAGGATGTAGCAAAGACCACTCAAAAGTCTTTTAACACCTCTTGAAGCACTTTAGGGTCTTCAGTCCACTCTAATTAATGATTTCTCTTCTATTCTCAGCATTAAATTAAAATTCTGCCATGACATTTCCCTATGAAAAAAAAACCCCAGAAAACCCCAACAAAACCCAGGAGAGATAATTAATCAAGCACGAAGCCTGTAACTTCGTGTATGTTTTCATTACTTCTAGAGCGGCAACCACCCGTGTGTGGCTCCAGACCAGCCTCATAGCAGAGGCCTGTTCTCACTCTTCCTGAAACGCAAAATAAAAACATGAATCAAATAAAAATTTAGAAGAGGCAAACAGAAAAGACTCCTGTGTGGCTCACTACTATGACGCACCTTAATGGGCACCAGTAAGTTACCAGTGGTCTTTTATTACCCTTTCGCGTTTGTAAAGCATGCTGGATTCCAAAGGGTACCAAAGACTTTATCGATATCACTTCAGGAAGGAAACACAGCAGATATTTCATAAAAACAGTTTAAAACAGCCAGTGCTTCACACTGCATAAAGCAGGGGATAAATGTATTTGAACACAAAGTTGTGACAAATGATGGAATGAGACCTCTGCAAGCTTATCCATACGCTTTATTCTCTGCAAGAGTGTATGTACATGCAGACTTCGTTCCAACTTCAGGTGCTATACAAGATACACTTAATTAGAAATTATTCACATACTACTAATTTCTCTTATGTGTGTAAACTGGGCATTTAAGCTGGATAACACAGAAGAAAGCTACTTCATTCAAAATGCTTTGCTTTAAGCTAGTAAGTATAATGAAGCATTTTTACTTTTCCTTGTAAGTTAGGTTAAATTCTAGGGTTAAAGCCAGCTATTCCTATGCAACCAGACTGAACAGTAACTGCCCTGAGGCAAATTCCTATGCTAAACTTGTGATTCTATTATCTTCACAGCCTCCCACTGCAATAGGCTTTCTCTGCTCAGTCCTGTCGCTTTTCATAAAGATTATTTTCCCTCTTAATTTCCCTATGTTATACTATACCGCTGCATGTACCAACCTCACTTTCTTAAAAGCTCTTCATAGCAAACCTATCATTCTATTAGTAGCCATGATGAATTATTGCTAGGCAACCCCAAGCAACATGCTTCTTGCCGCGTGCCACCGTTCCATAGTTCTGACATTTACTTCTACGCTTGGACACTCCAAAGCAGATTTACCATTTCCTTGGTTATCCGCCGCTAACACTAGCACAGCTCTGTGATCTACACACAGTACCTGCTTTATAACACTGTGATGTGACAGAGAGCAAATGCAATATTATTCATTACTATCATTACTACTGTTTTACATGTCTTGTTCACATACAGACAGTTGTCTCTTCCTACCATGAACCCAAGATCTAGATCCTTGCCACCAGATCTACATGTACATTTTTAATATCCTCTGTTCCATCCCAAGGGAAGAGCTGAGGTACTATTCTGATCCCTCAGTAATTCACAGTTCTGAACCTGTAGCAAGGATAAAAGATATGTCCGATAGAATTATTAAGACAAATAAGCATTTTCCTTCTACAGACTGTTAATAAATATCCCATTTCTATGGAGTGGCAAGCACTTACCTGGCATGCTGAGGTGGGTGTGCAATGCAGTTACAGCCAAAAGAAACTCCAGTGCTTGAAGTGGGAGCGTGGCTCAGGTAACAGGCAGCTGTTCTGAATACAACACAGACAGACAGCAAAGTAGTTCCTTTCTCTCAAAGATACTACGAGGGCTGGATTCACATGTCACGGATTGAATCCTAATCTGAAGAAAAACCCATAAGTTCCACTGGAAATAAGCGATAACCATTTGGAAAGGCTTTACATTGAAGTATCTTGAGGGAGAATCTGTTCTCAATTCAGTAAATAGTATCAGAGGGCTTTTTTAAAAAGTTCCTTACGTGGAAGCCTCAACCCAACACCCTGACTGTACCCATACCTCTCCATGATTTGTCTGTTGTTTTATTTTTCGACGGTGTTACTGCACCTTTTAAACAGAGACAGATGAGCAGAACGAGAACGAGCAAGTAACGAACACATCATTAGAAGAGTCACACTGTAGGAGACCAGGACCAACCTAGCACATTGTCCTGCTTCTTGTGGGGCCAGTAGTGGATTCCTCTGTTGGGTTAGGGGCTGTTGAAGGAAATGCCCTAACCACTACTTTATACCAACCTAAATGTTACCATGTCTCTACATCCCTCTTAGGCATCTCTTTTCCGGACTGGTTTACGCAGTAATTTCTAAAGCCATTTTTCATTTTGGACTTTTCTGTTCACCCTCTGTTTCAAGGATTCTTTCTTTACTGATCTGATGCCCTTTGGATCAGTCAGCTCTCACAGTATGCTGTTGTTTTAGTGTTTAGAAAAGAACCACAACTTTACAAAACATGGCAGGAGTGTGGGTGGTGTTAGGAATGATTAAATAAAATAGGATCAAGGAAACTAGGTGTGACCCAGAAGGTGGCTGAATAGACAGAGGGTGTCAAATGAGGGTGAATGGTTGGACTAGATGATCTTAAAGGTCTCCTCCAACCAAATGACTCTGTGTGGGTCTGTGTGAATCACCCCAGAAGCAGAGTGAGGACAGACAAAACCGTAAGCATCACCCAGGCTCTGTGTCCAGATGCATGACAAATTTTTCTTGAGGATTCACAGGAGCTGCTTTATAAAGACCTGGGAGTGTTAAAGGTATTTTATTATATAGAAAACTTATTTTACAACTTATCACCCATGATGTTCCAGTTAACTAATACAAGAAGCTAATTATTCAAAGGAATAAAACTTATTTCTCTCTACTGCCTGCCTGATCTACTTGCTACACTTAATACACCAGGTAGCTTGCGAGTGTAGATTATATTTATATTTATGATGTATAAAAAAAAGCCCTCTATTTGTCCAGCACATTGCTTTATACCTCAAGAACTTAAATGTTTATTGGAAATATCTTGCAATTTTTGCCCTATGCTCAGAAACACGTTTACCGTGTTACCATCTATACTGCATTTTATTCAAAAGCATATAAAATATACAAACTCTTCCTTGCTTTAGAGTTGTAACATCATTGTGAGTTCTAGATGTTTTCATTCTTTATCAGTTTGAGGAGGTTTTTTTATTTTATTTTTTTAATAACCTGTATTCTTGGCAGGAGCCATGAATTCCTATCTGATGGTAGAAACTATATTCTGTGGCACAGGTATAGGGGTTCTCCTTTAAGAGCAACCCATTGTGAGGCTTCACTTCACAGGCTGGGGCTATTGTATGCTTTGCTCAGTTGACAATGTCGTATGTTGCTTTTTGCTCCTTATTTGATCAGACAGGGAAGTAAGCGAAGTGTTTGATTAGTGTCCAGCAGGCTGTTTTCTATTTCTGCTCCCAATTGCAAAATATCCTGTGGATCTGGCTTCAACCAACATATGAATCCAAGGACCTAGAAATACCTATTAAAAGTTTACAATATGAGCTAAGCATAACATATTGTAAAAAGCACCTGATTTCTGAGAGAAACTAAGTGAAAAGAATGGATAGAGTGCCATAGAGGTGGCTCAGAATTTATACAGAACCAATGTACTGTGCGAGAAAGGAAACTGAAAAATGGATAAAAAAACCATAACAAGAGTGTCTGAACAGTTGGGGAAAAGAGACTCCCCAAGCTTCCTAGGTTAGATGGTGGAGGACAAGTGTAGGGGATGCTGACTTCAGAGATCACAGCAAGAAACGCTATTGTATTTAGTCTTTTAAGCTGGCAGATAAGTAATTTTTAAGCTTACAATGCTTGAACGTATTGTCGTTATGAAAACAAAGAACAAAGTTCTGCTGAGCAACAGGGAGGGCAGTTCCTTTTCTTTTTTTTCTTCCTTTTTTAAAAATCTTTCCAACTACTATCAACATTTTGGACAGAATACCTTGCTCAGAACTGAAGAGTGAGGAGGAGTTGAGATTTGATAAAATGGGATTTTGTTTGCTGATTCTGTCCCAAGTCTCAGGTACACTGAGCACAGTACAAGTCACTAGTGCATCGCTCTGCTTTTGTCAGGAATAAGGTAACCCAGCAGACCCCAAAAAACCATATCAACACCTCAGCAGCAGAACAAGAAACGGTGTTATGCAAAGGTACACTACTTATGGGTAGAAATAATAAAAGAACAAAAAAACCTGGAGTATTAAATTGGTGGCCAGTGAAGCTGAATGTAAAAAAGTGCTCAGGAAATTCTGGTGAGCTATTCATGAAACGTATTTGAGTTAAACAGAGAAGGTTTCTCAGAAAATGCGATGCAGCACACAACCCCTGAAAATTGATGGTTTTGTAGGCTTATGGGAGCCTGGACAAACGCAGTGCAAGGAAGGAAAACACTGCTGCAATTAGCAATGAAGTGTAAATTTCAGATTACTAAATTATTAATTGCAAAACCAAAGACTTCTTTTTTAAAACTTCAAGTGGTTAAGTAAATGTTGCATTTCCAATTCTCAATCTATTGCTTACTACCCAGATGGGTGTTTTTGCCACACGAAAATTGCATTGCTAACAACATTCATGTCGTATAATGTGTGTATATATATACACAAATCTTTACACGAGGTGCTGCTTCTCTTAAACAAAGGCAATAGGAGTGTTTTCCTACAAAGATAGGTTGAAGAAATAACATGACTTTTGGGGAAAAAACACTTCGTTAAATGGATTTGAAACGGTTGTGCCTTGCTCTCTGCACAGGGCACCCCGGTGAATTCCCTTCTTGATGCAGAAAGGATAATTGTATTTGCAACGTGGAAAAGATACACTCGTATTAGCATCTACTCTTTGTATTTGGAACTTCATTTAATTCCCACAGGCACTGATAAGTGTTGGTCTCAGAAATGTCTGAGCATCAAGTGCAGAACGATCTACTGATGTGTAAAAATGCACTGATTTACACTCTATAACCAACTCCATTCAGAGAGGTTGAGATTTTGATATTTTTAGCTAAAAAATGTCCAAGTGTGGTTTCAAGTACAACAAGGATGTATGCCATAAATTCTGCAACTCATGTTATTATAAAACATTTTTATAGGTCTTAAAGGTTCATGTCTCTTTAATTTTGAAGATTACTTTTTATAAGGATACGGTCTACTTACGTACAATTTTTCATAGAAGACTACAGATTCTTTTCTGCTGCCTTCCTATTGAATTCACTTGAAATGCAAAAAATACAGGGGGTTTTCAGTTTGGCCTGTCGGATCAACAGCAGGAGACCAATACTGTGCTGGAAACATTTTAAAAATGATAAATAGCACCAGCCACTACAAGACTGAAAATACATAGTCACCCCTGGTGAACAAAATTATTTGAAGTGTGGTCCTCCATGATTAGTAGAGATCATCTCCCATTGTGCTATAAATCTTTCAAAACGTATTGCCACCACTTACTCCTGTTCAGCACCTATTATCACTGTCACATTATATGATACTTTAAAAAGGTACATAGAGTGAAGAATATCAAACAGCAACCCGCAAATACTGTCAAAGAAAAACAGAGAATGGAAATGATTAGTTATTATGCGAGAGTAATACACTGGGTTTGAAAATGAGCCAAGGATAATCATGTACTTTTCAAAAAGCGAAGTAAACATTAAAAAAAACCCAGTCGAAAACAGAAATAGTCTTTGACACACACAAAATCATTAGCAACTGTATCTAGATACTACATTGGTAAATGGAGGGGGAAAAAAGGTGCTTTTGCTTCTAAAGTCATTGAAGCTTCCCTGCAAATCCTCACGGAAGAGGAATTCAGCAGTTTCGAGAAGACTTCATCCTATTAATTCTATTTTAGACCATGTCCTCAAAGGAATCAGGTTTTTCTGAACAAGAATTCAAGGTAGTGCTCATCTAGACTCAAACACTATTGCCCACAACATTGTCTGGAAAATAAAATGACTTTATCAGTAAAGACAAAGAGAATATTGAAAGTAAAATTTTAAAATCTCTCAAATTAATTGGGCAAATAGCACTAGCAGAATAAAAGGTTTGTTCACAGAAGAAAGCTCCCCGTGGTGAAAACCATGGTGAAGCAGGCTGTCGTCCTGCAGCCCGTGGAGGTTAATGGTGGAGCAGATATTCACTTGCAGCCCGTGCAGGACAGCACACAGGAGCAGGTGGATGTGCCCAAAGGAGGTGTGGGGAGCCCGTGCTGGAGCAGGCTTCTGGCAGGACCCGTGACCCCGTGGGGTACCCACGCTGGAGCAGTCTGTTCCTGAAGGACTGAACCTCATGGAAGGGACTAGACACTGGAGCAGTTTGTGAAGAACTGCAGCCCGTAGGAAGGACTCACACTGGAGAAGTTCATGAAGGGACCCCACGCTGGAGCAGGGGAAGAACATGAGGAGTCGTCTGCCTGAGGAGGAAGGAGCAGCAGAGACAACGTGTGATGTACTCAGCGCAGCCCCCATTCGTTGTCCCCCTGGGCCATTGCAGGGGAGGAGGTAGAGAAAATCAGGAGCAGAGCTGAGTCTGGGCAGAAGAGAGGGGTGTGTGGAAGGCGTTTTAAGATTTGGTTTCATTTCTCATTATCCTACTCTAATTTGACTGGTAATAAATTAAACTGAGTTCCCCGAGTTGAGGCTGTTTTGCCCATGATGGTAATTGGTGAGTGATCTGTCCCTGTCCTTACCTCAACCCATGAGCCTTTCATTATATTTTTTCTCCCCCATCCACCTGAGGAAGGTGAGCGATAAAGCAGCTTTGGTGGGCACCTGGTATCCAGCCAGGGTCACCCCACCACGTTTAGTTTTCCTCTTAGTTTGACTTTTTTCATACAAACATCTGACACCTCCAGATTATCACAGGAAATTTCGTAAGAAATGGCCATTGCTGAAATACCAAAAAGTATATGGAAAAATCCTTCAAAATTAGAATACCTTTTGTATGAGAACCCAAATGACGGTTGGAGAAACACAGTGTCTCATAAACCTGAGAAACATTCTCAGGTAATATTCCATTAAGCTGCTTATTCTATGAAAGAACTTTATGTATCCATAAAAATCCTGTAACATGAAGAATTTTGAATGTACATAGCTTTACTTCATGACGTCAATGGAAGATGGCAGACTGCTTTCTCAGAACTTACATATTCTCCACAAGGATGTAGGCAAAGCGTTTCTAACTGTTGTATTTTGTTGGTTTGTTTTGTTTAAAACATGAGCGTCATCCCTTTTGTTCTTTAGCATGTCATTAGTCTGGGTTTACGCTATTCTGTGTTACAGATGTAATGACTTCGGGACAACAAATGCGCTGATGGCATTTTCTACTCGGGTACACTCATGCAAATAAACCCATCATACTATCAAGCGCTTTAGAACTTAAGATAACAAAGTACTCAGCACTCAGCAAAGCTAAGTAATGCAGCACGACTAGTCACAACTCTGTTGACACATCTGGAGTCCCTGCACAAAGCCAGTGACTAGTGCCATGCTCTCCCTCCACGAGCACAGCAGCGGTAGAGCTTGTGGGAATCATTGCACTGACCCTTCCCACCACACGGTTTGCAAAGTGATAAATTCATAGTGACTGTGACGGCATCGTTTGGAGTTCAGAGGGTTAACTTTTTCCATGTGGATTTTTCTGACTTCAAATTTGGTTTCCAGTCCCCAGACAAATGCACACTCTGCCTTGGAAGTTGGACAAAATTTTAAGCAACTGTTCGTTACCTCAGAAATCCTAAGCTTTCTCTCTATATAAGCACCTTCTACTCAACAGAGGATCAACATAGCTAAATATTCTTTAAATACCTGTCCAGTTCTTCAGCAAGGCTGTTGCTCTCTTTGCATCGTAATTTATAAGTGTGAAAATGGCACAAGCTCAAACTTTGATTGAAGAGAAAGCTCAGAAGCAATCACTGTCATAATCATACTACGCCCATCTTATTATTAGACCTTTGTAGTTGTAATGGTGGGCAAAAGACTTGTCTACAGTGTTTTTAAAATGCTCACTTAGAGAAATAAATAAATAAACTGGCAAAATAATAAAACACTACCAAACCATCGGAGACCATTAGTTTCTCATTATATGCAGGACTCTTCCTAAAGCTCTTGAGTCCTGTACTTGAGATACTAAATTCTGAACTAGGATTTGACAGCAAAGATCTGCTATTACATCCTGCAATTTTATAGCAAGCAAACAGTTTAATTGCCCAATAAAAGTAATGCTACTTTTAAGAATCTCCCTTCCAAAACAACTAATTGGACTACTGAAGAGAAAAACAATTCCCTCCAGACTCGCCACCAGCGCCACACACACATGCGTAATTCCCACCATTATAGCCCCTCCTATTAATCCCAACATGACACTCAGCATTTACACCTGAACAGCCAAGCTGAGGTACAAACTGCAGGATCTTCCAGTGGTTTTTTTCCTAAAAAAGCTTACAAAAACAGGAATCCAGAAGCATAGAGTACTCCCCACAATCAGGTTCTACCTTAGAAATCCTCTCAGCCACTCCTGAAAACCTGAATTAAAATGTAGCTTCATTGCCTGAGATACAATTGCTCTGTGATCCATCCCAAACTGCTCATCTTGATAAAGTCTGCATTCCCACAGTCGATTCTCTTTGGTTATAATGGTGCTTTGTCCCGTTCCTGTCAAACATAATGAAACCGCATAAACTGAAAACAGAATCAGATTTTTGCAAATATATACACTTCAGATACTTATCAAATACTTTTCACCCAGACTGTGGAAAAGCCAAACATGACGATTAATTTGAGTATCAAATACAAACACTCAGAACTTGGGAACAAACTGCCCACTGACAGGATAAAGTCACATACATTTAATTACACTGCAAATAGGAGAAAAAGAACTCATGTTTTTGTCAGGGAGACCTTCCCAAAATTTCATGTCAGGTTTCAGCAGAGTAAGTATTTGAAAATCTTTAAGGTATTTGGTATCTTGAAACAAAGAGACTTTCTTCCTCGATGAAAACCGAACTGTTAACACCTGGAAACTGAATGACCTTTTTGTTTTGTATGTCATTAATTCATTAGTCTCAACTGCATTCATGTGAAAAAAGGATTTCACAAGACCAAGTGTTTGTTAGAGAAAACGACACGGTTTTCCTGTAGTTTTCCAAGACAAGTTGGCCATGTATGAAGAAAATACTGACGAATTTATCACCGGCTGAATCACATTCAACTCAAATACACATTTATCATTAAAAACAAGTAGAATTCTACAAATAATATGTTCTGCTTTTTCTTCCCATCATCTTTAACATGTTTTGTATCATCAGTTTCCTGATTATTTGGGTCATTTAAACAGCGAATCTTGCTTATAAATTCTACATATAAACAAAGGTCACAGCATAAGCTGATCCTGACCATGAAAGATGTGTAAGAAATGTAGCAACGGAAAACATGCTTCAATGACATAATCAGGAACCGAATTTTAATTTTTGCCACGTAACATCATTATACTCTTTTGATCAGGAGCCTCTTCAAGTCACTTTTTAAAAACATTTATTTTATTTTATGCACCCGTATCTATATATATGTATGTTAGATTACACAGAAAAATATATCACATTATTTTTATAATTTTTAATGTATTTTTTCAGTTGTTTTATTGTCCTCCACTTATAACATATTCTGCAAAAGATCTGAGACACAAACATTACAGTCCATAACTGCGTATTCACACTTCCTCAAATCCCCACCTGACAGATGTTAGCTCTACTCGGTGCTACCACTTTAACCGGTGTTCTGTGGGTGCCCTTACCTTTGTCTATTCAATGCCCCAGCTGTCAAAGGTGGTAAATAAATAACTAATCACCCCCTGAGCCTCACCTGTAGATGGGAACTGCTGACTCGAGGTCTCCCATCAATACAGCTGGCCATGCCATGTTGCCCTCCGTCTCTCTCAGACCATGTTTCCTTTCCGCTAATTGCTTTGCCTGTTTAGACTGAAGACAATCGGGAAAATAACGTGTTTGTTTTCATGTATTTGTGAAGTAGTTAGTGCAACACTGGAATTGCAATCCTGAATCCACTGTTCCTTTTGTTCCCTACCTGGGTAATTGGTCAGACATCATTTAATAAAACAGGTTTAACACGCATCATAAATCTATCTGCTATAATGTCATTGTTTAAGTCAGATATAGAATTTTTTAATAACATAATGAAAATTACATAATTTTTTTTTGCTAATACATTCTTGGAGAATACATTTTCACTATGGAAACAACATTCAGCTACATACTACTCCTGTAGCATGAACTTTCATCCCAAGGAAAGCAGAAGGTACGCTGAGACACTCACAAAGATTTCGCCTTGACCTGCTGTCATTTTGGTCACATAACTATACAGTCCAGGGATCAAGATGGACCGAAAGACTGCTTCCTCCCTCCCTGCACTCTCAACTCTTCTTAAATGAGATGAAATTAAGACACATCCAGAGACACACTCAGATGTGACAGCACACAGAATTTGAACAGAACACAATGTAGATATTAGATATAGCCCAAAGAGAGATTCCAAAGGGACTCAGAAACATAGTAAAACTCAATTACTTTCATGTTCTCAAAACACTTAAAACTTACCATTATCCATTTATGTATTTATAAAACATACTGTAACTGCCAACTTAAATTCACGGGACAAAGTGAAGACATACATGCAGCCACCTTAACCAAGTTCATTTAAATCTACAGTGTGGCTGCTGCTCAATAGCACAGCTCAAAAAACTGAACACAATTTTAATTTTCATCCTACTTTAATATTTTTTTCACACTAGTTCTTTTACCTTACAACAAGAACTGAAATATGGCCTTACACTATGTCGTAGCAAAGTGGCACAGTGAAATTCCTCAACACCCATTAACTTAATCCTAAACCTTAATACTGTATGGTAGTATTATATCACTAATGTGTATATCTGTATGTAAATACACTAGTATAGTATCTCAGCTGATAATAGTCATTGCCTTACCTATAGTGTAGTAAAGACTCAGTACGTCAGAAATAAAAGCATTCTACTAAGTCAGAATTTAATTAAAAAATTATTCTTGTGCTGTTCTATAAATCAAAATATTTTGTACTGCTGCTTGAAATAATATCTATGCCCAGATAGTTTATGCACGGACATACACACACACACACACACGCATAAAGTAAGTATTGATTAAAAACCCCCCCCACTAACAGAAGATAGATCTTCTGTTAGTGTCTATGCTTAAAATATCATTTCTGGAAGCTCTGCTCACTAGAACTGGCAGATGCTCCATGGAAAATTGCCACCAACATTAACACATAATGAAGAATCAACCTGCCCGGGCACCTGGGATAAATTTAGTTTTTCAGTGCTTTATTATTTCACTTGAGTGAGATAATAGATTATAGTTTTAGAAAAAGTGACATATGGAACATTCATGAGGCTTTGCAGAAATCATCTGAAACCCTTTGCTTAAAAACATTCATCACACACTTAGTAGTGGAGGGGAAGGACTTTGACAGCAAGATTTTGGTGGGCCAATTTTCTTAATGGAAGATTGAAAGACTTTTATCTCAAAGCAGCTTCAGCTATCAAGCCAACTTCTGTTTCCAGCTCACGTCTAGCAGAACTGTTAGATTTCAGGAGCTATCCTTGCTCTTCAGTTTCAGTCCATTCTCACAGTGCTACTTCAATCACCTATTCCAGAATCGGTACCCAATCTCCCTCTCAATCTAACACGAAGGAGAGCACAAATGCCGTTCTAGTGAAGTCTAAAAACCCTCTAAAAGAGGCAGCTCCCAGCTGAAGTCAGACAACTGAATGTTACAGGTAGTGAGGGGAGCTGCCACGTCTGTCTTGGCAAAACCTGTTTATGAGGAGGAACCTAAATTTGACTCACTGACCATGAGGATTTTTTTAATATTAGAAGACACAAGTTCTTCACGCATGGTATTTCCACATCCACAACATCCCTGTAAAGAGCTTCTAATTTCCTAGCTGCTCTGCTTCAGCCACTCTCTCCTCCAGAGAATGAACCTCTTCTATTAGCGCCTGGACCACGTCCACCCTCTGGACAGGTAATTACACGTTTCAACAGACTGAGAACCCCCCTCTGCTGCTGGACATCTTCCAGCACCTTAAACTTAGACATGTTTCTTTTTGAAAGAAACCTCATTCTATCCAGAAATGAATAAATAGAACGGCTCAAGAAATACTTATAGAAAAAAACAAGCCCATAAAAGAATATTTCAACGGCATGTCTACAAGAGCCTTATAGCAAAATGGAGGGTGTTTTAATATAACCCAGCCTTTAGAAGCTGTAGTTACAAAGGCTCAAATGTACTTCCATTGTTCGTTTTGCACCACATTCCTAAGTAGTTACAGGAAGGTCTTCAATTCCATTAGGACACTACACCTATTTCTAGAGCAGGGAATCTTCCAATTTTACAGGTTTTTCATTATTTATTAATGAATTAGTTGTAAAGTGTCAAAACAAGAACACAGTCTCATCTCACCAAGGCAAATAAACTATCAAAGCAGGAAAGAACTAATTGTTTCATAAACCAAACTGTTGCTACAGCCCCCCCGGAAATTGACCCACATTCAATAGTTTCAAATTTTTAGAGAAGTTTGTAAAACAGAAAAAGGCTTGGCCTCAGCTGAAGAAGGATGTTACCCCAAATGGACTCCTCTCTCACCAAACAAAAGTAGGCAGCTTTTAGGTAAAATTTGCAGAGTTTGCTGGGAAGGAAAGAGGATGTTGCATCCCACATAAATCCAGTCCCCCCTGTCCCACGTTCTGTTATACAGAATATCCACAAGGATAAGACTGCACCTATACTAATATATCGGTTGAGAGTGGCACGGCAGTTTTTGAGAAAATCCGTAATTGTTCTGACTCCCCATGTGTTGGGTCAGGTCACACAGTGGGTTTGGTGCACGTAAACTCCCACCTAAAGGAAAGTGAACTGCAATGTGAGCTTCACGAGCTCTGTGGGATCACACACATAAATACATATCAGTAACCAGTCTGCTGCACCAAGAGAACAAAGTGAAAGCCCAAACTGCATTCAGAGTTGCCACAGAGGCTTCAGTACCTACTGCTGCTACCTGATGATCTGATCCTTTAGCACCACATTGCCAGTTGTGAGGGTACGACTAACTGTACTAACTGCAACAAAGGCCAAGAATGCCTTAATCTACTGGAGACAGAAATAAATGTTCCAAACACTAATTACAATTATTTTGAAAAATATTCGAAAAAAAAAAGCGCTCTTGATTTTCAAGGGCATAGACCTTGGTATACCAACTTTTGTAATTCTCATCCTTCTTCCTGCTTCAGGAAGAAGTTCTGACCAAGTCTGGTTTGCTCTGACACGAGGAAGTCGTGGCCACGCAGTGATCTGCACAATGGTTCCAGGTACAACTCCAGGTACACCTAGTCTGACCTACTGCAATCTATTCAGAGTTTTTCCATTTTCAAATTTCTTACTTGTTCTTTATGATGGGAGATTGAGCTATTCCAAATTTGGCTGTAGTACAAAAAAGCTTTCAGACATACTGGGAGAAAGAATTAAAAGGAAACTGTAAACCACACTTTTCATTCTTTCGTTACTAACCTGTATTTTTAGACTTTAGTATTTATTTGTAAGAGCTACAGCAGTCTATATAATAATTTGTAAAAAACACAGAGAGCACAGTAAACCGTCGAAGGAAAAAACCCGTTGTTAATGAAATAACTGTGAGACTAAAGAGTACAAGCAGGCAATGAATGCTGCATGAGTTCATTGCATGAGCAAGTGAAATCCAAGCACAGAGGGTTACGTTCCTGGCTCTTACCTTCCTGGCTCTGCATCCTTACTCACCTCAAGGTGCAAATGCACATCTGCTGGGTATTTAGTTACATTACTAGGACACTAAAGGACAGAAAAACAGGTTAAGTATTCTAAATACCCGATGGACTTGCAGGCTTTAAAGTGATAAAAACGGTGGTAACAAAAAATCTCTGGAAAATACTCTTCCTAAAATAAGGCATGATTAAATACATATACACTTCTTGTAACTAATTAAAAGATGAATATGGGAGGAAAATACAATAGCAACATTTCAACTTAAGTCCAAATACACTTAATTGAAATCCTTAAAAGTATTTGAACATATTTTTTTTTAATGAAAGAGAAGTGCTCCACCATACCTGATTTTTTTTAGTTCTCACGTAAAAAAACACTAATAACAAGTTGGAGATTTACATGCAGGCCAGTAATGCCCCAGTTTGAGGTATGCCTCCTTCCACTTCACTGCAGCAAAAATGTCCCTCTGTGATCCACTCAGACATTCAGAAATTGGGGGGTTGTGAGTAAATAAGTACTATAATTTTAAGCTAAAAGCAACTTTCCATATCAAAGAAGAAAAGATGGAATCCCAGCCTACCAGACACGTATTTGCATCTCAAACTGTGGGCTCCTGTGTTTTGTGAATGCTGCATTTCAAAAACCCTGACTGCACGTTCTGAACAGCGGTGTGATCCTTATGTACACTCTGTGAATTAGTCTAGGCTTTGCTAGGACAGAAGTTGACACTCCAGAAAGATTACGCTAGACTTACGACAATGCCACCGAGGACCACCAGCGCTGGCTATCTCCCACACATACACAGGTTTTCTGTAAGTATTAATTAAAGACGAATCTGTATAGAAACTAAGCGGGGCTACAAGACTGGGGGGTGCTGCAGTCTACAGCTCCTTCAGCTACTCACATGAAATAAAACAGGCCAGTCAGAGCTGCTTCCTCCTGATTTTTTAGTGGAGAAGGGTAGGGGCTGCTTCGCTTTGCCTTTTAACCAAGCAGAGCTTTAGAAAGAAAGAATGCTGGTTGCCCTTCATATATCAGACCATGTAAGAAGATAAGGTTAAAAAAACACGTAAGGCCTGTTGTAAGAATGTTAACAAGAGCAGCAAGAATAGTTTTATGAAGAACATTTTTCAAAGAACATTCCACGATGAACTGACATATTCTCTGTATTGAAGAGCTGCCATTGCCAAGCCATTGTGTTCATGGTCATCTTGTCATGTTGCCCTTGAAGAAAATGTGCCAGAAGTTTTCATTCCTGAGAATGAGGGGAAATTTGGAAGAAAAAAACCCCAAAAAACAAAACAAACCACCCAACTAACCCCAGCCCTGGCAACAGCTCCAGTGCTCGAATCACTTAGTGTGAAGAAACAACCACCCAAGAAAAGCATCTGCCTCCAGAAATATTCTCAGGGCAGCCATTCACAAGGCAATTCATACTCTTAGTCAGTATTCATACTGACTAAGAGTAAAGATGGACAAAGATCAGTCACATCCTTCACTAGTTAGAAAGATGAAAAGTCGGCCCGCCAAAATTTCACTATTTTGTCAAATTGACAGAATTCAGTTCAGAGAAAGGTCACATATACAGAAAAACTCAAGATTATTATTTTTAAGAACTCTGAAATAAAAGTAGAACAAACTTAAAATACTTTTTTACCCACTTTGAAACGATATCTTACTTTGAATTGTACCATGATCTTTCAATTTTTTTATGTAAAATAATTAACCTGTAAGTATCTGGAATTAATTTTTTTTTCTTAAGCGAAAAACACAGTTAATGGTTTTGTTTGCTGATAATCTCTAAAACTAGTAGTTACATTTTTTCAGCATATCTGGTTTGGTTTCACACTCCAGCATGTATTCTGCAGGGAGGACAGACTTGAATTGTGACAGAAATGTAGGGGAAAAACTTACTTTGCACCTCAAAGTAACTGGTAACACTGGTTGATTCACAGCTCACCTGAACCATCAGGTAGTTTAACATGTCACTGACAATTTCATCTTCCCTTCAAAGACAGTCACGTGCCCAACTGAGTATGTCTCCACTAAAACATTTGATTCATAGTTCTGTATCTCCTGGTTCAGAAACTCTATACAGTCCCAAGATGCCCAGAGCCTTGAGGTAGAACTTGCCCTGTACCTCTCAGGGGTCTTCCAGTTAGGATGCTGATTCCTAAATACAATTTACTCCGTGTCTCCCTGCCAATTCTATCCCGTACTCCCAAGAAAATTCTTCAAGCTGAATATGGTTGGCAGTTATCAGGAAAGAACCAGTTTCTCCCCTGAACATACCTTCCCTGATTCAAAACCCAGCAGATGGGACAAGATAACTGAGACCTTCCTGCCCACTGCCAGCCACACCTTTAAAAAAATCACATATACGTAAATAACCAACCATAAGGAATCAGCTCTACTGCCTTTTAGACAGCCCATAAGCTCTCCTGATACCGGGTATCTGAAAATGAACATATATTTATAGACATTTTTCACATGCAAATACCTTGTATATTTTGGATGGATGCTTGAGAGAGTTGATTTGTCCTTTAATACGTCCTACAGTAGCAAAATTCAATAAAGTAACAATCTAAGCACATTTTTCATTCCAGGAAACCTCTGCTGCGGATGTTCTTTCTTTCCTTTCCTGCTTTTTCTATTGATTGCCCCTTCCACAGTAACTAGAAGCCACATATCTCTTGGTATGATGCTGAAGCTTTGGTTTTTTGTGTTTTCTCATTTCTAATAGGCTAATTTCCTTTCCCAGACTGATTTTGTGAATTCTACAACATCTAAGAAAGCTAAGAAAAAAATGTAAAGATTAGACAGCTTGTAGATTTTCTGTCTGCTTATTAGGCACAGGGAGTTTGATCTAAATGACTTCAGCATTCTCCCTTTATTTTTCTCCCTATAATCTCTCTTACTTGCATGTAATTCACATATGAAAAGAAAAAGCCTAACAAAAGAAAAAAATGTTAAATCATTGTTCTGCTTTAGATTCTCAGTCCCTTGAGTGGTTCCCAACCCACAAGTGCTTCTTTATTCCTTTCATTCCAATTACCGTTTAACCATCAAACGAAATAAGCAGCAAAGGAAATAAGTTATGCAATATATGGCATTCCCCTGGAAATATTAAGTAGCTTTTACAATAGGTTATTTGACAATGCTGAGAAACAGATAGAAGCAATTAACATCAAATTGTTACTTTTCTCCAAAGGAAAATATTTGTTTAATTCCACCATTCAAATGAAAAGAGAAATTTAATTACAACAGTGTTTTATAACTGCCTGTCCAGATTAATAAAAAGCACAGACAAATCTCTCTGGGGTCCTATTCAATATTAATGCGGAATGCAGGTAAGCTGGTTGAAGAATGTGGCGCATGATGCTACCCTCCACCTTCCTCTCATGCCATGAAAATACTATCACACAAGTTTAATCTCTGTAAACTATGAACATCGGGTGTTTTTCAATAAACACATACCTATCTGAAGAGAAGGAAACTGGAATATTTATTTTCCCGTCTAGGCTGAAAATACGCTTGGTCTGCCACAGGCCACATTGCAGTTCTCCATGCTCTGTTGCCTGCTGCGAATTAAGACCATATGAAAAGGGATTTTCAACAAGACAAGGCCAGCAAATCAGGACTATTAGACAAAGATCCCTGAAAAGCATGGCAGCAAGAACAGTAAACTTTTGTCTTAGCCTGCAATGAACAGGACAGCTCCACCAAATTCTGCTTCTCTCACCAACAGTCATCACACATTGCCCAACACTGGTGAGGCCACACTTTGAGTACTGTGTCCAGTTTTGGACCCCTCACTTCAAGAAGGACATGGAGGTGCTGGAGCGGGTTCAGAGAAGGGCAACAAAACTAGTGAAGGGTTTAGAGAAGTTATCTTATGAGGAGCAGCTGAGGGAACTGGGAATGTTTAGTCTGGAGGAGGCTGAGGGGAGACCTTATCGCTCTCTACAACTACCTGAGAGGAGGTTGTAGGGAGGTGGGGGTCGGTCTCTTCTCCCATGTTACAAATGACAGGACAAGAGGAAATGGCCTTAAGTTGCATCAGGGGAAATTTAGGTTGGATATCAGGAAAAATTTCTTTACCCAGAGGGTCATTAAGCATTGGAACAGGCTGCCCAGGGAGGTGGTGGAGTCCCCTTCCCTGAAAGCGTTTAAAAGACGTGTATTTGTGGTGCTGAGGGACATGGTTTAGGGACCCTGGCAGAGCAGGGTGAACGGTTGGACTCAATGATCTTAAAGGTCTCTTCCAACCAGATGATTCTGTGATTGGACAGTACCTGCCACACTGGGAAAGAATTATGAACATGCACGTTGACTGGCACCTTGATTCTTCACTGCTGAGCAGGCCAAGGTATGTTCAACACAATCCCAAAAGTGCTGAGGGGAATTTGTGGTCTACTGACAATTCTGGTCATCTGGATAAGTCAGTTATGTCCTATTAGTCACACCACCCAAACAGCTGTTCACAAGCCTTCGAACACGACCTGATGCTTAAGGAAACCACACGTCTGCTTTAGGTTCAGTGCGACTCTCAGGGACAGCTCTGTGGGGTGGGACCTTGGCACATGAAGAGCAGCGTCATTGCTAACGGACATCATTCAGCGGTACAGGAACGACAGTACCTTTTAAAATATCTTTTAAAATTAGGAACACTGATGCTACGGGTGTGACAGTAGCTAGTCCCACCCTTTTTGCTCTTCATTTTGATCTTGCTGTCATTTATTTGTATTTACAGAAAACAGCTAATTAATTCAGAGTGCATGTTCACTGTGGGGCTGCGTTTTCTTACACACGGAACAAGAAAATAGAGACAGGTGGAAAAACTACAAAGGGAGAAAAACCAAACAGAAATAGGTTATGAATCTTAAAATTCTTGTGTACTGAGAGAACAAAGAATGAAAGTTGATTTAATTTAAGGAATGGGACTTCTGTAGACAATTCAGAACCATCAAATCCACTAGGGTCTCTTTCAGCGAGAGTACTGCAGTGTTCATCCCCGGGTTGATAAATCCAACTCTTACTATATTTGAAAATTTGATTGAAGCCGGCAGCTTATCGCCATTAGATAACATAATACAGGAAAAAACAGGAACACATTAAAAGAGCTGGTTCAGTTACAACTGCAGCTGCTTCCTGTAAATTCCATCTTTTGAATAATAAAATTATTGGGCAATTAAAAGCAATTGCCACTTCTGTTTTCCTACTGATAAACATAAAAACCCTCAGAACCACTGCTTTTTCCTGTTTATAGCAAAGCTCATCATCATCCAGCAAACCGTTCTGCGTAGGTCACATTGGATTTGCAACGTAAGCTTAAAAATAAAGAGCTGCAATAGGACCAGCTGATTTCTGGTTACTTCTGAGGATGAAATAACCGGTACCGCTAAACCATGCTATTACAAAGACGGTACCTTATTGAGCAAGTTTGCAATACGCTGCACGGCATATGTTTTTAGAGAAATCTGTTGTCAAATCATGGTGCCAACTTCAGTACATGTTTGAATATGCTTAATCGAAACTAGTAAGCCGAACAGTATATGCTTCCCAGCAAAACCCTCCACTTCTAACAAAACAGCCATTATTTTATAATCATGAGATCTACTGCTCAACTTAACTTGCCTGTACGTGCTGTACTGGGCAGCCCTGCAGCCCAGTAAGTCCAGTACTGCCACTGCACCCGCCACAGGCTCTGTGCTGACTTTGTAAGACCTCGGGCACGAGGCTCAGCAGCCTTTGTTTGAACCCCTCTTGGCCAGCCTGGAGCTCTCTCTGAGCTTGCTCAGCTACACAGGAATTTTTCCCTGATGACCAGTTGGCTCTGTACTAGCAACCGGAGTAGGGCTGTGGGCTCTGGGGACTCATACGCACAGGCGCCAGCAGCTGGGGAGATCAGGGACTCAGGGCCAGCCAGAGGCGAGTCTGACTAAAGCCAGCAACTGAGGACATGCGCAATGTGCACATATGTATGTATATAAATAAAATATTTATATTCCCACTAACAGTCTTTCTGATCGGTCAGAGAAGGGAACCAGATGAGGGTTCGATCCTACTGGTGCCTGCATGAGTGCCGAACGTTCCTGCCTGCGTTGAGCTGCCTGGAAGGCTGTGTGTGCACCTACTGCAAACGCGTGTCCAGCCTCGCTGCTGGCTGCATCTGGGGACACAGCTGTGCCCACCGGACCTGCACTGGTCTACCATACCCAGCGACCTCCAACAGTATGCAGTGCATCATTAATTTCAGCTTCTTTTTTTATATTTACTTGTTCACTAACACTTTCTGCACTTCAGCAAATACATTTTGCAGGAAGTTCTGAAGTTTTGTCTTCTACGCATAAATTATTTGCTACATTGCTGGTTCAAAACGTTTGTGCTGAAATGGAATAGGGCAGAATTTTCACAGGCCAGCTAGCAGTTGTATGACTTACGTGACAGAACATATGCAAGGGAACGGTGATCAGCTATCATCAGTTCAGTAAAAAGACCACTTCATCAGCCTTAGGCTCTGTCAGAGCGCTGTATGTGATAAATTTTGTCACCTGCAGTGGGATGAAAGCTAATGTAAAATTTATTAGTAACTACATAAAAATAGAAAATCTTTGGATAAAAGTTTCAGCGTGTACGGTAGAGAAAAGACTTGCTTTCCCCTTCCACTCCAGACCGTAACACATAATTAAAATTTTCAACAACATTTTCACCCCCTTAGTCTAAAGACTGTATAATTTTTCAAACATACAAGTGATAGAAAATACAGAGTAGTGGAGTGCGGATTGACAGGGCTCTACTGATCACAGCGGATTTTGCTTAACGACCAACTGACCGGTTAAGATAAATGGAGAGCAAAAGCAAGCTAAAAAGTTTGAGGTGCTAGTTAACTGATCTCAATAAATGAAAATAAATAGCACTCTTTTGGGAAACTGCTAATGGATTAACACTGGCAGCTGTTTATGGGAAGTGAGCCACTGGGAAAATTTCAAAGATCTTTACCCGTTGCTTTGACGAACACAGAACACCGAACTTTGATTTTTAGTATACACAAACATAAATTAAATATGTAGACAATAAAACAAAAGACGTGGGGTTTTCTCTAACAGTCTTAACTGTTAAAAATCTATAGAACACCTTGAATACTGAAAGAAATATGATATAGAAGAAAATCTGTCTCTTTGCAATGTTACGAGGCAGATCCTTGTTCCGTACTTCATTTCATCCTAGCAGGAACTAATGTCGTGAGTGGGAAGAGGATGGCACCCGTCACACACTAGCTGAAGCTCTTTCTTTACTGTATCATGGCAGGGAAAAGAGAGTCTGAAAACCTGTGCTCTCACCAATCTCCCAGGTTACTTCTGCTTCATGCTTCTAACATACTTACGCAGTGAACTGTGCATTTCTGGGTCAATACGGGATTAAGGTGTGAGCGTGTGAATATATATTTAAATATAAAAGATAACTCTGCATCTCGCATCCATATCTGTTTCCGATAGACACAGAGGGACTAACAGAGCTGACTAGCATTAGAAACCAAGAAAACAATAATGCTGGAGCACGAAGTGCATACTGCAGGATGACCAGAGACCAGAGAAGTGACTGGTTTCTGTTTACTGCAATATGCTTGCTATACTGCCCATTTCAAAGCAGCAGCCCTTATCTTCATTTACAGCTGATCTGCTAAATCAGACCACAAAGAAGTGTTGTAAAAGCGAAAACCACTCAATGTCACAGTCATTTTACAAGCAACATTTAATTTTACTATGTTAACGTGTTAAGCTGAACAATGGAAGGAAACACAATCAAATACTCATTGTATTTAAAGAGCTTCAAAAGGATCAATTATCTTCATATGGCTAAGAAGCTACTATTGATTTCAACAGTGTTATTCAAATTCCATTTAAGCAATGAAATGCACTGCTTTTTTCATCAGAAAGAGTAATGCATTATACTGATGCAACCCAATACTTAACACGGTTCAAGGGTATACAGCGAGCAGAGACTAGCGGCTTCTCTGTGACAGGAAAATCTCTCCAACATCGATCTTTCTAACTGAATGGATCTTAAAACACATTTCTTTTTCAGCACTCCTACAAAGAGACTGGGCAGAAATAGCGCATCTCTAAAAGATGCAAGGTAAAACCTACTTACAGCACAGCAGCAATTCAGAATATGGGCCACAGTGTACCCGGCTGCGTGGACGTGTTTTCAGAGACAATGGAAAAACCACGTTCGTAGGTTCACAGACAACGCCGACCACCTTCCTTTCTAAGGAAATTAACTGGCATCCAGAATATCTCAAGGAAGAAAAAACCTTGCTGGACTCCTGATAAAGCCGAGTAAGTCATATCACATATGACTGACTTATGACTGACTTTGACATATGACTTACACATTACATACATAACACACATTACCAAAATTTCCTCCATATTGCAGTCAATTGAAATTGCTGTTTTATGTAAAACCTGGCTTTGAAACCATTCCAAACCTCTCCACCATTTGAGAAGAACTTAAGAGCAAGAGAAAAGAAGTTATTCATGGTTTACAAGAACAGAGGTAGGCCCAGAAAGAAAAATCTGACACAAATACGGGATTGTTTGCGGCATTTCTTTAGTGTCTACTGACAGCCTGCTTGATTACAGCCCTTTTCTTCAGTCAGAACACAGCTATACTCCCAAATGGTTGTGTGACTCTAACCAATCCACTCTGTGTTCACCAACAGAAAAATAATGGGTGCAAAATTGGGCTGTAGATTTTTATTAACCTCTACCACATGGAAAAAAAAAAAAGGCACTGATAATATCTAAGTCCCTGTGCATACCACAGCATCAGAAAAAAGACTGCAGAAAGAACCTGAGATTTCTAAAACTACCTTGGAAACCTTGATAAACAGCACAAGAGAAAAAAAAATAACCTTTTGCACAGAACGCTGCCCTCTATGGAAGAAGAGCAACTAGGAGGCACAATTTAAAACAGGCTATTTTAAACTGCTTATATCAGACACGAGGGTAGTTTTCCAAGTCTGGCCGCTCCCAAACTGTAGGCAAAAACTCACCTCCCCCAAAGCTCTGTTTAGACAGACAATGGCACCTCAATCAGCAATTCCTGAAGTGAAAATATAGATATAAGGTTCTGTGACACGCGTTCTAGAGGACAAAATACAGTGACTGATGACAGGATTACGACTGGTGTTAGCACTGCCTACACATCGCATCTGCCTTTTCAGGTTTACCTCTTCTACCTTTCCTCACAATTAAGATGAATTGCCCATTTTTTTTTTTTGCAGGCAGTGGAAATGTACTACTGAATTTTAAATTACGATTAGTATGCATACACATTTTCCTCATCTACCTCCAAAGTTCCCTACCCTTGGAATTTAACTGTTTTTACAGGTTTTAGAACATTTTCAACATGAAAGATAGGATGTTGACCTGCAGTTTGACAAAATGCAATACTTGCTTGCGTAAGAATACTCGTAATAGGGAGGCACCATGGTACCTCTCTCGTCACCTCAGTATCTTGGCAGACATACACCTTCCGCTGGAGAACTCTTACACTGACGCAGAATGCTCTTCCCCAGCTCTTCGTGCTCTCGGAACCCTTCACCTTGGATAGTCAGCTGCCACAAGTTACTGTTTTCTTATCTGCTGTGTAATAAATCTGTCCTATGGAGTTTGTAATTGTCCTGATATATGTTACATGTTGACTGAGTGCCTGTAAATAACCCTGTTGTCAATGGCAAACACAGCAACAACTATATGTATGCAGTCGGTTTGATGTGAAAAATGAAAAATCAATGTAATATGCCCTTACTGTAGGCACCTGCAGATAACATCCAATAGAACTGATTAACTCCTGTACAATAGACAGTAAAGCCAATTAAAAAACAAATGGAACATCACAGGTCCACATTTAAATGCAGTGCTAAAGACAACGGAAAAAGAAATTAAAATCAAAGCTTATATATGACTAATGAAGTAAGGTAGTAATCCATATCTAGATAAAGGTTTATTATTGCCCCATAAAGAGTAGATGTAAAAAGACGTACACAGCGTACACATTTTACTTATCCTAAACACCAAAACCATAACCTTAAACATTGCAGCATATCTTTGACACATGTTTTAATTAAATAGCAGTCCAGGTATTCATGTAATTTTACTGAAAGAAGAGTTCCTATTATTCTACTCCCAGATAATCACAATTTTAGATTAAAGATTTAATGATTTTATAACCTTCAAGCAACGTACCCAAAATAATATCTGAAATGAAATTAAAATATAGTAAAAATAGCACCAGACAATCTTCAATGTGACATTTCCTGCATTCCCTCTGATTCTGGAACTCCATTTTGGGGAAAGTTTCCATATTGACTACATGTACACCCCTATAATTGTAACTGCCACTTTAAAGGGAAGAATGTGATGAAGAAACAAAAGGAAGAAAGCAAGGGGGGAAAAAAACCCATTTCTTATTTTAATTGGGTCTTGCAGAAGAAACACTATCCTGAATGTATGTCTAAAGCCCAACTAACTCTCTGTTTCCCTTCTCTTGTCTCTTCCTACAAGCTCATTCCTTAAAAGCATAAACCAAAGAGAATCCCATCAGAATAATCTAGTTTGCATAGGAGATGAGACTGGTAACAACGAATGCTTCTCATTAGCTAGGAACGCTTTCAGAAGAATAAAAGGGTCATAGTTATTTGTAAGCAAGACAATATTACAGACTTCTCCAAAACTGCAAGATCTGAAGTTCAGAAATAGTATTTTTCATTTTACTATTATCAAAGAACACTTCAGACGTGAGTAAAGTTTGGTGCACTTCAAAATAAACTTCAAAACAGCAGTAGCAGAAGAAACACTTCTTTGTAATTCTCTCAGCAACTGTGTAAATCTGAGATGCCACGTAATCCCGAGCAAACACAGCATGTCCTCACTCATCTGTGCAGTAATTTACTGAACAAAATGGGTCCAAATTAGAAAAGGCTACACCCAGCTTCATTTTCTCTTTTTTATATCCGGGTACTCTTGGTTGTTCCCTTCAAGCAGCACCCATTCCCCTGGCCACACAAGGCACTCTTCCAGTGACGGTTCTTCATGCAGATTCTTTATTCCAGTTGCACAGAAGGGGCAAGCACGAGACTAGTACTGATGATCAGGGCACATGGTGGAGTCCTGCTACTCAAGGCATGGCAAAGACTGATGGCTTCAATTCATAACCACTTCCTTCCATCTACTTGGTATCTTCCATCACACATCTATTATGCATTTTAATTGGCCATTTTAGCCACAGCTGAAAGAGGGACTGGCAGTCAATCAATGCGAATGTCCTTATTTTGAAGCATTCACATCTGATTTCTGCATTCTAAGTGTTTCCTGCTTTGACCACCTATATTCTCCAAGAGCCTTTCAGAGGTCAGAACACAAGGCAGAAGACCTCTAAGTCCTGCACAGACTGGACCCTGGTAACTAGACCATAAAACCTCTGTCTGCCCAGATGCTTGTTCTGATGCTGCCTTGAGCAATCTAGTAATTAACTGCACAGCCAAGTGTCTAGTCTTCACGCTCCTGAATATTACTTGTGTAACTAGAAACCATTTCTGGTTTTTCACGGAGCATTTTACGACCAAGGAGTAACCTTACCACGTGTCGGTGATGCTGGCGTGGAGTGTAACACCAAGAAACCATAGGATAGATAGTGCCTCAGGCAAGTGAACCTGGCCTTAAAAAGTTGAAATTGTTTCTACTGAGGTCTGGCGCAGCCTCTTGGCATATGGATGCTGCCTCCACCACTGCTCAGGTGCACTGACTTGAGTTATCACAGGAAGAGGCCTTTTAATTCTAATCAATCCCTTAAAAACTTAGGATAAAATGAATTCTTTTAACAAAAAGACCCAGACTGCCTGTATTTTGCTTTTGTGCAGAAACTCCGTAAGGAGACAGATAAAATACAATTCTGTATGATACATACATCTCTTATGAAGAGATACTACGCGTGACAATTCTCACGTGGTCTTGAGAGCAAGCTGCCTAATGAATAGCGAGAGCTCTTTAATGTTAATGAAAGAATCCTGTCTAACTCTTCTTCAGACACCATCTTTCACTACGTGACGATCACCTTTCCAGTTCCACAATTCCCTCATCAGAAAGAGCAGCTGAGCTTGTCAGCAGTCTAGTTGCAATGTCAGAGATTAGCTGAACTGCTCTCGTTAGAGTTAATGGAGTTACCTACTAAATCCCTACATGTTGGGTTGGCAAGTTTTTCTTAAGCAATAATATCCTTGCAAGCTTCCCGTTACCAAAGGTTTAAAACAAATGGTCTGTTCTTTTCTCTTTATATTAGACAAAATGAAGTCTTCCCTTTGATATTTTAAGAATCTATCTCACATCTATTTCCAATAAACAGAATTTTCAGGACTTAGTGGGTATTGTGATGACATCCCAAAGGTGTAAAAATAGGTTCTATCTTTCAGTGATTTGATGCAGAATTTTGCTAGAGGAATAACGTGCAAAACTATGAGTAAAGCTTCTCTAGATTCCTCTACCCCACATGCACATATGTATCAACTCTTACTGACATTTTCGATACTACGTACAAAAGCAGCAAGCAGCAGACTTCAAATGAATTAGCATACTGTCTTCCTGATAAGAATCTTACAGTCTTGTGTATCTACAGAATTTATACTTTTCCAACTTTAAGTCTCTACTAGCCATATGTAGAAAGTCCATCTGTTTTTACTAAATTTGACTGTGAAATTTTCCTATGCGTATCATAATTGAATATTGATCTTGAACGTATTCCTACTTACGCAAATATTTAACTTTAGCTCTGTAGGACAGTATCTTTATGGTAATTAGTGGTTGGAAGAGCTCTGAAAATAGTCTTGTTACGATAGCAAGGACAACAGACTTTTCAGAACATCCAGGGTTTTGGTTTTTTTTTTTCTGGGTTTCAATAAAGGAGTTATCAAGGCAGTAAACAGAGAACAGAATATGAAATTGTGTCTATGGCAACATATTGTCTCTCTCTACTTTGTATGTCTATGACTTTTCAATAGATTCTGGAATTCACACTCCTTTTTCCAGTACATGGGTCAATTAGAACATGTCTCTGAACTATGACATTATTTCAAAATGGCTACTCACTACAAAACTGGATCTGTAAATTCTCATCTATGAAGGAAACAGTCTTTTCAGGGAGAAAAAAGCAAAAATATCTCTACTGAGCTAATTAATTCCTAGAAAGTTTAGGCTATTGTAGCTATCGGGCACCAAACACTGTTACTTATGGACAAGAGGAAGACCCAGGGAAAAGAAGAAAGGAACAAAGAATGGAGTTGTTCGCTTACCTGCAGCAACTCAAAGGGTGGGGGGAAAAAAGTAGTCACAGTGCAAGGCTTTGAGAATGAGCCTGCAAAGTTAAGAAACCTCCAACGACGTATTTTGGTGTGGGCTGAAAGCCTCTGCTCTTGACTTGACTCTGCCCAATTCTACTGTTAAACACTGGGTCTTCTAACTCTTTATTCTAAGGAATTAAGATGGAAATTTACCTCAACAATGGTCTTCAGACTCTGTGGTTCTCTATGCTTGTTATTCTTCCTCCCATGTTCAAGGTTAGCTATACAGACTGCAGGACAAGAAATCACGTGTGAAATACAGTGGATTTAATCTGTGCTGACAGGGCTGAGGTCATGCAAATCCAAAGCAGTTTTAACATACTAGGTTCTGTTTAAAGATCAGCCATGCAGTGTAGGTGCCACAGATCCCAGTGTCCCCTGGATAGAACACACACATTTAAAAGCACTCATAACATACTTTCAGCCTCTGGGTTTTGTTTTGGTTTTTTTTAAATGCAAGTTAAACAAAAGCTCTGTAGGAATTACACTGTTTGAGAAGACAAAATGCCATTGTCTATGTTTCCTTCTACCAATATAATTTCTACATTTAATTTAATAAAGCATGCAACAACGAGCTGTTGCATTATGGCCACACACAGCAGATATAAGCTAATTTTAAGTATTAAAAATGTTCGCTCTTTTGCAGAGCATGCTTCCTTCATACTTGTCACAAGAGACTTGCAACACTGGCATTTAGGTCTATGAAAATAAGACTTTGACATAATAAATAAAACATATTTAAAAGGAGAGTTTTCAGGTTACTACAGGAATGAAAGACTGCATTATTTTCATACAAAAATTCAATGACATAAAGCTGCCAACCTGCCACGGAAACTCTTTTAACTTGTCATAAATGTTTACAATCTATTCTCTGTGAGCTACTGATTTCTCAAACTCATTTTCTCCAGGGAATTTTCCAGGGACCTTACCAGCATTTTTCCCATGAGGAGAGCTCTGCCCACATGGCCAGGTGAGCACAGCTGAACCCTCATCTAGTTCTACCCTTAAAAAAACACTAGAGCCTTTCCAGTGCTTTTGGTTAATGATTGCTTAAAGGATGGGAGAGGGCAGGAATCAATGACTATCTTTTCTATCCCTTTAGAAACATGATGCAACTCTTTTTCACTTCAGTGTTTTAAAACAAATCCTCTCTCTCAGCTCCTAAACCACACAGAGAATTAAATCTTTACTATTATAAAGTCTCCTCAGACTTCTCAATGCTTAATAAAAAATAATGACAGTTAAAACTGTTTTAATACTCACACTCCCATCCCCTGCCTACCTCCTTCCTCTCCTGGGTACTGTTTTAAAACATGTTCCTTAATTTAGGCTTCCTTTTACATTCCTTAATAAGCAGCAGACTAGTCTCTTAACTGTCCTCCATATAAATGGATTAAGTTTCACATGAACAGAGATCCCCAGGTATGTGTTAGAAAAGCTGTAAGCAGTTGTGTGAGATGGGATGAGAGTGGAAACGTAATTCACCTGCTCCTGACAGCAAAAGCACCAACTCTCTGCAGCATTTATTTTGACTCCCAATGAAAAGACCCTTTTAACTTGTCGCATCTTTTATTCAGCAACTCATTTTCTGCTAAGTATTAAAAGTCAGTAGGGTGTGAGGATTTGTTCCAAGGCTTGCTGAGTTATTACTTACACAAAGGAGATACAGATCATTTCTGCTGAGTAAAGCCACTGGGGATGTTTGAAATTCAAATGCGTCTTACCCCCACCCAGCACACAGAGGCCATCAGGTTTCTCTTCCCTTCTCTTTGTTACCTTCCCCTCATTTGAGATCATTTATCTAAATTATTGTTCCTATCTCCAAGAAAATGATGTTTCTTTATAACTGGTATAAGTCTACATCACTATTCAACATATTTTCAGGCAAAAATGATCAAGTCTGAAGTATGATTTCAAGATGAACCACTACCATTTTGGGTAGCTTGCTATTAGGTCAGCCCTCTCAGATGTATGTCACATATATATATAATGTCTTGTATTTCTTTGATGGAGGGCTCCAAGAGTAAAACAGCACTACTTGCATCTGGATAGGTAATGACTTCATCTAATGGCAAATCTATTAGCACAGCCAAATCAGAACTTTCTCCTGCGTATATTTATGGCATCTCTTTCTCACAAACTAAGAAAGTAGAAGTTTACACGTAATTGCATTATATGAGGAAAAAAAGAATCTCCTCTCTTATGAACATTCACAGTAACAAACAAATCCCCTGTAACATGAATGGTTGGACTTGATGCTCTCCAAGGTCTTTTCCAATCAGATGATTCTGTGATTCTCCGTTTAAGGTGAACAAAACCAATGCTTCTCGTGGTTCTGAAAAATAACCATGTTCAAAGTAGCAATGTTTAAACATCATATTTAATAATTGCAGCATTACTAAACAAACCTGCTTAGGTGTCAACAAAACTTGATGTAGTTATGTGCCTTTCCAAAGCCAGGTATTTTTTTTAACCAAAAAAGAAAGAGCAATTTGCAGATATAATGGTATAAATCCAGACTGACATGAGTATTTCACTACAGTATGTAACAAGTAAGCAAATTAAATCTGACTTACATCAATTTATTCAATTTATCAATGTTTCAGTCATTAATCCTCATTTCCTGTCAAGCACAATAATAACGTCAATGTTAACATTCAGATTAGAACCAATTATCCTGGTCCTATGCTGGCTACTGGAAAATGCATACTAAGGAATACGATTAAAATACATGATCCCCTCTATTGAACTGAGCAGAGAACTACCTACACATGGAAAATACATAAGCTAACATTCCCTCACCTGTAAAGCAAACGTTCCAAAGATTTCTGTAACACAGATGTTAACGGAGTTACACCACGTTTGTATTTCAGCCCGGTTTGTACGATGCGCTACGCACGGCTCTACACTACAATACACCGTAACACAGCTACAGCGCCCGGCCCCTCAAACACAGTAGACGTCTAACTCTTATACTTTGGTACTTAAATAATTGTCAATTCGGTTAGTCAAGCAACTGCTAGATAAAATATATAAATGGACCCTGCAACAGAGTAGAACTGAATTCTGTCATACAAGTATATCTTCTCATTACTTCTGTACTCCGTTTTCCACCTCAGGAATATATTACAATTCTTTTACCAGCAACACAATACCCTTCAAAATCGTGACTTGGGCATTCTCCAAGGAGGTGGAATATGTGTGCCCCTGGCTAATTTAAAACCGAACCTAAATCTTTCACTTTCTGGAAATTTGTTCTAACTGGTATCTCAGAAGATCCAATACCCATCTTACTGGTACACCACACAAGGCAGCCAGCACCTCCACCATTTGCTGGTTCCTTGCAAGATCTGCTGCTCTTGGGAGCTGTCAGCTGTAAGGATGTGAAACAGAATGAAAGACATAACCTACATTATTATTCTAATGTTGTTAGTGTCTCTTTGCAGCACTGGAGTGCCACAAAAACACAGCAGAAACAGGAGAGCAGCAGTACGTGATGAGGAAAAGCAAAGAGGCAGCATGAAAATCATAGAACCACAGAATGCTTTGGGTTGGAAAGGACCTTCAAAGGTCACGTACTCTAAGCCACCCTGCAGTGATCAGGGACATCTTCAGTTCAGAGCCCCGTCCAACATGACCTGGAACACTTCCAGGGATGGGGCATCTACCACTTCCCTGGGCAACCTGGGCCAGTGTTTCATCATCCTCAGCATAAAAAATTTCTCCCTTATATCTAGTAAAAATCCACCCTCTTTTAGTTTAAAACCATCACGCATTGTCCTGGCACAACAGGCCCTGCTAAAGATTGTCTCCATTATTCTTACAGGCCTCTTCAAGTACCAGAAGGCCACAATAAGGTCTCCCCAGAGCCTTTTCTTCTCCAGGCTGAACAACCCCAACTCTCTCAGCCTGTCCTCACAGCAGAGGTGCTCCAGCCCCCTGATCATTTTTGTGGCCTCCTCTGGACCCGCTCCAACAGGTTCATGTCCTTCTTGTGCTGAGGACTGCAGAGCTGGACGCAGTACTCCAGGTGAGGTCCCACCAGAGCAGAGCAGAGTGGCAGGGTCACCTCCCTCGACCTGCTGGCCACGCTGCTTTTGATGCAGCCCAGGATACGGTTGGCTTTCCAGGCTGAGTGCACATTGCCGGCTCACGTCCAGCCTTTCATCCACCAGCGTCCCCAAGTCCTTCGCCACAGGGCTGCTGTCAAATCACATCATGCCCCAGCCTGTACTGATATCAAGGACTGCCTGACCCAGGTGCAGGTCCTTGCACTTTGGCTTGTTGAACCTCTGGAGTTTCACACAGGTCCACTTCTCCAGCTTGTCCAGGTCGCTGTCGATGGCATCCCAACCCTCAGGCACGTCAACTGCACCACTCAGCTTGGTGTCATCTGAAACTTGCTGAGGGTGCACTCGATCCTGCTGTCTGTGTCACTGATGAAGATATTAAACAGCACTGATCACAGTAAGGACCCCTGAGGAACACCACTTGACACATTATCTTACAGAAGCTCTAGCTTTTGTTCAGAAGGATTACAACCACGCCAGTGTGGCACAGCCACCAAGCTAGCAAGTGTGTGAGCTACACAGCTCAGCTGACCTGCAACAATGCTTTCAGTACTCGGAGTCACCTACAACTGCAGGCTCTGGTTAGTTGTGCTGCCTTAAGCCTCTTCCCAAACATTGTCCAGAGGGTGGATGTAATCCTTCTATGGTAGATGGGAGGTGTCTAAGTTCTGGAGAGCAACAGGATTTCACGTGTGTATCTTTTGTTTGTCTCCTCTCAACTACTCCTGTGGCTCTCCACTCAAAAATACTGGGTATTCCAAATTTCTTTCTTGAGCATCCATGCAGAATGGGAAAATATGCTGGGAACCCCATGCAGGAAGCCAAGCTCCTGAAGCATTTGTGAATCTGGGCCTTCATGTCAGGAAATTTCATGGAAACTGTCATGTGCCATAAGCTTAACTGAAATATAAATTTTAGCGAAAAAACCAAGAAGTATGATTCATTCCTTGTGCATGCTGATGACAGAATGTCAGTGTTCCTTAACGTATTATATTAGAAAGAATTTCAGTCTGAAGCTTACACATTAACAGATAGATGAGCTTAAAAACCAACTTTGAAAAATAATCACAAGTTTCATTTTTCTTCTGTTGTCTGATCACTAAAAAGCATCTTTAAAAATTTGTCTTATATTGCTGAGATGAAGAAAACATGCCTTCAGTGATATTTGATTGCTCCTTGGTAGATAATTATTTGTTCAAACACAATAAACCAAGTTTACTTTTCAATCCTTTGCTGCCATCTGTTGGCAAACCAAACACAGTGAAGAGAACCACTTTGTTGACATGAAATAATAATGAAAGCTAAAATGAAATGCTGTATTACATTACACGAAATGCATAATTATATATGATTACAGCTGGATAATTGGCTCTACTGTATTTTTCCTCTTGCTACAACCTTAGATTACAAAAAGGGTGAGATACCTGCTGAAAGTTAATATTCCCCAAATTCCCAGATCTTACAATGCTTAAAGAGATTTTCTCAATTCAGGAGGAAAAAAAAAAACCAATAGCTAAAGGGAAGGGTCAAGTTTTCAAGAGAGTGAAGATACAGACAGCAATTTTTCCTTTTCTCTAAAAGCTCTGAAGCTTCATGGTGAGCCTGTATTTATTCCAGTGGGAGTTAGTCACTGTACCTACTTGCTTTTCAAGGTATCCGTTTGTTTTTGTAAGCCTAGGCAAGGTATTTTAAAGCACAAAGCCTAGCTAAACTCTAGCTAGATAGCCCAGCAGGTGAATTAATTATTATCATCACCATGATTATTACACTGAGCTTGAGAGAAAGGTAGCTCTTTCCATCCTTCTTTCACGAATTGTGAATCTGACCTAAATGAACAAGCAGCTAAACCTCTACAGCAAGTCAAGTCACACAGTTACAAACTCTACATAGAAGAAAGATTGTAAGATAGCTCTAAAGAGGATGTGGGTGCTGGGGAAAAGAGTAATGCCCGTGCAGCAGATGTGACTTGTACTAACAGCAGACAGATACATGGCATAAGCTGTGCAGGTCTCATTAGCTCCTTGACCCCAAGCATATGCAGTTAACTATTAATGATGTAAAGACAGTCAGAAAAATGAATCAGGAATAGGTTCTGTCCTATTTCAGGCTAGAATACAAACATCTGTGTTTGACTTTGATGGATAAAGCCCCGATTGAGCCCAGGGAAACACAATTCAACAGTTAATGTTGATGCTTGACCTCTGAAAATGATCCTACTCTTTGGTGCTATTTTTTGGTGCTATTCTGACTAATCAAAAAAAAAAAAAAAAGACCATTTTAAGTTAATCAAATGATCCCAATCACAAATCTTAAAAGTATTAGGAATCAAGGCAGATGTCTTCCAAGTGCTAGCATTTCAGAATTAGACATTTTCTAAGGTACAGTTTGATTAAGGATAAATTAAAAGACAAAGGATTGGGTCAGTTAGTTCAAAGAACAATCTGCTTAGTAAGTTTTTACAGTAAATGTAAGTGAGAGTTGTACTGAAATCAAGTTTTTGTATAAGCAGCAAGTCCTTTTGCCCTCTACAAGACCATCTGTTAGATTCAGAATAAAGCAAACCCAAGACCTCCATCATCAACAAAAACCTACATATTTTGGTTTAGTTTTTATTAACTTCTAAAGAACAAATTCCTCCGAGACCATTGGAAAAAAAAAAAAAAAAAAGAGGAGGCTCTCCAGGTAGAGATCCCAGATGATATTAGTGCTGAAGTACATAAATATACGGCATATCCAAGTCAGAATGAATTTCAGGACCAACACATCCCAAAACCACCCAACTCAGTCATGAATATTCCAACCTTGCAAAACAGGCCATGTTTCCAGACAAGGTACTCATCTGAACTTTATGTGGCTAAACACCATCAGTTGGTATCGCCCGCTTTAGCCAATGTCAGCTAATAACGCATCACCACAATATCAGTATATTTAACCTAAATCGAAGGAAAATATTCTGGAATATTAAGAATCCCGTCACTGGCATGCTTTTCTTTATGAGAAATTCATTGTCCAGGAAGCACACGAAATAATCCACTATGGTTGTAAGATGTCTTCCCACATGCAAAAATTCATCTAGATGTTCATAACATATATATTAAAACCTTATGGACAACCTTTAGCTTTAATGAAAACTTAAAGTAAAGATGGAAAGTGATAAAATTTGCCATCAGTCTTTCAGGCAGAAAATTGTATTTTTTGGGAGGTAGAAACCGAGGCCAGTTACTCTAGTGCCATGAATCTATTTGCAGAACAAGCTGCCAATGAAATCCAGAATGTTTTCTGACTGCCACAAATGGTCTTTACCAGATTATTTCCTAGTGAGTAGCACAAAACAGGATTAACCACACAAAAGAGTAATAACTGATAAATTGCCATGATTCTATTTTAAAATCCAAGCCTTCCTGGTTTTAAAATACATGTCTAAGAAACGTAAAGTTTAGGCTGAACTTTAGTTGTATTTCACTCTCCTGGTTTTGTTTTTCAGCTAGAATACTTGGAAAGCGAAGAACGGACTATTCTTTTAATTGACACCAGATGGCACTGCAAAAGATGAACCATACTGAGGCACCTTCTGCGTTGAATCCAAGTTTCAAATCACACATACAACTGCACCTTGAAAGAACGGAACAGGCCATGTGCAGATTTCATATGTGCACAGCAGCTGCAAATGAACCTGGCAAAGCAAGTGCTGAATTAAAATCAAAGCTACATTTGTGGAAGACCTCAAGTGCAAAAAAGTCAACTTCATGTTCTGAAGATGTCTGTATCTGGTCTGATTGTTAGATTTTACTCCTGAAAAGTTAATTTCCATTTATTTTACATTTAATTTATATAATTAGCTATTGTGTCCTGGCAATGTTGCCCAAAACACCTGCAGATTTTTAAAAAAGCGTGCAAAAAACCTGAATCATTGCTTACAGTGTAGATATGGGCTATGGATACCTGTCAGAAGTGACACCTCCTGTTTTAGGAGATTTGCTCTCTAAGTCCACTTTCACTTCCATTTTTCATCTTATTGTCTAAATTAAACTTCCAGTAATCCATCTGGATGCCAGGCAAACAACTAAAAGAAAAGAGGGCTGGATTACCCTATTTGCTGACACCATAATGTGCCGGGTCTGTGTAACCTGTTAACACAGAAAGAAATTTAAAAAGGAGACAATAAATTTAAACTGGCTTTGAAGAACAGCGAAGGTATTGATAACTGTACACTCCTTACACGGAGCCTTACCTCCACGGATATACTATAAGCATAAATCCCTACTAAAGTGATTATTGCCATTATCCCCTCTATCGCCATCAGAGGGAGGATCTGTCGAAGGCCTGTATAGCTGAGGGACATCACCAAGTGTTAGCAAATAGACATTAAAATATAATAAAATAAACAAAAACTAACAGTGCTTGAGTTTGCCAGAACCAGGAGAGAGCTGCTTTGCTCTAGAGGTGTTAAAAGGCAGTATTTGTACACAGGCTAGCAACAATCAACGTGCACAAGGTGCAATCGTCTGCAGGTTTAAAAAGTAAATTTACCCATTCGGAGGTATTATCCTCCCTAAACTCGTAGAGCTACCTCATTACACAAATAATCAGAACTACTAGCATGGGCATAAACCAGGAAAAATGTTTACTTCCACGTCTTAAGGATCACTATAGACATGATTGACCATTTCAGAAATGAAAGAATTATTCCTTCCTTGCTACAAGGGGGTTTAAGAAGCTAGAATTGTCCATGAGAGATATTTATGACCCTCATTCTTGTGACTGCCTAAAGTATGCTTTAAACATTAGTCAGAGATGGTTTGCAGATTTTATGAGCTAGATGCAATTTGGTTCAGCCATGAATTGGATGAAGGAAAACAGTTCATAAATAGGAATACTTTGGTCCAGATGGTGGTAAGCAGGATGGCACAAAAATCCCTTGTAATGGGGGAGGGAAAAAAGGAGAAGGGGGGGGGGGGGGGGGGGGGGGGGGAAAGAGGCACGAAACTCAGGCATCAAAACAAATTAAATAAAAGTGTTATTCTACCTAGCCTTGAAACATTTAATTATAATTAGGACCAGCTAACACAACGACCACAGAGAAAAGATGACAATAAAATGTGCCACTGGCCTAATGATGAAGTGTGTGAGAAAAACCATTAAACTTTATCTCAATTAGGCCTATTAATATCACACCAGTCTACTATGCCCTACAGCCTGCCGGAAAATAAAACATTAAGCAATCACAGGGACAGCTTCGAAGCTCTGTGATCATACAAAAAAGCTATGAAAGAAAGGAGAATGGGGAGTTGAGTTTAACTAGCTTTAAAGGAAAACAGAGACACTGGAGAAACCAGAAGAGTAATCCTATATATTGACTATTTCCTAATCGTAAGAAATGCCAGGCCAGATGCTTGCCTCCTATAGACCAGTTTGTCTTATCTTAATGACAGGTTAAGACAGACTGTAATAGTCAGACACTGGTCCTTGAAGCAACTGAAGTAGAAAAAAAAGAGTGTGGCATTTTTTCAGCCTTATTAGCACTCCTCATTTAAATGGAAAATGAGAAGAAAAATTCTAACTCTTTCTATTTCACATGATACCAATATACTACAAAATGCCTCAAATATGATGCCACTGACATCCCTGGAACTGTCTCATATTGCCATCTTCACAACTACCAGAGAATCTGATTCACACTGCATGATTTTAGGTTACGGTTTTATTGAGGTAACGTAATTATCCCACCAGAAATTCTGTGAAAGACAGCAAGCTATACTTTATGGTATATAAAACAACCTACCCTTATGAGTAATTTACAGTCCATTATACAATTCTCCCCTTCCTTCTGTAGCCCACACAAGCAATCACAACAAGAACAGACATCTAGTCACAACATAAAATATTGAAAATGTCAAATAAAAGAGATATTATATTTCTTACAGATAACGAATCGTGCTAAGCAGAACAGAATAAACATTAACAAATATTAATCCCTTCTTTTAACATAGATTGCAGGCACAACTGTAACTGTTGCATAATCTGATGGGAAAATAAAATACCATATTTTTTACCAAATTCAACTCCACTGAACTTCAAAGCTTCCATGAGTTTATGGGCTTCAACAATCTCACGGGACATTTAGGCAGAATTTCCTTTACACAGTGTCTTTGTCACACTTCAAAAAATACATGATCATCAGAAATGCATCCCAAATATTGTCCTTCTATCAAGTCCTTCAACATTCATTCTTTAGCACATGTTCATGGGATTGAAAGTCCAATTACAACCATAAAGTAACGCTATTTTTAAAGTGATGGCATTTCCTTCTACTCCTTGTCCAAAGTAGGGTATTTCCAAAATAAATTAAATAAAATTTCCATTGTCCGGCAGGTTGGAAGTTTGTGGGTTGTCCGAGATAATATGAATAGACTTCACTAACATGTAAGAAAAATTATGAACTAAGGGAATTTAATTATTCTGTTACCAGTAGAGAATAATCTGTACATGAAAGTAAAGCATTTCAGCAGAAAAACATTTTTTTAATGTTTTGTTTCTTCCATCCATTAAAAGCACCGGTCAGTAGGAGCTACAACAGGGGGTGGCAGATAGGCTAACTTATAGAAATGCATCCATTTACTGCAACGCTGCCTCTTCTCAGCATTTCTCCCGTTATGGATAACAACCACAATCCTTGGAGGAGAAAACAAAAAACCAAAGAACAACTTACCTACTTAATTTGGTCCAGCACCACACGTAAAACCCGAGAAGTGCAAAAGAAAGTCTGAAAGAGTTCAAGTAACCTGAACGCCCTAAAAAAGACAAAAGAAATACGTACACACCGTGACAAAGTTCTTTTGAAGCAGGGAAAGGGTTCTTTGTTGGGAAGAATCAATTCCACAGCAAACAGGATTGTGGTTTGAACGTGTGGTGTTTATATAACATACAGCAGGTCACACTTACCACACATCCAACTATGGTGTTGGACCGATTCACGCCTTCCAAGAAAACATCAAATAAAATAAAAGCATTTCTGGTGCTTACTTGAAAGCAACGGTTGTGAATTCTCGTAAAAAGCACATGCCAGCTGTAAATCTATTTGGAGAGCTCATCACTGTGGTAAATTATCGTGCAAGGTGTGCATGGCAGATGGTAATCACAAGGTCTTGTAACAAGTCAACTAACCAGTCTGTTGGCTTCCTCAGTATCCAAACAATGCCGGTGGCAAGAGCTCCCCATTTCTAAAATCTGCTCTGGCAGCCTTTTCCTCTGCCAACAAAGCTACTTGCGAAAGCTTCTCACCCAGTAACGTACTTGTGAAACAAATCTGTTGAACTGGAAAAACAGACTGGTTTATTAGTCAAGGAATGGGAGAGGTTGGAGTTCACATACAGTGAAAATAAATTTGGAACCACACACTAGGCTTAAAACACTTATTTTCAGAAGCACAGATAGAAATAAGTTAATTTTTGACACGACATGCTATGAAATGCAGCTGATGAACAACGAGACTAGCAAAAGTCCTGTTAACTCCCAGATCATTTTGCTTTTGGAACAGTGGAGTTAAGAAACACAGAAGCAAATTAGAATGGCCCACTCCCAACAAATTCCAAAGGCTGCAAGGAAATGAGGATTGATCTCCTTAATTGATTTGCTTAATTTGCTCTAGCAGAACGGGTACAAGCCCCAGGAGCTGAACTTATATATAATGATATAGTAAGATACGATGGTGCGAAAAAGGCTTCAGTTAATCCCAATTGTGTGATAAATAGAAGCAGTCACATGGTGCTACAGAGCAAATGTCCCTTTCAGAGAAAGGCACTTACTGCTTGAAAATCAGTTCCACGGTGACGGCAAATGATGACTCCGACCAGCAAATGCACATTCTGATTCCTGAAGCACAAACCAGTTAATGAGAAATGGAGCAATGCGACTATTCCATACCTCACCTCCCTGTTCCTTTACATTCGTCCAGAAACTCGTCTTCCTTATTACTTCACATAAATCCCAGTCAAAGCCTTTTCTGCACCAGTTCAGCAGCACTGGTGACAATAAAGAAGAGTCACTTGGTAGAACTGGTAACAACCTAAAGGAGTAAATTTTACTGCAGAGGAGGATGTTCTGCCACCTGCACAGGATCTACCGGCAGCATTAACAGACAACGGCACCTTCTCAGTATCTGTAAGGAGAAAAGTAATATTTCAGAGAAAAGATGATGCGTGTATCTCTTCACGCACTTCTTTTCACTTGTTTAGTGCTCTTATAAACAGCAGCAATGTTTTCTTACACTAAAATACACATAATTTAGGTACATAATGTATAAACATAAATGTTTATATACTCACACTATTCTAGACTTCTATTAAAAATCTAAAGCAACAACTGCCATTTTGAGGAGCAGAACCTGCTTTACGATTCTTGTGTTAAGTTTGACAGAAGGACTGTCCCGACATCACTGATACTGCCACCTCACCAAACGGTTACGCACAAACAGGCCACAACGCCGACACCAGACAGGGCAAGAACCGGTTCCACTTGCAGATACCAGTGCTCTGAACCTGAGCCTGCCCTTCTGCGAGAGGTCTGGGAGCCAGGACGGAATGACGGCTTACTGCTCTGGCAAATTCCCGGCACTGTCAATCCAGTGCGTCACACAGACGTTTAGGAGCTGTCATTTAGGTCCTGTTACTTGGAGATAATACACTCACATCCTTCTCCCTTTTAGCTAGGAGATTGGGATCTATTTTCATGCAGTTAACATTTTGTCTGAAAGCAAACGGGTTGAACCCTTTGGAGTGTCCAGAGGCAGATAAAGGATGGAGAGAAGAGGTGGCACCGACAAGCTCAGGACTAGGAAGGACAGATACCAGCCCTACAGTTTTTTTAAGTCATAGTTTGTACTCTGCTGGAGAGAAGATCGTGAATGTAGTTCTTTTATTTTAAAATATGCAAGGAGCAGAAAGTAAACAGAGGGGGCAGGCAGGCATTGATGGCAGCGAGCGCTTTCCTGGATTTTGCAATTACCAGGATGTGCCTGTAACATCTAATGGGAGACTGCAAGCAGAAAGAAGGCAGGAGAGTGACAATCTACAAACAACAGGATTAACGTGCTCTGTGCAGACAGCACTATAAAATATTTGAATAATCCTTTCAATGTTGTAATGGAGAAAGAATAATTAGATTTCTTAGAAAATCGGAGTGTCTGGAAATAGTACCATTTTCAAAAACGTTATTAAACTTAATGAACACACAGGTTTCGGGGGGGGGTTATGTATTTCTTTTTAATTATCTCAAAAGACAATTCTCAAAAAAGACATAGAATTTTGATTTTATTTTGCTGTCATCTGCAAATATAAGGCTGACTTTTCTACACTCGCTGCTGAAGTCACTCATTTACACTAGATGAATGCTTCCAGGCCCACTCTGCCAGATGTAACATGCACAGAGAAACAGCCCCTGTTCCAAGGAGAAGCAAAGGATCAAAAGAAGGAGAGAGGAAGCTCAAAAGGTCACTTACAAGCAAGGAACAGAGAGACTTAATCTTACCCAACTTCTTAGGGTACAGCTAATGCAATAATGTAGGAATTAGAAGAGGTTACATTGGAATGAACTTTTTTGCTCATTATTAACAAAACTTCAGCTCTTCCCTTATGAGCTGATTCAATTAATTTATACAGGAAAACTAACATGGGAAAAAAAAAAGAAGCCTACGCTGCACCTGAATCGGTTTTGTGAAGGGTTTGACAAACACCAGGCTCAGCGCAAGGGTGAGACAGAAATGCACAGCCAGAAGCACACACAGAGGAAGAGTAACAGAGGGAAAGGCAGACAGGGACAGTTATAACTGGTTTTTTATGGTGGGAGTTGTTAGATCAGCTAAAACATCTTACATAACTTTAACCTTAGGGAAGAGTATGCAGGATCAAGAATTAAGAGTTCAGGCATTTCTAAGCCGTTTCTTTCCCAAAAAAAGCTCTTTTTAGGAAGTCCAAAGACAGGCAACAGCCCAGTTTATCACCATTGCATTCCTTCTGAAATAAACCTCAACGCATTACTGCCTGCCTAGTTGCTATGCTCAGCTAAGTACTGCATTGGAACACCAGGTTTTGTGGGTTTCTTCCCTTTCTACATTTTTTTGTGAATACTAGTAATTATGTGCCAGGAAATGATTTTCCACACACTGTTTTTACACGTACATATGCAGCTGCTGTCATGCATACCTCCTACCAATACACATTTCCATGTTCTGGCCGAAGTAGGAAATCAAGCAGGCTGCCCCTCTCACATCATTCGGCGATAACTAAGCCACAGAATACCCCACAGCTCAGCAATGCCCACCAGGCTCCAACGGTACAATTGCATTAGGACACACAACTTAATATTAACTTGTAAAACTACTTGCAGTAGAAATAAGCTTGTCTAACATCTGCCAGGTTCTTAATTGGTGTCTGAGCTCTGCAGAGCCCTGATAATTCAAAGGCTCGGTTGTGTAGTCACTGTAATTCCAGTCAGTGAAGCACGTGCTAAAGACAACTTGTAATTGAGATGGACAACAAAGAAAATGATGGGGAGAAAGGCACAATGCAGGAAGCAACAGAGTGGTCTGCAAATACCATGTTAACTCACATGGCAAATGAAGTCAGACATGCTCCCAAGTTAGTTCAGTCTGTTCAGACCTCCGAGTATCTCCAAGGATGGAGATTTAACCAACCTGTCTCTGCAACCTGGACAAGAGAAGATACGTCTATTGATTTATTTAACGATTATTACTATTGCTAGTCTAAGCACTGGGACAGTAAGTACATAGAAAACACACCCCATTCAGGGAGATCCTAACCTACAAATGCCTGACATTTGGAAGAGCACCTGGAAATAGTGTGTTTCCCCTGTTCTTAAATGCTTCTGTAGGCATCTACTGTTGACCACTGTTGTAGAAAAGATCCTAAATGCATAGACCTTGCCTCTAATCCTCCGCAGATACTCTAAGTTTCTAACTTACATACAAGCAGTGCTGCACATTTGAGTTTGTGTGCTGGAATTCTGTTATTGCTGAAATTTTTAGTAGTAGTCCAGGTCTTCAATTTTGTTGTTTAGATCTTATTTTGCCAATAACTTCGTTCTCAATGTAAAAATTTCTCAGAGAACAGCAAGTACCATTGCTGTGTAACAGCCAGGACTGCTGTTTATAGACACAACTGTAAAATGTGATCAAGATCAGCATTTTCCTTTTACCACGCACTAAAGAGAGATTGCAGGTATATACAAATTAAAGTATTCGAGTTCTTATTAACATATGCCCACGTGATCCACACCTGAAAGAACAATTAAATACAGAAGACTACAGTTAATGAAGAGCACAGCAGGAACCTTTAAAACAGTTCAGTGATGTTCTTATGATTTTTCGAAAAAGAATGCTAGTGATAAGAAGCACTAGGAAAAAAAAAACCTATGCCCCAATCCTGCTCATTTCCTAGAATTCCAAATTAGATTTAACTATACTATTAAATAAATTTATCTGGAGTTGCACTTTTAAGTATTCACTGTTCAACATTAGAAAGTATCTTTCAACATCTCCTTATCCAACATAGTCAAAACACAAATTACCTTCTGATGAATACAGAAGATTTTTAAATAGTATGTATTTGATAGCAGACACAATAGGCCAAGAAATCCATTTCAATTCTTATATTCAAAGAAAGAAAGGATGTTATTCTGTTGTGCCATAAAAGGCACATGGTTTATACAAACACATATGCAAACTTAATTCAGACATATTTGGATGTTGTCAGACATATATACCAAACTGAAACAAGTAACACCTTCTGATAAAACTAAATGCTTTCACTCAGAGCTTTATAATAAACATTATACTCAGGGCCATAAATCTTCTAAAAATAATATCACCCTTTTGAAAAAAGAAAAAAAGTGATGGTATGGAGAGTGAAGTAATTACAGAGCCATTTCTCCTTGGTTTCAGAAGCCTAATTCTGAAAGTGGAAGAAAGTCTGGTCACATGAAATATCTGAACATGTTATTTACATGTACCTGAACATCTTATTTACATGTATGCGAGAAACAGATTAACTGAAAAGAAATAAAGCAAGCTGTTCAAGAAGCACATCCATGGCTCCTCAAGGTACGACATATACCAAGAAGCACAAAGTCTAATCAGTTGACTTCTGCAGGAGCTGGCACACACATGCTATGCCATCCCTTCTGTTCCTCAATTCCCCAGTCTTGTGGTGGGGATCTAACGGGCAGACTCTTTATTTTCTGACGTGCTCAAGAAGTTTTGCCATGATAAAAACACCAGCTCATGGTGGACCGTCTCAGCCCAATACAGAAATAAAATAGAACAGTGGTGTCAATCCAGCGGGTTCTGTGTAACGCCAGAAATGGTTTTAGAAAGTAAATCCACTTTGTGCTGCGTAGCACCGTTTCACAGGCAGAACTGCTGAATCAAACCAAATGTATGCAAACATAACCTCACATACTGACAGAGAACCTGGAGAAGAAACAACGACCAGCATTTCCTCTAAAGCAGACAAACATGCCTGATGTTTTGGTTTTGCTTCCCATTTTCTGTTAGTTTTAGATTGCCATATTGTCATGACCTACTGCCAAAATAAAATTCTAAAAAAACCCCAAAGAAAACCCTCCAAAACCCAACCCCAAACAGATAAAACAACCAAACCAACATCTTACTGTAAGCATTTGGAAAGTTTCAAAACGAAAAATTACACAAGACTTTGGTTTTGCTTCAAATTTATATGGTGGGAAAGACACAAATTACCTCATTTTTCAACAGATTTTGCTAAAACCAAGATCACCGCTCATTACTGACCACTGATTACGATGACACCAAGCTAACAAGTTATAACTCACATGTGACAATCACAATGGTCTAATGCAGTTAAAATACTATTAAACAAAATGACTGATCAAAACAATATTTTGGCAAATGCAAGATGACATATAAACAGAATGATTAATTATTAGACTTCTAAGGAACTACAATTGGAATGAATCGTTTTTATATTTGAAATTATTTATGAGCCAGAGGAAGAGCTGTACACCAAGACTGCTCAAAATACTTGGTCAGTTTGTACAAATGACCACAAGCCAAATCAAACACAAAAATAAGGAAAAGAAGTTCTATAACTACAACTTACTTTATCATTTAAAAGTGTACTCAAAAAGAAGCGTTCAGATTCAAATTTTCCTATTGCCCAAACAAAACAGAGGTCAAGCCAATTGTAACATGCCAATGCATTTTGGAGTCACAAACATACCACAAGGAGAAAACAATGATTAAGGTTATTTTGCTGAAGAAAGATGACAGACAATGGAATGGATCACAGCAAGATGTCAGATAAAACACAGCCTGAAATGTGAATAGGAATATAGCAGTCAAACCTGACAAGGAAAACACCGAAAGTAAAAGAAGTCATTTCATTATGGCAAAATTAGTGTTACTTATCTCAGCTAAGCATGAGAGATTTAATAAACCAAAAATACCAGACTTTAATAAGTTTTCAAAATGTCCATTTTCTTAGCTTTTTCTGTGAGTATACAGCGTGTGCTCCTAAATGTTTCAGAGCACAGTCCAGTTACAGCTGGAAAAGGAAGAAGAAAATCCCTTGTAAATTCTTTACAATCTGACACACTTTTTTCCCTCCAAAATAGGGCTAAAAATTTTCTCTAAGTAGAACCAAAGGAAGTGGGTTTGGTGGTGCAGCAGCATATGCTCTTAGAAAAGTTAATAAAAAAAGAGTTAAAGCAATTTCTAGAGAGGTCTAAAGATAAAAAAATCAAACACCAACCAAAAAAACCCAAAAGCACCCAAACAAACAAAAAACCCAAACAACCCCAGAAGTTTGTATCAACACGGTACCTGTCTCTGAGCTCGAAGGACCGCATTGGCATTAGGTGATCTGCTTCAAAGCCCTGTAAATTAGCTCAAGCTCAACCACAAAGTTAAAGCAGGAGCTCACCCGACTACCATTTTAGATAATTTCTTATAGATATTGCTCAGCTAAAGCTTTTCACCCACCAGGGCAATATATCGGTTCCTACAAATTCTTCCTCACGATGTATATGCTATTTATTTAAAAGATACAGTATCTGGATCTAATTTTTCTTAAGGATGGTTTTGCTGGGCCCTTTGAAACGAGACAAAGCTTGCTGTACTCTTAGGCTAAAGACTGAAAAATGACTAGCACAAAAAGAAGTTCCATAAATTACGTAATGAAAACTACACCCACAGCCTAATATTAATATTAAATCAAGCAGCTCTAAAGATTTTTATCCTGAACAAATCAGAACAATAGAATTTTGACTATACCAGTTTACACAGCAAAATAAATTACCACTGTTCTACTGCATTGGAAGTCTAGATGTAATAAAAAAGTAGCTAATTAACCTATTTATCACAAATACCAAACAGGCCAATGGTTTTTGTAATTATCAAGACAATTCAATTTTTGCTTTAGTGTGCAGGCTTGTTTGCCCAACTCAATTGGTGATCATCAAAATTACTTACAATACACTGTCTAGCAAAGCATGACAAAATTAGTCTGCTACAACCAATTAATTGAACTTAATAAAGCTTTTAAATTATTTTTGTTTATTACCATTCCTTTGGGGTTAATGATGTAGTCCTTTTTGGCTAGGAGGAATAATTAATATATTTTAAAAGAAAATTAGATTTTCAGTGCATTAAGATCACAGAATAACAGAATCATTTGGGTTGGAAGAGACCTTTAAGATCAAGTCCAACCATTAACCCAGCACTGCCAGGTCACCACTAAACCATGTTCCTCAGCACCACAGCTATGTATCTTTTAAACCCCTCCAGGGATGGGGACTCCACCACTGCCCTGGGCAACCTGGGCCAGGGCTTTACAACCCTTGCAGGGAAGATTTTTTTTACTAGTGTACTGCCTAAACCTCCCCTGGCACAACTTAAGGCTGTTTCCTCTCATTCTATCACTTGCCACTTGGGAGAAGAGACTGACCCCAGCCTGACCACAACCTCCTTTCAGGTAGTTGTAGAGCGATAAAGTCTCCCCTGAGCCTCCTCCAGGCTAAACAACCCCAGGTCCCTCAGCCGCTCCTCGTAAGATAGATTCTCTAAACCCTTCACTGGCTTTGTTGCCCTTCTCTGGGTATGCTCCAGCACCTCAATGTCCTTCCTGAAGTGTCCAAAACTGGACACAGTATTCAAGGTGCAGCCTCACCAGTGCCCTGCGAACAGGGGGACAATCACTTCCCTCCTCCTGCTGGCCACACTTATTGCTGATACAAGCCAGGATGCTGTTGGCCTTCTTGGCCACCTGGGCACACTGCTGGCTCATCTTCAGCCATCAACCAACACTGCCAGGTCCTCTTCCGCTGGGAAGTTTCCATCCACTCTTCCCCAAGCCTGTAGCATTGCAGGGCATTGCTGTGACCCAAGTGCAGGACCCAGAACTTGGCCTTGGTGAACGTCAGCCCTCTGGCCTTGGTCCATTGATCCAGCCTGTCCAGATCCCTCTGTAGAGCCTCCCGACCTTCAGGCAGATCAACATTACCTCCCAGTTTAGTGTCATGGGCAAACTTACTGAGGGTGCACTCAATCTCCTCATCCAGATCATTGATAAAGATGTTAAATAGATCAGGCCCCAACACTGAGCCCTGGGGAACACCACTGGTGACTGGGCACCAACTGGATTGAACTCCATTCACCTCCGCTCTCTGGACCTGACCACTCAGCCAGTTTTTTACCCAGCAGAGAGCACACTCATCCAAGCCATGAGCAGCCAGTTTCTCCATGAGAATGCTGTGGGAAACAGCATCAAAAGCTTTACTGAAGTCTAAGTAGACAATGTCCACAGCCCTTCCCTCATCCACTAAGCAGGTCACCTTGTCACAGAAGGAGATGAGGTTGGTCAAACAGGACCTAGCTTTCATAATCCCATGCTGACTGGGCCTGATCACCTCATTGCCCTGTACGTGTTGCGTGATGGTACTCATCTGCTCCATAACCTTCCCCGGCACTGAGGTCAGAGTGACAGGCCTGTAGTTCCCTGGATCCTCCTTCTGGCCCTTCTTGTAGCTGGGTATCACATTTGCTAACCTCCAGTCAACTGGAGGTAACAACAGGACTGCTGGTAAATCATGGGAAGTGGCTTGGTGAGCACTTTGGCCAGTTCCCTCAGTACCCTTGGGTGGATCCCATCCAGCCCCATAGACTTGTGTGTGTCCAAGTGGTGCAAGAGGACACTGAACAATTCCTCATGGATTCTGGGGTCCTCATTCTGCTCCCCTTCCAGCTCAAAGGGCTGGGCACTCAGAGAACAACTGGTCTTACTATTAAAGACTGAGGCAAAGGAGGCATTCAGTACCTTGGCCTTTTCCTCATCCTGGGTCACTATGTTTCCCCCACATCCAGCAGAGGATGGAGATTTTCCTTAGCTCTCCTTTTGCTGGTAATGTATTTACAGAAACATTTTTCTATTGCCTTTTATGGCAGCGGCCAGACCAAGTTCTAGTTGGGCTTTGGCCTTTGATTTTCTTCCTGCACAGCCTCACAAAATCCTTACAGTCTTCCTGAGTGGCCTGGCCCTTCTTCCATAGGCCACAGACTTCCCTTTTCTTCCCGAGTTCCAGCCAAAGCTCTCTGTTTAGCCAGGCTGTTCTTCTAACCCAATGGCCCATCTTTCGGCACATGGGAACAGCCCGCTCCTGCGCCTTTAGGATTTCCTTCTTGGCGGATGTCCAGAGAGACACTCCCTAATGGGTAAATTGTAAATTACTCTTCAAAGTCAATACTTAAAACATTGGTTTATTTCTCTAATAAAACCTTCTGCCTACATACAGTTGTGTGTATATATACACAGACAGCTTATAGGCAAGATCACATACTATTAAGGATGATTGCCAAATTACTTCTCAACAAATATGTACTAATTAACATTAATATTCATAAATAAATCCCAGTTGTCTTTTTAGTGGAGAGCAATCTGACCACCATTCTGTGAATATAGCTCTATAAAGTTTCATGGCACACTACTGTAGTTGATTAGCCACAGTCAAAAATAGCTGGTAAGATAATTGCTTTAATAACAATGTCAATGCAATTAACATTGATATTCAAATGAAGTCATGCCATGTTCATCGAAAGGAATAAATGCTTAGAAATTCTAATGAAACTGCTCATCTCCTTTCTTCTTGCTTCATAGTATTTATTGCTTTGAAAACTTCTTAATTGTTCACTAATATCAGAAAAAAAACTTATTTTCTACACCTTAACATATACATTTCTACCTGGAAAACGTACACTCTATTTTTAGAATGAATAAGATAGTTGTAAACGTTAAGGATGGAAGCATGATCCCATTTAGGAGGCAGCGTGTATCGATTCACAAGGAGAACTGTTATGAACACCTTCGTATCCCGTCTAAAGTATTTCTTCAACAAGGGGGAAAATGTTCAAAAGGGGGTATCTTCAACAGCTTCTCCCATCGGTGTCCAACAGGAATTCCTCATGGAGTGACTCAGTCACATTCAGCTCCACGCCCTTGGAGGAGTATACGCTCTCTGAGGAGGGCAGTCACCAAAAATACACTGGCCAGGAGTTACTTTTATAGCATTTTAACTCTTTTTTTCTGGGTTTTATGGGGACATCGCCTACCATTTCAATCCCAAAAAATGCTGCATGGTGGGAAAAATTCACTGTACTTCCTCAATTTGCTTTTATTCACTGCTCTGTTGTGCTTAAACTGGACTGAAAAACACTAATAGGATCAACTTCAGTAACAAAGAACAAAGTCTTAAAACCAAACCCCTGTTTCCCCCTTAAGACTGCATTCCCATGAAAGGCTAGAACGCCATTTTACTCTGGTCAGTCATCCCAGACTATCCAGAACAAAAATATCGTGCATTGACAGCAGGAAGAAGGATGTCAAAGATATATTTATTCAACTATGACAAGAATGACAGATGCACAACCACTGAAATATGATCCTTTTGTAATTTCCAAAGAAAACCTTTTCTACAGTGGTTGTTTCTGAACAGCATTATGTGACCTACACTCTAAGTATATTCATTCAGCCCACAGCACCTATACGCTTTGCATACAGACGCATAACCTATATCCAGGCAGCAAGCAGACAGTGCCAGTTCACCAGCCAAAAACCACCTTGAGCTTGTGCACACAGAGCTGGGACCTCCCTGCAGTGTTACACGGCTGGGGCAAGCGCGCTGCACGGACACCGTGGAAGAAAGGTGAGCTGAAGCTTTCACCACAATTGCAAAACGAAGAATATTTGGGTTTAAAAGTAGCTTTGAGACTATACTAATACACCAGAGAGAAGTAATTTGTACTACACCTTGAAGCTGTGACATACTTCACAGCAGCAGCTGACAAACAGACCAAATATCAAGCAGAGCTTCCCCCTGAGAGTGTGCTTTTCTTCCCAAACTTTGACAAAATGGTTAAATATAACATGCTGTGCAAGGCAGTTTTTATGGACTCCTGTCCAACCTTTGAATCATTGTCCTCAAGAAGCCCACAAGATGTCAGGGAGTGGCTCGGTATTCCCTGAAAGATGGTGTTATTGATACAACAGTACCAGAAAGTTATGTTGAAATTAAGAGCAGAACTACAGCCTGATTTTATGTTCATATATTAAGTTTGGGGAGCTTGAATATCCCGTGATCATGACTCTTTTTTTGGTTCTGAATACTGATATCGAGTGGCTGATAAACAACATGGCAAATGTTCTTTTTAGGGCATTCAGATCAATCCCATCTCCTTCAAGGATTCCTGTTGGTCAGTTTAGTGAAATTACAGAAATGATACCTGATGTCAGAAAAAAGCACACCGATTTAACTGTCAGTCTAGACAACACTAAGCACTTGATTTAACTCGGCTAACCCCTAGGCAACGTTCAACTCTGTGGTACAACCACCTCCGCACTGACCTCTTTGGCCGGGTCACCCATCCAATGCCAACACATACTGCCCAGGCGTGGGGAGGCGCGGGGCGCAGTGGTATGAGGATGACAGACCATGGATATGAGCGGGAAAAGACATTTTACCTTTTTATTACGTTCATGCACGTCCTTTCATCTGTGTATCCAGATCAATACCAGGTTAGAAATAGAGTGTTGTGGGTTATTTGAAAGCTATGCTAATAGCTACCACTCATTTTTGAGATACTCTAAGGTAACACCATGACATCAACACTTCTGTGAAGTTTAAACTACAGGTTTTAAGTCCCTTATGTTATGCACTACAAAGGCAGGAAAAAGGAAATTGCTCTCTCCAAATACAGAATGAGGACAAACACTATCTGAAAAAATATCAACAGACTGCCTCTTCACCAAAACCTATTATGAATATCTCTTACACAATAATCTCAGGAGGACAGACAGACATCAGAACTTCATAAATAGTTTTGATTTTAAAAAATTACATCTTTCCTTAGAAAGTAACTCTCTGCTCCTGCTCTCTGTGAAGAATTTTTAAAGTGTAATTTTTATAGTGGCTAATTCTCTTATGCATCAAAATTAATAAGTAGAAAGTATTGTATTTAAAACATTCTCAGATAAAAGCTAATAACATACAGTTCACTTCTTTGTTAGCAATCCTTGAAAGCTTATCATCTTGGTTAAGAGAAGAGAGTCCTCAAAACCAAGAACTTTTCTGTTAATATTCAACTAATGCTGCAATGTTTCTTGTGTTGCATAAAATCACTGCCAAGCACACTTCAGAATGCATTCAGCCTGCCTAGGAGAACTGACAGGTACGTATTTTAGATAGAAAATTAACATTTCATTGCAGGGGGGGGAAGAGGGGAGGGAGAGGGTGTGACTATAACGCCTCAAAATATACCAATACACTAGAGGAGTGATTTACATTAATTCACAGTGCTAGCCCTGGATACAGAGAAATAAGAGCAACATGATGCATCAAAATTCACTGACACCCGAGAAAGCATGTGAGAAACTGATTCTCGTCATCGCTATAGAAGGGACAAGTCAAAACAGAGTTTGTTGATGGTAACCACAGCAGTTTTTGTCCATTCAGTAAAAAACCCGCAGAACTTGGCTGACACAAAAATGACATTCATCAGCTGGAGCCAGTCAGCTCTTCTAGTTGCAGCATATAATAAATTGCCCCAATTCGGGGTTTTTTTAGTATCATAACATCATGTAATGTTATGTAATTTTAGTGGCAGTTTGTATAGAATAAATACATATAGATGTCCTTACAGCTGTAGAGCTGCTTTCCTGCAGTCCTTACACAGCAATTCTATTTTTCTTTTCAGAAGCCACTGTTACATCGACATATTGGGAACTGGTCTGCAGGATCTACTGAACAAGCTCCCTCTTCAGATTAATTTTACATTCAGGCTGGATTTCAACACACAAATGTGGTATTGGTTATATTTCAGGTACACTGAGATATAGCCATTCTGGTTCTAACCCACAATGTCCTGACACCTCCTGAACACCAATGAGTGAGAGAACTGTCATGAAATAAGAAAAAGCAGAATTGAATTATTCCTGCTGGAGAAAATTTGAACATTTAAGGGTTCTACCTACAGCTCAGTATGTAACTGGAAATAAAACTTCATTATAACTTTATAGCAGAAATATTCTGTTAAGATCACCAAACTACTGCTTTATTTGTATACCATTAAAAATGTTACAGTTTATTGCTTGAAATATCGATTCTTATTTACAATATTTTTCTCCTTCAATAAATCTCATCTGTCATAACTTCGTTATCAGCTTCTGTCATTTTCAGTAAAACAATTGTACTGTTTTCCACCAACCACTCAAAATGTTGTATTATAGGCTATTCCTTATCACTGAAATAACCCAAGATGATGTATCACAGTACGATTCATTAAGAGCAGAGTAACAAACAGACCAACTTTACTGGAACACAGATTTTCAAAAACAGATTCAAATAATTAAATAGAAGTGAAGTGTGCCAAGAAATGCCGATTTTAGAACTAAATACTACTTCACTCACATGAGGAAAGAACAATTTCAAGAAAAATATTGTATCTCAATTATCTTACCCATGCAATTTAACTACAAAAGACTCATATTGTTAATTTTCAAACATTTGACAAATGATTCCACACTCGTCATGGCAGAAAATATCATGGAAATTAGATGAAATAGTTTTCCAGTGAAGAACCATTTCACAAGTAAAACACTGAACTGTGTTTCTACTGTTTTCCTATTACAGCTTCTCACATTATTCCTCAAACAGCCATAGAGCTGAGCTTGATTAAACTTTTGTCATCTGTACAATGCTAGCATTACTACTATGTGAATGTATTTTGCCAGAGCCCTGGTCAGACAGAATGACTTGAAAGAAACCCCGGGAACTGACCACAGTCCTGCTGTCTCAGCAGTTTCTCTCCATTAACTCTCCTTCACACAACGGTCTCAAAATTTAAGTCTCACGAAAAAGCACAGAATCTGCTTTCTTGCCCCCCACCCTGCCACCAAGGAGGAGTGAACTGAAGGAGGATGTAATTCCAGACATTCGAAAAGGAAGCTCACCCTGAAAAACCCACTGGTTACTAAACTTTACAGCGACAGTTAATGCTCAAGGTATACTGACATCTTTTCTACAAGATTCTTCACCTCTATTTCACTGTTCTCTCAGTGAGAAAGGCCAGGGGATTTGCAATGGTCAAGACACAAATGGTCTTGACACAATGGTCAAGCCTCAGTTCACAGATTTTTATTTACACTGTGGAAGGTAACAAAGAAAATTAAAATCTCTAAAACCTTGAAATCATTGTTTATGCAGGCTAAGGGTTGCTAGTTCCTCTCTTCCAAAGTTTCTCACACATGTACTACTCTCCTTCAGAAACAGAAACTGTGAGCAAAAAGGCAGCAATTAGCTCTTCAAGACTGTAACAGGCACATTAAAGAAGTGTATCCATGACCTGACGCTCCGTGCAGAAGAGTTCACGTCACCACTTTTGTTGCTTGGGTTTTGGGGAACAGTAGGAGAGCAGTTCACACAGAAGTGCAAAAATAATGTGTCTTATTTTCTCTCCTAAATCGGAAAGCAAGGTCTTTCACAGAAGTGGGGCTGATGGGGAATTTCTGCTAGTGCTGGATGTGGCTGTTACGTTGATAGGGCACATAAAACTCCCTACGCTTCGTCACGTTACCAGCAGCACAGCCTCCAAAGGGCAATGCTATCAAAGGAGCTCCTGCCGTATTACCTCCGTAACGAACATAACTCACACTTCTCTATCCTGCTGCAGGGTAAGATTAAATGCTCACAATAAAAATTTTAAATGCAGACTGCCAGAGTTCTGATGAAGACAATGCTACCTACATTTTGACAGACCATAACCACACCTCTTTAGAGCTCCCACTGCAACCCATTACATTGCCAAAACATCTAAAGGCATAAAATTGTTTCTTAATGTTGGAAATCAAGCTGCTCATTCATATCCCATTCCTTGCTTTTCTTTAACCACCTGTCAGTTCTTGGATTGGGGTGGAAACTGCCTGCCTGCCTTGTACACTTGAAGGGCCTGCACCTACAGAGAAAAGCTTACGGGCTTAACCATGGAGACTGTGGTGCTCCAAACAATAAAAATCAGTGTTTTTTAAAAAACGTGATAACAGAAATCTAACTCTAGAGCTTTGACTATTTGAGATAAATAAATCTGACAATTTCAATGATCATGCTTTAACAAGAAAACCATCAGGACAGATTATTTGGGGGGTTAGTTTGCAACACACTCATCAAAATATTTGCAAAGCTTAAGAAAAGTCTCTGTGCAAGTGAGTTACTGGCTTGTACTAAGCATAATGAGATATCATTTAAATAATTTGTTTCTTCCATTACAACGATGTGTATCAATGAGACACACCACAGATACAAGCAAAGTTTAAGTTCTCAGTCAATAATGTACTTTTATTTTATTGCCTTTCATTAGGTATATACAGTCACCTGAGTTATTACAAAGTAAGAAATTACTGAGGCTTAACCCAAAGCAACTTCAATTATCCCTTTATTTCAGGCATCTGAAGTGCTTAGTTATTCTTCCAGATTCTATTAAGACATTATTGCTGCTTTATTGCCAGTAAAACAGTATGTTTTCAAGGCTTTATAATAAGATGCCAAAGGGACATCTGTATGTGGAACAAGCTGTTTGGTGTTTCCCCGAGAGATTTGTCAGTTATGCTGAGTTCAACAAAAATCACACATCTGTATGTAGAAATGTTTGTGCCAGTACAGACACTACACTACACTGTATTCATATTTAATATTTATAAATATTCATTTGGGAAATTTCCATGCAAATGTCATTAACAGTGGTCTGTCTTCTGTAAATAAGCTTTTAAAGTATAAATCACATTTGGAGGGTTATTACAGCTTTTAAAAGCAAAGACATCTCAAGGATTCTTTACTCCTTAAAGGCAAAACCACATTTCAATGTCTACATTTATTGGTTAAAACCTTGCTACTAGGTACACCTGCTTCAGGCTTTAATGAAGTCTCATCACACAATCATTTTCTTAAAACACTTTTCTTTTTTCCTGCTACCCAACACCTGCTTCTCCAAAATGCTTCAAGACAATGGCAAGAAATACTGAACCTGGCCAGTGTATCCATCCTCAAACCATTTATGCAGTCCTTCGGTGGTTTCTATTCTGCAAGCTACAGTCCAAGGACTAAGAACGAATTTCTCTTAATGAAATTAAGATGGACAGATGACAGATATATGTTATTGGGTATTGTAGAGATTCCAGGTTTCTTCTGCATATTCAGGGATATGATGCATGACATATACCACAGCGCTGTAATGTATATAAAGAAGCGCTCCAGATGTAAGTCTTTACATTGACACTTATTTTGATGGATTTTTTAAGCTGACCTTTTTAGAAAGTTAATACTCAACATGGATTATGTGGTTCCTTGTTTATACTCAAACATTCATTCCAACTAATCAAACCTCTCTTCTTGAAAAGATGAGAGGCTTTACAATTATTTACACAAATATTTATTGCCACAACGGAACAATTACGGATTCATCTCACATTTCAGACTGACATTGCTGTTCTATTACTCAATGTGTGAAATCAGCACCATGATCAACCAAGCCTGGTGCTACACTCTCAGCCCCTTTTTTCCCTTGCGTTCCTCTCCCTTCAATTTCTCTGGTGATCCCCTCCACCCTTTTTCAGCACTGTGCCACATAAAGAGCTACACAATATCCTAATGTTTGAATGGGGAAGAAACATGGAGTTTTTATATTCTTGCCTCATGTATCTGTAAATATGAACACAACTGCAACCAAAAAAAACCACAGGATTTTCTTTTCACTGGAATCTTTGTTTTGTGAGGTTTTTCTTTTATCCTTGCACATCTATGAAATAGAGACTTTCTAAGAGAGCTTCCAGTAGGCAACATATATAACAGAAGCCTTGCTGATGCCCTAACAATATAAATTTGATGAATGTCACCATTTGCTTTCTATGTACTGAAAGAAGCTCTAATAAAGTAACCTTCGGGGTGCGGAGAGGAATCAAGAAAAAGTGCAGAGAAATAGTAATTCAACTTGGACAAAGTACTGGCGAGTCCGAGCAGTCAGAGCACAGTACCACAATCCTCCCTTTCAAATGAACCTAGACAAGTTTAACAGAAAAATGTTTCCAGCATACTTGAATCAAAATCCTCTTTATTCCATCTCGGAGATTTGTAAAAGTTGACTCATGATCATTAAACAGAAACATTTAAGTAGGTAACAGGCCACTAGATAACAGAGAAATACATCTTGATCATTTTAATGGAATGAGCATTCCCTGCTCTCGGGTGGAAAAAAACCTGTCAAATTGCCTCTAACAGAAATTATTAACACACTAATACTTTTAGGATTTCCTATTAAAAAAAGCCTGAGGGTTTCCTAGAAGTATGTCCTGGAAACAACAACAACAACAACAACAAAACCCAAAGAGAAAAACATATACTTAAATATAAACCAGGGAGGCAGATATAAAACGCAAGCACAAGCAGTAAATTTATCAGTTTACTGACGTTTAGAGTTTATCTTGGCTGAATGCATTTAATGTTGATGTTAACTAGAAATCCAGAGCAGTAACCAGATTACACTAGGTGATGAACTGGAGAAACCGAGCACATTCCCAGCTGTTTACTTCAGCTGAGAATAAACAAGCTCTCTTTAGATAACATGGCACTCACAGAGGTTTTACCCAAGAATTTTTGTCCCAGCAATATTTTGATTTTATTTCATCCTTCCCATACATGCAGAAGCATCCACAAATGCACAGTGATAAATCAGTACCAGGATTTTGCATGGTCCATTCACTTCGAGGCTGGCTTTTGTTGTTGTTGTTTTTACTTCCATAATTAATTAATTACCAAACGAGTTCTAACATAACAATAAACACTTATTAATTCCAAATTATTTGCCAAAAATTAAGGATGTGGATCAGGTAAGTTATGGCTTACCATATAGTCACTGTTCCTAGAAAAAGTGAAAAGTCTGGTGAGTCACATTCACTTTGATTATAATTGGGAAATACAAATACTGTGGCTCTTTAGTCTAATTCCTGATTTGAATAACTGCCTTTAAGATAGCATAATGATTCAGTGTCTGCTTATCTAAAAGCATTTCCATAACAAAATCGTTTGTGCTAACAGCCAGCAAAACTTTTTGAATTATGAACATCTGTCCACATGAGCACAAAAAAAAGAGATTCAAAATTACCACTGCATGGTCTGCCAGTGGGAGACAATGAAATCTTAACAGGTTTAGGAAACAGCACAACACGCTGTTGTGTTTCATTAGGAATCACTTTGGCTAGGAGTATTTTTGAATACTTCAGAATGCCTGACTGGTTGCGGCAGTTCTGTCTGCCTTCTACTTAAGACTTTAATTTTTACCTAAAAGATATACATATTTAGAGCCAGGATTTTCAAAAATAGCTAAGAAGTGACACCAAAATGGAGCACATCAAAGGAACCTTATTTTTTGAGAGAAGATGCTTATAAATTTCTACTTCAAAATATATATATATATATTTGATAAAAAGCCATAGTAAAGCATAAAATATTTTGCAAAGCCTGCTGAAGTTTCCAAAAATTTTTATCATGCATAATAGCATCAAGACAGAGAGAGTCTCCTTACTCAACTTGGTTTATTTAAAAATTTTTTCCTTTATTAATTATATAATTTGGATTCTCAAGACTTTAAAAGCATTACTTGGACCAACAAGAAAAACTCAACTCTGTATATATGGGGTGTTCCATTTTCCCCATTAAATTTTATGGTTAAGACCATAGGAACAACCCCTTGACCATGGTTTTGCTCAATCCATCCTCAAGCATCTGCTTTAGGAGCACGTGCAGGCAGACGCCCATGCCAAGCAATCTGCTGGCAGGTCAGCAGCGTAGCCTGTCACAGGCCAGCTTGAAGATGTGCCTCAACTTGTCCAGCTTATGAATGGTCATGTCTCTTCCATGAATTTTGCCTTGAAATGAGCTTTTTTCTAACAGAACATTTATGGAAAATGTTTTCCCTGAATTTCTGAGGGTTTTTTGATTGCTTAGAATCAAAACCTCAGCTTTAAATGGGTGCTTTTTGCAAAGAAACCTTTTAGAAGAGAAACGTATAAAAAGTATCTTGTGGCAAAAAGTGTCAAGACTAAAAACTTATTAATTATGCAACTCATCTTTCTCATCTAAAACCTGAGATAGGTTGTAATGTTCTTTACACAGTTTCATAGCCTCTTACGATACAAAGTCTCCAATACTATATTACACCTATAAAAGCATACAGCATAAAATTGCTTTATAAGGTCAGACACCGATTTGTGCCCTAACACATCATAAAAGCTGTTACTGTACACACCACATGGCAATTTTTCAAATATACAAATAAAGAATGATACAAAATAAAAGCTGCGTTTTAGGGCTGCTCTCCAATAATTCGGCACTGATGCTTACGGTAAGCAACACTTGACAATGGGAACTAGAACGGAGCGTTCCCAGAAGAGCCCTAGCTCTTCAGGCGTGGTCTATAAAAGGACTTTCCACTGAGATCCAGAGATCAGCCCTAGAAACCTACCTTACACAGAACTTAGACCTACACCGCTGTAGCGGTATCAGTTTGAATCAGAGAGGTGAGCCTAAGTTATGCGGCTGGCAACAGAGCTGCACTGTGGATACAGCGCCCAGCTACCACAAAAACCTCGATTCTACCATCACAGAGGTTACAAATATCAAAATCTGATGTAGACAGATCTCTGCTCCTGTTTACCAATAGCTCATACTGTCTCTCAGCTCTCTGCAAACAACTTGATAGGTCTTATTCATTAAGATGAGTTGTGAAATACTATTGATGAGAATTTCTACAGTTGCATGAGTTTCCTTAGCTCTTTGAAACTTTAGTTAAACCTGATCGACCATGAAACGAGGCTACTTCCTGAATATAGTTTCCCATAATATATTTAGAATTTTAGAATTTAAGACCAGATTTCCCTTTACAACCAAAACTAAATACGTGAGAAATCTGTACAATTCCCGGATATCACCATTTGTAGAGAAAACCAGAGGGAACACCAAAGATGATGTATCGAACACAATGCTGAAATTACAATTACACACAACTACAGCAGCCCAAGTCGCACAAAGTGCAAAAAAACCCCGAGCTAAAATGCCCAAATGCAGAACAAAACAGAGAAGAAGGGTTTCAGGTTGCTTGCCTCATAAGCAGTATAATCTATTTTAATGAAATAAGAATCGAGCGTCACTTCTGACATGGATAAAAATGACAATGCAAAACACTTATTCTTCAGCTTTGTGGGAACAATCATTGCAGTAAACTGATGTGTAAGTGATCCACCACTCTAATGAGTTGTAAACATAACAGGAGATAGTAAGTTTATAGGAGCACAGGGCCACATCTAAGACAGAGCACTAGCTAAAACAGACTAGCTGGTCTCAGCCATTGTGACTACTCCTATGTTCTAGACTTTTCCTTGTTCAAATCGAAAGGGAAATGAAAAATTTAGATCAGGAATGGCCAGCCCTTGAACTCCAGCTGTCAACACAACCAACTCAGCTACATTAATCTGGAGCAGTAGTTTCCTGCTCAGACAAGCTACACATCGGAGGACTCCCAAGGGCATCACAAATCACAGGATTAGCAGCTGGAAAGGAACCTGAAAATTATCTAGTCTAACCTACAGTTCAGAAACAGGCTAAAGGCACAATCTAGCTCTAAGTAAAATGTCCTGCAACTCACTTCTGCAAAGCCGTAATACTAGATGCAATCAACTCTCTAACAGATATGAAATTACACAAGGTCATCTGTGAAAATGGGTATGAATTGACAGATACAATAGGCACTGTACAGGAAATGGCTATTGCATTATATGAAAAATGTGATACGAAATGAAAATTTGGAATAGGTAAAAAGGAAACATTGTTATTAAAGGAGAGGCAATGCAACAAGTATTAAGCCACCCTCATAGTTTCAATGATAATTTTCCTAGCAAAAGAAATGGTTGTATTAGAAGCAAATCTTAGGAAAACTGTTTCAATGTGATGATTGTGCTGCTGAAGGAAAAGAATAAAATGGTCCTTGCAATGGACTGCTGGTGCAAGTAAGAAATATAAAGCATAATTTGTCTCTTGTCAAATTTTTGTCTTTCAAAATTCAGGTGTAATGAGTGTCTTAAAGACACTTTTAAAACAGTGGTACGCAAAGGTCTGACTCACAGGATGGGAAATACTCTGATCATATGTGCCAATGGATTATCAGGTGTATATCCAAATAGAAGGAAATATAAGTTCTCAGACAGAGTAAACTCATAACGAGATCTGCAGCACAGGTAGACTGATTTCTTGTAACGTGGACCTAAATAAACATCCTTGTATGCTTTTCTCTGAGGAAAAAACTGAAAGAACTGAACCAAAAGAAAGAAGAGGTCAATGTCAGTCTTCCTGTCTCACAGACCTCATTAGAAGTTCATGTATGTGAGTTTCAGAGGGATGTGTGAGAACACTGAGCAATCTAAAACACACATAAAGTTATCAAAATGTGTAAATGTTTGCAGAAAAAAAGCTCATTATTATAGCATCATTAAACTGTTGTATCATTTGATACAAGTTCCTTTTCCTATCCCTCTTAATTTAGTATGAACTACACTCTCTTCAATTAGAAAAGACTTTCTGTGGAGTTACAGGTCCTATTTTTCTATCTCTTATTTTCAATCTAAGTAAGAAGTATCCACTGAATAATTACACTGATACCTCATTTGTTAAACACTGACAATACAGTGTATTAACTTACACTTAAAATGTATTCCCGATCGGTGCCAGTTTTTCACAATTCCTGGTTTATTTTTGGCATCAGGTATACCGGAGTAACCGACTGCCAAGGAAATCGCAGCTTATCAGGCACATAAGCAATAAATCTTACCTTCACTGTGGTTTGTTTTTTATTTTCTGTCTCACCTTAACAGAGAAATATCAACTCGCTGAAATTTATTATCCAGAAATCCTTGCCTACTGAAGACACTTTAGCAAAGAAGCCAAAAGAAATGAAACAAAAAAAGACAACCAGTATTTATCAAACAGTTTTTCAAACCGTTTATCATCGTAAGGTCAGTACCAGTGAAGATATATAACCCGTTTGTATGTTTTTGTACTTAGAAAGCTTGACATCCATCTACATGAATACACAGAGCCGGTTTCCATAAACCAAGAACTAATGGCCCATGACAGCAGTCTTCAACTCAGTATTTCTCATATGGGAAACATTCTCAAGTCAAGAGTATTCATTTAATAGAAACGGTGACAAAAAATTTTCAACATTTTTGTTCTTCAGTATGAGAACGTTCTCTAGTGGTTTGGCGGTTTTTTTTTTTTGGTAGGTCATTTCCATGTCACATTTTGAGTTTACATTAGTAAAACAAAAAAAGTTTACAACGCACACTGAGAAAACATAATATATAATTGGAAAACGAACATCAAAGTGAGTCATGCCACTTTTTGAAGAGCTGTAAAATACAGCCAGGTGGGACTGAGTCATTTTAAACAGGAATAGACCTAAGGAGGTCTACAGGATATTCAGAGAACCAGTTATGAACTGTAAATGACTTGAAGGTCCTCTGCTATTCTAACCAGGGTAAAATGTCACCAGGACACTGCCATACGTATTTCTTTGTAATGACTGGTCTGACGGTTAGCCTCCATCTGACCACCTCAACAACAAGTACACGGACTTTAAGCGGGCAAGCTGCTAGTGGTTGGACACCAGGGCGTATATATCCATAGAGACAGAAGCAGCCAGGAATTAATCAGACATGGATGAATGTTTCTTTTATAACTCCCATTTGCATTTTCAAATAATTTTGCACATGATGAGTCTGCAGCCCCTGCAGATTAGCATTTTATACTTAATGGACTAAGAATTTAAGGCACCCCAAGGGCTTATAATTAAGGTTAATAAGGTCTACGGTTTGCTCCAGCCCAACTCCTTCGAAGTAAATAACCATGTTCATGCTGGTTTATATTACATTTTCCATTTCATTGATAAAATTAGCATCTTATAATCTATGTAAACATCCTCTTGAACCTGTGGGTTTTCCTAGCCATGCTTTTATTACTTCAAAATCTAGATTTCCACCAAAAAAAATTAGTTAAGACATTCAGACACAGATTTTAATACATCTATGTACAACACATATTTGCTTGGAGCTGAAGAAAACCTGTATTAAGTTGTAAACAGGTATTTGAGCAGACATGCTAATTCAAATTAAAGATTCAATTCAATCTCTGCTCCTTTTGTTCCTCATTACTAAGACCTCCTAAACTCTTCATACAAGGCAAGCAACTTAATGTCAGTGACTGGAAACATTTACTATTTCACAATCGTCACGTGGTGATCGTCAATTGGTTTCTGCAGTGGGACTTTCTTGTACAAGCAGCGTCTTGCCAGATCCTTTCGAGCACAGATCCCTTCCCCAGCATTTCCTAGTGCACAGTCCACACCGGTTTTGCTACTAACTCTCCGACTTTTCTGACTGTTGTATCTCCTATACTGATCAAATCACTTGATGCTTATTATTTCCAAAATCTGTTTCCTGAAGTCCAGAATAATTTCATTCACACTATCTTTTCCCGAGAATCTTACCCCACAGCTCCAGCACGCTTTGCAAGGGCTTTGGAAGAGAATATTAACCTCGGCATTATCCTGTAAACCAGACTGGAATTCTCGAGGATTTTGAAAGTTACATAAGAAAAACTCAAACAGGCGATAAGCCCTGGCTTTACCATTTTTGCCATTATAAGCAGAAACTACACACAGAGCCCAAGCGGAGCCCAAGCCAAGGAGACCCCCTGCCTTGCAGTCTTCTCGGCGAAGGGCTCACCTTGCCGAGCTCCGGCTGTAAACCACCACCAGCCCTGTGGGACTTCAGGAGGCAGAGCTAGTCAACCCACTGCTTGCTGGTAGGACGAGCTAACACCAGAGAAAAGGGACAGACACGAATATTTTGTGTATCTTTACCTACATTGTTAAATAGCTTTTCTCTATTAATTAGATAATTTTGATCATCGGACTTTTGAAGTATTATTTGAACTAATGAGAAAAACTCTGTTCCATATCTACATATATTTGTGTGCCTGTGTGTGTATACATATATCTGTGTATACATATATAAAAAGACAGATATATTTATGGGTTGTCCTCTTCTTCCTCTAGTTAGAGTCTGAGTTAATGAAGTAGATGATACAGAAAAATCATAATTTGTCTTCAGAAGCTGACTGCAATCAAAATAATCAGAAAGCTCATTTCAGTAGATTAGCCTATTATTCAAGTAAAACACAGATCTATAAACATACAGTATATGACCAAGATTGGATTTCAAAGGTATTTAAGCATTTGTGAAGGCTAAAGGTTAACTATGTTGTACTTACCCACCCTGACAGTGTAATGAGCTGGCACCCTTTGAATATGCTTTACATTATGTTCTCCTCAGTCTGCAGCTTTTAAAGCACAATATTATTAGTAGATCTGTTAATCTAAGAAGAACACCAGGGCTAATTATATGAAAAATGTTAAATTGCCGGGAAAAAAAAGTTACTGAAGTCAGCAGTTGTTCTTTTTCACGCTCCCAGCACATCTCGGGATGGCATCTCTTGAGGAGCAATTAGCTTTGTCAGGGCAGCTGAATTCAAACACACAAAGATGTCCTTTTTCCATATTAAGAAACATTATTAATAAAGAAATTATAGCAAGTTGTCACAGACTACCCAATTACCGTAATAACAACCTGTTTCTCCCAAAGCTCATGGGAAGGTCTTCACAACGTTCAGGGGACAGAAGAAAACACTGCAACTATTTCTTAAAGTAAAAAGGAAGCCAAATGTCATTGCTGTTTCTGACTGGCTGCATGGGAGCGTGGAGCTCAGATACAACAGTGATATCAAATTCATTTATACTCTGCAAAAACTGGTGTCAGATCAAAACCAGTTAAACCTTTATATTTTATTCTGCATTCAAAGACACATTAATAGTAATGACTAGGATGATGACAGAAATGTCTGTCACAATGACATAATCAAGCTTGTATTGCAATTATAAAATATCGATGGCGTTTCTTAGCAAGGAATAATGTCTTACCTCAGCAAACTTCCGTTAAGATTTCTAATATCTTTTCTATCTGTTTATGCAAAGTGAAACTATACAGCAGCTTAAATGTGACAAGAGTCTTTTTATCTGCCCAGGTATTTCTTGCATGCTTACTACTGTGACACCCATCTGTGAAATCCGAACTGTCTCTGTTACTGTTGCCAAATCCTTACGGAAATCACAACAATTAAAGCTATTAAAAATTCCAATAAAAAATAGTTAAGAAATTTCTTACCAATTAGAAGTTAAAACAATAGAAGTAATCTTCAAAAGACTTAACTAGCCATCATTGCACAAATTAATAGCAGAGTCCAAAAGCGTTTAAAATATTAAGCTGAGAGTTTCTTGATATCAAGAATGCCACATAACGGAAGTGGAACTTAATCACGCAGAAATTACTTCTTTTCCACATTATACAGAAGTGAATGCAACTGGGTTTCTCATTATTTTCAAGGCTACGTAACTTCTGTCAGAAGAGTGGTTTCTTTTTTACTTACACAGGTTTCAGGACAAAAGGTTACATAAAGCAAATGACAGGAGTGGGGAACAAAGGTCTTCAGATCCAGCCTGGCCAAAGGCTACAATTTTTTAGCATGTCACTGAAGATGCTGTGTGTCTATTTTCCATCTGTACAGTCAGAAAAACTCATCGTCTTTCCTGGAGCATATTCAGGCCCACTGCGATTGCTCTTAAACTTCCAATTGTTTTTGAAGTGTTTTTTCTGGTGTTTCTCTTTCCCATTCAAACGGCTGAAAACCTCACATGCAGCAAGGACACAACATTTATGAAGTGCTGCTGGGGGTCTCACTTACTGAACATTCCAACTGGGGCCATGACACGGTTACTGTTAGATACTTCATCAAATGTAGGTATTTCAGCAACATTTCTTTAAAAAAAAGAAAATAAAATTATAAAAAGCCTTCACAATGCTTAATTAAACCGTTCAAATGCATTACAAACACAAACATCATCTCCTCTGGCTGGTGAGGCATGCAAGGAATCAAAGCATTAGCTTACATTCCAAACTGGTAACAGAAACTGGTCAAGATTCTGGAAATCTGTAGACATTAAAATATCAGATCTTGTAAATGGCAGAGTATAAACAGCAAAAGATTGTGTTTACAAATTCTAGGGTCAGTACTGTTATACTGGCAGCTATTACTACTACTATTACACATGTGTGCATACAAACTCAGACACAAACTAATGGAATCCAAAAACCTTTCCTTAGGAAAAGACAATTTAAAGTTTTGTAAACTCCACTGAAGTGAAAACTACTCAGGGCATTGGACTTCCATTTTAATCATCCATTGCCAGAGCAGAGCTTCACCACAAAGTATCAAAGATTAAGAGCCAAGTGAAGACCCTTCACATCAGGAGAGATGATGATCAAAGCTATGCCTTACTTAACAGGTAGAGCAGGATGCCAACTCATTTAACTAAGACTAATAGCGAACATTCAGATAAAGTGATTTTTACACAAACTGGCAACTTTGGGGAAAAAATAAAAAAAAACCCCAAAATTGTTTGAAAACTGAATGATTGTACTGAATTTCTCAAACATTTTTAGAAAGCATTTTAAACATTTATATATTTGAATGACTCAAAAATACGAAATATTCTTAGAGAAACCTACTGACTTTAAAAAAAATCAACCAATTCAAACTAACACTCTTAAGCGTGGCAAGGTAAGAAAGGCAGTTCCAGATAAAAAACAAGTGTCACATTACTGGCACTCACACAGTTTAGAAACCTTTTTACCACGGTTTCCCACACTTTCAAGTTCAAGGTTAATACAGCAGAAACAGGGGTCACCCTTGTCCAATATTTCACAGAAGCCCTTGAAGTTGCACACTGACTTCAGTGGCTGCTACCCACGAGACTGAAGTTAACACTACTTTCCCCCTTCACCGGGGGTTAATCATAAATTTTGCTTCCATACCTTTCCCCTGCTACAGCGCTTCTTTCCAAAGCATGAAGAACAAGTATTCCTCGAATAGCTCTCAGCTACCTACACCAGTGGCAATGACTGAAGAAAATAAATTAATTCTTGCTTAGACTGCCATAGTCTAAGCAAGTTCAGCCATAGTTCAACCAACAATGATCAAACACATGCAATAGAGAGGAAGACCTATGAGATACAATTTCACTGGATTCACAAACAGTTACATAATAAATATATTTCAACTTTACAAGTGACTATTCCCGCAAATAAAACTTCTATAAAATTTTTTTTTCTACTAATGTTACTGTGACTACATCAGGGATTCAAAGGAACTATAAATGTAGAAAAGTTAAAATATTTATGCCACATTTCTTCCTCATTTCTGATAGCAGCTCAAAATGTAAACTCAACGGATATATATTTATATTTTATATATATATTTATATATTGCTCAGCAGGAAAAATTAATGTAAATTAAACAACTGATAATGTTGGTGGTGTCTGTTGGTATCCATCTTCTTCACAAATCATTCCTACGTGGCACCAGCTACAATAACACAAACTCCAGTAAATGTTACTACTGTGCTGTCACATGTCAGTGCTTGTTTTAGCATCTGCAGCCCAGATTATTCACTTGCAGAAAGCTGCAAATACAGTCATTCAGTTATAGCCTTTCATAAATAGAAGTGGGAAGAAATTAGTCTATCTGCTGTACACAGTAAAGCAGACAATTCCTGTTAGGTTATACATCCTTTAGGATTACAGTTAGCACGGACGAAATAATTATCTAACTCAGTGTAAGTAAGAAAACAGATCTTCTGGAATGGGTATTGAAAATAGAGAAGTGTTAAACCAGATTAAAACACCATGGGAACCAGCTTTTATGAAACTCGAAGCAATGCTACAGTACTTTGCTTCAAAATTATTTATTGAATTTTTCAGATCTGTATTTTAATCACTTTTGGGAACACGTGACTTTGTTATGCAGTAAAGCACTGCTGCTAATTCAAATCAAAGAACATATCCTTGAAGATGATAGTCAAGAATACAGCCTGAATTTCTGTTAGACATCAGTAAAATGACATTGCTGATAGGACTCACTCAACCTCTATTTAGGCTTGTAGCTACCATCATGCTGAACAGGTCACTTGCTTACTGCCCTGCCCCTGCTGGAGAACGAGGACCATGCTGAACCACGCCACATGTCACACTTGTTTCTATGAAACGTTGTCAGGAAGTAGTAAGATAAAACTTCCCTTGTTTTAAAAGTTCATTTGACTTTTAGAATTGTTTGAGGGGGAGAATTAGTTTCTGAACACCCACCAGTTTGTCTTTTGTTGGTGTCCCCATTAAGGGTTCTTAGAGCAACAGGCAACACATTTTTTTTCTCCATGCCATTCATGATTTTTTTCACAAATCCAAGTATCATCTGTGCAAGTCAACTCCAAAAGCTAAGCACGGATCCAGAGAAGCCATTCTCTGTGCCCCGCAGTCCAAGGAATGACGTATGCACACCCACCTAGAACTCACTTGAATGGATAGCTAAAAAGACCTCATGAATTTAAACTTCCTTTATTTCTGAAAGAACCAAAATCCTGAGAATATCAGCCAAGAATAAACAAATACTTTTCCAAAATATAATAAATATTCCGATGAAGTCAGTTCTAGTAGTTAGTCTTCGCTCTCTCCCTAAGTTGAGAAATTACCATCCCACAATAAATTGGTAAGATACCAGTAGCCGGGGTAGGACTCGTTGTATTCACAGACAGTTTCTAGCCTATGAATGAACCCTGTCTCTTGTTGAGCACAAATACGATTCTACAACTTTAATCCTAAAACCCTTTAGGAAAAGAGAATTTGCATTCCTCAAACACAGACAGGGGTGCCAAATTACATAACACGGGTAATTTGGTATGCCAGCTATACTGCGTGCAGCGGGTAGTTTCGCAGGAGACTATCTGTTTCCAATTTTAAACAAAACCACTCCACAGAATACCCAGTTCCAAGGAACAGAGCCAACTGCCAAGAATGACACACAGCATGCACATGTTAACTGTTCTACTTGCCTGATACCAAGAGACACCAAACTGCAGTCATTCAAAGCTGCCTTAAAGTACCAATGGTTCTGTGATGGGGATTGTCATTTTCCTCACCAGTTTGCTGGAATAATGAATATAAACTAATGGCATCAGTTTGTCTTTAAAGCTACAGTACATTTTTTTCCCCCAACCAACAAATACTTTTTGCACCGAACTGCAGGGAGCCTCTACGTGATATTTGAAAATATTCTTTACGCCAAGCTCTTACCTGAACAATTGTCTCTTAGCACGTCCTGAGCCCCTTACACCCTACAGATCTGAACTGCCTCCTACTGAACTTCCTGCAAAAAAAGGGTTCGAGTACATCAGATCATCTTTGCTAACGGCAGTGGCCTGGTTTGGTAAGGATTGCCACATATCTGCATGTTCTATGATGTAAAGAGAAACAACCTGCCATGCAACCACCCCCGGTTACTGCTGCAACCTCCAGCAGCAAGAGGTTCCAGAAATTGTGACAAAGTATGCTACCTAATCAGTATTAGCACATACACCTCTACTAACAGCACTCTGTTCGTGGCAGAAAACATAATAGAGCCCTCCTGGAACTGCCAGTTCTCAGGATACGAGGCACGCTGGCAGCACTAATGAGGGTTAGGTGCTTACTGTCACTAGCACTTTAACTCTGCTACTTAACGGTCCTCACAGGGAGGACAGGCAGCACAGAGGTTACTAAAGGAGCAACAGCACTAACCTTCTGTCCTGTTTGTGTCAGGGCTTCGGCCAAGCCCGCTTCAGCAGCAGGTGTCAGTACAGGGAGGAAGGTTAAAGGAAAGGGATAAGAGACACCGATGGATACGTAATCACGGGAACTACGACTGTTTCAGAAGCTCCTGTTAATGAGAGAAACGTGGCTTTGTGCTGTGGAGACTTTACAGAAGGGCTGCGAGGGAGACTAAGCACCCTTTGAGGAAGAGGGGGGAAAAAAAACAGTGCAGAAGAGACTGAATTTCTGTCAAATGGTGGATCCGTATTTTGCAATACACTCCATAATACACAGGAAAACACAATTAAGTCCTTCTCCAAAGCACACCATACAAGCCTTCCATAAAGGTAATTCTACCACTGAAGACTTAGAACAGGAAACATCTTATGAAATACAAAATACAGGAAAGGAAAACCACAATTAAATCTAAATAGCAAAACCATCGGTAGAGGTTGGGAGAACTAATCTTGGCTTGGAGATACGGTCACAAACATTCATCTTCATGCTTAGAGTGCTAAAACCAAGAAGAAAAGGCATAAAATTCAATTAACAGCTGCCCTATTTACGGTCTGTCTACCTTAATTTGCGCTGCAGACTAGAAGTGTGGGACACTCCAGAGACACTCTGTGTAGCCACGGATTCTGCATTTACTCTGTAGCAACAAGAAAACCAATTAAAGTATCTCCAGAAAATTCAGAGATATCTCTATATGCTGAGCAAGAGACTCTTAAGATGTTCATCGATACAAGGGATGAAAGCCCCCCCACTTTAGAAACTCTACAGATTATTCGAACAGTTTCTGCAGAAAACTTTCAGGCTCAGTACCACATTCCCAACCTATAAAATCCCAACCTTTTTGTCTTAAGCTTGTATGTTTGAACTGTGTCATGGGTTAAGGGTGGGCCGGCCACTAGACCAATGCCAGATAACGTAAATAGCAGTATTTATTGTGTATGTTAAGAAATAGACAATCTGAAGATTGAAGACAGCATAGCTGTGGCTATAGCAAAGAACCAAACTCGCCTCTGGTTCCACAGGACAGCCTGCCGTGGGGTTTCTGTGGTCACTATTTTTGGGTTTTTTCCTCCGGGTTCTAGGTACTGATTTGACTGTCTGCCCTTAACACCTCTTATTTCGTAACTACATTGGAAATGAGACATTAACAGCACGTGTTTCAAAGGTCCTTTCTGAAGGCAGGCATGCAAGTGGATAAGGCAGCAATGAGACTGGCAGATTTCTTTTAATTTTTTTTTTAATGATTTTTAAATGTCCTAGTAGGTTCCAAGTTAACTAATACTTAATGCAGTAATAATGGCAACTAAATAGTTCGTTCTTCCTAATGACACATTTACTGCTAGATTTTGCCTATTTCCTTATAAAATATCAAACACTTATGCCCTTAATCACTGAAGAAAGTGTCCAGAAACATTCTTAATTACGAAGCACCTGAATTGCCTCATTATCCCATGATGACTTCTTCTAAAATGTGCAGAATACATGACACTGAGAGGATGAACTGAATAAATAAGAAGTCATGTATGGGGTCATAACAGACACATATAAAATGGTTCTGAAATGCTAAACAAAAATGTTGCAGATTTATTTCTTCATAACATTAAAAAGACACATCGGTGGAATTAGAAAATGTAAGAAAAAAATGAAATTGTATTATAATGTACTTAAAAGTCACCAGTACAAGATATTTAAACAAAGTGCTTATTAAGACAGAGTAGTCGCTAGACAGATCATTCACCGCAGTATTGAATAAACTTTTAATACCTTCCTAAATGCATGCTTTGAGACATAATAAAATTACTTCCTGGCATTAGAAAGAGACTTACCTGATGTATAGATAATCAATAACTGCCTATTCCACAAAGCAGACAAAAGCTACAGTTCATTTCGACTTTGGCTTTCCCCCCCAACCCCCCTTAACTATTACAAAATTTATTCTAGTTGGAGAAAAAAGTATTTATCTGAAATGTAAGAGGACTACATTTCTGAAAAACTACATAGAAAAGAGCAGTAGGTTAGACAGCAAATGCCTTGCTAAGCCTTTTCCATCTCCAATCCAAAGTCTTTTTGGGAAGGCACTTGTTCATGCTGTATTCTAGGAATACTGGTACTATCTTCATGAATTCCAGAAATTAAACAATGGTATGGTAGTAGAATGTCACTGTTAACACATTAGAAACTACAGCTTTCAAGAACTTTCCTTCTACTGTCTCCTTAAATTTGGCTTCATTATTACCAAGGGACTGTCTGAACTGAAAAGAAGGGTTTGGATTTGAGAGCCAGTTGTCAGTGACGGCACAAAGAACAAAGGTCAAAACTCATACAAACAGGTCAAAGAAAACAGAGCAAAAAGCTTCTTGGGTTTGTTTTTTGTTTTGGTTTTTTTTTGCTTAATAGGCAGCATTGCACTGCTACATAAGAGAAATAAATTCTTTGAAAGGATTGCTCCGAAAATGTTACTATTAGCAAAATAAAATCTCCCTGACCCACTACCTGTTAAGGCAGAAAACGTGTTTCTAAAGACACTGAAAAACGACACAAAGACAACACTCTGAAACAGCAGGAGGTATCTCCAATCAGTAACTATGGTGAAGATCGGCATTTGCTAATTTGTACCCAACACGGAGAGACTGGGCTTTGCTTCTGCTCTGTCACCTTGCCTGGTACAGCGATGAAAACGTACCACGTACTCTCATGATAGCTCAGCTACTCTAGCTGATGTGTCGGGGTATGTGCCTCAAAAGCAAGAGCTCAAATAACCGTCCACCACTATTAGAAAGGAAGTTCCCACGACTTCCTGCTACACAATTCCAAGAACATACCTTCTCCAGGCCCAATGTGAGCGTGTTCACTCTCTAAAATGGCAGCAAAGCTGGCAAAAAATTGTAAGGGTTTGTGCTATTTTAACAAGTTAAATCACCCCACCAAGTGGTCTAGCAAGCACCAGGGCTGGGAAAATGGGAAGGGTGGAACCACCCAGCTGGCAGCATAGATCAATAATTTTCCAATTGCTAGTTTGGGAAAATAATATGGAATAATGGATTAATTTTTGAATTATTTCTTGTATTATTGACTACTCTTAAAAGATATGACAGGCAATTGTCTTAAAATTTGTTACTTGAAAAGTAGTAAGAATTGGAACAACTGGAAATAAAAACAAGTTGGATAAAGGGAAGCAGCATCTACTCAAGAATATTTTCTACACATTGATGTATTCCTGGAATTGGAAAGGCCACAGAGGGCTTCAAATTATTTTACCTTATGGGCAAGAATAAGTAAGTTTTCTAGGAAATGTAATAGAATATGACACAGAGTTATTTCTCTGAAGGCTCTCAAGTAGTCTTTGAGAGTCTGTATGAGAACTAGTTTTTGCAGGGCCAAAGATGCCACTTACTTTGACATCTAGCACCAGAAAAGAAAAAATTCCTGAAACTTTTTAAGGCTAAATATTCCATGCAACATAAAAAGCAATTTCAAGTGTCTGCTACAAGACACTTCAAGAACAGTGAACATAAAACATTAGGAAAAAAACAGTAAGACAAGGCTATGATTTTAGTATTAGTACTATCATACATAATTCTAGTAAAATCCATTTTAATATCAGTATCGGATTTCCTTCCCTTTGCTGTCTAGTGACACATCTTTACACAGTACCATCAATATGACAACTGCAATCATAAAATTTCTAATATTAACTAGAGAAAAAAAAAAGAACTTACTACCATTCCATTTCACCATTTAAAATTACTCAAACACTAAAAATATTTTAAAGAATTTAATCTTTGTTTACAATGCTTCTGATTAAGGATGATTTCAAGAGAAATTTCTCAAATCAAGGTGTTGCACTTCCTCACAATTACCTCCAGGTTGTCTGTATAGGCAGAAACACAGTCCGTTTCTCCTAGGTAACAGTAAGAGATATATCTGTAGTTAACTGAAGATGTGGCTTTGTGAGCTAGTAGTAAGAGGCGTGTACATGAACAATTTGTTAAGAAAATCAAATGTTTGCCAGAAAGCTCTTCGGCACGCTCCAGACTAACCAAGACCACGTCTGACCCCTGACACCCTGCAGTGCCACCCACCAAGCTGACTTGTCACACAGGTCCAGAGCAGGTGCAGGTGAAACCCTCAGGCTGGCGGCAGCCTCAAACCTCTAAATGTAATCCAAGAGCCAATCTTCTACTGAGTCAAGGGGTGGCAAAAGTACTATTTCACCTTAAACAGTTACAAGTAATTGATGTCTTCCATCCCAATAGAACCAAGTTGAAAATCTAATTCAAAACTACTTGTAGTAAGCAAAGTTCTCCATGAGTACTCCTAACAAATCTGTAAGACAACTGCAACTAGATGAGGAATATGGCTAATCAGGGAAGCTGTTTTTAATCACAGCTATAAGGAAAAACAGTGGTCATTTGTAGAAGTAGCACATTTTATAAAAGCATCCTTTTCTGTGTCTCAGTAACGTCATTCCACAAAACTTTATTTATCTATGTAGGTGCTTTGAAAAAGCAAAGACAGCAAGCACATGATGACTTCGGTTATGTTACTTGCAGCACTAAGACAGGTAATTCTGCAAAGTTTCTCCCTTCAGCATTTCTCATAAAATAAAACAGTTTGTACTAGACTAAGGAGCTGCAACAGGAGTCTCACTGTGAAGTTTCATGAAGGAAAATTATAGTTACACTGGAATTTGCTATTAAGATAGCGATTATACAGCTACTTATTTTTGACTTAGGTCTTTTAACTACCTACTATTGCTGCTGTTTTCTACATAACTAGACAAGCATAAAAAAATAAAACCCCTTAACATTTATCATCCCAAGAAGAGTCTCAGAGGAAGTCTTGTGCAACTCTGAAAGGAAAGCTGTTATTTTAAAAACGTTGTCTGAGAGCATGCAGAGTATGCAGCCTTCATCCGGCCATCCACATAATTAAGACATCAGCTAAAAAGTTCATTGGCATTGAGAAAAAAAATGAAATTGTGATAATGTAATTGTGAGAAATATTATTCTGTATAACTTGAAAACGAGAATGAATGATTTCAGGGGATATGCCAAATCTGGAGTGAAACCAAATGACAGGATCTGGAAAGATCACTCTTTTTTTGGCTTCTTTTTTTGGCTGGTTTTTTGTTTGTTTGGTTGGGTTTTTTTAACCAATATAATCTAGCGAGCCTATTTCCCTTCTGTGCTAATCACGGTGGTATTTCTGCAATGGAAATTTAAAAGCTAAGTGTTTCAGCTAATTAATAGAACAAACCCACCACTTAAAATACAAAACCAAACCAAACCACTCCTACAGTGATTGTTTCACCATCTTTTTGCCCCAGGGTATAATCTTTTCCTTAATGTGTAACGTCTTCGTTACATTCTGCAGCAGTGCTGCAGGTGGAAATGGTGCTTGCAAGGTCTGTAGGCTGGCACTACAGATCCCCTGCAGTGCGCAAGAACGTTCACCAGCTGTAGGTCAGATAAATAGTTTATACAGTGCGGGTAAAGCGTTCACAGCTGAGCTTCTTTTACTGCCGCTTCAGAGTCTAACTAGCACTGAGGACTGTACCGAGCTTTTACCGTCCTGTTGTAACAGAGTACTTCCAGAGAAGAAACTCGCAGGAGAAATGTCCCTTGAGTACTCATGTCCCTACCAAACCTGAACACTAAAGCTGCTATTTAAAGTCGGAGGAATAAACGTACCTACACACGGGAATTATTCCTTCTCTTTGCTTAGAGAAATCTGTAGAGAGCAATCAGGAAAGTCCCGGATATCCTACAGTTCCATTGGGCATACAGAAAAACACTCTCTTATCATGAAGTGCTTTAAAACTTAATCCCGCTCCACAAACTTCCTCTGGCTGCATACCTTTCCACAGAGAATCATGACCTTAGGTATCTACTGAATGGATAATGGAAATGGAATCAAAGATGAATTGAGAAATAGAATTTAGGAGGCTCTCTGGGTAGAAGATTGCTTTGTAACATACTAAGTTATCAAGATTAAATTAGCTACTATAGTGTAAGAATGGATGCAGGAAATTATGGTAATAGCATGGTAAAGCAGAACCTAGATAATTTGTTTCTCTGTCCTGTAGATACCACAAACGTCTACCCAAGATGGTAATTCTAAAGTAAATCCATTATGAATTAGGACAGATCATCCATGCATCTCCTTCAAGGCAACCCACTCCCACTTCAGTCAAATATACTTCTTAAACATGAGATTTTATAACTGAGCCTGAAATGGAGCTTTTACATTTTAAAGCCTACAATTAAAAATAACATTTTGAAACTGCATAAAGACTTTAAATCATATTTGAGTGGTTTTGCCTTTAATTGGTTTTAAGGAAGCTTCTGAATGTCCAGTGAACTTGAGAATCCTTTATGCTTTGCAGTATTTTACCTGAAAACTTAAATAAGCTGACTTAGTTATATTTCTATCCAAAATAGATGAACTGATCAACTGCCTTTGAACAGCCATAAGGCCAGAGAGAGTGTTTGTTCACTCAAGTTAGAAATCAAAGCCAATTTCTATAAAGTTATGAGAAATTTTTATAAAGTAAGTCACAAAGCTATCCTCACTAGCAGTTATTTAAGATTTAGACAGTATTTCTAGGCTGAATTAGTATAGGCTAATATGACTTCAGAATCTAACACTTGCTACATCCTAGCACAAAATAGTTTAGAAGAATTGTATTATCGTCTAAATTTTGCTAACTTCTGGTAGTCTTTGAGAAGCTGTTTCTAACAACTGGCAAGATTGGTCATAGTTTATGTAGAAAATGATGTATTATTAGGACCGTATGCCATTTTAAGAAGAGTAGTCTATAAAAATCCTAGCCTTCACTTAACCATAACAGATTGGGAACATATTAGTGATAACACTGTTATGAAACAAAGGCTACACAGCTGCTTACCAAACAAAAACACTTATCTTAAGATACAGAAAAAAGTTACAAAATAGGGTTCACTTTAAACATTAACTTAAACCCAAGTTTTAGACACATAAGACCTCCTCAAATTCTAACTGCAGCAGTGCCTACATTTTTCCCAAGATGTCAAGTTCTCCCCAAACACATTTTAAGTTCCAGCCTAAATTAAGTGGTTACTCAAATCCTTGACTCCGCAAGGATTTTACCCACGTCACTTAGTACCAAGCCTCTTCCCACAAAGTATTTCTAAGAAACAGCTCTACTTCACTCTCTTGGATTGATACTATGCTTGAATTTCTCGGTATTTTGAAGAAAGCATGAACTTTCACTCTTCACGAGGCTGCAGGTATCCAGTGATAGGTCTTTCTAAACCTGTCTTTCTGGTTAAAACAGGTCCAGTTTGTTATCTTCATTAACTGTCTCATTTTCTTTATTCACTGTAAACAAACTAATATATTTTTCTCCTAATTTTAATGAACACAGAATGAGCCATGTCACGGAAACACAGAGAGGCTTCAGCTGAGATTGAAATTCCCTAGACTAAGTGCTGAACGAAGACACTGTAAGCTTGTCTGATGTTTCCTTAAGCAAAGGCTTCTATCTTCCCCCCTCACCCCTCATCTGAACAGACTTAGCAGAGGTTAAAGGAAGAAACTGAAATATGGAGTTGAACTCACTTTATCAGGAATAACATACAGATTTAGCAGGCCACGATACCTCTCAGACTGATGTTAAAATGTCAGATCATATAAGTAGCCCACACTCTAAATGTATCGGTGGTTTGATAACAAGAAAATTGACTTTTCTGCAGATCTAGAGTCCAAGAGCCTTCAGTCTCATAACAGTTGCCTGGTGAAGTGCTTTTAGCTTTTTAAAGGTCATCTTTTTTATCGTTCCAGGTTCTGAAATCAGAAGGTAAGAAGCTGTATGAAGAAAACAGTGCAGTCTGTTCTGCGGTTAAGGAAGTACCATGCATTACGCAGTGATGAAAACCAAGCCAGCTCTGAGTCTCATTTCTTACTATAACATGTTAGACACTATTCTTCACTTCCAGTTTGAATGACTGTACTCCCATCAACTGCAGAGGATGGAAACATACATAGCAATAATTGCTTCAGAGTAGTTAATGTCACTTCTCCACAGGTGCACTCTACATGCTGTGCCACATCCAGAACACAACTTCTTAAATGCAGAAGCTGTTGCTGAGGAAAGAATCAAGCTCTGTATGGATTAGGAAAGTAAAACAAGGCAGGCCAGTAAGTACAATAGTCTTGGAGAGAAATATGCAACATGACAGATGATATATAATCCTATTTAATCCAATTTACCACTTATTTCTAAGAACCATTTTAACTTGCGCTTTCACATTTGAGTGTTGGTATTTTATTTTCTTAGCAATTTCTTTAAGATCTGCTAGGACTTAAGACTTTTTTCTGTGCATTGGTAATGAATTCTTCTTCAGCTTCTAAAGAAAAATTACTATTTGGTTGGCATTGCATTCTCCTCTTGGAATTGTTACCACAACCTGGCAAGCACCAAAATACAACTCTCCAGAGAGTAAAAATGAGGACTGTGCCAGCCCAGGAAAGAAAAGGAATTCACCTGGATAAAAAAAAAATCTAATACTTTATGAGAAATACTTCATGAATGTTGCCTTCCATCTTCAAATCTTGACTGGATAACTAATCACTGGTTTGTTGCTTCCCACGAAAATGAGAAGCAAAACCTCTTGTTCCTTCTAAAAGTGACATAGCACACGTGCAGTGGTAGAGCTACCGAAGAACAGAGCTTCCCTTGCTGCTGCTAGCGCTGCATACCAGCCTAAACCCTTTTAAATGCTCATCAAACAAAAGCTGAAAAGACTGAGGTTTGGTTTTAGTTCAGTAAGCACTTTCCACCATTTGTTCTGTTACTTTGCCTTGCACTGAGGAACACAACCGGTATTGCGCACAACATACTGAATTCACAGAGGATAACACTGTCCAGGTTCCATACAGGTTCTCCACAAAACGCAATGCTCCAGGGAAGGATGCTGCTGTTAAAGATACAGAGCTTATCAAGTGATCACCTGATAGGTGGCACAGGGGAAGTGGTAAATGTTAACAGCAAAACGCAAGGCTATATCCTGACTAGTTTAACTTCAGCACCACTCTCCAAAAGGAGAAGCCATTGTTTCTGTATAGATGCTTAACATCTGTCAACAGAAATTGTGCATCCACTGCACCAACCAGGCAGGAAAGGAAAGCAGAGTCTACACTATTATCATGCTCCCTGTATTTCTACACATCCTTGCTGTATTATTATTATTCTAGGATAGTTGCCTTGAATTCCCTTGCTGAATTTTGATTTCTTGACTCCCTGTCTATGAAGCTTGACACGTCCTTAAATTATTTCTTTAAAATATTCATTTTCTATTTATACACGAAGTTCAGGCTTGCTCATTTACAGTGTAGGCTCTTCCTCAATCATCTTTCAGAAACTGGAAAAAAGCATTCCAGCACTCTTACTTTCTAGAAAGTGAAACTGATTTCATTCCATTCTTATCTGGAATCCTCCTTCTGTTTAATTGACCAAGTTTGTACACCAGCTTTTCTGTTAAGGTCCTGCATAAGAAAAGAAAACCAACCCTATAATTTACTGAACGGTCACTGCTGACATTTTGTGCTAAGGAATAATAAAACAGCAACAGAACTCAACACCATGTAACATCATCAAGGTTGTATTAAAGTGGAAGAAAAAGTAGAAGCATTTATGCTTTCAAAAAACTTATGCTTTTGAAGAGGTCAGGATCAGAACTTCAATAAAATATAAAACGCTTTAGGTGGCAGAGCTACGATATTACAGTTACAGTCTCATATCAAACACGTGCTGCTAAAATAGCCTCATTGGTCATTTCATGTGCTCATTGGACCAATGTGTTTTGTCCTCTCCATTAAAAAAAGATGAGAGACAGAATATATCTAGCAATTCTAAATATCACTTTTATAATGTCCTCTAAACCTAAAGTTTGCCTGCTGTAGCAATGGACTTCCTCGGACACAAATTTATTAAATAGTGCCATCCAGTGGTGACTCCCCACAATGAAACATGCTCTAAAACCCACATTAACAATAAATTCTTACCAGTCATGAACCGCAGAGAACAAACACTTCAACAGTTCATAGAAATGTTTAGCTTATACACAAGCTGAGGTTTATAACAACACTAAATTCCTGATGATATTTCAGCATGTTTTATGCTGGTTACAGAGACAACAGCAAGCATTAATTCTCTGCTATGGGAGCAGACACATTTAACGGGCAAGGGAAGGCAGCAATACCAGCCCTAAATCCTTTGGAATCCTTGACAGCATCTAAATAGATGGCAAAGGATGTTCCGTTCTGCTATCAGAGGTTTGAGTGTGCAGAAGGGCAGGCAAGGCAGTGAAAAGGAGTGACCCGACTATTCATTTCAATTCTTCCAATTCACTGAATCCCCAGCAAAAGATGAGAGAATCACATTACAATTTTGTTTAATTTTCAAAGCAACTTTGTATTATTTGCTACTGATGGAAGACAAGTACTGAACACACTTATAACATACTAAACCAAAAAGCACTTAGAGAGATACCAAAATCTGCTTTCCAGACACACCTCTTACTACCGACTGTTTACAGAGCTGCAGAATTTGATGCCGAAAGGAAGAACAGAAGCGTATTTCTATGTAATAAGCAGAGCACTGAAGAGCCATCAGCAAGCTCAGAGCTCACTCCTCTCCCCTGCTTTATAATTCTCCAGGAACTGCCAGCATGAATCACAGTTCTCTTCAGATAATGAAGACTTAGAAATTTCATTATATAGTGTAGTAATATAAATCTACCTGCCCATCCCATCAGAAATGCCTATCAGGGAACAAAGTGCACTTCCTGGAAATAGTTCAGTGCAAACACCTCCGCTTTTTTCTTTTTCTTCACATTTCACTGAAGAAACTATAAGATGATATATGTCACGTTTAACGGCCAAAACTACTGTACATGGTTCCCTATGTAAAGCATTATGAACAAAAGATCTTGCATGTTCAGAAATGGGGTTTGATTTCTGTACATCAACAGTCCGTACCAGTAAAAGGAACAGAATTTAGGAACAGGTACATAACTCTAGTATTCAGATATCCGTTAGGATTATGGCAGAAAAGGGGGAATTAACTCATTAGCTGCAAACAACAGTGTCAGAAGTACCGAAGTACAGTACTAAAATCTTTTCAAATAGTAACACTGCATGGTATCACAAAAATCAAGTGATGAACAGTGGCTGGATATTAGCAGTTATTCAAGGCAAGAAGAAAGTATAATATTCTTCTAAGCTGATGTATTTCATGAACAACTAAAGGTTCCATCACGTTGGCTGTTGCATTATTTTATCACTCCTATGTAAAAGAGATCATAGTGGAATTCACTTCAACAAAGCCAGTTCTTCGCAGATGCTTTGAGGACAGTGAAGTTTTAAATTATGCAGTAACGTGTTTACAAAATTATCTACTTATACTTGGAGATAATTAGAAATAACAATAAAACTAGGTATATTAGTAGATATACCAAGGATGTGAGCGAATTAAGGAGTTTTCCCATCACTAACAGCTAAATATGAAGTAAGACAGAAAAAATCCTTTTAACTTGTGCAGGCTTTTTTGTTCAAGTCCATTTGTGGCTGTTCAGTAAAGACTAGAGCAAGTAACAAAAACACAGAACAAACCAAATAAAACCCCCAAAACACCAACAACCAAGAACCCCCTGAAAACAACCCTCCTGCCAGAATTTCATACAAAAATAAACTTGAATTAGCAAAAGGTTACTCATTAGCCTCCATCAAACCATTCACTGTAATGGTGACTTCTAGCCACGTGATCAAACAACCTCATTGTTCTAGAAGCTAACAAACTCATTAGTATTTCTCTTGGCTCACTTAGTAAAGCTCTTTAATCCCTCTGTCAACAAGAAGGGTGTTGGGAATGCTGTATTGATTAGCAGTTATAGCACAGATTGACAGATTTTCACCCTACGTCTACATTAGGAGCCTGTTACAATAAAAGTAGGATGAGATGCCACCTGTAACAGGTGACACACACTCTGAAGAGCCAGACAAAATTTCTTCAACATGCAGACAGCATTGCTATTCATCAATATAGAAATACCCATGGCACACCTCCTCTTCTTACTGACCAAAAAGACTTGAACATCACACTCATGGTAACATCCCCTCATGACACCCACGCCAGAGGTGACTCTTCCAGCTCACTCCTTTGCAAGCCTGTGACAGTTGCCTGGCATTTCCAGAGGTCTGGCAGTGCCTACAAAACTGAACAGCCTGCAAAACTGAAATTCTGTTTCACAATTGGGCTTTAGTTCAATTTGTGCTGATAACATTTCAGTTTTGGACGAGAACTCGGTCACGCTAAAAGAAAGTATTTTTTTAATGCTGAAATAAACATCGGTAATGTCTTATACTGAAGGCATCTAACATACAGCAGGCCTTAACCCTGAGCAACTCACAGAATCATTTGGTTGGAAGAGACCGTTAAGACGGAGTCCAACCATTCACCCTGCACTGCCAGGATCCCTAAACCATGTCCCTCAGCGCCACATCTACACGTCTGAACATGGTGAGGCAAAGCAGGAGTAGGAATCGCCTCAAGGATATCTTCCAGCATCCCTGTGATGGGAAGTAGCAAGTGAAAAGACAGCTGGCTTAGGGGGTCTAAGAGAAAGAACACCTCTCGCCTTTCTTGTCCCCATACTACATTTTAAAATATTTAAGCACTTAAAACTGCTTTGATACCTGAAGTACTTTGACAACTGTCTAAACTTTCTCCAGTTAATATCTTAAAGATGTTTCACTTAAAGACATCAAACCCAGCAAGCAGAAACAAGCAAAACCTCTGTCAGATAGTAGAAAGGTCTGTGCTACCCAAACTTTTCCTCTAGAGTGTCAGGCATGGGGACAGCGGGAGAGAAGTTACCACAATCTCCACTGTAAGTGTCTTTCTAGTTGAGCTGAAACTGAGAGGAAGAGTAACCTTTGCAAACAAGCCATCAAGTGAAACAATGATTATACGGCAAAAATGAGAGAGCATTAAATTAAATTAAATGGAGAACAGCAACAGGTAAGGCAGAAATGGATCACACAGAGCCACGTTAATGTACCTTGGTCTCAATCTGCGCTTCCTCAGCTTTTCAAAGCTCTGAACTTAATGTAAGATCTAATCTTATAAATTGTGCTGAACACTGTGGAGGCATTTATTTTTCATTTATGCATGTGTACGTGTGAACAGACACACAAAATCTTTTCGGACAAAGGATAAGGATGAACAAACTGATATTACTGGAGAAACTGAATGTGCACCCAAGTTTCTGAGGAAGAGTTTAATGCATTAAACCACTACATTAGTACTGCAGCTCTGTTATCAGTTGAAACACACGCTGCTTGATAAAGTTCAGCTTTAAAAGTGAGAGAGAAATGGGTAAATGACATAATTTCACCCACAGCTGCCTATTTAAATGTTAAAAATAGCAAACCTTACAGGCTGTCTCACTGCTACAGAGTGGCTAACAGTCCTAGCGAGAATCCATTGACCCCTTCTGCTCCAGTATAATTAAAGAATAAAATGTTGGCATTACGTGGAGATAGAACTGTATTCCCTTGCTTATATTTTCCACTTGATGGAAAGGATCTTAAAAAAACCCAAAAGCCTAGAGATCACAAAAGTGCTCATTACTTTAAACTAGTGGGCACCGGGTTACATCCAGGTTAAGTCCCTTCCACCGTCAAATACTCTGTGATTCTTTGAACTCTAGCAGAGCCCTCACTCTTACATCACCATATCATTAGTTCATCACAAAACCAATTTTCAATGTTTCTTTTGAGCTCAGAAACATTAAAGGAGAGAAGGAGAAGTAAGACGGTGCAAAGTTTACATACATTATGTAATTACTAGGTTTTACGTTCAGATATGTGTACAAAACAGATGCACTGGACTGATCAGATCATCTGCCAGATCACAACAAAGAGCTCCTGATTTTCAGTGCCATATTCCCAAACATGTCTAACAAACATTACACCATTTCCGCTCCCACCGTGTGGAAGCTTCGGGCTGCCCACTGGGAGATGCTGCAGCAAGTCCCGGAGAATTCCTCAAAGAGTGCCTTCTCCTCACCGAGGTCTTTCACTGCAGTCTCAATATCAAGGAAAGCTTGGTATCACTAAAACAGAGCTCCCAACCTTCAGTCCTCCAGAATTCTCCACACCGCCTCTTCTCTCCATCATTCCATGCACAATTCAGTATCCTGACTCCCTCCCTGGTCAGAAAGTCAGGCAGCCCAAGGCAGGGATATCTCAGGCTACACATTTGTGTAAGTTTATAGAAAAGGCTTTCAGGATTTTACTCCTATGCCTACACTAACGCTGGCATAATAATTCACAGGTAAGTATTACACCAAGCCTTACAGTTACCACCAGAAAGTACTTTGCACCTATGCACACATTAGTTACATAAACTAATCAAATACAATAGAGCTAAAATATATAAATAGTTATAAGATAAACTAGGCTGTTTCTGAAATTCTGTTATGCGCTTTTACCTACAGGTGCATAATTCACCACGGTTCATTATATCTGATAATTATTTCACCAGGGAGCTGTCCTGCTTCTAAATTTGACAGTAAAAGCTATACTGGTCTAACACCATATATTGAAAACTGCAAAAGATAAGATTCTGGAATAAAACCAAAAAAGGGATTTTCATTTATAACGTGCTTGCATTCATTTATGTAATTTTTCTGTGCTTAGAAACTTCTTAGAAATTTATTATCATTTTATATTTTTTTTAAACAAGGAAAAATAAACCAGAATATTAGTTACCCAAAATCCTGTAAAAAGGATTCTAATGGTAACCTTAATTAATTTCATCTTTTTCATAGGCACAAAAATCTAAAGCAATTACTTTATTCTATCTGAACCAATAGAATTAGTAATGTATTAATTACTGTGGCATAAAAGGCGGAATAATATAACTGGCAATTAAACTCAGAATGTTGTTAAATAATTATTCTCAAGAAGACAGATTTTACTAAATTATTATTGATAAATATTATAATGGCTCAAGTGACATTCTACAAATAGTACTCAACTCCGAATTAAATAATCAGTTGAACAGAGTCAGATGATAGAAGCTAGGCAGTTTGGAAGCAGCTATGGCTACCTGCTTATGTATTTTAAAAGCAAATGCTTCTGCCCTAAAAACGTTTTGGTACTTGATGAATATTCAGCAGCAGCACCTCCAATGAATTCAGTGTATTTACTCATCACTCAAAATCAAGACGCAATTGGTAAGGGTACTTAAAACTAATACAGAACCAATAAACTAGTTCAAGGTATTCACTCCAATTAATTGCACAAGTAAAGTCTGCAGGATCAAGCAGATCAGTCAGGCAGTGACCTGCATGGAAATGTTCTCTTCCTGCTGCACCTCCTTCCTGCCTGTAGCTGATAGCAATTTGATATATAATGACTCTTGTTACTTAAAGGAGATTTGCTTTTAAACCTAGATTGATCTACCTTTCGTACGAATCCACTTACTTCATGAAGTCACTATACAACAGGACACAACAAAAGGCAAGGAAATTAAGTCTTCCTTGCAAAGGCAAGTTTTCATCACAGCTTGATAATTATTAGTATCTCCATTCTTCTCTACCAGCTTCCTTATCAAGCTAAAACACAAGAATTCTAAACACTGTCATCTGCCAGAACAGTAAGTTTGTACAGAATGCCAGACCTTACAGTGGCAGAGTCCAACACCACCACTTATCTGACATTCAACTCTGTCAATACCACAGTTAAAATTATCTAAGTGTTCAGTGACACACAGTCAGGTATCTACATTTTCCAGAGCTTTTTGAGGTCTCTTCTCTGCGCTATCAGAGATATGCTGTTTTCTCTACAGGAGTTAATGATACTTTGACATTGAATAATAATCAGAGTTTGAGTATCCCGAGCATTTTTGTGTAACATTACACACCATCTGCAAAGAGTTCAGCAAGTAATTCAAAAGCCAGTTAAAAATAAAGTTATGAATGTGCTTAGGTATTCTATTGCCTATAGTACTGATCCAGAAAACCTCTTTAGCATTAAGCATGAGTCCAAACATTATTGTCAGGATTTGAATGCACAGATGAACACTTGAAACAGAAAAGTCGTGCCAAATTAAATGGAAGTTTGACACCATATCCAGAGTTACCTGGTTTCAATCCACAGCAGTGTTAATCATTAACAAATTGCCATCAAACTCATCAGACCACAGGCATATACTTCTACCTGTAGAGAGTGGAAGAGAAATAAGATAGAGAAATAAGCAAGGAGAACAGGTAGCAAGGAAGCAAAGCCAGAATGTGGGTAGCCAGAAATGCCCTTGATTCCAGGAGCAAAGTAGTAAAGAACAAACAGTGAATGAAAACAAACAGAACTGCGTGGAGGAGATAAACAACCTCCACCATCGACATCTACCCCAAAAGGAACAAATTTGAAAGCTTCTACACTTTGGCAAGGCACTTGGGTAAAAACAAACAAGCAAACCCCAAAACACCCAAACCAACCAACCAACCAAAAAACCAGCCAAGAAGCCCAAACCTACAATGGTGATCACTCCTCAGAAAGGGTCATGACAATCTTCTGTCTGGCCTATACGAATCCCCGAAATGAGCTTCCCTAGGACCTTAATGCAGTATTTCTGCTGATTAAAAAGAACACGCCTATCCTGAAAGCTATCCTACTAACAGAGCACAGTATATGGTATGACCACCACTGTACTTTTATTCTGTAATTTAAACACACCATGTCTAATATGAAGAAAGAGAGAAAAAAATGTTATCTTTACTTTGGATACCTTTTCATGAAGTATCAACAGCAGGAAAAGACCATCCAAACCCACGAAAGCTGTTTTAACCTTCAAAGTACAAGCTGCACAGCTCCTGCCAAGTGTAAGAGATTCCCCGAGTAACCAGCATCATATTCCAAAATTACAAAGGAGGCTTACTTACAAGCTTGCTGAAGGACAACAAATTCCCTGTAGTTTAGGGATTATAAATACACAGACAACATTTCCCAGAGTCATGAGTACTTTTCAGACTTGGCAACTCTAAAAATAAAAGGTCCTGGAAGATTTGCTGGGCCAAACCCTCTGAACTTGGTGGATAAGAAAAAATGTGAGTCATTAAAGTGCAGGAAAATGTATAAAATTAATTACTGCAGTCTAAACAGGAAAGAAGTATCGACTCTTGATGCATATTTATTACCTGTTCTTCTGGGAAGAGCAGAAATAAAACAGCTGAAACACCGGCCATTCAACTTTATGTCATTACTATGTCCCTTCTAGGGGGTTACAGAAAATACTGCTGTGCTGGTCACCTATATGCTCTTAGAGAATCACCCTGCTAAATCAGCATTAAAAAGACGGTAATTTTGGTACACGTGCCATCGGGTCCTCCCACGCAGAAGAGAGATGAAATCTCCTGAGGTTGCTGCTGTTGCACTAAGTGAAGGACTTCATCTGTGTGCATACATGCACCTCTGGAGGTTATCATACAATCGCTACACAACAATTTCTCTTCCAGATCTACTGTCCTTCTGTTCAAAGCATGCAGGGTACAAATAACTGTCCCAGTACTCTGAAAGAGACTCAGAGTAGTTGCGAGGAAAAGCGTAAGGGCATACTGCCAGGATTCAGTGATCCGTGAGATCTCAAAAGCTTTACAAGCCAGAGAGACCGCTCTCTTTGAAACCGCTGATGGGTTTTTTCCTTCCAGGACTCCTCAACTCTTTGTTCAATATTCAGTTCCAGCCTTTACTCACCACATACTTTTCAAATCCACATTTGAGATATGATCAGGTCTCCTTTTCAATGTAAGCTTCAGTTGATAAAGTTACCGCAGTGACTTAAAACACTCTTGAGAACGCATGATCCAAACAAAAAGACTTTATATCACCCACAATGTCATTTTTCATTTTACCCAAGTAACTTATTTTCATCACCTGTGAATACTGCAAAATGACTGCTGTTAAACCAGGCACTGAAACTGCCTAACAGCATCCGAATGCAAAAGCTGAGCGCAGAAGTACAAGCAATCAGAATTCTTTTAAGCATCACATTGTTACCACTAGGAATAAAGCGCCTTCTGAAATTTTAAACATGACAATATTTCTTGCATTTCAATTCTGAATACTCCGTGGGGCGGACAGTCCCTCCACATGATCATGTGCTATACCCAAAAGCAGCAGCTGGAACAGTATTTATGATATTCTCATCTGGCTGTATGGAACTGCATTCTTCTGGAAAAAAGATCCTATCAAATTTCTGCAAGATAAAGGTGTAATTTCTGTTAAATAGATGCAAGAATTCTGCCCCTTGAGGACTTCTTAGGTTTAGCTTTGGTTCTGTTTGGGTTTTTTTAACTATTACAGTAAAAAGGTTTCATTAACTGCCAGGTAGATACACTGTCCTACTCCTTTCACTGTAGTCCCAAACCAGGACAGATGTAGAAACACCTGGGAAGGAGAAAATTGAACAAAACAACAAACAGAAGCAAACCAAAGACACCCTAACATAGCTGTGTATCAATTTCTGGCACAGTGGCTTTTCTTCTGAGTGGAGACCGATAACAGACACTATCCTTTTAAAGAAAAGGCAGAACAGCAACTTATTAACTTCGTGTGTAACGCATATATTCTTAATGAAACACAGATCAATCTCCTGTGGGTATATGGAGATGTGAAAACAGGATTTTGTTCAACACTTATAAAATCACCAAAAAAACCTGAAGAACAAGAGGTAATCATTTATGCTTCCACGTTCCTCTGAGGCAAGCCAGAAAATGCAGATTTTTGAGGAAACAGTCCTACCACTGAAGCACAAAAAAACCACAAACAAAAAAAAAAACCCCAACGAACCAGAACACCAATAGAAAACTGCTGAGTGATCCATAACCAGCAGACCGACAGCTTGAGGAGAAGCTATGCCACAACAGCCAATACTGCCACTCCGGAGTCTGGCTTGGCATCTACTGTACCCTCACAGCCACAAGCTCTGGTCACTAATGGCCAGAAATTTGCCTTCTTCACCTCTTTATCTCAACCAAAGCTTTTCCCCCACTGTTCTCACACAACAAATCTCCAGCACATGACCATACCATTTAAGAAATGTGCAGAGTAATAAACATTTGCTGCAGTATTTCAGAGTGGCAGTGTCTGAAAGAAAGAAGCAAGATAGGAGAGAAAACGAGTATTCAATGGCACCATTAGGCTTTTTCTTTTTTTTTTTTAATCTTTACTTCAGGTTGTTAGAAATTACAAGGAATCAGTTAACACAGACTTAGCAGTCCACCCAGAAGTGATTCCAGAGCAGATTTACAAAGCACAGAGAATGCAGGATATATTCAAAGCTACCATGAACCATTCTGCTTTGAAAAGGATTCAAATCTAGGTCAGGTGCTCACAACAGCTTCTTTCATATAATTTTTTTCATTCCTTTGCAGTTGAGAGAATAAAAATGTCGACATGCTACCAGCATAGCACGCATGGTGTCAGACAAGAAACACCTTGAAAGCTTCAGAGATTAAGAGAACCACCAAGCTGAAAGCTGGTGACAAAGGTGGCTGAATAAGCTTCCTACACTGATTCAAGTTTGGAAGAAATCTACCCCAGATCCACCAGCTAAAACTTCACAACTTTATGAGAGAGATTTGGCGACACTTACACGTAATTTGCTTAGTCCCAGATTAACACATACCTGTGCTTGAGAAACTTCCTTGACTTATTTCTTACATAGTACAGTCAGCTGGTGGTTTTGAGCTTTTACACACCAGGAGTCGACCCTTTACATACCAGAAGTTCATGTTACAACTTGACATGAAGATGTGATTGCTGAAAGCTCTTTGTGAACCCCAGGTTTCTATCACTGATGACAATGTGCTTTCACGTCTTTGTAATTGTGCTGTTAAACTTTCAAGACTGAGTTGAAAAATTTGCTTTCACCATTCTTTTCATGTTCCAAACAAGAAGGAAGACACAGAGCCTTCCATGCTTCATTTTTTTAAATAATAAGGATAATCAGATAATCTGCCAGTCCCATACTAACATACTTTAACCCCAAAAAAGCCATTTTCACTTTTTTTAAATTTTCGTACCATGCATTATAATAAATATTATTATTATTAGTCAAGTTCCAGCTACAGTATTCACTTTGAAATGGCAAAAATGGCATTTCTTTTTAGTGTTCTACTTAAAGAGTACAGAAGGGGAAAAAAATAACTGGTAGAAAGAAATCTATAAATTTGAAGTATTTATCCTCTCCAATCAAACTAGCACTGACCATTTCCTTGCATTAATGGTTTAAAGATTCAAGTACACACTCACCTTCAAGTCCTCAGAATGAAACCTTTCACTCTTCAACCCCCATCCTCATCATCACTATATAAATTCCGTTACAATCCTCTCTTTCCACAGATGATTTCTACATATATTTGGATTTTCTGACAGCTCATGAGCCTGGAAGGTCCGATTCCTTATGAGAACATGAAATCACATCAGAGAGACAACAGGAATTTCCCAGAGATAAGTGCCTATGAAGATCATACTCATTTCTTACAGTTCTCATTAAGAGAGCCTAAAACTGGCCCCTGCCACTACCAGTCACTCTTATGACAAAAGTGTAACATCAAAGTTATTTATTCTCAAAGTCAGTTTCTCAAAAGGAGCCGTGGGTTTTGCCTGGATGCCAACACCAACATGAAAGACAAGGTTTGGGGGATGCAGTGCTGTACTACAGCTCTGAACCAAGGAGTGAGATGATACTCATCTGGTGATACTAGTTTGGAAAAAAGGTGCTAAATCCCATTTAATTGGCTCTGAAAAGCAGCAGATACTCCTTCTGGACCCAGAGCACTCTGTTCCAGCCTTGCCTCAGCAATCTCTACACCGCGTTATCACTTCATGCTGTGCAACCATCACCTTTCAATTTGTATTCCAGCTTGTTGATGGTATGATTTCAACACAAGGATTCCCTGGCTTGCTTCGTCCTCCTGCAAGAAGAGGAGGAAAGAGTAAACTTTTTCAACCCTCAGCTCAGGTATTCAGCTCCTGCGAGCCACTGAATAGCATCTTAAAGCAGGAACAACCCTGCTTTGGAATACTTTTTCCATTACCACCAGATGCCAATTCCAAGCCTTACAATGCAGCAAGCATATGTTGTTTACCTTCTTTGCTTGTTATTATCTCTTGATGCCAAGAGGGTCAAAGGCTACCGCTATTAGAGGAAATGCAGTGCATTTTTTTATTACTATAATGCATCAGAAAATTCAGACTGAGCATTAAATGTAAATGTTGGTACAAAAGGCCAGCAATCTTTAAATGCTGCTTACCACTTAACAACTGTTTCTCATTTTGATTTGGTAATACAAACTAAACCTCTGTAGTCTAAGTAACAGAAAATCGTTCTATATTATTCAAGACAATCATTTTGGTAAATACAAAAAAATAATCATTGCTACATGTGAAGCTACTTGAGAAAGAAATTCAGAGGATATTCACCATTAACGCAATGCGTTCCAGTTATATTTTACACTTTACTAAATGCAACATATTTCTTCAAAGAAAATGCACACTTTTGTTTCAACAGAATAATCAGAACATAAGAAATTAACTATGGTATCAGATATTTGCTTTGCTGGCTTGATCAAATCACAATTTAATCAGAGTTTGGTTATCCAAACAGAAATTATCATTCCTCACAAAGTCTTTAGTGACCACCACTTGACTGTAAAAGGGGCAACTTCTAGCTAATGCTTTCATGTACCTACTCATGTAACTGCCAGGGTCTGTGGTGAATTAGTGAAGATAGTCTTTAACCTTTTGACTGCTCTGGTGTTCAAAAGCCCAAGATTGAAACCATACTAAGACATTAAATATCTACGAGGCTGGATATGCATTTAATATACAACTATTAGCTACAATATTTAGCTAACGAATTACAACACTATTATTCACAACATTAACTATTAACTCTTACAACAATATTTAGCTAACAAATAAAAACAAATGCATAGTCCACATTACGTATATTCTGGGTTTTGTTACACAGTTTGAGACTCTAAGATTTCTTTTGAAGTCACACTAATGGTATTAAATGCAATGCAGAAATTTTTGATAAAAGCACTGGGAAGTGACTAAGCTTTGGGGTTTGGTTTAAAAAAGGGAACCTCCTTTCTCCCCCTCTAACCCAGATTTTTACTTTTAAGTAGAGAATATTTTCTCTCTCTTGCCACTTGAGCTAGTGAGAAAGTGATCTGTGAAAGCAATGCATTTGTGTTCAGCAGGTGCTCGCAGAGCTCAAAGACTTGCCTAGGAGCTTCTCCCATGGGTTCATGGGAACCCACCTCCAGTTTCAGGGTTGCCCAGCTAATGATGAGTTAGTTAGCTGCAATGGTAAAAACACCTGCAATTTTCACAGGACTGGGAAAAGGGGACTCATGTCAAGATCTAAACTTCCAAAATCTGTTCTGTCACAGGACAGTCTCTTCCTCAACTTTTCTGAGGAACATTAACCCCAGAACTCCAGAAAGTACTATAAAGATGCCTCTTCTCTTTATCCCCTCCTGAAAATTTTTCAATATTTGGGGGGGGGGGGGGGGGGGGGGGAAATACCACTGTTACCTTCTTCTTTCAGACACTTTCAAAACTTCACTGTTTTTCAGATACTTTGTTTGGAATAAATAGCATTTAAACCAGAAAGAATCTGATTTGTGGACAGCTCTCCTCTCTCCTCATTGCCCACTTACAATTTCAAGTGTGCTAGAATTGAATCTCACAGTCTAAAAAGAAAGGAGCTCAATATTCTTCTTACAGCAACCAGAGGGTTTAACACAGACAATGTGAGATGATTGATGGCATTCTTCTTCATCACCATTACCTCTGAGCCACTCTCAGTAACCTGGAGAGGATAATAAACCTTTGGAAAGTGGCATTTCTAGTCAGATGGGGTAGATCCTGCCTTCGAGCGCTTGACATTGGATTAAACAACTACCTTCTATTATTTGATACTGTCTTCTCGTATGTTCTTGCACTGATTTCTCTGATTTTCTCTTCTTTGGACACTACAGGATGAGAAGACACTCAGTCCTCAGTGGTGGACAACAAGCACAAAACCGTTTGTTTTGTTTTTTTTTTTTTTCCTCCTGCACACTGAAAACACAAAATCCCAAAGCCATTCCATTCCACCACCACTTGCTTCTGTGGTTCCACTGTCCATGTACTAAAGGTGGCTTTCATTGCCTGGCATCATTTCTGTTCACCATCAGAGATGAGATTGTGAACGAGCTGCCATACTGTTGCCTTGATGACCGAAGTCTGTCTAACAGCCACAGCCTGCAATGACACAGCAGGAAAAGGACCACAAATGCAAACGTCAAGGCTTCCTCTGCCTTGCTCCTATGCCATGAAACTCTGACAGATCTCATGCTGACTGTGGAGGCTCAAAACCAATAAAAATCATAATCCCATAAATGATCCAGCCAACCCTATGAACACTACCATCTTCCTTCTCACTTTTAAACGGCAGCAAAATTCTGACAGTTTGAGGAAAGGTGAATTAAACCTTACTCTGGACAAACTGTGTGACAGCAGGAATAAGAAACACAGATTCCAGTTCTATTTACCCTTTTCTGTCTTTTCCCCTGCATTTAAATGGGGTAGTTACATCTTTTTTACAATTTTGTGATTAAAAACTGCAAAATCATTGCTGAAAAGTGATGTCAGCTCTTCCTTCTGTTACACTCTAATATCAGTAAGCAGCAACAAACGATGCAGAACCAACACCACTAAGTTGTTTTGCATGCATTAAAAAGGACTCCCGCCAGCCCTTTCCTTGGGGGGGGGTTATGAGTTTGGACTTGAAAACAGAAGCTAGAAACTAGTGATTTTGGATTTTGCATGGATTCTGGTTTCTATCAGAGCATTTATTTCCAGGTGTCCTCCTCTGGAGCAGGCTGCTAACACTCCCTGTGACACTCAGAGCTCAGCAACTCAAGTTTCCTTTGGAATCCAACAAAACAATCTAACACTTAGACACCAACTGAGCTCTGTGAAAGCCTGGCATATGCAAAGCCTGACACCTTCAGCTACATTTGTTAGAACACTCTTCTTAAAAGAGGACACTGTCATCCAGAGGAATATTCCTCACTGTAAGAACATTAGGTCACAGCCCTTCCTGTTCCTTACCTTATCATCACTAACATTCTGGATCCTACATTCTGAAAAAAGTAATTCTTATTTTTTTTCCACTTGAAAGATACACAGTTTCTCTCTTTCATTGGCCCCTCACAGTCTGATCGTACCTAAAGGGAACACTGTGGTCTAAACCCTAAAAAAATTGGTCAGATGTGCCGAAGTACCATTAAACAGAGTCATCCTCGGAATTTTCCTCCTGTTCTGCAGCCTAGAGCACAGTCAGTGTGTGGTAGTTTCATACGCTATCTATTAATTGGTGGTAACCCAATCAGAAAAAAGTGGCATTACTTCCCGAAGGACAAAAGCCGGTTACTTTGATTTTCCGAGTCGGTCATTCACTCTTCCAGCAAAGAATGGCTGACATTCAGAAGTAACACTAATATAACAGTGGCAGGTGTTGTCAAGAATGTCAGCTTCTTCCAGCTTTGCAGTACCGCGATGACATTTCATACCTGCCTTGTTTTGATCTACTGCAGATTTAAAATGATTCAGCACATACCTTTACACGCCAGTACCTTCCCACTGGGATGTCACCAGTCACCATTACTTATAACCTTGTTACATCAATATTTGTCAGTATGAAGCTTAAGAAAGTTCCTGTTTTCCACTGCTGGCTATCACTGTCCGTGTTTCTAACTTTCAGCCAGTAACTTCTACTTCCCATGCACACACAGAATGCTTTAATGTGCACAATTTAACATGAAAACCACAAACACGACGGATAAAAAGTGACCCACAGAAATTCAGGGATTTCAACATTCAGATATTATGGTCTGTAATATTTACGTACAAAAAAAAGCTGTTTCAATCCTTGTAAAAATTTAGCAGGACCTTCTCCACCTCCTGATCAAAGGTTTTCCCAGAAAGACTTGTACAACCAGGTCTAATACTGTAGAGAGAATAACACAGTTCCTGTTACCTTTATTTTCCAAATCTCAAGTATTGCGAAGATAACGTTTTGCAGAAAACAGACATCCTAAAAAAGAATACACTACTGACTTTAGATCTTTATATAAAAAAAGATCTTTACATGTATATCATCATGCTTTTCCAGTGATCTTTAGAAGAACGGGCACATTATCCAAAGAACACCACAAACTGGTTTCCTGTGCATTTTCTTACCATATGGAAAGGCTCACTTGACATAATTATACCAAAACCATAATTTAATGACATAGGCTTAGTTTGGGAGGAGAGGGGAAGGGCAATCAATCCTCTGCGCTTCAAAGATCAGTATAAAACTATAACCCTCCAACTGCTAAAAGCTAACACAAGAGGGGGGAGAAACGAGTTCGTTTTGAAAGAATCATTAAATCTTAATGGAATCCCATCCATTGTGGTTTGTTGTGGAAGGCAATCCTTGCTGACACCTTCCAAACAGCACGTACGTGCTGTTTAATACCGTCTTTCCACTTACCAGGAAAATATATGCAAAAAAAAAAAAAAAAAAAAAAAGGAATTCCAACACTCCAAAAGCCAGTTCAATTCAGGTAGTTTTGCTGTTGCCATAACGGTCTAAGCACACAAGAAAGCCAGAGAAGCCACAGTTATTTCAGCTTTTTTTCTGTGTTGTGCACGCCCCATTAGTAGCAAAACTCAGTATTTTCCATGATTTATTTGTAACTTTGCTTATACAAGAAGTTGAGCACAAACGGGGCCCAACTTTTCTCAAAGTCTCTCTGGATCTGAAAAAGGGTCTCCAAGATTAAAAGATTTCCTACCTTTTTACAATTGTGGTCGTTAGTCCAACAAAAGGTATGAATGAACTCTACTGCAAACCTTGTTCTAACAGATGGATGCAAAAATTTTAATTTGCAAATATATACATGCCCCACTTAACAGAATATCCTCCTTTCTGCATCCCCAAAATCCATACAGTAATTCAGCCACAGAGCAAATTACAGTCTAAATTACTTTTGTGTGATACCATTTCTGTAAGGAACAAGTACCTGTAGGTCCTCTTAACTTCCTAAAAATCAAGTGCTCAACATGTTTTGACATGACAATAAAGCAAGCAAACTTGAGAACGTCCCAAGCAGCAAAATCCAAGCCATTCCAAAACCCCAACCTCAGGGATTTATTTCTGCAATTGTGAAATTTATGAACACTTCTGTTTTGATAAACCATCATTTTTGAAGTACACAGACGTTTACAGTTTTTTAAACTCACAGCTTAAAATTTATCCAGTTCGATTAGTAACACCTTCCCTTCAAATCTGGATTGAAGAGCACAGATTTAGGCATGTAATTCATATATTTTTTCCCTATTCTGTAAAGAAGCTCAACTGCTTTTGAAGATCTCTGAGTTGCATTGATCTGTGTGAATTATTCTGATAGGCTTAAGTTAAAGCGCAATGTTAATTGCTACTAAGAGCAGCATCTTGCTGAGAAGGTCCTCAGTCTCAAAGCGTGCAACTCTTGGGGGAAAGGGGGAACAAAATGATCATTTTCAACCATTTCACTAATAGTTTGCAATTTCTGTCATTTTTAGTAGCCCAGGAAACAAGGGTTTATTCTCACTTGTTGTGGTATTGAAAGACTTATTTTTTCATGCACAGAATAGTGTAGAATATCAGAGTGAAACTGGATACACTAATTTTACTCATGTGATCAAGTACTTAAACAGGGAAGTTATCAATTGAAGCAAACGCCTGCTGAAGCGAGTAGACGGTGCACACACAAGTTTTAATATCTGTTCTGCAGGTGACAGCAGGAATACAATAGAAGTGAGTAAAAATAGCTTTTCCAAGCTCCACGCTCACTGTAGTGCGAAATTCTTTGTGCACATTGAATTCAGACAAAAACCAAACTGAACAGAAAAGTCCTGCTTTTGTAAAATGGGTCACTGATCTACCTAATCCTGGGAGAGCAAGCGAGTTCCCTTGCATGCAGCTGGACTAATCAGACTTGATGGCACTGAACTATGAAAGGATGGAAACAGAAAACTCCCAAAGAGCTGCTATTTGAGCTTACTGACTGGTACCAGTCTGCCATTTCCAGAGTGTATTAAGGAAAATTCTGTTACACTGACAGAGGGCCATCACCTTGACATAAACTGCTTTATGATGCCTTCGTTGGCATACGTTTCAAAGACAGAAAGCACGTTGATATTTTATGGTGAAGAACATTCCCCAGCATTCCTTTCCATAAAACTACGCATAACAAGCACCTGACAAAGCACGCAGAGTTTGCCCAGTCCCAGGATTAGCACAGAGGCCTTGCAACTGTCCTGTTCCCTTTGCTAACTGATACGGTCTTGTAACATTTTAATTTCATTAATTAAGCCTTGAGTAATTTCTGATATTAATCATTAATCTGGCATACAATGAAAGTGATTGAATATATTATTTGGAATAATGTTACTGTCCCTTCAAAAATATTAAGCAACCATTAGCACTCGAATGGCTTAACGCTCAAAGGGCACTTAAATTTGGAACTATTTCAACTCAACGTTCTAGTGTTAAGGTTTCATTCAGTATTACTGGCCAACCCCCCTACCTAAGCAAGAGCTATCTATCAGTCAGAAAAGCAAGAGGATCTCGTTAGTTATAGCTTTAAAATAATTCACATTATTTTTTCCAGGGTGATGTACAGAAAGTGTTTCCTTAATTCTTCCTAAGTCTACCTTCGTAATTTGGAATCATTCAACAGAAATGCTATGCTGCGCACCGAAGATCTTGCACTCATTCAAAGGGAAGAGCCACTAAAATAAATTTATAAGCAGTCTGCATTAAAGAGAATAGGCTCTGACTTTCTAGAAGCTTTATGAACTATTATGACAATATTCTTACCTAAGAATGGTAATAAAATATTAAAGCTCTCTGAAGGCTTCCAAACCTACTTTAATTTTATGTGCATGACTGGTAATTGCTTCCCCTCCCAGTAACACTGTGTGTGTAATCTGATTATCTTAAACCATGAAGGACAGTAATCTTTACTTCAACACACTTCAAAAAAAATCTGACAAAATAAACTCATAATAATTAGGTCTCATCAAGACATAACCAATTCCTACCTATTGATAATTGAACTTGAATACTAAGAAAGAAATATTATGTGAATGAATAATGGAAAAAGCTGAAGACGATATCGTCGTGCAATTCTTTCATTTCCTGGTGGAAATAAAACTATTCCACATGTTTAATAATACATTATTTCATTTCCTGTAAGATATTCCCCACTGATGCTGAATACTAGTAATGTTTATAATCTTTTTCCAGCACATTATTTTTAAAGCGGTAATTCCAACTTGGTATTTTCCTCCTCTTTCACCAAGACCTTTTACTCCTGGTAGATTAATTACCATAAGACAATTCTGTGATTTGCTTCAGGATGAGGGACTTGGGTGGGTAGAAGTGATGGGAAGGACTTTAGGTTGCTTTCAGGGGAGCTGCCATGTGTCATCTTCAGGATCAGCCTTGTGAGGGGCCACAGATCAGTACTGACGGGGTTCATGCATCAAACCTTCGCATGCAGTCCTGCATTAATCCTTACAACCACAGGGGGCTGCCAGTTTCTTCTAATGTACAAATTCTCCATGTGGTTGGAGTAAGGAAAACGGTTTAACTAATGAAGCCTCTAAACACTGTCTTTGGTTCCTGTTTCAATCTCCCACCACGCCAGAACGCTTGACTCAATATGCACTCCTTTAAAAAACACAAACACTGCGTCAAGCTTACCCTGAGAGTAGCACCTAAAAAACAGACTGGTCTTATACATGGTATTTATGGACTTTGAGTTTCTCAAATATTGCATCAAAACTGTGCCTGTGACTAATTTGCCTGCTTCAAGATCATTACTGTTCTCACGAATATGACAATAAAGGCAAAACCAAAGGTGGGGCAGCTGTATAAGGCACCACTTCCACTAACTACATTATGGCAACTCATGACAAACCCACTGCGAAACAGTTAATTCAAACCTGGGACGCGTCTAAAATCCAGACGCTAGATAGTATCTTGTAGCTGTCTCTGTTCATTAGTCATATTAAAAATAAAAAAGAAAAAAAAAATTACCATAAAGTGTTCACTATAAAGAAAATACACACACTTGGACACATTTTTTTAAATTTTATGAAAACAAGTCTTCAGTGCTATGTTGCATATCTTAAAGCTTTAGTATATACACTTTACACTACGTAACACTGACATTAAAAATGAAGTACTAAACAAGAGCTGGCTAGAAATTAACCTCAACAACAAGAAAATCTGAGGCACTACTTACTATATGCACACACCTTCAAGACAAGCTCAAAGATTGTAAAGAAAGAAATAGGAAAATGAAAAAAGGTAGCACTGAAAACTTGGTTTAGGTGTGTAAGTATGAACCTGTATGTCTTCTCCACTTCAAATCAATTTGTTTTGTTTTTTCCAAAAAGTCTGTCCAGAGGATGGGTGTCTCAAGACCCTCCCCACAAGCTGATGAGGAAAGACTCCCTCAAAGCATCCCCTTCCACCCCTCAGAGCAGAGGCAGGTTGCAGTTCTTGGCCAGCCATCCTTCAAAACTACAATATCTGCATGATACCTTATAAATGCGCTGAGAGAAATCCTAAAGAAACCTGGAATCATTTGGTTTGGTCTTCACAAAATAACTTCTTCCAAGCTGCCAGAGGATTCCAAAGAACTGAAGAGGTGCACTACTAAAGCTGGCTTAAGAAACTGTAAAGTAACTGTGTACCAACATCACCTGTCATTCTACTGCAGTCTATCAGTGGATAAATTCCAGTTTATGTCACTGATTTCATCTTGGAAGGAAAATACAATGAAAAGCGGCTGCTATGGACACAGAGGGACAAAATGAAACCGTGAGGTGTCGCACTTGGAAAGCATCCATCTATTCTGCTGCATCATTACTAAAAGAGCAACAGGTAGGGAAACAGCATTCCCTAAGAAATACAAAACCTTAGCACATACAGACCTCCAACAAGTCCGTTTAATGAGCACTACACCCTTTTGCCAACCTCAGCCTCTTTCCACAACTCACTTCCTAGCATCCTACAGGAAAAAAAAATACATCAGTGCATCACATTTGCAATCCCAGCACACAGTTATAAGGTGGCTAACATTAGATGTGCATTCAGTGCCGTTTCATTTATTATATTAAACTTAGCAGAAAATACAGAACTTAACTGCACAGGGCAGACAGAGTGAAAACTCAAGCCGAATTTTTCAAGAAGCGTGGATAATTATCACAAAACACAACAAGAGCTCTCTTGGTTTTTATGGATGGCGCTGAATGTGAACAAATGCCTTTTCCTTTTTCATAATAAGGATACAGTATTTAAAGATCACGTATAAACTACAGTTCAGCAAGGCTGTGGGAAACAGAAACTCCGAAAAGGACAGGAAAATCTAACTTGCACTTTTAATGTCTGGGGACAATGGAAATAAGGGCAAATTTTAATTCATGAGGTTTTTTCAGTATACCAAGAAGCATGGAATGATCCTTAATTTATTTCTTCTTACAGCTTAGTGTAAAGGTAAATAGACTATCCATTAGGTTTAAAATTGTATTTCACCAATTCCATTGGATATCCAAGACCTTATCATCACAATATTGGTTAAAGTATGGCAGCAGTAAATGTCATGTCTGTCAAGCTGTACTGTTCTGAGCCAATCCATGTTAGATTTACTCTGAGTAAATGTCAGCGCTATTGAGAGCTCCCAGAAAAAGCAGATTTTTCTTTACAGACAAGCATTTAACAATAAATTGTCTGGCTAGTACAACAGCAGCAAGCTAATGACTAGGCATTGCTTCATGGGATGATTTGAAAGACGTTACACAACTGATTTTTCACCTCCAAGCAGTTTTTACCCTGTTGCACAGCTACCTCTCCACCACTCCAAGATGACTTTTACCAGCGGGCTGCCTATCCTGGCCTGTGCGCACCTAGGTTCTTCTAGACTCTCAAAATGGTCCTTGGAGGTGCACTCTGCCAGCTACCTAGAGCAGGCAAGTCCCACACAGTAAGGTCAAGGTTTACCCAATTTGACCTCTTACCCCACTGCAAAGCCTGTCTTGGGCAAACAGAGGAACTGACGGGCTGTGCCACACACCAGCATTACTTGGAGCTGAAAGAAACCAGAGAGCTCAGCTGAAGCTGGGAACTGCCCTCCCAGTGATGCCACATAGATTCTGCCTGTCCAAATGTGACTCATAGCAAGTTGCACTAGTTACTGGATCCAACACAGGGATGTATTCTCCTATCCTGCCCAGTGGCAATTCTCACATATTAGACGCGTAGAAAGCTGAGACAAGCAGTTCTCTGTTAGTTGTTTGTCTCACCTGTAAGTCAACGTCCCTGGGTTTACCAGGTTCTGTCATTTTCAGGCCTGCCTCTAATCCTCATCCTTACTGATTCAGTCTAAATTCCCAGCCCCTCCACGCAAGCTTGGCAGGACTCAACCTGCTGCATTTCACTACTGTCCCAAAACATTCTCATCTGAATGCGAACCCCCTTCAGTGACTGATTTCCATTGCTCCTGGTCTGGGATACGTCCCGTGCAGCACTGACAAGTGGCAGCCTGAATACATCGAACAATCTGAGGTTACAGCAAGCTCCAGAAAGCAGAAATTATTCACCACAGTCAGACTGACTGCTTAATGTGCTTTGTGGAGGAACTATTCATTTCCATTAATCGTAATAAATACTGAATAAAGAAATCAAAATTACCACTTGCACAACAGCCTTTTAAAGTCTCACCCTAGATACAGCTTTCATTCACTGACTTTGACACAAGTTGGCTTTAACCATTAATGCATTTTAAAAAAAAATTGCTTTCCATTTTATCCTCAGTTTAACTCCTTGAGGCAAACAGAGGATGGCCACAAAAAGACACAGAAAGTACCACAGGCAAAAACCTGCACATTAAGCCATGTTAGCATCACCAACGCTGCCAGACATCTCTCCAGTGGGTATAAACAAAGAACCTGCGTGAAGGGGAAATGCCCAGCTTTCCTCTACTCCTAACGTGCATCTAAATTACACTGACGGCAAAGGAACAAAATAACGCTTTCATACAGTTCGGATCTGGATGTGCCAGGCTGAGCTTGTAGACCTGGTCTACACTCAGTAAGGTTCCCTCGCCCTGCAGATGTTTAAAAAGAGCAGAGGACCTCTCAGTGCTACCGCAGTAGGAATAAACTGCAGGTAACTGACAGGATCAGAGCTGGCAGAGGTTGGGTTCCAGTAAAAGTAAAGCTAATGCCTTAACTCCATCTTTCCTTTTGAGAAAGGATCTACCTGCAGGCTGCACTAAAGGATTGGCCTGTTAGTTTCCATTGCTTCTGTTTCCCAGACACTCAAAGGACTGAAAAAGGAATCCCTCTTTTAAAAGGTCTTTGTGACTGTGTTCTTTGAGGAAAAGATGATCCAGCTTCTTGGGGTTTAGAGGAGCGTGTGCTTTGAGGAAAAGACAACCCACACCTCTGGGGTTTAGGAGTCGCAACAAAAAGTCCTTTTTCAGGTTATCAGAGCTTATTCCATCTCAGAGTTTGCTGGGAAGGCTTCTTGTTAGCACTGTCTGGCAGAGAACAGTCAAGCAGAGAAGGAATTTCACTTAGAGCTCAAAGCACAGCCCTGTGCCTTGTCTGGAAATTTGAACAGGAGATAAAAAGTGAAAATAAAGACAAGTTGAACGTGCTTAAAATAGATACGATTCCTCTGACATTATGGGCAGACACACCTAAAAAGTGACATCCTCAGCAAAGCAGCCTGTCATCTTACAAAACTGTACAACAGGAATGACTCTGGGCTCTACAGTTGCTTTCTCCACCTTCACGTCTGTGGGGAAAAAAACCAAACCACAACAATTCTGTAATCAGAATAGTGCTAGGATTGTGGCATGAGCACATCTGGAATCTCTTCAGACTTTGTGGCTGCTGTGGTGCAGGATTTAACCATGTTCTCTGCCAGGGAAGCGAGTGCTGCCTGATGAAAGTGCCCCTCGGTGACTGCTGTGTGCACACACACCCCCCGCACTCTGGTAGCGCCTCACCACACCAGCTGGGCTGGAGGGAGTCTGAGCAGATAAATAGGATTTCTGCTCTCAGCTGTTAAAGATCCCCTAAATCAAAGCTACACATTACTACAAAGTCGTTTTCCACCTTGACCTGGTCTTTCCGCACCCCTCCTGAGCGCCTGGCGTACTCCTGTATATAGATTAGAAACCCTCGTGTCACTCACTCCACGCGTCTCAGCCTGGACCTGTCAAAGGTAACAGCATCTTCAACCCAGCGAGCTGTTTCTGAGGAGGTGTTCTGCTATATCCTGCTGCGTCTCTGAAGAGCACAGACTTTCACCGGTACAGCTGGTTCACAGACGACAAGTTTAGAAAAGGGAGCTGATGTTTTAACTACACAAATCTTTCAGATAAAACTTAGTTTTAAGTAAAATGGCATTTTTAAATGTAAAGCTTACAGTATTGCCTTCTACATCGTATACATTTCACACCACTTATTTACAACAGGAACGTAAATAGCTCACCTACACATGGTTCTCATTCTTTTTTAGCCTTTAGACCAAATTATTCTAATCTTGCCAATCTTACAGCTGCTTCCATAAAGTTTGCGCCCCCGGTTCTCTAAAAAATCCCATGCAGATTTCCTCACGTTCTTGTACATTCAAAGGCAACACACAGAAACTAAAAGGATTTCCTATTTCCATTACAACTTGAAAAGGCATTGTAGATAATGTCCCTGCTGCCTGCCAGAAAAGGCTGAAAGGGTGAGCCTGAAGTTACTATCTACAATCCCCGGTTTAGTTCTTATCTCACAAGATCGAGGGTATGTTTTAGAAAGGAAAATATAATATAAATATTAGAACATAAAGAGAGCAATGTAACAAGCGACAATAATGTTACAAGTCTGTGAAAGGATGAAATGCAGGAGCTCAGAAACTGAAGATGAAGGGTTTTTTTGTTGTTTTTATAGAGAGGAGTAACTCTTACAGGAGACAAAGTTTCAGCTGCAGGATGCTAGACAAAAATCTAAAGGCTCTGAGTAACCATCTAAGCTTAATGGGTCTGAAGAGAGTAAAGGGTTTATAATACTCTAAGCAAATACATGGTTGTTAGATGTCTAAACGTAATTATTTAATATCTTGATTAACTCCCAGAAGACTCTGACTTTACATAATTTCTGGGTGGAAGACAAGCCGAGTCACAATTATAAATACAGATGGGAAGCCTAGCAACCTTTTAGATAATATTAGGAACTGAAGAAATTAAAATCACATGCGCTCTTTCCTCCAGTTATACGTTGCTGCCACACATTTCTTAGACCAAATTATTTAATTCCAGATTCAGAATTAAATTTCTTTTATTTCTTGTATTTATCAGCACATGGTATTTTTTCCATGGACAAACACCACTTTGCATTAACACCACGACATGCTTTAGCTCTAGTGAAACACCTTCTCTCCAAACAAACATCGGTTTTGTCCATGTTGTCACATCCATCTATGTTAACTGCTGAAATATTTTTTATATTACTAAGCTGTCTTTAATGACATGATTTCCAGTAATTTTCAGAGAAGTTACACTGAAACAAATTTAAATCGACAGGTTCTGTTTGACTAACAGGAGATCTCCCAGACAGAATTAATATAGCGTCCGACAGTTTGACTTTTGAAAATATTCATTGCAAATACGTATTTAAAAGTTTTGGGTTTTTTTTTTTCCTTTGCACAGAATTTCAAGTTCTTTGTTGTTTTCTTTCTGGTAAGCTATGAACACTAAGCAATTTCTCAAAGAATTATTTATCAAAAGATACTAACAGTTACTAAGCAGTACCTTTCTTTTTGTCAGTCTCAGTATTGCCACCTGCAAAGTTCAAACATCATGAGCCAAGACTCAAAAATAATTACATTTAGAGCAATTATGTATCTTTTTTAAAACTGATCATTTGATTAATTATCTGGCTTCTGAACCTTAATATTTTTTGTTCTAGTATTATCTCTTGCTATCTCTAAAGGATGTCAAAAATTCTAGCAGATTTTTCATCAGACCTTGAAATATTTTACTACCATCAACACCAACTGTGCACAGGTGGTTAATAACATTCTTGGGTGATAAGAGAAAATAATTAACATTATCAAAGGAAAGATTTGTAGTGGATGACATATGGGGATAAGCATCAATAAGCATCACATAGCTGGGTAGTTACCTAGTGGAATTTTTTTTAGAACAAATTGCCTTCTAAGATACAGTCTAGTATCTCATGGAAATGACAAGGACAAAAACTAGTCCCAGAGAATAGAGAGTTTCAGAAGAGAGGGGGGATTGGAGACCATTTTTGAGCCATATGACTGTAAGCACCTAGTAGTTCAGGAATCCTTCCTCAAGTCTTCCTATTTCCCAGTAGATTATCTCTGTCAGTGATAAATCATAATCACTGGAAGATGAGGTATTCTTTTGAGAAAGAAGAGGGGGGAAAAAAAAAATCCCAACAGAATCACCTTGATCTCTCATCTGTAAAAAGTGCACTGGCCTGACTTAGCCAGCTCTGGGCTCAGTAAGCCCACTTATCACTACTCACAGCTTGTTCAAGATCCAAACCCACGATTACACTGGCTTAAAGTTTTGCTTTAATAGTATTTGGGCTTACTGGTGCTCCATAAAGGTTCCACAGAAATAACTGTAACAGTTTGAAGAGTGCGTGTTCCTTCTACTGTAGATTTGAAGCTATCAAGCATCAGTCTGCATAAAGATTGAGAAAAATCCACAATAAATACAATGCTCACTCTTCAGCAAGGCTACGAGCACCTGATTTACTTTCAAGGGAGAGGTAACTGGACAAATGGATGAGACACTACATCATTCGAATGGTGTACAATGACCTACATCGGGTCTCAGAAGTGGTTATTATTTTCAAACCTTCTCAAGGATTTACGCTGCTGAAGAGGAGGTAGAGGCTCTTGGGACAGGATTACTTCAGCTCACTGGGAATGCAGGGCTATTTCTGACATTCTCACTTATTCCGAGACAAAAACTTGAAGTGTAGAATTTAGTCTTTATTCACATTTAATTGAATGTCATCCTAAAAACATTAAAGTTTTCTGACCTGCTTGCTGAAATTAAGACAGTTCGGTCACTTTTCATTTCCAGCATATTGACACACAGCTCACACCTATTTGTTCATTTGCTGAAAAAGCTCTTCACTGTTGCTATTGTCCTGGTTTCAGCTGTGATGGAGTTCATTTTCTTCCTAGTAAGAGGTGCAGTGCTGTGAGAATAACTTTGACAACACACTGATGGGTTAGGCTTTGCTACGTAGTTCTTGGATCCCAAGTCGAGGATTTTTCAGTTTCCTGTGCTCTGCAGGCGAGCAGGAGCACAAGCAGCTGGGAGGGAGCCTGGCCAGGACATCTGACCTGAACTGGCCATAGGACATCACGTGCAGTATATAACTGGGGGGAGTTGGCCGGGAGGGGCCAATCACTGCTCAGGAACTGGCTGGACAGTGGTCAACAGGTGGTCAGAAATCCCACTGCACATCACTTGTCTTCTCTTTAGTTTTATTTCTCTGTCTTTTTCAGTTATATTCCTTTCCATTATTATTATTATTATTGTTCTATTTCATTATTATTGTCACTATTTTATTTTTAGTTATTAAACTGTTTTTATTTCAACCCACGAGTTGTTTTATTTTTTTCCTGATTCTCCTCCCCATTCCACTGGGAAAGGGGAGTGAGCAAGCAGCTGCATGGTGCTTAGTTGCTGGCTGGGGTTAAACCACAACACATACTTATTCCCTCTTCTTTCTATATATTTTACAGCTCAATAATAACCTTATAGTAATTTTTTCAGTAATAACCATACAAAATCAAGCTCCTTCATTTAACTCTTGTAACTGCTGCTCCATATAATACACGTTCTGATCGCTCAGTCATAAACATACGCCAAGCAAAAGTACCAAAGTAATTTCTAAAAGTAATCCTTTCTTTCATATAAGCTGATAAAATTTCTAACGAGTATTGCAGCGAAGGTGACATACATATTTCCTCCTCAGAATACTTTTTTTTTAATCAGCATTTCACTGACAGCCCAGACAACCCACAGTGATCAAGTCAAGCCAGCAGCCTTCTCATCCATTATTACTGATGGTCTTCAACCCTCACACGCATGACCTTTATCACCTATGCACATGTTAGAGCACTGAGTTTCCTTTTATTTCTCCTGTCTGCAAGGTCACGAAGGCTTCTCTACAGGATAGTCTGACAATCTTCTGTCCTGACTACATGTCCCAAATTTGTAACTATGATTTGGATCAAGGAGGACACAACTTGGCCTGAGAAAGCTTCACACAAGACAGCTTCCTTCTCCCTAAAACACATTTGTTTTCAAAGAGGAACATAATCCATTCGTACAATAAAGTACATCTGCTTTTTATTACTTTTCAAGTCCTGAAGCACTTCTTTGTTCACACGATTTCTTTCTTCTACTACATCACAACAGAGATGAAAACATCAGCTGTTGGCTCTTGTTCACTGCCATTCCTTCTATCTTTTCCCTGCCTCTTTAAAATGCATGATAAACAAAAAGGTTTTAATTAGATGTTAAGTACTTGCCTTTTATTAAAATTTGGTTCAGTTACATTCATTAAACAAGGTAATTCAGAGAAACTGGTTCTTAAAAGATAGGCTCTGTAAACACTGTCCATGTATAGTGGTCAAGCAATATATTCTTACCCTCATTAAGCACCACACAACGCTGACCAAATTACTTAAGGAATGAAAACCACTGAGATTAGAATTATTTGGAGATCTTAAAATGAAACTGTTTAGTTTCTGTGTATATTAAAAATACTTTAGAACAAATGTTTTGATAAAGCACATTAAGAAATGTTTGCTTTTTAGAACTTTTAGTCCTGATTTTCTTTTGTCTTTCTTTAGAAACTACTACAAACTATATAGAATAATTTATAAATTAAAAAAACATTCATTACAAAGTCTACAGAAACTGAGCTTGGATAAGACTGGTTTGGCCAAGGAATGCTGGAAAAACGGTTAGTCCAGGAAGTTTAAAACGCTAAATACCAGTTTTCCTTTTAGAGGCAAACATTAGAGGATTTCTTAAAAAAATAAGCTAAAAATGTAAGAGATTATATAAGTCTTTTAAAGTAGTGTTAATAAAATGAAGATGGTGCAAAAATACCTTCCTTTTCAGTTCTCTTACAGAAACTTCTTCACATACAATCAAAACATGACACTGCCTTTGTCCAGAGGAATAAATATAAAGCACATATTTCTGTAGACCTTCTAGCAACTATAATCACTACATTTGAAAGGAAGATTTAAAAAGTAGACATTCTACCAGTCAAAACAAACAGTTAATAGCCTTTCAATTACAAGTCCTTCCACCAACAGACCAATTTATTAGTATCAACATTACCCCGCAGAGCAACTACAGCCATAGAAAGACCCTCTATTTTTCAATCTTTGATAACCAAGAGTAAGTTAGAAGAATACAGCTACTGAAGTATGTAGAGTCACTACTCATGTGAAGCTGTTACTTACAATGGAAATTATACAACAGCTATGTCTACAGCCGTGTACACATATGTGGACAAACACAGACACTCTCCACAATCCTCAATGCTGCCATATCAGAGCAGGCGAAAGGTGTGTTCCGGGCGCAGACCTTGACAAACATCTGTAAAGGAGAATTAGAAACAGGCACTATGTTTTCAACAGTTTTCACTCCATTTTCAACAATTTACAGTTTCAGGTCTTATTTAGTCATAAAATGCACCTGTGCATTATATTTAATATCTACGAATGGTTTTAGGTCCTTGTTTCATTATCACTTAAGATTACTCTATAACATAGCACGACAGTGAGTACTATAACTTAATAACCTGTGGACAAAAGTGTATTCCCTTTGCTTTCCTTTAGATAAGTTTATTTAGATGTCTAATAAATCCAACAGGTGTTCTTAAATTCTTGTATACGGAAAAAAGGTCATCTTTAGTTCCAAATTCCAATTTTCAACACATTCTCCATCTTGTACACATCACTTTAAACTCTCTAGTCACCCTTGTAATAGAGCTGTGAGAGACGCTCAAATCACTCTCCATGCACAAATGCTATTCCACAGCTCTGAAAATTCTTATCATAATGATCTTCACAGATACTATTTCCACTTCCACAAAATGCTTCCCAGCAAGCACTGGAACTTGTAAAATATCTACATCAACTTCAGAAGTATACTTAGCAACGAGTTTCCAACTCCCATTTTCTGCCTGGTACTTAAAAACAACTAACACGAAAACTGTTAGAAAACCCAAAATACGTTTGTACTGCTCTAAAGAAACATGGGGAAATGGAATTATTCAAACACGCATATTTGTGTACGACTCCATGCACAGCTACCTATAGTTAGTAACTATTAAAATAATCTTTGTAAGTCTAGAAATGGATCTGGTAGTAAAGATTAAGACCCCATTCACAGAAAATTTTTTCAACTTCTTTAACTCAGTTTTTCACAATGATTTTTGCTATCCTTTAGACTCCCTATTTTTTCACCATTGCCTCTCTTGGATAGGTTTGCCTCAACAACTTGGGATGAAACAGAATTCCCAGGGCCTGGGAAATGAAGAGTTCTTTGAGCCAAGATGTTTCAAAGACAATACTGTTTTACTGAAAAATATCTGACCAGCCCTAGAGACAATAGTCTATTTTTCTGATGTAAAGTGATGATACCTTGTCTGATAATCTTTGTTGCTCTTCATTTTTGCTATGCTTTTTGTGGCTAAATGTGCATCCTATCTTAAAAATTTTGACATAAAGAAAACAGCCAGTGCTACTGAGCAAACAGGTAACTTCAAGGCACAGTGGCAAACGAGCCACCCGAGAGCGTACATGCCTCTTCTCTTCTACACAAACTTCTAAACATAATTTCATATAGGTATATAATAACACAGTTGCTGACACAATGACTAAGAATATGGGTCACACACAACAGACCCAGTGGGTTACCAATAAATGATTTACCCTATTCTGCTTGCTTTCAAGCTAATTCACAAGTACCAGGGAGTCAGGCATTCACGTTCAGTAAACTCTATTTTTTTGTAACTTACCTATTTTTGGACAGACTATTACATCACACTGCCAGAAGATGATACTCCCTCCTCTGAAATTGCCGGCTGCAACAATTAAATACAATGAGCTAATTATCTGGTTTAGTTCCAATTGCCCTTCTTCAGCATAGGTTTTATTTCAGACTTCAATGACTCTTCACCTGAAGACTCAAAACTACAGCCAACCTTACAGGTTTTCTTCCCCTAAAATTTAATCTTTGTTCAAATAACAGTCAGAAAATCCACTGCAATTCCTGAACTCTCAGGAATTCTTTTCTTCCTGTGACTGTTTCTAGAAGACTACCAGTTCTTCTCAGAGAGTAGAGGCAATTGCCTGTATCCTGTGTTACCTGTAAATATTCACTTACTAAGGACCCATACTTTAATTCCAAAACACCATTTCCCGTGAGAGACAGGAAAAGTGAAGCTCTGGACAAGTTGCTCCTCAGATTCAGACCATCAGTTCTAGTTCTATGCCACAGCCAGACTGTGTCTTCCTGGGACGCGATGGCTCTTGACAAAATGGAAGGTCTTTGGCATCTTCCAAACTTAACCTTTTGTCTCTACTGGCTGTTGCTAAGGACATACATTAGCCTTCAGAGACCATATCTAAAAATCACAATTACCATCAATTACTGCAATGAGATTAACTGCTTAATTTACCCAGAATCATTCTTTCTTTGGCTCTGTAACTTAATGAGTATTTTATTGTAACTCATAACACAGAGCACAAGAGAAAGGGACGAGTGTATAATTACAGGATATATTTTTTAAAGTGTAACACTCATATTAAACACAATCTTCAACCTACTCAGACTGAAAATTAAAGAAAATGTAGTAAGTCATTATATTTAGAGTTGTTTGTGGATATATTGTGACTTCAGGCGTTGTAGACTTCTTTCTTTGAAAAGGTCATATTCTTAAAAAAAAAAAAAAGAACAAAACCCCTGCGATTCCTTTTATTTCTTTGTATATCACTATTCTGAAGTGAGAAGCTAGCCAAGGTTTCAGAACTCCAGTGGAGACATCTTCCAGTTAATCTGACCTCTTTTCCAAAAGTAATAACTCACAAAAATTTAAGAGTTCAGACGTGCCCTTGATTTGTTTTAAAGGGCACATTCCGCTTTTGAAAACAACATCAGTTCAGATAACTCCTAAAGCTTTCTCCAATAACAGCATTCAAGGAAAAAAAAATAACAGAAATTTTATCTTTATAGTATTAACTCTTAACCTTCCCTGGTTGTTTTAAGAATCTTACTTTAATTAGACAGGACGTGCAAAATCATGTTGGCTAAGGTTGGCTAACTGATGAAACCTAAGTCTTGCTACACTTTAATACTGGTCAGAATAACGCAGACACTTCTATCTGTGTTACCAAGCAGACTCAGAGATTTTTAGACAGTTAAATCTGTCTTGGTGGCGGGGTAGAAACAAAAAGGAAAGACGATTCTATCTCTCCTTCAATCTAGTTTTTACAGTCTCACATACTCTTACCATAAGTGATTTTTCAGAGGGATTTGTAATCTCCAGTAAGCAGGATGTAGAATTTCTGCTGTACTTCAGCTTATTTTAGACAACTTTCTAACCGCACCCATACAGGACATGGGATTCTTCTTATTACATGCTTGTTGAAACTACAGGTTATAAAATTATTCACAGTATTCCTCTGGTGCCTCCAACGAAGCTAAAAGCTTTCAGAGTAAATATGGCAGCCTTGATAAAAACTCATCTTGGAGTTTCCATATGAGAGAAGGGAAATTTTCCTGGTGTAGACACCATCACTAAACCAATGAAATTCCCAGTGTGGAAGATCAAGTAATCATCTCAACAAATTGTTAATTGCGACTGGAGTCAGCAGTACCATCGTTAAGGACAGACAGTAACAGAAAAGGAACAACAAACAACATGCTGGCACCAAAGAGTCTACCCAGACTCCATAGCAGGAATACAGAACCGCAGAGGTTCTGGAGACCATTGCCCAGGTCTGTATTGGTAAAGCCAAGATCAAAAACCTCCACTGCTCTCTTGTCACCCTCTGAGTTAGTCATTTTATTGCAGAAGGCTGCTAAGTTGGTCAAGTATGATGCCTGCTGCTCTTTTGCGTACCAGGATATTCTAAGTCCTGCCTTCAAATGCTAAATGTGTAAACTAGCTGTAATACAAACCATTAACAACTCCTCTGGAGTCAGCTGGCAGAGTCCAAAAACTGAACGCTGTAATAACGCCTACTGTGATGCGAACAGCTTTCAGAATTCTGCACTGAGAAAATTTCCATCTTCATATGCACGACCCCTACACGTCCCATTCCAGCACAGCTCCTGTCTGAAAGAATGCGTGCTTCCATCAAAGACGTAAAACATTTTCAGGAGACAGCTTGACAAGGACTTTATTTACACAGCTGTGTGTCCATGGGTGGTAGTTCAGAGTATTCGAAGTACTCTTATAAAATACTCGCTCAGATGACAGAGATGTATCTTCTGAAAAGAAATATATTTTTAATCTTAAAGAGATGGCATCCTGCAAGTCAGTTATGGAAAAAGATCTACATAGCCAGCTGATCTCCCCCTTAATAACGCACCAGAAAAGAAAAAAGAGCATTACAGTGCTATGTGTTCTCAAATAAAAGTGTCCAAAGCAACGTTCAGAAGTACAGTGACTCCAGCAGAGTCAGAAGTTAGCTTAGAGCCCAGAGATTAACATGGTGAATGCATGAGAACTAAACTGCTTATGCCTGAACCAGGGGTGAGGAAACAAGAACAAAAAATAAACACACTTATCTTACACCAAACACATTAAAAAGTAATTAAAAATTTAAAGGTAAAATGAGCAAAAGAAGATGCAACCGCTGCTATTTCTTTTGGAAGACTGTTTTCCTGCTGTTTACTACATCCAACAGCCAAGATCACCAGCCCACATGTATTTTTCTTTCTCAACTATGTCCTATTTTTTTCTGCATCGATAACACGCTATTCTGCCCTTTGCTACACTTTTACACAATTTTTCTATTTTACAGCTGGCACACATATAGTCTACTGTAGTCCTTGTTAATCTTTCAACTAAACTAATCCTTTGATTATTTCAGTGACATCTGAGTACTGAATACCAACATGACCTTTATTTGAAATTGGGCTACAAAAGGTATATAAAACCCGTGTCTAATAGGAACATCGTACTTTCTAGTTTTCCAGAACTGTAAGTAAGTACCGGGCAAACTGCTTCTCAGACATTTTAATGTAAATATTTTTAAAGAGAGAGAAGAGAGGAATTATCTTTGATCTTTGGCTAACTACACAGTTAGATACAGGTAGACCTTTAAGCAGAAGTAGCGATATACATTCATATATATGTGTATATATATATATATACACACATATACACACACACACATTTCTAAGTTTATATTCTAAGCTCTGGAGTCTTTTTATGTATTCCGAATTCATCACCAGAATTTCCAAACACTAAAACCAATCTTGCCCTTTCTTTCTTCATATAATTGTAACCATTTAAGCGGGGTCTAAACACCAGCCCATCTGAAGGATATCTGCACTGATGCGATAAGGCTAACAGCTCTGCAGTATAATAAAGCTCCAATTTATTCACCTGCAAAAGCAATATGGTCAAAAGTGGCTTATTCTAGTAACAAGCCTGAAAACGACAACTCTACAAATGGTCCAATCTCAGCAAAATGGGCTTCGCACTATAAAAACTTCTCTATTGGACTAGAGAAGTTCTGGTCAAATGAGACCTGCTTTTGGCTTGGCAAGCCAGGAAACTCTACTTCCACGTTCCAAATCGGTGTTGAAACTATCCGTTTGTGTCCAGTTTCTTGACCTCTATCTCCCATATAATAAGAATAGCTTACTGGAGGAAAATCTAATTCAGACACGTACAGTTGTTTCAGAAGAAGTGAACATTACAGAACATACATAAGGTTGGACAGAAATACCACTTGCCTCTCTTCTTGAAGTGAAGAGAGCAAACAGTACCAAGCAAGCCTCACAATTCTGTTCTACGGTAGGAAAACAGTTTTCCTGATTCATCTTTATTGTTCTATATATAGATGTTAATAAGTGACAAAAAAATTATCTACTCCTTTTCAAATTCAGCCACAGAAATATTTAGTTAGCAATGCTTTAGACTGTGCCATATTATTTTAGCTACTTATCAAGGTGGTATCTGCTACAATCTCATTTTTACCAAAGCACTGTAGAAAGCAAAACTTCTCATGCAAAATTCATGGAAGGACCTTGTCATTGTCTCTAATCAAAAGGAAGCAAATAAATAAATAAATACTGCCATAGAAATCTATCTCTTTCCTCCTACATACATAAATAAAGAACTAATGCTTCAAGATAAACCTTCAGAAATCGAGCTCATCATTCTCTTACTGACACAAAATAGTTAAATGACAAATACACAGAAATAAACCTTTGCCTGCTCTCTTTACATGAGGTTACATTTGCAGCACCTACTACTAAATCCTCTTTCTTTAGAGACAAAATCTGGAGCTGTTGCTGTACAGGGTCTCACCTTTTGTATCTTTAGTGGTCTTAGTTTTATTCCCTTACTTGCTGGGCTGATCTTTTGAAATAGTAGCATGAATTTGGCTGTAAACAGCCACTAAGTGTGTTCATTTAAAAAGTCTCAAATGGGTAAAAAGAAACATGCTCTGAACATTGATAGTTACTCACGCAGCATAACCAGCTGAAAAAACCCCAGAACAGTACAAGGATAAACCTCTTTGTGAGTAAATCAAACACACAGAATTTGGCCCAAGGATCAGTGCCACAGCACATGGCAACGAGACAGGCTTAACTGATTGCCTAAACTCAAATATGGATTGATGTTATTTTTGCTTTGCAGTCCAAAGATAAGTTCAAAATAATTCAAGACAGATGTCTTGAAAGGACAAAAAGGGAATGACAGTCCTCCGCAAGCTCTCGCCCATTACAGCAAATGGCACTGCATGTTTGTTTATTAATTGTTTAGCAAACAGCTCTGTCTGGGTAAGTGAAATCTGAACATTCTTATCCAGCAATACATTACTGAGTGATAATAAGTACAGGCTAACACAAATTTGGCAGTGAATAATTCATAGTTGGACTGAATTTGTATCCACTGCTGCTGTTCCTTCAAAATCCATCAACATTGTCAAACACTGTAATTGTAGTAACACCGGTATCAATCCAAAGCAGTAACTAAAACTTGAGGTGACTCCCGAGCTGCTTTAGACAGCTTCCTATACGGTTCTGACTTTATTTTCTCTTAGTCTGGAGCATTTCTAACGTTCCCTGCTGGAAATCATCTATCAGATTAATGAACACAGTCAAGGAAGGCTAACCATAGGGGTGGAGGAGGGATGATATGACTCCTTTGTTACTCACGCAGTGGAACTACCCATTTTTCAGTAAATCTGACAGACTCCTAACATTAAATTAACTGAAAGGAAAACCTCATGTTGAACTGTGCTTTCGCATACATATCAAACAGCCTGTGAAATGTCTCAGATTTTACGTTCAAATCCATTAAACATGCTGGAAAAAAAAAAGTATAGAAAATTCAGGGTTGAATATGTGCTCACAGAAACCTTCCATACTTTGTCAACTTCATAGCTGAATTGATCCATGGGGTGCCAAGCAAATCACTGAGCATACTAAACAGCACGGCATGGCATAAATGGAAAAGCAAACCAAGTGAAATATGAATATTCAAAGGACCTTACCATGTAAACCAGTTTCCTAGCTAGCTCTCAGCATACAAGCAAGCACATGGATGTAGGCCAAGAAGCAAAGACTCCTCATGGGAAGTCAACAGGTATTTAACAGAATGACACTTCAGAGCAATGAAGAAATGTGATCGTTTACTCGATGGAGCTGCGTTTTCTAAGTGGTTGCATAAATGCGTGTCATCAGCAGGATCGCATATAGCGGATCATCAAGTATTCGATTGCAAACTGTAGCATGGTAACAGGCTTCTGATTGAAACAGAGGAGCCTAATTTGCGCCCTCTTGATAAAGAACTATACACAACTATGTAAAAGTCAGTAGGAGGAGGTTAATGGCAGTGAACTAGAATAAAACTAAATGTCACTACATCTTACTTTTCTGTAAAACCTTCTAAGTAGATAAGACATGTGCAGGAAGCTGTAAAATGTGCCCTTTGCTTACAAGAAAAAGGTCAGTTCTGTGCTAACAAATTGTAATAGGTTAGTCATAAATGATCATATCAGCAGCTGAAATACGGTACCTTACACGTAATTTAAATATTGTTACAACTACTTGAATCACCGAGAAGCACAGTGCAAACATTCTGTATGCATTAAAATGATGTAATTCCTAAAAGTATGAACATGATACCGTGAAAACAGAAAAAAATAGCAGTCTTACAGCAGTGAAACATGCCTAAATAACAAACTGTACAGTGGCCTTTGGCATTATGGACCAGTACAAGAAATGCTTTTACATATTCTGCGCAGTGATTCTCTGCTGCTTTAAGAGACCAACCTCACAGAACAATCAATTCTACTGGTTTTCAAAGCAATGAAGGAGCAGAGGTTCTGCAGCTCCTTGCACACACCACCTCTGAGAGCTTAAGCTTCCTTTGCGCTATTCCTAGCACACCGTTTTACACAGAACAACACAGGACACACAGCAGCAGACTATTACCTTCCACTTCTCTCTCAAGAAATAAAAATGAGCACCACGGAGCAAATACCATAAGTCCAATGCCACAATCCAATGCCACAATCCAATACTGAGATGGTGCTGTTAGGACAAAAGAGTTCTTGGCATAAGCGCAGGTGAAGCTTTTGCTATGCACCTATTATTTTTGTGTCCCCGAGTGTTATTATTCAAAAAAGCTTTTATCAGCTGCATGGTTAGTTCAGTATTTCCTGATCTTGGCTCTGTTAGATCCCTAGTAGCAGGTGTCCCATTCTAAGAGGGTTCAAGTTAGGGGGTGAAGTCAGGCTTTGCTAAGAAAAATGAGTCTGGAGCTCCCACCTGCTCAGAAAAGCCAGAGTTAATAGTTCAGAATATTCTTAGGGGTATTTCCTAATGATTTCTTCCACTGGTACAGCACATAACACACAATACTAAAAGGCTAATTGTTGATATTATTTTAATTCACATTCATTAGCAAGCCTGTTCAATAAGGTGGAGCTTTTTTTTTCCTTTGAGCACTGTATACAGTCATGTATTTCAAAGCTGACAGACTCCTTTAAAGATCAGATGCATACGGAGAATACGCATGTTGCTGAGGCAAGAACATGTGTATTCCGCTCTAACACGCACTCATAGTACAGTAACATTTACTCATGCTAGTACTTTACAACATACAGGAAAAGGACATAACCAGTAAGCAGAATCGCTGTTGCTATCAAAACAGGTCCCCTCTCCACCCGAACTGGAACAGTTTGCTCTGAAAAACCTTTTTGAAATGGCATTTCCAGTGTAGCTGTTACAGTGCTAAGTCTTGCTGGGGTGGCTGCTCAACCTGCACAGCAGGCTGTGCTAGGTTCTATCACTCCCAGGTGTAACAAGTCATTTACCTACTAAAGGCTTCGAAAAGAGGATACAAAAAGACTAAGGTAGTCAATGGTTCTTCTGTCCGTTTTGAAAACTTAACTTTGATATCCTTACAGTCCAAGTCCACTTGGATTATGCAGAAAACACTGGTTTTAACTTTACATGTACATAAAAAGGCTAAAGGAAGGTCATTTACAACGTGCGCTGGGTTCATGGTGAATGGACCATCTCACAGGTCACAGGAAAAACAGTTCTTGCAAAACAGCATGATCTGTGTTCAAGTCAGAAAACAGAGAAACACAGTTCCCATTCCCCACTTCTAGGGTTATTAAAGGAGATACTAAAGAAAAAAATAATACTCACGAAATTTCTGCTGATATTTCCAGTCACTTTTTAATTTTTATCTCTAGTTATATGAATAATGAACAACTGAGGTGAAGTGAGGCCAATGAAATGCCCAATTTCTCTTTAGCTAAACCAGGTTCTGAATGACTCTGATTAAGTTATTGCTCAAAATTTCTTAGCACTACATCTTCTTTTATTTCTTAAGATTCTACTTCTCTAGTCTCTATCCAAGAAGCTAGTTTTCACACAGTAACATCACATAAAAACAGTGCCAGTCCTAGTATTTGTATTTTTAATAATGTCTCACTTGAATCTGTAATTTTTAAATATACATTTACTATTCAGCCTGTAATTTTGTAGTGAAATGGGCTCCCCTATCCCCTCCTTTGGGAAGCCGTCTTCCACTTCAAATGGACTTTTGGTTAATACGTCTGCAGTGTTTACTCCATAGTCAATGTACTGGTACTTCATATTAGAATTTGTCCCACAACTATTTCACGTTTGCTTGTGTGACAAGCTGGCTTATCCAGGGAGCCAACCGAACTGCCTCCTTTTTCAGTATGGTCATTTGATAAATAAACCTATATTCTAGTATACAGCACTAAGTTGTGCCAGCTGCAGAGAAGACCCACCTGATCTTTTTCTGAATCCTTCACAGGGCAGTTGGGACTGGAAGTGAAGCAGAGGCTGTCTCAAGGTGGTTACCTTTGCAAGGAACATTGTCCATTGCTTTTTTACTTTAATCTTTTAATCCTACTAATCCCTATTACATACTCTGGGGTTTTTTTTTTTCCTGCGAGTAAACTGATGCTTCTACCCCTACCAAGACACTTGCTGCTCTGTCGTGCTTATTGTTTACTCTGCTCTATTCAAAAGTACAATGTTTGCAATAAGATTCAGAGGGTTTGATGGACCTTGAACTAATCTAAGCTGGAGACTTAAAAGGCATTTTCAACCTAGTAATGAATTTCCTTGTGACAGTGATGACTTTATGATGGAATTTTAAAATTTACTGAAAGATTACATGACAGAATTTTCTGTGATAACAGCAATGAATTGAAATAGGAGGGATTTCCATTAGCACCAATATTCCTACACAATCCTAAAAAATGCCTTATTTTGAATAAAATAAAATATCTATTACTTCGCAAAACTGATTTCCAACTACTTCTAAGTGGAGATTGTGATAGGAGCTGAAGATGGCTATTGTTTGTCAAATAGAGTTTGCATACACAAGTTTTACCCTCTGAGGTGACTGAAATCACAGAGTCCAGTATTTCTTCACAAGGAGATCACATAAAGTGCCTCGTGTTCATCCTCCACCTCTCAACACATACAAACACAAATGAACTCACTAGATATAATGCCAGATGGCTGTGAAGCTTACAAAGCTATGTTTATCAAGAAACACTCAAGACTTCCTAATGGGTTTTCTTGCCATAAGACGCTTCATCATCTTCACAAATTTATTTTCCGTAGACAAAATTTAATTTGTTGCAGACAAGATAAAAAGGTCATAAACAAAACATTGTCATTCGGTTTGCCCTTTAAAGTCATTTCAAAATATGATATATGATCTGCTTAATTATGTTAGAATTTGGTGTGACTGTATAACTTCTCCAAGATACGCCTGTTTGACACGGTAAGCATCACTGATCAGCTTAAAACATGCATCACTGTCCCAGTGAGAAGTCCAACAGAACACAACAAACACAGCATACTGGTGCATCGCTGGGAACTAGGTATGCTGAACATTCCCATCAGCTCTTCTGAATCATAAAACAAATATGAATAATTAAGAAGTATGAACATAAAATCTTCTTGTCACAGGGCATAATGGTGCGCAGAGGGGAAACTGAGTCAAAAATGGACTTGATTTCCTTCACACAGCCATTTTACCACCCACCTGCTGTCAGCATGTTGTGGGTATTTTAAGTTTGAGAAAGTTCAAAAAGCATGTAAGTTCCCAGAAAAGAAGTCCAGAGACAAAAATACCATTTCCTGGTCTAGGAAACGGAAGAACAGAAGACATCTGTTCACAAAACAGATTTTTCCCCTCCAGTTTTTCCTCATCTAATACATACCTATGGAAACAGGTAGTGTACCACTACAGTTTCCACACAGTCCTATTAGTATGGTAGATGTGCTAACGTACATCCAAGAATCAGATGACAGTATAGAGAGTACACTGCAAGAAAAATAATTAGGTCTGAAATTAAATGGAGACAAAAGCCTAGAAAATTCTTCTCTGCACCTATGGCAAGATACTTGCAAATCACGTAGTGGTTTCACAGATGCATTTTTCTTCAAAGTAATGAAAATAACTTGACTTATTGAATGAGTCAAGTATCTCAGCTAGAGTCCTGCTCAGCACTCTTTTAGGACTACAGTCGTCTTGGCTCTGTAATACAGGAGCATCTGGGTACCTCTCACAGTTACATGTTGTAGCCTTAGTGGTCAAGGAAGGTGACATTACTATTGGAAATGAATGAAGTGCTAATTAACAAAATGCAGAGTATAATCAAGGTGGCAAAGCAGTGGTAAAACTTTTCTTCCAAATTAAAGAGGAGTCGAGCCAAGTTTCTGAAACTTTGAGAATTTATTGTAATTGTGTTTTTAATGAAAGCGCATGGCCAAACATAGGCAGAAATACTAATGTGTTGGGCTCATATCTGACCCCTGGAAAAACCTCTTAAGCAGCTGCAGTTTTTGAACAATGTTCTACTTAATGAACTAACAATGTCTTTTAGGCTACATGAAGAAATGTCCCAGTTCAGTCAGGACAGCTGAGATGCCCTAAGGAGAATATATTTATGATGCTATTTTTACCAACTTTACTCCTGGAACTGATATTTATTTTTATTATTCCACATTCTCTTTTGGTGGAAGTGTGAAGAACAAACAAGCCAGGTACCCATTAGGTGACCTGATGCAATTACTCGAAGTTAAAATCTGGTTACCTTTCTCTTTCAGGAATTGGCGCAAAAGACGAAGCCTATCCTTCAGCAGATAGGCACATTGGATTTTAGTTTGTTTCTGTGCAAGCATTCATTTTTAGATATAAATTCTCTTGATTTGATCAATCCTGCTTCCCTTCACCAGCTTTACAATCTTTTTGGACACTTAGTAGATGCTGATTAAGAGCTCTGTTTGACATTGTAATACCACCAATTTCAGGTGGGGTCTCTTCTGTCCTTGCTGTTCCCACCCCTCTTTCTATTTCCCCCCAAGTACATAAACTGCTTTATTGCAGGCCGATCCCTGTAAGTGGTTACTATTTAAGCAAAGACCTCAAGAGTACTTAAATCTTTTTGAAATAGGTCTCCAATATTCTATTTCACATTTAACCTTTCATTACAAGAAGATAGGTACAAAGTGGTTTAGTCCTTTATTATGATAAAGACTTAAATGAGTTCAGCTATCAGTTTGTTGCTAAGTGGCTATAAGAAAGGTAAGAGTAATTGTCAGAAATGAGCACTGTTTCTCACTACTCAATGGATTTGAAATATCCTCAACTTTTATTACGCATAAAATCTTCATCTTTGTCTGACATTTAAGTAGCAGGAGGCACTTATTAACCCGAGATAATTTCCTGTTTCGCTGACATTATCTCCTGAATTTATATTGTTACAAAAGACTGAATATTCACAAAAAGAACTTGTTCATAGTGCCATTCTGACTATCTGTGTTCAGTTCCAAAACTACAGGACACTTCATTTTGTTGTTGTTGGGTTTTTACACCTTGTATAGCCTGGAGTAGAGATAAAAGGCCGGGTGGAATTTTTCAGCTGTTCATTTTTTTGCTGTTGGTTGGTTGGTTTTAAAGGGACATCATTAGAATATTTTACATCTTTCAGAATGAGTAAACGGCATAGAAATCCATTAACTGCTTTTAATGGGCAAAACCACAGTAAAACTACTGAAAGTTTTAAGTAGCTAAACATCATGCACAGGCTTTGGGTTCCCTCAAATCCTAATATCCTTTACAGTTAAAGTTTGACGTCAGCCTTGTTACAAGCCAGAGTTCCCGTCTTTCCTGCAGAGCAGGCGGCCATGCTGCCTGGCCAGCCACGCTACAATGGCTTTTTAAGTGTTTACCATTCAAGCTAAAAATGCGTGCAATGCATCTGGTCATTCTTAATTGCCACAGGACTGACAACACAAAGTACACAGCAGCACTAACACCACTGAACAGATCTCACCACAGAGCGAGAGAGAGAGAGTGGGTGGGTGGGTACCTGCTCTGCATGGAAGAGCCTCACAAGGTAACATTTAGACAGAACACCCCTCCAAGCACAGAACAGGATGCACACGGTTGTTGGAAACATGTTTGGCTATTTTTAATAGTTAAACACAGAACGGGGGAAACCAGGATGCTGGTGATGCACGTGTTTGTCCGAATCAGTCACTCCCTGCAACCCAACCCCTGACAACCAAGAGCAGCAGAGGCTGGCGCAGTGTTCAGACTGGCTGGTGTGGAGAGTCATTTCAGCCATCCAAACATACACACACACACACTTCCTGCAGGATCCAACCAAATTATTGTGTTGCTACTGTACAAAGCGGTTTAGCCATAATTTTTTGCAGAAAATAAGATTATGATCATCTCATTCAGAAGACCAAAATACCAAGGGCGACTTCTCTCCCTGAAGAATGTGGAAGAGAACGCTGGCTTCACTGCAAAGGACAAACCCTGCATATACAGCACTGCTACATCCCAAAGTGCTCACCTGTAAAACCCATTTGTACTGCCCTAAAATGTTCGTCCATCAGGAAAGGTGGCCAATGTACATAGTATGTGAAAGGATGTATTTCTAAATGAAGTCAATATGGTTAATACAGTTATATGTTACATTGTGCAAGAGCTTTAAAACACTTTTTCTTCAGGAACTGCACCAAAAACTATTCTTAAAATTCTTTTTCTCTTTTACCAAGTTAACTTACACATTTACTGTCTGATATAACTCCAAATAAACTCATGGTACTATGCCTTATTAGTCATTCCAAGTGCATTTACATTTCTTTAACACTACCATCATCGTGTTATCTTTGCATAATCCAGTATATAGACATCAATCTCACACCTCTAGAATTCCGCAAAAATCTTGTTCGGAATTATATCATTAATGTATCACAAAAAATCTTACCTTTCTTTCTACTTCTAAATACCAAAGTCCAGTCCAAATAAATACAAACACCTCAAAGTCACTTGGAAGGAACAAACCACCCACTATCAAAGCTGACAAACCATTAGATATACCTTTCACTTTCTATCATCACCCTCTAATTTTACCCACATTTAAAAATATTTTTTCTGAGTCAGACTGAGTCACAAAAATCAATACTTCAGAATGCCCAAACTAATCTTAGCAATAGTGATGCATAGGGAGATGAAAACACCACTTGTTCAGAGAGCACTAACATGGGAAGCTATTCAGATCTCTTTGTACTGCACATATCTTACACCCCAAATTATTCCTGTAGGACAGAATACTAAAAAACATTCACTTCCTTTATGGCCAACACTTTTCTTAAATCCTTTCATAAGCAAATAAGGCTCCTGGAGCATCATTCAGACATAATTTACTGCCATCAGTAGTTTACTCCCTGTTATATTAAAACTGATGAAAGAATAATTAAGTCTTGACTCTACAAAAGACATTTTTTTTCCACAGCCACATTGTGTTTTAAATTTTCTTTGTGACTGTGCAACAGATGCCTCGGCAGTGCTGTTTTGTGCCTGCTACTCTGCGATGTGGAGTTCGTTTCACAACCTGCTGAGAGACCAGTCAGCCAGATAGGAGCAGCAGAAAAATGGGAACTTCATGAATAAACATTTGCTTAAAAATCACATTATTTCATCATTTTCTCTTTCTACTGTGGTTACTCCACATCTGTAAATTGAACTAGTACCAAGCAAAACCTACTGCAGTGCTTTAGTTTCCACTGGCAGAGAGATTTATGTAGGCCCACAACACACATTTATATAACAGCAGTGTCTCCAAGCTCGCAAACTTCCCATCGAGATCATTATTTCATCCCTTTGGGTGTTCCAATCATCCTCCATTTTTTACCAAGACTAAGCAAGGAAAAGAATAAATAAGAAGGTGGGATAAAGAATAAGAAAAATATTCTCATTTTCAACATTCAGATGTCTCTTTATAAGTTCTCAAGCATTAACAGGAACAGATTTATGCTAAAGAAGGACAGCATGTATTTCTTCATCTCAGAAAAATTAATTAATTTTCAGAAATTACTACTAATTGCAGATAACCAATTTGAAACGCATTTAAAGTGTGACATTTTACTATGTGTCTTAAGAATTAGGTGCTACTTTAATATTTAAATGGACATTTAAAAGTATGAGGCACTTCAAGAGCATGGCCATCGGCTTTAATACTCAAGCAAAGGAGTAGTCATGCAAAAACCTATAAAAATGTCTCCTCCAGTTCATCTCCTCCTACTTTTTATCTTGCCATTCTTAAAAATAAGAAGAATAAGTATTAGGAAAAATATTAGCAAAGAAGTTATCCTAGAACATCTTCTGAAAAAGCCAAGGGGTAATCTAGTCTGATTATAGAAATAAATTTACAGTTTTCTTCTGTTTTATTCTCAAGCAACCACATACCACAGCAACTGTCTACCACATGAGGAGAAAAATTCCAGAAATAAGCATTTCTTTCACTCCATAAAAAGAAAAATTGCTAGGAAAGATTGTGTATGTCTACAGCATGCAGAAGACTTCTTCATTAAAATGTTCATTTTAAAGGAATTTCTAGCAGTCAATATTGATTGAGTAGTGAGGTACTTATACTATTTTAATAGTTGTAATTTATTAAATACTCTATGTGTATATTCTACCTTCATTATTAATGTGTGTTTTTTCCTCATTATTTTTATTTTTCCATGCAAGTCCTCCTTTCTCACCTCCTGTAACCCCACCTGTCTCACTCTGCTTGGAATATGCAAATAAGGAATATTAAAAACTAAACACAATATGAATTTTGATTGGGACTGTTCTAAAACATGATATGAATGTTACTAAACAGCTGTCCAAATCCAGCTCACAATAACTTCCCTACAGTAAGAAATATACCACCAGTATTATCCAAAGAACAAACTACAGATATGATTCCTCTATCATTTTTGAACAACAAAAGACATAAATCTACCCAATTTCATGCATCAGTGATTAACACTGTGCAGACCATGAAGCAAGATGTAAAGCTGAACACAGCACTGGAAATGACCAGACGCAGATAATCTCTTAAATCGATGATTTAATAATAGAATAAAAGACAACCAAATGAACTGAGAGTCAAGGAAGGTGGAGATACAAATGACCTAATTCTGCTTAACGAAGAGCAGGTATGACAGAAAGCATTAGCTCTGCCTTTCTCCCTTCCAAAATGTAAGCTTTACTCTTGTCGCTAACTCTTCCTAGTCTTTGAAGTCCATCCCTGACCAGACTGCAGAAAGTATACACATCGTAACAACCAGAGAAATTCCTAGACTCAAACTTATTGAACACATGCTCTGAATGACAAAGCTCCAGGATACAAAACAATGACTTGTTGAAGACTAGCTTACCAGAAGGACAGCTTACCAGAACTCCAAGTTTCTTGAAATGAAAGAATCAAACCATTTTCTGATGCCTTCAAGTATATAACTGTGGGAAAGAATACTGTGGCAGCTGGAGTAACACTGAATTATCTTCATAAACTTGCCATTCTTACAATTTAATATGGCTCATAAAAAGATCTAGGATACAAAGATTTTAATGTTCTGGTTGCCTAATATTCCTTTTTGCTGTCGTTTGTTCTTTTTGCAAAGGTTATCCCAAATCCAGTTCCACACCCTTACTAACTAGAAATATTAAGGTCAAACTCTATCTCTCCCTGCCAGAGTATAATGCAAATCCAGACTGATTCTGCCATGTTTTTACTAGACATCTACACAACTCTGGACTCCCTCCAAGAGGGGCTAAGAGAGAACAGTGATACTACTGTAATCACAAAGCTTTTCACTGGGAGACCTCATCACACTGTCTCTTGAGAAATGACAGACCTTTCTAAAGAGCTTACAGCTCCCCAGCATTGCTCCTTAAAACCCCGATTTAGTCTTACTGTTAGACTGGCTCTAGTCATATCTTACCAATCAACATAATTGTTTGATTGCCTGTCTGCTCTGGAGCACTTTTGACGGTACTTGGAAACTCCTTGAAAGAAAAGAGCTAGAGATGAGCCAGCCTCCCCGCACATGAATATGCCATTTTATACAGCAGCACCACTGACCCACTGGGAAATGACAGGAGAGAAGAGTTTACGTAAGCTTCATTCTGAAAACATCCCACCCCACCGATGTCATACAGCTCCCAAGACATCATACTGTTCCATAACAAAATATTTAATCACTGTGCTTGCTCTGGACATCATTTTTGAGGTCTAAACCCACCACTTCAATGCCACTACAAAACCCATGTCTTGAACACGATAAAGTTGTCTTAGTAAATGGAAGTTCCTACAGCAGCTGCATAAGTTTCTACTTCATTTACTAACCAATCAGCAAGATCAGTCCAGCGAACAGGTATTGCTACATGCAGGTGAAGAACTCAGCAAAGTGTAAGACCTCTCCCTGGGATGGGATTGTTGCATGGAGTGTGTTACACAGCGTTGGTATCCATCCTGAGGGCATAAAAGGGCATAAAGTTCTTGACAGAATAAAAGCAAGTTATTTTCCAAGGAAAGCTTTAGAAGTACACCTTCCGAGACCTAATGTTCTGTTGAAATAGATACAATGGTAGAAGCTCCCTGTAGTGGTGACTGTCTTTGCTTTTTTTACTAGGTTCTTTTTAAAATCTTCCTACAGAATTCATTTTTGGCTGACACACTGGAGCAAAACTCATAGTTTGGGAGTTCCAGGTTGGGAGGAAGGTTATCAAATTGTCATTGATCAGTTTACTTGCTAATCTATCTTTCCACCCCAAATTTTTGTGCCCAGCAGCAGGGAAAGCATAGTCAGAGGAGAAACAGGGAGACAGGGGCACCAGCCCCATCCATGAGCAGCAAAGAAAAACATTAACTTCAGCAGCAGAAGAAACAGAGGTCACGAAAGAAGAGGAAAACACAGGCATGACAGCATGACAATCCCAGTCAAAAAGAAAAAAATTGCAATGAAGGAGGGGAGAAGCTCAAGGGCAATGAGGTGAAACTCAGAGGAAGCGGAACAGAGATGGATATCACAGAGGTAAAGGATCAAGGGAGTTGGAAGGAGACACACTTTTTATAATACATCTCCCTTTGCTGCAAAAAGGTGACTTCAACTCTGAGAAAATGCCTGTGTTTCTACAGACTATCCATCTCAGGTGCTGTAAAGGCCACACTGAATACATATGCCTGAAAATAATTCATGCTGTGGTGTAGTGACACAGTAAACAAAGATTTAGGGACAGATTATGACAGCTAAATGACTGCAAGCACTAGCCTTAAGAGCATTTCAAATTTGTTCAAAAATTGTGACAACTAGCTTTAGGACATCAGCTTTCCCATCACAGCGCCTGCTCTACTCTAATTCTGTGCCCGTTTATTTATCCTTGACATCCAACACATAAGTGTGACGTGTACAGTAGGATATAAAAGTTATCCCTAAAGTAATAAAGATTCAAACCAATTGTTAACAAGATGGTTTAGAACTGCAGTATTTTTTCAATTTTTTTATTACTGATAAGAGCAAAAATACTTCCTTATGGCATTTGGTGTCATTTATGTATACAATTATACATGACCACACAGCAGTATTTGTTTTGGGTGACAATTCTCACGGTGTAATTAGTAAATACAATTCCTGTCAGAGAGAAACATTTTCCTTACAGTTTTCAAAACAAAAATAAAAGGCTGGTGAGTTTTTGTGCCGTTCAGAATTCACACAGCATACAGGACCATGGAGAAACAGCGAAGCGAACAGCTATTATACAAAAATTAAAGTCTCAAATCCACCTACAAATTATTTGACAAACTAGTTGGTAAGAGAAGAAATTAATGATTAATGGTGCAAACTGTGACACCCTGAAGACTGTAACTGTTAACCTTCATGAAAAATTTGGAGTAAATCCAATGGGTTATACTTGCCTGTGCCAGTACAAAAACCGGCGTTGAACCTTTCAAGTTCCTCCAACAGTTCTGAAGTAGAGCTCAGCTCACCTGCTTTGTTAAGGCTCACACAGACAGGATTACAGGGAGATGACTTCAGTTGCTACCCATTATCAATGTATGTACTATGGCATATTATATACTAGGTTCAAAAAAACTGAGTTCAACATACATCTGTGTATGGGGTGCATCTACTCTCTTACATGTCCACCACAGAACTGAGCTAGAAAGACACAGTGCAAACTTAAAGCTCCTTTTAGTAATGAAACTTCTGCTGTCTGGTTATTAATAACACAGTGTTTGGCTCAACAAGGATATAATTAACATTTCAAATGCAAGCATTATAAATTACCGATACTTTGGGCTTATAAATCTCTGTAGTGTTTTCTAATGAAAATAAATTGAATTGACATTGTTTCTAAAGGAGTTGACTCATTTCACCTTCACTCTTAGCAGCTGTTTAAGCTCTCTGTCTGTCTTCTGGGAACATTTGAAACATCTTCCTAGAAATCATGACTTTAGTATTGCCCAGTGTCATAAAGCAAGCAAGTAAAAAAAAAAGTCCATAAATATTGGATATATGCATGACCCAACTATGGAGATTTAGTAACTTTACATTAAAGATTTAAATAATTACGTTAGGCTTTATGGATACATTAATATTTCTATTACGCTACTTGATCATCCCTAAAATTGCAACTTCGCTAAGGGGTCCCCACCTCAATAACCTGGTCCAGTGTGATTAGAAGAGCTACATTTAGTTTCTGTCATAAAACACAGATGACAGAAGCCTGGTAAAACAGACTTAAGACTCAGCTGGTGTTAAGCAGAAGACAAAGTTCCTGGAAATTAAAACACTAATAAAACTGTAATAGCATCTACCTTCTCAAAGAAAAAAGAAATGGATTTCCAAGAACTGGATATAGTACCAATACTTTGTTCTGAAGTGTTTGGTTAGACGGGAATGGGGTTCACCCTTTTCCATGTCACAAACCCAGGATGAATTCCACCAATCCGACATTTCATTTCTCCTGAATGGGGATCATGAAAAGTCTTAAGCAACCTTAAATCTTCACATCTGCCTGCATAATACATGTGTAGAAGTTTTTACAAATATTTCCATATTTTAAAAGCTTGTTATGGGCAAAATTTAGAATCACTCCCCCCCAAATCTTCAGACACAGAAGGACATCCTCCAGGTAATCCAAAACAGAACACGAAGCTTACCAGAAATCAAGCATCTGATAATGCCAACTCCTTCATTGCTGCGTCTCAGCATTTTCTTCAGTCACAAAATTTTGGAATATTGCCTTGCAAAACGCTGTGGTTTTCTTAAGTGAGTAGAAACATCCCCTCACAGCTACCTCCTTCTACATGTGAAATTTATCCTGGTCTTTCTTAGAAGATAGTGTGCTTTCTAACACAAGAAGTGAATACTATCCAGCTGCTCCACACTGTAAGAACCGTTCCCAACAGGAATGAATTCTGTTTTGCAGTTAAGTGTGCAGCAGATGAAAGAGTCCCACACACCTGAGATCAAACAACCCTCTTGATCTTCACAGAGATGACAGAGCCATTTTTTCTTCTAGAGAAGAGGAGGTATTAAGTCACAAAAATTGACTGTCAATATATTATTTACTTCCAGAGGGTGGTTTTTTTGACTTTGATGTCACTGATTTTGGAGTTCTAGTAAGTTTTACAACAACATCATATCATGACTTTTGTACAATCCTACCAAAATGAAGAAGTGAGTGTTGAAGAGAAATAAAGTTAGGCAGAAGGAGATGAAGAGAGTAACTGCTGTGGTTCGGGTATTTTTGGAATATACTTAGGAATAACTCAGAGAAACAAGTTCAGTACCTAGGGTACTGAATTCAGTAACCAGGGTTACCAGCCTGGGAACAGCTTCAAGTTAAGAAGTTCAATTTTTAGGAGAGGCAGAAGAGTGCAACCCTCCTTGACATCCCAGATCTTAGCACACTGGAGAGGATCTCATCCGTCTGGAGTTGACCCAAACTACGGGGGTTTTTTTGTTTTTGTTTTTTTTTTTTACAATGGCTTAAAACTCCTCATTATTTTTGCAATAGAATGTGCATATTCGTCCTGAGGTGTAGTACAGTGTCCTGGACTTGATAACTGAGCTCATATTGTACGCTCAGTGTCTACTCTTAACGATACATGAAAAGGTCGTCTCTGAAGATGCTGAAGGGTTTAGCCTGAAATGAAAGAAATGGGGGAAATGGAACAAATATAGGAAAAACCACAAAAAAAATCTCATTAAACTACCAATAGCCTCTGCCTCTATGTGAGCAGGTGCTTGCTGAGTCAGAAGACTGAGTTCACTTAAGTCAGAAGAGCCAGACTGGAATTTAACCACTAGACAAGTAGTAAATTAAGCAGAGGCTTCAAAGCATAAGCCTCAAGAGAACTCAAAACATTGATTTTCAAAGAACTTGTTTTTTTTTCTCTTTGAGGAACTGTTTTGTTATTCAGAAGCTATAACCTTGTGAGTCACAGACTTATAAAACCTGAATCAAATACATCTCACACGTACGGTCTAATTATTGGGAGATTATTTTGATACACATTATTAAAATCATATCACAATTTGTTAAAATACTTTAATAGAGATGTCTATAAAGCAAATCAGAAGCAGAACTATCACTCAGTAAAATCATTGTGAGGTGATCTATCAGAGAAATGTTTGTGGACTGCTCTGTATTCAGGATGAATTGATCCCCAACACTAGAGCAGCAGAGCAGTTACAAGAAAGACAAAGTGAGTGCATGTGTGTGTATTTATCTGTACACACACAGAAGAAAATCCATACAAAAAATATTGAGTAAATACGGAGGGCTAAAACAACAAAAGAGTTCTGTGAAAATACACAAAACCCCTGCAATCTTATGACATATTAATGGTCATATTTGTCTGTATTTTGCAAATACTATTTTAGTTAGGAAGGAAAGAGCTTTACTGACAAATGTTCTAGGGAACAACCTTCATTTTTAGAGAAAAAACAGACAGCAGAACTAGTAACTGATACTCAGAAAAAGAAAAAGCATGTATTTTCTGCCCTAAACCAGACAAATACAGGACATTTCAGTTTTGATCAAGCAGGCAAAACAGAAGGCTATGCAGAATTAGCGTTATGATGTAAGGAAAAACTGGAAAAAATTTTTCAGCCATTACTCATTTTCTACATTGCACGGAAAGTACTTTATCTAAAGGAAATATTGCACCCAAGACTCTGTACTATGTATTTTATCATGAACAGAAGAATATATAGGGATGTGAAAGAAGTCTTTAGCTAAGCAACTAAGCTATCCTGAGCCCTTTAAGAACACTTTCTCCTATATAACTCAAGTAAGTAATAGCAACTGAAGGTTATTCCAAGATACAAATGCTGCCACGTGGTTGAGAAAGTTATCTCCAAATGAACCCAAGCATATATTTAAGTTCCATCTTTTAACCATTTCCTGTTCTTCTGGTCTGCCTTTTATCTTTTTTAAAATTTATTCATGTGGATATACCTGTATTCAAGCAAGAGCAAATACTTATTTTTACTGAAGGTAAACAAGAATATGTTTTTATTTTATACTGTTGTCCTCTTCTAGGGTGAATACAGCTTTTACATATTTATTACCTTTTTCCTTACCAAACTTTCTCTTTTTTCTATTCTAATCACATGCCTGCAGATTAAGTAAACACAGCCTAACATACACTGAGTCATTTACAGAAAATCTAAAGATGCATCCACCTCAACAGAAGTCATAAAACTTACTTCAAACAACTGCCATTTGGCCACCTCTATTAAAAAGCCATTCCTAGTTTTTCTCTCTCTTGTTCCTATCATTAAGGAGCTACTCAACTCTTTAGCCAGAACCATATCCAAAACCATCCCAACAGGCTTCCCGGCTTCAGGCAGCACAATAAACGGCAGAAGTACCTAAGACTGGCCACTGTGCTAACCAGCACCTAAAATCCAGAGTTACGTAGGTTTTGCAGCATGCTGGAACTACATATTGTACCCACCACTAATGAAACACATGCAATCCAATAAATCACCAGTAATCCTCATTTCCAGAAGGTTCTTTTCTGCATGGTGTAGTAACACACAGGAATTCTTGGGATACCAGAAGAAAAAAGAGGCTTGTCTCACAGACCAAGCCACACAGCTTGCTGATTATCTGTCAGCACAGGCAAGCCTTAAATGTCATCAAACAAGCAATGCTCTACCTTGAGAAGATCCTACTAATGGTCTATCACAGGAATCAGAATGAAACAAATATAGGACTAGAAAAGGTTCAGACAGAAACAATAAAGTAAGCAATTTCTGATGCATTATGTGGAAAGGTTTGACCAAACCCAGGATCATTTGTTTCTTCACCTAGTCTGCTTTGCCAGTTTAAAAATGAACCAAAAAAAACCAACAAAAACAACCCCCAAACCTTATTGGTTTCCATATGGCTTCAGCAGTATATCAAAGTTTATAGACAAGTACATCATTCCACAAATCTTTTTTAATGTATGTTCAAAGTATAGAGGATGCAATGAAATCCTCCCAGTTGCACATGCTTTACTTCGACTTTGTAAAACGACATGTCTTTGTGCATTCAGTATTCTGCACTGTAATTATTAGACTACAAACTGCTTATAGCTCTGTGTGGTAGCATGGAACACTCCGTCATCCTGGCATCCCACAGGAAAAAATTGCAGCAACAGACTCTTCTCCAGCTGATTCTCCAAAAGCTGCCATAGTATACTCTGTTGTCAGCAGTAGAGTAATTTAGTACATTTGGCAGACATTCAGAGAAGTGCCTGGGTTGTACATGCATCTGATGTTGAACCGGGGAAGGAAAGAAAAAAAAAAAAGGAAAGTAGGGGGAATAAAGAGAATTCCCCCTAAAGACAACAAGACAAATAACTTACCAAATCAGGAGGATGGGAAGACAGAAATCCCTCTCCTCTTCTAAATCCAGATCTTCTAACAGCATCACTGATGATTCCATTGTATTAAAGAGAAATCATTAGTAAAAGGCAGTGAGCAAACTTTTCAAGCACCTGGTGAACCACTCTAAGCCTTATGCATGGGTCTCCTACAAGGGAGCCATGGAAGATTATGTAGGAAACACAGCGAGAGTTGTGAGGCAACATATCCAAATATGATAAATATTTCTCTCTATTGCTAGAAAAGGTTTTCCCAACCTGAATCTCAATTTACATGAGAATTTAGAAACAATTAAAGATATATTAAGGCATTTGTTTCTAAAGCACTGAATCACTGTTCAATTCTGGATTACAGTAGAGACTAATGAGACATGAAGGAGAATTAATTTGTTTTTTCCTCAAAACTTTTTAATGGAATCTAAAATAAATACTGTTGGTCAAAGAAACTCACATCCCAAAATAAACAACTCTGTCTGTTTACAAGAAGGAACACCCTACACTTCCATCATGATCTTGTTTTCTCTGGGAAATTAGATTTCTCATACTATGCATGTAACCCTTCATAAAAGCAAGAAAATTTCAGAAACTTCAAGAAAGTAAAATAGTTTAAAAAAAGATTACACAAATTCACTAAAATAGGTCCATAATCTTCCACAGAAATAATCTTTTTCAGAGAAAAGCACTATATCATTACCCGCCCCCAAGTTCTCCATCTCCTGTGCTATACTTAGCTTTTCACAAAACTCATTGAAATAAGATTTATTCTTATGACAAAATGGAACAAATGTCTAACAGTGACAGCCTGCAAAAATTGTTTAGCTTTCTACCAGCGTACACTTTTACAGTAAGATGGATCACAGCTACAAATGGTGAAACGTGATAGAATAGCTGTGCTGTGTGAGGCAAAGTAACGCACTCAAAAATAATTTTTCCAGGAAACTATAAGCTGTCAAGAGAGGTTAACTGGTGTTAGCACTTAATACGAAAGGTGTACTGGTGTCATCAGCCAAAAACCTGCCTCCGCTGATGCAGTAGCCTCCCTTAAGTGGTCTTGAGCTTTCCTTTAAAGGTAACTCAAACCAAATGTAACTAAATCAAACTCACAGAGTTCTGTACTTATAGAGCTTTTGTTTTTGCTCTTAGTAACCACTAAGGGACATGAACACTGTTGCACAGGCAGGTAGCTCGTCTGGACCCTTTGCAGATGAACTGCAGTACCTGAGCACCACAACGCATTCGTGACCGATATTCCTCCATGGGATGTTGTTTTGAAGTACACATTGAACAGCCCATGCCTGGAAATCAGGATGTACTGATGATCACACCAAAGCTGTTGGAAGGACAGAGGTATACACCCCTCACAGGAACACACACGTATGGAAATGGAAGCTGATATCCGCTGTAAATCAGAGAACCAAATTCTGACGTACCATATAATGCTGAAGCCTCCACTGATGCAAGGTCTGCTAAATTTTATTACTGTGCCAGGCTGGGTTTTAATTCTTTTGAAAAAATGTGTAATTTTAGGCCTATCCATCCTCAGTGGTTGGCACAGTTTCACACACTGGCAACCTAGTGGCATCCCAGCCCCTGGGAGCATTCAGGCCAAGGGCTGGAATCAGACATGAGCCTGTCCCGTATGAGAGGGGAGCCTGGCAGCCTCAAGCGTGGTGATGCAGAGGCTGCAGTGAGCGAAGCAGCAAGGTGTTCAACTGCTGCTGCAAGAAGCAACTACAAGGCAATTCCAATTCTCATATAGAGCCTCCAAACCTGTGAAGTCATCGCTACATGATGTGAGCCAGTGTCAGAACACTCTCAAAACACTTTGTAATGCTAAAGGGAAACACACCGATTGCTGAGTTATTGTGAGCCCTTCCTTCTGTAGGAATGTGCTTTCTCTGTCAGAAAAGGTGATGCTAACATTTTAAGACATTGTGGTCCTCTAAAGCAGCAGGGAGAGAGCTTTAATATACAGTCTGGGAAAAAAAAAATAAAAAGAGCCTATCCAGAAGCACAGGGAAAGGTAAAGTGAACAATGCGATTTACAAATACAAACCAACCCAGGTGCTGTGATGGCGTGTTACGATATACAGGAGAATAGTGAGATGAGGAAGAAATCCCTTTCATAATGATATTTCAAGGTATTTTGGTCTAAGTCTTTTGGACTTATAGATGTCTATTTACATTTAGATATCTCAGCCCTTTAAAATTAGATAGTGATAACTCCAAGGTATTTCAATATACCAAATATGGAATCCTGGATCTGTAATAGTTTAAAAGTTTTAACATTTATGGAGAGCACAAAGTCTGTAACAGAAAAACAAGCCACTTATCTAGAAGGGATTTTCTTTACTTCCCCATTAATATTATTTCTGTTTCACAGCCACTATATACACTCATTAGAGAAAATGACTGGCTAATAACTGACTGGTCAATGAGACACCAGTTTTAACATTGAGGCATTTAATTCCTTTTTATCCAGGTTTTCAGAAGTACTGAGCAATAAAGAATGATGGAATCACTGGCAAATAACACATTTTAGGATGCTTTTTTACTTTCTAAGTAAAACCAAACTGCAGGCTGAAAGGAAGAGTGGATTCTCTTCAGGAACCTCCCTATTTTATCCTCATTCCTTTTCTCAAAAGTATTTTACCTACTCATACTGCACCCTGCAGAAAATTAAGCCATAAATCCTGAATTTATTTGATATAAGCAGAAGGGTATATGGAATTGCAAATGTGTTTCTATGAGCAACACAGGTTTTGGGCTGAGGCTGTCACAGCAAAATGGCCAGAAGAGCCGGTTCTCCTCCATGCCTGGGAAGACACGGTTCTGTAACTTTCTGGTAGTAGGAGAGTCAGCAGGATTAATCTAATTACTACCAAAGACCTGCTATCTCAGTTCTGGGAGCTATTTCATACTCTTACGTTAGCAGTCAGTTTTACACGACCGAAACGCTCAAACACAGAGGGGTACTTCAGGAGTACTCCCGTGAGCCCTTCAGTAGCCGCTGTGCAAACTAAAGATTCCCTCCTCCCCCCTTATTACTTCATCACTTTTCTTCAACAAGCAGAAAACTATATATTCCAAATCCAAAGTAATACAGCACAGTAGGTTTATATGCCTAGGCTTTCTAACTTCCTAAATATTTATGCTACTAAAAAAATTTAATTAGACTGGAAAAGGAATGCAGATAGAAAATACATAAATATAAATAAAACCATACATTAAAACCAGAATTAAGACAAGTATCTCTATCACATCATTAAAAAAGTAATCGCCTTACACCATTCTATAAATTTTTCCTCCTTTTAATTTTTGATGTAAACTAGTTTCCTTCTGAAGATTCTGAGCAAAAGTCTGCTTAGAATATGAAATTACTCTGCATCCCTACCCTACTCCCCAGTTTTAAGACATAGATGTCATCATGAAATAAGAGTATGTGCTTTCACAGCAATGTGAGACTTCAAAAATGTATTGTAAACTGAACAATCAGTCAGTTAAAGCTTTTATTCCCCACAGAAGAAATATTTGAGTAAGTCAGTGTCTGAATCACAGGAGGATTAAACTATGAGTGTAAACATACAGAGAGGATTTATAAACATTCAAGTACACCACTCTGGGAGAGATGTTTAAGAGAAATAAGGTGCAATTCCTGGAAGGTTACTACAGCAAAAATTCTTCCAGCTGATCTTCATCTGCACAGGAAGCCCAGAAGCTGTCCTACTCAGTCATAACGAAAAGACCCCAACCCTTTTATCCCTGCACACAAGATGCAAACCAAGTGACAGAATGTATGTTTGAGTGCATCAGGTTGTCTTCTAAAATAAAGCCAGTTGATACCAGGACTTTAGATGCAGCAGGTTTGACTTCAACTACAACACTCTGCTACTGAAGAATATTCCAGAAATCTTAATAAAGAAATTTTTAAGGCAACAGCCCATCAGTCCATTTTAACAACCAGGAACAGATATCCTTTTTGAAACAGGTTCAACCACAGCAGTATTAAAACACAGTAAACAGTGTTCCCTGATGACAAAAAGCAAAAACACAAATTGAAATGGCAGCAAGTAGAGTATGAGCTGCTTCATAATAAAATACCAAGAAGGCAACGTCAGGCACACAGAGCAACACATGCACATTAAATTATATCTGTAACATAATCAGTAAGATGGAATACAAAAAAACCAGATACGAACAACTGTGGTGACAGTCCATAAATTTAAATTAGAAAAACCCAACCAACCACCTAGCCGCCCATCCCTCCCAAGACAGGAATTCCCTTCAAAAATATGACCTTGACCGTAAAGAGCAGGACTCTGCTCACAGCTCCTTAGGCACCATAAGCAAATCTGTATTAACTAATTAGAAATACAGACATACTCTGAAATGTTTGGGGTTTTTTAAACAAACAAGCAAACAAGCAGCACTACTGCTTGAAAGATTAGATAAAAGCAGCGTGACCTGGCAGCACAACTGAGCAGGAGAACAGGAGTCTATTCCAGCATTCCTGAGCAGCTCAGTTCTTTCTCAGAAAAGGCAAAAATTACTGCTGACATCTAATCTTTAATCTGGAGAGCCTTTATGTTTTATTAATGTAGAGAAGTAGTAATGCACCATAGTAAGGAAAACATAACTTGTTATTGTCCAGGTCAATGTCTGCAGCACTAAGCAATCAGAATTTGAGCACAAGCATAGAGCTAAATCCAAATTCACATTCGACAATCAAGCTAAAGCATTAAATTAGCAGGAATCATCATTTGGAATCATAAATAATAAAAAAAAGCCACCTAAAAGTGATCCAACATTAGAAGAAACCTGCAGGAATGCTGATTAGAGGACAAGGGCGTGTAAGCACAGCACAAAATGTGATTAATTTCACAGTAGTTAACACAATGAGCAAGTTTATGCATCACACAGAGATCACCAGAATATAAAAAATGTTGTTGCTGAAATCACACATCCATTTAAAAACAATAAAAAGACAGAAGAAGTATTGAGTATTTCTAACTGAAACTTAGATTGCCTTTGTATCACAAGTCTGAGCCGTAGTCTCTGCTTTTTCTCCACGTGATCACACCTCTAAAGTGGTTTTAAATTGCTATCATATCAAAAGACAAATTCTTTTAGAAGGTTGAAGTCATCCTGTCACTCTGTAATTTCTTTAATTACAACACTGTGGAGGGAAATAGAATCTGAAATATCGTTGTAAGATACCTCTGTTCAAAGTTCTTGCATATTCTCTTCACAGTGCATACACAGACAAATTTAGAAAAGAAGTGAAGTTCTGCCTATCACCCACAGGTTGGGCTTTACAGGGGCAGCACTGCTTCCCATTACATCCTGTTCTGAGCACTTACTGGGTACCTTCTAGAATGCTGCTAGACAACAGGTGAAAGAGCTACTCAAATACTTTGTTCATGGAAGATGAGTACAGGCTTGAGGAAGAGTGTCAGGGTTGTCTGGAAATAAAATAGAAGCTTGACAGGCCTTTGTCCAGCAAAGATTTATTTACCTCTTGCGCTTGCAGGACATTCAGCTACTCACCATTACGAAACAAGCAGCTATGACGCAGATTTATATAGCAATAATGAGAGGGTTTGTTAGCGTGATTCTAATTATGCTGTAACAAAAGTCTAATGAAACTAATAAAACTTTAATCACAACCGGCAGGGATCTTAGCAGAAGCCATACAGATTATTTGATTTAGGTTGTAGGATGTCTTCAGAAAGTTGAGAGGAGCAGATGTTAAACAAAGGAAGACTCGGTAACACGCAGGCAAGGATATGTAAAGATAGGCTGCACTGGTAGTAGAGCAGAAAATACTATTTATTTAAACAGTGCCTTTTGGCTCAGAGTATCTTGAGTTGCTAGAACTATCTCCCACACATAAATCTCCAAAGAGCATGGAGAAGTTTTAGATTAATTTGACGCAACTCCTCTGCATTGTTGCCTTTGGACCATAATCTTTCTTCTCAACAGTTTGATCTTAACAAACAAGGCAGTTTAAGGTTTTTAATTCCTACTAATCACAGTTATTACATTGGCATTAATGAATGAATGAATCAGATGTCTCTAATTTGCCCATAATTTCTGTTCTTCATGTTTTCTATTAATCTGTTCTGGATTCTGCCTACCTCTGTGAGCAACACAGACCATCCTTTTCAACAACTGCAAAGCCAGTTCTACGTACCCAAGTACTACAAATACGCTTTTTATTAGCCTATCATTAAAAAGCTGTTAGTTAGCATTCAAGTATTCTTAAGATAACACCACAGAGTGTTTTCTGAGCAATTCAGAGCAATTTCATAACAACACTACGTGTCTTTTACTCTCTTACACTTCACATTTCTTACTGTGAAACAAGAACGCTTCCTGTTTTCAGGTCTACAGACAGTCAACAGCTTGTAACTCCTCAAACAACTGTGACTGTGCACTACTGCTAAAAACTTACTTCACAGAGGGAAGATCGGTGTTTATGAACCCATACAAACTCAGTGCAAATACAATTCCTGGATTCCTCCATTAGAGAAACCACGCTCATTTTTTGAGGAAGTCCATCAAACCCCTCTCTTGAAAGCCTGGAAAACCAGCTGACTGGCCTTTAGGTCACTTCAAACTCCACAACATGGTACTGCCTTCATCAGTTCTGCTGCCCCCTTGCAGGGCCAAGAGAGTTGCAGTACTAATGCAACAAGCTGGTCAGCACCAGCTGAGTTATTTTTGGCTCTCATCCACTTAACCAACACTTCCCACTTCAAATTTCAGTTGGTATCACCAGCAGAGTAAGACAACATATCCATGTGAGCTGTTTGCCCACAACTGATGTAACCTCAGTGTAAGAGGTTCAAGCACTGTTCGCTTCATTTCACCACCAGTATCTTTCACAGAACCTTTTAAATACAAGCCTGGTGTGTTTTGATACTGGGTTTTGTGGTTTTGTTGGTTAGACAGGACTTTTATTTCACTATAGCTGAACAGGTTTATCCTGCGTAAGACCTGGAACTACACATCAGAGAACACATCATTCTGAAGCAGCACTTAATTCAAAGGCAGATTAGACAACTTCCCCAGGACCAACCAACAGAACTGCCTTGGGTATGGTGGAGTTAATGCTGATAAGCCTTGAAAAGCCTCGTTAACCAAAGAAGCCTGTGTTAATCATGATAGAAAACAAAGAAACAACTCTTAGCCTTTTGAGGATCACTCCCACAAATACACTGCCGCTTACAGGGAACAATCCACTTTTACTCATCTCCAAGGGAAATATTTTAATGCTCAGAAGCTCAGCTTACTAACTGTAACATTATCTTACATGCAGCATTCATTTTTTTTCCCATACCTCACAACCATTCCCAACTTGAGTTATACAGAATATACTTGCATATTTTCCAAAATAGTACTGTACAACTTCTTTTCCTTATCAAGTTCTTTTAAGAGATATTTGAACAGGTAGGAACTGGATATCCTTTCCTTTCTTTGGCAGTGATAAACACTCATTTTTAAAAATAAAAATCTATTACTGAACTACAGTACAAATCAGTCCATTCTTACCTTACTGATTAGGTACACTAAGTACTTGCAATCTTCACATCATCCAAGGAGAAACAGCTCCATCTAAAGGTTAATTGGCTGCATATTCTCCTGCCTTGTGTTTTCGTTTTCCACATTAACTATGTCACAAGCATAATAAACATCAGTAGCAGCAGTATGTTTCTAAAAGTTCAACAGTGAAGGACACGGGTTGGAAGGCCGTGTCCTACAAGCAGGGGAAGAAGCTGATTTCCCTACCTGAAGAGAAACTTGACACCAGAAGATCCATTAATATTTTGTTCTTCCTTTGATTATCTTCACACATGATCATCTTCTCAGTTTACTTATGTTTTCATGGTCCCTGCTGGATTAAGTGACTTCTGGTTTGCAGCTTGTGATCCAGTATCACATACAAACAACAGTCTCCATTTTGGAATTGATTTTTATCATGAAAACAAGAACCAAAATTACTTTAAGTACCCTGTCTTTTAACGCCACCCAGAACCCTCTTATCCCTCCTAAATTTGACTTGAAGGGAAATACGTCTCAGAAAGGGACCTTCTACTTGCCAATACCTGTTAACTGGTATTGGAAGACATTAAAATGCAGCTGTAGCGATGTTCATCTTTGAGCAATCTCAGTTCACGAGTACGCTCCATTCATCAATCAGCAGCTTTTTACTCATCCTTTCAATGGTACCACGAAGTTCATTCTCAAGGTAGTATAACTGCATTTCCCGACATGGAAAGTGACTTTTACTCCTCATTTCACAGAACAGTGAGTTATAGCCACAGCTAAAAACAGAATAAGAAATTATTTTATATAACTTTAAACCTTTAATCAGAATCTGTTTCTGAATTATTTTTAGGCTCTTATGCCTATATAATCCTAAGCACAAGTTGTGCACACTGTCAAAGCAGTAGCAATGTTTTAATAAAGGTGTTCTGGGAGGATGAAGTGCTTTGGGAGTGCGGCCATAATTACAATCATAATTGGCATTAAGTTCGTAATGATGACAAACCCCAAGCTTTTAAGAGCAGAAATCAAGAAGTGTTCATTATAACTCTGCAGTATTTATTGAAGTGCTATTCTTGATCTGGATAGAGCATTAGGAACCAGAAAGGAAAATCCTGATTATATTCCAGGTAGCAAAATATTCTCAGTGGGTACAATTACGTGCAAAGCAAGTTCAGCAGTACGAGTTCAGATTCCTACCTGGGATTTAGCCATCCTTCAGCTTTATTCAAGATAGGACTGCTTTGGATCTAATTCTGCCTCACTCCAGTACCATTTTATTCCATAATTTCTACAATGTTGATAAAATACATTTACTTTCTATAACTTATTCAACATAATTCAGAAAACGGTAAATTCAGGAATAACACAACCAATACTAGAAGTCTACTGGACACTTCCTTGGTTGCACGGGATGAAAAGGACTACAAATCAAATCATTTAAGGATTACCTTAGCTACCAAGTTTGCAGTCTGTTCAAGGGATTTTTTTCAGGTTTGCAGTTTTTTTATGTCAAGTGTCCCTGGTCCCCACAGTGCCACCTTCCCTAGTCCTAACTCTGTAGCATTCCTGCTATTTACCTGGTATCACAGCACCAGTTTCTTTCAATCTGATCCTATGTGCCAAACTTCACAGTAATTCTTCTTCATCCCTTCTCCTTGGGGAGGCAGCTGGTTTTCTTTAGAACACACAGACTGAAATTTTAAATCTAATGTAGTCTCCTTACAGCACAAACTTCATACTGATTAACCATAATAAGGAGAATAGCAGCACCCAGAAGCATCCAGAAGAGTCCAGGGGGCACTAATACCAAACCAGACACAGTGAACAAGACAGTAATCCTTGTAAGATCATTCTATGTTTCCTGTACTGGCTTATTTATCCCTTTTGCAAGTTTATTCCTGCAGCATTCAGAGGACACTTCCTGTACATCATTTTGGACTATTTCACAGAGGCAAAGAGGTACATCATTTCGTATAGCCACTCCCTAGTTTTACCACATCGACCTGCACTGTGATGGTTTTAAATGGAACTTTAGTCACAGATTTACTGGTGTGCATCGCATTTCCAGGAAGAAAACCAGGAGCAACACTTTATCATCCTAAAGGAACTTAGCCTCTCTTCTGACCTCATGACGTAAATTCATGACGTAAATTCATGGCTATGAGTAGTAGCCTAAACCTAGTTTACTAACATAAACCCTAAGTTTTGGGGGAGGGGGGGTGGGGACGGTGTCAGATTTTTCTTCAGTTTCTGCTCTATGGCTGAAGGCAAGCAGCACAGGGGCTGTCTTTACAGGGCCGCCTGCTGGGTCAGACCAATGACCCACATAATCCAGTGCTCCATCTCCAACTACCAGCAGCACAGTAGAGAAAGAGAAATAACGGTTGGGACTAGGACACATGGAACCTAAATTGTCATCCAAAGCTTTTACACATTACCAAAAATCCCTTCTAAAAAACATCAACAAACAAAACATAACAGACCACTGACTTTGACTAAACAGTATCATCAACTTTCAGAACTTAGGCAGATAAATACAATGGACTTTTACACCAGCTATCACTGGCTCTTGCTTTGTCCCTTTAAAAAAATAATAATATTTGGTTCACATCTTTCTTTGCACAGGACTCAATACCTTCAGCAGCGGTCCTATAGAGTGCTTGTGACTGAAAAATCCTCTGCAAGGAACTAAAGTGGCCAGCCTCAGCTTTGCATTATAGAATCTGCAACCCAGTGTAATGGTTTACAAGAGAGACATGGACAACAGAAGTAGAATCGTTTGTTGATCTGATTTACTCTCTTTTATATATCCACCACACCGTGTCCAGAACCTGTTCTGGAAAGGTCTGTTTCATCTGTGATAGTGCTAGCAGTCTGCGCTCTTCACTGCGACCTTGCTGCTGGTTGGTGGGAGTATGAATATAGCAAAAGCTAGGACCATGAAGAGTGGGGTTTTGCTTTGCTTCCACTTCATTATTTTCCAAATTCATGACACAGCCAAACTGTAATCCTTCCACATCGGCAACAAGACTGCACATACGCTTTGTGCCCCTCTCTGTAACCCCCATTCCACCAAACCACTGGCTCTTCTGCAGCAATCAGTACAGACAGCCAGTAAATGCTAATTCTCTTCTGTTTTAGCTGTTGAACATGAAGAAGTACTTTATCTCTGAATTTATCACATTGGCAGAAAGTCCAGCCTGAATATCAAGAATTGGCGGTCAGAAATGATCAAGATGTTTCATGAAGATTTTCCAATAAATACAACTCTAACAAAATAAAATACTTAAAAGCATTCTTCTATGTCTGTCAGATTTCTGTGCTCCAAACGATCCCTTAGAAAACAAGTCTTTCTGAGACAATGTACCCTAGGGAGTTTTTCCAGAGACTGCTGTGCTTCCTTCTGTTACTGTTCATCAATTCTGTAAAAATATTAGAAGCTCTAGTCACACTTTAAAGTATGACCTGCAGTTTTTCTTCTGTCAGCATTGGGAAATAATCTTGACACCATACTAGCAATAACAGAAATCCTGGTAGCTTAGCTTCCACTCTGCCTCCACACCTTCAACTGTCTTTAGATTTCACAATTTCCCTGACCCATCACTGAACTGGGAGTTGTGGCTCCATGTCCCACTAGGCTCTGCCTGAACCTCATTAGGTTAAACCCCAGCCAGGCCCCCCAGTGAGCGCACAGGACTGTGAATCCTCAGTTAATGCTTCTACTTCTGCTGGCAGCCTTGGACAGCCTTCCCAGAGAGGAGCCTCCCTCACAGGCCACAGCTGGAGTCCATCCCAGCCTTGAAGGTCCACCAGGTGGAAGCAACTTCAAGACTGGCCCATGCAGAAAAGGTTCCTCCATCACATCTCTTTCCCAGTACAATGTATTTTAGGTTGGCCAAAGGCCATTTTGCTGTGACTACGAAGACGTGTCAAAGGGTGCAACAGCTGACGCCTGCTAACCCCCAACCAGTCCTCCAGGAGGGAGCACTATTTTCCTACCTCCTTCATCATCCCTGGGCTGAGTCAAACCATAACATTTTAAGTAACTTATTTCCAGATTTTTTTCCCCTCTGACTCATTCGAGTCTCCAGTTTTATTTCCCAGCTACCTCCATAGGGTGCCATGTAATCCAGTAGTCTTAAAAGTAAGTCCTAAGCCATGTAAAGCTTTATGAATAAAAGGCCATAAGTATTTTAGAGCTTTATAAATCAAAAACTAGTCATGTGTTCTAATGCTCTTAAAATGTTTTCTGGAAGAAAATAAAGAAAATTTTTCAAAATATGGGTTGTTTTTTTTTTTCATTTTCCAAGGAAAAGACTGTGAATGACAGATTTTCATCAGGTACGACACAATGCCTACGATTTTGAAGCAAAGCACTGTAAAATCATAGGAAGAAAACCCGAGTAGCTGATTAATGAGCAGTGTGATTGAACAACTCTTATTGTTATTAATACAGGTTCACAATCTGATCCCACATACACCTATGAATCGACTGCATGCATTTCTTCCCTGTATAGTTGCATTCTTAAATCACATCGACCCCTATGGTACTAAAATAAATCCTATTACTAGTGCCTAGACAATATTAAAAAATTTTACTCTATCTCATAAAACATTTTATTAGGCCTGCTCATGCTAAACCTAAACATATCCATTTGAAGGGTTTGTGCCTTGCTTTGAATAAACTGTCTGTTGTTCTTTAAACTCGATTTTTAAGAAAATTGTTTCTCTTTATACAGCCGCCTAAAAATTGTTTGTACAATACTTGTGACTACATTTTCTATTCTTAAAGAAACTGTTAAAATATTCTGTGAGTTACATCCTAATATTCTAACAAAAAAATGCAACTGAACTGTTTTGAGGAAGTAATTTTCCACTTGTTGATGGAGAGTTCAAGTTAGTTGCCAAAGAAAAGGATCGTCTGGAATTTCCTCCCTCCTGCAAACAAGTCTGAGATGGGAGATTTGCAATATGCAATTCAGATAATATACATCAGATAGAAAAATAATAAATTGGTAAATTAAGGTACTGAGCATCAGCCAGGCAAGATTTATACTGTGTACATCAAGAGCACTACAATTGGTCAACGTAATTGTATTCAGTAATAAGAACTGTCAGAGAAGTGTATAAATACTGGGTTAGGTTTTTTTAGTTCAAAGGCAGACAGTCAACTAAGATGACTAATTTTCACCTGATGTTAGATTTGTATCAGATTTTTATTTAATACATTATTCTCCTGTGAATTTACTATCCATTCCAGAGATCACATTATTACAAGATCTTTAAGAGCCTTCTTCTCTTTTAGAAACAGGAATAGATTTGCTTCTACAGAAAAATTGATTAATTTGGGCTTTGCCAGTGGATTCATACCTCACTTTCTTATTCCTTCGTTTGGTCTCCTGCTGGTCCCACACTGACTTAAGGAACCTTGATTTTTATAGCCTATTCAACTGCAGTAACGGCTGAGCATACTGTGCACACAGTCTGCATAAAACATTCGTACACCAGCATTAAAGTCTTCTACTAAATCCTTTGAGTTCAGGATGTCTCTGCTCCTCAGAGATTTCACATACATTAAACATTTTCTTTGGAGTACCTCAGAAATTCTACATGGAATCAGTTCAATCTGCACACTGATTCATAATCAATACATAAACTCATATTCCCTTCTCCTCTTATTTGTAGGGCAATAGGAAATCATCAGAATAGCACTGTGCACTGTCAGCCTGTAGCTTCCCCCCCCACCACTTCAGCAGCTTCTGTATTCCCAAAATATTAGAGAGTAACTCTACATTAGAGCAGCAGGGCAAGAGTGGTACTTTAGGGAAGTGGAATCAACAAAAGGTATCATGTCTTGAGAGACAATGCATCAAGACAGAGGAATTAAACACTTCCTAGATGTAGCTATCTCACTCTTCTACGGTGGTCCACGCACTAGATCAATCCCAGGCTACATGTCAAATATAAGTACTGCCTCCACTTAAAACTGATTCCTTAAAGACATGTGTTAATCATTACTGTTCCCTCTATGAGAAGTGAAGAGCCAATCATCATCAAAGCATCAAAATACCTGAGGTAGCTAGGATGTAATCATCAGGTATCATTTCTTCCCCCCTATCCAGAACAAAAACCAACTCTTACATACTGTTGGTTTTTAGGTGCCACTAAAGCACTTCCAGCTCCTGGAACCCACTCGGACATTATATTCAAAGTATACCCAACCATGTCAAGTTAGCCCTGAACTCCTCAACCAGTCCTCTGGAGATGACTTTAAATACTGCTTAAAGTAAGCGTCACAAAAACTGAGAAAGCAACAGGGAGCATCTAGGCTTGAACTGCTTCCTGTTTTCCTAGTTTTGGTTAGGAATCAGTCCAAGGGAAAAATAGGAATATGTATTCCAACACATTATTGCTTAATCTACCTTCTAGAATAAATAAAAGAGAAAGACACTGTGGCTGCACTATAGAAAAAAAATAGTGACAACTGCTTTCTCTTTTCTTACAGCACTGCCTTCCAATGGCACACCACCAAGAACACCAACAACTTTGTCAAGAATAAACTTAGCAGTTCCACATCAAGTCTGCAGGCACCTGCCAGACCAACTATGCGAAACACAATCCTCCACTGAAATTTCATACAAATATACACCATCGATTTTCATCTTATGGACAAAGGAAAGCAGGCGGGCTCAAGGGGCTCAGAGGAAGAGGATGATCACTCCAGTGAACCAATACCTCAAGCTTAAAATTTCTGTCTTTGAATGAAACTAGCTTTCAATCCTTTAATCTTCATATTCTGACTTCTAGTAATATAATAACATATATACGAAAATTCATTTCTGCCCAAATTTTACTTATGCTTGGACAGGTGGGGGGAGCCACCAGCTACGCCTGAGACTACTTCAAGTAGCAGAAGCTGGAAATTTAGCATTAATATCAGCTAAATACACATGTTCTTAGCTGAATACATAAACATATGTTAAGGTCGTACTTATTTACCTAGATACTGCTTACAATGAAACCATGAAATTGTATTTTGGGTTTCAAATGTACAGCAAATACCAACCTAGGAACACTGCTTAATAAAACAGTTTAATTTATTAAATATGCTGGGAAATGGGAAAGCAGACATTAATGACTAGACAAGAAAAAAAGAAGAAAAACCAAAATAAAGCTCTGAAGTTGGTAATTAAAATTAAGCCTATAGACTCCAGAATCCTTTGCACTAGGTAGCGGGTGCAAAGGGCTTTAAAAAATCACCACTGCACTGGGCAGCCACAGCTGGATTTGTTATGTAGCTGGAAGTCATTAGGAGGCCTCTGCTTGTGCAAAGAATGGGTAAAGTTACTCTTCGGTTATCACGGCATCCAAACAGGACAGCATCTGCTTAAGAAACAAGACCAAGCCACTCCTATTTATTAAGCAGTAACTATGAAGAGACAGGAAGCAGCAAATAAAGTGGCAGAATCAAAATTACATATATTACAGTCACACTGTAATTACGTATCTGACAAATTTTTCCGTGTTAAACTTGCAATAAGAACTGATTTCTTCGCCATTCCAAACACTTTTTGCAACCAAGCTATTGAGCAAATGAAATTTTGTCATTGCTCTTTTTAATGTACTGCCTCCACTGATGGCTATTGACTCTGTAAAAAGTCGACTACAGCCAGAAGAACAAGATTAACGGAAACTTCCCTTGATCTCTTTTGCCATAAAAGGTGCAGCAGTAAGTTTCACCCAAAACTCAATTGCAAAGAGATAAAAGGAAAATAATAACCTTCATATTCAATGACATCAGCATTAGTTATATAATAAAACACCTGAAAAGGTTTAATTAAAAACAAAGAGAACTCTTCAGACATACAGGATCAACATTCTAGAATTTCTAATGGTACTGAACATTGTTCCTTCCAGCCTGATTCTTACTCTATAATACAGGCAACCATCCTGCTCTATGCAGCAAACTGCCATTTCACTTTTAATTGGTTAACAACTTTACTGCAGCTTCTTGGGGAGACTTTGGGTTAGATACACCAAAGCCAAGCTTGTCTTTATTGAACTTCATCGTTCAGAACAACGCAGAAAAAAATCCACGGCTTACTTCTAAAATGAAATGAAAATGCCTTCCCACACATCCAAGTTTGGTTGTTGAGCCACAAGCTCAGCTGCTTGATCAACCTCATTTAATTTCTCCTCCACAGCTGCACTGGCAATCTACTTGAGATATTCAACCTAATGGTGTTTATAAATGCCAAAATAAAGAGTGTCTGCTATTATTCTAGCTACAGAGCTACAAAAACTACTGTGTTTTCAGTTTTTGAATTCTGACAGGCTCTTTTCTTAAATATGCTTTTGTTTTGAGCATGAATGTAAGTACATTAACCGTTCTGTCATTACTATCTACTTTACTCATTATAATGAGCCTAAAATCAAGAGCTTCCGTTTTTCAATCCAGCAACATAACTATTATTTCTAGAAACACTGTGGAGTTTGGAAGCAAATTACTCAGTGAGATAGGTCTGTAAAATGGTACCTATCTCATAAAAGACGTAAGACACCCATTTTTCCCAGTACTGTTTCCAGTCACTTACTCTAATGCTCTGGCTCCAGAACAGAATGGGAGCAACTGGGTTAGTTACTGCAGAAAAATCATTCAGTGAGGAAAGCCCCAACTTACTTCATACAAAAAAATTCAACCTGTTTAAAGCCGGTATTACTCCTTTTCATCTCCCCTCCAATATTATGGCTTGGGAATGATGGCATCTTGCTCCCCTCTCTGTTACACAGTATCTGTAAGTGCCAGGTAAGACAATTAGTATAATCCTGAGTCAGATAATGCCTCGTAGAAACTATATCCTCCTCTAAAAATAGATAGACTTCCTGACAGACTGTAAAATATGAATCCTATTTCCATTTAATCACTTCTAAGGGACCCAAAGTCAGAACGTAAGGGGCTAGAAATTGCTACCATGAAAACTTTGAACAAATGTCATTAATTTAAAATCATTGTCAAGTCAGTAGCTACTACCAGTTTTCATGTCATCTATCACAGAACAAGTGGTTGTCCATCACTGCTGATAAACCACACATCCTCCTTTCCTAAGAGTATAAAATCTTACAAAGATGGCTTTTCCTCCTATGAAACAGCAAATGACTAAGGAAAATTAAGAAACTGGTAATTTTTAGTCTTTCTTCAGGTTTTACATGAGAATTGTTTCAAGAAAAATCAAACAGTCAAGAAGTTTTCCTGCCATTTTTTCTTCCCTCCTCACAAACATCATGATTGCACAGATCTGCAGAAACTGTCTGATTGTGCGTTAAGTCAGTATTCCAGGAATCTTTGTACCTCTGAAGCAAAAAAAAAAAAACCCTCCAAGCTTTGTTTCTCTCATGAATGCATTTTTAAATAGTCTGCTGCAAGACACAAATCACCTCTCAATTCACCTTGTCTTTACCATCTTTGGAGGTCAATTAAACGTGCCAGCTGAGAACAGACTACTGGTATCTTAAGTCACAGTAAACTGTCACTATGACCTGATTTCCATAAGACTCATCCAGATTTGCTAATGAGGTGCCTTATAAAAGTTTGGCTACCACAAGAACAGGGAAGAGATGTAGCAACTGTTGTCCTTTTGACCTCATAGCCCTTTCTCTCTCCTTCCTCCTCTCTTCCTGTTCTCTACCAAAGAAAAATTAACCACCTCAAGTCTTCAAGTACCACTGACAGCTTTGGACATCTCTGGTATTTCATCTCACAAGCGGGTTCTCCCTGACAGATCAGTCTCACACACTAACACGAAGTCTCCATAAACAATGACTGCAGGTTGCAGAGAATCATTTATCAGCTAAACCAGCTGTCACACAGTTTCTGTCTTCTTAACGCAAATCAGAAAGTGGTAGTTTTTAAATAGTTAATTTAAAAAATTCATCAAAAAACCTAGTTTGATAGTCAAATATCCATGGACAAAGAATCCACATCTCGAAATCTGCACATTTAAGTTCATTGCTCTTGATACACCTTTCAGTACCTTGTATTAAGAGCACAGGCCACACATTTCCTACTACAAGGTCTAAAGCACTTCAGCTCACCATTAAAGAGCAAACTACATCAAATATTGTCCATGTCTTATTTCAAGCTGGTGACTCTCTTTTCCCCTATATTAGTGATTTCACATCTTTTTTAACTCTAAATTAGCTCTGTCAAACACAAGTCACTGCCCTGACAAGAGCCTCACACGGGTACAGGAAGAACAGTGGATCACCAGACACCACAAGTCAGGCAGGTTTGATGCTAAGGTGGCAGAAGGGACTCAGCAGTCCTAAGAACCTCAACTGCTGAAATTCGTAAATAGTGTCCATGATAAAGTTAAGGAAGAGTAAAAATTAACGTTTCTGCACGGTCGGACATTTCATACCTGAGTTTTATTTTCCTCCTACTGAAACACTAAACATACTTAATGGAACTGAAGGTAAAAGCTGAAGGAAACTCAATTAGCAGAGAAGTGTTTCATAGGAACAGTGTTCTGATACTCTCAAATTGCCATATTTCATTTGGCACTGCTCTGCTCAATATTTTAATTTTTAATTAGTTGAGATTGACTTTTATTTTATGACAGGCTGCACTGTGTCAGGAATATCTGGAAGTCTCACTTTGCTGTCTTTGCTTGCCATTATGTCCTACAGCAAAACACAAAACCCTATTTCACTAGGTTGCAGAGTCAACGTGCTGTCAGGACTCTACCTCACTCTTGTAACCACACCGTAAAAACCATACAGAACGAAGTTTCAAAATGACAAAGAAAAACACAGATCCGTAGTTTTACAGTACCACTGTCTGATACTCCATCTCAACACAACCGTAAGGGAAATCTGTATTTTGACGTATCCAGTCTTCACCAGGGAATCAGACATACCTTTAGTCATGGACAAAAACATCTACAGTAACTCTGTACATTAATTCTGATCACTGATTTTATACAGGTTTTTATAATGCCAAGAGAAAGAAAGCTCTTCCAACATGAAAGTTCACATTATTGCCCCCCAAACCGTGCAGAGCACGTCTAACTTTTAGCACAGAATTACACACAAATTGTTGACAATTCTCGATCTTCTAAAGCTAATTTAACCTTTCTTGTTCTTCAAAAGGAAGGAGACTAATAACCAGCATCATAACTCCACCTTACTGGACAGCTTTATTTCCATTCCTAGTGGAGAGCAGGCGATGAACAGACTTTCAGCACTGAAGCAAATCAGTCTCTGAAGAATTCAGAGGTATGTGTAAATTTCCCTGCAAAGTGGTACTTAACTAGAAAAAAAGGCCTCAGAGGTGCAATTCACAGCATCCTTAGCTTCTTAAGCACACAGCATTAGCTCCCTATTTTCAGTCTTTGGAGGAAAATATCTGTATACTAGTTAAAATTTCAACTTGGGGGTCAGGGTAGGAAAAAATGAGCCTTCGAGAGCTGAATGCAAAACAGGAACCAAGTTTTGCACCATTTTTATGTTGTCATCATGAAAGAAATTAAATTCACAGTAGCTACAGCTTCATTTCGGTACAGCTTATATACAAGTGTATCCTCCTACAGTGCTTCTTTAAATGCCTATTAAAGCCTTATGAATATGACTGAAAGCATAAAAAAAAAAAAAACATGAAAAACAGATACTGTCATATCTGTCCAGTACTTTGACAACTGACATAGTAGCCATATAACGCGTTAGGAGGGGATTTAATCCTACAAATGCATTAACACTTCCCGAGTTAGACATGTTAATGTAAGGAAACGGGAATATCACCTTTACCTACATACAAGGGACAAAGACATTTGGGGTTGTTTTTTGGAAACTCCTAGGTGTTTGGTATCTTTATCATAAACAACAATTTTTATTAACATCATAATGGAACCTCTGGGAAAATTTTCACAAGTGCTTCAGAGATGTTGGACTTCCTTATCTTCTCAACAACAGCAGGAATAGATCTGAGTTAATAAAAATTCTAATGAAACCAGGATGTCTTTAAGTATTCAAGGCTGTAGGTATCTGAAATCACTACTTCGTTCTGAAACCACAGGGTAGCTGACGCTTCCTATTCTCGTTGAAATTTCTGAAGGGAAAAAAAATCTTACCAAAGAGCTTACTGTATTTTAAGTAGCCCTTGATAACCTCTTTCCATGAAACCACCAGATGGTGAATAAGACTCATTTGGGGAGGGGTTCTTTGTTTCTTCCTGCTGTAGAACTGTCTTGACTGCAGCTGAAAAGCTGTCTTTGTGGGACACAGGTATACTATAGTCTGTGTAAGAACAATCATTACACATAAGATTTTTTGCCTCTGATATTTCTTCATGCCACACATTAGTTAGAAAGATGCTATTTACTTACCAATAAATCAAAATATTTAATAGGAACTTGACTTTTCTTACACTGAATGTCAAGCATAAATCACAAAGTCAGCTATTTACAGTTTTTGCCTTTTGTTTGTTTTTAGCCTTTCCTAACAAGATCATCTAGGCATCTAGCAAACATCATACTATGGGAATTAGAGCCTTAAAAAAAAACCACTCTCCCTGACTTTTGCAAATTCTTCTCTGTTTGTTTTAAGGAAACATTAAGTTGTGGGAATTATTTCTCACTGAGCACAGTGGTAGCTTATCTAACTCTTAACCACGGCACACTGTCCATGAGCTACTGTTGTAAGTTTACGACATTAGCCAGACATTACTAGTTCCTTATTGCTGTAACTAACTACGGTTGGAAACACTGTGGTGCCTATACTGCCAGTTGATGGCTCTCAATGCTTCTTTGCACAATCTGGTTTTCAAATGGAGCCAATAATGACAGAACTTCATCTGTATTTCTCTAATATAGGAACATGTTTTCAGTTTGGGAGTTTTCAGAAATATTTTTACACTACTCCGCCATCAAGGGAATTGTCTACACATAATTGATGCTGTAGCTTTATCTTTCACATCACAGTATTGTTACCAATATATTGAGGACCCACTGCAGAGTTACAGAAGAGAGTGACAGAATCTCTGTTACATTTCACAAAGGTATCACTGAAATGTGACTTTACCAGATGGAAAAATCTGAGGCTTGATTAAAGCTATTTTTGTAAAAAACACAAAACAGTGCTGCATTCTTTGAACTTTGTCATGCATGAGAAGGATGCCTTAAGGAATGAGCACTTTCTACCAGAAATTCCCTAAATTATTCTAGGTTTACATGAGCAGAAGGAGCCAAGGAGTCTGCCTATCTGCCAGTGAGAACTCTGGAGTGATTTATAAAGCTTTTTGTGCTTGAAATTTCATTGTAAACTTACTTTAAAAAACAACTCACTCACCTATTAATACTTAAGAACACATGCAGGGTCTGATGTTTGCTATGTCAAGCAAACAGAAAGGATTTCAAAGCTCAATAAACATTCTCAGAACTTTCTTTTCCAGTAAAGGCTGAATCTTGTTAGAGGGAAGAGAAAGCCCTGGGAAGTAGTGGGGTACCGAGAATGAAAGACTGACATCAAAGTTGTGCAATACCTTGTAACAGTCGATTCACTTTCCTCTTTGCAAAATAGGATTTCTTACAACTTCAAGTAAAATACACCTTTTCTAAATGCTATTTTTATCTGCCAAATATACCTCAAGTATCTGCTTTTGTATATTTTTTTACTTACTGTCTTCAAAAAGATACAGTTCAAAGAAGTACGGGATCAAAAAAGCCCAGTTACATATATGAAAGCGATAACAGATATAGATCTCTTTCTATATATGCATTGGTCCTTTTTTTTTGTTTGTTTGCTTGCAGGATTTATTACACACAAATTCACGTTTGTGTTATAAGCCAGAACCACGGAAAGGAACAGTATGAAATTATTGGTTTTAAAACACATTACTTTTGAACTTAACACAACTGGAAAGACATGGAAAGGACTAGGATAACCATAAAACGTCATGAATGGATGTATTGTATTTCCAGCAGCACTGATAACAGACATGCTTTTGTAGAGGGAATTATACATAAAAATAAATCAGCACTTTACCACTTGTGATGCAGAGGAAGCCTACCAAGAGTAGAAGGTCTTTTGCCAGGCCATGCTTTTTAAACATGGTTAATGCAGCTCAGCTCCCTTGTGGTTTGCCATTTGTGACTTGACGATGCAGGATTGAACTCTGCTGTAGCTCTCAGAGTAAATAAAATACTACTTTTGCTAACCAAGATGGAATAAACTGGCCAGAATTCAATTAATCTCAGTGAAATGTCACAAGAACGTAATGCCTCAGAATTAACCCGTTGGTCCTAAGTCCATATCATACACAAAGTGATACAGGCTTGATTTCCTTGTGCATGTGTAACTATAGACAATTGTCCAGCGGGTGCTTTGACATGACAGTAGGTTTAATGTTCTACAGACACATAATTGCAAAAGTTTTGCCTTCCTATGGTATCCAGACAGAAAATACACTGTACATGGTCACAGCACAATGAAACTGAGTGTTACTGTGAGTTTTGACTTGGAACACCAGCAGCAAAAACTTTCTCAGTTTCTGATACAAGTTTATGTACTGAAAATGTATTTCTTTATACATAAACCATTCCTTCCACTGACTGCTGACATTCCATAAGAAACTTCTCTTTACAAAAGTGACAATGACAGGGTGGTCTTCCTTTAAAATTTATACCCATACTGAAAAGAAACTATTCTCTGAAAAAATAAAATTTGTCTAGAACACAAAGTAATTATGACGACTTCTTAAACCTCAAAGGCAAAAACATTCTACTTGCACATGCACATCAGGCTTCCTTATAAGTTCTGCTTACAACACACTCTGCACTTGGAGCTCTAACATTGTAATAAGAGATGCAATAAACTTCCCTTTCTCATTAAAAAAACATGACAATTTTTATTAGAAAAGTGAGCTAATAACTAGAGTCACTCTGGACTGTCAGTCAAACAATATCAACAACCGTGTCATCCAGGGAGTGAACTTCAAGAAAAGCCTTTCTTCAAAAGGTACATTAGATAAGAAACGGCTGTGAGATAGAGACCCTTGTTCAAAAGAAAAATCCTGGTTTTCTGTGCCATGCTGCGTAGGTGATCAGCCATTTTCTTTCTTTAGAAAACCACTATTCTGGTAGTTCCCAAGACCTCATGCATTCAAGTAAAATTTGGTGTTGACTAACAGCTCAGGTCTTTTAAGTAACAAACCTTGCAAATATGATCGCCTAGTAGGAATTTAAGACAGGCGAAAAATCAATCTCTGAGTAAAACTGCACCTCTTAGACTCTGACTTGTACTTGATTTTAAGATTGCTGTTAATGGGGAATTCCTCACGACCTTGAATGAGCTGATCCAGCTGTTAAGTGACCTTCATTGTTGAAAGCATATTCCTCTGTATCTCACATTCTGTCTAGCTTTAGCTTCCATGAAAATCATTGCACCTTTCTTCACTGAAGCTGAGAGAACTAGGTGTGCGTTTCAAGAGCATGGGCTCATCACAGCTCTTGCCTCAGCATTCCAAACCTGCTCCTTTCATTTTCCATACATAAGCCACAGCATCCCTACAATAAAGAATGGTACAAATACATTGCTCTTGCCTGCATTTTGCATCAAACAAACAAACAAAAAAAAATACCCACAGCACCAGCCACCACAAACACACGCTTGGGGAAAACTGATTAGAGCTGCCTCCAACAGTTTGGGGGTTAGAGGTCAGTTACTTTCACATTTCTGGCAGTTCAATATAACAGACTTTTCCAACACAACAGACAAAGCTTTCAGCATTACTGCCTTTCTTACCAAATCATGGCTATCTTTCTGATGAAACATCAAGACCTCTAGAGAAGCACATATTTAGAAGCTTCTCTTGCTCTGAAGCTTTAATAACAATGATTTAGCCAGCAGGTCTCAGAAACAGTTAATCGCAGCATATTCTTTCGTATCCCTCAAAACTGTCTAACAAAGTTAGGTCTGTGTATAGCTGCACCACAGCCTGAGGTAGTCATTTTGAGTTTATTCCTCCTTCCTGTATTTGAGCAGCGCCAATCCTGCCATAAGTTCCTTGAAATCTTGCCTTCTTTCCAAGTGTCACAATTAAAGTAAGTTCTCTTTGAGCAGAGAAAAAACAGAAACTTCAGAGGAAAGCACGGAAAAGTTATTTTGGTTTAAAGAAGTTAGTAAGAAGTGAGCAGAGGAATAAATTTTTAAACTTTACTGACAGTCCAAAAGCATTTTCTAAAAGCAACTTCTAAGGTATTTCAAGAACTCGGTAAAATGAGACTATCTTTTCTTCCTTGGAAAAAACTCTCTCCTTTTTCTCTCTCATGAATCAGAAACTCAGACACAACTGTTTCTCAGCAACAGTAAATGTCTGACATTCATTTGTTAGCACTGGCATTTTCAATAATTTCAAAAGTTCATAAATTTGAAGTAAAGATAACCAGGATTTAAGTGCAAGCACAGTCATTCCTACTAACAAAGAGCAGCCAGTTCAACTAGACCAACGCATCACCTCACAGGACATATACACACGCTCAAACACGCATAAGGACAAAGGGTAGGGATTTTTGAAACTCTGTAGGTATTCATTAATTAGCAAATGAACTGTCCCATTTTCTACTAGCTCAGAGGCAAAACTAAAGTTACCCTAAATATACAGGTTATACCCTAAATAATTGAAATTCAGTACCAGTGGCATCGCAGTAAACAAAATCCTCACTAAATGCATAACAAAAACGTAACTAAACATGTTCATGTCCATATTATATTTCCCATTAAAAGAAAACAAAAAGTGCAATTACTAAAACAGCTGTTTCACCACATGGTGAAACAAGCATATCCAAATAACTTCAAAAAATAAGCCAATTTCATTCGTACAATTAATTACAACAGCTCTTCTACACTGATTCCCAAGCATCAGTTAACATGCTATTTGTGCCTCCATGAAAGACAAATACTTATTTTCAAGGGTCGCATCTGTTTCTTTAAGGTGCAAAGAACTTAATTGACTGTGTGTAGAAAACCAGTTACAGCTACCAAATAGATTACTAAAAAAAAAAAAAAAAAAAAAAAAAAAAACCCACACACACACATCCCAGCTCCAAACTTTCCTTCTTCCTAAAATGGAAAGAGAATAGACTCTGACTAGATAGTAAGAAAAAAGTTCCTCGGTTCACTCTGAGGATAGTTAAGCATCGGAACAGGCTGGTGGGATCTTCACCCTTGGTGTTTTTCAAGACCCAACTGGACTAAGCTCAAAGCCATCACACAGTTTGAATTCAGCAGTGACGCTGCGTTGAGGCAAAGTTTGGACTAGACACCAAGGCTTCCTCCAACCTGAAGAGTCTGTGACCTGTGAAATACTATGTCTTTCACTTGTCCTTTTGTAGAGGTAGCACAAAATAATCCAAGAAGAACATGGCAACTTCTGTTTCAGCATCTGACGGTTGCTATGTGATACAACAGCTCTCTCACACACACTCCACATACACACACATGTTCTAAAATGTTCTTCCTGATTGACATAATTTCCCAGGGAAAAGAACGCAGCAGGCAATAATACAGGAGCACCAATTCCAAGAAGCCTACCTCATCTTTCTCAATGCATACGTCTACAAAGGAAGTTAAATAGTATTTTGCCTTTCAAGTAAAGGCAGTCATATTTTCCTGGAACATGACATGCAGCTATTAAGTTAAACTTTCTTTCTAAACTATTCCTTAATAGAATTAGGAGAACAAGATAAATTACAAAAAAAAAAAAAAGATTATGAGGTAGAAGCTCCCCCAATCCCATACTATCAGCGGAGTAACAGACAGAAAAGATGCACCAACACAAAAAAGCTCTTTTGTCTCTGTGATTTTTTTCTTCAGTGACAAGACCACAACACCGGACATCATTTCCCTTAATATTTTTAGGCCTGTATTTCACGGAAGTCCATACAGAAGCTGTTCTGAACACCTGCTGCTTCCAGTGCAGGTAGAAGAAGAGAATTCATTTAAAGATAGGCTGCTCGAGACAGCTCAAACTCGACAATGGAAAGTTACGTTGCAATTTAATTACCTTTATTTCAAGATACAGTTTTCCTAAAATTTTGGCTGAATTTTATATTATTAGGGAAAACAACAACAGGGAGAAATGCAGCAGCATAAGATTAATTCTGCTGTAGTTTATGACTAAATGTAAAAGCACTCTAAGGTACAGAGGCTTGGTTTGGGTTTTTTCTTTGTTTGGGGTTTTTATTTCACTTGAGGGAGAAAAATTCAAGTAATTAAAAAGGTCTAGAGATCACGTGTTCATTAATTTCTCTCTTGACAGCAGCATTTATGTTCTTGCTGTAGTTAAGCTGTGCTGGAGAGACATTCTACATACACATTGTGAAACACCCCACTGCAAAAACAATTTACAATGGTAATAACAATGTTAAACCAGGAATCCACTGCTGGACGCGGCAAGGTTTCCCCTGCTTCCCCTGGCCTGGCCTCTTCCCAGCAGATGGCACTGGAGCTCCAGAGCTCCCCAGCCCTGCTGCTGCAGCCCGAACCGAACAGCCTCTTCATTATCCATCCGTTATTAGGCTGATAGCACAATAATGCCTCCTGAAAGACTGATATAATAGTTGGGGGGAAAAAAAGGTTCCCTGAGAGAAGGCTTTTCTTAATATCTTTTCTAATTAGGCCTGCTTCATCTAATGTACAGCAAGAACTACCAGAAGTAATAAAAAAATCCAGAGGGTTCTTAGACATATCAGATGAAAACATGCTGTGCTGCAAGTAATATTCCTTCAAAGGTACCTCCTTTCTACATGCCTACATTCACATCCATAAACCTAATCGCATGCATACATTTCTGTAACAGCCTGTAGATAAGGCAATCTTTTTAAACCCTTCTTACGTTTTTTATTTTTTTAGAAAGAAATTAAGCTGCCTTTTTTTTTTTTTTCTTTACATCAGGAGGACTAGTACGAACACTCCTGTAACAACACGTGCATGTTCTATCGATTTAGTTTAGGCAGCCATCATCAAACGAGATAGAGCCCAGCTCCATTATTTGACTGCAAACCTTTAAAAGAACAGCCTGGCAGAACCTTAAAATAATGCTTTGCAGGTTTAAATCAGAACCCCATCCTTACCGATAAGGAAGATTTTAATAAAGGCACTGACACACCAACCTGTCAACCGGTGTATTTTTTTCCACCTTTCTTTTCAACAGGATAATTTACAGGTGGAATGTCAAGCTTAACCATCAATTTCCTCCTTCCAAAACTAAATCTTCAGCTGTTATTAGACTTTGCCCACCACTACCAACTTCATTTAAAAATAGCTGAGTCAATTAACTCCATCTTCCTGGAACATTTTACCAGACACAAACACCAAGCAGCCCTTATGCAGACCTACTGCGTACAGCCATTTTTCTATCTCAAAACATATCTCTTAGGTAAATACTCTATCTTGGTACAGCAAAAATAGCTGTATTTTTTGACCAACCTAGTTCCTAGCTTCATTTTAGTATAAGCCTGCAGAAATGTATGTATTGGACATTTTATTGAGAAATCAAATCAGTGCCAGCTTTGCAGTAATTGCAAAAATCATTGTAGTAGCAGATGCATTATATATACGACTATTAAAAAATATTTTAAGTGATCATTTTCAACTGGGTAGTTTTAAGCTAGTTTGTCTCATCCCAAAATCATCAAACTGACATGTTTGCACAGTCAAATCTTAATTATTGTCTTTTGCAGACCTGTTGATAAAGCCTACAGGAATTCTAATTAGCCGTGCTTCTGCAGTACTGCTTCTGCTGTATATTCCACTGTTCTTAGCATGTGCTCTCCTCCTGCAGCTTGCTCAGTCAAGGATGAATACAACCTCTGGAATCTTGGCTTCGATCCACATTACAAAACCTGTAGAATTTATTTATTGTTTTAATCGCCTATTTATTCATTCTCTCTAATTTTCTATCTCCAGCTGCTTACATTCAGAAAGCAAAAGAAAATCTCACTTCCTTAAAATCAGAAAACTGCTCTTTAGTATATGCAATTTTAAATAATGAAAAATAGTAAAAATGAGTAATAGTAATAAAACGACAGTAATAAAGTAACAATAAAATAAAAAGGAATAAAAAGCAAAAGGCATTTAATGATTCTAGATATTCAGGCTTAACATGAATAGGGAGAATTCTAATGAGATGTTAAAGCACTACTTTCATCTGCTTTTTCAAATGAATTATCTCCCAAGGAAAGAGGTTTTATTATACTTAATTTGTATTTTTAATATCTCTATTTTTATACTAAAGAAGTACGTAACAGTTTAAGTTTGCTGAATGTTATACATGAAATGACCTTTCTTATCATTTTTGTGGTCTGCTGCAATAAGAGTTAGTGATGGATGCTGGTTGTGCGGAGTCGAAAACTCAACACCCTGTCTAGTGGCCAGCCCAGCCCTAACATTTGATATTCCTCTTCCCTCATTTGCTTCCAGAAGCTATATAATTCATTTCCACAATGTTTTTCAGTGCAAAGATGGGACGTCAACTATTTAAGCAATAATAGCAATTAAAAACAACAATCACAATGGAAGAATGGAACTGAGGTAATAAAAAACACCTATCAGTGACTTACTCTTTGTAACTTGCTAAATAAGAGATGCATCAGTAGTACCTTCAACATAATGTCTACTTTGCCACTGGTTTTCAAAATAAGTTTTAAGTTTACAAGATTGTATTTATAATAGATTTAAATAAATGAAGTTTGGATACGCAAAACACTTGTCAACAAAATACCATTGCAAAACACTGAATAAAGGAAATACATGGAAGCTAAAGACTTCAAGAATGCAAAATGCCAGAGGATGTGATTTACAGGACTATCTTCCCAACTCACAGCAACAGAATGGCACACCAGAAATCCAGCCAGAAGTCTCCCTACTTAGTTAACAGTTATAAGCTTATGGCACCAAAGGAACTCTAAAAGACATAGAGTGGGTTAAGGTTCATTAGGTTCTTCTGTTGGTTTGGTTTTTTGGGAGGGTTGGTTTTTATGTTCGGTTGGGTTTTTTTTTTGAAAGTAGAGTTTTATCTGTAGTACCACTCCCTGAGATATTCCACTACAAAAAAACCCCACAATTTAAAGACTTCAGGAGGGAAAAAATAGTTTTTCAACAAAGTTTCATTTAGAAATTTTCCTTCAAGGAAGAGCAGCAGTTGATACTGTGATCAGAGGTCTCCAAATAACAGTTATAGAAAGCTTGATCCAATTCCTGTTGAAGCTGCGGATTTATGCATCACCCTAGACAGCATATAAACCCATAACTTAGCTCTAAGGAAGCTCTGGACATCTAAAACATCCTGAAATTTCTGAAATAAACTGACCAGGAGGTTGGAGGACAAAGAAGTACAGTCATGAGACCCAATACATATTCTTTGACATAGAACGTGACTAAACCCATGTAATGCAGACTCACGTCCCAAGCATTTCATCACACAACTGCCTATAACAGAAGTACCTTAGAGGCAGATGACTGATCTTCCAATCATATTCTGTCTTGGAATTAGGCCTTTCGCTCTCCAGACATGCCTTAACGCAACAGTAATTTACTTAGCAAAGCCTGCTCAAGTCTAATGATTTAACCGACTGGAAACACACCAAGCTGACAAAAACCAGCAACTCATTTTGGTAGACTTGCTGAGGTTTTGAGGTAATATTCGCACTTTGCACTCATAATTTAAGATATTTCTAACTACTGTGATAGAAGGTATCTCAGATCTACCTTACTTTATGCCGTAACAACTGCTAGGCTTTGAATTCTCCTTTTTCTGTAGCACTAGAGGAAGAAAAGCCATTACGGGCAGGTAACACGAACAGGGGAATCACATTAGGCAAGGAGCTGGAGGACTCAGTATCAAGCCGAACGCTGTTTAACCTTACAGCTTACCTTAGAATCACCACCACTACGGAGATGCCGAATGAGTACATCTGTTGCTGTCATGAAGAACAACAGCAGAACTACTTCAAATTATTAACATGCTCAAATCACTAATTACCAAAAAAGCATGAGAAAAATTACAGCCTTCAAGTACATAAAAAGTGGCTTTCCACCCAACTCAGAAACAAATGTCACCGTACTAAATCGTTCATCTCTCCCGCTATGTTACTTCTACACACAGTAGCAATGATTTATAGTCCAGCTGTGTGACAGACAACAATGTCTTTATGTCAGCTCTCTGGGATACCTTTTTCATAAAAGTGAAGAGTGATTTAGCTGCATGAGTTCCATTAACATTAATGGGTGTCACATGGCTAAATCCCCGCGCCTCGCTCTAAAATTTTGTATCTCTGCCTGTGTAATTAGAAATTATTTTCTCTGAACTGACTTCCTTTCAAAGCGATTGTGTGCAGAGACAGCAGAAAACTGCTGTAGCGCCAACCCACCGCGGCATCGGTGACCCGGCTCTTACAGAACACCAAAGGAATTATTTCCCACAATCCTAACCATTTCTCTCTTGATTTCCCAAGTTCTTTGTTTCTTCCTCCAAAGTCTTTTGACTGCTGAAAATAGATTCCATGTTGTTCTTCTCTCACAAAAAGTATAAAGTAATAACGACCTTAAGCTTTCCTCTCTTAACAACTCAGTCACAGAAACCACGTGTTTAAGTTACATGCTTGTATTTCTTCGGGCCCGCTACATCGCTTTGACCATAGCCTGTGCCATGAGTTAGCAACTCGTAAGCACAGGCACCAGACGAGAAAGATTATTCCACATCTGCTTCTCTCAGTCACGTTCAACAAATCAGTTCCCTGCTATTTCTACCATGACACGCAACCTAATGAAATAATGATCTTGTGCATACACTCGTGTGTGTAAAACGGGGAATGACCAATAAAATGACTTATCCACTGAGAGAAACTCTGTATAGGCCAAAAAAAAAACCCCCAAAACCTCCACCTTTTCAGAGAAGATTCAAATAATCTGCCAGAAAGAGGTGGAGGACTCGGCATATGCAAGTTATCTGCACACTCTCCAGAGAAGCAACTGTCTCCAGACAAAGGAGCATCAGAAGAGGGTTCTTACCAAGAGCTTTTGCAGTTAAACATGGAGAAGAGAGTAAGTGTAAATAATGACTAGGAAGGAGAAGGTGAAAATTAAAACAATCCTGGGGGTGGGGGGTTGAGGTGGGGAAGATGGGACACACGGACACAGGATTATGAGCGCCTTTTGGTAAGTGTTATGTTGTTTCCTCCCCACAGAAGAATTCAGCCATTGTAAACATGACTTCAATAAAGGAGAGATGGGCAAGAGACAGTTGAGACACAAGGTCACCACCACAGCAGAATAAAAAACGAACGGGGAAGACACATACGTTAACAGATATAATATAGAAAAAAAAAGATGCAGCAAACAGGTAAGGCAACAGCAGCATGATGACAAAGCATTTTAAAATGTCTGAAATGCTTGTTTACAGAAAATACTCTCTAAAAGACAGGACTTCGGGCTCATTCTAACTATTTATAAGTGTGTAATATATAGCTCACAACAGCAGGTGAAGCATAAGTAACCAACAGAAATTGTGTATTAACCACAAATTGAACGGGTAACTTCAAATGGAAGGTTTCCTTAACTGTCAAAGTGTCTTGTGAAAGCTTGTACATCACCAGAAGCTTTGCCCCACTTCTGACGATGGCTGCATCGTGTGCCAATACTGGCCACTGCTGTTAGAGGCCAATTGTTCAGTTCATGTACTCAGGTCTATTGTCACCAAGAGCCCTTTCCATCCAATAACTGCTTCTTCATGCATACAAACTGAGCCATTTCTTTCAGTTAGCAACTTCATGAACATGAAGCAAAATCACACATTACTCTGTGCCCGTTTTCATGCGCACACTGAACAGCAGTTACCTATATGTTTGGTTTTTTCTTCTTTCGATAATAGCTCCCTTTAGTGCTACACGTCAAACAAAATAACCTTGATCTTTCTAGTTTCTTCTCTCCACATTTATTTCTGAAGTGCATTCCAATTTTGACAATATTTTGAATGAGTGTGGAAAACAGCAACCTATAAACCCTTTTTTTACTGACACTAGATGCCTAGTGTCCCTTGGAAGGCTGCTGTTTTCTTTTAAAAAGCCACATTAATGAAACCACAGCCTCCCACGTGACTTCCCTGAGCAATTATGTACATGAAGTTTTAAATAGCTTTATATAGTTTCTGCTGTCCTGCATTTATGACCAGTATCATGCAAATATACTCTAGAAACACTTGAAGGCCAGAATTCTGTGCCTGTACATCATATCAACAGCCAGCACAAAAGATTCCCACCATCTTTATAAACTCAAAGTCACTGTACTTTGTCAATGAGACACAATTTTAATGGGCCGAGTTAGTTCTAAAGATACACAGATTACCAAAAAAACTATCAACTTAATAGCACATGAAAAATGTTTTACCATTAAAAGTCACAGCTGTGACAATACTCTGTGCTAAGAAACTCATCAGTCTGGTAAGCATCTCTGATAAAGCTCAGCACCAGCGTCAACAAATTTATGCCACAGCCACGACTAAAGCATCTGAGAAAATCCTTGACTGCCTGGAACACTAAGCTGCTCGGATTTCCTTTTTTGTTTGCTTTCTTTTTTATTCTTTAGCAATTATACACATCTATTTCTTTTTAAAAAACTGCAGTTCCAATGGCTGAGAGAACAATTTGTTCAGTCAAAATCCACCTACTGTGCATGGTGGATGTTCTCCCACTTGGCAGACACATGTCGTACATTGAAAACAAACACAATGCCACTGCCTATTGAATGGGTAAAACCTGCCAGTCCTGTTACTTACACACAGCTCAAGAGAACAGCAGCTTTATACTCTATTGGTAAAATGCAGAAATCCATCTTGTTATCTGATGACATTTGATTACTACGCCATAAATTACCAAAATGGCAAGACAGTTTTAATTAAAAACTACGAGGCATGTAGACACAGGTAACTAATCCTCATGAAACCCTGCAACGTGAATTAGGGAAGTGTAAGATCCCCTATGTAACTTTTTTCTCAGGTCAATCAAGAAGAGAATAGTGAATGTTCTGCCATTATAAAATCAACCTGCTGAATTTAAACAGGTACAGCAAGATTCAAGTATCAGATGAAAAGGTGACAGGAAAGGTTCAGAAGTGAACAGAAAAAGCAGGAGGAGATTTAGAGGTGCTGACCGTGACTCATCTACTCTGGGCCCACATGTTCGGTAGAACAGAATAGTTCAGTTGGAAGGGACCTACAATGACCATCTAGTCCAACTCTACTACTACTAAGCCCTGCTACTACTGACAGGAGAAGAAAAGAACAGACTACAAAGACAGAATTTACATCCAGGCAGATATTTATCAATACGCTAGTCAACTGAGAAATATTTATCTGGGAAGAACTGGATATTAACAACATCCATGAAACAGAGCTGAAGTCAACTGCCTCATCTCACTTTTCATGAAACATTTTTGCCCAGTGCAGCCACACAGAAGCAAGCGACAAACTTACTTACCAGAGGTTAACTTTGATTCACCCCACATGCAGGATGACTGCAGGAGACAGCCCGAGGTTTAATTACCACTTGGGTGCCTACTAGGCTGTCAACATTTTGATTGCCACAAGAATGGAAACATATTTTCCTTAAGGCTACCTCTATTTAATAGACAGCGAAACACACAAAACACAAAACTAATTGGCTGTGAAAACATCACTTCCACACTAACACATCATCTTTTTTTATTGATGCTTTTATTTGTGAATGGATCTTGGACTTCTTTTTCCTCCTCAGTTCAGTACATTTTTATTTCCAGTTTTTATGTTTCCTTGCAGCCTTCCTCTCCTCTCTGTCAGCTTCCATCGTTTTTATTGTTAAATTGACCTTATTCCCTGCATCCTCTTCTCTTCTAATTTTGTACCATTTTTATTCCTAAATCCCTATTATTACTTCAGACTTTTTTTTTTTTTTAAACACTTTGCAGTTTTTTATCTATCTTATATTTAATCCCTTTTATCTCTGCATCTGACAATCTCTCAAAGATATAGAAACAGGCTTCTCTTAGGTCTTTATCCTTCAGGTTTTTCAGGAATTAAGTAGGAAACTTGCAAATAGACAAGCTTCACTGCTCTCTAAATAGTATCTATATATTCTCACTCAAAATTGCCTGAAAAGGTCATAATTCCAGATGAACCAATTATTAGTCTGCATTTGTAGTGAGTTTAGCCCTGGTTGATAGTAAAATAAAACTAGCTAGAGACAGGCATAAAGTAAGCTTTGCATCCAGGACTACTAATAAACCTAATCCCCAAATGTCAGAACTTTCATCACCCTCCATCCTCAGCACGAATGCCAATCGTTACGGATTTCATTACAGTTATTTGTAAGCTGTGCAAATTCATGGCAATATTTTCAGTATATGATCAATGAGCATATTTTTCTTGCTGATCAAGGGGGGAAAAAAGTTGAAGCTAGATTTATTATGAAAGACTACAGAAACTGTGGATTACACTTACGCAAGCACACTTACGTAATTCGTATCTTCACACGACACGACAGCACCATTTGGGAAACCAATACATAAATATATTTTTTTAGCTCAAAGCAAGTTCATGCAAGTAGTTGTGAGTATGCTGTAAAGTTAACCAGCTGAAAACTGCCACCCAGCTCCAACAGCCTACACACGGCACGGCAGGCACTGCTCATCTGCAGCCAGACTCCTATGAAGTAAGAGTTCAGTTCTATAACAAGAGGGGACTAATTATACTGTTTACAATCAGGGTCAACCCACACCTCAAAACTGAGTTTCAAAACTCATGCTAGCTTTAATAGCTTCAGGATTTATGTGTAGACGTCAAACTCTGTGCAAGCAGCTCTTGCAAAGTAAAAGAAAATTCTTCTGTTAAATAAAAGGTGTCCCTTACCATATTTGTGTCCCGGAGCTGCACAGTAAATTAAAGTTTCTACAACTCTGTATCACCAGCTGTAAATATATTACCTGCATTATCATACTTGCCATTCATCAGGGTTAAATAACTTGGTTTGGACAAGGAAGGAAAATAGCACTCATTTTTCATTACCATTAGGTGAAATATGAGCAAATAGACTGCCTAAACAGGTAAATCTCATTATTATTTCTCAACACTGTTTGCAATGAAGTCAAGTTAAAAAATACTCTAATTCTGGCACTGCAAAAGTAGAGACAATGCCAATCTTAAGGCAGTCTCCTTTATTGTGCACTGCCGCTGCCTGTAAAACTCAGCAGTAGTTTGTTTCCAACCTGCTGCTTCAAGGTGATGCAGTATGACCGTTAACAGGTAACTATCCTGAGACAGTGAATTGTCTACTGCCCCTCCGGGGGTCAAAACACCACTTCCTGTTCTCAGTAGACTTACAATTTGATGCCTCTCTTAAAATAAATTACTTAGATAAAACAAGCAAATGAACAGGCAAGCCCCCCCAAAATTAGTGATTCTGCCCGCAAGCACGTTTTTCCATTATGTATTACACATTCGATTGTTGTAACTAAGCACTTCACCTTCTTCCCCTATCTTCTGTCACACTGTCCCACATCAGCATTACACACTTCAGTAAGTTTCTCAGTATTAAACTTCTCTGAGAATGAGGAAACTTGCTGTTTTAAAGTTGCCATTACCTTATTGCTAGATATTAAGTCAAACTCTAATGCCATGTATTACAATATTTCCTTGATTTTACTCGAATAGGACCAGAATCTTAAGATATTTACATGACGCAAGTGGATTCAGTAATGCAAATATTTTAAACAAGCGTGAAGCTGATAGAAAACTTCAGGGTGACAATACAAAGGACAGTTGTAGAGCAATGACAATGCAATACCTCTGCCTTCTTCCAGCACACCTAAATCCTGAAAGCAAACTAAACATCCATGCTATTCACTTTATCCAAACTAAACATCATTCTATTCCATTCTGTAAAGTTAACTGCATGGTTTCTCTGCTAAGACTGCAAATTCTGAAGGGTTTTTAACATTGCAAATTTAAGATGTTCATCTCAGAACACTTACAACCTGCTCCTGCTCTCTGCTTCCACAGGTGTTGAGGCACTCTCCAGTAGCCTCTGACCCACAAGCATACAGACTATTCTTACACTAGAGCTTAAGGTGGGGATCCATCCCTTCATGAACTTGCCAACACTCAATAAAATCCTTCTAAGTCTTATTTCCCCTCATATGCTAAGCACAAGTGATGCACCTGCTAGGAGCAGGCCGGCAGCACCACACACCAACCGCATGTGCACAGCAGACACAGTGGGGACTGCCCCGGGTGTCCCTGAGCTCACTTAGCTAGGCATGGGGCCACAACACAGAAGCTGACACACTAGCCCTGTTCACACTGGGAGCAAGGACCCAAGGGGGAAGCCTGAAGGTGGGGGGGAACAACAACACACACATCTGTGATACCAAGCAGGCTTCTAGGAAAAAGGGGCAACAGTAGCAGAGAACAGTCTAGGACCCACCATGATTTTAACTAGTCAGTCCATTAAAACCAGTTTCAGTACCAGTAATACAATTCTGCTGTGGCCTCACGCAATAGCAACAGAAAATCTCTGATTTGCTGTAACACTATGGAATGATGGACAAGGTTTATTTAGATATGCCTATATAACCCAGGTGTTGACGAACTCAACTGTAGCCATGGCTGGCGTAGCCTGGGGACACAATTATTCTCAGATTTCATAACAATCTCTTGAGTGCTCTATTTTTCAAAGAAGAAAAAGGTACATTTCCTTAGAAAACTTGATGAGCAGTACCATCAAATATATCAGCCTAGATAAAGGCAGAGAAATCACATCAAAATATGCAGAAACAGCATATTTCAGGAAAATAAACTAATCAAACTGATGTGCTATTCCATTTAAAGGGAAATGCTCCTTCCAGTCGTCATTTGCATCATCACCGTATGTATGTCTACATCATATGAGCTCCCCTCTCTTTATAAACCTCGTATTTTCTGTAGGGCAGCCATCTACTGAGTCAGTCTGCAGTTCTCATGAATTTATTTCTATGAGAAAAAACTACACAGGGCATGTACTGAGAGTTTCGGGAGAGAAGTCACTTGGTAAAAGCCCCCATTAAGAAAAATTCACTCACAGGAAGAAGGAAGCTCATCAGTGAGTGACCTGAAGCAAGGATGAGAAAGATATGAAAGGATCAGTCTGCAATTTGATTTCTATACTATCTTTAACAATTCGGGAAAGGGTGATACTCACACAATCTCGCTCTTTCTCACTGGCTTGTTCAATACTGCAACTGCACAACGTTCATATACTCAGTTGCCAACCATATAGATATGTATTTGAAGAGAGACTTGAGACTGGACAGGGAAGGATACTCTTTTCTCTTCTTTCTTGAGTAAAGTCAGAATACTATAGAAAGTGTTCAACTACCTGAGCTTAGTCTAATTGAAATTACTGAATTAACATGACATTATCTTACCAGCTCCTATATTTACCCATCACAATCAGAATTTCTCATTCTATCACTAAGGAAATCCTTGAACATTCCAAATTAAGAAACCTGAGTTAAAAGAGAGAGTCCTGGAAATTTTAACAGCTGTCATACCTTTCCAGAACAAGGTGAAGGACTTCAAGCCAATATTGTAAGTAACAAATTAAAAAGTAAGAAAGAATCATAAGCAAAGTTAAAAAGATCCTTCTTTGCTAGAGAAGAGAAGACCTTGGTGAAGAAAGTGCTGACAGTAACATCACAGAAATTGCACTACTAGCTCGCTAATCGGTACACAGGAAAAGAATTGTCAGCAAGGAACACCAGATTATATTACTCCCTGCCAAAAAACTAACCAGATGTAAACGGACTATATTTTTAGTAGAGATGCTTGCACAAAATACACTTCAATCCAACACCTCAAAATTCTACTTCTCCAGGCATGATGTCTACGGCATTTAGCTTAAAAACTCCCAGACAAGAACTGAGGATGAACAGTCAGTTTTAACTGCTCCGACCACGCTAGACAGAAAATTGCACAAAAGGAACAACTTCAGAGAGTCGCTGGGTGGCACAAAACAATTCTCTCTTGTCCCCCTAATTTTCATGATAGCAAATAGTTCAGGGAATATAGCTGGGATTCCTTTGATTCTCTACTGCAAAACACCGGGAGGGATAAAACTGAAAATGCAATTTAGCAGAGGTGATGGCAGCTCTGTGCAGCACCGATAGGCACTGACAACTCCGAGCCAGCCTCAGGATTGAAGAGACCTATGCAACAGCCTCAAATACAGCAAGCTCTGTGATCGTAAGTCTTCCCACAAACTACACCTACAAGCAAAATATTCTGCCACCCTTTAATTTGCATCTTATGAATTTTGAAACAAATGGAACTAGAAGGAAGGTAATCAACAGGAAGAGTGATCTCAGAGACAATGCCGTTTGGAGGGGGGGTTTTTTGCACTTCTATGTAACGTATCCTACGAGACATGACTGAATCACTCAACTAATAGTGGAGAATTTTCTCAAGTCACATGTTTGAACCCAAATCACATCTGAATTTTGTTGTTTTGGTTTGCCTTTTTTTGTTTGTTCTGTTGTTGTTGCTCTTGTTAGTTTGTAGCTTTTTTTTTTTAATTGAAGAGGTCTTAATCTTTGTCTTATAACCATAGATGATTCTGCCCAGTCAAATATTTTTGCTCTTAACAGCCCTTGTTACAATTCATGCTATTTGTTGCCTCAGAAAAGACAAGAAAGACTAAGAACACTGGACATCAAATAATCCCACAGCCAGAGGTTCTGCAACAGCAGAGGAACGAGACGGCAGGCAGCCTTTGACACCACTTCTGCTGTTTGTCAGTTCTGGCAGCAAAGAATCAGTGTCTCCAGCGTTGTTATTACAGCAGCCTCTAGGACGTAATTTCAATTATTAATTACACCAGTGAATGAACAGTTTTAAATTAGTGAATTAAAGTTTCATGAATTATGTCCTGGATTACCAGCTTTTAGTTATGAAAATTTACTGTGTAATTATTCAGCAGATAAAAATGATCAAGACAGATCCAGTAACTGACCAACTTCACTGTAATCTCACTTCAAAGAAAATATTTGTAAAAGAGAAAATGATAAACCAGGAGCATATTTAACAATATGCCATTCCTATTCCAGCTGCTCCAATTATATCTGTCTTCAGCATCTGCTAATACTGCCCTTTTAAGGATTTCAAAACTAACTATACCCTTCAGTCAGTACATACCTTCATTTGTAAATGAACAAATTGATTCCAGTGTGGTGACTGATGGTCAATACCAGTCATTCATAGTTGTTCTTAACATATTTATCTTGTTCCTTAAGGTATCAGGCACATTATGAGATATTAAAATGTGTCGATGACAAACTTTAAGATAATTGACTAAGCCTGAGTAATGGCCACTGTATTTGGAAAGAAAGCAAAGACCCTGCACATCGGTCAAGAGAACAGGGTCATCCAAGCATCTCAGGATGGAATTAAGATCATAAACTAACCTGGAATCAGGCAAATAAACAGACATAAGCAAGGAATTAAGCAATGTGTCCAGAATAGCACAAAGTTGGTATCACAGGGGTGCCAAGAATATTTAGGGATTTATTTAAAATATCAACACTATCTGCAGTAAGAGTCATCAACAAATTACCATCAGTACTATCCTGTACCTAATGATATGATAATTTATAATGATAACCCTTCCTCGGTGCTTTAGTAGTTACACAGCATTAATCACTAGGAGCCGACGAATACAGGAAGTCTGTGCACAGACTCATTCATGCCTGAAGTCTTTCCTGATTGCGAACGAGCTCTTCATCAAAATGCAATAAATCCTAGTGCAGGTGCTCCTGACTGTCCTCTACTAGTTACAGGTTTCCTAAGCAGTTAATTCCAGAAGATTTACAAAAACATACACTTACAAGTGTGCTCTAATCACAAAACAGAATATTTTCATCTTTTTAAAAAAGGTTCTTGTCCCAAGTGTCTCAAAACCTTAGGATGGGTCTGAGAAACCTGAATGTAGGAGAATGACTACCAACAACGTGACCCTCAACCAGACAACAGGATGGAAGGAATTCAGCAAGAAGATGACAAAAGCCTGTTGCAGCAGATGCTAAAAGCTCAGACCCATGAAACTATGTTCTTTTTATGCACATCAAGTCTGAACCAGCATTCCTGGTATCTTTAAGGAGCATTCAGCAAGGTTCAGGTGGGCGTTTTAAGATCTGAGAGATCATATTTAATGTAGGGACTACTATTACTTCTTGGGATAACAGTATGAAGGATTCAAAAAACCTGAATATACAAACAAATATCATTAAAGTTAAGCCACTATTTAATATTCAAGATGATAATTAGAAGCTGCTTTGGAGGGAAGAATTTATCTGACTACTGCAGTTTCACTTTTTGGTTTGGAACATTTCACTGGCATCAAATCAGTTCTCAGGACATCAGAGATCTCAAATCTCAAAAAGTTCAGTATGACTGAAAATAAATATGAACTATTACTATGCAGGATTCACACATGTATTAAAGCTCACAGACCCATACTAGAACTAGCACAGCAACTGATGAAATTCACGTGTGGAAAACTCAAAACCAACTAATAATTTTCTTGAATTAAAAGCTACTTCCACAAGCATTACTAAGAACAGGACTCAAAACCTGATTAAATTATTTACAGCTACAAAAAACATCCAGAATCATCACAGCAGCAATTATAAATTTAGAAGGGACACTCATCTTTATGCATCTCAGTTTCAGGAAATTTTAGTGTTAGAGAAGACCTATGAGGCACATAAGTGTTTTACATAGGCACAGCAAGGTTCTGGGCCTCACCAAAAGAGACCAGTTTTGTGTCACTTCATTATCAGTCTGTGTCAGTACAAAAATCCCTCTGGTCTTGAAGCATGTACACAAGATGGCTGTATACATACAATTTTATTTTATATGTCCTGAATTCTGACAGGGTTTTATTTCCTCTCCTTTTTACTCAGGCTCTTCATTAGTAAGAACTAGACCTCAAAAATCTCAGTAACAACACTCAAGGTTGTCACCGTCTGCAATTTTGGAACTGTGTAACTCATCATAAACTTTACTAGATAAAAATCTCAGGTTTATCCCCCAGTGATAAAGTCTGCTAGGTGAACAACCAATATCAAACCAGAGATTATGACTGCCTATGAACAAACTGCATTCTAGCAGAAAGGCCAAGTTTCACGAAAAACTGAAATTCCATTTAAGATAGCAATGATCCAAGCTGCTATCAATACATCATGAGTGTCTGATAGGCCGGAATAACACACTCATCAACTATCACTGGTATTTTACTGCTGATCCTAACATGTTTGATTACTTCACAAAGTAATAGAACAGCTAATTTATCAACTATAACCTGGAAAAAAAACCTACAGTCTTTTAATTTACAAGGAATAAACTGAATTTGTAGTGCTCTCATATATTTGGTAGGTACATAAGCACATACCCCTCCTCAAGGAGAAAAAGAACAAAGTATTTTGTTTAAGAGTGTAATAGCAGCAGAGGAACATGAAGAAGAAATGTTCTCTAGATTATCTATTAACCTGTTGAACAGAAAGGGAAGTAGATTTAACAAAAATCTGGGAAAGGGGGATGAAAAGACACAAGAAAGGATGCAGAAACAGCAATTTATAATGTAGTCAATTCTCTGCATCTACCAGTAGACAATGATGACGTTCTGAAAGCTCACAGGAACTCACTTGCCATGCACTTACCACTTACAGAACGATGCTATCTGCACCTGCCTGAAGAAAAGTGCCGAGACTTCCTCTGTGTTGTTACAACACAGAGCTCCTAGAACAGTTGTTCAGTGTTACACATTCACTAAACCGCAGAGTAGTATTACCTGCTTTGACAGAATGCTGCAATAGCCTATGTCTCATTTAAATTGTTACATCCATGACACACTATTAGGTTGTGGGGCTTTTTTCCTTAAGGAACTCTGCGGGAATAGCATAGTCATGTTTTTCAGGGAAACTCTTTCCTCTGAAAGGTACGTATAAAACAGTAGTTTTTCAAGCAAACAATTTAATTTGTTCTGTTGTTCTAGATTTTCACTATATAAATAGAATTTTTAAAAATTCAACACTTCCTTCAATACACGGAAGTTTCTCAAAATACTGGCTCAGTCCAGGGAGATCCATACGAACACACGTGGATCATCTGCAACATTTCATACGCGTTACTTCACATGAGACAATTCAATATAACAAGGCTTTTTATTTTCAGTTTGATTGCTAATATGGGACTCCTTCATATTCATGTCTTCTTTGTATTTATGTCTTCAAACACATAAAAACACCCAGCTCACAATGAATGAAAATAAACTGCTGAAGAAACACAGTGAAGCACGTGTTATTAGTTGAATGAGTGCATTTTGCGCATATAAATGAAAAACTACCATTTATCCTCCTCCTTTTGGGGTGAGGGTTGTTTCACTGCTAGACAGCCCTGCTCTCTAGAAATGGCACAGGTCAGCTGGTCAGTTTGGGAGTCTCAGAGTCACTATACTACCATCTTCAACAGCACGTGGAAATCAAAGGAAGGAAGGCTCATTCTGCAAGGTCTAACAAGAGCTGTCAAGTCTTGCTGGGGGAAATCCTGTGCTTTTGTGGTCTACGTATCTGCTTTCAACTAGCATCAGAGCAGAACCTGAAACTAACTGTACTGATCATGCCCAAGTCATCTCCAAAGACTTTTGGAACATTCCCTCTTAATAGTGAAAGGCAGGAGGAGCCTCTGCTTACATCAAACTGTTTGTTCCAAAGAAACATTGCAAAGACTACAAACTTACTAACTGCAACACAGACCAAGTCATGTGCAGAGGTCTGAGTTCTATGCATCAGACACAGCCACAGACTTGTTCTGGATCTGATACCAAGGGAGTCGGTGTGACAGAACAATACAAACCATCCTCCATGATCTCCAGAATCTTGACTGGAAAGCAGGCAAGGAAATACCATGCACACAGACACTGCAATAATGGGAAAGCCTACACCAGACTGTGCTTTCAATGTCTTTACATGTTTCCAGGCATTACCTTCAGCTCTGAGAGTTCACTACTTTTGCCTTGGTACACAAAGCGTGGCACTGTACATAACTACATCATATTTACAATTCGTAAATGACATGTTATGCCCCTATTCCACTTCTATTCTTCCGCTTGTTTTTGTCTGCTTTCTTATACAGCACCGACATGAAAAAACTTTGTATTTTGTTTGTGTACAACAGTTCTGTTGTTTCTCACTATGCTTCAGAAAAACACCGCACAGTACTTTCAATTACGCAGTCTATAAACCCTCCTGCTTCCTGCAAATGTATTAAGCTGGCTTTAGGAGCTCCAAAAACTAACAAAAATGAGACAGTTGGTAGCAGTTTAGCAGTCCTCTGAGGGGAGGATAGCAGCACACAAGGAAGAGTTAAGTTCCTTAGATTTAGCTGTTATGATCTGCAAACTGCTCATACATCTCCATAAGGGAGGCTAGAAAGCGGCACTGTCCTGTGGTTGGGTCACACCCGCCACCCCTAATGTCACCTGGAAAGAACTTACTGAATCATCAAGGATGAAAAATGTGAATCAAACTACGACAAACATTTTCATACCTGCTGTTTCATGCTGTCATGGTAGTGTGTTTATTTTAAACCACACACAAGATGACATCTCATTGCATTCATAAATTCGGTCCCGGGGCACCCAAGATGTTACTACCTTGTCAACTGAACCTTGAAGAAATTCCTGGTGTTTTCATAAGAGACATTAATAGTCTAAATATTCAACAGTATTATAATAAACAAATAAAGTACTAACAGAGTGAAGTAAGAAACTCAAAAAGATTCATATAGAAAGACCTACAGAGGGTTTTCTTGAACTGATCTTCTCCAACACACCAATGCAGCTCAGGTTTTCTTGGCTTCCAGTCAAGTGACATTATTGCCCTCATTACAAGATGTGCATGTCTCACCTCTTACAGATCCATGCAGAGTGGAATAAATTACAAATAATGATTACTACAATAATACCGTATTTTTCCTATATATTAGTCTATTCCTGCAGACTTCTGTGATTCAGTTTGAAAGACTAATTTGAAACAAAAGAAGATTGAATTGATTTTCTTTTTTTAAGTAATCTCACTCTGCCATCAACAGCTTCTGAAGTATATTAAGTTAGGAAGAATCTTTCTTGTAACAAAACTTAAGTGGTTATTAACCTTTGCAAGCACATGATGTTGTAAATTCTGTGCTGGAATCACACACTAAAGAAAAAAATTTCTATTAAAAAAAAATTGAAATTTAACTTGGACTGGAAAGGACCTGAGGAGGTCTGTAGTCCAACCTCCTGCCCGAAAGACATTCTGAATTCAGACTGGTTTGCTCAGGAGTTTGTCCTCCCCCTCTACTCTGCCCCAGTGAGGCCACATCTGGAGCACTGTATCCAGTTCTGGGCTCTCCAGTTCAATAGAGACAAGAAACTACTGGAGACAGTACAGTGAAGGGCTATAAAGATGATTAGGGGACTGGAACATCTCTCTTATGAGGAAAGACTGAGAGACCTGGGGCTGTTTAGCCTGGAGAGGAGAAGGCTGAGAGGGCATGTTACCAATGTTTATAAACACCTAAGGTATATTTGTGTGTGTGTGTCAGGAGGATGGTGCCAGACTCTTCTCAGTGATGCCCAGTGACAGGACAAGGGGCAATGAGCACAAACTGGAACACGGGAAGTTCCACATGAACACGACAGAGAAATTTTCTTGGATGGTGACAGCGCCCTGGCACAGGATGCCCAGAGAGGTGTGGAGTCTCCTTCTCTGGAGAGATTTCAAACCCACCCACACACGATCCTGGGCAACCTGCTCTAGCAGGGGATTGGACTGGATGATCTGCAGAGGCCCCTTCCAACCCTCACCATTCTGTGAAAGCACTAAGTAATGACTTACTGAAAAAAATGTCCCATGTATTTTGTGAAAACTTTTTAGCACTCTGACACTTCTATCTTTCCCATCATAACACTAGAAAACTAAGGTGTGACAACTACATTGTTCTGATTAACGTAAATAAATGGAAATACTGCTGCTCTGTATCTCAAAATCTGAGTAAAGCACACTTTATAATATTACTTCCACAAACAAAAAATTCTTGATAGAGCCTGGACTGAATTAAATTTATACTTCTGGGAAAACTGGCAAACAGTCTTTTATGTGACAGACTGAAACAGGAACAACATTGTGCAGACATTGCAACAACATGCCAATTACCATGGTGTAGTCTCTGGTGAAATATATTTCAAATTTTCAAAGCTGAAAGACCTTCAATAATGGTAATTAAAGATGTTCTAATGCTTAAAACCCTAAATACACCAGGGATGGGAAAAAGAGATTAAACAATTTCCAGTGGCTTAGCATACAGCTGATGTTGCAGAAACATACTGGGGCACTAGCAGAGAACACCACACCACCTCATTTAGAGGCACTCTCTGGAACATCTGACTACCAAATCACACTGGGACTTCTTTACATAGTTCAGCAGTTGGAATATGCAAAAACTGTATCAGGGAACTTCCTAACAGTCTACCAGCACAGAGAGGTGGGTCCCAGTACCCAGGATGTCTCCAGGCACATCCGAATTAAGTATATATTCAGCCCTTATTTGCAATCTATCCACTTTGTCCTCAGTTGTGTTTTTGTTACTGAAAACGCGTGTTGTAAATCCTTTCCTGAGTCTAAATTGGATAAATGAACTGATAGATATTAAATAATATCCTCAATGGCACAACTAAATTTGATTTCAATCAGAAAAAAAAGTCAGTAGGGCAGATCACCAATCACCATTAGTTCAAGTCCTCTCTTTTAATAGAATAAGTAGCTGCTAAATTCAGAAAAATTACAGTGGAAGTAAAATGTGGTAATCGAGTTCATGTAATCTTCTTCAATGCACTGATATTTCAACGGATTCAAAGGCAGAACACACTAAGGCATGTTAAACTTCTCTTCCATATTAATTTTCTTTCAAAACAGGCAACTGAAAAGCCACACAAAAAGAGCAGACTACCCACATTTCATCTGCTGAGCAGTCACTTAGAAGCAAGGAAAAAAACAATTCATTTGCAATTTGTATTTCTAGTGTATTAATGCCTAAAGCTTGGCCCTAGTTTAGCCCTTGCCTTTTCTTCACAAAGCAGACTACAACCTGATTTTTCATCAAGACTTCGTACAGAGAACTAGACAAGTATCTAGTACTGGGAGCTGACACTCAACACTATGTATATCGAATATAGAATATCTTCAGAGTAAGTTAACATTACATGAAACAGTTGGAAAAGTTCTATTAATAGCTTTACTTATGCTCAGCTGTAAACTTACCTATACTTTTTCCTCTCTCTTCTTCAACCTCACAACCTCAACCCCCATCACCATTTTTTCCACTTATTTCCCATTCTTGCCGATGACCCCCATGTCTCCAAACCAGGGCTTTCAATGTATTGCCTTCCCCATCTTACCAACCAGGTTTCCCGCCTCCATACATCCATAATCAAACTTTCATAAATGCTGTCGAACACAGCAAAAAGCGAGGGACTGCTAGTACACACATCATGAAGGAAGTGTTTAATTGGCAGAGCCACTGATGTCCAGATAATTATGTTTAATCTTACATCATATACTTTTAGATAGGCAGAGTCAGCACTCACCACTGCTTCCAAAAACCATGAGGAACTGTAAACACAGGAACGTTGTAGCCCAATTTCCTCCTATCTAATCCTCCAAGATGCATGGGAACATCATTTCCACATACAAAACAAGGAAAGAAACGGGGTACGATGACAAACTCACCACACTGAGGAAGAAGAAAAAGCCAAACATCCTAAAGAGGTTCAATTTAATTAATTCACTGCATCTTACGTTTTCAAGGCAGCCCAAAATCTGCCACCAGAGGCATTAACAGAAGTTAGGCCTAGATAGCATAGCTGCTACCCTAAGACTGTTTTAAAAGATGAAATAAGACCAACCTCTTGTTCCAAATAACTTTGAATGGTTTTTTCTGTGCTCAAAGAAATAAAGCCAAGTGACACAACTTAACTGATCATCAAGAAATTCAAGCGCATCCAGAAGTCTACTGAGACAGCAGATGGGACTCCATTGTGTGTCCTACAAACCAGGGAAATCACGTCACTCATAAAATTGGATATATCTGTGACTAAAGCGTTCTGGTATCCGAATGCATTTCAGGTTCCATATTGCCACTTGGTCTTATAGGAGGCGCATTTGACAAAATGCAAGATATAACATATGGAAGAAATTTATAACTGTGTGAGAAGGTTTATTTCCAAAAGCCCCCACTTATAGGTGCCTCAGAAGTATTAACAACAACCCTGTAATATGAAAAAAAATGTATTTACAAAAATGATTCACTGCTACCTAAATACAAAAATCTGTGTACTGTACTTTTAATAGTAAGCTTAGAAGTATTATAGTATTTCAAATATAAGTATTTTCAAGCAGTAACACACACAGATTTCTAAGATTTCTAATCTGATTCATTTTGAAACAAATGAAGTCATTTATCTTTTTTTTTTCTTTTCTTCATGTGAAGGTCTTGTTTATTTCTACAGCTGTAGCCATGTTTTACAATTGGTAGCCCTTTTTCAGAGCTCTGCAGCATTTCATTACTGACTACTTCTCTTTCTATGAGGTTTTATTGTTCCATCTGGCATTTTAATTACAGACCTCGTATCAATTTTACACACTCGCTGAAGAGGGAAAAAAAAAAAAACCCGACCTTCATACTTACTTCCCTGCAAATTTACATCATGATTCCACTAAAACAATTCATTTTGCAAGAGAAGTCTAGCATTAAGTATTTTTCCTTTGTAATACGGAAATACACCTGACCATATGTGGAACAACATTAGAACAAGTAAATTAAGTGAAGGCTAACATTTAAAAACTCATCATTTTCACTCATCAGGAAATCACTAAAAAAAACCTAAAGATGAGTTTCAATGAATACGTAAGAAACTGGTAGAGATTAACAAGGTGACCAGTGACATGAAAGGTGTTTCTGAGGACAAACACGGTACTATCTGCCCACCTTTCATCAATCCAGTACCAGGTATGTACCAGACTGGATGCTGTATTCTGTACCCTCCACAGCAAAGTACAAGAGAGTAACAGAAAGCTGCAAGAAACCACTTTAACCTCTTTTAAGGCATTTCACTTCAGATTCAGCGCCTACTGGTAGGTTTACAGACTTAATACTTCTGGTTACAAGAAAAAGGTTACTCATTTGGTTTCAAAGGTTCATAGTGAAAACCCTGTCATACAGCACATGTTACATAGAAAGACATGTCACTGCAGTTTAATCTGGACAGGTCAGAACTCCAGAAGAAAGAAGAAAACACAAAGAGAATATCAGCAGAGATATTTACTGTGAACTAGCACGAAGCTTCTCAAAATTCTCATTGAATTCATCAAATAACCATGCAAGAGTTTTCCCACAGCATCAATATACACACCCATAAACATAATTTCAAACAAAGCACTACTCAACACACCTTGCTACGGGTAAAGAAAAGTACATCAACATTCTTGGTGAAATCCAACCACTTCTTTCCAAGTTTCTCTGTGAAATTATATTTGATACATCATGTCATGTTGCTTCAAGTTTCATACACTGCTTCAAGTTTCATATACATTATCCAGTATGATTTGACAGGTGTAATTTGACAAAATGTAAGATGTAGCATGTTTGGCAGGAAATTTAAAACCATAGGAGAATGTTTATTTCCAAAACAACTAGTGTTTTTCCCCCTCTAGAAATGACTTCAATCAGCAGCTCTGTAATTGTGTGATTTTCCTATCTGCTAATGACATGAAAATTACAACACTTCAAACATCAGATAAATAAATCAGAAAATTTTAGTTTACTGTACTCTATTCCTCTAATTTAGTAGTTATGTGTTGCCTCTAGAAAAAGCGCATGGCTCTTCAGAAAGTCAAGTGATTTTCTACTCAACTTTTAACTTTTATTCCTCCATGGGCAAGTCCAAATTCAAAGACTTCTATAATGACTTTCCTGTTCACAGGTCGTTCAAGATTTACGCACAATATCTACTGCCAAACACTAAGGAATTCCCCCACCCCCATGAAATACTACAACTGTTCCTGTATATTAAGTAGTTTATGACTGAGACTGCTGCTTTGATCTGATCAACAGAAAAAAGCAAATGATACCATGAAATCAAAAAGCATTAGCTTTGCTGAATTTTCTACACTGACTAAGCAGATTTATCAATTCAAGGACAGAAGGGAAAAAGGGGACAAGGGACTTCAACTCTCCTTAAATGTAAATTACTGACACAGTTGAGATGCTTATGCCAACAGAAAGTTGAATTCAACAGGACTCTGGAGTTTTAAATCCTCTGTACAGTGACTCTAATGGGCTCTATGTGCTTTCTTTCAGGCAAACCGACAAAATAAAAACTAAAAACATGCAAGCAGGGATATATTCACCTCACTGAACTACTCAGAAAATAAAATTTAACTATCATTTTCTTGTTTATGTCCTGTCCACAGATTATCAATTTTTAACACTGAAGTAAATGCATGATCTAAATTTATTTCCATAACCACAAATTCTATTGAAGATCATGTGGAATGAGATGAACACTGAGAAATTATTTTTATTCTTTAACTATAATTATTTTCAAGTTGAAGTAAACTGCAAAAGTAGTTTGCTCTTTTGCGCTATGTCAGTCATTTAATGGGACATTTTACTATTAAAATACATGCTGCAAAATGAAAAGGTTTCCCAATTAGTGTCTTGGCTCCTTCCAGTCATTCTATTCCACGTTACAATATATTCACAGAAAGCTTAATTCATCAGTAGGAAAAGGCTGTTATGGCACGAAAATCCCAAATCAAATACCAGATAGCAGCTGGAAATTCTAAAGCCATTCATCCTGATGCCAGCTGTAGGAACATCGACCAGAGCAGCATATAACTTCATTTAACGCAACAGACATGTCTACCCTGCCAGCACAGCCGAAATTCAGTTTCATTACAGCATCCTGACGAGGGGGCTGTATGCGGTTACACACAGGGCTTGACTGTTTAAGAAAACAAAGCCATGTTTGGTCCAGGCAGACTGCTGGGGTGCCTCACGGGAGTCCTCACTCCTTTGTGGTTAGCAGTTTGTGCTTTGTAACATGGAATCTTCACCCAGACTTCATCTCTCGCAATGCTTTGTTCTGAGAGTCCCTAGGTAAGCTCTTCCCTGAGACAGCGGTGCTGCTTGATGCAAGGAAACCAACTTTAAATAAAAAGCGGCAGCATGGGAAGGGTTTGAGACTCCGTAGCACTATTTCTGAATCAAATTATCTTTCTCCCGAATAAATCACCTGAAGTTTGAAGGCTTATTCACAACCTAAGCTATCACTCCCAGTAGAAAATCTTGTATTATTTTGTTTCAGAACTAGGTTGTTTCACATAGAAGTTGTTGTTATTTTCCACATATAAATAGTGACACTTTGTACTCAGTTTTGGAAGGAAAGGGGCTAAATCTAATATCACCCCTTTTAAACTGCACTGTAACTTCTCTTAGTCATAAGTACTACAAAGAATACAACAGTGTCCTAAGGAAAACAATTTTCATGCACCTATGAACTTCTCTTGACCAAGAGCTACAAGCACAGATGCTCTAACTGCTGTTTGGTGGCACTAGAGTACCACCACCACCATGTTTCTTTAAAATAAAGACTTCCTAAAGTTTAAAAGGAAAGATAAATATCTGAACATAACAGAGACATGAGGATTTTCTGATTTGTGTTTAGCAGTGATCCTGACACACATGCATGAACAGTGACTCAACAGCCCAACTTCAGCCACACTTTTCTTGCTCCCTTAAGTATAACATAAAGTAATTATAAATATTTTTCATCATTTCTGTGGGTAGATAGGTAAAAAACACCCACCTGATATTAAAGCCTAACATGAAAGGACGAGCTAATCTGAGATATCCATGCTAACAAAAATAAATACTTCTTTCCTCAATCTCGCCCTCAAGTGTATGACATTATGCATCTAGAACACAAAGGCTTCCAGGAATTACATGAGGAAGGAAAATAATGCAAGAGATACCGAGGATTGGACTAAAATTCCACTACAGAAGTAGTCAAACTGTGGTACCTGACAAAAACTATCCCAATACATTACTGGCAAATGACCTCAAATGACCAACAGACACTGTCTCAGCTTATATTGAATCCTAAGTGACTCGCTATATTCATCATATCTGGGTCAGTCGTAACTGTTAACTGCACGTGTTAACAACAGCACCAACATGGCTCATTCTGGTTATTATTTTCATGAAACATGTAACTATTTTGAGAAACCCTTAATCCTAAAAAGCATATGAGGAGTCATACTAAATGCCTGGGGACAGCCAAAATACTTCCCTCTCTTTACTGTTTCCCAATGCATTACATATCTTAGCAAGCTGAACTTTACTAACTCTTGCTATACGGCACTTGCAGCAGCCCTAATCAAAGAGCTGACCTGGTAGAAGTTCAAAACAAGCAATGCCTAGCCTGTTAGAACACTTCAGTGTTACTACTGTTTCTTTAGAGGACCTGAAAAATCTAACAACTCAGCTTCTTTTTTTGAAGCTACTGAATATACTATCCATGTCAAACCTGCCCAAACAAAATACAAATTTTTATTTCTTTATTTAAATATTAGTGGAAGTGAAACACAGTCACATCTCAAAGGAGGGTCAGAGTATGGAAGCAGGCTATTCATTTATTTCCCATGACCAACTGGAGGCGTTTTTTTTAACTATCCGTAACAATTTATCATCTGTTCTGTTTAGTTCACACCTATCAGAGTACATTCATAAACATAAAACTGAAAAACATCGGTTTCTGATATAGTACAGCTGTAAACTAATCTGACTGGTGGCCAACAACAGTATTGTAAATTACTGCCTCAAGTGTTTAATTTAGATGCAATCAGATGCTTAATGTACAGTATGTTAATGAAATAATCACTTGTAAGTGAAGTTCCTTTGCTTAGCTTACTCAGGGTCCCATTTAAGTAAGAGAGTAATTACTTGACTGATTCTCATACTTAGCTCTTTCAGTACAAGCAACTACCCAAAATCATTATTGGAGTCTCTAGTAATGGGGGGGAGCAGGGGGTGGTGAACAGAAGTAATAAACCTTTGACGTCCTTGTCCTTAATTCTATAGTCTTTCAGCAGTGGAAAAGCATTTTTAACTATACACATTATTAGTAAATGAAGCCAAACTGTAAAGTAGTTGTGATCACAACCTTGAAATGGAGATCAGAACACCAAACATCTGGGGAGCACTGCCGCCTTTGAAAGCAATTCTGCCAGATATTCACCTGCACTAGTAGCATATACTATAAGGGCATATTAAGTCAGAACCTTCACTTCACCTTTCTAAGGATGCCAACTGCCAGCCCCCTTTTTAATCATCTTCCTTCTACAGTGGAATGTTTCCTCCAGCTGCTTGATAAAACTGAGAAGGGGTGGGGTGGTGAAAAAGGCAGACAGTTTTTGAAGAGCTGTTCCAGAAGATGGGCTTCCATGGTGATAGCAAGGAAAACTTATTTACCAACAAGGTCACTGTCCCACCCTACTCACTTCCTACAGACATTCCAGACCAAAAAGCTGTTTACAGTGACAAGTTCTGCCCTGAAATTGTTTTATGGGCAAAACTTTTGATGCATGAATACAAAGACCATTGAGTTAGTAAAAGCAGACATGGTAACAAACACGCCAGCTTATTGTAATAAACAATATAATATATCTTAAGTGCATCATGTATTTCTACAAACCGCTCATTACAGCTATTTCATGTTTTAAATTGGCTATCACATAACTTAAGAGCCTATGCTGCCTCCCACATTACACTGAATTGCTCCATACAGGCGTTCTCAGAACTACCTTCCAAATAAAAAAATTGCAGCCATGTAGCAGGAACAACACTGCATTTCTGGACTTCAGACAGTACATCCCCTGCTTTAAGTCACAAAACCTTGTTTCTACAACTTGCCACACTTCTCCAGTCATGATCAGTTAAAAACAAATAAAAAAACCCTACACACAAAAAATCCATCTTGATTTCTTTAGAGAAAAGATTCCTCTAATCTTGGCAACCTGTTTTGGTTTTGACATATTGTGGGTCACTGTGTCAGTTTTTCAAGTTACCTGGGCAGACAGCTAGAGTCAGGACTAATTCTGAATTCTGCTCTCAGTGATTTGTACTAATTGTCATGCAATGTCTAGAGTCACCTCCCTCCCCTTCAGACCCTTCTAAAAAAACCCTTATGTAAATAAAATCAAATATTTATGTAGAAAATGTCCTTAGAATTGTACTACCACACTGTAATGTTAACGTGAAGAGATCACAGCATCATATTGCACAACTCACCATCGTAACCAATATCCCTCAGAAAAACAGAATAACAAAGACAAAGACAAGGAAGACAATGAGACTTATAGCAGTCTCTGGTAGTGTATAAGGAGAGAGAAAGAATTCATCCAGATTTTCCTATCCTGTGCTCTACTGCTTCTGCAGAGCTCTCCGACAGCTCACTAGTCTTTGCTCAGATTTTAATCCTTTGCAGGATTCTTAAGTTTATTTAAGAAATTATCCTGTATCCAAACAAATGTCTTTTCAGCTTTTGTTTTGTTGGGTTTTTTTAACACATACTTAGCATCTCATTTTGAAGACTGTGCACTTAAAGTCTGGGCATAAAAAACGTCTGATGTTATTTCCATAAAGATGGGGCAATACATATTAATTACAAAGTCACATCATGATATGTGCATGTTATCAATACAGACAACCCTCAAGTTTTTAGGAAATCACATAAAATTGATTTCCAAGCAGTCAACAGCAATTTGACAAGCAAGAACTCAGACTGCTTCCTGCAAACCATTCAGTAATACTGCGTGCACATGTCTTCTAAAATTCAAATTATTTTTTTTCGCTGAATACTCATAGAACTTTTGCTGTTGCTCGTTTTCTGAGAGGGTTTCACAGGCCCTACTCCAAATAGGCCAATACATTTACTTACAATGTACCCACCAGAGGGCACCACAGGATTTCACAACCAGCTGGACAGCAGGCAGGAGAGCTAAGCACTGCTAGGAAAAAAAAAGAACGAAACATGCAAGGATTCAGTGTGTGCTTTTTCATTTATTTAGGAAGTTGTCTTGGCACCCACAGCCACCCACTGAGTACCTTTCTATAGTATAATTAACTTTGGAGACACAGCAGACAGCTTTCAAAATTAAATGACCCAGTAAAATAGATCTTGCATATCCAGATGTCAACAGCAAATCAAGACCATAGAGATGATTTCACCTGTGTCCTGTCTTACATCATTCTCATCTCTTTCGAAGTCCAACTATTATGCTCACATGGAACCAGGAAACAGTCCACCAATTTATAACAGCTCATTACCAGAATTTGGTAATCGTAACTTCAAGCACTTTTTAGCTAAAAATAAAAAAGCCAACAGCCTTGTAAAGAGAAGACCACGGAACATAACAGAACATGTGCAGCATACATGTATGTTCAGAGTGCTTTCATCTCCTCTTACACAATAAACAGATCAGACAGACTTTTAGCATTCATTTGCCTTGCATTACCTCCCAAGTTCCAGAGTTGCAAGGACCCAGCCAGGTTTCTCCTGTCCATTTCCAACATGTTTAGCAGCGTTTTTCCCCAAACAGGCATGGACTCAGTAAACCTGTGCCTAATGCCCAAGTAGTTCAGTGACTCTTACTTGGCCCATATTCCATGTCTTGCTTCAACTTGAGCTGTTCCTTCCCACAGCTCAGTACATCTGGAGCACAGATGTTCAATTTCACATTTGTAAGCTCTCCTGCAGAAGATGGTAACCCTTAGGAATCACCTGTAACAGTTGTGCCAGCAGACGGTGAAACACTATCTTCCATCACTCTTCCCTGTGAGTTTTAAGATTGATATTAATATCTCATAATCTAACCAAAACATTCTCTCTAGATCTTCTACAATCTTTTTGGCAGTAGGAGACAGTTCTGGCTGCTGTGAAATGGTCACAGGTGCAGAGACAAATCCTGGGAGATGATATTCATGTAACACCTGCAAGTTCTCTTTGTCACCTTTACCATACACCCTTCCTCCCTTGTACAACTCCTCCAAATACACTTGAAGTTCACTGCTACAATTATTATTCTTTAACAGACAATACAAACAGTCTCAGAGATGACCCCCAGTTAAATAGGACAGAGAAGGACAGAGCAGAGTTCTCCAACCTCAGTCTGGATGATGAACTGCAGCAACCTAGCACTGCATAAGCACAAAACACAGCACTGCATGCAGCCAGGGTTTGTAGGCTTTTTTACCCCCACCTCCAGGGCTGGACATGGGCCTATTTGATTTTTACTTCTTTAACTAGTATGTTCTTGCAAATGAGTAGCCCGTGGCTGGTGCCTGCCAACATGAGTCTTCAGTTACAGCACATGTGCGGTATAAAGACAAGCACACACTCAAGTGAGCTAAAAATTGAAATGGCAAAGACTGTTACAAGAAAAAAAAAAAGGGTGAAAAAATGACATAACAAAAGGGTGCGTTAACAGTTTGTCTCACAGTCACAAACTGGAGTAGCTGCTAGCAGTTGTACAGTTAGAAAGTGGCAATATGATGAAAGGACTCACTACAGATAGACCCATTTTTTTCTTTTTTCACAGGTAGTTTATGGGCAGCTGTGGGTTGTGGACACAGTAAAATGTTTATCGACAGCCAGATGTAAAGTTTGGATAGATTCATCAGGAGACCATTCCCAATAAATAAAGACAATGCTATTTAAAAAACAAACAAATAAAAACCCTAAACCAAAATGGCTAGGAACTGAGAAGTAACAGCTTTCAACCTCAGCATTCTGAAAAGACAAAAACCAGAAATAAACGTAAAAAAACTTAAATCAAAGCATATTTGCATAAAGCTGCCTAAAAGGACAACAGTAAGTGGAATGCCAGAAGCCCTTTTGTTGCTTTTAGGTTCCAGATCTTCTTGAAGTCTTTGAAAAGAAAATTTAAGATCGTTGTGTTTATCAAGCACCTTTAAGTTCATACCCTTTTTTTCTCATTACTCCTGCTCTTATGCCATCCACTAATATCTGTGCAAAGGAAGGAAGATGCACAGAAGTTATCCCCATGTTAATAGGAGAAAGCACGTAAAGGAAAGTAGAGTCCATGGGCTTTCCACTCAAGGACCACTGCTACACTCATTGCACTAATTTTCAATATAGCCATAACTGGAGACCTCAGGATTTTAAACACTAGATCTCTCAAAGAAGAAGTCTTCCAGTTATTTATCAGAACTGAAGGTCATCTGCAAAGCACAGAACTACAGCATCTCAAAGGAAAGTAATTCTGATCATGGCAGATCTCCAGATCACGGTAGGAAATGTGTGATCAGCTCAGGATAAATACTGCTTGAAACATCTTACCTTGTCCACAGAACAGAAGGAAAAGAAAGGCCTCTGGGACAGAAAAAACAGGGAGAGCAGCTAGCTTAGTTCTTACCATAAAAAAAAAAAAAACCAAAAAACAACAACAAAAAAGCTTTAACAGACCTTTTGCTGCAAAAAACTTTCCTTTGTACTAATGACCATATTGACAGCCCATTTCTTCTTTGTTAATGCATCCCTTCAACTCCGAATATCATGATGCCAATACTGGCTTTGCTATTACTTTAATCACTATTTAAAGTGTAACTTTAGCAATACATTTCACTCTTTGGTGACTGAAACTTCTCCCACACTGTGTCTCGCCTATGGTAACAAACTAATACCAGCAGTTAGGTGAGAACACAGACTGTTCTGTTGAAGTGTTTCAAATAGCAGGTAAGAAAGGGAAAAGAAAAGACAGTTTCTTAATTCAAAGCCAGATGTACCTCTACAACACACACATACAACCAGCATAACACAGTGATAGACTGCAGCCTGTCAATTCTTATTTCAACGCAGAAAACCCCCAAAGGTCTATAGATTTTAAATCCTCTCATTAATTTAACAATTGCTAAAAGCCATTAAGTAGCATTAACATATTTGTTAGGCTCTCCAGTATCTTATGCATATGTTCTTGTCCTTAAAGTATTTTTCACGTTGCACATGTAAAATTTTACAACCAGTTAAGAACACTGTAGTTTAGGCTAGTTAGATCCTGAGCAAGTGTAAAAAAAAACCAAAAAACCCACCAAAACAAACAACAAAAGCCCCACAAAAATATCCCAACAGAACTAACATTTTGCAATGAGGATTTGTTGTTGTAAATATTCTATCCTCTAAATGTAAACATGAAAGTAATTACTGGACAAACACAGATATGGTTTACGACTTACAGGTGAAGCAGCACTAAACAACAATAACAAGAAGAGATGCTGACACTACTTCTGGGCACCACCTGGTATGCTGTAAAAGCATGGCAATTAAAAAAAAAAGACCAAAATGGTGTGAAAAGGACTGGGGAAACAGCTAAGGGATTGGACCATGCCAGATTCACTTCTGCAGCTGTCATACATGACAAGATATGAAGTTCAAAGGAAAGATGCAATTCCCATGGTACTGCATATGGAATATGTGCATCAATACAGAATCTTCTAGGAACAGCAGATAAGCTTTATTAACTGTTGGCACAGAGTCAGGAATATGCCTCTTCCACAAATAACTACACAAGATTAATTCACGTGCCCTGTAGTAGTTCACCAGCATAACGCTGGGGGAAAAAAGTTACTAGTTGTGTCTTTTCTATACTTCTAACAGACCTTTCAGCGTTTAAAACAATATCACCACATTATAATTTAAGATAGAAATCAGTTATCCTGCCAGTACTATTTACTATGTTATTTCATGCTGCTATTACCTCTCAAAAAAATTGCACAGAAGCATCTTAAAACCACCAAAGACAGACTGATCCAAGTCTTGCAGAAATCAGAGTCCATCCTGTACCTGTTAAGAACATTCTCAGAGGTATGGCTGACCACCACCTACGCTCTTCCACAGAAACCTAAAGAGGATTAACCATGAAGCAAGAGTGAGGACAATCCATTCTTTGTGTATTTTGTACAAGGAAACGTAATGTGTCATCAACCTCCATTCTTTGTCCAACTTCCTTGAATAAACTCGGGCATTTAGCCTGCTCTGTAATGTGAAACCATAAGCTCAGAAGTCACTACATGGCACAGAGCAGCACACAGTGTAACTCACTACTGCATAAAGGTGCGTAGCTGACAATAATGATGTGGAAATCCGAGTTAGCTACTAGTAATTACTGCTCACAAATCACTAAAATATCATCATTTCGTATCTCATTATTTTTCCCTCTTCTTCATTAACCAGGAGCTCCAAATCAACACGATTTAAAAGCTTTCTATTGGATTTGGTTTTTAAAATAATACTGTCAAAGCATAGATTTTTTCTTTTTTAAGCATTACATCTAGAAAATTTCTCAAGCTTAGCCCAAGAAATTCATTGATGTTTTTAACTTCAACCACTAAATCAATCATCTGCTAGTGGCAAAATGAAACAATTGCATATTAGCCACTGGAGTCACGAACGCACTGTGACTTCAAACAAGGCTGGGCTCTCAAGCACAGTAAGTTGCCATATGGAGTCCTCCCAAACACACCCGTATAGTTACACAGAATACGGCTCTATTTCAGAAATGGACACCGTGATTGTAAAAGATATTATAATAATGAACATGCAAAACCAAGTGAAATGGGAACCTCACTCTAGAGAGGTTCAGCGTTTAGAGACCAGAAATGTTCAACAAAGCTCTGCTGTTGAGAGCATCTATGTCCCTTCTGCTGTAGAGACACTAACAGGTTAACACAGTTATGCTTTACCTATCCCAGTTTTCGTTTATTCTTCTGTGCGTTATTCTAAAACTTTCAACAGAACTAGTTTAAAAGTACTAAAACCAAAACAAAGCTTCCTGTGGTGCTAATGAAAATGTCGTGTAGAACACCCGTTCTCGGCTCTGCTCAACATCCCCCTGTTCTCAAACGCCTTGGGGTAGTTTGAGCCTACACCATAGCTGTACCCAGCTCCTTCCCCATGTGGAGAGTGAACGTGACAGAGCTCACACAAGGTACTCGGCATTCAATCTGTTCCATTATTGCAGCAGCCTGCCATCCCAGCCGTTCCCCCAGTATTTTCTTACCGAGATCAATTTACTAAGTAGTTGCTGCAGTGTGGTCACCCAGGGCGGGAATGAGCACTAACGAACAATTCGAGCACTGGCTTTACCTTCACCTTTCCTACACAAGCGATGCAAGAATTGTAGCTGATCTTATAAGAAGTTTGAATCAGAGAACAAGCAAGGTTGTTTCCCTTAACTTTTCACTGACCCTGGACTCAGTGCTAAAGTACTAAGCTAAGCCCATCCCAGGAAAACTCCACTGAACAATTTTCTCTCTCCTATCAGACTGACACCTAGAAAAAGAAAAAACAAACCCAAAAACCCACAAAAAAACTCACCAACCCACACCAAACCACCAAGTTCCATTCACAAGAGAATATACCATATACTAATTTTATTTTTCCGTAAATAAACTCAGAAAATAAAACTTGAATTTTTTGTTTGTACTGAACAGTGACAACTCCCTTCAAAACAATAATACATACTGCTAGTGTCTAAAAAGTTACCTAATACTTGAATTACCTTTCAACAATTCTGTCAATCTGTTCAGGGCTGTTAAAAAGAAGTGAAAAAAGGACAGAAAAGCAACTACAGAAGGCTTGTGAAGCAAAGGCATTATCTTCTATCAGTTGCATGAAACAGTACCACTAAGATTCACCCCTGTGATTTCTCCATTTCTCTTAAAGCTCTGTCCCTGCTATCAGAAGATTGGATTATATATACATATATGCACACACACAAAACAAAAGCTTCAGCTCTTATGTTAACAAAGTGAAGTCTAGAAGTATCATGTAAAAATAATGATGGAGTTCAAAACCTGGGAAGTGAATAAAGTGAGTTCAAAGTGTAATAATCCTTTCAACATTTCAATTTCGTCTACACTCTTGTGATCTTCATTTTTGACAGCATTTTGAAGGACTGGCCTTTAAGATTAAATTAAGGGTACGATGTTCAGCCTGACTTTGGGAGGGACACGGATATTGTACAGGAGACCACTTACTTGAGAAATACATGCACAAGCCTTCCAAACCAAAGCCAGAATTACATTTTACTTTTCCAGAGTTCACAAGCAACATGGGCCTTAATTCTAAACTTGACACAGCATAATCCTACCATCAATATGAAATGCCACAGCTTTTAAGCTGCAGAGTTATAGAACATGACAGCAATATAATACATTGAAGTAACTGCACTATATCAACATTTTAACTGGTACTTATCTAAGTTTCTCTTAGAAATGGATTTTTAAAACCTTTAAAAATCTCAAGTACATGAAATAAAAATTACCCAGCTCATCTGCTCTTTCTGTGCTCACACGAGGTACAGCTATACAGCACAGCTCCGCACAAATCATTTTTCACGTTAATAAAGAGGCCCGCAAAGCCACTCGAAGAGATGTGTTTGTATTTTAGTCTTCTACAGCCTTTGTACATTTTAAAAGACAAACTTCACTTACAGAAACTTTTCAAAGTAGTTCAAACTGAAACATCCTTCATGTCAAGTAGAAAAGAAAACAATGCGTACATCTAAACAAAAAAATCTGGAAACAAAAGTAAAGGAGACAGTAGGAAAAAAGATGTTATCAAGATCCCAGGTGTTTGAAAACATGGCTAAAGAGGATGAACACACATACAAAATTGACAAGTATTAACAAAAGAGATGTCCTTGCTGTTCTGAAATCTTCTCACAGTGTACAGCTTAATAGAGGTAGTAAAGCTACTGAATTCCAACTTACTGGTCAACCCTTTTTATTACTGTAGCAACCAACAGTCAGAACAAAGAAATAACATTTGCCTTCTGCGTATGTAAAGACGACATTATCTATCTTTCTCAAATTTAACCCATCTCTCAGACAACACTGCCTTCCATCTCCATTGACCTTTTCCACACTACGAACACAACCCCTCCCACAAGTAAACAGTTTGTTTTCCCTCATTCCCACCCCACATTCTCCACCAGCTTTCCCAGTTCTCTCCCCCCACGATACATTTATGTTCTTGCCAGTCTCTCCAACGAAACAGGAAATTGTACAGCACTAGTTCAGCAGATTCACTTACTTCATTTCTCTAGGTCAGTTAGCATACTTTATTGATATCATCAGTGAGGTGGTTTCCTCAGTGGTATTTCAGAAACCTATCAGCAATTTGTTTAGAAAGGACCCTAATAGTCATCTGTGCTGGTGAACAGGTTGTCCCTTCTTTCTTTACAACCTTTCAGAACTCAAATTAACACCAAGATAGAACACTAACTACTGACATACTCTCATCTTGCCTTTTGTAACCAGAAAGCAGACTGAACAGATACCAAACTTATCTTTTGTCTCCTAATGCAACTCTTCTGGTTTTGCTTTATCTTTCCTGTTTGTCTGGAAGATGAACGGGAAAGCCTGCACTATTTCGTCTGTATGCAAGCCTTTCATATCCAGACAGAAAATGCACATCACTTTTATGGCACTCTCTCCAGACTATGTATTGGCCAAAAGTTTTGATTATTTCTAATATCCACATACCAAAATAAACCGAACCCCAAAATAATCAAACAAAAAAGGCCGTTAAACCAATTTGAGAATCCTTCCACAATTCACCACGCCTTAAAGTCCTGTGTGTGGGATGAACAGTCAATAATCTTTGGAACCTTACAGAGTAAATTTATTTTTATCTAAGACATATAGATGCCAAAATGCATTACTCCAGACAGCCCTTAGTACATTCAAGTGTCAGCATTCGGCACAGCAAGGTGTGCACATTAATCTTTAGAAGACTTCTCAATGCAAATTATACTTTCAAAGCACTTTTCATGTACGAAAGCATGACTTGTACACATCCTCTTAATTTTATCTGGTTCCTGTCAACGAGATTTTGAAAAATTGGACCAATATGTATAATCTTTCTTTTCTCTGATTTTCAGGACAGAAAATTATTGCTTCTGGTATACTTTAGATATTCCAGTTTAATAATTGTACAAGCTGGAAGATCAAGAAGGTAAGAGATTCAAATGACTAACCCTTCACATGATAAAGATCATTTAATTAAAGAACCCTGTAATTATGAGCAACCTTTATGCCATTGCACTGAAAGGGATACCCTCCCATGTATTTTATTAAAAGTCATTTTCATCTGCAGTACATAGCAAAACAGAAAACTGAAGTCTGTTTTCCTAGTTCCAAGCCAATGCATATTAACCGCTTAAATGACATCCACAGGTCCAGATGATCAAAGGTATCTGAACACCGGAGATACAGATAATCTACAACCCAGCTTGTAAACTTTTTACAAACAACCATAAACATCCAGAAGGGAGAAAATGACAGGTGATAATTAAATCTGTTGACAACAATAAGCAAAAAGAAAGCAAGAGACACCCTAAGTACTGCAGCCACATCTGAGGAATGTAACACGGAAGTTACTTTTAACTGGCACTTGCTGGATAAAGCCTTATCACAAGAAGGAATGAAAGAACTAGGCTTTTTTTCTCCTCACATGAAGATTGTACATGGGATGTTACAGTTTTAGCTCAAAGTAATGTCTTTGATTTAAGGTACACACTGAGTATTTATTCAGCTTTTATTTAAAGATTAAATAAGTACAAAAATAAAAAGCAGAAGCTGTTCACAAATCCACTCAAAGATAGAAAACAAATCTAAAGTAACTTTTCTTTACTGCTTCTGTGAGGTTTTAAAGGGTGTAATATCATCCCAAATAAAGTTTATGATAATCAAGTTTTAATTTTATGATTTGAACATGTTAAAAACTTTGCAGCAATAGAAGTGAAAATATTCTTAAGGTACCCCAACTGACAAAACAGTTCTTAGATTAATCATCAGACCAGAGCAAGGGCTGTGTCCCTTCGCCATCAGGCAGAAGGCTTAGAGCAGTCTGCACAGTAATTCTGCAGAACACCATGAAGGGCCAAATACATTTTATGTATCCAAAGAAAGTTTCATAACTTCCAGCTGATACCGTTCCTAAAAGCACCTGAAATGAAATACCACAGAGGAGAAAGTAACAATGCAGAGATCACACTAATCTAACACAGACCTTCGTCCTACAAGAATTACACTGAAAGGAAACAATGCATCTCATGTTGAAGAATACTGTATTCTTCCTTTCTACATTAGTAATTCAGCTCCATGCTGTGATAAAAGTAATACTAAGAATTTTATTGCAAGTAATTTTTCAGATCCACAGGAGGAGTTCTTGACATTTCCTTGCATATTTTCATTTCCCTGTTTTAGTTTACTCATCAGTCTTTGTTCAAAGTCTCCTACATCACCCATACACTTGGCTGAAAAGCCATTTCAAATACAAGACGGCATCTATCACAGGCAAAGGACTGCTCTGATTTTGCAATTACACAGGCAGTGAAGCTTTCAGAACTGCAAGCCAACAAGGACAAATGTCCAGTTTTGGGCAGTTTGAAGTTCTCAAGCATAATGTCAAGTTTTTAACACCATTAACATTTAACCTCCTTCCCGTCCCATGGAAGGGAAGCTGAGAGGAGGGTCACAGACTTTTGACACTTCAGAGCCCAGGCACAAATCCCTTATGTTACTGCAAGTTGAGAAAACTGCAGATACTGGCAGAGAAACTGATCAGTAACGACTCTGCATTATTTTTCTGGAGTTCCAATAGACCTACAAGAGAACTAGTAAGCTGAGGAATTACTTTGAAACATTTATGACTGCTCTTTGCAGAAAGATGAGTGATTCAGTTCCATGTTGTAAAGGGGTATGAGCTTCACGGGCACTTAAGGAGTGGATGTATGTCTGATAAAACACTATGTACTAATCAAAGAATCCCTTGGATATTGGCAAGTATGATGTTGGTCAAATTCCTATTCTCTTCCCACTAGGACCAGCTGGTCATATAAACTTGTCCCCAATTCATGCTCCACAATCCCTCCACCACCCACACCACAGACGGACCTACACCAAGTTCAACAGAACTCTACCAAATTCAGTTCTTTCAGAAATTACACCAAATCCTGCCCTGGGTAACATTTTGTAGCCTTGGAAGGTGACCTTTGGCTTTATCTTCAGCAACAAGATGAGAGCTGCCTATTATCTTTGCAACCTTAGTTAATCACAAAATATTTGGAACTAAGTTCCAAATAAAGATGCCAATCCTACAAAGTGTTTTTCTTGAGATATGTGCTTTAAATTCACATCTATAGGACTGATGGGAATATGGGCTCAGCCACCACTACTGCAACCTTTAGAAAAAAGGCTTTTCATTCAGAAAAATTCCAATGAGAAAATAGAAATGACTTACCAATGAGAAATTCATAGTTATAAACACACAGGATGTACCACATTAACCCACACCCGCTGAAATGAACCCCAACATTTAACTTCATCCCTTCAGGACAACGCTGCAGCACAGCAGTTAAACATCATGTGTCAGTAGAGCAGTATGCTGAGGGTTTGAGCAGAGCTGGGGTGGACAGCTGAGTTTTCCATGGGGGCTCTACACTGGAGGCAGCTACACTGTCAAACAGTTTTCAACAGTATCTACGGCACAGACAGAAGGTTAGGATGCACCTAAAGTGGTGCGAGCTGTTGAGAAACCACTAATTCATACCCTTTGGACACAGACTTAGTATCTGATGAAGAACTCACTGGATTCAGGTGACTTTTCTGGTGTTTGAAATGCATTCCTTCATCAGCATTTGACAATGGGCATTTAATCTTACTGGTCAGAAAAGGATTACACCGTGAGACCTGAAGCACTAATGAAAGTATTCTACATGGTTCACACATTTAAACAGATGTGACTCACATTGATAGGCATATTAAAAGATCTGATGCTTAAATATGCTCCTCTTTATAGAACAGTTTGTATTTGTCAATTGTTCAGTGTCATGAGATTTACTTTCACCAGGGTGGGGAAAAAAAAACCCAACAAACCAGAAGAAATACAGATTCTGGTCTAGTGAGTTCTCACATTGTGTCCCAGTAACAAAATCTGGGGGGGAAAAGTGTAATAATCCTTCTTCCCTTTCTGCCCTACTAAATTCTCTTACACATTCCTTGGTACAGCCTTTTTTTTTTCCTTCTGTGAAGGAGAACAGATTCAGCATCCTTTTAACATAACTGAGTAGTTTATTAAACTAACACGTCCACAAACGGTTTTTTAACTTATTTCTAAGAAAAAAAAAAATTCAACTGATAGAAATAAAAAAACCAAACCACCCATCACTATTTATTTTTTTTCTAACAGCAACTTCCTGAGTTTGTAGGAGAAATGCGAACACTTTTGGCCATATCATTAAAGTCTCCTGCAGTGTCATCTGTTACTTAAACACTGGAAAATACCTTAGCGTAAAACTATAGTCGTGTCACTGTCTTGTTTAATAGTTCCAAAAATCAGAACTGCTTATCTTCCATGTTCTATTTAAAAGTTCAGAAATAGCTTACAAACCACAGCTGGATCCTTGAAACATTTAACATTTCATTTTTCCTTTTCTCTCCAAATTTGATGAACAGCTTCAAGAAGCTCACTAACACAGGAAGAACCTGTTGAGCTACCAAGCATTCTGCATTTTTTCATGTGATCCCACACAATTAAAACAGCAAAGTGGTATACTTACTAAACTTTTATGGAGATTGATTCCTGCAGAGACTTCAAAGATTTTTTCCCTCCTTACAGAGATATAATTATACGAACCCCAAACTTTTTCTCTGATGAAAAAGCAAAGCTTTCTACACAGGAACTTCTGCTGCTTTTCCAGGTAAAAATAACTATTTCCTAAAATTTTAAGTATTTATCCTGAACAATTTATTATTTTTGTTAACAGTGAAGCTCCATTTTGATAATGTGTCAGAAAGACTTCTGACAGAATTACCCATAGTATCCCTGTACCCAAATTTGTGAGATATGGACTAAGTGGACTATGATGGGGTGGAAAATTGCCCAGACTTGTAGAATCAAAGGATTGTAATCAGCAGTAACAAGTCCAACTGCCAATCAAGTATTAGTGGCATCCCTCAGGGGTCAATACCCAGGCTGGAACTGTTCAACAGCTCTGTTAACAGCCTGGGCATTAGGACAGAACACACTCGCAAATTCATGGCACTGGCCAATACACTGGAAGGCAGAACTGTTATTCAGAGAAAAGCTGACAGGCCGGAGAAATGGGTCAGCAAGAACCTCATGAAGTTTACAAAAGGCAAATTCAGAGCCCTGCACCTGGCATGGCATAACCTCACACACCAGTACAGGTTAGGCAGTAAGTGGCTAAAGAGCAACTTTAAAGAGACTTGATGGTCCTGGTAGACAAGTTGAACATGAGCCATCAGTGCCCTTGCAGTGAAGAAGGCTAAATATGTACCAGGCTGTATTAGCAAAAGTGTGGATACCAATCAGAAAGAAGTGATTACTGTCCCTATTCAAAATCCACAAGATCACATCTGTAGTCTTGTGGCCAGTTTGGAACCCCCTGAGTTTGAGACAGCCACTGAGTTACTGCAGCATGCCCAGCTGCAAGATAATCAGTGGGCCAGGACACATGACCAAAGAAAAGAAAAAATCTGAAAAAAATTCATAACCAGATGTAATCTGAGTTAAACTTAGCATCTTTTCACTAAGGTGTTTCCTATCAGAAAAGCTGTATGGGAAGGAGTCACTCAAGGAAAATACTGAGTACCCCGTGACCATACTTACATTAGTACCACAAATGCATGTATGACACTGCTCTTTCACAATCAAAATACAGAGTGATTTCATATTTATAAAGCATAAACGTAAGTACTTCTTGCTTCTGTACCCTTAAAAAGAGGAGAAACAGTATTCAGCCAAAACTGTTGCTAAAATGTTAGGCTGTTATATTTCCAAATTCACAAAACTGAATCAGGTAAAAGCTGATGAGATAAAACCAAAGAAGCTGGCTTTCTTAAAGAATTATCTCCTAAAAAGGAGGTTTTAGCGAGGTGGAGGGCAGTTTCTTTTTCCAAGTAACAAGTGCTAAGACAAGAGGAAAACCGCCTCAAGTTGTGCCAGGGGAGGTTTAGGCTGGATGTTAGAAAAAATGTCTTCACCAAAAGGGTTGTGAAGCCCTGGAACAGGCTGCCCTGGGCAGCGGTGGAGTCCCCATCCCTGGAGATATTTAAATGACGTGTTGATGTGGTGCTGACGGACATGGCTTAGTGGCGACCTGGCAGTGCTGGATTAATGGTTGGACTTGATGATCCTAAAGGGCTCTTCCAATCAAAACAATTCTATTATTCTATCTACTTCAGTAAACTCAACTGTTCAGAGAAATTCAGGGCTTGGATTAAAAATTGCAAATAAAAAAAAATTAAAAATTATCAATGTAAAATGCTTACCGAAGCTGTAGTTGAAGATGGATAATGTCACACCATCATGCTCCCTACAAAATTTCTAATATTCTGCTTACCAGTGGAAATCTAAGAAACGGGCTTTTAAGTTACTGATCCCCCTGACAGTAAAAAACGTTTTAGAATTTGACATTTTCTACAGTAAATAATCAATTTTGAGCTCAAAGTCAGGAAAAGTGTTATTAGACAAATCCCTTAATACATGTCTAGGAAGGTGCCAGAAAATGCTGGAAGGCAAAGTCACAGTTGTAGTCATAGAAGCACAAAACAACCCCTGCATCATCCCAGCACACTTGTTAAAAAATCACGTATTTCCTCAGACTTGCACAGAGTTGTACGTCAGCAGTTGGACTGGCTGCAGCATGAGCTGATTCAGTCTGATTTAGACCATTCTTTGCAAGGTTAAAACGACATATAATCTGTTTCTTAGCACAGAAGATCTCAAAGAAGTCATCCAAGGACAGAATAACTCTGTTATGCTTAACGGTGTGTGCGCATTCAGTATCATTATTCCCCTTACGCTGTTTGTTATTGTTACTTATAAGGATACGTGGCTTAAGGAGGGCTTCTCTGTCCTATATATATTCCAGTTAGAACTGTCAGAAATTAAGCTCTTGGCTCTACCGGTTATCTGATGGGGCAACTGCCAACTCTAGTGCTACCCCTGCCATGGCCAGAGGTCCTCATGAGCACACAGCCTGCCCCAGCCGCAGCTTTCGTTACCTGCAGTGACACAGCTCTACGTATCACTGGTGTGCCTTACAAACAAACAAAAACCCATCTACAAATGAAACAAAAAAACCCAAACGAACCCCACAAAGAAACCCATAACCAAATCACCAGCTGTTCCCATTTCCAGTGCTACAGCTGCTGATACCAACTGCTGCCTGGGAAATCTGAAACAAATGGTGTCTGGTGCCACAGCGCCACGGTACCAAAATCATCAGTGATTACAAACCAGCATTAATATAACTGTTCTCATACGAGAAACCACAGATGATGCCGACAAAGAAACAACTGAGTGCAAAATATACAACATCCACTTCTAAAACACTTTATTGGATTCTCCTCGGTTTACCAATCTAAGGTTCCTCCCAGTAAAACCAATGCAGAACTACACACGCAACAGATGACAATCACTTTGCATTTACCTAGAATTATTCTGAGTAGTGTCAGTAAAAAAAGTTTGTGCTTTATTTAAAGCATCGCTTTGTTTGTCTCCTGAAGCACCGCAGCAGCACAGGGAAGGATCAGCTCTGTGTGCGCAAAGCCTAAAACTGTAACTATTAGATCAGGATGTTTAAAGATACACAGAACAGCTTTTTGACCGTCTGTACAGTAATTCAGAAGATACTGTATCCCTAAATGTGGAAACAAAAATAAAGGATATGCACGCACAATATGAAGGCAAAGGAAAAAAGATTCCATCTCCTTTCCAGACACAGGCAACTGTCCAGGTTACAGCCCGTAGAACCGAGAGCAGTAACACATTTCACTGTCAGTTTGCCAATGGGGCAAATTTTACATCATCATTAATAAGATTTGATTCTGGCTGATCTACTTTCTACAGCTGCTCTCTTCAGAACATTTGTGCATAAAATTCTGCTGGCTAGGCTGGAATGCTGATGGAAACGTATATATTTTTTTATATATACCATCACTAACCTATTTTTCATTTTTGCTAAAAGTAGGCAACTCAGAAGGTTTGTTATGCAAATTCTACAAACAACGTCACACCACTGGTATGTTAAAATTGAATTCTCAGTATTAAACATTTACAAGCCATTTATAATCTAAAAATCATTCTTCAATATTACTCCACTAATCATTTAAAATAAATACATTTGAGGTAACTGTAATATGCCGTTAAACATTTTCAAGAAGAAATTACTTTCACTGAATACATTATCCACCATGAAGTGTTTATTCAGAATGATTCAGTAAGTTTCACCACTTTTTTTCCCTACCATATTCAAAACGCTTATTATGTCTGGCCAGTGGGAACTACTCTTATCACCAGTATTTCCAGAACGCCTGAAGCACGCCTGCTGTTTTTTTTTTTCTCTTCCCAGTAATCATCGCTACTTCTGGCATTTGGCCCACTGGCTCACGCAAACTACCCATTTATTTTTTAAATCTCTTAACTGCTGTTCTGAGATTTATTTTGGTTCTCTCAAACCTTCTACATAGAGGTCACAAGAAGAATCAAAGGTCTGACACACAGCATTTTGTTAGCAAACTACCTTGCTGAAGGCAAACACTGCAGATTTGTCAACCTTGTTATTCCCCTGAAGCATGTCCACCAACTTCATTTTTTAATTACTTGCTGATTAGCAGAGTCATAAAGTCCTACAGTAATTGTACAGCTTCACAGTTTTTTCTTTTTTTTGTACAATGTTAATCCTTGAAGTCATGCGAGATACAACATTTGTTATTAAAAATTCCACAAATATATTGTCTAGGAATTATTACAATCACGGGTATTTAGAAAATGTCAGCAATCATTCAGGTTTCTTTGTATTCATGTAATTGTTCCAGTAACAACAATAACAATATATTAAACTAACAAGACATCTTCATCAATATACATATCATAAACCAACCAATCAAAAAGGTACTTTTGTAAAGATGCCAGGAAAAGGAAAGACACAGACATTTTACAGTTTCAATGCAACCACATTTGGGGGAAAAAATAAGGAAAAGAACAAATAAAATAGGAAGCAAGGTGGCTGCTACAGGCAAGTCTTTTCCACCATCCCCCCTGCTCTCTACTTGGAATACACAAAGCTATCAGGGTGGCTTACAGCCATTCACGGAGCAGCATGGGAGTGGAGAAAAGATACCAGATTTCAGCAGGAGATGTTACGATGCTAAATGGTGGAAAAAGGATGACTGGGAGCAATAAAGAGTGGTCTGGCAAATAGCCACAGGGTTACGCATAGAGGAAACTCCTCACTGTACTCAATCGTCTACTTGAAGTCACGTCAATTGTTACACAGGAAAAAGAAATAACATTACCTCAAAGTACGAGTGCTCCCCCTGCAAACAGTATCTTTTCTTTAAAAGGCTTCCTTAGAAATCAACAGTAACCTGCTCACTTTTTTTAAAGGTAATTCATTTTCTCAGCACAAAATTTTATTACATGCTGTAGTAGCAATGAATTTGCACTATGTGGTTCTCATTTTTAACTTCTACCCGCTGCTACAGAGCCAGAGAAATTTCAGGAATTTCTCGTAAAATGTTATTTTGGGTATCCTTGGTAGTGTTCAGCACTAACAGCTTCAGAAGACCCTTGAGGATATCAGTAAGTATTTCATAAATTTAGCAGCTGAGTCTTCACACCAGGCTGCATTTTTTGTCACGTAACCTAAAAAAAAAATCTACACCTGCAGAAGATCATCAGTTTCCAGTTTCCGCTGAGCTACCAGATGAAAATGCTTGTTCCACAGCAAGTAGTATAATGACACACTGTCCTTACTGCAGTCTCCTCTGGAGAAGCAGAATGACAACTGGAATACCTCAAGCTTGTAAGACTCCTTTGCAGCAAGTGTTTACAGTTGAGTAAGGACAAAAGGACAAAATCTATATCCATAGCCAACCTTGGAGCTTGAGGGCAGAATGAGAGTGAAGTTTAAACATGAAATAAGATTCAGTTCTTCATTTCAGACATCTGAAATGGATGAATACCAGTTTGAAAACCTGGTATCAACAACTATTCATACAGAGGCAAATTAAAAGCCAGTTGGCAAAGACCAAGACAGAGCTGCTTCACACTATCTGCAACTGGCTGTGAATGGCATTTCCTTCTCAATGTTCCTACTTTTCCATGCTGTTACACCACACAAGTGATCGCTGTAATCCATCTACCACATACTGTATTCACAAAATGTGACATCAAGTCTGGCCCAGATGAGGAATCTGGACTAGATCTTATCTTTATTTAACTACTGCTTTTATTTAGCAAAGAATTAGGACGTTATAGTATTTTCACTAAAAAGTTTTACTTGCCAGTGTCTGAGTTCAAGGAAAGCTACAGAAGTTCAGTATGATTTAACAACTAGTAAGGCAGCAAATTCTTTTATGGGCACAAGAAAATTAATCAACTTTCATATAACATGCTCTTGTCATTTATGTGGATTCTAAGTTAATCCTGCAAACACAGCATTTTATTTGCTATAGCAGAGTGATGACTGACCCTGTAACAGCCACTATAAAGTTCTAGTTAAGCAGACTGTGATATCTTCATAAGTTCATTATGTGACACATTACCAGATTTCCTCTAATAAAATGTTCCACAGAAGTAGCCATTATTCGCCCAGTGGCATTGCTAGCATGGGTCAGCAATATTCTGACATTTCACACAGCCTGTTCTGAAATACCGGATAGCAACTAACACAAAAGGACATTGAGAAACAAATAAAATAAAAAATTCTCCTTCTAGTGATTGGAAGTTACTGTTAAACATCCAATAGGGAAGAGAAAATAAGAATGGATTTGTTACCAAACAGAGCCCTCCTCTTCCATCTCAAGATAGTACCACTTCCTGCCTCAGATGACTTGTCACTGGGCTCTTAAGAATTCTTCTAAAGAGCAAACACTGGGGTTTTATTACATACTTTAGTTTTGGGTATTTCAGTAAAAGACCTTATGAAGTTTTAAGTCGGACAGACAAAAGAGCAGCCATAAATAAATGTAGGCAAGAAATCGGAAAAAGGTTTTTAACCACTGGAAGGAGAAAGCTTTGTAATATATTCTGCAACTGGAAGACAACAATCAAGCTAGTTTTAACAAGTAGCACAACTGATTTATTTTCATTCAGACAGGGCTCTTATATGCACAGCTGACTAATAGCTAGGGAGAGGCGAGCTAGAAATCGAAAGAACTTTTTCAGCCAATGTTTCCAAATTTTTCTACCCATTCATTTTGGAACAAAAGCATATGTATGTATGTGCTCCATAACCAATTCATCAATTCCAAACAAATAAATGCAGTGTGTATATTTCAAACGTGATAATTTTGAAGTAATTTATTTCACTTTAATTTAAAAATATCTTCTTAGAGATATTTATGATTAAGTATCAGCTGCAGTTACTTTGTGCAAAAGTAGAAGCATCTGCTACTGAAAAAAAGACCTTGAGCATGCTGACACAGTTGGAATCATGGTGAATGGCAAGCAGGAGAGCATGCAGAAGTTCTGCCTGGGACAGTATAAGAAAGATCCTTGAGCAAGGTCCTCCCAAACAGAAGTCATCACTCAAAATACCCTACTTGCCAGTTCTGTCCTTCGCTTGCATTTAAAGATTCCCAGTATAAACTGCCTAACCTTTAATGATTAACACATGTACTCTTTGTGTTCTTAAACATGGCCCAATGTTAACTTGGAATAATCTGGTGCACATTAGTCACGGGATTCTTTCAGTCATCACACATTCACTGTTTACGGATGGCCCTGTAAACCGCTAGTGTTTGTCTCCCACTGGCTATAAAGTTTGTATGACATGACGCTGAGATTCATCTAGGACATGCAGAGGCTTTGTCACAGAAGAGAAAGTTCCACACCTGCTTGTCTTCAAAGCCTAACTGCAGTCAGATAGCTTTATCCAGCTACTTCAGATTCTATACTGTGAATTCTGCTTCTCCAATAATCTCAGGAAACAGGTAAAAGAACTATTTTGCACAAAGCCTCGAACCATGTTGCTGATGTAACTTGGATAACCATCCGCTCATTCAGTCAATAAACAACACCAGAGGGAAAAAAAAAGCTCTTCTGAAACCAGTACTTTTATCTTCTCTATTCCACAAACCACACTCGATGGCCTTAACCAAATACGTGACATCCTTCAGAACAAGATCTTTAGCTAAAGAAGCCCCAGTGACACCCAAAGTCAATGCACAAGTTGTGGGTCATCAGCCCCAAATTCTTACATAGTAGCAGCTACTAAGATGTTTCACAGAACATTTTCTCTCTCAGGATGAGTGAAAGGTTGATTTCAGAATTTACACTGACACTGAGGCATGCAGCTTAAGAAAAATAAATAAATGATCACTCTTTCTCCATCCATCCCCATTTCTCTGTAATGGAGACTGACATACCTTTTGTTTAAAGAGTTCAACCCTAGACCAAAGGGTCAGAGATCTCCGCGCCAGGCACTGGACAGCCTAGCACATCCAAACAGCCTGGGTTTGTGGTTGCACACAAAGTAACTCTGGCCACAGAAATACTTGCTTTGATCTCAGTGTCTCATCTGAACAGCCACATGTTAACACAGCTTTACTAGTTTCAGAGGCAGGCCAGCCACGCTGAATCACAGCGCCTTGAAACATGAACATGTAACCACAGGAGATGCTGCTTAGCCTCTTCTGTAGACACAGGGCTTCGTTCAAAGATTTCTAAGATTTTACTTTACCCAAGAACGCTACTTTCTACACCATTAATAAAGAAAAGCTTCCTCACAACATCACTAAAACATTTCTCAAGGAAAAACCTGGACTCGAGATCTAGCTGGCTGCAGCAAAGTCATTAAATACCATTCGACATGTGAATTCCTATGCAGACAGCAAGTGAATAAGATCACTCCTTGAACCCATTAAAAATAAATTATTCTAAAAGTCTTTTAAGTGTTTTATGAGACATGATCCTTCCCCACCACACAAAAAGTCACCAGGAAGAAGTCAAAATGTTCTACTTTCAAAATGCCAAAGCACTGGTAAAAAAGATACTGTTTTGAAACAACACTGAAGTACAGGACGAGCAAAGTTTCTCAGCCAAACTCAACTTACCAGATATTTCATTCATAAAAACTTCAAAATTGTAGTTTTTCATTTCAGAGGAGAACAAAAAAAAAACCTCAATGCAAACCAAGTACAGCATCAAAAGTCATTTGAGATCTAGTTTCCGTAACAATGGAACTATTTTCCTACATCACCTTTTAATGCAAGAGTTGAGGAATATCCTGAATGCTGGGTTTGGAAGCATAAAAAAACTTCAGCATATGAGTAAATTCTGTTTCTTAACAGTGCCAAAATAATTCATTAAGATTAGACCCTCAAAGTCCCTTCATAAGAGATGCCTATTTCATGAAATACCAATTGAACTCAAAGCACTTCTTCCCATTTGCTCACAATTCCTATTTGGCATGTGTCGCACAGTATTTGATCATAGAACTCTTGCTGATACAATACGAAAGCAAGAGATAACATTATGGCACACCTGCTTTTGCAATCAATCTGAATGAACTGGACAATGCCATGCAAAATACTGGTTCCATTATTATAAAATTTGAAACATAATTGAATATATAAAATGTAAAACGTCAGACAGCCTATCCTGACATTACCAAACCACAACACATGGCAGTCCTCAAGCTGAATTCAAACAACGCTTGGAATCAACAGTCAACAAAAAGCAGTTCATCGTTCTCTCTTGAACAGCTATCCCTGAATTTACCAATTACTTTACTCAGCGTATGTATTTACTTCAAGTAACTTTTTAAAATTATTTATTTCTTGATGCTCTCTGGCTCTTCTCCATGTAAATCAATTAGATGCGCTACAGATCTATTTTAAAAAATAAACAAGGGCTCAGTCATAATTGGCCTCCTCTTCTCTAGCTCACTATTGCTATCAAGGTCATCGCGCAACTGACAGCTCTTAAATTCCTGCTGCATAAAGATTACAAAGCACAAGTAGCACTGCTCCCTTTTGCATGGGATGATATCAAGTGTGGCAGCTTTAGGAATACATTACAAATACTGAAACACTGACCTTTCTCACACCTAGCAAAAAATACAAATTAGCTGTTCATATGAACTATACTTGGTTAATTCTCCAAGCTACATGAGAAAAAAAAATAGTGGGAACAACAAATTTTGTGATTTTAATCCCACCAAACTGACTCACTAGAGGGCATGATTGAGCCAGAAATGTGCTCTAGTCGGCGGGGGGGGGGGGGGGGGGGGGGGGGGGGCGTGCTGCAGGAATACAAAAGCTCTTCTTTTGTAATGCAAGAAAAATTACAGCAAAATGTTCAAATTGATTTTTATCACAATTATCCTTTTCATCATGCCTAAAACAAGACTACCAAGATGCTTTTTAGAGAGATCTCTCTCAATTCAACACCCCGAACTGGAAGAGGCTGGATGATGAAAGACACTTGCTAAACCAAGGTGTAATGAAGGTGTGGCAAAGAAAAACCTTCCTAAAAACCATACTACACAGAAGTGTTCCAGGGAAAAGAGCAGACTTGTCGGGAGGAAATTCTTGGAAAAGCCACGAAAAATTATTTTGGGTTTGCATTGTGTTTGCAAGCTTCAGTGTCTAGTTCTCTTAACAAGACACTACAGCCAGCAGCCCAAAAGGTAGTACTCACCCAACAATAGCATCCCAAAAGGTGTCTGAAATTAGAAGCTCAGCAAATTTTCATACATCACTTCTAGTCTTCCTCCTGCATAAACCTCTACACAGAGTTGGAAATAACCACAAGCTGGAGGAACACAACACCTTCCTCAAAGCCAAATACTACAATAAAAAGATAGTACTACCTGCAGTTCCCTCATCTTATTTAGCTCTGTTCAAGTTGACTTGTCATACAGAGTAAGACAGAAAACCCAGTGTTTTGATGGCTCATCACTTAAAAATTTTACAATTTACTACAGTCTACTGTAGTAATATCAGCAGCATCTCCTCTGAGGTATTGGTGCTAGTTTTGTGATGAGAGACTGCATTGCTTCACAGGATTTAGCTTTTCTTCCTTCTACTGCAGCTGACCGCTCAGCACAAATGGTATCATTATTTTAAAAGCATTTCTGGTTTTCGGCACGCACATATTAACAACAGAGGAGAAAAATAATACAGTTGGTCTGAATTATATTCGGAAATGCTCAATGTTAAGGATGTTACTGGGTGAGTAGATCATATTTTCTCTATAAAGTAGTTTAACCTCTGACTGAACAGCTTTAAGGCAATTGTGCTACCTAATCAGCCACTGTATCTCTTGGTTTCCTTCCTGCAGTTGCTGAAATCATTAGTCAAGGAATTGGTGAGGAAGCCATAGAAACTCACACTAACAGCAGGGAATAAAAGTCTTTAATGGTAATAACTCACACTAAAAATGACAATTTATGGCTTTTTACAGCATGTCATATAATTTATGGGATGTTATGCATTGATGTGTATGCCTAATGAGTGTTGTAGAAAGCCATAAATCATCAGCATTTCCAACTTCCCATTAAGACCTCATTTATTACGCTATTGCAGAAGCGTATCCTCATGATAACCACACCCTTGTCTTGCTTTATTATAAGCTAGGTAAAAGATAGAAAAGGTAGATAGACCAGCAGTCTGATGCAGTATTATAAGTAAAACCACTCCACAACTAATACAGGACAGGAAAAAAAACAAAAGGTCTTTGCTGAGACATGCACTGACTTCCCTGACCTTATTTTATTAACAACTGGGGGAATATACAAGAAAACATTTTACCACATTCATTCTCTGAAATGCAACATCTCATTTAAAGGTGTAATGTAAAAGGGAAAAGACGACAGGAAGCCTGTCTCCAGAGCAGCACAGTTCTCTCCATGGGTGATTACTGCTGTACTGAATCTAGTATTACAGGTTTGTATAACTGTAGTATTCCTAAAAATCAGAATCCAAAACTGAAGACTCCAAATAGCTTGGTAGCCAGCCTTAAGTAAGTGCCTGTTACCCTAAAAAAAGTCTTAATAGTGAGAAGAAAAACCAAAACCACAGAGCAGTCTGATAAAAAAAGTACTAAGCATTAATAAAAACCATAACACTCAAAAACTTAAAAAAAAAGGCAGGACAAGTATAGTATGTCTGAATACTGCTGTGGGGTTTGCTTGGGATTTTCTGCATTAGGCATTACTTTCTCAGTCTCTGGGATGTATTAGTATAACTCAGACCAAAATCAAGTGGAATTTCCTAACAGTTTCAGATGAGATGTTGCAAGAGATGCTTGGGGTTTTACTAAGGAATGTTCTTAAAATTAAATTTCTCAGGGACAGGAGAGAACTTCTGATCAAACTGAAATCAACAGACATACGCTCAGAACTGTTAACAACCTCAAAGAGTTGGGAGAAAGTCCAACTTTTTGTTCATGGGTAGTTTAATCCTGTCCAAAAAGTGGGTATTTTCTAGCAGAACAGACTGGAACTGTAACTCCTCCATTTACATGCTGTAGGCATTCCCATACCAACCGGGAACAGCGGGTGCATTTTCCTGCTCATAAGAGGCAGTCACAGCTGGAGAGGGTGACCCAGCCGCAGAGCCAGCCAATTTAAGCAGTGCTAAGGGTTGTTCTACCAATGAAGACATTCAAGTGCTTCCATTGCTTTCTGCTGCTCAAACAGAACTGTTTTCCTCTAATTTGTAAATTTTATCAATTCAAAATATAAGCTGTCATATACTGAAAACCCAGGTGTTATGGCTTGTAGGTTTTTAAACAAAGCCTTCTCCTTTTGCAGCACACACTTTGCAACTCTAACTTGAAAATCAAAAATTCTGCGTATTTACTACAAAACTTGCCTTCAGATTCACTTCTTACACAGTGTGTTATGGCATAGGTAAGGTCTGCTTCAGCAGAGCCTCTGAACATTCCCAGCTTTAAAACTCAGAATCATTCCACGATGAAATTCATAACCAGAAAGTAGGAATCGGTTCAACCAAGTCTGAAGATGAAATGAATCCTAGCTCTGCCATGATTACAGTGCATCAGCAAGCTGCTCAAGGTGAGAAATTTCATGATACTTCACAATTCAGATGAACTTTTACTGCTCCCTTGGGTTTTACCAAATCTGAAAATTTAGAGGGAAACAAATTCCTTCAGAAAATCTGACCATATCTTTACACAAACAGCTCAGACCTCAAGCAATGAGTTCTGAAACTTAACTTCTGTGAGGCTCCCTGAGCACATTCCTTTTCTTAGCAGACAGTATGCTAGAAGCAAGGCCAGTTGGAAGGCCAGAGGACCAAAACAGGAAAGGCTGATGAGCCTTTTTTTGTTGAACAGCAGGCAGTGTAGATCAATCTAACTGGATGACAAAGCGAAGACATTTAGACTAAAAGAAGAAAACCACTGTATTTTAAAAAAATCATAGCAACAAATTGAAACTCAAGGCTTAAATATACTTTATTAAGACCCTTATTTTCAAAAAGGGCTTTTTTGTGTATATTCTCTCATGAAATAATTCAGGTGAGTCTGTTCCTGTTTTCTGGTGATTTCAGTAAGTAAATTAATAGTTTTTATAATGCCTCTTCCTTTTTTTCCTTATTTCTATGAGAGCATGACTTCTGCCCACTCAACTTGAGACCTCAATGGGATTTCAATTGTAACTTAGCCTTTTATCCTTTATTTCACGGGTTTCATTCTCACAGGACATGAATGGATCTTTCTACTCTGGGTTCTGAGAAGAGTGCAGCACCTCCCATTTTTAATTAGCATTTGTCCTAATAGCCTGACCTAGCGTTCTCTTTGGCCAAACAGTGCTCTGTACTGCTTAGTTTTAACTTCACCTGCCTTACTAGCTTGACCTTTATCCTCACCACAACTAGCAGCGTCAAAAGCAGCATTTGCATTTTCGACCATCTAATGTTACTGAACTGGTGCAGATGAGCAGCTCTTCCTAACCACGATGCACTTCAAGATCCTTGTTGACGAGGCAATAAAATTTGTTAGCATTTTTCAGCATTGAAATGAACCAGCTGGGATGTCTGTTGTATAAACTCCCTTCAGGCTTGGTCTGATTGTGAAGTATATTGAGAATTTCTTTCTTTGGTCATGACTAAGTTTATCTTATTACCTTTATATTGTTATTGCATCAAAAATTGTAACTGGTGATTTTTTTTTTAAATGCATGACCTTGATAATTTATGGCCAAATTAGTCTTTTGGAAAGCCACATCACATGCTGGTTTATCTTCTGTAGGGTTAGTAAATATTTATCCAAATTTTTTAAAAAGTCTATTCACTTGAAGTGAGCCTCAGAACATCTGCATGAAAACCCACCTTTAAAGTGCCAAGTGAAATACACCCATTGGCCATGAAGAAGTACAATCTCTGGAAAAAGACTGTTTTTTTATGGGAACTTCCCTGGCAGGCTGGCACCGGCTGCTCCTGTTCACAGTGGCCTTTGGTAGGGGTTAACCGAGGAGGGGCATCTGCTGAAGGACAAGCACCACTTACTGAAATGCTCTTTCCAAGTCTTTGCGTATAGCAAAATACACGACAAATACCGAATGGGCACTGATGTCTAATCTAGCTCAGGTCATACCAAGGAACCCACAGTTTAGGTAGCTTAAATACTGTTTCCTTAGTGTCAGCGTGGCAGGAAGAGCAAAGAGTGTATTTCTGCCTGTGCGAGAGGTGTGCACCTGGCAAACCTCAGAGCTGCGGCGCTTTCATTCCGAACCCCGCAGCCTTCCCTCCGCCTCCCTGGGGACCAGCTCCTGGCTGAAACTCAGCACAGCACTCTTCTGTCCTACACTGAGAATTGTGTTGCGGTTTTGGCTCTTGAGTCCAAAAAACCCAATAGAATTTCTAAATGTAAAGCAACAATTTCTATTGGCTGCTGCTTCCTGCCACTAGGAAATGGGCGGGGCTGTTCCTATGTCACAGCAGCACAGCACTGGTGTCCTGGTGACAGCTGAGACGTTTCTCCTGGGCTCCTCAGACAGCTGGACACTGCCTTTCGGGAGGCTCTCTGGCAGGACAGTCCAGCTGCTGGGCTTCCTCTGGAGAATTCCCTCCGAGACGGCAGGATTTGGAATGGAGCCTCCCTCGTCGGGAACGCCACGTGATGCAGTTGTGGCCAAGGCAGTGGATGTGCCGAACAAGGCTGCTTCTCGTCGTCCAGCACGGAAAAGAGCAGCTGAGGATGCTGCCTTTGGACAGCCAAGAGCAGAAAGGTCTTTACCGGCTTTGACAAAGCAACCCCACGCAAAAAGACAGCGACTGGAGTCATCTGGGAAGAGCTCTGACGTGTGCAACATCTGCACCTGCCGCAGATTTCTAAAGAAGCTGTGGGACATTGTTGAGAGCCAACTGTTCAGTTCTGTGTGGTGGAGTGACAACGGCAGAAGCATGGTCATCCATGAAGAGAGGTTCAAGAAAGAAGTGCTCTCGAGGAGAGGTTGCCTGAAGATTTTTCACAGAGAGAGCATGCAGAGCTTCACTCAGCACCTCCACCTCTACGGTTTCACCAAAGAGCCGCAGGATTTTCCAAGATCAGGCTCGCATGATGACTCGTTATTCGAAGCAGCAGCTGGGGAGGTACGTTGTCTCCTCTACATGCAAACCAAGCCTCAGAATAATCTAGCAGGACAGATTTCTGTCCCAATGAAATAAGCCTTTACTACGTAGCGGATAAGGACGGCAGTACATGTTCTGACTGCCATTTGTTTCTCGGCTCACGTTTAGGAGTTTTGAGGTAGCATTTCTGAGTAGGAGAAATGTTGATAAAATGGGTGCTGGTTAGTTCCAGTTACTGTGACCACATAAAAGAAAAGGTATTCTCCTCGTACCAGGATACTTCTTTGGGGTTTTTTTGCTATTTGCTATGTGTCTTGCTGTAGCAGATGGGCAGTTTGCTTGTGGCGTGTGCTGAACGCTGAGAAGGCGTGTCGGCATCATACGGTTACCTACGTGGCCGCTGCACACTGCAGTCGCTGAAAAGTGATGAGATTTGGGTTCCTCCATCAGTTTGTGTGCTTCCGAAAAGCCCGCCCTGCTCTGCTACCAAGCGGCAAACCCACCAGGCTGGTGACTGCTTAACAGGACTCTTATCGCACCATGTTATTCAGCCTCAACTTTGGGTTCGGAACGCCCCTCACAGACTGTCCCTTTTAACAGCCCCATTTCTCCTTGGCAATTGAAACTCTTAGGTCTTAGTTCGCACATCTTTGGGGTTTCCAGTCTCAAGACAGACACAAATAACTCTCTTCTTTTGCATCCTCCAGTTTCACTGCTACTCCCACCCATACTTCAGACAACACGGGCTGCATCTACTGATGCAGTACAAGCCGAGCTTTGCTCGAAGAAAGGGAAGGCCAGCAGGACCTCCACCAGAAATGGATTGACAGGCTCACCAGCAGAAAACGAAAGCAGACCTTGAGGTTGCGTGGGAAACCCCTGGCCCGTCTATGCCGAGGCCCTCTCAGGGCCAAACCGCCACGTCTCCACTGGCTGATGAGCACTCCTTGTTCCAAGTAGAGGAGGCGCACGTAGTGGCCTTGGACCCCCATCCTGGGTCACCTTCGCTGCCTTCCCCGGCTCTTTTAGAAGTTGTGTAGTTCAAGCAATAGACTCTTAAGTGTTCCAGTAAATTCTCTGAATATAAAGCCTCTGCCAGTTGTCCTGTCCTGCTTTTGTAGCCATGCCTATGCCTGGCCTCGGGCCTCGCTCCAGAAAGCCAGAAGGATTTTCACTGTACTGCAGGGTGGGCATTTGGAAAAAGTACCAAAATTAGTGTCTTCTCTTTGTTCCTCTTCACACTTGCCTTTAATTCAGTCCTAGGGTTTCAAAACTTCCTCATAGTTTTCAGCTTAAATTAGAGAAAGAAATATTATAATAGTCGCTTACTTCAATTTTCTACATCACCTTCTCGTGCCTCAAAAAGGGCTTTCCACAAAGGCTCTGATGTCACAGAGCTGTATCCTGCAGACTGATCCCCCTCATCAGAGGCACACAGCGGCTCTCAGATAGCCCATCTGAAAGCAGTTCCTAAAAACTATTACCCAAGCCCTCCACGTCTGAGTGCCTTCTGATGAAGTACAAGCCGAGCTTTGCTCTAAGAAAGCAAACATGAGCTCAGGCATGTTGCCAAAGACCACACGGAGCTCCACCTCTCTCATACAACAGACAGCTGAGACGATTTCCGGACACTGGCAACAATAAGATACCTGAAGAACAGCAAGAAACTTGTAGCTGATTGGCTGGAAGTGGAAGTGTCAAAGCCTCAGTTAACATGACTACGACTAGGACATACAGAAGCTCTTGCATGGAGGTTTTGTTGGCTTTTTTTTTTTTAAAAAACAACCAGTGCTTATGGGTCATACACACTAACCAGACAGCCCATAGGTGGTGTTTACCAGTGCTTCCCTCTTGCTGGCCTCTAATTGATTCTGACCTATGAGCTCATGTGGCCTGTTCTACAGCAAAGCTCAGCCCAAACACGTGAAATTCCATCTGAACACAAGAAAACATCTTTTATTGCAAGGATCCTTGAACACTGGAATAGCCCAGACAGGTTGTGGAGTCTCTATCTTTGCAGATACCCAAAGCACTAGACATGGTCCTGGGCAACCTGCTCCAGCTGACCTTAGTGTGGTTCACGTTGGACTACACAAGCCCCAGAGGTCCCTTGACAGACACCTATCAGACACCAATAAACACCTGGTAAAAATGAAATGTTACACCAATCAAAAACCTTCTTTTCAAGTATAAGCAGTATAACAAAACCCGTTATCCATAAAAGAAACTACGCATCCGTAACGCCCTTTCAGCTGTAACACTATGTGTGACAAAAAAATAGGTTATTTCTCAATCTTTTCTCGACACTGTAACAGAAGTATGTGATTCTTGGTTACAGGTTGAAAAGTACACTGCTAGAGCCAGATGAATTTTAATTTGGCCAAACTAGAGTCTCCTGATCTGCATTATGCTAAGAACTCTTTGGGGTATACCCTGACTAAAAGACCAAGCAATTCAGCAGTTTCCAGATGTTTATTTTCTTGGGGAATTTTTACTGTACCCCTTGAGGCAAATTAAACAAATTTGTGCCTGAACATTAAAAAAGAAAAAAAATTAAAATGAGCAATGCATTGGTTAGAGTCCTATGGCCATAAGCAGTTCTACAAGAAGACTGCAAAGATGCATCCTCAGTAGATTCCTTATATACACTTGCATCAGCACCACTCCTGTGAGCACTAGCATGGCACACCCCAGCCTGGCACTGGGTCCATCTCCCAAGCCCAGCTCTGCTGCCCAAAGGCGGCCTTGAGCCCTGAAATAGGTAGCTACAAGACAATGCTGGAGCTGTTTCCTACCTCATCTCCACAGGAAGCATCGCTCACTCACAAGGAGTGACTCTGGCATTCCTGCTTCCAGCCCCTTTTATCCCTTCTGCAGCCGGGCCTTCTTGCCCTCCGTGCCAGATCATTCCTTGGTCACAAATTACCACTGCTGGGCACTTACAAATTGAATGTCCCCTTCAGTTTGTACCAGGACCCATGAAATCACAGCATGCTTAAAACTGACTGAGGCCACTACACAGTTTTCACGCAGATAGAACTACTTCTCTTGTAATTCACCTGGCAATGTTTTCGCTTAAAAATCCAGGAATTTTCTCACATCATTATCTACAGAGTATGATAAAATCAAATATTAATTGAACTTACTAACAAAACCTGGAAACATGAATTGCTGTTTTGCAGGAAAAAGGTAAAAAATGGTTACCGGTACAAGCAAAATACAGCGTTCCATCCACAGCACACTCTTGGCAGACAAACTCTCAGAAGTCTTGCATTTCTCCACAGTACGCGATTCAAACCCTCAAACACTTCAGCCTGCTCAGCAACGATAAAGGTCTGAGCTTTTGCTGCCACCTTAAAAACAATTCTCTCACAAAAATTCCATTCCATGTAAAGCCATAGAGGCATTACTGATCCCACTCTCCGAAAAGCCTCTTCACACAACTGCAGCAACTACGATATTATGTTAAGAGCCAGAAGAAACATCTGCTAAATTGCAACCCTTCCCAACATTTTCAATGCTTTAACGATTTTACCTGGTTATATTTTCTAGCAAAGGTTCAGTCTCTGTCACTTCAAAGTACAAAACAGCAGTTGCTGCTGTTAATAAGAGCTGCCTAACTCCCTTCAAGACTGTTATTTGGGACAAGGAATCACAACCAGAACAACCAAGCCTCAAGCAAAGAAATTTAAAATTAATATGTATTAATTGTATAAGACAATCCCTGTCTGAAACAACACTCTGAAAATTACGAAAAAACTTGAGGAAATTGCCATTAAACCATCTATCTAAGATGAGCTATCTAGGTCCGAAACACAACAAGCCCACAGGTCTCCCAATGTGAAGTTCACAGTCCTATGAACTAGACCAAAGAAATCCAAAGTAAAATCCTGGAGGATGCAAATAAACTTCAGAATAGTTAAATGCTGAAGACAATTAGGAAAATTAGCACTTGGGCTTATAAGTTTCTCCAGGTTTTTGTCATGTATCAGAAAACAAGCAGCTGGAAGAGCATTTATGAATTGTACTTAAAACCAGCATTTCAGATACCAGGAATGAGTCAGCTTTCAGGAGAGAGATTTTCATGTACCAGACTGGTATCAAGACCACCATGTATTTTCATATTTATATTCCATGACCTCCAAAATGAAGTACTGGGAGGACTGTTCCTGCTGGTGATGCATGAGCTATGCTAGACTAGATGAAATGAAAGCACACTTCTGCAGCAGAAGATGCACTTCCTGCAGCATCCAAATAATCTGTAAAAATACTAAGTGGTGACAAAAGCAAGCAGTTCTTTCAAATTACCACAACACCACAGAGAAAAAAAGGGGAAAAAAAAATCAACTCGCTCAATCTTAAAGGTCTCTTCAAACCAGATGATTCTACGATTTAAAACTCCACTCCCTTGGAACTTACTAGTTCTGAAGGAAAAAAAAAAAAGATTAAACTTTGGCTTCTGCAAAAGTCATTAAAATTAATGAGAATATTTGATATTTATTTGCAAGGAAAAAAATAGAAAGTATCTTTTTTTCTGAGTGAGAAGAATCTTCAGACTCCCAGGAACAGCGTTAAGAAATAAGCTATCAGGAGTTAAGCCTCTGAATCAAATTCCAACTTCAAATCCTCACTGAATTTTCCCCAGCTCTTGCTGAGTTACCTATTTACCCTGTAAAATAAAAGTTGTTTTTTCAACAGAGTAAACTTTGTCCTGTTCCTTTTGTCAATAAAATACACTTTAGCCCCACACTGCAGCACATCACTTTCAAATATAAAGGATGTAGGTCTGGCAAAGCCTGCAGTTGTTTTTTAGCTTTCTTGGACCAGCTGCCATGTCAGTTGGTGGATCCCCCTGATTCTGCAATAGTGAGCCTTCATCTAAAATAAGTTATTTATCATGTGCAAATATGCTGGACATTTCTGTAGCACCCAGTTTACAAATACAACCTGTTTAACACAAATCAGAAACATCACACATTCAATCCTTTCACCGTTACAGTCCAAGTTCAAGACTCCATCTGTTCCCAGTGTGCATTCTCACAGAAAAAATGTGAACAGCAGTTCTTAGAAGCTCAAAGTGCAACAGCCAACTTCTGCTTTATCCCCCAACAGGTTTACATTCTAAGATGACTTATGAAAGTATATTGTATTACAACAGCGGAGGGTTTTCTCCTTTAGTCTTGTAGAGCCAACAGGACACTAACTTCACAACAGGAAGAGGCAAGACTTCTGCAGCAGAGCAGAGGTGCTGTGTTACCAGATGTGAAGAGCCAGTTAACTTTAAAATATCCTGCAACTGATCACCTCCAGACTTTATCACCAAACAGTATGTGGCATTCCTTTTGGCTAGGAAGTATTTACCCTATTCAACTCTTAAGAACTACACTTTAGGAGTTGCACTTTGAGAGATGGAGAATACATTCCACAGACGCTCTCAAGGACTTGGAAGGACTTTGCAGTTTAACAGCACTGCCTTTTCCAAAGTGGCTGTACACTAAGCACCATGCAGCAAAACCAAAGCATTGTTAACTACTACTTTGATGGTATCAACAGGGTCCTCAAAATCCTGCACTCAGAACTGAATCTGAAGTCCACTGAATTCTAGAAAACAAGTTAGAAATAGGAATTCTACCTTCAAGTTTCAGGCACAGAAGCTCCTCTCCAAGTAAGAGGAGCCATTGCCTCAGCTTCCTGCAGAAGGAACGGTGCAGACCAGCTTGGAAGTGAAAGGTCTGCAGCTCTCCAGTAACTGTGTTCCAGGCATCTCCTGGAGAGTTACAGCATTTTAAAGAAGTATCACCTGTCAATCCTACAGAGAGCATCAGTATTCCTCAATCTACCTTTCCCTTTTTCAGCACATTTCTTGAAAACACCAAATCTATATACTTATATATTAACTTTTCCTTGCAAAGATGATCCACATTAGAATCACAGAACACCAGGTTGGAAGGGACCTCAAGGATCATCTGGTCCAACATTTCCTGGCAAAAGCCCGGTCTAGACAAGGTGGCCCAGCACCCTGTTCAGCTGAATCCTAAAAGCTTCCAATGTTGGGGACTTCACCACTTCCCTGGGGAAGTTATTCCAATGGATGAGTGTGAAAAACTTTCCTCGTGTCCAATCAGAATCTCCCCAGGAGTAGCTTGTACCCATTACCCTGAATAGAGAACTTTCTAAGATTACAGAGGTAGAATTTTAGACTTATGTTACTAATTCTATAACAGTCTCTAAGTTTCAAGATGACAAACAGCCACTTTTGCTGAATTGGAGTTTGCTACATTAGTAAAAAAGATTAGCTAGTCCTACATGCTGTTAAGGTGACTGCAAAACAAACAAATCCCACCAAAATCCAAGAGGAACCTTCCAGTGAATTCCAAAGCAATTTAGCACCTGAACTGAGATCAAGCTAAAAGAACAAACTGGAATAATATATGTTAGGAATTTAAAAACCTGTGCTCAGGTAACTGATGGAAACAGTGGAAAGTGTCCATGCACACACACGTGTAGGTATTCCAAAGAGCTAAGTACATAAAAAACTAATACTTTGCTTATTTAAATTTGATTCTACACTTACATATTCGATTTAGAGGGCAGCAGCTGCAACATTACAGTAGACTAAGTAATTGAGTTAGAATAGTTGATGGTTTAGCACTATTTGACGAGTTTAATTGATTTATAATGCAGATAAGCACCAATAAACCAAATTAATAGAATCTATGGAAATTAACATGTCCTTCTTTCCAGAGCAATAAAGTTCTGCATATAGTAATTTTAAATCATAGAATCTTTACAATAACATTTTAAAAATGAGGGTGAAATAAATGGTTATGCATATTTACATATAGCAGATTAAACTCTTCATAGAAGTCTTTTCCTTCACCAAAACAAAAAAAGCCCTCCTCAACTACGGGCAGTTCTCACGTGTTTTGAGCAAGCAGGTGCTGCAGTCCTAGACAGAAGACAGCTTGTACCTCTCAATCTAAGCAATTCAGCACTTTCCAATATAACATGGAGAAGATCATTACTGCAGATACAGAAAAGAAGTCTTCAATTTAAAATCATGGAAGGAACGGCTACTGTCACATGAAAACACCAAGGAAATACTTTTTGGGCTTTTCTTTGTTTTTGGTTAAACTGATGGAGGGGCTGAGCACATATTTCACATTTGTCAACACGTGCAGGAAGCCTGTGACAACACTGAAGCGGATGCTGAAGCAGTCAGCCATCCTTATTAAGAAATCCAGCGGTGGGCTGCAGCATTCAGCTCTTCTGTAGGTACAGCGGTATGACATTTGTCACAAAGCCTTATGGTTTGGGATATGTTTCTTCAGGCAGCTTCAAGCCAGCTGTTGAAATCAAAGCTAACAATACAAAATAAGCAGGTTAGGGAAAACCATCTCTGTACCATCACTGTCTCTTCCTAGCCACAACTGATTCCTATGTTGTTCATTATAAACGGAGACGACGCAGTAACATAAGTCTAGTTAGAACTGCTGCTAGATGGGAAGTATCCCTCATTTTCCTTCCCAAATGTGCTAGTTTTGAAGTGCACATAATGATACAGATGACACTTCTCTTGCTTCACTTAAAATATTCCCCACAACAAAAATTCTCTGATAGATTTAAGATGCTTCTCCTCAAAGCACCATTGAAGTAGTAACTGTCCCTTCATTTCCTCGTTTGGATTAATTGCTATGGTAAAATTTACAGAGCTAGATCCGCATCCTTAGCAGCATCAACAGTTTCAATAGGTCTCTGAAACAGGAATCCCACACAGTGGAGTCCATTTCAATTCCACTTGCATATTGTGAATCATCTTCTGGCATTTTATCAGTGTTTCTACTACACACAGTTTTATCTTATCTGGGGACAGGCACTAGCAAAGAAATACTCTGGTAGCCATCATCTCTTCTGCTCTGCTAAGTTTGAGACAGTGTCTCAAAACATAGGCAGTAATTGTGGAACCCTGTATAATTGAGTCAATTCTCAGTGTTCCTGCCCCCTCAGTACTTTGTTTTACTAAGCTTATGAAAAACCTTAAAAACTAAACCACAAATCATTTATTACAAAAAAAAAAAAAAAAAAAAAAAAATCCAACCAACTTTCTGTAAACAATGACCTCTACGCTGTGGAAGTTGCAGATAAAGATGACTTCTCTTTCATAAGCATCCTGCCACTGAAGCAGAGCTCACCTTGCCTCCACTCCTAACAGGTGTTATGTGAGCTTTCAATACCACATTATTCTTAACCTTTTCATTGTATTTCATTAAATAAGACGTTCAGTAAAGTTAGGAAAAGCTGGGCTCATTAAACTCTGCAACAGTGCGAATAGGCCTGTAGGTAAGATACAACAAAGTACACTCCTGCCAGCTTACTGACTAAATTGGGTAGCTCCGGACTATCTCCACTGCCTGCTCCACTGCCTTTAGTAATTGTTTCTACACCTGCACACAAGATAGGAGGAGTTTGTTTGTATCCAAGTATCATCTTTATTTAAAACTGAAATTAAAGTCAAATTTACTTGGAAAACTCCTGCTCATATGGTAGAACTGCATTATGTTATACAGCTGTCCTGGTTTAATATAAAACCAATTTGATTGGCATATGAAACAAACCAATTAAGATTTGAAAACCTTACAAAACCCACATACACTGCTGTGCTGAACTACTATAGAAATGCAAACCCGTTGCTCTCCGATGACATCACTTGGACATTAACTAGAATCAATCCAGATTACATCTGGAAGAAACTGTTCCACATAAAGCTATACGCAGAGTGAAGTGCACTATGGAATTAAAACTGCTGTTAAAGTCTTGATACCTTATCAGCTAATTCAACCAAGATATTTAGCAACACTTACAACAAAATCTGGCTGCTACCCAGCAAGAGGCTAGGTATTATGTTGGTTCTCAACAGATTTCACATAAATGAGCTTTGGTGCTCTGAAGAGCTGTCACGTTTTGCACCTCTCTGAGCCTGTGGCCAAAATGCTGGTCTTGCTTGGCACAGCCCCTTCTCAGACTCGGGCTTCAGAGAAAACAGTAAGAGATAAAGCGGCAAATTGCTCTGAAAATTAATTTCATTACCAAAAAAGCTGAATGTTTCATATCTGTTTCAGAGATTATACTACTTTCATTATCTCGCTTCTATCACCCACAGTGTAATACACCTCCAACTTAACAGAATGAAATAAACACCAACTTCAGTGATATCCAGATTCTTAGAGTTTAGTGGAAATAAAGGAAATGCCAAATGTCAATGAGATTTGTAAATCAGGACAGTATCAAAACAGGTTAATTATATGTATTAGCTGCTGTTCCTGTGAGTAAAACACAAATTCTCACAGGAATGAAATATTATTTATGATCTCAGTCAGAAAAGAAGCTGCCAGACAAATTCAGTAATTAAAATTTATTTTTTCCTTTGTGAATATTTACAAACTACTACATTACACTGTCCTCTTTATTACTCTACTGCTCAGCTCAAAGTCAATGGTTTATATCTTGCTGCTTGGATCTGTACATCTCTAAATGGCATGTGAATTAAAATACAGTACCTCTCCAGAGTGAAACAAGATTTGCAGCTAAGAGCACCCTCTAACAGATGGAGAGGAGCTTTACTGACGCAGTACTCTATCTTCACAAGGTAGCCCACAGGAAACATCACTTTTGAACATAGCCATTTGGAGAGCGAACCCTGCTGATAAACACAGAGCAGGTATAATTATGTGCACGAGTAACAGTCCACAGTAGCAACAGGGACTTGACTTAATGGTGCTTAGAGAATCAGAGGAGTCTGCTGTTGATGCCTTGGGTACCAAGAAAAGAATAATCAGCATTTAACTGAGCTCATAAAATTCAGTCTTAGCTAGGACTTTTCTGTTCTAGGGAAAGGAAGATGGAATATAGACAGATTTTATGACATTAATTAATGTTTGTTTTTCTATTCCTTATGCGCTCTGTAATGTATGTATCCTCATTTTTTAACATTTCTGTCATAGCATGTAACTGGGAAATCTGACTTCACATCTTGCAATTAGAAGGAATTAACAGAACTAAGACTAAAAAGGTTTTTCAGAGTTAATAAGTATGTGTTTGAATAGAGGTCCACAAATAGAATTCACTTTGATATAACCAAGAATATAACTTTAAACACAAAGAATCTGTATTTATAATGACAAAAAGGTCGTATCTTTGGAATTCTTGCTGTAAAGTCACTTTTGAAGAAATATGTAGTATTTCTTAAAACCAGAAGCAAGAATATTATCATCATTAACGTAGGGGTCCTACAAAAGGGATCTTCATCCCACAGACACATCTACTTTGCAGTAAAACCCCCACAGTCTCAATGAACCTAAGGGAACATGTCATTAAAGCCCCGTATTTTTCACGGTGTTAATTAAATTAGTGCTAAATAACTGAAGGAAAAAAGTGTAAGCAGAAGGAGTGTTTTTTTCATTTTTCTATCAAAAGGCAGAGCACATTAAACACTGCTCTTGTACACTATGCATCACATCTGCACTCTCAGGCACTATTTAGTCTATCTGCAAGGAAATAAAGTTATACAGGACATGACAGCTCCCACTGCAGATGAGAAGGCAAGGAATAGACTCACTAGTATCACTCTTAGACAGGACTTTTCTAACGTCATTACAGGCTTCTGAAATGAAACACATTTAGAAAGGTGAGGTTTTGTCTAAAACTGAGAAAATGGAAACATTTCATTCCAAATCCCAGCAGGAATGAAATACTGCACAGTGGAATGAGACTTTATTATAGTATTTGTCTGCTGAATACTTCCAGTACCTACAGTTTGAGGAGCAGTGACCAGCTGTCAGAAAAGCTCCTCAGGAAATGCAGTTTTGACATTGTTTGACCTGGACCAGTTCAGTTTTGTAAATACCTGTTTACAGAGCTTGGAAGTTGGCAGTAAGCCATGTGAAATCAAGCACAGTGGTTTGTATTAAGAACAGAGTGTGTGTGAGCTTTTCCAAACCTGCAGCTGGAGTTAATTTCATTACCAGCTCCGGTACAGAGGTACTGACAGCTTCTGCCATACTTGACTGGGATGACTTGCTATGACAGAGAAGAGAGGGCACCTGATAGAGAATCCAGCACCTCACTGACTGTGCAATAGTCAACTGTGCCAGACAGGGTCATTCCTCATTGATGCAGCTACTTTAAGCCTATTATTCACATCATGAAACACTGCCTAACTGCATGACTGCTAGTAAGTGTAAGAGTAGCTGCAGGGTAATCATCCTCTGGAAGATACTTCATTTGAACTCACATTTGACACAATACATCACGTCCCTGCAGTACTGACAAACTGCTAAATGGTAAGACTCGGTTTATACTTTTTGCCCACACTGATACTGTACTTGTGTTGTTCACTCTAATGTCACCAAGTTACTTATTTTCTGCTTTACAGCTTCCTGCTGAGGTAAAGATGAAGCAGACTAATAGTTTTTACAAATGGTGGGGATATTTTTAAACCAGAAATATTTACTGCGGAAGCTTTTCTTGCGAATTCACCTGTCAATGAAATGTTGATTACAATACGTTTCTTGAATACTACACAGAGGAAAAATTCTACATCAGAGTAGATACACTCGCTGATTTTACAACTGCATTTACACCAAGAACAGGCTGATGATGGAGGTTTTTGCTAAGTCCTGAGAAGGCAAGTAGCAGATTGGAGACTTCAGCATTTGAAACCATTTGATATAGGAAATGTGTCTGTTAAATTACTTTGGAAAAATAGAATTTGAATTTAAAAGCACTGCTCAGCTGAGAATCTGACTCTTCTCCCATTTGGTATAGGATGCACAGAAGATTTTTTTAGCATTTACTAGCGTATTGATTAATTTCTAAAGTTCATGTTCCAGACCTAACAAACTGACTTAGCCTGAGGCATCCAGCAAATACAGCAAATTTTCTCTGGCAGTACATAACACACATTCTATCAAGAAAATTGGAAGTTCCTTTTATTTGACCTCGAGTTTTTCATTTAGGTGCCCAGAACAATGATGATGTAGATTAGGCATCGATGAGTTACTCCAGAGCAAAGCTGCAAAGATGTGATTTAACAGAATAGTAACTGAGCACGTGGAATGCAAAACAAGAAAATAATAAAAACCAAAGAAAAATCTCTTTACCTCAAGAAGGAATAGTTGGAAGCTCGCTGAAGGCACAGAGCTCCCAGCCATTCTACACCTGGGGAAGTGAAGGCACACCACATTCGTTTTCACAGTATTTCCATTAGAGCACAACAACGCATCAGGGAAATCCCTGTGGCAAAATACCAACACACAATTTCTCTAAAGGGTGGGGGAAATGAAATGCAAAGTTTTCAGGTGACATCAAAGAGTTCTTTCAGTGCTGTGTTTACCAATACTCAGCTGGAGAAGCATATCGAATCAACACGAGCCATCTGACAGGTGCAGCATGTATACTGCAACTGCACTTTCATCACACTGCATTCACAAACATCAACTTGTTACAAAACAAACAGCCTCTCACACAAGTTTGCTCCATGAACAGAAGTAACACTGATGCAAGTTACCGGCTTGAGAACCCCATTTGTTTCAAGACACTAATGCTGAACAGGTCATTAAGTATTTTAATACCATCCTGGGTGGTATGCTGTGATCCTTACTAAGTACGAAAAGCAAACTTCAGCATAACGTGCTAAATCTTTTGCTATAAACATACTACCAGAGGAAAATAAAAAAGGATTTATTATTATTACATTCAGCCTTATCTGGTGGGTAAGTTTGTTCTGTCCTCAGGAATCAAGAGTTAACTATGACAAATGTTTTATTTTGTGATGATCTCAAATAGAAGTTTTCCCATGCACTCACCACTAAAGACCAACTTTATGTAATAACTTTAAGACACAGAAAGTTAAAGGCATAATTATTTCTGGAAAAAGCGATGAAGACAGAGCCTTTGAAGGTGCTCTCACCAACAGCTGATGTTACAAAGCACAGATATTCTCCAAACACCTTCTTACTTTTTATGATCAGTGCAAATGTTGTCTCTCAACTCCAACAAAAAAGTTTCACACCATCATAGCACTTAGATTTGTACTTTCAAAAGAAAATGTTCCACTTAAAATATAGCAGTGAGGTTAACAAAAAAACCTTGTTCACAAATGAATGTATTGTTTTACCAAGTTTAAAAAATAATAAAAAACCCACCAAGCTGGAGAACCAAGACTCATTCCGGAAGCAAACACAGCCAAACAGTAGCCAAGCCAGGATGAAAAGCGCAGCATGTGTATTTAAAATTGCCTGGATTTTGTACGCTATAAGGAGGATTCAGAGAGCTAGTCTTCTACTCGCAGCCTGACATGCATTCACAGATTTGTAGGTACTCTTTAAATTTGGTTCTTGAGACAAAAAAAAACAAACAAACAAACAAGAAAGAAATTTGAACTAAAAGCACGTCTCAGAGTTATCAAAGTTCATGTACTTGTTTGACTCAAGTTTAGGAGTCTCACATCGTGTGATCTCATGTCTTTTCTGAGGGCTACCAACTTAATGATCAGCATAAGACCTTCCTTCCTACTCCAGGGTACTACTGATGATTGCTGAAAGTAGCACTGACTTCAGGGAAGCCTGAGCACAGGCAATTTCCTTCTCAGTTATAGAAAGAGCTATAGAGTTACATTTTCAGAATCCAATTATAAAACTGTATATGGCTACTGCGACTAAACTGCTATTATAAAGGGTCTGTTTGCTCCCCCACCACCTCTACACTAGCAAGCTGGCTTCTATCAGTGCTCTTGAATTACAAAGGATTTGCCTATCACTCTTGAGGTAGCGGTTTGTCCTTAGAAGACAAGTCTATCCTTTGGAAAGCTAGCCATGTGGCAGCCTGTGATTGTTGTTTATGTTCCACTACTGGAAGTGCAAACAAGCGTGACTGCAAAAGGGGAAAAAAAAAAGGGGGGGGCAAGAGGGTACAAGTTTCTACATGAAGATTAGTAAGAGTTAGTTTTAGATATACAAGCATGAGTCAGGCCTACTTTAAATTATCTCCAAAGAACTTCAACCTCCTTTACTCTGCGTGGAGTTTCAAATTTCTCTGCCTAGTAGTACGGATGATATGCTACCATTCAAAAAAAGACATCATCTCTTTTTGCATCTACTGGTTAGCCAAGCAATCGAAATTCAAATTCAGTAGCACTGTACTTCAAAATGAGAGCTGCAGCCTGAACAACAAATTCCAGTCAATAACTGCTGCTGTTTCCATGTTCTGTTCCCAGCCACACACCTCTTCTGAATTCTTTTGTCAAGGGTGTAATACGAGCACGCTTTCTTCCACAGTTAACTTCTGGATAATTTCTGGATGGCAACTACTCAGCAGCAATTGGCAGCCTCTTCTTTTTACTATCTAGGCAGCCAGATGGGATTTGTGAAAATATAAATAGAAGCTACTAAAACTGGGCTTTGAATTGTGTGTGTGCGTACAAGTATGCATATTCACACAAACGTGTGCTCTTAATTACACTTCAAGTGGGGTGAAAAATGAAGTTCCTTAACTACCACTCGATGTTACAAGGCAAACAAAGATGCTTCGTAAATAATATCTGAAAAACTTGACAGTTTCTTTACTGCAACCTTAAACAAGGAGCTGTGGTAATAGCAAGCGCAATTCTCAACAGTTTCCCAGCTGGGGGGCAGAAACATGCATTACTGATACTTGGCATGATGAAAGACATGACAGTTCTGTGAGTCAATACCTTCCGACACCACAACATCAAGGGACACACTTCATTTAAGAGCCATTTCGATGCATCAAGAATTGCAAGACCACAATGAAATCCAGAACCTCTGAGAAAATGAGAGAAAATTAGGGCTCAGAACTGAAGTCTACCTCTCTCACGAACTCCGCTCTAACATAACATCAAGAATTAATTACAGATCTAGCCTCAAGCACAGTAACAGGGGAGCACTTCCTCAGGATTAGTGCTGAGCACTTGCCCCTGCAAGCAGCACCACGGCTGGAAAATTTCTGGTGCCCAGAACTCAGGAAGGCAGCTACGCACTTTGCTGTGCTGAGGGCTTGGGAAAGGAAGAGTAACTTTATTTATGGTTGGGAAAAGCTGGTAAACACAAAGCTACCTCACAAACTGAGAAGGAAAAAAAAACACCACAGTACTGAAAGGTATGTTCAAACATCCAGAACAACGCAAGATGGAACAAAAACGTTCTACCAAAAAACCCCAACAAACTACTTTTTTAACCCACTTCTTTCAGAAATTCTTAAAACATCAAGGACCTGAGAGGTGTCTATTCTCTGCCCCAAAGCCGACATCATCCCCCACCCCTCTGAACCACAAAGCAAAGGCCAGACCGAGCGGAGAAGAACACGGCTTCGCCTACCGCAGCTCCACAGTTTCAGCCAAACTCAAAACAAACAAACCAACCCCAACCACCGCAGTTATTGACCATACAAAACAAACACCTTCTTTAACACCCAGATAAGGTATCCACAGACAACTTGCTGTTCTCCAGATACTTCCAGGTGCCTGCACATACCTCTGAAAAGCAAGACAAGAACTCCTTAACCTCCCCCCGTGTGTGGGCACACTCCCCATACCCTGTGACTGGCCCACGAACAAAGCCCCGCATTCTCCGGGCTGAGGACAGCCTCGCCTGCCAGCGCGCCTCTAATGAAAAGGCTTAGGAACAAACCTACCCCCTCGAAGGTCTCCGAGGGCGACGCGAAGCTTCACCAAGAACTCTGCTCTCCCGACCGCAGACACGAACCTCCCGAGCAGCGCCACGCTCCCCACACCGTCACCATCCGCCCGCCCCCGGCACTCTAGAAACTTCCCCCGTCGCGTCTGCGCAGTGCGCCGCGCGGCGGCTGGCGGCAGCGCCCCGCGCGGTGGCGGCGCGCGGCGGCGGCGCGCGGCGGGAGGACGGACGGCCCCGGCCCTGTGGGGGGCTCGGCCCTGTGGCGGGCCCAAGGCTGCCCCGGCGCTGCCCCGGCGCTGCCCCGGCGCGGCGGCCCGGCCGGAGGGAGGGGGTGGCTGCACCGTCCGGGTACAGCAGCCGCCCTTCTTCCCTCAGCTCCGCAGAGGAGTTTACACCGGCGTCAGTTTCAGAGACTGACCGCCGGGTTCGGTATGTTTGTGCCCGAACTGCTGGGGAAGAAAGCTTCAAATACAGAAATCAAGGGAAAATTAGATGCGTTTCTGTGAGTTTAGTTTTCGTGGGATACAGAGAGTTCTGTGGCTTTCTGATTCTGGTGATTCTCTTTTCACGCTCGCTGTGAAAGCACGGCAGGCCGTGTCCAGCGCGTTCCCGCCAGGAGCCCTCACCCCAGTCAGTGACACCGCCAGCGCTGCGCTCCTTCACTGACCCTGGCCCTGCCTTCCCCGGCACCACCCGCTAACAGCGACTTGCAGTGGGCAGCAGTAAAGAGTGTAAATTTGTCGTCATTAGGAGAGCAGCTCCTGCTGCTCGGGCAGTACCTGCTGGCTCCGAGGCCGCTGGGCACAGCAGAACCACGCCGCCTCCCGAAGCTGGAGGTGAGGGGCAGTTGTCTCACCTGAAGCCTGGGGTGAGTTATTGACACGGTCACCCAGTTTGGGACCAGCATGTGCGCGCTCTTCTTGGGATGTCCTAGTCTGCGAGTCAGCGTCCTGTGATGATTATTACAAACATCCTATCTCAATACCAGTGTTACACTTGTACCCTCCAATCTTATAACTGGTAAGCAGAAATAAGCATTTCTTGACGTTTTCTTGTTACAAGTGAGTGACTGGAGCTAATGGAGCATGCCTCGCACAGCAGCGAGACAGACAGCTATTGTTCACAACATTGTTTAATTTCATTCACAAAATTGAAAGATCAAATAGTTCTTAATTAAGAACACTTCTGCAGTCTAAATGTATATTTTTGAAAAACCGAAATGGCCTAACTGCCTTTCTTTTTGCTAGTTATTAAGTCCTTGCCAGAATATTAAATAGTGAAATAAAACATGAAGGATGCTGTTGAAGTGTTTTCTCCATTTTTCACTGATGGGAATAGTAGGTAGCTTTGTGACTTTTTTATTATTACTATTATTTCCTAGCTAAAGTGTAAATTTACCCAGCTAATAGAGATAGCATTGCAGTATAAGAAAAAAAATCGCATTGAATTGACAGTTTATTTAGGGCAAGGCAGAAACCACTTAAGAAGAGCAGAAGTTCTTTTGTATTGTTTTTAAGCATTCATGTTTCCTGTTCAATGAGGATTTTTAAGATGTTGGAAAAATTTAATGACTAAAAGGAAATGCCCCTACCCAAATGAACCAGCTGCTCTATCCGCCTGGTTAAAATCATTGACCAAAGTGCCACCAGTCGCATCATTTCTCTCATGATCTTTCTGAGCGATACCATCCGTACCCACTGCTGACATCAGGAGGGGTCCTGGTGTTGGTTACAGCTTAAGGGAGGCTGGCTGCAACATCTACACTGTGAACAAATCTGAGCAGAAAGCAAGATTCATACTGTCTGAGAGACACTACAATCTCTGGTGCCAGTGGGAACAGTCTACAGAAATACTGGCTGAAATATCCTGAAGAGAAGTTTCTAAAGCAGAGTTTACGGGTTTTTTACACAATCACTCTATAAAGCGATCAAGGAAGGATTTCAGAATAATTACACCATGAAAATTGAGCGTGCGAGTTTTAAGACTTGAATATAAAGGGCATCAAAGCATTCTAAAGACAAACTAGGGCTACAAATTAAATCCAGTGAAACAGCAGCAGAGGGGTTATGCATGAGCTGAGGTTAATGTCAGCCTATAAACCAATAAAGGGGATCTCGGGTAAGAGCCGGAGGAGCTTTCAAGCGTATTTTGTGTTGTCTGGACTACCAATAGGCCAATAGAAATTTTATCAAGTTTATTGATAACATCTTAAAGTATGTGTGTTAGATCATGAGAAACTCAGTGTTTACAGCAGAAGCTTGATGAAGCTTTCCTTTGAAATTAAAATCAAAACACTGTCATTTTCAAGCACGATGGGTGTGCAACACCTCCCGAGACTGAGCTGTGACGATGCTTTCGCCTCAGGCGAATGACCTGGGCAGTTACTGAGATGGGTATTAGCAAGAGCAAACAGAATTGCAGGACAGGTGGTTGGAGTGGAAAACAGAAGGAACTTTCATGTCTCACAAAACCTTACCAGGTTCATGTCGGGGAGTTCAGCATAGCTGAAATGCTTGCCAGAAGGCAGGTCAGGATGAAAGTGTTAGAAATCAGATGCAAGCAGAGGCAATTCAGAATTATGTGAGAAGATAATCTAATAAAACTACAGGGAGATAATCCAATAAAATTATGGGGAGAAAGGCGTGTATCAGTTATGTGATACTACATTATGTTAAGAAACTAATGGGCAAAGTGCATTCTCCCCGCCCTGCTCCCCTCTGCCTTTTTACACCATTGCAGCTGAAAAATCCAACAAGAGTCAGAAAAAAATAATCCATTCCACTCTAAATAAAAATGGAAATTTATGTCAAATCCTTTGCAGGATGGAGGCGACAGTATAAGCTGTGCAATATAAACCTTAAAAAAGCAAGGATGAACAGAATAGACTACCACGAGAAAGTAATCTGAAAGCAATTTCTTATAGTTCAAACTATGTTTCAGGCATTTAATGAAGCAGAGAGGCTGAGCACTAACTCTGAGGATGCTTCAAGAGTGATGCTGTGAGGATATTAAACTGTTTGTGCCCCAAATGAGTAAGATGGTTACATAACTAACAGGATGGTAACCAATGATATCCAGTAACACCATTTAGTTAGGCGGAGTATGTTCCACTTACTGTCTTGCTTTTTCAATAAATCCTATTGTAGTCTCCTTGAATAGAGACAGACTAACCTAATCATACAGTTCACAAAAATATGGTGATTGCTTTATGGTAAGGGCACAGTGCAGGTTTTTCTGTACAATTCATTGTCACTCATCCTGTATTTCATAATGTAATTGAAAACGACTCAGTTTTATCCTAGTCAAAGGATGAGAAAAATCTAGATTATTCTGTATTTTTCTAAGCTGAACGTATTCAGGACAGCTGACAGGTTTTCAAGATAAGGGTGAGTCTGACAGTATGTATTCTGCCTTTTGAAATATTGATTCTGTTTAATAGTCACAGAAGCGCTGTATGGAGCAGAAAAAGGGAGAACAGTGGTGCAGGTTTAATCTATAACAAAAATGATGCTTGATACCTTATCTGATAAAGCGGACAGGAAAAGCCTCTAAGCAGTAGTTTTGCTTGTGGCACAGAAGGGTAATGAAAATAAAAATTAGAAACAAAGATTTTTCTACTCCACTGAAATAGTGCAGGAGTGAGAAAGGCAGTAAGGCAGATTCTGTAATGAAAACACTCCAACAAAGGGTATTCGGAGGGTATGACTCCATGTGTTTGTTAGATACAGCTATAGCAACTTAAATATATTGAAACTATTTAAAAAATGAAGTACGTACTGTTCATAGTATTTCTTTTTCACGCTGTGCTTTATCACTGTCTCCTTTTGTTACTTTTGGTAAGTAAAGAAAATGCTGCTAGTTCAGAGCTATAATTACATTTTTCACACAGGCACTGTAGACATGCCTGTAAAGATAAAATTTATAACTAAAGAAGATGTGTTTGGGACTTAGACCTTGTTCTTCCTCTTCCATTTGATTCTATTATATCTGTCTCTATATCTGCAAATGCTCATCCTGGGTAATTTCAAGGCCAGATTAAAAGGCCAGAAATAATTACAATTTTTCTTTAAAGTAGAACTGGGTGTAGGTCCTGCCACCCAAGTAACTACACTGCTGTCAGTGGGAGCTCTGCTTACTGCCCTTCCTGGTAGGATTGTTTACGGCTGATTTAGTTCATTGCTGTGTCTCCCTTGCTTTGTCGAAAGAGCTTGAGATCAGATAAGAGGATATGTCCAAACTCAGCAGTGGTGACTTCTCCCTAATCCCTGCAGACATTTAAGCTTTGAAGCACAATGACTCCTATCTTTTTCTAATCTATTTCTATGATCCTTTCCAAGATGTCCTTGATCATGTAATATTTGTGGTGTCTAACATTTTTTACTGGAATGCTTCTACAACTTGTATTTCTTGCCTGTCAACAGGAAAAACACAAGTTGTAAAATATTCCAGATAATGAAAATTGAGAGTAAACACTTCAGGGTAAGACAGTGAAGCAATGAAGTGGTCTCGCCAGCAATTAAATCTTGCGGTAAGTTTTAAAACATGGAATTCAATTTTTAATGCTATACACGTATAAAGATCCGTAGAAAACTGGAACATCTAATACCTAGGGCAAATCAAGATGAAATGAAGGTATAGAAAGGAACAGAATACTCCTATTTTCCAGGTAGGGTTTTCTGTGCAGTGCAAGCTGGCATTAGCTGAGCATCTGGTAAATCGCAAAGTCAAAATTCTGTAATTTTGTTCCAAGGACATCCTCAGCTCCTATAATTCTTTTGGCTTATCTGTTTGTTTAGATTTCATCTTCTCATAGACCAACTTTGACATAGTTCCTTGATTTTAAAAAGCAAAACCACCCATCATGAAGATAACTGGTGATATTTCTCTCTCTTTTCAGTTGCTGTTCCTTTCTACCATCACGGTTGTAATGTGAAATCAGACTCTGTGGGATTTTTTATTACAGTGGTCTTTTGCTTTTGCACCCAGTCATCCATTTGTCCAGATACTTTCAGAATTCAAGTAGATGCAATCTCAATCTGTAAGCTCATTCTTTAACTCTTAAGGTGGTTTATTACACACACAAAACCCCTCCCTTTCTGCATAAGTAAATTAATTCCTTCTTTTTTAAAGCAATATTTCATGCAGCTGCTACATGGATCATATGTATGTGCTCATGGAGAGAAGCCTTGTGGAGCTTTCTATAAAGGCTATTTAAAAGGAGGTTAATTGTTGTCTCAAGAGGTTGGTACAGCCGTGTGTAGGGACTTTTCATTCCCCTAAATCACAATCTCTCATGCACCATGTTCTTGTGATTTGTTTTTGTACATCTTAAATCTTTCTGAAGTTTCACTTTCCCAGGCTGTGACCTCAGGCAGATAGCGGGGGAGCAGTTTTTATCCATCACTGAGGCAGATGGAAGTGGAAAAAAATACAATAACTGTTTCTGTCTCTGTGTTAGAACTTCTTCAGCATTAGCAAATTTCAGAAAGAAGGGGGTGCCATATAGGTTGTGTTTCTGTTTTTACTGATTATTGCTTAATGATGGTTACCTCCTATGCACAGACCAAACATGCTTCAGAACAGGCAGCAGCACTCACTGGCGCTTGTCCTTCCTAAAGCTGGCGCTCACTTACAAGGATTACGGTGGAAATAAGAGCTTCTGATGCTTTCAAACATATGAAAATATGTGAATCCCTTTTTCAATGTCATTTGACTGCAAGTGAAGAGAACGACAAGCTGAGGGAGTGCCAATTATGAAAACCTCTAACCCGATTTTGACAAATGTGGATAGAAGAGAGTTCAAATACTCTTGGAAGATTAAAAAAAAGGGGGGGGGAGCATATCTGTGTGGGTAAGATGGCTGTTAGAATGACATGTAGTTATATAGATCAACCTTCAGGAGCCTTCCATTGTACCATGTCTACAGTACGCTTAGTGTACATGCAGCGTTCTTTTTTCACATGTGAAGAGTTTCTTTCAGTTTATCATTGGTTGCTCGATATTATCTTTCATTTGTGAGAATCACAGTTGAAGAATCACACAACACAAGTATTGAAAGACAGGTTGCGTTTTTTTGATGGGGTTGTTTTGGTTTTTTTTCTTTTTAATTATCGATGTTCCTGTTAGATGAGATTTCATATTGAATTTTGTTTTGCCCTGAGGTGAGTAGATAATATTCTAAAATGGTTTTCATAGTCTGTATTTTAGGAGATAGAGGTGCTACTAGAAGCAACTCCCTAAAGAAGGAATACATGCAATGCCTTTATGCAAAATAAATGATATTTCAGTTAGATAACAGTCAATACACCCAATGATTTCTTTACTACTTGTAACCAGAATTCACAGTCTGCTGTGTGTTGCTTTGTATCTGGTTGAAGATTTTCCCAGTAAAATCTTTCTATGGGGGTGTGTGCTGTTGGTGAGAAGTTTCAGCTAGATGTATGAGGGGGAGGTTGCACAGCTCTTCTGTACAAGAGTAATCAAGGATTACAGTATGGTCGTGAAACGAGTGATATTTTGGACCGGTATTCTGTTTCTCTTAGGGATGCATCTTGGCATTTATCATGTAATCTGTGGATTTCAGCACAGCTTTCTTTTTTTTTACCAAGATTTTAAAACTCCCCAAACCCAATTGTATTTTTCTACTATTTGCTTGTCTTGATGTACACTTTTAATTAAAGTGCTCTTTACAACCAATGACTTCTAGCTCTGATACCTCTATGCAGCCCAAACAGCCAACAAGTATTTTATCAATTCCTTTTCATATTTAGGTTTTATTCTAAAGAAAACACCATAGGAAGATATCACAGTTTAGTTGAACTTAATTTCAGATACCTTTAGAAATGAGATCCCAGCCAGTGCTCTGTCTTCATCTAGCCGGTATTAAAGCAGGAAAACTCAGAATACTGAACTTCACATGAGTCTGGGCTAAGGCTTATAAAATCATTTCTGTTCCCTAAATGATCTAAACATGTACATGAATGGTAGCTCTTGTTTCTTCCCTGATCTTGTGTGCGGGCTGAAAAATGAGGGACAGTTACAAGACAACCAAGGACCTTTGTTAAATATTTTCTTTTGGAAACTGTGTATATAAGTGGACCATGAAAACAGGGGATAAAGCCCTATGTGCCCATGACTGATATATTTTGTATATTTTAGTTGCCCTGAGTAAAATGAATCTTGATGACTTTCCTAGTCTCTATGAAGTGTGGCTGCTTTGAGTGATATATCAGTGGAAAAAAAGTTATTTCAATTTTATCCAAAAAAGCTAATTTGGGATGCAAATACAGTTTCTGATTTAGCATTGTAGGTGATCTACTTACACAAAGAAATGCAATAGATTTTTTTTTCTTAATGTTATTTAGATTGAAAGGTATTTTGAATGCATCATTTTTTCTGTTCTTCTGCATCGTGGCAGGCTTAATGTAATTATTCCTGTCTTTCCTTTAATAGGTAGCTTAGTTGAAATAGGACTTTTCCTAGACAAACTAACCGTGCAGTTTGCTGTGGAAGGTTGGTCCATTGCTTCCTCTTCTCAAAGTATCTGCTTTGAGTAAGGTATGTAATGAAAATATGCTCAGAGAAAGATCTGTCAGGACCTAGGTCATTCCAAGTAGCCTTACTTTCTGTTTTGAACTCCTCTAACTATGCCCTGCCCCATCATTGATAATTATCTGCTCTTGATAATTTAATAAGCAGTAATAATTAAACAATTTGGTAATAAAAGCATAAATAATAGTTTCACCAATTTACTAGTACAGGTCATTATCTCTGTCTTTATGGTCCACACAAGTCTTAGGTGGATTCAGCCATGTTCTTTGTGAGTGATAACTTGGACCACATGTTCTGTTTTCACACATTTTTTGGGTCTAAATAAGACTTTTGCTTTGTGAGAGGATGTGGCACTAAACTTCTTCAAGGTCAGCTGCAGCCTGTTGCTTTTTTATCTAGACATGTGTTGATCCTTAGTGATATTGAAAAACTAACTTTGCTTTCAGCTTGTCTGTGATTATTGTTGCTTGAAATCTTTTAACCTGATTTTAACTTTATTTCCTTTCATTTCCCTACCAGCAGTGCTTTTTGTTCAGGTACCAAGGGATCTGGAGCTTTCATTCATCATTTCAATTGTTTCTAACAAGATGGTAACAATTTTTGCTCTTTAGCAATGATGTTTTCTGAGATGCAGTTCAGGTTTTGGGAACGCTGGATAAAAGCATGCAGTGAGTGAGTAGTGTTAGTTTTTTGACAGGGAAGCCTTTGAAAGAGGGAAAAAAAGATCCCAGCTGCAGTGGGAACATAAAGAATTTATGTGCTCTGACCTATGTGTTGAGAATTTAAAGAGAAAGGTCACAAATCTGGACTAAAGATCCTTTGCCATTTAACTTTTGTGAGGTTTCAACACTGTAAACAGGCTGATTTGGCTTTTATGATACCATTAGTAAGTGTATGAAATATGCGCTGCTTTGGTCATCTTTGCAGATCTTTACAAGCTGTGCAAGGCTTAGTGCTATAAATCTTTTAGTTTCTGTGTCAGATTCTACCATGATCACAATGGCTTGAAATTTGGAGAAAAGATGAAGTATAGCATATGTCTTTAGAATTAGTCTGCTTTCTCTGTCCTGGGACTCAGCCTTGGCAGGAAGCTGCTATGGGATACATAAATCAGGAAAGTAACCCGTGTGACTCCTGATTTGGTATGCTAGAACACAGCTGTCTCGGAGGTACCATGTTCTTTAATGCTTCATTGAACCTGTTCTTAGAGCAATGAAAACGCATGTGTTTGACACGCTTCTGTAGTGGGTTGGTTGATCAAAATAGATTTTTCTTAGCATTTTTTCCTCACTCGTCTTTTCATGAGCATCATTATCCGTTACTTAAAAATATTCTGAGAACAATGTCTGAAGCTTATTTCCTAAACTTACTTGGAGGTGCCTGTATAATCTACACAGAGCAGTTCCTTTTGGACATGTGATAAAAAATTAATAGGACTTCACCTTCTCTAACAGTTGGCTCCAGCTGCTGGATTTTTTCCTGTATTAAAATCACTTAAAAACTCTTTTCAGTTCTGTTCGGAAGGCAAATTTATCTATGAAGGGTTGATAAAGTAAAACTGGCAGATCTAGTATTTCTGGATGAGATGTATATTAAAATATGCAGTTCTCTGAGGCAACATATAAAACATGCATAATCTATTCTAATGAGATCCCAGGAAGTCCCATGCACCAGGGCTGAAAGGTTTGGAGGTGATGTGAAGGAATGTGCTGTGCAGGCCTGGCTTCAGGTAGAAGCTCGACTTCTCTGAATTTAGTGTGAGAGTTCTAATATTTGTAATTGTTATATGATGATAATTAGTACCCTGTTGTTGCCTCACAGTTATTAACAGATTACTAGTATTTTGTTAATTAATCTCTGTTTTCTAATAGTCTGACTCTCTGTGCAATTTTTAAGTAGTACTTTGGATAAAACGTTACGTGCTGTGAAAATAGAATCACATGCAAATTAAACAGAGAGCAGGCTCTAACTGTCAGACAGTCCAGCAGGAGGAGTTATGGCCCTGAATGAACCAGCGATTCAAAAATGCAAATGAGAGATTTGCTAAATGGGACACCTAAAGCAGCTGATGATGGGTAAATGGAGATGTGCTTGAAGTATGACTTGTCTCTTGAGGGGGGATGGCCTTCAGCTGGTAATTGGTGTCACTGTATGGCTGGACTCTTACGCCCCAAACGCCTCTGGGGGCCGATACGTTTTAGTCTTCCATGTATGCACACAATTAAAAACCACCTTCTTAGAAATGCAAATTGGAAGGGTGACTGACCAAAGCAGAAGGATCTCTGCCTGTTTGGTTATTCTGTAATGGTTAGATTACACACCTACGAAATCCAGGGGTGCAGAGTGCGTGGCAGCCATCACACATGCGGTAGGTTTAAGCAGTTAATGGGTACAAACAAGAATTATAATCTCCCCTGGACATCAGGAGAGAAAGTCAGTTGGCATGCTGCATACGCATGATTTAGTGGCGATTGAGATGAACTGATATTCGTCAGGAATAGGGTGGCAAAAGACATTCTTTTGGTTTTGTTGAGGTTTCATAATTCTTATATATTTTACTTGTTATGAAGAGGGTGAAGACATGGCTCTGATTGGAAGTCATGGATGTGAGCCCACACTAATTGTTATTGTGCCTCAGACACAGATCTATTACCACAGTACATTTTGAGCTGTTATAGCTAATGCATGATCTAATTATTTCTAGAAGAGACTTTCAGCTTACTTTGACTTTATGTTATTTGTTCTTTTAAGTCCTATTTTATGAAATTGCACGGTAGTAACTGGGCTTAAAGTTTATCAAACCGTACTTGGAGCTCACCCCTGCCCCCTGGATAATCATACCGCTAAGGTTTCTGAGGAACATTCAGAAATAACCTCAATAGGCAGTAACATTTCAGAGGAGAGGAAAACAGCATGTGGAACTTTTATCTTCCATTGCCATTTATTTCATTTTATTTAGCATCTAAGAAACAAATAAAAAGAGTTATGTTCTTCTTGGGCATGCAGCATCACGAGATATGCTAAAAAACTTACACTTGTGTAATTGTGAGACCATAGAGATAGAGCTATATCTTACAGATGCCATTTATTAATAATAAAGCTAAGAATAAATTTCTGATAAATTTGCCTTCTTGTTTATATTATAGTTGTGGAAAGTTGAAGGTGCAGGGTTTGGAAGTGCTGAGTGTTATTTTTTGTCATTTCAGAAATTATCTCATGCATATGCATTGATTTACTGTTGTAGCAAATCTGGCTTTCAGGTCTTCATTGTTCTGTTGGGGTTTTTAAGTGGGCAGGAAGGCATTTGTAGCATTATTAAGAAAAACATACATGTGAACTTTAAAAAGATTCATCCTATAAAGAGAAAACACATTTTTTCAACCTTGGTATGTGTTCTTTAGTGTAAATTTGGGTTGAATTAGAAACTAGATACATAATTTTATTTGGATTTCTGAATTTCTCTGCCAGTGAAGCAGTAACTGCCTTCATTGTAGATAAGCACTCGTTGTGCTACTCAAGTAACTAGGTTCTCAGCAGATACACTGTGAGAGGCTCAAAACTGCTCTCATCAATTGTTGTCAGACTTTTGGCACAATATTGCTGGCATTTTCTGTGAATACTGTTGAAGTCACCTTGTGATGTGAAACGCTACTTAACTTTTAAATGACAGCATATAATTAAAATTATCTGCTGTCTTTATAATACAGCCATCATATCAGCGTTAGAACCAGAAGAAAAATCACTCGTCTCATAGCATGCCCATCATTCTCTCTTCCCCCTCTTTTTTTTGCCTATGTACTTGCTTGTGAGGTGCTGTGGTTGAAAAAATTAACTCTGATTTATTTGTTATTTTACAAGATAACTGCAAACTGTAATTGCAGAAATAAGTGTAACGGCAATTACTATGGGACCTGAGTAACTGGCGTCACTTAAAGGAGAAAGAGAAGTGAATATATCAAAAAAACCCCAAACTTTTTTTGTTGTGTGTGCCTCACGGTGTCTGTGGCCACAGTTTGTCGTGACTGAAATGCATATTATCATTCTTAAATATAGTCCTACTGTACGCAATCAATATCTGAGTTGGTGGGGCTTATCTATTTGACGAGAACTGTAAGACTGATTACTGGCACCAGTACTATTTTTAGAAATAATTCATCAGGGTTGTACAGACACTTTGATGTCCATAATAATATTAACACGTTTTGAGCCTCCCCTCTTATCCCCATCACAGTTAATCTTGCTTTAGTCTTTTACAACTTGTAAAGAATTGACCTATCAAGGCAAATGAAGAAGTGGGTATATTGATATGTCCTCAAACTCATACAAATGGTTTAGCATCTGAGTAACAACCAGAAAGTTCCTGTCTAACACAGGGATGTTTTTTGCAGATCTAGCTGGACAGAGCTGTACAATTTGCTGCAGTCAGTTGTTGACTGAGTCAGCACTTTGCTGCAAAGCAGATGTTATTCCCAGTTAAAAGGCGTAGCAGAGTGCTCTTAATGGATGTCTCCCCTGTTTCTTAGTTCTTGCTCCACCCTCTTCCTTCTTGTCCAGAAGCCAGAAGAAAGGAAAACCCTGGTTTTTTCTGAAATGCTGTTGGAGGGCAGAGGGGACTGCTTTTTGCTGGATTGCATTAGGAAAGGATGATCTGGATCCTAGAAAAGGATGGAGATAATGAGGATGCTTAGAGGACATGAAGAAATAAATAGAAATTGCTACAAATAAAACTAACCAGATCATGTGGGCTTTTCTGTTTCCACTGGAAGAATTCTTTATAGACTCTTAATGACTCAAGAGTCACAAAATTTGCTGAGTAATAGGAGGAAAAGTTTAGCATTGCTTCTGAAAACCTTTCTTGTAAGGCTGCATCTGTTCTCTTCTTGCCCATGAAAAAGTAATTTTACCTTCCTTTTTTTAATTATAGAGATGGGAAGGTTCACCAAAGCCTTAATTGGAGTGTAAATCAGTGCATTAGTAATTTGCTATTCATACAATGATATTCAATTTTAGATTTTATTTCTGAAATGGCGTAACTCTAATTCCAGCTTTATGAAGAGTAAGAAGTTGATACACAGTTGCATTCATGAGATGACCAGTATGATCCCCACTTTCATTCCAGCTCCAGTTATCTCATCCCTGTCACTAGCACAAGAAAAATAACAAAAAAGTTCAAACGGCATAGACCTTCTTTACCAGACAGATACAGAACTACAGGTAACAACCTATTAATTTTTTCCAGATCAAAGGTAATATTTACCAAGCAATGTACAGTTTTACTTAGATTTCAGTTGAGAGTTGGGGTTTCACATTAATTTCAGATGCTGGACCAAATCTGTAAAGGATGAAGAGTGTCTACTAGTTTTTGACTTTCAGGATGCACAGGTGAAGTATAAGGGAAGAAACAGGCGTAACTTTGATGAAGATAAAATGTTTAAAGGTTTACACAATTATAAGAATATTTTTTCTCTTTATAGCTTAGAGATTAAAACTTCACAATAAATGTAGTGAGAGTATCATTAGTTCCCCTATGAAAAGTTAGTCTAAGATATAAAGACAGCTTTCAATGGGGAAAGCAGATGAGTTGCAAATCAGGGCAGAAGCACAGGGCCGTATCACAGTGTGGCTGACCATGTTCTATCTTTCTCAGAAGAAAAGTAAAATCCATATTTGTGTTTACCAGATTTTTTTTTTTTCTGAACCATTAAAATTATTGTAAATGAGTATCAGGATGACAAAAGAGAAATTGAATGTTCTCAAATGGAATTTCAGAGGCCATTTAAGCTGTTCTTTTAAGAAGAAAAGGATGTCAGAATTCTCACTGTGTGATTATACAACTGTTCTAGACAACTTTTATTTGTTTTATTTTAGAGTTGTGTTTCTAAAGTTGGTTTTGGTCTTAAATTGGTTGCTGATGCTAGGAAGACCAATTCGTATGAATAAGTTCTTGTGGCTTGGGAAGCTTCAGAGCAGCTGTTTTAATGGCTGAATATTGTGGATCGTTAAACTCCTTTTTGGAATACTGTTAAACTGGTATTCATGGGTTTTGCTTGGCCTGGATTAATTTAATGTGTATTGGAACCAGATGGGATGACTTCATAGGAGGTGAATTGATCACTTTCTGAGATTTTTTAAAATTATACTTTAAAAAGTGTTCACCAGCAAAAGTCCTTGTTTCTGTCCTTTTCTACAGAAAGAGAGGAATTCAGACTACTCTTTTATCCACAACAGAGTATTTCTTTGGTTTTATAGATGTTCTGTATTATTGGTAGTTCTCTTTATAGCTCCCTTTCAACTTCAGAACTTTGGTCTTACTGTGGAAGTTACAGAGATTATGATTTAAGTATAAGCTGTGAGACAACATGTATTATTTTGAGAGGAAAATGCATAGCAACCTAAAGGCAGCAATGATAATTCCAGGGTAATTTTTGTTACAAATCTGGTATGTTTGTATGAGAACTTCTATCTTGCCATATGTATCCTGAGATGAATATCAATGCTACTTGAATATAAGCAAGAAGAGATGTCTGATAAACTGGAAGGGCACTACACCACATTGAAGAAACGTACGGGAGAGCTAGGCTAAGTTCTTGTAGTAGCTCTCTAGGCTGCCACTCGATTCAGGCTTTGAGGGTTTGTAGTTCCTGTCAGAATTAAATTGTCAGAGTAAGACCCTGTAATTTAATGAGAATTGTGAAGGAAGAGGGTGTGCACTTCAGTGGTCCTCTTCAGGCAGGACTGCAGATCTATGGGTTGAGTTGTTAAAGTGGGTTGGTACAGTGGTTGCTGCCAATTTGGGCAGATTTTACATTGGGAGGAAAAGCTGAATTCTGCTTGGATGAGAGAATTCATAACTGAGGAGGATACTCCCCCGTACGCTTCATATTAGCCATTTTACAGTTTCTTACACTCTAGTGTCAAAATCTTACGAGGGCAAACCACTGCAATTGCAGTGTTTTTATTTTTGATTTCTGCAGAAGCAGCAATGAAAATTCTGACAGCTTAATCAGCCAGTATTATGTAAATGTGTGGGAAATTACAGTAGTTGATGTTTGAAGAGGGTTGTCAGCAGTGGAAATGTTTATAATGTTTGATAAAGTTATGGCTTTTTTTGCAAACAAGTAAAAATAAAGCATGTATCACCACATTTTTCCATACATTTCTGTTGCAGATTCCCAGTGAAATTCAAATTCAACTGGCTCACTTTTGTCTAATCAGTGCACCTAGATGGTCAGTGTTTAGCGCTAGTGTAATAATAGTTTCATATTGATTTTTTTCAGTCTTTTCAATTGTTAAAACACTGAAGAAAATGAAGGAGAAAAAAAGCTGCCAAAAGGCAGAGGTAATCATCAACACCCAAGTATCCTCCACACGGTGATTACCTTGTAAGACGTGATGTGCTGTCAGCATTGTTAGCTTGGTGCAGAAAAATGGACGACAGAACCTTGAGTTGGCAGTTTGGATTACTGCTAGTTCGAGGCACCACAGAAGCAGGCATTGTCTGATAGACTGGACAGCAAAAACCATTGGTGTTATTGTGAGGCTGACACCGGCAAATTTCTTGGTGGTATATTGATATTGGCAGGAGAGAAACAGTATCTTCAGAGATTATGTGATCTATGAAGTCAAGTAGCGATGCAGATTTTTTACTGATGTTCTGTACTTCTTCGTGTTGATTTCACAGCATGGCTGAGAATGTAATAATCCAAGCTTGTGCAGCAGCTCCATCCTGATGAGGGGGTTTATTCTGCTGAGACTCACTTGTACAGGTGTTCGATCTGAAACAGGCAGAAGCATGTGAGAAAGGTGGGAATAAAGCCTTAGCAAGTACATTAGCTTTGGGGAGTCCCATTATGCTCAAAGGAAAGTGCATTCACATGGAAGAAAGCAGAAAATACGGACCTACTTACCTGCCTCTAGAGAGGGATGTATAGTTGTGATGACTTCATGGTGTTGTGTTTTCAGTCATTCTTCTTTTGACATGTAACAGCCAAAGCTCCCTGAAAAATCAGAACAAGTGAGGTTTAACTGAGATTTAGAAATAGCCCTTCCAGTCAAAGAAGAGCCATTGTGGCTTTACGGAATGCATTAGAATTAGTTATCTAAGGCTTACAGAATTCAGTGCAAAACCTGGAAAGCAAGAAGCAGTGAATGGAAAATAGTTGCAGTACATCCATCAGTGGGTGTAAAAGCAAAGAAAGTCAGCATGTCTTTGTGTTGATGAGTATATCAGCGTTGTTGCTGCTTTCACTGTGAAAAGCAAAAGAATATTAAGGTTTTCATACCGCAAGACATTTGTATTGCACTTTAGACCATATGCATATACACACAAAAAGTCAGGCTGACAGCGTAACAGGAATCCAGAACTCTTAAACAGGGTTTCATTATTTCAATAGTTCTCCACCCTGTTGATTACACTTCTTTTTTGGCAGCTCTGAAAAAACACTAGTTCATGGATTCTTTAATTGAATTTCAGCCTAGAAGTAGGCTGTATGGTGTGATTAAATGAGCTTCGATTTTTCATTATTCTAAAAGTAGGAGCTGAAAAGTAGTAACATATAGAGCTGTATGTCACGGTGTCTAAAATCTACCTTACTTGCAGGTAGCTTTTTGTTTTGGCGTTGTAGGCTATACCTGCATTGTTTTGAAATAGAAGAAAATAGGGGTTTTTTGCAACGAGCATAAAAGCAAGTATTTCCTGTACTGTACTGTCTTGGATAATCTTTTTTGGTGCTACACAATTGTTTTAGCTGACTATCAGCTCTGGTAGTTTTGCAGTATTGACATGTACCAACAAAAATAGCTGCAGACAGTCAATTATTTGAATTATGTTCAGAGAGAGTCTCATCTCTGTTTTGTGAAAGAAGGCTCTTTAATGGGGGAGAACCATTCCTGTGCCAATTACTGTTAAGCAGAGCTGCCGAAGGAAGGGGCAATTCAGGTCGGGGTTTAGGAGGGGGGTGATGGTGGTTTGTTTGCTTGGGTTTTGCTTGTTTTCTTACATTGCTGTCAAAATTCATATGTATTAGAACATTAGATTACTTCAGGGGAAAGAAAAGTGCACTCAGTTCAGCCTATACACTTGAATTTAACCGGCAAAAAACAGTGTACAAAATTTAGAAAACGCTGCTGCTACTTTTAAGTGGGAGAAGAAATATTTTCCCGGTTCCTAGAGTAACCAGTGTGGATTCACTACCAAGACGTGGCTCAGCATTCACTGTCGTCTCTAGGTAAAGAGACTTAGGATTGATCAAATCAGGTAGACTACCTGTCCCCATTTAGGAGTAAGGCAAATGTCTATACTCTATAGGTTCTGCTTCGCCAGAATACTTACATACATTTGTGATGTAGTTTTCATGTTGAGAACACATTCCATTTCCCCCACTCTTATGTCGATGATAATTTTAATAAACCATAAAACAATTACGCTTTTAAAAGTTTTCTGACCTGACAAAGTTTTTTAACATGCTTAATTTGCTGTAAGATAATGGGACTTACTCTTCTCCATCACCAAGATGCACAACTATGTTCGTAATTAAAGTAGTTGCATATTTTCAATCTTTTGGGTTTGGTGTCTGGAAGTTAACATGGCTCTATGTGTTTCAGAGAATAAATAAAAAACTTTGAACACAGTGACATCAAATGCTTGGTCTAAATTTTCACCCTTCTAGAAACCGAAGGGTGTGCTTGCTGTAAAAATGATAACATATATTCTAAGATAAGTGGGTTTCGGATGTGTGTTAAATAAAATGAGTCAAGCACTCATATACTGCCTTATAATGCCAACTTTTATAATAACGTTCTTTTTCATTACTTGAAAGCCTTGATTTTTTTTCATCAGAATGTTCCAGTCTCACTTTTTTTTGTGTGTGCGTGATGGCATGCTATGCTTTTGGCTTACTGAGTGGCAGGAAAAGAGCTGTGTTTCTTGGGGTGTAAGTGGGAAGAGCTGCAATAATATTCTAAATAATAGTTCCTCTTTATCTGATTTTTTTTATTAAAATGAGAAAAGAACTGCTATGTGAATATGCATGGCTCTTGCTACAGCACAGCTGTAATCAAAATTCCATAGGCAAAGATTTTTTCCTAGGCTGTACATCCAAAAGAACTTCTGTCAGAGAGATCAATTAAATCATAATTGATGGTACCGTATCTCTAAATAGGAAGTGCCTCTATTTAAAGAAAAAAACCCAAACCCTTTCATTTGCATAAAAATATGACCTACAGCTGTAATACATTTTTAAGATAATTATGTGAGGGGAAAAGAAAGAATCCTGATAACATTAAGCATTTATTGACCTTATACTTGTGATGAAAAGTATTCTAAAAGGTATGTTTCTTAGATGCAGTTTGCATGAATATGAAGTGCTTTCAATTATTAACAATGCTTCCTGGCTCCACAGTTATGTACGTCTGCTCAAATCGACTGTCAAATATTTGACATCCAGATTATTCTCCCTGTTTGTGTGCAACTGCAGAGATTCTTATGGAAAAATACAAGCATTCAGAAATTCAGGCTTTTCACTGGGATTTCCTATTAACAGTTTAAAATAGCGCTGTTAACATTATCAAAGCACACAGTAAAGATAAATACAAGTAAATTAACACGGTTTCTTCTGGTGACCAACATCCTTGTTTGAAGATGCTGGAAAATTGTTTTTCTAGATCCTATCAAAGGACAAAGCTGTAAAGCTCTCAGGTGTTCTTATTCCAAAACAGAGTTGATTGCTGTTCTGGCTTCTTTCTCAATTTTCATAAACTTCATTATAATAATCTACTGAAGAGCAAGCTGAATCAGCATTTTGATAAAGGAGATTATTCTAATAATAAATGAAGAGCCTTTTTTCTATTGAGCAAAACATCAACCAAAGAAGTCTTAAAGCTTTTGTTTCTATGAGCCTTATCTTCCCAGAAAAATACTGGATTTCACAAATTTCCTTCATTTGACCGAGGGATGAGGATAACTGCATTCCATGGCAGCCGTGGTATTTAATATTGCCCTTAAGAACAGAAAGATCTAGCTGGAAGTCACTGTAAAATCTTCTGTAATGAGGAGAATTGGGTAGGCTTACAAAATGAAGAGTATTTATTTAAAAAACAAACAAACAAAACCAACAACCAAACCCTTGACTGAAATGAACAGAGATGCACAGTAGGACACAAACGGAAAGTATCGTATGTGTTACCCTCTTTCTCTGTTATTCTTAGTTGATCATCTCTTGCTATTAAAAAAACCTCTTAACAGAGAGAGAACTCATTCCCTCATTATCAAGAGCCTTTAACAAGTTGTCTACAGGCCAGAGTTAAGATAGTTTTCCTTCTATCCTTTTTCTGTTTTACCATTTCTTGTGCAATACTACTTCCAAATTTGCCATGTCAGTCTTTCACAAAAAATGTCTACACTGAGCTGCCAACTCTGTGGCTTAGCACAGATGACCTGATGTTAGATAGGGAGGCCCTTGCTGATGTCCTTAAGATAGAGTGCTATTCTTGAGAACTTTAGGCCAAGTAGTTTTGGCTGACTTAGATGTGCTTCCCTCTGCCCAATCCACCAAGCGTTCCTCTGTTATCTCAGTCTTTGCAGTCCCCGTGTGAGAAGGACTCCGTAGAGTGGCTTCTCTGCCAAACCTAATTGCTTCTTGTTTGGGATGGGCAGCTGGGACTGTGAGGGGTCACCTAGCCTGGCCTATCTTTCTAATTCTTTTTCCCCTGGGAAATAGTAAAGGCTATTTTCTTATCCTAACTTAACAACAATCAATGAAATTAAAATGAACTGTTACCAAACAGAAATGCAATTGTAATCTGCTTCAGTCAGTTCCCTGCCCTTGCTCATCCACAGATACCCTGAAGAGCTCTCTGCCATCCAAGATTGCCTTCTATTTATCTCTGTTTATCTCTTTATTTCATCTCCTGGGAGTAGTGATGCCTCCTGAGTTTTTTTACAGACCCTACCATACTTAACCTCAGTAATTTAAGACGATGCTCATGACTTTCACCCAAAAGATGCATTAAATATTTCTGACAGTCAGAGCAATGAGATGTTGGGTAAAAAATCCCAATGAACTGCTCTTTAGAAACATAGACTCTAAAGATGGAATATAGAGATATATTTCAGCTTATTAATTACGCCTTGTAAGCAATGAATCAAATCACTTTGCTGTATAATGCAATTAATGCTGTAATTTGTAGTCATTACAGTTTGCGCTGAGGTATAATTGTGTAATTCATTTTATGCAGGTTATTGACAGAGAAGGTCTTAACCGTTTTAGCACAGAGACTTACTTTGGGTTTACTGCAGTTTAATTTGCAGATGATTAGCACAGCAGACCTAACAGCTTGTTGTGCCTACCTGTCAGAGAGTCAGTGGTGTCTGGATCACGCACAAACCCAGAAATTAAAAAAAGAGAGAGAGAGATTCAAGGTAGAAACATTACAACTACCTGGTGCATTGTTCCCCTTAGGGTGCATGAGGTTCTGTTGTGTCACTGCCTTGTCTCTGGTGTGCAGACTCAATTCCCTGGTCAGCAGATTGGTAGTAACAAGTTCTTTGAAGGCAGTAGGCGGCTTTTCTACATGCAGTGAGTTGTTTCAAGTAACAATTGAATATTTTGGCACAGTCTTCTGCATCTGATTAATGTTTGTTAAATCAATTGTGATTTGATAGAAACAGATCTTTAAGTGTCCACTTTCAGTCTAAAATTGAGCATAAGTAGCTGTTGTTGCAAGGAAGGAAGATACTCTTATCATCTTCTCTACACTTTACTTGTTACTCTCCTGCTAGCTGACATCTGCCATGTAATAAAATCTAATGAATAAGTCGTATTCCAACTGTGGTTTTTTTCTGATTCTGTCAAATTTATATCCTGACTGTTATTCGTGGTGGGTTTGGAGGGTATGGGGGTTGTTTTTTGCCTTTGGTGTCCCTCTATAGTATTTTAAGAATTAGTTTTACACTTACAGCAGCTCCTTCACAAATAGCAGTAATATTTTTCCTTACTTAGTATCTCTTATTTTAAATTAAGGAGAAGGGATAAAGTTAAAAAACCCAACAACAAAAATATTGCTTTTTTGAAAGCAGTCAGTGTTCTACATATTACAACACACAAGCAATACAGACATCACTTATGATTTACATGGCTGATTTGTATATAATTGTTCCTATTCAAAGAAAATAAAAGGCAAGGGGATGATCCTGAAAATCTGTCGTGTGCCATGGAAGTGATATCTTGGCAGGTTTTGGCACTTAGATTATTCAGTTCTCGGTGGTAAATATACATCACTTGGGTCAGATAAGTTTAGTTATATAATATTCCTATAAACTGTATTTGAAAGATGCTTTTTTTCTAAAGTCTTACCTGAGTAGTGGGCGCTTTGGATTTCTAATGTAGTCTGACAGGTTATAATTTTAAAATGTTTTAGAAGTGTAAACAATTACTTCTAGAATCTTATAAATAGGCCAGTCTTAGACTAGTTATTGCTTTCAGCCAAATTAAGATCTTTAAGTTTGCAAACTCCTTGAGTTATTCAGATGTCACTGAAATTTGTCATTGTGACAAAACAGCTGCCTTTATACTTAGCACTGATTTATTTAAAAACAAAGTCAGAGATACATATCCTTGGTCTGCTGCATAGCACAAAATTAAATTAACTTTTAAATGTTAGAAGAGCAAGAAAATAAGTTATGGTAGTGAGTTGTGTACCTCTTACTATTTGTTTACATCCATCATATAAATAAAATGTATACACCGTGTGAAGCTGCAGTATGTTCCTAAATTGAAAGTACTCAGTGATAATGATAGTGTGAGTTTATCTCTTCTTGATTAAAACCTTGGAATTCCCCTTTCTAACATTTCTTCCAAGAAGCTGTCTTATGAGTTTGAAAAGGAGAGTTTACCATTGTGGAAAATCAATGGAGTAGAAAAAGGGAGAAAATTATTACCAGAAACTACCAGAATAGGTAAAGAATCACAAACCTTAGAAAAGGAAGATCTGATACGACTGACACGATGTGCGATGAGTGTACGATGGAAGCTGCCATTGTTGCATAACTGAAATCGAGTGAATGCTGATCAGCTCAAGGACGTTGCGCTGAGAGCAAATGTAACAGCCAGCAGTTGCCAAAGAGACTGCGCAAACTTTTCGCTTACCAGCAAGTGAGCAGAGCTGAGTCAGTGGCCATCAGCATTTTGTCTTGGAAAAAAAATCCTGTGCACCGTCCGTTCTGTTGTAGTAGCAAACTATTCTTTGTCCATGCTGTCAGAGCAGCGCAGAGATGATGCTGTTGGGAAAAGTACGGGAATAGGTTGGGGCTTACGGAAAACTGTGATGGCAAAATTACAGAAAATTACTGCCATGCGAGGGAGGACCGTTTGCTTTTGCCATCAGCAGTGTTTATAGAGTTGTTTCCTCCCTGCCAAAACCAAACCCTGTTGTTAACATACACACAAACAAACATGGACAGTGATTGTCTTCATCCGCAGATGCTGGTGCAAATACAATCTCATGTGTCTTGGACAGAATCGGACAGAACAGTTTAAAGTCACTTTCTTTGCCTGAGGTAAATTAGGGAGCTTTGGATGGAAACACACTGAAGTAGATCAAAAGGGGTAGTGCCGTCTTTGTACTGATGGAGTTGAAGCTTTGACACAGTCAAGGGGCTCATTTGGCCAATCCTTACAGCATCCACTTTGTCCCAAAGCGACACAGACTCTCTTTGCTTCCTGAGTGGCTGCAGCAATGGGGTTGTGCTCGTTTGAAGTCAAATATTCAGTTCCCTTGAAATTGCCAGGATAAATGAATTATATCAGCTACATGCAGAGTTTTGTCATATATTCTTTCCTGATACATTCTCATAACAATTTGAAAGGATACTTTGCTCATTTGGTGTGATGATGAAAATATATTACATCTCAGGAATTCTGGTTCTCTTGCTGCCAATGTGACCTTCATGTAAATCCAAATAAATCTTGCTACATGGAGCATAGATTAGTCCTTACAGGATATATAACATCTCATGTATCCAAAAGAAAAACTAGTAGCTCAGTTTTGCCTGAAGAATAGCTACGTCATGGGAGCTATATACCATTTACATAAACTCCTAATGCTTTACCTTTATTAGGTAATAAATCACATAAATTTGACCACCTTAGGCCTGGAACAACATTCCTAATTGAGAGCTCTAACAAGAAATGTTAAAGAAAGAAAATAAAGAAAGAGCAAACTGGATGCAACATTTTATCAAGATGCTGCTCCAGCATGTAAGGATCTCTAGACAGCATTTGTCGTGGCTTTATTATTGCCGTTTTGGTGGTACCGGAGTGCCTTACTGCACCTAATGAGGTGTCGTTATTGTAGTATTTCACTCTGCAAACAGAAATGAAATATGTAGGTAAAGTACCTTGAGCAAGGACTGCTGGATTTGCAGTTGTCTAAACTGTTGAGCGTGTCTTCCAGTTGCTGGCTGCTGTCTTTTTCCTTCCACTACTCAGTTTCCTGATAACTAGAACCCATTCTAATGAGTCTTTCTGTCCCCTTCTCTCTCTGCCCCAACCTGTCAAGCTATTCTGAAGAGACCCAGGGCATCTCCTAGAACCCTTGAACAGTGACCTTGGCTGTTTAGTTATATTGGAATATTGAAAGAGTAAATTCAGATTGTCTCACAGATTAAAATATTTAGAATTTGAATGTACTCAGCATTCAGTACTTTTAAGTACTTTGTGTGTTATTTTATGACTGTAACTTTATTTCTGAGTCTCCCTTCTCATAAATGATGAGTATTGATTGTAAGCTGGAAAGGTGGGGGGTTTCTGGTAAAAGAACTGGCTGTGCTTGTAAGCTACTGTGAGTACAATTCTTTGTAATAAATATAAGTTGAGATCTTATGTGCCCAGGAAGGGGAAAGGAAGCAGAAAGAAAGCTTTTCGTATTTGACCCAAGCAACAGTATCTAGGAAATTTATAGTCATGATTATTCTGATTAAGATGATACTATATGGAAACTATAATTATTTTTCCACACTTCCTGTCATTATTGCAAATTTCTTATGACCGACCATTCTAAATGAATATGTTTTCATGCATAGTAATAATACCCAAATACTACCTCCTGAGAGTTACATATGGTGTCTTGCACCTTATTTAAGAAAAATAAAATGTAGAAGCAATTACATTTCTTGTTTGTGTGTGACCTCCTTTTAAGCTACTTCTCTGCAGAAAAAAAAAAAAAGTTTAAAAAGTTGTCATAAGAACCTGCAACAAAATAAAGTTACTCTATTCTTTTCCTTGATACAAACTTTATCCTCAGAATGGAGAATCCAAATTGTAGTGCCTCAGAAATTCTTTGAAAAAAAAATAATGGCAAATGTTGCTATGGTTACAGAGCCATTCCCGTTTGCTTTGCGTTTCTGCCTTAGTAATGAAAGGAAAGAGGGATTCTTATTCCAACTATTTGTATGATGCTTTGCAGGGGATATTCATCTCCTCCTAAATACTTCATAAACAGGTTTTTAAACTAGAATATTTTGGATTTTTGTCTTTTCTGAAGTGGTTTATCCCCATTTTCTTAATAAAGTTGTTTAAAAACAATTGTAGTCTTAAAAAGCTGTAGTGAAATTGTGAGTTTCATTCACAATTCAACTGAGATGAGGGATAGATAGAATTTCCATCCTTCCTGAGTCTAACACCCCTCAGATATAAAATACTCAGGTTGCCCCAAGTTATCTTAGTTCATTGGGATACCTTAGTGTCAGGAGTGACTGGTACTGGTAATGTATTTTAAAAATCTATAGCTAGTAAAGCGCAAGATATTCTTAAGATTTAAGTGCAAAGGGAACAGATGAAGTAGTGCTCTAGGATGCCCAGTGTGACCCCACTAGGTTGCTGATTTTTTTTCTTTGTACTTTTGTGAGCAACTGTCATTTTTTTTCCCCCTTCCTCTAACACAAACCCTCTGTGAACCCAGAAAAAAGCCTACGATGCTTTGCCTCTCAAAGCTACTTTCAAAGGCTGGCAAGTCATTTCTAATATGGCTGAATTTAAATGCTTGTGCAAACTCTGCCCATTTTCTTATCAACAAAGCATCATCATCAGCTTTTCCTGAGGATGAAAATACATTTAGAAGCAGCAACTGCCAGGGTAATGCAACTGAAATGTTCTCCTGAGGACAATAAGCAACCTCTTTTAAGGTAGGAATGATGTGGCATAAATGTACTCTCTAAGGACAGAATAACTATGCATGTCCCTGGGGGTCGTTACGACTCTGCTGCAGAAAGCTTACTGTGAAAAGATAATGCAAATAACGGCGACTTGTCATGGAAACACACAAGACATTGTGCAGGGTATGGGGTTTTTAGGTTTTTTGGAAAAAACCCAAAACCCCTCATTTGAGAATGAGAATAAGCTTCCGTTTTAGAAAAGCTGAAGACCTAGACTACTGTACACAGCCCTATTAGGAAGAGATCTTTTGCTGGCTGTCTTCATAGCGGATACGTTTTAGGTGGGGATGGCAGCATGGCGATTATTAAGGTTTTCTGATACTTTTTTTAGTAACATGTAGTTCTCACTAGCTTATAACTTTGCCAAGCAGCTATGCGAATTTTTCCATTCTTAATGGCTTTTCGAGATTTTTATACACTCACAGATATATATATATATTCCCTAGAACTTTTTTTTTTTAAGCCAAAGTTGCAGATGTCTCTGAGAGTTAACCTAAGGAAGGAGAATAGCGCTGCCTTGTTATTTTTTTTTCCATCTGGATTTTGTTTTCCCTTCATTCTCTTGAACCTTTGCTTTTTGGGAAACTTAAACTTTGGAGCAGAAACTTAATTTGATGGCCTTTAGCACTGCTGTGCCTTTGCGGACCCTGTGAAAACCTATCCATGTTTTCTAAAGCACAACACTAAGAAGTTCGGTTATTTCTTGGAAAGGTACATTGTTATTGAAGGCAAGCGCTTCACAACTTTTTTTTGCCTGAGCAGACTGGATATTGTCGGTTCTCACACAGCATCTACATGTCCAGACTCTTAATGAACGATCTCGTCAGACTAACTGAGCATGCACCAACCACCACAGCTTTGGAAGTGGAAGGACTGGAAATGTGCCATCCTGGAGTGCAACGGCTGCTTCGTGATGCTCAGAGCTGGAAGGACGGGTGCAGAGAGAGGGCTCCTGGTTCGAACTGGGAGCTTCGGATCCTGGTGAGCCCCTGCTGACACGGTGGCAAAAAATAATGGATTGAAATGAACACGGTAATAGGGCAGGAGCTGTGAGTAAGGCACATAAGCCTAAAAAAAGCAACAGCCAGTGCAACCTTGGGGTGGGAATATTAGTTTTAGAGTGGAACAGCAGAAAAAAGGACATGAAGCAGTGCCTGATGGAGATATAAAGCTTGCTTAGATTGCTTCGATTTCATGGCATTTGCTGACACCACAGAAGTGGTGAGATAAGAGGGACCATTTGTGATGTGTAGACATAGCTCAAGACTTTTCAGCACTGCAGGAAAAAAAGTAACATTTTTTTTCGCACTGGCAGTTGACCGGGCTCTTGAGAAAGGGGGTGGAATGGAGGAGACTAACTGCAGAAATTTTAGAAGTGGAAGTTAAAGGTTGAGAATTCAAGAGGACTGCAGATACGAAGGTGAGTAAAAAGGGCTGAGAGGAGTCTGAAGTTTCAGGAGGGGAAAGCAGGGGACCCAGGAGACTTTCAGACTGTGCTTGACAGAATAAAGATTAGGAAGGGCAGAATAAAGATCAGGAAAGAACACAGTAGAAAGTATCAAGTTTTGGAAATAGGAAGAAGAATCTATCCACATTATCTACTGGAGTCTGGATTTAGAGCTGGACAATAGTAGACAAATTAGCTGCTAAAAGCGTCAGACGGCCGACATCACCCGTGCCAGAGAGCTGGTGACCTGTTTTGCTGCTACAGAAAGACTTGAATTATTAGCATGCAGGGTCTAGCTGTCTTTCTTCACTAGAGAGTCAAACTGTAAGTTCCTTAAACCTGTTCAAATTTTAAAGTAACCAGAAATGGGTTAATGTACAACAGCGAACAGAAGATACTCACTTCTTAGTGTTTATGCTGACTGAACCCTCAAAAGCAGAGAAACGGACACTGGAACCTTGATAAACAACTGCAGACCTAAATATTGTATTGAAAAACCCTTACGATATGCTTTAAAAAGAAAACTTTTCCATTTTTGTCCAAACTTATTATGGAGGATGCTTTAAACAATAAGCATTTCTGATTCTTACCACCTTACCAGGGGACCTTCTGCCAAGGAATTTGGGCTCTCTCTGCAATATCATAATCCAAGATCCATATTTTAAAGATTCTAAGTAATTTAGGTGCTTAAAGCTTCTTTGAAAGAAACTGTAACTTATGCAAGTTTAATTTTTGTATTTCTGTGAAATTTATCTTCAAATATTTGATTGAAGTTTTGAGAGGTCTCTCTTGATTTCACAAGAAGGGAAACGTATAATTAAAATTGACTTAAAATCTAAAGAAATACATAGAGAGTTGTTTCAGAGAACTTAAACATGGGATAGGGAAAGATTTTATATATTTGCATATTTTATTACTAGATATAAAAAGCAATTTTTCAAATAAATGCTGGTTCTTTTGAGTCTTCTGCCCATTTATCTGTAAAAAGATCAAAGAGAGTAGGAAATTTCCAGAAAGCTCTGACTTCCTAAGCTGCACTAAAAATATTCCAGTTCTGGCTGTCCTGGAGTTACTGGAGAATGATCTGTTTTAATTGGTCTCTACTGGTTTTATGCTCGAAGGACAGTTTCTTTAAGGTAGCTGGCAAAGCTCCTCTAAGAGAAATAGCAATTAATATCAAAGAGGGATTTATTAAAGGAAAATGTTACCTTTTCGTCTAGCTCTGTTTAAGGTTTTATACCTTTTTCTACGTTAGTCACTAAAATACTTTTTAAATTATTAACACTGTTCTGGCTATAATTTTATTTCCTTTGTATTTTCTATAACTGACTTCGCTATAGGGCAAAAGTAACAGAGTGACTGAAATTTAGATTGCAATCCTTTGCCATTTCGAAAAATAGGCAGAGTTCCCACCTACCCCAACGCCTGAACAAGTTAGAATTGTGAGAGTAGTGCCTACACCATTATCGCTGTGCATGGGATGCGTCTTCAGAGAGATAAAGAACATCTTAATGCCTAAGAATATCTTCCGTTTAAATCTTCACAGCTGATAATAGATGTGTCCTACTAAGAACACGCTACCAGTATCCAAATATGCAAGTTTATTAAGTATAAATAATTTTCCAGTGATCCTTTAGCTCTGGTTTTGTTGTTTATACCTGCAGATATCTAAAGATTGCTGTGAATTTGTGCACCTTATGGCTGTAGCTGTCCTTTACCTCATACCTCACACCACAGATTCCCTGACAACGAAAGCTTTACATATACGTATTTGGGTGTCCATGTCCTAAAACCAAAGGGCACTGATGATTATTGACTGATGATTATTGACTCTCACTAAGAACAAATAGTGATTTTTTTTTTTTTAAAGTTCAATTATTGATTGATTTTTTTATGTAGTGGATTCACCCCACTGTACGAAGTTGGAGCATCCTGTTCGAGTGGTGAGTTTCTAACAAGCGGGGGCAGGGGGCAAGGGAGTCTGCAGAACTTCAGATTTTGTTGGCAGGTGGAAACTCATTAAAACTGCACATGCCTGAGGAGGTAGTGTGTGTATATATATATTCTGTACTGCTATTGAGACAATCCTCACAGAAATATCCCTGTTTCATCTGTCTGATAAGTGGTGATCTTGGAAAGGAATGTGGTTCTTCTCCAGGCAGCTGTGCACTTCACTGCTTCGCGCTGCCTTTCTCTGGGCGCTCTAAAGATGAAGTCTGTTGCCTCAGCCGTTTACAAATCAAGTCTTTTCATATGTCCCTAGCTGCTTTTAGAGAAAAGCACAGATGTCAAACCCCTGTATGTCTCTGAGGAGAGGCTGGCAAACAGGCTCCTGCCAGCCAGGCTCTCCCCTGTTTAACCAGAAGCTGTCCCCAAGAGCATCGCTGCAGAACGCTCCACGGAAAGTCTGTTGCTTGAGAATAGCTCATCTTCTGAGTACCGGAAAACAACACTGCATGGAAAAGAACCTAAAAGGGACAAAGCCGGTGGAATATCTAACTTCTTATCTGAGGTCCTGTGCTTCAAAGCAAAAAAATAGCACTCCATGCCCCTCCCCTCTCCGAACAGCTCTGTAAGAATTCGGTTTGCTGCAGCTGGGACGTGGGTTTCTGGCTGCGCCGCAGAAATGTGTGGGATCTGGCGGTGAGGTGGAGGTGGTGTTAGGGCCTTGTTTTGGGGGGGTTTGGCTATTTATGGAATTGTGGGCATTTTTCTTCCCTGCATTCTGGCAGGACTCCCAACTATACGTTTGGGGAAGGGCTGTAGGTTTTGAGAAGGCTGCTGGAAGGGGGAGGGCAAGACCAGCACCTGCTTTTCACTTGTTGGTCAGTCGTTGCTCCTGGACATACACTTGCATAAAGCTTCAACACGCTTTGAAATAGTTTGGAGTCTTTAAGTTAAAAGATAGCAATTATGCTGCTCTCTATCTGTTTCTTGTTGTGAAAGCAGATCAGCTGACTGAATACTATTTTCTTTTCTGGTCTTAAATTGTAATGCTTCATAACACGAATCCGCTAGCAGAGCGCTTAAAACTAAAGCAACAATGTCAATTTGATTTTTGTTTAATCTAATTCAGACGGGTAGAACTTAAATCTTATACAAGACACATGGTGATCTTTATTTTTATCTTCTGTTGCAATGGAAAACTTATACCAACAGTCTGAGGCATGCTAAACCTATAAACTGAAAAGGATTTAAATGCAAAGATTGGTCAAAAATGTGACAAGAGCTAATTTATGAGCCTTTCAGCAGATCTGGAATTGCTTTCAAGAACTGACCTGTAGTTTAATATTTTTGAGATACAAAGATACGAGGTGGCATAGAGATGTCAGTTTATAAAGTTCTTTCCTCCAGAAAAGCACAGCATGTTAAAATTGCAAGTGATAGAGTGGGTTTTTTTTTTTTTGTCATGTAGCAGGAAACATTCTGAGTGACTCTAGCATGGTTTTCCTCTTGTCGACAAGATAATTTGAAGAAAAATAGTTGTGCTTCCAAAATAATAGTGTCTCCTGTCATAGAATTGCTGAATACTTGGTTCTGCTACAAGGATTTTTATGAGAGGAGCAAGACTAATTTACAAACATCAAGAACCGGGATGTGATAAACCTGGCTCTGCTTGGGTGTTCAGAGAATCTGCACTGTCAGTTTAGCTACAGAAGTGCTGTGGCAGTCAGAACACTTGCCAAACCTCACTGCAGCCAAAGTCCACTTTATTCTAAAAGGCTTTCTTGGGTTTTTTGAGAGGGACAGAGGTTATGAAGTCTGACTTGGTGTAGTGCACATCTCCATCATCTGGGTATTCAGGAGATACACGTTGAGGCCCTTAAAATCCTTTACAGCTATTCAGTTACATAGATAAGATGCGTACACTTAAATTCCTTCTGTGCTGTATTTGAGTTTGTGAGTTCCGCGACATACAAGAAAGGTGGAAAGAAAGAATGAAGAAGCAGCAGTAAAGGATTAAAAAAATCTTCTAAGCTGATCCTAAAAATATAAATTGCATCCATCCATCAGTTACATTGCGTATGGGCACTTTTAAACTGGAAGTAGGCACCCAACACCTTCTAACACCGTTTGCCTTTTTTTTGCATCTTGCCATTCACTACTTAGTTTTTTGCACTGATACAAAATATTAGGAATTTGTACTTGTTCATATGGTGGCTAAAGACCTACCTGAGATTTGGTACTGGCATTCCACAAACTTCAGTAACGCGTCAGCATAGCTGTTTGTTATTTGTCTCACTTTGTATTCCGATTAAGTGTTGAAAGAGCAATAAAGACTAATAATGTATGCGTCTGAGTCTGCTTTTATCACAGCATTTATTTCTCCTGACATTGTTTGGTCTCCTTGACACCGTTGTGAAAGCATGCTGTCAGAACTGTCTGCCTTGGACATTCTTCAGCATTTTTGTTACTATTTAGTAATATCCTAAGACATCTCCCAAAATATTTCCTATCAACGTTTTGTCCTGATGCAAAGACTAATGTGGCATTTATACAGTCAAGTAGTTTAATTCATTGCTTCTTCAGCAATCAAATTTCTGATCTTTTTATACAGGGACACCCTTCTCTTGTCTCTGGCAGAAGGTGGAGTATGTTAACGGTGCTGCCTATGAATGAGACTGGAGATCTGTAAACTGGAAAGCCAAGCACAGGGTAATTAAGACCTATGAACAGGGTGCTATGTTCATTTGAACACATATATCCCAGCTACTGAGTTACAAATCAGGACTATTTTAGACACGTCAAGGCCTGTCTCTGACTTGAAACAGCTGCTAAAGGCAGAAATCAAATACCTGGAGACACCGGAACAAAAATTCAGATGCTGGCAAACTGTACTAGGTGCTTTCAAACACCACTGAGTTCTTTTACCCGTATTTTTGCTTTTCACTGATAAAAGGCAAAGGCATTACATGAGTCCCTCTGAAAAAAAAGATATCTAAGAAAGAAGAAATAAGAGAAAAGTGTAAAGCTGAATCTATTATTTGCTCTTCATTGCTGCAGTGGTCTAATGAGCCACTCTGTGCTGGCACTCCACTTTGCAAGCTTAACAAAACAGTTGTGCTCTCTCCATTCACAAGTAGGATTTTTATAGGAAGATGCCAAAGCAATGGATTTTCCTTTTGATTCTGCAAGAAAAACTTGAGACCACATGGAACTCAAAACTTCAGCCTGTACAGAGCAAATCTGCTTGGACAGAATGAACCGAGGGACGGAAGGGAAAGGCATTTCACAGTTGATGTAAACGTGATGTCCCACTGACGACGTACATGCATGGCTATTTCAGGCTCAGTGATCACTGGGCACTTGCCTATCCCGTCATAAATTGATCACTTTCACCAGGAAAGAGCCAATATTGAAAATAATAAAATAAATATTAAAGTAAGGTAGTGATAAAAAATGAAGGAGGGGTTACGCTCATGTAAAACTGTGACAGGAGCTAGCAGAATTGCTGCAAGACATCTATGCAGAATTTGATTTTATTTCTCACTTTCTGGATTTCTGCTGACCTGAAGTTTTCTGAGGGAGAAGTCAGAAATAGCCACTAAATCAGAGCTAAGATCTTGCTTCTCTCACTACTTAATGAACGCCTTAAGAACCAGCCGGCTAGGACTCTCATTATCGGGTATTCAAGATGGACCTGACATAACTTTCTTTCTGAATCTTTATCAGACACTGAGCTTTTCTTAAAAACTTTTAATAAATTGTCACTTTCTGATTAAACTGATCTTGGGAAAAATTCTGGCCAACTATAATAGCAAGGGTTTGCCTTTAACTTTTAGAAGTGTATGATTGTGTATATATGATAACAAACTCACAAACCTTACAGCACTACTGATCAACCATTTTTTTTCTGGAACGTTACTTCGATTTTCAGCAATAGGCTTTTTTTCTGATCTTTTTGTTTAGCTGAAACAGAAGTCATCTTTTTCGTATGCCAGGTGTGTGTATATACATGGTATTTGGTTGAGCAATTCCTAGCACAACAGAAATAAGAAAACAGTAAATTATGTCTGGACCCCTTCTCTTCTAGCAGTTGGAACAAAATACTGAAAAATAAAGCAGCAACCATAGTCCAAATTATTTTGTATCAAGCCTTATATGGTTGAAGCCCTGTCTATAAAAACTGGTATAACCAAGCTCTTTTTAATTTCCTGTTTCTTTAAAGTTAAGGAGTTTCTTCCCACCCGAGTAAGCAAAAGAACATGCTCCAGACATTTTCCCTGTCTCTGAACACCACCTTTTCCCGCTGTAATCTGACATCCAGATCTGTGGTTGACAGCAGTGACCTCCCAGGGCTCAGCCGTAGCTACTGCACTACGCTTCCCTGGGAGCAGGGAAGAAGTGGCAGCTGCACCAGTAGCTCATAGCAATAACCCCCACTTGGTTTTAAGCTCCACGTTACGCAGCTTGTATGATTCACCGCACGAAGGTAAAATGTACCAGGAAAACACCTACCTGAAAGGTGTAGCATTGGTAACAGTATAATCTCAGGGCAGATGGCATTGCATATACCTGGAAGCATCAAGAAAACAAACAGAGTCTCCTCAGGAGCACGGCAACACATCATGTTTGCTAACTCACGGTTAAGGGGGAATTTCTGCATAACCATTACAAACAGCGACTGCAGGGGTTTCCTGGATCACCAAATACGGTGATGAGTGATACTCATTCTCCTCAGAAATAATTTTGCTTCCTCAGTTGTCTAATAGTTAAGGAGCAATTTCCAGTCTAAATTTATTGCAGGACATGTCATTCATACCTGTTCTTTGATAAAACCAAAAAAACCAACCAACCGAAGAAAGAAAACCCAAACCCCACCTTTTCTTTTCCTGTTTCCCTCATGACATTTGTATAACATCGGACATAATAATAGACTGATTCATTGTGAATTTTCAATTCCAATTTCATTGTGTCCCAATCTGATCTAATTTTTCCAAACAGAAAATTAAACATAATGACAACATCTCCTCCTGGGCACGGGAGGGCTGGAGATGAATTGTACCTCACTAGACATGTTGATTCATGAATACTCCTTAGATTACTTATTTTATGAGTGGCTTTACAGTAGGTCATAAATGACTGTGGGCTCCTCAAGACACTAAACTAGAATGAGACAGTATTTCAAGAGTTTTTTATTGTGATTACTGTTCAGGCTGAGTTGGTCTTTCTTGGAGCAGTGAACAATTTACAGACTCTAACCGTCCATACAATTCATAATTTAGGAGAATCTAGACTTGATTTTTCTGGATCTTGAATCTGCCTAATCCAACACATGTCAAGATCGCTTCATTTCAACGTTAATTTCCTTGACTCAGAATGGCACATAATTCTTCAGTCAGAAGCTACTACTAATACTGGCAGCATCTAGAGAGTGAATTTTAACTTAATTAAACACATATTTCACTACACTCTCTCACACACAAAAAAATACTAATATGTTGTATTATCTTGCAACTCTCGCTTCAGTGTCCTGCTTCCTGAAACAACATGTTTTTAGATGATTCAGAAAATACTCAGGCCACTCTTCAGGGAAGTTGGTAGGTATTTCAAACATCCCCTTTTACCATCCACCCTGTGAAAAGTACACACCTGTGTCGCACCAGGGAGAATTATGTTTCGCTGCACTGGGGCTATAAAGAAAAAAGCTATGAATACTTTATTAATTCATTTTCTTTTCAGAAGTGCATAGTTATGCCCCTCAGAATGTATTCCCCAAGAGCAGCAATTTATGATTGCAATCAGTTAAAAAAATGCAGAGGTTTGAAACATAAAAATTACGTTGTTTATTTTATTTTGTAGTACCATTTGTGCACAGTAAAAAGGGAGTCCAATCAGCAATTCACGGTGTACTGAGCACTCGACTCAGCCATCCCAAACTGGAAAAGACTCACTGCACTGGGATCTGAGGACCATCAGGTGGAAAGGGCTGCAGTTGTCCTTGTGGATGTGGTCCTGAAGAGGTGCACCATTTCTTTGGAGAGGACCTCCTCAGCAAGACCAGGGCTGGAAATAGGAAGAACATGGACAAGGAAGCGCGTGGGTCAAGATAAAGACAAGGAGATTGCTTACCATTACTGCTGCAGGCAAAGCAGACTCGACTTGGGGAAAACTAACTTAATCTGTTGCAAATTAAAATACATTCAGGTAATAAGAAACACAAACAATAAAGCACCTTTCCACCCCTTCCTCAGGCTCAACTTCACTCCTTCACCCACAACTCTTCTACGACCACCACAGATCTCTGGGTGAGCACTGGTGGGGTGAGAGCTTATAGTCAGTACAGACAAGACTGACTCTGCTGCTCCTTCCCTCTCACCTTTTCCTTGGCTCTAGCATGGATTCTCCACTCTGCTGTCTCGAAGAAAGGGTCCTCCACAGGCTGCAGCAGAGGTTTCTGCTCCAGGACCGTGGAGCACCTCCTCCTCCCTGATCTGATCTTGGGGTTCCCTCTGTAGCTTCTCACTCTTTTTGTTCCTTCCTCTCTCTTGCTCTCTTGTATTTTCTCCCCTTCTGTGCATACACTTTCCCAAAGCACCACCAGCTTTGCTGATGGGCTCAGCTGTAGCCTTTGTTGGGTCCGTTGTAGAAACAGCTGTCCCTAGCACAGGGCAACCCTGACCTACTCCCACAGAGACCCCTCCTGCAGCGCCACTCCCCCCCAGCTACCAAAACCTTGCCAGATACACCCTGTACAATAGCTAAGGCTCATGTTCACGTATGCTCTTTATTTAGTATTGTTCTTTTAAATTGACAAACCTGGAGTCACAGTTATATCAGTCTTTGTTATCAGCTTGTCAGTTACTTAATAAATACGTTCCATCATCTCTGTGGGAGTTTTAGTTATTTAGATGGTAATTCCTGTTTCACAGGTATGTTCCGCACGAGGTGCCAAATATAATAATCTATAGTATTACTGGTGATAAATTTTAACGGTTTTCATGTCCGTACATCTGTGCGTAGTTTTATTATGTAGGAAGTATCTGAATTTAAACTAACGTCTCAAATTTATGTGGGCTGTCTTTCTCTTGAAACTTTTTAATGTTGCTGCACTTTAGCTATGTGACAGCATTACAAAGCAAGAAATAACATAGTGATAGACTGGTCATGTCTCTTACCACCAGTAATTATGGTTATCAAAACAGCAACCCAGTTTTCATTCCTACCTGTCAGTGTAGTTCATTATGATACTCAGGAGAGAAAATGTTACAGACCTTTTTGCCTCTTAAACTTGTTCAGTGCCTGAACTATTAAAAGTTTAACTATTAAAAGCTCTGTGGGTGATTAGGACCATCTCCAACTATGAGTTAATCTTAGTTAATCATCATCCAACTGAGTTAATATTGCCCATATTCTTCTATCCCAATTGTTTAATGCATCCATCAAAACACCTATGCCATGAGAATCTTCAGATCCACTAGTGCATGGGAAATCTCTTCCTTAAAAAAAAAGAGCCTTAAATCGGTCATATGATACAAAAGGATGTGTCTCAGTTCCAATTAAGGAAGTCATCATTTCTGAGTAGTCTAAGCTATGACTGAGTATTTTTATCCTGGTCTATTTGTGAAGCGTCCTATGATCTTGGTGGTGCAGTAGAAGTGATTTTTAAGTTATTTTTTCCATATAACCTTTATATATTCAGGGTGTTTTTCTACAGCCTGTCAGCCAGCTGCAAATTACTTTGCAGTTGTCTATCTACACTTACAGATTGGCCTTCAGGGAGGGAATAGAGACAAAGTGAGAAGATGGCCTTAATGAAAGCTACGTGAGCTTTTCCACATTTTGTATTAGACTCTTAACCTACGCAGTCCCTGCCAGATCTTTTCCCCAAGTAAGTGCTTATGATGAAAGCTTTTCTATCCCCTTCGCTTGAGACTAGGTGCTGTAAGTCTGTAAAAGGGAACAATAATTTTAGCTGATTTTTGCAAGTTATTTAGTAAGCTTGTGTATAATTTCTATAACTTTGTTCCTTGCAGAATTGTTAGAGTAATATAATCACAAGTTACTTTTTTGGTTTCTAAGCTTTGGTTAAAAAACCGAAACAAAACACCACACTCCTAGTGATTTACAGGTGGTGAAGGAAAAAAAAAAATGGAAAAAAGTAAAAAAATTGTTTGAAAAGATAATGGAATGTTTTTGAAACAAAGAATAGAGACAGTTTAAAAAAATCATACTAGGCAATATTTCCCAATTAAAAAAAAGAACAACTCTCCCCAAATCTTGAGGACCAGGAAAGCTGAGAGGAGCATGCAGAGTCACCCCTCCCAACCCAGACCTCTAGTGCACATGATACATTTCTATGGCTGGGTTTGCCAGAGTGCTCACTGCGCTCCCATGACAAGATTCCAGATGTGTTTATTTCAGAATGGATCATAAAATGCTACTGTAGATAACATTTCATATTTCATGGATTTTTTTGTAATCAAAGACAAGTGAAGGTTAATTAGATTTAATACACTTTTTTTTTTTTTTTAAACAGAGCATGTGGATTTCCAACTGGCACAGTGTGCATAACCCGACTTTTACATTCTTCTGGTCTGGTCAGGAAGTAATGAGATTTCTAGAACAGCAGAATTTGCTGCAAAGACGTTGGGCTAGGACACACGAGACTTGAAATTTATTCCTTGCTCTACCGTTGACCTGCTGTGTGACTTCTATAGAAATCACTGCAACTCACTCCTTTTCATTGCCTCCCCTTGCTGTAACTTCTTTATATAGGTAGTGACCTCCTAAGGCAGTAAAGCAACTTTATAATTGGAAGTTGGGCTTTTTAACCTCCTCAGTGTAAACACTGTCACTCTCCCTTTACAACAATCTCTACATCAACTCCGTCCTGTTAAAAGTATGATCAGTAAGTAATACAATTAAAATGCCCTCACCATTTTATCAATAGCAAAATTCAGTGCAACAAACTGACGCTTCTATGAAATTATGGTTATGAAGTGGCTTATTGTAAAGTAAGTTTGATGGAAGCGTTCCAGTTGCCCAGTCAACAGCTAGCATCGAAACCTTACCACCGTAACTGGCACCCTTACGGGAATTCCCAGCATGGGAAACAAGGAATTAACAAGCAGAATGAAGAAACAAACCAGTCCCTCATTTCCCTCTTCTTGGACAAGACTGCAGTCTTCACTATGTCTTTCTCCTGCATGCGCCCCCCCCTCCTCCCCCGGCTTTTTTTTAGGGGGTGGGGAGGCCAGGGAGAGAAGGGGAGGAAGACCCTCAGAACCAAGGCTTTCCTTAATAATGTCCTCATAAAAGAAAATGTAGCTTTCTATTAAAGGTTTGTTAATATCTGCTGTGATGAAATAGCTCTGTATGAACCATAATTGAAGCTCTCATTTTGCCTTTCCTTTTCTTTACAATGATTGCTGCAACAACTTTGCTTATCCTCTAAGCCAAAGTAGAAAACGCAGAGAATGGCAGTAAGAAAAAAAGATGTGAAATGATGAATTACATTCAGCATCAAAAATATGTAGGGAGGAGAGTAAGAATGGCTGTTAAAGAAATCATATCATGAAAGATAAGAAATCTCACAGAACATCAGTCATTCTTATTCTGCATGTTTGCTGGCACAGTAAAGGCAATAAAACATACTCTTTCCTTTGTATAGCACACAAAAGCAGGATCTGAGGAAAAATAACAGTAGAGCACTAGATAGTAGTCAGCTAAAATAAAATAGATTCCAGCGCTGCAATTTGCAGTATCCTGCAGTGTTTGCAGAAGTTTTTCCTAATGTTAGAACTTCAGACAGCTTCCTTGAGTCTTTGTGGAACATGTTGTGTTAATTCCTACAGTGTTAAAATGATGTTTTAGCCTGACAACAATATGCAAAAATCCCAGGAAGGCTGCGTTTAAAACATAAAAACTACCAGCAATTCTTTCTAAACTGCTCCCTCCTGTTTTAAGATACACCGCACTTTCAGACATTGCCACATAACAGTCACTGCAGTATGCACGGAAGAAATGCAAAATCTTAAGTCTACTTCTGTAGTAGGTTAAAGCAAATGAGGACTGCAAAATGAATCTCTAACCTGCTACGTGGTCCCTCAGCTTCATCCTATGATTATCCCCTTGTTACACAGAGAAACTGGTCAAATACATAATAATAGTAAAACTAATCATCATCTTGGCATGTCATAACACATACATGGTCAAATAAAATCTCTTTAGCAGGATGGTTGGTTGCTGTTTGGGTGGCAACGGGAGTTTGTCACAAGGATCCTTGCAACATTGTTTTCAGATGGATCAGGTGAGACTTCTCAAACCACTGTTGTACAGAGAGCTGCTTCATCACATCTAACAGTTACTTACAAGTGCCATAACTCACAATGTCCTCCCTTCCTCCTCCATACCCCGAGCTCTTAATTGCTGAGCACAATGTCATATGGTCTGGAATATCGCCTTGGTCAGTTGGGGTCAGCGGTCTTGCCTGTGTCACCTCCCAACTTCTTGTGCACCCCCAGCCTTGACAGACTTCACAAGTCCAGAGTTTAAAAAAAGTTTTGATAAGCAACATTAATTTTAAAGCATTTGATCGAAGCCTGAGATTTAAACTTATCTCCTTTAAGCAATCTTTTTTCAGAGTTTAGAGAAGCAGGGTTTGCTGTACAGCGGTTAGTTCTGCAGCTGTGGGTGGGAACGGTCAGTATCTGCAGCTATGACCAAAACTCGAAACTGCCAAATTCATATTTTGCATCTGAGGTTTTCAGAAGGACAAAGCATAGACCCTATTAATTTCCATCTTAAAAGTTCCATCTCCATAGTGTGTCTTATCCTTTGACGTGTGAAAACTGAGGCGCGTACAGAATGAGTACAAACCTGTGGAAACATGGCAATTAGTTCTGCATGAAAGCAATCGAGTAAAATTCAAGAAGGGGAACAAGCTCTTCCATCTCAAAGATACTGTCCCAGAACGTCTGGAAAGACGTTCAAGAATATTGGGAAATATTTAACAACAAAGGGACTATTTATTGGAAAAATGTAACAGTGGTCCTCAAAGCTCTTGATTTTTGGTCTAGAGGGTTAAAAAAATAAACAGGAAAACAAAACTTTCAATGTGTTAGGTCTGGAAAAAATGGAAATGAGCTGGAATTTGTATTCTGAAGAAGAACAAAAACAGAGCAAGAGAAGAAAACAGCTGCTTCAGGAATACAAATGCTAAATTTATTAATGCAAGAGAGGACAGTATGATTAAGTTGTTTAATGTACTGTGTAAAGCACCAGAAGAGTTGGCTTAATATATTTAACCAGGAAGGCTATAAAAGCCATGAGTCCAGGCTAGAGTGAGCTCATAAATGGATTATCTCCCCATTCTTTGACTTAGATGGTTTTCAAAATTATTTACACACACACCCTCCCCCCCTCCCCCCCCAATCCTGGCAAAATTGTATTGCAGTACAGAAGCACCTCAACAACAAAAAATGCTGAGTTCTAGCTGACTGTATCATACTGTGAGTATTCTTGACACGCAGCTGCCCAGGCCAAGCCGAGATCATGGGGTTTGCTCACCCCAACAGGTACCAGAGCATTTAATTATTTTACTCTGTTCTTATGCAGTTAATCTCAGCAAAGGCTCCTTCAAAAAGTGAAATAGAGCAGAAATACTAAAACTTCACATAGGAAAGAAAATGTAAGTTTTATTCTAGGAGCACAAAAACTTAACTTCACCAGTGAACTCAAATAGTAGAGCTATCAGGTATGCGGGGAGTTATCCATATGCTTTCCATCAAATTTTACAGCACCTTCTCATTGTATTATTTCCCTCTCAACATGTCTTGACTTTGGTTGCTTTAATCATCCTCAGACTGACAAAGAAGTTAGCAATATTGTCTATTGTTTATATATATTGTCGGCTACTTACCCTCAAAAGACCTGCAGTGGGTAACGGAAAAAAGAGACCCCTTGCTATTCTGATTATCTGGAGAGGCTCTGCACGTCTGTATCAGTGGCAGGGGACTGGGTAGAATTGGGGCCACCCAACTGATAGTAAAAGGCTGTTATTCATGTAAGCATATATATGTGTATACATACACAGACACACACAACATATAGGTGGAGAAACACCGAGCAGCACTGCATCAGAGAGGAAACCAGATGAACTTTAACACATACACAACAATTTCTGTTCTCACCGGCACAGCACATACGTACAATCAATAAGAGGTGCATTTGGATCAGCGAGTATTGAAAGTGATCCATGTATGCCTTAAGGAACATCTCACCGAGGAATGGTAGACTGCTTGTGACATAAGCCAATAACTGGTCCTCTCAAGAGAAAATGCTGTAGAGAACAAATGTCATTTCTCTGCAGGGAGTAAATGAGCAAAAGTCTGCTCACTGGGACTCTCTTCTTCTTCCACACTGAAGAATTTAGTTCACTGGCAACACTGTCTTCCTCTACATTACCCACGCTTCAGTGAAGATAGGAGAGTCTCACTACTTCCGCCTTAAGGACAGAATAACCTTAAAGTTACTCCCAATGGAGTTACGCCTTAGAAGACCTTGTAAAAAGTCTTAAAAGTCAAACATGACAACGAACTGCATCATTCACAGAGAACGGATAAGTAAAATACTCCACAGTGATGGGCTTGCAGGTGATACACAAATCCAACTTTTTTTCACAATCACAGTGCTACAAAACAGATTCATGGTATCTTCTGCAAGTGTAGTTTTGGTAGTTCTTGGCTCCTTCCATACTCAGTCAAGGTTAACCAATACAAAGCACCATCCGCTTCCTTTAACTGTAGACAAAATCTAAAATTAAAACCCACTTTTGTGGCTATTGCTGAAATAATCAGTTTTATTCAGTGCTTACAACTACCCCAAAACATCAAAGAAATTGCTGGATATCTTATCAGTTTACACTGCTTGCCAGGCTCAGCTATTTACTATGCTAAATTATACAGCTCAAGTACCAAACCAAAAGTTGCCAGAAATTAGGGCATTTATAAGTGGGTAAAGCGGAAGGGGTGGCGGGGGAAGCTAACACCATGAGAAGCACTGGGTACCCTTCTTCAGAAGGGTAATGCAGTGTGTTATTCAACAGTTCAGCAATTCAACAGTGCATTAATATGAATCTCATTTAGCAGCTCCTATGCTGTGACAGCCACTGTCAAGCAAACTACTATTGCATTGTTGGTCTCATTGTAATGATTTCTGTTTGTAGGATGAGATCTAAGTCCAGAAAGTATCATAAATTGCAAAAAAAACCATTTTAGGTACTTTTTTGGGGGTTGTAAATGGAGTAATTTCCTTTTATACAGTTTAACTAGTTATATTAAGATTTTAATCTTGTAAAAATAATCCTAATTAATATAGTTTTCCTTCTCTCCCCCGATTACCTTCTGTCCTTTTAGTTCCAGGTTCTCAGTTGTAATGGCCCACAGCTCTACTGCAGCATTCCTAGCAGAGAAACAAATTTGCGCCAGCTTGCTGAATAACCGCAGTAATGTTCAGTCACTCAGAACTCCTCCATCTGTGTGTCCATCCATCCAAAGAACCAGATGCTCTGAAAAACACCGTATCCACCTTGCCGGATGCATCGGTATCTGAAATATGTTGCTACCGTAACTGCCGTTCCCAGCCCTACAAGCAAAGGCAACAACTGACCTACCTGAAGCCCTCGCTTGTTTAGTTGGTCGGGTACAATGTTTTCTTTACAGGTCAACTGCTTCTGCTGCCAGAGCTAAAGGGAAACCTGAAAAAGGAGTTTATATGGTTTTTTTTCCCTCCCCAACAGAAAACGAAATCACTAACTGGAAGCATTATAACAAAAGCTAACAGAAAACAACCATTTCACCAAGGAGGAAGAGAAGGTCAGAGAATGCACAGATTTCATCAGAAGGCAAAGCTAAGGTTTTCAATGCCTAATCACAGATCTACTGTTTCCATTGGTTTTCCACTGATAGGCATTTAGACAACTCAATTATTTTATTATTGAAATCAGATAATGAGATAATTACATAAACTTCCTTTCTGTACTTGTATTTATTCCACTGACACAGGTTGCAGAAATATTCTTGCAAAGGAATTGATGATTAAATGTGAACTTGCTTCAACAGATATGAAGAAATGTCCGTGTTTCTTTGTTACACACCCATGCAGCTCTTTTTTTAGTTCAAAGATTAACATAGGATCTGAATCAGCAGCTAATCTTGTGCCAAAATATCTGGCTAGAAACCTGAAATTTCTTCTGAAAATATCTCAGAAGAAAGTTTCCTCCTGTAAGAAAGAAACTGCGTGCATGATATATAACAATTTTTGTAAGAAACTTAATTATGTTTGACTGTCATAAATCATTGCAACTTTTCTCTGATATACCCCCTGGAATGAACAATTACTGATGATTAGAAGCTTTGGGGAAAATATTGATCAAGCCGTGTTCTCAGAAACAAAAGAAACGTGTATGAATCTCAAGGCACTGTTAAAGTACAAAGGAGACAAAAACTATTTCTGATTTACATCTAGCAGACAGACAGTCCCAACCACACTACCTTTCAAAGCACTGCAAGAGAGATGTTCATTGTATAGTGTGGTATAAGGAGCTCAGTGATTCGTCCTGCAGAGTTAAGCATTTCTGCCATACTTTAAATACTAGAGTACTAAGACTTTTGTAGAATCAGTTTAAAAGTGACTATCACTAAAGGGTGAAAAGTTACTGAAACTCAGTATTTCCTTTTATGAAGGAATTTCGTTGAAAATGCTTTACTTTTACTTTTGTTGAAGTGTCTTACTATGTACAGCAAATCAGTTCTTAGTGAAAAATAGTAATAACACAGTTACAAGTCACATAAACCAATGACCTGTGTTAACAAATAACACTTGAAAAAGGTGCCTATGCATTTTAGCAGCTTAATTTCCAGTTTTTAAGACAAACATTCCATCACTTAAGCATCAAAGCTTCTGCCTTGGGTGATTATTCACTGCTGGAACATCTGCAGAAGCTGAAGTTACTGCCTCTCAGCTGTTTGTTACCATTACTCTTTTGCCAAAAACTGCCAGCCCCATAGAATGTGATGTTGCTCAGCCAGCAGAATGCACAACACAAGGATTTCCTCATCTGTTCTGGTATAAAGTTAGTTAAGTTAACTTAAATCCAACAGTTTGTGCATTTAGTGAATCAAAAAAAATGGCAGAATTTCTGCTAAAGATTAAATCTGCACTTGACCCTTCCTCAAAGTTCCCATCTGGAAGTTAGAACAGCAGCAGTTTTTATTCAGAACTGGGGAGGGATCTGGATCTGAATGCTCTAGACTAGATTCTCTTGGTCTCCTAAAATGATTTGTCCCAACACAAAAGGGACAGGTAAAGAAGGACCGGTAACAATTATAATCATACGTTATGGCTGGCTGGCACATTAACTTTGCCACACACCTCACAGCGATGGGACAAGTTGACTAAGAAGCCGTGTCAGCAACAGAACATGACCAAAACTGAGCTGTCAGGAGCAGGAAAGAGTTAGAGCTGTGCTATGCTCGGTCCTCGCCATCTGGAAGTCTTTGGCCAGAGGCGTAAGATTTGTCCCCAGCAGCTGTAAGCTGTGTAGGATTTAGATGTCTTTGCATCAGGCAACTGCACCCTCTTTCTGACATAGCAATAATCCCCAATTACGGTCTGAACCGCAGGAATATGGTGTTAAAGTCATGAGAAGGGAGAAATCTCATATTCAGAGAATATCCTTGATCAAGCAGCAGCGCATCCCGCGTGTCGATTAGGCCTAGAGAGATATGGTTCTTTAAGACTGGATTGTTGGGTTTAGTCTTACAGGTTGATTCATTTACAAATGCTGACCCTGACATATAATCTTCAATAAAAGCTCTACTTTTCTATCTAATTTCCATCTTTTAGCTCAGACATTAGCATTCCTTATTCAATGTTCTTCTCTCAAGCATTACATCAGATTAATTGGCGCTGTATAAAATAAGTTGCTGGGTGCACAATGGTAACCATGGTAGCCTTCATACTACCTTCACAATGCATATGTAATTCAGTCCTCAGGAAAACATAATTAGTGTGTAGCATAATATAGTCTCTCTAAACACATCACCATGGTATGAAATGCACACAAAGCCAACGATGCCTACAACCTCCTCTGAACTGGGCTACCATTACTGCGCAGCTACATTACAAATTAATATACTATTAAGTAGTTTTGCTGCAACATACCCATCTTGCATACTACTTCTTCAACTGTCTGTCTTTTCTTTATGGCCAAAAGGTGGCAATGTTCCACTTATTATCGGCTGGCCTTAAAAAGTCAGTACAACCGTACTCAGGCAGGAATAGTGAAGTCTCTTTCCAGCCAAGCCAGGAAGCTATGCTTCATTAACTGGTGTGCTTACTGGGGGCCCATACTTCGGTGATGACACCGTCAGTTAAAGCGACACACATATTAAAATACCATTCCAGTTGTAATCCAATGAGCCATATGAAAGTACATTCATGTCTATCTTCTTATGAGGAAAATTAAAAGGCATATGCAGCTTAAAAACAAAGTGCGTTCTCTGTTACTCATCACATATAATCAGCCCTGATTCAGGAGACTCCCGACGTGTTTATACAAGACGATTACTGCTATGCAGTGAGTGAGAGGTTTCGCTAGCCTGGCTGCTCAGAAGGTCCCACCTAACCACTTGAGATTTTGACAGAGCTTATCTCAAGAACTGTATCTCATCTGAGGATTTGCCAGTTGCGAATATTGAAGTCTTCTGAAACATCTGCCAATGAAGCCCTCCTACCAGACCCACATGGGCTGTCAGTGCCCAGAATAGCGTGTAAGAAACAGCACACAGCTGTTACCAACAATGGCATTACTTGTTTTAATGGAACAAGTTCAGAATAATCACATGCAGGAATAAACTGTTACCCTGGTGCTGGGCCCACTCCTGTGATCATCAGTGTCACACCCCCAAACACTCAGATGCTACTTCCAAGAGAAAGCTAAGTGACAAAAGAAAGTGTGTTTTTCCTGGTGTTTCACAGAGAGGTGTTTTTCAGTATCAGCAGTACAATGGGAACTGTAACATTATTTTGCAGAACTGTTTCTGGTATTTAGGATGTCTGACTGCTTGCTATGGAGTTAAAGCAAAAGCTAAAGAAGGGAAGCCAGGAAAGAGAGGAAGATAGTCTATATAAGAAGCATCCTTACAAATACACTGAAGTCATTGTTGGGTTTCTGACAAAAAAAGATAGCACTCTCTGAGGCCAAATTTGGCATCGTGATCATTCTGATGATGCCGAGGAGAAAAAGTTACAGTAAGTGATCTAGAGGAACAAGTAAATCTTCAAAAGCTGCCAGCTAATAGCTGTTAAATTACTATTGGCTACAAAAGGCAAAATGAGAACTGCTTCTCCACAAAAGAGGAGTAACAAGAGTAAGGAGATGGGCAAACGTGCAGGGTAGTCAGTACTTAGCAGACATTGAAGTCATTTAATTGCTCGTGTGAATACATATTGATTTACTTCTCTGACGTACTAGAACTGTTACTCTCATTAAGTGGGGAATATCGGTGCGTCAGAGGAAATGCAGACATCCACTATACCTCTGGTAAAAATTTCAGTCAACTTGTTTTGGACCCCAAACCAACTTAGCAAATATGATACAAAGTAGATGCCTGACAGTTAATTCATCTTAGCACAGAATCCTTAATACTTTTCATGTTTACAAGATTTATCTTCATTTTACGCTCCACACGTACATGAGGGAAAGCACTTTCCAACTCACAACAAAACACTTTGAAACCGTTACAATTTTTTAAAGTGTTTTTGATAATACTGTTTGACCTTTCTTTTATACCAACAACATGCTATGGACACTTTTCCCCTGCCAAATCCTTGCCATGTGGTAGTGCTGTTATCAGAACAGAATGAACTAACTGAGGTTTCCACTCAAACGTTGCCATGCCAGGTGACAGCCTCTTGTCCCAGTCTGCCAGGATAACAGATGCAGATCTCAATTTCAGGTATTTATGGCAAAAGGTAGCATTATGATAATAAAATTCCAGCCACACACATGCTGACAATCCATTTGCACCTGTTTCCGCACATTTTGACTTGTAGATATGTGGGGAAATGAAGGGAAACAGCATTTCTTTCAAGTGACAGTGCTATAAAACAATTTTTTAGGTAACGAGGTCATTGATTTCAATTATATAGAATCACAAGAAAATGCTCTCACAGTTAATGCTGTAATGCTTAAGTAGACATATCACACTTGCCACTTACGGCCATTATAAAATTTACTTGGAAAAAATGGGGGAAACTGGTAAAATAGTACCATTTTCCATGGAAATGCCTGCTAGTTCAGGAAAAGCTCTTTATCTTCCTGTAGGCGATGACAATTATTTCATACGTTTACATTCAGTTATCTATCATCAAATAAATGTTATATGACACTAACTTTACATTTTTCTTAAGATACAGTGTTTTATTAGATATTTTGTCATCTAGTCTCAGTCATGTCATCAATTCTAAACAACACTTTTACAGTAGTTGTAATAATTGCAGTTCTCACTAGACGTAGTTCCATTCATTTATGACCAGTTATCCTGAGACATTGGAAAAACTTGAATTAGTCATCACAAACAGAAACAAAACAAAATAATTCATTCCGCTTCAGGTAATAGAATTTGGGAGCAGAAAGATCACAAATACTATTTGCCATACATTATATATTCTGTTTCTATTATATAAACTCGGCTTTGCTTTATGTAAAACGCCCAGGCAATACTATCTGCAACTGCAGAGCATTTTGATCCAACTCTACTACAAAATGGATTCCTGCATCCACAGAATATGAGTTTTTATAGCCCATCACATGGAAAGTATATGTAGCATAGAAGTGAGTTACCAGATCTTGAGAATGGTAATGAGGTGAAGTCAGCTGTCCCACAGATACTAGTACTAAATGTCTGGGGGAAACCTTATAGGGATGTAAGTAGAGAAATACAAGTTAGAAGTCCTATTGTTATCCTAAGTAATATAATTTAAGCATTAACACAGTGAAATATAGGAACGTTTTAGTCATTAACTGTTGAGCATTAGAAATTCTCTTTATTCATTAAGGTTTTTAATGTTTGAAATATTTGACTATCATTTAATTGCTGAAAATTAAAAATCATCACCCTTTTCAGAATCATTTTCAGAGAGACCTTCTTCAACTACCAATATACCAAATATTTACCAGCCATACTAATCTACATGTACTGGATAAAATGTATAGATGTATATACTTTCTCGAAAGCAACGCTCCTTTCAAAGTCTCTGGGTTTTGGTACCAAATATATATGGCATGATTTATTAGAGAAGAATTTCTTAAGCACTGCAGGAACACCTCAAGAAAATCAATAGCTGTTAGCATGAAGAATCTAAGAAGGTAAGCTGACAGTAAAGAGTCAAAAAACCCCCTCCTTCCACTGAAGTGCAGTGGAAAGACAAAACCATCAGCATTGTTTAAACAAAGCAGAAGCTGTAGAAGTTACCACCACCAGAATTTCACAGCAGAGATTGTACATAGAAGTTCCTCTGTTTCTTCAACCTTAAATACCAAGTTCCGAAACGTTATTGTGACCCACCAGTTTCAGATGCAATTCCAAGTTAGAATACAATGCCAGATGCCTACAGATACTAACTCAGAACCAGGCAATGCAGTTAAAATATTATAATGATTTGCAAATCAGCAAGGTTTTATAAACCAATTCAGATAGTTTCCAATATTTATGTACTCCCTCTATATATTAATACAACCAAAGAAAAATTAAATCAGCACAACAACAGCATTAGCTTTTTTAATGTCTGCAGCATACTTATCTTAGGACTTCTGTCTTACTACACCTTAAAACTCCCTGAACATTTTGAAAGTGTCCAAAAGTACTTCAATGTTGCGTGTTATTTTCCTTTTTGGGGGTGGTGGTGGTGTGGATCACATTATTATTAGAATTAGATCCATATTTTGCAGCAATTCCCTACTCTGCAAGTGCCAGTAGAGGCTCATGCCAGCTGCTATACAAAAGTTAAATAGTCAATCCCTTGTCCCAAGAGCTGAAAATAAATACAGTCAATGCATAGCTAGATATGAGTTCAAGTTCCAAAACTCATATTTAGAATACACAGTAAACCTTACAGTGATTTATATTCAGAGTTCTAGCTACATTCATGAGGATGGAGATGATGTGAGAGCTTCCCTGTCAGCTTTCAGTCCACGACTCCTTTCCTACATTCATGAGTGTAAAATACTCATTTCATCTTTTTTGTTAAGCAAGATGCCATTAAGGATAGATAGAATAAAATATCGTATATAACAGAGTTCTGCCCAAACGCACATTCAGGGAGACAGGTATTGGCTTATGCTACATGAAAAAGAAGGTCTCCTTTAGTCAAAAGGCTAGTGCCAGTAACTGCCCAAGTGACCACAAAAGGCATTCTAAAAAAGCCTACCACTAACGAGAACATTGACAAACTCTGAGACCCATTACCACTGACTTCTTGTAACTGAATTGTGTTGTAGAACACATAGACTGTCTCTGAGCACCTTCTAATTGCCATCAACAACATTGTGTTAGTAGGTGTTAGTACAGCATATTCTGTGGTGTTCACCACTCTACAAGTTCATTTCATCATGCCAGTTAGATCCATCTTGAAATAAGCGTATTTAAGGTGCGTTGTAAAATGATGTAATGATTAACCGAGAAATAATCACTCAAGAACTGCATCTTTTCCTTAAAGAACCTTCGTTTACAAATGCTGCCATTGTTCACTGTAGCTGTGAGTTGTCATTCAGAGGAAGCTCTCATTGTGCTGACATGTTGCAACATGAACTCCAGGGTAATTGTGCAGATTAGGAAACAAAATATTCACATCCCATTTGAATGAATGGAAAAATTTTAAAACAAATTTCTCTTTGGTTAACTTAGTAACGTAGCTTGTCTTCTGACATTTTCTCATGGGAATGGGGAACCCAGAGGTATGCGTTACCTGAAGTGATTTATTTTGGATACTTCCATGTTATTGCTCATTTAGAAGAGCGATTTTCACATGTAACTCACTGTCCTTTACAGGGTTTTAATGATTTTAAAAGTTTACTGCAAGTTCATACATACCAGTTTCTGGAAACCAGAGAAGGCAATGGATCAGGCACAACAGTGCCATACCTAAAAACTGAAACACATGGACATCAATTAAAACGTAGCAGAAATTACAAACAGAAGAACAGAAGTGTATAAGAAACTTTTTTTTCCCCTCCAGTTTTCTGAAGGTTCCAGAAGATTTGGCAAAACCAACATTTTTATCAAAACCATATAATATGCAAATCTGCCATAAGTACTAATTTTCCTGCAGTTTACTGAATCTTGAGTTAAAACAGGCTTAATAAAGACTGGACACCTGAATTTTCTGCCAAGGTAACAACCTCTGTATAAGAGTCCCTAGTCTACCTGGAGAACTCCTGAAACACATCAGAAAGAAGCTGGAAAGAAGCTTACCCCGCTATGCTAAAAGCTACCAGCGAGGGATTATTCTCTCTCTCTCCTTTTTCATCCACAATGGTGTTCTTGGGAACAGATTTATTTCGTACTTACGGTGTCTAATAACAGCTGTTATGCATTTATTTCCCCACTATCCTGACACAGTAATGTTATCCTACTTAACTCTGCAGCTCTTTCCGACATAAAAACGCACCCACCATGACATTCTTTAATGCTGTAACAAACTGGCAGTGACCTAGGACTTCATGGCTGTTACCAGCGCACACTTCAGTTGATTTAACTCCCCCGTAGTACTAATGGATAGAAGTCATTACAATATAACTGCGACCAATAATATAAAACCTATAAAACAGAAAACACCCAATTTTAATGCCAAGATTGGCAGATGCATTACTCGCAGACACAAGTATTTAGAGTAGTCTTTAAGTAGAAGAATTGCTCCATTGTTGTTGTTGCTTCACATTAGTATACTGATATTTTTCAGACGCTTTCATAGCTCCATTGCAGTACAACATTACTGGCTTTGAAACCAGTGTCACTAAGTCTCATGCCCTGAGAACTACCCCTACCTTCTGCTTGTATTTCCACTATGCTTCTGTTGCCCACCACACACCTCCTCACACAGATCACAAATGATGGGTAGAGACATGATTTTCTTCAGAGCACTTCTCAGTCATTATTAAGCTCCACAAAGTACACTTATTTCTAAATAGATTTGACTTGGGGATGTGTGTGAAATGGGGAAGACACTAACAGATTAAAGGCCTTGTCCACAATTCCTATTTCCTTCTAAGATCAAAGAAGACTCATTTTAAACAAACTTGGGTTTTAGTGACTGGTTGTTACCACAAATAGATGCACAGATGTTCGTTTGCTTATTGCAAAAGATCTTTAAGCACAAAAAATGAGACGTTTCTACCCGTCATTTCTTCTTATCCCTAAGTACCCTTTAAGACAGAGTCTAAAAAGTCAGACTCTTAGTAGATACGCAACTTTCTATGTAAAGTTTCCCGAGGTTCTCATGAATTTTGCTTTTAAAGTTGAAACCATGTGTTTGCAGGTTGGTGTAGTGAACCTAGTAAACTGGTAAACTTGTTTACATTCTAAAGATAAGGGGGGTGGGGGGTGGACTGTCAAAGGAAAAGACTACTGTGGGGTTGCAACTGAGAGAGCAGAACTCAAGCTTGTGCAGGAGACACCCCACCCACATCCACCACTACAATGTTGCCTCGTGTCATCAGTGAAGCTGACCAAGATTCAGGAGGCACCCCCTCTAAGAACAGAAGTCTTTTCCCAAGTGGATGAATGGAAACAGAATTAAAAACCAACTTGGATAAAGTGATAAGTTTTTAATTTGAAATTAAAACCACACCACCCACCAAACTCAACCAGACACTTGGGATTTGATCTAGCTTAGTATGAATGAATAACACAAGCTAGAAAATGCAAGACATTAAAACAGAGGAAACTAGGAAGGAATCTAAAATATCAAAACCTTATTGGAAGAAGAAAAGTTGGGCAGGGAAAAGGCAGGGACAATGACATCAGCCCATTAGAAAATAGAGAGGAAAACCAAGCACTAATGGCACTAAACCAAAAGCCAAGGTAAGTAATGTCTTTGGGAAACCCAACTGTATAGAGAAGTATTAAAACTACTGAAGTACTAAGCAAAGTTAGTATTTGCTAATTTGCTTTCTAAATAATCGTAAACAATTTAATTGATCCTTTCTTATGGGTGGGGAATAAATTGAATGACTTTTGAAAAGCTTCCTTCAGCCATATTTTTCTATGATCTGCAGTTGCTATATCACAAAAAGTGGTACTTGAAAAAAGTCTACTTGTATTAAAAATTAGAAGTTTAGGTCTCTTATTTAGGAAAGCATCTTGGTAGATCAGAAGGTGTTGAAGTGTTTGTTTACTCAGACTTGTTACCTATTCTGCAAGTTTTTGTAACCTTCTAAACTATGAAGTAACACACCGTACAACAGTCTTTCCAGTTTTCTCTCAAAATCCTTTCCAAACAGTAGCTTCATCTCTTTAAACACTCGTCCAACATTTTCTGCATGCACTGACACCATGGAATGTCTTCCAATAATAAAGAAAAATAACAGCATGGTATTTCTTTTATTTTTCATTTCTCTTGAGCTCTAAGTCATACTTGTAAGATAATGATTACTTCATGAATGATTAACCCATTATGTACTTAAGACAGATAGAAGACATAAACCTGGAGTTGTTTATTCTGCATTTTCATTGCCAAAATAGAAGGATGGCTTTCTTTTTGCAGTTTCACGCTGATTACATTCTGTATAAGTATGAAAATCTTAATCAGTGGGACTACCCTAAATATTCCTAAAGACATAAGCCACAGAGGAATATGTCAGCCTTTTCTTTCAATAACAAAATGAAGTAAAATAAAGCCAGGAAATAAGCTGGAATAAGCATGTCATAAGCACTTATCAGAGGACACACTCTTTATACAGTATTTTTGTTGCTCACACAAATTGACTGATATGCATAAAGTGGGTGAGCAGTAGGAAGCCTAGTCTGATTCCACTTCGATTGTCTGAGATTATTTTGCTCTTAGTGGAACAGCTGAAATGAACATACAGGGTTATTTTGTTTGCCTCACAAATGAAAGCTTGTATTTCCCTTGACTTGCGCTGTGACAGAGCGTACAATCAAGCTCAAGCTGTGGGCAGCGCTGTTTGTCTGCGCTGCTGTCATTACCAGCACAATACTGGCAGTTGCATACAGCAATACAATCCAGTACTGTGTCTCCTGGCAAAATCCACATATGACTTTGTGTTAGATATAATCCAGCGATAAAAGGCCGTATTTGAAAAAAGACCATTTGCATGAGTTCCTCATCTACATTTAAAACATGGCAGAAAGAAACCCAGGAGACCATTTAAAAGAAAAAAAGGGGACATTCAAACTGGGAACATCTCAACGTTGGGCAGATTTACAATGCAGTTTTTCAAACTTAACAGACATACCAACCTAAAGCTGCAATTTCTGAAAAAGAACTACATTTCAGGGCCAAATAAAGCTTCTGAAATACAGTGTAATGAATAGAGAACTATCCCGAAATCCATATAACCTGGGCTTTGTGCAGACTGCACTCAAAAATGAGTTAGACTTTTTGTACATTGCTTGGAAAACCATCATTCTGCCAACTGTGGTTCTGTATAATTTTGGTACGTGCTGCTGAGAACTTGTACATAATGTAAAAATAAAAAGAAAATTTTAATTACGTAAAGTTTTTCATTCACCAGGGGCAGGGGAAACACTTTATTGTGTAGGAAGTCCACTTCATAGGAGCTTCCCTTGAACTCCCTCTGCTTTCTGATTTCTGGTTTTTTGCTGTCTTGGTAGTTTTAGTACAAATTACAAACCGCTAGGGTGTGACTTAGGGCACGGACCCTAACATCCAGAAACAGTCAGACTTAGGTGAAGCCTGAGACAAACTGGGGGAATGTGAATGCGGTGGAATGTAGCGATTACAATAGAAGGAGTTTCAAAATATTTTAAACACTCCTTACTCTCAGAAGTAAGACTAAAAGCAAATAAAACAAGGCATAAAGAAAAGGTTCTGTGCATGGCTTCTCCTCCTCTGCCATTTGCTTACTGCAAACCAGTGTTATTTTGCCTTTTTTAATGTAACTTTGCATCACTCTCTTCTATTGGGGGTGTGTATGTGTGTGTGTTGACTGTTATTGTAGTTGAAGATCCATCTGAAATTAAAGATCACGAGTTAACTGAGCTCAGAGGAAACATATACAGCTATCGCCTTGTTTAAGTGCTACTGTCTTCCTCCCACTTGCTTCTATTTAAACATGGAGAAATGACTCCTCAAAAAAAAAGTGAATTTGAAACCACTTGGGATCACTGGGATCAGAAAACATCCACGAAAAGGAGAGGTAATAGCTAGGTGAAAAGTAAGAATACTGATCAAATTCGTAGCATTACTTAACTGACTGGCTCACAGACACTTTAGCAAGAGATTTGGTAGGCAGATTGTCAGCTGACAGTACCTCAAATAGCTCCAGCGAAGCTGACTTGCCCGGGTTTACAGTGGGTTTTGATCTCTGAGAGTGAAGGATTTGCAGAATTCCTTTAAGTTCCAAAACCATGAGGAAAGTGATATATTTATAGTTCACGGTGACAGGGAACACTGAGGTGGAACAGAAACCGTTCTCAGTGAAGGGAGAAAGATAAACAAAAAAACAAATCAACAGAACATTACAAAAATTCGAACAACAGCAAAAGCAAGCTATTAACCATCCAATTCAAACTAGGAGATTTTTAGCCGAGTTTCTCAGCTCTCCGATGCTAATTATTGTCCATTAACTTTCCAGGCAACCATCACGCTGCAGCTTCATGTGCATGGGGGTTTTTTTAGTAACTTTAATATCGCAATATCTTTTTTTTAAAACCTGCATAAATGAAATTCACAGCGTTTACATTTACTGCTGCTAAATACCTGTTCAAATCTTCTTGGCAAAAAGTATCCAGAAAAACAAATCATAATTATTTCAGAAGGTAATCAAAACAACATGCACTCCTTGTCCTCCTATAGCCTTTCTTCTCTCCACTCTTGCTGAAAACACTTAAAATCTGAAAAGTCAGTAAAATCCATGTGGTAAGGACTAGTTTTAATAACAATTTAAAAGTTCCTGACATTAAGTTCTCTCTTAAAAAGCTGCAGATCCCAAGGAAAGCTAATAATAGGCTCTGTCCTCCCTAGACAAGTTTTCTACCATAAACTACTAACGCATTTATCTGCTATTTTGTCATACATTATTTTTTCTTATATATTCATCCAAAAGTAAAGCATACACATTCCTACTGAGGGGCTGAGTCTTAAATAATACTCTGTGTTACGACCACATTTGAAGATTGCTTTTATATACTACACATACAATTTCTGGTCATACTTAAAACATTCATCCACATCAACATGGCTTTAGGGCTCCTGGCAGTTCAGATTTCTGGGTAGCAATGACAGCAGTTGTGCATTGCTTAGAAGTCAATTTAATGTGTGTCTAGTGAACAATATTTTTTAAGAAAGTCACTGAACTTATGCTTCGCTGGAGAGCTAGCCAAGGTGTCAATTAGAAGTGTTAAAGGTATCAATTTAAGAAAGTCCTAGTCCAGTTTCTACTGAGCGTTTGTGAATACCAAGTTTTCCTTCATCATCAACACCAGCAGTTCATAGTAATTACAGCCTCCTCACTCCCCCAGAGACAAGGTTTCTGAGTTCAAGCAGGACAAAGCTAACACCTCCTATGTGGTGTTAACTCGCAGGAAAGGGCAATCGGAAAGCTGTTGGACATGTAATACTGGGAAAGAAATGAGAAATAAAATTTGTGTCAGCTGATTTGGTTGCAAACCTTTTCTCCTTTATGATGGAAGTCAGGTTAACCCAAATAAAAGCTACCAAAGTAGCCCTCCACTTGTCCTTCAAAGAATCACCATATGCACATATCGCTGATAAGTCATTCCACAGACTCACAGAACAGTGGGGGCTGGAAGGGACCTCTGGAGATCATCTAGCCCACCACCCGTGCTAGAGCAGGTTCACCTGGAGCAGGTTGCACAGGATCAACGTCCAGGCGGGTTTGGAATCTCCCCAGAAGAGGACACGCCACTCCTCTCTGGGCAGCCTGTGCCAGTGCTCTGCCACCCTAAAGTAAAGTTTTTCCTTATGTTTTCCTTAAATTTTTAGACTTTTTGTAGACATTTGGATGTGGAGATATAGCAGAATTTTGGACAGATTTTATCAGGAAATAGTTGTGCTTAGAGAACTTGCTCTCTAGTGTCTATATCTGCATGACAGATTACGCAGCACATGGGAAAATCAAGACAGCATTTTCCAAGGTGGTTTTGCTATGCTACTCATGCTCCTTACCCTTCAACTTCGCCAGCACAATCAAATGAGAACGTGTTAAAGCAAGAGCAGATATTATAACGACAGAGACAAATGAGACAGAGGCTTCGTGAATGCGGTGCTGTCACAGTAGAGAATCAAACTGACGTTCTTGCTATAACAGACCCAAAGCACATTTTTTAGTTAAAAGACTGAAAATAGAAAGAAAAGGCAATAGTTACATACAATATGTAGTTAAAGGATTACTGAGGAACGTTCATTAAAACATTTCACCCCACTTATTACGCACACACTACGCAGAATTCATAGATTTTTGAGCTCAAGCTAATTTTACCATCATGATCTTCTTCAAGATGGTGGTTAATTGAGGAATGCAATGCTAACCAGTGCTTTGGGGGCTGAAGTTATACGACCAAAACCAAAATACCAAGTAATTCAGATTTTTAGATACTGAACTAATTTCACAGGAAAGAAAGCTTGCATATTTATCAGGAAGCCATCAAAACTCAAAATAGAAGCCAGCTTGAAATAAATGATGTCTTATTTTAGTGGGGAAATTTTGTTTAATTGCACTTCTTAATGGAAGATAAAGTTTTCAGTGAGCAATGCCTAATAAAAAGCATAACACAGACACAGCACAATAACCAACATTCCCACTGTACATATATGCAATCTAGAGCATTATGATTCAAAGACATCACTTTTCTCACTAAATCAGGGGAGTGTTTTGACATGAAATCTGAGCTGAATGCTTCTCAGAAGGACATTCAAATCCTTCTATAATACTTAATTCACCATGATGCTATTGCCATTCTATGCTTATAAACTGAAATCAAGCAGCTATTTTAATTATTACAATATAAAAAAGTATTTCAGAGAGCTGGGGCCCTTTGGAGTGGTATTGTATCATAGTTAACAAATTCAGTCAGAGGAACTCAATCCTCTTGGCTCTCTGCATTGCCACAGAGAGGAAAAGCAGAAGTTTTCATGCCTTCTTATGGGAAAACTGTCTGGCTGCCATTCTTCCCCAAGGCTCTCCCTGCTAAGAAACAATTGATCTGTCAGAGTTTCAAGATGAGCTGATTACACAATCCCAGGGCGAGGACTACAGCCTGGTATCTCTGCTCCACTTACTCGAGCAACATTTCTTTCCCCACTTTCACATGAGCTCTTTACCATATTCTGTTCTTCTGTTTGTTTGTTTTGAAGTTCATTGTCTTTCCTCATTAGAGCCATTTGCATTCCTAGGGAAATGTGCACCCGATTTACATATTTGCTAAATCCAGAAATATAGTCTTGAGTATTAGTAGACTACAGAACGTCATGATGTAAACAATGCAAAAGAGTCTCGTAACAATTCCAACACATCTCTCTCAGGATAATTCATACAAGGGTTCTACATTGTGGTGTTACTAAGAAAATTCTTTTGATACAAGCCAGAAAGAGACAGAGTTGCAAGTAAAAACATGCTAACTTATAATTGTGTCCAATTTGTTACAGAGAAAAGAACTAAATGGGAGAGAGGAAAACATATTAAAAGTCAAGTGAGAAATTTAAAGAAATAGATTTTAAATTTCCATGGCCTGGTGAATACTGCTGTGCTACTGCCAGATTGGCAGAGGTGCCTCTTGAAGGCACAACAGTCTAACCACAAGAAATCCCCTTGAGCAGGACATTTTGAAGAGTTGAGTGTGTGCTACGTGAATCCATCTAAGATTTTCTTTGAACTCTGTAGACTTTTATGCAGTTGCCACATAATTCTCCTTTCGATAGAGAAGAATATACTAAACATTAACTGGAGTTTGCCACAACTTTGTAGCCCCTATTTCCACCAGCTCTGCTGCACAGAGTATTAGACGTCTGCAAAGACTGAAAACCGTCTTTTTGTAATGATTTTAAGTTGTGGTTGCTATGGCATGAGTTCGAATAACCTGCAGTTATTTTATTATCTCTTCTGTTACGTAAGCTACATAGATACTATGCAGTGCCCTCAATTGAAAGACAACAATACTTAGCTTTAAAGAGAGAATTGCCCATGGCATCAACTGACCTAATGTCTTTCCTTGTTACATACGTAATTCTGTTTCCGCAATGTTTATGTATTGTGGAAGTCACATCACACCTTGATTTCCAGAGGTCTGTCTTCCAGCCCTCCCCACAAGTGACACACAGCTTAAGAGACTGTTTTCATAACAGGAAGACAAACAGCTTCTCCTTGTTGTGTCTCTCCTGCTGTTTTCATTTGGCTACAGGAAGAGCACTACCAAAGCACAGCACTACCAAATATTTATTTGTAAATAAATAAGGTGCAGAGAAACATTTCATTCAGCTAAGTGCAACAAGGCAGATGGGGGACTTCGGTTTCCTCTCCGGCATGCCTACTATTTTAAGAGATGTGTCAAATATTCTCACAAGATGAAGGGCAAAAAGTTCACTCTCTTTCCACAAAACTGACGATTTCAGCCCTAGAGTATTCATGGCTGAGATGGAAACCATGCACACAGCTGCACTCCCGCTGCTGAACACAAAAGCTAGTGAAGAAGATGGCCAAGGGCCCAATGGCACAGGGTTTGACTTGTCTCCAACAAACACAGGGAACTACCACTCAGGCAGAGCTGGGAACCAGACACAGAATAAAAAGGAACTGACGTTCTAGGAAGTGCCTGTAACAGAGGGAGTGAGATATCCCATTACTCAGTCACTGCTGGTTTCTGAAACTCTAAAAGCCTGTGTCTGTACAGAGTGATATTATATATTATTGTAGGAAATAAAAGCCTTAGCCTGGACATGAGTCATGAATTGAAACATTTTTCCCCTTCAAAGCTTATAGAATTATCTTTAATATGCAGCCACCAACATTATTGGACCTTTAGAGGTTGAAATGGCACAAGCCGCATTACCAGAGCCCCTGTTTTGAAAACCTCCTCCTATCTTAGCTATACTTACAGTTAAAAAAAGGTGTTAAATAAAGTTACCTCTACTTACTCTTACAAGAAAAGCAACTTACTTTCTCATGAAGCACTAAACATCATAACTTTATGTAGTGTCTATTACTATGAAGAAGCACATAATCGTTACTGCTAAATATAGAACTCTGCAAAAAATTCTTTATTTTAGATTTACTACCCTTGCAAAAACAGGGGTAATTTTGATACTGGTATAAACTTACTGATAATATATTTATATTATGAACACAATACTACAATTCCTGCTTTGAATATTAACATCTCAGACTCAGCATTTTGAATAAAATGTGTATAGTGAGAAATGGAATATGGTTGCTTGGATGATTAATGAAAAATAGAAGCCAACATGAAAAAAGAAAAACAACCAAATGAAGAAGCAGATACGGCTTAAAAGATAGGTTTGTCATCTATTTTTTCCTCCAAAATCTTTAACTCTAGTTACATATGAAATGTGACAGATGAAACAACCCAAAATAGGCAGAATGTAGTATTTCTTGTATTGCTACTGGTACAACAGAGCACAGCCCTTTCAAGCCTTTGCTCATGAGATCTTTACCCCATTCTGATTTGAATAGCACGCTAACGACTGCTTTTTCTTTCTTTGAAGCTCAAGGGCATACTGGCAATCAGAGTATTATGTAATTTCCCCAAATAGGAAGATTTCCATGACAAAAGCAGACAATTTAGCACAGTGCTGTGTGAAATACAAAGCTGAAGCTGGAAAATGCCAAGGATGGAGCACACGGTTTATTCACATTCTTCTTCCAGCAGTGCTTGCTTAGCCTGCTGTGAGGTGTGTGGCACCAGCAGAGGAGCCAGCAAGGGAATGGAGGTGCACAGTGGCAGGTGTGGGGCAGTGACAGGGCTTCTTGGATTAAATGGGCTGCAAACTGCTCAGAGAAAGAGCAGAAGTCCAGGACAAACAAAGGAATACCTTTGCCTTAGAAGAAAACTTGAGAAATGGTGCTAAGGAATTCAAAGTACTGAGTTACAGCAATGTCCCCTGGCTAGGAAATCACATGGTATTAAGCAAAACCATAGTTAGAACAGGGAGATAACGTATTAACACTATCTCAATATCCATCTCCTCCCGGGTACTACACAGCAAGGCTACTCAATTTTCCAGATTCTCATTACTTGATGTTCAAAACTACCGTGTCTGTCAAAGCTCTCATGCCAAGGACAATTACTTATGTCTGACCTAATTGTGACTATGGATTTTCGGATGGGGTTAATTGTACACAGAAGCCATTCTGTTATGCTTCCAACCTTGTGACTTGCCCGGACACCAAATCTAAATTTCAAATGATCAAACATAACCTGGATACTTACAAAGTTGAAGGAAACAGCCAATTTATAGTTGTCAGTCTTCATAATTTTGCTTGTGTGGGGAAAAAAAAAACCAAATTCCACCACTTAAATAATATTTATGCTACTTGACACACAGAGGAAGTACAACCATAACCTACAGGAGCAGGCACATCAGTCTCATAAAGCTAGTTTACTATGACATACATATAACGAGTAATTTCTATGTTGAGGGTTTATCATCTGTAGGAACACACTCGCCTTCGTGTTCCTATTGAAGTTACGAAGTGCTACCTCAGTTTGTGTTAACACATGCATCTAGCATTTTCTCTCTCAACCTTCCTCCTCTATGCTGCAGCATTTTTTGCTTTCCAAAAGAATTTAATGATTTCTAGTTTTACTCAATATTTTAAAGGCAAGTGGCATTTATAAGGCAGATTTACAGAGCTGGCAGTCAGGTGGATTTCTGCTTGTGTGTCAGCTGAATGTATTTTCTTACTATAATGTCTATATAGTTGATAGCTGCAGTCAGATAAGAACAGAAAAGTAATAGCACTAGGAAGCATATGAGCAACCTAGGGAAGTTATGTCTATTTAAGGTGGACTGATTTTTCCCCTGCAAAATTTTTAAAGTGTAATATACAAAACAATGAGTCCTTGGGTTGAGAAAGCAGCCAGTTCTGTTGCAGAACAGCTTCAGAAAAACTGTTATCACCTCAGTAAAAGAGGTGAACCAGAAAGCTGGAGCATTGACTTAGCGAATGAATGCATGAGCACACGTTGCCACAGATGCAGGACCTCTAAGGACTGATTTTCAGCTACGGTTATGAAATACAGAATTTCAGAAGCATTACTTGGTGGGTTACAGAGAGCTCAGGGTGAATTACTGCTTACTAAAAAGCACCAGTGGCTCCAGAGCTAGATTATACAACGCAGATTTTCATTAACAGTTGTACTAAATCTACTTTGAATGTTAATGAGAAAGCAAGGAATTGGGTTCTCAAAATCGGTAGGAGTTCTGTTGTGTGCTTGAAAAAGTGGTTACTACAGGAGTCAGCATTCTCTGCTAAGATTTCAAACTCTACAAATATTAATTATGCCTTATATTACCCATGAAATCACACAAGGTTAGGGAAGTCCACATACTATGTTGCATGTATATATTATATACAGAGTTAAGAATGGTTTATATTAAATTTTTCTTTGGATGTACAGCTAGACCTTACATCTGCTAATTGCTTTCCACAGTAGAAACAATAGACTCAATTTCATGTTTTACATGAAAGTCTTAAATCTTTTCATGCATTATTATACCACATGCAGGAACGTGCATGTTTGGTAGAAATGTTTCTAGGAATCCAGCCCTATTTTCTTTTTATATATATATATATAGTGCTTAAATTCAAATTACTTTGTTTCAAATTCTTTCCTTACAGAAGAACCTGAATTTATTAGAAAAGAGATCAACACTACAAGCAACATGAACATCATGGTTTACTGTGAAAATGGGCAAGAGCACTGCAATAGTTCTTTATCATTGCTCATTCTTCCAAAATGACAACTTTATGTAACCCGAAGAAGAGCTGGCTGCTTTCTGTCCTGTTGTACTGACAGTTTTGGCATAGGCAGTTACGACTCAATTTAAAAAACCCAAGAGAGAGCATTTGCGCGTGAACACTAGAGATGGGCCAGCTCCTTTTTAATCAGCTATTAAGAAGAACAAAATGGCATTTGAGTTCTGCCTGGTCATTCTTCACCTTCCAGATTATCGGGGGAGAAAAAGCTAGTAGGCAAATGAAGAAGGTTGGAAAAAAGAAAATAGAGCAGAGAAGCATCAGAATGAGAAAGACTGTGAAGAAGTAGTGATTGCAAACAGTAGTGGCAAATAGTACTGTAAATCTTTTGTAACAGAATGCTTATTTTAGATGAAGTAACACTTGCTTTCACTAGAAAGAGCCATTTATTTTTCATGCATCTTTCCAAATAGGATAAACTGGAGGAGGAAAGTTGGTACATTTTATCTGCACAATAATTCAGGCATCATGTGACAGCATATTTCTCACCAGCTTCTCAACTCTACATCCCACAGACTAAACAGTTAGAAGCCTGTCCTATTAATAAAACCAGAAATACTAAGATTGATCATTCCCAAATCAAATCATTTGTGACCAAATAAATCACAGTTGTAGCAATTATTTTTCCTTATGTGAACAGGTTTTCATTTTGTACTCCTAAACCACAGTAATTAGCTTCCAGGAGCAATACTGGAACACTAGTGTGCAATACTAGGCTCTTACCTGATTGGTGATTCTTTCAGTCCTGGGGCAGGCAGGTATTCTAAGCGAGTGCATGTGCTAATTGTCACCTGCTACTTGCATTTTCCTCATCAACCATCTGGCTTCTGACTAAATAGCTAGCAGGGCTCCTGATGTCGGTTATACTCCTAAAAGAAAACAGATCAATGTTGCTATTTCAGTTCTTCTGTGGTAATAAGTGAACTATCTGTAGACACTGAGACTCTGCTTCCACCATCTCCAAACACATCCTCCTCCAGTACTGGGTCAAGGTTTGCAGAACTACACGACATTGCTTTCTAAAGGGAAAATACGAAGAAGTTGTGATGAGAAATGAGACTTGCTCAGCAACAATCATTTGCTGATTCCTCCAACAGTCTTTCCTGGAAACAGATTGTTCTTCTGCAATCAGCTCAAGGCAAAATAAGAAAACCAATCTATTCTTCTGTTGCATGCAAAGATTGCAATTCAATCTTCCCCTGCCATTAGCTGACCAAGATATTTCCTAATAGCTGCTATTAAGTTCACGTCTGATGCGTTCTTCACTCCAGGAAATGACTGTACCCAGGAATACACATTGCTTCACGGGTTTCGCTGACCTAATACCCACCCTATATGAGTAACTCGGGCCCCAACGATTCAGCGTGGCAGACAGTGAATGCTGGTACTAGAGCTGCTCTAGTTTTTGCTGCCACTGAAACTGTCACCACAAAGCGTCACGGGGATGAGAAGACATTTTGTATTCTGTCTTACACGGGGGTGCTCTAAGTAGCTTTTTCATCTTTGCAAGGTGAAAGCTGAAGAACAACACTGCAGAATTTACAGTATTTAAAAAAATTGAAAAGCATTTTAATTGACTATGCACATATTTGTGCTGCTGACATCAGTACACATTTGGGACAAGTTGCTTTAGAAATACAAAGGGAGCCGACAACTCTTGGGGTGCCAATTCTCAATAGCTCTGACAGTGCTTAGTCTCAGAAATTCTGTGGTTTATATGAAAACAAAAAGCAACAGCACAACCGGTTATAACTCCGGTCATTCATTTATATGACTCTTGTCGCACGTTCCCTCTTCTGCCTCCCAAGTACATTAGTCTTTTTGGAATCATTTGCAGGCTAGTTCATGGCAAATCCTATGACTTAGGCTTTCTTTCAGAAATTTAGGCTTTTGCTCTACACTTCTAGGTAGATTCCCACTGACTGCTGTCAACTTCAACTAATTTTCCTAAATGTTAAGAACACACTTGCTTCCTTTTATCAGATATAAATACAAGTTTATTAATGTTGACATAGTAAATATTAATACTACATTTACACAAAAAGCTTTTAAAATGCACCAAAAAATTACACATGCCTTAATGGAAATAATTAAATCTTCCTATACATATGCTTAATGTAGGCATGGCCATTGCTTGACTGAGTACCTAGTTGATTAGGTACTCCTGTTTGAATTGCTGTTTACACATGGGATGACCTCTCTGTTAAAGGATTACCTAATTTGGAACCGTTAGCAGTAACCAGATGAGGAACCAGGTAGTATCACGCTTCAAAAGTGCATCAGCATCTTGCAGAATGCGACACGTATTTTGGTCAGCATTTCCGAGAGCATTCATTAGCCCTGGATTGCAGAAAGCCACAGGATTTCTGTTGCCACAATTCCTAAGCATCTACAGCAATAATTTTATTGAAGCCCTCGTTCCAGCGTAATTCCATCCTCTTACTTCTAAGTGCACTTTTTTTTAATCTGAAGTCTACCCAAAATCTCAAGACAACAATCAAATTCAATCAAGGCTAAACTAGAGAAAACAAATATGTTGGGGGAAGGGATAGGAGTTTGCCTACTTACTTCTTTCTCAGAGAGTCACACAGTAAAACTAATTTTCCTTGTCCAAACTCTTTGTTGATACCAGCTTATCCCAAAGAACCTGTAGCCTAGAACATCTAAAGACCTGGTGCAGCCTGTCTCAGACAGCGCTGGTGGATGCTGGCTATGTTACGGACATCTGTGTACCATTTTTCAAGCTTGGCAGTTGAATTCCACTTCCAGGTCAGAATTCAGAAATCTAGATTAGACTGAATTAAGAATATCTATGTTCTGCTCCTTTAAGTATTAATTTAACTTGTTTATTATGCAATTACCTTAAAAAGCTAGTCGCTTGGTAAGACTCTCTGAACAGTGTGAGAGTTTTGCTAATAATCGCAATTAAAGGGCCTTTTACCTTTGTATCTTTCAGGTCAGTAGCAATGCTGCTAGAAAATAAACACAAGTGTCCACCTTCCTCAAAAAAACTTACATTTAAAGATGTAAATTCAGAGCTTTACAGATATATGAGCGCATGAGTATTCTTTATTTCCAGATGAGTCAGTTTTGTAATCTAAAACCCAGTAATTAAACCTAATTTAACGTCCAGACAGTCATACATGTAGTCAATGAACTCTTTGCTATTAGGATAGAGATTGATAAATAGTTTAGAACAGACTGTACTCTAAATTTTGGCAGCTAAGTACAAAATTTGACGTGCTAAATATGAAATATTGCATTGTCATTCCACAAGCCACAGAGCAGAAGGGAAGGAATACCCACCCTAAAAGAAATATTCAAATAACATGAAAAAAACCCCTACAACAAAGGTTTTTCCTTGGAATGCGTTAGAATGAGAAATCCAGTACGCTACAGAAATTAATGTGTTCAGAAATTGTATAATCAATTCTCACAGCACAGTTTTCCCTGAACCTCCAAGAACAAGACATTTTGCATCACTGCAGATTATGTGGTTAGCATTGGTCTCTTTTCTTTATACTAAATACACATTAAATATGCAAGAATAGGATGTTGAAGTGGCTTACCTTCTGTGCTATTTTTCTTTTTGTCAGGAGTCTACTCTTCTGCACTCTTAGAACATTTTGTCTGCTTTTGTGTCGCCCTGCAAAGATATTTTTCTAACCAATTAAGTCAGTCGCAAGTAAGAGACTTGAACAGAGCGAGCATTCTTCCGTTTGCTAGAAGCTGAAGTGATCGAAGCAATAGAAAGCTGCAAAAAGGGGCAGCTCACAGTTTTGAAGACAAATCCCATGCGGACATACACCTCTACAACTCCAAGTCGTCTGTTCTCATTGGCACAATTTTTCTATATAAATGAAAAAAACTTTTATGACAAAATTATAAATAGCAAATTTAACCACAGATATTTATGTGCTTTGACAGTTCTGCACATTACATAAAGTATGTTTACACGCTTTATGTTTTAAAATGCATCTCTGTATCATAATGCAGTTATAAGAAAAGCTATAACTGTTAAAAACTGTTCTTTTTCAAACTATGTTCCATAACACTGAAACTGCCATTTTAATTCTGGAGTCTGTGCATTTGTATTTCAGTGAAAGGTAAGTTGAAAGCACCATTTTATGTCTGTGATCACTTATATTAGAAAGTGACTTTTTCCCACAGGATAATGGGGTAATTCCGGGTGTGTAGTGGCCCAAAATGACTATACAAACCCCAAATCATTTATCTGGTGGTAGCGAGAGAAAGGCGCAGTTCATCAGCTGGGGAAAGTACGTAACATTCTGATTGCCTCTTTTTATAAACCCCTGATTAATATTTCTCCTTAAAGTGCTGGTCAGCTCTAGCACTTAGGACTTCTCACAACAACATTCTTTATGCTCCTCATTGGGTAAAGATATACACGTTTTGAGGAGCAGCTGCTAGCATAGTTATGTGATGGCCAGAAATTAACGACACAATACTTTCTTCAGTTTTAATTAACTCAGTTATACAGAATAATTCCATGAGGTATGTTGTGCCATCTTTTTTGATTTAAGGATCCAGTCTTCAGAACAGAGAAGCTCAAAGAGGAGTAAATGAGTTTGGATTCAGATAGACATTCTTGCAATAAACATTCATGCCATCATCTGAAAACATTGTCATGAGCTCTTGCCCTATATCCTTTCTTTAGAGATTCTTGTCTTGCTTTCAGCAACACAGTTTTGAGTGCGTTAGCAGAGCAGTGTACTGGGAATGTGATTCCGTCACGTTTCACCCTCTCTCCACCAAAGACGGGAGACAAAATAATAAGCTCTCACACCAAACTGTACTTCTAGAATGTCACTCACAGGAACTACACTGGGCTCTGAAAAATCAAGCCAAGGCAGTGATAAGGAAAGTTTCATTGGCTCCTTTGTTCTTAACAAACCTATTCATTGGTTAGAGACTCATTAACAGATGACATAGGAGCAAAACTTCTGCCCTCAGCTGTTACCTCAACATGAAAACGTGTCAAGGAAGATTCATCTGGACAGCTTATGTGCAGGAACATGCAGGACAGGGTAAAGCAGGCCCCATGGGAGACATCCTGCAGAGTTCCTCCAAGGTTTCGGCAGTGTTTTGGTGTGGATATGGAATATTATCAAGTGAACGCACCTCTCGGACCCCTGAAGCTACAGCTTTGCAAGCCTACAGCTACAGGGCTGGTAACATAATGAGCTCCCTGCAGACTTCTGCCTAACACATGCAAAAGGATGTGCAAAATAGAAAGTAATATTGCTAATTAGGCAGAAAAAAAGCCCTGTAATTCTAGTCCCCTAAGCAGCTGGGCTGTTCCCCTCCACTGAGGGCATCAGGATGACCTTGTCCCTGTAACACTTAACCCTACTGCAGAAAAACTGCAGTGCACAAATGCTTACGTGGCTTCTGAAACTCAACTTCTAATGCTGCTGGGAGACCAATGTCTTTGTACAAGAATGTTCCCTACTACCTGTGGATGTCAGCTTTCCAACAAGTGTTCAGCTCTTTTATTGACAATTATATTGATGGTTTAATAGCAGAAACAGGAAACAAAGATGAACTAGCGCCACACATGTAGCTGTTTCCTACAGCACACCGATTAGAGAATGGTCATCACTAACAGTCAATCTACAAAACTCATGTTACTCCTACAATCCACAATGATCATCTCTTCCCTGAAACTTCGCATTTTATAATTTAACCTACCTTGTGCTGTCAGGGTTACCTTTAATAAACGAGGCTTATTGCAAGCCACCCTAAATCTCACTCTGAAATATAAATTAGGAAAAGCTTATTAAGAATCACAATGACCATCCATAATTAACAAGATGGACAAGAAATAACCTATAACAAATACAATTTGATTGTTGTACAACATTGAGAGCTTCCTGGAAATTTTCAGGGAAAACAGTTTCTCTGGAAATGTTGATACAATAAAGCCCTAACTTCCCACAGAAACAGAAATCTCTTAAGACGGACTGTGCACTAAAACCTTTCCACAACAGGGTGTTTCTGTGGGATAAGAGAGATCAGATTTCAACTTCCTTTCCTGCCTTTCTGTGGCAACTGGTTTGAATTTCATTCTCCTATATTACATGGCAGAGCTCCTAACCCCTATTCTAGACCAGGAAGTTGAACATCTGTTCTGGCTCAGTTATCTTTATTCACTAAGAAGGTCTCAAAGTGGGACATCCTTTAAAATGTTGGAGTATGCTTTGGAATAGGATATTTTTGAAATGTCAACTTCTGCAGGGTTGAATTTATTTCGAAAATCAACTCCAACATGACTACCATTGTGATACATTTCTCTAAGTAAAGACATTAATAAATCTTTGCCAATAAATAGTTAAACTGAGAATGCAACATCTGTAACTGAAGGCTAATGAACTTAGCTGGATAATAAGACGTAATATATTAAGCTTGATCAAAAATTTGAAAGTTTGTTATTTATTTCTCTGCATTTCCTTGAAGAGTATACTCAGCAGCAGACAACAAGAAGCTTATTTAAAGGAAAAAATACAGACAGGGCAAATCTGACCAAAAAAAAAAAAAAGAGGGGGTGGGGTAGGGCTGTGGGGGTGAGAAGCTGTGAGAAGGAGGGAGCAGAAATTCCTTCCCAATGCAAATTCTGGTCTCCTAAGTCAGGCAAAGGTGCATAGCTCCTGAGGCAAAACCAACAGAATGAGAGACACAAGAAGAATAGTCCTGCTGAAGACCGTTCTGAGCCTGAATATCTCTCCTAGGTAATTCGCCCCAAGAAATTTCTCTGTATATAACTTCTACTTTCACACATAATTAAGAGCTGTCATGATTCAAGTAAAGAGTTGCTGGAAGTGGGATAGTAATTGCAATCTTCCACCAGGGATAGATGTAACAAATAGTAAAGATCTGTCATGAAGCAGTACCTGCCTCAAGAACAGACCTGCTGTCTCTGTCAGCTTCCCGAAGCACGTGGAAAGCTGCTATGGTAATTTAACTTCGAAACAAGTAGGAACTTTGCTGGATAGTGCTTTGCATACAGATGTGTGTAAGAGAAAGCAAGAAACAACAAAGGCGATTCAGACTAGCTGAGCATTTCGTAGGGGCGTCTGAAGGTGCTGTTAAAGAGGTTGGCACCTACCAGCAAAAGTCACTCTCCACCTCTCCTTTGCACCTCATTTTTCACCGAATTTTTAAAGACAGAGAACTGGTGATTCCTGTGTAAATAAGCAAGATTGCATTTTTTTAAAGTTCAAAAATTTACATGTAGCATTTTCGCTTACAGCCTTTCCTTTTCCACCAGAAACATCTTTAGGTGTTACAGCCTGTGCATGACTTAAAGCTATAAAGCCTGTGTTCTCTCCTCCCTTCTCACCTTTTAATTACATTCAATGTTCACATGTAACATCACAGAAACCCTCAGAAGGTATTTTCATTGTTATTCTGAATATATGCATCTGGAGTAATGTGTTTCTCTTCTGAGACCAGTATCTCCAGTGGCATTTTCATAAATCTGTTCAGCACTGATATGAATGCATATGCATTATACCCTCCTCGCAACATGTGCTACCGTTCGGAATGAAATTCCTCACTGCTTTCTTCTGAGAATTGCTTGAAGCCTCAGACATTAAACAGTTGTACAGAGCCTGATAAAGTTTAACTATTAAGATGTAATCCTTTGAACGATGACCCATGAACCAAGCCTTTAAACACGATTTTTGCCTACGACAGCTAAATGGACGTTTATCAAGTGCTTACTAAATGGCTGTAGAACAAAAAGGAAAATGATGAATACTTCACGCAGAAGATTGAATTTTTTCCTCACTCTATCTTAGCAGCATTCATCATTTTCTTCCTCTCCTGCTACATGCCCGTATTTTCAAGTGATGTTTTAGAAGCTGGGCATTTTGCTTCACCATTTTATCCATCAAACAACTCAAAAGAAATCAATAATCTTACTGGAGCCCACTAATGTTTACATCTATCTTCTTCCTTGTCTTTACTTTCTTCTGCTTTTATCAGCGGTGATTGTTTACAGTGATTTCAAGCAACTACATTCTGTAAGTGATACATCAACAGAATTTAAAATCATTGTCTCACATTATCAATTATTACACCTGCCTGACTGAACAAGAAAAAAATTAAAGTGAATCCCTTTTCAAAGAGGAATAAAAAGGACTTCTGAGGCTGCAGGAAATTTAATCATTCAAACACATTTCTTTGTTTTAATCTATGTAAGTAAATTTTGATGAATGTCCTAAACAAGTCATACTCATGATTTAACCTGTAAACTAGTTTTATTTCATAGCTTTACAATACAATTGAATGTCTTGTACTTGGGCTTAATACACAACACTCCTGAATTTTGATGTGTAATATCTTTTTTGTGTAACCAATTGTCCCTAATTAAGCTTGAGAATGGGCTCTCTCTTCTTGGGGATAGGATGGAAGTGGTGAAAACAGCACAAAACAGCTCTAATGTGTCAGCGGGGATAAAAAGTTCCAAACAGCACATAAGCAAATGCTGTCTTTTCATTCTAACATACCTCCATAACCTCCCCATGCTTTCTTGTTCAAGGACCTCTCTTTCTGCCTTTATTTTGTTTGGGACAGAAGTTAAATTCTCTCTCTCTGTCTTTTGTTAAGTAGTTTAGCAACTACCAGAAAGAGAGTGCATTGGGTAGTACTTCCAGTAGTTTTACTCCACTCTAAGTTTTAAACATCCAATACCTGGATGTATCAGAAAAGGCAATAAGGACCATCAGAAACTGACTCTGATGAAAAAGTCAAAGATGCTCAGGATCACTCTAGGATCTCATTTCTTAACTGATAAATTTCAACAGGGTCCGTTCCCAGGTGGCTCAAAGAGCTGACTGATAAATAATTTACCTAAAAGAAGAAGGTCTCTCACCTTTCTGGAAAGAAGAGCAACGCTACTTAGATTGCAGGGCCACAGATTTTTTTCTTTCTTTGTGTTGCATCTTCAGTGGATTGACATACTGTGTTCCTCTAGACTGTGTCTGAAATACACTCTGGAAAGGAACTTCAGGCAGCATGGCTGGGAAATAACCTTCACTGCCAGCAGGAGGCAAGAACAGCCTGCAGCCTCATAAGAGATCAGTGCAGAGATACTAACAAGACTAACCCAACCAGTGTCTTATAAATACAGCAGCAGATACTAGTAACAAGCCAATCTCAGTATTACAGGTAACACAAATCGGCTCTGCCACATTAAGGCCATGTTGGCAAAAGGAATTAATGAAACAACATTCGCTTAGAACATGTACAATTCACAAAAGACAAACTTTCCACTTTCACCAATATAAACTTTCATTTCTTCCAGCCCACTTTTTTTACCACATGGGACTTTGGCATACATTCCTCTAGGTTCCTTTCAATGGCAAAATGTATGAACACGGGACAGCCACGAGATAAAGGTTCTTATAGGCCTTATTCTTCAGGGTGAAATTCCCATGGCTGATATTCTTACAGTGATCTAGAATAGCCTTAAGTTATAGCCATTTGCTTTTGCTGAAAAGTGGAAATTCTGCTGATCTTCCCCAAATGATCCAATTAATAGTTGTGTAGAACTAGTTTGCATGTATTACAGAATATCAAGAACACCATAAAGAGACTTGAAACATTATTCTTGTTTTTTGTTTAGCAGTTAATGGAATAAGCCTGAAAAGCATCACATTACAAACTAGCATTAAAGATGCTTGTGTTATAGCAATTTTTCATACCATCTCTACACTACTGAGAAGTTTCTGAGTAAAAACTAAACAACAGACAGCAGTTACAGGCAGTAAACATAATCCCCAAACAAAACACAGCATCAAACATCAGCAAAACTATTGGCAGTCCATCTTCAGCTCTTCAATTCTGTTTTTTCTGCAAAACAGATTCCACGTCTGAAAAAAGACTGTTAATAATTCACTTTGGGTCTTCTGTAACTCTCTTCAACAAGTGTGTTTACAAAGAAAGCAAAGTATCATATTAATCTATTCTGTGAGTGTACAAGAGTAACAGAGTTTCAGGTAAGTAAGTAAAATAAAAACCCCGCATGGCACTGTACATCAGCAGGCAAAGTGACAGAAAAATACACTTTTTAAAGTTATTGGTTGTTCTGATGAAAGTTATCCAGTTTATTGCTCACTGTACAGGTCTCGTAGGGCATAACCTCAAATAATCAATAATTATGTTAAAGGTGACAATCTCTGCTGACCTCTTGAGGATATTTTCAGGCTTTCAAGATACAGCATCAGGCACATCATTTCATAGTTAAGCAATTAAAAAAAACAGTTGAGTTGAATTAACTCAGTTAAATTTAACTTGAAAGCAAGTTCCTTTTAGGGTCTTTGTAGGGACTTAATATTTTAATAGCTTTGCATATAGAACTTGGTGCACATACTTAAATAGCTCTAATTATTTAGTACTATTTTTGAAGAGTGCAGCTCTATAAAAAACATTCTTAGCTATTCTTGTACATTAGCATTTTATTTTTCTATTGACTTTTCAAGTTAGCATTCCCTTTCCCCTGCCCTACACCCTGAAACTGCACTTTGACCAAAGGTGGTTTGAGGTATGAGGAAATAAGTTCCAGAGAGAAGCCAGAAAACATGAACATAAAGAATAGGAAAGAATTTTATCTTAAACTAAAGTTATCTGGGGGAGGGTGGGGAGAACAGGAGGGAGCTGTTATTTGAACTACAGGCTGTTTCCCATGCATTATTACCAGGTTTTGGTTTCTTATTAAAAGGTCTGGGAGCTGTCTTTAGTTTGTATCTGCAACCTGGAGAGATTATATTCACCACTACATGCCAAAAAATCCTGTAGAGAAGCCGCCACTATTTAATAATAAACATAAAGGGAAGCCCCGATATGCAGAGCAGTTCTGCCACAGAAACCACTGGCTAAATGATGCAGGAAATTAAAGGAGGAAGCTAAGGAGTAGGATCCTGCTATGAATCTTGACAGACCTCTTTTGGGAAAAGCCAACATGTTTCCCATCTAGCCAATGTTTCAAGTGCTGCACTTACTCTCTCAGTATCTATCCAACCATCCTGTCAGACTTAAGACTTGCCCTCACATTCTGGTCAGTTAGAGCAAGTAGTAGACAACCCAACAAAAATCTAGGCCAAAAATAATGCCTATAGTGGTACCACTAATTGCTTTCAATAGAGAATCATCATGAAACAGATGTCTGCTTTTCCTTTCCTAGTACTGAAACATTTCTTGGAGAAAGTCCTGGCTGTGAACTTTGAGTAAAAGGTAACTTGTATTGATTTTCCTCCCACAAATCTTAACAGGTTTATGCGTTTTTTGAAAGGGGTGTTGACAGAATCCTCAAATGCATTACAATGCCGGAGAACAGAAAGGGAACTGTGATCTTTTATTGAAGAACTGAAAGCATAAATTCAAAGACACTTCTGGCTTTAAAGAACCTTAATGCAGGAGTCACGATTTTCACTTGTCAAGCTGTATTTCCTTTTCTGAAGTCCTGTTTGGTTTATTCTGGCTGATTGTAGAGCAGAAGAGAGTGGCTGATGTTCAGCACATAGAATTCTTAATTGATGCATCATGAAGTGGTGTCTGGGACCCAGACAGCACATTAACCAAATAATTTGCTAGATCTACTCAATAAATACATGTCTGAAGTATTTGAAATCTGCTCCTTACTTAGCTGAGTACCTCTTACGATCTAACGTGATTTGTCCAACCCCATATGCAAGCCAGAACGCCTCTGGAAGACAGCTGTTCAAGAAAAGCGTTCTTTAAAAACTGAAATTCATACCTCCGTGATGAAGTCCTCGTTGCAGTAACATCAGCAGCGGCCTTCCTAACAATGGCTACCATGTTATATTTGCAGAGGCAAAGCTTCAGATCCAATTCCTGCACAAAGGAGAAGTATGACATACACTTGGAATTTTGACACTCCAGAATTACATGAATGCTTTGGAGGGTAGGACCAATTTAACTTAGGTTATTTTAAACACCAATCATTTGTCAGGTATGTGCAGTGAAACAAGAACACCTCAAAATCACCACAAAACTGCGATCCTGTAAGAGCCATTAAGGAAACACTTCTGTGAAGTACATGTATATAGATTGTAGGTATGATTAATATTGAGTAAGATTAAAAATGGAGACAATTTGTTCCTAATACGGCAACGTCAAGACTGCAGTTTTCATTACCTTTTTAAAATAAGAAACTAGACAAGAACAAATTCACTTTTTGAAGAGGGAACAGGATTGCATAGGGAAAAAAATAGTGACATTACCATTTGGAGAGACATCTGTACTTCCCTTTCACAGAACTCCTGTGGATTCTTAATTGATAAATTTCCATACCATAGTTCAAAGCTCATGTGCCTAAATCAACAGCTACACGCTTCAGGACTAAAAGTCCTAAATGCTGGCTTAGACATATGTCTCTTCACGTTATCTTCCTTGGGATTTTGATATTTGGATTTGAATATTACCACCACCATCCCCAACACCTCTGATCAGCATAAAGCTAATTATGTGCTGCTATTAAAGGAGATTACATGAGACACTGACAGTTGGAAAGGCCTAATGACCAGCTGGATAGAAAAAAAGCAACCCATGTTGTTCAGCAGTAAATTTGCCAGACTTTTTATAGGCATCTTTTATCACCAGCTTCATTATTTCAAACCCAAACCACAACACAACTGGAAAGAATTCAAGATTGAGAATGCAAGGAAGTTCATGCTCTCAGCATTATGCCTCATTAGTCATGCAGGTCAGTACTGTTCAAAAGGTGAAATTTCTTCTGAAGATCTAACATCAGTTTTCATAATGGCAGCCTTTGCTTCTCTAAACCACCCATGATTATTCAGTGTTACCCTAAACGAATGGAACCAAACAAATGTGCAAATATCCGCTGCTTATATGAAATCCTCGGAGAGAGGTTGCTGAGACTAGAGTTATTCCCACCACAGGGAGCCATTTATTTCCTCCAAATACTGCAGGATACCTGAGATGGATAACTGGCAGTCATAAGACGACAGCACGATGGAGAAGCTCATGTTACAAGGAGTCCTAAGTGTTGGTGAAAGGAAGCCCTTCAAAAGAGAAATAAATATCAACTCAACTACTCTCATCAGTTGCACCAAATCTACTTAAAGGTTAACAACCCAAATATTTTTAATTCCACATCACATCATTGAGTCCCAGAAGAAGATAAGTTGAAAGGGACCTCTGGGAGTTATGTGGTCCAACTCTGGACTCAAAGGAAGGCCAACTTCTCCTTAGGTGTTGCTGGTATATTTAAACCTCTTAATAGAAGACAGAAACCAACCAACCAACCAAAAAAGCAAAACCCAAATTCCCCCTTTCAGACAGTAACGAGCCACTTGGACAATTTAAACTTTGGCTTTTTGCCCTGTCTTTTGAAGTGAAACTGCCACCTAACTGACTGAAAAAAAACCAACCACCACTTTGGCAATTAAATAACCCCAGACATAGGGTGCAAAATACATAAGAGGGGTTTTTTCCTTCATCCCTTAAAAAGCACGGAAATTGAAAATCTAGGCTAGCCCACATTTCCAATAAACCTGGGTGTAAGCAAGCAATGAAACAAGTTATTCCTGCAAAGAACAAATCAGACAAAAGCACGTTTCCAGAAGGTAACTAGTCAAGGTTTTTCTAGCCAAGAGCTTCCTGATTTCTTATTCCTCGTGTTTCGCATTCTTTCTCTATCAAGTCAATGGTACTTCTTACACTGTGTATCAGAGACCAAAAATCACTGTGATTTGTGTAAATTCACACTTTAGACCCCCTTTTAGAGCTCTGCAACTTGACACTGCAATCAAGCCACTCATAATGAATATCAACAAAAAGCCTTAAAAAAAGAAGAACCTTCCTACCTCAGGACAGCTCTTCTCACATCATGAAAAAAGGGACTGCCCCTGCCTTTCTGTAAACACCACTGTGAACACTACCCCCAATCTCTACTATGTATTATACTCACAATGAGCTGGTTTAGAGATTGATTAATAATCGAAGCAGAGCTGAGACATTTAATCAATCTGAACAACAGATTATTGCTTTGTGTACCACAAAGAAAGACAAATTATCCCTTTATTATTGATTAGGCTGGCTACACTCCTGCCAGTTCCATTGCCCTTATTTCTAAATATTTTTGCTCAGCAAGTTTTTAACTTGTACCAGTCTTAAAGACAAAAAAACACTTCTTGGAGCTTTATACGTATCGATCAGCTTTCTCCTGTAATCCCCCTTCCTTTCCTGGATGATATAATAGCTGTACAATATATTAGCCTATTTACAATGCTCTCTTCCCACAGAAAATACACTTGTACCTTTCATAGTCTTTTCCATCTTCCCTTTGTTCAGACACAATACATTCGATCTTTGCTCTTAACGCTTCCAGAAGTGGTTACAACTTACAAGTAAGTACCCAAGTTGCATCATTTCACAAAAAACGGGGCTTGGCACTGGACTGCACGGATGGGAGAAGAGCTACAGAAGGAGCAGACTGTGCTTCACAAGTGTAAGAAACGTCAAAAGAACTAATTCAAAATGAAAGCTAGCTTGAGCTGAGCAGAAATAAACACACAAAATCACCAACACAAACCACTAAAAATGTTTGAATACGAGCAGAATAGAAACAGAAATGTCACATGCAAAATGTGAGGCAATCCTTCCACCTCCCCAGTGCTGTCGCTATCTGCATATACGTAAGATCCTCACAAAATTAAGAGCTTTAGAAAACATGTTTTGTGAGGAAAAGAGAAAAAAACCCCATCTTTACATTGATGTACACATTTATAAACTTCAAACTGTAAGAAAAGCTACCAGGGAGGCAAAAGGAGAACATAACTTTGCTATCCACTGAATAGGACAAGAATGGTGAGTTTTCACTGCTGCCAGGGAAATGAATCAGGAGGCGGCGATTCTTTTTCATTCTAAGTTAGTGAAGAACTGGTTCATACCACTTAACACAATTCTGGAAGCTATTTCATCAGAGATTTTTAAGCAGAGCTAAAGATTTATGCCACTGATTCAATGGCCTCTCAAGTTTCCTTCAGCCCTGCTTTTCCTGATTACGGAAATGCTTTCAAACAAAATATTTACAGGCGTTGCTAGTGCTAGAACTTGTTTATCCTCAGATTTACCAGAATGAAGCAGGTCAGTTTTATATGAAACATTTGTGTCAAGAATTTTCTCTTTAACCTTCACTTGGACTATAGAAGTATAAAACTCAAAGTATCTGCGTGATGTGCCAAGATGCTGATGCAAAATTGAGAGAACAGCACAAATGCAATTCTGCATTGTTGTGACTTGGGAATGTTTGCTATGTTAACATCGTATATAAACATTGTGTTCTCTAAAACTGGAACACTGAGTTTCCCAAGTGAGTTCCCACTTGCCACTATATCATAATTCTTCGGAGAGTTAAACAATTACAGTGGTTATAATCTTGCTTATTTACCAATGCATCCATTTGCTGACAGAGGCTGATGCTCTTCTTGAGTGCTCTCCATGGATCCATCCCTTCCGAGACCTAGCTTAAGCCCCAGCCACATACAGCCCTATTTATGGGTTTGACTCTCCCTCTTTAATTGAAGGTCCAAAGTGTAAGTAGTTCAAGAGACCACAATATTTAAGCAACACATCAGTAAAAAACCTGCTATAACAATTAAATAATAAGCTAATAAAAATACCACTATGATTAATTTAGAAATCTGTCATTTTGTGCACTATTACACACAACTGTGAAGTCTTCACATATCACTCTTAAACATTACAAATCACACACAACTACTATAGAATTAAATCCTATCACTCCTTAGGTGCTGTTCACAGCTGCGAATACTTGAGCATGTTTCCACAGAGCCTTTGTAACAGAGAACTGACAAGTGTTGGTGATGAAACAGGAAACAAGAATAAAGTCTCTGGTTTAGTTGCTCAACAAACTTGAGACTCCAGCCAAGACTCAATCCTTCTGCAGGCCAAGATGAAGCCTCTAGACTCTCTACACTAAACCTCTGCTAAGAGCAATGATATTAAATGCCTTAGGGCAGAGGCTGCTGCTGTGCAGCAAAAGTCAAAGGCTCCATTTCCAAGGGGGAGCATCAGAGGGTCCGGCTGGCAGCTGCTGCTGCTCACAGGGAATGCTCAGGGTGCTGTGCAGCCACTACCGCTGGAAAAAGACAACTCTCTTCTAGAAGCAGCAGCCAGCACTGATTCTGTGCATAGCAGCAAAATGGAAATTTCAGTCTCTGCAGCTTTTTTTCCTTCCCTTGCGGTTCTCTACCCCACTCTGCCATTTCTCACCATTTTCACTTTCACAGCAGGGGTTTTATGTACCCGATCCTCTCCTCCCAGAACATCCAAATTCTGCCGGTACTGCTGAAAAGCCTTGCAGCTAATGTCACACCAAACTAAAATCAGCTTTGAGAGGAGCAGCATCTTCTAACAAGACCATTCTTTCCCAAGAACATCTTAGTATCAGGATTATGTATTAAGTTGGCAAAAAAACCCTCAGAGTGTTTCAAACCATTTGTAACAGGAAAAAGTATTCCCACCCAGTACATTTTCCAAATGTTTTCCATAATTCTGCCAAAGCACACCCTGAGGAATTTGTCTCTTCATTCCAGTTCAAACTTACTACGCAGTGAGGCCAGACTCTCCCTGCAGACACATATCTTCTCTTGGAAGAGAAACGGATTCATCTTAATTCCCTGTTTATCTAATATGTCCAGTTTTCATTACACATTGATTTGTCCACTGCTTATTTCTGCACAGCAGATAGATGTTAATGTTTAAACGGACTGAACTAGTTATATTTGTTGTGAGTGTCTGCATTACACTGCAAGAAGAGGACAGAGAGGCAAGGCCTCGTGCTACAGCTGGGGAACAACTGCATAAGATGACGCCAGAAACTCTGCTGGATGCTGAGGAAGAAAGTCACAGCATGGTGCTGAGAACCTGCTGCTCAAGAAGGGATCATGCCCTTCCCTTCCAGGGAAGGGTAGGGGAAACCACACACCTCTCAGCAGGGACAAGGAAAAACTTCCCCATGACTATCGCAGGCTGTGTGGAGTTTGCTACTATTCCTAAAATGAGTAAGTTGACTGGAACCAGACCTGGAGCAAGGACCTGTCCTGAAAGGATGCAGGAGAGGAAGCAGGAGGAAACAAAAATATCTAAAAATCTTTTCCAGTCATGCTCTATCTCACCTATAATGTATTTAAAGAGTTCATTAATTCAATATTTAATAAATCTGGCTTTTTCATTTTAAAAAAACGGTTTGATCTTTTGAAGAGCTTCCTATACAGAAAGGCTGGAACAGACTCATCTCCAAGTTCTGGCCACATCAGATTCTATGTGGCCATTGCCAAGGCTAAATGGTGACAACAGCAGTATCTTTATGCTTCTAATCCAAGGATACAATTATTGATTGGTTTTATTTCAACATTACATCTAACTACGGAGAAATTGATAAAGTGTTCACAGTAAGGAACTGAATTTTGAATACTGTCCCCCTAGATTTATTGCAATGACTCCTACTCAACTGTCATTTGTCACTAGTCCAACTGAACAGAACATTTTATCAATGGCTCCCGTTACATCCATTTGGTCCCTGCCCTCAAAGGCAGAAAGGTTTGATTTGCGCCTTTTTCTCCCTTTCCCTCTAAAAAATTTGTAACTACGGTTGTAATAATGGTTCCACACAACTGAATTGACTAAGTTATGCAAAACACTGGTTTTCTCATGTTGCTCAAAGCAATTAAACAGTGAAATAGAAGGTTTTTCCACGTATATTAAGAAACAAAGTTGTCATTTCTAATATGATTGTTTCTATTTCAGTAAAAGGTTACCTAGATGGCATCACCTACCTAAACACCACAGAACCCTGCTCCAAAAAGACTTATGTATGGCCTTGCGTTGGGTATGGTAAATATTGAGCCCATTATCGTGGCAAACTGAGGCACACAAGACCATTCCTGGGGTCTCAGCATAAAGACCGTGGTAGTACTCAAGTACTGTTTATAACACTGAAGTAAGATTTGTTCCATAATTAATGCATGAAGTAAGTTTTCAGCCCTGTATAAGATCAGGAATGCTCTACATGTAGTAGCTTGAATAAGGAATTAATCTTAGCAGCCACGGACTGTTCTGCTCCCAGGACTTTCATCAGCCAAGTTGTTTTGCTGTGCAACTCTAAAGCTAATGGCATCCTTTCAGAAATCAGAATTAGTTATCTTCTCACAGGGTTGGTCTAATCATGCTTTTAACCTGGTGGTTTTTTTCTTTTCTCTGGGGTTCCAAACCTGCAGCAACTGCCTTTTCACCTGCTGTTTTCTTCAGCAGTCACACTTTTCACCTGTGGTTCTGTTTATTGGCAGGTTTAGGAATATGTCTGGAAAGTGTTTTGCAGACAAAAGCAGTCACCACTCCACATCAACTGGAAGCTGCATGGATTAAGTCAGCGCAATACAGAAATCAAGTCAATAAACCTACTGAAAGGCGTGTAACATGCACTCGAATTCTGTTTCATGTGGCCCATATTGCCACAGCTTCTGGTTGGCTCAGGGCTGGCCTGGCAGACATTCCTGTCTGCCTGAAAAATGCAGGAGACAAGATTTATCTTCTGTTGCGTATCTGCAAACATCTCCAAAAGCTATTGGTAAGAGACCTGCAAGACTGAAAAATTTAAAAATGGACAAAGAAATTTCTTAAAACAGTAATTTAAAAAATATACATTCTTCATATTAAGGGTGTGTTCATATCACCATTTTCATTTGTATGAGGACACACTTCCATAGCAAATCCCTTGAACAGATCAGAGCTCGTTGGCAACACACTGTCCTCAGCATCATGTTCTAGTCTACATATTTACTCTTACTGCTGGCTAATCGAGAGCATCATTTGTTCTTGGGAGGCTGAACACTCATCTCTGGTAGAGCTCCCTGGAAAAGAAATCCGTTTTATTGTGTTCCACAGTTTGGCAATTTGCTTCTATGATATATTTGGAGAAAGATCTTTTAGCAGCAGTATTGGGGGAGGTTGGAGGGGAAAAAAAATATTGTTAAAAAAAGTAGCATTTCCAATTGCTATAACCATTAACCATTTCAAATGTTTAAGTAGATTTTGTCCATCCCAGTGCTTTTTTTTTTTTTACAAGCTAAATTAGAGAGCTTGATGGAAAGGAGGAGTTGAACTAATGGTGGAAAAAAACCCCCCACAAACCATCTCATCTGTGGGTTCAAGCCTTGGGTCCAAATCTCTACATCACCAAAACCATCAAACATTAGTCTTCACATTCCAGGTGAGTATCAAGCATTTGCTCACATGGGATTGGTCTCTTAGATTACACAACCAAAAACATCTTTGGAAGAGTGCCAAGCTGTCAATGAAAACACACCTAAAAGCTGCAATTCTCTGTGCAACGACTTGACCTCATCAAACCAGGTACAAAAGCATTCACTAACTAATCCAGTCATTCTAAGTTATGTAAATGCAGCTTCTCATACAAAATTTTTTCCTAAAATTTTATTTTGTTTGTGTTCATTTATTAAAAGAATTTAAACATTCCAAGGAGGGCTCAATAATCTGGCAATAAAACGTTCCTCAAGTTCTCCACTACATCGCCTCACCATCTTGTTTTTCCTGTTGGTGTTACCATCACCCCACACCCTCAATGGCCACGTCTTGTCCGTGTGTTGATCTGGAGCCTTTGTTAAAGCACAGCATGAGATTCAAAGGCACAGTAATTAAAGCATGAGGAAGATTGCCCGATTTCCATGAGCTAAACACTTTCATTATTTACTACTACTTTACAGGCAAAAGGGCAGAATTATTCATGATAATGGAGTACATTAGGCAAGTCATCTTTCAATTGGTTAAACTAATTTAAGCTTAATTGATTTTTCTCGAAACAGTTTGCATAGACTCCTAGAAAACATTAACTGTGAATACCCCATTTATGATTTCTATAAAAAAATACTGCCTTGTCTAACTTTGTCATTGTTCAGGAATTGGTGTATTCCTATGAACAAGGTCATTCCAGATTCTTGGAACCAATCCCAACTATAATTCTGATATACGTGGTACTTCTTGGTCACTCTGAAGGGAAAGTGTAGGTCTTGTACAAAATGAATTAACACATAACTTAAATATTTAAAACTAAATAATATTAGTAATTATTATTTAACTATTTAAAATACATATTTACTTTATACACTGTATTCCCCGTACAGGAAAAAGTTTCCCCCTAAAATGTACGTCAATATTTTGAATCTATTGAATAAACAGCACTTTCACTGAAGTGTTTACATTATGCCCAAATATGACCCATGAGTAATGCTGCTGTACACACAGTGCAAAATTATTTACAAAGTCAGAAAATGTTACATAAAAGCTTGTCAGGGACTCAGAGCTTCACTCCTGCTCTAGCTGATGAGCTGGGATGAAATGGTGTTTCTCTGGTATGGTTAACTTTTGCATATGCATATCTCCATGGATAGACGTGGTTTATTTTACACAACTATTTAGCGGAGTTCAATACAGCAGTTGGAATTAACTCTAAAGTCAGTTATGTTATCTGGTAGATGGAATATAAACTAGTTACTCCAGATTTATCAGTTGCCACACCCTAATGTCAACATGAGTCAACACTGATAGTTTAAACAGACCTCCTAGAACCTGGAAGATGGATAGAGGCTAAAAAAGACAAAGCTTTTCTAAAACACAATTCAGACAAAATGATCTTTTTACATCTGTGAAACTTCTTACATAAGAAACTGATAAAATCATACATGTGTTCAAGCATAATTTCTACTTTATGGTTTGGTTTTTTCTTTTCTTTTGGTGGGGAGTTTTTCTGCTTTGTTTTGTTGCTTTAAAAAAACCAACAAAACCTACAAACCAACATTCCCCTGTTTGTATTCAAATTTAGCCTGAAGGCAGAGACTATTTTTTTTTAACAAGATAAAGGGGAAGCGAAGTAAATCGAATTTGCTGCACTTGAGACTTTGTTCCATTCACAAGAAGCATGTATTTGGAGAGAAGTTTGATCAGTACATCAAGACCTGGTCAGACCCATTCTGGTGTGACGGAACAAAATTAGCAGATCTCTACTGATTTTAGGCCCTGGAATTCAGCCACAGGGAAGCTCTGTTACCATAGAAGACATTGCAATTGGAACAAAGGAGTTTCCCCTCTTTACATGTAACTATCAGCAAGCTAAATAGTAAATAAAGCAGGTTAACTCTTTCCTGGAAATACACAAGTAGGTGACTTTTTGCCCTCTCATCCTCGGCAGTCTTCTACAACAGGTCCAGGTCTCCAGTTATAATTCCTCAAAGAAAACAATGCTAGAGATAAAGCTACTCAACAGTAGGGAGTGCCTTAAAGTTAACAGTAACTGTGTCTTGACTACTTTGATCACCACTACATAAAGCAGCATGAAGAAATGGATCCTGCGCCAGGACCACTCAGAGCAAACAGTGAAGTCCTGTATGACAGAAGCATTGGCATTTAGAAGCACATTTTCTGCAACTGACCCTGACCTTTAAGATAAATTCCCCCAAAACATTAAGAGTGACTCATTTCTCTGTGTTCTCCTGGGGGAATAATCTCTCAATTTAAGCTAGGAGATTTGCTTAATAAATTAATCACCACTACAGAGTGTTAAAAGCTTGAAAAATACCTATTAAAATCATTAGGTACTAAAACTACACTCCAAGTCGTTATCAGATCACTGTGTAGGGGTAATTGCTAGAGAAATGTTGCTGCACGCAAGAACATACACTTCTTCAGCTAGAAGAGGGTTTTGTTGTTATATTGACCCTGCTTCTCTCGCCAAATCAACCTGAGCTTCAGAAGATTCTCTTGAAAAATTACTAAAAAAAAAAAATCATCATTCTTCATGTGGTCAATAAAGTCACTGCAGAGAGCAAACACACAAATGGAACTCCTGCAGAATGTCCCTTTCACCTGAAAGCAAGCTCAGATAGATAACACTGTTCAGGATGGAAAATTGACTTAAGGTCTTTACAGAAGGGGGGGGGGGGGGTGGGTGTGTGTATAAAAAAATAAGTTGTGAATCCAATAATGTTTTGTTTGTGAATATTTTGGACATTTCTTGTCCTGACCTCAAGGTATGTTGCTCTCAGGACCTGCATGCCGGTGACAGTGGTAGAAAGAGCAACACAAAACAGGAAAACCATTCAAGAGCTGAAGATCAGGCTATTAGCCAATAAAGCCTGCACGTATGTTGTCAAAAAATGGTGGCCAGATGTTAATCCATGCGATACCTGTGTGTGCGTTTTATTTTGAGGTCCCATTCCACCTACCATCCCTCTACCATGCAGTACAGGTACTGCCCAGTCAAGATCAGACCCAGTCACGTGGAGATGCTGTAATGGATTTCCCTAGTCACCAAGCACAGATGTACACACCCGTGTCATCCCCCTTCAAACCATTTCTAAATCAGCTCGCTAGAGCAAATCTTGATCAAAGATAAAATACAGCATGCCTGATGGTGGTGGTGGGGAGGTCTTTCACAACATATTTCCACCACCACCACCCCCCAAGAACATTCAGTGCCTGCCTATCACAACACCAGCATAAAAATAAAAAACCAAACCTTTCACACTGGATTTTGGAGTACTTTTCGCTTTGGCAACACAAATACTTTCACATCTCAGTTACAAAAAACATTGTGGGATGCACAGGTTACAGTTCACCGAGACTGCCATCGCTGGAAAGGAATTTAAAAGCTCTGGGCAGATAGGTCCAACAGCAAGACAAAACTGGCAGCGTTTTACAAACTGTTTGTGTGCCAAAACAACGACGTCAGCCCGTGAGTCAGCTGTACGCCTCTATGTTCCCTGGCACACTAGGAAATCAAACCCTCATCACTGCTACTACATGGGGACCAATAATGATATTACTGATACTACATTCATGCTCAAAGTCACAGCAGAGGTATCTGAAGCCTTATATTAGCTTCCCTGTGTTTTCTTACTTCACCCACTGCTGTGTAAGGCAGAGACAAAGAAAGTTGCAACACAGATTATATATTCATCACAGCTAGTACAGCCTAATACAATAAAGACAGTGTCACTTGTCACTCGTGGAGCATGAGATGAAATGATGCCATCTGTGAGAAAAAATATAATGGGGAAGTGAGTCATAGCATGCTGATAAAATGGCACAGCCTCACTGGAGCTGGAAGGAAAATGATGGAGGAAGGGCAATCAGAAAGCCACAGCACTACTGATTACCTCAACTCATACAAAGACGCAGTTTGTTTTAGTCTACAGAAGCATCACTTGATAAACCTGCTATGCACACCTGCGCTTTTATCGTGGGTTTATTGTATCTGCTAAACACACCGGCATTTTTATGTCTCTGCCTGCAGGCCCTGCAGTAGCAGGGCCAAGGATATGTTTAGAAAATTAGAATATCATCAAGCAAATTCATGTGAAAAATCAATAGATCACTAATTAGCATTTAATTCATTCCAAAATACACTGTTTCATAGTTGATGAAACATATCAAGTATTCGCAACTTGCAAGCTTCCAGCATCTGGATTTCCTTTTAGGAAGTTCTCCATCCAAAGCGAAAAATCTCACACGAGGCCCATACTCAAGATAGGCATCCAAGTCAAAAAAAAAAAAAAGAGTCTTTGAATTCTATTTATCATTCTGCTTTTTTATCAGTTCTATTTCATAGAATTCTACAATAGTTCTATGCATATGAGGAGTAACATAAGCTTAAAAATCCAGCTACACATTATCTTTTAAAAGAGAGGTACATTTTCTCATTCATGTAATTCTTTTTAAAATTATATAAACAAATGTTTTGCAATATCCAACAACACCTGGTGTGCAACATGCTTCATTACTATGGAGGAAAGTCTGTGTTTTTTTTATTAACCCACCTAAATTCACGCTGCCAAACAGGCTTCAGCCTGGCCACAGATGCTGAACTGGCAAGGTGCTAATCCCAGCTTTGTTTAGAACAAACAGAAGGTTGCAACTTTGACCTTCAGCTACCAGGTTGAAGGTCAGTCTCTGAAGCCAATTTCTCATTGTTTCTCACTGCTGTGCACATCACCCTAAGAATGTCTGATCCATGTACTCCCAACAGAAGATAAATGCATATATGAAATGTTTTTAAAGATACTCTTGGTGTAGTAACTCAGAGCCCATCGGTTAGCGCTCTGTCATAGGTAACAGTAATCTGTACCTTACTGCATTAGGCTGCTAAAGGAGACATCAGTGATCTGTTTTGTAACAGATGGTTATTTCTAAAGGTGAGGGTTTAAAATCCTACATCATTCATCACCAACAGACTCTAAAAAAAGTCATAAGCTACAGCATGTTTTAGTAAAATCTTACCAGCTACCAGCAATTCCATAGGAAAAGTTCACACAAACGCCACTGGACCGCATTACACATATACATTCACATCAGGTGGTCAGATACTGTAAAATCAATTACTGCCTGTTGCCCAGATACTTGATGAGTTGCTCAATACATGAATATAGATCAGATTGCTAAACCCTTGCTTGATGTTGTAAAGATATTTCTGTTCTCCTTTATGTCATACAGCATTATTGATTTAGGTTACTAGTTTTTGTACAGAAGCACTGAAAAAATGCTTCCCTTCACCTTCGCCAGACTAAGCTACAGGTCTGCAATTACAGATCTCTAAAAGATACAAATCAGTGTTTTTGCCGTGACAATGGAGAGATGACTGAGAAATGGGTACCCTGTTTGTTTGCTTTAAAAGATTTAGTAATATACACTTAACATTTGTCTGCTTATAAGGACCTTAATAGAATAACTATTTCTTTTTCATTCTTATATCAAATAATTTCAAAGAATGAAACTACTAATTCTACATACCTGAATAAAGCCATTAAGGTGACCTAACAATTTGGTCACTTATAGTAAAGTCACCACAGTTATAGGAGTTGCTGGTCCTCAGCTAAGCCTTAGACCAACGCTAGGTGTGTTCCACATGCAATATGGATAGTGCTGGCTGCAACCACCCTGCAGCAGAGAGCAGGTAACCTCAGCTAGTGAGCAGTGACTTGGTGTCTTACAGATCACATCACTTATGACTAATGTCAAACACTCTACCACGTCCATGAAAACTGAATACCAGTAACAGTGAACTGCAATGAGTTCAGTCTTTGAATTTGCCAAAACCTGCAAATTCAACCCAGGAAGTTAGCTAAAAATCCTGCAGGCTGTGGCAGGGAGAGAGGTCCTTTCTGAACAGCACTCTCCTTGAGACACCAGCATCCTAACACAACTCAAACTCTCATGCCTCAGCAGGGTTTGTTGTATGGTAGACCCACAGTGAAATGTCACTTTTATATGTCTCCAAAGGCAGCAGCTGTCCACCAGTACTGAACATTCAAAGAATCGGGAAGCCCATGCCTGCTGTCCCTCCCCAGGACAAGTCTGTCATCTAGTCACTGCTCCCACCTTGCTGCCTCCCCCGCCTCCTCTGCCCAGGTCTGAGTTAATGTTTTTCCAAGCAGATGGCTGCTGCTGGTAAATAGATAAATTATAGCCAGCAGAAATCATGAAGCTTGGGATCGCTGCCATGGTGAAAAATTGAATCCTCAGGAAACAATATTATGTATAACTTAACACTGTATCTCAAAAAATAAAACAAATTTTTAGAACCCAGCATGCTTTACAAAGAAATCTAACAACTCCCTTTCTTATGCCTGAAGCTTTGCAATCAATAGGTTTCTGAACTGTATTTTTTTCATTAGTCTTATGCTTCCAAATATAATCTATTATTTGGCAGCAAAGGCAGCAAAACATTTGTTCCCTTCTCAGTACAGCTGCAACCAATTGGCTTTAAAAAAAATGGTATTGGAGATCCAACAGTCCTCTATCATGTTGATTTTTCCATGGTAACAGGGTTGTAATTTTTCCTTTGGGGTGGGGTGGTAGGAACAGGATGAAGAAATGCATTTCCATTGTTCTCTTTCCCATTTCTCATCCCTCCATACACTGATAGAAGGGATTAGACTAAATTCCAGAATTGCATGCTAGGAAACTTATTGTGTAATTGTATAAAACAATGTTTTGTCTTTTTCATTCTCAGGCATGCAAACAAAAACTCCAAACTGTGTCACTATAGCTAAACCTGAAGAGCACACTGGAGAGTTTACTGTAGCCTTTTACCTAGAATCTCTGAGAGGAAACCAAGCAGCTATGCTCCCCTTTTGGATACAGGACAAGACACTGAAGATGGTAACGCATGTAGGTTACAGTGGTATTTACTTAGAAAAAAAGAACAAAAACTTGCTGTAAATTACTTCAGGATTAATACTAGTACTAGGCTAGAAAGCTGGCCATGTGAAAACTGTGGGCACCTAGTTATGTTGTCAAATGGACAATTTCAAACAAAAGGTGGTATTTTTTGTACTATATACAAAATATTGAAACCAGTATAGTACACTGATTAGTACAGAAATATGGCATAGTATGTGCCCAACTTAATACACTCAGATTCTGGCAGAAAACACAAGAAAAGACCAAATATTCACTGAAAATATCTGGCTTTCTCAGATGGCCAGAGCCAGTCAAATGCCAGACCTGGACTACACTTGCATCTCAGACCAACAGTTTCAGAGCCACCAGCCGCAGCAGCCTGAGATGTGATAAAGGCAGCTTCATTTGTCAGCCTAACTGCAGCAGGCACCAAGGGTTTACCAGGTCAGCCCAATCCTGCTTGAATAGCAGAGGTAAAGAAAACCGCAGAACAATTCAGCCATTTGGTACCTGTAGTTTAAAACTATAGACCCTGCACACACTGGAGTAACAACAACGGCAAATTCATGTTAAGGTTATTGTGTTACTGAATAAAAAAATAAAAAGAAAATAACATCCCAAAGTGAAAGATAGCAGATGACCTCACAAGCCCCAGCTAGGCACTTGTGACAGGGGGAAGGGAATGCCTCCCTTTCTATATTGCAACACACCTCTGCAAAACATTCAAGGAAAAAATGCAGAATGCCATTTTGCAGAGAATCAAACACAAGGACATTCATTAGAGCCAAGTGTTTCAGAACAATAGGACTCATTTGTCAAATAAGAGGCAACTTCTGTTTTGATGTCAAATTAAGGAGGAACAAACCCAACAAACCCATGCAACACCACAAGCAGCCTGAGTGGCAACGCAATTGCTGTTCGGTAACACTTCAGACAAGGACCAGAAGGGTTGGAGGAGTTTCTCTCTCCAGTGGGGAACAAATCAGTAATGCCACATCAGATCTTCGACCTCTCGAAAAGTATTGACTTGATAAGCTGAAATTTCCCACCAGGTTTCTGTGAATTTTGTGAAGTTTACTAGGTGTATGTTTGGAGCCTAATATATTAAAATGAGTTAAATGATTTATGTAACAGGTGAGACAGCAACTAAATGAAGTTGTATTCTGTTGCTTGAAATCCATCCCAGTATCTGACACTGATTCGTCTGTTTGACTTGATCAATATTTAAGCTAGTCAGCTTTGACAGACATTTCATAATGTAGTTTCTAGCAATTGTTCTCCTTATCTATAATAAATTTTCCTGTAGATTATAGTTTAATTAGATATCCAGAGTATTCCTACCAGCTGAAATACACTAAGACAAGCAGGATTTGACAGTATCATTATTTATCAGCCAGTGTAATAAAGAATTAAAAAGACATACAGATGATGTAAGTGTGATCATTTTTAGGAGTTAAGAACAAAAGGAAGTTAAAATACATAATTAAAACAATACAAAAGAACAGACATCGATCAGAAAATACTCTCAGGGCATCAATGAGTAACTTATCAAAATAGAGACATAGTAAACCCAAGCCATAACAGTGTCAGAGCAGTCCTGAGTTCATCAACAGTCCTGTCTGCAAGGCACCTATGCAGGAAAGCTCTTTGGAATAAGGAGAGAGATTCCTCTGGGTTTTCCACCTCATCTGCTGTCTTGCAAAGCCAAAAAAAAGTTTTGCTGCCTTCATCCCCTGTTAGCACTGCAAGTCAACAGAGACTCTTCTTGTGAAAGCAGACCGACTGCCCAAATTTCAACCAGTGGAGCCAGAACAAACATACTGAAGGCATCAGTTTTGTGTTAATGCAATTACAGCTTCACTTTCAGAGCATGACAGGATTGTGTGGCAGTCTCATTCCCTGAGTGAATTCTCAGGAAAGGCAACTGAAGGAATATTTTAAAAAAAAAAAAAAAATCAACTCACACTAGATACAGGTTTCTTCGATCATTGCACCACATACAAGGAAACCTATAGAAACATTTTTAAAGTCACTTTGAGGAACACAAGCTGATGGTAAACAGTGTCAGCTTTCACCTTTACTGTGTGATTCACAGCAGATGCCTCATGGCTGAGTCTCAACAAAACACCGCCGGATCCATGTCCCACCGGTGCTTTAAAGGTTTTAAAGTACAAAATACCACAAGGTAGATTATGCAGGTTGGCGGCATATGATGATCCATACTGACATGATATGTACTCCCCTTATCTCAGTTATAGCTACCAATTTCAATGCGCACAACAGATTTCCTTGCATGCTCAGTGTGTTTCTGTACAGTTTATTCTGCAAAAGAACATCTGATTAATTGTACTGCAGCCAAAGACTGAACTTCAACATCACCAAATTTTCAGAAAAAACCACAACAACAAAACCCAACAAACTCTTAGAGCTACCCAAGCTTATACTACTACAAAGTAAAGCATGTGTTGCGTAGAGAATGTGTGCTTGCAGGAGACAGCATTTACTCACAGGCATCACTGCTGAGCTACTATTTTCAGCTGTGATTTCTGTTGTCTGGAACCCTGTATGAAAAAACACATACACAATGCCACTCAACTCCCTTGAGCAACTATCTACAGGTACTAAAACACTGATATAGAGTGATGACTGCCTTAATGCACCACGATGTCAAATATTTCATCATTTATTAGAAATTATTAAAAATGTAAATTTTTGAAGAAAATGTTGAAGGACAACACGTGAAAAATATTTTTTTCAAAGTATCAAGCAGCTACACATTTTTAATAACTTGTTCCATACCTTGATTTCTTAAAAAGTTTATATTTGCTTGTTTCTAAAAATGGACTTTAACAATTTTTTTATATGATCATGAATATTTCAGAATACCCTTTGGAAACAGACTATTCTGAAAAAAAAAATTGAGACAAAACCCAGAGATTTAAGAAACAAAAGAAAAAAAAATCCTAACATAAAAAAGGAGGAAGTCAATTTCAAGTACTTTTTGAAGTTAACTGAATTATTCAGTTGTGTCTATGAGGAAAAAAATGTAGAGATTCAGTAGTAACATGGGACATAATTACGTTTTTCAGTCAGAAATCGCAACCTTAAAAGTTATGAATCAATATAAATAGCAAAACTATTGACATTTCTATTTTCCTTTTTATTGCTAGAGAAACACTAATTAAATTAAGCATCAGTTAACACTCCAGTAAATAAATGCCTCCTCAGTAATATTACATCCAATCTGAAAAGAGTTTGCCTCATATGGCAGTAACATAAGTGTTTCAAGACTTCAGTTTTGATACCCCAGTGAATTATAGAGCGTGATTCCTTCTTCATAGTTGCACTGTAGCAGCATATGTATTTAAAAAGTGCTGAAAATTAATTTAGCTTAAACTAACGGCCCCTATTCTTTTCTTCAAATTCTGTAAGTCAGTCTATTGCCACAGACAGTTAAAGGGTAATTGGATGTAATTCACTTGATTTCTTCCCGTGCTCTTGTGCTTGGGGTCTCATCGACAAGACACACAGGTCACATAAACCTGAATTTCTGTTTGGATTAATTACATGTCTAAAGAGTTTTGCACAACCAGCATACACTTAACAGGTGCTTCAATTAGCACCAGGGATTTTCAAGGTCTTAATGTAACTGTTTTCTAGCATCTCATGCAATTTTCCTTTCACAGTATCACCCTACTTTGGAATAAAATTTCAAGGCTTGAAGAGTTTGCTTCACTGTAGGCAACAGAGCAAGCTGACAGAACCACAGGACAGGGAATGGAGGACCTTCCCACCTCGGAGCAGAGACCACCTACGCACTGCTTATTCCCCCTGCAGTTTAGTGCCCCTTATCATGGTTTTGCCTTTTTTTAAAACCACATTGAGGGTGAGAACTACAAAATTTAGATCACATTGTTACTTGCATAACGCTGCATTCCTCTTCCATAATTTCACTGCATCACTAGAGTACTCCAAAAGATAATGATATTGCTGCTAACATACCATCATGTGTCACCCAGAGATGAGCAAAATCGAGCTTTACAACAAGGCCTGCAACCTCTAGAACCTTTATTAAGCTGACATTATTTACTTGACTGCTCATCACCCTCTGTGGAGTCTCATTGCTTCACTAAAATTAAGTTATTCTACTGTTAGACAACTTCATACAGTTAAGAGTAGAGCTACAGCCTTTTCCCTGGATTCTTCAGTTGTGATTTTTTGATAGCTCTATGTCATGATGTATTTCTCAAAATAATTGTTGGATTTGCACAATTCAAATCACTCTGCTCTTTGACCTTGTTCCTTGGTAGGAACACACTTTAATTCTCAATAATCATGCTGCATTTATGTGCTGAAGTAACAGAACTCAAACATACACAAAGGGCAATCAAATCCTCACAGAGTTCTTGAAACTACTTCACAGTTTCCTAGTTACCCTTCTTTGCTTGCACTTCCCACCCTTCACCACCCACCACTCCCAACAGCACACATATTGCTATGACCCTACCTCCCAGGACGGTACAAGGTACCTAAAGAGGTGGCAGTGTCAGTGCTCATCTAATTTTCCTCCCCTAACACATCAACAAGATCAAAAGTAAGAGTTACTGAACAAGTAAGCAAACACTTTTTCATTATTCCAGACCCTCAAAAATAAATTCAATTTGTCACATGCACAATTTCTACAGAAAACCCACATGGCCCCAGTAACAGCCTACTCATTTTCACTTGGGCTTACCTGGTATAGAAGTTCCTTATGGCTATCACTACTGACAGCTTGTTAGCAATCTCAGCTATGACTATCTCGAGTAACAATCCCTTGTTTACTCACACTTTTATTTTATATCCTCAGAGTTGACAATAAAAGCAAATCAAAAGTAGCAGCTTCTACCTACCACACAAGTTTGTGTGCCTTAATGTACTAGATGTATTGAAACATGCTACATCTCCACATTGAAACAGCAGCAACTTATTTTCAGGTATCATGCTGTAATTTCTATACTACAGTAACAGATGCACAAGACTGATACTTCCCACTTATGAATAGGAAAACCAGAGGATCTACTGCAAGAAGCTCTACACACATCAACTAAGAATTGGAATTAAAGGTCAGACACATCTCTCGGTGAACTCAGACTACAAAAACTGGGTATGTTCTCTTACCTTGTATTGGTGGCACATCACAACAGTAATCACCACATGCTTCAGAAGTAGCCAAAGATTAGAATTATTCTGAAGACAGAATTATTCTGAATAATTCATTTCATGGTACATAAGCATAAGAGACACTTATTCTGGTTTTGCAATGAAATCCAGCATTGCTGTTTGGAATACCAAAGCAATGCATGTCATAACCGTAACCACGGCTGGGGGAGAACAACCACCTGACAATTATAGTTTAGTCACGCTATTACAAAATACAACACTCAATTATACAGCATTCCTTAAGCAAAAAGAATGCTAGTAAAGTCTAATCAAGCTACAGCTGTATTTTGCAGTTATCAATAAATCAGTTAGCATAACTACATGAAAGGAAAGCTGCCTGTTTTCAAGGGATGACCATTTTAAGCTCTGTTTGCAATACAATTAATACAGGATTGTTTATAGGACAGAATGGTCTGCGCCATCCACACGTTGGTTTTTGTGGGTTTTGGTCGGTCGGGTTGGGTTTTTTTTTTTGATTATTTGATTGTATGACTAGCTAAAATTAAGTATTGTTACCTACATAAATGAACAGAAAACAAGGTGAGTAAACTTCACACTTCCACAACGACCAGTTCTATTTTCTTTATTTCTGCAGATTACCTCCCCTTCAAGATTTCTCCAATATGAATTCTTGAATATGAAACACAGCCATATCAACAGAAAGAACATCCTGACTCATCTTCCTGCAAAGGCCCAACTATTCTAGAAACTTCCACGCTGTGCCAAGGGTACCTAATCCTCAAAACATCTGTACCAAACAAATAAGAGTTGTTTAAAAACAAAAAAAGGGTTCCAGTATCTTATTTGCAAGAGCACTTCCCAAGAAATGTTACCTTAGAAACAGTTTAGCTATATAAGGGCCCATGCAAATGACAATTAAAATTGTTAGAACAGTTCAGGGACTAGGTCAACATCTGTTGATTTGTACATTTTTCTGGACTGCTGCATAGAAGTTCATCTAAGTGTTACTGAACTTGAGTTAAAATAGCAGTAGTTTAAATAATTTACCTGATTTCAGCAGGAAAAAGATCAGTACTGCACCTCTTTTGATAAGGCAGCAACTTTCAGAAATTTAAGCTACTCATAGCTGCAAGCAATCATAGGAATATATTCAAGCATGTGATCAGTCTTCATTGTATAACAAGCTCCACAGAGATTGTTATTAGTCACAGATAATAGTTCCTACTGTTACAAAAAAATCTGTGCTCAAAATAGTACCTCCCAAGGAAAAAATTCATTGAAAAGGCAATGAGATTTGGGATGACAATCATTAAGTTTGAGAATAGGGAAGAAACATTGAGAGCTTGCCGACAATCATCTGACATTTAAGGAAAAATCAGCAAAGCAATCGGAATTATCTTCTAAATTATGTTACAGATAAGATACTAGAGCAGAGGGAAAATACCTTGTGTACTACAGAAAAATGAATAAGTTCACCATTTTAATTTAATTTAACTATGAAAATACTGCTTTAAGCTCAAAGTATTAATGTGCTCTAAGTTTTGGCCCTAACAAGTGAGAAATTAATTTTATGGCTTAAATTTTGGAAAATTTTAATAGGATACACTGGGTAGTTCCAGAAGAAAAATCAGCACATCAAATAGCAGGTTCATCACCTCCTAGCAACAGGAACAACTTTAGGTGTGTAATCTTAGCTCTACTGTGCTCTTACCGGTATGCTTTAATGTGGGAAATCTCATTAGCAGGGAAGAACTACATGCTTCCCAGGGACAAAGAGGCACATTTAGTATTTGCTACAGAGGACTAAAAATAATACAAACAAAACCATTCCATTGTTGATAATTCTCAACTTGCCTAAGAAGAAAACAGGTACAGAAAAGGTTGATGGAGTAACATCTGTCCACTGATGACAGCTCTATTATAGAATAGTGTCATCTTAGCTCTCAGTTTCCACAGCAGGTTAAGACCAAAGAGCTGAGACTAGCCACACTGATCATAACTAGTCAATAGAAGCGTAAAACACAAATGTATTTATAAATGCTTCGTTCCTTTAAACCCAAGAAAATTTTCTAGATATTAATAAGGACATAAACCAAAGGAGAGCATGCTCTCCAAAGAAGGTTAAAATCTCTCCTATTAAAATAGTGTTAAGATGTGTCTATGGCCAACTCACTTTCACAGAGCTCTACATGATCCATTAAGAAACACTACTGCAACAAGAAAAGCAAGTAACCACATACCAAGCTAAACATGCTAACAAAATACCCAGTAAACACGCTGACCTGATTCACTAGGATGATTTCTGAAGCGTGATCATGTCTGCATGACTGCACTGCAGAGCTAGATGAAATACTGCTTGGTTAAGCAAGATCCCTTCAGGAAGACACATTGCTCATAACATTTTTATCAGAACAAACATACCTAGAACAAGTGATGCTTCTGCTTGAACTATTATGACAGCAGGTGCAGCATTTAAAACACCAAATGGCTGACATCCAGAGCATGAAGTTACCCAAGCTGCTGTCACCAATTCAGGCTTGTACAACTTGAACAACTGCATTTACCATTCGTGCCTTTAACCACAGAAGGGGGTGTCTAACCTATCAGAGATATCTGTGTGTTTACTAGATTAGTGCATCCACCTTCCCATTTAGTTCACAGGAGTGAGAAAAGTACCTCCTGATCATTCCCACTAGTGGACACACATTGGTTCATACCTTAAATTATTTAAATAAGTTAATCTGGATTTATTTTGGATTCAATGAAACCAGAATGCATGCTCAAGTAACACGCCTGACCTGGCCTAATCACGAGAAGGTTTTTGAACTTACAGGACCCCACTAGAACTAGTTTCAAATAAGCATTCCCTTCCCACCCCAAATGCAGGGATATCATTTGCACCATCTTTACTGCACAGAGCTACATCTACTTCACCACACTTGTTGCTAATGGTCACATAGCCAAAGTTTGATTGTCTTCTGGAACATCTCCAGAATTGAGTTTACTTGTGGAGAATCTTGGCACAATTTCTGCAAAAAGCAAGCCTGCTTCAGCAGAACAGTAAACCCAGGATTCAGCCATCTGGATGGACTGTAGCAGTGTATTGACAATTGATGCTAATACAGTTAAAAGTAACTAAAATGCTTGTGATTAATCTGCTTCATTCACTAATTGTGTTGGTAAGAAAAGATATTATGGTATTGTTCCATGCTTCCTGCATAAAACCAGCATTTACGTGCAAGGTCATCCAAGGACTAGGAACTGGTTTGCACCTTTGTGCTAATATACACTTCCTTTACAACTGCACCTTTTCACATTTAACTGTCTCACACTACTACAAAAACTTGTTCTTAGAATTACAAACACACCTTTGGCATTTCTGAAATAAGTAGCCACCTCCTTTCCCCAGTGCTTTCAGGAAATCACTACGTACTTTTCTTGACTTTAATTAGCTCAAATAAGCAGAATATAATTCTTCTCTAATGTGGCCAAAAAGATTGTGTTAAATTTTGACCCAATTCAAAACTAACCCTTCTCCTTTGAATTCACTGAATTTCTTCAGAGTTTCATCAAATTAACTTTTCAGAGATTCATCATGAGGATTTTTGTGTTTACAGTGACTGCAATAGTTCAGCTTACAGCCAGTGCTTGCTGTTGAAAGGCTGATATTTCAGTTTAACAGGTCTATCAGTTCTAAAGTTTGTAATGTAAAAATCAGAATATAATTTTAAGATTCATGTTTTTGTACTTATTGGCTTTGTGTAAGATTTTACAGCTTGAAAACAAGTGTGGTGGTTGACTCATGGATTGTGTATTCATTATGGACTTGTAAAAAATGAAAATAAGTGGGACCATTAAACTTTTTTTAGTAGGAATAAGTTACCTCTTTAACCTCATTAACTATCTTGGGTGATATTACATCAATGATTCTCAAAAAGATGTTCCAGTGGACTCCAGCCACACAGGAACATTCCACTGTCAGTCATGGTGAAGATTGTTTCAGAGAACAATCTCATCAAGGATTTTTGGCAACAGAACTTAGTGGGAAATGAGACTGTAACTAGAATTGTGAGTGCAATCATCTACAGACATGGTAATCATCAATTTCCATGTAGAGCTTGAACTCTTGTGTCCCTGTGGCCCCGCTACTCCTGCCTGACAACAGGATCCTCTCTCCTTGTGGCTGGCTCTGTCCTCTCAGCCTGTTCTCATCCCTGACCTGCCCATGGGAAAGAACAGACAACTGCAGAGTATCACCGTATTTGCAGGTCCAAAAATGATCATCTTGATAAATCTGAAGTACTCTGCACGTGATCATATATATATTTTAAAAATTGATCTATATTTATAAGAACAAGAATAGCCTATTTCAAAAATACTTCACCCGGCCACTGACTCCCACCTGTCCTGCCTCACTCCCTCAGACTGCTGGAAGCTCTGTTGTCACTGGGAGCAACACTTATACTCCCTAAGAGCAGTTCTCTAGCAGTTCATGTCATTTAGATGACAACTTAAAAGCCCCATTATGTTAGCAACAAATGCTTGGAGTTGATTTAATCCATGTTCTCAGAAAAAAACTTCTACATGGTAAGAAAAACCCAGACTTGTCATTTGATCATGTATTAATAACCATTGATGTATAATTTTGATTTCTCAGTAAATAATAGCAAGCACAGACAAGTATCTACAAACAGATGACAAACTGAAGTTCTATGAAGAGGGCAGAAGAGGCAATACATTAGTGGAGCTCCTGATAGCAAGTTTCTGGGGAAAAAAAAAAAGCTACTTTCAGTTGCAAACAATTTCTGTGCACTGACACAAATGCCTGTATCTCAGTCCATTGCTTCATTACTCTCACTATTAATATTTTAAAATGTTCCCTCCAACATTGTATTCAAACTGAAACATCTTCCTATAATGCATAATATTACCTATCTGATTATAATTTACAGTTTTATAACTGTCTAGCTTTACAGCTCCACTGCTTAAACACAAATACAAGCTAATGGCTTCAATTTTATGCAGCTTTTGAAAGCAACATCTAATCTCAGCCAATATCGAATTTCTCTATTGCAGTTTTATTTGATCTTCCTCTACATGCAGCGTCATTCCATATTTTTCAAGGTGGTTTAGTATCTTGCCTCTGTCAACTTCTATTTTGTGGTTTTGGAAGAATTACAACAGAACTCAAAAAAATGGGTAGGCTTTGGGAATGTTTAAAGCTTTGTCTATCTGAATGACTGTCTCTGCACTAATCTTTTTTAAACAGAAACCTGTTCCACAAGAGCAGCAAGATAAGTACTTTTGTTAAAGCTTATGTTTTGCCTCTTTGCTACTTAATGCTTCAAAACTATTTCAAATACTCAAATTTTATTTCTATGTGCTTAATGAAGAGAAACCATTTCCTTTATTTTGCTACTTCTCCCCGTAAAATAAGTGTTATTAGTGTGCTGCAGATCTCTCCCACACAAATTAAACTCAAGGAAGCCAATAATATTTATTAATCGCACATTATTTTTGTAATAGTTGTAGCATCAGTTGTTTTCCGATCTATGCTTGTCAAATTTTTTTGAGACCAGACTGATTCCAAGCTTTTCTTTTCTTCCATTTGTGCAGCTTTGTATCCCCCAGAACACATAAATACTGACACTACAGAACTCTAATTCAGTCTCTTTTATCACACACGCATATAAACAAACCTACCCAAATGTTGACCTCTTCCACTTTTCCCCCTTAACGACACCCTCAGGAGTTCCCCACTGGTGTTCCCTTCTCTTCTTTTTATTCAGTTACCCCTCAGCTTGAAGGGGCTGTTTCTGTATCCTAACCTCCCCCACGTTGCGCATCTGTTTTCCTTTTTGATATTCAAAATTCATATGCAAGTAATGACAGAAAATCAATCACACAAGAGGTATCTCAAGGAGGCTGTAAAGACTTTAAATGTACTTAGTCTTTCAGTAGATGGTAGAACACATCTCAGTTGCCCAAAAGTCACTGCAATCAGACCAGCATCAAGCCACATGGAAGCACAGCGAACTACTTTGGAGCATTTCTCCTGCAAAAATGCTGAGAAGCCACATCTAATTACTTACTTGTAATTTGATTGTTTTCCAAGAAAGTCAATAGAAGGAAGTACATGGTAACTAAAAATACATACACAAATTACTACTTGTATCCATAATAGGTTGCTGCGAAAAGGAAGGATGTGTTATTTCTGTGCGTTATAGACAGCAATGGGTTAAGCTGCAGCAGGAAGTTTTCTGTTGAGACACTGGGAAACACCTCCCAGTGCTATGGATAATCCAGTCCTACAGAACCTAGTGCTGAAACTTTTATCAGATGTCTGCTTAGCCCCTAAAAGGGAAGGTTGATATTTTGGGGATTGTTCATTGAATTTCACTTTTGGATGTATATTGCCTGGTTCTAGGAATAGTAGTCTGAAATTCGCCACAAATAAGTCATTAAAGAGTCTTTTTAAAGGCATAGTAAAATCCAAGACATAATAAAACAACCGTATAGTGCTGTGAACCCCTCATCTCAGTATAATAATGAAAGTAAGAACATCAATTAACTTCTAGTCCAAGCACAAATGGCTGTCCAGTGATTAGTCCATCAGTGGGAAAAGGAAAACACTGTGTCCTGAAATAAACATCTTCCATCTGCAGTGAATGGTTTAATTACAATACCTTGTTTGTCATGTATACCCCTAATTCATGTTAATTATAATAATCACCACTTGGGACAGTTCTCACTGCGAAACTTGCTTTCCAGCTCCAATGCATGATTTCCAGCTAGAATGCTGAGCACCACCAACCAGGACAACAGACACCAATGGAATTTACAGTAAGAACAGTAAGTATAAGTGTGCTTAAAAGATAGAGAAAGCAATTTCCCAAGCGTACTGCACCAGTCATTAAAAGCCATAGCTTTATGTACCAAAAATGACTGGAAAAGATTCTTCTTGGTAAATGCATTTCTGAAGAGTACACCCTTTATCATTCATTGGAAAACCTGGGAAGGCAAGTAAGACTGTGTAGCTTATTTATGGGCTACACTCACTGATTTTTTTTTTCTTTAACTGTATGAGTAATTCTTTGGCAATGTGCCTGCAAAGTTAAAAGGATGAACATTAAATTAGGTGCAGAACAATTTAGCAAGGACTGCTCAAGCAGCACACAGGAATAAGAATCTACATTTAGAATTTGATTTGGTCTCAGGATTTTAAATTGTGGCAGATGATAATCTATTAGCTCCTGAATCTGTCGGTACTCTGCTGCTAAGTGCTTCATTTAATGCCCCTTCCACAAACACTCCCCATGTCCAGATTCCCATTCAACAGTTTAAAGAAAATTAAGCCCTACAGGTTCTTGTCAGATGATTTTAAATTCTAGACAGAACCAGCCTCCATATCAAGCATGTGGTCATTTATTATAAGTCCACAGAGAAAAAACAAATCTGTGCAGCTATCCACTGCTGCCCTTATTCTATCACTGAAACACAAATCCACCTCAGGACTTGCACCACACTGGAAGCGTGATAATTGAGCAGTTAGAAGCCGAAGAATGAAATCACTCCACCCTACCAAAAGACGCACCATAAGTGCTTCAGGGATTTTAAAACCTAATCCTGAGCGTAGATGTACTGGGTGACAGCGCAGGTTTCCCACCTGATGTCGTGAGGCTCCTCACGAGCACTGAAGAACACCATCTAAATTGTCTTGTGTGCAAAATACAGCACCTTGCAACAGGCGATAAAACGTTGATCTTTGACAGGGTTTTGAGCAGCTGCTCACTCACAAAACAAAGCTATGCTGCTTCACCGCTACAGGAAAGCGGCGACAGTGCCAGGATCACAATGTAACCGGAATGGAAGTACAGACTGGTAAGATCGCTGTCAGCCATGAAGCGTGAACTGGCTAAGTGAAAAACAGATTAAGTTTACAAGTCTGGAAAGGGAGCCTGGCTGTCCCTCCAAACAGAGGTGAGAGAGACAATGGCAGCTATCACGGATAGTCTCTCCTTAACATTACTAAAAGGGAGGAAAATTAAGAATATTTATTCAGTAAGGAAAAAATTTCCATGTTAAATCTTTACTGCAAAAGTTGAGGAAAATCATTTGAAGACTTTTTAAAAAAATTAAGAGGAAACTTGGAGTTGTACATATTTAGTGGCAAATCACTTAACAATAAACACCATTTTAAGTGGCCAGTTATTACTGGTCTTAAGAAAGTAGGGCTCTTCTATTCATACTCTGTCAGGGATCATTATAATGATGTTATAATGAGCCATCTCCAACCTGGCTGAAACTTTTCCTTTTCTAGACACACTTACGAGCCTATTAACTCCAAGCAAAGTGAAAGCTGGAAATTTCAGGAAGATGACAGAATTAGAGCTTCTCACCACTGTACAGTCACACCATCACTAGAAATGAGAGGAGGCCATTACAGAGTCAGGATGTTTCACTGATCTAACATGGAATCCCCCTTTGGTGGTCTCTGTCTTGTTGCTTCCATCATCTAACACTAATTGGTTCCTGTCTTGGCAGATCCAAATGAATATAAGTAATGGAGACTCAATTGCATTTCATTCATTTCAGAGGGAGAACATGTAAGCCTTTACAACCAATAACTGAAAACTCTTTAAAGTCTCCAATTTAAAGAACAAATCTGAGAAATCTAACCTGGATGAATCTTATGAGTTTACCTTATTAGCTCTTGCCTAAACTGATACTTAAAAAAAAAGTTTTACTTTGTGGATTTTTTTTCCCTTTTCCTTTATTAGAGAAATTATTTGGAAGACTAATTGGAATACATGAAATTATCCTTGTGCCTGCAGAGCCAGGATGGGTTTGGGTACTATAAGACCAGCCAGAAAAGGGCTATGTTCATACCTGGAGAAAAGATGCTGCAGGAGGGGGTTTTGTGCTTTGAGAGAAAACAAGAGAAAGTCCATAGCAGTCCAAAAAAAGGAAGCCACCACAGGGCCTTGGTAAAAAAGCTCCAAAGAAAGCATTCAAGTCAGTTCAGCATCATGATTATGTCATTCCATCACAAACAACACAAGTTTGTCCCGGTTTCAGCTGGGACAGAGTTCATTTCCTTCCTAGTAGCTGGTGCAGTGCTGGATTTTGGAGTCAGTGTGAGAATAACGCTGACAACTCACTGATGGGTTAGGTGTGGCTATGTAGCTCTTACCCCAAGTCAAGGATTTTTCAGTTTCCCATGCTCTGCAGGCGAGCAGGAGCACAAGAAGCTGATAGGGAGCCTGGCCAGGACATCTGACCTGAATTGGCCAAAGGGATATTCCACACCACAGGACATCGTGTGCAGTTTATAACTGGGGGGAGCTGGCTGGGAGGGGCTGATTGCTGCTCGGGAACTGGCTGGGCATCGGTCAGTGGGTGGTGAGAAATTGCATTGTGTATCAGTTGCCTGTCTTGGGTTCTCTATAGTTATTTTCCTTTTCACTACAATAACTGTTACTATATTTCATTTCCATTATTAAACTGGTCTTACCTCAACACACAAGTTTAACTTTTTTGCCCAATTCTCCTCCCCCTCCTAATGGGTTTGCCTCGTTCTCTGCACACTGACTTTTCTTCACCTGTTCTGTTCAAAATTATCTTCTCATGGATTACACTTGTACACTTCACAGAATAAGCACCATTATTCCTTAATTTCAATTACTACTTCTGGTGAAAACCTTGCCATTTAGCACAGAACATTATCCTCCATTTAGGTCAACTGGGAGGAGATATTTGTTTCACCAACTATATGTTGGAAGCAGGGGTGGGGGTGGCAGGAAAAGAAAGGAAAAAAAAAATCAGCAGGAGGTACAAGAAGCAAGATCACATTACCACCTACACAGGGATTTGCAGCTAACCTGGCCAGCCCTAAACCGTTCCACTTTGTCTGCATTTCCAACAGGTTCATATTGTGCATAATAACAGTTCCCACCTTCTCTAACACCCACTGAAGTTTGAAAATGAAAGAGAAGTAATTTTTTAAGAACTTGCAATTTTGATGAATCATACTGTGCATCTACCTACTGCAGAAAAGGAAGTTACTTTATGATCTCTCCTACAGAAGTACCTGTACATTAGTATAATGAAAATTCATGCCAAATAACCCCATATCCAGGTAGTGTTTCTAGGGGAAACTGAGAATATGAGGGTCTCCTTGCAAGTCCAAACCTTTGTTTCCATATTAGGTGGCACCTGGTAAGGACGGAAGCTGTACAGATCATTTAAAATGTTGTTCTTATTTTCAAAATGAGAGATCAAGTATCTTCAGTTTAATTAAATGCAGATTAAAAGTTTGAGATTCCTTAACTGAGGTCAATGCATTAATACATTTTCCTTTTGATTTAAAATTAGTTCTACTTAATTGAAATAGTATATAGAAATTACTAAATAGTTTAGAAAAACAAGGAACTACTGGAGACAGTACAGTGAAGGGCTATAAGGATGATGAAGGCACTGGAACATATCTTATGAAGAAAGGCTCAGACATCTGGGTGTGTTTAACCTGGAGAAGACTAAGGGGATCTTACTAATGCTTATAAATATTGGGAGTGTGGTGTCAGGAGGATGGGGACAGACTTCTTAGAACTGCCCAGGGACAGGACAAGGGACAATGGATACAAACAGAAACACAGAAAGTTCCATCTGAGCACAAGGAAAAAACTTCTTTACTTTGAGGGAGGCAGAGCACTGGCACAGGCCACCCAGAGAGGTGTGGAGTCTCCTCCTCTGGAGAGATTCCAAACCCACCTGGATGCCATCCTGGGCAACTTGTCTAGGTGAACCTGCTCTAGCAGGTAGTTGGACTGGATGATCACCAGGGGACCCTTCCAGCCCTCACCACTCTGGGATTCTGCAGTCTTTTGAGTTCTCTACTTCATAAATTGGAAGGAACATCTGCATGCCAACCTTTTCTGCAAGGCAACTAAAAGCAACACTGCAGAACATGAGAAAAAAAAAAGGACAAAAGCAGCTGAGTGCAAGTCTTCTCCTGTTTCTTTGGATAACAACAAAGCATAGGTAACAATATTCCTTTCTTAAATGAAAAGCCTTGAGAAGTGATGAAGGCACGAGACAAAACAATTAAGCTCTCAGGTACTCACTGCCCGACTCTCTGGAACATCCCAGACATCACAGAATTCATAACCTATTTCTCTTGTACACTCCTCACTTATCTGACTGAAGGCTGAGGAGGCACTTATGAAAGCAAGTTTGAAATTGAAGACCTTACCTCCACCAAAACTGTGAAGGTTGCAACGCTGCAAAACCTTTGCTTAAGCATTCTGATTTATGGCACTTACCCCGCTCCGAAGTCTTCTAGAAGAATAATCAAAATTTAATAAGGTATGTGAGTTTGAAGGATCAATATAATCCTTTATTTGCAAAAGTTAAACATCAAATGCTTAGAAATGTCAACCCAGGACCCTCAATCACCTCCCTCAAGCTTCCTGAGCCAGACATGCTTTTATTCTCATTTCTCTGACTCTGAGGTAACACCTCAGTGAGGTTTTTCATCCCAATAGTTAGCCTTTTTTGAAACAACGTAAATTTTAACATCCATAACTTCTTGCAGGAAAGTCCCACACATTGACAGCCTATTTCATCAAGAACAATCCTCAGTTTGTTTAAAGTTCTTCACCTGCACTCTCCTTTCGATAATGCTATCATTCCTCTACAGCGAGAAACCATGAAAACCTCATCTAAGCAGTTCTTGATTTACAGATTCCATAATATTATATCATTGTGTCTTGTGTAAGTAAAAAATGCTGTGCTACCCACACGTTCCTATTATGGGAAGCATTCTGAACCTTACCATTCCTGTTGGTTTTCTTGAAAGTCATCTTTGTTCTTATATAATAATATTTTTGAAATTAAGGTAATTCAAGACAAAGGCACCAAGGATTTTACAATAACATAGCAGATAGCTTGATCTGTTATTTTTCAACAGTGTATGTAAAGATTCTGTCAGTAACTAGATGGCTAAAACTCACACTATGAGTTCTTCATAATTGGTATTTTTCTGTCCCATTCTGTCATTTCCCCCTTCCTGTAATTTCCCCTAAATGAACAGCAGCCAGATATCTATGAAATTCCTTTAAATCACTGGTAGTTCTTTAAAAGTTGGAATAACAATGTCATTTTATAAAATGACAACTTACAAGCAATTTTTACATGACTAGAATGAAACACAAGAGGACTCTTAATATACATATTATTTTAACCATAGAATCACTACCACTTGTGTCTGCATAATCTGGAAGTCACCTAATTATCTCAGAGTTTGTAATTTTCTAAAAGGCTTCTCATTCACCCCAATGCTGCTATTTTGGTTACTGTCTGAACTATTGAAAATGCTGCTAAACTTAAGTCTTGCTACACAGAAAAATTGCTAGCAATAAGTACTGTAAATACTGACTGTAATCAGAAAAATTTGGATGGGCAGCTCAGTTCAAACAAACTTCTGTCAAAGTTCTGTCCCGCATCTTCACAACAAGACAATGTATAACCAAGGTACTAAAAACTTGGTCATACCGAAAGCAGAGGAAGGCAAGTTTTGCATCCCCTTTGCTTGTATTCCACTCCAAATCAATACCCTACACAAGATTCAAAGAATTAAAATATTTTATCAAGTGCAGACTGAAATGGTCACAAGACACAAGTACCAAAGGACCAGTTTTGCAATTGTGCAAAGGACTTCAGTACCAACAGGTACTAAAAGGACTACAGGTAATCTGATCTTGGTTTACCATCAAGTCAAGTGGGACAGTTTTTACCCTGCAGACTATGCATCTTTTTGCAGAAGTTCTCCCTTTTCTCCCCTTTAGAGTCTCCTGAGGAGCAGGTATAGATTGCTGCTCACCCAGATTTTGACTACAAAGGAATTTGTATGAAATCACTCCAAACTGCGTGCAAGCATGCATTTGGTAGTTGTGCTAGGAGTAAATGTTTCTCCACTAAAAAAACCCAGCCTACCACAATGAAACTGCCTCTGCATTTTCTTTTTAGATCCAGCTTAGACTATTTCCTGCAGAGAGCACATTAAATATTTGCAGAACTAGAAAATTAGTATAGATGGTCCATTAGCTTTATCAGTTGTTCAGAGTTTCAAAAACCAGATTAATTGCTTTATTTATACATAATCCGTAATTTTGCATTCGGGCTCAGCAGTTTCACTATACCAGTGATCCTCTTTTCAGAGTCTTACTTTTGCTTGTACACTTTTCTTCATGTCTTACAATATGATTAAACGGGAAATTTCTATTAGTGCATGTGAATCAAAGTTACAGGTATGACCACAGTAAGTCACTGCTGCTTCTGCTTTCAAAGTTATTTTCTAATGGAAAGAAATAATTCTTCCATTTAAATACATTTGAGAAAAGAGTTAACATGAAAGAAAAATCAACATTTGGGAGAAGCCTACCATTAAATATGAATCAAAGTTGCTTTAGAGATGAAAGAAAATACCTAGTCAACTCCACCTTTTATCACATTTGATTAAAATAATGAATTTAGCAGGTCTGTATTAAAAAATAGCTACTCTACATAGTTGGAAACTATCTTTTAAAACTATGTTAGCTTTTAAGGTTTTCAGGATATAAACTGAATTATGTCACTAATGCAGAAAAGGCAACAACTTGAAAAAAGGTGATACAGATAGTATTACGTCAATTTTTGTAGCTCCCTATGAAAAATCACAAATTGTTTCATTTGGAAAGATAACCTCAGAAGGTCATCTGGCTCATTTCCAGCCCCTTCCTACATCATGGCTCAAAACTTGGCTAATGTCAATTTTGGAGCAGGTCACTCAGGAACATGACAGCCAAGTTCTGATACCCCCATAGATGCAGATTTCACATCCTGGGCACCTGTTCCAGCACTGATGACCCTCACTGCAAAATGTCTTGTCTTAGTACCCTCCTGGAATTTTCCTTGATGCAACTTGTATTCGTGATGCCTCATCTATATCAGCTTCAATATTGGCATTGTATTTGGTTTTGAAGTTGAAATCAAGATGAAGAGATTTCTTTTTCTTGCTGGTTAGCATCAAGACTGCGTAGCTGAAGACCCACACTTGTGTTATTTACCCAGGATGATTTTTGCATCTGAACAGATATATCCCAAGCAACTGACTGTTCACGCACACTAGATGCTAAAACAATTATTCAAAATCCTATCAAAAAAGTGCAGTTGCCTGTGGACAGCATTCATTGTGACCACAGTTTCAGTCTCTTTCTCCTCTGATCTCCATCCTTTATTTACATACCACAAACACCTGCTATGTAAAGCTTTGGCCAACCTTTATTTCTCAACAGGGTAGAAATTTGATTTGGGTTTTCATTGAAAGAATTTTACCATTCAAGTGGTAAAGTCATGTTCAGCTCTTAATGCTCTCACTGATCAAGGGAACATGTATTGTTTAACAAGAACCTAATGCCAGTATATTTTGTCACAGAGTGAGTAATTAACGAAATGAGTCATTGCATTGTTTGAACTATGGGCCTTGTAACATCAGCTGTCTAAACTCAGATAAGTATCACTGGTGATGAATCAACATTTATTGTTTCCACTTATAGCCACAAAACATACTATTTAAGGAAAATTTGTAGCTACAGCACAGCCCCCAGCATGTTACATTGTCAAATAACAGCTAGATAATGGCAAATTTCAGCACAGTGCTCGCCCTGAAAAAATGTATTTTTCTTCCCCTTGTCATTTGTGCCATTACAATGCTCCCTAAAAAAATCATTTCCACCCTCAACAACTCAGGGACCTAATTGCATTGCGTACCTTGGGAAAAAATAGAGCCATAGATAAACACAGATGGTACGGATTGATTCAGTAGAATTTCACAGTTCTCTGCATTTCAGTAATCGCTGTTCAGTTTACCTCAATTTAAACACTTGTTTGATGCTTCTGAAATTCTCAGAAAGGGGAAGATAAGAGGAGTTATATTATTGTAAGATAACTATTTATAGGAAGGGCTGTATCTAAATACACCTACAACTGGAGTAACTGAAGGTGCATCACAGTTCTTATACTGAGAAGTCACAAGACTGGTAGAACCACAGCAACTCCAACTTTGCAAACAAACTCAATCTTCAAAATATGAATTCTAGCACTATTGATCAACATAATGTGTTCATGTTCAGAACACAAGAGACTTTAACAAAAAGAATAAATTCATAGCAAAACATGCCATTAAGTCAAAGAATTTGTTCATGGTAGCTCTTGATGCCTATTAGAAACCCAACAGCAAATTTATTCCCCCATAGAGTTCAGAGGATATTGTTTCTAGCCTGAGATGATCATCATATTGAAACACATATAAAAAAAGATAATTATTAGGATTTTTTGCAACCAGTTTGTCTGATGCTCTAGTAACTGTAATAAGTAGCTTATTGCTGGGCATTCCTAATTTGTACAGAAAAACAACAGGCAACCAAACTTATCAGATATATTCAAGTGAACTAACAAAAGCTTACAAAAGGCAATTATCCACAGAGAACTGTTCTGAGCAAGGAATAATATAGGAGAATATATTACACACAGTGTTTCAATATGAACTTTTGTTGCACAGCTTAAAACTATAATTTTGAACATTTTTAGACAGACGACAAGCAAAACTTCAAGAAACTTACTGGAAATGCATAAATTGAGGTCCAGCATCATTAGCCAACACTGTAGAATTAAAATACGATCAGAGTTGATACATACCAAACCAAACCAGCTAGTCATGAGTGTGGGAACTAGATTGCTAGATTCTAACTCTGAATTTAGAAAAAACAAATGTTTTTCACACTACGTGCATCAACCTCATTAAGCAAAGCTGATGAAAGAAAGGAAAAACTTACAACTTTAAGTTATATCTGTTCTCATTATAGCAAAACTTCCTACATAACCACAAAGAAATGCAAGGATTAACAGTTAAATCCATGGGTTTCTTGCTTGCCTCAGCTTACAAGCTCCACAATATAACCTCTTGTCGCAGTATGAGCTCTAACAGCTTTTACCACATATTAGCTATGAAAAGTTGGGAAATAAATTTGGAGTTTATGAAAGTCTAAATTAATTTTGTACCTGGACAACAGTTTGTTCACTATCTAAAATCGTTTGGTTCCATTTATCTGCAGTGTTTAACTGATCATTTCGGAGGTGTCCCTAAATGGAAAATATATTATTCCAGGGCAATATTATTTTCCATTTCACAAAGTGACTGCCCTTGCTGCCTTGTTTGCTTCCCTCATTGCTTTGGATAAGATTAAGTATCCAGAAATACAGTTAACCCCAGGGTTGAAGTATTTAGTTCAGAGAAACTTTGATACAATCAATCATGTTTTGAACATAGGGAAGCAGGCAAAGGGCAAAGTTTTAATTATCATTAGTTAGAAAGCCAGTCCTGATGCACAACTTGATTACCTTTTGCATAACATTCCCTTGATATTTCAAGTTCATTACAAAGATATTTGAATTGAAGTTGTTCTGCATATTGATATTATACGTCCCACAGAAGTTAACTATTTCACAGTGGCACTACACTACAAGCCATTAAAACTACTTTTGTTGGGTTTCCATGAGGAAGAGAGGCAGGGAGGCAGACAGACAGGCATCTTTTTTATAACCATTAGATGCAAAATCTGACATTATCATAAGAAAAAGCTAAAGTTAATATGTCTGTATTTCATAAACAAATCAGTTGCGTTAGAGCTGCCAGGAAAAACTATAATCCCAAAACAAGAAAGAAAAGAGATTAAGTAATCAGTTCTGTTCTATATTGAACAAAGAAAATGATTGTTGCTCAGTAGTGTTTAAAATAAACAAGCAAATCCCCCCAAACCCTAGAACCCAACAGAAGTCCTAAAAAAATCCTATAAACCAAATCCATCTAAGGAAGTCCCATGGCTAAAGCATTCAGGCAAATTAAAACTCTCTCATAATCCAAGAACTGTCCTCAGCATTCAGTTATTCTTCTGCTCACAAACTGCCTTTCTAATCAAAAAGAAATTCCATCCCACATATTCAAAACATGTATTTTTAGCATTTGTCTAACTCCTACGTATACAAATGCTACCATGACAATGTGGATGCTGAAAGGGCTTTAAGTAGATCACATTCTGCAGTTAGCTGCACTGTTCTGACATACAAGCATGAATATTTCAACTTCTATCTACTGACAAACTTACAGTCCAGGGGGAAAAAAGAAACGAGTAAGCATAAGGATGTTCTCTTCATTACGTATCAGACCTAGCCACTAGCACATACATGATGCCACTAACCGGATTTACTTCTGCCTTAGTCTTTTGTATTTATGCATCTTATCTCCATTAGCTTGTTCCAAAGGACTGCAAAATTTGTAACAGTAAACTTATGACTTGGACTTTTATGGACAAGACTTGTGCTTGCAGATGAAATTTAATCAGAAATTATCCTGATTTCTGATTGTGTTTCTAGTTTGAAGCCAAACCCTTTCCAGTTTAAAAAATAAAATCACTCTAAAGAGATTCATTCCTTAAACTTTCTCTTTTAAGATTGTCTGATGCAAAATGTTAGACATAAATATATTTAAGAGTGAACCATGAATGTTTACAAACACAAGTAAATAGCCAGTATGTTAGAAAGAACAATCCAGTTAGACCTTGGGAGTCACCTGACTGACAGTAACAAAATGAAGAGAAATAAAATTCAGAATAGAAGAAACAGTGATGTTTTCCAGCCTCTATACCTGCTATTTCAAAACTTTAAAATTATGGAAGAAACTGGTAACAATGGAAGCTGGAATGCCATTCTTTGTCATGACCTGGTGAGAGCTCTGAGCATCAACTACGCATATGAGGGGTTTCTCCCAATGGGGTTCCCTAACCACTGGCTACATACCAGCTACAGCATATCCCCATTGAAAGGTCATTTTCAGGGGGCAGAGAAAGACCTGGTGTCCCTTCTTGGTGTTGCAAATCAGGTTTCCTCAGCTAAAGCCATCAGATTTCTCACAACCCTACACTGATGGCCTTAATCTCATTCCATCTTGTTTCTAATTCAGGTTAATCAAGAGAAGCTAAGTCCCTGTCCAAATTAATTTATAAAACTAAGGTAAATTAACCTTTAAGGACAAGCCTTTAAGTTTAATTTATTGTAGTTCAATAAGGAATAACACTCAGATAAGGCTTACTGAGCTAACTAATAATTTTATCATTATGCTATGAACTTTAACAGCTCTTGACAGCAAATAAATTTCCTCTGATGCAATTTGGAAACTGTGTTTAAGAGCATATAACATTCTCAAAGTTTTTGCCACCTTGCTTTGATATTGTAGATTATCTTTTGTGCTGGAGTACTAGAAAAGTTAAGTAGCTACTCCGGTAGCTCCTATCCAACAGAGATCTGTTTCTTTAGAGACCATGGATCTGGAAGTTACCCTAAGGGTATCAATTTAGTCCTATCCCTTTGCTTACAGGAGCACTTTGACAGATGATCGTGTAACATATTAAACTTCAGCGAGAGTGCTTTCAACTTTTATTTAGGTCCTTATTGCAAATAGAGATACTCTTGGCTACACTATACAAAATATTTAGAATTATTTCTGATGCTCCAAAGAGCCACACACATTCCCACTGCCCCAGCCTTCATTATCCTTTATTAATTGTTATTATTAAGAAAGGATCAGTCTTAACATCTATGAAACCAAATTGACTATATCAGCTGGAAATTCTAGGACACACCAAGTAGTTTAGTTTTCAATCAGTAGGAAAACTACATTCTTACTGTACTGGTACTCAAAGTAGCACTGTCATTGGCACAGAAATGCTTTGGTCACCATCTAGCAGAAAATGGCATTGAAGAGACTCCTCGAACAACAGCAACAAATATAATCAGTTATTTATAAATCGCCTGACTGCCTTGGGATCCCTGGATGTGTGACTACAACTGGCAGTAATATGATGAAAATTCGGGCTATGAGGCCATCTGACTATGCTTTAGGTCCTTATCAGTGTATCTGCAGATTAACAGTAAGCACCATAGCCATAACAAGTTTATTTCCCACAACATACAGATATTGGAAATCTGACATATATGACTGCTGCCAGGAATTAAAAAAACCAGAAACAAAACCCAGCTTTTTCTTACTGAGAGAATTTAATGTGTCTGAAGTTTGCCACCACATGAAATATGGAGATATTACCATGTTCACTGCAGAGACTATAAACATGTAAGAACACAAATTTTCCTATTTATTACTAATTCAGAGACTTAATAAGAGTAATAAATCTATTGGCTACTCACATTTTAGAATCTAGATGGAAAAGCACAAGAAGCTTCAGTGAAATCTTGATAAATTTACAAGATTTTATTTTTACCTCTATCAAAACCATTTAAGTTCCTCCACAACTGTATGCAAGTATGGGGCTGCAGCAGCATACAGCATGGTTGTTCGCCACAGCATACCCTGATCCCTGTCAAACAGAAGTAAAACATTTGAAACTTTAGTGTGGTAACAGCCAAACTAGCAAGTCATCTTAAAAATCAAAGTATATTCCCTTCAGTTAGAGAAAATGCTGCTACACCAGAAAGGTGAGCAAAGCATACAAAGAACTAAAAAGTATGACGTCCACCTCTATGTTATCATCTTGCCCTTTGTGTACTCCATGTGTTCAGAGCTACCGGTTTAGAAAGTCCCCTCTTGACATCCTTCCTCTCCTCCTAGTTTAGAGGAGCACACCCATACTCTGAAGCCATAGCTGGTGGCGAAACAGAGCACTGCTGCAACACCTGCCATCTAGCCTTAGAAAACCCATTTTCTCCCCCTTGTCACTCCTGATTACCATTGGTCTGAGTAAAGCTGGACTCTCAGATATCCTGTATTACATTAAAAGCTTTTCTGACACTACTGATGAGATAGGAGAATAGGCTCCATACTATTCTAGCAAGACAGTCATTGATAATCAGCAGCTACCTCATTTCAGTTACTTGTTTGAGTACAACATGGTTGTAGTCGAAGAGTTAACACCCATAACACACCACCCTTTGATCTTTATTCCATATGGCTACTCCCACCAGAACAGATGGTGTAGCTATTTGTTTGCAGTTTACTCCTGATGCACTGTTTTCTGTCTTCTCTTAACATGACTGTGGCTAAACAGTAAAAGTGACAGCTGCCCATTCCTGTTGTCCTTTCCTTGCAGTTTGCTATCTTAAAGCTCAAGGAGAGCACTGCTCAAGGAGGAGATTGCTCATATGCTGCAGGCTTTGATTGCTGTTTTTCCTTCTTCCCACTCCTCCACACTGCAGCAGCTTCTCCTCACTGAATAGACTTGCTGCTGTCAGGAAGGAGAAAGGACGAGACTCCGATGCAGAGCCATGGACTTGGTTACAAGAGGGGCAGACCCAAAACCAAGCTGCAGAAGTGATAAGGATGAAATAAGCAAATAAATCAACTTGAAGAACTTTTGCACAGTTGTTTTTCCCCCAGAGAAAACAACATGTACATCAGTATGTATATAGCAGGCTTCAGTGACCTCTCGTCCTGCTGTTCCTCTTCCCTCCAACACACATAACTATTTCTTAATCATATTAAATGTTCGGTTCCCATAAGTTTTTTTAAAAAGCAGTTAAGTTTGTTTTGAGGGTTTTGTTGCATATTGTCCACACATACTTAACTATGTATTCTTAACTTTGACATGTGTTAATTTTGCTACACTTATGTTTCTGTACATGTCTGAACTACCACTGAGATTGTACTGTAAAACACTTGAGTTCTGAGCTCTGATTTTGTTCCATCACCATTGCGAATGTTCACCTCAGTTCCTTGAGCTTGTCAGTAAATGGGAGAAAAACAAAACAGAGCAACCAAAAAAACCCCAAAAACCACGACACCAAACACAACTTTTAGAATTTCCTCCACAGAAAATCTCTGTTCCTTGGAAATCAGAGGAAATAATCCCCAAACTAACCAATAACCTCTGTCCCCACCTAAGAGAAGTGACTGCATATTTATCACTAAAGTCACTTAACACTTTGACTATCAAATCTGATTATCTATAGCACTTCACAAGCCAGTAGCATTATTTGTTATGTCAGAGGTAGAATAAGACTTTTAAAGGACTGACAGCAACTTACATCAGTACTCATTTAAAATACAAAATGCATTTATATTATCATCATTTGACATGAGGGGGCTGAGACAGTGGCCTCAAGAAAGTATAGTAAGCCTGGGAAAGGATTTACATGTAATAAAAGGAATTTAATTTCAAAATATCTTCCTGAGAGCAGGAAATACAGCACTGCAGGCCATGCCATACACTTAGAGAGTATAACATGAAGAGGAAATTCTAAGGAATCCAAAGGAAAAAGAAAAGGAGAAATGAGATGCTCTGTTAAAAACAAACAAAAAAAATCCTATCTGGCATAATCAAATCAGATTCTGATCTCCAGTATACTCCTCGACATGTCTATGCAGACATCCAGAAACTGTAACTAAGTACAATATTCAGTGAGCATGAAAAAGGGTGTGATAAACCAGCTCTATTATGAACAAAATGAAAAAAGCTAATTGGCAGGAACGCCAACACCGCATTTTCCATGAAGTGCTTTTCCCAGCCTGTTTGGAGTTCTTTGAGTTTGTTGTTTATTCACAGCACTTATTTTTCCTTGCACCACATAAGATACAAATCTTATCAAAAAAGCATTTCATTAATGACCTGAGACTAAGATTTGCTACAGATACTAAATAAATTACCTAGACATTGTTTCAGAGAGCTATTAGGCCACTAGGTACTGCTGGTTTTTTCTTCTTTTCTGCTGTATATACATACTGACTCCCCTAACAGCAAATCATATGGCCACTGGAAAAGATGAACTATTGCTTTTTCATGTTAGCATCATCTCATTGAAAGTGAAGGGGTTGCTGAGAGAGGAACAGAGAGGAAGGTAAGTCACAAGACAAATCTCTCCATCAAAAGTCAGAGACAGCTTACAGCTCGTTTTGCCCGTAGTTCCAAAGTTTAAGATGAACAAATACTTCTAAACACATGTCTTTTTGCAAAAGGTAGCATTCAAAGTTTACTTTAACTAAATTTTATTTTTAGGTGGTGTTTTTAAAATGAACCGAGTTGATGATGAAAAGCTCTGAAATACTTTTTTTTGGAGTTGTATAAAAATGCTTTTCATCACAATGTGATTCATACAACAGCATTAAGTCATTTTGACTCTTTATACTACTCTCATTCTTACCTCTTTAATAAAAAAGCCAAACGAGGAGAGGCTTCAATTCCACTTAAAACGACATGCTTGTCTCCTCCCTCCACATCCAACTGCACATACTGAAGATTTAAGTATGGTAAACAGAAAACAAGAAGTCCAAACTTTGTTTGCTCCACACGAAGTTAAATTAAGATGCTTGTGTTGGAGAAGTTATAACAATTATTCAAGGATTGATTTGTAATCATTTAACTGCATAGCTACCATGTTTTTTAAATGGGTCCATCAGCAAGGTATCAATGCCCAGGCCATAAGCACTGTGAACAGTAATATGCAACATCTTCATAAAATCCCCAGCTAAAAGTCCCAAATCATGGTATATTTGATCTTGTATGCCAGTATAAAAGTGCCATCAAAAACCACACAGACACTTGACTGAAGTTATACCACTTGCATTTCATAACCACAAAGATATGGTTTTCCAAATAATTTAGTTCAAGATAGACTGATTTCAATCTCTTCCTGACTCCTCCTGCATAAAGATGAGGTTCATATTTCATTCAGGTCATTCTCAGTCACTTCCTTCTCCACCTTAGCAATCACATTCTTGCTGCCAAATATCACAGTAACATGGCAGCAAGCAAGAGCTGTGATCAATTTTCAAATTGTACTTGGATGACGGATACAGGCATATTTCACACAGATTACAACACAGGGAGGTCTTTGCTGAATTCTCACTATGATTTAGCAGAGACGAGCCTAGAAAGCAGGGCAAAAAACCCCAATCATTTCTATAAGATAATGACAACAACATGCATTAATTTTCAATGTAAAAAGACATCTTTTGGGACTATTTCAGTCATTGTTCAATTAAGTCATTAGCTTTCATTTGTTCATAAGACCCATTTAAAAATCATCCAAATGCCAACAAAATGAAATAAGACTTGTGCACTGCTAAATTATAAAACTATCTCAATGTAGACAAATCAATTCTGCAGGCAAGGTGAAATTTGTGCAAATGCCTATTTGGCAAGAAATAAGTATTATCCAGTCCTTTTAATGTTTCTTAGGAGAATTTAAATTCATATATCATCTATTTACTTGAATTCCTGCGATTAAGACTGCAGAGAGGTGACCTCTATAGCACTGTACTATACATAGGCTGATGGTACTTGCTCAGTGGTAAAGTTCCTCCCTGGGAAGTAGTAGGAAGGGCTCACCCTTGCAAGATCCTGCACAGATGCTCCACAAGCTCTTTACGAAACACTGCTGCATTACACGCGATCACGTTGGGAGTGTTTCTGTCTGGCACTGCATTTAGAGCTACAGTTACAGCAGCTTTACTGTGAAATCCAAGTTTCAAAGACAATTTTTCAACTGCTACCTGTGCTCCAAGTTGCTCATGGTCCCAACATTAGTCTCCTCAAATAGTATTAAAGTATGTTGTGACTATCTATGAAAGCTTCCAATATCAATTTGGCTAAAAATTAATGTTGCCCAACAAGGTTCTGTGAAGATTAGGTCACCTGGAATCATTTAGAGCACACAAGGAACAGGTAGAGTTGGAAATCTATCTTTCTGTTGTTGCTACTGTCACAGGCAATTTTTCTTCTTCTTTTAGACCTTACTTAACCATTTCAAGGACCCAGGTCACTTATTTTGGTAGAGGATCCATTTGGCAGTTGTGCTTTGGCAACTCTTAAATCTTCCATTATCACAATTCAATATCTTGTACTAATGTTTATAATGTATCAGTTCTTTGTATTCCAAGTAGATTGTGGGTAGTCGCTAAGTTGATCACTAGACTTGCACCACATCAGAACAGGCAATTTCTGCTGCTCAACAACTGCCATTTCACCCTGAGGCAGTAAAAATAAACAAAGAAGTTCATATGATGCATTTGCTACAGTAGTACAGAGAGTTCTACACGCCCAAACTAAAGGACACTAAAAACTGAAAAACTATCTGCTGCTGTTCTAGACTGTCTAGGTTGAATCCACTAATTCTGAACCACATCAATATGTAGCATAAACATAATCTGATTTGAGTCCTATTTGCTTCTGCATTGTCCAAGACACCTTCTGGTTAACGAAGCACAGCCAGCCAGGCACACACACCCTGCCCCGTCACTGCAAAATGACCATTTTTCTAACAGAAAAATCACATTCTACTTTTGTTTTGAATCTATTTGCAATATCAAATACGAAGCACTAGCAGTTCAGCATATATAGTGGGTACAAATGTGTTTACATCCAGCTACGTTAGTAATTTTTGCAGAGGCAGAGGAAGAGCAGGTAGGCTGAAAGGGATCAGTCATTGGCAGAATTACCTCAGTTACTTACTATGTACAATGCATACTGTCACTGGGAAGGTTCTGTTTCCTTGGCAACTATCAAATACATTGGTAATATCGCTGAAGAATTTCTAGTCAATAATTATTTTGGTCCTTTAAAGCTTATTTTTTAAAACTAACTTTTTGGTTAGTTTAATCCTACCTACAGTTTGCTTATTTAATTGATTATTTTAGGTGGCTGAATATTTTTATGAAGGAAAGGTCTTAACCTACACTTTGGGTCCTCTCTAGAGGTTTAGAGCAGCATGTCTAAAGAAATCAGAGATGTCAATGAGAAATAAAAACTCACAAGGAACATATCCCATCTTTCACAACAGAAGTCTAGAATCAGACTGAATTAAGGTGAATACTGACATTACATTGCAAACACTAATTCCCATTTATGTGTTTCTCTCTTGGGTAACTCCTACATTGAGAACATGAAAAGTACATGCAGTTTTAACGCAGAAATAGGGGCAATGATTGCAAATAAAGTAGAATGATACAACGCAGGTTTAAATTCAGCTGGCCCACAAGAAGGCTACTATAAGCTACATGCTACTGAAAATTAAGATTTCCTTCTTAAATGTGGAACTTGGAATTTTTCATTAACAGTACAATAAGCATAGGTGTGTAAACTATGACATGGTTAGAATCCAACTAATTTAAGAAGCATCTCAAGCATGAAAACCTCAATCATATGTTGGAAAAAAAATGATTCCTGAGAAGGAAAAACAGACTTGAAGGATAAATAAAAACATTTTATCAGGCTCTCCTGTTCTCTAGCACCATGCCATTTCTGTTTTCTCAAAGCAGCTGATTGAAATTAGTTGTATCACTCAAACAGTAATAGAAGAATGACCTCTTCTCCTAACCCCTTGTTATTTATTCCCCATCGGAGCCATACACAGAAAAGAAATTCAAATAGTCTCCTTTAAAAATAGCATTATAATTAAGCAAAAAGAACTTAAAAAACATGCCAAAAAATAACCTCCTCTCCATGCCAAGTTGAAAGACATATGACCTTGTTTATGTTGCTGAGTAGGAGAACTTGGGGTTTACAGTTATTTCTCATTTTTATTTCTTCCAAGGGCAAGGAAGAGAATCCTAACTCAAAAACTTTCATAAAGGCTGCAGATAGGGGGAGTAATTTCTCTGGGGTCACTGATAATGGTAAAGCAAGGATCTGTGGACAGGGCCATAACCAGTGCCTGTACTTCCTGTGGATCCTGCTTCAAAAGGTACCCAAGCTAAAATGCGCTTTCATTTCTCACCATTTTTTTTAAAAAAAACAAACAAACCCATCACAACTCTACAAAAGGGCTTTTTGTCTTCTAACTTGCCATATATCAGCTCTACAGTTAAGTTTTTAGATACAGAAATCGCTTCTGCTGAAAGATGACAACATGGTTTCCAGATTCAAATCTGCAAATGCTGACTAGGAGAACAGGGAAAATCAGCTTGATATTAACAGCTGTAAGCCTGTGAACATGCATGAAGTCAAAACACTTTGTTTCCTGAATTTTATTAATGATGTCACAAGCTTCATTTGAAAAGCAGTTGAAAAAATAATAGAAAAAATATTCCAAGTCAGGAGACCAGAAGGAGCATTAAGACATTGATGGTAGTAACAGGGATTAGTCATTGTTTCAGAAAACCACATCCAAATTATTTGGAGCAGAACTTAAATTTTTTTCATGTCCCATTTTCATTAAGTATTTAAAAGGTATGTAAAAACTTGGTCCCTAAATGTCATATGTAAAAATAGTCCCTAAGCAATTGGGTTGTGAGTGGAGTGGGCTACTTGCCAAAGTATCAGCTTATATATTTATTTCAGAGCTCTCTATTATGTTACTACTAACCAAACAAAAAGCACCTATAAATGTAAAGAATCATGAAGATGACCTCTGGAAATATTATAATACTTAAGCAAAAACAAAAAACTCTTGCAAAGTAGATCTTATTAATTTTGGTGTGCCTTAAGAAGTTACCTACTAAAGGTTAGTATCTTCTTAAAGGAAAGCAGTTCTACAGCTTTCATGCCCTCTTCCAAGCTACAGCACTAGCAGAGAATTTAAGTCAGTCCACTGAAGCACCTGAGCTTGTATATTTGAGGATGTAACCAGCTAAGAAAAATCTGGAGTGAAACCAAATTAGATAACACACATGCACGTACACAATTACTGAGAAACAACTGCTGTAGTTGAGAGAGGGAGTACAGAGAAGGGAGACCAGAACCTCCTCTCGTGTAAAACATTTTCTTTTACAAATATCTTACAACCACGCCTGCAGTAAAGGTAGGGTTAGCAGCAGAATAGAAAACGAGAAAACCACACACTGCAGCAGGAAAGAGCAAAGGGAAGGAATTGAAGATAATACTGAGTAGCTGGAATTCAGTGACAACCAGTGCCATCTTTGGCACTTAGAAATCCAATAGCTTCATGTTTTGCAGCTATGAGTAACAGCCAGCAGCCATGCTTCACCACAAGACTTCTGACACCACTGGGAGTTGCTTTTCCTCCTCTAGTCTAAAAGTTATTCTTATTGCATTAGTAAATAGCTGGATGATTTTTGATACCCCTCAGCTTTTGCCTCTACATGCTACTTACCTTGGGCAGCACAGATAGCGACTGCCTTGGTTCATTTTTAAGTTTAGTAACAGATATTAAAGGCCCCACGTACACTACTACTATGCACTGAGCACTACAGATCTTCTCCCATAGTCAGCATCTTCAGAACCATAATGATAATTTGCTGATTCAAGATTCTCCTGCCACCATCTATATTCCAGTGGCCCTGAGCACTGCTGCCATCTCTGGATAGGCTTATTCCTTCAGTTAATATTACTATACCTCCATTTGTGTCACACCTCATCAGATACCAGTTTCCTCTCTCCAGCATCTTTGCAAGGTTGTTGTCCAGATAAAAGATCTTATTACTTAACTTTTCTGCTTACTTAAGGGTTAATTTTGCAAGTATTCACTGTCCTGTAAAGCACACCTTAACCTACCTTGCTACAACTGTAGCAGCCTCCCAGCTTTCCCACTGCACCTCCACCACATTATCACACAAAAGTGCTTTTATTAGCACAGAAGTTTGCAGACTTAAGTTGACATTGCCCTGCTGTCCTTTCATCTTTTTTGTTCTAATATCAGTGCAGAGCTATTAGTAGTAAGATCTTTGCATATGTAATTATGTTATTCCTAGAATATAATTTCAATATGAGAAAAAAGTTAGGGTTTTTTCCACAATAAGAATTTTTTTAAAAAGTGTCAATTCTAGGACTCTTACTGAAGATGAGAATAGTTCTGTGATGACCTGATTTCAGGACATAATTTATGATCTTATTTATGTTATATCATGCTAACAGAAAAAAACCAATTCTTAACTCTCCCCAGTGTAAGTTTCAGTGCCTGATGAGAAACAAAATACCTCATAGGTGGTCACACAAAGCTGAGAGTACTAACAACGATAATAAAAATCAAAACTTATTGTTGTTAACATGAAGATGAACAAGAGTCATCAGGAGAATATACTGACTAGATATATCCTTATATGTAGGTTTAAGTCAGTATCTGGTAAAAGATATGTCTATTTACAGAGATCATAATATTTTCTACAGGTAGATATAGCAGAAGAGAAGCGTAAATAATACTTTAAATACTTGCTATGACAAGAAAATTTACTAATGATTTCCAAAAATTAGGTCTGTTTAATGCAAAACACTCAAATCCCCTATACCTCACAATATGAAGGTCTTGACTAAACTTATATAAGTTTTTTTTTCACTGGTATCTAATGACACAAAACAAATTTAAAGTTATTAGGAATATTACTTTCCTCAGTACTTTGTCACCTGGAAATTTTTAAACTCTCCTAATATTCAATTCAATGGTTCTGTTATCACACATCTTTTGTTCCTTAGTGGTAGCACTTCAGTCAGGGTTTTTATTTTAAGGTGGTGAATTTGGGGGTCTTCAAATTGTTGTTGTAGTTTTTTTAAACACTGTTAACAGGAATAAGTGAGCCATTTACTTTGACATTAGTATCTCCTGATCTAGCAGCAAATGCCTTTACACTACTCAAAATAACAAACAGGCAAAAGGTCTTGTCTTAAGATTAAAAGCAAACAAACAAAAAAAAAACTGAGAAAAATTTGGGGAGCCCATATTAATTTTGGAACAATAGGATTCACTTGAGATGACGGTTTTTTTTATAAGAGTAATCTATGATAACTAAAACCACTAGAAGGCAGTCCAGTTATTTTCTTCTGACCTGGTATTTTTCCTCACAACTGAAGCTTTGCTGTAGAAGAATCTCAGCCAAAAAATATTTTATGGCAAAAGGAAGTCAATTGGTTTTGCAAGCTATAAAGGTCAAAACACTTGTGAAATATTCCCTTTGGAAAGCTTGGAAACATCCTTTTCCTCCAAAATTTTATGACAGCTGGTAAAGCAAGAAGACATATGCTCTTTTGTATTGCCTAAATAAAGATGACTGATCTGACTTATTAACACTGATTCTCTCAAGACAAAAACAAGAGTTTACAGCATTTTTATGTAGTTCTTATACACTAGCAATATCTGCTTTTAGATGAGCAACATTTATCCTAAACATCTGTTTGCAGGATCGGTTGAAGGATTTAGAAACTATGCTTCCAAAGGTATTAGCTTACATAGAAACTATTTTTTCAGTCTATTGAGAACAATTAACTGAAGTTTTTAAGGCTACAGAAATATAGACAAGCAGTGAGGTCTGACACAAGTCATGCCTGTAATTATCCGATTCATAAACCAGAGAAGTTCAGTTACTCATATTTTGAGATTTCAAAACCAGAGAAGGATGTATACTATATTCTGATAATAGAATAATAAATCCATTGTAGTAGATAAAATCCAAAAAAACTAAAAGTAACACAGCCATACAAACAGCCTAGTAATAATATGTACAGTAAAAATCCATACAGTTACAGTATACATTTTCACATGGACACAAGAACAGTTGAGAGGCATGGGCACACTGGCTACATTCAACATTCTGTCTGAAGAGAAGTACATATGCAAGAGTATTGACCTAGATGGTGGAAAGGTGTTCAGGCACTCATCCATATCACCTACTTTTTTTCTGCAGTCAGCTTAACTCCTTGCTGAGTGCAGGCCAGACTTGCAAGAACCCAGAGAAACGGCACCAGGTAGACAGGTTATATCCAGTGCTTGTGAGTGTCCTGTCAACATTGAGAGAACACTAAAATTTTGTGCATATAAAAGCTGCTTAGCTTAAAATAGAGAGTAAACAGAAACTGGAATGTTAATAGCTTCAAAAATAGTTGCTGTTAGACAGTTACGGTGTTTGTGTTCCTCAGACTGACCCACTTCCTCACTGCTGTATATCAAAGCTCTAATACAATATTCTCACTTATGCATTTAAGCACATAACTAGGTTTTTTTTCCAGGAAGCTTCTTCTATTTTAACACAATCCAGGTACATAACACTGGGATGCTCTCCCTATTATGAAGCAACACAACAACAAAGACTTCCAAACTTATTCAATAAACAAACATTTTAGTGCTGACAGACAATCTTTCACAGGTCAGAAAACAGTTTTGATGCCAGTACTGAGAGCCAGCTCTCTTAGATGACAAGTTTGTTTTGCACGAGCTAGACCCTGGAGCTCAGATAGCCACTGCAGTAGGACTCCCAGCCAACCAGTGCCTGAAGTACAGCTACTTTCCCCTTTGCTTTCTGCGAGCACACCACACAATACAAGCTCCAGTTGTTTTATTAGAAATAAAAACATAAAATAGAAAAAGAACAAGAAAAAGAAAATTTGGAAGAGAGAGGCTTAGGATTTCTAGATCACAGAAACATAAATGCAAGGTTTTTAAGACTCTCTCCCCTCTAGCCATGGGGAGACAGCAGGGTACATTGTTTCCTCCAGTCCAGAAAACATCAATGGCTAAAAAAGTTGCCACACAGTGCTTTTTAAGCCCTCTGTCCTGTTAGATCTGTGTCCCACTGTGCTCTCTACTCCAGACAGGCTCATCTCCCACCTGAACTCCTCACTTGCCAGCTTGTCCTGGCCTCCTTGCCAGAAGGACATGCAAATTTTATTCAGTTAATATTAAAAAAAGTGCAATCTCCCTTCTCAGCAGGCTCAGTCATGACCCTGAGTGCACACACAATCCAACATAAACTAGAAGCTTTCATCCTTGCTAAACTACAGCAGTTTTGAAAGATTACAGGGATCCACTAGCAAGTTCAGCAGCTTTACCACAGAAGTTCTGATATTGATAATCTCTTCCAGCTACTCAAGGCATCTGAAAGGATGAGCGCTGTGCTGAAACACACACAGCAAGTCCTCTCAGTTCGACAGCTGCTTTCTGTCAGTTTTAGGTGTCCCTTACTTCTTCCTGAAGAATTTCCTGCCCTCTAAAAGCTAGCAGAGATAAAATATTAAATTAAAATCAATGCTACCTTTCCACAGTTTCTCTGCTTTCCTTAGAGAGCGTCAAGCATCACAGCACAAGACACATGCAATGCTCTGATAATTTTGCCCTTCGACAGCCAGCAGAAATTTGTGCACAGCTTCATGTTAAATGGGATTAATAATGTATGAGATTGTCATTTGATGGTACAGGAGAGAGATTAAGCTATGGAAGAAAAGCAGAGAGGAACTAATTTACCACCCTGTAAAGTTAAGGGCATGTTTACTTGTCCAAAAGTCAAACTGGCAAATGTATTTATGACAGCAGGCTACCCCAAAACTCTCATTAGTTTGTTCAAAAATTCTTTCCAGCGAGCAGTCTCACTGCTGCTTCTGCTGCTCAGGCCATAAAAAGCCCAGAACAACCAATGGTACTTGAGGAAATACGTACCTGGTTTTCATACTGCTGCTTCGGAAGAGGGCAGTAACTATTTTCTGTTTTATTGCTAAAAGCAGCAAAGTTAAGATTCCACCTTTGATGTATTGGGATGGGATGAAAAACAAAGCTACAGAAACACATCAGAACTGGCCTGCACCAATATAACATGACACATTGTTACATCTTCTTACATGGGAGGGGAAGGCGTACTAGACAATGATTTAATCTTAACAAGTGTAGTAAAGAACTGAAGTTTTTAGCAGAAATTATCAATTATGCAGCAAAGAATCCCTCAGTTTAATAGCTCCACAGCATAGAAGATTAGACCACCCTTAAAGTCAACATTCATGGATTGCAAAACCAAAATCTTCCTGATTAGGACACATGTTGAAGACAGGACCTAACAGATTTCTCAAGCACAACTGAAGTGAACTGAAGAACCTTTGCCGAACTCTCATCACAATAAAATGAGACTTGGAACAAAGAAATTTTCTAACCATAACAGGAAGTAAAACTAAAGCTCTTCTCCACAATGGCATTGCTGGTTCACCAAGCAGCCACTGGGTACCCTTCTCCTTCACACAAACAGAAGGAATTCTTTTCCTCTTCCACTTTTCCTGAAAATAGGTTTTCATAGCTATTACAGTGCTACTACAGAGTCAAGTTAGGGGTTTATTGGTTTGATTTTACTTTACCTAATACATCTAAGCAATCAACTGACGAAATCACCTTGCTATGTTTTTTCCAAATGCAAAATAGTGCAGCCCACCACTCTCACCACTACATCGGTCTTTGCTGAAACCTCACACAGCTCCATGAAAGCAAACAGGACTTGCAGATGTCATACAATTAGCTTAGAGACTTTTACTGCAATACTGGTCAGCCCAGTGTTATAGATACCATCTACCTCAGAGACTTTAGCATCTGAGAGTTGGGATCTATTGTGCAGTTCATTGATACAGAAGCAGCCACCCAACCAACACTGGTGTATGTTTCTTAAATTACTCCAATACCACATATGTGAGAAACTAGAGCCAAGCCAGTAGAGAGAGAAAGAATGATAGAACAAAAGGAAAATCTTGAAGAAAATTGAGACAAAATACAGTGATTTAACCCACATTATAGTGTGGTACCTGAAGTATGAAATTCCTAAGAAAAACTTCTTAGGATAGAAAGGAAGATGAGGCTGCTGGTCTTTGAATCATAACATGCCACGACAGCTCTTTCATCTTGCAGCCTATCTATAGTAACATTCTGCTGTTCTACAGAACTAAGATATTTTTTCCTTTCCTTTCACTGTTCTTCCCATGCTATCTAATGCTAATGTGTAAAATGAGTAATAGACTCTCAGCACAAATCACATTTTCCAGTTATTCTTATTCCAGTGGTTACCCTGAGAATGTCAGTAAGGCTCATCAGTGAAGGGTCAAACACTTTGTGCACCATCAAGCCTCCTATCCTTATAGTCCTCCAAGGATGAGATGAAAAATTAAGGATTACTTTAGTTTTATCTTCACACAAGCTACTCTAGCCAATGTTTTGTGCCTGAACAGATGCTTCCCTAGCCTCAATAAAAATTATGTTAAAAAATGCAGGATGTTATTGATACAGATGTATTCACTCATTAGCCACATTATGCATTAAATACTATTCAATGCAGATAACTGAGGACAAATTAAACTGAAAAATATTCAGTGCATTCAGAGTGAAAGTTACTGTACTAATAATTTGCCCAAGCAGAAGAAAAAAAATCAAGTTACCTCACACTACCAAAAAAGCCTCTGTAGCAACTCATTCACTTATTAGAACTGAACTGGCAAACACATTTCCTGTTTTCGGACCCCTCCCTGTGAACAAAATGTGAAGATGAGTCCAGCTCAAATCCACAAGGTGTTTAGTTCCTGTAGATTGTTTCACTGTTCTTTGTTGTTAAATTCTGAACATTTCTATGAAAACCCATGAGACCCCCAGTCCTGCAGAACTTCAGCGGCCTATATACACTCACACTGAAGAACTGCTTGTCAGATGACTTAGACTCTAGAGCCAAAGGACTGTCTTGGCACTAAGTGGTAAAATTTTGCTAGACATTAGAATGACAGTATTAGTACAAATTTTAAAATTAAATGAACCCATATTTTTCCAGGCTATAACAAATTCATGAATATTTTAAGACCTACAAAATTTTCTATATACTTTAGAAGCAGCTTTAACAATCACAGTTTCCAGAGTGAACTCAGAGAAGCTCAAGTGTTACTAGCAAAATTTTAAAAATTAAAAAGCTATATAATTTTTATACAAAGTACACAACTTGCCCTACACATTTCCAGCTCAACTTGAGCATTCTCTCTGACATCTTCCTTATAGGCACATCTAACACTCATTTATAGCTATGCTAAGAACTTTGATAAAAAATAACTTCTCCACCCTTAAGAAGGACTATTAATGATCAGCATTTTTGCAACTGGAAGTCATTTGTTCTTATTTTGACGATTGCTAAACACAAGCCAAACTTCCTGTTGGGCAGGGTAATTTCACTTTTTTACTGGAAACTTATAAAGAGAAGGTCAGCATTACTTTAGGAAGTACAGGGACTCTGTGTAATCAACCCTTACAGACAGTTCATACCATCCAGTAGAGCAACAGAAAAAAGTGGTATTCATGCACTTCTAGTCTCAACCAAAGGAGAACTCTCAAGAATGGTTGAACAGACACTTGATCAGAGTCCCAGGAGCATCTGTGTATGGACAGAGCCTGAAGTGGAAGAAGCAATTTCAGGTTCTTTATAAAAGAGTAACAGCTTTTTTAGGTGCAAGTTTTCCTGACAATTGCTTCTGAATTAAACTATTAAACTTCCAACAAGAAAAACTATCCTTACCCTTGTGACAAGTTTTTTTATTAATTCCTCATCACACTGAGCAGAATGAGTGTGCAATGCAGTGTTACACTTCCAGGGACTGAGAGAAAACAGAGATTAAAAATGCCTTGCAATAAGGAGCTAAATCTAACCCATAAAATTTGGCAAAAAAACATCTAGAGATAATTCAAGCTGGGATGTTCTGTTCTGCATTAGAAATATAAGTTATAAGTAGATCATCTAAATTACTTTTAATGTTTCTGCACAGAACAGTTTTTGCTAAAATTTGTTTTCCTAAACCTTCAGTTAGTTCTTTCAAGCACAGAGTTTGAAGCCTAATTATTTTGCAGATTTATGGTAGCTGAACATCAGGGCATAAGTCTTTGAACACCACCACCACCCCATCTGCAAGACAAAAAGTTGTTTACAGAAGTTTTTATAAAGATCTTCATTTAAACTGAAAGCAAAACCAGGACTTGATATTTAGTACTAAGTGCACTTTAATAAACTTCAGTAACCAAATCTGTCAGAGGTAAGATGTATCATTATGTACTAAATTACACAGCTCTTGTCACTCAATTTTAGACTCAAAATTGTTGTGGGGGAAAATTTCCATTAAGTCACTTTCAAAGCAGTCACCACTGGCATTTTCAAGCTCAAACTATGTCATACCACCAATAATGCTATATTATGCCTTAATTCTTTGCCTCAGTAGTAACATAAAAATCAGTTAAAATTTATTCCCAGCAGCAATTTTTTTCAGGTTAGAAAGCATTTAGTATTCACATGCCCTTCAATTCATTATTGTCCTGTTTCCAAGATCTTATTTCCACAAATATTCTTCACACGCCTTGCTAACTTTCTCCTCATTTCCATCTACCTTACTGATGGTACACCTAGGAATTGATGCATAGAGTTTGTCATCCAGATGGTGACAGAATCATTTCTTCAAAAATAAACAAAAGAACTCTGCCTTCTTAAGTTATTACTTTTATTGGTTCTTATTTCAAAGAAAGTAGGGAGAAAAGGGGAAGGCAAAGGAAACTCACTATGTGCTGTTGAGAATTACAGCATTAAAAAGTACTGAGTAGCAACTAAATGGAGACAGGGGGATATTTAAGAAGATGTAGCTCTACAAGAAGGATTTCTTAGAATATTAAACTTTTTTGAGGGGGTGGATAAGGGAAAGGAATGTTTCCTATATTCCTATATGTGGCTTTAAAGCTGAAGCTCAAAAGGATAAGGAATCTTTATTGTGAAACACTGCAGAGAGCTTAAAATATATCCACACCACAAGGATTTATAATCAGCAATTCCTCTGTAAAAACAGTTACGATAAAAGAAGTTATCTTCAGTTCATCAGCTGATAATCCTCATGTCTCATGGGCTGGCTTTCTTAAAAAGAAAATTTGATACAACTCCCTGTTGAGAAACTAATCCAATAAATACCATCTCTTTGTATGACTTTAAATCATCAAGCATACCATTTCTCAAAGTTCATGTCCTAACTATACAAATGACTCGTTTGTTTCTTTAGATGATGTACCCCTATATTTCAGTATGATGCATTTAATGTTTCTTGCATAATGCTTGTTTACACCCCAAAACCTGTTTAAATGATTCTTTTCTTCCTTATTTTTGATCTCTACATCAGTAATTAATACTGAACTGTAATGTCACCTTTTGGGACCATAATCTGTTGCCAAGGATACTAGGGATATAATTATGATTTTATTGTAGACTAACTGAAGGACTTCTTTTTGTTGAGGGTGCAATTCAAACTCATCTGGTGTTAATTGCACCTACACACCTCCTTTCATCAAGATACTGTGAAGTACTATGAAAATTACATACCAACACTGCTGTGACTCAAATTCTCTTTCTACTATATGGACAGGGAACTCCAGCAAGAAGGCTCAGAATGACTTGCTGAAGATCAAAACTTCAACTGGAAATGAAATTCACATGTCACCCTGCTTCTGGCTGCTAACGTGAAAGAGACAGCAATGTGCACCTCTGCCTGGCCAAAGCCAGCCTTCCACTCCGCACTTTGGGTGAGCTCAGCTATACAAATGGGAAAGCTTACTGGATTCCTCCATACTATCCACTGAACTACTTCATCCAACCAGGCAGAAGTCCCACTCTAATAAGTTTTGTCCTTCTTCATCAGCATGGTGCAGCTGCTACCTTGCATGCAAGAACTGCCAGCCCTCAGGAGGAAACATCATTTAATTAGCTTAGGTTACACTCCAGAAAGCACAGAACTTAAAAAAACCCTAAGTCAACACACCAAGAATTAGATTGTTGTGATTGTAGCGATAAAAAAATGCTAGGGACTGTCAAAATAGAAACTCATCTCTTGCTTACTAGACAATCTAAAACTAGCCTGCTAATTCCAGACAACAAATTCCATTGATCCCTGGTTTGGTCCTGCTTTGACTACAACAATACAACACTAAAAAATTTCTTTAGGTATCATTTCAGTTCAAAGTGCTTGCATCATCACAGTAACTGCCTGAAGTAGCTCAAGTGAAATCCATAGCCAAGCCAGTAATCTTTTCAAAGAACATTTCACAGAGATTGTTCCTGAATGGTTTCTAATCAACAGCCTCACCACACACTTCTTACCAGCTTATTCACTTGGCTCTTTCACCACATACCTGCTAGGCTGGCCCAAAGTCAAGTGCCTCTGACTTTGATGAGTCCATCCAAATGTCAAATGGAACCTTTTTTTAGAAACTCTACTGTTTGCTCAAAATTGGAATTCAATCGCCTTTTGAAGTGTTGAAATATTACATGGAAAATTATTTTGCACCATCCACTTAGTGATCAGGTTACACTTCCTTGGCAAACAGACTGTACTCAAGTCTCCTGTGGCTTGTCCACCGCCATTCATTTGTCACTTTAGACACCTGCTTTGACAGATGACAAAAACCCTGTTTTAAGGCTTGGTACACATTTCACTACTGCTCAAGCTTCTCCTTTCTATTTAATTTTTTAGCTCATCTTATTACACAATTCTGCTACCTGGGACACAATGACCATTTCTGAGACCCATGAGGATGGGCTGTTCAGGTTTTTTGGACAAGATTATTTTTCCTATTTTCAGACTATGGTCATACTATTCAAGACACTGAATAAGCTAAGTCTAGAAATTCTGAAGTATTCAAACTCTACCATAAATTCATGATAACACTAGCCTGGGCATTTTTGAACAAGTCAATGAAATTCCAGAAGACTATGCTGCAAAAACCACAGGATTCCACATCTTACAGAGCCTCAGTGCTGAAAAGCATTTTAAAGAAATACTAGCATTCTTCAGCTATAAAACCCTGGAGCAGAGTTGATGACTCATAATAAAGCAGTTTCTAATTAGGCATTACCAGCCTCCTGATGCATACATACTTTTAGTTCTATTGTCACTGGCCCTTTTTTGTGCATGCAAGTTTGTATGGGAAGGTGTTTAACCAGAAGAAAAACAGCTGGATCACATTTTATTAAAATGTTTCTTAGCTGGTGCCCAAAGGGAGTCTTGGCTCTAGATTGAAGAGTAGTTGTTTCATGGCAAGTGGCACTATGACTAGTGTCCAGTACCAGAAATCACACATATGGGAAACATCTGTATTTATTTTGTAGCCATACAGATGCCTGCTAATGAGTCCTGGAACATTCAGAGAATCAAAGCAGAGGTGTTTAATTATCAATTGTTTAAAAAAACAATTTCAGCAGGAAACATGACTCAGATCTCCCATGTGAAAACTGATACATAAAGAATTTAAACTCAGCCCCATAATTTGCCAGTTTGCTTGCTGTTAGGGAGTGCCAAGAAAAGTTTTCAGAAGACAATATCTATTTTCATCCGTATCTTGCACCTGCTAGTGAGGAAGTGCAATTCTATGCACTTAAATAAGTGGAAACCTACTGCAAGAGATTAAGAATCTCCTTGGCGATACCTGGCAAAGTAATTTTTTTAAAAATGTGCACTCTCAGCACCAGCAGGAGTCAGCCTGCTGCCTGTTACTACAGGACAACCGCTGCACAAAGCAAGTGCAGCAGATCCAGCTGAACCAACGTACAGTCCTGAGTGAAGACCTTCAGTCTCTGTGGATCTCAGGGGAGGCGATCTGAGCAGCCTCTCAGTAGCTACGAGTAATTCAGTGTAAGAACTTAGATTTTAAAGAAAACAAAAGGTCTCTCTGAGCTCTCTATCTGCAGCTACAAAGGTAAAGAATCTGCAATATCACACATTATAGAGGCAAAATGGTATCATTTAAGAAAGGAAGAAATTGTGGTAAGGACATAAAAGTCTCTCAATCACTTGAAAGCCACACCCTGTGACATGCAAGTGTTTTGATAGTGTGAGGTCCTCATACAATGCAGTCAAACTGTACCAGGTGTCTTTGAAGGCTCATTAATTGGAGTATTGCCATCACTGGTAACTCACTGCAGGGATAATACAGTACAATCGAAAGCTGAGCACTTTCTCCTGTTATCTTAGATACTGTGACCACAAAATCTGTGTGGTTTTTGCATCAACTCTTAGATGACATTTATGCACAAATTCTCATCTGAAATTAAAGGAGTATTTAGACTTGAAGTTAAGCTGAAAGATAAGCCCATTTTAAATATCAGTCAGAGGCTATAGGGTTGATGGGGTCCATAGTGGATAGAAGTCCTTCTTGCAAAATTCAAACACTTCACTGCATGCTCTTTGTAATGTACTGCAGACGCTGAGCATTAGAGTTTACTAGTAGGCATGAAGTGGCTTAACATACTAGTGCTCTTACTCTTATCCAATGCTGATTGATGTAATTTTAGTCACTATAAAATATTAAGCTGTTTTGTGATGCAGGTCAGGATTTAATTCTTTATGTGTAAGAGACTGCAATGACAATCCTCTTACCTCAGTCTAAGCACAGGCTGCGCTTTGTAAAATATTTTTGTTGCTTGTTTCACCAGATAAAATTTACTCTGAGTCAGCCAGTAGAGGGAAGCACCACATTCCCAAATCTAACACAATACAACCTTACCATAACGCACCACCACATTTGATGTCTTGTTATGTAGCACTTTAAGGGGAAAGAAAGAACAACAAAAACAGATTTCAGCATTGCAGCTTCAAATTTTTGACTTGTATTCATTCCTCCAGCTAACGTCAGTACTCTGCAGTGTCTTGTGTAGGAACACTGGAAAAAGCTGTAACAGCTTGAACAATAACCGTTTTTCTCTTCAACCTATTCCCTACTAGTTTCATTTGCTTTTTCCTTCATATAAAACAGTGCCTGCACAGTCTACCACTCACAAACACTTACATAACCTCCTTTTTCAGGGCTCAAAAGCAGCAAGGGGAGACAAAGTTATCTCCAATTTTCTCTAACCTTATTTCTAACCAACTTCACATATCAGACAGCCAAACCTTTCTTTATTACTTCTTTATTACTCTCCTAATAGACAGTCTACAGACAGTATTTTTAGGGGTCATACTGCCTACAGCTTGCTACAAACCTTCAATAACAAGCAAGACCTGGATAAGTGAATCACATTTCAGTGACATTACAAGTCCAAATGTAATTCTGTCTTGGACTATGATGACAGGCATTCTCTGCTGAGCACGACCACTCAAGCTAGAATTGCTTCTGGTATATGTGGAAGCTTAAATAGTCATTCTTGGCTCTCAAAAAAAAAAAAAAACACCCCAGAGAGCTAGAAATGCTTTGTCTCAATGGTTTCTCCTTCTATAGTTATTGCTGACAATCCACAGTCATTTATTAGCTTACATCAGACAGAGATAAAACCTAGGCTTAAATTAATAAAACCCTAGCCTTCAATACGAAGAATTTATTACTTCATTAAATTGTACAACTGTGTTCACAGGTATTCTTCAGAAAACTTTCATTAACAGAATTTACAAATGGCATCAGAGAAAGCATTGACTAAGGGATGATTTAGTCCTTTCTAGTTCTAGTTCTTTGATGCTGCTCAAGAAAGTGACAGGACTCTTCCCTCCATATCTATCAGCATATTTATTAAATAAGGATTGCTGTAGTGCTCAGTTGCAGACAACATTTAATTCAGTGCAGCTATGCCTTAACCTTTTCCATCTGTAAAGCCAAGATTTATTTTTGGACAGGCTTAATGATTTTAGGTAAGGGCTAAATACTTTATAATATTGCCTTGCTAACTTTCCATGAATTTTATTTTTTCAGTTGAGAAAAGAGGGGCAAGTTCTGTAAGGAGGAGAAAAGAAAGAAGGAAAAAAAAAGAAGAAAAGTTTTTCCTGACATTCATTGGCTTCTAACTTGGAATCTGGCTAGTAACCTTTATCCTGTCATTGACCAAGAACATCCACCTAACATCTGTATATAAACACATCTGTTCTTAGCTGCTTTGCAATAAATTTGCCTGCTTTAGTTGAATGTAAAAGATCAGCTTTTGTTCAATTTTCATTCTTTTTATCGTCACTACTTGCATTTTAAATAAGGCAGCATCCCACACAAACTGCTTGTTTTTAACAGCAGTTTTCCCAAGCGTTTTAATGGGTTATTTGTTCTGTCTAATTGCCCAAGAAAAGCTCTATGTCAAAAATCAAAGATGTGTCTCAGGATGTTCTATTCCCCAGTGATCACATTTAAGCTATTAACCAGTTTATTTACCAAGATATCAACACTACCCCCACCCCAAACCTTCAAGCACTGCAAGCTGAAGAGTCTGCAATCTCTTCTCATGTCTTTCTATGACTGACATCCTTGAAACTACTTTAAGGATTCCACTCAGCTCCTACATTGTTAGGAAGAATATGTAGAGGAGTTGTAACAATTGGGACAAGAGCAAACAGGTATTTTTGCTGATATCTAGGGTGAGAATAACTCCCTACACATCTGTCTCACTCCACACAGAAACCAGTACTTGTTGTATGAGATGTTTAAATTACTTGGCTCCAGTTAATTTCCTGTTTTATTCTTTTCACAGTAAATAGATGAAGAAATTAGGTACTTTAAGTACATCTTGCTCTCCACCCTACCACCTTACATGTTACAATGTACAAGTCTCTGGAAGTGATGGGAAAAAGGTTTTCCATATAATTCTGTTAATAAGTGTATTCATTGCAAAGAATACCCTTATGGGCAAAGAAAACAGAAAGTTAAATTCAGCAATATCTCTGTGGTTCATTTTCTCTGTGGAAGTATTGCTTTCCAATCATGACTGAATCATACCTTAGAAGAATATTCTAGATACCTAAGGTCAATAATTCAAAGCCTAAGTCTTTGATGTGCAACCCTTTCTGAAAGGGAAACAAAAATTAATTCCTCTTGTCTGGACAAACCACATTCTGTTTTTCTTAACTGTGATTAATTACATCAGAAAGCTTGAGTAGGAATGCTTCAAAAAGCATTTTGTGTTAAAAACTTGAGTGCTAAGCTAGCCATACTATTACTCAAGGCTTAGTAAAACCAGTATTCAACAGAAGAACTGATACCCTAACAGATACCAGTGCGTGGGTATTTCTGTGCATTTTTCCTGGTGCTTAGTACTGTTTTAAAGTTCAGGGGGAAAAGTGCAAGCAGAATAAGCATTCTCAATATCTAGCTTCAGCGCTTGTAGTCCAAATGTGTTTGAATTCAATTGAGGTGTTGCAATTACAGATACCAAGTGTGTCTAAGGGAGTCACAGTGAAGAAAAAATAAAATAATTTTAAAAACTATCAGAATCCTTGGTAGCACAGATACATGTTTTTGAGTTCTTAAAAACTTTTAAAATTCAGCTGAAGCACAAAACCAGAAATAATTTCAATTATAACTGCAGTCAGGTTCTAGTAATGACATGGCAGTTTTCAGTACCTAAACTCCTAGAATTGCAGGACAAATCTTGTTATGACAAAGTTACACAGATCAGTAAATTAGGGGAAACAGCTAGCCTAATCTCTGCTGATGATTTATGTGCCACAAGCATCCTGTAAACACATGTCCATGCAAAACTTAAATCAAATTGCTACAACATTGGGGCCAGAGGAAATACATGGTCAGATTAATAGAGAATTAGAAATCAGCTCACAAATGGGTAGCTTTACTGAAAATCAGTGAAGCAATCAAGTAATGCACCAAGTGTCTTTATTCACAGTGGAGATTTCCCCCCTCAAAATAAAAGGCAGATCTGCTGTCCTTAAATTCACCTATGAATTTAACATACTATTTAACCGCTTCATAACAACACAGTGAACACTCTCTTTAGGGGTGGCTTGTGATTACAAGCAAGGTACATCTCCGGACCTATTGTGAAGCACACAGTTTTCACATAAGGCCTAGAATATGTGTGGTAAGCACGTGCTCTACTGTGAACACCTGGAAGGGTGTGGAAACATGGAAGAAAAAGTGGAACAGAATACATCTATACAGCATAAATATTCAATACTGCAAATACTAGTCCCAGACTGGACAGCAAAAGAAACAATCACCTCCGAGACTGCTCATGTACTTCAGTGGGACCTGTATCTTACAGGATTTTATGCTAGAACAGCCCCAAACTGCTCTATTGCACTTTGTATAACCAAACAGTACAGAGGATAAACTTTCTAAAGACAGAGAGATTTATTTTCACATGCACACAAACTCAGGTTAGTTCAATGTAAGCAGTACAATGCTGCCATCAGAGCAGGCAAAGTAAGGATTAACCTTGACTTCAGAGTTACCAGCAACTTTGTCGTACTAAACAGTTTAATTCATAACACAGCACTACTGCTCTTTAGTGAAAGAAGGCAAAAGGTGATCAAGGTTAAGCATGTGATGTTTGCCAGTATATTCAAAAGTGTCCTTCAGTAGCCATTAAGAAAAAAAGGAAAAGAAATAAGATACAGACAAATTAACCTTGTCATTTTGATTAGGTCAAGTTCAATTAGTTCTTCAACACAAAATACAACTATGCAACTGCTTTGGGACACTTTTTACTACATTTCACCATGGGGCAAACCATCCTCATACTTACTTAACAATACTAGTCTTAACCATGTAACAACTTGCGTAAATAAGCTTGAACAGCTTTTCATTTTTTCACATTCAACACCTTTCTCTGGCCCTGTTTATACCAAAGTATTGCTACATTTGCCTGTATCCACAAGTTCATTTTCTCCCTCTCCCAAGTCCTTAATTTCCATTAAAAAGTCAGTTTTAGATCAAGGTAGTCACTTGCATTATTATCAATTACAGTACCCAGCCATGCACAATAATAAATATATTTCTTTTACACAGAAGGGTACAGCAATATCTTTAATTATTTCTGCAGCTTTTTCCTCTCATTACATACTTATGGATGTTTTCATACAATGCCTGGTTTCCTGTTTCACCATCACTTCCCATTTAACAAAGCTCCAGGGGACATAAATCACAACAGTATCCACGAATCAGTGTTAACTCTAATGTCCTCTCTGTAAACTCAGGAAACACTGGGGTGATTCAATGCTACTAATATCCCTAAGAGCACACTAAGCCTTGCAAAAATATGTGCTGGATTTGGAAGTAAACACACAGAGACACAACTAACCATCCTATTTGTTATGTGATTTTATATTCCTGGAAAGTTTGGAAAGTTTTGTGGTCTGGACTTTAAAAACTGTGGAAAACTAGAGGGTCAGGCATGAAAACTATGTTAAAAAACATTATTTTATGCAAAGTTCCTAATTCATTATGTTCTCTAAGTTTACGCAGTTCTGTGCTACAGAGGGCTCAGCTGCTTTGTCAGAACAATAACTTCACTTGCACACATGAGTCCGGATCTAATTCAAAGTTTACTGAAGAGAACTACCTAGTGTCATGACCATGGTATTTCCACATCTACAACTCACTGTCACCCTAACAACCAGCATTTGTATAATTCCAGACTAAGTCCCCCCTGCTGTCGTACACTAACTTTCTCTCATGCACTCAAATTTGAGACCTTTTGAAGAGATACTAAGCAGATATCAAGACCTTTATTATGGCACTATGGAAAGCATCCATAATGAAGAGGAATTATGGAGTCATGCAACTGGGATGGACTGAAAAATCAAGTCTCAACAAATCTACTTCCATTTTCAAATTAGGCCTCAGTCTTGCTTCTACCCCTGGCCTAAATTATGTATTCAAACACATCACTAACACTATGTAGTGGCAGAATTGTAAAGGACTTAAAATACAAAGAAAGAGGAACTGTATGAAAGGAGAATCAGATGATAACTATAAAACTGTCTACCCTCCCTTGTCCCAGGTAAACTTCACAAAGATCTGCCTATATTAACATGCTGGTAAGTAACCTACAGGTTGTAACTGCAGAACTATTTTTTACTTACTACTTAAGTTAGATATAAAGCTGCTTTGTAGATTTAAGCATATTTAATTGTGGTTGCTTAATGTAATTTGTTGCTTTGTACCAAGGGATTACTCTGTTGTGCACTGAATTTGCAATTTACATTTCCATATGGCTGAGAGAATCTGTTTTGGAAAATTACAGCACCTGAGAAATTTTTTCCAGTGCAAATTGTAAGTGCATGGTACTTAAGTATAAATCATCTGCTATACCTAATTCAAGTTAGTGATCCAGAGTGAATGCAATCATAAATGTTAATTTTTTTCAATTTTCCCCTTCTTCCATGTCATTAAAGTAATTTTATCCTGTAAACATATATGCAAATATAAGCTAGAAAATACTAGCATTAGAAATTATTTAATCAGCAGGGGAGAAAAAGAAATTATTTCAAACAAAATGAGCTAGCCTGAAAGTGCAACAAATCATTTAAGTAGACGTGGTATCTTACCCAGTTTCTGCCCATGGTAATGGCCCATATCTAGAGCAGCCAGTAGAGAAGGCAATCTTATTTAGTGTGGCTTGAAACATCTCTGAAACTACTGCCTATAAACCCAATATTAATCACTATTCCAGAAATCACCTGAGGGACCTGGCAATAACTTGATCAGTTTGGTTATTCACTACTTAAAACCATAAATGAAGCATCTGGACACAGCACCTGTTTCTGGTTCTAGTTTTCCCCCAGAATTAATTGTCAAGCTATACAGTACTGTACTGAAATCCATCCTTGTTTCCTTCCATCTTCTTCAAACAGGTAATGCATATGCAACCTTATTTTGGGGTGCAGTAGAACAGAGATCACAAACCAACCTCGCCCTTCCTAGCACAAACTTACATTCTTACCTGCGTAACTCACTTTGAGGGAGCAGATTTTTTTTCATCATGCGACTACCAAACAGCTACAATGAACTAGACAGTCCAGAGATGATTTGTGTTATCTGAGAAGATAAGAAATACCTTTATTATTTTCAGGCATAATTGCCAATAATTTTATTGCCATGCAAATTAATTATTGTGAAGAAAAAAATACCTGGTCAGTATGGTGCAGGGATTCGTCCAGTGTAGGAATCCTCATTTTCATGTATTGCCCCATGCAGTTCACACTTCCCCTTTTTTAAAAATCACTGCACAGCACCAAATAGGACAGGACCGCATGGCAACACTGAGGTACCTGAGGGAATACACAGAGTTCATCCCTTTTCATCTAATATGGAATTCCTTCACTGCCCAGTGCATTAAGTTACAAAGATGGGTTTATTCACTTGTTATGTGCCATTATACCTCTGTATTTCAGGATATTTTTGTCATAAATGGTTGATTAGTTAAAGCATCCACTCCAGTCAAGCATAATTTCCAGAAATTCTACATATCTTTCTATGTCCTCATAATTTTTGAGATAGCAACCAATACAAAGTGATATTTTTCTTCCTGCCAACTGCAGTTTAGCAAACAAACTACACACTGTATAGCCAGAAAGTGAGTCTATTATGGAAGACAGCAGCCACACCACTGATTTTTGGCTGCAAAACTGGGAAACAGTAGAAGAACTTACTTGGAATTAAATTCCCCAAGTCACTAAACTCAAAATGAGTATTTTTCAACAAGGAAGTACAGACTGGGGGAAAGGATCAGATAGCTGCTCTTTCAAAATAAGCAGCCTACTCAGCTAAAGGCAGTGGTTGAGAAGACAGCACACCACAGGTGTGGTGCATGGCTAAGTAGTATCATTCTTTCAAATAAAATGTCCAAGTACAACACTTTAGTTACTGTGGCACAATTAGGTATGAAATTCAATGGTTTGTGACCCTGTCAAAAATTCTATGAGAAGGTACTAGCATTATATTGGGATTGTACTCCTAACCTCTCCCAAATTGCCTCCAACCCAAGCAATTCAAATGGCCTCCAAGAAGTAAAAGGAGAGTGGGGGAAGGAAAAGAAAAAAGGGTGGTGGGGGTGTGTGTGCTGCAAAGTTAAAAAAATAATTCAAAAGCATTCTTAATGATGACTTGGTACATTCAGTAATGTCCCCGAGACAATCCATAGAAAACAGTTCTTGGATCACTCTGAGAAAAATAATTGTATGTTGAAAATCTTCCAATAGCAGCATGGACACTGATGAAGAACAGATCCTCATCATCATTCTTGGTGATATGTACTACACTGTCACCACTGCTTACTTAATGTTTCACAAGTCACTTAGTGGGGGAAGAAAAGGTTAAGTTATCCTTAATTACTTACAGAACACCAATGTAAACATATGACAGGAGACATTTAAAACCCTACCTGATTCATGTTACAAACCCTGTGCTGATTCTGCCAAACCAGAAAGGCAGAGGGCTAACTGCTAGATTACTAACAGCAAGAACTTTCTTCCCTCTACCAGTGTTATAAATAAAGAACTTGTGTTCTTATCCTTTTTTTTTTAAAAGATCCTTATTTTAACCATATTTCACAAAGAGAGCTCAGAAGACAGCTTTTAAAATATCTTTGAAGACAGTCAACAAGATGAAGAAGAGATGTATGGTAAATTCTGCATTGAAAGGGAAAAGCAACAGCATAAATTTATCCCTTATACACCAGAGAACCTGTGCAGGAGAGAGGTAAGTGCCTCGAGGGCTAGAATAATTTCAGAGTTTATACCTTAGATATGAGAACCTAAGCAAGACAGTTAAGGAAGTCAGGCTCCACAAACTGCGCTGCTAATAAGATTAATTATCCTTTTGCAGCCTTACTTTTTGTTTTTTATTTTTAGGATCTTTCATAACTTCCAAAGCATGATTTATCAGAATCTGAACTGCCTTGTATTTGAATAAATAATCTGAGCCTGGAGAAATCAAGGCAAATTTTGCAATATTATCTAAGCATTGTAACAACAACCTAGAACATTACAAAACCAAATAAGAACTTAGCATATGTGTAAATTGGGTTAACATAATGCAACTACATTTTCACAACCATGTTTTCGTGGAAGCTTTCTGCCTCCTCATATTGCATTCAGGCTTAAATACCTTAAAAGGAAGCTTGTACTTTTGGAAAAAGCAAAGATCTGCTCAGATACGTGGAACAGAAGACACAGCCTCCTCTAGTGACCCAGATGCACCCTGTTAACAGGTAGAACAACACGTTGCTGTCCTAAACACCTGAATTATTTACTTGATGCATTTATTTGTAATATAAATGATAGTACCAGTTAAGTACTCAACATTTCAGTATCTCATAATCTTGTTGTACTTAAATGGAGTAAGTATCCATTACCACTTGGAACACTCATTTAGCCTGCTCAACTGACTGCTTAATGAGGTCTGGAAAGTAAAAACCTTATCTGCAAAAAGGCAACATAGAAAGAAGCCCGCATGCACGCTTTTTTCCAAAGCAGAAGTATTTGTTCAGTCTTAATGTGAAAAGGAATTAGATTAAGTGTTCAGAAAAACAGAATTTTCTAATAATGAAAACAAAGCTATTTTCCTCTTATTGAATATTGCACTGTTAGAAATGTGTTTCATTCCTATAAATACCACTAGGCTTTTGAAACCCCTCCTAGAAGCTATGCTTTCTCCCTCACCCCACCCCAAACAAGTTCTTTAGGAATTCCACGCAACAACAGGTCTAGTGCAGCTCCCTTAAACAGCTTTTTTGGGAGTGTTTATAATGAGTCAGACTGATCTGTGTTTCAGCTCCAGAAATAGAGTGGGACATCATTAGCTGCATTCACTCAGGTTTTAACATACTAGTCATCACCGAGTGTTTAAAGGATCCTGTCAGTAAATGCTGGCTACTCCCTTTCACTCCCTACTCATCTGTAGCTACCTGCAAGACTCACAAAGCAAACCTGTTACTGTTGATCCCTGCTCTACCACTGCTGCCAGCACCAGTTAAAACAATATCCTTCACTTTGTGCACAGACAAATTGCATCAGACAGAAACCTGAAATTGCCACTGAGATCACACAGACTGGATCTTACCATTTATCTGCAGCAAACAAAGTCTCAGCAGCAAAGGCCCTCAGCCACAACTATTTGCCATCTAAAACATTTCACATTGAAGCATAGGCCTTATAAGGCAAAAAAATGCATTGTCAGACTGCAGAAACCCAGGCTTAAGTATTCCATGAAGTTATAACTAGAAAACACTGTTTTAAGTAGAATATTTTAAAGACATTTCAATGCTTTAAGTTTATATTCAATGACATGATTATTTTGCTGCTTAAATCTCACATTTTTATTAAATGTATATTTTATTTAGATTTACTTTTTTTATTAGCAAAAACATCTTCCACTGATTCTGCAGCAAACAGAGCGCTTAACCTTTTCTCAGAAGACATCATTACCCAAAGATCTGATAACACAGCAATTCTTACATTTGCAGAAAGATCACTGGCACTACGGAACGCTTCCTTCTAGTTCCTGTACATGCACAAGGAGAAACTGAATAATCGGTCAATTATTTTGATGAGGAAAAAAGATTCTCATTCTAGCAACTGAAGCCAATTTGCTTGTACCTGCTTTCTTCAGTGTGCAATACTGGGCATTCCCCAAAGCTGACAAATTAACGCTTAATTTGGAGTAGTGTCATGATGAAGCATTCCCCCAAAAAGGAAGTATGACAAAAAGCTGTTTCCTGTTTTCTGCAAACTGTGTGTGTGGTCACATTATTCATATTGTAACTAACAACAGTTTAAGTCTGTCTACTGGGAGAGCACTTGTTTTCACACACTGGTAAACCCAACCTTAAGTAAAAATACAAACAAAAACCCTGCCAAAAACCACCCTAAAAAACAGGAAAACTGTCATGTAAAATCCATATGCTTCCACCTCCTATAAATACTTGTTCTTTATTGTTCACATAGGTCTGTCCTGTGCTTATGACACTTGCCATTCAAGGTATTTTTTTTCCAAGGTACCTCATTTGTCTCCCTTTACAGTGATGTTCTTATTAGCGTGACACTAGACAAATGCATTTGGTGTGCCAGTTACATGAAGTCTCCAAATGGCTGTTACCATTTCATGAGAGAAATGGCTTTGTTAAAGACAGGCTACAGTGAATTTATTGGTGAATTGTAAATGGAGAATGCTAGGAGCAGCAAAAACCTGGAGAGGCTCTGAGCAAGTACAACTGAACTGCAGCCAGGGGTTGGCAGAGTACATCACTATTTTGTAAAGCAAAGGCATGGGCGGGAAGCCCACACATTCCCAGGATCCCTAACTCTTCAGAGATGACCTTGTCCCATTCTCCTGTTGCTCCTTCCCTCATCTTCCATCACCGCTCAGAAAGCTATGAACTAGGCACATGGTAGGACAAACAGACCTGAAGGACAGAACAGTGCTGCCCCATGATGAGTCAGCACAGACCTATTTCTGAAGTGAAATAAGCTTTTACTTCACACTGCAGAAATGTAGGTAGCCCTTGAAAGAAACAGGTCAGGACATCTTGGATAAGTGGAAACTCAGACAAAGCCACCTCTGAAACAAAAACACCAACATGACAGTAAGATATTTCTTATTACCGCCTACGACTCAGGCTAAGTTGGCTTATTCACGGCTACTGGCCATGTACTGCGCAGGAAAAACAAGCACTGGAACATTCACAAGAACAGTCCATGTTGCAGCAGTATGTTAAGATCAAGCAGCACAATTTATCTTAGCACCATCTACCCTAGTAAACTGCTTAGTCCCAACAAAATCTGAGGATATAGCAACAATGCTCCATTTCCTAGGTAATTACAGACTCCTAAATGAACTAGCCATTTATCAATATAATTAAGAGGTCTAACCTGTTATTAGTATTTCAGGTTGCTCTAATTTGCACAAACTATGTATTTGAGTGCTACAAGTTGCTGAACAGGAAGTTTAGTGAAGTTTTAGGTACAGACAAGCAGAAATAATACCCTATGCATCTGAACACCACTTGCAGTTATCAATAAAAGATTAATAATAAAATAATTAAAGAAAGCCATGATTTTATTGTTCCCAGTAGCTTCACGTGCAATTAAAAAAAGGCACTAGCTAACAGCTTTCTGCATAAAGAACAATCATGCTGACCAAGAGATTTTACACATTAAGTTCACTTAGAACACAGAAATGCAAACACCAACCTGGAAATTCCCCCTCCAATCCACTGGACTTCAAAATTTACATTTGGTGGGAAGGGAGGAAATTTATTATTTTTAATTAATTTCACCCAATTCTCTGTTACATAAACAACATGGACTTCAAATACCAAAAGAAAAATCAAAGTTCTTACCACTTGTATAATTTTCTACCATATATTACATAAAAAATTCCAGGATTTGAAACTCATGAGATCAACAGATCCCAGATCAAAAGGCAATCCACTTTTTGAAATGGACTTCCCTCCCTCTTTTTTTTTTTTTTTTTAAACACCACCCCTGTCTAAGGCTTTTTGTATATATGTTATTCTGCCCTCAGCTAGCAGGTGAGAAAACTAGAGGTTTTTTGAAACTTGAGCTCTGCCAGTGAAGGCAGACTGGAGTCATACCTTAGCTTCCTAAGAGGACAACATAGAAGCACAATATATTTGTTTATGAAGACACTTCTATAGGAAAAAATAGTTTCCAAAGATACTATGTATGCTACCTGCCTGGACCACTTTTTTCTTCAAAATGATTCTGCAATCAAATAGGTTTTATGTTTTTAATAATTAATGGACATGTTTTAGAACCAGATATTTCATTTCAAGCTGATACTTGCATATTTTTATGCAAAATAGAAAAAGAAACTGCCAACATCGGAATGTGTTTCAGGCAACCATTAGTGCTCTTAATATATTACATTTTAGAGAATCAAACTCCTCCATTCCTTTGTTCAGCTGTCTGAACAGGATACTTGATTTTAAAAAAGAAGCTCTAAAATGTTCCTGTTCATGCCACTAAAACCAGATTAGCATAATCTTGGCTGCTGTGCATCACTTTAATACCTCATTAGCTTCAGTTACAAGGGAGAATATATCAGCCCAGGAACTAGAGTTACTGTATTCTACTAGTTCCCATAGTTACTCCATTATGTTTCCTGCACTTAATTAGTAAATACAATATGCAGAAAGCAGCTGCAAAAGGCATTGAATTCTGCATTTAAACTACAGATGTGAAGCTAAACAGAGAAAAATCGTGAATTACCAATGAACGAGATTAGATACATCCTGTTTTATTGCTTTTGAGTGGGAAGTGTGGATATACCAAAGCATTCCCAGACTGTCGAAGGGCAAAGCGCAGGAAGTGCTCTGCTGAGTACTAACCCTCTGTGCCAGGGTTTAATCAGGGCTGCTGACAGATTGTCAACACAAGCCTGAACTGGGAAGAGCAGCAGTCAACAGTAATACAAACAGTATCTAGACTAGCAGAGGATACGTGAACTAGGACTGACAGGGAGAAGATGCAGCTGTTTAAAAACCAGCTTTTCCGTCTTCAGAAGGAAGCGTCTGGCTCCTGCCATCCTGCAATACGAGCATTCATCCTGCTGCTGGAAGGCCAGTTCTGGCATTCTGCTCAGCTGAACTTGGCATTTTAATCTCCAGATACTGCTCTGGAATAGATTTTATTATTATTTTTGTTCTAAACATGCCAATCACTTCTGATTTTCTTGTTGTTTCTGTGAAAAGATTGTTAGGTTAATACAACCCATCTGTCAGGGTAGTCACACTGTAAAAGCCTGAGGTTCAAGAAACTGGTCAGGAACACGCAAAGATTGTTTCCTCTGTCTCAGTCAAGTGTACAGCTGCTTAGTCACCAAGTACTCCTGATCCCCTCATCTGAGAGGATAACAAGCTTCTCATTATGCTAGCTTATTGTAAATATAAAAATATTTATACAGAAGTAAGTGTAAGCATTGGGCATACTTGAGTGATCCCTTGCCTTTCAAAGCTGGTATTAAATTTAAGGAATTCTAACCAGCTGCTGACAGGCAGCTCCTTTTCTATTTGATACACTTTACTGAAAGAGAAAGATACTCAGAAGATATACAAAGAACTGACAGGACAGTTTTTCCCAAACTACTGTTATAGGGGGAAATTAATATCACAATCTCTATAAAGTGCTTAATTAATACTCATGTTATATAGCCCTTTATTTACAAATGTGAGTTTACAGTGTACTTTTCCCCCCCAATAAACTGCAAAAACATCCAAAGACTTTCAAAACTGCTATAAAAATTGTGTAGTTCTGGTTTTGGATATCCAGTGTTTTTGTGTTTATCCAGTAACTTGCCCTTAACTGCTGCTCCATATGGAAGTTAGACTCATGAACACTTGAAAACCCAGTTACTCATCAGCCATGGATGTAACACTGAATTTCCAAGCTTACTGTGTATTACACTGCAGCATGATTGCACAATGCTGTTGTAGAGTTTTTCTAGTCCTTTATAAGCATAAGCTTTTAGAGCAAACACTAAAAATATTGCTTACTTGAATGTGAAAAATAAGCTCCAAGAAGCTGGTATTTGTTCACATAAGGAACATGACATCTAACCAGTAAAGTTTTTACTGATACACAGCAGAATTATCTGCCAGAGTCCTGACTCATAAGCAGCTTGCTGGGTGTAGTTAGCAGCAGAGGAATGTTTGGATGATTAGCTCTCCTATAACAATAAATAAAATATATTAAAGTCTGTGGGAAGTACTGTTGAGGGTTTCCGGGAGTGTAACATAATTGATGTAACCCCCAAGACTCCCTATTAACCAAAGGACCCATTATGAAACTTAAAATAGTATCTCAGTCGTTAAAAACTCAGTTGTCTGCAGTTATGTCATCTCCCTTACCTAAACATTCATTAGTTAAAATATTTTTAGGCTATAGAACTATGAACAAGTGACTATGTAGTTACATTACATGATTCAGAACTCACCTCACTTAAGTGACTGGTCTCACAAAAACTACACAGAACAGGGTGCTATGCTCTGAAACACTTTTACTGAATTGTTTTTCTGTCATAAGGTAAATCTATATAACAAGACTTAAATAAAAATTATGCACTAGAAGAGGTACTCCAAATGAAGAACTGCAAAATCTCCTTCTCCAATTACCCTGTTTGCTTGTTTAGGTGTGTCTCAGTATTGTGGAGAGCCACAAGAACTCCGACTACTCAGTTCAGAGTCTAAGCGATGATGTCATTGCTACTGGTAATACGCTGACTAATGTCTTTTCAGTAAGATAAAGGTAACATTGGATATTGCTGTGCATTGAGGTATTTATTGTGCCTTCATCTGTTTGAGCACACCTACAGCCAGCGCCTGCTCAACCAACTTCCAAAGAGAAACACATACAGTTTTGTGATGTTAGAAAAAAATCCAGGCAATATTGTGCTTTACAGAATCCCGAGAAGCCCTGATGTTCTAATGTCCACATATGCAGAGTATCAAGAAAACTTCCTAAAGAATAAATGACAATACACATTCAATATAGACAGCGTCAGACCTACTCATGTTTGCCTAGATATCATTCAAGACCTAACAAGAAAACATTACCATTAAATTGCATCCTTATGAGATTAGAAAACTATATATTTTTTCATATTTCTTTTAAAAACACCCTGTTCCATAGTACTTCCAGACCACACCTTCCTTTGATTGCAGGGATGCTGCAGTCAGACTGCTTCAGGACAGAATTTGAACTTACCAAGTTAACTCTTATTTTTTCTATACATATAAACTACCTCAGGGTTTTAGCTCAGTATACTACTACCAATCACTCAATAAGCTGATACTGTCTTGGGACAGGCATTTGTTTATCAGAATGAGCAAAATAAATACAAGTGCAGTTTTACTTTGGAGAAGTAACTTCAAGAGTCAATATGGCCAATCATGACTAGTAAAATTATAGCAAGATTAAATTAGTAGAGCCCAAAGGATGAAAAGGGAAAATTGAGTCATACTAAGACTCCAGTGTTTAAAAAAAGCTTTTGTTATAAAGCTTTCAAGAAAATTAAGTGTTTTACAGCTACATTAGGTTCATTAAACAGGGATAAAGAAGATAACAAAACCACAAATGCCATTTATAACTCACATGATGACCTAAAAACATCAGTTTATTTAAAATACTACATGAAAATGCTATTAAAAAAACAGAAAGAAACAAAAAAATGAAGAACTTTTACCCCTATATAAAATGATTTGTCTAAAAGGAATTAAATTTGGAAAAGCCCTTCTGTTGTCACAAAAGTGGAGGTGCTGTATCTTGATACTTCCCATGTGAGTCAAAACACACCCCACCCCTTTCTATAATTACAGTACAAGCTGAGAGTACTACTGAAATATACCCCCCCATCACTGCTTGGGTCACTTTTTTAGGCACCTTCAGCCCAGAGACTGCACAAACAAGACATGTATGCAAATTAAAATTATAAAGCAGTAATTTTGATGTTAACACAAATAAAACATAGCTTGGGTTTAACAAGTTCTTTCATTAAGAATAGTACACTCCCCAGGCAATAAACCACCCAAAGAATCCTTGCTGGCCAAACAAGCAGAAGCCTGGGAGATAAAAATCAGCTTTTACTGGTGGAGCAATACAGCCTTACTATTGCTACATGGCTTTCTGACTTTAAGTCCCTACTCTTTCCAGGATTTAATATCCTTCCATGTTAGTATTTTCTCTTTTCAATCCTTAAACCACCAAGAAGTCTACCTCAGTCTGTTTTGCTGCTTCATCTCACATAGCTCTGTTTAACAGGTCTTCTCACAGCTGCTTGTCAAAATTTAGCAATTTCCTCAGCAGCCTGAGTCAAGACAAGGCAGCTGGGCCAGATCAGAGAAGGGAGCTCAATTCCTGGAAGGGACAGCTGAATGGTGAAGGGTTTTTATACTGCTCTCTTACCTGTCGCCCTCTTGTACCAGGGCAGGCATTTCTGAGACCACACAATAAGCAAAATCAAGTAAAGTGAGCTTAGGTAAAACCAACCATTTTAAAATAAATGTCAAGTCCAATCACTTTTGCAATCCACTTAGTCACATGAATGTTTGCCATACACAAAAGGGGAGCACCAGGAGACAGAATGGGTAACAGGCTGAAACAAAAAAAAAAACCCCACATTCTTTTTGCAGCAGAGCTGACTTTTTAAAGAGAAACCACAGCTCAAATAAAATTTGAAGCCACTTCCAATGAATAACTTTCCATTAGTAGAACTATAAATATTATACATAGAACAGGCAAAGTAAAGCCAGGACTTCACAGCACAGACTTCAGAACTAACTGAACTATTAGCTGCACATAAGCAGTCCCCTCCCCTTGCATACTTCCTATGCCCTCAGGTTGCCAAAACTGTTTCTTTAGTAAGGGGACAGGAGGCTCAAAAGTCCTTGGAGGATTTAAAGAGACAAGTTCTCCCAAGGAAGAAGCATGATTTAGACCATGGAACCCGAAATTCCAGCAGAGACAGTGGCTATGGAGCTCCACACTCTACTCCTTCCTTAGACTGCAGTGAAACTACCCTCAGTGAAATCTAGCACAACCTTCTAGCCAATTTGGGAAACCCTGACCTTTCCTGTGCCATTAGATACCTTTAGCAGCTGACTACATAGCTACCTCATTGCCCTCTTAGCTTCCTCTTATTGCTCATGATTCAGAGGCTCTTTTGGATAGTCTTACCTCTCTCCAACTGTCTACCCACATTACAGAGCCCTTTCCTCTGAACTGTAAAACTCTTTCCTCCTGCTGTCTTCTCCCTGAACAATTTAATCCACAGACTTCCATACCATTTCTATTCTGAAACTGTAAGATTGTCAGAAAAATAAGGGTTTTTAAGAACTGAATAGTAATCATTCCTGACTATGGAACCTATATTCTTCTACAAAAGAAACTTGCAACCTTGTACTGTCCTTATCACAGAAGCATTGTGTCACCTGCCTATAATGCATTAAGCAATGGAACAAGAAGCTGTCATATGCTTGTGCTTATGTTCCTCCAGAGAAGTATATGCAGGAGAGCATTTGTTTTGGTAGCTTTGTATTCATACTTCCATCATTGAAGATTCAATAGAGAACACAATGCCAAAGGGTTCTGACCCAGAAATAGGCAATAATACACACTGATCTGGCTGACAAGCTTAATTTGCCCCCAGTATATAAACCTTGCTCTTTCTGCACAAATTCTATTGCTCTTAAAACACGTGGCTGCAAATTGTGGCAGCCTGAGTGCAAACCATATTCTTCCCTAAGTCAATGTGGTAGACACAAAAGGATAAAAATCTTGCCAATTGTTGCAGTATAAACCATCACATGTCATGAATCAGAGCACTTTTAGCAGAGAATTGTAGGTGAGAGTAATGAGGATTTGGTATTATATTCCTGTTAGTCTGGTAACCTCTTACTGCCATATTGGTGCCCTATTCTATGTAAGGGATACTACAGATAAGTGACTTAGCTCAGTAGTCTCATCTGGCAGAAAACTAATATTTTTCTTTTTACTTATTAATTTATCACATAAGATTGCTGAACAAACACACTTTGCATGTGGATAAAGAGAAGGAAATATGTACCACTCACCACTTTAGGAGCCACCGCTCCTTACACTAAATGAAGTCCAATGTGTGTTCTCATCATGTGAAAAATCACATTCTTTTGGGCTGAGCCTCAAATTCATCTTCAGCCACTTGTCAGACTAAAAATATACAATTGTGCATGTACAGGATAAGATTGGAGTTAATCTGGCCTCTCACTGGTGTATTTTACCACATTCCACTCGCTTGTAAAGAGGACTAAGTGGACAAGCAAAGGATTTAGATCACATGTTCCAGAATTTTGCTTTTCACAAGTTCATTGTAAGCAATATTTAAGGAATTCACAGACAACAGTGAGTATAATTCCAAACAAACCAAAAACAGAGGAAGAGCAGATAGTTTGTTTTCTGTAAGCCTCACACAATACCATCTTGCTAGGACTGTGCTAGACAACAAGGAGCCATATTAGACTTCAGAGCTAGGTTTTTCCATCAGACAAGTTCCACATACAGTTTATTTCACTGGTAGCTATTAAAGATTCTAGTAAGTTAAACATAAACATTAAGCGAACCCAAACCAATAAAGGGACCATACCAAACACATTCCTGCTCAGGAAAATTTTTCTCATTCCTCCAAGTTGCAATACCTGCTTTTCAAGATATTTAACTAAGTCCTTTAACTACTATGAAGAAGTTACATAATAAAGTAGTATTAGTTTACCTAGTAAAGAATTGCATCATGTAACTGGCTTACCTCCCTTTTAAAAAGCTGCTTAAATAATCCTGCTGTTAGCTCGTCAAAGTGCACTCTTAAAATGTGTCCCACCATTCTCTCCAAAAATGGTCTTTAAAAACTTCAATTCCACCCAGAAACCCACTTGTTGGAGTACGGGCTGAGATATATTTAAAACTATTTCACTGATAAATATTAATTCCTTGTACTGTAGAATTCTTATTTACTAAGCTTTCATATCACTTACAGAAATCATAAACACTATTTGCCCATGATACAGCTTTCTTTGTAGACAAAATAAACAAAGTAGGAAAGTTACCCTGTAAAGAGCAAGGTCCTTAGTACTGAATACAGCCAAGGGAACCTATGTAGTAAATAGAAGGAGTAGTAAATAAAAGGAGTTTATATTGAAGTGTTTAGTTTTGGTTAAGAAGTAAACTGTGCTGTGAGATAGGAACCTCAAAAGGCATTTTCTAAACAACGTGGGGAACACACCACAGCATGATAAGCTGTGCAACTCAGCCATGGGTCTGCAGTGAGATGTGCAGAACAGACAATGGAATCCCCCAGTAACCTTAGAGGGTCAGACCACCACAGTCTGAAGAAACATCTTTTTTGTTGTCTCCAGGAGAACTACAGGCACTGAGATAACACACTTACAGAGTTGCACATCAGATATAGAGAGCACAGAGGTGTACAAAATGCTAGAGATAACAGAAAAAGTATAAAAAAATTTAGTAGCTTTTACTAAGACCTCAAACACTATTTAAAACCACAATAACTATTGGAATTGACTCTAAATAAAAAAGGTGTACCATATTGTTAAAAATGGTAAGGTAGCACATATGAGTAATATTAAACACACATTTGAAAACCAAGATATAGAATTGAGTAGCAATATTACTTTTTTTCCTTTCTCCATATATATCATCTCCAGCTCTTTCAGGCTGGAAAGAAAACTCAGTATCATGAGACACAATTGTCTTTATCCACACAGACTAGTTCTGTCCTGGCACATAAAACATTGCAAAAAATATCAAGAAGTTCTGCATGACACTGTCCATCCTGTATCCAGGACTGTATTTCATAACCTGTATTTAGTCCTGTACCCAGGACTAAACTGCAGCAGTTACTCTATCACCAAATAACCACTCCCAAGCCAGGAAGGGAGATGAGGAAAAGGAAAAAAGACCTATAGACTGAAATTAAAACCATTTTAATGAAACAGCAAACCTGATATTTATACTAATGCCGATGTGAAGTATACAAAGTCATACTCAGCCCAGCAAATGTGCTATGGTCACAGGAAACAGGAAAACAATCCTCAGGAGCAAAACAGTAAGCAAGCCCCTCCAGAGAGGGAAAGAAGAAAAGAAAAAAAAAAAAAGAAGTCTGTATCCTCTGCAAACTTCCCCTTTATAATGAGGGTGAGGTTTATGGGATGGGACACACCTGCAGCCAGCTCGGGGCAGCTGCCCTGGCTTTTGCCCCTCCCAGATTAAATTCCCGGCTGATTCGAACTGCTAATGGCCTGCAGGCCATGGCTAGCCAGGATTCTGTCCCAGTGAGACCAGGATAGATACTATTATGGTTATTCTATAGGAAAAAGGCAGTATGCATTGTGTTTGCTAGCAATATTGAGAAATTTCAGCCAGATGCAAAGTTTAGATAACAGTCGTGCTAATAACCACACCTTGTACCAAGTAAGACTACAGATTGGTGTTTTAAAACCAAAGAGGAAACCAGAGAATCAGCTAGTAACTAATTGCCCTGTCTATAAGCTAGTTCATGTAGCAGCTGGGGTTGTGTTGGTTTGTTTTTCCTGTGGGAAAAGCCCAAAATCGAGAAAAGTTATTTCTTTCTACTTTTTTTTTTTTTTAACATCATGCTCTGATATGATCCTGTGCAAGTTTTTCATGCACTTCTTGTTTCCAGAAAACATGAACGGGGCATGAATGCTGTTTTCTCGCTGTTTTCTCACTCTTTTGTTAAAACCTGAAAGCAAAATATCATTTGGAGAAAGTAAACCTAGTTATGATCTAGAATTACAGACTAAACATCAAAATACAGAAAATGATGAAAACAGAATTCACCTAAGATAGTTAATTGCTTCAAAGAAGAAAATGCTTGTAACAAAAAAGTAACACATTGGAAAATATTAACCTAAAAAGCATATTGATTTTTTGATTCCTAAGTATTAGGGGACCTGGCCTGGAGTAAATTAAAATCACTAGAAATCTCTTCAGATTAAAACCATTCTTCAATTTATTTCTGGATTTATGTAAGTTTAATGAAGAAAGTGTCTTGACACAAGCAGACTCTGTACTTTTAATGTATCATTTAATACTGATATACCTCATGTAGCTCCAGTGCTTTAGGATTTAAATTCGAGTTAGACATAGCAAAGCTGAACTATAGGTCTGCTGTGACCACAGAGATCTTTACCTCCCTAACCTAGGCAACGTGACGACTTCCTTTAAACAATAGGTGGGAAGCTGTCAGCTTCCTCACGCTATAAATAAGTACAGGCAAAATGTATAAGCTGACTTAAAATTGACAAGTTTATAGCCTAATAAGTGAACTGTTGTGTAGCCATCTCACAGCTTGTTAGAACAAGATGTAGCTGTAGCCATAGAAAAATAACCTTGCTGAAGCTGCAGTCCTCATCCATTTATAGAAATGTCGGGAACTGGCTGAGCTTTTAATGAACATTTGAGGTACTGTTCATGATTGTAACATGAAATGTCACTTTGTTTTAATGGTTAATATAGGGTGTTTTAATGTACCACCAAATTACGTATAAATATGATGGGAACTTCTTGTGACTTAATTTACAGAAGCATTATAGAATGTACAATAATTGCCTCTAACAGGCCAGGAAGTTTTAGATTAAATAAAGCTTTAGCAAACAAGTATTTCTTGGAACTATTTTATCAGTGAGTGGATTTTCTTTGGACTTTGGTTTGTAAATAAATCACATTTATTAAGTAGACAAAGAGTATTTTTTAGAAAGTGAGCTTATGTTGTCAATAGGGAATATCTGTGCATATGTAAATAATGCTCTTTATTGATCTTCATTGCTTAGTAGTTAATATTTGTAATCCTATTTTCCTACCCGTTAAGATTAGTTATATACCCTGAGAATTTCTTTCTATTATTTATCACATTTTCATGCACTGTGAACATTCTTAGACTGCCTTCCTTCTGAAGATAATTTTAAATTCCTAAATGTAAATAGATTCCAACTGCAGAAAGGAGGAAGGGGCAGGAGAGTGAAAACTGACTGCAGTGATGATACCGATCAGGGAGAGACAAGACAGTATGAAGAAAGTTTGCAGCTCAACACTAGTGCAAGGATTGTGGTATGTTTTCTGTAGTAGTGTGGTTGTGCTAATGATATAGAATTCTTGGATGAAAAGCTGGGGAATGTTCTGCTGGGTGACTTACCAGCATGCTTCCTGTTTGTGGTTAAGTTAAATACTGTCTGTTTTCTCTTGTGGTAGTATACACTACAATTCCTTTTTTTTTTTCTTTTCTTCCACGAATGCAGTTAGGACGAATACTTCAGTGTCGTTAACTTTCTTCTTCAGTACTAGAAACCTTGAGAATAGAACACTTCCCAAGGACTGAAATCTGAATGGCTGCTTTGGTGACCAGTCGACTATGGCTGGTTTAGAACTGCTATTACTAAGCAGAAGCCAGTGCCTTCTCTGGCAAACGGACAATATCACTGCAGTTATAAAGCCTCATAAACCCACAACCCTTTTCTTTTTCAGATATACTTGAGGTATGTGTCTTCTAGAACCTTGCATGATTGCATTTTTTATATGTTTAGAGGGAGGGTGCTAGAGTGGCAAGTTCTTACATTGCTGGGTCAGTCAGTCATCTCCAAAAGCCATCTTCAAATTCTCACACACAATAGTACATGTCTTGGGGAGGCTTGAAAATATGTCATGCCTATCAGTCTGTGACCATTTTGCTCTAAATGGTGTGACTTTTTTTTTTTTAACAGATGCACGTGTAGCTTTCTGTTGCTGTGACCTGTTGTGGTCATGTGACCAAGTGTAGCCGAGATTACATGCAAAACCTCAAGGAGAAATGTTAGCGTCTACATAGCAGTGACCTTTCTTAGTCACGTGTTTTTAATGTGGTGAAATGATTTTTTTACAATGTAGTTTCAAAATACATTTTCTTCAGAGATGAAGCCAAGTTAAGAACAGTTTGTACAGCTAGTTTCTACCCTCAGGCCATTCCATGTTGCTCCTGGAGGTGGGCCAAACTACCACACTGCAAAGTGCCTGCCAAAACGATCTGAGGTTTGTCTAATTGCCTTAAGCAGAGTTGTGGTTTTCTGGGTTCTTTTGTTTTGGTGTGGAGGGGCTTTTCCATTTAAATTTTTCCTAATTGGCATAGTTGCATTTCACCTCACTCCTTTTGCTTCAAATTGCCTGAAGACTTTCTATCTTCATAGGTCCTCATTTCGTACATGGAATATTTGTTTCTCAGTCCTGGAATCTAGGGAAGGATGTGGAAAAAAAAGAATGCTAAAATGCTACAGTATAACTAAAAAAAATTTCCAAAGAACATGGTAGGCTTTCACTTCTGCTGAGACGGCTGTGAAGTAGATCTAATGATGCTTGATTTATAGTTATCTATTCAAAAGCAGAAAATCCTGCAGTGATGTTTTGTTACAACTTTAAGTCACAGCTGAGCACTCCATGTGGAGACTGGCAAAGTATTTGTAAGTTGGAGTTAAAAAAAAGTGACAGTAACTGTGGTAACCAACCAGCCATTCGTCCCAGGAGAGCAGGCAAACGGCAGGAGGAAAAGAGGAACTGAGAACATTGGTGGGGTAGCTCTTTCATCACACGATGAAGCTATAGCCTGATGGTTGCACATCTTTATCACTTAGACAACAGTACAGTTATTATTGCATACTGGCAATAAAAATAGTAAATGTTTCATGTTTTCTTTTCAATGTAATGTGCATAGTCCCTAAACCTGACTTCAGTGCTTTTTTTTTCCTGTTTTGCTTAATATCATGAACATGATTTGAGTTTTATTCCATCAAAAACTAAATTAACTCAGTGCCCAAATGTACATTTGCTCCATTTCCTTAAGTTCTGCCACGTGCACTTGTTTTCACTCATACCACCAAGTATTTCTGTAATGATCTGCCAGCTGCTCTTGAATCTTGGAGCCAAGTCCAATGTAAAAGTTTTACTGAAGAAGACTGGCTAAAGCAGTTTGAGTAGTAGTGTGGCAAAATCAGAAAAATTGGGTAAAAAAAGCTCTTGAGCACTTTAGAGTTATGCTGAAGAATTACTTCTACAAAGTTTGGAGTAAAAACTCTTAAATTTGTGCATAGAGATGTCAGGCAGCTGGAAATTATTCTCTATTTTCTCCAACTCTGGAATGACTGACTTTTCTGCTCCATTTACGGGTGCTGTTAATACAGACAAATAAAGACGGCACAGAAGAACAAACTGGCCATTAGAGCTAACTGGAGAATAAAAATCCCAGATCTGAGCATTTCTTTTTAACTGAAACTGGTAAAGTGTTGTTAAACTATTGCTGTAGAATGATGCACTGTAAATTATACCCTGATGTAGTTGGAAATAACATTACACTGCCTGTCACTTGCAAACAATAGCTTAATTTCAAGATTACTTGATTTCATAATTCCAAAGTTATGTGGTTAAAATACCATAAATTATGCCTGGGTGCTTACTGTTAAACCCAGCAAAATTAAATAGAAGGAAAACTTGTACTAAAAAGAACAAGTGCATCCCAAAGGCAAGTTTGATTTGAGCTGGCCTGATGTACAACATACTAACTTCTGTGGCAAAGATTCTACTCTGATTTTAAGACCCCTGCTAATTTTAGAGCTGTCATTTTATTTGAAAGTTTGTATTGTCAGTTTATCAACAGGTTTGCACTGTTGGGATTTTTACAAAAAACTATTATTTCATCCAGGATTCAGGTAAGCCTCAGAGAGTCACCAGAAATGCAGCTGCATGAATCTCAGGTGTTCTCCAACTATGTGTGTATTAGACAGAGATGGGGAAAATTCACTGAACTGATCTTGCTTGCCTTTTAAAAACAAGCCCACTGTAGAATTAGTGGTGAGTTGGGACCCTTTCCTATAATGCAAACAAGTAAGTTTGTATCTAAATTTCAACTCTGAAGATTTGTGGATTGCCTTTGTCCTACCAAAACAACAGATGATGATTGTTTTCATGTCTATTTTCTCAGTATAGCCTAACAAGCATAGATTCAACTATACCAACACAAAATGTGTTTTCATCTCTTTTTACTATGAAGACATCTCTCAAAGGAGCCCTCCGACATGTGATCCTTGTTTCTACTATCCACTCTGATGCATCTATGTTGAAGACCTTCAGGGTACACAGTGAGCCTCGGCCAGATGGGTTCTCTAACTCACAGAAATAGTTTAAGCGCTTTTTCATTGTCGTGGACTATGAACACATATAGATGACTGAGATACCGGGGACTGGAGTTCTCAAAATTGAGAGAAAAAAATTAAGTCTTTTGTTTGCGGTAACAATGGTTCAATTTTAGTTAAAACACCAGATATCCTTTGTGCCTCGTGTATTTCCAAAATAAAATACAGGGAAACACACTTAAGCCAAAGCCACCTCATTCAGAACCATCCGTGTGTGAAGCGCCCGGGCACCCCGCGCCCGGGGCCCAGCAGCTGCGGCGTGAAGATCAGATGGAGACAAGATCAGATGGAGACAAGGCTCTTCTGGGGAACTGGGACCGCCACGGCCATCGCCGCCCGTCCCGCTTTCCCGAAAGCCCGTACGACGCCGGCCGGCTGCGGCCGCCTCAGCTCTCTGCCGCCCACGGGCCAGACAACCCCGTCTGAAAGGAGACGACCGAGCACCGGTCTCGGCCTCTCCTCCTCCCTGCAACCCGAGGAACGAATCAGCTGGGAGCCCTCGGGAGAAATCCACCTGCGCGCCGGCTCCGTGCTGCCAGACTCAGGAGCGGCCCGTTCTGTCTCACAATTCACCTTTCCCGTGGGCGTTCCCGCTCAGAGCTCCCGCGCTCCGCCATTTCCCGGCCGGGCCCCGCTAGCCTCCTCAGCTTCCGCCCTCCGGGTGCGGGCCCGCTGCCCCCGCCCTCCTGAGGGCGCGTGCGCGTCGCGCCGCCACATGCGCAGTAGCGCTGGGCGGGCGGCGCGCATGTGTGGAGGCGTTCGGTGTGGCTGAGGCGGTGGATTGGGAGGAGGCGGCGGAGCAGCAGGACCAGGAACCGCTGCAGCTGCGACTGGGAGGGGACGGGGAGACGCCCGGTGGTGCGTGTCGGTCCTATGGGGCCTTGAGGATAGAGCCCCGCTGAGAGAGGGGGTTTCTGCTGGCGTGCAGAGCCGGAGCGGGGATGGAGGGTCAGGCTGCTCCGGGCGCTGGTGGCGGCGAGGAGCCCCTGAGCTCCGGCAGGATGAACCCGAAGCGGAGCGGGCGCGCCGCGGAAGAGGAGAGCCGGAACAAGCCCAAGCTGGTGAGCGGACTGTGGGGCTTGGTGGGGGGCAGGGGACGGCGTGGGGACGAGGAGGAAGTCGGGGGAGGAGGAGCCTCGGATGCCGTCTTGTTGCTTCCCGAGTAGAGAGAGCGTGGGGCGGAGGGGCGTGCGGCCGGGCCCGGGGTGCCGGGCTTTCAGCAATTAAAGGCTGTTTTTTGTTTTTTTTGGTTTTTTTTTAAAAATCCTGTGACGGTTTTTGGGTGCTCTTTGGGAGAGGGAGGTGACAGCTGGAGGGGGGCGTGCGGCGCGCTGAGGGCCTCGCTGTGGTAACGCGCCGGGGGTGGTCGCTGGCAGGAGCCGGGAATTCCCATGTTTTCCGGGAGGGTTGAGATACGGGGAGGCTTCTGGGCGGGTATAGCTTGGGCCATCCCTTTGGAGAGGGGAGCGGGAACAGCATTGCTCCGTAAGCAGGACCTGTCGGTGCAGCCTCTGTCCCGCTCACCTTTGGAGTGAAACATCACAGGTTGGGGTTTTTTTTCTGCCTGTGTTGAAGCATACAGAATATCGGCGGGTCTGATGCAAATGGTCTGCTTCCCGAGTGCACTTCTGAAATAATGCGAAAATAATTTAAAAATTTAGATACTGTCCAGTCTTTTTGGAGAGATCTGAGAGTACAAACCCTCTTTAGGACCGTAGAGTTTGTTCATTATGTCTGTGCTTTTGGATTTAAAAGAAGATACTTCTACTTACAGACCTGATAGCTGGAAACAGAGGTTCAAACAGAGTGTTCAAAGCCCACAGCACTAGATTGTGTCTCGCTTTATAAATGCAGTGCAGCAAAACCAGTTAATATGATAGTGTTTACTTTTAATTGTTTACTTCTGTTGCTTTAACTTTGAATCAGTTCATTTTAGCTCAGTTCTCTGAGGGATTTTCAAGAGCAACAGTGTAGCAGACACTTAAAACTTACCTGACTCTTCTTATTGCATAGAGTACTAGGTACAAACTTTATTCAATCCGTGCAAAGGTTTTCACACACAGTTGTAAAACTGAGTAAAAATAAAAGTGCTCCCACCTTGTGTTCCTGTCATCGAATATAATGCAGCATTTGGCTGATGAGCCCGAGAACTGCGGGGTTTTTGTGTCACTGAAAAGTAAGTTAGATTGCATGTGGGGAAGTTGTTAAATTTGTAATGTGTGACGCATTACAAAGTTACTGAAAGTTACAGTTATTTAAAAGGGTGATGGAAAGTCAGAATACTGAATATCTTGAAGTGTGCTTTTATTAAAAGTGACTGTGTATATCTTGACAAAAGGTAACCAAAGAGGATGTCTTATTTTGTTTTAAGGTGTTACTGAAAACAAACTTGTACTTCCTTGCATTGGATAAATATAAATAAACTTATTCATATAAACAAAATGTTTATGTTTATATTACCTTTACTGTTTTGGAAGGGTGCTTGAAGGTTCCTGCTGCGAATCAATTTCAAAATCGCGTGGGAAAGTGCTTCTGCTGAAGCTGTGGAACCAAGTTTGCTCTAGCAGAGGAAAGCACTTTGTTCTGAAAGAAATACATAAATTAATCAAAGTGAAATGAGCTCCGAATTGAACAGGAGAACTACTTTCAGTGCACATTCTTTTCAGTTATTCTAGAATCACTGGAGTAGATTATCATTGTTACACTTAGTGGAAAAAGTACATTATGTTAATATTTGACTTTATGCTTTTGTTTCTTGAGGGGGTGATTACAGTCAGCAGCAACATTGATCGTAGCAGTGGTGTGTTGCTTGAATCAGATACCTTCTGAAGGGTAGTTTTGCCCTGAGATAAAGTGACTTCCCTCCAATTATATAATTGAGTGAATGGGTTGAATGGGAAAGTAGATTATTTTTGTTCCGGACATGATGTACACAAACTGCGTATAAAAGTGACATGAAGAGGGAGTTACCTCTGAGGAAGAAGAGGGGATGGGATTTAGGTGTGGTTTAATTTGAGGCGGTGTGAGTGGACAGCTGGATTTATCAATTACTGCCATGGGTTCGTGAGGGAAGAACGAGACTGTAATCAGGGAAAGGCTTCACCCGTTACATGGGAGAGCAATCTTACTAAATCTTCCTGGCTGTAGTTTTGCGTGAGGAATTGGTTCTTCTGAGGCTAGCAGTATCGTTAGGTACTCATAGAGCAACCTACTTGTACCTTATCCCTGCTTTCTTCACTGTGCAAATGAGATAAAGGTGTGTTTGGGACATCTCTTAAGAGGAGCCATGCTGTTTGTGCAAGCGTTAAGTTGTCTCTGAGTCTGTAGACAAAGTTTCTCAGAGTTTGGCATGGAGGTTTTCTTGGTTCAGCTTCATAACTTGTAATGCATGAAGTTTCAGTAGAGTTATAGCTGAGAGGAGCATGTTTCTTCCAGAACTTCTTTCGCATATCAAGTGCAGTGCTGAACAAGGGCTAGGTGGGAGAGGGTGTGCAACTACGTGTCACAGAGGATTTATTTTTAGTTCCTGGCATAGCAGCTGAAATTACGCAAGTCATTGGAAGAGGTCTAGGGGAATGGTTTTTATAGGGTAGACTAAAAATGGCTCTAGATGACAGTGAGCTCGGAAAGCTGAAGTAATTATTTTGGAGGAGGGGAGATTCTAGAAGAAGAAGGTGGAAGTTTTTTGTTTCCGCATGCTCTCTGTCTGAAACTAAAAGGTGGTCTGCAGAAATATAGTGGTTTGTTGGTTTTTTTTGTTTGTTTGTTTTTTGTGTTCTGTTTTTTTTTAAGGACTGAAGCCTGATCAATAGAGTTTATTCCTGATTGACAGGAAGTAGGACTAGGCTATCAAGAGAGGACCATACTAGGAAACAAAAGGATAGTTTAAAGTATTTTTCTGTAAGATAATTGACACGTGCACACAGAAATGATTGAAGATGGGCTGTATTAGAACTACTAATTCAATTTTTTTCTCCTTTAGGTCACTTTGAGAGTCATTCAGGTTTCATGTAATTTGTTGAATGTGATGGAACTGCATGATGAGAATTTAGTTGTAGTTTTTATACTAGTAATGTGGAAACTGGAGTATTTTTCTAAAATTTAATGTCTGTCTTAGCAGCTGTGATGTGTATCAAGGTGCTAAAAGAGCACTGATTTCATCTTTTTTTTCCTCATTTTTTGCTGGCAGAAAGACTGGAGGTGGGAATGAGTCCCTGGCGCTTTTGTCTTTATTTTTGTTTACAATGAAATGGGCAGAAAAAAATGAAATTGTTTTGGCAAACAATCATCTGATCTCTTGCCAGCCCTGAGAATAGGCTGGCATGAAATGGCAATGAGCAGTTACGTTGTTGACTGGCTTTGGCAGTTTGCTTGTTTAGCTTGTTTAAAAGTATGCTTGTTATTCCAGGGGAACCAGACTAAATTAAGGTTGTCAGGGAGATTGCTGGGATTCCTGTTTGTTGATCCTTGACTTAGATGTGATTTGCTCTCCTTATATACTTCCTGTGTGATACCAAGGTGTTAATTCTGTTGGGTACCTAGGAAATTGGTAAATGCTTGGAAGTGTCAGGTCTGATTTGACATAGCTGAACCCAAGGTCTTACCAAGTTGTTAATCTTTTTTGCTGAGAAGTTGAAGCCAGGCTTTTTGCAGAAGTTCATGGTAGGAGAATGGGAGACAGAAGTCATAAAAAGGAGCTGGAGAGGAGATGAGTATAAGGTGGAAAAAAAACATTTCAAGGATGATTAGGCATTGGTTGACTAGAGACACTGGGATCCCCATCCTTGGAGGTTTTCAAGATGTGGAAACCTGGACAAAGCCTTTAGCAGGCTGGTTTGAATTCAGTGTTGTCCCTGCTTTTTTGGTTGGAATTCAGACTAATCTGAGAAAGCATTGAGATCCCTTGACACATTTGTGATTCTACAAATCAGTACTTGAGGAGAGGTGTTGTTACAGGATTTGTTGAGCTTCCTGACTATTAGAACTCTGGCTAACTAGTAGTTAATATGGCCCAAGGTTTTTGAGTGGTTTTTTAAATCAAAGTTAATAATATGTTGTGTCAGTTTAGTATTAGCATATGCAGAAATATTTCTGTGCAGGTAGTGGCTAGTGCCATGCTAATAGGGTGCTCCATTACCTGAGTTCACTTCAGGTTTGTGTGGTGGTAGTTCCGTGATAGATTCCCCACTTAAGTACATACAAACCAAATTTCTGAAAGGGGCTATCTTCTGAGTGTGATTCTGTCTCTAAAATAAGATTAGGAGAAAAATCTTGAATAACACAAAACCCAAATTATTAGGGGTAAGAGAGACCTTATTTAATTGGAGAGCAAGTGGATCTGGTGATTCATCCAGCAAGGAGCAACTCATACTTTCTTTTAAAAGCAGATATTGTTTTTGCTTAATACTGAAGTTCCTTAAAGCCCCGTGAGCTTTGAGATGAATCAAAAGCTATGAACTCAACATTCTGACTAATGTGCCATAAACTAGCGTCAAACAGTGGAATAAATGCTTTTACCAATTAGCTTTAAAACAGAAGTAAACTGAGTGTGCTTGGGAAGATGTGTTACCCAGCTCCGCCCGTATCGGTGCAGGAGTTAACCAGTGCTTTAAGTGATGTGTCAGTACTATTAGTCACTGTCAGACAGGCTAGGGGTCCTATATCACACCATCACCTTTGACTCCAAAGGTTGTTCGGTGTCATTCTCCTGTGGAGGGATAATGTGCTCTTTACACATGACTTGGTTAGATGTTTGTATACTGCATACATGAACTATGAGTCAAGTTGAGCAGAGATTTTTGCTGAATGACTAAAATATCTTGCGATGATAGTGCCTCTGAGTAAAATCAGTGCACGCCTGCAGAGGATTATTAATCCAAGTGGATACTTGAGTCAGTTCACTTCTTCAAGTATGCCTGTGTTTTAGAAGACTCTTGGCCTTACTAGGGCCAAGTCAAGATATTCCAGCGAGCCATGTTAGTTAGGGTGCAATCATTACTGAAGAGTAAAACTAATGTCTTAAATTCTGTTCTGTTGCTGAAAAGTATACTGATCATTACTAATGTAGTAGAGCAGGGCATGCTTGGTGCTGGTGTCTAGGTAAATGCTTTAGCTTTTCATGTGAATCGATAGTGACACTGTTTAAATGAGGTGACAGATACAGTGATAAGCCTATCTGCTTGTGGTAAACAAACTTCCTGAACTGCTGCTTGTACAGAACGCAGCTCTACAGTTTTGTCTTACAGGAAGTACAGGAAGCTTTGCAAACAAAGCAGATTCCACCTAGGCAATGCAAAAGACAATTGCAGTGAGAACTGACAGCGTGTATATCGAATAGAATTGATGTTTTCTGAGATTTTAAGCACTCTGGTGCTGAGTTTCCCAAGTTATTGAGGGCGGACTTTTGTTTCTGTTTTACAAAGAGCCTGTAAAGCTTGCTAGTGATACTGTGATTGCTGATGACCTGGTAGAAGGAAAAGATAGTCTTAAAAACTCTTGGGTGGGTTAGAAGATGGCTTCATCTTTCCGCATCAATGGCAGTTCTTTAGAGATAAGCAATAATGGCTAATAACTTCCCTCTAATTCTCTTCATCCCTGTCCAGATTTGGAGGTAAAGTAGAAGAAGAGATGGTGATTGCTGCTGAAGCAACTGACGGTTTCAGTTGGTTGTTCATCAGTTTACTTGTTTGACCTTAAAACCACATGAAGTTAGGAAATTACTAAAATGAATGCTTTTATGCAGTTCCTTGCAACTTGTATATCATGGTCATTCTTCACATTCAGTATTTTTTTTTTTTTTATCATTTAGAAACATTATCTTGGAGGAAGTGAGTTTCTTGCTGCAAAAGGCAGTGGTGGTAGAGCAGATAATTTCGAGAGAAGATGAACAGTTGAAAGGCTTTCTTTATAAATTGCTACACAATTACTAAACTTGTAGACAAAGTAACTTGTCTTAAATTTGCATTTAATTTTTGTATCAAACTGATCTTTTACTTAACATCATAGAATCACTTTGGCTGGTAGAGACCTTTAAGATCATCACCCCAGCCCTGCCAAGTCACCAATAAACCATGTCCCTCAGCACCACATCTACATGCATTTTAAATACCTTCAGGGTGGTGACTCTGCCACTTCCCGGAGCAGCTTGTTGGATCTTGTGAATCAAGCAGCTTGTCCCTACAGGATGGGGGTTTCCCACTTTCAAGTGTAACTTCCTAATAGATAGATAAGCAGAATCTTGCTTTACAAAAGTATTACTAACACAGTCTGCAAAGCAGATACATTCTACTTGTTAACTGTTAATTAATTGTATGGAAGAAAGGGGTGACAATTAAAGAACAAGGTTTTTTTGAGGCAGCAGTCTGGGCTTAAGCAGTTTCTACACCCACCCTGGTGCTCTGTTGACTTAGGTTTTTGTGTGGCATCGGGAAGGACAAGAACATGAAACTGAACCAGTCAAAACCTCCCCTTTATTTGTTCCTTTTTGATTATTTGCTAGAGCTAGTAAGACTAGTGTTATGGCACACTAGACTTCCTTCTTTTCTCTTGGCTTGTCTGAAGTTCATGCACTAGTACTGTTAAATTACAATTGTGGCTGCTTTTCAGCCATCTCCTCATGATAGCTGTTTAGTTGGATGTGGTGTGAAAGCAGCACTTTGTGTGCATGTGGGCAGATCTGACAGGGATCTGCTATGGCAGTTAAATGATATTGTAACCTACATTGGATATAAACCATAAATTCATCTGATATATGGAAATTGAGAAATGCCTTGGAAGTTCAATTCCAAACCAACCCACCCATGGGAAGTGTTTTATAGCTTGATACAGCTACTGGAGGTCATTGGTCCACCTGGGTGTGGTAATATTTGGTCTTAAGGTGTAGCGCATACTGCCGTATCACCACGCTTTCTCTGTTATACGAGAGAAAAAAGTTCTTAAGAGTTTCTAATAGATATGGGCTCTTCCTGCGTGAGCAAGAAACTGTGTTTTTGGATTAATTTCAGACTGTTTTGGGGGAGAGTGGGACAAGAGGATGTTCGGGGTCATGCATGAGACAGGTGGCGTTCTTGTAAGGTTTCCTTCTTGGTCCTTTTAGTGATCCCAGAGTAAATCACTGGACACAAGATAGTATTGGAGAAAGTATTAGATATGCTGAGTGTGTGACACGTTTGCTGCTTGTAAGTGTTATTTGCATAGTGTTATCAAATATGAAGGACATCAAAGGTGGAAAAGTAGTTTTTTTACTAAAAAAGACTTTCAATTCCAGTTCATGAGTTAAACGTGTTTAAACTTGTTTTGAAAGTATGGAATGCAAGTGTCAAAGTCACCAGCCGATTAAAAAAAATGCAATTGGAAGGAATCCTGCCTTCTGTTCCTCAGTGATTTGTGTGTGTATGGGGTTTTATTTTTTTAAAAACACACATACTCCTACTTCTTTTCTAAATGTAGTGAAAATAAGAAGTTATCTCTTTATAACTAAACCAAATTAACATATGTAGTTTACCCTTTTATCTGAGGATAAATACGGGAGAAACTGCTGGAGGAACATGAAACTTTCAGATCAGATTGACACTGACTCTTAGTGCAGAACAAATTTCTAAATAAAAAAGTAAAGTTTGAGACGGTTGGGGAATAGTACTGTAGAATCCTAGCACTTGGGGCTACAGGACTGTAGCTGTACAGCCAGTAAAGCAGCAGCTGTGATTTTAGGTTACGTAGGCCAAGGGAACTGCAGTAGAGGTAGCAGTGGATGCAGTTTGGCTGGAAGGTCCATTCTGCACAGGCCCATGTTCCCTCCTGTTTCTTTGTTCAGGGATTAGGTAGTCAAATGTTAATAACTTTGTCCTGTATGGGTTCACATAAACAAAACCACATCATAATGCATATTTAGGGATGAAGATGAGAGGAAATAAACACAGACTTTAAATGTTTTGAGGATACCTGTTTGTCACAACTCATTAGTTATGTGTTTACCAGTGGCTCAGTATAAATTCATGGTGGTCTCTTGGGGATGGTTGAACAAGACAGTAAATACTTTGGTCTGGGAAAAATGTTAGTTCTGCAGTCTATTATTCTTTCTCAGTATGGTAAGAGATAATGATGGTTGTTAGAATATGACCTTTAAAGATGCTTGTGGTGGCTTTCTTTAATGATTAGCTTTGTGAGGAACAAATACTAAACCAGCATGAGATTCATTGCATCTAGACTCCTAACCACAGATACAAGTAGTTCATTCTTGTACTGTGTAGAGTTTCATGCTTTCCTGTCTACATTTTTGTTCTTCATATTCTGCTGCTGTGAATTATTTTTATACCTATAAAATTGAAGTAACTTCTGAAATACTGTGGCTTCATAGTGGAACTGTGCTGGATGTTTGCATTTGTAATTGTGTGTGTGCCTGAGTAGATGAGAGCTTGACAGTTATTATAGTTGAGACAGTTACATGCAGTATTGCAGTTGCATTAGAACAGGTAAGTATTTGCATAAAGGTGATAGCACATCAAGCTAAGCGTATGCACTGATGCCATTTTAATTTTTATGCCAGCCACATCTAGAAGGGTGTGTTAAAACAAAATAGAAAAGTTCAAATATAAAAGCTGAAACTTAGAGGGTAAACCTATGTCCTCCAGTTTGTGTCTGTCCCTCTTTGTAAGCCATATGGTAGCATTTCTGTCTAATTTCTTATATACTGAAGTAAAATTTACATACAACAAGACCTGTTTTTGTAATCATTGAAAGTTAGAGTGTCAGCCATTCACAGGGTAAGTGAACTAATGATTATGACAGATTAGTAGAAGGCAGTTTATAACCAGACTTGAGACAGAAGGTGCAATGAAATCTTCACCACTGAAGCACCTAGTAACTGGTTTTATCCTGACTTTGGTGTAAATACAGTGCTTTAGTTCTGGTGCTGCTGCCAGTCTAATTCCCCTAAAACCAGATTCTATTCTTTTTTGGGTTTTTGGCCTTATTATATATAAGGGCCAGCAAGAGCTGTTGGTCCCAGGTAATCCTTTTTACTAGAACTGCTTCAGTTGCTCCTTTCCACTCCTCTGTGGCAAGTGGATCCCCCACTGCTTTTTTCCCCATCAGCAGAAAAAAAGGAGGTGAGGAAACTCCTTTTGATTCATCACACAATTTCTTGGCTGAGCTACAAACATAGCAGGCAATGTCTGCTGCAGTCTCTCTAACCTTCATTCTCTACTATTCTACTGTCTTCCAGCAGTGCCATTTCATTTTCATTGTCCAGTTTATTTACAGCTTGATGGAGGCATTTCCAAACTAGAAAGGTAAAGGGTACAGCAGTAGGCTTTGGTAAATTTTCCATCTGCAAACCAGATACACAATTCTAATTTTCATATTTTAAAAATAGGCATTCACATTTGAACTTTAGACAAAGTTTGGGTGGATAAGACAGGCTTCCTAAATCCATCAAGGTTAGTTTACAGTACTCTGTGATTCAAACTAATTCCTGAATGACTTAAGATAAGCAGAAATCCCATCAGTTAAGGTTTTATATTTAAAACCAATTGTTTTGTGAATTTATGGGAAACCTTTATAAAATTCATGTGGGTGTTCCTGGGTAACGTAAGCACATACCACACTGCAATATTATGATAAACTATATTTTTTTGCTTACTTTCTCCTTTAGCAGAAGATAACAGATTCTCTGTAACCTGCTATAAGCATCTGTAATCCCGCTTAACAGGGGATTTCACCTGTACTGAAGTCAAATGATACTATTCGCTTCCTCATTATTATGTACAATATAATTCCTCTCTATTCACATGCTGCTTCATTTCCTACTTCTTTGAAGGACAAATCATCTTCTCAGGAAGCTGTTATCAAAAGGAAAGAATAGGAAAAGAAACAGAAAGCCCTTGTGTGTATCACAGCAGCTATAAATTCAGTATAACCTGATATGCTTTGAATATTAAGTTACATTATGGTCCATGCCAGCAGAAATTACTTCATCTAAAATTTCTGTTCTTCAAGGAAAAGCCACAGTTCCTTGCCATGGCAGCAGCATTGCTCATTTTCCCAAGTTTTAGTATGACATTGTTTTCTATTAGGGGAGAAAAAAGTAACTTTACCATCAACTATTTTTTATGTAGGGATCAAATACTGCTCTGATCAAATACTTGCTTTTTGCTAAGAAGTCTGTGTCTTGGAAGACAGACAACATTATTTTAAGAAGTTGTTGATGTGATCCCTGTGACTGTATGTTCCAAGACTGCTGGGTACAGACAAAATGAATAATGTTCACAAGTAATTCCTGCTTGTTTGGCTCACTGGATCCTTTCTGCTGCCAGTTCCTTTGAGGGTTGTGTTTCGGTTGGTTGGATTATGTGCAGGTTTTCTGACTATTTAAAAAAAACCAACCCAAACAATGCAAATACACATCCTCACTTCCTCAAAGTCTGTCAAAAGTAAAATACTACATTTTTGAGGAACTACCCTGTATCCAATAAAGCTCTTCACAGTATACACTTTCTGTCAACTTGTGCCACTTGCTGTGGGTCTTCTGCTTTGTTTTTAAGTGTATCCATTCTCTCCTAGCAAATACATTCTCCCAGTTTTATCCTCACCTTGAGTGGTAGCAGAGGAAAATTCAAATAAACTGTGACACTTCAGTGTTTACTGTACCCACAAGAGCAAGAGGTGTTCGGTGAAACCAACAGCGTGCTCAGTGAAGAGTCTTCCCCAAGCTCTCTATGCATATAACAGGAAGAGAAGCGTGTAGAAACTGAGCCTATCACTTGTGCAGAGTTATTAGGCCGTACATACATGGACTGTGAAATAGGAAGTAAGCAGGAATGAAAAAAAAAACTAGTGCAAAAGTACTGAAGAATTTTCTCAAAGCAGTTTCTGCTTCATTTTTCAGAATGATTTCAAAAGAACTCTCACTGTCAAGTTAGCTGGTAATTGCTCATCTTGACAGAAAAACTTAGGTTTCAACAAAAAGATTAATCCCAGGTTCAAAGTATATAATTGTAGTTAAAAGGGCTGCACATCTATAAAAGGGTAAAAACAAACTAAGACTGCACTTCAGTGAGAGTGTAGATGAACCTTGTCACAATAAAAAAGGTGTCTCTCTTTAAAAAGTGAGGTATAAAAGGAGGAGGCCTATTCGCACTCCTCTTAATTGACCAAACTCTGTAGGTTTATAATAGCCTTCAGTCAGTCTGAGCAGCTCCACAATGTGTCTGAATGAAAGATCAGCCACTTGCACTCAGGAGAGCCCGGAACAAGGAAGGAGGATGAACAGCAATTTGATGCGCATCAAGTACTGCTATCTAGCAAAACTGGCTTTGTTCAGCTGCTGCACTGAAAGCAAAGAGCTCAAATCCACTGCTTGCATCTAAGCGTAAAATTGAGATAAAGTCTGCGCTTGCTATGTCAAGAATTGTTTCGACATCGTTTTTCCAGCTTAACTGTTCCAGAATGTTTCAAAAGCACTTCACAATAATATTATACCAAAAAAGCAACAGCCAAGTTCCCTCAAAGCTCAGAAGTCAAACAATTGCATTTTTGAAAAAACAAGCAGCAGAGCTACAGGGCTGAATCTGGTGCTGACAAGCACACTTGGCAGAAAGGCAACAGGAATGCAACCAGTACAGTGAGTGCTTAAACCACCCCTTGGCTGCTCTAGGAGCTGTTCTGTGTCTGTTTTTAATGAAGTCTGAGAACTTGATCCAGTGACTATTCAAGTGACTAGTAAGACAAGTGCTCTCAGTCTATTTTCTAGGAAAAACCTCTTTCTAATTTTCCTCTGATCCAAATTATTTGCTTGCGGTAAACAGAATATGCTAATACAGACAAGCAGTCCTGTCCGATACTGGTATAACAGCAACCACTTGGAGAGATGGCCTCTTGTCTAATAAAGTGTATCTGGCACTTTACAGGCATCGAATATACGTGCAGAAAGCTACATGGTTGTATCACAGGATTTTTGAAGTTATTCCAGTGCATTTCTGAAGGAAGTATTCTTGCATTCTTATCAAGCAAAGCATGCCTTATAACTGGCACTCGACTATCTGAATCCTGTATTTTGAAATACCAGGTTCTTCAACAAAGACCATTAAAGTATCCACTACCAAGATTATTTGATTTGAAAATGAAGCCCAAAATAAGTGCAGTGGTGGTCTGCAGATGACCCACAAAATAAACTATGTGGCAACTGTATATGTGCTTAGCCTGATGATTCAAGTACATGAAGAAGTAGAATTCCCTTCCTCGTTTTCCCCATTGATGCTGCTGACAGTTGGTGCAGTCCCATATGCTGTCTTTGTGTTGTCAAATATGACTTCCTTCCTTCTTTCCTTCTGTCTTTATGCAAATGCTTACCTGTTTAGTGCAAATGAGACACTGCATGGAATGTGCTGGATCTTCCTGGAGGTACCTGCAGTTCCTATGCAGAAACCTCCTATCAATTTCTGTGGCTACACTTACTTGCAGAGATTTGCCAGATTGCCCAGAATCTTTGAAGTGGAAGATTTTAATTACACCTTTTTGGCACTTAAGGACAGGTAGTTTTGTACTTATTTGTGTGTGTTGTGGTTGGTGGCTTTTTGGTGGTTGTTGGTTGTTTGGGTTTTGGTATTTTTTGGGTTTTTTTTTTTTTTTAAGATATGCCCTATGAGATATGAGACCTTCTGTGGGTTAATGATTATGCCATGCCACATGCATTTCTAAATTCAGTGCTAAAACTGGTGGGTAGAATTTCTGAATAAAGTGGAAACTTCAGACTAAAACAGAATGTTTTAAATCCTTGTTGTAAGGGTGGGGTTTGCAATGTCTCTTAATCTTTTTAAAGATCTTGATTAGTTAAATACCTCTTAGAACATTAAACCTGTGTATTGAGGCTAGTAACCACTTCATAAAAACAGTACTGCAGTGCTGGCTTGTGGAGTTTATGAATGCAATTTTGACTTGGCTCTTTTAAAAGTCTAGTTTTTAAAAGTTTCAACTAGCAAACTGTTGCTTCATAGTTTTAAGTGAGGAATTTAAAAGCTGTAGAGCATCCTGAAGAGAGGCAGTTTGTTCATCTATACTGACAAGCATGCTGTACTGTCACAAGATGTGTTTCCAAGATGCGCAAAGGAAAACTTGTCTTGCATGATTACTAGATATCAAAATACAAACCAGATCCTGGCTGTATGAAGTGCTCGCCAGTTATGTAGCATAACTTTATCCTGTGCTGCCTTAGTGACAACTTACCTGATATGGTTTGTGCAGAGACTTAATGGAAAATGTTTGGACTCTAGTAATAGCTCTGGAAAATGCCCAAACTTATCTTATTTGCCTCTGCACTGGCTAACGTGAAAACTGCCTCTTCTAATGGGCTTTCTGAAATTGTTTCTACAGCAGTCAAAGCAGATCTGACTGCTGGCTGTCCTGGTGCCACTCTTGCCCTTTTGACTTAGAACCAGTTGGCTCAGACTGAAGTGAAACTGCAGCTTTTGGAAGAAACTTGTATTTTTTCATTGACTTTTAAAGCTTACTTATCTATGAACACTGATCAATTATTGTCTGAAACTTTTCAAAACAGCAATGGCAGTTTGAGCTACAAATAAAAAAACCTTAGTTGAATTGTCTTCCTCAACTCCTTTTTATCTTAAGTTACCAAACTGTTGAAATTAAGGCTAAATTTGTTTACAGTTATTTCTTTCCACTTCTGAATCAGTTTGCATTTTGGTAAAGGATTCTTTGGAGTAATCTGGAAAAATGCAGTTTGTTCAACAGTCCAGTTGCATTCGGAGCGTGATAGTGTTCTGCCATTCAGAGAAAAATGAGGAAGCCGTTTCAGTTCCTTTCAACTTCCACGTTAAGTCAGACCAGACTGCTGCTTAGGGTTTTTCTATTCCTCTGGCACAGAGACAGGGTGTGGAGGTGTCCCTTTCCCCTCATCCCAGGAGGATCAGACAATGACGTTTGTGAGGGTGTGTCCAATATGAGTAACTTTCCTCTGGGCTGTTTTCCCCTCCCTTCTGTTTGGGAGCAGTGCTGAGGCACTCAATCTCCCAGCACTACGATTAAAGGATTGGTGCCCTCTGCTGTTAATTGGTCACCCTCTGTCTGGGTGACCCTCTGGCTTTATAGACCATGAGAAGTTGTCTGAGTTCTTTTCCTAGTATTGCTCATTTCTGGGTGGTCAGTCTCCTGGGGATAAAAGGTAGAGTAATTGGGGAAGACCAGGCAGCTCCCTGGTTGCGAAGGTGGCTGCCATCCTGCAGTGTAACAGCACTGATCCTCTGTGCTGTCACCATGAGCAACTTCCCTGCTTCATTTTGACAGCCTGGTGTAAGGTGTGCACGTGCTCCTTGGTCTCACTTTGCAGTGCCCTAGGGCATGTTTACCTTCATGTTCAGTTTACAGGTTAAGCCTTATTTTAATAAATTGAATAATGGATACGTGAGGAATTTGTGAAGCAAACAGCTGCAAAGCAAACACGTATTTTCCATGTGATGCCATATACACCAAATGCAAATGTGCAACAATAATAACCACAGAACCAACAGCCAGTCGCCGAGAGAAGCTGCTCCAGAGCCGGCCTGGCCCACAATGGAGTGGTAGATCTCGGTGTTCAGGGGCTTTCCTGAGGTAGGGAAACACTGGGGGAGTGGAGAGACCTGCTAGGAGCCGGCAGTACTCATGGCAGAGGCTGGCGTGGCCAGGCCATGGCCAGGGCAACAGTGACCATGACCCCACCTGTAACAGAAGCCCCTGGGGAGCACCAAAGCCAGAGCAGGCAAACAGTGCGTGGTGCGGCAGCTCACACAGGAAGGGATGGGTGCTGAAAGCTCTGCCCAGGGAGCGATGGTTTCCACCCAGCAGAAGGCCACATGCTCTCTAAGTGCTGCACCCACCATGACTGACGCAGCTGCCCAGCCGGAGCTCCATTGCAGACATGCAGCCACCCAGGAGTCAGGCTGCAGGGTGGGCCCTGCTGTGACACCGGTACTGGCTGGCAGCAGTGAGCACCCCTGCACCTGGGAGGAGCGCCCAGGTAGAACTCCTCCGATTAGTGACAGAGCTCCGGGAGGAGGTTGAGTTGAGTGTCAGGGAATGTGAGAAAGAGATTGATCGCTGGAACCCACATCCTGCCTTCTCTAAGACAGTCCTAACAGTCTTCAGATTTCAATTTTTCTGCATGGCTGAGACTGAGCTTTTAAGACAAAAGAATAGCGTGATGCAGTTGCATTAGTAGAAGCTATGATTTTTGTGTGCCTTATTGTCACAGTCTGTCAGTACTTATGCAAACAGTGGGTTTCTTAGAGTAAATTACAATTGGTAGGAGTAAGTAGAAAGTGGTATATTTAACTACTGATGGACTGGAAAGACTAGATTCATAAAGGAGAAGTTCTGCCACTTAAGTCTTCTAAGTGAAGAACTAAGTAAATCAGTAAGAAATAGTTCTTTGCCATAGGAGTTGATCCCAGAATGGCATACAGATGAAGTTCTATGGTTTCTGTTGATATTAAAAACTAGGAGACGATATGCTGCTGTCTTAAATTGTACTTGTGTTTACCCATATAAATATTGATTAGATATCCCTTATTTGCAAATGTTTTATTGTAAAGATTTTTTAAAACCTTTCCCTTTGGACCACTTCTAAAACCAGGGAGTTAGTGTCTAACAAGCTAGGAAAGGGTTTATTTCTTTTCATCTTGTGATGCTCTGGCTGTCTTACAGATGGCTGAAAGAATGCTAGAGGACTGACTACAAAAACTGCGCTATCTTCAACTTCCTCCTGGAGAAGTAAACTACTTTGGGTTTATGTTCTTAAATCAGTCTGGAAGCATGATTTCTTTGTTAGTATAAGAGACTGTCAAATTTGTATGTCAGTGAGAATCTGCAGGTACATAAGTGCCTTGCCTCTGCCTCCAGCTACTTGCAGTTTCTCTTCTACCTGTTAAATGTGTTGCTTATCTGCAGTAGCAACTGCCAGCAGTGTAGCTCATGCACCAGAATTAGATCTGGGAAGGGCGCTTGAGGTGTCTGAAAAGAATGCTGTGTGGTATCTTGGTTTGGTATTCTGTATTTTGCCCAGAGGAGTTTGAGTGACAAATGCAATATAAATGTAGAGATGCAGTAGATTATCCTGTTCCAGGTTCTGGGGGAGATTGACAGTACTTAAATGAGAAGGGGAAAAAAAATTCTAATACAAGTGACTGCTAAAATGAATACAACATTTTAGAACGTCTTGCTTACATAGCAGTCTCTGGGTCAAAGTCATGGTTAGGCTTTACTTCATTTGGACTTCTTGCTCACTAACCTCCATTAAAAGTCTATCCACCAGAGCCAAGACATCTTAGTTTCGAGTTTGAGATTAGAGTATTACTTCCTCTTTTAACTCCATACTATGTCCAGGTAATGAAAATACAGGAGAGGTGTAGCTGTAAGGAAGAGGCTTGAGATATGGCAGTTAGGAAGCTGAAAGGTTAGCATCAACATCTGGAGTAGTAAGATAACAAGATTTTATATGGGGTCAGGATGAGGTGGAGTTACATTTCTTCATAGCACTCTCCTGGATACCTCTGAATGCTTATCTTCCTTATACGGTGAAAGTATGAACACATTGCCTCTCCTTCCCACTTGGAGCCTCTGCCACTATTTGTATAGTCTTGCAAATTTATTTGTTTCAGAAATTCAATATTGACAACTGTAGCCAAGAAACAGAACATAGAATTAGAAGGATGTTGTATTAATATCTTTCACCAAGGGCAAATAATGTTGTGTGGTGCGTGTTGAACAACTATAGGATCATTTCCAGGAACGCTAAACTTGAACACCATGTTAACAATACACAGTGCTACAGGATGTTGACTAGAAGCACCTAGATCATTTTGGCTGGTGAGAGCATAACCTGAGAAATCCGAAACATTCTGTCCAAGAAAAGAGAGTTGCTGTTACCTAACCTGTGACTTGCAAGGCTGTGTCATTATGGATTGACGACCACACTTGTTCATATGCAGCAGTTCCTTTTGTTAGGGATTCTCCCTTCCACCCTCCCCAAATTTCTAGACCCTAATTACCTATTCATGACTGCTTGGTGTAAATTGAGCAATGTTTATTAACTGGATGCTTCCTTGATATGACTATTGATATTGGTATGCAATATAGCTTGCTTTGTTGGCGGTGAATAAAAATGTAACATTGATGGTTTTATGTCAGCAGGATTGTGCTGCTGTTAAGGAAAAAGTGGAGGAGTATGAGGGAGGGAGAGGAAGTTGTGACTTAGTTTGTACGTGATCGGTACACTGGCTTTAGCCAGTTCATCCATCAATTTACGTCAGTGTTAAGGAGAAATTGGCAGAAAAAAAGCTGGGGCACAAGAAATTCTCCTCAACTCTGAGTCTCAAACTGTCAAAACTGAGAGTGTCATATAGTTACTTGCTGACTCAGTTGAAGTTCAGTAGTCCATGTTTGCTTTGGAAAGCTTTCTAAGAGATCTTGCTGCATTGTGAAATAGTGGGGTTGCTAGAGCTGTGCAGGTTTCAGGTTCATTAGTTAAATAGTCAAAAGAGAAGGACGAATAGGATGTAAGCCTGCTTTTTCACAGAAAATGCAGTGGATTCCTTCTCATTCAGCTGCAGTCTTGATAGAATGCTTATGGAAATCTCAAGTGCTTTTTAATGTTAAAATACATGAAAATAGACTTCTTTATTTTGAAACAGTAGGTAACACTGTCTTTTTTCTTTGATTTGTGTGTTTGTTTTTTTTTTTAATAGAATATTCAAATAAAAACTTTGGCAGATGATGTGGTAAGGTCTTTGTAACATCTTGATTTGCAATGGTAACTCCACGCTGCATGCTCTTTTACTAAATGTTGTGGACAATATAACATGTTCTTATAAGGATATTAGTCATCAGATGTCAGAAAACTGAGTTAGTATTCCTAAAGATCTTCGTTTGTAACTTCAGCTGAAGACGAGTACTTAATATCTATTTGGAGAAGCTTCTTTAACTGCTTTCTAAATAGTTTAGTAATACTGTGAATATGTTCAAACTGTTATTGAACAGTTCAAGTGTTATTTCTCCTGACCCTCTTTTCGATAGTCAATAATCTGCAGTGCTTCTACAGAGTTAGTTGCCACGTGATTCAAGTGGAACCATTCTGGACAATGTGTGTATGTCAAACAACAAATTTGTATTCAGTAGCACTAACTTCATAGTTCTGAATACTTAACCTGTTGCAAGTTATTTTTACAGAAACTTACATCAAAGTTGATTTCAGTAAAATTATAACTTTTATTTTCTATATATAATAGTTAATCCACACTGGCCACTTACTTAATCATCACTAAAAAGTCTGAAATGAAGAAACCATACCTAGTAATCATGTAGAAGATTCATTTATGGTGTTAAAATGATCTCACCATTGCAATCTTCTTAAACAAATTTGTTGTTAATAAGGTGTACTTCAAACAGATCACAGTATTGTGACATTGATATGAAATGGCTTTTTTTGTGACTGCTGAATGGGCATTTTCATGTAAGTGAACAGTAAAAGTGCAGTTGATGTATATTGGCTAATTTTGGATGCTGCCTTTCAGGCATTATGTCATATCTTTGGCCTCTTCAATAGGCTATGCCCTAATTTTAGTTAAAAAAAAAATGTTAACTAATCTAATATGGAAAAAAAAAAAAGAGATGAAAGTAGTATTTTTGCCTTGTTAAAGATGTTAACAGTATCCTTGTAGGTAATGTGTTTCTGTCCACAAATGTATGACTTCTAAGGAAGGAGAAAACCCAAACCCCCTCCCCTCAAACGCAAAAAAGCAAACAAAACCTCTAAAGAAATTCAAAGGGCTGTGCAGCTTATCTAGGGATACTTTCTCTTCAGAAATTTAAGATAATCTTGTAGGACTTCAAAAAAAAAAAAACCAAAACCAAAAAAAAAACACAACAAAAGAAACCCAACAACAAAACAAATCAAGAAAAAGAAACAAAACAACGTAAAAAAGAACCTTTCCCCATATTCCACAGCACTTGATCAAATTTCTCCACTCCTGACTGGACTAATCAAAAATGAATCCAAATTTCCTAGAAATAAACCACTCTATTAAACTTTTCACACCTCACAGAGGCTTAATTATAGAAAATGTCAATTTTGGTTTACGTGTCCTCATAGAGATTGCAATAGCTGCTATGAATGATGCTGATAGCCCCTACATAAGCTGCTGTTAGGTGAAAGCACATCTTCATAAGGCTGTTCAGTGCCTGAGACAAATACACTAGTATTTGTTGATGCAAACAGTTAATTTAGAAAAATTGCTGTAGACACAATGTTCTCAAAATGAACATATATATACAGACAGTTAAAGACAGTATTATTAAATAAAAAAAACCTGACTGTTCAGAGTAGAGTTATATCTTAGTAATAAATGGCCTTATAAGGAAGGTGCTCTTGGTTGTTTCCAATTAACAGATTAACTGAGTAAGCATGCTTTAAAAAAACCAAACAGGTGGGGGGTTTGGTCTAAGGTATAAACCAAGTAGCCTTAACCAGTGAAACGCCGTTGCAGACTGTATGATATGCTTTCACTAATGTGTTATGCGTATTTAACTATGGATGGCTGCTTCTGTGTGAGTAATCCATTACCTGGCTTTTTAAAGTTACGCACTAATTTCAGGAGTCCATACTCAAAAACACTTCAAGGAATTGTGAACTATACTTGGAGCATTAATTCCTCTACAAACTTTATTTTACTTTAGCAGGATTTTTTAATAAGCCTGATGAACTTGTGAGTACCTCCTTCCCAACGCTGGCTTTTTCAGTTGTCCTCCAAAGACTTATAGCTCTTCAGGTGAAGGAACGCTTGGACATTACCTTTGTGGTACCATATTTATTCACTATCAGGATAATTAGGGAGTAATGTGAGAAGATGAACTCAAGATTTTGAAATGCTATGAGTTTAACATAGATGGTGTACTTTTGAAACTATGAGAAATAGTTATATCCCTTTTGCATGTGACCTGTCGTGAATTTACCTTAAATATTGTTGTCTATGAAAAGTAATCTCTGAATGTTAGAGTATTTTTACTTACAGTTCAGTTTGAGTTTTAACTCTGCTGCTTGGATTAACTAAAAATGTGTGTTTTACTGCCATGTATTTGGCTGCTCTCCTATGTTTCTATTTCTGCTTATTTTTAAATGGATGTCTTTGCAGCGTGACAGAATAACAAGCTTCAGAAAATCAGGAGTAAAAAAAGAGAAACCTCTCATTCAGCATCCAATTGACTCTCAACCTTCTATAAGTGAAATCCCACTTGCCCAGGCACTTGTTGATGAGCGGTGCATGAACTTATCAGAAAAAGAAGTTATGGATCTCTTTGAAAAAATGATGGTAAGATCACGTGCTGCATCATTTTATGAGGTTTTGTTTTCATGTTGACATTTATGTAGTAGCGATTTTCAAATGTCATTGTGGAAATATTAACTACTTGGGAGGGTGTAGCATAGGCATGATAGACCTGTCTAAATTGGCACATAAACAATTGAGTAACTCACAGAATGGAAGTATTATATAGGTTTAAATTACTTGGTCTACAGAGAAAACAAAGGTAAAAAGCCAAAACTAAAAATCTTAAGCTGTTGATTGCTTCATTAAGATAACCTCTATAGACCTTAGCTGCAATAGTTAGATACTGCTGATGAAGGATAGTTTTAATAAACTTAAGTAAATACCTTTTGGAAACATTAATTTCCATTAATAAGATCTTAATTTATAGAAGGCTGAATTTTTATATTGAATATATTCTGTCTGAGGATCACTCATGAAGGTTTGTGATTTTTCTCACAAGCAAGCTTTTCTGTTAGTGACAGAGAAACAGGCTGCTGAAGTAGGTGTGTAGTAATTCTGCCCTGCTCATTGGTGTTGATATGTGAAGAATCAGGAGATGCAGTCTTTCCAGTAGTGTCAGAAATACTGTTTTCTGTATCATTCTTTAAAATTGTAAACTTCCATATAGTCAGTATGGCCCAAGAACTGCCCTGTTCCATTGTGTAGCTCTGTGAAGTTGTGAACCTCTTTTGAAAGGACTGGATAAGTGTTAATTATTAAAGCAGGCAATAGGTCTGTCTTCCAGACTCCAATTCTTTGAAGAAGCTGTTACCTATTAAGTTCTTACAGTAAAATTTACTGGTTTTAATTGATGATCTGAAGTTGCTTTGACTTTTAATGGCAAGACTAGTCATGACCAGTAATGACTACATGTTGTATTTAATCACTTGTTAAGTTGAAGCAGGCATCTTAAATTTAATCTAGTTGAGAATTTGGATTTTTGTGTTTGTTTTAAATACATCAGTTGAAACACATTCACATGTACCCCTGCTACAAGCTAATAATCTGTGGAATCACAGCCTTCCCATTAGGTAGAGCAGGAGTGGTGCCTGTTGTGGTAAGATTTTACAAAACAGATGGGTAATTCACAAGAGTTAACACATGATCAACTTGAGGTTTGGAATTTTTGGGTTTGTCCTCTAGTGTTATTTCTTGAGCCAAATTTCACTAGGGGTAACTACCCTTAATGCAACGATAATTTGGGTAAGTCTTGAAAACAGTGAACGCCTGAAGTGACAGAATTAAATAAAAAAAGTGGGTAGCTTAGAATTAAACAAGCTGAAGCACAGATGAGCTGAGAAAAGTAATTCTTGTTTGTTTAAACATGAGCAGTTTTGTTTAAGAAAAGGACTATGAAAATAACAAAGACTAATAAAAAGCATGAAATAGAGTCTTGATGTTATGTGTTTGTTTCTTTACAGGAAGACATGAATCTAAATGAAGAGCGTAAAGCTCCTTTAAGGGATAAAGACTTGACCACAAAACGTGAGATGGTTGTCCAGTACATTTCTGCAACTGCCAAATCCGTAAGTAGTCACCTCTCCAAGACAGAGGACAGGAGCTTAGCTTTTCAAGCCTGAAACTTCCCATTTTTTTATCTCGATTTATCTTCTAAGAGTGGTAGGAAAAAAAAATAGTAAATCTGTTCTTATTAATGTACTTCTGAATGCTTGCAGCTGTGTCTGAAGGGTTAGTTTGTGTTTCGGTTGTTGGGCAATGTAAAAACTCAACGCTTTCTTGTAAACCATGAGAACCTGCAAATCCAATGAGTAGAGTAATGGACAGAACCTGGGCGTATTTCTGTGGAATTCATCTCAGAAATTTTTGGTACCAAAAGTTTTTGTCAGGAATAGCATGACTTTATGGTTTCAGTAATGACAGACATACAAGATGCACAATTTGCAGTGGTGGAAATGGGGAATCAAACTATTGAAAGTATTTAAAATTGAAGCAAAGTCAGTATTTTAGCTTGACTATGTCAGGTAATGTAGCTGCCTTGCAAAACGTGTTAAATATTTTGCTAAGAAATGTTCTGAAGGTAAATAAAATGATTCCTTTAGTGAAAAGATGGTCTTAAAACAAATTTCAAATTATATTTTGCATAGTATAAAATATATCCAGCACTTTGATTTGTTAATCATTCTCCTTACTTAAGTTAGTTGATTAACTCTTAGTTCATTGATCCTTCATGCAGAATTTTTAAAGCCTGTCTGTTTTGGGGTGCCAGAAATGTATAAGAATGAATGAATGCCCCAACATTTCTCAGGGCAGAGAAATATGATTTCAAATAATGAAGAGTTGCAATTTATTCTCTCCAGTGGGACTAATAATAGTGGGACTATTAGTATTAATTGGTTCTAAAATATAACAGAAGTGCTTTTTGTGTGTTAAAAATTGACTTTGGCAAATATAGCTCTTATAATGTAAGACCAGAATGTGCCACAAAAATTCATAAATGTTGGATGAAACAGATACATATACACGCACGTTGTGATTTCCCTAGAAATAGGTTTGGTCCTGATTTGTGCCACTATTTGTTGTCTAAAGAATTATAACGAAGCTAGTGGTGCATTCTGAGGAACCAAAGGTATTGCAGTGTTGGGGAGAAGAGCTGGTGATTGGTAGCTTTGTGTATCCAAGCGGCAGTAGTGTGCATCAAGTGATAAAATCTGCTATCAGCATAATTCTTCAATAAAATCTGGAAATGAGGATGAATCTCATCTTTTTTTAAGTTATTGTGTGCAGTGAAAGGTTACTGGAAATGAAGATTATGTGTGGAATATTTGTTCGAACACTACGGCAGCACTGCTACCAGTTGTACAGAGCTGAGTCTGAGTGCTGCATACAGATAGCATTGAACAGTGATCTGTTTCTTAGTGAAATAAACTGGTGACGATGATGATGTTGGTGTCTGCCCAGTGAAATCTATAAGCATGGACTGCAGTCAGTACAGCTGACTTGTCTTTCTTTTAACCTTTAAAATCATCTCTGCACAGTTAAATTTCAAAAAAATTAGAAGTACAATGACATGCAGTTTTTAAATGGAAATGCTTTGCTTTCAACACTATAAACTTAAGTGAGGAAAAACTTGCAGTATAATGTGAAAATGGTATGTTACGTTTCTGAGAGGAGTGATGTTCCTGCATGAATTCATCTTAAACAAAATCCACAGTCCTTTAGTCTATCCTGGAAGGAATCCAGTGCTTAAAGCAGGGACTAGCTAACCATAGAAGTTATTGGAGAATTATTCAAGCTTATGCCTCAAATATGAAATTTCCTATTAATATACTTTGCCGAGGCTATCTTTGGGAGCTATTGATCATGTGTTGTAAGTTTTTTTTGTGTTCACTTGAGGATCAATGTTAAATTTTCCTTAGTAAGCAAAAACATTTTATTGAAGCAGAAGAAACTTTCACAGTGGAAGTACTTGCAATTCTTTCCCCAGAAGTAGTTGGACAATGGTGATCTCTCTTATAAACTGACATCGCAATGTAGCTGCCTCAAGTACCATAATTTTGTAGCTGAGTAAGGAAAGCATGGTTACCGTTGCATGTCTTCCTGCTGACAATTTTAACAGACTGTGTTACTGCCACTGCATGTGCTGCAGCATGGGAAACTTAACAGAACTGGTGATACGTTTGCTAAAGTGTACTAACAGCTAAAAAAAAAAAAATCCCAAAACATCCCCATACATGAATATGCACTTTGAATTGAAGACAGCGCCAGTATGGATGTTTTATACATAAGAAAAATATTTTTCCTGGTGGAAAAAGGGCTTGTATTGCAGTTTGTGTGCTTCAGTAAGTCCTTCTTGCAACTCAATCTCAGCATTTAAATGGAATAATTCAATATTGTTTACAAATATAAATGACCTTTCTGTAGTGTGTTACCCTAATTTAGCTTTTAAACAGCTAGTAACTGATTTGAAAATTATAAAAAGTAGAGGTCAATTGTAAAATGTTGATTGGGATCTTATGATAAAGGAAAACCTCACTTCGCTGTTAATTTAGTCTTCTTTTTGTTAAACTACTATTCTGATTAGTTCAATTCAAGCCCCCAATTTTTACTGCATCATGAATTGTCAAACTTTCTTTTCTTCAGGCCATCTTCAGGCTTGTCTTCCATGAAAATGCTGATTGCGTTCAAAATGATCTTTCTTAAAATTTCCTAACTTTTTTCTTTGGTCACAGATAATTGTTCCATCCATCTTCCTTTTTTGTACTGAAAATACTTGGGCCTTTTCTTCTGCTTAGAGCTCACGAAACACAGTTAACGGTTGATGTGACTTTTTTCTTGTGGTTCATTTTATGTTGAAATCAACTTTTGAGCTCTTGCCAGTCATTTGAAAATATCGCTCTCATTTGCTGATGTTGTCTTAACCAAATTATTTTTAAATTTGGTGCTTCATTTTCTCTGCCTTGTGTGCCATCTGCAGCATGTTGACCATGCTTTGCTGAAACACTTACTGTCTTCAGAGTTGAGTGAGAAGGACACCTTGGTTTTCAATGAATTTAAAAAACCTTTCCTTTTCCTTGGGAGATGGAGGAAGTGTAGAGGCTAATAAGCTGGATCCTTTCATGTGAAGTGCTTATCTGTGCTTCTGATTCCTTCTGTCACTTGAAGAGAAAGATTGTTGACCATGGAGATTATGCTTGGGAAATGGTGAAGGCTGAATTATGTTTCAGAACTGTACTTGGTGACATCTCATGCTGTATTGAACGAGTTGAATGTTGGTGAGAGGAGAAGGTAAATTAGGAAAAGAGATTGTCTGGTATTGACAGTCCATCTTGTGCTTCTCGAGGAAGCTTCACGAGGAAGAGGAGGGAAGAGGTGATTGTGAAAGACTTGCAGGGACTTCTGTCTTCTGAAAGACTATCTGAAAGAATAGTGGAAGAGATAAGAGTAGAAAATGAAGCAGGTGGAGGCTGAGCAGATAGATTCAAATTCACATCTAGGAACAAAATTTTCATGTTATTCAGTTCACTGGCTGCTATCAGACTGCAGCAAATAGCTGCCAAGGAAAGGCCTACGATACTTAAGCAGAAGTTCATAGTTCCGGTGTTCACAGGAACGTGGTGATTTGTGCAAAGTGACAGAACAGGGCTGAGATGTTCTGCCTTTCTGCATGTTTATTCCATGAAAGTCAACTGCTTGTTCATGGCTATGCAGAGATGCTGTTCCATGGTAAAAAAGAGAAGTCATTCTGAAAATGACTGTTTAATTATCCGTGTAATTAAAAGCATCCATACTGAGCAGTTTAAGGAAAATGCCACATGAGATTTTCTGAAATGCAAGTTAGATTTATAACTGTAGGCTATGTTTTCGATTATGAAAACTTAATTAAATTCTGTGATGACATCATCTAAATAGATCAAAAGCTTCGTAATAAATGAAGTTGTTATATGTACAAGGAAGTCAGGATGCCATGAGTTTTGCTGTAGTTTTCTCAGTGTCATATATAAAATATCTGACCTGGTAATTTTAACAAAATGGCATATCTCATAATCTTTCAAGATGTAGATGTCAAGCCAGGTATTTAGTTATCCGTTCGTAAATGTGTAAAAAATACTGAAGATGCAGCAGTGGAACAGAAGAATTACAAATTATATTTCCTACAGTAGAACTGCTGTTTTCCTGTTGAGCAGCTGTAACTCTTAAACAGTTTGAGAAAGTAATAAAGGAATGTAACTACTACTAATGATTAAACACTGAAAAGTTTGTGTGATGCTACATCCTACTAAGTACTTTGCTGTGTTTATTTATGTATTATTATTATCTTTTTTACACAATAACCTCTCTTGGCTGACCACTGCATGCAGATAGTCGGAAGTAAAGTTCCGGTGAGTATGAACATGATAGTTTTTTTATTTTTTTTTTCCCCTTATGAATACACTTCATTTTTAGAGATTAGGCTGGAATATTTTAGACGTTTATCTTTGATTTACTTGGGCGTAACTGAATTCTTGATTTATCAAAATAATTATCAACTCCCTCAATCATATTTATCTTACCGGTATAAAATTGACTGCAGTTTTGAAGGATCTGTTGTTAAGTTTTCAGGAATCTATTTCCAAATACTTCAGACTCACTGAGAACTCATCTGTTCATTGTGAGCAACAAGTGTATTTTAGGCTTGTCTTGCTCTTCATTGAAGGCAATCATTCAAAACTTTAGAGTATTTCACTTCATTCCGTCTAGATGTGGATTTTTTTAATGTCCTAATTTTTATTATTCATAGTTCGTAGTGGAAATGTCAGCCACTGGATATCCCCGTGAGAATAAGATTAATATAGAGAATTCAAAAGGTCAATTAGTAAGCATAAGATGAGATCACTCATAGCACAACTTTTCTCTTATGAAGTGCTCAGCTACATTTTATGTTGCTGTGATTGAATTTAGTGATTTATTTTTTATTTAACAAGTACTTGGGACTCAATTTGTTGAACTGAATTCAGTAAATTTGTTTCCTGGAAAAAAGGATTTTTGGGGGAATAGTTACATACACATTTTAAATGCTGGCTGAAAACAATGATCTTTTTAATTATGGATGGACTTTATTTTTTGGTTGGAGCCAAAACAGGCTTTTTAGCTACTGCAAGGTTTTCTACTTAGGTTGTATTCAGTACTTACATTTTGTAGTTTACAATAATACAGAACAACCTATGACTTAAAACTGTCTAATCATTACCTTAGATGTACTTAAGTGTATAAGGATATAGTGTGTAGGGATAACGGAATTGCTGTTGGCTTGATTTTATTCTTTTTTGTCTGTATTCCCCAGTACGTTTTAGTTTTGTACACAGTACTGGCTCTTACACTGATTGAGAAAATACGTAAGTGCCATGAAGGTATTCAATTTTTGAGGGATCAAATTATTAATTCTCCAGTTCAGTGAATTAAAACCAATTTCAAATAATTCCTGCTGCTGTGTAATTTCCTTACAGTATGAATTAACCTGAACAGCTGCTTTGTGAAGAGTTTATTTTATCGAGGAAACTGGTATATGCAGAATGGGCAGTGGAGAAACTCTGTTTTCTTCCTCATGCCTCTTAATTTGGGGTCTGCTGGAGAGAAAGAGCAGTTATGCATTAAAAGCGTGTTTTTGCACAGGTAGCTTGCAAAGTGGTAAAATAAGAAACGCCACTCTTAGAGTATGGGTTCTGCATAGTATTGCATACATATTGGTGTGCTTTTTCTCAGTATGTTTTTATAGGATTCAGCCCTTGGGAGTTGATGGCATCTGCTGGCATATGTAGTTCCCTTAGATTTACTGTGGTTAGGGAGGAGAGGAATCTTGGGCTGTTGATGCTAGTACTGTTGGGTTGTAGTGACAATTGCAGAGAAGAGGTTTGCCTCTTTAATGAGGAGTTAGAGCTGTAGTTTATTTGACTTTTTTTTGGGATCTTAAGCACTGGTGCCCACTTGTCATTTTAGCTGCCTGCCAAGTAAGCTTCCCTTGCCTTTTTGGGCAGTCATAATTGCATTGTAATGGCCGCTGTGCATCTTCTGCTTACCTGTAAGGCACCAATGTAGATGCCTGAAGTAGGATAGGCTTGTTAGTTCTGATTTAAATGGGTGGAGTTAATGTGTTTAGCTAATATCTGCAGGGTAAAGTGGATATGAATTGTGCAAACTGCCAACTTCTAGCACAGGAGCTGATGGTGTTTCATCATAGCTTGAACAAGGATACCACTTTTCCAAGTCAAATGTGCAACAACTAGAGCATACGTGGTATAAAAAAAAAAATTTGAAAATGCTTTTATTGCTTTCCTAAAAAACAAACAAGCTGCTCTCACCCCCACCCCCCAAACAATTTGTCTTATCTGACTTTGTTGTTATACTCCAATTAAAATATAGTGGTTTCTCTCCTTAAGACAGAAACAGAATTGTATTAATAGAGAATATGCAAAAGCCCTTCAGTTAGTCATTGGCAAGAGGGAAAGTATAAATTGTTACTTCAACTTTGTGGTTAATTATGCTGATACCAGTTACTTATTTTTGTCTAAAGAGTGATTTATTTTCTAAATTACGGAACAGTTATAGTGAATTGGGTAGAAGTGATGACGTGATCTGGGGAGATTTCTATTCAGTGTGCTGGCAGCCAGCATTCTCCCTGAAGTAAACACTGTCTCATGAACTCGTCTTTAGCCCCAGTCCTAATGAGGTCTGAATTGTCTGGTGCTCCGAAGAGGAGTAGTTAAGGCAGTTTTTTCTGATCTTGTATTGTCCATGTGAACAGCCCATCCATTTGGTTCAAGTGTGCTCCGCAGTTCCTTACCACCCAGAAGACACAGTATGTCCTTATTTCCCCATAGAGGGCAAACTGGTTTTGCTTTCCCCTTTTGGCTTGTTTACAGGCCTCTGGTGGCACATCTGAGGAGTGTATAAATGTGGACATTTGCGAAGCCCTGGGTGAGGAATTTCTGTGTCCAGCTAACAACTTTGAAATCACCTAGAGTCAAAATAGAGTAAGATAAACTGAAGTAAAATCTCTATTTAATTATTTTCTGTTTTTCTAAATTAAAAAAAGTTTGTGTAGAGAGAAAACTATGCTTAGGTTTATTTTTCACTGTATCCTGCACTGAAAGGTGTCTGTCCTGTCTCTCTTTCACTGCTGTCCCTTAAACTCTGAAATGTGACTTACGCACGGATTTGAATTGATTAAATTTAGTCTCTTCATGGGAACGCAGAATATGTTTTCTTTTACATACTTGTTTTTTATGTGAGACTTACAGGAGTTCCCCTAAACTAGTTTTTCACTAAAACTTCATTGCTTCTATTTTCCTCAGAGAAGGTTTTTAAGTGTGTTGTCCACACTTTCATTTGAGTTGTTGTGAATGAATAATTCTTATAATTCTGTAATACTGTGGACTGAACTGGTCATAAAGGAATTTCTAAGATTTTCTCTCTTATGCATTGTTTTAATCTCGGAAGGTTCTGGTGTGGGACCTACCCTCTGAGTTTCTTTGTACTTCACTTTTGCCTTCATCTTTATTAGATGCTCTCGCATAAAGCGTATCTTTCACTGAGACCTTGGACGTCAAAGTAAATGAGAAGTGTATATATTAAAATCTGATCCATGTAAAGTACTTAATAGTATTACTTCATAATGTTCCGCTCCAACTCTCTCTGAATAAGGAAATAAAAGAAATAGCACGTGGTTGTAGCACTCCAGTTAGCATGGGTAGAGGCGAGAGAAGGTTGAGACTGAAAAACTGATTGATGAAAATAACAGAAAGTAAATTGAGAATTCTGAGGAAATGAGAATTCTTTAGCATGACCTGGAGTATTTGTGTGAAAGGTTTTGACAATGAAGTTTTATGAGCCATCTTTAGAGATCACTTGTTTTGAGGAGGGAGGGGGTGGAAAAGGCTGTTCCCTTCTTGCTATGCAGTTAAAGGTGCTTAGTCATAGAAACTGAAGAAGTCTGCCTGTTGTGTTAGGCACGGTGAGGAGGCTTAGAAGATCTTGCTGCCAATTTCTTTTAACTTTTATCCTATTTTAACATTTATTGAGTTGAGTCCTGGGTCTTCTGCAAACAAGGGCCTAGACAGAGGAGAGGGGCCTCACTAACATCCTTGATGCATAGAAGGAGGAGGCAGCAAGAGCACACCTGTGTTTAAATATGAAAGAAGATGTAGCAAATACCTTAAATGCCTCATCTGAAAAGGAGTCTCCTTCGGAGCTTGCAGCAGACTCCACAGTGCATGGGCTGCCCACAGGAAATAATCTTTTGGAAAACAAACACATCTAGAGTTCTAGAGTGCTTCTCAGAGTCTAGCTTAATGTGTAATGGCATTTGATTGAAGTTGCCATTGTCTCATCTCTTTACAGATTTTATGGCTTACAGCAATGCTTCTGTTCTCATCTTTTACTCCCAGGGTTTGTCTGAGATGACAAAAGCTGTATCCAGTACTGTGTAGGTGGTGTGCATTAGTTACGCGTATCATCTTACTTGATTTCCATCCAATGCAAAGAACGGCATAAAGCTGTTCCAATATTCAAGTCCTTTACCTTAATGTCTTTCAGAGTTGTGGTTTCTCTGAACTATTATGATCTTTAATACGTAGTACTGATATGCTTACCTGATTTAAAGTCAGTTCCGACTCTTAAGGATGACCTCCACCCATTTACTTCTTTTTCCTTTGGTGGAAGAGCATCTCTTTCATTAGGAGGTTGATAGCGACAGTTTGTAGTATCTTTATATCCTATTTGCTCATCTTTGTCTGTCTTGGTGTTTTGATGTATAGCTCGCATGCATTGTCCAGGTAAAGGTGCTATGTGTGTCAGCAAGAAACATCTTCAAAGTTGACGTAGTCCAGAGGACACTGTTATCTTTATGCATTCACAGTCTGTGTCAGGTTTTGGTTTTGTTGTCTCTTGTGAGCTTTTACATAGTTCTGTTATATGCATTAGTGCTGGAATGTACGTAGCTCAAGACCATTAACCTCATGCAGACAAGTCATTTTGTCATCAGCCGTACTTAGTGTCATTTTAGGAAAATGAACGGTAAGAATTTGAACGGAGCACACCAGAAACTTAATAAAACATGTAGCATTTTGAAAGAGACACAGTTAGAAGATTGCAGTAGTCAGAGTAGTTCCTGATACAATTAAAACCAAATACATATAAATCCTATTCTAGGTCAGGCACTCTTCATCTTGCCTTTACACCCGTGATGTCTTTGTCAGGTTCTCTTTCACAGGCCATTTAGAGCTAAGGAGCTTTAGGAACTGCGTATGAATCATAACCACTCTTCTGAGATAAGCCTCCTTTGCTGCACCTTGTGAGAGCTGTACAAAAGATTAGCTGCACCCTTTGGTAACATGTTTTGTATATTGTTCGTGGTTTTGAATAAAAACTGATTATCGGGTACATTAGTACTGAAATACCTTGTAGGTAGCTATACTCCTGTAATGGCACTTCAGGAGGGACATGAGCTCTTAGTCAAATCTTCTATATGGTTCTTTTGTAACAAATAAAATCCTCTAGACATCTCTATTAGTGGCCAAACATGAAATTACAGTACAGCAGGAAATCCTTGAATCACGCAGTTGCATGATTTTAAAACCACTGATTTAACAGCTGGTGGATACCAGCACCTTCTCAAAGGCATTTTCAGTGGTTTCTCTTCCTTTCTTTTGGAGAAAAGAGCATTAGTTTTAGAGTCAGGATATGTCCCTAGTGATAATGCACAGCTTTTTTGATGCAGAAGATGGGTTCAGTGGGAATGATCAGACAAGCTTAATAACAAGTGTGGGGTTTTTGTGTGTCTCTATTTATGGTTGTTTCTAATACAGTGTTGTGAAATAGATGTTAAATGAGAATGTGTAGCAGTTAAACATGTTAATAGAACTGAATGATGCAATTAAATTTTTATATCCAGGATGTAGTGTATGCACTTTTCTCCAAGAAGTGAAGAAAATTTCAGAAAAATACTTTCCCTTGTGATGCAAAACCGAAACTATTAAACACTTAGGACAAATCCAAGTCAAGTCAGGTGTCTTTAATAGTTGTACAGGGAAAATGGTGATTTTAAAATTCACAACAAAATATTTGCCTTACGTGCTATCATCTAAATGCTGCTATGATCACTGTGACATTAAGCAGCAATTCTGTCTTCTGTGATAGGGTGGACTGAAAAACAGCAAGCATGAATGCACACTGTCTTCACAAGAATATATTCATGAATTGAGATCTGGAATTTCAGAGGAAAAGCTTCTTAATTGCCTAGAGTCTTTGAGAGTGTCTCTAACTAGCAATCCAGTCAGGTAAGTAATAATTTCTGCTGTATTTTTCATCATGATGTGTTTGCAAAGCAATAAAGAGTTGTGGGTTGTTGGTTGGTTTTTTTGGTTTTTTTGGTTTTTTTTGAAACCAGAGTAATTATGCTAATGCTTGTTGGCAGAAGAGAGTAGTTCTCAGCACACTGGAAAAGGATATGTGAAGTGTTTGCAACTGTCTACACTATCTTCTCACCTTTCACAGTGCTTCTCAACAGCTTCTAGTTGTGGGAACAAAGCATTTGTCTTAATGGTTGATCGGGTCTTCCTGGGAAGTGTCTATGAAGAGGTGTGCAAGCAGTATTGGAGACTTAACTTTGCAAGATTTAAATTTGATTTACAAATATTTACAAGCATTTTTCTTCCTTATTCCAGCTGGGTTAACAATTTTGGACATGAAGGTCTTGGACTTCTGTTGGATGTATTGGAAAGGCTTCTGGACAAGAAACAGTAAGGACTTGATCATTTGAACGGAGGGGTGGAGGAGCTTGTGAAGATTGCTTGTACTAACATTATTTTCCCCCTTCAAGGCAAGAAAGTATTGATAAGAAGAATCAACATAAACTTATCCAGTGCCTCAAAGCATTTATGAACAATAAAGTAAGAAATACTTTAAATTCAAATACTTCTAGCATGATTGGTTTTTTGTGAACTTTAAGATCTCTTTAGCATGTTGAATCTGAGAAAAAGAAGGAAATCTTGTATATCCAGTGACATCTGAACTCTTCGGAAATTTAGGTCTTAAACTTAGTGCAACTTTTTGTTGAGAGTCTTGGTCAGAAACCTTTCTGCATAGGCATTTTGTCTTAGCGTTCTTAAATGTTACTAATTTTTGGAAGTAAAGGATTTGATAAACAGAGGATGCTAGCAGGGATTTAAGTGAAATGAATTAGCTTGTGAAATTGAAAGGAAAATATTTATTTCTAAATTCAGTTTTCAGTACATGATCGATTTTGTTAATGTAATGTACTTTTCACTTGATTTTAAACTGAGTATGATTTAATATCTTTTTAGCTATGGTGTTTAAGTTGGTAGTGGGTAAAGGATAAAACCTGGGTCTAGTTTAAGTTGTATCTGTCTTGTTTCTGACATGAGTTAATCATATTCACAAAGTGTGAGTACAGTTTGTAGAAGCTAAATTGTTGTTATAATGATTGATCTCCCGCCATCCCAAAACAGATACAACTGTGCATTAAAGTTACTTTTAACTACTGTTATTCAGTTGAGTAAACTCTCACAATGTGTAAGGTTTTTTTGATTTATCTGTACAGAAAGTGAAATAGAATTTACGATAAATAAATTCCATTGTGTGGAAAACATTATTTCAACCTGCCAGGAGCTGTTAAAGTTACTGGAAAAAAGAATTAATGAGTTTTTCATACTGTTGAGGTGTTTCAGATATAGATAGAAAATAAAACCTGATTCCTCTGTTGGTGGGTACTTGATTGTACAAGATACAGTGTCTTCCTTAGGAGCTGGTTCTCTTTCTTAGGAGAACACCTCCTGTGGAAGCCTGCTTTGTGTCCCCAGGCGGTAATAGCTAGAAGATTTTAGCAGAGTGTTGCCGAACTTCGAATGGAGGGCAGGAGGTGTGAGAACTCCTAAGGATCTGACGCTCAGCGATGATGATGAGTATTTGAGGCAAATACAATCTTTCACTGTAAGCTTTTTGTTTCTTTAAGTACGGATTGCAAAGGATTCTTGGAGATGAAAGAAGTCTCTTGCTATTATCAAGAGCAATCGATCCAAAGCAACCACACATGATGACTGAAACAGTGAAAATCCTTTCTGCTATCTGCATTGTTGGAGAGGAAAATGTGTAAGTAAGATATCGAAACAATTTTTTTTTTGAATGCTTGTGAGTTGTCAGTTTGGACACAGGTGAGAACTTGTCAGTGAAACAAATGTAACTGGTAAGTCTGTACTTAATGTAGTTTAAATTAAAAGAGACTTTGACCTGTTCTGATGCATTAATCCGATATTAAATCAGACAAAATGGATGGGCAGAGATCTACAAATTCTGACCTAAGTGGAAGGTCTGAAAGGACTATGACTGCTTACTATAGAGAAGACTTGATGAGCCATAACTGTTCATAAATGGCTGCTGAAAAAGATAAATAAGTTATTTCGTATATCTCTGAGTATGATCAGGAATTGTAGACTTTTAATTGCCACAGGGAAAGCTGTCAGATTTAAAGACACTTTAGAACAATGTGAGTTAGTGTGGGGCGCTACTGAACCTTTTATTGTGTGGAAGGTTGAGGCTGGGACACCTCCCCTGAGAAGGGAGGTGAACTATTTATATTTGAAAATTACTGAGTTTACACCACATGTTAAGATTTTTCATTAGTCTAGAAGATAATATAGAAAAAATATATGTTTGGTTTTTATTAAAACATCACCTCTAACTAACTAAACATAACAAATCTGACGGGGGAAAATGTGTACATGTATAGCTGAAGTTTTGAATAGTTCGAGTTATGGAGTTATGTTCATGAGCTCATGTCCATGAGCTTTTTAAAACGATAATCAGTTGGCATACGTTTGCTTTGAGTTATTGAGTGTCTTAGTTTACTGAAGGCTAGAAAAAGCAAACTCCGTGTCTCCTCTGCAATAAATAGATAAAAACGTTTTGATTTCTGAAAAAACAGTTTATTAGAATTCCCAAATGTTAAACACTAGTACCTAGCACACAGTCTTGCAGAGGTGGCGATTGTATTTGTTTCCTCGTTGGTTGTTTCTTAGCTGAATGTCACAATAATTTAGAGATTTAGTCACCTTTTTTAAATTCAACATTAATCTTGAAAGCATTTTAACGCTTGTTTCTTGGTTTGTTTTCAGCTTTATATAGCTAAGTGTAGATCAATGCGTTCAGGTTCTCTGGCAGTGCACTGAAGTTGTGAGTTGTGTAAATAGTGGGCTAAGTGTCTTTAAAATGAGGAAGCTGGCTGTGTGATGCTTTTTGACAGTTTATGTTTCTCTTAGTCTGGACAAGCTTTTAGGTGCTATAACAACTGCTGCTGAAAGGCACAATAGGGAACGTTTTTCTCAGATTGTTGAAGGACTGGAAAACCATGAATTCTTACAGCTGCAGGTGAGTTGACGTTTTTTGTATGCTTGCTAATACTTCAGAAATAATCTAAAATACCTAAGACTGTCTATTATTTTATGACCTTTAAATAACTTATCAGCAAAATCTTTCAGTGCTCTTCCTCCAGTGTTCAGTTAAAGAGGAAAAATAAATAGAAATGGACAGTGGGTAATAGATTTTCTGTAAATTATATTTTCATCTTAATGATGCAATCACAGAAGTATTAATTTTGACATTGTCTCCTACTTCAGAACCTTGTTGATTGAAAATAAACAAAACCAACCACACAACATTCCTGCTCCCCCCCCATTCTCCCCCCGAGAAATCTCACTTATACATCAGTAAAGGTACAATTGCGAGACTCATTAACTTGTTTCTGACAAAATAGTTCTTCACTTGTAATGTATTAGCACAAGCCATTAAGCCGGAGTCTCTTCTGGCAAAAGCAATCACAGCAGATGGCACCTCTTCTCTCTATTAATTTCAGATTGGACATGTACTTTGGCTTGTTAAGTCATGTCATAGTAGTAAAATAACAAGAATCATTCAAGCGAGCATGATGATACTACATTATCTGAAGATGCAGCTATATAAAGGGATACTACATTATCTGAAGATGCAGCTATCTAAACATGCCTTTGAAAGCATGTTTTAATAGAAATTTGAGGCTCCATAAGGTGTTCCATTAAAACTAAGCAGTTAATGTAATTAAAACAGGAAGGGTGCTTTTATCTGACTTTTTTCTCTGCAGCTATTGATTTTTATTTATTTAATTTTTCAACTCTAATGGTACTTCTGTTTGCAGTTACTAAACTTAGTATTTCCCTGGAGTCCCATTTTAATCTTTTAACGTGGATCAGCACTTTTGGCATTATGCTGTTGTCTACCTGTGTTAAAGTAAATCAATTAAAGTGCACAGCTGTTCAAGTAAAGCATTAGTCAGTATCCTGAGACTCCGGGCAGTTTGCAAAAGTGCTGTGCAGGAGTAGAAAAGACACCTGGTGATGTGAAATATTTTGTGTATGGGTGTTTGGGGCGGGGGGGGTTCCTTCTTTTAATTTACAATTACTGTAAAAACAGGTTGTTTTTAAATTGGGAAATACTGAGGAGGAAGAGGAGGAGTTGCAGTGTGGAACCTGTAGTGTGGGAATAACTTTCTGAAATAAAGTATGATCCTTTGTGTGATGCAATTTTGACATAGCAGAAGCACTCACAGTATGAAAACAGAAGAGTATTTAATGTTGCTCAAGTTAGCCAGTGTTGCATGTGTGCTACACAACAAAAAATATCCATCTGTTGACGTTTGTGTTTATAGTTAAACGGAAATAGCCAAAGACAGTATTATTTGCATTCTATATATACCAAAAGTTTTTGCCTATGTTTCCAATAACAGGTAGCATGTATGCAGCTCATCAATGCCCTCGTTACGTCTCCAGAAGATCTCGATTTCAGGATACACTTGAGAAATGAGTTTTTACGTTGTGGCCTGAAGAAAATATTGCCTGTAAGTCATTTGTATATAGGAATCGATCACCACCAACTGTTTGTGACTGTCGAGGATAACCAAATTATTTTACTGAGAGTAGCAGATGTGAAATATTTGGGATGGGGAAGGTTAGACCTCGAAAGGACTATCAATCCAAATCTACTTTCATTCTGCATAGTTGCAAAATTAGACTCACTAGCTATGTAAACTGAAATGGTAGTTGAAACAAGTCAATATATTAGGAATTAAATTAGGGTAGTCAGATTTAGTATAATGAGCTCAAAGCGCATGCAGTGAACGTGATTCTGTCTGGCAGTGGAACCAATCTTGGATTAGCTTTCTTTAGATATGCTGTTCCTGGTGTTTGCTGTGGAATCTGTTCTTTAATCTGCATTCTGAAAATACATTTGGAGTTTTGAAGGAAATGTAAAACTGACTCCTGCATTTTCTTTGAGACTGCATGTCCTCGTGCAGCTGCACGGAAGTACACCCTTATGGATAGTTGTGTATGGATATTTCTCACTTAAGGGTAGATTTATAGCTCCCAACCAGGAAACCATTCTGATGCTTACATCAGCAGTACGTATAATTAAACTACTCAGCAGTTTCTCACAAAAGGTGAGTGAAAGACTACCTGCTTAGATTTGAAACAGCATTTATGCTGCTCTAACTTTCAAGATATGAAGTTTTGAATCATCAACATTTGTCAGGAATAAAAATCTTCGGATTTTAGCACATTCAGCTTTGAAACTATTACTGATGTGTTTTTGTTAATTTTTCTTATGGTATGTATTTAGATTTTATATCATGTAGCTACATTAATGTCTTTGTTTGCTGTAGAACATCCGAAAGCCTGAGGAAATCATAGGGATTTACTGAAATTTAGTTTACATAATCAATAAAAGCTTAAAAACAAAATGAACCAGTCAGGAGGAGGATCCATATTTCTCTCTCTTAATCTGTCCAGATTCACAGTACCCTTCTCTGGTCATTAGAATTGTTACGAGTTTCTACGTCTTTAGGGAACGTACAGAGTTGTCATTCAGTTTGTGCATATCCAGTCATGACAATTCCAGGTCAATTTTCATTTAAAGCGTGGAGTGCATTCGCATTTCTTTTATTTGCCTAGTAGGAAGCTAAACTTGTTTCTTAAGAAATTCAATTTCTCTAATACGCTTACAAGAAAACCAATTTTTTTTCCCTGCTCCAAGTATTAATTTGTTTTGTGTTTTTTACTTCTCTTGTAAGTATTTGTCAATATGGTTGTTTTTATGCTATGATCTAGATTAACTTAACAGGAGCTGTAAGCGTGTTGCCTTTGCACTCCTCTAGGCTACTTAAGTTGACTTTTATTAATGCTTTGAAATATCCATATGCTATGTTTTTTAAAGAAGCTGTGACATTAGCAAGCATAAACGACTGACTATGTCCCATTAAGAGAACTCAACTCAATTAGAAGGTTTCGTATTTGTTCTGCAGCCCTGCGGATACCTGCTCTAGTCACTGATTTTTTTGGCTTAAATTTTCTCAGCTGTGCAATTATAATAAACCCTCCCCTAGGCACAGAGTTGCAACTTACTCCTGTTCCAGAGGTTAATGTCTTGTATTTTGTCATAATACAATCTCTGAAGGAGGTGGGGGGTGGGGAATTATTGCTTTAAAATTCCTGCTTTAGAAAAGAGGAAGTAAAGACGTACTATGCCTTGAAATATAGGGCCTGAAAGATAAGGAAAATGAAGAGCTTGATATTCAGCTGAGAGTGTTTGATGAGAACAAAGAAGAAGACTTAATTGAACTGTCGCATCGTCTCAATGATATCAGAGCTGAAATGGAATATCCTTTATAGAAATGGGGTTAGAGCTTTTTGCATCGTTTAATAACTTTATTTAACGTAAGTTAGAATGCTCTACGTGCAGTTTGTGTCACAGTTGTGTATGTTGACAGGGACTTTCACAAGTGGATTTCTTTCCGCTTGTTCTGTTAAAAACTTATGTAGAAAATTAGTACTTAAATTTACATGTCAGATGTAAGTCATTGGGAACTGAATTAATTTTTCACAAATAACATGTACAATGTTAGATTCTGGCTATAATAATGCATGAAGATACACAATTATGCCCATAGGAGATGATAAGGTTAAAGAAAAATGAGTTTTGATAACTAAGTTGGAACAACATTTCTGGTATGTTCTGAAACGCTGAAGATTCTTGTCCTATAGTTGTGAAGAAGCAGTAAATTTAGTTAGCTAAGTTCAGAATGGTAGCTTTCAGTTTTTGAGTGGTAGCTGGTGCTTGAGAAGCAGTGGAATATAGATGTAACCAATGAGAGGAATATAAAATCACCAACAAGTAATGTTGTTGCATTACAGAACAGGTAATTACAGGTAATTTTCTTCTTTAAGAAATTAAAATGTTTGACTAGTGTATATTTGCCAATAGCCGGACTGACTTCAGAACGAAACTGAAAGCTCTGTGAAATATGTTTACAGGGTTCTATGATAATAAATATGTAGTATAATTTTTCGGTGTAGTAATGCAACATCTTAGTTGTTAAAATGGGACAGTTTCTGTGGGTGATCTTAGTGGAAAAAAGATACTGATAAGGATTAGTAGTTCAGAGTGCTGTAAGGTTTTACTTGAACAATATGAGTAATGTCTAGGGAACTGGGTGTAGGTGGATGTTGTGGGAGTTTTGTTGTGTTTTTTGTGGTGGTTTGTTTGGGTATGGGATGTGGGGTGTTTTGGTTTGGGCTTTTTTTTTTTAAAGTCCTTGTATTTCCTTAACAATGTTTGCACTGATGTGAATGAAGTGTTTCATCTGCTGTACAATATGTTGAAAGATACTTCTTCTGAAAACTACTTCTTGTCAATTCTCCAACATTTCCTCCTCATCAGGAATGATTACTATGTCCGGTAAGTGTCAACTGTCAGGTTTGATGTTTTGGAGGGGATAGGGGGAAGAGTAGAAATCAATGCTCTGGTAAACTGAGTGGCTTGTAATCATGCCTGAATAGTTGCTCTGTAACTGATGTGGTGTTTGTCTTTCTGCCCATGTTAATCTTGAAAGATCTTGTTTTATATAATAATGCTTATTTCAAAGGCTTGAACCTTATTCTAACACTCTTATCCCGGAACCTCTTAACTGGTTGTGCACTTCTTCCTTTATTCAAGTTTAATAGCTTCATGACTTCAAAGAAGGTGAAAGTTAATTTTATAACTAATAACTGAAAATACTTCCACAGTACCTTGAATCTTGTCTTCTCTATGTAAGCTTCTCTTATCTGCACCTCAGTGTCTTGGCAGTGTCAAAGTACCGCATAAGAAGTCTTGCTTTAGGAAGTAGCTTTTTTGTTGTAAAGGGATGATAAAAACAATTGATATGCAAAATTGTAAAATTAAGAATAGTAATAAGAAATAACCTGAGGAATCTTAGATTTTAGCAATTTGTTTTTTAATTTGGTAGTTTGAAATATCATCAGTTTGAGTGTTTCCTACTTTGAGAGCTCAATAGTATGTAAAATTGAGATGTAATACCTTGCAGTGGTATGAACTAATCATTCTGAACACAAAATCCTCTAATCTTAGAGGTTTTTGAAGTTGTTCTGTAGAGATGTATATCAAGCAATAACGTTAATTATTAACTCATTTTCTAAGTAATTGAATAGTGGTACTGTTGCTAGTGATAGAATTCACTGCTGGGAATGTGCTAAATAATTCTTGCAGCATATATTGAAAATAATGAAGGTGTTGTTTGTTTTTATTGCTTATTGTCAGGCAAAGGATAAATGAAAAGTGCACAATATTTTATTGAGTCTTGAACTTCTTCAGATACCCTTCTGAGAAAGTGAAAACAGTGCTTTATTTGCCAGAGTGCAAATAAGTCCTTTAACTTGATCCTTTCACTGGCAGTTGTGTAATTCATACAGTAGGAATTAAAGCTGCCCCTTTTTCCCCCCTCCATGTTGCATAAATGCTTGTTCATGTTCTTACCTTGTAAAATGTGTTCTTTGTTAGACCTCAGTATTACAAGATAATAGAAGAATGCATATCACAGATAGTATTGCACTGCAGCGGCATGGACCCGGATTTTAAATGTAGAGGAAGAATAGATGTGGATTTGACTCATCTTATTGGTTTGTATACTATAAGCAATTTTATTTTACTGAGGTGTGTGTTTTTCTTTGGTTTCTTTGGTCTAAACTTGAATTGACTGTGTGAATATTTTCATCTCTCTAGAAATAGGTGTACTTGTAGAGGAGGCCAGATTAAACTGTGCAGCTTTTAATCAAATGACACTGCTTCTCCAAATTTGTCTTAATAACCAGATATCTTGTTCATGAATGCTGTGAACTTCATGTCTGTTACAAATACCAAAATTTCACATTAGTATTAATTGTTAGTGGATTTATATGGTTCGTTCTAAGAATATTTTCATAGAATCATAAAACGCTTTAGATTGGAATGGACCTTCAAAGGTCCCCTAGTCCACTGCCTCCTGCAGTGAGCATGGACATCTTTGGCTAGAGCAGGTTGCTCAGAGTGCTATCCAACCTGACCTGGAAACATTCAATTTCTATGTATGGAGTATCTACCACCTCTCTGGGCAACCTGGGCCAGTGTTTCACCACCCTCTTCTTAAAAAATGCCTTCCTTACATCCCATCTGAATCCCACCTCTTTTAGTTTAAAACCATCACCCCTTGTCCTGTTGCAAGAGGCCCTGCTAAAAACATTGCCCTATCTTTCTTACAACCCACCTTTAAGTACTGAAAGGCCACAGTAAGGTGTTCCTGGAGCCTTTTCTTCTCCGGGGTGAACAACCCCAACTCCCTCAGCCTGTCCTCATAGCAGAGGTACTCCATCCCTCTGGTCATTTTTGGGGCTTCCTCTGGACTTGCTCCAACAGGTTCATGTCCTTCTTGTGCTGAGTACTCCAGAGCTGGACGCAGTACTCCAGGTGAGGTCTCACCAGAGCGGAATAGAGGGGTGGGATTACCTCTCTTGACCTTCTGGCCATGCTGCTTTTGATGCAGCCCAGGATACAGTTACCTTCTCTTTCCATTGACCTACTAGTTTTAGGGATAACTGGTTTGTCTCTCCATGCCAGTTCCTACCTATAATATATAGTTACTTGTGTTTACCTCACTTATAAAGTGCATAGAGGTTCATGCTGCATGTCAAGTCAACAGAAGTGCTTTCTGCCATTGGGTGAAGAATCTGTGCTTCACAGTCTGTCCAAATTCTCCTTGCCTACAAACTAATTTTACTGAAGGAAGGAAATGCTCTGTTTTGGATTCCTAATCTGGAAAGGAGGCTTTCTGATTTGAAACCTCAGAAGTAACTATTACTTCATACCAGTGTAAAAATCCCTTTTTCAACTCTTAGTAGCAGTAGATTCATATAAAGAAGGGCAAACTCGATCTGTCGGAGACAGAAGTATTCTGATGATTCATCTTCCTTGGTTATGTGTCCTCACTTTTTTTTCATATTTACAGATTTTGCTCATCAAAATAATTCACCAAATGTTTGGTTAGACCAACCTAGTAATTAATTGTATTTTTTGTCTTTTGCTTTGTATCATGGGGTCATGGAGTAATTGTAGTTAGAAGGCACCTCAGAGCTGTGATACGTGTCACCTGATGTCTGTGCGGTATTTTATTTGATTTCTAGATGCATGTGTGGACAAAGCTAAATTAGAAGAGAGTGAAAAGAAAGCAGCAGAATTTTCCAGAAAGGTAAGTCCTATTCATCACTCTTTTTAGGGAATGGAACGGAAGTCTAACAGGAACACTGTAGCCTTGTTTCACAGTAGAAATTTAGTGGAAACTGGGAAATAGTGTCTCTCGCAGGCATTTTTACATTCAATAGCTCTGTGGGTTTGAGGTTTTTTGTTGGGGAGGTTTTTTCGTGTGTAGGGCTCAGGTTCCAGTTTACTCTAAAATCAAAAGCAGTTGAGTAATATTAGCTGTACGTATCTTTAGTTGTGTTCCTCTGCTGTAGATGACTGATGGGAAAAGTTCTGCTTGTTGCTATTTTGTCCTGAAATACTTGGTTCTAGTTAAATACCTAAAGTGCAGGAATATGCTTAAAAAAAGGAAATAAAGCAATTTGGGCAGAAATTATTCACAACTCTTCATCTAGCTTTGTTTCAGAACCTGAAGAAAGACAGTGTCTTTCAGTGTTTGAGAAAGTGTCAACTCTTTGGGCACAGAGGTGCTACCATTAAAATACTGCTTTAGTTCCCTATAATGCTCATGGTAATTTATTATGTTATGAGGAAGAGTAATTTATTTCCTTATTATTCATGTTTAGGAACCTTACAGTGCATTTTTGAACCTGTTTTGCTGACAGATTTATTATTCTGGTCCACTTCCCTTTTATTAGGAACTTGATAGCTAATTCCTATTCTGGTGATGGGCAGTTTTAATTTATTTCTAGATACAGGAAAGATTAGACTTTTAAACTTACTTCTGTAGGAAGAATTCCAGCTCAGTATAGTTCTCCTAATAAAATTTTTGGGGGTGTGCTTCTAAAGAAATTGACACTTATCCTATTGGTGTTTGTGCTGAAAAGATCACTCTGTTTTCTCAAACTACTTAAAGTAGTTTTAATCCTGTTTCCTAGACTGTGTTAATGGGTAATTTGTTCATCTCAACTCATCACATCCTGTCCAAGGATGGGAAATGCTGTATGTACTGTATTAGCTGCAATAGCACTGAAGTTCATATACCATGTTGTGTATTAAAAGCATTCAAAATTGTAATGTTTGGTCTGGTCTAAGAAGCCTTTTGCAGGCCAAAAGGCAGCAGATTTTCTTGAACATGGTGATTACCAATGTCAAATGAGGGGTTGAATGAAGTCATTAGCTTTTCGCCAGTGTTAAATGTGGATGCATTTTTAATAGGAGTTGTGGTACCTGAGCCTTATAGGGAGCAAATTGCTGTGGGGCTGTCCTGGCAGAGTTACCTATCATAATGTGCGTTGCTAGTGACAGGCAACACATGTTCTTCCTAGTGATAGCTTGCTTTGTGCTGTGGAAGAATGAATTACAGAAGCTGTTTTAAGATGGAATAATAATCTCTTAAGCCTAGGAGACAGTAGCAAGATGAAAATATACAGCAAATTTCTCACAGTCGTGGGGTAAACTGGCATTCCATTTTATATGGGGACATCAAGACTAAAGGGATCACTGACTTGTTTGAATATCTCTATTCTTATGTTACTTTATGGATGATACTGCTGAAGCTGCACACATCTCTTCAGATTCAAGCTCACTGCATGAGATGTATACCCAAGTTCAGTTTGAGAAGTGTGCAGTGTTCTGTTGTGGGGGGAAAACCTGGCTGTACTAAGAGCTGCATTGGAGTGGTTCTATGTCATGACTTACTGATGAAAGAAATTTTGTGGTACTAGAGCAACATGTAGTGGAAAAAATACTATTTTTTTAAAGTTAAAAGTGCATCTATTGCTCTAGTTGTGATATTGTTCAAGGAATTCCTAAAAGGATAGTATCTAGTGTGGACATAGATGAACGAACACTTATGTGCTGGTTGATCGTTACAGTTTGATGAAGAGTTCACAGCTCGACAAGAGGCACAAGCAGAGCTTCAGAAACGAGAAGAGAAAATCAAAGAACTTGAAACAGAAATCAAACAGCTACGAACACAGGTAATAAAACTAAATCACAGTTAGTTCCACATTGAATCTTTAACGTGTTTTATTTTTTAAGAATTGAAGAGAAATTACCCAGGAGTGTATATTCTCTATGGAGTTTGAAATGTATGTTATCGTTGTATTGATTTGTTTTTAAGCTGGCATAAACTACTAAGGATAGTTAATGGAAGTAACATTTTTTTTCAAACAGTAGTGTATTCAACATCTGTCACAGATGGGTGCTTTATTGAGGAAAAAATTTCCTTAGGCTGTGAGAAGTTTGAATTCAGCCTGAGGTCTTTTTCCTACAAGTACTTGTTTATGCTTTAATATTGCGACTTCTGTATGTTTTGCAGAAGGTGTTTGTTTTGGAAGGCTTTATGCTTGAATTGCAAAGGTGGAAATCGTGATAGCTGTGCGTGCACAGTATACAAACCTTTCAGCACGTGCATGCAACTGATAACTACAATTTTTTTTTTAACTGTGGATATCAGACTGCAGCCATTTCTAAAATGAATATTACACTAACTTCATACAGACTCATAGGTAGATAGAACAAAAAATGCAAAACCCTATGGAAGTGGAAGGTGATACTGAATTTCAGCAAAGCTGGTTTCACTTACATTCATTCCTCACAAATTTTGCTCACAAGCACCAAAACCGTATCTCCAAGTGATCTGTTCAGGATCACTAGTGAAGCAGAGAGGACAAGAAATGCTGCCTTTTGAGCCTTCACAACGTCTATTGGGTTTCTTTTGTTTAATGACAACGAATTTGGTTTGAGACAGGTCTTTCATACCTTTTAGAAACCAACAGATACTATGGTTTGATCTTTTTGCCTCAGCCTGGCTTATTTCCTACTCCTTCAATGTTAGACAAGGTCTGTCTGTTTCTTTTAACCACTGTTGTGGTTATCTTAATGCCCATGGTCTCACTTCCTATTTGGATAAGAGGAAGGATAGCATGTGATGTGGTATAACCTGGTTGCCCTCATCCTGCTGTCATGATGCTGGTCTTCTGCTGGCAAGTCATCTGTGCTATAGCCTTATGAGAGCACTGGCCTTCTCATTGATGTAAGCGCATTACATTGCATTTAACAGTTGGATTGCTCTTCCTTCTGTCCTTTGTTATCAATGCAAGTCATTCTTGTAACCTGTGGTCACTTAGGGTTTCTTACTTTGTTTTAACACACAGACACTTCTGTTCATACTTCATTCTTACCAATTGTAATGTCTTTTACAAATATGTAGAAGATGATGTTGCACTGAAATGTGACAGTCCGTTTTAATGAGTTTAATTTTTGCATCACAACTTCTGTAGTAGTTGATGGTCCAAAGAATCACATGCCTTGTGCAAAGCCAATAAATTATTTTTAGTCTAATTAATTATTAATCCTGATACGTTTATTATGATACTGTTCAGATTATCTGGACGTTACAGCTCATTCATAATGATGATGAAATTAAAAGTGATACACATTAAAATTCTAGTATCTGTGCCTTCTTTCTCGAGAGTTACGCTCCCCATACAATATATTAGGGCACTTATTTTTAGATTTACTCAGATTTTTCTCTGGTTTTTTTTTTCTTTACAAAGTCTTGCTTCCTTTAAACTAGTAGCAGTAAATAATTGCATAGGGAAATAGTATGCAAATCACATTAAATGTACAGCCTATATTATATAATAATTTTGTAATAAAACATTAGAGGAAATAGAATAAGAGCTCATATGGCAGTTTGTGTATATCTGCTGATGCTGCTTTTTAACATACTCTTGAAGGACAAAAATCTGAGGAATTCATACCAGGCTTAGGGGCTAGGATCGTGTTATCACTACAGAAACATCTCAGATGGTTTAACATGCTGTTTCTCTTCATTGTTCCTTTAACAGTTTGTTAGAATAGATAATGGCAATTGCTATTTCTTCCTATCACTGCAGAAGCAACTGGAGATTTAAAAGGAAGCATGATTATTTTGATGTCATCCCCCCTGCCCCCCGGGATGTCAGATAGTTATAACAACTGTGGTCCCATAACCTCTTACTCTGCAATAACTGCTTCAGTGATTTCTGTGAAAAACTTTCCCCCAGCGAATTAGCGTTGTTAAAATTCAGCATGCTTATAACCATCTCTGATGCCCCAGCTTGCCAGGATATCCTAAGTGGGATAAATGTCTTGTGCATTGGTAAGAAATAAAATGCTGTTCTGTTCACTTAAATGTTACTGCTACTATTAAATTTTCTTTAAAATGGAAACAATTTGTTTTTATAAAATGCTAGGTTATTCAGTTTACTTGGCAGTACTTGGCAGTTTTATGGTACGTGGTATAATCTATTGTTACCGTTTCTCATTTAAATAAGAGAATGGTTGAATTTCTCACTATCTTGACTAGTTGACTACAAAGCATCCTAGTTGGTTCAATTTCATATTAAACCTCCTCCCCACCTTTTATATTTCAGGGTCCAGGCCTGACAGGTCAGCTGACAGAAGTAGCACCATTACCTCCAACCCTACAAACCGAGACTGCACCCCTTCCACCATCTCCGCTGCCTGGTGTAGTAGTACCACCTCCGCCGCCGCTGCCTGGTGTAGTAGTACCACCTCCGCCGCCGCTGCCTGGTGTAGTAGGACCACCTCCACTGCCTGGCGGAGTAGCACTTCCTCCTCCACCACCTCCACTGCCTGGTGCAGCAATACCTCCGCCGCCTGGTGCAGCAATACCTCCTCCGCCTCCTCTACCAGGTGCAGCAATACCTCCGCCGCCTCCTCTACCTGGTGGAGCAATACCTCCTCCGCCTCCGCTGCCTGGTGGGGCAGCACCACCTCCTCCACCTCCACCGCCTCCGCTGCCTGGTGGAGCAGCACCTCCTCCACCGCCTCCGCTGCCTGGTGGAGCAGCACCTCCTCCACCACCACCGCTGCCTGGTGGAGCAGCACCTCCTCCACCACCACCGCTGCCTGGTGGAGCAGTGCCTGCTCCTCCACCACCACCATTTGGTGGGCCTCCAATGCCACCAGCTCTTGGAGGTGTTCCTTTTGCTCCCTATCTGGTGATACCAGCATTACCACACGGGATGAAGGAGAAGAAAAAGTATAAGCTGGAAGTTGCAATGAAGAGAATCAACTGGTCAAAGGTATTATAATGCTTTTTTTTATTCCCATTGATAAAAAGTGGCTTTTGAGGAAGGAGGTGGCAATGTGCCAGGGTTTACATTAGATTGTTGCTAGTACTTATGTTTGATGAATTCATTCCATCCTTTTTATCCAAAACATTTTTGATACAGTGATTGTGATTCAGTTGATCTTGATTTTCAAAGACACCTTATGGAATGGGGTAAGCTCCAAGTGTCTAATGCTGCCACGAGCCCATAACACCCATATACTGGGGATACCTGTAGCTAACAGCTCTCAACATTTTCACCGATGTTGTATAAATTCCTCATGTTTTCAGCTGTACTTGGTATTTGACTTGCTAAGAGAGCACTTCAAAGGTAAAATGTCTTGTTTAAAGCAGGTTAAGTTATCAAACAGTTAAAATGTTTATCAATCATGTTACTACTTTTTTCAGCAAAACAGTGAGTTAAAATATTGCTGGGTTTTAGGACAGGCGAAATGAATCTTAAAGTAGACAATTGGGTGGAAAACTGTTGGGAAGGCTGCTGTTTAGGACCTTTGACAGTCTGGCAATTGACAGAAAGAAGGACCTCGAGTCAAGGGATAGCTACAGCTGTTAGCTGAATCGAAGTAGCTGTGCCTGAGACATGAGAAAGGATGTTGAAAAGAGAGATGTATGGAGAGGTTTTACTTGAGTCTCTAGGTATGACACAGAGTAAAACATGATATAAATGGGTGCATGGAGTTTTGGAAGACAATGTAAAGCACAACTCTGATCTTAGTTTCGTCTTCTCTGGGTTAAGTAAGCTGTGGGCACCCTAAATTATATGTTTTATGATACTATTTTTTTTGCTTTTTTTTTTGAGGATGTGTTGAAAGTGAATCAGGCTTTCAGAGACTGTAACTACACCTTTGATATCTTCTCGAAATAACAGTGCGTGATGGCTCTGGTTATCTAGCTTTTAAAAGCTTTGCATGAAACTTAAACTTGACTAGCTTAAGAGAAGGATGGGAAGGCATTGGTGAAAGAATTTTTCCCAATTAAAAGACCCTGTACTTAACATGATAGTAAGTAAACAGCCTTACACTACTGGAATTTTGTTAAGGGTAGATATCTTGACATGAGGTTAAGAATTTATTTTAAGATCAGTCCTCTGAATGAAGACATTAACTTATAAATTAAAGCATCTAATTAAGAAATTAACCAAGTTATTTTGTATTCATATTTCTTTTGTTCTTGTGACATATTCTAGATATTTGAAAGGGAATTTGCCTTTCGTTGCCTCCCCTGCCTGTCAGTGGTAGTTGTACTACAAAACACACTTCAACAGCTTTTGTCTTTCATCGAGAAAGGCAGTTGCAAAACTTAGCAGAAGGTTCTAAAGGCAACAGTGTTATTAAACATCAGCTTCTATTGGAATTATTGAAGAAATTTCTACTGGAGTGAATCTGTAGCTGACTAGTTCTGTGTAAAATTATTACTGCATTTGATTTACCAGTATGTGGTCTAATATTAAACTTGAGTTGAAGTCATGGCTCTGTTAGAGTTGTGAAGCTGATGCTCTCCCCTCTCCTTTGCTTTACAACTATGGTTGTACTAGCTAGGATAATGAATTTTTAATTGAGGTTCTTGCTGACAGAACTTTGTGTTTGATGTTTGACAGATGAGTATCCCAGGAAGCTAATTCAGCGCCAATACTTCTTAAAAAGTCTGTGGGTTGCAGATTGCTGAGGAAGAGATTCCTTCCCATGAGAGCTTTTGGAGAATGTGTGCCAAGCTCAGGGGGTTTATGTAATGACAGCGGGAGATGGCAGTAGGTACCTGCTGTGTTTTCCTTCGATTTTGGCCCTATCATGAGGGTGGGTCTGAGGGGTCATGTGTGACTCCTCTGTGTAGTGTGATCGGTGGGTGAATGCTCGCTGAATTTCGTAGTTCTGCAGAGAGTTGCTTGTATTGTTGATCTGTATCAAAGCAGAGTGAAAAGCAGTGATTACCCAAATGAAAAGACGGGCATTATTCTATGAGGGGCGGCGAACACGAATTGTGGCTTTGCCCTAAGTTGCAGATGTATATCCAGACCGTTAGGAACAGTTTTAAAGTGGTTTTCAAACGTAGACAACAGCATGCTATTTCATGTGGAAACCTTCTAAGTTCCTGATATCTATGTAGGTCTAAGTAGAGAGAATTCTGGTACCTGCACTATCATGGTACTGGCAGGTTATTAATCTGAGCTGGTTATTGGTCGTTTCCAGTTAGCACTGGGCTAGGGGAGGGTTATGGCCACTGGGAGGAGCTATGGGACTGCTCAAGTGAACTGTTGGGGCACCATTAACTTCCAAAGACCCTGAGCTTCTGCACAGGCTTAACATGGTTATATTTAATCAAATTTCATTTTTTAAAAATCTTAAAATATAAACATTTACTTGCGCAGTAAACTGCAAGCTCAGCCTCAGATTTGCAAACTAACCTGTATGATCAGTTAATAGTTATCTCTTGCCTCTCAATTGTAATTGGTCACTTTGTGACAAGAGAAGTTATGCAACTATCCAGGTGTGTGTTTGCAGAAGTGTTAAAAATCCCTCTTGGATCAGTACAGCCACTGTTCCATCCATATAAAAGAAATAAGTTTGGGGTACTAGATAATTGCATCATCAGGACTAAACCATCACATCTTAAAGGCAGTTTTTAGTTTGCAGGTTTGAGTGGTATAAAATGTGTTAGATGTCTTGAGGTGTGCCGTAGGAAAAGATACATAGATCACTAAATCATCAAGGCAAATCAAAGGAAGAGCTTTATATATTGTATACTGGCTGGTTTGAGCTGCATCTCAAGCTTGGACTTGAGTGTAGTTTGGATATCTGCTACTTATTTGTTAAGGTTCTAAATCTTTGTACTACCAGTTTAGTGTCTGATGCTTTTCTCGAGAACCCTGTTCTATGTCAATAATGTGTTGGTACCAAGAACTTAGTAAAATGAAATCGCAGATGAAAATAAGCTGTTAAGTGGCTACCGATGGTCATTGCTGACCGTAAGTTGCAATTTAACATAGGACAAAACTGGGAAACGTGATTTAAATCACAGGTTTTGAAATAATGCAGTTTTTTTTCCAGGACATTTCAGAGCTGGTAAAACTGCTGGGAAATTCATATGGCTGTAGATAGACATCTTTCTAGCAAGTTGGGCATCCATGTTCTCCTGGATGGAGCTGGGATGCCAGATGTTGCTCCTGGCTCTATCTTTTCAGTATGAAGCCTCTTCACTGTTTCTGTTCGTGATTCTTACAATCTGCATATAAGGATAAACGATAGCTTTCCATTTTCATTGTGGGAGGAGGAAATAAAAGTATTGAGGGGAAAAAGACCTTAAATCTTTGATTGTGGTTAACACGCATCAGTGTGCATTCTTAGTGCTACAGTTCGGTATGACGGCGCTGGAAACTTCAGGCCCGTTATAGACAAATGTAGATGAGGGTGATGTTACAAGTAACAGAGTGAGCAGCAAAATTAAATGGGTGAGCATTTTCTTTGTGTAGTTGCATAGAATTCTCAGTGCATTTCCAGAAAACTGAACAGTTTTTTGAGAATAAACATTAACTTTAATGCTAAATTTAAAAGGAATCGCAGTCTTGCTGTTCTTTTAAAACATCTGTTCAAAATATCTTTAACCTCCTGCTAGCCGCACCAGTATATTATATTTTTAGAAGAAAAATGGACTGTTCTAAGTAGCCTAGTTGTATTATTAAAAAGAAACAAGAGTATATGCGTTGTCATACTGGAAAAGATGCTCATGTATTACTTTAAATTACTTTGAGGAATAAGGCATTACCCAGTGCTGGAATCCACAGATTTGAGGTTGTATTTTTGCTTTGAAATTCATCTAGCATACAAAAGTCTTTTTAGTTCATGTGCTCTTATGAATCATTTGAATTATACAATTTTGTAACTCTCAAAAATCTTACAGAAAATAAAGTTACTTCCCCTCCTATGAAATTGTTTATTGTCTGTTGAAGATATTTTACCATTGAATGTCCTTGTCTTCTTTCTGTTTAGAAGATTAGTCTCTTCAAAGCTTCTATTATACAATTTTCAGGATTTTTTTATCCTGCTTATCCTCGTTTTGAAATGGAGCTCTAATGTTTTAGAAATGCATTTCCACCTGGGCTTTTAAGAAAATGTTTTGTGGCTACTATTTCAGTTAGCTTGTCTTAGGATCTTTGACTTTGAGATTTTTGTATTATCCCCTTATATCTGTTTGGGTATTTCCATCTGGACTTTTTTCCTTAGGAATATAGGTTTCATCACAGATTTATATTTTGCCAGTTTTCTTGGGGGGATGTGAGGCGGGGCTAAAAAAATTGTTTGCCGTTAACAGTATAGCTCTCTCCTGAAGCTGCTGCTCATCTTTGAGTCGCTATTGCTTTGTCTGGTTAGGATAGTTTTATTCCTACAACTCATTGGTTTTTCATGTATTTAAGCATCGCTCTTAGGGAAGAACTCCTGCTGTACGTGTAACTTACACTTTCTACACTCAGTTGTCCCTGCTAAGTAATATCTAATTCTAGAGTCAGTTGTACCAGTTTTGTAACTGTGAAACATACCCACACTACTATCCTGTAAACTAGAGAAAAATAAGCCTTCCGGTTTATAATACGTAATTGTCATTGCAGCCAATTTCACTGTAATCAGTTACGTTCCTGTGTTTATAGAAATAATTTATAAAGTGTACATCTGAACACTGTGTATGACAATGGGAAGTAACTGCAGATGGACACTTGGTTGAGTGCTCTGGGAGCAGTGCCAACGATCTCCTGCTGACTGAGAAGGAGAAAAGTCTATCTGATCATCACTTTTAAGGGACCATCATTTTGGGAATAAAGTTCTTACTATTTAATATAGTGCCTTTTCTTGTAACTGTCTTCACCATTGGTGTTCGATTAAGGTAGTTTTTAAAAATACCTTATCTGCAGCTGTGGTAAAATAACTACACATTAACAGATTGATTGTGCAGTAAAAGGTGGAGGACTGATGTGTTGCAGTGAAAGCCTAGTGAGGCTTACAAATACTGTATTGCCAAATTTACTGCGTATCATTTTGAAGTTAAATACCCCTTGAAAATTAATTGACATTTAAAAAAACTTGTAAACAAGAATTGATAAGGCTTTAAAAATTGGAAGAAGAATGTATTTTGAAAACAAGATAGCTGTTCTTCATACCTCAAGAGTAAAATAGTCTTTCAGCTTCTATATTGCAGGGTACTTTCTTTTTTTAACATAGCCAGTATCTAATAAAGTACTGTAATGCCATCTGTGTTTACATTTGAAAAATGGTAACCATGAAATAAGTGATATTAAGTATAAAATTATTTCTCATGTTTAAAAAGATAATTCTTCCTATGGACTTAATGTTGAGTCACTGAAAGATCCACACTTGACATATCATTTGCAAATAAGGTATTGCAGCCTCTGGCAGTGTAAGAAAGACTGTTCCTTCTCCTGTTCTCAAGGAGCAGGGGTGTGTATCAGTGGTGAAGAATTTGGGAGCTGTCTAGAGGGTAGTGGTGGGAAAGCTAGAAAGATAGAACACTTTCAGACCCAGACACTAATATGTTATCAAGCCTGTTTAGAAAACTTGAATGGAAGAAATATAATAGAAGTCATTGTGTAGTAGAGTGTAGTTCATCTGATTGTGTTTGGTCAGGAAGCATCTTTAAGAGAACACAATACCTGGAACATCCTGAGCTTAACTGAGTCCAATTGTCATGGAAGTCTAGTAGCATTGGCTTTAACGTAGCTATTGAAAATGCTAATTAGTAACTTTGGAGATGCCATTTTTGTTTCAGATTGAGCCTCAAGAGATAGGAGAAAACAGCTTTTGGGTAAAAGCTGAAGAAGATAAATTTGAAAACCCAGACCTGTTTGCAAAATTGGCGCTTACCTTTGGAACACAAATGAAAGGTACATTCTTCTTTTACTTTGTATTATCCTTTTGTTAAGCTTAAAACTATGTAATGAGAATCTCTCTTATACTTTGTGCAACACCATGAAATTCATATAATGGCTTTATAGCAGGCAGATGATTTAAAACATGTTTTTATAAAGCATAGCAGTCTATTACAGGAATTGCTTCTCCCTCACTTTACAGCACAAGAGGAGGAACCTTTTGTAGTAATACCTCTTAAAAGTGCAGGGTATGTTGCAGACATGCAAATCTTCCTCAGATTAAATTCTAAGTAAGTTTAAATTCTAATTCTAAAATCATGCTCATCTGCATTAATATTCATAGCTGCAGGAACTGTAAGTTGTCAGGTTCTTTTAGATATTCTACATGTGGAGGGTTCGTGTGTAGCAAAAATTTGTTTGCTGTATCACTCTGCTAAATCGAACTCCTTTGTAAGTATGAATGTAGCAATTACAATATACAGTTGAATCACAAAATCGTAACTGTAATACGCTTACAGTCTTGATTCTGGAATATGTGGGTTGAAACCATAGTTCTTTTCAAAGTTCTTGTGTTTGTGTCCTTTGTCTTTGCTTTCATTTTTTTTAAATTGGAATACTATATGCAGCTCTCTTCTAAGAAAAAAGTCTTTAAATATACTCCTTTCATTAGTATTTAAATTTGTTGTGTAATCTAAGAAGCATCCTGCCCAAGTTATATATAGTTAAACTGCATTGTTACTGTCATTAGTGAATGACAGTAAGTTAGTTGTCAAAGGGTTGAATGTGTGAGTACACACTCACCGTTGAACCGTTCCCATACTACCACAGCAAAGTGTCAAATAGTCCACCGATTTTTGTTGCAACACTGTGAAATGGGTCCATTTGACTACTAGAGAGAACAATACACTGAGAAAAAAAAAAAACTGCTGGAGCTTTCTGTCAAGTGTAACTGAGGCTGCTCAGAATGTCATGTAAATAGCTGTTCTGCTGTTGGTTATAGCTGAATAAAATCACTAATTTCTCAAAGGATTCCTTTGATAGCAGATACGGCGATAATATCTATATCTTGAGTTGGGAATACAGTTACTAACAACTGAATGTTGGGTATGATTTTCATACTTTAATAGCATCTCAGCTCTTCATAGTATTCAAATGGTCTTTGAGTACTCCTGAAGCTGCATATGGCCTCTTCAAGTCTTTTCATTATTATCCGTGGTTAATGGTCAGTTTATCAGTATTTCATATGTGGCCAATTGCCAGTAATTACTTTCAGGCACTGAAAAGAAGCAAGTACTGTTGAAGTACCGTTCAATAATAACTTACTCAGGAGCTAATGAGGAAACCCAACAAATTAGAGCCTAAGAAGTGGTAGATACTGAAAGAATAAATTCCTTATCTAGCTACAAATCTTTTCTCCTTTTATCAACCAGTTAGAATACAGTATACTTTAAGGATGTGCAGTTCTTGAAGGTGGATGGAGTCAGATATAGCAAGTGTTCTTAGGCCAAATCTGAATGAGCAAACACATACTTAAGATTTTTGAAGTGAATGTGTGTATTGACTGTAAGCATTTTTGTGCTACTGGGTTTTTTTACTTGAACTTTTTGGCTTCAAGAATAACAATTCATGTGATGCTTTATATTTGAACTATAGGGCGTTCTCTGTTTTAATTCGAACCACTATAATGCTCTCACTTCTGTCAAATAATTGAGGATTTTATTACTTCACAATTAAGTTGTATTGCACACAGAGGTTTGTGGTATCCTGGCTGTTGTTTGAATTTCAGAAGAATGAACAATGCATATTGAAAAGTTAAGTCAGGTTAAGGACGGTCTCTCAGGGGACCATAACTTTTCTGAACCATTTCTTGAGTGGATTCCTTGAGTGCTTTCTGAATATGTCTTTTTCTGTGCTCTTTTGAAACCCCTTCAAAGGGTTAGTCATAGCTGTGTTTTTCCTAAGATAAATACACAGTTCTTTCACTCAGAGCTTATGTTCTTTTCAATAGTCACTGAATTTCAACCATTCGTATTCTGCTTTTACAGTGCTTCCCACTTTCTGCTCTAAATGTTCAGATATTACATGCAGTAATACAAAAGCATCATCTGCGCTTTGATAGATTCTTGGCTCATAGCATTGCAGTGAGGTTAAAGTGATGTGGAGTTCATCACTGGTTTTAGTGTGATGGCAAGACAGGAAAACCTTTAAGGGAAAGAACCGTTGGCAGCAGATAACACTTAAAATGGAGTAAGAGACCTATGTTAATAAAAACGACAAGCTTCTGCCTTGAGCTGAATTCTTTCATCAGAAATCTGAAGAAATGTTTCTGAATTCCTGAAAAGCTGCTTCATTAAAAATGCTGAAAAAACCCTCTTGAAATTTTGACATAGCTGTTGGATTCATATGAGAAGAAATTCTTGTTGACATATTTGCACAGTTCTAAAACTGAACAACAGAAACTCTCCAAATAGCTCACTGTGATGATAGCCTTGCAGATATTTTTCCTGTTCTCCCTTATGTTGTTCTCAGTTAATGATTGTAGAAAATAAACATGCCATAACAAAGGATGGGAAGACTGTTAAAAATGCTACTAGATATTACCCAGGATATTAAAATCTTATTTGACTGACTAGAGAAAGTCAGTATTGTCTGTCTTTGAGTCCAAGTTTTTCCTAAAACTTGAAAACCCACTAAAAGTCAAGAAGAGTCTCAGAGTGTTTAGTTGCAGCACAGGCTCAAATAATTGCATTCCACAAGGAACATTTTTCTGCAACTGCTATCTGCACAGGGAAACATTAAATGATATTCATGATTCTTCCTCACCTTTTGCCTTAACAGCCACAGGCAGCTCATTAATCCCCAAAATACTTATTTCAGGCATAATCTAGGATGAAATTTCTCTTGTGCTTTAGTCCCAGTTCTTGGTGTGGTCTCCTGCTATAGTGCAGGAGAATTGTGGAAAGACAAATAGAAATGCATTTTATATTCTCTTGAGCACAGTCAGCATGTAAAACAAATAAATGGGTGAGCGGAAGCAAACTGACAATTGCCAAAAGCAATTGTGATGACTTAGTGTTTACTATCTTGTATTTCATGGCCTTTTGGAATGCCGGTGGGAAGAGTAACTGAAGTAAAACAAATGATAGCACTTATTAAAAACTTTGTAATTCCATATAGGCTGCAGCACTCAAGTTTGATTAAACCTCTGAATTCTATTAATGATTCTCTGGCACAATGAGAATGAAACTTTGAGGTTTGTCTTCATTGAACAGTTTTGGTTTAAGACACTGCAGTAACAACTTAATATTGATTGTCGCTAAGCGATGTGCTGCCTTGCTATCCGAGTACCGCCCGTTTGCAAGGAAGGCAGACAAAGCTGCAGGAAGTGGCACTTTGGAGAGGAAAAGTGCGCGTGGGGAAGTCATAACAGACACTTCTGAAGCACAATTTTCATTAGTTAACGAATTACTGCATTCATCAGTTAGCTGCTTGTAAAACATAAGAGTGTTTAATCACAGAGCACCAGGAACAAAAAAGAATGATCCCTGACTGGTAAAATATTTTCACATCAAATATACTTAGATCCAAATTTGCTTTTAAGTGTGCATAAGGTTAGATCTCTACTTGCTACTGTAACATTAGACACTTAATACTGATGCCCCATGAATAGGTAGAATGTTTTTAGTTAGGGTTAAATCAATTATCAACACTCAAACTGCAGTATTTCGTCTGCAAGATCAGTTACTGAGCACAGTGATGAAAGCGTCTGTTGTACAGGGAACAGTGGAAACATTAGAAAGTATTCCCTTTCAGCCTTACCAGGATTTTGAGATCTTGAGGTTTGAACTAAGTTAACTGAGATATAATTATGTCTGTCTCAGTACTGTCTGAAAAGATTTTCTCCTTACCTTCAAGAAAAATACAGATGATCCAAGTACTTTTTAAGCGTCTCTGAATAATGAACTCCAGGGTTTCAAATTTTGACTAAAGGTATTAGAATAGTGTTTTGAGCTTGGAATTGTGCTTCCAGATGCCAAGATGGAAACAATGATTATAGCCTCACAGACCATTTTGGCAAGTAAATGATACTCCAGATCAGGCCCACTTCAAAATGAGTGGGCAGCTGTGGTGGTCATTAATGAGTTGGGTGATATTGGGATGTTGGACAGTTTCTGCATTGTGGGTGGCAGTGAAACACAGAGATGCGTGTTTCCTTGTCTAGCTGCACAGAGGAAAAGAATAAAGATGGTATCAGTTTCCAGGTGGTTACTTGTTTTCTTTCGACATCATTATTTCTAAGACAGAATCTGATATAATGCAGAATTTTATTTGATGAATCATGTGTTGCTTTAAAGTGAAAACAGTGATTTTTGCTGGTGGAATCATGCATCATCCTTTTACAGTGTTCTGAGTCACGACTTGAAAATTTCAGGCTCAATAGTATTTGGTTTGCAAAATAATCTTATCATGGATTGATTTATGTTTTGATATTTAAAGAGCAAGAGGAAGGAATTCTATTGAGGTATTGTTAGTTCAACCTTATCTTCTTATTTTTAAAACAGTTAAATCTTACCTGCAACAAGCTCTTCAGACGAGTTTTTTTAATAAGTAAGATAACCTTAACATAGTGAGGTGTTTTTCCTTTTTAAAACTTGTGTGATAAATTCTAAGCTTTGTGTCATCGCATAAGTATTTTCTTATTTTAAAAACCAAAATCTTTTTCAGTTTATAGAGTATGAAGAAAATGTGAAACTCAGCGAACAGTCCTCCTTAGCTGAATGATATAGTATGTCTTAACTAAAGAGAGGAAATCCAAGTCATCAGATAAATGCATCTTGTCCTTGTGAATCTGTTATGTGATCTTAAGCCATTAATTTCTGTTAATACAGAGTGAAATAACAAGGTGCGTTGTCAACTAAAAATGCCACCTTGTTGATGTCTTTAGATGATGCCACTATCCAAATTTTAGAAATTAAACAATTACTCATTTTTGATTAAATGCATGATAGTGATTTTCTAGTGAGGGAAATATTGTAATGAAGCTGAACAAGGATTTATGTTTATTGTATTAATCCAGTCCAGTAATACGTCTCTGGAAGCCTAGGCTACTACTTTATGGTGGGGTTAGGGTTGCATATGTTTGTAGTTCTATATAAAGTCTTTTAAAAACCCAAAAACCTAAAATGAAGTGTTTAAAATGTTAGTATTCTTGGCAAGAAGCTACTGAATAGCAAACCTTTGAAATCACTTGAGCAGCTCATATTATGTTGTTCAGCTAGAACATTCCAAGTTTTGCTTTTGTCCGTTAAGTGACATCAAATTTTAATTTGGTTACTGGTGTGAAGGAGAAGAGCACCATCAGCAGCAGTGAGATGTTTGCGGTGCTTTGTAGAATGTGATCTCAAGAATTTCCTGTGTTGGTGTTTAATTTTGACTCTTATATATATGTAATTGTATGATGAAGTGTCTTCTAGCATGTAAAAGCGAAGGATTAAGATAGGTTATGGCTCCGTAGATAAGTTGTGGCACGTCATATGCTTGGGGCCTCAGATAACTTTGTAATAAAGTGACAATACTCAATGTGTCTGACCTGCTGCTGTCAAAATCACTTTTCACTGTTTGATGGATGGTCTAATTGCAAAACACTACGAAGTGAGTTAATGCCTTGTCCCTAAAGGATCGTGTTGATTTCTGGCTCTTGTAATTTAGGTTGCGTATTTTGCCAGTCAAGAATGATAGTGGTGCTCTGAAGAAATTAATTATGTGTGCAGGAGATCTGTAAAGGTAGTAATTAGTACATAATAGTCTGTAACTACTGGGATTGTTCCAGTACAGAATTCATTATCCATCCAACTTACCCCAAGGGAAAACTCAATCCAAGTTCTGTTGCTTCTTTATGATTACACTTTAAAAATACAATTCAACAATCATTTTGATATGTTTTCTAAATGGAAGTAAGGTTTTAATAGCTGAGTTGTATATTTCACATTACGGGAGTGTGAGTGAGAAGGAACAAGAGAAAATGCAAACTTGCATGTAAGCTATAATTGAACAAAACATGAACAAAATAGTAACTATTTTTATATGTATAATGTAATAATATATGCATAATATAAAATACATTAAACAGCTTATTTTAATATGGTCTTGTTTTACTAATTGCAATATGAAAACTTAGGTGGCTACCAAGTCCTGCCTTTAATATCTCCCTCTGTGAGCAACTTTTAGGACTCATTAGTAGCTCCATTTAAAAAATATTAGTAGTCATGAAAAAGTAGTAAAATGTTGATAGGATTATCTAAAATTTAGTCTTAACTTGTTCACGTTTTGGGTCAGTGCCAGGAATTTAGTATCTAAACTTGTTTTGCTGGTTGAGGAGGAAGAGGGTTGAAATGAGCAACCGAAAGTTTATGAAAACGTTGGAAAAATTGAAGGGAAATTGTAGCAGACATAGCAAAAAAGCTGAAGAGCCGTCCAGGGAGACAGCATTACTTCTGAGGAAGACACAACATATGAAGTGGAGGTTAAGAAAAAGGCAATGTTTAAATAACACTAACTACAGTAATATCATCAACATCCTGTTTTGTCACCTGTATCAATAATGCTTATTTGAAGGGGATAAATGGTTTCTTTTATAGGCTATAAAGGTTAGACTGTAACCAGCTGAGGAAACTGTACTTGTGCAGAGCTGTAAGCACATAACAATGCTTCTCCAAAGGAGCTTTTAGTAGACATTAGAAGGTAAATATTCTTTTTAAATTTGACAGAAACAGTGAGGGGACTGGCTTTCAAAATAATTGAAGTTGGAATACTGACTGTTACTGCACACAGATGTTACGGTGTAGGTATGCAGGTATTGCACTCAATGTTTTCATGAGAAAAAAGTATACAACACTTACATGGAGACTTCAGCACTTATTTATACTTTATCAAAGTGCTAAGTCTAACCAAAATACAACAAACTCCACTATTCCAGTTACATTGATACTAAGACTCAAACTTCTTATCATCCACTCTTTTTTCTGATGTTATGCTCACCTGTCCTGTGTCCCCCTGAAGAGTGAAGGTCAAATGGTGTTGCAACAAGTCATCAGCATCTTGCGTTCTTCACCACAAGTTGTGTGATATTACAGTGGAGATTTTCCTCCTTTTAAGTCTGCTTTGGGGTTGTTCTAGCTTGCTGGTAAAATACTATTTAAAAGATATTAATATTTTGGGTTTTTTTTTTCTGCTAGTAGATCATTGACTAGCATCTTCTGTTTGCATATGCTGATTGGAGTAAGCTTATCAAGACTTCCCTCAGTTCTGTACATCATTACATTATTTTAGCCTGGAGGAAAAGAGGCTGAGGGGAGACTGTATCACACTCTACAACTACTTGAAGGGAGGTTGTCGTGAGGTGGGGGTCAGTCTGTTCTTCCAAGTAACAAGTGACAGGACAAGAAGAAACAGCCTCAAGTTGCACCAGGGGAGGTTTAGGTAAGATATTAGGAAAAATTTCTTTACAGAGAGGGTTGTAAAGCCCTGGAACAGGCTGCCCAGGGCAGTGGTGGAATCCCCATCCCTGGAGGTATTTAAAAGATGTGTATATGTGTTGCTGAGGGACATGGCTTAATGGTGACCTGGCAGTGCTGGATTAATGGTTGGACTTGATGATCTTAAAGGTCTCTTCCAACCTAAACAGTTCTGTGATTCTGTAATTATTCTTTCCTGCCCTAAAGTGCTTGGATGACTACATTCTAGTTAAAGTGTATTATTAAGACCTGAGCTGTGGTAGTCTTTTGATTGCCACCTACTTTCTATGGGTACATGGCATTTGAGGTCTAAATGTCAGCTGTCTTGGAGTAGTGAATCAAAGGCCAGAACGTAGGTGGGCTGCTATTCCCACCCACTTTAGCTTTTGTTTTCCCTGGCTTGCAGCATCCACAAGAACACTTTATTATACTTTGTATTTATACTTTATGTGGTTGAAAAAACATGCCAGAAAATTTGAACAACTTCAAATACCTTCTTCAGTATTTGAAATCAAGTTTACCCCAGAAGTTCTGTAGTACAGCAATGTGGAAGATGTAGCTGTCTAATTTCTTTATGTGTGTTGAACAAATTAGATCATATAAACCAGGAAGCTGCAATGTCCTCAGTATATTTTTATTAGGCTTTCATTAAAACAACCCTTCTGGTTTGAACACATCTTTGTTGTTGCTGTTAATGTGTCAATTCTGTAATAGCCATGTGAAAGTAAATAGTGTAGTCTTGGTCGTTAACATCATGCAGAAGATGTTCGCGTTCTGCTCAATGTGGAGTACCCATGTGCAGTCTTGAGTGAGTTTTCTTTGAGGCCCTTTTACTGCTACTCATTGAGCCGTTGCATGTTCACAATAGTTTCTGTCTTTGGAACGTTATTGTATGTTCTAATTTCGGTTGTGCAAGGTACCTTTATGCAAGAAGGGAGTGAGAATGGACTGATACTGAGGAGAGGGAGAAAGAAAGGCTAGTTTCAGTATAAGTCTGTGGATACTGTTAATTCAGTTGATATTTTGTTCTTTCCCCTTGCCTCCATGGTTAACAGGTATGTTTTTCTGATATGAATTTTATTTTTTTTTTTAACCCCTTCTGTGATCAGTTAGTCTGCTGAAGCAGATGGTTTTCTTTCTTTGATCAGAATGAATGTTTTAGCTTCAGACATTCTCATTGAAGCAATTAAGTTTGCACGCATTAAATGCAGTTTTAAAGTTCTTTTTCTGCCATCAATGTGATGTAAATGTTTCAAGATCGATTCTACCTCTGTGCGGAAACCTTATATGCACTGTTACTCTTGACTGACAAACAATATGAACAATGCATTACTCTTTGTCAGCCCTTCCTTTTTGCTTGGCATAATGAAACAAAGCTTTTTTTTACCCCACTAAAAATGTTTATCTTTCTTTTCAGCTCTTTTTTAGTAAAAAGATAAGTACCAGCCAAAGAATAAGGTCGGTGTGCCCTTAAACTTGAAGGAAAACTGTCTGCCTTCTTTTATGCTTGGTACTTATAAGGAAAAGGAAAAGGGGTTAGTAAGAACTTCTAAAAAATGGATCTGAATGTGAATATATTAAGATTCTCAGATCGAATTCACCAGAGAACTTAAACTTTTGCAAGCTTTAAATGAACTCGGATTTGGCCAAAATTCCTGTAACACAGCTACGTTTGTAGGTGAGACAGCAAGCTTCAGTTTATTACAGGCGTCTCTAGCATTAAGCACAGACCGGTTGTACTAGCTCAACTCCGTGCATCGCTTTTGTGAAACAGAAAAACCCCACCAAGTCCTACCGTATTTGTTTCTGGATTGCAAACTGCAGGTGGCTCCCTTGGTCTTCTGATTAATTCAGGATGTGTGTGTTTTGTTTCCTTTACCTCCTTGCCCTCTCCTTTTCAGAAGTGTGTGATTCCAAACCAAAGGAAGATACTGCTTTGCAGTGTGGGGTCACCAAATGTTTCTGTGTCTTACAGGAGTTTAGTTTAGTTAGATTGCTTAGGTAATCCGTTTTCATATCTCCGCTTCACATAGAAGTGGAGCAGGCTGGTTTGTTTTCGTCTTTCAATAATTTGAAATTGTTGTTCTCTTTCAACAACGGAATAAATTCAGGTGCCATTAAATAAAAAGTTTTACTAGTTTGCCATTCTTCATCTTTTCCTTCTCAACTGGATTTATCCAGTAAATAAGCTGGCTAACTCAGGGATGGAAAAAGCTTTGCATTGTTTAAGTAAACTGATGCTTGAAATTATTACCACTTAGCATAGATTGATGTATATTTACTGATATTTATATTTATATTATATATGACTGTATTTTTATATATTTGATATGCATTTTTTAATTTTTAAATGATCTTAGAATTATTTCATCAATGATCACAGTAAATGCATAGGAATATTTCTTTGGTTAAGGAAAGAAAAATTGTATGTATTACCAATGAAATAAGAGCTTTTCTGCCCAGAAGTGTCAGGGGCAATTTATACCAGATAGCAAGACTGGGTATCGTTACGTTTAAAGTATCAAGAGGAAGAAGAAGGGAGAGGATAAAAAAACCCCGTGTGTTCTTGGTGTTCAGTTTTGCATCAGGTACTAAGGCTTAACCGCGTAAGTTGAGGGTTTCCAAACTGACCTTGGGAATGATGCATGTGGTTCCGCTGCAGCTGGCTGATTGTTCAGGAGATCACAAATGAGGCCTCCCAAGAATTCCTTGTATGGATGTTCCTGTGTAAATTTTTTCGTATGCGGAAGCCACTGTGGACGTGGTAACTGTTCATAGCACCTGCTCCTGTGGAAGGAAGTGCGGGGCTTTTCTTTCAAGAGCATGGGTGCCCATTTCATTCATCACAGCACAAAGGGTCTGAAGGGCGAATAGCATTCTGAAGGGGCCAAAGTGAACAAAAGCTTCCAATTAGGAGGCAATGTTTGTAAATTTTAGTTCCTTGTACTTTATTTCAAAGAGCATTTCAGCACACTTTCAAGAAGTGAAATGATTCCTTTTCTATGTGGAGGTAATTTGTAACATTGAGTCTCAATATATGCTTTATTTAGAAAAACAATACTATGTAAAAGAGATGTACTGTTGGTATCACCTAATAGCAATTATACTACTGATTTGCTAGAAGTAGCTCAGAAGCTGAATATGCACTCCCAAATTTGTATTTAAAAATCACTGTAACAAAAAAGTCTTTTACTTGCTTTACTTGGGAGTGCCTGACAGTTGAATGTATTTAACACTAATTCTGTGAGATAAAACATGATGCTGAATGATGACATGTACAGATAGGCACTTCTCATAAAGAACTTGCTGATGCTATTATTTTGACCACAGGTTTTGTCTGAGGTGGACTAATGTGAGGCAACACTGATATTTAGTGAAGACTTTCTTTTGAAACAAGCAGGAAGTTCAAAATATTTTAATTTATTGTCACTTTGGAACTGAGGAGTTATTTTCAACATGTGACAGTGAATGAAGAATATCCCAGATACATAAATCTATTTAGGCTTTCTCAGAAGTTAGATCAGTCTCAGTTGTTATTTTTGTTTTGTATATTTTTCTTGTTTTCCTTATATAAATAACGCTTTCAGAATGATCATGCCATAGGGTTGAGCAGATGCAGGAATTTTACTGGAGATCTTGGCTGAAGTACAATTTAATTATGTCTCTTTTAGGACTCTGCTTTTAAAAGCTTTGTGCTATGTTCTTAAAGGAAGATATTAGTGAGGGACAGGTCAGAGGAATGCAGTTTTCATAGCTCTCCTATGTGTTACTCCCGGAGCTTGCTTTCTTTACGTGTGTAATAGTTAAAGTTAGTATTTTTTCAGACTGTTGGTATTTTATCGGGAGGGTTCGGATATTGTCTTGGTTAGCAGTACATCAAGAACAGTAATAATTGCAGCTTCAGAAAAGCCAATATAAGTAGTCTGTATGTGAATTGAATTGTATTCAGAATAAGAAACAGATGGGAAATAGTTTGAGGTCTGGGATATTTAAAAGTTGATTGCTTTGAGGCATATCATAACATATTCCACAGAACTCCTAGAGAAATCGAGTTCATTTTCAGAATCCCATTAGATCTCTTCTGAATCCAGGTCAAATGCTCTTATGTAGAGGTGATTTCTTCAGTTTTAGCTTAATTACAACTGCTTAACCCTTTTGAAATGCGCTAGGTCAAGTTAGTTTACCCCACTGGAGACTTGAGGAGCAAGGATACAAGCTAAGAAACCCTGCTAGTTGCTTCCTGGCTGTATTACTTCCACAGATTCACACTAAAAAGGCAGATAATCAGTGTGTAAGTGAGATTGTAGAGGACGTCACCTGTGTATATGCTTCCTCCAAGACCATCATTTGGTTAAGAAAGTGTGGAAACAGAAAGTGTTTCTGAAGAATATTAATAAAGAAAGCACTGCTGCTCAGCTTTACTGCAAGTTTAAATTAGTAATTTTGTCAAAAAGCTTCAGCAGTAGAATGTAAGGAAGCTTATTTTCTGTTTTCAGAAGTATTACAGTTCTACTATCAGTTTTTCTGATTAATTGAAGTGGGATAGTTTTGCTGCTTGAGTAAGTTTAGGTATTTGTTGGTTTTCCTTCAGTAAACTCTGGGAACCGCTTGGTAAATTAAAATTTGTAGTAAATGAACAAACCTCTTTTGTATTATTTCATTCACAAAGATCTGATTTTGGAAATGCTAAGAACTGATTTTCGGAAGGCGTGGTTGGGGTGAACATGTAGAACAGTGTTTTGTCTTAAAGGCTTAGAAGGAAAAATAGCAGAGTGAGAACAGCTGTGTATTGTCTTAAAAGGTGTCTTGTATGTGTTTTTAACAAATGTTGTGAGTGAGCTGTCTTAGTTATAATACCTTAAATTTTAGGTGGTCACTTAAAGAATTCATGTGTTAATTTGTTAGATCCAAGCTGTTAGAATTTAGAAATTAAAATCTTGGAGTAACGGTGGAAGTGTCAATTCGGACTACAAAGAAGAGTCAAGGAGAGGTAACCTAATCAAGGTGTGCATTGTTTTGGTGTCTCAGAGGTCCCCATTAGCGAAGAGTGAAGGTCACAGCTTTGTCACACACAGACAAATGTGTGTTACCCACATGCGTTTATTCAACAGGTTTGGAATTCCAGGCGACTGTGTGATAACTGTGTTAGTAGCGCTAGTGCATCCCGTACCTGCGGTATGCCTTGTTTTTCTGAGGGAAGCCAGATTGTTGTTTGTAGCAGCTTTATAAAATACAGCAGAGGAAGAGAGGTGGTTTTGTATTCTGAAATGTCTCTTTCAGTCTGCATGATGCAGTGCTCAAATAAACTGTAGCACATTTAACGAGCAGATGAGGACAGAGACACATGTACTAGGCACACCAGGGAAAGGGGTTGTGTACAAAGACTAATTAGCATGAAATAGGAATATATTCAGGAAGGAGTCTTGATCCATAATGCTCTTAGAATTTTTTCTATGTATTTGATAAAAAGAAATTCAGAAGCTGAACTGAAAGAAGAATCATCTGTTGAAATGAAAAACGAAGAGGGTTTTGTTTGTTTGAAAACAAACAAAACTCTGTATTCCTGGAATAAAACTCATTCTGTATGAGTAGGTAAAGAGATTAGACTGAAAAGAATGCTTTCTGTAAAGTCAAAACAAAACCCTCCAAAGATACTCTTCTTGAAATATTTTTTTTGCAACTTCATTTTTTGCAAGAGAATGTAAGTTAGATACTGGAAAAATCTATTTAATTTGAAGCTAGTTACGCAGAACATGATTAAATAGCACATTTCATGGATTTTACCGTCATTTTTTGTTAAATGAACGGTTAAAATTATCTGTTATGGAAATTTTCCTAAAATCTGGCTTATCTTTCATGTGCAAGAATTTATATCTATCTATGTACATAAAATGCACTGATGATGAATTGGAGGTCAATCACTTGTCACTTCTAGATCTGCCTGGAGTGATTCTATGCAGGATGGTTTTAAAACAATGGCTTTTGCCATTTTTTTTTAAAAAAAACAATGGCTTTTGCCTTCTGAGGTGTTAGCTGTAGCTCTGTTTTCTGGAAACCTCAGTATTATTAATGAATCTCCATATCTGGTTACACCTAGAAAGCTGAGTTGTGTCATGTGAGTTCTTCAGCCAAAGTAAAGTCATGAGGCTGACTGTGAATTTGTGACCGAAGAGAAGGTGGGAGTAGGAAAAAAAGTCTGGAGGAAAGGTTGAAAAACAGATCAGTAACCAGGAAAGCGTGTGCTGACTATTTAATACACTATGCACCTATATTTTAATGCCCTGAAAGCTTCCAGCAGAGTTCCAGGAATAACAATGTATTTGTTTAAATAAATAAAACCCCACCGTGAACAAAGATGTAATTATAAGGCAAATTTATGGTCTGCCTTGTAAAATAATTTTTAAGGCTGTATTAAAGAGATGTTCCCTCCATCCTTCAGCAGAACCATGGCTAGTACAGACTGCGTTGCTTCCTAAGGGAACTTCCTCTCAAATTTCTCGCATGTGAAATACAACGTGGGTTTTTCTGTTGAAGTGTGAATGGACACAGTGTGGTCTGATTTGTGGCCAAGTTCCAGTTACATATTGTGCTGACCCACAATTATGCTGTATTTACAAAAAATACTCCCATCTCCATGCCTGTTGGTTTTCTGTGCAAAACTGATTTTTCTTCCTTTATTGCCGTCCAAAACCACCATAAAATTATTCCTCATCTGCTTTTGAGATTGCAACTTCTATCTGATTGATGGTTGTTTCAGCTGTAATGTTATTGGGAGGTGATTTGAACAGGGTATTTGCCATGGGAAGAATTTCTGCCATATGTGCACAGAGTAAGGATAGTCTCGTTATCTACGTGACTAAAGGTTCTTTGGAGAGAGATACATTGAAAAGCTATCTAAAGGATTAGAAGTTAACAACCATGCTATTAAGTTTCTGAATTCATTGAGGAATTGAAAATTACAGCTACACGGGCATTAACACAGATGAAAAGCTGGTAATTTTTTTGCATTATTGAATTATTTGTTGATGATCTCTAAAGGGTGTAAAGTTGAAGTAACGATTTTTGTATTTTCTGTAAACTTTGTGTGTTTAGTGCAGTCATGAGAAGCTGAAACTTCTCTGAAACGTCATTCTTTCAGAGACCTTTGCTGTTCTGTAAGGTGGGAGTACATCTCTAGAATCCTATTACTGAATAATTTCCTAGTACGACGAGGCAGTTGAATAAGCAGTTTAAGGCTGAAATCCTTTCTAAAAGCAAAAAGGGCATGTGGTAAACTGGCTGATTGTTATAAACCGAAGTCTAATGTGTCTGGTTAAAACTGTCAGTAATTCTAACATTAAAGGTTGCGATAACCTGTGTTATTGCCACTGACGTGTAGCAAAAAGATCTGTGCCCGTGTGTGGTTAGGGCGAAAGGCTGGCTTGTTGCAGATGACGTGAAACTCCTTAGGTTGATTCGATACCATCCGCCACAAGGCAGCAGTTTCAAACATTTGTTTAAGGAACATTGATGTCTCAACATTTTATAAATAAGGATAGAAGTTGCTATTTGTGTTTATCAATTATCAAAGCAGTGCTTACCAGTCAGTGACACGGGCACTGCTTACCGGTTACAGAAATGAATGGAATCTATTAAGGCGATTGTTTCCCAGTTATTTTTGCTATGATCCTTTTTCCTTGTGAAGTTAAGCTTTGGACCTGATGCCCATGAAAGCATCTCTTTGCGTTCTGCTGGCTTAATAAAACAGTAAATACCAGCTAATTACCGATTTTTTTTTAAACTCGAAATTAGTAGGAGAATTCTTTTGAGTGAACATTGAATCATGTCCTTAGGTACTAAGTGACTGGAAGGTAACATTGTGTGTTTCACTGTGTAGGTCAGAGTGTGTAACCAGAATGTGCCACATTAGACTTTAAAAAACTACTGTAGATCTAGAAAATGGCAAACAAATGGAGGGGTTTGGGATTTAGATTTGTGCAAGTGAAGCAATTTTTCTTGCATGTTTGTTTAAAACCTTCATGGTAGAGAAATATTTCAGAAAGGGAGAAGATACTGGGATGTACACTTAGAAATGTGCATTTTCGCGTTGAAATATTTAGGCAGGAGCTTTATATGTCAGATATCACAGTGGAAGAGGAAAAGAAATCAGTTCAGCACTTCATTTTTGATACAGTTTTAGTGTGTTCCATTAAACACCAATATCTATTGAACCTGACTGTATAAAATGACTTTTGGATCTTGGGATCTCTTTTTGTAGCTTCATTATTTCTAAAATTCCTTTGGAAAATATGATTCCTAAAAGGGAATCCTTGGGAGAGATGTGCCTTTTACAAGCTTAATCAAGGGGAACTATTCATGTAAAGAATTTTTTATTTACTGAACTCGTCATGGTAATAACAGAAAATGAGTTTATTAAAATCTTGATAAAATATGATAGCAGTTTTTTGACTTTTTTTTTGGTCTGAGTCTTGGTGCCTTTCTTTTGCTTTTGGAAGGTTTATGGATAACAGGCGTACCAGCTATAATTATTTTCCAGGTTTTATCCTATTTCGCAGTTCTGAGGTGATGATGATCTGGTATCAGAGGAAAAAAATATAACTGGGACATGCAACTGTCTAAATTAGAAATACTATTATAGGCAGCATTTTATTTTCATAGGAAAATGTCTTCTCTGACCCACATAAAACTTAACATTATACTTGTAAAATGCATTGATTGATCTTTTAAGTCATTACTTGACCTCCCATATATTGGCAGCAGCAAAGACAGGTAATGTCTCAGTGCGTGGTAAAACCCACCAAGGATAAGCATCTCTTTGGAGCAAAACCCAGCATGGTCAAGTTAAGCCTTGCAGGTGTGGAAACAGTGGCAGTGGCAAAGGGAGGAATGGAGTGGACAGTCCTGAGGCTTCTTCCAGGTTAACTGTCGATGGGGGAATGTGAGAGAAGAGTTAATGAAACAGCTACTAGCTTTTATTCCAGCTTTCTACAGCCCGTGGTCCAACACAGTTAGGAAAGCCCTTTGAGGATATTTTTCATTTTCCTCACTGTTTGCCTGCTGTTCGATTTCTGATGTTCAGAAAGAGACTTGGCATGTAGTTCTGTGACTGTTCGTATGTGATGAATTAATATTTGCTTACTGTCTTCCAGCAAAAGCATCTTTTGCCTTGGTCTGTAGTAGGATAAAGAGGAGGGGGCAAAATCAGTTGTGGTTTGTGTTTGGTTTTGTTTTTTGTTTTTTTTTTTTAATAAAGTGTTTGTGGCCCAGACATCTAGTTTATTTCAAGCTGTTGATAGAAAGCTGAAAGCAACTGCAATAAGGAGTGGTTAATGAAATACACTTCAAGTGTACAGCTTTACTGCACAACTTCCTGATGCAGATTTTTAAATAGCACTTGAAAATTAGATTAGTTACAACCATTTTAGGGCAATTGGAATAGAACAAGAAATATTTCAATAGTCATTAAATGTTGTGGTCAAATATAATAACAATCAATTGTATCATACGAAGAAATAATAGGAATATAGATCCCCTGCTATTTTTTGACAAAACTAATTTGTAAAACTAAGTTAGGGTTTTTTTTTTTTTCCTCAGAGCATAATCTGTTGGGTTGATGTCACTTCCTCAGCTTGATTACATTAATTAGGCAAAAACCATACTAGATTGCAAGAGGTTCTGTGGTGTTCTTTCCCGTCGGTTTTATTTTTTTTTTACCTTGAGAGCTCAAACTAAGATCCACTTTCAGATCAATTGCTTGCTTTTTAATCAAATTCTCTCTCCCCCTCCTTTTTTTCAAGTGCTGTGCCAGGTATTTAGCTCTTCTGATTGCAGGAAGGACACAGTGCCAGCGGGAGTGCTTAATTTTACTTCAGGAATTGATATCTCAGTGATTGTAGGTGAGCTGAAAAATGCCAGGTGCTGTTGGGAATAAACATGAGCCCCCACAGCTCGGACAGGAGAGTGTTGCTGGCAGCCCTGAAAGCTCCTACATTTATCTCTAGATATTTGGGTTTGCTCTTTGTCAAACTTTTAAGACCAAATGACAATTTGGAGACTAAACATGAATTTGGGTGGATACCAAATGAATTGCATGATATACATGTTCTGCAGCAGAGATGAGATGGTCCAGGGGAGAAGTTGTGGCCTCAGCTGCGTGTGAACCATGGCATCTCCCAGAGTTTCTGCTCTGGGATCCATTGAGCGTTCTCTAGTTTCATTGGTTATAGGATTGGATACCTCCTTGGTCGCTAGTCCATTTAGGTCTTTCACTGTCGTTCTCTGGCTCGTTGCCATTGTCAGGGCTCTGCTTGTTGAGGACACTTCTGGACATATTTGCACTTGCTGATGATCACCAGGCTATTTGCATAGTTTGATTGAATGAACTTGCCAGAGTTCATTCTGCTGTCTGGAACAAAAGGTTGGTCACAGTTCATCTGCTTTCCTCAAACAAGTGCTTGGTGGAAGTTCGCAGGCTTCTGCTAACAGCTAATGCTGACTAGGCATTGTGTGAGCTGCTGCACTGTTTCTTTTGAGTATGGAAATTACGTGGTTACTCAAATGGAAAGACTCATTGTCTGTTGGCGAGGGAAGAGAACAAGTGCAAATCTGAGACAAACATTGTAGACTTTACTCCCTCTTCCCCTTTCTTTGACTTGTATTACCATTCTTGGGTGCCTCTAGCAGTATCACAGAAATAGAAAAAGCCAGTAGCTTTCAAATAGCATCAATTTAGCCAGACTTCAAGAAATTTTATTATATTGCATTTACTACAAAATATCTTCTAATCTTTCAATGGCATTCCTGGCTCACTTCATTTTTCTACTGTGTCACATGGGGATTTTTGTGAGTGAACTTCTCAGTGTAATTAATAGTTTCAGCTGTTCAAGCATACTCTACGGTGTATAGTTTACATCCCTTGCAACTGTATGTACACTTAATTTTTTTTTTTCTCCTGTACTCCTATACTAGCCATAGATCTTCTTTCAGGCAAAGGGAATATTAAAGCAATTAATTTCTTTTCTATATTTACTTTTGCTGCCAAATACTAGTAAATGCAAATGGTGAGCTACTTGCCAGGTGGAAATAAGATGAAATCACTAATTTCCCATGACAATATAAGGGTGTGTGTTCACTGTGGGTACAGACTTGACAGAAATTGGAGATTAAGGCTCAGGTTCAGGTAGGCTAAAGTTCACCTAAATCTTTTCTTCCTCCACACTGTAATTCAGTGTACTTCTTTTTATTGCCCTTTAATTTTCATCCTCATCATATTCATGACTGACATTTTTTACTGTTAATTCTTTATTAAAATGATTCACTGCTTATTTAAAAAAGAAAGGAGGAGTTTAATATGAACTGGACACTTGGGCTCAGAGTAAAATGCTTTAACTGTTGCAATACCATTAAATAAAATTGTATGTATTTCTAAAAATTTGTCATGAGACTTTTAATGCCATTCAGTAGCTAAATTAATGAACAGGTGTAGAATGGTAATTTCCAAGAGCCGCGTGTCTGCTTTTTTCGCTACAGAAGTACAAAAGTACTGATGGTACAATTTTTATTTCTTAATTATGTCTCTGAAGTATTCCAACGTGTTTGTGTATGTTCTTTGCCATGATTATCATTAGTCTTGTTTAATGTGTTTTAAACTTATATAATATTTTGTTCAGTGTTGTCAATTTTTAGACCCTAAATGGGTTTCAAGCAGTGCGCTGTCTGTGGGATTAAATTAGATCCCAGCTGAAGGTATCACTAAAGGTACACGAGCTGCACGTGCGTTGCATAATGGAAGATGAACAGAAAACAATCCCTTGCAGCATGTTGCATCAGCTTTTTTCCTCCAACACGGATAAACAAATATGTTGTTACTAACAGAATAGAACTCTAATCTAAATTAAAAAAAAAAGTAGGTTACATAATGTTGGTGGTTAGATCTGTATTTCCTCGTCTGTGCAAAGCCATCTGCATATGCCAGAACTATCTCTTCCCCTCTCTTTCCCTTTCTCTGTCCGATCTGCCTGAGGTAAATGGGAAAGAAAAGTAAACCCACCCAAATTGTTCTATAGGTGTATCTGGTGTGAGATAATTATGCATTGGTGGCATTTTGTCATTTTAGTGACTGTTAATTGGGTTTTTTTTTTTGCTTGCTGCTTTCTTTCTTGTTCCCAACTGAATGGGGAAATAGTTTTAAACAACCAAGTGTATAATTTTCTCCATTTCTTCAAAACAAAAAATCTACATGTGTGTGTGCCTGTTTGTGTATATTTTTTTGTGTATATATGTATGTATTCCAGGCAAGTCCAAATATTAATCCATGTAAATTTGTGTGAAAAGGGATTAACTTTCAGGAGGAAAAACAGAGATGTAGGTTGAGGGATTTAAAACTGCTTTGCCTCTGTCCAACAGAAGTGCATTAGCATTGTCTGTTGTCACAGACACAGTGACCTGAAAGCCAAGAGGACAACCTGACAGGCGCTTTTGAGTCTGACTCCACTCTGCTGGTACACGTGCTTCTTTCATGTGACAAAATGCTTGGACATCTGAACTCTCTTACTGAGAACTTGTGAACGAGATATTCATCACTTTGGCAGAGTGACTTGCTAGAGTACCTGGACAGGAGGATTCTGCCGTTGTTCCAGGGCTGTTAATGCAGTGGAGGACTGACATAAACTTGATTAGTGAGTGCGTTCTGGGAAGTGAAACAGGTGAGCTGTGCATTTGAAGGCAGAATTTAGATCAAGCCTTATCGAAGGTGGGAAAAAGCTTGTCATGTGTTCTGAAGCAAGAGAGGCAAACTTAAGCAGGGTACTGGAAGGTGGATGGCTACCTCAGAATGGAGCTGCATAGGAGATGGACCCTGGGAAATACGGCTTCAGACTTGGAGAGCTGACCGGTTTCTTTTGGTGTCCTATTGCTTAACCAGTTGTTGTGGTCAGAATGTAAAGCAATTTCCCCTCTGATACCCCTTTATCAAAGTGCTGTAATTAATAATCACAGCACTAAACTCCAAGGTCTGTATGAAGAAATACAGATGCTTTGGCTTCTAGATTGATTTTTTTTTTTTTTTTTCCCCTATCTTGCTTTTTTTGAGCCACCCTATATTGACTGCTATAGAATCCTTTTCTTTATCTCTCCTTCTCATTCTATAGCATCAAACCAAAAAGCATATCTCATCTTTAAACAGGCACTTGTGAAGGGTACCTGAAAAGGACTGGAAGGTTGGCCAGCAATAGTATATTGATTCTGAAATCTATCGAGTAGCTTTTTGTTTAATTATTTTTTAAAATTCTGTAGTGCATGGTCATGTCACGGTTGAGTCACTGCTAAAATGGACTTTTATAAGGGGAGTGAACCATGAACAGAAGAGGAAAGAACATGGCTTTTGATAGCTCTCTGATACTTAATGCAATCTCAAGCATGGGTTAAACTGTGGCGGAGAAATTCTAATAATTAATGTCTCTTTCTGCCATTGAGTCCTAGGTTGGTAAGATTGCTGTTGGTGGTGTGTTGTGACTTTGGTGCAGTCACATCAGCATCTGGTTCTTGTATTTATCCACGTTTTTTTGTGAATGGCATAAAGCTGAATTCAAGTCTTTTCAGCTCTCATGCTGGAAAAGGTAAGAACATTCTCTGGCCTTTTCCAAACAGAAAAGTGTTAATCTCACCCAGACTTTAAATATTTATAAAATGGCTGGTTTGTAAGTGGTGATATTACAGCCCTTCAGGCTTAAGCAGCTAAGAATAGCCGTGGTTAGTTATAAAACTTCTGAACGTTTGGTCTTTTGTATTCTAGACATGGTTCTAGTTTCACCACCACTAGAGGAGAGCAACCTGGAAACAGGCGGGGAGGGAGAATAGTGAAAATTGCTTGTTTTTTACCGTCGTGAATTCTGACTCAGCCCATCCCGTGTGTGTCTATAAAATATCGTATGCTTAAAAACCGAACCCTCAAAACAGCTTTGCTTTTTTTTTTGATACTGAAGTACCTGAGTAGCTTAATACCTGTTTTGAGTTGGGCTCATGCAACACCTTTGCCCTTGAACTCTTGCTCACAGAGGTGTTTCCCTCACTTGCTGTGTCTCATCAGGCGTACGTGAATCACCACTCTAGCAAAGAAGGTACCTTTGTGGGGGGTGACAAAAAAGTTTACGTTTCTCTTGGGTTTTTTGAGTACTTAATATTTTTCTTACCTCTGCAATTTCGCAAGCCACAGGACTAGAACGTCTGTGTATTATATTAGCTGGTTGTGGAACAGGTTTGTCTTTAGTGTTCACAGCTGTGACAAGAGGAGCACTCTGTGAGCGGGTTGTGAGAGTCGGGGTTGTTCTACACTTTAAGGACCAAATCGTATATGGAAGTCGGGAGGGTTTAATTCTTAGATTAAGTTTGGAATATGTCACTCATCTCTTGAATTGTTTTTCACATCTGACACAGCAGACACAAATCTAGGCTTTTCAATAGCCTCTCTTAGAACAGAACCCATAATGCTTATTGCCTTCTCATGGGACAACTAATTTTTAACTCTCCAGTGTTTTTTGTTTGTTTTGTTCAGCACCTGGTTTTATTTCCTTGTTTAATGGAGAACAATTAGTGATAAGGGCGTGATTATTTCATGGAGTGTCACCAGGATTTTACAGTTGTTGATTATAGTTAAAGGGTCAGTGCTGGTGGGAATGACGACTATTACCTGTGTGTTATCAAGCTGGGGTGTAGCTCTGTCCTCTTACAAATGTACAGCAAGCTGCTCATGTTATGTTGTTAGGCTTGCAGAGTAACGGCAGGGCAAGGGGAGAGCAAGTATAGCATTGCAGAATCATCTTCTCTCTGGCTTTTTCTGCTGTCGGCTTTTTAGCAGTAGCTGGGGATGAGGGAACTGTTTTGTACTAGCTTAGTTAACGCTGGCATGAGAATGCCCAAGGTAAACTAATTATTCAAGTGGTGTAAACTCAGTAGAATTATTTTATGCCAGATGTTTTCCGAGTGGTAATGTGTATAAGGAGAAAAATAACTCCATTTTTTGGGTTTTTTTTTAAGAGATTGAAACTTATGTTTTGGTATTATTCTTCATACTAAAAATTAACATCTTTTCATAGAAGATACTTGTCATGAAACCCATGGTGATGAAATTAGTACAGCTAAAAACAATGATCAGAGAAGAAAGGCATGTTTAGTATGCTTAAAACTTCCTCTAAATTTTACTTTCATATTTTTCAGTTACCTTTGAATGACTTTAATTAAACTTTATGAACATTTTATGTTAAGCATGTTAAGTTTCTATTCCTTCAGTGCCAGGTATGCTATGTGATATTTAAAAGGAAATAAATCCTTGTTAATGCGTCTACTTAATTAATACTTAAGAAAATTCTCTGAAAATTAAGTATGTTAAATTATGCAAAAAAATCAACAGATTTAAACTATTTCAATGCCATCTTTCTATATAATTTTAAGTACTGAATATAAAGCTAGTGATCCTTGCTAATTAAAAATAAATCAATTTAAAATATGTGGTATTTTCTTATTTGGTTTTACTCTCTACCAGTGACAACAAAAGTAATTAGTAAAAACCTACCTTTGTGTGGTGTGATAAATCTCAAATGATTTATCTTATTTGTTTTGGATGAAGAACTTCGAATATTGAGTTATTACTATTTCAACAGGGGGCACTCATGTGCTTTGAGGTAACACCAAATCATTCTATTTTAAAAGTGCATTGAATAAACTGGAGCTGAAGAGAACAAATTTTGTGCATTAAAATGTATAAATATAACTTGATAATGCTTGGGAAAATTGGTCATTGTCATATTAACATTTTTATTTCATGTTTCTCCTAATTTTGTAAATTTGCTTTACGTGGATGTTTTACAGTATGTTGAGCCCGTGCATTCATTTTGCCTTGAACAGATCCTAATAGATGCATTATTATGGCGTTTTAGCAGAGTTGCTCTTGGTCTTTTAGGTTTGAATGTTTGTAGTAATGAATCAGAATTTAATAAATACCTTCTTTCCAGCTAAAAAGGCAGTAGAAGAATCAGAAGAAAAGAAAGTAGCTCCATCAAAGAAAAAGGTTAAAGAATTAAGAGTTTTGGATGGAAAAACCGCACAAAACTTATGTAAGTGATGTGAAATGCATTAGGTGAATATCTAAGTAGGATGTATACACGTGGTTGTTCTTAAATCTTGTTTACGCATTCTTTTTCTAAAAACTGGCTAATGTGAACATGAGTCTTAAGTTCAGAAGTGTTTTACATACGATTTGAGTTTACTGTACAATGTGGGAAAACAAATTAACATGAGAAGGTGTAGACAAATGTTAATGAACTGCGGGTTTTTTGTTAACAAAAAGTTGAGTCGTTAGTTGCTTTAGACTGGAATTATAATTAAATGTTAATCATTGGTTCAGGGAAGGCAAAGTGTTGGTAGGTTTTGTGGGTTGAGAGGTCATTCCTAATGATTCTTTCTGGTTAGAGCAATGGAGAAATAGAGCTTGATGGGGGTTAGACTTTTAAAGACAAAAATATTACAAAATAGGATCGTTTAGCTGCTCCTATAAATTGTGAGGAAAACAGCCCCACCCCTTATTTTTAACTTGCTGCTGCTTACTTCAATTGTGGAGGGAAATTAATCGTTAAGAGTATTAGATTCTTTCATTTGGATGAGGAATACCATAAAATGTCACTAATTCATCTCTGCCTGTGGCAAATGAAGTGTAAAACCAAATTGTGCATTGTTTATTACCACATCCATGAGCACGTGTTCTTAAGCAGAAAATGAGCTATGACACAAGTGATACAAAGCCAAGTTTTGAAAATGCAGGAAAATCAGCCATAGGAGTTAGGTTGAATGTAGAGCACTTGGTTAAAATGACACGCTAGCCTATCTGCGTTAGGAATACTTGGTTGTTTATTGAATGGGGCTCTGAGATGTTTTAACATCCTGAGATGAAATCGCTTTGAGAACCCCATCTTTGAAGGCTAAACACTATACATTGTCACTTGTCTGAGTGGTTGAGTTAGGGTATTTTAATTTTTTTTGCTTTGCCCAGCTCTTCATTATCCTTTTGACATGGAATTTTTTCTAGAATGTCACGTAAAAATTATTCAGCCAATTGTAAATGCAGTACAGCTATTCATATGGTTATGAAAGCAAAAAAAAAATAGTAGTATTCTATTGGCTGAATAAGTCTGTTTAAGTAGTAATGCGGATGTCACCATTCATAAAAATAGGACTTCATGCTAGAGATAAGTAACACTGCTAGGGAGTAACTGAGGCTGATTAAACAGTTAGAAGTGTTGTCATAGTTTAATTTCTTGGAAACTTCATTATAAGTGGAACTGCAATAGTGATAATTGTGAATTATCTTAATTTGGATGAAGATATGATTTTTCAGATGCTAGAAATTAAGTTTGCCTTCTCATATCAATCTTTGACTTTTTTGATTCTAATTATTTATTACTGAATTTCAGCAATATTTTTGGGTTCTTTCCGTTTGCCTTATGAAGAAATAAAAAATATCATTTTAGAAGTTGATGAAGAGAAGCTGAGTGAATCCTTGATACAGGTACGTGAAAATATCTCTGATTTTGTTCATAGCTTGTTGTCCGTGTAAAAATGCTGTAAAGGTTTAAGAATTCAAGAGTAAGATTAGTGTAGAGTTTCTGGGGTATCAGCTACAAGTGCCTCGGTTGAACTTCTTACTGTGTTGTTTATTTCATGTTTCCCTTTGAATACGGTCACACAGAGCAGTAAAACTGTCTTTAAAAGACACTGTTAACAAGAGAACTCTTGAAGTTCTCGCTTTATGAAGTTTCCCTTTCAAAAGGAAATCTCGGATAATTCTAATTTTTCAGTTTTGATGACAAGATTTACAGATTTAGCTATACAAGTGCTGGTCAGTAGTAGCTAAACATTGGTGCGTTAGCAACACTGGTTGGACACAAGTTGAACTGACACCTTATGGGCTGCTCTGAAGGAAATTACCTTCATCCCAGCCAGACCAGCATACCATAAAAAAAGGCAGACGTCATTGCAAGGTGTATCAGGTCAAGTATTTCCAGGAGAGAGGATAATTATTATGTTTTTGAATAATGCACTTCTAAGACCTTCTCTAAAATAGTGTACCATTCTCAAAACAAATTTAATATGGAGAAGCTGAACTCAAAAACTACTTAAAGTGATTGAGGGATGGAGAAACAGTCTACAGAAGGAAGCTAGAGAAGATTGGCTTGATTAGCTTAGCAATATAAATAGCTGAGAGGGGATGTGACTACATTATAACTATATGGGGAGAGGAGTGATGTGCATAAGCACTAGGGAGAAAAATGAAGTTGTGTAAGTAAAAAGCAATATTAGCACCAGAATAAATGTATATGAATTCATCAAGAATGCAACTGTCTAGAAACTCAGCTGCCTATAATCTTAAAAAAACCTGAGGCTTTGGAGATTGGTCATTTCTGAAGGGAATGGTGTGGCAGCTGCTTCTAATAGCAGGGAGATTTAGCTGATACCCCAGAAGAGATTCCTTCTGATAGTCTTACAAATGTATTGGGGTAAATGGGCTGTATCATCTATTTCATGTGCAGTTTGTTCTGGTTTATTTTTATTCTAATCATCCAACTGAGTTATTAACTAATTTACAAAGCAAACCTTGCTTTCTTTCATGCTTAGCTAAACTTGTGCTTTATAAAAACGAACATGTAGAAACTGCTTTGTTCTAAGCATCAAAGTGGTGAAAGCTAAATGGGTATGATTCCCCAGCCCTTATTTCTTTGTGCTTTTCAAACTTAAGTTCTAATACTTACTAAAATTAATTGGATTAATAACTTTGAGTGCATGGTAGACAATATACTGTTGTACCTCTTCCTTGAGAAAAACACTCTGGGAAGAGTGTTCTCAATTCCCAGTGTGTCTTTGAGAGACCAAGTTCTTGTAAACATGCAGTTGTCTAACACCATGTTTAGCAGAATTCAGGGTATTGTGGCACTGAGTAGCAAGGGATAGTTTCACCCTTTTAATGTCAGCCTTAGATTACTACTCTTATTTATGTTTATGTAAACCATTTTTATTTATCCTGTTTTTATTTAAACACATGTCTTCATGAATACATTATGACACTTTTTCCTAAAGTACTGAGAAGGATTACAGTATGTAATCACTGAATGCTTTAGCTTCATTTTCAGTTATTCCATACAATTAAAGAAAATAAACATAACATATATATATTTATATACATCTATAGGGAACTGCAGGGTTAGTAGAGCCAAACTCCTTCTTAGAAGCTGAGGGTAAAATGAGTTGATCTGTTAGTTCTAGACCATCAAGGGATGTGGATGAGGAAAAAGAAATGATCAAGCTTACTAACAGTTTTTGGTTACATAGGCAAAGGGGAAAAAAAACCTAAGAAAGTCAATTTAGTAGATACTTGTATTTCTGCATTGATGGAAAGAAATGATGTTTTACAGTAAGTTTATTTCTGACAAATACAGTGAAATTTATGATGACAGCATTTGGTAAACAGTCTACCTAATGAAAATAGGTTAAAAGCCCCCTACGTTATGCAGGTGGTTCATGTCTGTGATCTTTGCCAGCATTAGACTGTCAATCAAATAATCAAGAACGTTTTACAGATCTTAAGTTGTTTTTTTTCTTTAAGTAGAAATTTGTGGGACATGGGTTTGGGTCAGTAGGAAAGGCAGCATGCTTAGGTTTAAGCGTGAGGCTATAGCTTAATTGTATGACATCGAGGTGAATCTGATGGTTATCTCTGTCAAGTATATTGAACTCTGCTGAGACGTTCAGTAGTTCTTTCGGGTAAGTGTAACAGGGATGTTGGTTTGAGACTGCTTGTCATCTTTATTTTTCCTTATTAAGATGGGTGAAGATGTGATTCTTTCTGCTTGGAGAATTAAGTTAGCTATCACTTGCAAATTTGACAAATTAGATCGATGCCTTTCTGAAAGCTGTACCTTAATGCCTACTTCATCAAGCATGGCAGAGTGATCAGTGATTAAATTCTCCTAACAAATAAGAATATTGCAAGAGTGATGGCAAGATTGGTGTTTTCTAAAACCAAGACATCTGTCCCGCTAATAGTACAGGTTTTCTCCCAAAATGGCAACATAGCTTTTCTGATGGGAGAGGAGGAGAACTTTTGTGCTGATAACCTGACCAAGTTTAAAGGCCCATGTTCTGAAATGTTTTCCTTCTATGACTAGAGTTACAGAAGGTATCAGAAGATTTACTAGTTTTAGCCATTATACATTACCTTAAATTTGCTAAGATCTGTGTTTGTAATTAAAATCCTATAGAATTCCAATTCTATATGCTCTTTGTTGGCAGTAAACATCTAAACCCGATGGTGGTTCCACCATTTACTGCTGCAGCTTTCGGAGTGTGTCTTCATAAAGTAGGAGCTCCTTGTTGAAGAACACGGACTTACCCCTTTTGTCTTGAATCCCTGGGGACCTTCTGTGTTTGTGTAGAAGACAATTTGTGTGAAGGCATTTTTTTTTCTTAGCTATTTGGTACAGGAATCATTGCACGGTGGAGCTGGGTGAATTTCCTGTTGGTGTTTCAAGTTACTAATAACAAAACCGCACTGCTTCTTTGATCCCTATATCCGTAGTAAGTGTCTAAGTTATCCAGTGTGCAGAAACAGGGTGTCTCCTTTTATTATGTAGTTAGGCAATCACCCCCATGAAAAATCCTCCTAAGGGCTGCAGTGGGAAGGCAGGAGAGACGCTGTGTTCACCTAGGGCTGGAAGTGTCTCTGCTTCTCTTCTACAGGTAAATGTCCAACTCAGTCCCTTTCATTTCTTCAGTGGCTAATGCTTGCCTATAACTCAAGGCCCTTTGAAATCCCACTAAATCACACTTGCTTCCAAGTTCCTATGGTGTTCTGCATCCCACAGCCAGTATCCAAATAATACGTTATTTTTCTTTCTTATTCAGCCATACACCTTTAATATGAACAAAGGTGGTTAGTGGAGAGTGGAAATGAAGGGCACCCTCTGTGTGTAGACAGCGGTAGTGTAATCATATCAGCTAGTAATATTTTAATACACTTTGGCTTTTTTGATATTAAGATTTATGAACCGTTTTGACCAAAAAAGTCCTAATGATTCTTGTTTGCTTGCTTGAACGTAAATGTGTACTGTTTTCCTTGAAGAATTATTGTTTTGTTTTCAACTAACATATAAAAACTTAAATGCAATCTCAGCTTTTACTGAGTATTTCTTAAAATAAAGGATTCTTCAGCCTTAATACAAACTTTTTATACGTTTAGCATATCTGTATTTTGAGATGTTGTTTTCATATAATAAGTCTTAGCATTTTCTTTGGGGATATGAATAAGATTTCAAGCAAGTTCTGCTTTTTGCTGAGTTTCAGTGCATTTGCCATCCAGAAGATGTGTATGATTTTGAGGTGTTGCTTTTTCCTTGTGTAAGGAGATTTTAAGTGAAGTTTGTGCACAGCTATTTTGAATGTCTAAAGACTTCTTTTTTTCAGGTAGTTATGTCTTACTTAACACAGACCAGTTATTTATTGATAATTATTTAATGAGCAAGATGCAATCATGATGGCAAAAAGAGATTATAGATAGAGTACAATTCTTCAGGGTCTGACAGCATCAAGGAGTTTTGTAGAATTTTTTATTACTGAGAAGGCATTCTTCAAATTAGAGACTGTAACAGAGGTGCTAATGTCTGTATTAAGTAATTACTGCTTTGATTTGATGTTTATGTAGTGTTAAAGCTGAGTAAATAAAATAAGCTTCCCATAATTTCCTCATGCATTTCCATGTTGTGGTATTTTAAGTGTGTTATTTTAAGATCTGAGCTAGTTTAATGTAACAAATTTCATATAATGCCTTGTTTGTTTTAGAACCTGGTGAAGAATCTTCCTGAGCAGAAAGAACTCAATGCCTTAGCTGAACTAAAGGATGAATATAATGATCTTGCTGAGCCAGAACAATTTGGAGTTGTGGTATGTATTAGTGCAATAATTAACTGGAGAGTTCTATTTTGTCCGATAGTTTAAAAGAAAAAAATTAGGTTTAAAATATTTTGGTTAGTGTTTTTGTAAATCCTGCAGTAGGAGAAAGTTACCACCTATATATTGATGAGTAATAATGTAATAATATCTGTAAATACATATTAGGTGTTTTCCTGGGAAGAATTATAGTATGCACTTAAGAGCAACAGGCACTTCTGTGCCACACCAAATCTTTTTTCTGACTGTCTTGTACACAAGTCTTATATGTTTATTAGACAGTTCTGGAGAACACTCTAGGTTCAAGGAATTAAATTTCCAAGAGTTCATGGAAGACCTGTTAACTCAGTGACATTGACAACTTCAATAAATGTATTCTGCTGTATCAAAACCTGTAAACAGCTGAAAGAGTTAATATGCCCATAATATCTCATGCCATGTTTTACCCTTTGGTGAAAAAAAAACAAAAACCAACCCCCCCCCCAAAAAAAAAAACCAAAACAAACCCAAAACCAAAAAAACCCAACAAACCCAAAGAACCAAAAACCAAACAAAAGGGGTGTGTGTATATTTTATGTGTTAATGTGTATATACATAAAAAATGTGTATGTACAGATACAAACACATAGAAACTTGCAAAACTGCTCTGGAAGAGGTGTGGATTTACATTAGAACTGAAGTTATAGATCATATTCTGTTGCTTTTACTAGTGTTCAATACATACATCTATTCCAAAAATAGGAATATCAAGTATTGTAATGGCTAGAAACTGTCTCCGAATGCAAATTTTATAATTTCATAAGTTGCCCTAATACATGCTGGTAGGTGATTGTATGATACTGAGCGCTAAGCCTAGGACTTGGAAGACTCTCTTTCTACTTCTGGTCTTTCGAACACCTGCTAAGTCCTTAGGCAAATTAGTTCCTGTTTTCACTTCACTTTGTCAGTCTAAAAGATCACAACGTCGATGATAGTCTCTGTAATGCGTTTAGAATTTATCCCTGACTCCTCAGGAGCTAGCTTTGCTCTTGCAGATTTTTTATAGTCTTATATACATGGAAATGTATAAAAATAGAAATAGAGATTTCTTTATTAAGAAAGAGCAAAACTAGCTTTCTACTAAAAATTTCCAATTTGAGCATAATTTGGCTTCAGAGGTGACTTTTGAGTGCACACTTTTTTTTGTAGGGGGAGGGACTACTCGAACAAGATTTGAACTACTGAGATTTTAAAAGAGGATTTAGAAAATTAATGACATCAACAACGTAGATATCAGGAAGAACTTCTTTACAGAGAGGATTGTGAAGCCCTGGAACAGGCTGCCCAGGGAGGTGGGGGAGTCCCCATCCCTGGAAGTGTTTAAGAGATGTGTATTTGTGGTGCTGAGGGACATGGTTTAGGGACCCTGGCAGTGCAGGGTGAACGGTTGGACTCGGTGATCTTAAAGGTCTCTTCCAACCGGATGATTCTGTGATTCTATGACTTTAGGCTGTTGTTTTGGTTTTTTTTTTTTTTTTTTAAATAAAGTTCCACAAAATGTTTTATGTCCAAACAAAGATGAGGGATTTTGGTAGAATTGTGATACATTGGTTAGTATTATTGCGAGGTCTGCAGCAGTAAACCACTACCATCTATTTATTTATCAGTAGTAATCTGAAAATCTCTATAAATAAATATCTGGTGATACCACTTTCAGAGTGACTAAAACAATGTGATGAAATGACAGTTGTACTTCCAGCCCTACAACAAGAGGGCTTTTCATCCCTGGGAAGGAAGGCAGGCAGGCCAGAACAACTGCCCTGTCTACTCTCTGTTTCCTACTGCTTCTAGAAATGGTAATGAGCAAAGGATGCCAGGGAGTGGCTGATTTACCACTACGTGTCATAAATAATGACAAACAGAGAAATGACTTAAATTTCGTGCAAGGAGAACATCTGAAATGTGTCTAAGTAAAACCCAGAATGGAAGCAAACAACATGGAGGCATTAGGACAAATGAAGACTCTGATGTCTCCTTCTGTCGGGTAGTTTTCTCTGGAGACTTTAAAAACCCGCCTGGATGCGTTACTGTGCAACCTGATCTAGGTGAACCTGCAAGGGGGTTGGACTAGGTGATCTCCAGAGGTCCCTTCCAGTCTCTACTATTCTGTGACCATTCTGTATATGAACTCTAATCAGTGAACTGTTTAAAATAAGCAAAGACATTCAGAAAATTGTGTACCCTAATTTAAAAGACTCTATAGACATTCCTCCATTTTACTGCTGTAAGTTCCTTAATGTTTCACCTCTGATCTTCATAATTGGGATCCTTTTCCAGCCTGATCCCTTCTTCTGCCACACATGAACATGTTACCTACCTTGTCTCTTCTGATTGAGCCTTTCTCCCTTATTTGGTTTTACTGCAATGCTGTCTATGCCATCATGCTGCTCCATAGTTGGTACTGGTAAATTATCCTTCTGCTGAGGAAAGCTGTGACAGCAGCCACCTTTGTGGTCAATGAAATTTTCTTTATAATACAGTCAGAATTTCCAGAGTGCTGTTCTGTATTTTCGTTTTTGTCCTATCACCATGCACCTTCAGGAGTCCTCTACTTCCATTTTCTCTGTACCTTCCCTTTAGGTAGAAACAGGTAACAGTCAAAGTGAAGGAGAAGTGGAAGAAGGAAGAGAGGAAATAAAGGCAATCCCTCACCATCTCCTCTGCGTAGACTGCTGTAGAGCCAGTTCCTGAGCAAAAGATTGCTAACCTGAGCCCCCGTCCTCCATATTTTATTACTGAACATGATGCTAGATGGCATGGGATCTCTTTTTGCTTAGTTGGGGTCATTTGGTGGGTTGTGTCCCATCCCTGGGGTGTGCAGAGTGAGAAGTGGAGAAGACTTGATGCTGTGCAAACACTGCTCAGCAGTAGCCAAAGCATTCGGGTGTTAACAGCATTGTTTTGGTCACAAGTCTAAAACGCAGCACTCCACAAGCTGGTGTGAAGAGCAATTCACTCCGTCCCTGCCAGACCCAGTAAAAAGGATTAGTCCAAGTGTATTCAGTTGCTGCCAAAGTTTGTCTGCTTTGCCTGAGCTTGCATGGAAGCATGCGGTTCATCAGAATTGGATCTGACTGCTTATGCAGAGATCATGTGCTGGCTATTGTTTTTGTAGACAGAATTATTTCCCCAGTTTCACCTCTGTGCAGAAAGTATTATGAGAGAGATTCATTAGTGCCTGCAACTTCATTAATCACCTAGTCTGACGTTACGGTAGGACACAGGACAGGCAGGATCGGGTTGTGCGTTCTGCACTAATTTGATTGTAGTTGACTAATGGCCTTTTCATTTTGGGTATATGCTAATACGCTGCTGGAAATGGAAGACTGAAAATAAATTTAAGTTGTAATTATTACAGATATCAAAAGGCTGATCCAAGACAGTGCAAAGTTCTACGTAAAGTAAACATTCAGAAAAATCAGTCTATTGCATTCTTTGCCACACGTTCAGCTTCATCTTGGTTGGATGACTATGAGTTTGAGAAGTGAAAGAATGTAACTGGTACTCTAGTTGAACTGTATATCCATTGGCTGCACAATGAGTATAAGTAACAGTGCAAAAACAAAGTTTTCTGACATAAAATGTGAAAGTGCTGAGATACTACAGAGCTTAAGTGTATGAGAACACTTGAGAATGTTTTTGTTCTCATATTCAGAAGATTATTAACCTCCAATTCAGAAGACCACAGGTTAGAAGGAATAGTTCTTTTGCTTTGTCTTGATGTAGTGGTAGACCCGAAGCATGCGATGAGGTGCCAATATACTAGCAGTGTGTATTAAGTGTGGGGACGTAGGAGGTGCGCTTATTACCCTTTTTACTAGAGTTCGAATTCATGTCCGATATTCCAAGTCTGATATTACTCATAGCTATCTGAAAACCACTTCAGCTGAGACGAGGAGCCTTTGGTTTTTGCTGCTCTTGGGTAGTTTGTTGGTTTGGGTTTTTTGAATCAGATTTCTGTAAGTTAGGTCTCATACTTAATATTTTTTCCTCATTCTTTTTATATATTAGTATAATTTGTTTCTTGTAATCTTTCATTCTAATTCTGATGGCAGTGTCTTTCTCAGCAAATTATACAACTATAAATGGAGGTCACTTTGCAAACTGTATCACGTCTATTGGTTGTCTTACATATCTGGGGATCATGCATTTATCTGACTTACAATTACTACTGCACTGAAAGAAACTTCATGGTCCTTGTTTTTTAACTTGTTTGCCTTGAAAAAAATCATAAAATTATCTTTCTTTTCTGATAGTGCTAATCTAGTCATAATCACTTGTTGATTCGTTCTTTTGAGGAATGACCAACTACAAAAGGTCGAGAAAGAAATTAAATGGAACACTAATCAGAAAAAATGGCTCATACATCTCCAAATGCTGATGTTTGCCTTACGCAGGGACTAAGTTTCCTGAAGAAGCAAATAAGCCTCAACTTCACCATCTGGTCTAATAAGAAATACATTCCCTTATGGGTAGTGATTCTGTCTTATTTTTAGAGGCCTTTAACTGCATTGGTAGTACTAAAATGCCGGGTTTGTTTCTGATTTTGATTCAATTGAGCAATCTAGTAAAGTGGAAGAAATGCAGCTGAACTGAAGCTCTTAAGTTGACTGGAGTCCTTTTTCACTGCATGTCAAATTAGTTTCAGAGTTCTGCATTAATAATGATCTTAACCTCAATGTTAAGAAGCATATGTTTAGGAATAGACGATGACAGACAGACAATCTGAAGTAATACTTAATATGTGTACTCTTATTTGTCTGTAAATTTAGGCATGTTAATTGGATAATCACTGTGCCCATCAAATTTAATAAAGTTTGGAATAAGTCATTTAACATAGGTGTAGAAAAAGCTTACTTAGTAAATCATTAACTTAATGGAAGAGACTGATTAGCTTAATTTTCACCTGATATATAAATGAAAATTACAATTGCATTTTCATTTAGGTGAAATGTTAAAATCATTTATACATTAATATTAGTTATTGGAACCGTCCTGGGATCAAAAAAGGCCACACAACTTCATGTAAAGGAAAGTTTGTGTTGCTGTTGAAGTAGAACAAGAAAAATAGATTTATTGAACAGTCCTTGCTGGGAGGTAGATGAAGAGGGGAAAATTGTACAAGTTTATTCCACCTGCATTGGTTTAGAGTAATACGGTCATTTTAGTTTAATTTATTTACTGCTTGTTTTGCTTCATTGTAACCTCTAGAGCTGGTGAAGAATTATTCTTTCTAGAACACTGCTAGGGAAAAAGAAAGGCAACTATAATATATTATAAGTAAGAGACTGAGATAATCATCTTAGTAAAGTGACAAGTTTATATTATAGGAATGTCAGCTTGCTTCCTTAGGAAGTGAGACAAATTTAATTGTGCTTTTTGCCTTTCTCCAATAACCTTTGATCCTAGTTTTAACACAGGGCTTGACAATTGAATCATGACAAAGAACTGAATAAAGGATGTGATTAGGTAGAGAATTCACACAAGGACCTTTATGAAAGCCCAGAAGGGGACATCGTGACAGGCAGTCCAGTGCTCACCATTAGCTGGAAAAGAAATACCCGCTTTCTTGCTGCTTTAACTGTTCGTAGTAGAAGCTAATCCTTGCTGTTACATGCTCCAATTTGAACGTGTTAATTCTTATATGCCTTTGACACTAATTTTGTAGAACTACAAACAATTTGACCTTTTTCTAAGTGAATATAATCTTTGCAACTTACTTATTGAACTTAGAGGACTCTTTGAAAACAAGTTTGTCAGCTATTGAACACATGTGTTTAGAAACACGCATATGAAAAGGAAACCAGGGCAGGTTGGAGGAGGAGGAAAGAAAATAGCATTTGTGGCCATCTTCTGTTGATGCATAAAGAGCGTAATTTATATAAAAATGTTTCGATTTCTAAGGAAACAATGCACTTCAAACAGCTCTTAAGAAATTGTCAAGTTGCTTTTAAAATATTGTGCAGATCAACAAATGAAATTAAAACTTGCTACTGGTTGGTTGTCAAACTGTTTTGCAAAGCAAATAAATGATCAGTGTTCCATGACACTTCACAGCGTTAAAGGACAAATTGGCTGAAGAGTTGTGGAGGATTATATTTCACAAATGTCTGAGTCACACAATTGTGTTGGCTTATGTGTGTTTTGTTGCACTCTATTTTCAAGATCTAAAGTGTTTGACAAGTTTTTTTCTGTGCCATTTTGAACAAAAGCAGTAACTGGAGATTGCGCTACAAAAGTTAAAGTGAATTATATGACTAATTTTAATTTCTGTCTAGTGCAGCTCAGTGAAGGTAGATCCTTTCAAGGCAGATGTTTTCAGTGTGATATTTCTGAAGCATAGAATGATTAGAAGAATAACATTTCAAGACTTTTGTGTGACGTTGGCTTATAGAGGCTCACAGAAAAACTTGTGACACTGGAGATGTATGAAAAAGCTTGCAAGTTGCACTGAAACGCTTCTTTTGTGATCCTTTCCTTTTCCTCATTCCAGTCTGATCATATGAATTGTTTGAGACCATCTGGAATGCCTTCATATTTATGTTCATTTTAGTATGAATTCATCATTATTCAGGCCACCCAAGTCTTTCCTGTGAAAATTGTTGCTGCTGCTGCTGCTTCTGGTAGCTCTCTGGTAGAGCAAAATCATAGTTCCAGCAGAAAAATCCTAGTTTCTCAAAGAGTCATGGTAATGCTTTGGGCGACAGAGACACGAGCATATAAAAATCTTTCTGTTTTGATAGTCAAGATCTGTGATTTGTCTCATAACAGAGCTTTTCTTTTGGGGGACAGTGTTTCAGCAGCACCACTGATAGTTAATACATTGGGGGAGAAATCTTCCTGTATTCTGCTAATTAAAAGTGGGAGTTAGATTTGGAAGGTGACCATTCTTGCATTTCAATGAAAACTTTAAAGTGAATTAAAAATTCTCAGTACGTATTTTTCTCTTAAATATCTCTTGTGAATTATAGTCTGCTGCTAAGTAGGACAAAATATTACTGATCACTTGTGCAAAATATGAAAGATGTGGACTTGTTTTGGTAGCCAGTCTAATGATATGGGGATTTAAACTATTGAATCACTATTGTAGATACTTCTCAGTATCTCCGTCATTGGCCATGTTACAATGCTGTGATTTATAACCTCTCATCTTTATCAGATCAGGAAGGAATTAGCCCTAAGCTACCTTTTGCAAAGTGTATGAAACATGAAGGTGGAAGGATCTTGGGTAGTAGTTTTACATTTGTTTAAAAGGACAAAAAGACAAGAGGTTGAAAAGCAGGCAGCATGTTGCCTTCAAAGTATGATGTGATGGGATCAGAGCTGAAAGAATATATTGGAAGTATAGCCTTACTTTAGTATCTTTAGGTAAATTGCTTTTTATTAAAAAAATGGTCAGGAATTTCAGCCAAAACCTCTTTATCCACCTCCTGAATCTGCTTATTATTTGGGATACACAGATAGGGGCTTTATGGTGGTGGATCAAATGTGTACCATAGTATATCTTTAAAATACCTTTGAACTTATTTGTTAACTCTCAATTCTGATAGGAATCACATTAATTTTACAATTTGCTGTATGTGTGCCTAATGACTGAACAAAACCCAGTTTGGGTTTCATTTTAATTAAAACCAGCAACAATAAACACCTTGTTAGACGTTGCACTGATGTCATCTGTAAATATCTCAACGAAGAGCTCACATCAGTACAATGGCAGAAAGTGTTTAATGAACAATAGTACTAATGTGACCTGACTTTATACAAATATCTGACTCGTGAAGCTTGACCTTTTGTGTCCCAAACTCACTTGGATATTCCTGTGTTCTTCCACAAGGGTCCCTAAGAATTCACTGTGTCTCTCTCTCCTACTGCTCTCCCAGGAGGGAGTTGAAAGCTCTGCGTCAGCTCAGTAAGAGTCTAAAAATGGGAAGTATCATGTTTTATCTTAGACTGAAGTGCAGCTGTTTGCATTTGTGCCGGTAACAGCACACACACTTCAGAGATTTGTTGTACCATTTCAGAAGGAATTAAAACTGAGAAGCTTAGTTTTAGGCAATTGATAAATCTCAGAGTTCAGGGGTGGCTTTGCTGGAGATGTGGTGAAAGGTTTGCCATGCGCACCTTCAGGCTGATCTTCGGTTCTTGTGAACTGGTAGAACTAGCTTACATTTATTTCTTTTGCTGGGAGGAGGAAGGGTTTGAGCAGTGTCTGTTTATTGCCGGCAAGTTTTGAATTGAGAAGTTACATGGTCTGGTAGCGCAAAGCACACTCTTATTGTCAGTATGTTGCTTCACTGTATTTCTTCAGGCAAAGTGTAAGGTTTGGGCAAAAATACTCGTGGGCAGGTATGGATTCCTGGAAATACAAGGTAGGCAATGAAAACATACAGAAACTGTAGTCTTGCTGACTGCACAATATTGTTTTTTAATATCAGCTATTTTGCATACCTAAGGTTTTGGTTTTTTTATGTTCTGATTTAATGTTTCTTATTTTGTAGATGAGTTCAGTGAAGATGTTGCGGTCACGTCTCAATGGGATCCTCTTCAGGCTTATGTTTGAAGAGCACGTGAACAACATCAAACCTGACATTATGGCGGTTACGCTGGCTTGTGAAGAGCTGAAGAAGAGTGAAAGCTTTAGTAAACTTTTGGAATTAGTGCTGTTCCTTGGAAACTACATGAACTCTGGCTCCAGAAATGCACAGTCTCTTGGTTTTAACATCAGTTTCCTTTGCAAGGTAAGATGAAGCTATAAAACTTTTAAGGGCAGATTGATGAAACTCGCAACGCAGGAGGAAGTACCCTAAAGAGGGAAAAGAGTCAGGCAATGGAGTCTGGTGACTGCAGCTCTGTTTTTCATAATGGATAGGTAAATGCAGGGTAAGCATTTCTGGCATGGTCCCTGCTGTAGCTATTTCTCAGTGCAATCGTGATTTAAGGCATTTTAGTTGTAAGCCAGTTCTGAGTATACAAGAAGAACTTTTTCGATCTGAATTTGTTCAAATGTCACCTTGTCAATACAATATACGTAACTGAATATGTTAAATAGCTCCAGCTACTCAACTTTCTTTCCATCTTCTGCCCAGCTATCCCTCAAACAGTGTCACAGAAATAAGTATTTGGGATTAAAGATGAACATCGTTAACCTAAGTTTTAACTTCAGTTGTGGTGGCAAAACCTGGAATGCAACAAGAACTTCAGAATCTATCGCAGTCAGAATTTAATGTGCAGTGCTTGTTTGTTCGTGTGGTAGAGTGTGGGTAAGGCATCGATCTGAACTTCATCTCCGTTTGTAAGCTACTTTTGGAAGTGTCTTTGAAATAAAGGGTTACAACATTTGTAAACAGATTTAAAAAAGTTAGTATAAATCTTGCAGAGGAATTTTTCAATTATTTTTGTTTGATCTAATTAGAGGATCCAGGTTTCAAATCCCTTTTTGGGGCATCACGAGGAAATGTGTTGTTTACCTCAAGGAGAATAAACCTGGGGGAAAATAATATTTCAAATACATATTTCAAATGACATATTTTGGTAGAGAAAGACTCAGCTCGTTGTAGTTTAATGCAAAGATGTTGATAACTTCTGATAGAATAAACACCATCACCTGAGAAAAACTTTCACTCTTTGACACCTTTATTTAGAGAGAAGCTGAATTGAAGGTGGTTTTTTTTTTTTTTTCCCATAGGTGTGTGTTTCTAGTGCTGCTTTTTCAGTAGTAGTGGAATCTAAAGGGAATTTGATGTTTCAAGTAGAAAACTACTTGTTAATAAGGGGGAGGGACAATGATGCCTGCGCATGAATGGTACTGGGGCACAGCAGAGGTCTGAGAAGGTGTTCATGCACTCCAGGTGATAGACTTATGAATTGCTGTCAATGCAAATCCCACAGATGTTGACACAGCTAATCTGCAAATTGTTCTCTACTGAACTGAATAATTGCTGAAGCATAGCTATCTGTGCTTACAGCTACATTCCATTTAAATACCTGAGACAAAAATCTATGACTATTTAATTCAGCCTTGCCCTCAAACAAAATCCGTTTAACTTTTTTTTTCAATATAGATATTTCTGAGGGCAGTATTTTTTTTTTTCCCCATTGAGATTTAGAGAAAATACTTAAACATTCTCCACAATGAGATGTTGGCTGTGCTGTTGCATTTAGGTACTAGGTATAATTTTTTATAAGGTGATGTTTAAAAATAATCACAAAGACAACAAAGTGATGGTTGTTAGAGCAAAATCTAGACATGAAATTCTATCAAGAATAGTTCTATATATTGATTCAGTCTTCAAGCTTGTTTGATGAATTTGGAAGCCTTTATTTTGCATTTTTATAGACTTCCTGTAAAGCAGAAAAATCACTAACTTGAGAATTTGTGCCCTGCCTATTTTTATGAATGGAACCATGATGAGCAACAGGATGTTGGAATTTAGAATTCACCATTCCATAACCTCAGGTACACTGTTAGAATAGAGGTCAGATAGAACATGCTGAAGTAACTGTCCCCATTTTTGTTTACTTGCCATGAAGGCTGCTACTTTTTTCTAAGCAACTTAGAACGAGGAAAAGAATTTCTTGCCAGTTTTAAACGTTGCTTGCCTAGAGTAAGAACTGCTTCAATAGACTTTTAAGCAAGTCTGTCTGGCTTAATATTGTGAAATGTAGGTTGTTTCTTTGTCTAATTTTTTGTTGTTGTTGTCTCTGCCTGCAAAATACTTCTTGGGACAAAGCAAGATGTAAGTTAAACAAGTGTTAGTCTCTGAATATTGTTGTTTTGGAAGAAATTCAGCTGTTGTATGAACAGAATTAGTGATAAATCTAGCTAACTGTGATCATATGTTAGTGTTTAGCTGTTCTTGACTGTAGGTTGATGTTTTGCCCAAAGACAAGGATTTAAGTCTCAGAAGAAATAAGCAGAAAATATTAGGATAAGGGACTCAAACCAGCTGATAATTTGATCAATGGTTTTTCAAGGCTTAATGTTTGTGTTTTGTTTGTGGAATGTTGTGGAGTTTTTTCCTTCTTTTTAGACCACTGATTTTATCTTTACTGTCAATGAACTTTCTGCGAATAAGAGAGCTTTTAGTTGGGTGGGGGTTTTCTGAGTCAGCTATCAGCAAGGTAGGACAAATGTCTATGTGTGCACCCTTCTATGTGCAGAAAACACACAGAGTTGTTTCAATGATGGGGTATCCTAATGTGATGAATTCACTTCTCAGTAAAACCTGATTTCCCTATTGATTTTTTTTTTTCTTACCCTTGATCAATCTTAAAATTAATTGTCTGTTTAGTAGATGTAGTACTTAAGTTATATGATCTGAAGAAAGAAAATAAAAAAGGCAGGTATTGATCTGGGATAAATGTTTGGTTTTGTAAAACAAATGTTCTTAAAACAGAGCTGGTCATCTTGTACACAGAAATCTGTTGTTATTTTACAACTTTTATTAAAACATGACAAGAAAAATAAAGCAAAGCACAAATTCAAACCTGTCTGGTCATAGCTGAGAAGCTAGTGCCTGTGTAATAATTGCCAATCCTTAAAAACAAATTATCTTTCTGGATGTTATATTGCAGTGTATGATGTTATTGCAGAAAGAAATGATTTGTAAATAACCTTTGGCAGAAGACAGAGAACTTAATTTTGTTCAAATAAGAGAGATCAACATTAGAATTAATGTGCTGTGTCAAGACTGGCAAGCAGTAGCAGCTATTCTGATGTATTCACTAGAGCATTCATGATTGCCTAAGTGTTAAGTGCTCTGTGAAAATAGAAACACGGCAGAGAAGGTGGTGAAGTTCAGGGAGGCTGCTGCAGTAATTCACTAAAGGTCAATCTTTTCTGCCTGTTGCTCTGTTTGGTTAATATGTACGAATGATCCAGCTGCTCTTCTCAACCTGTCCTGCAGCAGTTACTATTAGTTATGAAGGCCAGGAGAACCCTCATAGTTCTATAAAGTTACGATAAACAGGAATTTAATTGAAACGGAAGAGGTTTGCTCTCAGCGTGTGTAGGGTACAACTTGGGATGGTTTTGTGGTGGCTTAATGTAAAGACTGAACAGCAAGCATCCCCCTGTTTTCATAAAGCTTTGCTAGTATTCTAGCTGGATCAATGAGTAGTTTATGTAGTGTTACGTTACTTCTTGTTCATAGTGCCAATAGTACAAGACAAGCAGTTGCTCTAGTTTGAGTATTACTGACTAGTGTACATTTACTGTCTACCAGCCCCTTTCCTGTTCAGGTTGGAAAGATCTCTAGGATATGAGAAGTTATATAATGAAAATCAATAGAAAGATGTCACTCGAGAGGTAGCGAAAACATGCATAAATTTTTCCTTATGTTGGCTGTCAATTTTAAACCTCACCAAAAAAAAATCTTAATCCAAAAGTACCTGTAAAGAAAAAAAAAAATCTGGAAGTATGGTATGATTTGTGTGTTTTAAATGCTTTACCAAGTGACTACACGTGAAGGGAGATCTTTTGTTATATCGATGTTTGTTCCGAGCTACAGACCTGAACATCGTACTCTGTATATTCCTTCATTTGAATGGGAGTGCTGCGAGTCTGATGCACTGTGTATATTAGTCTTTAATCCTTTCCCAAACAACAAACCTCGTGGTATTGACCACTCACATTCCTGCTTCAACATTCAGCTGGAAGCTGCTTTTTGTAGCCTATGCTGATCTACTGATTTTTTTCTTTTTTTGCTAAATGTGTTATTCCCAATTCTGTATCTCACATAAAGAAAGGCCTTAGAATCAAAACCTGTATGTGAAAATTTTAACTCCCCAGTGTTAGTGTTGTCTTGAAAAAGAAATAAATTTGGAAAACTGATTTTACAGACCAGTATGTCTGTATAAGCTTTTACGTTCCAGTGTGTTAACCTACTAAAGATGTAGTGGAAAAGCAGTTATGTGTATTCCAGGTGGTGAATTCCATTACTGTTGGTGAGTGTTGGTGGTTTACCAGGTCTGTAATATGGTACTGCTTTAAGAATTCAAAGGACGAAAATACAGAGGGCAAAACATTTGAAAGGGAGGCATTTATAGGATTCCCAAGCTTGTGTTCCAGCACATTTATGTGTGAGGAATTCAGATTAACTGGGTATCGTAAACACAAATTTCACTTTCTTAAAACGTGACTTATTCATTCAAAATACCCATAACTGTCTTTTTCCATAAAGTAAAAAATGTTCAGTTCTACCCAAGAGTAAAAAGAGAGAGGAGACAAAAGATTTCCCCTGAATACGACCGTACTCTGAATACAGAGAATGTAAAGATGCAGCCACGCTGTGGGTAGCATTCCTGTTCCTATCTTCCGTTACTATTTTTATATATAAATAATATCTGCTAAAGGGCACTCAGACCCCACCTGTCTTCCTTCTCTTCCCATTATATTGGTAGGCTTAGAGCTTGATTCTGAAAGTCTATATATTGATTCTAAAGATCAAACAGAGCTGCATGTTATCCCTTGTGCCTCTTGGCTGTTGAAAACGTGGGTGAATGTAGCTGAGACGTGCCTCTTGACTGGGCCAAAGGAGTGAATTTGGCAGTTGTTTGAGATCTGAATTAATGTTTACTACTGGTTTTGAACAACTCAGCAGGCGCCAATAGTAACTCTTGCTAATATGATGTTACTATTGGTGACAAAAGATGTTTCTGCTGTAATCTGAAGGCAAAATAATTTTGTCCATTAAAAAAAAGAAGCTTTATCCACTTGATGATGTCAGAGAGATCAAAGACTGCAAATCCCACAGTTCTTGTTCACAGGCAAATTGAAATGCAATTTCTTTTTACCATGCAGATGTTTAGCCACTAAATCAAGTTGCAAAAACTTGTATGTATATAACTCATTAAACCCTTTTAACTGCATACCATTACTGAGCATTGTTTAGGCTTTAATCACTGAATCGGTATGAATTAAATTGCTTTCTTAATTGCCTAAATACCTTATATTTTTAAAAGCCTGTTTTTCAACTGCACTCATTTATTCTTAACAGGGTAATCCTTAAAGCTGAAAGGCCTGTATTAAATTGAACATCGATGGTGAGCCTGTCACGAGGATTATGGAATTAGAACTTCTAGTGATTTAGAGAATGAGAAAACAAATAGGAGATTTTACATGCACATTTATGTATTCTTCTTAAATAAATCCTTGATTTCATTTGTTGTGTATGTTGTAGCTTACCTCTGTGTAAGAACTGTGCTAGATGAGGTAGCAAAATGCAGTGAACAATCTTTACGTTATACTTGTACTACTAATTCTCTATAAAAAGTGAAGTACACTCATCGCAACCTCCTGCATACACCCACTGTTTCCATTGTCTTTGTAAATAAGGAGGAACCTCTACTTGAACAAATCTTCAGTCAACTCATACATTCATTCTTTATATCTGCATAAAAATGGAGAAAATAAATTTGGACTTAATTTTCTCCTTCTCTTGCATTCATGATGTTCCTTCACGTATACACATGCACTCTGCCACAGGATTTAGCTGCAAGTGTCTGTTTACTTGGAAATTAGCCACCAGCCCTTTATTTCAACAGCTATTTCAGAACTATGTTTTTTTAATGGTTCTAGCAGTTAATGCACTTAGGTTAATGGAGAACAGAGGCTCTTATCACCTTCAAGAAAACTAGTTTGTTTCAGACCACTAAAAATTGCCTCTGCAGTTCAGAGGCTAGTGAAAACCCGCAATTACCTATTTCTTCACACTGTGCACTATTTTCATGGAGCTTTTCATAATGAAACTGGACATATTAAATTTCCTGTTCTGGCAGTTAGGATTACCTTCACTTTTCTACTGTCAGTCTGTATTTCAGTAAGGTGGGGTGCATTTGTTTCATGCGTCTGTATAGAATTGGTCTGAAAGTCTTTACGATAAAGCAGCACGTTTTAGATTTTGCTTCAATAAGAAATCGTGGATTTACAACAAAAGTGGATTTTCTTTAACTTGACAGGTGAAAGAACAGATTCTGACTTTTAGCATGTTGCTCAGCTATGCAGCATTGCCCAGGGATTCCTTGAGAAATCTGGCAGTGGGGGGCATTGAAGGAACGGACTAAATTCAGTTCTATTTAATCTCTGTTGACACCTATATTTGTTTTTTTATCACAGTAGAACATTCTGAACTGGTGTTGTGAAAATCTCAGAACATTATGGTCTTGTTTGGGTTTTGTTCTCAGCATAATTATTCTTTAAGAAAATACAGTTTAAGGATAGATTCCCCCTGTAGTCTTAAATTATAAAGAATTGGAGAAATTTTATTTTTTTAATACTTTGTTTCATTTGTAGATAACCAGTGCAGGTAACTTTTTGCTAATGAGTTTACATCTGTAATATTCACTTCAAGCATTTAATGAAAAAGTTATGTTTTTCTCTTTGTTTTTTCTTTTGTTTGCTGTTTAGATTCGAGATACTAAATCATCAGATCAGAAAACAACCCTATTGCATTTTCTGGCAGAAATCTGTGAGGAGAATTACCGAGACATCTTAAAATTTCCAGATGAATTGCAGCATGTTGAGAGTGCAAGTAAAGGTAAGCAAATAAATAAAACATCTGCAGGTAATAGCTGTTTGCTTTGACATTAAATACTTCCAACATTTCATTTCGGATTGTAGGATTATGTAACCTGTAAGCATTGATAATCCACGTGGATTTTGCTTTTCTGGTATTTATTGAGCTGAGAAAAACCGAGGATGGGTAAAGGAGTAATAAAGTCACTTCTATTCTGAAGTGGGTTGTGGAACTAGTACAGCACGTTTCAGTGAAGTACTTACAAAATCATGTCTTGGAAGTGATGTAAGCGGTGAAGTGATGGTGTTTAATTTACCGTTAAGCTTTTGAAGCCTTATTGCTTGAGACGCAACACCCATGTGTGTGCGTGCACACAGACACAGTACGTTTCACAATTTAACTCTTGATTAACACCGGAACAGAGAATAACAAATATGCTTCTAAAGATCCCTGTGTATGAAATAAATGGTTTAATTATACTGTACAGTCAGCGATGAATTCTGATTTTATTCTTTGTCAGTCAGCAGTATAGCCTGGTGAAAGTGATAGCAACCTGAATTCCTTTGTTGGATATCTTTTTATGTGAAATACACTGTGCTGCTTGGCACACTTGTTGCTTAGCTGTTGGAAATGAAGGCTGTGCGAGGGTGGTTGGTGAAGATAACACCGTTTTATTTTGAGTTGGGCATTATTGTTTTATGTCATTATAAATATTTGGAGCAGCACAAGAATATGAAGGATAAGAGAGGGGAAAAGCAGTTGGATACACATTGCTGCTAGCACTATCCAGGTTTTCTCTTGCAAATGTTTGTCTCCTTTTTCGCTGTTAGCAGTCTCTCTTCAGGGCAGTGATTAGCTGTTAGATACTTCTTTAATGAGGCCATTGTTTTCTTTGGGTTTGTCTTCTATCATAAAATTTGGTCTAGTGAGAGCAGAACTGTTGTTTCCCCAAAAACTTAGGGAATAGTTCATCAGTCAACCTAACTTTGCTGTTGTTCCATCTCCAGCTTATTCACAGATTTATGTAATTGTCAGAGTTTTTTTTCGGTTTCTCAAACTTCATAAATGTGTTTCCATGGGTGTTGTTTTTTTTTTTTTTTTTTTGCATATAAACTAAATTTCATTTTATTGATTAAATGTCTCCATGCTTCACTTTCCCCTTCGCTGATGAATTGGCATGAATGCCTCTTGACAAAAAGGAACGGGTCTGTCGATGTAGGGTTGAGGATGGTCTCGTGCTTTAAGGCAGGATAGAGGCTGAAGAGGGAACTTGACATTGCCATCTGGAATGTACCTTATGTATATGTAAAGGTGCATGCTTGAACAGCGTATAGCTGGCTATTTATATCTAAGCACTGCTATGGATATTACACAAAGAATTTTTACACCTACTATTAAATTTGCTGGTTGCTGTCAGTGGTGTTTGTTCCCCACCCCTGGTATGGAGTCAGATAACTTTCTCAAAGTGATCATCTTTCTTTTTTCTTTTTTTTTTCCTCCCCAAACCTTACCCAGTAAGTACCACTGGCCAGTGTGTTCACAAGGACTTATGATAGGTAACATAATTTTATTTATGCAAATAGCAGTTTGTCATCCTATCTAAATTCCAGAAAGTTTTCTACCACTTGAAGTTGACTTAAGGAATTAAACCAAAAGAGTCAGTAAAGTTTAGTTAAGCTATAGAATCCAAGAGAGACTGAGTGTATTAATGGGAGCAAAGTCACTAATAATCCTGATGCTTAGACTATATGTGAAAAAGGTTTAATTGCAGTTTAATTTGTTTCATTCTGTAAAGATAAAAGCTCATTACGTTTCCTATAAACAGCGCTGACTTCTTATCAGAAGCATAAATTGCTGTTCATTTTTAATGGCCAAAACGTCTCTTTCAGCCCTTTTTCTCTTTCTATAACAAAGGGGATTTTTGGCAGAATAAATGTGATTTGTACAACTTGCTTCAGCTGTTCCCCGTGGTACTGTTTGGTTTCTGTGTGATTGTAATGTTCATCTGCTCTGTTGTGTGGTCACTTTTTCTGGGTAGGATTCTTACATACTTTGTGTGGCAGAGAAGATTTCCACTTGCTCTTTGGTTGGTGTTTCAAACACCAGTGGTTTCAGGGGTAAATAGGTTTATTTTTCCTCTAGGAGGCTTCTTTTGGAATAAATTGGCTACAGCTCTGAGGACATTGGCATCAGTTAGTTATACATAAACCAGAAGGAAATCTATCAGCAAACATTATCTCCGTATGAATTTCAAATGAGGAAATATGAGTGAAACAAGTGACAGTTTATTGAGATGTATGACGGATTCCTTGACATGAATGCTTCTTGCTTTCAGGCAGAAGGCAGCCTCGTCGTTTGAACTATACATAACATTCCAAATACAAGAGTTATCACAATCCACTTCTTTTAAATCTTGGGTGCACTTTCTCAGTTCCATGTAAACAAAAAGAAAGTCTTGTTTTGCTTTCAGAACCTGCATCTGAACAATGGATGATTATTGTTTTAACAAATCGCAGATAAAGCCTAAAACGGGATTTTAATATGTAGAGGTCAATGGGATTAGATGAACTGCCCATGCGTGTACTAAAATCTACAATAATCTGATATTAGGTATAGTAAAATATTTGATCTTTTTAAAGATGGAAGATCAACCTAGAGGTTTATGGAAAGTAAAAATAAATCAGGAAACAGTTTTATTCTGGAAATTATAAGCAAAGGTCAAACTGATTAACCAACTGCCAATCAAGAGATTATTGGCAAAGCATTCCTTCTTACTTGAAGCAGACTGTATGAAGGGAAAACCAATAAAAAACCCACAAGATTATGACAAACTGCATTCTTTGGATGTAATGTTCACTTACCTGCCCCCAGTCTGCAGAGTTCTCCTCTTGTTCCCCGGCTGTTGGAACCACGCAAAGTGTTTTTTTTTTTTTTTTTCCTTTTCTACCTTGTCCACATGTTATTCCAGTTGCTGGTTTTTGTGGTGTTTGCTCTTTCCGTCTTATGCTCTGTGATTTTTATTAAATACCTGACGAATTCCCATGCCTTTCTGCAGGCTCAGTCAAATAAATCTTAAACGACGGGAGTGCTGTTTCCTAACTTGACATACTTGTGTTACCTGCTTGGTTAGTCTGCCAAGAGTGGGAGTTACTAGGCTGCATAGAGTCATAGGAAGATTTGTGAGCTTGTGTTGTCCAAGTGGTGTTGGCCGTTGGATGTTCTCCTGCCACGTTGGACAAGTTGGCCGTTGGACCTCGTGTGTATAGATGGCATATGGATTTAGGGGTTAGCTGAGCAGTTGTGTAGGCCTCCCAATAACGGCTAAACTCCAAGCGAAGGGTTGAGCTTAACCGAATTCAGTACGGATCAAGTCTTTCAAAAATAATGAGGGTTTTTTCCAGTGCTTTTTGCACAGAAGTCTGTGCCTGATGTAACTGTGTATGACTTAATTATTTAAAATTATTGTTAACAGCAACCCAGGGCATTCTGAGTAAAATCAAGTGAAAGGTGCCTTGGGAGGGGGTGATTTATGTCTGCAGAGTAGACTAGAAAGTACTAATAGCAGGAGCACAGATTTCTCAGTCACGTTGAAACAAAACATTTATTTCTTCAGTTTGCAAGCATGTGATTCTGATGGTTGAGACATCTCTCTAGAAAGGACAGTAGCAATCAGAAGCACCATGGAATGCAAATATGTATATACTTAAAATATGATTAGAAATACTGTGAAAGTATTAATTTTTAAATTCTATACTGGTATACTATTAATCCCATAATTTTAGAGTGGGGAAAATACTGTTAAATGTTCTGTGCCATTGTTGCTTTAACGTATGGCAATTTAAAACATACCCAGAAGTAGCAGTCATTTGTCTGTCTAACAAAAGTTTTATAGTTCATTGCAGTAGAAGAAAATGTGTTTTTACAAAGATCTGCAGTATTTTCCACCTTGCGCAGTTTAAATTGCTGAAACAGATTTTCCCCAATCTGGCACATTAGTGGATATAAAGTAGACAATGCCTTCTGGCGTGAGAAATTTAATGCCTGCATCTGTTGACTTTTCTCTCCATAATAGAATCTGAAGTTGGCATTTTGCATCATAATCAAAAGTCAATCTTGCACTGTATAGTGCCTTCTATCATTCTTTTCATTCACATAAACTGTATTACTGAAATGTCAGAAACTCTCAGTGTGTTTTTCTGAATGTAGTAAATACCCAGTTCTGTACATCAGATACTATAAGACTTTTTTCTCTAGTAACACTCCTGTATTTGCATATAGTATCGCCATATTGAGGGTAGCTTACGCATCATCTCATTAAAAGTTTTTTGACAGTCGTGTTCTCCTTCATTGGCAAGCGTCAGTGAGGACAACAGGGAAGCAAGAACTTCACAGATAGTGTTTTCTGTTGTAGTTCCAAGGTGCAATTTCTGAAAGAGATTCTGTCAGAGACTCAGCAGGGTTCTGGATTGGCTTATGCTCTGCAAAATTGCTTCCCAAACTTTCCCAGTCTGTGAAGATTTTGAGGATTTATTTAATTGCTTTCTTCTAATGTGTAATAAATGGTAATGCAAAATTGCGGTAGTTCTCAATTCTCAAGCTACATTTTGAAGCTACAATTTGGATACTACATTAAACAAAGTTATTTTTCACAACATGCGTTTTAAGGATCCACTTCTCGCCCTGAAGTGTAAATATCAAGGGCAAAATTAGAGAATAGTCCAAATGACTCTCATGGACCACTGCTTATTAAAGAAAATTAAGGCATTTAAGACTTTCTGGCTGTGGTTAAACCCATTCAGATTTGAAGACTGCTTTAAATGACTTCTCAAATTACATAATCCATTTAGAATTCCTTAGTACAAGCCGCTAGAGAGAGGTGCAAGCTGCAAAACAACAATTGTTTCTTTTCCTCCTTATCTGTTCTTGAATTTGCCCTTTCATTGATGTAAGAAAGGCTGTTGCACCTCTGGAAGCGTGACTTGGGCTTCAGTTAATTGGAAAGACCAAAATCCTGTTTCAAGGAGTTGGGAGCCTGAAGGCTGTTATGTTGGATGAAGTTGCTCAACACCTTCTCTAGTGCATTTTTACTAACAACAGATCGCTTGTGTTACAAAAGCTTTGCTCCTTCTCTTTGTATTCCTTTCTTTCTGCGGTGAATATAGTGTGCCATAGCTCCATAGCTGCTTCACGACGACTTACAGCGTGGGTATACCAATCTGCTATACAAACCAAGAGGAGCTGGGCTGTGGAGAAATAGTGACAGTGCACAATACAGGCTTGTGAAGTAAACACAGCAGAATTTTAGCATGATCAGTTGGTACTTACAAATCAGGATGCAAGTAATAGAACCTAGAATTCCCATTCGTTCTTTCCTTTGCCTCACTTGTAATTTGCCTTTACCTTTGCCAGGAAGTTTTGCATCAGTATGCTCGTTTAAGAGATACTGATTTTGTAATTATAAGCTCTATTTTCAAAATTAACTCAACTCTTAAGATTTTGAAAGATGTTTGTAATGAAATTAATGTCAAAGTAAGGTGAGTTTCTGGAGTGCTTTGAAGGACATATCCATATTGCCAGGAGAATGCTACTAAAACACAGTGCTATTTTTTGTAGTACTTCTGGTTATGTGTCTGAAATTGAGACATCTCTTTTCTAAAAGATTTTTATTTGTAATATGAAAAGTCACTTCACGTTCAACTCTTAAAGCTTATATTCCTCAGTGTACTGTTACAGTTTACTCAGTGGGGCAGACCTGAAAAGTTAGGTGAAACAGCTGGCATTGACAGGAGAGCTCAGGGAAGGCAGGAGGTTGGCACATGCAGAATTCTCCCAGTAACGAACATGAGTACAACACGAGTCAGGATTCAACCAGAAGCAATCTTACCGCTCAGAGTTTTTTCTTATTCAAAAAACTGTTCTTTTAGTGCCAATTAATTTGACCTTAAAGTAAACAATTTTGAATCAATACTAAGTTGGATAATCTGACCTGTCCAAAGCAGAGAAGTGTTTTCATGTTCTAATATATCACTTAGGAGATCAATGACTTTGTGCTGTGCTTCGGAAAGGAGTTTTAACAATTGGCTCGTGTCAATAGCAATAGTGGTAATGCATTCTGGGCTCCTAATGCACCGCTTGTCGTTTATAGTTGATTCCTAATGTCTTAAGTTGTGTAATGTGCATCAAAATTACTCTTTCACTCTTAAGACATGTACATAGGCACATAACTGCTGCAACTGAGACAGCAGATGTGTTCGTTAAACCAGAGTACAGTACGTTACATAAATTGATTAAATTAAACATAAGCTACCCACAGAACTGTTTCCTTTTGTGCTGTGGATATATTGAGTGTTTCAGGATTCTGAGCACTGTTTGTAATTTTCTCAGCTCCAGAGGAGAGGAGATGTGCTGCTTATGGTGTTTCTGACTTAGGGCCTAATAGGCAATGGTAGGTTTTTTTCCCCCCTCCCCACTATCTCACTTGTCAAGGCAAGCTTGTTAATGGCATTTGCACTTTGGTGTGTGTAATATTTAAATTAAATTTCCTCGCTTTCGATGGCTGTTACTGTTACTCTGAAAAGCTGAAAGTGTTCATAGTTTGTACGTGAAATTTGTTAACATTTTAGCTTGTGTGGTATAGAGATGTGCGTTTAAAATCTCTGTGCCATCCTTTTCTTAAATTGTATCAGATTTATCTGCTTTCTTTCCGTGATAAGACATACGAAAATGTTATATACATTTGTATCGTGATGATTGTAGGTCTTGATGCTAGTTGAGGGTTTTTTGGATAAGGATTGGTAAGTCTCCTTTCTTTCTAGATGGAGAGCAATATTGCAATCTAGAGCTTCTGTACGTATTTGCCTCATTAAACATCATCTTGGACTGAAAGATAATTAGTGTCTTAAACTGAATTTCTCATTAAACTCTAAAGCCAGGAGTTACTTGGGGCCGAACTTGTTACAGGTGCTCTTCTCTTAAAATTGGGCTTCACCTCTGCTTACAAATGGACAGGACAGTGGAATCAATGCACGATGGCTTTATCTTTAGTTAACTGAGATAATGACGTTACTGTGAGAGTCTGCAATGATAAAGCATAGCCATGTCATTGCCTTCCTTCACCATCCAATGGCAATAAGACAACTAAAATGCCGAGACTCTGCTGGTGAACAAAATCTCAGCATGCAAATTAGAAGTACGAATGCACATCTAAGTGCGAAATGTATCTGTTACAAATTCTCTTTTAATGCTTTTTCAGATTACATGTTTTCATGTACATTGTCATAATATATAAACACAACATTACCATTTGGGCAGACTTGCTGCTTTTCCTATACTTGGAAAGATGCAGGGAAAAATCTGGGGAAGATGTACAGCAAATGTAATGCACGATGCACTGATTGTTCATCATAAGCAGTCTGTGTCAGAAAGTTTGCCATTTACTGGGAGAAGAGGATGGAGATGTGCCCTAGCTAGTTAAGATACTCTCTGGTTTTTCCCCGTTTGATCCCAAACCACCACTCGTAAGCATTTCTACCGTTTCTTTTGAGCTTATGAACGTGATAATTTTTTTTAGCACATTGGGGTTCTGCTTTGAAATCTAGACACTGTACACCTAAGAATGTACTTTTCAGTACTACTTCTGCCTAAGTTCTGTCAAAACCACATGGTGTTTGTCTGGAAAGAGGAGTGTTTACTTGTTATCAGCGGTAGGCTTGGCTGGCTGTAATCCTGAGAGTTTGTCTGATCCTGCCTGTCTTGACTGTTGGTCTAGTGTCTTCTTCAGAACTTCTAATGATTCAGTTCAGTGTCCTTCCTGCCAAAAATGTTTCAATACAGAGTTGCCTTTACTGTTCAAGTTTGTTCTATGTCTATCCCTAGCATATAGTGAAGGCCGAGTTTCTGATAAAGGAAGTAATGCCTTTGGTGTCTCCAAGTTTTTTATCCTCTGGCGTTCGGGAGGAGTTATTACCAAAGCCATACGTGTGCCATGCTCTTCAGAATCATTTTTCTAATGCTGGATTTACCTTTTTAGCACAAGTTTTATCTCTATATCAAAGTGCAATGACGTGATTAATCATAGCTCGTGTCCTGCAGACAGTATAGCTGTGTTAGGAAAGATTTCTAGTATGAAGAGTGACACATTAATTACTAGAGAAGTAACATGTTAGGGGAGCTGCGCTGCTCTAAAGTCTGGAAGCTGCTCAATGATGAAGCTTCAAGTGTGGGTTGTTTTGTGTGACACAACTGTGTGTGTGTATACCCACGTGTAAATGTATGTACATATACATGCATGCCAGTGAGTTACACATATCGTGGTACACTGTATCACACAAAAAATAGATAAGTGTACTCGTCTGTATGAATACCTGTGAGAGAGATTTATCACGTGTTTATACCCACACACACAACACACAGGTATACTCTGAGACACCACCCGCATGCTGTGCTACTCAGAACCCTCAAGCAGGCTGCAGCAGCACTGCTCACCTCACTCCAACAGCACATTTATTCCACAGTAAATATAAACTTCCTTAGTGGTATGAATTGAGTAATTGATGATGATAATTCCTGCAGATCACTTGCTCACCCATTTCCCCTCAAACTGTTTTTCAGACTTCTGTGAAAGAGTACTTCCATCTGCCCTCCAGCAATAAGAAATAAATAACCATTAGTATGCTCAGAATGTAGTTATGGTACAAATACTGTCTAGACTTACAAATCCACTAGCTCATTTGCTTCATATAGACTTGCTTCTGCTTGCTGAAATAATTTATATCATTGTCTCTCACTCCAGAGTTTTCACCACACGTGGACGTGGCCATCCTTGTTTTGCATCATGATCAGAGACCCTTTGAATTTATTATGCAAGAGAGGCTGCACCTAATCAGAATGTATCACTTCACCTCTTGTTACAGGAGAGGACTGTGTCTGATGCAATCTTATTTTAGAAAGGATTAATCTGTCCTTTGGTACTATTACTGTATTACTGTAAATGTAAAATGCTTAGCTTGACTGTGGGGACTAGCTGGCGTTTGACGTTAACATGAGATTAACTGCTTGTAGCATTTTTCTAGGACTAAAGTGGTCCACCAGACATTCACTAAGCCTTCTTTAGCATGCAGTCTGTGCAACTGCTTCTCCAAAATAAGTGGATGGGATATTTTTTTTTTTTACAGAGGAGGAATTAATATAAAGAAAATAATAAAGTGAGAAAAAGTTAGCACTTTTCTTGTCAAAATGACATGCCTTCTCTTCAATGACTGTGGATTTCTGTTATAAATAAATAATAATATACAAAATAATCTTTTAATCAGTCATAGGTTTAATATGTGATTAACTAAGCTTCAGTCAGTATTTGTGCAGAGTATTGATAAATCTAATATTAGTCTTCCACTGTCGTGAAAAATAATCTTGCAATGTATTAGTACATCTAACTTGATTCTCCTTGTTTATATTAGTCCTGTATGTTAATGGTAATTCTGTGTGATAATGCTTTAGTTGAAACATACATGTTTAATTTCTGACACTGGATTTTTCCTCTGTCTCATAAATCCTGTTACTACAGTGGTTTGAGGTACACATTAGAGATGCAGAATCTCTTTCCATCAGAGCTGCAGCAGCTCTCCGTACACCAGCCTTTTCTTATTGCTAAATAAGGGCCCAGTCTGATGCAGTTTGATACAGGCTGAGAAATCTTGCTGCCTTTTTTTCCTTTCTTTGGCCTTGAAGATGGGTCCATAAATAAGTTTTAGGATTTACGTGGTTTTTGATTTAAGGCATAAGAATGTACTAATTGCCCAGTGGCCCACAAAACATGATGCTCTGTCCGGTGCTGGCAGCAAGATACCCTGTTTTGGGAGAACATTGCAGTTCCTCCCGTCTGTTTCCCCACCTTCCACACACGTCCTCAGAGACTTAAGCGTTACACCCCTACCTATTCTTTTTGGTATCACAGAATCATCTGGTTGAGAGGGACCTTTAAGATCATTGAGTCCAACCATACACCCTGCACTGCCAGGGTCCCTAAATCACGTGTTGATGTCCCTCAGCACCACATCTACACGTCTTTTAAACGCTTCCAGGGATGGGGACTCTACCACCTCTCTGGGCAGACCGTTCCAGTGCTTCACAACCCTTTTGGTGAAGAAATTTTTCCTAATATCCAACTTAAAACTCCCCTGGTGCAACTTGAGGCTGTTTCTCTCATCCTGTCACTTGCCACGTGGGAGAAGAGTCCAGCCCCCACCTCACTACAACCTCCTTTCAGGTAGTTGTAGAGAGCAGTAAGGTCTCCCCTCAGCCTCCTTTTCTCCAGGCTAAACAACCCCAGGTCCCTCAGCCGCTCCTCATCAGTCTTGTTCTCCAGACCCTTCACCAGCTTTGTTGCCCTTCTCTGGACAATGTCTGTTTCTGGACCTGTGGTCTATGAATCCAACTAATCCTTTCCTAAACTGCTGCAGTGTGCCTCCCGTAGTCCCTGTGTCAGCAAGTCTGACTTTTTTTGACTCCTCAGATTTTCCCATTTCTTAAGTGCTGACCTTTCCACTGTGGATGGGGGTCTTAATTCTCCTGTAAAGCTGTGAGGGTGGTGAGGTGGATTCTTTACTGATGTTGGTTTATTTTACTTTTGAAATATGGCAAATACTTTGTCTTTGCTGCTGTTACAAGGGAAATGTCCAGGCTTCTTGTAGGCTGCTTCCTTTTTTGGGGGGACTGCTCATTCTAGAGTGTGTGGGGGTTATGACAGAGGATTTTTTTCTCGGTTTTGTGTGGGGCTTTTTTATTTCTAATTTGTTCCTTTTTTTTTATTTTCCTCATTTTTCCTACCTTGAAATCAGATATCTGTGTATTGGATTTAGCTGGTTGCTCTCTCCTCCTGCAGCATTAAATGGAATAGTATTGTAATTGCTGCTAGAGAGAGGCTTTCCTGTAACAGCACTTGAACAGTGCCTGTGTGCCACTGCAGACCAAGTGCTGCCTTTCCTTTTAGACCCGTACTGCTAAGAGCCCTAATTTTCGTGTGGAAAGCTGGGCAAATTGCAGGTGAACGAGCCTGTGTCTTGTGCTCACCAGCGCTGAGTACAGCAATAGAGACAGTCTGTTTAGTACGTGCATTTACGGAACGGCTTCACAGAAACGGCATTTTGCTGCAAGTAGAGTTTATGCTTCCATGAATTAAAGCCATGCAAGACTTTTAAGAAATTTAGATGATTTTCCCTGAAAGAGTAAAAGTTATTCATGTTGCCTCCTCTTCACATTACTGCAGTAGTAAATCTCTAATAAAACAGTTTCTGGAGGAAATGCAGATATTTTATTCTAGTCTATATATATGTTTGCTGTTACATAGTCTCTTTAAGCTTGTCTTGCAGAACAACAGCTTCATAAATAGTTTGAACAGAAACTTGTACATTTGCCTGGGCTAGGGGAAAAAAAAAGTGAACAAAAATGCATATTCTGCAATGTTTTTTGATAATTGAGTGTGAACTAGGAGTTAGTTATGGGAAGCAGAGCTTTTGAGTGCCACCTTTTTGCTTGGGTAGAGTTCCTTTGTGCTTTCCAAGTCAGAACGTGCCTAACCTCGACTGTTTTCTGAACTTAGTTGTATGAAACAGTGTTACTGAAAATGCTTTCCTTCTGTTTTAATCAGAGAGGCGTAGACTTCTTCTTTGTCATTGCTTGCTAAGTTTCTTTGTGCTTCTAAATTTCAGACAAAAATAAACTACTGCTCGTTGTTAAGTGGTTATGCATTTAAATATTTTCAAATTCTGAAAACAGTTAAACTTTATCTGTTTTGTTGCCTATTTACTTACCAGCTGCTATTCTTTTTATGAACAAAACTACCATTTGCATCCTCCTAATTTATTTTTCAGTTCTAGCATTTTACTTCAGTGCTGTTTGTCTCGCTATCCAACTATTTAACAGCCTATAAAAATATTATAGTAATTCAAGTTCTTTAGTTCAAGCAAAAAATGTGTGCTCCTCTTCTAACAATAATATCAAGTGATTAAACTAATGCAGCCATAACCGAAAAGCTTTGTTAATGTTTATTATTCAGACTGCTTTAGTGGTTGATTTCAAGGCTAACTCAGGAATGTTGATAGCTACAAGGATGCTGTGGTCAATACAGATTTGTTTTTTTCTTTTTTCCCTCCAGTCGAGTTAAGCTTAAAAAAGCTGTTTCTCTATAATTTTAAAATTACACCATTAGTAGTTCTTTTGGTACCCAGTATGAAGTAGATAAAACTGAAAATAAAATCAAGATTATGTCTGTGATAAAGGCAGCTGTATCGGTGCCTTATGTATTTGAACTTCCTTGTGAAAAGTTAAATCATTGGTGTTATGGCTGATACGAATTGTTACTTACAAAGAATATAGAATTGATTTTGTTCTGGGATCAGCTTCTTTATTTAAAGGAATTAATTTCCTACATACTGTTTTTCAAGCCATCTTGAATCAAATTGCTGCTACTGTTTGATCACACATAGTCATAGCGCAATGTTTTAAATTGCAAGGAAATAAGAAAATAAACCATTATTTTGGAAAGACTCTATGCAACTTTTGGACAAGTGGCTTACAGTCAAAAAACAGTAAAAAGTGGAAATCCCTTTCGAATATTTAGCTTTAGTACTCAAACTCCTTGGAGCACTCAAAAACTCCTTTGGAGAGCAGCTGCATGCGGTGAATGGAGAGCATTGCCTTGGCCAGTTACTGAACGGGATGTTCCCACCTCTGGTGCCAGGTAGCATAAGTTGTGTGTGGCACGGTCTGTTTAAGAATTCACCAGGATTATATGCACCATCACTAAACAGTCTGTAGAGTATAAATCACCTCCTAAAGTATACTTGAAATTTTCTGAACTCAATTTAGAGGAAGGACATGAAATGGTGCAAATATTTCAGAGCTCTTTGGGGAAAGGTGGTGTTGAGACTGCGTGTTCTTAAAGCTCATATCTGTAAACTATGCAAGAGGAAACAAAGAACAGAAGATAGAATTTAGTTTTAAAATGCATCTTTAAACTGAGAGGAAGTGCTTGTCAAACCGCTCTTTAGGATTAAATTGACAATGATAGGTGCACTTTGTGGATTATATCATAAAACTCAATATTATGGGCTCCGTTGGTCTTAATATTACAATTTGACCAGGAGCTTATCTCCAGAGACTGTCACTTTTCGTCTGGTTCTGGAATGTCTCTTTCTGTGGTATGGTATTGCTTTGCCTTCAAAATTGTGATGTCATGATTTCCAATGGAGATTTCTCTCATGACGTAGCAGTTTGTGGTTGTTTAATACAAATTACAGAAATGGAGGCTTATATTAGACTAGCATATGACATAGTGAGCAGTGTTTCTTTAGGGTAGCCTTTTTTGGGGGGTACTGTACCGTGAGTCCTTTATTTCTTTTTAATTATCAGTAGCTTTTATTATTCAGACCTACCTTTGATGTTAACAGAGGGTTTCACAGATGTTGATTTCTAGAAATCAGTTTCATTTCAATAAAAGAAAAATATTTTATCTTTTCTCTATGTCTGTTCCTTGAATCATTTCTGTAACAGAGTACATGCATTAATAAGATCATTCGTTTAACCAACTACATGCATTAATAAGGTAAAATCTCTTTGAACCTCGGTTACTTTTTAATCTTTGAATTAGATTTGAAAGAATGAAATATTAGAATTTTTTACTAATAAATTGAAGCAGAAATTGAATAATTTGAACTAATGATAGAATTAAGTGGTGACATTTCAACGTTAAATACGATGATGTGGTATGTTATATTAGATATTTTCACTTGATTTTTATGAAAAGTAGGATTTTTATGGCACTAATTCAGAAAAAATGAGTCTACTTAATGGAATAATTCTCCTTAAGACTATTAATACTGACATTGTTTTTTCCCCCTTCAGATATCCCTGTTGGAATCTGGAATCTTTGCACTCATTGTCATTTTTTTTTTTCTTAGTTTCAGCCCAGACTCTGAAGAGCAACCTTGATTCAATGAACCATCAGATCCAGCGCCTAGAAAAAGACATTGAGAATTTCCCTAAAACACAAGATGAACACGATAAGTTTGTCGAAAAGATGAGCATATCCTTTTTGCATATCTGCGTTGGTAATCTGAGATTTCTGATCATCTGGTTAAGTATTTACAGCACCTGACAATAAGTTTTAAGTCTCTTTGTCCATGCTTTGTTTCTAGCACAGAGAAAAGCCTAACAGAACGCGCAGAATGTAAGAAAACGTATAACTTAAAGAATTTATGATCAGGCTTCCAGGGGGTCAACCAGGTAACTTTCTGGGAGGAAGCAGTTATAGTGACCGGTCGTAAAGATAGTTTAGGTTTTGTTGGGTTTTTTTTGTCTTAAAGAACAGTATTTAGTGATAACTGTTGAATCATTTCACTCTAGAAAACTATCAGCAGTTGTGAGTATTTATTTTAGCTTCAGATGTGTGTGTTTGAAGGGGGAGAGTATTCATTTTGTTAATGGTGTTTATTTCACTTTTTTGCAACAGGTTGTTAGATTGTTTTAGAGAAAAAATATTGACTTTTTTTTATTCAAGAGTGATTTGTCCTCTTCTTTCTGTAGGGAATAGAGGCTGTAGGGTCCTTACGCAGTAGAAAGTAAAATCTATGGGGGAATGTCATATGATGTCTGCTTCTCCCATTTCCCCTCCAAAATTTTCATATATCTAGCTTTTCTTTTGCTCAAAAGTATAAAGTAACAAGTAAGGTGTACTGCAGATTCAAGATGCTCATGAAACTGTGAGAAAGATGAAGCAAAAGTCCTTTTTTTCCTAAAAAGAAACTTGGAGGTTTTTACTTTGCACAAAGCACGTTTCTGTGTATATGGAAGTGTTTGGAGTATGGTGCCTGGTCAAGTCCAAGGCTTCTTGTGCAATTATAGAAGCTCAGATTGTGCGTGTGAAATCTGTTCTTTCTTAACTGCAACCAGTCATGGTTTTATGGGCTTTGCAAAGGGAAAAAAATACAGGGGATTGATATCTAGAGCCATTCGTGGAGGTGGATGTAATGAAGAAGTTCTAACTCCTGTGTATTTGGAAGTACGTTCTAGTGGGATTAACCATCTGAATGCGTTCGGTAGCAGAAATTCACAAGATGATGTTTAATATCATCTCTATATGGATTTATTTTAAGTTTCTGATAAGACTGCAGAAAAGTAGCTTAAGGGAGACAACTCATGACTAAGTGGAAAATTGTTTCCTGGTACGTACATACCCTCCTCCACCCTGTCTGTCTTCCGAGGTTAAGAGGCTTGCTAGTAATCACATTTATCATTTCTGCTATTTAAAAAAAAGCTTATTATTTCCCTGAGATACATTCACATCAGAAAATCTTGTAAGATTGCCTGGTAATTGTCCTCTGCCTTTTCATGTGCACAGGCTGAATGCTGTCGAGTAAGCCCCACTTTTGTTCATAAATGAAACCAACGTATTGGAAAGCACCTTTTGCAACCTTGTTCTCTTGTTCAGCTCTGCTTTACGGGTTATATACATTGTCTTTTAGTTGTGTGGAGTAAATGCTTTACCATTTGTTGTTTTGCTACCTGTGTATTTACTGTGTGTACAGAAATGATTGGTGTTGCTCAGGTGATTAGGTGAGAAATAAGAGCCAAGTAGGTAATGTTTTCCATTTTCTGCTCTGCCGTTTATCACCTGAACTTCTTTAAGAAGAAAGATCATCTGACAATGCAAAAGTGTTTAGGGGAAAAAAAAAATATTAATGAGTGTGGGGTTTGTTTTTGGGGTTTTTTTGGCAAAATATGAGGATCCTAAGAAATTACTGAAAATTAATTGTTGAAAGTCTCCTGGGCAGCCTGGCTTCAGTGCATGTTTGTTGATGTCACAGCTAGATTACCAGCTGCTGGTAGTTAAAATAGGCACCCTGAACTGTAGGTGTCTGACAGCCTTTATCACACTAGTGAATTTGGTGCCTTGACAAAATAGATAAGACTATAAGAAAGGAACTGATTTTGGCTAGGATTTGTGTTTTCCTAATTAATAGATGACCTGATAAATGGTGGTTTTCTTTTTTAGAAAGTCATCTCCAGTTATAGCAAGTGATCAGATTTGTTTCTACTAATCGTTGACTGTTTTTTAAGTTTTCTACACTCCTGTATTCTTTTTTAGATTGACGAATAAGTGATAAGGGGTGGAAAAATGCCATCTTGCTCTTTGGTAGGAGTTGCTTTTGTTTGTGTCAGCTTGTTGAAGAATCGTTGTTGGTAGCACAAACTGTGATTAGAAAGCTAAAGAATTGCAGGCAGAACATCTCTCTAAACTACTTCAGTGTGTCAGATAATTTGAGACGCGCCCGAACATAAATCACCTGTCAGAAGGGAGCTTTAGGATGCAGGAATTATACCATAATTAAAGGCATAGTTTATCTTTCCCGTTCCTGCCAGTAAACAAAGCTGTTTACCAGTAAGTGTGGATGGGGCTTTCTCCAGAGAATGTGAAAGGAATATTGCTTGGTATCATACAAGGTAGGAGATCAGTTACAATAAAAATACTGTTTATAGTACTAATTCACAGTAACAAAATGAATTAATATTCATAATATAGAAGCAAATGCTGTGAAAGGAACTACTTAATTTTAGGTTTTTAAACTTTTTTTAGCAAATAACTTTTGTTTCTGTGAATGACGAATGGAAATCCTGCTTATATTTTCATCTAGCCTTTTTTTCTTGACCTATTTCTAAGCAGCGTAATTTGTGATTTCACATAATCAGTTTTTTTATTTAGCACATAAAATTATTAATCTCAGTGCATTCCAGTTGATGTAACTCTTGAACGCTTAAAAAGAACTTAAAACTACTCGAGGAATGAAATACAGAGACAGGAAGGGTAGTATGTTACTGTTCCACAAACTGTTTAAAAAATTTCAAGTTATTGCAGTAGTTGTATGTTCAGGTAAATCTACCCCATTGATTAAAATACTTTGAATTAAAGCTGAAAGAATTAAATTCATGTAGTTTTGATGCAGTTCTCTAACTTGATCCCTATCCAAAGGTTATTTTAACACTTTTTTTTTAGTTGAGAACTAAGGAAAATAGGTTAATATTATCTGAACAGTTTACATTTGAAGTAAGACTGAAGGCAAATGAATAACTTGCTAACAGAAACACAATTCTACATTGCTTTCTCTAGAGCCGTTGAAATAGTCACATGAATTGGTTCTGCAATTGTGTCAGTGTGACTTCCTGCTTTAGGGTGTCTCATATTTTTTCCATTTATGATCAGGTCGATTGACATCATTTGTAGGCAATTAGTAACTAATAGTACCATCATCTGATTTGATTTCAAGCATAATAGAAAAGTCTCAGCAAACAATGCCACTATCAACCTCATTCCTTCATTTTACATAAAAGCATATTTTTTATGGCAGTGTACAATCCTGACTTGAAAGATTTAACTCGTATAAGTTCCGCTACATCTGTAACAGATTGTACCAATTATTTTTCTCTCAAATATACAAAGTGATGCTGGTTGGACTCCTTGTGGTTTCAGTTTCTAGCCATCGGGACACTTTAGAAATGCTCGTGTTTTCTGGGACCCGTTAGTTAGTAGCTATGTTTTCCTCCATGTGAGAATTTTTATACTGTGATCAGGTTACTTAAATTTATCTGCAATGGCAAAGAAGAGTTATCCCGGCCTTTACTGGTATTTTTTTAATATGCATTTGCAATACTGATTTCAACTAAATACAGTATTCCAATAATTTTATAACTTCATAGGCATGAAGAGTAAAAAATGTACTATTAATTTTCTCTTTTTCTACATCGAAAAAAACCCCTGGCTCTGCTACCACCATCATTGTAGTGGAACTTGGCTTTCAAATTAGTAAAGACAATGCCAACTTATTTCCATGGTCACTACTTGCTGGGACGCAGTTCTGCATCTTGTGGGTATGTGTCTGTTCTTCGTAGTGAACACTCTTTGAGATGGCTGAGTGGAAATACTTCCTCAGGATTCTGAAGAGGTTATTATAGTTGCTGTTGTGCTAGGGTTTTAGTTTGGCTGCCTTTTACTGGGATTTTTGTAATTATTTAATGGCCTGAGTTTTAAGGAAAGCTCACAGCATTCTGAATCATTGGAATCATGAAGCTGACCTGGATGGTTGGCCTCCAGAAATAGTGATTTCAAAAGGAGGATTATGCTATGCTGGAACAAGATAGAATATAGTATGGCTAAGCAAAAAAAAAAAGACGAAAGAATAACTTATTTATGTATCACATAATACCCAAGACAACTTTTTTGTGATGTGATCCACAGCAAGAATTGTACTTTACTTGAAGATCAAATTGTAAGTAATTCAACTTTAAACGTGAGAGGTTTCTTTTATAATTAGCTCAGCTTCATGCAGCACTGGGGAGTCTGATTCAACAGTTTAGAAAAGTAATTACAGACTATGCCAAATCTGCCTTGCACTCCTTGTTTCGTTTCAGTGTTTGTTTTCTCATTGAAGATTTTTTAAGTAGAAAACTCTGAATTTTATCCTTCCTTGCCGTAGGTGTATATGGCTGTTTCTCTTTAGTGATGATAAAACATTGCATTAATTTATTGATATCGTGTGTCCTTGATGTATTAGTATGTCCTTAAACGCAGATTTTGTACAGCTTTTCTGTTTTCTAGCTGTATCATTTACCTTAGGAAAAGATATGAACGTGCCTAATCTCGTTGAAATCTTTTGCCTACCAGAGCAATAAATGGTGCCGCTTGTTTTTTCTAACTGATTGCATTCATGGCAAGAATTGAAAGCATATTTTTAAAGAATTGCAAATTAAGGGAACTATGAATGAAAGAGCAAAAATTACTGCAGATAAAAAATTTTCGCAGCAGTGTGCATTCGTCTTATCATTAAGTAGAACAACAGCCATTCGTGAACTGACTTTAATTTTCAGAAAGGAACACTTTTCATTGGAACAGAATCCTTTCTAGGAAATAAAGCTGTCGTTGTGAAAGGCGTATGTTCTCACTTGATGTGTATTTATGCTCGTGGTTGTGTCTAATAATGACTATTGCTTCACAACTATACATGACTTTTATTAGTGCCTTTCTCGATGTACTTCAGTTGTAATGAAATTATCTGGGGAGAAGTCTAAGTGTGTGGGGGGCTTTTATGCACTGAGAATGTTAGATATTTAATGTGCACCAAACGTCAACTGATAATTCTCTTATATGAGCCAGGGTAGTGCAGAATCTCTGAGCAGGCCACTAGGGAGGAAACAAATACACTCTGAATCAGAATCGCAGCATCTGGAAATGACTGTGAACTTTTTTCCTCTCTTGGAGTGACTGAGCAGCAGGACATCATTTACACCCTGACATGGAACACTGAAAGAATGTTAATGGCATTAACACCCTTGTCATCTGTTAGCACTTGGGATTTCCTTCCAGCTTCTTATGGAGAAATAATTCACATGAAGTGTTTTTAGGAAAGCCTGGTTTTGTTTTCAGACAATTTGAGATGAGCTGGTGCTTTCCTTTCTGCATCAGAGTGTGCATTAACATGTGAATTTGCTCACAACTAAGGGCTTCTCAAAAATAACCCCAAAGAAGGAAAATTTCTAGAAACTTTTGTATGTGCCCCTACATTTGAAGTAATTGTCTTTTGCTTGAACGTGCTTTTAAGTGTAGAGGCATTTTTCAGTGCTTTGGGAACTGGAAAAGAGAACCACTCAATGGACTTTCAAAATCTAGGTAATGTATAATCCTTAAGACAGTTTTGTACATGTGCCTTTTCTTGCAATATTTATATAAAACTGTTTTTCTTGCTACCTAAAAAAAAAAAAAAATGACATTTGAAAACACTTTTATTGGAAAGTGCAGTTCTTGACTACAAGAGGTATTTTGGGAAAATGATAGTTACTTGTCCTGATAAAATACTTTTCCTTAAATAGCGTCTAGGTCAAGGAGGGTCTACCTTACTGGCGTTTGCACATCAATAAGATTTTTAAAAGAATTTTTTTTGACTTCTCAAAGAAACTGCTTCTTATTCCCTCACTATTTCCCTTCATTTTTCTCTTTTTCCCCCCACCCTGGCCAGCCCCAAGTGAGAAAACCGATGTTGTCTGAAAAAGGCAGGGAAAAAGCACCTGCTGTAGTTTGAAAGTTATGAAGTATTATGAGATAAATTACTAAGGAACAGAAAGACCTGGCTCCTAGATGTAGCATGATGGGGTGGTTTTTTTTATGGTTATATTATGTGGATGTAATCAGGATGTTTGGTTACATTTCGTGTTGAGCACTTGTTTAAAGTTGAGCCTTCTGCTTGCAGTTACAAACTGCAAGGAGCAGTCACCAGAAAGCCCGTGTCTTAAGACGTGTGGCACCAGGGAATAAAGTCTTGTTTAAGAAAACTTAGGAGTGCATACAGTGGAAGGAAATGGACCTGGAGTGATTTATTCTAGTTCAGGAGATCAAAATGTCAGATGTTTTCTCCAAGTCTTACCTCAGAAAAAATTAATACTTGATTAAATGCTTAGTCAAGCAATTTTTACAATGTTTTCAACCATCTATTGTTAGTTTCGCTTGCTGTTACACAGAAAACAGAGCAAGTAACACAACATTCTTATTATTGATATTGTTTGTAAATGAGGACAGGCTAGAAACAATGGAAATTTCAATGACTGTAGGGTACGTTCAACTCCTTTTAATTTTGATTTACTTGATTAAGAGGATCAGCTGAGGCCATCATATGGTCTATTTTGTTATCACCCATGAAACCATTATGAACTTGTTGAAACTTTATAATCTTGCTTAATATTAACAAATTATAATGAGCATTTAGAAGTAGTGCTGGTACTACAGCATTTAATGGGACTTCTATTTGTTTTGAGTATTTAAGAATAACTAATTTTTGTAGTTGTTTGCATTTAAGTATGAGATAAATTATTTCTTCAAAAATAAACTTATGATTAGTTTAACTTCCTATTAATTGCAACATACAAGAAAAAACCCTATTTTTTTCTAAATTAAAATAGTAAGTGGAAGAAGAAAAAGCCCTTGCACTGCCTACTGAAGGTGCGGGGCAGAAAAGTGGCCATTTACTGGCTGATGAGTCTTTGGTGTATGGAGTTTTCTGTTTAAACTGTATTGTGTGCTGTTTCAGTGTCTTTTTACTTGCGTTTTACAAGTTTCAAGCCCAAGGAAAGAGAGCAGAAAAGACCTTCTAAGGTCTTACCTTCCTGGTAAAGAGAGACGTTTCGCTTGCCTTCTCAATGTGCAAGTATGTGCAGTGTATTAGAAATACAGTGATCGATAAATAATTTTATTCAGTTCAGAGTTCTCTGGTTCCCTTTCACTTTATCTCCGAGAAGAGTACAGCCAAAATTACTATGTTAGATGAAATGTAAAACCATCTTGTATGTTGGCACTTTCTGTGCTGTTTTCTTATTTCACTTCTGATTCTTACGAGCCCATGTGGGCTGAGGACAACTGCTAAAGTAGAAATAGGGATGGATTTAATTTTGCAGGTATGATTCTGTTGGGCTTCCTGTCTCACCTCTTCCATTTCATTGTTCTGTTCCAGTGAGATATGTAAAATACCAGAAAGGGAAGTGAGAAAGCAAGCTAGAGAAAGTTTGGAAGACAATATAGTAAGAGGAGAATGGAAAGTAGCCAGTGGGTGGAAGGATGAAGACTGAGAATCCTGGATTTGAGATAAGGGGCACAGTGTCAGGATGACGAGGTTTAGAGATCTGCTTATTAGTGGCAGGAAAAGTTCAACATGACAAAAAGATGCAAACTTTATCTTTCCATCTACGCCCTGAAAGTTATAAATATGTTTCCTCCTTTTTAAGTCACTCTTTAGTATATGCTCAGTACTTCCACAATGGAGAATTGCTTTAAGCAATAAATATAAGTCCTGTTATGCTGCATGTCTTTTTTTCATACTTAGGGTGGGATAGACTTACTTTTTTTGCTTGTCTCTTTAAAATTGCAGTTCTTTAGATGAATGTGTAGGCCTGCTTTTGACTGTAAGCAACTTTTTCTCCTGTTTGTTGAAGTTCTCTGCATTTCTGTTGTCCTAGTGCATTCCCACTTATGTCAATTGCTCAAGCTGCAGTTGCAAGGGACTTTTTGAAGTAGAATGTATATTTAAGTACTACGAATACCATCTTTTTCCCCCACTACAGACTTGAATCAATTTGAATTCATTGTTTATGAGATACTAAAGTGCTATTGAGAACTTCCATCTTCTACTACATATTCTGTAGGCTTTTTTACTCAAATTTCCGTAGTTGATTGACAGAATGAGCAAAGACAAAACCCAAAATGTGGTTGGTGTACATTAAATTTTGCGTCCAGGATGCTCTGTTCTAAGTTGATGTACCTCTAAGAAACGTAAGTTTGTGTCTTGACTATCAGATTTGAGATTTCAGTGAGTTGCTTGGCTGCTTGACTCACAGCCACCAAATGTGTGTGCCTCAAATGTGCATTCTTTTGCCTCAAATGCAAGAAAAGAATCACTAAAAAAGCATTTTTGAAAAGGAAATCAGCAGTATATCGTTTTATGAGAGGTTACATTTAAAACCCTTTTATCTCTGAACGCTCGCATCGCATTAAAATGGGTATGCTAAAGCGACCAAGGCACACTTGATTAAACCGATCGTGCTTGTAATTCTTAGAAGTACATCTGAAGGTCTGACTTATTTCATCAGCATAGACAGAAAATCCCGCTTCTGAAAGCACTGTGATAGAAGATAGGAAGAATTAGTACATACATATAATCTGCTTTTCTGTTCCAAACCAGCAGCCTTTTTAGAAAATTCAGGGCATCAATGAATAAACAGTCTTTTCTTTTCCCATTTGGCATTGCTAATTGTTCAAGCTCGTAGTATCTCAGCACTTTGAATCCTATTGAAGAACTGACCCTGCCAAGTTCCAAATCAGATTACAGGCAATTTGTGCTGTGTTTAGTTATGTATATTCAGTGGACTGCTATTTGTTGATGTTGAGCTCAAATGGACTGAAGTTTATTCACTTAGTCTTTAGAAAGTGTGTTTCTCCCCACCATATAAACTGATCGCTTGTGCAGACTTGCCTTATTAAAGGTACCACTTTAAAAATGAGATAATCAGCAGGTCAGAAATATGGCCAGGAGCTATTGCAAGTAGAAGGCACAATAAATGGAACATGTTCTGATGATCGCAGTCTTGAGAAGCACTCAGAGACAATCCCAGAAGCCGTAGGTTTGTGTGGATTTTGGTTTGGTTTTTTTTTTTTTTCAGATCATCTTATTCAGTGATAGTCATGATATAATTGTTGCTATTCTGTTTTCATCCCCACTGAGGACTGTCAGTATGGCCTTGTGGCATCCCCCACTAAAATTCCTTAGAAATCTTTGCATGACTGGCGTCCCTGAGGAATGAAGGAGGACGGGCTTAGTTTTAGCCTTCATATTTATGCCCTCTGCTTTATTTCCTCTGAGCAAATGTGATACTAAGAGGTGAGAAATTGTGATGGAAGAAACTGTCAGTCCTCCTTCTACGTTAAATCTGTAAATTTAAACAGCCAGGATGGAGTTAAAGGGGCTTCTTTTGGGTATGTGGTGTGGCAGGTTTATCTTGAACCTGAGTGAACACGCTCTCCGTTGCACGTCTGAAGCCTTCTCCTTTGTTTTACTACCTCTGTTTCTGAGCTTTAAAGAGGCATGCTGAACTTTCTGGAATAAATATGGATGGTTTTGTATGGGGGTTTGCCCTTTTTTTAATCACATGAAGTATGATATTTTCCTTAAGGTCTGCTGAAATTCTCTATTTTCCTCTGTGGTGCACTATGCATCAAAAGAATTGTTAGTCTGTTTTTATTACATATCGTCAAATAACAGAGGTACCGTTGAGATATTTCACATTAATTGTTTAATTTGATACAGTCTGTGCATCGCTCAGTGAAATAGAATTTGGAAAACACTAAATTGGTTAAATCTAATCTGGCAAGATTTCAGATGTTTATTTTTGTCCTAATACTAGTTTTTAATGATACTTCATTGGGCTTTTCCTTGGTACCTGGCTTTATTCCCTTTTTTATATTGCTGTATTTTTATGTCTTTTTGATGAAAAAGGAATTCTACAGACACCTGCATAACTGATCACGAGATACTCCATTCTTCTATGAACAAAACAGGATAAAAGCCAACAGAGAGAGATTAGTAAATCATTGTTCCGCTGCTTGACCAGTTATGTGGAAACTGTTGATTTGCTCTGAAACAAGAGCAGCCTTCCAAACTACAGACTGCCTTAGGGGCAAAACCAAAGGATGATGATGAGTAGCAGTGTGGTTAGTTGAGTTATGGTATCAGCCGGGTTCTTCAGGGACTGGTGTGAAGTCCACTGTTGTGTAATAGTTTCAGGAAGAGTCTGTAAAAGGCAAACAGAGTATCAGCTAAATTCTCCGATAGCAAATCAGTAAATAATGCAAACACAGGAGAGCGCAATAGCAGAAGGCTCTGGGAGGGGCATCAGGACCTAATAGTGTGACTAGAGCTCTGGAAAAAGTGTGTGATAATATGTTGGAGACACGTGGATGTGTGCGTTCATGAGGCTATGGGCAGTTTATAGAAATGGTATATGACCTTCTCTTTTTTAATAGGGTAAAAAACCAAGAAGCAAACACAGTTGGAAATGCAGTAGAGATCACAGGGTCACAGCACCTCAGAGCAGACAAGAAATGAAATTTTGCTAATGATATGATCTTTGTTGTGTAGAGGTAGCATTTGAAGTGTCTTGAAGTCAGGTTTTTGTTATGTTTATGTAGATAGTATATACCAAAGAAGTTAGGAAAGTTTGCAAGTTGTTTTACATGGACTTGAAAGCGGGGCTGCCAGGTTGGGGGGTATCACAGAAGGATACATGACTAAGCCTGAAGCCAAAAAAAGATGGAAGAAAAGTGTTAATAACTCATTTTTCATTATGAAAAATCATATGGTTTTTCATAAAATGTTCCATCTGCGAATTAAATTAAAACTTTTTGCTTATATGCCCTCAGTTATGTCCACTAGAAGCTTTTTTTGAAGAACTTTTCTTCCCAGATGGTGAATTTTCCCAGTTCATCTGGGCGTTCAGAGTCAGTTGACACTCATGTTTTGTAACCCTGTTGCTCTCTAAAGAGCTCATCTCTTTCCTTCTTGTTTTCCCACTTCATTCAGACGTGCACAGAAGGAATCGAATCCAGCACAAAATGTCTTTCTGCCAGATTCAACATGAAAAGCTTTTTGAAGAGCTTTGCAGTTCCCTTGTTATCATGCTTTGTTTCTTTTCTTTGTTTTCTTTCGTATGTTATTCATCTGTCTTAAACTGAAAATGCCCATGATATTCCAGGTCACAATTATAGAATTATTTAGGTATAATCATTATGTAGTTTGAACTTGAAAATCACCTAATAATGTGGCATGTTTTAATGTATGATGTTCATTTCTCTCACTTGATATCAGTAACAGAAATGACAAATCCCTTTGGAAAAAGATCCTTTGAATTTTAACTGGTCAGGGCTCAGGTACAATTTCCATAAAGTTAATACCTAAAAATACAAGAACTATGGAAAATTGTAAGTTAAAATAGTGCTATACAAACAGACTATCAATTTTCTTTCTGACAGCATGTTTCTACCTTACAGGTCTTAATTTCTTTTGAGAGGGAAAGCCCAGATGTGAGGAGACATAAGGTTATATTGATTTCTTTCATATTTGGCTTTATTCTAAACCCTGTGAACAGGAGTGTACAAACAATCTGGAGGTTCCATTACAGTATGAATAAAGGAAAAAAGTGAAATTGTTACAAATGGGGATGATGTTACACAACAGGTAGCTGTGAGGCAATTAAGAACTTGAAATAACTTATTTTTCCAATTTCTACTTATTGAAAAAACATCCATTCCCTAAATTGTATAGTACAAACTTTTGTAGGTTATCTGTTTAAGTCCAGATACTTCACTATAGATTTGTGGGGGATTTTTTTGTTCATTTAATCCCTGAGATTATGTAGATTTACCACATGAGGGAGCTCCATTCTATTCTGCACCTTGAAGGCTGCATCTAGACTTGTGCTTCAAAGCTGGTGCTGAATTACACTGAGAGAAGATTTTGTACAAGAATGGAGAAAAGTATAAGAAGGTTGTTGAAATGCATTTTTAGAGTATATGTTGGCTAACTAATGAGGGAAAGTTTTTTTTTGACAGTAATGTACACAGACACATGAAAAATTATGTAGGAGGAAAAGCCTCCTTGTTTAGGAGATTCTAAAGAAGAAAATTCTATGAGCAAAAATTTACTTAAATACATGGAAATCTAAAGGCTTCTTGATTGTGAATAATTGCCTGAGGGAAACTGAGCTTTCATCCTTAATTTATATTAAACCAAGTTGTCGAGATCACTGAAAGATATTTTTGAGAAGACTTGTGCACTACTGGAATGATAATTCATTACAGATCCATGTTCTAATTGCTTTATGCTTTATTTGAAAATTTAAGGGAGCGTGCACGCTGTAAACCCCGGGAGCTGCAGCATTAGATATCAAATCCAAAGTGTCACGAGACAACGCTATGTCAAAAATGTTGGTGTTGATGGAACTGCTTTTTGCACTCCACCTTTCTCTAATCCCCCCAGAGAAAAAGAAATTTAAAAACCGAAGTTCTTGGAGAAGGATGTCATCAAGAAAATATATTCTTTTTTTTTTTAAAACAGTGCATTTGAGAACAGGAAACTTTAATTTCAGACCCTGATTGCCCTGTGATTATGACCTTTGCTTTTCCGTCTGAATAGAACATTTTATTTAAGAAATATCCTGAAGTGTTTTGTTGGCCAGCACAGAAATTTGAGAAGATTACTACTTCACTTTCCAGACCTTTCTTTAGTCTAATCCCATTAATTTGAGGCAAGGCTATTTGTGTGCATTCGGTGGAGAGAAAAGAGGAGGGAAAGGACAAGCACCATTTTACTCAAATCACGTATGACATGTGGTTTTAACTCAACGGGTATTCAATATACTAGTTGGGTGTAAAATAGACTCTCATTTTCAGACGTTCTCCTGTGCTTGAATCTGTGAACACTCCATTACAGCACTAAACAAATCCCCATTTGAATAAATGTATTTATGCTTTTTTCTCAGGTGACATAAAATCATTCCTTTTCCTCCTGGATTTTGAATATCTAGGTTCTTGAAACATCATCCCATCTGAACTCCTTCAGATTTCTAAAAACAAGGAAATGAGGGCGTCTGACATTGCTGCATTAAAAGAAACCTAGAAATTTAAGGAGTCGCTTCTCTTTTCCTTCCCCACACTTCCCCGAAGAACTTTACCGAGATGAAGATCTACTGATTTAAGGTTGTTAAAACAGGGTACAACTGACAGCTCAAACATGCCTCTTGTAATTAAATCCAGGTGAGGTGAGGAAAAGCTGCATGATCAAAGAGAAAGTGAAAGTGGTTGCAGTTTCTCTGAAAGAATTAGGGCACACAAAGCTGTAATTGTTGTTTAAGGCACCTCATTGTGTGTTCCAAAGCTAAGACAATATTTCTAGGAGTGGCTACCTTACCGCGCCTTTGCTGAAATAGCTATCAACAACTATGTTTTTTTTCCTTGTATCCTTGTTAGAACATTGTTTGTCAATGCTTGTGCTATTTGAAACAGTCACATTTAATTAATTTGAATATAATATGCAAAACAAATTTTGCAGAATCATTCTGTTTGTACTAGCTGCATTTTAGTTGTTTTCTTTCTTGTTTTTATTCATCTAAACACATTTTTATCTAATTGTTCTCCGGGGAAGGTGTGCTAGAAACCCATTACTCTTGCAACATTTTCTGTTTGATATATTCTTGACTATCATGTCTTCTGTGTTGCTTTCTAATTAATGCATGAATAGTGATTATAATTAATTGTTTGCCACCACAAAAAAAAAAAAAAGAAAAACCTACAAATACCGCTCTTCATAGCGTTTCAAATTATTTTTAAGCCAAAATATCACAAGTGAGAAATGAGTTAAGAACTAAGTAGATGATTTCTGTCATAAAAGGTGCTGGAAAAGCACCTGCATGAAGCATGTAGGGAGTGACTACTTTTCAGACTGCTTAGTATGGAATCCCAGGCAAAAGTGAGATCCATGACTGGGAAGGGTCTGAGCAAAGATCTGTGACTTTTGTACAAGTTCAGTTAAATAATGGGTGAAGCATTACCAAGCTGGAATAATGAACTGCAGAATTCCTTACATTCTTACGGAATTTTATGAGACATTTTGCCTTTCTTGTGTCCTGTCATCTAGTACCTGTTGCTCTAGCGCTCCCATCAGATACCCCCTCACCATGCCATCGTCACACTGAAGTACGTGCTCTACATCTGAAAAGGCTTAAGAACTGCAAGGGCAGATCATGAAAGGCATAACCACTGTACGCTGGCTGTGAAGTTTTATCTATACCCGTATCTATCTATTTCATTCTTCATCTGATATAACCCTCTTTTTCCTTATTTTTAACAGCTCTCACAGCTTCAATTTCAGAACAAATGAAGCTGAATAGTCCACCCCTTTCACTCACGAATGGCATTTTGCCATTTTCCTAAAAGGCTATTTTTCACCTGTCAGGCAGTGTCAGTAAATTCAATTCCTCCCAGCATGTTTTTACAAAAGCAGTTCCAAAAATTCTGGCAACTTCATCAGAGGAAATAAAGCTTTGTTTTTCTCAGGATGAAAGGTTTTGTTTGCTTTCAGGAATTCCAGAGCTTTTAGAAATAGTTTTGATCTTTCTATCTTCTGTTTAAAATGGGAGTACGGGCTTTGGGGATTATTTCTGTGTTACAATTATGGGGAAAAAACCCTTAAATTCTGATGTTGTCAACTGTCTTTTTCTCTGAATTTAAAAAAAAAAGTGTTGTTTATCTTAGTTTTGGTTAATACCTAGCTCTAATTGTGGAGTTTTTCAAATGTTTTAAAGTGTTTTTATTTAAGATAGAGAAGATCTTCCCTTCTCTGTAGCCTGTGGCTTTACAAATGCTGCCTTTTATATGTTCTGTTTGAGGAGCCAAGTGCTCGTATTTACTTGTAAAGTTTTCCTCTTCACGGTACCGCAGGAAATTCTTACATTGGCATCCTAAGTCTTTGAGCAGACTTTTCCAATATAAGCCAATTTAAGAAAGAGCCCGTGCAGCTTTGTTCCTTGGAGTGAATATTTTATAAAATAGTCCCTTGTTTATCAGGTTTTGTTTATAGAGTTCCTATGGGACATCTAGAGTAATGAGTGCTGATCTCTGCATCCTGATTAACAGAAGTATAAGTAAAAAAGGCAGCATTGAAATGATGTTGACATAAGCTTCCTCTTGTGCATAGTAAAGCTGGGTATGTAGAATCAATGGAAATAAGCTTTTCATTATTGAGAAGTTTGAATGCATGAAAATTAGGAATTGATATGATTGCTTAGAGCTTGGAGTAAGTAAACACAGACAGATTTTTCGAGTGTTTATCCACATGAAAGTTTTATGGCCATTTAGGGACAAGTCAGAAAGCCTCATCTTAATTAACGTGAATGTAACCATGGTTCTGCATTTTAGGGAGCAGGAGCAGGTCACAGCTAGCATTGTTATCAGATGGTTACGATCTTCCTGAGCTTCGTTTTCATGGACACAGACACTGGAACAGCATCTGGAGTCACTGAATGTAGTTGTATTAAATCTGGTAGTTGATGACTTCTTTGGGTACTACTGTAATGAAGGGCAGGGAAGAGGAATAGACCTCTTTGCTGTATGATAACTGAGAAGCAACTGTTCGTTTATGGGGATTTTTTCTGGGTTATTCTGTCAAATATTGAATAATGAGATAATTTGCTTTGTAATGAGAAAGAAATTCTCACACTGGGCTTTTTATAGGTATTTTATTAGGGAATCTTTAAGCTCTTCAGGATTACATGGTTTTGTGTAAACAGATAAAATGGGGCTCCTTTTATGGGTCTTGGTTTCTTTGAGTTCTCATTTGGATGGATGAAGTGTGTTGTAATGAAGATCCTTTTTTTTTTTTTTTTTTTTTTTTTTTTTTTTTTTTTTGCAAAGGCTTTCAACAGGAAGGAAAGATTAGGTATATAATTGTGATTCATAATTATCTGTGTATGCTCCAGAAGCTTTGTCTTCTGTGTAGTCACCGAGATACATTATGTATGTAGTGTGAATGATAAAATTGTTAGCATCTGTTTACATACTGATAGCAGGTGAAAATAAAGCTATCAGTGTAAATGACTTACTGTTATTAAAGCTGAATTTCTGTCTTTAGCTAATAAGTTCTGTTTGTGTTTCTCCAGTACAGTTCAAATAATGCTCTGCTATGAACGAGCTTGGAGATTAGAAACTAAGAGCACTGGTACCTCTTTCATTAGAGGTGATGCCATTATTGAATCAAACTTTCTCTTCTAGATAAATAAAATCTATTTTTAGCCAAGTTTGGCAGTTGCTTGGTCCAGAAGCCTGCTGTGTAATGGTATGCAAGAGTTTTGACATGACAGAATGCAGTTCCTATGGTGGAAATATTTTTAGTATATTTTCACATTTATTGGTAGCTGTTTGGAAATCATTACAAACATATTTCTGTTCTTGTTGAAGTGTATTTCTTTAATATTAGTAGTAGATAAGTACCTGTGGGGAAGAGAGAAGTATTTTGCTCCATGAACAGTGTATGGCAATAAATTAGCAAGCAGTCTGCTTATGGTTTTAATTTCAGGGGCTTATGCCAAAGGATTACATTATTTTCACAAAGCAGTCTGAAGCACGGGTTTGGTTCTTTTTTGTAATGTTAGACAATGAGTTGGCTTAAGTGCAGAGAGGAAGCTAAGTCAAACCCAGTGCAGATAAATAGCAGTTATTTGGTCCTTATACCTGCTTCAGCTGAATTGTCAGTATCTTGTGAAATTCTGAGAATAATCCGTTTTATTGAAAACCAAGTTTAAGTGATAAAGACCTTTTGACTTGTTGACATAATGCACTATTCAGCAAGGTAGTTTTAAAACTGGGTGTTTGTAGTTCATAGTGAGGATTCTGACAACTGATTTCTTCTTAGTGTTTCATGCTTCTCTTCAGCAGTTCTCATAATCTGATTTAATTTTGGCATGCTTGGAGTGGAAAAAGCTATGTTTGGGTAAAGTACAGTGTGTAAAACATATTTGTAAATTTGGGACTTTTTTAATGGGTTGAAGTTGCATTATGTGACCATCTTAGAGGGGAACAATTTATTTGAGATGTTATAATTTGGAGTTGAAATTATCTATAAACAGAGTGACCAAAATCTTGTTCATTTGGATTTCTGAGAGTCACAGAATGGTTGAGGGTAGTTAGAAGGGCCCTCTGGATGTCCTCTTGTCCAACCCCCCAGCTCAAGTAGGGCCATCTAGAGCAGGCTTACAGAATCGCGTCCAGATGGCTTTTGAGTATCTCCAGAGTTCCATAACCTCTCTGGACAACCTGTTCCAGTGCGCAGTCACGCATTAAAGCTCAGCTTGGCTGTTACTCAACACTTGAGTCAGTCTCAGAAATACGGAAGGTCAAATGTGGGTTAGGTTGTGACTTTCCATTAAAGTACCTTTAGGTATGACTGCAGACCCTTGTGTGGAAGCAGAGTCTTCTAATTGTTCTCTGATTTCTTGCCTGCTCTGCTAGACACTTCTGTTGCTAATTTCTTACAGCTGAGCATGTCAAGTGCCACCTATGAATAAGGTTAACTTGCAAGCAGATCCGGTGAGCAGCACACTGCTATTAGTGAAGTGCAACATTGCTGAGGAGTGGTGTCACAAATGTTTTTTAATCCCACTCTCGATACATCGTAAAGGCATACAAGCAAAAATCGACTGTTGTGTGATTATTTACATAGTTCTTTCTGCCTAATTAATTCTCCCCCATCTATATCACTTCAGGCTCCAACAGTTTTACATTCACGCTTTTTGAATAGCCAGTTTTTCTACACATTTATTAATTTTCCCAGAGTGTATGCAGTGACATGGTATGGATTGAGCTGCCTGACAGTTAATGGAACTAATACTGACTTCTGTGTCTTCAAAATAGCCAAAGATGCAGTAAAGATAATAGACTGGGTTTATACTGTTAAAATGTGTATCTTCTGCGTTGGATTAATAACAGTCATTATTTTATCAAAACAGCAACTACTGGAATGTTCTGAGGCACAGAACATTCTGACGGAAATAGTTTTTAAGAACAGTAAGTGAGCACTCGAGCCTGTGATAGCTAACAGAATGAAAAAATATTTCTAATGGTAAATTTAGAAAAGCATGAAACCATACACATTGACACACAAATATTTTCAGTCTTGCACTATTTAGGATTATGAAGGCTCTGAGCTTTGTCATTGCGTATTGATAGAGTTCATGGACATTTTGCACTCCTCAATGCAGATTTATCAGTCTACAACTTAAAGCTAACCAACAAAATACTGCGTATTTTTCAAAAATACATTAAGAAAAAGCATTATTTACATTGGAAGTAGTAAATGGATTGACAGTTTTCCTTTTGTAAATTATAAATCATGATTGGCTATAATTTTTATCTAAAACTAGTGTGTCTTATAAAATCTAATTATAGAATCAAAAGGTTAGAAATGCACTTAAAAAGGCCAGTGTGGGCAAATGTCAAGGCAGTCGTATAGAGATTTGTAATGAAGCTGTGTTGCTGTTTTTTAATGATGCGGTGCTGTCTTTGGAGAACAGTTTTGGTTTGTAATGAATATTAGGATCAGTGTGCACAGTAGAATATGAAACCTCGATACAGTCAGTAAAACTGAAGTTAACTGAAAAATAAATAGATCGGAAGTTTAAATAAATAAGTTTAGGTGCCTTTGCTTTCCAGACTCCTAGAAAATCCCAGGCTGATTATTTTTTACCTCCTTGTTATAGTGCTAATTTATATAATATGCTAAATACATTGATTCTGTCCCTTTGGGTTGAGTATATTTATAAATGAAAACATCTTTCATCTCCAGTCCCAGTGGGCCGTTGTTTTCCTACGTCCTTGTGGTTTGCTCTCTATTAGGAGTTAATCCATCTGTAGCATAATGCCAGCTGCCTCTTTCTTAAATGAATTTTTTTGTGTCAGCATAAACTTTTGAGAATCAAGCATTACATGAAAAACTCTCCAGAGGGAACTCTGCTTTCACATGTTCTTAGCTTCCTCTAACCAGTAGCTAAAAGAGCTTCTGTTCAGTGTTTGAGGTGCTTTTGGGAAGTGTTAGGAAGTTTCCGGCGGGTATCTCCTCCTCGTTTGCAGTGCATTCTTTCTTCTTCTGGAGGTATCAAAGCCATCGGCTCTGAGGTTTGTTTTGCTGTTTCAGACCTGTGGTGAACATCCCTTAAATTCCGTTTTTCCAGTGCCTGTATGCCCTGGAGAGGGGCCTCCTTAACTGCTGGAACACCAGTGCAGTTTTTATAATTGTAGTTAAATTACCAATGTTCTTCTACTGTGGCATATTTATTGTTGATGAATACCAAGCTGTCGGTGTTGGCTTTCGTTTTCTTTGACAGCAATAGGAGTTGCCTTTGAGCAAGTGAGGTTTTTGTGTGTTCAGGTACTTTATTAACTGTTATTCAAGTTATTGATATGGTGATGTGAAATTCATGGCAGATGTTATGGTAGAAGTGATGGCTTTCCCTCCACCTGATTTGAGGTCTTTAACCTTGATTTTTCTCATCTTTTTTTTTCCCTCATCTGTTTACATGGACGAAACCAGTAGAAAACATGGTAGTACTATGGTGGTGGTCTTAATATGGACATGAAGAATTTAATTCTACTGTTGATGGTAGTTAGTGATTCTTTCTCTCTGACATAATGTGGTAGTGTAGTGTCAGGGTAACATTTGTATCCATTGCTTAATTAAGTGAATTCATTTAGATTGAAATGCCAGCAAACTGTAGATATTGAGTCACATTTCAAAGTATTAAAAAAAAAAATTATTTACTTACAGAACAGATATTTCCAGTTGTTACATCTGGCTTTACACAGCTGTACTAGCATTTACCTGTGTTTTGGTGCTGATACGACACTTAATATTCTCACTGCAGAAATCCTTCTCCATCTGGGTATCTAAACATTTTTTTTTTTTTTCCCCCCCTTGTGGTGGTGGTCACTGTCAAGCAAACCGGAACTGGGTGGAACCTTAGGTAGTTGGCAGTTGTAATGCAAACACATGAACAAAATCCTTAAAGGGAAAAAGAAAAAAGAAAAAGGTATGGAGTTTTCCCTGCCACTCTTTTAACAGTGTGAAGAGACAGGAAAAAGTGGAATTACATAACTGAAATTTGGCAACAGAAGTTAATAAAATAATAAGGATAATGTAAGGTAATGGTCTACATAATGCTCTGTATGTTTGTTACTTAAAAGACATGAAGTTCTCTTTATTAGTTTGTATTTAGAGACGTGACGTGCAGGGGATTTTACTGGGTTGCATGGTAAAGCATATGTTAACATTTTGGTACCAGAGACTGAACAGTGATTTATGTATTAAATAATCTCTGGGTGATGTGTTAAAACCAGTGGAACAGGATAGCACTGTCAGGAGTCACCTGTAAATTGTAAACTGAAATAACACTTCTTCAAAAATTCAAACTTTGCACTTAGAAAACCTCAGAGTAGTTTTGCGTAGTTGCCTTCTGCAGTTGTATTAAAAAGAAAAAAGAAAAAGGGTTAAAGGGCATAAACTTTCCTTTACCTAGTACCCACTAAAATAAGTATTTAAAGTCTTCCGTGAGGGTTGTTGGTACAAAGTTACCTAGGTGGTGGGAGGATACGGTTCTGTCATCGCCACAGTGCTGTATTTTCTAGTTGTAGTAAAGCAGTAAGTCTCCATATATTCAGGCTTACAAACATGTTTTTTCTTGGTGTATGTGGAACCTGGGGAGACAGATACGGTACTTGCTGTGGCTTAACCCCAGCAGCAACTAAGCACCATGCAGCCGCTCACTCCCCGCTCCCAGTTGGGATGGGGGACAGTATCAGGGGTAAGGGTTGGGGGAAGTAGAACTTGCGGATTTAATAGGACAGAAAAGGAAGGGAAAATAATAATGCTAGAATTTACAAAAGTGATGGACAATATAATTGTTCACCACCTGCTGACCAGTGCCCGGCCAATCGCCAAGCCATGGTGTCCCCCAGCCCATTCCCCTCCATTTAAATACTGGTCATGACATCATATGGAATGGACTACCCCTTTGGCTCCTTTGGGTCAGCTGTCCTGGCTGTCCCCTCCCAGCTCGTTGTGCTCCTCTGGAAGGGCAGTATGAGAAGCTGAAGAGTCCTTGACTTAGTATAAACCCTGCTCAGCAACACCTAACCCATCCGTGTGTTACCAACATTATTCTTACCCTAAATCCTAAACACAGCACTGCACCAGCTACTAGGAGGAAAATTAACGCTATTCCAGCGGAAACCAAGGCAGTACAGAAGGTGGAAAAATGTTTCCAAGTGGGGGGTTTTGGGGCGTTGGTTTATTTATTTATTTATTGACTTAGACTTTTCTTATGAAAGAAACTAAATTGTTTCTTGTGTGTATGTGGAAAAACAAGCTTATGAATAAAGTAATTTGTCTTAGTTGAACAAGCATCTTTTACATGTGAAAGTTATGTGATTTTTGTTTTGGTTCAGAATAGTAAGATTGAAGCCTTGTTTACAGTTTCTAAACGAGCACTCATTAAAGCTTCAATCTATACTAATGAAAACGGTTGGAATTAAGTATTTCTATTATGCAAAGTTTTGATAGCTTAGATTTTTCAATAGTGTTCCTTCATGAAATAGTGTCGGCAAGTAAGGCTTTGCTTCTCTGGAATTCTTGCACTGACGGTCTTTGCAGTGACTTGAAGCAGTACGTTCCAAGGTGGTGTTTCCAGTTATCAATATTTTGGAAGTGTGAAGATTGTATGAAGCATATAGAGTGTGACAAAGTGACTTTGTTAATACGAGGTGGTGTAAGATGGGAAACCATTGTCTCTACAGCACTGACTTGTTTTCTTCAAGGTTAAGTATTTTTAAAATACTCTCTTCTCTTTTTGCTCATCACATTCATCCGTCTTACCAACATTCTTTTGGCTTACAAACCATCTGGTAATGGTGCTTCTTATTTGCAGTGGAGTTCTTATGAGGTAAAAACTAATAATGTTGAAATTGCATTATACAGTGTTACTTTCAAATATCTTCTAGTTTCAGTAGCAGTACTGGGTGTTTTCTTTATAGTGCTTACTGTTGTTATTTCTCATGTGGAATGCGCAACCTGAGCTTTGTCCTAAAGAATTAATTTCAAACCTGGACTGTTTGAAGGTTTTTTCTTTTCTTTCAGACTTTGCAGTAATATTTATTGTATTAATTTGGTATTAATATATTATATTAGGTGGTTTTTAAAGGAACCATGGATACTGTTTTTATCATTATATTCCTTCATGGTTTTTTTTGTTAGCATTTTGGGTGAGTTGTTCAAGACAATCTGCTTTCTCTACGGCAGTTCATGTTTTTGTAAGGTTTTCAGACTGCGCTCAATAATTCACTAATGTGCCGTTATTACCTATTTAATGTATTCTTGCCATTAAACTTTCATTTCCTTTTGTACAGCTAAATGTCATTCAAGACTGAACTATACCAAGTTTGTCTTGTATTAAGATGAGCAATTTAACAGCCAGAGCTTGAAATTCTACCCATCAGGTTAAACTTCATTGTAATGAACTGAAAATACAGTTATTACTGCTGTGTTTGCACTGCTATGAAACTCTATAGGTAGATATGACTCTTTCAAAATCTTGATATTTGTATGTTAAGATCCATCACATTGTTGGTTTCTACTTTTTACCATTAACGAGCGCTATAAGCTAACAAAAGAATACATCTTTCCTTTGATGCTACTGAGGCTTTAATGAAGAAGAGAGGATTACTTGGAAAACAAGTTTCTCGGGGGAAAATGTATTTTATATATACTTTTCGATCTTACTTTTAAGAACCAATTTTAAAATGACTATTTTTATACTCTCCCATTAGCTAGAGCAGGAAAATCCAGGTGAAATATTAGGCCTCTTTCCAAGGGAAGATATTTTCATCTTTGTTACGCTTACATGTAGCTACAAGCTATGTGAAAATTTTGAAGTACTCGACAGTATTCAAACACTATGGGAATGTTATGAATAGAATATCCACCTGTATTTCCTTTCTCTAGTCTGCAATTAGTTGAATATTTCCTGAAGATTTATTTTGGGTTTAGTCTAATCTCGATACAATTTCTCTGTATCTCTTTCCCCTAAGTAGTTTCCATGTTGTTTGTTATTTTGCAGAGAGAGACAAGGATCTCAAAAATATTGAGTAATTAGAAATGTGATACTAGGCAGAGTCTCAAACTGGAGTCTCGAGTATGGGGGAAGGTTGAAGCATAAGCTCTGCTGTATTAAGGATCAGAATCCACATGGAAGAGAGTCGCTACAAGCAAAAGCCACAGGGAGCCAGGCTGCATGATTTTTGTAGTTCAGGGAATAACTTGTGTCTTTTGTTCTTGGGTTTTGATACGTACAGCACACCGCTTTCATCACCTACAATTCAGTATCAGCAGAACTAGCTTAATCATGACTAGCTGGGGTTTTTTTTTTTTTACAGTGATTTGTGACTTTATGTCTCTGTGTATATAAATGACAACAGAAGAAAACAGCAAACTGAAACTCGTTTCAAGGCAAACTAATACTTCCCTTAGCAGCTTGCACCCTTCCTGTATTTGCAAATGAATTGTTCTAAAAATATCTTTTTCATATGGGGAAAAAAAAAAGCTACATTTTTCTGTTTAAAAGGATCATGCCAAACTTTTAATGATGACTGCTGCGATGGAAGTCCATCTCAGTTTGATTTCCAGACTTCCATACTTCCTAATGGAAAAAAGACTTCTGGTGTTTCATTGTGGTTTTCTTACTGGTGATTTTTCAAGACTGTTTGTCAGTTAACTGGGGCGGGTGGGTGGATATTCCCTTTTTATAAGTTCTGTGAAATTACGTAGTTGAGAATGTGCCCCAAATAACTGTACATAGTACAGGAAGCCTGAGGCAGAACCTGAGCTTATGTGGTGAGGAATTAAAGAATCCTCGAGGAGACATCTGTACTAAACGGCAAAGAAATTAGATGTTATACTCCATAACTTGTCACCGGTAGTTACACATAATGCAAGTTCTACATATAAAACACATGTGCATAATAAAGGAGACATGATATCACTCGAGCAGAGTGGGACATCATAGATTCTTACAGCAAACTTATTTTTGGTATGTGTTTTCATAGAATGTATTTTACAAGATTAATCATTCATTACACGAAGAAGGTCCAAGATATTTCGTAATTTTATAAAGTCAGTTGTATGGTCTGTTAATGGCAAATCTTCACCATTGACAAGGGATCATGTAATGGAAATGTGTGCCACCACCTTATGTTGGTATGAAATTGCAAACATGTAAATATTAAAGCATAAAAATGTCATATTTGGAAGGAGAACAGCACTAGCAAATATCCCAGTTCTAACCAATGTACTGAATTTTCTTCTTTTTTGCTGTTAGATCGGCTTACATTAGAATCATTTTCCTTGACAAAACCTTACAGCTTTGCTGAGAGTGCCCGAGAGCAATATGAAAAGTTGTCCAACATGCACAACAATATGACTAAATTGTATGAAAACTTGGGAGAATACTTTACCTTTGATCCCAAAACAATAAGCATAGAAGAATTCTTCGGTGATCTGAGCAACTTCAGAACTCTATTTTTGGTGAGTAATGTCTGCAAAATCTTCTACATATTCTTATATCTTCTTTCTCCTAATTTTAATTCTTTCCTCTTCTCTCTATTTTTGTTATATTTGACTTTATGTTTTGTTGTGTGCCAGGAAATTGAATGTATGTTTCTGGCACTATTTAGATTTTGGTCACTGATAGCTATCATCTTCCAGTTTATAACTTGCCAACTCAGCTGTTGGTGAGGTTGAGACATATAGATAATTAGAAAATATTTTTTCTCTTTTAAAAACCTTGCCTGTTGGTTGACATAAAACAAGCAGGTGTGATACAGAAAAACGTGTTATAATCAAGACCTGAATGGGTGTGACTACATTCATATTGTGTTAGAGTTCGGCTGATGCCTTAATGATGCTCTGATGCTGAGACTTTGAAGGTGAGCTCTGTATTGCTGACAGAACTCTTGAAGTTCACTTGGATGCTTATATTACTATTTCCAGTCATCCAGAGAGGTTGGTGTCAGGGTATGGCTTTTCTATGCAGGAATTTAAGAATTTGAACAGCAAGGTTTTTTAATGGGTTTAATGTCATCTTTCCTAACGGCTGTCTGGGAGCCATAATTAGCTGCACCATAGGAAGGTGTACAGGGAAAGCAGATGCCTAGAATGTCACTTTGTGTCTCTGGAGAATATTAACATTACTTGGAAATACCACTGTTTACCATACAGCTGTGGCTCCCTGATCTGGCTGTTGCCGCTAGCTGGCTTAATTTATCGTAAGAACTTTCAGTTTCGGTGTGATGGAGGAATAACGAGAACAATATATTCGTGCCAGGTTTACGTTATTAGAAAACTCTTACAACAATATGATTAACTATTCTTTTTAAATTGGCTGAAATTGTTCTTTGTTTTCCCTCCATAAGCAAATCACCGATTTTTTTTTTTTTTTTTCATTATCCGAATGTATGCCCACACATCTGTGTGAAGGCTTGTCAAGAACAGCAATAGTTGTCGTGAGACATTTCAGTGCCTTTGCTTTTTCATAAATCCAAAGCTTACATCTTCAATGAATTTGAATATCTACTGTGTTGTAACTACTTGAAACAGACCTCAGACTATCAATGTCCAAATACTGTGATGAAAACCTGTCCTCAAGTAGGTATGTAAACTGCTAGAAAGGTGACAGGAACTAGAGGGCACATGTCTTCTAGAAGGCATATCAGAAGGAACATCTGCTTGTCACATGCTCCAGCCTCCTCATTGATTTGGTATCATCTGCTGGACTCACTCCAGTGTGTATCTATCTGACTTATACTGGAGAGCCCAGTCTGGACACCGAACTCCAGATGTGGTTTTGGAAGTATCAGCAGAGTAGAAGAATCACTTTCTTCAACCTGCTTATTACAGTTCTGCATAGCCCAGTGTGCATTCAACCTTCTTGCTGCAGGACCATGCTGCTGCCCACTGTGTTGCTCATGAGGACCTTAATTTTTCTGCAAAACAGATAGTCTTTAAAATATAAAACATTTTAAAATGCTTGCATTTACATTTTAGGTTAGTAGTGGTTAGGGCTGAATAGAAGTCTGACGGGGAAATAGTTGCTTTTTTTTTCTTTTTTCTTTTTTTTTTTTTCCTATTTTAAGACTTCTCCAAATTTCATAGAAAGTATTTGTGAGAAAAGCCTGACTAGTTTTAGGTTTCAGTGCATCTCTGATGCCTTTTTTTAAGAGGTGATTCTTATTTGGCCTGAATTGCCTTAACTTTTTTTTTTCCCCTCAAATATTTGCTAATTTACCTCATTTAAATGATGTCCTGTTTTAGGAACATTTAATGAAATACTTTATTCACTGTATTCACTTTATTGTTCAGGTGGTGATATAGTCACAGAAGAATTTGAATTTAAATTGAGAATAAATTTTTCTTCAATATAAACTCACTTCATTTGTACTTAGAAAAAAGCTCCAGATCTCCAATTCTCTCTGTTTTAGGAAGATGTCAAAGATTAGGAGGGTTCTAACTTCATTTTTAAGCTGTAGCGATTAGAGTAATGAAGGTATTGAGTCTGCTTGTGCAAACAACTCTTGATTGTTGTTTACACATAATCCCCTGGTTAATGTTCTATACGTGTGTCTGCATCTTCTGCAAATACTGCTCTCTGGTTATGGAACAGTGGTGTAAATTCTGTATAAACTACCCTAATAACGTATACTGAGAAACACTGTCTGGGCTTCATTTGCCAAAATCTCCTGTACTTTGCTGTTTATACGTGAGCATGCAAACATCGATTCTGAGTGCTAGATAGCACTCTAAGCAGGCAGCGGGCTTGCCTTGATTTAATTGTTATTTAATAGGAGAGGGAGAGGCTGTTGTGAAAGTGTGTGGCATGGTTTAAACATCCTCTGTAGGTGAATCCTTTTTCTTCTGCTACAGCTGATTCTGAGCAAGTAGGTTTTGCAGATTTTCAGCAGATTGTAACTACTCTGCTTTTTTCAAAGGTAACGAATCTCTTATGTATCATTTATATACTAAATCAGTTCTAACAACCTTTTCTAAAAAAAAAAAATTCGATACAAGGAGTAGCTATGGGCAAATGCTTCTTGCAGGCACTATGTAGGTAGTCATGAAGTAGTGGTCACTTGCTTGTTACTGCGGATCACAATAACCTCACGTACAAATTCTTACAATCCTTGGTGCAAGTTTGTCATGTTCTCATAACATCTCATCAAAACCTTCATCTAGTGGTGTAAGTACACTTGGCAAGTTAATGCACTGCAAGACTTAATCGTTGTATTTCCTCATTGGCATAAAGTGCCTTCTGTGTTAAGGGGAAGTTGTTAGAGATGCCAACTTCTGTCTCTTCTCCAGCAAAGCTCACAGTCCAGCAGGTGTTTCAGGGACTGGGGACCTTTCTGCTTTTGAAGGATCTTACAAACCTGTGCATGGTCAGTTCTTATGATATTCGTATGATATTTACATTGTACTTAATACTAACAAACTGCAATAAAATGCCTTTTTAGGGTGGAAAATTATCCCAAAGACTCAGCCTCTGTAAATTAATGCAGTTTATCAAGACAGGACTGTCAAGTTCTGTATTCTGGTTTGGAATATTAAACTTGTATTCCAAATGGAAAAGGCAGGCCGCAAATAGTCTTGCTGAGCTTCCAGAGAATTGCTTTATAATTTTAGAAAGCAGATAAAATAATTTGCTAGGATAGTGTTCTAATGCTACATGTTGGTCTAAATAGTTAATTATATCTATCTGATGCTATGGCCTTTAAAATTTTTATCTGTCCTTTTATCTTCTAAGCCTCTTTTTAAAAGAAGTTATTAAATAGGAAATGAACTTGGACCATATGTATGATGCATACTAATTTAAATCGTAATGTTTCAGTATAAAAAAGTGAAATCTGAGGCTTATGTGGCTTAAGGAGACACTTTCTTTTCCTTTGCATCATTTGTGCTTCAGTCAGTTCTTTTGTTGAGATATCCAGTAGTAGCAGTAGTAATTGTAATTAGGTCTTTTGAGAATTTCTTGACTTATTTTATTCACTAGAGCAGAACCTTGTAGACTTTAGTGGCATAAAGATTGTTGTTCAGGGATTTAATTTTTTCCAGACACTTGAGGAAGGCCTAGGGCAAGCATTAAAGTTCACAGTACAGTATTTTTTTTAATAAGAAAAAAATTATGAAAAAGAATTAAGATTTTCTGCAGCATTTTGATGCCTGTGCAGAGTTTTCTGAAAGGAAAAAAATGCTGAAACTCCTTGAATCTGTGGAATTTACTGTAAAATGTCATAACTGCTGGTAAGAGTTCAGGAGCAATCAGAAAAGTCTGAGGATATACAGCATCTCCAAATATTCCCTGGAGCGTGCATACTTATTAAACGTGTGTAGTCCAGCGAGTCGTACTGCCTGCACATGTTCTCATAAGTGGTCCTGTTAACTTTTGTTTTAGCTTTTTTGGTAAAAAACCTGAGGTATAATTCCAGATGTTTTTGAAATATTGATGACTTGTTTCTTCCTTGTTGTCGTTCTCCTCTGTTATTGCTAATGCCTGGTCTATTGATAAAACTTGTTTTTTCTGCTACTAGCAATTTTTACCTTAAAAATTCAGAAGTTCTTCAGATTGCTGCTTCCGTTTTTGTTGCTAACGCTTGCCATGTGAACATTTATGACGACAAGACAAACCGTAGAATCATAAGGTAATTTAGGTTGGAGGGAGACACTGAGGTGTTCTTTGAGTTCGGCATGCTGCTCAAGGCAAAGCTAGTGTAGAAGTTAGTTCAAGCTGCATGAGACCTTGTCCAACTGAGTTTTGAGTAGCTGCATGAACGAAGATGCCATAACTGTGGGAGACTGTTGAAGGCTTTGCTAAAGCCTAAGTAGAGAACATCCATTGCCTTCCCCTCATCCACAGAGCCAGTCATCTCCTTAGACAAGGCAGTTGGGTTGGTCAGGCACAGTTTATCCTTGGTAAGTCCAATGTGGCTGTTTCCAGATACTTTCTTTTCCTTTATATAGCTGGAAATGGTTTCCAGAAGGAATTGCTCTGTGATCTTCCTGAAAGCAGTAGCAATGGCTGACTAGTGTGTAGTTCACCAAGCTTTCCTCACTCTTTTGAAGATAAACATATTATTTGCCTTTTCCAGGCATTGGAGGTGTCCCCTGAGTCCCACAGCTTTTTGATGAAGTAGAGGCCTCACAATGCCATCAGTGAGCTGCCCGAACTGTCTGTGAAACAGTGATGGCAAAGGTTGAGACGAAGGCAGCCCAGAGTACCTCAGCCTCTCCTTTGATGTTAGGTTCCATGCTCCATTCATTTGCAGACTTATATTTTCCTGCCATCTTCCTTTGTCTGTCATTGTAGCTATAAAAGCCTTTCTCATTGCTTTTCACAACTGTTGCCAGTTTTATTTCCATCCGAGCTTTGACTTGTGAAATTCCTTCCTTCCTGGGCAGTATTCCTCCTGGACACTATAACGCCTTGCAGGCTTCAGTGTTTCTGTTTTGTGTGAGAGCTCCGTGTCCAGCCAAGCTGGCCCCTGCCCCACCTCCTCAGCCTCCTGCATGGCAGGATGGGCGATTCTTGAGCTTTGAGAAGGCTTTCCTTGAAGGTTACTTACAGACAATGAATGCTTTGCATATACACATTGTGTTTTAACTGACACTGCAGCGTATATAGTTCAAGATCCGTGACCTTTGAGGGGCTGTGTTGAATTGTGAGTGCTTACAAAGTCTTCACTTGTCTTCCATTACCTTTGCACAACAGCTATTAGTTGTCTTTCCCTTTGACTGACCTGTGATGGTGTGAATGAATCCACTATTTAAAAGTGACAAGACTAACTAAACAGGTTTGATTGCATTGACAATTTTTCTTTCTTTCATTTACAACTAAAGATAAGAGTATCTAATGTTACAGTCATGCAATTCAGCTAGTGTATTTTATTGAATATAGATGAATGTTTTTAAAGATGAATCTAAAAATTAAATCAGAAATATATTCTGAATGGCACATCCCCAGGTCCCGGAGAAAATTCTTTGTGTGTGTTTGTATGTGTACATATATAAAAGTATGTTTGGAGCTTGAGATGTGTTTGTCTTATAATGCTCATATCAAGCTATTTTAATGTTAAGAAAACAGCTGGTCTTTTGGAAACTTGTGTTAAAGATTTTGGTGATCGTTAGAGGAAGTGCCGTATATCGAATGGAGAACAATGCACATTTTATTACTTGAAATTAAAAAGTGCATGCATCATCTTTTCTAATTGCTTGTGTTTTGCAAGTTGGACAGAAACAGTATTTACTAAATGCACCTCCACATGGTCAAAGCATTCAGAAGTGGTTAGGCTGAATGACAAGATGTAGGGAGTAGGAGAAAAACATTTTCTGGAACCGTTAATGTTGTTTTTTCATCCTTCGTTCTTCTGATCAAAACATATCAGCAATACAGTGGTTTCTCTTGTTTTCCAACAAAATTTTCCATGTGAGTTAGTTGTTACTCTGTTATCCCTGAACAACAGGAGGAAAGGAACTCCTAAGTAGTCAGTGTGGGCTGACAGAGTACCTGGCCTTTCTCCGTTCCTTTGTGAGACGTTGATTGCCGTTGGAACACTTCCGATACTTTTCCAAGCAACAGGCAATTACCCCAGAGATTGACTTATTTGTGGACATTTTGTTGGTGGTTTTATGTCTTTAAAACTGTCCAGTTACAAAGTTTCCATTCACGTACCAAATTATTCTTCTGTATTTAGTTTTTATCAACACTGGTCTACCTCTGTGTGAGAGAATAAGTAATTTGGGGGCTGGTCTGTGATGTTAGGAGGAGAAAAAGCACTGCGTGGTGGTTAGGAAATCCCAGTCTGGGTGACACCCTGAGAACTGCCCATCATGTGATTGCTAATAGCCAAATAAACTCTCAGCACCTCTGACCAATCTAACCAAATATTCCTTGAGAGCCACTTAAGCAGCATTATACTGAGCTGCAATATACTGAATCAACCTAGAGCTGCAGGGAGAAGAAACAGAGTTTGTTTGGGTTTTTATTCTAAATCTGCTCCCATTTTATCCCCAGGCTTCTCTCACCATTTTTGTGGGAAACATAATTAGAGCCAAGGGTATAGGGAGACAGCGACATAAAGTTTGCATCACTTTACCTCTCTGCCTCTTACAGTTAGAAATCTTGTCCCTCATGGTCCCTTCCTTTGAAGTGAGCTTTTAACTAGATTTTTCCTGGTACATGTGTCACCTCTGCCTGGGTTTACTACTTTGATTTTCAGCTTGAGTATATCTTGATAACCTCATTGTATTCAAGGCATATCACAAGAAATCAGTAAAGCACTTGAGCATGACTCTCCTTTGCAAATGGAACAAGATTCAAAATCAAGCTTGGAGGAAAAGAAAAAAAAAAAAGTAGTATTTATTGTTCTCTTGGAGCTGATGATTACGAAGCTATCTAAAGGAGCAATAGGGGTTTGGGGCTTGGTTTTTTTTTCTTTCTTTGTTAAAATAGTAGACCCACTGAATAATAATATGCCTTTTATATTTAGGACTATTTTGAAGAGGAAACGGGTTTTAGATTTCATTGATTTAGTCCTTTCTTCCTTTGAGAGTAAACACAAATTTCTGTTGTCCTTGAAGACAATTGCAACCTGATACATTTTGGTTTGCTATCCTTTCAGGCTCTTATCAAGTAATGATTAATCAATTGCCTGAAGCAAGCTGCCAGTTTGTTCTTTTCTGGTTTGGTTCTTCGCTTTAACCTGCTGTCTCGCAGAGGTTGTATCAAATGATCTGAAATATTTTTTATCTGTCACTTTCTGAACGTTTGTGTTGGTATTAGAGTGTTTAAAAACATCCACCAAATCCTCGGTGCCTGTGTTTGCAAATGGGCAAAAACTTCCTATCACTTGTGGGCTTTGTGAAAGTTCTATGAAATATCTAGATAGGAACTATATTAGATAGGAAATGTTCCTTTTTTGATACACAGTTCTTAAATGCTTCAGATTTTGTTTGCTCTGTGGGCTCCCCCTTTAATATAGATAGTCTGAAGTGGGAATTTTGAGTCTATAAAAGAGTTGGGTAACAGGCGTTCATGGGCATAGATGTTATGAAATGCAGAGAAGCTTTTTCCTTCAGCGAAGTGATATTATTTTGTCAGTGGTGACTGCTTCCCTCACGTTTGTGTAAATGCAACTCTTTGAATAAGGAATTAAATCTTTAAATTGCATTATAAATGTATTTAGGGGAAAAAAGGCAGTATTCTGGTGTAAGTAAATATTTAGCAGATGGAACTCATGAACTGGCAGTATGAGAGCTGGGTTCTTGAAAAAGACCTGTGAAATAAACTGCCCTTTTGTGTCAGCCCTGACTATTGATTGATGATTACTGTGTGCCTGGGATGGTTTTTCAGTAACCCTGTAATACAAGCTCCACAAAGTGAGAATCTCCCCCAAACAATAAGGCATGTTGAATGATCAGTAAACTGAACACTCTTTATTGGGTGACTGCTACCCTGCTCCTTCAAGATTTTCTACGATTGATGCCCTGTACCAGACAGGAAACAGAACATCTGTTAACGTTGTCTTCATAACATAAAACGTTCACCACAGGAGATTGAACATCTTGAGTAGCAATGTACCTGTAAGACCTTTTCTTCTTTATAATAGTTGTTTGCCTGTAACGTGCTTCAAAGTAAATTTCAAAATCCATGACTCAGGAACGTTTATTCTGTGGGTTTTGGGGTTGGTTCTTTTTTTTTTTTTTGTGAAATGTCCCTTGAATACAGCAGGTCATTTGCTACAGTAATATAAATCAATGAATATACAATACATAAATTAATACATAATAAGCATATGATTTACTATGAAATGCAATACAGAGTCAACCTAAATTCCCAGCTTTCAAACTCATAAATCAAGTTTGTAATTCAGGAGTGGTTTAAAAACAAGGCTGTATTTATTCATTGTTCTCTCTGGTTATTTGTCTGGGAATACAGTTTCTCCCCTTTGCCTAAAAAATAACAGTTCTTTAACGTAGCCTGGAAGATAACAGTTCGTAGCTAGCAGGAAGCTATGAAAAAATAAAGAATAATGAGCAAGAAGTATTTTCTCCAGCGGAATTTCCCTAGAGGTAGTATCCAAAGTGAAACATCGTCCTTATTAACGGGCAGTATATAGCAAGCCCTTCCTCCCCCACCCCAAAAACTTACACGAGGACCCTTTTATAATTTTCATCTGAGTGTGTACAGCCAGCTAGTGCTGAGGAGAATTTATTTTAATCGTGATATCAAACAAATCAAGAATTAGATGTAGACTAGGAAAGTTTTTTTTAAGTAATGGAATCAGAAGCAAAAGAATTCATATAGGAGCGGTGCCTCATCAACTTTAACAAGCTGTTAGTACTGCTAGATAAGTAGCTCCTCTATTTGTGACATAAAAGGTGAGGATGACATTTCTCTTGGAAGATATCCAAAAGATGTAAAAATAAACAATAATTAAAGAAATTAAATTGAATTACAGTACGCTGAAGCACTTAAAGGTAGGCAAGTGTAGAAGTACCAGGCAGCATAGATGGGGTTGGGATTTGTTTCTATCAAGTCTAGCTTGTTTCTGTGGTGGTGTGGTTGCTCTTGTGGATGGGGCTATAAGCAATAGATGTCGTATTTCACAGGAATGATGCCTTTGATTAAGTAGTATTTTCAGAAGTAATGTGGGGAGACATGGTCTAGAGGGAACTATGAAGTTAACTTTCTTACTCTTGAAAAGGAACAGGGTTAAAAACTTTTCTTTAGAATTTTCCATTTGATAGTTTTAAACAGACTCTGCGTTCAGTACTGGTGACAGCGAGTCCGACTGAGTAATGCCAGGATTCCCAGGCTTTGCCATGGGGGTTTATAGTATTTAAATGAAGATTTTTGAATCCTCATTCCACTCTGGAAACCAGGCATAGTTTGGGATTTTGACTATCACAATACTTAAGTTGTGAATCTAACCTGTACGTTGAAAACCTCTTGTAAACCAGTAGACTTTATTACCTGCCCTGAGTGACTCCCTTTGTCAAAATTCTAAATTTAAGAGAGACTCTTCCATAGAAGATGCTTACACCTGCACCTAACCGATTTCTAAAACAGCTGTCATGGGTTAGAAGGAATCTGACTTCTCTCTGAAATCTCCACAGGGGTGTTTTATATAGTCGTGGCCTCCTCACTGTGTTTGTTCATATATCATATTAAAGTAATTTGGTAATTTGAATCCATGTTTGTCTTAATGGTGATTTCAGGTTGATCACTGAGTTACTGCATCTCCAATTAGCTTGCTGATGTTGTAGTAAATGACAGCTCGTTCACTTCCTGAAGTTCATATTCGCTTGCTTATCACGTTTAGCAAAATCCAAAGCAAGCTAATAGAATTGGATTATCCTGTCAAAATAGAATATGAAGCATGAAGTGGAAGGTGTAAGAAACCTCAAGAAAAAAATTACAGATGAATAAGCGTATCCCTGCAATGTTGGGTACCTTCACATTTATCAGTTCTTTGGAATGTAATGCCACACAACATTTAGAACACTTTATAGTCTGTCAGCCCTGTCTTGCAGGAAGCATGCAAAATCTTTCTAACCCAGGCAGTTTTATTTTGTTATTTAAATACTTTAAATCAATATATGCGCCATTGTATAATTCTCACAGCCTCTATTAAAAATTGTTGAGAATTTCTAGCCAGAAACTTTAAAACCTTTCAACACATTCTATTCAAGGGCCTGCTGTTTAAAAAAAAAAAAAAGTTTAGGCTTTTGTAGGAACAGATTTTATGATTTACCTTGGAGTGAATTTTTGTTAAAAAATCTCAAGGGTTGTGCTTGCATGATGATGCAAGACTTTGTGTGCCCACCTATTGATTTGTCCCTTTCTTGATCCAGAAAGACCACTTCTTGAACAGTTTCGCATGTGTTTCAGCTCCCGTTGTCTTTCAGGAATAAACTGAATTAGGCATGCGTGTTTATTCTGGTATCCAAATATTGATGTAAAGGACAGTCCCAAATCTATCCGCTTGAGGGCTAGTTAGTAATTATTCAAACAATTAATTAAATAATATTAATAACAATTAATAAATCGAGTAATTAAGACATACCATATAGTTTTTCATTGGTAGCCTTAAACTTGGTTCAGTAAACACTGAAAATCTCTTCTACCTTATGCTGCCAGACAGTTTTAAGTGTTTTTGCAACGCAGCTGGTAAGCCGGCAGCAAACCTCCTCTTCCTACCTGCGTATACAACAGCAAAACCCTGAATCTGTAATGGCATGCCAACGGCATTTCAGGGGAGACGTCGTGGCCCTGATGCATGAACCATGGGGCAGTATCCCAGACATAATCTTTTCTGCTTACTGTTTCATGACCACCCATCAGGAAATTCAATTTGACGGCTCTTGATTAATACCAGCTCATTGCATCTCTTTTCCATTATTTTCATAAGGATAACAATGTGTTTGAATATGTTATCCTCCAAGGAATGCTCATGAACCTTCTTTTACATGTAACCCGATTGCTCAATCTGCTACATTTTAACTCTCTATTTCTGTAGATTATCTTCCAGTTAATCTGAATTCCTTGTTTCTCATGAGTTATGACTGAAGAAGATTATTTTTTTTTTTTTTTTTTTCACTGGAACTTCAGTACACATATTTTGCTGTTGCAAGGCAAATTTAGGGAAGGCCTTAGGGATCACAGGCAGCCTTCATTATTGGTGCATCACCACTTCGTAGTCAACTGCATCTTTAATATCCAAGGAGATTTGTGCATTACAGTTTGTTTTCTTTCCTCTTGTTTTTAATAATTTACCTTTGAGAGTCTATTTACAACCATGTTGATGTGTGAATATCTGTTTGTCTGTCAAACTTTCAGATATGTGCAGAATGCAAGATATACATTAATTTTTTATTTGCTTCTTATGGAAGCCAAACTATAAACCGGCAGTCCTGAGCACAAGAGCCTTACTTCAGTGAATCCTAATAAAGGCAAGGGAGAGCATCAAGCTATGTGCCCGTCCAACCAGCTCCCTTAACATGAGTTAATATTCCTTGCTGAATTATTTCTCTGCCAGGAGAGACAACAATTTGGTTTTGTTTGTCTTAAAACAATACCCACACTCAAACTTTCTCTAACTTTGAATTTACAGTTGAGTTAGCAAAAGTGCATGCTGTTATGCACTAACCAAAAACAGAGGGTCATGAATAGCACATCAAAAAAAGGGGTCGTATCCATTAAAATATTGCAGTCTGAGATTGACTTGAAAATGATTGCAGGTTTTGCATGCTCTGAAATGGCAGTATGTAGGTGAATACTTCTTAAACGGTTTCCAAAGCTGTTGGAAAGGCTTTTGTTCCTAACTGTGGGTTGCTTCTTACTTTAGGACATTTCCTGATTTGTAACAGTTGTATTAGTTTGGTTTTATCCTTTAATTAGGGGATAAATATGGTCATGTAGCGTGTAGCTATAAACACCAGTATGTACTTTGTCACTGTTGAGCTACAATGTAGTAACAAACTGCTGATTTCCCCCCCTCCACACACCTCTATTAAGAGCAATGCCAATTGCAGAGCTATTTTTTTTCAGTATTCAAACTCATCTCTACTTTTTTAGGTAATTTAGCCTGCAGATGTACACAGAAAGGATATTACTGGAGAAGAGCAGAGTGGACTAGAAAAGAGAGGGGAAAGCATGAGATGGTGTCCAGATTTCTTTTAACTAAAGCTTTATATTAGTGGGGCCCAAATAACATGGTGGTAAGGCAGATGCAGGATCATGTTAAATTTGTGTTAGAAATTGTTAGGCTTGTCCACAGTCTGGAGGTCCAGAAAGTGAGGAAATAGTAAATAATTAAGTAATTGAAAACAGATGAGAGAGAGAATTAACCCTTTGCAGGAAAACTAGGAAAGGAAACTTAAAGGATTGGGAGAGCAAATGTGGTAGAAACCACTATACGTCTGAGTCAGAATTCTCTTTACCTTTATTTACAGTCATCTTCAATCAGCTTTGAAAAACTGTGATCAAATTTGTTAACAATATTAGTTCCAATATAAACTCTGTTTATAAATACAGATGAATACATATGTATTTTTCTTCAGCACCTAACTTGAAAACAACTGGGAGTATGTTCTTGCAAATGAGTTATTCCAGGCTTTCATCCAACTCTGACTAAATGTACAGTAGTAAATGCCATAAGAAATAGGAAATGGTGAAGAGTCGGACTGGCTCATGGAGAGTAATAACAAACAAGTACATTCCGGGTGGTTTGGGTCCTTTACGAAGGAAGGGATTGCATGCACTAAATGATGGTGATGATTCAAATAGATCATCCTTGGGGGGTTTTGTTCATAGTATTCATTGTGAATTGGTTTGTCGATGAAGGCATGCTAAATTGCAAAGAATGTGGCATAAAATTGTATGGGTGGGTAGAAGGTTCAGGAGACTTGGGGATGGCAGGAAAGAACCCTGAAATAATACTAGAAAATCAGAAATACTAGAGCTGTTACCAGGCAGTAACTGTAGTACTGCAGCAAAGCTAAGAGCAGGTAAGACACTTGTTTTTCTCAGATTGACCCTTTTCTGTTGTTATGAAAATGCTTCTGAAGCTGTACGTATGCGGTGCTGCATTGCACTGTTAGTTCTGAAACTGCCAGTCTGGGGTCCAAGAGCCCCAAAGGCGTGTTGCTCTGATACCCCACTGGGGTTTCTCTCTCCTGCCTTCCAGGGTGCCCAGTTTGCCCGCTGCAGAGAGCGTTGGGTATTAATGACCTCTTGCTGCAGCCTGTCCCTGTTGTAGCCACAGGTTGGTTGGAAAAGGTTCTGGTCAGTGTTTAGTGGATTTTTTTTCTTGCTGTGCCCCTCTGCCTTTGTAGTCTCTGGAAAGAGACAATACGTGAAGATACTCTAAAGCATTTATATTCTGGAAGAAAATAGAATACTAGGAAAAGAGCATTTTGAAGAAATAATGAACAGGCCCATATGACCTCTTGGTGCTTCCTGTGCTGCGTGTGTTGGACTGGGGGGGTTTGTTTAGTTTTTGCAGGAAGACATGCATGTATATGAAGGGGTGGCTGTAAACACATGAAGACAAGTGCTCTCGCACACAGTTATCGGGATTTTGTTACCTTACTGTTCTTTAGGAAGATTAAACCTTTATTTCATGGCTTAGTTTGAATCATCACATGTAGCCACCATGTTTTATGAATGGCAATCTGTATTTTCATACAATCTCCCTTCAGCTAGGACTTGTAGAGTCTGGCTTACAGTGAATTTCCAGATGCAATAACTTCAGAGCTTGTTTAGTTCAGTCTACGGTAGTCTTTCTGTTAGAAAATGTGACAGAATCTATCATCTAATCATAGCATGTCAGTGGCTAGTGGGTCCTAGTTCAGCCGTGACATTTCTTTTTTGCTTTCTCTCATCAGAGTGTGGGCATTTACTTTCATTACAGCCTGTGAAGTTGCAGAAAAATGAAATCTCTGTCAAGTGTGATCGAATGTGCAGACAGAACTGTCCAAAACCGAAAACATTGATTTTTTTTCTCCTTTAATTCTCTTTTCTGAAAGAAAGGTGTTTCTCCATGTGATTGGTTATGTGATGGTACAGCAAAGGCAGTTCTTGGGCCAATTTTCATGTGTGTCCACAAGAACCATCACTGGTAACTGTGGTGTCCAGCAAAACAGTATTAGCTGTGAAAGAGGGGGCTGTGTGTAATATTTTACCTCGGTAAACTCTTGAAATGGTATGTATGTATTGAAATGGTATGTTCTGTATTCAAGGTATTTGGGAGTCTTGGACTACCAAAAACTGACATAATTTACATAAATCTTAGCACTTAGAGGTGCTTTCCATAGGATTTTCCTCTGGAAGGGATGGTTGTTGTCCGTAGTTTCTTTCAAGGTACACGGTAAGGTGAACAGTCGTCATCTTTTATATACACTTGAAATGTGGTTTCTAAGGAATATCTGGAACTGTGTAACACGAGTCTGACCCCAGATTTCTTAAGGAAATTTTACTTGTGGAATAAGAACTGATATATTGTCAAAGACGTCCACAAAGAAATCTTCTTCTTTGTATTTGGGAAGATACATGACTTTCTTAGTTTTTAAGGCACGATTGAATGGTGCAGGAAATAAACTAAACTTTGACGTGGAAACCATTTCTTTCAGTAAGAATTGACTGTTCAGCTTTTTAAGCTGAAACATCATGGATGGGCATGGACCCTGTTAATTCTGGACATTTTGGATCCAGCGCCTTCTTTACTGTTATTACTACTGATTGGAGATAATGTGCTGGGACTCCCCAGACCACCTGAAGCCCAGACCTCCAGTACTGGTAGGCAGAGGACGGTAATGTCGTGTGAGTTGGCGAGCAAAGGGAGCCAGAAATTTGTAGCTGTTGTGAATATACATAAGAAAATTATCTCTAACATTTATCATGTCTGCCAGTGACGTTAGTTGAAATTCCATCATGATGGATTTCAGTGAATTTCTGGATGATAAATGAATCTTAGGAAAGGCGAAACTAAGGAGAAATTTAGAGTCTTGGGGAACAGCTTAAGGGAATTCAAGTGTTCCTCCTCTTTGAGAGAGCCAGCAGTGCAAAAGGAGCTACGAAGGTGTTTGTGGAAAGAGGTGATGAGTAATTGTAATGCTGGAGGTTGCAGGGACCCCTCTGGGAGGGCAGCCAGGGCTGCCCTGTGCCGGACACAGCCGGTTCCAGCCGGTTCCAGCCAGCTCCCTAGCAAGCCCCTGCAGGGCCCAGCGGAGCCCAGCCGTGGAGCTGGTGGTGCCTGTGTCAAACGCTGCCTAAGAAAGGGCAAACCGTTGCACAGCAGGGAGGAGTGCGGGGAAAAAGTGTGAGAAACAGCCCTGCCAGCACCAGGTCCAGGGGAGGAGGACCCGCTGCAGGCCCCGGCGCAGGGGACCCGCTGCAGGCCCCGGCGCAGGGGACCCGCTGCAGGCCCCGGCGCAGGGGACCCGCTGCAGGCCCCGGCGCAGGGGACCCGCTGCAGGCCCCGGCGCAGGGGACCCGCTGCAGGCCCCGGCGCAGGGGACCCGCTGCAGGCCCCGGCGCAGGGGACCCGCTGCAGGCCCCGGCGCAGGGGACCCGCTGCAGGCCCCGGCGCAGGGGACCCGCTGCAGGCCCCGGCGCAGGGGACCCGCTGCAGGCCCCGGCGCAGGGGACCCGCTGCAGGCCCCGGCGCAGGGGACCCGCTGCAGGCCCCGGCGCAGGGGACCCGCTGCAGGCCCCGGCGCAGGGGACCCGCTGCAGGCCCCGGCGCAGGGGACCCGCTGCAGGCCCCGGCGCAGGGGACCCGCTGCAGGCCCCGGCGCAGGGGACCCGCTGCAGGCCCCGGCGCAGGGGACCCGCTGCAGGCCCCGGCGCAGGGGACCCGCTGCAGGCCCCGGCGCAGGGGACCCGCTGCAGGCCCCGGCGCAGGGGACCCGCTGCAGGCCCCGGCGCAGGGGACCCGCTGCAGGCCCCGGCGCAGGGGACCCGCTGCAGGCCCCGGCGCAGGGGACCCGCTGCAGGCCCCGGCGCAGGGGACCCGCTGCAGGCCCCGGCGCAGGGGACCCGCTGCAGGCCCCGGCGCAGGGGACCCGCTGCAGGCCCCGGCGCAGGGGACCCGCTGCAGGCCCCGGCGCAGGGGACCCGCTGCAGGCCCCGGCGCAGGGGACCCGCTGCAGGCCCCGGCGCAGGGGACCCGCTGCAGGCCCCGGCGCAGGGGACCCGCTGCAGGCCCCGGCGCAGGGGACCCGCTGCAGGCCCCGGCGCAGGGGACCCGCTGCAGGCCCCGGCGCAGGGGACCCGCTGCAGGCCCCGGCGCAGGGGACCCGCTGCAGGCCCCGGCGCAGGGGACCCGCTGCAGGCCCCGGCGCAGGGGACCCGCTGCAGGCCCCGGCGCAGGGGACCCGCTGCGGGGCAGGTTTGTCCTGAAGGAGTGCAGCCTGCAGAAAGGGCCCACAGTGGAGCGGGTGAGAAGAGCGCAGAGGAAGGAGTGTCAGGGAGGACCTGTTCTGGACTGACGGCAGCCTCCCAAGAGTTCTGCCCATGGCAGGAAGTGGTGAGCGATCTCCCTGCCTCCATGTCAACCCAGGGTCCTGTCGCGCTATCCCCTCCCCATCCTGGTGAGGAGGGTGAGTGAGAGAGTGACCAGAGGGATGTCTGGCAGCTGGCCATGGTCAAACCCTCCCCATCAAGAAATGGAGATTAACCTCCTTGGGAAAAGCAGGGGGTCTTCTAGACCGGATGGAGGCGAGATCATGGAGAGTGGTTACTTGTTTTGTGGGTTTGTTTTGGCTTTTTGGGGTGTTTTTTTGTTTTCATGCAGGGATATTCTCCTACATTTGTAGTTTTTACTTTGGTAGTTTGTGTGACCTGTTGACTCAGAGACTGCAGATTTAATCTCTAATCTGTTTTCCCTTATTTCTGAGGTATTTTGTGTGTTTTAAATGATCCAGACTGCTTTGGGTATTCCAACAAAAATATTTAAGGAATTGTACCTTAAATTTTAGAAACTGAGTTTCAGTTACTTGGAATTGAGGTCCTTTTTAGTGGGAACTTGGCTTCATCCCCACTCATCTCTCCTAACAGCAAGATATGGGTTTAAGCTTGGCTCATAGTCTCAATAGAAAAAACATACAAACATGTTGCTGCTGAAAAATTTGGAGTTTTTTTCATTCACCATAAATGCAAAGCTATTTTAATTTTCATTATTCTGATCATATAATAATGCTAATGTGTACAAATAGTATGGTAAAGTAAGTTCCCTCTAGGATTTCTGAAGATACTTGAGATGATGGGTGCCTGTCCTTGGTTTTTTCCCTCCTCATTGGACGTAAATACAGCATCTGTGCAAACAAGGTTATTTTTGTTATTCTCTCCAGTTTTCCTCAGTATAAAGACAGTTGTGTTTTATCTAATGCAGGAGGCGTTAAAAGAAAATAACAAAAGAAGAGAAATGGAGGAGAAGACGAAGAGAGCCAAATTGGCAAAAGAGAAGGCTGAACGAGAGAGACTGGAGCGACAGAAGAAGAAGCAGCAGTTGATTGATATGAACAAAGGTAAGGCATCATGTTTAGTAGAGAAGTGTGTTAAGAGAAGAAGAAAGTAAGGAGTAACAAGCTGAAGGCTGTTCCTGATCGATGTGAAAAATACTTCCTGTCTGTTTGGAAAGCTGAAAAACAGTTAATTTTTCCAGTGAAAATTCTGTTTTGTTTTAGCCTGCCTGATTGCATAGTTCCGTATCTTCCATTTAATATGTGTAATGTTCCTTTCAAGGTGTTTTGTTGTGAATTATTGGCTCATTTCAGCAGTTAAATCCATATTTAAAAAAACAAAAATCAATTACTTCCAAGAAGAAGTATCTGACTTGCTTTGTTGTTAATTTCATTCAGTAAACATCTCTACAATCAAGGTACTGTGGCAATTAACATCTTTCTTTTTGGGCTTGGAGGCTCCATGTTATAATGGATGTTCTCCCAACAGTCCTATTAGGAGCTGGAAAATCTGGTTGAGCTTAGAGCCGAAGTACAGGTTGACATTTCAGCATGATAAAAAGCAATGCGTTGAGCTTGTCAGCTGTGAGAATATTGTATTTTACATGAGGCCTAAGAGAGAAGATAAGAAAGCAGGAGGAATCAGGTGGTCCTGATGTTGATGCTGTGCAGATTTCTGGAAGGCCCTAAAGTACAGGCTTTATTCTGTACCTCTTTGACTCCAGAAGGCAAACAGAGGTGGTAAAACTGTACATTGGATTGTGCAAGAAATTACTGAAGGCTGCAATTTGTTGTTCATTTTCCATGACTTGGTGTTAATCTGCTAATCTGATCCAGCTGTAGAAGGCTTGTCCTCTTTGCCCAGTTAACTCTTTACCCACTTAAGACTTAACAATCTTAACAAGTGCATAGTCATGGAAAAAAGCTGTTTGGTTTTTGGTTATGATAAACTTTATGGAAGGTGGGATGATGTATTAACTATTGTGTAAGGGTGATGTTGTAGTAAACCATATAATTATGACAAACAAACGTAGTGCTCTGTTGGTGATTGATGGAATGCGGGTAAATTCAGAAATAACAGTGCCTTTCAAGGGCATATATACAGCATCTGTAAGGTCAGATTATAGAAGGGTGAAAAATACTGGAGAAATACTGGACCAGGCAAACTGACCCACTCCAGTATTTAAAAGGATGACTGTGGAGCCATAAAAAGACAAGGTATGGGTCAGAATTACCATCCCTGGTAAGGAGGTAGTTCAAAAAATATTGTCTCATAGTACTTATGATACTGTTTGGTGTTGTGTGTCTTTAGAATGCCAGTATTTCTGACACACCAGTAAATTGCCCATCACTAGTGAAAATCTGACTTGTGCATGGACAGCCAGCCCTCCAGGAACATTAGCCAGCCTATCTTCCCTTCCTGTTTGGCCAAGACATTTCTCTAGAAACTTCAGTTCCGCTTACAAATACATTGTCTATTTAAGCACTACTTTGTCAGTCCAGATATTATTTACAATGATTTCAGCAGGTAGTGCCTTGTTATCTTTATTGATACACATCCATGAGTGTAACAGGTTTGTGCTTTTTTTCTCCGCAGTAATTTCATGGTTTAAATTTGGTAAAAATGGGCAACCCATATAAAAAACTGCAAAAACAAGGAAGTGGACAAAGTGAGAACAAGTTTTATTTACAATGGAAAAAGAATCTTTCTTCTATGATCACTTTATATGTACTATTAATTCTATTTTAACAGATCATAAATTAGATTTGCTATTGCTTGCTGATTGTGATAAATTCTTTTCCCCAATACTTTATTCTTTGCATTCTGAGTTTTAAAAATGAATTTATATTAATGTACTCTTATTTGAATACCGTGACAGAAAACAAATTATTTATGAATAATCTGTTAAAAATTCTTTTGTGTTCGTGTACATCACTTTGCCACAAAGCCTCAGAGTTTTGCTGTTTATTTGATTGGTTTTAAACGGACTTACCTAGGGCTGGTTTGGAGGGTTTCCGCAGTGGTAACACAAATCCTATTATTTTTGGCCTTGCCAAAATGGTAGTGACACTATGTGGAATATACTGTAGCATAAGTTTTAGTGAACAACTCTGTTGCTTTGTATAGATGACAAACTTAAGTTTCATACCATATAAAGATTCTTATAATAGTTTCAGTTTAACTGTAAACAAAATATAACATTTAAATACAGGTGATGCATAAATACATTTTCTGTATTTTATTAGGATGTTTAATGAGACTTTTCTAGTCCATTCTTTCAGCATTTGCTAATCTTTCCAAAGACCAAAAAAAGTCCTGTGTAATATGGACAGGCACTTTTCTGTGAGTGGGGTAAGAAGAAATTAAATATCACCCTCCCCTCTAGCTGTGTGCTTGAAGGTAGGCTGAGAGAGGTTGGTTTCAACTACCACTTAGGTCAGTGTAACCTGACATGTTTTATTAGCTGTTGGAAAGGAGAGAAGCCCACTTGGATACTACTGTCAGTGACCGGATCTGTGTTTAAGGGCCATAGCTAACAGTTGGAAGTTACACCTTCTTAGATTGTTCCAGCTCAGTCAGTGAGAGCATGCCTGTCTACATCATTTTTAAGCAGGTGAGGATTAGACCATGTTAGCAGCAACACAGATGCCTCGGTGTACTGACAGCATTTTGCTTTTCATCATGAAAGATTTTTCCTATCGAGAGATACAACTAAAGTTTAATTTTGCGTTCTATTTCTTCTTTACTGAAACTGCGAATTTATGAATAACTGTACATGGCCAAATGTACTGAAACTGCCGTTTCAGTAACTACTCTTTCTGAACCAATGACACAGGGTTAGTTTAATGCTTCTAAAATATTTTGTCCAACTTTTTAATAAATTGGAATCTCCCTTTTGCATATTACAACTCTGTTGCCATGGTAGGAGGCGAGGGGATAGCTCCATCCCCACTGGATTCCACGACATTGATATTCAATTATCTGTTTTTGCCAAGTAACCATTTTTTTTCTTTATACACCTACTTCTGTATGCTCATTGCTGCTTATATAAATAGTTTGTAAATTTTTCTAAGTGAATGTGACACAGAAGACTTCGAGGAATGAGGCCGATGTCCTCTCAAGCTGTCATTTTGACAAGGTGATTTTCACCCAAAGGGTGTTTTAACCTAACTCACTTCCAGTTATTTCTCTAGCTGCATCTTCAAGAATAAAATGTTAACACATTGCTACAGCCTTTCAAGTCAGAGCAATGGGGTTCCTGCACTTCCCAACCTTATAGTGTGTATTTCTGTAACAAGTGGGGGTTTTTTTTAGCTGTCACCTGGTTATGCAGCTACAAGTGCATTAATATTTTAGTTGTTGATGTAAATGAGATGTTTTGGACATAAAAGGCTGTGGAATGGTTTGAGTCAAAGGAAACTTTTGTGACTTTCTATAAAAACAGGGTGATGGACGAGGCATTACGTAGTGCTCAACTTACGGAACACCTCAAACCTTCTGAGAAATATTTTCAGAATTTAACACCATTTTCCCCTATTTGTGACATGCTCAAGCAGTTTTGAGGAAGATATTAATATACTCATATGAAACTGGTTGTTTAAAGACAGAATAAAAATTACAATTAAAAAAACTATCAAAATTGTTAGAATTGCTTGAATTTGCCCAAGAGAAGTAAATTTTTGAATTGTCATAGAATTCTTCCTTTAATGCTTTTCAGAATAAATTTTAAACTGTTCGTAAAGTGTATTTCATATATCATTGATTTAAAACTACACCTTAAAGCAATTTACAGTGAGACCTGTGGTTTAATATTAAAACTGCCATGTTAAAAATCCTTACTATTAATATGTATTTCCCATTATGTAGTCCCTGAACATCTCTCACCGCTCTGTGATGCGGGCAAAACCAGAGGAAGACATCCTGGCAGCTGTTGTCCTCTGTTCCTTCCAGATGATACTGCTGCGGATGGTCAGCTCCACCTCCTCAGCTGTAGCTGTAGGACTTGGGAGTGTTTGGTCCTTCTTGCTGCTGTTTTCACTCTGCAGTTATTTATGCATCTGTTAGTTGTATTTCTTGGACTAGTAAGGTTCTTTTGATTGCCTGTTTTCCTGGTGCAGTATGGAGATACAGAAAGACTTCAGTGACTTACCCATACACCTAGAGCTAGATCTTAAATTTCACGGTCTAAATCATGAGCCATTCTTTTTCATTATGGGAGAGGAGTTCTGTAGGAACAGGGCTTAACGGGCCCTTCTCTTGCCAGCATTCACTAGCTCTGTGGAAAGAGGACGTTCTTTACAGCTGTTTTTCAGCAGCGTTTCCTGTTTCTGAGGGCTGTAGCAGACTGGGTTATGATACATTTTTACGTGGTCTTTCATGACTTCCATCTGACTTAACATCTGCAGAATTCTTGCTGCAGTGCTTCCGTGTGCATATCTGAACAAGAGGGAGAGAAAGAACTGAAACGGCTTTCTAGGAGCTGAAAAGCGTATAACAGCAATTCTGATGCAAATGTTATTTAATCAGAAACAGTTTTGCTCTTCATTATATCTGATTACCATGGCAATTAAAATCACCTTTTAACTAGCAGTATTAGGATAAAAGATAGCATGAGCTTCCTCAGTCCCAATTAGTATTGAATTAATTGTTTTGAAGACATATTAACATTCTCCCCTAATGCAGATGAAGATAATGGAAATGAAGTTCTCTGCTAGTGTTGATGGATATTGCTACTTTCCCTTTTCAAGTACTCTCATGTAAGAATTCATAGGCTGTTCATCCAGACTGGTACGCACTAGTATCAGCAATAACTGTGGTGTTTCCTTGAACCGTTGTTACACTTGCATTGACTGTTGAGGATACAATTCAAGGTTACTTTTGCTACAGTTTTCTAATGATTCTGTTCTTTCCTGATTGTTATGTCTTTCCTCTGTGTCCTTTAGCATAAACAGAAATCCATACTAAGTTTATTACGAGATACATATTATTTTGTAAATGGCTTAGCCTTAATCCTTTGAATTTATAAATTGGCTAGTGATTGCATGGGGTACCTGGAGAAATAAAACTTATTTACATTCCACAGATTATTAGTTTATGGTGCTGGATGCCAATGAGGCAAGTGTTACAATTCCTTTGGGAAGTCATTATCTTTCATACTGATGTCGATGGTCTGTTTGAATATGCTGCACTCTTCCTGAAATACAGCATTCACAGGAAAAAAGTAGATGGAGAGTTGCGTTATGCTTAAATGTGAGCATCTATAGAACCAGGACGAGGTTTGATTTTTCTTATTCAAAGCAATTATGCATGAGTTGCTCAAAATTTTTTGAGGTATCTTTATGCAGGAGTTTGAAGCCATCTTGAGAACGGGAGTGGGGAGGGATGTCAAAATTACTATAACTATTATTAACATGGGTCAACAGCATCTCATCAGAAATGCAAATAGATATGAGCATGGACAGGAAGTTGGAAAGAAACTGCAACTTAAAATTTAATCTCACCTTCTAAAATTTTGCAGTGGAGAAATTTGTGTTTGTAAACAAAATAGGGCATATGGTACCTTCCAAGTAAACTGATTTAATGAGGTAATTTGTCAGGGGAACAAAAACGTTAGACTAAAGTTGGGATAATTACAGGTGAAGAAAGGCAGAACAATTGGATTTTTTTCTCCTAAAAGTAGGTTTCTTGGGGAAACTTTTTTTGAACTTTTTACTGAACAGTAGGAAGTCATAACTTTGGGTAGTTGTCAATCCAAATTCAACTTTCCTTTTCCTTGGAGAAATTATTCTTATTTCCAAAAGCAGTTGTTATTAGGTTAATGAGGTTAATTTTGAAAATACTTGTAATATTGTTTATCTCAATGTAATTGCTATGTAACATTATGTTTGTCTATTTTGTAGAACTTCTAGTGTTAAAAAGCATTTCTGAAACAATTAAGTACTTGATCAACTAACTTTAGTATAGGGTTTGTTTGGGAATCACATGGCAAGAACTATTGCATGTAGAACTATTGTGAAATGGTATTTTATTTGACTATAATGGTGGGAAAGGTTGGTGACTAAATTCTATCTTAGTGGAATATTTATGTTTTTCTGTGATTTGTAGTATCTATTTTCTAATAGAACTCTTAAGATGCTGCCTTTGCAAGAGTAGTTTCCCAAATTTTGTAGGAAAAAGTATCGTGTTGATTGAGCCTCTTCCTACTGTATGCTATTAAACATCCTCCCATTGTTTAACAGTAGTGTACCTAAAGTTAACTTCATAAATTAAATAATGATAATTTGCCTATATATATCATAATGGATCTTCACTAATAATTTTCCATGTAAGTTATTGAATAATGAAAAGTGACAACACTTCCACAAATGCTAGCGCAGTCTTGTACCTCAATACAATCATCGTACTTAAAGGTAATTTAAAAGACGAATGATAAGGCGATGTCTACTTAAAAGGAAAAGTTATGTAAGGCACCAAAGGACATTTATTTTAATGATAAAAGCCTATTTCTTGTCAAATGTAGAGATCTAAATTTAATTAACTTGAACGTTACGGCGTTGGTTTCAGCGGTTCTTTGTTAGCTGTATAATCAGACTTTCAACTTGAAATTGCTGAGTTGAAATGAGTTGCACAATGCACTGCAAGAAGATTTAAAAAATACTAAATGTACTGCATTTCATTTTTTCGAATGTGCACCAGAGACAATGACTCTGCTTCTGTATTGGTATCTAGAATATACATTTTTGTGGAAAGCAGAAAGTAGAAATATGGCTGGGTTTTTTTAGACACTGTCAGATGGGCAGTTATCCCAGGTAACAGTGAACTTTGCAGGTCTGGAAATTTAGATTTTAAACCTAGAGAGACATCATTCGTTGTCATATTCCATAAGGTGAGAGCCATAGTGTAGAACATGTGTCTTCAGAGAACAGAATGTTCGACTTCACCATATAAAAGATGATTTTCAGAGAGTCATCAGAAGCTAAAAAACAAAATATCTCTTTAGACACTGAAATACTGTAGTAATGAGAGAACTACCAACTAGAAAGTTTGCAGAAAAGTCAAAGAACTGATAGTTGGCCTGTACCAGTATAACAAAACAGGTTACTGTATTAATGAGGAAATTTATATTCAAGGTTGGGCTCTAGATGATAAATGGTTCTGAAACTCTGAGTGGTTTCTGCTATCTTCTGCATTTTTGTAACAATATACTCTGTAATAATTGTTTTGAGTGAAGTTTTCTGTGTTGCAGGGGGCTCGATTCCAGGTAAATCCTGTGACATGTCAGGGTAACAGATTTCCTGTTGGGTTACACATCTAAATTCTGATAAGTTTTGATGTTTGTGTTATGTTCAGGTTCCATACTTGTCCAGTCCACCTGACATTAGTTAATTGTCATGGAAAACAACGTAGGTTTCTGGGCCACTTCGGAATCTGTGTAGAAAGGATTCAGAAACACAGACAAGTTACAGCTTGACATTTGCCATGGCATTTTTCTGTATACACGCTCTTAGTAGGAAGAGTCCTGAAATAGCATGCTTGACTTTCTAACCCCTATTGAAAAAGCAAATTCACAAAATTGAAGCTTAATAAAGACCCTTTGAAGAATTCCCAGTCCCCCCACCCCCTCCAAACTGGATGTATTGTCAGGTATCATGCTTAAAAGTACAGTTCTGCAGTTTAGTCTGAACTATTTACTTCCCTTTTTATGAGATTATATGTGTGATAAAAGTGAGCGTATACTGATAGGGCTGTCAGGAGCTGGCCAAGAATTCTTTCAACTATTTGATGGAAGATAATTTTCTATTATATGGGCATGCAGCTGTTTTTGCACTAAAATAAAATGTAGATTGAAAAAGTCTTCTTTCTTGCAAACTCTGTAACAAGAAAAGGTCAGCTACAGAATTTTTCTTCTAAAAGGTGGAAAGGCTCATATAAAGCAGTTACCATCTGATGAATGTTTTGTTATATGTCACAAAGAGGTTTCTATGTGACGTATTTGACTTTGTAATCGTCATCCCTAAATGAATCTAGAGATCAACATTGGTCACTTCTGGTTCTGCCACTGAAAGGTGTTACTTTTTTGTAACATCTATTGGCTAAAATTGGTTTAGGACTTGGAATAATTTAAATATACGTTGAATGATATCACTACGGGATTAAAGAATAACAGTGTCATGGTTTAACTTCAGCCAGCAACTAAGCCCCACAGATCTGCTTGCTCGCTCCCCTCTGCCCGATGGGATAGGTGAGAGAATCAGAAGAGCATAAATGAGAAAACTTGTGGGTTGAGATACTATTAATAATTTAATAAAATTTGATAGGTAAAGCAAAAGCCACCCACACAAGCCAAGCAAACAAGGAATTCATTCACCACTGCCCATGGGCAGGCAGGTATTCGGTCAGCCCCAGGAAAGCTGGGCTCCATCACATGTAATGGTAACTTGGGAAGACAAAATGTCCTAACTCTGCAAGTCTCCCCCTTCCTCCTTCTTCCCTAGCTTTATATGCTTAGCATGACCTCATACGGTTTGGAATATCCATTTGGTCAGTTGGCGTCAGCTGTCCCGGCTGTGTCCCCTCCCAACTTCTTGTGCACCTCCATCGAACTCACTGGTGGCATGGTGTGAGGAGCAGAAAAGGCCTTGACTCTGTTAGCTCTGCTCAGCAGTAACGAAAACATCCCTGTGTTATCAATGCTGTTTTCAGCACAAATCCAAAGCACAACCTGTACAAATCCAAAATTAACTCTATCCCAGCCAAAACCGACGTAGATAGTGAAAAACAAACAAACAGAAAAACAACCCCCAAAAAACCTCAGCAAGATTATGTAAGAAATCCCCCTTCCTCTAAATGGGTTCCCAAGGCTAGTTTCTTCCCTAAAATATGGGAGAAGTTGTTCAACTATAAGCAATTTTCAAAGGAAAAGTATTTTCTAATGCTAAAAGCATTGTTGATTTTGTGCTACCTTATCTATCTGCTAATCACACAAGTTAAAAGTTGCTGCAGTGTAGCCTTCAAACAGCAGTAGAACTTGATTGCAGATGGATTTAGTTGGTCATTTTCCTTTTGTTTTGAGCTGCACAATCTTTTCCTTTCCACATAGAGGCAATGTCTTCCCATTTGTTACTAACTAATTCACATTAAATTCTATTTTAAGTTTAGTGAAAAGTCATCCTTGCCAGGGGCCTCGTTCAGACTGGGGCCCTGGGGTAATGCTGATGCATTTCCATTAAATACATTCCTGCTGAAGTACACCTTGACCATTGTGACATTTTCTGTGAATGAAAAAACGTACACATTTCAAAAGTTTTCCATAACCTGCCAGTACAATGAAGCACATTTTTTTTTATCATTCTATTAACTTCATGTAAACCTGAGATCAGGCTATCACAAACAATGAGCTTAACTAGTATGTAAGCAAGGGTTTGCCTTGTTTTGTAAGCTGACGTGAGGTATAGGTTCTCGTAGCAGTCATACTGTCCTAACTCATTCTCTGTTAATTAAAGAGTAAATAACAGTCATGAGACTGAATTCTAGTACAATATGCTGAGGAAGATGGCTTCCTGAAGAGATTTATTATGCATGCAAAATGAATTTAACAAATGAATAAAATGCAAATTATATGAGAACACAAAACCACACTTTCTAAAAGATCCTGAAAACTGACATTTTTAAGTGAATATATTGCAATTAAATTCTGGTAGTGATTATGAGTTAAAAGTCCTGTTTAAAAGTTTATACAGGACACACATTAGACTTAGGAAAAGTTCTTAAAAGTTTAAAGCAAAACAGTGTAGTGCAAGATGTGAATAGAGATACAATTCTGAAACCATTTGGAGAAGCGGGCAGATAGACAGCACATGTTACCAACGTGGTGTTTGACTGGACTCTTTCAGTAAGGGCCCAAATTTGTGAAAATTTTCCTGGGAAGTTCCTGTAAAATTCTGTCTAAATGGCTGTGCAGTATGTGCACTTTTTATTTACTTGTAATTTTTATTTGTTTCTATTGACTTGTAATTACAATTACTGTTTTTGTAATACTGAGTACAAGAAGTTGTGCACGTGCCTTTACTGACTTTAAAGAAAGTGCCCTAGTAAAATATCTATTACTGTAGTAATCAGTGCAAACAAGTAAAAGGGAGGGCAGCAAAGCACTCCAGAAGCAAAAGCGTGTTCCTGGAGCCTTAGCTGTGAATGTGAACTGAAGAAACCGAACAGGTAGAAGGTGGATCATGTTTTAGATGCATGGCCTGAGCTCTGTTGTGGCTTCAAGTGAAGTCCTAAGTTATTCGAGTAACTTAAAAAGCCTAAGCTACTTTATTGTTTCGTTTTATCATCAATAGTGCTACCCCAGTTCTTATATTTAAGAACAGTAGTAGTTATTTGGATTTTTTTTATGTCCTAATCAAAATAGCCTCCTTTCCAGTGCAAACTGAAAAAGCAATCATCATAAAGGTCCTGGAAAAATCTGTTACAAGCTGCTTATTCCTACCTTTTTTTCTAGAAGATAATATGCTAAAGGCTAAGGTAAAACTCCGTGCAATACAGGACACAAAAAGAAACGGAAATTGGTCTCACCAAGTTTCTAATTCTTCCAGTCTAAATCAGAAAGTTATGCTTCTCAATCCCTTCTCTAGTATGTACGGAACACTTTGAGCTGGGGAAAACATGACTGGTTAGTGCATGGAAATATAGCTGACATTTGGAGACAATGTTTAGATAAAACCTCTTCCAAATTTACTTTAGGGACCTCACTTAAATGTACTCTTTCTTTGTGTTGTGTGATGAGGAGAGGGAAAAAAAGTTTAAATATTTCCATACTTTTACTCAAAGAAAAAACAAGGAAGTAATATTTTAAAAGGCTTTTTGAAATAGCTTGCAGGAAGTGAGCTTGTCTTTAGGAAAATGGTTACTTGTCTTCTTGAAGAAGGTAAGGACCTATTTTTAGGACAATTTGGTATGATCATTTAGAGGCGAGAAACTAAAACCTCCCATGAAACTGAAATCATCAGAACCTGCCACTATCACAGAAGCAAGTTCAAGAATGCCTACAGAATCAGAGGCAACCCAAGAAGTTAAATATTCCCAGCTTCAAGTCTATGGAAGAGCTCTGATTTTATGTACGTTTATTGTTCACAGTTCAGGTTAGTCCCAAGACAGGGCACTACCACAGGTTTTCTAGGGGGATCTTTCAGCAGTTCTCTCCTAATTGCCAGGATGACTTTAAAAGCCTCATAAGCTGCAACAGACTAAACACATTTCAGTTACCAATACGAAATTTTAGCAGAAGTTACCTAAAAGAAAAATAAGACAAGACAGTAAAACCTGTTGTCCCAGCACAGCTTTTATTGCTTCTCAGGCTAGCAAAGGAATGATACTTCATCTGTCTATTTTTTGTCAGCTTGAGTTTTCATTTTAATCATATGAGTTATAAATAGAAAAGAACTTTGTTTTGCACTTAATATTGAGAGGTTGGGGAGTTGGGGTCTCTCTTTAATGTTTAGATAAGCTTTATCAGGAAGTGATTAGGGAAGTAATGTCGACAAAAAGGATTCTAAATGTAACTTAAGGTGCGTGATTCGTGGGGTGCTACCAGTGATAGCAAAGGGACGTATTTTATCTACATCTCCCTGTTGAAATGGTTCCTCTGTTTCAGAGGAGCTCTGAGAAAATGGCTACAGGAGCAGGTTAAGGATTGCATTTGCTCCGTGAAAAATAAGATAAACATTTGTCATCATTGTCAAGTTTTTGGTTTGTACCTTTATAATGCAGTCCTCATGGTTAACTAAGCAATGTACAGATTTTGCTAAAAAAAAATTAACCTACCTGTACTGAGGAATCTTAGTTCTACATCTGTGTCAGATAGAGTCAGAAGACAGAGCAAGAGCAGGCTGTTTCGAATGATTTTTAAAAATGAAGTTATTTTAATCCCCGTGCTGGGTTCCAGGGGTAGGTTAAATGTCAGCTCCCTAAACTTACCTGTGTTGGTTAAAAGACCTGATGTGCTTGATAAGTTCTATCTCTGGACTCTAACTGCTTGAACTGTTTTTACTCAAATTCCCATACAGGGATACAAGTGACATAAGGCAGACAGAACAGCAAAGCATCTTGATTTTTTTTTTTTTTTTTTTTTTTTTACATTTCCTATCTTAAGTATTTGCCAAGGAGAGATTTCCATGTAAGGAGGTTGACAATTAAAAAACTTAAGTATACATACAAAGCATAAGGGAGGCTCAGTCAGTGATAACATAACTTGTCTAAAAGCGTGGCTGAAACTTTTTGTCCTTCATGTATTGATTATTGGGTTTTGATTTCACATTTTACAAAGGGAGGCTTAAGGATTGTGTAATACTCTTGCAGTTTTTTATGCACTAGTATTCCATATGCAAAGGCACATTTACATTAATTTTACCTGCACGTTTGAAAAGAAAAACGCTTGCTCAAAAGTAAAGGTTTAGTTCACGGCTACAGGTACTCAGGAATTGTGTTCTTCAGGCTGTACCTTATATGGCAGCCTAAGCACTAGTAGTTGGGGTCTTGCTCACTCATTCCCTGTTTTATCATGTACCCTTTTTAAATCCATGCCATCAATAAGGAGCTGCAGATTGATGCTTTGGGTAGAGTCGGTTGAAAAGATAATGGGACTTCTGCTCCTGCTATTGCCTGTGCTATATCATATAATTCCTTTCAGTATGTTTTTGTTTTGTCCTTAATCTCTAGACTTCTTATTCCCATAGTCTTGTTTGGAAATGCATTCTAGAACATAATTTTTGATTGCAAAGATACTTCCACGGGCTCAGCTTAAATGTGTTCCTGTTCGCTGCTGTACCAAAACCAGCCCTCTCTTGGGGAAGTTATCTATTGGGATGAGTTTTCTCTCCTGGGACTTTGCAGATTCTAAGCACAGGAGGAGGTGGTTGTATCTCTTTCCAGTGGCTGCTTTACGTAGTCTGAACAAATCGTGCTGCCTTAGGCGTTTTCTGTTAGAATCCACTCCCCTGGTTGTTGTAGAGGCATTTCCATTTGTGATTTGTCTTCTGTGCATGCCTTAATCAAGCTTGTATACCACTGTAAACAGTGTGCTGACTTTTTAACATACTTACTCAGATTGGTAATTCATCAGTGTTCCTTTGGTGACCTCTTCATAGTGGAGCTCTTGGACAGTCCCTAATGAAGAGCTCCTGGCATGCACCTGAAGTTATAAATGCTCCTTCTGTTTCTATTCTTTTATTTTCTTATTTCAAATCTTATCCGTGTTCTGACCTTACCTTCCAAAATGTTCATATTTCCTATTTGTATGTCATCCATTGTTACGGCAAATCCACTAATGAGGATTTCATAATGCAGCTGAGAAGCTCTCAAATGTTAAAGCTTTACTAATGACCATCTTTTGCAACTTCCACTACTGAATGAAGCAACCGTTATATGTTGAAGACCAGGCAAATGAAAGAGAGAACTTCTCTATCTAAATGAGGTGCAGTATATTGCATTAACAAAAACCATAAACCATAAATTTAGTATGACATCTTTGGCAGAACTATACTCTCATAACCTTCTGTTCTGATGTCTTCACAACTTGTTTGAAAGGCCCTTCATACAACCAGGTGAAGACTACCGTACTTTTTTGTTCCCCAGCTAAGGTTTTGTTTTTCTTACAAACAAATTCTGCATTTGCTGTTTTCAAAGAACAATATTAGTATTTTGTCATTTCAAATGGCATACTAATGTCATAGAGATTTGTGATTTGCTTCTACATCAGCAGAGGGAACTTTATATTAGCTGATTTGCCATTACTCATCTATGGTCATTTATCTATCATTTTTTTCTCTGTCTGTGCCTCTCGGCTTGCTTGGGGCTCTTCAGCGGTGTAAGAAGCAATAATACTGTTCTATGGAAGAAGAAAGTTATTTTTGACTTCATTGTTATCATTAGAAGCAGTTGAAATCTGTTGACTAACACTGAGCTAAATAGTGACACCTACAAGAGGATGGGTCTTACGGTACCCTCCTAAAAACGCACCCATTTTCAAAACAGACTGTATGTGCTAAACCAAATCTGCAACAGAATGTTAGAATAAAACCCAAATTAACACAAACCAGGCTTCCAGTGAACACATCAATTAGTGATTAAGGGTTTTCTTGCCTTTCCACTTCTGTTTAATACCTGTAGTGAATCTGGCTCTTTGCTAAGGCAAATCGGAGCCTTACAGAGCCAGTCATAGGATGAAAACAGCTTGCAATTTTTTTTTGTTTGCATCATGTATGTATTTGCTGTCTCTTTACTGTTTGGGACCTACTTGGAAAAGAAAGAATGAGGAAGAGAGTTACTTGTTCCGAGTGAAAACCCCATCTTTGTTTACAATACAAGATATCTAAAAGAGAAATAAAATACATACTTTATTTCCACTGACAACTTGTGCTGGAAATCTTTCTCAGTTTAGAAACTTCTGGTAGTTTTTGTCTTTGTTTCTGATTTATGTCTTCAGGTTGCTGTAGGTAGTGTAAGGGAAAAAAAAAAGGCAAATCAAGGAGGTAGCTGCTAATGCATGAAGTACCTCAGGAATAACTGTGGGGAAAGACTGAGATTTCTGCGGAATTTTATTTATGCATTTTAATAAAGACTAACTGAAAATGCAGGTCTTTGTCCAGTCCCTACTTAATCACCTGACGACTTTAAGATGCAGTACTGATATCAGACCTAGCATAAATTTTACTTGGAGGAGGTAAAAATCTCATCACTGTTCTACAGCTTCCTTAATTCACGTGGCTTTATATTGTATATTTTGGTATTCCAAAAATAACAGTATTTTGTAGCAGTTGCAGTAATTAGCAGGTACAGTAGCATACTCAGCAAAAAAGTGAAAGGTTTCATAAACAGTTATGAAGTCTTGAAGGATTTTTGTCTTTTTCAATACATTCTGCCAACTCATATTTTTAATGAAGATTGAATGATACTGTAATTTTTCTACACATGAAGTATTCTAACATACTAACTAATTCTATGAATTATGGTTGCATTCATTAAATGTTTCAGGCCAACTTGATATGTATTAGTTTGGACAAAGTGTATTCACAGACCTTTGATTTAGAAAATAAATTTAATACAGAGCCAACAGTAAGTCAATGAATAAGCATGTGTAGGATAAGAAGCACAAGGAAAAATAATTATGTTGTATTCTTTAGACAAGATTCTGTCCTTGTGTATTTGACTGTGAATCGAGAGAAGCTAATTTGCTTATTTACTTTGCAGGAGCTTAGTTTTTTAAAAGTTTTAGATGGAATGTAATTAAAACTGGTATTTCAGTCTTCTGCTGGTTGTTACTCTTGTTCTACTGCCTTTCATCTTACACTGGAGAGAACTTTATATGTGTGTTGCATATTACACATAATAGTTTAAATTTCATTGATGTATAATTTAAATTTATCAAGTAGTTACACTGATGATCATCATGTAGAAATTTGAACCAGGTACTGTTTTAGTATTGGCGTGCTCTTCTATCAGGTCTGGATTTAGTCTAATAAATTTAAATGTATTAAAGAACCAGGGCAGAATACCTTTTGCGTTAATAAGCTGCTTTTAAACTTGAACATTTGAGAGCTTGAATGTGCATTTAACCTCTTAAACTTTGTGTGAGTCGGAAATGTTTTACTGTAGTGTATATCTTTTGCATAAAGTAATGTTCTTCCCACTCCATGACGAGGAAATGTATATTAAGTCTGAGAGATGTGAATAGAATGTCCCCCTACCTGCTGAGTCCAGTCTATATTTTAGTTTTGGGTTATAACACAGACATGCGAACAGAAAAAGAGACATTCATCAGTAGTTTTGTAACATTGCAGTCCTTCGACCTCTGTTTCGCATGCTGTGAATGGCGCTGTCAACTATTATTAACAGAGAGAAATGCAAGGCAAGTTAAATACTTAAATATATAGAAAAGAAGTAATCCTTCTACCCAGATTTCCGTAATGCACCAGAAAGTCCAGATATTTAAAGGCTGCAAGTTAGCTTGGATATGAAAAAAAAGTGAGAAAAAGATTTAGCAGGAGCAGAATTCAGCTTTTAAAAAATGTTGTGACACCTACTTTCACTGCATGATTCTTCTCTCCTTGTTCTCTCCTTCCCTCTCCTTAAGATCATCCATGCTATACCGCTGCATGTGTACCCTTTGGGGTATGCATTCTTGCATGTTCTAGAGATAATTTTTTTCCCCCCAAGGATTTGCTGCATCATGTAGACAGGAGGCAACGTAGAAAATATTTGCAGTACTACATTATTTAGCTTTATGCTATTCAGTTTCATCAGATTTTCCATGTGCATTGATTAAATCAAAAAGAGATGACCCGTTTCTGCTTTAGGAAGGTCTTAAAAGGCTTCACCAGGAAAACAGCAGTCATTCTCCAGCAGCTGTCTGTCTGCATGCTGAAGGTGTCATTAATAATGCACAAGATAACATCTCTAAGTTGAAAGAACAGCAGGATTGGCATCAATTTTGCTTAACAGAGCATCATACACAAACTAGACAGTGATACCTGAAGCCCTGACAGCATCCATTACATTAAAATGTATACATCTCTTATTTGGAAGCGTTATGTAAACTTGACAACACTTACTTTTTTATTTCTGAAGTCTGATTTCAGTTGCACTGAGATTAATATTATTTTTCTTCTGTTCTCAGAGGGTGATGAGACAGGAGTGATGGATAGCCTGCTTGAGGCCTTGCAGTCAGGAGCAGCATTCAGAGATCGCAGGAAACGAGCACCAAGAGGACAAGGTAAGATGCTTTCTCAAAACTTACTTATAAACTGAGTGGGCAACAGTTGTTTTGCAAAGATTTACCAATGGTTTTCATGGATAACTGCTGAGCTGCTCTTGGTCATTGAGCTATTGTGAAAAGTCAACATGCTCTTGGTGATCCTGGAGTTTTTAACTTGCCAGCTCTACCTTCAGATAACTCTGTGCTCTAAGATATGAGGAGGGTTCCTGTTGCATTTGAAATGGCCTTTAAAACATTGCTGCACAAAGTATATTTGTCTTTAAAACTGTAAGTATAATCAGTGTATTGTAGGTGGTGCTGTGAAAAACATTCACTTCTTACACCCCAAAGAGTTTGGGCACATGGCTGTTAGTCTTTTTCAAGCTCTGGCCTTAGATATGCTCTGGTTTGCTTGGATGTTGTAGTGTGTGTAGCCATAAAGGTCAAAGCACAGTAAAGTAGCTTCACTTTCTTGAGGGAGACAATAGTATTGTACTGAACTTAGTCTGGTTTACTGGTTTAGTCTGAGCAATTACAGCTTCCTTCACAGCTGGTTTTGATAAAACTTGAGAGAAGGCTGAACTACTGCAGCGTTTGCTCTATTCACTTCTCTGCTTGTGATGTGCCAGTTGCACACGGTGAACTGCATTTCCTTTTCATCAAAGCTCATGGGAGTATACTGTATTTTGCAATTTTTCATTTAAAGCATGTTTTACAGTAAAAAATTAGTCTTAAAAATTTGCGCTTGAAAAATTATAGTTATTTGGCATAAAATCAAATGGTTATGTTGGATATGTGCTGCTAAAGGTTTGGCAAAATGGAGTTGTCTTATTTTATGAACAGCCGTGTTTATCTACCTAATCCTCAATGATGTCAGCTGATTTGTTTGGGTTTTTTTTTTAGAGGAGCAGAAATGTAAAGGCAAATTCTACTACACTTTCGTCTAGCTAGCGAAGATGGTATATAATTATTTTTAATTTGCCATAAGCCTGATCTTAAGGAAAAAAAATAAGTTACATAATTTCTTCATACTAAGAAATTAATTCTGCAACAGTTACACTATCATTCATAATTCAGAGCTTGTTTCTGCTCTCAGATCAGAACTGAAAGAACTCCTTGATCAAAATGTGGGGTTTTTTCCATACCTTGAGAAATACCAGTGTGAGAGATGGTCTCTCTCTGTTATGGCTTGAAGAGAGATTTGTCACCCAGTGGTGACAAAGAAAAACTTCCCAGGGACCAGAGGAGATCGTGCAAAATCTGCTGCAGCTGAGAAAGCCAACGAGATGACTGAACACAGGTCCAAAACCAGTGACTCCCCTGCAACAATAGGGGGTAGAGCTAATTAAAAATCCCTTTTATTTCTCTTCTGTTTCATGTAGTCACTTTGACTTCTGTATGTTTGAAATTGCATTTGTCAGTTGTTATTCTAGTGGGGTCTCGCTTTTAAGTTTAAGGAGTTGATTGACATTGGGGAACTTACTGTGGTCTGTTTGCAAGCTCTGGCCAACTGTAAATCTTTTCAGAAATGGATAAGACCATTATGTAAAGTTTTCAGGGTATAGCTAAAAATTTAGACAAGAGGCAATAAATGTTAGTCTCAGTCAAGTTTATGATTTAAGCTGTTTTGTATATTTTCTCACGTGATTTAGGAACATATATGACACCTAGTCAGTAACTTGTCTACAAGCCAGAAAACACTTAAAAATCTGCCTATGACATCTCTAAGCAGTGAACTATAGCATTAGGAAAGCAGGGACCAGGTTTACAAACTTCCATATCTCTCCTTAAAAAACTGAGTGGACAATGACAGTTTTCTCATTGGTACCATTGAGTGTTCTGGAAGTTTCATCCAGTCAGGTTTTAGTAAACAGTTAACTCTGTCTCCTACAGTTCAGCAAAGGAAGAGTAAATAAAAGCTATGGAAAGAAGAGGCTGGGGGATTTCTGGCTTGCTGAGTCATGTGGCTGTGATTGGCAAGCATACGGCAAATATGTATAGTACTGTCTATACACAGTGCACAATGTAGGAATTGTTTGGACACTATTCATAGTTTGCTGCACTGCCTCCCCTAATCAGCATGTGTTCTTAACACACAGGAAAATAACAAAAAAAAAAAACCTCCAGCCTACTGCTATTTTGAAAGTTAGACTTGTACAACAAAGTTTTGAGCTTGAACTTGTCTTGGTAGCCATGATGGCCTGAGAAGAAAAATTGTTTTCTGCCTGTTTGGACAGATTTCATTTTTGTGACAGTTGTGGCTGGTAGGTTAAATCTAGTGAGGAGAAAATGCTTTTTGCTTTCCTACTTTGTAATTAATAATTGCTATTAATTACTTGATAACAGGTAGCCCCTACAGAAAGCCTAAAACCAAAACAAACTAAAAAACCACAAAGAAAATGCCCCCAAAACTGCTGAGCAATACAATAAGTTCACTGCGTACCTTCTCAGATGTGTGCTCTAGATCTGACCTGTTGCAAACTTGTGTATTTCGTTTGTGTCTGCTCAGGGTGAAAATTAAAACTATGGAAGGTTACGACCAGTAGACCATGATAATTTGGCTTTTGCTGTATTTTTCTTCCAGTGCTTTCACAGAGTAAATTTAACTCAAAGGAGCAAAACTGTAGTAGCACTACTAGTGGCATTCTCCATCACTTTGTCTCAAAAGAAAAAAACCCACAACTTTCCAAAACAAACACCTCTGCAGTGGCATATGTTGGCTGATAGCTTTGGGTGAGTAGGTTGGACTTTGGAGGGATCATTTTATTTGGTAACAACGACTGTAGGCCTACAGCTACCCCAGAAGAGTGCCATTCCCCCAAAGATACCTGTTCAATTAGCCATTTTACAGGGGTCACTGGAGTACCTTGTAGCATATGTCCGTGCTTCAATGGTCTTGTCTTCAAGATAAAGAGACAGAGTGGCTGGGTAAGAGGTGGAGATAGGAAGGGGATGGTGCTCTGTTTGTCTAATGTGGCAGCCCTGCTCAGGGCAAGCTGCTCAGTAGTGCAGTTTTCCTACTGGGCAAAAAAATTTGGTGAAATGTACAGACTGGTTTGGAAAAGTAACAGGCATTTCAAATAGGTTTAACTGCACTGGGTTTGGTTGTTTGCTAAGCCTGTAAATGAGAAGTGACTCTTTAATGGGTGGCATTAGAACTATAGGCTTCCAGTAAACATTGTTCTTTGTTATCAGGTTGGTCATGGAAGTAATAATAAAACATTCCTGTCCTCCTTCCCTGGTTTTTCATTTCATTGAACTCGTATGTGTTCTTTGTTATGTAGACTTTTCAATGTGAACGATGCTTCTGTGTGGTTTCTCTCTCCTGAGCTTATTCCTGTATTTTTATTGTTTCTAGCTACTGTATTTTAGCTATAGAGATTGTCCTTTCAGTAGATTCCTTTGCTTGTAGAGGCTTTAAAATAGTAACTAGAAATCAGTTTCTAGAAGTGTTTCTTCCTCTTCCAAAAATAGACCTGCTTTTTGCAAGTTTGCTGCTGTTGGAATGAGACCATAATAAAGAATGGTATTAGGTGGCATTCATCACAGACTGCCAGTTTAAAATGTGTGTCCAGCGCTACTGTTGTGCCAATTATCCCTGACCTTTTTTTCTGGCCTTAGGGTATGATATTATTAAAGAAGACTGATTCAGGAATATTTTCTCTCTAATATTAGTTTAAGCAAATTTCTGCACAGAGCTAACTGTTCTGTTAGGGTTCTTCTTGTTAAGCTGCTACCTTTTTTTGCCATGGAATTTAAGTTTCATTTTTTCAGAAATGTTAATAACTAGTGCCCTCTCCTAGATATCCGGACTATTCCAGCTGAAGTGATGGTATGTGCTACTATTTCCGTAGTCTTTCACTACGGTGAAAGCACAGCTAGAAGGAACATACATGCAGGTTCTTTCAGCTTTAAATTTCAGTGCAAAGTGTATTAACCGAGTATTTATTGTGGTCTTGTTATTATACATGTTTTGGATAGTTCTTTTAACCCATACATGAAAACAATTTAGGAACTTCTGGATGTGATATTATTGAGTGTTGTTGCACTGTCATTCCTATTTCCATGTTAACAGCACACCTTGAGAGTAAAAGAGAAAGAATGAACCTCCCTTGTTCCGTTTCAAGGTCTAATCGGAATCTTTTATGCAAGCCATCTGAAGTGCTGCCACTGCTTGTTTAACTTCTGTGAGATAAAAAAGGAGTTGAGACAATGGAATATTACTGCTTTTCAATGGCTTCTGATAATTTTCAGATGGCATTCAGACACTTCCTTTAATTTAACATAGGCTTTTTTTAAAAAATAAAAGAGTGGGTCCGTATTTTACACCAAAGCTCATCAGAAGTCTAATAAAAAGGTTATAGTTCTAGGAATTTTGTGTCTTCTGCTTGAAGACATAGCTATGCTTAAATTTAAAGGCTGACTTCTATGTTTGCCTTTGCATTGATTATATTAAATACGTTCTTGAGAGTTAGGTTCCTGGGTGCACAATCCTTATTTAAGTAAAACACATTCAAATAAAAATCTTCAGTCAAAGCGTATCTGCTTTACTGAAAGCATCGTGAATCATTTTGTATGTGGCAGTTTTGTAAATAAACTGATTTTTGACATGCTTACGTCTGTGCATGAAATGATGAGAAGATTTATCAGTGTTAAAATCCAGAAGCGTGGTAGGTACACTTTTAACAGATCATGATTTGTGCTCTAGTTACAATGGTGTTTGCTGTCTTTCAGCTGAACAATGTGTCATCATCTTTACCATTAAGTGTCTGTTAAGAAGTTAGAAATATCCTTAAGGGACTATAAAAGTGCTAGTCTCAAGTTTAAAAAAACAGTATGTATTTTAAACATATTTGGTCATCTTATTAAACATCCCATGGTAAAGAACTAATATTGTTACTGTTTGTTCAGCTCACGTCTCTTAATTTTTTGATGCTTTGAGAGGTGGAGTATTTAAAAGCACATTTGCTACCTCAGTGATATAATGGAGGTTCTTTCCTTACAGTCAGGAATTGTGGGCTAATGAGACTTACAGTATAATCTGAGTGCTTCAGAATAATCACAATAACAAAAGCTAAACAAGGATCACCAATAATAAATTTATTGGGTTTGCCACCAAGGCATTATCGTGAGATTTAATTTTGCTTTTATTTCCAAATACGGGTTGTATAAGGAAAATCTATTTGCAGTTCCATTCAAATCAAGTCTTAGCAAATTACCTTAGTCCAGAGAGCTGCATAAACAGTCCTAAAGCTGCTTAAAAATAGGTATTTGTGGTGCGATCTGTTTTTACTGTGTATGCATTTTGGCTTATGCTTGTTGTAATTAAAGGAGTAATACTGGATAATATATTATTCTGGTGGCTTAGCATGAAAGCAACAGCTGTAGCATGTGGAGGTTTTACTTGGCATTTCAGAGGAATTCTACTTACAAGCAGGGTGAAGGAGAAGTGAAAAAGGGAAAGAAAAAGGAACAAAAGCAGACTTTAACCTCCAGCCTGCTTAGACTGGATTCTCCAGGTTTTTAGATGGACGCTACCCTTCAGCACGCAGGGGATGAAGAGGCTCTGAAACCACCTCATGACCAATAAATAAGTGTATGGACCTAATGACAAAAATTCAAGAATTGTATACATTTGAATATTATTTCCCCTGTGTTACTGTGTTAATTACTCTTCTCTGGAGAAGGTGCTGAAGATTGATTATCTGTCTTTGAAATTGATTTCCTGATCTTGGTGTGCATGAAGTTGTTGACATAGAGTGTATAAAGTACTTTTGAATGCTTGGTAAACTGGACAGACAGAGAGGAGTGGTATAGTGAGCTCTAGGCTTTGTGTATATTCCTGCTGCTTTGTCTAGTTCCAAGTTGTTACTTGCATTTTAGGGTTTTCTTCAAATGTGTTTCAGCATAGTATGAGAAGTATTCCCTGACAGTTCTTGTGGAAAAGCATTATGTAGAATTTTATGCTGAAAGTATCAGAACGTTTTTCAAGTTCTAACGTTTTTAAAAAACCAAAATGAGTGTTACTTTACTCATCAAGTTGTCCTACGGTCCCAAAATAGAAAGTTCTAATTTTTTGTGACTGAAGGCATAGCAGGTGTCAGTTTGGTTTTGAAGAATTGCCCAGTTATGGTGATGAGAATTACATGGAAGCACTGAGGGTTATTCTGCAGCCTCATGACACTTGTAAACTGCGTCATGGAACACCTGAGGTTGTGCCAGTTGCTTCAGACATTGAAACTGTTGTATTTACTTCCTTAAAGTTGTTTTTGGCTCTTTCATCATAGCACTCTGCAGGTACCCAGAACAGCTACAGAGTTCATACAAAGTGTCTGTTACAGAGGGGTTCTTCTGAGAGTTGGCTTGACACAGTTGATTCTGAAGGTCTTCTAAAAGCCTTTTCGAATGTCCTACGTTGTGAAATAGATTTTTAGAACTGAAATAAAGCTTTTCTGAGAACCAGAGAATTGTTAGTAGTAACCAGCCTTTCAAAAAGAGTAATCTGGAAGGAGGCTGCCAATTTTCTGTGGTAGAATTTTGTATGAGTTGGAAGTCACCCCCAGTTCTGAATTATTTTTTTTCTAATTCACACTGAATCTGGAAACTGTTCTGTTTTAATGAGGTCTGTCTTGCTAGATGTTAAGGCCTACTTTTCTAGAGGTGGGTAGCTGAGGCTTGGCTACATCTGTATGCAGTAGCTGAAGTTACAAAACCTACTTTTACACACAGAGAAAGGATATTCATGCCTGCATTTACTAACTGCATGAGTAATAATGAATGATATGCAAGGCTAACTTAATTTGCATTTGGACATTTGAATTTTCTTTGTCAGAGCTGATGCCATTATCAAGCAATTATTGTGGAAACCCTTCTATTTGAAAAATTTTCTACCGCAGCACTGTTTACTGAGGTAATGCACATTGGCTTTACTATTTTAATATATATACATAACAAATGTAAAGGAAAGTAAAGAGATGGCAATCACTGTTGCAGTGTGTGTCTCGGTAGCAGATTAATTTAACTGACATTAGGTCAGAATGGTTATTTTGCAGATGGGGATGCTTTCTGTTCCATCCTTTTCTAGGCGCTTAGCGCAGAACTGATAGCCCTCAGCTCAGAGAATCTGTCCCGGGTTTTTTTAGGGTGTTTGTCATCTTGACTGTAAAAACTTAATTAGTTTACTTTCTGCAAAGACAATATTTCCATACGGGTTATGATGTAATGCAACAATTGGAATTTCCATTATTTGGTCTATTATTGGAAGAAAATGAGTTTCTCTGCTTGGCATTCCCAAAATAATAGTGTTTGGTTGCAAAATACTGGTATCGTCTTAGCAGTAGAGACAGAACCACATTCCGATTGTTGTATATTGCCCTATCTTTTTTACTTTATGTCCCCTGCATTTTATTCTGAAATTAAACAAGCGATGGGTTTAAAAAGAGGGTATTGGTGGTATTACTCTGTATTCATTGTGCCGTCTTTATCTGAAAATCTGAAAGCTGTTTCCAGAAGTGGGCACTACTCAAATCCAGCACATCCTAGCAGTGGTGCTGAAATAGCAGGCTTGCTTTGGCATCTTGGGAGGCTTTCTAAGCTTGTAGTAAATACAATGGCTAACCCAATCCTTTATTTGACTCCCTAGAGGGTCTGTTCTTCTCACAACAAGCTGTACATAAGTCCAGAGTCTATTGCAGGCAGAAGTAGGCTTAACAGCCAGTCTGAAGCCAGCCAAGTACCGATTTTCTAAATGCTCTTTAGATTTGGCCAAGGCAGTGCTGATCCTAGCCCAGTGAAGGTCTTTGGGGGCTCTGAAACACCCAAGTAGCACAACTCTGTTGGCTTCTGAGTGACCTGCAGTGTAGCAAAGGCAAGTCCATCTGTCTGCAAAAGACCTGATAGGCATTTTTTTCATATTCTTTATAATAGTTGAAGGAGTAAAAAAAATCTTGTATGTGTATCAAGAAAATAAGTTAAAAAGCATTAAGTAATGTCATTTTTTAATCAATCTTTTAGGAATCTTGAAATTATATTTGCATGTAAGTTTTCTTGGAGCCAAGCATGGAATGATGCATTATAATTACAGTGGAACTAGTAACATGTCACTGCAGTATTCCTGGTTAAATGCATTGTTGTGTACAGAAATACTTGGCAAGAAAAAAAGTTGAAATACTCAAACCGGGTAGAACTGTGTCATTCGCAGTTGTCTAGAGAAACATTCAAACTACTGGCATGCAGTGGGGGACAGACTTTTTAGCAAGGCCTGTTGCGATAGGGTGATGGGTGATGGTTTCAAACTACAAGAGGGAAGATTCAGACTAGATAAAAGGAAGAAATTTTTTACAGTGAGGGTGGTGAAACACTGGCCCAGGTTGCTCAGAGAGGTGGTTGAAGCCCCATCCCTAGAAACATTCCAGGACAAGTTGGATGGTGCTCTGGGAGATCTGCTCTAGTTGATGTCCCTGCTCACTGCAGGGGGTGTTGGACTAGATGACCTCTGAAGGTCCCTTCCAACCCAAACCATTCTGTGATTCTATGAAAATACAGCATCACATTCAAGTTAGAAAAGGGCCACGTGCAACATACAATATTCTTAAGCATGGCATCTAATTTTGTCAGCACAGCCCTTAAAGGGCAGAAAGAAAGTTGTGAGAAATCTAAGATGTAACTGTGTATTTATAAAATTGAGTGGAGTAACTTATTGTTCAGTTGATGGAATCGTTCTAGATAATGAGTTTGCTTAATCTAAATAGAGCAAAAGTCCTCACTGAGGGGCAAATGTCAGGACAACTGACAGAAAAACCTAGAATAGGCACCATTGTGTGTAACTGCAGCAATTACGAGACCTAGTGGGTACTGGCTAGTGTGCTTGCTACAGACCCTGGACAATTGCTGCATACTGCATCCTTTTTCCCTCTGGAGCAGACCATGTTTCTGTCTCCTTAAAGCTTAAGCAGCTTGCTTATTGCTTGCAGAGAAAGAGAAATCTTGGTTTATTTATGTTCAGCTTGTTCCCTGCATACCTTGTTGAGATTTATTGCATGGTGGGTTTGGTGATGTCTTTGTAATGGCCACCTTCAGCAGCTGGTTGAATGCCTTTTTTAGATAGGTCAGTGGAGACTAATTTGAGGGTATTGCTATTTTTCTTCTCAAAAGTTTCACTAACAGGGAAGAAACTTTTTTTTTTCCTTCTACATAGCATTCAGCAGGTTAGTATTTGGGAGAGTTGAGCAGTTGAGGTTTATTTATCGATCCCTTATAAACACTTGTCTGTCAATATTTTATTCTGTTCGCTGACTTGTGTAATTCTCATCTAGCTTAATTTTTACAGAAGATTGTTTCTAGACAATAATTTCTGATGGAAATACGCTGTAAGTTAGGTGATCCTGGTCAAGCTTCAATGCTTCTGTTAAGATTTTCAAGCAAAAGAGCAATTTCTAATGGTTTTTTAGTGTACTGTGATGAATGATTAAGCTACTGAACTGGAGAGTACTATTTACTGCAAATACAGGATCAAAGAATGGAAGTAAATGATAGATAACAGAAAATATCATGAAACAGAAGAATTTGCCTGTAAAAAAGTAGAATAGTTCAGCTGAGGAAGCAAACCAGTCTTAATTAGAGTTACAGATAAGACTTTATGTGATCTGTGTTAATTTTTTCTATGCTTAAACTTTTGCTATTATTATGATATTAATTAGAGGCATGCTACCAAAAAACATACTTTGATCTTTTTAGCTCATTATAGGTAGAAAATTTTACCAATTTTGGGGTGTAGATTTTGTAATGTCAGCTTGGCCTGAATTCACTTACTTTTATTCTTCTAGGAATTTTGGAGAATATAATTTTAGGAAAGTATTTTGTGTATTGACAAGTTGTTGGCTAGTTTTGTGCAAAGCACCTTTGGCCATTCATTCATAAGATACTGGTCTTAAAAGACTACAGGTCTGACTTTGCACTTATGTTTCAACCCCAGACAACAACTAAACACCATGTAGCCGCTCGCTCACTCCCCTCTCCCAGTGGGATGGAGAGAAGACTCGAAAGAAAAGTAAAACTTGTGGATTGAGATAACAATGGCTTAATAACTAAAATTATAACAACAACAATAATAAAATATCATAATTAAAACAAATATAACCAAAAAAGAGAGACATAAATCCCAAGACAGGCAACTGATACACAATGCAATTTCTCACCACCCACTGACCGATGCCCAGCCAGTTCCCAAGCAGCAATCAGCCCCTCCCAGCCAGCTCCCCCCAGTTATGAACTGCACACGATGTCCTGTGGTGTGGAATACCCTTTGGCCTATTCAGGTCAGATGTCCTGGCCAGGCTCCCTATCAGCTTCTTGTGCTCCTGCTCGCCTGCAGAGCATGGGAAACTGAAAAATCCTTGACTTGGGGTAAGAGCTACATAGCCACACCTAACCCATCAGTGAGTTGTCAGCGTTATTCTCACACTGACTCCAAAATCCAGCACTGCACCAGCTACTAGGAAGGAAATGAACTCTGTCCCAGCCAAAACCAGGACAGCATGGCACTTTGTCAGATTGTTTCCCACTGTTGTGCTCCAGGCAAGTTTGAATTTCAGGGAGCATATTGAGAGCTGGCCAATCACCATTTTTAATGCAGCTTTATGTCAGTATCTCCATTACTTTTCTGAAGCTGTAGCACAGGTGGTTCTTCTAATTATGGCCTCAGCATCCTGTAGCCGAGCTGTTCCATTTGTAGTATATGTAGTTCCAAAATTGCTCTCGCATCCTAAAAACTGTCAGTGCTAGCTAATTGTAACACGTTTGTCTTGCTAGATTGTTCCAGTTTGAATACTGTTACGTTTTAAAGGGTGCTGCGATTAGGGTGAAGTTATTTTTAATGATGAATAAAACCAGATGTGAGATATTAGTGATGCAGGTTAATAATAATTCTGATAGTGATATATTTCGAGTAACTCTTACTCGAAATCCTGTGTTTTCTAAAAAGCAGACACCAACCTTGAAAGAGTTAGTTTTGTTTACTCCCCTTGAAAACATACTGCAGAAGATGACCTTTGAGACGATTTGTTGCGTTTTTCTCGGTAGAAGATCTCTGCATATTACAATCCTGATTTCTTTTTTGGAGGAAACAAATGATATAGGCGATCAGATCTCGTGATAATATTATAACTAGTATATTTATCACTGTGTGCATTAGCTCATCCTGTTTTACCTCTTTTGGGTGTATATAACATAATATTTTTATTTAAAAACCATATAACATACTGTACAGTGTCTTCCAGATGGATGCCTAAAAATATACTGGGGCTCTCCATTACATCTATATTATCTTTACTTCGCATTTTCTCTGAGATTTCTGTGGGGTTTTTTTTCTTCCATTTCTGCTAATGCATTACGTATTTCTTCTGTTGTTGAAGAGGATTCTATTTGAATAATTATAAGTCAGGTATATAAAATTGTACAACAGTGTCTATGTGCCTGAACTCTATGAATATATTACTGGAGTGGAATGGTAGCCTCTCTGCATTTTTTCCTACAAATTTAAATTACAAAGGAAAATAGACATATCACACTGAAATATGAAAAATGTTCACTTATTGTGAGGGTTTTTTTCATTTTAAAATGAGTAGTTTTCTAAAATAGCATAACAGGGGGAAAAAAATTGACAGCATTCCTCAGGAGCTTATCTTCCCCAAGTGTTTACAGCGAGGGTTTTTTGGAGACCTTGGAACTACAGTGATATCACTGGTGGCTTACAAGACAATGCCCAAAGTAAACTTCAGTTCACCGCTTACCAGGGCATGCATGAAGGCTCTTGGGCTAAAAGGTTCATTAGATCAGTCTATAGAAGCTGTCAGTCAGACTAAGCAGACAAGAGAATGTATTTCGGTTTATGTCTTTGGTAAAAGAGAGGGGGAGAAATAATCCAACTTTAACAGGGTACAGCATTTTCCTTCTGTAATCAAGTTACCTTGTCAAATTATGTAGCTTTAAGCTGCAAGAATTATGGATAAAATAGAATTGAAAGGAGGACCCAAAAGCTCCTTAAAACTTCATAGAGCATAGTTCGAGTTTGAATTGATTTGAAGAAAAAAAAACAAGTTTCGCCCTTACTGGGGGCTGATTAAAATCCAGCGTGGTGTTGAATCAACTATTTGGATATTAATTCATTATTTTCTTACCCTAAAAAAACAAAAACCCCAACCTCGATATCTGATGATTCACTCATGAAAAAATATTTTATCACTTTTGTCAGACATTCCCAAGATGCTTCATAATTTCTGTACATGTAAATGCTTCTCATTACAGGGTGGATTTGACAAAAGAATCTTTTAAAATCTTTTTCACTAGAGTGAAAACCTTAAAGGGAGATTTACTAAAAGTTTCGTTTCTTCTCCTAAGCTGGAATTATGTTTATGGATTCTTTTGAATCTTTATTTTCTGTTGAAATAACATAGTCTATTACTAAGGAAGATACATTTCAGAAAAAGCTGATATCTCCTCTCTGAAGACAATCATGATTTTTTTAAAAACAGTAGCAATGTATCATCTAAGTGAATCTAATCATTCATCTAAGAGTTTGAATCTATTTCTCTGTTGTGCTTAAACTTCTTAGGAAAATATTTTTAAACGAATTGGTAAATTTTTTAAAATAGGAAAGTTTTGTAGCAGTGAGGGGAGATAATTTAGGGGTATGTATAAGCTTTTAAAAAGCTGGTTTATCAGTTTGCTGGAATTGCATTTCTGTTAGGGCTCTTGTTAAAAAAGTACTTGAAAGGATGAAACATTCAAAGACAAAGAAATCCAATGGAACATAAAACCTTTAGAGAAATAGTTCTTTACTGTATGGTTATACAGTCCAAGATCTACCAAAATTGCTGCCGTTCTGGCCACATGAAGTATAATGGAGGATAAAATTGCATCATGAGGAAATCATAAAAACATTCTGTACTTTATTGAGTATCGTCAGATATTGAAGATAAGATGCGCCACCCAAGTACGCATATGGGACCGATGTGAAAGCCGAGCTGACCTTGTCATTTGATATTAAGGCCACAGGCTTGCAAACAGCACCTGTGTATTTAAATATCCACTGAAACATTTATCTCTTGCCATATGGGGGTGAGATGGTGTGTGTGAGAGGGAGTGCACATGCACATATGTACAGATTTGCTGGTAAAAATATCCCCAACAGCTTCAATACGTCTGTTGGTGTTTCGTTTGTCTTCCAGAATAGCATAAATGATGCGAGGTTTTGCTTTGCTGGCATATCACAGGAACATTTAATGTTCAGAGAGCTTTCTCAAATTGTTTGCATGACTCTTTTTTGCACTGAAGCTTCACATAATATCAAGATTCTTTTTGAATTATCACCGATGGTTTTCTAGATACAGGATGCCATCCTTTGTAGGTTTGGTTCTCCAGCAGAACCGTGGCAAATAATGCTCAGTCATTTTCTGTGATTGTTTCATACTTGTTTGGTCTACATACTTGCAGTATTATTTTCTTTCAGGATGAATATGATCAGCTCTCACAAATAAAACTTTAAATTATTGTAGGGCAGGGGAGATGACTGACAAAACAGAAAGCACCTTGTGTTTCTTGCTAAGCAATTGCTCTTGTTCTGTTTGAAACCTCTTAGAGCACCACATTTATTATGCTTACAGTCAATTCTTTTCTTGCTTCAGTCCAGTGCCTGATTTTGCAGTGCATTCTGTCTTCCAGATGTCAGCAGTAGCATCTTCCCCACAATTTTGAATTCTCTTGTGTAGTTAGAATCCCTGACTTGGAAAATTCTGTTGACATTTTCAGGAAAGCAAATCTTTATATTGTCAAAACTATCTATAACTTGAGATAAAATTTGATATATTTAGTCAAAAAAACCCATTAAAAAACCAACATAAAACAAAACCCACAAAAAATTTTTCTTCAGTGCTTTCAGCATCTTGAGGTGTCATTTGCCCCATGTTGTCATGAGTATAGTCATTAGCACACCCAAGAAGATAGTTGCAATGTGACAAAAATAGTCCAGGATCTGTTTAAATTTTGATGTGTCTTGGAATTTTCCATGTTCCCAAAACACATCTCCTGTGCCCTGTGATTCCTTTACAATTAATCTGTGTTGAAGAACAGAAAGATCACCCGTTGAAGGTAAGTATGTGTATACAAGTTATACTTTGTACTAGAGTGACCCGTGCACTCCTAACCACGATTCACTTTCAGGATTGTTGTAGGTAGTTGGAGAAATCTTTTCTTTAGCTTGAAAAGATTTTGGCTTTCTCTGAAGTGTGGAGAACTGGAGGCTGCATATTCTCCCTCCTCCTTTCTCTACTCCTTCAAAAGAAGCAAGTATTAATCTGTAAGGAGCAGATACAGAACTCTTACACTGGACAAATATTCTCCCATTAAATTTTTTTGTTTCAAGTGCTTAGCCAGAAAGCACCTCCACCTTCATTTCCTCTTGTATTTCCTCTTCTTTTGTGAGTGCCTGTTAAACAAGTCAGTAATGACAGAAGGACATTCAGACAAGTCCAAGGTGGAGTTATAACACCTCTCCGTTGGTTACCAAGCACAGAAGATTTGTGTGTATTCTTTAACATTTCTTGCATTTGTCGTGTATGCCCTATTCCGACAAAAACACTTTCATGCCACTGCAGACTGAAAGATAAACATGGGTTTCTTCCTTCAAAATTATATTTTATTGTCAAAAAGATTCTGCAATTCTGATTTTAGATTAATTTTTTCACCAGATTTATCTCATAGATTTGAATATCTCTATAATATACTTTTCTTCAAGTGAAATTCCTGTTCCCCAATATTTTTTTCATTAGAACTTGATATAGAATACAAAAAGTATTGGAGAATGAGGTGTGTATAGAACCGTGTAGCCTTTCGATTTCCACTTTCAACTCTAGTGGAGTAAGGTTTTTTGTGTGTGTGGGGGAATATATATATGTAGTTTTGGGGGGGGGTGTGTGTGTGTCTTATTTGGAAGGGGGTTCATCTCGAACGATTAGAATCAGAAGGTTGCCTTTGCAGGTTTTTCAGCTGAATATTTTAAGAAATCTCTCAGTAGGTTACTTCTACTATCAGTATTTCAAGTTAAGAAGTACAGGCTCTGGATTTAGCCTTTTAAAAATTATTCAATGTGAATTTACTGTAATGATGGGCTAATTAGTTAAAGTTCACTGAGTTTAGCTAAACACACAGTGTTTGATTTAGAAAGATAAATCTGGGGTCTGTCAACCTTTTCAGACATAATCCTACTTTCAACAGTATCTGACAGGTAGTCAGCCCATCAGGCCTGAGGATGTGCTCTGGAGCAGCTCATCTCTTCACTCTTGACTAGTTAGTTATCTTATGTAGCAAAATTCACACCCGGCATGTGGAAAGTAGGGAGGACCAAAGGAAATATTCCAAGGCTTCCTTTCTTTCTTTCATGCAGTAGGAAATGGTTTGTAGATGTATCTGCAACTCACATTGCTATGTTTCAGGATTTTGTTTCTATGGCAAAACACACCCAAACATAAAATACGTTGGTTACTGTAAACTATCTCTTAGGGCTGTATATTGCGAAATATGTATATTTAATCGTGCTCTGTTATAAAGAACAATCTGCAAGGAATTTTTGTTACAAGCATATTTTAACATTTTGCATTTTCAGGATAATGGATAATTTCAAAAGGGAATCTTAAAAAACCTCTTCACAAGGAGTATTTGCGCTCCTTAGCTAAATAAGTTTTTTGATTCAGCTGGTAATCTAATGTATCTGTGGGTTTTGTTTTATTTGATAGGAAAATCATGAGTTGTTTTTAAATATCTGTTGTTGCTGCAGGCATACAGAAGACTGAGTTCAGATCAATCATTTCCCAAAGACTGTGTCTGTCATTGGTAGGTGTGTAGGGCCACTGCAACCAGGGTACATGGTCTTCAAATTCATGTGCTGAGGGATGCAACATGCTCACTTGGTGAAAGCAGCTTTCTTGAGAGACTGTTCAAGTACCCAGCAGCAAACCCTTTTTTCACTAAGCTGCTCAAGGAGTTTGATTTAGAACGAACTTGCTCCTTGGCCGCAGAAGAGAGCTGGGTGCTTAGAAAACCCAAAAGAGTCTACAAACGTTGTATTTAACTGCACAGAATTTTCTAACAGTTCATTGTAGAAGTTGTAACATTTTAGCAAAGAAGTAAATTGGAAGTGACACAAGAGGAGAACCATTATGTTTTAAGGAGAAAATGACCTTTTCTAGATTCTGGTATACAATTTTAAGCAAGTGAATAACCATACTGAATAACTGAATAATCATAGCTGATCCTTTAAATATCTGATGGATCTCATAGGCACACGAAAACTATAGTTGAGATCTTCACAACTGAACATACTTCTTTGTTGTCTACAAGTGCTTTAATCCAAATTTGTCTTTACTGTGCACTTGGAGAAGTCCATCTTTTCCCAGTGCATGTGCCGTTAATTTGCCACTCATCTGTTCTAGCCATGGCCAGCCTTTTAACCCTGCACAGAAAAGCTGGCAGTTGCATTCTCCTTGGTTTTACATTTTTATGGACTAAGCAGAAGTAATAGAAGCCTTTCTATGCAAGCCTCAGTCACAATAAAACACTAGTTTATAGCAGAAACATAAAAAGAAAGTATTTTAAAAAAATAATAAAAATCAAAATCTAACCACACTTTTGAACTCTCCAAACCAGTAGTTTTCTTACAAATGTAGACTATACAAATAACGGGTAGTGTTGACCTCATCGTTCTTGTATAATCCTGTTTTCTGCTATGAAAATGTTAAACTATATTTTAAACTACTATATATGTTTGTGCTTTTACTGCATCTGAGAGACTGGTACTGCAGGTATTCATGTACAGGTGAAGTACTTAGTTATCTGCTATATTAATTACAGTATTTTAGTGTTCTTTTTCAGTGGTGTGTTTTGATAGAAGAATAATGATGTAAGGTCTAATCCCTTTTTCCGTCTTCTGGACCAGTTTAGTTTGAATATGACGGAGCATTGTACAGTTCTACGTTTGCATGCGGGGTACACAGTCATTATATGCAGAAAAGTTCAAACTACTTGGTAGTAATACGTCTGTGGGGAAAAAGGGGGGTCTGTAAATGGCAATCACTTGATACTGCTTGTGCTTCACCTGCCGGGAGTCTGTTTGTCCTACTAAAAAAATCTTGGTCTTTCATGAAGTCTTATTTCCAGATGAATGAAACACTGTAAGATTTCATTTTGCAGTAGCCTCATGGCTTTTAAATGTCAAGGTAATAGCATATATGGAAGAAACATTTTAAATAGAACTGCCTGTTTAGAACTCAGTCTGTTTTACATAATAAGATTTTAATGCTATGCAGAAAAAAGCATGATTGCATTCCTCAAGTAGAACCTTTCAAAGTACAGAAATAACAAAGGCATCTGAAGTCAGGGTTTGAGCGATGTCACTCACAGTGCTGGGGTTTGACAGAAGGGTCTAGGAAGCTTTCACAGTGCTTGGCCATATGATGCCCACTTGGTCCCTATGTCCATGGATACCACTAGGTGGTACCACTAAACCTCCCTTTTTGAGAATATTAGAACTGACTCACAATCAAAAACTGTTTTAAAAGGACCAACGTAAAGATTTTTTGGGGGGAAAGGAGGGTGGGGAGTGTCTGTAATGGCAGAAATAAATTTCTACCTGCTCGGTTTACATTATTTTCACTAAAACAGGCAATACTCACTCTGGAGTTTTTTGAATATGTGTCCTAGTAGCTGTCTAAAATCCACTTTCATCCTATGCAATCACTTCTCAAAAAAAAAAAAAAAGAAAAATCGTTCAGACTTTTAATATAAACTGCAGGTTTTGTACATTTTTGAACCAATAGTGTCAATGACGAAAAGCACTAAATCCAGATTATTCAAAACCACTTTTTATATTTATATAGCTTAATTCTCTTCTTAGCAAAATAATAAATGATTCTTCATAGGTGAAACCATCAATTTCAAATATGATTGTGAATAAGAGGTAAGACCTTTTTCTGATTTACTGTGTTTGCTTCTGTTGCCTTGTATTTTAGCTCTCAATACATGGATGCCTTTATACAGTACTTAATCTTTTAGTTCTGTCACAAGACCATGTTAATTCTAACTGCAAAAACCCAAAACATTACTGTAAATGGAGATTTCTCTTGTGAAATGATGCAACAGCAGTAAAAAACAATTGCATCCTGAAATTGTGGAACGCTCAGTAATGGAAACAAGTAAAGTTTGTTATTGTGCATTTTTGTCATTGACAGTAATGACTGTAGTAAAAGATTAGCAGAAGAGAGGATTTTAAAATTAATAATCGTTCCCTATCTCATATTTTCTTGTGTCTTTGACGTAGCAAAGGCAAAGCTTTTCATCTCAGGATCTACACGATGCAGCTGCAGACAGCAGGGGGAAGAGTTTGGTCAAATTGCCACTATAACAAACATCTATAAAACAAAACAAAAAAATTTACATTACCGATGACAAATCAAAGCTGAAAGTTCGCCTTGCCTGTTGTCATTCATTGCCATTCATATTTAGAAAGCAGACTGCTGTGATAATTGATTTGATGGTCCAGCTTGAGTGGAAGCACTTCTGGGCATAGCAGGCCTCAGAGATGCCAAAAAAGAAGAAAAGGTGGGAATGAAATAATGCACTACTTTCTCCTCAGAGGCATGTGGCCCAGTTTTTGAGAACAGAAAAACATGCTTTAGAAGGAGGAAGAAAAAAAACTTAGTAACTCAGTAATAAATACAAAAATGACCATATAGCCTCAGTCAGATAAAATAGGCATTCAAACAGGGACAATGAGTGTACATATTTTACTGGCAGGTGAATAATAGGAGAATGCTGTGGAAATAATCTGATTTTTAACGGACTCTGTCCAAGGGAGTACCTATTTTGCTGCTTTTTTTTGTGTAACAACAAAAGAAGTTTCTTTTCCTAAAAAAATAAACCCAAACCCCCCAAAAAACAACACTTAATTTTAAGCTTTACAACGAGGGGTTGGTAGTTCAGAAGAAGGACAAGAAAGGAATTATTGAATTCGAAAGGCAATACATATGCTTGGATTATCTGAACTCCTCCTGAGTTTATTTACTTCAAGCAATAGGTGATAATGAAGCTTGTTTTGGTATTTTTGACTAGGGGGTAGTGTTCACCCATAGCTTCCTGCTGATATGAATAACATAAGCCACTGAAGCGTTAGTTGAGGAAAAAGTAGATTAAAAAACTTTTGAATTCAGTGCTTGACCTCTTAATCACAAGTGCCAGCTCAACTGTGCACCCTGTCATCAATTTAAAGAACCAAACAACACCACATAAAAGATAGGAGCTATTGAAACACACAACTGTAATCAGAACTGGCTTGTCTTTTGAGTGATGCTTATTTACTTGCAAAAACAGTGTAGTCCTTCAGCTTTGCTGAACATTTTGTATTCACAGAATCATTTTGGTTGGGTGAGGCCTTTGAGATCAAGTCCAACCGTTTGCTCTGCTCTGCCAAAACCTTGTCCCTCAGCATCACATCTACATGTCTTTTAAATACCTCCAGGGATGGCAACTCCACCACTTCCCTGGGCAGCCTGTTCCAGGGCTTCACAACCCCTTCTGTAAAGAAATTTTTCCTAATATCCAGCTTAAACCTCCCCTGGCGCAACTTGAGGCCATTTCTCTTGTTTTATCGCTTGTTACTTGGGAGGACAGAATGACTTCCACCTCACTCCAGTCTCCTTTCAGGTAGTTGTAGAGAGTCATGAGGTCACCCCTCAACCTCCTTTTCTCCAGGCTAAACAACCTCAGGTTCCTCAGCCACTCCTCATTTCACTTGTGCTCTAGACCCTTCACCAGCTGCTTTGACCTTCTCTGGACATGCTCCAGCACCTCAACGTCCTTCTTGCAGTGAGGGGCCCAAAACTGGACACGGTATTCGAGGTGCAGCCTCACCAGTGCCCGGTACAGGGGGACAATCACTTCCCTCCTCCTGCTGGTCACACTATTGCTGATACAAGCCAGGATGCCGTTGGCCTTCTTGGCTGCCTGGGCACACTGCTGGCTCATCTTCAGCTGGCTATTGACCAACCCTGAGGTCCTTCTGTGATGGGCAGTTTTCCAGCCACTCTTCCTCCAGTCTGGAGCATTGCAGGGGGTTATTGTGACCCAAGTGCGGGACCTTGTTGAATTTCATACAGTTGACCTCAGCCCACTGATCCAGCCTGTCCAGATCCCTCTGTGGAGCCTCTCACCTTTCAAGCAGATCAACACTCCTGCCTAACCCGGTGTCATTTGTGAACTTACTGTGGGTGCACTAGATTCCCTCGTCCAAATAATTGATAAAGTACTAAAAAGAATGAGCCCCAACACTAAGCCATGGGGAACACTACTTGTGACTGGCCACCAACTGGAATTAACTCCATTCACCACACTCTTTCGGCCTGGCCCCCTAGGTAGTTTATTATCCAGTGAAGAGTACACTCATCCAAGCAGTGAGCGGCCAAACTTAATTTCATAGTCTTAAATCTTTTATACACAGCAAAGTAAAAGTAACTCAAATTTGCAAAAAGAGGAGCTTTGTGAAGTAGTAGGAGGTTGGAAATATGCTGTTCCAGGTCATATATGAGTATTGCTATCTCTAATTTTCAGGTTTTGAAAGTACCTTGTCTGCCTTAATGAGATAATAGTTGGTATAGACATGCAAATTATTCTAGAGGCATAAAAGAAAGTCTGTAAAAGACTTAGTAATTTATTAGGAGAATATTTCAAATTTTCTCATTTATTATGAATTTTGAAATTCCTGTTTTATATATTGGAAGCAGAAGCTCGGAGTTTGATAATCCATTAAGCATCTGAAGGTGGGATAACCCATATGCCAGTATTCCTTTGAATTCTTTCTATCTACTTATCTATAAAAATTCTTTTTAAGTCTCAAAATACTCCATTAAAGTTATGGATAGCAAACTTAGACATCACATGCGGCATGAAACATTGAATGATCTACACTGCTGCTTCTTCTTCCTGTTTGAGGAGAGGTAGAAAAATGAAACACAGATGCATGAGAAACACTGACACTTTATGAAGATTTAATAAAGAATTGACTATTCTTATTCCCTTTGTTACTTCTTTCCTATGCACATGCAGGAACTGAGTTCAGCACAGTATGAAAAAGCTTATGTGTCAAATAAAGAGATTTCAAAATTCATCCCCTTAACATGATGTGTATCCGATTTCCACCTCCCTCCTCCGGTGCAGGGAAATGAAGATGATGTCTGACCCTTATGAGAAAAAATCACTGCTCAAATGTAAAAATTTTTGTCCAGGTCCCCAGTCCTTTCTGGCTGTAGGGGAGGATCAGCTTGCAACACCTAATTCACTGCCAAATTCATTAACTCTCATCAATATTTAAGTTCTTCCCAGTCACTTTTCCTATTTTTCCTGGATTTGTACTCCCCTTTATACATATTTTCCTTTTTCTTTCCTGGTTGTTGCATGTTTTCTGGCTGAGAAGAAAAGAAAACAGGGTCTAGCTTAGGAAAGCTGAGTTTTATCAGCTTTATTCCTTTATCTCTCTCATACCTTTCTTGTGAACATCTGTAGTTGTTTTTACTTGAAGAGGGATGGTGATGAAAGATTCAAGCTTGCAAGGCAGCGTAATTGAGCAGGATCCAGTCATGCTGGCATCATTGTGCAAATGAACCCCTGCCCCTGATCAGGCTGAAATCCTGGCTATGACATTTTTATATGGAATATTTTAATACAGGTGTATTTTTTTACCTGCAAGGGAACCTCATTTTGGTAGAAACCCAATGTGCAAATCGAGGGTGGGTTTTTGTTTGGTTTTTTTTTTTTTTAGACCAGTACTGCCCCAGTTTAAGGGTTGCATGTTTCTGCAGCCTGTCTATCTTTTTAAGGCTTGCTCTACTCCTCTAGTTATCACTGGGATTTTTTCTCGTGCTATGTTATCTGGCTGACGGCTGGCAAAGGCTTTCACTGCTCTGTAGAAAGCTGTAGCATTTCAAGCATGGTATCTGTCCCGTCTGTAAGAATTTTCAGACCGTTTCAAAACCAGGTGACAGAAGGACTCCAGTGACAGTGGTATCTGCATTAAGGCAGTCTTAGCATCTGATTCTGCTGCCATTGAACTCAGCCATTACATTACATTTCTCCGGAGCTGATTCAGGTTCAAAAAAGTGATTACATATATGCTTGAATTTTTATGATAAGCATATAGTTTTATCATTTATATTACAGAATCACAGAATGGTGGGGTTTGGAAAGGACCTCTGGAGATTATCCAGTCCAACTGCCCTACTAGAGTAGGTTCACCCAGAGCAGGTTGCCCGGGATGGCATCCGGATGGGTTTGGAATTTCTCCAAAGAAGGGGATATTCTCTGGGCAGCCTGTTCTAGTGCTCTGCTGCCCTCAAAGAAAAGAAGTTTTTCCTCATGTTCAGATGGAACTTCCTGTGTTCCAGTTTGTGCCCGTTGCCCCTTGTCCTGTCACTGGACTGAGAAGAGTCTGGCACCATCCTCCTGACACCCGCCCTTTAGGTATTGATAAGCATTGGTAAGATGCCCTCTCAGCCTTCTCTCCAGGCTAAACAGCCCCAGGTCTCTCAGCCTTTCCTCATAAGAGAGATGTACTTGTTCCTTCATCATCTTTGTAGCACTTCACTGTACTGTCTCCAGTAGTTCCTTGTCTTTCTTGAACTGGAGAGCCCAGAACTGGACACAGAGCTCCAGATGTGGCTTCACCAGGGCAGAGTAGAGGGGGAGGAGAACCTTGCTCTTCTTAATGCATACCAGAATACTATTGACCTTTTTGGCCACAAGGACACACTGCTGGCTCATGGTCAACCTGTTGTCTACCGGGACTCTCAGGTCCTTCTCCCCAGGGCTGCTTTTCCGATAGAATGGTCATTCTTAAGTATGATCTGATATTAGGAGATCATACATGCTTCACAGAATTTTATTTTTTGACAATAATTTAGCAGAAACACTTAGTACAAGGTATAAATGTTTATTGAAGGGCTTTTTTGTAAGTGTATTTCTATCTACATAAGCACAGAAACTCTGCAATATGTTGTAGAATAGAGTTATCATGGTTTGAAGATGATCCCATTTTCCACAGATAGCCTAGACAGAAATTATTTGCCTAAAGTATATTCGCATTTCAACAACAAAACCTTTGCAATCTGCTGTTTCAAGAACTCCAGGGAAACAGGATATACTGTCAACTAGTGAGTTACTAGAATGCTATAATGTTTTTCCCAAGAGATAAAACTATTCTTTCGGAAGATTTACAAAGTACTTTAAGATTGTGGTATTTGTCCAAAACTCCCTTTTTGGATTTCATGCTAAAGAAATTTGGAGACGATATTTCTGATATTTGTGTGGAAGGAAGAAGATATTTTTCACAGGAGGTGTAGTTGTTGACAGCTGTTAGAAATTGTTTTAACTCTTAATGTTGTAGTAAATTATTAATATAGAGACAACTAGTTACTACATCTGTAACTATCTGATTACTTAGGGATAACATTTATTTTGTTGTTACATGTCTATGGAATTTAACATGTTGATACGCTGCTGCAAAGAGAGTATGTTTAACACCTACAGATTATTTACTTTTTCTAAAAATCTGAGTGTCTCTTGCTCTATATTGAAAATATTGTTTCCATGCCTTCAAAAGATTTACGAAACTGTTTGCTTAAGTGAGTGTTGTTGCCTTTCAGTGGTTTTTATAATTTAGAAGATTTTAATACCACAAGTTACACCCTGGTACTGAGCTGTCCAAGTAAAGAAACATGTATCTTCATTATATGAAGCTATTTTGGAGTATTTCTTGAATTGTCTATTAACAGGAAGCAAGAGAATATTCTATATAGAAAAAATGCTGTCTATAGTATTTTTTTTTTACTATATTTAGTTTTACTTTTAAGGACTGCAGGTAATTGAATTGTAGCATATAACTACTTCTAATTTCTGTGTTCTCATGAAGATAAACACCCAGTTTGGATAAAGACTGGTATAGATAGACAGTAACTGAAAATTATAACTTATCTGCCTACTTGTGTTTGAAGGAAATGCTGTTTGTATATCTTTTCAGAAGAAAACTTCTCTAAAAAGTCTTGACTTGAAGGTAATGCTGCAGTTCAGTGGCAAGTGGGATGCTTGTATTGTTCAGAGAAAGCTAGAAATGATGTAGCAAGGAAGGTGGGACTAGTGGGTTGGTTTAGTTACAAGGAATCCATACAGACAGCAGGAAGGTGATGGCAGGAAGAATACTCAACTGATGGGGAGGGTTGCCTGAATTAACCTAACGCTGGATTGTTCATACATTAGTACAAAGTTAGTCTGGACCCAAATCCCAGATAAATTTTATATTACTTCAAAATGTGTGAATTCCCCTTTGTGGGAAAGTGTGTACTTAATTTCAATATCTTTTGAGACATTTGTGACAAATTATTGCATTTCCTAAGCATGAGATACAGCTTGGCAAGTTTACTGGAGCTCGGTCTAGGAAAGTGCTTCCTGCTGAGCACACTGTAGCAAATATTAGCAGACCTTGATTAAAATACAATTACAGTAGTTTAGTACTACTAATTCTTTGTGAACTATTGTATTAGTAATGGTTTCTGGACCAAGGGTTTGTAGGCATTTCTAATGATTTTTATTCTACTTTTAAAGTGGTCACAATCACCATCCTTCACAAACTGCATGTGCCCACCTCTCAGGCATATCTAGTCAGCCCCTGACCTGCCCAAGGCTTAGGGCCAGAGGAGATCCAGGAAACGGCCCATGCTCAGTATCCTGGCTGGGAGCACTGTCTGTAGATGGAAGATTGTAGCAGCTGCTGCATTACATCGCTTAGATGCACGTACTTGCTTACACAGGCCCTGTTATGTAGCCTGACACGAGGAGCCCTGCACACTGGGAAAAGTAACCAAGAGACCTTTTCACAAGAAAGTGTATTTCCATGGAGCTGCTCCCACTGCATTTCCTACTTTATTCATACAGTAAGGGTAGCTGGAATTGCATAGATAAAATGGTAATACAGAAAGGGTAGAGAACTGCAGTGGTGGTAGTTCATGTAGCCTGATGCACGTGTTCACATGATCATAGAAACGTCTAGTGTGGAAGGGACCTCTGGAGGTCATTTCATCCAACCTTCTGCTGAAAGAAGGGCCATAGATAAGGGTTTGCATCCCTGTCAAGCTGTCTTGAACATTTCTAGCAAAAAAGTTTCCAACACTTGTCCAGAAAGACAAGTTTAAATAATATTTAATTCCTGTCACAATGGTGTTTGGTGGCTTTTTTTACAAAAGGAAGGAATTCACCCTGAAGGAACTTGTGCCTTTTGACCCTTGTCCTGTCACCATGCACCCTTGTGATGATAAAGCCATGATCTTCTCTGTAACTGCTATTAGTTATTCAAATAATTATTTATCTGCGTTAGGTAAAACCTAATGTGATCACCAGATGCCAGGACACCTCAGAAAAGAGCTACATGTTCTGTAACTGGTTAAATGTGCTTTCCATACTGCCACATCATTTTTCATAGTCATATGGAATTGCTAAATCATAAAAACAACCCGTCCAAAGCTCTTCTCAAAGCAAAGGAGAGATCAGCACAAAAGCACCTTATTTGAAAAGGAAGAAAGCTATTGGAAGGTGACAGCTGGAATTCCAGTGCTTAATCTGTGTAATTAAAACTTTTCTAAGGAGCAGGAAAAGCAGGTTGGACTTGAGGTAGTTTTAGGAGTTAATTAGCAAGGCCTTTGTGAATATTAAGAATGCCTTTGAAGGATAAAGTTTTGAAAACTAGTTCAGGGCTTTCAAACAGCATAAATTAGGCAGAAACTTTTTTTTTACTCATCCTCAAGATGCAGACAGAATCACCCTCCCTAACCGTGCTGTTTCCTTCCATCAGAAATATAATCATACATCCTCCTCAGTGTCTGATCTTCATAAGCATTTATTAACTTACTAACAGTACACTGGCAATTTAACTGCAAATAAAATTTTGCTGGATTTTTTTTAATGCATTCACAATTATTAAAGTCAGTAGCTCTTAAATCAAACTGAGCGTCCTCTCAGGATGGATACTGTAATATATTGCTAATATTGAAGACATCAGCCTGCATATTTCAATGTACCAGGTGGTCACTTCTAAGAAATTATTAAAAATGCAGTAATAATACAGTCTTGATGTCCTCTGCGTTGTCTTCTAAAAGTTGTGCATTTTTATATGGGAATGTAACTGAAAATATGGCCTTGCTTTCACATGGGTCTGGTGGGTTTTTCTAAGCATTTGCCAAGAAAGAAGACTTAACTACACTGAAAAATTGACCATATCTCTTAAAACATATGGAGAGTATAGGCTTGTTCCCTCCATGTTTTATGTGCTTTCATGCTCTGTTTTGTGAGTGCGCTCACTTTCACAGAAATAAGAGGTCTCTGGTTTTGTACTTACATATATGGGCAAAATATAGAAGGTGTACTTTACTTTTACTCATTTTTTATTAGTTTTGATGTGCTTAGCACTTAAAGAATTTCTCACTTGTGAGCTGTTTTAAACAGCTATTGTAACAGCAGGGTGCTTCTCGATGTGTAAATTCGTAATTCATATGATGTGTTGCCTGTGAATTTAGAAAGCAAATCAACCTAACAATTATCTATCAACAATAAATATATCGAAGCAAAACATACTGAAAATAAGAGTTTGAATGGTCATAAAGTTCTTGTGGGATCTCTAGACATTCTGTTTAAAGAATAGCGTGTTGGGAACTACAGAAGATCTGCAGCGTTGTGTTGAAGTATGAGCGTATCATCTAGTTACTCTTTCTGCAATTAGTATTAGAGAAGGATAATGAAGGTGGAGGAATGAAGTTTTCCAAATAGTGAACTACACATGTAATTACACATCTGCATAGCTGTGCCTGCTGCATCTCAAATGTTGCAGGCTGATTATTTTCAAAAAAGGTAACAGATTGCCCATAGTTTGATAACAGATTACCCACAGCTTGAAATCATTCTGAGGAACCATTGTTCCCGCTGTGCTCTCAAAAACTGGACTTTGTATTAGTTACAGGCATGTGGGTAAGAAAGGGTTATGACTTTCTTTGTACAGACTCAGTGTTTGGGAATCTCTGGCTTTTCTGGGTTCAGATAGAGAGTGGTCGTTTCATATAGATTTAGTTATTGCCTAAATGAATATTGCAGATTTCACTCTGGGTCTATGTACTGAAGATGTTTAAAAGCTGTAACATTTTATAGGACTCAGTCATTCACGTAACTACGCTTTTTTACACGTCAGTATTTAAGTAAATTTAAATAGAACATATGTGGCAGTTAAGCATTTAGCTTCCCAAACTTAAAGTTTCAAGAAAAAAGTCAACAGGCTTCTAAATGTCTTGATGAAGAGTCAGAAAATCCAGCCCATATGGCAGCACTGCAAAGGGGGAGGAAATTGTAAGTTGCTATATCAAGTTTTACCTCAGATCATTGGTGAATTATTTAAAGCATAGCACTGATTCCCTCATAAATCAGTACTTACCTCTTTACTCTTTAAAAATACATTGTTTTAGAAACTGTAGAAATTTGTAAACAGAGCTGTCCAAAAGTAAAATGTTCTGCTTCTAAGAATATCAGCCTGTTAGGGTTCCCGGTTAGAGGACAGAAACAAATAACTAGAAAACCCATCTCCACAGTTCGTTATAAAACTGTGCTTTAATGGTGGTATTAAGCAGTTGCCTTATACTGGAGTAATTTTTACAGACGTATATGAAATGTTGCTGTTGAAAAGGCATATTACCATTGTGAGCTCGGCTTTGCTCAAACATCATGGTCCAAGAATGAGTTTGTTAACCACAGTTGCTGCGTTTCAGCCCAGTTTGACTGTAGAGCTGTGCAGATGTAGTTATCGATTAAAATCACGTTCAGCACATAATTAAGGTCTTCATAGTTTGTAGATGAAGTATATTAAAGAATAGTGGCAAACATAAAGTATTCATTTGTTCAGAGTGTTGTGAATTTTAGGGTAATCCAAAATAAAAAAAAAAGCTAGTAGAGGAACAAATGTCATATCTTTTCTCTATTATTCTTTAGTTCCATTATTTAGGAATTTCTGGGTGCCTTTTCTTTTGTTACACCTGCCTCAAAATCATAGAGGGCAATGATGATTCTTGTGATGTTTGTCAGTGTGCCCTTGCCCTGATTCTAGCAGTTTTCAGAAGGAATTATGAAGAAATCCTTCATGTCATGTTACACGTAGGAGTACCTCAGACAATATTTGAATGTGGCAGACAAATCTCTGAGTAAAATGAGTAAGACTGATATATTTAAGAACATACTTGAGACAACCTGTCTGTGGTGCAAATTACAGATGTGAGAGGTAAAACACTTTTAAAGTAAATGTCAAAACATTTTATCAGTCAAAAAATACCATGTCTTTTTATCATTCACTTCTTGATGCTGTGGGGAATATGCAGATCTTAAAAGTAATTTTTGCTGTGCAGAAAACAGGACTGTAAAATATGTATGTATTATCCATATGTAAAGGCATGCTTGTATCTATAAGGACACACACATACATGTATAAAAAATTTGTGCTGGAACAAATATTTCATGAAGTTACAGAATTTTATATTGTAAAGTAAATTTTCCTTTTATGATAATCCACGCTGCCTGTTAGTTTTAGTGTCCCTCATTCATCTCTGATTGTCATGCTATGAAGAAAATGTTTATATTACAAAATAATTGTCATTATTTCTTTAAATATTAGTTCAATTTGTATTCATTCCTCATTTTCTGTACAAAAGAGGTCTTGCTGCTACTTCTTTTTTGCTGTGAAATGTATTGAGCAGAAATGTTCAGTATGTGGACTTCTTCCTTGTGTTTTTATACATTAACTGCACCACTTTCATTCCTTATATCAATGTATTTCTGAAGCAGCAGCATATCCTGTAGTAGAAATATAACTTGTTTCTGTATAATCTGTAAAACCTATCCCCACAGCAGGCTGTGATTTCTAGCAGGCTGTTTTCTCAGGTTGCACGAAGATTTGTTTTGGTCGGGTTTTTTGAGGAGTTTTTAAGCATAAGGTGACTAGTTTAGCAGCTCGCCTTGCAAATTTTCTTTTGGCAAGCTAGTTACATAGATCAAATTATTTCAGCTAAGGGCAGGAGACAGGAGTGCAGTGAGTGTGGGTAAAAATGTGTATATTAGTTTCATAGAATTGTGGATATGAGTATCTGTAAGTGCTTTAAGGCTGAAGTTACAGTCACTTCATCATTATACCTGATCTAGAACTTTGTCTTTGCAATAAGACCTGGAAGAGGAAAGGAAAACTTTCCACATTCTACAAGTCTGTTCACTTAGGTAGGCATACAGGAAGGTATTTGCAATACTTTCAGTTATTGATTAGTATTAAAATCATATCAGGTCTCTGTAATCAGTGCTCCGTACTCATTCTCAAAGCAGGAGCTAGTTCAGTATCCTTGTATTGCTGTACTTCTGATTTTAGCTTTTCTTAATGACCATTTTTTTGGCTCTTAGTAAAAGACCAAGTGATCCCTTGACATTTTCAACTCAAGTGATTTCTCATAATAATCAGATTCCGTCTTTATCTCCAGGTTATTTGTAGATGTTATTTGTAGATTTTAGGCAGACAGAAGTGTCATTGGCTGTGTTCTAAAAGAGGAAAAAAAACCAACCAACCAACCAAACCCAGACCACTGAAAAAAAAAAAAACCCAAGAAAACATCTTTGCAATTTTTTTTTTTTGTACTTTGGCTATGCAGAGGGAAAGATAGTTGTAATAGTATTTTCTAGTTGTAGTATTTATCTTCTTTTAACTATGTTTTAATTTGTTTTATGAAAGCACGCTTTTATACCCTGAGACAGATACAGCGTAAAGTGCTACTGGGTATATGAAATGTGTGCTGAGCTTGCAAGTCTTACTTAGAGTGCAAAGGTGGCAAACAGCTTTTCATGTCAGAACTGTCACTGTTAAATAGTCTGTCCTCACTAAGAGGGAATATTTATCAGCCATGGGAAGATGATTGTTTGGCCTTATAGTTGTGAATTGGTGTTCATTTTAAATACGTGCTTTTCATTTCTTGATCTTAAAATATATTTTATTTCCAAAGTGACTTGGTCTAGGTAACCATTCAGACCTTTACTGCCCTACTGAATCAAACCCCATGCTCTAAGCACTAAAGCCAGCTTTTAGAGAAGGAGCTTGGCAGATGATAGCAACTGTTTCACTGATCAGGTTTATTTTTCCAATGACGGGCTTCCAGGTGACCGATGAGGATCACACAGTTGCTTTAAAATGGATGAGAGTGTGCTGAGAGGAGCGCTCTCAGGGAGACAGCTTTTTGGTTAGAGTTCATACAAGTTGTTTTTCTTCACCTTTTTCTTCCTTTAAAAGCAGTAAGAATCATGACTATCATACCACTAAACCCCTCAGAAGGTGAATATAAAAGTAACGAGATATTTCTTTTTATAGCAGTGGGAAAAACACACACTCTTAAAGAAAGGAAATGCTATTATCATCATGGAAATGGTTTAGTTATATTTCACACAGCTTTCATTAGTGACCTTTCTTGAATAATTGAATACTTGTAGTTTTTTAAGGATGGCAGAGCATTCTAAATTTCAATTTATCTTCAGTTCTTTTATCGATAAGGTAAGGGATTTCAGAGTTCATAGAAGGCAATCAGTGGGAATGGAGTTTCCACAGCAGTAAGCTCTCCTTTTTCCTAAATATTTTCAGGATCAGAAGATGCTTTCACATTTTTGTTTGATATCCTCCAGTATTTTGTTGTCAAATTTTTGCTGAATATCAAATACTAATAACCAGTAAAATAATGAAAAAGAATCAAATTAGACAACTCGAAGCTAATGATAATTTTTAGTACAGATTATTAGAAAATTGTTTGTTTCTAGTGCTAATATAGCTCAGAGAAACTTTTCCTGTCATTAACCCTGTTTATTCCAGAAAAGCATAAATATGTTTGAGTAAATGTTTCTCACATGCCAATAAACCAGTCAGCCTTGCATTTTTGCCATCCCAGACTCTGCTACTTTAAATTCTGCAACTTGAATTCCTGTACAACTAATGTCAAGGTTGGCAGGAGTGGAGTGTCAGCCATTTGGAGTTGTTAATCTTCAGATACTTACACTCGCTGTCTGGTGTTTGCAGTCACATATTTGTATCTGAAAAACATGTGTTTATCCATGTAAGTCTGAAGCTTCTTTGCTGAGGACAATTAATAATAGTTGCTTGTGTCTCTGATCATAAAGAATTATTTTAAAGCAACATATGATTGTAATCATAATGAAATGTGTATTATGCTTCTGAAATAAAGTATTTAAGGCTTTGGAGGGAGAGAGGTGGGAAAGAGCCATAGGAATGTGACAAGAGACAACCCTGGCAGTTTGGCTGCTTCGTACAGTGCCTGCTTCGAGCAGCGACGTGGTGGTGTAGTCAAGGTGACTTACCACAGCAAAACCCACGGGCATCTTGAGTTTCACATCCCCTCGCTGGATTATGTACAAATGAGAATCGACAGGAACATGGTATTTATGTTTTATAAAACGAAGTATTTAAAGACATCCTAATAAACTTATCTTGAAAGCACTGCTGTGCGCTAGGCATGGTATCATGACAGTGTCTCTGCAAATGTTCCTGATACTGTGGTTCAGTGTTGTGATACCTCTGATATTATCCTGACATTTGCAGCCTTTGCACTGCGCATTATTGGCCAATATTTGTGATACGTGACATTCTTGCTAAGTACTGTCAGGTATAATCTGTCATGAAGCAATCCTTTAGAGTATACTCAGACTACAGTCTTTTCACGGGGACGCACATCCTTGGGAAGATGGTATTCTCAGTTTAAAATCAACTGTGCCCCAGAGAATTAAAATTATTAGGAAAATCAACAGAAAATTTAACTTCAGGTGCAATGCTAGCTATTTAAAATTAGCCATGTAGCTCAGCACGGCACATTTCTTCTGTGGCCCGTACATGACAGTTCTTTTCCACTCAGCTCCAGTAAAACCACTTAAATTGTGCTAAGGATCATGAGACAAAAGTGTTCCAAAGGCTTTCATTGCCTCAACCGTGTACCTACTGATAACCTTCCAATCTGCTGAAGCTAGATGGAGAAAGCATACAGACTTTGGGGACTGATGCAAAAATTTTTAGGTCAAATCAGACTTTTGTTTTTCAGGAACATGGGCAAGGAGTTCATTTAGCTCCTGTGCCCTTTATGAAAGACGAGTAAGGTCACTGATTCTTCTGCTGCTAAATAGCTGCTGGTCGATCGGACACAATCACTGCTAAAGAATTTTTATAATATAGTTTATCAGATATTTTGGTTAAACACATGCCCTCTGTTTTCCTTTTAAAAAAAGAGGTGCAAAAATCACGTAGAATGGTGAAAAAACCTTGACTTAGTTGTCTTCTGCAGCTGATGGGGTTAGGAAATACATTCTCAGCTTAAGAAGAGTTGTGGTCTAATTGCATGGTCAGAACTGAATAAAACCGTTTTGTCCTTATGATGAATTAAGGATATAAGAACTTACAGTTACAAGGTTTCTAGTTATGTCTAGATTGCTCAGTTTTATAATTTGCTAGAACATGCTTGTAGGTGTGATGCTTCATCATCAGGACTGGATTACACATTGGTTTACATTTATTATTTTCAATATAATTCAATACTCATTAATTTGCATTTTATTATTTTATTTACTCCGATACCATGTTTCAGTGAGAAAATTATTACTTTATTGGATCATCATCTTTTGGAACTGTTCTGATGTAATTAAGCACGCGAAGTAATGAATTCTAAATTATGTTTTCAATTACTTGTGACTAAAATTATCTTAAAAAAAAAATTCCTATTTTCTTATGGAAAGCTTCATTGCTCTATCAGTGTTGTTGTAGTAGAGCTCTAGTTAAGGGTAACTTGGTTTTTAAATTAAATGTCAAATAAAATTTGCTGTTAGAAACATGCCATGTATGCAAATAGTCTGAAGGAGAAGAAAGCTACTTCGGCATCATTTAATAGTGATATACAGGTAAAATGAGCTTTTACCAATTAGGTAATGTCTGGCAGAATAGAAGAAGCCCGTATGTGTGTTAGGTGTGTACATGTGCACGCAGAACCCTACTCAGGTATGTATCTATCTACATACATACGCATATAGCGCTGTAAATAGAGGAATCTGCGGTTTGGTCACAGATTTTCTAGAAATAATGGATGCCATAATTTAATACTTTTCATAAAATATTAATGACATTTGAAATGTGAAGTTTCTGGTCTGTTGGTCGTTGACATCTCAGGCTAATGTTATGAGGGTGGATGTGTGATTTGGCTGTCTTAAGTACACAGTCATGGGTGGTTCTGAATAAACTGTGACCGTACAGAAGAGCACAACTGAGGGGATAGTTAACAGCAACAGAGGAGCAGGTGGAGATAGGAAATTTATGGGGGATGTGTTTGGGGACTATATGGTAGGTAATAGTGTGAGTTGCAGTTATTAAAAGTTTTCATTTTACAATCTTCAAAACAAAGAAATTTTGCTTCTGTATTGAGATTGAAAAGAAGCTTCTAGTGAAAAAAAAGTTGAATTTTTTTTTCTCATCATGTACAGAGATATATTTGTAAACATGGATCTCAGCCTTTGCCCTTGAAGTAGAGTTTTTTTGCTGGGAGGTTAAAATATGAGAGTAGTATGAGGTAGGCATTTTAATTAAAATATTCAAGATGTTAGGATTTTTTCGGACCAGTCTAATGTAAAGGTTTTAGGGAATGTTAATCTAGAGGGAGATTTTTTGTATGTGGTTAATTTAAAACCATAAAAGCATAATTGTTAGCATCATTTATCATTATCACTTCTGTTTGATGCATGGAAGACAGCAATTATATCAATTCCACAAATGGCAGCATCTGTAATTTTTTATGTTACAACTTTGGCATTTAAAACTGCAGTCAGCAGCTCTTTGGGGGGAGGGAGGGAAGCTGGGAGGGGGTGGTAGGTGCTTGGCCTGCAAGGTTTAAAGCTCTTCGGGAGCAGGACTGCGGTTCTCGTGGTTTAAGGGAGCTGTTTCCCAACAAAGACGGCTGTACATAGCCTCTTAACACTTTACGCACAAGAAAGGGTTCTTCTCCTGCCTATATGAACAGGGCTGGATTAAGCACTGCTCTCCTGAGCAGCTGCCAAAATGTACAATAAATATCACAACTTAGTTCCTGCTCATTTTCTAATAGTCTTGACATTAACTGCTAGCAATTTTAAGTTAAAGCACATAAAGCTTTATATGCTGAAACAGGAAAGGTGATATCAAAGAATTTTAAAACATCTTTCATATGATGTTTCTTGTACAAGCTCTTACCGGCGTTCATGAATCTATGCCGAACACCTGCATAAAAGCTTAGATGTACTGCGTGGAGTTTGTAACACATCAACTCTGTAGAGTTTTACATTTTAAAAGAACTGCAACATATCGTACTAGAAAGCAGCTTGTGGGCAAAACATCGTCATCCAACACTTAAGGTTGGTGTAAAGTTGAGCCTTATTCAAAGTTCAATTTTGAAACATAGACAATAGACATATGCTGCCAGCCAAAAATATTTTTCGTAATGGGTATAGATTAATGGTTTTATATAGGAAGAGTTTAGGGAAAAGAGCAGGTTTTGGAAATACTCCAAGAAAATGTCTGCTTTTCCTTTTCAGTAAATACTAAGTTGTTTTAAGTTTCCTATATTTGGTTGTTTGAATTTATCCAATTCCTTCTATAGCTTTAACGTTTGATATTTATCCTTTATGAAGGGAAAATATTACCCAAGCAAGTTGTTTTGAGCAAGTTATTGCTTGATGACAGAATGATGCCTCTGTATTGCTGTTGAGTGGCAAAGATTACGACATTCTCTTAAAGAAATACTTGCAATTATTTCTTTTTTTTCCCTCCAGTTTACTCTGACCTATATGCTTTCAGAATTTTTTTTTCTGTTTTTGCATGTGTTGCCACTTCCCATCTCTATATTCCTAGCTGTCTTTCCTCACTCACACTGATGGTCTAAGAAGCTGTATTTAAAATGTCAAAATGATCTTAAATCTTACAAGTGATGTTGGTTTCCTGGGAACTTGTGTTACCACCCAGTAGCATGACTGAAATCACGTTCTGTGACTGTAGAGGGTCATAAATTTGGTTGCTTTTATAGGCCAAGTTCTCTGTTTATAGGCTGAGTTCACTGCATGGTTGAGCTTCCATGTATTTTTATATTCCTCACTAAACTTCCTGGGTAATTCCTCGATACTTCTGTTTCACATATTCAATGCAATGTGCATCTCATTTGTGTCCTCATGTCATTCACTTTCAAAGCCTAATGAAAGCTTTTCAGATGAAATAATTTCCTTACGTTTTATAGATTCATGAGCAAATAAAATGCTTTGGAGAGTAAGAGAGTAAAATAGGAAGAGCTTCACTGCCAAAATGACCAATCAAATTCATGGCTAAATACAAATAGAAAAAGTGGTTATTTTTGCTGAAATCTGTCATATGACACAGACCTTGAAACTTCCTTTTGTATTCTTTGGGAAGAGAATTGTGTTCCTTTACAAAGTTCACCTCCATCAGCCCTTCCTCTCTAAAACATGGCTAACGGGATTTGTCTCCTTAATCATAATTAACAGTAAATACAGTAATACCGATCTTTATTATAAATATATGTGTATCTGTGCTTTTTGTAGTAGTTTTTATAGGGATACTTGAATAGTATGCAAATATATTCAGATTACCAGATAAAACATTTTTCTGTTGGGAGTTTGCTGATCAACATTTTGTTATATGAGCTTTTGCGGGAACTTCTTCCCCAAATTCTGTTTATGTTTCAGTCCACTGAAATGACTTAATCCAGTTCAGAATGTTTGGGGAGGGAGATGGAATTTTTAAAACAGCTTTTGGAGTTTTTTCTTGCTTTTATTTTAAGCCCTAAGTGAAGAGAAAAGGCATTGATACAGTGAACAATGTATTTTTTTGGCGCGGGTACTCGGTGGCTGTGTTTTTTATCATTACTATGAGTGCTTTTAAAGCTTCCCTCTTCCACTCATTTTAATCTGAAAATACTTTCTCAAATTGACAAAGCAAAATGGGAACATAGAGTAAGGGAGGGGTTTAAAGGCAAAAGAGAGTTAATTACTTCCCTCAAGTCCCAAGTTCCTTGTATACCACTTAAGATATTCAGCACTTTTCAGCGTGCCTTTTAGGTTTGATGTTTAAAATAGCAAAGAAATAGATTTTTATAGATAACAGTGGTGTCATTAGGGAACCCAGAAGTCATATAAAGTTAGTTTGAAGGACAACTCAAAGAATCTTCTACCTTTAACTCAGTCTGTATTCTGCAGTCCAGTTAACACTAGTGAACTGTACACAGACCAAAAATTAAATGGATTAAATGCATGATTTTCATGTGTGGAGAATGTCATAGAAATATATAGTGTATATATATACTGTTAAAAATAAAACTACATTTATGTGAAATACATGATGACAGGGCAAAAATGCTAAAGGAATTAGAATTGCAGTAAGGAAAAATAGAACTGCTCTTCTCATCTTTCATCTTCACCCATCATTTCTGCAGCTGTACAGAAGATCACCAAAATCTTCTGTCATTTGCTGTACAGAAGTGTTAAGGGAAAAAAAATTCAAACTGTGCTTTATGGACATTTGTTTTTATTTCACTTGATAGGTCTCAAAATTTTATGGAAAGCAAAAACTTGCAATTCTGCCATGGTTTTCGTTCAGGCAATTAATGTTTCTTAACCTCTTATATATTAGTACCTGAGATCAGGGAAGGTTTCTCAGCTGTTTTGGTTTCCCTGCCTGAAACACAACTCGGTGTTGCAGAGTAGGACATGCTCCCACCCATCTTTCTTCCATTTCATGTGTGTTGCTGGAATGGTCAGGGTAAAACAGATAGATTTGGCATCAGCAAGAATTTTTTCTACAGGTCAGATTAGTGGGAACTTCTAAATCCTGTTTCGGGTTTGTACAACTAAGGGATTTCAGAGAAGAATCTGTCAGGATATTTTATTACAGCCAGAGTGTACTGGAACTGCCTTTAGAGCTTACTTTGGCTCTTAAATTTTCTGGTGTAATCTTTCACTCAGTGCTAGACAAGATGCTGCCCTGGTTGAATTTTTTTGTGTTTATAGTAAGTTTGCATCAAGGAAAGGCAATGTAGGAACATTGGGGAGATACGGTTTTAATTGCTTTGAAGTATAAATATCATTAAACAATATACAAAATAAAAAATGAACACATTCATATATAAATAGATAGTCTTTGACTTGTACTTTGTTTTAAAGTGTTTCTGCTGGCAAAGAGAACTCTGGGGCTAAAAAACCCAATCAATGCACAGGCTTGTACAGTTTCTGCATCTCCATTTTTCACATCGCTGTTAGTTCTAATGTTCCTTCCCTGCAGACATGACCTGAAAGATAAAAATTTACCTAAAAATCATTTGCAGCATATCATTTTTACTGAGCGGAAATCAGTTTCTCTAAAAGTTGTGCAAAGCACATTATTTTAACACTTCTGTGCCATGGTGAATAGACTGCTTGGTCTTGAAAGCTGTGTTGTCTTAAAGTAAGCGTTATTACTGCAACAAGGACATTGGGTTAAAATTCTCTCCATTTTCCTGTGACAGGCCTTTTTGAAGGTGTGGCTGAGGTGTTTTTGTCTATTTTATCGAAGTACAGGGTAGCATTGTAAAAGGTCCACAGATATGAATAAAGGACCCATTTTTGCTTGTAAACTTTTTCCTGTACATATCAAAAGATGTGGGAACAGCTGGCGATCGATCATCGACAGAAATCAAGATATAATCGCTTTGGTAAGCAAGAAGCCATGGGATCAGTGAGCAGCTGCAGAAGACACGGGAGAAAGAAAACCGCCAGTTAAAAAATAGCAGGCAAGCGCTGGGAAATAGCAGACAAGCGCTGGGAAATACAGGGAGTAGACGCTGAACTGATAAGATAATGGGAAGGTACTGTTTTAGTGGAAAATCACTGCTTGAGAGACAGAGAGTATATAAGGCTTGCTATGTCACTGAATAAAGGTCTGCGTTATCACTTTCATAAAGTGCGTGCAATCCGTCATTATCGTTCTCCGACAAAAAGATATTTCTTTACTCTGTATTTTCTATAAAATTAGTTGCCGTGCCCTAAATGGACATTCTGCATGATGTTTTCCTTATATATGTAAAATAATTTTATTTTGTCTGAATTATCATCTAAGTTTACTTTGAAATTCCTAAGGGTTATCAGATGATCATTAAATCTTGATTTTCTGTCAGGAAGAATTAATACTCTTGACTTCTGAGTGAATTTAGAAGCAATAGGGAATTGAAGTAAAACATTTGAATATCATTTCAGTCTTAAATCAGTTATTCATGATTCAACTTAGGCTGACCAGTAGATAAAAAATAAATTCAATTCATAAATCCTTCTTTGCATTTTAAATTTTTTTTCCCCCCTCAGTTTGGTTAAAAATGTATGTGATTTTGGGTAGAGATTGCTGCTGGGATGTCCTGTGTTTGGAACATCTTTTCCTACCAGTTCTAATAAGTTATGTAGCCATATGCATAGTTCACATATAATGCTATCTTAAAGGTTAAAAATAAATTCAGTCAGACAAAATAAGGATTGGTTTCTGAGTGAATTGGTCAGCTTTATTTTAAAAGAAGGCTAAAGGAAAAACTTTCATATTCTATTACTACCTTACAAGAAACTGCCACTTAACTTTAGAGTCTGTGTTTCTGCTTGTTATCTGTTATTGTATTTACTTTAAATGGCTGTGGTTTCATTAATTAGCTGTATTTTCACTCCATCACAATTACCTCTGTGAGAAAAATCAGTTAAGCTGCAAACATTTAAGATATTTTTGTAATCTATTTCGTCGTTTATGTCTTTCTATATCTGAGGTATCAGTGAATATAGAGCCATACTGTCCCCACACCTTACGATCTCCTGTAGCAACGTGCCAGCCTGCTGCTGTTGACACTGTATGTTCATCTACCACATAGCATGGCTTTATATTTACAAGATAAGGGAGGTAGTTGTATTCTCTGCTTGCTTTATTCTGGTTTTTTATTTAACTTGTGTGTGCTGCTGCACCCCGTTTAATGTCTTACCTGAAGCTGTATGAAAATGTTTTCCTGAGCCACATTATTTTCCATTAATTAACGTCTCTTTTTTTTCCTTGTGTGACAGATTTCTGATCAGGTTTCCCAAATTCCGTATATTCAGCCCATATATACTTGTATACCTGTACACATAATTTACACACAGCACATACATCGTTGGTGTACGTATATAGTACACATTACGTATGTGTTCATAGCTTTAGGCTTGGAGTATCTACAGTATTTTGAACCCATATGTCATCCCGTCTGTCCTTTTAACATAAATAGAATTACTTGCCTGTATTTTGTTGTTCCTTCTGTGTTTAGGCTGAGCTTGAGGATACAATATTCAGCCCTCAGTGACTGCGAGTTTTGCAAGCCTAAATCATGCTTTAGTTTCTGAAATCTGGCTTCAAAAAGCCAGGAAAATAAATCCTTTTGAGGATAGCAAGCAGGTTTACTAGAAGCTACAGGAAAAGATTTAGTCGAAGCCACTGTTTTACTATAATAATAGTTTATGTATCTTACTTTGCTTTCCTGTTGATAATGCATAGTCTTCTGATATAAAATAATATTTATAGTTTCTAGAATAAAAGCTTTTTCTAACAATATTTTGTTAGTTTGGAGACTTTTTTGCCGTTATGTCTTTCAAAGAGCACAAAATCTCACTAGACAGATACTGTTTATGTGAGAGCAGGAGAATTTGATGCACTTTCACGTGAAATGGGTTTGTTTGCATTCCAGACAGGACTCATCAGGGTTTTGACTTCAGCACCCATGTAGTTTCGTGCTTTGTGGGCTCATAAGATGGCAGCGTATTACTCTCTTGTAGCTTTTGGTAATTCCTCTCTTCTGCCCCATTTGGACCGTAGTTCTACCCTGAACAAGGGCTTTCTTGGCAGATGCAGTTTTTAGTGGTGACTGAAAGTTATACCACATCTCAAAGCAAAACTGAAGGTATTATTACGACAGTTTTAGACCAAATAATTACTATTACACGTATGATCACTATAATTCCTATTTCCTTGAAGGCGCCCTATAATGTTTTTAAATAAGTTTAACATATGTCATATATTTAGAATAAAGGAAAGATGAAATTGCTTGTGCTTCATGTTTTCAGACCATGCCCACTGGATAGACATCTGTCAATCACTCCTGTCCTTACAGATACAGTCTATAATAAGGCCACAAAAAGTAAAAAAAAAAAAAAGCCAAAAAAAGGCCACTAAAACCCCCACCACACCAAAACCCCACACAGGTATCAGAAATCTATTCTCTCTTGGTAATTCAAATAATAACAAAGCAGCCAGTGCTGTCTTTTTTACCCCTTTTATTTCTTCTAACTTCTTAATTTCCTTCTGTTTTCCATGATGAGTCTTTTTTCCTGCCGTACACAGCATGCAGAAATCTCAGTGACATCTCTAGAATTTGTCGAAGCTTGCTTCTCTTCTTTGTGTATGTTTATTCTTTGCTGGTCCAGAGCAGCTTCTGTCAGTATTGTGTTTCTTTGGTGAAATCCATCAGAAATCTAGGCATAATCAAATTAAGGAAGGATAACTAAGTTCTCTCAGTCTTCCACTTTTCTCTTCCTCTCCCCCACCTTCATTATCCTTGCACAATTGTCTCTCAGAGCTTTTAGCTGAAGGTGATGGGAGACAATCTCAAGAGCTTTTTATTTCTTTGCTTTCACATGATCCAGGGAGGCTGTTCTCCCTGTCGCAGTGCTGACTGCAGTCCCTTTGGCTGTGTCTGTGGCATGGACAGATGTTTGATGGCATATTCAAGAGTCTTGGTCCACATGTTCAGTGTAGCTGCATCCTGATGCATACTGTTCCTCTGGGCAATTTGGAAGGAAACCCAGACACACAAGCCAGAAGTGACCTGGCTTGTTCTCTTCTGGGTACTTCACAGAGAATGAGTAGGGTACCTCGCTGAGGAATGCACCTGCTCCGCAACTGGGATGAGGCCAGCACATGCAGGATTATAAAACACAGTGGAGTAAATATAACCAAAGCCATAGAGCTCCTGAACGCCTGTGTTACGGGTTCAGTTATACCTGACTATGGCTGTTGTCGTTATGAATATGTTAGTAATAATATTTTACACCTATTATATGTGGAACCATTACTGGTAGCTTTGTGCAGTCAGGAATTTGTGAGGCAGCGAGCCTGAGTCCTAGTTCTACCATATCTTACCACTGAGTCCTCAGAGAGTGGTGAAGATCCCCTGTCGATAAATTTTGTTTATTTTTTCACTGTATGCCTTAGCCTGTGGGCATGTGTTAACTATTTTAAGAACGAAGCTAAATAATAGATGTTAATTTATTTTCATTATGTGCAGTTACTTAGGAAGAAGTGTCACTGAAGAGTTCTGGCTTAAGCGTTGAACAGATTAGAAATGATAAATTGGCAAAAAAAAAAACCCCTTTCTTATTAGAAAAATATCACTGAAACCGAAGCCTTGGCATTTAGAACTGCTGAGGGTGTGGATGTAAATACTAATGACAAGCCAAAAATAACTAGTGCTAATACTTATTATTTCTGAATCCCTGATACGTGCTTGCCAAGAATCAGGGAGTTGATAGGGTGTGAGAAATGTTTGGAAGGGCTTTTGGAAACCGTCTAGTACAGCCTCCTGCTTGAAGGAGGATTGTCACCACGCTAGATGGAGTCAGCTGTGACTTGTCAAAGCAAGTCCTGAAAACCTGCATAACCTCCTGGGTAACCCATCTAGTGCTGCCCCGCATTTCTAGTGTGGCTTTTTTTTTTTCCTGACCTTTAAGCTGCAGGGTTGGACTGCTGTCTCTTGTTTTACCTTCTGCCACGACCAAGAAGCATTTGACTCAGGTTTTGTGATTCGCCTTCAGGCAGCTGAAGGTTGCTGTTAGGTCCCTCCTTAGCTCTTCTCTTTACAAGAGCAAACAAGCCCAACTCCTTCAACCTCTCTGTAGTTCATGTGAACCGTCACTCATCTCATAGGTCATCTGAAAGAAAAAGCAAGTTAAAACGTAGTAAAAACCTGAATTTTCTTCCTTTCATAAGGAGGAAATACAGAAGCTGAATGATAAGAATTAATTTGGGGTTTTGTACAAAAAGTAAATTTTGCAAGGGTGGGGGATTGGAGACATAAGAATCAATGATTTTAGTGTATTGTCTGAATATGGTCAATATTAGTGTTATAGATTAAATATAAATTCTGTAGGATAAGAACTAATATTTACTTACATTGGTTGTCAATTACAGGCAGAGAGATTTTTAATTGCATAAAGCCCCACTGGATGATTAAGCCATTTTCAGAATGAAAGAAGGAAAGACAGCTTGACTGCTGGCTAAACTACTAGGATTAGACCCAGAATATCCGGGGCTAAGTAGTTTGCTTAGATACTGACTCTGTGTTTGACCTTGGATTTGTTAGAGATACTTAGAGAGATTTTCAGCACCACTTAGATGTACAGGAATAATTCTGTGGGCCATCTATCAGGTTTTGGGGGGGGTTGAAATACCTTAATGCTCTTGCCCTTACTCGTACGCTACAGTGGAAATAACATTACTGTTTTATTACCTAGTGCTAGAGTCAAGATACAAAGATCCTGCTGCTTTAATTCATTACTTTAGACAAGAGCTGAGCGTTTGGGAGGATGCCTGCTTGTTTGTAACCCGTTCCTGTAGCCCACCTCACAATCACGTTTCTTTTCCTGCCTCTCAAACCTATGGCTGTCACTTGGTGTGCCGTTGTGGTGGATTTCTGAGTAGGATGTGCTGAACCATTCCTCGTGTCACCTGTACGAGGTGAATAATCTGTCTCTTAACTTTTTTGTTTGGGGTTTTTTGTTTGTTTTTCTATAGGTCTTCTTTTTCAAGTTGAACAGAACTAGTCAGTTTTGGTGTGGTTTTGCTCATGCAAAGGCTGTTAAGTTACTGTTCCAGGATGGACCTTGAACTAGATCCTCTAAAAGCTATTGTGCACCAACCAAACAGTTGCCTTTCCTCTTTCTGGCTGCTCCGTGGGCTGGTCACTGATGGTGTTGAAAAGACTGCTCTGTGCGTAAAACCGTCCAACAGCACGTTTACCCAGTCGGTGTGGGGCAGGTAAAGGTGGCTGTGTTGCCGCTGTGCTCTGAGCCCGTTCTCTCCTCTCCTGATGTGGCAGCCAGTGTCCCTGTTTGCTCAGGCTGTTAGCAGTACAGACCCAAACACCTTCCCACTGCTGTTAGGGTTTCCCCTTGCAGCCTGCAATAAAGGACAGAACCCAAGTTGGTGTTCCCATTCATCTCTCCTCTGTATACTCCCCTTTCTGTTCTGGAGGGGCCAGATCGTGGTGGTAACAGCTTAGGTGTAGATGTAGATTTTACTGCTCTGCAAGTTGACCGCTAATTAACTAGTGTTTTATTTACAAAAGTCTGAGTGCTGCGCGTCTGTTAGAGGCTTGAAAATGTTGTAATATTATGAGGAGATGGGCTGGTGGGATGTACTTTTTTTTTTCAGTGATAAATTGGTATGAAGATGGTCCCTTTTGTTAAAAAATTATTTTATGTTTTTAGAAACCTGAGGGGGGTTTGTTGACACAAATTAACGTGCAAAACAGTCTTTCCAAGGCTTATCTCTATCATAAATTTTCTCAGTTAGCCCGTGGCAAACTGAGCACCCTGATAAGTATCCTCATCCATACACAAAAAATTATGAACCCCTCATGGTTACTGTTGCTTTGTTTTGTTTTTTGCAAAGATTCTGAAACTTTCTATCACGTCTCCTTATTACTCTCTAAAGAGTTGGGCATTTAGCAGCAGATTTAACCTTTTGTACTTTGTCTTATGAAGCAGAAATAAAATAATAGAAATAAAAATAATTTGATTACAAGCAAACTCAGAAGACACTCAGATGTGTACAAAGTTAACATAAGCTGTAAATGTCCATAGAGATTTCATGACAGAATACTACAGGATGCTGTTAACCCCTTCATTAAAGCTGAGAAGTCTAGTGAAGGTAAATGAGAATTAAACTCGTTCTCAGCAGCTATTGCACTAAATGCTCCCGTTGTATTAGCTGTCTTGTCTACAAAGCTGACAGGGACGACCCTGGGTGGGGAGCATCCAAGAAAAAGTGAAATCACATCAGTGCTTAGAAATCTTCCTAAGGAGAAAATATTAATATTTTGTGTAATAAAGTATTTTCAGAAAACTTAGCATTTGCTAGAACCATATTTTTTACAGACACCTGTAGTTGTCCTAAACCTAAAGTTGTCTTTAGGTTTAAAGTCAACTTGAAGTTAACTTCTCTGTTTCAAAAACGTTTGGGGAAAAGTGTTGAAAATTGTTCAATATTCTATTTCAGCATTTTTCAAAGGAAAATATTTTGGTTCTTCATTTAGTCAGTTTCTCAGAACTTCATTTTAATATTATATTTAGGATTTTTGAGAACATTTTTAGACACGTATTTCTAAATTCAGATTTAAGATGGCAAAGAATTTTGAAAAGCAATGCTATGAGAGCATTTTTAAAGAACTGAAAATTACACTTAGTTTGAAAGCGTTCGCTTGTAGTGTCTTTAAACTGCAAAATCACAATGGTTTTCCTATGCTAATCAATGTTCAAAGGACCATATGTGAACAGTAATACAGATGATAGCCAATTTTACTGGATTATTATAAAGCTTATGAATTTCCAGACATCGTACAAGTAGTCATTACCCATGTGCTAAATAAAAATCAAAGTCGTAGATGTCAGCTATTTAGATTAACTACGATAGCATCTTTTTCAGTGAGACTTTGCATGTTAAAAGACATAATCTATTGTTTCTCTGAGTGAAAAAAATCTGTTTCTGTACACATACATAACCATATAAACTTATTTTAAAATATATAAGGCCAATTTATTTGGCGTTCAGAAGGTCCTGTCTATGAACAGTCTTGTATGTGTGTGATAACGCAGAAGGGTAGGGGATGATGTTCTGCAAGAGGCACTGTGTGACTTGAAGAGTTTTACTAATTCTTTGGCTGGACTGCTAAGTGATAGTGTCGGTCACATCCAACCAGCTGTAGCCGAGCACGCACGGATCACACTGCACAGTGACCTTTCCGGTGGCTCATCATTAAGCTTAAGTGAGTAGAGCTTTCAGCCTGATGCAGATTTTTGTTCAGGGCACCCTGCTGTACCTCTCCTGTTTAAACCCTTGAAGCATTCCCTATTTGAAGGATCTGCTGTGCCCTGAAGGCCTTGTGACATTTGCTAATCCTTCCTACTGGACTGCCCAGACGTTCTGGCTGTCTCACGCTGTGCTGGACTTGAAGTACATAAGGCTTGTTTTGAACTATAACTCAAAACAAACTCAGTAAATCAAATTGCAGTTAATGCTGGCTCTTCTTTAGTGTTGGTGCATCTGTTGTTCGGAGGATTTAAATGTGTTCCTGTCAAATTTTCAAAAGGCAAATGAAAATACTTTGCATCCTTCAGAGTATTTCTCTTCCTTGTTTTTTTCCCCTCTGTATTATAGACATCATTCCAGCCCTTTGCAAGCATGCTGTTTTATGAAATAATTATTTGCCTTAAACTGCAGTCAGCATACTTTATAGGGGGAAAAAAACCCCTCTGTAACAAATTTTCTATTAAAGCTTTTGAAAATTTTTCATTTACAATTCTGTTTTCCATTACTACTGAGTAGGATATTCCAAAATCACAGATGTAAATTTCATAGAATTAAAAAAATTTTTTTTTAATTTCCCATCCTCTCAAAAAAAAATAAAATAAAATAAAAAAATAGCACCCTGCAGAGATGGCTTTCTCTATCCAAAGTCTAGCTAACTTCCAAGTCAAGTTGTTGAGCTGCCGTGCAGGCTCTCTTTTATTTACTATTGTTTTTCTTCCTGTTTTCTAGTGAAATAGCAGCTTGGAAAATTGGAGTAGTCTGCTAATTGATTTTTTCATTCATCATAAACCGCTGATGAAGTAGTTTAAGGGCCTCAAAAATGTCATTTGTTCGTTAAGTTTACATCGTTGTTACCTGGAGTATCTAGTGCAAGAGAAATACTTGGACATCAACAAGAATTACCATCAATGTTCAGCAAAGTCCCAGTCCTGTTTTGTAGAAAGCGCTGTCTAGAGCATCCAGTTAAAGAGAATACAAACAAAAAAGGTAACATGTCCTTTGATCAAAAGTTTAATTCAAGAAAACAGGCTTTGCATTGTGTGCTCTGAAATCTGATTCACTTTGCTCCCAGTGGACAATGGACAAGCTGTTCATGATTTTCATTGCTTTGCTTTAAAAGGAAGCAGAATTCCTTGGCTGTAGGAGTTACAATAAAATACAAGGAAGAGGTGGGTGATAGTGAAAAGGTCACAGTGCCTGGTGAATCACAAATAGGTGTAAACCATTAACACACTGACTTTGTTATTTGTGAAGATGAAACTAGTTCAAGCGTGAAAAAATATTCCCTCAGATGAAACTGAAGGAGCTTGTAGTTAAAACTGTTTACATACAGCAAAACGTAATTCTAAAGGACATTGCCAGCTTTGGGCAAAAAATATCTGATGGATTAATGTTATTTTAGTGGCATTAAGGATGTATTTTCCTAATAATTTTCTCTGGCAGTAAGATTTCTGTAAGCTCCTGCTCTCCCACTCCAGGCAGAGGCTCCTGACTTGCTCTTCTTTCACCCAAATTTGCAATTTCCTTGTTTGTATGGTAAAACTAGTCTGGGAGTGGTGCTGTAAACTAGATTTCTATAAGGGGAAAAAAGTTGGAAAGAAAAATAATGTTTATTCTGTGGCACAAAACATTTTCAAGGCTAGAAGTCTAAAGTCTCTTCCGTGTGACAGTGGAAAAGATTACCAGACAACCCTCATCCTTAGTAGCAAATCAAGTCCTCTGTGTTCAGAAGACGCTTAAGGCCAAGTTTCGTCCCTGAATGACTCGCTCATTTTTCTCCACTTTCAGCAGTGACCTGTTCTGAGCCTCAACTGCTACCATACAGCCAAGCTACCCTTGCCTTCTCCTTCCCTTCTGTCCCTTCAGTCTGGAGAAGGGTGAAGAGCAGGCTTTAAATTCCAAAATCTTTCTGAGCATCTTCATGTAAGGTGTCATTACTCCTTCTCATCCAGCCCAAATGAGTATGAATTTATTTCTTCAAGCTTTACATTCGCACACATTGCATGAGCTGCATAAGTGGCTGTGTTAGTCCCACGGCATCAGGATAGATAAAAAGACTGAGTGACTGTCTCTTTTTTTTGAAGAAAGCAGTGGCATGGGGAATGGTGAGGTGCTTACCTAGTGTTGTGGATACCAATCAACGTTTTTGGAAGAAAGGCTTTCTAACCATGTTCTGAAAATGCTGAGAGGGAAAAGCAGGTAAATATGAAGCTGATTCACCTACAGCTTAAAGCAAAACCAGGTGTGTGAGTGAGTAGAGTGGGTTCAGTGTGGAGAGGAAGTTGATGGCGGACTCCAGAAAAGGTTTGAAGAGTCTGTCTAATAGTTATGGTTTGTGTTCTGTGATGAAAAAATCTGAGAATAGGAGAGGAGGTTGAAACAAACAGTAAGAGCAATGAGGCTTACCTTTCCGTTCCGACTAATGAAGGAAGGGAAAGCTTTTGAGAAACTTTTTTTTTTTTCCTTTTTCCTTTTTTCCTCTTTCTGTCTTCATCATTGCTGGAACCAAGAAAGTACAGTCATGGGGTGTCACGTTCTCCTGTAATGTAATCAGTTGGCGGAACATACTTAACCAGTCCTTTGTGGTGTGTTGTGCTTCGCCTTCTCACTGATATAAGCATAAATAAACAAGAAAACATCTAGTCACTGCTCATTGGCTAAACAAAAAGGTGAGATGCAGGATTCCTTGTGGATGTCTGTTACCTAGAATTCATGGTATCTGGCTTGTGCAGTGCTTTAGGCAGTACAGATTTTCTGTTCCTGCTCAGAAGGGGTATGCTCAGTGTTTCCGAGTTCCCCTGTTCGTAGTTACCTACACAGCTCATTTTCAATTATCAGGGCAGAAGCTGGAGTATGGTATCAGTGTTATCTTAAAGAGAATTTTAGCATAGTGTAAGTTTAGTATGTCAGGGAAGAATAACTGATAGGTAATGTATTAAGAAAATTAATAACTAACAAAGAGGTCAGAGAACACAGGAGGATTGTGAAAAACTGGTATGAAGTAGTTTAACTTTGGAAACAATGCAGTGCCCAAGTGAGACCTGAAAGCATAGAACAGCAGTTCTCACTGTCAGTGGAGCTGGAGAAGTGTATTTTTCCAACACACTATAGCTAGAGTTCTGCAGTGAGTGAGAGGGGCGGCAGGAGAGCTGCAGAGAAGGCAGACTGCATGGCAGAAGTCAGCAGACAGGTAGGTGTCCATCAACAGCAGTCCACAAAGATTAGATAACTTGATAAACTTGTTCAACACCAAAAGGGGCAGGGAGGAACCTGTTCATGTCAGTTTTCCAGGAGAAAAGACTAGACTATTGCCAGAACCTTTTTGGATGAGTATGTTATTTCAAAGAAGGAGGTCATGCCTCAGTTACGAAGGAGGGAATAATTTTCTGGTGTACTCAGCACATTACTGTCATTTTGCTTTCTTAGCATTCATGTATGTAAAAATGGTTTTATTCGTCTTATGAATGTTGGCATTAGCATTTGGATATAGTTATTTTTGAAGCAAAATAATTGTTAAAAGCACGTGGAAAAATACTTCTTGTTTAACTCGCTCATCTGTTACCTAGCTTTGAATTGTACTGTAAGTTAACTTCAACTAAAAGTGCTTAAAAGACAACATACAAACATTTAACCAGTTATTTTTAAAAATGTGTAAGCAATATAAAGATTGTATCAGTACCTGACAAAAGCAGTGACAATCAATGTTAACCTTGGCATTGCTTGCTCTGGAGCTCCTTTCCAAAGTGGTAAGTGATTTCATAGAAGTTTATAGCTCTGGTATTGAGAGCTTAAAAGATGCCAGTTAGTTTTCCATTTTCAACATTTGTCCAGAGAGTGCAACACTTGTGGTTGTAATAAGGTGTCATGTTCTTTGGTGACCTCAAGAGCCTTTCTGGTAGAAATATGGGATGAAGAAATCTCAGAAGAGCTTAACTTCTTTTTAGCTCTATATTGTTTGTTTGTCTTTTGAAGTAAAGTGAAATGGATACTTAAAACTTCTGGAACTTGCATTGAGCACTTGCTACATGTTCTTGTAACTAATCGGATGTGATCTTTAGTGTCTACCGAACCAGACCTGGTCTTGCCTTTAATACAGATGATGACAATTTTTAGCGCTCTCTTCATAATGCATAATCCAGGCTATCAGCACTGTCACGCTCACCGTTCATTCAAGGAAGGGTCTGTATTTATGCATCTGGGAAAGGTAGAAAAGCTCAACCTCAGAAGTTAACATGTGTATGTAGGTATTTTCCTTCTGGAAGAGTTGTGACCATGTTTATAAATTGCTTTTTTTTTCTCCATAGGGATTCATTGAGATAGTCAGACTCATTTGGAAATAAAAAAAAGCCCTAGAGTTTTTAAACCTGTTTTTACAAAGCAGGCAGTCATACTACACCTAGACGTTGTTGTCCCCTTAGTCTTTGCAAAGGGGCTGTTAAGGCAGTCCCGAAATCCTCACAGGTTCTTAGGAACCCTGTGAATTCCAGAGACATGTGCTATAATCACACGCTACCCCTGCCCTTCCTCCTGTGAGGTCCTGGCTGGTGTGTCAGCAGGAGCTGTTCTGAGGGGGATGGGATGCACTGGCAGGTTTTGCAAGGAAAATAGATCAGCATTGTGGAGTGATCAGGTGTTACTTTGGGGATTCCACTAATCTGAGAGTGTTGTTACTGAAAGAGCACAGGAAGCCTTATTGCAAGCGCGCTGATGGCTGAAAAGGCCAATGCGGGGCAAAGCCCTTCCCAAATCTTCGTCCGCGAAGCCAAGCCATGACAGGAAGCCTTAGAAAATAACACTCCTCAGATGCAAGTATTTGTAAATAGAAACTATTTGGAGCTCTTTAATGAAAACTTGTTGCCCTCTCACACCATGAACTGCTTTCTACACTTCTGTTCTTTATACAGACATAAAGGGTCAAATTCTGCCTTATGTGAGCACCGAGGTCTCCTCTTGAATCATAATGGAGTTGTCTGTGTTCAGCTAAGAAAGCAATTGGATCCTAAATTCCTAAAAGTGACTGTATTTTACCTTAGAGTCTGCCATGTATAGTCTGCCTGACTTTCCTGTATGAATTCTTTTCATAAGCAAGTTTCACATTCACAGAACCTGCATATGCCTTTGTTGCAAATAATTTATAGTAGAAGTCACGTGCGGTGTCTAGTTATTCGTGGCTGGGGTGTGTAGAGAAGTAACAAGTAGTGATGGGATCATCTTGCCAGGCTCAGGCAGGAGCTTTTCTTTAATGTTATACGCTGAAGGTGCAGAGGGGCACAGAAGACTACAGCCTGTGCCCGCCGGTCATACCGGAGTGATGTCCTTTTTAAGTTTTCTCATAGCATATTCAATTCCATTTAAATATTGCAAAATGCTGAATTGTAAATGTTAACCTAGCCATGAATAAAAAATGCTGATATTTTATTTAATCAAAAAATAATTATGGATAGTCTGCCTTTATTGTATTATTTAAAATATTTCATTTTACATGTAGACTACAAGTTATTGCAGAGTGGTTTTTTTATATATATATATAAAGAGAATTTGTTTCTGATGCATAAAAAATAGAGGAGACAGACTTTTGCAGGCTATGTGGGAAATTGTTTGGTTTTGACTTGGGCTGTCAATTGTCTGGGTATGGAGGAGAAACTGTTGTAGCCAGTGTACATGAAACAGCAGGAAATACTTGCTTTTCAGGAGTGTTATCCAAGTCCTGAAAGAAATTTCTTTACAAAAAAAGAGAGCTTTCTCTTTTTCCCTGTCTTTGAGTTCATTACTTTCATGTTCTATGCAAAGAATAAAGCATCTGTGCATGGGAGACGTAGCTTCCAGTATTTAAACTGCTAACCGATAAAAATGGGAAGTGGAGGGAGGGGTGAGCCTACTGAGGCAAACACGTTCTTACGCCACTCTTTAATAAAATATTGTCAGGAATAGCTAGAAAGCTTCCCCTTTGACTTTCATCTGCCAGGGTTTGATTGTAACGCTGTAAAGGAATTGGTATTGACTTCTATCAGGCAGTTGCGGGGAGGAGGTGAAGAGCCTTCTCTCTTGGCGTTCAGTGTGTTTTGTCAAATCGAATGCTTCCATTTGAAGTGCGAAGTGAAGGCTGATGTCAAGAAATGCCTTCAGCACAAGCTGCTGCTGGTCTCTCGCGACTTCCTTCTTTCTTAAAAGTATCAGATTAGATTGTAAAATGATGGCAATCCAGCTGGACACAAACCCGTTTATTGCAGGCTCAGCAGCCATTACATATCATTAGTGAAAGGAGGCAAGGGGCAAGGGGACCACTTTGGTGTCAGTCTGATTCTTTTTAAGGACAAATGCATTTGGATGAGAACATGCGAACTTTACGGCTGCTTGTATACTTCAAGTTCAGAAGCTATTACTGTCTTTATTTCTTTGTCCTGTTCGTAACCTTACAGTCAACTTACTTTCAAAGCAAATACAAATCGTAAGAGCAATAGTGTTAATAGGGGAGCTGGGACTAGGACATTTTGGAAGCCGTTTTAAATGACATTCTTTATGAGGAGTACGGTTTATCAGCATCAGACCAAATCTGGTTTTGAAAAACATGAATACCTATTTTTTCAATGTCACACACTTTTTCCTTAGCAGTAAAATAGTAGGTACAATTAAAATAAGGAAACACATCTTTTACATCAGCAAATCTTTCCTCTCTGATGTGAAATGCTTTTTATTAGCGGATCTAACTTTACTTTTGGCTAAAAGTGTGTGTGTGTGTGTCATCATGAAAGCAGAGACACATTCCCTGTGTTTTGACATTTGGGATTTTTCATTACTGAAGCAGACCTAGTTTATTTACTCTCTCAAAATTGTTTCACCCTTCTGATTCGTAAGATACACCTGTTTCACAGTAGATGAGATATGCAGTAAAGGTTACCAATTAGAAGGGGAAATATCTGAATAAATGTAATTATTGCAGTGGATCTCTTTTTCTGTTTCTTTGTTCCTGTTACTTAGACCTGACCTTCTTCCTGGGTTTGACACATCACATCACTTAACTTCTTTCTTTGTGTTATTTTATTAAGTACTTTCAGTTGTCTCATTTGGTTTAAAACAAATCGTGTATTCATGTCCTAAATGTTTCACTAGTCAGAATAATTAAGTTGATCAGGTCTGGGAGCATCGGAAGGAAAATAATAGGGTCATTGAAGCATTCTTGCTCTAATGGGAACCTGAGTTCATTCAGATATCAAATCTAATAATTGCTTTACACCTGTATACACACTCCCAGAGGGCAAGTTCACCTTAAAGGTTTAGTGGTGCACTTTCAATACTCTGTTTCAAGGGAATTTTAATGCTGTTTTTAAAAGACTACGTTCTTTTGACTTTTTTCAACTTTGTTGTTGTGGGTTTTGTGTATCAGTTCCAGTTTAGCCGATTACTCGTCTTTCTGCACTGGAAAGTATTTTCGCATGATCATTTCTTACTAGAGGTATGATATGAGTAATGTATTGCAAATCCCATTTAACAGCAATCAGAAAAATACGAAGGCTATCATCTGAGTTTCACTGCTTTGAAACAATTTATTAGCCAAGTTAAAATTTACTGTATACGATTGAGAGTATTCAGAGTCTGAAACTGAGGTTATACACGATGGTGTGTGTAGCACAGCATAGAGGTTGTAGGGATGCTCATAGCCATGACTGCTGCTTGAAAAAGGCAGTTTCATAAGACTGAGGTAAAAATCAGTATTACATTGTGAGATTGTATGGGAAATGAAGCACTAATTATAACTTCTCAGTTTAACTAAATCCTGTGACAAATCTCTATGGATGCCGGTGGTACAGCCTGTCATGAAAATGCAAGTAAATTTTATCACAAACAAGAATAAAAAATACTGACTAGGAAAATGACAGCTATTCATAGCAGGTTTCAGTAAATTGCAGCCTCAAATGCTGGTCACGGCGCTGCTTGTTATTGGAGAGGGTTTGAACTGATGCAGTTGTTCCTCTTCATCTTCTTTTTATTTTCCCACCTTTATAAGTTTAGTTCTCAGCTGAGAATTCAAACTGAAAAAGAAATGGAAAATGGCTGTATATGCGCCTGCATTGTACTGACATGAAGGCCCATTTTCCTCTGTAATTTTAAAGGCCAATTACCCTTGGAGGAAAGGAGAAAAATAGATTGATTTGTCTTGTAACCCCTGAGGCAGGCATGTGTTGTCTCAAACTAAGGCTTTTCCACTGCAGCTCTTGTGGAAGAACTTTCAATGCATAGCCCAGGTGGTACTATTAGCAAAGAAAGCAAAGTCAAATTAAGGTATTAAATAAATCATTTCAAGGTTTAAGAAATCTTGGCTTATTGGGCCAGTTTTGGGGTTTTTTTAAAATCTTTAAGGCCTGGAGTAAGCAATAATAAAATTTATTTTAAACAGATTTCTTGAAAATAGGGTTTACAAATCCATTTTTAGTCTATAAATACTTAACTTTATTAGATTCTCTTCAGCTCTAAGTAGGATATGTATTTTTTTGCTTAATGGAATCGTGGTACAGATGGTCAACATGCTAGATTTTGCTTGCAAAATACAGTGTTCCCATACTGTATCGACTGTGATCACAGCTGGATTGCACTGAGCTGCTAAACGTCATCACACGTGCAATTTAACATTAGAACTTCTCACATTACTCATTTTTAGAGCATTTTTATGTATAACACATAGAACATAAATAAATGGGTTTTCTTCTGATGTTCTGCATTTTCATGTCACTCAAAGCTACAATTAACGGCACCCAGCAAGCTAGGTCTGAGTGGCAGCTGTTAGATTGGATGCGTCTTTGTTCCCTTCTAATCTGAGAGGAACCTCTTCGTGTAAGGACTTAAATCCTTTAGCTCTCCATATTTTAGTCCTGGCTTTGTACTACAGCACTTCTGGATATTAACAACTTTTATTGAGCAAGTTAAAAAGGATCCAGACATCCACATGTATTCTCAAAGAGCAATCGTGCACATAGGCTGGACTGGAAACCTTCTTAAAATGAAGATACTGTCTGTTATCTGAATGACTAACACTTTTGAAGAAAATACTGTCGAACACAATACAGATCTACATACAAATCTACCTTACCTTAAGGCTTACAATGATAATTTGGGCACTCCTGACTTCTGCAGATAACTCAGGAGATGTGTGCATCTGCTTTTTTTCTGAGGAGGAACATTCAGTCTTGAGAGACATCCTTTTAAGTCTGTTACAGTTCTCCTTAACGCTTTTTCTTCCTATCCTAGAAATCTTCTTAATAGCCACACAAACCCATTTATTTTCTTCCTCTTTATTTCTTCTAAACCCTTCTTTTACTCTTCAACACCTTCTCTTACATATCAGTATATTGGTAAACATCCCACTAAGCAGGTCAAGAACATAATTTTTAAATTATTGTAAGATCAGCGTATGATGCCTTTGTAATTAACATGTTTCAGTTTGCTATCTGATTTTGAGGGCTTAAAAAAAACCCCAAACCAAAACAAAACCCCTCAAAACCCCCTGCTATTTCTTTGGCCTAAGGGTAAGTTTCTTTTTCTCCATCATAACAACATGTGCTGTGTATCTGCTCAGGTTATCACTCAGCTTGATCTTTTCTCATTTTTAGTGACAAAAATATCAAATCTGAATGAAGTAAAATGACCCAGTACGACGGTTATAAAGGGTCTAGTTCAGATTTTGCCAGGCACATGCAGGTGCCTCTTGAGGGTGAAATAAGAGTGTTTAAAATACTGAAAGATAAAACGAACACATACTGACTGTGGTTTCCCTTAACCCAGTTAGAAAATTGTTTTATTTGCTTGTTTCATCTATTAGCAGTAAAGATCTTCTGGAAAGCGCTCTCTATTTCAGAGAGTTCTTTCGGAGGTGTTATTTCGGCTGCATTTCTCCCATAACTGATTTTTACCTCATTGCTATTTTTTTTTTTAATATAGGTCACATAGTTTGAAAGATCAGTTTGACATCAGATCTCACCAAGATGAATGAACTTTAACAGAATTAAGATTAGGAGAGCCATTTGCTCTCAAGGTGCTCTTTCTCAAAAGGATTTTGTGCTGGACAACAACAAATTTTTGAAGCTCTTAATTTCCTTGCGTAGTTTATTCCTCGATTATTCTCTAATGACACCATAGGTACAGGCCAGGCAATACAGGGAACAGTGTTCAGCTGTAGCTCTCAGAGAGGTGCTGGAGATTGATGGCTCTTGTACACTCATCAATTCTGTTCCTGTCTTATGTTCTATCAGTTCCCATTTCCAAAAAGATTTACCTTTCATTGTTGATAGGCGAAGCTGATGAAGGTGCATGCAGTCAATAACGAAAAATAATAAAGTTAATTCTTGCCATGGGTTGCTCTTTAAGGCAATTGATACTACACTGTTACATCAAATGACATTGTAACTTGGCTTCAGTTTTCCCTGTCCTTAGATGGCTCACAGAGAAAACTTGAGGCTACCCAGGCTAAACTGGTTTACATTTCTTTAAACTTGTTGCAATTTTAATCAACGACACTATATAGAAAATATTTAGTTATCTCTGACAGGAAAAAAAAGTGACACTCGTAAACTGCAGTTCAGATTTCCACCTTTTTCTAAAGAAGAAATGCTGATGTCATTAATGTCACAGATGCGGTGTTTTCCTCCTGGAATTATCATCTGTTGTGACAGCTTACCCATTTAACACATTCCTAAATGACAAACTTACTCCTCCTTTGTGTGATCATTCCCTACTTAGAGGAAATGGTCTAACTCTTCTGATTATTTTCCATGTCACATATATTCGTGGTGCTTGCTGAAGTACCTAGGACTGTAGGAGTACTTTCCCTTGGGTTGCTCATGAAAACAAGATGAGTTTGCGTAGGATTTCCTAGTGAACAAAATTTTACATGAATGAATAAATGAATGTTTGATGTAAATGCTTTCATTGATTCCCAGAGGCATAGGCCATACAAATTCCCTTACAGCATATAGCCCTGTATCTTTTGCATAGTCAAACTTATTTCAAAAGATGAAATTTAAAATATTTTATTCATTGCTGAGTGTTCTACCTTCTTCATGTGGTCATTTTCAAGTCAACTCAACCGGGTACCTTCTTTCACTGAGCATTAAACACTTCATTTTTGTCAGCTATGGGAAGTTATTTCTTTCACCTTGGGGTGGTTAGGATGGAGGAGAAAAAAGGGGGGTTGGAGGGGAAGGGATGTAGTGATTGAGCAAGTTAATGGCCTGAGCTTTTTAAATATTCGCATTTCAGAGTTCTCCTTAGTGGGGCTCACACCTTCCAGCATGTGCTCCAGCACAACAGCTGGTGGCTGAGCACCCAAAGCTGGACACTACCTCTCTTCCAGATTCAACATTTTGGCACTATTTTAAGCTCTTATTACTTAACAGAGCATTTATTAACAAAGACATTCTTTAAAATATGTGTTGTTCGGGTCTGAGGGTCCTGTGACCACTGTCTTAGAAAAAGGCAGATAGTTCTGGTAGTATTTATTTGTGAAAACCCCAGTATTCTTTTTAGTCCCTCTTTCTACATTTCCCACATCTATATAGATGTTTCAACATTTTGTCTTTAAAAAAAGGGCAAAAAGTAGTTATCTGGGCCAGTCATGTTTGGTTGTTGGTTTTGTGGTGGATTTCTGTGATTTTGGCGGTTTGTTGTTGCTGGGTTTTTTAATGCTAATCGGGGGGTGCTGTGGTTATTTACATTTGGAAGAAATTAGATACTGTCCTGATGAGCACTCTGGGAAAGTCTGCGGGGAAATAAGGTTTTAAGATCAGTGTAGTGTTTGAATCGACTGCTGTAATTAAAGCACAAAGAAACACTTCTAATACTTTAACCGACTTGAGAAAAAAAAAAATTTAATCCTGGAGAATTAGTCAACTAAGGTACCAAGCCCAAGGCAGCATTTTATAACACATTTCAAATTTTAATATAAGGCATGTCAAAGAGAGAACTGTTTTGTGGTTGTTACAGGATAATAGAAATTCCAATCAAGTACCTTTCAGCTACGGGTTTGTAGACTCTGTCTTTTTCTATTATCAGATATCTCAGTGTCATGACTAGTTCATTCGATTGCACAACATCTATATTATTACTAGCATTGATTGCTCATAAAAAAGTAAGGTTTATAATTAGGAGAGCACAAAGTTACTATCTGGGAGAGGGGATAAGAAGAAAGCAAAATGAAAAAGTCAATCTTAGAATTGCAAGTCTAAAAAACATAATTTATTTTTCTTCTAATATAACTGAATTTTATGTTGATAACGAGCTACTGAGTTAATAAATCCTTTGCAGCTATTGAGACTTCTCTTTTAATAACAGAACTAATGAAGGAGCACTAAGGAAAGGAAAAATACATTTTGCAGAGTATAATTTCTGTAAAAATATTTTCCTTTCTCTTACCAGTGTGTTTTTAATAGATTGTAATTTCTAATGCTTTATATATATGGAGTGTAAGAGAGAACGTCTTAAGGGTGAAACTGTCAAATTCCATAAAATTAAAATACATTGTCTAAAAACAACTGTTTAGATGGTGGTTGTTGTTTACTTCATGGCATATATTTACTGTGCTTATACAATAAACTTAGTGTGGGTTTGCTTTTTTTTTACATCAGTAGATTCATATTACGTGGTGAATGATGTGTGTGTATCAAAAACACCTCTACAAATATCTTGTATGTTCTAGATACTATTTATTCCCATCTTGGTACTATATTGACTGCAAGAAGACTTGAGCGAGTAACTTTTTGTAACAAAGCCTATGTATTTCTTCCAGTGGAGAAGTTTGCATGGTCAAAATTACATTCCAGTTTTATATTTACTCAGTAGGAACTACTGATTTGATTTTTCAGCGTTTGATTGTGTATTTACTTCATTTGAATCTGATCCAGTTAGCTAAAAGATGAAGATTATTTTATGATATAAAAATATGCTTTGTCTTCTGTTTTAATCCTTCACTGCTGTACCTTTTACTGCTACAAGAAAAGGCCCATTCAGCTGGTTGAGAGACCACGTTTAAGTTCATGTATCCATTTCTGAGACAGTTCTGTCTGTAATCCAAGCATTGTGGATGCTTTTTAAATGCCCCACTTTTAAAAGAGATGGAGATCTGACGTTAAAGAAAGAAACAAACTTTTCATCTACATAGGTAGATGGGTTACCCAGAAGGCATGACTGGTACAGACAAAAACTATTATCGTGTTTTCTACTCATTTTTACATGCTTCTGAAGTGTGTACCTGAGCCTTTTGGCAATGGTTTTTGGTTTAATTTTAAATACTCTTAGGTTACTGCTACTGCCTTTATTTTCCTTCCCTATCCCCCACCCTACCAGCGTATAGTGTTACCATTTATTGATGTTATATGTAGTTTTATGCTAGAATAGTCATAGTCATGTTTATAAACCTGTCTTGCTTTGTGGTGTATTCCATATGTTCAGTAACTTAAAAAAACCATAAATACAGCTGTTGGAGATAACTGAATGCGTACGTTGAAAGTGTTATAAATGTCATGATTTTTTTAGATTTTTGCTTGAGTCACTGAAATACCAGCCCAACTCAGTTTCAGATCCTACTATGAACCCCTTTGTTTTAACCTAACAAATATGTTTGTGCATATCCAAGCACATTCTACATTTAGTGAAGAAACGAGTCATTTCTTCATGTGTATGTATATATGTCTGTGCACATACTAATGCTGCTTTTTTTTAAGCAGGTGTAAATACGCACACACACACACAAGGATACTTGCAGATTCACTGTTGAAAAAAATAGGTCTCTTTGTAAAGAACCAGAAATGCTTTATATTAACCTCCAAAATTTTCAGATACTTTAAAGTTTTCACACTGATAGTAAATAAATCTAATCCTCCCATCCCTTTTCTATTATGAGCTGAAAAATTTATCAAAGTGTAATTTGCAATGTGTAATTTATAACCTACTTGCCTTTGTTTTAGTCAGCCTCACTGTAAAGTCCCCTAAGCTTTGCAGAAAAATCTTGCAAATCCTGATGTTGTTTCTTACTGCTAATAACTGAATCTTTGTACCCCCGTTTCCTTGATTAGAAGAACCTTGTGGTTCTTTCCAGGCTCTCTAGAGCCTTTCAGATTTTGTAGTCCTATCTCTAGAAAATATAATTACTTCCATTTAAAAACTGGAAATCATTTAAAAGAGCAGATTACTTCTAATAACTGGGAAGATTCTTTTTGTCATCAAACTGTCATTTGTCATCAAACTGTCATTTGCACAAAATGTTTGTCTCTACCATGATGAAAAAAGGAAAGAAAAATCTAAAAAAAAAAGTATGAAGAAATCTGTAGTTCTTAGACTCTCTTAATCTGTTTTTAACCTGTACAGTTGACAATCTTGAAATTCTATCAAGGAGTCTGGTGAAGGCATTTCTCCCCACTGAGAGCAAGTATCACTGCCCTCGTTACTAGTCACTGTCGTAGAGGAGCAGCAGCACGTTTGAGTTGATAACTTCCCTTCTTGGATTTTCAACAGCGATTTTGTGCTTTAATTTCCAGTGCCTAGTGACACTGCAACCAGTGCGGAGATTTATTCCCATGCAAAACAGATTGACTTAGGGTAATTTGAATACTTTATGCATGGATAGATTCATTAGGAAAAGGAGGCAAGGCAGAACTATAAAAAGAACTAATAATCTTGCTAAAGGAGCCGTTAATTCCCTATAGCATTGGAGACACTTCCACTGAGCAGAGTAAAGGAAGGTTGATTTTGCAGAGCCCATGCAGTCTCCACAGGCATCCTCTGGTCTTTGTGCAGAAACAGATCACAGAGGTGACTGACTTCCTTTGTCTTCTCCAGAATCTTATTTGATGTGCTCGGACCATTTCTGTCTTTGTTAGCCTAGAGCAGAATCACAGAGTGGTTGAGTTTGGAAGGGACCTCTGGAGGTCATCTTGTCTCTAAGGATGGAGACTCAACAACCTCCCCAGGCAACCTATTCCTGTGCTCAGTCACCTTCACAGTACAGAAGTGTTTCCTGATGTTCAGAAGTAACGTCCTCTGTTTTAGTTTGTGCCCACTGCCTCTGGTCCTTTAGCTGGGCACCACTGAGAAGAGCCCGGCTGCTGGCTCCTGCCTCCCTGCACCCTCCTGTCGAGTATTTATCTACACTGGTGAGATTCCAGATGAGGCTTTGCTCCAACCCTTCCCCCGGTCTCTGGACCATCGTGATTCAGTCAATAGCTTTGTGAAAGAACATGTCTCTAACCATCAGACGTGTTGAGTTCTCGTGCTTCTGTGCTCGAAACTTCTGCCATGGCCCAGGTTTAGCACTCCCCCACCGCCACACCAGTAACACAGGCTTTTATAGTCTGCCACGCTGTGGAAACAGGGCTAGATCAGCTCATTTGGAAAAAAAGCGGAGAAAACCTGCTTGCCTGCAGTTTGTCTGTCAGACTTTTTGCTTCTGAAGTGACTGTTCTATAATAGTCCAGCACTACGTAGGAGATCCAGCCAGTCATCCAAAAAACCTGCATGGCAGGACCGCGTTTTAAAAAAGAAAGAGCAAAACCTCCAAAAATCCTAAGCAGGGGTTAATTTTCTGCCCCTTGTTGCGTGTGTGCGTGTGTATATTCATCGCTTTAAAATTTTATTTTAAAGGCATTTAGGAATGTGGCTGGTACTTCATGATTGTTTTCCTGTGATAGAAACATATTTATTATTCATTGCAATAATTACTGTGTAATATTTTATACTAAAAGTCGTGCGTATTGCACAACCAGGAAATGCTTAGGAAGTGGGTGATTTAACTGTGCTATTTTTAACTGTGTACCAAATTATAGTGAAGAGTGTTAGCGCTTTCATAGATGAAGCATCTTAGTAGGGTTTTCACCACCACACTGGTCAGTACATTCTCATGAACCTTGAAATGGATTTTTCCAGAGCTTCTGTGCATAAATTGTTTCTAAAATAATATTTTTCCCAGAATTTTAGTTAAGTGTGCTGTTTCCAAGGGAACTGTGTTTCAGGATTCTCCTAATGCTTTTATCACCCAGCTTCTCTGATCAAGAAAGTAATTTATTGCTGATTGCGGAACTCTTGAACTCAGTCTGGCAGCTGCAATGTGAAACTTCTCTGATCCAGTCTCCTAGTTACTTATTTACATATCATTTGAAATTATTTTCAGGGCTGTTTGAAAACCTCTTGACATTGCATTATCCGTGTTTCAAATCTTATGGTGATTTATTTTTTCCTCTCTTTGTATTACAGATAACAGACGAGTAACTTTGGAAAGGTCTCGTTCTCGCCACAACGGAACAATTGCAGCTGTATGATTCTTCTGATGCCAAAGAATTAGTGAATTGTTTTATTGACAATTAAATGGATACACTTTGAGACGAGTTTATCGTACAAATTCGCAATGATCATAAAGGAACACTGGTATTGATTAAGTGAGAAGGTGTATAAATATCATGTATTTTAAAAGCTGTTGCTAAATAATCCACATACTGTATCTTATTACCCCAACTACCAAGATCTGTAAACAGTGTTAAACAGTAGGATATATATCTTATTTTCTTATGTTCTTTCTCCCCTCCCCACCCCCCCCCTTTTTTTTTTTTTTAAAGCTGGCAACTTACATGAAAGGAGTTGGCAATTTCTAGGTTATGTTTTATATGGGTAAGAAACACAAATTTGTTGAAAGAATACAGCTGTGGATTCCATTTGCAGTTCTGATTTGGACATGAAAGGAAAAAATAATAAAAATGTATGTTAATAAATTCAGAGATGAGCTGGTCTACATTATCAGAATCTTTTTTGTAACCATAAAAAAGCAACGCACAGCCCCAGTCAGGTTGCGGAAAATCTTATCTCAATGTAAAGCCTGGTGGATTCAGCTATTTTGACTGCAAGTACGATATATACCACATATCTACACTTTTGGTGATATGATGATGTATAGTTACTTATCACTGCTAAAAAAAAAAAATTAAATAAAACAGAGCATAGGATTTTACCAAAATTAAATGATGTCAAGGGCAGGATATGTTTTTAACTGTATCTAAGGAGGGATTTTTCTAATTATGCACTTATATATTCTTTATAAAGATATTTGGGGGAAAATACGGTTGTCCTATTTTAATTATGCTAAAAATACCTTTGTGTAGGTTTTTAGAGACAAGCTACATTATGGAGTTATTCAGAACTGCCTCTGAGTTTTTCCTCTGTTTCTCAGGTAAAATATGTAGCGGGATCTCTCCTGGCGGATTTTAGCGCTGAGGGTTTAGCAGCTAAGGACAGATTTTCTACCTGGAGCACTATATAGCAGTGATCAATGATTGCAGCAGTCTGGTTTTTCGGGAAGCTCCTCCCATTCCACTTTGTGTACGGGCCCCTTGCACTGCAGTACCTCAGGTGAGCAGTCAGTTAGTAGCTGACACTTTGTTTGTTCTGCCACTCAGTGGGAAAGTATGGTTCCCTTTTCTCCCCAGACTCTAGCTGAATGTACAGTCCATTTGGTGTTCAGGTCAGTCTTCGCCATCCGTTTTACTGAAGGTTCGTTGTGTATCTGGATGGAATGGGTGATCTTCACTGGGAGGTCCAGTGGAACTACTCATACGTTACTCAGCTATGATATTTTTAAAAAAACAGGATACTGTGTAGTAGATGGCACTTGTTCTCAAATTATTATTGCTTTTCACTGATGGATGGATTATGGAAACTTTTATTGCCTGGTGTTACGGGGAGCTTTTTTTTAATGTTATACAAAGACTATTTGGAAGGAAAGGTGTCACATTGTTCTCTGTGCACAAACTGCTAGCTCTAGAGGAGCATTCCATCCCGGGGCAGTGTAACTTTGCACTACTGCTTGAGCCAAGCATCTTTGTACAGTAGATTCTTTTTGCTTCTCTGGTAAGATACTCTTAAGACTATCTGACTAGGTTGGGAAAAATTCTCAGCATTTCAAACGATGGTGATCACTATCCAATTATTGTAAGAAAAGGTACAGCTCCTTTTCAGTCTAGTATTGAAATAGTTATTTTTTTGTAGTTGTCTTCAAAGGAAGCAGGGGGTTTGCCCAGTGCTACGTCTCTAAACATAGGACTATTTCTGAAGCCTAGTGAAATGTGTGCTGTCAACTAATACTCTTCCTAAACTGTTTGGGGTTTTTTTGTGGTTTTAGTAACAAACTGAAGAGTTGTATGGTACTTCAGGAAAATGCAACAGGATTCTGTCTCCCTGTTTAACAGGGAGAGATACAAAGAATTATATCCCGTTCTGTGTAAGGTCAACATCAACCTTGGACTGAAGGATGTTTTTTAAAATGGAACTATTAAATTTGCAGTTATAAAAATGTGCTTAATGTACAAAGCCAGTTTAAAAGGATTAGGTTCATAATGTCTGTATAAATTTCTACTACAATCAACAATGTATTAGAATTCAAATTTTAAAATCAGCATTTTGCTGGGACTTACAAGTATCGGGATAAATTTTATATATGAAAATTCAAAAGCTCACAACATAATCTTTATACTGTAGCAGTAATTATTAGTGCACGAGTTTTTCATTGCCATGGGTTGTATTCTTTTTTTCTAAAGCTCTGTGAAAGCTGACCACAGATTTTCAAGAACCAAATCTTAGGGGAAAAAAAAGCAAATCCAAAATAACATCATCATCTGATGCTTCTATTTTACTACTATTTTTTTCGTATTTGAAGCATTTATATAATTTAATGGACATATCTGTTAGAACAAAAGTGTCTTTCAAAGGAAAACTAGTTTAGAAGATAATTTATGTAAATATAGGGTGCTCGTATTTATGAAGTCTAAAATATTTTCTGAAATTGATGCTGGTCACTTTGTCTTTTGATAGTTTTTCAGTCTATATTAAATTGCAGATATTTTTAATGTTTTTATTATTGATCTAATTTTCAGAGGTGTCACATGTTTATCTAGAAGTGTAGAAGAGTAGCACCTTTTTCAGAAATGCACTTGCCTTATTTTCTAATTTTAAAAAATGAATTATATCAGTTAAATTATATTTGTATTCCAAGTAATCCCAGAAAGAAAATCGCTGGAGGGTTCATACATAAATTTCTTGCTAATTATGTTTCACTCTATGTCCTCCGAGACATTACGTTCACAATATACCAGCACATCTGTTTGCATTCACATTTTACCAGTTACAAGTACTGAAGATTTTTTTTTTTATGATGTTACACTGTTTACATTTCTTAGTTTATTTAAGAGGAAGATAATCTTATCTTTGCCACGAATTGAACTAAATTTGCAATTGACATGGGAATGAACTGTTTAAATCGTATACAAATATACATCTCTGTTGCTTAACTACTGGCTGTACAGATCAGGAACGTAAAGACACTAGACATTTTTTGCTCAAGGTTTATTCGGCTTACTGAGAAAGAAGTGCAACGCAGATTGTCGTGTACGTTTGTTTGCGGTTCAACAAATAGCCTGCCCCAGCACACCAGTGAGGTTTGGTTTAAGTGTTAATCATATTATGAACTGATGCTAAAGCCAAAACAAAATTAGTGCCTCAGAGGGCATTGACAAACAGCTTCAGGAAGTGTTCCCAGAAATACTATTACATAATTTGCTCTGGTTTTAGACAGCCATGGTCAATATGAAAAATGTTACCTAAAATTATCTGTTCTTTCTTGAAAATTCAGATGCAAATGCAAACGTTCTCACAGTTCCTTTCTGTAATATGCAAATAGTTATGAATATCTGTATATTTTTGCATTTTTGTGTGTGGTATATGTACTACCTCAGACAAATGCTGTAAAAAACACAATGTTTTCATGGTTTCTATCCAAACCACAATTCATCAGTGACCTACTTTAAATTCATCCCGCAACGTACAAATGGTTTGCAAAACTCTGAGAATCTGGCTGAGTTTTAGGTTTGGCTCTGGAAATTCTCCTATAGCTTTCATTAAGAAAACTGCGCAACGTTCGGCTTTTTCAGCCCTCAGGCAAATCCTGCTTTGATGGGTGAATTTAGTACTTCCTATTTTGAGAATGATATAGCTAGTAAATGTTTAAAGCTGGTAGTAGTTACATGGGAGCAAACTTACCTATAGATGTAAATTGCTTCTTGTCCATTAAACAAAGGCTTGGCTGAACTATACTTTAATGTTTGCCTTCGAACTGCTGAGAGGTCAGGCGTCACAAACGCGAAGCGATAAAGCGACGTGAAGCCCACCTCTTCTGTGCCATACTGTATTTGCAAGTTATTCATTTTAAAATAAGTATTGTAAGAAACCTCTCCATCTCTTCTTCCACAGTGTCTACACACACGCCCACGCATGCACACAACGTGTAAATAAATAAAAAAAAAACAATCGAAGCAGATAAAGCCAAATCCCTCAGCTTCAGGTGTCTCTTTTTCAGATCACATATTGCTTTTGTGCACAGGGGAGTTGTGTAAGCCTGTGAATTCTGCAGTCCTGCAAGCTGTCACTCAGCACTCACTGATGTCATTAGAAGAACATTAAAGGAGAAAGATTTGTTCTTGTAGTGCTGCTTTTAGCACTGTTTGAGGTGATACATATGCCACAGAATGTGAACAATAATCTCTTACAGTTTAGTCAGCCTGCTATCATGCACCATTTGGTTTCCCTTTTGGAAGTCATATGACTCCTGATGCCAAAAAAAAAAAAAAAAAAAAAAAAAAAAGGTGACAAAACTCATGCATTTCTATTTTTTAAACAGCTCTGTGTTTGTATGTAATGTTTGAAATAGGCATTTGATGAAATCACAGCCTGGCCATTGTTAATCCATGTATTCTGAAAACTGTAATAAAGATATCATAACATGGTTTTGCTAGGTGCGCCGGTGTTTTGCTTGTTTATAAAGGTTATTACCTGTGGAGTACCATCATCTCACAATCTGGTCTTGTTATATAAAATCAGTATGCCGAAATTCCTTTCCATTTTAGCTTACTGATGTTTTATGGATCTCTGGGGGTTTTTTTATCTGAGGTGTCAAGTATATTTGACTTTAATTTGGGGGAAAAGATGCGTTTTCCAAGGGAGGAGGACTTTAAAAACAAAATGATTCCCAAAAGTACATCATTAACAAAACCCAACATTAAATCATAGTGATACCATTTTATTTTTACAAAAATAACAATAAAAGGGAACCACTAAACAAATTACATGGGTCCATATTTATTTTAAAAATTGGCTGGATTCCAGTATAGACTTTTTAAGACAGACACAAAGTCAGTCAGACAGCTCCTGTTGGTGTTTTCTGAATTATTTACTTCACTTGGTCACAAAATGGTCTTCATGGAATAGAAACTTGACAGACTTTTACCTCCAAAAATCTATATTGCACCTTAAGCAACTTAATGATGTCACCGTAACAGACTGAACTGCACAACGGTGTGGAGAGATAGCACTGAATTTCAGCAATAAGAACTCAAGATTCTGATTGAGTGGAATTCGAATTATCAGCCATATTGGTACAACACTCCTTCAGTAACTTTTCATATGCGGAAAAGATGCCAAGGGCTGGGCGAAGGGACGATTTTATTTTTAATGAACTGAAATGCACTATTTGATATATGGTGAAGCAGCAGAGGTTTATTTTCTTAAGGGACTAACATGAAAAAACCCTGAAAACTTCTAAGTGCCAGCTATAAATGTAAACGCCGTGATTGTCACGATGAAGAAAAGCGTCACAATGGTGTCCTACATATACCATATTCTTGTTCCTTATTTTTAGGTGAATGTTCTTGACTTCCTAGTGTGGGAGTCTGGGATTCCCATCATCCTCTCAGATATTTTTGTCTTTGGGAGATAGGCAGGCAGGACTTGTCCTGAAACAAGGAGCAGGTACCTCAATACCTTTCTCAGAGGTAATTAATTCTGTCACTTCCTCACATGCTTAAATCCTGTGTCTGAACTTGAGATGGATAGCAAGTTATGGCACTGACACATGGATGGACTCCTTCCTTGCATTTTGGTACTTCCGCTACATTTGAGCTCCCCTCTATTTTTTCTTCCAGACATCATCTCAAAATTAGCCTTTTTACGTTTTTTTGAGGAAATACAGTCCAGTATTACTGGACTGTAGTAAAATTATAAAAACATTCAGTTGATTTGCTCTGAATTTTTTGAGAAGTATGTAATGTCTGTAATTAATCCCTTTCCATAGATGTGAAACTAAGATTAAGAAGAAAAATCCAAATAGGAGATTTGAGGTTTTTGCCTGTAGGCTGAGAGCAAGCACTAATTTAGCCCACTTGAGTTCCCGACATACTGAGAGCTGCTTACTTGTGTTATGTAGTAATGAGGCCAACCTAAGAAACCCCTCTGAGAGGCAAAGGGTGTTATCTCAGGCACCATGCTAACAAAATCACACAGCTTTTGATTTCCAGGGGCTCGTGGTCCTGGTGAGGCACTGGTCAGATCTGGTGTAAACTAATGCTAACTCTCCACTGATGTTACACCAACCCCACGCACCCAGGCCTCCGACCTGCGGATGTTACTCCTGCAACATTCAGAAATGTGTGTTTTTAAACAGTCCTTGAGGATACAAGGATGGCTTGAATAATTATCAGCCTGGCAATTCGGTGGCGACAGAGATTCATGTCAGGCTGTTACTGTTTTAGCACTTTGGTGATGCAGATACCCTGAAGAGGCTCGGGAGACTGTTCCATTAGTGGAAGAAATTGTTAATGACCTCACTTTGTCAAACATTCTCTATCTGCTGGAGTAGTGAAAAGGGAAAAGGTTTACTATGAAGAGATAAAAACAAGCGCTAACTGAAGGTATATTGTATTATAAACTCTGAATAAAGTTGTAAATTTAGAGAAATAACATTTTAAATGCACCACAGCTTGATTCCATACCTGTTGAAGTGAAGTTCTTTCACTTAAGTGGTAGAGGATCAGTCAACTTAAAGAACAGCAGTACTTGCAGATTGAAAAAAAAATACAGACTAAATTAAAAAAATGAGAATTCAGTGACTAAATTTGCTGCCACGAAATGAGTTTACAAAGGCAAAAAGGCTGCTGCACTACGTGTAATGCAGTACTAAAATCAAACAGAAAAGCAAGAGAGGCAAGTTTGCCTACGTGCATTTGGCACTGTGCGTGGTAGATTTTGAGATCAATCTGCTATACTTTAATGAAGATTGTGGGATTTTGAAAGCTGTGGTAACGTAGAATGGCCAAATCAAAACTGTCCTTCCGGAAATATTTCAAAATTTCGTGAAGCCAAGAAAGATCTAGTTTATCGTAGGCAATGTATGTGTAAATGTAGTATGTATTTTACCTGAAACTATTTAAAATCTCTTCCAATAAGCTATAGTTTGAATACCAGTGAACAATAATTTGAGCAATTTGAATTTGAATTTGAAATAGTACCTAAAATAGAGTAGCGCAATATTTTATACAGCTTATTTTGTCTCTAGGTGACAGGTCTTGAAATAGTCGTAGCATCTTTTTCTGATGAGGAGATGCATTTGCAAACATTAATAAAATTATTTCAGATAGCATAAACAAGTTAAAACGGAGAGGGCTCTTACATTTCAATTGAATATATTTCTGTGTGAATATTTTGTTTTCCGTTGTATTTTTCTGTCCAGATTCGAGCTCAAATTCTTGAGTGCTAAGAAATTAAGATGAGGCTCGCAGGCTGTCTAACTGCAGAAGTCTGCCAATGTCTTATTTATGGGGGAAGAGGGGAACTTACACTGTTCCAAGCAGTCTGCCCAAAGAATAGCCTTTTTTGAGAAGATTTTTGAAGCATTAGAATAAACTGATAATGGTTGAGATTGTGGTGGTTTTATTTTTTACTCAGAATTTTAGCTTTTCACAGGATATTGTGACCAGTCAGGAATAAAGCTTAGGAGCAGCAGTAGTGTTGCAATACAAGTCAGTAGTAACGGCATCGTTAAGTCTAAATAAATATTTTCCTCCCTGTTTATGAAAAATGTAAAACTGAAGAGTGGAAAAGTGTAAGCTGGTGGGGTTAGACAGTTCCTACAGAGGTGAGAGTGCTGTCTGTCTTTTTTATTTCTTTTTTCTCGCCCATAAAGCAGTCAGCAATGATTTGAAATGCTTTTAGCTGTGTTCTTCTAGGTTGGGTTGTTGGTGGGTTGTTTTTTTTTTTTTTTTGAGAAAAATTGTTGGTGTAAAACATCTCACCATCAAATGAAAAGCACAAAAAGCTGACATTGAATTATTATAGCTGAGAAACGCTCAGGAAAAAAATATCCAGCTAGTGCATGAGAAGGATGTGGAGAGAAGATCCACATCAGTACAAGAGTGGCTCTTCTCGTCTTCGGCTGTAGTTTTCACTTTGTAACCCAGTCTTACCCAAGCGAAGACCCAAACCGCAGACGCTCATGCGTGGCAGATTGGCTCGAGCCCTGGGCCTCTGCGGGAGCAGCTCGAGCAGACAGATCTCGCTGCTCGCCAGGCTGTGCTGCTGCGGAGTCCTGTTATCTGCTTCGGAGCGGTGCAGAAGGCATGCATGGCGTTTTGATTGGCAGGTCTTGGAAAGGAATTTTTGAAAGCAAGATGCTGCTGTAGGCCATTCCCAGCAGGGCAGGGGGAAGGGAATGTTCTCTGGTATCTTTGAGGAGCTGTTGCTTCCTCCAAGTCACAGTTTTACACTGCAGGCATTATTGCAGCAGCGTGTTTATCTATTCCAGCTTTCTCTGCACTGTAAAGGTTAAGAACAATTTAAAAGAATTCAGAGATTATTTTCAGTTTACATTGGAACAATGTGGAGGAATTCTGTGCAACACAAGAGCCCTGTGTATAGATACAGCGTAAAGCTGGTGCTGATGGTCCTTTGATGCTGTGCTTAGCCCAACCAGTAACCTAGAGCAAGTAACTCACTCTGCGACCTTAATTTCATCACCTTTGAAGTACAGATAGATTAGCCAAACGTGCATAAGGTTATGCTGTTATGAGCTTGATTTTTGAAATGATGGCAAAGAAATTAATCCTTGCATTGACTAGATAAATTGGTCCCAATTCGTTTTGTCTTCCCTCTCCTAGGTAAGGCATTAGCAGCTTTCTGTACTCAGTCTGCAAACCCATTTACATTCCCTCAGCACCAACACCTGTAGAATTCGGAACGGGGAATTGCAGTGGAAAGAAAAAGATACTGAACAGAGTCACGTACTCAGATTAAATAGGACAAACAGATTTTGTTGTTACGTCCTGCATGTGCTACTTAAAGCAAATAATTGTATTGATTCACTTTAGAAACGCAGGCTTCTCGTTGAGGTATTGCTGCTGTAATGATATGCAAGTGTCTCCATCGCATATACAATATGTTGCACAATGTTAATGCTTTCGGTATTGATTGACCCAGACCACTATTCCTCATAAGCAATAGGAAGTCTTCAAGCCTGATGCAGATACTGGAATGTGATTATGTTATGATGGAATGGAGCTTATTCAGCGATCCTGTGATTATTAAGGTAATGGGGGTAATTTATAGCCTCTTATGACCTACTGGTACCAGAAGCTAAAATGCAGGTGGTGGGGGAAACAAAACCCTACTTCAAGAGCTAGTGGATGCAAAAGCACATAAATTTTTGTTAGGTAACAATAAGATACAAAATGTAGCTGTATAAATTGTAGAGAGCCTTGATTAGTTTACATGTGGATCTTTAGATCTGGTTAATATGCCAAGCCAGACATCCAAAATGCTCTTCAGCTTAGTAATACTTGAGCAGTTGCCTAACATATGATTGTAATGTTTACGTGTGCTGTAGTCAGTCACCTGGGCGCTGCTGTGTGGGTTATGCATATTAAGCCTGACTCTGCTGATCTCGGGCTTATTCTCTGAAACTGAATGAAATAAATGGCAGCTTTTCTGTAGGCTTCAGAATCATTGCCCATCTCTTTGTCAAATTATAGTTACCCATATCTATAACTTTAATGAAAGGTAAGTTCTCCATCTAAAGCAAAGTTTCATTACAAAAAATTTCCCCAAACCATCTGCAAGCACCTACATAAACATTTAACTTTGTGTAAGTTTTGATTCGTGAAGCATGATTAAATTGTTTTAAAAAATGGGTAATATCAATTGTACGAGTTAATCGAAATGTGTTTCTTTAATACCCTTTATATGCTGATAGAGTATGTGTCAGTTTATGATGTAAATATTTTTATCTCATTAGTTCCTAAAAGTAGTTGGTTCCCGACATTTATATTCTGAATTTACAGGTAAGCTTACTCGTGGTATCAGGTGGCTAAAAATTATTTTGTAAATTCTTTATCACAAAACTGGGCATGGATTCTGTTTGAGAGAAAGTATTTCCAAGTATCTAGTTACTGCAGATTTAACTAAACAGAGTGAAAATGCCTTGTGAATTACGTACGTTATGTTTGCACAGTACAGTCACGTAACAAAAATGAATAATCTGCAGTCAATCACAACAACAGAACTTAATACTGACTTTTTTATACCGTTCCTACCCAACTGGATATTCAAAGTATACATTGGTAGAAAAGAACTATCTTCAGCTGAAGTGAGTAGGAGATAAACATCTAACTTTTTAATAGGGAAGGATCGACAAAAAAAAAAAAAAAAAGTGGAACAGTGATAATCAGCTGTCAGTCTCAGCTCTCAATCAGACTGGTAAAAATATCTCAAGGAACTTCATGATTTACACTGGAAAGCAATGTTTGGTATAACGAGTAATGCCAGAAAGGATGGGAAAGAAATAATGAGTACAAACTAGTTACAAAAAGAAGTGTTCTAAAGTGATTTATGAAAGCTGGTGTTTCAGAAAGCAGTGAAAATACGTGAATGCCTCAATGAGAAAACATGGCAATTGGCAGCACGGAGAGAAAAAGTCTGCTGTATTGGAAGGAAAGGAGCAAACTCACAGCATATGGTTAGTTTTATCATCTAACACAAGGTGTTGCTCAGCTCTCATCCTTCAGCTCGCACTATAAAGCACCAGCATGTTTGTCCATAAGGTTAACTCAGTTGCACAGCCTGTGAAAGGTGCCCATGTGGGGGAAGGGCAAAGGGTAGGGGTTAATTCGCTCAGTCAGCCAGAACTGGGTTCCAACTGTCTCAATTGCATTTTTAAAATAATATCCATTATTTCCTTGCCTGCTGAGATTCGGCGGTCATCGTTAGGCGTTGCTGCCGCAGCACTTCCCTAACAAAATTCAGCCTGCGTCTCTGGAAAGCAGACCATCTACCAGTCTGAAGAAATCACTTAAAAACTGCCGTGAACAAGTAGGCAAGGCTTAGAAACCTGGTTTCTCTAATGCCACTTTGCAATAGGTAAAGCTAAGGTTAATTTAAGGCATGTTTCTTAAATATAAGGTGGAATGAGATCTCTAACATTTCAAAATGTGGAAACAGGAGGAACTGCTTTGCCACATGAATGCTTCTGGGTTGTTAAACTTCTGTACATGCTGAAGTGAAGTGTCTTAGCACTTTTTCAAACTGGAATTTTCCCAGGATATGATAATCATCAGCTGGAGTAGACACAAGTTACAAAAGGGGACGAGAACATAGCTGTGCTAAGTAATTCAGCAAAAACCCTTTCAGGTGGTTTGGGGGGCTTTTTGCAACTGTCTTTGTATTTTCTGCCTAAATAATTTCATTTCTGTAATCTTACTTTTACAGCAGCGACCGTTTAAAGCACTAAATCATAGGTGGTGTAATCCCTTTTACGCAAAGGAACGATTTTAAAAGGATGAACTTCGTTTTTATGGGGTTTGGTGAATGGTATCAGGGAAGTGTTGTCTTTTCCCATTCATTTAGTTACTGGTTTACCTTGAGCTCCCAATGTGTCTTGCCCTGTAGAATCTGGAGTGTTCTTGATTCCTGCTTTTGGCAAAGAACTGACAGTAGATAAAAGGTCTCTTGATCTGTTCCCTTGTGTTGTCCAACAAGTGATTCAGACTCGCAGCTACTTACCTGTGAGCCGCATAGACTCAAATGTGAGGCTCAAGCACAGTTTCTTGTGAAGCAAAATTTAAAACACTAGACTTAAAATAAGCAACTTGGAATGTGATAATAATGCATCTGCTGAATGCTAAGGCTGCTGTCTTTGGTCTGGTTGGACCGTTAGAAAATCTTGGCCTTTGAATAAAATCTCTTTATGTGTATTGTTAAAGTACCTGGTAGAAGAGTTTTGTCAGGATCAGTCTTAGATATTGCTTATTACTAGGATTATTCACCTAACCCGGTTTTTGTTGTTCCCCAGTTTTCCCACTATTGTTTATTACATTTGAGGAGAGGTCTACCCTGCCAGTTTCAGCTGATAATGTCACTGATCAAGGTAGGTGAGCGACATCAGCCCTACTGATGTAGTTAAGCAGAGAAAGTCTTCAGTGTAAATTCTGCTTGTCAACAAAACTATATTTTTACTGTACTACATTGTGTAATCCAAGGAACCAAGTTGTGTAAAACATAGCTCTGTCATCGGCAAGTTATTTTCCTTGTAAGTATACTGGTTAAGGTATACTAGTTTTCGTACATTAATAAAGCATTTGCTCCTACTGAAGACATACCCTGCAATTTTGGATACAGTGCCAAAACAGTCACAGTTTTCTTTCATCTTGATTTTAATCAGATTTCTTTCATGGAGGAGCAGTTGCAGGTGCCCGAGTCTAAAACGGAGCAGAAGTGAAAGATCAGGTAGGATCTGATACCTAATGTAAACCAAAAGGTTTCTGTTGAACTGCAGATTTTTTCACCTGTGAAGCAAATTCTGAAATCTTTTGCTTTCACTGTGTGTTTCATCCAGAATTCTTTCAGTTAGTTTTTCTCCCTCCGCAAAATTTCAGTTGCCACTGCGGTGGCTAGCCTCTGTAGAACAGAAGATTGAAGTTCTCGGTGAACACCTGCACTGGACGTTTTCAGACTGGAAAAGGAATATCCACAGAACACGGGGGACAATTTTCTAAAGAAATAAATTTATCAAACTGAAGCAGTGAGACTCGGTCCTCCGAATTTTCATGGAGGCAGCCGTCTTCACTCATACAGCAAGACTTCACCCCAGCGAAGCCCTGCATGCTGGTGTATACTTTTAAAACATACGTCACCTGCCTCTACTCTTTGAAAAATGGCTGTTACCTGCGGTGCAGAACTGCATACGGATCCTACTATGGTGAGTTCTTGTCCATGCAGCTTCCCATGTTTCTTCTTCTACAAGCTGATAGTCTTTTGCAATATAACTGTTTCCTCTTTCTCACTCTCCAGAATGATTTTGTTGAACCAGTGAGTTTCAGTCAGGTACGGAGGAGAGAACTAGGCAGTTTTATGGGCATCTCTTGAGGAGGCAGAATTGACCACAAGAGAGACTGACAGAAGTGTCATTAGTTTATCGATGCAGCATGCTAGGAAACGGAACAGTGTGTCCTAATGTGAAGGACTTTCTGCTTAGTGCAAGGGAGACAGCCAGGTAAATATGCATGGAGGGGTGAGGGGATGGATGTTCACCGTGTCAGCGAGCAATGACAAGAACTGCATTCATCAATGATGCAAGGGGAAAAGAAGCAGAGGTTTATATTTCTCAGAAGGCATTGCTTATTCTGGCAAAATGTAAATACATCAATCTATAACTGCCCAGCAGTGTGTGATGTGAATAATTATTTTGGTCCCAATTCGTTTTTGGTGCAATTTAACGTTGGTGGAATTAAAATCCAATCCTTTAACGATAGGTTTTCTCTTCCCCAGAGGAAACAGACCCTTGTCTGGCTGAATGCCCTTCTCAGAAAATCTGCCCAGTAAAAATTAATCTCATTCTGCATTTGTCAGTGTTAGATGTATCTAAACCACTATCTTACTCCAAAACTAGTGTTTTTTATACCTAGGTCTTCGCCCTGCCTTTTTGCAACATTTGTTATAGAAGACAATGATAGAAGTACCCAGCATAGAGACTGATTAGAAAGTTTTCCGCAGAGCTTCTAGCTGGTTGCAATTTGGGATATGAGTTGCTATCCTGAGATGCAGAAAACTGTAAACAGTATTTGCATTTTGTTATGAATATTTTGCATAACTTTAAGGATGTTTTCTTTATCCCCAAGTGGGTCTGTTTTGAGCCCATAATGTACTGTGAAGTTTCAGTAACACAGAAAAATTTGTTGAGCACAAACGGGCCAGTATCACAGCAGACGTAACAGCATTCAAGCAAAAAGTGTTTTGCATCAAAAATATGTATACATTTGCATTTTTGATGCAAAAATCTACTTAATCAGCACTGCAAATGAAGCCCATAACTGAGGCAGTGCAGAATTCTATGAAATTGAAAAGTTCTGTGTAATTTCTGAAAAAAACAAAGTCTATTTTGCACAGCTCTAACTATAGCTAATATTTAAACCGGTTTAATCATCGGTGAACTAACATGGCAAAAATACTCTGAACTTCTTTATCACTGTGAGTTCTTAATGTCCTGAGCTCTGTGGAGTATGCTTTTTTTAAACATTTCTTAATTAAACATTTACCCTATTTAATTGCTAGGAAAAGGAAAAGCGTAGAAAGACTGAGATCTGAATTTGAAACATCATCATTTTAGGCATGTTGATTTTTGTTCTCACTTTCGGATGCCGAGGGAGTTATGATGGGGGGAAATTCGGCACACAAGATTCCTTTGAAAGCCAAAGGCTTTGCAGCTATTCATCCAAGTCAGCTGTCTGAGTCACAACTGAGGTATCTGTTCTAGAGACCTCTTCAGAAATGCGGTCTGTGGTTGCTGTCCACAGTTGACTAACAAGAGTTTTATCTCCAGAATTCTGACTTTTGAAAATGTGCTTTTATCCAGAATGGGTTCTGGTTTGGAGCATTGGTGAGTCTCCATAAATTGCTCTTCTGAGATGGACACTACCTGGAAAAGGGAGTGACCTCCATCCCAAAACAGTTAATAGTTATTGTCAACTGATACTTCTTTTAGCTTTATAAGAAAGCTGTAGATGTGTGTGAACTGGCCAGGACTCCTCGGGCAGGCAGATGACTACCATGGTTCTCTACTGGCTGACAGAAAGAATTTTTTCTTGGCCTCCAAAAGGAAAGGAAAAAAAGAAGGGGGGGGGGGGGCTAGAGTCAAAGGAATCATGTTTATTTTTAAGTCAGTAGTGGGTTTTTTTTCTTTTTTGCATTATCATTGTTAAAAGGAGAGCCTTCTTACCCAGAGTAAGGGGAAAACTACTTTGTCAAGGTCCTTCTATAAGCACAATTTCTCGTGTAAAATGTTTAAGACTTTTTACAGATACTATAACTGTGCTAATATATTTTGAATCCTATGCTTGCAGTTTTAGGGGTTGCATTTCTAAACAATCTAAGTCTAAACAGGGAATCTCAGTCAAATGTCTGGCTTCTTGTCTGTAAGGTATTTCCACACTTAAATGTAGTGCAGAATGTCACTGTCATTCCAATTAGTGCAGCTGATTGATATTAAATTTCTTTTATTTGACATACTACAATATTTTTGCTTCAAGCCAGATATTTTGTGCAAGATAGAGAAACACCACGTAATCACAACAGACATTAAGGCTAATGGCAAAAAGGACCTTGAAGAATGTGCAAAATGGAAGAAACCAGCTTTCTAATTTTTGTAATTTCAGCTATATTTGCTATAACAACATTAAAAGATATTTTAGGAGAATACAGAGGTTTAAGCCATGCCATCTACATTCATATTTTCCGGGCTTACTGGTCAGTAATTTTACTCTTCCAACTTTTCCACATAAGGACATCAATTTTTAACACATAACTCATTTGTCTGAGTTTGCCTGGAAAACTGGGAAGATAAAATTTAAAGTAAGATTCTTAATATTAGTCCCTCTGTTCTTAAGTGGCTTCTGAATTGGTCCTGTAAGGCTTTGGAATCCCAAGATCTGTCACCACAGGGCACTAGCTCTCCTTCACTGTATGGATTCATTAGCTTATATGCTGAATTCATCCTGTTGAGTCAAGAATGGTCGCTGGGAGCGAAACTTTTGTACAATAGCCTCAATCCTTAGGCTGAAAGGCATTTGCAAGTGACTTTCTTTGTTCATGGGTAAGGTGAAGGAGGAGGATCCCGAACGCTGGACAGGTTATGTTTGGCTTGATCTTTATCTTCTCCTAAGTGGTCTGCAGAGTCTGTATCTGACTATCTGTCTGACAGTGGGTCGTATCTTCACCAGTCAAATATACCTTTGGTGCCTCATGGGAAAACACTCAGCGCAGAATCTGAGAATCCCAGTGGTTTGCAGAGACAGTTTTGGAAGAGGGGTTAAAGGCTGAATGGACTTGAGGCTGAGCTGCTCATTTGTCTGCCATCGTAGGCCATGCAAATTAAGCATAAGATACATTGGTAAGGCTCTGGGGAAGAAATGGCAGAAGAGAAGAGGAGGAAGCCTCCATCGACACTACCTGTTTTTGTATTAATAGCCTTTTCTCTCTTTGCCTGTCTGTCAGAAATCCTCCACTGGATTCACATAAGAAACATTTATGCATGTCTAACTTCACATTTTACCTTGCCCTCCTATTGAGAAACAAGGCTCAGATATTCCATTTGATGTTAGTGGTAAACAGTAATATCAGGAGAGGACGGTCGCTGAACCAAAGAAACTCCTGAAAGAAGGAAACACAATTTTCCCTCCCACATTGACACATCAGTGTAATTACTCTAATAATAGGACAACTGTCAAATTTTAATCTGCATGACAGGTTACTCGAGATCCCTTTCAGACACAAACCTGGGTACCATTTCCATCATACAGAGCCAGCAAGCTTCAGGAATTCCTTGGTTACAGAAAATGTTCTGAAGCAGAATGATAGCAAACAGTTGGAAGAGAAAGGTATTGTGTATTGAGAACATTTGTTTAGAAGTATTTGAAAAGTAATTCCAGAAAAAAATCCTTCCTGTCTTGAAGCGAATGTCACAAAAGGAAATTTTCAGAGGATAGATTTAAATCTCTTTAAGTGTTTCCTGTAATATTATTTATTACACTGGCATTTGGGGAGCTGTTATTTTTGTTTTCACTTAGAGTGTCTTTCAGAACTTGATGCTACTATCCATTTTCAACCAATAATGTGACATTCTCAGACATCATTTCTCTGACATCCAGTGATGACCAGAATTTCAACCATCATCTCGAAATAGCGACGAACTACAGTTATATCAAGTCAAGCATCACTTCCTTTTTCTCAAATGTGCAAAGCAAACTATGAGCTCTTAATACAACAGAGTGGTCCTTTAAGAGACTTAGCTCAAATTAGAAACCAGAAATGGTTCTCATAGTTCCAACATCGGTTTTTATAAATTCCTGAGTCGAAGAAAAAGGATCTTACAAGGTAGTGCTTTTTTTTTTTTTTTCTCCCCATTAAGAGGTACAACTATTGCTACCATATTTATCTGGGGCTATCAATCCCTAACACTTAAATCTAGCACAAGAGAATTGACAGGACGAATGGGAAGTTGGCAGTCTGGGAGAGAAGTACACACCCTAAAAGATTAGTTTCCTTTGGCTTTTTATGTTCTTTTCCACAGGCTCCCATGCTTTTGTTTAAAAACAGTAGCTGCATCAGGCTTTCATTCTTCCCCATATGTAGATTGCCTTTCAAATGTATTGCTGCTCTTTTCGTCTGTCCCCAGGTTCCAGCTAACAGCAAGAACTGTAAGTGCTTGAATTTTCTCTAGACCTTTCAGTGACGTGTAATCCTCAAAGCCAGGAGGGATCCCTTAGCCAGGAAGCCCAGTCTAGGAACTCGGAGGTGTGTGTATTCACACAGGTTGTGTACAAACATCGTGGCCTCACTGGCCATTACAGAGTTGTATACACAGGAGTCCGCGGTTTCACTGCCGTGCCTTTCTAGCTTGCTTACATGAGCTTTTCCTATCGTAGTGCCTGTTAGTACTTTGTTGCTAGCTCTGAGGCTGAAAAATGGCCAGTAGTGTCCTGACCTTAGAATTACTCAGTGGCAGGTATCATTAAGCACAGTCCTATCAGCCTCACCGGCTGTCGTCAGGAAGTTGGAGTGAATAGTCAAAGTTTGCGTAAGGACACAGCACTATTGACTGTGCTGTTCTTGGAGCACTTAACTGCATCGAAAACTGTTGTAAATATGTCTTGACCACATCTGCATCACAAGTCTTGAACTCTCTCAGTGACCAGTGAAACCATACCTGTTCCTGTGGATCCTACTGACCTTTTCTTTGCTGAGAGTGTTTGGCCAAGCAATACACAGACCATCTAAGATGAGTGTAATACACTTTAAAGTGAAGGCTATCAACCTGCGGGTATTAAACCATGTCATGTCTAAGCCTTGCTTTCGGGCAAGGCCATCATCTGCGTAGCAGTGGCAAGAGGAATGCGTGCTATCAAAGCAGTAAGGGTCCTGTGGTCAATAGCTGGAGATGTGTTTATGTCACTTGCGTGGTTTTTTGTTTGCACGCCGTTTCACCGTGGTGACGTTGGTCAGAGGCCAGGGAAGTGCATGAGCTGGGGAGCACAGCTGGGTGCTGTTTGCACAGCACTGTTACTGTGTGCGTAACATAAATGTGTTGAACAGAGCCAGGAGACTCCAGTGGAAGTGATACAAGAAATCATCCTTCTGGGAGAAGGAACAGATCCCTGTCCAGAGGAACCCTGTAATACATGGGTTAAGGCAGCTGTTGGCCTCTCTAATTATAAGGGGATGAACTGGAGGAGCCAGCAGGGGCACTGGGAGATTAAAACAAACCAGCCCCTTTTTTATACAGCTATTCCATAGTTTTATAGAAGTGATATGTGGATGGTGCAAAGCTGCACCAGGAGCTGCCATAATAGGGATAATAACACATTCTGTAGATAAACATAAAACATCTTACAGAAACTATGTGTGCTCCTTTGTGGTTTTATGCTATACCTTTATGGATTTTCCATAAGGATATGTATTAAATCTAGTATATTAAAAATATGTCTAATTACTTGTATTTTTAGTGTCTACTGACAGAGTTTATTCCAGCACCTGTACTTACTCATGTATGAGAGAGTGTTCTATTATCTACTGCATGCGAAGGCTACATCTGTTTTTGCTCCGTTCTGCTGCCACGTAGCTTTAGTGAAGCGAGTAGGAGTTACTTCATTCTGTCAGAACACATAATCATCCCAGGTTAATTCAGAACTTTCCTTCTTTCTCCCAGCATTACCCTTTCACATCCATTGCTTCTTTTGTTTTGGGTCACTGGGCCAGGCGTACTGTCTTGTTATCAGAGTTTTACAGTTCACAGTCTGAAACCCCTCCAGTTCTTAACAGATGTTGCAGACAAGAGATGTTTAACCACTAGTGCTGCACTAGTAAACAGAGCTGTCCTGGCAGAAGGTGAAGAATTGCATTCAGAAATAAAAATGACACAGTAAGATATTTTACTAAGGCTTATCTTACAATTATTTGATGTTTAGAAAAACTGCAGCGTACCTCTCCGTCGTTTGCCTTCAGTTATCTCTGGCATTTCAGTCCCACTGCTTTTAGAGGCTCTAACCAGATGCAGCAAATAACTGATATTGCTCTAAGTATTTTATTTTATAGTAGCACTCTTCTTTCGCAGAATTGTGTATCAGGTGCTGTTCATCAGTCTGAACAAAATTATGGCATCTACAAAGCTCCCTGGACTTTTGGTTCTAATACAGGTTTTATTCAACTAAAATCTCTTTTCTAGAAGATGACTCTGAATCTTGACATCAGACCTGAAGCCAACTAAATCCGTGGGGACATTGATGAGTCTAAAATCCAGGGAGAATTTATGTCTGAAACTGTTTCTAATAATAGGACAAGAGACCCATTGTTTCTGTAAGAATGACTGTGTCAACACACTTTTGTGTAATTTCATCAAAATCAGTGGTAGGAGCTCCTTCCCAAGGGATGCAAGAAGTCCAAAGGAATTCATCTCCTTTTGGCATTGTCACTTGTTCAGCAAACTTCTCTTTTATCATCCTAGCCCCTATATTTTCCTTTTTTAAAATTATTTTATTATTATTATTATTAACATTATTGTAGCTGAAATGCCAACAGAAATAAAACCTAAAATTTGGATTTGTGGACAAATATTTAGTAGAAGTAAGGACAGGTAGAGAGAATGGAACTAATATGTCATCCAGTTTTCATAATCATTCCAGTATAGCATTTCCCAACCACTTATCTGTTTCTCTGCTTAGAGTGTTCAGCAGGGGATGTTCACCGTGTGTTTTAGCCAAGTTAATCCCATGGACCATTAATAAAATGCAAGTAAATAGCTGTAATAAGTAATACGGATCATTCAGTGATGACCTTCCCTGGTGGCAGAACTTAGCTATTCTTAACCTTCTGGTAAACACAAATGATGAAAGAGAAGAAAATGATATATGAGAAACAGGTGTAGCATCTGGGGAGCACTGTACTCTTGAGCTGTTTGACATGCTCCTTACATCTGCATTTAATAGAAGAGTAGAAATTATTACTTATCTTGGCAAACTGGATATGAGAGGTAATTAGAACCATATTCCCTTGAAATTTCATGAGCTTGTGAAATGAGTGACAGCACTTCACATTTCCAGTTCATATATTAAAATATAGTTGGGAATTGCCATCTCCATTTTAGTGGACTAATCTATACAAACCAGAAAATATAATCACCTTCGAGATCCAGTTAGTTTCAGACTTGTTGCTCTTTACCAGTGCTGCTTTCTGATGGATAAATAGGCCAGCAAGCGGGACACAGCCTGAGATTCAAGAGACCTGGACCCAGTTTGCTGCTCTGCTGTAACCTTGACTGTGACCTTAGAGTTGGATACACAGACTGTCCTGGTGTGCTGTGACCTGATGGTGCGAGATCCACAGCTCTGAGGCAAGTACCTACGCTCCTGTGCAGTGAAGGGAATTAGGAAGGGGAATTTACAGTAGACAGCACAAAGAAGGGACATCATCCACACTAATCAATAGGAAATGATGAAGAGGAGGATGTATATTAAAACTTAAATTCCTTGTCAGTTTAGGAGTCTAATCCTGGTTGTATATCTTAGCTGGAGTTGAATAACTGTGTCATATGTCTCAATGATCACCACTATTTTCTCTTAATACACATCTTAAAGAAAGATGCGTGTCTGCTTCCTGTATCTCCTTTCATATAATAACTTTGTGGCCTTATCATTTTCTCAGGTGGTGGAAATAAAGTTCCCAGAAGCAGGTGGTAGTATTATACTAGCTTTGTGTCATCATTCTTCTGTAGTACTCTAAGCTCACGCTCAGGTTTCCTACTCCATGGAATATGTTTATTCAACCCCCTTTTTTTTCCTCTCTCTCTGTAAAATGTACAGACGATCCTTTCAACTCTTGAACTGCTGTAATACAAGAAGCCCTAACCAACTGCTTTTACTCTGGCGAGCTGCTATGCTTGCTGTGTTTCTCACAGAGCACGATAATGCATCTGAAGTATGGCCAGGAAAAGCCCACTGGGACTTATGACATAGAAGGGACCGACAGCTTGAATGGGTTTAGATGTGACACCAGTGCTGAGCCTCTCAGTCCAGTAAGAGCCGGTCCTAAGTGTGTGGTCCTTTCCGGTATGAGGAAATGTAGAATTTTACACACCACAGATACCAACCACAGTGATCACCAGTGTTACGAAGATAAATAGACTAGCAGTTGTGAATTCTAAATATATGAACTACAGCAGATTTCATTTCTACTTGTGATACTGTTACAGTCAGGGAAAACAAAGCTTATGCTGTTGTGTCAGGGTAGTCTCTGTTGTATAGATAATTTCAGACTCTAGTACATCTACTCTGACACCTTTCACAATTGTCTTCTACAGGAATAAATATGAAGTTTAATTCCTGAAGTTGTTCTTGGCCTCCTATTTCCCTGGTTTTCATTATACATGTTTAGAAGGATGGGGAGAAAATAAGAAAGCATGTACGGTTTGCCCTGACCATTCTGAGTAGAGCAGGAGCAGTCACAGAAGGGACGTGTTTCGCCTACTGTCCATTTTTGAGTTCTGTGTCTATTGTTCCATTAAATCTTTAATGCAAAAGCTTCATATGCTTATCTGCTTGATTAAGTATACACTATCTTCTTTCATCTTCATCATTAAACTGACAGTAATTACTCAAAATTGAATGCATGACCTCTAAGTCTTTGCCCCAGTAAGTATACCAGAAAAAGACTGGTTATACTCTAATCCGCTGTCATCAATGCTACAAGGATTTAGTTCCTCTGATTCAGACACAGTGATTCACATCAGAAAAAAGGTGCAGATAATTACCATTTATTACCTGCAATACAAATCAGGTCTGAATCCTCTATCTGTGCTGGCATGAAAAATAACCGCTACTCAGTGGAGCAAAAGGTGATGACCCACTGGCTAATGAAGTGTCAAAATGAAGCCAGGAAAAAGGATTGACTTTCAAAGTCAATGAAATGTACAGGGAAAAATAAAATGGTAAATATTGTATTTGGGTTTGAGGATTAACACTAATTTGGTTTCTTATTTTTTACTTGCTGTTGATAATTGAATACTGCAGAATAGGCTCTCTCTAAAACATTTTTGTTGAGAATCGAAACCTCTTGAGAAGGCTTAAAAATATAGGCAAACCCCCGTGTTATTCAAATAGAGAGCTCTTCTGCTTTTCCTCCTGCTGTGAGATTACAAGTTTCAGATAGAACTGACTACCTCATGGATGAAGTAAGACAGCACTGCCTCTGTGAAGTCATCCCACAGACTTTGATGGCCTCTGGTATTACTGCTGATGGTTCGCAACAAAAATCTAGTTCCGCTTTGCTTTGTCTAGAAGGGAATGGAGTCAGACTATGTTCTTTTTTTGCTCAAGAATCTGGAATAAATGTCACTCCAGGCACTTCTCAGTCAAACGTTATGTTTAACATCTAGATGTAACTGGGTCTAATCAATCACTAATAATTTTGAATTTAAACATACATGAAAACTAGTAAGATGCTGTTACTCAAAATATTTCTCTGGTATAGCAGCTTTAAATTATTCCAAGAGAAGCTATAGTGTCACTGGTCAACTTCTAAGCTTCTTTTCAAGAATACAAAAGAATGCGAGTTTATTGGTTTTACCTTGAAAATATTTCTACGAGCTGTTGCAAAAGTTTTTCTTGCCTACATGACAATTTACTGCTTTGGTTGCTAACTTGCATCAGTCGGCACCTAAGGAGCTCAAGTAACAGCTCAGCCTTAAGCTGTCTGTCAGTATCTGAGCTGTTCTGTCACGGGACAGGGACTAGCAGAGCAGCTTGGATAAATCAGCTTTCGCAGTTGTCGTTTCCTGCTATGTGGGGACTTTATGTTAGAAATATGTGTTGTCTAGATTGGGCATGGATTGATAGCTGTGCACTGGAGGAATGATGAAGAAATATCAGAGATGATCGCTATCCACACCATCAGCTGCTTCCAGCCAGTCACTGCTGCTTGTTCCGTGGGAGTCACTCTTACCCGTCCCCTTCGGCACAGCTGAGCTCATGTGAGAAGCAGTGAAAAATCACATCTGCGAGTGTTTTATCATGGAGCTGAGCAGCTGGCAGAACCGAATTCCGAGCAGTGCTGCATTGGCTGGACACAGTTTCTTATGAGGTTTCAGGAAACAAGAAGGCAACATCAGATGTCACTCGACAGGAAGTATGTCGAAGGAAAGGGTAAAATAAAAACAAAAAACCAAAAGAAGTGTGAAAAGCAGTGTGAAATGCTGAACGTTGTCACAGGACTAGAGCAAAGGTTAAAACTGGCATCTACAATGTTGTATAAAGCCCCAATTCCAATCCCAGTGCATATCAGAGCAAATCAAAGCTCTGTAATTTAAAGGGTGGTGCTCATACACAACACAGGATGAAGACCTCTTCTTTATTTTGTGATTAGCTCTGCCTAGCAGGGTTGCACAGCTTACAGGAGTGCTGCGTGACTTGGGAAACCACCTAGGCACTGGGCAACAGCATAGCAGAATCTGACCCAGTAATTATATAAGTGATGACATGTGGGTTCTTCTTTAATTTTCCTAACTTTCCCACTGCACTGCTTCATGATCTGTAGAAAAGACAGAGAAAAAGTTTCTGTTAAAATAAATTTCCCTTAAAATTTAAAGGTATTTCATTCTGATACATTTGCGGTTATCTTGATCCACCATATCTGATCTTGTAATGTCTCCCTTTCCAGCTATCCTGCCTTTACACCCTCCTGTCAGAAAAGCTAGAATTAAAGCTAGAATTAAAGGACTTCTGTTCTTTTAACCACCTAGTGAAGGAAACAAAGACCACTGGCAAATTCTTCTGCAGTGGGATGGGCTAATGATATAACCTTCCTAATTACGCAGTTATGTATCAGATTACTAACGCTCTGGCCGTAGTACTTTATAGTATTTTAGTTACAATGGATTTTTCGTTCCTTGTAAAGTTGTTAGGACACACCTTGGGGGGAGTGGCGGGAAGCCAACCCTGAAGAGAGGTTCTCTCTCTCCCTTTCTGGCAATTGGAATGCATTTCTTTATGATGTGATTGCAAGCAGTGAGTTCAGAGTTCTCATAAAACTTTATTTCAGCTGGGATATCTGGGTACAAGATGTTTCCATTCTGGCATAAGATGGTGTTTGGAGAACAGCAGACAAACTGTCTGTGATGACCCCAGCCTTAGCAAATGGCTGTTTAGTAAGAGTTGTCTGAGGATGAGCTGAAGGCTTGGTAGCTAGCTGGGCAGACTTAGCTTTTGACGGTGCAGAAGATTGTGGTGAAACTTTGGGATATAGGGGACACTGCAATACATTCCAGTTGTCCATGAAAGGAAAAGACAAGGTTTGGTCTAAAACTGTAAGTGATGAGGAAACAGAATAGCATTGAGGCCCATGAGGAGGTTTTAGCACGATTAAACAAGAAAATGGCACTGAGTCCCCATCCCTGCAAGTGTTTAAAAGCCATGTAGATGTGGCACTGATGGACATGGTTTAGGGACCCTGGCAGTGCAGGGTGAATGGTTGGACTCGATGATCTTAAAGGTCTTAAAGGTCTCTTCCAACCAGATGATTCTGTGATTCTGTGAATGCTCTTCTCTGCAATAGGTACTATTAAGAGCAAACACCATGATACACAACCATTAAAAGAGACTATATAGGCACAGGTTAAATCTATTCAATAGTAATCCGCATCCTCTAAATGAGAAAACCACCAGTCTTTCTCTTACTCTTATATTGTTAGGAACTGGGTTATGTGGTTTAGGGATTATTTTTCTCTTCCTCTAAATTTTTGAGACAATTTTTACAACCAGTTTGGGAACAGTGGATAAGCATACTCAAACGTGGCGTTTAAGTAGCTGTGTGCTGTATACAGTATTTTGGTGCCTTACAAAAGTCTCAAGGATCGACAGGGACATATTTAATAGATAAAAAAGATTTTATTACGCTAATAAGTACATGGAAGTCTGCACCCTGCACTGTTCTTGCCTGTCTGTGTTCCGTTTTCATGCCTATGGGACGAGAAACTGCTAGATGGAAGCTGTCCCTGTTATTTAGAATACTGGCTCAGGTAAAAATTATTATTACTCATAGATCACTGCCTCTAACAAAGAGTTGATTTCATAGTTGTCCGTAAGAATCCTTTGGTTTGAAAATGCTGGGTTTCCACCTGAGATATCTGAAGTATGAGTAGTTCCACCAGTGATAAAAGATGAATAAGCTTTCCCCAGGAGCAGCTCCCAAACCCATTGCGGTGTGTCAATCTAGAGCTCTGCGAAGCAGAGCCTGCCATTCATGCCGAAGTGTGATCCGGTTTTGAGATGTGACATATGGGTACCGAGATTAAACCTCCTAACTTATCACTTACAAATTAAGTTGGGATTGAATGTCAGATGTACCAAAGTTTTTTTTGACCACATCATAAATTGAAGAGGTTTTTTATGGTGTTCTGACAAGGCACCAATGTAAAAATCAAATCAAGCAAAAATTGTAAAAAAGTAATTCAAGAAATGAAATCAAATACTGTAGGAGCTGAAACTTGAACTGGGGGGGATTGATAGGAGCCTCTTTCGTACTTGTCTAAGAATGAAATAAATACTATCGTGCATTTCCTGTGGCAACGTACTGGAGAAGAATAGAGAAGGTAATCTTTAACTTGATAAGATTCCTGACCCCGTTTCTTCAAATGCTTGTTGTTCACAGTCTTGGAGCTATTGTTATTTTCTTTTAATGCAGGTGTGAATGAGGTAAAAACCTTGTTTAAATCCATGACTACTTTTTCACTGCTCATCTGAAAACATGTTGAAAACGTGGAAGGCCCACGGTATCGGAGGGTGCTCACTCCTGTACCTGACTTTAAACCCAGATAAGCACTGTTGGCTTTAACACTAAAGGTCTACAGTAAATTAAGAGGGTTTTTTTATTCCAGTTACCACTTTTATACTACCATGGGACTCTCCTTTATTGCCTTCTCAGAAGGCTTGCGAGCATCTGTGTGGAAGCAGAGGATATATACATTGCAGTTTGAAGTGGGGTATTTTGTTTGTTTATCTAATTTCCACTAAGCCTTTGAAAGACAGAGAACATATGGACACTTTATATAGGAATTATTTCTCTCAAAATAAAGTGCTGCTACCTGTGGGACTCAGCAAAGCAGCTGTTTAAAAATCACACTAGTTTTTGAACAAGGACTGAAAAACATGATTTTAGGATAACTGTGCAGATCAGCAACATCTGTGCTTAATACAGCAATCCAGCATCCCTTGTTATTGCAAAAGTACAGGATTCGGTTTAAACCTCTGGGGTTTAAAACCAATCAAATCAAAGATCAAGCCAGGGACTGATACTTTAAAGACGGACACTGATGTCATTTTCTTAACAGAACGTCATTACACTCGAGAGGAAACAGTGAGACCCTCACTGTTGTCATGGTTCTTTGCTGGTTTTGCAAAAGCTGTGTAAGCGACGTTGAAGCTGTGTTCAGGCATTGCTGGATAGACTGCTGAAGTGGTCTGGGGGATGCACCAAGCTATCGTCCTTACCACTTTGGCAATCAATGAAGTCAGAGCTAAATAAAAAGATCTGGTTAGTACAACGCTTCTGTCATATTCCAAGAGAAAAAAAGTGCCAGTAAGCGTGTATAGTTTGGTGGGCTGAATCCTTCCGAAGGTCTTATTGTACACCCCATCCTTATTTCTCTGTCCTTGTAATGATCATGAAGACAGTGAAGAAGGATAACACTCCATGGCATAGTTTTCAGAATCTATGGAGAGAGACAGTTCAGATGTGTGCAGTTCCATAAGATTTAGAAGAAAAGTTTGCAAAGCCTTCAGACAGTGGCTCCCTGACTTCTGAAAACTTGCCTTCACTATAATGAGGCTTGACAACAGGGAGCCAGTTGCAGCTTCTGCTTCTGACTGTATTTGAGAAGAGCGGACAGTTCCTTTGTTGTTCGTGCATTGACCGTGTGGTCAATCATCTAGGCTGGTACTGGTTTTTGTACACAGAAGAGAATGCCTGGTGCACTGGGGCTTTAATCTAAGAAATAGCTTTCTGATTTTATCCCAAGCCCGCTTTCTGATAGAGCTGTGATATAAAGCTGGGTACTGTCTTGAGCTGGATACTGTCCGTGCCTAATTCTTTTCGATGCCTTTCTTCTGCAGACAGCATCAGGGAGCTTGGGTGTTCCAGATTATGAACTTCAACAATGGTCCCTTTTGCGTTTGCTTATTCAGCACTAAATCAATGCAAACATACAGCCTAAAGGTCTATAGTATAAAACAGGAGTTGCAGTGCAGGAGGCAGAGAGAGCACGTGCATGCTAATTGTTGTCATGCCTGTGTACTTGTGCTGCATTTTCCCACTCCCATCCTACTGGAGATGGTCATACGTCATCTTGATGTAGTTGGTACAACGGACAAATAAAAAGGTCAGATAAAATAGTCTGAAGTTCCTGAATCATGTTTAACAGTTCAGTGATCATTATGATATTAAATGTTCCCTTTATTTGCTTGTGTTTAAACAGTGTTTAAGTATTGTGAAATACGAGATGCGAGAAGTAGTGCATTCATCACACCCATTCCTTACTGCTGGAATATTATGACCAATAAACCAAAGAATTCATTTCAATGGTATGTAGTTTAACATTTTTTTCTTCAAGTAAAAGAAGCATCTTAAGTATGCTGCTTGCCACCTACAGAAGGGTTTGTAATATTTAAGGTTACATTCAAAATAAATAAAACCTAACGTGCAGTGATTTTCTCCTTACAGCATCCCAGCTGTTCTCTGTGTATTACAATATGTAGCCCAAAATATGTTTACTTCCCAGCCTGGTGCTGGGTATCATTTCAAGCCCACTAGGCCAGACCCGAAGAGTGATTGTTCAGAACTCCTGAAACTCTTAAGAAAAATTACTATTTTGGTCACATTAAGACTTTTGCCTCTCCCCCTTCCCATCTGTTTTTAAATGCCTGGATGCTCAAATATCCATGTAGGAAGGTGTTAAAAGAAATGCTCATCATCGTGTCTTGAAGTAAAGGAACAAATGTCTTATGAATGCTCACTCTGATATCTCCAGACTTCCAGAGCAGTGATATTTCTAAAAGGTTTGTATTTGGCATTCATTGCCAGGTTTCCCAAGCACAGCTGCAGGTTTTGAAGGCTTTACTTCCAGAATGCAATTTTTAATTAATATATTTTAACACAAGCTTTATATTTAGCTTCCCTTGTGAATAAATTATTCTGCTGCTTCCGAAACCTGTGGAAATAGGATGTTATTTTTAATGGCCATGAAGATAGGAACCATTTCCTAAGGCTGGAACGGATCTGTGTTGCTGGAATATGCCATTTGAGTTTTTCCTTTTGTCTTGAAGATTATACAGAACAAGCTTTCTTTTCAATATTCACTAATTGATGTGGTTTAGGTTTCTTTTCCTTTATGAAGCTATAAGTGAAGCAGAATATTTTGAAGCCACTCGTCTAAACCAGTTATGACATATCAAGACTGAAATCACATTAAATAGTAACTATAGGAATGCTATCCAAAGAAGGGCACCTTGAGAGGGAATTACATTTTTAATTACCTCAGTTCATTACATAACATTCGCTCAGACTCAGTTATGATGCAATTCATGATTTTATATACATACGTTACAGTTGGAATCATGAATATATAGACACAACTATCAATCTTATGCATAGAACTGTTAAAATATTTTTCTAAGAAAAAAAGTCCCTTATAAACAAGCATTTTGTTGAAAATAGGAATGTTGATTTTGATAACTAACTAAAGCAAGCTAAAATAAATGGCGTGGATATTTATACTTTTATTTGAAACTATTGGCAGATTTCCTGTAAATGTGAAATGTTTGAGTTTCTAAAGGGTTTTTTTTGTTTCATCTGGCTTTCTGTTTGCTTTGCGGTTTTTTTGATCTTGGTTTTTTCTGTTCTGTTATCTATTTGAATATTAATATAGGAAATTTTTAATAGCACAACATTATTAAGATTTTCAGATTTTTTTCAAATTTCCCCATTTTTTAAAAATACAAAACTGACATTGAATTCCATTCTAACACAAAGGAAGTATGAACTGGACTTTTTCCATTTTGCCATTGAACCTGACTAATATCTGATACAACCTTATTAACACATTCAGAATTTAATTTTGTGTGCACAATTAACTCACTTTCTTAAGCAATGATATTGACTTTTTTTTGTGCAAGTACATTAAGCCTTTGGTTTGCTGGAGGTTGCTTGCATATAAATTCAAGCTGGAAAGTTTTAATAATCACCAAACAAAACTGTGTAAGTTAATTTATATGCAATCTCAACTGATTGCCACAAACTTAATTTAGTAAATACCGATTACAAACCCAAAATTTCTTCAGGTCCTGATGTTTTGTCAATACCTACTCATCGCAGCTTGTGATAGCGAGCCTTGGTTTGCCCATAGGAGGCATTTTTCTGTTCTGATAAACCGCCACTCCGTGGAAGGTATCTGGGAACCTTACTGAGAAGCATGAATTTGAACATAAGGCAATTTTTATGCTGCTAAATGTGAAATCATAATGTTTTTGCTACTTAAACCAAGCTTATTTCACAGGCTGATTTATTGTGGCACAGAAAAAAAATGAGGAAAAAAAATGAGATATTGAGTCATTGAAGTGAATAAATCTTTCAGAAAACCTTAACACTGCTGTTAATTTGAAAAATCTGCCTAAACCTTTTCTGTGTTGAACAGAGTTTTGTGTGTACTGTGTAAAATTGGAGGCTGTTCTTCTCAAAACTAGATTTGGGTTTCTTTTTAGTGACTGCTTTGTGACGGTATTTTAAAAGCCCGTTCTGCAGCACACAGAGGTGGAAGAAAGGCGATTAACGGGAGGAGAGCTTTGCTCAGATTGCTCTGTGGGCATGTGCGAAGCCTAACTCGGCTTCTCATAGAAAACTAACAAAAAACCCCAGGCCTCCAGGTGCATGAGGAATTGGTCGTGACAAGACCGCTTGGTGGTCAACAACTGAAACTAATTACCATTTCGTCCTCCTAATGGTACCTATGCGAAAAGTTTTTGAGGCTAGGTGAGTTTCTTTGACTGGCTAAGCGTCTTCAGTGAGCAAAGTTAAAAGGCACGATGAGCAAAACACTTCAAGAAGGAAGCATCAAATCTCTTCAGAGGAATGTGTTTTGAGAATTGCCATCAGAGAACTTACAAAGTCAGCTTTGCTGGCAAAAAGCGAAAACCAGCGTTCTAAAAAGTTCTTCCTGTTGAAAGCATGGAGTTTTGAGTAGCCCGGTTTTCAGCTAGGTTAAACTGCACCGTATGAAAATCACACAAGAGGAGTTCAGTAGATTTGCTGCTGTGGCTCTCCTCCAGGTTGAATATTTAACTCCTTAGTTGGGCGGTGTAGAGCATGACCGTCCCATCCCACATGTGTTAAAATCAGCAATATCAGCAATGAGCGGAACATCCGACGCGGGCTTATGCCAGAACAAAGCTCCTTTCCTGAAAAGGAAAAGGTTTTACTCGTGTGAATTGGGAATTCTTTAGGATAAATGTGATGAGACAAGCAGTGAGATTCTTTTTCTGTTTCTGAGAAATAGCAGTGAGATTCCCGTACATTCTCAGAGAAATAGTGAGCTGTAGAAATACTTTGCCCTCCCTGTGCCCTATTTCTTCTCTGCCTTTCAAACTATACATTTAAGTACCACTGATTCAGGTCAGCGGAGCGTGTGAAGTGGCTGCCTATGGCAGGATTTGGCCCAGAACATGAGATTTCCATTCTCATCTCACCTACAGAGGAGAGGGGAAGGTAGACAGTTGGTAAAGTCTATAGCTTCATCTAGGGGGGAAGGGTTTTAGGCATTGTTAGTAATTTTGCTGTTTTAGAAATGTCTTGAATTAAATGAGATTACAGGAAAAGTCCATTCTAATTTAGTCAAATTAAATGTAATTAGATTTTGTATTAATTTTTTTCTATGTCAAATTTATTACCTTTGGAGGATTTGTAATATAGTGTAAATTGTAGCTTTTAATAAGAAGTCAGAGTAATAGTGAAATGAGTTCTTATTTTATTAGACATTACAATTCTAGGAGTGATTAATTTCTTATGCAAAAAGATTTGTTTCTTTACTTGACATTTGTGAACAAAACTTTTCAATTCAGTTGCAAAAATTCAAGTCACTTGCAAAAATCAAGAAACTTAGTTTTTTATTATGATCTACATTTATGCTAATTTGAGTGCCGTGGCACAGAAAAGAAACAGAGAAGAAGAAAATTAAGATTGGTTTGCTTCTTTCTGCTTAGCTGGATGAAGTAGAAATTCTGTCCGTTCCCCAGTGCATTAAGCAGCACGTGAATACCATTTGTTAGGAAAATCTTCCTTCTGTAGCCAAATTTTTAGGAAGCTGTTGCACAACCAGACATAGATCCAGTGAATGTACGAGCATTTCTCCCATGACCTATGAGCTTAATTTCAGTTAAAAAAAAAAAAAAATGTAGGCCATTGCGAAATGCTGATGGTAAATGCAGCTTGTGTGTTACGGCCGTAAGAAACGTGATTTTGGTATTCTGGAGCGATCATCTGGGGATAGCTTCAGACCTTAGCAGTGCTGTTTCCTGCCCTTTTGGTGAGCGAGGAAGACCTTTCGCCATCCTCCAGCTCCCCTGCAGTGAAGCAGAGCCGCTCCCTTGCGTGTCTTCTGCGGCTTCTCCGGTACGATCCGAGAGTGAGGCAGACCTTTGCCGTAAGAAATGTCAACGGTCCCTTCTCCAGCTGTTAATGAGGTGCTGACCGTTGATTTGTTTAACTCCGGTCCGGTGATCAAAGACGACACCTTTCCAGTGATGACTTTTGCTTCTTTCTAGAACAGGAAAGAATATTTTTACAGATTTTACTTTGTAAACTTCTTAACTCACTGAGAAATACTCTCAAAATTGGTTTCATCATCTCTTGCCAGGCAACAAATTGCTGCAGATGAATAATAGGGAATAATAGATGTTCCATGCTACCAGGTTTGCTGCTTTTGCTGTTATTTATTTCCTGCTAGGTCAGGCAGCCTCCCCTTCTACCGCGTCCTCGGACTGGCCCTGCTTCCAAGTGGCTGCTCTGTGCAGTCTTTTCAGTTTATGATGAAAAGCGAACAATTGAAAAGGTGCGGTAAGGAGCACAAATTCATCATCCAGTTCTCCATTTCATGAACATCCTGCATTTTTGAAACGATTTTCATTCCTTTTGGAGCCAGGAGACTGCTGAAGTAATAACAGTTTACCCTAGGAGCAGATTTCTTAGTAAACACTATACCTTTGTGAAGAAATAGCTATTATTACGTTCTGAAGGAAATCAAGGATACGGGGAGTTTTTGGTGCCTTTTAATTTTTTTTGTTCTGAAATATTTCTTTCTTTACTAAACTGAAAATTTTGGGGATTTTTATCCATCCATTCTAGCATAGATCAGTGTGATTTACCATTTCTGAGCAACCTTTTATGGAATTGTCGGCTTCTAAAGGTGTGTTTGTTGTTTAACTAGATGTTTCATAATGCAGCTTGCATCTTTGTATATCACAAGCCAGAATTGCTATCTACTGAGAGTTCGCTCTCACCTGTGTTTTAGAAGTCACAGATTTTTGGAAGGAAGAAACGCGAAGCCTATTTTGGAACTTGTGTCTGTATCCCTCCCTGTAGTTTAAAGTATTCACAGTCAGTAGCAACTGAAGATCTAAGAAAAGCAGTTCTATTTTGATACCTACACAGTAGAACATAGCTCTGGGAATTTTATGTATTTTGGGTACTTATGCGACATATAAAAATAAGCGAAACTGAATCAATATTTATGAAAAATTGACATTTTGTCTATAAATATTAGCAGAAGAGTTTAAATATTTGGTTTCACGCTGCTCAAGCTAGTCCATGCAGTATCAGAAATGAGTGTAGAAGTGACTGATGGCACATCAATTCATCAATGCATTTTAGGCATCCTCAATATCTACCTCTTTTCACAGAATTGGACATCCATAGAATGTACCCCAAGTTTCTTCCCAAAGCTAAAATATTAACCTATAAAGGGAGGGTTTCTAGTCCTGCAGTTCCTACAGGGACTAAACGTTAAAGGCTACAATAAATAACTGCTTTTTAGACAACTGATATCACTATGAAATGACGACTTACTGCCACACGTTCCATGGTGCTCTGCATTTTGAACCCCTCAGAACCCAAACCTGCTGGACATTATGCGAAGTCAAAGATCAGCCCATCAATATGTATCATTTTAAAAGCTTCATACAGATCACATTTAAAAAGCAACAAGAATTTGTCAGCGATTAAATGTCAGCTGTCCTTTGGATTTACTGATAAAAGATTCTATTTGGTGGTAATACAAAGGTATTACCTCTGGCTCAATTACCCTTGTTCACTAAATTTATGATAGAGCATCATGAGAAAAAAGGCTTGGAAAGATAATTTTCTTGGTAAGGAATGCAATGTATTTCTGTCTGGGTTTTTTTGCGATAAGGTATTCACAACACAAGCTGTTAGGTAGCCTATAGAATCTGTTGATGTATGACTGAGCAGCTGAGAAGTACAGACAATGTGGTGTTGTATAGGTTTTAATTATAAGATGCCTTTCACACCTCTGATCAGCTGTGAGAATTCTTACACTGAGTTTAATTACTACAAGTATTCCAAACCAAAGAACCATCATCTCATTAATTCAGTAAAACGTTGCAAGGTTGTACCAACACGTATTTTTGGATATTTAATGGAGAACCAAAAAGATTAATTAAATTACGGGGCTTCTTGTGAGTTCTTATCTATCAACCAAGAAAATAATTTCAACCTGTTAGAGGAGAAAATAAAACTGGAGCCCTGCCCAACAAGGTGCAAAATTGTTGCTTACTCCATTAGTAAATAAGCTCATTTTGCCTCGCTACTTAGGATGGTTGGTTTCAGGGCAAATGAAACATTTTTCAATTTCAGTAAAAAATCAAATATATTTTAGTTCCTTTATGGGAACAAAATATCTAGATTAATGCCTGCGTGCATTGGTCCTCGGTCATAACTTCCTACTGTGCCACAATATGTGAAACAGAACCGGAATAGCGAGAGAGACTTGTACTGAAGTTGTTTCTAGGCAAGCAATTTTCTAAAAGGAAATGCAGATTTCACAGAAGCAATTTTGGCTTTCTGGAGTTGTTTCCGGGGAAGGAATTTTCTAACTGAAAATGCAGATTTCACAGAATCAGTGGATTGCTTCTTTTTTTTTTTTTTTTTGAGAATACATAATTGTTGATGTTTTCAGTAAAAACCAAGTAGTTGATTGCCCTGATGTACTTTCTTTTTTCTTTTTCCAGGAAAACAGAAAACTCTGGGGTTTGGCAAGGCAGGATGCTGGCTAGTTTGCTCTTTGTCGGATTGTCCAGTTAGTAGACCAATCGAATTCAAATATGTCATTGCACTTCACTGGAAATTCCAATACAACAATCCAGAAGTTTTAATTGAATGGAAAAGCAGCCATCCAGCAGCCCTGTTCTAGCCCTTGTTGTATCCCGGTATCTGCTTGGACAGCTCTTTGCATCTGATTGCTTTAGCACAGAAGTTGGCCTCGATTCAGTATGAGAAGTAGAACAGGGATTGGAAACCCTTAATCGTAGTCCAAGCTCATACATTTCTCCTGGGACAGACTCATCTTACCTACCCACACAGTCCCCAGTACCAGCTGCCTGAAGTTTGTGCCTGATCCCGCTGCCTCTGCCACACAGGAACAGTTTGCATGTTAGCAGACAGCTCAATGGACTGGCCGTGGCTGTCACCATCGCGAAATATGTATTGACAGTTTATTCATATTAATCAAATTCCTGTCTTTCCAATTCTGTTATCTGAAAAGAGCTGCCCATCTTGTCCCTAACATTATTGTCCCGAGGATTCAACCGTGCCTCGTTATGTGGTTAATTGTATTTGAGAATATTCAGGACAGAGCTTAAGCACAGAAATTTTGATTTGAACTCTCATCTCCAGCTTTACAGTCTTCCAGCTGTCAGTCGGAAAGGGCAAGGAATTGGAAACTCACCCTAATAGTTTAGCACCTATCAATGTTTCATCTCTGATGTCCCTTTGCAGATAAGGAACTGTGTGGAGGTCTCTCCGCATGCTAAATTCTACATAGAACTAAAAATGTGTTCAGCTGGCAGTCTTCCCTGACTACTTTTTTTGTAATGTTTACTGAAAAAGGTATTTTGCAGCAGCATATAAAAAAGTACAATTTGAAGAATTCAGAATTTCTGTGATGCCAGTGTGGTTACTTTTTTTCTTCTGACCTTATCTAGGTGGTGGTAGACACAAACTTCCTGGAATGCACAAGGGCCGGGACTGAGAACAGGTTCTTCATCTCATTGTTTGTTCTTATGGCAGATAAATTCCATGCTGGTGAGTTATCACAATCATTTGTCTGATAGGCTAACGCCATAGCTTTGCAGATTTTGGCTTCCTGCTCTGATACTTCTCTGTCTGAGCTCTACACCAAGCAATATTTCAGTGACCGACTGAAGCCTTGATATTTTATGAGCAATCAGCATTTTTCCCCCTTTGTTATTTATGTTAAATTTATCTGCAGTTCTCTGGGTGTTGCTGCTGCTCATTGACAAAATCACAGAATGGTTTGGGTTGGAAGGGACCTTCAAAGGTCACCTAGTCCAACCCCCCTGCAGTGAACAGGGCCATCTTCAGCTAGAGCAGGTTGCTCAGAGCCCTGTCCAGCCTGACCTGAAATGTTTCCAGGGATGGAGCATCTACCACCCCTGTGGGCAACTTCTGCCATCATCTCGCCACCCTCATTGTAAAAAATTTCTTCCTTATATCTGGTCAAAAGCTCTCCTCTTTTTGCTTAAAGCTGTCATCCCTTGTCCTGTCATTACAAGCCCTATTAAAAAGTCCCTCCCCATCTTTCCTGCAGGCCCCCTGTAAGTATTGAAAGGCTGTTTTAAGGTCTCCTCGGAGCCTTCTCATCTCCTGGCTGAACAACCCCAACTCTCTCAGCCTGTCCTCATAGCAGAGGCGCTCCAGCCCACAGGTGATTTTTGTGACCCTCCTCTGGACCCACTCAAAGAGGTCCGTGTCTTTCTCGTGTTGAGGACTGCAGAGCTGGACGCAGTACTGCAGGTGAGGTCTCACCAGAGCAGAGTAGAGGAGCAGGATCACCTCCCTCGACCCGCTGGCCACGCTGCTTTTCATGAGCCCAGGATATGGTTGGCGCTCTGGGCTGCGGTAGAAAAACCTGACAAGGTATGTTATGGAGAGGGAAAAGGGGATTAGTTCTGAGATGATAACTGTTAATATATTTCTGTTTTCAAGAGTCCTTTGGTGCCAAATGTATCCTCCATTCAGTGTCTGAATTATGATTGATTGCATTGCTTGGTGTGGGTATATAATAGAACAACTGCTTCCACGTGTTTATGCCAGAGCTTAAGTTCCTCCTCTGTTGCTTTCCAGACCATCCAGTCACGTTGTGTTACGTGCTCAAACACAGCACAAAGAGAATAGACCTATAACGGAGGCATGAAGAACTAGTACTGAATTAGTTTCTATCTTCTCTCAATGGCTGTTGCAATCTACCGTGACAGAAAGAGAATCAATTTCCAGTCTGGGACTTACTGGGTCTGTGTTGAAAGGGGCCAATTTATGAAAAACAAACAAACAAGACAAAAACCTGCAAGATTTTTCTCAAACTTAGGTCTTTTTTAAATAATTATTTCATCCAAAAAGCTAACACCTTTCAGGTGTTTTCATCTGGTATTTGAAAATCTTCTTCAGAACTTGAGCATGCCACAGTCACGCTTAACAGTTTTGTTGCAATTTCTCTAGGAAGTAAACCGTGTAATTGTGGCTCCCCATACTCGTCTGGTAAGCTGACTGCTAGCTGGAAGTTATTGTCATGAATAACTGAAGGAGAAGGAAGTGGGTGCGTTGTTTCTTGAGAGCCACTAGACTAGGACGTGGCTTATTGGGGAGGGCAAACTACAGCCGCGTTCCACCTCTCAGTCAGTACTCCCAAGGGGAACACTGAATCTTTGCTGATCATCTAACCTGGTTTCTGCTGAATGCAGAAGGTATTTCTGTAAGCTACAGTGAACTAAAGGAAGATGTTCAATGCATATTTTCCCCATTTTTAAAGGCTTATAGAGAAATCCTCTGAGCAATATAAGTAGCAAATTTCATATGCTTCTTGTGTTGCCTTTTTCAAAGCTAGGACTCCTAAGAATTTCCATTACAAATAAGAATTTAGCTAATTGATGAGGTGATGTCCAGCAAAACTACAATGTCATTGTTTTTCCCATCAATAATTAATTTGTTGTTTCCATAGACAATGTTACCATATTTAATTTTGAGTACTCCTTAATCGCTTGCGACCCTAAGCATTTCTGTCCATGCTATCAATATACTGTAGTTTATTTGTTTATTTCTGCAAGTCATTGTTCAGTTTCCTGTTTCGTGATAGAACTCTCAATTTATCACTTGTTTACACAGCACCTTGTTTATCTTTATTCTTCATCTTTGTTTAGCTCCTGCAAATATCTACATTTTTTTTACTGCATATTCCTCTCCTTTTATATTTCTTTCAACGATTTTATGTCAGCAACATAACATCTTTCCTTTTCCTGCATCTGAACTACTGAAGATTTCCTCAAGTGCTCCTATGCTGATGATTTATCCTAAATGTCTATTAAGCTCTCTCCACATTTTTGTGCTTATTGCTGCATGCCCTTCAATCACTGTTACAGTCTACTCTGTTCTTTATCTTTTGTAATGTGTTTTCCAACTGTAGTGCATTTTGCTTCCACTCCTGTTTTTTGTCACTATAATTATTATACAGACATAGTGCTATCTTATTAGATCTGTTATTATATTATTTTTACCTGCATTTAGTTCTCATTTTTAGTTTTGGCTCCTACTAATAACGTTCTCCTCTTGTTCTGAAATCTGTCCAGCATATTCCACACCTTTCCCCATCCTGCTCTTTCTGTTTCTACTTCCCTTCCCCACTGTCATATCCTAGTTGATACCATCTTGATGAATAAATTATCAAGATTGTTCTACAAGAAATCTGTCATGTGGTATGTGACCTCTTTTAAATCTGAGATTTAGCCATGAATTCCATATTAGCACTACACGAGCTGCTCTTATGTAAATGTAGAGGAACTGGTGTCTGGCAGTTTCTTCTGAAGACTTCCTGTCTTTGTTCTGATTTTCTATCCTTCTATAATTTATCACTTTTAGGACAAAGTAAGTGACTTTGAAAAGGATGTTTTGCCCCAATTATAGCTTGATTGAAGTCAAGTTCAAACAGATGTACTCAATACACAGTCTTGTAAGGAAGTTAGTTATTACATGTTAAGAAACAAAAACACATGGACATATGAAAAAGGTGTGGGTTTTTTTCTCCACCTTTATTCTTTCATAATGAAAGCATCACATTATTATTATGAAAATAACTTTTTATTATTTAGCTCAGCCAGGAAACCTCAGTTAAAAAGTTCTCTGAGTATTTTTTTCAGATGTTCCAGGTTAAGTGATCGTTTGTACTGTTTGGCTTTTATTAAAACCTATCTAAAAAATAAAGTACATCCTTCAGCAGTTAAGCGGACGACAGTAGTGACAACACAGTGAACTTTCAAGGAGAAGCATTCGTTTTAATGTTTTCCTTTTATGTTACAAAAATGGTGCAATCATCTCAGACTTTCCCTAACTATAAGAAACTTTAACAAGTGACAAAAAGTAAATCAGGTTGGAAGAAGATGAGTGAAAAATAGAGCTTTGCAGTTTTCTGGCTTCGCTGGGCTGTTTCTTAAAGCACAGTAATCAATCGGATTTAATCCTATGTGCTGTTCTTTCAAGTGTAATGTTTTTAAGACACATTTCTGTCTCTCCTTATGTACCACAGCTCTTCAAACAGTTGATGCCAAGAAGGTGGTAACGGTTAACTTTGCCTTCTCATAAGGTATGTAGTTACTGGTGCAACTTAAGTTCCTGCAATAAGCTACCTCTGAAACGTGTTTGTAGAGTGAAACTACTGCAAAATGGGTTCAAATGCAAGCCAGCCTTTGTTCACTAACTGAGAGGAGGATAATATATCTGGGTTCCCTATATATAGGATGTTCCTGATATCATTGTGGTATAAGACTGTTACTCATTAACCAGGTAGATGTTCGTTATGTCCAGATTGCAACTCAAGGCACAAAATGCAACTCTACTTCTCCCTGTTAATATGTTCTCTTGCTATAGTCAGTGAGGTTTAAAATTAACATGTTATAATCTCTATTTTACATTACGCGTATACAATAGTATTATTGGGCCAAACCTCACTTATATTTTCAACAAACATAAACTATGAGTTTTGTCTGATACATTTTGGGCAGGCAAAATCCATGGAGAAAGACATGCTCTGCCTTCTCATGCATAAAATAAGCATGCTAAGAAAAGAGACCCTTCATCCTTCCCAAAAGGTACCGCACAAGTCATAAGTTGCACAAGTGTCATTACTCACAAAGTTAATGCATGTTTAGACCCAAAGCTCCAGGTCCAATATCCTTAATTTTTTTTTTTCTACTTTTTTGACTTGTTATGATTGATGATTAGACTTTGCATCAGAAAAATACAAAGGATTAAAATCAGTGTTCTCTGGTTTAGATTTATGACATTCTAATGAAAGCGGGACAAGCACATTAATGCCTTCCCAAATGTAAGACATCTGTTGTCCTAGGCTTCGGAATACTCAAAAATGAACTATGGAGGGCAGATTCTAGATTTTATTCTGCAAAGGAAGACTATTTTTAAAGTATTTGCAACTGTATATAAGAAATAAGTGAAAAACTGGTAACTAAGTAAATTCATAGGCTGAGAAAGCACTGAACAGCAATGATCTTAATCAATTCTCAGTGGCTTTAAAGATTACGTGAACCTTTCAACTTAGCTGTAGTTTAATCATTTATTTTACATGGGAACTTAGTAGGCTCAAAAAATGTCCCAGAGGATGTTTGAAGGCACTCAGGTGCTGTAATGATAGACACAATAAGGTAAGTGCAGGTAAGGACTAAGGCAGAACTTTCAACTATTAGTTTATGATCATCCCAATTCCCACTCAGCAGTATCTTTTCTTTTGTCCCATTATTAGATGACTGTCTTATCCTTTGAGGTTTCTCTCTGCCCTTTGTGAAGCTTTCATAGGTATGTTTTTAATACAGGAGCATTTAGAATTTAATTTCTTGTAATTGTGTATCCATATTAACTGGATATACTTCATGTACGTAAATATGTCTCATGATCTCACCATCTTTCCCCAGGAGAATTATACAAGGGATGATATTCACCATGCTCAACTAGGCAAAGGAAAGGTCATTTTGAAAAAATGCCACGTCATTTTGAAAAAATATAAATCTGCTGAACAGAAAATCAAATCTCAAACAAGCGAATTTGGTACAAATCTCAAGCAGCCTCACCCAGGTTTCTTGGAAGCATTATTCTCCAGATACATCCTGCATCAGAATAGCAGACAAATTGGCTTCATTTTAAAAAGTGTAGAGGACTGTGTGGGTTTGTCTGCATATGTCTGAGATCCAGGGAGAGAAAAGAAGATAACAGACAGCTAATTCTTAGTTTGAACAAGTGCTTTTCCATGTGTTGAAAGAGTATGTATAATCACAAAGTGAATAATTTACAGAAAGCTTTGGAGATTTTTCGGGGAAAAGGATGTATTTTGGGGGGTTGGGAAAAGAAATCTCTGTAATTTATCAGAATGTATTCAACCCTGAGGAATGACATATCATGTAGTATAAAGCTCTGAAGCTCAGAAGTCAGCTATGGGAGAGTTTGGTACAGAGATGCAGAATGTGGCATTTCACATGAAGAATCAAAAGTACACCAAAAGGAGACCAAAATGAGTGAGTGTTTTGTTGTAGTTATTAGCTGCGGTTTGATTAGGTAATGAGGTAAATGAGGATTATAGTAAAAATGTGGTGTGACATAATACAAAAATGCCTGTACCAGTGCAGAGGTATAAAATTGAACAGAAGCGTATTCTCAGTTCATACAGTTTTCATGCAAAATCAAGAACATATTGATCTTTAAAGGCAAATATCTATTATTTATGCAATGCAGCAGAGAAATAGTGGATGAATTTACAGAAGCCTTACAGAGAATACAAAAGAAAATAGGGATTACAATAGAAAGATAATGACTTTTGCCATACTTTAAACCAGAATGTGCAGACCTCCGACATCGACAGTGAATGAGAAGAACAGCTGGGAGGTGGTGAAGCAACAGATCCTGCTGAGTGAAGGCTCCTACAATATTGAATTCCTCACAGCATAGCACCTGCCGTGCTAATGCACACCGGTGTCATCACTGTACCAGCGTCTACCAGTGTGCCATCATGTAGCACGCCGTGTTCACCAACACAGTGGGTGTTTCTGTCTGCAGTATCCGGCAGTAGGCAGGTTTCTTGGGCTGGAGAATGTTCTTCCTAAGCTTTGTGTCCGAGTTTCACGCACAACTCTGTTTCAGTTTGCAGTTGGTAAATTCAGTTTTTCCTCACTTCCAATGCCTTACAATTTCCTTTTAGTTCTTTCCTCATATTTCACAACTCACACCGGAGCAGCTTTACAGGAAACTTTCACCAAATGTTTTCATTAACAGTGTATAGTCCAGGCCTGGACTACTACAGCGTACGTCTTCTCCTCTGTGCCTCTCCGAGACCTCTGTGACCTCAGAGCTGTATCTTAGACCTCCAGTGAGCTCTACTGATGAACTCTGGTGGCTATTTCTCCACCTAGAAGTAGCCTAGGCAAAAAGTCTTACCAGTTCAGGGGCCACCTCTGTGTAGACTTTCCCATCGCTGACTATCTAATGAGTCGCCCTGCGGCGGCACAAGGACTTGTGCAAATAAGGTCTTTCGGTTCATATTGGTTTGTATACGACCTTTATTCTCCCTTGCTCATGGAACGAGGTCATTTATTTTTATTGGCTTTTATTTGTGTTAAATTTCAAGGCTATTTTGCCTGCCCCAGAGCCTGAAAGTTAAAGAAATGAAAATGTTTGAGAGTTGTGCCTAGCGGAAGCACTTTTTTCCCTCTGGTTCAGGCTGTCTCCACAGTAATGATAGCGGATCTATTCATTATCAGAATATCCAGCACTACAAGTTTACGTGCTTGTACTTCTGTCAGACCAACCTCTACAGGCACAAGCGAACAAAAACCCAAACAAAAGCCCCACCTGCCAGTGCAGAGGAATTAGTCAAACGTTTAGAGCAATTTTGAATCAGCCGAGTGAGAGAGTATCTGTCCACCACAGTATTTTTGACCTGAAACCTGGCACCGCAAAGCCAGATTAACTTTCTGAAGTCAGATGGGAAGTTACCTGTTGAAGTTGAAGCTAAATGCCTGGTCAATACGTTCAGTCCATACCTGCAGGATGTGTCTGGTTTTAGAATATAATGAAAGTGGAGCTAAGGAAGTTAGGATTTGCTTATCCTTCTGAACTGAACAAATCATAGTAGTTCGCTGCATCAATCCTAATCAAATGATATCTCCTGTTCTTTTATGTTGTGAAAGTAGGTTGATAAGGAGTACAGTTGATGCTGCCTAAGAAGTGCAGAGGAAATGCATCTAAAAGTCTCTTTTACAGCCCTAGATTGACTGACTTCGCCCTTCTTAGGTGACAAGAATCAGTACCATCAATAAACCTTGAAATACTACTGAATATTTTACAATATAGCAGAAATTGGTTGCATATTTCAATTACGTGCAGACTGTGAAGGATTCCATATGAAAAGCCTGAAAATCTTTGTCAAGTACTATAATTCCTTGACTTGCGAAATATCTTTGAATTAATTTTACGGGGTTAAGATATTCGAAGTCATTTGGGCCTTCAAAAGATTGTGAAAGTTGGGTTCTATTAGTGTACTTAATCTCATCAATACTCATCAGTATCCTTACTTAAAGTCAGTAATGACTAAAAAATTTTGGATCAGTAATTTATTTTAATTTAATATAAAGGGAATCATGAAGAATCCAACAGCTGCTACATTTACTACATCAATATACACACTTTTGCTTCTGTAATTTCATGCAGCTCCTTTCCTTCATGAACTTTTTTTGAAAAGAAAGAATGAACAACTTTTTAAGAACTTCTGCTCAGAATGTAAATGGGATGGATTGCGTGAGCGGCTCCTGTTCCATTTGTTCTCCTCCTTTCTTTTGATAATTCCATAGTAACTAGTGACTCCGACCTTCTGGAAACTACTCTGCTCCAATTATATCTTGACAGTACTGGGCAGGGAGGGGGAAGGAGTTGCTCATTTTTTTAATCAACACACATTAACTCTGTGAGTTCATTCTAGAGGCTGCAGCCCTTTGCGGTGAAACAAGGAAAATGGGTTTTACTGAAACTACCGACAGGATTTCTGACGTGCTTGGCCGTGTATTTACCACTGTAATATACAGCAGCTACAGCCGCATTTTCCGTCTGTCTAAGTGTTTTGGGGAGAGAGAGAAAGTGAATCCAATACTTATTTTCAAGGCAAAATCAATTTTAACTAGAACCAATGCATTTTATATTCTTGTGCAGCTCAAGACTAACTTAGTATTCATGATGCTTTTCTTCATACAGTTCTCAGTGGTGTGTTTCATTTGCAAAGTGGCATGCCCAGGAATAGAGGCCCAGAGGAATATAACCCTTCTACCTCACACAAAAAGTAAATTCGTTTTCTTAGCATTCTGTCTTTTCATCATCTGGAAAACCTGCTGCTAGTGAAATTTTCTTCTGATGTCCAGTGCATTTATAAACTTGTAGCTTGTTTAAAAGGCAGCTGCGGTTTGCATGTAGCCAGCAAACATCTGCAATAATTCAACTGGAAAATGTAAAATATTAGACAAATGAATGACAGGATGATCAGAGAAGATCAGGTACAGCACATGTAGATGTTACTAATAACTGAAAAGCAAGTGAGCTAGACTGCTTCAGCAGGAAAAAGAGGAGTTGTTGCCTGTCCCGCCACACAGAATATTGGTTAGAGGAACTGTAAAAAAGACTACAGGAGGAAGTCTAATGAAAATTCTCAATTCTAGCTTGAGGGAAAATGTTGGGGTCTCTAACTTCTCATATAATGTATTTACAGTTACTGAGCGCAGATGCAATTTTGGATGGTATACACTTAGTGAACATTAATGAATGTTGTAACAGTCCTTGTGTCATTGGCCTCGTACCGGTAACATGTCCCTAAGGTCGGAGTTTGGCACTCTATGGTTTTGCAGTAGGAAGATAACTATGTGTCCACACACACGCAAATGACTGTAATATGCACTTTGTTCATTTATTAAAGTGCATAAAACCCCTTACATCCAGCTTTTGTTAGTTTTGACATTATCAAAGTAGTAGACAAAATCTTGTCTTCATCTTGTCTAGTTGCTGAGACTCTGAGTCTATTTCGGAAAGCCTTTTTTTGGTTTTGTTTTTGAGGTACAGGAGGTTCTTAGTGAAGTTAAGTGACTTTCCCTAAAGCATAAGAGTAGGTGGAGGAAAAAAAGAATTAAGACAGGCTTTTCTGGCTCTCAGTCCTAGCCATCAGATCAAGCCAGCTCTACACTCAGCACTCAGCATGTCTAAAAGTGCTTTCTTGGGGTGATACCACTGATACAAAGGGGAAAATATATGAAAAAATTTGGGTGCGTGCTGTGTATAGCCATCACGCTGTTTCTAAAAGAGCATGAGCGTCACATGAATTCACAGCAACCATTTGGCCACTTAGTAAGATTCACAGTGGAGGTCATCATGTCCACACCAATTTTTTCTCCTCTTTCCATTCCTCCTACTCACTAGGCAAACAAATATGTTCTGTGTGAATATATATCACAACAGACTGGCAATCACTGAGCAACCAAAGCAAATTACTGACAAAGTCCCTATGTCATCTTAGTAGCAAATCTAACCACAAACTTCACTATGATGAATATAATAAAGAAAATGCTGAATATACGCTTCTGCCATAAACTAAAGGAAAAGAATTAATTGAAACCCTAAGCAACAGACGATGTCGATTTACCTTCTCTTCTACCTTCCTCATTTTTAACGTTGTCTGTCTGTCTTAACTCTACCTCACATAATTATTCTCATTTTATTAACATTCTGATGATTTTTCTTTCTCCAAGATCAGTTTTCTGTATCTATAGTTACAGCTGCTCTTCTCATATGCATCAAGATGCCACCTTTCTTCCTCTTATGAATTATTCTTCTCTGTTCTGGCTTTAATTTTTAAACACCAAAAGATCTTGAAAGTTCTGAAAATCTTACTCCTTAATAGTCTGTATTTAACTCATATTAAACTGCTTTTATCTTGCAGATGTCAGTCCTTCAACTCTCTAACCTGGTGGATCTTCCTTCAGGTTTCATGAGTATTTAGCAATCAGGAGTTAGAGCATGGCAAAAGTTGAGTAATATTATTCAAGTACAAATGAAAATTCAGATGACTGGAAGGTGATAATAAAGAAAGGAAAGCCTAGAACTTCTAGAGGATGCAAGTCCCTCCTCTAATTCAAGAGTAAGCTTTACATTAGGACCTCAAAAGCAAATTCCACTAGTGACTGACATTTCTCTTTCCTGGAAAAAAAGTCTTGGAAACTTTTGATTCCCCAACGAAATAAAAATGGAGCCGCTTAACTGTTTTCAGAGAGGGGGAACGCTGTTAGAAGTTTGTATTGGGGATTGGCTTATGAGTTCTAGATTCCGTATCAAAGTATTTTCATTCAACACCACTTTGAATCGAGCAGAACAGGAGCTTAAATCCCGTCACAGACCAGTATGTTAATTGGTCAGCCACAGCTTTTGATTCAGTGTTCCAACCTAAGTCCATGGAAATAGTTTCACTAGCTTTGCTGAACAGTCGGTTCATTGTATATAATGTTTTTAGACCAGTGAACCAAATCCTGCCTGCCTTTCTCTGTAGTGTCAGTGGGAGTTTATAAGCAAAGTAACAGAGCTCAGAAAATGGCACACTATCCTACTTGAACTAAAGGGAGAATTTTAGGTAGGCGGAATGTCATTATGAGACTGGAATTCAGCCAGGATTCGGGCAGAAGGAGTTGTGGATCTGTCAAGCAGCTGTGAAACGTGTCTTAAAGTTGTCCCCGAAGTAGAAGGAAAAGAAATATTTTGTCACCTATACAGTATTAGGCTGAGCATTCTGTTCCCTTTCTCTGTTTTCTGTGTGTGGAGCTGAAGTGGGGAAAAGTGAGAACCAGAAAGAGCTGCTTTGCAGAGCGTTCAAAGAAAGGCAGAGAAAGGTGCCGAAGACGGGAGAAAAGACCAGTGAGTTTCACAGCATGTATTTTATTTTGTGTCCTGTTCTGTTAGTGGGTGGTAAATATAAGCAGGGTGTCTAACGTTCACCAAGGCAATAAAACACCTCGAAGTATGGAGTGTGGGCTAGCTTTCAGTCAGGATTTTATGTAATAGTCCTTGGTAGAAGTGCATAGGGGGAGGAAATTAAGGTGCAGAAACCTCATCAAAATCCACTTTTCTGAAGCATTAAAAGTGACTAAACAGTGCTCTGTGACCAGTTATCATGAAATTATGAGAAGTCCTTTATTACCTCTCCCCACCCACCTGCAGTCTAGAAATCCTGTTTAGTGAAACTGGTATTTTCGGGAACCAGACAGAGCTGTGGTTCAAGGCATTGAGACTTTTTTTGGTTCTACGCTGTTGTGACAAATAAGGATAGATTTTTGATGTTCCAGTCAGTCTCCAAATTGACATAACAGTGACTAGAAGTGATTTTCTTGGTTTCTTTCTCCCCCTTACCAGCGCAGTCACTTTCTCTAGAGAGTAAAGTGACACTCTGTAGTAATGTTAGCAAGCAACACGTCAGAAATAGCTGTTGATTGCTGGATTGGCAGTCTTGGACTCCAAAAAATAGATGTCAGGAAGTGGAAAAACTTTAGGTTTTAATATATTTTCTGCCTGACTCTTCTTTCCTGCAATGAAGTGGCGTTTTAAAAGTCCTTAAGTTAAAATTAGTTCAGAGACTTAAAAAGACCAGTGCTCATTTGTTTGGGGTTTTTTTTTTTCCCCTGATAGTGTATCTTTTCAATAAAATATGAAGTACAGATCAGATACGTGTACAGTAAAAATAAGTGACATTTCCTTAATCAGATTGTCAAGAATGTGAGCAAAACCAAAACATAAACCCAAAATTCAGCAATGTGCATAACAGAGATATTCTTTGGTTAAAAAAACCACCCAAAAGAACCAACAACCCCTGTTTAATTCTTTAAGAAATTATAATTAACTTTTATAATAAATGTTCCTGCTAAATAGCTACACAGGGAAGCATCTTCTGAAAATGGAATATAAAATAATCTTAAGGCAATTACAAAGAAGTTTTTGATTTGCAAAATTTAGTATAATTATGTAATTTTCTTTTGTGTGCAAGCAGGCTTGGCATTGAACTCCCACTACATGGTGAGTCATACGGAGCTGGTTATTTCCCAGTGAATAGCGAGAAGCAAGCAAAAATTATCATTTGAATACAGCAACCCCTGGGTACAATGCATTGATCTGATTTTGCGGGAGAATCAATGGCAAAAGTTCACTCTGATGCTATACCAAAGGTGTTATCTGGGACACAGGACGGCCTGACAGGATGCCTGTGACAAGCAATGTTAAAATGCTGCTTTCCTGAGATGTGAAAATGGTTTCAATCACCACCTTCAGATGAGTTCATTCCTGTAAAGATTTCATTTCTTTGCCAGTATGTTTGCAATGCAGTAGCTGTAAGAGTGTGTTTGACTTTATTATGCACTGTGAAAGGTGAACATATTGTAGACATTTAACAGGTTCCTTATACCAGGCTTGTTAAAAATGGAGAGCTTGGTAAATGCAAACTGCGTACATGGCATTACATGGGTAGATACATAAATTTGTGAGTGTAGGTAAATACAGGCAAAGTAAAATTATATCTAGTTAGGGATGCCCATAATCTACATTTTAATGGCTGTGTCCTCCTGTAACAGAAATTTGCTGATCTCAGCGTTGTTAGGCCACAAAATAATTTGGATTATGCCATATTTTTGTTTAGAGCCAAGCAAATGCTATTAAATCATTTACAGATAAGCTGCTGTTTCTTTTAGTTTTCCAAGTTCCTTTTACTGTCAAATTCATTTCTGCAAGGTATTTTACCACATTCTGAGAGTCCAGGGTTCACCAAAACCAGGAATTCGGTTGTGGTGAAGACACACTGTGGATTAAGTGCATTTTTCCAAAACAAGAAATACATTTTTAAAAATTGATTCACATTTTTTCTTATATAAACTGTTATTAGAATTAAGTGCCTTTGAACATTACAGTCAGATGTCAGTGGTGCCCAGTGACAGGATGAACAGTAATGAGCATGAATCATCATACAGGAAATCCAAGATGAAAGTAAGAAACAAACCTTTTTGCAGTTAAGGAGGTCAAGTAGGTTTGCCCAGAGAGTCTGTGAAAGATGCATTCTTGAGATAATCAAAACAAGACTGGACCAGGGCCCTTGGCAGCCTGCTCTAGTTGACCCTGCTGTGGGCAGGGCTGTTGGAGTAGTTGAGATCAAGAGGTCCCTGCCAACATCAACGATTCTATGAAAAATATTCATCAGTAAAACGGATTATTCACTGTGTTCAGAGAAAGAAATTTCTAATTAATGCACCCTTTTCAAAATGAAATATGCCTGTACTAACACAGTTTTTAGAATAGGACTCTGTTTTGGAACTCATTTTTTTTCCAGTGGATTGTGACTCTGGCGAGAACTTGTGGTGCCATCTCTCATCATTAGCATATACATGACATGTTCAGAGGACCAAACCAAGTGCTTTTCACAGGACATATGCTATGTGACTTGCGACACATTAAAAAATAATTAAGTGTATTAAACAATAATTTGATTTATTTCGTATTTGGTTTATATGGGGATATAAAAAAACAATTCATGCCTAATTCATTTCCCAGGCAGCATCTTTGCATGGCACAGATGTTTAGCAGCAGAAACAATGCTGTCTCTACAGTGCTCCTCATGTAGAGTCAGAGAAAAACTTGACCAGACAGTCTGTAATCGAAGGAGTGATCGCATAAAGAGGACAAGTACATTTGATGGCTTGGAAACAAAAATTAAAAACAGAAAGGTACGTTGGTATGAAGTTGACTAAGACAAATAATGTGAGGACTGCCAAAAACAGTTAAAGACAGCTAAAAGGAAAAAAATAAACCCAGATTTTGTTGCTGGGTCTTTTTTTTTTATTTCCCAGTGATGGATAAAAGTTACTTTTATCACATGCAAAAACATAAATATATTGTGCTCTTATTCTTTTACTTTTCTGTGCATCAATATGACTGCTTGAATAGATGAAAGCTGGGCAATAAAGACAACAAAAAGGATCATTTCTTTGTTAATCTGCTCTGAAACCTGTTTTTCCCAGCAAGGTGACGCAGTGCTGTGCTGTGATTGACATTGTCCAGAAAGTCAAGCTGATGGTGAGCAATAGTAGACAAGCATTAGTCTGTTAAGTTGTGGGGTTTTTAAAATATACTTGGACAAAGTTCAGGGCTTGTCTTTTTGAAAAGCTCACAGTGATGTCCGACCTCCAGTTGTGTGGTTTGGAAAAGCAACGGATTTTGTGTTCCAGCCAGTCAAAACTGGAAAACTGGGCAAAGAGGACAACTTCCCCAAGAGACAGCTAGAACTTCAGCTCTGGCCTTGCCTGGGTAGAAGTAAGTGGGCATTAAGGGGTATGGTGAACCAGTGAAAGACAGTATTGGATGTTGCTACTTCTCCCTGTTGATTCTGTTTTAATTTTGTTTCAGTCTAAAACAGATACAGATTTATTCCAATCGTACAGATACTGAAGAATTCTAATAACTGAAAATGGAAATAGAAAGTTAAACACATAAAAAGTTAAAAACAAAGTTTATATTTATAATTACTCAAAAAAAAAGAAGTAATCTTCCACTTCTATGTTAAAGCATATTCTGATTTAGGTGGCTGGCATGTTATCAGTAACCCATTGCTATAAAACATCATTTGTGAAAGACCACTTAACACATCTTGTGTGAAGTATCTATGACCAGCAGATTGTTGATGTTCAAAAAGGAGATGAATACTCAAAGGCAGAGGTGAGAATAAGGATGAAATTTCATTTCTGTTCATTGTTAAGGAGGTGGAACAAACCATGAAGTTTTAGCAATTATTATTTTGGAATACCATTATTTTAGAAATACTGGTTTAGAAACAAACAGAAGTAAGAACATGGATATGCAAAGTAAAACGTCCTATTTGAGAGCTTTTCTAGCACTATCTTGGCATAGTATCAGCGATTCACTCACATTCCTGCGCAGCAATCGAGGTCATCCAGCGTACATCATGCTACGAAGAAAACCACCCACTGTGTTGGTCTGTGACACTAATGGGATTCGGAAGAAGTTGGCCCTAGTACGATTTTCACCGTACAAAGTCTCTCCCTGACGTAGTCTGCAAAGACAATAGTGATGAAGAACTGGGTTAGGAATCCAGGAAGTCAAAGTGTTCTTAAATGGTAGAGAAAAACACATGGACTCTTACGGTATGTTGGCTAAAGTGGTTTTTTTTTTCACCGAAGTTCTGAAAGCAGTTTGTGATGTATTGAATGAAATTGCAAATGTATTTAAAATTATGTTCTTTGTTTTACAAGTAAGAATGACTGTCTGTAGATGAAGACCCTTAGCTGAGTCCAGTCTAATGAAGCTGAAAGTAAGGCAGACCTGAGCTACTTCTCTATTCCTAGTCCTGGCTCTGCCTAGGGTCCAGTCAGGCTCTGGCTCAGGGCATAACCTGAACTGAAACGACGGCTGGAAGTCATCACTCAGGTGAGAATTTTCAGACTGGAATTATTAATATCTGACCTTAGCGCTTCTTCACCAGCCCCTCAATGATTAAAAAAAAAAAGTGGCATTGTGGTATGAATGTACATTTTTATAACAGCCAGTTCTGAATAAATTGGACCCATGAAAAATGTTTATTTGGGGTCAAACTTCTCAACGTCTCTTTAATTTCATTTCCAAAGAGTCAGTCTTCAGTCAGCCACAGCGATCAGGACACTGAGGCACTGCATAATTCACAGGCCTCCTTTTGACAGACAGTACAGCATACTACTTTTTTTTCTTCCTTCTTTCAGGATATGCTCTGCCTTTGAAGGCAGAACCGGGACGTTTTTCTGGTGATAACTTCAACAGATTGTGTTGAAATATTTTTTTTAAGATTTGTTTATCTACAGATTTTTCCTTTGTTGTTTTTCTGAATTGATAAAATCAGTGCTTAATATGCATTAATCATCTACTTCTGTTAGGATGGAGGTGCAATAAACATCCTTTTATTCATTTATTTGTGTGCTATCACTGAAACCCCCATTTGTAGATCACGGATGGGTTATGCAGGGCTCTCTGCAGACCTATAACAAAGAAACTAGTTTTTACTCCAGAGAATTTACAATATACATGAAAGAGAAGATGAAATAACAGAGCAAGACAGACAATCAGGGTTGGGAAGAGAAGGAAGATGAAAAAAACCAAAAAGAACTGAGCAGAAAAGCATAAGTCACTGATGACTCCTGGTAAAACAAGAAACTTAAATATTAAAATATGATATCTGATTTTAAAATGTTCTTTTTTTATATCTAGATGCACAGATATTTAAAAAAAGGTAATAATTAATGCTACCTACTTCAATTATTTCTACTTATTTAATTAATTTCAGAGCTTTCTTGAAATTTTTGGGAACCAGACTCCCTGCCTCTATCTACTTTTTAGGCTGTTTTCTATTTCTCTGAGAATTTTGAGGGCATTTGTCCTCAGGTCTTTGGCTTATCCGGTTACTCCTGTTTTATCAGTAGGGTCCTCTGTGGCCAGTTATTTTGTGCAATAAATAACTAATTTTGAGAACTGATCTTCCGTGCTTTAATTACAGTGATACTTAGAAGTCAGTTGTATTATTTTTCTCTTGTATGTAGAATGCGCTCTGGGTCAGTATTCTACATAGTCGTTAATTCGGAATTGTTGAATTCTAGGCTGTCTTTCTTTATCTGGTATCTCCGATTTTCCTCTCCCCATAATCAAGATTCAGAACATGTTTCCTCCATTAAGAAGGACAAATCTTGACCAAAGCTAGTTTCTAGCTTTGAGAAAGGTCCCACTTTCCTGCTGTCTCTCACTTTGCTCTGGAAAATGTTGAAATTTGAATTCTTGCTCATCCTTTAGCTTTCCTATATTCATATTTACATCTATAGTCATATGCCTTCCACACACAGATTTATGAAAGCCTTGCAACTTTAGAGAAAAATGCATCAAAATAAATACCCCAAAATTAATTCCTATTTCAAGATTGTAATGGTTTTTGTTCTTTGGCAATTTGTCATTTTAGACTCCTGAAGAAGTAGTAAAACTTTGCATTGTAACATTCTCAAATTCCCTCAACACCTGTTTTAAGGGCATGCAGTTCTGCTGATGAATGTCCCATGCTTTAAGTAGTGATATGTCATTAATCACATTAAGAAAGAGACCTAACGAACCATAAGTAAAAAGTAAGACTGTGTTACTAGCTCTCTCTCTAGTAAAAAATAATAGTCTATTAATATCTCTGCATTTGAGATAAAGGAACATCTGGTCACGTTGTTGCCGTGATAGGTCCTTTTCCAAAGCGGTGCTCCCCATCACAGTGGCAGCTCAGCCTCTGCGCTGTACCAGGGAACAGTGACAGAATTCATTCCCTCGTCTGTGTGGTTTCTCTGAAGGTTGTGGTCCACATTGCACACTGTGCTAATCGCTGTCAGAGTATGGGCAAATTACTAAAATCGAATCCTGATTTATACTTTCTGTCAACAGAAAACTGTTTGGCCTGAAGCACTCCAGGAATGATCTCCACAACTGGAGCTATTTCCTTCAACGGTTAGGATGAAATTGTGGTTATCAGAAGTTGCATTAGTTTAAAAGGTGAGTTACTGCAAGCAAGAGATACAATTAGCATAATCTCTTCTTTAAAAGACACATGTGCCATTAAAGTTCTGAAGAAAGAAGATCTTAGCTGAAATCATCTTGGTGTTTTACTGAAACTCATTTCTTATCCATGCTCTCCTGTCAGAACAGCACAAACTTGGTGTGGGAATAGCCAGCGCCTTCAAAGTTGTGTTCGGTTTATATAGTTTTGATATGTCTGCAAGAATGAGATTGATTTCCTCAGATTTCACACAGATTTTTTCATTTGCACTGAGAATTTTATAACCACAGTCTTGTGCACACAAGATTGATGAGAAACAATGCTCTCTCTTACTGAACACAGAACATAGGTTGGCATCTACCGCTTCATCAGGTGAACGCACAAGGAAGACGATACATTTTAATACTGGTCTGTGTAGTGTGCCAAAAGAGGTTGTTTCTCTAACTCGTAATTTAGTAATTAAATGCTTTTATTAATTTCAGTTTTCCCTGCCTTAGTTTAATGATATCAATCTAATCTGCTAGCATCAAGACATTCCATGACCACAGGGGAATTTCTGGTTACTCCCAGATGCCCTAGCACTCCATGGCATTTCTCCTACATTTAGCAGGTCCAGACATGGCAGGTCAAGATGTTATCAAGCGATCATAGTCCAATACAGGTTTGAAGGCACCACTGAAAGTCATCCGGTCCCAGCCCTGCCCAAAGCAGGATACACTTAGAGCAGGGCCATAACTTGTCAGGTTTTAATGTCTTCAAGGACAGCAATTTCACAAACTGTCTGGGCCTCTGTTCCAATGTTTGACCGCTGTCATTGTGAAATTTATTTTTCACAGTATCTGAATGGGATTTCCCTTGTGACAGCTGGTGTCTGTTGCATTTTCATCCAGCCACTGTATATCTCCAAAAAGAGTCTGACTCCATCTTCTGATTGCCCTCCTGTTAGGTAGCTGAAGATAGCATTAAGATCCTCCCCTTGTCCTTCTGTTCTTACAGGCTGAACAACCCAGTTCTCTCTGTGTACATCATATCCCTGCTTCCTGATGATCTTGATGGCCTTCTGCTGGACTACCTCTAGTTAACCATGTCTTTCTTGTACTGGGAAGCCCCAAACTGGGCACAGTACTCCTAGGAGACCCAATTAGAGGCTTAAGTCTCTTAAGTTTTTGACTATGCTTTTGTTAATATAGACCAGGATGCATTTGGCCTTCTTTGGTTCCAGAGCACACTCTTACTCATGTTCAACTCCTGGACCACTAGGTCAAGTCCACCCAAGTCCTTTCCTGCATGCTGGAAATCTATTCAGGACCTGATACATCTCTCATATGCTCACTTGTTTGTGTTTGAATTTAAAAAATGCCAAGCATCTGCAGCACCTGTTCTACTTGGAATGACCTTCTAAAAGCTATTCTAGAAAGTCAGGCCCTAAATTTTTACAACCTTTATTTGCCAGTTGAAGAAAAATGTCAGAAAGGCCACATTCAATGAGAAAAAATAGGAACTAAACCCACAAAGGTCCCTCTTCACTTGTAACTGCTAAGATCTCTACTTTCAGCTGTGATAATGTCTGAAGTCTTTTATTCAACTATGTACCACCTCTCCTTGGGCATGTGAAAATTCTCCTGCATTTATGCACGTGTAATGAGAAGCTCTGGACTCTGCAGGAACCAGCACGGGTAGAAATGTGAACTGATGGCAATATTCAGGGGTTTATTTCAGGACTCGGTAGTAGTAGGAATTTTGTTGTTCATACACTCTTCAGAGGAACTGTGAAAGGTGAGAACATGTCACAGACGTGTAAATGATGTTCTATCTTTAAGCTTCTTAACTTTTATCTTAACTAACAAGTCAGATACTTTACAGGTGAAGTCACATCTGAGGCCACACATTCGCTATTGGATCATGTACTAAGGAAGCATCATGGCTTAACAGAGCAGCAAGGAGTCTGCAGGCACTCGTGACACTGCTTCTTGTGCAGGTCCTTTCCAAGACACATGTACTGCTCTGCTGCATTAGGGAAGTGCATGAGTTGCCAGGGAATTGCTAATGAGGGCTGAGCAAATGCAAGACTTGATTGGTCTTTGTGTTTAAAGGCATATTCTAACTTCTTCTTGCTTTGCCTTCAATAAACTTGGGTCGTACAGACAGATTGCGTGGTGGAGAGCAAGGCCTTCCTTCCTACTTCAACGTTCAAAAGAGAGGATTCCAGCCTTTCACAGTAAACTATAGGATTGGGCAAATCATGCAGGGATGAAATCTGAATGTAGAAATTCTTTTTTATCTGTTTACATTAGGTATGCTATAAAAAGCACATCACCGTGGTATCCCAGCTCTATCCAATTAGAGAAAACCACGTCTACCATTTACTTAGCAACTTTGACAATAGCCTCCAGCAGCAATAAAACAACTTGACTGCCTGGCATTTTACAAGATAAATTCTTCACTACTCTCTGTTTTTTTCTTGCACTGTTGCTTGCAAAGACTCTCAAAGTTACTGCTTCTTCAACCACTGAGGCTGGTATTGTTACACTCACTTGAGCTATGGATCACTGGGTACACTTTGTACCTTCACATGCCAGTTTGCGAAAAATCAATTTTTAGTCTTGAAAGATGAGACTAGAGTTGCAGGAGATCAGTGCGCATTTCCAGTTGCTGCAGGGCACTAGCATTGTGATGGAGATTCAACAAAACATGACATAGGTATGGCGCAAAATTGTTTACTCTTATGCTAAGAGATCTTCTGAAAAAAAATTACGGAGTAAATCAGAATACTGTGAAAAAGCAAAAGTCACACCAGCTACAGTAAACACGGCTAAATTATCCACAATCTTAGCATCAAAAATGTAATGTATGTAACTAACCATAAGTTACTGTATGCCAATAAATGTTGTAGGTGCAATAGACAAATCAGATCATATACAATATATAGATTAAAACTAGCATATACTTGATGTTGAGGAAAGAACCAGTTTGTGCTTAACAACGGTAGAAGTATTTAAAGTACTTCTGTCCAGGTAGAGCTTGTTTGTCACCTAACATGGAGATAATGTCAAAACAGTAGTGTTACTCTACCTTTCTCCTCATTTATATTTGTGATGGCATGTCCCTGGCTGGACGCCAGGTGTCCACCAAAACTACTCCATCACTTCCCTCCACCAGCTGGACAGGGGAGAGAAAATATACTGACAGGCTCCTGGGTCGGGATGAGGACCATTTGTATACACCTACAAAGCCTGAGAAATGGATCATATATTTTCTTTTCCCTGCTATATGACTACTCAGCTAGAAAAATTCATTTTTTAATTTTCTTTTTGTAATTTAGAAATGGGTGTACTCTTTCCTGTTTTGAAGGACTCAAATTGCTGTTCTGTGGGCTATTAACTGTGCTTTCAGTGAGCACAGACCAGAAATGCTGAGTCCAGATAAGACATTCTGCTGAACTCATATAAATGTTCTCTGCCAGATTATATTTATAAACATTTTTGAAAGAGTAACTTCATCTCAGAAGAGGTTATGCTAGATCAGGTACCATCCGTTTGTGAAAATCTAACTTAATGCTAGGTCAGGTGGTGTCTATTCTCCTGCAGCTGATGTAAGACAGATTTGTTCTGGTATAAAGTATAAGCCAGTGTAAGTATTTGATTGTGCATTCAGTCTAACTTGATGCAGATGTGTTCTTCTGTCTGGAGTCGTACCAGCTTGAAGCAGTTACTGCTCCCCCAGCCCTTCACCTCTTCGTGTCAATATTCCCTGTAGAAGGCAGTGCTTTTTTTAATTGGATAGATTTTCACATCTGTATGCTTCTTAGCTAAATGATCCAAGTTAACAAATAGAGCACAGATAGTGAAATTTTGCTAATCAGACTGATTGGAACTGAAACAAGCTAGGAATTGCTTATACAAGCAGCTCCAGTGGATGATTAGGGGAGGCAGTAACCTCTAACTACCGCAGCAGACTGAAGGTGGTAATTACTTCACCAGCGTTGCTCTCGCTGGAGAAGGATGTATGAAAACAGCTTAAATGCTAAAAAGGGTATGGATCCTATCTAAATACAGATTGGAGCCCTCACTCCATTTCCCAGTGGAAGCACTAAATCTGCAGCCAACTGCAGGCTCAAGAGCAAAACCAAAAGAAGAACAAAAGGGGAGATTGGGTAAAAAGGCTTCTCCAAGGTCTTATTCCCTTTTTTTTTTTTTCCCCCAGTAGACTTTTCCTGGAAATGCTGTTGAACATGCAGGAATGATTCTGAAATGCACTCTGCATTCTTCCTAGAGCAAATACAGATTTGTACAGAGATAGCCAAAGCTTGCCTAGTCTTACCAGCGTTATATGTGCTCTATTTTAGAAAGAAAAAGGCCAGTGAGGATTCACTTCCAAATATGAATTTGGCACAATTAGCTGGATAAAGCAGTTATAAAACAAGGCTGATTTAAAAAATTCCAAGGATACAAGTAACTCAAGTTGATCATAAACCTGGTGTTCACTGAGATATGAAGAACAAACAAGGAGGTTTGAAGTTCTGCATTAAGAAAAGTTAGGGTTTTTCTTTTTGTTTCCTTTAAAAACCACAGCTGGTGATGGGCACCACGATTTTGTGACAAATGATTTTGACATTTACATATTTTACTTAACGCTGCTGGACATTTCTAATCTATTGTAATTTATGAGTAGAAAAGCCTACCACTGTTTAAACTTTGATATAATTTCTGTAATGCTGGAAAAGATTTTCTAAACAATAATGTTCTCCTTTTGTATTTTAGGATTTCTATAGCACATTTGAGATAATGTTTGTTTCGTTCCTGCCGGGAAAATTTCTCAGTGACACCACTTTCACTGCACCCTCCTTTTCTTTTCTGAGAATACCCTTGAGCACAAAGTATTGATTTTTTTGTTCTGTTCCTAGTGCTGTGATACTCCAGCTACACATAATTGGTATCACAAGTGATTGTATTTGCAGTGAATCAGGAACCATCTAATAAGAATTTCAGCCTATTATTATAGTCCCTCATCCTCATCCGGTCTTATTCATGGTGACAGATTCCTGTGTCCGCACTGTCTCAGGGTGCAGATGAACTTGCACGGATGCAGCACTACCCCACAAGCCGTACACGTCGAGATGAACCCTTCATCCCAGCGCTGACCTTGGGATCCTGATTGCACTGCCTTCCCTCTATGTGCAGCAAAGAAGGGTAGACAGGTCCAGAGTGTGGTTCAGCCTGTCAAAACTATAACTGATCTTCTGCAGGTGTCTTTGCAGGAGGCCTAGGGAGATCACACACCTGATAGACATCTTAGCGTGGGTGTGAGTTACAAGTGCAGTGCTACATGCAAACCAGTAAGCGAGCCAGAGACCACGGTTTCATTGCCTCCCTCTGCACTTAGCAGCTTCATATTGATTTCAGGGTTCAAAAATATTGTCAGGATATCCAGTCTTGGTTCGGATTAGCTTTTACTGGGGGCTAGGCTTCTGTAGACCACATATACTTGATGTATATCTTTTCATAGCGAAGAACTCTGAAAAACCAAACACTTAATCTTGGATGGGGGAGCTGTTCCATTTTTATTGGAAAGAGGTATTTCAGGAGCCTGGCTGATAGATTAGAGCACCAGAAAAATAAAAAGAATTTAGGGCAATGTAAGACAGAATCCAGTCATGGAAATCACTATCATGAGGTGGATCGATGGGATACGTTTTGAAAAAAAACAGTGCAAGAATGATGGGTGATGGGTTAAAGTTTTGCTAATATTGTCCATATGCTATAGGCCAGAATCAGTGGACCGTTTTCCTGTAGTAAGCAGTGTTTCCCGTTAGAATTTGAATTACTTTTATTTTACTTAACAAAGAAATCATCTGTATTTAAAGAGAAAAATTCCTCCTTCCTCCATTAGAAATGAATCATACATGAATCAAAAACTCAGTGGAACAATTCAGACATTTCCTGGAAATCTTCATTGTGCTTCTGAGTGATTAACTGTCAAGCTATAAAATTTATTTATTGATATTATGGCTGTGGAAACCCACTTGTGTGAGCCCTAGCATGTAATTCCAGACTGTTACCATGCTGTTCAAGAATTGTTCTTCATATGTATTGGCTTGTCTGACCATATGACCATATGCTTAAAAGTTCATTTTCAGGAGCTGAATAAGTTGATAAGACTGAATTACATTCATATGATCTTCAGCATTACACTTACAGAAAGCAAAAACTCAGTTGAAGATTTTGGAGATTTTCCTAATTAGACCTCGCCTTGAATGGACTGTGCTGGAGGAAGAATGCCTCATCCATAGGCCACTTTTTGTTGCTTTCTATTTATTTCATGTGTTGAGAATAATGCTTAGGAAAACTTTACTGCTCATTGCCTTTAAATGTTTCCAGTAACTGTGAGAATTTTTTTTTTTTTTTGGAGAAAAATAGGCTTTTTCTCTTGATTTGCCGTTTCTAAACTCAACAGATGCATCACATACCATTTTCTTCCTTGCGGTTTCTACAATATTATACTTACTATGCAAAGCTAAAAATATCTATAATTATAGGTGATTTCAAGTTTAGTTAATTTATGGAAAATATTCTTGAATGAGTATCGCTAAAGCAACCCCACCCCCATTCCCTTCCACACAGAGGAAAAGTAAAACCACAGGATTCTTGAGACTCTGTTCTTACTGCCTTTGTGCAGATTTTTTTTTTTCCTCCTCTGATTATTGCCTGTATTACTTCATTTTAGGACATCTTTGAAGAAGCTACTCTAGGCAGCTAACAAGTATAAGGAACTGAGAACTCATGAATTAATTAATCTGCTTCCTTGACTCAGCTTGCTTCAGTGATGTTCTACTGTGATTTTAGTAGTGCTCTTTTTTTTTTCAATCTCATCAGCTTGTTTTGACTTGTAGTGTCTATTCAGAGGGATCTATAACTTTTGCTGTTCATGACCAGCTGTGCACTCCGCACTTGTAATGATTGCCATTTCCTCTGTTAAATCCCAGGGTAAAGGTATTTATGCTCACTTGAATAGTAAGTATTTATTTTAAATATTCACTGAAAAGGCAGTAGATCATGAAAGGTTAGAAGTCCAAAAATGTGAGTTCAATTTATTTTACGCCAGCTTAGAATCATTCATTAAACCTGATATTTTTCCTGTTCTGTAAACAGTGGATGTATTGGGCACTGAATCAAAACTAAACCTAACCTGTAGTTCAAGGAGTGTATTAACTTGTCAGAAATTCATTAAAATGATCATCTGTGAGCGTTTTAATGAAATTATTTTGACACATCATAGGCATAAGAAGCAGCAGAAGGATACAAGAAAACCTTAAGGTAATTACTTCAACTAAGAAACCTCAACTGCACTATTGAAAGAAAACAGTAGCGTTAACTTTTGCTTCAATAATTCTGACACTTCTCACAGATGTATCTTCTTTTCCTGTGGTGCTACAAACGACCTTTCTGGGACATGAAATACAGTGAGAAAAACAATATTCCTACATTAAACCTCTTTATTAACGTGGGTATTCTGTGATTTAGCTGGGGCTAGCTTCAAAGCAAGATGTTTTGGAAGACAAAGTACAACCAGAATTTAGAATGCATGTGAGAAATAATTATTTGGGGATGGAATCTTTGCTGACAATTTGAGTTTAAGCCTTATTAAAATTGAATTCCCTTTGAGAAAGCTTAAGGCCATCATTCTTTTATCATCAGATGACAAATCTGGCTATTACTCAGTTGTGTTTGTTTGTTTGTTCGTTTTTTAAACCTGAAAGCAGTATGGTGAACTAATGCTGTTGTAAACTAAGCCTGCAAAACCCCAGCAGATTGATAGCTGTGCTTAATGGGGTAGGGAAAGGAGCCTTAGTGCAGTTTGTGTTTTCTGATCTGGGTTTTCCAACATACCTCAGTTCTCAGTCCTGGCACCTTTATTTTGTCACTTGCTGGTTTCTGTTGCTCCGTTACAGTGTATGTTACGTTCGTTGTTCCGTTCTAGGCTGAGTTAAGGCAGTATGAAAGCAACGGTGGTAGTGGCGTGGGGTTCACAACTGCCTTAAGAGCCTGGGTTAACCATCTGCTCTCTACAGACCCCCTAATATTACACTTGCTGCAAAATTGTTTTCATGGCAAACTCTTTGAAATCTGAAGGGCGGGTCTGGTGTGCGTGACCATGGATCCCGTGTTGGACAGCGGTGGCTTGTCTTCAGCAGGATGGGGAGGCAAGCGGAGCAGCAGGATAGAACTGGGTAGATACGGGATTTACCCTGAAACAAGGGACACGAGAGAACCAAAACTCTGCAGGGCTATTTTAAAATCAGGGCATTAAGAGAAGCCCAAGCTCGTGTAGACAAGATGGATCTGGAAGAACATCACAAGCAGGACAGAACCACAGCTTCTTTGTGCCTATGTCAAGCCTTAACACAGTTACTAGGACATCACAAGAGTGACAGTACTTCCACCAGGTCAGATTTTGCGGGGTTGGGGTGGAGGTAAGTTTGTCAGGCATTTCTTGATTCCCTTCAGGCTTCCCTCTGCTGACCGCTGGTTGGGGTCTGCGCTAATCGCTGTTCTGGATCAGTGGCAACTCCCTTATCTCTGAACCTCCATTTTGTATGTGCAGCATTGCTTTCTTCCCCTACTGCTCTTTAAAATGCTAATGATATTTATTTGTTTATTTTGCCAAAAAAGGCTTTTGGGGGAACAGCCAGGACCAACACAAGTGATAGATACTAATTAAGCTAATCACACATTAATAAATTGCTTTTCTCGAGGTTTAAAATCTCTGTACTTTGTAAAGTTAAAATGAATCCTCTTCCCAGTGACATGTAAATGAGGACAGCTTATTATTAGGCAAACAGTAGCAAAACCTGGAGCCTCTATCTCATTAAGTTATTTTGGTATAGAGCCACAGTAATCAGTGTTGCTTGGGGCTGAAACAGATGCCCAGTATTATGATTAAGGATATGTTTATGCATATAGTTTGAAAGAAAACTCCAGAGAACAGGACACGGCAAGATTCTACATCCAGGTCGTTCTTCTAGTAGGCGGGGAGGTTACAAGAATGACATTTCTGACCTCCTTCCTTTTTTATAAACAATACTTTAAGGAATAAAACTCACTAACCAGGAGAAATCCAGCTGACGGGTATTGGTCTTAATATGCTACTCCATCACGGCAGAAGCATCACTGTAGGTAGTTTGAGGTTTTCCTCCTGATAGTTGTATCATTAGGATTTTGCTTGAATTTTGAATGTTAAGTGTACTATTGATACAATAACATAAAATGATTAATGGCCTCTCCTAGGAAACGGGTCATGTCAATAGAACCACTTTTTAATAGCACTGTTGCAATTCCCCTGTTGGAAGAATTTCAAGAGTCAGTTAAGACAAAACCTATTTATCATTATAGAAATTTCTCTAGCAGTTCTGTACCTGAGCACAGAGGACGGAATGGGCTCAGTAACTACACAGAGGATTATTGCCACTCTGCTCCCATTTCCTCACTCCTTCTCGGGGAAGAGGCAGTACAAAAAAATGCTGCTTGGAGTGCCTTTCCTATACCGCCCGTAAATTCACTAGCAAACTAAACTCGTTTGCAAGAAAGGGGCTGGAAATATCACTGACTTCAAGCTCTCAGAATTCAGGAGTCATATTCCCAAAAATATTAATCGAAATATTTGAAAAGGTTTTTGTTTCCTTTGTGTTTGTTGGTGTACCCAACAGTAGGAGGCTCTGGGTTCCTTTATTATACCTCCTCAACCCTTTTTATTTCTTCTTCTTTAGGAAAATACTGAAAGTATGCATTAGTGTACCATGGGCTTTATTGAGAAGGGAGGTTTACTGAATGACACTTGAATAATGTAGGTAAAGCAACCAAAGTTAGTAAAACCCAGTCCTTTTTTTTTTTTTTTTTTTTTTAACTTTTTCTTTCTCACCTGAAAGGGCCGATGGACTCATACTTCCATAAATACATAAATACAGGTGCTGCCATAGCCTGGTGTTAACTGGTGGGGTTTCTAGACCATATGTCTTAGTTCAAATTAGTGCGCTACATTGAGATACGCCACATGAATTGCTCTGCTGTGTATTGTGGGAGACGATGTCTATTCTAGGTTCATGCATGCAAATATTCCTGGCCCGCTAGTTCGGTACCCTGAAGCAACGCTGGTTTGGCGTGCACCTCCCTCCTGTTGGTGATATCTCTTTTACCTGGACATTAGTCATAGATTCCATTGAAGGTGATGACATCTTCCAGTTATCGCATTACTACAATGCTCATTTGTTCAGCCAGAGCTCGTGCCTCTGAGAAGGCAGATGCAGCCTTCTGGGACCAGGTAGACCTGGTGAAGAGAGAATAGTTCATAAAAGTGAAAAACAAAATGAAAACCTCCAGATCTCTGGAAATGTTGTTGGTGAAAATCTTCAAAATTATAATACTCAATCTGATTGCGTGAAATTTCCAGCTGTTAAAAGCTGAACTTGATTCCTCCTTTAATCACTCTGAATACATAATACAAGTCTAAAATTAAAGGTCATCCACTCACCCAGGGCCCTACAAACGTGCTTTGACATTAAAAGGTTTACAATTAAAATATACTAGGATTGGAAATTACCAGCAGGGCTTGTAGGGTTGAACGGAGCAGTGCTCTTTCTGGTCGAATGAATACTTCCCAGTTTGGATTGGGGCACAGCACAGCCGGCTGCTTCCTCGGGGAGGAGTGTAGAGTGTGTTGTCATAGTTGGGGCTCCATCCTGCAGTTCCCCAAGCAAGGTGGATGGGCGTGCCGGGGGTTGGCAAGTCAGGTCTGACCCCTAGCCCATGGGCTAAGCTGGGCACACGCGTCAGTGAGTCAGGGACAGGACCAGGTCCGGTGATGTTGACCAAGGTCAGATATTCCTCCGTGGCTGCCAGCCGAGTCCCTAGTGACGAGGCAAGTCCGAGGTGAGGCTGGGCAGTCAATCCGTGTCTTGGTCCAGGGCTGGATCAATTGGGCTCATGGCCAGGCACAGCCCCGGCTACGACACAAATGGTGCTGTAGTTCAGGCCTGAGCCAAGGATGAGAGTGTCGACTTAAAAGCGGCTCCCACAGGAAGGGAGAGCCAGCCCTGGCTCAGACCTCCCAGCAGAGCTGTCTGGGAAGAGCACAGCCTGCAGCTGCACTACGGTTGAGTGGTCCCTGAGCCCTGGCAGCAGGAGCTGCAGGAAGGGGGAAGCTCTCAAGGCCATCACACTTTGATGCATTAATGTTTAGGAGAAATCTGGCTATTCCTCTACTTAAAATGATTTCTTTACCAGCAGAGCAGAGACGCTCTTTTTCTTTACATTTCTGTCACAAAACAATTGGTGTGTCATGTTGCATTATGTCATATCACATGGTGAAACACAAGCTGACATCCTGTATCCGAAAGGTATTTGAACATATCATGTCAGAAACTGGAAGAAAGAATACATGCTCTTGCTCTCTCTGTCTTGGCAGAAGTTGTTTTCCACTCTTGCTTTAATTCCCCTGGATTGCCAATTTTTTTTGAAAAAATATATCACTGCAAAGACAAGTGCCCAGTTCTGCTGCCTGGACTTAATGCCCCTCTAATCTTTCTGTCTCTTCTGTGAGAAAAAGCAAGAAAGCCATGAAAGCAAAAGAAATCTATCAGGTGAGTAAATTTGCTTTAAAAAAAAAAAACAAAAAAAACCCAAAAAAAACCCAGTGCATAAGGAACCAGAGAAACTTTATGTCAGTCATCATCACTTTATGGGATGGTACATGTGAAAGATTACAATTAAGGGATTGGCAGTAAATACAGGCCAAGCTTCAGTTTATTTCTGTTTTCCCAAGGAATCCAGTGCAATATATGCTGTCTCAATGTGCTGGTATTAGGAAGCAGCCCTAGGCATTCTGTTGCTCTTGGTGAATCTTTCACGTTTTTCTCAAATCAGCTTACAGCCTTCGTTCTTTTTCCATATTATTTTACATCTTTTCTCATAAATGTTTCCTTTTCTTCTCTTGCTCTGGAGTAGAAACTTTAATATTTTGGGAAAGGACTTTGAAAAACATGTTGCTTCCCCAGTATTCTTCTGCTATGGTAGTTATCCGAGGTGAGACTGCTTCTGGTAGGCTTTAACATTTACACATTTGTTTTATGAATCTGACGATTGCTTTAGCTTGAGAGTAATGCAGGGGAACAGGTGAACCATGGAAATGGTAAGGTCTACTTTCCTGAGATTTATAAATCTTAAAGCCTTTCTGAGGTGAACAGCTTTTAGAAGAGCAACATCTAATGACTGAAAATCATTACACGTCCGAAGTCCGAAACTAGTTTAAAACTTACTTTTCACAGGTACTGAAAATTATCTTTAACAGTTAAAAATGTTCTCCAAACTCTAACAGAATTACCTCCTTTCTCTGCAAAATGTCCAACATCTAAAGATTCAAGTAACACTACTTCTCTCAGGTAATCAGGTGATAAACGTACTGTTTACTAACCGCACACATGGGTAGGGCTTCTCTCAGAAGTTGTGATGCCAGTATTTCACAAACTTCTGCAAACTAAAAATTTTACCTGTGTTCTTATTTGCCTGCTGTCAGTGTCATATACTGTATATGCTCATTTCTTCCTTTCATGTGCGTAACAGCCGTTCTTCTGTAGGTACTCAAGCTTACTAACCTAAACAGCAAATCTTTTCCCTCTGTCTTCATGACTAGATTACCAAGCAGTTTGAGGTGTGTATTGATCCCTTTGGAATTACCAAGATGTATACACATTTGTTTAGCCTGGTAGAATTTTGTAGGATGTGTTAAGGAAAGCTGTGCACAATGATACTGCTCTTAATCTACAGTTCATCCATGCTGTATGTATCCAGAAGGTGCCAGTACTGCAACTTCCCCAGCATGTTTCTCTCGGAGTGCATTTTATTTTAATCTTCTATAGTATACACGTCAGCCAGTATAAAGTTGTTTTCAAGAGCTAAATTGTTCATTGTACATTATTTTCTACTCTTGAATTCAACGACCATATTAATTATATTTTACTCTGTATTATTTAATAAATGCTCTAAAGTGGAGCTTATGATATTTATGGATTCTTTGCTGATCTTCAGTAGAGTGATAGTATCTGTGCTGCATCCACCTACATTTCAGGTACGTAACTATGGCACTCCAATATTTGTCCAGACAGATGTTCTCTAGCAAAACTCGCTGCAACAGTTTAGGATGACGGTACCCCCAGTGTTCTGACCCTCCTCTCCACTGAGAGCAGGGGTGGTTGAAACAGAGGTGAATACGAGCCCTGCCTGATCACCATCTGTTAGTCAAGTACTGAGCGAGCGTGGTTTGTGTCCTTTATCAGCAGTTAGTTGAGCAATAAAACATAGAACAAAGTAAAAGTAACTTCTCTGCCCATCATTACCTTTGATGGTATTGTTGTAAGAGAAGATGCCTTCTCTTACAACAGCATAGCATGTCCTAAGCTATGGCTACTCTTGCTATTCTCATCATTTTCCTTTCTTAAAAATTATTATTTGTTTAGCACTGAGTCTTTTTGTTTCTAGGTACTAAACCCAAATATTTTTCAAGGTCAAACCATGAAACAGATTTATAATTTATAATTACACTTGAAATTGTAATTAACACATAAACTAACTTAAAAAAAAAAATCCTATTCCAAGTGAAGCATGGAAAAACACTGTCTGATGTCCTTTTGTCATTCAGAACTTTTACCAGTCCCAGCCACAGAACTTCGGTGCTTTTAGACCATCTAGTAGAAAGTAACATTTCTGAATAAAATGTGACATTCGGGGTTGCATTGTTGTATGCACAATAAGTTAGACAATGGAAGCATTACAGCTGCATCTCTGAGCAGAGGATTTAACACGTTTACTGCCCTTCCTTCCAAAAAGGGAAAGATAGGGACAAATTGAATTAATCTCTCACACAGATTTAGTATTTAAGAGTAAGACACATTCTTCTTCTGGCAACTCTGAAGTGGTAAGAGGGAAGACATCTGAGAACTGTACCTTGTAATTGTCAAGGACTTTGCTTTCTTTTTGTGTTGTTTATTAGATTTGTGCGAGGAAAAATAAGCTGAACTCCAGGGTAAGGCTGGCTACGTACTTGTGCACGGATGCTCCCTCTTACCTGCAAATTTCATTTCATTATAAGACAGGCAGAATGAACTACTTTCCTTGAACCACTAAACTCTCTAAACTGTATCAGTGAGACATTAGTAACCCAATCACATTATTTTTGAATTTCCTGTACTTTCTCTTTGTTATTAGATGCTTCTCATCAGTTTAGGCCGAGAAGTGTAACTTGTTACAGAGGCTCATTATAAAAAAAAGAGAAAAACAAAAGCAACACACAGAGTGTAAAACTGCAAGACAGTTCTATTTTCAAGAGGTTGCTTACTCTATCAGCCCATCCTATAAAGTGATGCTTAGATAGCTGCTGCAGGTCTCTAGGGTGCGTAATATACCCGTCACAAAAATACACAGTTTGGAAAACAAAGTGGCACTTATTCAAGATGGAAATGTACAGAAGTTGTTACTGGAGAGAAAAAAACCAAAGGGCCTGTGTGCTCCTTCCCTTGATTTTGAATAAAATTGTAAAGCCAGGAACAGGGTAAGGAGAGAACTTGGAACAGATACACGTATACACTGAGTATTATGATTTCATATGCACTCATTTAATCCCAGGAAAATTGTTGCAGAGAGTGGTAAGAAAATCAGATGGCAGACTTGACTGTGGGATAGAAATGAGAATATTAGTTCTACTCAAGCACTGACGAAAATTCAGTGTTAATGAACCATTTTCTAGTATCACACGTTGTTTTCTTACCAAAATTTTGTACTTATTTGGTACTTATTTCTTGGCAAAAATTTGGTGGTAATTTGGTGCTTATTTTATGGCATATAAAAACCTCTGCATGCCAGTGCCACACAGCTGAGTGCTCTTTACTGAGCCATGCTGCAGTATGAGCATGCTATCAAGCTTCTGAGCAATTTCTGAGCAATTGAGAGCTAGTAATGAAGCTTGATACATTTTTTTGAAAAATAAACCCAACAATAAAACAAAACAGAACCCAAACCCCCTCTGAACTACTGTTTAGTTCTGTAGCTCTTTATTCTGAATTAATTACTCTGCTGGCTAAGTTTTGGAATAGAGCATGGGGTGCAAATGGCCGCAGTGGTTTTCAAAAGTGTCCTGAATACCACTAAAGAATCAGTTCTACCAGGAGAATCTGACCACTCCGTATTTGGTTGCTTTTTCCAGGTGCAAAATCTGTGGTCTTTCTCAATATTCAGAGAGTCAAACTGTTCCCCCCTAAAAGACTAACAGAATCTCCTTACATATAGAAAAAGATCTACATTTGATTTTTATTTAAAGTAATCTAAGAATATATTCTTTTCATATAGATTTTTTTCTGAACCTATATTGAAGCATTTGAGTTGTGCGCGTGGAGATTCGTTTACAAGAAGAAGTATTATCTTTATTAGATCACATAATATATCTTGTAAAAGAAGCATCTCAGGCTCACAAATGCTTCTTTGGCCTCTCTCTGTAGGGATATGGAAAACAATCTTGCTGGGAGGAAGGGAGCTCAAGGGAGAATATAGATGTCCTGTTAATCAGGACATAAAAAAGAAAGGAGAAGCTATGATGTGACAGTGACTGGTGGAAGAAAATCTGGCAAACAGCAGCAGAAGATTGGGAGATATGACAATTTGGGGAATGTATGTATAATTTATAAATCTAGTCTTACTTTATGAATTTCGTGTACTACTCTATTCCTTGGTCTCTATTTAATCTGCCACTTGCTGGCTGGGACTATGTCATAGATCGCACTATGTGAGAACAGATACAAGAGCAATCTAAGAAGACATAACATGGTATGTTTTTTTTCTCAGTAAAGCACTGAGTATGCTAAATGGACTAGTTAAACTAAAGGGAACTGATCATCTCAGGGTGTCTGCTTCTAAATTAGAACAATGGAAATTGCCTAGTGAGCAAACAGATGAAGAAAGAATGCATGTTCTCTGAGCTGGGGAGCTATGTGAATGAGGGAGAGAAAGCTGGACCTGACAAATGAGAGAAAGCTTGCTGAGAGAGATGCAGGCTGATCAGGAGGGCAGTGAGGCTTTAATACCATGGAAGAATTGTCCAGAACTTTAAGGTCTCACAGGACGTCAGTGGTCCCAGAGAGAAGATCTTTATTTACAGGATTTTTGTCTGCTTGTTTGCTTATTATTTTGGGAGTTGTAAGTCTAGATGATTTCTCCGTTAACATGGCAGGTATTGTAATATGAAGTTATAATCTCCACTTACTTTCTAAGTACTCCACAATCTCAGAAGATGAAACTGTAAACTGCAGTAGTCAGAACGGAAAGATTTATGCCATGGAGAGGTCAGAATTAGCCTTAGAGATCTTGATTATAGACTCTGAAGACTGCTTGAGAATAGGCATCAGCACCTACATGTTGCATATGGTTAGTGGGCAGGCATCCAGTGTTCAGTTTCCAAGCACAGCACCACAGGCATCATGACCAGGCCTATTACGAGAGGAAGGGAGGTTCAAATGAGAGTGATTAGAGGAAATGAGAGAAGCAGGTGGGAGAGAAAAATCTGTCACAGAGAAGCTGGTGCCTAAAGGGAGCTGTGTGTCAATATAGAAGTAAGTTCTCTTAATCAGTCTTGGTAAAGAAAGAGAGAAAAATTACAGATCAGAGGAGATATTTCTGGCACGATTTTCATGTTTTACCATCATTGGCAGAAGAGGAGAGGACAGAGCACTCTAGTTCAAGGCTAGAGAAAAGCCATCAAGCTGAACAGATAGGGAGCATCTGAAGTGGCAATGCTTGTGTCAGACCGGTCTCTGGAGCTGGGCATTGGAAAGGAGCTAGCCATGGTGAACAGCAAGCGATGCCTTCTCACACCGCACTAGAAAGAGAATAGACCTCCAGATTTGCGTGAGGTTGGTAAGGTTTTCCTGCATGGAGAAGTAGTACATCCACCAAAAGCTGGCTTTAGGATTTCGTCTGCCCTCGGCGCAGGGTGAAACCTCTTCATTATGCGCAGCCAGTAGAAGATGTGCTGTCTGCTGCCGGTGGATGCTCACCCGTACTTACAGACAGAGCCTCATCACAGAACACACATGCTCACTCACGAGTGTCTACACAACCAAAGAATTTTGTTGCTACTTACTTCTGCCAGTCAAGTGTTGCGAATATTTAAAGGTGTGTTATAGAGAAGTGCTTGTGGTGGTGTATTTCTGGTAACAATTTGTTAGGGGCATGTCCACAGATTCAACAGTGCAGGTAGGCATAGGGGTTAGTCCAAAAAGAGAAATTCACATTTATTAACATCTATAAAGCACAGTTTGTATGATAAATTCATTTGGAGCTTGCTATAATAAAATAAATTCCAACTGGTCAAAATGTTCACCTTAATATTAGTGGAAAAGTGTTTTCAATGTACCAATGACACGCAGGTATTTTCACTAGTTGATGTACCTAGAAGTTTCCCTTAATCTGGAATCCTCTAGGTTTTTTCGAACTCCTCTAGTGGGCTGGATCCATTATAGTTGATGGATCACAGAGATTGTTCTGACACTCTTTTCCACCTTCTTTTTCTGAGAGCCCGTGTGACTCACGTAGTGAGTTCAATGGCATTGAAAGAATGCTAGTTTTGCAACAGGACACGTACAACAACAGAGAGATGCAGAGACTTAGAATTAATGTTTGCGTCAGGAAGTGATAAGCAGATAGAATTCACACTGTGGCTAATGGGTTGTTTTGGTTGGTGTTTCTTAGGTTGAAAACCGCTGTGCCGAGTGATCGCACCTTCAGTTATATACCACAGTGTGAACCTCCTGGAACTGCACAAGGAAATCCATGTGGCCAGTCACGGTTTATTTGTAGGCAATGGGGACCCGTTGACGGACAACAGCTGAACGCCTCTCTCTTCCATTACAAATGGCCTGGTCAGAAAACCAAGGTAAGCAACTGCTTTAATATTTGTCAGCAAAGGATAGTAAACCAGCCCATAACGTTCTCAGATACATCTGGGCCTTCCTGTCAGAATTTGTATTGCATTCAGAAAGGAACAGAACAATGTGATGTTTGGCCTCCCTGACACTCAGCACAGATAAATAATGAGAGAAGAAACCAACAGTCCAGAGAGATAAAACTTCTTCAATATACCATAATAGAACAGCGGTAGAAGTAACAGTGGAATACAGTTTCACTTTTGACATCTTCTCCACTTCTAATGATGCTCATAAACTTCTCGGTGCCTGGGGACAAACAAGGCAGGGAGGAAGGGGAAAACAAATATGCCTAACTGAACCCGTTTTAGAGGGCTGATGTTTTAGTTAATGCTCATATAAATCACACAGCAGAATTAATCCACATGATAGTCAATGTAACCACAACATTAACTGAATGTTGCCAAAAGAGACCATACACATCTGCTCTGTATGTCTGCAAACTTAGGCATAGCCTAAATTTCTTTGACTAAAATACTCATTTAGAGTGAGACTGAACAAGTAATAATATAAAACCCAAAGACTTTTAAAAAGGTTTTTCTCACTTCTGCTGTTCTGATTCTTCCCTGCATCCCACCAGCATGAGTGAGCATGACTGGGTGGGTGCTTACCTGCCAGCTAGGGTCAACCCACCACAACCAAGATACAGGGAAAATCATGGCTGTCCTGTGGCAATGACCATGTTACGGCAGACCCTGAACTGAGATCCTTCACAGCCCTGTGAAGCCTTAACTATAAGGTATCCAAGCACAATGCCCTAAGAATCAAAGTTTTTGTATTTTGGAGTGGAGATGATCTCATTTTCCTGGCTCATGCTGTTTTGTTCAGACGTTAGTTCCTTCCTCTTCATGTTATTTACTTAGACAAAGTATTCAGGTTCGGTTTTCAGGCAGCGTTTGTTTTCTAGCAGCAATTGGGCTCCATAACCTTCTCTTCCCTCTCCTCAAGTATCGTGGCCTTAGAGAGCTTTTTAAGTGACGGCTGGAGGACTGACTGAGCACAAGGCTCTGTTTGTGTCTTCCTGCCCTGAAAAAAGAGAAGATCTTTGACATAGCATCCCAGCACCTGAAAGGGAAGCAGGGTGTCTCCACAACACCACAGGTTAGCATATAGATGCTGGTTGTTGTCTTACTGTCTTCTCTATATCTCTTTATGAGGCGAATACTGCCGTAAGTTTAAATTGTGGGTGTTCTTCTTTAACATGTCTTTAAGCATGTAGGACAACAAAGGTCCTGTTCCTGCGATGCCAAGTTGCTGTTAGAATACAAATATCTTCTAAACACAAATGCAGCATGACTGTGTTCTGACAATAATGTGTGCACTAAGTGCCCAGCCGGGCCCTAGAGCAACCATCAGTAACTGGGAGAGCATAGTTCAGATGCTGTGTCTGAATTCTTGGTGGCAGTGGTCAACCAGTTACTGGAAGGACCGAAGTTTTCTTCGTCTTGTTTTATTTGATAAGGCTTTATACATACCAGAATATTCAGGGTATGGATAAAATCACTTCCTTTTCCTAGCTGTTCTGTGTTGTTTGTATTCATTATCTCACATAGCTTGTCTCAAGCAGCCATTCGCAAAACAAGAATTATCTGTATGAAAACTGTTCCTTTCTTACAAGATAAAAAGAGACATCAGTCCTAATCTTTATATAAACTTAAAGCTCTTTGTTATCTGCTTCTTCACCAAAATAACATCTGTACTAGTTTGTCAGGAAAAAAAATATAAAAATCAGAAAGTTCAGTATTTGGGGAGAAAACACCTCAAAAGGAATTTTTAAAGAAGAGTCTATATTGTGTAGCTGCCATATGTACGCATGTAGATGACATTTTGTATACGTTCCGGGATACTTTAAAAGGCCTGGTGAGTTTGGCCTCGACATTCAGAAATAAAACCACTTTGCTGCAGTGTGAAGAACTAAGTTTTGCTGGAAGTGTTGGATTCACTGGAGATTTTTTGAAATACATCGTATAAATCTACAGCTGAACGTTTCTCCTCTTCGTACAGTAGAGCCCAACTCCCACCTGTGCAAAACACAAAAGATATAACAGAGGAACGTGTTCATTTTGACAGAAGTGTCAAGTTTGTCTTAAATTTTTTCATTTTCCATATAACATCACTGAAGGAAGCACAGTTAAGAGGAAATACTTTAGAATTGCCTTTCAAAAATAAGTTCTTCTGGCAAATCAAGAGAGCTTTTTTTCAGACAATCATAAGCTATTTTTAGACTCTGTTGCGCCTTTTTTTTCCTTTTTTTTTTCTTTTTTCTATTTTTTTTTTTTTTTTTTTGTACCAGAAGGAATAAAAGTATCCTTAAATGAAAAAATTGATTCCTGTTAAGCCTGGTCTTGGTTCTTAAAGCTAATTTTACTCAAAGGAATTTATACTTTAATTTTTTTTGTTTGTTTATAATAAGTCTTCCTGAGTGAGCAAACATTTATGAAAATGCATAAACATTTTCCATGGAACTCCAGGCTTTTAAACAAACTTCAGTGAAATGATGCTTACATTGATGTATCAGAGAGCAGAAATAGCATACTGCACGTCTTGCTTTGACTGGGATATAAAACTGCACTTTGCATCAGTCTTGCTCATTTAATTGTTTCACTTCTGTGAAGTGTCCATTTAGTTTTTTTCTTGATTTTTTTCAAATTATTCTAGAAGGTGTTTTTGAGTAGATTGCATTCTAATGAATGTTCCATTGGCATGGTTTAATTATTTTTTTTATTTGGAATCTGAAAACTAAAGAGAGATATCAGGCAAAATGCCGAAAGGATTGCTACCTCAGCTCAGCTAATCCTTGTGGGCTTGTTCCTCAGTACTGGACTTCTCTAATTCTGAAACTCCATTGGGCTGGAAGGAGGTAGTTTTGGGATATGCACAGCAGCGTTGGACAAGGTCACTGAAGTTCTTGCCATTCATAATGACCGTTACCAAGGATGTCCTTTACAGATGCAAAAGTCAAGTACGTGGTAGTAGTGAAGACCAAGGACTCCTTACAATCTCAGATGTGAGTCCTCACAACATATTTAGTTCTCTTTATCAGTTTATTAATCTGAAACACAGCTACAGTCTTTGAGCTGGTTTTAACATTCAGTTCTGTAGACGGAGATGTGTTTATGATACCTCTTCTCTGACGTTATAAATCTGTTAAATTTCTGTATTTTCTATTTCACAGAAAATAATGAAATTATTACTGTGAATCACCACTAAATCCGTGAACTTAAGACAGACATAGACAGTTTCACACATTTGACTTGGAAACATGACTTTGATTTTTTTAAAAAAAGCTTAATGAGAATGCAGGGAGTCTTGGCTGCCTACAGTCATGTCCATTTTCATCTGATATTGTGCTTGCTAATTCGTTGGACACCTCCCTGGGGCGTAGGTGCCAAGCAATAATAGCTTCATACAGGCACTTTGCATAATAAGGTGAGTGGCATCATTTGCAGCTGGGAGACCCATCACACCAACGTCTTCAAAGTGCTGATGCCTCATGTCTTTCTCACACTGCGGTACACCTGTTGGCTTTTCTGTGCCAGATCTGCCCCGGATTGGTGGAGGGAAGGAAAGCCTGGAAAACAAGACCATTTTTTGATGCCAAAAGAAGCTAGCTATACTGCAGCTGGCAGCTTGGAGCACTTATAGTATATCTAACAGGAAAACACTGCCTGATTATGGCTGGAGAGGAAGAATTAAACCACCCAAGGCAAAAATTCTGGCCTGACTCTGAGAAGCTGGCTGATACTGATAAGAAGACATAAAGTGGAGGAGGAACAACATTCATCAGTCCAGGTGGTCCTATGAAAAGTTAGAATTCCTGGGCCATAGATGCTGTATGGAAGGTCCGTCTGTTCCTTCTCAGCCAGGGTTTGGCTTTGCTTTTCCTTTCGTCATGGTCAAGGTCTTCTGAGCAAAGTAACTTTTTCTTGCTTTTCCTGAACAAAATTAGAATATACTTTTGATGCAATGTTCAACATCAGGTCACCGCCAGATCTTGACAGTAGCCCAAGACGATACACACTTAGAAATCACATGATTCAGTTCTCAATGGATACTTGGCAGGTGCTTTAGGCAAGTGTTGCTTTTTCTACCAAAAATTCTATTTGAAAGAGTCTTTGGCCTAAGGGCTATGGAAGCCTCTACATCGACATATTGCAATTCAATATAGAGCAGATGCATTGCTTAGGACATTTTATGTCCTATTCTATTATATATTTGTCCATTTATATTACCTCTTGGAATTTTAGAAGCGGGAGATTGTCCTCAATATTTCTTGATGTAACATGTGGATCCTGCAGTGAATACGTATAAATCTCCTTTTTTTGCCTCTCTCCTACCAGCTGCCCTCCTTGTATCTTATACCCATCTCCTATATTTCCCAATCTCTCTTTTGAGGCCAAACTCTTCTAAGCAAAACATCTTCTTTCTGATTTTTCTGCCAGGTAGTCTTTTTTAATGCAGCGATTTCTCAAATGCAGCCTTTTTGCTAGTTTTGAGACAACAGTATTCTCTTACATAAAGCAGAAACATCATACAGGGAATGGCAATAGGGATCAAGAATAGCTATTCAACTAGAGAAATACTGTCTAGAGACATAGGGCAGAGTCTAGCTGGTTCTTTTCCACAGTGACTGCATACTCTTTTTTCCACTTGGTCTAGCGCTCAGCCATCTGGAAACTAAAAGGGTGGAGAAAGAGACATTTTTACTTATATGCAACTTTCATTTTGTGTCTTGGGCTTCCAGTAATAAACCTAAATGGAAGTAAAATACCTGCAAAGCAAAAAACATTCTCAAGTAGAGTTACAGAATGGCTGAGGTTGGGAAGGACCTCTTGAGATGATGTAGTCCAAACACCTGCTCAAGCAGGGTTAGGCAGAGCAGAGTGCCAGGATTGTGCCCAGTCAGTTTTGAGTGTCTCCACAGCATCTTTAAGAAGATGTCTCTTCTTGCTGCTGTAACGTGACTGAACATCTGCTATAACCAACAGGCAACTACTGGTGTAGCAGCACATGGTTTGCTTAACAAGGGCCTTTCTAGAGGAGGGATTTAGGAGAAACAGAAGGAACAGAACTGGTCTCTTAAAAGGTTACAGACTTCTAACTTTTTCTCACGTAGTGGCTGTGCAATGCGGAACCTAGTGATGGAACAAGCTTTCTACACAAGAAAAGATTTAGGTTAATCTTTAGTCTGTCAATAAGTAAGAGTGCAAAATCTTCCTCTGAAAAATTCCAGCTGGAGTTCAACCCTTAAACTAACACCAAGCATTGCAACATTTGGCACGGGGCGAGGGCGGATGTCCATTACTGCTCCAAAAGCAGCATGCAAAATTACGCTTGCTGCTATAGATGTAACTGTATGTTCTGGTGGGGAAACTGGAATACATATTTCCTTGTATTATTAGGTCTTTGCATATTTAGGAATCCTATGTGTTTAAAAATGCAAATAATGACTTTTAAAACATTCTGAATTTACTTCATCACTAAGATATTTATACTCCAGACCTGGGATATTTTACAGGTTCTTAGATTAACTTTGCAGACAGCTTGTAAGTGAGTGTGGGTTACTTGTATGGTCTGGTGACACGATTTGACAATCTGTTGCCAGAATATCTGTCCATCAATAAGTTTATCAGTAGATTTCATTTATTAAAGAGAAAAGTAGTAGTGGGCTTTGGTTTTCTGTTTAAGGAACAGGATAGATTGACAGTTGGCTTTTGTTGTTGATGATGTATTTTCTCCCTATTTGTTTGTTGGGTTTTCGTTTGTTGGCTTGCTTTTCACTGCAGTATTTCTAATTTGGTTTGAAATACCTGAAGGAATAAATTCCTTTTTCAGTGATGAGGATTAGAAGAGAGCACCAAGGTATTACTATACTCAGGCAATGGTCCGTGGTGTCCTATATCAAGCACCCCCTGAAAGTAAAGATTTGCATCTTCCATGTTAATTATCCCACCTATAATTATTCTACCTTACCATTGTACCCAAGTGAAAGTGTTATTTATATTAATAAAGCATTATGTTCACAAGAACAACTCTTCACACTGGTCTTCATTCTACATATAACCCCCCTAACAATAACAAGAAGAAAAAAATAGCTCTACGCCAAGCAAGCAGGTTAGCGTGTCTGGCAGCTTACAGAAACCAAACACATCCACAATGAGATTTGACTGCAGTCTTAGGGGTGTTTCATACCTCAGTCAACCTCTTTTTCTCCCTCAGTGGTCTTAATTCTCTTTATCTACTCATTCGCATGTAAAATTAACACCATTTCTGAGAATATTAGTGATCAGAATTTTAGTAATGCTCTTATCAATGTTAATCTCACCGTATTTTCGATGTCAATTAAGCAGTGAGTACAATTATATTGTAAGAGTCCTGTAACATCCATATTTCTCAAATACTTGTCCTCTGTATTTGTGCATGAGACTTCAAAAAAAAAAAAAAAAATCCAGACTATTGCACTTCAGAGGGAGCAATTTATTTTTGCCTTTTCTCAGTGGGGTTACTATAATAGTTGACAGTTATCAGTAATATTTAATCATGGCGTGGAGTTGATTCAGGGTGACTTGTCTGTATCATCTTGGCCTATGTCTTTAAAATAAATCTGTCATGGATTCATAAACAAAGACAGAGGTCAGATAATGTTAGTTGTCAGGTCTGACTATGCCTTGACTTCCATTTTGAAGAGCAGAGAGACCAATCTTAATAAGAGAACAGAACTGCTGGATTTAAATTACATGCTTTTTGTCCTTCTCTTATTTGAAAATCCTGCCTGCTTAATTTGACAGTAATTTAAGCACTGGTGTTAAAACTAGATTTTCATTGCGACAGAAGGAACAATATCCCTGTTAAGAAGAAATGACTGCAATGATGAGGTGTGGTTCATTCATCTTCACCTTAACTGGGCTGTGTGACTGTGGATTTACATTTAACCCAGCCTCTTCCTATCGAAAATCTGTATCCACAAACAATGCGGTTTTTTAGGATATCTATGAAAAGATGGCTTAATTTGCATATTGCCTTTTAATTTTCTCTTTTGCCTGCCAATAAGTTGGCACATCTTACCCATGCTGCCCTAAGTCCTCCCTGGTGATGAGAAGGCAACTGGCTTTGTGGAAAACAGAGGGACACGAGGTGCTTTCTAGCAACTGAGGACACATGCGATAGGTAGCAGCCTGGAAAACGTTCAATTCCGACTCTTTTTTGGCCATCTTCCAGCAAGAAGATCGTGTCAAAGGCAGCCACCAGAATAATGCAGAGATGAGAGTTTGTGAAATGGAAATGCAAATGGGCTGTGAAGATCCCTCTTCTCTATTGTTCACCCCATATAAAGTCTCTGGCCAGTCTCTGAAAGGGAAAAAAGATATTTATATGAAAATACTATTTTAATATATATATGGTTAAATATTCATATATAAAAATGAGATATATGGACAATGTCTCAAGCAATTTCTAATACTTGATTAATTTCATAACAGGAAAGTAAAATTAGATGATGATATACTTTACTAAAGCTGTTCCATAGCAGCGAGCGTGATTAAGAAAGAGTAGTTTTCATCCTGTAATTTGTATTTTAAAATTAAATTTTAATGATGCGGTAATGCTGTCATTCATGTTTCCTATATTTTTAATAAGTAAATTGGTTATCTTTCTAATCTTGTTACAAACTGGATTTCTATCCTATGGCAAAACTGAAACTGGTGCTTTTCCGAATTACTCGATTATAGAAATTCAAGGGAAGATCCTAACAGATTTAATTTTCACTCCACGTTTAATCTTCCCATTTGTGTTTATTCCTGGTTCTTGTCTCTAAAATGTACCTCCTGGTGAACATTAGTTACTGCTGAACCCATATAAGCAGACAGTTATTGACACTGTTAAAATAAACTTGGAGTCTACAAAAGAGAGCTTGTTTAGACATTTTAATATATCTATTTGTCTTTGTATTTCTGTCAGTCAGTAAACAACATGAATAGCTCGCTTTTATAGACTGTAATGACTTGAGTGGAAGAGCTTGGCAATTTTTCAATTAATTCTATTAAATATTAGTGCATATGGCTGGCAAGATATTTACTATCAATCACTGGAAACAATCCTGGAGTAGATTTGTTGCACTAAATGCATGGGAATTGTGCGCTTTTGGGGCTGTGGTATCATCTAGTTATTAGAGAAACCGTCCTGAAGGGCACCTCTGGCTCGGCAGCACGGCGGAGGTGCCCGTTGCACTTTGAAATTTTGAATCCAGCGAAGATTCCGTGGCAGCTGGGAGGCCCAGCGGGGCAGGGGAAGGCATCGCCTTGGCAGGGGGATAGTTACAGAGCCCGGGTCCTGCTGGTAAGTTCACTCGGCTTTTGGAGCTCAGTCATTCTCGTATTGGAATTCACTCCTCTCTTTGACACCAGTGCCTTCTCCTGAAAAACAGAACGTTTGTGGTTTATTTCACGTTTTTGCCATGTGGCGCAAAAAGGAATTTTCTGCCTACCTGCTTTTTTAGGCAGATTTCTGTACGGTTTGGCGAGGTGTTTTGTGCGGATCCTTTATCAAATCTGTGTTTAGGAGAGCAAGCACACTACCACAATGGAAAGAGATGTGTGGGATGGTGTTAGATTATCCCAGTTCTGGAGGAAATACCGACAACCATAACTCTCTGAAGCACCAGTTCCATCCCAGACTGGTGTGCAGAAGGCACAGCTCATTGTCTCATAAGCAGAAACATCAGCAGAGACAAAACTGTATTCACCCATTGTTAAATTCTCTTGGTCTTTTTTTTTCCCACTTATGTCAAACTGGCTTTTCTTTGAGGAGCTCTCATTTGTCCAGAACTAACTTGTAAAAGAAGGGACCTGAGTTGACAGAATGTAAAAAGTCAGCAGAGTGTCATTCTCAAGGAAATGTAATCTCACTACTGTCTGTTATCCACTGACTTAGACTAGTGTTTGGTTCTAAAAAAACCAAGAAACTTATTAATTTATTTATATAAATGGATAGGAACACTACATATAATTGTAAGTCTTTGAACCTTTGTCCAGAAAAAATGTGTGCAGAATCATGTACGTGGAAGAAATTACATGCCTCATGGATGTGCACAATGAGTGCTAGAATAAAATGTTTTCTTAAACCTGCAGTGTTTATTTTACACAAATACTACTATGAGTACAGAAAAAGGGTAACCTTTCCTGAAGGGATATGTTGCAAATACTACAAATCTCCTTTGGAAACAAAGAAAACTTTTAAAAGGGTCTGAGATAGACAAATTTTTCCCCACGGCATTCGAAAGGCAGAAAGTGGAGCAGAAGAGAACTCTCAGCTGTTTAAAAAGTGGCTACATATGGTTCCCAACAAATCATGTAAGCTCAAATTTTGCTAGTTCTAAACAAAAACATCTAAACAAAGTCTAAAGAAAAATACCTTAGAAAAAGTTTAGTGGAAATGGTATCACCAGAACATGTACAATTATTTGGACTTCACATAGCACAGGATAAACTTGTGCTGGCAGAAGGTTGGATAATGGAAAGACCGGATCAGCTGTTTCCTTTATTAATTTCAATTCATTTGATTTTATAAAGGGCAAACTGATGGAGGAAATTCCACAGTCTAAATATTAGATGCTTCTTGGATCTTTAAATTTCATAGCTGGCAATAGATCTCCCAGTTTATCAACAGTTAGTTGTCTTAGAAATCCTCCCAGTGGTATATTCTTTTTGAAAGTGAAATCGTTGTGTTACGAATCCTGGACTGACATCTCTGAAACAGCTGTAGGAATGGGGTAGTTCTTCTTCTAGACCACCTAGTTAGTCTGTTTTTATCCTGCCTCCTAGGCTTGCAGACACAACTTAGTCTCTATGCCGACTCACTCCTTGACATTCTGCTGAGAATGACATTAGTAACGCCAATTCTGGTGATAGTTTGTGATGTGGATATTTATCCACTAAAGCTCTGGAACAAACCCATCAATTCACTTCATACAGGGTACAAAATGGCCATTGGGCAGCAATGACTTTCAGCCTTTACTATCTGGGGCCAGAAGTGAGCCGACGACCTTTACATAAAGGGCACTATTGCCTGTCAGAGCCATCATAGTAAACACTCATTGAAAATACCATTTTAAAACAGATGAAGATACACCACGGTCACTAATCAAAGAATGACTTTAGTGCCTCAAAAATGTGGAACAAGTTACAGTCATTAGAATAAATTACAACAGATTTCCAGCAGTCACTGAAGAAAAAGTTCAGGGGCCGTGACAGAACGAGACCTTGGGATGGGTTGGTACATTATTAATACAGTCTGTTCGGTCATGTTTTGGCAGTATGTATTTGCAATGGGTTCAAAGTACCTATTAAACATTTATGATTTTTTATAGGTCTGTGCCATACTTAGCACTGATCAGCATATTTTAAGTAAGTTGTATGTTTTGTTCCATTTTTTTTTTTTTGGCACGTGATTAGTATGCGTGTGTGTGAACATACATATATGCATATATATGTATACAGACATACATATGTATATATATAGAGAGAGTCTGGTTTTTATCTTTTCTACCGTTATACCATTGTTTGCATGACTTTTTTCCCCCTCCTACTTCCGCTGATCCCTGCTAAGAGTAGACCTTGGGGCAGAATACCTAGAGGTTCGCCTGCCATTTTGACATTCCCAATGATTCAGGAGGAATACCACAGAAGAGTTTCCCCCGTTCTGTTTCCTTACTCTCCTTCCTCCTTCCTTGCAGTTTCATTGCCTTTATGAATGGCAAACAGGTTTTTTACCCTTTTGGCTCTAATCCTACTGTCCCATCGTCTGTTGAGGGAGTATGCAATTCAGCTGATGCTAAGCAGCCTTAAATCATGGATTGCTTACTCAGAAGTCACCTTATATTCCAGACTTCAGCTGTAGTTGGTTCCTACGGCACGCTAAAACGTGCTGTAAACAGGTGCCCTGAAGTCCTGTACCATAGCCATGTGTTACAACACTTACATTTTAAGATATTACAGAGACCGTGATGCAGTGTGCTAATGGTACTGTTGCCTTTCTGCAGGTACCATTACAAGTCTGAATCAGGTTACACTGGATTGAACAGCACGTCCTGTCGTGTGCTCACCCCAGCACGCACCAGTGAGTTGTGCTGGATATGTCGAGATGGACATCAATTTTTTTATGTAAGAAGTAGAATGTTTTCTAGGATAAAACTGAATAGTTTGAGATGCTGAACCTTTTACCTATTTTGACAGCCAAATTAATATTATTCAAAACATTCATGACAGCCTGAGCATTCATACTTCTAGCTGCTGTGTGCGGGAAGGTAAAACACTGATGGTGTTCTGTGAGTGAATCAGAGTTTCAAATTATTTTTTTTATTAATTTTAAAAGTGTTTTAAATTGGTGGCAAAAGAGTTTCTGCCAAAAAAGGATGTGAGAAAAGCCTAATGAGTTCTCAAGTGGTGAGGGACACGTGTTAGATCCATATATTCATTGCACCACTACTAGAATTTAATGGAGAAGTGTGGGGAAATATGTATTTCCACCTAGTTAAGAGTCATTTTTCCAGTTGTGACGGATGGGAGTTTTCAGGTATCCAAAGCTAAGGAATATTTACTATCTCTGATTATCTAAGTGTAAGAAATCTAAATACCGTATTGAAACGTCTGAAGACTGTTGAGATTTGTATTCCTTCTTCCAAACAGTCCTTCCTGCAAAAATAAGATCTTATTTGAATATATAATAAAAATTGTAGTTCCTTTTTTGGAATGAAGACATCGAGGGAAGACCACGGTGGGAAGAAAGACATAAAAAGTAGTTTTAAATTAATTATTGTTTCCAGCTTTTGCATTTGAGGTTAGTGTTATTTAAGCAGATAAAGCTTTAAGATAAATGCAGCTGATGCGTAGCAGAGTTGTTCCTGAGTTTGACTGTGGCCTTGGTGCAAAATGTCAGACTTTTCATCACTTCATATAGCAGTATTTACCTTCCTGTAAGTAAAACCTTGATGTTTGCTGTAAATTGTTGTCATTCCAGGTAATACACTGGAGTAAAATGGTAGGGATCCAAAACGACTTCCTTTTGTTATTGTTCACCTTGCAAAGGTAAGTCTGTCTCCTATAATAGAGATTTTCAAGAGTTTATAGGTGAATTTATGGCAAGAAGTTGTCGTATACTTTTCTTTAAAAATAGAAACTCTTATTCATAAGAATTCAACTATCACACGTTAAAGTGAGTTATTACAGTAAACATGACCTTTCCTTATCGATAATAATAAAATGCTTCACAGCTATAAGTTCAGTTAGTTTATTCAAGTATCTAAATCCTTCCAAAGATGTGTGCCTTTTCAGTAACAGTTTTACGCTTTCATGGCTTATTACAGACCGTCTGTGTTGGAAAATGCCATGTAAGACCTTAAAAATCTGAGTTTGTGGCATTAATATAACAAAAAATTAAAACAGAGCTTCATGTTTAGTCTTTCCACCTGCTTTTACCTGGGAACAGGAGAAACAATGTCATTTCACCTCTGGAAAGTGCACATCTGGCTGATGGAACTACCTGCACGTGCTACTAATATGACAGATAACGTACTAATAAAATGGCTTGGACTGTATGAAATGGGATTGGCTACCAACAGTTTCCTGAATAAAGAAGGTTTGGTATGTGCAGCTGTTACATGGGCAAGACTTTTTCCTTTTAACAAGTAAGTCACTGTAATTAAAATAAAAATGAAATAGCTTTCACTGTCGTATGCTAAGAGAGTTTACCAAAGCAGTACCCTAACTGCGTGAAGGCAGAGGTAATTCTTTATCCATAAGGTATCTATGGAAATATGCCTATTCTTTCCCAAAGCAGAAAATGATACATTTTTTTAAGATTACATTTTCTAAGAAGGAAGATATTTTGTAATAGAAATGATTATGTAGTGTATAATTCATGGTTTCTGGGAACAGGCCATAAAAATTATGTCCTCAGTAGAGGTGGTCCAAAGGAGCCTTGACTTGCGTTAAGATCACCTCTATTTACAATATCTTTTTGATAATTCTATACAGATGAATGTTCACATGGAGTTTTCACAGGGAGAGAAAGAAGGACACTGTCTAGGTCTATTTGGGTTTATAGGTCTGTTCTGTGTTTACAGAGGAGTTTATTTTATGTTCTACTTTTAAAAAAATATCCAGTATGGGCTGTTTTGAAAACAAGAAAACGGTAATTAAAGGCATTGATGGATAGTTACATTAACAGCTCGTCAACAGCTAATCTAAGACCATCTGTTCTTTAGTGGCCTGAAAAGGTTAACAGCATATGGATTCCTCTACTTGCCACATACTATAGTATAGACTTGCCAGGACGAAGGGATGGTGCTATAGAGCAGGACTTCTGGCAAAGCACTTTGTGCTGGAGATCAGTTCATGCTCCAGAAGTGGCCACACAGGACACAGTTTTGCCAGGCGGGCATGCCATTAACGAGCATAATTTTTTTTTTTTTTGGCAAGGTGGGCTAAGCAGACTTAATCAGTGGTATATGTCAAGCTAAGAGACAGGTAACAGGTGTTATCGAGGTCATAGGCTTCTTTTTAGGTGAGAACTTCAGGTTGAAAAAAAAAGGAAAGATTTTAACAAATGATCAGAAAACACCAAGTATCTTCAGAAGAACTCCGAGGTGGATTAATGAACAATGTATTATTTATATTCTACAGAAAATGGATTTTTTTAAAAAAAATTCTGCTGTGTGTAACCGTTTTTTGAGACTTTGTCATAAAATGACTAGTGGGACAGAGCTGTTCTCTTTGTATGGAGCCTGGCAGGGTGGATTGTGGTTCCCAATCAACCAATTAGCTGTTCCTGTGAGGCATCAGTGTCAGGGCTACAGCTGTGCCTGTGCCCAGCTATGAACCCTGCTGATGGGGGTTCTGACCAGTGGGCAGCTGGGCCTTGAACGTGCCTCCTCCCTGTGGATGGAGCAAGAAGAAATAACTGTGCAAGTTACCGTCTTGGTTTTTTTTCTTTCCCTCTTTGTCATCAGCATAGTTTTCAGCACAGGGGAGAGAATGTGAAAGTATACTGGCCTAATTCAGAAAATGGATTCATGGTAAGGACACAATGATTCTCTGACTTTCATTGCCCTGGGGACATGGGGTAGGAAGAGTCCTTTTGTGTGTATATGTATATATATGTAAAATATATATAGTTCTTTATGGTGTTGTGAATTTGTAGGGTGAAAAGAAATTGTTTGGGTTGGTTGAAGTATCGTGGGGAAAGATTTCTCATTCTTGTGAGTATCTGGGTAGTAGGATAGCCGTGAAGAAACTGAAGTGAGAAGAAGGTAAGCTATGGTAAACGCAGGAAAACTGAAAAGGGAGTAAAAGGGACAATTGAGAAGCCATCTCCACGTGTTATTGACTTCCCCACAGCAAAGAAAGTTTTTTAGCAGATGAGAGCCTGCTGGCTCCTCATTCGACCATCTTGAGAAGAAAAGTGGTTGTACGAGTGCTTTGGGTTATTGCTCTCAACTAGGTAAAATACTCGAGGGCTTTTGTTTGGCTAAGATTACCTATTTGACTCTAATAAAGGTAAATTCACTGCAAGGTGGATAAGCTGTTTAGGAAGCTGAAGAGACGAACTGTGTTGCAGTGGCTATGCTTTTATCAGTATATAAAAGCTAGCTAAAACGTGTCAAGAATGTCCTGCAGCCTCCTCTGCAGTGAAAGCATGAACCTGGTATGGTACTTGTATACCGGAGTTAATGAATCTACATCGCTTAGGAAGTCTGGCGTGGACTTTGCCTCCATTTTAGTTATGGAAGCAACTGGCTTCTGGCGGCACTAGTGTTATAGTCTCAGTATAGCTGTCTCTTAGGACAAAAAAAAAAAGCAGCAAGTAACTTCTCACAGGATAGAAAATGGCAAATGTTTCAAATGTATTATCATAGAATGAAGTAGAGTAAAAGTCATTTAACAATGAATCCTCAAAAATGTCTCTGATCAATTTAAAAAAAATCACTAAAATATTTCTGAGTGGTTGAGCAACCTCTAGAGCAAGAAATAAGTCTTTGTCTCTGTAAAAAGAACTAAGCGAATGAGGATTATAAATTAGAGAAGTTTATTCCTAATAGTGTCATGAGAGGAACAAGCAGAAGAATATATTCCTCTGTCAAACATCTCGCGTATCTGCATTCCTATGGAAGATGTAAGAAAGAAACATGAGAAATAGACACAATAAGGAAGAAAAATGAAGGTCTTAGCACAGGGTCAAGTTTAGAATGTAACTGGTGTATGGAAACTTGAAGGAAGAATTCACGTGATATAAATCTTAAATAATATTTGAAGGAGTACGGCTTGCCAAAGAAAACAAACAAGGTGATATTCCCTTACAGTAACTCACTCTTATGTCTAGACCACAGACAGAGTTTAAGTGTCTGTAAATGTATGGCAAAGAGAGTAAGATTACTCTTGAAGGTGCACGTGGAATCCAGGCCCTCGAATGGGGAAGCCCGGGTTTTGGAGACTTTTTGTGAACAAACATTAAACTGCAGGTTTGTTAGTTCAGTTTAATCACCACAACGCGTACGGTTAGAACACGGACTGCATTGGCTTTCACTGCGTTTGGGCTTTTTTAAAAACAAACAAACAAAAAACCACTAGGTAAAAGCATAAATAAAATTCCATACTGAAATTGGAGAAGTTAAGAAAGGGAAGACTAGTCAAGGCAGGAGAGAAATTCGTGGGGAGGAATTTGTTGAGAGTATGCTGGTGGTATGCGACTTTGGAGGATGGATCAGGAGATAATAGAGTTCATGATCTTTAGTAAAGAAGGGAAGATAATGAAATAAAACAATAGATTTCTACAAACTTAGGTAAGTGGTGGGTTGTGCTTTGGGTGAAGCTAGGCTAGGTGAAATAGGGTTAAAGAGACTGCAAAGAAACACCAGGTTTTACTATTTTAAATTCTTTAATGGGGGAGAGGAAGAGAGAGAGACAGAAAGTGTAGCAGGAGTCCAATTTGGTTAAATCATTAGTTGTTAAATTGTCTTAAAAATGAAGTACAGAAGAACTAAGGTTACTGAGGGTGAATACATAGGTACAAAAATAGAAATCTGAGTGTATTAAATGAGAAGTGGCTAAGTAAAAGTATTCAGACATGATTTTTCTCTGCTACCACTAAGGAAAAAACAATTTTTTTTCATCTCTACTCAGTGAAGATGAAAAGTTACTGAGCAAGAAGCCTAAGAGTCCAAGTGTTTGATATGTTTTTCCTTCACTAGAAAGGCCAACTGTGATTACTTGAATGAGGCAATTAATTTTAATGCCAAAAAGGCAAAATAGGCTATAATAGAAGAACATAAAATAGTTGGGTATAATACAGATTTTCAAGTTACTTGGGCCCCATTAAATTAATCCAGCAGGTTGAATCAATCTCAGAGCTGGTATCAATTATCTCAGAGATGTTGGAGGAAAGGTGAGGCTGTGGAATATTGAAAGTGGCATCCGTGATGTTTTGAAAACATAAGAGCAGGAGGATTACAAGTGAGCAGCTTAATTTCAATTTCAGGAAAAACAGTAAAACAAGCGTGCTGCTTGTGAGCACCTACAAGAGAACAAGAAACCCTCAACATGGGTTTGTCAGGAACGAAGCCGATCTAGTTTTCTTCTATGGCAGAATAACAAGCCTTTGGCTAAAAGAGAAGCAGTAGATACACACCTTGATATTTAAAAAATCTTTTGGACTTCTGTAACATTCTCCTGAGTAGGCTAGAGAAATTAACTCAAGGTTAATGTGTAAATGCTTGGAAAAGAGCACTCAAAAATCACTTATCTGAGTCTTACTTTCATTTGGTAGGTTTTCTCAAGAAAGTTTCCTTAGGAATCTGAGCTGTGATCTGTTTCTGCTAAATTTGCTCATTAATGACGAGGATGATGGAAAAGATAATGTGCTTGTCAAATTTCAGACAACAGTAATCTGGGAAGGGTTGCAATCAGGATAGAAGGCAATATTTAATTCTTGATAGGTTAGAGGTAAATGTCTGAAAGAATAAAAAGCATAGAGAGGCCCTATGTATAGACAGTAATGATGAACTGCATGAAGACAACAGTAAGAAGAGTTGTCCAGTCGTCGTTCTTCTGGAAATGATTTGGGGGATATTTTGGATCACGAATTAAATAAGAGTCAATGATTTTGTACTATTTTATGGAAGCAAATACATTGAGATTACCAAGCAGAGCTGGCACTGTACCAACAGGCCTACTTAAGAGATGCCACACCTAGTGTAATGTCATCTGATCTGCTGGTTTTTCTTTACAATTTGCTGGCTGTAATCTCCAAGCAAATATGTCCCAATCGAACTCAAGTAGAAAGGACTTTTTATGATTAAAACTTTTATGAAAGTTGCTCTGCACCTTCTCCTTCCCCTTTCAGACCAATGGATCGACACGTGTGCTGCTTGACTAGCTGGAATTGCAGAGTGTCGCCCTATTTTGATCCTTATGGCTTAAGTTCTGCTATTGATACGTTATTAAGTGGATATTTAGTTAGTACATACTTGCAGTAAAATTTTTGAAAGGGCTGTAATGGCTTCAGTGAGACGCTGCTTCTGTTTGGTTCTAGAAGTCCTGTAGGTAAATATTCTGCAAGCTGAATTTCCAAGTACTCTCCAGTACCTGAGCTAACTTATGTGACCATCCTGAAAGTTCTGTTTGCATCTCCTGCATCAAGAGAAAGACTTATGCCAGTAAATCACTGCACATATAACACTATCACATTGTGTCCTTCCTGCTAGGGGGGAAAAATGGAAAGAATATTGTTCCAGTGATAGGTCCTTCATCTCTCAACTAGAAACTAAAACACAGCCCTGCAGGGAAGATATTGCTTTCATACCTAGCAAAACATAGCCTGACAGCTTTCATACCAACGGTTTATCTGGTAATCAGTGAGAAAGCCTAGTGTACCGTGTCATTCGAACGGAAATCTTTGACAACCTTGTTGTGTGGACCCCAAAGCGGTGGGTTTAGTCTCCTTTCCAAAGGATTCACTGTATTTTACTTTTCAAGTGCATAGAGATTTGTATATAATTAATGATTTAAATGACCAGAAAATGTAAAACTCAGTGTTCAGTATCTACTTGTAAAATCAAGTTGTTGTGGGTGTGTGTTTGCTTGTTGGTCTTTTTTTTTTTTTTTTAACCCATAAATAAGGTTACGGTTCCTATCCAAGCCCCTCCCTATTAAATTCTGGCAAAGTTCAGATCTGGATTTTGCATACTTTGGAAATCAAAGTAAAGGTAGGCTTCATTTATTTAGGGCCTTGACTGCAGTTTTTCATATGAAAGCAAATTCCCAAAGACAAAAGACAATGTCTTCATTATAGATTAACATTACCAAAATTACTGTAGAGTTGAAATAATTTTTGCACGAGGTTTAAAAGAAATAGTCTTGCAGGGGCTTCTGCTCTGACAGCTGAAATTTACAGTGTATATATCTGGAGTATACAGCAATATTTGGGTATTATAAACTTTTTCTAAGCTTGAAATCCTACATGAATGGCTTTAGCATTGCAACAGAATAGAAAAAGCAAACTAATGTAGAAATAGGGTCTGGCCTCAGAAAGACTTTACAACCACTTTGATTTAAATATGTTCAATATAATTATAGCAACATAACCTTCCAGCCTTCTTGCAGATGTCTCTAATTTTTAAGCCTTGGGCCCATTTTTCATTTGGAGTTTTTAAGGTTGTTTGACTTTATTTTTTTTAATAGAATGGTCATCCTCATATCTTAATAAAACAAAAATTGAATTATATGCACTACTAGGCAAGCATGACAGGACTTTCGCTAGCAGATGTAAGGTACAAAAACCTGTGGGAAAATCCTATTCATTTTAGGTTCCACTTGAGAACACTGTAGTGCACTGGAAATGGATTCGGTCTTAGCGGTACAGAAAAAGATAGAAGCTGGGGAACAATGGAAATCAATGATTTGAACCTAATTAAAAAGACCTGATAAAAATTTCAGAAAGCCAGATGGTAAAGTCAATTTCTCAGTATAATATCGGTGCAGAGAAAGAATATGATTAGCTGTTGACATTCTGCAAGGGTAGAATGATCTTATCGGCAAGGAAGTAAAAGTATTTCTTTAACAATATTACAACTATTGCACACCTGAGTTAATGTAAATCATTTACTTTCCAAAAAGTATGAGATAGAATATTTTTCTCAAATGTCATAATGCAAAACTCCCCATCTTGATACAAGCTTTAGACTTTGACTGCTGAAGGCTAGACACATAAATAAGTTGAACATCAAAGCTGAAATCAAATCTCAATTAAAGGTGCTGGAAAACATGAGCACTTCTGTGGGTATTTGTATCTATATTTGTGTTCATAGTTTTCAGCTAATTCTGCTGAATTAGGAGAAAATTTTGGAAAACGATGTTTCCTGTACCTATGTATAATGAAACATATGTCTCAGTGCCTTCAGCTGAGCTGTTCTGATTTTGTACAAAATGCTTAAAAAGACAAAATGAACAAATGATGTGATGGCCCAATAACTAAGATAATCACAGCAGAGAAAAGATTTCCATAATCTTCTAGCTCCTGCTCTAGCAAAAGCATTTAATAGAAAGGATCCACTTGGTAAACTGGCAGCATCCAGCAAAGAACAGAGTAAAAGGTGGTGATTTGGGAGGCAGAAGGTCCAAGTTCAAATCCTTTTAGAAGAGTTGAATCTAGGTCCTACGTAGGCCAGGCAAAAGTGGTCTGACCACGTAGCTCCTGAGTAAAAAAGAAGTTATGATCATACACCATTGTTTTCTGACTGTCTTCCCTTGAAGTGTTTGCTATACTAACGTGTAATAAAGGTTTTCATGTTAATTTATTGCTGTATTTAGAGATCTGGAATGAATGCCAGTGCTAGCTGGATTGTGAGCTGTTTAATTTTGGTTTAAAAAGTGGTCACCTGGGTGTTACTGATGCTAGGTTTTAGGAAAAGATGAGTGGAAAAGCTTTGTTTATTGCTGAATTAACCAAGCAGCAGCCGGTTCACTGCTGGACGTTCCAAACCCCAGAGACTTGATGACAGGCAGGACCATAAGCTATTGCCCCCTTCATGGTTTGTGTCGCAATAGCTCATGTACGTACACTCAAGCCTACTGTTGCAGCGTGTGTGGGAAATGACAAAAAGAAGCATTTGTTGATTGAATATGTTTCTATATGTTAAGTGGCCTGGATTTCAGGGGCTGGTGACAGCATCAGCTGGGATTATCGACTGATGCTTAGTTTCAGTCCAGGTGCTGGACACTTGAGCATGTTCAAGGTAGATTGGTCAATCTTTCAATTTTCCCTATGCTTGGTGAGTAATTTTTTTTTTTTCTGTGTAGAGCAGCAAAGACATGGTAATTATAACTTTTCTAGAGTGTTACTAAATGTATGACTATATGTGCCTTTCTTGGTGTTTTCATCCATAGAAAAGAAGCAGTCTTCATTAACTGCTTGCATTTCATACAGTAGTACTTTGCATCAAACTATTATCCATTTATGTGTCTGAACAAACATTAGTGTTTCTAACATAACCACATCTAGTCTTTTGAGTTCAAACAATATAAAACATAAATCACAGCTCTTTAAAAAAGCCTGAATAACTGGTCTCTGGTGACCTGCAATGCAGGCAGCTCAGGTATAAATTTAAGAAGAGATGAATCTTCCTTATACTGCACTAATTAAAGTAGCTTTGAAAACCTGGGCTAAAGATAAAACAGATGATAGAAATGTACACAGGTAAAATGAAAGCCTAACTAACAAGGGTTGTCTGTGGCACAGTAAAGCGTACAGTGCGGTGGAAACAGTTTTGAGTAACTGAGCATGGAAATCTTTCAGCTTAAATCTAAGGCAGGACTGCTGGCTAGCAAACGGCAAATAGCAATCTTCACAACCCAGCTTCAAAATCTAAAACAACCTGAATGATTCTGTTTCAATTGCACGTTCTAAATCAAGTGTCTTTTGAATACCCTCCCAACCCTTCCCCATGAATATTTTGACTATGTCTCCTCCATAAACTTTAAAGGGCTGGCTAAATATAGGATGTTGCTCATAGCAGTTATCGACTTGTGCCCTTTATTGAGATATTAGACTTCATTATGCTAATGTCTGAATTTATCGCTGTCCATGCTGAACATTTAAGCAGGAGTAGCTGTTCATATTAAGTGATAATTGATGAGTTGACTCAGGTAAGGAGTCTCCCTTAAAAGTGGTGCAGCTTGGGATAATCACTGTTCCAGTAACTGATCACCAACCGGTTACTGTGTAAAAGAGCTGTCATTAATACATTATTCTATATATAAATACAGTTCCCATTTTCACAGGGTAAAAATTCACTGTAATCACATCCCTTTTTCTATCCTTAAGACAATGTATAGCCATGGAAATCTCCCTACTGTGGAAATGTTACGTGTAGCAGCATTTATCTACTGCCTGCTAACTTTCTTACTTAAGAGTGAAAATAGTATGTGTTGTCTAGTAAAAACCGTACATATATTTTCCTCATGATATAGGTCAATGAGGTATTTCATAGGTGATTAGATTCAATCTCATCTTCCAGGATTTTGAAAGCTGTTTTTGCCTTGAATCCCTATTTCGTCCTGCGTAGATATGAAGACAATATTTGTAATGCAAATTACTAATGCAGTTTGTATTTTTGAAGTTGAAATAGTAATAATCATTCAGTCCTTGAAGTGAAAGTAATTTTTCAGCTGCCTTTGTTTCTTTAGCCTTATGTTCCCTCATCACATTGTGTATATGCTTGTTCTAGAGCTGCATTTCTTGATGCTGGAGTTAGCTCTGGTTTATTGTACAGCGCATCTGCAGCACTCCTGGGAGTATATCTGATGACCTCAGTACTGCATCAAAGCCTTAGTCTCTTGGGTCACAACCCTGCTTAATGTTCTTGTGCACACCCCTCCAGACTTCCACAAAAAACAGCACCGTGTGCTCATAAAAACATTTGTTCAGGGCATAAGCAACCAGAAAAGAAAAAGTAAAGCAGTCCAAAAAGTATTTGGGGGGATGTGGGGTGAGGCAGTGGTTTATGGTGTCAGCTTTTCATTCTATCTGCTCTCCATGTTGGTCTGTCATGACCAAGCTTATTAGTCATTATTGAGTCATATTAAACCCAAAATTAGCTGTTTATTGTTTGAGGAAGTAAAAAGAGGGAAAAACCCAAAGCTCAAGGTTGGAGACTGTATTTTAAGAACTCGGTTTATAATCCTGAAAAGAGACATTTTGATTTTTCAGATGGTGGTCTCTTTTACGTACATTAGATGACCATGGCATTATTTTATGACATGTAATAGCTTCGTATTATTAAGCTGTGATAGAATGTAATGAGAAAAAGTACAGACTCCCTTGTCCTGCTCAATGAGAGAACTTTTCTGATTTTGAAACTGGATCAATTGACAGCAGAGGAGCAATCCATTCTAGAAAGAGCCAAATAGGTCCCTGACAATAGATAAATGGATGCAGCCGTGAGGTAGTGCACACCATAGTGATAACAGTCCTTAACACTTCTGCTAACTTGGGGAAGAGAACAAGCATTTCAGGATCGCAGACCTTTTTTCTGTGCTTGGACGCAGGCCAGCTGCTGCCCATAGCTGTACAAAGTTCTGTCCGAAGCTGGCCCGAGGCCCTCTCATACTGTGCCTATCGCTAACTGGTGAGGAAGGTCCTTAAAGTGTGCACAGATTGCGGAAGGGAGAGCAGGTTTCGTGCTGGCACCACAGCTGTGTCTGGAAGTCTACTGCTTCTTGTTGGAGTCTACCACCTTCCGCCTGCTTGACAGCAGGGCTGCCACTCTAAGGGACCCAGGCGAGTGTCGGAAGGGGCCACAGGAACCTTAAGAGATTCAGTGAGGACAAATGTACTTGCAAAGCAAGAACCCCTTGCAACAGGACAGGCTGAAATATTACAGGTGTGAGCTACACGTAACTTCAGGTGAGAACTAGAGATGAGACAGAACTTGCGTTAGGGTGTATGATAGTCATACATATCTTATCTGACAATAGAGAAATGTGTATCTAAAAATAAAGAATTTTGTACGTCTGTTGGTTATTCTAACCATCACCTTTGCAATGATGTCAATAAAAATGGTCTGAAAGTGCTAGGTGCTGTCTTTTGAGGAAAACTAGGCTAGCACTGAAATTTGATATAACCTCCTGAGAATCTGCCTGATGAGAAGACCACAAAAGCACCCAGGTTCCTCCCCAAGACAAGAGCCCGCAGTAATTTTGGAAGGTTTCAGCATTGCATGGCAGAGGGTAGTTTTTTCTGATTTTTCTTCTCATTTAGGTGTCTTTGCTAGTCTTGCCAGTACAAATATCTGCCTGCATTTCCTTATCCTGGATAATTCTGTATGTAAAAAAAAAAAAAAAAAAAAAAAAAAAGGGGGTGGGAAGGGAGACATGAGGGGAAAGGGGTTTGCAGATCCTCTAGCAAAGAAGATTTTAAAGCTTAAATAACTGCAATGTGAACTTATTGCCACACGTAGTACTGCTTCTTGATTTATCACCTTGGAAACAGCCCGAAGTCTTTGTTGTGTGTAGTAGCTCTACTGTGATTTAAAAGGAGTAAATGAGTGAAACATATCTCTAATAAGATTTAACTCTTCCATGGGAAGAACAAGTAATCGGACATATTAATTGCTTGATTCTGGCCATGATTTTTTAAATAGAAAAGCCTTCCATGCGAATGAACAGATTTCTTACCACTCCATCAAGTTCCATCTTTATACTAGTAAATTTGTTCTTCTGCCCTTTCAAAAGCTTCCAGAGGTTTTACTGACCTACCAAATTGTCTTACAGCTATTTGATAGAAACTGTGAAAGTTTTTTCTTTTTTTTTTTTTTTTCTTTTTCCCTCATCTGTTATCTATTTTCTATCTAGTATAAACAGTAATGGCAGCTCCCTATAACTAGAATGTCTGTCCTTTTTGGAGAAAAAGCCATCCAGGTCCTTCCACCTGACATGTTAATAACTTATTTCTAGAGTAACACTTAAGTCATTTTTATCTACTGCAAAGATCTTAGTACTGATGGCTGGTTGCAGTAGCTAAGCGTGTATAAACTATATAGATCTCCAGACTCTATACATGTTGTTGCTAACGTTCTCTAATCAATGGGTTCTTTAGGCTTTATAGGAACTGAGGAATAGCCACTAAGTAACCTTTCACTGGATTATTTCTTGCTTTCCCATTATATTTCTACTTGGTTTTTTTTTTAATCCTTCTTTAGTACTGGAGAATCGACATTGATGAAATAAAAGGGCTTCTATTTATTAATCTAAAAACCTGTTCCCCAACTTGCTTTTGCTTTTAATTGTACGTGTTAAAGGTGTACAGTGGCACCAAGGGTTTCAGCCCATGTCATATTTTATTGCTGGTGACTACTGGAATATGGAAAAAATAAATCTTAGATTTCTTTCCTATTTTTTTTAAATTTTATTTTTAGAATGGTGGTTAAATTATGTTGTGATTCACAAGCATCTCTGATAAGGGAAATTGAATAATAAATTTCAAACCTACAAAATACCCTTGTTCCATGTTCTGAAAGTAAATTGTTTCCAAATATCACTGTACTCTCTTAGTGTTACAGGATGGACTGTATTGCTCATCCTTTTCTATATCATATTCCCCTTTAAATAAAAGAATTCTAGTTACTAAGAAAAATTAACAGCTCTGAATCTTTTGAAACTTACTGAAGGAATTGGTACATGCTTGAGAATTTATGCAACAGAATGTTAAAAATAAATCAGTAAGAAAATAGCAGCCATGTCTTTTCAAAGATGCAAGACATATGAAGTAGGAAAAAACCCCCCATATAGCCATTGGAAGAATAAATACTTGGAAATAAGATGACTGCATACATGTGAAGAATTCATTAAAGACCTTCTAAAATTGTAGGATTTTAATTTAAAAAGGATTGTAACTTGCAGAAAGGGTAAAAGAAAAACAGGTACCTAGACTGCCCTAAGGTAATGACTATAGCACTGAATTTTGGTAGGGAAGTAATGTGGAAGTGAGAACTGATGACCAACTGTTCCTACAAGCTCGTGTTTTGTCTGTTTTCTAGCTCTTTCATAGAATAAGCATCATCCATTCACGTTGGGCCTTTGTTTCCCGAACATTTCATAAGGAATTGATCTGTTCTCTCCATTTCAGAAGTGACTTTGTGGTGCAAGACAGAGACTCAATCAAAAAAAAAAAAAAAAATCAGAGAAACTAACAGGGCATTAAAAGAACGTGACGAAGTGAGAAAAATATTTACTGCCTCAGTAAAATGATCTGATACTTTTGGCTGCATTTTTAGATTTTGTATTTATGCTAAAGGAAAAGAAACTTTAGATGAGGTGCATGGTAAAAGTTCGGGCTTGTTATCAGACTTTGAAAAATGAGATGTCCAGGTGAGGACGCATGGGTGTAAATAGTCCCTTAGAGCATGTAGCAATATAAGAGAGAGAGAAAGGAAAATAACGAAGCCTTCAAAGTAAACGGTGAATACTCCATGTTAATGATGATAGCTTGATACTTCTTCTCAGAAAGAAATGGAAAAAAAAAAAAAAAACCAAACCAATAAACCACCAAACTTTTTTCTACTCACAGCTGAAAGTAAAACTAAGCGAATATGGATTTTTTATTTTGCGAGGGAAAATAATGGAGTATAACAATATAGCACAACATTAAAGCCAGCCAGGAAGCTGATGAATCTGGGTTTAGTGAGGAACATGTTACTGATATTGGTTACAGTTGTAGATACTTAATACTTCCAAGAATTATCCCCATGTAGCTATTATGATTCTGTCAGTGAATTGATCCTGTATTTTGTACCAAATCCTGCAGATTAACTCAGTTCACGTTGTATCAGTTCTTTGTGCAGAATAATGGTCTTTGTCTACCTCCAATATTTTGTAGAACTGAGTACGTGAAACAAAAGGTCAATCAATAAATATTCTGTGAGTTTTGTTTCTTCCTCTTGTTTTTCTTGTCTTCAAGTGAACTGAACATTAACAAGTCCAAAGCAGGAACTGAGTTATTAGAAGTGGTTTCATTCTGGACCCTAGTCTAGGTTCTTTGAAAGGAACACAGAGAGATTTTCAGAAATTCCTTAGAGTCCATTCTTTGAAAATCAAACTCTTTTAAAGGATTCGAAGGTTTCTGCCTTGGGTGTTATCCTGCAAATGGCACCTGCAGTTGAAGGAGCCTGTGGAGTCTGAATGTTCGGACGTAACGTCAAGCCTGAGCATTTCATCTCGTCCTATCATGAGTATAAAGCAGATGCCTCGGAAAATTACTTGAATTATGCAACCTAATTGTTGGATGGTGTTAGATTATTTGGTTTCCACTTGTGAGTCATTCACAAATCAATCTCAAATTACACTGGAACACCAGTGATTAACTGGCGTATGCTAAACGGTGTTAACTTACCACGACTTGCCAAGTGTTCGTTTTGACACAAGTTAATGGTCTCTATTTAAATCTTGCCTTATTCTGCCTTTTCTTATATGACTGACAAGCCAGGAAATAGCCAAAAAAAGTCTGTCTGTGTGTGGGAATAGCTAAAAAGTTGTGGTGAGCTGTCATCTTTGGAGCAGAGCCTATCAATAATAAATCCATGGTAATAAAATAAACATGTTAGGCCCAATGTTTTCATTTTCCAGAAGCTCTGCATAAAGAAGCCCGTACTGCTTCTCTGAAAGTATGTTTAACTACAGCTCCTCCAGCTAGCCTGGCACGGTGCTGTTGGCTCAAAGCACTGCAAGAAGCCGAGTCTCAAAAACTGCTCAAGGAACTTGGGCCAAGCTCAGGGATGCGTGCGTGCAGGCTTGTGCTTGCGTGTCTGTGCGCGTTAGAGAAGCGTTTATTAAATAAATCGAAATACCGTACTTTGGTCATACTTAGCATTTTCCCCAAGTGATGGTGTAGGAATCCTGTTAAACAGGCTAAATGGCTCTGAACGGATTGAGCAATCGCAGCACAGCTAATTCAGTGCTGTTCTATTTTTCCTTCCGATAGTTTTCACAGAAGGAGGATTGATGTTTCTTACAGCAGTTTCTCTTTCGTGTCGTTTCTGCAATCTTTACTGATATGAATTAATATTTAGCCACTTCTCTTTTTACTAAATTTTGTTACGAGCGTGTAGTATCAGAACGCCCCTTGAGCACAATCCTTCCAAGTGCAAAGCGCCGCGTATCTCTAATTCCTCTGGTTTTCTCTGTGAGCTGAGGCCACTCAGTACTTTGAAAGACTGTTCTTTAATGCTGCAAAGCCCTGAATTTAATATTATTTTGACCTTTTCAGTATTCTGGGTTTAGAGTGTTCGCCATGCTACAGTATTTCACACAGTGAATGAGTGACTACAATTTTAGGATTTGAATTGGGGATTTAAGTAGGCGAACCAGAATAAATTTCCTTAATCTGCGGATGAGATAGTTGAAATATTCATGGTTTCCAGACTGTAATTTTCTCTTTTCCCTCAACAACTCTTTTCTGCATAGTTTCTTCCTGGAAATCAGAGTTTTTATTTAATTAGGGGTGTTAAGGCTGTATACAAAAATTTTGTCATGTTGCTGACATACCTCTATGTATGTCATAGGCCGACTAGCAGGACATATTTTTTTCAATACTTCCAGATCTACTTTTGATACTTCCACTTGCTTTTGGAAGCCGCCAGCTGTTTATCTTCCTAAAATGTGTAGGTATAGATGACTAGTAACAGAAGAATTCATAGTTGTACCTGGCAAATTGCACATAGACATACACAAATCTAACAATACGCAGTTCAGACTTATTTAGGGCGTATGTGTATGGATCCTATTTCTTGGTCTTCCTCTTCCTACCAATCTTGTATATCAAAAATCAGTGGGATGATATTGACATTAGGATAAATCCTTCAAATTCATGGAACAAACATTATATCTTCTTTAGATCTGTAGATGGGGAGACTTTTGATTTCCCGCAGCTTACTTAGCTTTATTTGGTTTGGTTGTTCTTCAGATTTCCTTAAATGTATATGCATTTGACTTTGTATTTTCTGGAATGTTTGGGGGCAGTGTTCGGACAAAAGAAATTTAATATACAGAAGTATAAGGGAAACATTTAAATAGTTCTTGGTGGTTGGAGAGGTCGGGAAAATATTTACCTTTGAATAAGTACCTATGGACTAAATATGTACTAAACTAATCATTTCAGTTGGCTGTGACTTGTACACCCTTCGTGATTATACACAAGGTGATTCTGGGGTCAGCAACTGTTAGGGAGTCCCTAGAAACTGTTCGCTGACTGATCTATATGTTATTAGGGCACAAATTGGAGGAGGTCGTAGAAAAGGGCATTCGTTGTATCACAGGCTGTAGGGAATTAACGCATCTGTCTCATTGCTGAATCAATCATCCCTTCTCCAACCAACAAAATTCAATTAACATTTATGAATTATTTAGCCACACTGAAGTCTTAAATAATATTTGTGTTCTGGCCTTTTTTTTTTTTTTTTTTTTTCCCAAGGAATGTAAAATATTTCTTCTTTATCATCAAACTCAAATATAGATCGTAATTTTCTATTTCGCTGTTTTAAGAAGTATCTTCTTAATCTCACCTGATTTCGATTGAAGAATTTTACATACTAGCTACTGCTTGTATTTAGATTACTAATGGCCTCAGGAAAAAGTCAGTGATTCTCTGCAACTTAAATGACAGATTTTTTACTTTTTTTACTCAATGTCAACTTTTTTTAACAAAAGGTTTTAGAACTATAATGCTACCAGATAAATTACAATCTGCTAGTTCAACCCAAGAAGAAAGGAGTTTGAACAATGTTGCCGAAAAGTTGTGAGAGTATTTATGTCTTTGACAGAAGAGTTTAATTCTCATCTGAGAAACCAGGCTAGAGAGAGTGGCTAAGAATAAAACAGGATTAACTTGTAGACAGGAAATCTTATTTTTTGAGTGCCTCAAAATCTGAAAGATTGTCAATCCTTCAGTCACTTCCTGCACTGTTCTTAATATGATAGTGAAGATCTAGTCATCAAAACTGAGACACAGGAACTTGAAGGCTTGACAAGCCGATCAAGATCATGAGAATGTCTTTTGCAAGTGCTCAATGAAAAACATAGGCAGAAAGGCTTGAGGGATGAAGAATGAGACTGCATGGGCTAGTTCTTGGCTACTGTTGTTAATGGTGGTGTGAAAGGATAAAAAGTTCAGCGCAACTTCATCACCCATCTGCGTGTTCAAACTCATGGGTGAGTACTGGAGCCTGCAATAACCTCGTGTTGCTATGCCTACACTGGCATTCATTCCTGAGCTAGGTGCTTTATATAGTTTAAAGCCAGTGTGGGTATGCGTGCAAAAATGAAAATCAGAGCAAGGAATAGTGTCAACAGCATCCCTAGACCTTAAATCATTTATGCCAGGATTTGTCTTCTCAAGTATTTTTGCCGTTCCGGTTATACTGTCATCACTTCTGCATGTAAATGAGTTATCCAGCACCTCTGTACTCTGCCTTCATTTAAGCTTGCACAATATTGCATGACAGCCTCTCTCCTTGAAATACCCTATCACCATCAATCAGGTATTTTATCAGTCCCCTCTGATTTCTCTTGAATTTCTTTAAGCTGATTTAATATTAAATTTCACTATGATTTCTTACTGCATTTTTTCTATTGACTTTAATTAACCATCTGAGCCTTGTGGGTCAGGATAACTTTTATTAAAATTAATAAATGGATGATCCTTGCAGATCTGCTTATAGTTGCTTGTAGTTTCTCCTGGTTTCATCAAAGCCAAAGACTCCAAAGATAGAACATAGTGATAAAATAGATGGTAAATTTGAAAACTGAAGAATTTATGACATGAATTTCAAATGCAAGTTGCTACATTTTTCTTAAGAAAACATAGGGACAGCATTACCAAGCAAGCTGAAGAGATATTTTTGAAAAATCTTAGTCAATTGCACATCAAACTTAACAAACGTGATTGGGTAAGATGGGAATTTACTTACAAAAGCACAGAAATTTCCACTGAAACTTGGCATGTTGATTGTAGGTGTTGAATAATTTAGAAGTCTCAGCAGCGCTGCCGATGCTAGGAAGCAATGCTAATTCCGAAATGTAAGAATGTGCCATTCAGTACCTTTGATTTTACTCTCTGCTCTTACAATGTTACCTTTCAGTGAATGAAACTCAGGACGTATTCTTCTAAGTGTCAAAACTGTGATAGAATGGCAGCAGGTATCATATTAATAATGTACTGTTGGAAGTCCTTTGTGTTGTACAATACTATGAGCTTAACTCTAAAATGTATTATAAATGTAGAAAGAAACACACACTTTATCTTCTTCCCTTTCAGTAGTTTCCCTTGCATTATATAAACAATAGTTGGAAGGGGGAAATAATTGCATTTGATGGGGGTTATTTTTCAGTTGCATGCAGATTTTTCACTTTAATTTTTAATACAAATAATTGCATTGATATTAGCTATTAAAAGTAATGCTATACATTCATTTTTTTGTTAATTATTGTCGACTGTGACCTTGCAGATAAAGCCCACTAAAAGCAGATTGCTTCCCTTTTCTCAGCATCCTTATATTTTTCTCAACAGCTTACAACTGTAACGTGTGTTCAACAATATAAATGTTGTACAGATGTAGTTTACATGCCAACGTTAATTATTTGATTAGTTAACTAGCAGTTCGAACGGCCGTTATTAGTGCAGTACTCAGTTAAGATTTCTGCTGTTACTTATAACAGTTCCCCAGGTTTTCTAGAAAGAACACACTGATGTATTACAAGAACGTTGGTTCTAGTAACCTGGTGATCGGTTTTGGCTTTCTTTTGGCATGCCTGTGGTAATTTCTTGTGAGGCGAATTTGAAAGTCATTAAGAAATAGAAGCCTGTACTAAAGTCAGCAGCAACTATAAGGGATAAACGAGTGAAAACACCATTTCCCATTGCTTCTGAAATTTTCCATTCAAAACCATAGTTCAGTAACACTGAGCTAGCCTTGCAATAAAATCCAGGGATACAGACTTCTTGACAGCACTTAAAAATCTGTCTAGATTTTATACCACAGTTAAATTTTCTGATGCAAATATTCACATACTTGTTAATATTGCACGCCTGGCCTAGGTTAAGTGATGCGGAATTACACTGACAAAAATGAGGGTAGCTTTAAAGTCAAGTGTGTTTCAGCAGCTGCTGAGCCAGACCCGTACCTTCTACGAGGGCTAGCCCTTTCATTTCAACAGAGGTTTACACATGAATAAGGAGAACTGGACTTTGTAGGATCTGGTTGCTACATCCTGAAAACAGGGCTAACCACCCTTTTTTCCATACCGATTTCTGTTTTTAAAAAGTATTTAAAAATGTATGGACACTTAGAGAGCATGACCATGAGGAAACATTAATCATCTTAGATCTGGTACAGAGCCTATAGATTTTACAGTGTGAATTAGAGAGTCAAGGCCACACATTGGCTCTGATACCTAGCAGAAACAGTGAATAATTGCCTTTTAAGAGAATAAAAGAGTTCTGTGGGAAAGGTGAACACTTACATAAGTTTGCATCAAAATTTTACACTTTGAACGCGTGGCCTTTATCTTCTGTGACATTGCAGTGCTTAAGCTAGAGAAGGTTACGCAATAGCCACTTGACCACTAGACGGAGAGTTGTTAAAACAAGCTAAAAGCAGCTTAGGCCAAGGAAAGCTTGGGTAAGTTTTGAGATCCTGCACTGCCAGGCCAGTGCAAGCCCTCTGCCATCTCCTAATATCCACAAAACCCTATTTACAAGGCTGTTTAGCTGTACTTAAGGCTGATGCCAGTCTGATTGAGTAAGCTGAACGACATCGAAGTTTTTCAATCCAGGGAGAGCGTCAATACTTTAAAGTGAATTTCCAGATCTTTCACGCAGTACCCAGTATTACAGTGCAGCTCTCCAGGGTGTAAAAGGAAACTGTATACGTCCAGTTTAGGAGCTTACGAAAGATTTATTTGTGGAGAAAGAATTTTCTGGTAACGATGGTTAAGCCGCCCAACTTCCTGACTGAAGTAAATGGTACTGAGCCTAAACACTTTAAAGTTAAAAAAAACCTAATAAGCACCACCTAATTAAGAAAGTCTTAAGCCCGCTTCATTAAAATAAGTCTGTTTGAATAAAAAGTTTTTAAATGCTGTACATACAGCAGAAGATGTGACCAATTTTCACAAGATCGAATAAGGTTTATAGGATTGTCCTGATGCAGCAAATACAGTTAAAATTCCCACATTCCTAAGTGTTATTCTTCAAAACCGCTAAAAGCAATCGTATCATTTAGAAACATATAAATGCTATAAATTTGAGGAACATGCTGCCACTCCAGATACAGTGTCTCTTTCAATCTGAGCTAAATAGGTTATGTCAGTGCCATCTCTTGAGAGCGTTCCATTTCCCCTTCTATTCTTCGAATGGTTTATTTTCTGTGCCTATGGTTATGACACAGAGATTAATAGAAGCACTCTGACTACAGTAGTAGGTTCTTCTTCCAACACAGGCAATGCTACGGAATCTAAAACCAAAAGAATCCTCTCAAGGAACAGAAACAGATTTTGAAGAGTAATATATACTTTCAATGCTTAATTTTTCCACTAGAACATTTTATTCTATTAATAATCTCAAACAGTTTAGGATGGTTTGTTCAAAGCATACTTAGCTGTCAGAATACCCATGAGGTAAGATCCTTTTTTCCAGATCAACAACTAGAAGCATAGAACTTCAGCAACCAGATTGAAGTATGCCAATAGTGAAAAAGCCTTACGAAAGGGACTCTCCTCCCTCCCTCTACCTCCCACTGTTTAGATTATTATGGTTTTTATTATTACTTGTATTTCAATCCTTGCCAGCTCCACATTTTGAGTTGTGATGAAGCACAAACAAGGAGTTATAGTATATATTTTGTATATAGATAGCTATAGATAAATATATGTATATGACCTGCAAGGTGATGAAGTGAGAAATTAAACAATCTGAAATGTTCCCACTCAATGTAAATGCTAGAGGGCAAATTGTTTCAAATTCCAATATGTACTCTTTCCTTAGGGCTTCTAGTGTCTCCTATTGTGTCATTTTAAGAATGCCATTATAGGAAAAGCAGAACAACCCCCCTGAAACGAACATAGTAACCTGTGGAGTCGGACAGAAATTAATGCAGGACGTCTTTTAAACACCGAGATGTAAGCGTATGTGCTAGGTGACTGAAATGTAGCTCTATTTATTGTAGTTTTAATCTTCTGGGAATTCATCAGCGTCCCTCTCAAATGCTTGTGTCTAATCCTGACTAAGAGAGCAAGTAAGAAAGATAACAGAAGCGATTTACTAGAAGAAGATATTTTCCCGGGTTATGCAAATGCAGCTAAGGAAAGACTGCGTTCTTCTGGGTTTCCCAAGTTTTATTAGAACAGAGGAAAGATACAGAAAAAAATACAGGTCTCCACCTTGAAAAATCCTTTCTTATGAGGATGAATGTATCTCCTAGACAGGTGAATAACGGATGCGATTCACTACTATTGCACAATCTCCTCATCACAGATTATAGTGAACCGGCAGGAAGAAAACTGTTCTGGAGTTGGTTTATTAATGGATTAGGTGAACTACATCTTTTTCTAGTAAATCCTATTTTAGTAAGACAATGAGGGCGGCTGTTGTTGTTAATAGAGAAAACAAAGGCAAACAATTAAAATCTTAAATGGTCCCTGCATCATGCTCACCTAAGTTTGAGTGCTTTCAGTAAACCCTCAAGAACGGCGGCTACTCAGGGATATGAATGTCCTGAGTGCTGGATAGAAAGTCTGTAAATAATACTGGAAATGTGTTTTCAACTGAAAAAATACAGTTTTCACTCATCCCTATTTGCTCATTGAAAGTTTTAAAGCTGAAATTCCCAATGACTTTATTGTTTGTCATATACGTTGTTCATATATATATATATATATGGACATTTTGTCTGCACTCAGAGGAAAGAATTCAGATTGAATGTGTTGCTGTCTCCTAACTGGCCACCACTGAAAATTTTATTTTCTACGGAGCGTAATATGAAGACAGTTAACTGCTTCATCCTGGTGCTCGTAGAACGTTTACTTTCTCTTACTGTTTGTGTTGCTCGGCCAATGTTAATATTTCTGGTGTAGGAACTTTGTCGAGATGTGCTCACCTAAGGTAAGAGAACTCGTGGAAGGCTTAATACTTGGGATTTACAAAACCCATTAAATATAGGGCTTCCAGAGCATTATTGGGTCTGTTCTGAAATCTAAAATCGACTTTATTCATTGCCACAGCATAAAACACATTTCTGGAAGTTACAGATGGTCACCAAATTGACAATGCATTTACTGAAGCATAAATTTCCAACCCACTGAAACTCTGCTTCCCATGTGCTCAAGAGACTCCTGGAGTAACACAAAGAGACAATATGCACGGGTGTGCAAGCAAACATATGATGCACACGGCATATGTTACACCTTAGCTTCATATTGAGCTGAAGGGAATTGATAGAAAAAAAAAAATAATGCTTTTAGCAAAAGGTCTTTTTGGTACAATCAAAACTTTCTCCATCCCAATAGGATGGGCTAGAGATACAGCTATTCAGATCTCCATTTCATGTGATGCGCACTGTACTGCCAGCCACATACGTGGTAAAGGTTTCTATAGCTTCCACACAGCTCCCTGGGACTATAGTCAATGCTGAGACCAGGACCTTTCTTTGTGACTATAACTGCCACAGTTCTGTTCTAAATAATGACATTCTAGGCTTCTGATATGTTGCTTTAAACTTTGCAAGGGTGTACTTGCTCTCCAAACATAAATCCATGTTTACAAACATAGTGCATATGGAACGTACTGATTGACATTGGACTGTAAATGAAAACATATGGTTCCTCAAGCCAGTGCAGGTAAAAGAGTGTTTTACTTCATAATGTCAAAGTAGCGTGCAAGTCCATTCATATATCCTAGGTTTATATGTTGATTATGAGAAACACGCCCACTATCATATATTTATGTCCATACATGTGCTCCTCTAACATTAACGGGAATGTGTGCTTCCAAATTCTACATGCAGATATTTATTTGTCTTATTCCTCTGGAACGTGGTTTAGAAATTTGGGCTCTGCTGAAAGTTTGGTGCTTAACCATCTGGTTTTAATTGTCCTGCTCTTTAACTGATATTGCTGGGTTATTTTTCCTGTGCTTATTTTCTTACACGTGTTCTTTGGTGTCAAGGCTGAGGTACAAGGAGAGCAAGGGAACAAATCAGGTGCCTGAATACAGCTGTCTAGTGCCTTCCACCTCCTCTCCCATAAAGGCAAGGCTTTCTTGTATGTCATATTTCACATGTTCCAGACCTGCTCCTGTGACCGAGATACCACAGGGTGTCTAATACGGCACCGTGTGCCTGTATTTATGGGCCAGTAATGCTTGTAAAGTAGCAGATTGTTTGACTTACTCATTCCTGTCACTTCCAGTTGATCTATGGGGTGCTGCAGTTGTTGTTACTCTTAGCCCTGAATGCACATATCTGCCCTTCTAAGTTTGGCCCCCCCAGAAGAAATTCTAGGCAGATCAAAACCCAAAAGAGGAAGAGTCAGAAACAAATGGAATACAGGGAACTCAGGAAGAGTTGCCCAGTACTGTATCTTACGATAAACTGTGATGCTTTAGAGTGACGAACTAACTCAAAGATCTCTTTTTGTTTCTAGAACAGAGGACAAACCTTACAAATCTGAGTGTCTCTCTCTGTTATCTCAAAACTATACAGGCCAAAGTCACTGAACAATTTCTGAAATTGTTTAGAAAAAAAGCTACATTTTGGTCTAGCGACACAAAATATTAGAAAAAGAGGTATCCTTTCTCTTTCCCTGGAAGATCACCAGTAATAGCTCTCACCCAAGATACGAGACACATAAGTTCAGTTCTTGGGAGGCCAGAGAGTCATTGTCTATAAAAATCCTCATCCAAATCCCCTCTCTGAACCAGGTGGAGAGTAGGTTTTTGTGTGTATATTCCACTACCCAGTTAAAGAAGTTGTAAGTAATTTCAAATGGATTTTTCTGAATTTTTATAGCTGGAGCCAGCAAATATATTTGTATAAAATATTTATAGAATCTCCAAGCCAGAGAGGGAATAAGTCACTAACTTGGTAACTCACCTGGGAAAATGGGGCACGTAGCTATCGGTCTCTTCTCCAAGTCTTAAAGATTTATGCAGGGTGGAATAACTCTGTATAAGATAATAAGAAAAGCATGCCTCCATAGTCCACCTAGGGCACTTTCTCCAGAAATAGCAAATGTGAGCTCAGATCTGTGCAGGCAGAGGTCTGCACTGAGGCGGAGTCTCTTACGGTCTTGGAAATAGCTCTATGGAGTGAGCTGACAGAAAAGACGCGCCATCAATACCAGCTTTATGAATTTAGTCCCTTGTTTTCTTTTCTAACAGGTGCTCAAAAGGCATTTTTTCATTTAGGTACAGATGGAAAGCTTGAATTTATTTAATTTCTGTTCATTTAAAATCCTCATTTCATGAGGATCTTTTCCAAGCATTTTTTGTGCCTCCGGTTTAGTGGCGCAATATTAGTTTCAAATAGGTTCCACTTTTGAAAAGAATGGCCTCAAGCTCACCTATTTTTAGGACACCTAGTGAAGACTGCCAATTCAGATGGTTATTGTCATGATTCATAAGGAACCTGTGTTCTTTTTGTCCAGGGGTTTTCAAAAAAATTTTAATAGGGAGCTCGATGAAGAATGGAGTCTATCTCTTTTGTTCAGCAATAGTGTGATGGTGAAGTGGGTTTAACGACCTGCCTCTTTCTCACACACATTTCTAATTGCCATTTAGACTAGAGAAAAGGAGAGAAAACCAGACAAAATTATGGGAATATTCTGACTCTTTAATAACTGCTTTTCAAACTATGGTACAATTGTTTCTTAATAATAATAAATAATGAATAAGCGGCAATAACAAGATATACCTTGTGCTGGAACAGACATGGTATAACTTTAACACTTCGTAGACAAGGAAAAGGTAAGCATCCAGTCTCTCCGGAATTGCCACTCTTTTGGATCATCTGGCAGAAAGTGCTATACGAGAAGCGCAGCTGGGTCTTTCTCTCAGGAGAATCAGATGAAATACCCTGATGTCAGACTCAGCTGGCTGAAAAAAATGCATGCCCAGAGTTGTCTCCCAGTTGCCTGCAAAATGCTTTTTTAAACTATCTTGCACTAACTGGAATTAGTTCAGCATTTCAGACTGATTAATAAGTATTTTAATAATATTCAAAACATATGCCAGCCCCAAAGAAATACAGAGACGTCATGAAAGCTGCTATCGGAAATACCAGACTCTTAAAGACAAAAAGTGATAATTATTTTGTAGAGAACACCGTGACAAACTACAGTAATTATCACAATTTCTATTTTATAACCACCAATACTTTAAGCGCTTATTGCTATGCAGTGATACAGAAATTAAAATACTTACTAAAGATTAGTGTTTTAATTTAAAAAATAAAAAGGGAATAATCTGTCATGTTTGACCACTCGATGAGCTTCCTTAGGCCCCTGTCTTGCAAAAACATGCACAAGTTTTTACCTTGATGCTGGTGATCGGTAATACTGAAAGCTAAGAAAACGTCTAGCTCAAAACTTCAGAGAAAAGCCCATGGTGGACTCAGCTAATTTAACTTTTTTTTTCTTTTTTTTTAGTTGGGTTAAGTTGATCTTCTCTTTCTCCTAAATCACTTTGTCTGGTAGTTTTGTGATAGTGCAACACTCATGTTGTTTCACTTCATAACTGATTTGACTGGTAGACATGCAATTTTCACAGGTGGGAGAAGGTGCATCGGACAAGTGCGGTATACACTTGTTGGGGGTGTTAATCCAGTTAGTTCAGTGATGGAGAGATTGTACTGGCCAGACTTCATAATGTACGTTATAGCATGTAATTCATACAACTGTGCTGTAAAGTCTTGTGGAGTAGTGAAAAGCCTATATGCGTGAAATGGGAAGTATACCAACTGGGAAATTAAAAAAAGAATTCAAATGGCTATATAGATATTTTTAAAAACTCACAAATGGGAGAAGAATAAAGAGAAACTTCTTGCTGTTTGGTGAAGATACCACTGTTTGAAATTTAATTATTGTTTGAAATGCAGATTGAAATCAATAGCGTCAACTTCTCATTCCATAAAGCTTTATAAATTAAAGCATGCACTGAAATCTAGCATGTGTTTAGGAAATATATCAGGGAAATCCACGAAGATTTCTGCATTGCAGATCCTTCCAATGTTATGCTCAGAGCACATGGTCTCTTAAATTTCAGCATTAGAAAAAAAACAAAGCCAGAATAAAAGTGGAAACTTCAATGCAGCTGACCTCAGGCTCTCGAGTTATTTCAAAACAGACTGTGTTACATTACAAAAGCGTAGCCACTACCTATCAATCAGCACGCTGTGCAATGTAACTGGTTGCTTTTTTGAGCAAGTGCAAGAGCGCTTGAGTTGCATCAGGAGGTGATGGTAGATGAGGAAACTAGGGTTCTGTACACAATAATGTATTCACTCTGCATATTAAATGTACAAAGCTTCCTTGAAAATTCTTAAATCCTCACCTGAGCTTTCCTGTATTGTGTCGCTGCGTTGAATAGGTCTCAAACTAGATTGCATGACAAAAAAAACCCTTTAAGAATTCAGAGATGGAAAGGAGTAAAAAAGACAACTACCTTTGTAAGCAGTAGTTTTTGTCTGAATATAATTATCATCCCCTTGGACTGAAATGAATGTTTTCTGCCAATTAGTTTCCTGTATGAACCTCAGGCTTCAATTTTGACTGGAAAACTTCAACGCTCCTGCACTCAAGATGAGAGCGCTCTCCCTCTGATGTATCCAACAGCAGTGAAGAAGTTGGAGACGCTATCAGTTCCCAGGTGTCACAGGGGAAAGGAACTAATAGTCTGGGCTGGATTCTTCCTTTACATCTTATTCCAAAATAGTCTAAGTGTTCTGAAAAATTTAGTTATGGGAAACTGCATCTGTAGGGTTTCCAGATTTATAAAACTATTCATTTTGCATTACTTGATATTAATCTAAAATCAAACACTTTCAGAACTCTCATGAACTACGCAATGGTAACCATAAGGACCTATTGGTTATTTATGTATTAAACACAAAACTTACCACCTACTGAGTAAGAACATATGTGCGAAAAAACCTCACTTGATTGTTGGCCACAGTCAGCATTTAGATGCGTTCTTTCCTAAGGCAGTGATTGGTTTCAGTCGATAGGTCCTTCTCAGGACAGTGCACGGTGATACTAATGTAACTGCTTTCTTTTTTATTTTTGACTTTTATTGACCTTTTTTTGTTATGTTCATGAAAAACAGTCTTTGGGGTTTTTTTAGAAACTGTATTAATCTTTCTTCATCTTTCGTTAAATGCGGTTTTGTTTGCCTCAGAAAAGCCATTTCATTTTTTATCGAAGCCTGAAGCTTACCTTTTCTTTTACTTACCTCTGTCATATGATGAAGCTGCAAAGGATTTTATCCTGTAGACCACTTCTTCGGTATTATCTAGCAAAGCAGAAATTATAATAAACTCCCTCATTGAATTTGGCCGGTATTTTACATTATGAAAACCAGAGGTATTTTACATTATGGAAACATGAACACTCTGAATCAAACTCATAATGAAAATACATCAGGCATGAACTACGCTTTTCAAACCCTCCCAGGGCCTTTAGGAAAATATGTAAAATAACTTTGTCCTAAACTGAACTTTCTTAGTTTAATGTGCTTACTTCTCTAAGATCTCCAGTTTTATGGAACATATCTAGATGTAGCCTTTGTAATGGAATAATAGGGAGGTACCTAGGAACAGATACATCTCAGCGTAGTCAAATCAGCTATAATATATGGGAATATATTTGAACGCTTTATACATTAACAAACACAAGCTTATTGATGGGAATATAAGGTTAAACATCCTGACATTTGCTCTGGAAATACTTGTCTAGTGTATTCATTCCCAGAGAATATTATTTCCACTTTAAAAGAGGCCATGGGAGATTCAGCTGTGATTACCTCTTTAGATTGGTTTCAGGATGACTGTATCAGTTTATATGCCATTTTATTTCACAATGAAAGTGTTGTATTAAATCTTCAGAGTCCCTCTTCCTCCTCCCTTCCTTCCCTTTCAAATATTACTTTTTGTAGTATTGCTACAGAACGACGACGAAGCCAATGCTTCTCAGTGCATCCTTACGCTGGTTAGCTGCGTTGTGGTAGATGTTTATGTGAGCACATCCTACAGTTATTCCAGTACAGAACACCAGTGGAACTGCGTCCCTGCTGCAGCGGAGAGGCAGATTTATTCTTTCTTGAAAAGCAGTTGAAAGGAGTCGAGTTTTTTGTGTCTACATGAGTTGTCAGTTTGTTCTGAATACAAAACGCTGCCTGTAATATGTGTCCCAAAGCTTCTGGTCACAGCAAGATGTTACCTGTTATGGGTAATAATTACCACCTTACGGGTGGAGCAGGGGGACTGGTTTCTTCATTGTCTGATAAGACAGTGCCTACATGTGAACGATCTCAGTAAGTCCCAATCACACGACGGGGTAAAAAGATGATGGGCCGTGTAAATTGCCTTGATGGGCTGTGCCCAGCCTGTTGGTTGTACGCTGACTCAACTTCAGCTAAGTACACACATTTCCCAACAGCTAAGAAATGCGGTGATTACAGTTATTTGCATTTATGCAAATCACAATTTTTCCCAAGTTATAGGATGCATATGACCGAGCTTCTTCAGCTGCATGTTGGGAAACTCATCTACTATCAAAGTTCTTTCAGAAGCAAACAGGTTTCTCCCCTGAACATAATGCTGAGTTCGGTTTGCAGATTGCCTTGGCTATATTCTAGTTTGTTTGTCATACACAGAGATTTCCTTACAGCCTCTACAGTCTTTGCCCAGTTGTTTCCCTCTGAAATGAAACAAAATTTTACCAAATATTTTTCACTCATTGACTTTTACCAAACGTAACTAAAGCAGCCAAAACCTGTAACTGTTCATATGTTTTACCTCTGTTATTCTATAGAAATTAGGTTTGATGGATTGTTTTATTTGTACTTGTGTGTTTCTGCAACCACCCCTCACATTTTAGTTCACAGATGAATATCACAGAAGTGTCTATGGTCTTAGATGCGTTAGATTCCTCCAGGTTTAGTGAACGGTGGCAGTTAGGTAGAGAAGAGAGATCCCATTAGTCACGTAGGTTACAGAAAGTCTGTCGTTCTCAGCTGGGTTTGTACAGCGCCAGCGAATCTGCGTGGCAGAGGGCTGCTATGAACCAACAGTGCTCCGACTCCTGAACTGCGATGCTACAACAACGCAGAAAAGCTTTATTCAGAACTTATTAGAGATCAAAAAAATCCCATCACAAGGCAGGGATCTATATGAAAGCAGGCTTCCCGTGGGTCCACAGCATGTAGAACAACCTGTCTTTTAGTTGTGTTTGGCTTACGCGATGCAGTTTCTATCTAAAGCAATCAAAGCCTGCGTTAGAGTCATTATCAGTTCTATTGCTTTCCTTGTACCTGATTTTCAAATCATCAGAATGGTATCTTTTGTTCTATAATAAATTAATTGTATTTGAATCTTCTATCATTGGCAGATGGATTTCTTTGTTTAAATATAAATATGAAGATGCTGATTTATTTGGATTCTTGGGTGCTGATTGTATGATAATAGTGTCGTCTTGTGAATAAATTAATTATTATCGCATTATGTTAATCTCATTTCCCTTGAAGCCAGCCTGAGAATCAGACTGACTTATTTACGTGTCTAGGTGAATACCTAATCCAGAATGATCTATTTTTAGTCTGTAGAAACACCCTTTTCAAATTTCTCCTGCGTCTTTTTATTATTGGTAATGCTGGTTAGAGCACTACTAATGCAGCTGCAGGAAGCAATGTTTTTCCAAAACAGCAGCCCATGCAGGTTATTCTACTGCAATTCTACAGTAATTAATTCTACAGTGTTAATATTTTATGAAAAACCAGGAAAGGACCAGAAATGAGGATTAGGCCTGCATTATATTACACAGTGTACAAAATGCGTTTGAAATTTCTGCCTATCCAAGAGGTTTTTTAAATGATCAGTAGCCTTTGCCGGTGTTATCTGTTTGTTGCATCCAAGTTATGAAAATATATTGCATGAATTCTCCATCAATTTTACATGCAGAATCTTGTAATGGGAAAAAGGCAACACACTTTATGTGCAAAGCCAAAATTTTATTATGAGCCCTAATGGATGTCTTAACAGTCTAAAAAAATCATTAGTTGAGTTATGATATTAATTGTTCCAATTTTACACAGTTAAAATTAATACACACAAACATTTGAGTACCTGCCACGTTACCTCTTTGTCCTAAGGTCAACGGCTTCACTTATGGGCACAGGGTATAGAAAATTATTGCTTTACTTCAGCACCCTGTGACCTTTGCTGGGAGAACTGTGATGTTGATGCTTTCTTCCTTGTTACTGTTGGTTGTGCGTGGGGTCGTTTTATTATACTTCCTAATATGCTCTGTATGTTGTTACGTCTGCATCGGTATGGAATTCCACGCCACATCCAAATTTACCACATATGGTTTGTTTTGCATGTAATGGACACTTGCTTTTTTCCTCTTTCTTATTCCTGAAACTGGTTTTGTCCAGTTGTGTTTTCTGATGATCATTAATTGACCCTTGAGTCAGTTGGGTTGCTTGCAGCCCCAAAGTCTCTGGAATCATGCTGTGATTGTACTTTTGAAGCTACTGCTGTCATCCCATGCCAGTTCTCGTGTTCGTGGCATTTTGTTCTAGGGTCTGAATAGTTTAGTCTGCCCAGAGTAGCTGTTCATCATTACGAGATAGTTGTTTCAGAAATATATGTACGTGACAATCAGCATTAAACCATGCATTAATACAGTGCTAAGCAAAAGCTAAAACAGAGTAGGTAAAAGTCACATTTTTCAGAGTTGTTTGTCCGCAGCTAAATACGCTAAACCAAGTCTCCATGCAGGCCCAGACAAGTCCAGGGAAAGCCTGACAAGTCCCAAGGCCTGAGCTGCTGGCGTAACACAGAGCTAGAGGCATGTCACGAGGAATGGCCATGCCGTATCCACTGGGCTACAAGGCTCTGCTGGCAAGATTGAATCCAGAAATTTAAAGCAACTATTGAAAGCTTCACACATGTTTTTCACTATTTATTTGCTCATTTTTTTAATCTGGATAAAGATCATCTTCATAAAAACTCCTGGTATACCACTTATTTAGTATTGAAATGTTTTGACCAGAAACATGAATGACCCGTTTTTTCCCACTGGAATATCAGTAAACATGAATGGTCATTTTATTAGAGAATACCAACAACGTTGGTCACATAATTTGCTACTTCATGCTATTCTGCCTCAGAAAAAAAATTGCATGAGAAGTGGAACTACACTTGTTATTATTACTTACACTTGATCATATGAAGTGAAATCCATAGCATTTAACATAATTTTGAGGTCAAAAGAAACCCTACAGTAGTTTGACTGGTGGGAAGTATATTCCAAGCTCATTGTCTCTGGTATCACTAGAACATTTAAAAGGAAAAGGACATACGTTGGCAGGGCAACACTGCTTAACTCATATTGGTCAAGGCCGCTGTAATTACTTAGCAGAAGACACAGGTCGCAGGAAGAGAGTTATCAGAGGCAAAATTGTTCCATCTTCTTCTCAATTTCCGGGCCAAAGGTTTCTAGATAAATCAAGAAGTCCAGTTTGACTGGAGGAACTCCCTCTCTCTTGCCTTGGCCTCAGCAAAATCTCTTAACGGTACACATTTGTTTTCATGTGTTCTGGGTGTGAGTTGCAGATTATTCTGGTGCAAGTGTCTTTCTCTTGTTTACATGACAAAATGGCTGGATCTGAAAGAATGGATTCTTTAGTTCTTTGAGGTGGTACTCTTGCATGCATGTTTCAGAAGTCACTTCTCAAGATGTGAGATCAACACCATCTGACAGTAGGAGTTCAAAGACGAATTAGTGTATCAAACAATGGTTTTTAGGAGAGATCGTTGAAGTCCGCTGTACTGTACTTCGCGGAATTTCGAAAGTGAAGTTGAGGGAATACTTGTTTGGGGGCTGAAGGGATTTGACGTGGTAAAGCTGGAAGGCTGGTAGAACATGGTTGCTGCTGAATTGCTGCAAGGCTTGTGCTAGATTGAGGTTTAACACGTCTCAAAACCAGGGGCTGTGGTCTCCTATCATCGCTATTACATCTAAAGATTGTTCTTGTCAGGAGAGGGTTTTGAGTTTTTTGATCAAAGCCAGAATTACCTGTTACCACTAAAGATAGTTGAAAATCTTCTCTCGCAGATGTCATGCTTCTAAAATTCAATCGTTGCTAATAAACTTGCTTACAAATCTGGAGCAGTAAAGCTTCTCAGATTAAACAGTGATAATTAATTTTGTACCTAAGAGCCTAAAGAATGGCTACAAAACAAAATATTCCTTGGTATTTCTCCTCTGTCTCTTGACACCTAGAATATTTTGCATGCTTAGTTTACAAATACAGACCTTAAAACAAAGGTCATCTACTGCATGTGCATCTCTACGGCACAAGACATACGCCGATTCCGTAACTTCTCAGGGGTGCTATGAAGAGTATCCGTTGGAAAAGGATTCCGCTACAGCTTATGACCTACTTCTTTATTTTGGCCGTTGGCTGTAACTTCTAGTGCCGCGGCCTTTTCGGTTCTCACGTCAAGAAATACTGAGCGGCACCTATATTTGGAGAAGAGTAAAGTAGGTGTTAGTGATTTCAGAAACGGGGTTCTTCTGCCATAGACTGATTCCAAACTGTGATTAATAATGATAGTGACTGTTATTTTCTTCAGCTGGTGTTTCCAGACCATATTAAAACCTCTGGTTTTTCTTTTGTTAAAGGGAGGAATATTACTGCCTGTGCTGGATGATAATTCAGGAAATTATTATGAAATCTGTTTTCATTCTAGTTGAAGCTTAAATTTAATTCATTTTTTTTTGCTTTGCTTTCCTAAAGTTGTCTACACAGTGTTTTCCATATAGAATTTAACACATGGGTTATAACATCCACTGATTCTGATAAATGGCTTGTAAATCAAAGGCATTATGGATTTTAATGGTATTTAAGCTTTATTTCTGCTTTCTTCTTGGATTTATAATATGCTTCTTCTATTGATCCATACCATTAATGCATAGATATGCTAAATTTATTTTCTGAGATTGATCGTGCTAAGTGTGGTTTGTCGGCTTTAACCTGACCGTGCATAAGAAGAGTCTTTGAGCAGAAGGAACTACTATTTGGAACACAGATGTCTTTTTAAGGAAAAAGTCCTAGGGAATATTTTTCTTATATTATAGATTTGACATATAACTTTGAGTTATCAATAAAGATAAAGCCCAGAGGGAAAATTTTGCGTTGCTTTACAGGAATACAGATTCTCAGTTGGCATAGATAGGTCTAACTCCTTCAGTTTCGATGGACTTACAGCACTTCGGAGTGCCAATGGTGTGTAGTTTCTGCTTGGGGGACAGATTATCACTTCCATCAGCAGCCTTTCAGTTAAATAATCCAGTAATTTATCTGAGTAGCATTCTCAAAATAAACGTGTAGACATGTTGTTGTTCAAGCAGAGAAACACAATAACAAGGCTCTCTGAGTTCACACCTTGCTGAGGATACTAATTGAAATTGAAAAAAATCAAAACAATTTGAAACAAAGCAAAAGCAATTAACAGCAGAACACAGTAGTGGATTATACCACTTGGAAATGATCTTATTTGTTTCTCAGAAATCTTTATAAATTAGAATGCATTAGAAGTGTTTCTTTTCTAATTGACTCGTAGAGTTATCTGTTAGTGTTTAAGGGTAATATTTCTCTTTATTGAATTTGCTTAAAGTAAGTTAGCGCAGATTTGAGCCTTTCGCGTTGCGTGGTCAGATCACAGTCTGTGAGATGGGCCAGTAATGGCTGCAGTCTGTAGGACAGCTTGCTGAAAACAGCTCTTCCGTATCTTGTGCAATTCTCCATGCATACCATTGTATAAGGGACAGTACCTTTAAAGGACACTGCTTTTTTCATTGGTACTGCTTTATCCTCGCCTTCCTGAACTCCACACAAGGACTTAATTCTACCTGCATAAAAATCAAAGACGACCTTGAAAAGTTAATGAGACAAATGGGGGGAAATACCCTCTGCAGTGTGTTGGCAAAAATAAAAATTCATCTTAAAACTATCAGCTCAAAAGCAATAACATCACCCATCTAGTGCACTGCGCTACTCTATTATCTTGAGAGTCTCAGTCAATGCTGGGGAAAACCTAGGCTTCTGGGGGTTTTGTTTTCTCTATTGTTCCTAAAATGTTTTGCTGTTTTGAGTATTTATGGCTTGATGTCTCCTTGGCTGTCATCATTAACAAGACTTGTGGCTTATTGCTATTGATAGAACAATTTCATTTTCACAACGGGATAAATTAAACTGAAAGAGATTCAAGACCAGGGCTGAATGAATGTTCCATACTGAAAGATCACAATTATCCCGTAAGAACATGGGTGTCTCTTAACACGGAGGATCTAGCCGACCTTTTACTGTGCTGTTTTCAGTGGCTACACATACCACTATCTTTTTGTAAAGGACAGTGAATTATTTCCTTCTAGAAGCACCTTTTTATGAAAGATGTAATCACTAAGAGCTTATGAGAACGCTCCTGTCTTGCTCTTCTTCTTGAGGATGAAAGTCTTATTTCAAAAGACGAAGGTGCCTGTAACTTCCATTTTACATTTACATTCGTGGTTGGACTCCATGATCTTAAAGGTCTTTTCCAACCTAAACGATTCTATTTTATTAAGAAAAAAAGACTACTTCCTCTATTGGTGTTAAACATTTGAAGTTTCATTGACTGCAGTGAACTATGTTGACTCCAGGCAGATTAAAATCCCCTAAATTTCTTTTTTTATTTCTATTTATAGGTAAGAATCCAACCCAGTCTCCCTGGCTCAAGATTCACACCCAGTTCTACATAGTTTGTAGTTGAAATTTCCAACAGCAGAGAACGAGAACGCGGTGTTTAGACTGTACCCTGGGATTTCAGAGATCCAAGTATTGATAGCAAAGAATTAAATACACGGTTCATAGGGTACAGAGTTTAAATTCCCCCACTGCTATTTTTTTGTCTAAATGTATATTACATTTGCCCTAGGTCAGGGAGAGGAAGAGAGTGGCTTCTCTTGGGAGGTGGGAAGTAAAGGTTTGGACATTTTTCAGTAAGGCAGAGCTCAAAATTAGGCCTTTGAGTCTTTAAGACTGTCTCTAACCCCCATAACTACAGTGGTACTACCACCATTTTCCCTTGTCTTTTCTTGACTGTGTCCTAATTAGCTCATTTCTCCAAAGCTATACTCTGTCTTTAAAGAGGCTTCTGAGTAGAATTCTGCAGCCGTAACAGATGCCCAGGGGCAGGATCTGAGACTCATCCTGTCCTCGGGGCTGATCCAATGGGTAGGTCTAGGCAGTACCATGCTGTGGGGTTTTTTTTTTAATCCTGCTCTGGGGTGCTGTTTGTGCCCAGTAAGTGGAATATACGCATTTCAGCCAATGTTCAGGACTCCATCCCGAAGAGTAGGCATTGCACTGAAAATTTGCGAGGTACTGAATAATTGCAGTGCTTGTGCCCTTTATCTGATCTGCCATTTGACCTTGCTGTGCCGTCGTTGTAAAATAGAGTTAATATTTTCCAACTCAGCATTAAATATTATGATGTGTCTGGGTATTAGGATAATACAGACACTATAAATACTTTATGTGTATATATATTTATATATACGTTGGGATGAACTCAACTGAACTTCTGTTCACCATACTGATCATAAGCATTTAAAGAAACTACTTCAAGCTCTAGTAAAATGAAGGTTGAGATAAGTACGAAAGCACGTAATTATCGAAAGCTGGGGTTCCAAAACACCAGGGCAAGCACCTAAACAGACATTAGAATAGATAGAATATTAAGAAATGTTATCCTAAGCATAGATGGCATAGATTAAGCAACAATTACAGTCAGATCTCCTATGAATTTCTAGTAGACACTCTCAGTATCTCTTCCCTAATGCCTGTTGGTTTCTAATATTCTTTGAACGTCTGTATCATGAAAATCCACGAGAGTTAATAGTGTAAGGAGACGGCTTGTTCCAAAATCTAATTAAACTAGCACGTAATCATTAAATTATCTAATATTTTTCACCTGAAATTTTCATTATTCTTAATTCATTATTCAAAGTTTAACTTACATTGTTTTGGAAAAAGATACTATAATGTGTTTGTTCTGGAGCCTTCCTCATAAGCTGCTTATGCTTTACCTCACACAATAATGTTTTGTACAATTTTAAATTTAATTGAAACTTAGGAATATAATTCTACTTAAGATTCATCAATTTGCCATTGGTTTCTGATTTTTTAATAAATTAGTAGTTAAATGCTCATTGTAAATACTTGTTGCTGTATTTTATGACAGATGAATGCCACTCTTTCTGCTTGATACCAGAATTTAATTTTGTCTTTTGACATTTTCTAAAAGAAATTTCATTTTGCTTCAAAATCTGATATCAGTATTTCTTTTTTTTTTTCAGAAATGTGTTTTCCCAACTATTAATATAGTTATGAAATCACTAAGAAAGCTAGGAAAGGAAGAAGGAGGTATGGTATAGAAAGCACTCATCCAAGAAGCCGGTGTATGTTTCATATCTTACATGTGACCTTTAAATAAAATAACCAAAAGTACCTGTAATAATTGAGTATCCAACTTTTTTCTAAGATATCTCTTGTTCACGTCACAGTTTCTTGTGTATACCGGAACAGCTTCAAATGTTTTAAATATTGTGTTTTCTTTCTGGTATATAGATGAAATTACTGTAATTTATTTGCATCTTTTTTTAATTCTGCAATTCCCTTTATACCTGTTCTTACTAGTCTCACCATAGCACTGGTAAACAACAGTGCAGTGTGGGATATGTGCGATATCTCATATAATAATTACACTCCCACACAAGTAATTTTAGGGTGTGCAGAAAAATTGTTTTCTTTATTATTTCTTACAAATCAACACTGTAATCAGTTTTGTATGAGAGACAAAAAACATAATCCTGCTTATCGTACTATGTGGTGAATTTAGCCAGTGATTTATTTTAACAAAACCTCAAAAAACTAATTTAGTGCAAAGGTAGACTTCAATCTTGACATTGTTATTGAATATATAGCTCTGCATCAAGTGGAATACGATTCTTCTGGCAGAGACGGAACTAGGAACCAGCTTTGTGGAGAATTCAGATTGATGCACAAAAGCATTCTTCATTTTGTTAACTTGGAGTGCCTTTCGATAAAACTGGAGAGAATCTCTGATCTCATCTTCGGATATGTCTTTTTAATGGAGAAACTGGAAAACATTTAGTCAGTTCTTTTGGGATGAGGAATGTCTTCTGCATTGCAAACAAGAAATCATATTCCCCATAGCTGTGCTGTGGTCTGTCATGAGAAACTGCTGATCCTAGGTACTTCTGTGACCTCTCTTTCCAAGGATGGAGGTATTTATAGTCATAAATGAATTAATTCATACATATTATTAGGTATAATTATGCCTTACATAAGAAGCAAGAAAAAGATATTATCCCTACTTCACAGAGATTATGACTCATAAAAAGATGAAGATCTAGATCGTTAATGCCAAATATGTCTTGAAATGATTGAGAATTAGTTACCCATGTAGGTTCAGCATCTGAACCTAAGTTAGTTGCTGAGCAAGGAAAGGAAATCTGTGATGTATGCAAAGTATCTCGAATTCTAGATTAGCAGCCTGATTGCTAAACTATTGTATAGCAGGTACAATTTTCTGTATGTAGATTTACTGTGCAATCATTATATGTATTTCATTGGCCGAGAATGATAGTCCTTTTTGAAGTCTCTATTAACACAAGATTTCTGTAGGAAAATGGGATGATAATGGAATTCATTACCAGTAAAGTAATTATTTTGTTCCTATTCTGGGTGTATAATTTTAGTGAAAGTATCATATGTTTGATTTTCATTTGTTTGTTTTTAAAGAAAAAGTGTGTCTTAAAGAAAAAACACACCATTTTTCAGCACGGTCCATCCACTATTTGCTCTCAGCAAGAAGTACGAGGTCAACTACCTCTTTCCAGCTGCTACTAGGTAAAATCTGGCCTTCTGGAAAGAAATGAAATTATTATTCTGAGGCAGAATTGAGAGAAAACAAAGTCAGAGAAATAAGGTTTTGGCAGCTACTCTTTAGAGGCTAGGTTATGCTTTCATAGTCGTCTTCATTAGAATCTGTTTTTACGGGCAAACAACTGGATCAGCTGCCTGGGATCGGCACGCTTTGGTCGTCCAATGTGCCATGAAGGAGAATATCAGTTCTGGTGTTAATGCTTACATGAAGAATATATGTATTTTTAGGATATCTCTTTATATTAATGATATAATATATCTCTATATTAATGATATTAGTTCTGTCTTTATGTTTTTATTTTTTAAAAAAAATTTTTTTTAATAGCTTTCTAAGGATATTTCTTTTGAAGCTCACTGTGTATTATATTATGGGTCTGGCTTTTGCAGATGCAAGTCTGTAGCTGGACAGCTCTTAAGAAAAAACAACTTTCTTATCATTGTATTGGTTAATCTCCTGTCCATGCCTGTTTCATGCTCTGTACACGTTTCATGCCCCCTCATCTGTCATTTCAGCTGATACAATTTGACACTTCCTTAATCAGACCTCAAAATAAATTTATTGTATTTAGATTTTATTTCTGCCTACAAAGCTCTCGTAAAAATTTTGCACAAATCTGTAGTTTACTTTTATTAACAGAAAAAATCTATGACAATGATTTGTTTTTTTGACTGAGTTGGAATCAGATACAGAGAGTATCTGCATCTGATAAGGATACTCTATCTGTATAGGGAGGAAGAAGAACTATGTTCAACTGAAGTGACAAATGCAAATCCTTCTGCTACCTTGAATTAAAAAGTGCTCCCCTAAAAGGTAATTTGAACAGTGGCTACATTACAGCGTTGAGTGCAAAACCTTTGATGGAGAGAAATTTCCTCAACTAATCTATTTGTCAGCAGGGAGGGGAAGTAGAGAACTATATATAACTTAGAAGCTGAAAGGCTTTGCCCTTCTCCAAAAGAATAAAATAATACAGCACTGAATAATGGTTTTGATTCCAAGTTTAAATTAGAAATCCAATTTGTTCTTATGAGCTCCCTACTCCATTTTTTTTACTGCCCTCTCAATTCTTCTGGGTGACATTGTGAGATAAAGCAGAATTTACACGATTGAAATAGGTAACATTTTCTTAAAGCTAGAGTGAAACGTGTCCAGAATGATGTGCATAAATTGTATGGCTTTTATTAAGACATGCCAAATATCCCCATATTGGATTAGTAAGTTTTATGCTTAGAGGTGTTAAAAGACAGATGCCAAAGCCATTCTTTTCATAATTAGTGCTACCTGTTGTAGAAGCTGAAATACAGAATTTTTAAGCTAGCCAAATACAGTATTGGGTTACGATTACATGAATACAGGCAGAGGAAACAAAATTGGCAGGAAAAAAAAAAACCCCAACTGTTAAAATAAGTGATTTATATCATGTGGAACCACTCTCAGAAAATGATATACAAGTGCTACTTAATAATTTATATCTCTGTTTAAATTGGGATTTGTCTGCACTGTTTAAAAAGAAGTGTTGTGTGTTCATCATGCCCTAGGGTGGTAGTGGTGAAATGAGGTGGGTCATCATCTAGGTTACAAAAAACTGTGTCAAATAGCAGTTACATAGCTTAACTTTAACAAGGAAGAGATCTTCTCAACAAAGAGATACGGAACATTTATTTGGAAATGATTTGCTAAAGAAAAGCATAGAGGAAAAGGCCAGGTTTCCACTTTCCTTATTCTGTGAATTCTACATGGGCAATTCATGCCAACAATGAAAAAAGTGGAAAAGTACATTGTGAATCTTACTTTTACTGTATACAAAGTATGTGACATGCAGTGGAAAAGCTACTGAACCCAGAATGTGCAATGGAGTTAACTTCAAGAGGTTAACTCTTTTGTAAACTGCGACTGTAAGCTGTTATCTGTTCAGAAAACAGAAAACTTGCATACTGCTTGAAAAGTAAAGTGCAAACCTTAGAGACTGACATCCTAACATACTTGGAGCAGAAACAATTCTTGGCTTGTATGAAAATCCAAGTATTTATAGGGAATATTCTAGTGGAAATGTATTTCGGATGTTTTACAAAAGCATTTGGAGAAGAAGGAGGCTGGTCCTTTGTCTCTAAGCTGCTGTAAAACTCCTACTGACTTCAGTGGGAGCTCTGAATTTGCCTTGTTTTCGACACGCTGTTCTGAGAGACTAGCTAGATGAACAGAAACATTTTTTAAGCTTTATTTATATGCGTCCAAATTACAGACCTTTTACAGTCATATCATTCTCACATGACTTCAGGGTCCTTCATTACCAACCATCCCTGGAGGTGTTTAAGAGACGTGTGGATGTGGTGCTGGGGGACACGGTTTAGGGATCCTGGCAGTGCAGGGTGAACGGTTGGACTCGGTGATCTTAAAGGTCTCTTCCAACCGGATGATTCTGTGATTCTATGATTTGAAGTTATCCACAAATCACATTCTTTAACACAGAGTAAATGTATTCCTTTTTCTCTTCACTGTGTATGAGTTTTACCCTCTCCTCATTGTCTAGAATTTCCAGTCTGAAAAAATACGATTTCAGAATATGAATTGTATGAAGATACAATTGAATCCAAGTTATTTCTTATCAAAGACCTGAAAATTTATTATGGTTTTACAGGTTTATATTATTGTGTAAAATGTGATTGTCCTAGTTCCTGCATAGGAATTCCAGTCGTCATCGCTTTCAAAGGGAGTTTCAGCCTTACTTCACTGTCCTTATCACTTTCATCCTGCTGCTCATTCGTTAACATTTGAACAGAAAAGTAGCCACACTGTGTCTGTCCATCTACGCGAACACTCCCCCTCTGACCACAGCCTGCAGCGGCCGGCAGAGAACGTACAGGGAACACTGTGCAGGACCACAGCCAAAGCTGGTATTTTGCAAATTTCTGGGGAAAAAAAAATATATTTACATTTATATATTTATTGCCCTGCATCAGTAGCCCATAGAAACTGTTTTCATGTAAATTTGAAGGGCTTGTCACTGGGATGTAATTCCAGCTGATGTAAAACAGCATTCCCTGATGCTACACTCGTTTATACTTCCAGAGGACACAGGCTATACTATTTAGTTGAAATCGCAGAATGTTGTTCCGCAGGATAGCAGCCAAAAACCCGAGGTAAATGTTGGGATATTGATGAGAACTTACCCCTGATTTTATTTACAAGATGTTTTGTCTGACAGCACAGTCTGTACTCGACATACCCAGCCCTAATGGCCTAACAGTGCCTTGAAAGGGAGCGATGTCATTTACAGAGTGAGAAGAGACAGCCTTCTTGAACAACATATGAAAAAGCTTAGAAGGCAATTCCTGGGTAATACGGGATATGTCTGTAAGGCCACGTACAGACAATTGCAGGCAAGATTTGTCTGTAAAGAAACACTTTGGGGCTTTAGCAAAGCGACATTGATTTCCACACACACCCCCCCCCCTTGATATAGGAATACCTATAGCAAATTTTTTCTCATCTACTCCAAACTGGTAAGTAAGCAAACCATTACCACAAAGAGCTGTGTTATTCAGGAACATAACAACCATGAGGTACTTACATTTTAACCACCGTGAATATGAAGTCTAGAAAAGGAGCCGGGAACTCACACCTTGATTCTCTGAGCGCAGAGGCAAGCGCCCGGCTGAACACTACTTGCCCTTTAGGAGGGCTTGCCAGCTCTTGCCTACCTTTCCATTGGCTTTCCAGTGACATTCTGTCTTTCTTTGCATGCTGGGATTAGCCATTAGGGTGTCACAGAGGGGGCACAAACATGCCATGAGGAAAAAGGCTTCATTGATGAAACTATCTTTCTCAAGATCGAAGTTTCTCAAGATAGACGTTCAGGGTGCTCCATTAGAGTACTGCACTCTGGGTCTCCTTCCTCATCAGGGCCAGAAGGCTTCGCGTGGTATCCTCAGGTATTTAACGACTGCTCTGGAGACACTTCCCAATCGTGCCTTTGCCCCCTCATATGAATTACCCTCTGTCTTATTTTCTTCACGTGTGAGGAAGTTCTCCTCCTAACAGCCATAAGAAACGTTTCCTTTTCAGTGACATCCACAGTGCTCCTTGCTCGCTAATATCCACTGTGCTTTCTGTTATCCCTGATGTAAATTATTAGCCTTTAGATACTGGAAATGTTGGCATGTTGTTGCTGTAGGCTAATTGTAATACTTTTAATCTTAATGGTAATTTCCTAGTTAAATATTTTAAATAAATACATTTAAATAAATAAATTTGTACAAGTGATGTTAATCATGTCACTTCAGTAGCACATTTGGATATTAATTTTTTTCTGACTATATATTTTAGCTTTTATGTTCGGAGCCTGATTTGGCAAAGAAGAGCATGTCTTGTTTGTAATCATGCGTTTAATCAGCATGTTTTAGTTCTATTAGTATCAGTGAACACAGTGAAAAACTGAGTGTAGAACACTCTTCTCACTGGTAATTTACAGGCACTGAGAGCTGACAGGGACTTTCTGCTGTGCTCTCCTCTAGTTTCCGAATGTTTTAAAAAACAAAACTGTGGCAGAAATTCAGCTTTTATGCCAATGCCTTTCATCTGTTAAAAATAAAGATTAAATGGTTAGATATGGGTGAGTTATTATGTATATTCTTGAGTAATTCAATTGTAGCAGAAATGTTTTCATTATATCTATGACATTCCCGAAACAAAGAGGGTTTGTTTCAATTTATGCCAGTATTCACAGACACTTGTTTTGATGTTTCCTTGCAGACCTTCATTAACGTAAGCTTAGGTCGAAGAAAATCAAACGGGTTTTAAGCAAAGACCCAGTTACTGTAGATGTTTCTTTTCTCACGAACAATGAGATCATCAGGAGACGAGGGATGGAAGATGCGTCTCGCTGTAGTTGTGACCTTGGCGTAGGGGACATCATAAAGGGTGGAGCACGTTACTCTTTGCAGGGAGATGAAGAGGGTGTTGGTTTTCATCTTGTGTTTGATGTTAATGCGGATCTACCCTGATTCTTTTTCCTGTTCTGCTTGAGAGTGATTGAACTCTTCATGTTTCTAAGGTTGCAAAATGAGAAGTGTTTCCTGCTTTTAAAGTTTTCCTAAGCTGAAGTGTTTTCTTTATACTCGTTTTACACTTTTTTAAGGAAAAAAAATAGAAACAAATGCTAACATTTCCGTGGAAATTTTACAGATATCTGCTCCTTTGTATTTGAACTCCAGGTTTGTGAAAACCCCTCTGAGGTTGGCTCTGTTTCGTAAGCCCCTCGGTCATGTGTGCTACTGTAAATTCTGGTTTTGCAGAGTGATTTGTGCTGCAGTTTTCCTCACTTTACAGCTCTCCCTTATGAATCCTGGTAGAACCCAGGTTACTACAAATGAGTTAAACAGAGACACCATAAAGATAATTTATTTTTCATGGGGCCATTGCCCAGATATGGAATGAGTCAACAGTTTGTTGCCTTTTTTTTTTTTTTTTTTGCATAACAACATGCTGGATTTCTTCCTCCTACTGGAGGAATTGGACACATACATTACATATTTTTACAGATTGTGCATAGTGTTTTGCTATTTTCTCTGACTTAATTTTATGTCTTTTTCATCTTTCTGTCCTATTTTCCTGGCTTCTGTTTTCGCAATGTGTCTCTGTAATAATGTAATTCAAATTTCAAGTACCCTTCCTATTAACGTTTCAGAAAATCCCTACACTTAGTCGGTAAGGTCATAATGAAAATTCTTTAAAAGTTGATTTTAGAAAACCGATTTCTTTCAGTAAGTTCTGTATAGGTGACAATTTCCTTGGCTTCATATCTATTTTACAAATGTACATTTACAAACGTAGAGGCTTACATTTTCCAAATAGTATTTGCTCTCTTTGCTCCTGTTCCTTTTTCATTTGAGAATAATTCTGCAGTCCAACTGAAACATCACACATTGCCAGAAGAATAACAAACTAAGAACTACTTTGAGTGAGAAATCGAGCAGTGAAGCTTTCAGGAAGTGTGAACGACAACTGGAGAAGGCTTGCACAGCGTTTCATTCTGAGCAGTGGATGTCTTCCAGAAGGAAAATGCTGGCTCCAATCACTGTTTTGCAGTTTTCAGTTAAATCAAGGGAAGTAAGCCAATTATGGGTTTGGGTTTTTTTACAAAAATTTGAGAGTGCTGTATACGGCATAGAAATGAACTACAAGATATATATTCTCACTTAGGATACAAACAGAGAGGGAGACACGTGATAAGGTTATTGAAAGCTGCTGAGCCTAAGACTGGGACAGCTGCAGGGCAGAGGGCTAACGGAGGGGTCATTTCTGCCACACCGGCCCTGACTCCTTACCGGGTGTGCGTGGAAGTCCCAGAGTTCACAGAGTTTACCAAGCAAAACAAATCTGTCCAGTGTGAAGCTAACGTAGACTATAACAACAGCAACAAAAAGTCCATTTAAAGAAAGGATGGCAGTGTTTTAATTCCACGGTAACACCATGGATCTAAACATGTGTGATAGCAAACTCATTAGATATGGACCTGCTTACGTGCTTATGGCATTGTAATGGGTTTGTGTCGTGCTCTCGGCCACCCTCGTCATCCTGGCTTGCACCTACTCCATAAGGTAGCCGGTTTCACTAGACCTCTGCCTTACCACGCTCTTCCATAGAGCTTCTAACTGATCCTCCTTCCCTTCTCGTGGCTGGCAGCAGTACGAAGTGTCTGGGGGGAAAAGGGTTCATCAGATGTGTCAAACGTTGCTTTAACCAAAACAGTAAATTAACTGATATGGTAGAGAACTGAGTATTTGATGTCATCTCCTGAAGCTTAAGGAAGCTCCCAATAGAAGGCAGACTAGAGCTTTAAAAAATAAATGAGGCAGGATTTGTGAGGAGTTGTAATATGTCTTATCCGATCATCTGATATGGATAAAGAAGAGACGAGCTTTTGGGAGATGTCCTTTTTGTGGGTCTCTTTTCTATTTTATAGGATAGGTATTTATAACTAGAATATTAAAAACAGATTAGATAGATGTTTCTATGAGAAGTTATATTTCACTTTCCTTAAAAATTGCAAGCGTAGTTACTTTGCTGTTTACCAAGATTTGGCTATCAATTTTTAGATAAATACCTAAAATGCAAATAATTATCTGTATTTCTAGACTACATGTAGAATTTCTTTCTTATAGTGCAGCAGTAGAGCAGATACAGATTCATTGACTGATCAAACCCCCAGCATTACGATTTATCAGACAGTTTGTTTTTGAGGTGAACTTTGACCATGGCTGTTCACTGATTTTCTGATTTACTGGAGAGTTTTAAGTTGCCATCTATAATTATAAAAAGTTTTGATTTACTATGATTTTTCTCTCCTAGAAGTTGACTGTACGTATATTACAAAACTCCTAAGCATAAAATCTATACTAAAGTTTACTATATTCAACATAAAATTTCCGCCAGAGGGAAAGAGGTGAAATAAAATATTTATTTTATATCATACCATGCATTTAAATCTGGATGCAAGGAGTTGTTTGCACTTTTCCATCTTCCTAATCACTAAGCTTTATATAACCATTGCATTAATAAAAGTGACTCTTTGTAACGAAAAAAAATTGTTTTTCAGACTTCATATGATATAGAGAATTCAAGAAATATAGGACCTGTGCCGTTGTTATTCAACAAGATTCTGGATACATTTCGTCTTTGGTGATAGCCATGGAACAGTTCAGAATATGGTGACGTAATCTTAAAAAGCCTTTGGATACAGTATTATTTAGTTTAAAAAAATCAGATAAGTTTTGGTAAACCACATTTAAAACCAACCAAACCGTATCTGCAAAAGTGATTTAAAGTCTCCATGAGTCTTTCTCCATTAATTTTTCATGAGACAGGCTAAGTGGATAAATTATTTTGGAATTGGGATTTAGTTGTCTAAGTAACTTGTTACTTAGTCAAACTTTTAATTAACTAAACTGTTCTCTCTATAATTCATATTGAGCAATTTCCTGCAGCAGTATTTTACAGGTGAAAATCCACGGATTGCTGATTTACTGAATAAGAAATAAAATATGAAAAGAATGACTAGTAAAAAGGTTTTAATTTATTGCTTTTTCATTTCACTTGAGGATGCTCTTACTTTTGTTCAGCAGCTTTGCAATTTTTCTTAAAAGCATTATTTTATGAACCATTGACATATATACCATCACTCTCTTAAGCTGTAAAAGTCTTTTAAAGAATTGCAGGATATTCTACATGGAACACAAAACTACTCAAGCACCAGCTTTAAGGTTTTTATTAAAATGCCAAAGAAGAATTATTTTGGTAAAAGTAACACTTATATTAAGTGATATTAAGAGCCCTTGAAAGAAAAAAAAATTGAACAAGTCTTGTAATTCCCCAAAAGAAACTTTGGTTCTTTTAAAAGTTACATATAATACATATACTTGTCACATTTTGTGCATAGAGTTTGTACAGTGTAAATTGGACTGGAAATATTTTAGAATTGTTAGTAGAAGAGGAAAACTACATTTCACAGAGATACAGGACACTAGATTGTCTTAATAATCTGAGAGAGGTGTAGGGATGTCAGTTCTATGTAGAGAGCCTGATTTGTCCGGAGTCCTCTAACACTTGCACTGATTCTTCCCACTGTGATGAATTATGTCGGGTGTTTTCTAGCATTATGTTAGTAAGGAAGAAATAAATAGTGCCAATCCTCTCATTTATTTCACTTCATGTACTTTCTGATCCACAGATAGAAAGGAATGTTCTAGTCCATATGTGTTATTTAAAAAAAAAAGGTAATTTTGCTTCTACAGAGTATATTATCTTAACTGAAATACAAGTACACCAAATGTTCAGAACACAGCTAATTAAATAGGCAATTATTTTATAATGGGATCTGTTCATCCCACTTGATATATCATTATCCAAATGCAGTTCTTAAACTATATAATTCTGCACAGCACTATTCATTTCTTACTAATCCGTGTGTATTGAGGTAATGGACCTATGTGCAATAGAAACAACTCACATGCTCAGAAGGCTATAAAAGCATGTCTTCGTGGCATAACCTGTATTTTCCCCTTATTTTTTTATCATAAGAGATGCATTTCTCATAGGTTACATTGCATTTCAAATAGAGTTTACATTTCCAAGAAGACTTGAAGATTTTCTCTTAAATGCTTTTAAGATACATCTGAATTTTTCTCGTTCTTGTGACAGTGCCAACAGAGGAACACAAGTTGCTGTCAATAGGGAAATTTCTGTCACGTTGTTATAAATTTTATATACATTTATAAACATTTTGTTGCATAGAGTGATATTAAAAGTGTCTACCATTTTATCATTTCAGTAATAGACAGGAACTCATTCATTCATTTTTGCAGTCTAATCCCATACTGCCAATGTAACCCTCCCTCAGTTCTTCTGTAGAAAAAATAATACATATACCATAGATCTAGGTTGTTTTCTGTTTTGGTTTGTTTTTTCTTTATGTAATCCCCTACCAGGAATAGTGTTAATTTAGACAGCCTCCAGTTTTTATCACTTTGCAAATGTCAGATTTATAAAATGTGTACAGGGTGAGATGTGAAAGATTTGTGTCATCTAATACTTCTTACATACTCCAGTCTTGGGTTTTTCCTACTTAAAAATTGTCTATATCTCAACCCTTCTGGTTTTCCCATTTCTCCTTTCATCTTTAGACATCACTTTTATTTGCCGAATGTGAGAATTTAATATATGCACCCTTTTTCCAGGATACCTATCTTTATCACATCTAACATAAAATCTGGGATGAGTTGGGTAGGAAGGACTCCCAGGAGGTCTCTAGTCAGGGACCCGCCTCCTGCTCCACGCAGCATCAGCTGTGAGGTCAGAGCAGGCTGCTGAGGTAAACCTGCCGGGAAGGGGACTGCACTGCAGCCTGCACTGCAGCGCTGGGTTGGCTGCGTGCTGAAACACTTTTTCCTTCTGGCAATTTAGGAACACTCTTGTTTCACTGCTTCAGAGCTCGGTACCAGTGTGTACTCGGCAAGTGTCAGCACGTGGTTATCTCTGACTTCGCAGATACCATGTTGGAAATAGCTATATATTGTTGGTATTATATATACGGTTATTAATTCAAACACACACACACTATTACTTCTACTGTTTTTGTTTGTAAGTACAAACCCCGGTGTTTTCCCAGGCACTGAATATCTTTCTTAATTTCAAAATACAGCCTGAAATACACTAAGTGCCTTAAGAAATACATATTTCAATTAAAAATACTCTAAGATGTAGTAATGCTGCTCCTTTATGACTTTTTCTTTCATGCCATGCTCAATAACTGAAATAACAAGTAGCAAATGTAGCATGTTGCAGAGTTTAATAGTCTTGAATCAAGAAGATGAAGAAAGAGGAATTAAGGCCTGAAGCTAAGACTAATTTTCAAGCCCATTCTCCCATGACACCATGGGTTCATGACATTTAGAAGCCCACTCATCCCCAAACCAGCCAACGTTTCGAGCAACAAAGTCTTAGTCCTATTTTTAAAAGGTGATATATGTAAGGCTGAGGAGATGTGCTATTTTTCTTGCAGAATTAACTAAAGATAACCATTCTAAATGGCTGGTACTAGATAATTTTTACACATAAAAATATATCAGCTTATGTTTCTACTGAAATGCCAGTAAATGAAGAATTACCTTCGATATGATCCCATTTGCAGGAGGGTGGGTTGGGCTGAAAACTTGTTGTAAATGCCGATGCTGTCATTGTCGTGGAGAAAACTTTAGGGTTTTTCATGCTGCGCCTCATCAGCAGACACATTTTCTTTATCCCTTTGTTGTCCATCTCCGTCATCTAATAATTATGATTAGGAATGCAGAAAAAAATTAGGTTTTCCTTTTGTATTCTGAGCTTTCAAACTGGTTTTGCCCTGGACAAAACTTTCTCTTGCTTAGTTTCTGCCTAACCTACTGTGCTATCAAAACACCACAGAAGAAAATGCAGCTGGGGGTCAAGAAAGTAAAACATATCCACCTACATGGCAGTTGATCCTTGTGACTCCCCATGTCCTGTCTACGTCCCTGTCAACAGCGCACATACAACGCAGCTTGGTTCAAGGGCTGGAATTCTGTTCTTATTCGCTTACCAAACTGGCAGCAAAGTGCTAACTCCTGGACCTTCCATTACAGTGCAATGATACATAAAGCACTGCCTTTGTCTTCCTTTGCAGAATTACAGTTTAGGGGTTCTGAAGTCTGACATGCTTCCTTAAAACTGGAGGGTTTTCCTTTTTTTGTTGTTATTTTTTTTTTTTCCTCCAGTACCTGAAGAGCAATTTTCTGCAGGAAAGAAAATAGCTAGAAGGAGAAAATTGAGGTATTGTTTTTGCAGTTCCTGGTTGGTTGGTTTGACCTCCACAGTTTGTTTTTGTAAGGGCGTTACAGTAAAATCCCACATATGGATGATATTAACCTTTACCATATCTTTTCTCAAGGGTAAATTCCTTCAGTCTCACATGGGAGAGCTGTGTGGGTAAATCCTGTGAATACTAATGGAATGATGAAATCTTTTCTCTGTCAATGAAAAAAACTCTCAAAAGTGTCCGTTAAAACAGGCATACGACAAATCTTTTTGCTTTCTGCATTTTACTGCTAAGTGAGATCTCTATTCCATTGGCATTCTGTCCTCATATTCACAGATATGCGTACTACAAATACCAGAGGGAGATAAAGCGCGAGAGGTTCTGTTTTGTACATTTATAATTATATAACATACATAAGGATACTTCTAAAAGTCTAATAGCAGATTTTGCTAAGAAAAATTCAGCAGCAAGGGCTTTCCTTGTCTGAAAAGTAATTCCCATAACCTGAAAAATTCTCAGTCTGGTACAAAAGAAATAGAAAACCTCCACATGAATAAGTCCCAGATTTAGGATCTGTTATAACAGCTGAAGTCCAAGTGAATATGATAACTTTTTATTTTGTTTTAATTTTCTGTCACAGTCTTGCAGGATCTTTTTCTTCTGTAAATTAGGGAAGCGTTACCTAGCGTATCCATGATTATAAGTATGTGTTGATTGCACAGTGAGTATGAGCAAATTGCTCGTATTGACGGAATCATACCGCTAAATCACTATATTCTGTGCTGAAACTGTAGCTTTAAATTAAGCTAACAACCCTTTATTCAGAATTCACGCCGACGATGCACAAAGTCACTTTGGCACCAAAGACAGGAAACGTCATGACTGGATGTTGTAGAAATTTGGCTATACAACAGAGAGGTTTCTACATCTTGGTTTTGTCGCTCACACTTGAAAAATCTGGTCCCTATTTGGTGAGACAAGCTGCAGTACTCTGTTCAATTCCAGATAGTTTTACACCTAAACCACGGAAAACCAGTCTTCAAGCAGTTTATCGAATAGGATTGAAGCTAATCTTTACTGTTTGGGCCCTGGTGGTGGGTTTGAAATGGGCAGAGTGATTATGACTCAGAACATCTGGCAGTTAATTGGATCTACGACTCCAATGTATTTTGAAATCTGTTTATGTGAGTTCTTATATAATGTCTGCATTTGAGGTGCAGTTTCAGTAGTGTGAGCCAGATCTCATTAGTAAGACATCCACGATGAAAATTCTAGGAGTCAAGGATATCCGTGAGCATAGCAAATTAGGGCTCTGATAGCTTCTTTTACGGTGATTTAAGCTTCCACTTTATATTGATGGGACAATTTGTATTTTATTAATTTCAGGTTAACATCAGATTTCTATTTTTCATGATCAATAACTTCTGAAAATAGAGGATAGACTGGTATGTGATATATGGAAAAAATTCTGAAGAAATGCTTTTTCATACAGTCTCTTCTAATCCGAGATTTCAGCAGAAGAAGTGTCACAGTCTTACTCTCTGCAGTCATTTGATTACTCATCTAGTATTTTTCAATAGCTCTAAATTAAATGAGGTAAATAAAGTAATATTTTTTAAATATTACAATTAGTAAAAAGGCATCCAGTAACATTTTTAGCCCCTGTCACAAAAACTAATGATCCCTTCCTACACTAATCCTTTCAATTACAGCACTAGTTGTTGTTGGGTTTCTAACCCAAACTCTATTCTCGCCTTACACAAACGTAGCTGATTTCCTCACTGGCCTTTCTCGCATCGAACAGATTTGGTTTTCACAGAAAGAGAAAAGCCTTCTCTAGTCTAGAAAAATGTTTGCTTAGGAGCACTGTTAGAATCAACCCAATTTATCAAAGGGCACAGCTGTTCACTGTATGTTAATAACGATGCCTTTTATTTGGGTGCTGTTTGGTGTTTAGAGCTAATTAACCCCCTTTTACACCACCCAGCAATCTGCATTTAGAGAACGGAGAAAACTGACAGAGGTTGAATTAGAAGCTCTTAAATACTGAGAACAAATTCAGCTAATTCACTGTACCCCAGTTAATACCAAGGCACTGAAAAAATATTTTCAGGGTTTTTTTTCTGTTACTGTGTATTTATTGTTTAAAATTTTTCTTATAAAGGCTGAGTATCAAGACTATCACAAGTGACGGAAACTCCAGAAGCAAATAGCCTCGTTTTCTCCTTAACTTTGAAGAAAGGGACTAATTTCAAGGTAAGATTTGCAATTGTTTCCGTTGCTAATGATGAACAATTGATATACAGGTAATGCTTTGTCGTACATGGACAAAAAATTTCATGCTTTTGTCTCAGATTATCATTGTTCTTTGTGTAAGCTGCGAGTAAAAAAGATGCACCTAGTCTTGTGAGGGGATGAAGCCTATGTCCCACTGCGCCGCTGGCCAATTCCAGTGAAGAAAATCCATTGCTCTTTTCCCTCTTGCATCGCTTTGAAGTAAGCAGTTTGAAACTGAGTTTCAAAAATGGAGAACTGTGGCATTGTTACTAAATGTAGTAAAATGGGTAATGGTAGCTTATGAAGTAGTCTTCCAGGAAATTGGAAATTATTTGCTGAATGTTTGTTCACAGAAGAGAAGTTCCCAGTTAAATTCCACAGTAATATGCTGTATGTGCCTTCCTGCCACAAATTTTGGAATTTAGTTTATACAGTTTTAGATTGTCAGTTACTAGTTATTTTGGTGGACACTACCGATTGGAGGAAATGATGAGTACTTAGATTTTTCTAATAGAAAAAAAGAAAAGGAAGATAATTTGAATGCTTGAGCATTTCTAAAACATTATTTTGCTCTTTTCCTTCCAGAAAACTTCTTTTTGAACCAAAATTTGTTTGTTTGTTTGTTTGATGTTTCCCAAGTATTTTTGTCAGAACTTACAATTTTTGCAGGGTAATACTAAAATTTTTCTTTGATGTCGTCATTTTGGACTGAGAGATTTCCTGCTTCTTTTTATTCTTATTCTCACTTACTGTATGGCCTTAGAAAAGTCTCTTCAGGATAAATGTTCAATGATTGCATATATTTTATACGGTCTGTTATTAAATGACACCTTCCAGTTTTTCCATTTATAAAATTTGTGATAAAACTGTCTTCATATAAGGATTTTGGAATCTTATTGGGCTTAAAGCATTTATTAATGTTTAGATGAGTCTTACAATTCTAGATAACAGATGTAAGGGACAGGAGGCCTCGTTACTTATCTGGTTTATCTGCAGAAAGCCTCTTTCAAAAATTATTTTTGAAGTACACATATGCAGTTACTTCTGTTGGAGAATCTCTGAGCAGATGAGGTAGGCATAGGAAATAAAAAAGGATGCAATAGACATCTTCCGCTCCTGCCTGGGAGATTTCCTGCCTGTTGCTGGCTCTTTAGTTTGGGTTATGCACTAATGGTCGTATGATCTAAATCTAGTGGTAAGACTGAGGAACAGATTTGCTTCTCAAATCTGGTGAGACTGCCTCGCGTCCGATTGTTGGGCTGCTTACCCTCCTCATGCAGAACGGGAAAGTTTGGGTGTCTCACATTTGGGAAAAATTCTGTTTCCACCCCTTTGTCCTGCTGGGCTCTTCGGTTGCCCTCAGTCAGTGCCACAGCACTGGAAAGATAATTAATTCTTGTCGTCTTCAGTGTTCCCTGAATACACCAAAATGCTTTTACCCAAAAAGTCGTCCTAGCTCTACGCCTCAGCAAGAAAATATTAAAATGTTGTATCAGTATGCAAATGATGTGTTGTTTGTTTGCGTATTATTTAATTTTCACTGACTTTAAGGCAAGATAATGTTTCTATCTGTTAGTAGCACAAGTGGGTGTTAATCCTGATAGGGTTCAGAAGGCAGCAATAGAATTTCAGTAAATAGAAAACTGCTGTAAATTTTAGTAATACAGTGCTAGTATCAAATAGAATGAGCAGCCAGTCTGCAGATGAGAGATGCAAACCACTGTGAACAGACCTCTTGTTCAACTGGCAATCATTAAAGAGGCATTTTTACTGACTTAGCATCTGGTATTCAGTCAGAATTCATAGTTTTGAAAATGTATAAAATAAGTGCCTTTAAGCTAGCTAGTCTATTGGACTTGATTGTGACTTCAGTTGAAAACCCTTATCAAAAATATAAGCATGAAGAAAAATGTATTATCTCCATAATTCTCTCTGAAAAAAACATCTCGATGTGAATTTGTAAACATGGAACTACATGGAAGTCAATGGTAATTTTTCAGCAGACTTGAAATACCTCTTGCTACTTTTATATCAGGAATGAGTTTTTCTTTTACTAGGCTTCAAGATTTTTACTATCTGACCAAAGTATCAACTCGGAGAAGCACTGGCAATGTTGTCCTAACTTGGAGAATGGCACATTTTACTCAGTAACATACCTTTCAGCACATACTTGAGTCCTACTTGCATGACTCAAGTGAGTATCGCAGTGGAAGGGATTTGAGGTTAAATTCAAGTACTTGCCCGATGGAAGTGGGGGTGGGAGGTTACTTGCCATTTGGCAATTTTGAAGTGTGGAGAATCATGAAAAAAAATGAATACAGGAAAACAAATACCAAGAAATGCTTTCCTTTTCATTCTATTTTACTATGTAAAGTATTAGAGTAGACTTAAATTGCTGGAGAATCAGACAGACACTCTATGTGTGTTTTCTGAAAAAGAACTGTTATTTTTTTGTCTTCTACATCTTATGCAATCTTTTCTGTAGCTCCCTGATCCCTGTTATTTGTTCCTCAGTCCTTTCTGTCGTCCTGCCCACCATTAACTTTTATGTGTGTTGGCTGATTTCAGCCCCATTTGACAAGAAGGCATAGAGCTGAGGCGTGGGGTCCTATGAAGGTTTCTATGACTTTGTTTCAGAAATGTGCAGACTCCAAAGCTCTTTATTTGCTTGCCATTAACGTAGAGGTAATGATTCTCCGAGAACCAAGAAGCAGCAGCCAGCTAACCAGTCAATACCCGTCAAGCTGCAAACTAAAACATAGCATATGCCGCTTAGTGGGCTAAAAAGAAATTGTTAGTGTACATGGAAAGGGGTGAGAATTTAGGAAAAAGAAGACTATGAGGTGGCTGGAGATGGAGGAACTATAAAGGGATGGGTTGTAGAGACATGAGGGAGCTGAGTAAATCAGGGTGATACATAAATTCACTAAAGACCAGGTTTTGTTAGTTTTCCTGCTCGGAATATTACCTGCTGGTCTTTCGTTTGCTGCTGTCCGCAAGAAAGTACAAGTGAAAAAGAATCACAGCATTTCAACTCAGATGGGAGATAAAAAAATAATTCTTAAGCAGCTCATTATATTTAAAATGTCTTCCGAATAATATTTACTAGAGATTGTTTATTATCTTGTGTTCTTATATCATTTGGAAAAAGAACCAAGTAAGTGTCTTAAACCTGCTACTTCAAAAGTTCCGAGGCATTCTTTTGAGGGGAGATATTTGGGGTAAGAGTTACTCATACTATGCTAGTCCTTTCTTTGACTTAATTTGATAAATACAGCAACATCAAAACAGATTAAGAAAACCTGCTAAGGTTTTCCTTCCAGGGTCTATGACCCTTGTTTGGCAGGAAATTCTGTGTAGGTTTTAAAATACGAGCGTGTGTTTCGGCATATACATATTTTTAAGGCTTTGCATCAGATGGAGGGAAAGTAGACAGTGACAAGATTTGCTGAGTATGTAGTGTGTATAATCTGACATTTTCAGGACACGGATTTTAAGTTAACTAATTTACACCATCAAGCCATACTACTTAAAGTATGCGACAGCAAACCATCTTCAAATTTTATATATGGATTTCTTCATTTTATAGATCTAAGATCCATCAATTTTGTTCCGCAGAACTTAATCTTCTTTTCTCCTACAGTTTAGGAGTTTACATTATGCCTATGAAGCACTATTGGTTAGCTTCACCTTTAGTCTCTTTCATGTCTGTATGTGAACTCGCCTTCTACTGTCAAGCCCTGGCACTTCCCTTTCATGGGAAGTCCACGAAATATCCATGGATGGATTAAACCATAACCTATAATACTGTGTATATCTAATTTGGTCCCTGTTATCTATTCAAAACCCGTTAAGAAGTCTGCCTCAGTCCATACCGCTTCCAGGATGATGAGGAGACATCAATAAAAGCATGGCATGTACTTGCTGATGAGAAGAGACTTTTATACCAGACTTATTCATGGTAAATAATTGCTGTTCCAGAGGGAGGGGCCAATATCTGTTGTCTCGGTGTCTCTTGTCATAGCATATGAGGGAAGCCATGTGTTATAGAGCTTTCTGTGAGATTACAGACCTGTCTGTAGCATTTCTTGGTCCTGCAGCTAAGCTCTGACCTTTCTCACTACCATGCTCTTTGGCTATAGCTAGACCCCAAGCCCTAATGCTGATGGAAAAACAAAATTCATCAGAGCATAAACCACTGAATTCTTTGGAGCAGCAGAGAGAGTTGGGTCCGGAATAATTCAAAGTGGGAACATCTGGTTCTTGGTCAACAGTAGGACAGTAAATTGGTGAGTTGACATAAGGATTACTGTGAATCAAAACTTGCACGTAAGTGTATTTCAGCTACTGGAAAAACAGAAAGTATCCAAGAACAATGACTGCCATGTCACAGCTTGGAGTTTTAGAAACACGCCTTTATATGCTTTATAATTAAAAAAACCACACCAGAAGCCCTTTATGGATACATCTGTACCATGTAACTTAAATAACACCCCTCTCAAGGATACTGTTTGGAGTTTTCTTCAATGCGACATTTCCTTCCAGTTTTCTAATCTATTTTATTTGCTTTACTGGTGGATATTTAAATTCTCTTATTGACTAAGCAGGATCAAAATCCAACTTTCCTGCTATCCTGAAATTGTTCCAAATTTACACCAGCAGTTCCTCATGAATTTCTAGATGAAAATTTTCTAGTGGCCTGGTATGTGTAACAGCCTGTTTACATGCATCTTGTGGTCTCTGTGCAACTACTACCTCCATCCTGGTCTGCAGTTTAAAATGCCAGAAGCTTTGCTCTAACAGGGTTTCTATGAAGCCAGTTTCTCCTCTACAGGTGCCTTATATTGCAAAAGCTTCCACAGTGCTGCCCTATCTTATGTATACTTTCTTTTTGCTCACATACAATCTACCCCTCTGCTTCTACGTTGGGATGTGCTCATGGTAACAGGAATGTCTCCTACCGAACAGCTTAAGTTTTGCCTCTAGCTCATGCCTCCTGCTACATTTGATGTGGTTGGTACCCATGATCTGTGCATCTGAACATCTTCTTGGGTATCAAGACTTAGAGCTATTTGAATGCCTCTTAATCAAACAATCCACCACTCTTTCTGTTTATTTATAAATACAGCTTCACTTAATAGTGGATAGTTTATAATTTGTATGGACTAGGGGAAAACTGTTTTCAGAACACTCTGTGGAATAGATGCGTTAACACCAAGGAAGGTTTTATTCCTCAGCAAATTACATGCTATGTGGCAAACTTTCCCTGTGATGTGCTAAAGAAGAATGATCTGACTTTAGGGCATTAATTAAAAAAGATAACTCCTATGCTTTCATAGCGTTATATAATGCTATGATTAAAATCTTTATGCTTTTCAGAGAAAATTTAATTATATCCATATTTTATTTAAGAATAAACATTTTAACTGAAACGTTGAGGAAAACAAATAGGCACACAAAACTACCCCAAACTCTCCAGTGCCACAAAATCCCCAAATGCTCAGCTGACTCAGTGTCTCTTCTACGTTATTCCTATTCTTCCTTAGCACAGGATGCAGGCAGGCTGAGGGTTAAAGGCAGTATGACTGAGCTATACTGCAGTTTTACAGAGTGCTACACTGCAAACCAGATCTATAGGAAGCCATCATCATGCACTGCCGATAAAAGCTGTTCAACAGTTCAGAACCACTGAAGCAGACTGAGGTAGCTCTGGTTCTGAAGGACTGGAAACATCATGACGCATTTTCCCTTGCTGCTTTAATTTTGTGGAAAATAAATTGCACTCTGTAAGTGTGGGGTGACAGATGATCTGAGTTTCCCAAATAAATTCTGGACAACTAGGGCAGAGTGAGGATTTAGGTGGTGGTACGCACCACAGACTTGATTTGCCTATTTAGAAACATGTGCTGTTCTTTCGTGTGAGAACGTGCGCGTTCATGAGAACGTGACTGTTTAGATACAGAACGCTCTTGTTCTATCGGCAATATACTGAGCTACGTATTTTCCAAAGGAATTTCCAGCGTTATTTCATGCTGCCAGTTTTTGGGCAGCATGAAATTGCATCCGTTGGTTGGAAAGCAGTATCTCACTGTTACGGTATCTCTTCCTGATTATATCTCGTTAGAAACTATCATCATGTTAATCAGCTGTTCCTACTGCTCTGTGCACATGTCCAGTGCCACCAGAAGAAAAATGTAAGGAGAGAGGAAACTATTTGCAGTGCAAACACCTTTTAGGCAGTAAGGTGGGATTGTATACTCAGCTGATGTTGTTCTGAGAGAGAATAAAATGAAACAAATTTGAGAAGATCACAGTTGTTGAAGAGCAACTGGGTACTGCTTAAATTCCAGAAAAAATGGTGGGTGATTACCAAAAGTAATTGCAATTTTGGATTAAATAGGCCCAAAAAAACCCTGCAATATATATTTAAAGTTGGCAAAGGCAAACACTTGCAAGTTATTACATGGCAAAACTAATGTTGCCAGTACAACGTTGTTTGGGCTTCCTTATGTGAGTGGATTCTGACACAATGCAATTACACAAACGTGCTATTTTTAACATGAACTTCATCCTTTGTCTGGTACACCAAGATAATTTAATTCACCCAATGACAGAGGTTCAATAATTCATTTAATCCTTAATTGTTGTTCGTCTGACTGGCTTACTGGATACCACAAGGGCTTTGATCTGAGGAAGGAACTGTTAATCACTTCATTGTCCGTTATGTAGTTCTCATGTCTACAAGGTATAGGTGTTTTTCAAACGTTAATTTGATTTACGCACTTTCATAATGCTCCTTGGAGATGGAAGGGTGGCATTTCCATTTCACAGATAAGAAAGTGAAAAACAAAGCCACGGAGGTCAAAAGCTTTTGCTAATTTCAGAAAACCTGGATTTTATATATTTAAATCAATGCTCTTGAGTCTTCACCGAAACCAAAAATACAAACTCAAGAGCCTGGGGGGGAAAAAACAACACCGCAGAGCTACTGATTTCCTGCGAAGAGGTTTACTTTAAAGTCTCACAGAATCCAGTTTCCCAGAGCCATTCTCAAGTGCTATAACTATGGTAGCACTTCCCCTCACCCCCGCCCCCAACACCCTACGTTATTTACTGTATTTCTTCCAACTTGTTCTATAAATGAAACGGAAATCTTAGAGACAAAATGAACAAGTCACTCAAGCCTAGAGCAGGTCTATCTTACGCAGTAGATGACCAAAGGGGACAGTACTCATACGGAGAGGGAGAGGGGGAAAGCATTGTATGGTGTAATATTATACTTTCCAGTTCCAAGGACGTGTTTTACAAACTTAATGTTTTTAATACCACCACTGTGCAGGATGGTTTTTTTCAGATTGGCATTATGTATGTTATAAGCAAGTATGAAATCGGATAAACCACATGAATCACTTAAAGGATCAACAATAGCAGGTTGTGATTCCCAATTTAGATCAATCCTTAAAGAATGTGCTTCTCAGTGGAGAAGTGCATACATTTCCGAGAATGGACAAATACTGCAGTTAAGAAACAATGCACTCTCTCAACCTGCATCTCCTGGCCCCTTTCTTCCAAATGTTCTTTTTCTCTTGGAGATCCTCCCAGCTCCCTAGGAACCTTGTTCCCATTTACTTAGTCTGTTTTCTGTTCACTCTGCATTTAAATTAGACAGCTTCCTCATTTATGACTCCTGACAGCGGGGCGACGTTGAGAACGTGAGAAAGTTACTGTCCTTAGTTGCACCATCACGAGCCTTTAGCATACAGGGGAGGTAACCACGCAGCTCTGGGTTCTACGATGCTCAGGAAAAATCATGTCTTCAATGAAATTACATGTGTGGTCTGAGTTCCGTGTTAATTGCAAAGGTCTGTCAAAAGTCTCCTGAATTAATACAACCAATCATTCTTACAGGATTTATAACTTGGTCCATTTTTTGGTTAATTTCCATTATTTTCGCTGTATGATCTAAATGGCAGGACTGATGTGAAGATGGTACTAGCCAAATCTCTTGTCAAAGCATAAGCAAACTACAGATTCTTAAAAAGAGGCCTGCAGGATGTTTGGGAGAGTTTTTAGGGGTTTTTTATTGTTTTGTTTGAGGGTTTCTTTTGTTTTTAATTCAGGGAAAATGTTGAAATAGACTCATTGCGTAACAGATTAACTGTTTTGGCTAGAAATTTACCCTGAAACTCAGAATATTTCAGTTGAAGTGGGCAAAAATAATTAACGAGTACAAAGGATCTTATAATGAGAAATGCTGGGCAATATGGGCAAGCTTTAATGTCATCATTCCTGTAGTGGGTATCCCGTAAAATTCTATGGAGCAAGGCAAGACATGATTTTTGTCTGTCTTCTAACTCTAGAGTTTTAACTGAATGTCAGATCTTTTCTCTTTTTACAGTTTGTATAGAAAGAGGAGTAATCAAGTGAGTATCAGCAGATTCCTGTAGTCATGTTGAGGAAGATTGGAGAAAAAGAAAAAAATAAAATGGTAGCATTGTACCGTTTGGCCGATCCTCCGTCAGAGCAGTGTTCCCAATGGGACTACTTTTATCAATGTGTTTTGAAAGTTGTTTTACAATTAGAGAACAGTCAAGGTGCTTTTGTACAACCATGCCCTTAGTGAGGGGATTCCTGCTGAACGCGGTTCTCATAAATCTATCAAAAAGGAGAGCAGTAAACAGTCTGATCTCATAAATGATTTTGTGCTGTGTGTGGATAGAAGCATTCTGTAACATTTCTGTGACTTGTATCATCTGGATTTTAATGGGGAAAAAAAGTAGTTTTAAATTAACAGCCTGGAAGGAGAGGTTCAACTGAGACCTTGAACTGATCTGCTTTTGGCCCAATTGCCACTCAAAATGGGATAAAGTATTTGAGGGGAAGAAAACCTACTGTCAGAATTCGCAGATGGTCTTATGAGAGTACGGTGGTAACGGTAAAGATAAACCACATAAAATCCTATTCTAAGGCTATTTCATTTCAGTAATATGTATTCCTATTAAAGCTTTCAGTTCAGAGGACATACCTGAAGGGAAACAACAGAAACTCATTTTCACTTTTTAGGGATTTTTAGTTTTGCTGAAGGATTTTACTTAGGTTACTAGGCTTAAAAAGTGAGTGTAATCCATTAGTAAATCCATAAGTAAAGGGGGATCAAAATCTCTCCTTCTGTAACTCCAGGGAGTTCACTGAACTTCATTCAGGCAATGCACAAGTCTGATACTTTCTTTAATTGTTTGATGAAACCATAAGGAAGTTGGATTTCTCGTGTGCTTTTGTCTTCCGTAACACCTTTCTTCCGAGTACCTGAATCTGCTTTTAAATAATCAATTAAAGTTTGCTGCACCTTTGAGGAAATTTTCAAATCAATATTAACTGCTGAATAGATACTGATGCTGTAGTAAGGTTAGAAATAAGAAAAACTGGGAAAAGAAGACTGAGCAGACAAAAAGTAGTCTTTTAGGAAAACTTTTTTAGGTTTGAGGATACATACATTTTGTTATTGGAATTCTGAATCCATTTTTATAATTCTGCTTTTTAAAAAATACTAGATAAAAGGGTTTGAACTCTTGGGAACGAAATGAAATAAACTGTCTTGAGGGACGTATTGAGAAGGAATTTGCAACTCTAGTTAACGTTCTTATCTTCCATCTTTTATCTACAGCACAGCAGACTGATAGTATTTCCTGAAACATGAAAGCGTCTCCCTTCTCTGCCCCAAATCTTGCATAAACACAGTAACTTCAACATCAGAGCTGTTCACAAACTGAGTTGAACAAATGGACCCAAAAAAATTACATTTAGGATTGCACCAACAGTCTATCAATATAAGAATGGAAAAGGTATCTCAAATTTATAAATCTTTTATGTACCAATAATTTGTTCTTTGTCAACATACTTTGGAATGGCAAGAAAACAATCCCTGACAAACATATTTCACAGGCATGACAGTGCAGCTCTTAATTAAAAAAAAATAACTCAGACACAGCAAGCAGCCATAGACAGCCAGTGAAACAACCTTTCATTGAGAAAATGAAAGAGTGAAAACAGTCAGCGATATCATTTGAGCTTTTCTCCCACTTATTACTACACAATTTGATCGTTAATTTTAGATAAATAGCGTGTTAAATGCTTTTAAGGTTGTACAAAGACTACTGTCTCTTTCTTCTTTGTCCACCTTTGCTGGAGTTATTAATTATATATTATCTTTTTAAAATGTAACTTTTCCTACTAATTAAACTCTTCCAAAGATAAGGAGGTATTCTCATTTTTATAGACCATAACAATTGTTTGGGGGGTTGGGCTGAAAGTGGTTCTGTAAAATACCAGATTGTCTTCAGCACGGAGGGGAAGCTGTAATGCTGTGCCTCTACATAGCGGGGACAAAAAGCCAGCTCTGCAAATCAGCATTCAACCCAATAAAACTGTTAAGCAGAGCTGACAAAAATGTTGAAAATATTTTTTTTTTTTTTTTTTACTAAATCAATTACTTTTCTGAAGCTTTAGGAAAAATATTAACCATAATAATAATATTTATTAATCATTATTATATCTAAATTTCTCAGCTGCTACTACAGCAGCCTGCATTGCCACTGGTTCCAGCATCCACTTGCAGTGAATATGCACAACGCCCAGCCCTTGGTCATTCCCATCAGGGCACCGGCTGGAGCGCTTCCCCACTCTCTCCTGGTCCTGTGCCACAGTGGTGGACGTGGGTCTCTTCCTGACCTAGAGCTTTCATACAGAGAGGGAGAACTGAGAGACTAAGGCTCTGCTGCACGCGGTGGAGCTGCTCTGACCCATAGAATAGATTCAGCCCAAGGAGGATTAGCTATAGCAGTCTGATTTACCCCCACCTCACCCCTGGTCAGAAAGGTACATTAATGGAGTGCTCAAAATCTTCTTAGAACTTTTTGATGGGGCAGAGGTTCTCAGGTGCCAGCTGAATACGTTATTGAGCAATTATATCAGCATACAGGGTGAAATAAGGGTCCAGCAGACTCAGTTCCAGAATTTAAAAATCTTCATTGCTGATATATCTGTCTATATAAGTACAGAAAAAAAGTTTACTTTCTCATTTTCTTTCTTTTTTTTCTAATTTCTCTAGAAATTGGGGTCAAGAGTCTGATGGTTGTAACAGAGACTAATACATGACTGACTTTGATAGAAAGCTGTTTTCTCCTCTATTTTCATTCTAATCTGAAATGAAAAAAACCTTTTTTTTCCTTTTGTGCATGAAAAAAAGTTCTTATTTGAGTTATTCATTACGGCTGGTGTGCATTTCCACTCAATCTTCTCTTCCTAAAACAGAACAAACAATCACAATCTTGACAATCCTTTCTGTGCTGAAACTCAGGATGTAAATTAACAACTTCTTAGGCAGTTTGATGGTGCCTTTTTCAGAAACATGCCACATGTAGCAGGTATGTCATTTTGCCTCTGGAAATAAGAAATAATAAAGGTTTAGATAAGAGCTAGAGGGAAAGGCTACCCTAAAACCAGGTATTTGGATTTGTATCAAATTCATAATTGATAAAAACGTATTTCCCAAGTATCTACGGCAACTAGTACAGTATTGTACTATTGCTAGATTCTACTTAAACATAGACAAACCTTTGCCACAGCTTCCACCAGCAGACACTGGGGAGACTAGGAAGGTTTGATGGAATCTTCTGTACAAATAAACACACCAATTGCACAGACGGGATTCTTTTTTTAAGCTGGAGAAAGCACGCTGCTAAACCTCCTCACTGATCTTCTTTCTCTCTCTAAAACACACATGTTTTCAGCAGTTCTGGCTGCATTAGTGGATAGCATTAGAATGTGTCATACATCCGTGCACAAACTTAAAAGTACTGGAAGAAATTAATACTGTGTACCAGGAACATTTCCATAATTACACTGAAAGCACCCAGTAATTAGAGACACTCTATTAATAATGTTACCAAAATACGCTTAAAGACTTCTAAAGAAATTTCAGGCTAGTTTAAAATTTCAGAATCCCCAAAGATATGAGGAAGCAGCTAAATCTGCATTTGATACAATTCCAAAACAATCTCTCTCCTGCATAGTCGATCATTAAATTCATTAAAGAAAACTCTTACTCATTAAAGTTACATCACCTAAAAAATGAATCTAAATAAACTCATCTGGTAACGAAGATCTTTCCCCTCTTTGCTCATAAGACACAAACTAACTTCAGTGCACATTTTTGACAGAACTGCAGAATTCCTCTCTATGTATTTTCTTTTTTACTTAAATGTCATAGAAGCCTTTTATAGGACAAAAAAAAAGTGTAATGCATCTTTGCACCAAAAATTGCATGATATTAATTGTTTGTTTTATGGATCCAGACTCTTAGCGATCATGTGAAAAACTCGAATTGATTTTTATTTGATGCTTTTAGCAGTTCTGTTGGTATGTTGTTCGTTGCATTAGGGGGTTTTTTTTCTGGTTTTTTTCTGGGTTTTTTGGTTTTTGGTTTTTTTTTTTTTTTTGGAAGGCGAGGAGGATGGTTTTGTTTTGTTTTTTCACTCCTGTTTTTAGCTTTGATCTAAATGGGGGGAAGTTTCTGGTTCAATCAGTTCTCAACAGGACTTTGATGGCCATTGGTGTGCAGAACAGCTCTTCGCAGTATTCCTTCCAGCAATAGATGTGAATACTTTCCATTCTCTTGCTTTAATAAGTCTGAGGTTTGGATCGGATGTGTATTGTTAGAAGCTTCACCATGTCAAAAGAGTTTTTCTTTTCACCTGAAATTTGCAGGGCTTTCACTATAGGCGCTCTTATGGGAGACAATCTTCTTTGTCCTTTCCTGACATTCTCTGCTGGGTGCTTTGATATTCAGCAAATAGCAGTACACGGGCACGCTTGTTAGGATGAAGACTGTTTGTCTCCTCTAGCCTAATCAAATGACCTTACTTGGCATGATTTCTGATTTGCAGTATGTAAGTTTAGAAAACTTTATCCCCATAGCAAATAGAAGAAAGTTTTGTGCTAATATGACTTTTTCCATCCTTCTCTCTGCATTTGGTTTTTTTTCCCCAAATCTTTTTTTTTTTTTTTTTGGTAATTTCAACAGGTCATGCTGAGGTTTGTTGGTGCCAGACTTCTATCACTGTATTTCCCTACCAAATACAAGCTAGTTTTAGTTCCATGTTCAAATCAATACCTTACAGCCTGAAAAACAATCAAACAAGATCAGAAACATGGCATTTAAACAACCCTACCGTAACAGACTGGTGTTCACGTGTACAGGTAAAACTGCTGTTCCCTTCAATTCTAAGTTCTAGTGCCTTTATTTTACATTTGATTCTGTCACAAAGTGTGCAAAATATGTACCAGGATTAAAAAATTTTTCTTTCAACTGATTTTTTTTCTTTTTTTTGTAATTCTGTTTTTCTACAAGCTACGCTTTCCCCCCCCCTTTACTTTTTTGTTAAGAGTGTAGAAAACACATTCAGTCGCCCCAGGGAAAGCTCTAAGCCAGAGGACATACACCTTTTCCACTTTTTCCTGCTTCAGGCTACAATAGTTTGACTGATCCATCATCTGACTAGTGGGGAAGGTATAAATCATGTATGAAAATGTCAGCTGAAATGTTAGTGAACGTCATACCATTAATTCCATTTTTCTAATCTAATGTCTGTATCATCTTCAGAAATTCCCCAGCATAGCACAGCTGCAAGTACCAAATACTGACTTCAGGTTTTTTTGTTGGCTTGTTGGTTTTGTTTGTTGTTTTGTTGGGTTTTTTTTTTTTTATGGTACAAAAGTTGAAGAGTAACATGCTGGCTTTTTGAACTGCTTCACAAGGTCAGGTCAAAACATTACATATGAGAAGAAGTCCTTCCAATTCTACTAGTTTAGATGTATCTACTAGACAAGAAAATCTAGGGAATTTCTTCTGAAGTACAAAGGTCAACCGAGCAGTGGAATTCCACTAGTGGAGTTTGGTCACGATTTACAATCAGACAACGCTGTATCTGTTTACTCAGAACTATTGCAATTCCTGTGAGTTATAAATGTATATCAAGAGATACTCCAGCCCTCATTAAAACGCGCTATCTGGTCTTCCTCCTTTGGGTGTGAGAGAAGGGGAAAAACAGGAACGCAATCAAAATTACACTGTTGTTTTGAGGGCTTTCTTTAGAGAAAGTGGGTCCCAGTCAAGTTTGGCTGCATAACAGAAGCAGTTGGTAAGTCAACACATTTTGCTCTGAAATCTCTCCTGCTTCAACAGTTCTATTTTTATGTTGATTTTTTGCTACTGACAAAACCTAATTGACAGAAATGTACAACAACATCTCCCAGAATGGATTTATTTTTTGCAAGCTATACAGTTGTGTGGGATTTCACATTATAATTTCGTATATTGAATAATTCTGACCCTTCTCTGTGTTTTGTTCATTCAACTTCAGATAGCTTGTTTGCTGTACCAAGCTGTGAACTGTTAATCTCCTCACTAGAAAGCCGCCTTTAAAACTGAATCATTGAGCAAAATACAGTAATCACTAGCAGAACAAGGAAGTTTAAAGAAGTTTAGTAGAAACCCCTTGCTTCCTCCTGCCCCTGAGAAAAACACAGTCAAAAGAGCAGCCGTTTGGAAAATGAAGACCAGGACACCATCAGCTTATAGGAGCACGAACATAAATAAAGCATAAGAAAATGCTTCACATGTATGAAAACTAGATCCTTTTAAAACATCATAGCTGTAGAGCCAAAGCAGACCTTCCCCTTGGTTTATTTTATAACCTATTTGCAGTTAAAAGAGTCCCTTCTGTTTCCTAACACCTCAGACTGCCTTTCTTCTAATAAGTGATTTAAAGACAAGCTAGGTTTGCTTTATATGGTTATGTAGACTAAGTAAAAAGATGGTGGCAGCTTCAATTTAAAAGTTATGTCAAAGTTTGCTTTAGTGAGAGAAAAACATCTTCACATCTGTCTTTTTGCAGCATTTGACATATGTAAAATCTAGCTGCTTGGGTAACACTGAACCTACTAATAAGCTCTGAAGCTTTTGCAGGTCAGTAAGACTGCACAGAATAAGAGAGTAAACACAACTTCTGCCTGTGGAGTAACGGAGGTAGCAAGGGCCATGAGAAAATAGATAACCTGTTTGGGCTCTCTTTTCCCATTGCTTTAGACACAGAGCTGTCACCATATACCCTACAAAACAGTTCGTCCATTGGGTATCAGGATTTCAGAGACAATATTTTGAAGACAGTTGAAGTGCTAACGCACTCCTTCAGACGGAATGCAGATGTCTTTCTTCCGTTACTGGTCCGCTGCTGAGGGAACAGGCAGTCCAAAACATTTAAAACCGGTTTGTTGACATCAGACTCTTCCAGAAAGCTTCTGGTAACAAAAGTAGAATTTGCTCACCCTTCTGTCTGTTGAGGTAATGGTAAAGAATTTTACTGTAAGGGAAAAAATTGGAAAAAGAAATTGGAGTTATAGAATCCTTTGTAAATAATCAGATCCATTACGATAAACGTGGAATACAAACCAGATACGTTCTACTACAGAACTGACATTCAATGATAGAATTGAGATTTTGCCTATTGCTCTTTTGTCACCTAAGTAGTATAATGCTATTTATACTCCTTGACCAAACAATTTAACCCTTCATGAACTGAGTATCTGGATGCAACCTCAAGTAGTGTTTGTCAATAGTTTTCATGTTTCTCTATGGAGAAATAACTGACATCTACAGTTTCTACTACAGTCCTTTTAGAGACTGGTTTCCAGGGTTTCCCAGACAGATTGCTTTCATTCCTTTATTTACTTACTTTTTTTTTCATGAGGTTTTTGTAGCTAAATAGAATCCCCTTGATTATATTTGTACTTTTTGATTGAGTATGAGTCTGAGACCCGGATGTTCTAAACAAAAGTAAAATCCTTTTTAGTGCAAGGGAAAAAAAATGTATCTGATTTACAATCAATTGTTAGGATATAATTTGATCACTTGATAAATTACATGAATATTATTATTGAATTTATTGTATTACTATAAGCCTTAAAAAAAAAAATAGCAGAATACTGTCTTAGCAGATAGTATAAGATTATTGTTAGAGCATTTTTTAAAATTAACTTTTTTTATATAAATGAACTCATTTTCTACAAGCGAATGAACCTTCTCCAAGCTTTTAAGGTGTCAGTCACCAGCTTTTTTCAGTTAAACACAGAAATGTTTTCTTTTTGGTAACGTTGCAACACAGTAGACATAACGTACACTAAATAACACTAATTTCTCATTTTTATGAAACTCTGGTGCCTTAACACGTAACTTCCATTAGGAACTTCTATGGAACATTTTACTGCTGCATGTTGGGTACTATACAAATGAAAATATCCAGGACAAAAACCCCTCCATTGCGTGTAAGCCAAGCTGCACTTGGACAAAGCATAGAACAGATATCACAGGAGCTTTGCTTATAAGCCTGTAATTGAGCTCCAACCTGCCTAGTATATAAAATGTTCCAAGACAAATTATTGATCAGCAGCATACATTGGGCAAACTTGAGAAAGCTTAATTTTCATCTTTTCCTCATCATATCCTCAGAACTTGCCCTGTGGACAAGGCAGTCCACTCACGCTTTGAGGAGAGACAACGTGAGCTACATAGGGCTGCTAAGTTAGTTCACACGCAGCTTTAGAAGGGGCGACTGTTGTGTTTGACAGGGTGATGCTCAGCATTCTAAACGTATATATAGCACACTCATAAAGGTTATGTGTCATGGAACATCCGCACTGCTGACCGTATCAGTAAATATATTTTAAATGCATATTAATAAATAGATTTTGTTCATGCTCAAAAAATTTTGTTCATGTTCAGTACAATTCTTTATTTTAAAAATGTGGAGATTTTAATAAAATCAGTTCAAATCAGTCATTAAAAAACAGCATTTGAAAATACAGCTTCCTATAGGACGTGGAAGTATTCCTGCTGGAATTGTCGATACAGGTTTTTGTGTTTGGCAAGTCACCATAACCTGAATTCCCATACTTCTGCAGACATGTTTTCATTGGACAGACTCTTCCTTTTTCTCTGTGACCTGATGTCTGCCAATTTGAACTGTGTGGGTGAAATGTTTTCACTATTTCCATTTGTAGTTATATTTTTTCCTCTCTCTTTCATATCACTTTCCTTAATATTAAATTTAACATTAAATTCATTGCTACTCCAGGATCCTTGAAACTGAATTTACTGTGCTAATATTAATACAAATATTAACTTTCTTTCTGGAAGTTCTTCATCTTAAATCCAAGTTAGTCTTGCATATTATTCTGGCCATGATGGCCTCCTGTTCTTTTGCCATGAATATAAAAGTTTTCATGCTTTTTCTTTCCCTATGCACTCTTCAGATAAATGCAACCTTCTTTTTCTAATGAAATTCTCAGATCAAAGAATTTATTATTATTATTATTCTTACCACTTGCCTTGGGAAAGGCAGATACTTTATGAACAAACTTTGTTTCATTTTCCCATTGCAAGAATGAATTCATTGACCTGCACTCTGCTGGACTATGTTAATTTTTCTTATCATTCTGCCACAGATAAACTAAGGAGTTTATCAAATTAAAATTTTGTGAATGTCACATTTTCACATCCTCAGCTCCTTAACTTTATCCCCTCATACAAAATGAACCAATCTTCTAGTCTGCAGGTGAAAACAGAAAAGTGGCCTTTTCTCTCTGCTGAAGATTTTTTGAATAAATAAGAGTATTATTTCTAGTCCTTGCATCTCTCTGGTTCTCTGGAATGCTAAGTCAGAAACTCTGTGTTATTCCTACCTTACATTCAGCTATATTTTTAATTATGTTATTTTAATTAAGTCCACAGTCATAGCATTATCATTTTCTGGGTTTGGGGATGTTTCAAACATAGTAATTTTGTTGAACCTCAGGCTTTCAGTTACCTGGCTTTTTTTTTTTACACTCCAACTCACTTCCTTGATAAGAATTAAAATATTTTCTGTTTCTACAGAAGATAAATTTTCTTATTAAAAAAGACTGAGAGGCTGAATAACTTCTCAGAACAATATTATTTATATCTTCTCAGTTATACTATCAATCAAATAGATTAAAACTGATTAAAATAAGCTTGAGGAGAAAAAGAAAATAAGAATCAAACGTATCACTTTTGAGAATTTAGCCTCGTATTCTGAATTATATCAGAGAATAAATGTAGTGACTTTCCACTTACTTTGATAAAAGGGCAGCTCAGTACATTTAAAAGATATTTTAATCTATCATTCAGGTAAGCAAAAAGTAAATGAGATTGGAACAACAATTTATTCAGACTCAGAAACTGAATAACTTAGCAGTTTCCCTTAAAAACATTTTAAATTGCATTTTGATTCTGCTTTTAAATCTGATTTTTATTGTTTAATTGCTCTTTAAGAGGGCTTGCCATAATTATGTTGAAAAGGCATTATCATCAGTCAAAATGTATAATTTTTTCAGAAAAATATTTGAGTTTCTAATTTCAAGAGGGGAGAAAAAAGTCCTGTGCTCTCACTTACTAGTATTTTTCTTACTAATCATGTTTATCAGTGTTAGAGAGTGTACTTCTCTCTATTTACCAAATTATTAATTTTTCCAAGTAGCCTACAATGTTTCTTAGTCCAAAATAATAAGTGAAGTTCACATGTTACTGGGCAAGCGAGGCAGCTGGACATACCTTTTTTATAAGTACCTCTCAGGCATTTAAAAGCTCAAGAGTTGGGCTGAACTTCTGTCGTAACTCCAACACAGATATTTAGCCAAAAGGAGCAATTCCAGTATTTTCAGACAAGCCCGTGATAGAAATGTATAATCCTTGAAACTGTAACACAGGTATTACTTGAGACCTTTTTATGGCAAGATAAAAAATTTTAAGGTTGCACAGACAGATTCCAGAAATTGTCACAGCAGCTATCTTACAGTTTCTGTTTTTCTTTAGAAGAACATAGTAGTAGCACCTTAATTCATGTTAGATATTTTACCAACGGATTGGAACTGTTGGGAAGCCACGGTTGTATACTGGGTGGCTTTAGGCTAGTTGGGACTGCTCTTCATACTAAGTGTTACTCTAGCCTCTTCTCATGAAAATTCTATTTCACTTCTGTCATTGTTCGTACACCTGATTCATAAGTCCAAATGGTTTTATGGTCTCGTTTTACTTCTTAAAAGGTCCAAATGACAGTATAGTACCTTTATTTCATGTTAAGAGTATGATTTCTAATTAAATGCTCAGATATTATCTCAGGACCTGAGTTTCAGGGATGACATCTTTAGAAAAAATTTGGAGACCGCTAGCAATATTTTATTGTATTTTAGTATTACTGATATTTTCTGTCCTCAAAGATAGTCATAAAAGGTTTTTTTATCCAACATATATAATTTGACCAAGTACAATCCAAGCTTCTCTCTCATTGTCTTTTTCTGTGAGCTTTAATGTAAGTTTAAGTTTCTCCTTACTCATTTAGTACTTAGCTATTATAGAAGTTATTTCAGTTTTAAGTAACTTCCCCATTCGTTGGCACTTTCAGTATCTTTCTAGATATTCAATATACGCAACGTATATGGACTTTCGACAGATCATTTTGTTTCATATCTCTTTTATGTAGGGACATTAACTTACAAAGTACTCAATTCTTTAAACCTAGTCAGTGAGGCCAAGTCCATAAATTCTGAAAAGCGGGAAAGCACGGAGGCACTTCAAAAGAATTATAAAAGAACTGAAAGCTTGAGGCAATGATATACTTCTATACTGCTTATTAATTCAGAATTAAGAATATAAGGGGCTTTTCAGTAATGTCCATTACATGAAGACACAGAAGTGAAAAATTAACAAGCCAAACACATGAAATGGTAACAGCAAAACCGACGGTCCTAGGGTAAATGCTTAGTTCTGTGATGTCTTTGTTGCATGAAGGTCTCTGCTGAGGTCTGATTACACAGAGAAGCACTCTGCAACGCTATTCTCGTTGGGTATGGGTGTTTTCAGTGTTAGCATTCATGAAGCAGATCTTGTTGACTTCACTGTGCTAGATGGATTTGGTATGGGAGTCAGCATATTCATCCTGTCTAGACAGGGGCATTTTCCTCATTGAAACCACATTAAGCGCAGAGAATAACAAAGACCACAGCACCCACAGTAATGCTCGGTGTGCTCGTTCTATCAGAGTTCTGTCTTCTCCTTTCCACTTAAACCCTACATGCGTAGGGTTGGACTCTACATTCATTTTCTCTTGTGAATTCTGAGGACATTGCAGATTTTCACGTTTAAGAAATGTTATGTCATAAATGATGACAAAATCCAGTACTAGAAAGACTGTGGCATCTCAACTTGGGGAGCACAGCGCTTAAAATCTGGGCTCTTGATGTCAATACTGATTCAGATACCTACTGAAGTGCCAAAGTTACCTCAGTCATAGGGGAATATGGGACTTCTAGCAGCTGATTCACAGCGGGTGGAAGCATCGGTGCCGGCGATGCACAGAACTGTCTGATACCAAACAATAGGGGAACGTGTGTGTCCGCTGCCTGGGTCTTAGCTGTCTGACTTAGAGCGGCACACGAATGCTTCATTGCTTTGCCGATAGTGGACTTCTCCTGAGGGAAGCTGCTCACCTGACAGCAAATATTACACTGCTGCCATATAAGAAACAAAAACAACTCATCAAAAAGATAAATCTAATGGCAGGTGTACTTCTCAAAGTTTGTTTTCTGTTTAATTCCCACATTACCAGCAGTATTTCAGCAACTATCTAACAGCTGTGATTTCTTTTTTAACAAGAGCAATGACCCCCCCGCCCCAAGTTGATTCATCTACACTAGAATGATTTATGTCTATTCTTGCGCTCAGATAAAAGATTTGTTATGTCTTTTGTTAACGTGGGTGTGGTAAGACTAGTTAAGTGAGAGTGCTGATTCTCAGTGCAGAAGTATACTGCCTCATCTGGCTTTAAGTTCATGACTGGAACTTCTTGGTTTTCTACAAAGTTTTGAAGTTAGCAAAATCGCAGTTGGGCAACAGCTTTGCAGGAGCAAGCTAGTTTTTTTCGTAGTGATAGGGAATTCCAAATCAACTCACCTTCTGCCTTCATGCTCATGTCTACATGCCTGCAGGCAGCAGAATATGAAGTACTGCTTCTTTGTGTGCACATTTCATTCAGAATTTTAATTACTATGCCCCAAATTCTCAATTTCACATTTAGCAGATGCTTCTTAACCAGTAACACAGACAAGGAAATAAACAGCTGTCATTTAACAGACATGACAGGTCTCCTTGAGCTTCGTTCTATTTACCTCGTTCTCCTGTAATTCTGACATTTCCCAATCTTGCATTTAGACTTTTCCCTGCAAAACACCCCAGGCAGAATAGATGCAGTGATGACCTGTTTACCGGAAAAAGATCTTGGTTTGCTTCATCATATGATGAAAACGTACTTAATTTCTGTTGACTAACGGTTCACAAATGCTCACCAAGAGGGTGCATAATAGGGTGAAATACATACTTGTCACAATATTATGTCCAACTCAAAAATTTCACCTCTGTTTCTGGTAAATATTAGTTACTTTCTATATATGTAATGCTTTCTAACAGACAGAAAACATTCGCATGTGTTTAAAAACTGCAGATACCTAGAAAATTTTTAGAACTCAAGTTTTCTTTTAAGAATCAGGAGAAAAACTTGAGGATTCATTCCTTTCTCGTACAGAAAGTCACAATAGTGCAGACTTTTCTGATATTTTCATTATTGTGTGCATATGCATCTGATTTTATCACAGCATTTGGACACAATTACAGAGATTTTTTCTGCTATACCCTTTGGATAAAATTGTTCTCAAATCAGATAGCATCGTTGATCAAATTACCAATTCCTTGGGCCACATAGTAAGAATGGACCCGGTAGCATGCTATTGGAGATTAAGATGGAAGATTGAAAGGATGCTTACCGAGAGAAACGTCCTTTTAAGAATATGTGAAGGAAGTATATGGAATTTGTTGTTGGCTGTATGAGAAGAGTGATGGGATGGCAAGGATGGCAGCACCTTGTTCATGCCCCACACACTGGAAATTAAAGAAAAGATTAGCAGTATTCCTTGAAATGCAGACAAAATGCTCATAAAATATTCAATACCAAATGGGTATGACAACAAATAGGATCTTGTGATATACACGTGGCATACCTGTGGTGGTGGTGGTGGTTTTTTTTTTTCTTAAAGCTCCCTGCTATCATTTTGCATCACAGTAAACTGCAGAATACTAAACTATTAAGTTCAGGCAGATAAATGGGTGAGTGGATTATATGTGCTTTAGAGCCTGTGATTCCAGAAAGTCGAGATACAAAATTCAATTGTTTTACATTATCTCCTGTTTAGCCACTGTATGTATTTATCTCTACAAATTGCTATGCTCTTACACATCTGACAGTCAGGTGTAATTTAGCGATTACAAAAATAATATGCCACTCTTACTAATTGGTTTTGCATCGCATTGAACTTCATGGGGAATCTGTCTGACCTCAGCAGCAGGAATATAAGACAACTGTTAGCTATATTTCAAGTGCGGCTTCAGAGACTAAAAGGAAGGAAAGGTAAATATTCAGAGGCACGTATTGTATTCAGCTTTAACTGTGGGGGGGGGGGGGTTTATACCCTTTTTTAAAAATAAGTTTTGATTACATAAAACTTCAACTGTTTTTAGTAATTACTTCAACAAACCAGACATTAGTACATCTGATGAGCAGCATGTATAGACACTATAAATTGAACAGTTGAACCTCTCAGCGAACTCCATCCTTCTTTAGGTGTGGGAAAGGAAAGGATGCATTCAGCTTTTCTTTGGGAATCTGCACTCCACAAAAAAAAAAGAAGCTACAGAGAAATCAAGGTTGTCTTTTCAGGAGAATGCAAAATGACAGGGTTTTGAAGTATGTGCTGTCCATAAGGATTTGGACAAGGTGTCTTCTTCCCAGTCAGATATATATTTGGCTGAGTATCCAAGAGAAGCGGGGTACTCTAAGGAAAAGGCTATTCCGGCTAATTTAAGATTGCCACCCCCTTGTCTGTTGGGTACTGCTTGATAGTGATTTTTGCCTAAAGCTAATGAGTTTTGGTTTTACACCAGACTATCTTTTTATGTCTGTTTCTTCTAATTTACAGTTTATTAGAACATATTTTAATTAGGTTAAACATAGCAGTTTCTCCTTCTAGTACCTTGGAAACTTCACATTTGGGCACATTTGCCCCAGGGCATTGCAGGTATCACTGGTAGCTGTTTTCACAGATCAACGTACCATAACACTGAATATAGCAGCACAAATTGCATTAGTTTGCCATGAATTAAATATTCTGGCTGGTAAGATAATGATGTTTTGTAAAAGCCTGTTTCACATGCTGACTGTGTTAGAATTCAGTCATTTCCTCTGGACATTCTTCTCAAGAACTGCATAGGATGTCTACGGGGCTATCATTTTATATTAAAGGAAGAGAAAGAATTCTAGGTATTTTTTATTTCTTCTTGAGTTATGTCAGGTTTGGTGAAGAACCCTGTGTAACCGTCAAGGCTCTTCAGCTAATGATGGAAACCAACAGAGTAGCTGCTCTCATTTCTATCGCTATCCCTTTGAAAGTTCATCTACATTTTAAGTCTGATACAATCATCTTTGTGTCCTAGAAGTCAGTCAAAGCACAGAAATGCTTGCTGCAAGTTACTCCTCAGAAAAATCACTGATCTTGTCTGATTGCTTATAACTTACTGTACAAAACTGTTCTCCCCAAACTGGCGAGTATCACAAATAGTTGTAAGCTGTAAGACAAATCACCTCTAAAGTTCTATGCTGAAGACTCATTTTAAATATAATTTCAGGTTTGCTGTAGGTCACTCATATGCTCATCATCTCTATCATGGTGCTCATGAAAAAAAAAAAAGGCAACAAGCAAACATAAAAACACCTCTAAGGAGAGGGAATCCTCAAAAGCCACACAAGCTCTACTGTTAAGCAGATGAAGGCACATCTGCCTTAGGATAGTAGACCTGTGGCTTCCGAATCTCGATACTTCTGGCCCTACTGTCTTGCGTGAGATGCTCCTCAGGTTTCTGCTAGGCTCTTAGTCTTCATCAAAAGCAATTAGTCCTTGTCCTGCATGCACTGGGTGAGGGATCAAGATTCCCATATCCCTAAGGCTGACTAGAGGCAATGGGTCACCTAAGGACTAATTGGAGCCATGAGGTAATAACCTCTTAATTTTTCTAGCTAAATAGTTTGTCATCATCTGATTGTTTCTGTGGAACTCTGACACAAAAAGAGGAGAATACAAGAATTCCCTTAGTCTACCTGACAAGATAACTCCCTTAACCTACTCTATTATAATCACCTACGGCTGTTTGAATAGCAGTCTAAGTGAGATTCTCCAAATGTGCTTTCAGAAATACTATTTCTGATTCCTTCTTGTCTTTTCAGCCTGGAAATAGATTATAAATGGAACTGCAAAAGAAGAGTGCAGCACCTTAGACACACTTAGCAGAACTGGTAAATCCTTCCTGTGGAAGGATTAAAAGCTGTTAGGTCAGTATTTGGGGAATCATATCCCGTTTTTTCCCAGTTCATAACTCAGTTGGAAGCTGAAGTTTAACTTCATTTCCAAAAACCAAATCAACATTTGAATACAAGTCTGACTTATATATAGAGAAAATCATTATATTTCACAAGTGTGGGTTAAATGAGATGTTGGATGCTCTGTAGGTTAGAATATAATCAAACTCTTAAGAGAATAACAGCAGAATTACTTGTTAACTGCCATGATCAGCAACTTCGCATCTGGAACTCTGACATTGCTAATTCAGAAAAAAGGTAAACCCAAAATTAAGTAGAGCTTTTTTGAAGCTTGTGTTATTTTAATTAATCTTTTCTCCTCTCTAGTTTTTAACCAGAGCAAGAAAAAAATATCAGCTGTGCTGCCAGAAAATACTGTCATAAGGTTGCCAGTGCTTTTGTACTTGTTTACTGAATAGATTTTTTTCCCCCCTTTTTGTATTTTAAATGTTTAACAGTTTAAAACACTTCACTGGTGACACGTGCACATAACAAAGAATTATAAAAATCAACCCTGTGTTATGTGAGTATTTCATTACAAGAATTTTATTACATCACATTCTATTTTAAAAAAATAAATCAAACCCCAAAGGATGCAAATTCTCTCTCCATCTCCTATAATAGAAACAACAGAAATAAATAAATAACCCCAAAGGCTATCTCAACCAGTATCTCACTGAGAATAAAGGTCTGTTTAGCCCCCAAGCAGTGGCCAAGAGCAAGTGTGTGGAGAAATATTTTTGCTGGTAATATGTAGGGTACTGTGGTACTCTAGCATCTTCTAGCAATCTTTATCAAAGGATCGTCTCTCTTTCAGTGGAATTTTGTTTGACATGCTCTTCTAATCAGTAGTATTACTCCCATTGTCTTGGCATTCACTGCGTCTAGAAGCAACAAGTTTCACTGTTAAACTGTGTGTTATATTAAGAGCTATTTGCTATATTAAGTATTTCCTCTTTTTGCTTGTTTTGGACCTATCAGTTGCTAGTTTAGTTTGATGCCCTCTGGTTATTGTATTCCAAAAGATAGTGAAATGTAGCTCCCATTTCACCAACTCCACACCACTCAGGACTTTTCATAGGCCTTGATAAAAACCTTCTTGCTCACCAAAACCCCCCTCTACCCAGCTAAGCTATATGGAAATCATTCCACACGTTTTTACTTTTCTAGTCTACTACTACTTTTGCTCGTTTACTATTTCACTATAGGCATGACCTGTAATGCACAAAGGATTCAAAAGCATATAATGGATTTCTGTGCTGAAACAATGATGTTTTCAGGTTTGTTCTCTATTCATTTCCCAGCAGTAGTTAATATTCAATTACTTCGTGTTTGCCACTGAGCTGATGATTTTGTAGAATTGTCTGTCATGATTCCAGCAACATATTTCTAAGCAGTAACAGCTCGATCAGAGCCCAACACTGTAGATGCAAATTGAGAATTTTTCTTGCGTATTGATTTTATGTCTATCAACATCATTTTTTATCTGCCATTTTACTGCCACTTTGTCAAACTTCCAATAAAATCTCATTCTTATTAACATCAATAGATGAGAAACAACATAACACCTTGTAACTTAGCAAAGTTTTATTTCCAGGTCATTTCTGAATATAGAATCCAGTGCAGGTCCCTTTGAACAACCTCCTCCACTGTAAAAACTGACCTAGATCTCCAAGCAACTTAATTTCTTTAGAAGCCTTAAGAGAGGGATCTTGTCAAAGCCTTTTGTCATGGTGTTATTAATTGATGACATCTTCTCCCCTTCTGTGTTCCTCTTACCTGGACTTGGTTCATTTTTTTCCTCTCCATTTAGATTATCCTGTTGTAAGTGACCAGCCCTTCCTTCACTTACCTTCCTGCCTGTCATGGTTTAACCCCAGTAGGCAGCTAAGTCCCACACAGCTGCTCGCTTACTCCCTTGGAGTGAATGGGGGAGAGAATCAGAAGGGGAGAAGTGAGAAAATGCATGAGTTGAGATATAGACAGTTTAATAGGTAAAGCAAAAGCCTCGTGCACAAACAAAGCAAAACAAGGAATTCATTCACTACTTCCTATTGGCAGGCAGGTGTTCAGCCTTCTCCAGGAAAGCTGGGTTCCGTGAGGTGTGACATAAATCCAGCATGCTGCCACCTGCCTCAAATCAGACACATATAAAGCAACTTGTCTGGTGAACTGAAAAAAATGAAGTCTGCTTTCTTATGGTTTCTGGATATTGTCCTCCAAACACTTCTCCTCATAACTCAGTAACTTCAGCTGTGCCCTTCTGCCTATGGCATTCTCACCAGGCGTGACCAGTCAAGGACTTTTCCTGTATTGCCCTATCTCTTATGAGCTAAAATTTGCGGATTGGACAGCACTTTTATGCCAGTAAGTTTGCAAAAATATTTGAGTGGTAGCGTGCTAGATCCTGAATGTGTAAATATAGCATGTAGGACCAAATAATATAGGAAGGTTCTGAACAGAAGTTGCTAAATATAAATTGCAGCTTTACAACAAAAACTGAAGAAAGTGAATAAAAATCTAATATAAGCAGCTTTGTTTACCTGAGGAAGAGTGTGTTTTGCAAACAAGTACAGTCTATTGATAGTTAGAGAATGGAAAGAGAGAATAACAATATTCAGGTTAACATTTACCATAAAAGAATAGAAGTGTATTAATATTGAGAAGATTTAGAAAAGATCTTGCGAGAACTTGCCATCATATTTGGTAAAGAATGTTCTGTAGAGTATCTTTTTTTTCCCGAGCCAAATGGAAGAACTACTGAGAAAGATTTATGTAAGTGTTTGTGTGCCTTTCCATATGCCACAGTTTAATAGACACTAGCAGGCCTGTTTATATCATCATTTTTCCTCTTTAAAAAAAAAAAATTGCTCTTTGCTAGTTTTCATATGTTCCCTAAAGATTTTCATCTTGCAAATAAAAGAGCTTAATTATTTCTATAATGGAAGGATTAGCGTTCCCATGAGCAGATTCTTTCTGTTTAAAAATCATTGTAGGTATAATAAAATGCAAGTAGTTCATGACCAATGCAGCTGCTTCACAAATGACTGGAGTTAAAGGGGAAAAAAACCCAACCCAACAACCAAACAACAAGAGAAAAGAAATCCTGAAAAAGAGTGGATTAAAAATAAAACTAAACAAAACTAGTGCCATTAATGGATAGTGGCATTCAGGTCAAGACCACAGAGAATAAATTAGTGGAGAAAAGGGTAATACAATAGCCGACACCTAAACAACTTTAAATGTTTTTGTGGTTTTTCACTGTACCCTTGCAAGAGAGGTTTAGGGTATTACATAACAGCTGCCAAGAGAATTTCTACTGCAGCGCACTGGATGCCTTTATATATACATCGTATTTTATTATATATTGGCAAATGAATTTGGGTTTCTCTGTTCTCATTTACATCAGTGTAACTACTGGCTTCAGACAATCCATGTTTTACACCTCTGAATGATGGGCGAGTGTCTAGTTTATGAATAGAAAGTTACGTACCTGATGAATATGACATCAAAACCTAAATTTTTTATTCATTTAAAACAGAGAGCATGACAGATTCAATTCAGTGAAGACAAGGAACCTCCCAGAGCTCCATTCTGGAGCAGAATTCCATTGGACAGATGGAGTTGCTTGTCTGTCTATTCCTGTCTGACTGTAGGGCTTTGCCCTCCAAAAGGTGCAGCAACAAGCTAACAAGACAAAGCGTTTAGAGTGGGGACTGCAAAGCTTTTCTCTCCTTAACTGTTTTACAGTCCTTTCCTGCTAATGTAGGAAGTCCCATTATGACCTTGAGAGTCTCACAGCTTTAAATCGCTCTCATGTTTTCTGGGGCCTTTACAAGTTCCTAGCACAACTAAAACTGGGTGTGGTAAAGATTGCTTCCTTTTTCTTATGTTTTAGGAAGTAGCATCAAACTGTCCTTTAAAAATGAGTCTACATTTATGATTTGGTGCAGTACTGCAGCCTAAGGGCCAGCTTAGAAAAGCTGCTGTAAGTCATTCAAAGCAGGGAGATAATAACAGCATTATTTAAGATCTGTCCTTATATTATGTATGTTCGTAAAACAGAAATAACCATCTCAGACTGAGTACTAGGGTTCCAGCCTATTTTTTAAAAAAACTTTTTTTTTGAGAACTCACTGTAGGCTCCGGTCAATTTTCATCATTGTTCAGTGAACAACTTCATGTTTACTTATCTGTTTGATTATTTTTAGAAGTACTTATAATTAAAGTAAATCCAGCATGTTGTAACAGTAGACTGCTGTCTTGCCATTGTGGAAACAGCACTCTAAAATGCTGGACTTCGGCTGTTATATGAACCTATAAAACTATTCTTAAGGAGGTGGTTTATGTTATATCTGATCCAATTTAACTTTGAGTGATACTAAAAGATGCGGTCCTGTTACCATTTCCTCCTTTACATTATATTTAGTAGAAACAACTGGAAACTAATTTAACAACCGTTTCCCCAAATACTCGTTTTCCAATCAGATTAGTGAACTAACCTGACTCAGTCTTTACACTGAATTTAACGCACAGTTAAGGGAAAAATAAAGTGCTTTATTCAGCACAAGCTTCCAGTTACTTCAGTCTATGTACACTGTGCAGTCATGCTCTAAATTAGTAGATTGCTAGTAGTCTTCTGACTCCCACTTGGTGTACATTTTGGACTGTTTTATTTAAAAGGTAGAACACAATTATACCATCTCAGCTAAGTCTTTGTTATTTACACTTTTAACCTTTCTTGAAACCTTGGTAGTATGCTGCGTTTCTGTAAAGTATTACTGCTGGTATTAGTAGCAATTCCTGATTTATTATTATGTGTCAGTTTAATTAACATGCTGTTTCACTCCCTCTTCCAGATTGTTAATGAAGATATTAAATAAACAGGACCAAACAGTGATCCCTGGAGAGCTCCACCAGACACCTCCCACCAACTTGATACATTGCCATTTTTCATTACCCTTTATTTGTACTCAGCCAGCCATTTTTAAATCCAAGCGACAGTACTCCATGTCCAAGCCAATTTGAATTAATTTTGCAAGTAAAGGTTTTGTAAGACACTACATCAAGTGTTTTACTCAGACCAGATATATTACACATGCTTTCATCCACTAATTTTCTAAAGCTATCAGAAAAAGCAATCAGGCTTTGAAGATTACTAGTGCACCCAGCCAGCTTTTTGCTGGTCTATTCCCTTGCAAAACCAATCCTGGCATTATTAAAGAATTGCCACTCCTTTAGCTGATGACTGATTTAAAACAATATATTTTTCTCACCCATTACCTTCCCAAAATAACATACAGCCCTGATTATTCCTCCTTAGTTTTAGTTTAGGGCTGTATGGCACGTGGGTTTGTGTCTTGATTGATGTGGGTTGATGTTTCACTTTTTGATGGGGTTTTGGTGGTTTTTTTTTTAAGGATCTGTGATTTCAGTAGTGTACCTTATGTATATTTTACATATTTCCAGCTGTTGGCTTGTATCATCAGCTATTCCTTACTCCCAGTCCGAAAGCAAGTAGGGCCTACAACACCTCTTTGCATTGGTGAATGACTATCAGACTGGCAGTAGGGGCAAAACACACGCTATAGCAGGACTAATTCTAGCCAAATCAGATTTATTTCTTCTCACAGCCAGAAGAATGTGCCAGGCAAAGTAAACTTTCCCTCCCTATTTAATATATTCCTTCTCCCTATGTTTTATTGCTTGCTGGTGTTATAAATTCTGGTACTTAAGACTTCCAGTCAGAGTTTGGCTTTTTCTCTTTCGGCATGTCCATTTCGTATTCTTCTGTCTCTCTAAAACTGGTCCAATTCATTTAATACCCCTGCCCTTCCTAACAACCTCTTGTTGTGGTAGTGAAGTACTGTGTGTGTTTTCCAGATGTGATCTGGGGCACAGAGGAACTTGGTGACTTATTTCATGGGGCATATAGACTCCTTAGTAAAAGTAGAAATGTTTCAGATACGCTGATTTTTTTCTTCCTAAAAGCCCAACCAATATGCTAGAGTTACTAAATTGCCTTTTTTACAGATACCCCTACTAAAACACTTCCATAATCTCGCTAGCATAATTCAAATACAGTTCCTGGAGATCTCTTTGCCTGGGGCTCAGTTCTGTCTCTAGTTTGTTTGTGGTGTTTTTCCTGAAATGAGTCCAAAAAGTTTACTGCTATTTCTCAAAATGTTTCATACTGTAAGTCAGCTCGTTCAGGATAAAACTTTCCAACTGAAATGTGGCAATTCTTTGGGTAACTTATATGAATTTAGGCCACTGGGATCCTACAATAAGAGTATTGTTTATTGAATTCTTTGTTTACTTAATTTTATTTATCAAAACCACTGGTATCTTGAATTTGTTTTTCATCTCATAGAGGAATGATTATACCCAGTGCTTAACTTTGCATGTATGTATGCATGCATGAAGGCAGAAAATACATTGATTTTCTTCCTAATGATAGGAAAAACAAAGGTCATAACTCCCCAAAAGCCTAATTTCAGCAAGATTAATGCATAGAATACAGCATAGTTCACTTAGTGAGGATGAAACCTGTAGATGGGTGAACAAGTGTATCACTCTTGGTTTTGATTTCCTGGTTGAAAGAATTGAAAATGATGCAGTAATTTAAAATACCTTCTTTTAAAAAATCTCCGATAAGATGAACAGTACTGCATAGTATTGTATTGTTTTGAGTTGGAAACGAGGAAAGCGTTAGATGCATGTTGTGAGAAGCTGGGCACACATTTTGGGCTCTTGCCTTGATATTTAAATGAGGTTGCACTTGTGGGCAGATGCTGTTTCACAGAAATACTTCTGTGGCAATGCTTTCGCATGGCTGTGCAGCGAGACTCAGGAAAAGAGCAGAGCTTTGTTTTAATCGGTGTCTGTAATCCTTAAAAACAAAGAAATTGCTGATTAACTCAATATGATAAGAAATGGCTGGTGTCTACAGCAAATTGCCTGGAGTTAAATGTCTCTTCTCTCCACCGATTGACCTTCTGGAGTCAAATGATCAAGTGTTTATTCCCATTTCTCCCCTTTCAAGCTCAGACTAAGGGCGCAATTCTTCAAATTGCCACAGGAAAGTGAAGACTTTCTTTTGACATCCATAATTTTGAGGGCAAAATCAGGATAATTGAGACCTCACTGACCTCACCTCCATGCGGCTCCTATCCCCGACTTCTGCCCCACAGTTAAACACAAATCCCTCATCAGGAGCCGCGAGAAGTTCTCCTGCCCTCGGCAAAGGAGCTGCCGTGACTGTGAGGGATGGCCTCTTTCTGCAGCTAGCTCCCTCGAGCGCTGCAGCCCGGAGGGCTGAGGCAGCAGTAACCCCACTCCCTGCATCGGGCTGCTGGAATCTTCTGGAAGATAATGCCCATGGGCAGGAGCTTGCTGGCAGCCGGGGGCCAGTCTCAGGGGCCGTGGGGAGGAGGAGAGTTCCCCAGGCAGCTGGGGAGGCTGCCCCGCAGTTGTGTGGCACAGCCACCACTGAAGGCTGCTGTGAGAGGAAGGCTGTAGGCAGAGGGGCAGAGGTCAGGGCAGGCTCAGCTTTTTACCTTTATTTCACTTTTGCTTTATTCACTGGGCCACCCTGCTTGACCATCCGTACTGTCGGTACGGTGTGCCCAAAGCCCCTTCGATGCCGGTGGCGGGTGCTCCCTGGGTGCCTGGTGACACGGCACTTGGTCATCGGGACGTGCTTGTGGGAAGTCTGCATAAAGCGCACCCTGATCTGGCACTGACTGCTTATGGGTATTCATAGATTTTAATGATTCTGATTTTTTTTTTTTTAATGTAATGCTTTTTAACACCTTCCTCAAAGAGTAAGTTTTCTTCAATATTTTTGGTCAAAGGTCGAGGTTTGACAGATCTCCTGTGGCAAATTATTTCATCTCCCAAAGTGCTGTGAAAGGCATTAAACTTGAGAGGCTTGATGAGTGCAAGTATTTTCATCAGCTTTACCTTCCAAGCGCTTTGGATAATAAGTCAAAAAGTTGAGAAGAGACTCAGAGCACACCAGGGATGGTCTTATAGTGGCACTGGTCTATAGTCTGTCATGAGCAACGTGTTGCATCCTGCTACCTGGAGCTGCAGCCATAAAGAAACAAATGCCTATGTGTTTAACAGTACCTCATTTGGACAACGGTGTTTCTAAGTCACCTATCCCAAAATTCTGTCACATTGTACTGTTTGGGCAGTAGAGTTTGAACTGGTCATTTACACTCACCCTTAGCAGTGTTTTTTCTAGTTTATGTTGTCATTTGTCTTTCACGACTCTTAGTTTCTGTGCTGCTTTGCAGAGCTTTTCCTTGACACGGTGTTAGAGGTACAGAATAGGCAAGTCAAAGGATGAAGATCAAAAAAGAACATCGATGTTGCTGCAGCAGAAGGAAGAAAAGTCATGAACAGCAATTTGGAACGTTCAGGTTTTTATAGTATGTTGTTCAAAATGATTTCTGCTCTTTAGAAAGAGTGGACAGATATGGATTTATTGTGTGCTAGAAGGGCTAAAATGAGTTTTGCTCCTATGCATTCACATGCCTAGGTTTGTATTTCACCTTAATTGGTGACCTTCCTCGTAGATAGGTCCCTGTTTTGCTAACTCCTTCTGAGCCACTCGCATAATTAACAGGTTAGAAAGACTGAAAACTTCAGCAGCTACTTTTCTCCTTAAAACTGAAATGGAAGCTTTGGAGTCAGCCTCATCTTCACCAATGTGTTGCAACTCGCACTTGAAGCAGAAACAAAAATGCCTGTTTCACCCTATAACTGAATTTAATCTCCAAACTTGGCAGTTAACCTGAGAGGTTAACTGAATTTTCAGTTCGCCAAACAGAAGTTTTTTAAATGTTTACTGGAATTTTGCTCAATTTGTCTCATGTTTCATGGATTTTCTCAAATAGTCAAGCCCAATGCCAAGCTTCAAACAGCTTCCTGGCATCTGAGAACCAGAAAACTTCAACATTCAGTACTAACTGCATGAGTAGTTAATAATATTTGTGTGTATTCATCATAATCTAGTGGGTTTCAAAGATTCTTCATAGACATTCAGGTCCAGCAGTGGATGTTATGTGCTGATGTTGGTAGAGAAAGCATTTTGACCAAAAAGTAACCTACAACTCTCCCCCTGGCCTCATTTTTTTTTAAAAAACACAATTATTTCTTCTGTGCTCTCTCCTCATCTATGATCACTGCAAACCATAGGGGCTAGGCAGGGCATTGTGTGATGTTTCAAGTGAGAAAATTAGGTTCTGATGGGGTATATAGATGGTGGGAATAGAAAATTGGAGATGGTGAACACCAAAGGTCATGAACTGTGGATTTTCTGATGAGATGTATTAGCAGATAATTAGCAGATAATGTTTTAGGAAGAGGCATTTCTATTTGCAACTCTTTAAGAAAGAATCTGGATTGTGATGTTCTATAATAAGAAAAACTTCAGGGGTTAGTATTTAATCATTAGTGGTTAACTCTTACATTTTACAGTTTTTGTCCCAGCTATTAGAGCTGGCTAAAAACTTAATCTAAAAAATTCAGCAAAACACATCTCCAACCAAGGTTCGAAGTCTTGCATATTTGTGTCATTTCAGGAGCTGGAATTACCTGAAAAATATCCAACAATAAGAAACAGGCAAAAAAATCCTAAAAACTGCCCGCATGGCTAAATATTTCACCAGTCTGCAGGTGTTCATCATATGGCACTTTCTGATAAGAGTGAAAGGGTAGTGACACTTCCTGCTCTGCCTCTTCTGTCCGGGGTGGCGGGGGGTGGGTGGGTGGGGTGGTGGGGTGGGAATATACGGGTTTTCTTTCTTTTTTTTAATGAAAAATTTTTATAAAATTCTCTCATTTTTCATTTTCATTCTCTCACCTGGTCCAGGTGAACCTGCTTGAGCAGCAAGGTTGGACTGATGATCTCCAGAGGTCTCTTCCAACCCTGACCATTCTGTGATTTTCACTTAAATTTTGTATGCACTTGCTATCTGTTGTAGAAATAGATAAATGCTTAAAATAGAGGAGAATCTTTTCAGATCATGGAACATTTTGCTTGAAAGAGTAATGTCTGTGTATCCCTTTCTTTCATGATGGTGGTCGTTTTGCAACCAGGTTCTTTTTCTGCCTCTGAAGCACTTTATATGCTCTCAAGTCTTTTGTCTACAGTTCTCGAAGTAACAGTGCTAGACTGGAAAGAAGAAAGGTTATTCACAGCTTTATTGAAAGTATGTAATGCCTGTTACTGAATTAAAATCAAGCTTCGTATAAGCCCAGATTGCATCCACCTTATCGGATATGGTTTATAATTCTCTTATTGTCATAGAAACTGTTGTGTTTGTTTGAGTTTTCCTTGTGTTTTAGAAATGAAATGTTGAATTAATGAGCATCCCTCTCCCCTCTGCTTTCCAAAAACAAAGAAAAAACAATATTCGTGTTGGCAAGAATTTTCTACAGTGCTAAAAGACATTTGTGCTACGTTAGCTTTTCTGTATTTTTCATACTTCACTTTTATTTCTAACAAAACTGGTTGCTCATCCAAAATCTTATGGTAACTTCCAGACTACAATCTATTTCCAATGTCTTTATGAAAGACAAGCTCTGTCATTATGTTCCCAAAGGGATATGCCAGTAAACCTGAAGTCTGGGGAATAAAATTGGAAGATTACTGTTTCTTGTCATATATTTCTGTTTTATGGCTTTGAGTACGCTGGAATGGCTTAGTGGGGAGAAAAAACACTGGCAGTGAAGGGAAGTAACTATTAATGTCCTATCAGAGCTTGATGGAGCTTGATATAATTAAAAAACTTGTGATATCTCCAGCAATTGTAATTCCAATTATTTGCTAGCTAAAGGCAACTTTTGCTGCTCCAACTTAGGAAATCATGTAAATAGCCTAATTAATATAATTTGCCTTATGTTCTACTAAGAAAACAAAACTAAATATGTCATTTTTAAAAGAATAAATAACATGGTATAAACCAAATATTGTAAATATTCAGTCTGTTTGTAGAGCAAACATTACATATTACAAGTCATTCTCAGCTTTTCTAAGTAATTCAGCATGATTTAATGAAATTATGATGGCTTGCTTTAGCTTTACAACTGTGCGACAATAAAAGGAAAGCATTCCTTTGTGTGGATTAGAGCTAGTTCTTTTACAAAATAGTGTGTAACAACATGTTCAGCAGGGGGCCAGAAGATGTAAAGAAGGTTTCATCATCTTGTATCTACAGTCCTTTAATATCAAGAGACTTCCACAAAACTTAAAATAAGTCTTTGAAATATTCCATGTGGTGGTGGTAGAAAGGTACAATAAATAATACTTCGCTTTTTCCTCATGTGGAATGAAGAGATAAAGCTATTTATAAAACTGTAAAGACTTACAAATCATTCTAACAGGTTGTCATATGTTAATGTCAGTGAGAATTTAATCACCCAAGGTAAAAATCTATATATATTTTTTTTTCCAATCCTGTCTTGTTTTCATAACTCTCTCTATTGACAGATTCTCTCATGATGATAAATTAAAGGAATGTCCAAGACCACAGAATGCAAAACCAGAAAAAATACAAGGGCTGAAGCGGTAGATTGTTTTGTAAAAGTGTGTGGCAGTTTTCTTTCCTGCTGTAGCATTTACAGGATCTAATGAGGAGTCACTGTGCTCAGTGCTGTACACCTGCTTAACAGGACAATAAAGAGAAAACAAATAGATGGACTGTGACGATTCAGATTTATATAACAAATAGCTGGACTTTCTGTGCAGAAAAAAAAAATCAACTTTTTGAGAGTTGTGGGTTCAGGAATAAGAAACCTTGCTTAGCAAAACAATTTTATTCATCAATTTATTAACAAAAATTGTTACGACAGCTGCTTACCCAAAAAGCTGTTCAGTGTCGGTTTTAATTTGCCATCTGGGGTTGGAGTAGACTGAATTCTTTGGCTCTTAGCCACTTTCACTCCTGTTAAAACAAGACACTTCCATGGGCTTTCCAGGTGATCCCATAGTGAATTAGACTTTACATTTCTGTACGTGCCAGAACCAAAGAGGAGTTTTAGAGAAAAATAAAGTCATGCAAGCTTTGTAGATTTGTCAGGTAATTTTATCATGTTCTGTACATCTCTCAGTAAATCCAGTATTGATCAGGTTTCTGTCCAGGTGAGGATAGACATGCAGCATTATTTGTTGGCCTTTATCCTGCTTTCAAATTTAAGTGAGCAAGGCTTATGCCATGCTTGCCATGCTTTGGTTTGTTATGGTAACTATTAGAAACACGCATCTTAAAAATCATCCTCTCCTCTCCTTCAAAATACTTTCATGCTACCTGATCAAACTGATGGCTTTAGTTGTCTTCTTCATAGCATAAGAGCCATAAGCAAAATTAATATGTAAAACTTGACTCCCTTTATTTCCTGTGACTCTGAAAAGCGTTTCTCTGAATCAAGGCTAGCATTGTCAGACAGACTGCCATTGCAGATATCTCGCATCCTGATGCGTGAAAGAGCGTGATGCACCCTTAGATCTGTCTGTCAGCCAGGGAGCCGAGTTCTGCGTCCCACCTCACAGTCCAGTGATGTGGGAAGCGGAAGGTTAAGGTTTCCTTTCCATTCCTCGGTATGACCTGCTGCACTTGAAGGGGCGGGACAGAACAACAAGTTAGTTTACATATAAACTGAGCGCATCTAATCCAGAAGCCTTTTGTGCTAAGTACATTCATCTTTCTCTGGGTTTTCAGAATATGATCTCCATTTCCCTCTCTACACCTCACGATGTAAGTGTTATTTCCAAGCTCAGATTTTTAAATGAGGTATTTTGCCTATTAGAAATGCAGAACTTGCTTTATATTACTTGACTCCCTGATGAAAGGTTAGTTGCCTAATCACATGGGCTTGGTGGCTATGGTACAGTGCAGCCTGTTAAGGCTGTAATAGGAAATCAAATAGTTCATTTCACAGCCATCAAATACATGCTGAGCTGCCTGACTGGTTTATGCTGCTTTATCTTTTAGGACGTAAAACCTATTCTTATTTTATGAAAACAGTACTTTGTGTTAGATAATCATTTCATTTACATATAAAGGTTACACTTAATAAAAATATATGAACCAAAATTGCAACAAAGATACAACATCATAAACCACCTTTTTTAGAGTGCGCTGGGTTTTTTTTCCCTTGAAAGGCTTCATTGCTTTTAAGACAGGAGATATTGCTTCAGAACTAAAGATTTAAAGCTTTTTTCTTCTGCCTGTAGTAAAAGTAATAAAGCTTTTTATTGTACTAAGACTGTAAATATATTTAGCAATAATTTCAACAGCTGGAAGTGTCTAGATGTCTGTAGTGGAAATCCAAGGGTCATACTTACCTAGGCTTGGCCTAGAAATTTCTGTAATTTTTTTCTTTCCACCTAACCAGCACTGAGCAGTTACTGTCTGTTATCTTGTAAACACTGGAAGACAATCTCAGGGAGGAAATGATTTCTTGCCGTTAGAGATAAGATGCTGCTGTAACAACTTTGTTGTGATCATTTTCTGTTGCCATCATTTATTATGATTGTTTACTGCAAATAATAGGCACGATTTCTGCAGCCTGGCACCCAAACCCATGGTAGCATCTCCAAGACTCCCCAGCAGTATAGTCTGATGATAAAGAACTTTAGTCCCCTAGAAGAACATGCCACAAGATAACTTCCTATCTTAAACTAGTGGATATTGTTAGGGAATCCATGGCAAAAATAATCAAAAAGAAGGTTAATGATATGACTTGAATTTACTTTGGGAAGAGTCTTGAAGGACTGTGAATAGGCCAAATATCTTCTCATAGCTTTGTAGGTTCTACTTTGTGAGTAGAATGATCTTTATTATAATCTATGTTATTCTAAATGTGTGAAATACTCTGGGTTTGGTAAAGGAACAGAATGTAGGACACAGATAAAGTTCATTCCTTTTAAAAATAGAGAAAGTTGAGAAACAAACTTGTATGTGTTTTCATCCCTTCTAACAGCTCACTGCTCTTCTCAGTGAATTTCTCAGCATTGTCAGTGTTTCATTCCTAAATCAATATTAATGTATTTCCATTGTTTCCGTTTTATATTGTACTCCTGTTGACCTAAGATTGCAAGCATACTTTCAACTCCTAAATCTTATCCTCTGACAAACATGTACAGAGAGACAAAGGTACTCTGTAAGCAGTGGAAAAGTGTATCTTTTAACTCCTTTTTACAAATAATTATAATTCTTCTATCTTTGTATGATGTGAAGTATAACTAATTATTGCATAGTTACGATCATAAAATAGGAACAAAATGCAAGCACAGACACTCATTGCTTATGGAGAAAACAGTCATCGTTAGTATTTGATGAGTACCTTTAGAATGGCTGTTGAAATTCCATAGTGGGATGGATTTGGAAAAGAAGAAAAAAATTACAAAATGTTAGCCATTCTGGAGTTATTAATTTTGGTTTGTTTGGTTTTTTTTCCCCACAGTTGTGCCTAAGTCTTTCATACATTCAGATTCTCCTGGACGTAGTCTTTTATCCCAACACTTAGAATGTGAAAGTTTCTTGTGATGTCCCAGTCAGTGCAGAAGCTGCTCTGGAGCATGGATTAGGTGACTCTTGGGTCACGTACTGTACCTATATGGTATTGGGTGACCTAAAGCAAAATGTTTATATATTCTACCATCCTTTGGTTTTGTTGACCTGTTAGAAGTTTTTACCCTCTTAACTGACGTCTTTTGTACCCTTATATAGAAGAGACCATATTGAAACAGAGAAGCATTGATGGACAGAACAAACATTTCACTCAAGACATTTTAAATTTTGTCTTGTAATATTCCACAGTTCAAGATAGCTTGAAGAAATGATATTTTTTACATCTCAAAAAGTCCTGAGACAATACTGAAATATCCAGTTTTTGACAGCATCTTGCCAGCTACTTGAATTTGAAATGTGAGAAAAATGTCCATGAGTCTTTAGAGAATACAGGAAGAGTGATGATAGCAAGAAGGAAATGAACTGTGTATTGTTAAAAAAAAAAAAAGGAACTATCCAAATATATAAGAGTAATAGAAGGTATCAAATCAAGGGAAGTGTTATTGTACTGACATAGGTTAAGGCAGTAATGCTTCCTAACATGGCCAAGAGACAGCAAGATGCTGATTTTCAATATGCTTACTCATTTTGGGTGGGCTTCTTGATCAATATGATATATAGCATTTCAGAAAAGGTCTAAGGGAAAAGAAAAAACTTGTCAGAGATGGAACTTAATCTGTGTAAAGATCATGACTAAAATCTTTGGTTCATTAGGCTTGAGGTTTTTGGGGGTAGGAATTACTCTGGTTTAAGAGAACTTAAAATTATGTGTATACAGTAACGTATGTGAAATTTGACTGTTTTGTTATCCTGGTCTTTAAGACAGTGAAATTTAGAATTTGATGGAAGTAGCACATATGGATTGTCTAAATGGTAGCTGCTTCTGGAACTTCTGCTGAAAACATTCTCATGTTGGATAACAAATCCTTTCTCTTCCTTATAGTTTAGGATATCAGTACTTAGAATGGGCCTCATGTAAAGATCAGTCAGACTGGTTAAACCTGTTGTCCACCTCAGGTTAACAGCTGTTTGAAGTTCAGCTTCAGCTACTTGAGGAGAACATCAACTTTGGACTACTACACAGATTATAAAAGGAGTTCCTACTGAATAAATGTTGGGTATCGCCTAAGGCTGAAAGCCCATTAGGGAGGAGGAGACTACTTTCTGATGGGTGAAAAGAAAAGCAAAGTGAAGAAGAGAATTTGTAAAATAACGCATAACTGTCATTCTGAAACTGTCTTGGCAGCTGAAGAAGTTACTTTATTTACCACTGTTCCAAAGCTACTAGAACTGCAGGTGATCTATTATACAAATTACCAAATACAAATCGTTACATTACCAACTTCAATCTGTGATATGATTTACTGGATATGATATTAGGAAACATGCATACTTTACAAAACCATGTTTATGGTATCCTTTGGGATCACCAACTGCATTTAGGTTTTGCAAAACACAATCACATGTTCAAGCTGGTAGGAATTGGCAGATATTAATATAATTTATAAAGATTTTATGCTTCTGAGTCTAAAATCCAACAGTAAGTCTAATGTCCACCTGGCTTGTCTTAAACTAATGCAGTCTGTTGTATAATAACATGATTTAGGTCTCTATTTGGGGTAACAAGAAGCATAAAGATATTTTCCCCTACAAAAATAGGCCTCTAATACATCCTTATTGAATATCGGTGTTCTCTAAATTCTCCAAGTAAAAGACGGCAAAATAACAAGAGGAACTAAAAAAGTATTTGTAAAGGAAGATTTGGTTTTACAAGCAGAGACAGCTCAGCTGTGGGTTGTAATAGTGCAGAGTCAGAAGAGCTTCGTTGTCTGTGCAGGGTATAAACTGGTAACAGTGTGGTACTGTACAGCTACAGCCCACCTCACCAGAGAGAACCAATAGCCTGTGAAATGAACGATGCGGGTCAAAAAAACCCCCCAAACCACAAAGAAGTCCTACCCCGCCTTGTAAGAAGTTCAGTATGTGAAGGCTTTATAAGTAAATTAAACTACTTGGATGCAGACTATTAAAAATGTGTAACTTTGTACTTCCTTTAATGCTTTTAATTCTTCCTTCATAAAAACCAATTAAAAAGTTTGATAGTTGAAGAGAAATTAAAAAAGAAAAAAAGGTTAATTGGTGAATCTGATTTGACTTCATGAGAATGACCTAAATACTGTTTAGATTCATACTGCATCAAAGTTCTATATATATACAGTATAACATGACATAAGCATCTGTGTATGCTTTTCTTACAGGAGACCTTGCTCTCATTTGTACCTTTATACCACAGACAAATCTTGTAGCTCACAGAATGTGAACAATTAGAACACAAAAAAATTCTGTCGTTTGAGCAGAATCAGATCAATCCATGTTGACTTGGAGACTTTCATTCTGGTATATTTGATAGTTAGAAGCACCATCATCTCAGGTCTTGCAGAAGTTAATGAAGTGCCTGAAATGATAGAGATTTTAGAAGCCTGAAGTAAATATTAACCATTTCACTGCTGTTAGAGAAACTAAAGATGAGAATAATGCTGGATTCCTAGTTCAGAAGTAATGGTTTCAGGTATTACTTAGACGTATTTTGTGTTGGTGATGTTGACATTCACAGCAGAGCTGTGTGCTATATTCATAACGCCTGTCTGGGCTATACTTCCATGCTTGTTGAAAGACTGTGCCTTGCAGGGTGGAGATAGTATCTGTCTTCCATTTTGGGCTGCATTTAGCAACTTTAGGACAGTCTGCTAAAGGTGGAGAAAATGTCTGAATGTTTGATCTCTGTGTTTACGGTGAAACAAAGTGAATGTTTACCCCCTCCCCAAGTAATTAGTTTTTAGTACAGGAAACATTTTAGGAGTATATAAGATCTACTGAACAAAATATAAAGTATGACAAGAGATGGAATGAATTACAGACAACTGAAGGAAATGGGGAAAGTTTTAAAAGAAAATATTTTATATAAAATAGTTATTATAACAGTTAATCATTAAAACAGCAGTAATAAAATTATATTTATAGCTGAATAAGGAGTCTCAGCGTGATTAAGTTATGGAAGTAGCTAATTGGACTGATGATATATTAGGAAATTGAAGTGATGAAAAGTATACAGATGAAAACAAAAGTGCATAAAAATCAATGAGGAGGCTGAAATAGGAAATGGAATAAAGGAAAATAACAAACCACATAATGTATAATGAATAAACATACAGCTGGTAGACAAGGAGATATTAAGGCCATTGGAAAAGTGAATGGATATTCATTGTCTCAGCGTTGCTATTTTTGCAGAACCTTTGCAAAATTACAACGTTTTGGTCTTATTTCTGTAGAGAATGATGATTTCTGCTTTACATGATTTAACATTCTACAAGGTATATTGGCTGGCAGCAGAGTGGCGAGGTTTTCATCAGTAAAGCCTATCCATCGGTACTGCTACTGCCGAAGAAAGCAGTCCTTCCCGGCTTTCAGCCACTTGTTTCTAATTCTGTGTCTTCTTGTGGTAGCACAAATGTTGTGGTGCTGAAGAACCAGTCTGGACTTGGAATTAAGTCAGGCTCTGCTTTTATGGGGAAAGGAGGGAAGGGCAGGGGTGCTTTTTGTTGGGCTGCCTTTAAAATTGATTCATTCCCTGATGAAAGTTGTTGGGGGAAGGAGGGAGAATTGTCCCAGAAATACTTTTGCTGGCACAAGGAAGGTGGCAGCGCAAGTGCTAGAACTAGGAGCTAACTATGGGAGCAGGTGAGACTGCTTTTGTCACAGGCAATACGAAGAAGCTTTGGGAACTTGCCTGCATTTTCTTTTAATTTCTTTCATTTTAGCTTTTCTGTTTACAAGCTAGATCTTTCTCTGTGTACTTTTAAGACTGATTCTTCTCTCTTTCTGTGCCAGTCAGATGTGTCTTGTCACTGAGTCATAACACATTTCAGGGCAACTGACTGTGCATTGTGGGACCAGTTCAGACAGATTCCAACGTACCTTGAGCCATTCTCTTGCCCACTAGAGTGAGACGAGCGAGACACTGCTGCAGGGTGGACTATTTGGAGCTGATGAAATGCTGTGTGCCTGGTGACTCATAATATTTAATATACCCATAGACCAGTTACTGTGCTTATTTCTTAGGAGCCTGAAGAATAAGTGAGAATAAATTAGGGTATGAAACCAACGGTTGATAACAATGACATTTTCCAGAATGGATCCCAGTACCTACCTGTGCATGAAACTAGATGGAGTCATTGATAGATTATCCTAGGGCCTCTGTGTAAACCATGTGCTCTGACCACAGGTTGGCTTTTATAGCAGAATTACTTCTCATTCCAGATTCACCCTTCCAGAAAATCCCTGCTGCTAGGATGGGATTCGTGTCCCTATTATCTCAATGTATCTGTGAATATAATTTGTCCCAACTTCAACACCTTCAAATCTACTTCGAAGTATGTCTTACCTCAGTAACAGAATGATGAGTGGTAGTTAACATAAAAGGGTTTGCAGAATTTTGAGTACCAACACTGTTACTATTCTAACACATTTGTTATTAAATGGTATATTCTTGAAGTTCATGGTGTAATAAACTGTGGATTACAGACTCTTCTGTTTGTGGACACTTACTCAGGTTGCCCATTTGTTCTTTTGAAGAACAAATCTCAGGTGAACATTCTGTGTTGTCTTTAAATATTTCAAATAGGAGGGCAATAATCTTTGTTTTATAATGGATACAACAAGAGTTTAGTATCATAAAGACTAGGGTCTTTGTATTAGACCCAGTCCAAAGCATTTATTTTCAAAATATGGGTCTAGAAATAGAAGAACATTTAATGTTTTCTTTGTGTCCTCCAGCATTCCTTCTCTTTTCCTGAGTGGCAACATAAGAAAAATTGTTTTCAGAATATAGTATTTTAAAGATTTATGAATGAAATTACTATATGTCCTTTGGCTTGTATTCCAATTCTTTCAAGATTTTCATAATAAATGTTTTATGTATTTCCAGTTTTGGAAGATTTCAGAAAAGAGTAACAGTTTGGAAAATACATTAGGCATTTATTATGAGAATTATGAGATTTGCTGCATATTTCTATCTGCAGCTTTGCAGTGACAAAGTCAATAGAATTGTTTGTGCAATTGTATATCAGCACACAAAAAGATGATGCTTGCATGTAAATATGAGATGAACTCTCCTGCCAACCATTTTACCTAGTAGCTGATGTTTCGTTATATCCCTGATTTATACCAACTGCGTAAGATAATATATTTGCAGTTAAGCAACTCTGTAAAGAATTCTGGCCTCTGCGATACCTTTTCCTGAACACAGGCAGAAATGAAAACCTATTTGCATTAAACCCATTCTTTTATTGCCAGCAAATAACTTTATTTATATGTATCCATTTAAACTGAATTCTGTTTTATACAGAATTACCTTATTCTCTTCAATCTATGTGGCTAGAAGGGCTAAAACCCAAAAGCTACATTCTCACTGCATGTTGTGCTGAACATACACAGTTCCAGTCATTTCCACTCCTTGAATTTAAAGGAAAAAAGCAAGCAATTTAGATGGGCACTGGGTCTTCAGTTTTAAATTATTATTTTTTTCCCCCTGAGAACTCTAGTTTTTATCATGACCCATACAAAGTTGTCCAGAAGGCAAAGGCATATCTAAAAATGTAGCTCAGAACGCTAGATTATATTTTTCTCATTTGTATTTTGAATTTAGAGAGTACAGAAAGCTGGTTTCTAGCAGGTGCTGCTGCAGTGTCTGTGAACTGTCCAATGCAAGAGCAACTTGAATGTGGTCACACGCCAGTGTAAACGCCACCATAAATTCTGTGCACCTTCACTATCTAGTTACGCTGTTTTAGTCCAGGCAACCACAAAGCTGTGCATTTTCTGCTGAGCGGGAGAGAAAATTGAGTATTCTTTAGTCATATCAAGTCAGAAATTGAACACCAGGCTGATGGAGGGAGTGAAATAAACCACTGAAGTAGATGTCTGTTGACTTTCTTCACAATAGTACAGTACTACACTGGAAGGAACATCAAGAGGTCGTTTAAGGCAGTTCTCTTTGCTAAAACAAGATTAACAGACCCATGTCGTTTCAGAGAGATTCCTCTCCAGTTTTCTATTAGAGAAACTACGCAAGTGTCCCAAGCAGTCCTTTTGATTAGTCTTGCTATTAGCATGTTTTTTTCCCCTAATATCCAGCTTTGAGCTTCCTTACTCCAGTTTAAACCCATTGCTTACTTGCTGCGGCCACGAAGAACAAATCATTCTGTTCCTCTTTTCAACAGCCTTTATTTTCCTGATGACTGCTATAATGGTGTCTCATCTTTTTGTCTTTAGGCAAACCACTGCAATTCAATTATTCTTTTGGCATAGGTAGTATTGATTATTCCTAAGTATTCCTGTCCCTAGCACTCGTGTCATTTAAACTGTGTTCTGTTTAAGAGCTAATCTCTACCTCAATAAATTTATCATGTGGAAGTTTAAGGAAAAACAAATCTTTTTTTCATACAACGTCTAAATAAATCATGGAAGTCATTGCACTGGGCATTGCAGAAGCCAAATTATAAATGGGTTCAAAACAGGATTATACGCAGCTCTTGTGGAAGATAGGTCCACTGGGAATAGCTGAAAATAATTTTCTGAATGCAACCTCTAACACAGGAGTTCTGAAACTAGGGATTGTACCTGGGAGGGAAGAAAAAGGAAAGGGTTGGATTTTACTCCTATTTTTTCTCTAAGCATCTGCTACAGGATATTTCAGTTAGGATCTTCTTTTCTTTTGTTGTGCCATCTTTAATAAGCTTAGTATACAGTGGTTTGCATATGCATTTCAGAAATTTGTTGGCTTATTATTTCTGATAAAACCCATAAAAGGATTATGGGCCTCTTATCTCCTACCAGATTAATTGGGAGCTAACACAGCAAAGGTTAAGAGGTTTGCCATTTCCTTTTTGCTCCTTTTGCAAATGGCTGCCTGAGTCTCCCTATCCTTCTCATTTATCCTTCATCTCGTTCATTAGTTGTTGACCTATACCGTGTAATACAAGTTTCACTCCTTTTTAAGGCAGAGGAAAAACATTATGTATTTATGGAGATAGTCTCACTCTTTAAAATGTCTAATTATTTTCTTGAACTGTCCTTATTTCTTGGTTTCACTTAAGTTTTAAGGGAGGAAGTTCCAATTTTAAATTATTCAAGAAAAAAGTATTTAATACTACTTGTTTTTAAGTTTTTTTTTAATTATTATCGATTTCCCTCTTCTCCTTCCCTTTTTTTTTAATTAAGAAATTTGGCTGAGATTGGTCTTTGGAGGAAAGCAAATTGATTCTGTGCAAGCTAGATATTATTTGTGGGTTGGGGGAAGAGTCAATTAATTTAATACCATGGCTAATATCTATCCCTTTCCCAGCATCTATTTTCTGACTCGTTTTGTCATTTCTTAGTCCTGCTTATCTTCACCTGGCTTTCAATGCCGTGACATGACCACGGAAGATTATTTTTCTTTTATCTGCTTTGGAAAAAGACTGTGTGTTTTGATCTCTCACCTTGTCCTTCCCCCTGTGGGTTCCTGCAGGCATTTTCTTTGGGGGCTGTGGATGGAAACAAACGCACACCTTCAGCTGGAGCAGACCGCCGGTTACGTGATGGGGTTTGTAGGAGGCTTCGTATAGATGATGCATTAATTGCCTGTTGACTTGAGAATGAAGTGAAGGTGGGCTCGTGTGGCTCTGCACATGCCTTCAGGAAAGAAGGGAGCCGTTGTCAGGGTCCGGGTGCGCTGAACCGCCTGAGCTGCCCCGACCCGCCCCGCCCCAGCGGGGGCGCCCCCGCCCCGGGCCCAGCTGCGGGCCCCGAGCCCAGACCCCGCCTCACCCACCGCTTCCTGCCTTCGCGCGGGCTCTGCCTCCCCGCCCTGACCTTGCCGCGGGATCCGGGCTCTCGGTCAGCCTTGCTGCCATCTCCGCTCTCCACAAACGAAGGTATCGCCTGCCCGGGCTTTGCCTGGCAGCTGCCAGCGGGGCTGTGGCGCTGGGCTGCCCGTCCTCGGCAGGCAGCCGGCCCTTCCTTCCTGCCCCGGAGCTCTGGGCCGGCCGGGGCAGGGCAGGGCAGGGCAGGGCAGGGCAGGGCGGGCCGGGCCGTGCTTCTGGGGCGGCTGCTGCCTGGGCCGGTGTGGGTGGGAGGCTGCTGGCTCCGCGTCCGGGTCTGCGGTTTGGGCTGTCCCTTGGCGTTTGCCGTGTTTGTTTCAGTCTTCATAACTTCTCTGAGGAGTTGTTTTGAAAATAAATGGGTTTAATTACACCTGCCAGGGGTGTACGTTGTTGCCTCTTACACCTGTGTGAAGGAGGCATCGGTTCAAATGAGTGAGTGTGGAACCTGATTGCAAAGTGTAAAATAAAGGAGTGTGTAAAAGCAGGACAGTGTCTACCATCGGTCCTAACGGCTTCAAGAAATGGCCAGAGAAGGTAACAACACTGAACCAAAGATGAAAGAGTCTAAACCAAAAGTTATTTAATAAATACTAGTTAACAAAAACACTCTTTCAATTGCGTAGAACGTGGGGATTGAGCTCGGCTAAATCAGTCAAACGAGAAAGGATTAATATCTTTCGAATTGTTGCAAGATACGTTTTCCATTTTTTGATGGTACTCTGAAACCTTGAAGTCTTGTGCTGCTACTGTGAGGTAAAGTACAGAGAGTGAGACATTCCGTCATATTTTTTTTTATACACCTTTGAGTGACTTATCTTAGAGTGGAATAATTGGAGGGGGTTCGGTTTTCCTCTGGGGTAGGAAGAAAAGATGAGTGATGGTCATAGAGGACAGGGGAATGGTTAAAAATGGTCAGTGTGGTTATGGAGATGCTGTGGCAGGCCAGCTCCTTAGAGGAGCCGTCTTCTGCTGTTGCTAGCTTGATTCCAGTGCAAATCAAAACCTGCCTTTATTTCCAAATCGCTGATTTAAACTGAAATCGTGGACTCGGTGGAGCAGCAGCAGCTAGTAATTCTAAAACAGGTGGTTCTTTTCAAGTCCATCACAACCGCAGCTGTTCTGTTGTTGGTTGCTGTTAGAGGGTATAGACTGAAATAGAAAAGGTGAGGATGGAATTGTGATGAACCATTGACTTCAGTTCACAGACAAAATAAAACTAGCAAAATCTGTTTAAGTAATGAATTGACTTTTTGTAGAAGTCTAGCTGCTAATATTTGAAAGATGTTTGCAACAACATCACAGGGTTCTTAATGTTTCTGTACCTAAACAAATCAAAAGGTAATTTTGAATCCTCCCTAGTATTGCATTCTTGAATGATCTACAGAATATTAGCAAACATTTTACTTATTTCTGTTTCAACACAAGAATGAACCCCTCTTCTTATGTATGCTTTTCACTTTGATTAAACTACTTGTTAACCTGTTGAATTTCAGGTGCTGCTGTAGTCAGTAGGAACAGCAGAATTTGGCACAGTTCATAGATGTTAGTGCAAACTACTGCCAACTTGCATTCATAATTCTGTGCTAGATGACCAATGGAGTTACAGTTTCCAGTCTTGTGTTCCTCAGTTGTCCCAGATGGAGTACTGCTCATCTTGAACAGGGATAATGGGGACACCTGAGGATAATAATGGTTTAGCCATTTTAGATTAATCTATGCACAACTGTGAGGTAAATTCCTGAGTGGTAGGTAGGGAGGTGATATTTTCAGTGGCCTTCACTTTGACTTTGTTTTATATTGCTGACCTACCGTAACTTCAAAAAGTGAATATGAACGTAACTCCTCTACTGAACAGTGGTGAGCTGGCTGTTGAATTTTATAATGTGGTTTACTTGTTGATAAACTCTGAAAATCTTCAGTGCATGTTCATAGATATGGCCGAAGAGCATGTAGCTAAAATCCTGTAGTTTATAACCATGCTGTTCTTACACCAGATCATATTATCTACTTGTAGAGGCCTCAAGCTTTGCTGGGGTTTGATCCAACCATTAATAACCACATTAAAAATGAGCTTATGACGAATATCTAGATGTGTGGCTTTTTTTTTTTTTTTTGAGGTGTGTTGAGTTTATACATTTATAGAAAGCAAAATACCTGTGAACAGGTTTGAAACAGCTATTGACTTTCTACTAGAATTTGCTTTCTTTGGATAGATGTCATCTTCCTTGTTTTTTTTTTTTAATTGATTGCTCTCATTTTCCCTTGGAACTAATATTTTTTTCATAATATAACTTGGGCCTCTGTCATAGATATATCAAAGCAAAATCAGAATGGATCCATTTTATCTGATCCCTTGCAGAGTAAATTCTGAACAGTAAATATAATGCAGAAAAATAACACAACTATAATAGAAATATGTATTTTAAAGAGATGAGTTATTTGCTAAACACTTAACAGTTACTAAGCATCTTTATGAGCCAGATACTACTTCCTTTCCACAGTAATTTTTGTAATTAACAATGGAAATAAGAAGCTACAGGCAAGATCTTTGTGCATGCATATATATATATAAAAAATAGTTTCCTCACTTACTGCAGAGGAATTTATCAGATTTGCATCCTTTTTCTTTGACAGGACCTTTATTGCCTTTTAGAAAGTTTTTAAATATCTTGAGCACAGCAGCAACTGTTTTCAATTGTTTGTGTGCTCATCTCATTTACACTTGTAGCGTGGCTGGAGAAAAAAGAATTGACATTTCAGAATGGGACTGTGTGTGAAGTTGTGTCTTCTGTTTTTTTGAAGATAATAAAAATTAAAATAATTAAATGCAAAAGAGAACAAAATTAATGATAGTTGATCTTGTGTAGCAGAGTGTTCGTTTCCTAAAAACTTTCAGTAGAGACAAAAGTTACAAATTGTTTTGGAAAGCAAAACCAGACTTTAAAGTATACACCAGCCAGCTACATGTCATTATACTTACTGAACAAGCATGCAGGCAAACATCGCATGTTTAAAGAGAAGCAAGAAGAAATTTGAAAGACATCCAGTTATATCAGACAAATAGCTGTAGATGAAGACTCCAGCAGAGAACAAATTAAGAATTGGCCCAGAATGTGGGTGGTAGTTTTGGTCTAATCCAGTAGTGCGCATTTCATATCAATAGACTTGCTTGATCAAAAAAACCAGGTTGGCATAGTTCCTGTGGATTCCATCATAAAGTAACTCTTTGGTTGCCGTTACTGTACAGTATTTGATGGTAAAAGATGACAGAAACGGCATTCAGCATATGCAAAAGTGGCACATATTACCAAAGCCTATTGGCTTTGGCATCAGAAAGCAAAACTAATCTTCCACTGTAATTTATAGTAATATTATCTTTTTTGCAAGTGTGGAGTTTTTTTGGAACTCTTCAAAATGAATCAAGATTGAAATGCAAACCAGGGCATATTTCTCCATTATTTTTCTCACCAGTGAGCTCACCGGACTTTACTCAGTAAGCAGTTTGTCACAAGATAGTCTATGGCTGAAGGTTTCTGTTAACAATCCTTGCATATGAAAATTTTTACTTTGGTAGATGAAAGTATGTGAACACACTTACAGATATATTTATTAAATGCCCCTGATTTATATAATTCTGAAATGCAAAAATGCTTATAAAGCAATATGATTCATTGCTCGAGATTGGGTTCAGCAAGATCTCTTACTATGATTTTTCTTCCCCTGAGATACTAGGCTGGACCCTTAATTTCTGTTAGTGGTATAATTCATCTGTTGGTGGGTTTATGTTAGCTGGGACTGTAACACTATTTCATGGGAAGAATTTTGTCTCACATTCATAGCTGAAGACTCTTTTTTTTTGAGTGGAAATGAAATTCTGGTAAGCTTTTTTTACTCTTGAAAATGCGCAAAGCTAGTAGAAAACTATGTATTCAGTAGTGGTTTTACCTATTGATGAATACGTGCCAGGTGCTGATGTTTTTTTAAAAGGGTTTTTGGTCACTATGTGTTCTTGAATTGTCTTTTTTATGCTATTTTAAAAAAAGGCAAATTAAAACCATCTTCTCTGAGTTATCAGCATAAGAATATTCTTACAGCTATTGCCAGACCCTCCATCCAGTATCTTTCTGTAGTTATTTTTCCATGTTGGCAAAGGTATATTTCTTTTTTATTATCTCTTTTTGGATAATGATTGAACTGTGTTTACTAATATTTTGCAAACATACTGATTAACACATCAAACCTTGATTGTGAAATGTCTGACATTAACAGGGAACTAAAAATGACTTTCAGATTTGCATGGGGTTTTGCAGTCTAAGAATTTTCACACCTACCATTTATGGTGTCATTCCATGATCAGAAAAGCTAAAGCATATATGGAATGCTGTGGTCCCACCTTTCTTCTCGGTTATCCTGAGAACAATTCCACTGTTTCTCAAATTTTCACCATGTTGAGAGTAAGGATTTGCTCCATACTACGGTATTTTCCTTTCTGTCCTCTTACCATTGACAAGATCATGGCAATGTATTGTACAGGCAGATGATCTGACTCTATTTCCAACATACTTTTCTCCCTTTTACTAGTGTTTGTGAAATAATGGATGAAAGATGACTTTTAAAAGAAGTTCAGAACACTGAAAAAATCAGTTATCCCTTAATAGAGCCTTTTGGATGTTCTGGTTTGGAAATGCGGCATTTTGCCATCAAAGCACTTCTTGCTGTTACTTTAACACTGAGCGAGTCAAATAGATTTTCATCTATGTGATCTCTGATTATTCATCTGACTATTATATTAAATGGACAGAGTTTTAAGTGAGGCTTACCCTGGAGAACAGTAGAAATAATGATGTTTTACTGGAAATAATGCAATAAGGAATTTGTTGGCTTTGAAAACTTTCTCCTGCCACACAATGCTAGTTTGGAAAAAAGAATTATACCTTACTTCCAAAGTGTAAAATCTGCAGTTCTTCCCCCTCTGCCCAAGGAAAACATTCATTATATCTTTGAGGAGACTAGAACTTCCTGCGTTATGGAGGAAAGTCATAAGGAGTTTACTTGAGAATAGTCATTACTGGCTTTGGTTCTAAGTAGCACTGTGGCTTTTGCAGTAGCCTGTGGTGCTCTGCCTGGCCTAAAGCACTACACAGAGACAGTCTTGCTCTGGGAGCTGTCAGGTTACTGCTCTGTTTGAACTAATACACCGATCTTCAGAAAGAATCTGTGAACCGCAGCAGCTTTGTATAGACATATAGTCATTTAAATCCTGTAGTGGGGTGTTTGGATCCCGGAATTAAGATGCAAAAGGAGATTAAGATCAATTTATTTATGCTTTCTTTTTGACAGCAGGTCCTGGTCTGAATGTCAAACAGTACAAGGTTATCCCATGTAGACCTTTGATTTCTACTAGTGTCTGTTTTTCTATAACTTTTAGTGAGCATATGCATTAAGTCTTTTTCAGGTTACTTTGGGCAGTAGTATATAGAGGGAGGGAATAACTTCACAGACTTTCTCATTACTGTAGATGAGAGCTTTGGTCAATATCCAACTACTGAAACTTCTTAGTGGCTTTAGTCTTTGTGTCTTTTTTTAAATACATAAATAAAAATTAAAAAAATCGAAATGCACATAAAAGGTTCCTTGGTGTTCTATGCAAACTCCCAATGTCTCATTCAGACTAACAAGGCCAAGTTTTTCTGTCTTTAAAATCTGTCCATCTTGTAACGTACCTACTTAGTGCTGCGTATCTTATCTTTTTTTTGCCCTGGATGAAGAGCATGCTCCTACCAGTTCAGCTGCAGGTTTCTCTTTCAGTCAGGGAAAGGTGAGTTGCATTGTACTTGTATTCATGCAGTGCACTGACAAATCTACCTGATACTGAGTTGCAGAGCTGCTAGTTACTGCTAGAGGAACACAGAGTCTTGAAATTAGAAACAGTATTGTCATAAAACATTTAGTAAGTGTTAGAATCTTAATGTGGAGTTTGCGGAAGCCAATAGTCCGATTGGGAGCTACCTATAGTAGACACCATGGTGCTTTTTGCAGCTTCGTTGTCCTGTGGATTTGCGCTTGGCCAGGTCAAATAGAACAGATGTATCTGTTCAGCAGTCCTTCTCCTTTCTTTTTTTGGTGGGTTGGAGGGGTTTTTTTGCTGTTTGGGGTTGTGGTTTTTTTGCCTTTGAGGCTGGATTAACTGGACATCTGGTGCTGGAGATTTTCTCCTCTTTGTTAAAGAGGCATGAGCTGCTGCCATGCCAGTCTTCTGATGTCTGTCCAGAAGATTCTGTAGTCACTGAGATGTGCTGAGTTGTGGGTTTAGTTATCCTGGCAGGTTGTTAGAGACAAAACAAAAGACAGGAATTGCCACTTTGATAACAGAAGCTTGTACAGAAAATTCCCTAAGGAATACATAAAAACGTGAACTGTTAGTAATACGGCATCATTTCTACTCAGGAGCTGCCTGAATGTGTTCTGCTTATTTCTGGGAATTAGAGTTTTGAGCACGTTCACTTTTGATGCTTAATAGGTACTATAAAGTGATTGTTTATGGGGTGAAAACAAAATAAAGCATTTGCATTTGATGATTTTTTTTTTGTTGTTGCAAAAGCAGGGCGTGTTAACTGATGCCAATCAAATTTGGTGCCATGCTGGGTTTGATACACTGTCATTGGCCATAAATATGTTGTAGCATCTATTTTATATGTGAAATACTAGGGTTCAGTTAAATAGTGCTGTATTTAAAATATAGTTCTTGTTATTGACTACAATTAAACCTGTCATAGATGACCTGTCAAGGTTAAAGCAGGCTGTAGAGCTTGGGATGGTTCCTGGTTCCAGTGGTAAAACCTTTTACCTCAAGCTCTGACTTCAGACTAATGATCTCTGTTTATCCCAAACAAACCGAAGGCAACTAGTCCTAGTAGCAGTTTTCAGTCTATTTTGTGGACCTTTTCTTAAGAGTGGTGTCAGATCTCTGGTTGTGATAGCACAGTTTGTCTCTCTTTTCTTCACAGATCAAAGGTTATGAAGTTGGCTGGGTCTGGTGGAAGCAAATGTAGCTTTTTTGGCACATAGTCAAACCTAGAACTGGGAGAAAGGTCAGTGTTTTGGAGAGTAGGTCTGAAGAGTTGGATTCACTGCTGGGTTGTGCAAGTCTGTAGGCCTCAGAAATATAGACTGATACCCCCAGAGATGAGTATCTATTATGTTAAGGTTGAAGTTAAAGTAAGTTTTCAAAAATGAAAATGAAAAGATTTTTATAAGACTTACTTCTGGGATCTGCAAGTCCTCAGGACTGAAATTACTTCCAGATTGCCAGACGGAATTTCTTTTGGTTAATTCTGAGTGAATATCCTCCCTTGGGTATGTTTATGACAAGGAATGGATATAAAGTTTGGAATAATTTGGCTTCAAAATATTAAAGCTTTTGATGATGACTTCTGGGAGAGTATTGAGGGCTAGAGCTACTCTGGCACAGGGGTTTAAATGTTTCTGAGGGGTTTTTTAGTGGGCGGTGGGGAAGGAAGTATATGATATAGACCTGAAATCAATCAAGTGCAAAACAAATCGAGCAGAGGTGCTGGTTAGGTGCAGGCCTTACCCCAGAAAAATAAAATGGTGAAGAAATGTGAATTGTAACATGCTGCTGGGAGGTATGGAGTGCAAATTTTGAAATAGAAGTAAGAAAATTTGCATACCATAATACTCTAGAAGAACAAGTTTGACTAGAAAGTCCAAATACTGTTGCACTGCAATTTTGAATTCTGAATTGAGCTCACTTCTGAGCTCAAAAACCGTAATTCCTATGATTTAAAAAAAAAAAACTACCCAAACATTCGCATAAGATATATACACTTTTGGTATGTGCATCTTTACATGTACTGGATGCGCATTGGTCATAAAGTTCCTGACTTTACAATCTTACAAAAACATGCTTCAGGACTGTCCAAAACTGCAAACCATTGAATTTAGAAAACTTATAGGTTATTTTCAATATTCTATTAATGATTTTTTTCAAGATTAATTAACTTGCCATGCAGTCAAAAAGTAAATGCGTTTTATGGAATTGTGCCATGGATTACAGGGAACTATTTGATACCATAAATGAGATGCTGCAATACAGCCCCTGGTAGTAACTCATAATGACTTCAGTTTGCCTCAAATTATGTGCAGATGTTAATATTAGCTATATTGGCTTGGGAGCCGTTTTCACCCAGATATAAAACCATGAGTAAAGAATGACTGCTTTTGTTAGCCTTATATTTCATTCAGAACAGAATTACTCTTCCAGTAAGAAAAAGTACGATGAATGTATTTACTGTGAAATGCTGGCAAATGCACCTGCGAAGTACATTTGAACTCTGATAGACAATGATGCTAAAATCATGTAGGTAAGTAAAACATTGTCGTTTCGACCTTATTGATTCCATGGATCCTGGACAGCCTTAGCTTTACAAATAAAACAATAGGTTCTGAAACAAGATCTTGGCACTTGCATGGCTCATTGAAATTATCGCGAACAGTGGTTAAAAAAATCCAGAAGCACAGACAGAACATTAAGATTTATTAGGAGATAAATAGAGACTGGAAAATAAAGATTATTATGTATCTCTATACAGGCATCTCATTTTGTCTGGTGGGTTTGATTTTTCTTGTCTCAGGATGTAGTAGAACCAGAGAAGATCTAGGAGAGAATGCTAAAGGATAATCAGCAGAATGGACCTTTGTTGTTAAGAATAACAACTTGGTTATGCTGGGAGCTCTTAGGCTGGAAAAAGAGATAATAGAGAGGAATTATGAAGGACATGGAAAAAGTGAACAGGAGGTAGTTGTCTCTTCCAGTGTAAGAATTAAGGGCTATCAAACTCAGCAAGTGGTTGGCTCGGTGTGATTAAAGAAAACAGTTCCTCGTGTAGCACGCAGTTAAGCTGTGGAAGTTGTTGATTCAGTGCGTTGTATGTAGATAATAGAATTTGTGTGTGTGTGTGTGTGTGTGTGTGTGTGTGTGTGTTCAAAAGCAATTGGACAAGTGGGTGACAAATTCAAATTATTATTGTATGCAAAGAAACTTTTGACCCGCAAATACTTGGATTATAGAAGAATGTTCCTGCAGAACACTATGTACGCTCCATCCCTCTATACCTGTCATGTTCTTAAAAGCTTACTCGGTCATCTGCCGTTGGCTGCTGCTGGGAGGCACAGTATTGAACTAGATGGAGCTTTGGTTTGACCTTATATTCCTGTTTTTACAGATTAGATTACTCGTGTATCTGTTTAAAAAAAAAAAAAACTTAAATCTGAAAGTGAAAAGGGCTAACGTCTACTTCCAAGAATAAGTATAAATTAGCAACTAAAAATCATAATATGTTCTGTAACTCCTTGATTCTACCGTCATTTCTTGGACAAAAATCAAGGCTGTAGCTCAGACTGAAATGTCATGTTAGATTAACTGGGAGCACTATTCCATCTTAAACTGTCTTATTTTTCTGAAGGAACCTGGAAACTCTGCATTAATTTTTAATCAGGATCAACAAATCAAGGAATTCAGGCAGTAACTCTTTAGTGACATCAACCTGTTGATAATTTATGGGCCGGGATTTCATGGAATTGCTGATGTGGGAAGGGACCTCTGAAGACTGTCTAGTGTATGACCCCTGCTCAAACCAGGGCCAACTGAAACAGGTTTTTCAGGGCACTGTCCAGTTAAGTTTTGAATACCTCTAAGATGGAGACTCCACAACTCCTTCTAGCCTCACTACAAAAAAAAAAACCCAAAAAAGCACAAAAAAAATATTGATGACATGTTTTTGTGGTGGTGCTGTTTTGGTGGTAGGTTGGGGTTTTTTTTCCTTAAGTGTAAGTTGAATTTCTTGTATTTCAATCTTTGCCTGTTGTCCTCTGACTGGATACCACTGAGAAGAGTCAAACCCCAACTTTTTCACATCCTCACACGAGGTGTTTATACACATTGATAAGATCTGCATGAGACTTCTTAAAGCTTTACTGTCTGACAGCCTCTCCTAGTAGGAAAGGTGCTCAAATCCTTTATTCATCCTCATGGCCCTAAATTGTGGTTCTGACTTTAATTTTCTAAACAAAGCCTATTAACTTTTAAAGAAAGTTTTGAGAGAGTTGATTGCTCCTTTTTTGCGAAGCTTTTTCTACTGGATTTGATTCTAATTTGACTAATTTTTTTTTGGCCATGTGAAGGCGGGAAGAGTTTTCTTGGTATTGCTGTGATTCTTAGGGCTAATGTAACACATTTAACATGTGCCTTTATTTACAAAGATAGAGTTGTGGTATACCATGTGGGCAAGTGATACTAAGTGCTCTGAATAGGTGCATGATCTCTTTCACTTAGACTCATAAATGTGTGTATCTTACAACTCAGTCTTTTTGATTGATGGAGGTGTTGAGCTCTTGTATAAAATTGGAGTTTACAGTTGTCACATGGGTTTTCTCTATGGAACAGTTCTGAATATAACAATGTCTGTAATAGTGTTTAGTGTTTAATTATATACTCAGCACTTTCTTGGTATGAGAAGGGTCTCTATCTATACAGATATGCAAAAAGCTTTCTTTCAGTATATCTCTTGTTCTTCAGAAGACCTTTAGACTAGTATGACGTTTGCCTTGTTTTAGGCAATTCACTTCAAATGCGAGTTACTGCCTGCTGTGTATCTAAGCTTCTGCACAGTTTTCATCAAGTATAGAATAACCTTCATTTTCTTTTAGTGTTGCATATTTTTCCTGTATTACTTGGACTGTTTTAATATTCTTCTTCAGCAGCACTTGCTTTCATGAAAAATCAATGTCTATTTCTACAAAAGTAGCAAAATTGCTAAAATCTATTGTGCTAGTTAAAGGTTTTTCGCTTTTTCTTGCCAAATATTAGCTGACTAATTTCAGAAAGCTAAAACCCAATATAGTTCCAGATAAACTGTCAACTAGAAAAAGGAGCTAATCATTATTTTTGAAAGAATATGTATTTCTTTACATTCAGCTGAATATATCTATTAAGTAGGCAGCTATCTCAAAGATTTGAGTGTTAGAAGAGTGGAGTCTTGAAAAGGAAAACATCCGCTTTTTAGAGATGGAGAGGTACCACTTGCCCTTTTTTCACGTCAGTACTTCTTAATAATTTGTTTCTATACAATTTAAGATCAGGCTGCAGTTGTATTTTGAAAGTTAGGTATGGGGACACTCCAGAGTGGAGAATTCTGTAAGCTGTGGTACTCCAGAAATTAAGATGAGGGCTGCTATCCCTTCAGGCATGGATGTCGTAATTCTCTGAGCTCCATGGAGCGATCCTCCCTCCTCTGTCCAGTCGGAGAGTATAGAGTGGAGGCTAGGGAAAATAAACAGAGCAGAGAACTTTGAAGGCTTTTGTGGGTTGTTACAGTTTATAAATCAAAGTGAGAGCTTGCTTTCTTTTGCAGTGGGTGTTGTCTTACTTTGACCTCCATGAAGAGGTCTCCAGCCTCTGTTCTACCTTTACTGTTTATATAACAAGTGATCCCATATTTGAGGAGTTATGATTATAGTACATCGGAGCTTGTCAGTAGGGTAGCTTTGATTGCTATGGCTTCCAACAGGACTCTGCTGATTCTTACTTTAAGGGCTGTTTCCTCTCAACGTGGTGTATTTTGAAATAGGTAGAAATATACTCTGACTATGAGACAGCTTTTGAGCCACATGATTGTATTGCCTGGCAGCAGGGATTTAAGACAGGATTGCATGTGATTCACAAGAGAATTCTTATTACATTCTTTTTATTTATTTTCTTTAGTTATAAATCAGGACATTTTTTTTGAGTTCATATATGTGCATGTTTCCCAAACACAAGTTTTGTAACCAATCATACAACTGTCTGATATTACTGTGTGAGTAATATTTCTGATGGCTTCTTATGCTTAAGAACAGTTAAAAACTTCTGCAACAAGAGCCTTAGAATTTGTGAATTTAATGCTTTCTAAATAATTTGCTTTTTTAGTAATTAATGACACTGTCATGCTATAGTCTATGCTTAGCTTGTCCACTTTAAATGGGGCATTCTTGATGGGTTACACATGCTCTTATTTAGTTATTTTCCATTACGTTCTGCTAAATTCAAGTTTTTATTGTCCACAAAAGGTTATTTGGTGGGGACCAACACTTTTTTCCAGAACTAATGCACTATTGCCGTTTTAGTGATTAAGAGACTAATTTCTTTTGATTTCTGAAAGTAAACTATCTGGAGCAATTGCCACAGTCTTTAATTGATACATTAGAACCACTACACCTCTGTGTTCAGGATTTTCTGTTCATTCTGATCTCACTATCACAGAGTAGTTCTCACAAGTGAATGTGGCTGAGTTTTGACTTGCAAATCCATTGTTCTTAAGGTAGGACTTAAAGTATCCATTTTGTATATCCCGAATGTATTTTAACCCTTGCTTCTGTCTCTGTTACTATACGGTAATAGCAAAAACTCTCTCTGGAAGTTCATGGAGCAGAGCTTTGAGAAGGTGGTAGGAGGGGGGAGCTTACCTGTTGGTAAATTCAGGTTTTAGGACCCCACCAACTAAGAACAACTCCTTTACTAGCTCTGCCCATACAATGCATGTTGAGGGTGGGAGAGGGCCAGGTAAAAATGTTGTGTTGTGTAGCCACGTGCCACAGCCTTCATTCTCAGCACTGTTGGATTCGTGCCACCCCACACAGTAATTGTGTACTGTACAGTTTTGCTCAGGTAGTGGGAGTGGGGTGAATCCCTGAAGTTCACCTATCCGGAAGCTCTCTGCTGTGGTAAGGAGAAAATTGATAGTTTTGTATGGCTCTTACTAATCTCTTGTTGCAAATACCTATTCCAGTTGAGATATTTATGGAGAAAAATGCCACTTAAGAGAATTGGTATCGCTATTTCTGGTTATTTTTAGTTCTCCATTGCACTGATTTGCGATTACCTCTGTGGTTAAGAAGAACAAAAAACCAACCAACCAAAGACAACCCCCTGGACCCCATACTAAACCCTCCCCATCTTCACCCCAAACCAGCCCTTCAATATGTAGGAAGGCCTTTGGAACTAAATCATATTCCTTCAGAATCTTTTCAAATTTGTTTTTCTGATTTTCATTGGCTTTTTTCCCCTTATGTTTAACCCTTATATCATAATCTCTTAGTCTGTTTTCTTTAATACAGTTTCAACCACCATTGGCTCTTAACAGGTTGCTACATAATTTGTTCTATTATATGTTACAGTGAAATGTGTGGAGCCAAAGGGAGTTTTGGGCAACCACTAATGGAACATACTCTAATTTTGAAATTGTGGAATTTAACTGAAACCCTTGGGAACTGTGTTTTTTTTTTTTAACAGCTTCTTACTTAACAAATGTTTAGGTAATTGTTCATTCGTATTTCTTGAATTTAGGGCTGTTGATTATATTACTTCACCCTTCTGTACTTTAATTCTTTTTTTTTTTCAGGAAACTGCATAGGAATTAGTATAATTCTTATTCGTAGGTATAGTTAGCATAATACTTTGCGAGTTTCATTATTTCTTTTGGATAAAGTCACAGAGGAATGCCTTTTTTCAAATTATATATTGCTTCACGTACTTTTTCTAGGCAGTTAAAACCTAAAAAATTTTAAAATTATTGCTACATTGTTGTTAGTGTACCTTTGAAAGGTGTTAAACACATTCTTTGAATGGTACTAAATTTCTGTCATGTCACTTGAGGATAAAAGAAATACACGACTCTACAACATCTAAGTTGTTGCTAGGGATTGGCAGCATTTGCAAATTGCCAGAACAATTCAAAAGGCCTCTAGAATAAGAACTAAGTGAAAAAAAAAAAAAAACAAACAAGGTTCAGGCACATTGGGAGAATGTGAGTGGAATTCTCATGATAGACGAGGGTGGGTTTTTTTTTTTGTAAAAGGAGAACCAGTAAGTTTAATGCCCTTAAGTTATTCTAACTATTTTCTTATAACAAGTAGACCAAAGTTATACAGCAACCAAAAAAATATAAGAAAAAGGCATGTAGGTCATCTAGCTTACAGCATAAATTTGATTACTGTATTCTGAGTGAAAATTGCTAGTATCTTGGGTTTTTTCCCCCAGATTCTTATCACCTATTTGTCAGTCCCAAACAAAGCATTGAGTAAAGATGTTTAGTTGTCATTAACTGTCCAATGCTGCTCTAAATGGACTAGACAGACTCTGTTGCTTTCTAACTTTTAATTTGCATTTTTAGTGAACCGTGATTTCATACAGGTTTATGGCTTTTCTGTTGGACTCCACAAGACACTTTTCATTATTACGTGATGTAAAGAATCTTGGTTCAGGTGTATTTTTCTATCCTATATTATATGCTGAAACAATAACCTTTTTTTGCAAGAATTTCTGTTGTTTTTGTGACTACATCACGTTGGATTGTTGGCATGTTTCTGGGTGAGAAAAGGCTGATTTATCCTCTTACTTATAGAAAGAACATTCAAGACTTTTATTGTACTTGATGGCTCGGGATTAATCCTGCTATCTGTTCTCTAAGCAGTGTTATTTTTAGAGGAAGTTCTGTCTACCCACTTCGCAATAAGTGGTGACTGCTTATTTAAGGACTGAATTTCCTCCATTCCTCAGGGATGTGGGGTGTTTTTTTTGAGGTGGAGGGTGAAGGCAGTGGTTCTTGAATAGATAAATAAAGCAAGTGGCTTTTTTGTTTGGGATATTTTTTTCTTTCTTTTTTTTTTGTTAAGAGTTTTGGTGGATCATAATATACTGAAGTAGCATACAATCCATCCATAGAGTAGGAAATACATTCATAGCCTATAAAGACATTTCTGGACATGCAAACTGACAAATCTGTGTACTTATCATTACTTGGAAAATGCTATTGAATAGCTATTGCTTGAACTGAATCAGTTTTCTATGGAAAAGCAAATTGTTATAATAGTTTTGCAGTGAAAATTGCCAGTTGAAGGCTAATTTGTAAAAAAGATTGAAGTCTATTGAATTTATTTTCTAGTATAGTGTGTGGAAAGTATTCTGGCTCTTCAGAAACTGTGAGGTAGAGCTGTGAATGATAGCTGCATACAAAGTAGTGCAGCAAGCTGCTTGTTTAGCTTCCTCAGTATCAAGCTTGTGTGTAATCAAGATGTCTTTGGAAAAGGAAAGACATCTCTGGTGGTGGTAACCAGTCAGCACAGAAGGACCAATACTCTGCAAGAGGAGAAATCTGAGAATTTAACCGTGGTTTGAAGATGCTGACTCTTAATTTGGCCAAACATGTATCAATCTGTCAGATTCTTTATATTTGAGCTTATTTGTGCTGTTATTGCCAGACATATTAATTTATGACTTGGATTTTTTTGACTTTTTGGAAACAGGAAGTTGGGAAGGTTGCTTTCTGCTTATTCTGCTTCTGTGTAGCCTCTGAAAGTAGGCTTTTTGCTGTCACATTTTTTCAAGATGATGATGTGTAATGTGAAGTAACTCTTGATTTCCTTAGTTCTGGGTGTTGCAGAAGACCTTTCAGTACTCTTGAATGGAGGTCATTATAGTGATGTAATCCTTTCAGATGCCTGGCAAGAGACTGATTCTAGATCCGAGTGTGAAGAATCATAATAAGTATCTGTTTTCAAGGTGAAAATCTTCTTTTATTATTCTCTTCATTGTTTTATTTCCTTTATTTCCTCCTACACAGGGAACAAGTGGTCGTGAAACCTTTTGGAAATGTGTCTATCAACCCTGAGTACAGCAACCCTGAGAAATAGGGTTCAGCCAGCAATACTCACACATGTGTTCTCGAACTAGCTGAAATACTAACGAGTAGTCAACAGAAGTGGCAAAATTTACAGCAAGTCTGTGTTGTACACTCAGCATGGCGAGCAATATTTTGCTACTGTTAGGTGTCTCTCAGCTTGACATCTGGTGATATATCTCAGATGTTTGAGACAAGCTAAGAGTAGAGAGATGGGCACCTGGGGTGCAATTTGCTAGTTTAGAAGCATGGTGTGAAGAAACCTCAACACCTGGAAGGCAGAATTTCCATTGTCTTCAAAGCACAATGTGAACCCTGGTGTTTTACTGTGATGGTGGATGACGCCAATTTTATTTCGTGTTATAAATTCAAGTTTTGAGAGCTGATGTATGACTGAGAATATGGCTGCAGGGGTAGCAGGAATAAAAAGAGCTTTCCTGTAAATGTTTAGCCTTAATTTATGCTTCCTAGTGTAAACAATGAACTTGTTCTTCTTCTGGTAAATATTTTTAGTAAATATTCTTGCAGATTGCAATAATCTGAAATAGTTTTTGTAGTGATACAGTTAGACCACCAACTCCTGAGCTTGGAGGAAGTGTAGTAAACATTTCAGCATCCAAGAATGTGTAGATTTTTAGCAGTAGATGAAGAATTCAGAAGTGTATGCTTTGGCTTTGATGTAGCTAAATATGTTGAACCACAGAGACTTGAAAGAATTTGATAAATACTCTAAGAGAAAAATCAACCTTCCCCCAGAGGTCTACTAAATAATTTTCCCCACTCTTGTTTTGCAGAGGAGTGGAATAGAAAGGGTACTCTCAAAACATTAAACCTCAAAAACTGAGGCAAAAAAAGCCGTGTGATCTTGAAGTCTTTCCACAGGGAGATGGAAGATTCTAGACCCAATCTATGCCCTTGATAATCTCCAGCATTGCGGTGTGGCACTCTATGATTTATCAGTGCCATTGCAGAAACCACTGTACAGGATTACAGCAAGTATCACTTCCCAGGATTTCCATACTGAAACCATTGGGGGTTTGTGATTGGTTAATATTGTTGGTTTGAGTATGTGTGATTGATGGATTAAGCCAGGCATGTCGTACTGTGGGCCTAGTTTCAACGGCAGAAGCTCCACTATCACAGAAGCCATTTTAACAAAGAAAGGATATATGGAGAAAAGTCTGTAGTGATACAAAATGATATTACAGAACCTACACTGACTGGTGACTGTAGAAACACTGGATAAAAATCAGAGTATACTCGCTAAGAACTTCTGACTGGGCTTTCCTCATTGTTGAGATGCAGAAAATAGAAAAGTAGTTTTGTGCAGGCATTTGTGTCAGCTTCCCTACCGTTTCTGCTCACTAGAGTGGTTGGCCTCTGTTCCCAACTGTTTTAGTTACTCTTGCTACTGATACTTCAGACATTTATAGTTTAGAGGGAAATAAAACTGTAGAAAGGTAGCAGGGACCACAGTAAGGCATCAGGAACAGCTAGCCCTGGATTAGAAGCAAGTGCTCCTAATGCATGCGTCTGGTGAAACAAATTCGTGCACTATTAAAGCAAATGTGTTTCCCCTCTGATTGTTGTCTTTTACAGAAGAGATGACTCTCCCACACTGAAGACAGTTTACTTGAGAACTGTCCACAAAGGCCCAAACACTGCTTATCATTGTGTCATTATGAATGACAGCATAGAAACATTTATGTATTTCAAAAACTGAGGTCATAGCTGACTTTGAAACTGACTTCCAAATTAATGCAGCACAGTAGAAGGATTTAGTGTCAAAAATGATGGTGCTGAGAACCTGATGTCCATGCATTGCACAGGGTCCAGTTTATGGACTTAGTGTCTTAGTGGTTTGATAGCATTAAATATGATCTTGGAGTTCATCTTTTGGATTAGATAAGTCTGAAACAAATTGAGCTCAGGCAGTCTTAGATCACTCTGCAGTGCCAACCAGTGTGTAAAGAAGGCTACAAATGTGAGATTTTTTTCTAAAATTTAAGAATGCTGGTAAGACACAGCTTTTGAATCCATGTGTCAAACTTTGTTTAATAATGAGACTAAGAGGCTGTTAGAAATTGACTTTGTGGTCCTTGTTACCCTTCTCTTCAGGGTCCTGCAGAATTTTGTTCTGTGATGTGTCTGAGAGGAATATTTGAAATACTTACTATTAGAGACAGAAGAATAGTTCTAAAAATTCTGGGGTTATCTATACATGATGCATGATTTTCTCGTGTTTAGTTACCGAGTACTCTTTCCTGACTAGGTTGTATAGGTAACACTTGGTTTGGGGACTGCTCACAGAAAACTTACTGTGTGCATCTGAAGCAACAAATGAGACATTAGGACCAAGAAAAGACTTCATTGTATATGTTCAAATGGAAAATTAAATCAGCAAACAGCTCAAGAGCGAATGTTTTCAGGGACTAATCATGAGCAGATGACATACAGGCTGGAAAATACACCTATTAGCAAATACTTAACACTACATACATTTTTAGCTATTGTCTTTGAAATCTGGCTCTGTTAATGGTTGTGAGTAGAGGTTTGGAGGCTTTGGTAGACTCTGTGGCACTGCTTCAGTCTGTACAAGTGAAAAGAAATTCGAGAGTGAACGTTGTCTAGGTAGAGATGCAACGCCTTCATTGGATCTGGTCAGCTATCTTCATGCTAAGAATTTTTAGGGAATTTGCTATGAGTGGGTTTCACTTCAAGAATTCTTGTATATTACTGACAGATTTAGATTCTAGAAAAAACCCCAGAAGTTTCTAAAACTAAAAGGCTTGCTACCTGTCCAGAACAAATTGTAAATACTTAACACCAGTAGTGTTACTGCTTAATTCAGTAGTAACACATGCACTTCGGAATTACAGTTAACATACGTAGTGATTGTCATATAAAAAGGTTTATTTGGGCATAGGAATAATTACTAATGATGGACGTCAATGATTTTAAGTTTCAGTGCGTAGAACTTAGCTCTGCTTATAGGATTTTGCTAACACCTATCACTGAAGATTAACCTGATCTCCATAGCACAGGAAATTAAAAATCTTTTGACAGTCATCTTCAGATTATGAGTGGGAAGGCAAGATGAAGAGTCTCTTAGCCCCTTAGCATGCACCTTTCTCTTCTATTTCCTAGACAGAGTTAAGAAAAGTTGTAGGCATTAAAAAAAAAAAGCCAATGGTACTGACAAGCGACACATTTGTCAGCTGGGTTATGGTACTTTTAATGTCTCTGTATGTTATTCAAGTGGCTGAAAGTGCTTTTATGTTGGTAATTCAGCTTTCAAAGATTGTACCTGGGAGTAGGTAAGTTATTTTAATTTTTTAAGAGTGTCTTAATCCTTGGGTTGTGCCCATAAATATTTAACAGTGGCTACTTACAACATGGTCTTAGTCTTACTGATACCCATAGGCATTACTGCAATGCAGGTAATAAATGTAACGTTGATGGGAGTAGAAGAATCTGGCCCTTGATAGCTCCTAACTAACTTACTGTCTGGTAAAACTACTTTTTGTGGTGCGTAGCCCTGTCACAGCAAAACTATTGAGGTCCTACTCTTTCTGAAGGTTGTCTTAAAACACCATCCTGCTTTTCTGCCTTATCCCAGCTTTTTTTCTTTGAGAATGGAGTGGAAAGGGTACATCATGATATTACGGGCTAATGAAATAGTACTATAGTCTTCTCTTTGTACCAGAGACACCCTTTTGCTGCACAGGTTTAATTAATAGCCAGTTTGTCTCTTGATTTCAAGAGTTAAAATGTTGGGTTTTATGATTGCTGATGGGAATACTCTTTCTCCCATTTTGTCTATAATTCCTTGGAAATAATTCTGCAGATAGCTAGATTTTTTTGCCCTGGTGGCATTGGATTATACGCAAGATTTATGTGTAGGTAAGGACAATAGGTCTTGAGGATCAGGCTCGTTGTGTTCTTTGTACACACTCCTGACCGCCATGGACATTCTAGTTCTGTGGCAATTTAGATAATTAGTGACTGCATCAGCTTTTTAGGAGTGGAATATTGAGTTTAGAAGTTGACTTCTCTTAAGACTGCATCTTTGCTTTTCCAAGTCACAATGAGTCCCAGTAGAAGATTCCCTTCTCCTTTTCATCTGGAAAAGAAACCTGGCTTTGTTTCCAGAGACCATAAACAGCAGTGAAATAGCATGCCCATTTTCACCACTCTTTAGGAGAAGAAAGGAGTCCTTAAGTTCTGCCTTTCCTGCGGACATGTTCTTGTTTTACAATTACTGAGCTTTGCAGGCAGTGGTAGAAAGCCTTTGAGGTAAAATGAAGTGTCAAAGAGAAGAAAAGATAGGAATGGGTTAGGATTTAGTGCCTATGTCATTCCTCTCAAGGCTGAGTATTGCATGTTAAGGGCTAATAACTTCTGTTTTTAAAATAGCTATATTTTCTTTGAATTTCCTAGTTTTACATTTTAATCCAGCTCATATAAATAAAACAGTTATGTGGTGGTTTTACCACACTTTGAAAGAAGCAAAGATAATGGAGAATGTACATTTACAATAGGGGGTGCAGGGGGTTGTTTAGGTCTATTAGAAGTTTGTTGTCATTAGTTCTTTCTAGGTACAAATAAAAAGTGTATGTCAGCTACTGCTCCTATAGGAATGACGCCAGGATTCCTGTGAAGAAAGCTTGGGTAAAATTTACACCAGAATGTCTGGATGGCTGAATTTAGGAAAGAAGTGGGTATCTCCTGAGGTAGTGGCAGCGTATGTTCAAGCAACATTTCTAAAATCATGTACTTTCGTCTTTCATACAGCTTATGTGAATGATTTCCTTGGTAAAAAACCCGAAAAAACCTAAAATGCAAACCACTCTCCTTTATGCAGACGTGGGAATGTAGTTACTAAACTCCCTTTGATAGCCTGATTTTTAAAGGTACTTGAAACTAGGACTATTAATTTTTATAATCCTTTGGCTGTAATAGGTGTATTTTAGGCATAGCCTATGTCATTAAATCATAAGTTTGGATCTGAATTCTTTTTAGGAAACACAATTTAGGCAATTTAGGAAACTCAAAATCTAGATTTGTCTGCTTACATTTTTATCTCTATTGCATGCCTCTAGTATTGCAATTGGAGTTGCATTCCAGATAGAACCTGGAAATAGTTAAATTCTCCTAAGAAGTAATGGAAAGTGGGCAGTTAAAGGCACTTACTGAAACCTTAAGTGTCTTCTGTGTTTATGCTTGCAGAGCTATTCACCTGCTTTTGCTGTAGGGAACCAGTCTTTCAGTGATTTTTTCTTTTTTGTCCAGTTTCATGATAGTAACTTGAAATAATTCATCCTGGGCCTGGTTTATGTCTTCTTGATTCAGCATCCTACCTAAAAAAAATCCTACTTAAAACAAGTAAACCCAGAAAACATGCCACTTCCTTCTTCCTAAATTCTACAACTCTTTCCCCTACACGTTAGGTGCGTTTCAGTGGAATGAGGCAAGGTGAGTAATGCTTTGAAAGCCAAGGTATGCCAAATCCAACCCTGGTCAGCTGCTGTGACAGCACAGAAGGTCCAGCAAACGGCCAGAGTTTGAGAGATAACAGGTGCTGGTTTAAAATAAACTAACACGGGAAAATGTTACTAACTTGCAATTTTTGTTTAAACACCACCTCGAAGCAGATGCATCAGATGAGATGAAAATGTGAAGAACAAATGGAGAAAAAATAAGGTCTATGTTATGGTAGTTCCCTGCTTTGATGTACAGTGTGTGCTTTTGAGATACTTAACTGTTAAACAAGAAGAAACAGAAAAATTCTGATTCGAAAGGAAATTAATTTTGAAGGTCACATTCTTGAATGTCAGAAATCAGATATCTAAGGAAAAAATTCTAGTGTCAACTGTCAGGGGGTTTTGTACATGATCTAACTGCAGATTTCTTTGGTTGAAAATAAAACTCCTGCGTTTGTCATTTAGTGCTATTTCAAATCATCAGCTACTTTATTTTGTACCACAGAAAGAAAAAGTATGAAAAAAGGAAGAAAATAATTGTGACGAATGAGACAGGAGCAGTTTAACCTTTCCTTTGACATTTCGATAGGAAATCCAGTTAAGTTTATTTTTTCCAAAAAGTTGTGGAGGAGCTGATTGAAGTTTTGTGGGAGTGGGGGAAGTGAAACAGCTTCGAGGCACGAAATTTAGCCCAAATGCCTTAAACAAGCAGACTTTGTCCTCTTTAACTGTGGCAGTTAGAAGCACCTCAAAGCCCATTTACATTGTGCAGTTACAAACGAGTGTGAAGAACCCTGTGTCTGCGGGCCCTGGAAATGGTGATAGCAGGGTAGAACTCAGACCAAGCCTGACACTGTGTGACACGAACCCAGACTGGTATTCTACATCATGACTTGGAATTCTATCTTTGCCCTTTAAGGATCTTGCATAATTTTATTTTTCCCAAATGGAAGTGGACTTAAGCAAATACTCACTTTTTTGACAGGACGAGAGGAAATGGCCTTAAGTTGCATCAGGGGAAATTTAGGTTGGATATCAGGAAAAATTTCTTTATAGAGAGGGTCATTAAGCATTGGAACAGGCTGCCCAGGGAGGTGGTGGAGTCCCCATCCCTAAAAGTGTTTAAGAGATGTGGGGATGTGGTGCTGACCCTTAGGGACCCTGGCAGTGCAGGGTGAATGGTTGGACCAGGTGATCTTAAAGGTCTCTTCCAACCAGATAATTCTATGTGAATAACTTAAAGCAACAAACATTTGAAACCCAAATCTTGGTTCTCTGAGAATTATAGAATGTAGAATTTTTAGCTGACCCAAACTGGTATTAAACTTGAAATCTGGGTATCTGTCTCTAAGATGTATGAAAATCAGATTGAGACATTTCCACTTGGCCTGCCTTCCTGGTTTTGAACAGATTGGAGCTTTAATGACCTCACAGATGGAAGCTGGAAATATGTTAATTATCATGAGATATTCTTATCTAGAATTTTGAGGCCTGGTTTCTATCTCAAGTTTCATTTGAGTATATGACTTAGTGGAAAAATGATTTTAACTACTGAAGGAAATCTTGCTTGTTTGTCTCTTAAAATTTAAAGTTTGCCGTGCTTTCGGTTTCTTTAGTACCTCAGGAGTGTTCCTCAGTGAGATAAGTCGTATCTATTTTGCACTGTCTGTGCGAGTTTGCCACCAAAGGTAGTTCTTAGTTTGACTGGGTATATTTAAGGATTTCTTCGTTAGTTACAGGCTGTGGTGGTTTTGAGACGAGAGTTGGAGCTCCCCGTTTTGAACCACTGGCAGGTGGAGCAATGTCACAGTCCCTGTTCTGAGGCAGACTCTGTCTACAGAGAAGAATCTCAATGTTAAACATCTGTCTCCTCTTTGTACTGAGGAAGGCAATCCTTGCTCATCCATGTCCCAGCAAGACCTTTCAGCTAAGAAAGATGACATTGAGAAGTATTTCCTCCTTTTGCTCTTTATCTGAGTTTCAGGTAATACGGAATGTCAGAAAGAGGGAAGATATTGATATTACTCAAATGTCCCCTTTTTGTATATCAAAATTAAGGATTGCCATTTTAACTGCCACTGTTCTAGGTCCTTTTATAATAGTCTCAAAGCAAATTATGTAGGCTGACTTTTTCAGCTGTGCCTACAAATGGTATGATTTTTCAATGTGTATTGAGGAATGTAAGTAGGGCAGTTTGGGTCAGGGCAAGTCTTTGCTCCTATTTCTTCAGCTCTGCTTGTTCAGTACCTATTGAAGAGTTTGGTTTCACTTGTTAAATCAATATTGTTAAGGAATATATGTGATGATTAAAAAAAAAAATCACAGAAGCATTTAGAAAAAACAAATTAAGATTTCACTCATGTCAAAAATGTCTGAATTCATGCATGTCTCAAGGATCCAGAGAATCTTAAAAGAATAAAAGTAGCTCAACTGTTGCATGCAGAGTTTAGGCATCTCTACTACTTGAAAGAGAAAATGAGAACTGATAGAAATAATCTTTTCGCATGAGTTTATTTTTTCTCTGGAAGTAGTGAAAGCAGGTTAAGAAAGCCCTGTCTAATATTCAGGAACAGTTAACCTGCTAGCGCTTGTTTGAAACTTAGGCAGCCATCGCTTTAGTAGTATGGAGAAAGGAAAAAAGTCCAAATAGGAATGTGGACACCCAAAATAATTTTGCAAGTGCTCTCCAAGTTATTTTTGCAGAATAAGGAGTGTTATTAGCTTTTCAAATAGAACTGTAGTTCTGTTCTTTGTCATTCTTTGGTGGCAAAATGAACAGGTAAGAAATAACACATGTCCATCTTTTTAATGCTGCCTCCACCTGGATTGTTGCAGTATGCCAGACTCATGTTGCAATTAATGTCCATTTTGCTGTGTTGATTTACTGTAATAGTGAGTTTGTCCTAGATTTTTAAAAGGCTGGATAAGTGAAAGGAAATATCAACAAGTATTCAAAGGCTCTTTTATAACCACTATGGATTAATTGGTATATTTTGGTAGATTCAAAAGAATAACAACTCACTAAGGGAATTAAATTAAGCTAATGAAAGAAAGCCTTTTACTTAGAACCAATAAAACATTTTAGACTTCACGATAATCTGTCTGAAGTGATTTTGAAGCCCTTTGGCTTGATTTTATTTGAAGATGAATTGGACAGTACACTTAACATACTGTGGGAAACGATCTTGAACTGGTGTAGGGAAGTATTACATTGTGTGTTAGATCTTTTTTCACTCAGCACTTGTAACCGCAGAGGAATTCAGAGAGTCTGAAGAAAAGACCTGCGTGAATGATCCAGGCTTTGGATGATTCAGGTATATTGACTTTTGTAGAGGAGTGGCAGGGAAAAACGTGAAATGACAAAACCACCTTTCAGTGGTTGAGATGGTGAGAGCGGTTCGTGATGGTAGGACCCTTTGTGCATTCTCTGCTGTACCTCCAGGTGTGTTTGTAATGACTGTGATAATCTGCTATAATGTGGTGGGCATATTCAAAAGTCCTGGCCATTATTAGTGAGATACTGATCTAGATGGGTCATTGACCTCGCTTTTTGCATGGTAACTCCCCTGATCCGTGTGATTTATTTTCCTTTGAATGTTGAAATTGTCCTGTTCAAATAGCAATGAATATTTCATAGTAGACTGTGATGCTGCTTGACTTCAGATTTCCTTTCTTGTTCCTCTGTTTCTTTTTCACTGCCACAAATAACTTGGCAATCAAAATAAGAAAGAAATAATAGAAAAAGGTTCATTAGAACATCACATTTTGATCCCTTTCTGGTGTTATGATCACCTTTCACTGCAAAAATGACCACAAAACTTTTACAACTTTATGGGCATTTTAAAGTGTTTATTTTCTTTCTGCGTTTAAGCCACTGTTTTGTTTCATCATGATTTATTGACAGAAACTCCTGTAGAAAAATTGCATCCATTATTAAAAATTCCTCCAGGAAATCTGTAGCAGACAAAAAACCTTTTCTAGCTATAGCTGTTCCTCCTTTCTTCTTTTTAGCTATGCTTATTGCCATACCAAAATTTCATTCTTCATCATTGGAATAACCATAACTTATATCCAGTAGTTTCATGTAAAATATTATCTCAATGCATTTATTTCATAAACTCTGCTGAGGTGTTCTGCATGCCTATAGGTTGTTTCTGTCATGTCCTTTGTAAATAGAAGACAGAAGATTGTTTTGCATTGTCAGAATATCTACTTCTCATACACTGTATCAGACAGCTTTTTCTCATGATCACAAAGCTCTAAGACGACAATTTTCTGTTAATGTTGTATGGGTTTGCACTGGTTTACAGATTTGCACCAAATCCACGAAGGCTTCTCATGACTTTCCTGTCATCTTAAGAAAAAATGCTAATATACTGAATTTTATTTAGCACCATTTGTTGCTTATGCTTGTTTTTGCAGATTTCTATTGAAACAACCTAGGAACAAAAATTTTCCTAGGGACCATCACCTCCCTCATCTTTTATCGAACAGATAAAGTAACGGATGTTTGTTCTGGTGTGCCTGTGGCTTATCAATGCTGTTGTCAGAAAGCAGGCACATTTTCAGGCAGAGTACAGGTGGTGGTGACATTTATGGATCCCATTTTCTCTAAATAGGCTGCTTTAGAATCAAGATCATATTCCAAAGCCGACTTTCAAAACAGGTTTATTTCTTTTTGAAAGGAGAATTTTGTGAATTCAGACAATTAGCATTTTAACAGCTTGCTCTTTAGAAAGAGGGTGAGAAAGTTAGCCCCCACAGCTCTATCGTGAGGGATTAAGTAACTTTTAAACTGGAGGCATTCTCAGCTTTCTGTAATTAGCGCTCCGATAAAACTTTGCTCCAGAACTCGGTTAAAATGGCATTAACTTCAACTAGTTCTTTTTAAAAAATCCAGACCCCCAATGCAATGCTCCACTGTTCTGGTTTTGTGAGGAACATCATTAAATATGAATGATGACATTGCATTTTAAAAAATTCTTTTAGTGAAAATTCATCCCATGTCAGAACAGACAAAACTTTTCTCCCCAGTTCTAAAAGCCTCATTTTCCTGCCAGTCATCCCTGTAAAGCTGTGCCTTTACCAGCAACCTTCTCAACAGAGCAGTATCGCCCATTCACAGTTTTTTGAAACACCAGCTGAGATTTTGTTCGATGTGTTTATATGTGAGCATTCATAGAGCAACCGAATTTGCAGCTGGTCTTAGCGGATGGGATGATAATACATTTTAAAAACCAGGCTTTTTGAAATAGACATGTATAAATTAAATTTTTCTTAACTACTCTGTCCTGCATTTTTTTTTCTGATACAGTGAGTGGATGAAGGAAATGAAGTAGGATGCAGGATTAGTAAATACAGAAGTGATACCGGTACTGCACAAATAGTGTACTTGCTATTTACTTGTTTAACGGAGGTAACTGGTGTACCTAACCTGGCTATGTGGGGGAAATCTTTCTAGACTGTTAGGAGATGTTTTAATTTGCCAGACTAGTTTTCTTAAGTTTTTTCTCCACCTACAGCTTGACTATGATACCAAGCATCTGCTATGGGTAAGTCAGAAACGTATGAACATGAAGAACCCTAACCGTATATATGCATTACCAACGTAACCATACATTTGTGGTACATATTTCAGTAAAGAGCATTTTCTGCCCCTCTGTAGCTGCCAGGCTCAGAATATTCTGGGGTAAACGCAATGTGCGTGGTGCAATGTGTCCTTGCACGTTCTTTTTAAGGAAATGTGAGATAATGGATTGTAATGAAGGACAATGTTTGCAAGGCAGATGAGAATTTTTTAAGCTGTGCCGTGAAGGAATGACCACAAATTCCCTTTACTTTGCATCTTTTCTTTCCTCTTGGAAAGGTGGACTTTCCCTGCTTGTTTTTCCTGCAGTAATTACAAGAGGATAGATTTGCTGTGAGGATCAGGGCACCCAAAACAGTCTGAACATCATCATCTTATGGAGCTGATTCAATACAAGATTCTGCACTGACCTTACACTTTATTTCCACATCGTTACGTCTCTGTTTAAAAAGCATTTCTTTTCACTATGCCAATTGTGTGTTGCTATTTCAAGCATCCTTTTAAGGTGTATTAATTTGGAGAACACATCTGAGGCACAGTTTTAGTAGCTGAAACATTTTATTTACTTATGTTTTTAATACTTCTACAACAATTGTGTGGGTTTTTTCCACCCCATTTAAAAATAAATTACATCTGGGTCAGAGTGAAAACCAAAGAGACTTTAGTTCTTCTGGTATGTTGTGGTTCTTGGTTTTTTTTTTTCCCCACCCGCAAAGTAATAAGTAAAGAATCATCTTGAGAATTGCTCAAGTCCTTTCCCATATGATACAGCTTTAGATTTTTAAAAATCACAGTATCTTGATCAGTTGTAAATCCTAAAATGAATAAAAGAAATACAAGACTCATCTATGGTGTTATCACATGCCTCAAGCAGCATAATAAGAAATTTTTTCCTTTATTAAAGAAATTACTTGTTTACAAATAATAAAAATGTGAGGTACTTCACATTGTAATAGGAATAGCTGCTGAAGAGATATTCTTTAAACTTGAAAATCTAGTTTTGAGAACAGGAAGTCTCCAGAATTCTCCCTGGACGATCAAAGAAGGCCAATTTAAATTCCAGTTGTTTGAAATGCATTGCAATTTGTAAACCTGCAATATGATTTTGCTCTTCTATTAAAAAAAAAAATGAAAGTCACTTCCCAAGGCTCTTCAAGTGAGAGTATGTTTCTTTTAGATGGGCAAACTAAGGCATGGAATAATTAATTAGTTGTTCCAGGTCAGTTAACTTAGGCCAAAACTATAATAAAAAATCCCCAATGTCCAATATACAGCATCAGTCAGGAAACGAATGGTTTCTTACACTCTTTTCTTTAAAACCATGCTATCAATTTTTACTTTTTGAGCTCTCTGTGAAGAGAGCAAATAAAACTTCTGCATTTCACTCCTGGCTCATTTGAAATTTTAAATGGATGCTTGATTGGTTTTCTGTTTTCTTTCTCTCTCTTTCCTTCTTGCATGACCTGAAGCAGAGTAATCATATATGGTTTTGCTAGAAAGGCTGTTAACCCCTGTGGGGTGTGTCAGCGATACAGGAAATAAAAATTGTCTGCACCAGCACCCCAACGGTATGACTGTGTAACCTCCGTTACAAGAGTTTTCAGGGTCTGAGTTCTCTGTGTGAAGGGGGGCATTGAGAGTGGGAGATGCTTTCTGCTTCGTATCGGGAGCAGTACGATGCTGGTGGCTCCTTGCTCCTGCGTCTGCTTTGGGTGTCAGTTTTGTCTGATGCCTTAAGTATGCTTTCTGCTGTGTTCTTGTGTCACTGGTCTGCAAATCTGTCATGTCTAAATTTACTGCATATTACGTATTTCACATGTTGAACGGTTGATCTCTGTTCACTCCATTCCTAAAACTAGACTTAGCCAGTTCCTGAGGTTGCATTGCACTTGACCAGTAATTGTCCAGTGCTTGCTTAGGCTGACATCTGTTGTCATCTCATGCCTGCTCTTTCAGGGCCTCTGCTACCATCCTATGGCTGTACTCCTTGACATTGCATGATTGTACTAGGATTGTAGATAGCTCATTCTGTACGAAATAACTATGTTATTGCTGTGTAATAGTTACAGCAATATAGGTATGTATGTAACAAGGGATGGATAGCACAGTCCTAGAAAGCCTAAAACAAATTAGGCAATGGTCCTCAGACAACTGCTGTAGTTAAACAGGCAAAAAACATTTATTTTTTTTCAGGCTGTCCAAAAAAAGACTGAACAAAACCTGAGACCTGTGCTAACCTGCAGCCTGTGCCTGTTCCAAGGAACAACGGTACCATGTTCATTGGGCTACAAAGCTGCAGCCTCCATGGTTTTAGCCATGCTGTAGCTGCTAAAAACTTAAGTCAGTAGTTCACTTTCATCAGTGTAGCGTTCAGCAGCGAATATGTAGAAAATGAACAAAGGAAACATAAAAACCAGCCAACAGCATTACATATATAATTTTTTAAATGTATCCCAATCAATCGTTTTACACTGCTTTTTGTGTCTGGAAGTGATGTGAACATACTAGCTCCAGTTGAACTGTATCACCTCACTATATTCTTGTTTGTTATTAAAAAAGCAGGAAGTGTTAATGCCAGATTTGTTGTAGCTTTCAGAGTAATTACTACTCTGGATTTTATCAGATGTTTCCAAAGGTATTAAGAAGAGTGCTTAGAAGTGCCTTTCATGATGTCTTTTATAGGTATTTCTGGGTAGCAGCCTTTGACCATAATTATTAGTAGGCCCCTGAACCAGTTCAGCTCTGGCCACCCCTATACATAAAGTACTTCTACCAATGTCATGTCATAGTTGCTTTCTCGTCTGTTTGTGTTTGTTCCATCGCAGCTGTGCTTCACAGGAGAGGCACAAAATGAAGGAGGAGTTTGTTTGTGCATCCTCCTCACTCTCTATGTACCTGCTATCTGGGGTGGGCAAAAGGTTGCCCCTCATTTTAAAGTCTATCCTTTCATGTGGAAAATGCACTTCCAGAGTTGTATCTTCTTTTGAGTGTCTGTACTGTTGCCAAAAGGTCAAACAACACAGTGTGTTCCAGAAATGCAGAGAATTCATAATAAAATCATAATTTCTCCTACTATTATAGAGTTTTGATTTAAACAAACAAATAAACCAGTTAAATCCAGGAAGAAAACTGGAATAGATCTGAAATCTCATTACTTCTAATTCTTTCCCCAAAATCTGTAGCCCAGTACGGACCCAGCCTATGTTAAAAGTTCATACATTGCCTAGAGAAATAGACATAATTGTTTCATTAATTTCAAGATTATAATTAAGTCATCTTCAGCGTTTTTCAATCCTTTTCTCACAATGTCTCTATGAATAAAACATCTCCCAATGGTATATTGTCTAGTTTTTAAACATCCTTCTGGATTTCTCTCTAAACTCATTCTAAATAAAGATACCATCTTGAACAGTACAGTAGGTCAATTTGCTTTTTACAAATTAGAAATTCTGCTATTAATTGGACAGTTTCTAAAATATGGCAGATCAAGGATTCATAATTGTGTGGTAGAAGACTTGTACAAATACATGAATGAATTTTTCATGTGTTCTTGATTTGTTAAAATGTGTTAATTTTGCAGTGGATAGAGAATAATAGGCAAGATACTAAAAAAGGCCTTTATTTGTGGGCATAGGAGTGAGACAGAGCTTAAAAGGTAGTGAAGACAGAAGGGAATCTTCAGGTGGGAGGAAGAAAGCTTGGCTGTAGTACAGAACTAGTTTATACATGGGGGACTTACGGGGTTGGAGTGGGGTGACCTTCTCCGAGGTGGGTTGTGAGGGAAGAGAAAAGAATTTTAAGAGATGAAAGGGTGACCACAGAGAGAGCAATGATTGTAGCAGGTGGACAGAGGAGAGTCAAAGGGAGAAGGCAAAGCAAAAAGGGAAATATTTTGTAGCTCAGTTGGATCTATGGCACTAATCAACTCCAGCTGCTTTTAGTAAGGTAATAGCCCCAGCATCAAAAGCCTTTACTAGGGATTAAGGTCGAGCACTTTAATGCTTCTGGGTGTCATATCAAGTGACTGAGCTGAGTGTCCTTAATTAGATGCACAGGCCCTGTATGCAGTGTGTAGGAAGAGTGAAGCGCTTACTGCATGTGTGTTTTACTGGAACCAAGAAGGTGGTCTAAGGTCTGTAAGTTGACAGAAGGAAATTACTCTGAAAAGAGGAATTTAGTTTGTAAAAAAAGAGCTGGAAAATCTTCTACTGGGAAATACAACTTGATATTTTAGAGCTTTGGGACGCTGGGATCCTAATGCCTGTGCTCTCTGCAAATGTTTTCAGCCAAATAACTCCTGCTCCTTGGCTACTGCTGTTCTCTGTAAAGCCCCAGTTTATCACCAGAAACTAAGTCGCTTGCTGTCCATCTCTACCTGGCAGCTGGTTTTGGCTTTATAGTTTGTTTTTTACTACAAAAATTTAATTATAATGAAAATCTTGTTTTTTCTTTTCCATTCTAGAAGCCAGATTTGCTTTTACAATGATCTGAAAAAGCTTCAAATTCATAGTAACCATGTGGACAATTTCAACGCTTATTTTTAATCCAAAAGATGACAACTAATCAATAATGCATGTTTTTGCTGTTTGTTATTGGTGGACTGCAAAAACCAGAAGTGTGCTTTTTGTATAGAAAGTACAGCAGCATCATTAAAGAACAGTTTACTCCATTGGCTTTCTTCTTTAAAATACACAAAAGTATCAAAAACAGAGGGAAGACTTTTTCTTTTTTTAATGGCAACTCAGACTTAAGCTATAGAATCTTCTTATTTTACATACTTTAAATCAAAATCCTGTTGAAAGTCTGTCACTTTCTGTTGCAAAATTACCGTTCTCGCTGATTTTTGTTTTATTTGTATTTTGGAAGGAGGCTAGCTCAAAAAAACCAAATTATTTCCTTAGTTTGTATTTAGTTCTAATGAAAATATCTTAGGAACTCTGAAATAAAGATTTAGTTGGGCTGCTAGAAATGAATACAGATATTTTAAAGGAGTAGTGTAGCTTTTATCCCCTTCAGTAAGGGCACTAAAGGAAGCCATCTAAGCACAGATTGGTTTGCTGCAGTTATTTCCCTCTGGCCCCATTTGAAAAAAACAAAGGGGGGCAAACCCAACAAACAAACGCCCAAAATGGTTAGTCTTTTGAATCTCTGGCTTTTCAGACTAATTCCAGGTTGGAAGTTTGTAGATACATAAGTTCTTAAGGAAGCTGTGTTAAAAATATTTAACTGTTCGAGTTGCTATGTCTTGACAATGACTGATTTTAGGAAGAAACCACTTCCTCAGGAGGTTGTTTTAGTCTGTTAAATGCTATTTGCTTTTTATCTTGGAGAGCTGACTTCCATGTCCATTCATACTTGGGGTGTACATGTGTCCTAACATTCCCAGGTGAAGCGACTTCCACTGTGTGTTGGCTACAGAGGGCATGCTTGTGTTGTCTCCTCCCTCGAGCTCAGCACCTGAACATGGAGGGCAGGTTGTTGGTGGTGTATTTTAAATTTCTCTCAGTACTGGTTATTATAATACCTTTGTCTTCTCGTGCAGTAATAGAGTTTATCTGGCAACCACCAGGACTGACCAGGAAATGAATTTTGTGTGGAGTAATGATTGAAGTTGATTTTTAAATTTTTTTTTCTTTTGTTTCCTTTTTCATAGTTTCCGCCGAACAATGTGATAATGCTTCTCCTTCCTGTGTAGTCCTCCTCTGGCAAGGGATGGCAACACTGGCAACTGCTAGCTGTGCGCAAGTGTGCTGGTTGGGCAGCCTGCTGCTGACAAACACAGTATGTGCTTTTACTGCACCAGTGGGCACTGGGTCTCTCTTGTACCCAGCAGCCAAATTTTCATAAAACCTGTAAGGATAAAATAATGTCTGAAAACTTCATTGACATTAGTTTGCTGATTCCAAGATTTATTGGCACAAAAAGTACTGATAGGCAGACAGATGGAGAGCATGAGGGCTTAATTGGCATTTCCTCTGGAAACAAAACTTAAAATAATGTAAGAACGCGTGTGTTTATTTGAGCAGAGCAAACGTATGTCTAGTAGAGTGTGCAGTTTCCCATAGTGATGAGCAGTAGATGGCAAAAGAGAAATGTAAGGACAAGGTGGACAGCAACAATATTTCCCTGTAGTACTGTTTGCTTTTGGTAACTTTTGGCTTCAGGGCTTCCTGTGTTTGTGTTTAATAGCCCTTACTGGAAAATGTTTGCAAGAGGGTATAGTATAAGGAGGACATAGATACTGCTGTTCGTAGTGGAAGAGTGGGGAAAACAGTCTTGTAGAGGAACAGAAGGTAAAAAGGAGAGATTATGGCTGGAAGGAAGAACTAAAAGGCACATGGGGCTAATGGCATAGGAGAGCAACATTTCAGGGGACGTATCACAAGAAACTATGTGCTAGTGTGTGAGTATATGGATGATCTGATAGGAAGGTCCTAAAACAGGGATGCAGTTGTGGTCTTCAGAAACTGGAGCTGAGATAGGACAAATGAAAGTACCTTTGGTAATTGCTGCTCAACGCTTTCTGGAAATAGAAACCAGTAGGTATTTTTTAAGAACATCAATTTTTTGGTTTATGCATATGAAGATGAGTGAAGATAACATAGTTGCTGCCTTTATATTGTAGTTTAATTTTCTTATTATTTCTCCATTGCTTCTGTACGGGTTTGATGTTGCACTCTGAAACAATCTTTGTGTGCATACTTGGGTACCAGCTTTTTGTAATGTCCTTTTCTTACAAACACAGTTTACTGCGGTCATGAAGTTGTGAATGCTGAGAGACTTTTAATAAAAGGAGATTTCATACTGCATTCTTACTGTTGCTGGTGATTTAGGATAAAAGACTTTCCATGCTGGGGGTTCTCTTTCTCTTTCTTTCCACTTCATACTTCAACTTGCATGGCCTATGCATTTCCCTATAGGAGATATTGTTTGGACTGGGAGATAAATATCAGAGTGCTGGTGTTGGCAGAGGGCAAGTGTTTTTCTTAGATGCTCTCTGTGTAAATGTGCACAGTGTTGTGTTCTGCAAAAGTCCTGGGAGTGCAGTTTTTAACGGATGTTTTAAAAGTCAAAAAGTGAAGCCCTACCAAAGAAGAAAATTAAAAAATATGCTGCTCAAAAGCCATACCCTAAGGTACTTGATTTTTATGTTGAGCATGAAAAGAGAACAACAAACCAGAAATCACCTGCTTATATTTGTGTGCTAAAAGAAATTTGATTTCACATCTGAAATACAACAATGATTAACATGGGAAAACAAAAAATATTTCAGTATCCCTCAGGGTAGGAGAGAGGCAGGAAACTAAACATTTCAACCTTCTGAATTTTCACAGGTGAAATACTAACACCCTTGTTGGGATGTTTGCCCTTTGTTACATTAAAATGCTGGATATTGGACTACCTCTTTTCATTGTGTAGGGCGGCTACTTCAGGAAGCATGGAATGAGAATTGGCCTTCTTTCAGTGCCTTTACATGGGGTGGATTTTGTAGACCTATAGAGAAGTATGTTGCTAACATGTGGTCTGTGTTGGGGAGGAGGATCCTACAAGTTTTGATTGCTTTCTACCTCTATTACTACAAGGAAGACTTTATTCATAGGTTATTTATTAATTAAAAAAGAATGGAAATCTAGTGCTTGCCATTTTTGGAAATAGTCTTTTTCATTAATGTTAGAAATTTCATTTAGGAGACAAGCACTGTGAAGACTTCAGATTTTAATTAAATCATGTCCGTTTTTACCAATTTGTCTTAACTACATGGGAAATATGAACTGAAATTAGTGTTGCATGAAGAGGGAAATCCATCTCTTGAGTTGCTGAGTCTTCGAGGAGTTAAATTTTTCCTAACATAAATCTGGCTATTCTTGCTAAAGCTAATTATTCACTTGTCCGTGGTGCTCAGATGCTATGAAACAGACATGATAGACTGCAGTTACTTAATGTGGATGGGGACAGCCAAAAAATGTACATTTTAAAGATCTCAGGCCAGTTATAATTTATTGCAGTACTTGCCAAAGCATGAAAGCTGCTTTCAAAGTCCCCCAAGAAGCCCAGTTTTTGTATACTCCTTGCAGTTACTGCAAGGAGTATACATTAAGTTATATGTGTGAAGGGCAGAGATATTAAATTTGAAATGTTACGTGTTCTTTGGAATGTGAGAGAGTAGCAAGGACTCCATACAGTTAAGTGTCCTATGTGTTCTAGTATAACTTTGTTCTCTTGTCTGAGGACTGAAAGATGGTCACCTCCAAGCTCTGTACTGAGGCTTTTCCTGATGATCATTGTTCTGGAACAGTTCCAAGGTAGTGTTAAGTAGCACAATGAAGTCTTAGGCTCAAGGGATGAGTGGAAGCTGTCAGTGCTTCTTAAAAGTTAATACATGCAGCATCTGGACCACTGTTGCTTCTGTTAGTGTATTAGGTTTTCTTATCTGCAAAATCAGTGAACTCTTCTTACTGAACTTGATACTCAATTTGCTTTGCATTGTTTTGGGAAATGTGGGAAACTGTACACAAAGCTACTTTCTTTGTATAGTAGTAAATTTCCATTTGATTTATTCCGATTACTTCTGATGACTTGGGTTATGTCTCTGGCCTACAGACCAACAAAAGTAGTTATAGTAATGAACTTCTTTTTCTTGAAATAAAAGGCTTTTCTCTTAATGATCTGAAAAAAAACCCCACACCCAAAAAAACCAAACAGGGGCTTGTATGTGAGAACGGTTACATGTCCCTGATGAAATTAACAGTTAGTTCTTTCTATTAGTCAGGGTTTGGATTAACTCTATTTCTGATATTATTGGCATCTAGGAGTAATTAGACTATTAAATCAGAAAGTATCATTTCAGTAAGTGACATAAAGATGCCATTGCATAAGTAACATATTAAGCAAGATCCATGACGTGGCTGTAGTATGGTGGGAATTTGAAGTGCTTTCAAATGCAACTCTCATTTAGGCACTAACTTTAAGTATGAAACCAAAAACTTCCACTGTGGCACTTTTCATTCTTCTGGGTCAAGACTCTTCTCTGTGAAGGCCAAGAGAATTTTGGAAAGATTCAAGGGCATCAACAAGGCAATGGTCTGTGGAAAGGCTTTATGCACAGTGGTTCCTCAGAAATATTTTTTTATCACTAGCACTTTTTTGTATGTTGCTGCTGCTTCAGAAGTCAGTCAAAGCTCAGTATGTCTGCAGGTCACATTGCCAATATCCTGTTAGATTAGTATCTGTTAACTGATGACAGCCTCCTGAGGAGCTGCTGGTACCACAGTAAGCACAGCTGTGTCTCGTCCGTGGGGCTGTATTCTATTGTGTTGCTGAAGAATGTAATTGGAAAGCAAAAGACATCATGCCAGCAGTACTGGCTGAAGATTGTCTACAGAAATTCTGTGATAAGAGAAATAACAGGACAAGGAAGAATTTTGTGCATCTTGTCAACAATATTGGAACCGTGCTTCAAGGGCAGAGTTGAAGTCAGCCTTGGAATAGGGTGCAGACAGGTTATAGGAAAGACAGCCTCCTAAGATTGGCAAAGCTTTTTCCTAGATATTGTATATTAAAGTGAATTCTGGAAATTCTCCAGTATGTCTGCTGTGGAGCCTATGAACCAGTGGATGTGCTGCTTTTCTGTTAAATTTTTAGCACTGAAGTTTGCAGCCTTTAAAGGCTGCTGTTCAGAACAGTAGATCCTGCAGTAGCAAGTACTGTCAAAATGGTAGATAGTAACAGACAAGTTTTCATTATCAAAAATCTGTTCAAGGTGAATGCTGCAATATCGGTCTTAATATTGCCATGCTTAACCAAATGACTGCATTACTCTGATTTCTTGACTCTGTCACCTTTCCATGAAGAGATTGTGTGCTAAAACACTATAAAAGGGAGCTTTTTCTTCCCTTCTTACCGAAAGAGCAAATAAAATCTGAATGGGTAAGATACTCAGAAGGCTTCAATCTCAACTCTTCCATTGGTAGTTACAGTAGCTGAGATATTTGCTTGAAGTCCAGTGACTAAGTGGTGTAAACACCTAGGAAGGACAGAGATTGATTTCAGTAATAGAAAATCTAAATCCTATGAGCAGCAAGGAAAAACAGAATAGAAGACTTGACGGTTGTATTTTACGACCAAAAATACCTTAAGAGTGTATTTCAGCAAATGATGAAACTGCTTCCAAAAGGGAAATGATGAAAGCCGCATCTCATTATAGCTGAACTAAACAGTCCAATGCACTGTAATAAGAAATTCTGCATCACCTTTTGACAGACGTGTTAGTGACTTGATAGGTCTTTGATGTTTTTCGCTTTTCTGATTCCAGAAATATATTAGTAAAGTAAAACATGTTTTACATTAGAAACACTAAGATTTGGGAGGCATACTAGCATGTATCAGAGAGTATTAGAGTATCTCAAAGGACAAACCTGAATCTGTTTTCTGCACATGCCGTATATGCATTGGTGAGCTTGTTAAAATATTACAGCATTTAATAATGTTTCATCCTTTTTGATTGTTGATTTGTGTGTTAACCCAATGTAAAACCAGTTTAATGAACGGAGAGACCCACTGTTGTTAGAACAATTTGGTAGTGGATCTTAAGACACTGGACACTTTCAGGATCTTTTTAAAAGAAATATTTTACACAAATCTTTTTGCAGTAGTTAGAAGGTATGGGATGGAGGTAAATCTGTGCAGTATTCTTTATCTACCTATTGACTTCCTTGCTCACGGACATTCCAAAGGTCTTGTGTCTTTAGCTGGTAGAAGTTTCTGTTGCTTTTAAGAAATCTGTAGCTAGGCGTAGAGCAGGCACCAGTGACTTAAAAGATACTGCTTCTGCAAATAATTCATGCATGAGTATTAGGGTTTTTTTTGTGATTGACCCATGGTATAGGATTGAAGGAAGAAGGTTTGACTTGGTCAGGTTATGTCCTGAAATGGTTTGTGTTTCTTGCGTTTCCCCTAGATGAGTGTTTCAATGTCTCCTCATTTTCCTATTCCTGTCTCTAAGCTGAGGATAGTCTCACTGTGGTGAGACACCACACGTGGTGTATAGAAGAAATTAGGAGCTCAGTTTGTGAATCCGGGAGGTGACAGAGAAGACAGTGATGGCAAATGCATAGCTGTAACTTAGGGACAAGTAGGTGCTATCATCCCATTTGAGTAAGGTTGACAATATGTTCCATAGACTAAATACCTTAAAGCTCAATTAGCTTTCTTATTATCTTTCTAGTATTTTTTTTCTTTCAGGGGACTGAAATTATATTTTTTCAGGGTTTAAAGATGTTAGCATTGTTGTTCAATCGCAAGTGTGGGGTTTTCTTTGTTACCTTACCATGGCTAAGGTACCCTGAGACAATATCGTTCCTATGTAAATTATTTGACTTTGAAGCTCCGTACTCTCTAATTTGGACTTGTATTTGCAAAGGACTACTTTATAAAGGCAAGAATACAAAACACTTTTATATTGTGCTTATTCAAGTAAACAGACCAGAGGACATAAGTAATTTTAGGACTGCTATAGGTTACAGTATTTAAATCAAGAATATGTTTCCACAACAGTGAAATTGCAAAGCTTTTTATTTGTTTCTAGTAGGGAGTTATATCAATAGGCAAAGTCTGTGCATAAATTATGATCAAAAGCTGATGTATGAAATACAGCTTCTGTATGTAGGGGATGTAGAAAGTGTGGAATTCTTTTAATGAAAAAAATTTATCAGTGTCTCTGGAAAATAAGACAGATCATCTTGAATTTTGTGAGTAACTGTTTTCTTTTTCACCTGCACAGGCAAAACAAAGAAATCGTTAGGGCTTTGGAGAAGAGTAATTTTAATTGCCAAATACCATTAAAAAAAAAAAGTATCATAATGTTTCTTGGTTTAGAATAGATGAAGAATATTTTAGCTAAATTATTAATACAAAATATTTTTGTTTGTGTTTTATGCAGAAACTGTATCAGGATTTGTATCTTTGTTCTTTCCTTTGTAGCATGCTCAAAGCCAAGTGAAATTTGGAGAAATGATCAAATTAAGCCTTGATTTTCATTTTATTCTTTTCCCAGCTTTGTTGTCTAAAAATATTCTAGGCAAGGTTGCAACATCAGTTATCCTGAAAATTACATTTGTTAAATACTTTTTGTATCATTTCGGACTGTATAATGTCTAAGGAACTCAAATTCTGTACCTTGAGCTTATATGCTATCAGATAGGGGTCTTCAGACATTCAGTGGCTGGAGGCTGTTCTGGTGTTTGTGTTGCTGTTAGAGACAGGTGGGGTTTTAACTAGTGCAAAACCAAGTAGGTAAGCTGCTGTCTATCTGTACACTGTGGGTTTTGAAATGCAGGCTTGTAACCTTGAGTCTTTTATGTATCTGAGGACTACTGCGTGGCTTAAATCCTTTAAAATAAATGGAGGTACCCATTCATAACGGCAGATAATCTTACGGTTCAGAGACCGCGAGGGCAGCACTCATTCCCTAGGCTGGAGGGTGAGTGCATGGAACATCTCAGCTCTGTAAAGCTAAGTGTCCACAAGAGTGGTGTCTTGTCCGTGATTCCATTTGGACACAGTTCCTGCCTCTCCTGCTCCTTGAATGGTGGTTGTACTACTACGTGACATAAGTAGTTAACATATGTACAAGCTACTTGGCATAAGAGCAGCTGAACGGTGAGACAGTATAAATGGCTGTGGGACAGTGCTTGTACCTGTACCGAGTCCCTTTTCATTTACTGGGTCGATGTAGGCCTAAGGGACTGCAGGTAGTGGGTTGGTTTGGGAAGGGAAGGAGTGAGGCGGTGGGAATGGCTGACCAGTGCGCTGATGGGGTGGGACTGGTGCTCTCTAAAGGGGTGGCCTGACCCTGAGAGGAATATGCTGAAACAATGCAAGACAGTGAGAGGCAGAAAATCAGTGTAGCTTTCAGGTGAGCTGTTACTGCTTGAAAGAAGTGGATCTAATGGAGGTAAGAATGGATTTTTTTAGTGAATATAGTGTTCAGTCCTTCATTCCCAATTTTAATTCAAAACTCTTAAATTCCAATTATTGTGCATTGTTCAGTTGGTGAGCATGGGAAACAAGCGTAATGCAGAAGAATTCAGAACAAACAAGTAGAACCCATGAGACTAGGTAGTCTGAGTAATCCTTACCTTCATTTCCTAGCACAGGGGAACGAGGAAGGTTAAAGAACATCTTTCTCTGCCTTGGAGCTCTTGGGAGCCTGGGTGGCCACACTCACCAGCCAGGAAAAGTGGCTTTGCAGCTGTGGTTTGAAGGCTGCAGGAATGGGAGGTGGGTGGGGAGTAAAAGTGAGGGTAACAGTATCAAGAGTTTTCAGTTGCTGTTCTGTGGTGGGTGGTTTTTTTTTTTTTAATCTTATTTTGGAGGGATAAACAGAGAACTTACCACTGTAGGACTCAGAGGAGTGTTACAGGCATCTGCAAAAAGCATTTGTATTTCCTTTCCCTGAACTGACTGTAAAAAGCTGCTCTGAGATCCCATAGGGCCTGTGCAATGTATTATAAATTGCTTGACTAAAATAAGTGTACACTCTTCATGTACTACTGCTGCCCAAGGCGACTCTATTAAAACATCGTGTGTTCACTACATCATATTGCCATTCCTTAATTTTTGTTAATAAATAAGCGTAGCTGTGCAGTTACCTGCATGTGTTTTGGTAGACTCTTCTCACTTGGGTTTCAGAATAACGGAGGAGCAAGTAAAAATGTATGTATTGTGTGAAGGGTGGAGAAAAGGGAGGAATACAGAGGTGTTGAATATTCATAATAAATTACATAAGATATTAAGACCACTAATTTCAACAACTGAAATTATGGTGATTGTATTTTATTTAGTAGACACATGGTATGTCAACAAAGACGGGCATAATACAATGCTGTGTTTTTTCCGGTTCGGTATTTGTTTCTATTAGGTCTTCTCTGACTCTTTCTCACCCTGCAAGATACCTTTCTCTGCTCATTTCAGTTGGATTTCTTGTAGAGTAAGATGCTACTGTAGGATTGCAAAGGTAGTAAAGCACAGCTTTCAGTTATCAAGGAGAGTTGATGTTTGTTGGGGTGTTTTTTCCTGCCATGTATGCCTTTTAAGTCTTTATCTATTACAGTGAACAGGTATCTTGTTGAATTTTATATTTCTATCACTGATGACCTCTTTATTTTCCATAGTGGTATTTTATCACCACTAGACAAGATAGCCATTTAATTTGTGAGCCCTCCAACTACAGACTGTGTGCAGATTTTTAGAGCAGCATGCGATAGAGTAACTGATAATAAAAAACCTTGCATCTAGATCAAAAGGAAAATATCTGTTAGAGCTCTCATGTGAAAGAGGCTAATGGATTCCAAGTAAGAAATGACTGGAGTGTGTTGTCATTCAATCGTGCTGAGGTTTGATTTCTTTTATCAGGCTGCATAATGACTGTAGGCACTTGCCCCTTCCGTATCAGTATAACTTGTAATAAAATGAAATGCTGAGGACTTTCTACATTAGTTGGAGAATAGTAGTTGACCATTTGCTTGCAGATTCATGGCCTGATGCTTATTTCAGGACTTATTTACCTGGTTTTCAAGAGATCAGGTATACATAAAATGGAGTATCAGCTTTCCATGCCCACGCGCTTGCTGGCTCTTTCACCCTCATCTGAAAAATCTGAAGTACTCCTATAAGCTGCTTTGAGTGATGGATGAGTAGGAAGCATCCTGTAGTTGCATCCTTAAAAAATGACTGCATATAATTTTTATATATATATATAATCTTAACCCAAAAAACCCAACAAACCAAGAAAAATGCTGACTTTCTTAGTGGGCTGTTTTTCAAGAAATCAGAACGTCTGGTGACTCAAAGAGAACTGTAATATTTAAGATGGGGATTTAGGTGCCTGGCTTTTCATATCTAATTTTCATAAATATGTCACTGAACATATCCAGAAAAAAAATAACCACTTTGTCTTCTACTAGGGGGAAAAAAAAAAAATCATGTCTTTCTGTATCAGAGATTGTTACTTATTTGCTTTGGAATTTTATTTTTATACTTTTGATTAGCAAAACAGTCTGGAATGGTATGCATTGGCATTTCACTGACACCAATGTAGTTCAGAAATCCCCGAAGAAGGGAGGTTAGGGATAAAATGAGGGAACACCCCCCCGAATGTCTCAAGCCAGCTTCATACTTTTGTTTGTATGTTAGTGATAGAAAGCCTTCCGTTAGGTTTGGTGTTATTCAATGCATAGAGTAAATGGATTAAAATTGAATTGCTCATAGGAAAGCATAATCTTCAGCAAACATTGTAAGAAATACATATTTATTATTTGCAGAAAAGCACTTTTCCCCTGGCTTTCATATATAATCTCCACATCATTAATTTAAAAAGTAAAAGCAACTCCACCACGTATTGTCTGTTTCTAAGATCTAGGTTTGTTACTTTGACAGGATATCAGACTATTGTCCACGTTTATAGGTACTTAAATTTTTTGTGTAATGATATACAAAATACTGTTTGCTGTCGTACATTTTATATACTCCTCCTGTCAAGATAAAGATAATGCATACATTAGGTTTACTTACTATTCCTTTCTTGTATTCTAAAAAAAAAAAAGTGGTTGCCTTTTCAGGAAAGCTGTCTTTATACATTTTCTAGTTGATGCATTGAATTACAATGCTCGTGTCAGATTGTATCAGTCTTACAAGAGAACTGAACGATGCACCTCCAAGAAAGGAAGCAATTAGATGCCCTTTTTTTCTACAGTGAGTTTTCATTTTATAGTTACAGTCTGATAGCAGGGTGTGTGTGTGCTAGGACAAGGGAGGAATCTAACAAGTAGCTGGAAGCAAAATGCTAACAAAGATGCTGCCATAGACATCCCCTGATAAGGAAAAGGACAGATGATGGTGTAATTTTTTTTCTTGGTCTGGGAAACTTGAAAACCAGTCATTCTAGTTCTGTTTTAAATTGTCTGTGATTATTATGTTCATCTTGTGTCCATGAGTTATTTCCCTTATGAATTGAGAAAAGAAAACTTCCCAACAGATCATGTTAAGGAAACATAGTATGTTAAAGAATCTTCCCTGTGTTTCTCCAAATAGATTAGTACCAATCATTTTCCTTGTATTGCAGCCAGTTTACATTAAGCTGATTCTGGCCGTTCTTCAAGAAGCTGCTACAGATATCTTGCTTGTAAACTTAAGAGGGTGCCACACATAATATTTATAAGCATTATAACCTGCCACATACAGGAATTCACAGAACAGAGTGCGTTGGGTTGGAAGGGACCTTCAAAGGTCATCTAGTCCAACCCCCCTGCAGCAAGCAGGGACATCTTCAACTAGAGCAGGTTGCTCAGAGCCCCGTCCAACCTGACCTGGAATGTTTCCAGGGACGAGGCATGTACTACCACAGGGCAAGTGCCAGTGTTTTACCACCCTCATTGTAAAAAAACTTGTCCTGTCTATCTAGTCTAGTCTAAATCTCCCCTCTTTTAGTTTAAATTACTCAGTCATGGGATTTGTCCCACCAAGTTTCAGTAATAGCAATCAAGTAGTAGCTTTCTAGCAGCACAGTAGCTTCCAACTCCTCCTGTTTGTTGCCCACGCTGCATGTGTTGGTATATCTGGACTGTCGGCCATGTCACCTTCTTGGAATAACACCCCTTAATTCCTTTTGAGATATTTCACCGATGTTTCCCTGTTGGCTCCTATTACCTCAGGAACCACTGACTCATCTCCATAAGACTTCAGCTGTGCTGCAGTGTCCCCAGCATGCCTCAGAGCAATAGGCTGCGGACCCTCGCTAGCATCCTGTCCCTCTAACCATGGTGTGTCATCTCACAGCTTGTCACAGGCAAGCCTGATGTTATCCCCCTTCCCTGCAACTCTAGAAAGTCCTGTCAATGAGCCCTGCAAGCTCCTGAGCAAAGACCCTCTTCCCCCTTTGAGAAAGGCAAATCTCATCTGACACCAGCAAGCCTGAGGTTGCATAGACAATCCCATTGTCAAAAAACCCAAAATTGGGGCGGTGACACCAGCCACGGAGCCATGTATTAATACACCAGATCCATCTGTTTTTCCAATGTCACTGTCCACAATTGGAAGGAGAGAGGAAAAAATAACCTGTGCCCCAAATTTCCTCACCAACCATCCCAAGACTCTGGAATCTCTTTTGATCACTCTTGGACTACAGGTTGCAGCTTCCTCTTCACCTACATGGAAGATCAGTAATGTGGGAGGGCTGTACTAAGCTAGGAAGTTTCCTAGCTATGTCCTTAACCTGGGCCCTAGGGAGGCATCAGACTTCCCTATTATACTTACTAAACTGTGCTTACTAAAGCTAAAAGTTCAGTATCTTCTAAGACAATAGTTCTAGTCATGTCAGCAAGTAGCTATTGCAGAAAAGCTCAGTCTCTAAGCAAGATTAGAATTCAGCTATGCTAGCACAGTCCTGTATCGGTAAGAGTCAGCCTTCTATTCCAAAACTTCACAGCTTCGGTACAAGTTTAAAAGAAAAATAATAAATTCAAATTAAGACATGCTAGTGAAAAAAGTAGTGCTGTCAATGAATCTCCATAGTGCCAGTGAAGCGTTCTTCCTGTTCAAGGCAGGAAGGCCAATGAAACCTTTTAGCTTAGTTCTACACAGATGTCTTTCAAATCTTCCAGAGAAAAGTGCCCACAAACGGACGTATGCCAATTCAAATGGAGTGATTTACCAACACGTGTGGGTGATTCTTACAGTTGAAACACTGGTTGCATTTATAAATTTCCTGATTCCATTGAATGATAGATTTTCCTCAGCTTCAGAGGTGTCTGAAAGCATAATATATGGATGCACTTTGCTGACGTATATGTTAATTGTGAGAATAAGTAGAAATGCATCACTAAGTTCAATCTTGGCAGCTGACCAGAACTGTTTTTCTTTCCTCAATTTACAAGATTTATCAGTTATGGCAGGGGCTGCAATATGGACCACCATAATACTTAAATACTGATTTTCATCAGATGACTTGGGTAATACTAGGAAATTGATAGTGAAGCACTCATCCTATAACCTAGTACAACTTCATCCACATAAATCGTGCTTGGGGTGAAATGCAAGTAGCTTTGTCAAGGTACCTTTTGATGTTCTGAAGGTATTACATTCTAACATAGTTGTGAGAAATGCTAATAAATAGTAATATTAGAATATGTGATCTCTTTTGAAATCATAAATCAAACTGTGTTTTTTCTTTATTGTGCTGCTGTTTAACCAAAATATTTTAGCCTCAGTCTGGAATCTAAATGGGGAAAAAATAAGCAGTCTGCTCTCAGGCTTCCAATATTAATATAGATTGTCTCCCAGTTTGTTTATCCTGCTGTTGTGCTAGGGAAATGTGCATTCTGTCATTTTGGAATCGGTGTTGGATTTCTGATGTAGTGGATCCAGAATTTCAGCAGTCAGATTTCTGCCCCTCCGTTCCTCCCCGCTGTCATGACAGTAGAACTGACAGGTCTGGCCCTACCTGCATAAATCATGGTGCAGCTCAGCTTGACTTTGTTTTCTTGACAGCTTTAAGCAGGTTTGCCTTTCAGTTGATGGGTGTGCAAGCCAGACTCAAAGCCGAATTTTATATAAAAATACTCATAGGTTTGCTTCCTTTTATGGTGGGTTAGACCAATGCAAAGGTAATTTTAGATTTGGGAGAATACACTGAGTGCACTGTAGGAGATGGGAAGTATTAAAGAAGTATTGGGGAGGTGAACTGTCTGATGGTTGGTTGTGGGCTATGAGAAGTGGGAGAAACATGGTTTAATTTGGAGGACCGATAAAAAAGCAGACTGGAAAAAGGAAATACTGAAGTAGGAGTCCAGGTTGTTAAGTACGGGGCTGAAGGTGACACACAGCATCCCAGGCTGAGTACAAATGAATAAGACCTTTTTAATACATGAACTGTGTCAAGACCCTTTTAATAAAAGCAGGAAAGTTCCTTTTGCTAAAGTCATTTACCGAAAGAGGCGGGGGGGAGATGTTACAGATTGGTTATTTGATAGGCTTTGGAGAGCTACTTTTAATGTCTGGACCTTTGCAGGTTTCCTATCGATGCTTTTTCTGTGCTGTTGTTTCTCACAACTAAAAGAGGATGGTAACAATACCTTGCTTAATCACAAAGATCCTGAGAGAGTTGGTGGTGTACTGTAGGGTATTCAGTTTGTTGATAGGAGCTACATACCATTGTGGCTGTTTGCAAGGTAAAAGAAACAACCGGCATCCAATCTGCAGTATAGTTGTTATTGCTGTTATTTTCTTATGTAAACAGACTTGCTGAAAGAGATACTCACTGACCTATTTCATCAAAAGGAGAGAGTCAGATCTGGACCGGAGATCTGATCACTGGTAGGAATTAATACACTTAAAATTCATGCCAGCATAATTCCGTTATCACCTCAAAAGCTGCAGACAAAGGAAAAACAATGCAGTTGCTGATATCAGCTGCAGAAAGATTTTCTCACGAAAATGCTGGGAGATGGCTTCTTCAGGGAAGAGGATAGAGTGGGGGAATCATTCAGCAAAATGACTCCGTCTAAACAAATGGGAGTGGGAAAAGGCCACAGGACTCATACCTTATTGTACTTGTAAAAGCTGTAGCAGATTTTCAGTATGTTTTTTTTTCCTTCTGAGTAAATAATAATTTAAGGTGCTCACATTCTATATCCTTGTTACTTGGTAATTTCAATGTTCTCATGCCAGTAGGATCTGGAATGTAATTGCACATAACTTATAGAAAAGAGTACCGAGTTTAGTTATACGTTGGATAAGTACATGGAGAGAATTTTCACTGAACAACATGTGTTAGTCCAGATTTAACCGAGTACAAAATTCTGGTCATTTGCCTTGTCACCAGAATTGAAATGTCCTGGCATTGTTCCTGACTTCCATAAGTTTCCTCTTCTCATTTTGTCCAATAACCTGCCTTAACAATAATCTTTAACTATCTTTACAGAAAGCTTTTGTGTTTTGAGGTTTTTAGGTGAACGTTTTGATAGAAATGCACTTTGCGCTTACGCAGGATCGGTTTGGAGTTTGTAGTCACCATCTTTGTCCATGATTTCCCCACACACTCATTCCTTTCTTTCTTTTTCTTTCTTTCTTTTTTTTTTTATTTCACAGTAGGAACATGTCTATTCAATGCAGCCGTTTATAATAAACAACAGGTGTTGTGGGTGTTTCCAGACTCATACTTGCCAAGAGGAAAGTACATAATCCACTACTTGACTGCAGGGACAGCCATTTTTGCCATTAGCAGAGCGTGGAGCCTTGGCTCACATACTGAATTCTGGCAAACTTTGCTCTGTTAAGTGCAAGTGGGATTTTATTCATTGTGTAGTCTCCAAATAAATATATGTGCCTGTCCAAATGTATTGTTAAATTCATCAGAGGGAAGGAGCTTAGATTGGGAGACTTGCCATTTTTCTCTAATTAGGAAACAAACAGAACAAACAGGGACCTGTATAATTAAAACCTTTGTTTATCCAAAAGAAATACAAAAAAATAAGCTATGATTAATGTGCATGTACTTTGGAGTTCAGGCTAGATTTGGAGCTTTTTCTTCCCTCAAACTAAAGCATGAAGGTTTCAGTATAAGATAATTAAATCTATCCGGTTACCAATGGCATTGCTGCCCGGTGTTTATCTTCAAACTGATGCAAGCCTCAGCCTCTGACAGATGCCAGAAGATTTTAACACTTCTGGTGTAAATCAGAGAGGAATAACTTGTGTTTTAAATATTTCATGTGGTAAGAATTGGTAGCTCAGGAAACCAGTTGAGGGCTAGTTAAAATACCTCAAATGGTATTTTAGAAGGTGTAGTACATTAAATCATCCTCTTGCCCTACAAACCAGTTAGCATATTTTAATATTTTGTGCAATATAATTGTCAGAAAATAACATTTTCACTGAGCATAGAGGTTTGTTCTGACTTGACTGAAATAACGTAGGCCAAAAATGATGGGAAATGACTGTATGCATCTGCTGGGGTAGTTATGTATTCTCCTTTCGCTGTAGTTAGTATCTTACTTCTGTTAGACTGAAGTACAAATGCTCACGTTCTAATTCATATTGCTCTATACATCACACTTTCTACAAGGCACATTTTTAGTAGGGTTGTTGAGGCTTTACATTGCTTAGTTATTTAGTACTGTATATATAGAAGGCTTGTTGTTTCTCTTGTTCCCTCCCTCTTCCCCTCAATTTCTCCATATGTGCCAAGAGATGCTTAATGTGTTTGTTCGAAAATGGGATGTTTTCAGAGGTGACTTTTTTCCTCTGGTTTTCTTCATGGATAAAGGAAGTTCTCATTACCTTCTTGTAATACTTGTCTTTCAAAAAGTCTTTGAAGCATGAGTGGAACAATTTCTTCATAATTGTTTTCACTTGTGAATTCATGGAAGTTTCATCAGAGATTCTACGGACTTTACTTGGGTCTGGCATCTTAGAAGTGACCTGTTTAGATGGCAGTGTGAAGCATTTGAGGGGTTATGGCACTTTCACTACTCAAGAAGAATTAGGACAAGAGGAAGTTAAGGACATAGCCCTGTTTCCACTAAAAAGATTTTTCAAGAGCCTAGAGGGTCAAAAAGATGCAAAGAACTATTTTGAACTGGTGTCTTTTAAATGGTACACAGGGCCAACACACAGTGAAATTATTGACAGCTTGCCTATATCTTCTGTATCTGATGAAACAGAAAATTTCATCTCATTCACCATGTAACTTGCTTGAACTTAAGATAATATAGTTCATATAAAGTCCAAGAACCATGTGCTGCCGCTTCTGTATTAATTACATCAGCAAGTCTGCATTTCTTTTGCCTTGAAAGGCAAAACCAATCACAAATAATTAGCATTCTTTTCTTAATTTCCCTGTTGCTTTTGATTATAGTGATATCTTTGCTTTCATTACTATTTTGACAGTTGGCCATGGTTACTCAACCTGAATTTTGGAACTCTAATAAAGTCTTAATCAACTATAATCTTGTATAGAGAGAATGTCTAGCAATCAAACATTTTTTATTTGCTATTGAAGAAGTGTGTACCAAGACTTAATGTGCGTGGTGTTTCTCTTTTAAGCTGTGCGTGAAATCAAGTAGGTTGTTTGGATTTTTTTTTTTTTTGAATGGGTTATAATAAATTGCCCCCACCTTTATTCTCAATTTCTGCATTACCTCTGCTTCTGCCCACACTGAGAATTTGGGGCACAAATCTACACAAAGTATTAGTAAGGAGTTGGTTTGAAGAAGTAGGAAAGTGTGCTTGTTTGTTCCTAATGGCTGATGCCTCTCTGCTGTTCTTCACACGAGTTTTTTTAGGGCGAAAGCTCTAAGCTCTCAGCTGCCCAGCCCCTCAGTTACGAAGATAAGTCTGATTCGGAACCTCTTGTGGAATTTGACACTCCTTGAGGTCACCAACTCAGTTATCTTTCTCTGCATTTAATTTTTTTAAGGTTACCTTGAGGCTTAGTTCAGCAACAGAGCAAGCCTGACTTAGCAGACTTTTAATGAAATAATTGTTTAAAAAAAAATTGATGTAACTGATCTTCTGTTCAATTAGAGTAACTTTTCTCACTGCAAAGGTGCTAACACTTTGTACCCTCTATGCATGTACCCATAAATGATAGCTGTTTAGAGGATTGTTAATTCTCTTAAGGCTTGATCGAAAGCTAATTGAGGTCAGTGTAGAATCTCCTGTTACCTTGATTGAAGCTTGGATCAATTTTTAGTAGTTGTCAAATCTATGAAACATGAATTTTGAACACTTTTGCAATGCTGAGTTGAAGCAGATTAGATTAGTTAATGTATCTTCTGAAAAACACATACAAATGTTAGACATAAATATGGGATTATTTTGAAAGCATATAGGAACGTGTATGTTCTCTTCTTTTTTCATAATTTTGGAGGTTTTTGGTTTTTCGGTTGTTTTTTTTTTTTTCCCTGTTGAGATCCGACTCTGCATATTTTTGGAGGTTTGTTGTTTTGTCTCTGTATTAGTTTACTCAGGTCTCTACTGAGTGACAGATAACTTACCCTGGAATTTTGTTATGGACTTTTGACAGAATTCCCTATTGTGCAGAAACTTTGTTACTACTACCACCAAAACCACCCAAGTCTTCATTCTTTGGCACAATCCTCTTTAACAGTCAGTTCTGGTTTATCTTGCACCCTGACATCTTACATGTTTTCTGAGCGTTTCAGACCCTTCTTTCTGGTCCCAGAGGCTAACACTGATGAGTGAAATTTTCTTATTTCTTGTCTTATCTGTGAAATATCGCTGCAGGCTCTACCCATATTGTGTAAAACTTTGATTAAAATGTGGTTATGGCACCAGTTGTTTGCCCAAATATATAGAGATTTATAACTACATATAGATTTGTAAAATGTTTTAGTCCGTGTTGAAGAACATTATCCTTCTACCTTACTGTTTTACTACTTTTACAGTCCTAGATAAAGGAATGCTATATTTTGAAAGCCAACTCAAATGGATTTTCTTTGAGTTCCTTGGTATTTTCTTTTTCTTACTCTGCCAGTTCAGTGGCAAATAGCTGGATGAATAGCTGAGTACTCTTGCAATGCTGCGCTGGTCTGCAACAACTTGGTTTAAAGTGTTTGTGAATGAAATGCATTTCTCCATTAAAAAAACCCCACCATCACAAAAAACCCCAACCCAAACCAGAAAGGAACAACAAAATCCTGACCCAATCAATAGAAATCCTCCAGAACCCAAGAGCTTTTCAGTCATGTGAGAAAACTCTTAATGTAACTAACGAGGAGGAGAGAAGGTTCTTGTTTGTAACTGTTTTTTTTTGTGTGGTATTTAGATGAGATACTACCCTGATATACTGCATACCAAAGAAATTATGGATATTTTTATTAATTGCATATGTCTATATATTTTGGAATATCTTTTTTTAGAAGTTCAGTCATTTTATTGGGAAAATTCTTTTCCATCTCGTAACTTTTTCTTTTTTTAAAAAAAAGGCAAGCAGAAGATAATTATTCTTCATGTTTATCAGGCTGACATTTTTCAGCCTGAGGTTGACCATCTTTTATTAACACCCCCCCTCTCCCGAGAAATAGGACATATAAATATTCCGTGTATATCTAGGTAAATGTCATGCTTACAGAACCTCATTATATCTAATTCTGTACTAAAAAGGATTAATAGGTGCAAAGATAGTATGTGCCCTTGCTGCCACAGAAGTGCTGGAATCCTCTGGAATGTCTCAACACAAACAATATGAGATGCTACATACCTGTGTACAGAAGAGCACAAATGTGTGGTACTTTGTTTCCTTTCTCTTTTAAATACCCCCTACCCTAGTAGAAACTCAAATTGGCATTAAAAGGAATGACTACAGGCTTATTACTTCTGTACAGTATCAGAAAGCTTTGTCTTCAGAGTGCAGCTACCTTTAAGACATCTGATTTTTCCAAGGAGATTGCCAGTTGATTTGTAATGATTTTTGAAATCCCACATTAGCTTTCCTGAAAGCCTGACATTTGTAGATACTTTCTTCAAAAAGATACGTGACCAACAAGTTGCCATCTCTAGTTTTCTATGCTAATATTATAAAATATTTTATTTGCTATATTATGCTCAGTTTGAGCCCCTGTCTGTTGTTCTCTGGCTCTTCCACAGGTCCCTGTGATATTGTGCGTTACCCCCTCCTTCATCACATTATCTGAGCAGTCTTCCTCGATTTCCCTGAGTGTGGGAACTGTTATGTCAGGGGTAGGCAAATTTGGGTTTGCTTATATCCTTGCCGAGGAGTGAGGATTATAATTTACTGGCCAATGCTCACAACTCTGCCTTTATGTCCTGCTGCTGTCATCTCGCAGTGTACCACCTCTCATTGTTTGTTGACTACAAAATGTGTTTGGAGCTGATTTGGCGCATCTTTAATTTACAGCAGGGATGTGCTTAAGGATAGGCTATAATGCAAACTTCTTTGCTTATAGACTTAAAAGAAATTAATCAGTTTGAACATACTGCATCTGCTGCTGTTTTATGGGTGTGTTATAACAATTTTATGCAGCTTCATTTAACGCAGAACTAGAACTGAAAACACAGTTTACTGATTTTAGCAGGTTGAACTTTAAAGATGTTTTTGTCCTGCTGCAGAAAAGGCATTGCAAAGAACTTCAGGTAGCAAAACAATAAAATTAAACAAAACAATCATAAATTATCCCTGTTCAGGAGGAACAAGATCAGTATTGCCTTTAAGGGGGGAAAAACAATGAGATAGGGAAAGGCAAGCTTAAAGATGTTTTGAAAGCAAATAGCAACACATTCATATTTTCAGTTTTCTTCAGGAATAGAATATTTTTTTCCCCTTAACTCATTTTCATGTTTGAATACAACTGTCTCAAACTTGTAACATGAGGCAGTTTTATAAGCTCAAGATGTTTCAGTGCAGTATTAAAAATTAAGCTATGTTGACAGGAATGTATTGATTATCTGCACTGGAGGAAAGCTCCTTTCTATCTAACCAGTGTTTCTAAACAGGTTTTTTTTGACCAGTCAGCTGCTTTCTGTTATATAGAAACAGATCATAACTGAAGAAGGATTCAGTAAGCTGAAGCTCAAACAAAAAGCTTTCTTTTGTAAATTCTCTCACAGATGAAACTGTCTTCATGTGTTCATTTCTGGTGTAAAGGAGATCCTAGGAGGGGAAATTTTGGACTTGAATTATTACCCTAATTCCCTGCTGTTTATTACAGTGATCCTGTGATCATGTGAATGATAGGTAGGATGCTTACAGACAGTTAAGCATGGTCTCAAACTGTTCCAAGCCCAACTTGTCTATTAGTAAGGGATCTTGAAATGGTGGTTTTGTTACACAAGTGCTTTTTGTAAAATATTATTTACTTCAGAACTGGTTTAGGGACACTGGCAGTGCAGGGTGAATGGTTGGACTCGATCTTAACGGTCTCTTCCAAACATATGATTCTGTGATAAATAATTCAGGGAGTGACTACATCAAATGATACGAATTGAAACCACATCTGTGCCTTAATAGATGCACGCGCGCAGATAGTTCAGATCACCTCTCATAAGCACTATGCTCATCAGTAGGGTGTCAAGATAGAATACCAATGCAAGATGTGCAGTGTAATGAAGAACTGGTTGCAGATGCACCCCACGGATGTGCATGCCATTCCTTCCATGAGGAGTGAAGAAATGACTGCAAGAGAGGAAACAGAACCCGTAGCAGGTTGAAGAAGAGCAATGGAAAAGTATTCACTGGCCTGATCCTGCCTTGAACTGATGGGAAAAGAATATGAGTGAAAGTATTGTTTGGAAGAGAGCCTGATCCTGGTACATGTATGAACTAGTTGTGGGAGGATGGATTTTGTGGTTATCAATGGACAGAAAGGATAACGTGTTAGAAGTAAAGTTTAGAAGTCAGATTAAGGTGAAGGAAGGATATATAAATACAAATTTTACAAATGTAACTCATAGCAGTCCTGTGTTCTAAGCACAAATACCCATAACATAACAAATAATCTTCATAACTCTGTCAGGTGAAGGTGTCAGGAGACAAAAGGCAATATTATAGGATTCGTGAATATATTCGGTTTTGAGCCACCACCCATTTTGCAAAATCACTTCTGAAGTTAATTTGCGTTCTTATTTCTTTATTGAAACATATTTAGACACCTCAGACCATATGCTGTGCTGTGGACAGCTGTAGGATTCTCCATGCATAGTTCCTCTGAAGTATTTTACTATTAAAAAGAGTAATCTCTCCAATACAGCTTACAAAATGGGTCAGATCCTATAAAAAAGCAACACTGTCTTCTGAAATAGAGAGCAATATCTCATTTGTTTTTCATCTGTGAAGTTAGAGTCTTATTTTTTGCCTTTGTCCTTCACTCTATATCTCTATTCTAAAGATCCAACAAAAATACTAATACTCGCTGGCAGCATAAGCAGGTCACAACTCAAATGAGCTCTGAATATTGTTCCCAAGGGAACGAAGAACTATGTCACGCTTGCTCAATTTCAACATACATATATTCAGAAATTTTGGAAGCGAGGATATACATTGAAAGTTATATTCTTAATATAGTCAAATATGATGAAATATTTCATTATGTGACAGCTCAGCTTGAAAGGGAAAATAATACTTCTTCTTCCCATGACTTATTTACAGATTTGGGTGTGTGTGTGTAACTATAAAAGCTATTAAAAACCACAACAGTATTGACATCTAAATATTCAATACTGGATGAAAATACAAATGGAGTATAAACTTTAATTATGAGCAGAGATTGGACAGTTTCTAGAATATGAGCGTAGGTTCTACAGACAAGAGTCTGTAGAAATGAATTTTTATATCTGAAAGCCTAACAGGGTCTTGTGTATGGTTGCGACCTTTATGTTAAGTGGATGTTAGTGAGAAATACTGTTTAATGGTGGGATTTTGAGACTCTATCTGCACTGTGTAATATGCACAAACAGAAAAGAGCATTACAGAAAGTTTCATGTTTACAAAAAAAGTCGTACATGTGGTTGCCCAGGGCAACAGAAGGGTTTTTCTGACTAATTTGGCTGCATTAGAGCTCTACAAAGCTGAGCTGCTGCTGTAGAGGGCAACAACATATAGGAGAGCAGCCTTTCTCCGCTGCGGAGAAGTAACTGCGCCTAAACCCTCGGCTTGCCTTGGTAATGGTATCAACGAGTCAGACTTCACATTTTCTCTCCCAGTCTGACCTGTTCCCTCACATCCTTTCCTGTAACAGGAGGTGCCCTTCCCTAGCTAAGCCTCAGTCCCCTATTTTTTGGAGCAGAACAATCATTTTTGCCCATGCATTGTCAAGATCTTAGCCAGCAGCAGAAACTGCCTATTCAAGTGGCTATTTCTTACGAAATTAACTGTCACTTAACTCTATGTACTTAAAAGTCAAGGTAGTGTCCATGAAAGTGTTAATTACTGGAGAATATCTGTAAACCAGCTTTGACTACCTTAATCCTTAAGCAGTGCCTTCACTAGGTTGATGTGTTAGTTTTGTACTGCGTGTCTGATTCATAAATCAGTAGTGTTTTCCTGCTCCCTAACTGGTTTCAAAGACCTCTTTGGGAGAGATGGGTGAGGGGAGGGAGGCAGGGAGGGAATAAATATGTGATTCTGATAGCTGAATGAATAACTGGTACTGTGGTATGTGAAAATTTTAGTAATTTAAAAAACCCCAAAACATTTCACAATACAAGCCTCTGCATACGTAAGGAGAAAAAAAAAAATGTTAAATAATAGCAGACCAATCTGAGAGGCAAAAGAAATGAGTGTTTCTTAGAGCTTGGCACATTGTACAGAAGGATGAGTGTCTCAATACTGTACACACCTATTCCCATTCTAGTCACAGAGCAGGTACTGGTTTAAACTACAGCACTACACTGTACCTCTAGCTCTCAATGATAAGTTACATCTGTGGTGACTTCTGTATTTTATTTTCATCAAGGTAAAAGTCTTCAAAATGTCTTCTGAATTAGAGCATGGTATCACTAGAACGTGAAGTTATCCAGTAAAAAGCAGCATGCTCATCACGTGTCCAGGTACATGTGGTTTCTTACGTAACAGTGAAAAAGGGAATGTTTCCCACTGTTTTTGAGAAAATTTCTTGAAATATATTTACACAGTTTGAAACAGAGTGAAAGTAAGGACTTATCTTGCTAAAATTAGGGAAGTTGAAAGATTCGTGACATGCCATTTACTAAATGTGAACAGTGCTTTAGTGACAAAGGTACTGGGCGACAGCACGGGCACGCAGACAGACAGGCTTTGAAAGGACGAGTTGGGTAATTACTGCTTGCTCAAAATGAAGATGTGAACAGGAACACCTGAATCTGGTTTATCCCTACTGTCTTACCGCTTCTGGATTGTCTGTCACAATTCTCTTCTGTTTACAGTGCTTGAAGGAGCTTAGTGGTTTTCCTGCCAAAGTGTGGAATAGAAAATATGTAAAAGGCATTTTCTTTCCTAGTGTACTGAATCTGTTCTGTTCTTTGGCTTTTATTTAATGGTAATTTCTGAACTTTTTTTGGCTTATTTTGGGTTGTGGGAGTGTTTGATGGTTTTTTTGTTGGTTGGTTTGTGGGGTCTTTTTGGTGGTAAAATAGGAGAGTCAGTTCTTAGATTGTTAGCAAGTATTTTACTAATGCTTTTCAGAAGTATTTGAACTTGGAAATATGTATTCATGTAACTTTTAAAGATGCTCAGCAAACTTTTGTAGAACTTTAAAGGAACAGGAAATATGTATTTTTATATATGTCCTTATCTTGTGCTCACTGAAATGAGAGTCAGCTTTTGTGGGAGTAACCCTTAACCATAAAAGAGGGGTGAGAGTATGCGGTAAACAGAGGTTTGGAGTTGTGTTTAAATGTTTTTTATCCATATTACAAAATATGTATGCAAACGTGTATATTTATAATTATTATATAATTAATACTGATCCAAAAAATTTTAGCTTTCTTGGTCAACTAGTCTGAAACATCATGTTTGTAATCCCTGCTCTGGTTTTCAACCATGAGTAAACAAATACCAGTTTTTATTTGATTACTGCCCATACCCATGAACCAGGTTTTGAAAGGAATGCAGCTAACGTATACTGCAGATCAACACTGTCTCCTGTTTGAGATTCTACGCATATAGTGTTATCTTCAACCAGTGTTTGATGAATTGTACTGGGATACTTTCCAAGTGGGTCATTATTTTCCTTCTTTTTAGAGGAGTTTTAGGCTGCAGCTCTAGATGACTTTTTGAGCCCTTTTTATGGAGCTGCTTAGGACGGATTTTTCTACTGCCAGTTGGGAAGATCTATAAAATTGCCCAGAACAAAATACACTCTAAGTCTAATTTTGATCTAATGAGAATGAAGCCATTAAACAAACTTGTTTCCAAATATTATGTGCCCATGAACTCTAGCTTTCGTCTTGAGGCCAAGATGTAGAAATATTATTATTAAACAGAAACAATTATAAATATAAAATCATGCTTTGCGTTATACAGAAAGGAGAGGAGGCTTGGGTGGGAGGGAGTAAATTCCCTCTAGTTCTTCAGCCCATCAAGTGACTCATAACAATTTAAAAGAAAGTCAGTCCTTCAGGAAGCACAATCAAATTATATACTGCTGGCAAACAAAAGAGTAGTGATAGATACCATAAAGCACACAGATGTCAGCATTTAATGTTCTCACTCTCACCCTTGTATCTCAAAAATAGTTTGTAAGTAATGGGTGGTGTTAATGGGAGAGAAGAACTTGCCTGCCTTATGCTGTAAAGATTAGTGTGGAGATTTTACAGCTGAAATGGGATTCTTTGAATTTAAAGTGGTGAGGGGACAGTGACCAATAGGGTGTGGAATATACCTTTAAGAATAGAAGAACAGGGGGAAAGACAAATGTCCAAGATGTTGCCTAAGAAGGTAAGAGAGAGATAAAAATGAGAACAAGTAAAAATGAAAATGGAGGCAATAGTGGTGGCTAAAGTGTGTGGAAACGCTGTGCGGATTGTTTTAGTTTGCAGCAGAATAGGTAAGAGTAAACTGGCTTAGGCTGGCTGAAACACGGCACTGCTAGAATGAGGGAAGTGCGCCTCACTTTGATGTAACATTACATTTCTTGTGGTGCTTTTTCTTATTTTTTAGAAGGTAATAAAACCCCCAACTTCGGCTTATGCCTAATAAATGTTTCTGGATATGGTATTTCCAAAGAAAGCTTGAGAACTGCAGGTTTCAGGTTCCAAAAATCAGATGGCAGAGAATCCTGTCGAACTTTTCTGACTGGAGTTGAGAAGCAAACTTGGGCTTTTTTTTTGGATGTGCTATTGCAAATGTCAAAAAGTATGCTGGAGAAGAAAGGGGGAATATCTGAGAGGCTTCAGGTACAGAGTGCTCTTCCATATGTAAAAATTAAGGGAATACGAGAGATAAATGTGATTATTTGACTACAGGTGAAAAAAAGATGCTAATTTTCTGCACTTCAGTCTCCAAGAGCTTTTTCACTATGAGCATTCATTCAATATGCTCTTTTGGTGAACAGGGAGGCATTTTTTGTCATTTACGTGCCTATTAACTGCTTTGCTTTCCCGATCTCTTCCTGTTCTGCTCTATCTTGCATCTTCTGTGTTAGGCAGGAGAGGCTGTTGCTGTCAAGGCGTACTGACATTTGTGAAATCTCAGGGAAGGTTGTCTGTCTGCCTTGGGTGCTTTCAAACGTGTCAAACAGTGGTTCTCAACCACTAAGAGCAAATAAAGAAAAGGTTTTATTGGAGCAAAACCCCCCAACTCACACACGTTTGCAGAACATGCAGTGGCAGGACCCAGTGGCTCCAGTGTCAACGTCGCTTTGTGAACTGGGGTGACTTCACAGCACCTTGTGAATCCCAGCTCCTGCTCTGTTATCTCATGTTCCAACTGTCCATGTCAGGACGACAGAACGTATTTGTAAACAAGCAGCTTGTTGTATACAGCAGGAAAGATAAATCAGTACTGTTGCAATACCAGCAGCTAAAGGCTGCTTAACATCAATAGTCACAAATAATATCTGTCAAACAGAAGCCACATGAAAAAAGTGTGCTACCTGCTGTAAGGAAAGACAGTCCATGATGCACTGTCCCAACCCTGAGTCACGACTCTAAATGCCATACTGATACAGGGTGGCACAGACTGAGATAAACAAGAAGTGGAGTTGCAGTATGGACATCCTCGCACAACATTGCCATTACACTCGCTTTTTTTAGGCACTGATTCAGTTCCTGCTAAGGGCTCGAACAGCGCTAAAGGCTGCCCTGAGCTGCTTTAGTAACTGCTTAGTAACTCTCTGGGTTGGTGCAGAGGTTGGGATTACAACTGGCAATTGCAGCAGTCTTCTCATTCCCCCCTCCCCATTCTGTGGTGCACATATCTCCTGTCGCTTTGTTAGTGCTGTCACATCCACACTCAGCACCAGAACCTGTGACTACTAAGTAAAAACACATACAGGAAAAATATTAACTTAAAGAATATAAAAAGGTGCTAAATAGCTACACTTGCTAGTTTATCAATAGAGAAATAAACACTAGAAATATTTTGTTGAGTGCTGAGAGTAGGTACTATACGAGTGCTTTTATTAGTTAAACTGTATAAATGAAAAATGTTTTCTTCTCATACCTTTCATTAATCTGGTTCTATATTTTTGCAGACAACACTGAACATCAGAGAAGCAGGGTGCCTATTAAGATCATACTGTAAATTCTCATCGTATTTCTTCTTTGTTTTTATTGCTGCCTTACTTGGCTTGACATTTTCATGTGAATAAAGTACAGTGCCAACATCAAGTTGTTCTCTCACAGGTTTACAAAGGGAAAAACAAACAGTCATTCGATAAACATAATGAAAAGGTGAAAGAAAATACTGGAAGCCAAGCTGCAAATGGAATGGATTTTATATTTTTCTCCCCTCTTGTTCTTATTGAGAAACAGATACATTGGTCAGTTCAAAGAAAACTAAGCTGCAGTTTTGGTAACACCTCCAGTAGCTGCTCATGTAGTGCGGTATTTCCTGATGTATGACATCATTGTACTGCCCGTGCTCAGGCAAAATGAAGAAGATGTGAGTGTACGTACTAATTTTCTTAACATGGTGATTTTTGTTGTTGTTGTTCTTGCTGTTTCTAGGCTGAGAGGAGGTGTCAGTCATGAATTTGACCTGATCTCAAGACCAAGTTCACTAAATGTCCTTGAGGGAGAAAAAAAGACATACAGAGTGAATAGATATTAAAAAGCACGTAGTTATTGCCATATAAGTATAGTTAGACTGCATTAACTGAATTTGAATCCGACTAAATCCGCTATAAACTTAAGCATTCTTCCTGTCTCTGTGGTGGTTCTTTCTTGTCTTTCCTTTAATTCCCTCCGTCAGTTCTGTTACAAATATTCACGTATGATAGAGAAACCAGGGTTATATTATGGAGCAACATCTAATGCTCGTCTGTATCCTGTGGATCTTCAGAACAGGATTATAAGGGTTTTGAAACAGTAAATTTGCATATATAGTAAGAGTTTGATGCAACTCTGGTGAGGATTTGTATAAGAGCAGCCTAGGGGATGAAAATATGAATAATCCAAAGTACTAATTGAAATGTCATTTATTCTAGAATATGTAGTTCAGGTTCTTTTTGTGCTTTGAATGAGAGCCATTTCATTTTGGAGTAGGTTGTTCTAATCGTGTGAGGTTCATTTTTTTGTTTGTTTGGCTTCTGTTTGGTTTTTTAGTGTATGTGTGTGTGCGTAAGCAACATGAAAAAAATATTCCAGAATATGTAACAGGCTCAGCAGTACTTGTCAGTTTGCCCTTGAAATGAATATAGGCAGCAACATTTACTTTGTGCTTGAAGCTTTCAAGGGTTCAGAGTTTTAAATGGGTCCAATCGCTAATTGATGATGCATAAAATTGTACTATAAAACACAGTATGAATTTCCTCACAAACATTCAATTAGGATACAGTGTATTTCAGAGTTTTGCTGCATAATGGGTCTTATGCTGGCTCTTTTTTAATCTTCTCAAGGGATCTGAGTAAGTGTTTTCTCAGTTGGATAATATTTTCTAGAAAGTCATAGTTTGCTCTGATACAGGGATGCCTTCACGTTGGCCTGTTTAAAGGAGGTGTTTAGTGAATGTACATACCTACCTAAGCTCTGTATAACGGTATTTTTTAGTTATGTCTTCCCCTGTTGCAGGTGGAAGAAAAGTATATGCCATGATCCTGAGGTGTCTCGACTGCAAATATTCCTGGCCAGAGCAGAGTCTAGTGTATTGTTGGCTTATTATAGCGCAAGGTAGACCAAAAATCAGATCCGCTTTCAGACCTCCCTGATGTTCAGAAATGCTGGATTAGGGAGTGGTTGTGTTCGTCTCTAATCTCTATGGACTCCGGAGCATATCAGGGCTTTTTCACGAGCGCTGTCAAGAAACAAACCTGGAATGAACTCGTTTCATCACAATATACTGAAAGAGAATAACCAAACCTTAAAAGAACCTATTTCACTATAAAATATGAAAAGAGAAGTCCCAAATTGAGTGATACTTGTTTTGGAGGCTCTGCATTTCATTTTTAATCTTAATTTTATGTTGCAGAATGCTAACTGAGAGAGTTCTAAACAGTTTTAGTTCAAATGTACCAGTTTCTGTTGTCCTTAGTAGGTAAAGGCTTAAACAAAGGGGAGAGCTTGCCAAAACTAGGAACGTAGATGGGTAGATTTAACTGACTGGAGGACAATTGTTTGATTGCAGAAAAACGTTGAATGACTTCAAGAAACTTGCACACTTCTAGCAAACTAATTTAATTTAAAAGCTGTGTTTGAAATGTTCCAGGCCACAGAATTATTTTTTTTCTTGCCAGCGCTAGAAGCATCTCTAAAACCAAATCCATTCACAACGATACCACACTGATGGCAGTGGAGGTTGTGACTCCATTCAGTTTTTATGGATAAATTATAATTGCAAAACCCCTTGAACAGCTTCTGCAATGGAATTCAATATACACAGTTTAAAAAAAGAAAAGAAAAACCTGCCTTGAAGCTGTGCAGAGCTGTGTGAATGGGGAGCACAACACAAGTTATCTCAAAAGCAAAGGTTTTCTTGAGTCTTCAAGATCACGTAAGTAGGAAAAGAAAATAATATTTGAGAGATGCTGAAAATCTTAGTGTAAAAAAAAATAAAAAATGGAAAGATTCTGTAGGGAAAGATGACTTCAGTCTGTTCTCAAAATTGGTCATTTCAGTGTTGTTCCTTACATTAAACACCCTCAAATAATGCCAAATGTCAAGCGCAGTTAATAAAATCGAATCAAAATCTAGCATTCTCCTGATACAGCTGGAATAGAAATATCTGTCCAAAAATTGTCATGTAATTGTCTATTTATTATTTCGATGTCTACCTTAAAATTCAGTACAGAAAGAGAAATGGAGTATTAACGTTCCTTCATTGGAGTTTCTTGTTTAACTTGGAAAAATGGCAAGTGTCTTCAAGAGTAAAATACTCCTTCTGTTAACGTAGGGCTCGTGACAATCTGCTAACCCTGGAGGTTTAAGATATGTTATCTAACAGTTGTAAGCAGTGGCAAAAGAATGCTACTGTTCTGTTGTTTGTCATATGCCAACCACCTCTGAAAGAAACAGGCATTTCAGGCTTTAGAGCTAAAATCTCCCATTGGAATTTTTGCTGGAATGTACATCAAAGGTTCTAGAATGTATTTCTTTTAGCTGTTTGTAGGTTGGTGGGGTTTTTTTGAGGGTTTTTTGTTTGTTTGTTTTCCTCAGAGTGAAATAATGCCAGAGTTGTTGCCTAAATGCTTGTGCTGGCATGATTATAATTGTTTTGTTTACCTCTTCGTTTGCTTCTGCAAAAGTGCCTAAAAGATGATCTTCCTTTTGTGGATACTCAGCCATGCAGTGTATCGACTTCACGCATTGCTACTGACCCCTTCTCCTTTCCTAGCTGTGTGAGGTGTCTTCCTCAAAGTATGCTTGCTTTTTCGAGAATAATTTACTGATTATTGATCATCTGTTCATACTTCAGTCCTAATTTCTTTTTAAAAAAATTTTATTGTTTTAGTCCTTCTAATGACTGTAGTGCCCTAGTAAATCCATTTCATGGATTTTTTTCTTTGCACTTATTTAATAGTCTAAGATTATAGGTTTGTTCTGATTGCTTTCAATCTCCTTATCAATCTTTATAATTTTGTGTCATGTTTTTATTGTAATCATGTTTATTAGCTCAATTTTTGTTTTCATTCTTTCCTACCCTTTATTTTTCTTGCTTTCTTCCCTAGCCTTTGTGTGTATGATCTTTGTCTTTTTCAAATATTTTCATTTCAGAGGTGAATGTTCTTGTCCTGCATAGTTTTGCCTCTTTTTAATGTCATAATATTGTCAAGCTACTGTTACTGATGCTTCATAATTCACATTTTAAGAGTTTTTTTCAGTACTGTGCATGTGGATCAGTTCGTAAGTATTCACAAATCATCACCACCACTGACACACAAGCGTGCATACCTCCATAGCCCAGGAAAATGTGTCAGCTGAAGCATTAGCAATATGTTTAATCAGCAGTACAGCCAGAGTTCATCTGAGTAGCAGAAAATGAAGATCTTTGGTTAAGCACTAAATTCTATGATGCAGAATACTTCTAAAGAGTACAAAACATAGCGAATGAAGGGCACCAAACTAAATTTATGCTCAGTATCAACAAATGGGCTGAGTGAAAACTGCCTCAGAATTTATAGCCATTAAAAAAGGATGTTAAAAATGTTGTGTCTGAACATAAGACATCGACACTGTCTGGTTGATAAGGCTGGCTTCAGTAGCTAGCTGGTTTTCAAGTACTCGCTATCCATTTTGTGCAGTGAATCGGCCTCTCATTATTGAAGTGTCCATGGTAAAAGAGGGGGAATAGTCCTGAATGTTAAATTTACTTGCTTTCGCTACAGATCATCACAAAACTGGAAATCGTTGTGGTGCATTTAGATTTTCCCAAGACTGGTAGTATTGCCATCCTATGGATGTCATAGGCAATCAGTGTAATCGCTGGTACACAAATGGTTCACTGGTAATCTTATTCTCGTTTGAACAGAGATTTCCATAAACCACAGAACTGGGAAAAGGCAAAAACAAAACCCAGCGCTAATTCTATAAACTGTTCGCTAATTAAAGATCCAACTCAGGCTGCTTCACTGTCTACTTCATTGGTTTGACCTAATTTGTTCCTGAAAGACAGACAAACAACTTCCTTCAGGGTGTTGTTTTTTTAGTGACAATAGATCTCAGAATTATGTGTTCTTCAAAAAGTTAAGACAACCAACAGCTCTGGAATAATACGAGATTTTTTTTGTGTATGTGCGTGTGCTCATATCTTTTCTCTAGGACTTTTTTGGGGACTGAGATCGATGCAGATCCCTAAATAGATGTAGAAAATAAAAGATTGCATACCACGATTTGATGCAGTTTTGGGGCATAGTTTAGCAGGCAGGTCTTGGAAGTTGTGCCGCAACATGGCTTGTTGTTGGTGCCAGGAGCACTTCCTTTACAAGTTAATTTAAAGGTTTGGCTATTTAAATAACGTCATCATGCTGGGCTTGAAAATTTTCTTCTTCATATTAGATGTTACTGATGTTTCAAAATGCAAATAAACCACAGCATAACCCATCCTGTAGATTTATTGTCCGTTGTTGTATGTAGTCTCTAAACCGGCGCTTTCTGAAGCCTTTTGGAAGAGCGCTTTCATTTCTGCTCGTGCTGAGTCGGCAGCACTTCAGCTTCTCTAGGGTATGAGAGTGACGACGAAATTTTTTATTGGTTACAGGTGTTTATACCTACTAATTTTACCCTAAAGCATATGAATTCCTGCCAGCAATTAAAGGTAGTTAGCAGTTTTCCCACTAACGTAAACATGTGCATGCAGTAATTAGTGCTTCTTTCAATTCTTTCATGATGAAGAAACAAAAGCTGATAGCTGCTATCTAGTACTTCATAACTTTTGTAACCTGAACAGTGTCACTGTTAATTGTGTAGAAGATGCTACTCTGATAAGAGAAAGTTATTTTGATTTCATACTAAGAATTCAATTTTATTCCTGTGAACTGGTAATGTTTTGACTGCTGGTGCATGCTCCTGTGGTCTACACAGCTCTGGGATATCTGCTAAAGTTTCTTTATTGCCGCTCTTTTTTCAAGAATAGGGTCCTTTCTGCATTTTGCCCAGAAATTTTTATCCTCTTTTTTTTTGTAAAAGATTGCAAAGAATCTCATAGTCATCAGTGGCTACAAAAAACTTTATGTAGGTGGTTTTAATGTATTCAAGTAACATGAAAGAATCAAAGGAAGAGTAAATAGGAGCAGCAGAAAGGCATTATTTATAGTGAAAATACCCATCAGTTGCTAAGGAAAATTATTTCAAGAGCCATTTCTGAAACACTGAGCCTGTATGGTGCTTTATCTTAAATAAAAAAAATAACTTTAGTTTGAGTTTAATGTAGTTTATTCTCCAGTGACTGATATAAAGGGCAGCAATTTCAGGTTCTCTGTTCTTTCCAAGTAAATTTTTGGCCTCACTGTAATAATCATTTGATATAAAATGGGAATTTCTGCTAATGCTAAATGTAAGGCTGCATATGAAGCTTTCTTGTACCAAAATATACATTCTGTCTCTTTTAACTACGTCATATTCTCTGGTTCTACATGTTACTCAATTAAAATTTTTTCGTTAAGACACTCAGCACTACCTTGAAATGAGTATAGCTCATCCTTACCCTCCACTTGGTCAGAAGAATTTGATCCTTTAACTAAAAGGGGTTTCAGGTTTCCAAACCAGTGTTACTTGGATCCTAGTCATGAGCACTAACCTTAGACAATGACTGAGGAATACTGCTAGCAGAAACAACAATGAAAAGTTGGTGCGAAAGGCAGGATGTGTTCGGTGTAAACTGGTGTAATGGCAGTGAGTGCAATAGTAATGTAGGTGGTGTGGAAATGCTTTAGGTCTTAAAAACTCTGAGTACACTGAACAGACATGGACGGTCCTGGTAGTATTCATCTGAATCTAATAACTTATTTCACAGAGGTCTGTTTTTTTTAATAAAACAACATCTTCAGTTCATCCTTTTTTAAGATTATCTCTTAATAACCCCCAGAGAGTAGAGAATTTTGAGAATGCTCAAGTTGGTTTATTCTTGTTTCTTTGTGACAGGTCCATTAGCTCGATCTGTATTTTGCTTACATTATTATTCCTTACATTTTTTAATACTCATTTCAATTGCTGACCCAGACTGTTAAGATGTGAAAATACAGTTTCATTAAACTGAAGTATGCATAACTTAGGGGGATGTTACATTGATGATTAAGTGAATTTGCAAATGGAAGGAGTTATAAGCATAATGCAGCAGATAATACAACATGAAGATAGAGTAAAAGGGTATGAGAGGAAGGACAGAGGTCAGCTTGAACAACAAAAAAAAAAAAAGCATGAATATTTCCCAATTCCACTACTGCAGGAGGAAAAAATATTAGATTTTTTTTCATGTGGAAGATGGTCTTTAATGACAGTAAAATATTTCAGAATGTATTGTTTAATTGATTTGAGGTAGGTTTTGTTTTGACTTGGTATTTCACAGTTACAGCACTGTTGGAATTTACCAGTCAAGTCTAGAATGAGAGTGATTTTGAAAAGCTTTGCAGAGAAGTTACAGGTGGCTGAGCAGTCTGTGTCAGCAGCCTGTGTGGAAGCTCCACTGATCAGTGATTTCAGTGATGTGGATACTGCCAAAGTGAACGCGAAGAAAACGTCTTCACATTCGATGTGGAGAAGGCTCTGGGGAGACCTTATTGCAGCCTTTCACTGTATAAAGGGGGCTTGTAAGAAACATGGAGAAAGACTTTACGAGGACCTGTGGTGACAGGACAAGGGGCCATGGTTTTGAACTGAAAGAGGTTAGATGTAGACTGGACATGAGGAAGAAATTTTTTACAATGAATGTGGTGAGACATGGGAACAGGTTGCCCAGAGAGGCAACCTTCCCACCCAAACCATACTGTGATTCTAAAATTGCCTTTTGTGATATTAATTGGGGTTGGAATCAGTCACTGACATTTGCTTGGTTTATTGTGGCCTGCTTCATATCGAGCACGTGTGAAAAGGGCTGTCTTGTAGCATGATGTTACGGATGTGATTTCACAAGCACGCATCTAGGTCAGCTGCTGCTGTGAAAATGAGTGACAAGTTCTGAAAGTTACCAAATACATAATAACTTGAGTTGAATCCCAAGAAAACGTTTACAATTTTATTTGCTTAGCTCAGAATTTGATAAGAAAGCAACTAGAAATGGTACAATACTCTTCTATTTAAAATACTAGCTTAGCAGTATATCTAGGTGTAAAAACAAACCAAATTTAGTCATTCAAAAAACATTTAACAGGTCTAATTGGGAAGCGGCATCAATATGGATTTTTTTCGAACCTGTTAGACGGTGTTTATCATGAACAGCAGAGGAGACAGTCTACAGGGCATTGATTCTGTCCCACTTTAGCTGTGCTAGGATAATGACTGGTCGATGGGCTAATAAAAAAAGTTTGAAAATAAAATGCAAGTGATTATGAAAACCCTAAGCATTTAAAATTGTTCTTAATGATGTAGCTACAGTTTCTGTTACTGGAATAGCTAATAGCTTTTGCTGATTTATATTGGTTTCTACTTAGATGGTTGTCTGGCTACAAATGATGTTTTCATCTACACCGAATTAAGGATTTAGAAATAACTTTTAGAATTAGCCTAATTAAATGCTTATTGATTTTTTTTAATAATTATGACATCTCAGTTTTTGCCTGAAGTTTTTGAACAAAAGAATGCTTCACCATCTTAAAGATTCAGAAATTGAGGTACGGAAAGACTAAGTAACTTTTTTTAGAGTCATTGAGCCCAGACAACAATCATAATGTTAATTTGCTGAGCCATGCATTGCTTCATTTTAGGATGCATATTAGATAACATACAATCCTTGGTGATAATCTTTCATTCAGCTGAAGATTGACTAAAGTCTCAGGGGCAAAAAGTTTGTATTTTATTTATCTGGGGCAATTCAGATCCATTTGGCAGCTTCTCCTTCTGCTGTCACTTTAAAATGGGGTGAAAAAAACATGGGTTATTACAGAGGAGGCTGTACTGTTTGTGGTTACGCTTTCTCCAGATGTTTTTTATTTCATATTTAATTCTCTTCAGCTTTTTATCCAGAATTGTAGAAGTAGATGGTCTTTCTGACTTTTCACAGTGATGCCCAGGTCTTTTTTCTAAGTTACAGGTGGTTGAGAACTGCCATTATATGCAAGTAGCTAAAATTTCTGCATTACCTTGCATCTGTAAATGTTGCATATCTACTTTTGTCATGATACTTGATCAGCTGTCATCTATAAGTCCCTTCAAATTTTCTCAACTATGTTTTATTCTAGTTCAACTTTATACCACTTAAATGTTTAGTCACTTCATTTACTCCTTCCTAAAAAGCCCTTTCTCTGCTCTATTCTCTGCACTTTCAGTGAACAGGGTGTATCACCTCTCCTCTGTAACTGTATTTTCCATAGCAAACCTTTGTGATGGACTTTGCAGGCTTTTTGATAGAAGTCAGATGCTGTCTTTATGCCCTTGCAGGGGAAGAAACCTGTGCGAGCAGAGGAGCAAAATACTGTTGGCATCTAGAGGAGAATTGCTACTTTTTTCCTCCTTGTAAAATACATAGAAAGACTTAAGACTAAATAAAGGTTGAGATCAATCTATTGATCTGTTTTTCGTTTCAGACCAGGAAGCTATTAAATTGCAGTTCTCAGAGTTCATTTGAATATTTTATTAGTATCTTGACAATTTATTTGGATCCTGAATGAAACAGGCAAACCATTGATGATGGGGTCCAGTCTGGCTCTGGAGCCTCGCTGATGATTCTTGCACAACTTTGTTCTAGCGTTGCTTCATTTAATGCTTCTCTTTCTGTCCCTGTACTGTGGATTGGGAGATGAAATAGCACTTATCTTACACTCTTTACAAAAAAGATAAAAACTTTCATTTTTAAGTAGTTTCCCTAGCTGCCTTTTTATTTTCATATTTTCCAGGAGACTTTGATTCTGTCACAGACTCTGAGCTTCTATATGCTTAGAAACATCGTTTTGTTCCTTGGTTAATTGCTTTCTCATGCTTTTAAACTTTTAATTTCCATCATTCTTTAATCTGCTGTCACTTTGCATATTGTCCCTTCTCCAAGTTATTTTGCCTTAAAAGACAAGTCCCCTAGGACTAGTGGGCCTTGCTAGGACATGCAATTATTGCCTGGCTATAGTGCTAGTTGCAGACAGATTAGTTCAGGGATGTGTTCAGAAGCTGTGAAACTATGCCTTAGAAAAAGCAGCCTCAGAAAAACAGAAGCTTGGAGTACTTGGAACTTCAAGACCTTTACCTTCCCAGAGAAGAGGGCTTTTGAATTTAGTACAAAATGAGCAAAGACACACTCAAACTCCGCTCCCCCCCCCCCCCCGCCCCCAACCAATAAAACAAGAAAAAAGGCTCCTTTGGTTGAGATGAAAAACCTGTAGATGAGAAACATGTGGACAAGAACTTGTATATAGACAAATTAGCTGTGTTCAGAGAACAAAGAGCATGGCATTGGAGAGCTCGGAGCTATCCGTTCGCAGGTGATGACAGAACTCTGCTGCTTATTTCCTGCCTACTCTGCCACCCTGCTGCTTCATCATTCAGCTGAACTCTGGCCAGCACTTAGCAGGAATCACATTCTGTGTCAAGAGGATTTAAAAGAATTTTGTTAGAAATATCATATCACAAATGCTCTTTACATTACACTGGAATGTGTTGGTAATCCTTTAAAAAAGAGGGAAAAAAAAAAATCTCTTTACCAGAAGGGCTAGTTTTTCTAGCTAGGATTTCACACAGAAGTGAAACTTTTTAAATACGGACATTTCATACATAAATGAAAATATATTGTCTAATCATGTAGTCTGTCTTTAAAGGTAGAAGTTCTTTACCTGCTGCAGCAACATCTGCTTGCTTTTATTCAGTTAAACAGCTGCAATGTGGTAGAGGACTTTGTGCTGACTTTCCTCTTCACTGTGATGTATCCAAATGTCATCTACAACCGAATTCTTTATGCTGCTACTAGGCACTGCTGCATCTGAAGATAGATAGTTAGGAAGTGTCCTCGCTTCTGTGTATAAAACTTTATTCTGCGATTATTCTTTTCAATCAGAACAGAATGGAGTCTGTGAGTGTTTCTCTCTTGTATTAGCTTCTGTTACAATTAAAAGAAATGCTAATTATACCCTTCTGATTTCCGTGGCCTTAGACAGGCACAAGGATCTGACTTCTGACTAATCGAGCCAGAAGGACTGTTGGCAAACTGCTGGGACTGAAGCTTTTCTCACTAGCATAGTTCTGTTCATTTAAACTGTTCAGTATCTTTTATGTCTCATGAATTAATGTGCTTTTGTCTTAAAACACTGCCTACTGGAATCAAGAGATTTAAGGTTGAATTGGCTCATTGACTGTTTTATTATTACTCTAATTTTTAGATTATTTCTTAATTTTAGATGTCTGATGATTTTTGAAGTTTGGGTTTGGTAGTATGTAAACATGGATCTGCAAGGATCAACACTGACCTTCTCCTGTTCTCTTTCTGTGGTAAAACTCACCTCTCTGAAGTGGTTGATGGCAGTCTTAGGGGAAAGAGACAGGACCGAATTGTACTTGGCCTATACTTGAATAATTCTTGATACTCTAGTAGTTAAAATTTTCATTTTATGTTAGCTTTTTGTGTTAAGATTGTAAATATGCCACTTGCATTGACAACAGACTGCCTTGCCTAACTAGCTTTGGTGGTTAATAATTACTTAAGTCCATATAAACTGTTTTCTAAATGAAAAACCTTTTTTGCCATCCTTTAAATGAGGATGGCCTTGTAGAATAGCTCCAAAGAAAAAGCATCTGGTAATTGAAATGCTAACAGATCCGTAACTTTACCACATTATTATCTAAATCATTTTGTAGATATTCAGCAGAGTCTCTGTTCACATTCCTTTGTGAGTTGGTTTTCCCAGTGTAGAGGATCTTGATGAAAAGAATCAATTAAGCCTGGAAAAGCTCCGATGGTATAAATATCCTCAGTAAATAAATTTTATTGTATTAGATAAAACATGCTGATTTAAAACAGTTGATAAACCCTATCTCTAGTCTGTGGCATATTCTCTGGAAAACCTCCCAGATTTCATAGAATGAATAATGCATGAGTTCCTGTGTGATTGAGTTGACTGGCTGCAATGTATCTGAATATTTGGTTGTTTGATTCTGATTTGTTCTCTGTTGAGAGCTCCCTAACCAGTGCCTTCTGAGGCAGGGGAACAGCCCTGACCTGCTGCTCGCAGTGCAGTGCATTGTCATCACATTAGACAGCATCACTGATGAGAGCAATATTTAATTTGGAAGGTGCAGTCATCGTAAAATCAAGGAGGTGAAGTGATGAGATCAAGGATGTTCTGGGATGTTAGTGCAGTTCTTACTGTCAACCACCTTATCAAACAGTAGAGATAATCCACTCTGTTCAGCTTCCAGCACAGAATGTGGGGCTCGCTATCGTAATTTTCAGGTGCTGAGATGCTATTGAATTCTTGCCACTTGGATAGTTTTCCATCTTCTTAATTTCTCTAGAATCTTAGTATTTTATGGTTTGCATTTCTCTAGTGTGTACATATAAAACTGCATGTTATAAAAATATTACACATAAATTTGTACCATTAATAATAAATACTTCTGCAGGAATGTGTACTTCCCTGAAGATATTCTTAGGGGCTTTGCCCTGAAATCCAGATTTTGATTATTTTTTTGAAATTCAGGGTTAGTTCTAACATTAAAACCAATGAGAATATGGGTTAAGGGATCATTTTACCAGTTATGGCACTAGGGTTTTTAAATTGCACAGAGCTCAATGTTCAGATACATTCAGGGAGTAGTGGGGAAGCAACTTAGGAAAGGAAAAAGGTGGTGGACCAAGAATTAAAATTATGCTTAGTATAAGAATCAGTAGGTTATAAAGATGGAGGGGGAAATAGAGCAGAAAGAACATACTGTAGATTGTGGGGGTAAAAGTAGTGAAAGTGCATGGATGAACATAGGGACAATAGGGGAACATGATGAAAGAGGTGGAAAAACCTAAAGAATTGCAAAACTAGGAAATATTGCTTGAAAGAAGATAGGATAACATTGCTGATGATGGAAACGTAAGAAGACTATCACAAGACTAAAGCTGGCTAAATACTGCAAAAATAAGTCTGCAAATTAGTATTCGGGTGTCTTGGTTTCGCTCCCTTTCTCCTGTTGTTTCTACAAATAGCCAAAACACTGAGCTTAACTACAGTGAATGTGAAGGTTGTGTGAGTGTTAATGGGCATGTGTGATTCCACCATGAGCACACTGCATTGAAACTATGCACAAGTCAAGCAGCACACGACTTAGTTTGTGTGACATCACTGGAAATTTGAATATTACATTTCATGGACTTGAACAGTGCAGTTTTCCTTTAAAATACTTAAAATTAATCAAATGGAAGAAAAAATATTCATAGAATCTATGACGTGAATAATCATGAGCAGGTACATACCTAGAGTATTTTTCAATTATGCTCTATAAATTATTCAAAATGGCCTAATGAATATGCCTGAAAACATAAAATGAAATAATAGAAGACATTGGTAGTACTGAAGATGCCGGAACCAAGACTTGAAAGGTCAGAAAGAGAAAAATGAACCAACAAACAGGCCCCTTTCCCCATACTGTTCACCATATCCAGGTAAGTAATTTAACTTCTGGAAGAAATTATACAAAAGTCAGCATGAAATTATTCATGAGCATAGAAGTTTACTGGGTCAGGTTCTGAATCAACAAGGCAGTGACTGTGAACGACTGTCCAGAGCTGGAGAGTGTAAAGGGAGTTTAATGAGAAGCACTGGAAAGCTGTTCATTAAAGGGGAAATTGAAGTCACTTAGGTGGAGAGTAGTGAGCTCGGAAGGACAACAGTGAGCAGCACTCTCAGCATCAGAAAGAAGGTTAGAAGAAAAGTCGCAGGAAGCAAATCCTGCACGGGTAGGAGCGATGCTGTCAGGTGCTGCTGAGTGGCAGCTGACCAGCACGTTCTTTTTCAAATGCTGAATAATGTGTCCTGACTCGAGTTTAACATCTCTCTGAATCGGGAGCTGAAATGCAGGCACTGGAATCAGGATTTGTGGATTCTTACCTATGCATGTGAAGCAGTGAAAGGAAAGATATTGGAGATAAAAGACTTTCACATCTAAATAAAATTTTGCTAGGGTTTCTCCCCTTATTCTTGCATTTTAGAATTCTGAAGTTAAAATTTTGTTCTGACACATCAAATTTTATATCCAAAGTTATGCAGAAATTTTGAATATTCAATTGGTAACAACATAAATTTTATTATTTTTTTTCCCCATTCACAATCCCAGAGCCATAAGATATCCTGGAAATGAAATGGGGATTTTTTCAACCCCTGAAGTCTGTGGGTTGGGTTTGGTTTTTCTTCCCCTGAGCCCTTTTACTTATCAGTGGCAAACTGAAAGAATGCCTGGATGATTCAATAATGTTTGCTGCCTTTGTGCCTTATGCTGCTTCTTGCTCCTTTAAATGGTTGGGGGTTTTGTGATTTTTTTTTTTTTTTTTTTTTTTGTTCTGTAGTTTTTAGGAATGCATGGACCAGACACCAAGCCTGAGTGTTCTGCAGCCTGCTTTCCACACTGTCCCCGTTCTCCCCGAGTGATGCACTAAGGGGTTAACACTTCTTTTATCACAGCTTTTGAGTTTCTTGGAACACATAAGCCTCAGTGGGTCAAGAGGCTGTCTCCTGAAAAAGACAGTAACATCACCTGTTCTCAAATGGTTCTGTCCTCTGCCTTTGTGTTTGATTTGATAGCAGCACTCAGAAGTTGTAAGGGTACAGAGGGTTTGCTGGTTATGCCTGAGTGCGTGTGTCTGCAGTGAAACCCATTCATTGCCCTTCCTCTTATTATAAAAAACTTGAGATGTCAGAACTGACAGCCTGGTTCTTGCTGGGACAAAGTGCCAAGAAAAGGAAATATAGTGGAAGAAACATGCCACAAATACTGTGTACAGCAGGTCATCAGTGAAAACAAACGGCAGAGACCGAGAAAATATCCTACAGTGAAGCTTGCGTTGCTTTCCTAGATTAATGCTGTGGGTGATGTTTAATAAACAGAGGTCCTGACTTTCTTCTGGTGGTATCTAAAATTAGGCAGCTGAGCTAAGCGTATTCAGTTTATCCTTATGCAGTGGCCTCCATAAAGCCTGGGGTTGTGTCATAGTCAGGGGCTTATGCTTGGGAGTCTTGGTTTGCCACACAGAATGGGATTGCAGTGGACACTCCCAGCAGAGAGACAAAGCTGGTTCTTCCTTGGCAGCAGAGGCTGGGAGTTTGTTGAGTGAGAGAGAGAAAACTGTTTCTTTCACTCTGTGAAAATTGCATCTGTCCATACTTGCTCGCTGGCAATCTGTCCAGGTATTGCAATGGACAAGCTGAATTCTGGAGGTGAGAGGAGGGGAAGGAGTGTAATTGCTGGAGAGAATGGAGGAAGGAGGTTGTATGCATGAAGAAAGAACCGTACAAGAGAAGATAACGAGCTGACTGTGAATTACACAAGCCCAGCTTGTGGTTAACTACACGGGCGGGAGCCTAGATCTGGTCAATCCTCATGACCAGTTGTGAATTGGTTTGCTGTACAATATGTACGTTTTGTCAGCTCAGGCACTTCTTCCAAACTTTGTATTACTTTTAAGAGTTATGTTTTAACTTTTATGGTTGCACGTTCTCCATCTTGTGTTGTATTTATCTCGTTTTTGCCTTCTGAGGCAAAGGCTGTTGGATACAGAAGAAAATCTCGCCTACATCAGGATGTTTCTAGAAAAGTGCCAAATGCCATCCAAATAGTGAAAAGTGAAAGTGCTTGCATTTCTTAAATGACTGTTTTCATCGCGTGTAGTTGCATCTTGCCTTGTACAGCTGGTTCACCTGTCCTTTGGCCATGTGCTTTTAGAAAATAAAAATATTTACCCACTTGGCACTAAGGAAAATAATAACTTTTATAATGATATTTTTCTTTTTCCTGGCCCAGCCATGGCAATCTGGCAAAGGGGGTGGGGGAGCCGTGGCACAGGGACCGGCTGATAGGCAGCACATCTTGTATGTGAGTGGTCTCCAGAAGCACAGGAAAGCTGGTCTTTGTCCTCGACGTCTCTGTAGGTCAGTCATGGTTTCCGTGTTGCACCTAAGCATTTCTAGGACAATTCCTTCCTTCAAGCTTTGCCTATCTGTCTGATTTCTCTGGGCCAGATTCTCACACCTGAAGTGAAAGGCAGATTTCAAAAGTGGCATATAATCACCTATACCAGTTATACCAGTGCCTTGGGACCAGCTTCTTTTACTCTGTGGGTGAAGATCTGACATACAGCCAGTGTTTTGCAGCCCAGGTGCTGCTTCAGCTTTGTTAATCTCATTAGTTGAAAATGCTTGCCTTAAAGGTAAAAATAAATAAGCACTTTTTAGAAGATTGATTGATCCAACTATGAACCGAAATGTGTTCCTGGAGGGCATATACTGAGATTTTTTTTTTATATTGAAATGCAACATTTTTGTGTCCTGTTTTTCTCACTTAGCTTACCCACCATCAAAAACAATTACAGCAATTATGAGAGACCTTGACTTTTTCCTTAGGGAAATGCTATCCAAGAAAACTCTAGTTATGTCTTGAGGTTTTTTCTGTCTCTCTTAAAGCTAATATTTAGCATTTATTCTAGAGGAAAAAACTGACAAAAATGACTGGTATTTCCCCAAAGCATGTATTTACTGCACCAACTGAACTTAAATTTCATTATTTTATTTTCCTGAAGTCTTTCTTAGGACCAGTAATTTTTAAAAAATCCCTGATCCCAGTTTGTCACATCAGGAGCCCTAAGAAGGGTTATGAAAAGATAGAAAAAGAAGTCTCACACAGGAGGCAATCTTCTTTTCACTTAGAGCCATTCTTTTCCATGGATCCCAAAATAGCTTGTTCATTGTTTGGCCAAGAACTATAGCTGCCAGTCATCATTTGTCAAAATTCATTCCTCCTGTGGAGGGGCCCACTGGTTCCTGTTTACTGCTACGAAGTGGAACCTCATCTGTAGTGCGCAAAAGATGCGATGAGATTCACTTGACTTGCCATGAATTGGGGTTGCTGTGCATGATTAGAAGGGAGTTTTCATTACTTTCCTGGGAATTCTGAAGCTGAGGATTTGCATGTTAATAGTAACATTTTACTTTTAAAACATGATTATTTTTTTGGGGGGGTGAGTTCTGTGTTTAAAATTGTGAAATAGAAATTACTATCTTTCAAGAGCTGCTGTTGTTGTCTCAGTGACTGTAGAGAAAATTCAGTTTACTTCACAGTTATAAAGAAGAGTTGCTGGTGGGTTTTTTTTTTTTTTTTTAAATTAACATATCTGGAAAGCTTGTGTTAAGATCAGGAAATTGAGCTCTATTCTTTCCTGCCTCTGTGTGCCATTGCCAGAAAGAAAGATCCTGCCAGCCAAATCTGTCCTTGGTTAGCCTTCTGAATTTGCACCAAGGATTAAGAGTTGCAGTGATTTTGCTTTGCAGTTTGATTTTTGCCTGACAACTCTATTAGCATGCTATTCAGGCTGGAGTCTTTTAGCTTGTGGCCAGTAGCAGAGAAAGGGGCAGGGAATGGGTTAGGAAATGTTTTCTCTAGAAAAACATTCTTGTTTCAGATAAACAATTGTGAATTGGAATGTTCAGAGGAAGCAAATTCAAATTTAAGATGTATAGGCAAAGATTTCTTATGCATATTTTTAAATATTAACAACTCCTTATGAGCTCTGTAAGTTTATTATAGAAATTATAGAACTGGTTTAATACCCAGCGTCGTTTTCATGTCTTCCTTTTTTTTAACTTCTGCTCTTTGGGCTCCTCCAACTTTGCAACATGCCTTTGCCTACCTGTTTTTTTAATGCAGTTATAGAAATTATTATATAATTTATAGAAATCTCTCAACTCTTCCACCTTTGATCCCATTTGGATCTATTCTCAAACTCTTGTGGAGGAGATGAGGACAAGAAAAAAAGGTTGGAGTATCCGTAATGAACTGCCCTTTGCAATAGTCTGTCTTTCTGCCATCATTTGGTTATATAGAACTGTAAATCCAAACTTTCAGTCTTACTTGCCATGTTTGGGCCTTGCTAAGACACTCTGTTTTTCTGGGGCTGAGATGTGAAGGTATGAAGGTTAAATTTTTTTCTCCATTTCAGAAGATTGTAGAATTTCATGTCAGACTTTTATGGTCACCTTGTCTATGGCACAAAAATTGCTAATGCCTTCTTTTAGATATGCTGGCTATGTGGCTAATAGGCAAACAGGCAGTAGACATGGCTAATACAGTTGACTAATAAAGAAGTTAAGAGCTTTCACACTGAAATTTGTGAATGTAGCTTTGAAAACTGCCTTTATATCTACCAACTAGTTAGTATGTCTGGAGTTGGAGGCGTTGTTTTACCAAGCAGGCAAAGCTCTACTAACCAGACTTCATAGAACACTGTCACCAGAAAGCTTTAAGAAGAATTGGATGTGTATGATGATTCTCCACTACAGAGAAACATGTTTTGTGTAAGTGTAGTATATGTGCCTCAGGCAGGCATCGGAATGGAGAGTTAGAATTTTTTTTCTTTTATCTGAAAAGCTATTGTCTAAGTATAAGCATTATTGTGTGTCTAACTCCTATGTGGGCTTCACACAATTGAAGGAGGGTTTCTCCTTCTGAAGTCTGAATGATTTTCACACACCACAAATAAAAGCAGCTAGTTAGCTGATTAACTGTTCTTTATGCCCCAACAGTGTTGGGTTTTTGCTCTGAAGTCTGCTAGTCCCTCTAATTTCCAAAACATCAACACAATTATGGGTAGTAAAAGGTAATTTTTAAACTGTATATTAAATAAGTAATACTTTCATTTCTTCAAGGCTATTACACATGGTGTCACTAAACCTTACAAACTTTAGAGTAGCTGGGTTAATCGTGTACTGTTTTCTGACTTTTGGAGGGTTTTGTCAGTGTGCTTGAGGTGGCTGTACCATAGGAGCAGAACAGCTACGTATTACAGATGCATAAAACTAGGCTTCATATCCGTAAGAAGTTACGCTTATCTTGTAAGTGAAGTGATATATCAGGTCTGTAATAACCCGGCATCTGAGATGGGTACTTCTATTATGGAGTTGAAATCCAAATAAATAAAATAACCTGTGCCGTAAGTGTATAATTACAGAAGATTTGAAAGTTGTTTAAAACTGCTACAGAAGCTTCTTGCAACATTAATGATTTCTGGACAATATACTTTGTACAGAATTAATGAGTGGCTAGGGTTATGTGTTTCTTAATTTTGGTTTGGGTCATTTACATGCTCATTAAAGCTTAAAACGTGCTTTTACCTGCCAGCTTGCTTGCCTTTTTTTTTTTTTTTTAACCTGGAAGTCTCCTTTGGCTGAGAATCCCATGCAGTAAATGTACTGGTTTGTGGCCACAGAGTGCCTTGTAAGGTGTGGAGCATTAATGCCTCTGTTTAGGAACGGGCATGAGTGATGCTTTACCACTTGACTGAGCTGGCTGGAACAGATCTTGTCGTGTTCTTCTAATGTGGTTCAGAAGCTTGTTGATGTCAGGCAGCCCATCTTCAGCGAGTCTGAGTGCAACATGTTGCTGTGAGATACTGCTGAGTCTTTTTATCCTTATCTCTGTAAGTGAAATTATGGTCTTAGAACTCTTACCAGAGAAATACAGATTTACAAAAAAGTCGAATAAGAACCTGTATGGAGTATTAAGAACAATGACATTCCAATTTGCAAGTTTTGCACTTGAAAGCCATGGAAGTGTAATTGGTTTGCAACTTCTGTTACTTTACACTGAACTCCAAACAACACTTGGTCTGGAATTGTTTGATTGTTTCTTTTGATTAGAGCTTACATTGTGATTTAGTGGTTCTAGTAAGTGGGATTTTAACATGGGTATTTATGATAGTCATGAGACTTCCTATACGTAGTGCATTGTTCTCAGAACAGTCTTAAATTTTCAAAACTAATACTCCTTTATACTCAGCTTTTCCTGGAAAAACTTACTGATGGAGTAAAGGTTTCCTCTCAAAAAAGTGCAAAGAAGGACTTTGGTAGAGAATAAAAAAGGATCTGATGTCATTAGGAATCTAGATTATGATTCCTTTGTAATAACAATCTGCGAATCATGCATGCCCTCCATGTTTCAAAACATGGTACTGGCACTTGATCCACTTGTATCAGGGAATTTTCAATACCCTATTCAAAATTGTACATTACTGCTCTACTGGCTATACCTGCACGTATTTGAACAATTTGTGGATATTCAGTGTTTCTGTGAACAGAGAAAATTATCCTGCTATTATGGTATGTTAGATAAGTGAATAACCTAGGCTTTGCTTGCCAATGGGAGCAAAAAAAATTGCAGTGGAAGGAGGGTTGCTTTAATGAGATACAAGTTGTATTGGAAAGTAGTATGCGTTAGATTAACGTATAGGCATTGTTCTCTCAGGGACGCAAGGTCCAATTGCAGCTTTTATCACAAATGAAATTAGTTTGATGGGTTGTAGTGAGCGGGTTAGGTAGCAGGCTACAGATCTGAATGTGCTGGCATAGCTATTCGAGACCGTACCATTCAGATTAGTTATTCCTGTTCGATAGGGGATAGCCCCTGTAAACATCTGGGGAGGAAGAGACCCACAGCCCTGATGACTGCGTACAGAAGGGACCTAGTCTCTCTCATTATTCTATGTATTTGCTAGACCAGCATAGTTTTTCGGGTACCAAGGACAGTTTTTTGTTAACTGTATTAACAAACTGCATCACTTTGTGGTTTAGAGTTGGAAACTATTGCAGCTATCGCTTCTATCCTTTTCTCCTCCCAAAATAATTATACTACTTAAATGTTTACTATAGATCTTTTTTGTCTCTGAAATATTGTATGACTTGCATTACAGCAAGCTTGAGTGGTCACAGATTATTGATTTTTAGGTTTTGATAAAAAAACCTTCATCATAACTGTAATATCTCAGATACATGATTTTGGTGTACATTGCCAAGGTAACGGTCTTCAGCAACATGCGATGTATATTCTTCAGTGTACCAATGTGTTGTCTGTTGGAAAGGACTGTTTTTCTAAGAATAACTGCTGTAATTTGTTTAAGCTTACTGACAATGTCACCCTCATTTAGACTGTAATTTATTTCTGGGATGTTTTCTTTAATAATTTTCCTGAGTGCTGCTTTGTTGTTACTGAAGAAATAAAAATGGAAAAAAAATATAAAAAACGTAACAAACTAACTCTTCTCCATTCATCCCTCTAGCTTCTGTCCTGAGCCTGAGCAGGAGGAAACATGCTGTAAAAATCTGGGGACAGAATAGATTCATAAAACAGGATAGGGAAGTAAGATAAGTGCAGCCACGCCTTTTTTGTACCAGAAAGTGATCAAAGTTAGTAGTTGAGAATTTTACCACCAAGATGGCACAGAAAAAACATTATAATTAAGAAAGAGGGCAGTCATGCTTAGAAAGTTGCCTGTTTCAGTGAGCTCGATTCACTGCCATATTCAAACAGGCAATTAATTCCCTATTCTCAGCTCCTGTTGGGTCATTCCTCATGTTTTAGCTTGTTGAGTTTCTGGAAATAGCTTGTTAACTTAACCCCTGGGTATTGTTTTTTTTACAGACACTTGAATGAGAAGCAGTAGGTTAGGACAGAACATTTAGTCAAGAGCCTTTGTTTCATATGTATATACTGTGAATTCCTGCTAGATAACTTCTTCTCTAATTGCTGCATTTGATTAGGCAGTATCCTATATCATGCACATCCAGAAAAGCTCTCTACAATTTCTTTTTCTTCCCTTCTGCTGTTAGTGCCATCTTAAAACAGTTGTTTACCAATTGTTGGTGCTGATGAAATTACGACAATGCAAGTGAGGTTCCACCAGTGAATTTTTCTATATTAGTTTGCTAATTTGTGGTCCATTTGAATTAATCTGGTGGTATCTTTTTCACACCCTTACATTTGAATCTATTACTTTTCTCTTAGAAGTCCTTTCCGCTTGAGGAGTGCTAGTAGAAGGCTCTACAGAGACCACACATGGGCAAAAAGAAATAGTATTCACAAGCAGAGCAAAATCATGCCTAAGTTAATGTCGTAGCCTCTTTGGTGGTCGAGCTTGCATCTAGAAATATAACTACCAGCACTTCCACTACCGTTCTAGAGGTCTTGAACTTTAGCTTTGTACCTTGTACTGGTGTAATGCTTGAACTCTACTGGCAGACAGCTAATGAGTCTAGCACGTGTTTGCATCTGAAACATTTGTTACAAATTCCACCTCAGTATTCCAACTTTTTTTTTGTACTGTTAGGAGGACCTTTCGCTCCACCTGGAGAGCATAAAGGATCCGTTGAATGTTCACTCCTGTAATGCAGGTAGCTGGAGTTCCAGCTTGCCTTTTGGAATGCGCCAGTCTAACTTGTCAATTATGAAGGTTCTCCTCCAAACCGATCTGTTGCCATTGTTTTTGTTACATCTGTGTGCAAAACATGTCAGCGTGAAGAGCTGCAAATTTGCAGGAATTAACGTTGTAGAATACATGACTTCAGTGATAAAAGCGGAGTCAAGTGCTGTCTTTTGTTCCCATATAAGCTTTATGTTTGCACTACAGTCACTTTTTTGTTGAAAGAGCTGTATCAGTTCCTTACAATGACATTTTGTCACGCTGGTTTGTAACTTCCTCAGGTAATTTTGGTTTCTCTGAGTACAGTACATAAGGAGCAGTATACTTTCCACGTAGTTACAAGCGGGCACAGTACGTAAACCTTTTGTGCCATCACTTTTAATTAAGTGATCTGTGTTCGTTGAATGAGGGAAAATGAGTGTGGAGAGCTGTAGCCTTACTTGCTAGTTTTGATGACTTGGAGCCTTGTACTAGAAATATTAAATATAACATTTCTAGCAGTTCTGTGTACATTAGCAGAATCAGTTCCAGATAGGAACAATGAACCATAACTGTCTATCTTAGGTTATGTGTGGTTTGTTTCTTTTTTTTTCAAGTGACTTTAAGAAGACTCTCATACCTTGTGATTAATTGGCCAACTAGGGAAATCTGCCATAGCAATAAATGCAGGTCAAGTAGTCTTTCCTACTAACTAGCATTTGTTGGGAAACCTTTTTTTTTTTTTTTAAGACTATTAAAATGTGCATGAACAACTACCAATTACTTAGTCCAGAGAGAGTTTCTTGCAAAAAAGATTTGGGAATTATCATACAATAATAATAAAAACAGTGACTATGCCACCTAGGCCATGAGCATGTGTGCTCCTAATAACTTCAGGCAGTAGGGTATCTAATTAAATTAATCAATGTGCTTCAATATCCATTCAAATAGTTGATTCCAAATTGAGAAAAGCTAAAATTAATTTGCATGAACTGCAGAGCTGCAAGTCTCAAAGAGGCATTGGATGTCTAGCCACAAGGTTATTTTCTATTCCTGTGAAGTGCTTCTCTTTCTGTGATTTATAGGAAAAAATATTGATAAAGAATCAGCTTTTCCGGAAGAAAATTTTTTCTTATATCTTTTTTTAAAAGGGGGAGTGTCTGCTGTTTAATCACTGCCTGCATCCATGATTCCTGGATGCTGAGAGTTGTTTATGCTTCAGGATACAGCAGCAATGTAATGATCTGTACTGCGACATTAATGTTGATGTTCTTGTCTCTGTCATTTTGCCACTGAAAACAGTGGCTGGAAGTAGATAGCAAAAAAGTGGTGAAATAGAAAACTTGCTGATATTAAGTACCAGTGGCTGATAAAGTGAAGCTACGCTCCCTTGCAGCCAGAAGTGAAGGCTGAAACAAATAACAAACACAAGATCTGCATCTTAAAAGGGAGATGTAAGAGAATAGACGCACCTCCTTCTCTCTTTTTGTTTTGCTTGCTTTTTTCTACCTACTGATGTATTATTCTTCCTGAAAATTCTGTCTTTTCACATCTGAAATGGCAGTAGTTGTACTTCATGGTGCATCTCTGTGTGATTGCTAGTGTTGATTGACTGTTAAGGGGAAAAGGGAGCTGCAGAGAAATGGTATGGTAGTGTTGGGTATCTAGTGGTGTGGATTCTAGATGAAAGTGGGAAAGCACATTGTTCCAAAACAGAGGTGATAGAAGGAAGAAAAATCATAACTAAAAGATAAAATGTATGTCGACTTGTAATTAAAGACATATGCAGTGAATATCCTTTGGAGTTCCCCTAGAGATAATTTTTCTTGGGACAGAAATTTGGTCCTATGAGATTAACACGTTCTGATGTCCCTAGATCTTCTTTTATCTCTATCAGTGATGACTGATATGTGTGTTTTGGGGCTTCACGCCCCACTAGATCCTCTGCCCCACCTCTCCACCCCCCCAACTACTTTCTGAAGATCCTTCAGCAGCTGGAATTCCTGTGCTAGAATTCATTCCACTACTTCTCTTGTTTCTAGAAATGCACTGTGGAATAGTCATTAATGAACAAAAGATGAGCAGGGTACAGTTGCTGCTTTCCAGATTTCTGGCATAATCTCTGTTTTTTCAAATCAGTTCTCTGGTTTTATGATCCCACACTATGCAGAACATTTTACCCTGAAATAAATGGGAATGATTTGGGGACCATTTCTGTGTTTAGCACATACTTAAAGGTAAGAGCCTGTACTTGGGGACTGGAAACAGCTGAGTAAGGCTGAGTTATTTGCTTGGTAGTTGGGATGAGCTTTCAGCTTCTGTGGTCCTTCTGCTGCGTACTCTGTAGTGTAGCACCTTGCACAAAGATTGAACCACTGCTGGGAACTACATTTTTGAATGAGGCACAGAGCAGAAGGATTTCAGAAGCAGGGATGATGTATCAATTACATGTATCGTTAGAGCTGAAGGAGACTGGAACGTGATCAAAAAGTGGTGGCAAGAGCTTAGGATTTGTGGCAGCAGGATGGCAACAGCGTGAGGCTGGAGTAAAATCCAGAATGCAGTGGGGCTTTAGATCAAGTTGTGAAAACTTTAGAAGCCACTGTTCTTTAGTAACTACTCTTGTATAGTCTCCTCCAGATATGGTTATTTACACTTGGTTGAAGAAATTGTGGTGGACAGAAATATCCACGTAATTGAAGGATGGAAAATCTTTTTCCACTTCTGAAAGTTTTTATTACTTTTCCACATTTTTGAGAGAAGTTGTTCATGAAGAATGATTTTTAAATGTCATCGTTATACAGTGTTTTCTGAGGAAAAACAAACTTGAAACAAAATCTATCAAATCACATGGAAATCTTGTGGTTCTATGTGGATGTTTTCTTACAAAGCATAAGCACGTGTTGTGTTCATTGGCAAGCTTGTCTTGATTGGAAAACCCAAAGGAATATGAGCTTTGTTTCCAGAAAAACAGTTAATTTATGTTTCTTTTTATTGAACTAATGTGTAATTTGTGAGGCTGCCTGGGTTTAGGTGTGAAATCAGATGAACTTCAGTAGTTCCAGTTACATTACACTGTGGCTAATGCCAAAGACACCCTGTGAAATGAAATTGCTGAATTTCACACAGCGCATGTACATAAGAAAAAGAAAAAGGGACTTCACTTGACAGCTAGTAGAGAAAAATCTGCATTTCTCTTGTTCTAGCAGCAACAGAATAAAGGATTTCTTTTCAAAGTAGTATTATGTGGATATTAAATAAAACCCAACCATTTAATTCTGTGTTCTAAAGTGGCTTAGTGCCTTGCCTATAAGATTCTGCCAATAAATTCAAACTGGATCAGATACAGCTTGCAAAATCTTTCAACCATTTTGCTATCATTACAGAGACTGATGCAGTATTTCTGAGACTCCTTTTTTTTTTTTGCTTTAATTAATTTTTTCAATTGCAGCATGATTAAGGTTATAAAGAATTTCAGCCTGAATGTCTATGTTTTTCCTAAAAATAGCTGTCAGAGAACAAGATTAACGTTTACCATAATGTACACAGTGATAAGAAGTTAATGATTAAAAATAAGGCTTTGTCATGGTGACTATTTTGGGAATTTGTTCTATTTTGTCAATCTGTTTTCCTCAGAGTTATGTAAGTCAGCTGGACTTCAAGAAAGAGGATTGATGAATTCCAGCAAATCCATGTCCTGTGTGTGTTTCTTTTCCTGTAAATGGCCAATATTGGCCACATGTTGGTATAGACAAATGAAGAAAACCAAAGATGTGGTAGGCTCAGGTTGTTCACAATTCTAACAGACGTAATGAATCAGAGAAGGGTCAGTGCAACAGGCATCAAGCTTGTTATAACTCACTTGATGCATGGCAGACAATTAAATGATCCCCATACAAGTCTGGGCATGCAGCTTGGTTTCTGTTTGTGGTTTCTACATTCCAATGATCTGATAATTAACCTGTTTCTTTAATAATAGTAGTTTATACAGAATCTCCTGAAGCTCTGCTTGAGGAGATGTGAAAATCACAGAATCATCTGGTTGGAAGAGACCTTTAAGATCGAGTCGAACTGTTCACCCTCCACTGCCAGGGTCCCTAAACCATGTCCCTCAGCACCACATCTACACATCTTTTAAACACTTCCAGGGATGGAGATTCCACCACCTCCCTGGGCAGCCTGTTCCAGTGCTTTACAATCCTCTCTGTAAAGAAATTTTTCCTGATATCCAACCTAAATTTCCCCTGGCACAACTTGAGGCCATTTCCTCTAGTCCTGTCACTTGTTATAGGAGAGAAGAGACCAACCCCTCCTTTCGGGTAGTTGTAGAGAGCAATAAGGTCTCCCCTGAGTCTCCTCCAAGCTAAACAACTCCAGTTCCCATAGCTCCTCTTCAAGACTTGTTCTCTAGACCCTTCCCGAGCTTCGTTGCGCTCCTCTGGACACGCTCCAGCACCTCAACGTCCTTCTTGAAGTGAGGGACCCAAAACTGGGCACAGTATTTGAGATGTGGTCTCACAAGTGCCAAGTACCAGGGGACAATCACTTCCCTCCTCCTACTGAAAAGCTGTTGAAAGCCTGCGTGAAAGGAGTATGTGCACGAGGTGTGTGTCTCTCTAAGTGTTGTTGCATGCCTGTGCTGTGATCTGCTGTTAGTTTGATACCTGGCATATATGTATCTTATGTACTTACTGAGTTATGGTACAGCACGTGCTTTTATTTTCTGGTATGGATTTGGTATTTAGAGGTTATTCAAGCTGTGTAGCATTAGGTTTCCATTTATATTTGGGGTGTAAATTCCTAAGGTTGATAAATACTTTGGGATGCTAAGCCATGGATTTTTTGTAATCTGAGCGATTTGGGACCTAACTTTCTGTTAAGGCCAGGTTGGAACTAGGCACATAAAGGGCGGACTTTCTGTTTATACGTAATATTTTTATTCCTATTGTAGGTGAATTCTGCACCTTTATGTCAATATTATTATATTCTGTTAACTCTTGATTCATGCGTAATGTTACTTTTGTCTATGATGCCTGAGAGTTGTATGGAGGGGTCATAGTACCTAAAGGATCACCTAGCTTCTTGCTTGAAATAAGAACACTGCACAGTTGATAAATAGACTCATATTGCCTTTGCTGTGGTTTCGAGCAAACCTTATATCAAATTCCTGAAGGGAATGGAAACACATGCTATGTCCCTTGTCAAGCATTCCTCTCAAGAAAGGATATCCAATAACTGTATAAAAGCATGTGCAGAATTATTGCAAGCCTTCTGGGTCTGCTCCACCAAAGCTGTTAGTGTTCAAGCACCTTGTTTTTCGGATTGTAAATCTGCCTGAAAGTTGTATTTGAAGGACAGGGTTAAACACAGAAGCTGAAAGAGCTACCGGTGTATCCGTGTAGTGCAAGTGTAAGTGAATCCCTACACGTGCAAGGTTGGTCTAGGTGAAAAGTCTAAGTAGAAACACAGGATTGGGACTGTTTGATAGGGATGACAATTTGCACTGCTGCTAATCCATCTGTGCTGAGCTTTTATGGTACAGAGGTTACCTAGAAAAACCAAATCAGTCGTCTTCCCCCAAAGTAACTAAAAATAACTTTTACGAAACCCCTGAGATACTAAGTTTATAAGTTAGTCTTTGATCTCTAAATTTATTTATCCATTCATTTGTTCTGTATAGGGGGAAGGAGTATTGAAATTTCTTCTGTATAACTCTTCAAGTTCAACTGATACTTTTTTTGAGTTCACATTTTTTCAAAGGAGAGAGAGGATGCTCAGGCAATTTCACAACACTTTGTATTTAATTTAGGATGAGCTGTAAAAAACATTAAGTCCACACCTTTTCTATCTCTGCTTTTTCTGTCACCTCTGTAAGAATTGTACTAAAGTGCACCTTGAAACATGTTTTATAGCATTAGCATTTGTAGGAATTTAGGGGTCATGATCTATAGGATGTTGAGAGATGTGTTTAACAAATCTGTCAAAAAAAAAAAAAAAAAAAGGCTAGAACACCAGAAGCCATGCAACTGAATGTGTTAGGATGTGCTAAGCACCACTGAAAGGAATCAAATGGGAACAGGACCTGAACGGACCCCCTTCTAGTTCCTGTTTTTCTGAATTATTATAAATGCATTATGTCAGGTGTGAAACCTGCATTTTTGTTACAGAAGGAGATACTGTTGTAGAAAAAGACAACGTGGAAAAGCATGTAGGTAACCTAGGGCTGTTAGAAAAATACTAAGCCAGATTTCATAAAACCAGAGAAATTTTGACTACTTCGTGATGCCATTTAGTTACAAACAGATGTAGAACCACCTAGCAATGTTTTTTCTTTTTGTTTTCTGGGTTTTTTTTAAGAAGTGCATAACCATATAATTTCCAGTGACTTTGAAATGACTCGTTGAAACCAATGAAATGTTTATTTTAAGATGCCAAGTATTTTAAAGAGCTGTTGAAAACCTGGGACTTACATTCCGATGGCATTTGTCCATTTTTAAAAAGGTACTGTGAGTGTGAAGATTGTTGTGGCTCGCTCTTTTAAACAGAATTAAAAGGAGAAAATACTGAATACATTTTGAAGAGAGGTTGAATGAGGAAACCTGACCTGATGCCAGTGCTCTGCTTTAGTGAGGTGAATGATGCCTCTCAAAAGCAATGTGCTCTTGCTTTGCCACTGGGCATTAGTGATTGAGAGTTTTCTACCTGAAAAGCTGTGGTGTGTGTTTAGTGTAGTTGGAATGGACACCTAGCTGGTACCTGGAGTAGAGGAAAGCTGGTTTCCCATTTGCTTTTTTTATGAGAGTAAAATGTCTGTTTCCTGGTGCTGATGTGGAGAGCAGTGAATGTTCTTCACAAGTGATCAGAATAAAGCCTGTGTAAAGGGGAGCTGATTTTCACTCTAGTTGTTCTGGGTCTGCGAAGCTAGTGCCCTGGGATATTGATTCTTGCTAGTAGGTGTCACTTTTTGTTAGTCTCATTAACAACAGTTCTTTCCCCCTAAACACGGTTTTATCCTCTTTGATCAGAAAACTGTATGTCTTGGCCCAGTTTCAGCGAACGCCTACGTATCTGCTGTTGAACACTTTAGTCTCCTCCTCTCTCTTTAAACTCATGTTTTCAAAGTGCACGAAGGAGAACAATTTTTATCATCAATAGTGGAAGGAAGCTAAGCAGCAGATGTATTCACACAAGTACCTTGTATTGGTTATAAATAAAATTTTAATCATTAAGAAAACAGCACTTTTCATGTAAAAGATGCTTGAAGAGCTATGCTATTTTTTAAAATTTCCTCAGTTTATCACCCTATTTTTAAACCCATACATGCATCTGAAATGACCCTTGCTCCGAGAATCTCACAGTATACTTGTTCAAGCTTTGGTTAATTGTTCCTTATATACGGGTTTCAGATCTTGGTGTCATCCTGATTTTGATTTTAACTGTGCAGTAAGAATATGAGATCAGCATAATGCTTTTCCACACTTTGAGGTTCAATGTTTATAACCCTTGTGTTAGCAATGTTCTGTTTATAACTAATGGAATCAGTATGTTGGTCTTTATTCATCATGTCTGTGCAGTTTGTAATAACGTACGTAATCATTGTAGGCTCATGTTGCTTAAGTTGTATTCTTGCATTTCATTCAAACATTACATATACAATAGGAAGAGATAGGCAGAAGTGTTTGGAAAATTGAGAAGTTAAATTTCAACGCTTCAACTTTCCTCCAGATGTCAGTGCATCTTTTAATTTTGGAAATCAGAAAAAGGTTTCTTGAGTTCCTCCTTCTTCCTACATGCCTGTTTCTGAATTATCCGAAGTCAAGTAGAAATATCTCTGTGCTGTGAATCATGGCTCTGGTATGTTAAGGATGGGGCATTTGAGGTGATAGAAACATTACTTAGACAAATATTCTGGTTGTTAGGAGGGGGAATTACTTTTTTCTTTTCAATGAAATTTCAGTTGATGTTTTTTCTCTGAACTCAAAACTTTCCAACATGTCTTGCTCTAAATGTACAGCTGTGAACAGCTGGTGACATGGCTTAACCATACATTAGGTATTAGTGGTACTTCATCCTAAGTATTGGTTTTCATACATTTTCTTCTTTACATGTTTGTGGAAATTGTGAATTCTACTTACTTCCCTGTAAATAAATTGTCTAGGGAATGAAATTCATAATGTTCAGTGTTGAAGCAGTTATGCAGTGTCTCTCCCACTGAACTGGATGTCCATGTTTGCAAATGCACAGCAGAGGTAATACCGCAAATCCTTTGGGAAAATCCCTTGAAGCGAGAAGGAATTTCGCGTTTCTAGGTGTAGTTTGTAAAGAAATTTTACAAACAGATGCCTACCTGAAATTACGTGTGCTTTCAGTGGAACAAGGGCAACACCAGCTGTATGCAGAGCATGTTCAGAAGGGAAAAGGAGGTTCATTCATGTCAAACATGCCTTTGAACTGAGCTGATAGTCACTGTGGAAAAAGAACTGCAGCTGGAAACAAAAAGGAGATAAAGTTTGGCACAAAATGGCAGGATATGGTTTTTGGAATAAAGAATTTAAATAGGAATGTTAGGACTTTAAAAGCATCGCTGAATTTTCAAAGCTAACAACTGTGTAATGAGGACTGTGTATGCTCTTTGTGAATTGGTATCTCTTAGTTATAGGGTACTGTAAATAATGTTAATGTGAATGACACAGATAATATTTTACTGGTTGCTAAGGGAACCTTATTCACTGGGTTTCATCGTTGTTGTTGTTAAAGTTGGCATGTATTTTAGAATGATCTGGACAAATGAGCATGCTGTTACCAGACAAGCTTTTCTCTGCAGATCATCCAGAAAGCTTGTTAGAAAAATACTTCATTACTTGGATTTCTTGATACAGTCACTGACAAATCTTGAACTTTTGGATCCTTATTACATTTCTTTACCCCTAATTACACCATGATAATAACTTGAGAAAATTTTGAAAGAGGTAAATCATAGATTTGCATTGGGTTTTATCGGTTTCTAAATACTTGATGAAGAGAGCTGATTTGTCAGTTGTGGTAGAGTGTTCATTATGGTAGTGCAATTCATTACTGCTTGTTCTAGAAGGTGTGTAACTGGCTATTGTGCTCATAATTTATACAGGATATCCACAGGAATCAGTCCTTATCATTGCACAAGGCATTGTACAGACTGGCTTTTCTTGTTGAAAACTGCATCCAGACAGATATCTTCATTGCTTCTTTATACTTCTAAGAAGGAACAGTGTGCTGGCAAATAATTGTTACTTTCAGAAAAATTTCCATGAATATGACTGCTCTGAGCATCTGTGTTGCTTTTGTCTGGAGTGTAGCTGCGTATTAGAAGAAACCTCTCACATCAAACTGACTTTTGATGGCACTTCTCTTGCAGTCTTCTGCTTGAAGTGGGTTTCTTTTTAGCATCAGGAGTTGGTCTTCTGTTGCTGCAAAAAAAAGATCTCTCTAGCACGAAAAAGATTTCCTGTCTTTTTACCTCTGATGCTTTGCCGTATAGAACTATTCTGTGACTGAACAGACTGTTTCTTGGTACTGTAACTTGGCCCAGTTTCCTGCAAGAAAAAGAAAATTGTCAGTGCCTTGTTAGGGTGAATCTTGTACCTTGCAGCATAGCATACTTGCAAAAACATTCCTGTAGTTGACGTGTCCAGCATGGTACCAAGGGCATAGGAACTACTGTTAGAGGTGTGATCTCTTTTTTTAAAAAAAATGCTCTCATCAGAGGTGGGGGATTACTAAGGGTCTTAGTTATGCAGCCACTGCCTCTAAATACACAGGCTTGCTGGTTCAGTTACGTATCAGTATATCAGTAGATATGTAATGGACTCATTTCATTAAACTGGAAGTACATCTCCTATATACAGTTCATGTTGAGAAGAAGCTTTTTATTTAAGGATTAAGGTGTTGCCACTGCAAAGCACTAAAATTTTATTATTTAAGTTCTGAGAGGTCTGAAGATGTTTATGGGCCAGATCACAGATGTCTGGCTGGAATCTATCTGCACAAAGATTTCTTCTGGTTTTCTCTGTGAAATACATAGCAAGATTTGGCCTGTCAGTTCAGTTCCTGACACACAGATGCCCATGTTATAGAAGCCAGCAGCATTCTTGGTATCAGTTGGCTGTCTCGTTAGTGTTCGTAGCTGCAGGCTGTGGGAAATCACCCAGTGGAGACTATGCTTCATTTAGAACTAATCATCATTAATTTTCAGAGGGAAAAATGTTCTTGTGGCTAAAATACAGGACTTGAGTTTTAGATTATCTCACTCTAGATCTAGGGTTCTGTTCCTTAGGGGCAAGTCCCTTGCCTCCCTGCTTTTGCTTTTTAGTCTCTAAGAAATGAGAGCTGCTTGCTGAAAACTTACGTCATCAGGTTTGTTTGTAACTGGAGTTAAGCTGAGGCAAGACACACCTCTACTTCCTTGTCCTCTCACCTGGCAGCTTCAAGTGCAGAACACCTACATAGAAATGGTACCGTGTAAAGTCATTTACTGTGGGAGTTGTCAGGGTAGAAGAAACCATTGTAAACATGTCTACCTGTAATGCATTTTACTTCAAAGTGTTTACATAATTAAAACGATGTTAAGGTTGTTATTTGTAGTGTTTCTTTCCATTTAATATCCCAGCCTTTTATGTAACCTGTGCAAAACCAAAACAAAACCCGACAACAAAAGCCCCCGGCTGTTAGGATGTTAGAGAAATGTTCAAAGTCATAAATACAAAGCTTTATGGATGCTCCCTCCTCAACAGATGAAGTTTAACTCTGCTGCCTTTTAGAAGAACTTTTATCATAGCTGTTTTAGAGAGAGGTGTTCGGTTTTCAGGACCTATAGTCTTGATTATTTTGGGGACATGTGGCAGCATGAACACAAGGGTTGTGCTCTTCTGCTTATGATTCAAGGAATATAGGGAATAAGCAGGTGGAAGCAAGAATAGGACTTCTTCATCATCATTAAATTTGGGGAGGAAATCTGTGGTATTTAGGCAGGTTAATGGAGGGGAAATAATCTTGTACAACACTGTTCTTCCTGTTCCCCTTCTTCTTCCCATGTCTCCTCTTTAAAGCTTTTCTACTTGCTTTTTACCCTCTCTTGCCTATATAAGTGTAAAGAAATGAAATAGTCTTAATGACATGTATTTAAAAATCTACTTTATAAATCCATTTGTTCACATTGATCTTCTATTCACATAACTCACAGCCTTAGAATACTCCAGCTCTAGACTGCAGAACAGCCAACTAGTTATGCCTGATTCTTGTACTCTTTTTTTTAACCAATCCTTCATTTATTTTACTTCATTCTGTACGCTCTCTGAACACAACTTTGGAAGCTAATAAATTAATATTTGAGCTGTTTAGCAGTCTGTTCCACTGCAGCCCTTATGTCTTCGTCTGTACAATATCCTGGAAGACTTTATGTGCGGAATAAACAGCCTTTGCAGTACATGATTTCAAAGCCTGAGTGCTCTGCTACTTTACTGAATGCAGTAAATTTTAGGATAGATTGTAATCCCATTCATGCTTTGGCTTTTAGAATGCCTAACAACTTTTAGAAACTACAAATCATTACATAAATGCAATGGAATAGCAGTGTACTGATAGCGTAGATGTTTTATTGTGCAACGAATTTATACGTCTGTGTAATTCTGCTATAAATACACATCTGCCAAATATTCTTTAACTTAATGGAGTACACAGAACTTTACCCTATTAATTCATTTTGTACTTAAAACAATCATGTTTTAATATGAGCTGATTGAAGTTGCGTAGTCTGTTGTAAAAGAATCATTGGATTCCTTAAAAGCTTTTCACAGCAACGTATACTAAACCATATATTAAAAATAAAGATTTTGTGTAGGAATACATCTAGCATGCTAATAATAGCTTGAAGGGCAGCATTAAGATGACTTCTTAATTTAGAAGCTTGCTCAGTACTGATGGAAACTCATGAAATAGGTCACATGGGGGAGAATCCAGTATGCTTCTAATCAACTGAATGCCTTGTAGTCCAGACAAATGAACTACCAGTATTTCCACTGGTCTTGGCAAAGGTGCGTGATGTAGAGTTACTGTTACTCGCCTGTCGAAGACTTAAGTTTTCCTTGAGCCTGCCTTCCATCTGGAATTTTAGGTAAATTGCAAAGATTATGGCACTGGTCACATGGGCCTGGTCTTTAAGTGTCCAGCCGTAGACAGGCTCTGCAATGTAAAGGTGGATCACAGCTTCTAAGTAATTTTTTCAGTAAAACATTTGTGTTCTCAGCTTCGTCTTACTGAAGTTTTATGTGTTCAGCCCATGGAGAAATAAATCCACTTGAGATGTTCAGTGAGTATTCTGACTTGAGACTCAGATCTATGCTGCTGTACTCGAGTATCTATCTCAGTTTGCAAATGACATGGAGTCGTATTTTTGTGTTTTAATACAGAAGGTTCTCAATTGTGTTGAGCTATAATGAAAACAGGAGGCTGAAACACAACCTGTGTTCTTCCTGAGCTATTGTGTACGTTGGTTTCCTCTATGGTGCCTCATTTCAGAGCACTGGCGTAGTTATTTTAGTGTAGCCAGCTATGAACTGAAATAATTGCAAATATTAACTTTAATAGTTGTGTGTGAATTCTCCTCAATGCGTGCATTTCTGTCCAGTGCCAAATGTCACGTCAAGGTACACAGCTTACTTCCATGAGAGCTAGAAAAGAAACGGGTATAGCATTTCCAAGCAAAGTGGAGAAGTGCCCAGCATGTGAGCGGTTTTCTATTTTACCCTTTTCTTCAGTAAATAAAATATACAAATCTTAACATTTTGAGGCCACTCAAACACTGCTGGGATTCTATATATGTGTGTGTGTCTGGGAACAGTTTCAATATCATTTTTTAAATCGTTATCATCAGTTGTAGCTTCTGCAGTGTGACAAGGTCCAGGGCAGTTCCTGTCACATGTTTCCTGAACACAAAACTTCGTCACTCTTTATCAAGGGCTAATAACCCAAACTGGCTCTGCAGCCCGGCAGCCTAGCAGAGTCTCTTCACAAAATACTTTGCTCTGGAAAACCTTAACAACTTTTGTTATCCTTTGTTGTGACCTTCACTCCTTGAAGTTAATTTACATTAATTACTGAGTTTAGTCACTTAGATGCTGATCTCGCAAACGTACTTACATTTTTTGGTTTATCTATTTGAGCGTAGAGGTGTTGAACTGTCTGAACCAATGTGGGTGTTAAGATATATGTGTGTGTTTGCAAGTTAAGGTTCTTGGTGGCTGCTGCTGAAATAGCAGGTTGGGTCACATTGTAAATTCTAACTCTGGGAATTGGTAAAGTGTATGACTGCTCATGTAAGGTTACCAGTTCAAGTTCTTCCTCCAGCAGTACTCACCTGCAGGTATTTCTGACCATTCTGGCCAAGAATTAATGAGCCTGCAACTTTGCTATGAATTGTCTCCTCCACTTTAGGCCTTTAGGTTATGCTGAAGGACGCAGGAAGCCTGGCATAAGGGTCCTGAAATTGGACTAGAGGACTTGTTTTCAGTCTTTTCCGATACCTTTCATGGCTTCTTAAGGAAAATATGCTTTTTTCTATTTCTCATCCGTCATGCAATTATTATAACTCTTGAAGCTGGTAGTTCTACTGCTCCTATTTGCACTGCTGATTGAGCTTGTTACTCAGCTCCTCCATGCCTGACAGCTCTCCCCTGTAGGATGTGTATTGTAAGACTGCTTAGATGAATAAACTGGTTTTAAAATTCAAGGTTGGGTGATTGTACTATGGAAAGCCAACTCAGGTACAACCACTGCATACAAAATCTTTTAGTACGAAGTAGCAGATTACTTGGACAAGATTATGCAAATGCAAAGTATGTACTTTGCAAAATACAATTACAAAATTTGCCCTAAATTTCTCTGCAGATTTGGGACCCAGAGTGGATTTCAGAAGACTGCAAAGCATAAGTTATCAAAGAATCTTAAGTACTTGGAACAATTGAGTGCTGCTGGGGATGGGGGTGGTTTTTTATTTATTTTTTTAAGTTAATTCAACTCTGGAAAGATTTGGCACTTGGGCATTTTGAGGAAATGGCGTTCAACTTTTAGTCATGATATTACATTAATCATATATATCGTACATTGCTCAAAGCTCAAAAATATCAGAGATGGTAAATGGATGACTGATGTCTGCTTCACCCCAAGTTTCACAGAGTTGGAAGAGACCTCTTAAGATCATCAAGTCCCACGCCCCTGCTCAGGCAGGGTCAGAGAGCACATTGCCTGTGACTGCCCAGTTGGGTTTTCAGTATATTTCTGAGAGACCCTTACATGACAAAAAAACAAACAAAAAAGTATTTTCTTGTGTTCAGATAGAATTTCATGTGTCTTAATTTACGATTGTTGCTTTTCATCCTTTTGGAGAAAAAGCAATTATGAATTCAAATCTAGAAAATACAGTTCTAGGAAGTGACATATTCCTATCAGCCTGACTTGTTTGTTTAAACCAGACAGAGCTGTTTCAGAATTTTAGTCAAAGTTTTTAGGAAAACACATCCTATTCTAAGAACAGCAGATCAAATATTGAAGGTAGAAATCTAATTCTTTCACTGTCCTGATGCAAGACTTTGATTGCTTTGTGGTTTTATGCCTCATTTCTCTATATTTAATAAAAGGATAATGAACCTTTTCCTTCCTTTGTGAACATCTTCTAGATATTCTTAGGTGAAAAGTCCTACACCAGTACCAAATGCTGGTGTGTTTCATGACATATTAAGTGATGCTTTGGGCATGTTCCCTGGTTTTATTGAGTCACTGCTTTGGGATGGTTTTTTTACTTGTCTTGTTAGTGGATTAATTGACTTGACAAAATTTATCTCCTGAAGTGCTGGTCCTTAATACTTCCAGTAAATATGTTGAGCCCTTCTCCTTTTTAGTGGGAGCTATTTTGTGTCTAGAAGATTTTGTATAAATGAGATGATAAAGACTCACTACAGAGAAGATGTGCTTTTGTGCTTCTGTTTTGTCTGAGTTACTTCAGCTGTACTTGGGCTCTGACAGGGCATGTGATTTGTCTTCTAGGCTTGTGGTGTTCTTGAGCCACATTTGTTAGCTCCTTTGAAGTGCTAAATTTTTCCTAGTGGGTACATTAAACTAGGAGGGCTTTTTTCTTTCTTTTTGAGGAATATATTGAGAGTGTGAGTGTCATCTTAATGAGGTATGTCTATGTAAATGTTAACAGCATTAAGTGTGCAGCCAGGATATAAACACCTCACTTAAATCAATAAATTGTAATTAATAGAGGTCAGTAGGTCTTGGTTCTTCTTTAGCCCTAAGAAAGCCCCTATATATTCTCCTCCTCTACCAGTACAAAGAAAAATCAGCTGAGAAAATTCAGACTTACAATATGTTCTTTCTTGCCTGCTCATCAGTGTATGAAAATGACAAGATAGATGTATTTCTTGCATTCTTTATCTAGCTTTAAAGGATATATTTCACTTCAAATAATGTCTGGCTCATCTAGTCTATCACATGTGAGTAATTCTTTTTACTATGCAGAGCATATGTTTCTTCTGTCTGCAAAAAGTTCTGTGGATTTTAGTTCCTTCCTCTTTTCCCAGCTTTATGCTGCCCCCAGTTATAAGAAAGCAGAGGTCATACAAAGTGACTCTTCAGAGTTTGTCTACTGTCGCAGTTATAAGCCTCACACTTTCACTCCCTGCTTCTCAGCTTTCACAGTTTACCTGTGAGATTCAGGATTTCTCAGACACAAAAATGTCAGAGTGACAGTTTGGCTTAGTGTCAAAGTGTTGTGGATTCTAGACTTGAGCTGTCAGACTATAGTCCAAAAGGAAATGGAATTATTATTCCTCCACTTAAGATGGCAGATCATAGATATTTGCCCGTGTCTGGTTCTCTTTGTGTCAAAATATATGCCTCATCCATGTATAAATATTTCACACACAAGTACTGAACATTGCTGTTAGAACTGAACTTGACCTAAATTCCTGCCAAGGAAATTTGCCCCACTGAGCTCCTTACGAACTAGCTTAGTCCGTCATGGAAAGGAAGTCATTTGGGGTGTATCATTGCTGCAATGTAAATACAAGTTAGGGAATATCTGAGAATTTCTAGAGAGCAAGTGGCAAGGGAGGCGTGTAAAGGAGCTCCCACACAGAGATATTTAGAAGTAGATCAGTGTAGACGCCCAAGCACATGCTGGGAAGTCTGTTCACATAATTCCATGTCCTGTGTTGTTTTTTCTGGGGGAAAGTAGCGTTGGAAGAGCTGTCTGGTATCCTTCATACAGTGCAGAAGCATGGGTGCTGGTTAGTGGGGAGAACAGGTTAAGCAAGCACCATTCGACTGCCCGATCACTGGCCAGTGTCTCTTCTCCCCAGCAACACCAGCATTACGATGTTCAGTGTTGTTCTCCCTTCTTCTGCTTTTGTATTACCTGATCATCCTACCATCACGTATTGCACCAGTGTTTCCTTAAGAGTCCAGCTGCCAGAGACTATTCCCTACGGAACCTCAGTGACACTCTGCTCATCCACAGGGTCCTGTGAATGGCATCCCCAGTGGGCCAAGGCAGAGTTCGGCTCTTTTGGAATGCATCATTGTTCCAAAATACCTCAGCCACTTGATCAATGAGATGCTAATCTATTAGCATGAGTGTCTTTGCTGCATCTTCCCAAATAGTTATATTTTCAATTGTCATCATCGCTGCCTTCCTCAGAGTAGTGCAACTTGATTGACAAGGAGCGAGGAAAAGGATTAATGATCAGGTGTTCGGTCTTGTAGGTAAAGTGGCTTTTCAGCTTCTGAAATATCAGCATCTACTCTGTCTGCTGAGCCTAATGACTGTGCTCCTGCCTTCTGTCCTTCTTACTGCATATACTTTCTCTTCCTGTACAAATGTGTTTTCTTTAAGTCCTTGCACGTATCCTCTCTTTATTACATTAATTTTTGAGGGGAAAAATTGTTTTGCTGCCTATTGAACTTGGTCACTTTCAGACTGCTGGCGATTAGCAGAGCATGGTAGTAAGTGATAGGTGATCAAATTCTGAAACAATGAGAGAGGCATGTGACGTATAATGATGGCGTATGTCTGCATCTTTTATCAGCATAGTTTTATCCCATGACTTTTGAAAATACTGCTTTTAATGTGGTTCCGTAGAGGAATTTCTCTATGGGAAGAAACAGCTGTCAAACAGAGCGCTTAGCGGGCAGGTGATTACAAAATTGATTTGTGCTTAAGGAGAACTAATGGACTTGGGCTTCCTGCAGTTCTTACGTTAGTCTCTTACACTACAGCACCGTATTCCTTATTTTCCCAGCTCTCCTGAAGTGTTAACAGGCTCGTGCATTTCCCACCTCCAATTGCTGCTGCTTCCACAGCATTCTCAAACCCTTCCCGTGTTCTAGCTGAACAATAGATAACAAACACCATTAATTAATTCCAGTTAGTTAATTGTTGATAGGTTGAAGAGAGAACCATTGAGCTGCCCTGGCAAGGCACACTAATTTTGATATTATATCTCTATCACTGTGCTAATTCCCTGTCCCTTCCCCCCACACCCCCAATCAGGAATTTAATGGTCTGTGAAGCTGTGCTTTTGTCATATTGGTTATAATTGGTCAATCAGCTCGAAAGTTATCAAGTATGACTGACATCCAACAGTGTCACGGGTGCTTAAACTGCCAATTTGCACTTCACAGTGTGATTGTGTCAGCTGTCTTGTCTTAGAAAAGCAGGCAAAAAATCTAAAATGCCCTTCTAACATCATCTAGAGACAGACAGTTTGTGGTGAATAGTTAAGGCTATTTTTGTAGTATCTCTAAAACCCTTTACTCTGCTGGGTTGCTGGTCTGAGATAGACATCAGGGCATGGATAGGTAGTCACCTGTGATATCATTATCCCATTAACAAGTTCACCCTGGTCACAGTTTGAATGCTGTTACACTGTGAATGTAACCAAATAATTGAGAGAGCAGCTGAAAAAAATCACCCTGCTGAAATGTGGTGTCACATTTCAGGGCCAGGATCATATGCAAAAGTAAAATGGCCTTCAACTGAACATCGGTAACTTTGTGTTAAAGAAGAAAACTTCCTCAGCTGTGTTTATTCAACCATCTACCATGTGTGTAGTCCAGTCATTGCTAGTGTGTGCTAGCTACACAGTTAATCTTCTTCTTAGTTGTTGGTTGATTACTGAAGCAGTTAAAACCAATATAATGTACAGTGCTGCAAAAATCAGTCTTGATTAGAAAGTTAATTATGGATTTGTCTGGACAGACAGTCAAAGGTTTTACTGTGTCCAATACTTTAGCAAAACAATTAGTTTTAATTTCTGTTTTCTTTTAATTTGCACAAGGCCACACATTTTGGATAATTACTCAAACCGTGTAACGGAAGTAATTTACATTTCCTGACTCCTCTTGTGTGACAGTCCATGAGGATTTTTTCCTACTGGGTAAGGTGAAGTCCAGCCATTGATCTTCTGTGTATAATGGTTCTCTGTGCCCTTCTCTTACTGTTGTGCTGGCGTGTTCCTGCCACTCTGCCTCATGCAGCTGCTGGGTGTCTTCTCTCACATGCAGTGTCAGGGGTGCTTGAGCTGTCTTTAGAGTTAGTTACCCGGTTTATGATCCTGTCTCTCTTTCAGAAAGGAAATGGCAGAGGTGTCAAGGTGGGGGTGAGTGTCTCTTGCACGGGTCCCTATAGTAAGGTTGAGCAAAGCATGGTATAGATGGGTAGGAGTATTTGGATGAATCGCGTAGCGTATCCTTGAGCCTATGGGTATCAGCAACTGAGGGTGTGACTAATGTGTTGCGATATACGTGGTGGCATAGAACAAACATAAAGGAATGTATTCTTGGGAAATTTTGCTATAGCCATAATTGAAAATGTCTGAAAAGAAATAGATTTAATTCTTCCCTACATTTTAAACGAGCTAACAAAAAAGTGTGTTTTTGAGTGACTAAGCTCTTCCAAAAGCATTATATTTTAAAAAAAAAAAAAAAAGGAGCTTTATTTGGGGTCTCTAATGCATGCACACACTTATCTTGTTCTTGTATCGGTATGGGTTATATACAGCATTTCCTCTGTCTCTGGTTCCTTTAGAGAAATTTAGCTTCTCAAGAAATGTGTTGAGGAAGCAGTAGGACTTGGCTGCTTTTAAAATGTCTTGTTGACTTTCTTTTTGTTTCTGCTTTTCTTTTCCCAGTTTATCCATTTACTTAGGTTGCAGGAAAATACTCTAAATGAATTGATAATTCAAGCTGATGAAAAACGAAGTATTTGGAAGACAGAAATGGTCAGCCTGAGAAAACTAACCAAAATTGTGAGGTTTTAAATAATTTAAAGAGATCTTATGCAAAATTCATCCAAAACATGATTATTCTTCTTTGCCATATTCTTTCATACCCTGCCAATCCTTATCTCTTTCCCTTACCATGCCAAAAAAGTACATACTGTATTTATGCAGTTATGGTTCTGAAATACAGGGTAGTATTTACAACCTTAAAGCCATGTCAGTTTTCAGTCAGAGTTTCACACTTTGACATTTCTTTTCATGTTGAAATAATCGCAGGAATAAATGATTTCATTTAGATGTCTCTTACTGTATCTGCATATGAAATAGTTTTTAAATGACAGGAAGCAATGTTCTAATTAAAGGGTAGGTTTGCACATTCCTGCTCAAGGGACTAGCTCTCATACATCTAGTAGTGTGCGTTTATTTGCATAGGAATACCTGTGAGGGTAAATGTTGACATGAGCGCTTCTGCACCCCGTATTTCTGAGGGCCATTTATATCTTCAAGTGAGAGGAGTTGATGAAAGAGCTCTGATTACTCGCTTAAAACAAAGTCTCCTGAGGTGGCATTATAGACAACTTCTTTTCACCAGCCAGACAGGTTTTATGAAGTAGTTGAAATGAAAAAGCCACGTACTTTGTCGTTGGAGGTCCAAGAGATACCTGATTCCTTCTTTGTAGATTTGATTGTGATTCACTTTTGAAAAGTGATTAGTATGTTAAAACAGCTGTAAGGAAGATGAAATACTTGCTCAATATAATCTAAGCCCATTTCCATTCAAATAAGAAAAATAATTATAATTTCTTTTATTTTATAATCTGCACAGCTCTGCAGCGTTATCCCCAGTTAATATTCTTTGTCATCCTAAACAGCTGTTTACAACACGAGGTATATTTGATGGTCACCGTTGTCCCCATGTATCTACAGAAGGAGGAGATGTTTCACATTAATGTCAATGTTGCACTACCAGAAATATATTTGTTTCCATGGTAACTAATTATTTAACCAAGAAAGGGGAGAGGAGAAGCATCAGATTTTGGTAACACAATGAAAATAAGATTAGGTCGTGAAAGTAATGATAAAACCTGTGAAAGTTTACTATGTTCTGGCTTTTTTGTTTTCTTTATGAGATTACTCCACAAAGGTATGGAAGTTTTTGCTGTCAGCTCTGTTATTAAGCCGCATTATAATTTTGTATAGCACATGATTCAAGATTTCAGTGATATGAAATAGAAGTACGATATATATGATGTATAGAATTTTGTATAAGTGCATATGCTAACATGACCTATTACTAGTTCTATGTTGATCTTTTAACCACGATGTCACAAAGTCTCCTCTCCCGAAGCCTGTGCGTTCTCCCAGTTGGTACACGTGCATGCTCTTTTGGGAGATGAAAAGTCTGATGTGTGCCAGGACAGGGGAAACACATCTGCGACCACTTCAGTTCTGCCCAGGCTCCGAGTTTTCTTGCTGTGTGATGCTGTTGACGCTGTTTCCTCTTCTCGTTGAATCTCACAAGCTTTCTCAGAGGGCTCCTTCCTGTCCCTTTGCTACTTCCGAGATTCGTAGCCCATTTTCACTCCCACTTTCCAGGTATTTGTACAGCCCTGGTGATGGCCACTTGTGTGAGAATTGCCATTGTTGTCGTTCCTTTAAGCTTCGAATAAGTCCAATGCAAGAGTTCTGTTCTGTTCCTGAGAGGACTGCAGCTGTCAAGGGGTCATTCCTCTGGTGGCTCAACAGAGCAGGCATTGGCAGAGATCTTTTTATCACCTCCACCACAAAGCTCTTTGCAACAGACGCTTCCTTTGTGAGATGAGAAGCTCACCTGGATGCTTTTCTGGCTTAGGACCAGCGATCTGTGAAGGAGTGGTCCCCTTTAAAGTGCTGTTGAACTTTGGGCAAGATTTATCTTCTCTACAGGAATGGTGCCATGTGCACTCTGTGAAGAGTAACTGTGTGTGTCGCTGTGTGGGAGCACAGAGCTGGACTGGACCTGGCAGAAAAGTCCTGCCTATCTGTTACTCCTGTGAGTGTTCCTGCAGAACACAGGTTACGTATGTAAGTCATGTTCGGTTTCGATGCATGCAGTCGCATGAAAATTGTTTTCAGTCAGAATTCTGTTCTCTATTATTCATGAACAACTGACTGAATTTACCTGTGATCTGCTGCACACGGTATATAAATATTCTCCATATGTTTGTTTATCCATTTAAAAAAATGTGATGCATAACAAAAATTATATGAAGACTTCAGTACATCAAAAGATGTCAATATATGAACCAGGTGCATTCTATAGTACAATAAAATAGATAAAATTCAGTCTAGATCAAAGAAATGTCATAAGCCATTGCTACATCTCAGAAGTAAACATTACTTAAAAATTTATAAAAATCTATCAAAATTATTTCATGGAATAATTTGGGAGAGAAGTTGATAAAATCTGCATTTGATTTGTATGTAATTTAAGAATAAAAGTGATTTTCATCGAGAGCCCGTTATTTCTAGAAATGTGACCTATCTGTGGCAGAAAAACCTACTGCAACCATAAAGTTAAAGGAAACAAAAATCTGGGAGACCAAAATTGTTTTAACAACCTGTTTTGGTTTTGAGGTTGGTTGGTTGTTGTGGTTTTTCTTGTTTATTTTGTTTTTTCTTTTACATGATCTGTTTCCTCTTTGTGCAAGGTTAGTTGCTTGAAATTTAAATTTATGGACGATTTAAAGGTCCTTTTTCTCCCATAATTTACATGTATATACATGAATATGTATTAAAAACTTTTCACTGCCATGCTGTTGCTAAGTAAGCAAATTGTGTGTTTGATTTAGCAGCTTCCACATGGTATTTTCCATCTTCTGTTTGGCACGTTCATTAAATGGGAGAAGGGATTTCATTAGCAGTTTCTGACCACCTCACTGCTTGAGGGGTGGTGCAGAGGCTGGTGGAACAAGTCTTGCTGACAGCTTTGGGGTTCTTTCTGGAGGCTCTCCCTAGTCCGTATGGTCTCGGGCACACAGGACTATCCGTGGATGCACCAGAGCGGGGGTTAAGGATGTGTCTGGGGAGTATAAGCCTTCCTTGGGTTTTCTTCTGGCTTGCGTCTCGGATATGGAGCTCTGGATCAGGAAAAGACCTCTTGCAGCACGTGAGGTGGGGGAGCTGTCACATGAGTCTCATACATACTGCTAAACGTGTACGATCCAGGAGTAGTGAATATGCTGTCCTAGAAGGGAAATGCGAGATAGTTAGCAGTGGCCTAAAGAGAACAGACCTGAGTAATTTGGGTTTTAACAAGAAACAGGGTTTTCCTGCTGACTAATTTGAAAAACATGTAGAGTAAGATACCTAATTTTAATTTATTTTGCATTATTCAGCACACTTTCCACTTTTTAAACTTGCTTTTAGAGAGATACAGCAGGATAAAGAATGCTTTGTTAATTTTAAGTGGTTTTAAAAAATCCTAGCATAAATCTTTTATATATGTATAATATTCCTTTGATTTTTCCTGATTCTGCTAATTCTGGCATGCATCGTCTCCTTTACAGTGCTGGATTTTTTCTTGCTTAGGCATCTGTGAAAGGCACAGCAGAGCCCACCTTCTCGGGGGGGAAGGTTCTAGGGTATGCGGTCAGTGCTGTCTGAGGTTGGGGTGTGAAAACTGCTGCTTTATCAGATTCTTTTTTTAATGCATGTCAGAATTGTCCACGGTCTGGTATATGGTAGCATTGTGTCACTGTTGCACTTCATGCCCAAACTGAAACTTTGGGTCACTTCATGACTTCTGTTTGGCCATTAAACTGTGCTTCAAAGTCCCTTCCTCCCTGCTGATGAGAAGTGTAAGAGCGTTCCTTCACGCTTGCATAACCTTTGTCATCAAAGCACTTTACCTGGCTTTTATTCTATCACTTCATCTATTTCTGACGTTTGCCTTTTCTCTTTCTCTGTCGTGAAAGTCTGGCTTGCAGCTAATGTCCCTAAACCCCAGAGGTGTACAATGACTGATGATGAAAAAAGAAAATTCTTATATTTTTTTAACTCCCTGACCTGACGTTTCTCTGAGAACAGAGAGGCAAAGGAAGATAGCAGGGTTGGCAGGCTTGTGATCACCAGGTGGTTAGAGGGTAAGGCAGCAGAAAAGCTATTTTTGTGGTGTGGGCTGCTGACCACAGCTTTACTAGTTTGAGAAATCATAGCCAGAGGTTTAAATAAGCTTTTGTTTTTCAAAAAGTCAATGGCTGTTAAGGGTGTTGAAATTGGAAATCGACTAAGCCATTGACTTCGGAGAAGGAAATGCGTTATGAAAAATTCTCTGAAAACCAGGAAGAGACTAGTTTTAGAACTTGAGGGAGATAATTACATAATGAAACTGCTTACTCCCTCCTCTTGGGGATTTGAAACAATCTTCCTGGAGTGTCTCCTTCCTGACAAGTTTGCAGCTGTTTCCGTCAGGCTGATGAACAAAAGCAGAAATACATTGGCAATGGAATAGTTGCGACTTCTGGAAATGATTGAATCTTTCAGTATTGCACTACTGTTTTATTGGACGAACTGCTTATGAAGTAGTTTAGAGTAAAAACTCCGGGCCAGATGTGTGTAGTAGTATTGTACCAAGGGGATGCTGATGCCCTGCAATGACCGCAGTATCTTTGTTAAGGTTGTTCAGTTGTCTTCCTCCATAAAGGCAGAATCACATGTGTAAGCATTGCGGGTGGGAGGATGGGAGGTAAGCAATGAGAAATTATTTTTCTGAGAAACTTATTTAAATCACATGAGGGCATGGTATGTTAAGAGGACTCAAATAGGGTTGTTAGATTCGGAACTACTTGGCTCTGGGTGTATGTGTTTAAGACGGCCAAAACCAGCCATGTCTCATAACTGGTATCAGCTCCTGTTTCTTCGGTCTTGAAGTTTCAGGTCACAAAGTAGAATTTAATGTTTGGCACGAATGAATGATTTTACGTTTTTTTTGTCTTTGAGGGGAAACTAATGCCTAAATAGCATTAGTGACTGAAATATGCCGTGTTTTCATTGCTGAGGATCTTATATTGGAACAGGTTTAATGTTCTCTGGCAAAGTAATCAGGAGGCTCACCCTTTTGATATATATTTTTTTAACTATCTGATTTGTGGCTGGAGATGTTACACCTCCAGAACAATAATCTAACATTTTTCTTGACTACTGAACTGTGCATGTCTGCACATTGACAAATATTAAACCGTGTTCTTAAAGAATAGATTATGATAGAAACAAATCCAAAGAATTTAAAGGAGAATACTCCAGGAAAAAAAAATGTTGATCCAGACTGTGGAATAGGTCTGTGTTTGCTTCACTTCTTTGCTGCATACTGGTTAATGTTATCGGCAGAGCGGAGTCATCCTCGCTTCTCAAGATGCTGGTGCTTCTGCACACAATTATGTGGTCTGGAAGGTGTCTTGACAAGCAGGAGAATACCTACTTCATGTCTCACCCTGAAAATATGTAGTCTTTGGAGGGACAGACAAACTGAGAGCAATGAGAAATTCTGCAGCTTGAGAGAATTCTTCTGGGTTTTTTTCAAGCTGGCTCTCCAGGCTGTTCTGTCGGTTGTGACTTTATTCTCTCTGGCCTGTATTTAATCTGCACACTTAGGAGTGAACTTTTAGGGAGGATTAACTTGGATGGGGGAAAGATGCCTGGGAGGACTAGTGTGATTCAGACAACCTCCAACACTTAATGCTTAACATGATTTTGAGGAATCTGCGCCTAAAAACGTCTCTTTGTATGTGTTTGAAAACAGGACATAGCATACTCTTAGTGTTCTCTGCGAGTCTCAGATTTTACCTTTAATAACAGGTGTTCCTGTGCCAGCAGTGTTTTTTGTTATATGGCCTCTTTGAACTAAGCCCAGAGCAGTGTTTGTGTAAAACACTTTTGGATGAACTAGCAAAGTGGTAGAAGCCCTATGTCAAGGGACAGAAATGTGATGGTTTATATTTCTCATATAACATGCTCTCTCCTGAACCCCAAAAGAGGGTTGAGGTAAATAGAGATATGCAAGTATAAATCCTTTTTTCTAACATGTTAGATATTCCAGAGAGATTGTTTTAAATCTGCACAGAAGCTCCATGAAAAGTGTTTTTCAGATTTCTAGATTTCTTTAGTAGAGGTAATTTTAACATTGATTTTTTTGCTATGTAATGAATCCTTAAAATCAATCAGATCATATGTTGACATATTTCACCATATGTTACAAGATTAATCCCATTTAATCCCACCGCAGTTGGTTAATCCCACCTAATTTCTCATGAGCCTGCAGACTCTTCTGCATGTACAAACTGTCGACCAATGTAATCAGACATTAGAGTTGCCTGATATATGTAAGGTTATTTTTCATAGCGACAATTTGATTCCGTGCTGCCCCTTTTCTCTACTGCTAGTCATCAAATTATTTTCTGGCTATTTGTTGCTTTCTTACATCTTTAAAGCTTTGTGGCTCTCTATGCAACAGATCTGCGGTAGGGAGAGGGTACTCATTTTTACTTTTACCAGAATTTTTAGGAAATTACTGATCTTTAGAATAGTGTAAATTCAGAAACAAACAAACAAAAAACCAACCTTGAAATAGTTGAAGGAAAATCAAAACTTCTAATCCGAGATCCAATTTTACTTTGATTTATAATAGGAAATGTGGAAATAATGAAGAATATTGAAAAGATCAACTTAATTTTTTCTTTTTTTGTTACCTATTACATTATGTTATTATACTAATTATTATTTAATTATTTTGAGGAGTGTTGTGGGAGAAAGAGAGATTTAATCAGGATAGAAAAGTTGTTCCTCAATAACTTTTTAAAAACTGAACTGAAAACCACAGTGTTCACCTTCAGATGCAGGAGAAAATATCCTCCTAAGTCTGGAAATGTGGGTCTTCTCAGTTGGCTGCTCAATGGTTTGGCTCATGTGTTGTGCAGAACTGCTGTCTTTTTATCCGCGCTTGTTGAGTAACACCGAAAAGTGTTTGCTATCTCAGTATTAAAAGAAGATTCCTCATCGTCATTCCCTTTACTAATTTTACGTGGTTGTTGACACTTAGGTGTCTGCATATGCTGTTATGTATGAGTATGCTTAAGGTGCTCCTTGAGGATACTTTTATGTAGGGTACTAGTGTGTGTACACACATCTTGAACCAGTTTAACTGGCAGCACTGACATTTATGAAGTAATTTCTTTTCCAGTTTATGTCACTGTGGAAGTAGTTTAACTACAACATTTTAATTTTTGCTCCAACTTAGTATGGTGGAAGTTTCCCATGTGAGCAAACTTTTTCAGATGCTTCTTCTAAGGAGGTTTTTTTTCCTTCTTTGTTAACATTTTGAAATGACAGTACAAGTTAAAGAATTTTAGAGAGTTTATGGTCTCCATAGCCTTATTAGAAGTCTTCTCACAGTTAAGTTTTACTAAATCTCCAAGCATTTCACTCTTCATGTTCTTGTCAGGGAGGCAAATGACCTTACTCTTAGTTTTACTTGCTTAGATGATACTTCTGCTTCTTAATTAAGCAGTGGATATTTTAAATGAAAAAATGAATAATGAAACTAAGTCTAGAGAATGTCTATACACTGAAACCACCCTTGATTTTGATTAGTCTATCATCATTTTCCTAAGCTACTAGGAACTACGGGAACCTCAACATCAGAAACTCTCAATCCTTCTAGATAATTATGCAATATTATCAATGCACTGTTAATAAATACAGGAAAAATTGCAGATTATCTCAGGAGTGTTTAGGATGATCTTGCATTCTAACAACAGTCTGTAAATCATAGACTGAGAACCATCATCAGGATAAGAGGAAAATTCAAGGTCTGTATCCTCTGAAGAGGGACAATGAGAAAGATTGCCGTTATTTGACTTCCCAGTAGGTCTGCAGAAGGAGCAATCCTCCTCCCATCAGCAGGCGTTTGTGGTGTGGGAATTTTCTTCTCTAAATTTAAAGGGCAGCGGCAGAGCAATCTGTTGTTTGTATAGAAAAGAGTGATGGTAAAGAAAGAAAATACACTCAAGGGAGTATCTACTCTGTTCTAAGAAGCCGCTTGAAAAATAAGCACAGGGAGACATTTGCATAGCGTGCAGCACAGAAGCAGAGGAAGACCTGGAGGCAGCGGGTAGGGCCAGTACGGGACATGCATACGGAGCATGTTCTTCCCTAAGAAGAGGTCAGTTTTAAAATCGTTGCGTTTCTGAAATCCACTGAAGGATTAGATCTGACAGGAGGACTTGACAGTATTCTAGGCTATGAATATGATTTTGAGGTGATGGGAATAGGTTTTTCCTGTCAATCTGAGCTCAGAGTTCCAGGTCAGGTCTAAATCAAGCAGATGTTGTTACAAAGAATAACGTAGCGTTTCAGATTGATGAAGTGGACATATGTGGAGGTCATTTGCCTTTAGAACAGTTATATTCGCAGTAGTCAAGCTAATGATGTTCTGGCTATGATGTTGTTCTTCCTGCTAGCCTGCCAATGAAGCCTAATATTATCTGCACCTATTCTAATACAGTTTCACTGCATATTTCTAGAAAATATCATCACAACTTTGAATTTTATTGAAATTGTGATGTGTGGAATGAGGATTTAGAAAAAAATCATAGCTAAACTTTGGTTGAAAGAAATTAAGCTAAATCACTGGACAGTTGAGAAAAAATTACTATTTGAAAAATGATTTTTTTTTTTTCCCATGAAAGTATGCTAATTGATTCTAAGTGGCTATTAAGTGTTTTTCTGGTATTTGTGTGTGGATGGACTACTTGCTGGTCTTACTGTAAGCAAACAGGGCCGAATGAAGGTAATTTGGGGTGAATGCAAAAATCAAGTAGTAACGGTTCATTTTCTCTGGCATAAGGTTTGTGCGTGTGTGGGGAGTGGGCTTGGTGCTAGAGCAGTGAATCTCTGCAGTGGCAATGAGAGGAAACTTTACTTGTTTGTTTTTAAAATAAAGTGGATGTTCTGTTAATCTCTCACGTTATTAGAAAAGTCTTGCTCTTACAATCTGTCGTATCTGCTACTCCCTTTAGAGTCCTTGTATGCTATATCCACACCGTTTGGTCTGGCGTTTTGTTGAAGTATGGAATTAAATGACTCATCCCCAAAGTTTCAGATGTATTATTTGTTATATCCAGCACCTGATTTTGGGAATCGTGATAACATGCCTGGAGAGTGACCTGTGTCTTTAATCGTGTTCTAAAGCCAGTGTCCAAACCCACTGCAGACAAACCCAGATGGGTAACGGTACCTTTAATCGGTTGTAGAACTGCACACTATCTTGCTCGAGAAAGGCAGTTGCTTTTACAGCACTTTCTTTTGAATAATTAGCTAACAACGGTTTGTGCTGGTGATGTGATACCTACTTTGAAAGTCAAGGGAAAATGCGTTTCTGTTGAACTATGCACAACTGGTAATTACGCTCAGTAAACATTAATGTTCTGTTTCTCCAGATGCTTCCAGACGAGCACTCTTGGTGCCCTAGACAGAGCGCAGCAAGCCTGTGCTGTGAAAATGGGCCAGAGAAATCTGGATTGCTTGCACTCCCCATTAAAGTGCTTTTAGGTGGTGGTGAATGATAAATTTCTATTGGAGCTTGCAGTTGTGACAAGTGACTGATAACAAGAAGTAAAATAATAAAAATTAATTGGTAAGAGCTTATTAGGAAGCAAAGGAATCTGAGTCAAACTGCTAACAAGTGATTCAGGCGTGTTTAACTCCATTTACAGCTAGTTTTAAATTTCTTACAAGTCTTATGCTAACTCTGCTATCAAGTGCCGAGGTTTTTCCCAGATTCCCATTCTGGCAGTTTGTACCTTTCTGAAGGACTCTTTGGCTGGATTGTTTCCGTATCACATAAAATAATAAACTGCTGGAAGGTTTACACTTTCTATGAGCATGGGCAGAAATGGCAAAGTGAGAAAATACTCTAAAAACTCTTTCAAAGCAAGTGTATCTTCTGAGTTGAAATTAAATCTTCTCAATTACGTGCAATTTCCTTAGTGTATTTTTATGTCTAACAGAAACAACATCTCAGTAACTTTCATTGTTGCTGTCTGGTTTTTCCCAAGCTGTAAAATTTTCAGTTATTCTAGCAGGTTTAATTTATATCAGTAAGCACCCTACGTGCCTGCTTGAATTATGTTTAAATGGCCAAACTCCGATGTTTAAAGATGAGTATAAAAATGAAACCACAAATTCAAATGAAGGTTCTGAGAGTCTTAGACATTTTTTTTCCTCTTTTTAGATTTAGGAAGTACTGGTTTCAATCAAGATATTAATCTATTGATTTTCATAAGTCATGTTTACTTAAACCTTATCCATGACATTAATATCTCAGAAGTGCTCTGGAAATATAAGAATCTGCACTGTCTAGGCAGTTTGTTACGGCTGTTTGAATTAATTTTCTGTCAGTTCATATTTTTTAGAATGCTTGTTCTAATTTTGGACAAACAGGTTCCTTATGTCAATCATAAATTACAGTGGAATATGACTTCTGGACTAAAACTTGGTAGAATTTTTCCAAAGCTATGGAATATTTTCTTGGTCTTTTGGTGAGATGGTCCGTTGGTTGGTTTGTTGGTCCTATTGCTGATCTCTCGTTTGTTTTACAGATCAGTTTTAATATTTCACTTGAAGTTTTAGGGATTGGATGGAATGTAAGCAGTGCTCTGTCAAGACCAGGAAGTCATGCTTGGTCTTCACGATGAAAATCAATTAGTTTTGTCTTATTTCTATTTATTAAAGTGCTCATATTGGAAAATCAACAGTTGATTGTATTTCAGTAAAAAGCACATAGACATTGAACAAATCTAATGTCTCTGGTTACTTTTGTTCTTCTTAGGGATCCAATACAAAAGCTGTGAGCAGGGTTTTTTTGCCTTAGTACTGCTAGTGCTTTGTGCTTCTATGTTTCCAAATTTTCCTGCTTCCAGTCTTAGAAGTAGATGCACAAATGTTCACATATCAGGCACTTGAATATTGAAACTCACTTTCTAAAATGCTGCTAGATGATAAATTATAATGATTTTGAAGTTGACACATTTGCAACAGGGGAATGGGGTTCTTCAGGTTATTATCTAGGCTAGCAGAATGATTTGTACAAACTATCGCATTATAAACATCCACCCCACAAAAAAAAAAAGCCTCAACAAACCCTCAATAAAAACCCCCAAAATCCCACCAACAAAAACTCTCAACAATCTGAAGAGCTACCTTAAAATATACCAGACTTCTAGTTTACAGGTATACTCAAACTTCAGTGTAAATAACTGGGAAAATCTTTGAGCATCTTTTCACAATTGCGTATTGAATCCCATGAAAAAGTCAGCTTCCTGGGAGATTTCTCCCATGGTGACAACTGGCTGAATGGTTTAGGGTTTAGAAATAGTTCTTCCAATTTTATTTATCTTTAGAGAAAAATTGATTAAGCTGGAATCTGCAAATAAGGATTTGAGATTCATAGTATTCACTGTCCAAGTTACCAGGCCAGGAACCGTAATTGGCATATTTTGCGGAGACATTCAACCACTTATCCATAATTTTTATATCTTCTCTGTTGCTATCTTTCTTTCACCAAAGGGAAAAGTGTTCAATATCTGCTCTTTCTGAAATACAAATATTGATTGAAGAGGGTAACCATACCCTTCTGATTTGTGATTTGAAAGCATCATCTTGCATCTACTTGGGAGATGAGTTGCTGCTCACTGTTGCCATTGGTGTTTTCCTGTCTTTGAGAATGTCAGTGACAGACCACAGTCCTTCTGTGTTAGGACCTATTTGAAATGACTTGTCCTGCTAGAAGCCGTCTCTGTGACCTCTAGCAGGCTCAAATTATGTTTAGCACCTTTAAGAAAATATCTTCACTGTTTAACTCAAAGTTAGAATCTTTTGGAACATAATCTTGTTGCAATGTGGGTTTGTTTCTAGCTCCTCAAAATGTTTCTGATGAGTATGTTAAAAAAGGTTGAGGTGAGATTCTTCTACCATTAAAACAGTGTGAGAGCTTGAGAAAGCAAATGTAGTGAGTAAATATTCTATTGCTGGTGCACTTCCCGTAGGCTGCGCAAACTAAGGGCAGATAAACTCAGTGGAAGGTTATAAGATGGGTAGGAAGAGAAAGAGAAGAAAATGAAAATAATGCTCGAATCAGTTGCCAGCTTGCTCATATCAGTAGATGAAAAATAATGAAATGTATCCGAACAGGCTTGCCCATTGTTGTATGATTCGAGCTGTTTCCACTGGTATGTGATTCAGGAAATGGAAGGAATCTCAGGTTACGGCAAAATCTGTTCAGTGAAGCTAGAGCTCCTTGAGAACATCTTAAGTGGGTACAGTTTAAATGCATGTCGACTGGGCCAGGTGGAGTTGGATGACTTTCTCAAGCTGATCTCAAATTGTGTTTCCAGCTGGTAGTGTTTTAATCTACTGTTGTCATCAGCAACGAGTAACTAGAGGATGAAATGCGTTCCGCTTTCTTTCGCTAAAGGAAAAAAACTTTGCATCCTGTCAGGTTTATTGCTCATGTTTGTTGTTACACAGCAGTTAGTTTGCTGTTCTTTCTGTAATGGATGTGGCTCTCTATTACTCTCTGGGAATGCAGGATAGTGCTAGGAAAGTTGAGTTTGTCCAGGTGCAGGGAGGCTTGTCCTGGCTCAAGCCAGCTTTTGGTTAGAAAAGTGCCTCTCTGTTAGAGGCAAAGGTATAAGAATGTCCGGTGGGTTTATGTGCTTTGTGCTGTTAGTGACAAAGGTGGCATAAACAGATCAGATGGGCCTTGGCTGTGTCCTTTTTAAGTGGGAGGAATACCACTAGATACTGGATAAATTGGACCACAATTTACATTGCCTGTTTCTGTGCATGTCAACTGTGTTTTGCAGAAGAATAATTACTTTTCAAGTAAGGGACAGTGGGGAAGAATGGTTATTGTACTATAGTTCTAGAATTCTGAATGGAAGATTTCGCTTGGGTTGGGGGTGTTTTGGGGTTTGGTTTGTGTTGTTTTTAGTTATTTTTACAGAATTAACCTGTATTAGAAAGCTTACAAAATAACCCATCAAAATAGGAAGGAACTCGGACTTGTCATCGCACCTAACTGCACAACTGTCCTATTGATTTGTTCGTAAGAGATGGATAATGTACTTAATACAGTGCAATTTTTTTTAAGTTCTGCCTTTTGGCACTTACTCACTCTTGGCCTTCTGTTCAGCTGTGTAATCTGAGAACTTCTCCTGGCTTGTCTAATACACCGGTTTCTAGAACACTCTTACTTTGAGAACTAGATCCTGTGATATTATTTTGCTGTTGAAACCTGCAGCCAAATTACTATTGAAGAGGTATGTGCGAAAATTACTATGGACAGAGTCTGTTCCATTACTTTTCATGTTATAACATCCTTTGGAAGGCTGTGACTGGGCAGAGAGAAAATTTTTATTCTATCGTGACGGAGGTTCAGATGGAGCCACCTGGCACTAAATTGCTCCTTCTCATGGACATATTCAAGAAGAAATTAACTCCTGGTGTGAAATCTGGGGCAAGAAGAAAACAGAAGTGGGCATGCAGGAAATGTACAGTGCAGCAGAGGCTGAGCCTTCTGAGGAAGCCCATGAAACATTTCACCTAGAGATATAATGGAGTGTGCTACAGTTTACTGCTGCCTAGGAAGCCCTGAAGACAAGCTTGATTGAGAGCAAGCCTGAGAGTAAGGGAAAACCCTGCAAGGGTGCAACAGGAAAACATTTATTTCCTTATTTCTCCTTTATTTCTTCTTTATTTCAGATCTTTCTCAGTCATTCTTAATTGTCTCCATCCCAGATATTGCTCGGTCTGTTGTGTATTTAAAAACAACCCTGGTATTTGAGCTTAAAAGCTGTTCTGATCTTTAGATGTGCTTGGTTTTAAGAAAAGGTCTAGACAGATTTTTGTCAAAGCTCTGACCAATTTGAGCTCCCGTCGTTGTATTAGGCGCTGACTTGTTTATGTACACTGTCAGTGAATATTGCTAATTTAAATGCCATTTGCATTTGCTGATATTTTCTTGAAATTATGAGACGAAACAAATTAGACTTGCAAAAATTGTGCATTTATATGTGCACTTTATTTTCAAATGCATAAAGCATAAAAAAAAATGCGTGGAGATTGTGTACATATGGGTGTTTTCTTGTCACCTGAACTGACCTCACTTAAAATTTTGACCATTTTTTATGGTGTGAGCTCATATTCAAGCAGAAATTTGTATTTTGAGTATTTGGGGATCCAACTGAGTATTTTGAACTTCTGTGAGTTGTTTTTCTAGTGCAGCATTGTTATGTGAAGTCAGGAAGGTTAGATATTGTTTGTAGACATCTCTGGCTAGTAGAATTCTTCATTACACTAGAGATTTTTTTTGGTAAATACAGAAGAGGCTCTGTATGAAATATTACTTTCTTTTCCCCCCATAAAAATTGTCGCTTGTACTACAGGAAGACTTGTCCATAGGGAAATGCTTGTCTCACTCACAGAACAAGCGTTAGGAAAACATACTTGTCCTTGTTTGGTCTAGAATGTAATAGTCGAGGATTTAAGTTTTCCTGCTTATCATTGTTCAGTGAATGATGGGCTGGTGTTTAACACTGTTGCATTTGGAGTAAAAAGAAAAACAGAGACAAAGAGTTTTTGTGGCAGTATTGTGGATGCCTTTCTCATTTGTTCTGTACCAAGTGACCCTGCAGGCTGTAGGTCTCCCTTACACGCTGCTAATGCTGCCTTGAAAGCTCAAGTGTGCACAAGACTCTTACAGCACCGATTTCATCGTGTTCCTAAGCATGAACTCTGAATTGTAGTAGGTAGTTCTTTTCTCAGAGAGGTCAGCTGCTGAGCAAATGACTGTTTCAAACCTTTGAAGAGCTGCAGGCGTTCCCTGATAGGCCTGTCCTGTTGCTCCAACGGAACCAAACAACCGAGGAGTATGTTGTTGGTATTACTGGTTTGGTCACGTTTATTGATGGTACCATAAACATTGTCAACTCTCTGCTACTCCTGTAGCTAGGATTCAGCAGTGTGTTGCTTCAGTTCATTCAGTAGTTAGTCTGTTTTGAGAACATGAGGATTAAGAAACGTCTGTCTTTTTCACACTTCCAAACACAGGGATATTCTGAAACTTCTGGCCTCTGTGGTTGCCTTTTTATTCCCCATTAGCAGGAACAGTATGTACAGTTTCTGATGGAGGTGGACTTTAAAGGTGGAATTTCCCTCAAGATGAGGGCAAGGTCATTGCTCTGTCCCAGCAGCTGGGAAGCAACCTCACTCTTGAACGTAGCTGGATGCGAATTGTTCAATGAAATATATTTTCTATTGTAAAAATACCCGTAATAGGTTCTTCCAGATCCTTGATTAGTGCTTTAATCACTGGACCAAGCTAGTCTCTCATGCTCTGCCTTAGGGAGAGTGTTAGTAATTGCACTAAGTAGAATGCTTCCTAAAGAGAACAAGAGCTCTTTATCTTGGGGCTCCTGATATGTCAAACAGTCAGCTTGAGATATTTGGCCCTACATTGAAAATAATGAGCTGGAGAGTGGACCTGAGGCAGGCAGGAGGGTGCCTTTTTTTAGTAAAAGCTTCGGAACTCCTTGCCATGGGGTGCTCTAGATGTGAAGAGTTTGCATAGGTTCAGAGAGGATTGGACTGATTGTTAGAAGAAGAATAAATCATTAAGGCCTGCTAAATACAGAAATATTTAAGAAGCTCCCAAAGTGCAGCTTGTATTATAGGTGAAGACATCTAATATAAAACATTGTCAGTGAGGAGGTTGTGAGCTAAAAGAGGTCAGTTCTTATATTCTTGTGTGTGTATTGGGAAGAATTAGTGATAAGAACATGAGTCCATGGTATTGCAGGTGAGAGCCTTATCTACAAGTCTGTCTGTTTGTGTGGGATGTAAGAGTGGTGCCCATTTTGCAAAACATTTCGAAGCTATCCAGCTCTTTGTTTCTCATTAAATTGAATTCCTGTTTTCTAGTCAACCTTTCCCTTAAGCAAAAAAAGTATGAAAAGAAACTCATGGATGATAAGTAATGGTTCGATGGTGAGGCTCAGAGAATGTGCAGTAGAGCAAGTTTATAAACTGGGAAATAAATGAAATTTTATTACATTTTTTTATGTAGAAGGGGCAGGGAAAACATAAGAGTGAGAACAAAGAGAAACAGGCAATTGTTTCTTAGCGAGAGGTATAACCCTCAAATGGGATGTACATCCTATAGGACTTTCTTTCACTGTTGAAGTGTCTTACTCACCTGGTGTAGCCTTTCTAGTGCTTCCACATCTGAGACGTCCTTGATACATTTTTATTTTAGCAGCGCTTTGGTATTTGGAGGCCAAACAATTACAGTTCTAGCACAATTACAATGCTAGCTGGAGTCAGAGCTCCCATTAACAATAATGGAGGTTGGGTCTCTGCTCCTGAACACAGCACTCAACATTCACCCATAATTGTCTATAAAATCAAATCATATCCACTTTATTATTTGACATTGCTCCTTCTGACAGTCCTGTAAACACATCAAAATTGCTTTCTTGGGTGGTTAGTACATACCCCTTTGTATCCTTTGAGCAATTTCTGCTAATTTAAGATGCTCTATCATGTTGCACTGGGAAATAACTACTGAGGATGGTTAACCTATTGATCTGTTACCCTTCCCCTGCATTGCTTTCCCCCTCCCATTTCTCTTCTCTTCTTTGCTTTCTCATTATCCCTAGCTCTTGTGTTAATGTTAGTCCTCCAGATGAAATCGTATGTACGTTCCAAAAGAGAATTTTTTATGTGGAGTTTTGTAGTGTTTTGTAATAGTAACATCGTCATTTGTTTGTAAGGAATGTAATGTTTGATTGTATTGTTTCTGTTGGTTTAACATATATGTTTATGAACGTTAGTCATGGAAACAGACCAATTTATGAAAAAGGGAAATAAAGTCTTGATAAAACCTTTTAACTTTCAAAGCTCCTTCTGTTCATTGTTTATGTATGGTTCTGCAGCCTGGATATTTTTAGACCGGTACTCTCATTGAAACCATGTGTTTTTGAATGTTTAAAGAATGCGTGAATACATCTTTACTGAGATGAGCTTTGCGCCTATGTTGTTCTAGTTCCTTTGCATCTACTCGTACAGTAAACCTGATGGAAGCTTTTTTATCTTTTGCTCAACTTAGCATAATTTTTTCTGTCTTCAGAGGTATAAATGTTGTAATGTTGTAATAGCAAAAATGTGCAAAAAAACCACCCCAATTTGTTGACTTGGAATAAGTACCTTGCTGTTTGCTTGGCTGAACTGCGTTTCATCTCAAGAAGGCACTTTTGTTTACTTCTAATGACCATTTCACTCCGCTGTTTGCTCAGAATGCCATTCTTAAACGTGAACGGGAGTTTATTCTCTTATCACCTTATCTTTGTGTCCTGGTTTGGCTGGGATACAGTTCATTTTCTTCCTAGTAGCTGGTGCAGTGCTGTATTTTGGATTTAGAGTGAGAATAATGTTGCTAACACACTGTTGGGTTAGGTGTTGCTAAGTAGTCTTTAAGTCAAGGATTTTTCAGCTTTTCATGCCCTGCAAGTGAGAAGGCTGGAGGGCACAAGAAGCTGGGAGGGGACACAGCTGGGACAGCTGACCCAAACTAGCCAGAGGGATGTTCCATACTGTATGACATCATGCTCAGCATTTAAACTGAGGGGAGCTGGCCAGGAGGGGTGGATCACTGCTCAGGCATGTCAGCAGGTGGTGAGCAATTGCATTGTGCATCAGTTGTCCTTCTTGGGTTTTATTTCACTCTCTTTCTGTTATCTTCCTTTTTAAATTATTGTTATTATAATTTTTATTCTACTTATTAAACTGTTCCTATCTCAACCCATGCGTTTTACTTTTTTTTTTTTCCCTTTCCAATTCTCTTCCCTCTCCCACCAGGTGGGGAGGGAAGTGAGCAAGTGCGTGGTGCTCAGTTGCCCGCTGGGGTTAATCCACGATGCTGTTTTCCCCAAGAGCATTGCTGGCCTACCAAGCCATGATAATTTCCATGGAATGCCGTGAATGCCAGTGAAAAATGACCCTGTCCAAGTCTCAAGGTGATTTCAGAAGCATTGTGTGCATTCCTAACTGAGATCAGTTACAAGAAGTGCCGTGTGTATGTGAAACCCACATAGGTGGGCGTTTAATTGGTTACCGCAGCCACTAAGGAATAAGGATAGTCAAATTTAGTAATATAATGAGACTCCCATCAAAATACATATGTTAAAGCTTTTTCATCTGTGCTTCAGTCTTTGCAATGTTAGTAAGTGTCTGCAATGTAAATGCTACAGGCTTTTCTAGGTCATTTAGCATTACATGAGAAATCACTGCTCTGACCCCATATGGTGAAGCGTCAGAAGCTAAACAGATTGGCAGGGCTGGGTCACAATGCACTGTAATCCTTGAGGACATCAGATGCTGTTTAGCCAATTCAAAGCAGCTTGACATTCCTTTCACCAGTGACACTTTATTTCTCTGTAATAGGTCTGTCATAAAAACTAACTGCAGCAGACAGTTTTGATATGAATTTCCTGAAGTAGTTTTGAGAGAGGTGGACAGGGTTTTTATTCTAATATATATTGTGCATTAGTTGGTTCGTACAACAAACCACATGTCTTGGAGGTGGAATAAATCTCTGGCTTTCGCAGTTTTTTCTGAATACATTACTAGGTCATGAGGGAAGAGGTTACGTGCTTTGAAGTATTGTGGTTTAGTAGTCAAATCGCAGAGGTGATAGTCAGGCCTCCTACATTCTATTTTCATAAGTATTATTTGCTATTAATAAAATCCCATTGCACTTTCTTTGATTCCTCTTATGCATTCATAGTGTGAAGAAGAAAAGTGGATCTGCAGGAAGGTTTCACTGGAAGGGACCTCAGGAGACTTGTCTAGTCTGTCTCCTGATGCAAGATGGAATCAAAGCACAAGTAGATGCTGGCAGGACTTTTCCTAAAAGATCTCTAATGATAGTAACTTCACACCTTCTGTAAGCAATCTGTTCCTGGGCTTCCATAATGTAAATTTTTAGGCTGGCTTTTTAGCTCTTCTAACCATAAAAACAGTATGATATATTTCAGGAAGAAACACTGGTGGATTTTGCATGAGAAAAATTGAATGTGTTTTTTCCTATCGAGCACAAATGTTGTTTTTCTTTCCATTTATTGTTATGATAAACCCCCCAGCAGGACTTACCAATACTTTAGTATGTGTGTGCATGTGTGTAAACACACGTGTGCATATGATATATATATATAAGCGTGAAGACTGCAATGCCATCAATGTTATTTAGAAAAATCCTGATAAAAATTGTTAGAGCTTTATATTCCTGGAGCTGAAGGACTAGGGATGCGGAGATTCCGTTCATGACAATCCTCTTTGCAAAAGTTTGAACTATATAGTTTGTACATCTCTTATCTTCACACTTAGAGATGATATAAGAGTTGGAGATGTTGTAGAGCATTAAGAATCTGACATTTACGACATGTTTTTATTCTTCTGCTTCTCCCTTCAAGTTCTCAGTGGTTTTGCTTTACTTTATCTAGTTGGTTTTATGAGATCAAAATTATTTTCAAAAAATACTAGAATTGTATTTAATGTTAAACTGTGTATAAGAATAATTCATGCAGAGCATGCACGTTTGAAGGTTTGTGCTGGTGGGGTTGTTCTTTTTCTCCTATGTATGAACTGTATTTAGAGGCTGATTTATGTTATTCATCAAGGTCAATTTTGTGTTTTAACTCCTAGGTAATTACAGAAACATTTATTTAAAAACTGACCAGGCTAGAATTGCAACTTGAGGTATGTTGTTAAGAATACACAATGGACGAATCCGTGCAAAGTGTACATGAGCTCACAGTACAGTTATTTATATAATTTATTTATGAAATGGACCTGTGAAAATTCTGTGTAGTGTTTGGATGACAGTTGCAGTCAGAGGAGACTGTCTGCTTTTCTGCTGCTCTCTGGGATGTTATTCAGCTTGAAATACAGGGTTATTTAGCTCAGGCACTTCAAAATTTCCTTTAATCTCCACAAACTACTGTATTCCAAAAGCATCGTTGGTCATCCCTCTCTAAAACTACTGTGTGGCATTGTTCCTCTTCTTACCATGTTTGTTGCCTTTTTTTCCTTTCCCACTTCTTTTGTAGATTCATTTAAATACTGTTATCTTAGTCTGTTCTTCTTCCCTTTGGAGATAATATTTCTATCTTTTTGTGTCAATTGTAGTTTTTCAGTTTTACCGTAAATTTTGAGTTCAACCATAAATCCTAGGGATACAGATATCCTAGACGTTACATCTTTTTTAAATTTGTTTACTAGGAAAACAGAAAAAAAGTAGCAACTTTGACTAACACTTAGGTATCAGACACTATACTGTCATAAGTTTTGGTGGTTTCTTTATACATAACCAACTTGTTCAATAACATCAGTCTAATAAGTCTACCATGGTAAAATATCTGATCTTTCTTTGTGTTTGTCTTTGCTCTCTTCAGCAATTAATATATGTAATACCGTTACACATGACTCCCCAGACTGTCTTAAGAGCAATGCTCCTACAAAAGCCTTTTCAAACTCATGGAGAACAGGAGAAGCTGTAGCAACTTCATGCTGTTCCTAGTGTCAGTGTGGTAAATAGGGATCTTTTCCCAGGATCATCAATAGACCTGAAGTCTCAAACAATTAATTCCTGTTTCAGGTTATTGTATTTTATAATGCCAAGCTAAGAAATTGGTTCAAATGCTTGGCTTGCTGAGACGATGTTTAAATTTTAATCTGCAGTGAATAACAAGTGTGGAATTCTTTTGTTATCTGTCAGCATTTTATATTGTCCAGTGGGAATCTTGTGCTATTTCAGAGGAGACCCATCTGTTTTACTGTTCTTCTCATTATGCCAATCAAAAAGTCACTTCTAATAGTGTGAGAGAGCCACACAACGCTTTTGGTTAAAGAAGAAGAAATAAACCGCCCCTATCCCTCTGCCATAAAGCCTTGTTTTTTTAGTTCTAAAAATTTGCATTTTCTGAATAGAACACTCAGCGAGTTACCTTTTAACTCAAGATTTTAATTAGTTGATGTAATATCTATTGACTTTGCTGTAGGGATATGCCAGTATTATTGATATGACAATTAAATGCAAAATGATTAGTCTATTAAAGAAGTACTAATTGACTTTTGTCTTACTAAGCTAAACTATTAAGAGCTGATTGGTAAAAACAAAGTGAGTTGTACCGGTAATTATTAAGCCTGGCTTTCACTACTTATACTACTAATATTTTTTCTGTTTTCTTTGGATAATCCTCTGAATTGATATATGCATGTTTTCAGATGGATTTTAATTTAGCATGAATAGAAATTGCAGAAATTTGTGTTTATTGTTGATGTGGTGGTGGAATGGTTTGCAGACAAAGGAGAAAGCTTTCTAGATGACCTGGAAAGTGTTATATTTGATGGTGCTGATAGGCTTAAGCCTAATAAGATAATTATTCATTGTGCTTAATATTGGGTCTTAATACATTAACTTAGCTGTGATGTAGGGTAGCTTTCTCAGTTCGCAGAGTGGATGCAAATTGTGCCTAAGGTATTTGTTTAAAGTTGATCCCTCTGGTCTTGATAGGAGCTTGTGTTCATTTGGCGTGGATATAAACGATTGTGCAAGACGTGAAAGACAGCACTGGGCTTTTTTTGCCTTGACCTTTTCTGCATTGTCCTTAAAACACCATTGTCTTATTTGCAGCAAAACCTTGGCTACTTTGTGGTTTATAGGCATAAGTAAGAGTCAGCCTTTTCTGTTTGGGAAAAGTCTTGTCAACTTTCAAATTTTGAAATATGTGAAATCCAAAGCTGTTAAAACAACAGAAGTTTTAAGATACCAAAATGACTTTAACACCTTTTTCTCCTATCCTGTATAGGTAGACAAATAATTTCCTCCTTAGAGTTAAATTTTAGTTATATTGTTGATAGAGAATTAAAATACTAAACTGTTAAATTGAAATGAAACTCTTGCTGACAGCTGTTATTTATCAATTCTAACAGATTGTGTGTACTAAGTGTTGCTCTCGTCTCTCTTCCAGCCCAGGTATCAAGGACACTGATGTAGCTTCACAATCAAGATCTAGGAAGATGAGGTAAGACTTGAAGGAAATAAATTCAATTAATGTTAACTGATGTTACCTTGCTGGTTTGGATTCAATACTTGCCCTACGTTCCACTGCTCAGAAGGCTCTGTACCCTTCTTGTGAAATGGTATTCTTGTGTTTTTACTTCCATGAGAAAAGAATGTTTTAAAGTCTGTAGAAACTTTTTCCCTTTGTATCAGTTTTCACAATTTGTCTCGGTTTGTCCTCCATGGTGTAGGACAGTGGATGACTCTGGGTTGCTCATGTTTCTGCATCACTCTAGTCTTAGAGTTTAAGCAGAATTTATAAAAACCTTCGCATTTTTTAAAAACTCACTTTTGGGTAATTAGCGATGTTTGCACGTTTTCACTATTGCCTCATTTTTGTCTCCAAAAGGCATGGCTTAAAATATTCACAGCAGTCACTAGAAGGAAACGAAGTGGAACAGGGGTGTGTGTATGGGTGTTGCACAGAGTGCCGACGGTTCTGCTTGTGTTGCTGCTGGGTGCTTGGAACTACAGACCTCGTTTTCTTTGGGGTTTGATTTTTTAGTTTTTGGTCTTTAAAATGCAGTGTTGTAACGTTTCAGGAATATCTGAGATACTTCAGTGTTAGTTAGTAGGAAACATTGTGGTGAGAGAGGACGAACGCTGCTGTTGAGGTGAATCATGTGGAGATGGGTAGAAGGAAATGGCACGCTGGGAGCCGTAAAAGTGCCTCTAGTTTTCTCTCTAGCAGCGCTCTGTGTCTTGGTTGATAACATATCAAAGGAACAACAAGAACAGCTGTCTGCTTTGTTATAAAACTGAGTATACACGCTGCTCCCCAGGCAGCCCATCCCCTAGTCCAGGGGATCACTAGGCTAACGGCACGTATCAGACATCTGCCTGCTGTCTTAAATCTGTTGTTCCCCTCCTCCCAGGCCAAGCTTAGTGGATCCATGTGACTGTAGACTCAGTATGTCACAGACAGGACTTCTTGAAGCTATACTATTTAGAGCTATTTTTCTGTATGTGTGGAAAGGACAAAAAACACCTAGAAGAGTTAGTGAGATGGCTAAATTGAGCTGGAGGAGCTAGCTTTAAATGCCTGCAACCAAAAGGACACTTTTTGAAAGGGGGGGGAAGGAAGAACAACTTTGCTAGTGGAGCTCAGAGAGAACTGTGAAGGTGTTGGTATAGCTGACTATATTTACATCCGAGCAGAAATCAAGGTAGGGACAGAATATATGTAACCGTACAGTTGAGACCCAGACTTGCTCCAGAAAGTAAAGTAGTTGGACGCTTAGAAAAGAAAACCTCATGACACGAAAAGCAGACGTGAAGAGTGATAGATTGAAATTTGTATCAAAGGTTATGTCGCACTTTCAAGAACTGAGGCAGTTGAGAATGTGAATGAATGTTTTACCTGTTTTTTTAAAAGGTATTGAATTCTTATCTCTAGTGCACTGTAATGAAGTCTGAGTTCTTGCATATTGTGGAGTGGGAATGGCAATCTGGAAGTAGAAGAAGATAATGAGGAAGCAGCCTAAGATGCTAATGTGGATAATTATGCAATTAAGTAATACTACAGAAGTTTCCCAATGCATTATCATCTTAACAGGAAGAAGCATAACACCACCATGGTTTTTCAGTCACTAATAAAGAAATCACTAGTTTGTAACCATAAGAATAGCCATTTTTAAAAAAAAATCAAAATAACATATTGTGTTTTTTAACACCATTTTAGCGTTTTGTTTTGCTGCAAGCAAATCACCTGAAAAATTATCTGCTAAAATAGAATTTTTTTCATTATGTACACTCATGAGAGACTAGTTTGAAACACGCTTGATTTGGCAATCTAAAAAAAATCAGATAATTATCACAGAGGTTATGTTCCTTAGATTATGCACTCTGCTTCATGTTCTTGAATGCAGGCTAATGTTCTCCAACTCACCATTTCAAAAATCGTTAATAAAAGAACCAAACAAAACCCACAAAATAAGTCTCAGAATCTTTTCAAAATTCATTTAAGTAGCATTCTAATTATGTATGCAAAGCTGAAGTAGCTTCTTTTTTCCCTTCATACATTCACAGAACCTCAGTGAGAAACAACATGTTTCATTTAAATAACGATCTAAATGCAGTAAATCAGACTGTATATTTATACAGGACTTGCAAAGAATCTGGGCATTGACTGTTTCAGCTGCAGGTCAATATATATCTTAGAGCTGAATACGTGGGATAAATAGTCATTTAAATAGACAATGTCAATAAATCTCTGAATGAAGGAATGGAACAACTTGGTACACAGGAGAAAAGTGATTACAATAAGAACCAATAATGGCAGCTAGAGCAGATCAACAAACTATGGGTAGAACTACTTAAACAAAATGTTCTTGAAAAGCTTGAAAACTACCAATATTTGGAATACTTTTAATTAAGGTTTTGAGGCAGCTGTTCAACTATGAGATGTAGGGTCAATGGGATCTTGCATAATCCCATGTTCATTTATATAAGTGGAAACAAGGAAGAAATTAGTATGAGGAAATACTCTTGAAGTATGAAATTCCTTATAGTTAGATTAAAAAAAGTTGCAGTTCTATCATTTGGTCTTTCCTAATAGCAGTAGAAAGTCCGGGTAACAATGCTAGGTCTGTATAACATTCTAATTTAACATGCCGTTATCTGAAAGGTTTGTTTGGATCATTCCAGTAGGTGTTGAATGCAGAATGTTTTTGATAAAGCTGTTGAAAGTTTGTAGGTGTGGAGGTTTTATGTGATTTGAGAGAACTGTCATGGAATTCTGAAGGAAAAAAAAGAGAGTGAGCTGCTGCACAGCATGCTACAGTGAAAGAAAGGTCAAAGTGATTCACTAACTTCAGTGTTTGTATGGGTAAGTTTGCATCTCAGATCTTGTCCTTGGAGGTGCTGAACGAGTGCAGAACTGTAGAAATCAGTATGTTTATGGCCATTACCGGTTTGGATATGAAATATTTTGTTGTTACCATTTGATATTCAGTCGTGAAGATCGAAAACCGGAGCTGACTGGAAAGTTTTTGTCAAAGACTCCTGCGGTGCTGTACATGGAATGTTCTTCCAAAAAAGATTGAAAACTCAGTTATGAAGTCTCATTAATACTGTGATCTATTAGGTTATGCTTTTCTCTTTGGATACAGGGATTTTTCAAAGCTGTAGAGCTCTACAAGTGTGAAAGGCGTGTCCTTGTAACAACAGAGAATGCTGTGACAAATATGCATATCCTGTCCTTCCCAATTTTTTCTTTTGGAAAAGAAATGTGAAACCTTATTTCCAGCTGAAATAGAAGCTGAAATGGCCACCTTCTCTTCTTTGGCAGGGCTAATTTGAGGTATATTAGATAAACTTACTGTCCTTAAATGCTGCCTTGAGGAGGATTCTTCCCTTGTATCTCTGATCTGAGAGGCCAGGCATGATGCTGTCTCCTGCTCAGGATTCTTTCTTTTTTTTTTCTTCAAGGTTTTCTGTGTGCCTTTTCAATGCAAAGTGGGTCATCTTCAACTGCAAGCTGTTAAGCTTTTGCAATCCAATTTTCAAGAAAATTAACCAGCTCTTTCTTACGCAGATCATATGGGAGCCTGTGTAGCCTGAGGATTTAATCTTGGATCTAGTTCTCAAATATTCCTACATTGGTCTGTAAGATTTTATCTCCTTTCATTAGACTCATGTATTCAGGCTTTTCCTCAACTTTCAAAAAGTAACGTATTTTCTTCTTTCCATTTTATATTCTTCTTATTTAACATTCTCAAGCTCTTGAGAAACTCAAGCTCTCTTTGACACCGTTGCTTTCCTTAAAATCTACAGGAAGAAAACCAATTTCTTAATAACGCTTCTAACCATGGTCTTTGCTGTTAATACAGCTTGTTCTCAGGAGAGGATATTGTCTCTTCCAATATTTTTTGATGCTATGAAGTCTCAAAATGTGCATCTGTGTAATATTAATGTTTTAATATTTAAAGTCAAATCTATTTAGGTATGTATTTTTATAGATTTCTGTAAGTTTTATGACTATGCAATGGAGATAGTAAGTGGCACTCTATGGCCTGATGTAAGGAATCTTCCCATCTTTCTAGATAAATATCTTTTAGAATATGTGAAAAAGCAAAAAATGTAATTGGTAGCCTGAGCAGAGGGGCAAACTACAGATGATGCTGTTGAAAATACAATTGCTGATGTTCACCTAAAGTAGTACTATGTAAAGTTGGTGCCCAGCCAACTGTATAAGAGGATGTTTTTGCTTTTGTAACGCTTGCGTGTTATGACACCAGGATGTTTAAGGATGTCAGTAAGTGAGAAAGACAAGCCAAGTTATAGTTGTGCTAATGTTAAGTGCGTTCCAGTACAAATTTGGTTATACCAAGGCAATCTTATTCATTGAGGTCACAAGGCAGTTGTGGCTGTAGTACGCTCAAAACAGCACAGAGGCATCATAAGAAGGATTCATTTATATTTACTCCGCAAAAGTGTTGTGTTGCATGCATTGTAATAAGTGAATACTAAACTTGTAAAACACTCATTCTTCTCTGCAGGGATTGGGATGGTTTGTGGTTTCAGAAGTGTAACAGTAGAATTGCTAATCATCACTAGTTGGGCATTGCACCAGCGCTTCTTGTCCCATTCCTACAGCATGATTTTCGCTCATAATCTTGATTGAGTTCTCCAGGAATTAATTACATTTATATTGGAAAGGAAGAAAAATGGTAATATTAGAAAAGTGCTTGACAAACACATGAAATGTTGAAGAATTAGGGGAAAAAAGTACAAAAAATTTAAAAAGGGGAAATGAGCTCCAGTTTTGGATCAGTTTCATACAGATTGAAAGTGTATGGTAACACAGTCACCAATGCATTCAGTTGGTCTTAAAGGCTAAGTTTATGTAGGGCGTTGCTAATTTTGTCTGTTGATGAAGAGAAGAAAAAGATAGGCATTTAAAATGAGGCTCCTTTGCAGAATTTTTATTTTGTATTTTCTTCTCTCCTGAATTAATCTATGTAGTACATATGCATTTTAACATTGCATTAAAATCTTTTTATCCATTTATTGTGATATTGTCAGGACAGTGAATCTGAAATGATCTTTCTAAACATTAAAAAAAAAAAAAATCAGTCTGAGATACTGGTCACATTCTTCTTCGTGTCCTGTTCTTGCCACCATTTGACCACTACTATACCTGCACTGGCAAGTTTTACACCTTGCTAGTTCTAGCTGGTTTAACTTTTCCCTTGTCAGCCTGCATCAGAATGTGATGGTCAATAGTAAAACCACTCAAGAACTACTGTCTGGCAAAATGAAAGTGTCTAGAAAGAGAGTCAATGAACTTCAAACAGAAGTAGATTTCTACAAAGCCATGTGTTGTTACTGCTGTTTTATGCAGTTGCAAAATTTTTATAAATATATAGTTACTGCATCAAGATCTCAGTCATTTCCATATTTACTATCCTTACGTACCTGACTATTTGCAGAAAAAGATTTCAAAATCTCAATTCTGAGTGTGTGACTAAATAGTATTGTAGCGGTACTCCTGTAGATTGATCTGTTGTGGTTCAGTTATGGGATGTATATACTGGAAAGGTGCTAGACGTCCCCCCCTTTTTATTTGTTATAAAATTGTAGTGAGTAGCTGAGAGGTCAGTCCACAAGTGAAGCACTTCAAGGACAAGTTTAAGGCACATCTTGATTTGTGTGGTGTCAGCTTCACAACATGGAAAGCCACAGCTGAGGGCTGTCTGCTCTTGAGAGAAAATGTACTTACACTGTCAAAGTCTATGAACAAAATGGGAATGACACTGGGCAGCACAGAAGGTGCCAGAGAAAAGAAAATCCAGTGACTTCAGGAAATTACACAGGTGCTGGCTCTTTGTACTACTAGAATGTGAAAATCTGATTAATAGCATAGCAGATAAGATGAAAAAGTTAATGCTTCATACTGTGAGTCAACAGAAAAGCTCTATCATCTCTCCTCGCTTGGCTTCTCGGCTGTCATATAGGTGATCTTGTGCTCTCAGTATTTATCATCAAGCTTTTGGTCTTGGATTTTCCAGCACAGCTGTTTTTCAAAACAAAACAAACCCAAATCCTGCCATCACCCAGACATCTTTTAAAAAATGAGCGTTCTGAGGATACAGAAGTTCTTGTCTCCTACAGTTGCTGCATACTGCAGCAGTATGCTGGTTTAGAGTAACCCAAAGTACTTAGAGTGATATTTGAATGGAATTTGTCTTTGCTAGTATGTTAATCTTGTTGATGAAATGAATCATAAAACAGGCTTTAGTGAGGACAACGCACAACAGACTGGCTGACACCTTGTGTATACTGTGTTATAATTGCTCAAAAGTAACTGTTCACTGACTGGAGGGATGGTATCAGAAGAGGAAGGGGATTTTCCTTACCTCACAAAAGACTTTAATGAGCACATTGATAAAAACTGGCAATGTAGACCTCTAACATCTGGAACTGTAGCATAGTTGCTCTTATGAGATACTTCATTTTGTCTGTGTTTGGAACTAAAATATCAGTTGGAAATATGACCATTTGTATTGTCTCCATCAGCTCACAGCATAGTAGTTCCTTTATTCACTAGGTAGTGAAATAAAAGGACCATCATTCCTTGGATGTATATCCCATTTCACTTGTGGCCCTTTTATTCCACTCCATGTGACTCATAAATTTAGCTGTTAATCGAGTTGTCCAGCAGTGCTTTTTCACCTCCTCAGCAGTATCATCTTCATATCTGTCTCTAGTTCTTTCTCTGGTAACCCAGTATAGAGATGATCCTGCTGTGATAGGAGCTGCTGGTAATGAAGGTTTACAGTCACGTTTTTGAGTGACTTTCCATGCATGTGCAACAGTGACATTGGTAAAACTACTGTTCAAAGCCATGTAGGGGTCCTGCGAGGAGAAAACAAGTTGACTTAAATAGTGCAGCACACACTTCTAGACAAGACACGAAGAAAAACGGGGCAAAATGAAGAGAAAGTCCAACCGTAGGCCCCAGTAATGCTCAGTTTATAAGAATTAATGAAAGTGTGAAGAGAAAAAACACCGCACAGTCTTTCTCTAGAAAAAGTGATAGGACCATACACAATGCAGTCTGCTAAAACCAGAGCTTCTCCAGGAAAGACAATCACTGCAAAAATTGCCGTAGGATGAAACCTGCAAAAATTACTGTAGGATGAACTAGAAAAAGCAAAGGAATGTTTTGATTCTATTGACATGAGATGGTGTTGGGCTGTTACAGAGAAATAAGTATTTTGGCTGATACATCAGAAAGCTTTGATAGATAAGAACAATAAAGTAATCCAGTTATTATAACCCTTGAGGGCAGTTAAGAAAAGCAGATAACAAAATGTATTGCTGATTTAGAAGAAAAAAAGTCTACAAGAGAGCCAGAACTTTGATCATGGAGGATTTTAATTTCTGAGATTTTGATTGTGATAACTATATTATTCAAAATACAGTTTTTGACAATAATACTGCATTGCTTAGTGAGACAATTCATGGAACAATCCATGTAGTCAAAGGCTATTTGGGAGCTAATCCTGTGAAGAATACAAGTCTAATTAATAATCACAGTATTATCTGAACATATACTTTAAGAATAAGTAAAGAAACAAAAGTTTGATTATGAAGCAGCTGATGTTGAGGGCATATTGAAACGCCTTAAGGAATTTAAGTATCTGTATAACATGTAGTGAGGGATTGAATAGAGAAATTTGAAATGTTTAAGAAATTGTTAGCGGCAATGATATCATAACTCAGTTTAATTAAATTGAATTAAAGTGAATAAAATGGTTAAGTGGTGAGCATGAAGAATGGTACAAACAATAGTCAGGTGATTTCTTCAAAACATTTGCAAAAATAAGCATGGTAAAATGTATATCTATAAAGAAAAATACATGAAACTTAAGATCATGCGAGAAGTGTGAAACTCTGGAGAATGTTGAACTACAAAAAACGTATTCAACTTTTATTCAGTACTTTGCTAGATTGCATTTGATGGTAAGTACTAAAAATAAGTGATCCAGTGGAGGGAATCCGCTGAAGCATTGAAAGCTGCTGGCCAAGTTAAATGGTCTTGTTTATGTCTTCTCCTGATCTAAAACAATGAAGTAAAATGAATGAATAGCAGTATAATGAAGTGTTGGGCAGGAGAGAGAGATCTGAGTCTGCACCATAACAGTATAAATTTCAAACAAAAGCTCTGCCCTTAGCAGAGCTGCCACGTTTTTATGGGGGGAGCATGGAGTTTTTAATTCAGGCTTGCTCCAAAGCTGCTTTATGAATGCAGGCATTTAACATATGGGATGAAAATATTTCTAGCTAGAATGCACATTTTCTCAATTAAATCCCATCCACTATTCTATTAGAGTTACAGACATTCCACTATTATTTACCTACTAAAATGGGATTTGAGTGGAGGAAAAGTAGTTTAAAATTGCATCTGCTTTGTCCCACCTTCACCGCAGCAGCCTGCTCTCCCCAGGCTTTGGAGAGCACCTTCATTCAAATGTTTGGTTCAGGTGATGGCATTTTCTTACTCATGTGCACTCTAAGGACAAAAATAAATGCTGTAGGGAGATAAACATCATTTGGGCATCTTACTGTGAGAGTATATATTAATTTCCTCAAAATGAATCAAATTTCTTAATTGTTGTGCCTACAGAATACTGCCTTTCTGCAGCTGTTTACAGAAAGTTGTGCCTCGGTCTTTTGCTGCTGATTGACAGAGATGAACAGTCACCATAGCAACAGAATAAATTAATTAAAAAACCCCAGTCAGATTGCCAGACTTTAAAACAGGAAATGGGAAACTAACAACTAATCTCTTAAAAGACAATTTTCTGTCTCCTGAAATTCGGGAGTTTGTAACTCCCCCATAGGATGAATCCGCATTTGAAGTTGCTGAGGCACATGTAGTGTATTTTGAGTCTCGGATTTCGTAAGGTGTAAATTAAGGCAGGGAAATTCTGCCTTGTGAAGTCATGGCCCTGTAAATGTCTCTTCACAACTATTTTTTGACCTGTCAAAAGGGGAAAAATATCAAAATATTGTAATGGGAAAAGCAAGACTCTGAATAGTTTGTCATACTGACCTGGGGAGTTAGGATGCTCTCATCAGATCCTGGATCCGCTATTTTCCATACCCTGTGGTTTGTTGCTTTAGCACGAGTGTGTCTTATTCTGCTCTGTGGTTTCCTTGTGGGAGGTAGTCAAGCTCCAGCAGGAAAGGTTGAGAGATGATCTTCAAAAGAGCGGATAGCTTTATGCTGCTGAGGGGAGACATAGAAAATTGACAATCATGGTGTTAACCTGGAGTAGAGAGAGACAAAATTTGAAATTAAGTATTCTAGACTGATCTGAAGTAAGTGAAAATGTGTGTGCATCTTTCACGACTAGAAATTCTATTATGAAGCCGATAAAAACCATGTTCAGTTTGGCTTCATCAGATTGACACTTGCCAGGTAAAGCCTAACTAGATCTAACAAAAATTACGATATACAGACCAGGAAATTGGCTGAGTTTTACGAAGAGAAGGCCGTGTAAAGCCTATTCATATGCTGCAGTGGTTGCCATCCCTGTTCATCAGTTTAACAGCACATACCAAAAGTAACAAGGTTTTAGAGGTGTGACCACTTAGGGCTTTTAAAAAGTTATCGCTGGCCATTGTGCCTTGTGTTCTGGCTGGAAGCCCTCCTGGTTTGCAAAGCACTCCAGCAGCTCTGTTCTGGAAGCACATACTGCACTCCTCCTGAGAAGCCAGCGTGCGTTCTCTCTTTGTCCATTGCTTTCATTAATTGCATTATTTAGGCTGGAAATTATTTGTTTTTAATAACTATTTTCTGGTTTGCAGTATTACAAAAACTGTTTTCAAGGTACCTTGGAGGCTTTTTGGACTCCAGCTTTGGAGTTACGTATTTGAAAATGCCGGCTGTTATATACAAAAGAAATTCTTGCTTCAGGGTTCTGCGAGATTAATTGGGAAATATGTCCTGTGTATATCCTAAACTATCAGCTGACATAAGGCAAATAATTAGAAACAAAATGTGTTACTTAAAGTACACATTTGTGTGTATGTCTAAAGGATATTTTAATCATTGAGGCTGCCAGTATTAACTATGTCAGCAATCAGGAATCCAAAGCAAGTTCAAGATGCAATTGCATTTGACAGAACATATGGTCCAATTATGTAATTATTCTTAAAAAATATATAATGGAAGCACATTTCAAGGGGAGAAATGCAGGTAGCCTTTCTTGTGACATTTTCTATCCTCTTAATTGTGACTTTTTATTAAGAAAGCTGATGCTGCATGACCCCCAGTTAATAGTCCGCACTGATTTGTACTCCTTTCAACTGCTGCTTCAGAGGAGGGTTTTTGTTTTAATCTTTTTACTTCTGCCGAAAACTTTTCTTTACTTCCCTTTGGTTTCCTTTATTGGGTCTTTGTAACTTTAGAGCACTGCTCTGCCGTTACATAGTGTGACAAAGATTATAGCCTCTTCGAGAGTATAGGTGAAGCAGGCACATTTGAGCCCCCAACTTCATGACCTTATCAGTCATATTTTCATTTCCACCACAAAACGCTGTTACAACTCCTCTTAGCTATAGGTTTGACCTTTGTTGTTGTTTTTTCCAAATATCGATAAATCAACCTCTTAAATGGAATAAAAATTCAAAACTTCAGTTTGTCGTATAACTTAGGAAGGCAGTCTGTGAAATAGATGGTGGTAACCTTTATGTATCTCGATTAGAAGAGATTGTGATGCGTATGTCTGAGATTAGAAACGGGATACGAACTTACCTGATGTGGTTGTATGCAGAACGGTAAATGCTGAAATTGAATGTACTTCTTACTACATATTTAATGCTTTCTGCAATTTTTTTTCATGTATCTACTTTGTTATAATTAAATTCCCACACATGCATTAAAGAAACAAACACATTTTGTTGTATAAATGGGACCTGGGCAGCATTAGCAGCAGTGATAGCAGAACAAGGAGCCAGACTAGCTTAAAGCCTCCCTGCCAACACAGGTAACCGCTGCCCCTTTTACTGTTGCTGAAGACGGAGTTAGGAACTGTGGAGTGAGGATCTTACAGAGTCATACAATCATAGCATTGTTAGGGTTGGAGAAGACCTTTGAGATGGAGTCCAGCTGTTAACCCAGCACTGCCAGGTCACCCCTAAACCATGTCACTAAGCACCATGTCTACATGTCTGTTAAATACCTCCGGGGATGGGGACACCACCAGTTCCCTGGGCAGTCTGATCCAATGCTTTACAACCTTTTTGGTGAAGAAATTTTTCCTAGTGTTCAACCTAAACCTCCCCTGGCTCGACTTGAGGCCATTTTCTCTTGTTCTGTCGCTTGTTACATGGGAATACAGACTGACCCCCACCTCACTACAAGCTCCTTTCAGGTAGTTGTAGAGAGCAATAAGGTCTCCTCTGAGCCTCCTTTTCTCCAGGCTAAAGCCACCCCAGGTCCCTCAGCCGCTCCTCACAAGACCCTCACCAGCTTCCTTGCCCTTCTTTGGATGCTCTCTGGCACCTCATCTTGTGGCAAATGTCCCAGTCCTACAGCAGCCATCACCCTATACAGCACAAAAATACAGAAAATTCCTCTTTCTGGCTGTCTTTCCTGAACCTTCCTTTTCCTCACTCTCCTTGTCCTTTCCCTCAAAACATCTGGGAAAGAACAAGAGCTGCTGGGGAAGAGGGTCTTGCAGAGACAGCCAAGAGCTGCCCAAGGGTATGGATTATTGCTGCTAAACTGGGCACTGAGTTTTTTGTTCTCCAAGCAAAGCCCCTTTAGCCATGGTTCCTCTGTTAGATAATGAAGTTTTGTTAGAGTTGGTCATCTACACTGCCGATCTTCATAGCTATAGTGGCCGAGAACAGGTGCCCCTGCTTTCCTTTTACCAACTGCTCCTCCTGGATCTTTTCACTTTTAGCTGTTCCTGCCAACCCCTTCCTAACTGGGTTCGGTGTCAGCGGTTCTTGCTCCCTGTGCTCTTGACGGGATGCCCGAGTGGCTGTGCCAGCTGCTCGGTGCTCTCCGCCAGCGTACTGGCTGCAGCTCTGCTCTTTCTCTGCTTTGCCTTGCCAGACTCTTGCTCTCAGCAGCTCTAGAAATGTTTTAAGTATTAGTGGAAAAAAAATGTGATGCCACAATACCCACCTGCAGCCCTTGTCAGAGCTGGGGCTGCTCTGCGTCCCTGAATGGAGGCTTGCCTTTTGTGAAAGAGAATGGGGAGGGGAGAGAGCCTCAAAGAGCTTTTGGGATTTGCCTGGGCTTCAGTCCACTGCTCCAGCTTTCCAGTGCTCACAGCCAGCCTCGCTGACCGCCGGAGCTCTCGGGGAGAGCTTTGGCTGCAGGCTTACACTAGAATAATGTCCAGTGGTTTATTCACTGATATTATTTAGCTGTTTGTCAAACTGTTTTGTGAACAGTTGGTTTCAAAACAAATCCTAAAACTTGCCACAAATTATTCATAATAAATACCTCTGCAGCTCTCGTTACCTCCGTGGTTTGTATTACAAAAGCGCCTAGGTGCCCAAGGTGACGTTAAAACAACCAGCTTGCTAGAAGCTGCGTGTATAGACCATTAAAGAAAGTATTTATATGAAGAACATCACTACAAATAAGACTTGGGGCTGAAAAGCACCACCCCATTTGACGATTTGCTGTTGCATTCATGTTCCACGGGATTTGGAGTGTTTTGACTCGAACTGTCTAGTCAGGAGAGTTCAGTAGATTTATCATACAAGGGAATATTTTTTCAGGTGTTATTCCATGCACCACAAGGAATTAAAACATAAGAATTTCCTCAGTATCATATCAGTATATATATATATATTTTTTTTTAGTTTTAATGCTATATTAAATTAAGTGAAATGCTCTTTACAGTTAACACTTCTCTGCAAACACAGAAATCTGCTGGTGAGGTGTATGAGTTTACATTTGTTCAGGAATAATGCCGCTGACTGTGAGAATTGTGTGCAGTTGGGAAAATGTATTGTCTACTCTCTGTAGCAGTTTTGGCACCTGGTTTTTGGACTCTGCCCTGTGTACAATTTTGTGATCTTTCTTCCTTTTATTGCACTGCTCGGATGGATTATGCATCAGCCATCAACAGCCTGTTTATGAAAGAGGGAACACGCTGGGAATTGTCAGTAATATCTTCTGCATATCAGTGCATAATAATGAGTGTTTGCCATTCACTAAAACTGCTGTGGTCTGCAAAAGAGACCGCTTTATGATTTTTTATTTCCTTTTTTAAAAAAAGGTTTTGCGAGAATATTGCCATTTTTTTATTATTGTTTTTTAAAATAACGATTCCTGGATAGATACGAGGGAAGCGTTTGTGAGCTTTTGTGTGGAGGAATGCTGATCAAAGTAGAAGAGATCCTCTTTCTTATTCACACGCACATCTTAATGGTGCATAAAATATTACTGCATTCTGGAAGTGTAAGAAGCTAACAGGTCTTCGTGTTTCAGGACATAAAACTCCATTCAATAACTCTTTTTATTCACGAGTGGCTTGATGGTGTGTTTTTTCCTTTGCCAGCTTAGGTACATGCTACTGTATTTTCTTAAAATGTATTCCCAGGTTCATAATTTTTACATCGTAGAATTGAGAGAGGAATACTTAAAAGGCAATAGCAGGAGCTATATAGAAACGTTTAAATTACGAGAAATATTAGCAAAATGTTTTACAGCTTCCTCCCATTGTTGAAGTAAGCTCTTCTCAGAGCTGCAGCATTATATTACTTTAAAATGTCTCTACAGCCCATTTAGTTGTTTGTAGATAGTGTTGTGAGGATACGTTGCTGTGCTTCCAAAGAAGATGGAGGAGCAGCTTGATCCTAGTGATCTTGCAATCCCCAAGAATCTCTACTGAACTTTGTGAAAAGTTAATTGAGTTTGTATCTCAGGCAACTTATCATGAAGTAACGTCAAGGTGATGCAGTTTGTTTCTGTTTAGAGTTGCCAGGAAAATTCATACCTTGGTGACTTTCTAGCCTACGTTGTTTAAGTGTGTGAAGCATGGAGGTAAGATAAGAGCCCCAGAAAAAGTGCCTTCACCTCCTGTGCTGTGCGCTGGTGAAAGATCTCTGTGAGCAGCACACGCGTGTGTTTTCAGCTGGCGCTTACGCAGCAATCTCCTTGCAGCGTTCTGGGTTTGCCTTTGCTGTGGACTGTTATCTGTGGAAGTACTAATGATGTGGAGGCTAGGTGAGCCGCGCACTGCCTTGGAGTTGAAGCAGACAGCGTTCTGTAGCTACAAACAGTTACCACATGCTTTCACCGAGTAATACAACAATACGATGGTTATTTCTGCCTTCAAGGAAATGCTGGCAAGACGCTGGCAGATTTTTTATTTTTTATTTTTCTTGCCTTTGCTAAACTACTAACAACAGTTCAGATTTCCAGTGGTTGTAGCATTTTTTCCCCCATCAATTAAGTTTGTTTTCTTTGTAGAAGATGAACAGCAAAACTTATTTGGTCAATTTATTGCTAGTGCACTGACAAATGAGTTGTCAATTGGGTTTCTAACTAGGCTTCAATGGCCCATATGTATCCTCCTCCTTTGTCATTATGAGGGATGTTTCCTTTAATGTTTTGCTGTTCTTGTCATGATAAGGCCGAGATCAAAATCACTACTGTAAAACTGTGCGGATTGAATACCCAACACAGTAAGAAAAAAAACCCCAGAAAACTAATTTCAAATGATCATTCCGTCACATTTTGTGTATTTCTGTTCTCACAAAATTGGAATTGAGCTATTAACCTGTTTATCAAGGTTGCTTTAAATTTATAAGTGAACGTATCTCCAAAGAGTTTATTTCACTTGGAGATCATTTTAGTTCAAGGTTTCTTGTGTAACCGTGCCACTGTTATTTATGGAGTATTTTCACATTAGAGAATCTCAGGTGGCATCAAATGGCAAAGTAGACAGAAATAGCTGTAGATCAGTTCTGTGTTCAGCCAGAGATCTTTCAAAGATCTAGAACTTTTTTTGAATACGAGACATGCAAAAGCATAGAAAGTTACCTATGTTGTATTTTATAGTTTGGAAGCTAAAAGGAGAGCATGTTTAAAGTGTGTTTTTTAACAAAGAAAAATACCAGAAATGTCCATTGTCTAAATATCTTGAGTTTTACTGACCATTTTTCAAGGCATTGTAGGTTATAATAATAATAATTAATTTAGGTCAACCACGTGAAAGCAGTAAGACCAGAAGAAAGGTTGAGAAAGCTCAATATCCCTTTTTGATCAGGTTGCCTGAAGATGTTTCAAGTCAGTTCAGACAACAGCTCTGATTTTGCATTATTACTCTGAACACCATTGTTCTTCAGACCTTTGAGAGTGGTCGCTTCCTGATTATGTGAAGAGTCATTCTCAAGCCTGAGTACTTCACATGGTACCTACAAAAGGAAGGCTGGACACTATCAACTCTCGGAATTTACTTCATCCTTCCAGTATTAGCTGTTGTAGGGCTGTACTCTCCAGATTAAGCTGTATACCACTTTCATCTCCGTCTATTCTTAAGTCGCTAGCTAAGCCCTCAACGCGGATATATGTGTTTGAAAAGTATTTGCAAAATCCTTTTATACAAAAGCCTTTATGGCAAAAAGACTGTCAGAATGTTCTCTCTTATGGCAAGCTGTCATTAATGCCATCCATTACTACTGTAACTCATGGGGTACTTGAGAAATTTAATAAGCTAATTTTTTTTAGCAACTCAACCTTTCCTTGAGTAACACTCTGTCATGACCAAGTTTGTCATGTAGTTTTAATTATTATACTCTGTTCTGTTCCTAATTTAAGTACCATCAAAGTTTTGTCATTTTTTCCCTTCAGATTGTTAAAAGATGATAGACTGAAGCAATTAATCCACTGCTAATTCAGATAGAAGTGAGATGGAGATGTAAGATTTTCACAGGAATTTATGGGACTGCATCTTACTGGTCCTTCCTACTTCCCCTCAATTACTTCAGCTGTTTCCCTGGAATTTCTCTCCATATTTTTGCTCTACTGCAGGAAAGACGTACAGCTTCTCTTCAGTGCTCTGTGTGACATGCCTCTACTGGGAGGTAGAAATGCAGACAGTTATTTCAAATGGGAATCACAGCTGAGGATTGCAAAAAGCATATTCCACCATTCCCCAAGACAGAATGAATCTTAGATCCAGTAATTTGCATTTGGCAGTAAAATCTGTTGTGCATTCCTTATTGGATGAGCTCTGCAATTCCATCTGTGCACCTGACGTTCAGTTGGTGCATTTTGAGCAGACCTTACTTAGCTGTGGTGTTGAGTGTCCTTTTGCACTAGAAGTAGTTTAGAATACATCTGACCCTGGTATGTGTGTAGTTACCAGCGGGGGGGGGGGGGGGGGGGGGGGGGCAAAAAATTGCAGTAAAATGGAGTCCTAGAGACTTGTCAGTCTCTTGCTATTGCAGAGTTGTACGTGCGCCTTGTTCAATACAGCACCTTATTTCCCGGTACATTACTGGCGTTGGTAGTTAGTCATCATGAACCGCGAAAGAGATGGACAATTCTAAGTGTCTTTTCCCTATTTAATAAATACTAGTTGGAACAGAGATTTCCTCCCCACACCCCAAATATTGCATATAAACTGGACAAACAGAAAAGTTGATTGAGGTTTGAAATAACGCCCCTGGTGAGTTAGGCACCCTAATGAAGGGTGAGACTTCTTAAGACTTCTGCCGTTTGCACTTGCTTTTCAAGGAGGTGATTAGGTACTGGTGCTCAGCAGCTCTGATACAGATGATGAATAGTTTGATGCCTCTTATCAGATGAGAGCTATATAGAAGGAGAAATTAATGTTTTATTGGTTCCTTTTGTCATTTGAATGTCTAAACTGCCCTGATATAATAAACGTGATTATTGTAAGCAAGTGTTTACAGCTCTGTGCTGCTCGTAGTACTGATTCTGGTCCTCTGTGTCAAGCAGTTTCATCCAAAAACCCATTATGTGGTGGTTGTTCACGAGTAAATGTGTATTGGTCTGTCTATATTCACAAGGTTGTGCTCTAAGTTCCAGCTGGTCATTTACTTGACCGTTAAACACTGGTTAACGGCTAACATGTTGGTGTGCTGCATGGCTTGAAAATTTTCTAGAGAATATATTCCATATAAAGGTTTTTTTTTTTAGGCTGCCAGGTACCTTTTTTCACAGAGACTGACTTCATTGGGTGTGTTACGGGAAAGCAAAAAAAAAAAAAACCAAACCAAAACAGAACAGAGTATCATAACTGTATCTAATAATTACTTTTCAGCAATGGTTCTTTTACAATGCTTCTTGGTTTCTGTTCAGTTTAATGTTGGTAACTGCTTCATAATGATGGTGGTAGGAATCTGTAGGGACCCAGTTATGGTGCTATTATGATATGAGATTAGAATGGGGAAAATACATAAAGAAAATACAAGTCCATGGAGAATTCATTAGGATGCTAATTTGATACCGTTATTATAGAAGTGAGATTTCAGCGTAAGCCTTTAGAGAACTTTTGATGATGTGGAAATGAAAAGGTGTCAATGTGCATTACACTGTCATTAGAAAATATATCAAACACCAAGAAAACGTCATAAAAAGATGGTAGCTAAATTCTTTTTGCAGACCAGAGAACTTCTTAGTATCCCTTCAATTCCAGCTTCTCATGTTTTTGTTTTTCACAACCAGCGCAGAGGATTGCTAGTGGTACTTTCACCTGCCAGTATTAGCACTGTCACACAGAAATTTTAGTGTTGGGTGTTTTCCCCCTCCTCTTTCCTCTTGACATTTCATAGGTATAAATTATCCTCCTTGGTTCAGGGAAATTAACTGACAAGTGATTATGGTGCCAGTTCCAAGAGTACCAAGCTCCGTAGGCAGAGCAAATCACAGGACCTGGAGACTGGATTTGCTCACTAAACCTGCTTGTAGAAACTTTCATCCCAAGGAAAATCTCCCCTATATGGTCTCCCCAGTGTTAGAGATGGCCAAGAGCTGGAATGGAGCAACCCTGAGCTTCAAGTGGCTTTTAAATGGTCAGAATAGAGGCCAGCTTACATACCTCCTCAAAGAGGAGGAACTCTTATTTTGTCATTTCAGCATGAGTACCTTTTGGAAGGATTAAACCACGAAAGTACTCACCTATCTGTATGTATTCTGCCTAAGCATATGATTTTGAAGTTACTATTTGACTGAAAAATGATCTAGAGAATGCGAGCAGCTTAATGGGTTGAAATGGAAAAAGGTTTTCTGATGTTTTTTCTGTACTTGGGTTCTGTAAATTGTGATTCTAGCTGGACACAGATCTTCAGAGACTTGTTTGCATGAATGTTTTTGTGTAGTAGCAGGTGTAATCTGATCTTCAGTTCGTTAAACTCTTTTGTACCACTAGTTCGTCACCACAAAAAAAAAAAAAAAACAAAAAAAAACCCCTGAAAAAACCCAAACAAAAAAAATAAAAACAAAGGAAAAAATAAAAAATCAGGGAAGGTAAGGTTCCATGAAAGCATGCTAGCAATTTTTCTTTCTTACAGGTGTGAAATCAGTATTCTATCCATCACGTTTCTTTAGATTGATTGACTACTGTCATTGATCAGTGGAATAAGATTATGGCAAAATGCTCTGTAAACTGGAGTTATGTCATACGACAGGAGCCATAGCTGGCCTGTTAACCCTGTTTTTGCTGGCTGTCCGACTAGATATACGTCATCTATTATCGTTCATTTATCTGTTCTCTGCAAGACTAGTCTTGGTGTTTGGCCAAGTTGAAGCAAAGCCTTCTTGGGTGTGGGTGACAGAAGCTGGAGCGGATGACTGCAGAGCTTCAAAACTTTCTGAATAATTTGTGCTTGCTCTTCACGCTGATGGGGATTTTTTCGTCCTTGATCACATGCCTACGGTTCACAGTGTGTGTGGGATATCTCCTGCTGTTAGTTTTTACAGGTGTACGCTTTTACAGATTGAGAGCTCTGTGCAGGGCGAGTTCTTGCCATACAAATATACTATGACATACAAGACCAGTTTTAATCCTTAATAAACCAGATTGAAGCAGGAAGGAAATGGCAAGTCACAGACATATTTGTTCCTAAATTTAACGACTACAGCGACAGTGCGAGAGTGGTCCTTGGAGAGGGCACATTTTCTTTGCAAGATAACTTCTGTTAGATGAAGTCACTGGCTGATACATAACAGATGTATTTATATGCAATAAATCAAAGTTATATTAATAATATCTCCAACAGGCTAATTGGAGACTGAATTATATTCACTGTAACTGAATTCAGTCAAAGGAGTTATCTTTAGAAATGAGTTGACTTCAGAAATGGTGAGTGTTTGCAAGTAGAGAATAGACTAAGATCTTCTAAAACTGTAAAATAAACAAGTTTTTGTTTCTCAACTTGATCCAAAATATGTTTCCAAGCATTGCCAAAATGCAGAGATACTCTAAAGACAAGCAGTGTCTTTCTTGATGTAAAACCTTTCTTGCACGATACTTTCCGTGAGGCAAAGGAGAAATACAGCCCAGTTCATTCCTAAATATACCCCTGCTGGACAAAGATTCAGTGCTTGAGACACAGAGTTCTTAATGCATTTCTAAAGCTTCATTCTGGTCCTGACTGGTTTACTGAGCTGACAACAAATTAAGGAAAATTGAGTTTAAAAATGATTGCTAAAGCTGAGGTCAGTTCAATCTCTGTGCATCACAGATATATGCAAATATACCTGTCACTTATCTAGATATATATGTTACATATTAATGTTAACCTATTGTAAATAAGTCTTACTTCCCCAGAATTTAAATGGAAAGTAGGGCTGTTGCTTATGGTCACCATATTCTGCAGTAGGATATTGGCATGTCTCTCTAAATAAATAAAACACAGAATGGGAACTACTGTGTACAAGGATTTTAACAGCAGTGATTAAATCCATCTATAAAGTCAATGAAAAATATTTGCCGAAAGCATCAAACAATAATATGTTTCAGACAGCTGAAAAATATTCACACAGATACAGATATGACACAATTCATCACATTGCCAGAAAATCCAGTGTAGCCTTTGAAATGCCAGCACTTACGAAATAAAGAAGATCCATAGTCCAAATTAGATGCCCTCATAATTGGGGAACAGTGGGGGTTACCATGTAAAACTGAAACAGTAAATAATGACTTTTATGAAAATTTGTTGAGGTTATACATGTGGTGGGATCGTGTGATGAAAATGGTATTGAGATTGAGACAGGTATCCAGGCAATGACGAAGCAACCCGGTCCGATGTCAAAGGAGTCCATACAATCTACTCTAAGCTTCAGCTAAATGTTTTCTGTGTTTTATTGAGGGGCTATTAGTCTTTAATCAACATCACACTTTATTTTCTGTTAGAAAGAATAAGAAGAAAATGCAGGACTACTCACGGAGCTGAAGGATACCAACTTCTGTGCTATCAAAAGTACATTGATCTTGGTAACCTTTTGAGTGCCAGGTGACACGAGAGCCAATGTTTAGAACTCTTAGCAGCATGTCAGAGGGTCTTGTCGTTGTAAAGTCATCCTTCATTCCTACTGCTTTTTAATCTTCTGATTCAAAATCCCTTTGTCTGCTTTTCAAATTTATATATAGAGCTCTATTGTAAAAAGCAGTTGTTATCCTGGTACAGAAATGGAATATTTGGCCTCAGCGCCTTTCTCCCTGATTCTGCAGTCTTACTTGATAACAGATACCTTGAGTTTAAACCTTGCGGGGGAAAAAAAGCCTGTAATTTGTGTGTGTTGCATGCAAAGTTTTGTTCAGTTTAATCACTTTTACACTGTTTCACAGCTCTTCATCTCATAAGCTTGTGTAGCTACCTAGTAAAAATATATAATGTATGCCTTTGTACTACAAACTGTTAATTTACAACAATTTTATGTCATCTGCTGTAATTATGGCAGGGTGTAATCCGCACTAGTTGACAATATTTTGGCGAAAGCATCTACTGTAATATTTACAAGGTATTTCTGGCTCTGTTTAGTTTTCATTGTGCTCACAGTTATTCTCCTGAGTTATTTGGATACTAGTATATAAAAATGGCTGTTGTTTACTTTGCTTCTTGACAAGTTAATCGAACATATTTTAATATCTTGGAGCTTTTCAAGAGAGAAATTATACTCCAAAAAAATCCGTTATACACAAGCAGAAAAAGTAGCAAAGTTCCACTGGTACTGAAGTAATTTCACACCATTTAAAACTAAGCTCCATCATTTAATCATTTCTAGTAATTTCCTTATAAATTCCGGTCTATTGGAACCTAACGCTCTGGAAGTTTTTTTTTCTTAATTTTAATTTTCATTATCCCACTAAATAACTGGTGTAATTCCTAGACCTCTACGGAAGTCATAGTTAGGTTGGATGGCCAAGGCTAAACATGGCTAAAGAACATCGTAATTGCAATCACAGTCAGGTTTCTAGAAGAGCTCAGAATATTGGGAACTCTTTGGAAATGGCACATTTATTTATTTGGCGTAGGTATTTTGCTGTCCAAATGGAAGCTGCTAGCTGCTTAACATGTCTTGGAACTGATCCCTTATTCTTCTAGTTAGTAGAAGCTTAAGCTTCTTCCAAGTTCAGATCAGACTACCGAGGAGGAGCATGTGATTATCATTTAATTTATATAATACTAAAATCCATGTTTGTATTTTGTTCATATGTTACTAAACATACTATGATGAAATACCTAGATCTGGGTTTTGTGAAAAAGGTAGGTCATGTGGTGTGGTGGAACTTGCACAGAAATACACAAGACAACATGATTTTGCAGCTTGTTCTCATTTTTTAGTTGCAGATCATTGATGCTTCAGCTAACGAATGTTGTAGATGTTTATAGTTCTATGTGGTACAATGAGTGAGTGTACATTAGCATTTTGATTTGGATAAGGAGTGTATTTTTGAAGTAAATGCCCTGATTGCCTCCAGGTAATCATGCTTTCATATGCATCGTGAGGCAGTCTTGGCAGGATTATTTTTGGATGAGTAGATGCATTCCAGGAGAGCCTCTACCTGTTAATGGGAGTACTGTCCCTGGAACCAGACTGCTCCTAGTGCCGTAGAGCTCCACTCTCAGCAATGTGTGTGTTGTAAACCTTGGGCCCTCAATACCAACTGCGTCATGCTGTAGACCTTTTCACATTTTGTAGCACTGTAAATTTTACTTCCCAGTTGCTATTGAATTTGAGTAAGTTAATGATACTGGCAGCTTAGAATTGGTAAGATTTTGATAAAGAAGAATTATTTGTTTGCCAGATCCTTAGCTTTTACATGTGATATGAGAGGACAAAGTTTGCTGCATACATACAGGGACAAGAATACTCCTCTGAAAGAACAATAGAGGTCACGTCTCTTTCTTTAGAAAGAATTAACGCTGTTTATAATTTAATAAAACTTCTAACAGCATGTGTCAAAATTAACTTTTCTTTAGCTCGCACTAGCTTGTGCTGATCAAACACCAGTGACTACATTAACTTTTGGTGCTAAGGCAGTTGTGTTGTTGGAGTTAATGGAGATTACTTCTCCTCAGACATTGGCTTTGAAAGTAGTTATTCCATGTAGTGTATGTGGAATTTGGTCTCAGTGCTGTTTTTCTGTTCCACTCAGACATGCTCATCTAGGTTAAGCTGTTCCTGTGACCTATTGTTTAGTCTCCGTGCGTCGTTTGTGGAGGAGTTTGTAGTTGTTCTTTCTTCAAGGTGGGGTCTTGTGATTTGTCACAAAATTCAGTTGGTTCCCGGTTACTCTGCTCCATTGTAACAGGTTCTCTTCAAGTCCAGTTAATTTTTTGCCTTTTGAGCTCTTCACAATTTGTGATCAATATTAAACCAGAGAAGCTTATGCTAAGTAAATATTATTTATTACTCAGTGCAGGGCATGGTCTACAAGGAGATAGATACAACAAAGACTAGGATGCATCTTACCTAAGCTACGACCTAATCCTCCTGTTCAAATTTATGTAAACATCAGTGTGGTCAAAGCCTCACTGCAGCATTAGGCTGGCTGTGATATATTGCATATCTGTGTTTTCTGGTTTAACCTGGTTTATGCAAATTCCTGGAGATCAGATACTCTTTTTTATAAGGGTTTTGCTGTGTTTTTTCATTAGAACAGCAGAATCAACTTTGAGATATCTTCTGAGTCCACTGGGAGAGCTCTGCATGAAATTACTCCTTCGTGTTCAATGAAACCAAGCACAATTAATCAACCAATAGCAAACTGCAGGACTAATGGCAGTAAGATAGCACCTTGTTCTTTGCGGCGCTGTTTCAAGATATTATTCCCAGTACTTACTATATTTGCACTTCTTCCAGCACAGGACTAATGAACTATGGCAGCAGTTCCCTCTCCCACTTTAACACAACCTTGGTAGAGCCCACATGTTTGTGAAAATCTCCAAATTCAATCCTGTTGTAGCTGGAAAAGGTCTTCGTAACTGAGTAGGAAACCTGTTTACTTCTGCATTGGTACTTGCCCTGGAGACTGAAGTGGTGCTTTAGTAGCCTGTGTTGAGGAGGAGACATAAAAGAAAGACCTTCATTCTTTGTCGTCATTAGTTACTCTAGGTCACTTTAAGAAATGTCTGGGATGTTCATCGGTTTGCAGTCACTTAGATCAGAAATAACATTGAATATGTGTTAAAATGCTTAGTGTTTCTAGTTGTTTCTTCATTTACCTTGTAAAGTTGTGGGAATGAACAAGCCAGTCCCATTTCTGTGCCTGCAGACTTTATCTGAAGGTAGTACTCTGCACTTCCCTCCCTAGTCGTGTGTGGCTGGGGAGTGGCCCCTGCACTGACAGGCAGCGACAGTTAGGGTTAGTCTTGGACCCCTATACTAGGAATTGGGGAAAACTGAAAAAACAATTTCAAGAATTGCCTGTGGCCATCAATGTCCAGCTGAGCCGAGGAACTGAACTAAGGGCATCAGGAGTCAGAATTATAAAAGCAGGACACTTACTCTGTTGTATGAAGAACAAAAATACTTGAGAATAGGAAGTTGTTGTAATTGGGGCATTATAATAATGGAAAGCTCAGATTGGTTGGGGTTGTAGTTTTTGTTTTGACTGGAAATGTTTCTTTACGGGACTCTTTTCCTGACGTTTCCAATTTATACTTTAAAGGCTAATACATTTTCAGTTAATTTATTTTTCATGGAATTTTTTTTCCTGTTCCAATAATTATATAAATATTTTTATGACCTGGAAAGCTCTCTCTAGCAAATCAATAAACTTGTGATCTATACCAATTGAATTATGAATAATTTCAAAACCACCATCACCAAAAAAATCTGGTTTTGTTTTCCTTTTTTTCTGTATAGTGTTTTCCTTTTAATTATTTGATTTTTTTTAAGTTTCATCATTCGACCGTAGGTTTGAACCAACACTAGTGAATTATTTTATGCACCAGTTCAAACTGGTGTCCATTAGAGACAATAAGAAAGCCGACATAATGCTAACTTCTAGGAAGACCAAAAAAGTTGCGACATTTTCATATTTATCACAGCTCCTGCATCAACAACAAAGATGAAAATATTAGATAAGTTATTTTGTGCTCAAAAAAAGATGTATCTCTATGTAGGAAGACTTCAGCGTAGTTATTGATTCTGAGGATGGTTCCATTCATTTAATCCCTCCCGAATGCTTTGTTCCTGATCACAAGAGTCATCCAGTGCAATTAGTGATTATGAAAAATGTCAGCGTGCAATTACTGGGAGTAATAAAAATATTCAAAACAACAGCCAGAATAATAGGCAGTAAACACAAGAAATTTGAGGTCAAAGTGGAGAAGTAGTTTTGTATTCCGTTAACAAACCCCAGAGAATCTATGAATAAATTTGCCGTTTGCCCTGAGATAATACAGTGTATTTGAAGGTCCCGCATCTGGGCTTTTGTTGTGCTGAAGGGAAGTATACTCCAAAGGCACAGACTTTTCCCCAGGAAGATCCTGTTGCCATTTCTGACTTGAATTATTTTATGTCAGCTATTATTGCAATGCAAAACGGCTTCTTCCTGTTGACAATTAAATATTCCTTCAGAATCTGGAAAAAACATTTGGAGGCTTTTAATTTCCTTGGATGGAATTCATAATAGGAAGAGCAAAACCTCTCTGTTACTGAGAACTAGGTTTTGTTTATAGCGTAAGGTATTTTAAGCAATTTTGGGGTAGAGCGTGGTTCTCTGAAATTGCATTTGGGTTCTGATTTTAGCCCCTGACTCTCTGCAGAGCCCCATCACCTGTTTTGCAGTGTCTTCATCTGCAGTTTGTTTTCGCGAGGGTTGCCACAGCTGATGTGGACCTGACGGTAACTGCGTAACGACGGCTCTGGCTCGCACCTGCGTGGGACGGCGCCCACGTTACTGATGTGGTTTTGCTTTTCTGGGCATAATAGGAAAAGGAGGGAACATATGGCAACAGTGATACGTCACTCAGTTTGATGTGTTTTTTAGGAAATGGCTTAGATGCTGAGTCAGAACATGATTTGCTTTTAAGGTGTTCCAGACCATACTGGAGGAAGTGGTTGTACTGTAGAGATCTCTCTCAACTTGCCTTGACGCACAGACCATCGGCTGACCCAGAAGCAAAACCGCTGCTGTTTCTAACGCAGTACAGCCCTTTTAAACGACTCTGTGCTTAGACAATATTTGAAGCCGGTTGTTTTGGTGGAGTGTGATTGCTGTTCAATGTTTCATTCTTCTTAAGTTTTCAAGTCTCCTAGCCCAGTAAAACAGCAGTTTATTGCAGAATTGATCAGTGCTGGATAGTCATAGTGTCTTCAGTGCTTGATATCCAAGCATGTTGCACACAAATTGGCAGCATCAGCTGACCTCGTTCTGTCTATCTCCTCCTAAGACGTTAAGGATCAAGCCCCAATAACCGAAGTTTTCAAACTTAGTGGGACAGTATTCTCTTTGCCCAGCCAGAACTTGCACTCAAGGTCGAAGCACGTAGTTCACAGACGTCTGCCCTAGAAAGCCCAGGTTCACTCCTGAATGAATTACAGCCGAGAAGAATTCAACAAAGACCAGAACCAGGTGATCTCTTGGATGCTTGTCTCAGCAAGTAATATTTCTTGCAAAATATTAATGAATCTTGTACTCACTGAGAGCTGTATTTTTAATATGTTATCTGCTTGGGATTGATGTTGATGCAAGTCTCCTGACACTGTTAAGGTGTTTAAGATACTACAGCAGTTTCTTTCATGTAAAACAGCTTCATTGATTCCAGAGGTATATACTCAATACAAAGCCACTTACGTTGTCATTTACTAATGAATAATTTAGAAACCAGGTTTTTGCTGAGTTTAGATTTGCATGGTTAATAATGAACTTAACACCATAATCGAAGGGTATTCTATTTGTGTACTGCTGGCAAAATTATCAATAATAATCCTATCCAGAGTCAATATTATGATGTAAATGTGTTTTCAGTTGGTGCTTGTGATTAAATATATATGCTTCTTTATGCTTTTTAAATTACTTCTTCATGTTCAATAGGTTCTTTCTAAGCTATTGCTGGAATTTACCTTGCTTGCAGTTGAGCTGGGGCACTGTAGTGATGTTGATATATTTTATATATTTAACCATTTTCAAGAACTCGTATCACAAGAAGTATTCAAGCTTAAATGTATTTTATTTCAGAGTGGAAGTTCTGAGCATTTTATCTGAAAGGGTGGGTGAAAACGTGTAGCTTAACATTCTCTATGCATTATTTATTTATTTGGAGATAGTATTTATTACATTAAAACAGAAGAAAGAGCTTCTGCAGGAAAAAAATGTAGCTACTAAAACAGAAGCCTAAATCTTTGCTAGATGTTAATAAACTGGGCATCAGTTATTGGAAATCTTTAGATAAGTAACTAAGAATGTTATTAATGAACAAGGAATTCTGAGTGGTGTATTCAGAACCTTGGAAATTGATTTATATCAAAATACTTTTTTTTAGTAAGTTGTAATTAGTGCTACCCAAAAGGAATTCTTTTTGACTGTGGCCTAATACACCTCCTCTATTTCTAGGTAAGACTGAAACTTTTCTGATTGTCCATTTTTACCCTGTAAAAGCTGGTATACTTTAATTCTTGCTTCGTTCAGTAAATATAAAAAATGCTACCTTAAAAAAGAAAGTTGAAAGCATAATATTAGCGGGACTACAAATCCAGCACAGGAAATCCAAATTAAACTACACTGCAGTACATTCTGAGATAGAAAAATACTGAATATGAGAGTGCTTTGGGAGGTTTAATCAGTCCTTACAGATGAAGCTGGCAGAATGGAGAAATGGGAAGGATGAACCATGTGAAAAGTTCACCTTTCTTATGTGAGCATATGCACATTTGACAACCTTGTTCTCCAAAGCTGTTTTCCGTTTTCTTCCCTCTGCCTTCCAGTATGCCAATAAGATGAGCTATTAAAAAGCTATACTTTTTAATTACTAATGAATTGGTCTCATTTGTCAGATGTCTGAAAATGAGAACACTTCTTTTTTTCAAAGCCCTTTTGCTTATGTGAATAAATAGCTTAAGTGGTCTTTACCTCCCAAGGGGTGTGCAGTCAGGAAAAGGTGGAATTAGGCAATTAACAAAAGAAGAGAAAGCAGTGAAAAAAGAAATAGCCTTCTGAAAAAGTAGGTGTTATTCTGAACTTCCCACAGCCATTCTGTGGGGTTCCACTTAATTGAGATGAATAACATGGTTTCATAAAGAAACCAGTGGAAGGTGCCTATTTAAACTTTCTAACTAATTAATAGTTTCTCAAGGATGCTCAGCAGTGGGGAAGTTAGAGAGCTGCTCGTGCTATTACCACGTTATCTGCCGCTGTGTCTAGTTTGTCTTTCCATAGGAAAAGCAAAGCATCTCTAGTAAAACAGATTTGTCCATCCGTCAGGGAGGGAGAGGTCAATTACTATGACCATTGGGTACTGTCATGGGTTAAAGCTGGGCCACCCACTAGATGAATGACCGATGCCCTCTATTAATCCCTCTCCCTTCCTAAAGGGAAAGGGAGTAAGGGAGACAATTGGAAAAGAAAACTAAAACTGCTTTAATGAAAATAATAACAATACAATGAAGTATATACAAACCCAATACCAAACCCAGCCCTCCAGATGGCAATTATGTCACTGTCACCACTGATGCTGTGGGCAAGTGCTGGGGAAGTCCCAGACTGAACTCAGCTGCAGACAGGAACCAGATTCAGGAGCTGGATTCTGGAACTGGATTCAGAAATACATGGATTGGGGTCAAAGGCAGAAGAGACAGAGTCCTCCTTGGACACCGGCCATTGAAGAGAGTTGACCCTTGTGATCCCTCAGCTTTACACTGAATATGACAGCTATGGGATGGAACACCTTGTTGGTCAGTTCAGGGTCACCTGTCCTGTCTGCTCCTCCCCGCAGGTGCAGCCTCTCACTTTCTGCACTCCAGTGTGGGACACAGGATTTAGCAGTAACCTTGGTCTGCACCCTGTTAGTGACTGTAAACATCAAAGGTCATCACTGCTAGGAGCAGGCACTGTCTGCAAAAATGTGCTGTTAACTTCAGAAAGTTCAGTGACTGCAAAGAGACTGAGCTGGAAGGTGAAGTCACTGAATGGAATGAGTTTTGTTCTACCTCAGACCAGGACAGGTACCTCCCATTTCCTAAATGCTGTCACGAATCCAAGAATTTGTCACCTTTCTGACCATTATAGACAAGAGAAGAACAAATCTGTACGTGTGATAGTTATTTTCACCTTCGCATGAAAGAAGAAATAAGCAAGATAATGTTTATTACCTTGGCATTCATGTATTAATCAGTATTTATATATATTTCTTCTTTCTGTGGTGCACTGCAATGGACACATTGTGAGAAATTTGCAGGCATCTGTGAACATGAGCTGCCTTTCTGGAAAATATGGCACATATTCTGTGTCCGCTTCATCCTATCCGTATCTCAGAGATCTCTACCTGTGCCTCACTAGGATGTTCTCATAAGATAGTAACCTCTTTGTTGAGACAGACCTTTGAATCTGTTGTAGCAGAGAGTCAGTTTTCTGAATACTTGGAGCTTGCTTTTATGAAACAGATCTTCAGAGTATACAGGACAGGTACTGAACGAACAATAGATTGTGCCTCTTTTTAGCAAGTTCTAGATGCCACCTGCAGAGTACGCAGGTCCTTTAGTGCTTCCAGCAACTGTTTTCTTCCTTTCTTCTATGTCATCATGCCAGTGGGTTTGCTGACAGCTTGTCCAGTCTGGACTGGCCTTGCCTTGTGGCAAAGTTCACTCTCTGTGTTGTCACCCTAATGTCAGAATGCAGGTATGTCTTTGTTTCTTCTTCACCAGCTTGGGTAAAAGCCTTCGGTTCCTACCTAGGAGTTCCTGTGGTTTTTGCAGGTGTTAGACACTGAAACACTAAAGAACATCCTTAGATAAATGTAAGGAATTGTAATACCATGGGTAGCCACTTCCCAGTAATGTCTGAATTAGAGCAACAAAACGCATGGATTTCACACCCTTGACATCTTTCACATGGCCAATCTAGGAGCTAAGTTTCAAGAAAGCAGTCGTCACAGTCTAAGTGTTTCTAACTCCTGGTGTTAGATTTGCTTCCCTCAGTGTCTCTTACATCTCTGCCCTGTGTTGTTTTTCCTTCTACCCATCTATGGGCCTCTCGTGTGTTTTTGCAGAAGTTGTCAGACAGGTATATACCAATAAGTATTTGTCATATAGCCGTTCAGCACGTTATTTTTGTGACAGCATGTTTGTTTTCTAAGCCTTTTTCTTTACTACCACTTTTCTCTACTTTCCAAATTCAAGTAGACTTACTAGATGGCTCAGTTACTTCAAAAGTTTTTGGCAAACAAGTTATTTCTCACTAGGAGAAACGACAGACTTAATCCAGGTTATCCTCTGTGCTCCCTGAGAATAGGTCCCTCTTAATCCTGTAGACAAGTAAATACTGTCTTGAACAAAAAAATCTCTATGCTGTAAGATTGCTTGATTTTTATTTATTTTATTTTTGTCCAGAAAGGAAGAGAGGTTTTTGCTTTAACTCCTGTATGAAGAGCTGAATCGATAGGAGATAAGACCTCAGAGGTTTTTTTTTCTCTTGTTGAACTATAGGATAAGCCTGTAGCATTTTACACCTTGGTGTACGTGCTACCTTCCTCTACTGCTTTCCATGGCAACCTGTGGCTGTCTAGAGTATAAAGTGATACCAGCCACTCTGTTACACGGCAAGGGGTGGATGAACCATAGCAGTCAACTGACAAATTGGTCCTTTTCATTAATGAGCCTTTGGTATTGATTTAGTCATATGTCTACATTCACTGTACAAATGTTACTGTTCAGTGGCGAATAATGTTAAACAAGCATGTACATGAAGTGTTAGCATGATAACGCATCGAGCTAGTATCTTCTTCACAGCTTTTCTGTAGGTATCTATCTTCTCAAGTGTAAACTTGAGACTGGAAATCTGCAAGAGCAGCCACTCATCCTTGCTGCTCCCATAGCCTAGAGCGGCTGAAGGGTGAGAGAGAACCCGATGTTACCTTTAAAACCAACAGTCAGAGAGAAAAGCAAAAGAAAGGGCAAGTGCAAAACAGCCATGCAGTGTATCAAAAGGGACAAGATGGTCAGGTGAAAGATCGTTATTTTAACGACATTAAGAAGTCATTGAAATTTATTGATATCAGGCTCCTTTGAAGCAGTGTTGTTAAATTTGTTGTCCCATAAGGTCGAAAGGCTGCATAGCTGAGCTTTTGTAGCAATAATATGGAGGCTCTGCTACCTTTCATAAAAGCATACAAACACACAATATTTTAATGTCACTTTTTAGAATCAACTTGATACAAAGGTGTTTGACTCTGTTGTTACTATCATTTTATGTGTTGATGTAAAATCATAGACTCAGGTTGATTTTGTGGAAAATGCTAGACATATCTTTTGTTTTTTCTTGGCATTTCTGATCTTCTTCGATTTTGAGCTTGTGTAATGAGCGCAGATGCTGTAACTCGAATTCCCTTGAAGTCTTTGTGAAACCTGCAGAGCTCAATCTCTTTGAATATGATGTGAAAATTCAGTTTTCTAGTTGCTTCTCTTATTCCCGCCTTTATATCGTGAATCTTGGTTGTTGTAAAGAATAACGATGAACTATCTGCGTCAATTTTTTTTGTTTGGGAAAGCTATAGCCAAAATATTGACAGGCATTGCAAAGGGATTATCAGGCCACGTTACTGTTGTCTGGCTTGTGGCGAGTTTAATAATGTTCTTGTTATTTGTTTTCTTGGATTTTATCTCCCAAATGTAGGAAGTTTCTGCCATCTGGAGAACACCCATACTTGGCGTCTTGCAAACATAGAGATTAATTTTTATCAGCAAAAGAGATCTATTAAATAGCGTGTGTTTGGAAAGCTAACCGTCAGTGCTGTTGCATCCAGAAGTGTCAGCTTGAATGTTGTCATACTGGCCCGAGACAGACTTTTTCTTCTTTATTCTAGGGTTTGATAACAAAAGTAAAAAAAAAAAAAAAGGAAAATGTACAAAGAAAGTAATTTAAGTGGATACTGTGTCATCATTTATTTTTACAGAATATGTTCTTGTTTTCCTAACTGCAAGCAATGGGAGGAGAGCAATTTGAGAGCTTTACTGGTTCATGTGGAAAGAGCCCTGCAAAATACAGCTCCTTTGCAAAGTTGTTCCCTGCCTTTCAAATTTGTGTGTGTCAGTTTTGCACATGCAGAACACGAACCTAAGTGTCCAAATCACTGTTCCTCTATCGTTAGGCGGGACTAAGTTTCCTCAGGCCATTGGGACTTAGGTGCATTACTCCGTTTATCTTCTTGGACTTTTTGGACTCAATTTTAATGATAGAATCTCCATTTTATATAGATCCCTTCACATGTATATAAAATCTTTAATATTAAAGCCTCTTTGTGCCTCTTAGTGTGAGCTCTCTATAATTTTTCTTCCTATCAACCAAGAAGTTCTCACTTCATTCCTATAATTTCTCTATATGTCATTCAAAAATTCTTATTTGATGAGAAGATTTTTCTGTGCGAGGAAATCAGCTTTTTGATTATTTGACAGATCCCGGAGTCAAGTATCTTACAAAGATCACATTGCTCAGGAAGATGCTGCATCTTCTGAAGGAGAATTAAATGCTAATTTAATAGCAGCATAATACCTGTAACTCCTGCCTGCTTTGCCAAATCCTCTCTCTCTGCAGTGTTAGTTATGTTTTTCATGCACAGATCTAGGGGCAAATTATCGTACTGTTTGTGCTGATGCAACTGGTGAAGTACCTTAGGCAGTGGCATCGAGCTCCAAGCTCTCACGGAGGTTTTGCCTGTTCTCTCTGCCACAGTCAATACAGGGAACTGACTGCAGCGCGAACAGGATTGTGTTGGCGTTGTGCTCTCTTGAGAACATTTTTCTGGTAGAAAGGAATAGGAATGTTGAAAGAGTACATAGGAGCCTCTTCAACATTCTCTGCAGCTGTAGTTTGACAATATTACACAGACTGAAATGTTTGCTTATCAGGAATGCTGAAATGTTTAAAGAACATTGATCTACAGTTCTTGTCAGTTTACTGTCTCCATTGGCACAACATTTGGAAGGATTCTGATTTTATGAAACGGAGAGTGCCTCAGACTTGCATCTGCAGCGAATACTCTGTTACCTCTTTTTGAGCTTTGGAACAATAACTCTTTCCCACCTAAACACTTACAGAATGTGAAACATATGATAGATCTATGCAAGTTGCTCCTGTTTTCCACCTTACGTTATAATGCCAACTGCTGCCAATCAGCAAAACAAGGAAGTTTGGAAATAGCAAATCCTATGAATGCCACAGGCTTCCTTAATTTCCTTGAAATTAAGTACAGGCGCTGTTCAATTGTTGACATTTTTCAAAGCTGAGCTAGTGTCAGCATTACTGACGCAAGATGTTGAACTGCTTGTATGAACTCTGCGTGTTCTGTAAATGAGCTCTGCCAGATCACATGACTAGTTTTCTGGTGCTTACCCAACTCTGTCCAGAAGTTGTGATAAAGGAGTCAAATGGAAAATTTCTATCAAAATTATTCAAATTTTTTTGGCAATTTTTTAAGAGAAAGAGGCGTTTTTGTGATGGTTTGCAGCCGGCTGAATTGCCGAGCAAAGCCACGAGAAGCAAGGGGGTAGGTTGAGTTACGTAGGACTTGGCAGCTGACCTTCAGTGAGAATTACAGTACTGAATTGAATGTAGATACAGAAACTATTAGTCCTTTCCTTTCCTAGGGTTTCTTTTCTATAACCACATGTTGCTATTTAATAGCGTTGCTTCCTTTAAAGCTCTGAAGCTACGGTCTTACTTGATCTTATTTGTGGGTGTCTTGCTGTATAACCGTGGTAATCCTACAGCAGTGGTTGCTTAAGAAAGTGATGGGGAAGCAATAATGGAAGTGTTCCTAATTTTACTGCAACAATTCTCCATAACCTGCACAAAACACTGGCTGTTTCTTCCTGCTCCTCAGCAACGATTTAAAAGCTGAGTGAGTTGCCATGTTACTTAAGACTTCATTATTTTTTACAAAGTATACTCCAGAGCATTTGCTAGAACATTATGAAGTATTATCTTACATGATTAAGTTGAACTATAATTGTCAAAATATGTGAAAAAAGCACATCTGGCAAGCCTGGTTTTTCACTCCCTAATTCACATGACTCAGTAATTCACACTGGATCCTTCTGACAGCACAAATAAGTCAGACTGTGGCAGGGTAGGCATGTGGGTCCTGGGCTTCCTCTAACACTGCAGGCACTTCTTGCTCGGTCTAATCCACGGAAGCATAAACCTGAGTCAGAGAACGAAAGTCTGGCTGATAGAACTGGGGAAACGGGCGTACAGAGAAGCAGAAACCTGGTCGATCGTCAAATCCAGTCTCATGCAGCCATGTTTATGTAATCATTTTTCTATATTGATTAAGCCTAACTAGTTGTGGGGTTTTGCATCTGCTGTTCTTGTTCCCTTTTTCTCCCTTGCTCGCTAGATAGTTATACTGTAATTCCTAACCTAAGTGTGTTTATGGCAAATTTATAATATTTGTTCCTGTGCAAGCATCAACCTTTAGGTGAAATAGTTCTTTCATTGCTGTTGGTTAGTTCTGTGATGAGAAAGAGTGGAAAACAGATAAAATCCTCTTCAACTTTAATTTTGTGAGGTTATATGAACCAAGAATCTCTTCTTTAAAATAAGTTTTAATTCCCTCAGATGTACTACTAATGCAGGTTGAATTTCTTTTCCTTGGGTGGAATTGTAGACATTATTTCAGGTAAGGCCGGTTTTAAACTGGTGCAGGTTAAATACCTCTTCAGATATAACCTTTCACAGCTGGATTATGTTACAGTCTCGTGATCATTTTGTCATTAGGCATTAGATCCAGAGTTTCTCTTCTGTGTTTCCAAATAATGAGATGTTACTCTAAGTCTCCTGTAGCATTATTTTAAAAATACGGCTGTCAAAGAGAATAGCTCATAAAGATAACCTGTGATAAGACTGTACAGGGAGGATGGCTGAGGTGGGACATTCCTCGTTCTTATTTGTGCTGAGTCCTTAAAATACAGTAATCACCTCCAGGTGACATTTGCCTACGAGCATTTTCCTTTCTCTGTCTGTGAAGTTTATGGAAACATTTCTAACAGCATTTACCTTTGCAATAACATTAAGGTCTTCAGCTGTATCCAAGTCTCATTGTGGAGGTCTTTAATGGACCTTACATTCTTTTCCTGTTTCTCTAAAGTGATTTTGATCACAGTGTTCTGCACTGACTTTACTGTTCTTTTCCTATTTCTTTGCAGTTTTATTTCATAGGCTACTGCTATTTTGTATCTTCTAATATTTGAGACATACTTAACAATTGCCGTTGTGTCATGTGGCGATTCTCTCTGATCCCCTCTCTGAGGCTGTCCTCATTTGACTGCCCAGCACCCTTGCACTTTGAAAACCTCAAGTGTGTGTAAATGCTGGTTGTTTCGTCTTGCGTGGCTTTTGCCAGATAGAAGCAGCAGCTGAATATTTTATAATTACTGAGCTCCTCAGGGGCCAGAACAAAATGAGATACTGTATATGCCAAGCTTCACCTCTTTTGCATGCTTCACCTTTCAAAGCTGTATCAGATAGTACTGAAGAGGTGTGGTTGAGAGGGTCACGAAGTGCCTCATGGAATCTGCATCCTCAGCAATGTCTTTGCTAAGGAGGACTATATTGCTGAGTCCGTTGGTAGTCTCTCCCGCTTTAACTGTAGATATGAGGTGTACATAGCTGAGTTTTCTCAGTGTCTGTCCAGAGGGAACACAGCTGAGAGATCTCATGCTGCGTGAAGCTATCATCACTGCTCTGCCAAGAGAGCCTGTGCTCGAGCTTCCAGCCCAGCCTAACGATACACGAGCGTGTGTTGCTAAGCAGTACAGTTAGGCATATTACGTACTGAGGGGGGCAGTGAGGATTCAGCAGCAGACTTAAATTATCATTTCTGAGCAATTAAATAAAAACTTGGCCTAGAAAGTATTGAATATTGTAAGACTTTAGGTAACAACTGTTTTTTTCCTGTTGTGTTCCATGTTTGGTGGTACCGTGTTGGTCCAGGTACCTGTTTTGGCTAGGCTGTCTGTCAATAGTAATTAACAAAATTGAGACAGACAATAAGGAATCTCAGTCGTCTGATGTACCCGTTTTGCAGGTCCCTGCTCTAAGAGTGTGCAGGAATATTTCAGAGACTGCAGGCTGGCTTGTGGGACAGGAATACACAGGAGAGGAAGGTGCAGGGTGGAGGGCAAGGTGGATAAAGTAACAGAGCTGTGTAAGAACAGCCATACAGGGTCAGCCTGAAGGTCTGCATTGTTCAGGAACCAGCGGCTGTCAAAGAACAGATACTTACAGAAGAACTTAGTGAGCAAGTACTTTGTAGTTTGTGTATCTGATTTTTTTATTATTATTATTTGGGGGGGGTTGGCAGGTAATATGTTTGTATTTAATAACTCTCATTGGATTTTTCTCCTTCATCTGTCACTTTTAGTCCTTTTACATTGCTTTATTTTGGCAAATTATTTTTGTAGAAATAACTAAGTTTGTAAACTCTATTTTAGCAAATTCTTATTATTGCTTTATTTACTCCTTTTGTCTTTTATTTTTCTGCTGGAGTAGCAGAAAAAATCTCTAAAAACTTTTCTAAGCAGAAAATGTGATCTTTTACAGTAATTTTTTAATGAAAAAGAAAGTGTTGTCCCTTCATCCTATGAGGAAATGTATCTCAGTGTATACCATCTCTGGAGAGGAATTAAGTACGTTCCATTGTGAATGTGAAGCAGTTGAGGAGTAGTTTCATGTACTTAGTCCTTCAGGTTGTTAGAAGTTACTGGTCATCAGAGGAAAACCAAACCCCTGTAAATCCTGCTAGAGGAGGAAGAAGCAGCTGTGTAACTGTACTGTAGGTGGGAGAGTAATTAGCAGGCCAAAAAGGTTGAGATCAGGAGGCAGAGAACCAGGTCTAATGGAAAAGGAGCTTGGCAACAAATAGAAACAGATGCAGCCATATGTTGGAGTAGAGAGAAAGCGAGGTGTTAGAATCAGAGGTGAGGACCTGGAGAAAAGCTGAAGGATTTCTGAGGGCTAGGGGTCAGCTCAACAAAAGCGAAGGGGGACCCATTAGCAAAAGTTGATTTCAAAGAAAGGAAAGGTGATACAGAAGACAGCAAGGAGGGAATGGCCATAAGGTCAGTGGCTGAGTGGAAAAGATGGGTAAATAGAAGCTAGATGGAATAATGACAGGAGAGAGTTCTAGGAAAGCTGAAATTGTGTGTGCCTTTGGCTGTGTTGAAGGTCTCTGGAAATTTGATTCTTCTCATGTGTTTGAGATCTTTCTTGAGAAAAATCAATCTGGTATTTCTCATTTTGAAACTGTTTCCTACGTTTGCTGAGTCTGCTTGTGAAGAGCAGGTCTGTGGAAATTCTAACTAGCACTGCACTCTTGAGAGCAGGCTACGGCACTGCTTTACTTTAGGGTTTGGATATCACTGGTTAATAAAGGTCTATCAATCTATTTATGAGCCTGCTACAGACCACATACAGAAGTGTATGAAGACCTCAGGAATTATTTATAATGCATTTACAACATAAATAGCTAAGCTGTCAACTACGATTGTAAAGTTCTTCCTCTACTTCTGCACTGTGCTTTTCATTTAATATGGCTTTGTTCAGCTAAACAATTCATAATTAAAATAGGAAATGATGGAAACTTAGAAACAAACCAATCCTGTGATGGCTTTTAATAGCTGTAATAAAATATTGAGAATATAGCGTCTGCCAGTGTGGTGTAGACACACAGACTGTCTGTGACTGTGATGTTAGAGCTAGTTAAAAGTGAATCAAGATGGAAAGGAGACTTCTGGAAATGAAGAAGTGCTTTAGAAATTCTGCAAGGCTTAAGTCTGAAGAGGATATTTTTCTTCCAGCAATTTTGGATTTCCAGCCTGAGGTGGAATTCACCATACATTGTTCTCTGGAATATTAAACCTGATTGTCCCTGCAGTGCCTGACGTTAAAAAGTACACATATTTGTAAAGAAGATTTTTCTGGAAGTGAGAATGTGAAATTGTTGGTCTGACATCATGGTAGACCTGCACAGATACAGACAATGCCATCACAAAGTCACATCAATCAAGTTAGTGAATCCAGACTTCCGGATTGTACAAGTCATGACATAAATTGATCAAGTGAAATATTTTGTCCAATTGCTAATGGAAGGAGAGAGTTTTAGAATCCCACTACACCACAGGCAGCAATCCTTCATGTGACTTTTCAGCTGCAACTTAATCGTGGCCGCTTTATGTACACTTATTCCCCTGTCTGTGTTATTTTTCACCTTGAATCTATGTTCTCTGGGTATATTTATTGATAGCAATCAAAACAGTTCGCAGCGTTCATTCTGGAAGCCTAAACAAATCAAGCTCAGGTAGACTCCTGGTTCATCTCACCATCCCGGTAGGCTTGCTCCATGCCTATTCCATGGCAAATTCATCCTTCTGGAACACAACTTCATCCAGCTTCCAGATACTACAAATGAGGACATTTGCTGAAGATTGTATTTGCTGTTTCCACCCTCACACCACGCTGATGTCACGTAACGTTTTGTGATAGACAGCACTACTGGGTTCCTTGCCCTTGTCAGCAGTTTCTAACTGCTAACATGTTGTCACAAAATTCTTAGCAATACTAATAATGATCTATTTCTACTGACAGAAGATGACTGAAAATATTTCTGTGAAGTGTAACGGTTGAAGCTAGATAATCCTTTAAGTGCTATTTAAAGGGAAAAAAAACCACCTAACCCTGACTTTTAATTTCTTGCTCTAGGACATAGAGCTGACTTTTTTGTCAGGTACAAGAGTTGAGTCATTTTTGGTGTTTCTGGGCCCACACAGAATTGAGACATAGCTGAAGGAAGGAGACAGAGCAAGGAAGACAGAAAACCACCCCATTTCCTCCAGCTTCTCTGCCAAGGGAAGATTTCTCACATTGTATAGAGCATTAGAATTAGACAGGAGAAACAGTTTTATTTACTGGCTTCTACATAAGATGTTTTACTGGCAATATTAAACAGGCTTTTTCTAGACATAGTCTAGAAGTTTCTCCACACTTGGGAGATTGGCATGAGAAATCCAGTAACTAAATTTTCACTGATTTTATGGAGACTGTCAGTGGAAATGTGCAACTGGAATTAAATCAAAGGTGGTATGTTAACAGTAATTGTGATATATGACGCAATGAAAGTTTTGGTATTTTGTTTTGATTTACTCTTCTGAGCCAGCCTGAACCTTTTCAGTATTCAGAAGTTTGTTGAAAGTCTCCCTATGTTGACATCCTGAAAAACCGTATTAATAATGTTTTTGACTTCTGAGTTGTTCTGAAATGCTGACTTTCCCTGTTGCGTTAGTTCCCTCTATTCTGTTTCCAGGCAGATTTTGGCAACGCAGAGATGTGTAGGAAAATAAAATAAGGGAGAATAAGAAAACAATGTAATGCTTTGCAGCCATCAGGAGGCCTGATGGGGGACCTGACATCAGTAATGTAATGCAAATATTTAGTTCTGCAGCTCTGGCCTTGATGTCACAACAGTTACATTGGACCATGCGTTAGCTTGGACTATATGTGAATTGCTTAGGCACGTGCTCAAATACTAGGCTATTCTTTTGAGGATAATATGTTTAATAGTATAAAATGCACTGTGACGCTCCTGAATAATGATGAAATATCTCCTTTATGGTCATCATAAATGCCATAATATTTTATTATTTGATTCTGTGAGGAGGGACACATTGTAGGAGCAAACTAGAACAAACAACTCTTTTTTCTTTTTTTCTGGTAGGTGTGACAAGACCGCATTTCTGTGGGCCTCTATCCTAAGACATTGCCTTAGTGGCACTAAGCGTGGCCACTAATTGTACATTTGCTTTATGCTAAGGTCAGTGCATAAATGAGATTTTAATGGTGCCTGAAAAAGTCAAGGTTTGAAACATCAGATGAAGTGCATGGCTCAGTATTCTTATATTGATCTCCATACCCATGTAAATCCAAAGCCTTCAGAACAAATTTGGCCGCAAAAGCCTAAAATAATACCAAATTCTCTCATCTGCCTTATATAGGATTGACTTACTGAGGTGTGCAGAAATGTCAGTTAAAAGGTACAACCAGAAGTGCAGTTAGCAGATTTGAGCATTCAGTGGTTGCTGTTGGTCTTTTTCCACACACCCCGACCCCACCTTTCATTTGGTGAGAAATGCAAATCACCCCCATTTTTCCACCAGTTTCACCTTTAGGCATGAACCGTTCGCCGAATGCCCACCTAGGTGCTGGTAGAGCCGCAGCTGTCAGAGTACCGCAGGCAAGCTCCTGGAATACCCAGCGGAGGATGGAAGAAGTGCACGTGCTCCCATTCCTCTCTAACATGGCCATCTGTATGCGGACACGAGAAATCCAAATTTTGCAGCTGCTCTGTAATATCCTGTGGAGGAGGATCAGAAAGCTTTAGATGCCGTTTGCTCCTCTGGCAGGGAGCATGTGTCTTTGCGAAGGGAGTACGTGTGCAAGTCAAACGCACATAACATCGTTCTGAAACTGGTAAAAATTCCTTCGTGCTGCAGGGAAAATTTCACTTGCTAGTGGCCAAAGATGTTTCCTGTATCAGGGTAACAGCTGGTCTTGTTTTATTGATATTGAAATATTATCCCACTTCCCAAAAATTCATGAGATTGGAGAGCGCTGAAGTAGACACAATTCTAACCGCGCGTTGCGCGGTGGAAATCATACTTGTGAAGGCAAGTTTGTTAATTTTGGTTCACTCATTACACCCCTATTGTCTCTGGGCACTGTATTATTTCTCTGTACGCTCTAACACATGCTATTACACAGATGCTCTTCCTCCAGCCTGGACCCTGAACAAAGTGGAGGGAAATGAGCTTTTTCGAACGGAGAAATTTAAGCACCTTAATGTTCGTACGTTGTTATCCAGTAGGTATTCAGTGAGTACTCAGCCCTTCACAGCCTGGATGTCTGTGTCAGGAGAAGTGTTTTCTGGCCTTCAGAAAGACTGATGTTACAGCACAGCAGTTATTATGGGTTGTAAGTGTTACGGCCTTTTGTACAGGAAAGGGAATTCTGTCAGGGAAACATTTTACGGTTTGGAGATGCAGCGAGGTGAAAAATTAAGGAACTATTCTTTCTTATATGCTTCTGTAAAATCCCATAAACCACATTTTCTTCTGCTGTATTCCCTTAAGCACGTGTGGTATACACCAGAAATTGAAAGGAATTTATATGGGAGGAGACCGTGCCACTTGTATCAGATTCGTATCAGGATAGTTTCTTATGCAAGAGAAATTCTCCAGTGGCCATTATCAATCAAATAATAATTACTTTGAGTCACCTGAGTACTTGTGGCTGATGCTGTAACAAAACCGAGATTGTTATTTCACAGGTATGGATGTAGTTGACTAGAAAAAAGATCCCTTACCATGGCCATTTTAATATCCCGAGTAAGAAAAAAGAATTCTTTGTCTCTGTGATTCTTAACCTAGATTTAGTGTGCTGCAGAGATATTTCTCTGACATGTTCAATGATAGCAGAAAAATAGGCGGTGGTGCATTGAAAGCTGTAGAGCAAAGGAAGTTTGGGGAACTTAATCAGAGCCTTAGGCAAGAAAAGGATGTGTAACACTGATATGTACATTCTGCTTTTGCTGTAGTTAATGAAAAACGTTATACCAACACTGGTTTTTGTCCCTTATGGTTTAGCAATGCAGAACCAATCCTTTTTATTCTTTGTTTGGTGTTTTTCTTCTCTTAATGTTACTTAATCTGGAAATAAAAATGTTTGATTTCTGTCATTCCCCTTGGCTACTTTGCTTAAAATGGAGCTTAATTGTTTTCGCTTTAAAGGAACGGTGCCAGGTTTAAAGGTTTCTTACATTTTCGTGGATTTTGTTTAAAGGTTGCCTTTTTTTATATGCTTTGCCTTGACACCTGTCATAACATTAGGCTTTTCAAACTTAGCCACCATCAGTTTGAGAGAAATTGTTAGTGAGTTGTCAGGTTGCCACAAAGCCCAAGTTTCTTTTCATTCTCTCCTAGCAGCACTAATCAAGACAATGCTTTCACTCAGCACACTGTGGTAAATGCCTCCTGTTATTACACAGGTCATCGGGAAGACTTGGATGAACTGTGTTGGTTTTGTTGGGAGTGATGGATGCTTATGTTTCTAATTTTCCTTGTTTAACTGCCAGCTTCCTTACTGTAATTTTGAGAAAGGGCGCTTGGAGAACCGTTTCTGTTTTCCAGTGGACTACTTAGCACTTGCCTCAACTCTACAGGGTGGGTGGGTTTTCTTTTTTTTTTTGAGTACAGATGCTGTTGCTTGTACTTCAGGTTCTGGTACATTATTGATCAAAGCATAGAGAATGCACAAGTAACATTTGAGCCGAGGTTGTAGGGATGAGAGAAATTAACTGTTGTCAGAAGCTTACTGTTTTCTATTTTAATATCAAGATACTTAGAATGTTCCCAATGGCACTATCCTGAAATTCTGCTAGTCCCCATTTATCTAGGGAATAATTTATGCTTAAAATTAATAATATCTCAGCTTTTAATTTTTTCTTTAATGTTTCTCTTTGAGTTTTTTTTACACTCAAGCTTATTCCCAATTTCCAGATTTCATTTCCCTTAAACATGTTGAGCGATTCTATTTTCCTACGCTGCTGTCTGTTTCAGTAGGTTGCAGTCAAAGTTGGTTAGAGCTAATTAGAGAAAACGTTTCAGCACTTTGAAGATTGTCCTCTCCTTCATAACATAAACAGTTTTAATTCTGAAAGCCACGTTCGCCTCTTGTCTAAAGCACTAAGACCAATGAATTCTCTGCTCCTGAGGTTATGGTTCCTGACCTGAATAAAAGAACAATAAATCAAAGTGTGTTCACTGGCGTTGAAGCAGGCTCCAACTGTGTGGAATCAACATGCCAGTTCCAAATTGTAATTTCACTAAAAATAGCATAGTTTAACAATTCTGACAGTTGTAAACTTGAAAGATCTAGGCACACTGTCCGTCTTGCTGTGTTCTGTCAACCATGCAACTTTTGAAAATAAAACCAGAAAAATGTCAAACATCCTTCATTCTTTGCTAGGGGTGCCCATCCCTGCCCTCTGCAGACGGAACCACAAAGTTCATAGTGATTTCTCAAAGGTAAAACAGAAAACTACTTCTGTGAGTGATGGTTCTAGGATGGGAGGAAGGGTAGAATTTTGGATCCTATCTCCCCTTTACCGCTTCCCTTTTCTGGGTCTGTCTGTGTTTGCAGGAAACACAAGACAAATTAGCAATTAGTTCTTACAGGAAACACAACGCAACTGCTTCTGTTTCATTCTGTAGTCTGGAGAGCCATGGATGAAAATTTTTACTGTATTTTCTGCTATCAAGACTTACCATCCAATCTATAATTCATCCAAGTGCTATTCAGCAAATATTTAAGCGTGTATTTAATATTAGGCTCGTTATTTGTCCTTCAGCTTCCATAGACTCTATGGGCAGGTTAGAGTTAAAGCCCTGTTTAAATGCTTAGATGAATAGGGCAGCAGTTACCTCATGTTGGGGGAAGATAAATAAAGCAATGTTTTGAATTTGTGGTTAAAGTTTGTTGGTTAATGCCAAACTTAACTCTTAATTGGCCATTTCGCTGGCAGGAAAGCGTGTGTTGTTACCTATTGCTTTAACGGCAATTAATTGGTCTGCCTCATAAAATGCCTGAGGTTGAACCACACTTTGCTTCATCAGAATTCAACACTGCTGTTGGTCTGTAGGGAAAAAAAACACAGGATTTAGAAGAGACAAGAGCACTGGGGAGCGGTAATCTTTTATTTATGTATAATGGTGTACATTTCCTAACTGTACTGTGAGTTTTCCTTCTAACTCTCACTAATTATGGTGACTGGCATGTGGCATGTGATGGAGCCTCGGGAGAAGTGGGATACATACAGCTGTTCAGATCTGGCACATGGCATTGGAGTTTGCATTTGCTGGCAGGCCAAAGTTTCTTTTTTACAATGAGAGAAACAGGGATGTTGCAATTTGCTTCAAGTTGTGTTTGTTGCATAAAAGAAGACTTTATTAAAGGGAGCTGCATTGCTTTCTGATTTGTCCAGAGAAGTTGTACACACAGAATGGGAATATAGCTCGACTGAATTTCCAGGGGTCATTGCTCCTATCTATCTGCTACAGCTCTAAATCACCCACATACTGCTTATCCTGTATCATATCGTGTAAAAAAAAAATATTTGGCCAAAAAAGGTGATGGCTGCATAGACGATTAACCACTGAAAAATATGTAAATTTACCTAGCGCTATTAAGGTTTGCGATTTCTGTCTTTGTTCAGAGGAAGGCAGGGAGGAAGAGTATTTTCCTGTCATCACCGTTACTTTTTCAAGGTGCCAAAGTACTTAAGTTGTTTTGCAAAATGTATGTTTGCCAACAGTCATATTTGCTTCATCATTATTAATTTTGTGAGCTCAGGCAGAAGCCTTCCTAACTTTTAAATGCGTACCTGCAGAAAGTGGTAATGAGATACCAGACCTGCTGCTCTTGAGGCTACATTTGTACCCTTGTTGCACAAACTGAAAGTAAGCCAAATAAATTCCTTCTCACTCTAGGGAAATATGTGTTATCCGAAGTGCAAGACTAGAAGAAACGTGTTAATTGTTTGACACTTCATCATTTACAGTACTCATTAAAGGAGATAATGGTGGTGCCACAAATACTGACCTGTCAAAATTTGATAGATCTCTAAGGTGGCCACTGCATTCTTGATATACAGATGAGACTTTTCAGAAGATTCTGTAAGGATATAGTCCATCTATCTACAGCCCGAGTAAACCAGACTTTGTTTCCAGCTTCTGCCCATATGCATGATCTTAATATTCACGTTTTCAAAGATGAAACCATGGGTACACCAGGTCAGGGGACTACGGTATTACAGCTGATGAATACACTATGTTCTCGGTGGCGGTATGCCATGGCTTGGTAATTTTTGTTTTGCTATTACAAAAGACTTTTTAAATACAGCAAAAATAAATATATTCTTTCTGTTTCCTTTTCCCTAGGCATCAAAGGAAAAAAAGTGCTATTTTATGAGATTCTCTTTTGCTGTGAAGCCTTTCTTTAACAGTCTTTCAAATGGAGCCCAGGGATATCCTTCATCATTTCCTCTGTTGGTTTCTTCTCACTGTAAACTTAATGGAAGCACTCAGGCTTGTAGTGAAGAGGAAACCCACAGGCAAATGACAGAAGCATCCTAAGCTTCAGGGAGCTAGTTTAACATGGTTAATTAAAGGGGTGATCAGTTCAGGGCAGCACCGAGTGTGAACAATTGATAGACAAATCTCTCCAGTCAGTCTCTAGATGAATGTTCTAATATGAGAAAGGGCCTATCGACTTGTTGGAGCCTAGACTTCTTTGTCAGGGAGGGGAGAGAGGGGAATCCCACAGCAACAACTGTGAATTAGTACATGGAGCAAACCCATGTGTGTGCCATTTCCTGCCTTACTTTGTTGGTGCTTTAGATGGACAGTGCATTGCATGGGTTATTTCAGTAGATTACCTTTGGTTTAGCACGTTAGCTTTGGCTTAGTCTCAGGTTTCAGATCCAAAACAATGCGCCTGAAATTCAACTTGCTTAGATTTAGGCCTGATCAGGTTTAAAGTTTTCACTAGGAAACTTTATGAGACCTTAAGAGTGTGCTAAGGAAATCTACCCTTTACCCAAGTTTAGGTGGCATAGTCAATAAAGAGGAAGATTAGAGTGTGGTATGAAAAGAGTTTAATGACTTTGAGGTGTAGGGTAATAAAGTTAGGGTACGATTCAGTACAATTTAAAAATACTAACTCATACGCTCAAGCAAGAATAAGGGAATTCTGCAGCAAAGAGGATGCTCCTCCGTTGCCCAAATTAAGACTGAGGTCTCCTTGGCAAGCCTGTGCCGCTATTAACAGATGTACGAGTGGTTGATCAGACAGAGGTTTCTTTTGACTAGTTACTGAGACAATGTTGAGAGAAGACTAAAGCAAATCGTGAAGAGCTTGCAGCAAAGCACAAGTCACATACAAAGTGATTTGCTGTGTGAATTCAGCAAACAACGCTCTGTGTCAGGTCTCTGAATCTGCAGTCAGTGCAGAAGCCCGAGCGGCTTCCCCAAGGGCTGGTGGTGTCCCTGTCCCCTCGCTCCTGCCACTGCCCTTGTCCTGGCACTTACATCTCTGTATCCGTGGAGTGGCTTCAGTCAAGTGAGCTAGCTGAACACTGACCCAACAAAAGAAAGAGGAGTGTTTTCTCAGCTAGTTTGATTGTCTAATCCAGGTGACCACGTTACTCAGGATTCTCATGCTGGCGCAGCAGAGCCGGCGGGGCTGGGCAAACTGGCACCGCTTTTGGCAGCCACACGTCTACGCTGGATTAAAGTGACTGTGTTACCAGGGTGCATCCAAAGACCTTTCATCAACTATTATAGATTTATCAGAGGTTTGTACTAAGCCTAATGATAACTAAATGAATGTACTGGTGTGTGTTGTCACCCTGCTGTCACCTTCCAGAGCTGAAGCCACTGGTACATGGGTTACTGAAGGCACACAAGTGGTTTCAGCCTCTCCTTCAGAGGGCTCAGCAAGGCAACAAAATGAGCTTAAGTATGTTTGTTTGTGACTCGCCTGGTTTTGCTGTGAAGTTTCTGGGATGAAAGATTTGTTGCAGGAAGACACGTTTCTCACCTGGGGTTTTAATGGAGGATATCTGGTATATGCAGGAATTGCGCTCTATTCCCTTTCCCCACCCTCCAGTATACAAAGTTTGTAGAAAATGGGTTTGTCTGGGGGGGTGGTTAGATTTTTTTGTTTGTTTGTTTCTGTGTGTGATGATGATTGTCGTGGTTTGGCGTATAGTCCAGATTAAAACCTACCTGTCCTGGTTTCGTTTGGGAATACCTGAGCATGTAAATCACTGGAGATTTCAGGTGCTCGTGATTATTCCCAGGGTGTGGTTTTGGGCTGGTTGGTGTTATCCCTTGGGCAGTTTTGCTGAGTGGTGTTTTTTAAAAAAGAGCAATCGGATTCTCCTCGCAGTTCTTTGCTACAGTGCAGTACCAGGTCACTAGGCTACCACTCGTGCTATTTTTAAATTTATGTTGATTTGGTAGTTAATATTAAAGCCAAAAAGCGCTAGGACCTAAAAATCACCTCTTAGAGCTGCCTGAGTTCAAGTGCATGGTCAGTTTATTTTTTAAGTTTCTGACATTTTTTAACATTTCTTTTAATTCTGCGTACTAGCTATTTCTTTGGGTTTTGATGTTAAAATATTAAGTATAATGTTTTGCAGAGTACTATGTCTTTTCAGTTACTGTATGAATGTTAACAAATACACAAAGTAGTATTTATTTACACATACGCAAGCCTCGCCAGCCTACAAAACCACAGTCGTTGCACATGCAGTTGCACTTGAAATCCGTCAGACCTTTTTTAATAGTGAGCTACACTGTTTATACACAGTTTTTGTATAGTTTCTATTCAGTGAAGTTGTGTGTTTCTATTTTATTATACCATATATATGGTATTTTTAGTTTTATAAAGCTTCCAAATAAGAATTTAATGATTTGTGTAGATCACACTTTCTGTTTTTTTGGGTTCAGCGTGGTGTGTAAATACCATGGGGCTTTCTGAGCCCAGTGCCGTGACACGTGCCTTTGGGACTGGGTACGCTTGTGAGTTGGGTTTTTACTGCCTAATATTCCCGTGGATAAAAGGAGGAAGGCTCAGGGAGGAGTGAGGAGAAGGGATGACAGTGCTCAGTTTGGAATTTGGCCATGACACCACCCTTAACAAATGGGTTGTGTGGGAGCTTGTAACTCCTGAGAGCAGAAGGGTCTATGTTTTGTATTTTGCCCAAAGGACAGAGCCTTTGGCACGTCAGGACTCCTTTTACCACCATGTGGGATTATCAGTTCTGACTTAGAAATAAGAATGTCACAAATGAGATCGCTGTCATTTACTAAATACTTCGTAACAGAGCCTCAGGGAGTTGAGAAGAACAGAATTGAGCAGCGTCTTTGTTCTCTCTTTAAGCAAACTGGCAATAGCTGTTGAAATGCTGCACCCAAAATCACAAAGCACAGTAAAAGACACTTCTGGCCTTCCAAAACATCCTCAAAGCGTGGCGAAACCTGCGGGGAAGAAGAGGAGTGTGATTAGACCTCACGTCCTTCAAATGATCACTTGAACTTCTCTTCCCCTTTTTCAAAGTGAATATGCCAGAAGGAGACCAAAGACTTCCTTTAGCTACGTTTCGTTATAACGCAGAATAATAAAGCGACTCTTTGCAAGGAGAAAATACAGATTTTTGTAAGATAGAAGGTAAATGAAAGGCTGAAAAGCAAACGTACTCCGTATCTGTCAAGACAGGATGTCCTCCAGCCTTTCTTTGTAGCGCAGCAACTTTCCCTGTCCTGCTGAGTGGCACAGGCTCTCCAACAACCCCTCACGGCTTCTAGGGAGAGGGGAGGCTTTCCTCCACCTCTGAGACTTGGCTCAACATCGAGCCTCTTCCACGTCCCAGCATTCAGGCTGCTACACTTTGCTGGGTCCGAGCCCTTGCTGGGGCTGAGCCTGCAGGTGCTGGGGCAGAGCAGCCACTTCCCTGCCAAGGAGTGAAGCCCACAGAAGGGGTCTCGTGGTGGAGGTGAGCAGAGCCTTCCTCTCCTTGCACTTACTGACCTGCGTGGTCAGTGTCTCTGTGCACAGCCTAGTGATTTAGCAGACCAAAGATAGGTCCAGAATGACAAATAGTAGCAAGTGCGGAGGTAAGGTCTGATATAGGGTTTTCACAAAGGTCTTGCTAAAGTGACTGCAAAGATGGTCATGATGATGAAACGCTGAGGCATGAATCTGGAGAAAATGTTTCCACATGTGATTTCTTTAGGCATTAATTAAAATTAAAACACCCTGAGAGGAATTCAGTAACTTCCAAGAAAATATTTTGAAATACTGGAAGGAAAAATATTTGCACTGCACTGTGCATAATGGGCATTTACTGCACAGATCAGAGATTTTTTTTTTTAAGGTCTATGCTCTTTCAAGTATGTAAGCTCAAATGGAGAAGTCTTCTGCATCAGTGCTGTGCAGAGCTTGTGTCCATTCCCAAACCAAACTGTTAAGACTTTATAGTAAACAGTGGTAGAGCTCAAAAGCACATTTGCTATCAGTGGAGATAAGTACACTTCTGCAATATTTTGAAAATTATTTTACTTTATTATAATGTTTGACCTGAAGGAACTGTGTGTCTGAAAGCTTGTCTGCATCTCCTAGTTGCATCATTTGGTTTAATGAAGTACATTACCTCTTCTCGCAAACCTGCTTCTCTGAGGTTACTTGGGGGGGGAGAAAAAAAAAAGAGAGAGAAAGACATGGAAATTCTAGATTTCATTGGGACTGCTACTCTTTTGCCAGTTATTCATTGCCTTAGGGCTGAATTTTAATGTACTTGTAATGATCAGAAAGAAAGCTTTTTAATTGTCATTAAAACAGTTCTAGCAGGATGACTCAACAGTCTGGTCAAAACCATGATGTTTAGAGAAGCCAGCTCCCAGCAAAGGCAGTGGAGGTCCTGCCTTGCGTAAGAACACAGGGGAAGGTGAAGTCTAAAGGGCTTCTTCCAGAATCGTAGGATGGAAGGTTTAAATTCAGCATGATGGGCAGAGAAGAAGGTACCAGATTTTCAGAAGTGTTCTGCGTTTCGGTGCCGGTCCATTTTGAAAAACTGTCAAGGAGGTGAAACAACGGTATTAGTGGAGGTCCAGTCTCAGTTGTGTGTTCAGGGCACTCGAATATCTGACCAGACCTAAATCGGAGCTATGCTAGGCATTATCAGCCCTAAATGACCTGAAATGACTTCTAGCTGGACAGATTAGAAGTGCATTTCCCAGAAAGCTGGGAGTAGTGAAATAGCCTGTTTTATTTCTAGCCATGTCTGCATGACACTGAATTTGTGATTATGACTGGAAGTTACTGGCTTGTGTTGGCCTCATCATTAAAGTCTGACCCTACGGTTGGATATGAACTAACGAACTAATTCCAGGCTGTATTTAAGACTGCTTCTCATGAGAAGACGTTCGTATTTCTTCTCCCCTAGTTGCTGTCTGGAGCCAAGAAGGGCGAAATTCTCAAACACTTGACAGATTGTGCTTTGTCCTCAGAGTGCTTAGGATGGAAGCACATAGATGTCTCTCAGAGTGCACCTTTCCATTTTGATGAATCCATGCTGATCCTCCCGTGTGGGTATAGATTTTTGTCTTGTTTAAACGTGTTCTCCCACTGATACCATACATGCCATGTGATCTAAATTCCCGAGTCTCCTGTGACCTGGGCATTGATAAGCATTGTGTGGAATAAAAGATCCCTGCTTCCATTTGGAGAACAAACTATGTGGGGAAAAAAAAAAGGGGGGGTGCTTTGGGATTGTTAATTATTAACATTTTTAATTATTTAAATTATTTACTCTGCTTACTGCCATAATAGCAGCAATGTCCTTATATGGATCAAGCATGGCTGTAGGGGATTTGGAATGTGCTTGGTTTTGCTTTTGAGCTTGACAGCCATTTCTCACTTTCCATAATAATGACAGTTAGCTAGGGAAAACGAGGAATATTAATAGATTTTTAGAGTGCTGTGTTGCTAGAGTAAAGACAGAAAAAGCTTTAGCAGGAACAGGGAAGGAATAGAAGAAAGGATTATTCCACTTTCCTGGTTTCTGGTTCATTCTTGTTTGCAGTCTTTTATTTATACTGTTTTTCTAAAAGTAAATGTAATAAAAGAAAAAGTCTCCATCATGATTTATTCTTGCAATTTTCCTAGGCTTGTAGGATTACACCCTCCTCCCTTTCCTTCTCCTTGCAATAACCAGCCACTGTAAATCCAACTATACAACATTGGGGGGAAAAAAAAAGGGTTTTGCAGAGGAGAACTCAATCAACCTTAAACTTGTGTGTTCAAAAATAAAACCCCAGACACGCAGCCTGAGAAGCATGGGGCGAGTGAAGCTCTGGAATTATCTGTAGCACATTACTACTAGACTAGGTCTGTCTGAATGTGCTGCAAAATAGACACCAGTGGTTGGAGCTGATTGTTCTCTTTAGAAAGCGATGAATTTCCCTGAAAGTGTTTGGAGTTTTTGGATTTTTTTTTTTCACATTTTTACTTTCATCTTGGATTTTTCTTTTTTTGTTTTAATGTTGAACTTGTATCTGCACATCATCTGACAGACAAGAGACTGCAGCCCGTTTTCTGAAATGTGTTTGCCACTACCCAAATATGTCTTTGACAAGGCCGATAGTTGTGTATTCATCTTATTTCAACTGCAGCACATAAATCCAGCACTAATATTACATTTATCTGTTTCTTCCTTTGTTCTTTTTCTGGTTAAAGAGAAGAGTTGTTGTGTAAAGATACAGTACATGCATTATAGATACTGTGATGTGGTGACACTTGTCACTTTTTCAGTGAATAGATAAGTGGAGTTACAATGAAAATTTCTAGAAACATTTTTTGGTGTTCTTTCACATTGGTTAGTTTTTAAAAATGTTCATTATTTTTTCATTTGGCACTACTAGAGTACCAAAAGACGTTTACTGAAATTCACTCTAATGAGCAGAGTTCTGATAAGGTAGTAACTGGTCTAGATCATTTAATGGGTTCAAACTGCACCTTTGAAAGGCTGGCGGGCAGGGGCAGTTCTTTATAACTCAGAAGTACTGTGTTTCTACCAAAACAGCCTGCATCTCCCTCCTCTTTTGTCACAAATTTACAGTGTGAAACTGGTATGAACAAACAGAAAATGAACTGCTCTTCAGCAGGGTTCAAGCGAATGTGTGGGGCTGCTAATATCTGCCTAGATGAAGAGAGTATGTTCGTGTTTTGAATGAGGATTGAAACATCATATGGCATTCACTGGAGACTGTTAGTAAAATTTGGAACCTCTGAAATACCATTTTAAATCATCCCTTTGTTCACAGAAACTGTGATTATTTTACAATTATTCAGCCTGAAGTGCAGGAAGTGGTTCATCTAATTCTTTTTAATAGAAAAGTGTCCCTGCCACAAAACCACAAATTGACTAATTCTGTTTGACAGTGATAAAAAAGCAATTGCATAGATCATGAAGAATAAACTCATTGCTCACCTTCAAAGAATATCCTTATGAACAGGGCTAGGCACATCAGTGGGAAAGCTTCTACCAGTAACTGCTTCATACCTGAGACATGGGTAAGCAACCCGCTTTGTTCGGGTGGTCTAAATCAGGAAATGGTAGGGCTACTAGCATTGGAAAGGGTTCCTTTATTTATTAAGAAGGTTTGCTGCTAAAAATATTTTGATGAGCAACTGAGGTAGTTTCTAAAACGATTCTGAGTTCTACTGTACAATTAGACTCGATAGTGGTTGCACCTGATTGTTCCTTTCAGGATTTTTTTCCAGTTTCTGAACTAGTAAATACGGAAAAGAGTTAAGAGCAGGACTGCTTACTTTATTTCTTACCAATATCTGCTAACCTTTTTTCAAGATAAACAGGGTGTGGTTTTTTTTTTTTTTACTGGCTCAGAATTCTTTTCCACTGGGAATTTTGTGGCGTGATGCGGATACTCTTTGAAAGACTGAGAAAAGCAAGTGTCATCTGGTTTTCTGTAGAGGATGCAGAATGCGTCAGATGTGTTGGCAAGGTATGAGAAGAACGTATCTGTAGTGTGCCATGGCTCCGTTCTAAAGTTTCTGTGTGGTATTGACTCAGTACAGCTTGTTGAGTTACTACACTAAAATAGAACCTATTTCACAGCAGTCAGAAGAGAAACACATGAGAGCTGGAAAGGACTTCTAGCTGTTGGTTTGGTGCGCTTCATAAAATGCTTTGCAGACAAATGCAGTAGCTTGGGACCTCCTTGAACTTTCTGTGGCCTCCCATCATGTGTACGAGGGACTATGTACCGGGACTTCCGAGCCACTGCCTTTGGCTTGCTTGTCAGCTTCATTGCAGAGGGGGTTTTGTTGCTGTTTGTTTTGACTGCACTGGGCTTTGTCTTCCAGATCAAGATTACAGTCTTGAATAATTCTTACTAGTAATGTCACAAAAATTTTGTAAGAGCCAGTAAACACGTCTCTTATCTGGCAGTACTGTCACGCATGACCCAAGTGTTTTTATGTTGACGGAGTATATCAAGTGCTTTCCCACCCCAAAAGGGCAGCAAGTGATCTTTTTTTGTAATTGCTGGGATTTTTTCTGCACGTTTTGCAAAAAATGGTCTGTGTTCTAAAGTTTCATTAATATTACAAGGAACTCAACACTTTGCTGGATGTGGTTTCCATCTCAGATCTTTAGCCTTGGCTGACATACCCATATAACAGCATTCATGATCTGCTTCTGTGTTCTGTACTCATACTTAAAAGCAAAGTAGTATGTTTTTCCTGGTAAAATTTTATGCTGAGGCGCAGTAAAAACAAAAACAAACAAAAAATCCAAAACCACCCACTTGGAGCTTTTGCTGAGTAAGCCTTTGCATTGCAGTGGATACCAGCATTGCAGTGTTACCAGCTGGAAGAAAGCAGACAAAACTGGGTGAGGACCCACCCTGGCCCATGGCTGACATTAAAAAAAAACAAACAAAAAAGAGTAAAGTTTTAAGTTGCGTTTAAGTGCCTCTCTTTCCAAGATGTTTTTCTTACTCCTCATCTGCAGCTGAAATATTATAGGTGTCACTTAGTGTTTGGGAAAATTTTGCCGAACTTCAGTCTATTCTACTGAGATCTGTTACTGTTAAATTGTCCTCCCAGTACCTGTTCTGTTCTCTCCTGATTTCTTTGAAAACACTTTTCCTTTTTCAGGTCCAAGTGCTGGAATTAGTAGCAGTTCACCACTATTTGCAAATGCAAATTTGGCTTTACCCTGGTAGTCAGGAGCTGCAGAATGAAACCAACATCCTTTACTCATCACTAAAGGATTCAGACAGCTTTTAGTCTCCGTGATGGTCGTTAATTTAGAGAGGGAGAGAGAGAGAGATGAAGTTTTCACAGATAAGTGATTTGAAAGGTTAACAGCAGAAATAGATGGGGCTGTGGGACCTGTTGTGGCTGAATTGCATGCAATATTTCAGTTAAATGAACTGTCATAATGTATCTAGTTTTCTTTATTGTGATGTGCTGATTCAGAGGAGCTGTAGTTAGTGACTGGGCTCTGCTAGGAGGTGTGATTCCTGCCCCCGCTGCAATGGTACAGCCCAGTGTTGCTCCATAGAGTGGTGTGGTGGAGTCCGGATGTTGGATGGAAGGACTGTTATGAGATGGACTATCTAAGGAGTGGGCTTGTGCCATGAAGAGTAGAGACATCATGAAGCCCAGTGAACAATTTCTGCAAGGTAGTATGCTACAGAGGAGAAGGTGGCTTAATGTTGAGCTGACTCATAGAAAATATTTTCCCTCAAGAATGCACCACTTTTTTACCTGAAATATTGAAAATTTCGTGTTTCACCTTCTCTAAATACTGTTTCAGAAAACTGATGGTGAAAAGTAGTCAGCGACTGCAATGTTAAGATTTCTCATGGGACAAACGTTCAGTTTTTTTTTTTTTAATTCTGTTCCATGCACATCTTATGTAATTAAGTTGTAAGATATCCGTTATCTTTTGTGCCTATTATAAAAGAGGAAAGTAAAACGACCTGCATGGCGTAATACAGCCTGTTAGTCAGAAGGTAGGATTGACTGAGTAGAGCCAGCTAGTAAACAAGATTTCAGCATAGCAGGAAATTCTCCTTCCAGTAATTGTTCCTACTTCAGGTGTACAAAACAGCTGAATGAAACCAAAGCTATTTTCCCCCAAGCGGTGGTGCTGCCATCCTCCATGTATGAGCTACACAAATGAAGTATGGAAGTGCACTGCAATTTTCCATCCCTCACAACAGCATGCCTGAACTAGGTTGTTGGCCACCAAAGGGGTGTGTTCTGCAGCACACAATCTCTGTTTACACTTTCTTCCATTTAGCTCTTTTCTTTTCAGAATATGCTTTCCCCCATATTTCAGCAATTTGGAATCCGAGTAGTTTTGTGTTGTTTTTAACATAACTGTAAACTCTGGTAAATGGTCGGATTCTCTGTGATGGCATAGCCTGTATTAATTAGGGCAGTAGCACATCCCTTACGTATCCACTGCAGGCAACAGAAAAAGGTTTCATCAGTTGTCTTCTGGGAAGTCAATCAGCTACCCTTTGTGCTGGGTAGTGCTGGTGTAACCCAGTGTAGCCCTTGTGTACTGCACCATCCAGTTTCTTTTTGGAGAAGGAAAACATCAGGATGGGAACCAGGTTTGGAAGTTTCATCTCATCTCATCTCAGGAGAAAGAGATTTTTTGCTTTCGTTGTCTTGTCCTTTGTGGACTGAGACCTTCAGGGTTGCAGAGGTGCCGCCTTGTCAACAACCAAGTGAAAGAATATTGAAAATGTGAGGAGCCTGAACAGTAAAATTTAAAACACAATGCACCCACCATGTTTGTAAAGCATAATCTGGGTCAGGAAAACCTTGTCCTTCCTGCTTGGCCAGTCAACTAATTTGTCACTCCGGGCTCGGACATTTCCTCAGAGCCTCATCAGCTTTATTTTTATTTATGGCTTCCTTCCAGTGCTGTTGTCAGCTTCTGAGAGCTTGGAGAATTTTCTGTGCGGGAGCACCATCCATCTCCAAGCAATTTTCACTTCTGTGTCTTAGTGTGATGCCCATCTCAGAAATCCAAAGATCTCTGACAGAGTGAGTTTCTGGAGACTGCCATGTGACAGATAACCAAAGTCTAGTTCCTTATTCTTATGATCTTCTTCACTGTCTTCCAAAGGGAATGAAACTCTGTCTTGTCTCTTTATCTTCCCTGAGAGGAAGATAAAATATTACGGAAGAAAGAGATGAGGCCGTGGTGCTTTGGTACTGAAGGTTGTGTTCCACACCATCATGAACAGCATGGGGCTTAGACACCTGGCAAGAAGTCAGCCCTTCTCAAAGCTACTGTCTGAATCTTTCCTTTCCTTCCAGGCATCAAAGAGGATTTACAGATCTGTTCTCTACAAGTTCAGTATAATTTCTCGGAGGTTGGGTTTTCCTTTTGTTTTGTTTGGGTTGGGTGTTTTTGAAACACACCACTTCTCACTTGAAGTGTCTCCTGTGGAGTTTTGATTTTACTCTGAAGTCCTATGCAGGTTGCCGGAAGCAAAGTATTCTCAGAAGGGGTATTCTCATCCATCTGTTCTTGCAACTTTATTGATCGAGTCTGTCCTTCAGCTAGCCTGGACACTATAACCGCGTTCCACTTTCTGCATAATACTTCCTGACATGCTAACAGCAGGTAGGAATCTAGGTCTGTGCTTTGTAACTCTGTCTTAGACTTAGTGAAAGTTCTTAACCTTCAGATATTTGGGGAAAAGTGTTTCAGTTGCAGCGTACTGATATTTTGCAGTGTGACATCGGAAGCTGTACTTACGGTATCCATAGGTCCTCCTGGTCATACATAGCTAGACCATCCGAAAACAAATCCGACACGTGCATTGTGTGTGCTTTTTTTGTACACAGGGCTTCAAACCTTCCTGGACTCACGTGCACCGTGTTCATAGCGTGCTGGTGAGTCTCTGGAGCTATGGATGTGGGCTCAGAACAGTATTTGCACCTGAAGCAAAAAGTTCATTGAAAAGCTGATCTGGGGCTTCAGGACATGACCTTAGGAGTGGGGCTGTTAGAGAGCCTGGAACAGCTCCTGCCTGGGGTTCTCAATGAAACAAACCGAGAAACAATCCCTCATAATCCTGTGGCACAGGGGAATAAATAAGCGGGTGTTTGAAGCTGCCATCGCTCCTACCAAGACTTAATATCTGAGGGTTATTTCTGAAAATGTTTCTATTTTGTCACTAGAAATTCTTGCTTTTTTTGTTCCGTGTTCCTTCCCTCACCCTCCTCCCCACCTGAGGGACAGGCATATATGAATAGTATCATTCGTAAGTGTTTCACCAGAATTCATTAGAGCGAGGCTGAAGGTTTCATTATTCTTTAAGGGTGCATTAATAAAACTTCTGTACGCTTGGGTTTTTTAACACTATATGAATTATTCTGACAGTCAGTTTGCAAAGCCAACATATCAATCATGAAATTAAAAATGTAGTAATACAAATTAGTGTGATTCAGGAGGTGTAGAACATGTGGAACAATATGCTCTCTGTTTGGAAACTAATACGGATATGTCCTTCAAATGAGAACAGATAGCAAGCAGGGAAATGCAAAAAATTACAGTGAATTTACCAGCACTCCATAAAAACATCTGTTTCCACATATCAGACACTATTCCTGTTTTGTCCAGGTCTCTCTTATCCTTTTTGCAAATGTCGTAGCGATCTTTAATGATCGTAACGTTGGTTTGCAGGATGAGGTGTGACTTGTGAATTGCCTAATGTGGTGCTTACATCTGAGGGTGAGGCAGCAGCACAGGAAAATCAGAACAGATCTCCCCACAATTACTGCCTTTGTTTGCGGAAGCAGCGAACAAAATATCTTGCGAAAAACCGTGTTGCTAACTCACTGCTTCATGAAGTAATGCTTCACGCAAGGTTGCATCAGTCCTGTAAGCCTAATCTAGCCTGCTCTTGTGGCTTCTGGTGCTCTGGGGAGAGATACTGTATCTGCTGCATTTACCTGAGGAGAGAGAAATGATTTTACCCTTAATAAATGTGAGGGACTAGCTGAAGTACGCAGGACAGCTTGCTTTTTCACTTCCTTGAGCAGAAAGTTCTTTTTAAGCATCTTTTTTCCTTCGTCTGCTGATTCTGTGAAAACTCTGTGGCTGTGAATAACATGTTGGATGTTTGAAGTAGTCCAGTGAATGTGAGATAATGAAGTTGTGGCCAAGGTGCAGGACATTTTCAATGGCAAGTCTTTGCCTGTGGATTTTTCTCCTTTCTGAATTACTTTTCAGCCAAGCTGCTTTAAAGCAGCTTGCCTACACTGCAGATAAAACCATGCTATGCATAGCTGGGTCTGATGTGCTTATCCAGTGCAGTGTGCTTACCCCAGTTGTGTCCACGTAGCGTTTGTTCTAGCACATCCAGTGTCAGCCTTGGTGCCTGTCAGCCGTAATCGTGTCGAACAGCAAAGTCTGTATCGATGCGTTCCTGACGACGCGCGCTGCCTGCTCCCTACTGCCGTGCGGACTGGGGCTAGAGCTGCGAGCAGCTTGCCTACGGTACCATCCTTTTCCATATGTACTCCTCAGTGAAACTCCTGTCTTAATTCTGTCACGGGAGCACAGTCAAGAATACCAGCAGAATAAAAGAGACTTAAAAAACCTGTTCACAGCTAGGACAACACGTTAACGATCCATTATAGACTCACCACCTGCACGACACAGGGAATCACGGTGTGTCTGACCTGTGTGAGTTCAGCTGCGTACAACCTTATGAACTCGTTAAAAATATCTGCAGTCTTAAGATATGAGATGCAACTTATTATTCAGGCTTTCTGCTAACCACAGATTTAAAATCCCTGGGTATTTCTCATCTCTGGTCTTTTCAGGGCTGTGATTTTGATGCTGCCAGTGAGGATTGCAGAGGTAAAAGCTGTTTGTTCTTGTTTGCTCCTTATCTGCGCTATATAAAATGCATGAAATATCACAGTGATGGAATAAAGGCAATAATCGTTTCTAATAATGAAACTGTTCTGAAAGGGAAGACCTAGATTTCTTACCAAGATAGTGTGCTGAAGTATTTGCATAGTAACTGGGCTATAATTACAGATTCATCTCCTTTATGCGTCTTAGCTCTCAGGCTTAAGTAACCAGATCTTTAGAGCAGTCGCTCTTTTTCCTGGGAGGCTGGGTGTCAGGCAGCATATGTTAAGGCTGTGTGCAGTGGTACACTGACTGTGAGTAATGAGTGCTGATAAACTGTTTACTGAAGCTGGCTGAAATTCAGGAGTTGAGTATCGTGGGGTTTTTGATAGTTCAGAAGCATTTCCATTTTCAGGCACTGGAGTATATTGTTGGGATTCCTCAGAAATTTTAATTTCTAGGATAAAAATTAGCTTAATATTGACATTTTTCATTTTGTAATTTTGATTCTGTAATTTTTTGTTGGTTTTATATTGTATTAGTTTTATGAAACAGCTGTTTCATAAAGTGGCTGTTGAAAATATACCGACACAAAACAGTCAATACTTTCTATTTTTGTCCCATTTAAAAGTCATTAACATTAGCTGTTACTTAGACTCCTGATAAAACCTCTCGTCTAGATGGGTGTATGATGAAAGAGCTCAGCTGTACGATACAAAGAGCTCACCTGAGTGATGTGGGGCAGTGAAGTACTGACAGTCTCGTGATACAGAAGGTGCTGCCAAGCAATGCTGCTGCACAGACCTTTTTAGTTTCTTCATATTGGTGTACTGGTAAAATTTTAGTCCTACTAGAAAGAATCCGTTAAATTTTGGCTATACCAGATGCTGGATGAAAGGAGTTAGGCAAAAGACTGTTGCCCCAACTCAAATTAAGCTCTGTCTTGGGTGTGGAGCTGCTCTTTGAGAACTGACTATGAGCTGAAAAGCCCAGAAGATGGGATTCTGGGGAGGAGGGGAATTTCTTGTACAAGAGTATTTGCAGTCCCTGTCACTAACTTTATTCTCCCAGAGAAACCAGCCTGCAAAGCTCAGATATTTTCCCTACTTTGCAGAGAGATAGGTCTGGAAAAGGGAGGGTAGCATGAACTTGAGAGGCAGAAATTCTGTGTCAAGGTGACTGTGAGGGTAGTTCTTTCCTTTTAGGTGTGAGCCAGAACATGAACAACCTCTCAGGAGAGACCAAGACCATTTATTTGTTTCCTTCTTATAGTCTGAGGTTGTTTGTGCATTTGTACGTGGTGCAGAGCTTGGTTACAAGGGGAACTCCTTATCCCGTTGTGCTGTCTGCGCCTATTACCTCTTAAAACATCCCTAGATTTAGTTGCTTCATGCATTGCAAAGTTTGCATTTCCGTAGTTTATATAAACAGATTACTACCACATCAGTAAAGGTATAATTCTTTTGCTCTCCTCTGTCTCTGGACTCCAGTTGTCTCTTTCTCCTTCAAGTCTGTTACCAGGGCAAATAGCCTGCCGCTCTGGACAGTGTCTGCTTTGTTATTGATTATCTGTTCACTCCTGCCTGTCACAAACTTGACTTTTTCGCAGGTGAGCTGAGATGATCTTGGCAGGTCTCAGATACTCAGTATGCTTCCCTCCTCGAGAGAGGGGATTCCACTGAAAGCACAAATTTCGTGTACTTGCTGTGTTTTAGCTCCAAAATTGGCTTTGTTTTTGAGGTATTTTTTTCTCCATAAACTTGGTGGTACCAGCTCTGATTCCATCTCATCTGTTGTGAGATAGCATTCACTGCTAGAAAGTAATGAAATAAATAGCCAGCCTTTTATTAAATGATATGTTTTGAAATAAGGGTGATTGTTGGAATATTATAACCAACAAAGAACCAAAAAAGTGAGATGTTCACTTGATGTATCTGCTCAGTATTTGGGATGAAGCACATGGAGGTATCCGATCTGTGTATTGTGGCTATAGCCAAAATAGAAGGTTTGCCGTACGTAGCAAAGGAGAACGTGGAAACAATGTGATGAATTTTGTCTCTAAGAACCATTATAAAAGATGAGAAACTTTCCAAATCACTAATTAAACAATGTTGGAAACCAAAGAAATGTCTCAGAATTGGACAAAATGTGTGTATTGTTTCTTACTTAAAAGAGGTAAAGAAGAATGACCAGGAAGCTATAGGCAAATTGACCTGATATTGATTCAGTGTGAAATAACAGAACGCTTGATTCACGAATTCATCAGCAAGGCCTGGCAGCTTAAATTTAATTAATACTAGCATAGTTGTTTGGAAATTAAGACAGACATTTAAATCTTTTTTTTTTTTTAGTGGATTATGGGCAGGTTGATAAAGGCAAATTAACTGATGTGTTTGAACTTCAGATCTTAATACTGCGTAATATTTTCATTTAAAAGCTTGGATTTAGCTGGGTGTCTTAAAAATTGTGTCATTGGTAGATGACAAAAGAGTAGTGAAGACAGAGGTTAGTGAGCAGTACTCTTTTTGTAGGGTCATTAAGGGACTGAATTGTGGTCTAACATTTAATGTTATTATCACTGATTTTAATTGTCAATGTAGGTTTTTTTGCAAATCTTGCAGGCAGAGATTGGTAGGGTAGTAAGAAAAGAGGTGACAAGTTGCTTTTATTGAGTTATCAAAGTTTGTTAGTCAGTTGATCCCAGTTGTAAAGGGCTGCCTTTAATAACACCAGTGCAAGGTAACCTGTGTGGGAACAGTAAGTGTAGACTCCATGGACCTGAAGTTTTTTAAAGTACTCAGGTGAGGTTCTGGGGGTTACCATAAGAAAGCACCTAAACATGAACTGTGGCTGAAAGGAAACAAGATCTTTTAGATAAATAAAGAAAGTGTTTAAAATGTAAGCGAGAAAGTGATCTTGCTCCTGGGTACAGCCTTACCAAGATTGTCACTAGAATTTTTGTGCCGTGTTCTGGTGTCAGAGCTTCAAGGGATGCAGAAATACTGAGCAGAGTTTTTGAGTGGGTTAGAAGTGTTCCTGGTGTTGGAGGGGAAGTTTAGGTTCAGTTTATCATTCAGTTAATTTAAGAGGAGGCTGGGAAATCACATGGCTGTGGTGTGGAAGCAGATAAGAAATCAGTGCCTGGGTGTTGAAAGCATGTTCCTGAGCAGGTTCTCTTATATCGTATTCATACGGTTAGTGCAGGCTGACTACCACATTTGGATTGGAATACATTTTCTTCCACTATTTTCTGATTATTGGACCTTGTGGGGATTTTTGCCTTTTTCTGCAGCATGGGTATATTCCACTTGTTTGGACCAAGTCTACTTTGTAGGCTCAAGCCTCGCTCGCTCTCTCCTTTACGTAGTGTGCACATTTTAGTAAATTTGCAACTGAAATATTTTGCCTTACTGAGGATGGTGGTCTGGACAAAATTTAATAACCTGAAACGCATAGAAGGGTGAACAAAACACGTGATATAGCATGTAGTTCTTTCTGTGAAGGCTTAGATTCTGTAAAACCCAGAAAGATCACCCCTGGTAATGCACCACGGAGGCCTGAATAATTGTGTGTGACTTATGTCACTTGGCAGCGCTAAAAATGGATGCATTTTGTGCAGTTCAGGCCGAATCATCTGGATCCATCCCAGTTGTAAAGACATTAATTTCTATGCCCTGGTATTTTGGATTCCGTGTTACATGAAAGGTCAGACCAGACATTTTCAGAATTCCCTTCTGGCTGAGTTCATCTGTGAGCTTGGCATGCCTTTGAATGATGTGGAAGTAACAAATACTCTAACAGACCTTGAACTGATTTCTTATTTACATAGCAAGGAATTCTATATAAAAGAGAATAGGTTTGAACAAGATGAAGAAACCCTCTTCTTTAATACATATGCCATATGGCTCAGTGCCATTTTGAACTCCTTCAGATAGCTCTGAAATAGCTAGTTTCAAGCAATATCTACGAGGATGTCAGCTCAGATCCCTCAAGCAGTATAGCTGTGACAGCATGGCCTCCATCTGAGCTGGTCAACCTCCAGCTGCACAGTGCACTGGCAGGACGGGCTACCTCTGTTTAAGATTGAGTCGTGGGATGCAGACATGAGACTCTTTGATGTCAAGAACAATCATCTTTCATTTGAGGATATCAAAGCATCTAGATTATATTAATAGAGTCTTTTTGATCTAATGAGGGGTATGGAGGAACAATGGATAATAATGTTTCAACAACAGAAAAAAACTGAGGCAAGGCAGGTTCATCAGCCGTTGAGTGTTTTAGTAGTGCAAAGCATACTTAGCTGATTTTTATGCTACTGCGGCAGAAGCACGAACAAAGGATGGATTTAGTGTGTGTATACAGCAGCCAGCCCATAGAGCTTTTAGTGCTTTGTGCCAAAAATGCACTTTCAAAAACATCTCAGTAGGAAAATGAACAATAGGCTACTACAATGGGTAAGTACTGTGTGCTTCCAAATTAGTACTCAAAGCAAAGAATGCATGTGTTTAGCTGATAGACTACAACAGTTCCAGTGGATAAGCAAATAATGTTTTTGGGAGGGGATGGGGACACGACACAGAAATAAAATAAATATAATGGTCACGTGTATTAATGACTGAACTGACTGACGAGATAACACAGTGCTATTAATGTGTCTCAACACAAGTTTAATACTACAATAAAGTGGTAATTCAGACAAACCTCTACATTTAAACACCATTAAGGACAATGAATAAAACCCACGGAAGAAAGGGATTTTAGAGCGAAGGCAGGAGGCTGTAATTAGCTACATGTCGGCAGTGCAGCAAAACAACGTGAAATAGGTACATTTTTCCTGGTTATCCTGCTTCCCTCAAATGCATTTAAAGTTTTAGCAGTATTAGAACATGCAAATAAACTAGGATATACTTTAAACTGTAAATTTGACTTTGCTCACGTTGTTAGTTTAAATCTGAACTGTAAGCAACATAAGTTTTCAGGGTTTTTTGAAGTACAACAAAGATACTCTTTGTATTTTCTTCTATCCCCACCATATTTCCCTTTGTGATGTGCCTAGGGAAGATGACAAGATTAAATTCCCCTCACTGAAAGGATTTAATTGGGGTTGTATTTAATTACTTCCTATTAACTGACCCACATGTGTAGGTTTTCTCTGCCAGGATAATGCCATTTCAAAATGGGACATGCTGAAACTTCCATCTCTGGAAGAACCGATCCAGATTATGAACAGCTGACCATGCAAGCACAGATCAAAAAAATTCTTGATGCACAGCCCGAATATTTGTGTCTCAGGTTAGATCATGCCTCTTTCTTTTTTCTATGTGTGTTTGCAAAACTGAGAAAAGGGACCAGCAAATGCCAGTTGCTAGGATCTGTCAGATCTTGTGTCAACACCTGTTTTCTCAGGAGAAAAAACTCAGCCACTGTAATTAGAAGCTTGAAAATTAAATATTTGCAAAACAGTCCACTCCTACTGTTTAATTGAGAAAAGAATTCAAATCTCCAGGAACATACCAGTGCCACGCTCATTAGATTGTGATGCCTCCAAGCGATTTGTCTTGGTTGCTTCTGTGCTTCTTTAAAAGCACTTTTTTCCTAAATATAGTGGTGGGATCAGCTAAGTTTCATCAAAACATGATCTCATTTCTCACAGAAAGCAGAATATATAATCTATCATTGTGGATCAGACAGGTGGAATAGAAAATTTGTCCCTCTCCAGCAGTTTGTGGAATATTATAACCTAACATTGCTCCCAGCAAATACGGTTAGTTCCTGAGGTCAGACAACAGTAACGTATATTGTATTGCTGCTGGTATTTGTGTGGCTCCTTACAGCATTCACTCCTCTGGGGCTCCCTGTAATCTTGTTAACGCTCACTAAACTTAATACAGTATAAACTTCTACCTGAAATGATTGCATACTTGTCTAATACTCTTCCTTTGTGACTCTTAAATTGTTCTACTGTAAGCAGTTACGTGTTATTTATGTATTTCTACAAATCTAAACACAAAGTGATATTGGTACCTACACCCTGATTTCTCTGGGCAGATTTTCTGAGGGGGCAGATAAGCCACTAGCACAAGTCCAGAAGAGAAAATGCTCTTTACTTTTGGAGAGGGCACAGCACATGCAAGAGGGCTCCAGAAATGTGCTGCAAGAGTTCCAACTGCAAGTAGGTGCTTGGTCCATTGTATCAGACTCAAAAGATGCGCAGAGCAACTGTCAGGTGCAAATCACTGCCTGACCTGCTCCTCAGATCCATCGCCATTGCGCAGTGATGGTTGCTGCACACAGTGATACCTTGTATGGTCAGAACATCACGATGCTTAACCCTTAGCAGGTCTCTGGTTTTCAAAGCCACTGGTTTTGGTTTATGTCTTACTTGATTTCTTTTCCCTTACTTCCCCGTCTACAGGATTGAACTCATGTGTTTTCTTTCAATATAGTATAGAAAAGTAGGCAGATGCTGCTTCCCTTCATGTGTGCATCTCCTAGGTACCTGCTGCAGAAAACTCTGTCAGTAAATAGCATTGACTTTTCAGAAACAGTCAGTGTTTGTGCAGTTCTCCTTCTGCCAAAGTCAGTGAGACTCTTACTACAGACTGAGCACAATGGTAATCCTACTTGGGAGAAATACAGTCATATTCTGGAATACGTACCTCCCGGTTTTGTGGGGGTGGTGGTTTTTTTTTTTTCGTCCAGAGTCCTTAAATTGCATTAGAATTGTGAATTTCTATGTTTTAAGTCTGCTTGGGTTGTTTTCAGCTTTATCAGGATGTAGTAAGAAGAATAATTATTTGTTACTCAGTGGTAACAATTAATGTAAGTTATTGTTAAGACAATTAATAAGTAATAATGTTTTTTCTCAGCAAGTCATATGTTAGGCCTGTCTATGCTTGTGAGTTTGCACTTGTGCCAGTGGCAATGTATAGAGGCAGTGGGATTTCCTGATTTTCAGTAGTTAGCACAACACTGATTGCCACTGCAAGTAGTGTTCTGAAATGTCTTTTATAGGGGATTGTAATCTTTTTTAAGGGGTTTTAAGATTCTTCCGTCCAGATATGCCTGTGCAGTTCTTACCTAAGTGAGCATCAGCGTCTAACTGCCTTTGGAGTTTTGCACCAGTGCCCCCATTTACCATCTCAGTAAAGCTTTTTTTGGAATGTGTACATGAGAGCACGGTTTGGTTTGAAGACGTTTATATTCAGAATAAGTGGTAGGTGACTTTGAGTGCAGCCAGCTTAGCTGCAGTTGTATTATGTTTCACTTTTTTATTTCTGAAAGGAAACAAGACTATTTGAACTAAAATGCTCCCAACAGCTCATGTATAAACTCAAGGACAGAATCTGCAACGGTCATTTTGCATCAGTTGTTTGAAAGCTGTGGTCACAGTGCAGATGTGCCATTGGTAGGGGAGGGTTGAAGCTGCCACAACAATAGAAGCCTTGAAATCCAGCTTGCTCTGAGATACATACATATATATATATATATATCTAATAAAAAGTGGATTAAGATAGGAATTCTTTGCTCAACTTGTATTTAAAGAAAAAAAAAAAGCCCAGCAAAGTAGGCTGCTGTAATTCGTAAGGGTACAATGCAATTGTTCACAGGAGATTTAATCCTTTAGTCCTCCAGTGGAGAAGCCAGTTTTCCTTAAGATGCAGAAGTTTCAGAGTCTCGTAGAACAGGGAGAGGCAGAGGATGGGTAAATAGCTATTGTCCCTATGGGCAATACACCATGAGTATAACATGCTCAAGGGCAATATTGCACTTTGTTAGAGTCGATAGGAAAAGCAACAGTGGTTTCTGTGATGTTGAGCAACGTTGAGGGGGGCTGATGTAACCTGTTAGCCAAAGACTGAGCACACAGGCTGAGCCAGCTGCAAACCTCTGTACTCCCTCATGATCTTGTGTCTTGACATCAGCGTTGCCAGTTTGACCTAATTCATGTATATCCTCTGAGCTGATGTTAATTGTGTATCTGAGTTACAGATTTCACCACACAGAAATATTCCTCCTCTTAGGGATTTTATGGTTTACTGGTAGAGCTTTGAGGCCAAACTAAAGCCCAGACACTTGCATCTCTGTTTAGTTTAGAATGCCTCGCCGCTTTAAGAAAGGATGTAATTCCACAGCTCCATGCTGTGGGATACATGATTAAGTCACTAAGTCATTATGCTAGCTGAATGCAAGTGCCTGAAAGTTAATGGCAAACTGAATTTCATCCAGTTCACATGCTTCTAATTATGACCGGCTGGTGTTCGTAGGTCTTCTGCCAATAAAGGCATCCAAAAACTACAAATGTAACTGGATCAGAGAGCATTTGGCTTTAACTAGCTGTCAATTAGGAGAACAATGATGGATTCCAGATATCTTTTTATGTCTGTGTGTACAACTGCATGTTCACTTCTTTTTTTCATTCCCCGAGCTCTCTCTGCATTGTAGCAATAGGATGTGCTGCTTCAGAGCTACTTTGGAGGAAAAGTTCCCTAGATGCCTTTTTGGCAAAGTGTACTAAGCTTGTAATATTTTCGCTTAGATAGTCTCTTCAATTACTCTAGTTACCTCTCCCCGGAAGTAAATTTGATAATACTTTGATTTTAGTGGAATTACATATGGAGGAAAAAAAGATGCAGAGCTCGTCTAAATGAAGTGATTTACCAATATAGCTGTTATCAGTGCAGCTTTACTGCTGCAGTCCCGTGTGTAATTCCCCATGTGGATGCTTTTAATCAGGAATAAATGTGACCTAGCTCAAAAAAGGTAACCAAAATAAGCGTTAGAGCACTGAAGGTCCACCTCAATGTTCTCTCCCAACTGCACCTTTTCTAGCTGAAGAAGTTAGCACCCTGTGTCAGCCCTCAGCTTCCTGTTGCTGCTGTGTGGGTGGAGGTGGCTGTGCCCTCTGATTTCTCTTCTCTACTGTTTATGATGAAATCTATTAAAATAAGTTCAATTAGCACAAACATTTTAAATTTAATTTAAACTTGCAAATTGAAGGCGAAATGACAGTTAGAGGGGCGGGACTGAGTGTCCAGGGGTGGCTGCCACCTCAGACATCCCAACGGCAAGCAGGACGGGTTTCAGCAGGACAGCGTAGCACGCGTGCAGCAGTGCTGAGCTGTGCCTCTTCAGACGGGAAGGAGCGATATCCTGAAATGATAATCAAAGCTGATGGAGTTAAGTGAACTGAAAAGAAATTTTGTTCCCATGGATAGCATCAGGTGCTCCCTCTTGAGGTCTGTGTGCTGGAACCTATAAAAAGGTTTCTTACACCATCCTGCTGAAAGTGAAGAGTCAAAATTAAATTCCGCTTTGTGAGTATTAATCTGCAACTGAGAGTTGAATGTATAGTCTGAAATTTATGAGGCAGATTTTGGCCTTATCAGCTGATGGATAGAAGAGTGAGTGTTCGCTTGCCAGAAGAGTGAGTGTTCACAGTTGTTTTCTTGGTGGATTTATTCAGCGCCATTTGTCATGAATTAATGATCAATTGTTAATTCAATATTCACTTTTCCAGCTGCACTGATTAGATGCAGAAATCTAAAATAATAAGTCACGTGGCATTGTTTCTGTTGCCAATAAGATGAGTCTAACTTGAATAATATTTGAACAACTGAAATAACTCAAATGAGCTCATGGAAATTGAATTTAAAATATTTCCTGTGCATCTTCACATGGTACAAGCTTAACAATTTGTTTTCTCAAAAAGTCACGACTGTGTTAACATGGAGGAAAAATTGTTTGTGCAATGCAAACTAATGATTGTGCTCAATATTTTCCATTGTTCACCTTCCACCTAGAAATGTCACAATTAAATACTTTATTTAAAATCTCCCTCTAATAAGAGGCAGGTAGTCAAGGCTCTGCTGTGATTTTTGTGATCAGCTCTTCACACTGGGATGAGCTAAACCAAGACCCTATTCCACCCCATGGGAGTGCTTTGAGATCGGGATGAAAGACTGATAGTCTTTGTCCCAAGGAATAGTCGATACCATGGATTTTACTTGAAAGTGGAACTGGAACGTGCTGAGAGCACAGACGGGCAACTCCGGTTCCAAATGTTTTTAAACGGGAAAAGCTGAGAGTTAGATGCTTAAGTCAGCTGCTACACCATTTTTATTTGTTGTTGTTATAACTTTGTTGTGAATCAGAGGACGTTTGGCATCTAAAATCAGTGATGGAAGCGGTGTTGAGCGGTGGCTGTGCTGTGTGTAACCCCTAAGGAGATCAGTCAAGAGTGTTCTGAAGGGATGGGTGCAGCAAAGGTTTGTCACCTCAAAGAAATGTCAAAAGAGAGATTTCTGGACTATGCAGGCCTCGTTACTCAGCAGCATTCAGCGCTCTGTCTGTCTGCCCATGGTGTGATCTAGCAATCTGAATAACAACTTACACGGCAAATGCACAGGTAGTAGTGCTCGCTACCCGCCTTTGAATACTCCTTCAAATCACTGCTTCAGAACCAGAACCAGCGGTAATGCAACCCTGGCTGACAGAACGAACTGGGTGTAAATGATGGCTTGGTATAATTGATGCCTACCTGCCTGCTGTAAAGCCTTGCTCTGGCTTGGGATTTTGTAGTAGAGTTGTAAACGATATGTACCTAAGATTAAATAGGAGGTTCTTGCAACTTCTTGCAGCCTGGTTTGCAGTTCCCAGCAGCTGCCTCTGCGGTGGCAGTTGGAGCTGTACAGTGTGCCAAGAGGATTCTTCAGCCACAAGCCGTCGTCCGCAGGCTCAGCCAGCCAGCTGTTCCTCAGACATACGGTGAAGGGAAAGAAAGTTAAATTGGGATTTATTGTGTGCTTTGGTTATTGCCTGATGAGTAATATTGGCGTGGCTGGTGTCTGAGGAGATAAGGAAAGCAGACTCTCGAAGAGGTAGAATCTTCATTAGACCGGGTGTAGTAGTTGGAAAAAAGCAGCCAAGCTTCCAAGACTAAAGTCTGTGTCTGGATCCGTGGTTATCCTGCAGGGCCCTGAACGCAATCAGCCATTCCAGGAATGGACAGTGGTGATCTGCCCAGCTTCTCATCCTGTTTTGATGTTAGCAAAAGGTCAGACCTGCCTGCGGTTCTGTCACTGCTGGTGTTTGCACAGGTTCAAGCAGAACCAGCGTAAATGTAATGGCTTGTGGCAACTTCGCAATTACCTAGGGGTGGAGAACAGTGCGTTAAACCCTGCGTACAAAAGTCTCGTTAGCTCCCCTCTTCGTGACTTTGAGGTACAATGTCTTGATGTGAAACTTCAGCATGACCTTTCATGTAGGTTGCACCTGCTTCTTTTATGATTGATGTGGCTCTCACAAGCTGCTACTAACTCTAATTGTTAAGTAAGTTTTACTCAGTTTTGAGTAAATGCTTATGCTTTGCTTGCTGGAAGAAAAAAAATCACCACTACCCACAAAAAGCAAGTTATTTTCTATTACAACTCAGTGTAAATAATGTCTATCTTCTGGAGTCTTTGGAGGGATTATAGGATTGGATCTCTCCATGTATGCTGCTTTATCTTTATTTACTGTATTTTGTCCTGTCATCTTGATCTCACTTAATAACACTGATGTACAGCTCACAAAGAAATGCCACTTTCTGTGACTTTTAACAGTTCTGTCTGGGGCTACATGTGTAATTTCTCTGAAACACATCCTGGCAGATTCACACATAAGCATTTGAAGGGAAGAATGGAAATCACTTCGCTTGGGTGGAACACTATTATTCTGAATTGGATTTTCAAAACAACTACTTGTTTGTTTGGGGCGGATTTTTTTTTATTGTTGTTGTTTTGTTGGGTTTTTTTTCCCCCCTTCTATGGTGCTTGCAATTTTCAGACAATTTGCCGACATATGGCTCTGAGAAGAATTGTTCCCGCGGTTCCAGCTCACGTTGTCGTTTAGTGGCTGGATTCGGTAAATTACACAATCATGTCTCACAGACTATCAGTAGAATGCCAGCCACTTAGGATTGTTGTGTGTATCTGGATTTGGATAATAGTTACTTTTTACTAGCTGCTTCATACAAACTCACAAGAGAACTAACCTCTTGTGGTGGTTTAACCCCAGCTGGCGGCTGAGCCCTGCACAGCCACTCACTCACTCCCACACGCTGGGGTGGGGGAACGAATCAGAAGAGTGAAAATGAGAAAAGTTGTGGGTTGACATACAGACAGTTTAAAGGTAAAGCAAAAGCTGCGCACACAAGCCACGCAAACAAGGAATTCATTCACCACTGCCCATGGGCTGGCAGGTGTTCAGCCATCCCCAGGAAAGCCGGGCTCCACCACACATCGCGGTTACTTGGGAAGACAAATGCCGTAACTCCAAACATCCCCCTTTTCTTCCCCAAGTTTTATACAGTGTCCATGACGTCACATGGTCTGGAATATCCCTTTGGTCGGTTGGGGTCAGCTGTCCCCCTGTGTCCCCTCCCAACTTCTTGTACATCCCCCTCCTACTCACTGGTGGAGTGGGGTGAGGAGCAGAAAAGGCCTTCACTTAGTATGAACACTGCTCAGTAACAACTAAAACGTCAGTGTGCCATCAACATTCTCATCCGAACTCCAAAACACAGCACCGTCATACCGGCTGCTGGGAAGAAAATTAACTCTACCCCAGCTGAAACCCGGATGCCTCTGGTGTAAGAAACATCAGTGTCATGCTATTCTGATCTAAAGCGTTGGGAGAGCTAGTGCAGTTACATCGCTGGGGCTTCGTCTAAGACACTGTGGCTAGTGATATGTGATTATTGGCATTCTTTGAAGCAATCAGGCTTAAACCTCTGTCAGCAAAGAAAACAAAAACAAGCTTAGTGGAAACGGAACAAGAAGCTGAAATATAAAGGGGAAAAAATCTCTAGGGAAGTACACTTTCTGAAGATCTTTCACGTTTACATTTCTTTTTTCCTTATTGTGAGTAGAGCAGTGTGAATGTGGTAACAGCAGGGCTCGTTTGAAACTTGTCTAGGGGAGTTCTGCATATGCAAGGCACGGAGAATTTAGCTTTTAAAGTAGGCTTGTTTCTTCAAGGTACCAAATTCCATATACTTTTATTCAAGTCGTTCCTCACAGAAGCTTTCAAAAACTGTTAGGATCCTGGGTGGAGAGTTGCCTTTCAGAAGTCAGATTCACTCTTGGCTTATACCTGGTGTATTTGGACTGCAGAGAATTAAATAGAAGATTTTGGTCAGTGACTGCCACATTTTCTGTACCGTTATGATAATTAAATGATGTTTGGACTGTAACAAGAAAATGAGTTTCAGCTATTTAAGAAATTACTGACACTCAGCTGGGAATTTCATCCTCCCCGCGCCCCCCCAACCTGCCCCCAGCTGCTATGGGATAATTGACTGTGAGTAAATTCCTAGTTTATTACAGTATAAGATTATACCTTGTAGGTTAAGCCACTTTTAATGAAGATGTTTTCATTTTACACAGTTTGGACTGGGAATAAATGCAGTATTATTTTGTCTCTCTTGAGGATGAGATTATTTTCAGCCAAAACATTCTTAAATTTCCTGACTTGGTCATTTCTGTGTGTCTGGTCATTCCTGTAGAAAGTTCCTCCAGACACGTTTAGCAGCAGTATTACATTTGTGGCAGTTTTGATCTTGCAGATGCTGGAGCAACCTACTTTTTTCTTCTTTCTCTCTCCTTCTCTCTCTCTCTCTCTTTTTTCCCCCCTTTCTTTATTTTTCTCTCAGCTAACAACCATGACATTAGCTGTTTATCCAAGAGCCATAGAATCATTTAGATTGGAAAAGACCTTTAAGATCATGCAGTCCAACCATTAACCTAACAGTGCCAAGTCCACCGCTAAATCACGTCCCTAAGTGCCAGTATATACATTTTTTAAATACCCCCAGAGATGGAGTCTCAACCACTTCCCTGGGCAGCCTGTTCCAGTGCTTAATAACCCTTTCACCAGTCCTGCTAGATCTTCCAGTCTTTCTTGCAAGAGCAGATGGAATAGCCTGGTTCAGAGCAACTCAAGACTCTTCTGCAATGGCCCTTTCCTCTGGTCTAATGACAGTTTAACGGTTACTAGCTAGAAATTGGCTCATCTTCTGATCAACATATAAGAGTTCCTGTCATGGCTGCCTCTTCTGACCATGTCTGTGAGAAAGAGGGCTGCTGGGAACAACTTGTGAGCCACAAGAATAATTTGGTTACGTCACCGCCGTGCTGTCTGCCTTTGCCAAGTTTTAGCAAAGTGAGTGGCAATGGGTCAGAGAGCTGTTCCGGCAGGTCAGACATAACCCATGGAACCATAAACTGGCTAACAAGGCTGGAAGTCAGTGGGTCTGCTGACTCTCCAGAGACTGTACAATGAAAAAGTGATGTGTGGTCAGTGTTGTGGTGTTTGCATCTGAATTTTCCCTAATATAAATATTTTGAAGAAGGTCAAAAAGCGTCTCAGAGAACTGCAATAAGAACTCAAGATTTCATAACTCTTTGCTGGTGTTGTCATGTTCCATATGAATTGTCTGTGCCTGCCAATTCACGTAATTCTTGCAGCAAAAAGAATTTTGAACCACATCACTTAACTGACTTTACAGTTTGGTATTTTATGTATCTAGTAATTTTTCAGGTTTTCCAAATCTGTTATTCCAGAAATACTGCTCTTGGAGAATCGCACCTCCAATGTGTATGGTTTGTGTTTTACAGTCATATTGTGTTGTCTAACGCTTTCATAGGAAAATATTCAACTCTTGTCTCTAGCTTTCTGTTTTCATTTGGGTTTACCCTATTTAGAAAGTTTTTGCACACTTACAGATGCTATGAAACTGATTCCCCCGCTGCGTTACCTCAGTTATGTGCATGTGCAATACTCCCGCTTAAATTGGAGCACTATGAGCAGAGGAGTGAGCTGTTGGACTCGGGATCTGCCCCTCCCGTTAGGGTCATTATTTTAGCACAGATTTGTACTTGAGAGTCTTTCTTCTCATCTTCTTTATATGTGGGCAGGTGAAATTAGTTATCAGTCATTCAAATTAGATTCTATATGGCATCGCCTATTTAAGGTAGCAACAATTTTATGTATTCTATCCAATAGGTGATTTAACCTTCTATAGCTAATGAGACCTACTCATCAAGTTTTCAATGACAGGAGTTTCTGGGGACTGTTCAAAACATGCTGCCATTCAGAGGGACCTAAACATGCTGGAAGAATGGGCAGGCAGGAACCTTATGAAAGGACCGATGCAAAGGTCTGCGACCTGGCAGGGTGATACAAGCAGGGCACCGACTGGCTAGGGAGCATCTCCCCTGAAAAGCAACTGGCAGCAAGCTGAATGTGAGCCAGCAGCACAACCTGGGCTGGAGGAGGAGGAGGAGCACAGCCAGTACAGTGAGGAAAGTGATGATCTGCCCTTTACTCAGGTGGTGGTAGACCATGTCTAGATCACTGTGCCCAGTTTTTTCTCCTGCCTCTACAGACACACAGTACAAGACAGACACTGATTACCACAAGTGAACTCAGCAGAGGGCTGCCAGGCTGGTTAAGGGGCAGGAACACATGTCCTGTGCAGAGAGACTGAGAGCAGAGGGCTTGTTCAGCCTGGCGAAGGGAAGGTCCAGAGGGGTCCTAATAGCAGCCTTCCAGTGCCTGAGAATCTTCATAGTGCTGCATGGTGGGAAGAGGAGAGACAATAGGCAGAGTGGCTCTGACTGGATAGGAAGAAACTATTTTTTAACTTTTTTTTCCTTTTTTTTTTACTTCTGGCACAGTCAAACATAGAAATACGCTGTGCAAGAGGCGTTCAAGTCATGAGTAGGTTAAGTGCTGATTAATTTGGACTGATCTCATAGCCAGCCCTACTTGAATAGGGGTTTGGATTAGCCACCTGCTGAGATCTCTTCCACCCTGGATTTTTCTATGATACTATACAGTGTAACTATCACTTTAAAAAAAAAAAAAAATCTTTTTAAATATTCCTAGGAAAAAAGATAAGAAAAAATATATATTTAGGGAGCAATTTAGTATCTGTAATACTTGCGGAAGAAGTGTATCACCTTGCAGCATGTCAAGGAAAGGATAACTGAAGTCCATTTAGGTTCTCAAAACAAAGATAAGTTGCATTTCAATGACCAATATGTGTTTGGATAAAATGAATTATCAATAAATATATTTCTCAAACATTTAATAAAATGATTCTTTAGAAAAAATGTTGAAAATTTTTAAACCTACAGGCAGTCTCACTGAACTTGCTGATACTTTATTTTAATACAATACATTGAAAAATCTTTATAGGGTTTTAGAAGTGTAGACATTTCTAATAAACACATACAGTATAAATCCATCAAATACCACTCTGAGTGAAAGCTATAAAGAGCAGCAATAAGGCAGCTCTCCTGGACATCAGGAAAGAGCCCAAGTATAGCCTAAAGCGGTTGGTGTAACATGGTTGTAGAAGTTGATGAAGATGCCCTTTACGAAATGACACTGGCCAGGAGCGCGGTCAGTGACTGGGGTGGATTGCTGGAGTGAGCACACAGAGCTGAGAACTGTGTGAAGTCGTGTGTATTTCCGGTATTTGTGCAGTACCGAGTTTCCACTGAGATTCTTCCAAGTAATACACCTATACTTCCAGTATGACTGCAAAATGATGTCAAGTCCTTTTATTTTAGAGTAGCAATTTGCTGGTGCAAATGGTAACAAAGGATTATTATGTGCAGGATGGAGTGCTGCCCAGCATAATTCTTCTCCATGTAGGATCCGTTTCCCCCTCTGCTTTGGAGCCAAGGTGTACAGACCCTGACCTGCTCAAACATGAATATTTGGTTGAAATCACATTTCCAGGAATCACGTTGTAATATGCAAGCAAGTGAACCAACTTCATTTTGCAAGATAAAACTCGTTGGATTTAGGTGGATGGTATTCTAATTATTGAATATACTTAAATATTTCCATTAACAGTAAGCTGTTGCACCATGTTATATTCTTTTTAAAAATTCACCATGAAGATATATACTCCGTGAATGCTATGGCTGCCACTTGTTCCCAACAATAACAAAAGACAGGAGGAATTTTCACATGGTGTTTTAGTCCCTAAATTTTTAAGCCAGCCTTCCATCATCTTCGTTTCATCTTTTACTGCCACTTACAAACCTGTGATAGGGTCACTTTGAGGGCTCTGATCTGTCTTAACAGCTGATGCTTAACCTTTGTTCTCGATGACTATTCAGTGTCTTATTAGCTTGGTCTTTAAAAAAAGAAGAAAAAAGCTCTAGCATGTGTGTCGTAAAATCCCTCCCTCTCCCCAGCTTCCTCATTCTGGTGTCTGAAATTATTCTGTATTATTCCCTCCTTTTGTATTGCCCTTTACAGAATCCTTTCTGATCTCCTGGTTACCACAATTTTCTTTGTTACTTTATTATACACGTGATTATCTTTTCCTGCAATTAGAATATCGGTGCTTCTTCTGTTGCTGGCTTTGGGTGATTGAGTATCACACTTGTTGTTAGTAAGCTGCTGTAATTACTAGCCATTCCACCGTGTTTCCTTCGCTCCCTAATTTTGTTGACTGGTTTTTCAGCAATGCAGAGTTCCTGTTTACTCTCCCTTCATTAATTCGGAAGCCTTTCCAGGTTCGAAATCTATGATTTGTATTTTATCAAGGCTGCTAGTGCTTGCTGTACTTACCCCTTGCCTGTCACATACCGCAGCGTGTACACCCTCCGTTATTCAGGTGACTTAATGGGAACCTGTAGTTACAGTGGTATTTACGCAGCTGCCATTCCTTGGTGACTCTCTACTGTGTTCCCTCTTTATTTTATTTTACCTTGTCCCCATGCTCTTGAGTTAACTTGAATCTGTGAATTCGGTGAGAGAATCTCAGCGTTCTGTCTGGTGATGACTTGTGCTGTGGTCCTCCTTCCTAAAGCAAGAGCTTCGAACTAGCTAAATCCTGTCACAGTTTAAAATTAGGTTTTATTTTCTTGGTGTGCCGCGTTTGCAGCAGAGCGCTCAAACCCCTGTTTGGCTTCGTGCTGCTGCTCTGTTTGTAGAGGTTTTAGAAGGGAAACCACAGGTTCGGAAAGACAATAAACAAAAGCTCAGACCTTGCCATAGGCTTACTGATTCTTTAAAGCAGGCAAGGAGAGGTCATCTGTTCTAAGGTTCAAGAACTTCTTTGACTAGATTTTTACCTTTTGTGGAAGCCTTATGTTTGTCTCAAGGATGAGTCAGTTTTGTTTTCTTTTTTTTTCTTGGGCATATGCAGGAAAGGGAAAAGGGTACTCAGAGTCCTCAGCTGGCCCAGGTCAGTTCTCTCTCATGCTCGCAGTGCTCTATGCTTTAACCTTGTTTATTTATATTCTGTTTGTCGGTAGCTTTTGTTTCCCCACTCCATTTTTACCACATTTGTTCCAATAGATATTTTCAGCCTCTCTTCTTTAATTACATTATCTCTACTAAAAAAGTGCATCAAGAGTTGAAATTTCATACCCACAATAATCCAGTGGATTTGGAATTAGAGAACAGTTGAATTTCTTTCCCTTTAGGCTGTGCTCAGTTCACTCGTATGGAGATCGTGGTAGCATTCCGTCTTGGTCCTTCTGTGCGCAGAGCCCTCTCCTCCAGGTGCTGCTGCAGTAGCCAAAGAAGCTGATTTGGTCCAGGAGGGTTTCTGCTGGCTCATTGCTATGGGTTGCGCATCACTTCTGTAGCCCCTTTAATGAGTCTGTAGTACAGAACTGCAAAATAATAAAATTTTGTGTTGAAAGTAACGGTATGTCATATTAATCACTCAAGTAATCCCACTCTTTTGATAGTTTAAATGTGTTCTGTTCTGCTAGATCATTGTTGGAGCTATTTGAATCCCATTTAAACAGCTTGATATTGTATCAGTGAAGCACATTTCCAATTGCATTCTCCTGTGATGGCTCTCACTTTTTTTGTAGTGTGTGACATGATGTGTTATGAGATGGTATCTGGGGAGATATTGTTCCTTATAGCCACCATATAGCTTTAATGAAGGTCACATGCAGAGAGGTACCGGGCTACCTATGTTTGAGATTTGTGCCTACTTAGCGTCTTTCTAGGTGTTTCTCTGTGCTTATTACAGCAAACTTTTCTCAATTTTTCAGCTGTCATAATCAATTTTTTGGTCAGTCTGAAAGAGGTGGGTTTTTTTTAATGCATAAACATTTATAGCTCTCCATAATCTTTCTTATTTAGTACATAACTGAACACTTGGCAAAAACAGTAATTTTAGTAACCTGAGCAATGATAAAGAAACCATCAGAAACTTGCAGCGTGGCGGTTATTTTGCATGAAGGCATTAGTAAGTGAGCAGAGACGTGAAAGAGAAGATGCTCATCTATTATCTGCTTTGTGCTGCTGCAAGTCAGCCGGGTTTGTACTCCCACCTCCTGAATTATTGTTATTCTGTTGCTATCCTGTCTGATTCTTCTTTTTTTCCCTGTGCATAATTATCTCATAGTATCCAGTATTCCATCTCTTTGCTCTTTCTTGCATGCAGAACATGTTTCCCACAATCTGTTCACTTCTCCCCGAGTGTCTTTCTTAAAGGAATCAGTTTACATTGACACCGAGTAGACAGTAGAAGAGTCCTGCTGGGTGCCCTCGCTATAACCTGATTTCCTCCCTGTATGTTCCATGGGAAATGGTTACCTGCAGTGTTTAAACACACTTTTAGACTGCTGATTCAGAACTAAACAACTTAAAAAGCATACAGAAATGAGATTTGCAGGATCATTTGGAACGTTAAGGCTTTTGCTGAAAGCGGTTCCAGACAGCAGTAGTCACAGTGGCAGAAAGTTTGGAACAGAGAAATTAAATTCTTCGTTTTCCTAGTCATGCCTTAGTATTGCCTCTCTGTGTGCATTAAAATTGAATTAATTATACCTCTATCTCCTGCCAGTTGTCTTTTGTCAAGCTTCAGTTTACTTGTCTTGACCAGATGGTTTCAGATATTAATTTCAAATACTTCTCAGGATCTGGACATCTCAGTGGTTTTTGCAGGAGCTGTGGAGCAGCTGACAGATCTGGGTCTGGCTCAGGTAGGCAAAAGTCTTTCCTCATATAAAAGACAAACAAATAAGCAAGAAGCCCCCCACTAACTGGCATTTAGCAGCCTGTGAGGAATTATTTTGGACTTCCTTAGTCAATCCTGAATATACCCAAATGACTTGCTGTTGATATTAGTCTGCCTTTAGGTTAAGAGTCACTTCAGGATTTCACACACACACACACACACACACACCCATATATGGTATTCTGTGGTCTTTGAGATAATGTTAGTTCGTTCCACCATAGAATATGGCTGTACTACAGGGTGTAATAAATTGTCTTTGTACAAATCATAATTTAATTTAAGATTTTGAAATATCTCAGGATGAAAAGCATGCCATAAATGTAAAATATTGTTTATTCTTATAAAGCTTACCTACAGCAGCTGGGGTATCATAGAAATCCCTGGAAAAAATAGCAGTCAGGGGTAACAGCTTTAGAAATGTGTCATTTTGACAGGATAAGTAGGTTGTGAGTGCTATCTCACAGAAGTGGTGAGTCCTCTGGGTTTGTATTATTTTATGAACCAGTGTATTTGCAAATCAATGACACCAGGACTGTGTTCCTCGTGCAAGGTGTAATTACACGTCCAGAATGACTCCTATCAATAATCCAGTTTTGAATGAGGCATCCACATATGACTGAGACATAGTTAAATGGCCCTCCCAGCTCTGGAATGTCCCATTTAAATCCTCACAAGTACATCAGAAGTCGAAATGGATCCGAAAGCAAACTGGCAGAGAGGAGGAAAGGAATTGCAACTCTCTTTTTAATGCTGAGGAGCAGATATTTGCCTGGACATGTGCTTGACCTGTTTGTTCAGCTGAAGAGCAACCTGTGCTTTATCCAATAAGGTATTACAGCTTTATTTCAAGAGCGCTATTTATCAAAACCGGTGGGCTCTGCAATCCATCTAGTTTTCAGCATCCTGACATTTTAGTACCTTCCACAGATTCCCAGTGCTTATTTGTCACTCATTTAGGACTTCGGTCCTCATCCTTACAGCCATCAGCCCTTCTGCTACTATTTAGTTACTATATGATTTCCTTACGTGGCCCGCCAAGATTTCTGTGATTTTTGTTGTTATTGTTGGTTTTTTTTTTTTTAAAGTAGATGAAGTCAAAATGGAATGTATTTGAACCAGAAAGAGTGAGCCCATCTACTTCCTCTTTTGCAGTGAATACCTCCCAGCAGGTTTTATTAACCGGAGCTTAACGTCACTGCAGTGTAACGGTTCCTCAGCTCACAACCTTCCCTCTGCAAAAGACTGTACGGACGTATCTAACTACGGCTTTATGGGGGTATTTAGCCTTCCAGATTTGAAGCTTTGTGGTGTCATTTGGCACAGCTCCTCCTCCCCATGACGATTTCCAACTCTAATTAGGACTGTACATATTTGTGCTTGAGACTGCACAGCAGAATGGAGAAATGAGGGAAGAAAACAAAGATTTCAGGAAAATAATATCCCTGCTTCTTTTTCTCTCTTGATTTGAATCCATTAAATTTTCAGTGTTTTCAGAGACCACCCTATTTTGGAGCTCTTGTTGTATCTTGAATTCTAGACCTCTCCTTGCTTTCGCTGCCTTTCAGAAAATTGAATTCCTGGAAGGAATTGTTGATAGCATTAAAAGCACCCGCAGAGGGAATGGGTTTGTGCATCTGTTCTCTACCTTACATACAGGGAAAGGCAGGAATTTCTTCGCTTACAAAAGCTAGCTTTTTCAGTTAAATTTCACAATAAATAGTACATCTCCTGTAGCGAATACTAGTGCAAGTGTCTATCCGAAGTATTCTGTGTAGGCATGACGTCTGTGACAGCTGTTGTACATTGCATATCCTGAGCCTTTGTCCTGCGTTTGGGAGGAACAGACACACAGATGATGTGCAGTTCAATCTATGTACCTTCATAACACAGGGAAACTTCATTTAGGACTTTTCAGATACACCGGCACTCAGGGGGAAATGGAGCTGTTATTGCAATATACAGCAGAAATAGCTGCATTGTCAGGCTGACATTGTTCACCTCTAACAAAGGGATTTTGAGGATGAATTCTGAGATGAAGGAGCTGAATATTAGAATGAAATAAAAGGGAAACTTTTCTTCAGGTTCTTCCTTTTGTTTACATACTAAAATTAGGGATTTCTCAGTGCAAATTACTGGAATAATCTTGTAGACAATAATACAAAAATTTGAAAGCGATACTGTTTGGGTTAATCTGTGTGTCTAAACTGGCGTGTGTGTCTGAACACTCGGAGAGTCTCTTCTGGGTTCGTTAGACTTGCCTTGGATTTCATGCAGTAGTCTCAACATAGAGTGTCTACAGGATTTGGCCGTTTGTGGCCCTTTAAACTGATTCCGATGGATCCTCCCAAATAATACCAAATTTTGCCTCTTGGATTTTGTGAAGTATTTGTTGCTAGTGTAGTAAATCTCCCAGCTAAAAAGGCAGATGCACTATAATGAGGAGTAAGCGAGAGGCTCGGGAAATGACGGCAGCAGTTAGAGTCTGTCTGCCAAAACGGACCGGAGCTAAAAATCTCCAGTGGCACAAAGGAAGGATACTCCACACTGCTGCGAGGTGGTTTATTGCCTCTAACTTCTGTAGAGGTGTTCCTGTGGGTTCGGGAAATCATTTATAAACTAGAACGGTATTTTTGCTTTGGGAAGCTCAATCGGACAAACCATTCTACAGAGCGGAGAGGTTACCGAGAGTAAGAGTTCTGACTAATCAGTTATTTATTGGAATTTTAAAATTCCATCATTATTTTTATTCCTTGGAACTTTGGAAACAAATAATTGCCATATTGTTCCACTGCTTGTTTAGATATAGAATAATTCACCCTCGAGATAGTCACTCATTTATTTTATGTAGAAGAATAAGAACACATTGTATCACAAAATAACCTAGACAAAAACAGGATTTAAAACAAACCTTAAAAGTAAAAGAGAGTTTGAGTCAGATCTAGAAGAAAAGGAAATAGTTCTTTATATCTGCAACATAAAGACATTCCTGGAAAGTGGAAAATTACCATCCTTTGGAAGTCATTCAGCACACAGGTGAATCTGGCCCTCTCTCAACCTAACTAAACTGCACCATTTTAGATCCACGTCCTACGGGACACGTGGGCTAGTACAAATTTTACACCTACCAATCCCAACAGTTTCCCTTTGAGCGTGCCAGAAGTACACAGTGTGTACACATGAAATGCCGGAACTAAACTTTGAAAGTAACAAATGTGAATAAATAAAAATAAAAAAGCCTAGTGCCAAACATAAATAAAATAATAGATTAAAAAAAAGTAAAAACAGACTTCAAAAATGTGTCAAATAATACTCTGGCGTTATGCAGTTATCCGGGGATCTAACACATTTTGACAGAGCATATCAGTCTACGTACGCAAAGACAAACATTTTATTAAAACAAAATATATCAGTTTTTAAAACATGCTATGTACTCTGTTCCCTGAAGAACCCTTTGAGAAAGATGTTCACTGAATTTCTGTGCAAGCTGATGAATGATTGGAGCTAACAAAGCAGAAATACAATTTTCAACAGGTTAGGCTTAGTTTGATCAACAGTGCACTCCACTACACCGCTTCTGTAACACCACATCTATCTTCATATGCCAAAAAAAAAAAAAATGCATATTTGTGTATTGTAAATGAAAATGCCCTGTGGCGGTTTTAATGAAGTATTGTATTAGTATTTCTGTGTATATATATATATATATTTTACTGCATGAGAATCACAAAGAAACTCAGCAAAATGCGCGTTACAGAGATGATTTTCAGGTTTTTTGAACAGACCCCAAGGCATGTCTTCATGGAAGAGGATGGTAATTACCAAGTGGAGGAATATTCTACATTATCAGGCATTGACAAAGCAAGTTGCTGTTTCAGCACGCTCACCTCACCAAGTCATGAGTGTGCTGTGCAGACACTTTGACCCTGGTGTGAATGACACTATAAAAGACAGCGTGGAAGTCTTAACGCTGTTCGTTGCCATTTGTGTTTCTTGCTGCTGCGTTCTCCATGAATGTACGCATCCTGATTGTTCTGGCTTTGCTGAGTCTAAGCTCGACTGGAAGACTACTCAAAATAATAAAACTCCTAATGCTTTGTCTAGTTTCCCTTCCAAAAGTGCCTGTGGCAGCAGAATGCCGTTGGAGAACCCATGCCAGCTGGAGAGCCCAGCCACCACGTGCAGATGGACATCAAGCTGTGCAGAAGCTTCTTACACACGAGGCAGTAACTAGCAGTTGTGAAATGCTAAGAAAAAGGCATTTGAACCCAATATGCATTCTTCTGCTGGTTTGGGACCAAAACAATTGTAACAGGGGTTTGAAGTAGTCCGACCTGAAGAGAAGGGGACGACATACCTGAACAATAACCAGTTCTCAGATGAGAAATAGCAGCTGAGCAAGTTAGAGAAATACCTCGAGCCCCTTCAAACTTCTGTTGCTGCAATCAGTGCTGTGCAGTGAAAGAAAACAAGATTTTAGAATAGAATTATCGTTAGATAGGCAATTTTGGTGATGAATCTGTTCAAAAATCTTTATTCTGCCACAAAACAGCAGTGACTGATTGCAGGTGGACTAGGCTGTGACTGTTCCTCATAAATACTAAACCACATTATTTTGTGAAGTTCAAGGAAATAGGTAGCGCAGGACTCTTTGTATCAGTGAGGTTCAAATGAGCTTTTTCTCTAAATAAACTATTCCATTTATAGACATGGAAAACAAAGTTTTGCAAACAAGAGATGCGTAGATACGCGTCCAAAAGCTTGCATTCATGTGCGACCTTTAGAACTTCCTCCTCCATTTATTTTGGGCGCTGCATGGTTATCTCTTCAGACCTTGTTTGATAGAATACCGTGGTCTGCAGCAGCTGCTATAGATGCATTTCCCCAGTGTTAATTTTACTGTATAAAATAAGCTCTGGCAATGTGGTGACTAGTTAATTGAACTATATAACCCTTTCTGGAATTTGTGACTCCAAGCCACTGAACAATATAATTCATCTCAGACTTTTTATTAAAGTCCTCAGTGAAATTGTAAGGCTATAGTGGTATATTAGAATGCAGAGTGTACTGTGTGTAACCAAGAAAGCCACCTCTCCAGTGGGCCTTTAATAAAATAAACGTTTTCTGATGGTGCAGTACTTATTTTTAGCTTATTCCTGTTTCAGCTCAGAAATATTGCATCTAGAACAATTCAGAAAGCTGTAAAATGTATTTGAGCAGAGGAGAAGGAGGAGTAGAAGGGAAAAGGTCATGAAGAGATTTAAATGTTAAAGCAAAAATTTAGAAATCAACGTGATTGTTGCATAGCATGACATTGTGATCAGTAGAGTACAGTGGAAATACTGAATTTAGAAAGAATGAACTGCCTAACAGCGTGCTTCTGAACCATTTGTTATTTCCTAATTAAAGCTTGTGAAAGGGCAGTTTATAGACAATTATAATAAGCTCAGTGTGGGAGATATCAGGGTGTAAATCAGGCTCTCTACAGCAGTGGAGCTTTAAACATCTCTAATGACGAGTGGTGGTAGGTAGATGATACAAAAAGGCTGTTTTGACAACATGATTGATTGAGATCTTGAAATATATAAGCAAACAAAAAGTGTGAATTCAGCAGGAATCCAAAACTGTTTCAGTACAAAGTAGAAAGGGAGGGAGAAGAGGCTTGTGGCAAAGAAAGTTTAAAGCCTTATTTGAAAATAAAAAGTCATACTTAGGGAACAAGCAACTGCTACTCAAGTCAGGACATGTCTTAACAATGTAAGAGCAGTTGGATTAAATAAAGGGTACACCTTGCATCTTGAGGTACCGCGGTTATCTCCCTCCCTCAGTTTACGGGCAGTCACTTCTAGCGCAGAACTTGTCACCCGCCCTGCAGCACACACCTTAGTGCTTTGCTGCACCTGTCTTAAGACCCTTTGTTTCCTCAGGTGCCTCCTTCCTCTGTGGAGCTGCCCCTCCTCTGTCATCCAGGTCAAATCTCCTTCCTACAGTAGGGAACCTGAGAGCCAAAGGTGGTCGTTTCATCTCTTTTGGGAGACTGAAGCCCAAGGAGACCGTTGTAGAGTTCTCGGTGTTCCTTATTCACGTCTAACTTTTTGTGAAGTTAATGCGTACAGGTAGGACTTTTAGATGCATCTGGTTCTGACCAGCCTGTGTTTTCTGGTTGATTAAAATGGGAGTACAAACAGGTCAATGTTAAGTGCGTTTTCATATACTGCCTTCTGTGGAGACATGGCCAAGTACATTGTGAGGCAAGCTGCTTAGTTCAGCACGTGGTTCCAAAATGTCACTGGGGACAGAGGGGTAGAAGCAGGACATTTTAGATTACTTCCAGTTTCATTTTGACCTTTGAAAGATTTGAGAAGCAGCCACAGCGGAGTGATTGGGTTCTCTACGCTCATCTCTCTCGGCACATTAGCAAAACACCCGTATAATTAGTAGAAGAGCCTCTGTCAGTGGGGGGACGAGCGTGTGTGAGTCTGTTAAGGTCACCGTGTTCCCTTGTGTTCTGTTTGACACTTCAATACCTGCTTTGTCTTTATCATGCCAATATGTTTAGTAACCTTAACAGATCCTTGTTTTCCTGCCTTTGCTGCGTGAGTCATTGCAATGGTTGGTGACATCCCATGCAGATCATTGGACGAAATGAGAAACATGCTTCTCGCTCCACCTGCACGTGGCCTGACAGTTGAGCTATAAACAAATACCGTTCCTGTAGAACCCCAGAACTGATACCTGGCTGTTGGATGCAAGACTTTTATCACCCATGTCTGTCATATCAGTTATGAGCCACTAGTAAAGTCCTTGTTAGACGCCTCCTGTTTGACATTGCGTTTTGTATTCTTTACTCTGCCAAAGTCTCACCCGTATCTTCTTTTTCTGCTCGCCTAGAACAGAATTTCAAAGATAGTAAGGGATACATGAAGATTCGTTCTTATTAAGGATGGGTTCAAACCCAAAAGCTTTGAGTTTGCAGGAACTTTGTCAGTTGAGCTCTGAATACGCATTTTGTGAACTAGATCTCACTGGAAACTTCTCTAGATTTGCCACAGTTGTTTGTGAAATCAAACCCATGTGTCTTAGCCTTGGAAAAAAGCTACACACAAAAGCAAAATTTATGCAAATTTAGATTTATTTAGAGGCAGTTGACTGAAATACAGAATCGGTAAGATCTGATCAGCGCTTTCATTGCCGCAGTATCAGATCACTCCCTACCTTCTGCCATCCCACAGCACAGAATCAAGGGTTCGGCCACTGAAATAAAGGTGAACAATTCCGTATTAGAAAATAGCTTGTTTATGCAATACTCACAATCTGGAATTAACTAAAACAAAAGATCACAAAGGCCAGCGTTTTCAGGGGATTTCAGAATGGAGGGGAGGCGTTTTTTGCAGCTGTTGTCCAGTCTAGGGTAACTACAGGAGTAAAATATTGTGGCTGACCAAGGATCAAGATGGAATTTATACCTGCCCATCTGCTGCAAAGCACTGTGTGACCATGGCTGTGTATGATAAATGAATGGGGAATTTGTTTTTGCCTTTTTCAGACCCATACGCACATAAAAATTAGTGAGTGGGTACCACATGTTTCACCCAGCCGTGTGCTGGCTTCTGCAAGCCGGTAGTCTGAGACGGTTTAACACACTGAATCAGAACACGACGAAAGAATGCAGGAAATGATCCTCGTTTTCCTTGTAGCTATTTTTCTGTCCTGTTTGCCTGATGTAAACCCATACATCAAAGTGGCATGACCGTGGCACCCAAATCGTATGTGGTACCCTTTAGAGCTCTGCACGATTTTCACGGAGGTTGGCAGGTACAGCACAAACATGCCAGATCACTGAGCATCTCATAGGTGTTTTGTCGAAGGCAGTAACAGGAGGGAGGGTGTTTGATATCTGCCATTTAAGTTCCACTTCCAACAGCTGAATAAGCATGCTTGATTTTTATTTCTAACTGTTAAGACCTTCTCTCCCTCCATCCCTCAGATGACTGCACACCCCCATCCCCAGCACTGCAGCAGCTCTGGCAAAGGCAGGCTGGGCAAACGATCAGTAGCAGCTGTAGAGACTGAGAGGTACAAAAGGGGCATTGAACTGCCTGGTTCCGTTGGAAGGGACTGTCTTAGTTCTGGATTAAAACCTGTCAAAGGCTCCCCACTGTTTTACACGCTGCCTGAAACAGCTTTCTACACACCTTTGGCTATCTTTGTTTTGGATCTGTAGTTAAATCTGTTAAGCTGTTGAGCTTAGTAAAAAGAGAGAAGTTGCTGAAGAGTTGGTAACTCCATTTAACCTTCTGTGAGATAATGGCCGTGGGGTGTCTCGAAGCACCTAGATTGTCCTTCAGATACCGACAATGTTAGGGAAATAGGATTTTCATTAAACACAGTGGCTGATGTTTCTTTTCAAGAGGGAAGTCTTTTTCGTGCTGTGTCATTGTTATTATTAAAGGTTTGACTGTCCTGCACAGTGTATGGCTATAATCTCTCAGGGGAGAAGCAGTCTCCTCTTCTGCTGTGATATCACTGTGTTCATCCAAGATTTTTTTTCCTTTCCACCTCCTGTTCTTTTGCCATTGCTTGCCAGTATTCATAAATATGTGCTATCAGCTGAACCTCACCAAATTTGCCTGGCAGAATGTATCTTTCTTTTCCGAAGGTCCCTATTTAATACGAACCATGCTCCCATCATTTCTAGCACCTGTTCACTGGTTACACGGTGCATCAGCAGCAATTTTAGAATTCTTCAGCAGCGTGACAGCTTGAAATTGGCATTTCTTCATGAACACTAGATGCACTGAAATCATGTTAGTGCAGTTGTCATTTTCCTTTGTACTCAAACATTAGATGTGTTTTTCTGAGTTGAGATGGGTGGTGAACAGTTTTTCACTAAGCACCACGCTCAGTTTCCAGGAAACGAGAAGGGGGCTTTTACGCAGGCCACGTGTCAATGGATATCCATAGCAAGGAGAAGGTTTTTTGAAGCAGTAGATATGGACACTTCATCTTAGCACACAGATGATGCTTTTGAAGGACTTTGTGAAGCACTTAACTTCATTATAATAAGTGAAATAACATTATCTTTACTAGCAGGGATCGAAAGCAAATAATGGTTTTGGTTTAATATCTGAAGCACTAAGGAGAGAGAGAGATTTTCACTCAAAACCGACATGAAGGTATAAATTGTGTGATACTCAGCAGAGGTAGCATTCAACTAGTTTTATTGTTCTAACATGTCACATCAAGTGTATCTTAATGTAATTAGATGAATGAAGTGTGTATGTTGTCGTGTGTGTGGTTCCAGGGTCGATTACGTGCCAACATCACCATGGTTTGGATGCCTCAGAGCTGGAGGTATTAATTTTATCTCCGAGTGTTTGTTGGCACATTCTAGATCATGTTGGAAGCATTTTTGTTTGGTTTTAGAAGTTTAAAGAGTCTCCAAAACAGTCCGTGTTCTTACTGTGTAGAATGTTACAAGCATTAGAGCAAAACCACTGCTAAGTGCCCCGGGGATTTACTACCTATGTACGACACAAGATAAGGGTGAATTCTTGGAGACAGGGCAGACAATAAATTGGCAGTGGTTGCAGTGAGAGGCATCAGGCTCACCCACCCAGTTACGGTAATCTTGCACATTTTCGGTATACATTTTAGAAAGGGATGTTTTAAGGATTAACTGAAGAGCAAAAAATTCCGTTCTTTGGTTTGTTCAAGCAGCGTGATGCGCACTGATTTCGGCAGAGTCTGCTGCAGGTGCAGAGCTCTGCGCTGGAGTGAAACTAGTAACGACCGGGAGCTGGTACTACAGTGTGGCTGCTCATTCACATGTGGGAAGTGAATGCAGGGGCTTGGCGGTGAGGGAAAGCACAGTGTTAGCGTTTGCTCTTTGTTTGCTGTCGGCAGCAGAATAGAGATGGGATGGTCTCGCTTCTGCATAGGATTAAATTACGGATATCCGTGTAGTATTTTGGCAGGAGGCTGTGGCATATCTAGACTACCTCTGGACTTTATGGTGGCATTTCTCATAACTAAAGAATGATAAATTGTAACATTAACACTTCCCTGATTTTTAGAATTAACTAAATAATTACAAATATGCTTCAGAATACTGATATCAGAATAGTTTCTTGTTTCCATTTTATATCAGGCATGATAAAACATCAGAAAGCGAATTGTGGGGAAATAGTACTTTTGTAGATTGGCTAAACAGCAGTAGACTGCTCAGGGTTGTAATTAGATTACTATTGTCTCTAATTTTTTGGAAAAGTTTTTAGACTTCATTCTGTATCTGCACTTAGACTAATACTGCAGTGCTCTGTTCTTTACCTGCAATACTTAAATCCTGTAGTTATATAAAAGCTGCATAATTTTAATTTAGAGTGACTATTTATTGTGCAAGTTACGTCACTACCAGTAGTTACCTTACGCAGGAATTACTGTACCACTCTATGTTAAGCTTGTCTGTAGCACAGTCAAGCAGAATCCAAAAATAATCTAAGAAAGCATTATTTCAGTTTCTTAAGCAGGCAGTTCAGGTCTTAATGGATAGGCCATCACAGTCAGCTTGTAGGGAGACTTCTCCTAGTATGGTAATGACAGAAGAAGAATTTCTTGTGTTTAAGGATAAGTTACTCTGCCCCTAGCGCTCTCCTGGCTTCTGTGACATGCCTGACTGACATAGCCAATACTCATATTCAGGTGAACCCTAAATAACTGTCTCTTTTCCTGACCTGTCATCCAGTTTCTTGAACTACCACTTTGAAATCATGTTTGCCATTTTGTCACTATCTGAATGTTACCATCTTTATAGCTGATCTTATCACTGACTTCCTCTACCTTTATCTCTACAGTGTTGATCCAGTCATTCCTCACTGTCTGTCTTGTAAATGTTATGTTAACTTTGACATTTATAATGGTTTGTTTTTCTTTCCTCCATTCTATTCATATCTTACCCTGGAACTATTTATTGACTTAATTATACTCCTCCAATCTGAGTCTCGTTTGCCACCCCTACGGATGTGCAGAAATCGTCTTGTTTCCATTCCTTCCTCCTTTTGTTCTCGCTCCTTCCTCAGATTCCTCAATACTGTTCATCAGTGAAAATGGTCTTCTCATTCTTACAACCTTTTGTTGTGCTATTTCACTTGATCTATCCATCTCTCTTCCTAATATGACCTTTATTTCTTTATCTTGATCTGTCTCTGAGATAATTAGTTCATATCTGGAGTGATCTTTCTTGCCTACTGAGTAACCTTTCTGTTTTTCATTAAATTCTTCCATAAATTCTACCTAGAAAATCAGGTCCACTGAAATCAGTAGACGCTCCAGTGAGTTTAGGATTTTACAGCATGTCTCAAGCAGTCGTTTACCTTTCCCTTATCAATAGCCCAGATAGTGTCGCTTAAACTATTCCTCATTATCAAATTGCCCTTTTTTCCCCCCTGTATGCAGTAGATTATAAGGTCTTTGAGGAAGAGTTTCTGTTTCAGTCTATTCAAGTACAATAAACATGCAGTGGAAAATAAATTTTATTTCGTTGTGGAAATGGTCTTTAAACATGAAGGAAAAAGTTATTTAATTATGTTATTTTAACATTTAAATGGACACAAACTGGAGAGAATGGGGAACAGAAGGAAAATATACATGATTGAACATTAATATTTTACTGTAAAAGAATTAAATATCCTAAGGAAATAATGAAAACAAGTTACTTCTTCCAGATGATAATTAAAGTTTGATGAAATAATAATAAAAATTTAATCATCCAGTTGAACGAAAACACTCCATATGTTGTTAAATATGCCTAAATTTTAATTCAATTTTTCTGTCGGAGCCAACTGCTGTTTATAGGGATCAATTGGCTCCAAATAAAGACCAAGGCATCCCTTTTTTCTGTGATCATCTGTAACTTTTACCGCTTGAATTTTCTTTTGGATCCTACTGCTGTCCAAATGCTTGAGGGCGAGGCAGGAGTAAATGGCTAAACAGAGTAAATTCATGTGTGAGAAGCACTTGTCTGTATGTTCACAGAACATATTGTATTTAAATACTTAGAGATTAAATACTGATTCTTTCTGAAAACTAAACCGGTGCATTTAGGACCATTGTAACCATGGAACAGACACCTTATGGATCTTAGTGCATTGTTTTATATCTTACTTGTATTTTTCCATCTGCCAGTGCAGCTGTGACAGTGGAGCTGAATGACTTCTTGCACTTTGTGCTCTGCATCTGCTCCATAACTGTTTATCTCCAAACCTTTTTGTTCTGTGCCATTCTTCGCTCTGTTCTGCACACTCTTGATCTTTCTTGTTTATCACTCCTTGCACTCTAGTATGTATTATCGTGGACCGTATCCTTCCAAGTCCCTTCTTCACATGTGCTGAGACTGTTACAACTGTCTTTTTGCAGTATTTGCAACATGCCCTAGACCTTTTATTAGAACTTACCTTTTATTTCTGTTTTCTTGAAGCCATCATTATTCCTTCCAAGAAACACGTTTTTGTAGCTAGTGCCATTTGACTTCCTCTAGCACCCAGCTCATTCTCTCCGTCTCCACCGTCATCATGTCTCTCTGTTAGTAGCCATGGTAAACATGTGATAAATGTTCTTTCTGAAAAATTTTTCATCTGCCTGCCCTTTTCTTTTGCATAAACTGGTGATTTCCCATCCGTATCCTTTCATTTTATGTGCCGTCACTGCGAGATCTACCGGTCGCTATAACGTTCCTGCAAATCTCTGATATGCTGAATTCATGTCATAATTCCTGGTGCTCCAGCTCAATGTGTTTGTGCCTGTGCCAGTCGCGTGCTTGTTTTCCATCTCTTTCTCCTGAGTGCTAAACACAGCCTTTGTGTAGCTGGCAGTGACTGTCTGGGGAGGTGTGCCTTTCCATCCAGTTCACGTGTTCGGATTCTCGCCGAACAGCTTGTCCTTAGGAGCATCCCACCCGTCTGATCCGAGTTATTCAACTCTTTGTTCTGGTGGTGTTGGCATCAGAGTTTTAGCCTGGGGGTAGTTTAAAGATAGGAGTGTTCACACAGTTGAAGAGCAGATTTATTTCATTTTTCACTGAAACTTGTCACTGTCAGCGGTCTGGCTAGATCGGTAAGCTAGCGAAGGCGGGATCGGTGGGTGTAGCCTCCCATGGCAAAGCTCAACAGAGCTACTTCGGAAAGCTCACCCAGACACCGGATCAAAACCAGGTTTGTGCCTCGAGTTTCAGCCTGTGCCCATCCTAGAGGCAGGGCTGACATTGAGCCGCTCCATCGCTGCATTCGCTATGCTTCAGGGCTGCGTTGCTGTAGAAAGCATGTGGCGGCTGCTGTGCAGCCAGCAGGGACATCCAAACATGTCAGAATACAGTTTGCCACATCAGGATGTCACGGAGCAATGCTGAAGACTCAGTGGCATTCAGGGAGCTGGGCAGGGACTTGGGCTTCTAGGCTTTGACGAGAAAAACAGTTCCTTAGTATTCACCATGCAAAGATAGCCAAAGCAGGCGCTCGCTTTCTGCTCATTTATGCGTGATGTATCTCTGTACATCTGTGTAAAAGAATCTTCTAAGAAAATAATGCATGTGGCAAAGAGCCAGCCAGGGGAGCAGCCGGAGGAAAAGTAACTGAAGCGCTTTGATTCCCCGGCATGAATATTCTAAGCAGACAGGTACACGTTAACTTTACCCGCTACCTTTAGCACACACGTTTTGTTTAAACTTGGTACTGTGCAGAAAACACTAGATGCTTTTGACACTCCTGCTGCCCACGTTACTTTTAACAACTCAGCTGTGGAAGCTTTTTCAGAGCCTTAGGGTGTTGTACTTCAGTATGTTCATTCTTCTCAACTTCTCCTTTTTTTAAACAAGTTTAATGAAACACATATTTAATTAGCAACACGCTAATGAATAAATACAAACAGATATGCCCCTGTGCACAACGCTATTGAAGAAGAATATCAGTGTGAATATTAAAAATTAAAGCCAACATTACAAAAGGCAAATATGTTGAATAAATAATGGCTGCTACTATTTACAAAGCACACAAAACAAGAAGGGAACCTCCCATGTTAAAGATGAGGAGATTGGGGGAAAAATACAGAAAAGCAGGAAGTATCTGCAACAGAATTTCATTGTTCACATTTTTTTCTCTCTTTCACTCCATCCCTTTGGGACCTGGTCTAGTTCTTTTTATTACACTTGTGACTGTGCTGGGCAACCTGCAATACAGTGGATCACAGCCTGGGTGCTGGATGGCAGCGGGTGAGAAGGCAGAACTGCTTCCAGTGCATGAGCTGCCTCTTGCAGCACGTTACAGCTTTGAGCGTCACGCTGGCTCCACTTTAGCAGGCACTTCTGTTCTTAGGATATGTGTGTAGACAATCTCGGAGGCTTTTTGGGAAAGCATGAAAGTACAGGCTCAAGGATTTTTTTTGTGTCACGTTAATATCCTCGTTCCTTTTAGTTTCACCTCTTTTCAGTATCTTCAATTCCTGCCCTAAACTGTGTGTAGTGACACTGTGCACTGAAGAGTGTTGGATTTCATGTGGTTTGCAGGTATGACTAAGTTTCAGTGGTAGATTAGGCAATTTCGTCACTGGACCGAATTTGGATTATGCATCAAATAAAACTACTGCTGTAATCTCAGTGTAGATAAAACAATTATAATTCTGCAACATATAGGCTAAAATTTCTAAAGAATTTTAGAAAACTCCAGAGGGAAACGTGCAATAGAAGTATCAATTGTTTGCTGGGATTTATAGGAGTAATTTGTTATCCCATATATTTTCTGTTACCATACTGAGGTTGGGAGCAATGATAAATGCGTAATGCACCCTGAAGTATTTAAAGATATTCCTGTAGGATCCTGACCATTCATTTCTAAGTTCTTATTCAAATTGTGCATTTTGTATCACTTTTTTTATCTTTAATTTTAAAAACCTTCCCTTTCAGTATAATTATGATCTGTACTCTGCCATCTCGTGTCTAAGCAAACTCTTTGCCGTGGGGATTTGAGGATTTTGAATAAGTAGTGCTGGGAGCAGCAACACATTTTCTCTTAAGATTCAAACGTAAAAATAAAAACTAAACTAATGATCAAGAGGTAGTCTCACACAAACCTTAAGTATTCTGTAATGATATGCAGACATATTTCTCATTTTCAAAACAAAAACATATCCAAAACTGAACCCAGCACTCGTCTTTTAAAAGTGCTGTTTATTATTCATTGTTAACAGGTAAATGAAAAGCTGTGTTTGTAATAGTTACTTGTCTCATACAGTCAAACATACACTCAGTATTTATTCCCATCACCCACTTGCGTCTGTGTAAGTAGGAGAAGCCTTTTGTGACAAGGGTATGGATCAACAAGAACCAGCAAAGGTTGTTCATACTGTAATATCACAAGGAAATCAAAGTATATAACTCGCCCTATGGGTTGAGCCATTTACTGCCATCACACTACACGTGCATAAAGAGCTCCGAATTGCAGCTGGCTTTATTGATAGTGAGGGGAGTCATCTAAGTTTTCCTCATGCTGGGGGCACAGCATCTGCAGTAGTTGGCTGCTGAGCTGTGCTATTTGTGCAGCCAGCTCCGCTCTGTCTGCCCTCGCCCCTCTGCTTGTTTTCCTGTGGGGCTGCTGGTGAGTGCCCAGTCATGGGATGTCACTGCAGGGAGAGGAAGAACACACCTGTGAGGCTTTAACCCCAGCCGGAAACTAAGCCCCACACAGCCACTTGTTCACTCATACAGTGGGTGTGAGGGGTGTGGGGGAAAGACTCAGAAGAGTAAGAGTGAGAAAACTTTTAATAGGTAAAGCAAACCAAGGAATTCATTCACCACTTCCCATGGGCAGGCAGGTGTTCAGCCATCCCCAGGAAAGCTGGGCTCCATCATGCTTAACAGTGACTTGGGAAGACAAACACCATAACTCTGAATGCCCCCCTCTTTCCTCCTTCTTCCCCCAGCTTTACATACTGAGCATGATGTCTGGAATATCCCTTTGGCCCGTTGGGGTCGGCTGTTCCAGCTGCATCCCCTTGCAGCTTCTTATGCACCCCCAGACTACTTGCTGGTGGGTGAGAAGCAGAAAAGGACTTGACTCTGTGTAAGCTCTGCTCAGTGATAACGAAAACATCCCTGAATTATACACGCTTTTCAGCACAAATCCAAAACACAGCCCCGTACTAGCTCCTATGAAGAAAACTAACTCCATCCTAGTCTAAACCAGCACAACACCCCCCGACCTTATTCCCCCTTTTCCCTGGGCCAAGCAAGATAAAAAGGAAGCAACTCCTATCTGGGTTTGTGGCTCTGATGGCTGCTGCTGTTGTCTTTGGATGCAATGAGCTAGTCTAGAAGAGAGATGTTTCTGTAGGGAATGAGTTTATGTGAAGATAGAAGCGAGAGGAGATTTAACCACTTTCCTTAGTGCAAGATCAAAGGAAAGGACATGGATGTAAAATTCAGCTTTGATTGCATTGCTGCAGTCCCGAGCTGACTGTATCCTCAGTCTAGGCTGGATATTGGTGATCAGCAATGGGCACTGTTGACTTTTCTGCATGACCTTTCTTCTTGTTTGTTTAGGCTTTGTGTTTGTGTTTGAATAGGAAATTTTCTTGAAAGATCATGAATAGATTTTGGAAGCACGATGCTCTTACTGTTTGCCTTCAGGAAGTGCAGAGTTAGACCACAGCTGAAGACCTGCAAATCCCACCTGCGCACTTCCTTAATGCAGTACTGCTTTTGAACGATGTTATACAGTCACTGTGGGAGTGGAGATCGTTCTCAGGATTACAGTAGTGAGGGAACTCATCCATGAGACTGTATCTTTATTAAGTTCAGGTCCACACGATTAAAGATTCTTGAGATTGCCTGTCCTTTTAATGGACTGTAAGTTCACTTTCAAAATGATACTAAAAAATGATTCAAAGTGTGTCTGTCCAAAATATGGAAACTCTCATCCTGTACATTTACCGAAGTGGTCAGAATGCCACGTGGAAAAAAAAAAAAGAGAGAGAGAGAGAGAGAGAATACTTCATTATTTCTTAGATGTGACATAGTGGAAGGGCATTCACATAAAAATATACGTGCTGAAAAGAAATATGACCAAAATATTCTTCTAAAAGCTCCTTGAGGAATATCAAATGGATTCACCAATTCAAATGTGAACAACATTTTCACGTTGGTGGTCCATTAGTCCATCCTTTTCAATGAACCTGAAGATAAGACATTGCAATGCAGTCTGGACACGCTTTCCCCTCATCTTCTGTTACTAAGCAACTTCAGTGAAAATGGAAAGATGAACTCACTGGTATTGATGTGGTGGGTAGAAACACATCTAGGCTGCAAACCAGGATGTTGCCTGTGGAAGAGAGAAAAATGATCATTTGGAATAACGCTAAAAGCCCAAATCAAACCAAGCTGACTATGATGCATGGTTCTTTTGCTGTTTCCCCTAGTTTTTGTTTAAAGATGTAAGACAAACCCAAGGAAAATTGCGGTCTAACACTCCTCCAATTTCCTTGCTACCTCAGACAGACAGCAGATGAAAAACTGCGACATAACACGTGCGCTGAAAAGTGCTCAGTGTCGCTACTTGTCACCTCTCTGCTCCTGCCGCAGTTATGCTCCCAGTGCACAGAGATGTTCACTCCAAATTGTGCAGGTTATTCACTTTATCTGATCATCAGGAAAGGACTTTAGCACCAGCAAATCACTATTCTAAAAGACCGTAATGGGTGTAGAAAGCAAAGCTATTGCTGTTGCCGGAGGAGAACGGGAAGGGAAGAGTAAAATGGCTCAGTGTAGGATTGGAAACTTTTAAGATGTAGTAGTATACAGCTTACAAGTCAGCCTGAAAGCCTGGCTAAGAGAATTGGGAGGTAAATACAAGCATTCCCTGCAGTGCTTTATAGTTTCACTTTAGAAGGACTGGGGAGAAACAGAAAGATACTAAATGAATTGAGAACTTTAATCAAAAGGACTAAAAAAGAGATAAGCTGACTAGAGGAAAAAAAATGCAGGTTAGCAAACAAAGAACAAAGGGAGTGTTTGAATACAATTACCAAGAAATAAGGAATAGAAATAGGGCACTCATGCAGACAGAGAACAGGGAGGGAAGGTTGAGCAAGACAGAATTTTTTGAAGATCCATATGGAGTTGTACAGAAGGTATCAGAGGGAAAAACGATGCAGAAGTTCATCTGTCTCTGAGAACCTAATTGAAGTGATGGATGGAAATTGGGTCAGAAAAAATAACAAAACCCTCCTTCTCCTCTTTCCAATTTTCCTTCTCTTCCTTTAATATTTATGTGTGTTATTAAAGAAACATTTCTGGAAGGCACTAAGAGCAGAAGCTGTAAGCTTCCCTGCAGAGACTACCTTGCTATAGCAAAACGTTCAACATTTGAGACTGACTTCTCCCAAACACAGACACCGTGACCGTAAACTGCCGATGACAATTGGAAGATACGTGAGAAAGGCCAGACTCGGATAAATGACAGTGCAACCAGGGTAATAAAGGAGACATATGAGAGGGCAGTGAGAAAACATAGTGTGTGCCTGACTGGAAGGAGGGGAACAGAGGGATAGCACTGCAATATGTAGCAACCTGCCATGGTCAGGAACTGGCATCGCCACCGAATGAATGGGAGAGTCACTGAAGCTGCAGTGGTCTGATCGTACGTACCTCTGGCTGACACCCCAGGGGAGCCGCTTATAGTGTGGCCATAGGAGCAGAGTTGGACGTGCTAAAGCAAACAAACACAAGCCCACCTTTCTGAACTGAAGAGTAAATAGAATATTGACAGTCTGTTCACAGAGAAAACGTCTTTCAGAGTGGCAGTAAGAAGCTGTTAAATGGATTTGGTTTGTATCTTAAAGCTGTAGTGTGACAAACGTTTCTTTTGGTGGCAGTACTGGCTTAAGCAGTTTCTATCCATCTCCACACCACTCTGTCCCTTGTGACGCTCAGCTGCTTGGGGGTGCGGGTGGTGAACCAGGTCAGTGAAATGATCCAGGGCACAAGTGATCCAGAAAAGGGCTTATTTGTAATCTGGATCCGTACCTTGATCCCGTTTAGAATAGAGAGCTGAAAACAATTGTACTGGTCCAGTGTGGAGTGGGAACAGGAGAAGACTGGGCATCACGGGGTGTGGGTCAGTTTAAGCTGGCAGTGTCACAAGAAGAAAATGCTTATGTACACCATTGGCCTTTTGATTGGAAAGAAAAATGGGATTTGGTTCATTTAATTTGTAAATGGGTGGTAAGTACACACAGACATACTGGTATATCTAAAGCTTGGAATAAAATACCGTGCTAGTGTTGGTTCCCTGAGCAGGAATAGAGATAAACAGCTTGAAAGTCTGATTTGGGACTTTACGATGATTTAAATATTTCCATCACTAATACAGCCTCGATTGCTCTATGAGGGACACATTTTTTTCCATCATGGAATTTCTCTCTGTTGACATGGTGTTGGATGTTGACGAGTTAAAAATACGCATTTCATTGTAACCCTCAGTGAGGCGGGTCGGTTTACCAGCTACTCTTCTTTCATATTAAATAGGGGAGTCGTTATATATTGTCTAATTCTAGGATAGCTGAAGAAGTCAGACTTGTCATCCAAACCGCTGAACACCACGGAGAGGTCTGACTTACAAAAACCTTCAGTAACGATTTCCCTGAGCCTTGTTGCGGGTACAGGAGTGGGATGGTCGGTGGAAGAGAAGCGTGTCAGATCTCAAGAGGAGTGAATACAAGTATTGCCCCCAAAATAAGCTTGAGAATGGTTTCTTTTGACACAAGACCTGAACGGTAAGATGGCTTGGGTTCCTGAACAGGAAACTCGTGATCGTTTTTAGGATTCTTTTTCTTTTTTCCATTTGCGTTTACAGAAAGAGAATTTTGTCTGTTCTCTTGCTGTACGACTGACTTGTTCCATCTGAATATATACCTAGTTCATACAGGGAACTCCTGATAAACAGCTCAGTGAAGCCCAAAATAATGGTACCTTCCAGGATCAGTGCTTCATGATACGCCTGTTGACACACTTTATTTGGAAGGCAAGACTCTGTTCTTGCTTCCCAAGGACAAGTGCGCTCTTCACACAATGGGGAATTCTCTGTTGTGCTTCGTTCCCTGCAATGACTCTGAAGGTATCAATACTTTGGTATTCTGAATCAGGGTTATAATGTGCTGCAGGATTATTTCTTAATGCAATGTGTATAATGGCCACAATGTCTTATAGCAGGTGACTTTGACAGCCGCCACTACCTGATTTAGCTTTTGATCCCACGATAAAAACTTGGGTTGTTTTTCTACTTTCATAAATCCACCCTAGTAGCAGCAGAAAGACACAAACATTCCATTTCTTACTCACCAGGTAGGCTTTGTTCACATGCAGGCTTTCTGCCAATGATCAGAGGCTGCAGTTGGTCAGCTTGAATTTTAATTCAGTTTTCTTTGGTCACCTCGGAAAACTGGTGCTAACACACCAAGAAAACCAAATTGCTGGCAAAACTGAAATTCACAGTACTTCAAAAAACAGTATATAAAGTAGTATATAAAGTACCAACTGACAAAAGCGACCACAAACCCCTGAGGGTGCCCCATTTCTATGAAAGAAAACTGCTCGAGATCTAGTAAATACCAGATTACTTGATACATTGCAAGCAGTTGAAAATTGCATTAATCAAGAGAGGTAGCTGCGGTGAAATGTCATCCTTTCAGTGAGAGAGCGTGCGGCGGTTTGTTTGTTTGTTTGCTTTGCTTTTTAATCAAACACACCGAGTTGGGTGAAACAAATAGATGAAGAAGCAAGAAATGAAGAATGAAATTATTAATAGGCTAACAGCAGGCCCACTACTTTGGATGAGCCACACTCGTACTCTGCAGGTGTCAGATGATCTGATTTAGGCATCCAGTAGCTATTTCTTCATTACTACTCTAACCTGACGAATCAATTAGCTCTCTCATTAGTGGTTTTACCATCATATTCATCCCTCAGAGACGCCGCGTTGCCACTGCAGCTTTTTAAAAGGACATTACTTACATCTACCCTAACTGCTGCATTTAGTGGTTCTTGCAGGGGAGGTGGCAGTGGCTCCCTGGCCCTGGTGCGCCCTCCCCAACGTCTCCCCAGTCGCTGTCGGTGGAGCAGCTATGAGTAGGTTCTGTTCAGTGTTGTCATTACAGTTCCTAGTAAAATAATATGAAGATCATCTGATTCTGAGTACTGTTTTCAGCTCCATGGGTATCTGAACAAGGTATATTGCATATATTTTTACCTTTTAGCTTTTCTTTTTTAAAAGGAATTTACTCTGTACCGTAGTTTGGTTTACAAAGAGGTGATTTTTCTGTTGCTTGTTGTAAAGCATCTTGTAAAGTATTACCTGCAGTCTTAGGAAGAATTCCTTCCCCCTCACATTTTGCTCTGTTGCTTGGACCCACGCTTCTGCTCTCCATCTCCTCGAAGGACCAGGGGTTTCTTACTTTACTCTCTTTGCTTGGACAATACTAGACCCAAAAGCTGATTATGATCATGGTTTCATGATTGTCTTGAAACGAGCAGAATAATGGAGGTCAGAAAGGCGTGGAGGGCAGAATAGTCTCTGGAATCTCCACCTGTACTTCACTAGAAACAAAAGTGCAAAATTTTGCAGAGCGACAGCAGCGACACGCTGAGCAGGCTGACAAGGGCTAAGCGTCCGCCCTGTCACACATCAGCTGGGAGCGAGGACAGGGGCTGAACACCAACCAGCTGCGCGTGGCCGTTTTGCAGACACTTCAGCACGTGCTGCATGAGGAAGCCCTGCTTTTCTCCTGTGTCCTTTAGTTCCAAGCCCAACGCTGCTACCCAGCTGCCAGACCAGAGCTGGCTGCCATCAACCAGCTTGGGTCGGTGCTGGTCTAGCACGTTGCTGCCCCTACCTGCCCAGGTACACATGGCGTTTGTTAGCTTTATTGCTCTGGGATCCAGACTAGCTCAGTTTGCCACTTAGAGGTATCTGTTGAGTTATTTCACTTTAATCAGTGACATCATGATGATAGCGAGGGAAAATGAGGCCCGTCACCCCCAGTGATACAGGCATATTGTCCTACCTACTGAGGCAACATTTCTGAATTGGAGAGAGAAAGAGGGATTTCAGTGGGAGTTGTGCCTGAGTGAGCAGGACAGAACTGGGCCACCATTTGTAAACAGGAGAAAAATTGAAGGAAACACCTGCTTTAGTTTTCAGAGAAGGATTAGTGTTCGTGATGGACGTGTTTTTGCAAGGTTAGTCCGGCAGGTCTCTGTAGACAGCACCATCCTCCCCTCTGTCCTTTACATTTTCCGTAAGTATTTCAAATGAGTTTGAATGTCTCAGAGGAACTGAACACTCAGGAGCAAAAAACAGTCTCCTGCAGATCAGTAATGACTAAAATAGCTTAGATCTGAGGATAAAGAGCAGCCTGTAGTTTGTAACCAGGACTAGCTGACTGCTGCCGGAGCTGGAGTCGGAGCAAGGATAACAAGTATATGTGGTCACTGGGGGGGAAGCAAGAAATCACCATGCACCAATACATGTTTTCAAGCTCTATTTTGGGATTGTCAAGAGTTTCGCTCTTAGCAGCCTAGGCATGTCTATTGATTTGCATGCTGTGGTTTCTGCTTGGCAGATATGCTGTAGATTTTGGAATATTTGCAGCTTAAAGGAAAACTCAGCAGCCAAGGAAAGAATTTGAGTACGGATCTCGCTTTAGTCTTCTCAGGCACGGTTACTGTCGCAAGAGGAAGAAAGAGAAATAATGATATCAAATCAATAGAGAATGAGTCAAAGGAAGATTGTAGTATATGAGGACATAAGAGAAAGGAAAATAAACTGGGAAATGTGCTGCTGCTTATGGGAAATGGCTTGGACCGAATCCTGACGCTCTCTGAACTGGTATGAAGACAGCGGGCAGGATTTGGCCCTTGATGATTATAAATCCCTTTTCTTGGCAATTTACTGAAGCTTTCAGTGGAATTATTTCTCAAAAATAAAGACGTGTGTGTCAGTGTAAACACTGTGATCAGTTAAATGCTAACTAGCAGAGCTTTGTGAAGTCTCTTCCGTTAATCTTTCAGGCTGTATAAGAGAAGCAGCTTTTGAAGTGCAAAGTATTATCATCATCATCATACGTTCATAAAACAGAGTTTGTGCCTCATTCAAACGTGAGAATGCTGAAAGTGGCACGCAAGGGTGCCGGATCTGTGCCAGATCCTGAGTCTCTGCTGGCTTCCCCGTATCCTCCTTACCCAGAGAAGTCTGAAGGGGTGACAAGTTTTCTGACGTGGAAAGCCTTGAAATTCCCTCTTTAATTTCCTGCTTTCCATACTTGAACAGCTATGGTGTCTGCTTTGTTTCTGTTGACTGCTTTTAGATTGTTTCCGTTTTTTGAGGGATGTCTGGCTCAAAAACCTATTGATATTATTTAGGTGCAGTTTAACAGATTCTCCTTCCTCCAAAGTATGTGCATGCAAAGAAACCGATGCTAACGACTGGAACGCTAGTGGAAAGGGACGAGATCTTAGTGATGGAAGTTACAGGGAATTCCTGCATTCGCACGGCGATGCGAAGGCAGCCGGGAGCTTGCTCTGGCTGCACTCCTGGTGAGCTGGTCAACAGCTCTACAACCTGGTCACCAGTCCTAAGCTCTTGAGTCCTGCCGGGAGTTAAATAGTACTCAGCTCCGCTCAGCAGTGTGCCGTATGAACATACACTGGTTATGTGTGTGATCGCTTACCACTGTTCATTTTAAAGTTGTCTCTTGTTAAATACACTTAAACCAAAAAGAGAATAAAAATCAACGTCACCGATTCCTGCAGGTCACCCGTCTTGACTGGTATGAATTGGCCTCCTTGGAAAGGAGCTCGAAGGCAGACAGATTAATACCTTTGCAGTCTGTGCAGGGAAAGCACCCTGTGTATGGGGAAAAGCTGACTTTTTAATGACTTGGACGTCCCTGAGGACACGCAGCCGTGTGTGCTGGGCTTCTGCAGTGCCTGTAAAGTCAGCTGTGAAATTCCAGTGTCTTGTAGGAGCAAAGAATGACCTGTTGCTGTCTAATCCGTTGCACTTCTCCCACCTGCAACCTCTGTGAGTTCTTTATTCTTAAAGCAGCAGCCGCCAGCTTTTGAAAGCAGTACATCATAGTGCAATGTAGCTACCTGGAAAGGAGCAGTACATCAGAGAACCTTCCTGGGTTTTTTGCCCCTCATTTTTCTTCTCTTCTTCAGATAAAACCCGGATATGTCAGGCTTCTTGGAATAAAGCTGTGAACGTCGGAGGGGGCAGAGAAAGGCGTATCAGCTGAACTCCTGCACAGCTCTCTCACCCCCCGCGGTTCATGAGGGAGGGTAAGGGAAAAGGCTTCTATGGGTAATTTCAATTATTGATTGATAAGTGGAAATTGATGTTTGGCCCTGGAGTTCAGTACCTGAAAATGCCAATGAAGTAAATGAGGCAAAAAAAAAAATCACTGACTTAAGCATCTGTCATGCTCAAGAATCTGTAAAGCAGCATGGCGCAGGCACATGCTTATCTCAAGGGACAAGAATAACTCTCAGTAGAGCTGGGTAGAAATGAGAATTCTCCCATGGGGATTTTCAGAGAAAACCTGATTGAAAATTTTTTTGAAAAGTAACTTTCTTCCTGTGTGAGAATTAAAAAGGACAGGGGGATGTTGGGGGAAGGGGAAAAACTTTTCTCATTTTTGTTACTTTTTTCCATCTGCTGGAAAACTATGTGCGGTTACAAAAATATGTTTTCTTCTGCTTTCATGGTTTTTTTAGACAGCAAAGCTGCAAGAAATTTAAAAAACTGAAGAAAAACAGTTTTGTTTGGCTTATTTACCATTTTCCATGTTCCAAATGATGCAAGTCATTCACAGAAAGCTACATTTTCTGTAAATTGTATTTTCACTTTCAAAATTTACTTTGCCAAAGTTGTTACTTCTCTGTAAAAGAAAATATTTTTTTGCAAAAGTACTTTTTTGTTGAAAAACATTCAGCCAATTAAGCACTCAGGAACATGCTGGTCCTCTTTTCAGTTTTTTAACTTCATAATATTTTTTTTATTATTATTTGTTGTACCTTGATTTTAAGGGTTGCTTTGCTTACCAGATTAATTTCATGGTTTGCTCTTCTGCTTCGTATCAGTCTACCTGAGCTACTTATTTATTAGCCAACCTTCTACAGAGCCAAAAAAGATAAGAAAAAGCAGAAAGGCTGAGTATTTTGAAAATAAGTCAGACCTAGACACAGCAAACTGAAATGTTTCACTCTAATGATGAGCGAGTTGCATACTGATTCTGTTGGTGATAGATCTCTCGAATAAGATGTGCTTTGCATTCCTCAGTGCTGTACACAACAGAAATTTAATTTAAAAATTCCACAGCAGCTCCTGTTATCGTTAAAAAAATATTTTTCAAAAATCTACATAGTCTGAAAAAATTACTGCGATGTCTGCCGTTAACTCTCACCTCTTAATAGCTATCAGTACTGATTCCTAATTTATGCATGCCCTTCAACTTGAAAATATTCACTTTTATGTGCTTAACATGTGAATCCTGACAAGTTAGGTAGTTCCCTAGGAACTTTCAGAAGCTTTAAAATATCAAGTAGTTAATTAATTTCTGAAGTGACACGGAACCCAGAGATATTTCACAAACTTCCTTTCCTGTGTCCTCAAACAAATGAAGTCATTGGAAAAGCCCCTACCTCTTGAAGTAAGAAACACAAACTATTTTGATACGGAAAGCATATGATAGCTTGCAAAAAATGGGAATAATAATTAATTTTTAATGTGTCTGATAATAATAAAATAAATCTGCTTTCATCTGGTAATTTGAAAGTCGTACATAACCCGAGCTGACTGACACTGATGCCACGTAAGTGTTACTCCATGTGTTCATCGTTATTCATTTTGAATACCCGAGGGTGAGATGTGTATTCAGAGAAGATAAGTATTGCAGCCGAAGTCCATCTCCCTTTGGCTTTAACTGCTCTCACTCAATACACTTGAAAAACATGGAACTGTCAGGCGTCATAAGTGCTGCAAAGTTACGGCGTTAGTGCGGCGTTTTGGTTGATTGCTTTCTTTCTGCCTTATTAAATGCAATTGGATGGGTGAAGGTAAGTGCTTTTGTTTGGCTTCTGGAAGACTTTGGCTGCTAGCATGTGGGGCGCCCCATGGCTAGATGGTTTACCTGGCAATCAGTTTACTCAAAAGAAAAATCATTAGTTCAAAATTCAAAGGTCGTGTTAGAAGAAGGACTGGTAAAGCTGGTCTGACTGTTCTTTGTGGACCACAGAGTCGGTGGGCTTGGTTGATTAGTGCTTTGCTTTTATTTGCTTGCATTTCTTGTTTTCCTTGTTGAAGGTAGGTCGTGATAGCAAATGAGTTTCAGAAAATTTCCAGGCAAAAGCCCCACAAGCTTCCTGGGCTTGCATGAGTAAATGCACGTCTGTGTAGAACGAGCACCTGAGTTTGGAAGGTGGCAGGTCACACCATGACTCCGGGGGAGCTTGGAGGTCTCCTTTCATGTGAGCGTGCTGTGTGACTACCACAGCAGCTCCATCTTGTTATTTGCCGTTTTCGGGCCCTATAGATGTCTTCAGCTAGAGGTAAGAGAGATCTGTCAGCAAGCAGGTTCAAAGAGGAAGGTTTTGTAAAGAGGAAGGTTTTGTGAAGAGGAACTAGTGTGACTGAGCTCATTTAAACTGTTTGCAGATTGTCTGAGGAGATCAAGACTGTTATGGATGTGTTTGTTCAAACTTGCTCAATTAATAGTTTTTATTTGATCTGGTGGATAAAGTGTTTGCAGAGCAGTTCAGCGTGAGTGTTCCATTGATTATTTGATATTCTGTGTTTATCATTAGGTTAACATTCCTTGTGTTAAATATAAGATGCAAGATTTTTAAAGAAATGCCTCAACTGTAATGTGTAATAGATCTTCCATCAGGGTAATGAGCACCAGCCCTCAGAGTTCAATAAGAGGGATAGTTAATGTATTCACGATCACGGAAGAGTGCTATATCTTTGTAATTTAGCTGAGTTATCTAAGCCAAGAAATAGGTGAACACTCACAGTTTTGTCCTCGTAACTTTTGTCTAATTGCCTGTATCACATGGGAACAGAAAATGTGAAGAAGTCACAAGGTGGTAAAGAGAATTGTCCCAACAGCTCTGCATTTTCCTGCTCGGGATGAAAAATGACCAAGCGGTGCTGAAAGGCACTTTTTTGCCGCTTTTCCTTCCACTGGGAAAGGCCAGGAAGTTAAGCTTTCATTATAAAACTTGAATAGTCCCTGTCCTCACCAAGAAAAAGTTTGCTACAGGACCCTGGGAGACAGAACAACTTTGAGCATTGCCAGCCCCCAGCAGAGAAGCAGCCTGTGGAGCAGCACAAGGAACGGCTGCTCTTTTCTGGCAGAGCACTACGCTTGCTGTAGAACAAATTACCAGCAGGCATTTAACCGCTCTGGAGACTGCTGTCCCCACAGAAGTACTTGGGTACCAGTATTTCACCTCACATCTCAGTCTGCTGGAGCCACAAAAACCTTCTCATGGGTATGGTCATGTGCTGAGAAAGGATTGAGGGGAAAAAACCGCCACAGAAATGCGCTGTATCATACATGCGTGTGCATGAACACACGTGCACAACCTCACATGCCATGCCGTGCTTGGTAGAGCAACTCGTGTCTCTACAAAGTCTGGCAATCTGGGGCGAGCCTACGTTTCAACAGGGAAGTGTGGCTAATGAGTGATTTTGCTGTCAGTGCTGCTTACCCCACATAAGTGCCTTTAAAGTTAGAACTAGGTGCCAGCCTGAGTGTGGGAAAAACATGGTTTATATATTTAGCTTGTCTCTGCAGTCTGCATAGCCCAGAAAAGTAGGAGGAGTACAAGTATTGGCAGGGGTTTGTAACAGGCGTTGGGTTTAATGTAAGTTCTGGCTGTGATTATCTAATGAAGCTTAGGGCTAGGGCTTTGGAAAAGATGCAAGCTTTAAATTATCAAGTCTGTTCTTGTGTTCTGTGTGGCCTCAAAGCCTGAGGTGGGCACTAGTGACAGCAAGGGCTAAAGGCTGATGCTCAGTATTTGTCAAAAGAAGCATAACCAGGGAAGGGGTAGAGACGCGGGTGGTAAAATATGCATTTATACCTTGCATCTGAATTTCATTCAGCGACACACAGAAGCCAGGAATGAGTAGAGTTACCAGCAGGCGCAAGAGACTGGCATATCATTTTCAGCTGCATCCTGATGGCCCAGTGTAGGCTGCAGCTACGTTTGGGGCTGTTGTTGGAGTAAAGGCTGCGGGCAGAGGAGGAGCTGGGTTTAAAGCTGCCTTACAGAAGGTGAAGAAGCTAGCGGTGCATGTAGTACTGGTAGAGGTGACTTTGCGTGCAAGGGCCAATATCACAGGTACCATGAAGGCTGGCGTAACTGCTCAGCTTGGAGTAAAAGGTTATGATTAAGATAAGTGTTTGGAAAGAAGTCGTGTATGAATTGATTTTCATTCCGTATTCTTATGGACTGCAAATATAAGAGAAATTGTTAGTAGTGAGGAAGGATTGATGCTTGTTTTTCCTCTAGGCACAGAAGCACGTATAATTTCCAGGAGGTTTCTAGGGCTTTCGTCAAACGAAATGGATGACTAATATGTTTTCTTCTCTGCCTTGGTCACACAGATATAGTTGATGAGTTGAGGTTGGAATGAGGGTTCAGGTTTGGGGTTAAAGAAACTGTGAATGATTCAGGGTGTCTGTTTGGACAGGAGATAACGAATTAAATAATTGCTACTGGTCACCTAGAAGTGAGTAAGAATGGGCTGTGGAAAAACACACCTGTATCGGTTGAGATTATTGCTGCATTTTTGGAGACTCAGAAGTGTAGGGTAACTGCAAGTCTTATCAGGAATGAGTGCCTGATGTTCAGTGTTTGGCTAAGTAACGGTCCCTCAGTTGCAGTGAAAGCTCAGCGTGAGGAAAGTCTGGGGAATCAAACATTTCTAAGTCAAATTTATTTCAGTATTCTCTAGGGCAGGGAAATGCAGGATGAGTTTGCACTCATCTTAAATGCATGATGTTTGAGGGGCTGATACCAGCTTCCCTCTAGGTATTGACTCCCTGATATGGTGAAGGTTAGCGCTAGGGTGGTGGTTGAGGGGTTATGATTAGAGTTAAGAATTTGTGAACAGAGACATTTCTGAGTTAGACTGAATGCTGTTTTCTATGCGGAGTGGAACTGTAGGATAAGTGAGGGTGTCAGCAGTGATGAATGACAACTGTTTGTTTTTCTTCTGGATCCTGCTCTCTTGGGTATCGTTAAGGCTAGTGATCGGATTAGGGACAGAGAAAAGACATATTTATGGATCATGTTTATTGCTGCAGTACTGATGGTTTTCTGGGATGAATGTGAGTACAAGCATGGAAGAATAGATAATGTTTGGTTTTCAGCAGGGACAAATCATCTGGGTTCAGATGGGGGAAATTGTTAGGTTAAGTTAGACTTGGAAAAGAAGAATTTCTGCATGAGTTTTACTGCGGGATTCTCCCCATCCATGAAATCCAGGATGAGGGCGGAGGTCAGTGGGGAGGAGTTGCTTGTGTTTAGACTCCCCGGTATAGTGATGTCTGTGGTTAAGGGTGAATTTCAGGCTAATTTTGGCAAAAGAAGCATTTATGACTTCACTTTGGGGAAGTTCACATAGTTTTGCGTAAAATGGTGACATCGGTGAAGATGAACGATGAAGCCCTGTTTTTCTAGCTGTCCTCTTGAGTGAGGTTCTAGCTAATTAAATGAGTAGGATTAAGATTTAGGTGGAAAAAATATTTTTCACCAAGGTTTGTTGTGACATTCTTCTGGATCTAGATGTTCCAGTATTTGGGGGTTTGTTATGGTGCAGAAATCTGCCCCGTTTGTTGGAATTTTTTTTTTTTCACAAGTCGTTGCAATGCTCTGTATTTGCCAAGTAAACCGTCTTGTTTTGATATCTGCAGGTGAAAAGCCCTGAAAAAGAACTGACTATTATCATTGCTTGTTTTTCTTGATCTTTATTTTCCTTTATTTGCTGGAAACAATTGCTCTTCTACCTGAAAATATGCAAATTTGGGGGATGAATAGGACTGATTTCAGTTCATGTCCAATTGTTGAAACTTCTCAGAAATCGCTTCAGAGGTTTCAGTATTTTCTTCCCGCCCTGTGTCTGTGTATTAGAATATAAGTAAATAGCTAAATGCAGTATATTCAATTTTGACACATACTGATTATTGTCTCAGCAAACATGGACTTCTTGTGTTTTTAAAGAAAACTAGTATTTTTTCCTCCTGTTGTTTCCCTCAGCATAACAAAATTTCCCTCAGCATAACAAAATTTCTTGTACGACTTGTACGACTGCTCTGCAGCTGGTATTCCTTTAAAACTTACATTGGTGAAGAACGAGGCAACACAGAAGTATTCTTGTGTGTGTGCTAAATCATCACTGCTAACAGTAATTAGCAAATCGACAAAACGCGTGTGTAAGGTGATGCAATTTGTCAATAGTTTTTGATGTAGAAGCACAATTCTTACAATTCTCATTTGTGGTCTATCTCTTTTCAGTATTCAAAGCATTGCAATAATGAGAAAGCATAGTTTTTTCCTCCGAGTAAGCCACAGTTAATCTTACTAGAGTGCCTGTTAAGTGGATATTGCCTGAGCTGTTGGCTGTTTGAAACCTGGCACTGATCCTAACAAAGCACCAAAGGCATGCACCAGTGGCCAGGTAATGCAGACCCCGGGGGGCCTTATTTCTTCTTTGAATTTAAATTCCTTTCCCGGACAGGTGCTCAGTCTTTGAGCTTTGGTCTCTTTTGCCTTAGAGGACTTTTATTCGTGAACTTGAATGACTTACAGTTTCAATATCCTTGGACAGAATTCTTTTGAGAGCGGTACCTCTTAAATCTATTTTTAGTTTCAAAAATTTTTTTTTTGACAGCATTAGTTTGCTTTCAAGTGTGAAAAGGGTAGAATATATTTTCTCGCTTCACTTTCTTATATTCACAATTATTTATGGCAGAACAAAATCAGACACACTTGCAGTGCCTCTTAGGAAAAGGCAAAGACAGGACTGGCTCAAGCATTAATAAAAGCCATTTGAAATGCCAGATACAAAACTTGGTTTAGAGTGGAGTTCTTAATCGATTATTTTCTAAGAACGAACCTAGACATTTTCCTTAATTTTGGTAACTTGGTATTAACTTTGAGGAGGCCAAGGCTTCCTTTGGCAATCTTAGGTAAGGCAACAGGACAGGAGGTTTGGGTGTTTTGTTTTTTTTTTTTGACTTCTAGGTATTACCTCCAGAACAGAACAGTTATTTCAGGACAGCTGAATGTCAGTTGTGTGATCAAACTGGTGATCACAATCCATGTCCCAGTGAACAAGTGTATCTTCACACAACCCTGTCTAAGGGACTCAACGGGCACTGGCCAGTTTATCAGAATCAACGGACTGTGGCTTTAATCCAGCAAAACACTTAAATACAGGAGAAACTGTGAGCATGTAATAGTTCCACTGAAATCAATCAGACTGTGGATGTACTCAAGTGCTCTGCTGGAGCAGTGCCTGTAGGAATGGTGACAGAACTCTACCTCTTATATTTTAAATACGGCTTCTCCATGGACTGTCCCTGAAGCATAATGATCAAATGGAATTGGGAAGTAGGTGTTGCTTGTGCTGTACCCTGTCTGTGGATAAATTGGCTTAATTTTTCCATGCTGCCTGTCTAGCATTGTTCTTGGCACTACATTAACTGGGGGAAAAAAAAGGTTATTGAGTGGTGTACCTGATTAAAAGTTCTTATTTTTAAAATATTTTCTAAGTGAGTCATAAATTGTGGGGGTCATAGGGACGTTATGTTGATTTGCTCCATAATTTGCAGGCATTGGAATTTTCAGTGTGGAAATGGGAGCCGACAGAGGCAGGTTGCACTTTTCAGGATTGTTCAAAGCTTTCGATGGCACCTTGCCTGGACTGCAATGAAAACAGACTCAAAAAGCTACAGGAGAAAGGGGAGCGAAGATCGGCTCTGTGATACAGTATCCCAAATTATCATAATATAGAGTGAAATAAAGGAGAAGAAAAAATAATTCATAGCACATCAGACGCTAGATAACTGCAGTAGCCAGGAGTCGAGCAAAAGCTAATGTGAAGGGTCATGTTAAAATCTCAAGCTATCAAGGTATATTTTTAGAGATATAGCAGTGGAAGGGGGGGGGGGGAAATTGAAGTTTGCTACTGTCTACCACAGATAAAAGACTGTCGCAGACAAATACTACATCTCAGTGCTGTGAAAGGAAAAGAAAATAAAAAAGGCGTTAAAAGGACAGGGAGTTTCTACTCTAATTTTTGCTGAGGCAAGTCAAGCAAAAGATCGTTTTCAGTGGTTACTCTGGAATAAGAGGGCAGAATCCAGCTCCGAGAGGTCTGTAATGGAATCAAATTGATCCAATTGGCAGAGAAGAACTACATTTGAGCAGAAAAAATAACGTGCAGAACTTGTGCTTTTGAAGCGCAACAAAGAACCACAATGGCCGAGCAGGACAATGCACAGGAGAAGAAAAATCACCACAAGTGGTAGCAGCTGAAGGATGGCTTTAAATTTGACACCTGCAGAATGGTAATAGTAAGTATGTTTTGTTCTTACTGTTAGAAAGGGGGGGAAACCATTGAAGCAGGGTGACATAAAATCTAAGAATCAGGAGTGGGGCAGACCATGTAATTTAGAGCTATTTCAAAAGGATGCTAAATGGAAAGAGAGAAAAAAATAGCAGGAGCTATATTTTCCTTCTGCAAATGACAGCAGTTTCAGTCAGAGTCCTTTAAGTGCTTCTGGCAGAAAAAATATAAAAGAAAATGTCTTTAAAAAAAGTGGTTTCAACCAGCAATTGCATGTGTTGGTAATGTAGGGATTTCTTGCCAATTTATTCTGCATGGCTACTTCTCTACAAACCACAGTGCTGGTGGTGTTTCTACCTGTGCCTCAAAAAAGTAACCCAACACCAAACGTATCGCTGCTATATTTAGCGCCCCGAGAGCCTTAAAACAAAGTGCAGCTCATATGAAATAAATATAATAGTAAAAAAGTTTATCATAAGAAGTTAATTCACTTTATCTTTGCTAGGTAAAATGTTGTGAACTTGAACAAATTAAAGACAAATTAAACAATCCAAAGATAGAGATTGTAAAAAGGCAAAAGATTCCGTGCTAGATTAAAAAAACCGAACTGATTGGATGTTTTGGAATGAAATTCATTTTCAGCTTGGATAGCATCCATCTAAAGATTTTTTTTCCCCTACAAATTAATAGCACAAAAGTCCCAGGCTGCGATAACTCTTATTCAGAGCTATTTTGTGTTTGCTAAATGGAATGTGACAGGGATCTGAAACACTGCTATACTACAGAAAATAATTAGTTGAGAAGTAACTTGATAATTTTACCACTGTGAAGAATGAATGGAAATCAACCTTCACTTTAATTATGTGCAAAGGAGAAGTATAATTACCTGCACAAGATACTAATCAGAGAAAATGATAATACATTCCTCTCTTATCTAGTAGATAGCAAACTAGCTTGCTTAATCTGTTCACCTCTGGTGTTCCAAAGATAGCAAATTAGTTACTGCCGAGCTATCTATATTCTAAGGTTACTTGAATCATTTTATTCAGTCCTTGAGATAAATGCTTATGCAGAAATTTTGAAAAATAAAATTACCAACTGCTATTTGAATATTTCAAAGTTAAAGGAGAAAGTCAAAATTGCTTTCTGCAGCTCCAGAATATCAACGAACTGTGAAAATGTAGATGACACAGAGGTAAGAGGTGGTCAAGAAACGAAAACATTAACCCTGGCTAATTTGTCACAACCTTCACATTTCCCAAACGTGGTTGCCAGAGGTGGTTCTCGAGAGTTCTTTTGCATTGGCAAGATTATTGATGCCTTCCTACCTTCTGCAAGAGCAAAATCAGGACACCGTTCTTGGAAGCTTAACTCTGTACTTCAAAAGCAATGTTTATGGTGGCAGACGTCAAAAAGCCCTTTCCCAGGTCTTGAACGCTCATGTTTAAATTAAGCAGAGAAAAGTCAATGCTCCTTTGTCTTCCCTGTCTACAGGCACAGGAGGCCCAACAGGCAGGTTGGATTCTGTGACGCCGAGGAAGACAGACAGAACTTGAGAGCGTTTTTCCAAGTTTCCTCGCAGATATATACCATGTGAATGAGCAAAAGCTCTGAGATTTTAACGTGAAGCCTGGTTTTTCCATGTGTGCGATTTTACGGCACGGCCAAGGAAATGGAGTGACCAGGCACGTTTCTTCCAACAGAGACCTATGGAAGGCTCTGCACTAAGCTTCCTTGTAAATGCAGTAATGTTTGGCTAATGAAGCTATATAGCAGCTGAAGGCACCCTCGCACCTGTCTCCATTAAACCGGTAAAGACCAAATCAATACAGTGAATCAGAAGCTCATATAGTTATATTATGGCAGTAGTCAGAGAACGCTACAAGGTCAGGAGATATTACAAACTAGTATTGGGGCATTCCCTGTGTAATGAATCTTCCGAAATCAGATCTATAGAAATCTGCTAAACACAACAGAGCTTTGAGTGTGAGGAAAATACGCAACACGGTAATCCTTTAAAGAGGGTCTCTTTGTAACTGACTGAAAATGTGGTGTTCAATTGATAGGAAAGTCCAGTCTTTGGCAAGGAGTCTCCACAGTCCATATTTGCCTTCTATCTGATCGTTGAGGGGTCTTGTCTATGTGCTTATGACACCTTGTGGATCACCAGGAATTTAGTGGTGGTGTCACAGAAAAAGCATCAGCTTCAGGGTTTGGAGAGGAAATAATGAAACAAAATTCTTCACCGTTCTTATTTCCTCCCATTAGTCATGCTGGTTTATTCGCAGCAGTAAAACTGTATCCAGTCTCAATTCTGGCTGTCATAGTGACTTCACGCCAGTTTGAACAAGAGGTTGGAAACATTAAATGCATCCCTTGCGTCATCTCGGCCTTGGCAGAGTTGCGCTAGAGGTGCCTTTGGCCCAGCGTGCACTTACCCAACAGGACATTCTGTATTGTAATCTGAGTTTGTCGGTGCTATTTAAAAATAAGTGGAAGTTTCTTATGCCAAGTCGCATTTCAGCCTCAGTCTATTCTGAAACTCAAAGTGTGCTGGCAGAGTTGGTTGTGAATGTGGTGTAAATGTAACGGAGACTGGCATGATAGAGATGAGGTTACCCTAGGCATGAAGGTAAGAGATACTGATATTACAAAAGGAGTTTTGAAATGTGCTCTAGACTACCAGAGTGACATTTTCAAGGTATGTTACAATGATACATCTACATGTTTTCAGTAAAAAACCTAAATATAGCTTGAAATTAATACTATCTCAACAGTGCAGCATTGCAGCATGGACCATGGCCATGTGTGAAATGAATGCAAACTAAGGGTGAACTGCTGGAGCCAGAACAGATAGTTACTAGTCCTCTCTTTCCCCTCCTTCTCTGTTTGAAAACCGTAATCATTGTCTTTCAAAGAATACGTGTTGCTTTCTGAGCTACAAAATCTTTTTTTCCTCTTGACATACATGACAAGCTACTGATGCACAGCGGTGAGTGAGGACCAACTGAAAGCGTCCCCTTTGACAACACACCTTTTCCCTCCCCCTCTCCTTCCCTTCACCTCACTTATGTTTTGTATTCCTGTGACTTATTTTAGCCATCTCCAGTGTAGATTTTTGAGGCAGAAGTTATCATGTGAACAGTGATTAGCACACTGGAGCCCTCATGCCTGCTCAGTATTTCTAGCCACTACCTTAAAATAAGTAAATTCCTGAACAATTGACACCAAGCCATCAAGATCTTTGCCGTTTCCATTGCAGTAGTGGACGCCTGCTACTTGTTTGGGAGCCACTGTTCTGTGTTTTAATTATTAGTTACATTTTGGCTCTTCAACCAATTCAGAAAAGAAGAAAAGGAAATGTTCTTTGCAGTCATTCATAACCAGAAGTGACAAGGAACAGTCTTTGTCTGCTTTCCCCCAATCATTACTTAGAGCATACTCATTTTCTGTTTTCTCTCAAATTTTCGAAGAAACTTCTGGCTGCAGGTCTGATCCTTTGGTTCATAGATGCAGGATTGTCCCTTTTAGAGAATGAATGAGCTTTTATGCTGTTCTGCCACTGCATCTCTATGCCTCCAAGTTAAGTTTAGGTGTTTTTCCTTGAAAAAGTCATTCTTGCTCGGTGCAAATAGAACCAAATATTGTGCTTTAGACATTAATCCTAAAATGAAAGAGTCGAAGAAAATAATTTAATTTATTTTTATTGCTTGTGTAATTAGTTGTGTCACAAAAGATCAGATTGGATCTGGAGAATTCCCTGAGCCTCATGTTAAATTTTCTCATCAACATTAAATTAATCCTAGATATCCTGCACATTCCTCCGTCCACAACTTCCAGCAACGTTTCATCGCACATGAACTTCTTCTCAGACTTAACCTTAGTGGCACTTAAGAGCTGCTGTACTAAGTCCATGTCCAGGGGACCTGATTTGTAGACTGTATCTTCTCTTTTGACAGTTTCGTGCTTAACATTTGTAGTGCCAGAGAAGATAAACTGGTGTGGGATATGTGAACGTTGGGTTCCATTTTTTCTTGATTTAGATAGTTGGTGCCTTTTCTTCTCATAACTCTGTCCATAGAATAGTCTGTTGGATCTCAGGGTTTTGGGAAATCTAGTGATTTTTCTTCTGAGCCACTGACGCTTCTTGGGTTCCCTACTGTGTGCTTTCTCACCCAGCCTGAAGGGTTTAAAAAAAAAAAAAAGTGGAAGGAAGCAGGAAAGCAGAGTACCATGCAAAGCAGAAAGAAGGTGGCTGTATGTCTTTCTGAGCTTTGTCTGTCATTGAAAATAGAACCTTGGGTTTACTTTATGAGGAGTAAGTGGAGTTGGTAACAGAGAGAGCTGAAATAGGATGTAAGGAAGAACTGGGAGACTTAGGGAAAATATAAGTGGATAATGTGAGAAGTATGAGACTGAAATTTTAGCAGGGAGAATTTAAAAGGGACATTAAGAAAACATTTCTTCTGATGACAGCGGTTGCGAAGGTTATGGATTTTCACTCACAGCAAATTTTTAAAGCAACTCGGGTAAACAACTCTCAGAAATGTCTTGGGTGTGGTTATTCCTGCTTTAGGCGGTGATACGGGCTGTGCACTTTCTCCCGAACTGCTTTATATGATGTAGTAAAGTGAGAATTAATTAGAGGGAAAACGAGGGACGAAGAACAAAAGGAATTTGGAAGGCACAGTGAGGAGAATTTGTTGGATGGCTGCAGTGGATGAGGACTGATAAAAGCCAGGTCCAGCAACAAGTGAGACTATAGCAGAAGAATACCGTATTGGTTTAAGAGTTCCAGCTTTAGAACTTTGTAGGAATATCACTGAGAGGTTGCGGTGCTTCTCTAAGCTGTTTTTCCTCAAGTTTTTGCTTGTGGTGACTAACAACCAACTTCGTGCAATTTCCTGTTTGTCTTTTATATGGTAAAATCTGTCTCATCTTCTGTGTTCTTATCAGCACTGATGTGAGCTTATATAGCTGCTTTCAACTTCTCATTCATAGGAACAAGTTTTAGAACATCTTTTCATTATCCAGTTGTATGGTACACATCAGAACTTATACTCTTCCTTTCTTTGTTGTGCCGAGCAAAGACGTTTTCCTCAGACCTGTTTCTTATCATCATCCCCTATAAAAGCAGAGTTAACATATTGCTACATTTGCAAAGAGTCTTTCATTTGGGTGATGGAAAAGATACGTATATGTACATGTCCCTATATTCGTTAAATAGTTGCTTATTACAGTAAGAGGTAAACAGGCAATTAACCAATTTACATGCACAACTGCTGGTACTGATGGAACCGAGCAGTGTATGTTCAGATTTTTGAATGTATACAAATTTAACTCACTGGAAATTTTACTTCTCATGCTATTTTACATCATTTGCTATGGGGGAAGAATTTTTTTAAAGAAATCAAGCTGTTTTCCAGATTAGGTAAACAAACCCTTGGGCTCTTGCAGTAAGACTTTAAGACAGGTTAGAAAGCTCTAGAAATTGTGTTATATAACGGTTCTGAATGCAGTTTCTCATTTCAGTGCATCACAGATGATAGTGGGACTTCTTATCACCACACTTATCTGCTGCGAACACAAACGTATTACGATGAGTTACTGTGTAATTACGATTGCTCCAGACAGATTTATTATGAAGTTACCAGATTGTTACCCCTAAAAAAGCCTGTCTTATTTCATGATAATTATGCAAACTGGTGTCATTTTTGTGCACAAGTTCTTAACTGATAATAAAGCAGGCGCTCTGCCAGTTTAAATAAGCAGTAGAAATTAGTTACTCTCAAAGAAAGAGGAGATGGGAAACACATGATTTATGCTTACAGAATGTTCAACTACAGAATACGCAGGTGAACATTTTAGAGGATGAGTTTCAGACACAGAAAATTGGCACAGATGGACAAGGATACATAATACACAAATAAAAAAGCTACTGATGTAGTTCAAACTGGAGGAATCACACCTAGTACGGTGTCCTTAACTTTTGACTTTAAATACTTGTTAAAAAATTAAGAGTTTATTTCAGGGTTTTATCTGGGGGAGATTGAGGCTTACAGCTCTTGTAGTTATTCATGCAGTATTTTGTAGAAGCTAAACTAGAATTTATTTAGTCCTACGTACTAGGTTACTGTTATAACAAAAGCTAAACTAAAGCTTTCATGAGCGGAAGGGCAGCGTTTCTAAATCAAACGCAGTGTCTGGCTCTGTGGAAATTCATCACCAGTCTGTCAACAGAAATAACCAGCCCAGAATTTTACCAGAAATTCAGAGTGAATCTGTGGGTTCTCAAAGAGATCTGTCACTTTCTCTCCTGTCACGTTGTGTTTTCGTGTTCCTCTGCTGCCAGCTTCGGCCCATATAAAGTGTTGAAGTACCATGAGAAGGTCTGTCTTGACAGTTTGACTAACCTGACCAGATGTGGGTAATATTGGGAATCTTGTGCTAAATCTGGACTAAAAGGGTTTCCCACCAAACTTTGAAAAGCAAAGGAACTGGAAAACAGTCAAGATGAGGCTCTGGGAAGGACACCGTTTTCCTGGTGCATATCCACATGCTTCCTTCCAAACTTTGGGACTTTGCCAATTGCTGTTTAAATCTGTATTCATGTCCTTTTATAGAAGTTAACATCTGGTGCTGATATTGAGTTTTCCAATGACTTTGTGTATAACAATAGCTTTCAAAATCTCATCACTTTTCAAAATAATATAAATAATTAACCTAAGAATTCATTGAAAATACACAAGGACACAACATGCCAAAAAGTTGCCTGAACACTGACAGAATAGATATTGAAGAAAGAAAACATTAAAAAAAACAAACCAGCAGATGACCCGTTACCATCTGTCAGGTCAAGTCAAGATGAAGACACTGAAATCAGCACAAGTGTAGCGGGAGCTATCTGCCCCATCCTCCAGGAAGTCATCCTGGTCTCCTTGAGTGTCTGCCGTCCACGTTCATCTGCACTGCTGGTGAAAACGGGACAAATGACGTTACGACTTCTCCACAGAAATACAAAGCCACTTCACAAGGTTAATGCAATCAGGGATGTCCAATATCAGCAGTGCCTGTTTTCCAGTATTTTATTTCTTTAGTATCTACAAATTCAGGCTCCACAGACTGTCAAAAGGCAATAGTTTGTCTGTGTCCTGAATGTGGGATTTGCCAGATTTATTGCTCACTTGCTTAGGTAGAAATCCACAACAGTTTTGCTTGTCATTTTTGCTGGGCTGTGGAGTGTAAGTTCTTAAGTGTCTTAGCGTATTTTGGAAGCAAGGGATTCAGGTCACTTCACTGACTAAATAGGAGTTTTGACATTACTCCAAATTCTGTCGCAGAGCGTATGACTAGGCTATATATATATATTCAGCTCTCGATGGTCTAACTCCACTGGACAGTGAGCGTTCATTTGTGCAATGTGGTGTATGGCCTTACTTAGGTCACCAGTTAATGTAACCTGTTGTCAGAGAGAACACGAACACATTTTAAAAATCAAAAACACGTCTCTCAAAAAATGCCATTATTCATTATTTAGAAATTCCATAATTAATTGACTTTTGCCTGGGGAAGTGGATGAGGGTTTCATCTCAAGAGGGGTTTTTTCTTCTGGTAGAAGAGCACTGTCTCTTTCGGAAACCGGTTTGCTCTGTATGTATCACATACAGCCTGTTTGCTTTGAAGAAGTTATAAAGCCAAGCATGTCTCGCTACACCCTTTTGTCACCTGCAGTATTTCACACAATTCTTTCCCCCGATAACTAATCCCAAATCCTCTTTGCTGCTTTTTAGACAAGTCATGCTGAGTTTTTTCACTTCCGTGATAAAAGAAAGTTATTTGAAAACGATGTTGTTTACGGGGAAAAATATTTTCTCCATTGTATTTTCTGATAGATTTTCACTTGAGAGTCTGAAGTATTTTAATTTTTTGATGAATAAGGTTGCAGATTCATGTACGTTTTTATATATAATTAAAATTTATATATTTGGAATAAAAATTTGCTGGCTTATCGACTAAGACAGGTTATTTTGATAACTTTGGAATTCTATTATTTATTGTCACATCTGTCCGTATAGTGAAATCTGTATCTCCTGGAAATGCCCGGCAGCATCAGCTGCCTCCTAAGTACAATTTCCGATGTTCGAGCAGCGCTGCCTGTGTGTCTGTGTTTCTCCAAAGTATCACAGCATGCTTGAAAGGGAAGCTGCACCCATTGTGTGCAGCAGAGTGTTTTGACAGAGAGAGTTCCCACCATGTATAAAACTTTAAATTGTATTTTAAATTAAACTAAGACTTATGTTGGTGGCAGGGAGACCATGTTGCTGAAAAGAGACATCATTTGTGACAAAAGCGTTACAGACGTTGAATGTCAGACACTGTAAAACGGTTTCCCTTCTGCTTTAATTGAGTGCTTTCTCAAACAGCTGAACCTCAAAGGAAATCGCAGTGATTCCCATTTTTCCACAAGCCGTTGAGCTGCTTTAAACTTTACTTAAAAAAAAAAAAAAACCAAACCTAAACTGAGAGTTGTTTTGAGCATCCAAATTGAAAGTGTTTTTCTAGACTGTGATAAGAAAGACAAAATAGTTACCAAGAACAGCAGCAGGAATGAATAACAATAGTTGAAGGGATTTTAGTTACCATTGCGGCTCTGTCTGTTACTGGGTCTTTTAAAATACTGATTTAAAGAAGGTGAAGGAAATTTACTGCTTTCCCCCCACCTCATTCCACTGCTTTTACGATCTAAATTCCCCTTTTCCATTGTGTGCACATGCATTTTTTTAGCTTGAGTGATCACCTGGCATCCAAAGATCAATGGGGAGTGTTATACAACCATGTCATTACACATATTTCAACAAGCAGATGCTAGTAAGAAGAGTTCTTCGACCAGTTTTTGAAGCTGTTGTCAAATTGTGGCTTAAACATCAGAAGAACATTCTGCAAATTTACATAACCTCTACAAAGCTTGAAAAATTAATTTATGGTGAGCATCACTCAACACTCATTTCCAGGGGAAAAAAAAAAAAACAAACCCACAACTCTTTGAATGTCCTTTTCAGTTGAGCTCATATTTATGAAATTGAAAAGATAAAAACGAAGGAGATTAAAATTAACAGCAACTGCATATGTGCAAGTGCTGGTTCTGCTGAATACATTACAGAAGTCGCAGGGAATTAGAACCCCACAAAATGTTGCAGCCTGGGACTGGAGCGGGATATAATGGTGTCATCCCTGAGACTAGAAGCTGAAATGTAAGATTGCTGCTAAACAGGGTGCTGCTAATCTCCGCAGATGGGCGTATGCCCTGTCTGTGGGTTTATGTCGCGAACATCGAGGTCCTGTCCTCAGAATTGTTTTCTACCTGTTTTCTTCTTCCTCCACCTCCTCTGTTTTCAGCATGTCTCAGCTCAGTGCAGAAAAAGAAATATCTGATTTCTGAACTTCAAAGCTGAGTGTTAAATTCAAAGCGGTGATGGACAGGAGAGCCTGTTATGATCTAGATTAGCACTGTGATTTCAGTGGTTTTTAAAAGCCTGCAAAGGAGAATGATTCAGGTTTGGTTTTTCCATGGCGAAAGGGCTTCTGTAAGCTCTGAACCGCTGCAGTGAGATCCTCGTGTCTCCTCAGCCTGCCAGGTGTTTCTTCCATTTTGAATCTCAATCTCAGAAGAATTGGCCTTTAGATTTCTTCAGGTTTTAAAAGCCAGAAGGGGTTAGATAATCTAGTCGGACCTCCTAAACACCTCAGCTATTTATTTAGTTACTCTGTGAGTTCAATAAAATGTCCATGATTTAAACTTGTATTTCAAAAAAGATGCCACAGCCAGGTTCAGAGGTTGCACTGACCAGGTTTGTGTCTTGGATACCAACCCAGAGGGACAGATCTCTGTGTTTGGCTTCTGTATCTTCTCTTCTGTTTGGAAATGCAAAGGAGTTCAATTTGTACATTCTGTGTTAGCTTCTGTAGCTTAAACATAGGAGGACACGAAAATTAGAATTTATTTCCAGTGCAGCAGAAGAAACATTTTGCTGTTGATTTGTGTTCCAAATGCTAAAATGTCAGGGATAAAAGGGCTTGCTTTGTTTTTAATCCAGGAGAGAGAGAGAGAGTTGGAAAACTTAATATTAGCAGAACTGCTTTCGTGCATTTTTAAGCACTTCAATAAATGTGTTCTAGATTGGATGTAAACTTTCCCCTGTAGTGTTTGCAACCCAAGAGAGTATTAAAGTAAAAAAATCACTTTAAAAAGTTGGAGGACTGTGAGTGATTTTACATATATTTCAGTCTTTAGGGTCCTAATTTTTCTGACTCATATTAATTTTATTCCATATTTATAGCTTAAGCGAGAAGAGAATCAAATTCAAGAGGTCCATAACTGTGTATAAATAATTACTGTTTATGAATATTACTGCAGGAATTAGAGGATGGCAAATGAGAGAGATGAAGTGCAAAACTCCCCTGAAAGATAGCTAGGTATTTAGCTCCCAGTGGTCTGTCAGAAGGGCTGAGAAGTACGGGCAGTTCTTGAGTTTTTCAGTTGTCTGTCGGTACGCTATATTAGCTCCTGGGCCTTTTACAGGAAATTCTGCCGTCTAATTTCAAGCATTTAACTGAGGGGTTTGTGTGGGCAAGGCAGTCACCGCTGGCCCCTTGCATAATCGGGAAGAGAAACAGGCAATTTTCGCTTAGCTTCGTGTCCCGCGGGGGCTGGTCCGGCTGCTGGATCTGGCAGCCTCTTCCCTGCAGTAACTGGAGGAGCCCGCGGGCATCGCTGCCCCCTTAGCACAAGCACCTGGGGTGGATGGTGTGAAACATCTCCAGTTCATTTGGCGTGAGCAGGAGAGCTAAGAGGAAATGACTTGTTGGACCTCGATCTGCCGGGTAACCTCCTGTTTCTTCCCGCTTGCTGCAGAGAGCACAGTGGTGCTTGGACACCCAAAGCAGGGGCTGGCTGGGACGCCAGCAGGGGCTGTAGCCCTTCTCTTGAAGGAGGTGTGTACACGGCACAGCGCAGTCCTCGTCACACCTTCCTCTGAGCAATACCTGAGGCGGGTGGCACAGGGACATCCAGGCACAGCTACACGTTTCTGCAGGGGTTTACTCACCTGGGGTAACTACTGCTGCGAACCAGCACGTAGGGCAGCACCAGCCTGGGGTGGGCAGCGCTTCGAGTGTTGAAGCTCAAAGACACTTTGAGTATCGCTCGCAGCTTTGCATTTGTGCCACACACTTTCTACAGGTTTGCTGAATTTATCCTTAGTTAATATGGTGGGAAATCTCATTTCGATCCGCAGGTAAAGGTGTAGCAAGTGGCAAAGCTGAGAGAAGACTAATGGAGTTTTGTGCCTTGTGCCAATTCCCTAAAGCAGTGTATGAATTTGAACCGGTCTTCACCCAGGATGCGTGCTGCTAATTTCATCCGTAACTTGTTTGGGAGATTTCCTGTGATGAAATGGCTCTTTAAGGGTTTCCAGTAGCCAGGAATCATGTTTGATACTTTTGCTTTAAACACTCCATACCATATTTATTTACATATACCTTAAATTCAGAATGGTGAATGCTATCTCAAATACTTCTGATTTTCAAGGAAATCTCTTGTTCACATCCTGATTTAACTCAGTCTTGCTTAGTTCTCAACCTTCCATGAGATGAGGCACAAAATGAGAAGGACTGCTGCACTATGCCCTGGTTGCTCAGGGCAGAGCAGGGGCCAGAAACAGATGACTCTCACCTACCTCTCAGGAACAGATTCTCTGTTTCTGTTCATGGAAATACTACTTAAGGTGAGATCATGGCCCTGTTTGTATACCCAGGAGTGCAGGTTAAGCCCCTGGTTACTGGACCAGCTACTTAACCATGTGGGAAACACGCAGGAGGAAGAGGCTGCTGACCACAGAGCAGAGGCAGGGTGGGGTGAGGGGACTGATGCTCTGCCCTCCACGTTTAACACCAGTTCCAAGTCTACGTCTATCCTGACAGAAACAGGGGATGTCGTGTAGTAGGTTGGTGTAGAACGGTTGCTCTCAGAGGCTCCTACCTCTAAGTTTCTCTGCCCGTGTCTGTGATCAGATGGCACTGTAAAATGGCTGGCTTACACTCGTGGAGAGAACGTTCCTCAAATGCCGAGTTTAAAATGTATTTAATAAAGCAAAGACCAGTAAAGTTTCAAAATGGATGTGTAAATATTTATGAAATTACAACAGAAATAAATATTACAAAAGCTCATCTGATTAAGACAAGAGCTATGACAATTCTTGTGAATTTTTAATATTAAAAATAAACATTACATTAATGAGTCTTATATCATTAAACATTTTACTTTGTTTTCTGTGGAGAATTTTATTTTTACTTGACATACTTTTTGAAGTGTCTAATGGGCTCTTATGACATTTGTAAATGAGGCAAAACATAAGGAATATAAGAGTTAATTCTTTATATTCATCACTAATTCAGACTAATTTATCATGAGGGAAATAATAGGGAAGTAATCTTTTCCTTTTTTTTAAATTTACATATGAATAGGTCTAAATCGCAAAATTGGGATACAAATTTTAAATACTCCGGAGTCCAAACTGACTTAATGTGGGGTTTCGCTTTAATTTATTACAGCGTAGCAAGGATAAGGATTTTTTCTTAAAAAAAAAAAAAAGGCAAAAACACTTCAGAGATGCTAGAGATTGGAGATTGCTCGGATGTGTTTCCAGTGGCCTGTATGGAACCAGTAAATGCAATCTACTTGAGCCCAGTTCTTCCAGGCCTTAGGAACTAAGATGTTTTATATCACAGCCTGGTTTTGTCCCACAGCGTTGATGGTAGACTGTAATCTACGTGTTCGTTCTGTCAGTGAAGAGAATAAGCAGCAATGGTGCACAACATGAGCTGGGAGCCCGGCATTTCTTGGTTCTTAACTTAAGCGCTTAGTTGGCTTGCTGGCTTCAGGTGGGATGAACGGGTAAGGTCAGTTTATGTAGGAGCAGGGAGCATAGAGGAGGACTTTACCATTTAGAGTGACTGCCCTCAGACGCTCTCGCCTAACGTTTCATTTGTGCTCTTCCCGCATTGGGTACAGTAGATTATGGTGATACTGGAGCTGGATTTGCAGTTAATATGTTTATTTGCAGATGTACTGGAGACCTGATTTTTAGCTCTACAACAGTAATGTGTGCAGTAACGTGATGAACTCAGGAGGGAGTCTAGTGTGTCCAGCGCAAATGGAATTCGGCACGCTTTTGGCTTCGCTAGCCCGGCTGCAAGGACATGAGAAGCTCCTGATCCTGCTTTGCACAGTGTTAGGGGCTGTTGACTGGTCACAAACTGTGTCAAGGTTAGGTTGATCCTTCATCATGTTAATATTCATAGAATCATCCGGTTGGAAGAGACCTTTAAGGTCACCGAGTCCAACCGTTCACCCTGCACTGCCAGGGTCCCTAAACCATGTCCCTCAGCACCACATCCACACAGCTTTTAAACATCCTCCATGGATGGGGACTCCACCACCTCCCTGGGCAGCCTGTTCCAATGCTTCTCAACCCTCTCTGTAAAAAAGTTCTTCCTGATATCTAACCTAGATCTCCCCTGGCACAACTTAAGGCCATTTCTTCTCATCCTGTCACTTTTCACATGGAAAGAGACCAACCCCTGCCTCTCTACAAACTCCTTTCAGGTAGTTGTAGAGAGCAGTAGGGTCTCCCCTCAGCCTCCTTTTCTGCAGACTAAACAACCCCAGGTCCCTCAGCCGCTTCATAAGACTTGGTCTCCACTTTTGCCATCTTCTGTCCGCGTGAGTTAGGGGAAAAGGACATCTTTCTCAAGCAAGACTTACCATAGCACAAATAGCGCATTTTGAATGTCCTTCTCCTACACCTCTGTCCCACACAGTTGCTAGCTAAGAAATATTCCATTTCTGGCCTTTGCATTCATGGTAAGAATGTGGCTCAAGGTAGCGGTGCTGTTAATCCTTCTGCATTTAATATTGTGGAGCTCATATTGCACGTGGTGTTTCCATGCATGATATTAATCCGAAGCATAACTAGGAAGCGGTTGGGCAGCCCAATACATTATCACAGAATCATTTTGGTTGGAAGAGACCTCTAAGATCTGTTAACCTAACACTGCCAGGTCACCGCTCAGCCGTGTCCCTCATCTCCATGTCTTTTAAATACCTCCAGGGATGGTGGCTTCACCACTGCCCGGGGCAGCCTGTTCCAGTGATTGACAACCCTCTCTGTAAAGCAATTTTTCCGAATATCCAGCCTAAACCTCCCCTGGTGCAACTTGAGGCCATTTTCTCTTGTCCTGTCGCTTGTTACCGGGGAGAACACGCTGACCCTCACCTGGCGACAAGCTCCTGAAAGGTAGTTGTAGAGAGGTGGTGCTATCTCCTTAAAAGCGTAATCTGATCCGAGACAGTTTCTTTAACGTTTTTGTTCAGGATATTACCCATCTCTTTGTCATTTCTCCAGGCCATCTCTTCTGTATGGGAATTCACACTACAGCGCTTCCACTGCGGTGGTTCCAGCCGTGCAACCTCCAGTAATTTACTGGATTAAGCAATATCTTTGAAAGCCTGCGTTTGCCCCAGTGCACAGCATCCGTGTTAGTGGTTTGCGCTGTGCATTCGCAGGGATGTTAGAGCGGATCGCATTTCTTTAACAGACAAAGGGCATCGCTTCTGTGAATTTGTCTCAAATCTAACACTGTGGTAAGGCCGCTTCTGCCATTAGATTTATGCACCCAACTAAGCAAGGCTAATACTGATGCGCTCTATGCGTGGAATAACAAACTCATTTCTTCACAAACATTTGAATTTCTGTCAAACATTTTAGCACATTTACTTTTTGCTTTGCCCTCCCTCTTTGTGCATTTTTTAAGCAAATTAACTCAGAAGAAAAAAGTAGTTTACAGATCAAAAGGAAATGTTGAATTATACACTTTCTTATTCTCTCTCTCCCAAGACTGGTAAATGCCTCTTCTCAAACAGAAACTTGAATGCTGCCACATTTTTCACACTTCTCCACTGATCCAGTTCCAGTGTGATTATCTTGCACTGTTCATGCAGGAAGGAATTTTACAAGAAAGGCGAGGACGAGAAACCTCCCTACTCCACGGAAGAGGTGAGCTTCTTCAGGAAGCTGGCTGACCAGTCCTACCAGCAGGTTCATGGCTTCATCTACTTTTTTCTTTACTCTTCCCACTTTCTGGAGGCATTGGAGACCTCTGCTGATTATTGATCTTTTTGTGATGTCTCAAGAAGTCTGGCTGGAGCCGAATGCTGCGTGCATTGGAACAAACTAAAGTTGCGACAAAAGGAAGAGTACCCCCCCACCTGCCCCCGCCCTTACTTTGCTTTTGGATCAATTTCTGTAGGTTTCCAGTAAAACAAACCAAACAAAAACTTTATCAGGCTATTGAGTTACAGAGGTATTGGATAGTCTAGATTTCTTCTTCATTTATGTCCTTTTTATAAAAATCTTTCTGTATAGCGTCATGGTGTGTGATAAAGACCTGAAGAGTAGGAGCCCTGCTGTGCTTTTATTTTCTTTCCCAAGCTTTTCCTAACCTGACCTCGTCCTCTGTCTGGTCTAGCTGTTCAGAAACTTTTGGGCCCCCAGGTAGGTATTGTACAGAGCCTGGCTAAATCCTACAATTCAGGCTAAACATCTCACAGCAGTGGGCCATGAATTGAGGGAGGGAAGAGTGATGAGTGAGATGAAGGCTCATACTTGCCTTCCTTCTACATCATTATTTTTTAATTTCTAAATCTCCCTGTCTAATGAGAAGTGACTCACCCTATTTTGAATAATCTTAGGGGCGATAAGGTGGTTTCTAGCATTCCAGATCACCTCAGTCTTGCTCTTTCTCAAACTTTGAGGAGTATGTTTGTCTTATTACCTGGAGAATGAGGCTGGTCAAAGCATGCTGGTGTTTTTGAAGCTTTTTAAGAACCTCCTAAGAAAGGACAATATGTTATTTTGTCTAAGCATTGTGGTACAAGGTTTCTTGCTTTGTTATTGCTCCAAAACATAACCATGACCCTAAAGAAACTATTAGGTTTTGGATAATGTACATCTCAAACAAAGTCAGTGCCTGAGCCCCAGAGACTCCTATCAAAAAAATAAAAAGTCATGTTAAACATTTTATTTGGAAAGAAATCAGAGGTCAGAAGAGAGCAAGGACTGAATACATTCACAGATTCTCTTATGCTGGCCTTAATGTAACTTCTGAAGCATATTTGAAATAATTGGATCTGCTGGAAACCTTCCAAAATATTTCAAGGGGCCAACAGAAGAATTGGCTATGCTGTATCTAAACTTTAGTTACAGAGTCTTAATTCTTAGATGTATAAAAGTCTTCTTAAAAAAAAAAAAAAAGGAAAAGATTTTCTTAGAACTCTTCGCTTGGTCTTATTAAAATAGCACTTCTCTGTAGAGACGAGTTAATCATGATTGCCAGACTAAAGATTCTGTTAAACATAAAAGCTGTCACAGCCCTTGTAGTGAACTGCAGCTTAGAGAGAAAAAAGACTGAGATGATGCCGTTACAGAAAAGGTTGTTCAAATTGTACAGACACCCATCGTAATTCGTGCTAATGATAAACAAACGTGCAACAGAATGAGAAAAAGATCTGCAAAAGGCGAAAGAGTTCCTAACGTGCTGTTCTCTCAGTACAAATGTGCTCAAAGAGGGCATCTGTGCCTTATCTAGAGGGATGCCAGAAATGTTAAAAGGTGGAAGAAACAGATTTATTGCAGTTAGCTGAGCTGGTATCACGATTACTCTGTCTTATCTTTGAGCGGCTCTCTTCTACAGCAATGTCTTCTTCAAGATCAAATGCCACCAAAAAGCATTGCTTCTGGGGTGAGATCAGTCTGCTGATTGTTCAGTTCTACAAAGTACAACAGCATGAGAACAGAAGTGACTTGACATCTAATTTACTCACACGAATAGCCACGCATTAACTGACTGGCAATTTCCCTTAGGCAACAGCAGCTGGCTTGCTAGCTGTAGACTTTCTGGTTTTGCTCTGTTTATCCTTCTGAAATCAGTCAGACTTACCTGGAGTTGTCTGTAGCAGGAGATAGCCCTAGCCGCAGTAGATGGTGCTTTATCAGTTATATTTTAATGGGTAGATATTAAATCATTACTTTTCTACGAGTTCTTGATAGCTCCAAGGATTCATAGTAACCTTGACACCTCTTCAGAAATTTTCTTGTCTAAGCCAAGGAGTCTGGAGAGACATGAGGTTGAGAACAGTCTTTGACTGACTGGTCTGGCTTTGTCAAATATTGCGGAAAGCTTTATCATGAAGAGGCATTGCTATGAGCCAAGAGGAACTACATTTTATGTAGTACAGAAGGTAAGATATACCGGAACACATCTGAGAGCTGATCAGTAAGAACAGTCATTTTACAGCATTAGTATTTCCAGGTAATTTTATATTCAAGTTTGAGAAGTGCTGCACTTCTTGCAAAAGGAATTGTATAAGAGCAGTTTTAAAACTTACAGAAGAAAGGTGAAAAGGTAAATTGCACTAATCCAAGTTTGAAGAGCCCTTCTTCTGATCTTTAGGGATTGAGTCCCAAAGAAAAGATCAGCTTGTGACTGAGATTTGAAACAGGGTTTTCTCAAGTGTCTACTCCAAGATGCAGAATGAACCCCTCAGGAGAGCCATGAGAATGTGCCAAGGAAAGGGACTTGCCCCACAGAGGCTGAAGTTCCTGGAGAACGCACAGTGCTTTCTGTGCTTGAGCATGATAGTGAATTCAAAGTAGTGCAGCAAAGGAGAGCTAAGAAACTACCTCTGACAAGTGCGCTAAGCCTCCAGGAACTGGCACAGATTACCCTGCTATAAGAAGGTGCCACAGGAGACTGTCTATCAAAAGTTATGCTGGCAGAAATGAGGCGTCATGTAGTCTATGTGAAGACATGAGGAAAAAGGACATACAATTTGCAGAAAAGGCCACTTGCCATCATTTAGTAAACAGCAAGTGTAAAAATTAGTATAAATAAGCAAGACGTATTATTTTGCTGCTTACTGCATATGCATTCTCCAGGAAGCCAAGCACACCATCACCTCCACTGCTGAAGGATTTGGGTCACCACGTTTATCTCCTTTTGTCCACCCCAAGAAAATGAGTGCTGGTGACAGTGCTTTGACTCACAATGGCAGTAGTGTTGTTGCGCTGTATTGGTACCGCACTGTTATTGTACACACTGCTTTGCCTTGAAGGGTGGGATGGGGCATTACTTTGAAAGAGGTAGGAAATATTTAACCCAAAGAAGAAGGGTCACTAGGAGACCTTGACTTAACGTGCATGTCAGGGTTTGAGACTATTTCGTGGATGGAATCAGAGAATTTTTCTCGTCTCAGGTCATGTTCACAACTGTGCTGCAGTTCATAGCTGGTGGTCATTAAAGGAGGAATAAAATAATCAAAAGCAGGTTGCTGTAGTTAAGGAAAAGACTTTCTTTGTGTCTGCTGTCTTTCAGGATGTACTATATTTCCCTCCCGCTGCAATGGAAGATGGAGGAGCATAGCAAAATATACATGTGTGTGTGCATGCATGTGCTCATGTATACGTGTGTGGAGAGAGGTTTATTAGATATTGCTGTCACATCCCTAATGTGACACTTCAGACCTGAACCTGCTGGGTGCCTTCAACTCCCACAGCTTGGTTTTTCCGATGTGGTGACTCCCTGTGGGTCTGATTGATTTCAGCGGAATTGTGGCTGCTCAGCACCTTTGTAAAGGCTGTCCTTGGCTGTCCTCGGTGAAGGTGCTCAGCACTTTGCCACATCGCGCTTCTGCCAGCGCATTTTCAGTCATATATCGTGGCTAAGTAACTCCAGAGCTGCCAACAGCCTTTTCAGTGTTTTTATCAATCCCACACCACCCAATGAAACGTACTTGTTCCTGAATAGCTTGCAACTGCTGATGAATGCTACAGTTATGATAAAAAGTTCAGGAATATCATGTATCTCCTTTCCTTGTCCCATCATTCAGATACTCTATAGTAATTCTTACTGTATCTCTCAAATGCCTTCCTTCCCTTGATGCTGAGTGCTCTTTATAGTATTATGTCAGTGATCCCCTTACGCTGCATATCTGTTCCTCATCCCGCCTCTCAAATGCTTCTTATAATACTGCATCTCCCTTCCCTGTAATCTCTCTGAGATACTTCTAATGCTTCCTTTCCTTGTCATGCCTTTCAGATGCTCCATATATTATAACCTGAACATTTCTGTGCTCACCTAGCCAGAAAGATTGCCAAAGCTCTGAATGACAGAAATGATCTAAAGAAAGATGATGTAGTGAAAAAGTAAAGGTTACATCTTACTGCACTCAAGAAGGATCAGTGTGGCTTTTCAGGTCTACTAGCCAAGCAAGGGCTGCAGCTACCGCATCGCTTGTAGTTCCAATTTGCCTGGCAAATATCATGAAATTTCACAGTTCTGGCCATTGTGTTGCAAGAAACCTGCACTGGCGGCATACAAGAAAAGCCAGACGTTGATATAATTCACTGAAAGGATTTTCCTGTCTACCAGACAGAGAATTAAGTCTCCACTAGGTAGTCAGTTGTATATCTTCATTCAAGCTATGGAAATAGTTCTCCACAGCCTAATTTGGCAAAACATGCTCAGAAAGACAAAATCTCTGGAATGAGAGGGACCATGCTGAGTTTAAACCAAACCCCGATTTGACCTTAGTGCTTCTGCAAGTCGTTTGACTCCGCCTGTTTCTCAAAACGCAGTACACGGGTTGCTGGTGCTGGTGCAGAGACATGAGCTGTGTCTCCCTCCACCTCCCCGACCTCCGTCCCAGCGTTCTGCTCTGTGGTTGGACGTGTTGCCATCACACCGGTTGAAGCAGAGTGAGGTGAAGTCCCAGTGCACCAGCTAAGCAGGGAGGAATGGGAGCTGCAAATGAGAGCTTTATCTCGGTCAAAACCAAGAAATGGAGATATTTTCAATTTGTATCCAGAGGCGCTGTAGCAGGGAACAGTTTTTAGTTTATACTCATAGTCTCTCCGGTTACACAGGAGCTGAAGGTCACAGGCAGCATATAAACATATGACTCCTCAGTGGTGGTGTCTCTGCACTGTGCGGTACCAGCAGAGCACTCGTCGTTTGGGGTTACTCCCTCCTGCTGTTCGTACCTCCTGTGCCAGGCTGGTGCACACCCACTGCTCTGCTTAGCGCTGTGGATAATAAGGCTCAGATTTACCAGGAGTCACGGAGTTCTGGTGGGGATAGGAGTGAATTCCGCAGTTTCCAGTATAAATGCCCTTTCTGTGCTCATACAGACACATCATGTCTGCTGGTGGAGTACAGAAAGCCTGGTGAGATCAGCAGCTGCCAGCCTTAGCCAGCTCTTTCCCAGCCAGTGCTTCTGTATCTGCCCCTCTGTATTGTCCTCCCTTTCTGTACCGGGGAAGGGTTTCGCCATTCTGCACTGTAATACCCTCCAGAAGTGACACTTCTGCCCTCCATGACAGTGACCAGTGATTTCCCCAGGCAAACCCATGCTTTGTGGACCTGAGTGATGCCAGCGCAGCAGTGCCATTCCGTTCCTCCGGGGCCCCACTGCCTCCAAGGTCTGCAGACACCCTGCTTGCAGCTTACTTAAGCTTCATTAAGGATTATAGGCAAACTAAATCAGAAAATAATAAATCTCTCTTCTTTTCCACGAGCCTCTGTCTCAGAATTGTAGTTGAACCAATACACCCTTGTTAGAATGATTATCAAGCTGAAATTTTTATGTCCGTTAGGCATTTTGCTGCTACCTCTGCTAAGCAATGCGATACCATCATCATTTGCTTTAAAGCAGTCATCTTCAGTCCCGACTCTTCCTCCTATGTCAAGTTTTTCTTTGTTCTTTGTCTAGTGGTGGTAGGTTTGTGTTTTCTTCCATTGGCAAGTCTTCCATTCTGTTTCTTCCTTTGGCGAGTTTTGTTGCATCTGCTTTGAAGTGATAATACAGGAGTTGTCTAATCAGAGCCTGAGTGTCCTTTTGCGTGGAGGTAGTACCATTTGGATGGCGTCTAATCTCATTAGCACTACTTTCGTTGCCTCCATCCTACTGATGACATCTGCAATTCCGTCAGTGTGATTAACATCCCAGTCTGGCTTTTGGCATGTTTAGTCCTGATTTATGCCTGCATGGGATGAAAACCTGGCTATCTCGCTTTCTCCAGCTTAAGAATTTGATCCCCCTAGATGGGTTTGGGGTTTTTTTTGCTTCTCTTTAAAGTATGATCCAGCTGTTGTGTTCTCTGTTCTTTTGTATTATCTGGCCAATGAAAATGGTACTTTTCCTCTAAACGGATAATTTTATTACTGTCATACAAGTGTAAGACTGCTCATTGCAGATCTCCCCTTTGAAGATTGAAGTTATAAATCAGTTAAGAAAGTACCATCATATTGATGGATATGCTTGGGTTTTGTAAATATTTTTGTCTGTGTCTATATATTGAGCCGTGCTAAGAGGCGACTCAGAAAGTAGTGATTTTATGAGTGACAGATAATCTACTGTGGTGAATGCACTGCGATTTAGTTCCACGGCAGGCTTGTTACCAAGACTTTGCAAATTCCTTTCCTGAAGACTTTGACATTCACTGTTATTAAGTCAAAAAAGCAGCATTTGCTCCAGATTGCAGAGCTGACATCACACTTATGTGTATTTCTCTGTTGAATCTCTATTCTTTGTTATCCTGGAACTCCTGCTTTAGGTAGACCTCTTTCTCTTTTTAATTTCGATTTTAATTTCCCTGTGTTTTTGTGGAAGCTGGGCTTTGCAGTGGTATCTCACCCCAGCATGCGCCATGGATCGAGTCTTTGTGGTAAAGGCATATGTTTGAAATAAATGGTAATTTTCAGCAGATGTCAATCTTACTGTGAATTACAGGAAAAATAACTTGCTTTATTTTTTCCAGGAAGTTATTATATGAAAATGGAAAGTTAATTTATTTCTAGAACATACCTAGGATTATTTTGTGGTGGTACTTGTGCTGCATCTAGACTGTAAAATAAGTAGGCAGCGACATCAAGAAGTAACAGAGAGATTGTTCACACAACCTCTGTGTCCATAGCGGAGAATCAGGCAGTGAACGACACTGATTAGGCAGGAAAGTCCTGGAAAGAACTTTTACAGTAGGGAATCAAGAGAGAGACATGTGTGAAAACGTGGTGTGGAGAACAGCTCTTAAAGTTCCTTTTTAGGTATTAGAAAGATTAGAAGAGTTGCTTTTGTGATTTCTTAGCGTTGCCACACGACAAAGGCATTCCGTTTCTGCCCTGCTGACCAGGAATCATCTCCTGCTGCTCCAGCTAGAAAAGTCGCTGCCTACGGAAAGCAGTTTGTATCTGAAAAGAAAGTAGAAAGTAGTAAAATATTCACTTCCAGTCCACCGAGTTGGTGAAAACTGATCTGGTCTCTGGTTATCAGCAGGCAAACGTAACTGCAGCTTATAAATCAAATGGGGCCACTTGAGAATTTGGCAGCTCTTCCAGTTTAAGATGTTTGCTAAAGCTGCTAACAAACATTGTGATAATACAAGTTATATAAAACTCATTGCTTTTGCTCTTAAGTAAGAATAACAGCCATCTATAATTGTTCTTCCTTGTCTCATCCTTTGGAAGAAACGGCATTTAAATGTGGAAGTGGAGCTGGAGCAGTGAAGCTGGCTGCCCACCATTCTCTTTTTAGTGGAAACTAGGAGAGAAAAGAAGACGTGGCCTGCCCCTGGCCGTGGACAGTGGCAGGGGACAGTGTGGAGGTGGCAGTACCGAAGGATTAATTCTGGGAGAGAAGAAAAAGCAAGGGGGAAAGGAGATTTTTGGCACAGGAAGGAGGAGAGCAGCCGTTACTGTCACTTGTATCCTGTTAGAACCAAGAGGCTCCAGCTGAGGCAAGAGCCTTGCCGACCTGGTGTTTGGCTCGCAGCGTAGAGGAAGAGCGATCTTGCACTGGAGCATTTATAATCTGAATAGGAAGTGAATGGAAAAATTACCTACCCCGCTCTCTGATTGTATAGACAGGTAAACAGAAGAAGATTGAATTCAAGTGACTCGTCCAGAGTTACATGGGGATTCTGCAGCACGGCTGGGAATAAACCCAGATAATCTTTCTTTCAAAGAGCTGGCAGTATTACTCATCTCATTTTGGAGCAGGGTCATTGAACCCAGCCCAAGGCCTTTGCTGGCACTCAGAAATCTGTCCTGAATGCATCCCAGATCCAGAAACTCTTCCAGAAATCTCTCACAGCTCTCTCAAACACAAGCCGTTTTTCTTTCTCTGCTCTTTGCAGGAAGAATTACACAATGCCAGTGGTTTTTCAGCTCTGACAGTGTTTTGAACTGCTTGCTTTTCTCCAGTGGAGATGAGAGAAGCCCTTCAGCATTCCTAAGGAGAAATGAATTACTGAAGGGAATAACGTTTCTCCTCCACTCTCTCCCACCACTTTTTCTAGAGGTGGTTCTGTCATCTAACAGCTGCATAAAATGGCTGGAGAACTACGTGTAGTCTGTAGCAAGCTACAAAACGTAGGTTAAGAACAGCTGTTGTTAAGCAAGAAAAGGCCATAGTCCAAAGGGCACGAGAGGCTTGAATATTTTCATCCCACTTTTTTGCTCTCGGTCTCTACTGCGCTTTTAGCAGCACTAAAAGCAGTATGGACACTCCCGCTCAGGTTCTTTCTGTGTTACCAAATCCACGTCTGTCACAGGGAAAAACACTTTCTTTGTTAATGTACTTGTCTGGTAACTCTCAGGTAACTACATGGGAAAAAAACCAAGGAAAACAATCTCACTTACACTTTGTACTAGACAGAACTTGCAGATTGGAGGAGGTAAATCAGGAAAGGAGCGGGAGAAGCTGAGCAGCCCTTGAAAAGCTTCCAACTAGTTTCTGAAAAATGTATTTTATTGCAAACATGGTGTGACCTTTTGGCTGCAAAAGAAAGGTCGTGTGACCCAGCTCAGCTTCCCCCGGTTTGGTGTGAGCACCAAGTTTCCCTGAGACTAACGAAGCTGCAGGTAAACTGCCAAAAGACGGCAGAGGCCAGAAGCGTACCGTTGTCTTCTTGCTGTTGCTAATGGGGTCACTGTGGGCTGCTGCAGTCTGTGTGTGCTGTAGGACTTCAGAACAGAGGTGAGACTGTCCCAGACTCTGGTGACTGCCGTGTTTCCCTACATGGAACAGAAAATGGCCAGGCATTGCTCCCCCAGCGTGGGGAGCAGCCCGAATCCACACAACCTCGTCCTAAGACGAGACGTGCTAAAGGATGTGGGGCAAAGCAGCCATCCTCAGTGCAAGAGTGGGCTTCTGGAGCTGCTCTGGGGAAGCTGCACACTGCTGCGCTGCTCCCTTGCCTCTCCTAGCCTGGGTCTCTGCTTTATTGTGTGGGAGCTGTTGGGTCAGTCCAGTGAAGGAGCCCACTGAAGCCTTCCATAGTCAGCAGTTACACTAGTTTTCAGCATCAAGTTAATGCCATTGCTTGTATCTATGCTTGTCCTTAGGTGATTCTACTTTTAACTGACTCAGTTTGAAGTCCAAAAAGATGCCTTTATAATTAGAGTCCCTCTGAATTCAATACAGAGTCTGAAATTCTTGCTAGTTCTATCATTTCTGTCACAAACAGTAAATAATCCAGAAGCTGAAGGTGGACAGTAATTTTACTGCTAGTTCTCCGGGGAGTCCGGGATCCCATTTGCTCGTGCATTGTTTCACTGGGTCTGTGGTGTTACCCTCTGTCAATATGGAGCCCTGAGCGTTTGCAGCCTGTGTGATGAGCTCCTCAGCTGTAGTTAGAAATACTGGCCTTTAAGAAACTTAACAGCAAAATTAAGCAGTAAGTAATCAGTATCTGTATGAGGAGTAAACGGACAGTGTGCCGCTTTGCAGGGCAGATATATGGGTACTGTCTGTATAAATAGAATGTTAACGCAGGCAGTAATCCACGTACTGAGAACTTGCAAACTCGTGTCTTAAGTATCGAGCCATTTTTTAGCTCATGTACCTTGGCTTCACTCCACTGCATGTTGTAACTCCACCAGATGTGAGTCATTTTAGTCAACGGACCTAATCCAGTTTACTTCAGCCCGGGATCTATTCTGCAATTAAGACGGGTTTTACAGAAAAGGTTTTCTCAAAGCAAAGTTCTTGTATAGAGTTTGAGGTGATCAAAATTTTCCCTTGCCTGCTTCTTGGTTCCCTAATCCCCAATTAATTTTTAGATCTAAACACACATGTGACTTTTCCAAAGAACTTTCAAAGAGCACTCTGAGTCACTCCAATCAGTTCTGAAGCACAAAATACCCCTTGGTTGACATTCTGAGATCATGAGCCGTGGTTATGTGTATTTCACTGTTCACATGGTAACAGAATCAAAAGAAAAATCATAATGAAACACAATGGTTGGATTTAGAAATAGGTTACAAAAACGTTCTTTTGAGCCGTCTTAACAATGGAGAAGAGATGAATTTACATTGGGCCAAATTCGTCCTTGTTGCCTTGCCAATTAACTCACTGAAGTTGCGCCTTGGAATAACGCAGTAATTAGATAAAATTCTATCAGTCAGACTTGTGCCACCCCCACCCTCCCTCCAATGCTAACCTGGAAATAATTTGGCTGAGAAAAATCAGGAGCTGGTATTTTCGTTAACTCTCCATGTGCCTTCATTTTTTAAAATCATTAAATATTTCATGCCAATTTGCATTAGAAATTGATATTGAGGCTGGATTTATCAGGAAGGATGAGCCTCTCATGGTTTAAAACAGAAACAGCTTCTGTATAAGCAGGAGAAGAAAGGGATGAAAAAGACTTAATTCTGTAGCTCCAAGCTGTCCTTTGTCTTAAAAGGTAAGAAAAGAATTACCATGGAAACCTGCTCACTCGCTTCTTTTCATAGAAAAAGAGTTTGACTTAATTACTATGAACTTGTACTATCTTATCTTAAAATAATATTCCGGGTCTTTTTTCCCAAGCAGTGTATTTATATGTGTCAGAAAGAACTGAGGAAAATGCTATCAGAAGGGAAATAAGCATTTGTCTGTGTTTAACTCATAGCTCTCGCTCTGTAGCAAACATTTTTATTGCTGTTGTGAAATTCACACCTCTCAGGAGGAAACCTCCTTATAGAATCTGCCCGTTCCTTTCAGCTCCTATACGTGTATGTAAGCAACTGTAGCAAATCTCTTTTAACTGGCAACAATAAAGAACAGTAATTGCACGCTTTAATTTAAAATTACAAGAACGTTCCTTCCTTTTCTGGAGGGAAACCTCTTCCGTGGCCACTTTCCAGAACTAAATGCCGGATTCTCAGAAGAGAAGAGCATCGTCTTGTGCAGATTTACGGAGAGCGCAACAGTCAAAACGCGGGACGCAGCAAGGCGCTCTGAGCACTCTGCTCCTTCACTCTTCCTTCTGTTCGCTCCACTTCTTCTGTCAGCTCAGGTGCTAACGAAACATCAGAAGACCGTCGTGCCATGAATTTACATCTGCAGGTCTTGGGTCCAGCTTTGAGCAGGGAGACCGTGGTGCCATGAATTTACATCTGCAGGTCTCGGGTCCAGCTTTGAGCAGGGTTTGCTCCTGCAGCTGTGTCATGCCGCGACTCACACCGGCGCTCGCCCTGCTTCTGAGGCACCCCTCTCCTCACCTGCCTTCCACTTGTCCATCGCTCTGGGGGGAATAAGATCCTACAGCTGTTAGAAGGTGTAGATTTCTTCATAGTATTCTTCTAAGGTCGCTCCCCTTAACCTGCACTGTGCTCCTCACGTGAGAGCTTCATCCAAGTGTCTGGCAGTCTCACCCGACTCTGCAGTCCTGGAAAGTGGAATTGGTTCTCTAAGTGAAACTTGGGCAGTCTAACCCACAGGGAGTGTATTAAACATCTTACATGTCACTTCTAAAACAGTAGCTTCCCATGTATCTCAAAGAACTGCACAGGCTTTGGTAGTGGAGCTTCAAAAATTTTTTCCGGCTAGCTGGCCTCAGTGAGAGTGGAGTCTGCATAACCGAGTGACGTAGGAACAGCGTGGATCGTTATTTATCTCTGAGATAATCCTTGGGTTTCATATCGTATCTGTGAGGCTTCCAGTCTGCTGCTGCAGTTAGGCTGCCAAGAATTGTATCTGTGGGAGTTACAGTGCCCGAGAAAAAGCGTCAAACAGAGAACTTTCAGTCTAAAATAATTTAATTTAGTAGAAGAAAAGCATTAGAAAACAACATAAACGAAGTTTCCGTGAGAGGCCACAGGAGCCACCTCTCTCCTGAAGATCTAAATGGAACTAAATGGCTGGTATCTCTGCACCCTCTAGAAATGTGAGAGACTTAATAGTTTCAAGGCACTTGTTTTTAGAACAATATAAATTTGTGGCAATTGTAGACTTATTTTGTTGTGCTAGGATTAATTTAAGTCCTGTTTTCATCCACGTTTTGGTGCCTTTGCATTGTAACAACAATCAAAGTTTCTCAAAATAAATGAGAATCTCCAGGACACTCTAACTTAAGAAGATTTAAATTGTTATATTCTGACTTAATTTGGCCAAGATTTTGCCCTGTGTTTCTCCAGGTGGAAAAGGCACTAAAACACATACAGAGGAGAGAAGAGAATATGGTGAATTTGAGTTGCATCTAAGAAAATTGTTGTAGTATGGGTTTAAACACAGAACACTGAAAGCGGAATGCACCACGCAGGCAACATGCCCCCCTGTATCGCTATCTTTATGCAGCAGGGAAGTTGATACAGCCCACTTGTACATCTGGGCGCCACAGCTGTAGAAGCGTCAGCTTCCAACATCTTAACTCAGCTGTTTTTATTAATGCTTATAACATGCAAAGATCAACTTTTCAGAGGAAAAACTGTATTTCCTGGTATCTGCTAAGCCATGTGTCGCGAGTTTCTGTAATAACTACCAGGGATTAGGTTAATAGCATTACAGCTGGGAGTGTTACTTCCGGCTTTGTGGGACCTGTTGACGATTTACGAGGTTGGAGTGATTAGCAGTGCAGATGCAGGCTCCGCTCGTTACAGAAGCTTATGTTGGCTGGAAAGCGTAGTGGATTCATTTTCTGGAAGAAAAATACGGTACGTTACAGTAAAAAGTGTTACTGGCTGTGGAGAATCTCGGGCTCGTTAAGGATCTATTCACAGAAGTAAAATAACCGTTGATAACGTGCTGCTAGGATTGCCCTCCCCCGTAGCTGGGATGTTACATAGCAGCACACATTCCAGAAAGTTACGAAATAAACTGGTTCTGAAAGCATTTAAGTGGCAAATCCCTATAATCCACACGATGGCAATAAGTCAGGTCTTCTAGGAGCAAAGTTCCATGGAAAAATTTCTTCGTTATGAGGCACGGCTAAGAGCCTGGCAGTCACTACAGAATCCCGCTGGGTTTTATTCTGGAGAGTAGCTGTGGCCATCCCTCGCTTTAGCCAGTCCGCTTAGAGGGAACGTAACGATACCTTATAACAGGGTAAAGCTTGCACGGGTAATTCTCAATTTCCATTGAATTATATCTTTACAGACAGACACTTCTTGTTGCTGTTCTGGATGTCTGCACTCTAAACTAGGCTTTCAGCTCTGTGGTGCCTTTCATCTAACATCTTGATCAGACACAGCCTTCATCTGAAAACGGTGGCTTCAGAGACCAGTGTCCTGTCAACTAAACTAACGCTAACTACTGTTGACTGTTGCAAATTCAGATTTTCTAATCTAAAACTTTGAATAAAGTAAATAAGATTGTTGCATCATTGAAGATCTGATAATACAAAGAGTAAATTCTGATGGTTTTTATAGTCATCTTCCTCCTTTGAATTGTTGGCACCGGTGTCCGTGACGTTGCTAACCATGATCTACACCATCAGAGGCCAGCTAATGCTGTCCTTCATGGGTTTTCTCAGCTCTCTGGTGCTCTGGTAATCTCAGTTCAGCTTCTTTGCTCCGAAGTGGTTTCCAAAGTTCAGCATTTTCCCTTGGTATATTACAGAATGGAAAACTGATTCATACTGACTGTTCTTCAAAGCATGGAAAGGAGGGATTAGACTCTGACCACAATGGGTGAAAAGCCCCACGTCTCATTTAATTCCCTTTCTGCTGCATTTTTCTTAAAGATATCTTAGTAGCTACAGCTTTCTATAGATAAACAGGCACTGTGTTGGAAAATTTCACACTTGAAGTGAAGCCTACAAAATTTGCCTTTGTCAAATTTTACAGTGAGGTGGAAAAATGGCACTCTTTACTTGGAACAAACTTCAGACATAGTTGCTTGTAAGCTAAGCACGTATCAAATTAATTTGATCATGACTTAAATCATGCTTTGGTTTGCAGATTGTAGCTCCGAAAAAAGGATCATGTTTGCTACCATTTGCTGGAGGGTTTAATGCCATCTGAAAAAATTGATGGTATGTGATGGATAGACCAACGGAATACCAAGACTTCTATATCATCTTTAGGTACAAAGACAGCCTGACTCTTCCCAGACTTCTGTACCTATCCAACATTTCAATGTCAGTCTAAACCGCAGCCCTGTCACAAAGACAGCTGTCCTAACGGTGCTTGCTTCAACCAACCTCTCCTGCGTGCTAAACCCAAAACAAATTGGGTCCTTCTGAAGAACTTTAGTCTAAAGAGTGTCTTAAATTTATCCTCCAAGGTAGTAAAAGATTGCACAAGTTGGAAATTCAGTCTAGCTCTCCATGAGGCTTCCCGTCACTGCCGCTGGGAAGCTCCCATGCCAAATGGCAGCTGTGATTAGAAGCATGACAGTCAGTGACCCTTAGCTTGCTCTCATAGCATAGGACCTTAAAAATGCTTCACTGAACCTCAGAGGAAGTTCAGATCACAGGAGAGACTCCTTCAAATTTGCCTGGAGGAACTGAGTTGTTTGGGGTTTGTTTTGGTTTTCACTCCCTTCAGAATGTATTTCTTCCTGGAAAAAAAAAAACCAAAAAGAAAGACTGTTTTGTTCCAGGGAAATGTGGCTATGGCATGAAGAAAGGCTAATGGGGAGTGGAGGGGAATCACAAGTGCTTTTTGTTTGCTCGTATGTGTTTTAAGTGCTGTGTTGCTGATGCTTCTTATGCCATATGGTGGAACAGCTGATGGTTAAATGCTGATGCTGAAACATGATGCTGACACAGCAGATGCTGAAAACGTGATTGTGGCAAAGATGATAGCAAAACACTGAAGGTGAAACACCAGTGCGGAAAATGTTGATGATAAAATAAAAACCTCTGATGTTCCTCTGTTAGAAATTGTATTTCTGGAGCTGGCAATAACTGTAGCAGCCCAGATGATGTTTGGAAGGCCAGACTGGAGAGTTGCCACATGCGTGGGAAACCAGCAGTGTTGTCAGCTGTGTGTTGGTAGGAGATAGTGAGCAAAGTTTCTTGCTCTTTGCTCTAAGGGGGACGACACAAACCCTTTAGGAAGGAGTAAATCAGTTGTGAAACTTTCTTTCCACCTCTCACAGTCTGTCCAGCAGAAGCTTGCATCAGCTCTACGTTGGTCTTGCAGACATGAGAGAGGCTGGCTGCAAACCAGCAGGTTTCCAGCTGGTCATAGCGGAATAATGAAGTCATCCAGCACACACACAGTCTGTTTGCTTGCTTGTCTTCCTTAACATTTATGTATTTTTTATGGGTCTAAACAGTTAGAACAAGAGTTTTAAACATTTAGTTGCAACAAAATGTTTGGGTTTTTTTTTTTTTTTTTACAGAAAAAGTCATTCTAGGGTGTGCTTGCCTAAGTTTCTGAAAGATGGTTTTCACCTTATTAGCAGATACACACTGTGTATCTTGTGAGGCACAGGGCTGCCATTCTCTTTATCAAGTGCCCAAGTTGTTCTAGAAAGCTGAGGTAATTTAAAAAACTGGGAGAGGGCCAAATAACTTAAGTGGTGATATAAAAGTTAGAAGAAGATGTATTTTCAGATATTAAATATTCTCCAGCCTGATCATCTGTGCCCTCAGAAAACCCAGGGTAAATTGAGCAGCTCTCTGGCATCAGGACAAGTTGCTCCTGCTTCCTGCAGACCAGATCTTGTTCTGCTTCTTAGATTGTTGACTGACTGTAGGTTGAATTGTAGAATATAAAATTCATACTATTGCAGTACTTTGAGATTATTTCAGTAGCCATTTACTTGTCAAAGATCTTGTAGCGTAGGAAGGGGGGTGGAGAAAGTTTGACCACTAACATGCAATTATATGGAAATGAGGGCGGGCGTGATCAGCTTCTCCCACAAATACTGAGGATGTTCAAGCTGAGAAATTTGATTAGAAGACTTCAAATTGTGCAGCTCCTTTGAGAGTCCTGGTGTCTGTTTTACTTGTTTGTTTGCAGCTTACTATGTCCTCTAAAGGAGTGTAGGGAGGCAGCAGTGGGGGGACTTGTTCCTGTCTGTGGTACCATCTGCTGCAGTTTGGTCAGACAAGATCTTTGATCATAGGCAGACCTGAGGGATGTTCCTGGAGTACGGAGAGGACACGGAGAAATGGTGAGAGATTATGGTGGCAACTGATGAGAAGAGCAGAGAGAAGCCAGGACTCAGACACGATACAAGGTGTGGGAATCGTTGCCTCACCACGGATACCTAGAGTGGTTTTAAATGCCTGAAGGCATTGAGCTGCCTGCAAGGAACCAGCTGATGAGACACACGACCTTTGGGAGACCCGCGCACTCTGAAGACCCGGTCGCTCGGATACCCCGTGGCTTCTAAAAAGACACAACATGGCAGTGCGTAGGTACGAGCTTTCTGTCATCTGTCCATAGCTTCTTGCAGCAAAGGAAGCCCCTGAATACCCGCTGTGATGAGAACCACACAGAAGAGAAGGCAGAGGGAGATCTGCTTTCAAACTCTTTGATTCTGTTTTGTGCAGCAGATCGCTAGTTAAAAAGTAGGTTTTTCTAGTTCACGTTTAGAGATTCAAAATCCTTCTGGGGCTTTTAAGGAAGGAGGACTTCCTTTTAAGGAAGATGGTTCAGCGATTCTACCCCAGGCTCTCCCTCTCCACATCTGGTCCAGAGAGGGATGTTCCCAGTCTCCACTGGAGAGGTAAGCAGGTTGGGCATCCCTGGGCTGGCTGTGAGTAACTCGTAGGGAATCAAGCACCAGCTGTGAGTAGGAGCAGTGCAGTTTTTACAGGCTGCCACTCTTGCCTTCTGAAGTAACAAACTCTACCAAATAATGTTGACTTTAGGAAGGGGTTGATAGTAGCCACGCACAGGATAGGTCCTAGATCTCAACTCTGGACAGGCATGTGGAAAAGCAGACAACACCATAACTTTCCTCCAGAGAGAGACTTTCACAACTGCACACTAAACAATGTGAATGATTAATTAGTTATCTTACAGTAGATTATACCACTTGAGTTAATTTTGGCAGGCATTCACACCCAATTCATACCTTCCCCGGTTCTAAGCTTGCAATGTTTTTCCCAGGCTAAATCTTTGTTTGACATTCCCCTGAGAGGTATTGTGGTGGCTGTTTACTTGATCAAAGCGACAGAAAAATAATAAAAAAAAAATCACTGTGGAAAAACAACTAAAGTCTACAAACACCTAAGTCCAGAAAACCTGCTCCACCATCCAACCAGGTGTCAAGAGACATCTCTTGCACAGAGCACAGGGGAAGGCACACAACTGTTGGCTCTGGGAGTTCATTCCAGTGTGAAAGCTTATGTTTAAATCGGTTCCAAAAATGTTTTTGAAAAGTAATTTGCACCCCAGTGGTTTGGGAAGAGGTTCAGTGTTTGGTACCTAATAAAGATAGCTGGCATTGGAGGGGATGTTATTTTAATTATAACAACATGACGATGGCGTTTTCGGGAAGGGATCCCACAGAGTTCTGACTGCAGACATTTCTCTACTCACAGCATTTAAACAGCTGCCAAAGGATTTTCATTAAGAGGTTATTTGGATACAGTATATGCAGGCTTATGCTGTGCTATCACTGCTTCACAGCCCTTCTCTCACTTTCCTGACTTTCTTGGAAAGATGAGCCAAATAGATTTGGCCAGAGCAGTGTCTCAGATTAGAAGGCAAGAAGGCAAGCGGTAAGAGGCAGCCAGTATTGCAGCTCTGTGCCGGCGAGCAGGGTGGGAACCGCAGCTCGACATCACCAGCTGCTCTGATCCCGCTCCGTAGGCAGCTCTCACTGCCTGCACAGCCGAGCTGGCTGGTGCACTAAAACCACTCCTGAAGTTTGCGATGTCGCTACACGGAGGGCCTAGGAAACGCCAGCTTCAGTCTTTATGTGAAAGCTCTCTGCCTGTTATGTTTGGAAATCACGCCGTTTGTCACTTGCTGTCATTTATTGTGCTAATTGCCGGTGACCTTGCTGGCATTTCCAACAGCTGAGGATCTTGCTCAAGGGCAGGAGCCAGGACCCAGCGTTCCCCTGCACGGAACGTGGGTAGTATGGCCAGGGCTCATCTCTCACGTGTCGCGTTACCTGAGGAGTGACTGGGTAGGAATCCTGGAGTCTAACCAGTGCAAGGTGAGAATCAGGACCAGCTACTCACGCTTGCACAGTCACTTCTGCTGAGGACGTGCGTCTCTTATCGTGCTTCCTCAGCGCAGCTTGAGTAAGGGAAGAGTTCAGGGAGTACCTGGGGGCTGCCAGAGCTTGCAGCTATTCTCGGCTCGATTCAGCGACACATTCACATTGCTTAGAAGATTCGGCAAAAGTATTACCACCCCCATCGGGTTGTAGTGCTCTATTTTATATATATTAGAGTCTCTAACCAACAAATCTTTATGTGAAAAAACCCCTGAAAATAACTCTGTGTAAATCATCATCAATTTTTTTATTATTCATTAAAGAAACATTAATCATAAACCTCTTTGGTATTCATGTGGATGTAATATGTAGTTCCAAAGGAATTATGGATTAAAGGGGACTTAAGCTCAGAACACTCAGTTCTCTATGAACATGCTGTGTTCATTATGTTAGATTTAGTGTGAACTATTTTCTTCAGTATTATTAGAAAGGAGTAATGGTTGAGTTTCGCATTTATTTGAAAGTGATTAAAGCGAAATTTTCACCTTGAATAAAACAGCAGCAACATATTAACAATTTTTATCATGCCCACAAAAGAAATCTCTTCTCAAAAGAAGGGAAATAATCCTCTGAAATCTACCTGCAGCTGATTATATTAACCAGTGCGAAATATGCATTTCCACCTCTATGTTTTTTTTTTTTTTTAAAAAAAAACTTTACCCTGTTGAGGTTCTTAATATCTCCGCTACTCACATGCACCTAGGGGTAGTGTTAGGATCATTGCACATTCACTCGTCTGTTTCTGACTTCTGAGGGCCCTACATTAATATTCTGAGACTCATTATTGATGTAAAAACTAACTGGTTTATTGAACATTGCACGTCTGGCCTCATGTCTGCATAGTACTAATTAAAAATCACAAACTTCTTTACAGCAGGAAGCTTTGTAAAATGCGGTGCGGATTTTTTAGAGGATTTAATCCCATTTCTGTGTATATAAACCAGAGGGCATTTCCTAGGCACTTTTGCAAGTTTTAGAAGTATTATTTACAGAAATAATTCTATGATGAGTATATTAGGTTGGATTCTGCTCAACCTACCATTTTACGCCACAGTACTAAAGAAATTAGCTCTAGGGATGAGAGGTCTGATGGTGAGAAATTAGTTTATCCCAGGAATTGTGAAGGTGTGGGTCACGGTGGACCTTGTTGCTGCCCCTGAACCTACCATGCAGTTGATAGCATTTACTTTCCAAACCACTCACCACATCTGAAGGGCAGAAAGTCCTCCAGATGCCTGGAGGTCGGCTCGTATTTCACCACTGAGCTTTTCCTGTTTGAATGGAGTGTTACATTAAGACCTTTATGAGATGGCATATAGGGCCATATTTTATCAGGCAGTGGACTTCTTTTCATTTTGTATTAGCAAAGTGTGCGTAATCCTAATTAAGAAATAAGTTAATCCTAATGTCAACTGGCATAAATCCTGTGAGGAGGAGTGTTTGCATTTATGGAGTACTGAAATGTATTTGCTTGTCTTTGGTCTCTGTTTCGACCTTGTTCCTGTGCAGCCTAATCTAAGGTCAGGAGAATCATAGAATGGTTTGGGTTGGAAGGGACCTTCAAAGGTCATCCAGTCCAACCCCCCCTGCAGTGAGCGGGGACATCTTCAGCTAGAGCAGGTTTCCCAAAGCCTCGTCCAACTTGACTTGGAATGTTTCCAGGGATGGGGTGTCTACCCCTTCTCTGGGCAACTTCCCTCATTGTAAAAAATGTATCCCTTGTATTTAGTCTAAATCTCCCGTCTTTTACTTTAAAACCATCACTCCTTGTCCCGTCACAACAGACCTTGCTAAAAAGACTGTCCCCATCTTTCTTAGAGGCCCCCTTTACTGGAAGGTCACAGTAAGGTCTCCCTGGAGCCTTCTCTTCTCCAGGCTGAACAACCCCAACTCTCTCAGCCTGTTCTCATAGCAGAGGCGCTCCAGCCCTCTGATCATTTTTGTGGCCTCCTCTGAACTGAGGACTCCAGAGCTGGATGCTCACCTCCAGGTGAGGTCTCACCAGAGAGGAGTAGAGTGGCAGGATCACCTCCCTCAACCTGCTGGCCATGCTGCTTTTGATGCAGCCCAGGATACGGTTGGCTTTCTGGGCTGTGAGTGGACATTGCTGGCTCATGTCCAGCCTTTCATCCACCAGTACCCCCAAGTCCTTCTCCATAGGGCTGCTTTCAAGCACATTTTCTCCTGGCCTCCCAGATGCTCCTTAACCTTTCTGCTTCCTCTCGCAGCTCTGCCACCAGACTGAGCAGATCCTCCCCCTGCTCACCCCACACACAGCTGTTCTCAGTGCTGCCACCCAGTACTAGGGAAAGGCTCCGGCACTCCCTGCAGCCCGAGACCTGGACAGCGGCATGTTTTTGCGGGAGCTCCATCTGGGTTGCCACATCCATTCTGGTGAGCGTAGAGAACATGGCTTTCTGCCAGGCGGAGACCATAGCTGAGCTCTTTCAGAGCCGGTTATGACCACCAATGGCACTCACCTCTAGAACAGGCAGAGGTTTCAGTGTCCTTCCCTTCCCGTGCGCCCCACCACGTAAACTGACATGCCAGGCACTGTTTGCCCGCTCTCGTCATGCCGTTCCCCAGGGGCTTCTGTTACAGGTGTGGTCATGGTCACCCTGGCCATGCCCAGGCCTCGCCAGCCTCTTCCATGAGCACTGCTGGTCCTGGCACTTCACTCCTCCAGTGCTTTCCCACCTCAGGAAAACCCTGAACACTGAGATCTACTGCTCTGCAGCAGGCTGGGCTGGCTCTGGAGCAGCTCCCCTTGGTGACTGGCATCTTTCACTAGATCAGATTGCTCAAAGCTCTGTTCAACCTCCTGACCCTGAACGCCTTGAAGAGTTGGTCCACTGCCCTTGTAAATGTTCAGCTTGTTTGGTGGAGTGTCATGAGCTGTCTTGTACTTGTCTAGACGTTGTTTAGACTCCTCACCTGTTCTTCTCATCCCCAGTGCAATTTTTTCTAAGTTCTTCAGGAAACTGTTGAAGTTTCGGAGGTTTTTTTATGTTTATGAATTCTGAAGTGCCAAAACTTCCCGTCTCTGTTCCTACCATCAGACACTCAAATTCCCTACCACAGCTGTGGCGGCATGGTCCAACTTAGCTTCACACCACTAAAACTAGTTTTTGGTATTTTGTTGCATTAAAGAATGAAAAAAAATAAAAAAAAGGCTTTGAAAACTACATTATTCAGAAACGGGAATAAAATTGCAACAAAGCAGAATTAACTCCAATTAAGGTTCCAAACAATCCCTTTACCCTGCCCCTGAGCCACAGTCTGGGCTGACAGGATCCCCTTTCAGCATGAGTTTCTCCGTGGTAAGTGCTTTCCCCTCTGCCAGGCCCTCCTCGTGTCCGCTCTGTGCTGCTCCCAAGATGATGGTGACCCAGTTCCCCGCAGAGGGGTTGTGAGAATCCTGTAAGTACGTGCTGGCTGAGGCCGGGGGCTGTTGCTGCGCAGGTGCCGTTACCACCGCGTGTCACTGGCTTCCACTAATGCGGTTAGAAACGTGGTGTGCAATTTTTTCCATCCTCCGCCCTCCTTTGCAGAGGCACTCAGAAGAGAATTGTAGATTTTCTCAGAGAGCTTTTGGGTTTGTTCTTTGATGAGTGGCTTTTTGTAAGGACAAATCTCGGTTTCAAGTCATCCGCTCAGGGTTACTGGGTTGACTGAAGTGGCTTCAGCGGCAGGGAGCAATACGAGCCTGTGCTCTGGAGGGTGAGATTTTTGCATGGCTTCTTGCAGATACAGGTGAGAAGGGAGCTGCCCCCAGGAACGGCTTGGGACAGGGGACAGAGCCAGATCAGCCCGAGAGGGAACACTGGTGGGAGAAAAGGGGAAGGCAAACCCCTTTCCCTGCCACTCCAGAGCACTTTGAAGCCTGGATTCTGTAAATGTTTTTATGTAGAATGAAGATGGCTGTGTAAGGAAAGCTATAGCACTAAATACCTTCAAATAGTGTCTTCTTTAGTCTGTAGGGAACCTTTATGTGCAGCAGTCACAGCTCCTGCTAGAAATCAACCCCTTTATCTCTTTTTGTATCAAGCATGGTGCAGGAGGATAGAAGAGTTTCTGCCGGCTCATGTGGCACGCATCATCGTGTTGCTGAGCCTCTCGCAGTTATTAATAATGAATTAGTCTTCACAACACAAGTATAAGGAAAGGTGGTTAGTAGTGTCGGTTTTGGTTTAAAAGAATGGGAGAAGTGAGAGATGAAGGGAGCTGGTCAGGACTATACTACACCAGAACCTGCAAACTGAACGTGGGTTTCCCGAGTGCTATGCCAATGCCCCAGCCAGTGGAAAACCTTCGCATTTCTTTTATTACTAACTTGCCCTGAAGAGTTTTTGTTTTCTTCTTATTCCTTTCCCCTTTCTTTCCCTCCTGTCAGCGCACAGCACAGAGATCCATGCAAGCACAACTTTGTATTCTACCAAAAAAAATTGAAAGGCCTCAGGACACACTGTATTTTCAACAGAAGATGCCATTTTGCAAGACAAAAATCATGTTGCCGTTACTGAAAATAGTAAGAAAAAACATCGTACCGTGTATTGCAGCATTCCGTGTTGCTGAAACATGCATGTCTGTCCTTTTCTTGTGGCTACTACCTCTTCTTTTGTTCCTGCTGTTTCCTCCTCTCCTTCAGATCACATGCTGGTCAAAAGCTACTTGCTTTTTTGTGCATCAGAGAAAAAAAAATAAATAAAGGAATGGGATTTTTCACTGCAGGTTTGTGATTGCCCGTAGTGTGGAAGGCTGCCAAAGGGGAGCGTTCATATGCTCAGGGACTGCTGTTGATGGTGTGAGCACTTGCATAAGCTACCTGGTAAGCTGTGGGCTAATGCTAACTTTTTTTTTTCCAGGGGAGTGAGAAGATAGGCAACATTAATTTTCACCTGAATTAGCTCTTTTGAGAGCAATCCAAGAGCTAGTCTTAAAGCAATCATCAAATCAGAGCAGCTGATGCTGCTTTGCTGTTCCACAGTCTGTTGGTGGACCCAGGAGAACTGTTGTCCTGCTCTGAGGGGGATCTTCAGGCACTGTGTTCTGTTACAGGCTTTTAATCAAGCGTTTCCATCCCCTGCTCATATATATCGTAGGCGAGGAGGGAGAAGTGCCCAGATACCTTTGATATTCAGCCAGGATAAACTGGAGTAACATCCAGGCTGCTCTACGAGTGTCCTAAGCAGCAGCAGAGCTGCGGCAGGGAGATGTAGGTGTCTGTACCTGCACTGAAGTGTACCCCAATTTATGCCTCGAGGAGCTTTACTGTTTTCTGGAAGGATTGGGATGGGGTTTCTCTTGAAGTAACAAAAGAGGATGACATGCCCAGGACTTCCTCTGCACAGCCCTCTGCTGCGCTCCGAACACTGCCATCTTTTCAAGTGCTTCTCACTATTACTAGGAGCAGCTGTGTTTAAAACCAAAGTGAGAAACTCTCCTTTCAGCCTCTAGCCAGGGTGCTGTACCAGTGCTGTGATTATCGGGAGAGGAAAAAATACGCTGAATGAGTGAGTGAGGTGTTAGAGCCAGAGAATCCCAAAATGTTAAGAAAAAAGCATCCTTGATGAAGGATTTTTACTGGGCGTGGTGGGAATTTGCTGTAGGGTAGAGTAAATCTTGTGGGTAATTGGGCTGTGAATGGGAGCAGAAGAGCTCGATTGCAGCCCAAGGCTCTCACCTAGGGCTGCTGCTCTGGACCCCCTTCACACCTATTGAGTTCAGTGGCACAAAAGGGTGGCCGGTGCCTTTGCCGGGAAGGGTCCGTAATGAATAAACATCTTCATTTTAAATCACTGTAGGCTCCTGATTTACATTTCATTTCCAAACACAGTTATCCAATTTTCAGTTTAGGCCCTCTGAAGTGTGGAAAAATAGAAGTAAACTGCAGAACAAGGGAGAAAAAAAAAACCAAACTTTAAAAATTGCTAAAATGATGCACAAAGAGAGAGAGAAAATGACCTGTGGTTGGGCATCCAACAGTGCAAAGAAATTCTAAAGTAGTTTACTTTGAAGTACATTTCAGTCAGAGGGATTTTCTAGCGGTAAAATCGGGCACTTAGCAGGGATTGCATATAATTTCCACTCCATGCCAGTATAACGCTTCAAACATAATGATTCTTTTTCCATTCAGCACCACTAACTAAAGCCCTTGGTCATTAATAATGACTCATTCTTCACCTGCACTCTTTGAACTACATTTGTCATCTATTTCCCAGCCTTTAAAAGAACTTAACCTGACTCTTCTTTTTGCTTGTCTTCCAGTTTCTGAGTCATTTGCTCTACAAATGACACACCTTAGAATTTGACATTTACGTAGGACACTGGACCTTAAGTTACAAGTGCTTTTAGATTGCATTTGTCTTAATCTTCAGTGTTACTGTTATATACGACTACATTTTACTACATTATTTAGTTTGATCCTCCCGTAAGAATATCAGAGCAGGAACGGCAGAGGTGCGGGACTGGGGAGGAGGTTGGTATGGTGTCTCCAGCACCAGAACTTCCTGCCAGGTATGAGGTGGAATAATTCACCTAGAAGACAGCCAATCTGTCAGAAAAGCTCTTTGGACACTAACAAATTTTCACTGAAAATCTGCAGTTGGCGTCTGTAAAATGACCTAGTTTAACATGCAGTGGAGGCAGCCAAGCAGAAGCTGGTAGCACCCAGTCATCAGCGAGGAGTGGAAGCGTCTTTCCTAGTACGTGAAATTCCGCAATCTGAACACTTGGCAGTTGTGGTTTTCCTGGCTCTGTTAATAACCTGGGTGTAACAGGAGGTTAAAGCTGTTTCAGCTCATATCCTTCTATACATTTAAGGGGTGGCTGAAACCATGTACAGAGTGACAGCGATAGCCCTTGCGCCTGCTTTCTACTCACATCTTTAGGAGCTGTGACGAGTCCAGTCTGTAATGCCCTCAGAAACGGCAAAGTCCTCTGGTCTACCCAGCAGCTGCAAACCTGTTTCGTAGAAGAGAGATTTCCGGCTGGAAACATTGTCTATGATTAACATAAATTCTGTTAGTATTGGTGTTAGTTTCTGTTTTAGCCTGAGAAATGACTTCTGTTTTCCCGATGACGCCGGTTGTGCAGCACTCGCAGTAACCGTAAGCAGTGCTAATGAGGGAAGCGAGCCTTGCTCCCACCAAAACCGCTGTAAGTTTTGTCAGTGACCTTCATGTCAGAAAGAGCTGGCCCTCTTACAGAATTCAAAAACAAACCAAAGCTGTAACAACCATGGTATTTTCCTCCGAGAGTCATCATTTTGTGTTTTCTTTTCAGGCCTTCTGCAGAACGGTGACTAACCTGCAACAGATGAAAGCTAAAAGAACACGGTTAGAGGCAAAGTGAAAGGTAGTTGTGAACGTGTGGTTGGTAGAATTATGTTTAAGAATGAAATATAAAGGTGTTGGAAAGATGGGCAACCAGTACAAACCAATGTACTATAAATTGGAAAAACGTCACAATCAAATATTTATGCCTCTCTTTGCAGCGTTTGAAAAATTAAATTATTAAAAGCAAATATTGTGGCAAATAGGTTCCCATCAATCTCAATAAAAGGTACGTTTGCCTATCTCCATCACGGTATTACTTCTTTGCTTTCAGACTTTTAAGATTGAAGAGAACAGTAACAAACTCCAGTAACAAATCAAAGCTTTTCAATGTAATTTACTTGGTGAGTGATTTCTAATTGATTCAGACTGATGGGGCTGCATAGTTTGATGTATTGCCGAAGCAAGAGATACTTTGGACGAAGTGAATTTATAAGTACCTCCTCTCCTCAGAAAAATAGCTGCTATATTTAATTGTGTCAGTTTTAGCTGCAGCGATGTTCCTGCCTGCCTATCTGTGCGGACCCTGAAGACCAGAAAGCCGCGGAGCGGCGTGTGCATCTCGCAGGAGCCCCGCTCTTGTCGCACAGGGGAGCGGGGAGCCAGCTCCCGCGCCGGATCTCGAGCGTGGGGACTCGGACACAATGTGCGTTTACTCCGTGGCAGCAGCCTGGTGTGCGTGTACCGCTCGCTCCTTTTCTCTCTCTTTTGGAAAGTGTGGTTGCTTAGCAACGTAATTTAGTCACCTGCAGGTCAGGGTTCAGATCTTGTTAATGTCATTGTGAATTAGGAGGAGGAAATGACTTTGGGGGTTTTACAGCTTCTTTGTGACATTGCTGTTAACCAAGAGGTTCGTATCCTGTTTGGTGGAAAACCTTCCATGACTGCTTGGGTTTTCTCTGATTATTTCCATACGTATTCTGCAATACCTCTAAAGCAAGGAGGGAGAAGGGGAATATGACAGAAGATATGTTACCTGATACATACGTTGTAGATGTTAAAGGTCAGAAGCGGTGCTTTGCACCCGATGACAAACTGCTTCGTTTTAGGGCAAATTAAACCCCAGACTTCAGAAAGCATTGTTCCAGTGTCAGTCCCGCTCTGTCCTCTTGTCTTTCCCCAGAGCACAGTCGGGGAGGCTTTCAGGAGAGCGGAAGCAAGTTTCCCTCTGTGCATTCTTGCCGCTTTATTTCCCATAGCAGAAATCCCTGAAGGCTGATGCCTCAGGGGAGCAATCTAAATTTAGCGACTACAAAATTCATCTTGAATTTTTGCTCCAATACATTTGCAGCCTCTCAGATACCGTCTGACTCTTCCTGCTTCAGCCTGGTGTAATAAGAGCTTCGGCCCTTCCCTGCTGTACCCCACTCTGGTCAGACGGAGAGGTTTCCCAAGACCACTTGTTTAGTTTCCCGAGGAGGATCCAAGGCACCCCAGCTGATGCAGCCCCAGGTGCTGAGAGCCTTGAAGGGCCATTCAGGCTTGGAGAAGTGCGTGCTCTAACCTGCCCGGGTGCCTCTGGGGATGCTGCACACCCATCAGATCTGTTCAGAGCCGGGAGGATGGGGCTCTAGTGCAAGGTTGAGGCTCTGCAAAGGCTCGGAAGAGCAAGTGGGGTTTTTGCATGTTCTGGGTGTGAAGGAAAGGCCTTGCCATTTTGATAGAAATATTTGTGCAGAGCTGTCAGCAGGGTTTTTCCACTTCATTGGCCTAACCAGTTGAAAGGAAAGTATGCATGCATCCATGTGTACGTATACATGTATCTAGTGTGCGTGTTCTTAATATTATGAGTGAAGATCCACATTTGATCTGAACTTGAACACTTTGGTCCAAAATTAAGTATTTCATTTCGTTTTGAAGGATGATAAAACACTTTCTATTACCATTTTAAAATAGGATATTCAAATCGTAAGTAGAAGTCTCACTTAAAAATAAAAAGCCATAACGTTTTCCTTGGAAAAGAACATAATTAAATATTTTACATGTACTGGGAACATTTCTTCATTGTTTGGAACGAAAACAGTTTTATCAAATTCCATCTGAATTCATGGGTAACTTCAGTCCTCCTAAAACAGCATTTCTTGGCAAACACATTATTCACCAATTTTTTTAGCCGAAGCTTGCGTTTGATTTCCTGACCGAATCTGTATGCTTGGCACTTGTCTCGATGGTTTGAAACCCGGTGCTAATGGCTGTGTCCCGCTGAGGTTTTCACATACGCGTTGTTTCACATGGGCTTTGTGGCTCGATTGTAAGCCGTGCGAGAAGCCGCAGTTGTGTTCACCGCTCACAAACACTAGTAATCCCAGGATCATTTGCATGGGTGATTTGTGGGCTGGGGTTCATTAATCTTCTGCTGTGACTGTTCATTATTTGTGCTATGTGACTGGTCAGCTAAGACATATGGGGCCAGATTGCCAGCTGCTGAAAATCAGCGTGGCTCCGCTGATGGATGAGGGCAGGCTGGTTCCCGTCTGTGACGGATTGGATCCCGGAACAGAGGGGCTTCCTGCTTGTTTGCCGGGCTTTGAGGCAGGCTGCGCTCATTTTTGTAATGTATGAGCTTCTTCGCAGGTGAAATCCACCTGTGAAGCAAGCTGTCTGCTGATACCTCACTTATGTAAACATTTGGGATCTTGTGAAAAAAAACCCCTGTGAGCACATGTTTGCAAACAGCAGTTAAAAAGGGCGACCAGTAAGTGGCGGAACTGAAAAAGTCACTTAGAAAATCTTTTATTTTTGTTCAGGTGAGTCCCCAAGTGTAAAGCCCATCATTTCTTGGGCGGCTGTTTTACTATGCCATCTTGAGATGCAGACCATGTTCTTGACTCCGCTTCCTGCAAAAGCTTCAGTAGAGACCACGGTACTATGCAGCGGTTGTCCTAACGCGTAAAACCGGAGTAATACTATAAACCGTTATTTGCAGGGATTGATGCAACCAGCACCAGTGATTCAGGGAAGAGCTGTTTAAAAACTGATGCTGGCAAAGGCCCAGTGCCATACTGCCAGCTTGTAGTGAGCTTTGCAGGGGGAACTCCAAATCACTGGCAAAGGGGACCTTTACCGACTTCTCTGTGTTTTCATGCAGATTTGGGTGGGCAGGAGCAGCTCTGTGAAGCAGAAATGTCTTGTGGCTCTGCCTTCATATGAATTAACTCTAGAAATATTTCAGAGTCATCGCCTAACTCAGACCCTTACAAGGTTGTTGGCAAGTGAGACACAAATCACTCGTGGAGCTACCATCAGGGGTGCTAACTGAGACTCCTGTTGCAGTGAGTAGCTGGTGAGATAGCAGAATGGCAATTAAAACTGCGAGGAGGGGGAATATTGCCTCCTCCCTTCCTTCTGGGTACCACTAGCGTTACCATTTTAGGCTGATACCTGGATTTCTCAACCTCTACCTGTATTGTGCCGATCTCCAGCAGCACCTTTAATGTACGGCAGACACCAGTGAACCCAAGACCGCCCTTAACCCGTGATAGAGGTTATACACTTAGAAGCCTGTGGAGGTGGAAGATTTGTATTGTTATTGCTTGTTCCCCATCCCTCTCTACCTCTTCCCTGACATCTGACAGGGAGATTATGGCTGATAAGAATATTTGGCAGTTAGGGGAGGTGAAACTCTGAAAAATTCTGGAAATTTTTAAATCCATGGATCTCGAAATGCTTTCTAGACATTGACTGTCACAACTGGTTTGCTGGTTAAGTGTAAGGCTGGGGAAAAGGGAAGTTGCACGGTTTGCCAAATAGTATGTGGAAAATCAGTAGCAGAGCTCAAAGTAGAAGCCAGGAGTTTTTTCTCCATCCCTCCGCTCCTTCTCCAGGCAGTACACGCTGCTCTGTGATCTCATTTGCAGAACAGTCAGGTGCCCAGTAGTGACTAGCTAAAACTCTGTACCCTGATAACTCCTCATAAAAGCTAAGTCAATTGACACACACAACAGTAGAGCGAGGAGCACATCAAAACAAAAGTCACCCTGAACAGCTAGATATTTTGGTTTTAATCATGAAGTTTCACTTTACCCGGCCACTAGAGATTTGAGGGTTCAAACAAAAGGAATAGCGTGTAGATTTTAAAAAGGCTTCATATATTGTTTTATCGATGGTGCATTGTCTCAAAGACACCCAAACCTGCCAGCAGCCCAGCTCTGTAAGACTGTCGTGCTTAATGTTGGTGGCTAGGGACGGGTTTTCTGTGAGGGCAGAAGTCCCTGGTTTGTGTTCTTTACGTGTGCCTCGTGCTCCAGGGCACCCAGAGTTAATGAAACCACGTGAAAATGACATGGTTAAAAACAAACTTCTCTGTAGGCAAAGTTTCCTTTATTTTTCTTTGTAAAGTTTGGAGAAGATAAACCAGTTTTGTTTTGTTTTGTGTTTTCCTTAAAAAGAGAACCAACAGGGCTTGAAAGGGAGGAGATCTGTAGAACTGTCAGCAGAATCTATAAAAGAGAGTCTCTGGGAATCCCATCCACCTCTCCGGTTGCAGGCAAATAGACATGGAAAATAACACATCAAAACTACATTTCTTAAATATTTTATACATAACATCCAATGTTCCAGCTTTCACAAGAATGCCAGATAGCTGGTACTTTCTTTAGTGTTTTATATATGATACTTTAAAAACATCTGAAATAAGTTTATACCTTGCTTCAGCCACCTCTGGCAAAGCGTCACAGTCAGCGCTATATGCCGTTCTGTTGTATACACTTTCTTAAAGGTAGTGGCAATGTAAAGCTGGAGCCTCTCTCTCCTGAAGTACCTGTTCTTCAGCTTATACGAGTCCGTTCTTGAGCTTATGTTTAGGACTGTGATAAGTTCCAGTGGCAGAACTACAGTCAAGTCTCAGATGACCCTGGTTGACCAAGCAAATATCCTAAGCTTCAGGAGGTACCTTAGACTGAAAATGGATTTGGTGTGAGGTTACTGATTTGGTGAAAATGTAAATGTCACCGAGGAAGGCTGGTGTCATGCCTGTACTGTGGCCATAAGTCCATAGCGACTGCAGATGTGAATGGGTGAGGTCAAACACAGGTCTGAAATACGGGATTCCTTGTTCAAGAACTGCTATAGAATAGTAAAACGTAACGCTACATTTTAGCTAATTTGGCAGCATAAATCCAGATTAAATCTTTCTATATGTCTTAATTAACTGCAAGGTTGCTCTGTGCAAGCACAGTTTGTACATACGTATGTACACAATATGTACATATTTGTGTGTGATTGGCACAGAGATCAACCATGCCAAGTTTAAGTAAACAGGAGCATACCAACTCAAACGGGATGTTTGCCCAGCGAGGCAGCATAGCTCTTGCAAACAGGAAGTTACTTCTTCATTTTCACTGAGAAAATCTTGTTTGCTTAGTGTCTTCCCACACCAGGAGCCCTGCAGACTCGGGTCTTTACAGTGCTCTAAACGAATCTGTATGGATGCAATCAAGTGTATTGTCAGGTACCTCGGTTTTACTTGCTGGTATAAAGACACCTGCAAGGTAAAGCTTTTGAGATCTGGCTGTCTCAGTCAAAACCCAAATGATTGCAACTGTTACTCAGTTAGTAGACCAGAAGATCTGCTCTAGAGCAAACCTTGACTTTCTTATTTCCGTTATTTGAATTAATGGGGTGTTTCTGAGAGATGCTGGAGAGACCGCAGTGGAGCTCAAAGTCCGTTATCCATCCCATAGCCCATCCCATACTTGAATTAAAGCTGTAATTTGCCTTTCTCGTTATAAAATCTTGGTGTGTGTTTGTCAGTGTATTCACAGACGTGACTCTGAAGTACTCTTCTTTCCTGAAGAAGATACAACATGTAAGGGCTGTTTTCTAATATTCCCTCCCCATGTAGGACAGGAGGGGTGAGGGTAGGAGAGTTGCCTGCAAGCTGCCTTCACTCTGCCCGCATTTCAGACTCGTGCAGGGGGACCCGTGTAGCCTTGGCTGACTCAGAGCAACCTCACAGGCCACAAGAGACAAAGGAAATTCCACAGAGACACATCAGTGGAACTGATTAAGGTGGTAATTTTCCTTGTGGTTGTGCCTAGACCACAGTAGCTACTTGGAGCAACAGCTCCGAGAACTGGCAACAGCTTTCAGTCAAGACCCAGACTCGTGAACTACAGAAGAACTGAATGATGCAGAAAATGTTTAAAAAGGTGCAAAGAGTTTTCTGCCAAGCACCTTTAATCATTCCATACTTTCTTCTCTCGCTAAAACTGTTTTCCTACGGTCTCTGGCACCGTGGGTTGTGCGCCCGGCTGGCTATTTCTGTGGGCAGACATCACAGCTCCACACAGCACAGAAGGCAGAACGTGACTCACCTTGAAATAGAATCTTAAAAACAGGATTTCTGCAAAATTGTTTTGTCCTGTCCAGGTTATGGCAGACTGCAGCAGAGGATGATCACTGCTGTCTGGAGCTGCTCTGCAGTGGAAGAATCGAGGAGACCACGGTGTGCAGCGTTTTATGCTGGCTTTGGACAGATTTGCTACCTGGACTTCTTTGTGTCTGACTTCCAAGTCTGCCCGTACATCCCTTTGGAGAACAGCTTGCAGGAGTAGAGCAGCCAGGAAGCAGGTGAAGGATCACTGTCTGCTGAAGCTCTTTTAGCTTTCTTTCTAAAACCCCCAGGGAGACAAGGGTGATGTGGGATCAAAAGCAATAATGGAGGAGCATTTGCAGGGGTTATTTTTTTTTTTAAGATGAATTCTTTGGTTAGAGAGATTTATTTCTTTTTTCTCCAGCTGCTGAACTGAAATCTAAACGTCAGTGCTGCAGAGCATTGCAAACCTACTGTCCAAATGTCCCAGCCATTTCTTGCCTTGCCTTTTCTTACCCTATCCAGGTAGGAATACTTCCCATAAACAAGTGCACCCTTGCCAGCCTCTCACACACAGGCACTTTCAAACCTCTTTATAGGTTTAAGAATACAGCATCCAAGAGCTTAACACGCTATTGCTTCAGAGAGCAAGCAAAGCTTCCATCTGTCTCTTCCTTGCTTCTCACTCCAGATGACAGGAGAATACTTTTTTCTGACCCAGCTCTTCCCATCTTTTACCCTCTAAAGCATTAGTTAGAATTAAATGTCAGTGTGTTATTCACATGAGAAAAATAAGGTAATTTATTTAGATGCCTGTATAGTAGAACAGCATGTTAGAGGAGGTAGCTAACCGAAGGACAGTTCATGTCTCTGAAAGAACAGAATGTTTATTTAAGCATTAAAAGGAGGTAAAAAAAAAAAAAAGAATCTGCTTTCCCCTTTACGTGCAGCTTCGAGAAGGTGGAGTGTTCTGTGCTTAAGAGTCATTTTGTCAGCTGGCTGGCAATGTGTTAAAGATGCTTAAATGCAGGAGAGCAGAGCTGTGGTGACTTCTCCCCTAATCAAACAGCATGGCAGGGAGAAAAGCACAGATATAATTCTGAGGCTTTGAAATCAACCCACCTGCGACAACAGAGGCTGCAGTTTCACCTGTAGCTGAGAGCGATACAAACAGTGTTCTGCATTCAGCCGATCTCCCTTTTGAAGAAACTGCTGTTGCAGCAGTCTGGAAGTAACGCAGCCAAACGTCGGCACTGCTTCTTGGGGTCTTCCTAGAGAATAGGGGGTCGTATTAATTTTAATTCTTTTTTTTAAATAAGAGACTCCTGTAGTTACACGATGCTGTCTTTAATTACTGTGAAAATCAAGTACCTATACAGCATAGCTTGGCTTTCCCACTGGACCCAGAAAGGGTGAATTTAAGAGGGAAAGCAGCTGAGTTTGGCTCACAGTCTCTGTCACGGGTTCTTTTTCTGGTTTGTACAACTGCACCAATGGCTTCTCTGGCTGTAAGATTGGTCTTTGGGGGAATTCTTGCCTGGGCTTTCAGAGGGAACCACACCTAAGCCTTGAGAAATCGCCCTCCCCAAGCTTCACCCTCTGAACTTTGAAACCTGCCCTTCAGAGAGAACATCTTTAGAACCTGATGGTGGGCTAGGGAGAGATAAAGGGGCAAAGAAAGACTCTCCTGAAATGTGCCTCCTTTGAAGTAGCAAGAGAGGTGATTGGATGGATGAGAATTATCTTTCCATTCAGGATCTTTACTTGATGAGTTTGAATTTAATATAAACAAGCAGCACACTTGGGTTTGCTGAGAGCTGCCAGTATTCTCTTGGTGCATGGAAAGGGCAGGAATTTTTCTTTTCATACATCATTTACAAGTAACTACAGTGACTCCACAAAGTCGGTACAACTCCCTAACACAAAGCAGAAAAACGTACAAAGAAAAGAAAAGCATATTTTGTTGCTGGTTTTTAAATAGAAGGTCTCTTCAGGCAGAGTTCAGCTTCATTGGGGTGGAATCAAAGGGCCGATACATAGGAATTTTTTTCACCTTCTGGAATTTAGACATTTGGCTTTTGTGACAATTGTCGGTAGTCTTTATTTATGGAACAATGCCTCATATGAAGATAGCCAGGTAATTTGGTATTAGCTTATGAAAAGCCCGTTTCTAAAGCAGTGGTACTGGAATTTTCAGCAGTTTCAACAGAGACCATTTGCCAGAACTTCAAAGAAAACTGTTCTTGAACAAACAGCGATTCAGAATAGAGCTGTGTTTTCTGTAACCTGGGGAGAGGAAATTTTCACCGAGAGGTGAAAATCAGTGAAGCAAAGCTTCAGACCTTTTGAGCACAGTCCAAGCACCTCACACCCCCATCTCACATGCCAGAGCCACATTTTCCTCTAGCAGCCAGCCTCAAAGCACTGTCATTCCTGCAGCTCAGAAATTATTTTCAGATCAGGCTGAAAGCCAGTCTTCCCACCCATCCTCACTATTTATTTGCTGGCATGATGACAGGTCCAGCCACTTATGGAGTAAAAATTCAGTTACTCCTTCCATCTGAGACAACATTCATAAGCACAATTTCCTGCTGTGTGGGAGGGCTCCTGTTCCCGTCCCAGATGTCTCTATTATCCCTTCTGACTATGGCATTCCAGGTAGACGAGAAGGCAGATCAGATAGGCTCGCATCCTGCCCAAAAGTGCCCCAAGCTTGATGCTTCATGATTGAGAGATACCAGTGAGTGGAGCTTTGTCCCTACAGCTGAGGCAGTGGGCCAAGCAGATATGGAGAGTATTGAGAGGGGCCAGTCACAGAGACTGGGCAAGGGAGAGATAAGAGGTATCATGTCAGAGAGAGAATAAAAGGAGAATGAGGCAGGCAAAACTCTGCATGCAACAGAGCGGAGAAGGTTTAGAAAAAATCCTTTGTGCTTGTTAAGATTTTTGTAAATCCCAGTCTGCTTGAACATGGGCTCGTCCTTCCGAGAGAGCAAAATGGCTGGCAGAGGAAGAAATGGTTAGAAAATTGCCTTCTTACATTAATTCCCTGGGTAGAAAGAAATTTACTTATAAAGGTATATTTTTTAAGCTCTTCTTATAGGTCTTATCAACTACAACTCTATCTACAAGATTGTGGAAACCACAAGGTTTTTTTTTACTCTCTACTTCTGAGGTTCATTGTCAAGTGCCCACAAAGAGCTTTCACCAGCATGACAGACCCTGTTGCTATTCAGTTGTCCTCCAGATACTGCTGGCTCAGGAAAAATGGATCTCTTGAAAGTGTTCTTTTCCTTTTCTTTATGCAGCTGAGGTGGTGGAGCAGTATCACACCGTGTGACACAAATCACAAAGCGGGTGAGTCCTCCCTTTCCTGCCTCTGCCCCTGGATACGTCTCCTGTTTCGCTAAGGCGTCGTCACATAAGTATTAATCAAAATCGTGAGTGATGTTCACGTATGAGCTTATTATGCAACCGATGTTAACAATCGTTATAAAAACCAGTCTGGCTCTGGAAGTCAGGAGTTGCTAAGCTGCCTGCGATGGGCTGAATTCAAGGCCACGCAATGTCTCTTCTGAATATCTGAAAAAATTAAGGCTGTCTCTCTTAAAACCTTAACTTGGCACATCACTGATCTTGGAACAAGCTGCTCAGGCAACCTTGTCGGTGTAGTTCTCCAGGTTTTCTGATTTTTGTCTTAGTTAGAGCTTTATTTCTGCAGCCCATCTCTTTTAGCCATCAGTATGTAGTATGTCTGAGCTTCTTGCATATCAAAAAGGATATGCACAGAGATAAATTGCCAAGGAAAGACCTGTTCAAGGGGCAGACTTTAAAAGGCATTGAGATGGTAGAGGGGCACACTGAGAGAGGAAATGATCAGAAGAATTACAAACCGACATATGTTTTGGAATTCTCGGTCTTTAAAATCTGCTCTAAGCTCCTTAATTATGGAACAGGTCCACAAGGAAAACCGTAACCTATTTCCCTTTGTTCAACTCTTTCTGGTTGGAAGGATTTATTAAGCTAATGTCAATATTCTTCCCATCAATTGTGGAATGTCTGACTCTTTGTTGAAACAAGCTATTAGCAGCAATAAAAAGACACAGGACTAGAATAATTTGTCTAGAGTTCTCTTGTGTGAAATATTCACAATAGTGTGAAGAAGACAGTAAGTAATATTATACTCAAAGCTTACTTTGGCTCACAGGTGGCAGCAAAATCAATTAACTGCTTCTATCCATAGAAATTTATTGACTTCCACCCATTTTAGAAAGAAATGTGACTTTCAGTTGGTAAAGTAACAAAATGCCTGTCTCGTGCTGTGCAGTGTTGTGATGTGCTGCAAGACGTTCTTGCTGTACTAGCCCCCCTTGACTCTGGGGCAGTGTGCTTCATCTGGTTATTCTTTCCCAGAAGGCAGAACCTCCACCAGTACTGAAAATCTTCCTTACTCGAGTGAGCTGCTAATCTGCATTCTCATTTGAAGTTTCTCGAACTCTGTTGGTTGGCACTGCTACTTTCCTCTGATTACTTTTCCCCAAAACTCAAGTCAGCAAAATTTGCAATGAGTAGCATGAGTCTTATAATACCATGAGCAGTGGGAAAGTGTGTTTTTGCAGATAAGGCGCCCCACACTACTCATTTAACTCAGGATGATCCCCACACTCTGAACCTGGCACCATACCAGAGGATATGGGAGAAGGAGGCCAAGCTATTATAGCAGGTAGATCAGTACACATAAATTGAGGCAATCATTTAATAGGAGCTCAGCTAAACAAGCTGTCCCTCACCTTTTGTTCCTTTATAGATGTTTATGTTACTAATTAAGCTGTGGGTTTAGATCTGCAAAGTAATGAGGCGCTTCCACCTGGTGATGTCAAAATATCTGACTATTTGCTGATACTTTAAATAAAAGCAGGTAGGAGAGCTGGCTGTAGCAATTGACTGGTTGCCTGCAAGAGTTATGTCAGGGTGAGTGGTGGAGAGGCTGGACTGGCCTAGAATTTTAGGAAGAAATGTTGATTTTTCTAGAGGTTGCTGATGGGAATGTTTTCCTGAGAAATCTTACCATGTGGTAGTGTTCCTCACTCTAGATGTCGTATGTATCAAGTCTGCGTCTCGGTTTTCATATGGGAGGAGATTGTGGGTGTCTCTCTTGTATAGTCTAATTAAAATAACTTGCACACATATGTCAGTGTCCCCACTGAGTCTTACGGTATTTAGTTAACTGGGTTTTATTTTGTTGAATGTAGACTGGGACAGGTTTGTGTTTCTAAGCTTTTGCGGCTGCCAGAGTTTTACTTGAATATGTAATGAGTGTGGTATTTAGTAACTATTTGAACAACCCTATGGCAGTGACAAACTGAAATCTAGCATGCTCTGATATTTTGCTTTACTTTTAAATATCCCTGTTTGAATGTTTTGAAGACCTGAGGCTGTGTTTTGGTCTACGTATTTTGATTCTGGACTCCACTTGAATGGGAGACCTTTGAAGAACAGTCCAGGTTTACAGAGCAAAGCTGGCGATGCTATACATTGTTCCTGCCATTTCCATTGCTCCTTCAGACTTTGACCCTGAAACAAAGCCATCTTTACAGAGCACCTGATCATCTAGCTATCCAAGATGAGTTGTAAAACCTGGGTGCTAAACACTTGCCATGAAGTTTTTCAAGGGTTAAGACCATCAGCGTAGATCTGTTAGCCAAATTCTAGTCTTTGTAGCTGAGTTCCTGTGATAGTTTCAGTTATCATGATCTTCACCCTCCCTCATCTCTGCAGCTGCCACGTGACATTTCCTTGCTTGCTTCAGCAGCGGTTGCGGATTACCCAGCTCTAGGTTTAATTCAACAACGAAGGATGTGTTTGGGAAAAACACATTGGTGCTAGAAGATGTTCTTGTTACCTTAATCACACGTTAGGCAAAAATCTGGATCAGCATACAGGAGTGAAATAATAGATTTGCATTTCTGAAAGGATAACATAGCTTTTTGCTAACTATGAAATCCAGTCGGGAAGTGCCATATCAACATATTTGAAATGAATGGGCTATTAACAAAGTAAATAATTAAAGACTGTGCAATAAAGAAGGATTCTTGTATAAGAAGGATTTGAGCAATGGGTTAATATGGCCTGTATCTACTGTTTCAAAGTAGATAAAATAACATAGCAAAAATAGGTGTGATACGATAAAAAGGTGACTACTCAATGACTTAATGTGTGAAAGGAAGTAATGAGAGTGCAGAAATCAATATCATAATATAGATAGGTTAGCATGGGTTCAAGCAATAGGTGATGGAGCTTTTCCTGAATACATCACCTCGTTCAAATCCACATTACAAGGCAAATTCTGCCTTGACATAAATCACTTACTTAATCCCATCGACTTTGGTTAGCAGAATGTGGCCCTGTCTCAGTGATATCTTAAATTCTGTACTGCACTCAAGTGAAAAATTGAGAATGAATTAATTATCTATTCAAATTTTACTTATTTTTATGGTCGCAAACTGATTAAAAACTTCCTGATGATTTTTCACAGTCCCCTATCCAGAGAGGCTTTTCTGGGATGAAGGGAACTGTTTTTTCAAAACTGTTAGCTTTTAGTCTAATACCTGCTTCATGGCTCATGAAAAGTGAATATGAACCTGCTGGATTATTGTAAAAAGAAGTTGGTTTTACTACTGAGCCCCTGATTTGGATTAAAACTGAGTGGTCAGAAAGAATTTTATGATTTACAATCTGTTCCGGATAGGGATGTATTTAAACACAGGATTGAATTTCAGCATCTAAGAGGGAAGAGCAAAGAACAGGAAGGAATGAAGAAGAGTGAAATGTGTCATATCCGTGGCTGTAGCCAAGTTCTGCACCAGTGTAGACAGCTTAGACCGTACTGTAGTATCAGTTTCTGGGCCACCTATTTAGCACATTGAAACTGAGGTATCTTCTCATCCTTTATAAAGATAAACTGTCCACCTCGAGATTGAGACCTGTGAAAAAAAGATTTGTATTGCTGATCTCTGCTAGAGAGCTAGAAAAGGCAGGCTGAATTTAGTTTGGCTTACAATGACTTCAGAACTTGATTTAGTTACCACCTTTTTTCCCCAATAATGCATTCTTTCAGCGTGTAAAAAATGAGCTGCATCAAAGCTGCCACACGAGCATGATGCAGGAAATGGACCTTAATCAATATTTCAATCAGCCACCCGTGGGTGACTGAGAATTGCTAGTTAGGGGTTCTCCCAGGTAAATAAAAAGCTACTTGTTTTCTTTCTTGAAGGAAGAGCTGTCAGGGAGTTTACTTCTTTGGGAATTTCTTATATAAGCTATAGCGTTCTTAATAAAATAAAAAAAAAAAAGTATTCAGTGAATTCAGCTGTAGCTTTCAAAAAAACCAAAACTCTGTTTAATTTTGACTGCTGAAGGGAATGCTAGATGTTTATGTATCAGATCCAAGCTGATATTAAGTGAGTAGAGCCCTATTAATTATCATGGGGCTGAGCTGAGCGATATACACCCTGTGATGATCACACCCACACTTCTGCGGGGAAGATTGGGTTGGGTGTTTTTATTCTTTTGTTGTTCAGAAAGTCTTATCTGAAGAAAACAAGGAGCTGTAGTTTCTTGGCGTTGACACTGCTATGACCTCATCAATTGAACGAAGGTTGCTATGGTCTAACTGCAGAATCTGTTGGGTGATGGATACGGCATCGCCGCTGAAAGCCCGTCATCTGCCAGATACCACGCAGTGATAACTGGAAACCTGCGTTTTCCCTCCCTCCTCCCACCTTCACATAGTACCATATGGTGACTGTTGCGGTCGATGACCTTTAGCACCTATGAGTGTGTCTTCAAACTGTCCTCTTTTATTTGTTAAATCATTGGTTTTTTTCAGCTTCGGGACTTGGTTGCACACCAAATATAATAGGATCATTTACTGCTGTGGATTTCTTCCTAGAAGAACTGACGGGCTTGTCCTTTGAAATATGCCAACAAACAATTACAGGCAGGCTGCAGTTGTCTCTCCGAGGGGAGGAAGGCCTCCCCAAGGCACCCGCTGTGCCAGAACGGTGGGGTCGGAGCTGCCTGCAGGCAGAGCAGGCAGCGTAGACTGTTACCCGGGGCTGGGATCCTGCTGGACACAGCTGGATGGCTCTGCCCGTGCAGGAGAAGAGTCTCGGCGCATGGGGACTGGTTTTATTTGCATCCAGAAATGTCGCGTTAGGCTTTAAGCAGACATTTGTGAGCGTGGCTCGGTCCTGGTGACTGCGGACCGTGGGCAGGATCTACTCGCGTGTTGCCTGTCCACCAGGAGCGGAGTCCCCGTTATATCACACTAACAGCAAGCTGTGAGCACTCAGTGAGGCACACGGTGATTCAGCTAACCGCAACAAAACAGTTTTATGTCGAATGTGTCAGAAATGTGTCACAGCGGTATAAAGGCGCATGTCCTGTGGCACTTTACCAGGGAAGTCAAAAGCAGCATGTGAGGTGAACGGCTGGGGGCTAGCATGGGGGAGGTCCATCTGTGCAGTGCTGGCCAAGGGCAGAAGAGCTTGAGCTTGCTTAGTCTGCTTGTGGATGTCGGCTGAAGGAAGAGCCAGGCTGTGCTGAGCAAGGATGGGGTGTTAGGAGGGAAGTGGAAGAGAGGGAGAGATCTGTGTGCTTCAGTACTTGAGGAGAAGACAAATGACTGTAAAGAGGAGGAATAAAAGTCTGTTTGCTTTAATACAGCTAACAGACACTAGAAATTTTCCAGCTACATTTTACCCATTAATATCTGAGTTTTGCCTTTATCAGTTTATTTAAATGCCAGTAAAACATAAGAGCAAAGCTCTAGTATCTTCCAGCCACATGGCATCTACAGCTTTCCTTGCAGGTTTCTCTGGCTCTGAAACTGGCAGAGATGCCATCCTTCCTGTCCTGCATTTGAGCTATTAAGATCATCCTGAACTGACACGAGAGAGTGTTTCGGCAGTGAAAAAGTCCTGAATCCCTGGGTTTAAGGCTGTCAAATCTCTGAAACTCCTTCAGGGATGTAAACAGCACAGTTATCGCTCATACATGCTATGTGTACGTTGGAGTGTTCCTCCTAAATATCATGTGGGGTTTCCACTTCGATGAAGTGATCTGCCTATACCGTATATAATGCTTTTTTATTCTTTTGGTAGAGTGGTACGAACAGAAGTAATTGTCTAGTCTTTTTACTGCATCATATGAGAAAGCCAGCTGATACATTCCAAGATGCAGAACAAAGAGAAAGGAGGAGGAGAAAGGGATCATTTCTGAAACTCCTATTTCTCCAATGATCTGTCAACACTTTTTTTTTTTCCTTAAAGGAAGTTTGATATCAGTGCCTGTCATGTCCACTACATTGTGCCAGTGAAAAGGAAGGTACTGATCCTTTGATTTGAAATTAAGTAGATCTAGAAGGTTTTAGTTAGAATATAATAAGGTTTTTCACTGGTAAAGAAATCTTGTTTTCTCTGTTCCTGCTCTCTGACAGTTGGTTGGCAGAGAAAGGAGGAATAATAAGTTTTAATTATATCTCCCCAAACAAGCAGATTTGAAAGCAATGCAAGGATTACATGAGAATAAAATCCCTTCAAGCATTAACTGTCGCTGGTAAAAGGATGTGAGATATAATCCTATAAGGTTAGATGTCCAGCATCCTGGTTTAACCAGGACAGTCTAATTTTTAATTTAACGTTCTGTCATCCTGATTATTTTCTTCGGGAGGCTCATGTGTCATGTTTGCCTTTGTGCCATACTCAAGAGTGGCACAATCATGAAAATAACACTTTAAATCATCACGCAGCTTTTCTCCTCCAATTTCATCAACCAGCATCACATGTCAAAACGCATTGAACATCACAAGCCAGGAGAATAGGAATTGTATTATCTTCTGCATTAAAAAGGAATAGATAAGCAAGAGAACAAAGGAAAAGTAATAAAGAGGAGTGGGGAAAATAACTCCAGATCTATACATGCTTTTTTTTCTTTATGAGGATAGATGCCCGTGACAATACACAATACACTTGTCACTTGCTTGTTACATAGAGCTTGAACTAAGCCAGTTCCAAAAAAGCTTCAGGTGCTGTCCCCTTCAGACACTTCTTAGCTGGCAGGAAACTAGTAAGCAAATGCCAGTGGAATAGTTAAGAAGATGGAAACATTTTTTTTTATTCCACCCAAGAGCTTTCAAACTCCCTCAGACAACAGATGGGTGATCCAAATTGGGTCTAATAAAGAAGGATAGATATTTTTTTCTGAGGCTAGAATAAGTTTGGTCAGACTTGAGAGAGTGTTTGTTGTGCTATTGCAATTTTTGTTTCTAGGCTAGAAGCAGAAAAATCTGCTGAAATACAGTTTTGTTTCCAGCTGAAACCAGAACAGTGATGTGAATCACATGAGAAGCGAATCCTTTGTGATTTCTAGGCAGAACAGGTTCAGAAAAACATGTGAACTCCTTCAGGATCTTCTGATCATCCAAGCCTGAGGCTTTGCTTGTCTCATCCCTCCATCCTCTCTCTGAGTCTCATTGCGAGACTCACCAAGTGTTCCCTTTGTCCAGCTTCACTGTTGGGTAAGAACATTCATTACCTCTGAGGAGGTGCCAGTGTTTTGTAGGATGAGATCTTAAAAATACCATGGTCAAGGTAGTGCACAAAGTTTTAATAAGCATCTGACTAGACCACTGGTTGTTCTCTTTTCAAGCCAGAGTTTCTTTTATAAATCGTTTCAGTCTCATGAATGTATTGCTCTTACACCCACATGTTCATCGTTGCTTCACTGAAGTCAGGACTTAGGTCTGTGATTCATTTGGAATTTCCCAGGTGCTCAGAGGCTGTGTGCACAGAGCTGACGTGTCAGCCAGCCTCGAGGATTTCTTGAAGGTCTAACTACTGTACAACTTACTCTCCCCTTAGGGTAGACAATAGTAAGTTGAACAGATGTCTCGTTGGATGAATAGGACATGTCATCCTTAGACTTGGGCCGGGCACGGTGCACAGGGTCTGGCAGTTGTTACATCCTGGCTGCTTTGCAAATAGGCAAGCACAGGATAACGTACAGAAGTACAGTGAAGCACGTTAGTCATGCTGAGGGAGGGTCCTCTGGGAGCTCTCTCAGTGAAAGAAAATACTGCTGCAAGAATTAAAGAGGAGGTATGAACAAAGCATTACCACTCCGCGGAACTAAAAAAGCCCTTTCTTAAGTAAAGAACATTCCTGACCTACTGTGAAGGAGTGAGTAGTCAGTGACACTTGGAAACCGTTGATCCTCGAGCATTCATCCACCTTGGATCCAAAGGTAGAGCAGTGAGAAGGCTGTGTCCCTAAAGCAGTGGAGATCTGTTCTCGCTTCACACAGTTGTGACATTCCAACTGGTGCTGACTGGAATCCTGACCACTTTCAAGCTCTGGTACCTGTACAGCAAGCTGGTGCAGTAAGAAATGGAAGGAGCTCTCTCCATCTCAGCATGGCCACCTGGATGCAGTTACACACTGCACTAGAGAGGGAGAAGCAGCCGGTTACTTGTAGCTGGAAGATAGCAGCAGGAGCCCTTGCGTAAGGTGATAAGGGTGGGACAGGATGGCGGGATGGCCAGGCCTCTTCCATCGTGTCATGTGTTCTGGCAAATGCAATGGTGAAGTATCCAGGGTGGAGCACGGTATCTCTACTGTCCATCTCCAAACAGGATATAAAGTGAATAAATGGCACTGGAATCCATTAATCTCTGTTTCCTCTCCTTTTTTGCATGTTCTGGCAGACTCTTGATAGTTGGGTTTTGCTGTCAATTTTTATCATTTTTATTTTACATCAAAGAATGGGAGAAAGAAGCTTTCTGTTCTGTCTAAGCAGACGAGCTCATGCTTAAACAAGTAAAACCAGACCACTGAAATCTCAGTCTGATGGTAGCCAAAATGACAGGAGACAATCTTCCAGTTGGGCAGGACACCCCCTACCACCCACTATTAATTGTGTCAGTCAAGAACATAACTCAAGATGCTTTGGACCAGATTGTGATCTGAGATACACCTATTTAAATCTGGCATCAATCTTTCCTTCTGCTTCTATATTAATTAATGTCTTGTGGGCTCTATTTCTGCTGCTATATAGTAGGCTGCTTTGGATCCGATTTAGTTCCCTGGATCAGGCAATTTAGTTCTCTTTGAAGTTTTCATTGTGGTTTATATTTGGATGTGCCTTTATATAACTGAGAATTAAAAATGAGTATTGATGCCTTTTTGTTATTATTATGTCTTTGTGATTAAATGCTTGTCTTCAATAGCGGGTTGTAACCCAGGAAGTCCTTTCCAGTTCTGCCTTCCTCTGCTGAAGGCAGCAGGATTCTGGGCCGCGCAGCGTGACGTGGATACAGAGCTGACAGTGTGGTGGCACAGGCAGTGGGAACAGATTTTTGCAGCCAGCTTCAGCTGACATTCCCTGTCAGCCACCGAGGGCGCTGGGCGCAGCAAGGGCAGCGCTCTCAGCCGCGCTGCTGGTGACTCGTCTGTTGCACTGCTGACCGCGCTTTGGCTTCAAAACAAATGCCTCTTCTGCATTCCCCAGCTCCACGCCAGCTCTGAGGCAGAGTCCTGGGGCAGAGTCAACGAGGACAGTTTTGTGAACCTTTAACTACGAAAAGCGCTATGCAGAAAACCAAACACGTATCTCCCAGCCTCGGGCTGGACTCAGGCATGATAGTTTGTATAACCACCAGCAGCTGTTCTGTTGCTGGCTGAGGCTCAATCTTCATGGAAGGCAATGGAGGGAGAAAGATTAAGTAATGCTGCAGGCACAGCTGCATCTATTTTTCCCCCGCTGTAGCATCACCACTTTGCCACTTGGTAAATGAATAGCCTCTGCTGATTCCTTCCCCCCTCTGTGCAGTACAAAAGCAGGACGGACTTGGACGCTGCTCTCCGCCCCAGAGCAAAACAAACGGTCTAACTTGTTAAGAGCCAACAAATGAAGCAAGGCAGTTAAATAAGGCCACAAATCAGTCTGTTTTATCAACATACTGAACTTGGGGTTGTTCCACGTTTTACACCTGTGAAGGAAAGGCGGGCTTCCCTACCTCAGCTCAGCGTGTCCATCATGCAGCACTCCACTGGTATTTCTAAATATCGTTATCAGACTTGGGAGTAGGTTTCCAGCATGTTAAGGAGAGCTCAGGGTACCAGGCGGTGAACTTGGCTGTAACCCGAGCCAGATACCACTCAGACATGACTCTGAGCGTGCTGGATTTGACAGCTGAAGAAGAATCTGTGTGGGATGCATGGTACACTTGGGAATTCACCTCAACAGTCACATTCCCAGTTTCTTCTCCTCACCTGCCCTCCTCCTTGTCATCACTGTTAGCCCCACATTGTGCCCAAGGGCATGGCAGCAGCCCTAAGAAGTTCCTAAGAAGCAGAGCTAAGCTTTGCTGTCCCTTCTGTGTTGGTTGGGAGGTGCAAGGTCACCCCTTCAACAGAAGTCAGCAGCATTAATTAGGAGAAGCCCACAGTACATTTTGTTATGTACAAAGAGAACAACCTTCCTCATGACAAACCTTTGGCTGGAGTAATGAAAATGTTCTGGCAATAGCTAAAAGGAGCAGTGCGTGCTGGGTAGGATGATTTCTGGCTACCCAGCCAAGGTGAAGCTCTGAGTGGCTGGCCAGTGTAAGTCTCCCTTTCTTTCATCCCAAAGAATCCCTTGAGATTCCTGTCCTGATACTCACACCCTAGTTCATCCTCATTCACTGAGCAACCAGATGGCTCAGTGCGACGGTGACACTGCTGAAACCAGTAGTTCTCTTGCCTTTCCCGAGCCAGCGTTTTACCTCCATGTGTTTGCAGGTTTTCAAAACATTTGTTTTACAGATAAGAGTAACCACTTCTCTCTTTCCCTGTAGAGGATGTTGTATCTTTTGCTATCAGGCTGCCACATACGCTCATATGGCACTTCTTTCTTTGCCGATTTGTTTTACCCAGGGGTGAACCCTTTGACTGTAGGAGCTGTTGCTGATTTACCCTGGAGAAGGGTAAATCGGATCCATAGGTCAAGAGTAAGGGAGCATAAGTACCTTATCTTCTATTTACCTAGAGAATGTCATGCTGTTTAGGTGCTAAATAATGAAAATAATAATAAAAAATGTACTGCTTCAGCTGGTGAGGTGTCCCCAGGAAGAGAATCCACCAGAGAGGCACAGAGGGTTGAAGCACGGCACATTGAGCATAGCAGTATTTGGGATGATTAACTGGTACTGTAGAAGGTTGTGGCAGAAGCATAAAGAACATGCTGTGGAAAACAGTGATTCTCTTCCATAAATAAAATAGCATTGTGATCTTAAAGAAGCAGGACTTGGAAACAAGCAGACAATGTAAATAAGTAAGTAGCAGGGGGAATGTGAGAATATCAATCAAGAAATTAAGCCGACAGCATAAATAAGAAGGCAGCCATAGCCTGGGGGGGTGGATAGAAGAACATGAAGTCAAGCAAAGATGTCAGTGGAATAGTCGAGAGAAAAGAGAATCTGTGCTATGAAGACAAATGGTGTTGTGGAAGGAGTCAGAAAAAGTACTTCACCTCAAATACCGAATTCATGATAAGCAGGGCTGGCCAACAACACAAATTAATATAAGTGAAGCACAGGTCACAGTCGAAGAGAGAGTATGGGATCCTTGCCACTGATAAAACTACATTAGCCTCAAAAACTGATTTTGTATTTAAGTCACTGGTTTTATATCTCAGGATTTTTTTTTAAATACCACACACTATATAGACTGTAAATGTGCCTAGGGAGGAATGCATTATGGATATAAAACTGTCAGTTATTCTTTACATTTCTAAAATCCTTCACTTTGAAAACCCATAAATGAACTGTAGGAGGGCATTTTTGAGGCAGGCAGCTGTAATTTTTGTTTTTGCTTTTAAGCTGTATCATTAGCAAATACTTTTCTTTTGCAATTAATAGTCCTTGTGGGATGAATTTGAATATTAAAAAAAGGGGAGTGAAGGTCAAGAGACGTGTGGTAAACTTGGTTTTGTCATTGTCATTTGGGAGCTACCAACCTGTCAGCCTCACCTCTGTGCCTGGGGAGATCATGGAACAGATCCTCCTAGAAGCTCTGCTAAGGCACGTGGGGGACAGGGAGGTGATTCGAGACAGCCGGTATGGCTTCACCAAGGGCAAGTCCTGCCTGACCAACCTAGTGGCCTTCTACAATGAAGTGGCTACACAGCAGTGGACAGGGGAGGAGCTATGGATGTCATCTGTCTGGGCTTCTGTTAAGCCTTTGACACGGTCCCCCACAACATCCTTCTCTCTAAATTGGAGAGGTGTGGATTTGATGGGTGGGCCATTTGGTGGATAAGGAATTGGTTGGGTGGTAATATCCAGAGGGTAATGGTCAATGGCTTGACATCCAGATGGAGATCAGTGACAAGTGGTGTTCCTCAGGGGTCCGTACTGGGACCAGTGCTGTTTAATATCTTCATCAATGACATAGACAGCAGGATCGAGTGCACCCTCAGCAAGTTTGCAGATGACAGCAAGCTGAGCGGTGCAGTTGACATGCCTGAGGCATGGGATACCATCCAGAGGGACCTGGACAAGCTGGAGAACTGGGCCTGTGTGAAACTCCAGAGGTTCAAGAAGGCCAAGGGCAAGGTCCTGCACCTGGGTCAGGCCAATCCTCAGTATTAATACAGGCAGGGGGATGAAGAGCTTGAGAGCAGCCCTGTGGAGGACTTGGGGTACCAGTGGATGAAAAGCTGAACATGAGCCAGCAATGTCCACTCACAGCCCAGAAAGTCAACCATATCCTGGGCTGCATCAAAAGCAGTGCAGCCAGCAGGTTGAGGGAGGCGATTCTGCCACTCTCCTCCTCTTTGGTGAGACCTCACCTGGAGTACTGCGTCCAGCTCTGGAGTCCTCAGCCCGAGAAGGACATGAACCTGTTGGAACGGGTCCAGAGGACGCCACAAAAATGATCAGCGGGCTGGAGCACCTCTGCTGTGAGGACAGGCTGAGAGAGTTGGGCTTGTTCAGCCAGGAGATGAGAAGGCTCTGGGGAGACCTTATTGTGGCCTTTCAGTACTTAAAGGGGGCTGACAAGAAAGATGGGGACAGTCTTTTTAGCAAGATCTGCTGTGACAGGACAAGGGGTGATGGTTTTAAAGTAAAAGAGGGGAGATTTAAACTAGATAGAAGAGAGAAATTTTTTACACTGAGGGTGGTGAGACACTGGCACATGTTGCTCACCGAGGTGGTAGATGCCCAGTCCCTGGAAACATTCCAGGTCAGGGTGGATCAGGCTCTTGGCAACCTAATCTAGTTGCAGATGTCCCTGCTCACTGCAGAGGGATTAGACTAGATGACCGTTGAAGGTCCCTTCCAACCCAAACCATTCTATGGCTCTGATTCTACGATTTGACATGTTTTCTTCCATAAACCGTCCGACATTCTAACTAGTTCTGTTTGGCCCAGCAAGCCCATCTTAGTTCTTTTTCATTAACAAAAGCTGTAGAAAGCATCACCAGTGCCAAATTAGAAGGTGTCTGAAGAGGTGGTTTGTGTTCTTGAGAAAGAATCATGTACGAAAGAGTTATATGTGCAGTGAAAGAAAAAGAAGAGAAACCCTTTATGTCTTCTAAAAAGCAGAGGTTGCTTCTTTGAGGATAACGTAAAAATTTGCTGAGAATAGCAAAAGATAGGATATGGTGGGCTAGACTGACAGAGTACCCCCATGGCCATTGAGAGTAGTGGACACAATTCAGAATTTACTCAAACCCTTTTACGTCACTGAAGTACGTCTTCGTGGGTGTTGGATCATTCATTGGCACCCTCTTGCAGAAACAAGCCCCTCCGTTTTTCTCCAGAACCAAATTTCAGATTATTTTCCCCATCGGAGCCACGTACCATTCACAGCTGTGCTTGGAGACTCTCAAGAATTGGAGAATTATGTTATTTCTTTAGATTTTCTCTTACAAATCATTATTGTCCTGCATTTGCCTTTGGGAAAACGTCAATTAGGTCTACTTTGAGCCTAAGAAATTTCATGACATTTCAGGGCTGGGCCCCGGGGTTCTCTTGTTCAGAATACAAAGCTTGCTAATAGGTTGTGAGGGCATTCGTTACATCTTTAGTTCTTGGAGGAATTGCGTGTGTTGGAGGGTGGATGCCTTTAAATCAGTGCTCTGGAGGCTCACTGCTCCGAGGCCAGCAATCTGCTTGCTCTGTGTACTATGTTGGGTTTCGGTTTTGTTTTTTCCCTGAAGAAAACAAGTTGAAGTTATCACGTTATATGACAGTGTATTTGAGTTTTTCAGATCAGCTCCAATGTACTGCTTAAGGATCTTGTTGTCTCTGATTTTTTTCCTGTGGTCTTTACCTCCTGAACCTATTTGGCACGGTTAGAAGATCTTCTGTTCTTCTACTTTGAATTTAGTTTCATTCTCCAGAGAGTGAAAATCTCAGTACTTTGTGGAGTTTGTCTGGTAGGTTGTGCAATACAACTTCATGTTTTCAGTGGCTTGGTGCAAACTGCATCCCCAAATACAGACAGAAAACAAGGCAGGAGATAGAATATGACATGAATTACAGAGAAGACTGACTCAGAGGTACCGTTTGGAGGGAATACGTAAAAGCAATCAATCTCAAAGCTCAGGGGTAAGCTTTCTGGGACACTGCCTTTTCTGTGTTCAGAGTTGTAGTCACATAACAGCAAAGTGCTTGTCCTCAGTGGGATTTCTAAGCATTACTAAAATACAAATAATAAGAATTTAAAATAAGGTGTTTAATTCATTGCAATTCCAGACAAACTCTGCAGAGGATTCTGTAACAGCAGAAGATAAACAACTTTAAAGGAAAGGCGCTGTATACTTGATGCTGCTCGCTTACAGCGGTGATAAAAGCTATTACCCATTTAGACTGGCTTATCAAAGAGGACTATCAGGTGTATCAATAAGTAATTGGTAAAGCAAAAAACAGCACTACTTATTAATTAGCAACGATCACTTCTGCACAGGTGACTTTGTTTGTGGAAGAGGCAGCCTTGGGGCCTGGCCAAGTCCTGTCATTCATCCTTTTTTCAGATACTACTTTTTTGCTTTACCTGAGTGAAGTTTGTAAAGTCCTGGGGGATTTTTTCATTACCAGTCCCACCTTTTTCCTATTCTTTTTACCACCGTGTTAGGACTGAACCTGTATGTTCTCCATGAACCTGGCTTTCCATTGTAGGGTTTGAGCTAAGGAGCTTGAGCAGAGATCTCTCCAGGCACCAGGACAGAGCAGGAAATGGGTTGTCCTGTTTGCCTGCTGGAGCAGCTGCAGACAACGTGTTTATGGGTTGGGTCACTGCAGGGTGGAGTACTTGGACCCTTGTTTTCTTTAGTCCAGTGCTTTATATCAAGTCGTCGTTATTGGGAAGACTTTAACGAGCATCTCTACACTTTTGTTGAGCAAAATGATGCTTCTATGGATCTAGTCAAATAGAGAATTTTTTAAAAATCTTAAATGAGCACTTTGTTAAGAACCCTTCTCATTGTAGTCTGGTCACTGTAACATATGAGCTTTTTTAATAAAAATACAGTCAATTCTCCTTCGATGTTGCTAGCAAACAAAGATTGACTGTTTTTAATGTACATTTCAATTTACAGCACTTTTGGAGGCCATGAGGGAAATATATAGTCCTGACCGCTTAGCTGAAAGTCGTTGTTATGTCAATACAAAATCATTATAATAAAAAACTCCTGTCGGCTCTGAACTTAAAAAATCTAGAAATAATTTGATACGTATTTTATACAAATCCATAGCTTACCTCGGTTGGAAATGGTATTATGGTTAGCTCCATTATCATTATTGCAAACTTATGACCATAATCATGGCACCCCTGCAGAAGGAGTTCTGAAAGGCTCCACAGCCCCTCACTGCTGGCAGGGCAGTTTCTATAGGAGGCTTTACATCAAGGTAATGGATCTAGTTAACGTATCATTGAACTAGCTGGGACTGGGATGGAGCAGTGGGTCTGTATGCCTGAGCTTGCCACCGCAGCCTGAATGTATTGACTCTTCTGACAAAGCAGTAGACTCTTAGAGTAGTGTATGTTGGATGGGACCTCTGGAAATCACCTCCTGAAATCCCCTGGTAGGGGTGGGCCAGCTAAATCAGGTTGCTCAGGGCCCTGTCTAGTCAAGACTGGAATATCTCTTAGGATGGATAGTTCACGGCCTCAGTGGGTACCTGTTCCAGTATTGGACTGGTAATTTTTTTTTTTTCCTAACACCTACTCAGAATTTCCCTTATTGCAACTCTTGTCCATTGCCTCTCATACTATCATCCATGCACCTCCAACGGTCCATCTGTGACTTCTCTGCACCCTGCCATTAGGCAGTTGAAGACAGCGATGAGGTCCTCTCACCCTTCTCATTTTAAGACTGGCCACACCCAGTTTTCTCAGCCTCTGCTCAAGCATCATGTATTTCAGCCCCCTAAACAACGTGGTGGCTCTTTATTCCATGTTCTTCCACACTCTGGGGACCGTAATGTGAGGTGGAAATTGAGGACTCCACAGAATTTAATACCTGGAAAAGGAAATAGGGATTGGCACAGCTCCTCGTAGAGAAACTCACCTTTGTGTCAGGGATGCTGTCAGGACCAGCTCAGACCTGTTACTCTTGAAGGTTTCTGGCAGGGTTCTTAACCCCCAAAAGAGAGTTCAGCCGGGTTTGGGAGATGATGTGTAGCAGGGTAGCAAGTAGTTTTCAAGCTGACTGGATCAGGCGATGTGGGAGGAGGGTGATGATGAGCTGCCAGTTAAAGAGTGTAAGAGGAGATTTCTGCTGTCTTTGAAAGGTGTGCAGATGGGTTTTACTTTCCAGTAAGGAGAAGCTGAAGCAGAAAGCTAACAGAACAAAAATTATCTGTATTGCTGAACTCTTGGTGAAGCAGGAAACAGGTTCTTTAGTAATGAACTCCTCAAAGAGATTAAGGAATTTTGAAGGCAGCATCTATCTGTCTGTAGATTCAGCTCCACACGTGACAAATGCTTTTGTTGTGGGACTGAAGATCTGACCTTTTCCTCTCCACCTCTCCTGCAGCTGCAGTGCTCAGCCTGCTCATTAGCAGTGCCTGGGTATTAACCTCAGAATAATCCAAGAGAAAAGCCCAGAGAAAGCTGCAGCCTCTCTTCTTAAATAGTCTGTTGCAGGCTAAATGAATGGAGCAGGTACCCTGTTCCTCTACTCAGGAGAGTTCCCATGCAGGTGACCCATGTTTTGGAAACTACCAGCATAATCCTTTGGAAAGCACTGATGTGCATATACCAGAAATATTTTGGTTGACCCCGTAAAGTCTGTAAGACGTGTGGATCCCCAGCTTCACATGGAGTATGAACAGAAAATAAAGCACAGCTTCCCACCGCTCTTCTTCTGTGCCATGTACAGACATATGCTTGAAGCATAGGAAGTACAGAGCAAGGGTTTGAAGAGAAAGGTGCTGGCAGGAGCCTGCTGACATCTCTGATGCTCTCTGACATCCTTGGACGCTGGTTCCTCGCTGTGGCTGTTGCAGGCACAGCTGCTGCTTGTTCAATTGCTGTCAACACCCCAGTGCTGCTGGTGGGGAGCCTGTAGGAAACACAGGGCTTTGCTTTTCTGATAGTTGTGTTGAGAAACTTCCTGGGAGTTGTGCTTAAATACCGGTAGGAGTCAGGACTGGCTCCTAGAATATACCTGCATTTTGAATGACAGCAGGAGCAGAGGCTTGGAACTCTCTCAGATGAAGGAGGGCTAGATGGTAACTGACGGTTTTTACATAGCCTCACCGGTAGTTACTTGTGATCTTGGCAGCACTAATATACTTAAGAAATTGTTAAAGCGTAGGTAGCTGGAGTACAGACTTATGGTCCTGTCCATTGTTTGTCCTCAGCTTTTGCAGAAGAGCTGCTTTGGTTTCTTCCCTTCCTTTAACAGTTTGGTTTGGGGGAAACAATAAAATCTACCTCTAAATTATCTTTACCTGATATTGCTAAGATCACTCCCTTACTGTTTCTAATATTCAGTAATTACATTTTAATTCATACCTCCATATTTAATTGGCAAGTTAGGGAGTCTAGTTAGAAACCTGGAACACAGCTGCTTTCTCTGGAGGCCGCGTCAAGGTGTGCCAGCACATCACTGAAGTGAGCCAGTAGCTGGCACACCACTGCACAGCCTCCAGACATACTGATATGACTTGCAGAAGCCTCTGGATGTTGGTTTCTATTCGTTTTACAAGGCTTTTCAATAAATGATCAAGTACTGTTCTGTACTCTCCAGTAATTTGATATTCATCGTAAGGCAGTGATATTTCTCGTGAGTTATCAGCTTCACTTTTTGCAGAAGCAAAGGCCAAAGAGACCAAAGAGCTCCACGGCCATTTCATCTCCTTCCTGATAAAGAAATGTTTTCTACTATAGCTTTTCTACATCCTGCAGGCACCTTCCACTATGATTTTGCCAGCTTACCTAAGGTAAGGAGGGGTGGTCCAGGTTACTTGGATGGGTGGCTTCTAAGAAATAGCTGGGCTGATGAAGAGGAGACTCGGTGTGAATCAATAGGTGAACAGCAGCACGTCTGTGCTACTGAAGATGCAGTCTTTCAAACACCGTGGAAAGCAAGCTGCTGAGCACATACTGTCATTAGACATCTGACTGCCCTTTTGAAAGAGGTTGTCCCAATGAGTTCCCATTTAGATAACCTCCTGTGAAGTGTGATTCAGGAGAAGAAATATGCAAAAACGTACATCGGGCTTTTTGTGTGATCATGTTTCCAGTGCATTCCTCAGCTGTTGGTATTTACTGTTTTTCCTCAGACTTCTGTAGGAAGTTGAATGGAGCCAGTGGTATCTTTTTTGCTCAAATATGACTAAGCAGTAGTCATATTTTGACTTTGCCAACCTATAGAGTAGAAAAAGAAAATTAATAACAACGTGTTAAATCAGCTGAGGTTATTTTGAATTGCCAAAATGACACAGAGAAATTGATTTTGTACTTCCTGCACTTTTTCCTTGTACTTTCTCCTTTCTCTCTTTAAATTCCCTTGTGGCTTCAAGTGGAAAAGATGTTTTCTAGCTCCTGTCAGATGAACTTGGATAGTGCTAACATGTGCCACAGCACAGCTGCATCACGTGTGCTGGATGCATGTAAAAGCACTGCTTCCAAACAAACTCTTGGGGAGGTTTTTCTTTATTTCTCAGGGATACGTGAGGATGATTAGAAAAACAAAAACCACACGTTAAATTTCTGAAGTCAGCCTGAAGGAGGCACAGGGTGGTCTTGTGCCTGTTAGAATTTACTTTTCTAGTAATTCTGTTAAATCACCCAAGCAAGGGATTCTCAACTCCAAGGCTCAGGAGAGTGCTTTGGAAATGCTACGCTATCAGTGTGTTCCAGCTATACCTAATCCTTCTCATCATTTCTCACATGAACAGTCTCACTGACTTCAGCTGGACTTCTCCCAGGCCTTGGCTCAGGAATGGCATCTAAGTGTGCCTATCAAAGTGCAGCCTCTTGCACCTTCCTTTGCCCCTCAGCACTTCTTCCTACTTAGCCGTTTTACACAGGTAGGTCCTTCTCCTCCCTGCTCCCCCTCTCCCCACATGAAGCGTAGCCCATAGTAAGAAGGGAAAAGGAAAGAACCTGTTGTTATATTAGGAGTGGTTTGGAATAAAAGGATGCTGTGGAAATGCATGATGGAGATCATTATCACTTATCTCTCACTGCCAAATGTTCACAGCTGTCGATCCAGTTGAGCCTCTCAGTTGAACGTATCATTATGGCTTGCTGTCCATTTGAGATCAAACCAGTCCATCCATCTAACTTCTCTGTGTACTTTTTTTGCCCATGAAAGTAAAGCAAAATTATCCCCCTGCAGTGTATCTCTGTCAATAAATTGTCTGCATTTTGCATTAACAAAAACAATCTTTTGACAGTTAGGAAAGATGATTATTACTTAGTGTCTCTTTACTTACCAATCTGCTCCTCCAAACTCAGCTGCATGCGTTAATTGAAAAGAGGAAAAATAACAACAGTGAGAAGAAAGAAGACCTCATGTCATAAGAAGCTCGGTTTGAGGAGTTTGGCTTCCTACGGGGAGCTATGCAGCAAAATCCTGTCTAGACGCTTGCCTACACTGTTAAACCGGGCACATTTTTGCAGATGCCTGCTTTTACATTATGTGGGCAAGCCATCCTGGTCTTGCTAGAAGCATGACACTGTAGTTGGCAGAAAAGCGATTAGCACTTGGAGATAGTAGACCAGACTTTCTTAAAGATTCTTCCAGAGATGTTTTTAAGGATCTAAAAGTAACAGCTGAGCTTGCTTCTTTCTGCATGGGGTGTTACAACATGGAGGGGCTCAGCATTCTCTTCGGGAAAATGGCTCTTTAGCTTTGTTACCTCTACGGTCTTCAGGTCTTTTAATCGTTGCTTCTTTATTTTACTGAAGACTTGACAAGACGCTTCACACTCAGGTATTAATACATGGCACCCTGGCTGCCCCGGGGCACCAGCACCTGCTGACACATTTCCACTGAGTACACACTTGAGCTTCCAACCTAAATGCATCTGCTCTAGGCAAAGAGGCTGCGATAGACTTGATTTCCCCTCTAAAAGCTCATCAACAGAATCAAGAACAAGCCTGAAGGTGGTCTCATTAAAAACAAATGGTGAGTGCTATAAAGGGGCAACAAGTGATTAAAGCAGAGCACAGAATGCAAAAAAAAAAAAATTAAGTTATTATGATGAGAACTTTTTTCTCTTCTGTGCATGGTAAGGAAAGGACATATCTCAGCTCCGACATCAGAGAGCTCCTTGATCATTCCATCATGCATCAGAAAGCTCCTTGATCAGCCCTGTGATTGGTACATCAGCGTTCAATTGTCATTTCTGTGAATGTTTTCCTGTTAATTTTCATTTTACCGTACAGAGGAATCGGGGAGAAAACACGCCAGAGGTCCTCTGAGGTTAGTTCTATTAGTGTGAAGGAGTGTCGAAGCACTTGGCCGTTTTGCTATGGACAAAGCTAAAGGTCTTTTTCTGAGCGCTTCATCGCTCGCCTTTCCAGCAGCCTTGCCAGGCTTCTCCCTTCCCCCAGCTGTCTGTGCTGGCAACTGCTCGGCGTAACGCGAGGTGGAATTTGGCCTTGTACCTACCCCGGTAAGGCTGTAATTCTGTGGTGGTGTCCTTTTGTACCTGATGTGTTTGGGAAAAATGCTGCTATCTTGGCAAATATCTGGACATCTTTGCTGTTAAGAGAGCAGTGATTAATGTGCTTTTTTGTTCTCTCTGATTAAATTAAAACATGTACTCTAACATGTCTTGGAGACATTTATAATTGTCCTTGTGTAGCCCAGCTTATCAGGACGCGGTAGCAGGTGTTGTCAGCTCAGCCAGCCAGCATTTTTAATCCCGTATGCCAGCCTCCCCGCGGAAGGCCAAGGCCCAGATGCCGCAGCCCTTTGCTCATGCTAAGCAGGGTCTCCACAAGCAGCCCTGTTGCCCGGGATGGAGGCTGGGTGGCTCTGAGGACCGCGACAAAGCCCTGCTGCAGCTGGCGCACGGAGCAGCGGGGCCGTACGTGCCGTCTCGCAGAGGTCTCTCCACATTAACCGGGCTGGCTGCGCTGGACATTGGGGAAGGTGGCTTTTTAGATGTCTCGAGATCTGTAAGTACTTGAAACAAACTTTACTGGCTTTATCTTCAATAGACCTTTCTGCTAGTTTATCTCCAAGTGCGTTTCAGTGCAGAGCAGAGCAGCTTTGATGTGAGAAGAAAACAGTTCCTGCGAAGAGCGTATTCTGTGCCCTCTGAAGAGCCCTCTTGTCCTGGCCTCTTGATGTAACCCCAACCAAAGGGTCCCACTCCACCCCACCACTGCCCCTCCCCGTCACGGGGTACTCGAGAATAGGGGTTCGAGCAGGTTGGGGTTGCTGAGGCGGCTGCCTTCCCAGGCTGCCTTAACCCCTGCCACTGTGCTGGCTTCTCATCTTACGGAGGCTACTCAGCGCTCCCGGCAACCAGTTTGTCTGTCCGGTCGATCACTCCAGCAGTTTATCCAGAACTGGGATCAGCTTTGTGCTGATTAGGATCCTTACCTTTTTCTGGTGAATATTAGGCAAGTGGTGCTATTTTCTCTGTTTTTGGCCTCTTTTGAATGGACTAACACTAAAGGAAAACCTGTCCCTCCAAAAAACTAGTTTACAGACTTGGAGGTTATCCTTCCAGTTGAAATAAGTCTCTTTTGTACTTTTGCCATCTTTGAGTGAGGAATAAAGAATAAACTGATGGATAGCATTTGCGGAATTGCAGGACTCCTACGCAAAGGGTCAGATTTTCTGCTTCTGCCGTCTTGTCTTATTTTCCTTTAAGGAGGGTTAGGTCCACGGAGGTGTTGGCACGTACTGGTTGAACGTCTGAGAAAATGAGTATTAAAAAGTTGAAAAGGCAGGACAGTGTTTTCCATGATGTGTTCAACAGCTGGAAAGAGGAATGCACACTTGTGATAGTCTTCTGTTGCGACATCTCCTTGGCAAATTTTTCCTGCATAGGGAAAAGAACCAACAGTCCCTAAACACGCTACTTAGTTTTGGGGCATTTTTACACTTCTTCATTTGTGTCACTTAAGTTTCCTTTGCCCCTCAGCCCTGGAGTCACACCAGTTCATCAGTTGTGTTTTGGGGATGTAAATCTATTTGCTGTTCTGAGATGCTCGTAGACAGGGACCGGTAGGAGCTCTGTTAGAGCGTTCATCAAAAAGCAACACATAAATGGTGTGTCTGATCACAATAGTGGACACTCAGGGTTACCATTGATTTGGAAGCAGATGTGCAACAGACAACCGAGATCTTTATCAAAGGTTTTCTGGGCAGTGAGTTACCATGGCAGTTGCAGTAAGATAAAACACTGTTGGATCTTTGAGAAGGAGTCTGTTATAATTTTGTAATTCTATAGGACGTATTGTCCAAGAATTCAAAGCACCCCATTAAGTTTCACTATGCTATTGTACGCTGGATAAATATGATTAGATCCATTATTAGACTGGCAAAACGCGACACAGAAGTGATGTGATTCCCCCACTGTGTCACAGAGGCGGCTGGTGTTGACTCGGTGTTCCTCTTTGCCACGCCAGCCTGCCACAGCCCAGCAAGGCAACCGCGGGCTCTCTGATGGCCCCTTTGTGCCGTTCTGCGGTCTCAGGTGCAGCTGTGTTTTCCCAGTGGTGCCTATTCCTGGTCTCTCGAAAATTCACCCCTGTAGTGAATATTTTACATATTTTACTTGATGTGTCTAAAAGTAGAGTTCATTAAGCAGTCCTTAAAAAAAAAAAAGCCCTGCCACACAGTTCATGCCTTCATTAGCGTCTGTCTGCTGTCAGCACTTTCATCAGCCCCCTCGTGCACTTGAAGCGTTACCCCACTGAAACCAGTAGCCTGCGCCTCTACCCCCCCGCAGTGCGTCTGTGCCTGGGGCCGTGCCTTCCCCCCAGCCGCGTGTGCTGGGCTCGTCGTGCTCTCCTGTGTCCCCACCACAGCTCCTTTTGATGACGGAGCCTCCTGGGAGCCGCCACACCGACAGGCAGAGGCCAGAACGTCCTCCTGAGCAGAGTATTTTTATTAAAAATCGCTCCCGTCGGCTGATTGTTATTACTATTCTTTTTAATCCTGCTATTGTCTCCCTTAGGCCAGGCAAACTGAGAAGTGACAAATTGTTATCTGTGATTGCTTTTACACTTGCTTGTGTTTCACACGTGCTGGGGAGGCGCGAGGCTCCTGTGTGCGCTCTCCCAGTGTGCTGCTTCGTTACGTTCCTGAGATCCTTTCTGCACTTGATTTTCTGCTTTTAAAGACGATCCGTACCCCAAAGGGGAAAAGGACTCTTTCTTAATCCTGCCTCCCTTGTGTTGCTCCACCTTTGTCGAGGCGAGGGATTATCCAGGGCTGAATGTGACCGGGGTCTTTCCAGTGGCGAGCATTTGGGATGGGGAGAAAGCAGAGCAGCCGGGCTTAGCTTTAAAGCCAGCCTTGAGGAAATTCAGCTTTCCCTGGGAAGGGGCCAGCTGCAGTATTTTACGTTTGAGCTCATTCCAGCTCTAAGATCTGGTCTAATCTGTGGATGCGGGGAGTTCAGGACGGTTGGAAAGGCCAACAGCGGTCCTTCAGAGGGAGCCTCAGCGATCCCCATCCAGTGGCAGCCCACCAGGATGATGTCTGGACCTGCAGGCTGGCCGCAGTTCTAGACCACGGTCCAGCAACTGGCAAAGTGCAAATGAAAACTGAACCTGCAATCATGCATGATGGCAAACGGTCAGCTCAACCCCACAGCCTTCTCTCTCGGAACATGAACACATCAGCTCTGGCGATGAGAAGATGCGTGTGGGTGTGTGCAGTGTGGGCTCAGACCTTTGTGACTGCAGAGCAAGCTCTTTGCTTCATGCTCCTTCTCAGGAGAGCACGCGGAACGGGTATAAACAACAGGTCAAACAACTTTTTAGCTGTTTAATTAAAAAAATCAGCGCTGTTGCTAACTTTGTCCTTCAGAAGCCAGACTGCTCAAATCCTTGTTGTTTCCTCAGTCACCAGCCCCATGACAAGAAGACGGTGCTCATACACCCTTCTTCCAGCCCTGCTGCCACGTCTGCAGTGGCATCCGTCAACCAGGGATGGTCTCTGAAGGCCATGGCACCCAGCAAACCAACCCCTGCTTCTTGGTTCCTCCTGCCGTGGCATCCAGCAGAGGTTATCTTGTCTTGTCTGGGCTGGGCCCATTTAGCTATAGTTTTTGTCTCCCCTTTCTTCACTATTTTGTGATCTCCTGACTTTTTGGTCATGTTTTTAGAGCATGCTAAAAAGTTCTTGCTCAAACCTTCCCAGTCTTAGCTTTCTCAGCCCTTCAGGGTTCCCATAGGAACCCTGCTCTTCCCTGTGCTTCATTTCATAATTCTCCACCCTGCTCTCAAATATTAGATGATAGAGCTTGCTGATTTACCAATTACATTGAGCAGAATAATTTGGATTTTTTTTTTTTTTAAGTCAGTTTTAACACCCCTTAAATCAGCCGCATTGATTCTTCCCTCACATGGCCCCCGTTAGGTGTTTTCTGAGGAAAAAAAGCTTCACTTTTAGTCTTTTTTTCTGACTTTTGGCTTTTGTGGCAGCACGATATTTGACTCCCTGCTCCTTGTCTTGCTCTGAAACAGTTTATCAAATCTCCTTCAACAATTACTGTCTGCTCCTCTATTATTCACTTTCACTAGCTTGATTCTCTCCTATCAATCAGCCTTCTTTTCCCTCTCCAGCCTGCCTTCTGTCAGCATGAAAGTCTCCTGCCTCGAACTGCAATCCCGGCTAAATGCAGACTTTTAACCCTTCCCACGAGTGCCCAGCCCTCTATGCCTTAATGCCAATGCAGCAATTAATTTTCTGTCTCCCTAGTTCAGCTTAAGCTGTTCAAGCTCTCCCATCATCTGCTCACTCTTTCTCTCCATTTACTGGTGTGGGATTTCTGAGCCGGTAAAATGGTCCTCTGCAGTTTTCACTCAGCACCCCAGTGACGTTAGAAGTTTCATCAACATTTTGGTGGGTTCTTTAAGTTTTTAGGGCTAAAGCAAAACCTGCTGCAGTACTACACCTTCTCTCTGATTTCTGTGTGCTTCAGATGAATCTCTGTCAAAGAACTCACCACGCTACGAATATCTCCTCCATCTATGTAATTGGTTTCAAGTAAGACTGTGGGGAGGTTGTTTTGCTCCTGAAAACAAAAGTTGTCCATTCATTATGACCACAGAAGGGGATTCTGCTCCAGGTTCTGCTCTGGCCTCCAATGTGTTCTTGTCTTCTTTGACTCTCTCTGCATCCTCCCTCTCCCTGGTTTCACCATCCGGAGTGCCAGCATCGTTGGGTGTATTCACCTCAGAGCCTTCACGTCTTTATATTTTAAAGGCTTTCAGAGAAAGAGGTTTTTCATAAGTAGGAAGCAAACTCTAGGTTTATCATAATCATTAATGAAGCAATTAATTTGGTCCATGAGCTATACAATTTGAAGACCTTTGGTAGGTCATGCTTAGAAGTATATGTCTTTTGTATTAGTGAAGCGATAAAATTCAAACAGAAATGAGAAATATTTTCTGCTCTTACACGGAATGTGAAAAAAAAGTGCTAGAACTTTACTGGATTGTTAAAGGAAATAGTCAGGGGGTCTATTCTTACTCAGTGCTATTTAGTCTCAGGAAAATATGTGGAATATTACATTTTTTTCCATGAAAAGGTAGTTTTAAGGTAAAAAAATACTGTTTATTTATGAGATGTATATAATTTTGTACAACCCCAAAGCCTCAGTCATGAAGTTGTCCTTGCAGTGGCCTGGCACCAGTGGCAGCAGGAATGGGGCGTGAGCCAGCGGAGGGACAGACTCCTACACTCCACAGGTTCGTGTCTGAACGTATTGCTCATGCAGAGGAAACGGGAAAGACAGTAATTGTATCTGTGCTTCCTATCAATTAGGATCAAAGCTACTTAGCTAGCTGAGATATGCTTCCTCTGAATCCTCATTTTGGGTTTCTGTCATGCTTCTCTAATCTCCTACAAAGTTACATTTCCATAAAAAAAATTTCCATTTTTCCTGCTTATTTTCATTAAGTGGAAAGTCTCCTTAATGGTGTTTTTTTGGATTCATAAATTCCTCATCTAGGTCAGCATTTTCAGAATGCCAGTTTCCCATGCTATGCCTCAAATCCTCAATTTTAAACAATAAGAGTCTTGAAACGGTTCTTGCTTTTCTTTCATTTCCTTCCTTCAGAGAGCAGAATTTTTCCTCTCGTCACAGTCTCCATCCCAGTTTCAACCCATTTATCAATTTATAAGTCTCGCTTCTTCCAGAATAGTTTTTCAGATACGTATTTTTAGATGAGAGCTCTTCCATCTTTCCAAAATGATCACTTCAACCTCAGCCACTGGAGCTCCAACATGCAATATTTAAATTATTATTTATAGTACAGGAACATGTGGGGACTTTCATTAAAGATAAGGCATTAGGCATGTGCCTTGACGAGTAAAGGCACAGTGAATGATAGTCCCTGCTCTGAGCAGTTTGCACTCAAGCCTGGGTGGACTTGCTGGGAGAATTTAAGGAAGATTTAACCCAGACACACATTAGCGTCACCCAGGGTTGGATACAGTCTCCAAGCCTTGTCAGAGTTCCGCAGCCCTGCCCTCCCCATCAGTACCACCCCATCTCGGTGTGGTACTGCTTTTGTCTCAGCACTCAATAGGCAAGAGAGACAGCAGGACAGGATCAAACAGAGGAACAAGGGAACTGAGCTCCACGAGAGCACGACCGCCCAAGGGGGATGCCAGGTGAGCACAGACGGGCACATCTGCCGCCACCGCGCAGAAGAGTGCAGTAGGGCGATGCCCAGCACTGCAGTCGTGGTGGTATAGCTCTAGGGCACAGTGACAAAGTACCACCTCGAGACAACAGACTACGTGTACAAACACGGCCAGACAACTCCAGGTTCCGGCGTTTTTCCAGTCATTGCTAGAGGACCCTTTTTTCCAGCGTGTCCCTAATTCTTTTGATTCCTCAGCTAATACCAACTCACAGTCTGTCAGGCTTCTACAGTCTGGTGCATTTCTGTACTGAAAGAAACCTTTCTACCTGGATTGCCATTGGTAGCTCCGATTTTTTTTCACTAAGTGGTGTAAATTAGTTCTGCGTGACTTGATGGATTCTCTCCCTCCCACTTGACAACAGTGATAAAAGATCTGACCCCTTTCGGGGCGTTTGTAAAACCAAACATATAAAATGTAATTTGTTTAGGGCCGAGCTTTTAATTGCTTTGCCATCACAGTGTGGTACTGAATGCTTTAGCAGTCTTGGGGCTTGATCGACTGATTTTTAATAAGGGACTTAACCTGAGAGGGGTTATCGCCCTTGGATGTAGCAATATAAACCTTTTCGGACGGTCAGGATGTTGGTGCTGACTTCTGTGGGGCGAGGATTTGGCGTACAGCTCCTGAACCCTGCTGTGGTGGCTGCTGAAATGTCCTAGTAAAGCCGTCAGCCCAGCTGTGCTTCTTATCAGGACTGAACACTGTACCAGAAATGCAGCTTAACAACACTGGCCGGGGTTTTTCTCTGCTCCCAGGTGTCCAGGAATCAGGCCACGTCCCCTGACCTGCCAGGGAGGAATGAAACCCCCTGCAGGTTTGAGGGGGCTGGTTTGGGGTTTTGACTGCTCAGAATGAGGATTGCAAAGCAAAAGCAATGCTTATATGCAAAACGTTCCTGGTCTACCAGGAACTACCTCTAACTAATTTAGGGCTTTTTGCCATGTACGTAGAGCCTAAAGCCGCCTGTACCCTTTCAGAGGCAGCATAGCTTTAGCTTTCTGTTTGTGCTGATGAGTATCAAGTCAGAATAATTCTTTTTTTCCCCAGAGAAATCCCCTGCGTTTTACTCATAAATAAAAAAGAAAAGGAAGAAACCTTCTTGATGGTATTTTTTGCAATTTGACTTTGCCATCAGAATAGAACTGCACACATACAGCACTTGTCGTCCCTAAAACTTACATTTTGAAAGTTCTTTGAAGATGTAAATTACAGATCTTTCATATGAAAAGTTAATGAAGGACTCTAAACAAAATAAAATAGAAATGATGACATGAAAGAGCCTTCTTATGGCTTCAATAACAAGATAAACAGTTTAATATTCCACATACTGCATTAAAAATAACAGCTGGGCTCTGTGGAGGCGAATCCCCTAACTCAGCTACGTTGGTTGTCACAGGAGCTGAGGACAGGTAGGGAGGCTGGTGACTCTCCCTTAATTGTCACCTCCTTTTGGCCCCCGGAAGCCCTGCAGGCAGCCAACACCTGCCGAGTTTTAACAAACTCCACAAGTTCTGTAACAAATACAGTAGGAAAGTGCCATGACCACCAAGACTTCCGCAGCCTCCAAAGTGATAGACGTGTACTGTATTGACAGCCGAGAATTTTAATGAGCTATCGCTGTTTCAGGCCGTATTGATTGTCCTTTTTTTCTCTTCCTCCAGTTCAGACAAGAGGAAACAAGAGCCAGCATTTCATTAAAAGGCCAATGTTTCATATTTCATGAATACTTGTGAGCGAACATGTCCTGTAAAGCAACCAATTAATTCGGCCATGCTAAGGCTCGGACTGGATGCTGAAAACTACACCACTGCCTTTTCAAAAGCCTGGGAAGTCACAAGGTTCAAAATTTCCTACCATGTAAAAGTTCCTGAACAAGATTTTGATCCCCATCCCTTGGTCCACTTCACTTTCTACTCCTCGGCTCTCCTGACAGCTTCTCCCGCGACAGCGCAGGATGTTTCGAGATGCAGTGCCCGTTTTCCTGTGAGTAGTTTTGGGTGGTGCTGGTTTTGACAGCACCGCAGGCTCAAGTTTAAAATGACCAGCAGAGCAGGGGAAGGAGTAGCCCGCAATAACGATTTGCAAATTGTGTTAATTTCATAGTGGGATCCTGCTTTTTGATAGGATTTAATGCGTAATGAGCTCCTGAGACGTTATTTTTGCTTCAAAGCTTTGCTGAGTACTAGATCCTATTAAATTCTTGCAGTGAACACACCAAAAAAATACTTTGAGCTCATTTTAATAATTTTTAATTGAAGGAATATTTTTATTCCGATTTGAATATTCAAGCTGTTTAAAAGTTAACACATTCTCAAAGCATTCATCAGACTTTTTCTTCCATAGTATCTTTTTTTAGGCAGCTTGTGGGGTTTTTTTTTCCCCCGGATTTGTTTTTCAGACCCAACGGAAACAAATCTAGACGGTTTTTGCTATTTGTTTCTTTTAAAGTGCCTGCATGCTGCAGTTTAATCTCCATTCTTTTTATTGCTGTTTTATAGTCTACCATTACTGTTTGTTTCTTTCCTTTTCTTTTTCCTAAAAGCAGAAACAAGACACAAATTTTCCTGCTAGTCCTTTCCTGTGTCATAGCAGGAGCTGGATTTGTGCGTACGTGTGTCGTGCTCAGTAACACATGTATTTTGTTGTTAGCAGCATTGTTATATTACGCTAAATCTTACGGACCCCAGCAGAGGCTGGCGTCCCAGGTTGCAAGACGGCCAGCAGGAGACCAAACAACATCACAATCCACGTACATAACCAAGAAATGTGTTCCACTGCCATGTTTCAGGAGGGGAGAGTAGGCACAGAGAGACTCAGTGTTCAGCCTTCCTAAAGATCTGGGCTTGGTTCCTGTAGCCGCGGGACTGTTTCTCTATTTGGTTTATCCTCTCAACCTTATTCCTGCTCTCCAGAATCACATGGAACGCTGGAGGACAGCGGACAGTTGTATGACGAATGAAACAGATGTGTAGCTTGCCTCTTACACAACTCTGCTCATTTTAAGCATGGGCTAGACTAAGAAATTGATGTTAGAGTGACAGCTGTGCTGAAGGTATGTCCTGACTATAAACAAACTCTGTGCCTGAGGCGCTCCTACGTGATGACTGCTCAGGCTACTGCAGGCGTGAGAGGTCCTCAGTCACAGAGTGGTTTGGGTTGGAAGTGACCTTCAAAGGTCATCTAGTCCAACCCTCCTGCAGTGAGCAGGGACATCTTCTACTAGAGTCCTACATCTCTACCTGCAGCAGGATTTGGGGCTGGCAGAGCGGAGTGCTGGTGAAGCTGGCGCGCGTGATCCCAGCTTGCCTACCATTTCCGTACGGGTGTCAGCAGGGGTGTGCAGCCAGACTCTTCAGTGATGGAGGTGTGGCGTGGCCATGGGCTTAGCTGTGAGGACGGAAGGCTCTTGGTTTGCTGCCGTGGCTGCCCGGGGCTCTGCTCCTGGGGCAGCTGGCACAGGTGCTTTTTTGGGGTAAATGAGAGCGACCCTAGTGAGTCGGTCTTTCTCTCTCCATCTCCATGTTAATTTTTAGGAATCAGAGACAGATGGTTAAGAGCTTTGAGATGTTTGGGGTGACCTTGGGGAGGCTCTGACTACAATGCGAAATTGCGGATGGTAAACGCAGTAAGCAGATTAAGAGTCTGGCACTCTGGTAAATCTCAAGACCTAGTCTTATGTTGCTAATTTTTCCCCCATGGCAAACTTACAGATTTCAGAATGACTTTGCTATAGCAGTGACTTGAAAATTATAGTGAGTGAGTGTTCCCTTTTAAATAATGGATTATGAGGCAAAGATTAATTTTTGCTCAATTTTCACACTAATTCAGTGCTTTGCTGCCAGCAGAAGCACAAAGAAGGACATGAATTCACAGTGGCTTTCTTTTCTCTCAAAGTCTAAACACGCTTTTATTGGATGGGACTGTTTGTAATAAAGTCCCATCGTTCACATCTGGCTGTCTACCTAACCACAGGACTTGGACATCTCTGGAACGTCCTTTGGTTAATGTCATTGGTGAAGGTAGTCAAACCTCTTCTCATCTTGCTCAATGCCTGACTAAAGGAAACTAGTCCTCTTCTGCTGCAGACAGGAGGTCATATACCAGCAATCCCTATGACAGCCCACACTCTGCAGCTGCCAGGTGCCACTTATTTTTAAGCCTATTGAAAAAGGGGGGAAGACAGAGAGAGAAAGAGAGAGAAAAAGACAGACAGACGGCTGGGAAGGGGTGAAACCAGAAATGCTGTGTCCCAGAGGCATTTATCAGCCCAAATGAAATGGAAACGGTGAAAGGGAAACACTGCTTTGCTTTTCTCAAAATTGTATTTCCAGTTGAATGAGTCGAAAAGAAAATATCCGTTCCTTTTTCTGCGATTTTGAGAGATCTGTTTGCTAAGTCTGCAGGCTGAGTAGGAGAGACAAGGAGTATTTATTTTCCATATACGTTGATAATTTATGAGGTTGCTATAAATGCGGAGTTTATGGAAGTAAAATCAGGCCATGAAATAAAAAGGATTCTATTCAAATATCCCAGCTTATTAATTCTTTCTAATTCTTCACAGGGAAAGAGATGAGTGAGGATGCACACAAGGTTTACTGAATTTTAAGAGAGAGAAGCTCCAGTAAAAATTGCAAATGCAGGTATATTTTAAAAATAGAAAAAGGGGAAAGATAAGTGAATCTTATTAGGGTCTGAAATGTAATTGATTTTTTCCTTTTCCTATTTTGCCATCAAAGATGTCAGAAAGAAGTTTACTGTTCTGTGAAAAGGTCTTGCATTACTAACTAACCTACGTAAAGTGGCTTCAACTTCTTGTGCAGCAGGGTGTGACTGACAGGACGTAAATGCAGCTCTTATCTATGGCACATGAATGGGTAGAGAGGAGATTTAGAGCCTTGAGTGAGAAAGAAGATGCCACAATTGCTTTCACTGGGAATTAGTGTTCCACCAGGAGCAGAAATGGGGCAAACGTGGTGTTCTTTATGAGTAATGTTAACTACCAGTTCCCCTGAGTGCCCGTCAGTACGCAGGGCTGTGTGTTGCGTTATTGTCCTGCCTTGACCTCCAGAAGCCTCCAAGAGGATGAAGGAGTGGGGAAGGATCCTATTACACAATGTGCTGGATGAAACGCAGAAAGATAGAGGTGCTGCCAAAGCATCACAAAGTCTAAGGCTGAGATGCTGTACCTGAAAGCCTCATAAGCTTTCAGAAATGCTTTTTGAAAGAAAAGAGTCAGCGTAGCGTGAACCTTCCGTATCTGCTGGCTCCGTGTCAGCAGGCTCGCCCTGGGCATGCCGCACTTCCCAGTGGCTGCTTTACGCTGATTGGAAAGGGAGAACAGATGAGAGTGCGGGTGCATTGAGTGCTGGAGTTAATATGTTAGCTGATATTGATCTCGCAGAGCAATTGTTCGGAGGCTTCATCAAGTCAAGTCCTTTCTATTAGCTAACTTTGGGAAAATGCGAATGTCCCAGGAAATAGCTCCTTGCAGACCCAGAGGCCCTGCCCTGCCTTCTCCCACCCCTTACTCTCTAAGTTTGTAACATCTTGGTATACTTAATATTTCCCAGATTTCTTTAGGGTGTCTGTTAGCTCTCACACGCCCCCCAAACTGGCAGTCCAGATGCATTTGGACGTGAAGGATGAGGGTGCAAATAAATTCCGTGTCCTTCATAGCTGAACTGGTTCCCTGGCTAAGAGGAGCAGCTAAGCCCCGGAATGTCAGAGCAGCTGGCGACAGCAGCCACCTCCCAGCTCTCTGGGATAGCTGAGATGGGGAGGACAGCAGCTAAGATCTGTTTCCTTGAATTAAACTGATCAGAGCTCTGTAGTTGAGGCAAATGGCATAAAATGAGGAAAAAGGTCACTGCAGTGGCTCTGAGTGGAAGCATAAGCCTCCTTCCCATCTTGGCATCTCCTGACCTTGCATGTCCATCTCAGCTCCTCATCTCTGTGGGGGTTAGCTGTGATCGCCAGTGCCCCCGTGAGCGCAGCTCTGGCAGAAGGTACATTAAAGCTGGTCGTGTGTGGCAGAGGAGCAGCCCTGCTCCTGGAGTGTCAGTTGGCTGGATGACAGGGAGCAGTTTCACAAGGCAGCAATAGACTGGAAGTCTGTGATGAGACCGTAGGACAGGGGGGTTTAAAGAAAGGCTGGCGCTGGAGTTCCTAGTCCAGTGGTACCCCACAGGGGGCTGTGATTTGGGCTGTGATGGCAAGATGAGATGAGCTGCAGTTCACGTAGTGCAGTAGTGCACTAGTAGTATTGCAGTTCATGATACTTTGGTGTCTTTTTTTGGAATGCTTTTGATAGTAGAGGTGGCATATGACCTTCTGCATCTGAGATCTGATGGCTCAGGAATCTCCAGCTATTGGCCATCAGTCCCTATTCTCATATACAGAACTATTGCCAAGCTAAGAAAAGCCTTAGAGAAAGCTGCCTTTTCTGAGAAGCAATTCCCATTGTTACACTCGCTAAGACTTACGGACCCCTGAGGTATACAAGGGAGTGTCTGAGTTGTAAGTATCAAAAGAAATTAATTATTCTCTATTATAATTAAGACTTTTTAATTAGCTGAATAATTAGAATTTTTCTTGTGTTACAGTTCAGCTTTTTACATAGCCAGATAATCTGAAACTTTAACGCTATTTACCTGAGTAAAAGAAGTTTCTAGCATCAACAATTCTCTTTATGTAATAGAAAGTAGTAAATAACAGCTCTACTGCAGCTGCAAGAACCGCCGCTCTCTTTAAAAGAAGTCTGTCAAGTCAAACTTGTCCCTCAAAATGTATGTTTTGTAAAAGCCTTCAGAAAATGTTGGGTCGAACTGTTTTAGTGTTATTGTGAGGAAATCAATATTTCCCTGCAGCCTTTGCAACCCCCAAATTGTAGCATGTTTTTTGTGCAGAAGAAGCTGAAAGTGAAACTGTCGAAAAATGAGAGTGAAGTAAACTGGCCTGTTTCCATAATTTGCCCTAGAAGCACCCGAGGTAAGCAAAACAGCACGCTTGAGCAGTCAAAAATGAAAAATTTTCCTAATGTAAATAGCTGAAGTGGGAGGTGTTGGTGGGGTTTGGGGAGGGGTTTTTGCTTTTCTTTCAGCCGTTGTCCCTCTTGCCTCATCCCTCCCATCTTCTTCAATGCCCTGTTACTTCCATGCTGGGCTAGATACTACCATGTATTACATGGACGTGCAAAGCACGTCTTCCAGGCTTTGTCCCCCAGCAAAGGCATCAAGGAAATCACGCAAGATCCCCATGTGCTTTGACACTGAAAGTAGTGAATTGCCTGCAGTGGCTCCCCCACCACTGAACAAGAGAAAACGTTTTCATGTTGCTCTGCAATGCCAGCAGTGTGCATTAAGCAGAGGTGGGAGCACCAGCTCCATCGGACGTTGGGGTGCAGTTGGGAGCCTTGGGCTGGCAAGGATGCTGACAGCGCTCCCATGCATTCCCGATCCCCCGCTGTGAACCCTGCCAGCTGACGTGGCCATGGATCAAAGGCTCTGTAGCGTTAGGACCCGGGCAGGTGATACTGGGAGGAACAAAGCTTATGGTCTTGGATACTGTGGCTGTAGATGGGTATTTTAAGCTGCTAAAACTGAGTTCAGAAAGGAACCATATTGGTTTGGGGAGCTTGGCTGAGACCTCTGTCAAGAAAATGAAAAGGGAAAGTCTGGAAGACACGTAACTTGCTCACAGATACACTGGTGTGGATGCAGCGGCTTTACAATGTCATGTTCACCTGCATCAGACAAAAAAAAAAGGTTAAGCCAGGTTGTGGGAGCAGGAGGGCAGAGAGCAAAGGACCAGAGGAAAGAAAATGCTGTGCTGACTGGCAAAGACTGCTCTCTCTGTGCTTTGACTGAAACATCTTCACGGGAGTTTTTTTCCTCTAATCTGGAAATAATTCTGATATATTTTAAGCCTTCTATTAAGAAAAGTCACGCAGCGCTGCCTGGCTGGCAGGAGGCTGTGTGTGCGAGGGTGCGCGCAAGCGTGTGTGTGTATTTCCAAGGGTGCTGCCTGCCTTCTGTAGTTGACACTGCAGTCAATTATTGTGTTTTCAATTATATATAAAAGGCAATGATGGAATTTTTCAGTTTTTATAGCGCCACAAATCACAGGGTCCTTTACTGTACAGCAGCGTTGCTGCCACAGTAGCCTGGCAGATCACAACTTTCCTGTGCAGACTTGCAGAGGAACCATCAGGGTGCCATCAGGGACCCCCAGACTGCAAGAGGACCACCACAGGGCGAACAAGCCCTCACAGACAGCTACTCCTCTGCACCATCCTTCAGCCACCAGACCCTGTCTGACAGACAAGGAAGGGCAACGTGGTCAGGGCTATGCCATGGAAGGGCAGGAAGAGCTATTTGCTGTGTACTTCACATGTTCAGCAACGTGTTTTTGAAGATGCTGTGCAGCTCGGATGAGCAAGGAGGGGTTACAGTAAGAGGCTAGATGAGGAAGTCATTTGTGAGAAGGGTCACGGCACAGAGAGCTGCACTGGCTACAGCACAACTGACCATGAATACCTTAGCCACACAATTGCTCTCTTGCCAGCCTTCAGATCTTGGTAGATCTGGAGCAAGTAGGGTGAAATACTGTTGGAAACTAGGGTCTGTTTGACAAAACGGTGATCTAGTTGTACGTAATACAGTCACAAACCCACTGCTGTATTTGCAAAGCTAACCCTAGAAAAAAATGGGGTTTGGACTGGCAGGTCGGGAGTGTTTTCATTTAAAACCAGACTGTGTAAGCAAAAACCTGAGGATGCAGTAGTGCACGGGCACCATAGTCCTCACCAGTAGCCAGAAGATGCCACCTACCATCCAGGGATCTGAACAAGGTCTCGCCACTGTCAGGCTTGTTCTTCCTTCAGTTTTGGCATTTGGGTGTGTTAATGCACACGTAAATACCCCTGAATTGTCTGGCACAAGGGCAGCACTAGCGGTTGTCAGTTCCTCCAACTTTGAGATATTAGCCAAGCCATTTTTATTCCACTCTGCGCTGGCAGGGAAAGGAGTGTCTGAATGCATCATCAGCCTGCATTTTACTTGTGGCAGATTGGTGGTAACCCAGCAGTCAAGTCCATGCGAGTGAGGCTGTGAGAGTCTGAGTGGAGCAGGAATAGGAATCAAATCATTGCCACGTAGGGCGAACAAGACCACTTGAATTCTGAGACTCCAGTAAGCAGGTAAGGGAGAAATACAAACAGAAGTTGTCAGCTAAACTGGATATATTGACTGCAGTGGAGAAGGAGTGGTGACCCTGGTGGCTGGGATGGAGCCGTTTAGAATGATCCCATTTCACCCAGGGCATACCCTGGAAACTTCTGCTCCTTTGCATAATGAGCTACAGGCGTACAGGCAAGGAGGATCCCATCATGGTAAAAAATACTGTTAATTCAGGGAGACAGGGACCACCGTGAGAGAGACCACTGAAAGACTCGCTGTTAAGTGGGCTTGGTTACTACTTAAGGCTGACCTTTCACTAGGGAATCAGGACTTTAAATAGGAATATTTGTGTGGAGTGGATTGTGGCTTTAGGCAAACAGCCCGGTTAGACCAATTCAGATGAAAATCCTGGAGGTAAAGCTGGCTGAGTGCCCACTGACTGGACTCTGCATGGCACTGACCTCCACGAGACCGCAGTGGGGAGAGAGAATAGGCTATGGTTATTGTGATGAGAGGTGAGATCTTGAACTGGTTTGGCGTCTAAGCCGGAAGAAAAAGGAAAAATCAGATGAGGCACTGGAGTCGTGTATTGCTAGAAAACAACTCCTGGAATAGCGCTGCATTATTGCTAGGGAAGACTGAGAGTTGGGAATGAACTGGGATTCAGAATCACAGTGCTAGAGGTTAGGCATGACTGCGGGACCTGGGAACTCAGCTAACATAAAAGAGGAGCAGGGGTGCAAGGACATGCTGGCAGGGCTGGAAGGATTCTCTGGGGAAAAAAAACAGAACTAGAAACAAATCTAATCAAAGCAATTGATACCAGGAATAATCATTTTCACTGATCGGGGTCCTGAGACGAACAAACCCAAAGCTCTGGAGGATGAGAGGGACCTTTCCAGTCCTGCAGTATGTGACACTCTGCCCATGGGAAGGCAGAGGGTATTTTGTCTGGACTGGGTAAGTCTTGGAAATGGCATTTGAAGTAGATGTGAAACAAGGTTTGGAAGGAACTAAAGAGCCTGGGAGAAGATATGCTGGGTGGAATAAAAAACCCATTAGTGTCTTAATGCATAAATTGGCAGAACTGTACAATAGCAATGAAAAACAAGCTACTGGGAGCCCAAATTGTTATTTATGTATTATCTGGTGCCTCAGTGACTATTGAAATTACTATTTTGCAAGATTACAGATGCCTACAAGGTCCACCACACAGACAAAAGTGTGCAGTGGTCTCCTATGGTGCAGGGAGTGTGTCAGCTCTGCTCCTACACCCACTCCCAGCGCAAACTGCTTACTGGAGAGTGCAAATGAGGTTTTTTTGTATTCAGCATCATGTGCAGGATAAAAAATGGGCAGCCTATTGTTTAAACAAAATAGGTTACTTTAGATCTGACTAACTGTGGAAGGATGATACAGAAATAGAAGGACTTATAATTATCTTACCTTCAAAATTATGTACTCGTGTAAAGGCTCCTGAAACAGTCAAAACACCTCAGGATGAGGGTGAGTTACCTTGCTGCAAGTACAAGCTTGAGATAAGTTGGAGTATGGAAAGATTAATGCCTTTGCTTTAATAACAGGGCTTGATCCAAGACTGCAGAAATGATGTAAGTGCCCAAGCGAAGCCCAGAAAGGATTGTTGTCCACTATTAATAGCCTGGTGGATCAAGGAGTGCCAGTGCAATGACCCAGTGTGTGTAATTCCCCTGTATGGCTAGTATTAAAGGGAGATAGAAAGATGCATCTGGCTGTGGATTTCAGAGCATTAAATGCTGCAGCTCCACAAACATCACCTTTCCTGTTAAAATGCCAGAAATTACGGCAGCAGTCGTACAAGGAGCTAAGTGGTTTTCAGTCATAGATCTAGCAAATGCATTTTTCTTTAGCCCTTTAGCAGAGGAATGGTGGTAAAAGTTCATTTTTACATTTCAGGGGAAAGAAAATTGTTTCACATGAGTTCCTCAAGGATTTCACAAGCTCCTGTGATCTGTCGCATACGCATCACGCAAACGTGGAAGAAATTAGCCTGCAGATCGAGGAAGCATGTAACAACGTATGTGGATCACACCTGAACTGGGGGAATTCTGAAGAACAAGCGTGTCAGCAGACAGGAAGTCTTGGCTGCAATCCAGGAGGAAGGATTGAAAGTCAACAGACAAAAGGTTCAATTAGTGCAACAAGAGGTAAAATATTTAGGAGCAGTACTAGGTATTGAAGGCCAGACTCCTGATAAACAGAGTGTGGAATTAATTCAGAAGCTACCCAGCCCCACCGCTCCGCCTAGCTACATTTAATTGTACGCAGGATTTTATTCTGATGTTCACTGAAGTGAGTCGTCCTCCAGCTAAGCTTTTAGAGAGAGCTCTGGACAGTGGGAGCAGGGTGCAGAAAAGCAGGCAGCGAGGTCGAGCAGAAGCCAGCCCTAGCCCAAGCTGCAGTGGTGGGCTGTGTGGACCCAGGTACCCCTTCGTGTGCGGCTTGCCTCTGTTAGCCAAGAAGGATGTGCCAGTGTGGCACAAAAGAAAGATTCCGTGTTACAGGCTATTGTCTGAGCATCTCAAATCTTATCGACACCACAACTCCTTTGTCAAAATATGTCTGCATAAACCAGAAACCTGCTGTACAGGTGCTCCAGGTTCCCATAGGATAAGGCTTGCACAAGATTTGCTCCCATCTGTGTAAAGAAGAGCAGGAGGTAGGTGGGGCAGGTCTCACCTCACTCAGTACAAGTGGCAGAAATCCCAGCTGTGTTGTCAGGTGTGCTTCCCAGCGGTTCGAGCAAACAAGGGTGAAGGATTTCATTTTCCTGAACAAGTTTTTTTGCCCAGCTACGTATGAATCAGCAACTGCACACAGCAGAATGCCCACAAACCTCAGGATGTGAATAATTCGGCATCAAAAGGATGCTTTAAGGAAGTTAGGACAGGTGAATGGCAAAAATCAGGATGTGGTGTTCCCATCTAAATGGCTCCACAAATGACTACAGCCAGCCGTGATTATATTCCTTTTAAGATCGTGACATGAAGGGAGATGTGACTCTGGCGGCATCGGTGGTTAAAAAGTTCCATATCAGACGAATAGCAGCTGAAGGGTCTCACAGATTAATGGGTAAAAGGATTTGACAAACAACTGCAGCAGGATGATCAACAAATAGCTGAGCAATTAGGGCAAAATGTTCATAGAATAGATGAAAGGTATAAAATGGTAAATAGCCAACATGAAGAATGGCAAGTAGGGTGTCAGGTAGTATGTCATGGGTTTCCTGGAAAAAAGCACAGCTTGGGCTGTAAGCGGGATGGATCTGGCAGTCGCACAGATAAAGTCATTTCCATTGTTTATTAGTTCAAGTAAGTTCTGACAATGTGAGGCAGGTTCATCAATCACAGCTAAAGCTTTGGAGAGGAGAAAAAGACCAAGCTATAAGAAAAGTCTTTATTTTTCAGGAGCACAGAAAGGAGTGAGCATTAACCAGTCACCAGACCTGGATCAACATAGAAACACGGATTTGCTGTGGTGTGTGAAAATGGCAATTCCAGCTGTTGTATTGGGCATCAATGTTACGGAAGTTGGGAACATGGCTGAAGAGTGTGGGGCTCTTTCTGTTCTGCCTACCCTGTCAGGGCAAGGTCTGCGTGCAGCGTGGTGCTACCTGTGTTTTGCAGTAGGGAGAAAAGGATTGGAAGAAGCAGTGCTGTCTCAGGGATGTTGCCTGAGATAGTTGCCTCTGCCTGGTGCTGGTTTGCACCCTCTCTGTCTGAGCAAAGCACTTTCTGCAGTCAGTATGGGTGGTCAGTGTAATAAAACCATGGGACAGGCTCCAACACACTAGATACTGGACAGCAGCATGGCCTGCAGACAGCTTCCTAGCCTGTATCTCTGAGATGTCCAAGTTCCCTGATCATCCAGAACTGGAGGTGTGCAGGGATGGCTTCTCTCCAGAGCCCCATCCACTTTATTTTAGAAGTATTACATTTATCAGGAGACATCCCTCTTTCCTGAGAGGCCAGCACGCCGCTAACAAGTAGTGTAGGCATAGCCATGCACTATTGTTCCTGTCGCCTCTAATCATGCAGTGATCACCATCACACTAAATCCCTTCCTCCCATCTGCCTTCCTCTGAATTACATGAAATACTCCCTTAGCCATCAGTGCAAACTGAGCTATCTCTTTGCTTTCTCCATCTTTGGCCCTCCCCAGCCTGCCCAAGCAGTCCAGTGGCTCTGAACAGGAAGAGTGCCTTGTTATGGTGGAGGCTCTCTAACTCACTACTTTTTCCTGTCAGAGAGACTAGTTTCTTCTCCATGAACTAGAATCCCTTGAGAGAAAGCAAGCTAAAAAAGTCTTTCAGCAGCCTTTTCAATTCTGCCCTCCTGGTGCAAGCTGAAAATGAGAAGAAAAGAGGGGGAAAGATTAAAAAAAAAAATAAGAAAAGCAAAAATCTTCAGAAAGGAAGACTTTTGGAGAGCCCAAACAATCAATCGGACAATAGGAGATAATGATTCCACCTCTGCGCCCTCCTCCTGCCAGACGGGAATTTTAAGCCCTGCGTCTGCCAGAGGTGGTAAAAGACCTAAGTGATCCGCCTCGGCTCTGAACGTGGCACCTCGGTGATGAGCTGAAAAGCTTGTTGCTCACGTTGCAAACAAAGACTTAGCAGAGGGCAGAGGTAAAGCCAACTGGGACCCGGCCTTCTAATCAGGACCATGCTGTGAGCTCATGGTATTAATCCGGCAGCCAGTGACATCAAGGCAGGAGGTCTGCGTGACCCTGAGCCTGTCCAACAGTGGCTTACACTACCCAGGACCGCGTGTTCCATTTAATAAACTCCATTGATATATTTAATAAAGGCACCTCACACTTGCAGTTTCATGTGTGACCTCTCTGTGGTTGCTACCCAAAACACAAAGTAAGAAAGTCAGGGATCATTAGCTGACGAGGCAAAACTGCCCCTTCCCTTGCTCTTCTATTTTTCTTGTGAATATCAACCGCTCGGGAGGCAGCGATTGCTTGTAATCCTTCCTGTCTCCATTATAGAAGGGACAGGTTTCTGTGAGAGCTTGGGAAAAAATTACGACGTAATTGCCTGCAGTTTGGGCAGCTCCCAGTCTCGCTCGCTGCCTTCAGACTCCTTGTGACAGCACTCGTCTTTTGCCCAGAGGCTGTGTTGATGGGCTCCTGAGAGCCCGCAGGGGCTGGGGGCTGCTGTCACCCCATCTCTTCACAATTTTGTGGTGGGAGAGGAGCACCTGCAGGCACCAGGGGCCAGAGGAAATCCATTAGCAACCCCCAAGCATCTCTCCGAGGGTCTCTGGCTGCGCGGCGCAAGCCAGGGGACATTGACTAGGTAAAGGTCATCTGCCTAAGCAAGGGAGTTTTTCTTCCCTTGGACATGCACCTCAGTAATTTTTTTCTAAGCAGGCTAATGAAACCCTTGTAGGAAAAATGTCCGGTTTAAAATCTAAAGAGACAAGGCTTTTTTTGGTAGATTTTTCTGTTAAGTTTTGGGCTCTCTTTTTTTTTGGGGGGGGGGGTGGGGGTGGAGCTTTTTTTTTCACTCTTTTATTTGGTGGTGGTTGGTTTTTTGCATTAAAAATCGTGTCAGTTGTCAAACAAGATTTCTGATTGATTTGGTTTTTTATGTCTCGCTTTTAACATCCTCAGAGGCATCTAATTGTTCAGGACATACTGAGTATCTGCACTTACAGAAATCAAGCCTCGAGTGGAACTCCCCTGAAAGCCAGGCACCGGGAAGCCAAGATTAGTTTTCAGGAAGTAAGTGGTTTTCATTTTTCGGTTTCTCAAGGACTCTTTCAAGGGCCAAGCAGATGGCTGGGAGATCCACAGAATGGAAACCTGCAGTTCTGCTGGGGACAGACGAGTGTGTGTGGAGGGGGTTGGTTGGTTGAGGTTGCTTTTAGCTAAATCGCCTTTTTGTTTGACAGCCTTTCACACTCTTTATGCGTCTGAAATGCCGGTGCATTTTTTGTGTGGACTCTTCCTTTTCAACAAAGGACTGAGGAAATCGCTGCGCTAATTCTCTGGGCTTTCTAGCAGCTCTCAAGCATAAGCAGAAGAGCAATTTCCAACTTAAAAATACAAAGGCAAACAAAAGAATAAAAACAGGCACAGACCCCTTCAGGTTAGAAAGCCCCTTGAGAAGTTCAGGCAGCTATGGCTGCCTTCCCATCGCCTTTTGAGTGGAGACTTGGGCCACGCTAGCCTTGACTGCCCCGTGGGTTTTTCAGGGAAACTGAGGGCTGTGTTTATTTTTCAGACAGCCTGGAGCGACCGTCAGCCTGCTGGACTTGGCAGCCCTTGGAGAGGCTCTAAACCCTTGCCGCTGCGAGGTGTGATGGCTGCAGGCAGACAGAGCGCGTGGGATGGGCAGCACAAGCCGCAAGCAGCCCCGCGGCACCCAGCCCTGAGCCTGGCCAGCCGAGATATGGCAAGCTGCACCCCGAGGTCCTGGCAAAACCGAGTCTTTGTACCTTGGTAAGTGGAAACAAGACTAAAAGCCAACATGCTAACTCTTATCTAGTCCACACCATCTGGACCTATCAAAATGCCTTGTTACGTTGGAAAAATAATGCTAATCTTGCATCTGCAAGAGGGGAAACTGAGTCTTAGGGCCTGAGTCGTTGGGGACCCCCATGCATTCCCGGGCATCCTGTGCCCACCAAGCGTGGCCTCCTCTGGAAGAGTGCACACACACCCCCTCCCCGTGTCTGGGTTTGCATGTATTTGCTATATAGCTGTCCCACACATTTTCCTTGCTAGCCTGTCATAACCATTACTAAAATATGCTTATCTCATATATGCAAATAGCAGGATATTTATAAGGTTCTTTGAAATTTCCATAATTGTGCTGTAAAAAAAAAAAAAAAAAATCTCTTTGCTTATCTCACAAAGTGTTGTAACCACAGTGTGACTTTTATTGAAATCCAAAAATCACTCAGCAAAATAAAAGTAGGTAAAAAACTGACAATTTCAAAAACTCGAGGTAGAAGGGACAGTAAGAAGGCAAACCAGGCTTTATTATTTTAAATTAGGAAGTTTAATGCTCACCAAAAAGGGTATAAACTGTAAATGTATTTTAGCAGTTCCTAGAGAAAAAGGGAGAGGTTTTAGTAATAACACTGTGGGCTTCTATATCATTTTCATTAGAAAAATCTCAGAGCACTTTCTGCTTATTAAAGAATGGAATGCCTCAGAAGGCTCTCGGGAGGCGCTGTAGAAAAGTAAGGTAACAAATATAAATCCACATTATGCTCCACACTGTGATTACCTGGAACTTCCATCTTGGGGGTACGCAGCTCCCGGCTGGGGATTACGAGGCTGCCTCACCCGGCCGTGACGGTAGCTGGCTGTGGCAACGCAAGGGGCTTCACCGCGTGTATCGCATCATTTCATGGGTGAGCAAGCCAGCGCCAGGAAGGTTTTTTTTCCCACGCTCAAAAGTGAGGAATGGAAATGAGCAACAGGGGGAGGCCAGCACCTCGCTGTGCTCGTCGTGGGCTCCTGCCACCTCGTGTCCTGGCCCATGGAGACATGCGAGGAGCAATGAGGGGATCCCTCTGCCTCCTTCGGGGGATCCTGGCTGGTCTCTGGCCTCACATGAGTAGTTTCCTCACCAGGTACAGCAACATTCCCAGGCAGGCTCCGACCATTCATCTTGGGAATGATCTGGACAGGACAGAAGAATAAGATCTTAGCCTAAATTTAGCAAGGGTCATAAAATGTTCACTGGAACAACAAAAGGAGGAACAGAGGCTGTAAAGGTAGAGGATATTCCCTGGGCTGATGGAGAAAATAATATTAAAAAATCCCTGGTGTTTAATTTCAGAAAATACAATAGGCTGACTGAGTGCCCAGAGAGGAACAGCGTGTTAACATATCTTAGGTAAACAGGAGCCAAACCGTTAGCCTGACAGAAGAACGAGAAAGCCCATCCGTGCAGCGGGGGAAAATAATAAATTAAAAAGCAGCTGGTTGAAAGATGTGATTGCATCTTCAGCTTCAGCGAGAGGAAAGAAGGGGAATACCTACGTATTACAGGCAGGCCAGGAACACAAAAGCTGGAAAAACATACAGGAACAGAAGAGGCAGACTCGTCACACTGAAGTTAATTAAAATAGCAGGATCTCAAGTTATTTTAGGTCCCAGTGGTAGAAACCCCAGAATTCCAAGCCCTATTCTTCATTAATACAGAAAGTTTCCTATTTCATCCCTGCTCAGAAAAGGGACCTCTTCCTTTCTGCTCTAGATAGCGAGTAAAGGCAAATGGGAATTATTCTGAGCATGGAGAAAACGAAGCACAAATTAATGGCTCGCTGGCAGAAAGGCAGTTTAAAGCGCTTTGCCAAGGCACATTTTATTCCTACACTTATCCTACATACATGGTTTTTTCCTTCAATTCTCTTTAGATCAGAAGTGCATGACCAAACAGAGACACGTATCTGTGCTGCATGTAGGACGGAGCGGGCATTAAAACAAACAAAAAGCAGACGAAAGAAAGGGGGAAAAATGTGTGTAGTGGCTGGTGCACTTGCTTCACGTCACCCAGCACACAGAAAATAGAACAACCCCATCTTGCCAGCTCGAACTCATCCCATAATTTCTGTGGGTGGTTATATGCACCTGTACTTCTGTCACACGTACAGACACGTATGTATATGCACACGCATACGTTACTGTTTCATACGATGAAGCACTGGTTGGTTGCAGGGGGTTCCTCATGGCCACGGGGACCCTCCCCAGGATACTTGTTCCACCATAGTGAGAAGTTTTGCCTTCGGCTTGAAAAGCGGCAGGGTTTCACTCCAGCTTCCTTCGCAGCAGCGCAGCTCTAAATCTGTAGCTAGACTTTCTCTGCCCAGGAGCAGCACTTCTCTGAGAAATCTGGAGACGGTTTAACTGTGCAAATTAATCATGCACAAACAATTTAAGGTATGATACCGATGTTATTCCAATCACAATGTGGCAAGATGATGGAGGCAGAAACTCAAACCCTACTCGTGTTTGAATAGTGTTGATTCTTTTGTAACTATTAACTCTCAAGACCTCCATTTTATATCCCCTGGGAACAGGTTCTCTCTGTGCTTAGGGAATTAGAAACAGGAGATCAGGAGATGAAGGTTCATTTCTTGTTATATGACTTTCAGCTGCTTTCTCAACTTCCTGCCACCTTTTTTTTCCCTTGTGTAAAATTAGGATAATGACATTTCTTCATATGACAGCAGCTTAACGCAGTTATGTCTAAACTGCTCCAGTGAAAGGTGCTATACATATCAGAGATTATTGTTTATTACCACAGTTGTTATTACTGGTATTTCTGAGAGTTTCAGTCTCGCATATAGAATAAGGGGAAAATATTATGAACATTTTGCCTTATTTTGAGCTTAAGACCGATTTTGTTCTGAATTAATTTCTTTGAATAGAATTATTCCTGAACTACATCAACTGGGGACCAGCTGCTGACCCCAAGTGTTTAAGAACTACAGATAATCATGGATGAAAAGAGACGAAAATATATTTTATCTAAGAAGTATCTACTGTTGTGATAGAGACTGAAATTAAAGTATAATCCAGAGAGAGAGAGGGGGAGAGAGTATTCTTTAATTAAAATCAGCTACCTCAAAAGATGGCTATTCTCAGGAGTGAAATTTGCACTGTGCTGAAGGCTTTCCGCTTAAACCCTTGATGATGCAAGGAAAAAAATTCTCAAGGAGTAATATTGGCCTTAGCAGATAGCCACATGCCACTGCACAATAAGGCAAAATTTTCTGAGAAAAACTATGTGGACAATCGAATGGAAAGATGGACAAAATAGGAAGCTATCTGAAACACAAACCAATAGTTATCCAGCCACAAATAAATAGTTTGGCAAAGAAAGAGACCGAAGATGGAGACTTGGAGATAGAGAAAGAAAAATTAAACCAGAAACAGCAGAGATCAATGAAAACAATCAGCGCTTTCTGCCAGGAGGTACGTTAAAAATCCCGAAACTGAGGCCTTAGATAAGGTGTTCAGAACGATCCCGTCGTCCCACCCACCATCTCCATAGCAATTAATGGTCCCAGCCAAGGACAAATTATGGTTCAAGCCATGGAGATTGTATGGACCCCTCAGGAAGGGCAGCAGGTGGAGGGCAGAGCATCCACTTGGGGTAGTTCTGGGGCTTGTGGTTATAGTGCTTTCCTCACCTTCAAAGAGATGCTGCTTCTGGGAACATGGGAACCACAGAGCGGGTGCTTGAGGGGGAGTACTTCTGACGAGCGTTCCGTCGTGAATCCTCTTCTGCTCTGGTTTTAGTTACCATCACAGATGGCTTGCTGCAATACAAAGAAGGCTCCTGGCGGGGCAGTTTGCTGGATAATGTTAGAATTGGATGTGATGGCAGCATTACCCATTCACCAGCGTTTCTTTCATTGTGTTCGGCTCAGCAGATCTGAGCAGCTCCTTTGCACTGGCACTGGCTTCCTCGCACTGCGCTCACTTACCAACCTCTCTTGCCCGAATCTTGCCTGACAGTCATCTGCAACCAGGTGGTCTCTGTGAGAAGTGGTTATGCTGCAGGGAGGAAAAATGGATCCTTTTGTTCTTCCTTCCTTTTTAAAAAAAATTTCAGCGGTGGAGTGGAGGAGCTGCTGCAGCGGCATCAGAAGCTCTCTGGCGATGTCTCTGGGGACCATGGGCAGTGCTGTGGGCAGCAGCAAAGCACCCTCCCTGTGCTCTGGGCGAGGATGCACATAGCTTCAGTGCCTGTAAATACCTCGTAGCTTTGGTGTACGTGATGCAGATGTTTTTCTAGAAAGAGCCTAAAGCCAAATTGTTAGTGTAGTATCAGCCACATGCTATTGCGGCCGGGCAGGGTGGGATATGTAGCAGGGGACTTTTTAATGTGTCAGAGTGAAAAGCCTGTGCAAATCTTGGCTGAGTCTGGGTTCCCAAAGAGCCGCTGTGGATGCAGGACACAGTTCAAGCAGGAGGGTTGGCTGGTCATTAAAATACATCATACAGGTAATCTGGCTCTTAGTCTCAGACCTTTAAAGGTGTTTTAATACCTTGAGTACTGTAAGCGTTAAAACGGCTTGACCAAGCTTGGCATTAGTTACCAGAGCCTCTTGAAAGGAAAAGAGGATTCCTGGCAGTAAAAGAGCGAGGCCTTCTTGGCAACGCTACTACATGGGAAACCGGTGGATCATACTGAGCTGAGTCACAAGTTCTCAAAGTTAGGGTTTCCCACAGCAGCTCTCATCACTCCTCATCCGCCCGGTTCTGCCGGTCCTGCTCACACGGACACCACAGTCCTGTGGAGCGCCTCTGAGCACACAGGGCTGGGTGGTCCAGGGGAGGAAACGCGTACCGAAAGTCCAGCGATGGTGGGACACGCTGGCGAGCAGTGCTCACGTATTAACAGATTTCCACTCAAACTGGCAAATAGGAATGTCTATGTTAGAAATGCTGTGTGAAAGCCAAGGCAACAAAAGTCAAAATGTGCATGTGAGAATATGTGGTACACACAGTATATGTCACAATGTTTACCATCACTTCAAAACATGCACCCGCCCACAGCTCTTCACTAGCGGCATCCTGGAACTTCTCCAGTTGGGATTTGCTATACGAAGCAAAAGTCAATTAAAATCAGCCATTATTGTACAGATCATGAGAGCCATAGTACAAGATACCACACTCATCCCAGATGCTCATTAACAGCAGCGTGTTGCAAACAAGTCCGGGACAGTTGCATGGGTTTTGTATGCTTTTCTGATTGTGGTGTTTGCTCAGTTAGCGTATAACATATTCAAATGGGTTGGATTAAAATTTGTAGCAAATAGCAAATTCCCCAGAAATACGGTTCTGTTGCGTTCTGGAACTATTGCAAATGTAGGTCACAGTCAGTAAGTAGGTTTAGCTGATGAAAACAGAGGTGGGGGAGAAAGATTTTGGGAAAAGGGAATTAGGTCCACCCAGCTTGCTAGAGGAAGGCTTGTTAGCACCAGCTCAGCCTCTTTCTTTACCAGAGAGCCTGCTGCTGTTCAAGCTGTGGTGACTCGTCTCTGCATCGCTCTGATCCTACATTTTTAGCTTGGAAGGTAACCGCATGCTCCAAGCATGGTGTGCTTGGTTGGGTTCCCTCCGTCTCTTGTGGAGCTCTTCCATGTAGTTAAGAAAAGGTGATTCTTCAGGCGGGTGAACTCTGTTGTCTCCTGTTCAGGAGCTCACACAACTGTACAACTCCAAAAGCCCAGGTCCTGCCACACTTTTATTTGTGAGGAAACAGCATTTCCTGGCCTGATTCAGAGAAACGCACACAAGAAGGGCCTGGAGCTGAGATGGTTCTGCTGGGTGGGTGGAGGCTTCCAGTCCTTGGGGCAGAGCCAAGCACTGACATACATCTCCCAGCTCCCAGGTAAGAGCTCACCACAATTACAGACCAGCAGAGAATCTGGCCCCTCATTTCCTGCTTGCAAGCCAAACACTGACAGTTTTTTAATGGAATAAAACATTCACTCAGTATGAAACAAACATCTTTGTTTTGGAAAACCCCCCACCCCTACATGCACATAAATGCACACACTAATTTTAAGGGCTGATTTATAAACCAAAAAATCTGTAGTTAGCTCAATTTTATTTGCAATTAGCCAGGATACGTTGTTTGCTTTAGTGCCAATATTAGCAGCAATGGAAGTGCCCTCGTTCTTTTGTTTTTAATTCTTCTGCTGCCTCTTTACAGTTAGTTTCAAGGTGAGATCAGTATCTGGAAACATGATGTAATTTATGCTGCTGTCATTTCGTGAACTTCAGCAAATCTAGTCCCGATAATGTATTATAATTATACTGATGATCAGAACTGGATTTGAAAATGCACAAAGGCTGGCGTCAGCTGCCACTGCGTGTCTGACCAGATCAGAAAATGAAAACAACACTTACTGACATTTATTGTCAGCGGAGCTCCAACTCAGATGTGCAGACAGATATGGACTGCAAGAATTAAATGGCTGTTCGCTGCACAGATGTACCTCATTTCTGTGGATTTTGAGACTCGCATCCTGATCGCTGTTATGTTTTTTTCCCGTTTGCTCCTTCCCGCAGTACCCCTTTAAGAGAAGCTTCCCAACTTTGGAGCCCAACGCAATGCTCCCTGCTGTGATGGATTCCTTCTCCTTCCTTCCTAATTGGAGCCATTTCATCAGATCGAATTTTGACAAAGATAGTAATTGTCATCCAATTTTAAGGCAATGGCAAGATCAATATGAATTCTCCGATGACAAGTATTATTACTGGGTGAGCACAAAGAAACAAAGAAAATGAAAAATCCATCTTCTAGGGATCAAAACAGTTAGAGGCACATGCTTGCCTTGATCCACGTGTGTGTGAATCCTGTTGACAACAATAGACGCTGTGCATGTGGATGGATGGGGTAGAACAGATGGCCTTTGCCAGTCAAATAGCGGAGGAAAACGAGCACCCAGTGCTTTAGTACATCGCCATTTCGGTAATGTGGGAGTCAATTAACTTACCACCAAACAGGCTTACAGGGAAAATTACCCACAGCCCCATCTCAGAGAAATTCTGCTTCTCCTTAACATTTTGTACTCCTTCTGTTTCTTGAATGTCAGGAATAAATACCCAAGAAAATTCCGGTTCTTTTAAGGTAAATATATTCAACATATATTTATGTAGGCAGAAGTACTTGATCATTTCTATAACATTGTTTAAATGAGATGATCTGATTAGTTAATGGCCCGAAGAGTTCAGATAGGGTTCAGATAAGAATCTAAAATCTGTTGCAGCATCTTTAGACGTTTTCCCCTCAGTAGTGGTTTTGGGACAGATTCTGCCATGTATGCATAACTGTCGTCAGATACTGACATTTTATTTCAGTAGGTTTACCCTGCAACAAGACACTTCTTCAAGGCATTTGACCCTCAGAGTTCAGCTCTTGTTCCACATTTGCTACTCCATGTGTATTCAAGTTACCTCTGCAGGGCCGCTCTGCTCACATTCATCTTGCTATTAACCCAGACCTCCTGCTTTCCCACCCCCAAAATGTTAAATCCAAGGAAATAGATACTTTTTTATTTTTTTTCCTTTTGCAGGGTTTGTATTCAAAATACAGTTTAACTGAGGAAAGGGATTTTGGCGAAATAATACACGATTGTCGTACTAATTGGCAGCTGCAATGATAACAACCATGACAAGTTTTAGCTCTGTCCACTTCAGCCCAGCCAAGTCATTAAAGGTTTCCAAGCAGAGGATTGTGTTATGAAGCCTAATACGCACTGGTAGCTGCGCTGGTATCCCCGCATTGCGAAACACGTTTTTTCACCACCCAGACGCGGGTTCAGTAGGATTCTGATCTGTGGAGGAAGGTCTCAGCCAAGCACTGAAAAGATGTTTGCTAGCCTCCAAAATATAAATAAAATATTTACAAAGAGAATAATTGACTTTTGATGTTTACTTCAGGCTATGGTTAAGCAGGCAGTGCCTGTACTAAGCAGTGCAGTGACCACCTGCCACAAATGCTGTGATATTTGACAGATCCCTTTCTGCCAAGAACTATAATTCCTATTTAAATCTAAATAGAGGAGCCATGAATGCAGATTTCTCATCACAAAGACGCTGATGTTAATCCCCAGTACAGAAAAATAAGAAAAGCCAGAACGTTTTATTGGATTTTATATGGAAGATAATTAAACAGTATTTCTTTTTTACTTGTTATACGGCATCCCATCAACACTCCTGCTGAAATTTGTTTATAAAGAAAGCCAGAAAGTTTCATCGCATTTTTATGTAAAAGAAAATTAGCATTTTGTGTATTTGAACTTAGATTAGAATACCAGAAAGCGGGTAAACAAAAAAATGACCAAAGCATGATGAAAATAAAAAGAAAAAAAAAAAAGTGAGCAAAGCGTAACCCTGTTCTCACACAGACAATTTTATATTCTCAGCATGCCAACGAAAGAAATGTTTATGTGCATATGGATGTATGGTATATATTCACGTACCAAACAGTTCCAAACAAACTAAGCTCCCAAAAGTTAGACAATGCTGGAATGAGATGTGCCTGCACACCCTTAATTTGGCCTTTTTGGTCGTATACAGGCGGACGTTTGCTGTTTTTTTGCCACGCACACGTACGCGCGCGCACCCCGTACAAAATGGTGCAGTGTAGGCAGAAAATTGGCTGGGAGAGTGATGTCATCTCAGAGGGAGCGGCTCTGCAGAAGCCTGTTCCTTTTGTGCCCACAACCCGGTTTGGTATTTTGGATGTACCCAAGGAAGTTATCTGAGCATGTTTCCCAGCAGGTGGGTGCTGCCAATCTGAGTCTGGAAGAGAATGTGTCTACGAGCGCGTTTAGAGCGAGCTTATTAATAGAGGGGAGGCGGGGGCGGGGGGAGCCGTATCCAAGGTTGCATCCTCGGCATTTAAAAATGTTCAGCCTGTGCTGCCATTTACTGCATTATGTGGTGCATGTGGATTTTCCAAACAAAAGATGTTTATGAGGAGAGTATATTTTAAGATCCTTTTCATGACTGTACAGACCCCTCTCCAAGCAGATGGCCTGACAGTTGCAAGAAAACTGCTCATAAGCCAAAAGCAGCATTTCAAATTCTTTTTACAAGGCGGTTTGTTCTCCATGTCCGTGTACATTTTAAGCAGGTACTAATTCTGCTCGCAGCAGCACCTTCCCAACGCGTTCCAGATCCGACAGCACAAACTGCAGCCGCGCAGGCTGCGCGGCGCAGGACTGCCACGTGGCATCAGCGCCCCGATCGCTCGCTCCCAGGCTACTCTCGGCACGGCCCGATGCAGAGGGGACCGTTGAAATTCGCTCACTGCTGACATGGAGCAATGTTGGAGGTACAACAGTTTCTCTTTTATTCTCAAAATAGGCTGTATCCGCAGTGAAAAGGTTGGCTTGGTATTTTCAAGTGCATAGAAACAAGCAGAATTAGCAAAGAGCTTTCCAGAGGCACGAATACATTTCGTTCAGTCTTCGTTCACAGCCCTGACCGTTACCTAGCTGTAGTTGAAGTTCATTGGGGAAAATAACCAGCTGGGAACAAAATAACTAAACCTGAACCACTTGACCGTTACCAAGTTTATGCATTCCGGGAGAAATCCATTGGCAATGACTTCAGACGGCGGCATTTACTGACCCTTTTAATTGCCTTCCACAGAACCTCCTGCTTGAAGGAAACGAGCGCTTCCGTATCGTGCACTTGATTAATAAATAATGCCGTCCCTCTGGAGACAAAAATTCCGTCTCTAACCAACCTAAGCACAAGGACAGGGACTAGCCGTCCTTACACTGTGGGGAGATGGTTTGTGTTTTGCTTTTCCTTCACCTAGGTGACTGAGGCTTGTTATTTTACCGTCTAACACATTTAGAAATATTTCTGAAAAATTTGCCTAATCTGCAGCAATGAGTTGCAGGGTTGATTATACGCTGCACGAACGTTGTCAGAGTTTTTCCTTCACCTTGCCATGCATGTTTGGTCTTCAGAGAAAATAGAATAAATAGCCCCTTCTCCCTGCTTCTGTTATATCATCTTTTACTCTTGTGTTTTGCAAACTAAACAATGCTAGGCTTTTTAATCACCGTTTAGATGGAAGCCTCTTTCCTCGTGTGTTTAATCATTTTTGCTGCACTTTTTCTCCTGCAGAAGTACATAAACATGAGCGTATACACCCCTGGAGCAATCACAAAGTCTGCTAAGAATGGGTTTTAAGGCTTAGCAGAGGTTTGCTCTTTGCTCCCAAAACAATCCCTGTTCATCTCCTTCTAAATTCACTTTGAGAAACAGAGTTCCCCAGTGCAGGCGCTGAGGTGCGCGTGCAGATGTGCGAGCTTAAACTTGAGGAACAGGACGGAGGGGTGCGAAGACTTCCCCTCTCATTCAGCGGCGTGGTCACCAGGCCAGTCCTGACCTGATGCAGAAATGAAGCCAGAGAGCGGCGCAGGTAAGTTCTTTCTTCTGTATGAGGATGAGCTGTCTTAAGCCCATACCTCTCAGACGTGACAATTTGCAGATGATGCTCTGTTTCGTCTTCCCGAGGCTAACCTTTACTCCAGTCTGCCTTTGTCCTTCGCTCGCACTTGGCAGCACTGCGATCTCTCTTTGAACAGCGATGGTCAGTTCAGATCTGGTGCTACAGCTCTGCTCAGCCCCGAAGGGACCGTGAAGGAGCAATGAGAAGCTGGGGAAGAGCCACAGGGAGAAACACGCTCTCCGGGTGGGACCAGCATCGTCATGGAGGTGCAGTCAAGGCAGTTGTTACTCCTCTTTTGGCAGCCTTTTGTTTTCTGTCCTCCAGAAGATTTTCTCTCGTTGCTTGCTGGATCCAGACTGCTGCCTGTAATTTAAAGGCCAAACCTTTTGCTGGGGGAAAACAGCACACACTCCAGCAAGGGGAAGGTCTAGGTGTACACAGATTAGCTGAAGACCAGGCCCAAAAATGTTTTGGGTAGGATTCCCCTAACCTAATTTTAGCCTTCTGAATCTTGATTATCTAGTGCAAGCTTGTCGCTTAATCTTGTCCTGCAGTCAAAAGAGAGAGAGAGGAGTCAGTTCATCCCACCGTAAAATAGGGGTCTGAGATGGAAGGGATGGTTTCCTGCCCTGAAAGCACCTCCCCTTCCTACAGCACAAAACTGCTTAGGGCATGAGCTGGGTGCTGCCCTTCATAGGCTGTGGAGCCGCACGACTGAAAAGATCTCGGCATGAGCTCTGGAGAGCTCGGGGGCACAGCAGGCTCTTACAGACTGAGGCTGCCTTACAGCACTGGATGGACACAGTGATTATGGGCAATGCTGCTACAGACCTATGGACACCCGTGCTACAACAGTGAGAAGTTAGACTTCCATTTACAGTGGTGACGTATGGTTACTAAATAAACTTTGCAATACTCAGATTGGTGTTTGGGGGGGAGAAGGGGATGGTTGGTTTTTTCCCTCATCTAGTTATAGTTTCCTCTCTCTAAACCTCTTTTTTTTAAAAAAAAAAAAGTTAAGGCACTGAACTTTCCTTTCAGTCTTCAAATCAAATCAAATCCATCTTGTCCTTGGAAAGTTCTCTGTTAATCCTGTTTGTATTTTTTAAATGCTATGCAAACATTTTCATTGTGGATTAATGTGCTGTTTCAAAGCCGTTGAGATTTTAAGATTGTCATTAATTCAGAGAAAGAGTCTTCTGTTACTATTCCAGTTCTTTGGCAAACTAATTTCATTCAATGCCCTTTTTGAGACTTTGCACTAGAGTGCTAAACGAATACTATCAAAGGCCATATTAAAGAGGATTGTATATAGTTGACCAGGGTTCATACCAGGGACTAGTTTTAGATAGTGTCTTACATTGAAAATATGATTCTTCAATTATATCTCCTATTGCAAAAATGAAATTACCTTGAATGCTTCGTCTAGCAGGCTTATTTCTCAGAACACAATAGTAAATGGTCGAATTCTTCCTCACAGTAAAACATATCTGATTAAAAAATGAAAGAGAGAGAGAGTGAAATGTGAAAAGCAAAGCCAGTCCTAAGAGCCCTGAGATCAGTAAAAGGACAGCTTATACAAAGGCTCTCCATTTGCGTAGCCCAAATAATTCCAGGGCCATCTGAATCCTTCAAGGAGGAGTGTCTAAAGTGCCTAGTGTTCTGCCAGCTGATTCTGGACACTGCAAAGAGGGGTCAGAGGGCCAAAGCAAATGTGCAGAAGCTCTTCAACGTGTTCACGCTATTCACAGATAATAATCAAAGTGATTTGCAAATACCTCTTCTTAGCAAAACTTAACATTTTTGAGATCACAATCATAAAAAATAATTGTTACATTTATGGGACTGAAGCTACATTTGCTGTGACTGCAGCAATTCACATTTATTACATTGCTAAGTGTTTTCTTGTCTGCTTTCCCAAGTCATAATATACGTCTGATTTATTTGGAGAATAATAGTGATTTGCAGTCCTTCCCTGTTCTCCTATTAACTTATGATCTGTGCAGATGTTTTAGGTGTGACTTCACCGCGCAGAGGGTCCGACCCTGTGAGGACACACCAGGCCTTGGCCAGACAGCTCTGGCTGGCAATGCTGGCAGGTTGGTCTTGGCGTCTGTTGGATTGAGCGCCTACTGCTGCTGAATATACACACAACCTCAAGGCTACCTGCTGTGGTGTGTCTAAACAGGCTGCTTTTCTAATTCCAGGATTACAGTGCTTAAAGGCACATAAGGATGATGAACAAGTAGAAAGGATCTTATGTCCTTACATCCACGGGGAGTTTTGTGCCTCTGTCCTGTTGGCATTAGTCATGTAAGCTTCTCATTCATCTACCTTGGGAAGGCTGATTTGCTCAGCCCTTGGTGTTTTCATCTGGTTTTGATGTGCTAGCTGAACTAACTCAATGATTGCTTATGTTTCTGAGAATTAATTATAAATTGTGACTACATAAAGCAATCTTGTGGACTCATGCTTCATTAGTAGTCTGATCAGTTGGCCACTGCAATGCTAACTGACTTAATTTGCACTGCAGATACTATAGCCAGAAGGCAGCGGACATTTCTGTGGAAGATGGGATGCGGAGTCTCACCAACTCTTTGCATTAAATTCTTAGCATCTTCATCTTGCCCAGGTAGCATATGATGAGAGGACAGAGCACAAGACTAAGCATTGTGCTCCCTGCTGAAAACTTGTCCTATGACGAAGACTCCGTTGGTTTACTTTACTGGAAATGCAAGTTACTCGGGCTGCAGAGGTCTAGCTTGCTGGGCATGGACATGCACCTTGAGACCTTTGTGCTCTCACTTTCTTCAGAGCCATGGTAAAATGTTCCAAGAGCTATGGTCGAAAAGATTAACACAAGAATTAAGTGGTTATTTTCTTCTTTCAGCCACTCTCTTCCTTATCTTATTTGTAAAATAATTAAAATGATTCTTAGGAATATACAAAGCATGTTGAGATGCTGACCCCTGCCCCCCCCCCCCCCCCCTTTGCTAGAAAGGAATCATCCTTGTTTTCCAAAAAATCCCTGAAGAGAACAAATAAACACTTCTATACTATATGCATTAGTAAGAAGGATTAGACAGGCTGTAATCTTGGTCAGTCTGACTTCTACAATTATGGAAAATTGCAAAGATTGACATCAGTTGCTATTTATCTTATTGCACAAACTTGTACAGGATGAATCTTCTCTTTTGAAACACATATTTCACTGCAGCTAGCATATATCTGAAGTGATTTCTTTTTCTTTCTTTTCCCTATCAGATTGATAATAGACTGTGTAGGAAAGTGCTGAAAAATGCAAAAAGTTGGAGCAGTTCGAATTGTCATGGCAATATCCTAGATTTTTCAAGAAGTTTGGTTCTGTTTAGCTAGTCGCTTTAATTTTCATTCGCTAACTTGTCTCCATTCTCTGCCATAATGATAATTCTTTATATGACTGTCAGCCCTTTGCATTGTGACAGCTTAAATTAATGTTTTGATATTTCTCTCTTTGTAAGAATACAACAAAGAAGACAACTGCCAAGGATAGGACAGAAACTGCATGAATGTAAAACAGACATTGTGCACCAATAAAGCCAGAAGGAATAATTTTCACTTTATTGCCTTGTTAATAAGCTTTTGCAACAACTAATCCTGAAGACTTCGGGTTCTATAGGCTAGTGCGGCCCCTCTGCTTCATCTGGATCGCAGACTGGGGACCTTGGGCACTGCTGGGAATACTGCAGCCCATGTAGGTCAGGGAGGTTTAATACTTAAGGCAGCCTGATTCAGCCTCTAGCGCTACGCTAACCGCGCATGTAAGCTGCGGTGGATTAGCTTGTTTTACAGTCATAATCATAATAGCACTTGTTCACAGCTGAAACTCTTTTGCAAACTAATATATGTTCATCTCATTTTTACATAGCGCCTCTCCAGAAGTTAAGAGGATCAATAATAAGAATTCCAAAAGGAAAATGCAGGAGGAGTTGGAAGGATTTGGTTTGGCACTTACAAAAGAAATGGTGGAAAGAAATTGTCTTCAGGTTTCATTGAGGTTTGCATCAGTCCTTATCTAAGGTTCAAGGCCTTTAGCAGCATCGTTCCTGTTCTTACTGTCTGCTTTGAAAATCCCAACCACATCTGGCATTGCCTTAAATGAAGCTTGACTTCAGTGAGGATGGTGTTTTTCAATGTTCTTTCAAAAACGCTTTTAAAAAGATCTGAGATATTCAGTTGCAGCTTAATGTTTCGGTATAGCTGAGGATTTCACTACTACCTTCTCTCGTTTTTATAATTTTCTGTGTGTTTTTCCTCTCACACGTTCCTTCAGGACCTGGCCTCACCTGAGAGATGAGGAATTTAAATGAAAGTAGAACAAAAAAAATCAATTAATCCATTCTTTGTGGCAGAAGCCACCAGATGATGCTGTTACTCTTACAGCTTCTTAGCATGTGAGCAAGATTTCGGTTTTTGAAGGAATGCTGCATTGTTATTAGTTTAGTTTTACAGTAATCCTCTGAGAGAAGCTAGCAGCAGAGTGTGTTTTCTGCTTTATTCTCCTATATTAGATGCAGTTCTCGGGACAAATTACTTTCCCTGGAGTTAAATTTCAGTGCCCAGCTGGAAAGTAGTGCTTTCTGGAAGGAGTGGGAACTTTTGTGATGGCTGCAGATACCACTGTCAGAGGGGGAAAAAAGAGGCGTAAAGAAAATGGGTTTCGCTTAGGAGAAAGTCCCCGTGACTTTCACTTCCATCAATAGGCTGGTTCCAAACCGCCAAATTCTGTCACTATAGAGAAGGGAGTGAGTTGTCACAGATGGAGGACGCTGAAGAAGTAGAGGACACTCTTAGGGCAGTGGATGTGCTGGGCTATCTGAAGAAAGCCAGAAGGAGAGCACTGTTTGGATCTCAGACCATCTTTTTGACCTGTACCGCTCCCTCTTTAACAGAGTGCTGGTCCCAGAGAGCTTCAAAGAATAGATCAGAAGTGTGAGACTTATTATTTATCTTAATGGGCCACAAGTGCTGAAAGCTAGGGATGAAAAATTTAACATCAGATTTGTCAAATATTTCACTGCTGATGGGATCATTTTAGCAGAAATGACCAATGACAGTGCTTATCCATCAAATTGAAGGTTTAATATAAAAAATAAATAACACGGGAGATGGGACTTTTAGTGGCTGATTCATTTATGCATTTTAATTAAAAATCTTGATTGTTTAAATGCAAATGAAGCAAACACAGAAATGTCAGCGCGTTGCATCGGCATGCTTAAAATCACAGCAGCAGAGATTTGGTTCAGCCAGGTATAATGGCAATAGGATCCTGAGTGAGACTTAAGAGGAAGTCTTCTGTCTCTGCAGAACATATTGCCGTTGGCTGTTCCTGGCTCCGCGTCTACCGGTGGAAACAACCCCCACAGCAGTCGTCTGAAGAAAATGAGAGCTCGCGCCTCAGCCAAGCTGTTACTGGACAGTGATCCGTTAAACTCGAACGTTTTACTGAAGGGCATGTGTCAACATTCGAACATTTGCAGATCTGAACAAGGCAAGATGTAACCATTCTGCGTATGCCAGGAGGAGAGAAGTGGCATGCATATACCTGAGATTATCTTTGCCCTGGAATTTCTAAGCTTGGCTGCCATTTTATGCAAAATAAGTTCTGTTTGCTTTTTATAGATCTTAGGAGAAAGGATAAGCAGGCACGTATGGAAATCAAGCAAGCCCATTACAGAGCTGATGCATCCGGGCTTCGCTAAGCCAATTAAGCAATCAAATCAAGGTCACGGCTGAGATGGACTCAATAGATCAATGAGATTGAATGCCCAAAATTAATACACTAGGAAATTAAATCAAAGGGATAAACTTGAGACTGAGTTTGGTTCGTTGGTCTTGGGCTGGGGATATTTGAGGGGAAGCTGTTTTCTTTTCAGTCGAGAGTCACAGCCAGTATTCAGCTCAACCTGTATGCGCCTGGCCAGCAAAAGCTACAGGTGCTCAAAGGATGTTCGTGTCCATCGGGTGCAAGGTCTGTGCTGGTCCTTCCCAGGAGAGACCCTCTAAAGCAAAGGGTGATCCTGACCCGTTTCGTTTATGGAGGAGGTACAACAACCTGGTGCTGTCGGCAGCTCTGCTTCATTATTTTCTTCCTCAACTCTCACCGTTGTAACAAGATACTACCTTGCAGTTCTGATTTTCCCTTTCTAACACAGAGAAAATCTTTCCACAGAAGCGACACAGATGACAGTCAAATCAAGCAGTAACAGCTTTGGGGGGGTGGGGGGGGGCGGGGGGGAGGGAATCTGAGAGAATCTTCCTAATTATACACCAAATTTGCAGAGTTTGGTGTTTACTTTTAGGGACCTGTACGTAGTGCTGTTTCTCCATTGTAGAGTGCAAATATGCAAGTGTGTGTTTGAGATAAGGCACTGTCGTCCTGGCATAATGAAAAGGAAGTGAAAAGAAAGAGTCCAAAATGCTTTATATTTTGGGATCCTTCACTTGTGGTGTTGACAGCAGCTCTAACCATGTTTCAGGTTGAACGCAGCGTACGGTTCGTGTTGAACATCTCAGTGGCATTAGCACAGGCAGTAACAAGTCTTCCGCCTCTTTTCCTGTGAGTTGTGCAGTCACAAGAGAGAAAGCCTTATGTCCAGAAGCTGTCCGTGCTGGCTGCAAATGAAGGCGCTTCCTCCCATCAAGATCCTCACTCCTTCAAGAGTCCTACTCGTGGTGATTAGGACCAGACCTACCTGGCTATAGATGACGCTGCCTAGTGGAAGTGAGGGGCCATGTGGCCACCAGGATGAGTGCTCGCTGGCATGCAACGTCTGCTCGTCTAATTGGAGGCTGCTTGTCAAAAATCAAAAGAGATATGGAGGGCAGGCTGTGAAAACTTAGGTTTACTTTCTGGCTTCATGAAAAATACCAAGTGGACAGTATAGTCAAATACTCCAAAAATAAATTCTTTGTGAGTTCTTTCACGGCAGTTAGTTCCTCACCCTACTTTGGGCAAGTGATGCAGGTAAATTCATATCCTGCCCCAAAGAAAGATACTTCTTTTTTATTTTTTTCTATCAGGCTAAATTTTGCTCATAATTAGAGTTTTTCTAGGTCAAATCCAAACTGATAGCAAGGAACTTTTGTTCTAAAGGAGCAGATTTTCCTTTGCACATAGGCTGGACAGCCCTGAGTACAGGGAGCTGGGCTGCAAGGCCTGGGTCTGCCATTGCCATCGGGCTGGAGCGCAGCCCTGCGCCCTGGAGCCTCTCCTCCCCTCACCGCGTGTTTCAGCAGCAGCAAGCAATTAGCCACTCACCAGGGCTCACCAGCCATCTGCCCCAGAACGGCCGCAACAGGGACGCTGCCCAAATCGTGATGGAAGGGCACATCTGAGAGCTGGGATTTTGACTGGAGGTGGGAGAGGGAGAGAAAAGGAGTTTTCTTGCTGGTTGGCTTGAGCATCCCCATGAACTTGCAAAGCCCGAAGCCTGGTTGCTGCCCGTCTGTGCTGCAGCTCGGCGCAGAGCCTGCCAATGGCTGCTGAGGCAACTTGTGCGAGCAGCTATTACCCGGCGTGAGGGGCGGGCGGCAGAGCCAGCCCTTCTGTTTGGGCAAAACCCAACAACGCTGCTGAATTAAAGACATAATTGAAGTTTTGGCAAAATTGCAAAATTGCAACACAGCTGCCCAAGGTCATCTCCAGTGAAAGTAGCCGCGGAGGTTTACACAGAAGATGTTAATTGGATTTTCGTTTTCTCTTTAGAACTGTTTAGAGCCATCGGATCTCACCACGCTACAAGCTGCATGAATATGTCCAATGATACTGTGAGCTGATTATTGTTCATTCTTAACGGCTTTCCATCTCCGTAACAACGGTATTAGCATTAATATTGTGCCCAGGGCTCTGAATATGGATACTAATGGAACTCAATCAGCTCTTAAAGAACAAAGGATCCCTTTTACATGGCGCCCTGTGACAGACAGAGGATTGGATTAGCAACTTGTCAATCCTCCGGTTTGCAGCTCTTTTTTGATGCGGTCTTGAATGCTTGGAGAGTAGGTAGAATTACATTATCTGAAAAATTCATACAAAACATTAAGTGAAAGCTATGTGCTATTCCCTCCTGACCTGATTATTCTAGATTATTTAACTAAGTAGCCAGCATAGCCCCTAATTTAAGTGCTGAATTCCTACAGCATAAAACGCTATCTTTTCTCATGAAAGAAGCCCACGAAAGAGGAAGCTCAATTGCCAATTATGCCTCTTCCATGAAATCTCTTCTATCCCCTTCAGGATAGGTTTGGGTAAAAATATAATTGCAGTGGATAAGGAAGCTTAAGAAAAGATGTAAATGAAAAATGTTATGTGTTGGCATCTGATTGATCCGTTTGAAAGGAAGAGAAGGAGAATTTGACGAGATGGTAGAGGAGCTCATAGCTTGTTTCGAAGGAACCCGGCATTTTTAACCTGTACAGGGTGCTGAGCTATAATTAAGAACGGCAAGTCAGTGAAAAATCTATTTAAACTCCTGACAGCTTCTCTAGATTAGCATTTTTGACATCTACATTCACTCTGGCAAATCACTAATGTGATTTTTTTTCAAAATTATATTTTTATTAGCTTTTTGCATATAATAACAAAGTAAAAATGATGTTACAGCCTGGACAGGTCTTTAACTCAAAAGCTCAGTATTTATAATGCGCTTAATTAGCTGCCTGATTATTGTTTTATTCTGAAAGAAGTTTTGTAAGTGTGTCTTCATCTATAAAGCATCTTAAAAGTGAAAGCAACTGTTTGATTCTGTTAGTCAGTGAAAACTATCGCAATCCCTGGATAACAAAGAACTGCGATTAATTGATGTCAAGATACTCCTCTCCGCTTTTTTGTTTTGTTTTGTTTTGTTTTCCTGAGATGGTTGAAGTGATGAATAACAAAACAAATATTTGGGTGAACTTTGAGTTATATAAGACTTTCCCATTAATAATTATTCTGCAAGGGAAGAATGTGGTTCAAGCCTGGTAACTTGGGTATGGGTATAATACTTTAAAACACATCCACAATCTTCTCGTACCGTGAGGAACTTGCAATAACATTTAAGTCAGATGCACTGTGAATGCGTTGGTTTTAATTTGATGGCAAAGAAATACCATCATTAATTAGAATGCCTTCAGATTAGTGTTTGTCTTGTATAATTCAACGTTTGCCAAAGTTCAGGGAAGATATGCACTAAATAGAAATTATTACTTTGATAGTGCTGCTACATTTCCTCTCCTTATTTTTAATATGGCTTTTTAATTTGGGTAATGAGTATATATCACTAATCATTTTGAAAGCCTATTACCAACACCAACCAATTCGTCAACTTGAGTTAATAATTTACTGTATTATAAAAATTGGAACTGGACACAGCTGTGGAGGACTGAAGGAAAATAAAAAATGCCTCCTTAGCAGATAACCTATTTTTCTCTGTGCACAAAATGCCCCTTGTTCTGTTGGGACTTGTTTTCCCACTGCTGGAACTCCATTGGTAGCCATTAAGCTCCTGCTCAAGACACATTCCACTGCAGGGCATTTGGAAATTAAATGTTCAAGGAATTAGAAGAAGACGGTCTTCTCCCATACTTAATTTCCCTGTGTATTATTAGTAGCTGCCTCTGCACTGCTAGTGCCCTTCTCCCACTGTGGAGGCATGAGCTGGCAAGGTCATTTATTTTTGAACGTGTTTACTGGAAAAATGCGGTGGCATCTGAATGATTGTTTTGGGAAAAATAAAAATCTTGGGATGAGTCATAAACGAAGAAAAAAAAGGTCATTTGTGAAGATTTCAGTAAGAGAAGAAATTGATAAAGAATATGGAAATGCATTCTAATTAGAATGAAAAGTTTGAAGACTGCACCCTGTAGTGAAATTAGTGTCTGCAGCAGACAATGCTCCTCATTAACAAATCGGGACCTCACTTTTATTACACTTAAACCAAGATGCTTCACCGTGTCCTACCACTTAAAAATATGCATCAGTGACCACAACACTCGTGCCTGTGGTTATTCTTAACCCTCTGCATTCATGAGCAGAGAGGAGCTTTGAAAGAGCACTAGTCGGATGAGGGATGCTCCAGAGCTATGGAGTGCATTATGCTGAAATTGAATCTTCCGTTGAGTGGTGGAAGAATAATAAGGACCCTGCCTACTGAATCATGTTAAACTGCGGCATTTATTTATTTTTAGTACAGTTTTATCTGGTGACAATGCAGTCATTATAGCCTTTTGTTGTTAAGGTGTGTGTATATTTCTGTTTGAAAACCGTAGCATAAGAAAGGCATGAACAGCAAAGCTTTTAAAATCAACCCCCTCCAAACAATCACAACTCCATTTACCCCAAGTTTTGATGTTTTGTCATTACTGTGGGTTGTGATGTGGGAAAGAGAGGAAGCCAAGAAATGAAATGAGCAAATATTCAGGGAAACTTAAATTAGAAATCTTTTCTTTAATAAGATCGTGCTTTGACATTAATCCTTGCCTGCAGCTGAAGTATCATTGGCCTTTGCAGGAATCGCGGTCCAACTCTTCCCCACAGCCTCTGCACCCCGTTCTCCCCTTCCATCATGCTCCAAGCCCAGGAGACGACTCAGCCTCAGCAACGTGCCCCTGGAAGTGGAGAACTGCTCACAGAAAACGTCGACAGCCCAGGTGAGTGCAAAACTAAATATAGACCAAACCCAACATGTTCCAAGCCAATGAAATACCTGTTCAGGTTTCCCGGTGGAATATTCCACCAAAAATAAACTGTTTGCACACAGAGAGTTTAACAGATTTCCATTTTCTGATGGAAAAACATTTCCCTGAAATACGGTGAGTGGCATTTTATTGCTGCATGCAGCCCACATGCTTAGAAAACAGGAGCCGCATCTCCAACAGCCGAGCCAGCCCCATCTGTCCCAGTGGCTGCCTGTCCCCCCAGCTTACCGGCCCGTCCCTGCACGGCTGCCGAGCCGTGTTAGCCGGTGCCGGAGCTGGCCGGCCACCCCGTGCCCAGCCCCGCTGTGCCCGGAGCTGCTCTGCCAAGCGCCTCGCCCGCCGTTTCCCCCAGCGGTTCATCACGCAGCTCCAGACGGCAGCAGCGGTGCCGGGTCCCCACGCTGACCCCTGCCCCAGCTCCTGATGCTCCCTGGCCAAAGCCCCGGGATGTCTCATGGCTGCTCCCTTCCCTCCAGAGACCTAGAGGCATCGCCTGAAAAATGCTGCCAGAGGCGTGCGGGCCCTGGCAGGCACTGCTTGGATGGCAGGGGCGCGCTGGAGATGGCCACCGCTGGCCTCGCCGTGCTGGTGAGAGGTCTCAGCAGGGCTCTTGTCCTGCCCAGAGGCTCGGTTTCCCCAAAGCGCCTGCGTTTCAACCCCGCTGCAGCGTGCAGCAAGCACGTGCCTCCGACAGAGGTACAACCTGACTAGCATATCGAGAGAAGGCGACTTTTATTTACTTCTTCAGTCTTGTGAAAGAAAAGGCGGGTGAGGGTGTAGATAAAGGTAATAAACAACCCCAAGCTCTGGTAGCATTTGAAATGATTCCGCTATTTATGGTTTCTTTGGGCTACAAGTAATTCTGTGTCTGTTAAATAGCCAGCAGGGACTTCCTACTGATAGGACCGAATCCCAGCGCAGAGCCGAAGCCACGGGCAGGAGGATGACAAACGGGAGGCACACCGGGTACAAGGCAGGCATCCATCTCCAATCCTCTTGGCTCGTCTGCTGTTTTATGGGCCTTGTTCTCCTCGCTCGCACACTTGTATTCTGCTGGTGTCAGTACAGCAGCTTCAGTGAGGTCCTCCTGTGTAAGAGCACTTCAGACCCTCCAGACACAGAATGGAAAGGCTTTTCATGCCGTGGCAGAGCCTGACTTCACACACGCACGCACGCACGCACACCCCTGCACCCCTCCAGCCTCGCGTCCTCAGGTTTATTCTCCACTCCCCAGCGTTCCCGCTGTGCAGAACTGTTAAACCAGTTGGGTAAATGTGTTCGGTTTTTTTTTTTTTAAAAAAAACCAAGTTATTTTTGTTAGCTGCTTTGTCAAGGGAGCTGTAAGAGCTCACCTTGCTGAAGTGCTTTGGGATCCGGGCTGCCACCGAAGCTGCCCCGGCTGGCAGAGACACGCCTGGGCAGGGGTTGGGGGAGCGCGCCTGCGCGGTGGAGACGGAGCTGGGGAGGTGCTGGGGAGCTGCAGCTAATTGCAGTCAAAAATCATAACTTTAGACAACTCTAATGTTTGCAGCTGGAAAGACTTAAAAGCTATTTGCCTCTAATCTCCCTCTGACAATCAATGAATTGAACAGTAAATGTTATTAGACTAATTTACTGTTCATCAAGAGTAAGAAATGAATAGAATAATTTACTATTCATACATCCAACTGTGTGACATGTGTGCAGAGCAGTTTGAAAGAAAAAGCAACATTAGTGTTCCAATTCTCCTCCCATACCTTTTTTTATTCCAATTCATCTTCATTCTCCCCCATAAAGCTGCTCTGGCTTTGCCGCAGTGGCAGAATGACCACATCTGTTTGGGTACACATCTGCTTCGGTGCGTAATTTGCTACCTACCTAACCCATGTCGGTGTTTCCCACTGGGGGAAGCAGTCACAAGCTGCATGACTTGTAAGGGAAGGCCCTGCTGATTCTCGCTGTTCTCCGTGGGAGCCATTTGCCTCCACTTTTTGGGTAGCTCCTGTGAGGATGCCACGGTTGTGCCGCATCTCGAGCACTTCATCTTTCTCCTGTGGCTACCCTGATTATTTGGGAATTTGGAGCACACAAGGAGTAAATTGGATTAATTGCCCTTTCTAGGCCAAAACTGTAGTGTTAGGCATTTAGAAACGCTGAAAAACCTGCATTTCTTATAGAACCCATCAATATTCATGTGTGGAGAAAAAACAGGCCTAGAGCCTCCCTGGTCAAATAGCCTCTGAATATTTTAGATATTAAAGAGAGACTATGAGATCGCTTTCTGGATGCTGCAGACCTGAATGCAAGAGAAGCACACTGAAAAGTGTCGTCTAAAATGGCTGGAGCTGAGTTTCTCAGTGGCGTTCTCGCTACCTGCTGCCGAGGATGCCCTTCCAGCCCACAGTGATGGTTTCTGGGGTCAAATCGCTGGGTTTTCTGGCTAAGGTAAGAGATACGGCAGCCCTGGTGACCCAGCACAGGGCCAATGTCCTCCCTATTAATTCTCCTTGGCTAAATTCATTTTCTCTGCAAGTTGCACCAAACAGAAGCAATTTTTTAGTTCAGAGGAAAGAGCTGGTAAGTGCACACAGACAACTTCTCACTTCAGCTGTATAGTATTTTCAGCACCTCAAGAGATCCCACAGTTTTTGTTTTGATAAACAAGATGCCACCTACCATCTGCCATCTCCCATTGCCTCTGTCAGGAAGTGCGGGTTGGAGAATTCTTCCAACTGGAAGAATCTCAGCTGTCTCTGCACTTCAACGCTATCCTTTTGTGTAATCTTTAAAGGTCTGTCCACAAGCTCTGAAATGCTACTATTGAAAGGAAAATCTGACAAAACCAGAGATTCAACCTTGAAGATTTAGGATCAATTTTGCTTTTAAAACTACAAAAAAAAAATCAACAACAAAGCAGAAAGTACAGTTTTATCTTTTTTCTTCCTGCTTCTGAGCTGCATGCTTTTTCCCAGGACCTGACAGTCAGGCTCATTTTTGTCCTCCTCACACACTGGCAGCAGTAAGGGAGATCCTACCAGCCAAATGCCACTTCAAGTCTCCCAAGCAACTCTTTCCTCAGAACGTCTCCTCCTTTCATACATACTTAATGCAAGAAGAGCTCAGCAAAGTTCCTCAGGATGAAAGCTTTCCTCCCAAGTTAGCCATGAAGACGAGCCCCAGAGCCAGGGATGCTCCACTGGAATTTGCCCTTTTCTGTGACTAGCAAAAGGGACGCGATGCTTGCTGTGGAACATGCCACAAAGAGTTCGGGTTCGTTTGGGGCCATGTCTCTTCCTGAACCGTTCGCCCAGCTGACTCCCGTGTAGACAGGCTGCAGACTGTGAGCCAGGTGAGATAATTTGCAGCACAGTTTTAGCTGGTGGCAGCGCAGTCATTACGAGAGTGCCATTCCTGCTACAGCGTTAGCAGGAAATTGTGCCAAAGGCTGGCTGTGATCATGTAAATAGTTCGTGGAGGAACACAGAGATTATGATTAGCTCGTGCTGGAGGTGGGGAAGACACCTGAGAAAAGATGCTCATGCCTGTGTGGGAGCACAGTCCTTGCCAGCAGAGACGCAGGGGCTGGGCACAACTCCTGCCCTGGAAGGCAGAAATGTTGGACTGTGCGGGGCAGAGCTGATGGCTGGTGAACTGCAGCCAGCTCTTATTTCTGTGGTAGGCAATGTTTGAAAAATAGAATCAACACATCAAATGATGTGTCATGTAAGTTTTCCATGTCAAGGAAAATAGCCCGAGGCCCTTCTTCCCACATTTGCTGCTACAACAGCCAGACAACCTGGCCCCAAAATGTATTCTGGTCTTTAATAAGGCAAAATCCCTGTGATCTCTCGGGTTGGGCTTCACGGTTTTGGAAAGGCATTATACAGTTTACTAGAAGGAAGGCGCTTGCCCACCGTTCTTGAGGTCTGTGGTCACCGTGAGAGTCACACACGTTGTGCACTGCCTGCTGAAAAAGTGCAGATGGTCTCATTTGCCCCAGTCCTCTCTGTGCAATAAACATCCAGCGTGGCTGCTTCAGAGCCATTACTCATGCTATGTTTCCTTCTCTATACACAAAAGCAGATGTCCAGCACCCAGATGACCCCCAGTGCTGCTTTCATCCCGAGCTAGTTTTGCTTGATTGGTTTTTTCCATGCTCTTTGGTTTACCTTTCCCCACCGCTGTGCTGCCCTAAGAACAAAGCTGGTCCTCCACAGACCTGGCACAGCGAGGCTGCACAGGATGCAAGGTTACTCCCACTGTTGATTTTTTTGCTCCCCAGTTTAGGGCACAAATACAATTTTCAAGTGGCCAGAGTGAGATTTCTCCTTCACGCACGTATCATGCTTCCCTCTCCACCTCAAGTAGCTCTTTCACGGGTTTCTTTTTGCTTGGGGTATTGTGAGATGACAATTTTCCCTTTAGGAAAGAGCAGCAACCTGGATGTGGGATCAGCTGACGCGGACTCTGGCCACTGCCAGCTCCAGGTGGAGCAGGACCATCACGGTGCTTACAAAAGTCTCTATTTCAGGTTCTCAGGACTCTGAGTCTTTCAAGGGCTCCAAAATGAACACACTTTCCAGGAGAGAAAGGACCTAAAACTAGATGTGAGCCTAGGTTTAAAAAGCAAACAAGCCCTAAACAGAGCCTAAACAGGCCAATGTGCAACTTCTCTGGCAGGCAATATGTTTTTCTTGTATATATAATAAACCTCAGTAATCAGTATTGCTCTGAGCTGCCACAATCCACTCTCCCCCGTGGTGCAACCCTGGTCGCTCTCACTGATGTGTGCTATTTCTGAACTAAAGCATAAGGTTTATCATCCCTGCTGTTCTACCCTGCAAGCAGGAGTAAAAAAAGGTCGACTACTGTGTTCAGGCAGCATCAAATTACTGTAAAACAAGTGAGATACTGCAGGGATATATGAGGAATCTCAGCATCTTCAGTTCTCTTTCAGGTTTTTATTATAAATGGGTCACAAACTGTTTCATTCCTAACAGAAACGTGAGCCATCAACTCACACATCCCTTCTGAATTAATATACCTTATGGATTTGAAAATGAAACTGTTTTGTACCTGGACATGCCATGGAGGACATGGTGTGCTTCGTCTGAGCTACGTAATGAAGAGGTCAGTGTCACAAACCAGCTTCCAGGCTGTCTTTGGGCTTCGTATGATAGAAAAGGCGACAGCAAGCTACGTGGAGGTGAAGTGTCACACACAGCTCTGGGCTGAGCACGTGAGAGGAACTGGCCGCTTCTTAATCAGTGGGTTTAGTCTCCCAAATCTGAGTGGAAGTTACTCAAAACCCTTCTGCTGTAACACTAACCTGCACGTGCCACCCGGGCAGTGCTTTGTCTGCACCGACCAACTGCTCCAGCAGCACAAGACCCATATTGGTCCTTCCTCTGTCAGAGCGGACACAAACCTTTATCTTTCCAAGCTGAAAGCCAGGCGCTCGGTAGACCGGCAGCTACAGACCACAGCAGTCCTTTCATCCAGCTATCGAAATGCGTGTAACTGCTTCCGAGTCCGCAGACACAGAACTCAGCATAATCGTCACAGAATCATGGGATCAGAGAATCATTTGGGTTGGAAGGGACCTTAAATTTTATCATCTAGTTCCACCCCCCTGCTGTGGGCACAGACACCTTCCACTAGACCAGGTTTCTTCAAGCCCCATCCAACCTGGCCTTGAACACTGCCAGGGATGGGGCATCCACAACCTCTCTGGGCAGCCTATTCCAGTGTCTCACCACCCTCACAGTGAGGAATTTCTTCCTTACATCTAATCTAAATCTACCCTCTTTCAGTTTAAAACCGTTACCCCTCATCCTGTCACTACACTTCCTGATAAAGAGCCCCTCCCCATCATTCCCGTAGGGCCCCTTTAAGTACTAGAAGGCTGCTGTAAGTTCTTCCTGGAGCCTCCTCTTCTCCAGGGTGAATGCCCTATCCTCATAGGGAAGGTGCTGCAGCCCTCGGTCATCTTTGTGGCACTCCTCTGGATCCACTCAAGCAGGTCCATGTGTTTCTTAGGATGGGTGCCCCAGAGCTGGACGCAGTGCTCCCTGTGGGCTCTCACCAGAGTGGAGCGGAGGTGGGGAATCACCTCCCGTGACCTGCTGGCTATGCTGCTGGGTGTGAAGCCCAGGATAACACCTGTAACTAATTGTGCAACTGCATCACTTGGGGTTTGGTCTGGTGTTAATTACTTCTTCTGAAATTCAAGCAGGGCTGATGATGGGGAGGTGCAGCCCAGTGGCTCTGTCACCTTTTTGAAGATGTAAAGGGTAAGAGGGAGCTGGCGTCCTAAAGTGAAGGGGATGCAGCAAGTGAGTTGGTATGGCAGTAAATTAAAGAGTAGGAGCATGGACTTGCAGCAGCTGGTGATCTGAGGGAGTTAAGAGGTGACGGCTAAATGCACCTCCTGTTAACCTGTTAGGCACCAGCCGACCGCCTACCACAGTCCCCATGCTGATGACTACAGCGCCACAAGAAGCTCTTAGTCCTAAGAGTGGCACGTCAGCTGGAAGCCCCGCAGGTCCTGCCATCCCTGACCTGTGCAAATCACGGCTTCACCCACTCCCAGGCTAATGCAGGGCCATGAGCTCAGCCCTGCAGCCCAGCCGGGAGCAGCAGGATTCACCTGGCAGGGGCCTGGTGGCAAACTGCAAAAGCTCTTGCAATGCTGAGAAAGAAGCTAATTTCTTACCGATTATTTGCCAAATATGTAATTAAATAGTGCAGAACTGTCTACAGTGCATCTTTGGGTCTTTAGGCCATTTATGGTTTCTTTCCCCTGTTTGCGGCACGCTCCCACAGCACTTCAGGGCTGCTGCACGCTGCAGAGCTGTGGAGGAAAAGACCAATACTTGAACAATTAACAAGTGATGTCATAGAACGGTGTACTTAAAACCAAAATGCGTAATTAAAATAAGTGAACCAAAAAAAGATGTAACAGCATACAGAAAAAGCACACACAAAAATTTTTGACGATAAGTCTTATGTAGGAACTGAAATATGCAATTTAAAGGAAAAAAAAATAGCACCAGAGCGGTTGAACAAAGATGTGACATAAACTAGCAAGTATCTCAGTGATTTGCTGAAAAATATAATAACGTTGCAAAAGAACTATTCTCTGAAGTTAACAAGTTTGGACCATCAAACAGGCCTTTGGTGGCTCCCTGTGTCATTATTTGCTAGCAAGACACTGCACGGATGGGCTCAGTGGGATCGCTGGATCCAGCGTTAGATCAGTAAGCAGGAAGGCAGAGCTCCCCCCAGATTTCCTGCCTGGAGAGCTGTTAGGATCCGTGCTAGTTCTTTAAAGAGCAGAGCTGTGTACAATGCTGCACTCAAAGTGATCCCATTAGGAATATAATCTTCTGCTACAAATGAGATGTTTGGGGAAAAAAAACACAGGAAAGCTGAAAGGAAAAAAAAAAACCAACCCACAACAAGCCTGTTTGACTGAGGTTCATCCTAAAAATGCGGTTTTGGAGGAGCTTTGCCTGCTGCCTGTATCTCTGCTCTTGGAGAGGCCACAGAGGGGTGGTACCCATGGCCTCCTCCTGCTCCTCCTCAAGGCCAGGTCTGGGCTGCTCAGCCTGGTTTCACCCCAACCAGCTGTCGCTGCCGTGGGGCACCCAGCATGGAGCCAGGGGGTGCTGTGAGCTGCAACACCTGCAGTCATGTTCAGTCACAGGATGTAAAGCTCCTTTCTCCAGTTTCCCGCTTTCTTTCAGCACATTTCTTTTTTTTTTTTTTTTTAGCTCAAGACACTAGAAAAGATTTTACAGCATGAGGCAGACATGCTTTCCAAGAATAATTGCTCTTTGGCTGATGCACAGGAGCTCTGCTCATGCATTTCTGGGAGATGCCTGCAGACTGCTAACTGCTCTGGAAGCCTTTCAGCCTTTGCTGCCTGCAAATGGCATTATTATTCACTAATAGCCTTGGCTCACCGTGTTGTCTTTTGGTTAGTTAGCAGCTACTCTGCGAGTCAGAGACAGGGAAAGAGGAACATATGTTTAAGCAGTAGCCAACTTCTGACCTGTGGAAAAAAAACCAAAAACCTGAAGGGTTTTCTCAGAGCAATCCCCCACCATCAGCTGGGGAGTGATTAGGAGGGATCCTGTCAGCACTGGGAGGGGGCGTCCATCCCACCTCCCACGGAGCAGCTGCTGTTTCTCAGCCTGGTTTCTGGAGAGGAGGATGCAGAGGATGTTCGTGCCGTGTCACTAAACCTAGGACGGCTGCTGCCACAGGGTCACGAAGCAGGGGGAGCAAAGGTTTCATGGAGGTAAAGGAGAAGAAACTCAATGTGGTGCCTGACCCCAAAAACCCATGGCGCAGCATTTCCAGAGCTAAATGGCTACCCTTTTCAAAGCACTTAAATGACAAGTATTCGTGCATCTCATTAAAAGTCAAGAGGACTTAATAATAAAATCCGTTCTGCTTTGTTGTTCTTTTCTAAAGGTTAGGGATTGGCTTTATTTTGTTTTGTTTCTTTAAGGTTACTCGCTCACCTGCTCATTTCTTTTTGGACATTGTAGGATTCTGTTATTTGCTGCTCAAGCAATCCCAAGAACTGCTCTACTGACATTTCACGGTATTTAGTATTGACCAAAACCTACATGATAAATCTTTACAATACTCCGGAGAGACCATCAAGGGAGCAGTTACAAATACATACATTGCAGCGTGTTGCGTTCTGGGTTAAATGAAATATAAAATCTCATCACCACCCTGGGTACTAATGGCTCCATCAGTATTCCATCGCCCCCAGCTGCAGGTGTGGTGGTTGCCATTAAGACATCAACATTTGTCGATCGCTGCAGATGGTAACTGATGGATCACGCTTTCCCTCGGCACGTGGGGAAGGGGACGGGAACGGTGGTAACATCGGTATCTTGCCCCATCCGCTGCTCAAACTTCATGGGGAGTGGTGATCACCTAAACAGATGGACAGACGGACAGACAAAGTGGCCCAGGCAGTGCCATGCAGCGGTTTGGCATGGTCACACTGCCATCCTGCGTGCTAGGCTTTCTGCTCCAGGAGACAGAGCATTTTCAAGCTCTCAGAAAGTTCTGGATTAGTTTTGAGTTTTGGGTAATTTATAGCCAAGCTGATTTTACCATCATTAGCTTTTGTACGTTCAAACAAGGTTTAATTTTCTTTGGAAGATGCAGACGTGTGTACAGATAGATAATACCCTGTTTATTTTACTGACTAATTCATCACTTAAAGTGCAGGACTATAGGTGGAGCGACCAAGACTTATGCACAGTCTCATACCCCTAAATCAGGCCAATAAAAGTTAAATTCACACTGTTTGCAAGCACTTTATGCAGATGGAAAATGTCACCTTGTCTGAAATACTTTATGGCGCGGTGCTGAAGCAAAAAGAAATCCCACAGTGAGAGATTAAAAAGCTTCACTAATGCTTAGCTGGGAGGCACACGGCTCTGCACCTCCCCATGTGATGGGGAGGCTTTTCTGGGAAGCAGCATCTGGCTGGGACTCTGGTTGCGTATGGAGCAGTTCCACGACTTGCTGACACCCGCCTGGGCATCGCTGAACCCAATCTTGAGCAGCGCTGAGAGAGGTGGCTGCAGGGGACATGGTCAGTCCCACCGATGAGGAGCTTGTTGGCTGCTGGCAAGGCTGCCCTTGGCTGTTGCGTCAACTCAGGCTCTCGTCCCACATCGTGGCTTTAGTTTATCGCACGGTTTGTGGGACATGGGTTTGGAGAATGCTCTGAAGTGGATGGTTATGCCAGATACATGTTACCACTGAGCTATCAAGGGTCTTCAAGCCACCTCCGTGCTGTCTCCTGCTAGCCAAGACAGAGCCAGGATGGTGCTACAACCATGGTGGGGAACTAACATCCTAAAAAAATCAGCTTAAAAAATTCAGAAAACGCATGCTAACTTGGCCAGTGGGCTACTACAGTACCGACCCAGCAGGGCTATAGCCATCCAGCAAGCGCTGGGCTGCCTGGGGGCTCCCCCAGCTCAGGAGGAGCCGTGCTGTGATCCCAGCTCTATTGGAGCCAAGGGAGTACGATGCCCAGCTCCCTGCTGCTGGCCCTGCACCGGGCAAATAAGAAGCCGCTGGAAATCAGCGTGCCTGGACCTGTGAAGCTGTGTGGAGTCACACGTACTGAAGCAAAATCAACAGCCTCAAAAGCCCAATTCCCAGGCAGGAGAGATGTAAATCGTGAGTGGAGCTGTCGCCTTGCTGCCTGCCCATGTCACCCAGGCTTGTCACAGCCGCCAAAGTGGGAGCGAGCCTGAATTCCACTGCAAGCTTTGCAAAGCTTCTCTGAAACGCTTTGTCACTCTCCCCACCAAAAGGCAGGGGGATCACCTCGCTCCCCGCGCTTCCGCCGCGCAGCCGACTGCAGGCAGAGCATTAACTGCTCTGAAAGCATTTTTACAGTGGGGAAGAAGAGACTCTGCAAACAGCTAATGGGTGTATTTCAGTTCCCTATTAATTGCATATTTATTACGCGGCTGCTGCAAGGAAAAGCCATGTTATGTTGATTAAAGCTTTGCAAGCTGTACAGTAAATATTTTAAACAAAAAAGGTTTTGATCTCTGTTGCTAGTGGGAAGGGAGGGGGGAAGCTGCCATTAGAGTTGCTATAATTAGCAAGCTCCATTGCAGACAGTATTTCCCACAGGCTCTGCAACATGCTTCATGTGTGTCTGCGTGTTTTTTAGACAGAATGTTATTTTGTGTGTATGGGATCTATAAATTATATATATATTTTTCTATATATCTTGTGTGTGAGGAAAAAAGGAGAAAAGCAGCAAGGTCTCTCCCATCTCGCTGACAGGGAAGATAAAAGACATAAAAGGCAGAAAAGAAAGGGGGTTTTACATGCACTGACTGAAGTTGGGGGGGGGGGGTATGTTAGGTAACCCGCCTGCCAGCCCAGTAACATGGCTGATTAATTAAGCCCTTGCCTGTACATGCCTCTGTTAGGAGCTGCCAAGTCTCTGTACGTACTGCTTTTGGTCTCCCTCACTTGATGGTGTTAGTAACGGGCCATACGTATGAGAAGATTTCACTGGGCAAGCTCTTGTAAACATCACCCAGACATGGGTCACGATGACCAGCCACAGGCACCCTGAGCTTCATCTCCTGACCATCTGTGTGGTGTCATCAGTGTATCCCAACAGCAGAGAAAAAAACAGTCCATATTTCTGACAGACTGAATCATCTTCATCTCTCGTTCAGCCCCCACTCACCTTCTGCACAAGAGGCTGCAGAAAACAAAACCCACAGCAATATGGGACCAGCAGAAGTTTTGCTCTTGTGCTCACTTCTAAGGTGCTCAGATATCGTTTTGGTCCCAGCCCTGCTCTCCCCAGCCCGCAGCAGCAGCGGTGTCCCTGGTCCCGGCACAGGACCCTCTGCCTGCTCCCCCCGTGCTGGCCAAGGGCAACTCCCTCTTCCCCCAGCTCTTCTCTTCTCGACATTTGACATGGATTAGAGGAGACATCAGTCATACCCAGCCAAACAACCATGGATACCTGCCACAGGACAGGACAAGCTGAAGTGACACTAATATAGGAGAGACAGCTCTAACTAACAAGCCCAGGGATCTGCAGCTCGGCGAAGTCACAGGCGAACCAGAGGGGTGTCGCTGGAGGGCTCAAACAGCCCAAGCTTAGCCCTGGGACTGAAAGACCAGCTCTAACACAAAGCAGTGCTGAGTTTTGGTAAACCCCTTAAGGGTCAATACATCCTTCAGGGGACAAATTCATTACTATCTTCAAACCTGATTTCTGTATCCCCCAAACCAGCGAACAGTGGCTGGAGGAAGGCTCCCAAACGGGCTGCTTGGGAGGCAACGCACCCATCCCTCGGCGACAGCGACGTTCAGAGGTACCGCGGGTTGTGCCCGAGCCAGTCTAATTCAGCTTTTAGACTGAGGTAGCAAAGGCTTGGTCATACAACGCAGGCATGCAGATATGGTGTGTTTTATTTTATTGCGTACCCCTGAGCGCAGTCACGGTGAGCTCTATTCCCATACTGGGAAAACCAGAGTTCAGAGCTGCTACAGGCAAACCGATGGGCAATTTTCAGGAGCAAAATTTGTTGTCAAGTCAAGTCTTAGGAGTTTATTAAGCTGCAGTATTTGACTTGGCTCATTTCCTGCAGTGGCTCCCTCTTGGAGCTGTGCGATTGCAGGGGATGCAGCAGTTATTAACACTGAAACGAGTTTCAATCTCTTCTGATTGTACATGAAGGCTTGGAAGTGCGAACCTTCAAAGGCGCAAAATACAGAAAGCAAAACCAGAAATTATTCAGTATTTATTTCTTCAACGAGGGTTTTTGAAACCCATTTCAAAATTCAAGGGACCTTATGTCTGAGTTTAGAAACAAAAGTTGGCAATGCTAAAACTAAATGAGCTGTATTTACATCTCACTGATTTCTGTGAATGAAAGGGTGGCGGTGGGGGGGGCGGGGGTGGGACACGACTCCATTTGGCAAGTCCCAGTGCAGAGAAAAGAAATTAAATAAACAAAGCAGGAACCGAGCACTTTCAAAAAGAATCAAACAGCGTGGACCATTAATGTTTTAAGAGATAGGAGCTGTATGTGAGCCAACCATCCCCAAGATATTTATTCCCTATCTTTAAAACAGGGAATTGCATTAGTACAGGTAGAATCTTTCAAAGCAGGGAAAATTTTTAAGGGCACTCACTATACTTTAAAGAAGACTTCAAAAACCATCTCCAGCATCGAGCTGAATAAGTTGGAGAGATTTGTAGGTTATAGCAAGGGAGAGTGATGGGAATACATACGGAGTGAGCTGGTTACAGCAGTAAACAAACCTCCCCCAAACTAGCAGTGAGTGCTTCAGCTCAGGAACAAATGGCTTCACATCTAGAAGTACATTTTCAAGCAAGACAAGGTGCTGGGTAAACACCAGCCAAGAGCTATAAACTATTGTTAGGGAAGGTGAAAGCCAACTAGCCTTGGCCATTGCGTTGGCGAGGAAGGGCAGAGGTAGACACACCGTTCTTCAGAGCCTGAGATGTAGCCTTGAGGAAGCTAACCCTGAAGGCTTTGAAATTAAAAATTATGAAAAAGGAGAAGTTTTCATTACAAAGGAGGATGGCGTAAGACAGCCATAGAGGCAGAGCTTCAAACAGTGCTGCTTTAAATCCGCAACAAAGCCAGCAACTGCACCGGAAGAAAGCGAATCTGCGCTTCTATTCATCCGGCACCATCAAGGGCAACACGCAGCTCGCCTTTCTGAGCGTCCCGGCTGGTTTGTAAGAATGAACTATTTCATCTCAAGGCAAGAGACATTATCATTAATTGACTTGCATAGGGCTTTTCACTAATGGCTGGGTGCGGTAAAACAGAGATACCGTAATCATGCCGAGAGTTGGAAAATTAGGCAAGATTGCTGGGCTTTATTTCTTCCACCGAAAATGCGTAAGATGTGCCGCCCCTTGGGTCCTGCCAGCTGGCAGCACTGTGTGGCAAGTGGTGGGCAGGCTGGGTCTCCCCAGCGCACCGAGCCCAGGTCAGCACCAAGCCGTTGCCTGTCTGCACTGGTCACATCGCTCCCCACCAGAGCTCTGGCATTGCCCTCGTCGACACAGTCCCGGGGTTCTCTCCCAAGCACAGGAGATGTGGCAGTGTGCCCTGACCCTCGTGCAATAACCCCGGTTTCCTCGCTTTCTCACAGCTTTCCTTCCCATGATCCCAGCGAGACAGAGGTAACTGCACCTCCTGCATCCTTGCAATATTGCTCCCACCACCACATTAGGCTTTGTTATTAATTATTAATTTAAAAAACCATTTGGGTCTTATTTTTCAGGGTTTATTATTAATTTTTATAATAATTATTCTATGTCTAATAGAATATATATTGTATAGAATATATTATAGAATATATCAAATAGAATCTGCATTCTATACCGTAATATAGAATAATTCCATAATAAAGAATAATTATTTTGAGGATTTATTGTTGAAATGACAATACAGACTCTGTAATTCAGACTCCGTTAGCCCTCAGAGTTGATTCAGAGGTGGACTGAGGCGTTCAAAGGCTTCTTTGTTTTCCCACAGGCTGGGGCAGATTAAAACCATCCCCAAGGCTGCTGTAAATGGATCTTGTGCCTTGTTACCCCTTGGGTGAGCTAGCAGTGAGCACTCCTGAGGGCGTGCAGCCCGGTAAGCCTCCAGCCTAACTCAGTGCCCATGCAGAGCTGGACCAGGATCTTTGCATCAACCCAGCACTGTTCAGCGAGGTTACTTGCACCCCGTGTGCTTTCAGGGACACCTTTCCTATCCTACCTGAAAGCCACCGTGTTCCCAGATAGTATGAAGGGTCCTTAATATAACCCAAGATGAGATCCAGGACACTCCATTACCGAGGAGATACTGAACTAATGCTCTGCTTGTAGGAGGAGGTCACAGGAGATTTTTCTGAAGAGATGCACACAGAAGGAATTAGCAGACAAGCCATTTCACAACCTCTAATACCTTCACCTTCTTAGTTGCTCGGTTGAAATGCCTTAAGGGATACGTTTTACAGGAGCTCAAAAGTGAACTGGAAACTGCTTAGATCACACAACTTATGCATTTTAAATAGCAGTGTAAAATACTGTGCTTTACAAAAGCACACTGTTGTACTGAGCAATAAAGACATGCTCTGAGTGGTGGTGCTGGAAAAGTTGCAGGAAGTACAATAGGAAAAAAAAACACATACAGCAAAAGAAATCTGTGACTTACTAAGGTTTATGATTAAAATTTAAAGACTGTTCAAGTTTTATTCCCCATAGCTGCTGCTCCCCGGACAAGAAGAGACAGAGAGAGACTGACCTTGAATAATTAAGCCGGTCTGTGGCACCAGATCAATTGCTGGTATTGGCAGAATTCCACAATCAGGCATTTTGAAATGCAAGTGTCAAAGTGCATGTAACTGTGGGGCTTTTGGTGCAAAGCAGCCGATATAAAGGAGAAGAGGTGAAGAGTGAGAGAAAATAGATTCCGGAGTTTTGAGCACAGTCATGGGGGAGGGATGGGAAAACTTTCCATTTCCTAACTCGTAACAGGGCAAAACTTGCAGCTGACAAAAACCCAGCATGGTTTTTTTTGTTTGCTCCTGTAACCTTGTAGAAGTCACCTGGAGCAAGCTGAATGTCTCCTGAGTGACTTAAATCCATCATCAGTTCTGAAACAGACTCTGAGCAAGTACCAGTGAACAGTTTAATTGAAAATAAACTTTGTAAATCCAGGTACAACACCAATTACTGAACAAACCTGAAGGCGTTTGAATCCAAGAAGAACGTTTCCAGATGTGGTGGGCACTTTTGCTGCTGTATCTGCACCCCCTCGGATCAGGTAGCACTAAAGTGACCCACCAGAATGGCACGTGGTGAATTTTATAACAGCCAAGAAAGGCTTTATATTAATATCAGCCAAGGGAGGCTTTGTACTCATTTCAGGAGCCATGGGAACTCCTATTTAAATCTCTTCCCAATCCCTTGACCTACAACTGTGTACATGGAAGAGCATCATCAGGCAGATAAGATAACATTGTGGTCTCAGTGCAACAGTCCTGGAAGATGCCCTTGAGACTGGCATTACTCCTAAGGCTCTCTGCCAGACACTTCTATCCAAACTTCGAGACCTCTTAGGTGGTCTTCCACAGAAAAGGCGAGGGATAGCATGCAGAGAGGACTTCTCATGCACAAAGGCCCAAAGTTCCATGCACTCTGCCCAGTGGCTCCCTCCAGCCACGAGAAAGGTGGTAAGATGTTGGCATAGCCTTCACAAGGCATGGGGGACATTCCTGTTCCCTCTGGCAGGGTGGCCTGTGCAGCTTCTGCCAGAGGAGGAAACCACATGGCAACAAGGAAAGGGAGAAGACAGGGGCCATTTCACTGCCAGTTCCAAACTTTTATAGCAAGTTTTGTGGTGCCTGGTGTTTTCCAGAAAGTTACAGTCTGTAGAGCCCTGTGATGGGACAACATCACCTTCCCTCTATTTAGTTTTAAAGCTCACAGTGAGTTACAATTTCCAGTTTTCTCAAGTATGGCTGCAAATTCCAGGAGGAATTCAAAAGCAACACAAATAAATTAAAAAAACCCCATCGATTCTTAAACCAAGTCATTATCCAAAAGACTTTTCAATCAATACACGGGGCGGCCATTCTGTAGCGATCTGGCTTAAAGTGTGGGGCAATGAAGAAAGCATGATTATGGGCAGCTGCCGGCTCAGGCGGGCTGGGCAGCAAGGAAGAGCACAATGTCTTCCTCGTGTTCTTCCAACCCATGGCTGTTCTTTCCAAGCACAGGGAGGACCCTGTACTAGCTCTAGAGTAAATACAAAGGAAGGCAGGAGGCAGTTAGGAGAGCAAGAAGAGATAGAAGAGTTTCTCGAGACTTATGGGTCCAGCTGCTACACCATCCCCACGCTACTCCAGCTCCTACTAACGCTGGCACATGACAGGCCTTTCAGTGCCTTTGTTCTCCTCTTTCCGTTTCATGGGCTTTTGGTTCACACAGCTTCTACAACGGAGTGAAAGGGAATCGACAGCCCAGGCTCCCCTCCTCGGTGGAAAAGCTTTGAAACTTTCAAAGAACCCAACTCTTTCCCCACGTCCCTGTGTTAATATGCACTGACTCTGCTCTTGACGCACTCCATTGTAAATGATGTATGAAATGAAATCTCCTCGCTCGCCTAATGCAGAGAAGAAAGGCTCTGTAAGCAATGCTACAACATTCCCATGTAAAGAAAAAGGCAGCAAAACCTCAAACTCCCTATGAACAATTTTTTTTTTTAAGTTGTTCTCTTCAGTGTTGGTTTCTCCCTTTAATTTTTTTTTTTTATTGAGAGTGCGGATTTGAATTCAGATTTCAGAGAGGAACTGAAACCACTTACATATATTTCTAAGCCTTTTGCAGCAATTGTGTGACTGTTCCCATCCCCTCGTCAGAGGGAATAGCAGTGGTAAACTCATTAGCCCCACAAAGCAGCAGAGTGAAAAGAATGGCTTAAAACTTGCAGGAGGGAAGAGGCTGGATGCATGGGGGAACAGCAGCGGTTGTTAAGCTTGATCTGGATTTGAGACCTCCTTCCAGTTTGATATGAAGCTGTTTCAAAACCGGAACGTGTCAGCAGTCTCCAAAGGGAAAGGGATCAGCGTGGACTGGGAGCTGTCACCACAGCAAAGCCTGAATGTCATCTGTTCAAAGCAGCAAATACACCACGGGCTGTTTCCAGGGGCCAGACCAGATGATGGATTAGTTGAGGGCAAAGAGAAAGTCACTGGAAGGGAGAACAGGGAAGGTGACTGAGACATTGCAGGAGGCACAGAGAGTATCTGCTGGTGATAAATAGGCATGTACTGCTTGTGAAGCCCTTGGTATGAGTTTACTGCAGAGAGGTGAACCTCAGCACCTCCTGGGGTCGGGGGGACCCACGTGCCCTCTGTGTGTGCACTTCCAGCTCACCCCTAGTTCCCGTGGAGCCGCCCCACAGCTTGCTGCCCTGCTTTGGCCAGGCAGAGCCTGGCTGGGGAGGAAAGTGGCTGTGCTTGCAGAGGATAGGCAGGGTTAGCGCTTCTCTCCAGTGCCTTTTGGCAAGACCGGTCCAAGCCACCTCTTCCCACATCCCCAACAGATACCTCATCCTCTCCAGTATGACACTGATGCTGTAGAGACAATTGGGCAAAGCTTTGCAAAACTAAGAGAATAAGGAGCGGTGCTGTGTGAAACCAGACGCAGGGACCCACCCACAGCTGGTCCCCCCACTTAGGCCAGCTGACAGTCCCCATACTGATGGACTTCTGCATTGCCTCTGGCCAAAGGCACTGACTGCCTTTGTCTCCTCTGCAGCCAGGACTGAAGGAGACCCCATCCTTTGGGCTGACAGGCGCTTGGCCCGTGCTCCCGGCGCTGCTCCTGCACGGTGTGGGCACTGTGCTCTGTTTTCCTTGGCTGTACGATGCCTTCTGCACACTACCATCACAGTGCTGCTGCCATAAGCAGTAAACTCTGCTTAGACCTCATAAAGCTTTAGTAAACTTCTAGGGATGACATTTTTACAGCTGACAGATGAGCCACCTTGATGGATTATTAGCCACCGTTAGCCATCCTTGCTAGACTTCATGTTACTAATGAGTTTTAGGGGCTTTGCTTTCATTTTTCTTTCCCTTTTGTTTGTTCTGAGCAGCAAGTTTCAGAATGACAAAACAAAATGCTTCAAGGCAGCAGCTGGAGCTTGAAATTAATAATAAAAAGTAGTTGGGCTGATGTTTGGTTGCAGAGTCGTACTAGCAAACGTGTGAGTTTCATACAACGGTGGTACTCATGAGCAACCTGCTTTGCATCCCTGTTTCCGTGGGCTGGCACATCAACGCTGCCAGGGCAGGCAGGCAGGCGAGCGGAAAAGGCTTCCAGGGCTGGGAACAGCCAAACACTTCAACACCAAGTTTCCCTGGGCACCACTGAACAATTCCACAGCAATAAGGTCCCCTTTGTCCGGCTCCGTGCTGACCCTGTCACCTGCCATTCGCCTCGCCCTGCCCGCTCCCGTGCTGCTGATTGCAGCCGTCAGCCCCTGAGGAACCCGCAGGTATCGAGATAGCAGAGACTCGCTGTTACACCTGCAATAAATCTGCCCTTCTTACAAATAGGAAGGTAAAATCTGTGTGAGTTAAAAGTCTTTTTTAAAAAAAAAAAATCTCAAAAAGCCTAAAAGCCCAAAACCTTTGAATAGGCAAGCAGTTCTGACATGGGTTCAGCTCCAGCTGACCTCCTTACTCGCCCTTATTCATGAAGTTAACAGCAAAAATATCTGTGTTTTTCTGAGAATGGCACCATTATTTCATAAAGCTGCTTTATTTCCCTTTCTGTATTGGAAAAATTCCCCAACATAAACTGAACATTTACTGCAGGCAGATTTTCTTCTCATTGTTCAAGGGTAAGATGTGAACGGGAACGGCAGGAGGCCGGATAGTCTCTAGCTCTATAACGTGAAAACGCTATTTTGAAGAAGATCAAAACCAGTAACAAGTATTCAACCACTTCCATGATGTGTCATATTATTTTGGCTGCAGACAGGTGATGGCAACACACCACATCAACCCTTGTGAGCAGAACGAGATGCAACAGTTTTTAATCGAGCGCTGCTCAGGGAAGGTAAGCCAGAGGAAAGCAGACCAAATAATAATAAAAGTGATTCTCGGGCAGGTTTACTGGAGCTGTGATTAATAATAATGACAATAATAATACTTTTTATTCCCAGATTTTCCCTTATCTTATATTCCTTTTGAAGCAGTGCCATCTAATTAAAAAAAAACCCTATTACTCCCTTCCTAGGACTTTGACAGGGACAAATCCGACGGTGAAATAGAAAGGGTGTTCCTAGCTTGGTGGCTGTACTGTGTAACGTTAGGGAAAATTGAAGCCCTCTGGTACTGCTCTGCAGGCTGCTTCTGGTTACCCTTTTGCAAACGCATCAAAACAAACACATTCAGGACTTAAACCATCAGGAAAACACACACAGCATTTCCTGGCTTGCAAATTCCTTCTTCTTTCAGGGCATGAATGTATTCATGACGTAGCCATCCTTCCTCCTATTTGGTACCACATGTGGTAGCTCAAGCAGGATAACGCTGCAGGAACAAACATCTCAGAAGGCTCAGTCCTGGAAAACATTAACTGTATAGTAGCTGCTCTGTCGGAAGGGAGTTTGCTGTCTGAGTGGTACTGATTGACACCCAGGGCAGGTAAGTGCAAAGTAGCCAGGGGGTGCTCGTTGTGCTGCTCTCCAAGACAGGGCACAGCAGCAAGACGTCCGTCCCTGTGCCGTCTGCAGGACCCACAGACACATGGGAGCAGAGGTTACTGTCTGCTGGTGTTTCTGGCCACAAGGAGTTTGCCAGGAGGAGAGAAGAAATGCGAAGGCAAGCAGAGGGGGTCAACCCAGCACTGCACCCCTCCAAAACTCTACAGGAGGCTCCTGGGGTGGCACCAAATAAACCAGGAGCAAGCGAGGCACTGGTCAGCACCTAGAGGGGCAGGAGACAAGTCCCTGCAGCTTCAGAGACAGACCCAGAGAGATGGCTTTATAAACAGAGGTTGAGGGATCTCTTGACGTCACCCAACCCTGACAGGATGCCGCTTGGAGAGCCACCATTTTAAGCTCATCAAATTCATACAGCCAAAGCTGATGAGTACGACACAAGTTCAAGCAGAGCACCTGAACACTCCCTGCCCGCATGTCACCACGGTGGGCTGGGGGAGAGTTTCATCTCCCCGGACGTAGCTTGCTGGTGCAGAGTACCCCTCGCTCCCGGCGGGTACCTGCGCGATGCCATCCCTGTGCGCACGAACATCAGACATCCCCCACGCAGGCGGCCCTGCCGCTAACCTCATGTCAGACACGTCAAGTCAGATCGAGCCCAGAGGGCACTCTCCAATTATAAAGAAAACCTCAGAAAAGGTTTAGAGTCGGAGAGGGGCACACAGCAGCTTTACGTGCAATTGCTCAGCCAAGCCCATAAACTTCGCAAACCCCGTTCCATTATAGTCATACTAATAATAATCGTTAATCAGTTATTTAAAGTCATTCACGTGAAACGCTATGAGCATTTTTTTTTTCTGGAGCTAGTATAAATCAACCTTATAGGCAAAAGAATAAATACAGGGAGACAGCTGTACAGATCACACTGTCACACCAATCACTGCTTAAAAGCACACACTGAAAATAGCAGACAAAATTCACCCTCAGTGGAGTGCCATTGACTGCACGGGCTGGAGCTGCAGCAGGGATAAATTGGCCTATCAAAAATACATAAAAATTTAGAAACAGAATTCAGTGACGTGTGGGAGCAATTTATCACAGCTATGTCACTTAAAATGACATTATCACTTGCAAACCCATTAAATATTACGGGCTCTGTTAAGGTTCCTAAGGGGCTAAACAACAAAGGAGGTGACAGTGGTTGGATGGGGCAGGAGGGGATTCGCACACCGACCCAATGGCCAGAGCCATCAGCTACTCACCCGGTCCTGAGCCGAGCCTGGGGATGGACATAGCCGGGGTGCTGTGGGGTTCCAGCCCTTGCCTGCGCCAGCGGCACGTGGCCACGCGTGTTCCTGGCAGGGTATCACCACCGCACCCATGTAGCAGCAGTGCCACCAGCTCCTCAGTCTCTTGCCTCACAAGCGGGAGAGTGAAGTCCATCGGAACACGGTGCTTTGGCAGCCCAGCGTGATTATCCTCAACGTGCCGATTTCTGCTGCAGCATCCCAGCGCCGGTAACGCCATCGCAGCGATGTTGCTCTAGCTGGCTTTCCATTTTCAGCAGCTGCGGTTTGCAAAATGAGCCTTGCAGGGAGTGGGAGGGAGGGAAATGAGACATCTTTTCTTTGTGACTCTCATGGTGTTACCATGATCTCAGATCTTTAGAAAATCATCAGGCTGCTTCGTAGACCGCTCATCAGTGGTAGGAGCCGAGCATGTGGTGGTGTCCTAACAGCCGAGCACGGTATTTAGCTGCAGTAGGAGTCGTTAGGTTCGGTGCATGGGCTCATCGGGGAGTATTGCAGAGACGTTGTGTATCACAGTATGTATTTAATGATAGTAATCATATTTTCATGGAGATGGGCTGAGGAATTTTGCCCTAGTCTGGAAGCATCCAAACTCAGCAGCTCTGCTCAGGGACCTGGACTCTGGCAATCGTGGGGCTCAGGATGGCTTCACCGATTGTCCAGCCGCGCCAGCCCGGCTGTGGTGAGCAGACGGCTCAGGAGAGCACACCCTGGCCCAGACAGGACACACCAGAGGAGCGGAGCGGCTGGGATGTAGAGCCAGGCTGGTGGAATTAAAGAACAAGAAACTGTTTTATCTTGGAAAAAACCCCACAACTTGCTAAATTGCCTTACCAGGATTTGATTATTGCAGAACCCGGGCAAGGCAGTATCAGTCACAAAACATTTGTGGGAAGCAATTTTATTAGAGATATCAATATAAATAAATAGAGGGATTTTTCCCAGTGTGCTTCCACACTTGGTTTAGAAAGCCTCTTTTCATTACTCTCACAATAGCTGTTGATCGTATTCTCCCATTCTCTTTCACAGCATCCGTGGCAGTAGCACATGGGTGCCCCGACTTCTGGCTGCACACCGCCGTGTTTTGGTCTAATTGCTTTGCCGTTTTCCTGTTATTTTTAAAAATTGTTCGGAGCAGCAGATACACGTGAGCACAAATAGAGACACTGCCCCTTCAGAGACGTCAGCGGGAGATCTAGCACCAGCGTGGGGACTGGTACCCTGTGTTGTCTCCACCGCTGGTGCAGGGGACAGCCGGGGACCCTGGGCACAGCTGCTGGTGTACAAACGGGCCACATCAGCCCAGGCGGACAGTGAGTGTTCCCTTGATGCAATCACAGGCTTTCACCTAGAAGAGAGGGGTTAGGAGAAGCCGTTCCGATTTCATGTAATCAAGATGTCACGATGCATTAGTCTGTTGATGTAAAAGAACAACAATTGCATCTTAAACTGTGATAGTAAATTCATTATTTCAGGACTGAAAGGCAAGGTGTAAGAAGGTGGTGTGTTTTTTTTTCTTCCCACCCTGAATAGATTGTTATAAAACAGATACATTAATCTTCTCTCCCCCCCCGGCTATAAAAATAGAAAGCTACAGGAAGAAAACTGTAGGTCTCATGACAACTTGTGCCCCTGTAAAACTTCACCAAGTGTTTCTAGCAGGAGTTGCTAACAAACTCAAACTGTGTGACTGCTTGTTGTAGTTCTGCCAGTCGATGTTTTTACACAGTACCATACCTAATCCCTGCCTCTTAAACCAAATTTTATTAAAATTCCTTAGCAGTGCAATAAGCAATATTTATTTGGGCTTTTATCCATTTCTTACTCAACCCTCCCAAAGCATTTTCCATGCATCTAGTAGGCCCTGTAGGCATGAGCTTTCATCCCCATGTGACTGAAGGATGCACCAAGGTACCAAAACTGGGTGCAACTTAGATAACGTCACACATGACCAGGCGGGAGAACAGGCTTTCCTCCCGGCACCCGCCTAGCTCACAAGAGGCTTTTTGCTTTGGAACTGAACCACGCAGAAAACGCTACTTGTTTTTACATCTCTCCTCTTCCCTCCTGACGGCACCTCATTCCTGAAAGAAACAGAAATATCCCAGAAGAAAACAATTTCCTGGGAGAAGTACAGAGCATCTTATTTGCGTCGCAGCTGTTTATATTGCAGGTCTCGGAGGATGGTGTCAGTAACACGGCTTTCACGCCCGTGCCTGCCGTCGAGCACGATGGCGTGCCCAGCGCTCGGGCTGCAGCAGTGGTGCAGGCTCGGTCCCATCTCCCACCAGCACAGCAGGTCGTGGCACTGTCGCTTGGGTGCTCGGGAAAATGATGCGCGTTGGGTGCTCTCCCTATAGCCTAAATGCTGGCTTGGCCGTGGAAGGGAGTTTGATGTATCTCAATCACTTGTCCCTTCTGAAAAGCTGGGGATGGCATTTCCACAGCGAGGGTGCTTGTAAGCAGCTGCCGTTGCTCTGCCCATCCGACCTGTGCCTGCGTTCCCTGAGCGCCCAAATAAGTGCAGCCCAGATCATGTCACTGCAGTCACCTGCTCTCAGAATAAGCTTCTGGACAACACTACAACATAACTAACAGAACTAAAATAAACAACAGACGAAAGGAGGGTAGGTTGAGACTAGATATAAGGAGGAGTGGTGAGACACTGAGCCAGGTTGCCCAGAGAGGTGCTAGATCCCCCATGCCTGGGAACATTCCAGGTCAGGTTGGACGGGGCTCTGAGCAACCTGCTCTAGTTGAAGATGTCCCCCCAGGGGGGTTGGACTAGACGACCTTTGAAGGTCCCTTCCAACCCAAACCATTCTGTAATTCCATGATAAAACCTGGCTGCATTCTTTCTTTCATAGATTCTCTCTTTCCAAAACCCAGGTATATCCAACCAGCTCCTGCATGGCAGACAACCACGACCCATTAGCATCCAGAGATGGTTTGAAATGTTAGTGAATCATTTCCATGCCCAATGGAATACACTGCTAATCAAATCTGACATATGACTAGCCTGAATACCTCAGCCTTACTCGCAGCAGGAAGCATATCTGGCTCATACTCGAAAACAGCTTAATCAAGAGGTGGCCTTTCGATTAAAGATGAAATAAAGTAGTCTTCCAAATTTTGAATTCCTGGCTGTGGGTAACAGGAAACTGAAATATATTAGTAAAGTCCACACAGCTACACAAGGTAAAAGCAGCATAAATGCTATCACACACTGCTGGAGGGTTTGGGATGAGAGTTGCCCCTTGGACTACATTTCAAAATTGGACACTGATTTTTGAAGAATTCAGCCAGTAAGATAAAAAAAAGGTGGTAAGATGGAAGTTGGACCAGAGGCTCTCTAGTGGTGCTCTGTAATCTTGACCCTGCCTCCCTTTGTGCCCACCAGTCTGATGGCTGCATCTTACACCCTCACTTGTCTGCTAAATACAGTGGGCGTAAACTGGACATTCTCTCGGAAGCAAATATGGGTGCTTTGTCCATAACTGGGAAGTTTTCCCAATATTAGGAAGCAAATAAGTTCAGAAAAGGACCATTTGGGTTCTGTACACATTGTAATTTTATAGGACTGCGACAAAACAACTGCAGAACCCAAAATGACACGTTTCCCGATTCCTCAATGTGGTTAGAGTTCAGCACAAAATGGGATACTAAATTAAATATAGCTATCACAGGCTGATCTTCCTCGCTCAGATATATAGTTATACACAAATATACATTCATGCATAACCACAATATGTCCCCACAGCCTCTGCCTGCACACCGATCCGCCTACCCGCAGAAGAAAGATCTTCTGGATATTCCGCTGTGACATTTATTGACACAGTCCCAGGGGTATTGCACCTATTCTTTCTGGCATTACCCGCGTAATGCAAGACATAAAATTCTTGGTAGATGTTCTAAGTTTGTATTTAATAGACCTGGAGGCTCTGAGTGCCTTTTCACAGATTGCGTTCCAGCTGTCTGCCGATATTTGAATGTGCAGGTCTTGGTCCCATGCTGTGCAAACAGGCAGCCTCCCACGCATTTTGTGTACCAGGAGTAATTTATGAGTCTATCTATAAAGGAAATAACAGTGCGTTAAGAAGGGGTTATGTAAAGCTCTGAGATTGAGAAGTAGCTCAGTTAACTCAGTACAACTTCCCAACATCACCATTATGTTTCAGCTGATTTACAAATACAGGAGGCCTTCAGCTGGTGATTCATATTCCTTCTGAAGCAGAGCGGGGGGGGTGGAAAGTATAATAACTGTCTCTACATAAATCTCATGTCACTGAAAGGCTCCTACCTTGAAACCTCATATTCATTAACCATCTTTTGCAAATATGAGTGTTTGAATTGAACTGCAAGTCCCAAGACACTGTGGGATGTTCCGCTACCAACCAAATAGAGAAAAAATAAAATGAGAGGCTCTGGCCATTTATTTTCAATCTCATGCCACAGGGATTTCTTCCAAATTGTCATTTAATGCAGATCCTGCAGGCAATGCATTGGAATCCGCATAATAAGAGCCCGCGTGGAGCGCCCAGCACCTCTGTCAGGAGCAATCGAGGAGTGGTGGGACTGCGGCGGGGCTGTCCTACCTGCTTCCGCTCTGCAGGCAGCCAAAGGGAATGGCCCCCACCACGCACAGCAATCCGGGCTGGGGGCCTCTGGTTGAGCTAAACAAAACCGTTGATTTGCGGCACTCTCCTTTTTTTTCCCTTTTTCCCGACCCCCAAAAAGGAAACCAGCCTGTAGCTATCAGAGACGTCTGTTTTGAAGACCTGTCTGCAAGCCATTTCCGTTCTGCTTTGCAAACCCAGCTAGCAGATAATGGGGTCTGAACAACAAAACCTTCCCTAATTACAGAGCAGGTTGTATTTAGCAGCCTCACATCACTTCTCGATTGCAAACAAGACACAAATGCAGAAGCTGCAAGCCGCTCAGCTTAACAAGTTAAGCATTATTTATTTAATGTCCCTTAGAACATGAATATTTACGGTGGAAAATGACCTCTAAACAGAAGAAAGTTATCAAAAATCCGTATGCACCACCTCTCAACCCAGAGGGCAAGCCGAGCGTGCTGCTTGGCTCAGGTCAAAGGGAACCAGAGCAGAGGTTTCATCCTTCATCTCAGCCGCTGGCAAACCAGCCATCCTCGTCATGGCACTGACCTACAAAACATCTTTCTACAAATCTGCCTATACACCATGTGTGTCTGTCATCAGCTTTCAGCTACCTGGAGGCAATAAAGAAACTGGGAACAAGCAGCGTCTGGCACAGCGCTGTATCTGGAGGTCCCACGCTTGAGGCTGATGCTCAGGTATGTCCCCAACTTGCTGCGGAAGAGGTGGCGGGGTCTGAGATTTTGGCAGGCAGCCAGGCTACCCAGCCAGTGGTCACAGCCGCTGTGGTCTGAAGGCTGACCTGAACTGTCAGATGAAAGATTTTATTCCAAATGACGGTTTTCAAAAACGTTTCTCCCCACCTTATCCCAAGCTAGTGCCAGCATCAAACATTTCTACTCTCACAAAATATTCATTTCTATTCTTTTTTTAAAAAAAAATCTCTCCTCTCCCAGATTTCTTGAGACTGTTACTAACATATTATGCACCCTTTTTGCAGGCATTTCTATAAAAAATAGCTCAGGGACAAAGATCTAAACAAAAATGCTGACAATTCTCCCCAAAACCCACCGACTGGTTCGATTTGAAGATTTCACAGCAAAGCCAACTGTGGGCACGGCCTTTTCTCTACATTTCTCAGCCGACATCACTGCTGGTCTTGAGGGGTTTCTCCATGGCCTTGGGAGTATCTCTGAGACCTGTCATGAGGCCACCCCCAGCCCCATGCAGCCGCGACTGCGCCGGGGGGCCAGGAGCACCAGCACCAGCACCTGCCTGGGACTGCGTCATCACCACCATCACGCAGGGCAGCGATGTCAGGCAAATGGATCCACGTGGCTCAGGCTCATCTGGAAATTAGAGATAATAATATTTTCCTACCTTGCAGGCCCATTACAGGAGATCTTCATTAGCGCTGGGGAGGCAATCAGAACATCACCATGATGAGTGCCATAAAAAGCTGTCCGTGAAATGTGTCAATCAGTCAGCCAACCCGCCTGAGACAAGTCCTACCCTCTCTCCTCCTGTCACACAAGTGAGACAGCCCAAATTTAAAAGCCAAGGAACTGTCTGCCATTTTTCTCTGGTATTTTAGCCACTGGGACTCAAGCTTTGCCAACTGTTAGCACCTAATGTTGCAACCAGCACATTTCAGCTTCAGCTTGTGAGATTTCTGGCATTTCACTTACAAAGATGCTGCCTTCCTAAAAAAAGCGCATTTTGCAATGGAAGCTTCTCATGAAAAATGATTCACACTCGTTTTTCACCAAAGTGTGTTGAAAGGGGGGGAAAAAAAAAAAAACCAACCCAAAAAACCCAAGCAAACGGCGCTGGAAAACTCCCCAGGGATATGAGACCCTGGCTGGTGGCTCGACAGCGTGATAGCGTGATTTGCCTTGGTGTCTGGCTTAGGGGGCTGAGATCGTCACGAGTTCCTCCATCTGGCCAGGAAGAGCTGAAATAATCATCACCAAGTGACAAGGCTACACAAAATTTTCCCTCTGGGAGGTGAAGCCATCGCTGCTTGGTGCCGGGATGCTTGTGCCACCCAACAGAGTGGCTGGACCAGGACCAGGCTGGGCTCTGGGATGGCTCCATTCTGGGCTCACCAGTTTCCAACAGCTCCTGCAGGAAAGAAGCGCTTCCCAGATGCATTTTCACCCCAGCGACTGAAAACCCAGCTCTGCCAAGCTGTTGGTTTTTGCAAGCAGCCCCAGCACCCTGCCCTCCTCCTCGCACTGCCAGCTCAGGATAGAAAGCAGATTTCAGGGTGCAGTCTGACACTGGGCCAGCCTGAAAGTTGGAAATGAAAGAGAACAAGAAGTAGATTCATTATAGACTAATTAATGCAGTAAAAGACTCCTAGACAAAGGTTGATGACGTTCACTTCAGGATAATTTTGAAATAAATATGAGGATTCACAGAAGAAAAAAACACAGTTGGGAAAAGATTATTTTTGAAGCATAAATATAGCTCGTTTCTAGACCCCCTCCTCCACATATCAATTAATGAAGCAAGTCATCTGTCTGAATCAAAGAAGTGGGAGAAAAACATAGTTATCTATTTGAACTACAAAAAAATTAAAGGATTTAAAACGAAACATATAATTAGCCTGTAGGACTCTCTGCTGTAGGTTATTGAGGCAAAAAAAAACCTTTACTAACTTTCAAAAAAGGACTCAACAGCCACCAGAATAGCTTCTGCTGCTCCACAAAAGAGGGGGAAGCGTTCATCTCCTAGAGACAGAGAGGTCCAGCCAGAGCCCAGCTCCAGGCCACAGGGTTTGTCATTCTGCCCCGCCGCAGGCTCCAGCCGTTATCACATTTTGCCCAGCTTTGTGCTTATTTATTGCTTTTAATTTTACTATATTTTTTAAATCTTCTTACACATGCAGGAGCATATCCCTGCCCGCCACACTGCGCACCGTGGTCCCAGCCCCTTGCTGGGGCAGATCTCCATGGACTCGCAGGAGCAGCCTGACTTTCCCTGGACCATAAGGGAAATTAGGAGAGCACAAACATCAGTGAACAAAACCCTTCCTATGTTGGGTCCTTGTGTTGATGCTATCTGATGATTGCAAGCGTCGAACCTTCATCAAGGATGCCAGCTCTCGGTCCCCTGATACCAGGCAATCAACAGATAGCAACAACACAATGCCCGACGTATGAGGGGTTTCATTCGCTGGTGTTTGTTCTCCTCTGATTGAAGGCAGGCAAGAAGCGCTACACAGGGCTATTTTCATCAGAGCCCGGTGCTGCAGGACACATCGCTGCTGAACACCAGCTGGCAGCGGGAGGACGTGTTCTTCCCACCAATTAGCTCTATGATGATGCTCCGCAATCTCCTCTGAAGCATCTGGCACGGGCCACTGGCAGACCCAGCTATGGGATGAATCGGCGCTCTGTTGCGCTGTGGCAAGTCTTACGTTATTAAAGTTGAGATTGAAATGAGGAGTTCAATGTCAAATCTACGAGCCCAGCCAAAGACTCTGCAGATGCTGCATGTATAAACACAGACAAGGGTTAATATTGCTCTGGACGGGGCTGAAGGTAGGCTGCATAGATAAATTGCAACATCCCTTAGCAGGCGTCTTTTTCCCAGCGATTATCACTTGCATTAACATGAAATACCTATGGGTCACGCCTGAAAACTCCTCATCATTGCTATTTACTTGCAAATGCCGTGCGAGATGATGCTGTGAGAGACCCCAGGCAGGGCAGGCACCGCTCTTCCTCCACCAAGACTTGGATCCATGCCTAACCTTAAGCGTGTTTCTGTTGCCGCCACTTGCATCAATGCAGAAGCAAATGCAAAATGCCATCATAGGGAGCTGGAAGCATTTTCATGCACTGTGGTACTGCTGAAAAGAGCTACCCAAAGCAGAGAGAAAACCCCTGCTTGGTGCCTGCTGATGAAGTTTTCTGAAGTGGGCAGGTCTCAGCATAACCCAGTCATCCTGAAGTAAACGGCCACTTGACATCGCCATAGGTAGAGCAGCGGTTTCACCAGCTTACTTAAAAATTTATGAGTCACTTGATCATGATCTTAAAAAAAAAGTGAACAGAAAATTACTCCCTCACAAACAAGATCACTTTGACTAAGTTACTTGCTTCCCTTCAGAGGAGATGTAAGCTTTTTCTCTCTTCCTCTGCAATCTGGCTCCTTTTGAAGTTAAAAGAAAGGAAGGTTCGGGGGCTTTTTTATTTAAGAAGGAAAAAAACCCTTCTCCCTTTTGAAAATATTTTTCTTAGACAATTGCTGTCTCAAATTTTAACAAATACTCACTAATTTGCACCTTGTTCAAAAGCCAAATGGTAACTTTGATTTTTTTTTTTTTTTTTTTCTGCTGAATGTTACTTTGCCTTTCTTTGTCTTAGTGGCAGAAGGGAGAGTCTTAAAGAAATCAAACTACCAGCTCCATTGCAGATTTCCACAATTTGTTACATAATTTCTTAAAAGGAGCCATAAGGCCACATGGAGGGAAAAAAAAAGTCTTATAAAAAGAAGAAAGAAAATAGATTTTTTTTTCACCCATCTTCATGTAGATGAAGTAGGTGAGGATGAGACTAAAAAAGGCATTTTATTTGAAACATTGTATTTGAGCCCAAGAAAAAAGCTGACAAGGTGTCCCTGACAGGAAATCCATTCACAGGGACCAGACAGAGGAAACCAAGAGACCTTCTGCGAGGACAAAGACAAAGGAAGTTTTGAAAAATATGAGCACAATTTAAAACATCTTTTTTTTTTTTTCCCCCCCAAGCTGTATGAGAAGAGAAATGGGGTATTGTCTTCCCGAGGAGGATAATTTGGGTTCTGCGTGTTCAGGTACGGCAGGTGCATGAGTGACGGGTACGACTTGGAGCAGGCAGGGAAGAGCTATACGTACGTCTGCAACACTGGCTCCTAAATAGGATAGGGTTTTAATGACAGAGCAGTGTTTTAGGAACCAGGTACTCAGGGCTGCTCAGACTGCTCCACGTTGCTCCAGCAACAGACAACACATCTGAGCGGCCAGCAAGATTTCCCCTGAGAGACAACCCCGCCGGGATCACAGCCACAGGTGAAAGGGGTGGTCAAAAAAGTAGGGAGCAGAGAGGGTCGGCAACTTGGTCCTGCTGCACTCGAGGGTTGGTAGCGGGTGCCACAGCATGGATGGGAGCAGCCCCATCCTTGCAGTGCTCTGGGACCTCCATCTCCTTGCAACCATACTGTCTGGAGAGGCTGACCAGTCCTGCCACTGTCCACGGGCATGAGGTGGTCCTCCAGACAGCTTAATGTGTAAGTCTCTCTCTGTCTCCTGCCGTGCACACGCATACGCACATGCACCGGCATGTGCCGTTCATACATATGCATGCCCACGAGGGAAGCATAATGAAATGCATCCAGCCTGTCCTTTCCCAGAGGGAGCAGATCTTCCTGCGGCTGCTCCTGACGGAGCACATGCACCAGCTCCCCCGCACCGCCACCCAAACCACGCCAACGGGCACACAAATCCATCTTTTCCAGTCTCCTCCTCCGAGGTGGGCTGGTAGCACCTCATCCTCATGCCCAGATCTGGTCCAGCTCCCTGCTGCTCCGCAGCTGGAGAGAGACCAGAGGGGAAAGGTGAAGGCAGCAAGAAAACAAAGTGAGAGCAAGAGGTTATAAAAGTTAAAGGTGGTTCTGAGGAAGACAGGCTCATTTTTACGCCAGGCACCGGAGCTGGGCAGGGATGAAGAAAACTAAATGGCTCTGGGGAGGAAAAAAAAAAAACCCAGCCTCTAGTTTGTTGTTATTTATCAGTTTATGAGCACGAGTGTATGCTGTGGCGGGTATGTTTGCACGCCTCTAATCAGCTAAACAGTCTGTATGTAGCCCTGGAAGAATGGCAAATTAACCCAGGATTCTGGTGCTGGAGACATTTTGTACTGAAAAGATGCGTTCGGTGGCAAACGCACAGATTCCCTCCTGGATCACACATTTGCATCCAGGGTGTTTTCTCTCCAATATAAAGCCGGCGAAAACAAAACTGAACAGCCAAAGACCCTTTCCAACAAAAATAAATGGAGCTTAAGCATCAAAACATATCTGTGCCTTTCTGCTACTTGCTTACAAAAATAAAAACAAAAGTCAAAGCCTTCAATCGCAGGCTTTCAGGGCTTTTCAGCTCAGAACATCATTTCATTTACAAGTTTCCTCCATTTTTTTTTAAAATGCTTTCAGGTGAAAGCCAAAGCAAAAATTAACCTGAATGGCATTTTCCTTTTTCTCTTTTAAATTCTCTTGTCATCAAAAATCCCCTCTGAGACTGCGCCCACCAGCTCTCGGCTCTCCAGGGAGTGGAGGACGCGGCTGCTCTCAGCTCCGCTCAAGGACACAGAGACAAGCCCGAGGAGTTTCCATGGCCCCGTTCCTGCCTGAACCACACCGCCTGAGCCACACCACCTGAACTCAGGACATGGCCAGTGTCGGGGCCAGCCGGCCCCTACGTGTCTAGGTGCACCTCTGTTTCTCCCCAGAGCTGAAGAAGATTGACCGCATCTTTTTCCAGTGTGTCTCAAGCTGCATCTTCTTGGTGAAGACACAGTAAAGCAACCACAACCAACAAGCTAAGGAGCATCTGGTCAAACCCTTTCATGAATAACTTATTAATAACATGCAAATGAAGAGTATTCTGCAATAGTACAGCTTTGCATTGATGCTATTACAATAAAGATAAGGGACGTGAGTTTAGTTGGCACCACATTAGGGAGCAGGCTTCAACTGCATCTTGCTTCATTAGCAGCCGCCCGTCCCTCACGCAATCATTAAAGGTGCACTACAAAGCTATAGATGTGTGAGGGGCACATGGACAAGGTGAGCAGGGCAGAACATCATTTCAGGGACCTGTTTCTGCTCCTTCAAGACGCACGTCGGGGTCACCAATGTCTGCTCTTTCCTCCCTCTATTCTTTCCCTGCTTGGTTTTCACAGCTTACAAAACCAGGTTTTAGCTTTGCTGGCCCAGATTGTTCCTTCCTCCTCCCCAGCCATATTAAAAGCCACAGGAGGGTATTTGTGTGATGAAATCTGCAGAGAATACCCTGCCCAGTCCCTGCAGAGCATTGGGTTTGTTCTTGCCCCGTTCCATGTAGCAGAAAGGCTACTTTCAAACTTACCACCTCGTGCAAAGACATCTGTGCAGTCCCCAGCAGTGATGAGGCCACTCCTGCCTGAGCCGGGGCAAGGACATGCCTGCATTGCCCCCCACCCTGGGTGTGCTCCAGCCCCACTTTGGGTGGCATACGGGATTCCCATGGTCCTGCAGCGCCCTCGGGGGAAGGCGGTTCGGGGCTGCACTGCTGTGATCCCAGCACATGGGACCGATTCCTGACCAGCAGCTCAGCAAGACAGACAAACATCTCCTTGACACAGAGACAATTCTGCAATTATTATTTCTTCTTACCTTTTTGGTGACAAACCAGAGGAGGCAGAAGCAGAGGTGTCCACTCCTCCTCCTCGCTGCCGGCACCCTGCCGGGACCCTCCAGGCAGGAGCAGTTCCCACAGCCCCTCTCTGCAACTAATTGCCCGAGCTGCTTCCTCGGCACCCAGGGGAGAGGACACCGTCATTATCCCTTTCAAAATGAGACTGCGGAGAAAATACACGAGTCCAAAACAGTAATTGTATTTCCTAGGGCTGGAGGGGCCCTTTGCTGCCAGACCTGCAAAGAAGCTGGCTCCAGCTCCTCGTCCACGGCCAGCTCCGGGCAAACAGCACATCAGTGCATAGGGCGCTATGCCTCGCTGTAGGGCAGGGGAGAGACGTGCTAATGGTGCTGCCATTTCTGTGAAAAGGGGACCAAAGCTGCAGCAACAGCCTCTGCCGCTGCTTTGACAGCCCCAGGGTTTGGCTGCAGGGTGCTGCGTGCTCCCAGCTGGCGTAACGGCCAGGGTTAGCCGGTAACATGGGACCGTACCCCTGGAAAATCCCCACTGGGGCCGGGCTGGCCTCGTTGCATCTGCCTCCAGCCCAAACGCATGGCGAAAGGTCCACGACACCTCATCCCACGCAGGGTGGCTCACGTGGTGCCGAGGCTCTCCGGCAGGTCCCTGCTCCCCACTGCAATGCCCTGCTGGTTTCACCCCGGCAGCTGCTGCAGCCCACACCCCCTATGACTTGTTCGGTTTGAAGCTGTTGTGTTTGTTTTCTTTCACTGTTAACTTTCAAGTATAAATGTGCAAGCTGGGGAAAGTGTTCCTAATGCCCCATATGTTTCCCCTTAGGAGCAAAGCTATTCCTTCCAAGTCTTTAAACTTTTAAGATGTTGCTGCCTCTTTTTCTTTCTTCCCATCGCTGCAGAGCCAGGAGCCGAGCTCAGGGAGCGGCCGAGCATCCCCTGCCCTGAGACAGGCAGCAGGACAGGGCACATAGCTCCTGTCCCACCGCCTCTCCCTGCACCTGCGAGCTGGATTGCCTCCTCCCAACAGCTGTAATGAAATGCTTTGAACCTAAATATGAGACGAGAAAGGAAAAGGATGTTCCGATCCCTCCCCTGACACATACACACGCACGCACACACTCCTGAGGACTTCTCTTTCTCCTGGTATATCAAATGGCCGTGCCTCTTTGAAGTTACCATGGCAGTGAGAGCGAAGCAGCAGCACAACCCGCTGAGGAGGAGGAGAGAGCGAGGGAAAAACACCGGCACAGGGATGGGGAGGACAGGAAGGGGCCAAGAAGATCCTCTGATGTCTGCAAGATGTGGTGCAGGAAAGGCTTTCCCACCGGAGAAATTAAAATAAGCAAATAAATATCCAGCCATGAGAGGGCAGACAAAAAGTAAAGAAAAGAGAGATCTAAGAGCGGAGCTGGGAAAAGGACTAAGGGAGCAGCAAAACACAGACAGAAATTCAACTAATTAGAAAACAGGGGGTGTGCAGAAAGAGAAACAGAAGAAGGTGAAAGAGGATTTGGCATCAAAATCTAGAACAAGAATAATTCCAATAAACAGTAAGCTTTGAAGATGAAACGTGCAAAAATGCCAGTGGCAGACTGCTTCTGGCAGCCAGCTGAGCCAGCACCACCAGCATCACGGGGGTTCCACTGCCTCCCTGCACCCGAGGGAGCACCCTGCGTCAGACCACCCCTAACTCCACAAGCCCAACCAAGCCCGGGCCCATCAACACGCTTTGGCTGGAGATCAACACGCTGTTGGCTGGAGCTTGCTTACGGTGAGCAGCTCAGGACAAGGCTTGAGCTCGGGGGTGTTCCTCGGCAGGAAAACCCCAGTCACCCTGCTCAGCCCAGCACGGCGGGTGCTCGGTGCAAACCCAGGCTGAACCCACCGTTCACCGGGCACATCCTCAGTGTGCGTTTGTGTGTTGCAGCAGGTAGGGAAATGGTGGATGCTTCAAAAACCTCATACAGAGAAACAGCAAAGCACAGGGGGAAGGAGGGACACACTTATCTGTGGCCAGGCGCTGTCCCTGGTTGCAGACGGTCACACTGTGCCGCTCCGTTTCCTCTCCGTATCGTCAGGGTGTCCGCTCTTGGTTCGGAGTCCTGTCCTTACTGCACGAGGGCAGAGCTCAGCCTTCCCCCCGCACCTCAATAATGTGAACACGGCTGCTCACTCAGAGCCTGTGACCAGCCGAGGAAGCCCTTTGTACAACCAGTTGGGAAAGCATCACTAACCTGTCTTCCAGCCAAGATTAGATCTTCTAGCGCGGATCTAATCTACCCCAGCAACACGGACCTGACATTTCCCTCTTGGGCTATTCCACAGATTTCATTGCCAGAAAGTCATTCAAAGCATCCCATTTGCCTCAGCGCGAGTCTGTTCTCCCAGTAGAGCCATGCTAAATAATTCCTTTTTGCTCTGGAAGTTTAAAATCTTCATATGTCATTTTGGCGTTGTACCTTATTTAAAATGGTTGACATTTCTTCGATTCTAGGCTTACCTGGAGGGTGCTAAGCGGAAGACCAAGAGACTGGAAAACTTTGCAAAGCAAAAATCTTACAGAACAGGAATGTAGGAAGAAAACAGCATCCTACGCATATTTAAATACCAGCATCCAGAGTGAGCAGGATTATGATTGCGTGGCCTGAAACAAATGGTTCCACTTTTGCTGCTGCTAATACCATTAAATAACCAAGACAGCGAATGTCACTGATGAGAAAATAGCACAGAACGCTTGCGAGCACTAATCAACTTTACAGAAATGTTAACTTCCAGACCTAAAAAACCCTTGACAGTGTCCCTGTGAAGTTATTTCGGGTGAGGCTCTGCATACCGGAGCTGTCCCTTCGCATTAGGCTTGATCCCTGCTCACCACGCGAGCACACAGCCGAGTGCACCCTTAATGCTTTTCAATTACATGACAAGCAAAGCAACTTATTGGTGCTCTTTATGTTAATGTCCTGATATTTTTCATATATATGGTATCTAATTACATTTGCTCCTGATAGTGATGTAATGTTTAGGTACTGAAGATTGAGAAGACCGCTCTAATGTTAATATATTTACATTATTAAAAAGTAATACATTACATAGGCAGTCTGCTGTGTTAGGGCTGGATTTCTAGATGAGCTCTCAAGGCAAATCCATTATCTTCTCCCTCCTCCTGTCCCCTGTACAGATTCTGATAACCAGGATTGACTGGCAGTGTTTAACGCAACTGCAGCTGGTATCATGGTGCCAAAAGGGAAAAGGTATCTTACACATGCATGAAATTAAATAGGCCCAGGGGTCTCAAAGGACCACACGGCATTATCAGGCAGAGGAATTCAAGACGTCAGCTCGGAAGATCAGCAATGCAAAAATGGTGCAACCCCCCCCCCAAAAAAAAACCAACAAAACACCCTCAAAAGGGCTAGAGAGAGGCGGACTCCCCTGTGCAGTGCCACCAGAGGTGCTTTCTGTGAAAGTCCATTAGCTGGAAGAGAAGTCTCTGCAAGCCCCTCTGGTTTCAGACTGCCTTTTCCCCTTTAGTCGGGGAATTGCGTGTGTCTGATGATCTCCAGGGCATACTGCAGAGCCCACTGCCCTCGTCACATGAGAAGAAACACTATATTTATAGGAGAGGTTGAGTTGTATATTCCCTAAGAATCACCTTCTGGGAGGTTCCCTTTGGGACTGCACCCTCCTCCAACACTTCCTCACCCATCACATCTTCAGAAGTTCACCAAAGAAGCCAAGACCCGCGCCGGTGCTTCATACATTTTTCAGACATGCCTCAAAGTAGCTAACTCAAAGCTAAAATGTGTTATTCAGTATAGCATGTCAAGTCGGCTCAGGAGATATGTCAACTGCCAGTGAAAACTGGGGGGACGGGAGGCAGAAGCTGTGGTTAGCCTTCCACCAGGAGATATTCGCAAACTGAGCAGGTACTGAGCAACTTCATCTTCCGCTGTGATCTGTGAGAACTGAGAGCGATCCACACCTCCTGTAGAAATGCAACATCTCAAATACTGGCTCCACATAAAAAACCCTAAAGAGCCCTTCTCTCATAGCGATAATGAGTCACAAACACAAGAGGACGTAAAGATGTCCAGCACTAACAGCGCTGAAGGATGCATTGAGAGATTGGCCTCTTCAGGATTCATGTACAAATTCCTAATGAATGACAAACAGGTGCTTTAATGAACAGTGATGCAGGCACAGCGTTCTCAAGGCTCAAGTGATTGACGCTGCAGAAGGGAAAAGGCAAGTCAGGGGTGCACAAGCCCTACTAATAAACACTAGCTAACAAAAAAGAGCATAAATAGTTGCAGAATCCTTACCACTACGGCAAGCTCTACCCGATCACCCATGACCTGCTTATAAGCGATATATAGTCTATCACCTGTAGACCCTGGACAAATTAATTGGATGATGGGGAAATAAGCAGGTGGACTGCCAGCACCTTCTTCAGTGTGGGTATTGCCATTCAGTACAACGTGCTCACTGCTTTCAAAAGGAAAATATATGAAATTAGGTCTTCCTGGCTATTTCTACTCCTTTGGATGTAATTTCTGTCTCCTTAGAGTGATGTGTGCTTACACTGAGGAATTGGAAATGACTCCTGAGTCAGTAATCGTGGCGGGGAGGAGGGGGGTTGCTTGCGAGTCAGAACTCATCTACATTGACAGAGAAGTTGTAAGGCAGCTTCTGTGATTTCTACCCAAATTAAGCCTAGCACAAAGGAGGATTCTCAACCTCTTCTTTTAATGAGCACAGAGCTGTAAGGACAATTACACTGAATGAAATAAAATTAATTAACGCACACATTTGGGGACTAAAAATGCTTATTATCTAATATGTATGAATTTGACCTAGCTTAAAATTAATGACAGAGCCAGAATGTAGACGGCGTTCAGGTTATATAAAACTGAAATAAACATGGTGCAGAGAGAGATGTTGCTGATCCCTTTAACATCGGTACTGTGGGAGCTGGGAAGAGTGGATGAAAGCATGTGCTGTACATAATTTTCATAAAAATTTGCTTCAGTTGAGCTTGTACTTTACAAGTGTTTTAACAACTGAACTTACTGGCAGGAATGAGCTTGGCAAAGTGAATATTAGGTAATACTTCCATGAATATTTTCTCGAGCTGAAATTCTCTTTTGGAAGAAGACGAGCACAATGCAGCACTTCACTTTCTGGGATGCCAATAGCACTTACGTAATTGATTGAGCTTGTGGTTGCCTGCGCCCTGGTGTTTCAGTCAGGCTGCCTGCTTTAAATGCTTGATCAGGAATTTTTATTCTTGGAGGATTCTTTCAAGGAGACGCATCCACCCAACCTGGGAACAGAAGTACACCATGCGGCCTCCTGATCCAATTAAACTGACCAATACACTTAAAATCCAGCATCAAGAAATGTGCAATTAATTAATCACTTGCATGCAGTCAACAGGGCACAACTTATCACAATTAATTCATCACTTGCGTGCAGTCGACAGGCCAAAACTTACTCATCCAACTTATCTAGCCAGAAATACGTGAATTATGAGGAAGTTCAAGACCGTCATAAATTTTCGGTGGATTACATCAAGGCCAAGTTTATTAAATAACTCACTCCAAATTACTCGGGCTGTTTTATGTATGACAGAATAATTTTGGTGTATAAGAACTTCTTGGATGATGTTAAAGGGCAATGCTATCTGGTAGTGCCTGTGAAATCACATTTGGCACCTCAGGAACTCCAGCTCACCATGCTCCTCCTATTACAAAAGTGTACAAATGTGTAGTTTTACTCATGGGTCCAAAAAATGAGCTTAATGGAAGTAAGGCACCATGGGTCTGCCTGTGCTTTCTGATAATATGAAGAAAAGCCCCTTTGCAGACTAGAGCTACCAACCACGGAAACCCTCAGGCCTGCACTTGCAGAGCGCTACCGACTAACACCCAAGGATACGCAAATGATAGAAATAAATCTTCAGATCATTGTGTTTAGGACAGAAGATCCGTGCCTAATTATAGTGCCCGTTTGCTGAGCCAAGGCAAGGCTCTCTTCCGCAGCGAGGCACACGTAGGGCGTTCCAGCGCTTCCCCCACTCCTACAGACGCGGGGGAGGGAGGAGAATTGGATGCACACGGTTCAACAGGATTTGGACCAAGGAAGCCTGAAACTTGGCATGTCTCATGAATCCAGCAGTCTCCTACATATACAAATCCAAACAAACTCTATGTGAAAGGAGCGAATTAAAATCGTCCCTACACACGCATGCGTGTCTTCAAGACCCTGGACCCACCTGGGCGCAGAACAGAAGGGTGATGCAGAAAGGATAAAATGAAGAGCTAAAATCTCATCCTTCTGCAGACAGTTGCTAAGAACACCCTCGGGAGCAGATTTCCTGGGGGCAATGATGCTGAGGGCAGGGAAAGGACCACGAGCGACATTCGCTCCCTGGGTGCGGGTTCCTGGCTGCTCCTGGCGCTCTGCGGCAGCTTTTGGGATGTGCGAGGGAGGACGGGGTCTCTGCAAAACCCAAATGCACCAGGGGCACAGGGTCAGTGCACAGGGAAGAAGCCGGGGAGAAAGCCCTTTCCTGTGGCTGTGATGGGTTAAGGCAGCTCTGGGGACACGAAGGTTGTCCCCACAGCACTGGTGACAGGGGCTCGCAAGAAAAAAAAAAGGATGAAGACATGTGATTTCTTAGTCAGAAAGCCATGGATAAGAGTTTTCTGAACCAAGCCGCAGATTTATATATGTAACGCCATTTTTCTACAGTGAAATCTCCCATATATAACTCCCATGTAATTCCTTATTCAATACTTTCATAATCCCATTTTTCTTCTGGGGAGATTTCCTTCAGTCTGCCTGCCCCCAGATCCATATCAGGATATAGGTCTGATTTATTCCTAAGGGAAAAAGACTGCTACCACTCCTCCCAGCTGCTGTGAAAGCAGCCCCTTAACCCTGCAGAGGAAGGACCCCTTCCTAGTCATGTTATTAAGCATTCCCCGCTACTTGCATGTAATTTTTCTTTTTCCTCTTCACTATCTCTCTCTTTTTTTTTTAACTTCTGCAGTGAATTCTGCTTCAACACCCACATGTCTGCTAGTGAAGCCAATCAGCAGGATTGACTCAGGTAAGTTCTTTTATTAGGTACTGATTTCTTTGTGTCTGATGTCTTTATCCAGACTCCTTTGAAAATCCCATTTTGGCTGAGCATATTGAAGCAAATGCCTCTCTCACTCTCTTTCATTAGCAATTTTAGGGCAGCCCTGGCAGGTTTTTCACTCCTCTCTCTTGAACTTGGAGAAAAAAAAGCTGCAGTAGTTTTATCTCTTTTCAGTGTCTCCTGAGGATGTCCTGCCAACACTCCCCCACCTCCAAAATCGGACAGAAAAATGTAGTTCTTATGTAGTCTGATGGGCTGAGATTTGGAAGCAACAACATTTCACAACACTGGCTTTCTCATCTCCTCAGACTAGAATTAGTTCTGCCACCAACATTTTGCCCAGGGCCCCCAACCCCAGGAGTGCTCACAGTGTGTCTCTCTCTCTCACAAATTATTATGCTCCAATGAGGATGTTCCTAGCAAAGCTCTAACGTGTCTGGCACGGATTCATGTTATATCTAGGTTTTGACATTGGGCTTGCTCCTATAGAAGTCAATGTCAAAATTCCCTGTGAGTGTTACAGCACGAGGATCAGGCCTGCTCCCCTGATTTATGCAGGTTATTTTTATATGATAGTGAATTGGATGCAGTATTACAAAGTCTGGAATTAATCTGCATTCTAATACTTCACAAAAAAAGGTAAAAAAAAATATCCCAAATTAACATCCTCCTTAACCTTTATTTTTATCAAGTGTACTAAATCAACTGAAGAATAATTGCTCTAAGGACTATGCCAAATGAGTGCACATTTAGTTTACATATTCCCTAATGTAATATGAATTGATGAACTTTCTGAGATACACATGATATAAACGATCGTGATGTGCCATTCTTAATTCCTTTCAATTGTCTCTGCAGAAACACTTTGCTCCTAAAGATGAAAAGTGTGTTACGGGCCCACGGGAGGGGAGGAAACACGCTTGTAAGTATTTGCCCTTTTGGCAAGAAGAGAAGCTTTTCTAAACAAAAAGGTCAAAATCCTGCAGTCTAGCGACTGGCTGGTACCCGGACTACTGCACAGAGCATGGCACGGCGGTGAGCAGGTCAGGGTCCAAACACTCTCATCTCCAGAAAGAAGACATCTGAGCCAGCCCCACCATGCCACGATGGTACTTTCTTTATGCCAGCCTCCCCACGAACGCCCCCCCTCAGTCCCCAACCTGCAACTTAGACCTGTCTCAGCTAGGCAAGAAGAGGAAGAGTGCTTGGTTCTCCCTCATGCAAGAGCAGCCCAGGAGTTAGTCCAGCTCAGGGCAAAGTGCTCTCACACTTCAGCTCCAAGGGGAGCCACAGCTTTGCCCCAAAGAAGGACAAAAAGTGAGCCAGTGATGTCCCACTGTGTTCGACTTGTACTTGGTTTTCAGTGAACACTGCAATGCCTGTGATTGCTACCCAGCTCTCCTGCAGGAGCAAGTACCTCCGTGAGAGTGAACAGCTCAGAAGGACCTTCTCTGCTTCTCCTGCTGACCACTGCCAGCGGCTCTCTGTGGCATTGCTTTACTGCAACGTGCAATTACCAGATGTTTTCCATACCCTCTAAGTCTCCCCACCTTGTGCAACCTTGGGCACATCTTCTCTGGTCCTCGGTTTGCCATCTGTTAACTGGGGCATAATAATGTGTTACAGGTTTTAAAGCCAAACAGGATAAGCAATCATCTGAGTTGGAGTGCTGCACAATAGAGGCCACTGGACTTCCCTGAATTCTCTTTTGAATCAAAGCAAACCTCTCAGAAAAAATATCCTGCTTTGATTTTCTCATAGCTAGACTCTGAGGATCCAAAGGAAATGTGGTAAATGGTGCCAACGTTAATTACCATCACAGATAGATAGGTCTGCGTTCGGCTCCCTTGCGTGGACCCTCGCACTTCGCTGAGCAGGGGAGTCCAACACAAAAGGTTTGCTCCTCAGATAGATACAGACCACGACCAAACCACACCTTACCTTTCCTGTTGTGGCACTGAATTATACCAGTAACACATTATAATAGTAATATTTATCAAATGTTCCAGTCCCTGCCTTCAACCATATGGCTTCTCCCCATATCGTGCCAAACTCCACTCAGCGGGATGTGCACCAAGGCGGGGATGCCAGCGCTGAGCTTGCTCTCCCCGTTTCCTCTCCTCTGCGTACATCCCGACAGCTCCCCAGCAAAAAGGGGCCACGTCTCCATTAACCTTGATAGGTGCTCCTGCAGTGCAAATAATAATGCTCGTGGTGATCACAGAGCTCACTGTCTAGGGAGAAACTTTTCTTCTCTGACACCTGTGAGCAATCGGGAGCCATTAGCCATTTCACTCCAATACTAATGATGCTCCCTTCAGTCATTATCACTTTTTTTTTAATACAAAATCCTACAGTAAAGCTGAATCTAACAGGTCATTAAAAGCCCAAGGAAACCCTGACTGACTTGATCCCAATTGTTCCTTATGTCTGACAAGATTTTCCCTATTGAGCATTTGACTTGCATTTTATGTTGCCTCATTAAATCGTGCTAGACTTTAATCAAGGTCAAATGGGGGCAAATCGCGTTTCCAGAATCCAGACAGCTTGTGCCAGGGTGCTGCTCTGCAGCTTGTGTTGTTGCACGAGCTCTCCCTGTGGAAGGAGCCCTGCGGATTTCCATAACGTGGGGTATGACCTGTGCCCCAGGGGGCCCGTGGAAAAACCAGGACCCATGGTTGTTTAGACTACCTTAAAGCCTCATTCAAATCCTTCCCTAATACCTCTGAAGTGAAACGCCCGGACGAGAAGATCAGTGAAGAAAGAACGCTGTGTCACAGCATGAATAAAACATATTCTAATTTTATCAACACCTAGAGTCCCGGTCTTTAAAATACTGAGGTATTTTTTCCTTTATAAGGTATATGATGAAGAGCCGATTACATTTTTGATGTCTTTTAATGATCATAATTAAGTATGATCCATCATTGTAATTTCACCACTAAATCAAGGTAGATGACCATAACAGTCATGATAAATCATGCTCTTTGCACAACTATTCCTAAGGATGAACCAGAAAATGAAGTTAAAGGACTTCAGAACCGCTCTGCTCCGTCAGCAGGATACTTAGCAGCAAGTGCGTCCCAATGGCACGAACATGACGTGATGAGTGGAACCACTCATCTCCCCTTGGATTCATGGGCTTGCATGGCTCCTGTCAAGAGCTATGCCTCTGGCCCAGCTTTCCTACATCTGAGGAAGTTAATTCTTGGTCAGCTCTTCCATTTATTTTTCTTCCTGAAAGGCCAGGTTCAGTGTTTCTTGCTTAAAGGAAGATGGTATCTAAAGAAAACCGCTCCTTACGCTATTTCCTCTGCAAACTCTCAGGTTAATTTTAAAGACTATGAATAACTGTACAGTCACCCCCACCACGACTAAAGCCAAAGTTCTCGCCATTGGAGGTCAGGTAAGACCCCTTGGCGCTATCCATATTTATCAACACTCTGTAAGGAAGTTTACGATGGGGCAATATATCTCTCTGGGGCCCATTAACGCTCCAATATCACTTCTGATATCTCATCATACGTTGCTTAAGGGCAAAAATCTTGATAGTACTAACAAGATGGATTGGCTTTGGCCAAATTCAAGTCTAAGGGTCTACACGGTCCTTTCCTGACTTTCCTCTGTGATTTCAGTTCTGTTAGTCACTGTTCTACAGTGTTACACGCCACAGATGGCTGCCTAGCCAAGAAATGTGAAGAGAGCTCTTGGGATTATAAAAAGCACAAGTCTTATGTAAGTTTCTCAGCCTAGAAGTTGAGCAAGTAAGTGCTGAACTATCCTGCTGACTGCTCGAGGACTCTCTGGAGGAAAAATAGTCATGCTTCTTAATAATATCGACTTGTCCATGTAGTTTTGTATGATGGAGCATGCTTCATTTTCACCAGTGAAAGCTCTCAGCAGCTCATATAGAAGATGTACAATACTCATCATCAGACAAATGGGGAAATTGAGTTTCGCAGGTGTCAAACACCGTTGTACAGGATGCCAGTGGCAGAATTTTCCTCTCAATCCACTAGGCATGGTTTCCTCCTAAAGACCATGAAGAAAGCAAAACAAGGTCCCTTGAGAGGACAGTAAAGATGCTAAATTTCCCTCATCATCGTCCAGATGAGAAGTACAGTAAAGGCAATACATCATGGATAGATCCCCCACTCTCCCACGAGCTAGCAGAGAGCTCCCATCACTCATGGACTTCTTTCTCACATTCATTTTAATCAAGCCTCTGTCGTTTTCAGGATCGGGTACTGCACACTCAGCTTGACCTGCCTTTGGCTCTGTGTCAGGAGTGTCATATTATCCATCCATGTTACAATGGTAATGCTTGATAGCCAGGAAGGTCATTTCATCTCTAATAATTCCCCCCAAAGGGGATATGAAGGTAAAATGACTACGGAGTCATATACCTTCTTGCAGAATACCTCATCCTCTTTGTTGCTAGATTATTTAAATGATAAATGGAAATTGGCTAAGGGAAAATCACTTAGAAATGAATTGTGGTCATAAGCCATAGGAAATACATTAGGTTTCCAAAAAGACAAAATAAAAATCATCAAAGGTTACTCTCATTCCTCGATAGAGCCTAAAAACATCTGTTTAAAGTATTTTAGATTTAACACCACATGCCTGGTATTAGGGAGGGAAATACCATGAGGCAGGGTACTGGTTCTGCAAAGGTCCATCACTGCATGAACGGCCCAATAAACTGAAACAACTTGTCAAAACCTGGACCCGGTACTCTGATGATCTAGAAAGAAGGCATGTGTACAGCTCAGCTCTGTAAGCCAGAGGCGTTCACGTGCTAATCTTAGACTGTGCCAAGCTAAGAGGAAGCAGAGATGCTCCTATATAGCTCAAAAAAACCTGGGAGCTGAGATCTGAGCTCTTTCCCACACAGAATGACAATACTGTAATTCTAAAAAAATCAAAAATGTATTATAATTTTTCTTCACACTGTCATCTAAAGTTTTGCTTCTGCTACTGCCTTTGTTCACGTTCTTTGAAATACACGTAAATACCTCTTATAATCATCTCCCTGTGTAGTCAGCCGGGAGATGCGAGCAGGGGAGTGCCAGTGAGGATGGCGAGGTTCATCCCCTAACTCTGCCGCTGCGCAGCCAAGTAGCCTTGGGCTACCCAGCCCAGCATCACAAAGCTGGCTCAGATCTCCCGACTGTAAAACGAGGATTGTAATCATACTGCTGTGGCTCTACGGTGCTTAATTAACGTTTGGGAAGATCTCTGTGTGGTATACGCACTGTCAAAATGCCAATGCCTTTGCCATGTTGCTTACAAGATAAGAAAATGACAGCAGGTAGGTTGTGGTCGTGCTGGGCCAGCCTGCGCTGGGCTGAGCAGTCCTCACTGGTACCACGTACACGCTTGTCTGTCTGCTCATGCCCATCTACTGTCTCTTGACTAATGTTTAAATCATAAGCTCTTTAATGCAGAGGCATTTCTTGCTCAGGATCAGTGCAGCGTAGGATCTTGGTTCGTGGCTAAAACTCAGAGGCATTGCAAAAGGACAAATATTATCAATGTAAACGGCTGCTCTGCTTTGTGGCACAGGTTTAGGTTGTGGACATGTACTGAAATCCACCTGCTTTTCCCCTCTCTCTGTGTTTCTTCTTTATTGACAACTTAATCACCTTTATGTCTGCTGCTTATCTGAGAGGATTTTCTATGAATTGCATTCACTTACTTCCACTGTGACAATATCTACGCTTTGCTAATTAACCGCCTGGTGGACACGGTTACAAGCCACAACAAATATTTTCTGTACCAGAGAATCATGATGCTGCCACTTGACCTGAGGGTTTTCACATCTTTTGATGTTGGGTTTGTTTTTTTTTTCCCTTTTTCTTTTCTTTTTTAGTCTTAAGACTCTGTTAGCTGTCTCACTGCAAATGCAAACAGATGTTTCACATCTTATGACTCAATGACCCATTCCACAAACCTAAAACAATAAAACTTCAGGCACTGATGTTTCTATCAAATGAAAAGTCCATCTACTCCTTTCAGCCTAGTACAAAAGATGAAAAAACTAAAGGTTAGCCTAGGGGAGCTTAGTCTCCAAAAACCACCGAATCCTCGGAGACTTCCAACAATATTAGTAATTACTGCTCAAAGCAAAGCTGAGTTGGCATGGAGACCACCAAGAGCTGGGTCTTTAAGAGATCAGCTCCTATTCAAGACATATATTAAGTGCTGTATTAAGCACCTACCGAACCCCAGAAAAAATATAATCACTGAATTATTTCTAAATGGACTTTTTAGTTTTTCGTAAGTCAAGAAAAGGGGTCATGAATAGAAAGGGCAAAAATCAGTGTGGAGAAACATTTACCTCAGCCTCTCTGGGTGCCATTAATCACCCTTTCTGCAAAGCCTTGTACAAAAGCCATTAAAATTTAAGATAGGAGAAATCGCTGCTATTCCTACAGCTACAGCTATTGCTGGTACTACTACTCTTAATTAAGGCGTGAGAGCAGTTAAACATTTAAAATTATAAGGCTTAGAGGTGAGCTGACTTGCCAAATGGAGAAAGAAAACATTGTCAAACAGAATCAGGGAGAGGAACCCAGGCAGCGAAACAAGAGGGGCAGAGAGATGCAGGATGCGCTGCCGAGCGCCTGTGCTGGGACTGGCAGCTCCTCCTGAGAAGTGAAGCCAAAGTCATGCTCCGTCTCAAGCGGTAGACACAAACACAAATGCTGATTCTGAAAAGGCTTTTCTGCTCCGGTACCCTGAGACATGACTCAGGGGAGAGGGTGTTTATGAGGGGTACCTAACGCAGGAAAGCAAGAAGGTGTTGAACAGAACCGTGTGGATCCTTCCCTGGAGAAGAGCCCCAGGCCAAGAGCTGATATGAGATGAAGAGCCACAGCCAGAGGCGACGCATTTTCAGGTCTAGGAACCCCGGTCTGGAAAACCTCTGGGTGATGAAGAGGGTTCGTCACCATCGCTGAGCACAAACAACTCGATATAAGTTGTGCTCAGAAGCGGCTCTGAGCATTACCTGGGAAGTTAGTGTCATACTGTATAATCCGCACTTGCTTTATGATGACACAGTGTCTTCCCAGCTGGATATTTTACCTTTCAAGCAGTAAGACAATAAACTCCAGTCCCTGACAAGAAATGTTTTCAATGCCATTGTTTTAGAAACACATGTTTTCTCATTCACTATCAGCACCACCTAAATCAAAAGAGGTGACTTTCACAATAAATCAGATAAGAATGGCTCAAAACTGATACCTGCCAGCTTGTCTTCTCCCTTAATGGTGCCCCTGAGGCAGGCTGGGCTGCCTCTTCCCAGAGCAGCCCAGAGGATGGGCGTGAGGAGGATGGTAAGGCACCGATGGGGCCGGACCGCGGCGGTACGGCCATCCCTGGCCTGACAGGGCTGATCGCTGCGCGCCTGTACTAAGTACCTCTCACGCTGTGATGAATGATACTGCATAAAGGAGAGCAGCGTGGGAAGTATGCAGAGAAATACATGAGAAATTAACCATTTCCGAGCCCTAAAATGTGCACTGCTGAGGAGCTCTTTGAAGTCGTCATGAGCCTACAATACAAACACAGCCACTAGCCAGTGGGCTTTTGCCTTCGTGACAAGTATGGACTTTTGGCTGCCAAACTGGGGATGTAGATGCTGAATAAAAACCCAGTGCTGTGGTTTTGATGCTCACGCTTAAGGGCTTAGGATTCTCTCCCCTTGCCCTACAAGATCCTGGGATATGCAGGATGAGTTAAACATAAGTGACCAACGCAATCGTCATCTTCAAGCATCTAAGCAGATGTTTGCCCAGCTGGGGATGAGCACAGGTAGTCTCAGCAGCTGTGAGTCTGCGCTGCACACCTGCACCCTGCACCCTCGGATCAGAGTAACCCTGCAGTACTCCTCTGCTCGGATGTTCGTGAGGTTTCTGAGAGGATGAAAGAAGGGTAAATGGAGGAGCTGCACACTGCAGCTCTTCATCTCGGTCTGCCACAGCTGGTGAGGCGCCGCGCTGAAGCGAGGCATTAGTAAGGATGGCTGAGAGAAGCAAGTGGGTGGTGATTAGAGTTATTTCTTCTCTTGCCCCAGGTGAATCTTTCCTGTGCTAAAAGAATGTTTCTTACGCACAGGAGGATAACTTAGTCTTTCCATCTTACACTGCCCTTGTTTCTCCCCACGCACAGTGGATCCAGCTTCTCCCCGCAAAGTGATGGGTTTGATCAGATGCCTCAGTCTTGCAGGGTCCCAGGGACCTGAACAAAGTCGATGCTCTCATTTTTCCCAATTCCTGCTTCCCCCGGAGCCCAGCGAGACCTGCCAGGCCAGCAGCTGGAGCTAGAGCATCTTCTACGCTGCCGCTGCGCACCAGAGCTGTGTCAGGTGTCCTTTCCCAATCAACCAACCATAGTTACAAACCTTCTCCAGCAGCGGCTAGAAACTCCATCATGCGCACCGAGTGGTGAGACTGACTCAAACTAGAGGCAGTGCCAACACTGGGAGGGATGCATCTCTCTGCACGCTCAAAACCCGTTTCCCACCTGCTGTGATGCTCACAAAAACCTTCACAGGGAGAACTTCAAATGTCCGCACGAGTCATTAGCTCCAAAGAGCAAGAGCTCTCGTGCAGGGACGCAGGGGAAAGGCGTGTGCAGGTCAGCAGCTCGGCAGCAATCTTGCCCCTACAGGAAGGGCAGCCCTTGCCTTCCTATCATCATTCCCTTCTCCTCCTGTCACTGTGCTGCTGGTCATTAAGGCACCTTACTCAGACACCAGTTTCCACTTGGAGCCTTTACAACCTCTTGTCCAGAGCATGTCTGAATTTTAAAAAGTTCTGCATTATGACTCCTTGCATTTCGTATTCAGCTGCACAAACAGAGCCATTGTCTGCTCTCTCATTATCTCAGACCTCTATTAACATAACATCTTCCCTGATCTTGAAGAATTAAAGCTCATGGTGAACACTGCGGCCAAAATCGTCATCTTCCCTGACCACATCACCACTTTATACAGCCTCCCCAGAGCCCCGATCCCTGTCGCGCCAAACGTAACCCAAACATCTCCACATGTTGTCCACACATCTGATCATCACTCCCAGTCCAAGCTGACACCCACTTTTTTAGCCCAGTGGCCCAAGCCTCTGCTGTCTTATTCCCCAGGAAACACTCTCTACTTTCTCTCCTTACCCCTCATGATTACAGAATCTTTGTAAACATTCACTTTGTTGTTCTCCCCAAACATTTCCTTAAGGTGCCAGTTTGTGCTACAGAAAGATAGACATTGATTAGGCTGCTGAAGTGTTGCAAACAGTATTAAAAAGGTGAGTAGCATGTCCAGACCACGGTCACATTAACCTCTGCTTTTCCATCTCAATGTCTGCATATCTATTTATCTCATCTCTTAAGTTAAAAGTTTGGGAAGGTGAAGACAAGATTTTTGTACAGCAACATTCACATGCTGGTCCTGCTCCACATGTGGAATCTGTGGCTGATGCTATAGAGATCATAGGGAATTGCTTCTTCCCCCTTTGGGTGCACAGCTTCCCATGCAGTGCAGGGAGGGCATCTCTCCCGGATGCCTTCTGCTGATTTCTCCTTCTGTTCAACCCCTGCCTGTTTCTTGTTCGGTGCCTGCTCTCCATTTCAATCTTCTTCCCTTCTCTGTTTCCACCTGTCCCAGTTTTTTTATCTCCCTCTGGAGTTTTTGTCCATCTGCCTTTCCACCATTCAATCAATCCCCTTGCTCCCAGCTCTCATGGCCCGCTGAAAGCCCCGCTTGTTTATGCCATCTCCTGCTCTTTGGTTCTGCTCTGCATCCCTGCTGCATTCCTACTTCCCTGGGCTCTCCTGCCTCCCCCTTCAGCCTTTCCACTGGAAGTCCATGTTGCTTGCTCTCTGCTCATCTCTTGAAACACAGGCACATCTCTTACAGATGGAAATAAAAATATATGAAAAGAGGAGTGGGAGATAAGACAAAGCCCATTGCCTGTCTCGTCCAGCACATTTCTACAGGCACCAGCTGTTTCAGACAAGAGTATTAAAACCCGACAAACAGCCTTAGGATTCAAATTCCCCCAACATGAACATTCAACTGTAATCCCTGGCAGTTACAGATCATTCCGTGTCTTAAGGCAGGAAGTTTTATGTGTCTGTATTAAAATATTATCATTCAAGACATGGATCTCTGATTACCATTCCCAGATGTAAAGCAGGACTTGCTGCTTTTCCAGATCATGACTTAATGCGAGGAGAGGGCTCAGGGTCTGTATTGTTCCTGCCCTGCTGCAATGGAGCAGAGGGGGCAAAATCCCGTCTCCGGAGGAAAGACACATAAACACCGCATTGTGTGCTGAGGGACGAAGTGGCATCATGATGACTTGCTTCAGGTCATCAGGGCAATGGTCAGTCCTTAGGTGTGTCCCAGACAGCACATCCTAATGCAGACATCCCCAGTACATGTAGAAGGACCCAATGACTACCACAAAACCTCCTTCACTTCTGCCAAACTCCTGACGTCACCGTCCCATCTGACTGCACAGCATGTGAAAGGGCAGTTGGCATCTGAGGGTGGATTAGCTGTCACTGAGAGCTGGCTCCCCTTGCTCATGTCACGTACCATTCATGAGTGTCCAGAGCCTGGGACCCTGCTGTAATCCAGGTTTTGCTTCCGTTCTGGACTGTAGCAAACTCAAGCCTATGCCTGACAGAGCTCATGTTAAAAAACCTCTGCACAGCTCTAATTTTCATTTCAACACCTCCAGGCTTACTAGAAAGCTATATTTGTACCGGCAGAGACCTTAATTTGTATACAGAAACAAAACAACAGCAACCAAAAAACCAAATTAAACATATGAATTCAATTGCTGAAAAATGCCCTTTTACTCAGGGTTCAAATGTAATGACACCACCACTGAGAATAGCCTCATGTGGGTGTGCGCCTATCGAGAGCCGTGAGAGGAAAATAAACCACATTAAAACACAATTCCTCTAGCAGTTTCTGAGACGCAATCAAAACCTTACAACGGGGATTTTTCAGAAGACAGGATTCTAGCTCAATAATATCTATAGATTGGGTAGTCCCAAATGGCTTGCGTGGAATTTTTATTCCAGTCTAAAGGTGGAAACAATCTTTATGTATACATGTGTGCACCACTGGAATAACTGAGTGCCTCACGCTTGGATTCTTATCCTCGTACTGCTCGTGTAAAACTGGAAATTCAGGATGTGAGGCAGAGATTAAGACACAGGCATTGATGCCACCCAGTTGGAAGCACCCTATCTAGCTGGTTTCAATAGCAGGCTGCTCTCCGCAGATCACCTCCCAGGATAGACACTGCAGGGTCACTGGTGTGGAAATAAGGGTGATCCAGCTGATATTACCTATGCAAGTCCTCAAAGCGCGGCTGGCAATGCTTCTCACCAAAGGGCCTTAAAGAAACTGAGGAGTCCTGGTGCAAAAGTAAAGAAATCCTCTTGAAATAACAACTGTTCAATAGAAACAACACTAGAAAAAGGAATAAATGGCCAGTTCTCACAGTGGAGGAGGTTATCGGCAGGGACCTGCCCTGCTCAGGGCTGCCCGGTGTATTTGTATTTGAAATGGGAAACATACTATTTGGTCTGCAGCTTCTAGACACATTCAACTGGAAACGATACATAAAGAGCCCAGATGAGACCATAGCTGTGAAAGGGCTCCCATCCAAGAAGCCATCACCTCGGCTGAAATTCCCTATCCCTGGGAAAGGGATATATAAAAAGGCTATAAAATCAGGAATGTCATGTAGGAAAATTAAAGGGGACAATTATTTACTGTTCCAAACAATTCAAGAAGTAGGAAACATCACTGTATGGAAATGATTAGTACCAGGTTCAAAATGAACTGAGGAAAGCACTTTTCCCATGTTGCATAATTAAGATACAGCACAACCGCACCCAAAAACCTAAAATGCCACCTTCTGGCACATGGTGCTGCATTCTCTGAAGTCCAAGGGGTGGAATCTGTTTTATATTAAATAGAAACATGACAGAGAAGATTCCCCAGGCATACGTTGGCATGAACTTAGCCAAGCCTTCAGAAGGCAGCACTCCCACAATAGCCCCTCCATCAAGCCCAGCACCCTGAGCAAATCCCATACGTTCACATCTTCAGCAGCACAAACACCTCTGAGGTACCATAAGAAATCCTGGTCCCTGACTCCTTGTCTCTCCAAGTCCCTGTGTGTGATCAGAGACAATCACTTTCACCTAATCATCCAACAGGCTTTGGTGAGCCTGGTCCAGTGACGTTTGCACCAACCAGGATATCCACAAATGGAGGGCAAAGTATTAGTAGGATTATGCTCTGAAAACAAATCCTAAATACCCATCACATCTCATATCTTCTGGCTTATCCAGCTAGAACTGCTGTGATGGTCTTGTGTGGTGAAGATACTGGGAGACCCTGAGATTAGTCTCGGACAATCCCCGTGCATTTTCCAATTGGATCTGCTTCTGGTGGCTGGGCTTACCAAGGCACATGACTCACTCCCAGAACGTTAGGAAGCATGAAGCCGAAAAACATCCATAAAGGATTAGATCACAATCCCAGTGACAGCACCGACGATTACTAAGGGGGGGCAGAAAAAAGGCCCATATTAAAGACTTCTGCTAGGATGAGTATTTTGCAGCATTTAAAATTCTTTGAAGACTAAGTCTGTGTTAAAAGATACCCTTGCTCAGAAAAAGACCACCTTTGGCCAGTATTATATGATGCAGCTATGCGGCCATCTGGATTTTGCCTTCAAACATTTTCATTGATTCAGAGGCATTTTACAACGCTTGAGTTACTACATCGGATTTAAATTTCAGATCAATGTTTTCTTTGCAGCACTGCTCTGTCTTGAAACACGGCTGAGCAAACCCCGCACAGTGGCAGCGAGGGGCTGTGCCAGGCCCGTGCTGCAGCTGGCACCTCTCCGATTTAGGCAGCTATTGACAGCATTCTCTCAAAGCTTGCTGTCTTATTTTTGCTTGCAACCGTCAAGTTCTCAGATGTCTTGGATGGCACAAGGTCTTTGCACACTAAACTCTTTTACTGGCAACAGCAAAGATGGCTCCAATTACCGTCTTCTTGGCAACTTCTTAACTAGAGCCAAACAGTCTCGGGGCAGCTTGGTTGGGTCTGTGGGTGGTTGGCATCTGCTTCCCCTCCATCTCTGTGCAGTGCGGTCAGACAGCTTGTACCACGTTGCTGTCCACACCACCTGAACCGCTGCGTGCTGACCGCTCTGCTCCTTCTCCTCAGCCCGGAGCTCTGTGTGCCGAGCTGGCACAGCATGGAGCCAGCCCCCGCTTTATAGGGCACAGCAGAAACCTGCCAGGAGTGCCACTGGGAACCATCCTCTTGTGCTCAAGCATAATCAGCCACGGGCTCTTGCTAAATTACCTGCTTCCTACAGTGAAGGTGAACTTCTCCATCACCCGCCCCCTCACTATTATCCCGCATGGCCTGGCCTCCCAGCCCAGGGGTTTCCTTCCCCCGCCGCGCCAAGCCTTTGGAGCGTGTTTGGCTGTAGATTTTGGTTGAGGCTTGCTCATTCTCCTCTGCTCCTGTCCGCTGCTTTGCGAGAAACCCCCACTGAGGGGATATTATTTCAATCCCCTGGTGCCTCTTTTCCAGCGCTTGTGCAGGGAACGATGCTAATTACTGTGTTACATCCTGCAGCTTGAAAGGAATTCACAATGAAGCTGACAAAATTGGACTGAACATGGAGTAAGAAAGTGAAACTTGACTGTCAGCAGAGCTGTGATGACGCCACAGGACATAATTCAGCCAAACACATCTGCCACCGTGGGTCGTTTGCCCCACAGTAAAAGAAATGAAGATTTAGTGATAAGCCACAGCCTTGCTGCTGAGGCTGAACCATAAAGGCTTCTGCTAAATTACATGTGGACAGGTCTCAACCGGGTTTATATTTTTCCTTCTGTATTTTGGTACAGAAGAGATTCTTTTTTACAAAACCTGGAATGGGGAAAAAAGTCTCCTCCTTTCAAGCTGCACACAGTCACTAAAGCTTTGCTGTTCCCTTAAATACCAAATGTCAAAATTCTGAAATCAGAGGGATTATCATTTCCCCAAGCTTCCAGGGCTGTTCTACGGGGGTAAACCACTGGCTGATGTGTAAAAAGCCAGCAAACCTTAAAATAATTTAGGAGATTCTTCCTCTTTTCCTGCAGCCTCAAAACATGCATTTAGAGTTTAGTATCCCGGGTACCTATGATGGCAGTCTTTAACCAGGATCAATAGAAGGAGAAATGCATAATCAATACATCGATGCAAACAACTTGACCTTTCCACAAGAACTGCAGGGACAAGGAAGCATTTAAAGAAAGTTTCGGTTAAGTTTTCATAAAATGAATTTCAAATTTGCAGAAAGTTCTCCGCTATATATAGATCAGGACAGGAGAACAGACATCAAACAACTGCATATGCAAAGGGCCTCTGGCCAGCTTTGGGTCCAGCTCCACCATGCAGCCCATCTCCCAGCTTATTTGCACAGCAGCCCAAGGTGAAATACTAGATCAAGTAGGGAAGGAAAAAAAGTAATCATCTCCTGCCGCGGATGCAGAGAGCTCTCAGGCAAGTTGAGCCTCCTCGCCAGCGCAGTGGGGAGAGCAGCACGCTCGCAGCAGCCAGGGCTGCTACCGGCCCAGCAACCCCTGCCTCCAGAGGGACGACCCGGGAGGTGCCTTCCCCTCCCTGGCAAAGGAAAATGCAAAAATGGAGACAAAGCTCTGCCCTGGCAGCTCTAGGGCTGCTAAGGCAGCAGAAAGGCAGGGCTGACCCTGATGCTTCAAGAAGGCCCGCTACTGCTGCGGTGCCCAGGGCATCGGCAGAATAACTCCCTCAGAGAAGTACACAGCTAATTAATTCCCCCATGTACTGTGCTCTGTGTGTGCTGCTGAGCAGCCACCATTGCCACCAGAAATTAGTCCAAGTGTGAACATGACTGAGTAGTCAGGAGCTGACTTATCTTTTGCCAACCCTTGGCCACCCATCATTGTGGCAACACCAGCCCTAATGAGAATTTATGACAAGTCACCAGCCAGAGAAGCTCACCTGGGCTGGAGGATGGGTCATAAAACAGGACCCGGGCTTTTCCTTTGCTGAGAGGACAGGCATGCATTTTGCCTCTCCTGGGGAAAGGGACAAGTGATGCTAGCATAAATCAGAGCACGGAAGAGCTCAGTCTGCTTCATGCATCCAAAACAATGTTTTCCCCAACAGCCGTGACAATCAGCACGTGAGAGCCAGTCACGGCAGTGCCTCCCCAACAGCTCCTTTTGCCAGGGGTCAGCACCTTTTGGTGCGAATCCCTGGGCTTAGCTTTCCTCTCCTCTGCATGCTGTACACGGGAACGCACGCAAGAATGAAGCCAAAGACATGGTGGTCTTCATGAAGGTAGGGGAGGACCTGCAGGGAGCACCTCATGTCTACCTGGGTTCAGCCAGGGGCTCAGGCAGCAGTCTGAAGGGCATTCCAGGAGGTCTAACTGTTCTAGTTATCAGAGTGAGGAACTGTATAATCTTTCCCTATAGGTGATTTTGCAAGCAATTATATAATTACTGCTTTCAAGATTGGCATAAAAGCACCATAGAATTTTGCCAAACCGAGCTCAGGACTTAAAAACATTTGGAAACTTTTGATAGAGCCAAGAGGTGGGACAGGCTCGTATCTGCAATGCTTGGAGGGGACTCTGTGACAGAGGCTCCATTTTTTCCTCTGCTGCAGATTTCCTAGATGGTACCAAATATATCATTTATCCCCGTTTCCAAAAGGGGAATAACCTACTTCTATCAATTTGCAGCAGCACCGTAAGCTGCTGGAGGCAGCTGTACGTTGCCCACTACAACAGGGTGTCTAGCCCCATTAGAATAAAAACCTCGGCGTTAATAAGTGTTGTCAAGGCAGGACTTGTCTGACATGCTCAGACTTTGAAAATTCCTAACCAATTCAGCAAAGTACAAGGCTCTGTCTTGCACTGACAGCATATTTGGTTTAAAACCTATTATAGACAGATAAACAGATATTACAAAGTATACTTTATATATACATACATATGTATATACACATTCACACACACAGAGGTTTGCTCTAAAGCATCTCTGCTACATTTCTTCTTTAAGCGCTATTGCTTTTCCTGTGCAACTTCAAACTCAGAACCAGGTATTTTAAAGCAAGGAAATTATGACCAAAGGTATAAATACGTCTTGGCGTACCACTGACTGACAACATGAGCTTCATTTCCATGCTTTATAACGCCGTCTGAATCACTAAATATATTTCTGTTCTTGTAAGACAGCATTCCACATAACTTTTATTTGTGAATAAAAGGCAGAGAGATGCACACGCACTGCTGGAATCGGGAATAAATTATTCCTGCAGAGTCCGTTACTCTGGGAAGCAGCCCGAATACCAAACCTGCGACAGAAATGCAGACAAAGACTAACACTAGTCTGTCACCGGCATTTGCAGCGTTCGTCCTAGTCTCCCACGTTACCTCCGCTGAGCCCAAGTCAAAGCACTGTCAGTGAGAGTCCTTCCATCGCTGCCCGTAGGCCCTGGGTCCAGCACCAAGAGGCTCATTCTGCTGCCACCTGCTGAGCAGCGCCTTGCACTTGGGTTTCAAACCACAAGAGAGTTGCTGCTGCGCCCCGAGTTGTGCCAACACCCAGCAGACCCAGTGCCAGTGCTCTCGTTGTGCACCTGGGCACACCCGACCCCACGGACACCTCAAACAAGGAGCACTGCGAAGGGCTGGGATCCCTTAGGGTTCCCTAAGAAGATGCCGAGCCTGCCTCCAGGTCTTTCCTTGAGATTAGGTGTAACCACATTGACTGCGGCTGACCCGATGGCTCCTCCCGGCCGCAGTGTGCTGGGAACCCCCAGCTTTGAATCCTGTTGGGAGTGCTGTGGGATGATGTATCCAAGCAGCACCCAGCAACGCCGACTACTGACAATGATGTATGGAGTCAGGTCCTCATTGCTACACCTGCACTGTAATCCACGTTCAGCTTTCATTAAATACGAGGAAAAACCTGTCTGCTCTACGTCTATCACGCCCAGCGGAGAATGTGGAAGGATCTTTGTTGGGAGTCAGTCCTGTTTCAGCCATGATACTGAAGGTCAAAAAAACCTATGGGCAATAAGTACAAGAATTCTGCCTGGGTTTAAAGAGCCTAAGCCCTCGTCTGAGGTATTTGTGATCATTTCTTTCAAATGCTTCTCTGGTTATAAGGTCTATATAAATAATCTTAGTGACCGCATCTTTCCTGTCTACCCACTACTTAAATGCCTTTCTCACTCCAGTCTTCCCATCAGCAAAGGATACCTTCAGGGTATGCTCGTATTTCTAAATATTCCAGAAACTGCAGATGATTTACTCTCATAGTCCTAACATAGCTCAATCCATTCTCATTTTCTATTCATGACAGCAGTAGCTTGCTAAAGAACATCGGCGCCTATCAGTTCATATCGTTCATGACAACTTTACAGTATCTGATATAATTTCTGATTTTTGTGCCTCGAATGGCAACGCGCATCCCAGCAGCTGCGTGTTCCAGAGAAGCGCGAAGGCACAGTCTGCATCCTGCCACCAGATGGTCCTCCATATGGACACAGCAGAGGAGGACATACTGGTGCTGCATCACCAGTGGCAATCCAGCCCTTCCCCCTCACCATATTCTCTCTAAAGCCTGTACATGGTGTTGGGAATCATATATCGCAGGTTCTTGCATGCTACCTAGACTCAAAATGCGATGGAGGCTGCTTCACTTGGTACATTTTTGTGTTTCAAGCAGTTGCAGGCAAGTGTGGCAACCCTGATTGTGCGCGCTCTACCCCAAGCCTGTTTCCTGAACTTGCGCTGTTTCCACCTTGCCTGTGAGCTCCTCAGCACCATCAGTATAAACTCTGTGTGGAGTTAGATGGCATTTCTCCAGAGACACATGTGACCCGGGATGGTTTGGAGGCCACAGACCAGCTGCCATTTGGGTGCTGCCAGCCAGAAGAGATCCTGGACACTGCTCATTCTGCCAGTGCAGAAGAGGGAATCCCGGGGTACTAGCCAGATCCCAATTTCTGTAATTGCTTATTGACCTGAACATCTTCACTTGTACCTTCAGGTGGAAAATCTGTTTGACATTCTGGAGCAGAATTGTCCAGTCAGGATGATTGGGCTGTCACCAAGGAGATTATTTTTCAGTGAAGTAACATACCCATTCCTGCATGAGCCATAGCTGACAAACCTGTTACTGGAAGGTCCTCAGTACACTTCCACGATGGTTACTGACTTCCACACACAGGCACTGGATTAGTTTTTACTTTCATGCACAGAGACCAAGGCTTGTATACCCAGGTTTCTTACAGAGCCTGTGCTACAAAGCACATCCCACATCCCTCTTTCTCTACTTCCCTGCAGCTGACAGCACTAAACACAAAGGAATGTCAACCAAGTATGTGCCTGGAGGCTGCACTCAGAAGAGGGACATGTCTACTTTTTTGTTATGTGAGGAAATGGAGCATCTTCTGAGCCACCGGCACCCAGAAAAGCCTGTTAACAACATATGTACATAGATGAGCTTTCCTGTAAAGAAAATACCAGTGCTCACCAGCACAGTGACCACTACGAGAGGACAACAGTGGAACAACTAGCATCAAGTATTCCAAAACCCCAACTCATGACCTCAGAATGCTTGAGTTCAGCTAAATAAGTATAAAGAAAATAAATGTTGGCCTCTTACTCACTTTCCTATTCCTGAGCCTTGAGGACGTGTTTTCTTTACGTTTACAAGAGTTCTCATGCAAGCCCATCTACACATATTTGTTGTAACCATGCCATCCCCTGTGGTGGGAGCTGGGTGTGCAGCAGCTCCAACCCCTCTGCAAGCAGCCACTTCAGTGCCATGAGGACAACACCACATGTGCTCCAGCAGCCAGGTCCACTGCTGACCATTGCCCAAGCCTGGTCTGCCTTGTGTTTTGCTCATTGTCACCTGGTGGGCTGCCAAGACAACGTATGCCTGGAAGCCATGCATGATGCTCTGCGAAGGGCAGAGGGAGGGAAGGGCCAGGCAGAGTCTGAAGAAGTGCTCGCTCCCAAGAACCTCCCCTGCTAAAGGAACTGCTGAGACTTAGAAGTCTGAAATCCCACCAGGCAGCAAAACAGCCTGACGACTCACTACCAACTCAGGACAGCTTCCCCATGAAAAAGAGCTCCCAACCCCGGCACTGCGGTCCTGCGATTCCCACCGCCCCGCGAGTGCAGAGGGAGCCATCCAGTCATTAGAACCCCTTTGATCTTTTCTGCAATAAAAGTCTAAAAAAGAACAGATTGTTTTCCTTAAATGGGGGGGATGGGGGCGTGGGGGGTGGTGGAAGGAGCGAGGGTAAGGAGGAGTGTAATTGGCCTGCTAGGTTCATCTCAACCACAAGAAAAAGTCTTTTTAACTTCTCTTAATGAGGACTACTTTTTTCAGATACTACCTAATTATTGCAAATTGCTTCATCTTTTAATTGTTACTGCAAGGCAACTAAACATTGTTACGTTGATTGCTCAAGAGTGGATTGTTAATGGCTTTAATCATTTGATAATCCAGTAATACAATCAATGTAACTCTGCACCTTGTAGGAATAATTTTAGGATCCACATGCTAGGAAACATAGATTGCCTTACCATATGTCAGCCTCCGTGGGCCGGATTCTGCCAGCCGTGCTCAAGTGCAGCTGTACTCTCCCACCAGACTAGTCCTGGAGCTTTTCATGGGAACACCCGAGTAGCAGCGACTCATGGTGTTATATAGGGCTGGCCAAATCGGGGAGGCAAAGGGGAAGCCTACGGATTTGGGCTCTGCCTCGCAGGTGGATGATCTGTTGTTGTGGGAGAGAGGAGGTAAGACCCCACCTGTGCAAATGCCACTGGGGCTGGGCTCTTGCTACGGCACGGAGAATTACGCTGTAGAGCACATTTCCTAAGGAGGATCCTGCCGCTCCAGAGCTGACAAGCGCGTGGATGGCACCAACTGCCTGCGGTGGGGAGAAAGGAGGTGCAGGGGCTGAGGCTGGCAAGGCAGGGGACCCTCTTCCGGGGGCCTCAGGAGATCTGTCACCGTAACTACCAGAGCTACTTGAGCAGCAAGGTAGGGAGTCAGAGAGGAGCTGTGTTTCTTACCTTCATGCCTCTAGTCTCTCTGTTGCTTGGGACTGATCCTGGCAGCTGAGGTCTGATGTAGCTGCATCCAGGGCATCTCTACAGCCTCTTTCAAAAGCAGGGGGACCACTGCATGTTCTGTAGGGAGTTCCAAAGGAGAAAATTCAGAAGAGTGTCTGGAGAGACAGTTCTTACATGATCTGGGAACAGTATTTGGCTCGAGTAGCATTTAGCCCTCACTACCCCAATCTCAACCCCCTTGGCTTTAAGGCCCTTCATTACTCGTGGGCAAAAGCCAGTGGATTCCTGAAGTTTGGCAGCCCCAGAGGAGTTGGGCTTGGCACAGGCAGCCTGGGTGGGTACACAGCCACCTCCACCAGGTAGCCGCTTCTGGGCTAGGAGTCCCACCGGCTGCTTAGCCGTGGGCCAAGCTGAACCCAGGCTCAACCACTGAGCTGGGCGCAGCCATTGCTCTTCATGCAGAGAGGGAAGAGACCTCCCCAGCTCGGGTGCCCATCAGCACCCACCAGTGTGGCACCACGCACTGGTGACATAGAAGAGGACGGGAGTTTATGTGCAACATCCGGAGAGACACAGAGCGGTTTGTACAAGCGTGCAGCAGGAGTAAGCAGCATGCAGGGAGATGTGGGGGGCAATACTAGCCAGCAAGAGGTCTGTCTGGAAGCGGAGGTGGTGGGAAGAGGCGTTTCTACCCAGTAGACCAGAGACTTCGGCCATGTCACTCTCAGCCACATTTTTGGCTTCAGACTGAGCACTTGTGGAAGCTCAGTTGTCCACCAGGGATGCAGAACAGGACAGACAGGCTACCCTTCCCCTCACTTCAGCTGATTCCCCCAGGCAACTGGGAGCGGCTCTCGCTGGGGACCACGAGGGCTCCCCAAAATGCAAACTTAAAAACAGTGTGAGAGGGTGAATTCTTTCAAAGTTGCTGGGAGAGAGGGAAGGAGGAGCATCACCTGACAGAGGCTCAGTCAAAGTCAGTTCTGACAGACAGCAAGGAGACTAATAAACTAAAGAGTTGCTTTGATTTAGTCTTCAAGGAAAAGGAGACAATTAAGAGGCTGTGTAATTCAATAACAGTTAGCAGGAAAAGGAGCTGTCATAGGCAGAGGAAAGAGCACCGGCACGCAGATACCCCGCAGAGGAGGAGAGCAGCAGGGCACAGTCATACTCACCCTCAGGGCCGGAGGGACCAGTGTGGGCGAGGTGACCCATGGCCTGTCCCCAAGACCTCAGGGAGCATGAGGGAAGGCAAGGGGGCAAACATCCCGTTTCTCAGGAGGGCAAGAGGAAATCAGACTGGTCACAGATCAGCTTCCCTTTCCTTTTAACACTGCATGAAATGAAAGGGCACTTAATGAAGCATGCAGGGGAAGTACCCACCGAAAAACTAAAAAAATTACGTGTGAAGTCAAGCAAGCCCCATCCAGGGCAAAGCTCGCCAGAGCAATTTAGCCCCATCTTTTCTAAAATGGCCTCACGATCAGTAGGACTCATTTTTATTAAGGCTTGATTTTTCTCATGTGCTGGGAAGATGTTTTCCATCAGTGGTCAAGGGACAGGCTAGCCAAGGACCTGCAGTGTCAGCCAGAAGCGAAACCAAGGGGATGCTCCCAGAAAGCGCTGGCCTTGGAGGCTTCTCTTGCAATGGCAAATGGCTGGCAAGCAGCAACCACCTAAAGCAGACATGTGAAACACAAGCTGGTTCTGGCAGTCAGAAGCATGTAACTGAATTAGTGAGATTTTTTTTCTGTGTCATCTTTCCTTTTTCCTAAAAGCAATTTCTATCCCCACCAGAGCGAGGCAAACCTGCTCAAGATAAGCTCTTTTGAGGGGCAGTGCCTTTGGTTGCAAGGCAGGACTACTCAGGGGCTGGAACAGCCAGAGGTGGTGCGAGATGCTGCCACCCACCCTGGTGCCAGGGACTTGACCCTTCTGTTATCCCCTTGCTATAGGGACCAGCCTCATCACCTGACACAGGGTTTGCACAGCCCCTGCCTCTGCAAACTGCCCCCCTTCATGCTCATGATTAATCAGAGTCCACAGGACTCTGAGCAAGTCTCTCACTGGATCAGAGAGCTGCAGAACACCACGCTGATTTTACAAATCCAAGCCCTGAGCCTGCCCAGGGCGCTGGGTGGGAAAGCTCTGGGGAACAAAGAAGTCTCATTACACAATCAAGGCCTTGGAGGTTTTTCTGACAATACAATATGATATTTTAACTTCAGACTTTACACAAATCCTGCCCATTGGTATCGGCATCTCATCACCAGACAAGGGCTCAGAGACCATCGTGTCAGATACTATATCTATCACTAGAAAGATCCTCAGGCAGGTGTCTGGAGCCACACAGATCATAATTTTTATTATCATAATATCGTATGGCTCTTTACGTAGTGTAAATAAGATGAACTACAAGAAGAAGGATGCGCTGCTGATTAAAAATACATGTGCGCGTACCTCAACAGCTCAGAGTCCAGCAGGCAGAAATCTTAAGTGGGGTCCCACTGAGTGCCCTGTGAGGTCAATACAATTCAATAGTTTTATTAACAACTTGGAAACCAGACCAGGGGTATACTAATCAAATCTGAACATTTTACCAGAATGGGAGGGTAGCAAACAATTTGCAGGACAGAAATAAAATACAATACGAGCTTGATAAATTAAAGAAGTGGCCTGCAATCAATACAAAGAAATTCAGCAGGACAAATGCAAAAGATTAACACATAGGAAGGAATAAACAAAAGGACAGAGGCTGTATGGAGATATCTGGCCAAACAGCTATGCAACAGAGAGTGGTCTGGGGGGATGATCGATTGAACAGAAGTCAATAACATCAGGCTGCTGCAGCCCAGCAAGGTAATTATTCTGCTCTTCCCAGCGCTCCTCAGGCTGCCGTTTGAAGCAGCACACCCAGATCTGGGCATCACGTTGTAACAAAGACAGACAAGCTGGAAGGAGTTCAAAGAATAACAAAAATGCCAAAAGATTTGGAGAACAAAAAAATCTTTGTATGCATTTGAAAAATGAACTGCGAGCGCAAGACCTGATGCTGCTTTTGTTCCCTACCGTTCCCAGGACCCTGCTGAGGCCAGAAGAGTTACAGCCCCAGGAAACTGAGGTTGGTCTGAGATTGGTCTCAGACACAGCATGGGGAGAGACATGCTAAATAACAGGATGCTACAGATGGGCAAAAGGGATGCAACACAGATGCAGGGATTAATTAGGGTTCATTTTGCCCTTGGTGAAATCGCAGCATCGGGCCAAAGCTCCGGCAGAGAAAAATTTAGGGGAAATTTGACTCTGTAGTGTTTCTGAAAATGCAAGCAATGAAAAGCAATAAAAGAGCAGAACCCTCCTCTTGGATAGAGTTGAGATGCACCAAAAGAAAAGAAGACAAAAAAAACCCCTATACAGTGCCTAGAGAAGTCTGTAAAATCACTCCAGCTGGAAATGCTCTACCTGCCATGTCTGAAACGAGCCTGATCACGCTCAGCTCCTGCAGGCCCTCCCAAGGAGGGGAGCCTCCTGTGCTGCAGAGAGCCCAGGACACCCAGCAACCCCACATATACTCAGGACTGAGGCTCAGCTACCCCCCTACAGAAGTAATGCACTGCTCCCACTGCCATCAAACCTGGCTGCAATTAAAGCAGAAACGAGCTCTCCACCCTTTGGTGATGGCTCAGAACTGTCAGAAATCCAACCGACTTGGCTGCAGCTGGAGGAAGGACCCACAGGATCCCCCTCTGCCCCAGACGGCTCTCCCAGCACGGAGAGAAGGAGGAGGGAGCAGGAGCTGAAGGAAGGCAGTGCCTGGAGAAGAGCCAGAGCATCGCTCAGTTCTCCAGCATGGAGATGGAGGTCTGCGACTCCGCAGCACAGTGTGCAGACTCCTGCCAAAAGCCCAATTGCACCATCTGCCAAATTAATATTCCTATTTTTAATATCTTGTTAAAAGGGAAACATTAAGGGGGAAAAGGAGAGAAAAATAGAACACCACCATGCTGATTAGATTTCTGCGCTCCGTAAGGAATCGCACCAGCCATCGGGTCTGCTTCTCTCCCGTCCTCCTGCGATCAATCCTCTCTCCAGAGGTGCGGGACTGCTGGGTCGAACGCAGGGAAATGCACCACTGAACACCATGCTGCTGCTGCCACTGCCACTTAGCAAGGAGAGGAGAGCAGGGAGGCTGCAGAAGATGAATCAACACGCTTCATTTCTTTATGAGGAGCTGTTGCCCTGTCTTACTTCTGTCCTAGAAGCAGCCCCTGCAACCTTGCTTCTGGAAGGCACTTAGGAATTGCACCCTCAACACGAAAGAGAAAGGGGTGAAAGTGGAGGAGAGAGAAAAGGAAAGACAGAAAATCCCTCCAGTGATCAGAAATGAAATAGCACAAGCCATGTGTCAGGAAGGAGACAGCCTGTGGAGTGGGCAGCAGCGGTTGATGCTGAATTAGCAGGGGGGCACAAACAAGAGGCAGCTGCTGGGAGCCACGGCAGCGAAAGCAACTGCTGCCTGCTGATGAGCTGGGGCAGGGCCTGATCCTGGCTCCTGGCCAGCCTCAGGGTCCCCCTTCCAAGAGTGGCACCTCCCGAGGCTCGCCCAAGCAGTTCCTGGGCTGAACGGCAGCCACCGCTGCTGATGTTAATGGAATTAAACATTAATATGCTAAACAGAATGAAGAGTGAGAGAGGGGCTTGGATTTCTCTAGGTAGCAGACATGTCTGAGGTTAATGCCTGCCAATTCTTATTTGCTCTGTGATGTCAAAATCCATGTCCTTATTAGCCAGCCCATTAGTCCCCCGAGGCTAGTAGCCCATTAGTTCTGTCCTGGTCCTCGCCAGCACTTAATGCTCTCAAAGAGACTCCCACTCGCCACCGGGCAGAGCATTTATAACTGACCTGTTCCCACCTGACATCCCTGACCAGGAGCCCTTGCAGGGAACCAGTCTGGCTTTCTGAGACCAGGCCAGGGGTGTTACAAAGCCAGCCTCAAACAAAGTGCTCAGAGAGTGCTGCTTTTACCTCTGTCACTGAGGAATGTTGGAGACCGGGGTCATCCTGAAGTGTTCTTTGTGCTCTGAAAGGTGACATGGGCTTCCTCACCTTCCTCTTCCTCCTCCAAAACATCCTGGATCTGCTCTGACTCTCCCATCATTGACTTTACACTATGGATCTTATGGGACAGGAAACTTGTCTTCTGTTTGCCTATAAGCACTACTCTCTACATTATTAATACTAATAATTAACAGGCATAACTCTTAGAGACAGAAGATTACCAAACCACATCAGGCTGTTAGTCCATTAAGCTCAGCATCTGTTGTATGTATGAGCATGGGTGCAGCAAGGGATCTCCAGCCATGGCTCCCTCTGACCAGGCAGCAGCTGTGGGAGCTCATGGCACCACGGGCTGGGCACTTCGCACCACCTAAGAGTTCAGCCTGTCAACTGTTACCACTATTAATAGAGATTTGCTGTCAATAGGTTGTGAAGCATGTCACTAGTGAGACTTGGATCATCATCCCCATCTTGTGGATGGGGAAACTGAGGCATGCAGGGAGCCATATGACAGGGCTTGACCAATGTCAGGCAGCAAGCCGGGAATGTAACCCAGATTTTCTGCAGCATTCCTATTTCCCAGCTTTAAATCAATCCTAATATAAGGTTCAAAGGGTGAATAGTGCCACCTTCACCTCTCCCCAAGAGGGGAGTTACTCACTTTCATAGTTTTCTTACATTTTCATACCAGGCCATAGCAGTGAAATAAATTTTCTCATCCTGCAACCATGAGAGTAAACGGTCCAAGGTCAATTTGGAGCCACGTGTTCAGTGTGGATAACTTCCCAAAGAAAGATCACCAAAGACGTGGGATATAGATAGGAAATTTGCCCTAGGACCAGTTTCTTCTACCTCCAGAGTAAATATTTCCCCTGAAGGTCCCTCCCTGCCGGCAGGATCCTTCCATTTATTTCTATTCCCAGACCTCAGATTTAGCAAAGTACTGAAGCAGGTACTTACTTACCTTTAATCAAGCACATTAGCCGCCCCATTGAAGTCAATGGGACTTCTCAGGTGCTTAAAGCGAAGAATGTGCTCAGAGTGTGCTGCTAAGCCAAGGGAAGTGGTGGCTGATGAAGACAGAGAAAAAGCAGTCAACAAATGAACCAGAACCATCGGCAAATGACTCCCAACTGGGCAAGCTCCCTTCCATCTCCTTATACTGCTTTGCTCGCTGAAGAATTTTTCATTATGAGTACAGAGCTCCTGCTGCTGCTACTGCTTTTAAATGGTGCTTAGTTATGCTAAACCCTCAGGGTATGCCACAGATACAGCCAGAGCTTCCTGCTCACTGCTTGGGCCCTTCCAACCCTGGTGTGAAGGGTTGGTGAGGGAGGGAGGTCAAAGCACAGCCACGTTTTTGTCCAAGTAGGGAATAATCCCGGAGCCATCATACGGGGAAAGCTGTGGTGGAAACACTAGCCCAAACTCAAACTATGGCCAAAACAGATGGGGGATGTCCTCCAGGGACAACCGGTGTTTACACTAGAGGCAAACACCATGCAGCTCTGCATCCCACAACATTACCGCTGTGATCGGTCTTCCCTGGCTGAGTGTGAGGTGTGAGGGCACCTTGAGGAATGCTTCCCACAGAAAGTTCTCTGAAAGTCCTCCCTCCTCTACCTACTTTGTTGACTGGATCCCTCCACACTTGGCAACACCAAGTGAGCAGTTCAGAACCAACGTCTGGTCAGTTAGATTCGTTAGTCCCATGTAATCATCAGCCGATGATAAAATCTGTAGTTTGCAGATTGCCATGGCAAGGTGGTTGTGGACACTTGTGAACGAGGCTCTGCAGTGAGTACTGTGCTTTGCTCAGCTACCTGTAACCCTCAAAATTCATGTTTTACAAGTAAGCCCTTAAAAATTCACCATTTCCTGCCAGTAAAGTACTATAAAATATTCACAACAGTCAAAGTGAACCTGAATGCAAAACAATTCTTTCCTTTTTCAGGTGCGAAGTTGCAGAAGATGTTACCCCCAGCTCCAGGCTTGGGAGGCAGAGCTGTTTCGAAGCAGCTTGCGCATGTTTTCTATTGCTTTTTAAAGATATTGTAGGTGGCAGAATGATTTTTATTAACTATTTCTATTGCAGCAACACCTAAGGCTGATCTGACGTTGCTCTTATATTGTGTAGGAGTAGCAAATAACGAGATTATCAGGTTGTGTACTGCCTCTGAAAGTGCTGGGTTTAGGACTGGTATCATTTGTTGCAACGTACCCTGTAGACAATGTTTATCAGAGCAACACAAGAAGAATCCACAATATTCAGCCAGCTGCTGCTGCCTCCATCGTAAGATTATGATGGCAGTTCAGGGAAACACTTGGCCAGGTTTCCCTGTCTGCCCCATCAGGACCACACAAGATGACCACCACAGACAATAAAAAAATAACTATCAAACTGCTTCAAAATGTGTCCTCGAATGGAGACGTAACTTATGGACGTGCATTCGCTTTGCAAACAGAGAGCACCGCCAGCGCCTGCAAGTGCTTGTCCCCGTGGCCAGCTGGAGGTGAGCTCCCACAGCAGAGCTGGTGGGGCTGTTCTGTGAGGGCTTCTGCTTCAGTGCTGGTCACCTCTCCTGGCATCCAGGACCTATGAAGATGGTGTGAGCGGTGCTGGCTAACTACAGCAAATGACAGCTCTAGACTTCTCCACACAGGCTGGGGAGCAGCAGGCCCACTACCATCTTCCATCGCTTCACCCAGATACTTGCCCTTATTCTCACAGACGCATACGTGTCAGACAAGTGATAGGTATCTATTCAAGAACAGGATCCACTATGCATGAAGGGAGAGAACTGCTGACAGAGAGAATGTAGCTTACTATTTAAATCCCACTTTAAAAAAAATATCTTTTTTAATAAAATTTCCTTAGAAGCGTCTCTCTTGTGTACACAAAGCCGTGGGGAAATTTCCCAAAGGGTACAGCAGAGATTACAAGATATAGCTTAGGCTGGAGCATCAGGGGGTGGATGTTTTGAACTCAAGGGGTTTGTAAAAGCACAAGGGAAATTATTCCAGAGTCAGAGTATGTCACAGTGTTTTAATAGGGGACAAATTACTCTTTTTTTTTTTTTTTTTCCCCCACCCTCTGCAGATCTGCCCAAAGAATCACAAACATTTTTCCTCCCTCAAATAATTCTCTAGCGAGAGTGGTAACAATACATCCCTGATAGTCTAACTCCACCTATAGATCTCAAAGCACTCGATAAAGTTTCACAGCTTTCATGAGAGCTATTTTTCAGGGGCAGGGAGAGGTGAAGTGACTTCACTAAAGAGCTAACCTAAGTAGCTGAATCAAAAAAGACCTTATTATAGTAACACAAAAGCTTCGCTTGAGATACTACAATTTGACATCATCCCCAAAAATATAATGCTTTAGGGCATGACTCCATAGCCATTAACGTTTGTGTAAGGCTTTCCATTGACATCGGTGGAAGTTGGGTCTGCCTTTTAAAAGCTATCCCTTCATCCACTCAGAAAAGCCTGGGTTTTTTTCCCTTCCCATTTGCAGCTGATGTTCTCCAGCCTGTTTTCTGGAAAGCGACAACTTTTCCATTTTCACATAGAGCAGCTTTCTTTCCATGGTACGCCAGTCTGGTTGGGATGTCATGGCACGGCTCACAGCAAACACTAATGTGACATGACAGGCAGATGCAACTCGCTGAGCTCTGCCTTGGCAGGACAAGCCAGGGAAGAAGTTTAAAGCAGCTTTTTTCCGAGGAAAGATGACGGAGAGGAAGGGGAGAAGGGGAGGGCTGAATCCCCCATTTCTGCTTCCAGACAGGGAGACCCAAAGTTTTACAACAGGTTTCACTACGGGCACAGCAGAGCCAGCAGGGACAGTGAGGGCACCATCATCCAAGCTGGGGACAACCACAGCATCCCAAGCCAGGGTGACGTGTCTCTCTGTCAGGTCACAGTCACACTGCCGAGTCGTGAGCAAGCTTGAGTTTGCCTCTCCAAACACCCAGAAGAGGGACAAAAAGAAAATATCATGTCACCTACCCAGGCTGTAATACCTTGGAGTGACGCCAAGACACTAAAGCACACAGACAAGTGACAGAAAGAAGGAAACGTCCCACATCTGTGATGGTGCGGAGCAGCGCGCGGATGTCCGGGAGGGTGAACTCATCACCCAGCTGGGCTAAACTGGGAGGAGGATCTGCACCAGGTTCCCAGGGACCCCTCTGGAGAGTCGATCAGCTCAGGAGCTGGGTGCCTCCTTACCTCCCTACACTGAGAGCTGAGGAGCAGGATCCAGCCAGCCCCGCTGGCAGATGTGGACAGCCCTCGACATGCACCCACTGCTGTGCTCAGCCGCCCTCTGGAGAGGAGTTGGCTCAGCAAAGTGCCCTGCCCAGACCTTGGCTTCGGTCTCATGGCCCGAGAACACTCCTTCTCAGCTTCATCGCTTTGCTGCCTTCCTGCGGGTGCTCCCCTGCTTTCCTGAGTCAGGCCTGAAAACCTCCCGGCAAGAACAAGCATTGCATCAGGGATGAAACAGCTCCTCGTAGCTTTGGACGAGAGCCTGCCTTCGCAAGGTGCAGTATTCCAGCCACACACCAGACACCATCACTCCTTGGACAGGGTGAGTATTTATAATGACCCCAGAGCCTGCATTAATTCATTTCCCGTGATCCAGAGACTGGAAGACAACCCTCTGCTTCAATAGGACATTGGCTCAAGCCCATATACATCAAAACGTATCTGCAACATCCAAGCTGTCCCCATCTGTTACCCTGTCTGTGAAGTTTACAGATGAGAAGCAGAAAAAGTTATTCAATACAATGTGCAATCCCTGCTCTCATGCGGACATACAAGGCACGTTTAACTTCTCACACGGAGTATAATCTCAGCTGTCCCTGCGGACAACCAATAGTGCAGAGGCAGTGGCATAGGTGCCAGGCTTTTAGCACACCCTGCTCGGTGCAAGCGGAGTTAAAGTGAGCTCACATCTTGCAGAGCCCCAAACCTGTATTTTTCAGGTGCTTCAAGAGGGTGAGATAATTAATATCAATATTTATTCATGTTCATTAATATCCATTCTATATGGTGTAGAATGAAGTCTAGGGAACCTGAGGAGCTCTCTCCCAGAAGAGACTGCATTTTCCAGCACACTTTGCAGGACTGCATCGCTCCGGCTCAGTCCCAGGAGAGCCACAGGCTGGGCTGGGCGATCTCCTGCTCACCCTCCCATCTTCACCTGAGGCATGACCACCTCTGAATCTCCCAGAACGGGGCCAGTCCCCCTGACGTTTATGATTCTCTTTGGCTGCATGAAGCCCCTGAGGAGCCCAGGAGTTTGTAGGTGCTTACTCCAGGGGGAACAGGGAACCTTTTTGACATCCCTCTGCGCCAGCACTCGAGGCACCTCTGCTGCCTGCCCGGTGCAGCCGCTTGGTAGCCAGCGTGGCAGCCATGGAGCAAGTGCTTCCCGGGAAGGGTTGGTGTCAGGACGAACAATGACTGCACGGCAGCGCTGGGAAGCAGTACAGCAGACTCTCAACACAGAATTTACTCCAGGCACAAAGAAAACACCAACAAAGATCATACTCAACAAAGAGAGGCAGGAATTTCACAGCAGAAGAAAAGAATAGAGACTTTAAAAGCTGCTTTCATTTCACTTTGCAGCTCTGTACAGGGACAGTCAAGCACCAGAAACGTTAGGGCTTGGGGCACACTGCAGGTCACCAGGATTTCCTCATTTATTGCTTACTTCTTATATAAGCTCACTACAAACACAGGAGTCCTCATCCTCTTTGTATTGTTTGGAAACAGTGAGAATGAATAGGATCTTTTCTTTTCCTCTCCTCTTCCACTGAAGGGCTGCAGTAATGAGCGGAGGATATAGTTCACTTCTCAGAGAGAGGAGGCTATTAGAGCTGGTGCTAAACATCCACATCAGAGCGGCTGCAAAGCAATGGCTGCCTCCTCTCCTCCTCCGGGAAGTCACAATCCAACAGCTCCACTCAGGAAAGACAAGAGGAAGGCACTACTAAAGGACACTGCAGAAAGGACTGACTCCTCCTGGTCCCATGCAAGAGCAGATCGCCTTCACAACGACATTTTGCTACGGGTAATGGGGGCTGAGGATGGGGGTCAGCCCCAGAAGCCAGAATGGGGTGGCTGCAGGGAACGAGGCTGATGGGAAGAAGATGCCACGGTCGGTATCCAGCTGGATGCCTCCCAGCACCACGGAATATAGGTTCTCTGAAAACCTCTGTCACAAGGCCAGGTTGAGATCTGCCATGACCCTAAAGTGGTTATTGCCTTAAAGTAGGTTAGTGTGTTAATAAATTAATTATGCACTGAGGTAGCCAGTTGTCTGAGGAGAGAAGAATTAAAATTACCTCCTAGATAAATTAGGAGCAAGACATCCTTTGGGGAAGGCAAAAAAGGGAAGATCTGAACCCAAAGGAGTCCTGCAGGAAACACAAAGAAGAGCCTGGAGGTGTAACCCGCCCTGCATGCCCATCACTGCAGCGCATGCCTTGGTGATGGGCACCCTGCCGGGAGTTGGCATCCCCCGTATTCAGTAACTGCCAGCACCACCATCACCCAGCAAACATCCTGCACGGGGAGGCAAAGGTACCGAAGGAGATACCAACCTACAGCTAAAGCTGCCACAGATTCAAGGTCTGTCACCAAACTATCAGTGGGATGAGATAAACGCTCCAGGAGTGCCTCGTCCCTCCTCCCCTGAGCAGGCAGTGATTACTAAGGACATTTCCATGAGCGGTGTATGATCTTTATTTTTTTCATGCACAATGACCTTTAAAAGTACTGGCTAAGCTATTTGCATTGCCTAGCCCAGAGTTTCAACAGACAGCAGGAAGACGAGCATTAACCTTAATGGCTAAATCACTTCATGCCACTCCGAAGATGAAACACTCCCATGAGTCGGCAAAAGACCATTTTCATTTGATTATTATATATTTAAACAGCAACAAGCACCTCTTAAAGCTCGAAGTTCCATGCCTGCCAACGCTCCCCTGGCTTTCTGGTGGGCCAGCCCAGAAAACACCCTGCCTGGGGCTTGAGCAGCACTTCGGGAAGGAAGCAGGACACCTCTAAAGGCCCTTTGCTGCGATGAGGTGGGGTGGGAGAGGCCATGCCCCAGCACAGCCACGCTGCCTGCAATGGCTCCTCTTCTCCCACTGTGCAGGAGCAGGTGTCAGAGAGCTGTGGATTCAGGTCTGACCCCTGAACCACCCTGCAGCACTTACCGAAGGTTTGCGGCTCCTTTGAGCTGGCATCTCACACATTTTTTCGGAGAAAAAGGATTTTGTAATGTGTAAGCTATATTTATATCCACAGTAAAAAAGCAGCATAAAGAGCATGTAAATAAAATCACAGCCCCCTCAGAACACTGCTTAGGTGAAAATACCCATTCTGTGTTCATAAAGACAAAGCCCAAAAGGAGTACGCAGGGATAAAATAAATTCCTGGAGATTGCAATGCTCATGGCAATATGTTGTGTGTTATTCAGCCAGCTCTGATAATCAGAACCTCACACTCAGCCAAGGTCAAAACGTGGCCCTCGTCCAACGTGTGTTTACTTCCATGGAAAGGTTTGTGCTGATCCTGAGAGATTCCCAGGGAAGATCGGTTCGCTATCCCTTCTGCAGGCACGCAGCCACCGCCGATAATACAGCTGTTTCCTAGCAGCTCACAGCGGTGCTCTGCAACGGCTTTGGAAGGAAGATGAGAGCAAATGCTACGGTAACCAAACTGCGAGATCTGCGCGCGTCCTCCGGCCCAGCCAGGGATCCCAGCTCGAGCCTGTCCCTCTTAGCACACCAGCTTTAATGGCTGTTTAAAATCCAGACCTTGCAGTGATCGCAGCACCCGTCAAGCCACAGCCAGTGCTTTAATTCTGGTCCAGAGTGCTGTTATTAAGCCACAGTGCCAACCTCTCACGGCAGATGGCTTGCAGCCCACCCAAGCACCAAGCACGTTCTGCTCCAGCGGCTGGGTGAGACCGAGCATCACCTGTATCTCCATACATCTGTACGTGCAAGGAGAGGATGTGCTGCCTACCCACGTGAGCAGCATTTCTCACCTGGCTCTGCCTGCCACTTGCTTCCTTCTCCCGCTCACTCTCCTACACCTGGGCTATCCCTGACAAAGCCATCCCAAAGAGAGCTCCGGGCTGCAGAAACCGCCAGGCTCACGGTCCACTCCCCGCCCATACAGTGGGGATGGTATGGGGTTGTACCTGGCCCAGCCAAAACGCAAAACAAACCAAGCCCCGGTGATGAGTCCAGGCGTGAAGCATGGACGTGGCGGGGTGAAATGCCCAGGGGACACACAGGCACCCGGTGAAGCCAGGTCCCTGCCCGAGAGGTCACTGGCTGCTGGCGGAGGGCACGGGAGACACCGATAACATCTCCAGCTACATGGGGAAGATTTGACAGAGGACATCTGTCAAAGCCCTCATACGACAAACTACTCGAGAGGAAGCATGGGATCGTATTATTGGAGCTTGTATTGTGCTGCTGAGCAGCGCTATTCTTCATGTCCTTTTGTCATTTAAGAGCGACTTTTGTCACAGCATTTGCCTATCTCTTGTAATTCCGTGCAGGTTTGCGAAGTGCCCTATTTTAAAAAAAAAACACTATACATTAGATTTTCCCATTCTCATTTTTCTTGATGTACAATACTGTCTAAATCAGTTTAAGATCAGGCCTGTACATCATCTCTGGAAATGAATACAAATACCTCTTATTCCAAATCAAATTAAATAATCAGGAGGTACAATGGCCACTCGCATATTTAATACAAAGAAACTCAAAGCCCAGAGCTTTCTGCTGTTGAGAGACATCACAGCCTGCCTGTGCCCGACATGAGCACCCCAGGAAGAGCCGGGGCCAGTGCCATTCCAGCCAGGAGAAGGCTGTGAGGATGATGCCAGCCCTGCACCGATGGCCACATCCAGCAAACCCGTAGCACCTTGGCTCTGCCTTGCAGCAGCTCCAGGGGCCACAGATGGTCTGTGAGGGGGTCCCCAGGGAGCCCCCTGCTACCTTTCTCCTCTCCAAAAGCCAGAGGGATGCAGACACCAAACATTGCATTAGCAGGTTGCCGAGGGCCTGGGGACTGCCCTCCAGTCACATTTAAGTTTCCATGCACATTCAATCCAAAACATACCTTGGACCTTAATTTTCATGCCTGCCTGGCCCAGCACGAGCTGCATGGGCTCCCCCAGGCACTCAGTCCCACATGGAGCGGCGTGTGCCCTCGCCAGGACCAGCAGGGCCAGGGCACGGCCACGCTCGCTGCCCAGCAGCAACCACAGGCACCTGAGCTTGAAAAAGGTGCCAACAAGGAGCAACTCTCCCAAGACCAAATTCTAACAGCCTGGATGGAAAGAGAGATGGGGACAGCACACAGTGCCCCTCTTGAAACTCCTTACCTCCTTTTAATTAGCTGCAATGAGTCTAACTGGATGCGAAGAGGAGGAGCAGGCACAGAGGCTAATGGCAAGAGGCTGGGGGAGCTGCACACACCGGCCACCCTGGCTGGTCCTGCCCAGGAGCACAGGCACCCTTTGGCTGCCAAGTGATGCAAAGCTGCAGGGTGCCATGGCCCTTTGAGGGAGGTACCCTTGCCCTTCCCCAGCCACCATCTCTGTCCCCATGGGGCAAGAAGCACCATGGGCTCAGCTGGACTCGGCAAACCCCGTCACTGCTGCACCCTGCACCTCCCCTGGCTTTTCTCTACAGCTCCAGCAGCCAGCTCAGCCACCCAGCTACCCACCCATGATTTGTATGCCTGGCCATGCCTCCAGTCCTCAGTATTAGCCTCCTCCTCGACTGCTACAGCATGATTTTATTTGGGTGATGGAAGCTGAATGCAGTAGTCAAGGCTGACACATAACGCTGATTGATATATTGGCGCGTAAGAGTTTTTATGTTACTGGCAAGTGACTATCAGGCAGTGTGACTAGCTGCGTGCCCCTGTCCAACTCGCCAACAGAAAAATAAAAAACACAGCAGGAGTGAACGCAGCAGGAATGCTAAAGGAGAAAGTGCCCTCACGGCAGGCTGCAGGGAGCGGTGCCTGCCCCAGAGCTTTGCTGTGCAGCCCAAGGGGCAGAAACCACCTGCCCGCCATAGCAGCGAGGAGTTCGGTTGCAGAGGGAGGCAAGGACGCCAAAGTAACAGAGGCGCCAGAACGTGTGCTTGGGATGAAGAGGACCACAGGGGCTCGGGGCCATCAGCATCCTGCCCTCTCCCTGCTTGAAGCTGTGTCTGAAGATGGTCAAGCGAACCCATGTCCCCTTGCCTTCCCTGAAAAGGACCTGGGGCATCCTCACCACAAAGTGTGCTCGCTCTAACTCTGCGCTGGCATCGTGACACAGCCCCGCAGAGCTGCAGGTTCACCAGGGAGGAAGAGGTTGCTCTCTCCTCCACGGCCCGTCTTCCCAGCAGCACCAACCAGGATCGCTGCTGCCTGAGTCAGAGTCCCAGGCAGCGAGTGAGGGAAGTGGACTCAAGCATGAGACTTGAGTAGGAGCTTTTATGAGCTTTACACAAAAAAATTATGCCTTTATAAAAGCTTAACAGCAGGTAGGCATAAGGCCATGAGAAACAGGGAGGTGGTAATGGTCTTTTGAAAGTAATTCCTTTCAACCATAAAACCAAGACTTGATGAAAATGATAAGCCATGGGATGTGGCTGCCTGATAGTGTATTAACATAAATGCTTCAAGTATCAGCCGCAGCGGCCTCACGAGCCAGCGGGAACAGGGGGAATTAGCAGCCTCGACAGCCGACGTGGGGAGCTGCTGCACAAAGAGCCCCATGAGAGAAGCAGCAGCGATAATTAATTGTCAGGCTAGAAAGAGGCCCACCTGCGTGAGCCACCTCTCCTGCCCCACAGCCTGGGCAGGGACAGGATGGGGAGTGGGCGCTGGAGAGTGACAACAAGATGTCCCATCCCACCCCATCTCATCCCACCTCACTCCATCTCATCCCATCTTATCTCACCTCATCTCACGCCATCCTACCCCATCCCATCCATTCCAGGTAGAACACTCCATCATCGCCCAGTGCTTGCTGTGGAGAGCAGGAGATCCTGTTTCTGCCTCATTGTGTTTTATTCCTCCTGCTCCCTGGGAGACAAGCAGACATCCCTGCAGAGAGGGCTCTCAGGAGGCATGTTTCCAAATCCAAATCACCGTCCCCTGGGGAGATACTCACCTGCACCAGACGGTGGTGTTGGCAGGCTGGGAGCACCCTCCCTGCCCCATGCTGCCAGCGAAGCTTACCCTGCCCGCTCTCTGTAATGGACCCACAGTTAGAAACACAACTTCTGACAAATGAATTTTCAGAATTCAAATGTCCCCTTACAAAACTAATATTCCAGTTCACTGGTGTCCCTGCCAGCAGGATGCGATTTGGTTGCACAGTCTATTATGTTCCAGAACGTGAAAGGTCAGGCTTAAATGGGATTTTTCATTGTAAAAGTCACCTACATGAATGACACACAGTACCACCACGAGGCATTTTTGAAGCAGAGTCCAGGATTATGGATGCACCATTTACTTCTGTTTATCTCCCAAACAGAAAACTGGAAAATATTTGCCTCTCCTGAGCCTTCAGCTTAAGAAATTTCCTGGAGCTCTGTGGGCTTTGGGGGCAGACTGTCAAAAAAAAGAGAATCGCCAGGAGCAATTAGCACTGCTGGGGATTGAAATCCTGCCCTGAAGTTTCATTCTGCCTTGGGATTCATCTCAGTGGGCATGAAGATGCTCTTTGGTTGGGTCCAGGTGCTGGTAAAGCGGGATGTTGCCTGCAGCAAAGGGCTACAAGCACCGGGATGCTGGTGTGCCAGCAGGCACTGTCTGCGCTCGCTGCAGCCAGGAACCACACGATGTGGGGGCATGGGGCTCAGTGCCACACCACGAGGCCAGTCACAGGGAATGGGATGATGGGACCCGTCAAGTCTGACCACACAGTGGTTTATGAGGAGCTGCAAGTGCCAAGGTCAATGTGTACCCCAGTGAGATCCCCTCGCCGCCCAGCAGCATCCCATACCGTCCCAAACCCACTCTCCCCAGGTATAAGCCCCATCTCTCGGCATCACCTTTCAGATTTCTCTTCACACTTTTCATTTTTACTACTGGGATAAAAGTGTTTTGAAATCAGCCTTCTCTGAGGACTGAGGGAAAAAAGGATCAAGATGTGAGAGTTGGGCTGAGAGGGGAAAGGTTTCGGGGACAAAAGAGAACAGAGCTGCTTTCCCCTTTCAGGATCACGCATCCTGCTCTGGCTTACTGCAGAAGATCCAGAAGAAAGGGAGAGCCCTTTCAGCGTGGAAAAGCAGAGAAAGGTTCAGCACGGAGAGCAGCAGGAGTGAGAGCAGCCCCATTATCTGACAGAAGTAGGAATAAGACTGGGGGAAAGAATGACTTTAAAATAAAAGGAACATTAAAACCAATGTTTCCTGGAGCATACGTGTGTGTGTTGCTTCCCATGAGGAGGGCATTTGGGAGGATAAGCAGGGTTAAAGAGCCTCATTCATCTTCCCCTTACAACTGTGCTGACTCAGAACCTGGTCAAACAAGTTTAATCTTTTTAGCGACAACAAAAAGAAGTGGAAGGAGGGTGGAAAGGAGCCAGCCTGGATGGGCAAAGACGGAGAAAAAGAAAGCATAGAAAGAAAACTTCCCTTTTACAGCTTTCCGTTACTCGTTCCACCATGGAAATCTGGCCTGATGGGCTTAGGGAGAAAAACGATGTCTTTAGAGTTGTGGCTCTGCATCTGTCCTCTCCCCTGGAGCTGTCCCGGCAGGACGGCAGGGACCCGGTGGGGGCGCTTGGCTAAGCAGGCGCAGGGCAAGGAGGAGGTCCAGGAGGTCACTGGTGGGGATGGAGCCAGAGCCTCCTTATTCCCAGGCTCACACATTGCCATCAGCGCACGGTGTCTGCCCCTGTGCCAGCACCTCCAGCTTCCAGGGCTCTGGCAGCGACCAGCCAGCCAGGTCTGGTGGCCAGCGAGCCCTTGAAATACAAACCTCAGCCTCCAGCTCAGCCAGGGCTATCTTTGAGCTCCCTGGGCCAGAATAATATCAGGGCAGGGTAAAGAAATAGCTTTTGTCCTTTTTGAAGAAGACAGGCATGAGGACACTGCTGGTGCGTCTCGCTTGAAATGGAGGCGTTCATTAGCAGCACTGCTCTGTGAGGAAAATGGTCATCGTCTACGAGGGAGAGAATGCTTTAAAAAAATCAAAGACACTGTACAAAATAATCCTACACCGGCTGGAAGATGAGGTCTTTTTCATCCTTAATTTCTGTAATTCCCAGTCATGCTGAGTATGATGCATCCTCATTTATAATGTAGGAGTTAAGGTTGGGGCAACAATTATTTTCAGGATCCTATAATCTCAACTGTAAAATTTCACCCCAGGCTGAAAATGAAAGAGCAAATCCTTCACTTTGGCATGAGCTGTATAAGACACAAAGCAGTTCCACTGCTAGCGAGTTACGCAAATATAAATGCACATTAGATTCCCCACTTAACATTTTTTTTCTGATCTCGAGCCAAAAATAAGATCTGAACTGAAATATGAATTTTTCATTGCATGTTTCTGATTCAAGATGTAAAAACAGACTTCCAAGGCTGCGAGCATCTACCTGTTTTCACCCACCTCTAGAGCCCTGGAGATGGGTTTGCTGAGCACACACCCTGCAGACAGCCGCATCGTCTGGCTGTGCTGCCGGCTGCCACAAAGCCTCTCCGAAATGGCTCGCTCCAGTCCTGCTCCAGATCTGTCCCTGGCTGCATGCTGCCAGTCAGATCTGGAAATTAAAGGGAAAAAAAATCCTGGCTCGACACAGCAATATTAGCAAAGGCTGCAGAACACAGACCCCCTTGGAAAGGTCTGTGCAACAACGACCATGAGCATAAAGACAGAACTGCAGCTCCGCAGCCAGCGTGGAGAGCAGCATCCGCACCCGGCCAGGCCACAGTCCCTGCTCCGGTTCGTGTTGCAGGGAGCTCTCCTGCCCGAGCCACAGCGCTTTGGGAACACCAAACTGATGGGGAAGATCATGCTCTCCCAGTTTGCTCCCCTCCAGTCCTCAACAGGGTGGTTTTGTTCGGAAAGGGGATGCTCTGACGTGAGTGCGTTTTGCAAAAGCAGACCCACAAGCCCTGCAAAGCGCAGCAGACACCGAAGTCGTGAGAGATGTCGGGGATGGGGCGAGCAGAGACTCACGTGGATGGATGCCAACAGCAGCTCCTCGACACCCGCCACCAGAGAACACCCAGAACAACCAGAAAGCGTGGGCTAACCTGCCACGGCGCCATGTGGGCTGTGCTCCTTTGGCTTGGTCTGATTTGGTTTTGTCTTCTATTTGCTTCTTTAAGGAGAAGCAGCATTCCCTGCCACTGGATCAGTGCCCACAGGTTGGGCAGGGCAGGCAGCTGGCTGGAAACCCGTGCTGCCCTCCTGTCCGAGTGCGGGAATACAGGAGATGAGCCCGACAAGGTGAAAGGACAGAAGCATTTTGTTTGGTCATAAATTTGATGGTGCTATGACAGGCTGGGGAAACATTAATTACCATGATTGTTGCTCCAGCTCCCTTAAAAGGAGGAATAGTCTCTGCTCTGGAGAGGTCTGCCCCGGTCTGATCTGGGAAAGCATCCCAGGACAACCCTTATGTACCTGCTTATAATTCAGCTCGTGTCGAAGCGCTACCCTCATTTGGGCTGGAATAAGCAAGTGCTTAAGGGATGGGTTTTTTTCTTCAAGCAGAGCCAGACCAAGGCCACACAGAAACAGGGCTGGGAGGAAGAACAACAGGGGAGGCTTTTCCCTTTCAGACCTCCAAGATGCTTTGAAAGACACAGCAAGGCTGACTCTGAAGGAGAGCCTGCACCATGGAGAGAACAGGCGGCAGATGTGTTTGCAGGCCATGAGGGAGATGGAAGCACCGAATTTCTGTGCAGCTGCAGACAGCTGTGGGTGCAGCTGTGCCAGGGGGCAGAGCCTCAGCCCCCCGCGCCTGCGCTTGCTGTAGCTCAGGCAAGCGTGCCCAAAACACGCTTCAGGCAAAACCCTTCGTCTTCAGCTTCAGAGTGTAAATGGCTGATCTACAGCCGCCCAGCTGATTTACCTGGAGCAGAGGGTGGCAGGGGCTGTTCCCTCTGCAGATGGCGAGAGGGGCAGCCCCGTCCAGCGGTGGTGAACACCGGAGCTGGATATGTCCCCAGTACCTTCCTCCAGTGCTGGCTGGGTAGCCCCCAGCAGCTCCGTGAGGACCTCCCTGGTGCTGCTTGTGGTGTGAGAGGAAAGTCGGAACACCGATTTTAAACCCAACCAGAGTTTTTACACACATGTACATAAGGCTGAGAGATGACGGAATTATATAATTTGCTTGGTACAGATTTGCTGCTCAATTTTGCAAAATGTAGCGTGTGATGCAGATTGCTATGAGTGTTTGTTTTTAAATACCAGATTAAATGGGCACATAAAATTACCGTAGCCTTGAGCTGATCCATTGCTCTATGACATTTAACGTTGGTTTGCATCAGTCATGCCATGTTGCGTTGCATCACATAATGTAATGTGACATGACTGATGAATCCAGACCTCCTGCTCCATCACCAGGGAAGCCTCACCAGCCTGAGAGCCATCGCTTGGACCGATGGCGCAGCTGGTGCTGCCACACTGCCGCTCCTCCATGGGCTGTCCATCCAGGGCCCCCCCCCCCCCCCGCCAGGATTCGCAGGCACGGGGAGGGACAAGCTGGGTCACTGGGGCCTAAATGTGCCAAAAAGGGCTATATTTCTTTTTTTTTACCTCCTTCTCTTGGCTATGGAGTTGCTCCGCAATGTGCTCTCCTGGTGCTCAGCACCCTCTGTTCTGACTCAGCCCCTCAGGAGGCACCCTCGGTGCAGGCAGGCTGCTGGCAGGGTGGAAATGCCTCCAGGCAGGCAGAGGGCTGCACACCCTAAGTGGGCTGACGAGATGGGGATGAAAATCCAAGCTAAGCTGCAGGGAAGCAAAATGGATTGGAGAGAGCATTAGCTAAATCCCCCCGTGAAAGGACCAAGGGGGCTTGCTGTGCCACTGAGGCTGCCTTTGAAGCACGGGAGATAATGCTTCTCCTTGGGCTGGGAGGGAGGAGGCAGCCCAGGGACCTTGTGCCGGCTGGCTGGAGGTGAAGGAGAGAGGACAGGTGCTAAAGAGGCAGATAGAGCTGTGAAAGGGTGCCCTGCACCTCCTGTCTGTCCTAAACCTGCTCGGAGATGGAGGCGGAGAAAATCACAGGCTTTTTCCCCAAACCCATCAAAAGATGAGCGACCACTTTCCAGCACTAAGTCCACCTCCGCAGGCCCAGCTGTGCTGCAATGATGCAACTCATCACTCTCCACGAGATGGAAATATTGTGCCTACACCCTGCAAGGTCCCTCCATCGCCCCCCGGCACGGGCTGCAGCCTCGGCCTGGGCTGCTCAGCCCCACGGCTTCTCCCTGCAGCCCACCTGCCAACAGCTCTTCTGGGCATAGCCTGTAAATCAGATCAAGGAAATGATCTGGGCTAAAAATAACCCAGATATAATCCTTTAAACTGCTGGGGAGGCAATCAAAATTATGATATTTAGGGATTTGCATGCAGTAGCTAAACGAAGATTATCATATTTAAATTAGCAAGGGAAGGAAGGTCCATCCGGCAGGGCCAACGCAGCGGTCCAGCATGAACATGAGCAGCGATGGAGCCCCGCTCCCTGCCCTCTCCCTGCCCGGACCAGCCCCGTCACAACAGTGCCAGCATCCAGCCAGTGCCCGGACTCACTGCCCCAGTCACGCTCGGCAGAGAGACAGTTAATTGTAGTAAAACGGGAAGGAACGAAGGGAGCCAAATTGGCATTTAGTACTTGGAACAAGCGCTATCCCCGACAGAGCGTGCATGACTGCCTTCCAGAGAACGGCGAGTCGCAGGCACGCCGGGCACATTCCCTCAGACAGCACGAAATAAGCACGATTTATTCATCTACTACCACTCACATAATTTTTTACAAATGATTATTCCCGCTATGTGCCACTCTGCCTGGATGCTTAGCAGCAAAGACACGGCTGGAGTGGGGTCAGCCTGTTCTCTGCCCAGCTCGCCTGCAGCAGCGGTTCATCCAAACACACGCGGTGGGAAGGGAATGGGCATCTCACTGTACCGGCTGGGCACTTGCTGGTCCTAAAGCCTCCTGGGATGCGCAGGGGTTAGGCAAAAACACGCCTGGGATTTAGAAGCCTCACCCCTGCTAGGCTGAGAGACACGGGCTGGGACATGGGAGCACAGCAAACCCCAAACCACAGCAGAAATGATCTGTGGAACACAAAATGCAGAACCAGAATACTTCACTAAGCCAAACTGGGGTTAAGCTTTGAAATATCTTGCCCTCTTTTGCAGATGATAAAAATTTACTTGTGTTTAAGAAAAGAAAGGAAATGAGTAGGAGAAAATTCCCTCGTGGGCTGAGGCATCCCATCCCATTCCATCTCATCCCAGCCCCTCCAGCCCCACCACGGTGCTGGAGGCGGCAAGAGCCCTCAGGGAGGTGGTGGGGCAGGTTCGCCTCTTCCTACGCTCTTCCCAGAGCTTCGGCCAAAGCCCATCCCAGCGCTGTGACCTGTTACGACTGCTCTTAAATCCTTAAAACGGCTTAGTTTAAATGTCAGTGAAAGATCACAGCAGAAGAGCACATCCGTACTCGGCTATCAAGGTTCAGCTGACGGGGTAATTTGTTGTGCTGCCATAACTAGATCCTATCTCTGGCAAGTCCTCAGATGCAAACATTAGTTTTGAAAATAGGGTCTGGGCAGTCCGGACACGAAAGGGCTTTGGAAAACTTTGCCCAGGATAGAGGCACCGCCATCAAATTCCCCTATAATATAAAGTCCCTCCTATCCCTTTATACCCAGCAAAGGTGGGGTTAAACATCCCTCTGGATCCTACATGCGCTGCTGTGTTATTTAATACTCTTCCCATGAAGGCTCGCGGGTCTCCCTGGGGCTGGCAGGTGGTGAGGGCTGTGGGGACAGGGCGCAGGCAGCACATATGGTGGGGCTGGGCTGCTCTCCATCACGGTCACGGCCTAGCTCACCTCTTTTCTATGATTCTCTGGACACTGTAAGTAAAATCCATTTCTAAGGTCTCAAACCAATGAATTTTCCCAGCAGATCTTTACGAAGTTATTTAGTTCAAGTGTCTTCGTAATTGTGATAGATTGAGACAATCCGTCCCAGCTGTAGAGTGGGCAGCAGGAGGGAGCGGGGACACACATGGACATCGGCTCGAGCCCCTGTAACGGATTTTATTTACGCCAGAGACATTCATCAGGGCATGGCAGCCTGAGAGACACAGTCCATCTTCAGCTCAAGGGGCGGCAGCGGGATGCACAGCCCCGGGCACGAGCTTGTGTCAAGGGCTGTACAGAGCCAGGCTAAGGACGGCAGCCTTCCCCTTCGGACAACCTGCGGGGCTTCAATGCCAAAGTCACCAGTCACCTCAGCTAACTGGTGTGATTTAAAAGCCTCACAAATCCAATCCTTTAAGGAACAAGAGAGAAAACTATAGCAGTACCGGGAAAAAAAAGCCGCTAAGACACCCCAGCTCCTGAGAGCCAGCCAGCAGGAGCAGCAAGGAAGCTGCTATAGCACAATCTGCTGTAAGGTTTGATGCTGAAAGAAAAAGAATTAAATGTATAATTTTACACAGCACCTTAAAAAAAATCTATTTTCATTTTCAGAGATTGGATTTCCTCCTTGTCCTTCTCCCAGGTCATTTTCTCTCTACTTGGCCTTATCCTGGTGATTTCTCATCACGCTTCCAACAAGTGTGAATGGTGAGTTGCTTTGCAAACTCTGTTCCCTCCAGACTTAGATTATTATTCGCTATTGATTCATTGCATCCAGCCACAAAGATGTGTATTGCAAAATATCCAGGAGCAGTACAAGAAAAGCAATACAAAATACCATTAAAAATGTAAAGAGCCAGTCATCCAGACAAGATGCAGGATATGAGCAACAGCAGGTTTGTTGGGCTGTGGCATCGGCGCCCAACTTCCCTTCAACAAACCCTAAGGAATCTGAAGCAGAAGAAGAAAAACAAAAAGCTTGTGTCTAATCCTCGATTTGCCCACAAAAGCTCTTCCACAGGAGCAAAGGCAGCAGCCCTGGTAGGAGGTAAACTGCGGCACATCCAACTTCTCCCCAGTTCAGCCAACAAAGGGGAATACATGATGGTGTGCATCATGGCAGCAGGGAGAGATCCCAAATCTCCTTAAAGCCTGGTCTCAAGTGTCCCACTCTTTTCGAGTGATCTAGAGAAAAAATACATCCACCTTCTGTAACCCCATACTCCGCTGCCCAAACTCACGGATTATGTAAGCTCCTCATGGGCGACCACGCTGAAGGTCCCGGTTGCAAGAGGACCCTCAAAATCAGACTTGTTGAAAATGCAGGCAGGATGCTGAGGAACTCACCCCTCTGCTGTGGCTTCAGGGGGGTGACAGAGCCCATCTGACCCCCAGGCATGGCTTGGGCATGGACCTAACAAAGATGGCTCCGCTCTGGGAAGAGCAGCAGAAGGTGCTTCCCCACCGCCCTCGCCCTCCTGGTTGCAATCCAGATGTGCCATTTAAAGCTCATCTTTGCAGACTCCTCTCTGCAGACTCCCCTCTGAAAAGCATTTCACAGCGATGCTCCGAGGGCAGCCAGAATTCCCCCGTCTCCCTTCCCCTAGCCATTCCCTCCAGGGCTCACATTGCTTCTCATCCTGTGCATATAGAAAATGAAAGAGAAAAAAAGGGAAAAAAATATATGGTTCACTCTATACTCCAAGTAAAAATATCTATGTACACAGAGCACACAAATCGTCTAATTCAGGGCTTTGTTTGCAAGAGTATAATATTCATAATGCACCTATTTTTATTTTAGTGCTACCCATGAATATAACTGAATAATTGCAGCTGATTAAGGACAAAAAAGAAAGGAAACGTTAACACTGAGACAAACAAACACTGACTGTGTGGTAAATAGAAACACTCAAGGATTTAATTCCCTGAATAAGAGAAGGGAGGAGGCAGTAAGAGCAGAGAGCTCCTGCCGTTGAATTCCTCTGAACCGATCGCAGCTCGTGTTCCTGGTTGTACTTTCCTACAAATAATTTACAGTGCTAATGTAGTTTTTGCTGTACAAACGGTTGTAGCCCCAGTGCAATACTGAAAGTTTTTCTTTTCCTATCAAATACAAGACTGAATTCATGGCTTCCCTCCTGTGCAGGGCACCACTGCCACAGCTTCCACCAGTGGCTCATGTCCAGCTGAGCCAGGCAGGCTGGGACCACTCCAGCAGGGCAAGGGGAAAGCAGTGTCCAGGGGATGGGAGAACAGCACTGGGGAAAAAAAAATATCTCTCCCTCCACCCTTCCACCCACTTGGCCCTGGTCCTTGCACCTTGGCATGGGGAGGTGCCACCAGCACAGGGAGATGCATTCTGCCCCACTGCATCCTTTGCCCTGTGCGAGGAGCATCTTTGGGTCCTTCTTCTCTAGGGCACCAAAACAAAGACCTCTCGGTCAGGCAGCAATATTGAAAAAATGTAATTGATTTTCTGACTTCTGGTCAGATTTTCCACCAAATTTAACACCCTACATGTCATACTTAAAATACAGGCTCTAAGAGCATAAGGCATTTATTGTTAAGGTTTATTTTATTATACAATATTACAGCCATTCGAGATAGATTGTATCCCCTGGCAGTTTCAGGAAAGTTTTTTTCCTCGTATTCATTAGAAGGAAAATAAAGTGCTTGCAAAAACTGGGAAATCCCCAATTTCAGTTAAAGCGAGATCATTTCAGGGACTTCACCTTCAAGAAGGCAGCAAGATAATTTACATTCTGACCTAGATTTCTAACCCAAATGTATTTGCCTGAATGTGAAATGACATTTCATTTGCTCAAGGGTTCTATTTATTTATTTAATTATCAAAGAAAAGGGGGGCAGGGGGGAAGGCCCACTTTCTCAGATCCCACCAAAAGAGTCGGGGAAAAAAGAGACTAATTCTCTGCTCGCACGTAAGTGGGGAAAGGGTGGTCCCTGAAAGGTCACTGCACCCGCACGTCTGCTCCGCGTGCTGCGCAAATCCAAAAGCTGCGCTGAAGCTCAAGTCTAGCCTCAGCAAGTAGTTTTGACCAGTGGGACCTCAGCCCATGGCCACCCTGTGGCTCTGGTCCACGTGGCACCAGGAGCTAGGATGACATGGAAAAGCCTAAAGTTGTTCGGGACCATACAAGACACTTCCCAAATGTTTCCAGAAAACTGGAGTCCCCACAAACGTGAAATCAAGGTTTTCGCATGTCGGAAAAATACTATCTCCATCTATGGGAGAGTCCATGAAATAGCTCTGAAAGACCTTCAACTACTGAACAGTTTATCTTCACAGTCTGGAAGCTTCTGGGTTTCTTCCCCAGCTAATTCAGCACTTCAGCGCTGAGAAGGGCCAACAGTTGCTGTTTTGCAGGACCCAGGAGAGCAGCAGAGACCAGGTAGAGCGGGGAGTCCTGGTGCCCCTGTTCTCTTGTCTAATCTCACCAAAAGCAACGCTGTGCAGCCTGTGGCAGACTAGTTTCACGTGATAATCTTTCCCTGCGCCTCTTCTGCCTCTGCCCATTTCTGATGGTCATACTGTATCAGACGGTTTCCTGCTCCAGAAGGAATGAGGGCAGGAGCAGACCGGAGTCAGACGGCAGCAGGACCCTGCGGCAGGACCCTCCAGCAGGCCCTTTGAACCTCCCCACCCAACAGAGTCTCTAAGAGGAACATAAGGAGGAAGAAGAAGCCTTAATACTGCACCACAGAGCTAATCATCATAGAGAGAAGCCTTTGTGCATTGTGAAGTGCAGGTCAAAGCAGCCCAGCTCGAGTGCCTTCAACAACCCCTTGTTCTGACACAAACAGACGCTCATCACAGAGAGACAGATGAATGGAAAAAGCTGGAGAAAATGACATAATCACAAAGTAGCACCTTTGAATACGAGTGTGCTAGGATAAAACTTGCCCGTCCTCCATCCGCTTACCGGCAGGTCCCTGGAATAGTGATGTCTGGTACATGACAAGAATCTAGTCATTAGCTCGGTATTTGCTGGCAGCCAATGCCTGACCTGCTGAATTCATCTGGCTAAGAGGTTTATTTCCCTCTACTTTATTTCTGACAATGTCACCTCTCAAAAGGCACACATTTCTCCGTTCTAGAAGCAGCTTGACATGGTCCCTCTGAGGACAGGCGACGCTCAGGAAACCCTCCAAGTGAAACACTTGAAGTGCAGCCTGACTCCTGACACTGAGGACCTATCCCTCAGGCTCCACGCATCCACCACCCCCATTTAAGAGCCATCACGAGTTAAAACTCCCTTGTGGCAACCATGGGGTGTCCCTGAGAAAACCCTGCCTCTTGGCTTTGCCGCTGAGCTCCTGGCCATCGGGGTTAGACCCATCCTTGCAGCCTGCAGCTTTCTCCAGCTGCCGCTGGAGATGGCCCCAGCACTCCTGCGATTGAGGCTGTCCCTTGTGCATCCCGGAGGAGCCCAGTCCCTTGGCACTACCCAATAATCACCCCAAGGCACTGTGCTCGGAGCACCCACCTCCAGCATTCCTCCCCTGCTCTGACTACGGCCATGCAGAGTTCAGCCCCTGCGTGCGGCTCCTCTGGGCGATGGGTGGATAATGAGAGGGATGAGTGTTTGTGCTCCACCGAGCTCCCATTGTTCCCAGCTCTTTGTCCTCCTGCCCTGACGCTCACTGGCCACCTGCCTTCCTCCCCAGCCTTTTGAAGAGGGATTCTTTGCTTCCTTTTGTTGTTCTCCCTGCCCCAAACTGCCCACGCCACAGCGACCTCTGAAAGAAGCCAACAAAGAGGTAGGGACGCAGCTTGCCCGGGACGGGAGCACCGCAGCACGAGGTAAGGAGAAGAGTAAGACTAGGTAGTAGGCAAACAGTGATAAAAGCAAAGAAAATAAAACAAACACAGCAGAGGAAAAGTGTGAAAGTGAGCCCGCCACTCATTATGGGAAATATTCATAGAGCAGAGGCTCCTCGTAAATTATACAGGAGCTTCTTGATGAGAAAGGCAGTGACCCTCGCTAGCACCTTCACCCACCTGTCCCAGCCACCGTGCCCAGGCACCTGGCAGTGCTGGACCACGCACAGCAGCCGTGCTCACCGCCCTCCCCACGCTCCTACAAGCAGCACGGGCCCCGTCAGGAGCAGCAAAGGCTGCAGCCAGAAGATGGCTCTGGCCTGGGCAAGTGGCGAGACACAGAGGTCACACATGGGAGCTCGGAGTGAGCTCGCAGCATCCCTCAGCAGCGGCCAAGCCCAAGCATGACCTGCCCTAAGTACAGCTGACGGCACATGTCTGCCAGGGGGGATGCAGTTTCTATATCACTGCTGCATCACCTGGAGGCATCAGAATCTGTACAAAACTCAGTGCTACCTGGGATCACAGAGTCATGGAGTTGTTTAGATTGGAAAAGGCCCTTAAGATCAGTAAGTCCAGCTGTTAACCTAGCACTGCCAAGATCACCAGTAAACCACGTCCCTAAATGCCACATCTTTTAAATACCTCCAGGGATGGTGACTCAACTAGTCCCCTAGGCAGCCTGTTCCAAGACTTGACAACCCTTTTGGTGAAGAAGTTTTTCCTAATGTCCAATCTAAACCTTCCTGGGCACCACTCAAGGCCATTTTCTCTTGTTCCATTGCTTGTTACTTGGGAGAAGAGACTGACCCCCACCTCCTTCTGCCACAAGGCTGTGGGGACTCCAGTCCTGCAGCCAGCAGGGATAATCCCTCTGCTGTAAGCGAGGGTCTCACGCCCACATGTCCCAGCAGGACCCTGCTTGGCCATGGCCAGCTGCCCAGCATAGACTTTGGTCCCCGTCAGAGCCCCCTGTGTCACAGGGTGCGAAGTAACTCCAGTTTTCATCGCCTTCCCACAGCTCTCCTGACGAGGAGGGGGAGCAGCCACTTCACACCACCCAGAAGGGACTCAGCTTGCACCAGCCACGAAGAGCAGAGCCACAGCAAGAAGAGGCTTTGCAGCACAGGTCTGTTCTCAAGCACGAGAGCCACTTCCAGCCTGTCCTGGGAGACAGGGTGACTCTGCTCAGCACAAGATATATACTCCCACACTGATCTATGTGCAGGACAGAAGACAAGTCTCTGCACAGACATAAAACCAGCACACGAAAATAGATAACTCTCCGTTCAAGCCTGCAGACTGTGAATGCAGCTAAAGGAATAAATTGCTCCTAGCTACCCGGTGCCCTCCTGGCCCCAGCACGCTGACAGTGTTTGTGGGAATGCCTGCAGGTCACAGCCTGCTTCACCCTGCCTCACCTGCTGCATCCCAAAATACCAGTGCCCCCAGGTGAAGATCACAGGGCTGAATTAACTATGGTAATCAGCTCCACACGTTTCTCCTAGCAAACCCAGGCAGCAGAGCTCCTGTTGCCTGCAGAGCCAGGCTCCACGCCCAGATAGCCCTGCCTGGCAAGCTGCTCCTGCCCGGGCTGCGCAGCACAACCCTTCCAGCCCCTTCCCACCCTGGAAAGTCTGTGTAGATGCTGGACTGCTGCAGGAGATAACTGCTGCTGGGAAGCTCCTTTACACTACAAGGAGCTCTTGCATACAAAAAGGCTTGCAAAAAGCTGCTATAAGGAGGCTACGTACTGCTGTAGCTCCAACCTAGCAGAAATATAATGTGGACCATAGCTCACATCTGGTAAGACGTGGCAGTGTAAGGTTTATTTTTTACCTAAGTTAATTTTTACCTCCCTCTGGTCCTTGATTTACCCTGCATGGGAGGATTTGTACACTCCAAGGAGCCTGCAAAATGCTTTGCAGAAGAGTGCAAAAGAAGGGCAAAACATTTAGCAAAGATAAAACACACGCACTCACTGCACTGCGTGCTGCTCCCCTGTGCTAGAAGGCTGGAGATGGCTGGCCAGGGCTGTAGGGAGGGCTGCAGGGACACAAGGGAAGTGAAGGTGGCTGCTGGGTGGCCACACAAGGAGCTCCAAGCCCCGTCCGCCTCCCAACTTTGCAGCGCCTGGCGGGGGTCTGCAGGACAGAGGTCTGGGAAAAGCATCACCTTGGCTTGCTGAGCCTGCAGCTGTGACCTGCCCGGCATGGGGGCATCGCCCTGTTTGCCCCCCACCGCCCAGGGTCCTGGCCGGGAGATGCAGCTCATCCCTGAGCTTGGCCATGACAGGAACTCGTGGCCTTGGCCAGCACAGAGGCTGCCTGCTGGGGACGGGAAGGAAAGCAGGGCCCACCGCCCTCGAGGTCTTTGGTGTGCGCTTCCCACCACGGCTAGCCAGGACACAGCTGGGGCGGCGGGAATGTGGCGGCAGAAATCGCCCGGTGTCAGCAAAGCTGCACGAAGGGAAGGGGCAGGGGCAGCCTCTCCCCCAGCCCAAGCTCCATCCCATTAGCATGTCCTGGTTCCCATTCCCACGCTGTTCGCACAGGATCCTCCGCCCCACGTCCCAGGGCCTCGGGAAGCAGCCGCGGGTGCGAGTGCTCTCAGCCTGTTCCAACCAGGGAGCTGCCACACGAAGAAAGGGGAGCAAAACCCAAACACCCTTTCACCACCCGCCCAGACGCTGAGCTCGGGGAGATCAAAGCCTTGCCGAGGAGCAGCTCTCTGTGAAGGCGTATCCGGGAAGGTCTGATGGGGCGGAAAACACACGCACGCATGGGGGTTTAGCCCAATTTCCTCAGGAAATGAGGCTGCTTGAGTCACAACCATTAGTCACAGTCCCTAGTGAATTCTGAGCCCTTTGGCCAATTTCAGACAAAATGGACTGAAAGGGGAGTCCTCGTGGTATCACGTTCCTGGGAGCTTTGGGGGGTGGCAGCCCTGTCAGCAGAGCCTGCTCCAAGGGGGTATGTGGGAACCGCTCACAGGACCCTTGGCTCCAGCCTGACTGATGCGACCTAAATGAGGAACCCCAAAGGGGAGCCTCATCCAAGCGAAACACTCGCAGCCCAAATTTTCTCCACAGCGCATCCCTGGAGAGCGGGGACACCAGGATGGGCCACGTCTCACCGGAGGGGCAGGCAGTAGGAGCCTGGCACGGAGCTGCTCTGCTCCAGCCCACAGTTTGCTGATTTATGTTTAAAACACAGACAATTAAATTACATGGGAGCTGATGCTGCGTAATGCATAAAGGCACTGAAATGCCAGGCCTCATCGGGTTGCCATGTAAATCACCATGGTTAAGCGGGTAACTGAGAGCACAAATAGCAGGGGCTGAGCATGCGTCACCCAAAACTCCTGCCAGCAGCAGAGCCCAGAGGCGTTTCATGGGGATGAGCAGGGCTGAAGGGGAACAGCCCCGCCAGGGCACAGCCGGCAGCAGGTGAGCTGGCACGGGGAACTTGAGCACCCCCGGGGGGATTTTATTTTGGGGATTACACCCCTGATCAGACAGACACACACAAGGGAGAGCGAGACTCCAGCAATTTACACAGCAAGTGGTTCAGATTCCAGTGAACTAAAATCAATACTAGTAAAGGAATAATAAGAAGAGACGCTGTGAGGATGGATGGGAAAGGAATCGCTGAGCATCCTGCTAGGGAAATAGCACGAATCCTGCTGGGGTCCAGGCCGTTCCCTGGGGGGCAGGTTTAGGGTGCTGTCCTGCTTCCCTCCTCATCCCAGTCGCATCACCCTGCCCTGGTCCCAGCACTGGTGCTTGGCTGGTGGGGTACCGAGCCAGGCTGAGCAGCTGAACCAGCAGAAAAACTAAACCTGAAAAATACAGCCCCGTGCTGGTGGCGGAGCACTGGTGGAGAGCTTATGGCTGGCAGGGCTGCTCCGGAGGTGGCAAGCCCTGGTCCCTGTGCTGAGCAGTGTGGCAGGCTTGGCCGCAAGGTTGGAAGCAATGGAGCAGAGCATTGTCCCAGCTGCCAGTCACATCAGGATCCTTTGCAAATCGCCATCCCAGCCATGCTAGCATTTTCTCCTGCAGGGAAGTGTTTGCTCCTCTCCAGGACAGAGCCCAGCCTGGGAAGCATCTGCAGATGTGCCAGTGCCCTGAATGCTGCCTCAGAAACAGGTCAGAAGCCACCAAAAGAGCTGAGGCTTTGCTTTATTTGCCCTTTCCTAACAACTCTGAGCACCAGACTTTTGCTGCTCCTTAATTAACCCGTTGTGATGAAGCAGCTTTCCTGTCACATGTCATGGAAGAGGAGCCGCATGCAAGGGGGGAAGGCATGGGAGACCAGGGGAGCAGCCCCTCTCAGCAGGTTTTCTCAGCAAGAGCAAGGGAACGTATGGAGCTTTGGGGATTTCACAGGAAACATTAGCACTGCCAAAGGTCACTCATTTCTGTGAGAGCTCCACTATTCAAACAAGCAGCCCTTGCAAGCCAATTAGCAGTAAATGTGACAGATCTGGATTTTATTTATGTAGCATCTAGCAAACAAAACAGATTTCAGCCCCATCTAACAGGGACGCAGAGGCTGGCAGGGCCATACGCTGGATCACCGTGGCCTGCTCAGTGCATTCAGCATGTCCCAGTGGGCACTGGGTCTTTAACAGCACCACAGGCTGTGGCAAAAAGAACACCCTGCAAATTACCACCAGTGCCACAATGACATACCCAACACATCCTCGGGCATGTGAAATTATTAGGTAGTAAATTTAAGCTGAAAAAAAAGAAAACCCTTTTCCACATAGAACACAGAATTACATCGTGCAGATTATTACCACCAGATGTTGTGGTAGCCAAGAGCACAGGCTTCTTCAAAAGAGACCAGACATATAAGCAGGGGAGCAGACCAGCTGGCTACTAAGCCCAGCAGCCTGGCTGCCATCCCTGGCTCAGGGCATCCCCATGTCCCTCGTTGCTGGGAGCCAGCAGGCTCTGCCATGAGAAAGCTCACTCCTTGCTTCTGAGACCTTCTCCTCAGCGTCTGCTGCTGGCCAGTGTTGGAGGCTGAGCATGGAGCTGAGTCCTGAGCTGGGCTGGCACAACCACCCTCATGCTCTGCTCGTGGGCGGGAATGTGCTAAAAAGCAATCCTGGCACCCTGGCAGGAGCCTGCAAGTGATCCAGCTGTGTGCTGCAAGGCAGGCGTGCGAGTGGTGGTTTAGATCCAGGCATCAACCAAAGCCTCCTGGTTGGGGGTAGCTACCTGCCGTTTCTTGAAATCAGGATAATATGCAACAAGCCAGCCCATCCTCATCGGCTCCCCTGGGGCACTGGGGCAGACCCTGGGGGGGAATTTCACCTGCCTTGGCTGGACTGGCCCTGCTGGGCACAGAGGGCTGGAGGCTGGAACCCCTCCCCAGCAAAACAGCAGGAGCCCATTCCCGACAGCCCGGGCAGAGCAGCCCAGCCGGTCCTGGGGTTCACACCAATGCCCCGCACAAACTCCTCCGCACCTGAGGACAAGGCAAACGGCGCCATCCTCCTTGTCACCAATTTAAATCCAACGTGCTGCTGCTTTGTCCACACCGCAAGCCGTTCAGCAGCGAAAGCACACGGTGCTCTTGGATTAATCACTGCCACTCACTGGCACGGTTCACACACACATCAGCCCAGCAGGAGTAGTACCGAGCTTTGTCATCGCAGAAGTACTTTTCAAATATACATATAACAAACCTAACATCAAAGATCCTGAAAGAGAAACTTCTCTCAGATGATATCCCAGGCTCAGCCTCTACAGAGCACAAACAGAAGGGATGAATGATGCTGGAAACAACAAAGAGAAGTAAATTGTCTCCTCTGGATGAACTCAAGCTTAAAATCTGAAAAAGGAACTTGTCTTGCTTTTGTCTCTGCTGAAAATCCACCTCCCGCCTGGACAATACTCGGCTGTTCGTGAGGCGAGAGGCAGCCAGAGAGCAGGGCTGGAGCCTGGTCAAGCTCCATTTACAACCTCCCAGCTCACCAGGGACACAATAGAACCTGAGCATTTGCTTTGATGGGCCCATTCAGATCTCCATCATAGTAATGTAATATGTTAATTAATAGCAATAGGTCACGCTTCTGCGGTGCCTTTTATTCAACGATCAAGACAGCTCTACCAATGCTCATCCTCACCCCCAGCACCAGGGTACAAGGGTCTTGTCTCTCCCTTCGAGTCAATTAAACAGAAGAGGGAAGCTGGGCTGCAAAATCACCCAGGAGGCTGGGCTGAAACGGGCTTTGCAGGCTGGCCCTCGGACACCCGCGGGCGGTTCATACAGAGAGGTGCCCGGCACAACTGGCCACCTGCTGGAGCCAGCCAGGGTAGCTCAGGCTTCAAACCCTCGCCGCAAGCCACTTGTGCTGCAGTCCCCAGGGTGGCAAATGGGGCAGGGCATCATCAGGGGCCACATGCCCAGGGCAGCAGGAGAACAGATAACACCCCTCTCTGTAAGGCTGCGGAGACCCAAGGCTGGGAAACACCGAGCAACACCCAACCACCGTGTGTCACTTAAGGAGAGGCATCCCCAGCCATTATATAAATTGCTGATTCGCCATTTAACAAGTTAGCATTAATATTTATTGCAGCATGTTCACAATTGTAAAGATCTTCATTTAAAATGTTTTGTGCCTCACACCCTGTCAGCAGGGAAAGCACTATAAGGCAGAAAGCAGGCTTGCAGGCTCTAATGCAAAGTGATGGCTCCAACTTCAGAAGGGAAGCCTATTTCCAGCAGGAACATCTGCTCTCGGTGTGGAAAGCGGGTACCTAGTCAAGAAGGCTGGGAGCAGATGGAACGGGAAAGTTTCTCCTCCTCTTGTCGTGATCGAGGTTCACCACCTCGCCAGATTGCCTGCTGGGTGATGCCGCCATCCCGGGCTGTAGCCCCACGCTTTCTTCTCTCCTTGCTCCAAAGCGGGCAGGGAGCCTGGGGGAAAAAAAACACTGCAATTGTTGGGTGCAGCAAGAGCAAACCCGATTTAGATCCGGTGCCAGAAGCCATGCCGCTGGTGGTGACACAGTTCTCCACCTCGCATGCCTGCGGAGTCGCAGTCGGTCTGGTGAGGAGAGGTTTGCACGGGCTGCATCGCCGACGTCAGGGAAGCGAGAACTGTCTGCGTGTCGGGAGGAGGAGAGGTTGAGCTAAACTAGGCAAGGGAAAGGTGAGAGGACTGTGAACCAAAAATCAAGATTAAGGTGGAAAAGTGAGAAGAACTTAATGCTAAGATCTGTTAAACCTCCCTCTTGCAAAGCCCTATGCAGGTGCTTAACTTTGCAGGCTGTGAGTAATCCAATTAAAGTTGTTAAATCCCGCAGAGACTTAAATTCAGGGGAATTAATGATGGCGCGCAAAGTTAAGCATGCGCTTCCTGGGTGAAATAGTGTGAAAAAGACCCCTTAGGAGAGAAAGCTTCGTGACTTGGAACTTTCAGAAGTGGAAAAAAACCACCATCAAATATATCAAGAAATAATCTTGCACGGGGTTGGAAGAAGTGTTTGATGTGACCTAAAAGTCTCTTCCATCTCTGAGTTCTATTAGTCTGTGACAAGACTTAAAAAGGTCACCTAGTCCACCCCTTTGCTAATGCAGGATTATTCCCCACAGCACAGTGCCTGTTACTTTGTCCAGTCTTAAATGAAAAGCCTTGCAAAACTTCCTCTTCCCAAGGACCATTATCCTCCCAATTCTAATGTGTTTCTTTTTGTCAATAGTTCTGTCAGTATAATGAAATCCTCACTGTGCTAAATTGCTAAAAAAGATCTAAAAGTCGAATCTTCTTCTAATATGACATGAAAGTGCTAGTATAAAAATAGGATTGTATTAGCGATTCTCCACTGTATTGTATTAACATCCTATTTCACTTAAGAGAGGCAGGGCTGAATTATCTGCGGATTCTTCCAGCCACTACTCTTACAAAGCTGTGTATTTGGGGTTCAGAGCTGCATGACTTCCCATTAAAGCAATACAATAAAATCCTCTGCGGCATGCAAAGTGCTGAGGCAGGAGTTTAGGGCACGTGCCAAGCACTGAGCCCGACCCCGCTCTTCCCTGCGCCCAAGCAGAGCCCACAGGCTCTGCAAAGCTGCTGGGGAAGAGGTGCGGGAAGGCAGGAGGGCAAAGCTTGTGGCTCCAGAGGCAGAAAAAAGGACAGGCAAGAGTTTAGGAAAATGCAAGAGTTAAAATGTCTATCACGGAAGCACAGTGGGGAGCTGGGACGGGAGCCTTGTTTCTCCTGTTCACAGGTCGGGGCTCTGGGCCAGCCCAGGAGAGGAAAAGAAGGAGCTGGTGGCAGAGACTGCGCAACCTCAATACAATCAAAATGGGCATTTATAACCAATTCTGAGGGCACGCCAAGAAATTCAGCTGCTGGGAGGAGGACTGATGCTCATGGAGAGAAGCGGTGGAAGGGTTTGGGACCGACAGCAAGGCAGTGCCCGAGCAAGCAGAAAACAGAGGCGATGCTCTGAGCACTCCTGACCGCTGTCAGCATGGCCCCGACCCCAGCTTATGGGCAGCTTGTTCAAAGCCTTTGCCTGCTGTTTGATGGCAGGTACAGGTGCCTTCCGACCGCACTGTAGCTGCAAACAAGCTTTTAAACTAGCAACTTCACACAACCCACCCCTCCCGGAGTTAATCCGAGTCTAACGCATTTTTGCATTATATTGTAACAAAAGCCAACACTAACACAGCTCCATTTTCTTCCTAAAAAACAAGCCTGGATTCTTTGAAGGCCCCCGAGCTTCAGTGAAACCATTCTAGCATCTCATTTGCCAGGAATCTGTGGGGAAAAAAAAAAAGTTTCAACTCGTTTCAGCCCAGTTCTAGTCACCATTCCCAGCATGTTCTGCAGTCGTGCCCTCCCTGGGATTTACAGGGGCTTATTTTCCCAACACATGCTCCGTCATTGCTATTCTTTTTCTTCTTCTTTTTGTTTTTTGGAGGTTTTTTTTTTCTTTTTCTTTTACTGCATAGCAGAAAGCTATTGAGTAGAAAGCCAGTGGGAAGCCACAGCTATTGTATCTCTGGTTTAGTTCCTTATCTGCTGAGGGGTCCTTTTGTGATTTTGTTGAGGAAGGACACACAGACGGCACCTTTTATCACCAGCACAGCATCTCCGGCATGAAAGGAGAGGCAGCGGGGATGCAGATGTGATGTTGAAGTATAAAAATCCACCATATGGTAAAGATTGCTTCAGCTACAGTCTGGTCAAGATGTTGACACTTCGGTTATGAAAAGCAATATGTATCTCTCTCTTGGTGGTTTCTGTTCAAATTAAATGTTTTGTATCAGGCAGAGAACTAATAACTAGCCAGGTTTTCCCTCGACAGAGGAGTAGTAACAAATATGGAGTAACGTGAAAGCTGACTTGAAAATTACTATTCCCAAAGATGCAATAAACGTAGAGATAAGATTTGCTTAGAGGATTTGAATGAGATAAATGCTAAAGGTGCTGCTGGTGGGAAGAGAGTCCGAGGGGAACGGGCAAAAGCGAAAAAGTAGCATTTAAAGAACACAGTCTGACCTGTCAACATTTCTGTTAACACTGAATACCTCCCGGACCCCTGGCACTGCTTCAGCCTTCTGCAAAATGCCCCTCTTTCCCTCAGCTAAGCACAAGCAAAAGGGGTATCTGGGTACAAACCATTGTGCATTCATTTTTTTCGTGCCTTTGAAAGGGATGACATGCCCCAACACGTATACGTAGATGTGTGTATGGAAACAGGGTGTGCTGCTGGAGAGCAGCCCCCCCTCCCACCCCGGCCGGGAACGTGCTGGGGGTGATGCAGAAATGCAACTGCAGCAGCACCAAGAGAAACCAAGGTGCAAAAACTGGAGGCACAGTGATTCCGCGCTGGCTCAGGCTAAAATAAACTTTGCACATCAAATATTTAATACCCCAAAGTCTCTTCCCGAGGCTACGCCCTGGGGCTGTGTACCCCATGCAGACAGGCTCCCGTCCCGGCGTGCCGAGCCGCACACGCCTCTGCCCGCGCAACTGGCATCTTCCAGGGCTTAATGTGAGTTAACAGCAGCGGCGATGACTTATTTAAGAGCAGATCAAGAAATATCCTAGCTGTCTTTGGAGACTTCAAAAGCAGCTGAACACCTCCAGTATCCTCCGATAAAGACCCAGCTTTGCTGTACTGTCTGCCTCAGGGGAACTTCGCACCACCGGCAGTGGGAAGGGGAGATGCGGCTGCCATGGGCATGTCTCTGCAGAGGGGGGACCCCGCCACCGCCCAGCCCCAGCACTGTGGCTGCCAGACCCACTGCAGGTGGAGGGGAGCCAGGATGACCCTTCCCCTGCCAGGGACCACATCCCGCCCACGGCCCTGGCAGGTGCTAAGGCTGCCCAGCCAGCCCCCATTGCCCACCAAGAAGGTGGGATGTGATTGCTACGGCAACAGGAAGGGGGGAAAAAAAAAAAAAAGGGGTGTGTTTTCCCCTGAGGACTCCCCCAGGGGAGCACAGTGAGCCCCCAACTCTGCTGAGCACCTTCCCTGTGTCACAGGCCAGGGAAGGGGCACTGGGGATGCAGAGCCACGCTGGGACAAATGATGGAGGAATGGTGCAGACAGCCAGAGCTCACTCCTCGCTGAGCACACCTCCTGCCTCGCCCAGGCAGGCCAGCCATCTCCGCCCTTCACGCCTATGGGCACCTTCCCAACAGAGGCATCAAGCGAGCAAGAGGAGGGCTGGGGAGGTAATTCGCAGGTGAGTTGGAGGCTTTTCACCAAAGTTTAGAGCAGGAGGCAACAGCACTCGTCTCCATCACAAGCACAGGCAGGTGGGGCTGGAGCAGAAGGACAGCAGAAACGACGTGCTCTAATAGAGACCTTGGGAACAGCTTGCTAGCTGAGGTCAAAAACGTCCTCCATCAACAGATGACATCTCCCACTGGGAACCGGGGAACAAAAGCCCCATGGCCAAAATCTCCTCCCCAGGCTGAGGTTGATAGGAGATGTGATATCGATTCACTGGGGCCAGGATTTCATCCTGTGATTTAAACCTAACTCCTCCAAAGAGAGTAAGATCAATTTTACAGAGAATCAAATAGATAAAGAACAGCCTTTGAGCTGGTGTGCAACAGAGGTAGAGAGTTGAGTTAAAAAAAAAAGGTTCTTTCCTTATTAGGAAGGTTAAAAAAAAAAGATAGAAAGGAACCTGGAGAATGTTGTTTGCTCATTTTTCCTTTTCCAGTCAAAACAACCCCGCCTCTGTCTGCTCTCCGCATGGGCACCGAGGGAGCAGAGCAGCAGAGGGTTTCTCATAGCGGGGCCAGCATGGAGCTGCTGTGGTTCCCATCCCTGGAGCCCCCCTGCCTACACCCAGCCCTTCCCAGGTGCTCCCTGCCCCGTGACGCTGCCTCAGCACTGGGGTGGCCAAGCGGGTCCAATGTGCTGGGGGTCACATCTGCAAACCCTGTCACAAGTGGTGGGGATGACAAATCAGGGCTGATACAGCATCTGTCTGCATGGGCAGGAGAGCCGCTGGCAAAAGGGGCTGGGGACTGAGGGCGAGGTGGGGAAAGAAGAGATTTGGGGCTGGAAAGGGGAAACCAGCTCTGCTGCAGCAGGGGTGCAGGGAGCCCCTGCTCCAGCTACCTCAACCTCCAGGGGATGTGAGCTCCCACCAAGCAACCCCCACCCCACCTATCTGGGAAGCTGGAAACCCTTGCACTGAGCTTACCTCTCTTGGAAGTGTTATTATCATAATTTCTTCTTATTTTAGCTTTGGAAAACAACTCATCATCCTCAGGCAGTGCAGACTGGCCCCTGCCAAGGTTCTTCTCCTGCACTGTCTCCCCCTAAAGCACCAGGACAACTCTGGGTCTCTTGTGACCGCAAGCTTTGCAAAGGCTCAGCCTCGCGTTTGACCCTCTGCTGCCATCCCAGCTCCCTTCACCCGCCCTGGGCAGGAGCACCTGCACGCAGCACAGGACCCGTGGCAGAGGCTGCCGCAGGCAGCAGTCCCCCTGCCCGTTATTTGACTGCAATCCAGAGACAATTTTTCATGGGAAAAGCTTTTAAGCTTGATCAGTGATGGGGTTAATATTGTTTGCCCTGTGTCTCAATTTTTTATCGGTATTAATGGCAAGTGCCACGGCCGGGTTTTCCACAGCAGCACTACGGCGGTGCTTGGTTGGGGCGTGCGTTTTTTTTAAACGCTGGGTTGCAATGACTGATCACGCTGCAGCGGAGCAGCTACCAACCACATCCCCACCCAAGCCGCCCAGGCACCCCCGCCAACGGCGCAAAGCCCAGAGTTTGTCCCCCAAGAGCCATCCTTCCTGCCACAGCCCATTCCCTGAGCCGAGGCGGGCGCTGCGCAGCAGCAGAGGTGAGCTCCATAATTGTGCACCTGCCTGGATTTGTTCTCTGATGGCTCTTTGGGGACGCTCGGTTACATCACGTTCAAAAGAAAAGGACACCACCACAAAACTAAAACCAGATGCAAGTTAAACAAGTGGAAGGCCCGCTGGGGCTGCCGGTGACGTTGGGCTCTGCTTTCTGCCCAAGGCGAGCGACAGCAGGCAGGGGGTCTCGCACCTTTCCCCATGACATGGGAACAGAGCCAGGATCCGGGAGCAACAGAAATGTGGGACAGGGACCTTTACTCCCCCTGCCCTGCCCAACTCTGTTTGCAGAGCCCTGCTTCAAACATAAATACATTATATATATTTTTGCTCTGTGCTCTCAGGCCTTTGATCCCTCCAATTTATTTGTCTTTGTGGGTTTAACAGTCAAAGTGTATGGTAATTCAGTGCTTGTTAATCCAATTTGGCTCTATTTAGATATTCCAGTTTAACATCAAACATAATATAACTTAATGTCCATAAGAAACAGAAATGAGATCCGTGCCCACGAACCAGCTCTGAACCCTGCCCGGTGAGGGCTGGCTGCTTTCTTGGCTAATCTATTCTCTCTCCAGCTTCACGGAGCCAGTCTTCGTGGCTGAGCCCCCCCACCGCAGCCAGGGGCACCTTGGGGTGCAGCACAGCACCCCGAGAGGGCTCTCCCACAGGAGAGCGGGGACAGCCAGCCACTGGCACAGCCCCAGGGAGCCTCTCCTAGGGACGCTGGGGAGCTCAGGGGACCGCAAGCTGGGTCCCCCTATGCCTGGGCCAGTCCAGGGCAGGGGCGCAGCAGCTCCCTGGGGAGCCCAGCCCACCCGCAGCACCCAGCTCTTTCTGTCGATCGCTCCTGTTTATCAGCCATGCTGTGGCACAGACCAAAGCAACCCAGCAGTCCGGGGAGAGAGAGATCTGCCTGGCCAAAGCCAGCCCAGCCGCGGGGACCTCGCCAGGGCTTGCTTCAGCTCAGGATGCAGCCCTCGGAGCAGGACCTGCCGAGCTGTGAGATGTAGCACACCGCTGCGGGCTGGCAGCCTTTGCAGACAGGCAAAAAAGCAGAATCTCTTTCTTCACCTGGAGCAGACACTCACTCACGCTCCCTCCCGCCGTCCACCTCAGCCCTTCCTGGCACTGTTATTTCTGCAAACTTCGATGCCGCTGTTGCTCCTGCTGTCTCAGCAGAGGAGACGCTGCAGATCTTCAGGGTGTGCCAGCAGGGACAGAGGACAGTGACAGCTGGCCAGGGAGCACAGCAGGGACATGTCACCAACCTGACATCTCCAAGGCCCCCAGCTCACTGCAGGCAGAAGCCCAGAACCAGAACAACAATCTGACTGGTGCTGGAGGTGATATTTTAAATCAGAAGCAAGCCCGTGGGGTCCCAGCAGGTTCTGGGCAAGAGCTGGTCCAGGATGCCATGCAGGGAGCCCTCTCTCCAGGGAGGTTTCAGACCCATTTCAGCTCTCAGTCTGTGGTCAGCCCATGCCTGGCCCCCAGGCTGGGGCTCTGCATTGCCCCACTGCAGCCTGGGCACCTCCACAGCCACTGCCTTCCTTCCTCCATCTCCCACCACTGCTCTTCAAGGGCCACTCTCCCAGGCCATTCCCCACCAAACAGCATCAATTCCTACCTGGGAGATGAGTCCGTGGTGTGGGCACAGTTCTGGCACTGGGTCCCTGGTGCAGGCAGGGTACACGGCTCAGGGGTGTTGCAACACAGCCCACTGCCTCTTCAGGTGTGGCATTGGGCTGCAGGAACACTACTGCTGCTGCTCCCCAGACAGGCTGCAAACCCCCACCCACCAACCTCCCCTGCCTGGCTTTTATCTCCTTCCACCCACCTGCCACAGCTCTCGCTAACAAGGGTGTAACCAAGCCCCAGGTCCTGGCGCTGGGCTGCCTGCAAACCATTGCCAGGGACCCCAGGGCAGTCAGCCAGACCCCGCTACATCGCCGGAGCCTTTACTGTGGAGTTACAGCAGTGGAGGTCCCATGCAGCTGCGGGTGACCCCAGCTGCCCCCTGCTCCCCGTGTGCCCCAGCCATGCGGAGTGATGCTTGAGCGTGCAGCTCAAGCAGCCACACGCCCCAGGGAAGGGGCTTCCCACGTCACTGCTCTTGTCCCAGTTCCACCTTGGTATCACCCCAATGAGGCACTGAACGAGCAGAGGCCATTGGGGGAGGACATTTATCCCTGCCAGCTACAAAGCATTCGGATGCTCGTGGGCAAGAGCAGTCCTTGAACAGACCATTAATTCAGAGGCAGTAGATGCTCCTCACCATCACCCCAAAGTGCCCTCCTGAAAACTGAGGGAAAATAAGTCTTTTCTTCTCTACCATGACTCAGTGAAGAAGTGTGTGTTGGAGGTGTTTCCTACCTGCACTTTCCCCTCTCTGTGGTTCCCCCAAAGTGGTGTGAACGACCAGCACTGTGCCCGGTTTCACAGGGGTAAGGAGAGGGGCTCTGCCACGGCCAGAGCCGCAGTGGGGCTCAGAGCCTGCCCGCCCCAGCGGGTCACCCGTGAAGACAGTGACAAACCCTCCTCGGGGCAGGGGGGGGCGGAAATGAAGAGCTGGGGTAGCACCCAGGGGACCACGTGGGCGCCCATCCGTGTGCTGGCTTCTGCAGGACCAGCACCTGGAGCCTGTCAAAGCAAACCCACTTAGTTGTATTTAACCAAACACTTACTTTCCATTTTATTCAATAATTGCTTTAATACTAAAATGCATTAGATGCTCAAAGCAGAGAAAAGAAAAAAAATCACATTTAGGTGGAAAACAAAGTTCTCATCAGATGAAAAAAACCCAGTGTGGCAGGTACACCATTTTGAAACAGAATCGTAATAATTTAATAAAGCTGCTTTATCATCTTCATAAAATAGACAGAATGGTGATTCTTTTTTTTCCTTTTTCCATTTTGTTGTTTACAATGGTTCAATCACTGTGAAAATGTACATAACATACATATCAGCATATACAACAATTTATTCTTCATATACTCGGCAACGGAGACACCATGACGAGACGTACCGCGCTCAGTCCCGCGGCAGCCCTGCCCGCTGCCGGCAGGCCGGCAGCACCGGTGCCGCCGCCGGCGTGACGGTGCGAGACCCCCGGCTCGTACCTGCCGCCCTGCCAGGAGGTGCGTGCTGCTGAAAACCAGTTTGCGTGAGGTGTGTTTGAAGAGTGTGTCCCAGCTTAGATCAGCTGAACGTCAGCTGATGCCGGCAGAGGATCCGTCTCAGCAGCGCTTGCAGCGGGGTCGGCTGGGCTTCTTCCCGACGGGTACCGCAGCTCACAGGCTGGATCAGAGATTACCCAGAGCTGCGAAAGCAGCTGTAGCAACAAGACCATCAATTTTCCCCAAAGACAGACAAATGTGTTTCCATTCATAATTAATTATTTTTTTCCCCCCAGAATAATTTCAACATATTCATCAGACAGTGTGTTCTTTACAAAAGCAACTTGTTTCCTATTTGAAAAAAAAAAAAAAAGAAGGATAAGGAATTCACTTCTGCACAACGTGTGATCCACAGGCCACCTCCAGCTTCACAACAAACAGGGAACGGCAACAACCTCAGCAGCACGGTGCTCAGGGGACATTTTCCCAGGCGTCAGGCGTCCCCCACCAGCCCTCCTCCATCATCCCTCCTGGCGCAGCCCAGCAGCCTCCAGGGTGGGAAAGGCCAGCGGCTCCCCAGGGAGCAGGGGAGGGTCCCTGGGCCGGGGCACAGGGTGGGTTCATCCCCCCCAGTCCCCAGCCCGGGGCTGCTCCAGATGGGGTCCTCGTCATGCTCGGGGGAGAATCGTCGGTGGTCGCTGCTGTCCTGGATAAACGGGATAAACAGGAGAGCAGAGCAAGTTTGCCTGAAGAAAACCAACAGATCCCAACGATTTTTCCTAAACCAAATCTGAGGACATGTTTAAGTCATTAAAAAGTACAATAATTACATCTGGAACCACCCCAAAATCCCTCCCTACCACCCCTCCCTCCCCTGCAGCCTTGAACATTTTTGCATGGCCAGTTTCGAGGCAACTAGGAAAAGAAACCAAGACAGACTGCGATTTGCCCAGCAGCCCTGAACTCATCTCAAGTGACACACGGGGACAGTGACAGGAGTAGCAAAATATTCAGGAGTGGGACGAGGCGGTGAGCTGGGGCGGCTCTGTGGCTCTCCCCTCGGCTCCGCGCAGCAAGGACGTGCCGGGCGGGGGGGCCTTCGCTCAGCATCCCTGGCTGCAGCCCGGGTCAGCCCAGAAAACTGGTGTTTAAATGATTTTCTTGGAGGCATAAGGGTTTACTGACCTCTTTAATGCCCCCTTTTAATACAGAATTATTTCACATTCTTTCTCGTCTGCGCTTTTATTCAGAGTGGCAAGGAACGTTTCCTCTGGGTAAATTAGAGAAATGTTTCTATTTTCTATTTTTTTTTTTCTTTCTTCCTTTTCAGTTAGCATCTATTTTTCATCCAAATCGCCGGGCTGGTGGTGGCAGCTCCGCAGGCAGAGGGCAACGCTCAGCAGAAATTAACGGCCGGCGCTTTTCCAGCAGCTGGGGATGATGATGCCAGGGGGGACCCACAGCTCCCCATCCTTGCCCGGGGGAACCGGGTCCCATCCTGCTGGAGGTGGGAGGCGGATGATGGGGCGATGTGGGGCCGTTGCATTGCGAAGCCAAGAGGATCTGACAGACGGGGCATCACAGGATCTGTTGCTCAGCAAACACATACGAGAAGCTTCCCCCCTCGCAAAAAAAATCCAACCAGAGCTGATAAAAACAGGTAACATGAGAATAAACCCAGCCCAACAGTTACAGAAAATCCCATTTCTCCAACAGCCCCAAGTCAGCCCCTTTCTTCTTTGCTTGTGTTACAATAATACACACATTCGGGGAAAAAAACAGAAATAAATGACAGCAGTAACAGTACACAGGCAGGAAACACTGCAGGAACAGAAATAATATCCCTGAAAAATGGGCTCGAACTCCAGAAGAGAGGGGAAAACGCCCGGTTCGCTTTCTGGAGGGATGCAGGACACCACGTTAAGGTGTGGGATGGGAGCTCAATGAGGTAGTCATCAACACCAGCAAGGGAAGCATCACGAATTTCGTTAGACGACCGTTTTGTGTCGGTTCTTTCCCAATCCCTGGCCCTAGCAAGTGGCAGGAGGAACAGACTGACTGCGGACCCGTTTCAGATCGGCTACGGCTTCAGGCAGGATCAATTTGCCTTGAAGAAACAAGTAGCTGGAGCTTAATTTTATTTTGAGGATAATAATGACTGGAGCTTGTTTTCTTGTAGACGTTTTTAATTTAAATAAATCAAAGTAACAAATATTTTATCATGATCTGTACACCTAGAAAGACTATTTCTCTAGCAACCACTAATCTCAACTTGCTGGTACAGCAAACATTGGCAAGAGCTATATATTTCCCCTTCCATAATCAATTTTAAATTCTAGGGAACATTATTTAGGGTAGGAAAATCTGTCTGGCGAAGGGTTAATAATAATAATAATAATGATGATAATCTAACTGAAATCCTCCTACCTTACTCATACCTCAATACCTCACTGAGGAATTATCACTGCAAGAGAGCAGAGAGCTGTGAAACCCCTTCTCTCTCTCCCTCCTACAAAATGGCTATTAAAGTAGCTCAATTTTTAAATCAATTTTATATGAGTAAATTTGTACCCACACAAAAAAGTCCTTAATTATGAGAAAAAATAATGAATCTCTTTAATTTTTTCTCCATTAAGAAGGCACATTAATTGAATTAGTAGCGTTGTTACATATCACCTGTCTGCCCCTAAATTAACATCGCTATTGCTCGTTCCATACTTATTTATGATGCAGGGATGGAAAGAAATCGGAACAGTCTAAAATCCATGCCATGATGACAGACAAACACACACACACTTGGCATAATCACGGCTGGGAAATGCTGACTTGGAAGTGTGTGTCTAATTGAGAAGGTAATTCAGGTCTCCGAAATAATTCCAGGACCTTCACTCGGAAGTGACTGGAGACAGGGGGTATCTAAAAAAAACCAAAACAACCAACTTCTCAAAAACCTTTCCATGCATTGCCTTGAAATTACGCAAAAGAAACGGCTAAGGGAAAAAGTTCAGCACAGTGCATCCGACATCCGCAATCCAGGCAGAATTCTCCCCAAAACGTCTTCCCGTAATGCCCTGTCAATGCCCTGCAGAGCCGGGGGGAGGCTGCAGGCGATGGCGGGGGCTGGAAGAAGCGCTCGCTCCACCAGGTCTGAAAACTGCAGGTTCCCCAAAGTTTAGGTAAGAGGATTGTGACTTTGTGTTGTTTTGTTTTGTTTTAAGCTTGAAAGCCTTTTGCCATCACTCGACATACAGGAATTTGCAATATCAAATACAAGAATAGTACAGATAAGCATGTGACAGCAAAAGGATTCATAAACGCAGGGGTGTCCACCGCAAAATAGCAACATCTCAGAGAACAAACAGCCTCGTGCTGGGCGAATATTACAACCCACCCGACTGCCATCGGGAGCAGTCGCACACCAGAAACGGCCGCTATTTTGTCTGGACTACAAAAACCACCGGGGCAATCACTAAAGATGTCCGAATAAGGAATTTGCCATTCAATTCTTTCCAGGAATGGAAATTTATCTTTGTTTTGAGATATAAAAATATATAAACTCCAAGGAGGGGATACCAAGCGTTCCTGAGGACTGGGGTGGGGGGGGTCTCGCCTCTGCCCCTGCCACCCACCGCCTCCCGGCACAAGCGAAACACCAGCTACTTTGCTCCGGCTGCACACCCCTGCTGCCTGTTGAGACGAGTGGGATTGTCACATTAACGATAGCTTCATTTATAAACAATACATTTAGGGAAAGCTTTTAAATACAGCAATCTGTGAACCATTGGTAAGCGATAAAAACAATCTGCGCTGGGAGTCGTGCGGTCCCTCCTCCTCCTCCTCCTCCTCCTCCTCCTCCTCTCCTCCTTCCTCTGCTCGCCGGGTGCCGCTCAGAGGACGATGTCTTTTAGTCTCCGGGCTCCGGGCGAGTCCTTGTCCCGGCGTTCCTGCAGGAGCGGGTTGCCCTCCTGCCCGCCGCTCTCGCTGTCCGCCCCCCGGGGCTCTGCCTCGGTTGGCCGGGAAGGGCCACTGTTCCCAAAGGGCTCCCGTTCCCGGTTGCCGGCGCAGTGCCCGGCGCCGTAGGGTGCCGCCGGCTTGCCGGACAAAGGGCTCTTCAGGTGGAGGGGCGAGGTGACGGGGCTGACGGCCTCGCAGCCGTTGCCCGCCTCGCGGACGGCGCCGCTGACCTTGGGGCTGCAGGCGGCCGGGTCCACCGTTCTTTTGCCTTTGGGGTTGGCGAGCCGCTCGTCGGCGAGGGGCTCGCCGCCCTCCTTGCCGAAGGTGGCGAAGGTCCTTTTTGTGCTGCAGTCTGCGTAAGGCTCCGTGTCCACCGCCGTCGCCTCGATGGAGAGGGCGATGACATTTCTCCCGTGCTCGGGGGACTTGGCGCGGCTGGGGATGGCACCGCGGGGCATCCAGCACCTGTCCGAGTGGCCCAGGATGCGGCACTCCTCCCTGCAATGAAATCCTTCGCTCTGATCTGCGTGGAGAAAACACAAGGGCTGGTGAAGGGGGGAGCCCCGCCGGGGTACCCGCCACCCCCCAGCCTGCCCGGGGCGGGAGAGCCCCCCCTGAGCCAGGCGCTGCCCATCACCCCCACCCGAGCAGCGGTTACCCTACCCCGAGGAGCAATTTTTAAGGCAAGGCTCTGAAGGGGGATTTTTACTGCCATTTCTCTGCTGCTCTAAAGACCGGAGCTCAATTTACAGCAGGTTGTGTGTCACCCGCCGCTGCCAGATCTTCGACCTGGGGAAAGGAGTCACGGCCGCAAATCCAGCACAGCGGGGCTGTCCTCCATGCCGAGCGCTCGGGGTCGGCAGTCTCCACCTTTAGTAACCAGCACTAAAAGCCACCATGTTTTAAGCCGGGTTTGACATGACAGCTAAGCTTGACTTTTTGCAGCGGTGGGGGGGGAAAGGAACAGAGGCAGGAGGAGGTTTTCTTTTATGTATATGTGTGCGTGTATGTGAGTTTTTACTTTTTGCATAATCCCCACCGACCTCCCACACCACAGAGGGTTTATAAATCTCCGAGACTGCCCACTCCACTGAAGATTAAACGTGTCATTCCCAGCACTGGGGCTTTATGCATACAAGAGCAATAAAGATCTCTTCTCTCGACTCGGGGCTGTCCCGACACCACTTCACAGGGCTGAAATATGGAGTGGTGGTTTAACCCTTGCCAAGGCCCCTCCATGCCCATGAGGGCTCCCAGGCGGGTGCAAACCCTCGTGCCCGGTGCTTGCATGCATCCCCACGCTGCCGGCCAACCCCAGGGGACTGAACAGCCTCGCCCCCACATCACGGACGGACGAAGTGGGGCCCAGCGAAGCAGCCGGGCTCAGCCATGTGCAAAGCTGGAAACCAAACCCAGGAGCCACCACAACCGCAGCTGTTGCTGAGCATCTGACCGTGGCTCCCGCCGACCACTGCAGCTGCTTTTCAGAGCCAGCTTATGACTTTCCCTTTATTTGGTAAGAACTTGTAACTGCAGCAAGCCCTCATAAAGCACAACCTTTCCTTACACGAAGACGTAGCTCCTTCCTGTTGTATCCTACGCTCACAAAGCGGCATTAAAGCACTAATGCCATTACCCATACGAGACAGCGCTCGGTCGGTGCCGGTTTGATGGATCGAAGCCTGCGAAGGTGCAGACTCAGCCTGTGTTTGCTTCCCGTCCATCTGCAAACCGCTCATTTTGATGCTTTGTACATCTGTGTGCATAACCTCCGCTCCTCAGACACATTGGTATTTCCACCACATTCGAGCACTAGGGCGGCTGATAAAAATTCTCAGCACATAACACAATGCACCAAAATATGAGCAGCTTAACACTTACAGAGAATAAACGAGTAAAAGGCAGACCTCGAAAAAAGAAAAAAAGGGTTTTTTTTTAAAGGAGAAGAAACCAATTAATTGAAAAACGTATGGGTAAAACATTAGCTTTTTTCTCTACATCAGAGCAGCTACCCGGTGGTGCAGAACGGGGCACCGGGTGGCTGTGTAGGAGGTCTGGGTTTTGGCAGCGCCTTTATAGCTGTTTGAGAGAAGGATGCTCTGAGACTTACATGCAGAGCAACCTGCACCAAGATCTAAAAGCCCAAGCTCTGATACTTTGATTCTGTTACTTTCAAGTACTTGAGCAAAATAAAAAAAAAAAGAAAAATTGCCCAGAAAGTGTTGCTGTCTGCCTGTTTATCCACAGCTTAACTTCAAAAGGGTGCTACAGGCATGCAAAGTTGTGTAGTCTGGCTGTGATAGCAGAGGACTTGGTGATGGCTGGAGGGGCTACAGAAATATCTCGGGTTCTCATCCCTGATGAGACACTGATTTATTGTGCTGTGTGACCTTGGGCACGTTGCTGGAGCGCACATCACTTCAGTCTCTCCACAAACGTGAAACGCCAGATCTGGCTGGTCCAGCGCACGGAGGCACGGGGGGAGCTGCTGCTCTCGCCTTCCCCAGCCAGCACCACGGCTCAGCCCCACCTCCCCGGGACCACCGCAGCCGAGGCAAACCGCACCCCGGACAGTGCGCAGGCAGGTTTGTCTTGCCTTGACCCATTTATTCCAAACTGGCACATTCTACAGTTGAAACCAAATCGAGAACTTCACTGATTACTGCACTGCAAGTGGATATTCCTTGAACCCTAGAAAGGGTCCGTGCTTTAACAGCAGTTTTATTAAAGACCACTGGCACGGTGCCTATCTGCTGGGCAGATGGTCAGCTTTGGACACCAAGATGCTTGTCTACGGTTGCACCAGCAGCTGCTGAAATGCAGGCGGGAGAAGAGATGAAAAGCCCTACATTAAATTAGACTTTCAATCTTTTCTGTGACGAAGGGAAGTAACAAGTACAAAAGACGCCGGGCTGACAGGCAGAGGGGCAGGAGTCACCATCCACCCACAGACCTCAAGACAACATGTAGCTCCACGGCACATTTTGCCTCCCTGCTCCTGTCACCACCACACATTTCAGCTTTGGTCTGCAGAGACCATGACCCACAGCCACCCATCATCCTGCTCTTGGGGACAAGTGTCCGGCCTCCCCTGTCCAGCCCTGATCTGGCAGCAGACCCAGGGACCAGCACAGAGCCCTGAGCAGCAGCCGCTTTTTTCTGGCAGAAAGAGGACTGTCAGCTACCCACCCATCACTGTCACTTGTAGTGATCAACTACTAACCCTGTAGCTGATATAAAATACTATTTTGACGCCACAAGCACGCCCTGTTGATACACTTGAGCACCGCACCACTCCTCTGCTGCCCCAGGTCCCAAGCAGGCAGGTACAGAGGGGCCTGGGCTCCTCCAGAGGGCTGGTCCCTGGGCTGTCACCTCGCATTCTCCTCCTGCGCAGGAGCAGCCGCTGCCCCAAAGCAGAGGCAGGCTCAGAGCTGCCGGGCATGCTCCTGGCACTGCCCTTTGCAGCGAGGACTGATTCACCCAGGCTTTAACGGCACCCAGGATGGACATTCACATTCAGAGGCTCTTTATTGTACTGTTCTGTCTTGTTTTTTACCACTTTAACCATGGGAAATAGGACAACAGGAAATTCTTTTACAGCCCTAGACCTGCCCTAGCCAATATGACTGTTACTGTCTGTGCTAAAAAATGTTCTTAATGCAAGGAGCGAAGCCCAGGTAATAACCACGACACCACGCACGACATGACGAGTGGCAGGCAGCCAACACAGGCAGCTTCCCACCTCCGCACCCGGCGCGCCGGTGGCAGGGGCCTGAGCAAGCTGGCGTGAAACTGCTGCCCAGCAGGGCTGGGAGAGAGGCAAGGGGAGGAGGAAAGAACAGAGGCAGTGCTGGGTGAGCAACACCGCAGCCTCAGCACTGCTTTGCACAAGCCGTGGAGCAAATCGCAGAATCACAGAATGGTTTGGGTTGGAAGGGACATTTAAAGGTCATCCAGTCCAACCTCCCGCTCTGCAGTGAGCAGGGACATCTGCAACTAGAGCGGGTTGCTCAGAGCCCCGTCCAGCTTGACCTGGAATGTTTCCAGGGACGAGGCATCTACCACCTCTCTGGGCAACCTGGGTCAGCGTTGCACCACCCTCATTGTAAAAATTTTTTCCTTATATTTAGCCTCAATCTACCCTCTTTTACTTTAAAACCATTTCCCTTGTAATGCCACATCCCAGTCAGGAGGTCCCGAGAAGCCCTGTCCTTCCTGCTCGCCGGAGGAGCCCAATGCACAAGGCTGGCAAGGACCTGCCCACTGGCACAGGCTGGGGAAGGGGAACACCCTGGCCCAGGGCTGCACAAGCCACCCTGAGCTGGGCTGGGCTTTCTAACAAGCCAAGCACATTGCACACAGGCTTCTCCAGAGAGATGCTGAACAGCTCGCCCGAGCGCCAGTGCCACGATGGGTGACGGCTGTGGGGTCTGGCACACAATGTCTGCAGGTCCTGCAGCAGCAGTGGCCCATTTTTTCAGCCACTCTGCCTTCACCCAGCACAAATGCAGAATCTTGTTTCAGAGCACCTTAGGTCGTTTTTAAAATGTCCCCCAGGTACAGAATGTCCTGGCAGAAGCCTCGCCATGGAGAGGTGAGCAGTTATCGTGAAGTCAGGCTTGGCAGAAGAAGTGTCATTGCTAAAGGTAAGCTCTCACATATCAAATATGAAATAAAATAAAACCAACAGCCACCTCTGGAATAAATATGCTCCTCAACAAGTATGGCAAAACCCATGTTGAGCTTCAAACCTTCCCTACTCGTACCTGCAGGGGACCAGCAAAAGGCAACTAATAATGAGCCCCAGCCAGCCCCGAGCCTCAGCCAGCCCCGAGCCTCAGCCAGCCCCCAGCCTCAGCCAGCCCCGAGCCTCAGCCAGCCCCCAGCCTCAGCCAGCCCCGAGCCCCAGCCAGCCCCACGCGCTGCCCACGGGGTCTGAGCCAGGCTGCCAAGAACCAGCGGCTGCAGGGAGACCTGGTGGGAGAGATGATGGCACCCGCAGCTCATCCACGAGTGGACGCACAACCCATGTCACTGGTGGGGAATGGCAGCTGCGGAAAACGGCACAGTGACACAAGAAGCAGAGGGGTGATGTGAAACACCGGGGCTGCCCTAATTCCTGGGGCCAAGTGCCCTGATACCTGCCCAGCTGAGTCCCCCAGCACTTCCCAATCGCACCGTGAAAGCTCTTGGCCAGAAAAGCAGGGACACAGGATGGATGCCCAAGAGCCAGCAGCCAAGAGGAGCCCAGGAGGAGCTGGCAGAGGGCATGGGGTGGGCACTGGGCAACAGAGCCTCCCGCTCCCCCCTTGTTAAAAGGGAAGATGAGCGAACGACCAGGGTGTGTAAATGCTTTCGGTCTCCTATTGAAAGCTGCAGCAGAGGAACACGAAGCCGGTGTGCAAGGCACCCATTCAGCTCTCCGAGCAATTGAATTATCTCCAGTGGAATCGCAGCGCTGGCCAAAGAGACAAAGTTAAATCGTAGCAAGGTGCAAGTGCCTGGGAATGTAATATTCCTGATAAATGGCCAGATGACATGTGCTGTTATACAATCTAAGGTGCAATTTGGGCGATGACAATAGTCCCTGGAGTTTCCATTTTCAAACAGCCGCTCAGTTCAATCCAATCCGTGTCAGAGCAGCTTTGCCGAGGTGAGTAAGTAGAGCTCATTTGTACTATTACATGAGGAGCAAGGAAAAGGAGCGGAGGAGTCGCCTGGAAATGAAAAATCAGAAAAATAAAGGGCGACTGGAAGGATCGCAGCCCGGCTGGGATGCGGATGGGCCGGGGGGTGCATGGGTGAGCACCGCGCTGAGCGGCCCCAGCCCAACGCCCCCAGCCCCGTGCCGGCACAGGGCACGCGTGCCCGTCCCTGGGCCAGTACCACCGGTACCCTCGTGCAGGAGCCTGGCTTTATCTCCACATTCCGGTGTTTCTTCAGCAACCGTATGATTATACTGTAATCACGATGACACTGCTCCTGGGTACAGCAAACAGCACGATCATTAAAAAATTCATTTCAAAATCTTCCTGGAAGCTAATAAATTTTACAGCAGTTTCAATCCTTTCTCATTGCAACAAAGAAAAGCTTAGTTCCAGACAAATTAAAAGTAAATTGATTGCCTTAGGGGAATCTATTCAAATATCACTTTTCCATGTTAGAAATCTCTTCCTGAAACAAGGAGAGGAGAGCCAGGGAGAGCCAGCATGGGAACGATGTGGAAAAGCAAATCATTAAATCTCAGTTCATGAAACTAAGGGGGGGTGGGGGGGGAGAATCAAACTTAAAATAAAATGCAAATGTCTCACTGGGGTGCGGGCCTAACATTTGTGACGGAATTTATGAATAATAAATATGAATAAATAGTAAACATGAAGGGATAAAACACTGCTGTTGATGTTTACTCATGGTTAGCCATCTTTCATGGACAATGCGCAACTGCATTATTTAACACTCCTCTTCCAGCTACTTCAGGGTTTCTCTTCAACCCCAGCACCTTAATTTTCTCGGGGACGTGTGCCACGAGGCGCAAACCCCCGTGCAGCACCCGGTGCCCTCGGAACACCCACCCACCTCCCCAGCGCCTCCCCAGGAGCGGCTCTTCCTGGCTCGGGAGCCGCGATCCACCGCATTACACGCCAGATAAAACAGTAAGCTCGAACAAAACACAAACAGTCCCCTGCCATGGTTCATCATCTGCTTGTAAATTAAGACTCTGCACCTCTCCCTTATCTCCCGTAATAGCATAATATCAGGAAACAAGAGGAGGGGAATAGTGTATTATATTTTTGACCTATGGGCTTTTACAGAGCCGCCTTCGCCTTTCCTAATAAGAAACCTCCAGTCAATGCAGAATTGTAATCCTGGAGTGGCTTCCCTTGCACAATGCTCACAGGATACTAATAACCAGGGACAGTGACAAATGCTCTTTACCGCAATAAGGAGCCTTTCTTTTCCTCTCTTTTGCCATTGTTCAGAATTTGTGCAAGCCAAAAAATGCTGTATTTTTAATCCTGGATTGTCTGTCTCGACACAGGAGGTCAACGGTTCTTGGACAAAGCAAATGCCTGTGAGGAATTATTTTAATGAAACGAGGGATGTGAATTAGATTAATTTATCAGGCAATTGCTGATAAGGACCCATGGCTGAATGCAGCTCATGGGAAGCGCTTCTGCAGCGGTCAACGGAGAGATGCGACGGGGCTCGCTCCCAGCTGCTCAGATACGCACAGCTCCAGGAAGTGCTGAGGACCCATACTGATTTACACCAGCCAGGGGGTTGGCCCATTCGCCTCGTCCCCTGCTCTATATTACCACTAATAATTAATAGTGGTCATATTATTCAGCAGAACGGTCCCCGTATCGTGAATGAAGCCTGACACACCGACACGTCGGGGGTGCTTGGCTAGCTACACACCGGACAGCTAAGGATAGTCTGGATACAAAAGAGTTTCTCCGGGAAAGCGCTGAAGCCGTTGGGAAGAGAAGGCGGCTGTGGCAAGAGGAGCTGGTGTTTGGGCACGCCGTGCACTGCAGCGGAGTCATTCCCAGAAGACACTGTGGGCTGGAATGCAGTTTAATGCTGGCTGCCCCCCTCCGTCCGGGACCGCGGGCCAATTCTCACCTCATGCACACCACAAAATTAATTCCCTTTCAGAGGGATGGCAGAATGCACCATTCAAACTCCAATTAATCCTTTTCTTAAGTGGTCCGTAGAGCTCGTGCTGGCCTCTGAGTGGCAGGGATTTCACCTCCGAAACTCCACTGCTCATGCCTCCATACAGGGCTCATTAATATCCTAACTGCTGTTGGGATGCAGGATCCGGGCCTCGGAGAGGAGAGCGCTCTGGGATCCCTTAGACCTTTTCCATCTCAAACCATTACGGCCCCGTAATTCACAGGCACGGTGCCCATTACTGCTAATGGCAGCTCCTGCGCTGCCTGCACGAGAGCAGAATACAACCCTTTGACTTCATTACTGGAATTCAATTTCATTAACACTGGATACAGAGGGATTGTCCTAAATACACTCTTTCTTATATTTTTTTCATGTTAATGTAACCATTTGAGTATATTATACCCTGCAGAGATGGAAGCATTTCTAGTCTGTTTAAACACATTTCCCACAATTGGGAGCAAAACTTTGTCTCCGTTTATGCCTTTGACACCAGCTGCCTTCCATTTAATGGGACTTTAGTCGCTAAAGCAAATTAATCCAAAGGTTACTTTTCTCCGCTATTGTCAAATCCAAACAGACAAATTCACATATTCTGTCAGGGTAACGCGGGACCAGCCAGGCAGCCACATTCCAATGGCAGCAATAAATCTAATTATTACCCTGTCCTATTCAAAATTAGGCGTTGCTCAGAAAATAGCTACTCGCTGAGTCCGATAAAAATCCAACAACATAGAAATTACAGTTGGGGGAGATAAGACCAATTCCCGGCTGCTCGCACCGGGCCAGCTCCTGGCCCAGAGCCTCTCGGAGCAGCATCCCTGCCCTTGCCGCAGCCGTACAGATGTTCACCCCTTGGGGAGCTCATGGCGAATGTGTCACCACAACCAGCACCTCCCTTGGTCCAGACGAAGCGGAACAACCCATCCTCATCCTCTCCCCGCAGGGATGCGGAGGGCCAGGGTGAGACCTCTGTCTGCGCCCTCCTCCTGTGCACTGCCATGGCTCTCCCTTCCCTGTGAGGTTTCTGGTGCTTCCATACAAGTGAGAAATAAAGGAGCCGAGGTTATAAACGCTGATACATAATTTACTCCTATTATCAAGATTAAACACATCTTTGCATGCTTCGCATAAAACAACTGCCTTTCCCCAGATTTCTCAAGGACATGCATAAACTTCATTATTATCTAAATAATCAAAAGAGTATTTCAATAGAATATTTAACTGTCTGCCTACTAGAAACTCACAGCCTTAATCTAACACTGATCCTCTGTTGTCCTTCATGTAAATATTGTTGGGACGTCAGCCAAAGCCTAGGGAAGTGAGCTTCATCTTGGTGGATGGGAATCTCTCGTGTCAGATACAGTCAGCCTGACTAATGAGACCTACAGCTTGCCAAAACCTACAGCCTCGCTGTCTGTTCCAGCCATTGAACGCGCTCAGAAACCCAGTGGCACCAGCCCAGCAGTCTACAGATCCCAATCAACTATCAATAGCTTAAGTGTAAGTGATTGTGTATGAAGTACAAGCCAAATGTGTTTCCTTTTTCAGTTTTAGGACCTCCAGTATTGTTATTGCACCAGTAATGCTTGCACGGAATTAATCATAGACGTACCCACAAGGCAAAACATTATGAGAAGCTCTTTGTACTTTCTAAAAGTGCACAGCTCTGAAGAGCAGAGGGAGCTGGAAGGCTTCCCAGCACGATGGGGCGTTCCCCACCATCGAGAGATAGCTAGGGAATTTTTCCCTTTTTTACTTTAAACCAGTTGGTTGCGAGCCATCTCTCCTCATGACATTGACCTCTCACGCCTCCACCCTGGAGCCCGGCGTTATCTCCTCCCCGGTGCTCTACTTTAACTCTTTTTCAGATGAACACGTGTCTTTTCCATGCTGGTGGATCCTCTCCTCTGAAGCACAGGGATGTCCCACGATGAGATGCTGGTGTAGGGTGACAGATGCATCAGAAGATCCCACAGGGAACTGGGATGGCCAGGGGCACAGGTCTGCAAAAGCTGCTCTACGTTGTCCAACATCCAGCAACACCCATGGTCTGATCCAGCACCGTGACTCACTGCGACACAAGGACTCTCCCGTTCCCCTCAGCCCCAGCCCCAGATCTACACAGAGGGCTCAAATGAGGCTCCAGCTCTACTCCAAGGAGGGGTAACAGTGATGCCAGGAGAGCATCGGCCACCGGAAGAGTCACGGTATTGCCAAAGCCTGGGAATCTGGCCCATTTAATTCAGCCGAAACTTTGTTCTGACAATTAAGTTTACCTTCATTAATTGAGTGATCGTAGTGTATAAAAATACACATAACATTACTACAAGGTCAAGAGTCAAATCTAAAACCTCATTACAAGCCTAGGGAAATTACATTACCCGCGAGCCATGGACAAGCTCAATGTCCAGCAATGCAGGTGGGGTCCCATCCCACCCTGTTCCATCTCGTCCCATCAGCACCGCAGCCATGGGAGCAGCATAGAGAACAAGTCCTCGCAGTTGTCAGGGACTGTAAACTGAAGAGCCATGGGGAGATTGCTGAACAGCAGGAGTGGAAAATAACCATATCTTCATGACCAGGGTAAGCGCTGCAAGGAAAGCAGCCAGCTCCACGGCTCCGGCCCTCCCGGCCAAGCTGATGCCCACACATGGCTACCTGGGCACTGATGCTGAGCCCAGTGTGGAGGGTCTGCACGCTGCCTGGGGTCCTGCCACATGCTCCTGCCCTGTGGCTCCAGCGCAGGGGTCAGGAGTCTCCTGCTCCCGGAGGCTGGTGCTCGGGTGTTGCTGGAGCACGGCGGACTTCTGGCCCAGCCTCTGCCTGCGCAGCCGCTGATGATTTCCGATGATTTCCGATTTCTCTGAGGTGCGTTTCTGCAGTGCTGCCCCGAGGTCAGGCTGGATTGTGCTGGCTCCCGGCCCCAGTTCACATGGCTGTCAGCTAAATTGCACCACGACATCATTACTCCCGGTGATGGTGTGACAGACAGACAGAGCCCAGCTGGATTTTCAAAACCTAAGCACTTTGCAACACTGACAGGCAAGAAAAAAAACCTTCACCAACCCACAACCCTCTTAGTCTGAGCAGGTTTTATCTGGAAACAGCCAAAGCTAGTAAGTGTAAGACCACACAAAGTCATTCTTCCCGACCACTTTTCTGACCAAACCTTTTAACTGTCACTGGGAAATAAAGAGCGATAGGTACCAGCCCCAGCCAGCATTACCTGATTAGTCTAGTCCCCACCACATCCTTAACACAGCCTTTCCTCAGAGGGATAAAGCAAGGCTGAAATGACGGATGTAATTTGGTGCTTTCAGACAGAGTTAGCGCGAGAAGAAGAGTCAAGTTCATTACACTGGAGTTCACCACAGGGCTGCGGCAGCCACGAAGATGCAGCCGGTGCCGAGGCTGAGCCACCAGCCGGGCGTCCACTTCTGTTGCAGGAGCACGAGATGCACCATAAGCGGGTAGGTTTAATCCAAACGTGTCCTTCTGCGGTGGGAATCAGCCTGTTTTCCCCTCGAGCACAAGGAGGTGGATACAACGGGAAGGCAGCGTGGTCCTGCAGTAATTCTGCCGGAGCCTCTCTTCAGGGATCCACCCTGGCTGGCTGCGGCACACAGATGTAATGCTGCCTCTTGCCACTGCACGCTCGCCTCATTTCTAAAACACTTACACATGCAGCATGCATTAGAATTAAAAAACCATTAAACCTCGGAAAGGAAAAACTTTGACAGGATGCGTAATATACTAAGTATAATTAATTAAATTGGATGAGGCACTGGGGGACGAGAGAAGAGTGGATGGAGACTGTTCTTGGAAAAGGGATGGTAATGCACTAATGTTCAGTATGTGCCATTAAGTAAGAAACAGCCTTGGAAGAGGCGACGGGGGCTTCCAGAGATGGCACCAGCCAGTTGGGCACCTCAGCTGCATAGCAAAGAAGGTGACAGCAAGAGATGCGGATGATTAGAGTTCTAAAAAAGTGATAACGAAGGTGGAAAAGGCACCTGAGAGATGGAAGAGCGAAAATGGCATGCGGATTGCTAAACATCCTACCAGAGACAGCCTCCTCCAGAGAGGAGCCCACCAGGGCTTGGGGCAATGGTCCACCTTCACCACCCAGCACCAGGCTCCTTGGGGCCAGCACGGGCATCAGAGTAGGCGAGAGGAGATTCATCCTGAAAAGCGCCTGGCTGGCTGTGGGGTTATTCTTCAGTCATTTGTAGCTCTGGGCATGGTTCCCCAGCGTGGGTAACGCCCTGCTGCATCCGGACCCCTCGGCTGGCACCGGCAGCAGCCGAGGTAGGATGGAAAGCAGCAACCAAAGCCAAGACTGGGGAGGGAGCACCAAAGGTGGCCCCAGCCAACACAGCAGGCACGACATGATGAGACAGCCACAGTCTGGCTGTTCAGCAGGACAAAGTTTTAACAGGCTTAACAACAGCATCAGCACTGATCGTTAGGCAATTACAACTGCAGAAAGTTGACAAAGCACCAGGACCAGATGAATTATCTCCCCAAATCCTGCAGGCAGGAGCACAGGAAAGAGAAAAGACACCGTCAACAGCTTCTGATAGCTCACTGGGTGCAGACGCAGTAACTGAAAACTAAAGAGCTGCTCATTTACTCGCTGTTTGGAGAGATAAAAGGGAAAGGCCAGGAAATGAGGTCTTCAAAAACACTCTCATCATTCAGGGAGCGGTGGGAGGGAAGGTCCTGGAAACACTGATACAGCCAGGATTGCTCAGCCCCTGGGGACGTCTGATTCAGCAAGTACAGGCCTGTGTGTGTTTGGAAAGCGAAGGCAGATTTTGGCTGGGGAGCTCACTCCTGAATCATCCCTCTGTGGTTACTTGCTCAACTCTGCACATTCCTGCACGGCAGCCAGTGCCGGACAAGGGGACAATCATGAACCCCTCTCCTCAAGGACACACCAAAATCCTCAGTCTTCCAGGGATCTGCAGAGCTTAATCCACGCAGGACCGCGGTGACTCCCTGCTCTGCTCCCTTGCAAACCACGGGATGCTGGGCTTTGTCACGCTGTGCCACTCAAGCACAGCCCTTCACTTTGAGTGACTAGGCACGCTTTTGGGAAAAACATGCAAATGTGATTTAAAGACTCTAAGTGATACAGAATATATCACATCCCTGGGGAACCCGTTCCAAGGGGCAATTATTCTAATTCCTAAAATCGTGCGTCTCATTTGCAGTTAGAATTTTCCAGGGCAAACCTCCATCCTCCAGCAGCGGCTCTGCCTGTTTGCTGAGTGAGAGAGATGCTCAGTGACAGGCATCTTCTCCCCAAATTCACTTCCAAACACAGGCTGAGATGACCGATGTCTCAAGCAAAGCCTGGAGCACATCCCCCAAGGATGCTCTCTCTTGGGCCCTATTTCAAGCCCAAATGGTCTCAGCTGAAAGACTCCTGCTAGATTCAACAGGCTTTGAGTCAGGTCCTAAATCTCCAGACACGTGTTTGGACAGTGAAATCCACTGCGTGGATTTTATAGTGAAATCATTGGAAATATCTACCCAATAACAATGGAGGCAGCCTGACAAAGCCGAGGTCAGGCAAGGAGGGAATTGCAGGTGGAATTGTTCATTTTAATTACTTGTCCTCATTAATGTGAGGCTCCCAGATCCTACAGTGATGACTAATGGGTCAACATATTTGCATGAGTGAATATACTTCCACGAAAGGACACATGGCTAATGGGCGGAACTGATACAGAATTTTACTTGGATTTTACAAGGGTGTTTCTACCACAAGATGAAGTGACTTCCCAGAGCCCAGCAGCACAGGAGAGGGTAGCAACCCTCGATGTAATATAAACATCGCTACGAAGCACAAAAGTGCCCAGAAAAAGCACAGCTGAAGGTGGAAATAAGTGACAAACGAGGTAAAACATGGGTTATACTTGAGCTGTTTGTGTCTCCCTGGCACGGGAATGAGTTGGATACAAGCATCACGGCTACCTGTTCTCCTGACAGCACTGAAAGGAAACAAAAGTTTGGAACAAGCCAAACACATTCAATTTGCCTGAATAATTTAGGCTGCTGAGTTATCATGTGCTTCACAGACTGTCATCGAGAAAAGCTGTACTGCAGAGGAAAGGTCTGTAAATCAATGCATCTGAGGGACCAAACCTAATCAGAGAGCGGCTGCAAAAGCACTGCTGTCAGAACGGATGTGGGACATGGAAGTCAACCGGCAAGCGCTGGTGAGGCAGGCGGCAGCACCGCGCTCCCAGGGCTGGCTTCTCAGCAGCCTGCTCGAGGAGACACAGCAAGGCTGGGCAGAGCGAAGCATCAAGAAGACACGACTCGGCTCCCGCTGAAACGTGCTGGTGAGCAGCAACGTCGGCAGCACAGGAAACTCAGCCAGCAAACGCAGAGAGCGAGAAATGAGAAACAAAGTCCTGTATGTCCATAGTGCCCACCCAGGGACCCACCTGGGTGTGCCAGGCCCTCCCCAAGAGCGTTTATACCCTCCACTAACGCACCAACCGCTCAGAAAAGGCTTCTGGCTCTCTGACCTTTCCTAAATTACTACAACGTATGGTTTTGGCTCTGGGTTTCCAGCCCAATTACTCTTCCCAAAGCAGAGCTGCCCCTTTGTACCTTCTCGCTGAGCTGTATCAAATCCAGAAGCAGAGTCAGGTGAACTGAGGAAGCCGTTCCTCTCGCAGGGCAAATCCAGAGGCTCCTCGCCTGGCTCAGGAGCGGTTCGCCCCTTACACCAGCTGGCTGGAGAACACACCCGAGCAGATGAGGCAGCACCGTCTGCTGTGCTCATAGCCGCTACTCTCCTGCCTCGTCTCCTTAATGAAGCCAATACCTCCAAAGCAGTCAGAGGAAATCAAGTGCCCGACCTATTTTGGTTTGCAAGAGGTGCGGACACCCGCCTTCCTCAGGCTTCTTGGGAAAATGTCCAACCAAGGCTCCTCGTTCCTCAATTTTCCACATAAAACACAGCAAAACAACTGTAAAACCTGCTCTCTCTAGCACCCACCCTGCAGAGCACAGTCTTCTCCCTAGAAAGGGTCAGAAGCTCCTTGTCTGTAAAGCCGCTCCGCTGCAGCACCCCACAGGACATGGCACCCCCCTGCCTTGCAGCCAGCCCCCTCCTCGCTGCAGGGAACCTCCCGTGCCTGTCCCCGCACCTCCAGCCGTGTGCCGGGGAGGCTTCGTGGCGTACAGCTCTGGAGCGCTTCCGTGAGACGCAAGGTAGCATCTGTGGTGAAATCTCACCAACTGATCCGAGATGGTTTTCTCCAGCTGGGACTGATTGAATATAGCCTGGGCACCGGATGATGTGGGAAATCAGTCGCAGCCGAGCACAAATTGCATGCATGGAGGTAATTACTGCCGCACGAGGTTGGTAGCACCACTACCCACAGGACAGCATATCTCAGCAATTTTCACTTCCTATCGCTTCAATTCAGAGATGAGTTTTTTAATAATTTTTTTTTTTTTTTGGTGGTTCAATTTTCTCCTTTTCCTACAGGGACTGACATTAACCCAGGATTTCTTCAGGATAAAGCTCCACTTTCACTACAGCTAGTCACTCCACGTATCCAGATGTTCTCCTATTTTACTACACTCAGACCTTGAGCCCAACCCACCTCAACCTGACTCTGCTTTCCTGCCCCAAGTGTGGCTGTCACTGCCCGAAGGTGAAGTGAGAGAGTGGTGACCTTCGGTCACCTGCCACCACATGCTGTCACTTGCAGCCAGCTGGGGATATCGGTGAGGAAACACAACGTGCGAGTAGCTAATGAAGCTGGTTACAAAGGAAGTTGTTCTCCACACTTGAAAAAGGCTGAAAATACAAGACGGAAAATGGAACAAAAAAGGGTTTCTGCTGAAAAATAAAAACACCAAGAAAGCGAATGCTGAGTGTGGGGAAGCTGATCATTACTATTACAGATACTCAGCAGAAATAGGGCCACATTATGCTTACTGTGATTATACTCATTGGGGCTAGCATATATCTATAATAGACTTGCTATAAAGAACTTATTTTCCAAACAGACGCAGGGGTTAAATGCAGGATGGAAAGGGAAATCACTGAGCAAAGGCAACACCAACCGAGCTGGAGCCTGGCACAGCCCCACACTCGGGCTTCCCAGCCCAGCCCACTCCACCGCATACCTGAGTGTCTACCGTGAGCAAAGGCTGCCAAACTTCTCAATAACTCTGTGACCCGTTTAAAAATACCTGCTCTCTTACATTCGCACATGCTGTATGAGAAATAAAACACAGCGCTTGCGAGTGTTGAATGGCAGCACTTCCCTGAAGACGGATAAAACCTCCAAGTTCTCCTGGCTGTTTGGTGCCAATTATGACAGAGTTTTGACTGACGTATTATTACATAGACCATTTAGTAAAACAACCTACTCACAACCCAGTGGTGTGTCTCCCTTCTGCAGTTATCTGCTGGCACCGGAGCAGTTCAGGCACTCACTCATATGCACCGTATTTCAGAGCTGGGTGGGTTCCTTCCCTGCACCAGGGGAGACACAGTCCCTGCCCTACAGCTCTTATAAGAGAGGTCCAACTGGTTGATCTCTATTGCACTAACAAAGTTAACTGCAGCACTTCCATAGGGTAAAAAACCAAGCACCCAAGGTGTACCAGCCCTTCCGGAGATGCGGGTCCAGCACCGTACTCGAATCGCCCTTGAGCTGCCAGGTGCCTGTTTCCACCCAGTGGGATGGGATTTAACCTGACGGCAGCGGCCCGTGCCCAGGCGGCTGCTCAGAGACCCGCCGTGCCGCGCAGCCCGCGGAGACGAGGGTCAGCGCGCTGCTTGCGGTGATTATTCCTTTAATAAAGGGCCCTGTATTTTCCAGCGGCTGCAAAATTGATGCGGGTTGCCATGGTAAACACACACTTTCCCATTTAGTAGAATAATAGACAGCTTTGTGTAATTCACTGATTTCAGATGATTTCTCACCCCAAGAGCAAGTCGCTCGAGTTACATAAGTCACCTGTTGTTTAGTCAATCTGGCAATTTTAATTAGAATAAATTTTTATGATTCCTCTTTGCAACACTTAGAGCTGCTCTGCCACCAGAATGCCGAGATGTCTGTAAATTATACGGGCTCCAATCACATCTTTTTTTTCTGTTTTAATTACAGTAACATTGCAGCATTAATCATGTAAGCCTCTGTTAAACAAGTAACAGCCATCCTCCATCATAATTAAAACGAAAGGCCAAGCAAACAGGAGCTTTGGAGTTTACCATATTCCTCTGAAAATTGTATTTTAACTTAAGAGTTTCACAAACAATAGTTTTATTTGGCTCTAATTAGTGTTGTGAAGGAAACACCGAAAGGTTAATAAGAGATGGTTAGTTTGTAATGCAAGTTTCCCGGTGCCAGCCCCAGCAGTTCAGTCTGTTTTCAGAGTCATTAACGATGTAGATTGATTGCAGGAGGAGATGGGGAAGCGCTGCCTTGCTGCGTTAGCAGAAGGTTCGGTTTTATTCATATACCTTCCCTACTGTTAAATATGATGGCCATTACCTTGCCCGTTTTGCTAGTCGTAACTGCTGTGAGACAGAAAGTGTTAATGGTTTCCTTAGAGGTTATTGGCTAAAGAAAAAAAAAGTCCACAAGAGGCTTTTTTTTGGCTTGTTTATAAGGGGAAAGGAAGCTGCAAGCTTGACTGAACTGTTTATTTATCTTAGAAATATTTGAAAATCCAAGTATTGTGTCGTGGTTTTGGGAAAGGATGCTTTGGGAGAGCCAGGATTAGCATCCCCCCATCCTTCAGCTGAACCCTGACACAGATCTTCTCTGTGAACCTTCTGCTTGGGATGGAGTTCAGGAGCAGTTAACAAAGCTAAGCACAAATAGAAGCTGAAACTCTCTAATCAGAGATACCACTTCTTTGTATCTCCTATAGATTGCTCTCCAGTCACCCAGCAAAAATATTGATACGCAATAACGAAATTTGACAAAATCTCATTAAAAAGTACAATGAAACACTACGAACCCTCCAACTTTCTGATCATTCACAGTGGGGCACGGATCCAAGCTTTAATTTTCCTCTCAAAGTTGCCAAAATGTTCACATCTGGTGAGTGTTTTCTATGCTTAGAGGGAAAAGACTTGAGGATCTAAAGGTTATAACTCCTGCAACCCTGGACTGAGTAACTTCAGTGATGGAGACACCGCAAGAATGATCTTTGATGGAAGAAACCCGAAAACTGAAGAAAGAGTGCCAGGAACGTGGGATATATAATAATGCTTCGTATGCAAACAGAGGAGGTTACACATCTGTTTGTTATCAAGTCCTGCTGTTGCGGAAAGGGATCGGCATTCATTTATTGCTATGGACGTGACTTCAGCGTCACCCCTGCCACACCATCAGTTTCCAGCAAGGACTTCTCCAAGCTGTGCTCAGTGCTACAGGGCTACAAACCTAATGCAGAAGCAGCAACACGAGGGGTCTGTCCATGCCAGTCAGAGGGTCCGTGAACGGATTAAACCTCCTCCAGTGACCGCTGCCCTGCTCGGTGCGATGCAACGCAGCGGCGAGAGCAGCTGAGCCCATCGGTGGGGCAGCTTGACCCACTGCCCAACTCTGCCTGTCCAGATCACACACTGAGAATGGAGCTAAGCACAGCGTACCTGGCGACAATAAGGGTCATCCTGAAGAGAGACTTGTTAGTCCGAGTGCTTGACAGCTTTTTTTCCAGTTACATTCACTGGTCTAATAAAAGATACTGTGAGCCCAGTTGGGCATGGTTAGCAGGGGTGGGTGCTTGAGGAGGATGGAAAGAGCGCGTATGAAAGCATCAGTAACCACCACACAGCCATCCACGAGCTGACTTAGATGCTCAATACATGATCATCTGGAAGTGTAGCAATCATAAGACAATCAGCTCCTCTTCCCAAAGCCCAGCTTAGCCACTCGTCATAAAAATCCTTCTCTGGGCTTTCAAAGCACTGTGAGAAGCTGACTGCTCCCCCCAGGCTGGCCACTGCAGGAGAACCACTGAGCTCATGGAGGCTGCTTTAGTGAGATCCATGCAATAATACAGAAACCAGACAAGCTGTAATAATTGACATTGCCCTGTAAAGAAAGCTTACAGCGTTTATCCATCTTAAGGGATGTGCTGTCACTCACATGTGAATGTTACACTTTATGTCTGGTGCTGCATATATGAATACAAGAAAGTAGGTATTTTTATTAATTTGTAGAAGTTGCCAGAGAAATGTAGCTGTACTTCCAGCCTCCAAAGCCCTAGAATATGTCACTTAGGTCCTCATGTACATACAGCTCTACAGAAAGGCTTTTCTGCAGAGTAAAAGGGAGCCGCAGGTGGAACAACTGCTGGAAATCAGCTTAAAAAATCAACGGTTCCTAATACCTGTGTTTGCCTCCAGTTAATACCATTAGTCATGTTCTCAATGCAGGGCTGAAATGAGCCCAGATACTATGGAGATGAGCACAGGAACCAATTGGAATATTCTAGATAAAACCTGATCCCCTAAATGACGATGTATCTGAATAATTTGGGATATAACCAGCAAGAACATCACCAGCGGTGAACATCACGTGCCCGGCTCTCCTTCACATCCAAGCCTATTTCTATACCGAGCGATAGTATAAAGAAGACTTAACGTAAGCATTTAAATATAACTCATTTCTATTCAAAGAACCCTTCATCTTGCTGGAGTTTATGAGACTCAGACACAATTAAACCACCTATATGAGCAAAGTTACCCAAATGTCGAAATATATGCAAGATCAGGTCTTTCCAGATGACATTTCACGCCAACCTTTACTGCTGATCTGGCACCAGAAAAATGGAAGTGATGCTTTTAGAAGCAATTCTCTGTAGAGACGCATTACTGACGTTGCTTAAAAACCCTCTTGCTTTGATTTTAAAGCTTTCTCACTACTTTATGGCTGTGGTGACTATTACTAATACTGGCTTTTTTATGATCAGTGTGTGTTTATTATTTTCGTATTTTCCTTAGGATTCTATTTTTATCTTAAGCAGCAAATCACTGCTTCATTGGGCCAACGATTTTCCTTCTACGACTGATGGTAAAAATACTGGCCGGCACTGGGAATTAAGATAAGTTTGAAATCTGTTGCTTCTAACATTGGAAACACATCTTTGAAATAGTTCCTTTCTGATTTCTATGCTGGCAAGAGCACCTATGACTTACAGAGTGCAAGTATGCTCTGGCCCAAGGCAAGGTAAAAAAGGTAATAGAAAAAAGCAGATCTAGGTGTCCGTGTACATCCACATGAAGAAAACAAGCCAAACCTGCACAAACTCTATGTTTGGAAGAGGGCAAAGGGATTAAAAAAAAAAAAGTAAGTCCTGGTATGAGCAAAACCAAGGGCGGAATAACCACCTGAATCACAAAACAGACTATCTAGCCTCAAAGATGCTAATTCAGGTCCTGAGGGATCTAATCAACCTCTTTGTTGAAGTAAAGATAAAACTTTTTGACAGCAAATGCGTTCTGATAAAATGGAATTTTCAATTACCCTGTGAAACATCTGGTCCGTGTTGCCATTTCCTGGGAAAAGCACCACCACACTCTGCAGTGTTGGAAAACATTTCACACTGAGATTTCCCCACGTTGCTGGGAGGAACAGGCATCAGGAGCTTCAAACCTGAAGGCAAAGCTCCCGCAGCTGCCAGCATCACCCACCACTGTCCACGGAAGCAATTCTGGTGGTGGGTCTCCTGCCTGGCACCACCACGCACTTCAACTCCTTGTTAAAAATCAGAATTTCTTCCAGTGCTGCATTTTGAGTCGAGGTTACACCAGGACATGGAGAAAATCCACCCCATATGGCAGTGAAATAGGCCAAGATACAAAGAAGGACCCCAGGATTTACCCCCACCCTCCAACAGACTTCTCCAGCCGACCCAAAACATCGCTGAGATCCAACATCCACTCGAAAACCTCCCTTTCTCAAACAAATCGGTTTGGAAGTTCAGCTGAGGACGCCGTTGGGAAAGGAACACATATAAACTTCTAGCAGTGCTTAACACCTCCACAAATAAACAAACAATTTAACGGCACTGCCCGCCTTCCTCAGCTTCCCATTTGGTATCAATTAGCAGGGGAAGGAAAACAATTCTGGGCGATAATGAAGTCCAAATTGGGTACATATTAGAGCCATCTTTTCAACTGATGAATTTATAATCAATAATTAAGATCCTGAGGTAAAGAGGGACTGGGCAGAAGTCCTACTCCCAAAATAGGCGCCGTGGCTGAGCTCCAGGCAGTATTTCTGATGACCTGCTGCTGCCCACTAAAGCTCAACACCCTCCATGCTACAGTTTGCCATCTTTCTGGAAATTTAGGTCATTTCCAGAGGAAGAGAAAGGGCTCCTGCCAGCAGCAATGGCAGCTGGTGTCACTCCCACCCAATAGTGGCACCAAGGCAGTGAAGGTGTAGAGGACCCAGAGGCTGCCTGAGCATCTGAAGCACATCCCTGGGGGTCCCACAGCCACGTGCTCACCACCAGTGCCGGGATCACTCACTGGTTTAAGAACTCTAAAGGCACTTGGACCCATCCATGTCTACCTCATGCCTATCTCTGCAGGAAACCCAGCATCTCAGCAGGTGAAGGCTGGCCAGAGAGGTCCACGTTAACCCCCCCACCACAGAGAGATCACCCTCTACCACCAAGCTGCAAGGATTTATGCCAGCCAGCATCTTGTCTCGGTAGATAACCCACCAAGCAGATAAAGACTCCCAAATTATCTGGACTAAGTCTGAGAGCTGACCACTCACGAGGGACTCGTGGTGTTACAAGCTGAGGTCCAAGCCCAACAGAGCCTGAACCATGAAGCCACTTTGCCAGGCTCCCAGACTGGAGATCATTAGCATTGCCAAGCAAACGCCAACAACTATTCCAACGTATCTCTCTGGGATTACACGAGACCCAGCTGGGCCAGGGATGGCAAGCGAAGGCAAAGCACAGGGACATGAGCTGCCAGGCTGCCCTTTGGCCACGGACTGTGGACCCCTCAGGGAGGTGGTCAGCCCACTGGTCCTGTGCACCCTTGACACTGAGCTTGTGTTTCCTCCCCGCCCTGCCTGTCTGACCCAAAATGGGGTAAAAATTACCATGCCAAACCCATCGCTTTAATCATGCAGGAACCGCTGTTATCACCATCATCTCAGCATCTTGATTTTCCTGATTATTTTCCACAGTCCTTGCTCAACAAATCAGCTCAGAAAATAGTCTCTTTAACCTTTTTTTCAGCTTCCGTGACAGTAACTGCTAACGTCCCTGCCTGCGCTGCTCCTCTCATTGCACCACAAACACCTCGATAACTCACAGGTGAGTTCCCCCAGCTCCTCCGCACGAGACGGCATGGGTCCCGCAGGACAGGAGAGCTGGACCCCGACACACCTGCCTGCAGGTCTAGCTGGATGGCAACGCAGCGCTGCCATGCCGGTTTCCTCCCAAAAATAAACCGGAGCCAAGAGCACCAACCCCCTGGCCATCGCGGGACTGGGAGCCAGACACACAGGTTGCCTTTGGAAGTCGCCCTCCGGAAATACTCCAGATTTTGGGGGAGTATTTTACATGCAACGAGAAGCTCACGTTACCATGGACTGGACCGTATTTATTTCCATCTGACGAGCTCTGCCTCCCACCCAACCTCTTTAACTTATTTGCATTGTTATCTGGTGCACAACAGAGCTGGCACGCAGACTTATCAGAAATGTAATCTCTGTAAAACCCTATCTGCAGCCCACTGAGATCCGTTTTTTTTTTTTGCCAAAGAAACATGACAAAAAATTAACAGATGTTGCTCAGACCATTCAACAGGATGGGAATCAATTACGAACATTTTCGCTCCTACCGTCATCCCTTACTGCAAACGCATCTTAGGAAACCCTCTCCTGATCGAAATGAAAAAGCATTTCTTTGTAATAGAAGAATAATAAATGATAGCTATCAGGCTGCATTCTCTGACACGGCGCCGGTCCGCAGAGAATTAAACTGCCACTGTACAGTTATATAAATGTTTAATTTTTTTCATCTTTGGCCACAGTAGGGTTGTCTGGAAATACATTATCGCTGCGGATGCCATCCCTCTCCAATTAGCGTGGCTGGCAGTGTGGAATGGGTAGGTGACCTCCGCGCTCCCCTCCTCCCGGAGTCTTACAGGGTTAACTACGGCCATTTAACAGACTCTATCGAGAATTAATACAGCGATCAGCTTCTCTCCAGAAAAAAAAAAACCAACACTGCGCAGATGGCAAGAACTCTCTCTCCCCCGTTTGACTCTTTTATGACAGCAAAACAAAGGCTTTTAATGATGTTTACCATGAATTGAATTAAACAGCTGAAGACCAGTTCATAATCACAGCATTTTGTTTTCATATCCTTAAGTCTTTTAGCAGTGGGGCTTCCAGTTGAGCCTCAGCTACCGCTTATCTCAAGATATAGCCAAGCGCCCCGAGGCTCCCCTGCGCCGGAGCACCAAACCTCACTCAGGCTTCTTAATTGAAAAAGACAGGATGTTTGCATAGGATGTTTGCATCTGTCAGACATTTAAAGCAACATTCATGCCCAAGTACAAATGACGGCCTGGGCTCAGCTGAACTCCTCTGACTCCTTTCCTCTAGCTAACACCAGACTGGTTTTGGAGCAGGATGTCATCCCTGCACGTGGGGATGCGCAAGAGCTGAAACCTCACCACCTATTCGGGGGAAACGATACAAACCCTCGCCCACTGGCCGGAGCTAATCCCTCGTGGGATGCCTGACTAATTGCCTACACGCTCTGCTGACCTTTAGGACAAGCTGCCGGGGCTGCGCCTGCGCATGAGCCCCAGAGACGGCGAGGGGAGCGCACGGGGATGGACGCACCGTCTGCGCTCCGGAGAGGAGCGCCGGCAGGGACCAGCCCCAGGCACGGCGCCGGTAATTCCAGCCTGATTCAAACTCTGCCGCTCACTCGCTGTCAGGCGGATGCTCCGGGCCTTGGATTTTCCACCTGTGAAATCGTGGATAATCCTAACTGCTTGCTTACCTGACAGGCGTGGCGTGAAGATTAATTTCTAGCTACCCAGCACTCCGCCGCCGTGCAGCATCATCCCCCACAAGCGCCAAGCATCCTTGTTGTGCACTCCCCCGCGGCAGCACCAGAAACACCGGATGGGGCATGTGGGGGCCACGGGAGGTGGTAGGCAGCCCCCCAGGGCACGTGGCAGTGGCTCACCTTGGTCAGGACCCTGGGACCCCATGGAGGGGACGCTGGTGTTCAGCACGTCGTTGACGGCCGTGTCGCAGTAGAGGCCCCGCTGCACGTCGTGCTCGCTGTCCGTCTGGTCGCTCTCCTCGTGGCCGCTGTCCTTCAGACTGTTCCCCTCCAAGTCCTTGAATGTGGAGCTGCTGGGAGACACATAGCCGTGACCAACCGGGTTGGACAAGCTGGCTCCTGCTGCCCTGCAGTGAGACCTGCAGTGATGTCCCAGCCACCAGCTCATACCCCACACGGACGGGAAGGTCCCCTGCTATCCCCAGCACCCTGTGGCAGGGTTGGGACTGCTCCCCCAGCATGGAGAGCTGGGGCAGGGAGCTCAGGGGGGCACCTCCTGCTCAGCACCTCTGCACCCCAGAACACAGCACCCAGCCAGCACCGCCTCGCAGGCTGTTTCTGCCCGTGGGTATGGTGGGTCAGCCCCATGGGTCAGGCTGCTGTGGGTATCGTGGAAGCTGAAAGTGAAGCAGGATTTGAAAACAAAGTTTTTAAAATGTACATGAAATGAGCTGATTTTAAACTAGGCTCCCTCAAGACGTATTATTGAAGTTACACAGGATCTAAACCCTAATTTTTTAGGTTATAGGCCAAATCCTAATTGCTTAAAGTTTGAGAACAAAAGTCTTCCTAGAAACAGGAGTGTCTTTTCACAATGACAACATCATTCTTATCTTCACAAATAACCTGGTGATTCTGGGTCCAAGTTCACCCAGCTTTAAGGAGATCTGCTGCACAGTCGAACTCCTTGACACCCCCTGTGAGCGCAGCCACTGCTGGGGTCACCTGAGGGCTGAGCTGCTCCCAAATTTCCCCCACGGGCTGAGCAGCTCCATCACCCCACAGCACCCAGCTCCTAGGCTGGAAGGACGGCAGACTTTCATTTCTGGCTGCATCAGGGGTCCTTCTGCTGCTCCCCGCTGCCCTGTGAGGGGTGACGCCCAGGACACCCGGCTGCAGCGAGCCGCAGGGGCGTCTCAAGATGCATCTGCCCGGGTGCCATTGGGACATCCCTGGGGCCAGCCACCCTGCGCCCCCTTCCACATGGGAAATCTGCACCCATCGGGGAGATCCACCCACACCCACAGCCCCAAACTTTCCCGCTGGCTGATTTGGTGTGAAACGTCAGTGGAAGACGCAGTCTGTGTTTCAAAGCGCCAAAGAGCCAGAGATTTTCATTACTTTGAAAAGCCCTTTTGTGTCTCCACGGAAACCAAGCAGACCACCTACCATCCAACGCTTTGCAAAAGCGCGCGAGGGGGGAGCTCTGAAATACATATAAATTGGTAAACCTTCAAACATTACCTTTTAAATAAAGATGTCCCTGTTGAAGCCACTGGCTTTGATTCCAGGCAACATCAAAGAATTTTAAGTTAAGAAAGCGCTACAAACCTACAATTCATTTGTGTGCGTGTAGATGAGCGAGAGAGGCAGACAGACAACGCGGGAGAAGTACAAATAGATTAATTAAAGTGCTGGATTTGAGGAGATTCACTCACCAACGATAGAAGAGCTACAACATCTTCATAAAGGCAAAGGATGAAAATGATGCCAGAGTATGTTACAGAAAATATTTTTTGTTCTTAGATGTCTGCACAGTGTTCCTGGCACCCGTTGTACTTGAGATACAAGACAAAGGTAGAAAGCGAGGGGAAACGCTGTCCTACACGGAGCTGCTGCTCATAATGCACAGGCAACCCGTGTTACAGCGCATTTATCTTCCCCGCAGTGAACCAGACCGTAATGCAGCAGCCACACAACATGTTTCCGCGGCTGACGCTTCTCTAAAGGATGGGCAGGTCTCGGGGAATCGGCAGCAGCAGCAACAACAGAGCCTGGGAGTAAGCCCTGCTGTGGCAGGCGGGAGCGCTGCTTGCCTTTATCTTAGGTGTGAACGAGGAAAGATTAATAGATTTGGGTTTTTTTCAGGATGCCTGCAGACTCTCTGGTGAGGAGCAGCGTGGTGCAGGCAAACCATCCCTCTTGCAATCGCATTAGCATCGTTAAACATTGCGAGCCACGTAGGCAAATATACCTGCCCTTCGCCAGCTGAACCCAAGCTGCTTAAACAATGCGCTCACAGCTCCCTTACTCCTTATATTTTTAAGGTGTAAATAAATGGGATCTCAGCCAGGCAGATAATTGGATTTTTTTACTGCGCAGAGCAGATCTCAACAGTTCAGGGCCGGCTCCTGCTCTCTGTTACATGCCTGATACCACGATGGCTTCTGCAGAGCCCCTGATCACCAGCCCCTGGGCATGGGCATGGGCATGGGCATGGGCATGGGCATGGGCATGGGCATGGGCACGGCCCAAGCGTGCTCACCACACACCTCGGCTGGTCCCTGGGGAGAAGAGGGAAGGCGGGCAAAGAGATGCCGGCCACCTCCTGCGCCCACATGCTGCGCAGGGAGACGGCCCTCCAGCCCTTCGCAGCAGCCTCCTGATGAGTATTGATTGTGCTGTGTCAGTGCCTTTCCCTGCCTCGCAAACAGCCGGGGAGGCAGAGGCAAGCCTGGCCACCCACCTCGCGGGGGGATGCTCACCTCTAGGTTAACACAATCCAGTGGGGTTCAACCAGGTAACTCCGGCATTAATCTCCCCAAGACATTCCTTTGCCACTGCTGAGCTCTGAGGATACCAGTACTTTATCCAAAGGGTTAAATTCCCTCAAGAGTAATTGCCAGGTTGGACAGAACTCATGTTTTCCCTGTTACCCCTGGAAGAAAGCAGCCTAGCAAAGTGCTGTTTTGCCTCGGTGCTCACACTGAAACAGTGAGCGTGTATCCAACCCCAAACGAGACGTTTTGTGTGCCTTTTCCCCCGCCTCACATGGCAGGTAGATCTCACCATCCAAAACTACCATTTTATTCCTGTGCAATCAAACAGAATAAACTCTGTGAATTTGGAAGTTGTCAGGGTAACAGCACCCCACCTAACTCGCTGCAACTTCCCGGTGAGAAGGAGCCAAAGAGAAGAAAAAAACCACTTGCCTTCACTGCAAACCAAGAGCAATGGGACTTAGCAGGAAGTAAATACTGTTTTTAAAATCAAATGACTGCTCTTGAAATGTTTTGCATATTAAAAGAAGCAAGTAGTATATAACGCAGTAAGGAATAACATTGAATAATTGGGATTTGGCTGGGCAAACCCAAGCGCTTTCAAGAGAGCCTACGTACCTTTTTATTAAATGAGCTCTGCTGTTCACGTAGTTGGAATCGAAGGAGTAGTTTTCAGTCTGAAAGGAGGAAAAGAAAAGGGAGATGGTTACGAGTTTGATTTCCCCATGCCCGGGAAAAGCCAGGTTTGCACGGCCAGGTCAAAAGTCACAGCAAACTCCGTGGGAGGGATGGAGCATCCCGGCACGGGACAGACCCCAGCGGGCAAGATGGAGCTGGGGGGGAAACTCCCGTCCCTGTTGATCTTCCCACCAGCTTTCACCAAAAAAAAAGGGTGGCTGGTGACCACAGAACAATTTGCAGACAAGAAACAATGTGACTATGCTCTGTTACAAAACTAATTGCTTTTAATTCTCCGATGGACTCAGTTCTCTGTGTGTCAATTTGACTGAAAGTTCAAAAGGTATTTTTCTTATTAGTGTATAATTAACATGTTAAAATATTTATTGCATAGATATGTAAATGCCAGCAAGGTAATCCCCTGCCAGAGAATTTAATGTGGGCACTTTTCTTTGTTTTACATCATTTAATTTGCAGAGACAGGGGGCTCTGTTATTAATAAAAAAGCAAACAATGGGTGACATGCTTAAAAGTTGGAGGAGAGTGAAAGCACGGGAGAAAAGTTAATGGATTTGTCATCTGCAAGCAAAACCCACTAACTCGCTGTGCACTCGAAACACCGTCTTTTAACCTCAGATTACACAGCCCCGGATTTCTGGTGCTCGCAGCCAGTAAGGAACCAAAAAAAGCAACCAGAAGGTAGGGAAGAGCGCAGGGAGTTAACCCTCCTGTTACCACTCAGGAGCCCATGGAGGGTGCTGCGTGGTGGGACGTGGTGGGAGATGCACGGTGGGACGTGGTGAGAGCTGTCTGGTGGGATGCAGAGGCAGTTGCACAGTGGGATGGGTGGGAATGCGTGGTGGGATATGGTGGGTGCTGTGCAGTGGGATGCCGTGGCAGCGGCACGGGAGGATGTGGTGCGAGATGCATGGTGGAAGCCATGTGGCGGGACACGGTGGGATCTGCATGGCTGAGAGGTTGCAGGTCTCTTTGTAAGAGTCAGGCACCCCAGTCCACACATCCATCCACAAAAGTCCCGCCAGATCTGCGTGGATCTCAGCTGGGCTCCCACCAGCATCACCCCTGGCCTGAGGGATGCTCCTTGCCTCCACCAGGCACTCTGAGCAGCAGAAGGGGCAGACTCTGCTCTGCATCCCTTCCCCTGGGCTGACAGCAGCATCGTCCCAGGACAGGCGCTGGGACAGCCACCGGCCCCAGCAGCCCCATCCTGCCTCCTCTCTGCCACGGCTCCTCCTCGCCCCGGTCCTGCAGCCGCCCTCCTTCCCAAAGAGCCGCTCTGGGATACTATGGCCTGTTTTTATGGCAATTATGAACATGGTAAAAATAAATGCATGCATCTTTAATGTCTCAATAAATAAAGGAAAGCAGAGTCCGCTGCTAACGTAATCACAACAGCAGGATGCAGGGAGTGGGGCCGCTGCAGCAGAGCCAAACGTGAAATCCAATCGTACCCCGGCAGAGGTTACACTGCTCTGCCAAGATAATAAAACAAAGGCAGCACTGGTTAAGTGTGACCTTTTCTGAAATACAGCACAATATCCAATTTACCAAACAGGAACCTCCCAGAGAGAAACATGCAAGGAGCTGCGAGCCGGGGGAGTTGGCCTAGCACTCAGCACAGCTTGGTTATTACTTTCACATAGTAATTACTGCTGGAGAGTCACGCAGGAGATTTACTGCACAAACTACTGGTCCCTGCAGCTCCTGCATCCTCAGTCCTGCAGGACGACTTTGATGGTTAGAGCTCGGGAACAGACACATGTATTTTTAAAATATGCGATGCCCAAGACTTTAAATGCCACAGAAAATGCACGATCCTGTGTTTATCCATCAATCCTGGTGCTGCTATCCCAGGGGGAGGGATGCCACCCCACAGCATCCCCCCCAGCAGCCCCACGGGAAATACCATCCCCACAAACAGGCTCTGTGGGCAGCTGAGCGATGGAGGGCAGGAGGGACCGGAGCCAGTTTCAGAGCAATCCCTGTTCAGTGGGGAGCCCCCTCCATCACCCCTTGCTGGTGGACGTGGGAACAGCTCCAGCAAGCCCAGAGCCTCAGCTGGCTCCATCCCCAGCCCCACTGCCATGCCCAGCAGCAGCATGAGACCCCTGCACCCACCACTACCTCCATCAGCTTCATCCCTATGTGTGTGCACGTCAGCCCTGGGAAAAGCAGGAGAGGAACGGGAGGGTGGGAGCACCCAGAGGGCAAATATCAATGTATACAGGTACATCACAGAGCTTTACAATGCTCAGAGCACTGACGCCACACAGCCCAGGCTTCAGGGGCCAAGGGATACCCAGAGCCATCTGCAGAGAACGCTCAACCAGTGCCACCGAAACCTCACCACAGGCTGAGGAAAGGCTGCACGTGCTGCTGCCACATCTCCTGCCGCAGCCCAGACACAGACCTCACACTGAACTCCCCTCTGACCAACATCACCGGGAGCTTTGCTATTGATTTCTGACCAAAAAAGACCAGATCCTAGGTGAACTGAAATCGTTCACTGACAAGCAAGTTCCCCCTGATTTACATTTGATGGACTGGAGTAACGTCCTTCCCATGTGGACTCCTTGGTCCACGTGTTCCCCCTGCTCGGGATGCCCTGCACTACGTCGCTAATGCAACCCTGTAAATCCACACACAAGCCAACGGTTTCCCGTAGGGTTGGTCACAGCATCCGTTCCCAGGCTTCAAATCCCCCGCACCATCGAAAGCAGCACGACCAATGCTAATTATTTCCAGATTTTGGACAAAACAAGGAGTGACCCGGCCACAAGGATGGGAAATCTGCTTCCCTGGGCCGGGTGTTTGCACGCTTGGTGAAAGCTGTTCCATGCTGCCTGCTCTGCCAGTGCATGAGGGAGCCCAGCAGTTTACAAGACCTCTCCTCAGCCGTGGGATTAGCCATCAAGGTTATCTCCATGCAGGCTAGGAGTTCAAAACAGAAAAATAAAAAAGAAATGAGATTTTTCACGGAGAAGGGCAGCTTTATAGCTTGCATTATTCAGTCAAAGTTCACTTGATTTAATTCCAGTTCATCCTGCAATCACTTACAAACAGAGGCAAAACAGTGGGGAAGAATGTCTCCAGCATGTCAACATTTTAATTGGGAAAGGACCCGCTCCCTCTCTTAATGAGGCCCACAGAACAAAGTCAAAGCACAAAAAGGTGGGAAAAGGTAAGGCTGGCTGGCGCCGATGACAGTGTGTTCTTCATAAAGCGCATCATTGAGAGGCCAGCCCTCATCATCTCTAGTATTTTGGCAGGAGCAAACAAACCGTTACCGTCTCACTGATCAGTGTTGCTCCTGTTGAAATCAAAGGGAAGCCCAGCCTTGAGCCCAGCCTCTCCTTCCCACGTCCAGAGCCAGGTACATCAAGGACCTCCCGAACAGCGCTGCCAGTTCTTATCTCCTGCTCATCATAACACGAATAAAGGATGCTCCTGCTTGTCAGGATCAGACCCTCAGCCTCTGTGCTACGAATAAACAATACATTCAAGGCATCGGGAAGCGCCGAGTAACACCTAGCAGAAAGTCTGTGGTCCCAGCCTGCATTTCTCTGGAGGAGAGAAACCTCTGGGCTCGGGATTCGCTTTCCAGATGCAGGGATGCTGGTGTCAACGCCGTCAAAGAGCGAGCCCTGGCTCGGCATCCAGCTTACCAGTCCCTAATTTGAAAAATGCTTTTAACCGCTGCCTTAGCAACACAAGTATAAATATAACAACAGACATACTCAGAACCAAGCAATTAGCAGGGAAATTTTAAACTTTTTCTTTTCCCAGCGGTTGCTTTCGGTTGAGGACTGCCAATTCCAATTTTTTTTTTTAAAGAAAAAGTGTACAAAAGTCAGGACAACTCTTCTTGGCCTGGACATTGTGGGGGTTGGTGACTTCCCCTCAGCAAAAAGTCCGTTAGCAACAGGGCGCTGCTCTAACGACTGCTCACTCTCCACCTTAGGAACAGAAATACACCCTGGAGTATCCAAAGGCAGCTTAAGGGGAATTAATGCAAGTGGCAGCTGAAAGGTCAGAGGGCTGCGGGAACTCTGGGCATGATCACCGCTGTGGACTGATGCAGAAACAGAGGATTATGGCTGGGGTTGTTCCCCAGGGTGGGAGGGACGTGTCCCGGTCAGTGCCAGTGCCAGCGCAGCCCTGTCCCTGCCAGCCTGCCAGCCTCGGGGCAGATGTCCAGCATCTGGCTCTTTCTCACTCTTACCACTTTTCAGCTATTTCAAATGATGGGTTTTTTTCCAAGCCAAACTCCATGGAGGTGAAAATCCAGCTTTCCCTACTGTGTCTGGACCCAGGCTCTTGAGGGAGAGTTGGGTTCCTCGGTCCACATGTCAGCTCCCAGCAAAGTCCATGGTTCTTTGAAGCTGGACCCATCTCTCCCGACACGAAGTGACAGGTATACATCCCTCCGCCAGCCTCCGCCTCAGAAGATGACTCTAAAGCATCTCAACGCAGGTTTTTTTGCCCTTCTTCTCACTTCAGGGTGAAAACATTTCTATCTTTCTACAAATTATTGTAAACCTGCTGCAACCTCCTGCCAAAGCATGTAGGGACCCTTCACAAAATCAGCTTCATAAAAATGACACATTTAGCGCCACTTTTTCAGGGTTATCCCTTGAGCCTTTTTTTCTCCCCTACGTGCCTTGCTAATAAAGCTTGCATGTCACCCTTTATTACTAAAAAACGAAGCAGACCTTTCTCCAAGGCTGCAATGTGCATCTCTCCTTTTGGGTTTCAGAAAACCCTCCCAAAACATGCAACGACTCCTCATCCTCTGCATCAAGTTGCACATCTTCACCAGGAGCACCAGTCTCCTGACCTTCCCTCCGTGCTGCAGGCATTGACGGGGACCACAGAAATGGCAAATCATTCCCAAAAATCCACTAAGTCTCCTCGGTGGGAAGCGCAGGGCTTGTAAGACCCCTTCTGCTGGTCCTCCTGTATCCTTGGTCCTGTTCGCCATGGGCCAGTCAATCACAGGCCCAGCATCTGCAATAAAACTGTTGCTCCCTGTTAGGAGATCTCACCAGCACTTAATTCTTGTGGTTTGAACTGTATTGCAGGTGATATAGAATTCATGCAAATTAAATAAAAACACTCCAGCTGCACTTGGGAAACAGGGAAAATGGTAAAGTAGGGACCAGGTCAAATTAATTCACACCAGCAATGAGGAGAAGTCATTATTTAGCAAGCTGCTTATTTACCCCCTGGGAAATAAATAAGTGACCTGAGACTCCTTCCCACCATGAGCAGGTGTGGTACAGAACCCCACCGCATACCAAAATCTAGCCCCACAGCCCTGAGAGGAACAGCCGGGATCATCCTGATGCTCTCATACCCAGCAACCCAGATGGTTTCTCTCCACACATGGGCAAAAGACTCACCAGATCCAGCTCCGGGCTGGGAGCAGATCACAAAGGACGTCAGGAGAGATTTCCCCCCGTTGTGTGTGACGCCATGTAATTAGCCCCTGCGATACTGTCTGCCGACGAGGACACCACTGCCTCAGAGTATCTGTCAGAGGACAGGACTGGTGGCTGAAGACCAGCCTGAACAGGCACCGCAGTGCCAAGCCCACTTGAAGAGCTCCGCTCCTCCTTCCCTGTGCTCCCCACTGGCTCCGCTCTGGCATCTGCAATGTCTCCAACCGCGGGTGAGGGTCCTGAGCACCGTGGCCACAGCCAGGAAGACGTAGCAGAAGACAGACCCATATTTTCCCAGTTCCTCACTCTCCAACATCACCACCTCCTGGCATGATGAGTATCAGAGATATGAGAGCCCAAGGCTTTGTGTTAAATGTCCATGCAAACTCTATCCAAATAGCTACTGGTGCTTCGACCGCGAGGACAAGTCAGCAAACGCTGCTGGACACAGTGGGGTGAGCAATGCCAAGGTGCCCACCACCCCCTTCTCTGACAGCCAAGCCGTGCTGTGACTCGGAGACCCCTGCGGGTTCAGGGCCTTTGGAAAGGACCCATCCCGCCACCGGACCCCACCAGCAGCTCCAGCCCGCTCCACAAGCACTGGAGCACAAACTGTGAGAGAGGGGCAGAGGGATGCCAGCAGAGGGATGTCAACAGCCCCAGGCAAGACAGAAGGAAAACATGAAGTAATTGGGCTCTTATTAAGGAGCGTTTAAGGAGGAGTTCAATAAAGGTTAAAAGGATCTGACCTCTGGCATCTCCCTTTGCAGCCACCTCCCTGTGCCCCAGCTCACTGCTGAAGCCTCTAACACAGGAGATTGCAAACTGTAAACTAGCAACAGAGTGTCTCTGGAAAAGTAAGTGCATTTAGCATCTGATATTGATGTTTTATAATTAGATGTAATACAGCAGATCATTTTCCTGCCCTTGATCAATGAAACCAGGGTTGGTTTTGGGGTTGGGCTTTTTTGCAGACGCTCTGATTGCTGCCTAGACCAAATGGAGCGGTGCCTCACTCGGTTCAGCAGGAACGAACAGAGACGAGGATGTGCAAACACAGCATCCGTTTAGATTTACTATCCCCGAAATATAAACAGAATATTTATTTCTGACCTTTGAAGCGCTAATTCCAAATTTAATGAGGCACAATGAACGTTCCTCAGTGCCAGACTCCATGGCTGCTTAACACCACCGACCCTCTAATTAACTACTGCAGCTTAAATAAAGGGCATTTGGTTCTGATGGACATTATTAAACACCGAAGGAACTGAGTCCCGCCTCCATTTTCTCCTGATGAAATAAAAAAGCATTGCAGAAAAATCGCTGGGAGAGTTCGTCCTTTAGCATCACCCCGTTCATCAGGGTGAGCAGAAGTATCAAACCAGATTGAATTACGGCGCAGGCATGCCCACTAATGCGCGCTGAACTCCTGTCCCCTCCCCAAATAAATACAGACTTTGTCATTTTTTGCCTGAAAATGGATCGGAGGCAGGAGGAAAGGCGCTGCTGTGATGTGATTCTGAAAAAGGGTGTGGGATTAGAAACCCAGATTGCATCCGAGAGTGGCAACGCACAATGAAGCCATAATTACACTCCTGAAAGCCACAAACAGTGTTGCCCAGTTGAATTTGTCAACGTATCAGAAATCCACAGTATGGTTACGAAGAGCAAAAATGCAGTAATAAAAAACCTGCCTTACATTCAGATGGCAATTATCACCCAAAAGCTCTTTGATGGCCATGGCACAGGGGTGCCTCCAGCAGCACCACCGAGACTCGCACCCGCCTGGCACCCCAAACCACCCCCCAACCCCCCAAAACCAATTGGAAAGCAAAATACTGACCCAAAAGGGAGGTTTTTAGGGGAGGGCATACAGATGCCTTCACTGGACGATGAGCAGCCAGGATGCCCAGCAGCTGCCCAGTGCCCCCCCTCAGGGCTGAGAAGGAAGGGATTTTGGGGCAGCAGGGGCAACGCCCCCCTCCCATGCGCCCACCAATGGGCTGAGCTCACTGGCCCCCTGGACACAGCCTTGATCCACTGAGGAAAATTCCCTGCAGGGATGTAATAGCCAATAAACGTAATAAAAGGGATTTTTCACGGCACCTATGCCTGGGACTTCAGCTGCGTAATGGATCCATGCACACAGCTTCCAGCATGGACTACACCCCTCCCTAAGTAATGCGAGAAACAATCTGGATCTAATCAGCAGCCCCAGGGTAATGGGGCATGACTTACAGATTTGTTAAAAAACCTTTTCAGAACTGTCCTTCCCCTGCCTCCTGCCATTAGGAATGAAAACAAATATAACAGGGGAACCTTTTTTTAAATGTTTCCAATCTCTAGGGCTAAATAAAACTCCTTGTCATTCACTTTCTGAAGCGGCAGGTCAGACCGATGTGTTTTGTAGGGAAGAGAAGAAATCACAGATTTGTCACTGGGAAAAAAAAAAAAAGAAGAAGAAAAACCAAAAATCATTGCAGCTGAGTTAAAAACGGCACAGGCGTGAGATGCTGCTGCCAGCTCAGCACATCAGAGTGATGGGATGCCCGGGCAGCCACCCTGTGCCCTGTCAGCTGCATCCCTGAGCAGGCAGAAGCCCCAGGGCAGGCAGGGGAACACCGAAACGGGGTCGGGACTGGAACAGGCAGCCAGCCTCAGCTGCTGCCCGGTCATCACGGGGGCAGCCTGCTCTGCTGCTGCACCTTGGAGGAGACAGGGACACCCCTGAAGCACCCCAGGGTGATGCGTGAGGGGGGTCATGGCAGCAGTCGGAGGATTTCCCCGTTCTTTTCCTGCTTCATGGTTTAGCCTGGACAAATTCGGCCGGGGGTACCAAGACAGGCACTACGGCAGGCGGCAGCCCCGGGAGCAGCTGGGAAGGGCAGGATGGGTGCACAGGGACCTCAGCCCCGTCCCGTATCCCAGTTCAAGCCCCGTTTCTTCTGATATGGGGGGAAGCAGCGAGCATTTCCTGTACCACTAACACACCCCTTGGGCGTTTTCATCCTATGGCTTCACCGGAGGCTGGTCCGGTCCCACATGTGTCCCCAGCACATGGCCATGAGCATCCACACCCAGCTCTGGAGTGAAACCTCCACATCAGCAACTACCGCCTGGCTTCAGCTAAAATTCCTGGCGATGATGGATAATAAAACCAGGGTGAACGCTGTCCCATGAGCTCATCGTGCTGTCATTTACATTTCCTATCTGTAATGGCACGGGAAGGCTTGCAACCAGGACAGCCTCGGCCAGCTCCCACTCGAAGCCTCAAAGGGATTTTGCTCACAACAAAATTATTTATCAAAACCAGTTTTCTCCTATTTTATTTTTTTTCCTACTTGGGCAGGAAAACGCAGCTCTCTGACCCACAAAACTACCCTGCAGCCAGAAGACTGACTGCAGACCTGAGCAGGACCGGTTTTCCTTTCTGCTGCCACCTCTCTCCGTGGTGGCCACGGCACCATACGCAGAGCCTGGGTGAGGAGTGGGATGCGAAGCCTGGCTCGGTTTGGCTCAGCTCAGCCCGTCTCCCCTTGAAACCTGTTTCCCCCAAAGGTACCACACTGGTTCCAGCACCCTTGGGGACACACCAGCACCCTTCAAAGAGCCCTTCTTCCCCTCTAAGCTGTGCTGCCAGCTCGGGAAACTGAGGAATTCAGCCCAACAGGAGCCTGTTTTCTCCCAGAATAAACTGTAAGGAAATAAAAGATACTGAAGCGCTCACCAGGTTAGGGTACCTCTGCTCCGGCGCTAACTGGGTGCCGCGGTCCATCCCCACGCTGCCCGCTCCCCTGCCCGACAGCCACCCGCATTGTTAACAGCCTGGTAAACACGGCCCGTTGGTTATTACAAAGATGCCAAAACCTTACTACTTCTTGTTCCTTCCAGTTAATGTACCATAGCCGAGGATGAATTGCTATTACAAGGAACTAAAAATAAAAATGTTTCAGAGGCCGTAATTGGCTTGTCTTGTTGGGCTTTTTAAAGAGCCAAAGTACCAGTTCCAGGCTATTAGCCCTAAGGTTGTAGGAGAACGGTATAAAATATTTCTTCATTAAAACCCTACCTTCTCCATAGAGGTGTTTTTCTTTAGGGTTTTTTTTCCCTCTTTTCCTTCTTCTTTTTTTTTTATTCTTTTCTTTATAAAAGACGTCTGTTATCAAATAAGCTTTAGTTAAAAGAGGGCTTCGAAAGCCCAGAGGTGATATAAATAGACGGGGCTCGGTGCAGCTGGAGAACCAGCCAGAGCCTTCACTCATCTATTCAGGTCATTTTTCCTCAAAACTTACATAATGTTTTTCAATTGTGTCTGTAATCTTGGGCCGTTTTTAATAATCAGCACCAAATCTTGTGGTCCTCAGTGAGACAGGGCTCTGTGCCTGCAAGCACCCAACCCACTGGCACAGGACGGGGACCGCCACCAGCACAGGCTGCAAACCCGCTACGAGGCAGCCGGGGTGCCCAGGCTGCTCCCTGGGATGGGGACTATGTTTTTTTTCTCCTTTTGAGACTCTTTGGTGCTACTTGGTTATTAAGAGCTTTAGTTACCACCATTACTCAGTATCGGCAACAACCATGACAAAACCAAACCTGTCTATTCAGCAAAACCCTTCTTTCGAAAGAAGCAGATGCTCTGCTGAGCAAGGACTTGGCACCAGCCACCCGGATGACGATGGTGACGATGCACCAGCAAAACAACAGTAATTTATGGTCACGACTTTAGAATTGGCTGCAAGTCCTGCTGCTGGCAGAGCCCGCTCCAACCGAGGGGAGCATCTCGGGGCTGCCCTCGCTCTGCTGCAACAACGGCGCGGAGCAGCACAGCATTAAAATAAATAATAATATCAGTAGTGATGATGACCAATCTCTAGATAACACCGTAGAGCCAGGGAAGCTCAGCAGAAACATTATAACAGCGCCTTTCACTCCCTGCTTCTGCGCACGGAGAAGGACGACACGTCTCTTTGTGAAACAACAACCCAACGGGTATTTACTACTTTGATTTTGTGATTTGAAGGCTGCTGCTAGAAGGCTATTTCTGTGAGGTGCAATTGCTATTTTTTGATAGTGTCTAGGCAATACCTTGTTAAAAAGGGCAAAACAACAGTTATTAATTACCCTAATTAACCCAATTCATAAGACACATTTGTGTGGCTGTCATGACAACTGCTTTGACTAACTTGCCAAGAATAGCTTAGCTGTCCATTCAAATAAATCCCTGATAATTACTAGTCTAGTTTACTGGGCTTCTGTGATAATAATAATTAGTGCTACTGTACAAAAGGTCGTGCTAAACAGTTTATGAATGATGCATTTTGCACAGTGATTACATGAGTCACGCGGCATCCAGCAAATGGACACAGACACGTTTCCAACGTGGCAAGATGTGATTAGATGGGAGTCTGCGGCCGCTCTGCCTGCAGACAGCATGGTGGCTGAGAGGGAGAAGTCACTAAGGTTGGAGGAGAAATAACCGAGGAGAAGTTGGGTGAAGCTGGGACAGCCAGGGACCCGCCTCCTCAACAGCCAAGGTGTCCATCCGTCTGTCTGTCCAGCCATCACAAGCCAGGAGCTGGTCCTCTACTTCTAATGAAGACACTAGAGTCACCAACAAGCTTCCAAGCCTGACCTGTCACATCTTGCTATCTCACTCTCCACCTCAGTTCCCTCCCCGTCAATGACCAACCATCACGGGTCACCTCTCTGCTTTTGGCGTACTTCCTCATCATTAGGTTACAGAATCGACCCCAAAAGGGAGGCCAGGTCACCAAAGGCAACGTGGGCTGGGGGTGGGCAGCTCCAGCCCTTTCTGTCTCCACATCTGCAGGAGGAGACCCTCCAGCCTGCGGTGTGGGTCTCCCCATGAGCAGCTGCAGCTCTGGCACATCCCGCGGATGCTGGCTGTCCTGGGCAGCAGGCATCGCTCAGCCCACCATCGCTGCTCCTGGGGCTGCTGCAGGCACGAGAAGGAAGGGCTACGTCCCCCAGTGCCTTCCTGCGCTCCTGATGTGGCTGCGCTTTCCTTCACCTCCGCTATGGGAAGTCCGGGCCCATCAAATGCCATTTTCACTTTGCTGAGGTTTGCAGGCGAAAACTGATCCCTGGGCTTCCCTCTGGCTGCACCTACAGAGGCGAGGGAGGATGGGACAGCGATGCCACCCATAATGCTGCAAAACCCTGCAAAAGCCAGGGGCAAGCAGGGCAGTGGGGCAGGGACGGAGGCAGCACACTCACATTTAATACAGAGGACAGCTGTCAGCTCCGTAGAAATCTATGAAATTACCCCATTTAGAATAAATTCTGATTAAATACCACATATGGTCCTTATTGTCCATCCTTTGTTACCTATCAGAAGAGGCATCTGTATGGAAGCAGGGTCTTAATCTGCAAATATTTGTCTGCTACAGCACTCTCCTCCCTCACCCCCACTTGAACTTGCAATTATTCTTATTGATTGACTTTAAGAGAGCACCATGCACATGCCTCGAGCTGCCACGCACCGAGCAAACAAGGGAGCAACGCCAGGCTCCGCTGTAATCATTACCGGGGCGAGCAATTGCCCTGTCACACATGGCAGGTTATGGCTTCAGACTGGAGGCAGCAAGGCCAGATGAACGCTTAAAATGTCGTTACAATGTGAAAAGCGAGGATTTAGAAATGACACCTCCTTTCTCAACAAATCTGTTCCCAGAGCATCTCCCAGCTTCGCTGAGATTTCATCTCCTTAAGCCTGAAGCGCCAGCGCAGCCCTTGGAGGGGGCACATGGGCTCGCATCCTCTTTGCATACCAAAACAAGCTCTGATGAGGACGTCTTCGATCGGGGGTAGATGGATTTGAGGTCTCCAGAAGGAGAAGGCTGAAGCCTGAGCACAGGCTCACCTGCCCATCACTCGCAGCCCCGGCCAAAAGCACATGCTAGAAGATGATGTGCTTCTGTGAGACCAACGAGGAGAAATGAGGGAATCCTGATGCCAAGCAGAACCTTCCCCAGTTTTCCCAAGTGAAGTTTGCAGCTCAGTTCAATATGTTAGTGCCTAATGAAGGTTTCCCCCATATTCTGCAGGGTATAATCATTCTCCTCCTAATGAGGATGTGTTAATGGCATATTAATGCTGACAACAACTAAGTGCGGAGAACACGAGATGAACATATTCCAAAATACGTCTTTTTTTTCCCGAACAAAGGAATCCATGGCACGGCTGAACGAGCCCCAGCCCAGTGGGAGCCCATGGCTCCCACAGGGATGCTGCCAGCTCTGGTCCTGGGCTGCAGAGTCCATATGGGACCACGGCTTTGGTCTCTCACTAGCCCAGCCCCTGCAATTAATTGACGTACAGGGAACAATCTCAGCCCGAGCGCGGTGTTTCCCCCCCAGACAGGGGACAGAGGCACAGCAAGGGCTGAACAAGAAAGCAAAGGAACCGCTTGCAAACGTCTGGAAAAGCATTTCACCAGGCAGACAGGTCGGGATGCTGTTTCTAAGCCAACAGCCATGTGGATTTGATTACTAAATGTCACTGAAGTTGGGTTCCTGCCAGAGCATCCAGATGTGAATCTGAATATGAAAAGTCCACGAGGGAGCAGGTGACGGGAGTTGCAGGCGCAGGCACCGAGCCCCCATCCCGGTGCTGGTGTCCCAGCCCAGCTGCGTTTGCATGACCAAGTTTACAGGAGCTCACGGGCATGGAACAGAACACACATAAAATGGGTGTTATTCCATTTTTTCATCTTCATGTGTGAAAACACACACGACAAAACCCCGACGGCTCCCCAAAAGCAGCATCGATCTGCCCGGCGGGTGTGCTGCCCACCGCAAGGCACTGCAGGATGGTGCAGAAGCCTCAGTCCCCAATGGCCCAACTCCTGTGTGCTCCCACCAGCGCATACATTTAGATTTCCAGGTCGATAATCAATGCTAGAATCAATAACAGGGAATTTAGCTACATTATAAAAACAGTAAAATCAGCCAATACTGAGAAATGACTATTGAGTCCTGTGTTTGCTGTACTCACTTAGTCTAATAATGGTGAATGATATTTTCCAAGTCCATTATTCAGCAATAAAACCACCGAATTATTTGATTTCTTTCTAACCTTTATGATTCTAAGCACTCCTTTTGACCCAGATTGAATGAGGCAACATCTGCAGAGCCTTTCACAAAATTGTACTCAGCGTGCACTACTGCAGGTCCGCTGCCAAAGATAAATGTTATTATTTTAAAGCCATCATCCTCCTAATAGATGAGCAAACGCGCAGCATTAGCATAGCCTGCAGAGCTGGAGCGCGGGTGAGAAAATGCCAGAGGGTTTTTGCTTAATGGAATTTTACATACCTGACTTAGGATGGGTTAATGCAATCCACCAACACGGGAATTTTAAAACCTGCCCTGTGGCATACACCTGCCATTACAAAAGACAGTCTAATCCGACAAGCTCCAGATCCCCAGGAGAACCATGAAGGATTCACGTCCAGATCTCCAGTGGCCAAAAGGGCGTCAAGACAAGGACCTCGCCTACACAGCTCCGACGCACACAGACCTGCACTATTACTCACGGACCGACACGATGAACCGGTGTAGGGAGGAGGAGCGGCCGGGGTTACCTGCGGTGCGCTGAGCGTTGCCATCAGAGGAGGTATGCAGGGCAGGACCTGTGGTGAACGTCTGTTCGCTGCAGCATTAGCACTCGCCGCGCTCAAACCTTCACCAGCCTCATGAGAACCCACCATAATTCCTCTTTAAACAGGGAATCACTCTGAGGCTAAGCACTAATCACTTGTCCAGCTGACATAAGCCATTACTTCACTCCTAATTTAGACTAGAAACTAGAGGGAGGCACTGAAGCAACGATGCTGTGGTCCCTTCCCCAGCAAACCCTCCAACGGGTGCCACAGGCAAGCTCCCAACAGAACAGTGAAACTGGGAGCCATCAACAGCCTCAATTTCCCTTTGCTGAGTCCCAGGCAATGCTCTCCTGAGGATGGTGGGGACTGGGAGCACAGGAGACCCCAGGAGACAACCCAAACCACAGCCCTGCAAGGGTAGCACTGCCTGCAGAGCACCCCATCCATCACCAATTCAGAGCATGCTCTAATTTAAATTATAATTACACTTATAAGTACACAGATTACAACTATTTATGCTACAAATAAGACCATCCTGTATTTTAATTAACAGAAAATGATTGGAACTCAACTATAGCCTCTACTGGGAACAATATCTAATCATTGAAGCGAAGCTGTGCCCAACCCCATAGGCAGCGTGGCAAGGAAGGGGGAGTGGGCAGGGCTGGGGGTCCCCCATCCGAGCCCTCACACGAGAGCAGGAGCTGCTGTCAGAGAGGGTGAGAGAGGCAAGAGGTCTCCCAGGAGAGATGGAGGGCTCATCGCTGGAGAGCCTGGAGGCAGAACCTGTGGATGGAGGCAGGCAGGGGACAAAGGGCAGGCAGGGCTCTGCCCTTGCTGGCTGGTGGGAATTTAGGTCATTGCTGAGCAGGACAGTGAGGGCAGCAGCCCCAAGACCCGAGAGGGCACCTGGCTGAGGAGCTTCTCTGGCTCAAAGCCCTCAGGAGGGACTTCAGGAGGTGGCAGCTGGAAAATATGGCACTTCCACAAAGCCGAGCAGATGCACATAAGGTTATTCAAAGGCTACGAGCGCTTGGCCTTAGCGATGCCTTTGCATGCAGCGTGTGCTTTACGCAAAGCAAACGACAGGGAGAAACCACAGAGTTCAAATGGCTCAGTACAACAGGAGTTCACTTGGGAACTGCTATAAGAAAGGCAGTAAGTAGCAGGCAAGACCATCCTTTTGATGGAATTTAAAAAGAACTTACTAGAAATCTTTCCTAATTTAAGGGAAAAATCTTATCTGCCATGTAAACATAGTTGCAGGAGGTTTTTTTTTTTTTTTGTAGACTCAACTATGCACCGGAAATTCAAATTTACTTAAAGAAAAACAAGACAAACCTCTCTACTTTCAGTAAAAGTGAACCATAAAACCCAAACCAGCAGCATAAAGCCAAATGAGATATATATATATATGGTTATATGACATTATATATGTATTTACATAATTAGGCAAAACATGTAGTAATTCTGTGCATATTTTTATATGCTTATAAATATACTGTGTATATCATATAGCGTACGGTGTATAACAGATGATACATAAGATATAATATACACTATGTAATATATAACGGTCTAATCGTATCCATGTTGAGCTCTCTAGGTCTTGCCATCAGAGGGGAGAGTTTTTTCCTGTTAAATACAGCTTGGCTACTGCCGCTACACCCCAGCCCCAATTACTCCACGGCCCCTTGCAGCAAAGTCCCTTGGGTCCACCCAGCCGGGACCCCACTGCGGGCTGGAAAACCCTGGGAAAACCCAAAACGGTGCCGGGACAAGGTCGCAGCATACAAACCACACATGGTTTAGTGGTGGGCTTGGCGGTGTTAGGCTTACAGTTGGACTCAATGCTCTTTCCTAACCTAACTGCTCCTGTGATGGTGAGGAGCCAGAGCGTGTGGAACTCAGGGCTCGCCTCTGACGCAGCGCAGCGAGCGTGGCCGTCAGCAAGGGACGTGGTTAAACGTGAATGGGAGCTGGCTTATTTCTCTCTGTTGCAAGGTATTGAAATGAATTTTCCCAGGCGGAGAGCTCGGGGCGGTTACATTAGGAGATGTGTAATTTGGCTGGGCTGACCTCGCAATGGAATAGAAAGCTGCTGATTTCCATAACGTCGGCCTCCGACGCTCAGAGGTCAGGGAACATGCAGCGATACACAAAACGCTTTGGGAGTAGTTAAGCCGAGGGATTTGCCGGGACTCACGGTTCCAGGGCACGTTTGGAGTGAGTCGGGGGAGCACCCAGGTGGTTTGGGGTTCCCACCCCTCCAGCTCTGGTCCCCAGGAGGTGCCGCCAGCTCCCAGACAGGGATGCAGGAACCGCAGAGCCCTGACCTGCGCTTACCCATGGCAGTGCGCATCGCAGGCACAAAAAAGTGCTGAGTTACAGTGACCTCCCAAGGAGAAAACAAGACTGGCAACGCTTGCTGCGAAATCAGCCTTCTGACTAGTCAAACATCACCGCTGATAATGCTTTAATTATTATCTCTGCTGAAAATAAGCCTTATTTCAACAGCCTGGCATGCCTCAACACCGCAAACTTTCTCCGGGTTGGAAATTATCTCTTTTTTTTTCCTTTTTTTTCCCCGGCTCTATACACAGTATTACTCAGAAGCAAGCCAAATCCCTTCCAATTATGTATCCTGACGTTTCCCCAGCGTTACACTAAAGCAAGGCCCTTCACTTCTAAATGGCATGGTTTATAACAAATTGTCTGTTATACCAGACAGAAACTGATTTCCCCAAACCCAGCATATTAAAGCGAGTACATTCATTCTGGTTGTAACACACAAAATGTGATTATAACAGACACTTTGGGGGCTTTTTAAGGCTAGCGGAGAAGAGGAGGATAAGCTGGAGGGGAAGAAAGAATTGACAAGTAGAGAAATGACAGAGAAAGAGGAACAGCCATGCTGATTTCATTTCTTACAAAACAAAAATCTTTGTGTGTTGGAGAAATGGGCTTTAGTTAACACCGCCAGATAGCCAGAGCAAGAACTGCCCGTGCCGCCTGAAAGGAAAATTGCTCTATTGTGCTTAGAAAACCATTTCCTGCAGTGAGGAGAACGCTTTCCAGGTAGTAAAAAGTCTATCTGAAACCAACAGGGTCTTATCCTCAACTGTTGCTCGGTCACATAATCCCCACTGCTACGAGGAGCCCAAACGAAATCAGTGTGAGTGCGGATTCCGTGTGGAGTGTATCAAGGTTGGGGGATTAAACCAGGATTATCAGTAAAACCAGTAATTCCCCATCTTACTGATGGTGGCCACCAGCTCAGGAGGCAGCAGATCACCACGGCCACAACCTCCCCGGTGCCGGGGCCAGACCCAGTTCTGGGAGCTGTCGGGCACACGGGTCCCCATTGGACTCAAGTCCTGCTGCATCAGTGGCTGCTCCACCTTGACCTTCTCCAGTGGGATCTACCAAAGCAACATCAGAGCAAGGCCATCCCTGACCCACACCCTGCTTACGGTGTAACAGCAGCGCTGCTGCTTCCCTCCCTGTCTCTGCCATGACGGAGGCATGCCGGACCCCCACGGAGAGTCAGTCCTGAACCTCCATGCTAATTCCACCTTTGGACGTCCAACCTCTCAAACAAGGCTTGCCCGCTCCCATTTCACACCTCCTCACCTCTCTCATCCTGTGTCCTGCCAGGCACTGGCCACCACTGTGGCCCCAGGTGAGACAAGGGGCAGAGCAAGCTGCCATGTCCTCGGGGATGCTCCTCGTCCCCGGGCAGCACACAATGCTGGAGCACCATTTCCCAAAGTGGCACAGATTTTGGACACGAAACTGACTCTGAAATGCAGAAACAGCCATTACACGCCCATTGTTTTCTTTTAAAACCATGAAGTCAAAATCCGGGCATGTAAGTGTTACCCAAGGGTGGCTGCTCTACATGCAAGTCGTGTCCCGGGGATCCCAAAAGGCTCGGCATTCAGACCGGTTTCCACGCCACCCCAATGCAACGTGCATTTTTATCAAGGAAGCTGCCTAATGGCTCCTATTAATTTTGATTTCTAAACTCCTGGTACAGCTTCCAGTAAAATACATGCAAAACCTGACAACAAGCCCTTTTGGTTTCTAAAGCTGACTTCTCCTCCGGCTCAGCATGAAGAGAAAAAAGCCCTGGGCAGCAGCAAAGCCTCTGACCGGCAATGCCCTTGCAGCTCCAACATGTCCCACTCTCCCTCCTGCAAACCGAGCCAAAATACTAACAGGGGCCAAGCCTCCCGCTGCCAGCCACGATCACCAGAGCTGCTCGCAAACGCTTTTTGCCATCTCTGCCTACAGCCACAATGATGCTAAAAAGGTGCAGGCAGGGGTCCCTGTGTGGCACCCCAGCACCCAAGGGAGCACCGAACCCCAGTGGGGCCAGAGCTCTCCTGGGACATCCCCCGCCACCTCCCGATGCTCTCTTAGCCACCGTGCCCTGGCTCAAGCAGAGCCGGCAGTCCAGCCCAGCCACCACCCAACGGCAAAAGCTTTTCAAGGGTCGTCTCAAACTTTCTTTTGCATCCTCAGAGTGGGGTTGCAGCCCCCACAGACACCACTGTTTAATCCTTTCTGGATCAGCTGGGAAAGGTGGGGAGCACTGACGAACCCAATTACCGCCGGCACAGCACGGCACTGCCAGCTCTGAGCCCTGCCACCGCATGTACCACTGCCACGGCACGGGAGGAAACGTTTCCTGAAGCTCCACAAACAACCCATCCCTGGGGACTTTTATTTCAAGGTTCCTGACTGCTAAAGTAAATGAGCCTCACGTTAAAGACCAGTTACATCGCAAACTCGCCGCTGCCAGGACAGCACATGTCTGTACAGGCAATCGCTTAATCCCAGCCATGACCGTCACATGCTAAGCGACACGCCAGCGACACGTTTACCTCTGTATTTCATCTTTATCAACCGATGCTTTGCCTTCCCATCAGGAAAAGTCACTCCAAGGTGGAGCAGCAGCGATACCTCCCCGATGCTGACACCTCGTAAAGACTCCCAGGGGAAACGCCGGCAGCCTTGTCACTGGAGGCGACTCAAACCAGCTCAGACAAAGTCCCGCTGGATGCACTGCAGGGAATGTTTTAGCTCTGGAAGCTCTGGGCAGGAACTGTGTTTATAAGATCAGCATCACCCAAGGTGTGCCAATAGCGTGGCATCGCACTGCAACACCTGCTGAGGACGGTGGTGGGTATGAGGCTGCGGTGCCGCTCCGTGGAAGCACCTTTTATGGAGCGACTGTGCCGCCCTGCGTGCCAGGACAGGGCTGTCACTCCTTTCACACTGAACCTCCTCACCCTCAGAGGTGACCTGGATTTTTAGGAGCCAGTAGAACCCACACCATCAGCAAGATAACTTCTCTTGCAACAGCTGGAAGCAAAACACTGGGACTCTGCCAAACAACATAGAAGTTCCCACCCTAAACCAAACTTCCAAGCAGCTTCCAGTTGGGATTTCTCCTCCCCGTGCCCCAGCCCTGCCCTTTTGTCCAAAAGCATCCCAAGGGAGCAAGCAAGGTCCCGGCCAGGACATGCTGCTTTCCTGGACAGCACCCATCCAAGAGCTGCTGGTCCCTTAGCAGGACTGGAGAGCCATCAGCTGTCCCCTGCAGGCTCACGGGGCTGTTGGAGGGCATGTTTTAAGCTGACACTCCACGGCACTCTTTACAAGAGACAAATTTATTTCTCCAGGCAAGGTACCAGCTCTTCACAGTGCATCACACCTGCATGAGTGACAGAGAAATGGGGCAAGCTGGAGCCACAGGGAGAAGCAGCAGCATCCCAGGTCCCCCACATGAGGGTGCACAAGGCAGTGGGGGTCTTTGGAAAGCACATGCTGCCAGACCCCAGGCTAACCGCTGTGTCGAGGAGGAACATGGACAGCACTGCCTTCTGCCCGCAGCTGCTTGGTGACTTTATCAACTGAGCTATGATGTTCCTGATGGTCCTTCCCTCCTCCCCGGCGCTGCAGACCTCCCGCTGCCAGCTAATGCCAACACGTGATAGATTTTATGACTGAATTTTGCCTGTGGCAGTGAATCACAGGCTGACAGTGCTCCACTGCTCAGCGCACGTAGCAAGGCATCAGCCAGAGATGTGCTCGAGACCCTTCTCCAAAGGACACCGCTGCAGGAAGGCAGGAATTCCTAAGGGACCACTGTCCCCCAGCATCCCAACAGTGATGGTCACCCACAACCTTGGGATGTGTCCCCCAGGCAGCTGGGCACCCTGAGCACCAACTGGTACTCCACAAAGAGCACAGGCAAACCTGAGCATCGATGGAGATCCCCTCACAGATGAAGGGTCGTGTTTCCCAGCCCCGGCCTGCCCAGGCACAGCGCAAGTAGCAGACGACTTTGGCAGCAGCGCTTCTGCCTTACGTGACCAGAGACAGGCTTATCCCAAAGTCTCCTACCCAGACTCGGATGCAATGTCCTTCCCTCTCCCCATCAGGCATTTGCGAGAAGAGCCTGTTCAGCTCTGTGGCTGGACACATGCAAGTAGCATATATGAGTGCTTTTATCCAGGTCATTCCTGTTCAGTTACTGCTAAGAAAGTCTTACTACAGCTCCTACACCAACAGCGGAAGTTAAATCGAGCTTTAGCTCTCCGGACCAGTGCTGGGTCACTCCCGCTGTACCCTCCCAAACACAGGCAGGCTCCCGGCCCCGCAGCTGCAGGCAGCTGGGCTGGGTTGTGCTGGTGACCCCGTGCAGAAGTTGCCTTCTCACAGCACCTCCAAGGGTAACCTTGAAAGGACGATGCCGCACGGCGAGGAGCTTACACACGTGAGGGCAGGAGAGGCTCAAAGCGTAGGCTGGGCAGAGGAAAGCTAAGTGCCCACAATCTGTCAAGGAGACCCCGATAACCCCCTCCTGACTATCCAGTCATTAAAAGCTGCTCCTCTGCTTTGAGCGACCAGCATTTGGGCTGGAAGTACTCCAAAACTGGGCCAACGCCAGTACATGACCTCTCCAGAGCTGGTTCTGTAGCCTTAGTGGAGGTTAAACACCAGGATTCAACAAGCATTTTGCCCATACAAACGCTACAGGATCAGGCCCACCAGCACCAGCCCTTCTCCAGCAGCCCTCGCAGGGGGTCGGGTTCTGCTCTCCATAGAGCAAGTATAAATCTGAAGCAACTCCACCGTCTTCAGGAGCATCACTTTGCATTTACACCAGTACAATGAACGCAAAACAGAGCAAGCCATAAATATTTCAGCTGCTTTTCCAGCTTTGTTATCCTGTTCAAAGCAGGAAACATGACAAACCTTTGATTGTTTTGCTTAATACCAAACAATAATTCAAAGAGAGACAAACAAGCAACATTAAATGACGCCTGTGATGTACAGGAAAGCCGATGAATTAGAAGAACCTGATGAGGATGGTGTGGATTGGAGCAGCCCCTTTCCCTGCCTTCAGCAGGTACCGCGAATCCCTCCCATGCCGGCCGGCGCGCGCCCGTTGTGCACGGCGGGGGGACAACACGGGGCCAGGCGTGCAGGAGGTCACACCGGGGCACCCTGCACCGCCTTCGCCCCAGCACGGCCCGCTGCCTCCAGAGCAACAGCCGCCAACACAACCCTCAACAGCCTTTTAAAAAACTCCTGTGGAGGCAGTTAGTGTCTCCTCCCTTGAGCATCGCCACACTCAAAATCCCCTCGCAAAGCAGCCGCCTCCAGCCTCCTGGCAGTGCAGAGGCAGCCTGGCCTGGCCCGCTCGCACCAGCATCCCCACCTGGGCATTTCTGAGGGTCTCTGCAGCATCTGGGGGTGAAACATCCACCCGAGACCATGTGTCGGGACTGCCCCAGGCCCTGCAAGGTGGGTGCCCGCCGCTCCCCCGCTGCCAGTGCTCCATCACTCCCTTGCCCTGGGGTGTCCAACACACAAATACCACCACTGCCTGTTTGCTCATAATTTCAGCAGCACTTACACCAACAGACCCACACACCTCGGTCCGCGTGCAAACCCGTTACCGGTGTCCCAGAGACGTGGGCTGCGTGCCCGCACTCACCTCCGGCAGCGGCATCCCGTTGATGATGAGGTCGGGCTGCTGGGGGCTCTGCCCTGTGAAGGTGTGATGGTAGATGTGGTTGGAGCCAGCATTCCTGTTGTTCTGGCTCTCCACATTGAGGAAGGTGCTTTCGGAGCGGCGGCAGCCCAGCGGCAGGGTCTGCTGGTGGTAGTCGAAGTAGTTGAGGGATGAAGTGAGAGAGGAGCAGCTCACAACGTTCATTTTATCCGTCTCTTCCACGTCCCGCGGTACCAGGCGGATATCATTCTTGCTGATCTTCTTTTTCTTGCTTGATTTCTTTTGATGCCCATAGGAGTATTCTGCGATTCTGGGGGACAGAATGAGAATGAATAGCTGAGAGCATCCCGAACCCTGCCCCGCTAAATACACCGGCAGAAACCCGGAGGGCTTGGCCCCCATCTCCGTGTAGGCTTCTTAGTCATGCACATTACGTCATGTTTTGGGTCTGGTGGCACGACATGGTCTTTAGCTTATTTTCATATCTCTAATGCCTTCAGGTCAAATATGACAAATAATAGGCAGGAAGAATGCCTCTGATTTTTTCTAGTGTTTATAATTGCTGATATTTAGTTACTAGGAGTAAAGTCCAGCCTGCAGAAGAGAAAAATGGAGATGTTAAAATCCATGAACTGAAAAGGGTACCTGCATTCATTTCCATGCATAATGAAGATTTTTAAAGTGATTTAATTTGGTCCCCATAATGAAAATTCAAAATGAATAGCAGAGTTTTCTCCCATCTCATTTTCCATAGCAGTAAATAAAGCAGACCCAGAAGCAGTCCTAGCTGGCAAGCTCTGCTCTCTCACACTCCAAAGGCTGTTTGTTTGTTTATTAATGCTTTACCCAAACTGCTGGTGTTTTGACTATCTCCTGATAACACCTGATAACTCAGAATCTTGTTTCCAGCCACGTCCTATTCCTTCCTTCCCCTCTGACACACACACCCCTTTCTGCCAGGAAATGCTTTTGCCTTCTAGAAACTGGAGAACAACAACTGTGTTTTGCAAAGAGAAATGATCCTTTTTGACCTTTTTTTTTTTTCTCCCTGCAGGCTCGGTTTCCTCTGCCTTTCCTTCCCTCTTTGCTTCCCACCTGCCAAAAGAATCAAGCGATGAAGTGCCTCGTTTGCCTTCTGCAAAACACCGCAGGAAAAAGTTCCTGTAAAACACCGCCCGAGCGAATCGTGACAAACACGACTGCACCTCGCATCAACCGGGTGTGCTCGGCTCAGAGGGACTGGGGCTCCTCTTCCCACAGGGAGCAGCGCGGCCCCAGCCAATGCCCCACTGATGGATTTGTGCGTGCACGGCACTGGGCAGCTCGGCGCTACCCAGGGAAGCACATCAAATGCTACCCACAGCCAGAAACACACATCTGAAAGGCAGGAATTTGCTGCTCTTCTTGTTAAGATAACAGCATTTAAAAAAAAAAAAAAAAAATCCAATAGCCGCAGCAGAAATAATAGGGTGAATAAAAAATACAGTTTATCTAGAGAGGCAAATATTGGACAAATATTCCTGCTCCAGAAATCTAATTGCCTGAGCATGAAAATGCCACCAAACCGAACAGCTCTCAAATAACCTCGTGTGCCTCATAAATCAACACATTTTATGAAGTCTGTCCAGCAGCTGCTGTGAAGAACCTCTAAAATAAGGCGCTGCAAAGCCTGAAGGCATGCGCCCAGCGCGGGGAGAGGGTGCCCCACGGTCACGGCCGCTGCTGAGCCTACCTGGTGCTCCTCTACCTCTGCAGCTGACTTCTCCTGCTCTGATGCACACTGATAAAAGCCCGAGCATCCCCCTGAGCGGGCGGATAAATCAGGGGAAGGCAGGGATTTCTGTTGTGCCAACAGTCTATGTGCTGCTGACTCCTCTAACAATGCTTGATGAAGCTTTAATTGTTTTGTTTACCTAAATGTTTTAAGTTTGGCAATGCGAGAGCCCAATTATTTCCCGCAGGCATTCATTTTGCTGTCCTTTCTCTATTGACCAATTATTTAATTAAACTGCACTTCATTAATCCCTAAGCCGTCACAGTAAACCCCGGGCTTATACATACGTGTGAAGCTGTTGGGGGCACCACCACAATGTGATTTTTATCCATTCGGGTCCTATTCTCATTTAATGGGCCGAGCTGGCAAGAAATCTGGTATATGAGCTTTCACTTGAAGCTAGACATCCCATAATACAGCACAGACCGACCTTTATTTGCAGATTATTTTTCCCCCATCAAGCAAAAAGGCTTATAAAGGCACTTTTACGCTGTGAAAACGGGGGATAAAACCCGAACTCGCCGGCATTATTTCCACGTAAATAAAACTTTAAAGCCCGCGCATCCCCCTGCGCCGCAGAATCGCCGGGGGCGAGCGTGCGTTTCCAAGGCAGAGCAAAATTCATTTCCATCCCTCCCCTCTGAAACGACTCGGTGCCGAAGGAATGGAGAAGTCATGGCTATTTCACTAGTAACAGGATTAAACCATTTATGAGGCATTGCAGCTGCTCTTTTATGGCATCTGATTGATATTCATGTGTGGTTAGCATTTGTCTCCTAACTTGTGTAACATAGAGAATAGTAAAAGAGAGACAATAATCGCGGGGCTGTTACATATTCAGGGGACTGGATTTCCCCTATCAGCCTTTCAGCGGCTCCAGGCGTGGGGCTGACCTCCCCACCGGCATTTCGGACCCGAGAGCACGCATCCAGCCAGGGCAAAATAACACGGCGCTGCAAAAATCCTCCCTCGCCCCATCGCTCCCAGCTCACCCGGCCGTGCCGGCTGCCGGAGTGGCCCATCGAGGGGAACCGGGTGATTCTGGCCGCTATTTCAGCCTGTTGGCCCCATTGCCAGCCGTGGCGAGGAGCCGCATCGGGCACACAATGGCTCTTTTGAACGGAGAGCGAGGGCTTACGGGTGCCACCGCAGCCGCTCGCCCCGTCTGCTGCAGGGATGCGGCGGTGGGCTGGGGGGGCTTGCCCCCCTCGCGAGCTCTGGGGAGCTGCTCGGGACGGGGGGGCTGCCCGTGGGGACCAGCCACGTCGGTGTGCAACTGTTCTCCCCTCCTTCTTGCGAGGGAGCGCGTGAAACCAGGGATGCTGCAACAGATTGTCAAGGCGCACAATTAAGTCGATCCGTTACTCGGCACGCGTTTCTGCTCGCCTCCGGAGAAGGGTTTTTAAAGCTTCACAGGAAATTTCCTTAGAGCGATGGGAACCTCACTTTTGCTCCTGAAGCAAATCAAACCCACCCTCCCCGCCGCCACCACCCCGCCCTGAGTATAGAGCAGCAAACGGAAAAGTAACTGATGGCAAGAATCAAAGCAGACGCGGCGGGTGCGCAGCAACACGGCTGGCTTTACCTGCAGTTGTAGGTCCTGATTTCCTTGTTATCCCTTTTGCACTTGACTGCCACGAAGATCATGGTGACAAAAAGAATGGCTGCGATAGACCCCAGGGCGATAATGAAAATCAGGGAGAGGTTAACAGATCCGAGGGACTCCTGGGCATCCAGAGACGGAGACAGGTATATCAAAATCAAGGCGGAAGCCGAGAGGGATGTTTTCCCATGGTCGTGTGCCACCACGATCAGCTCGTAGGCTGTCTTTGCGTTCTCCCCAAAGGCTCTGGTGGTCCTTATCTCTCCATTGACCTGGTCTATCTCAAAAAATCCTCTGTCTCCTTCCACCATTTCGTAGGAAAGTCTGCCATTTTCACCCTCGTCATAGTCGTCTGCCTTGACCACCGTCACCAAGTAGCCGACCCCTGCGTTCCTTGGGATGTACACCTCCGCCGTCCCGTTGACCAGCGGCGGGGCCGTGATCACCGGGGTGTTGTCATTGACGTCCAGGACGATCACCCTGACGGTGGCATTGCTCTGCAGAGAGGGATTACCCCCGTCTTTTGCCAAGACCTTGAACTCAAAGGCCTTCGTCTGTTCATGATTAAAGGACCTCAAAGCATAAATATCTCCAGAGTTGGGGTTGATGGAGACATAGGTGAAGACAGGCATGTCCCTGACTTGGGAGGGCACAATCTGGTAGGAGACACTGCCATTGAGGCCCAGGTCAGGGTCCCTGGCCGAGACTGAGAGGAGGTAGGCGCCCGGCGTGTTGTTCTCCTGCACGATGACCTGGTAATAGGGCTTGGAGAAGTGGGGATGGTTGTCATTCTCATCGGTGATCTTGACAGTGAAGGACTTGGTGGCCTGCAGGGAGGGAATGCCATTGTCCCTGGCCTGGATGGTGAGGTTGTACTGGTCCCTCTGCTCCCGGTCCAGCCGCCCGTCCACCAGGATGGTGGAGAAGCTCTCATACTCCTGGAGCCGAAAAGGCACGTTGCCCAGGAGCTTGCACTGCACCCGCCCGTTGGCCCCAGAGTCACGATCCGAGACGCGCACCAGGGCGATGACGTACCCTGGTGGGGCGTTCTCGCTCACCTCCACCAGTTCGCTGTTAACAGAGAGCAAGTTGATGAGAGGCGGGTTGTCGTTGGCATCCTGGACGCTGATGGTCACTTTGCAATGAGCAGGGATGGAGTTAGGCCCCAAGTCCTTGGCCTGCACGTCCAGCTCATAGACGTGACCCTCCTCGTAGTCAATGGCACCACTCACCGTGATGAGGCCACTCTGGGGGTCGATCTGGAAGAGCTCCCGGGCCCGCTCAGAGACGTAGCTGTGGAAAGAGTAGAGGACCTGACCATTGGTGCCCTCGTCTGGGTCGGAGGCATTGAGACGGATGACCGGGGTACCCAGAGGGGCGTTTTCAGGCACGCTGACAGTGTAGGCCGGCTCCTCGAAGAGTGGGTTGTTGTCATTGGAGTCGATGACGCGGATGCTGAGCTCCACCGTGCCAAAGTTGGGTGGGTCACCACCATCCAGCGCCGTGATCACATAGCTGTAGTGGGACTGGGTCTCACGGTCCAGGCTCTTCTCCACCACCAGCTCGGCAAAGCGGGACCCATCGCCCCGTGTCTTGGTCTCCAGCCCAAAGAGGTCATTGGGGGTGATCTCATAGCTCTGCACACCAAAGCTGCCCGAGTCTGGGTCGTAGGCACTCTCCAGTGGCACACGGGTGCCAGGGCTCGCCGTCTCCGAGATTTCCAGCTCGATCTGGTCGGTGGGGAAGCTGGGCGCATTGTCATTGAGGTCCTTGATCTCCAGCTTGATCACGCAGATCTCCATGGAGCTGGACATCACCTCCAGTGAGATGACACACTTGGGGCTCTGCCGGCACAGCAGGTCCCGGTCGATCTTCTGCTTGGTCACCAGCAGCCCTGACCCAGGGCTGATGTCCACCAGGTGGGGGGCTGAGTTGGAGACCACCCGGAAGGCAGTGGGCTGACGGGGGTCCAGCACGAAACCAGCGTCCCGGGCGTCCTTGGCGACGTTGGCAATCACCGTGCCGGCCCGCTGCTCCTCCTCCACCGAGTACTTGAGGTTGACGAGGGCCCCGGCGCCGGCCCACAGCAAGGTGGCACCCAGCAGCGCCGGGAGAGCCCCCATCGCCCTCTTCGGCCGCCCCGCCGCGCCGCGCCGCGCCCCGACGGCCGCTGGCCGCCCGCCTCAGGGGTCCGCCACCCTCATGCGGGCAGAGCCTGCCGGGCTGCCCCGGCGGCGGACAGGCGGGCGGGAGGGTGCGGGCACCGGAGCCGCGGTCCCCCGCGCCCACGCCAACGCCGCCCGCTCAGGAGCTCCGAGCCGGTGGCGCCGCGGATGGGCCGGGCATGGCGTGCGACAGCTGGAGCTGGAGCGAGGTGCCGAGCGGTGCCCGAGTCGCGCCGAGCCGAGCCGCGCCGCGCCGAGCCGAGCCCGCTCCCGCCGGCGCTCGCTGCGGCGGCCGCACGCCACTGCCCGCAGTCCGGAGCGCCGGCGGGCGGCGCGGGGGCGGGCGGCGCGGGGGCGGGCAGTGGTGAGCTGCGGCCAATGGGCGCTCGGAGGTGGAGCCGGCGCTCCGCGCCGCCACCAATGGCGCCGCGTCGAGCCGCGCTGCCGGCCGGCGGGGCGGGGCCGGGGCGGGGCCCGCCGGGCAGCGCGGCCGGGAGCGGGAGCGGGGCGCGGAGCCGCGCGGAGCGGCGTGGGGTGGCTCCGCCGCGCCGGAGCCTGTTGTCCCGCGGCGCCGAGCCCGCCCCGGTGCCCGCGAGCTGCGGGCACTCCGGCGCTTTGGGGCGACGCGGCAGCCGCTGCGCGGCCGCGGTCACCGGCGGTTCTTCCTTCAGCGCCGCGGCGTCCACAGGGCGGCGGCGGGCTCCTGCGGGCCTGTTCAGTCGCTTTCCCTCTGGGGCGGGAGTGAGCCCGCCCCACTGTGCCTGCACCGCACCCCGCCCCGCCGGGCAGGGACCCCCGGGAGCCGGCGAGGGACCTGGGTCCGCCAGGTTCTCCGGGGCGGCTCCAGCCCCGGCAGCGCTCGCTGCTTTTTATTGGGGAAAGCACCGTCTTCTCTTCAAAATGAAATAAAGCGTCCATTGTCCCTGTGCCGGTGCCTTACCTCGGGGTTTCCGCGCCCGCCACTCAAGTTCCGGGGGTCTGATTAAAGGGGACACTGGGAAGATGTCGCCGTGCCTCGGGCGCGGGGCCGGTGCTGCCCCCGGCGGGTTGCGGGCGCGCTGCCGCCCAGAGCAGGCGGGGCGCTCCGGCGCTGGTGGCGCTCAGGATGGAGCCCTTCGGCTGCAAACTTTCAGACCCGCCGTTCCCACCACCTCCCCCCACCTCGCCCCGAGGTTCAAGGAGCCGGGTGCCGGCGCGTCCCTGCGGCAAACCGCCCCGGGAGCCCGCCGGTCGATAGCGGCGAGCCGGCGCCGCGGTGGGGAAGGCAGCGGGACGGGGTGCCCGGCCGGAGCTGCCACGGCACAGGCCCCGTCGGGGCGGTGGGCAGCGGGAGCCGACACCTCGCATGTGCAACGAACCCCCGGGCGCGACCCGGGCACCCTCCGCGGCCCCGGCCCCGGCCCCGGCCCCTCCCCGGCCCGGCCGCGCCGTCGGGCCCCGCCGCGCCTTTCCAGGCACAAGGGCACCATCTAGCGGCCGCCGCTAGGAGTAGGAGCGGTGGGGACCGGACCGGCCCACGCACGGCGGAGCCGGGAACCCGGGCGGCCCTGGGTGGCACCCGGCTCCCCTCCATCTGCCCGGTGCGTTGTCTCGACGGCTCCGGCTCGGCACGGCCGCCGGGCCACCACCCGCCAGACGTGCCCGCGGAGGATGGCCGAGACACCACCCCGTCCACGGACACCACCCCCACCAGGGGACGCAGTGCCCCAGGACTCCCCGGGGATGCCCCCTGCTCCCCGGGGAACACGGGAGGGACGCAGGGTCCCGCTGCTCCCCGCTGCCGTGTCCCGGAGGAGCGGGAGCACACGCCAGAGAAGAGAAGAGCCTTTGCCAGCAGCGTGGGTCACCGTGACCCGCGGGAGAGTGGCGGGGGGACGCAGAGAGGCAGCAGGTGGGGACGGTGCGAGCAGGTAAACCCTCTGCCGCCGCGTCTGCGAAGCCTTCCTTGGAAAAATTAATTCTGATGACTTGAACTGCGCCATGTGGATTGAAAACCTGGCTGAAGGATCATAAACAAAGGGTAATTAGAAACAGGGGGAGTGTTTATGGGGTACTGGAGGGATCTAGGTTAGGTCGGCTCTCATTTAATACCCTCATTAATGACCTGGAAAGAGGGAGTAAACTGCACATTAATGAATTTGGCAGATGATGCTATATTGGGAGGTGCTGTGAGCTCCAGCAAGCATCGAAAATTAACACAAAAAGGGCCTAGTGAGATTAGAAACATGGGCAGGAAACAGCAAAAAGAGCCTTGGACAAATGTAAGCGAGTACAGCTGGGACCAAATGCAAGTCTGAGCCACAGCAGAAGGGACAACGATGGCTGAGCCAAGCGCCGGAGCCAGAACAATGCCCCAGTGAAGGGCCTGGGGGACAGCGAGGGAGCCCAGGAGGCTGCTGTGCATAAGGGCAGCAGGGAGGGATCCGCCGCCGGTGTCTGAGGGTGGCATGGAGGTGCTGGGAGGCTCAGGTGCGGCCGGAGCACAGAGCTCCCGTGGCACATGGATGCGTTGGTGGCGGTTCAGAGGGAAGGCACACAAATGATCAAAGGCACGGAGAGACTGATTTCTGAAGGAAGATTAAAAGGCTTAAATATATATATTGCTTGGCTAAGAGCTGTCCGTGGGGAGACAAACTAAGAGCCTTACAGATCTGGTTGGTGTAAATAGAGAGAGAGGGAAGGAATTATTTAATAGAGTACAAGGGGCATCACCAGAAGGAATGACAGGAAATGAAGAAATGGAGCATTTAGGTTGAATGTCACAGGGGAAAAAATCCCCTCTGCTGACAGCAAAAATTATGAGGCTGCGACATGGTTCCCTGGAGGGAGAAAGTTCTGTGGCTTGAGATATTTAAAACCAGACAGGATCAGTCTGAATATAAAGGCGCCTGGGTTGAGCCCCTGGCAGGGAATGCCAGAGGAGCGGAAGCTGGGCGGGGACTTACCTCCTTTTCCAGCTCTTTTTCTACTGAAATGTTTCTTTAGATATCACCCACATAAAAGACTTGCATATTTATTTATTGCATATGTGTATTTCTCTTGCTGTCAAGGAAATCGCTGTCATGATGGATGCTGTGCCAGGCACCTTGTAGATGGGCAGGGACAAAAAGGCCCTGAAATCAGAAAAAATTCGCCTCCCTCTAGGCATGGATTGGGATTAGAGGCGGGTTAAGTGGTACGAGGTTGCTGAACGGGTCCATGGCACACAACGCTGGTGTCAGTGTCCCTGCACAGCGTGATGTGCCCTGGAGCTCTGCTTCCGTAGAGCATCTTGTATCTCAGTGGCTTTCTGCTGAATGCTCTCCAGGTGACCAAGCAGCCAAGCCACATCTGGCCAGCTGCACAGCACCCATCACCTTGGTTAACACTCCATCCTTTCACCCCTAGCTAGCACTAGTTTGCCAGAGGCTGACGGGATCCCTTCAGAGCAAACCAGGCATCGATTGCAGCCCAACCCCTCCCCAGCTCCTGCCTCACTGGAGGTCTGTGAGTGCTGTCAACAAAATGGATTAATAGTCCTATTATCAGTGCAGATGGATGGCCAGGGTGAGGAGAAAACATCGCGTCCCAGGGAACTCAAGTAGGCACATTAATAAAGATGCCACGCGTTGGCTCTGAAATCTAAATCTTCGCTCCGCTCCTTGCAACACAATTAGTTTATCCAATGCCCAATGCTCCCAGGACAATGCACCCTGCCAATGCCTCTAGCACCAGCCTGTGGTGGTCTGGCTGGGAGGGAGGGAGGGAGCTAGTGGCATGGTGATCCCTATGTCCCCATTAACCAAACCCCTTGCAAGAGCTCTCCATGCAAGACAGCGGCCCATTTTGTAACACCCTCCTCCAACCATGCTGCCACTGGGGAGCTCCGTCATCCCCACTGGGACCGCTTGCTGCCCCTCAGCATCAGGCTGGATGTCCAGGGGGGCCCCAGGGCCAGCCCAGCCCCTCACAGCTGAGGAGCTGGTGTGACAGGGCAGCACCCTGGCCTGCCGCTCAGATGGCTCATTGATGGGTTCAGGCAGTGCATAACAAAGATAGTGGTTCTGCCCATGCTGTAAAATAAGGAAAGTTTTTAATTAAAAGCAAGCAGTGCAGCTTGCAGCCCTTTGTTTGAGCATTAAAGCAAATGACTTCCCAGCCCAGCATTTATAGCTGTCTCCCTTGTACCTGTCAAAAAGTAAATCTCCGGATCTAAAACATGTATATTTAAAACTACAGTATCAGCAAGCTGTCAAGCCTGGGGTTTTTTATTAAATATTCCCTGTGCAAGGGGGTGAGGTGAAAGGACGAGCACAGGATGAGGCCAGCAAAGCCATCGCCTGCAGCGTGATGTCCTCAGCTCCTGCTCATACCCCCACCCCTGCCTCTCCTGGGACACAGTGCCGCAGAGGGTGTCATGCTCCAGCAGCTCAACACCCACCCTGCCTCCCTTGACAGCAAAGGTTCCCACTGGTCCCCAGCCCTGCTGGTGGTACCCAAAGCCACCATCACCATCATCTGCTGCTGCAGGTGAGGAGAAAACCCTGCTCAGACCCAGCTCCCCCAGCACCCCATTTCTCCAGGTGTGGTGCAGAACTGGAGGAAAACATGCACAAAATAGTTTGAAATTTTGAAATTTGTTTTAAACATCAAAGAGGAATTTTATCTTTTTAATTTTTCAGAGCCTTTCTTTTAATTTCACATTTCTGAAGTGTTGTTTTTCCCCTTTCCAGCACCTTTTCCTTTTAGCTACTATGTGAAGTAAAATAAATGATGTAGGTTTATTTTTTTTCCTTTCTTTGCTTATCCAGTTCTGCAAAACTTGAAAGCTTTTCAAAGCATCTGGGTGTCGAGAGCTACAGTTTAGGTTTGTGCTTTTTTCTTCCCCTAGCAATGTTTCCAATATCACAGCAAACTAGAAAAAAACTGTAGCACAGAAGAAGGAAATGAAGAAATGGGAAAACTCAGAGCAAAATCCCTAGACCATTCAGCCATCAGTATGGAGAAAGGGAAAACCTACAAAGGAGAAAAATGCCACATTTTATATTGGGGATATTTGGAAAATAAGACAAAATATTCAGCTTAGAATTAAAGACAATATTTTTTCCCTGTCATGCGGGAATTCAGTGCCTGCCCAAGCTCAAGAGGTTTTCTGGAGTGATGACAGCCTGGGCAGGTCTGCCCTCAGCTCTCTAAGAGCCAAAATTTATTGAGCATCCGTGGGACTTGCAGACATCTGTCCGTGTAACTCTGTTAGCAGTTTGGACACAATGCAGATAAGGGACCACTGCAGTAAAATATTGAGTCTTTAGACTATAAAAATCTGTCTAAGCGGAAATCTAACTTTATTTGTACTCTCTCTCAATTCCACCCAAGTCAGCAGGGTTTCCTGGCTGTTCGCAGGGGCAAGGTCTGGCACACTCCTTTCACAGGAGAGGTTAAAGTGCCAAAGGGAGGACAGCGTCACTCTGAGGAATTCGATAAACTCCTATCACTCAATAGTTTAATTCACTTTTACTGATGCAGCATCTTTTATCAAAGATTACATAATGCTGAATAATCATGAAGCACATAATGCAGAGCTAGACAGGCAGTTATAATCAGATTTAAAGCCTATATTAAAAAAGTGGCAGGTGCAGGGCTAATCCTCCACTCCCTCACTGGTGTCGGTCCAGAGGAAGCCCACTGGAACCGCTCCCGCTTCACACAGCCTGCCTGACAGCAAAAGGCAGGGAGGGAATGAAATAAAGGTCTTGGAGGGGAGAAATAATAGGATGGTGCTTTCTGGAGGTACCTAAGGAGTGAGGCAGGTGCATCCCTGTGTGAACAACAGCAGCACAGGGCACAGCGAGGAGCTGGACAGAGCCTGGCTCTTAGTAGCCTGCGCAGGGCAACGTTGAGGCAACAGGCAGCCAACATCCTCAACCACTCTCTTTCCAGTATGGCCTATTAAGATGCAAAGCAAAGAAATGCTGTGCAGTTCAGGGGGCCGCAATGCAGCCTTTCCACCCACCTCGCTGGCCCGTGCCCCGCCAGCTGCTGCCCGCATTTGTTAGCCAGTGGCTACTCAACGGCCTGTGGCAAATGAGCACTCTGGATCTCAGGCCACTCACCAGACGGCACATTATGAAAAACTACTGCCATAATCGGCATCTCTGCCGGCTGTGTCAGCTGAGAAGTGGGATGGGGAGGTGTCCCCAACCCAGGCAGGGGACCCGCAGCAAGAGCCGGGCTCACTGCTGAGCAAGCCAGTCCCACAGCTGGCACAGCCCCACCGCAGCCAAGCATCACTCACCAAAGAGCATCCTCACAGGTGACTGACAGCTGACTCACTGTCTGCTGCAGGATCACACCAAAAACCTGCCATTTGATTGATTTAATCCTATTACAATAAAAGGTGACCTGGGGGGTCTGACAACAGCTGCTGGTCGCCCTCCGAGACAGTCCCCTGGCCCCACGGGTGCTGCAGCACATCTGCATCTGGCAGCCTGCGGGGAGACACAGGTTCCAGCCATGCTGGCTAAATATTTCCCATGCAATCAATTCCAGTGTATAAACCCATCAAACAGGATAACCTTGTGATCAAATGGCCAACAGAGAAAAGTGCTTAATATTACCCACTCCAGATAATGAGCCGTATTTCCAGCACGGGCCCCAAACACATATCACCACACACTAAATGCCATGCGATTGCCTGCACAAGTTAAGCAAAGATTAAAAGCGAGGAGGAGAGAAGAGGGAGGGTAGAGAACGAAGCACAAGGAAATTGCGACCCGTGCCATCGGCGCATGCAGGAGCCGAGGCGGGGGAGCGCTGCAATGCAGCTCAGTGCGCAATCGCGTGGTGGACCTTCAGGACAGCGCATTGGATGCCTGCCTGGATTTACAAACCATGCATGCTGTTCCCTGCACAGGTGAAGAGCAGACGGCCTTAGGGTTTGCAAGACAGCAATGCCATGGGTGAATTAAGAGGCAACCAAACTTCTCTCTGCAGGACATCCGCCTGCCAGTGAAGGTTATCCCAGGCGGTGGGAGAGTCTCTGCCCTTTCTACCCTGCTTACAAATAGCACATCTTAATTCAGTCTCCAGGGCCTTGCTTGGTCAAACAGATGGCGAAGGTCAGGGGAATCGAGACACCTGGGGAAGGACGGTGATTTAGTGAAGCAGAGCAGCACAGTCTCTCTGGTCTGAATAGCTACACAGCTAATGCAGAGCTTAGCAAACTCCGCACAGCCGCCTCAGCAGCATCCGTTCCGTCTTTCAAAACAATCATGAATCAAACTAAATCACTTTTTCCACAATTTTTTCTACTTTTCTCCCTCCTTTATTCCTGCATGCTACTTACCCTGCTGCTGACCCCGTGGGATGCGAAAGAGACTGCAACGCTTCCTTCTTCCAGCAGCAATTACATACCTGGCACCAGCAGAGAGCTGACAGCTCCCGAACATTCACTCGCTTTTACACTCTAGCCACAAGCCTCCCGGCCAGCATGCCAACAGGCGGGAGAGCGCGTTTCTGGGATGCACAGCCTCCTGCCGCGGCGCTGAACACCAGCTGAGGGATTTCAGCAGTGTTCCTCAGCTGGCGTGATTTGCCCCATCTCCAGAGCAGCCGATGGAGAGGTGTAGCACCAGCTGAGGAACAGCCGTGGGGCCAGGACCAAGCTGCATCCCACCAAGGTGCCTCCATCGGGGAATCTGGCCCTGGTTCCTCACTGGTATTGACTTAGCAGCATCCCACAGTTTGGCAATTCAAACGCTGCCTGCCTGTATCCTACACCCGGCAATTAGCAGTCCAGGCACTGGTCCCAGCATGCTTCACTCCTCCACAGCAACCCCTGCCCCTTTTGCAACTGCAGATATAGGGAAATAGAAGAATACACCCATCAAAACCCCAGCTCTCCCCCAGCATCACCACATGGATCATTTTGACCCACCAAACAGATTTGCCCATTATGGCACCCAGCCTGTGCTGTCTGTAGGGAGCCTGATGTTCCCACACTGCCACACAGCCGGGCTACCGGTGGTGTTTCAGCAGAGTGCTCTGAGATGTGAATGTCAGGGAAAGCGATTTGTCACATAACATTACCTATGAGAGAAGGGAGAAAAGACTAGAAAAATGCCAAACAATTGCTGTAATTACAGCCTCTTCAGATGGCTACATGATGTCAGACAAGGGCTGGCATAGCTTATCATAACTGAACCAGGGGTGGATGCTGTTCCAAGCCAGTGATTAATAGTCTACGAGGATTTGCTTTGGCATGGCAAAAAGCTGAGCGTGGTGGCTCAGGAAGATGCCAGATGGACAGCCCGGAGCAGAGCCCCCCCAGCCAGCCACCAGCACACCACAGGGCAGGTGCTGGCAACACCGGCACTGCTGCAGGTGGTCACCCTGAGCCAAGTGGTGCTTGTCCCTTATTTGTGGGGTAGCTGCATCCTGGCAGGGACAGGCTCCTGTTGCGGCCCCGGCACTCCTCCAGCCATTCCCAGTCCCTTGCAGAACAGCGTAACACTGGGTGCAAAGGCCAGTGCGCAGGCAGTGTTGTTGGCTCCTGTCCTCCCGCAGCACAGGAGCAGCACAAGCACATGAAGGCAGCCTTGTCACCATCCTTGCATCAGGTGCATCTCCTCAACAAATTCCCAGACCTCATTTCTACCAGGAGTGCCAGGACAAAGCCATCCTCCTGCAGCCCAGGCTGGTCCTCATACCCTTCCCTAGCCTGCAAACTTAATTTGCTCCAAGGCAATGAGACATCACCCTCCAGGCAGCCAAAACAGCAGCTGCAGCTCCAGCGGTGCAAAAGCATGAAGTGTAGACCCTCAAGAGGTCACCCACCTGCCATGGAGCAGGTGTGCAGGGTGCCCAGCCCAGGATGGAGCTGCCTTCCTCCAGGACCTCAGGCTGATGGGCCCCTGCAGCCGCAGCCGACATGGACCCTATCCTTCAGGATGGACAAAGTGGGGAGGTGGTAACCCTGCCCAACATCACTTGTCCCTTTGGAAAATAAGAGGCAGATCTTGGCTGTCCGTGCAATCAGGTACCAACATCTCAGTGTCCACTGATGCCAACATATCCTCCAGGGCAAGGCAAAGGATGAAAGCGAGTCCAGCTGGGCCACAAGACAGATTGTTTGGATCAGGCTGAGAATCACTTACACGGTGTTTTATTAACCATAATGGATAGCTGCGCCTGGTAAAATGAGTAACAATCTTGTTTAAGGGATTGCTCCTGAATCACACTGCAGTGTTGCCAACGCTGCAAACTTTCCTCACTGGTCTGTGGGCCAAATCCTGTCCTGGAGCAAGAGATGCTCAGGATAGAAGACCACAAATCAAGTAGGAACAGCTTTCTGGCTTTTTTCATTTCCTTTTTTTTTTTTTTTTTTTAAGAATTGGAGATAATATGACAGGCAGCATCCTCCATCTCACAGTGTCTCTGATTTTCACACTCCATCTCATCTCAGTCCATCAGGAGTGCTATCTTACCCAGCACTTACCCAGCCTGCTGCTCCACATCCAGCTCAGGTGTTTCCTGGGGACAGAGCTCTGCCTGGAGTAAATGGTTGGTGGCTAATGGAAAGAAATAGAGGAAAAAGTAATTTACATCAGCTAACCATCTATTCTGTACACTGCTATTTTGTGATCATCTATAATTTTAATCTATTAACAGTAAAAGATGTATCTGTTCTCTGGGTTCTTCTTGTTTACAGGTGATGTAAACAAGAGTGAGGGACTAGTCTTCTATTTGAGGGCATTTTTGCAAATTCCATATTTCCTCAATCACAAGTGACCCTTGAAGGTGGGGAGGGACAGCATCCTACCTGTCGGAGATGCTACCTCTTAAGCAAGAGCTGCTCTGAGGCATTACATGCTCAGGAGCAGCTAAAGCATGCCACATCCAGACTGCCAGCCAGCTTTTGCAACGACAAGACACACCGCTGCCATCACCCCAGCTCTGGTCAAAGAGCAGCGAGGTGCAGAGGGGAGCAGCAGCCTGGGGACAGACACCCAGATGCCTTGCAGAGCTGGGGCAAGAGACCTGGGCTTGGGGACCAACAGACAAAACACTCGGATCCCAGAGAAAGTGGTTCCCCTTAGCATAGCTCCACGTGCATATTGTCCTGAAACTTCCCCTCCCTGGTTCTCCACCTGCCATCCAGGACCCTCATGCAGCTGAGCCGGGGCTGTGATTCAGGGCACTGAGCTTTTCTGCAGCCAGGGAATAAATAAAAGTTAAAGGCAGGTACCACGTTCAAAGGGAAAAGCAGCAATTACAGCCTAGACCTCATGGCAGAGTTACATGATACGCTGTGTGAAAACACACCTTCCCTGGTAGAGATTTAACATGTACCCCAACCCTGTCATCAGGATTTACTTTAATTAGCAAGCTAATCAGCTGATGGCCCTGTGGTGCCAGGGCTAGTGCTGGGTGACAGCTGAGGGTCCTGATGGGGAAAGCCATCAGTGTGAGGCATCACCCCCAAAGCCCCTCTGCACCCCACACAGGACATCCCTAAACCTCTGTTAAATGGGGAGAGGTGCAGGTGAGGGGCTCAGTACTGCAGAGCCCAGGTCAACCATCCACCTCTCTATGGGGTAAGGCCTGAGCAAGCAGCCTGTGACTGAGAGAAGGTTTCCAGCCCTGAAGAATGAAAACTCAGCTCGTTGAAATTCTGCCTGCCTTTGCAAGCAAAGCTCGCAGCTGCCTGTGGGCTGGGTGTCCCAGCCATGCCTACCCAGCCCAGCCCATGGGGCTAGGAATGGAGGCTCGCCCCACACCCAGAGTTGGGGACCCCACATAGCCAGCAACACCACTGCTCAGCCTCCTGTAAACAAATAAAGGGAAATAAATACTAAATATGTCTCTTGTAAGGCACACAAATGCCTCAGGGACCATCCTCTTTAATGCAAGCTGGTTCCACCCCAGGAGCCTGCTCTGAACTCAGTTTTCCTCCAAACCCAGGACTGTATCCTCTCTTTCCTCGCCGCTATTGAGGCCAGCAGCACAGGCAGGCTGTCCCCCACTGCTCTCCCCAAAGGGATGTTCCTGCCTGCACGCAGAAATGGAACACACTTGCTCTGCTTTTGAATCAATCACCTATCTCCAGAAATCACAGCCACCAGCAGCAGCTCTGCCCACCAGCGTCTGGCTGATGCCGTCACTGAGATTTTCCTGGCTTTGGGCACCTGCAGAACCCCAGCTGGAACAGACAGAGCTGCTTTAGGTATTCTGCGAATTTGCAGCAAACAGTTTATTGGAAACATTTAGCCTTCTTTCTGTTCATTAATGAAGCTCAAACATACTTTGATTTTCTTCGTATTTGCTCATTATTTGAAATTGCACAGGGATGCTTTAATGGGGACTTTTTGGAGTGGAGACTGCCGGCCCGCTGTTCAAAGGCAGGCAGGCAGCAGCCACAGCACGTCCCTGCTCTGGCCCCGACACGCTCTGCGGGACGGAAATCTGGCAAGGATTCAGGCTCCTACCACCGCCCCCCAGTCCTCCTCTTTCTGCAGGCTTCTCTGCAAGCAGACTTTGCTCCAGACGCAGAATCTCTTGCTGAGAGCAATTTAAAAGGGTTTGCAAACACCAGCATGGTTCTTATTGAAACAAATATCCACCAATCTGTGTCATGCTCCAAGAGCACCAGCTCCGGGAAAGATCACATCTCCCCAGCTGGTTTGGACACGGTGCCACAGCAGCAGTGTCAGAGCTGCTTGGCCACAGGCAGCCTCCTGCCAGTTCATCCCTCGCCACGGGGCACGCTTCCTGGCCACCCTCCCAGCCAGCACGCAGCCACAGTGGGAGCGCACTGCTGGCGCTGGAGGAGAATGCAGCTGGAGGGCATGAGAGGACACCCCATCACCAAAATGTCCCCTGCAGTAGGAGGACCCAAGCCAGGGTAGGCAATGGGGTAGGAAGTCGTTGTGGGCACCAAGCAGAGTTTCTCCACACTTCCATCAATACCTGCATAGATAAAGCTCTGCGTGTGCAAGACCACCATGCAGGCAAGGAAATGCAGAGCAGGTTCATGAGGTGTCTCCTTTCCCTGCTTCTTCAGCCACATCCTGACCTGGGCCAGGAGGCCTGAGGTGGCCCTGCCTGGTATACGCAGAAGGAAGAACTGTTAGGTAAGATGCAAACCCCTTGTTGATCCTGGTTACACCAAGAAGCAGCAGCAGTGACCCTGCCACATCTGCCAGACTGCAGAAGAAAGTGTCACCATGGGCATAGTGGAGCTTCCCTGCCCCAGCCATGGGACAAGCCACCACAGGAGTTTCCAAACAAGGAGCTGACACCAACCAGCAGAAAGCTTTTGCGTGGATGCTCCCAACCACTGCCAAAACTTCTGCAGGCTGAATATTCCAGACCTGCTGTAACATTTGGGTGTTTCACACGTATCACACAAGCCCAGTTTATTTCAGGAATTATATGGTGATGGATAGCTAGATGCAAGGAAAGGCCATTATATACTATAAAAAGCTGCACAGTCTTCCTGCCTGCTCCGTGCTCTGTGACAAACCATCTGCTTTGCCTGCACCTCCCTTTGTTTATCCTGCTCAGCTCAGCTGAAATTAAAATTGACAAAAGCAATTTCTCCCGATCAAGTTGGAAAGATAAGGAGAGCGGCTGCCGCTCACACTGCCATAGAAACCTGGGCTGCTCCAGCAATTCATCCTCCTCCTCCTCCCTGTGCAGCAGCTAAGCCCGTGAAGTGCCCAGCTGCAGTGGGAAGATCCTCCTGCTCACACCAAAGGAGTAACACAGATGGATTTGGCCACAGGAGATCCAACTCGCACACACAGCGCTGAGAAGAACTTTTGTTTTACTCGTGCTCCGATCCCCTCCCCTTGGATTCAGAAGTACAAAGTGGCCCCTTTGATTAGAAAAGCACATTTGGATGAATTTGGAATTATTTCCTGTTCAAGGGAAAGGAGGGGGAAAGGCAGCGTATTTTCTCAGAGAACATTTTGGAGTGTCTGAGAACATTCTAGGTTATATTTACACTGCTAAAGCACTTTTCAGCTCAAAGCACTCTGCAAAATACAGGTCCAGGCTACAGACACAGCTCAGCTCTGGCACCAAGCCTGCAGAATTCAGTCTCCCAGCACTGAAGCCCAGCCTGACAATACACCTGCACAGGGCTGTAAAAACTCTAGGATAGGAGAGAGTCCCTCACCACCTCCTCCTGGCTCAGGGACCCACTACTCCAGGGGCTGAAGCATAAGCCCCCCATTTAAGCCCAGTGGACCTATTTGCACCCTATGATGCTTCACCATGTGTGCAAAAGCCAGGAGCTGGAGGCACAGAATGCAGCTCTTAAGACAAGGGATCTTCGTATTTCTACATCCAATTTCTTTGGGCATGTTTATAGCATGAGGCTTCTTCTCTCCAAGATGCAGGAGCAGCTTCTTGACTCACCACTGAATTAAGCTAAGGGCAAGTTTTACATTTTGAAGAAAGATTTTGGGGGTCTGGTATTTTTTTAAAACCTGAAAGCAAAAGCAGACATCAGAAAAACCTCAAGCTGCGAGACATGCCATTTTCCCTGTGCTAGTATAACTCAGGAATAGCTGAATAAAACTGCAGTCCATGTTCCTGACAAATTCCCTGGTGGGCTGAGTAAAGGCTGGAAAAATTCCACCCCAGAAGGTAATTGCTTTTTTCTTTTTTTTTTCTTCCTGAAGTTATTAGAGTCGCAGAAAGCCCTTGCAGCAGAAGCCCCTTGGCTTGCAGGAACAGCAGACTCGTGCGTGCTGGAGCCCCTGACATAAGCTGCACGGACTAGCTTTTGCAGGGTGATGCAGCAAAGTAAGGGGACCATCAGATGTCACAGCCCTTCTGCTCCCTAAAATCATGGGTGAAGGGTCAGGAGACCTCCAGGGCATGAGAGGGGACTAGGGAGCAGGAGCCTCATCTACACCAGCTGCACCTTCTGCAGAAATCCATGGCTCCATGACTGCCTTTGACAGCAAAGAAAAGCTCTGGAAGCTCAGGTGAATCACAAGCAGAGGGTGCCTTGATTCCCAGCCAGCATTTAACCCTCTACTGTGCCACTCCTGCCATAGGAAGCCCCATGGTTCCTCGGTCCTGGAGCCAGAGACACCAGGCACTCACCGCCACCAGTTAATCAAGATGACTGCTTTGATTGCATTACACATCAAGAGGCAGATAATGCTGATAAACCTCTCCACAGCAAGGCAAAACGAGAGTCACAACACCAGCAAATCGATAGAGCGATTCTGGATTTGCATAGGATGCGTTACCTTAGGATCTGGATCTGCTTCTGGGTTTGTCCAGGATAAGCAAGATTAGATCTGGATCAATCCCAGGCTTACTGGGGCTAAGCGAGATTAGACCACGGATCTGCCTCCTTATTGATCGTGTAATTTGTCACTGCTATGCTTGGGAAAAGAATCCCCTGTGCAGTTAATGGAGGCTGCACCAGCACGAAAGAGTGGAGATGCCAGCCCTGCTCCCCTCACTATATTCATTAGACATGTCATTCCTTCAGAACAGTCATTGTTTTCTGTGATAACGTACTTAAAATTCAGCAGCACACTCTTCCCCACATTTAAATAGAAACAGAGATTTACCCCTGGACATACATCATGCATTAAACCAGTATTTTAGGAACTCGAGTAAGAATTCACCCGAATGCTCATTTATCTGCAGCTAATGAGGCTCCACAAATCAGCACCCCATGAACGTTCCCACCTGGATGAGAGCCAGAGGGACCACGACACTGGAATGGCACAAGCAGCGGGAGCAGCATGTGGTCTGGGTAGTAACTCAGGGAAGAAGCAAGCCAAGTATCTGGGGAAGCCGGGTACACAAAGGGAATGGGGAATGATCCACAGCACCTCTTGCTTGACAGCATCTGCTGACATCAGCCAATGCAATGTGACATTTTTGTGTCTGGATTAGGGACACGGCTTCACGTAGACCTTGCTAAGTTGCCCTGGGATTTTGAAGGGGTTTGATGATAGTAATAACTGGTTAGTTTTTTCACATGAGCTGCTTTTTATGCATCCCTGACTGTAAGAGTTAGAGGGAATCAAAGACTTTGCAAACCTTCTGCCAGCTTTAGGGACCGCAGCCCACTGCAAGCAGGGAGGAGAGAGAAGAGCTCTCCTGGCCTCTGAAGTCTGCTCCTCCTTGGGGAGCAGCAAAGTTATTTCTGCAATATTGCAACTGGATCAGCAGAGGAGATGACATGAGGTGAATGAAATAATAGCGCTCTGTGAGCTGAGCAGGGCAGGATAGCGCCCTGGCAGTGCTCTGGCCAGATAGCTGAGCATCAGGCAGGGAAACCACGAACACTGGCCTTCTGCCTCCAGCAGCAAGAACTTCTGTCGACATCTCTCCTGTGGCCTGCTCCCCTCCTGGGCAAGGGAGGGTCATTTCCAGGTGCAGAGACAAGAAGTTTCTCAGTCACAGCCGGTGCAGAAGCAGCGAACTGCAGCTTGCTTTGTTGGCAGCGTGATGAGTACAGTGCTTGGTACTCACTTGTCCAAACAGAAACATCTCGCAAGCTTCTCTGCAAATTTTCCTGAGGTGTCCACTTCCTCCCTCTTATTGACTGCACTATTGAAAGCGTTATCTGCTGAAGACAAACACTCTCACATGCGTGGTAGTAACACAAATAAATCACTGGGTCATGCTGCCATCGGGAAGATCCTGCTGGGGAAGGGCTGTGCAGGCACCTAGTGATGGGTTTGTGGCCCCCCAATCCCCCTTTCCCACCCCAGGCTCAGAGCAAGGCCAGGGGCTGGGCTTGTCCTGCCCCATGCACTGGGAGCCCAAGGGCTCAGACACCTCTGCAGACACCAGCTTCTGCAAAGAGCCCCCACGCATGGTTTCTTCCCTGCTTATCCCAGTAAATATGTTTCAGTTAATCCAATTTGCTCTCACATTGAGTAGCATCAAACACAGCAGCTGCCAACCAAATATTAAAGATACAAGAAAAAGTGGCTCCAGCCCCTCGCTGTCGGTCTGGGAGAGCAAGCTCAGTGCGGGTGTCTGCACAGTACAGAGGGCAAGCAATTCCCTCGGCCCCCCGAGACACAGCTGGGGTATGCTGGCAACCAGCAGCAAATAACATAGGGACAAAGGAATAAATCACATTTGTACCTCCTCCTCCCCCGTGTTTCTCTGCATTATTTAAGACAAAACTTGTTCTTTTCTAGTCTTTATTCTTTCCCTTTTGCACTCAATTGCTGCTGCTGCTGGTGAGTGAGCTAAATTAAACCTTCCAAGCCCAGGTTTTGAAGCAGCGTGAAGCCACACTCTGGGTCTGGTCCAGGTCTAGAAAGTCACCCCAACTTCCTGCAGGGGAACAGAACCAGCTCTTGGATCAGCAGGACCCAAAGCAGCTCAGACCTGGGCTCAGCAGAGCTGACAACTGCCGCACATTGACTGAGAGTCCAGGGCCCAACATTTGTAGCTTTAAAATGCAGATCCAGGTCCAAACTCTGGGAAAGAGAAATGCCCAGGGAGCAGACACAGGGACACCCGGACACCTGCTGCTGACTCTGCCTGGGACCATCGCAAGCATTGAGAAGGACAGAGACAACGCTAGAGCCCAGGGCCACCATATTCATGCAGCATTTGGAGCCAAGGGCAGGCACCATGCACCACCACAAGCCCCAGGTCCCCCACCCTCACTCAAGCATCACAGGTCTGTAGCACTTGCAACAGCAGCATCACACCAGGCTGTCTAGACACCACCCCACAAGGAGCCCATAAATCCCCCACACCCCCACCACACCAGGGCTTCTCTTTCCCCAGAAAAATGACTTTTCAGCACAGGCAGGAGGTGAGGGTGATGGAGGGGCAGCTCCATGCACTGCCAGGTATGGGCAGGGGAGCTGCTTCCCCCTAGCACAGGCTGAGCTGGAGGCAGGGGTGGGATTCTGCACCCCGCCCGCCCCCCCCCCCCCCCCCCCCCCGCCCAGGGCACACATAAGGACATGAGGTTAGAGGAGGCACCAGCAACTCTATTGAAAAACCTCCCCCTGCAGAGCTCAATTGATTTTTTTTAATTAATCTATTCACAGCAGTTGGAGTTGAGCTAGCTTTAGGTGCTATTTAAGCTGCTTTCCCCATGCCTCACATTCAGCATTTGCACAGCAGAATTATGTCAGGTGGGGGAGCAAGAGCAGAGGCAGGAGCACCTCTGGGTGCTGCTGCCTGATGTCTGCACACCCAGAGCAGGGCCTGAATCTGGCACAAGATAAGCATCCTCACAGCCCTCCATCCCCAGGGCATCCCTCCAGCAGGACAAGGCTGAGGACGCAGTGAAGGAGCATTGAAAGCCTTTGGGTGCAGCACTGGAGAGCCAGACCCCACCAGTTTGAAGTGCTCCAGCTCAGCAGGACCCCCAGCAGCCTCCACCAGAAACCCCTCAAGCTTTCAAAAAAACCTTAGCAAGGAGGATGTCTCCTCTCTGTCATTAACCTGACATAATGTCTTTCCTGCTGGCAGCTTTCAGGCTCAGCAGGTTTGTTATAAAATTCATTATCAGATATTGCAATCACAGTCACCTTTATTGGGCTCTGCATTTACAATAATTAGGCCAATAAACACTGATTTATAAAAATGACAAACAGGAACTCCCAGTAAGCAGGAAAAATGTGCTTTCTTGAGTGAGCAGTTTCTCACAAGACAAAAAAAAAAATGTAAAAAGGCAGAAAGAAATCACCATAGCTGATGGCAAAGTTAAGCAGGTTCTACTGGGAATTTCCGCTTGCCAGCCAAGACCTCACCAGGGACAGACCCGGGGTGCAGACCCCAGGGCCAGGAGCTGCATCTCCCTTCCCAGGGCTGCAGTTCCCTCCTGCCACAGGGAGCCAAGACAGCCAGGGAGTGGGAGAGATGCTGGGGGTGCAACAGGAGGAGAAGATTGTGGCAGGTGGCACAGAAAGAGCAAGAACGAGGCAGGAGGAACCAGGAGGGAGAGCAGGAACAAAGCAAAGGAGGAGAGAAAAATCCAACAGAAGGGAAGCACCTTGGCAAGGAGGAAGGAAAAAAATCCCTGCCAGGTACAGCAAGTAGGGAACAGAGCAATAGGAGAGAAAGAGGATGAGATGGAGCTTCAAGCTTTAATGTTCAGGGAAAAAAGAGTCTCAGCAGGACAGAAGAAGAGAGGAGAAAGGGAGGTGTCACCTGAGGGGAGGCAATGAAGATGTTTTCTGCAAGTCTGGACTGCTCCAAAGGCACATGGGGCTGGGCTTAGCCCACTGCAGATGGGCTTTGGTGGGGACAGACCTCCTGCAGCAGCAAGCTGAGCCCCACTGCCACAGCCCCTCATCATACACTGGGTGGAAGATGAGGACAGTCATGGCCAAGTTGAGGAAGGAGCTGAGCTGCACCCAGCCCAGCTGTGGGGAAGGAGGCAGCAAGCTTGTCGGGGACAGAATGAGGCCAGCCACAGCTGGCACCAGTGGCCCAACACCACACAGCATGCAAGCCAGCTCTCTCACAAACCCCAGGATGGGTATTAGGAGAGCCCCAGCCAGGGGTCAGTGCACTGGGACCTCAGACAGCTCCCAAGAGGGCAATAGCTGATGCACACTGAGTTTCAGCAGGGCCCCCAGTGGCAGTGGGACATCAGCGCCTGGGACAAACCACAGCAGCTCCCAGAAACACCAGACACAGCTCCAAAGGACCAAGTCCTCTGACTTGCCACCAGTCAGCAGCCTCAGGACACAGCTGCCTTCAAAAGCCACTCACACACAGGACAGGAGTGTGGTGCCCATGGCCCCCAGCAGCCAGCCCACTCTCACAGGCAAGCAGCACATGCCATGGTACATCATCACCAATATGCTTATCATCTCCCCTCCACACCCACTTTGCAGCCCATCTGTGATCACACATGGCTGAGGCAGAGAGGAAGCTGCAGAGGAGGCAGAGATCCCCTACCACCTTCACAGCTCAAGCACACAGCCCAGCCTGGCACGTGTCCTCTTCCCCTGCAGATACAGGGCTGCTTAATGTGCACAGTGCTGCCATGACCCCACAGCTCCCATTGCCTGCTGCACAAGCCGTAGCCTCCTCCCTGCTCTGTTTCTTACCTTTTTCATCTGTATTTGACTCTGTTTCCTCTTGCTGGCCCTCAGCACCATGTAGCTCTGGAGCTGCTCAGAGCCCTGCAGCCCTTCTCCTCCAGCAGCACAGCCCAAACCCTCCTGCAGCCGTCCCATCCCCTATATACCCTCCCAGGCAGGGGCCGCTGAGCAGCATTGGCTCCAACCACCTTTGCTCATGGAGAGCACCTGTGCCTCAGGTGGAAGCAGAGCTGGCTGGAGTGTCCGCCCACCACAACCTCAGCATCCGCCGGCATCCAGAGGTGAGCGAGCCACAGCAGCACCAACTGATGAGCCCCAAATTCATAGACTTGTGCAGAGCCTTCCACTGCCTCTTTACTGTTTAGGACAGAGGTGGGCAATCACGCTGACTTGGGTTCATTTTATTTATTTTATTGATTTTTCAATAGCTGCTTTTTTTTTTTCCCAGAAGAACCCTGGAGCTGTGAACAGCTTGACTGTACCGTATAGGAGCTGACAAAGAGGCACTGGGCTGAGCTCGAGGCGCAGGGGAAGCAGTAAGGCTGCGTGGAGGCACGGCTGAAAAAAGGACCATACCAACCCCATCTCCCAAGCCTCCAGCATCTCCCAGGAAGCTTCAGCACGCCTGGGAGACCAGGGTGGTGCATCTTCCATCGCTGGGACACTGCGTGTTCTGTGTGGTCTCAGAGGACGAGGGAAAACTATGCTCGCAGCATCATGGTGCAATTAATTGCAAAGGCCATCAATGAGAGATTGAATGACAATCAAAGAAAAATTAACTGTGTTTGAATCCTTCAGTTCAATGGATTCCTTCTTGATTAGTAGTGTTCAGGAGTAAAGTCAACTCTGGCTTTACTTGCTTAGTAAGTAAACATTAATATGTCTATCAGGTGACAGTAAAATAATGCAGGAGCTCACATGACAGCAGGAAATGCTCAATATGTTAATATTAAATATTTTAGGTTGACTAAGGGGTCATAATACACTGCTTTGGTTCATCGCACCATCCCAGCACGAATGCAGCCATCTTTTACCAAAAATTTCTTCTCCCTGCAGGTTCCCACTGCCAAGTTCACACCAAGGTGACATATGGACTCTGCAGTCACCTTGGAGGGGAACCTGGTGCCTCTGCCCGTGCCGATGGGCTTCTCGCTGCTGCTTGGAGAAGCCAGAGCATCTATCCATCCTTCAGGGGGATCACACACCTGCAGGGCGACATCTGCACCTCCTCGAGAAAACCACAGGCTGGCCTCGTCCACCCTGTCCGTGCCATGCCTCAGACACAGTCATCACAAAATTACCCACTTCTAACGAAGCAGGCTGGCGATTAGCTGCTGCCAGCAGACAGCCTGCGTGGCCCCCAGCATCCGTCTGCTGCCGTGACTGGGGAACCCAATAACAGCCCCTGTACGGCGGCTTTGGGCAGCAGGCAGGGGGGCATGCTTCCTGCACGGCAGAGGGAGACCCCGACCCCCTACTCCTCCAGTTATCTTCTTGGTTTCCTTTCTTGCACATCCGAGAGAAGCCATAGACTATTCCTTCAGATCTTAACAACCCTTAAACTATTTTTAATAAAATGCTTTTTGGTGTGACACCAATACACACGTAGCTTTCAATTACATTTTAGTACTCCCAGTAGGAAGTAGCTCTTTATGGGAGAAGTGACTTATGCTAGTGCAGGATTATGGGTTTGGTCTTTGCATTACAGATATTTGAAGCCTGGTGAAAATAAAAACTGCTCAGCACATATTCTATAGATGAGCTAAGCCTTGTGCACGGGGAAGCATTTCTGAAGAAGTTAAGTGCTTGAAATAAAACCGTGTAGTCATCTAGAGTAGAACAGAGACATGAAATTGTTATTTATCAAGATGAAGCCAGCATTTGGATAAAATTCTCCAGCGCTGTAATAACTTCTGTTGACGAGGGAGTCACAACAGCAGCGATGAGGTAGATGTCCCCTGAGCTCAGAGGAGCGGGATTTTTCATGGGCTGTGCGCAAGGAGAAGTGTGTCTTCGGTAATAACTCTCTGAGCAGCTCCATCAGAACAGCCACCACGAATTTATCTTTTTCTATTCTCTCCAAAAGCTTTGTCAGCTTTGAATAATCTGCTGCGGCTACAGGCTGCCAGAGTGCCACATGGCCACGTGCATCTCCAACATGACGTCCAACTCCCCAGCAGTTTTATCATAATGATTAAGTTTCTTAACTTAAATCAAGGATGTCTCTGGAGTTCCCTGCGACAACGTGAACTTAAGATAAACAATGAATGATGAATAGGCCAGTTAACTGAAATCTCCCTTCAGCTGAGGCCATATGTGGCTAGTTGATAAGAGGAGGTACGCGTCCTCTCATCTGGCAAATGTTACAGGAATTGGGGTGGTTTGAAGCAGAGACAGTTCTGTGTAATCAGGCACTGGCTAATGAGCAATTTCCTTTTACATGTGAGATTTCCCTTTCTCTGTTTGCTGTCCGAGATGCTGGAAGTGGGGAGGGAGCCAGCAGCCCAACTGACATGCGCACGAATGCTTCACCCTGGTATAAATCACTGTCCTCTGCCCCACAGTGGGTCCCAGTCCAAGAAGCAAAAGCAGCAGGAGGTGGCTAAGGGCTGCGTGGTGGTACTGCACATGTCTTCTGAAGGCAAAGGAGCCTTTCCTGAGAGACCCACCCAAACCAGGGGAACAGCCGTTCCATAATCTACCGGCAGCCTGCTCAAAACTTCATGTGTGCAACAGCAGAGGGGGACAGACACCCTGGACCACAGCTGCAGGACCAAGGGACGGACACTTTGTACTGTGGCTGCAGGACCAAGGGACAGACACCGTGGACTGTGGATGCATCACCCCAGACAAGCTGGAAGCCAGCGCTCTGGATGTATTTTGGGTCTGAAGCACCTAAAAGAGCAAAGTAAGAGGCATTTCCCCTACTAAGAGACACCCCAGCGGCACCTAAGGAGAAGGGGCGAAGGCTGGCGGGGGCAGACACAGCAGGGTCGCCCCAGATGCTGCAGCTCTGTGTCACAGCCCGCTCTGTCCAGGAGCGGGTACCACTCCTGCCACCACACCACCCTGCAGTGAGAGCTGCGAGGTGCCACGTCCCACAGTAAACAGTATGATTTACTTACTACCTATGGAATTGCCCAATTAATTCCCTATCCACATTAATATTATAGCTCATTTTTAACGTTACTGTCTCCATCGTTCCAATTTAGCGCTGCTCAGAGATGCTGCCACTGACCTTAATGGGTTTTTCATTATAACAAAGAGCACCACATTAATCATGGTGCGTTTTCTGCTGGAGGTTGCTGTCCAAGTCCCACTGCTTTGGGGAGCAGCTTTTTAGTGGTTTGGGGACCTATTTTATTCTGCTGGGCTTCTCTCGCCCCCTTACACCGTGTACAAAACCTTCATGGTGTCCAGGAGGAATTTCTTGGTATAACATTTTCAGGCATAGAGATCTTATGCGGCAGTCAGGCTACACTGCAGATATGATAGATTTTTCTGGGCAAATTGGAGCAAGAAGTAGAAAACTGAAAGGATGCACCAGTCATAGCCAATGAGCCTCTTATTGTCCTGTATAAAAATCAAATGGCTTTTAATCATTTCAAATGTTCTTCTGGGTATCAATTAGTCACACATTAATATCAGTATTACTTCTCTTCCTCAGTTCACATCAGATTAAATTCTCCCCTGTCATATACACTCATGCTCATTAGCTTCAAGGAAAATTAGTGATTGTTCCCTCTTCATTGGCACTGATGGGAGATTTCCATCAGAACCGCTTTTTATACAGAGAACCCAACTGCCATCTAAAAGAGACTGAGGTTTTTCTCCCCCAAAATTGTTGTCTGTTCATAGAAATTCCATTGTTTTTTTGTTTCTCTGAAAGCCTGAATGCTGAACCAGAGCATTGGGGAAAGGGGAAAAAACCCCCTCCATTCCTGGCCAGCATCATCCTGCGGTTTCTGCCCTTCTCGGCATCCCAAGAATCCATCTCCCTGTAGGGATCCAGCAGCTGTCGCATAGCCCACAGCTGCCGAGGGGAAGGACGATGTGGGTTGCGCCAGGGTTTGCTGCCGTCAAACCTCCCCAGTTCAAGGCCGGATATTTTTAACACTCTCTGTGGAGAGGGCGGTATGGAGGGGTCTCATCCTGCTCCCTGCCCTGCACAGGGTCCGGGGCACATGGGGCTGAGCTAGCTCCAGGGCTGCATGTGCGTGCACGTCTGTGTGCGTGCGTTGGGTGTGCTCACTCCCACTGCACCCCATCCCTCCAGGCAAGCAGTGCCCAATTTTGCAGGCTGAAGCAAAACGAATCTCCAGCCCAGCGGTGGGACCCCCCCGCCGCTGTGCCGCCGCTCGGCCCAGCCCCTCCATCCCCAGCACTCGCCAAGCGCTGGAAGGGACCGATGATATTTATTGAGTTTTATTAACTCCCAGCCCTGGGAGGTTCTCACCTCTCTCAGCTAATTCAGACGCCCGACTCCTGCTGGAGTTACAGTGATTGCCATTAAAAGCTTGACATTTACCTTACAACAGTAATAAAATAATAATGCCTAATTTGGTTTACGAGTGGTATTTGCAGTGTTTCCTGTGCCTTGAGTGGGGTACGTTGTGAAGATCGCTGCTATGCTGATCAATTAGTCTGCTTAGCGGCACTGCTGTAATTCTTTCCTCTAATCACAACCATCTTTCAGTAGAGCTGCTCCCAAATTTTCCTTTGAAACTCTAATTTTGACAGGAAAAGAAAATGTTTTCAGATACTTCATTTTCCAGGGAATAACAAAAGCTTCAGAGCAGTTTTTGGAGAAAAGTGGAGAAAGACAAACGTGGTGTCTGCACAGATTTTGCTGCATTTAGGTTTCCAAAATCTTTCAGATGTTTTCAAAGGCCGCCTGTGATTGCTTTCCATTAAAAAGTGATTTTTCTCCTCCAAATAACCTGCTGTCTTTCACTCATCGATATAAATCCCTTCTGTTATTGGCCTCTCAATATTAAAAACCCCCGTGTGTTTTACATTCCCGAGAGATTGGTACCGAGTCAAGGTAAGGCGTGCCGCGTAGCTGCGGGTGAGGAGCTCGCGGGCACACATCGCTCCCTGGTGTAGGGGGGGGGGGAAGTTGCAAAGCGCCCACCCCGTTGCATACACCATGCTGATACACACCTGGGCACACACATCACTGGGCACACACACACCTGCACAATGTTTCCCTGAGCTATTCCGCAGCTCCTCTCCTGTCCCACTTGGATTTACCCCCAGGCTGCAGGCAGTGATGCCCCAACACACTCACAAAGCCAGTGCTGGACCCAGTAAAATCAATTTCTTCTCCATTTCTCACCCTGGCGTGGATTTCCTTTTTTTTTTCAGTGCAATTTTAATTAGTGCACGATGCACTCTGGGTTTTGTGAGAGTAAACAGCTTGGAAAAACAGTACATGCTAGCTCCTCGACACCAGGAGCTCATCCTGTTTAGACTAGAAACTTCACGCTGGATTTCTGAAAGCCTTTTTGAAGATGGGTTCATTTCCATGAAGAAACAGTATGATTTCAACAAATGGAAAATTTTGAATGTAGAAAAAAAAAAAAAATTAGTCAGGAATTACTGGCTAAGCCAACTTTGGGGCAAGGCTCCGCACAAAGCAGGAGCTGGATGCCAGAGCCCTCCATGGGGAGCTCAGGCTTCATGCCGCAGTGCTGAGGGCTGGCAGTGAGCGCAGGCATGTGCGCACCCATGCCCACGCAGACACCTGCCACCCTTGCGATGCCCGTGTCCCCACACCACGCTGGCACCCTGCCGGCAGCTCCCGGGCTGCCCCTCTGCAGGATCCCCCATGCACACATCAGCAGACCCCCGAGAGCGGCAATGCCCGCGGCCCCAGAGCTCCGGGAGAGCCCGGGAGCCCTCGAACAGCCTGGGCACGTCCAGCCCCCAGTGCAAGGGCAGAAGCGGAGGGCAGGAGCAGAGCTTGAACAACGAACTGGGATCCTGGACGTGGCCGACGGACACCGCACAGCGGAGCTTCGCGTGGGCTCGTCTCCAAAGGCGTGGGAATTGCTCGCATCCTGTGAACAGCCAGCACCGCAGGAGCGCCCGGGGCCCAGCAGGCCACGGGAAAGCTGGCTGCCACCGTCACGGGGGCGGTGGAGACCCGCCTTCCCTCCGCATGTGCAGCCCAGAGCCTCCGTAACTCCACCTCGGAGGCGCTCGCCGCCGCGCACGGAGAAGACCATGGGGGCCGGCTCAGGAGAGCCCAGAAGACTGCCGCTTTCTGGACGTAAGTTCATGGCTTGCTTTGCCACCGTGTGGCTTGCCAGCGTGACAAGTGTCCGATACGCATGTGTCCCCGTCCCTCCTTGAACCAGCAGCAGACCTCTGGCGATCGCTGTTTTGTCATTCATTAGGCAGAAGCATCCAAAAGGCAAGGAAGACCTGCCCCAGATACCAGATCTGCGGACTGCTCCTCAGCGTGCTGCTCATTGCTCTTATTCTGATATTTTCGGTGTCAAATTTCTCTGGAACCAACACCCAGAAAAGTAAGTAAAAACTCTCTCACCCAGCGTTTCCCAGTGCTGCTTCCCCAGACAGAGCTGTTCCCCCCGCCTCAACTCACTGAGACTTTTAACTACACCCCGAAACCCAGGCAACTTTACAAAATGCATTTTCTTAGACCACAAGTATTCATGGGACTTTTAAAAATCTTTGTATTATTCATAACGAGCTTTTACTTTACAGGGGCTGGGGTTTTTTTTTTCTCTGTCACCGCATTCTTTCCCTAACTGACAATTACAGGGGATGGGAGCTACGCCATGAAGAGTTAAAGTTACTCTTATTTCACCGGCAAATTTTATGACAAGTAAGAAAATATTTTCCATTCATTTCAATTATCTTGCCAGAAACTGGTGGAAAAGTCATTATGCCACCACATAAAGAGGAGAGAAAGCCAGGACGCAGTGGTGATTGATTGTCACGGATTATATTTCTTACTTTAATGTGTCTGCAATGTGAGGGACGGTGAGATGGATTAGCTTCTGGAGGAACTCTCGCTAACTGGATTGGGCTCGTTTATTCCCGGCTCCCCAGACGGACGCTGCTGTAAGTGCCGAGTGTGCCGGGGGCGGCAGCGGGGCTGCGCATCTCCCATTAATCTCTGCCCACTGCCGCCCAGCATCTTGGCAATTCTGCCAAAACACTTTGTTTTATGCCATACCTCAAGCAAATCGCTTCACCTTGAAGCAACAGCCTGCCGGTGCTCCTCACCGTCCTCCCCTTTGAGTTTCCGTGCTCACCCAGGAGGCCCCTCTTTGCACCCTGATGCTGGCGAGTTTTGCCGACTCTCAAGAACGTCTCCAGAATTCCTGTGTGCAGCCAAGGTGGCCTCTTTCCCGCAGTGGCATCTGCCCCAAGCCAGAGCCATGCCAACCCGGCCAGGCTGCCCTCCCGCTGCGCAGAAGAAGACCTTGCTCGCCAGAAACTTGGTCTTCTTATCAGCAAATGGAAATAAACGTCCCAGAAACAAAAGAAAAAAGTAATAAACGCCATATGTGCCTCCAGGCTCCTGCCAAGAAGGTTATAAAGCTTCTACTGTTCCTCAAAAAACAGGGTGCGTGCCAGCCTCAGGGGAAGAGGCTGTTAACCCCCAAGAGGAGCTTTTCTCTGAGCCAGCAGTGCAGAGCCAGCTCGCTGCAGTCCCAGAAAGGTTATCCAGAGCACTGGCCCTCAGCATCCTCACTAGTGAGCACTGGTGGAGGATGGAGTCCATTGTATTTCTCTTCACAGCATCTGATGGGCAGGCAAGCAGAGCGCAGGTCACAGGAAAGCAAAGATGTTTCTGTGATGGAGCTGCACGCCAGTGCTCCCAGGCATCACCACGTCCTCTGCGGCCACAGGGCAGTGGCTTCTCCAGCTGGCCCAGGAGTCCTCCAGGAACAGCAAGGATGGAGAGGCTGGAAGTTTTTAATGTTCAAAAATATAAACCAAGGGAATTAAATTCTTTAAAGAATAAAAAACTCTTCGAGCGCCTTTCATGCAACTGGAGAGTGGGAAAAAATCTTTAAAGAAGCGTGTTCCTCTGAGGGGTGGCCTTGGACATGGTGCTGCCCTCTGCATGGTACCATGTGGCGCAGCCGCGCAGCCAGTGCAAGAAGGTGATGAGTCAGCTAACGAGGGGCTCATTGTGGCCTCGCGGGGGGATGTATTTCAACGATTCATGAGCAAGTGTCATTTTTAGCCTATAAAACATCTCACAGCTCTCTGAGCAGCGTGGAGCCAGCAAAGCCCAAATGGGTTAGCTGGCCACTGCACTGGAAAAAGTAATTCTTCGTAAATGGAGAGGCACTCGAAGGTAAGGTGCCACCCGGGACCCTACCCTCCTAGAGATGATTTATGGCACTGTGCACATTTTGTCGGTCAAAATCAGTGGCCTTCCAGCCATTTTAGGCTTCAGACCATACCATACCATAAAATCCGTTGACAGCTATATATCTTTATAAAAGCCTCCTGCTGACTAACAGGAGATGCTCATGGCTGCCAAGGCACCCATTGCTCTTCTAACTTTTAAGCAGGGGGAGAGGTAGCCGGCAGTCACTGCCTGGACGGCCCGTTCTGTGCCCGGGCTTCTTCCAGTGCCTGCAAAACAGGGGCTGCTGATGCTGAACACGTTGCAAAGAGGATGTGAGCCCCGTGACGGGGAAGGATGTGCAAGAACCAGGGGGCTGTGGCAGGGGGGTTAGGTTGGGACAGCAGGCAGAGCCCCTGTCCCTCACCGGGGCATTGCTGCAGGGCCAGGGTGCTCCTTCCCCAGCTCCATAGCCGTACCAAGGGACACACAGGGCTTTCCCGTCCCCATGCCTCCATCACTCCCCGTTACCTGTGGACTTGAGGGGTTTTGCACAAGCCCTTTGCTTCCACACAACACCGTTTGATTTGGGAAACGAGACTCCCCAAGGCTCGCCAGCTCTCGCCACGCCAGCAGAATCACTTTTGTGCTTCCAATAGCATCTGCTACTACTCATCCTTTAAGGGTCAGGCATCCGCAGAGACTGGAGGGCTGCCGGGCTGGCTGATGCGATGAGCACCTGCAAGGAGAAGAGGGCTGCTCACCCCGGCTCCCCGCAGGGATGAGTGCCGCCGGGAAGCCGGCTGCTACGCCCCGCAGCTCTTCAGCAGCCCTCGAGGAGGTCTTTAATCTACAGGCAATCCCCGATCTCCTCCAGGCGGAGAGAGGCTTTTACCTCTGCCTTTTCAGAAAAAACAGAAGGTGCAGAGATGGAGCAAGCGAGCTAGGGATGACACAATGGAACGAGCAAGCTGGGGACACAGCGATGGAGCGAGACAGCCAGAGAGGCAGTGATGGGCAAACAAGCCAGGGATAAGGGAAAGGAAGGTCCTTGGACTCAGGACTTCGGTCCAGCCTGGGACATAAACAGGCTCATGCCACAGAAAGCACCATCAAAGGCTGAGCCATGCCAAAGGTCCTGGTACAAGTGTGAGATGAGCATCTTCTCCCAGGCTTGACACACATATGCCTCCACATCCTGCCCTTCTCCTGGCAGCTGCCTCTTCTTGCACTATCCAGATGATTGTCCTGTCTCTGACCTGGACGAGAGGAAGCAGCCGTGGCAGGGTATCCCACATCAGTGGCCATGCACTCAGCACCAGCCTGCTCACCCATCAGCATGTGAAATGAGCCAACTCCTGTTTGGTTTTGGCCCCCACAGATTTATGACATGGAACACACGTTCTTCAGCCACGGTGAGAAGAAGAAGATCGTGATGGAGATCGACCCCCTGGCCAGGACGGAGACCTTCAGGAGTGGGAACGGCAGCGAGGAAATCCTGGAGATCCATGACTTCAAAAAGTGTACGGCAGGGTTTGTCCCAGAATCCTGCCTGCGGTCTTGCAGCAGGACCAGTGGGATTCCTTAGGACACCACGAGCTCACTGGAGCGAGCCCCAGGATGATTCGTGACTGCATCAGGGAGAGCGATGCCCAGATGCAGACTCTCTGGGGGTGCTCTGAAAGGAGAGGAGATGTGTATCTACATAAGCTTCCACTGTTATTTAATAGTTCAGTTCCAGAGAAATACATCCTAAAAGCAAGACCTAGTTATTGGATTTACCCTTGCAAAGGAACGCAATCATCATAAATCTATCCGAGCCCAGTACATTTGTCTGTCTGGAGAGCATTAAAACCTCATGACAATGTTGTAGGCTCTTTCTGAAACCTAATTAAAATTTGTAGGGAAATACCCTGTGCAGTGACATATGGCAAAATTTTCAGCTAATAGCCTAGCAGGAACTGGGGGCTGAATGTTCATATAACCATAACGGTCAGATGCTATTCTGCATACTTTTATTTATGATAACTAGAGCTCATGATAGTTATAAGGAGAAGGGGAGCAAATAAAATTTTATGACTATCTGCCTTCAAATATTTGTAAAAAGCCCAATTCTCCCACCCATAAAATGCAATATCCCTTAGGAGAACCTGTTAGTACATCTTAGCACCGTTGCTGAACAGAGTTTGCACAAAAACATCAACAGGAAAAATACAACTAAACCCTCATCCAGCTGTACCCTCCATGTGATGGGGTTATTTATCCTCCTGCTTTGCCCTCACTGCTTTTTTGGTGTCTGTTTCGATGCTGTAGGGAATAACTGGCATCTTCTTTGTGGGACTTCAAAAATGTTTCATCAAAACCCAGACTAAAGTCCTCCCTGAGACGACAGAGGCCAAGATCCCCGAGCTTGAGGTAGGTGAATACCACAGGACACCCCTCAGCCCCCTGAAACCCACTCCTCTCCTTGGCATTGTGAGCATGGACGCCATCCCCACTGCCCTCCCATCTGCTCCAGCCTTCCCAGGGATGCTGCAATAAAGAAATAATGAGTTGTGATCGCTTCATAAAATGATCTTATGTCAGAGGATTGCTTCTAAAAAGTGGAAAGAGATGGGATTAGCCTGCCGACAGACAAAAACCTCTCAGCACAATACGGAGATCAAGAACAATAATCCTGTTGTAGTCAAAAGGTCGCAAGGCAGCTCAGGATTAGGAGGCACCAAAAAGACAATCAAATTGTTTTCTCCAAGAATTAAGCCTCATGATCTCAAGCAAAATGAGGCAGAAGTAATGAATTTAAATGAGCAGCTGCATTATAGAAATGCGATTTGAGAAAGCACTTGGAGTACAGCCCTGGGAGGTGGGAAGTGCTGGGCGAGGGTCACCTCCCTGTCCTGCGTGGACCTTCCTCCCATCCTGTGCCTGATGGCTTCTTACACCCGTTGGACTTTTGCCCACCACATCCTGCTGCAGGGTCTCACACTTTGCATGCTGTGTGTTTGACTCCACATTTTAACCACTCGCTGAGAGCATAACCTGGGGTGATGGCTCAGTCTCTTGAAAGCAGTTGTCCCCTGTCCCCATCCCCATCCCCAAGCCCTCAGTGGCGGCACAGCCACACAGCACAGCCCTCCTGCCTCTCCATTTGCAAGATGAAGGGTGTTAGCAGATTGAATCCCTTCGCCCCAAGGAAGCCGTTGCAGATAAAACACCAGCAGGACACATGTTTGAAATGAAGCGTGGGCAGAAACATTTCCCTGAATCATGACCTAAATTCCCAGACACCGATTCCTTGATTATGCCATAAAGAAGCTAATAGATCTTTTCGGCTACCGTCGTAAAAGGGATATGACTTCCCAGGCTGTAGCAGAACATTGCCCCAGGTAGAGAGCTGAAATGTAAAACTCAATGAGATAAATGTAAGTCATCTCTTCCCAGAGCCCGTGTGCTGCCAGGCCTTCAGGCAGCACCTCCCCAGCCCTGTGAAAACAACTCAGACTGGGTCAGGTTGTGTTGGCATTTTCCTAAGCCTTCCCAAAGCCATAAGGAAAAACTCTATAAAAGAGAAATACAGCTCCAGACGCCTTCTGGAGAGAAAAATACCATTTGCCAGCTTGCTCTATGGGCTACCACCACCAACATACACAACGTTGCCTTGGCAGATAGCTCAGCGCAGACCCATCCGATAATCTTTATGTATCTCCCTCCCTAAGCGCCTGCCAAAACACACTGTGAACTAATGCAATGGCAGAGACATGTGGTATAAATTACAGAATACGGCCGTGCAAAGAATTTCTGTGAGGAATAAATTAAAGTGTTCAATCACAAAATGAGTAGCAGAAGGAGAGAGAAATTATGTAGTAAGCAAAGCAGAGAGGATGTTTTAATCTTGGGTTTTAAATGAGTTGGGGCACTCCAGAAGGCTCTTCCAGATGGTGGGGACTACACAGGAGAAGGCTCTTGAAGCATGATGAATGGAGGGAGGAGAGGGTGGGGTGGTGGTGGCTGGAAGTGGACAGAAAACACAAGGCTCGTGATGGGTCTCCCTTCTTGAGGACAAGTGGGGTATTGCATGTGCACCCAGCGAGTCGCACGAGCCAAGGCAGATGAAGCCCAGCTGCTCTGTGGGAGGGGAAAGGTGCCTCTGGGTGAGCCAAGAGGACGAGAAGCAGCCTGGGGTGGGGAAAGGGTGTCTCACCACACCGAGGTGAAATCTTGCTCTTCTTCCAGGGAGAAGAAATCACAACCACCTACTTTGAGCAGTCCGTGGTCTGGGTGCCTGGGGAAAAGCCCATTCAGAACAAGGAGTTCCTGAAGAGCTCCAAAATTTTTGACATCTGCAGAAACGTGACCATTTACTGGATCCACCCCACACCGATAGCAGGTACAAAAGTCATCTCCTGCCCAAAGTGCTCATGAGCCCCCTCACCGGCAGCAGCCCTGCCACCCACCCATGTCCCCCTGCCAAGTCCCCCGCTGCGATGTGGTGGGAACCCATTTCCACAGCTCCGTTGTACTTATCAGACGTGAGCATAGTCTTGGCCACAACCGCGAGAGAGCATGGCCAATGTAATAGCAGGGACTGAAGTTTCTCTCTGCTAAGCGCTTGTCTCTGCTGGCCCCCCACCACCCTGCACTTTGCAGAGTGGCCACCCTCCTCATAACAAGGGAAAAAAAACCCAAACCCTTTGTACCTGCAAAGAAGCCAGCGCTGCTGGAAACTGGGACGCCTAAATTCTCGTCACTGCATGAACATCAGAGCATGAGCAGACATCTGCATCTAAATCACACAACGGGGTTGCCATCTCCAGCTGCTCGCTACACAGCCCTCGCAGAGGTTGTGGCCTCTGAGAACCGCCGGCGTAATTACCCCTGTCTCTAACCCACTTCTCTCCAAATGAGCTAGTTTAAAAACCCCTACCAAGAAAACTCTCTCCTCTCTGCAGCCACAGAGCACATCTCATCCCCCACAGGTACCGGCAGTTCACAGCCACCGATGGTCCTGAGAGCAAGTGGGCACCAGAGGTCCCTGATGGAGCGGGAGGCTGTCCCCTTGCTGCTCCCTCGGTCCCCGCTGTTAGACCCCGCCTGCTGCTGAGCTTCAGCAAAGGAAATTGATGACACTGTGGGTCTTACCTGAGCCGTAACTGCTGTAGCTGGGCCTTATCTGCCCCAAATCACGTCGCTTTGCTGACAAACCCCCCCAGTAGCAGAGCTCACCATGAGGACGTGCTTCCCCACACCCCAGCCCCATGCAGGGGATGCCAACACCACCCACAGGCACTCACCAGCCATGAGCACAGGGAGGATGGGCCATGCCTCCTCTACCTCTCCTCCTGCTGTATTATCTCCTCCAGCCCTTCTCCCAGGCTGGGTAAGAGCAGGAGGCAATGGAGTACAGCCGGTTTACTGGTGGGCTTTTCTCGTACCTTGGCACCAAATTTTGGTAGAGACATTAATGCATGTGTCTCCCTGCTCCCTGGTTGTTGACAAGCAATGTTTGGGCTCTTCCTTTAGCTCCTGAGCTGGCCAACCTTGAAGGGGCAGAAGAAGAAGACCCCGAGCTGCTTGTAGACAACCAGAGCTGGTTGGATGCGGGAAGTGAACACGATGCGAGAAGGATCCACAGCCAGGTCCCAAGCGTCGGGCACGGCAGCTCACTGAGGAGGACCTGCCCATCAACGACTACGTGAGTGAGGGGAATTGCACCCTAGGGAGCCCTGGCCATGGTCCCAGGGTGTCCTAGTCACACTTCTGGGATGTCCTGGCTATGTTCCTAGGGGGCCCTGTCATGCTCCTGGGGTGTCCTGGCCACAGTCCCAGGGTATCCTGGCTGTGTTTCTGGGTGTCCTGGTCATGTTCCTGGGGTGCCTTGGCTGTGCTCCTTGGGATGTCCTTTCCATGCTCCTGGAGTGCTCTGCCCATGCTTCTGGGATGCCCAGGCTGCCCTCCCAGGATGTCCTGTCCATGCTCCTGGGGTATCCTGTCCATGCTCCTGGGTTGTCCTGGCTGTGTTCCTGGGGTGCCTCGGATACGCATCCCCCTCACTGCGCTGACGGTGGCTCTTCCCGGCAGTCGGAGAACGGGCTGGAGTTCCACCCCTTGTGGGATGAGCGAGGCTACTGCTGTGCCCAGTGCCGCCGCGCCAACCGCTACTGCCAGCGGGTCTGCGAGCCCCTCCTGGGCTACTACCCCTACCCCTACTGCTACCAGGGCGGGAGGGTCATCTGCCGGATCATCATGCCTTGCAACTGGTGGATCGCACGGATGCTGGGCAGGGTGTAGCACCCACCGTTCAGCACCCAGCTCTTGGTGCTGCCCTATGCCCGTGTCGCCACCCATCTGATGCGCCCTGATGTAGCCAAGGTGCAGGTCGTTACTTGCTTCACGACCGGCGAGCGTGCAAGCCTGCCGATCACGGCACTCTCACCCAGCGCACAGCGCCTGTCCCCAGCCGCACCCCCGCACTGCTCTCGTGGGGCGAGGGGAGGTCGTGCCCGAGTGCGTCGTCTCCACGCTGAGCAGCAAGAGGTAAACAATAAACGTCTTGTATGAGTGATTGCAAAGAAAATGGAAAGTCGTTTAGTCTCAGTCTGGGATGCTTAATGGGTCTGAGAAGTGATCTAATTGCTTGGCTGCCTCGTCACGAGCATCCATAACTCAGGAACCAGGACTGCCGGTGCTCGCCTCGCTGGGAACGTGCAGAGGTCCCTAATTTGCTTCCTGATGGCGCTGGTCGTTGTTCAGCACGTCCCGACCCTCTGTTCCAGCGTGTTCTGATGTGCTCGATAGTTATTAATGACAGTTCAGGGGTGCCACCAGTCCCCTCAGAAGCAATGTGCGGCATGGCAGTGTGTGGGCAAGGCAGAGGCAGGAACGGGCACAGGCAGCCCCTGGGGAATGGGGCAGACAAAGCCAAAGGGAACAGAGACATAGAGGACCCCAAGTGCCATCAGTTGTCCCCAGCCCTGTGACCAACAAATGAGCAAAACCCGAGCTGCAGGAGGGAAAATCTAAGTCCTCGATGCTGCAGCTGCCCTGAGCAGCGCACTGCCTGCAGCAGAGCTGAGGACTCATGGCCAAAATCCGCGTGAACCCCCTGTGCAGCCTTCCTCTGCTCATGGCCTCGGTGCTCAGGCCGACCGCAAGTTCCAGCTTTCATCCCCGGGGAGGCAGCAGCCGCCAAGGAGCTTTGACATCGGGTGTCACCAGGCAAAACCCTCTCGGTGTCACTGAGGGAGCACATGCTGCTGCAGCCGGTGCTTTCCAGGGAACTGTCTGGACGGACAAACCTGCCCAGCCATACATACAGAGGAGGGAGCAGAGGTCAGGCTCTGCCCCGCCCCACATCCCTGTGTCTCCTCCATGGATGTGAACACCTTTTAAGGGCAGTTTCCTCATCACGGCGTGCTGACACAACGGTTAAAACACTGGGAGTGTGGTGCAGCAGAGCTCCCCGCATGGCATCCCAAGGACACCAACTAGCCTTGGGGTCACCAAGTCTTTCTGACAAGTCTCCCAAGACATTTATCCCCCTGAGAGGGGAGGTCCGAACATGGCAGGGACATGTGGAACCCACCCGACCACAACTGCTGCAGGAAAACAGAGCCCTGGGGCCAACCAGCAGTGCTTGTGTCCGGGCTTGGTGGGTCCAGCTGGCTCAGCAAGGTGCAGCCAATGCCTTTGCCGAAACTGCAATGTCCCAAGTCTGTCTGGCACCTCTCCCACCACATGACTATACCTCCAGGATGTCATTGATGTCTCTCCAAATTGAAGTGAGGTGTCTACATAAGCACTATTTAACTAGGTAAGACCTACACTCTCTGATGGCTGCAGTCCCTGTCACTGACCACGGGACAAGCTGGCTGGGCAAGCCTCCACTCTCCCCAGGTCGGCACAGACAGTCAGTGCTGGTTTTTCTGCAGCAGCTCGGAAACCTCCCGGCTCCCCAGGCCAGCACGATCCCTGCCTACCTGGCATCGCCTCCTCTGTCCGCACCGGGAGGGAAGCTAACTGCAGAGGCAGGAGCGTAGGCCAGCGCTGGGTCGCTTTCCTTCGCGCAGGCTTTCTGATGAGGGTGGATTTATCCAAACCTGGCCCAGCTTCTCCAGCCTTGCCTCCATCCATCCGTTAATTGCCTTCTGCCGATCTCTCTAACCTGGTTTCTGTGCTCTGATGCACCCTGCCTCACTTATCTCAATGTTGGAAGCTTTCAGCCAGCCAGACGCTGGCAACAGTCTGATTTATTCACCCAGGTTAAATGCAACGTAAGGATTTCAGGTGTTCCCCTTCAGGTCACTCCGTCAGCAGTGAGGCTGCCCATACCTGGTCATTCGCTGCACCACGGGGTGATTTGGCTGGGGCAGCTCACCCAGCACTGGAGCAGCGTTTGCCAGAGGGCTGATGCTGATGAAGGGTCACCACTCCTACCCATGGCTTAACTACTCCTTTTACACCTGCCTCTACCCAGGAGCAGGACAGGCAGCCCTGGCAGCCACCCGGCTGCTCCAAGCCCCAGTGCTTGATACCCAAAAATCACCCAAGCTCAGCAGGAGAGAAGATTCACCACACCACGGCGGCATCAGGCTCAGTAAGGCAAAGGCTTCTGACCGAACAGCCCAAAGATGAGCAGTATCCAACAAACACAAAGCCTTAAATCCACGTTTCTTGCCCCAGGGAGAGGCTGGCAATGCAGGCAGCTCCAGCAGCACTGCCCTGCCCTGCCCTTTGCTTGAAGCAAGCAGCCGGCCAGCCGAGGACACACGCGTTTGCATGGGGCTGAACTCACCCGCCTGGCTCTGGGCTGGGATGCTCCAGGCCTTCTGCTTCAGCACTGTTACACAACTGCTGTTATGAAGAAAATTCAATTACAGAAGTTATTTGTAAGTCTAAGTGCACCAGTGAGCATCAGAGAAACATGGCTGTGATGGTCCTGAGGTTACTGGCTGGCCCCGGGGCGAGTGGATTACCTCCCGGGGTGGTGTGGGGGGTGCTGCTCTTTGCAGCGATTCGAGCAGAGGAATTTCCAGGAGATAAAAAGAAAAGCCAAGGCGGATTCATAGAGTAAAATATCTTAATATTTATTGTGTCTCAGGACAAAAGAGTTCTACTCCATACATAAAACGAGTGAAAGCAGCATATAATACTGACAATCAAGTCACAGCTGACTCGGTGCCAGGACACCTACCAAGGTAAAGGCACCAGGAGCTACATCACCACACCTCACTACAGCTTACAAAGAATCACTACAGCCTGTACTTTAAAAAGTACAACTATAAAAAGTATATAAAACCCGGGGCAGGGAAGAGAGAGAGCTTGGCAACAAGCCGAGACCTTGCTGAGCCAAGGGCATCAGGCAGGCAGGGCCGTCTTCTACTGGGGCAACAGCCCCATCTCAAGAGCAACCGCGTCTGGAGAGCGATGGGACGTCAAGGGCTGCCAGAGAGGAGGGGAAGCATCGCCTTCCCAAGGAGGCACCGGAGGTGAGCGCTGGGAGTCCCGCAGGGCCACCAGCACCATCGGTTTGGCACAGCGCTCAAGCGCACTGCCGAGGAAGGAGCCGGGGCTGCGGTGAGCAGAGGAGCACGCTCGCTGTAACCGCTGCAGCTACACTGATTACCCACGCGTGGCACAGCGGAGTAGTGTTAGGACAAGTCCCTGAGCGCACCAGGACAACTGCTGCACTCATTCTATGAGCTAGTTGAGAAGAAGATCAGTCAGTTCAAAGCAAGATTTCACAAAGTGGCATCCAGAGGAAAACTGGACACCCTCCCCAGCCGCAGAGAGCACACCCTGCAACACACGAGACAAAGCGTTAACAAACCAAGCTGGATTTAGACACAGCTTAAAATGAGGCAGCAGACACGGTCTTGCAAGTGAATTCCATCCCCACACCCCCCACACGTGGTACCCGCCACTGTGCTGAAGGTCCCCAGGGGCGACCAGGCAGCAGCCAGGGATGCAGCGGCAGCCCACCGAGCTTACATCGCTGGACAGACGTACCCAGCCGTGACCACAGTGTGCTGGGGGCCAGCTACACCATCTCGTACTGATTGTTCGTGATGTACTGGGACAGGCAGCAGGCGAGAATGATGCCAATCAACTGAAAAAGAGAAAAAAACCCACACATCAGAGGTAGACAAAGCTAGGCTGCAGTTTTTTAGGGGAAAAGCCTGAGAAATTGTTCCAGCATCCGTTTTATAAAATCCAAGGATGGGCAGTGGGATTTACCAACCACAACACCGGCTGCTGTTCCCTGCTTCGGTCTAACTGAGAAGCTGAAGCGGAGGATCCTGGCAGGCATCAGCCAAACGAGGCCCTCACAAGAGATGCTCCGCGTCCTGTCCTGTTACGTTTTGCTTCACGAAGCATCTACTGGTTTACGGCAATTTTGGAGTTTACAGATATAGGAGCGTCACAGCAATTACCCAGCCACCAGAGACAGCGGCCACCTCCCTGAGCTGCAAGGACAGCGGGGAAGCAGGGCGGCTGTTTTCGCATCAGCATCTGAAGGACACGCTACTGTTGCCACAACGTGGCCTCCCAGCTCCTGCGCAGACATTTAGGGCCAGATCCTGCAGGAGTCTGACCTACGCCAGCAAAGTTAGAGACACATTTGCATGATGGGTCCCCACTGGCTCCACGACACAGCAAGGTTTGCTGAAAGAGCGATAAAATCCAGGAACCAGTTACGACTCCCAAGCCTGGCATCAGCTGAGGTAATTTCGCAGCTGGGAGCGTGCAGCTCCCCATTTGTGTGTTGGTCACGTCTCAGTGACCCCATGGCAAGCACAGCGCAAGTGAGGAGGAGACTGGGGTGAGCAGCCGGGTACAGCAGAGCAGCTCTGGCTCTTGAGCTGTCCTGGACACAACCAAAAACACTTGTAGCACAAGCCGGGGGCTGTTGGCTTCCACCTCTCCCCCAGTTTAGCACATCCGCTATAGGAAACGCACGGGACACGCTCCTTATGGGAGAAATATCTTGGCAGGGTTCCTTCTCCCCATGCTGGCGTGGTCCGCCAGTGGTCCCGGGGGGCTGCACCTTGAGGCTCATGCCATGGCCTTTGCATGCCGGATCAGGGGAAGGGTGAATTCAAGCCCCTCCAAGTCAAGGCCAGCCAAGCTCGCTCTACAGCTACTCAGTGCCAAGAGCCCAGCAAGCTTCCTCAAACCAGCTGGAGAAGGGCCAGCTGCGCACCCCGCAGCTCCGCTGCCGTGCATCGGAAAACCCTCGACACCTCGGGAAACCCCACTGCAGCGTCAGCGTGGCAGAGCTGGGGGCAGGGGCCTCTCATTTCCTGCCAGGATAAATCCTGCCGGAGCAGGGCGGGTGCAGCTGCTGCGGCTCCTGCAGGAAGTGTCCCACAGGATAAAGGCAAGGCGACTGAAGAGCAGAAGGGGGGGACGGGATCGCAGGGTAAGGCAGCGTGTGGGGTGTGAGCCACCAGCACAAGAGGTGGCCCACAGCTGCTCACAGGGACCCAGCCATGCAGAAGTGATGCCAAACTGCCTCCCTGATAAAAAGGGACGTCAGCGGGTAGAAAAGGGCGTGATTTGAACTCTGCCAGCAGCAAATGCAGGGAGCTCGCTCAGCACAGCACAGGCTCCATTTGGGTTTTCTTTAAGTCAGTTGTTTCAGACAGGAGCTCTTCTCAAATAACCTGAGCTCACAGAAACAGAGCTGGTGCTTCAGCCCCGGGTTTAAGAGACTAGAAACTGCACAGTGGGGAGTCTAAACCCAAGGGGAATCTGCAGAATAGCTGCTCCTCCCTGGCTGAAAGAGGCCGTGCCTTTTGTACACACACAGACTTTGCACAGAAATTAAATACCTCTGGAGACACACTAGCTTCACTCTGCACTCCTCCTGTGCCAGGCAAGGGAGATTTACCTGGAAACACGCGATGCCAAAAGAGATTCCAGCCACGACACCCATTTTTGACTCCATTGTTGACGTTACCAGGAAAAAACAACCCTGCAGAGGAGGGAAAGCGAGCAGGTGGGTCCAGTGCTTTTCACCACCCAGGAGCACAAAACAGCACCTCCCCAGAATACCAGCAGCTCCAGGGGATGATGCTCCCATGCCGAGGGCTTCTGGCTGCCACCCTCACACCTGACCTCAGCAAAGTCATTTCCCTACCAGCGCTGCCCCAAGCAGCCTCCCAGCCCAGCTGCCTTTTCACAAGAGCGCTGTCCTCGGGCTGCTCCCCACAGGAGCACTGCGTTGAGCAAGGTGACTCATGGGAGAATGCTCCTTGCATCACCCAGCTGTCCCTGCCAGATGAGGTCACGAGCGCCTGTCACCGGGTCAGGACTTTGCTCGGCTGTCGAGAGACATCAGCGCTGCTGAAAGGAACTTTGTGGGAAACCACCTCCTTCTTCACCTGCTCTCCATAACACACAGCCCCCAGTGCAAACACTTGGGTCCGGCTAGTCCCTCACCTCCAAGTAACGAGTCAGAGGGACCTCAGACATGAGGCTCTTCCTTCATACCCTTCCCCTGAGTCTGCCCCAGGGGAGACCCTAGTTCACAGGGCATCTGCAGAGGAGAGTAGTTCTGCTTTTGAGTCTCCCAAGGAAGGGCAAGCTCTCCTCCATCCACCCAGCTCTGCCCTCCCACCTCCAGGAATGGCAGGGAGATTTTTCTGAGCTTAACTTACATCCACGAACACTTTCAGCTTGGCTTTGCTCAGATCTTTCAGATCCTCCTCTGAGCAGTCGTCCTGGCTCTTGCAGCAGCTCAGGGGGATGCCCCTCTGGGTGAAGTATTCAGTCTTCTCCCAGTCCGAGTAGTTCTGCACCCCGCAGCAGTGCAGCTGGAGTGGGAAGCACATTTGGGGAGCACAGTCACACCAAGGTACTGACCCCCAGTGGCAGCATCACTCCCCCTGCCCTCCCCTCTCCAGGAACTGTCCCCATCTCAGCCAGCATCTCCTCCCAAACTCAAAAGCCCATAGTACAAAGGGATCCCCAGCACCATGGTGGGGATGCCAATACCACAGGGAGTCCCAGTGAATGCCCCGAGGCGAGGTGAGCAAACCCACCCGCTGCCATCCAGACACCAGCCCGGGGCACTCACAGTTCTCTGGATGGTGTCCACGGCCTCGCTGTGCCGATCCGCGGTCACGTTGTAGTCCCTTAAGGCCAGGTTGAGGTTACTCTCGAAGTTCGTCTTAATCTGCAAAAGAGAGATCTCTGCCATGGTGCCGTCCCCTCCCGCACGTTGGGACCCACAGCCCCGTGTTAAGTCACCTCTTGGTGTCGGCAGGAATGACTCCAGCCGTGGCCAGCAGACATTTCCCTGGCCACCCCGGCAATTAAAGGCTGTATTAAAGGGCAGGCTGGGATGTGCTGTGGCAGCAGGGGTGCTACGCGTAACAACAAGGACCTGCGCGGTGCCAGCTGCCCCCCAAGCAGGCTGCTCTGCGGGAGCCCTCAGAGGAACTTTAATTACAGAAATTACTGCAGAACATAGACCAAAGCCAGAAATTAAAAGTCCTGGGCTACTTTGCCTGTTCTGGTGGAGGGGCAGCATGCCTTGTCCTTATGGGGACTTACGGGTCCTTACAGGGACCATTCTGCTCTTTGGGCTGTTTTAACCCTATTTTGCTAAACTAAGCACAGCTCCCAGCAGCCCCTCTGTCCCTCCAGCAACATCTGCAACTGCGCTTGCGTTAAAACCAGCATCAAACTCACTCTGCACCATCAGAAGACAGCAGTAGCCACCCAGACTCACCTCGTGCCTGAAGACAAACCCCACGACGGCGGCCACCAGGACAATGAGGAAGATGAGGGACAGGAGCATGGAGTACTGCGGGCAGAAAGGACGGGATGGAATGGGGTGGATGGGATGGAGCAGAACGGGAGGAGACAGGGTAGGTGGAATGGGGTGGATGGAATGGGGTAGAATGGGATGAGGTGGGGTAGGACGGGACGGGGCGGATGGGATGGCGTAGAACGGGGTGAGGTGGGGTAGGACGGGATGGGTAGAAGAGGGTGAGATGGGGTAGGGCGGGACAGGATTGGGATGGGATGTGCCAGGACGGGTCTGGACAGGGCAGGATGTCAGGAGGGGATGGCACCCCATCCTGCTCTGTCCAGTGCCACCCACCAGCTTGAGCATCCAGGTGCTGCCGCGGCAGGTGGCGAAGCAGCCGAAGGTGCCCAGGAGGATGATGACGGTGCCGGCACCAACCAGGATGAAGGGGACATTGGTGGCCTTCTCGTCCAGCAGGGAAAGTACGGCCAGGCTCACCCTGCCCCAGACTCCCACGGCCAGCAGCACGATGCCCGACACCTGGGGAGAAAGGAAACCCACCGTGGCTCGCGACTGTCGCGACAGGGTGGCGGGGTCGCGACATGCCGCGGGGGTAGGGCAGGACGGGGCGGGGCGTCCGCGGCCCGGCGCTCACCCAGAAACGAAGGTGTAGGTGAGCAGGACGCTCTTGAGGCAGGTGATCACCGGCTTCGTCTGCAACCGCCGCGAAGGGGACGCCATGGCCGACACGGGCCGTCTCCTGCCCGGACGGGCCCCGCCGCGCCCCGGCCCCGCCCCGCCGGGCAGGCCCCGCCCCGCCGGAGGTGACCGAGCGGCGGCGGAGGTTGGCGAGCGCTCACGGAAATAGCCGAGCGTGCCCGAAGGCAGGCTCCTCCCCCGCGGGGGCGCCCCCTCCTGCCCGGTGCTGCCGCACGCCTGTTCCGTGCCAACCTTGCCTGCTCCGTGCCACCCCCTGCTTGCGTCGTGCCACTTTGTGCCTGCCCGTGCCGCCTGCTGCCTGCTCCGTGCCACCCCTTGCCTTCCCGGTGCCACCTGCTTGCCCGGTGCCACCGCCTGCCTGTTCCCTGCCACCATCTGCCTTCCCTGCCACCCCTTGCCTGCCCAGTGCCACCCGCTGCCTGCTCCGTGCCACCTCCTGCCTGCTCCGTGCCACCCCTTGCATTCCCGGTGCTACCTGGTTGCCCAGTGCCACTCTCTGCCTGTTCCCTGCCACCCGCTGCCCGTTCCATGCCCCCCAGTCCCTGCTGTCCTGCCCCAGCAGTTGGCAATGCAGCCCCAGCCCCAGCGTGGCCCCCACCTCCTGCCCAGGTGTCCCCCTGTCCCCTCCTAGCCGGGGCAGCCACCCCGTGCCCGAGCACATGGCATGGCCACCATGCTGGCCAGCCGCACACTTCCTGCCCACCACGGGGTGAGCACCCTGTCCCTTCCTCGGGGATGTCCCCGAGCTGCGGGGGCAGTGGGCTCCCCACGCCCTGCAGCGAGCAGCTCCCCCTCCGCCCCGCAGAGCAGCCTGCTGGCAGCCCTCTCTGCTCCGGACAGCTGTGTTATTAATTAGCGTGCTTACTGGCCTGGCCGCCACATAATTAGCGCATTCAGGCAGCATGCCCCCCCCACCACCACCCTGCGCCAACTCTCCTACCTGTCCATGCCAGGCTCGTCCCCCTTCTCCCCTCAGCGATGTGTCCTGAGCTCCAGAGCCCAAATCCCAGGTGGCTCCGGCTCCTGCCTCGCCTCCCACCCGACCCCACGGGACGTGGGGCGGCGGTCCTGACGAAGGACGAAGGACGGCGCTGCATTACCTCTGCCTCTCGGGGCTTGAACTCCAGCTGGAAAACAGACCCCAGCTGGAAGCGCTTGCCTCGGGACCCATTTCGGAACCCGCCGTCTGCAGCCAGGTCTCTCCCTCCCTCCTGGCAAGAGGTGGAAAAAGGGTCCTGGCTTCTGCGGTTTTGTCCTCGGCCCCCCAGGATCCCCGTTCGTTCCCGGAGCCTGGCAGGGCTAACACAGGCTCGGCTTGGCTCTGCCCCGTGTCAAAACAGGCTCCTGGCTCTTCTGCTCACAGAGGAAAAATCTGACAACCTTTTAAAGCCTCAGAGAAGCAGGAGCTGCACTGGAAAACAGGCGATCCTGGGAGTTATTATTTTTTAACAATCTCATCATTTTGGGCCTGACTCACGGCTTTTGAATGTTTGGGACGGGTGGCTGTGGGGAAAAGTAGGTTTGCTCGGCACGAGCAGCGCGGCCAGGCAGGAGGGTCCGGCATCTGGCGGTGACAAGGCGACGGAGGGGACCGTCGTCCTGTTTGCAGCCCTTCTCCGTCCTCGCTGGGGCTCACGGCTGCCCCCGGACCAGGCGCGGCAGGTGGGCTGGCCAGCCCCCGGCCCCCGCATGGCGCAGGAGGCTGCTCCCTTCCTGCTGGTCGTACTCGCCAGACTGGTGTCATCCACGTGGCATGAAGGTGAGTGTCTGGGTGTGTGGGCACAGCGGGCTCCCTGGGGACAGCAGCCTGGAGGGGCGCTTGCGGCGGGGAAGGGGTGCCCTGGTACGGTGATGCCAGGGAGAGCATCGGTGCCTGTGGGGTATGGGGTGCCTGCAGGGGTGCGCTGCAGGGTACAAGGAGGAGCGGAGGGGGTGCTGGGAGGCATCCAGAGAGGAGCAGGAAACCAGCTTCTCCATCACACCCCTGCCTGCGGGACTGCAGCTTTCCTGCTAACTCCCTGCTCCCACGGGGACCATCAGCCGCAGATGTTTGCCTGGACTGAGCGCTCAGAACCAACCCTCCCTGCAGCAGAGCAGCCGGTTCACGGATCAACAGTACTTGCCTGTTTGGGGGGGTTCCCTTTCCCTGCTGCCATCCCCATCCCCTTGCCATGCTGCCAGCCTGGCTGGCTGGGGATGCTCCTGCCTGGTGCAGCCAGGGCAGTGAGCTGGCCCCAGGTGAGAAGGGAAAGGCAGTGCCTGCGTGAAGAGGGAACATCACAATGACATGGCTCATCTGCCTGCAGGGATACAGCACGCCCCGTCCCACAGCCCCCGGGAGGGTCTCGGCAACCCCCCTGGAAAGCAGCCCTGCTCGCTGGGTCACCCACATCCCCACGGCTGGCCCCACAGATGCCAGCCCTGCACTCACCCCGGGCCCCCCCCCGCTCCCCACGGCGGCGTGGGAAGGGCGTCGGGATAATGGGCTTGTGGAAACGGGTGGGCAACTTAACGAAGCTTGTGGGAAGCGGTGGGAGACACTCTGTAGTAAAGTTCACGTTGGAAAGATTTGTAATGGAGTTTCCTCCCCGTGGCGGAGGCTGCTGCTTGGGTTGGCCTCGCAGATACCCTTCCCAAGACCCCAAGCAGAAGGAAGGGGAGATGGGTGCAGCCACAGCAGGCTGCTGCTTCACCCGGAGTCCCTTCCCAGGCTGAGCATCCCCGCCATACTGGAGCAGGGAGTGCGGTGGGGTGGGCTGGTGGTGAGGAAGGGGCTGCGCAGGCTGGGGCCAGCGGAAGCGCGGCGGAAACGTGAGCTCAGCGCTGGGGAATGCCGTGGCTGGCCCAGGCGCCGAGGGGCCGCGGGGAAGGACGCCAGCCCTATCCCCCTGCATGGCTCCTTCCCTGCCTGCTGGTCCCTTGCCCACAGAGACATGGTGAAGGCCAGGGGGTGGCCCACAAGGATGGCGCAAGACTGTCCTCCTGTCCGTGGGGCCAGGGGCCCTTCTGCACAGTGCGGAAGGCGTGGGGCCAGCAGCTCCGGCCAAGACCCTCCAGCACCATCCCTCCAGCAGCTTCATCCTTCCCTGGCGTGCAAGCGAGGGGCTGCATCTGCGCCAGCCCCCCAGCTGGGCAACATGCCTCTGCTCCCTCGCCTTGGCCAGGAACTCCGCTGGGGTGGGCACAGGGCAGCTTCCTTCCTTCCCTGGGGATGCTGGTGGCAGGGAGTGGGTAGAAGGGGGACTTCCCGGCAGCACGAAGCTGGGGGTCGGTGCCAGAGACTGTTTCCTGCCATAACCGCAGCTGCTCTGGCCACTGTTTAGTCTGCGGGTTGGTGCCAGCACACACGATGTGACTGGGGACTGGGCGCGCTATCTGACCAGCTTAACCCTTAACAGCAGGACAGGGTCTGCCCACGGACGGGATTGCTTGCTGGGAGCTGCGGGATGTTTCGGGACCAGAGGGTGCAGCTGCCAGGGGAGGCATTGCCTGAGTGCTGCTGCGGCCATGAACCATCACACAACCCCCTCATCTCATTCCTCCTCCCCAGGGTCTGGCTACTACGCAGCCGAGAGCCACACCAATGAAGTATACGTGGAAGAAACCCCCCTGAGCCTGCCCTGGACTACCACCGAGGTAACAGCACCCAAACCCATCCCTCGGGTCCTCATGGGGAAACCGAGGCACAGTGGGGCTGAGTGCCCCCTCACCTCCCTCCGCTTCCCCAGTGCCCCAGTGGTGTGCCACACTCAACATCCACCGTGGAGAGGCCACCTGCTACTCGCCCCGGGGTGGGTTCTACCGCAGCAGCCTGGGGACACGTTGCGAGCTGAGCTGCACCCGTGGGTACCGTCTGGTGGGGCCCAGCGCCGTCCAATGCCTGCCCAGCCGCCACTGGTCCGGGATGGCGTACTGCCGACGTGAGTGTGCCCCGGTCATCAGCTTGCCGGCATCCCCACAAGTACCCAGTCCTAGGTGCTCTGCCCACCAGCATGGCCAGGCGCCGCTTCCCTCTCCTCTTTGCTCTCTCCGTCCCAGAAATCCGGTGCCACGTGCTGCCAGCAGTGCTGCGGGGCTCCTACGTGTGCTCGGCCGGCGTGCAGATGGATTCCCGCTGTGACTACACCTGCCTGCCTGGCTACCAGCTGGAGGGCGACCGGAGCCGCATCTGCATGGAGGACGGGCGCTGGAGTGGGAGCGAGCCAATCTGTGTAGGTAAATTCTCACCCTACCGTCCTCTCAGTCCCACGGTGCTGGGGCACATGGGGGCAGGCCACCCCCCATCCCTGGGGTGCCTGCAGGTATCACCCCACATCCAACCTGCCCTGGGACCGCTGGCTCTGCTGCTCCCCAAGGTGCCAGGGGCAGGTGCAGGGCATGTTGGTCCAGGATTGGGGCACTCAGTGCTGGCTTCACAGCAGGTCGTGCTGGCTCTGGGGTGCCTGGGCTGTGCACAGCATCCCTGGGATGGCTGAGCACCAGAGCTGGTGCCCGGCTCTCATAGCCCAGCCCAGGCACCCGTAGGTTCCCTGACACCCTCTCCTCCCCATGGGCAGATTTGGAGCCTCCCAAGATCCGCTGCCCGGACTCCCGGGAGCGGATAGCCGAGCCGGGCAAGCTGACCGCCACCGTCTACTGGGACCCTCCCCGTGTGAAGGACTCTGCTGATGGCATCATCAAGAGGTGAGGGCGGAGATGCTGTGGGCACCTCCAGTGAGGTCTGAGGGCCACACTGGGTGCCCCCTCCCAGGACCCTGACGGAGAAACCTGTCTGCTGGGTGCAGGTGATGCTGCGGGGCCTAGAGCCTGGCTCTGAATTCCCTGAAGGAGAACATGTGATCCGCTACACAGCCCATGACCAGGCATACAACCGAGCCAGCTGCAAGTTCAGCGTCCGTGTCCAAGGTGACGTGGGCTCCCCTGGGGCTGCTGCTGCCCGCCCCAGTTCTGGGATCCACGCCCCACAGATGGGGCCATGCCCTGTCACCCCAGCTCTCACCCCACCTCCCTCTTTGCAGTGAGGCGCTGCCCCGTCCTGAAGCCTCCGCAGAACGGCTACCTCTCCTGCACCTCTGACGGCAACAACTATGGGGCCACCTGCGAGTACCTGTGCGACGGGGGCTACGAGCGCCAGGGCACGTCCCTGCGGGTCTGCCAGTCCACCCAGCAGTGGACGGGCTCCCAGCCCCTTTGTGCACGTAAGCAATGTGGGGCAGGGTGGGATCTGCCCACAGCATGCCCGGCGCTTGGGGTGGGTGCTGCCTGGCCAGGAGAAGGGGCACTGGGGTGGGGAAGGGGTAATGAGGGGCAAAATGGCATCTTTTCACACGCTGGCCTCTCACCCCAGCCATGAAGATCAACACGGCCGTGAACTCGGCCGCCAGCCTGCTGGATCAGTTCCACGAGAAACGCCGCCTCCTCGTCATCTCAGCCCCTGACCCCTCTAACCGCTACTACAAGATGCAGATCTCCATGCTGCAGGTGAGGAGACCTTCCCACTGCACACCTTCCCATACCCCCCAGCACCTTCTCACCACTCCCTCTTCTCCACAGCAAGCTGCCTGTGGGCTGGACCTGCGTCATGTCACCATCATTGAGCTGGTGGGGCAGCCCCCGCATGAGGTGGGACGCATCCGAGAGCACCAGCTTTCCCTCAGCATCATCGAGGAGCTCAGGTAGGGGGGACAGGAGCCTGTCCTGTGGAGCCAGGTGCCTATGCGAGGGGATTGGGGATGAGGAGACACCTCTGGGGATGGCAAAGCATGAGGTTGCAGCTGGGCTCATGGCAGCCCCTTCCTGCTGCACTGAAGGGGCTTGTGTAATGTGGAAACAGCCCCAGCAAGTCTGAATCATCAGACCCTGCTGGAGCTCACAGCCCGGAGGAAGAGATGGGAACCCACCCCGGAGGACTTGAGCACGGTTGCGTGGGGTGGTCATGCTCAGCTCTCAAGAGCAACTCCCCAGCCCTGACTGGTGGTTCCCCCCTGCACCCCCAGGCAGTTCCTGCACCTCACCCGCTCCCACTTCAACGCGGTGTTGCTGGACAAGGCCATCATCGACCGTGAGCGCTACATCTCCCCTGTCAACCCTGATGAGCTCTTCATCTTCATTGACACCTACCTGCTGAGTGAGCAGGAGGCGGCACGGCGGGCGCAGAGTGGCGACCCCTGCGATTGAGGCAGCGTTTGGGAGACCACCCTCTCCACCACCACCAGCCTCAGGGAATGGACACCTTCCTTTCTGCTTTTCTAGTCGCTCACCGTAGAGAGGACCAAGGTGCTGAGGACCTCCAGGGGAAGGGAAGCCTCTCTCCAGCTGCTTTGGCAAAGAGGCGAGCAGAGACAGGGACAGGGACCATGTGCCAGCAACGTCCCCTCTACCCAGCAGCCAGGAGCAGCCTCTGGCTGCGGGGTGGGATGGCTCAACCCACACAGGATCACGGCAGCAGACACCAGAGTGTCTCTGCTCAAACCCCAGGGCATGGGAGGAGTCAGGGAGCACACACTGGGCTGCCAGCAGAGAGGACAGTGGGCAGGACAGGCAAGGCAACAGCCTCTAACACAGCTTCACCCCATGCATGTGAACCCGCTCCCTCCCACCCTGGAGTCCGCCGTGCTGGGCAGGGGCTGCTGCTAGGGTCCTGCCAGAGCTGCCAGAAAGCTTTCATGAAAAGCAAACGGCCCCACACCAGCAAAGCCAGTAGCAGCCCAAAGCGCAGCCCACCCCGAGGGCTCGCCTTTGCCACCCTAACCTCGCTTCCCCTGCCACCAGCCACGGGGCACCCTTCCTGGGAACTGCTTTGGCAGTAGAATATTAACTTGAAATAAATAAATTTGTATAGAAAGTCAGTGCTGGCAGAAGGTGTGTCACAGAGAGGCCCGGGAAACCAATCCAGCCCCCCCAGCCTGTCCCCACAGGGCTCCATCCTGGTCCTGCAGCCACAACTGGGCTCTGTACAGCTGCCCCAGTGCTAGCTGGCAGCATCTTGGTGGGAGGAGGGTGGAGATGCCAAGGAGGGAGTAAACTGAAACAGAGCGGGTGGGAGGAAGAAGAATGGAAAGCAGAAAAAACCCAACCACATTTCACAGCATTTTGCCTGGGGGGTAAGAAGGGAGGGTCCACAAGGACTCCAGTTCAGCCTGAAATGTGGTGCAAAGCCTAAGACAAAAGGAAAACCCTTTAAATGACGCTGAGCCAAGAAGACTTTCTGCCCAAACCTGTTTAGAGAAGGTCATGTTTATTACAGTATAAGCACAAAAATGGACCGGCCCACGTGTGGCAGGCCTGCCGGGCCGTGCAGCACGTGTGGCTCCCGAGCAGCAGTACCAGCCCTCAGCCAAGTGCCGGTGCCACAGCCTACAGCCTCAGCTTGGCCATGGTGGAGCGGAGCTGGAGCGTTCCCTCTGCCCAGGAGCCCGGGTACTGGCACATCTTCTGCCACAGGTTCAGCTCCTCGCCCGTGGAGTCCATCCAGTCCACAGCCTGCCCGTTGCTCATGCCTGGGTGAAAGGACAGACGTGAGCAGAAGTCACTGCCAGAGCAGCCTCCTGCCTGCAGTGACGCAGCCCCAAGCAAGGCTTCTTGTCCCCAGGGTTTGATGGGACCCCAGGGCTGCTCACCGTTGCCCACCCCGAGTCGGACACCTCCGAGGAAATCGTTGCTGGACAGTGGCTCCCGGTCCCAGACTGTCAGCTCCAGGCAGATGTGCTGCAGGTCCTCAGGGTTAACACCATTGTAGACAAAGGTGTGGTTGTAATGAGGGTTCAGGGTCTTCTTCACCACAGGTGTCTTCCTCTTGGAAGCTTTGTTTTTGTGTGGCAGGAGGTAGCTGGGGGAAGCAGCAACTTGGATTAGCAGCATGTGTGCAACTGCCTTCTGCCCCCGGGGCTGGGGCACCTCAGCACTCCAGGACCTGGCCCCTGGAGCCAACCTTCCCCGATATGGCTCAGGAAGAAGGACCAGGACAGTCTGCAAGCGGCTGGGTCTCTTCCCTGCCTCCTGCAAAGCTGCTCAGCCGACTGCAAGGGGTCCAAGGAGGGGAGAGGGCAAGAAGCAGAGCCTGCTTGCCCCCAGCCATGCTGCCTGGTGGCTTGGTGACCTTTGGGAAGATGATTTGACAGCAGCTGGAGTCCTGCCCTGCACACAGACTCCCACCACGACCTCTCAACTAGCCAAAACCCAGAAGAGCATTTGCTACCAGGAGCACCTTGTCTCTGGGCAGAGAGACTTTCAGGATACTGACACAGGCAGCATGGGGCACCTAGTGGTGAGACCCTTCCCAACCACAGGTCCCCACAGCAGCTCTGGGAAATGCCCTGGGATGCAGCCAGGGAAGACAGTGCCTTCCTGCCCCCACCGAGGAGCCACACTCACCCCTTGACAAAGCTGTCTGAGGTCCCCCCAGATTTGGCAGCTGTGAGGTTCTTGGCTTCTTTGATCCAGACCTGGAGCTCACCACCTTCCCCTGTTTTGCCTGAGAAAAACCCAACACAGCAAGAATGAATCAACCTTAATTTGCACCACAACAAACTTCTGGAAAGGTCCTGCTGAACAGCCTTCATCTCAGAGGCAGGTACAGATCTCCAGCTAGTGTCTCCTCCTGCCTCCTCCCTTACTGGACCTGCCTGCTGAGGTGAAGGCAGGCAATTGCTTCATGCAGAGCCCAACGGTCCAGCCCCAGGAAAGCACTGGGACTGCTTGGCCAGCTTGAGGACAATCAGCCAGAGCAGCCTTGCAGGGGTTGCAGAGGAGAAGGCTGCAGGGGCACCACCAAAGAAATCCAACCAGACCCAGCTCACCTAGCCACAAGCAGGTCCCACAGGCTACACAGAGACCCTGGAGCTTCAGCACTCACCCTTCCTGCCATTCCCAGCCCCAGGGTGCTTGGAAGATGGGATGTATTCATGGAGACAACCAGCTCCCCCTTGTACTGGTGGAGACCAGCAGCATCCGCACCGCTCTGCAAAGAGGCAGGACTTAGCAAACACTGCTAGAAAGACCAAAGCAGACATGGTGATGACCTGATCTGCATGCAGCACCTCCCATGCTAGGTGAAAGGGCTTGGCTTCTCCTAGAGGTGGTTTAGCCAGCACGAATGCCTGCAGACACTCAGCATCACAAGGTCAGACTCAGACCACCTCCTTTGGGATCCCACTTTGGATCAATCACCCCCCGTAGGAAACCCTATTTAGGGCATTTCACAAGCTGCTCGAGCCCCAACAATGCCGTGGGTTGAGCCTGCAGAGAACCAGAGAACTCTAGAGAACCAGACTTAAGTCCAGGAGCAGCATCTGCTGCTGCCATCAAGCTGCATGAAGACCCTCACTGCTCGGCTCTGCAACCTGCAGCAGGATGTTGTGGCCAGTTACCCCCATCTGTTTCCCTGAAGCTGGCTCCAATTCCTCTTGGCTAGGGCAAGAGCTGCACTCTTGGAAAAATCAGGCAAGCAGAATGGAAATACCATTGGGGTATTTCCATGATGGGGCAGAGACAAGTCCCATAGCATCACACAGGGGGCTTACTGAGGAGGAGGAGGGAAGCTAGACTTAGAGCAGAAGATCCACCTGTCTTTACTACGACAGTACTGCTGTCTGCTCCTGGGGTCTTCATTTCTCCCAAGATTTGGTTTGGCAGAAGCCTTTTGGCAGCTCCCAGCCGAGGTCTCTGCACCCCTCTGCCCACCGAGGGCTAGACCCTCCCCAGACAGGGCCAGGCAAGGGAGGCAGCAGGGCTGGGGTGGCAGAGCCAGCACCTTGCCGTGCAGGAGCAGAAACTCCTCCAGGTGGCTCTCGAAGTTCCAGGCATCCAGCGGGACCTCCACCTCCCCCAGGAACGTGTTGCGGCCAAAGCGATCGTGGTGCCAGACCGAGAACTGCAACGTCCTTGCGAGCAGGAGGGACTTGTTAATCTCATACTAGGAAGAGAGACAGGAAAACCACCAGTGAGCAAGCAGCGCTGGGCAGGGCACAGGCTTGGCATACACCATCAGCCACAGCTCTTGAGCAAAGAGGACACAGATTGAGGAGCAACAGGTGCTTCCAACAGGAGGTTGTTTACCTTCCTTTCCATGCCTGCTGAAACCTCAAAGTCCTGAGGCAGTGGTGCAGGAGCACATGCCCTCCAGGCAAATGGACCTCAGAGCCCATGTAAGCCAGGTCCAGGGCTCACAGCATCCTACCAGCCCACCCCATCCCACCACAAGTGAAGCTCTGCCAGCCCACCAAACCTCAGGCAGTCACAGTGCGAGACCTCAGCAAACCCAGGGCTGTGAGAGCCTGGAAACCAAACCGTAGTTCACAGTTCCCTTCTGTCCAGACAGCACCTGGCCTCAGCGACCTGCTGCAGCCAGCCAGTCCCACCCCCAGTGGTGGCTGCGGTGGGGACAATGAAGGGCAGTGCCAAGTGCTTCTGCCCTGGGGCTCAGAACTGCCTTCTCTTTGCCTCTGCCTCTGGTCCTCCCTCCCACCACTGCAACCTGGCCAGGAGCCTTCTCCATGGAAAGCAATGCCCAGGGTAAGCCGAAGGCCCCAGCTCTGGGGGGATGCCACAGGAGCCAGGAACTTGGCCTGTGACATATATCTACATCTGCAGCTGGGCCTCCACCCCACCATGGCACCTGGGGCCTGTCACCACAGCCACATCAGAGCTGGGAGTGGGTTTTTCCAGCCTTCAGGGTGCAGCGTTTGGACCCCGGGGTTGGAGCCCATCATCCCCCTGGTTTGTTCCAGCAGCATCCCCAGGGCTGAGTGCCTGCCTGGCCCCACAGTGTGGGCAGGCTGCACCCCAGTCCATCCCCACTTACCTTCAGCAGCTCGTTGTACACGGGGTTGATGGTGTTGCGTTTGATGGTCGTCTTGCGTTTTCCTTGCCGGGACTTGTCCGGCAGGAGGTAGGTCTTCACGTACCTGAAGGGAGGAACAGGCGGCACTTCACCAAGGTCTCCCCACAACTTCCCCCTGCCCCGAGTCCCCCAGGGAAACTCCAGACCTCCTGCCTTGCCAAGATCCCCTGTTATAGCTCCCATCTCTGGTGGGCACCCCACCCCAGCTGAGCACCACCAGCAGTGCCACCAGCCATCGCCCCCCCGGCTCTCACGGATTGGAGCGCTTCTTGCCCTCGTCCCCGTAGGCCAGCTGGCGACACTCCTTCACATGAATGAACAAGGTCTGCGTCTTCTGCTCGTAGCTCAGGGAGAAGGAGATTCCTCCGGTGACTGCAACGTTGCCGAAGTCACCAGCCTCACTGTAAATGCTGACCATGCTCCCCAGCGTGCTCTGGAAGACACGGTAGGGTTGAGCTGGGGCAGCATCACTTGATGGTCCCTCTTCATCCTTAGCAAGGCTCCATACCTTCTCTGCACAGCCCCTCACCCCTCCGAGGCTGGGATGGCCACTGTGTGCCCTCCACCCACAAGCAGGCTCTCTGGAAGAGAGCTGGGTCTCCACATTTTGATTCCCTTCAAGAGGAGGAAGCCCCAAACTCTTGCCCATGCACTCCAGGAGCTGCCCACCCTGTATCCCTCCCACCCAACCCATTGGTGCTGCCCTTCTTCCTGCAGTGGAGCAGAGCACAGCCACGTTGTAGGACTCACCGAGGAGGTGCCACTGCGCATGCTGCTCCGGGCCACCCTCTGGCGATGGATCTCCACCAAGTTATCGATGTCCTCCTCCTCCTCCCCTGCAAGGAGAGAGACAAGCCACCTGTGTGGGGAGCGGCAGGGCATGTCAGGGACCAGGCAGGCAGCCTGCTCCATGGCACGCCGAGGGTCTCACCAGCTCCGTGTTGAGGCCAGGGACCGACTTGCTCCTGTCCCCCAAAGAGCCACCATCCCCCACGTAGTCCTCCGGGCGCAGGTCGATCACTGACTTGGTATAGTCTGCACAGGAGATGGGGAGGCAAGAGGCAGCGGCATGGTGCAGGACTAGCAGAGCCCTGCTTCTCCCTCAAGCAAGGGGCTGCCCCAGCCCCTCCCATCCACGCTGAAGGCCCACCGCAGCCCAGGGATGAGTGGTTGCCCACCCCCCACCATGTCAGCACCCAAACCCCCTGCATCCGTGCAGCTCTCACCTGCAGGCCTCAACACCCGCCGGGGATTCTTCTTGAATATCGTTTCATGCTCGTTCACCAAGGTGCTGCTGCAGCTGCCCATGGTGGCATCCTGGGGAGGAAAGGTGCTTTCAGAGCAGGGCAGGCTGGGCACCCCAGGGGTCTCCCAGCCCTGTGCCTCAGGACAGGGCTGAGCCTGCCAGAGCAGCGGCACACACCCCATCAGAGAACGCATTTTTGGAGCGGAGAGGAAGAGTCATGCTGGAGGCAGCAGGTCCTGCTGGTGCAGCAACCTGTTTTCCATCTCTGAGAGGAGCAGCTCTCTCCAGGGAGTTCCTCCTGTGGAGGACACGGGAAGGTCTGTCCCAGGCCAAGAGCATGGCTGGGAGAGCAAGTGCTGGCCAGGAAGCACCATCTCCCCATAAGCTCCCTGGAGCACCCCAGCCTGGGGAGCAGAGGACCTGCCTTCCCAGGGACGGGTTTCAGCCCAGCCAGAGGAGCCAGCTCCCCCTCACCAGACTGAAAAAAAACGCACTTGAGATGAAGGTCCTCACCCTCTTACCAGGCCAGCCTTGCCAAGGACAACCCACCCACAGAGCCCCTCACCTGCCCCCATGCCACCAGGACTAGGTCTGTAGCCATCCAGGCTCATGTTTTCCATGGATTCTGTGTCACTTTTGCCGTCCCGAGGCTCTGAGCCATCCAGAAGCAAACTGCAGACAAACAAAACCACAGGTATGTCCTGTTTGGCAAGGAGACCGGTCTGAGAGAGCGCTTCTGCATCACTAATGATCCAAGCAGGGCGGCAGCGTCCCCCTGTCCCTGTAGCAGGCGAGGGCTGACAGCCGGCGTGGGGAGAGGGCAGGGATCCTCACCTGGGCCCCTCCCGGGGTGCTGGAGTAGTCTGCTGCGGGGCTGTAGAGGAGCTTTTGGGCTCACCAAGCTGGGCTTTCTGGAGGAGGGTTTGTCCCACGGTCTCTCTTTTGCTGGCTGGAAAGAGAGAAGCATCAGGAGGACCACTGCTCCAAGTCCTCTGCCTGCAGCAGGAGCTGCTCCCAGCCAACTCCACGCTGGGCAGAGACACACAAGGAAAAGCTGGAGCATACCGAAGGGCTGGCTGCGGGAAGAGGCATCGCTGAGGCACCCTTACCTGCCGACCTGTGCCGCAGGGACAGCCGCACCATGTCACTGCCCAGCCGGTTGGCGAAGCGGTTGATCCTCTGGTCATAGAACCAGTCACCTGTCGTCTTCTTCAGCTCGCTGCAGGGCAGGGAGGCAGTGGAGGGCAGTCGGGGCAGTGGGGGCTGCTCCCTATGCCCCAATGCCACCCTCAGTGCTGCCACCAGCCAAGGAGAGCATGGGCACAGCGGGCACATTTGGCAGGTGACTGGGCAGAGACGATGCACTGGGCAGACGACAGGCCCAGCTACACCCTCAGCAAACACAGGAGCAAAATGGGTTTTGTAGGGCAGGGGAGGCTGAGAGGAGAACACCTGGGGTGCTTCAAACACAGGCTGTGGAAGGGGCATGTCAGAGTCAAGTAAGGGGGGAAAAGGAGTGGGATGGCATGAAAGAGACCCAGTAGTGGGGCATAACCCAGTTCTCCATCACCCAACCATGAGTGCCCACCCCGGGAAGTGACAGCAGAGACAGCTGCCCTGTGCTGGAGAAGCCCAGCTGGGCTAGGAAAAGTTGGCCATGGGCCATCAAGCTGGGAAGAGGATGGAGACAGGAGGAATGTGCTGAACGTCCCTGCCACTTGTCCCTGGGTACTCACGCCTCCTTGGTGCAGACTTTGCAGCGCCAGGCGCTGTTGGGGCCATAGGAACGGCAGTCCCGACACACCAAGTGGTTGCAGCCCCGGCAGGTGTTGGCCTTGGGGCTGATGCGGCCCAGGCTCTGCTGGCATCGGGCACAGGTCCGCTCGCTGTAGCGCTGGCTGCCCCTCTTGGCTCCCTTGCGCCGGATCTCCAGCAGCTCGTTCTTCAGGCGCCTGCTCAGACCCCAGCACCGGGAGCCGTTAGAGCCACGCTGGGACACCGGAGCTGGGGCAGAGCTGCCACCCTAGCCCCATCGCCCACACCCTCGCCCCTCCAGCTGCTTCTAGAGCAAAGCAGGGAAACCAGCGCCCTGCCCAGCCCAGCCTCATCCTCACCTGATTCTTCTCTCCTCTGCTTTGCGGAGCTCCTCGTCACGTTGCAGGACTTGCAGGATCAAATCCCTCTCGCGTCCGACAAGAAGGACAGATCCACGGCCTCCGACATCGCTCCCCCTGGGATCGCTCACCCTCGCCAGCAGTCGCCGGACACGTCCGTGCTAGGAGCGACCAGCACAGCCGCATCACGGGCTTGCGGCCCCACCTCCGCCCGGGCTCCGCGGGGTACCCCATGCCTACACCCCGGGCAGGGCTGGCCACCACCCCCCGTCCGCATCACCGCACTCCAGACAGCGTCTCGCAGCCGGCCCGCCCCGCCGCCCCCGCGGCCCTGCCCAGGGCACGGCGCTGCCGCGGGCTTGTCGGCCGCCTGCCAGCCCCGCCGCCCCGGTGACCTCAGCCGGCTCCGTGGGACCGGCGCCGGCGCCCAGCGCCGCCGGGCGCCCCCGGGGAGAAAGGAGCTGCCGCAGGCTGCTGCGCCCACAAACGCACCCCGGGCTCGGGAAGCCGCTCGTCCCCCCGCAGAGCAGCCACGGTGTGGGGCGGCGGCGGGAGCAAGATCCGGCCCGGAGGCGCTGACAGCCGGACCCTGGACAGTTGCGGCAACCCCAGCCCGACGGAGCCGGGCAGAGCCGCGCTCCTGGAGCGCCCGCTGGGGGGGTCCGCAGCCCGCCCGCCCCCGGGCACCCCCCGATCCCCGCCCGGGGCGGCGGCACCGGTGAGCCGGGAGTCGGATGGCGGCTGGAAAGGGCCGCTGCCGAGCCCGGCGGGTGGGACCTTCCTGTCGCGGCAGGGGGGGGGGGGGGGGGGGGGGGGCCCACACCGCGCCCGGCCGCGGGGTGCGGCGGGCCGGACCCGGGCTCCTCTCTGCGGGGTGGTGTCCCGGGCCACCGGCACAGCGACACGCCGGCAGCCCCGCGCCCGACCGGCTTCGGCGGCCCCCGGGACCCCCCTGGACCCCGCCCGCGCCCCCCGGCCCCGCCCCGCCCCGCGCGGAGCCGACCGGTACCTGCCGCGGCTCCGGCCGGCGCCTCCCGGCAGCAGCAGCGGGAGAGGGGACACGGGACGGTGCCGCCTCCTTAAAGGGGCCGCGCCCGCCGCACCTGCGGCACCGACGGGGCGGCCCGGGCGGGAGGCGGCCCCCGGCCCGTCCGGACCCCGCGCTGCACGGGGCAGCACGGAGCCCGGCGCTCCCGGCCCCCGGGGACAGTCTCCAACCTCTAGAGCTGTGGCCCCAGCCCCGCGGCGCGGCTGGGCAGAGCCCGGCTCGGTGCCCGGAGCTCGCCGGGGGCTCCCCCGCAGCCCTACCTGGGAAGGCAGCTCCTCCCAAAGAGCATACACACGCTGGCACCGAGTCTAGAGCTTCCCGCACTGCTGGGTGCCCTCCAGGGGTCTCTGGGTGCCCAGCACGGCGGCGGGTGACGGACCAGGACCGAGCAGCACGGCAGTGGTGTTCTCCCAGCTCTGCCTGCAGCACGGGATGACCCCGCTGCAAGGCTCCAGCCTCTGCCCTTGTCCTTCGTGGGCAAAGATATGGTCCCGGCAGGACTCCTCGCGCTCTGCCCACAGCAGCCCAAGCAATGGGGCAGCCGTGAGCGTGGGGCTCACATCTGTGGGGAAGCAACATCTCCCCATGCAGGATACGTGGGAAACTGGCTGGGAGCAGCCCCAAAACAAACGCAGGGATGCAGCTCTGCCTACGCTTTGCGCTGAGCCCCAGGGCTCCCCGCCACAGACTGGGAGAGCCAGAGGTTCCCAGCCCTGCATGAGGAGACAGGACACCTACATGGGGCACCCAGGGACACCAAAGGGCCAGAGGGAGCTGCCTCACAGGGCAGGGGTTTCTCTGCAACAGGGATATGCACAGGATGCTCAGGCAAGAGGGCTCTGAGCAGAACTGAGGGCAGAGGACACAGAGACTTTGCTCTCAGAGCCTCTCCACACACTGCCCTGCCACCCACCACCCCCAGGCCAGACCCTACACTTGCACTGGTGTTCACGTTTTAACTGGACACCAACCAGAGAGTCGGGAAACATCCTTATTTCTGCAACAAGGTGAGAAGAAACTGAGCTGAACAGACCTGTTTCCAGTACAATAAAAAAGCAGCTGGTCAATATAAACTCAAAGACTGTCCCTGACTCACTGAAATGAAGCCTGGCATGAATCCGAGGTTTATTCAGCCCTGTGGCACTCTCCTGTGTGAAAACGGGGCTGAAAGTGCCACCATGCGTCCAACATCTGGGCAGTGACAGGCAGAGCTGGGGCAGGACTCGGGGCGCTCTCAGCCCCAGCTCGCTCCATCCTCAGCCGCCGAGATACGGCTCCTGGAGGGATCTCTGGGGGAGCGCGTCCCTTGCTCTGGCCCTTGCTCGGGGAGGCACTGCTAGGTAGTTCTGCCACCTGGGAACGAGGGAACGCAAAGTGCATCCAGGCTGGCAGCAAGCCGGTAGCATCTCCCTGCCACTGGTGCTCCAACACCAACAGTTCCTGGGAGCTGGAGCTACGCCGGAGCCCGTGGCCACCTAGGTGGGCAGCGCCGGCCGGCACTCAAGGTCCAGCACCAGGTGATGCACGTGGGGTGCGTAAGACTTCACTGGCTCGATGTGCAGGATGCTGGTGTGCCACCGCTGCCCATGCAGCTCTGCCAGCAGCCCCCGGATCCGTGCTGCTGTGTTCTCAGCCCACCTCTGCCACTCGGGTCTGATCCTGGCTCCCAGTGTCTCCTTTCCACTGCCCTCCATTGGGTGCTGCGCCTCTCCATCAGAGCCAGCTCCCTCTGGAGAACCCTGCTCAGCCCGCAAGACTGGGGTCTGTGGCGGGGCCAGTGCGGGGAAAGTCTCCACATTGTGGTGGATGTGGAGAACCCCACCAGTGTCCTTCTTCAGGATGCGGCAGGCCACTGGCCAGCCTTCCTCCGAGCTGGGAATCAGCCCCAGGTTCACTCGGTCCGCCACATCCCGCAGCTCCAGCTGGAAGGAGAGGGGAGGTGAGGGGGAGGCCATGTGGGGATGGGGGTCCACGGCCAGGTGGCACAGCTCACCTGTCGGCTGTCCCCATGGTGGACCCAGCAGCGGTCCTGCACACCGTTGAGTACCAGGTTCCTCTGCAGGGCCTCCACGGCGTGGTCGTTCCACTCACAGGCGTGGGCGAAGGTGGCCGCCGCATGAACTAGGTAGGGCAGCGTGAAATAGCCGATGCCTGGGGACAGGAGGTGGCAGTGGCTGAGGGCAGGGCCCAGAAACTGCTGGGGGTCCATGCTCCTCCCCGGAAGGCAGGGCAGGATGCAGACTGCACCCTAGCTCTTTGAATCTGCTCTGCTCCAGGTTGGGACAAGCCCAGATACTGGGAAAATGGGAATTCATCCCTCCCTCCTCTGCAAAATCAAAATCTGTCTTGAAAAATGTTTACAGAGAAGCTTATTTTACCTTCAGTCCTTGGCTGTTAGCTCGAGACATGCCCTGCCCTGCTTCCCCTCCACAGAAGTGCCCAGCCCACCGTTTTTAATTAACCCAGAGCGGTTTTGTGAGTGCCACATCCATCCTGTGCGGCACAAACTAGAAACACTAACTTCCCGAAGCACAAAACAGGCTCTCTTGACATGCAAACACCTTATGTGCTCTCCCCAGTCACCTCACAGTTTGCTCCAGCTTAGCACGAAGCCCAGGCTTAGGACACTCACAGGAGTTTTTCTGAAACAATACTGAGGACAAACCTTTGCCCTGGATCCAAATGATTCCCATGACCAGGGCTAGGTACAGAGCAGTACTCTGCAGTGCAGGGTCATCCTGAGTGCCCAAAGGCAACAGGGACACGGAGGAACAGCAGCGCCAGGTTAGCTGAGGGCTCACAAACACGGCAGGAGCTCTAAGCCTGGGCATTTTTCCAGTCCAGGCTGGAAATGATGGTTCACCTGGATCCATCCACCTGGATGCCATCTGTACCTGTGTCACTGCTCCTGCCTCTGCGAGCCTGCCCAGCCAAACCCCCACCGTCCCTGGTACCTGCATAGAGATCCACCAGAACCTCCCAGAGCAGGGCAGTGAGGCCACCCGCAGCTTCTCGGTGATGTTGCCCGGTGAGAACATACACTTGGTCACGTCGAATGAGTACCTGGGAGATATCACCAGCCCGGTGAGGGCAGCCCCTTCCCTGCACTGGCCACATCCTGCACTATGGCTTTTGCCTACCTGATCCCATTGTCCACGTGCTCCACCCAGCCATCCTGACCCAGCAGCAGGGTGACGCTGGGGGACCGCATCCCATCTGGCAGTACCCGTCCTCGCCTGGCCAACCGCCGCGCACCCAAAGCCGAAGCGACCGTCTCCCAGAGCACCGGACCTGCAACGCAACCATCCCGAGAACTCTGCGAAGGGCCAGGGTAGCTCTGCAGGCAGGATCTGGGCAGGCAGATCCCGCTCCCCCTTACCCAGTTTCTCCCATGGTGTGGCCCTGAAGCTGTCCTCGCTCAGCAGGATCAGGTCTCCGTGCCGCTGCCAGGCATGGGGCATGTCACTCTCCAGCTCCGGTGACCAGCTCTCGCCCAGCAGCCGCCGCAGCTCATCCCGCAGCTTTTGGGCAGGTGTCCTCCGGCGGGCTGCCCTGGAGGGGACGGGGTCCTGTGCGAGGGACGGGACATGGCAGGCTGAGACCTTGCCACCCCACAGCAGTGCTTGGGGTGAGGGGTCTCTCCCAACCTGGATTTGGACCAGCTCACAGGACATCTCCCGGGGCAGCTGCAGCTGAGACAGCTTCTCCTCCAGCACGGGCAGGGCCACAAGGTCCCCTGACACCTCCTGCAGCCGGTAGCGCCCATCCAGGAGCTGCTCTTCTTCCAGATGCTTCCTGAAAGGTCAAGGCAGAGTCAGGTCCTCCCCATCCCCACAGCCCACTCACTGCAGGAAAGAGGCCCCTCTGAGTGCAGGGCTGGCCCTCTGACCTCTCCTCCATGCCAGCCCTGCCTGCACCCTGCCAGAGCAGCCGCAGGGCTCCCATTTCCCCAGCAGGCTCACCTGAGGCGCTGGGCAAACCGCGGCTCCGTGGTCAATGCAGGGACAGTGACGGGGACGGTGATGGAGACATCCTTGGCCTCCATCCTGACAAGCTCCGGGATGGCGGGACACCACCAGCTGGCAGGGACACAGCCACCTGCCAAGGAGGCACAGGGTGTCAGGCCCACAAGGGGCAGGAGGGAGACAGGGCCGGTGGGGGCCCTGGCACCGCCGTGCTGGGGGCATCTTATGGCAGCTGCACCCCGAGGCAGGGGGCTGAGTGCCCTGGCACCGCCTCGGGGTGCCCAGGGATGGGGTGACCGGGGAGGTGGGATGTCCAGGGACTGGTGTCCCAGGGGCTGGGGTGCTCGGAGGTGGGAGCTGGGGTGCTCCGCAGAATGGGGTGCTTGCCGATGGGTACCCCAGGGATGGGTGCCCGGGGAGTGGAGTACGCTGCGGGCGGGGTGTCCCTGGGGAGGGGGTGACCCGGGAGATGAGGAGGATGGGGTGATCCGGGAGTGGGATTCCCAGGAGTAACGGCTGGCACGCCCGGAGCTAGGGCGCCGCAGGGGATTGGATACCCCAGCACTGTGTGCGCGAGTGCGGGGATGCGGTGTTCAGGAAACCGCGTCTCAGGGCCGGTGCCCGGGACCGCACTCCAGAGGTCGAGAGGCTGCCCCGAAAACCGGCACCCCCATGGCTGGCTGTCTCAGGAAGGGCTTCGCAAGTCTCCACCACCCCCCGGCCGGCCCCTACCCCTCTCCCCGCTCCTACCGAGCGCAGCTCGCCGGCAGCAGCTGCGCGGGCCCGCGTTTCTCACCGGAGCGCTTTGCCCAGTGCACCGCCCCGCCGCCCTGTTCGCTGCAGGGGCGGGCGGAAGCGGAAGCGGAAGGATGGTGTGGGGCGAGGGACGGGAAGCGGCGGAGCGATCCGGGCGGCGGGATGGCGGGGCTGTCGGTGCGGGACCCCGCTGTGGACCGCTCCTTGCGCTCCGTCTTCGGTGAGCGCTGCGGGGACGGGAGGGGAGGCGGCGGGTAGGGGGCGGGCCGGCCGGCCGAGCCCTCCCCGCTGCTTGCGGCTGGTATCGGCGCAGTCCCCGGCCTCCGCGCTGACCGGCGGCCGCCGTCTCTCTTCCACAGTGGGCAACATCCCGTATGAAGCCACAGAGGAGCAGCTGAAAGACATTTTCTCAGAGGTTGGGCCCGTGGTCAGCTTTAGGTGAGAACGGCCGCCGGCCCACTCCTCCTCCCCAGATCCCCCGGACAGCGCGGGCAAACCTCGGCCCGAGACTGGCGGGTGGCCCCTGTCCCTGTCCTCTGCAGGGGTGTCTTCCCAGCCTGGCACCAAACCTCAAAGGGCTCTCAGTTAAGGACTTAGGAGTTCCAGGAGCAGCCAGTCCAGTCCTGGGCCCTTAGGAGCTGCTTTTATGGGGCCATAGGAAGCACAGTGCTCATGCTGATGGCCTTCCTGGACACCAGACTCTGGGAACACCCATAGGCCTGGATCCGGGAGGGCTTTTGCCTCTGTCTTAGGGCTAAATGTTGCGCACCGTGTCATAGTTCTGGTGCCTTCACTCAGTGCTGCTGTGTGGTGTACCCTGATCGCCTGCTCCTGAGGCATGGGAGCTGTGGACACTGCGTGCTGCTCAGTGCCTGCTCTGCTCTCAGTGCTGGTGGTTCTTTCCTCCTCCGTGTGCAGGCTGGTGTATGACAGGGAGACAGGAAAACCGAAGGGCTATGGCTTCTGTGAGTACCAAGACCAGGAGACGGCCCTTAGTGCCATGCGGAACCTGAACGGGCGGGAGTTCAGCGGCAGGGCCCTGCGCGTCGACAATGCGGCCAGTGAGAAGAACAAGGAGGAGCTGAAGAGTGAGTTTGAGTTTTGTACTGGAGAGTGCACTGACATTGTGCTGGGCCTGGCCTTCTCAGCGTTACTAAGTGTGCCTCCTCTGCGGCACTGCTGATGTGGAGGTCTCACGGAGCTGACCTGCTCCCAGCAGTGTAGCAAGTAGTTTTAGAGGGGCGTGTGGGCTCAGTTCTGTGATTCCTCTCCAGGTGTCTCCCTGGTTTTGTTGACTCCCTTTCCCCATAATGACGTGGCCTTTCCTTTCTGATAAGCCTGTTAAAACAGCCAGTCCTCGCTGCTCTATGAGGTCACTCGCTCTGTTGCAGGCTTGGGCACAGGCGCACCCATCATCGAGTCGCCCTACGGGGACCCTGTCAATCCTGAGGATGCCCCCGAGTCCATAAGCCGGGCCGTGGCCAGTCTCCCCCCCGAGCAGATGTTTGAGCTCATGAAGCAGATGAAGGTGAGTACAGGGGGCACTTGCTGCGTGAGCACGGCTTTCTCTACCTCTGCCAAGCCCTGGCAGCCCCTGTTGCACCTTGCTGGAGCTCTGATCCGCCTGTGTCTTCTCAGTTGTGTTCAGAACAGCCCCCAGGAAGCCAGGAACATGCTGCTCCAGAACCCCCAGCTGGCCTACGCCCTGCTGCAGGCCCAGGTTGTCATGAGGATCGTCGACCCGGAGATTGCGCTGGTTTGTCCCTTGCCACCCTCCCTGGGATTGGTAGGATATTGACGGCAGCCTGTTGCCAAGGGTGGGCAGAAGAGAACTCCTTTCTCCTTCTTTTGCTCCTAGAAAATCCTGCATCGCCAGACCAGTGTGCCTCCGCTGATCCCAGGCAACCAGCAGCCAGTGCCAGGGCCAGGGCCTGGGCCAGGGCCGGGGCCTGGACCAGGGCCAAACGCCCAGCTCAACCCGCAGAGCACCCCCTCATCCCAGCCACAGCCCATAGTAAGAGACTTCATGATGCACATACTGTGGGGGAGAGACGGGCACTGCCAGCTCCAGCTCTCCCAGCTGGGGTCCGCCTGCCCAGTGACTGGGCTGCGCTGAGCTCCGGTCTCTCTCCGGGCAGGGTGGGATGCACGTGAATGGGGCTCCCCCTCTGATGCAGCCGCCCATGCAGGGAGGAGTGCCGGCCCCAGGACAGATGGCAGCCTCCGTGCAGGGCCCGGGCCCCGGCCCCATGGCTCCGGGAGGTGAGTGCTTGGGTTTGGGCTGAACGGTGCTCTGGGCACAGAGGTCCTGCAGCCCCCCCTCTACCTTCCCCCTAACCCAAGGGCTTGGCCCCGTGAGAGCACACATAGTCCCATACTGTCTGTTGTGGTTGTGGCTGCTCCAGCAGCAGTTTAGAAAGTTGGTTTATCTCTGGGGGGAGACCAGTACCAAGAAAATAAACTGCTGGATGCTCCCCCAGGAGCAGGGAGTTATTTGGGGCCAACGGAATCAGTGAGGAGTGCAGGGGTGGCCATGGAGGGATCTGATCTCCACCTGTTCCCTCTCAGGTGGGATGCAGCCGCAGGTGGGGATGCCAGGCGGAGGGCCTGTCCCTTTGGAGCGCGGACAAGGTAAAGCAGACGTGGGTTAGTGCTCTGTGTCACGCGAGCCTCGCTGCAGGCTGTGGGTGCTGAGCAGGGCTGCTTGTGAGCCCCTGCCAGCCACCTGCAGCCTTGGCACCCCTGGATCCGGGGCAGCTCCCACGGCACCAGGTTGCACCCGGGTTCGTTCGCTTAGGCGCAAGGCTATGGCAGCAGCTCTCCTGCTTCCATGGCCCCAGTCCACGCACTGGTTTGCTCCCAGCTCGTTCTGTGCCCTGTTGCACAGACATGCCCTGGAAGCCAGGAGAGCTGCCAGTCCCACCGAGCGGGATGTGCCTGTGCTTTCCCCCTCTCTGAGTCTTTGTCTGTCCCTGTGCTTGCGTGGGCCGGCAGAGCTTGCTCCTCTCGGGCCCTGTCCTGCTCCTCTGCCTCCTGGTGCTGGGAAGCAGCTTGTGCTGCCGCCACGTCTCCCCGCGCCGTGCCGGCAGAGGGAGCTGGGCCTTTGCTTTTGCTTGCGGCAGCGAGTGCAAGGCTGGGCAGGGGAGTTCCTGGTGAGTGACGGCCTGGCTTTCCCTCCGCAGGCACGATCTGTACGGCCCAGCCCTGGAGCCGGATTCCTTACAGTTCACACGATGCGTGGCCGCCCCGTCAAGCCATGCATGGGGTTAGCACGGCCCAGGCGTTCCTGTTCTCCCAGTAATAAAGCACTCAGGCAGCTGACACCCCTGTTGACTTGTATTGTAGGCCTTGTTTCAGGAGCGTGGCAAGCCTGTTCTGAGACCCTCTGGGCTTAGGTACTTAGGGCCAGCGGACTCTCGTTTCTTTGGGGTGGGTACTATCTTCCTGAGAGCAGCCCGGTGGTTCTTGGCAGCCAGGAGATTTTGGAGAGCAGACAGGAGGCTGGCTCTGGGGAGCACCGTGGGAAGCTGCGGACAGGGGTAGCAGCAGAAGCTGGCTGGCTGTGGGGGCAGCGTGGGGCACGGCATGGCCCACAGAATGCCGATTCTCTCACAGAACATCCTCCTGCCCAGCACATTCTGGCAGTGAGTGAGGGAAGGGCCGCGCCACGCTGGCCATCATGCGAGCGGTGACAGAGGTGATGCAAATGGAAGAGGTTGATAAAGCCAGACCCGCAGCATGCAGCATCGCCGTAGGTTTTGCGGGGGATTTCAGGGAGCAGAGGTGATCCCACAGGCAGCACCGTCCCCAGGCTGAGTGCATGTGTGCATACACTATTCACGTGTCTGCTCTTCTCCCTCTCTTCCTGCTGCTTGCCCAGGGAACCTGCAGCTCTCGCCCGTGGGACCTGCCAGGCCTGCGTCTATCGAACGCGTTCAAGGTATCCCGGCACCTGCCAGCTCCCTCCTTTCCTGGAGCTCATTGTAGAGTGTGCAGAGAGCAGTTTCACTCCACTGTGCTCAGGGCTGGGGACTGCTGTATTCCTCTGTGTAGCCTGGTAGGGTTTAGAGGAGGAGGAGGAGGAGCAGGATTTCCTCCGGGCTAGAGGAGAGAACGGGCTAGTGCCGTGCACAGATAGCCACTGGTGGAAAAGGAGAGCTTGCTTGGCGAGGGCCTTTGCCTAGGATCCACCCTCCTTTAACACCACGCTACCAGGAGCTTTCCAGGCCTCGCTGTGCTCCCAGCCCCACGTCAGCTGGGTGTTGATGCCTGAGCTTGTAGGGATTCCATGGGGGCACCCACGCTTGGTTTGGCCACCTGGTGCCATAAGGAGCCTGAGGTAGAGCCAGAGAGGGTTAAAATCAGCAGCCAGGGAAGGGGCTTTGGTGCGCTCCAGCCTTGTCTGAGCGGCTGCCCCAGTGGTGGTCAGTACAGCTCACCCGTGTGCCGGGGAGCAGCCAGGTTGCCCGCGCCCAGCCCGAGAGCGACAGGGGCCAGTCTCAGCGCGGCACTGGTCCTGCAGATCCTCATGAGCTCTTGTGTGTCTCCCTGGCAGTGCCCATGCCAGACCCGAGGGCCCCTATGCAGCGTGGACCAATACCTGCTAGTGGCCCGCCGCCCCGAGGCCTTTTGGGAGATGCCCCGAATGACCCTCGCGGAGGGACCCTGCTCTCAGTCACTGGAGAAGTGGAGCCCAGGTGAGGGGAGACGGAAGGAGAGGAGCCCTTGGCACTGTCCCCTGCCCAAGGGTGGCCTCTCGCTGTGGACAGGGATGGCACTAGCCTTCCGGGAGTCACCGCTGCCTGGTCAGAGGCCTGTGCGCTGCCGACCGTGGGGTCCAGCCCGTTTCCCCGGGGACGAGGCATCCCGGGGTAATGGCAGCAGTCCTGTGGCTCGGGGCCGACAGCGCCCGTCCCTGTGCCAGCCTCGCCCTCCTCCCCTGTGGCCGGCTTTGGGAGCACTCCCAGCGCTCTGCCCAGACCGTGCCAAGCCAGTGTCTGATTCACACTCTCTCGCTTTTTCTCCTCCTCCTGCTTTGCTCTCCTCGTCTCTCTGCGTCAGAGGTTACCTTGGGCCGCCCACCAGGGAGCCCCTATGCACCATATGCCTGGTCATGACAGCCGTGGCCCCCCCATGAGCTGAGGGGGGGACCCATGGGAGAACCCCGACCACTGATGGGAGAGCCGCGGGGGCCCTTGATGGATGCTCGAGGTGAGAGAGGGGGCATGAAATAACGGGTGGCTTAAAGCGTGCAGGCAAGAAGTCAGAGCAGAGCCCGCTGCCCTGACATGAGATGTAGGAAGGGGGTTCGGGCTGTGAAATGACTGACTGCAGGGCAAGGAGGGACAGTCCGACAGGGCAAGGGACTTCCTCCAAGCATGTCCCCTCTGCTCCCAGCCCTGTGCATTCCAGGCATTTGCCAGCCCACAGACCAAGGAGGCAGCGGGCTCGCTCCACGCTCCCTTCACGCGGTGCCGTGCCCTTCAACATCCTGCCTTGTCTTTCCTCTGCAGTCGGAAGAGATCCCCGAGGTCTGGAGCCACGAGGGCTGGAGCCCCGGGTGATGGAAGCGCGAGCCCTGGAGGCACGAGGGCTGGAGCCACGGGTCCTGGAGCCGCGAGTGCTGGAAGCCAGGGCCATGGAGGCCAGGGTCATGGAGCCACGAGGCCTGGAGCCTCGAGGGCCTGGTCCCAACCCGCGTGGCCCTATGCCTGGTGGGATACAGGGTCCTGGGCCACTTAATATGGGCGCCAGTGGTCCACAGGGGCCCCGCCAGGTACGCACAATGCCTCTGCTCAGCTGGTTGGGCACCAATGGCGTCTTGAAGGTTGGGGCTGGGTGGGGAGTGTGATCGTGTCCTGCAGAGTAGCACCTCTGGGAATCACAAGGGTCAGTGGTTCTCTGAGAGGGTCAGAGCACCCATCCTGTCTCCCCAGACACTGCCCATCTGCTGGGGCAGGATGAGGCTCGGGCCTGTCTCCATCCTCTTCCTGACAGAAGGTGTTGGAGGGAGAGGAGAGCATGTAAAACACACAGTACCCTGTCTTTATTTGTGCTCGAGCATCTTCAGGCTGCCTGTGAGGGCATCCATCTGATCATCTGCTTTACATTCCTGTATTTGTATGGTCAAGTCCAGAGACTCTGTGGTCCTTACCCTCTTCTCTCTTGTGCCCGCAGGTTCCGAACATGGCAGGGGCAGGCATGCAGGGAGAGGCATTCCTGGGGCAGGGGTCCAAGGAGCTGGTCAGCCTGGAGGCTTTAGCCCTGGACAGAGCCAGGTCACCCCCCAGGATCACGAGAAGGTGAGAGGACAGAAGGGAAAGGGCAAGACAGCACGAGCAGCACTTCCTACGTACCTTACTGTGGCAGGGACAGCCCCTTCCTGGCTTCCTGCTGTGGCAGAGCTGTCTGTGATTCCCCTGTGTCCTCTCCCTGCAGGCAGCCCTGATCATGCAGGTTCTGCAGCTGACAGCGGACCAGATTGCCATGCTGCCCCCAGAGCAACGGCAGAGCATCCTTATCCTAAAGGAGCAAATCCAGAAGTCCACGGGCGCACCCTGACAGGTGACACCCTTAACCCAGCCTGGGCTGGTGCCTGCTCGTGTCTGAACCAGAGCTGCTCAGGAGGGCTCTGCCCTGATTCTCCTCTCCACGCCAGGGCTCACTCCTCTCCCTTCCTTCTCGCAGGTGCATGGTGGAGATGCCATCCCCTGGGACAGATGCTTCATGGAAGCTGTTTTCCGTTGCTGTCTGAGCTGATGCTGCGGTTTGGGAGAGGTTTCTCCTCTCCCACTAACATTTTCCTCTCTATTCATTCCTTTTCTGTGTGTATGTTTTATGATGTTCGAAATAAAGTAGGGGGAGCGTTTGAGTAAAGCCATGGCTCCAGCTGCCTTGTTTGGTCTCTCGTGGAGAATGGAGTGGGACCATTGAGTGTTGGGAACAGTCTAGCCTGGCTCCAGGTTAGTCCAAACTACTTGCCTTCCTCCCATCTCCCCAGCACCAGGGCAAGATCTGCTCATGGGATTTTGTGTGCTGTTCTGTTCACAGGAGTGTAGGGGACAGGCAGGATGGGGAGCTGGCTGGCTGTCCCTGCCGACCGGGCAGGAAGAGCTCCAAAGCGATGGCTGTATCGCTAACCACGCCGGCTGCTCAGGGAGGGTGGTTTTCTCCTCCTCTGCAGATGCTCCAGCAGAATTCGTTGCCTTTACATGAGCTGGGTTGGAAGTTGACCTGTGTGCCTGGCGGACGGTGCAGCTGGCTCCAGGGGCGGCAGTGAGCCCCCGCAGAGGGGAGTGCCTTACCCTGCACCCCAGGAGGACTGCTATCAACCAGCTCTTTTATTGCAGCCCTACGAGGCAGCAGAGCAGGATCCCTTCACGGACTGAGTCACCATGGAGGCTTTTATTGTAAAGGAAATCATGTTTAATTTACCCTTTTAATGCAAAGGACTGGTTAAACCCAGAGGGGCACATCTGGCCCGCAGTGCCTGCTCAATGTGCCCCTCAACCGTCCCCATCCTCGTCCCCTGGTTCTGCCCACCCTGCTGGGTGCTGCCTGCTTTCCACTGCTTCCCGCTGCTCCAGAGCATCATGGCAGCACATGCCTTGGTTCCTTAGCAAGGGGCTGTGTGGAGCTGGAGGCCTGTTCCCCCGTGAGGACACATTGTCGAGTCAGGAAGCAGCAGCCTTTGAAACGGGAGTTTCTCCTGGAGAAGGAGCACCTTGCTGTGTCCCGCCTGGCCTTGGTGCGTGCGCTTTTGAGCAGACACTTCTCGCTGGCTGCGCTCTGGCGTGGTGGGTGAGTCAAGGCTGGCAGGGTCCTCTGGCCACTGGGGTCCCAGCCTGGCTGCCACTTAGAAGTTCTCCTTGTTGAAGTAGAATTTGACCTTCCTGGGATCCAGGCTGGAGTGCTGGTGGCAAGACTTCTGCAGGCTCTTTGCCAAGGCCCCCGGCCCACAGAGGAAGACACCGACCACCGACCTGCACACACAGTATGGGGCCGTCAGTGCTGGACGGGTGGCTCAGGGAAAAAGAGCTTTTGGGGGTCCCTGCAACCTGGAGGGGATGAGCACATTCCTCCTAAAGGCAGCACTGTCCAGCCTGGCACTGGTGCCAGGAGAAGGGGGTGCCTCCCAGCTCTAGCACCCCGAAGCCCCTGCAGCTCTCACCTGGGGTGGGCTGCAGCCACTGCTGCAAATTCACTGTTCCACATGGGCCGCCCAAAGATGGTTTTGTGCCTGAGGCCCGTCACCGTGTCTGTGGCGTTGTCAAAGCGGAGCGCCACGTTGTTGGCCTGGGCAGAACGGGGACAGTGAGGACGCCAGCCACCACCCCTGAGCCCACCTCCAGCCCCTCACCATGAAGGAGGGTCCATTGCTGATGCCACCAAACACCACCCACAGACTTCCTGCCTGCAAAGCCGTTGATGTGCTTGCCCTACCGTGTCTCCGGCCTGCCTCGGCCACCCCATGTGCCCCTGGCAGTCGTGCCTGCCCATGGTCAACTCACAATGCTGGTGTCCCAGCCGTGAGGAAGAGCCGGTAGGTGAGAAAGTCCGCTTTGCCTGACTCGGCCATCTTCTGCTCCAGCGAGGCAAGCAGGTCATTGAACCAGGCGAAGGCTCCCGTGTCCCGGCAGAGCCAGTAGAAGTAGATCTGGGACGTAGGGTAAAGAGGGATTGCTCAAGGTGGAGCAGAACAGGAGGGGTGGAAGGATGTCATGTCAAGGACTGGGAAGTCCAGCATAGAAAAATGCACGGCTGGTCCTGTGGGTCACTCCATACCTTCTTGGTCTTGAGGGTCTGGTCATCCTGCTGGAACTTGTACCAGATGGACTTCAGGATGGAGGCGAAGGGGGTGACGCCAATGCCCGCTCCCACCAACATGGCCACCTCGTACTGGAACACATCTTCACTGGCTGTGCCAAAGGGGCCGTCCACCTCAATCCTGGCCAAGGGAGGGCCTGGGTAAGAGGTACGTCCTCCACAAACCCCCGGGATGGTCTGTTCGGGCTCTCCCCAGCCTACCTGGGTGTCTCTGGCTTCTGCTGCTGGAAGGTGTCAATGAGGCGCTCCGTCCAGTCACCGGCTGCCCGGATGTGGATGGAGAAGAAGTCCTCCTCGGGTGCTGAGGTGAGGGTGAAGGGGTGCCACTCCAGCAGGGAGATGGAGGGGCAGTTGACGAAGATGTACTGCCCCACCTCCATGCGGAAGCCCTTCTTATGCATCTGCAGCTCCAGCACACGGGCAGGGTGCATGACCACCTGCAGGGCAGGGATGGGGCTCAGCGCCCAGCCTGGCTCTGTCCCTGGGCAAGGGGTTTTGGCAGCAGCCCCTCCACGCCTCCACACAGCCCCTCCAGCAAGGAGCTGCGGCACCAGTGGCTGTGAGGGAAGGAGCTGGCAGTAGGCACAGGCTCCTGCATCACCCACCTTGGTGACAACCACCCTCTGCCGCGCGCGCCAGACCCGGAGGATCCGCTCGAAGACGTAGAGGATGACAGGGGCCAGAACCCACTTCCAAGACTGCGAGGATGGAGGAGAGCAAAGGGTTGGGAAGGGCCAGGACTGGAGTGTCCCAAGGGCAAGGAAAGGGCTTCTCCCCCTGCAGCCATCCTGGTGCTGCCCTACCTCAGCAGGGATGCTCCCAAACTCGGGATCTTTGCAGCAGTCATGCCTGCAGTCCTCCTCCTTGCGCGTGAGATAGGGGGCACAGCGATGGGGGTGCACCTCCTCCATGCTCTCCTCCGTCTGCCCACGCACCAGCCCACTGTGAGGAGGCAAGGGGTGAGCCCAGGGGCCAGCTCCTGCCCCCCCAGACGGGGCTGACCCACACTGCGTGAGGCCGGTTGGGCTGGTCAGCCCTGGCAATGGGGAGCCCACAGCACTGCTCCCCCGTAGCTGCCCCACCAGGGGTCTGTAGCTCCTGCCCCTCGCTGTCCTGCCTTTGGGGAGAGGTGAGAAGCCTTACGCGATGCCATGGATGACGAGGCCGGCGAAGTAGACGAGGAAGAGGTGGTGTGTGTACCAGAAGACCTCAAAGTAGTTCCTGCGGATGAACTCAGTGGAGGAGGTGACCATGAGGATGAGCGCCAGCGTGATGATGACCCCCGTCAGCCCCGGGATGGTGGTGAAGGCCATGTACTCGACGGTCTGCAGGGCAGCAGGATGGGTTAGGGAGGCAGGGGACAGGCGGTGGCGGGGGGCTGAATGCCAGGGCTGGCGCTCACCGTCTGGTTGGAGTGGATGGGGTTCAGCCACTTGCTGCCCTGCAGGTGCATCTTGGAGAGGACAGCGGGGAGGCTGCCGTCGGTGGCTTGCTGGCTGTGGTTGTAGCGTTCCAGGTTGAAGAGGTGGGCGATGGTGTGCACGGCTGGGCAGGAGAGACGCAGTCACCAGCCTGCCTGCCTCCTGCTCCCCACCATGTCCCAGCCCAGCACGGGGCGGTACCTGTGAGCAGGGCCAGTGTGTAGGCCACCAGCTTGTGGAAGGTGATGTTGTGGTCCAGCTGCTTCCGCAGCGTCCGCCTGCAGCACTGTGGGGAGAGGCAGCGGTGTCAGGAGGAGGATGGGGACAGAGACGGGAATGGGGACGGTCACGGTGGCCGTGCCTCTGCGGGGCACTCACCGAGCAGGTCCCACGCAGGAAGGAGAGGAGGTTGCGGCAGACGGGCAGCAGGATCAGCATGCTGTTGAAGTTGAGGCACTTGGCTGATGCTCGTGCCCACGCCAAGGCGGACTGAGGAAAGGAGGGGAGGTGAGTGCCGCTGTTCCGTGCTGCAGATGGGGTACATCTGCCTGCAGCCACGTTGCCCCCTCACGGCTCTGCCCAGCTGGGACAGAATGGGGCCAAGTGATGCTGAGCTGGGGACTGGGCGGGGGTGATGCTGAGGCAGGAGAGGAGAAAGACTGGGAGAGGGTGATACTGGGCTGGGACAAGACAGAGAGGGACCAGCATGAAGAAATGCTGGTCTGGGGACTGGGATGGAGCGATGGCAGGCTGGAAGAGGGCAGTACAAAGAAGGGGTGTGGGCACTTCAGCCCCCACCCCACTGCGGGAGGGCCCGAGGGCCACGTGTGCCTGGACTGGCCGGGTGCTGCAGGGGAGCGCCTTACCCGAGGATGGCCTGGTGTAGAAGTACCGTCATCCCGGTCAAAGAACAGAAAATAGTACGTGAAGAGGAAGATGTTGATGCCCAGCCAGGCTGCCTGTGGGGGAAAGCCATGGCCTCGTGAGGGACCCCAACCTGTGACCCCCCCTCACCCCACAGTAGTTTGGGTGCAGTTGGAGGGCGTCAGGGTGGCATGTCCCTTCCTGCCTCCTTATCAGCCTCGGCAGCATGCCCGAGGCTGGGACATGGGGCCAAAAGGAGGGGAGAGGTGTGGGAGTCTTGCAAAAGAACTGTCTTATCACCCGCAGCCCTGTGCATCGCTCACATGAGGAAGGAGGAAAGGCAGGGGCAGGCAACGCCTGCCTGGAGGGTGGTCGGGGCTGCACCGGGAAGACTCCAGGAGGAGGAAATTTCACGGAGAGCTGGCTCACCCAGCCCCACCACACTGCCATCCCCTGCCTAACCCCGCTGCACGCCACGCTGGCCCCTCTCACAGCCACTGATTTTTTGCAGAGCTCCCCAAACCACTCTGCCTTGCACTGGTTTGTTTTGGTTTTAAAAAAGCAGTATTAGAAATTAAAATAACCCAACTTTCTGCAAACCCTCATTTCCCCAGGCATTTGCAGCTCCTCAGGCAGCGCCGAGCAGCTGGCGCGGTGCTGGCCGGGCAGGTCCCGTTATACCAGTGATGCCACAGCACCTTAGTGGGAGATCATCCCGATGGTGCAGGCTCCTGCCCCAGTGCGGGCTCTCACGGGAGCCTCCTGCTCTTGCATGGGGAGAAGGGGCACGGGGGCGACTTCCAGCCACAGCGGCTGGGCAGAGAGCAACAGCATTTTTAACTTTTGCAGTGGGACCCACCCCCCTTTCCTTTGAGTGGTGTTTTCCTTAAAGCTTAATTTTTCCGAAGCCCATCCCTGCCCGGGGTGCCCGGGCCTTGCAGGTTGGCTGAGCAGAAGGGATGCTTGACTCTCCCTGCAGCCCAGCCCCAGGACAGCCCATCAGCCCCCATTTCCTCCATGAGACCACGGGACCCACACCCGGACTGTGCTCCCCATAATCCCCGTCATCGCCTCAGCCCCTCCAGCAGATGAGCCGCCCCCCAGCCCCACACACTCACGAGGACGGCAGCCGAGAACCAGTGGTTGACCAGCCAGTTGCCCATGGTGCAGCGCCCGTTGCCTGCCTGCCGCTGCCTGCCCGACGTTTTATGGAGGCGGCGGGCGGTGCAGCAGCCCTGGCCACGGAAACGGCACCACAGGGACTTTCCCCTGAGAAGCCTTTGAGGAAACGTTGAGCGGTTTTAAAGGCCACCTTCCAGGAAAGCAGGGCTGACCCCATCGGCCAGCCCCGAAACCAACCCCCCACACCTGCTGGGCAAAGGGTCTCGCTGAGGAGTCCCCCATAGCCCCATGGCTGGGTGCTGCAGGGCATCAGGCTGCGCCTCTTGTTTCTTTGCAGTATTTGGGGACAAAAATGAGCTTTTTTTAAGGTAGGAATTTCCTGGTGGGAGGAAGTCACAGAGGGTCCATCCTATGCCCAGCTCAGATGTGCCATTCCCCACCCTTCCTCACCAGCCGTCACTACCCCAGTTTTACAAGAAAACCACCAAAGGAGGACAAGCATCCTGGGGGCACAGCATTGCGCTGGTGCCAGGATCCAACCCCGGGATCCACTCCAGGGCAGGTGAATTCAGACTGAGCACCAGTGGCATTGCACTCTCAGTCCAGCACCCAGCACCCACCAAACTAACCTGATCCCACAAATGGGTGCTGGGAGGGGGGTCACACTCCTGGTTTGGGGCCAGGATGCCTGGGTCCCATCAGCATCCTGATGCCAACCGCCCTTCTCCTGCGTGCCCTCGCTGCAGGGTCCCCAGCTCCACAGTGCCCTGTTCTCCTGCTGGGGACGGTAGCCCATGCTGGGGCCTCGAGCCTGGAGGAACAGGTTGGGCAGGATTGCTCCTTGCAAGTGTGCTGGGTTACTCCTGGCCCACAGCCACGGCTGCGTGGTGGAGGCGCAGGATGAGGCCGGCCCCTGTCCCGCCATGCTCCTGCGTCTTACCAGCTCCATCATGGGGCTCCCCTCCATCCCCACTTCCCGCTGGCACCGCCCTGGCTCGGTGCCCGTGAGTGCGAGGGCTATTTGGGTAGCAGCTGTGAGCACATCATGCCAGCCCTGGCAGCATGGTCCCCACCCTCCATGTGAGTCACCAGCCACCCGCCAGCACCCAGACGCATAGCCACAGCAAAGATTCTTTACTGCTTAAAACAGTCCTGCTGGCACCCGAGGTCACCACAGGTACCGTAGCGGGCAGGCGGTGGGTGTTGGGGCACCCGGGGGCTGTGCGCCGCATGGCAGCCGGCTTGCAGCGGCAGGCGGTTTGGGCACCCGTAAGTCCTTCGTGTCCGTGCTCGCAGTCCCGGGCAGGCGGGCACGCTCCTGTCCCACTGCCACCACAGGGACACACTGGGACCCGCTGCCACCACAGGGACACACTGGGACCCGCTGCCACTGCAGGGCCAGGCAGTGCCTGCCTCTGGCACGGCTTGTGCCTCGAGCCCGCTCCGGCTGCCAGTGCAGCCCAAGCGCTGCATCTCCGTGTCCGTAGCCAGCTGGAGGAGCTGGCTGCTGGCCATGCCTCAGACGATGCTGTGCCTCACACCAGGCTCGTGGGGTGCCTCGAGGCACAGAGGGGTCCCTGGTGGGTGCCGGCGGCAGCAGACGCAGTGCAGGAAGTCGGCGACGTTGTGCCGGAAGAGCTGCCGGCACGGGTGCAGGTACTGGAAGAAGAGGAGCATGAAGTAGATGCCCAGGCAGTAGCCAAGGAGCAGCTGCACCACCAGCAGTGGGGTGCAGATGTTCTCATAGAAGTCTGTTTTGAAGAAGTACCAGAGGATGACGAGGGCCGTGTTCTCCGCCAGCCGGGCCACGTAGTACACAGCCAGGCGGCCCCAGTTCTGCGACTTGTCGATGAGGTCCCGGTCGGCCAGCTTGAGCTGCACAGCCGACCAGCAGAACATGTTGATGCTGGCATAGAGGAGAGTGAAGGCGCAGAGCACCACCACCGTGCCCACCCGGCTGAAGTTCTTCTCGATGTTGTCGGGCAGGCGGGTGCCGCTACGCCAGAACTGCACCCAGGGCAAGAAGAAGACCACCAGCAGGTTGGCGAGGGCAATTGGGATGATCCAGTGCTTGAAGACGGTGCTGAAGAGCACGAGGACGGCCACGCGGGTGGAGATCTCCAGGCTGCGCCACAGCACAATGCAGAGGAAGGCCAGCGGCCGCAGCTGGACCTTGTAGTCATCATACTTGACCTGGATGGCCAGGATGTTGCAGACGAGTGCCCCGTAGGTGACTGACACCAGGCAGATGCCCATGAGGATGGCTGCAGAGAGAGAGGACAGGGGAGTCAGGCAGTGCCAGAATCCGGGCTATGTGCCCAGCCTCTCTGCTGCCCTGGGTGTAAAGCGTGGGGTGCCAACCCCCGGTGCACAACATGGGGTGCCAGCACCAGGGCTTGCTGCAGGAGGCTGGGTGTGAGCACTGCTGGGACAGCTCATGGCTGGTGGTGACCGACTCAGTGACGGGGCGGCCGTGGAGGGAGCTGCAGGTAGCAGGAGGCTCTGCTCCCAAATTTTCTCTCTGTGCTAACGAACCAGAGCCCTTTGCCAAACTGGGGCTGTTCCTGTGCTGGAAGCAGGCACCAACCCCTCATCCCTGTGCAAGAAATGCTGCTCAAGGGTGAGTGTGTCGGTTCGCATGACACCAGGCTGCTGGCGACAGATGGGTTACACCTGTCTCGGAGGGGGAAAAGGATCTCTGTGCAGAAGCTGGCGGGGCTCATCGAATGAGCTTTAAACTAGATCTGAAGGGAGACAGGGATAAAACCAGGCTTGCTGGAGATAATCCTGGGAGCAGCACATCAGTGTTTGTGGGGCACCAGGCTAGTGAGGTCCCTAGGTCTGCCACACCCGTGCAGGGGGGGACAGAGTGCCAAGCGATAGCAAAGACACAAGTGATGAACTAGGAATCACGGTAGCGCCTGGAATGGTCAGGCAGGAATGAGGCTTCTCTCCCCAAAAAGGTGACGGGGTCAATAGCCCAACTAAAGTGCATCTACACCAACGCACGCAGCATGGGCAGCAAACAGGAGGAGCTGGAAGCCGTTATACGGCAGGAAAACTATGATGTAGTTGCCATCATGGAAACATGGTGCAATGATTCACACAACTGGAGTGCTGAGCTGAACAACAGTAATCTCTTCAGAAGCGATTGGCCAGGAAGGAGAGGCGGTGGAGTGGCCCCGTGTGTTAGGGAGTGTTTTGATTGTGTTGAGCCTAATGGTGATGGTAGAGTTGAGAGTTTATGGGGAAGAAGCAGAGGGAAGGCCAACAGGCAGGTGTCATGGGAGTCTGTTACAGACCACCCAACCAGGATGAGGAGGCAGATGAAATATTCTATAGGCAGCTGGGAGAAGTCCCACAACCACCACCACTTGTTCTTGTGGGAGATGTCAACTTACCAGATGTCTGCTGGAGATACAATGCAGCAGAGAGGAAGCAGTCCAGGAGGTGTCTGGAGTGTGTGGAAGGTAATTCCTGACACGGCTGCTGAGGGAGCCAACTAGGGAAAGCTCCCTGCTAGACCTGCTGTTTGTGAACAGGTAAGGACTTGTGGGTGGTGTGAAGGTTGGAGGCTGACTTGGACATAGTGATCACAAGATGGTAGAATTTTCAAATCTTGAGGAAGTAAGGAGGGAGTTGGGGGATCAGTAGAACTGCCCCGTTGGACTTCTGGAGGGCAGACTTTGACCTGTTTGGGAGACTGGTTGGCAAAGTCCCTTGGAGGCAGCCCTGAAGGGCAAAGGAGTCCAGGAAGGCTGGACATTCTTTAAGAGGAACCTGGGGTTGTTTAGCCTGGAGAAAAGGAGGCAGAGGGGAGACCTTATCACTCTCTACAACTATCTGAAAGGAGGTTTTAGTGAGGTGGGGGTTGGTCTCTTCTCCCAAGTAAAAAGTGACAGGACAAGAGGAAATGGCCTCAGGTTCCACCAGGGGAGTTTCAGGCTGGATATTAGGAAAAATTTCTTTACAGAAAGGGTTGTCAAGCCCTGGAACAGGCTGCCCAGGGCAGTGGTGGAGACCCCATCCCTGGAGGTATTTAAAAGACACGTAGATGTGGTGCTGAGGGACATGGTTTAGTGGTGACCTGGCAGTGCTGGGCTAATGGTTGGACTTGATGATCTTAAAGGTCTCTTCCAACCAAAACAATTCTGTGATTCTGTGAGTGGGGCACGGTCTGTGCCGTAAGCATCCCTCTGCCCTCACCCAGGCCAAGGGCCACACCACCTAGCCCGCCATTCGCCCTGGGAGCACCTCAAGAGCCACCCTGGGGGGCTGCAAAGCCAAGGTCCTTTGTAGGGGACACTGGTGGCTGCTCGCATTCAGCATGGCCAGGAAAACCACAATGAGAAAAAGGGAAGCACGTGGCTGGTCCCAGTCATGCCGTGCCAGTGGCAGTGGCTGTGGGGCTGAGCTGAGACACCCGAGCTGCGAGGGAATCACCCAAAATGTGTCAACCAGGATTTGCTTCCCACATCTGCTGCTGCAGGAGCACTGGGGCTCATCTTCCCTCTGCTGCTCTGACTCTCCAAACTCCCTCGCAGGGGGATGTGGCATAGGAGAGGGTTTCTATGGGGCATCTCCCATGCTCCCCTTTCCAAGCACCTGCTGTGGGCACAGGAGGCAAGGTCTGGGCTCCCAGCATGGCCGGAAGAGCAGATCAGCAAGGGCAGCTCCTTCGCAGGGTGCTACAACTGGAACAGTGCAAGAGCACTGCTGCACACCTGGCTCGTCAGCATGCTGAATCAGGAGGTCAAAGCTTGTTCCAGTACATCCAGCCCCCACGCACATAAACATCTTGGAGCAGGTGAGGGGGCATCTTGGGAGCACTGGGCTGGGAGCACTGGCTGTTGGGAAAAGTGAAGAAATAGATCTACCCCACGGAGGGACCGTGGAGAAGCCAGAGCCCGTAGCTAGCTGGGAAAAGAACCAGTAACTGATGCAGACTGGGCCAGGGACATGACGTTTTTATGAGACAGGGCACTGGGTGGATGCCATGGCTCCACAGGGCAGATGTCTGCAAGCACTGGGGCTGGGAGCAGAGCCTGGTGCCTTGGTCACAACAAACTCTTCTCACTTCAAGCTGGAAAGCAGAGCTGAGCATGGGAAAAGCAAACCAGGGAATGGACAAGTGCCCAACCTCTGCAGGTTGTGCTCTATGTTTAGGGGAGTCTGGTGGCAGCCGAGTCCACAGCAAGCCCCTGAAGCTTTGTTTGGATGCCACAGTGGCAACACAACTAAGAGGCTGGCACCATACCCTGGTGGAGTTCCACCTGAAGCCCACATGCCAGGCACCCTTACCTCGGGCAACAGGGATGTACTTCTCCAGGATGCTGATGTAGAGCTGAAGGGTGAGCTGCGGGGTGGAGCCCAGGAAGGCCTGGATGACGGCCATGCGCTTGAAGGCGTTGCGGTGCGTGGCCAGCCGGCGCACTGAGTGGCCCACCTCCTGCTCCATCTCCACCTCATAGCCTTGCCGCAACCGCCGCTTGCGGGTGATGGTGACGTAGGGCTCTTCCTCCTTCCCCGACCAGCAGTACACCACCAGGGCCTCCATGCATCTGCGGGGACGTGGCAGCCGTCACCCCGCCAGCCTCCCTGCTGCTCCTCAGCCCCAATTCCCACAACTCCAGCCCCACCTTGCCTTGCACTGGCTGGACCCTGCTCCTGCTAAGTGCAGCCCAACTGATGGGAGCTGAGCAGTGCTGCAGGCCCTGGGATGTCAGGATGAGGACAGGATCCTGGGATGTCAGGATGAGAACAGGGTCACACCAGGACCATGGGGATGCCCAGTGGCTGCTTCTCTGTTCCAGTGCTCAGGGTGAAGCACGCAGGGCAGGGGGACATCAACTGCCCCAGTAAGGGGTGCTCAACTGCTGCAAGAGGTGCAGCACCCAGGGTATGGAAACTGTAACTCTGCAGGGACCTAGCACTACAGGAAGGGGTTAATCACCCTAGGGCTTTGTTTTCCCCATTGGCACAAAATGCATCTCTTCTAACCGGAGACAGGAGAAATTTTCTGATATTATTTGATCTCTCCTCCTGAGCAGAAGGCTTCTGTACGCTTCCTTCTTGGTGGGGACAGCAGGAAGGGACCGCTGGGTGAAGCCCGGTGTGACATGGCCAGATAGACAGGGCTTTCCGCAGCCCTTCGCTGCGGTGAACCTCATGTGCAGGGAAGGGAGGCGGGTTTCTCCCACACTGCTCCCCGCTGCAAGGCCAGCAGACCCCAGTCCCTCCGCACACAGCCATGAGAGGGGGTGCGTGGGGCCAGAGGCAATCAGCAGAGGCGGACCCACCTGACAGGCTTGGCTCCTGCCCGGGAACAAGCTGGCTCTGGGTCCAAGAGGACATAATTATTTAGGAGCACTCACTAGGACAGTAGAAGCTGCAGTTTCGGACCCAAATGGAATGAGATTTTGGATAAATTCTCATGCACAGCGCTCATGGCTCATTGCAAACTCTAATGGGAAAATGGTTTTCATCCAAAGGTCCATCTTCAGGCAGTCCCAGCTGGCTCCTGGTGCCCTGCCAGACCTTCTCAGCAGGCTGGGCTCCATCTCCAACCCAAGGAGCTGCCGACTGAAGCAGCCCCCAGGAGCGGCTCTGGCTGGCTTTTGCGAGCAGCCAAGCACCGTTATAACCTTCTCAGACAGCCCGGCAGTGCAGAGAGAGCTGCGACACCTCCATGTGCCAGTACGGGCTGATGTGAACCACAGCCCTTCTAACGGCTGTTGGTGCCGAGGTGAGGCTTCCTGGCCCGCCTCCAAGATGAAACGCGGGGATGAGTATGCCTCGTAGCACCCTGCTTGTTTCCGGTGATGGAGGAAGTGCGATGCAGGCCGCAGTGTTTTTGCAGCTCGGTGTGTACGTGTGCCCCCAGAGTGTAGCTGCTGGTGTGCCCTCAGGGAAGGAGCCCCACGGAGAGGGCAGCTTTGCCATGCCACCCACTGCAGCCCCTGTGCAATCTTGCTGAGCCAGGGTGACAGTAGCCCAGGGAGGCACCGCAGCATTCCCAAGGAGTGAGTGTCAGCACCTCTCTGGCTTGTGCAACACCCACCCCTTCACCCTCCTGTACCAGCGTGGTCCAGTGGCACCCCAGCTCCTGGCCAGCCCCGCTCCTGCACCAGCTCCCCATGTCCCATAACCACATGTGTCCCAGGCCTGGGGACCTTTCGGGGGGGGCCAGAACCCCAGTTCCTATTCACCCTCAAGCATCCCAGCCAGGATTTGGATCGGTGCTCCCAGCCTGCAGCAGACGATGGCAAACCCCAAAGGCAGGGGAAAGGCTGGCTGCAGACAGCGACCGTGCCAAGAACCTTTCCAGCAGCTGAGGTGCAACAGGCTGGCAGAGCCGCGTCCTGCCCAGAGCGGGGGTCCAGCGGGCAGGAGAGCAGGAGGCACTGCTGGTGAGGGGTGGCCGAGCAGAAGACCCCGGCGGGCCGGCGGCCAGAAGCAGCAGTGTCCCCGGGGAGGAGGGGGACGAGGAGGCAGCTCTGGGCACGCCGGGTCGGCTGCACGGACGGATTTCTGCTGACAGCCAGCGCCCGGAGCAGAGCCCCGCTCCCACTCGCTGACCGCGGGACCTGCCGCCGGTCCCCGCGTCCCCACGCCGGGGTGGCCGCGTCCCCACGCCGGGGGTGGCCGCGTCCCCTGCCGCGCTCAACCTGATGATGGGCCCGAGCTGGAGCAGGTGCATGAGCAGGACGAGGGGACGGTCGCGCTGAGGTCGCGATGCACGAAGATGAGGGTGAGCTGCACCAGGACGGAGGGGCAGAGCACGAAGAAGACGGTGAGCGCCAGCCAGAAGCGGTCCTCGGAGTGGCCGTAGGAGAGGCAGAGGACAGCGGCCGCCGCCCCCTCCCCGCAGAAAAGCGCCGTCGAGAGAGACGATGCCGAGCGGCAGCTTCGCCCGCGACGGGGCGGCGGTGGCGGCGGGCGGGCAGCCCCCGCTCGGGCCGTCCATCCCGGCCCCGGCCCGGCCCGGCCCGGCCCCGCCGCTCAGCCCCGCCGCGGCGCCATCCCGGGCTGCAGCGGAGGAGGAGCCGCGCTACGGGCGGGGCAGGGCGGGGCTGGCTCCTCGCCGCGCGGTGCCCCGACGGGCAAGCGCTGGCCCGGCCCCGCCGAGCCATGTCGTGCCCCGGCAGCGCTCCGCCGTCGGGACACCCCGCCGGCCACTACCCTCTCCATCCCGGGGTCCCTCGGCCGGGATCTCCGCTGTGCCCACCACCTCCGTGCCCCGGGAGCTCCCCGCTGCCGTGCCCAGGTCCCCACCAATCGCGAGCCCGCGCCCCGGGACATGCCCACCTGCATCCCAACAGCCCCCGTCTTGCCCAGGATCCTCCACCCCAGAACTCCCCGTCTCTGACAGCAACCCCCGCCCTGGCACCCCCCAACATGGCCAGGACCCACACTCCAGGAACCTCCTGCCAGCCCAGGACTCCCCTGCCCAGCCCAGGACACCCCTGCAGCACCCACCCTAGACCCCCACTCCCTCAGCCATAGCCCTGCAGCTCTCATGCTACACCCAGCGTGCCTCTGGGGTCCCCCCTCAAGCCTCTCCACCAAGCCCTGGCCCCACTGGGCTACCGGCATCCCAAGGTGCAGCAACGTGGAGGGTCTTCCCATGAAAGAGGTGTCAGGCAGCCCCAGGGACAGTGGGGTCCATGCCATGGGGCAGGAGGGGATGCCAGTGTGGCTGCCAGCCCTGCCTGCAGCCAGGCCTGTGCTTTTGCCAGCCACCTGCCAGAAAGCTGCCTGCACTGCTACCACCCCAGCTCTGGGGACTGACCCTGAGCTCCAGCCCTAGGAAAGAGTGCATGGGGTGGGCCAGGGCACCCAGCACCCGTGGCCCTGTGCTTTGGGGGCAGTGTGTGGGAGGAAGGGTGTTGCCAAAGCAGGGATCATTTTGGTATCTCGCAAGCCCAGCTGTGACAGTGACACTCTTTTGGTCCGGGGGGCAGCTAGTGTGTGTGTCTGTGTGTGTGTGTGGGTGTGTGTGGGTGTGTGTGGGTGTGTGGGTGTGTGGGTGTGTGTGTGTGGTTCAGGGCTAGCCTCAAGATTTGGGTAGGATGTTATGGTGGAGATGTGGCTCCTGCATCCTGGATGCTCCTGCCTCTAAGACCACCTTGACCTACAGCTGAGCAACAGGGTGCTTTTCCCCATTGCCTTCAAGGTTATATGGACTCTCTAATGGAGCCAAATTCCCATCACTGCGCCCACCACTCAGCCCCACAATCCCTCCTGCCTGTCCCATCTGTGGTCCAGTCCCGTGGAGGCCAGCTGAGCTCCAGACCTTGGTCACCAGCGCAGCGGTGGGAACACAAGGCTGGCTGGGCTGCTCCCCGCTTCGATAGCCATGGGGCTCCCTGCTCTGCCCGGCATGCGTGGTGGCCCCCAGCACCAGCCCTGCCTTTCCCCCACAAGCAGCAGGGTGAGCGCAGGCAGCTGCCAGCATGGCGATGCACAGGCGCTGTCTCACCCGAGTGCCTGCCAGATTACTCAGTCCAGCCTGGGCACACGCCGGCTGGCTGGGAGAGATGAACCGAGGCAAGGAGTGTTTAAGGTCGGCCAATTTTCCCTGGTTTAGACAGACTGGGAAGTCTAGGTAACTTTAAAAGGCACTCGGTGTTCATCCCTTGGCAGCCAGGCCAGCTCACAAGGCGGTGCCCACACTTAACAGCGGCTATGCTGCGTCCCTTGCTCACCCAGCCCCGCGCAAACCCAAAGCATGAAACCCCCCAAACCCCGCGCACAAGAATTTCCCCCGTTTTACCAGGCTGGAAGCGTTACCAAGGCTATCGGTCTTATCAGCGGCAGAGCTGAGAATAAAACCGCCTGAGACTTTGGAGGCCGTGTCTCCCCAATGGCAGCTCCCACACAGAAGCAATCCCTGTTTCTGCAGCTGCTCAGCACTTCTCCTTCCAGCACTGAACAGCTGCTTCAGGAAACCACAAACACCATGAGCTCATAGCGACTGGCCTGACCGGCAGGGACGGGAGACCTACGTGTGACCGCTCAGCTCTGGTATGATCGTTACATATTTTCGAGCTGTTTTTGGAAAACAGCCTCTCCAAAAAAAGAACTCAGCAGGGCAGAGGGTGAAGGGAACAGTGTCCAAGCGAAGGAGCCGGTTGGTTCAGCTGGGTCCTCCTGCGGACACCCGGGGTGGGGGCCGTGCACGGGCAGCGGCTCTGTCGGCCCCGGCAGGCAGCCTGGCTGGGTGCTCAGCCGGTGATGGCGCATTGTGCGGTGCTGCCAACTGCGCCCACACCTCTGTACTAGCAGCAAGAGCAGCGTGCAATTTATACCATTTATGCAACTTCCACTTATCCAAATTAAAAGCATCCCCAGGAGTCTGGCAGGTCACCAAGCCCTCGGCTGAGCAATGCCTGGGCTACGACTCGTCGTATTTTTTATTTCATCTTCCCCTGCTTCATGATGAAATACTTAAGAGCAATTGTTTAAGCGGTCAAGAATTCGAGTCCTGCATCCAGGAGCCTCGGCAGACGTCAGGGAATGGAGGGACAAAGCCTCGCAGTGCTTCCCACATGGGCTATTATCCCATTTTCTGACCCAAGCATGGAGAGGCAGCGGGCTGGTTTCTGCTTCACGCTGTGAGTCACCTCTCAAGCCTAACCCCACCTGCCCAGGGCTCAGCGCAGTAAACAGCAGGTCATAAAGTGATTTGTGTCCCAGATAGCATCAGCCAGACATCTGCCTCCGCTGCCTCTGCCACTCCCTGTACCTGCCGGCTCAATTCCTGCGCCTCTGCCTGCAAACCCAGCACAGACACAGTGACACTGCTGTCACAGAGCCACCAGCTCACCCCGAGCTGTGGCAAGCTGGGACATCCCACCCAGGTGCTCTCGTGTGCAGCGGCCAGATCCTGGGCCAGTGGTGCGGACAGCTGTGGGCTGGCGCTCGCTCTGGGCGCCCCTAGGAGCAGAACAGCCCCTGGGCTGGGTGGGATGAAGAGACCTCCACCTTGATGTGAAGCTGCCATGGAAGTGCCCATCAGGATATAACCCAAGGTGCCAAACAGAGGAGGACTGGCACCTCTAGGACCACTTAGGAAAGTGAAGGGGTTTAGATGGGGTGCAGGTAATTTCTGTTCCAGTAGCACCCAAAAGTTCATGTGTTTTGCAGACCTCTCCATCAGGAACTGGAGTACGAGAGAAAGGGGAGGGGAGGAGAAAACACTGTTTTCCCTGCTCAAGGGTGGCACGGCGCCGCCTGAGTCCCTGCCCCATAGCTTGCTGTAGGCACCAGCATTCAGGAGTCTCCCCCAACCCGGGGCTGCCCAAGGCACCAGCCTGAGTCCCGCCACCACGTGCAGATGTCAGTTCTCCTGTTCCCACAAATGCCTGCCCTGCTCTGGAGAGCATCCCAGCTTCGTTATTTCCTTAATCCCAGCCTTCATTATTTTTTTAATCACGGTGATCACACAACACATGAACGCAGCGCCATGGCTGCCCGCCGTGTGAAATGTTGGGGGTGCTGTGCAATTTTTCCAGCCCCTTGCACGCCTGCGGATGCACGAGAGCATTTTTGTGGGAGAGCCCGGGCTGGGCGCGGGGTGGGAGCAGGCTCCCTCGCCAGCTCTCGCTCTGAAAATAGCCGTGTCTGCTTTACACATGCCTGCCCAGCAGCTCAGCTCCTGTAAAAGGAGAAGAGAAAAGCTGTTTGGAAATGGCAGGGAGCTCCTTGCCAAAGCCCTTAAAGAGCCCAGGTGGGGAAAGCTGCTGGCACGCTCCCGCAAGCTCTCCTCTCTCTCCCTGCACTAGGACCTGGAGCAGACATCGCTCCCAGAGTGCTTGCTGGGACACGCCAAGCTGCAGTTTCCCAAATATAGCCCTGCACACAGAGGTGGAGGAGCCACTCGGGGTGCAGGGACGGCCATGCTCCCCGCCTCCACCACCCTTTTGGATCTGAGTTCTCCCCGCTTTGTGCTGAGGATTAAACATTCAGCTGGAGCTGCAAGGAGTGGTGGTGGTGGTGGGGGGTGTTGATCCCCAAAAGATCCTGTGTGCTGAGTGGAGTGGAAACCACCATGTACCCCAGCTCAGCATGCAGTCAGAGAGGGACACTGGGAGCCAAGTGGCCCCCACCAGCAGGGCTGGCAGCTGGGGCAATCCTGGGAATCTGTGAGCCGGGAAATTTTTACTTAGTTTGGAAATAGCTTTGCAAATGACTGGTTTTCACAGCCTAAGCTGTTTGGATTTTGCATTGCTTTCTCAATAACTCAGCTGTATTTTTTTCCTGCCCCAGCAGTTTGTGGAATAGTTTCCGGCTGGGGAAATATTTTTTCCATTTGTTTCAGCATGCGACAGCTTTTGCCACTCTGGTTCCTCATCCAGCTTTGCTCCTTTATTATCCTGGAAGAAAAAAATCTGTCTGCCCTGAGGACCTCATCCTTCTGAATCTCACTGCAGGCTGGAGGCTGTGCTGAGCCCACCACGGGGCTCGGTGCTGTCAGAGCTGGGGTGCTTCTCCGGCATGGGCCATGCCGCTGCTGCCTCACGGTTCAATTCCTTTAACAAGAAAATTGTTACCTTCTCTGGGTGCATTTATAGGTCTTTGTGATAATTATGCATTTGAAGTCGTGCTTCTTTGGCTACAGTCCTAGCTCAGGCAGTGGCTGATGCTGTAACGCTAAACCAGGCAGGAAGGGTTAAAATTACTTTTAATTAACTGATTCCCTCGGTGCCACGTGCTGTAAGAGTATACAGCCTTGGCAGCGTGCAGCCAGGCTGCGACTGCGCTTGCCTGGCCATCCTGGCAGTCAGGAGGGATGGTTTACACTCTCCTTTTGCCCACGGTTTGCTGCAGAAAAGCAGCAGGAGCACTGTAATACCCTCAGAAAAACCACTGTAGGAGCCCAGGGAGGGCTTGTAGCCATCGCAGGGGCATCACCGAGCTCCGCGCACAGCGCAGGAGTGATCTGGCAGCTTCCCCACACAGCAGGGAGCAGAGCAAGCCCCGGCAGAGGAGCTTGCGCTCAAATATGAGCCTCTTCTGGGAATTCGAGTGTGCTCTGCCTGGAAACTCTGTCAGAAATTGGGTGAAAAGCAACCAGCTTCCTGCATGCTTCCTCCCCTGCCTCTGCGTCCACCGCAGGATAGGGATACTGGTGATGGAGGAGCACAAAGCCCTCTGGAAAAACAGCCTTCCTTGCCCAAAATAGCTCTCAAAATGGTTGCTGGCCTGGTGGCAGGGAGCACGGACTGTCTGCTCCGCGGCCTCTGTGCCGGCACAAAGCACCATCCACACCCCCTGTCACTGGGCTGGCCGGCCAGCGAATGTCCCCAGTGCCCCAGTTTGTCACCAACAGGTCTCCGTGGCACAGGCTGTCATTATCTTGCATTTCCAGCCTGACCGCGGGGCACTTGCCTGTAATTAGCTCTTGGGATTTAGGAGCTTGTATGATCCGGGGTTATCGTTAGCCACCAGAGCCGTGCCGGGATTTAAAGGGACGACGCGACTATTTACATATCCACCGCCTTGGTGTGCTGCTGCCATCGTCCAATGCATTAAATAGAACGATGAGTCCCTCCCCGAAGCCTGTGCATGTCCTTGCCCTACCGTGGGTGCCTTTTTGAGCAGGGTGCAAGCAAAGCAGGTCAGCTTGCAAATATTTCTGCCAGGACTTTTTGGTCCTTGCTGTCACCTTGGTTTTGGTCTCACCCCGGCTCAAGGCTCTTGGTAAATACTACAGGCAGCCTCTATAGCTCTGTGCTGCCCACTGCTTTCCCTTGCAAGCCGTCATTCCCCACGTGCAAGCTCCCCAGCTCTGCCACTGCCATTCCCCCAACTCTGCTCCTCGCACCGGGGTCCCAGGTGGGGGTCCTGGTGTGCTCAAAGCCAGCTCAGGCATGTACTCACAGGATCTAGGGAAGCCAAGGCAGGGCAGCCCGCCAGACCGCGTCCATCTGCACTTCTCCGCGGTTCCTGTGGTTTCGCCTCCTACCCTCGCCTGCGACACTTCAGCGGGCAGAAATAGCCCCAAAACAAGTACCGCCTTCCGGGAAGTGATGCCAGGGGCTGAGCAGCCCTAGCTCCCTGGGCACAGCCTTCCCTCAGGGGCTCTTTGTGGCACTGGCGGCACTAGTTGGTCCAGCTCAGCACAGTGCCGGGGCATGGTCCGGTAATAGCTCCAGCGAGGAACATCTCCAGTTATCCACCACGATGATAAATTCTGCCTCAGATTTTCTCACCTGGCAACAGTCACCAAGGAAACCCGGAGGGCTGCTGCGGGTCCCCGCTGGCACTGCCCGGGAGGGTCCCCACAGCACCGGCAGAGGGGCTCCAGCTGCACCCTGTCCGTCCGGCTGCGCGGGCAAAGGGCCAGCGGCCAGCTCCGTAACCTGAGCCCAGATCCGGCAAAGTGCCCACGGATCTGGGCTGGGCCCTCGCGTCGCCTCTCCGGAGTCAAGTGTGGGTTTCACTGGTTTTGGGGTGGTTTTTGAGGTTTTCCTGTCCATTGAGCCCTGAGTGTGCTCATTGGGAGGGGGGACCTGCAGCTGCCTCAGGCACCTGGGAGGTTTGGTGCTGGTTTGGCTGGGGATTTTGGACACGTAAAACAACAACGGTCTCAGGTGCTCAGAGAACTCTGAAAATCGTCAGTGCCGGAGGGAGACAGGCTCCTGCTGCCGCTCAGGGAAGCTGTGCTGCTGCCTCCAGGGCTGCCTGACCCATGGCGCTTCCCTATTTATAGCACCTGTGGTTGGGGCTCTTCCTGTCCCCTGCCCGTCTGTCCACCAGTAGTGCCACCCCGAGGCACAGAGATGGGCGCTGATGCTTCCAGCAAGTCATTTTGCCCCTGGCACGGCTAATTCTGCAGAAGGCCTCCCAGATCCAGGCTGCTGGCATGGAATCCACTAGGACAGGACATCAGGCTGGGGACAGGGCTCTGTCCCTGGGCCAGACTAAGGCAGCTGAGGTGCAGCCAGAGCCCCTCCATCAGCAACATGGTTGTTGCATGTGGCCGTGATATCAGTACGGAAACTTCCTCCATCAATCATTAACCATGCGTGGCTCCCTGCCCATGGCACGGCTCCTGGGCAGCTCCCTCACCCACAGGCAGGTGCTGGGCTTCCCGGCAGCATGCAGGGCTGGAGCGAGAGGCCATGCCCAGCCCAGCCTTGCTCCCCTGGGGCCATCCTGGAGCTGTGGGATGCCTGGCAGCATCTCAGCATCCTTTACTCATGGCTGGGGATCAGCTGGTCGAGGTAGTGCAGATAGAGGCGCAGGATGGTTTAGCGTGGACTGATCCCTGTTTGCTTCGCAGTGTGGCTTATGGAGGGTTTCATGTCCTCATCCCTCTGGACCCCACTCCCCTCACCCAAAGCACCTGCAGCTCAGACATCCTCGTGCAGCCTCTTCTCCTCCGCAAATAACAGCAGCAGCGTGCCAGGGAGGGCAGCCCTGGCTTGGGGAACGCAGCAGGAAACCTGAGGAGCAACATTAAGAGCTCCAGGGTGCCAGAGCAACAAGTTGGGGCTTTTTCAGCTCCCTGCCTTGTTGTCCAAAAGTTCCCACCACCTCCCTGCTTACAGCCAGGTGCCTGCTTGGGCTGGTTGGTATTTCTATTCCAAGCGGCACAGGACCTGTTGCTGCTCAGGGGCCACAAAATGCAAGCAGTGAGTGGTGATGTACCCCAGCCCAGCACAGAGGGGACCACCCTGGGCAGTGGAGACACGCACTCCCTGCAGGATCTGCTCCTTGCAGAGACTGCAGAGAATTGTCTGCACAGGGATGAGGCAGCAAGGAGCCAGGGACACTGTTGGTTAGGAGAGATGCTAATTCATCTGGAAACCGCATGTGGGCTGTCAGGCAATGTTCCCACCCAAAGCATTTCAGCCAGTGATGGAGGCACGATGCTGTCCAGTGCCATGTGGTGCTGCCAGATATGGTGGGCAGCCCCAAAGCACTCCATGTCCCAGTGGCCACCGGCCTGGGTCGACCCACCAGGATTAAGGAGGCTGCAAGGAGTAAGTAATTTAAATCCAGATTAGATTTAAGCAGCTGCTACGCAAAGGGGATGTGAGCCTGGGCCGCACAGCAGGACAAGCAGGTGAGAGGCTGGCTGGTGCTCCTGCAAGGCAAGAGGGGGCTGCCAGGACAGGGACTGGCTGGGGCATCTGTGCCTGTGCGATATTGCCCAGGGGGCTGAGATTTGTCCCCAGACTTGGCTGATGTGCACCAGGCTGGAGGCAGCAGCGCTGGGCCATGGGACGAGGCACCCCAGGGTGAGATGCTCCCATGAGAAAGAATAGGCAGGAGGATGAAGCACGAGGACCTGCTTGGCTGCTTGCTTCACAGGTGCTGAAGAGAGGCCATCCTTTGGTGGGGCTGCCGAGCATGTTTCACCTCTTCTCCCACTGCTGGTCGTGGCTGCAGGCCATACAGGAGCCCATCAGGTAGGTCCCCATGCTGCTGCTCAGGGCTTCCTGGGGGGCATAACACTTACCCTTGTGTATATCAGTGAAGGCACCGCTGCAGTAACACTGCGAGAGTGATGCCCATCACAGAAACCATCCCAAAAATACAGAGCAAGGCACACATGTGTCCTCGCTGGCCCTCCAGCAGGCAGGAGCTGGGCAGGCTGAGGAGCGGGATGGGCAGGGGCGTGCAGGCGGGAACAATGCTGGCAGGATTCCCCCTGTACAAAGTCAGCCGCTCCCCAAGAAAGCTGGGGAGGAGGAACTTCAACACCAGCTGTGTTTGCATGTGTCGGGGGACCCAGGTTAATTCCCTGGGGATAGCACTGTACCAGCCCAGCAGATCCTGCGGGCAGTGAGGGGGTTTATGGTCCTCTCCCACCAGCAAGGACACGTTGCTCTAACGCTGGAGGTGGAGCTGCTCTGCCCATGCAGACTGGTCTGTATGTTGAAGGAAACGACACTGCGAATGACTACTGTGGCTTGTCAGCCACAGGGAAAAGATTCCATGTGTGGCTCTGGCGGAGCACATCACTGGAGACCAAACAGGAGTGTTTGGCAACAGGAAACACCTCCCGAGTCCAGGCGGAAGCTCATAAAATATGCTTGTTATCTCTCCCTGGCTGTGTACACCCATAGCTCACTGACAAGGAAGGACACCAAGAGCAATTATTAACTCTTTGCATATAAGGAACAACATTTTTGGCCTGTGTGTTATCACTGCTTGATCATATATGATGTGAAGAGAAATCCTCACTGTAGGAATGCTGTTGAAGGCCCCCCAGTGTGGCTGTCCCATGGTGCCAGGGTGACTCTAGGTGTCTGTGTCTGCCTTCATCCCCTTCCAGGCATCAGGGACTGTTCCTCCTCTCACCTCCCACCCAGCCGGAGCCTGTATCACTGTCCTGCCCTCTCCCAGCTGAAGAGCAGCTGCTCCCCAGGGAGCACAGCCTTTCTCTGGGATGCTCACCCACTGTTATCACTCCCCAGGAAGGTGACCCTCCTTGTCATGGGGCTGGACAACGCAGGGAAAACCTCTGTCATCATGGACATAGAGAAAGGTGAGGAGCGCTCCACTGCCAGCCTCAGCTGGAGGCAGCAGCTTTGCAGTCCTTTGCAACCAAGCGCTGAGCCTTGAAGGACCAAGACCCTTGAAATACAGCTGCTGAGCTGGGGGAAGTGTGCAGGGCACTGGCCGTGCCCAGGGCAGCCCTGGTAGCAGGAGCAGGGATGTGGCTGGGGAAGGAGGAGGCACATGCCCCAGGGATGCTCCCAGGCTCACTGTGCCAGCTGTCTGCCCTCTCCCCACACGCAGCACTGGGTGGTGAGGTGCTGCCAGCCACGCAGCCTGGCCAGACCTGCCTGCGGGTGGACAGGTTCGAGGTGACACTGGTGGACCTCCCTGGGGCCCAACGTTCCCGCAGCGCCTGGCGCAGCCACTACAGCACGGCCCACGGGCTCCTCTTCGTCCTGGACTCCAGTGACCTGGCGCGGATGGAGGAGGCCCGTAAGGTCCTGAGCCGCGTCCTGAGCCACCCCGACATCTCTGGGAAGCCCATCTTACTGTAAGGCTGAGTTCCCAGGGTTTGACCTGTAGTGTGTGGGGTGAGGTGGGGGGTGGGAACCCATTGCTGGGGTTATGGGGTGCGTGGCCAGGCTGCTGTCGGGGAGCGCTGGGATATGGGGACCCCAGTGGTGCTCGGGAGGTGGGAGCATCCCTGGAGCGGGGCTGGGGCTGGAGCTCCGGCACCGGGTAACGGCCAGAGCAACGCTTCGCCTAATCGCAGCCAGGCTGGGAGAAAGCACCCAGCCTCCCCTGCAATGGCGGGGCGAGGTGCCCAGAAGCCGGGGTGACGGCCGCGCTTTGCTCTAACCCGTGCCCCAGGCTGGCCAACAAGCAAGACGCCCCGACCGCCCTGCTGCCCTGCGAGCTGATCGAGCGGCTGTCCCTGGAGCGGCTTGTCAACGAGAACCGCTCGCCCTGCCGCATCGTGAGTGCGGGGGGGCTGCCCCCGCCGGCACCGCTCCCCGCTCCCCGCTCCCCGCTCCCCGCCGGGGCTCACCCCGACCCTCCGCCCGCAGGAGCCCTGTGCCGCCAAGCGGGCTCCCCCCGCCGGCCCAACCCGCGCCATCCTGCTGGGGCTGCGCTGGCTCCTCCGCACCGTCCCCGCCGACCCGGTACCGCCGCCCGCCGACGCCGCTCCGCCGCCCGGCGCCGGCCCCAGGGCAGCCCGCGGGCGCCCGCCCGCCCGCAGGTGCGTGCGGGGCTCCGTGGGTGCGTGTCCACGCTCCCGTGGTCCCCCCTCCCCGCGGGGCTCGCCCCCAGCCCCCGCCGTGCTCTCGCCCCGCCAGGGACCCACCGCCCCCCGGGGAAGATGCCCGAGGCGGCGCGGGGAAGACCGGGGAGTACCGGCCGCTGCAGCCCATCCGCCGCCGCCTGCTGCTGGTGAGTCCCTCGTAATAGGACGGGACGGGACGGGACGGGACAGAGGTTCTGCCACCTTCCCCTCATCCCCCTTATCCTGCCCAGGAGGAGAGCACGAAGGTCCCTGGGAGGAGGAAGAAGAAGGTGAAAGTGAGGAAGAAAGACTCGGGGCAGCCAAGCCCAGCCGAGGAGCCGGAGGGACCCGGAGGAGGGGGTGACAGCCGAGCTGGGGCTGCCAGGGGGCTGCTGCCTCCCAACAGGGTAGGGCAGGAGGAGCCTGCACCCACTGGGATGGCCACCCCCTACCCAGGTGAGAGGGGGCTGCGGGGGGCTGCTGTCACCGCTGTCACCACTGGCACCAGGCCCTCCAGAGACATCCTACAAGGTGTTTTTGGGACCCAACAGAGTGGCAGCATGCTGGACCACTGCTCTCCACTACCTCTGTTAGCTTTGCTTGCAGATCAGCTGAGCAGGGTGGTGAGGGTCTGGCTGGGGAAGAGGAGAGACATCTCTGAGCATTTCTGCAGGGGCTGATGCATGGAGGTGATGGAGGACTGTGGACCCGCCTGCAGCAGCAGTCCTCTCAGCTGGTTTGGTGACAAATGCATCCTTGTCCAGATGTGGTGCCTGAAATTTTGTATTTCTCCATCCAGCACAGGGCATGAAAAAGAAAAAGAAGAAGAAAATAAAGAATAAAATCAAGTCTCAGGAACCTGCCGTAGAGCAGCAGCATGAGGAAGCCTCAAGCACCTTTGGTTGGTATTTCCCAGGACAGATTCTGCTGAAAAGCTTCGGGGAGGGTCTAGCCTGCTGGCAGCAGGGCGTGAGCTGAGCAAAAGCCCTTGGCCATGGGATGCTTGGTGTGCGGACACGGGCACAAGCAAATGCTGCTGTAGGGCAAGGTGGGAGCTGCTGGGAAGGGAGGTGCTGCTGCCTCTGCCTTCAGGTGGGATGTGAGGGGGCCGTGCGAGTGCTCTGTGCTGGAGCCTGGGCTGTCCTTGCAGCACTCACTCAGTGCAGGCTGCCAGACTGGGCCTCAGAGCTGGCCCCTGTGTTAGTGCCTGATTGCTTCTCTTCCTCCCAGACTTGTACCGCCGGGCGATGCTGGCTCTGAAGATGAGGCAGGAGCAGAGGAAGCAGCAGTCCGCCATCATTCCCTGAGCAGGAAGGCACGTCCTGGGGACTCCAGACTGCAGAGGCAGTGGGACCCACACTCGCACAGGGCTTCTGGGATGCTTGGCCAGGGCTGGCAGTCCTGGGCAACGGGTCCTGGGGCATGAACAGCATCATTGTCCTCTGCATGGCTTGAAAACCAGGGATCCGCAGGAGCGAGCCAAAAGCCCCTTTGTAAGATATCTCTCTGGCAGCTGGGCTGCAAACCCATCTGAAAAGGGAACCACCGAGCACTTGCCCGACCCCGTGTTAGTATTCTGTGGAAGGCTCGGTCTGAACCCAGCCGAGCCTGTTGAAGAGAGGAAGATCGGAGCAAATACCCCAGGGGAAAAGGCTGTCTCTCGAATTGACCTATGCCCAGGGAAAGCTGTCTTCACAGGTCAGGGCCTGACTCAGACCCTCACTCTGTTCCTGGCTGCTGCCTGGACAAGTCTCATTTCCTGCTGCTGAATGCAGGAGGGCAGTCACGGATGGTCCCCAGAAGAGCTTCACCTGGCCTCCAGCCACATCTGGCAGGTCTGGCAGGAGCCCCCTCACACGGTGGAGGAGGGTGATGCCCATGTCATCTGTGCAGCCTTGCAGCCCGTCAACAAAGGTTTAGTTCAATGGCAGCTGGTGGTAGAGGCTTGCTGGAGGTTCCTTTCCCAGGAAAGGAACCTGACCTGCAGGTGACACAAAATCCTCCCATGCCACTGAAAGCCTGGCACCCTGCAGCCTCGGGCGATCCCTGGTCTGTGCTCAGCTCAGCTCTGAGATGGGAAAACCAGCAGCACCCGCATCCCGACACAACCTGTCTGCAAATGCACACTGTGTCTGGCAGAGCCGTACTGTCGTGGGGACTGGGATGTGTTGGAGGGCTCGTGGTGTGCTGCTCTGGCTGGGTGCATATGCAGGGAAACCTCCTGTCAGCCTTGGAAACACCTTATGTGAAGCCAGGAATGCAGCAATTTTTTCCTTCACAGCGTTAGGACCTGAGCTGTGCTCAGCAGCAGAGCGCGAGTCACCTCTGCTCCCGTGATTACTGACTAACAGGCAATGCCTTCGCCATCCAGGGGAAGAAAAATCAGTGAAGCCCTTCCCTCAGAGAGGCTGAACAGGGGAAAGAAGAGAAACTCTGTCTGCCCTGCCTTGCCAGTCTGTGTAAAGTTCTGTCTGACTCTGCCAGATTCACCTGTCAGTGACTATAGGGATTAATTGTAAATAAATTGTAAATAACAAGAGCAGAAATTAATACCGGCCTGTAAATACAGCACTTTCAGTAAAGCCTTGTCTCTTTCTGATGGAGACCACTGTGGTGCCGCTGCTGTGGGCAAAGTGGGAGGGCAAAATGGGCACCTGTGCCCATTCTCCTGGCAGAGCCCCTTCTCCTGGGGAGGGTCGGGGCTGTGTGTGCCCCTGTGGGGGGCTGGCCCAGGCTTCCCACCAGCTTCTTTCTGCTGGGGCCATGGGGAGAGAAATGATAAAAGTTTATCCCCTCTAATGGCTGCTTCTTGCACACCCACCAGGTCTGGCAGCAGGCCAGGTCCTCCCAAACAACCAGCAGCCCAAACCAGCTCATGGCTGTGCTGAGGCTGAACCTCACTCACCACAGCTCCGAAATCCTGTGGGGATCGGGAGCTGAGCGGGTTTGGGAGCGTCCAGCACAGCCAGCCTGCAGCCAGCTCTCTCTGGTACTGCCTGCAGCTCCTTGGCACGGATGCTGGCAGCCATGCGGGGACAGAGCGTACCCCATGTGACACACAAAGCCAGGGAAGACAGACAGCGAGACAAGTCCAAAGGCAGAACTGGCCCAGCTGGTGCTGCTGGGCAGAATGAAACTTCTCCTGGGAGCCAGCTGTAAGAAACCGGTCAGGTTATTCTGACACACTTTTCCCTAACCTAATCACCTCCAGTGAGTGGTGCAAACAGGCAGTTCGACTCTGTTTCAAAATCTACCCCCCTTAGCCTGGTGTTTCCGTGGCTGTGGAGCAGCTGATCCCTGCTACAGCCAGGAGACAATCCTGGGCTGCACTACCCAGGAATACGACTTTTACCTTCTCCAGAAGGTGAGCAGCAGCTTTGTGTTACAAATGGTCTATCTCAAAGCCAGAAACATCTCAGAAATGAGATCTTGAGATCTCTGTGACCAAAGGTAAACCAAAATATATTAATTAATGGCTACTCCGTGTCACAGGGTAGCGGGCTGGGCTGCTCCTGCTGTGTGGGAAGAGCAGTGGCTGTAGCAGAGTGTGCACGCCTGGAGTAGGCAGGGTAAGCAGGGCTCCTTTTTCCATTGTTCTCCTCCTGCTATTCATCTCACAGCCTCACTGCTGAATATCCAGCAAGGGAAGGAGGTCTCTAGGAGGTATGGTCCTCGGTGGCACTGCCAGCTGCCAGCAGGGAGAGGTGCAGCTCTGCCCAGACCAGTCCCAGCATGCCTGATCTGCTGGCAGATGCGCTGAGGTCAGGCGTGGCGCCCAGCAGCAGTGCTTGCCTTGAAGAGATGTCCCCAAAAATGAGGTGGTGGTGAGTGTCATCCTTCCATGAATCTTGGGTTTGTTGGAAAGTGTGTGAGAACCTGCTGAAAAACACAAAGCGATGCAACAGCAACTGCCCCAGGGAGACCCGTATTCTGTCTACTGATGCAGAAAGTAAATGGTATCAATCGCATTTTCTGCAGGGAGGACTGGAGCTAGCTGGGTGATACAACGGTGCTTTGCATTTAAGCTTTTTTACATCATCTAGCGCATCCTTCTCTTCAGGTTTCCAGAGAAGCTGTCTCAGGAGGGTTGGGTTATGCAAAACCTGCTTCCTGCTTCCATGAGCGTTTTCGTGGTGCCTCAGACTGGGCTGTGGCTGCATGTGTTGCAAACTGGTGATGCAGAAGCATGTGTGATTTTTGCATGTATGCAGCCCACTTCCCCTCAATGGTGCTTGTTTGGGGAATCTGCCGCTGCTGGCACGGCCACCAGCAGCATTTTCCATGGCTTGTGTCTTTCTAAGCCTGAAGGAGGGAGGGAGGGAGGGATGCTGTGCTTGTCTGAGCTTTGCAAGAGCTGGTGATGGTTTGTATGGTGCCAGGAGGAGATAAGGAGACGTTTCAGCGAGTGCCTGTGGGCATACAGCTACACTGGGGCACAGCTGGTCCCACCTCCTCATACCAACATTGCTCTGCACAGTTGGATCTTTTCCTGATGCCTGTTACCGCTATTGAAATTTAACTGTGTGGGCTGAAATTTGGAGGGTAGGAGAGGCACTACTGCTCTTTTGGGAAAAGGAGTGGGAAGAGCATTGCTTGGACAGGGCTAAAAATGCTGCCGAGCCCTCCTGTGTAAAGCACATCTCCAAGCTTTCCAGGCAGTCGGAAGACCTGGAGGAGACCTGGCAGACGGGCCCATGTGGTGAGGCTGCCAGCCCCTCCAGCTGCACCCTCGGCCCTGCTGTGCTTTCTCCCACTTCTTTACACATTTCGTTCTGCCCGCTGGCTGGGCTTAGCCAGCAATTACACTCCTCCTTGCTCCTCTCCACCCCCAGGAGAGGATGGGGAAGGCGACGCTGACTCTGAGAGCTCCTCTTAGAGCCCTTGACTTGTCCTACAGGTGTGGACAGGGCAGGAGGTCCCCCCACAGCAAGCTGGTGTTCAGATGCACTGGTATCTCTTCTGCAGTGCATCTGCTGCTGTACTTTATTAATAAAAACTAAATTGTGTATTTCTCCCCCCATATGAGCCTTTCCAGGGGAGTGTGAACCATTGTGGCTCTTCACTGTCGTTTCCAGCTTTTGGGTGCAGATATCCTTTCAGAGTCAGCATTCCTCAGGCCCACAGTGAGGATGCCCCACGCTCCAAGGGGCAGGATGGGGAAGGTGAGCCTGGTCCTGGGGTGCTCCACACATGGGGGAAGCCATGGGGTGGTACAACCCAGCAGTGGCCAGGCCTGACGAGGGAAAACAACAAAGAGACAGAGATTTGTGATCGTGTGAGAAACGTGATGGTTCTTTGTCCACTCCTTCACTAACCCCAAATTACGGAAGAAGAAGCCAGGAAGAAGCATCCCAGACACTGGAATTTGAACATTGCTTTAGGCATGTAGAGGCAATTGAGTACAAGTGCGAGTGATTCTTGCTAACGGGCACTTTGCAAGGCCAATACAAGGGGTCACATCCCACGAGGTGCCTGCAGGTGCTCCTCATTTCCCACTAGTCTCCCTGTAAATCCCATCATGTGTTGCAGTGCATATATACAGCCAGGGCAAGGCCAGAGTTCTCCTGGGGATGGAGCCTGGGGCTTGGGGTGGAGAAGGTTTTTCATGTGCAACTCTTCCCTCTCTGCTCTAGACAAAAGGTAAAGAAACTAATAAACAATTTCTTGCCCCACAGCAGCGGTGGCTGGTGGGGAGGTGAGCAGCCTCTGCTCCCTGGCTTTGCCATCCCTTGGGAAAGGGGTGGAGGTATCGCAAAGGAGCTGGTGGGGCAGTGCTGAGGTGTGGCCTCTCTCTCAGGTTACTCCGTTGCTGGAAGCTGTTTACTGTATGTATATACTTAAATAAATATATACAAAGTTAGTGGACTTTAAACCCTTGCGATCTTTGGGTTGATAAAAGCCTGGAGAGGTGGGGTTTTTTTGAGCTTGTGAAGTTGGTTGTTCTGTACAATCACTCTCATTCCTGCAGCTCCTGCCCTCTGACTCAGGTAGACTGGGTGCCAGCATGCTCTCATGGCAGTTTCTGAGCTGAGACAGAAAAAGGAAATGCTGGGACACTTTTTTTTTTTTTCCTGGGTGAGCACACTGGGGCACAGCTGATTTCCTTGAGATCATTCAAAATATTGAGCTGAAAAATGCTGGCATGTGCTACTGGGCAGCTTTCACCCCCTTCCAGCTCTCAGAGGCTGTGTGTATTGAATAATGAAAAACCATGCACAGGGTTTCTTTCAGGTTTTTGTTACCAGTTGTAGATCCTCTGTTCTACTACATTAAAAATGAGAGCTGGAGTGTGTGCTGTCATGTACTCTGCAGAATTGTTAAAAAAACAAGGCTTAATTAGGTGAGAGTGACTCCCAAGCTTCTCCTGATTGTTACAAAAGAGGCTATTAAGATTTGCAGGGAGAGAGAAGATAATGAGGACCGGAAATTAAGAAAATATGAAAGCTTTCCCTTTCTGGGTTAAATGAGCCTTATTGGAGATGTTATTGCTGGCAGGAGGAGGAAGGATATAATCAAATTTATTTAATGGATGTATTTGTCTTGGGGCCCAAGGGAATGTGCTGGAATCTGAGGTACAGAGATTTGTCACATCATGTACCAAATACATTTGCTTTCCTTCCTCCCTCTCTTATAAAAATCTTGTTTTTAAAAGGAAGATTTTAGTACCTAGAAGTGGTAGTCTTTCTCTGTCATAAATTATCCCTCTGTAAGTCACTGCATATTTCAATAGGTTATTCGAGACTGTAAGGGGAAAGTGCCTCTTGAGAAAGACTATCAGTGTATTAATTAGAAGGGCTCTTGCTACAGAATATCACTAGATGTGGGATCAAGAGCCAATTTATTAACCAAAAGTTTTCATTTTAAATTTCTTCTGCAGCAATCAGAGCTCAGGCCTTGTCTGTGAGAGAACTTTCACCTTATTAAACTGCATTTATAATCCAGTGTGGCTGCATTTAGCAAGACTCTACTCCTGATATGTGACCCGTGATGTAAATCTTTTTCGTGCTACCCAAGCTGTGCTCTGCATTAGACTTCACAACCCATCTTCTATGTGTAGTGTGGCTGTGGGAAGAAGTTTTGGGAGTGATTTTTTTAGGCGCTCTGGGTTTGTGTTTATAGGTTGTAAGGCACAACTGCTGCACAGGTCTGCAGCTACCAGTATCTGAACCCTGTGCTCTGCTCCAGCAAGGAAAGCTGTTGGTGGAGTGATTAAGTGACTTTAAACGGACTTAGAGTGGAGAAAGGCATGTGAGAAACCCCTTACTCAATGGACACTACAGTGTGGATGCTGCTGAGTCAACTGCATAGTACTCAGTGCAGGTTCTGAACTTGCCTCTCACTTCCTTTTCCTAGGAAGGTTGGGGAAAGCCCAGAGCACTCCCTGGGAGGTCCCTGATGCAGGTTGTGACTTTCCAGAGAAAGTAATAAATTCAAAGCAGATGGTTCTGGCACTGTGTGATGCTCTCCACTGGTGCTTGTCACTGCTGATCGGGTGGGTCAGGATGCTCCGGGGGAAGCACTGAGGCATGTCTCCATGCAAACCCCTCTGCACACAGGGTTATTGGCTTCCTTCTCTCGTGGGTGTTTTGCAAGTATGATGCAATCTCCTTGTGACACCCTTGACATCATGCTGAAAGCTTGCTGGCCCATCCCAGCTGAGACCTGCTCTTACCAGGAAGGTGGGTGCTAGAGGAGGATGGAGCCTACACACTGGCCTGGTGAGGGACAATGAGAAATACCGAGAGTGATCAGAGATAAAGGCTGTATGTAGGACTCCCAAATGAGGTGTTTGTGTGGCTTTGGCCTCTTTCAGAAGGCAAACTCTGGGTCCTGTACCCATTGGTCAGCCCATGCAGGCAGGGTAAGCAAAGACCACTGCAAGGTGGGTTTGAAAGTCTCAGATGTGAACAGACATCTGAGATTCTGCCTTGGGATCTGCTGGTAAAAGTGTTCTTATTTCTTACAAAACCACATTTGTCACTGAATCAGTGAAGGATCTGCTCCAGCACCCAAAACTGGTGTTGTCAGCTCATCCTTGGCATCCCCCTGAGGAAGGCAGGGAAGTGCTCCCGGCATGTTGTACGTTGATGTACCTGCAGAGCCCTGTCAGTCTCTGCAGAGTGCTGTGACTGCAGCAGCCCTGAGCATGAACTCAGACTTTTCCAGACAGAGATGGCCCTGGGATGGTCCTCGGAGGGGGGTGGAAATTGTTTTGAAATTGCGTAGCTGTGGTGGTGGTCAGCAGTGAGGGCCCTTTCCCTGATCCTCTTGCCCAATGTGAGCAGGATCTCCACAAGCAGTATGTCGTGCCCTTACAATAAATAAGCTGTTGATGTAAATAGTTGGATTAACAATGTCTACTTCAAACCATCACAACATTAAAGATAAACCTGCATTACTCATCAGGAGGTGGGATGGACCTTAAAGAGAAGTAATGCATCTCCATTGACTTCATACCCCACCAGGTTTTATAAAAATCCATAGAACAGTCTTAAGGTACTGCAAGCCAATTGCATGTTCTTCCAAAGACAGCTCCCATCCTTTAACTGGCCACACGATGGCAGAAGAAGCAAAGAACTTTGCAAAAATAAGTTTTATTAAAAAAATCAGTGAGGGTTAGTGTGTGTCCGCAGGTTGGTGGGAAGGCTGGCCTTCACCTCCTGCAAAGCTACCTGCCAGGGACTGAGGCTTTTGAACCTTTAACCATTAAAAACAAAGGTTACAGGACACGAAAGCTATTTTGTGAAAGGATCTGAAGGACTCTCCCAGGTTGTGAGTAGTTCATAGCAATCCCTTGGGTCAGTCTCTTCATGCCTTGGTTGGCTGTCTGCTGGGAGCTTGGCTGATGTCTTGGATAACTAGTTTCTGATGCTATCTGATGGGGGTCCAGCTCACCACAATTCTCACTGGGACCTGGCCCTTGTGGTCCCCTTGCTGTGGGCAGGGTGTGCCTGGATGCAGGATGGAAGCCCCTTTGGTACCACCTGTGCCACGTGCATTATCTGTGTGGGGATGGGTGTTTGTGGCATTAAAAGATGCATTAAAACCATATTCCCTTGTGAGAGACCTATGAGCTAATACAGTTGCTACCAGAGCAGCAGCTGAATCATTTCAGGCTGTTTCAGGGTGTGAAAAAGCCCAGTCAGGCTTGTTTTGGTTCCTCTCTGTGGGGGTGGTGTCTGCTGAGACGGGGTTTTGCTGACCTGAGGCCACTGCATCAGCAGCAAAAGGGGGGATGGCAGTTGTCTTGATTTCTCCAGTGAAATCGAGCTTTGACTGTGCTGAGTCAGTAGGGAGATGGATGGATTTAAGAAGTCTGGTCCAGGGCAGGAGACTCTGGTTCTGCTCTGGCTGAGCATAGGAGACCAAACACTCACCTGTACCCGTTTCCTGGTAGTGCTGGCTTGTTTGGACTCGCTTCATCTGGGAGCTCCCAGGAAGAGGGTCTCTCTCCAACACCTTAGCCACAGCCACCATTAGCAGTAAATTAAAGATCATTACCTATGTAATGCTTAATTCCACATCACAGTCTAAGTCATGTGCTTCAGTTCTAGCTCCAGAAAACTTTCAAAAAATAGACAGCAGCATTTCAAACTAAACTAGGTAGGGGGCTGCGGTTTGTACGGCATGGGAATCACAAAGACAAGTATAGCTGTGCAGATCCTCTCTTCTGGTGGTGAAACCAACTTCCCTTCTTAACAGTTCATGCGTGTGAGAGTTGAGGAGTAGGAATCTTCTGTAGAAGAATATGGCTTTTTTTTTTTTTTCCCCTATGGGCTAAGCTGCCTTGGCCTTTGGAAACACACAGGTGCCTGACCCCAAAGGCCGGTGGTTCATCGGGCATCACTGATCTGTTCAACACCCACCACAGGGCATTGCAGCTGGAAAAATGTCTGAGAACAGCAACTGCCTCTTCTAGCTAGCACAAACAGGCTAGAAAAACATCAGAAAAGTATCGGAAAAGCAGTGTAAAAGCTGCAGCGCAGTGTTGATCTACATGTAGTTTTCTGTCATTGTTTTGTGGAGGAGGGAAGTTTAGAGCTAAACTGGTTAGGCATTATAGTAACACGTTTAACAATTTCCATTCATTATTTTAAAGTGTGTTTAAAACTGCCGAGCATTGTTTTCTGGTTTCCTCTGTTGTGGTCAGGCTTTTGTGCAGAAAGGTAAGTAACAGCCCAGCTGCACAGAGAATAGTGGAAAGGTTGCACTGGTATTTGGGTGAGTGCTGGCTGTCCCCTGGGAATGCTGCAGGGATGTTGCCAATCCACCTATGGCTGCTCTAGAATAACTGGGGTTAAAAAAAACCCTGGTAGGCTCCTTCCTGTCCAACACCTGCCTACTGTTTTGGTGCTGCCCAGGGCAGGCTTTGTGCGAGCTCAGATATATCACACTGTGTAAAACTGCCAGATGGTGCTTAAGTAAAGCAAATGTGACTGGCTTTAGCCTTAGCAAAATCAATATGATACTATTCTTGCTTTCGGAATGCCAAGTGAAATATCTCTGTGTGTTTTCTAGGTCTCTGGAAGCCCACAGCTGCTCTCTGGGCTCAGTCATGGTGCAACAAGGTGAGTTTTTCTCGGCTTTCAGGGAGAAGCCTGCTTTAAAATAGGAGCAATGCTGGCTGCAGAAATGACAGTGGCTCCTGGCCGGTGGGGTCAGGCAGCCCACCTGCTCTTGGAGGTCTGTGGGCCTGCTGGCAAGGGACAGCGCTGGGAAAGCTCCCTGCCCTGTGCTGTTGCAGAGGATATTGCTCCAGAAAAGGCTGTTTTACTACCAGGTGATAACAATGTCAAAAACATAATAGAAAAATGGAGACTTTCTCAGGTTACATCTCATCTTTTTCAATTTTGGTGGCTTATGTGGAAACAAACACTCTCATGCTCCGTGTCCTCTGGACTGGTGAGCTGTCGCCTCCAGGAAGCTATTTCAGGCCAGTGTGTTTCGACTCATGCATTATCCCAGCCCAGAGGGACGAGGATACTGGCTGGTCTGTGCGCTGCTGACAGGCTGGAGGCACCAGGGAGAGCTGGGCAGGGGCTGCAAAACTGCCCTAGGGCTCAGGCTGGGCTTTGCTGGCTGGCAGGCTCAGCCACCCCAGGCTGTGCCTGAGGGGTGCTCTCCTGGGGGTCTGCACTGAGCCTCCTGGGAAGGGCCTGCAGTGGGGAAAACCACCAAAGGGCCCTGAACACCTTCCGTGGTCAGTCACGCTGGAGGAAAATGCTGCAGGGTGGTATTGGCTGAGCATCAGGGCAGCGACTGGACTTCTGTACCAGAGGACTACTAGGAGGGCTGTGACAGCGGAGGGAGGAGCCCTGCATTAAATATAAACCTGCACCCGGTGTCTAACCATGGCCGTGGCTCCTGCGAGGGGCGGGAAGGTGGGCAGAGGGGGTCTAACCCAAAGGCTTTGAGGGCTGCAGGGATGGTGCTTCTCCAGAGTCCCTGCTGCCGCCCTTCCCTCCACCAGCTCGTTCACCTTCGGACTGCGCACCGGGCCAGCCCCGGGCTGCTCTCTGCCCCCGGCCACGCACCGTTTGTCCGCGGGGCTGCTCTTCCTCCGGCGCTGCCCCCGGACCCGTGAGGGACTTGCCGCCCTCTGGCCGTCGTTACCCCCGCGGGCTGGCCCGACGGTGCCGGTGGGCTGGCCCCCGCCCCGCACTACAGCTCCCAGGCTGCTGCGGGGCGGGCGGGCCCGCCTCCCGGGCGGCGGCGGCGGCGGGACAAAAGCGGGGGTGCGGAGGAAGTGCCGCCAGCCGAGCCGAGCCGTGCGGGGCCCGGCGGCGGGGATGGTACGCGGCCGGCGGCGCGGCCCGCGGGCACAGTAGGAGCCGAGCTCAGCCGCGCCGGGCGATGCGGCGGTGAGGGCGGCGGGGCCGGGCCGGGCGCCGCCGCGATGCTCCGCCGCAGCCTCAGCCGCCTGGTGAGTGCGGGGGTGGTACGGCGGGGGCCGGGCGGGGAGAAGTTGGTTGTGATGATTAATTCCCCCCCCTTTTATCAGGTTTGTTGTTCCGGGGCGCGGGGGCGCGCGGGTCGCGGCCGCAGCGCTCCCGGCCCGCTCCCGCCAAGAGCCGCAGCGGCAGCTCCCTCCCTTGCGAAACCCCTTGGGCAGGGCCCTGCCCGCGCTGCGGCTCTGCACGAGAAGTCGCTTTTGCTGTGAGACCCCAAACCTCTTTTTTTTTTTTTCCCCCCTTTTCTTCCCCCCCCCCCTCAAAAACCCCCAAACCTAGAGGTCGGTGCTTCGCAGCCCCTGGAAGCGCACACCCAGAATCGCGTGGTTATGGGCCGGGCGAGGTGCAGGGCAGTTATCAAGGTGCTGCCCGCCGCTTTTCCACCCACTCCGTGTCCCCAGATATGTTAAAAACCCTCCGGGTGCCACATCAGCTACTTAGAGATTTTGCTGTGACCTCATTGCTTGGCCTGAACCCTGTAATTACTCATTTCTTCCTCTTCCACAGCAAGTGCGGTAAAACCGGTGTTTTAACATCGTTTGGGAGGCTTCTGTTTGTTTAGCGGTGTCGTTCATTGCGCAGTGTGTAGCCAACAAAGTTGCCCGAGTTTGAACGGCGGGCAGACGTTGTTGGTGCAGCGCGTACCCCCTCGGAGCTTCAGGAGCCGCTTCCTGAGGCGCGTCGCACCTCTTGGCACCCGGTTACCTGCCAGACTAACGGGCTCTGGCTGCGGCTGCCTGCAAGGCCAGGAAAGTGTATCCCAGGCTGGGAGATACGTTTTCAGATTCAGTTTTGGTTTTGAGTGAGCTGCTTGTGCTGGATTTCCAGGCAATCAGCGCAAGGGACTCTCATGTCCTGTTTAAGTCTGGAGGTAGAGCCGCAGCAGTTCTTAGGGGGAAGAAAACAGTTAATTTTCCCGTTTGGAGGTTGTATTTCTGTTGCAGCCCTGTAGAGAACACACCTACTGCAGCCCCGCGGACAAATGTGTGGGATCTAATCCCCGTGCCCTGAGTTTCTGATCTGCTGACTTTGAATTTAGCTCTGCCTTGCATTATGTGCTTCCTCCCTGCCTTTGCACGAGGCTTTTTCTAAGTTGTACTGGGAGGTGTTTGAGGTATGAAGCATCTCCCCTGAGTTAAAAGCGTTTTTAGGTGGCCACCTCCTGTGAGCAGGTACCCACAGAGGTGCCTGGCTGGGCTCCAGCATCCTCATGTGTGAAGCATGACCCTGTGCTGGCCGGTGGTATCCTGCCAGCTCTGTGCCACCTCTCGATGTGGGGAGGGGACATGCACAGCTGCTGGGGTGTGATGTTTGCTGGAGTGGAACCACTCCTAAAATACCCAGGATCTCGAACCACTTTGTTCAGGGCTGAATGGTTGCAGCACATGTTTGGAAGGTTAGGGGTAGTTTTCTGGTGAGAGGAACAGCTCTGCTAGGGACCAGGGCAGTGCACCAGGGTGTCTGCAGCGTTGTTGAGGGGTTTTAGATATATTTTCCACCTGCTGGTTTTGTAAGTGCCATTTGAGCAGCAACAAGCTGCATTTGTTATCGAGCTGGTGTAGGTGGGTGCCCAGCCCTCTGGCAGATAGCAGCTCCCACCGTGCTTCTGCAGCTCTGCCCTGTCTCCAGCCCTGTGGGGTCTCCCAGGAGGTTTGGGTCTGTCCTTCCTCCTGCTCTGCGGGAGGAGAGGACATCCCATGGTGACCTCCACAGAGGCATCCCTGTCTGTTGTGCCCTCGGTCCTGTATGGGTGGCACAGAGCTTTGAGCAATGCTCATCTTGTGGCAGTGGCATTGCAGAAAATTCACTGCTGCTATTAAAGGCTGCAGATTATCTGACGCTCAAGATCCCACAGGGCTCCTCAGAGAAATGTTGTCACCTCTCCACTGCGTGGTCTCTGCAAGAGGCTCATAAATACCTACGGATATTAAAAATCCTGTTTATAGATGTATTTCACAGCTTAGGCATGATGAATGTGCCTTGCCCTATCAACATGGCTATTACGTGGCTCTGTTTCTCCTTCCCATAAACTTTTTTATCCTGGATAGGGTGTGAAACAGGATGGTAGAAAGAGCAAGAAGGGCAGAGTGGCCTATGTGGGTCTGCTTTGCCACCCTGGGGTACAGACTGGTGCACTCTGCAGAAAGAAATTGGATTCTGAACTTCAATTTACACCGCTGAAATCATCCCTGCTGAAGGAACAGTGGGGCCAGGATCGCTGTGGGGAGGCGGCACTAAATTGCCGTGGTTAATCCACTTTCAGGAGATACTGTCAACTTAATCTAACTTTCATTCTTTTTTGGAAACGGATTCTAGTGTTGGAGTCTTATTTTTAGCCTCACACTACTTGTACGGCTGTTGTGGGGAGGATGTGGGAGTGGGAAAGTGTTGGTGGCCAGGGAAGGATTTGGATCTGTGTCCTTGTGCTGGGCTCCTGGCAGGCCTGGCATGAGTGCTGCCCACTTCCCAGCTCGCTTGGCAGATGCCTGGGAAGTGCTGGTCGTGCATCAAAGACAGTGTTTGTGTTTTTTTTTTTTTCCCCTTAATTACTTTTCCTGGATTCTTCCGAAGTGTGCAGACAGCCATACCTCTGGGTCCCAGCAACACACCACAGTTATGCCGATGCCGGGGGACCGGTGCTGACTCAGGCTCTTGTAAGAACTAAGACATGCAAAAAGAGAAGTTACCGATGCCCCTGTTGTTTTCAGGCTTTTACCCTGCCATTTGACTTTATTTAAGGTCGGTCTGGAGGTGAGTCCTGGGAGCTGTGGCCCTGCTCGCAGTGGAGGAAAGCTGGGGGTTGGGAAGCACGCTGGGGTGCTCTCCATCCTCTTCGGGTGCCTGGTGCTCGCCCATCGCAGTGTTCCCACCTGTGTCTCTTGCCTCTGGGTTAGTGTGTGTCCTTGCTCTGGTACCTTCCTTTTCTTGTTTAAAACCCAGGATAAGAAAATAACAAATAGTCCATAACTGAGAGCAAAATTCTTTGTGTGTTTGTGCAGCGTCTAACAACAGGACCTTAGATGTGTTATTCCCTTTTAATTAAATCCCTTGGGGCCTGATCCTCTTTGCAGCCTGTGCCCTGGTAAACCCCTGGGGTTTAGCAAGCGCTGGGCTGGTCCTGAGCTGCCGGTGCTCCAGAACCTTTGCCTGATGTCAGGGAAGTAAGATGCCTCTTAGTGCTTGTCCCTGGGCTGGACCCATGTTGTGACTTAGTGCCTTTGCTTTGTTGTAGGCTGGTGATGATGTTTCCTTGCTGGTCTTCTCCTGGGGTCTCCAAATTTCCTTTTGAAATCCTTACCCTTCCCGCAGTGGCTGGGGGACTGATCCTGTCCCTGTGGATGGGGGCTCACCTGCACACGAGCAGTGCGTGGTGTCAGATTTGGGGCTCCATTTGGGCTCTGCTGTAGACTTGTGAAGCCTCTTTGGATTTTTTTTGAAGGTCATCTCACCCCAAGTGCCCCCAGGCCCATGCACTGGGAGGGAAGGCTGGTGCTGCTGAGGAGAGGGGTCTGGTCAGGCTGCCCCAGAGCCATTAGCAGGACCAACATGCAGTGCTTTGTACCCTCATGTCCACAGACCCCTGCTTGGGGAGGAACAGAGGCAGAAGGAAGGCCCTGGAGAATGCGTGTGTTGACTCACGAGGCATGTGTTGGAGGTTGGGGAGATGATTTGAGCCTGGGAAGGAGCAGGGCAGTCTGTGATGCTGAGTCCCGTGGGGCAGGTCCTACCTGATGCCCTGCAGGAAAATACACCCACTGAGGCATATTTAAATGGCAGAAAATGAGAAATGGTCCAAAGTCACTTTTTAGAAGGGAAATAAAGTCTCTGTTGGCAACAGGGAGTAGGTGAGGAGGGGCAGGGTGGGTGGGGAATGCCCCTGGGGTGCACAGGGCTGACCATCTCCAGCTGCTGCCCACCTGGACCCTGCCCTGTTCATGGGGATGCTGGAGTATGTCTTGTGGGAGATGTCAGTCTGGGGTGGAGGATGCTGATTTACACTCCCATCTTTAGTTTTTGTAACAAATGTGTAATAAAGTCTATTTTGGGACATGGAGCACATCTGTGATTTTCTTTCACACTTGCTTTTTTCTTTTTTTAGAGAGTGAGAACCAAACATCACAGTGTGTGACTGCAGTTCCTATTCTAATCAGAAAGAAGAGCATAGGTAGGAGTTAGAAGCCTTGAGAATTACTTTTTTTTTCCCCCTGGTCCAGCAATGTTGACAGCTTCATAGCGAGGCTGCATATCAAATACCTTGTACCCGACTGCCAACTTCTGAGAGAAGCGTTTTGCTTTCATTAATGTGACAAAAAGCTGCAAGCAGCAGAGGTTGGGGCTGGGGTGTCTCTGTGACACCAGGTGGCAGTTCTGCTTGGAGAAATCCCACGCTTCAAAAGAGTGAGGATTTCAAGGAAGTGACTTGAATTTGTTTTTTTAAAAAAAAAAAAGTGAGTGCTCCTGAAGGATTGGAAGTGACTGGAAGTGCAAGTGACTGGAATTTATTTTGTAACCTGTACTTAACATGCTAACAGCTTTTCATGTGCTCTGGGCCAGTTCTCCTATAGCAAGGCTTGACCACGGAGAAGACAATGGAGGCTCAAACTGGGAGCCTGGAGCTGCAAAAGGCTTTTCTCCAGGGCTGAAATCCTGTATTGATGCCCTGTACCCTCGAAAATGGGGACACTGGAGTTTCTCAAATTCCTGTAACGGGTTCTCTTCAACATTGCAAAGCAGCCTCGTAACCGTAGCCGTATTCCCAGAAATAGCTCAACCATTTGGCTAAAAATAAATAAAAATCAAACAAAAAAGCAGCCTCAGACAAGCAGCTGCATGGAAACATTCACGCGTGCAGTTGAAGTTTGGAGAGGTCAGAAATGGCTGCGAGGAGTGACTGGAAAGCACTGGTCAAACATTAATGATAAATGGTGCTGCCAATTAAACCTGTGGCGTGCAGAAACTTTTCTGTGGAAAAGTCTTGAGGCTGTATTTTATCCTTCACTCAAAACTTTTTTTGTCTCAAGTTGGTATCTTGCTAAGAATCATGATTATCTGGGCTGTGAGGGGAAGGTTTGGAGCTGAAGGCACAGCGATTTGCTTTTCACAATAAAAAATGTAAAAGCAACAGACCATCTATTAATGGTAGGTTTTTCAGCCTTGTCTTTAATTTCATCCTGTTGCCTTTGGTTTTTGCACTTCCTTTCTGAATAAAACGGCTGCTTTCTGGCTGTAACCGTCGATGTCCTGTCTAGTGAAGAGATTTTTTTTTTTTTTTAATGTTCGTTAAAGGCAAAGCTGGTGGAGAGCGTTACTGGAATCTCTCAACCAGAAGAAACCTTCTCACCAAAATTAGTTATGCCAGCAACCACATTTTTAGCAACACATAGATTGGGTCCCTGTGAGCATCTTCCTCCCATGGGACTCGTGCTTCAGAAAAACAGCCTTTGGCTGCTAATATTTGGGGTAATATGGTACTCTGTGTCCTCTTGGAGGACTTTAACCCACTGGACAAGTGGGGGAACATCCCTTGTGATACTTGTGGCTGAGATCTGTCTGACGGAGGAGCTGGCATAGCAGGGGTGAGGGTGTCCCTGAGCTGCTCAGCCCAGCTGGGAAGGGTGAATTGTCCAAGCAGCTTGGACATGGGCTGACCGAGTGCACTATTAACCCATCTGCCTTTCCCTGAAAACATTTGCTTGGGGGATTTTTCAAGGGAGTTTCCTTATTCAGTGGTGTGTCGGAAGCGGGTGCTGAGGCCGGAGGGCAGTGTGGAGGTTTTCCTGCTCGGCTGGTTGCCGCAGTGGCCTTCTGCCCAAAAGTGGTCCCCTTCCCCGGGGGAGCAGACGGCAGCTCTTGCCCCGTGCCAGGACAGGCTGTCCTGAGGTGATCTTAGAAACGCCTTACCTATGGGTTTAGACTGAAATCTGCGTTTCTTTGCTCATCTCAAATATTTGCATGCTTGCTGAGGTCTGCTGTGGGGAAGGACGGGCTACTTTTTGCTGAGCAGGTTTTGCCAGTGCTGTATGCAGAGTGTTGTGGACTTCACTTACCTGTGCTCTCCCCAGCACCCAGACCTGGGCTTTGAGCTCTGCAGATGCTGCCTACCCTGCGTGGGAGTGGGAGGACCCTGCTCTTATCACCTGCAGCCTCTGCTCCCTCCCCAGCTCCCTCAGCTCTTGCAAGTAGACAATCCTTTTTTTTCCCCTCCTACTTTAATTACCAAGCAATATTGAGGTTCAGTGTTTTTGACTGTTTTCCCTTGTTTACCTGAAGATTTGCAGCTTTCTCTAACTTGTGGGGACCGTGCAGACACCGGGCTGTGAGCAGGGCTGATCCCCTGCAGCCCCGGGTGCTGGACTGTGGCTGTCTGCTGCCCGCTGGTGATTAACCAGTGCTGCTGAGAAGCCTCACACTGGGTGGTTGTTGGCAGCAAGTGCTGTATGAAGGACGTGTTGGTGGATGCTCAGACTGCCTCTTGCCTTTAGGGACACTGTGAATCAGAAAATATGTCCTACTCATTGGAAATAGGTAATAAGGACACTGCTGCGCATGTTGTTAATGATTGTAGGCCATTTCTATTTTTATTTTATTGGGTTTTTTAAATTATTGTATAAAATCTCTCTCCTGTGACTCCCTGCACCCTTTCCATAGATTGGCTCCGCGACCATAAGCAGCCCCGGCTGCTCCCGGTGTAACCATTGCACTGCAGTTTGCTGAGTCGCTTTGAATTACCCAACATCCGACCAGCAAGTTGCTCACTAGCGTTCGTCAGAATTGGTTAACATTTGGTTTGGACAGTAGTATTTTGCTTTTTGTAATAAACTTGACTCCAAGACTTGTGCATGGAGCTGTGCGTGGATTGCTACCACCCTTTCATGGTAGGAGAGTGATGCTGCTACTGCCCGTCACAGGGGATGGGCAGTACGAGGCCGTTTTAAAGCTTAGTTTACTAACGTGTAGCCTGTGGGAATGATGAAACTTTCCTATTTTAAAAGGTTTCCTCCAGCCCCTGTCCTTGCCCAGCTCCTGCCTGGCAGCAGCACGGCTGCTGTGTCAGGAGAAGCCTGTTCTGCCCGGAGGCTGCAGCAACTTCAATATATATATGCATGTATGCAATATATACACATCAAATATGCTTGTATGCAATATACACACATTAAATATGCATGTCTGCAATATATATAGATGCATTAAAAAATATGTGTATTTATTTTTGCTTATGGGCTCTTTTTCAGGCTTAGCCACAATCCAGGGAGCTGTGGGCTGATGGCTGGCACATGCTTTTGGCTATGGAGCGGCACAACCATGGGTGGGGCAGCAGGGCTGAGAGCGGAGAGGAGCTGGTCACCATGCTGATGAGGGGCTCGCTGGCAGACAGACAGCAGGCCTGGGTTGTGCTTTCTCTCCACTCTATCGTTTTTCATGCTCTCCTAGGGATGCTCGCTGCCACGGGTGCTGCTCAGAACCAATACTGTGTGAAAATCTTGTTTAGCTCCTTCTGCAATCCCTTCCACATGAGGTTTGCAGTTCGTCTGTCTCTCCCTTGGGCACCTGTTGCATCCTGCTGACTCCAGTTGCTTTTTTCCTCCAACTTTAGTCATTTTCTTTGAGATGGAATTCCAACCGAAGCCAATTTAGCCTGAACGCCTGCTCTTGACATCCAGCCCTAATGGATAGCATTTGTAGTTCAGCAACGTCTCTTCTGTTCTCCTTAATGCAAGCTTAATGCACTTATTTTTATCTGGCTGTTTGTAAAGGGCTTTTTGTCCTTCTCCTGCAGCAGAAAGGAGGGGTGAGCACCTGCGAGGCTGTCGGGGCCCGGTATTTCGGGAGGAAATCTGTCTCGTTACTTTTGTTCACGACTTGAACAAGATTCCCGTTAACCTCCTTTGTGGCCTTGAATGACTAATACTTCACTGAGGGCTTTTTGCTCTGTGATTTCGGCTGAATTTTACAGGGTCTGTAGGTGGAAGGGCCCTTGGTCTGACTCAGCCTTGCTGTCGTAGGGCAGCATGCAGGGGGTTGCTTGTGAGCTGCGTGTTTTCAAAGGGTCAGCAAGCAGCCTTCATGTCTGGCCTATCTTAAAGGATGCTGTAAACCTTTGTAGGGTTTTATAAGGCTATTAAAGTGAGAAACGGAGGCAATACTCACTTGGTAGATGTAATCTGTTTGCGATATTGTGGCAAATGCGCTGGTCTGCAAAACAGAGGGATCCTGTTTTTCTTGTGCAGTAAAGGCCCTAGAAAAGCTGAGTAAGATGTGCAACAGGAAAGACTCGACAATTTAAAGTGTTCCGTTGCTGTTGCAGTCCAAGATCTTTTCAGCAGTAATAAAAATTAAGTACTGCCAGACTGCAGTGATGCTGTGCTCGGTTGCAGGAGTCTCAACTGGCTGAAGAGAAAAATAAAATAAAAAAAAAAAAATCTCATTGCCGGGAAATTAAATGTAGGGGAAAAAAAAACAACCCACTTTGTGAGCAGCCCTGCCATCTTCGGTTATGATTTCTGTGTACTTCCTCCTCACAAAGCCAAGCAGCTGCTGCAGTAGGGACCAGGGGTGATGTGAGGTCCTGGGAGCTGCTCGGGGCATCTGCTTGGCAGCAGCCTTGCTCTTATGGGGGCTGCAAAGCCCAGCTTAAAATGCGATATTGATTTTTTTTTTTGGCTTGCAGGGTGGTGTTTTGCATGCCAGGTTTGTTCACTCTGAGTTGTGGAAGGTTTTTATTCTTTTTCTTTTTTTCCCCCCTCTTCTTTCCAGCTCACCTTTTCTTATAAATGTTTGCTCAGGGAGGGGAAACAGTAAAATTAGCTGCAATGCCCCAAGGGCTGTCGTGCTTGTATCAGTCAAATAAATGCTGTGGAGTATATCGTTTCCGTGGGGTGGTTTCTTCCAGTGCAGTTGAATGGATGGAAGTGGGACTTTCCACTTGACAAGCACTGTACTGTTAAGAGCAGGGTGGGAAGATTAGATGTGCAGAAAGAGGAAACCTTGGGTGAATGCGCTTGTCTTGATGACTGTGAGAGCGGGAACGCCCTTATCCCGGTGCCTGTCTAGGGAAAGTGGCTGGTGGGATGGGATGGGCATGGCTGTGAGTCATCTCCCGGGATGCTGCCCTATTCTCCTGCACAGGATGGGCTCACTTCTGCAGCTGACAGTGCTGGGATGGACCACACTGAAACCCTTGGTGCACCAAGCCTGGTATCCTGGGGCCAGCTCAGACCTCGGCTTCATGTCATCTGTGGATAAGCAGATTTTCCTCCCAGTGCAAAACCTGGCTGCCGTGCTGCTGGCATGGCTCGGCACGGGTGCTTGGTCAGCCCTTGCTTTGCTGGAGCTGCTCTTGCAGCTACGTTACCCAGCCCGACAGGAACATGAGCCAGAAGGATTTCCTGGAGATAAACAGTTCTAGGCCACATGTTGAGGATTTCTCTCCTGACTGGGTGGATTGCGCTGATCCAGTCTCCTAGTGTAGCTGTGCCTGCAGCCTCAAGGGTAAATTTGTTGGTTACTGTAGTATCCAGAGATGAAAATACTACCAATGGGGTCTGGGGTGTGTGGAACTGATTTTGGCTGTGGAGGAGGAGGTGAAGTGGGTGATTTTTCCCTCTGCTACATCTATAGAAACATTCCTCTGTCGTACAGCAAGGGAAGGGTTAGAAAACCACAGCTTTTACTTCTTTGGAGTCAAAAAACTTAATCTGAACCAGTGTAAGTGAACAGAGTGGTGGGGCTGGGACCTCAGACCTCGGGTACCCGTTGCAGGGCCTGAGGGCACCCCCTGATGCTGGTGCAGGGCTCAGTCACCCCATGAAGCCAGTGTGGGGTTCGGCCATCCCTGCAGCCTGGCCCTGCTTTCCTGTCCCTCCCAGCGGACAACAGCCTCCCTGGGGGGATGCTGGCTGGGCAGGCCTGGGTACCAGCCCTTGGTTCTGGGGGTTGCTATGATGATATATACCTGACAGGGGGGGCTGCAGCTACTGCCCCAGATGGGTGGGTGGCCAGCCAGCCTTGCTTCCTGGGGGTAAACTGCTCTGGGAAATGAGCTCCTTGCTGCTCAGCTGGCAGCCCAGCTCTGAAGTGCTGGGAAAAGTTAAAAAGGGGTAAAACATTTAGGTGACAGAGGTCAGAGTAATGTCTGGCCCAGCTGGGATGCATAACCTAGTATTTAGGCGTTTTGTTTCCATAACCGAAGAGCTCAGACTTTCGGAGAACCAGAAAGCAATGGGAAAACCAACAAATTATAGCTGTGCTGGCTGAGGCAAGCACTGACAATTGCAAACTTGGAGGGTTTTTTCTAGTTTGCTCTTATTTTAATTTTTGCCTGGGCAAATCACTGCTCTGAAGAGCTAGCTGCCCTGCTAAAATAGCTGCTGAGGAGCAGACATATGTGCACAGCTTGAGCCGGGAAAAGGAGGGAGGAAGAGGTTTGAAGATGGGAGACCTCGTTGTATTTGCTTTGTGACCTCTACAAAACATTTGGCTCTTATTCAAAGTCCTTTTTCTGTTCTCAAGTCTGAAGTGTTCCTACAAGCCTGAATTTTATATGCTGGCTGCATGCTGGTTGAGCTTTTCTTTTGCGCTGCCAAAAATAAAAATATGCTGCCTGTGTTTCAAGATGAGTGGTGGTTTCATAACGCCGGCTGCCAACCGGACAGGGAAAAAGGGTTGAGATCCTGCAGATTTCTGAAGGTCGGCGGTTATGTTTGAACAGGAGCAACAGATTTTCCACAAAACAGCAGCACTGAAGTAATGTCACTCCGGTTGGCAACTGCCGGCTTTGGTTTCGGTTTGCCTTGCTGCATCCATGTGAACCTGACTTTTTGCAAAGTGCTGCTGAACTGGGGCTGTGGTTAGGGACGATGTGGCGTATTTGCTGGGAAGATGCAGTACTGCGTGGTTTGGGGGTAGTCTGCCTCCAGATGGGAAAATAAAAACCCAACCAAACCAAAACCCACTCTAGAAAACCTCTTTTCAGCTGTCACCCCTGTACACGGCGCTCCCCGAGTACGAGAGAGGGCTGGGCCCTCCTGTAAACTTATTGTCGAGGGAAAAAAACCTCTTGTATTTCCTCTCTCCACCCTTCTTAAATCTTTCAAGTAGCCCTTTCCCCTACTCTCCCTGCCCTGCTGTGTCTTTGTGTTTATCGGTGGCTTTATTGGCTAAGTTTGCTTTTCCAGGAGAATCAGCCTGGTTGGGCTCTGCTGTTCTCCAGCCCTTTGTCCTTGGTGAAGGTGACCTTCCTGCAAACCCCTATGGTGAGGCAGCATCTCTGTGGGATGGAGGGGACATGGAGCACCCTTTGTGTCACTGGACACACCTTGACTTGCATTAAGGATGGTGCAGTCTGGATTGATGATGCTGTGCCAGACCACATCATCCACCACGTTGTCATCTCCAATGGGGACCAGGGATGAGGTCTGGGTGCTGAGCCCCATCATGTGTTGACTGTGGTTTAAAATAAAAGTATTGGTCTTTTTCCCATGGCTCTTCCTTTGCTCTTGTGTGTTGTTCTGCTTGGTCTGGAGGCTTGCGTAGTTACCCCTGCTGCCCCCCTCACCTCAGCTGTAGCTGGCTTGGGCCTAGCGGTCACTCTTTGGGGATACTGTTCTCCCTCTGCTTGAAATATCAGTAGGAGCTTCAGCCTCAACAGAGGAGGAGAGATACTGGTTTCAATTTCAACCTTTTGCTTTCCCCAGGTACTGGCCTTCTCTCTTCTGCTTACGGATGAGCAACAAAAGTCCCCTCCAGTAGGAAAGGAGCTTGGAGCTGTACTCACCTTCAGCCCTTTCTCTTGGACCTATGGGCTCTGAGGATTTTAAATGCAGTGGTGTTTTTTTTTCCTGTGTGTGTTATCAACCCTTTCCTGCAGGCGTGGGGGAGAGCAGCAAGGTTGATCCCGATCGATGAGAGTTTTCTCTCCAAATCAGGAGATCTGCCTAAGAATGTGGTCGGTGTGGGTAAGCGCAGTCCGAGCTGCTAAATTATGAAGGTTCTTCTCAAAGCATCGCTTGTACTTGCATGGAAATGACTTAAGGACAAAGAGAGAGAGAAAAATTGGCAGGAGAAATTTCAATTAAAAAGATATTGGTTGGGTGATGAGGTTGATGCACTGAGTGACTTTTAGAGACTGCTGGACGGTTTGGGGAGGTTATGGTAAATTTGAGGAGCATTTTTAAAACTGTGGATGTGAGTTTTTTTGGTGTTTCTGGGGATATATGATTTGGGAGCTAGAACAGGCTGTTTTGGGAGGTGGTGTTATCTTTGCAGGCTTTTTTTATAAATCAGGTCGTCTTCTCTACTACTTCTATGATAAATGGAACAATACAGGAGCGATTAAACTATTCATGAGATATAAGCCAAGTAATATGATTTAATCTTTCTTCTGCATGTATTTAATATAAGCTGTGATTTCAGTCAAATGTTTGAGCTTTGTGCTTGTACCGTATAATTATCTCTGGTTTTAGCAGATGATTTTTTTTTAAATGCCTTTGGTTTTTAGTAGATCTTTTTTCTATGAGTTATTTGTGTTTACTTTGTGCCTTGAAGATATCTTCAGCAAACATGAAAGGAGGTTTGTTTGATTAGTTAGTTCTGGTTTAGGTGCTTTCTGAAACTGTAGTAAATCAAATGGTGGGGTGTTTTTTTTTTTTCCTGCCACTATTTTTTTCTGGAAACAGAGCCAGAAGGTAGCACAGACACTTGTTTTCCTTATGGGGGATATAATTAAACACTGATTTGCAGCTGCCCTAGAAGTAGCCCACTTAGAATGAGCGGCTCATCATGAGCAGTGGCTGCAGAGCACAAGGTCACCTCTCCTGTTGAACTCAGTCTAACTCCATTAATTTTTACCCAGGCTTGCTAATTTTTACCCAGGTTGGCAACTTTGATCAAGTGCAGGCTGGGTCCTGTACATGGTGTTGGGATGGATTCCCAGAAATTTGGGAGGGTGGGTAAAGAGGAGCCTCTCAGGGAGGGAAGTGGGAGCTGTTGTGCTGGGGCAGGATGTGTTCATGGGAGAGGGGCACAGAAGGAGAGGGGAAAGAGGCACAAAGGAGGCTTGACCAAACTCAGGTGAAGAATTTAGAGTGCTGTGGGCTGCAAACAATTCCTCCTTCTTGATTTAAAGCGACAGCAGCTTCAATCCATAAATGATATTGGGCCATTAGTTGCATTCATAAGCATTTTTAGCCCTGGTCTGATGCCTTAAAACATACCTGTTCCTAACTCCTCAAAGAAAAGTTTATAGCAAAATGCCCAGCCTCAGCTGACCTTCCATGTGCGTATTGTTGTGTGCAGATGGGCTTTTAAAATTTGGACATGGTAAGAACACAGCCATTATCCCTAATGCCTTCTTTCCAGAACTGCTGCTTCTGGCAGTAAGTGGGCCTTACAAAAAGCTGGAAGTACAGGATGGTTGGGCTGCATCAAAATATTTAAGAGATATGTTCTGTATCTGAATTTCTCACACAAGGAAGACCATGTCGCAGAAGCAGCTCTTTGCCCTGCCATGTGTGCCTGTGTCGGTGGTGATGATGCTGTTATTACTGCAGCCTGGACACCTGGTCATGCCTGAGGTGGGAAATGAAGATGGATGGTGAGCTGCTGGCTCAGAAAGAGGTTCCTGGCAGAGCATCCTCTTTATCTCCTATAATTTGACACTGGCTGTTGTCTTCCAGCTGAGCTCCTTCAGGAGAAAGCTGTTTTGGATGTCCTGCTGAGAGGTTGACTCGCTGAAGAGCTTGGTTAGACACTGGGGAGCAGAGCAGGAGCCCTGCACTGGAGATTGAAATGTTGCATGAGAGACCCACATCTTTGGGGCTGGTCTTCAAGAGATGCAAACAGAATAATGGCTCTCCTCAGAAATACTGCCTTCTCTCCCTCCTCAATTCCTGGGGTCCTGCTTTGTGTCTGCTAGCTACTGGGAGCTCTTTTGGGTTGCTGGGGCACGGTATGGGAGAGAGGGGCCTGGGGTCACCTACCAGCACCTCCAAATCCTCGTGGCAGGGTGGGAGCATGCAGTGCTGAGGCTGTGGGCAGCCTGACACCACTCATCCCTACAGATGCCTTTGGTTCTCCCAGCACTTCTGCAAACACCATGCCTTGGGCAGGGGGAGGTAATAAAGTGCATATGGGGGGAATGCAATTGTTTATTTCCTTAAATAATCCTTTTGGTGGGCTTGGCTGTAAACAGCAGAAGAACCTCTGTCTTTTGCTTGCACCAGCTGACTCCTGGGCCATGGGCTTTATAAAACCCCACCAGGCAATGAGACAACTGTTTGAATTGTATCTGAGTAATGTTTTCTTTTTACCATCAGAGTTAAAATTTTGATGAAAGGCGGTTGGGAAAAGTCGTCTAAATCCTCTCCCTGCTAATCTGAATATTTTATAATTTTCCTCAAAGCCTGGCAGTTACTCGCTAAATCTCATCTTAATTCTCCATTGAGAGCTGTTACGAAGGCTTAGCAATCTATTAGCAACCCGGCGAGCCGTTGGAGGTGGGCTCATCAAAAGAAGAGCTTTCAGTTGCTGAGCTGAGCCATTGCCTCTTGCCCCGGTGTCACTTGCTTTCTGAGACATGGAAATAGTGGAGAGATGTGGTGTAAAGCATTCCAGGTGCTTGTATGGCTGTGTGATGGCGTGACACTGAGGGATGGTTGAGGGAATGGGAAAATGCCAGGAGTGGTGGGAGTCTGGTTAGACCATGGAGCAGGGGCTTCTCCTTGAGCCGCTGCCACAGAGGGCTCTGCTGCACTGTGGAGGAGGTTGCTGTCATCTTTGTAGGGGATGCTTTAAATAACTGAAGGGGATTTGAGGGGTGAAACCCCACCTAGTAGGTGGTGGTGATACCTTGGTGGAAGAGCAGAGTGGTGGGCTTGGTGAGCTAACACATCACACCGAGGATTTAGCTTCTCTTCTTCATGTGCCCCAGGTATTCCATGGCTAACTACGGATAGTCTTGCAGAGTAAACACTGGTGTATATTTTTCCAGGAGTGTTTTAACCAGAGCTTTGTTGCTTCTGTGCCAATGCCTGTGTTTGGCAAACCCTCGCCCCTGCTCCTTCCCACCACTCTGCCAGCAGCATGGACAGGGGAAGCTCTCGTTTCCTCCCCTCAGTGGAGGGATGCTTGCCAGGCACGCCCAGCTCCTGCCCAGGGACATGACAGGGGCTTCAGGCTTGCGGACAGTCTCTACTCCCTGCTGCTGCTGTGGTGTGGCTGAATGGCTCTGCCTCTTGCTCCGGGAGTGCAGGTTGGTGAGACCCATGGCTTCCATCTCCATAAAGCAGCAGATACATCAGGGAACCTTCTTGGGGTGTGGTTTCTAGGTTTGGAAGATGTGCTGCTTGCTACTGCAGGTGGTAGTGGTGAGGGTGGGCAGCCTGTGCCGGGGTGCTGGCATTCCTGGCTGGGAGTGTGCGCTTGCCTGGTCCGTGTTTGGGGAGCTGGCTGTGTGTGGTGGAGGTGGGACCAGCTGCTGGGGGTTCTGGTGGCTGGTGCTGGCTCAGCACCTGGATGGTGCAGGGCTGTGAGAAATTGTCTTCTCTGCTCTGAGTAGCTGCCACTGCAGGTTTGAGGACAGCTGTAGCCACACCGATCAGGGGACCAAACTGGGTTTAGGCATGGTGTAAAAACACTTCCTTAATTAAAGGTGGTGAGGAGCAGGGAGAAGGCAGAGCTGCTGCTTCCTTTGAGCAGACACTGCTTCTGGCAGGATCCATTCACTTGCTGCTGTTCCAAACATATGAATAGGGCTGGCTTAGATTTTTATTTTTTATTTTATTTTTATTTCGACTTTTCCCAAGCAGCGGTTAATCCCGCGCCTTGCTGTCTTAGTGTGGTTGTTTTCAGAGCACCTTTTCTCTAGCTGAGTTTTGCTTGTAGCTTGACAAGCTGCCTGTGACGGGCCCTTCGGACAACCGGGATGCTGAGCCGGACCCAGGGCACGCCAGGAGCACCCACCCACAGCTGAGCCCAGGCCAGACAGCTGACATGGGATAGAGATGTGGCGTTTTTGGCACCTGCCCTGGTGGGGTTTCAAAGCAAACAAGGTCTATGGCGAGGATTAATAAGACTAAGCAGAGTATGAACAGTATCTGCGGGTGTTTTAGCAGCCCTGCTGCCTGCTAATGCCCTTGAACCATGAAGAGTGACAAATGTCTTCCCTGCTCATCTTTTAAAATCCAGAACCTTAACTCTAAGAAAACCTTAGCTGGGCCTAAGACCAATCTTTTTTCCTCCACTCCATCTGCTTGTAGTGGGCATTTCAAATTCACTTTATACCAGTTCAACCTTGCAAGAGGCTTCCCAGTGCCAGGAGCCGAGGTCTCCTCCTTCGGCTGCAGGGAGCATCTGTGGCAGGGGCACCATTATGTGCAAGGTGGAACTTGGGCAGAGTGAAAAGCCATTTTTTAAACTATTGCACAGTTTTGTTTCTGTTGAAAAGGGGACTTTTCTGATCCACCGAGAATCTTGTGCATGCTGAGCAGCCCGGAGCTGGAAGCTGGTGGAAACAGAGCCCGTGGGGTTGCCCAATCACCCAAGAGTCTTCCCCAGGGCTGGAACCTGCACCGCCTCTGCCTTGTCACATGTTTGCAAGGGCTTTTAAATGAAGAATTTGATGTTCTAGAGTTACATTTGAGTAGAAGAGCACTGTTCCTGTCATTATCTTCAGATACCTTGTTTTCTCTGTGTTATTTTCACATGCTCTCCACTGGACTGGGAGGATCTGTCTTTAATGTGCCGGGTGCTGTGACCTCCCCTGGGAAGCCTGCAGAGGCCGTGGGGATGGCTGGATCTCTGCTAGAGCCAGCCCCATGTTGCCGGTTGCAAGTATCTCTTGCGGCTTTGTGCAGTGGATGCTCTCCACCCGTGAAGCTGCTCTGCTTCCCCTCTGAGTTTATTCTGCTGCCTTTCCCCCAGCCTTCCCCTGGCTGCTGCGGGGTGGGGGTGCTGTCATCAAGCCCCCTCTGACACCAGGTTATCTTTTACTTGTGACATCTCGTTCTGCTTTAAAATAAGCCCCAGCAAGACAAGCTGGCATCCCCAGCACCCCACGTGCCTTTTTGAGGAGTTTGTGATGCGAAACTCTCTGCTTCATTATTTCTGAGACTTTAAAATAGCACAAGTATACGGAGTGGGTTGTTTTTCTTTTTTTTTTTTTTCCTAAGCTAAATGCCAAGTCTGTGTGCACCAGTGCAGTGGTGAGATGTTTCAGGTGGACTTGAGGGTTTGACAGGAGAGCAAGAGTAAAGGAGGGTGCAGTTTCTGTTGTCCTCCGTGGGGTCCTGGGGTACAGCCTGGAGCCAGTGTGGAAACCCGAGGCAGAAGGACTCTCCGGGTCAGGACTAGGAAGAGATGTGTAGAAGATAAATGACATTCCTAATGACCTGAAGTGCTTGATAAAGAGATATTCTTCTTCAAGAAGGAAAAATTGCCAGACCGATGGGCACAGGCTGCAGAGGCAGCAGCTGTCCTGCATAGGGCAGGAGCACTGTGGACACGAGCAATGACCTCACCCCAGTGGGGTGTAGGATGGGCTGTGCTCCTGGGGGGTCAGTGGCTGAGCAGCGTGGGGACCTCAGGTTGCGAGCCCAATGTTATGTGTGCCTCTTCATTCTCCATGCTAGGGCAGCACAGTGAATTTTTGAGGTTCCACCTGCCTTGTTTTCAGTGAACAGCATGGGGCATTCGGAAGCTGGAAGCAGTTAATACAAATATTAGACTTTTTTTTGAGCTAGAAGCTTATTTTTCCCTTTCCTGATTGCCCCGACAGTGTGCTGGGGAAGAGAAGCGGGTTGGTACGCGCACCGTGGTGGTCGGGCACCGTCCCGTTTCGGAAACAGATGCGTACGTGGCACAGAAGTTCTGCGACAACAGGATTGTCTCCTCTAAGGTGAGCTTGCTCTGCTTGTCTGGGTGCATTATGTGCCTGAATTCCCTGCTTGTGTATCCACCCTGGTTTTATTCAATGGTTGTTTTTGAGATTGAGAAACTTTGAATTCCTCAAGGGTGGATGTAAAGGTCCCTTTGGAAGTGAAGCAGCCTGGTCATACAGTACCCCACAGCTCCAGTCTCAACAGCAACTCAGATTTGGAAGAGGAGGTGGGGATTATTTTATAAATGGACCGAAAAGTATGATTCCCCATTTTGGAGTTTGTTTTTGTTTGTTTTTTGGGGGGTTTTTTTGTTCCGTGGATTTTTTTTCTCTCTCGAGATAGGACAAAAATAACCATGCTCTGTTTATCCCTTTGGATGAAAGGGGTAACATTCATACGGTATTAATGCAGCTTTTGTTTATGGTGGAAAACTGTGATGACACCCATCTGCCTTCTGCCTCGCTTTTTTCCGTGACATTCATGAAGCTATTTCAAACGATTTGAAGCCAATTCGAGTAAAATACCAAGTGGCATCTGAGATTGTCAACACAGCTGGGTACATATTACGTTGCTTAGGATTTGTGATGCTCAGCATACAGTTAGGCTTCAGTTTTGCTGTACTTGAGCTATAAGGGGGGGTTTTCCTCTCCTTTCTGTTTTTTATACAGCTTGGTTTTATGTCTCTGTGCTGTCTGAGTTTATACTGAGGAAAGTTTTAAGTCTAACCATGTTTAACTCGTGTAGCATTCCCAGGGATGTTTCCCTGGCATGTAAGAGAGTCCTTCAGAGAGGACACTTCCCCCTGTTTCTGTTTGCTGTCTGACAAAGTAGTTTAGTTTAGCACTAATTTTAATTCTTTCCTGATTTATTTTTGAATGTTGTGTCCTTGCTCTCTTTATATTTACGAGGCATGGAGTTTTCTCGCCTGACTAGCCCCTTTTTATAAGCGGACACTGGTCTTGAGAATTGGCTGCTTATTATTCTTTGTTTATTTGAGGCAGACTGAAAGATCAGGTATTAGATCCATTATTTTCCCTGTTGTTCTTAGATTCCACATGTTTTCCAAAGCACATGATTCAGCAGCCTTCTTAAAGGGATAATGACACAACTTAATAACAAATTTGTTCGGGTAACGTGGCTTCTTTTACACTTCTCCACCTCCAAAGCAGCCAGGGCTGCTCAGACAGCTCGCTGTGGTGCTTCTCGCTGGGTTGAAGGGAAAACTCCTTTCCTATTTTGTGCAGATACTTCCCGTTTTGTAGCACTAGTCCCCAGTGAGCCCTGTGCCATGGTCTGATTGTGAGCCCCCCTCTCTCCCTGCAGTACACCCTCTGGAACTTCCTCCCGAAGAACCTTTTTGAGCAGTTTAGAAGAATTGCCAACTTCTACTTTCTCATCATCTTCCTTGTGCAGGTAAGAGTTTTGATGCCAAGGTTGGGTTTTATTTACAGACTGATAGTAAGCACAGCTTGAACAAGAATTGAGGTTCAAAACTGAGTCTGCTTATCAGCGTTGTTTTTCAGTTGGAAGCTGTGCTATAATTCTGGCACACCATCCAAGGCACTTGGGCCTGTCTGAGGTGATGTTTGAATGACTGCTGAAACAATTAAAAAACTGTCTTAACTCTTTAACCATTAAGATCGGTGAAAATGGATGATGCTACTGAATTAAGATCTATTTTTTTGTCACCTTTGTTACTTCCACTGCATAACTTAGGTATTTTCCCAAGTTATATGATGTTCGTATATCTTATAGTGAGTTTGAAGGCAAGCAGGAGATGTAGGCTGTGCTCAGTAAAATTCAGAACATGCATAGCATGAGTTTCGGGAATGTGAAGCCAAGGAAGATGCTCTGTACAGACAAAATAGCAAATGTTATACACGCACAAACTTTTACTGATCTGCTTTGTGGCTTTGGTTAAGGGGCAAATCCTGAGCAAACCTGAATATGCACTTTCTGTCCTGTCAACCAAGAAGAGCAGGCTGTCAAAACGCGTTTGGGAGAATCACCGCTGTGCCTTTCCCTTTTAAATCCTCAGGCCAGGGGCTCAACAGGCACAGCTGCTCTAGAGCTGAAAATAGATGTCAAAACTCTACTCCAGCAAATTAAACAGCTACTGCAAACAGCCTGCTGTTAGATGGCTTCTCTGGAGTTCTGGTGGTTCAGGTCTAGGGTGTCACTCTCTTCTAGGCGGCAAGTTACAAACATGAGCATCTAAAATGTTTTATCCTTACAATAAAGTTATGGCTTCTAGTCATTTTGGTGGCTGCTGCAGAAATGGGGGATCCCGAGGGAACAGCTGAGGATGGCTCCTCCTGGCAGTGTTACATGAAAGGCCAATTCACCCCGGCATCAGCTGGCTCGCCTCCATCTCTTGAGTTTGTTGGCTTTGCTCCATTTTGTCAGAGTGAATTTGTAATTTGCCTTGAACTGAAGTGATGCCCCGGAGTCAGGATGTCCCTTTTGTGTAGCTGGCCATTTAGTGAAATGGTATTACATTTTATGTATTGACCCTCTGGTCATGAAGAACATGGGACGTTCTTCACTGTACTTCCAAAACCGGTTGCAGTTTAGCTGGTTACCCATTTTAGGCACAGGTGAGAGATGAGCTTGCCTCTTTTATTCTGTGAGCTTCTCTAAAATAAGGAAGCAACCCTCGTGCTCTCTTAGAGAAAAACCAAACCCAGCCTGACAGCACTAATACATTTGCTGCCCTACGGAGTAACTGACTGCCCCTGGGCGCTTGTTGTTCTGGAGACATCACTTGCCTTAAAGTACTTAAGGCTGCTCCATTCATTTAAAATACCAAGGGTTATACCTTGATAAATGGCATCTATATCTTAAATGTTGGTTCTTATTTTTAAATTACTTTTGAATTGCCCTGCGTGCTGCATATGGGGAGTGAAGTATCATGGTGCTTGGAGAATTGCCTGGTGCATCTGCTCTACCTGCTGCTGAAACCGATTATCGAAATGTCTATTACTCTGACTCCAAATTCAGTTCTTGTTTTAGAGAAAGTCCGCATATTAAACATACAACACCTATTAGCACGCTAACAGGGACACAAAGAGCTGTGTCTTTGGTTCATGTCTTGTGACACTCAAAGGACACTGAGTAAACTCTCGGTGGAAACAGCTGGCCTGGAGTAAGTGTAGTCCAAGTGTGTTTGTGGGCAGACCGAGCTGACAGCAATAAGCTGATTTAGGAGGTGCCAGGAATCAAAAATGCCCCTTTTGACTGATGGCAGTGACTTCTGGACTGTGTTCTTCAGTCTCCGAAACAATGAATTAGGAAGAAACTATTAAATAACAGGAGGATTTTGTCCCTTTTATGTGCATCCAAATTAAGCTGTTGAAGTCCTAAACCAGCTCAAAAATAGCTTCAAAGGAGTCTGCCTTTGATGTTCTCGCTGGTGTGTCCCTCAGCTTTCCCCCAGTCACGAAAGGAAAGAGCAGTATCCAGCCACAGGCTGTGCAGGGAGTGTGATCTCCAAATCCGTAAATGAGTTATTCTGGGGACTTCATCTGGTATTTGTGTTCATACATCTATAATACAGCATTTGTCTTGTTTGTTTAAACAAATACATACAACTGCAGCTTGTCCGGTGCAGAAAACTCTCCCACCTGGCAGCAGGAGCTCCTCTCCCTTGCCCTTCTCAGCTAAAAGCCAAAGCTCCTCTTGTTTTCCCAAGATCTGTCCAATTTTTGCAAGAGAACTTCTGGCTGACTGGCCTAAATGTCAGTGATGCCACCCCAGTGAGTGTCCATCACATATGCTGTGTGCAATGTGTCCGAGTGACACTTGGCAGCTTCCTCACTCAAGGTTGTTCCTCCAAAGTCTGGTTTCTGTCAGACTTTCTGTTTGTAAATATTTTACACCCATCCAAGTGAGCCAGGGCTTTGTGTTCCTACAAATATTGTTGTGTTTATCTTGGTTTACCCTCATGCTGTTTAACTCCTACACCACTTACCAGGCTGCTTTTTGTGGTGTATCTCTTCCACTTCAGTGTCTTCTGTTTGGGTCCAGTAGAGCAGGGTGAAATTGCAGCGTACAGCATTTCATAGAGTTAGAAATTTCCACGTAGCTTCCTCCCCGCTGATAAGAGCAGTCCTGCCCTTAACACAGCATTTTACAGGCAGCCTAAAACAATAAACATACGGATGCTGCTGTTTGTGAGTGTGCCAGGGAAGCACAAACGAGTGGAGGGAAACAAAGTCCCTTTGTGGGGACACAAAGCCTTTCTGCTGAGCTTCCCTGTCCCTTTCATCACAGCCCTCACCATCTGCCTCTCATGCTCCCGTCCTCTGTGGAGAGGGCAGGAAAAATGCCCAATTTCATGTGCCCTGGTCTGGAGGGAGGGGCAAGGGCGCAGCTTGTCCTCCTATTACATTATTCTCTCCCAGGTATGAACCTGTTCTGCTGTTCTTACCCTTCGGGCCAAGTCATGACACAGTCAGAAGCAGCAGTGTTTTCCCACAGCCCGAAGGTTTAATTAACGATGGAGGGGCTTGGTCTTTGTCATGGTGCTGGCTCAGGCTCCACGCTGAGCTCAGGAAGGATGCTGCTATCAGTTGCTGTGCTTAAATCTTGCTCTTAACTCCAAATTTCAGAGCTTAAAGGAAGAATGTGGATTTCTGTTTTGCTTAAATATTCGCGTTCCGTTCTGCCCTGTATTTCCTTGGTAATTTGGGCTGATGCATGTTATGTTTAACCTCAGTGGTTCAAGATGGCTGGCGGTGTCCTCCCTCTCATAACCAGCCATGTTTTAGAGTTCAGATGTGCCCCATCTTCACTGCCAAAGAGGAGAAACAACCCTCCTGTGACTCAGGGAGAAAGGCGGTTTTCATGGCATGCGTTGCTGCTGCCTTTGCTCTGTCCACCTTCCCTGCCTTGGTCCTCTCCAGTACATCCCATGGTGGGAGCAGGCTTGTTGGTATCAACACTTGGAGCAGCTGCATTTACGTAGCCCATCTCCAGAAGCCCCATTCATCCAGGCTTTTGTTTCCCACTAGAACAAGGTCAAATTTAGGTTTTAAGCTACTTCTGGTACGGTTTTACCAACCAAGGACACCCCGTGGTCTTTAGAAGAAGATGTTATAGTCCTCTCAAGACAGAGGAGAGTACTCCTGGGGTTGCCTGTGCTGGTCCTTCTTGTGTGCCCCTTCCTTCCCTTCCTCCTCTGCTGGGCTGTGACTTACCCCTCAGTGGCATGAGCACCTTTTTTTTCCTCCCATTACCAGAGTTTTTCTTTCTTCTGCTGCCTGAAACCAGTTGTCAGCAGTATGTTTTATCTCTGCAGGTGATAGTGGACACCCCGACCAGCCCGGTGACCAGCGGCCTTCCGCTCTTCTTTGTCATCACTGTCACAGCTATCAAACAGGTAAAAACGTCAGTTTGGGGAGAGGAAGATGCTCTTTGGGACATATAATGGAGAAAATGATGATTGTGTTTTTGAATCTACTCAGAAGTTACCAAAAAGGACTGGTAGGTTTGGTGAACCCTTCTCAGAAGATGAGACATGTATCCCGGTGCTTTTCAAGAGAGGTCGCCTGTTGAGTGTGGTTGTTGGTCTCTCTTGTTTTGGCAATGTAAAGCATCTCTGTGTATACTGTTGTAAGCAGTCTGTGAGGGTCAGAAAAGGTTACTGCTGAAGTTCTGGCCTTACTTGAATCTTTCTTCTCTTTTTAGAAATGTTCTCTGAGTCTTTGCAGAGACGTGCCCCAAATATAGCCTGTGCTCTGCCCCTGTGTTGGTGAATGGGAAGGACAGGTTCTGTTCAACTATCCAGCTAGTCCTGAAAATACGTAGTCCTCATCTTGTGGTGTTAAAAGCCCTTCGTACGAGGAAACCGCCCATCGTACACACGTGCTGTTTAAAATTTCCTCTACAGAAGGACTGAATAATAAAAGACGTTTCTTCTGCAGGGGCCAGAAAGGGAGAGCTAGAGTAAAATCCATCTGCTTCAAATCTGAATGTTTTATTCTTTCAGAAAAAAATGAAGAGGAAGAGCCTCATCCCGCGTTACCACAGGGAATAGAGGCAGGGTGTTAAGTGTATAATTCATATTATCAGCCTGTTCTTGCCAACACTGAGAATAATAGAAACATGTTACAGTAGTTTAGCTGCTCATTGCATGCGCTGCATATAGATTATTTTTGTGTGTTATTTTAGCCTGTTCTGAATCTGTCAAATATGCATATGAAGTTTTTAAAATAAATTGATTCACTCTGAGCTACTGGGGTTGATGTTTTGTCAAGCATGAAGGTGGTCTGAGGACTACTTAATTTATTCATTTTCTTTTTTAATCTCTCCCTCTGTCCCCACTCATCCTTTTCCCTTAGTTTACTTGCTTCATTAAGGGTTTGTGTTACCTGTATTTGTGTGCCTAGGGATATGAGGACTGGCTGAGGCACAGAGCTGACAACGAAGTGAACAAAAGCACTGTCTTCATTGTTGAAAATGCAAAGCAAGTGCAGAAAGAGAGTGAAAAAATCAAGGTAAGTGTTAACAGAGAACTTGTCCGTGGTTATCGCTGAAGCTGATGGGAACAGGAGGGTGTGTGGTGAGGAGGCGAGGGCAGGGGAGGAAGGAAGAGGGATGTGCTGCGGCTAGAGCTGCCCTGGCATGCTCAATTTCAGATGAGATGCTCCGAGAGCCGTTCCCAGTAAGGAGTGAAGCTGCCTTTGATTGCTTTTGAAAAGCTGCCTCACAAAAGCTGTACTGGGGCTGACAAGTGACAGATCTGTCAGTGTTTTGCACTTCTCCAGGACAGGCAGTCCTCTTCTATTTCCAACTCGCCCAAGGACACCAGGAAAGTACACTCAGCTTTGACGTTAATTTATCACACCGCACTTCAGACAAGTACAGTCTCTCGCTCCACTGAGATTTAGCAGAGAAATAAATACTGTTTGTAACTGTTAGTATTTATTATGCCACGTTGGCTCTCTGAGTTGGTGCTGGACTGGATTGACCTGCTGGGCTGTGGAGTGATGCTCAGGGACCTGTGCGCCTCTTGAACCCTGATTTCCCTTTGTGCCAAGGTGACTTCTAGGCTTTAAGAGAAGCTAAATCCATAGCCATCTAATAACACCCCAGAGGGCTTTTCATGTAAACGCTTCCTTTCTTCCAGGTTGGAGACATAGTAGAGGTGAAAGCGGATGAGACCTTCCCCTGTGACTTGATATTCTTGGCCTCAAGCAGCATTGATGGGACCTGTTATGTCACTACAGCGAGTCTTGATGGCGAGTCCAATTTCAAGGTGACGGGGATGGATGGGGCAGTGTTTGGGAGCTGGTGCTTGGAGGTGCTCGGGTGCCTGGAGCTGACACTGAAGCTGGTGCTTATGCGGGGACAGGGTGCGTGCTTAACTGGAGGGTGCTACCGTGGAGCCCATGCCCGTGGCTGTGTGACTGTGTTTAACAGCTCTTCCCTCCCTCTGCTCCCAGCGCATCAGCCCTGAAGCCTCCTGGGCATTGTTTGTTTTCCGTTTGGTCTCCAACAGCCATTTCTGCTGGCGCTTCTCCAGATTGACTCTGTCTTTATTGGTAACGGCTTCGCTGCCTTATTGCCCATCATGGAAACCGTGTTACTGCTTCCCTGCTCCTGCCCCGCGCGAGGTCTGGTGCATCGGCAAAGCAGCGCCTGCAGCTGCTTTCAGCTCCTTTTCCACTACCTGCGAACATGTCTGTTATTTAACTGAGCTTTTCCGGGGAGTTCCGGGGCCTTTTGAGGCAGTATGTCTAGATTCATTTGGGGAATTTTTCACCAGTGTGAGAAAAACGTCACTACTGATTTTGTTTTTTTATTGCTCTCCCTTTCCCTGAATCAAGCAGTGAAATTTAATACTAGTCTTGCCCAGGATGAATCTCCTCTTCAGCTTATTTTCTTTCTTTGTTCAACTCCCCCCTCCTGAACTAGGGAAAGAAGCAGCAGAAACAACAAAAAACTTGTATACCTTAGAAGACATGAACATTTGGTTGCACTTGTGTTTGATAAATATTTATACAGATACTAGCAGCTGCACTAGTAAGGCTGGAAGATACATTTAAAATGACATGATTCATCCTGGCACACTCTGAATTCAGTGGGAATACCACTGTTGATCTGATATGTATTGTATGGGATCTGTGGCTGGAATTCTTCTGTAGGATCTGGTGCAGTGCTGGTGCACCACACTGGTTCCACTAGTGGAGAGGAGTGGAGCTTTGAAGTGGCTCGAGGTTAAAAATAGATAAGCATGTTAAATAGGCAATTGCTTATTTATGTCAGGTGTATTATATGCATGAGTTCACATCACTTTTGCAGAGTCTTGGCTCCTACTGACTTTTGAGTCTGCAAATGCAATGCTGTATTTCTATACTGAGCACTGGGGTGTTTTCTCCTTGGTTTGTGGATTTCTGGGGGTGACTGGGAGCTGTCTCCTGTTTCTTGACGAGATGAAGATGAATGTGAAGGGGAAGAGTCAATAGAAAAGCAAGTGCTGTTTGGGGAAATAGGTCTAACATTAGGAACCAGGGTTTGCTGCACAAGGAGGGTGAGGGAAGCACACTCGGTACTTACAAAGCGTCATCTGCATCGATACCTGCTGCCTGCCTGGTGGAGATTTTTCTGGTATTTGGGGCATGTCAGGTCGAGGTATGGGAAAGGTGCCTGGCTAAGTGAAACTGGAGCAGAACTATAAAAGGCATTTTGTCAGGGCTCTGTCTTTGAAGGGATAATATTCAGTCATTCGTTATCTAAAAGAACACGTGTTTTCTAAATACACTAATGGACTGAGGACATAAAGATGGTGGAATTGATTAGGAGGTGGCTTTGAAGTACCGCTCAGTAATTGCACAGTGTCCATGGTGACAGGAGCAGAGCAGAGCCCCGCACAGGGGTTGGGTTTGGTGCTGGGCACTGCAGGAGCACTTTTGAGTTGGGTGTCACAAACGCTGTGATTTATACCAGAGGTGTGTGTGCATTTGTGCATCTGCTTTCAAGATGAAAAGGCAGGCAGGTTACCGAAGTGACTTGAAGTTAGGTGTTTGTAATGTCGTGGCTACAGCGTGTGCAATGTAATGGTTCCTCACAGGATGCGCAAGGAGGGGAATGCAAACGTAAGGAGCGGAGGAAGCTTTTTAATGCATTTGTTTATGAAGATGGATTAAGGCAGCCTGCTGTGACTTGGAGCGCTGAGTAGCTCCTATAAATAGAGCCTGGAAGGCAGTGAGTGGATCCTTCGTGGGCTTTCCAGTTAATTGTGAGAGATGAACCTTCGCAGCAGCAGCTGCTAAAAATAGCCTGGAGTCTGCCAGCGCTCTGCCTGATCTCTGGGCACTGGAGCTGGTGTCTAATTACCTTCAAGGGTGGGTGGGCAGGTGGTCCCCAGGAGCTTCGTCGCCCCGGTGTCACCTATAGCCACCCCCCTACCCCAGCCCGGGCAACCACAAGTCTCTGGGGAAAAACCAAGGGTGCTCGGCTTTCAGTGCACACCTCACTGAACAGACACCCAGCAGCTCCATCCCACTACGGTTTCACTTAAGCTTATTGGCTTCACTCTTTTGCTGAGAGATGCTTCAGCCGCTTTGTGGGAGCGGGGTGAGGGCTCGGGTGAGCTGCTGGCACTGACAAGCCTTTGCGTGGTGGTATTTTAAGTAATGGGGTATAAAACTTGGGGACAGATGGTGCTGCTGGGGGCTCGTGGTGACGCTGCCTGTGCTTCTCTGCCCAGACTCACTATGCGGTACGGGATACCACTGTGCTCTGTACGGATGAAGCCATCGACACCCTCACCGCCACGATCGAGTGCGAACAGCCCCAGCCCGACCTCTACAAGTGAGTCTGCTCCTCCTGCCCTGCTGCTGCCTGCTGTCATCTCCCTGTGCACACCTGAGCACCATCGATTAGGGGATCTCATAAGTTACAGTTTAGCAAAGCAAAAGGCGTTTCCTTTTCATCAGATAGAAAGGTTTCTTGAGGCAGCGGTAAGCTGACGGGCTTCTTCTGTACAAGGATGGCAAAGTCAACACTGGACTTTTTCAGAGCTCGATTTCTTTGCAGTAAAACCTCCCTGGTGCAACACTTGTGGTGTAATGAGCTGGTTTTTTTGTCAGCTCAGCTGTGGTAGTGGTCTGCGTGCCTATTCTTAGGCCACTCTACCTCCCAAATAAAATGCACTGGGCTGAATAATTTCCAGAAGTAAGTGGTCTTTGTGGTTAAATCCCTCGAAGGATGTGTGCTGGGCGGTGTTGTGCTCTGTAATGGGGATGTGCTGGGGTGTGTAGGCACGGCCTGGTACTGCTGCTCCACTGCTGGAGGGCAGTTGGTGAGCACTCCTGGCCGTGGGGGTGTGTGGCTTCTCCCTGTCCAAAGCACAACCACCCTTCTGGCATGTTGAACTCCCAAATGCACTCATTTGTGTGTTTGCTTCCATCCGATGTCAAGGACTTCTAGTATGTCTGTAGTAGTCTTTTATAACAATGTGTTTGTAATAGAAGTTTCTTATATTTTTATTGCAGATTTGTTGGAAGAATTATCATATACAGAAGCAACCAAGAGCCTGTAGCCAGGTTGGTCTTCCAGCCATCTTGTTGGCCCTCCTCAAAGAGGTTGAGCATCTACATCAGATTTCAAGGATCTGAACTTGATGGCTAGGGAATGGTTGATTTTCTTTAACTGTTCCAAATATTTCATTCTTAAGGGATACCTGTAGTTAACCTCTCCACTTATACTCTTCTGCCATCCTGTGATTTGTTTGAGCCTCTCTTGGGGAAGCAGTGCAGGAATACCTGGTAACGTCCTTCCCTGCTGATAGGGAACAAATTTACCAGGCAATCACAAAATATCAGTTTTCCAGGGAAAGCAGAAGCTTAAGCATCAATCAGACTGTTTCAGGAAAAAAATAAGCAAGTTATGTTTATGAGTCACCCCAACCAGATGGCTGTCACCAGAGTGGTGCTGGCCATGTTTTGTGCTGTGGTGGGTCTGCTCGGACCCTAGAAGCACCAGAGGGTCATGGGCGGGGTTTTGAAGAGAAATGAAAACACGAATGGGTGCAAAATAAGCCATTGGCTTTGGTGCCACTGTGCTGGAATGGACAGATTTTTGATGCTTTTGAAATCAAGTTTTTTATATAAGTACTGGAACATATTAGATCTGACCACTGCGCACTTATTCCTCAAAAGCCGTACTGATAATCCCCCATTTCATTTGGAACTTGGAGCACCAAGAATAGTCTGTATAAGATGAAGTGGAAATTTAAGTATATAAAGAGAAAAACTCAAGCAATGCCCAATTTAACATAGGAATCAAGTAGTCAGATCTAAAGAGCATCCGTTTAGCTTTATAATCCATCTCTGGGTCTAAATTATAAAGGAGTTAGTTCTTTGAGTGATGTAATGCTGTAACTTCTTTTACGTTTAGGTCTTTGGGTCCTGAAAACCTGTTGCTGAAAGGTGCTACCCTCAAAAATACCAAGAAGATTTATGGTGAACAGTTATTATTTTTATGTATTTATTGATTTTAATAGTTGTCATAAATAATGACAAAAGTAGATGTCACTAAATCTGGAGAGGGAAAATGCTTCTTCACAGCCTGTCTGCCCAGGCTCTGCAGTTACAGTGGGTGTGCCAGCTGATGGCAAAGTCGCCAGGGTGAAATTAGGAGAAACTGGTTGTATCTGCTATGCAGGGTGTGTTACCACACCTCAGCAAGCTTTTCTTTTTGCCTGAGATAAGAAGAGCAGGGAGTTGTTCCCAAGTCCTTTGCTGAAAACATGTGCTAGGATCACAGTCCCAGCTACTGGTGATGGAAGGTGAGGGCTGTTGTGGAAGACTGATTTTTCTGCCTGTGATCCACAGGCTCCTGCTCCAGGTATACGCAGTTACATTACTTAGCAGCCTCAGAGGTTGCTGTGCTTGAACAGTCCTTGGGCAGTGCCTCTTTCTTCAACTGGGATTTGAGTTTCACGTGAACACCAGTGCCCAGTACGGCTAAGTGCAAGCTGGGTCCCTCCGGGGCTGCAAGTCCCTTACGAGCCCACTTTAATACCCTGTAGGAGTTGCAGTCTATACTGGAATGGAAACGAAAATGGCTTTGAACTACCAGGGGAAGTCTCAGAAACGTTCTGCTGTAGAAAAGTGAGTATTTATAGTGAGCAAAAAATCGGTAAAATGTTTGGGGTTTTTTTATGGATGACTTGTATAGAAATAATCCTCTAATCTGCTGCCTTTTGTTTCAGATGCTCTCTGGTGGCATAGAAAATGTGTATATTTGATTAAGCATATCTTTAAAGAAGCTTTTTTTAATTCAAAAACAAAATTAAGAAATGTTGAAATATATGAACTGACCCTGAATATGAGCTCTGTCAAAAGCACTTGTTCTGTAATTCCCTTCTTAAAAGTAAAGGAAGTGTTGTTCCTGCTTGCTTGTGTGATTTTTCTGTATAAAAATAGCTGCAAGAATTTAAAAGAGAAACCTCTTTTTCAGATCTATCAACGCTTTCTTGATAGTGTATCTGTGTATCCTATTGAGCAAGGCTACTGTGTGCACGACTCTGAAATACGTCTGGCAGAGTAATCCATTTAATGATGAGCCTTGGTACAACGAGAAGACTAAAAAAGAGAGAGACACATTCAAGGTAAGTGGATTTGTATTTCAGCACCTCCTCCAGCTTTATTTATTTTGACGCTTTTGTTTAATCTGGGAGTGCCTGCTGCCAGCCCTGTTTGCTCACTGGAAGGGCTGCCCTTTCCTTCGGTCTCCTCTGCTATTTGTGTTTCTTTCCTGCCTCTCTCGTGTTTTTGCGCAGCGATGCTTGTGTGGAGCAGGGCAAAACATAAATATTATATATTATAGAAATGCAACAGCTGATTTAACCTGGTTCCTTGTCTGAACTCAAGCTGTCTTTCAGCTTTGAGTAGGTAAACTTAAATTGAGAGAACATCAACTAGCTTCTTAAACTTGCTGAGACACAGGCAGTCAGGCCTGAGTGAGTGTAAGTATGTAGAAGTCACATGTTTGATGGATTGAGTAAGTCCCTGCCTCAGTTGCACCGTTGCCGTAGCCTGACTGGTCTCAAGCCACTTGCTCCTTGTTTCTAGTTACTGAGGTCAGAACGAGCCTGTAGTAGTATATTCTTAAGAGGAATATACTTGAATAAAACATAGGTTTTGGTCACTACGAAGCAGTGAAATGTGTTACAGCCATGTAGATCTGCAGAAGATTTTCTGCACTGAGATTTTCTGCATCAAAGGAAAATGGAATTTGGCCTTATCTTAGCTGTATTCATTTTCAGGATGTTTCTTTTTATTGAATGTTAGAAGAAAAGTTGTCTAAACCCCCAGACGTGTTACTGTAACTGCCCCTGAGTTATGCCTGACAGGCACAGACAGCATCTTCTTATCGTCTTTTCGTTGCAGGTCTTGCGGATGTTCACAGACTTCTTGTCATTCATGGTCCTCTTCAATTTTATTATCCCAGTCTCCATGTACGTTACAGTAGAGATGCAGAAGTTCCTGGGCTCCTTCTTCATCTCTTGGGACAAGGAGATGTACGATGAAGAAATAAAAGAGGGAGCATTGGTGAACACCTCAGACCTGAACGAAGAGCTCGGACAGGTCTGAACATGCTCTGTTTCCATCTGCCTGGATGAAAATGTGGACGAAAATGTCCTCTCTGATAGGAAGCCTTGTTGTGGCAGTCCCTGGTGGTCCCCTCAGGGCAGAGCTTCAGCTGGTTTGGTGGTGCTTTCCATTTAATGTGATTTTACTCACTCTGTGAAAAGGATAAGGTTATAAATAGTGCATGAAAGAGCAGGAATTGGGTCATGGCAATTGTTTCCATATTGGGGAATATCAGGCGCAGTGCTCTGCGTGTCAGGGTGGTTTGCTTTCACTGCTTCAATTAATAATTAAAAATCCTCTGTCTCTTTGAGGATTAATGAAGATGTCTGCTCAGTCATCTCTCTGGGCATGCAATGCACGTGCTGCCACAGCTCAGGCTTCCCTTTCTTATCTGTGCCAGGAGACACTGAGGGAGGGTATATGTAGTGCCTCCTGCTTTTTATTTTGCTTAAATAAAAATAAATATATACTTGGAGGAGCAAGTACCTAATTTAAATACAGCACCAAGACACAAATCCCCCAAAGGAGGCAGCAGATCTGCAGCACCAGTTATAGACGTGCTCGGAGCTATAGTAAAGGACCCAATAAAGAGGATGGGTGCAAAATGAAGAGCCTGGAAGCAGATTTTAAGTCTTCTGGAGCTGCCTTCAGTCATCCATGCAACAGACTGAAAAACATGAGCTGCTCCAAGGAGCAAAGTAGTAGAACAACACAGTGGAGTAACTCCCATGGGGCATCTATGTCTTTTTGTGGAGCCAGGTTAGGATAGCAGCAAAGTACTCTCCAGCATTGGCATGGATGTGTTAAAATGCCCCAGCCCTGGCGCATGGGGCAGGGGGTGCAGTGAGGCAGCCTGCCTGCTTGCTTCTAGGTGGAGTACGTCTTCACGGACAAAACCGGGACCCTGACGGAGAACAGCATGGAGTTCATAGAGTGCTGCATAGATGGGCATAAGTACAAAGACTGCTTTTCGGAGGTGGATGGCTTCTCTCAGACTGATGGACCCCTAAAATATTACGGCAAAGCAGAAAAGGTAAGAAATCTCTGTGTCGATGACTGTTAGGGCTTTGTGGTCAGCTCCTGGCTGGGTAAATACAGCAGAACCTGGGAGGGGATGTTGGTTCTTTTGTTTGAAAATATGCATATACAAAAATCATAACCAAGTGCTGTGAGATGGGCTCGGTGCATGGCATCAAGCTGGTGACAAGCTCTCCCTCACTCCTGCCTAGAGCCGTGAGGAGCTGTTTCTGCGAGCCCTCTGCCTGTGCCACACCGTTCAGATCAAGGAAGCAGACCACCAGGTGGATGGGCTGATAGGACACCCAGAACGCAAATACAGCTACATCTCCTCTTCCCCAGATGAAATTGCTTTGGTGAAAGGTGCAGAAAAGTAAGAGTATGAAGATGCTGGGGTTCTAAGTCTCTCTTTCTGGTGGGAGGGAGGTGAGGGTTATCTGAAGGCGATAGACCCCTTTCTGTGGTCAAGACCACAGCACTCTCTGGGAAGCATGTTGAGATACCAACACTGGGTCTGACCCACAGCCCTGTGAAGCCATGCTGTGGGTTTAAATGAGCTCTCTATAAAAGGGATGCTCTGCAAAGGGTCTTCCTCGGGCAGCTTCTCAGGAGGCCGTGGTTTGCCTTCACTGCTGAGAGCAGCCCCAGGGTGCTGCGGCATCCAGCTGCTTTGCTGGAGCCCTCGTGGCCATGCGTTTCAATCCCCAAGAAATGGAGACCAGTTACTGTGTGTCTCTTCCAGCGAAATTGCTTCCTTGGCATGCAGTGGCAAAATCATAGGATAGGTTACTTTTATCAAACTCACGCTTGAACCCTGTCAAAGATGCTCAAGGCTGGGTTGGATGAGGCTTTGAGCAACCTGGTCTAGTGGAAGGTATCCCTGCCCATGCCAGGGGTGTTGGGACTAGGTGATCTTTAAGATCCCCTCCAAGCCAAACCATTCTATGATCCATGCTATTGGCAGCCCCTACGTTTTAGATGGAGGCTGCTGCAGCTGTATCTACTTGCTAACAGCTTATACGTCTGTTGGAGACCCAGGGGACTGTGTCCAGAGTCTCTTGGCATCTGTGCACTGTGGTGCCCAGCTCTCCAGGTCATGGGAGCAGTGCCACAACATCACAGCAGGCTCTGCCTGGAGCAAGCAAACATCCAGCCAAGCTTTTAGCTTGGGCTCACTAACTTCTTTGCTCTCCTCCGCAGTACAAAAGGTGAATCGAGAACGTTGTTAATGTATAATATGTGCCAATGGGTGTTTTCAATGTTGTTCTGTCCTTTTGTTTATTGACAGGTATGGTTTCACTTTTCTAGGACTTGAAAATGATTTCATGAAAATACGAAACCAAAAGAATGAAATGGAAATGTAAGTGCTGCAGGGGCTCTTGAGGAACAGGGCTGCTTAGTGCTGTGCCTGCTCCCACCTGGCTTGATCGTTTTTGGTCCATGTGGCCATCCTGGCAGGGTCAAAGGTGTTCACTGAGGGCTGTCAGACCATGCTGACCAGCCCAAGAACTCCTGTCCCTTTCACAACACGCAGCACAGCAAGGTGCAGGCTGAAAGGCTTGCTTGCAAAAATCTGTTGGTGGTTTTAGTGATGTCTGAGTTCAGGTCCCTTAAGTGCCTGCAGCCCCTTTATCCGTGCCTGGCTGTGGAGATGGCTCATGAGGTGGTTGCTGACCTTACAGACAGTGGCTGGGCCTCAGAGCAGCATACTCTAAGCCTAAACTGGATTATACAGCTTCCTTCCCTGTAACTTTTTTTTCCCCTCCTGAGATAAAAATAATTAGATTTTACCCTGTGCTCACAGCTTAGGGGACATCTGAGAATCACTGACCGAATCCCAGCACTCCCCAAGAACTTGCCTTCACAAGCAAGTTTCACTTCTTACTCTGTTTAAGTGCCAGAGCCGATGATGCTGCCTGGGGTGTGTGGTGCCCTGCTGCCTGCTGAGCCACTGCCCAGCCTGGGGGCTGGCTGTGCTGGAGGGCACCCACACCCTCAGCCTCATGCTTAAAGCACCACTGGAGGTTTTTTCACTCAGTTTTCTGGTGCAGTAGCTGTAAAAAGTACATTGCCCAGTGGGTGCTGCCACTTGTAGGGTGTATTGATTTCTGCAGACCTTTGTTAGTGATTTTCTGCTTAAGCAGTTATTTTTCTTTTATTCATCTAAGCTCCCTTTTTTTTTTTTTTCAAGGTACCAACTTCTCCATGTGTTGAACTTTGACCCTGTCCGTCGCCGTATGAGTGTCATTGTGAGAACCACCACAGGTACAGTTCACATGCATGTCTAGACTTCCATACATGTGTGTACAAATATAAACCACATCCTCTTTATTCCTGTAACCCAGAGAGGCTAAGCTGTTTGGTTTTCTAAGCTGGTCTAATTAAATTCTATACTGAGTCTGGTTGGGGTAGAGTTAATTTTCTCCATAGCAGCCATTGGGGACCAGCAGCAGATAAGGGCAGGGGAAGGGAGTGGAAAAATGACCCATGGAGAGCTCCTTGATTGCCTTCTTCCAGTCTGGAGGTAGAAGTTCAGTGGGAGAGATGTGAGACCTTCCCCTGAGTGGGGATGGGTTTTCATGGGGATAGCAGACAAAAATTCAGAGGTCACCATCTTTCTCAAATGTCAGTCCCAGGTTTTAGCCTCCATGAAAAGGTTGCCAAGGCTTCTCAATAGGAAAAAAACCGCTTTGTCCAGCCTGTGGCAGAAAGCTTGCTCAGAGACAGGTAGGGACAACCCATGTCCCAGCCTGGCGTCAAAACAAGGTTTTGCACAGGTTAGTGTAATGCCACCGGGCTTCCTGCAGTTCCTTCTTTAGTCCTGCCAGGTTCCCTCCCTCTGCATCACTTGCTGGCTATCAAAACTGTTAAGTCTTCCTACAGCTTGTGAATGCTATCAACTATTTATGATTTGCTTTTAGGGAAGTTGCTTCTCTTCTGCAAAGGAGCAGACTCCTCTATTTTTCCAAGGGTGCAGCAAGAAGAAATCCAACAAACAAAAGTCCATGTGGACCGTAACGCTATGGTGAGCACACGGATGGAATTTGGCTGTCTCCTGGGGTCAGGAAAGCCTTATTCAAAAAATAGAGATGTGACCTTGCTTTAGAGGGAAGTGTTGAAAATCTGAGTGTCACTTCGCATTGTTCTGAAGCCAGGCTTCTTTCCTTTTCTGTTGTTTGGCTTCCACCTTTATTTGATTTTTTTATATACTTATATGGTCTCCATCACAGTTGTGTCCAAGCATCTCCTGAGCTCGTTAAAAATAGAAATAGCACTGGTTTTCTCTGGTAGGAGAAGTGCCTGGTCCCAGGCATGGGGCCACCAAGTCCCTGCTCTCCCTGCAGGATGCACTCTCTTAGCTCTGGTCCTTCTCTTAGCTTCTCTCTGCCATATTGCATGCACATAATAAGCATAACCACCGCTGCTCTGATGGGAAGAAGTTACTGTATAAACACAGAGAAACTGGTCTTTTGGGTCAAGCCAACAAATTGCTGTCAATGTTAGTACTGACAGAAAGCACTGATGGTGGAGAAAAGCACTAACCCTGAAGGGAGGAACTGTAGAAAATCTCGTTTTAGGGCTCTTGTCCACTTTGTTTTCTTTCTCTCCCACTACCAGGATGGCTACCGAACGCTCTGCGTGGCATTCAGAGAGCTAACTCAAAAGGAGTACGACAAAATTGACAGGCAGATTAGCGAAGCTAAGATGGCTCTGCAGGACAGGGAGGAAAAGATGGCAAAGGTTTTTGAGGAGACAGAAGCAGACATGCACTTGATTGGGGCTACTGCCGTCGAGGACAGGTAAAGAGGTGACCGCCACCGCCGCTGCGGTTTCTGCCTGATGTTGGATTGTGGCCCTGACTCACCGTGATGAAACTGAGCAGCCAGGCAGATGCTGGAAGTGTCCAGGGCAATTAATTGCTCCACAGCACAACCCATTACACAGTGCCCTAGTTGCTAAAATTGGCCTGTGTAGTAGGAATTAGGATTTATTAATGAAACTGCAGAAGCACTCGCACTTCTAGAGAGTGAGTTAAGCACACAGCATTAATTTGCACATCAAAACAAATTTGATTTTGGGTGCAGTTATAGTAACTGCTTGTGTAAATTAAACTCTTACTCTTGGGTCTCACAGTTTAAAACAGCAATTTTTCTTTTTAGGCTGCAAATAAACATTCAGGATTGCTGACTTCTAATCCTTATTCCTGTGGCAGTGGTCTCCAGCACAGGGAAAATCGGTTGCCTTCTCTTGAGCTGCAAAATAAGGGTTATGTGGATTGTGGACCAACCTGAGAAGTGACGTTTTGCTTTTGCTTGTAGGCTGCAGGAGCAGTCGGCGGAGACGATCGAAGCTCTGCACGCAGCTGGCATGAAGGTTTGGGTGCTGACAGGAGACAAGATGGAAACTGCCAAATCCACCTGCTATGCCTGCAGGCTCTTCCAGACCAGCACCGAGCTGCTGGAGCTGACGGTGAAAACAGTGGGAGAGAGTGAAAGAAAGGAGGATCGGCTCCATGAGCTGCTGATGGACTACCATAAAAAGCTGATTCAGGACATTCCCAAAAACCGGGGAAGCTTGAAGAGGCAAGTGAGCAAAGTTTATAGAGAGACAGGGCCATGTTGTGGCCCTGGGGACTTGCTGCTTGCAGACACGGTGGCTGGCTCCTCTGCTTTGCTCATCCTCTCTAGTATTAGTTGGGTTTGACTTAATTACACGGTTCCCTTAGTGAAAGGCGTGTGTTAATTCCAAGCTTTTTAAGATTGCTAAGCTCCCCAAAAGGGATGGGAAGAAGGTTGATGCATAGTCAGTTTATTTTCCACTAAGGTGATACGAGGGACTAGATTGACTTCTCAGTCTGATTTTTATTTTGAACGTGTTCCTTGTTGTGTCCCAGAAGCTGGACGTTGAGTCAAGAATACGGCCTGATTATAGATGGCTCGACGCTGTCGCTGATACTCAACCCTTCTCAGGACTCCAGTTCTAGTAATTACAAAAACATATTTCTACAAATCTGCTTGAAGTGCACTGCAGTCCTCTGCTGCCGGATGGCTCCTTTGCAGAAAGCTCAGGTATTTACTTTTAACTGTCGGAAGCACATCATTAAGTGATTTGATGCACTTTTAATCCATCAACTGGGACTTGACTTGATCATCTTAATCAGCTAGGACTTCTCCAGGCCATGTGTTAGCCTTGTCTGAGCTTCAGAGTGTGATGGAAACACACCAGCCTTTCAAATCTCAATGTAAACCCTTTGTTTAACATCCTCCCACGGCACCACAAAGCTGAGCCAATTAGAAATAACAAAACTCCCTGTTTGTTATTTTTTTCTTTCCAAATTTGTCAAGTGGAATCTGTGACTTCCTCACGCCTGTTGAGAGTATCCAAGCCAGATAGGCAGCGTGTTTCTGCTCCTCTTCTGTGGGAGGGTTTCCTGCCCCCTGAAACACTGGAGAGGTCCCATCCTTGGGAGAGCAGGGTCTGGCAGAAGGGAAGGGCGGGATGTTGCTGCCTGGGATTTGGTTTTAAATACTGTCCTTCTAAATACTGTTCTTCAGCCCTGTGCAGCTGGATCTTGGATTTTGCTCTGGTTGGTAACTGCAAAGGAAGTAATGAGGAGTTTTATTAATCTGAATTTTCTATGTGTTATTTTACTGCAGTAGCAACCTGATTGCTTGTCTGGGGGGGCTCTTGTGAGTGGAGCAGTAGGGTATCTCTGAAGGCTTTTAAATGAATTTTTGCTGTTATTATCTTTTAAAATCTTTTATAGATTGTGCGAATGGTGAAGAACACAAAAGGGAGCCCCATCACCCTCTCCGTAGGGGATGGTGCAAATGATGTTAGTATGATTTTGGAAGCACATGTTGGAATAGGTAAGACCCCTGCTAAGACCCACCTGACCCCCAAGACCTGTCTGCTGTTGCTGGGGCTCGCTGTTGAGGTGCAGACAGAATTTCTGATTGCACATGGCTAAACTGATCCCACTGACAAATGCAGAAAGTTTGCTGTTTCTTTGGAGCCAGGGTCTGACTCCAGATGAATGCTTGGGATCATCATACACTGCTCACCTTCCATAGTACCACTCTCTTAATCAGTGCTCAACTGCAGATTGAGTTCAAAATCTGTATGGCTGTATTCAAAGTGGTGAAGGTTGCTTGCTGGTCAGAAAAAAAAAAGGCACAAGTAGTAAACTGGCAGTTGTTGCAAATGTGATGCAATGAAAATATCAGATTTTATTGGAGGTGACTGGTTACAGCTGCCAGTAACTCAGCACTGGGGACCCGCGTGTGTTTCCCCTGGGGCCAGTGTTCAGTTACGTTGTGTCTGTCCTGTCCGTACCGCTGACATCAGGCTGGAAACTATCCTCCTTTCTGCAGATTGGTGTCAGAGATATGGGAAATGCTGGAGATGTTTTTAATACTGCTACGGGAGTGTTGATGGAAGAGAAAGGGCAGCCTCTTTATTTGGGGCTGTTGAAAATGCTGCGGTGCCCCCTAACGAGTGGGGTCCCAGTGCAATTTGTTTGGATGTGGCTTTTTAGTGAACAAAACTGTCTGTCTTGAGCTCAGGTCTGTGGGGAGGTCTGGGGAAGCTGAGTGTCTGCAGTGAAAGAATTCAGCTGTGTGAGATGCGGGCAAGCCCGTGGGGAACCAATTCCTTATCTTTATCAGGTTTGCTTAGATACTTTCGCCACCCTTTCTGACATGGGAACTCGGAGAGCAACCTAAATATAGCTTAAAAACCCCAGAGGCAGGTCTGAGTGGTGTGGAGCCAAATCTGTGCTGAGTCTTGCAGCGTTGTTAGTGTTTTGTTCTCCTGGGGCAGTCAAGAGGGAAACACAGCCTTTGTCATGCCTTGAGACACCGAGTGACATGAACAAAGCTAGTGGGCAGCCTCGGTGCAGACTCCAGTCCCATAGGGATTAACTCCTTGCCACGCTTCTGTCTGCAGGTATAAAAGGCAAAGAAGGACGGCAGGCTTCCCGAAACAGCGACTATGCTGTGCCAAAGTTTAAACACTTAAGAAAATTGCTACTAGCACACGGGCATTTATATTATGTGAGAATAGCACACCTTGTACAGTATTTCTTCTATAAGGTAAGGATATGCGCACAGCTTATTTCTGTGTTTATACTGTGGATTTCTTTGACAATAGAAAGAAACAGCAGGAAAAAAACATATAGGCTATTCTATCGCTCTGTTTTCCTTCCCTGGAACAGGCTGTGTCTCTGCCATGTGCCTGTCAATGGAAAACAGCATGACTTCCTTCCAGTGTCTTCTGCAGACACTAACTGCTCGTTGGGTTAGTTGTGCGCTTGGTAGAAAACAGTGCCCTGACTTGTCTGATATTGAAATAACAGACACTAATGTCTGATAATCTAAATCAAAACAATTTTTCCCATTGAGAAGTCAAGCTCTTCCCTGCTAACCATTTGTCTTTCGTTTCTCTAGAACCTTTGCTTCATTTTACCGCAGTTTTTATACCAGTTCTTCTGTGGATTCTCACAGCAGGTAACTTCCAGTAACATGTCTAAAAAGCGAGGATAAAAAGCAAGTGGCACAATGAGGCTTCCTAGCAGAGATTTGGCTTTTGGCATCCTGTCCCTTCCTCACCTCTCTTTAGAGGACAGTAGGTACCAACATTGTTGCTCAGTACCATATCTGGAGCATAATATTTTTGAGACCCATAACTTGAAAAGAAAGAAATCTGCTTTCTTTCCTTTCCCACCCACCCATAAACACAGATGGACACCTTCCTAAAGTAATGAGACGGGGGTTTAGCTGCTCAGCACCTAATTTTGCTGCTTTTCCTTCTCTTAAGAGAAAAAGTTTTCAAAGACTTCCTGATCTTTTCTTCTCTGCTGCAATTCCCTGCATTAAAAGTGTCTCTCAAAAGGAAGAACAGTTTGTTCTTTTATGACAGCCTTTAAAAAAAGACACGCGATGAGTGTCATCAGAGCCTCGCGTAGTCCAAGTGAGTGTCAGGGGGACAGATCTGTATGGTGAGTGGGTTCACGTGCTTGGAGACAAGAGCTTTGGCTTTTGTGTCAGCTTACGGGCTTTTGTGTCTATTTGGGCTCAAAAGTAATGGTGAGGAAGAGTAAATGATAGGGGTTAATTCTCTGCTTGCCTTGGCAGAACCACTTTTTTTTTGTGCTTAAAAAAAGCCTTAGTTCCTCTAAAACAGTTTAGTCTTTAGAGAGTCACAGGAGACATTAAGTATATTAATAGAAACAGCACAAGAGCAGCTACAGAAAAGCTGTGCTAAAGGCTGTTTTAGCACGTTTTACTGGAGAATGAGCTGGAGATGAGGTTACAAAACTTCCCAGCGGTGGGAATGGGGTCCTGGCTGCACAGCCTGCACATGCCTTGGCCCCCCAGCATCGCACAGAGCATGACCCGCCTCAAATGAAACTGTCCCATGTGGTTATGACAAAGGGGTGAATCCGTAAGGTGTTTATGGAGGCAAGGGCTGGAAACTTTTAATCTGTTTGTGGGGAGACTTTTAAAGTGGAATTTCTGTCTCATTTTACCCTTTCTTCCTCTTTTAAGCCACTGTATGATGCTGCTTATCTTACCATGTACAACATCTGCTTCACATCACTACCTATCCTGGCGTACAGCCTCCTGGAGCAGCATATCAACATTGATACGCTGACCTCAGACCCTCAGCTGTACATGTAAGTAGCCTGGACTGGGTAAGCCTCTGCACAGCTTGGTGAACCACGGTTTAAGTTTTGTTGGTGCAGGAGTGTAGGCAGCTGTCCCTGTCCCATGTCGGTGATGGGGTTACCATTAACTGCAGAAAAGACTGTTTCTGTCCCTGCTGGCTCTGCTGCTGCTGCATTAGAGCTGAGCAATGGCCTGTTTGCTGCCTGTTGCTATTTATTTATGCTTTCTAACAGCGTCTGGTCTAGCAAATTGCACTACTGTGTCTCTATAAAATCACAAACTGTAGGTGAAATTCTTCATCAAGAAAAATCAAGCTGTGTGGCCAGACCATTCGTTCCCATTAGCTGTGAACCGGGCAGCGTAAGCCAAGCACATGGCAGAGTGTGTAATGGATGGAGGGGAGATCTAGCTTTCAGGAGGAAAAAAAAAAAGATCCATTTTCAGAAAGGAATGTTCCTGAAGCCCAGCTCAGGCAGGTAGTTTCTCAGCTGGTCTAAATGGATATCCTTCCCCTGGCTTCCCCTTGACAGGCCCAGTCCCTGTACCTGTTACCAGGGAATTCTGCTCTTTGATCCATGTGCTCAAGAGTTTTCTGCTGCGTTGCCCATGGAAAGCCCAGTTTAAGAGAAGACTGCCTTTCTCTGCTTTGCTGGTTGCTTTCTCTACTTCCTTGGTTGCAACAAGGAGGGGCTTTGACCTCTCATGGAAACAGATGCTTCCCAACTTCCCCCTCCCACCCCTGCCCATGCACATGCTCTTGGGTGCAGCCCTTTAGCAAGGACTAAGGAAGAAGCCTCTGTTCATGCATCACTGTTGCTAATTCCTTCACCTGGCAATAGGCTCAGTGCTGAGTTCAGTCCTGTGGAGAGACCAGGTTGGGGCTGCCCAGTGCCCTGTGCAAGTCCTGTCACCATCATATATGATGCTCCTTAGTTATAGAGGAGCTGTGTGCAGCATGGCCAGGCCTCGAGCCAAGAGCAAAACCTTTGCAGGGACACCAAAGGGAACTGGCTGGTACCTAAAGATTACGTGTGGAAGTTGCTCTAGCTATAGAAAAATCAGCAAATGCAACAAGAGCTGTAAAGCTGAGAAAAGGGGCTTGGGTGCTTTTGAAGGAAGTGCTCAGATCCATTCCTGATTAGACTTCAGCGTTCCTCCACTCGTATGGCAAAATGCCACAGCCTGTATTCTTAACTAAGTTGGTAATTGAATATTGTACAGACCAATATCAGCAGGTCCCTGTACACTCGCCTGGTGGGCTGCCTGATCTCTGGGGTCTGCCCCTTGTGGGGAAACAGGTTAATTGTGCAGGCAGATAGCTTCAGGTTGAATATTCATGACTGTGCATGTGCTGCTGAATGCAGAGCAACTGCTGTGCCTCTGCTCTGTGAAGTGCTGAGTGCTGCAGTGCAGATCTCTCGTCTGAGGCGCTGGAAAAAGCCTGTTTGCGATGAGCGCTGCAGGACATAAATGCCAACCAGCTCACAGTGAGGAAGGTGGTTGTATTATCTCTCCCACTTACAGGCTGGTTTATCTGTGTTCTTTACTCATACCCAAATTGTGGTATGTTAGAGCGCTGTCGCTGCATCACCATGTATAGTATTCAGTAGGGATTTATTTTAGAAACTGCAACTGTAGGAGCCCAGCACCACACTGGTTTGCAAGGTGCATCTTGCTGAAAGGGGATGTATGGCTTTAATAGTTAGGAGCCAGAATGAGAAAAGAATGGCTACTTTTTGTTTTGCCATAAACATGCTTTTATCCTCCATCACTCTTCAAATTTCAAAGAGTAATTTGAAAAGATTACTGATGCAGGACACTTTTTTTAACTCCCTCCTGCCCTGACAGCCACCCTCCACGCTCTGGGCTTTTCCTGCCCAGAGCACATCCATTTGCTGCGGCTGCCTCCATGCCAGATCTCATCCTATATTCAACCAAGAGCCTCCAGCTACAACCCCCATGATAAAAACACCCACCATACAATTCAGAAGGTTATTTTCAGCCTGCACAGAAAAACGCTGCTTCCAGGAGTAAGACTTGCAGAACTTTTCTCAAAGAGGGAGTTTTGCATTCAGCAAAAAGAAGGAAACATGCCACAGATTCACCACACCCTGTATGACTCTTCTTTGGCATCGCCCTGGTTTTAGCTTTCAGCAGGTAATGTCAGGTGCTGCAGGCAGGGCTGGGGCTGCGGGAGAGGCTCAGGACAGCGTCACAGCTGCTTGCTTTGGGCTGCCTTGGATTTTAACCCAAGTTACCTCAAGGAGAAGGACAAAACAAATGAAGATGTTGAACCTCTAGTGATTTCTCATAACTGGCAGCTCCATATGGCAGATGTTGTTTATGTCCTGTATGCTGGCAGATATTCATGTTTTATATCATATTTTACCTCCTGGTCTCCTGCAGCAGCAAGGGCTTGCTCCAAAGCCTGCTGATACCTGGCTGCGAGGGGCTTTGCAGCGCATCGTAAGTGTGACAGTGATGTTCTCATTACTCCGTCTCTTGGCAGGAAGGTTTCTGATAATGCAATGCTGCAGTGGAGACCATTCCTGTACTGGACCTTTCTGGGCGCCTTTGAAGGACTCGTGTTTTTCTTTGGGGTTTATTTTCTTTTTCAAAATTCATCGTTGGAAGATAACGGAAAGGTAATGCCACCAAAAAAAAAAGGGAAAGATGAGTGTTTCTTTCGTGCACTTCCTCTTCTATATGCCTGGCAGGGAATATCTACACGCTTAATCTGTGTGGTGTGTCTGAAGTCTTGTCCAGCGGTGTAGCCTTGCTTAGGCTGTGTGATTGCAGCAAATGCTTGAAATCCACATTTTCCAAACTGCCATGGGAACAGGGCAGAGCTGGTTATATTCACTAGGTAAAACAGCTAGTCTTACGTAGAGCTTTATTCCAACCTGGTGAGCTTTGCACAGCACTCTTTCACTCGATTGCATGGTCCCAGGCAGGAGTACTGCCCATCCTTCTGGCTGGTTACAAGCAACTGAATTAGCCCACATTGATAAAGATGCTGCTTGCATGTTGTACCTGCTCTGGGGTGTGATTTCAGGTGCCCTCCTCCCTTTGCGGTGTGGGAAGGCTGGTGCTGGGGTTTGGCTGTGTCAAAGCCAGCATCAGTTAGCACCGAGCAGGCTGTTCTTCTCCCTGCTGTCTGCTTGCTCATGCCTCTGGTTGGGACAAGTGCTTGCACAGAAAGGGGGGAAGAAAAAAGATTTATTCATTTTCTTTTTCCTGGTTAACTGAGCCGCAGGGCTGTTGCCACGCGTGGTGGCCTGGGCCGTCTCAGGACCCTTTTCCCAAGGGGATGTGCAGTGTGTTACCAGGTCTCAGCTGATGGAAAACTTCTTTATACCATCACTTGTGACCCTTAAAAATACCTTAGCCTTTTTTTAGTGGCTAATGCCTGGAGAAAAGCTCATGATGTTTATGTGTGTACATGCACACATTGCAACAATGCCAACATTTATGGCCCCAGCTATATGTAGTCAAGCCCCTATACTGCAGATTCAGTGCTTTTCTGTGTTTTATAGCCATTCTGGTTGTATTTGAGTAAAATGTGAAGCACTGATATGTTCTGCAAATGCCTTCAGAGTTCAAGTCTATATGGCACTAAAATAAGATCTATGGTAATGTCCTGTTTTGTAAACACTTATGCCTGTAAGAACTGCTACCAGCAATTGTTCATAATATCCATGTATGTTTGAGTGACTCCTTTTTCGCTCCTATTGACTTTAAATTTTTTTTTGCATTTTTTGAAAACTTTTACATTTCACTTTCTGTTTTAATGTATGCATTCAGATCTTGACAGCCTTTGGTAAGCATCCCTCCCATTCATTGCCATCATTTGGATTTATAGACAGTCTCTGCTTTTCTTTGTCATGCGTAGTCACTAGTATCCGCAAACCAAATCAGATGTAAAAACACCCATTGCTGCGTTCTGCAAATGGGGCTAAAACGAGACGATGAGCAGAGGTGTTGCGAGAAAGCAGAACTGAGTAAATTACCAAGAAATCATGAAACACAATGACTTGTATCCTCGATTGACATTGCTGTTAGTAGGAGGTTGTCCCTGTCACCATCCCAGCTCTGGGTCACCCGTCTGTGTGGCACTGCATGGCACAGGGTAGCGTAGCGGGCGGCGAGTCGTGTGGGGCGCCCGGCGCCACTCCGAGCATCAATTCCCCCGTAGCAGTCACTCCATTCCCTCCTTTCCCTCCAGTCCCTGCTTGCACCCCTGTCCTCATCGTCGTTTCTGTGCCTCTCCAAGGAGATGGACTGAGATGCCTGTGGTAACGCCATGTGTTTTTCAGGTTTTTGGGAACTGGACCTTTGGGACGATTGTTTTCACCGTGCTGGTGTTCACCGTCACTCTGAAGGTGAGAATCTTCCCTATGGAAGTAATTGTCCAATGCATATGCTTGCGCTGTAAGATCGTGCAGCTAATGTGTTGAAGATGAAGTTTCTATGAATATGTTTCCCACAGCACTTAAGTCTTCTTTTCTTCCGTGGAGACAGAACTTGCTTATTGAGCGTTGTTCTTTCTGTAGTCGATGGTCTGTATTCCTGGGCTGTGCTGCTCTATAAGAGTTTATGTTCAATACTGAAAGAGGGCCCATAAAAAAGATGAGGACAGTCCTTTTTTAGCAAGGCCTGTTGCAACAGGACAAGGGATGATGAGTTTAAACTAGAAGAGGGGAGATTTAGACTTGATATAAGGAAGAAATTTTTTACAATGAGGGTGGTGAAACACTGGCACAGGTTGCCCAAAGAGGTGGTAGATGCCCCATCCCTGGAAACGTTCCAGGTCAGGTTGGATGGGGCTCTGGGCAACCTGATCTAGTTGAAGAGGGTGTTGGGCTAGATGACCTTTGAAGGTCCCTTCCAACCCAAAGCATTCTATGATTCTGTCTTTTGGTTAAATTCTTTTGCTATTTTTTGCCCTCTTTTGAGAACCCTGGTTGGCTGTGGTTGACTTTTCTCCATGGAGTTCAATTCTAGCAAGAGGAGAGGAATGATAGAGACCTTGTGATTGTCCGCCTTGTTTCAGATACCACGAAGCACTGGAAGGATCACAAAAGCACATCTGTCAAATAATAATAGCAAATCTGCTTTGTTTCATGGAGCTTTCAGAAAGAACAGTTTGCATAAGACCTTACAAAAGGTCTTTTATGTTTGGTTCAGGACAGCAGGTGGTGGCAGGAGGCAATTACAGTCCCCATAACCTTTAGATATTTCTTCCCTGCAGCACCAGTGGTTGTGTCAAATTTATCCTGTTAAAAAAGCGTCAGTTACAATTAAAAACTCACTGTTTCCCCGTTGACCTTGTGCCAATGTGTAGATATTGAAAATATTTTCCCTGGTGCACATATGTAGTGAGGTAGCTGTTTGGAGAACCTTCAACCTCCCTGTGAAATCAGTGTGAAATTTAATATAAATACAATCAAATATTCTGCATCTAATGCCTGCTCTGTCTCTGTTTTTTATTCACGCAGCTAGCATTAGATACCCGATTCTGGACGTGGATGAACCACTTTGTGATCTGGGGCTCCCTCGCCTTCTACGTGTTTTTCTCATTCTTTTGGGGAGGAGTCATTTGGCAAGTACCTTTTCTTCTTTTCGCAGCACTTTCTTAGGGGAATGCTCAGCGCTGGCTTTGCGGGGGACATGGCTGCAGCATCCCCTTGTTTAGAGAAGAAATTCTCATTTACCTATGTGTGACCAGGATTCTGGGCCTTTATTGTCTTGCAAAAACAGGCAAGCAATAGGACACGTAAAATATTAGTTTTCTGTTTCCCATGCTGGAGTAGACATTCATGTTGACTTTCACAGTATCTCCCATTTTACACCTTTGCCTTCCCATGGGCTGGTGCTACGGGTTATCGGCTGGATCCTTGACCCAGCAGCCTGCTAATAAAGATGTGGAACTGATTTAAATATTTTAATTGGGGATCACGGGCTTTGTTTAACTCTTCAGTGTTCCTAGCCAACAGATTAATTTCTGCCATCTAGCCAGATCTCTATGCCGAAATGTGTGAATTTTCCACTGGTGTGTTTAACTTGCATTGCTCAATATTTCTGAGTTAACGCTAAGCAACAACTGCTTTGGGATCCTTGTCATCAGTTATTTATGAGGCATTTTCACAAGCATCTGTCTGTTCCCCTCCATCATCAAGGGAGGGAGGAAGAGGAAAACAACCTACTGGGACTAAGAGTCTCCGGATTTCCACCATCAAAGCAAACCAGAAGCTATAGCAAAGTCCAAAGTTGAAATAAAATGATCTGGGTTTCGATAAGGTGAATAATTTATCTTTCAGTAGTAGTAGCAAAGTTCAAACCCCTCCCAGTCCTGAAAAGAAACAGATGTAGAGGATGCAAAAAACATTGTGGAAGGTGACAGGAAAGTTCTCCAGAACTACTGTGGCTGGAGGCAGGAGACGTGTTGGGAGAAGGATGGACAGTGTGTTTCTGTGCAGCCTGTATTCATCTCCATGTGAAAGGGAGGCGTCACTGCTAATAGTTTAATCTTAATCTGCCTTTGATTCTGACCTTCTTGGGCAATTTGTGTTAACCAGAATTTATTTGTATCCTTTCTTTTTCAGGCCTTTCTTGAAGCAGCAAAGAATGTATTTTGTATTTGCTCATATGCTGACTTCTGTTTCCACGTGGCTGGCAATAATTCTCCTGATCTTTATCAGCCTTTTTCCAGAAATTCTTCTAATAGTTTTAAAAAATATAAAAGAGAAAAATCATCAGGTAAGGAACAAGATGATGTATTGCACAGTACTTTTAGGAAGACCTCTCTTACTCTTAAGCACCAGATGAACCTGTAACAGTACTGTGTACCACTCACACCTCGAGGAAGGCTTTCTAGAGTCTCATCTTGCTCTTACACATCCCAGAAATATCAAGAAGCTTGTCTAAAAATACCGCCTAGATCTGTAGCGAGGAGACACTCAACCTGTGCCTTTTCTTAGTTGCCTTCACCGGGTGGAAACCTGCCATCTCTTATAAAAGTACAGTAACCCTTTTCCAACCTGAACTGATCATCAAAGCCATCATATTATATCCTGAAAAAACCTGCTGGTTTTTATGTCAAAGAACACCCCTATGATGTTCCCCTTGGGTATGTCCTCAGGTGTCGGTGCAGGGGGAGCGGGGTCAGGTCTTGTCACGTCTGACCACCCTTTGTAACCGAGGGCTCATACCGTGGCAGTATCCTGCAGTGTCTGGCTCTCCTCGAAAGCAGTCTGGTTTCTTAACAGCTTTCCTGCGCTGCTGAGGAGCGGGGCTCGTTCTAGGAGCACAAACCATTTCCTCAAAGTTTTCTTTGTCCCTCCTGCAAACAGTGAATGCCAGCACTGCCGGGCTCATGACTCGCGCTGTGCCGAGACCACCCCCTGCCCCTTGCTCTCTGCTTGCCCAGAGGTGCTGAATATCCCCATAGCACCATTGTCCCCTCGGGCAGCCCCTGCTCACCCTGGCTGTGCCTCCACTGCTCCCTGCACCTCCCCTCCCTCCTGCAGCCCTTCTTTCCCCCTGCAATGTCAGCAAGTCCTGCCTCTGGTCAGCCCGTGGCCCTGGCCACTTCCCTTTGGGTCTGCAAGTCCTTAGGCAGCGGTAGGGCACAGCCAAAGGGCCAGGGGCCAGCACTGGGCTCACGGAGTCACCCACCGGCTGACAGCCAGCAGATGCTGGCAGCATGGGTTTGGGCAGGGTGGCTGACCAGTGCGTGGCTGGAGCCAGCCATCACTCTGCCCCAGCAGCGCGGCCGCAGAATCTGGACAGTGCAGAGGTGGCTTCTACCCTGCCAGCTGTGTCCTGGACCAGCACTGTGGTACCAGCAGACTGGTGCCGAGCTGGTATGAACGTGTCACGGGAAACCATGGGATGACCTTTCCAATACTGAGATTCAAAACAGGCTTCTCTCCTTGAAGCTATTCTGTCCCATGAGATTTCAGTGCACTTTCCTCACCTGGGATAACTTGTTATCTTTTGGTCCTTGTTTAAAAATTATGATTATCTGAATTAAAAATATTAAAATACATCTGATGAAGTAGTAAAGGTTTTCCTCTCCCATGACATTCCAAGTACAAGCTTGGTATATTATCAGTGAAGTAAAACGTGTTTGCAAGATGAAAAAAAAAAACCCAAACCATTTAAGTTGAAAGCAATAGTGGTGGTAAAAGAAGTATGGTTGAACTCTTTGAGGGTCCATGTAATTTCTTCTGATTAAGTACGATTTAATAGTTTCTAGCTTGACGCCCCTATTGAATAAGCTGGGAGCAAGTCACTCTCAGCTGCGAACATAGGACAGTTCAAGGACAGTGTCCTGTAAAGGTGACCTAGGGGTTTCCAAGTCCCAGTTCAACTCACCTGAGAGGTGACCCATTTTTGCCTTCAGCTGTTGGCCAGAAGATCCATCCCCCCATGCAATATTTGCTTTCAAGAGTGCTTTATATGCACTTAAAAAAAAGGTTCTTGTGAAGTCATTTAGGAAAGCAATGCAAGTGTCAACTAGAAAAGTCTCTTCATATGTGCATGGAAACTAAACGCAGGCTGAGCCGTATTTATATGTGCATTTTCAGTAAGAGCTTTCTAAAATGCCTGAAGCAGATACCAGCTCTAGAAGGCTGTGTTGGCAGGCAGACACCAAAGTCAGCCCCCCAATTTGTAAAACTATCTGGGACCAGATAGATGATGTCAAATCAAGACCCTTTTTGAAAATCTTGACCTTAATATTGGAAAAAAAATAAACATCAGTTTCCCAAGGGGAGCATTAAATGACAACCAAGATTAGGGACATTATTTAGGTGCCTGAACCCTCAACTTGGCAGCTGAGGTGTCCTCTGGAAGGGGAGGATGGACTGAGGGCAGGTTGGTGGGGGTTTGCCTTTGACCTCAATGGGACCAGGCTTCAGCCCAAGTTCCCTATAACACATCGGCTCTGCTCAATCTTTATTCAGTTTTCTGTGTGGAAATGTGTTTGGTTTTTTCTTTTTTTTTTTAACTGCAAGGCGCATTTGTGTTTTCCTTGGTTTCTGCCTTTCTCTTTCTTGTACTGCAATTTCTGTCTTTTGTGCTGTTGTGAACTAGGTAACGAAGCGCCTTCCTTCCTCAGGAACATCCACTATCTTCATGCTTTCTCAAACTTCCAGCAATCACAGCTTTTCTTGGAGTGAATAAGGTGATTTCCTTTCCGAGTCGCTATGTGTTGCTTGCTTTACTGCTTTTTTCCTCCTCCTGATGCCTAACTCCTGAAAACCCCTGGTTAGATTGGCTCACCCACCCAAACCCTGCTTTTTTTCCCCTCCTCTTCCTTTAATTTAAATCTTCTGCTTAAATATTTCATCTGTCACTTCTCCTTCGGTCTCCTGCTGCACCTCAGGTGGGTGAGCTGGTCGTGCCCAGGATGTCCAAGTGAGGTGGATGTGGCCGATGCTGGTTATGGTCTCCTTCCCTGCTGTGGTTTTTTGTGTTAGTGGACTAGATACTCACTTCTCTAAAGCGTGGGACAAAGTGGACTCGATTTTGATCATCCTCAGGATGACTTGGCAAATGGCTCAGGCTTGTTTGGTCTTGGAGGAGCTCCCCAAGTGCCTGTCTTACCCAGATGATCCCACTTGTTAGTGCTACCGTTGCTGTTTGTACAAGTGAATAGCCTGCTGTACTCAACCCTCACAACAAGGGATGGTCTTGGACTCTGACTGGGGGGATGGTGGGTCTGCCCCACAGCAAAGTGCCTTGAAAACAGATCCCAAGCATTGGGTTTCACTGCAGATCCCCACTATTACTCAGTATTTTAAAAATACCAGTTATGAGATCAGGGATGGTTTCCTCCTCCCTCGAAGGTACCTGTATCATAATCCCCCAAGCCTGAAGTTAACCGTTTCAGGAAGCAGGACTAATTTCTGAATACTCCCCATGCCTCTTGTGCTGCAAAACCCAGCCAGTGTTCATCCCCGTGGTATTTAGGGAGCAGGTATTGCTACATCCCTTACAAGGTGACTTAGCTGTAAAAGGGTGTGTGTGTCTCTTACATTGTTTGACTGTTAGACAGGGCCAAGTGTCGCATGTTCTACAAGTCTCTTTGCCTCGCTGTTGCAGAGCAGCAGGAAGGCACGTGATTCGTTGTCGGCCAGACCTTCTGTCAGACCACTTCTTTTAAGAACATTCTCAGATGAGTCTAATGTGTTGTAACAGGTACCCTGTCTGAAGGAGTGGTGATGGTTTTAGAAGGCATCGATTAACCCAATGTAACCCTCCAAATCAATTAAACTGGTTCTTGTAATACTCTTGACTGTCGGTGTGGGGCACCTGTCCTTGTAGAATGGAGATGCAATGCCTGGGATGCATTTTAATTGGGGGATGTTGTCCCATCCGACCTCTTCAGAATCCCATTATGTGTACAGATCCTCTCACACTGAAACATCTTGTGGCTCAAACTGAGGTATTTTGCAATATGTAAAAAAAACCTTTCAATAGATCTGATATTTTAGTCTAACATTAACAGAAAATTTAATCTGTCAATGCAGTCAGTGAATCGTGCTGGCAGCGGTTATAAAAGCTGACACTGATGTATTTCCAGTGGATCTCGGCTGTTAAAATGATTCCAGTATTGCATCTGAATTGTACCAAAATCCCTTTTTCCCAGGGTGCATGCTGTTCTGTCAGGTAGAAATAAGTATGTTTTAATTCACCTGCGTAGATGGAAACTAAACTTGTCTGTGTACGTCAACACGCGGTACGGCAGACGCGATCCGTGTCTGTATGCGTACACACACACGGAGCATCCTAGTACAAGTTTACTTGATTTTAAACACTGTAGTAAGCCAATAGCAGAATAAAAAAGTGCCAAATTGAGTTCACAGCTTCACTTGTAGTGAGCTGTTACATTGTTGTGGTATCTGCTGCAAATATCAAACTGCCAGTTTTCTGCAGATCTCTCCTACCTTTGCACCAATACCTGCTTCTAAAGAAATGGGTTTATTCGGAGGTGCCAGAGCTCCAGATGTATCTGGCATAAAACTGGGTTTCTGCTTGCCCGGGCATCGCTGGTGAGCCGAGCAACCGTGCCTTCCCCGCAGACATTAGGTGGTGCTCTCCACTGCCTTTTACTGGTGCAGACTGGTGCGGGAGGCGGCTGCGCTAGGACAGAATGGGAGCCGCAGGGGATGGCGAGGCAGATGCTGCTTTTAGACTTTATACAGTATTTTGCAGATTGTGCAAATCAATTTACCGTCTTATTGCTGGGTTGTGAATGACATTTGGCACTTTTATCATGAGCTAATCATTCTTCTTCTTTTATAAAATGTTAAGTATTTTTTCTAAAAATAACAGAGAAGAAATCTTTCTGAGTTTAAGAATGTAACAATTGCAACACGTGCGTTTTCCTTCTGATTTTTGCAGACTGGCCCCTTTGATCTGCCCATGTTAGTCTCATACAAACGTATAGAGAATGGTTACGTGAAGACTGAAGATGCTGTTCCTAACGTGGCAGAGAGATATCCTCTCAGGATACTGTGAAGTGCTCCCCACAAACACTGCAATTTGTCATGCTGTGGGAAAAACCCACGGTTTTAACCTAACAGTTCTCTGTAACATTACCAAGTACAGTAAGCGGCCACACTGACAAAGCAGTAGCCAGGATACTGGCCCCACCGTACCTGTTTGTCTTTGGGCTTGAGGCTTCCCCACTCCAAAAAAAAAAAAAAAAAATTCTGCCAAATTCTATGTCATTGGAGGCTGAGGAAGCATCTTCAGGAATTCATCCAACACAGCATGAATTGGAGTGCAAGAGCAATGCCAGCCCCATTTCACACTTCTACCCACTGCAGATCTGGCCGAGAGCAGCAGGGAGCTGCTGAAGTCTCTTGCTCTGCCTGACCAAAGAAGTAGCACAGACTTTAAACCTACTAACAGCCCCCTCGGTCTCCTGAAGGCACTGGGAAAGCCTGCTCCTCTCACGCAGAAGCTGGATGTAGCCCTGGGATCATCTCTTCTGGGGCTGCAGCCCCTTGGTGGGGGCTGCCCACTCCCAGCAATGGGTTGCCAGATGCGCGTGGCAGAAATACTTGAAAATTTGAGTGAAACCTTCATCGACGGTGTGAAGCATCCAGTTGCATATCCCTCCTCTGGAAGCGATCTGTGGTCCGTACACAGCAGATGTATCTCTGAGGAGACCCGCGGTGCTGGGAAGCACCTGAGCATCCTCCTGCGGCCGGTTTGCTGATGGGTTTATTCCTGATGGAGGGTGAAGGAAAGGCCACTTTCCCTCATGTTGGGCTGTTGGTGATGGAAGGAGGCTTTCATGGGGGAGGTAAGATTCTAAAACGTTGGGCTGTGCCAGACTTTGAGCCGTTTTGCCCGGGCTGCTGTGGTTGTGCTTGTGTTACTGCACTGTGCAGTTGCTTCAACACTTTAAAGGCCTGAGTGACGATACGGTCCATGGGTGATCCCTGGGACACGGGCTGTGCCTGTAAACCTGCAGGCATATGAAACTGCATCTTGAGTTATTTGCACTAAGAAAAAAAACTGGTTTGAAAATAAAAGGAATACAAGAACCTGATTTCATTTTACTTTTTACTTGGGTTTTAAATCGGCATGTTCTTTTGAAATCAACCTGTACTATGGTTGTGGGGACTCTTCTTTTTAGGTTGTGCACAGCAGAAGTGAGATGCCTGACTCTCAATAGTATTTTTTTTTTTTCCCTCTGATACTTCATATGTGGAAAAAGCAGCTTTTTTTGTTGCAGTAAGTCATAAGCAGTGATGGAGCAGCCTGTTGCGTGTGATGGTCCCTCCTCGTGCTGCCTGCTCTGGCCCCGGCGCTCTGCAGAGTGGTGCAGAGGAACCACTGTGACAAGCGTTTGAGTCTCATTTCAGCAGTAGCTGCGGCTGGCTTTGGCTCCTGCTTGCTCAGGCTTTTTTTCAAGTGCAAAGAATCAACAATTTGGGACTACGTGAACATTCCTTCCATCAAATTTCACCAACAGCGGACTACTCATTTTGGAAGAATCAGTCTGGCTGCTGCCCCTGAGGTCCATCTTCGCCTCTGCTGGAAGCAGGATGCGGGTCAGCTGCCAGCAAATTCTGGTGTATGGCATAAGGACGTTGCAACAGGCTCTGCCTGAGCGGGAGAGGGCTGTGCTGAGACCCTACAGCTGGGGGCTGCTCTCCTGTCACCCACAAGGGAGGGGACCTACGGACAGGACCGCTGTATTATACACGCTGCACTGGCCTCAACGCAAGTGGTGTTTGTTAGCACCGTGTTAGCAACCGCGGCTCGACTCCTTGCTGCATGCAAGTAAGGAGCTGCACTTCCAGCATGTCTCCCATGGGCAAAGCTTTTTTTTCTTCTTTTTTTTCCTTTTCCTAGCTCATTTCATGGACACAGAATTCAACTTGCAGACCTTGTCCCATTCTCAACTTTTCTTGCTAAAATGTGGTGCCTACAGATCAAGTATGCGATGGATCCAACGAAGATATGCTCTCTATGCCAAATCTAACCTTTCTCCTTAAATACACAGTTGCTGACTTTTGTTTACATAACCTTTAAAAGGCGGGTGCTGAAACGCCTGATTCCTGTGATTCAAAACCATTCCAAGCCTGGATGGTCCCAAGCCTGACGCCTTGCTTCTCGCTCTGTTTTGTGTTGTTCCTAGGGTCAAAGTCTGTTCCCATGAAATTCAGCTGGAGGTTTTGCTGGTGGTTAGTGGGAACAGAGCGAAGCTTGCCGTGTATGTGTGAACTGTCTGAATAAAGCCACTCAAACGGGCTGATTTCTGCAGCCTGTTTTAAGATGGAGCCTTCTATGAACCAAAGCTTTCTCTTCCCATTTCCAAGTGTCCTGTCTCGGGATGGAGCAAGCCATTGCCGTAGCTGTGCGTTCAAACCCAAGGCGCCTGTGCTGAAAAGTGAGGCGGAATTAATGTGAAGTGTCTTGAAGAGCAGCTCTTTGGGGAAAAGGCAGGTTTTCTTGGGCTTGGGTCTTCAGCTAGTGCACTGGTGGTATGCTGGGGCTGCCGGGCTGCCCTGGACCTGCAGAAGAGCTGATCCTCGTCATTCAGCAATGGCAGACGTGAAATTGCTGCTGCTTGTGAGATCAGGGGAAACAGGAGACTCCATCTGGGGTTAGAGAAGGGAAGAAAAAGTGGTGATGGTAACTGTAAGCGGGATGCCGAGGCGGCGGTAACCCGACAGTGATGCTGGGCGTGTTGTCCACGTACCGTAATAGACGCTGCACTGTTGGAATGCTCCACAGTGAGCGAAAAGGTCAGTACAGGCTTTTCGGTGGAAAAACTTGAAGGAAAAAAGGCTGGGGTTTTTCATAACAATTCGTTTAATCACTGGCTTGAAAGATAAGAAAAGTAATTAAGATTCCCTCTAAAACTGTTAGGTGATAACAGAGGAACTCGGTGTAGTCATAGCTACTTCTCAAAAACTAATCCTAATAGCTATGAGAATATTATAAATGACTTGGAATTGTTTGAAAGCTTAAAATTGAATTTGTATGCACACAGATGAAAAACTTACCTAATACTGCACCATTTATCCCATTTCCCAGCTGTGGATTTTTTTTTTTTAAACCATGTAGTTTCTAGGAAGTGTAAATTATCTACAGGCAACGAGAAGATACATTTTCAGCTTCCTGCAAAAAGAAAAAAGAGGACTGCAACCTTACATTTTTTTCACTTAAATGCAATTTTATACTTTTATGTTGCTTTATATAAAGGAAATTGAATGTGAATGTTACCTTTTATGAATGCAACTTGCTCTTTTTTCATTACAGAAACTTTTGTTTGAAGTAATCAATAAACTTTGGTATGTTGTTCTGATTAATATATATTTGGTGTCTGTCTTGTTTCCTTGGATGCTCCTGGGTAATGGTTTATAACCAGGGCAGTACTGGGGAACCATCATCAGCTTTTTCCCTGGAGGGTAGATGATGTCATGCTCGGTTCTCTGATGTGGAGCAGCATTTGCCTAAGGAAATACCAGTTGGTTCTCGTGTATTTTTACTTTTCCAGCAAGGTATTAGCAAATCTGCTGGTAACAGCTGCTGCACGAGGCAGGTCTATGTGCTCTAAACCTATTTCCCTCAAAAATAATGTCAAGTTTAGAAAGTGAGTCCTATGAATAAATTGATGTAGCTTTGTAAAAGAGTTGAATTCAGAGTTTTAGGAAGCGGGTGGAAAAAAAAGCAGGTCCGTGTGCCTGATTTCTTAGTGCTGCTCAGGGGTTCTGTGTGTCGTGGCTACCTGGAATAAATGAGCATTTTGTAGTTCAAAGAGCAGAAGCACACAAATGAGGATTATTCTGTGGTTTGTAAAGTGCCTGAACAGCAATACAAGGATACTGTTAAAGCAAGACGCAGGGTTTGAGGAGGAAAAATATGAAGGGTTTTTTGTTTGGTTTTTTTTTTTAAGGACATGAGTCTGATTCAAACCGAAATGTTTGTAATGAAAAACTGACAGTTTGAAAAATTCTGTTTTGGCTGCTTTGGTTTCTCCAGCTCCCATCAGCCACCAGAGGACAGATGGCCGTGCTATTTAAAACAAACTATAACCTTTAAGAAGCAGCTTGTACTATTGGAAACCAGATCCACACATTGAGAGACTTAATAGTCCAAGTGAGTGATAGTGAAAATCATCTGAGGAGCTAGAAGGGGTTTTACTCTGAGCTGGCTGATAGGCCAAAAGTAGTAAATGTAAGCGATGGGAGGCAGCCGCGGGTCACCGGCCATTTCAGAAAGCACCAGATTAGCATTTAAAACACCCATGTAGCCCTTCGGATTAGAAAGGAGAAGCAACATCAGGTTGTGAGGTGGTTTTTAACAAGGACAGCATTTTTTGTTAAAGGTCAGGCTGTGGCATGTGAGGGCTCTTGGCACGCAGAGGGGTCGTGGTGTCCCTGTCCCTCCCTGTTGCCCTGCAGCCGCTGCAGGAGATGTGACCGCAGTGTCCTCGCTGCTGGGATTGGGGTTGGCTTGGTAAATCTCAGGTCTGGGGATAATCTGCTAAGCTGGAAAACACGCTGTGGCCTGGAGAAAGGCGTGTGTGCACCTGCCTGTGCGTGCCCTTCCAAATCCAGGGGTTGTAACAGAAAATAAGGCAGGTCTGACCGACAGACAGAAAAAGCGAGAGCAGGAGAGTGGCGTCTTTCTCGTCTCCACCTTGACATCGTAGGTGATGTAAAATCCTGGTCCTGTTAAAATCAGTGCAGGCTTAACTGGCTTTGGTGGGGCCGGGATTTCTGCTGGGCTGTGGAAACTCTGCCCCTCCTGGACCAGCCTGGAAAGAGCCCGTGCCAGATGTGCCCCAGGATTGGGGGTGATGCTGCCTCGTGCAAGTGAAATCCTCCTAAACCCCTGTTTATGAAAGCCAATCAGAGCTTAATTACTCTCCTGCACATGTACTTTGATGTTGCTGTGCTTACTCCAGAGGTGAGCAATTCCCTTCAACATTGGTTTCACTCCAAACTCCCTTTAGCCAGCTCTGTTTTTCCTGTTCTTGGCACCACCCTAAAAAAAAAAAAAAATCAAAGCCTTTCTGTCCCGTTTTGCCCATTGGAGGTTGGGCATGAAAGACCAAGCGGCTGCTCCCCTTCGCAGCTGGGGCGCAGGGGCTAAGCAGGGGGCACAGAGCAGACGTGCAGGCGAGGAGAGGATTAGTGGAGGCGTTGTCTGTGAAAGCTGATGGGGCTAACGTGACGGCGTGGGGCAAAGGTGTTTGCAGCAGCCTCCCAAGTGGTGTAGCAGGAAAAATGGGATTGGGGGCAAGCCAGGGAAAAACACGGCAAGAGGTGAGCCCTGGAGTGGTGAAAGCGGGGATGTATCCTGGAGGAATTATCTGGTACCTCCAGGACTGTGTGAGAGCTGGGACAGAGGGTGTTGAGTTAAATTACCCTATTTAACAAGAAAGTCTTTTCCCGAGCAACTGTTCAAGGAAGGGGCTTTCTGAAGGAGCGACTAGGAGATGGGATGGATGAGCTGATGGTGACAGATGGGCGTTTACCAAGACACTTCTAGAAGCCTCTAACCGCGTGATACCTCCAGCAATGCGGTGGGGCTGGAGCAGCCACAGCCAGACTCGCCGCTCAGCCCTTACGTTCTGTGCAGTCCCACGATGAAGAATGAAAGCAGCAGCTTTGGGAAGGTGCAGAAATGAAAGCCCTGTCTTCTCCAAATGATAACAAAAATAAATGCTGGGGAGAAATAGCTGGTCTAATTATTCAGATCAAAATTCAGTCTCAAAAGGTGATCGCATCACTGTGAGGCCTCGGATGTCTGGGGTTGTATTTTTGAGGGGTGATTTCTAAAAACCAAATAATGGCACCAGTCCCCGCAAAAACTTCTAGCCTTTGTCTGGAAATAAAAGAGAAAGAAAAGATAATGGAAGAGGGTTCTGAATTCTGTTTGAGGGGTTTTTTTGCCTAACCTCTCATCTGGAATTCATGAATTTAGTAGGAATTCTCCCCACACCTTCTCCCTAAGGGTGAAGGTGCTGCCAGAGCTGGCAAGATTTTCCCCAGCTCTCTGAAAGCGCTCTTTCCCTTCCCACACAGATGTGTGCGTGCCACTCGCAGAGCGCTGAACGTGGCGACGTGGGAAAACCCTCAAAAAGAAATAGCCATGTTTTGGGCACAAATTGTTTCCTTTTTATCTGTCTCCATGTTCCCTCTGTCTCAGCTTCTCGCTCCTCGGGCAGGCAGAGAGTACCACTCATCGCTGGAAGGGGCAGACGTGCCGAGCAGCTTCTGCCAGCGTAAAATACGAGAAGCTGGACGGTGCCTCTGCTGGGTGCGTTGCTGGAACAGCTGGTTATTTATTGTGGAATGCCCAAAAGGAGGAAGCGTAAGCAGCCAGGTTTCCAAAACAGGAATCTTTGTGGCTGTACCGGCTTGTAAGGGAACGCCGGTATGGAAAAGCTGTGACAATTAATCCTTCAGTTTGAGCCAACACAGCTTTTCCGTGCCGAGAACTGAGGTGGTGCTGCATTGGCTGGAGGAGGTGCAGCGCTGGGATGGGCAGGATTCCCGCCGGCATCCATTCCTAGCCCACCCAGGGCTGGGGCTGGGCGCACTGGCTGCAAAGACCTGATCATTTTGTCTTAACCATTTTGTCTTCAGAGAGCGAGAAATGGATGGGTTGCCGAAGTTGAGGGCTGACATGTCTCTATCACCCACCGGATAGCTTTAGTTTTCCCGAAGCTGGAGTTAGGCGTGGGTAGGTATCGCTCAGCAGTGGTGAGTCTGGGGTGACATCAGGGCATCCCCTGTGCAGCAGGAGAGCAGAAAAGAGACTTTCAGCACTTGGATAGGCCTCATTTCTGCAGGAGCTGCTGCAGTTTAGGGAAAACAGCATTGCTGCGATAAGAATACGGACGGAATGCGGCATGGCTGTCTCTCCATCCTTGTGGCCTTGCATATGGCTATTCTATAACCACTTTTTTTGCCTGGATTTTTTGGTGAGGAGCAGCTCATGAACTGTCCCTGTCACATAAAACATGCTTTATGACCAGACAGAAAATTGTCTATGCAAACTGTTTCAGAGGATCTGCTGTGTAACGAACGAGGAGCACTGATTGAATGGTTAGTTTTTCCTTGAAAAAATCTGTATCAGTGTAAGAAGGGACATGGTCTACCAAAAGAAGGTGGTTTCCATCCTACCGTTGCCAGACCGTGGGTCCTAAATTAATAGCCCTGACTGCCGAAGTGTTGGAAAAAGGCTGCTATTACAGCAAGGAGCATAATGAGAAGGTTGGTTTAGAAAAACAGGAACATCCACTTCTCTGTTCTGCTTTCCTGGGCAGCTCGGGCTCCTGTTGGGAACGAGCTGGCACCGTTTGAACCTCAGCACTGGGGCACTGAGGCTTGGTGGGTCAGGCCGGCGCTGAGCTTAGAGCTCTGAGCAGCTTTGGCTATAGCGTGGCTTAATGCGGTTCTCATACAGCGTTCAAGGAATTTGCTAGAACGCTGCATGCAGAGGATGAAAACCCTTTTTTTTTTTTTCCCTCAGGGAAGTCCTATAGGCACTGAGGTGGAGAGCGGCTCTGGCTGCAGGGTGGTGTGCTGGGGGGACGCGGTAAATTAAAAAAAAAAAAGAAGGAAAATAAGGAGTAAAAGGAAAAAAACCGGGGGGGTGGGGGAGAAAAGGAAACGGGGAAAAAGGGGAGGAAAAGGCAGCGAGCGAAGCAGGCGGCGGGCGCCGCGGAGCCGAGGCGCGGGGTCGCCGGGGCTGCGGCGCGGGCAAGGGGCGGCCGCCGGGGCGGTGCGGAGGGCGGGCAGGGGGCGGGCGGAGGAGGCGGTGGCGGCGGCCGCCCGCCCGCTTCCCCCGGCCCCGCCTCGGCGGCCGCGCGGGCCCGGGGCGGCGGAGCGCTGCCGGCGGCGGAGCGCTGCCGCGGGGCATGGCCCTGGCCGCGGCCGGTCCCCCGCCGGGGGGCACCTCGGCGGGGGAGATGGAGCGGTACTACTGCCTGCTGCGGGCCGCCGCGCTGCTGGAGGCCGCCGCCGCCGCCGGTGAGTCCCGGGGGGCTGCCGGAGCCCGAGGGGCCGGGGCGGGTGTCGCGGGTGTCCGGGGCGGCGGGGGCGGCCGGGGACCCCGCAGGTCGAAGGGCTTTCCCCGGACATCCCTGTCCCTCCGGGGAAAGGAGCCTGGCTCCCGGCTCGCCTCGTTAATGCAGGCGGTGCCAGCCCGGCCGGGAGCGCGGCAGACCGGCGCCGGGGCAGGGGCAGCCCACCGGGGAGCGGCTCCTCGCCGGCCGACCGCCGGGGCTGAGTGGCGGCTGCGGAGCCAGGTGCGAAGGCGAGGGGGGCAGACGGGTCGCCCGTCTGCCTGGGAAGCCGCTGGGAGGGTTTGCTGAGCGAGGGTTGTGGAGGACTCCGGGTGTTACTTGTTTTGATGGGTTGCAGGACCGTGGAACCGTTTAAGTTAAAAAAGACCTTTAAGATCGTGGTGTAGAATGGCCTTGGCTGTTAAGGGGAACCTGTTTCACATTGTGCTGCTGCCATGTCCTCCTTGTTCCTGGAATGCGTTGCTCAAAATGTGTTTTGAGGAAAGGCGATTGGGTTTGGTGAGCAGAAGGGTCTTTGCCGGTGCCGGTTTCCTTCTCAGATCCCCCATGGCCGGAACTCAAGAAGTCTCCCCTGGGAAGTTGCATCTTAGCCTGAGGTCTGTGATGTGCCCTTTCCCGGTTTCTGAAGTAGAAAAGCAGTAGATGGGTGTAAAGCGTCTGTCCCTGTCAGACACCCCCTCTTCCCTCCCTCATCCCTCGGTCTTTACACATCGCTTCATCCCAGGCTGTGCCGGGGACCGCACAGGGTTGTGATGATGCCGCTGTGGTTATATGGCTGCCCACCCTTAACGTGAGAAGCAAAAGCAATCTGATCCCTCATCCTCAGGCTGTGAGCTGCTCTGTGCCTCAGCCATGCTTCCTTGGATGGACAGTGATCTGCTCCCAAACTGCGCGGAGCCCTGGCTTTGCTGTTGTTTTGTTTTCTTGTGGGGAGAACAGTGGGTTTTTGCCCAGAGGTCTTTCATAACCCAGGAGAGGTAGCGGCATCTTGGGTGACTCCGGCCCCGCTCGAGGATGGGTACCTTGTCAGGAGGCGAGGGCACTCATCATGCCTTGTTTGTACACAGCTGGCAGAGCGCTGGGAGCCGTGCCGGGCACGGGAAAGACACGCTGACCCCAAAAACACTTCCAGTCTATTCCAGTTCCCTTGACCTCTTTGCAAAGCACTGTTTGGGGTGTGGGAGGAATTTATCAGGGGGTAAGTCACAGGTGAGGACTTTACCAAGGTGCCACCTGCTTCTCAGGAGCTGTTTGTGTACGTGGCGTTCTGGGATGGTGCCCACCACAGCCCCTTCTGCTCTGCTGTGGGCTGTCCTGCCCGCCGGACCCGTGCTGACCAGTTAATTTGCCCACACCCTGCAGATGGGGTGGGAAAATGTCGGCAGGGGTGATGGCTGTCAGTTAGCAAAGGATGCTACTTGAACGGGTGCGATTACAAAAAAGTCCGATCCTCCTTGCGTTAGTGTCGGTGACAAAACGCCCATGCTGCACGAACAGGAGCTGGGTGACACTGGGGTAGGGACGCAGATGGTGGATGTTTTCTATGGGTGGTGCAATGGAAACCAGGTGGAAGGGGGTTTCTCGTGAGCATGAGCCCTACCTTCGAACCAGCTCCTAGCAGATGACCTTTGTGTAATGCTCATGCAAAATCAATCAATCTCCACAAAGGCACGCTTGTGAGGCTATAGCTGCAGGATCTGGACACATGATTTGGCATCTACACAGATTCTTAAAATGAGATATTGAAAAAGATAGGAAGTTGAGTAAGGTTCCTCAAAATCATGAGATTAAAAATAAATCAGAAAGTTTTTTTTTCTCATCACTGGTTTCTGAGCATTCAGCCTGATCTGGACCATGTTTTAACCATTTCCCTTCACACATTCGTGCTGGGAACTTGTTGGTCGTTTCTAGTAGAAGATGATGTTTCCCTGGATATGCCCCCAGTGAAACATAAGCCTACATACATCCCCTTCTCATCTCTCAAATGGCTTGGGCTTCCTCGGAGAGCTGCATGAACACAGAGCCAGCAGCCTCCGAAAGCTCTGTGCTGCCGTTGGCCCAGACCCCTTTGGGTGGACCACAAAGGAGTAGTAGTCTGGGAGCAGTCAGTAGTATGTGGGATGTGCTTCCTCTCCCTACATCACATTTGCTACCAGTGCGGTTTGATGGTTTATCATTCATTTACCAGGACAAAAATGAAGTGACAGCAGGGCTGTGTGGGAGGGAAGCAACTGAAGTGTAAAGTATGGTGGGGGAAAGAAAGAGTCTTCCAAAGCGCTGTCTTTGCCACCGAAGTGGAGGATGCTTGGAGACACGGAGCTTCACCTGTGTGCCTGGAGATGGGGAGTTCAGAGCTTGGGTATTGCCACTGGTTGTGGTTGTGGTAGGAGCCTTTCGTTGACGTCAGTTTTGGCAGGTAGGACTTGCAAGGAAATCCTGGAGCCGCAAGCCAGGGGAGTGCCCTCAACCTCGTCCTGTGAGAGTGGTTGTTTCAGCACATGTGATGGGCACAGCTCTGGTCCCACGTTCCTCAACTTGCTCTGCTGCCAAAACCTCAATCATCTGATCTGCCAGCTTCCCCAGCACACTGGAATTGCAGACCATTGCCAGACTGGGAGCAGAGGAACAGCAGCCTGAGGAGCTGGGGTGGAAGTGGCTGGCTGGGGCTGCCCTGTCTTCCGAATCCCTTTTCCTTCCAGGCCTTGGTTTTACAGCAGGGCTGTGTCAGGAGCTCCCGGCGCAGAGTTGTTCCCTGGGGACCCACGTTGGCTGAGCCGTCCTCCAGGTGCGGTTGTCCATCTGCTGCTCTGTGTGTCTGTCCGAGGGCTGGGTGGTGTGAGACAGACAGTGAGGGCCAGCGTTCTCCTCCCCACCTCACTGTGCAGGCTGCTGCCCTTCTCCTGCTGCAGGAAAGCCGTTCACTGGACTGGGACATGTGCTTTTGTTCGACAGTGGAGTGCCAGAACTGAGCGTTTCCATTTTCAACTCAGGAAAAATTGGGTTTAGTTTCCCTCGCTGTGCAGCCGAGTTTCCAGGTGGGAATCTGGCTGTACGAGCTAGTTTTGTAGCTGTAGGGGCGGTGACAGCAAATAAATTGTTCCAGTGACTTCAGTGAGGTTAATCCCAGGTACCTGGGCAGGTAATGGGACGAGGATTTGCTGCTGTTCCATCTCCCAGCAGTTCCGTTGTGCACCAAGCTGGAGTTTGGCTTGAAAAAAGCAACACTCACGTAGTCTTAAGTGATGGTGGGAAAGTAATTGATGTGCGTGTGCTTTTGTTTGGTTTGGAAGTCTTTTGTGCTGTGGTTTGGAGGCTGATGGTGTTGGCTGGGAAAGCGTGTTCCGGTGGCAGATGCTAAGGCAGATGCGAAGGCGCCCGGTGCTGGTGTGTGAACACCAGCAAACTTTTTCCTGTGTCTCCCCGAAGGGAAGAGTGACTGAAATTGGAAACGGGAGAAAATTAAAAGTACATTGGAGGTCCTAAGGATTAGAAATGCAAGAAGCGAGATTTTCTCAACTCCCACACTGCGTTTGAATCTGCAGAGGTGGGTGTTGAGAAACTTTCCTTACGTTTCTTGCGATAGATGTAGATTCATGAATAGTTGAGCTGGCTTTTATCTTCCCCAATTTTTTCTTAGTTTGAGGTGATACGAGAAGATAGTTCTTCTGATTGGATGTGAAAACATCAGAGCATGCAGTATTTTGTTCCTTTCATTAGTGGCTTAGCCACAGCAATAACAGGACAGAACCCGTGAGCCTTGTTGCCATTTAATTTACTTTGGCTTCACCTTTTCTGAGCAAAGCTTCCACACTTTTCCAGCTATTAAATCTAAATTACAAGAGATTCTTGCCCCCCCTGCTTCCCCCCAAAAAAAGCTCCATGGATCCCAGCACACAGGGGCACCCCAGACCTTTTAACTTCCCCTGAGCATCTTCCTCCTCACTGGCAGCACGGCTCAGCCCCGGCTCCCAGGGACCCTTCTGCTCACTCCAGCTCCCAAAACTGTATTGGAAGATGACATTCCCATGAACATGGGATGAATGGCTGCACCTCATCTGGGATCCTTAGCTGGCTGCACCTCATCCTCCGCCAGCGATGACCCATGGTCAGCAGGAACGAGGTTGTGCCGGTTTTGTGTGCCACACAGAGTGAGCGACCCTGGCTGTGCCGCACTGGTGCCCTGGGCTCTTTCGCAGTCAATGTTTCCCGGCTGGAGGTTGCTGGAGGGATGCCCAGGAGCAGGAGGCTCCTACCCTGGGGCTTGCAGGCTCGGCCGTGGGACCCGATCCAGGGTCACTCTGCACACGCCTGGATGTGGTGCCATCCGATCCCTCTTCAGCCCATCGGCTCCATCGGTGGTGATTCAGCCTGTCCCGTGAGGGCGTTCCTCTGTGGGACGTGCACGCTGCCTGCGTGATGGTCCACAAGCCTGGACTGTGCTGAGTTCACGTTTTCCCCTGTTTCTTATCTTTCTTTTCTTTCACAGCATTTTCTTTTATATTTTTACTCTTACCCTCAGTGTATATACACCTAAGCCCTTTGAAAAGGTCATTCTAGTTTTTCAGAAGCTTCACTTTTTTTTAGCTGTATGGTTTCTTAGCCGAGCACACTCCCAGGTTTGGGTGATGATGGGGTGTGTCTGCGCTGAAGCATCGACTGCAGATAAGTCCCGGAAAGCCTCGGCGGAGAAGCACAGCCACTGGGTCAGAAGAGAGGACCATCTGGTGCCGTATCCTGCCTCCTACGCTGTGCCGGAGCAGGTGCTTGGGGAAAAGTAAACGAAAGAACTTGCAAACAGAGTGAGCCTTTCCTTAAAATATCCTCCCTGGTCTGACAAAGGATAATTTAAACAGTCATTGAACCAGGCACGGTGACCAACCCATCACACCTAGTGTTGGACTAACCCTCCCAGGGCTTTCCATGGCCTTTTTGAATCCCTGGGTGTTTTGATGTGTTCCTGCCTGACATGACTGCCTCAGTTTCCCATCTGTGACACGAGATGATGCTCCTGGTGAAGTTTAAAGAACGATTTTCGCTGGGGCATGCTCACACATGGACAGTACTGTGGTGATTTGGGAAGAGAGGTCTGTGTTTGTGCCCACGTGGGCAAGGGTAGTGGCTCTACTGGGGAGCTGGTGCTGGTGGCTGTCCCAGATTTACCGAGAGATTCACGTGTGGCAGGTGGAGGTTTTCTGTCAGGCTGTTGGCGGAACTGGCTTGAGAAGCCCCCTCATCTTTCTTGGGATCAATGCATCACATCTTCCAGAAAAACAGGCATTGATAGACCTAATCTAATTGCTCATCTTCCCCTCCAAATGCAGACCTGGTTTTGACTGGCTGCAGTTCTGACGCAGGTGCCTGCGGGCTGAGCCCAAGGCTCGGGGGGATGCAGATGCTCCCATGCAGCCCCTGGCCGCAGCGGGGTGCGAGCTGTCCCCACAGGCGGGGAACACACAAAGGGGTTTGCAGCAGTTGAGGGTGTTACTGAAACTCTCTGCTATAAATATTTTAATGGGTCTTTTGTGTCGCTCGCTTGGCACAGGTAATGGCTGCACCACCTGCAATTACAAACTGTCGAATGGGCCAGGTTTTAGTGCAGCAGCAGAAATCTTTGTTCTTACACCGAGATGGCTAAAAAGGTGAATTTGCTGTGTGGCTCCCCTGGACAGCAACGGGGCCTCGCCTTTGCCACGGGTACCCCTGGCAACAAGAGTGTATATGTGTCAGGGCAGGATGCATGAGCTGCTGGACGTGGTTTTGGTGTGTACGAGGGTGTGTGCAGCTCAGAGCTGCTGTTAGAAGTGACTAATGATTACAAGTATAGCTCTGCGATGTACCTGAGATCACGTGCAGAAGAGGACCACAGCGGCTCTTGCGCTTGGCGCAATGAACTCTCTAAGCTTCTTTAGCAGCTGAACTTCTCGGGTGTGGGGAGAAGGAAAATTGTTTGATGCAGGGTGTGCTTTGCTGCAGGGTTTTCCTCACATGGGGAAGGGATCCCCACCGGTCTAAATCTGGCCTCAGCTATAAAGGTGTGATTGCAGCATGAGACTATTAACCCGCATCTCTGGATGACTTTGGTGGAACCATGTAGAAATGTCTCTTATTAGTGGGCCCCTCTGCTTTTCTGCCCTACAAATCTTTAGAAGTCCTTGGTGTGGGACCTGCGAGCCTCTGCGAGCCAGCGTGCTGCAAACTCACTTGTAGGGCAAAATGATCCCTTGGCCTCAGGTCCCCAGGGAGGAAGCCACCAAATCCTGGCTGGTGGACTTCATGGCTGATACCAAGACAGCCAGTTCTTTGGTGCCTCCAGAAACCAGTTCTGTGAGCTGTAGAGACCTTTTCTTACCCAGCTGTCCAGGTGAGTCCAACACCAACCAATGGTTAGTTCAGCAGGCTTTTGAACACCTGGCCTTCGGTGCCAGCTCTCGCCACAACCCATACAGACATGAACACCTACATCAGCCCGATGGGTGGGGACTGTTGGGGTCTTTTCTGTTCTTGTCACCAGACATGGTCTTGGCCCCTTGCTAACGCCATGTCCTGCTGGCACTTGTGCCTGTTCCCATTTCCAAATGAGGAACTGAAGCCACAGGAGACGCGATTTGCTCCTGGCTACCAAAGAGTTTAGTCTCAAAGCATCCTCAGGACTTTGGCTCTGCTCAGACCAGGTCCTATAAATAAGTTTTGGTGAACACAGCAGGCCTTGTTGAGGAGTACAATGTCCTATTCTCTGCTACATGTTCTCTGATGAACATGCAGTTGTTGTGGTGTCTCCATCAGCATCGTGCTGCCTGGCCAGCTGCCAGCCCCGCCTGGCTCTGGCTCCCACAAATGCTGTGTAAACACCTGCTCTCCATGTCGCAGCATCGTATCCTGTGCCCAGGCAGGTATGGAGCAGGACAGAGAGACGTGAGGGTGGATCTGGTGACGTGGAAATTAGGTTCCTACTCCAGGTATAAGCTTGTCAGGGAAGCCACTGCTTGGAGACCCTGCAGGTGGGGCACGGTCCCCAGGAAGATGCTGGGTGAAGCGGAGCGCGGGCAGTGACGGCAGCTGCCTGCGTGGCTCTGGGCTCCTGCCCTGCCCCTTCCCCGCAGCCAGCGACAGGTGCTTGGTCACTCCGCACCGTGCTGTTGGGCAGGCTTTGTGTAGACCTCACACAAGTGTGCCGGTCACAGGACAGTTTGCAAACAGTGCAAAATAGTATTTTTCCTCTAATAACACCCTCTGCCTCGCTTTCTGGACACAGTGTGCTGACAGGGAGCATGGCATTGGTTCTTGTTGTGAACTGGGTCCAATCCAAAGTCTTTTCAAATTGCTGGGTGAGAAAGCACGCTGATGCTCAGCCACTCGCTGGCTGGGACGTGCACCAGGGAGATGGGAACTTGGGTTTTCTGCAGCAAGCTGGGGGCCCGACCACTGCTGTGGGATTTCTGTCATTCTTCCTGGAGCAGCTCTCTGGCTTTTGCAGGTAATTAAATGTCAAATGAAGCTGTCGCCCTTATCCAAAGTGAGTGCCCTGAGCGAAGGGCTGCAGAGTCCCTCCTTGGGAGGATTTTGAGCAGACGTGGCAATCCGGATTGAGTTAGGGGGACACATTGCAGGATGGTGTATTGGTCTTTCTCCTTAGATACGGGAATATGTTTCTGTTCTTTGCTCCAATGAATATTTGATTTTGCAAAGTGGAGCAGCTTCAGCAGGAGAAGCTGAAAGGGCTGCTCTCTGCATTGCTCTGGGTTCATGGTTGGGGCACTCTGCTCTACAGGCTTTCTGTTCCCACTCCTGTGCAAAGCAGATGAGACGGCGATGGCTTAATCCTCATGCCCAGCCTAGTTTGTGCTCCGTGAGCGGTTCTGGGAGGCTCCCACTGACGCTGCCCATGGACAGGGGTGGCTGTGGCAGCCAGGAGAAGCTCACTGAAACTCCATGAGTATCAGACCTTCCTGAAAACGCTGTTGGTTTATGTGGGTCCATGCTATGGGTGTCAAGGGAACTTCTAGGGACAGATGGACCTTCCTGCTGTGGGACAGCCTGAGACAGATGCTGCCTGATGACCCCGGTTAGCCCAGGAAGTCACCAAGGGAGGTTACAAATGAGCTGATTTACAGGTCCCCTCTTTAACAGCAAAGAAATGCTCCTTTGTTGGGTGTAGGTGTCCAAATGGACAAGCAGCTCAGCATGATCCTTCACCCTTTTAATTTGATTTACTGCAGTTTTATTTCCTAGACTACAGCAGCAACCCTCACATGACAAGCTGTTCTTCATTCACAACAAAGCCATCTCCAAATGGATTTTATAGCTGCAAACAATGTTTAGTTAGTGTTGTGAAGTGTAAGGCACTATTGCATCAGCTTGGCAGATGTGTTACACAGCTGCTGTCTGCAGATGCTGTGGGCCTGTGAAGTTTGGAAAAGAAAACAATAGTTAGCAGAGAGCAAAGTACTTCAGAGTTTACTTGAGTTTTAGGAGAGGAATCTGGACTCAGACTGTAGCTGTCTCCTCTCTGAATGCTGCTGTGGACCTCCACCATACGTGAAAGTCCTGCTGTGCTTGAATCGCCTCGAAAGGGAACATCGCTGCCAGAGGCATCATTCTTACAGCTGCAGTCTGTGCAGTGGCCTTGAGATACGGTCCTGTGGAGAGGACCCAGCAAAGTGTTCTGGACTGTGTAAACCAAGTGATGGGGACAGGGCGGATTCAGCAGCATGGGGTAGAGAGCCCTGTATTTCCTCTTTGTCTTTTCCCTGCTTGGCTTCACACATCCTCTGAAACTGTGTGTCATGGCAACGATCTCCTCCGTAGATGAGTCTCTGAATGTAATAATTGCAGCTTTGTTATAAATATCCAGTTTAAAGCCTATATAAAAAACGTTACTATGCTGCTACGACAGTTTATCCTCCAGATGCTGCTTGTTTTCAGTAAGACCCTAAAGCCTGAGGTCATACCACCCATGTGGGGTTAGCAGTGTAGTTTGGGGAGTGCTCTAGGATGCTGTAACTCGGGGCTTCAGGCTTGATTTTGAAACAGCACAGCTCTGTTCTATAGTAGCTGATGGTCACAAAGCCTTGTTTTAAAAAAATGAGTGGACTTACATGAAACTTTGACTTCCTCCACCTTGTGCTAAGGGAGGTGCAGGCTGGCTATGCTGTCCATAGCCAGTGCTGGGCAGTACCCCGAGGTCTTTTCTGTACTGTCCGAAGAGTGTCCTGCAAATAAGAAATGCCCAGTTTGCTAATGAACATCAACTGAAGACTTGTTTGAAAGGCTGCCTTGCACTGCTCTTTTTCCAGAGATTAGTATTTGATGACAAAGGTTATGCTTCTGTACGGGATTTATAGCAACGTCCAACTGATCTGCCGCAGGCACAGCAACACGCTTGTGAATTCGATGCCAGCATTCAATTTTCCCTAACATTTGCCCAGGAGGTTGAGTTGGCTGGCCAGTGCAGAGTGAACAATGAGTTGGCCAAGGAACAGGACCACAATCAGCCTGTTGTTGTACCGTGACCTGACCAAGGGCAGCCGTCCTGCTCCTCTGTCGCTTCTTGGGTTCTCCTGCCCTGCAGAAGATGGGGAGGGTTTGTAAGGGAGATGCTTCCTGAGCCTTCACTGCCTGAAGTAAATTACTCCCACCTAGTTTTTCCTCGAATGAGTTATTTTGGATGCTCAGCTTGGGACTGCTCAGAAGGGCCTGATTTTTAGAAGATGCTGAGTGCCCTCTTCCAAAAAAGCCATTTCTTGGGAAGCGAGAAACACAAAGTCATAAGGATGCTATAGGAATCTGAGTCTCCACCTCTGTACCAAAGTCAAGGATGAAACTTCCAGTGGAATAAAATGTTGGTGAGCAAGGTCCTTGCTGGACACCATGACTCCCGAGCATGGTGGAAACCTCTGTCCTATGGTGCTTTGCACCTCAAACCCAAAAATGCCAGGTCCACCTGCTGGCATGGCTCCAGTGGTTCTTGCTTAGCTGGTGGGCTGTGCGGGACTGGGGTGGCTTGTGCCCATGTTTGAAGAGGGCATGGCACAGTGGGTCCTACTGCAGCACCCCAGCCCAGGTAGGATTAAACCATCAGTTGGTTTTTGCAGTTTCCGTGATGGTCATTGGGAAATAGCAGCTAAGAGAAATGTGAGAGAATAAGCCCCAGGCTCTGAGGTTAAAGCATGTATTTTTGAGATGGTATTTCTATTCTGGAAAGCACACTTTGAAAATATCTGTGGAAAAATGATACTTTTCCCCCAACTACAGTTATTTCTGGCTTAAGGCTGCAAGTTGTTAGTTTGTTCTCAGTGAGAAAATGTCTTGTGAAATTTTTTAATTAATTAACTTTATTTTTTTACCATGCAAAGGTTAACCCCCTTTTCCTATCCTATTTCCCGGAAAGCTGTCAATAAACCAGCATGTCCCTCCCGTATCACTGCAGAACAAGAAACCAAAGCTGCATTTACTGTAAACCTGTAACTGTGTTTGCTTTTACTGTTGAGCACTTGTCCTCAGCTTAGGTGAAGCAGTTGAATGAGAGACAAATATTTGAAATACCTTGGAAGATAAACTCCTTTCTTACTAAGACCATTTCTGGGGCCTGTTAAAATCAAGAATGTTTCTGTAGGTGCCAGCGGGGCTGAGGCTCAGTCCTTAACCCACAAAATTAACATTTTTATCTACAAGAGGATAAAATAGCAGTGTGTGCATAGAAGAGCAGAGAGCAGCATGTGTCCGGGGGGACTGTGGGAGTCAGAGCCCCCACCTCGTGCACCTCTGGGCTGCAGCTCCGTGCAGCCCATTAAAGGTCTGAAAAATCCTTAGATAAAGCAGAAGTGACTAGAAAGCTCTTGGAAAAAAAAAAAAGTGCAATAGAATAAATATTGATTACGCTGGAGGGTGCTGAAGTATGCAGCCCGTGTGATTTAAACCAGCCAAAAGATTACTCCCTCAGACCAACTCGGTAACATAATCAGTGTTTAAAATTTAATTATCAGAAAGCACAAGGACTTTAATCTGTATAGATGTGCTTTAAAACATTTATTTGCAGGAACAAGGATGTTTAATTTTGAGCTATCATTCCATTTATAGATAATCCAGAAAAATGTCTACCAGCTGTAAGTCAGTCTGGTTTTTGTTTCCTTCTCTGAGGGAAAGGTAAAATTATGTATATTGTTCCGATGTGCTTCATTGCCACTGAAATGGTCAGCGTGCTAATTATGGTATTAAAACAGCCTCTCCCATTATTTAATTAAAAAGAAATCTAATAACTGAACCTAAGAACAACAGCCTTTCCAATGCATGTGGCCCCATGCCAGATGAAAACATAAATTCAGAAGCTTATTTGCTCAAAACTGAAGACAGTAACAGTCTGAAAACCCAAACTTGTTCCCAGGGCGGCAGCTTTGGACACTGCTCTTCCCAGCAGGAACCTCAGCCCATTCCATTGCCAAGGCTGGGAAGCACTGGGAGAATTTGCAAAATAGGGGAGTAAAATATGTAACTCCAAAACAGAAGAATGAACATTGGATGTACCCTGTTGAGGGGTACACTGCTCCCAGCAGTGTTCCCTTAGTCCATTTGGTAGAGTACATTTGGGGCTGACTTATGGCATTTGCCCTGTTAGAGTCATTAGGAATATAGTTTTTTAGGAGAACCGTATATCCTTTGTTACAAAATTTCATATCTAATTTATCATAGAATCATAGAAGGCTTTGGGTTGGAAGGCGCCTTCAAAGGTCATCCAGTCCAAGCCCTCTGCAGTGAGCAGGGACATCTTCAACTAGAGCAGGTTGCTCAGAGCCCTGTCCAACTTGACCTGGAATGTTTCCAGGCTTCTGCTACCTCCCTGGGCAACCTGTTCCAGTGTCTCAGCACCCTCTTTGTGTATTTGGGGAGGCTGCATTTGGTTCAAGACCCACCGTTGGGTTAATGCACTGTTGAAAGTGTTTACTTTGGATTTTTGCTTCCTTTTTGACTGCTGCTCTTGCTTTTTTCCAGAAACTGCGATACCCATCTGTGCAAAAGACATCAGTGATGATTTGATGAAAGAGTTTGCTTTTCTTTCTGGTGAGTATGGTGAACTTCCCCAGGGTCTCTCTTTCTCTCTCTCTGTGGTAATTAAATACTCCAGATGTACTTCTGCGCTATTTGGCAAAATGATACTCCACACGGGATGGTATCCATCATCGGGTAGTCTCCAGTGCTACCAGAAATGTTGTTAATAAAACATTGAGGCAGGTTTAAAGAGCATATTATGTTTCTGTCTCAAGCCACGCTCTAAAATATTCTTACCTTCAAACACTCAATGCATGAACAAGTGTTTTGCTTTGAAATGTATTTCTACAAGTTCCAGACCAGCATGCTGATTTGTCCTTGTATTAATGACTTCTTTTGCTGTCCCATGTAAAGCATGCGCAGTAAATAAAGGAAATGCCTGATACCTCATATATTTGTTTCTACCACCCGTGCTTGTGTGTTGTGCTCGAAGTCGGAGGCAGGATTTGCCCCGAGTTTGCTATACTGGTGATGTTTAAAAACTTCTATAATGAGGCAGCGTGTTTTCTGACCTGGCTGGTGGACCTGGGCTTTGCTGCCGGCCCTCCTCAAAAGCATATCCAGGGCAGCACCCTTGTCTTTCTTCCAGGTGGCCGAGGGAAAGACAAGGCTTGGATTATCACCCTCCCTGACAATGCTCGCTTCAACGAGGTGCCTGAGGAGATCGTATCTAAAGTCTTAACATACCTAACGTCAGTCCCAAGGTATGTGTCTCCCTTCTAGCTCTTGCCTGTGATGGGCACAGCATCTGTCCTGCTTGGGTTGGGCAGGAGGTCCTCAGGGTAATGCCACACATGGCGGGTGAGGGGCATCTTCAGCTCTCAGAGCAAGGAAGAGGGAGCAGGTGAATGATGCAAGCCCTTATGGTGTCCAGGTGTGGTATTTAATGTGCCAGTAACTGCAGAGTAAAAAGTGGACATCACTCCTACGACTCATCAGCCTGCCTGTATGATAAATTTAGTTTATTAAGTTTCTAATTAACAGCAAGCTTTCCTTAAACTTTGACGTATATCACCACTTAAATATGCCATGCCACTGCAGAACAATGTTTTGACATCTACAAATAGAGAGTCATTACTGTGAAAAAAGAGAAATGTAACCGGAGGAAGAGACTAATTGCAGGAACAAACCATTCAGGGTCCCCATTACGCACGTGGCTCAGCAGCGTGCCGCAGCTCCCATTACCCACCCGCGTCTCGGGGTTAAGCGGCTGACAGTCTGCCTGGGCCACATACAGGGCTGTATACTTAGATTAATGGCCCTCCTATATCTTGCTGCTGAGCCTCCTGACTCAGTTACCTGGAATGCTTAATCTCCTTGAATAGTGCCTGTTTTAGCAAATTACTTTCTTTTTGTCAGCCTGCAAGGAGGGCAGGTTGACAGCACCTAGATGGGAGCTTTCCAAGCAGCTGCCTTGGAAGAAGTACCGTGTGTTTAGCCACCTCTGCAGGATAAAATAGAGCCTCTGGACTCTCTTCGGATGGACTCTGAAGTTTCATGAGCTCCTGGCCCTTGGGGCCCGGTCCCAGCATGGACAGGAGGGTGCCATAGTGTGTGCTGGCCAGAGGAGTTTCTGTGCAGGCAGCCTATCTCTGTGCATCTTCACTTCCCAGCTCTGCCTGGTTTCTCCCATGTTTCTTTCTTCATATGACTGTAAACACCCTGGCATTAGCATGATGAGCAGTCTTGCTGTTCCTGTAATGGGTCAAACTCAATCAGGAAACTAATGAGAGCTGTGAGCTTGCTGGTGATTCAAACATGTTCAGCATGTTATTAGCAAAATCACTTTAATCATGCTTCTCTGCTCCTTCCACCACCGTAACAGCCTGCCTCAATACCTGACCATCTCAAAAACACGTGCTTTTTGACACATGGGAGTTGAAAAGGCTGTGGTGTCATAGTGCAAAGAAAAGAATCACGCAGGTGAGGGTGGAAGGTGTGCACCAGCTCCTGTACCCCTGGGTATGCATCTCTCAGTGGCATCACATCATGGGATCAGAGCTCAGAGTTTGGGCCAGAAAGTCCCTAAAAGAGGTAAATATCTACCTGCATGTCAGAGTTAGCTGTGGATGCACCAACATCTCCCTACCACATACCTGCAGATGGGTGCAGGCAAATCAAACTCCCCCCACATAGTGCCTTTCCATGCAATCAGTAGCAAGAACTGGGTATGGTCCTACCGATACTAGTCTGAGGAAACTTCATGGGGTGCCAGATTTGTAGTATTTTGGGAAGCTGAATTTCGTGAAGCATATTTCTTCTGAAAATAATTGTTAGATAAAGGAGATAGGTGCTGTAAGCTACTCTTAGCTCCGCAAAGTGAGTACATTAATAACAGAGCCAGGAGGAAGGGGAGTCTTGTAGGCAAGTTCATAGTACTTGAGGATTCCTGGGAACCATGGTGCAGGCAGGAGGCACTGCAGAAAGTGCTCATATGGAAGAGCTGTAAAGAAAAATAAGAAGCAGGTTCACCTTCCTCATGCCACACATCCAACTCACAATGTGCGTGGTGGGCTGCCTGTGATCCTGGTATTTGCAGAAAGGAGACCCTAAGAGTGATAAAGCAGCACTTTATCCAGGCTTAGCTTGAAGACTGCTACAGAGTAGACTTTGCAGCAAACGCTGATCTTTTGTGTACCTTGAAAGAATTTATTTCTTCCAAGGTAAGTCAGAATTTCAGTAGAAGCTTTAAGGAAAAAAATAAACCAATTGAAGTCAGTTATGGTATATGTAAGACTGTGATTACAAAAAATTGTCCTAATTACAATTAAGGTAAAAAAACCAATGCTGTCTTTGAAAACTGAAACCATCCCACTGTATACAGTGTTGGTGCAGCTTCACCTTGGGCACACTGTCATGCAGTTCTGGGCCTCACCATTTAAGAAGGATTTGAAGGTCCTTAAAGTGTCCAGAGGAAGGCAACAAAGCTGGTGAAAGGGCTAGAAGGGATGTCCTACAAGTAGCAGCTAAGGACTTTGGGCTTGCTTAGTTTGGAGAAAAGGAGGCTGGGGGGGTGACCTCTTTGCTCTCTGCCGCTTCCTGAGAAGGGCAAGTGGAGAGGGAGGTGTTAAGCTCTTCTCCCTGGGATCCAGTGAGAGGACACGTGGGAATGGTTCAAAACTTCATGAGGGGAGGTTTAGACTGGACATTAGGAAGCATTTCTTTACTGAGAGGGTGGTCAAACACTGGAACAGACGTCCTAGAGAAGTGGGTGATGCCCCACGCCTGTCAGTGCTTTAGAGGCATTTGGACAGTGCCCTTAACGATATGCTTAAACTTGTGGTCAAGCCCTGAATTGGTCAGACAGTTGGACTAGATGATCATCGTAGGTCCCTTCCAACTGAAATATTCTAGTCTATTCTAGTCTAGTGTATTCGTTTGACTATCCAGCTTTTTGGTATTTAGACAAGCTCTATGTGTTTCACTTAGACTGGGAAGTGGAGTACAAAGTGATTTAGAGCCATGGCTGATAACATGGGCTAATGGCACAGTGAAGGGTGCTGTTGGCTATAAATACCTCTGAATTTAAATATTAGGTCCATATGTGGACCTAATATGAAAATAAGTATTAGGTCCTGATGGCTGCTCTGATTCCCCCAGCCGTGAGGAGTCTCTCAGTCCTGTGATAAATCTCACAACTGCAGACTCTGGGATCCAATTTCAAGTTCTCCTGCAAAACATCCCAAGTCTTTATTTTTAGTCTGGTACGTTCTGCAACACATACAAAATTAAGGGTAAGGAAAAAAAGTGTCAAGAAGCACCCAGAGAGAAATAATCCTTGATCTGGTTATCTGGATGCAAATGGATCTCTGCTGCTGGATGCAAATGAACTTGCCCCTTGCAGCCCTGGTGAGAAAGCATTGATTTATTGTTACTGTCAGTCTAAAAGGTACATGGCGGCACGGGAAATCTGATAGACCTGCCAGGCCTGGGTTGCAAATAGTCACAGACTTGCTCGGCTAGACCCAGAATAAATGAAACACTTCCCACAGTAGGCTTCAAGGCTTTTGGGCAGCTGGGAACTTTCATCTTTGTGTCTGTAAGGGAACTGATAAAAGTAATTTCACATCCTTAGAGGCTACTCTCTGAAAATAACCTTGTCCATACTTTGGTGTACTTTTATTAACCAGCAATGCCCTACAGTCTGCCTGCAGAAGTACTTCCTAAATTACTTGGGTTCTGGGGTTTTTCTTCAGGTTTTATTACAATGACAGCAGTGCTGTGAAAACATTTTTAATTTTTAATTTTTTTTCAATTGCAGCCTGTTGGGAAATACTGTGAGGAGTTTTAGGGTGTGCTGGAAAACCAAAGGGCTTTATTTTTACCTCAAAGAAAAGGATCCTGTTGCCCCTGCTCCCACCCACCCGGGTCTTTTAACTTGTGGTGGGGGTGAAGAGCTGACAGAAACCTGCAGAATCATCTCATGTTGCCAAAACTATTTTAGCTAAAAAAGCTTTTGGCCAAGAAATGGTGCCTGATCCAGCTCGCAGTGTGTAACTTCAGACTTTACTACATGCCGAAGTTCTGTGTACGACCCATGTGTAAAGTACACTACTCATTTTCTCTGCTCTTGACTGTTACGCCGCAGTGGCAATGTATAGATTTGCATGAAACCTGTGCACTTTGGGTGTGGTGTTAGCGATCCGTAAGACACGTTTGTAGGACAGCTTGGGAGGTGGGTACCTCTACGTATCTTCAGTCAATTGTTATTATGATCCAAAGGGAATTTTATTTTTTTTCCTCTCAGCATGACTGCTAATTCCTTTGAAATACATTTGTCAAAGGTGTGGCTGGCACAGACTGGAGCAGCAAGATGGGCAGTGAATGAAAGCTCTGGCACTGGCTTCAAGTGTCTTTTTTTTTTCCTGTAGTGAAGTTGCCAGGTATTGTCGGCCATACGATACTTCTAAGTAATCCACCACGTGTTTTTGCTTGCCAAACACAAGAATTACAGAAGACGGTGCTTGTGGTAGGCTGCTTGCACAGGTCAGATACCTGACCCAGCTCTCAGAAGCCAGCATGTGTACTGGGAGCCTCTCCGCCGCGCTGAGACGCCTGGATAGCGTGATGTGGGACATGGCTATCCTGTTTCACTGTCCACAAAGTAAATATTGTAAATATTACCTAAGTATCCTGTAAATACACTCACATCAGAGGACGTGGTTACAAGCTGGCGTACCCTTACCTGTGTGCAAACATGATTCCAGTTTGTAATTCAGGCTGCCCACACACACGCTCCATGTGTATTGTCATGGCTTGAGCCTGGTTGAGCGGTACCGTGGGAAGCCAATATTTGAATTCCAGCCCTGAAGCCTGGGAAGGCAATATTTGAATTACAATTACCATAGGTCACCTGACAGACCGGGCATCCCCAGTACTGCTGGCTCGCTTGGTAAGGCTGGGGATTTCAAAGCAACTTAAAGGATTTGGGTGTCAAAAGGGATGTCAGGAAGCCTGTGCTTGCCAAGAGAACCAGACCGTGTTGGAAAGTGCCTCCTAGCAATGGCCGCCTCCGTGGCGGGGCCTTGGGAGGTGCTGGGCAAGCCCCAACAACCTGTTTCAGCACCAGCTCCCCCTCTACCCCTGCCAGGCTGACATCACCCTTCCCTGGCTTGGTGTCATCTTTGTTGCCTTGTGCCAAAATAAGCCAGGAGTCATGGCGTGGTTGCTGTAACCCAGACAAGCAGGTAGCAAGCTCGTTTGGAGGGAAGAGCTCAGCGGTGAGGGCAGGGATATGCATCTTGGGGCAGCGGCTGGTGAAGGCTGCTGGCCACCCCAGAGCTGCTTAGCAGGACTACAGTGCATTGACCTCTGCAAAGTCCTTCTCAAAACCAGTTTCAAGGGCAATCTGTTAGGTCCACCAATTTGTTGTCTCCACCTCCCACGCAATTCAAAGGTGATGCTTAACTCTGGGCTAACAGTAAGGTGGGTTCCCCAAATTTCATGCCAGAGTCTGCTCAGAGAAGTTTTTTCGAAGGACATTTTGGCGATTGTGAAAGTGTCAAAATGTGGTTTGCATTCTATGTTCTTGGGTTTGGGTTTTTTTGGGGAACAGAATCACATTCCCTCAAAATGTTGTTTGGTTATTGGTATTTTCTTATCTCCTAGTCAACATGAGTCTGACACCAGATTCATCCTAATCCTGGATAGAAGATTGGACACATGGACATCAGTCAAAATGACTCTCCAGAAAATAGCAGTAAGTCCTCTTTATTGTTGAGTTCTTTTAATGTACTAAGTCATTGTGCCCACATTGTATCACTTTCGGAAAATGCTGGGAACCGGGAGCAACACGCTTGTGCTTTCTCTTTAGGTAGTATTTTGTTTTATGGTCCTGTAATTAAATCAGGCATAGCTCTGTGCCCCATCTGAGTGCATAAATGAGCCGGTTGGGTATTAACTTATTCATTTGCTTGGTTTCGTGCTTTTTCATAGTGGTTCAAATGTGTTTGGTGCCATGTTCTACGCTTTTGATGAGTGGAGAATTTGGCATCATCTGTGTTCTTTCTAGACACTGGTTATTAGTGAGACTATATTTTACCTAATTGTCAGTGACTGAAAGTGTTCTTAAAACAGGCTTCACAAGCCTTTGGTTGTCGGCATGGGTGGGAAAATCTGTTTGAAATGCGTGTGTATTTGTGTATTTTAAATATCTGTTACGCGTGTTTATGTGCGACACATCATGAGCACGTTCCCCGACTGGACCTATCTCAACAGGAGGATTTTGCAACTCAGCAATGCGTCGTGTCTTACGGACTTGGAGCACAGCATTGCCCATGGGTATAGAAAAGTCATGTCTATAGAGGCATGGGTGGGTAGGAGCGAATCGATAAATGCTTTCCCTACCAGACCTTGCCATGTGGGTAAGTCAGTGAAAATATTCTGGGCGTATTATTACTGCCTTTGTTCCTGCTTGTAGTCATGGAACAGTTAAAGGCGCTGATCCAGAGAATGAAGTAAAGGGTATGTGCTGAGAAAGCAAGCTCTTACCTGGTTCTGGTTAGATCTGATAAAGTCAGATCTGACACTGTTTTAAGGAGTTAATACTGGTACAGCTGCACTTGGCATTTAAAATGTCTGGCTTTGATGGCATTTTGCTGACAGGCATCCTGTAGAAGGAAGGGAGCGTTCCCTTCCTGCAGTGTGCAGCAGATACCACTGTCAATATTTTGGGTTCTGATTTTCCTGAATGGTATAAACGGAATTTCCAAATATGGTGACCATACCATTAGGGGAGAAGCAACATTTAAAAGGTAGTTCTTTAAAGTGACGATCAAAGTTCAGTTCTGCTGCCAGCGCTGGAGCAGGTGCTAGTACTGAGAGCATCCTTTAAGGGTGATGTAGTGGCTTTGCCTAGTTTGGAATTTTCAAATGTGGAAAAAAATCCTGTCCTCATTTGTAGCTTCTACAGAAGGCTCCTTCACTTTGTGTTTAAGAAGAAATTTTCATTATTAGTTATAATTAATTTTAATTATGGCGTGACCTTTGAGCATACGCCCTATTTGTGTACCTGTGTGTCCGTGTAGAGAAGTTACTTTGTCTGTAGGATCAAGGCTGTCCACGTCAATAATGTGGAAGTGCTCTGTGCGAAAGGGAGCGACAAGCAGGAAACCTCTGTCCACTAAATCTTAAGACTTGGGAATCTTGCCTTAAAACCAGGATCTGGCCCTTAAAGGGCTGTCTTTGCGTCCAGGAGGTGTTTGACTGGACTTCCTTTTGTGCAGCTAACGTGAAAGATTAGATCTTGATTTCTTTCCAAGCATGAACCATAACTCATGCTGCAATAAAAAAAAAAAAAAATTTCTGATCTTTGTGTAATTTTGGATTAAAGAAGTGCCGAGAAGCTGAATTTGGAATATGCAGAGTGCCCTATTTTTTCAGCATATGTATATGCAATTGCAGCTCTGCGGTTGTGCATCTGATCCAGAAAAAATTGGTATCAGACTGTACGGATTTTGTTTAACTCTTTGTGCGTGTCTCCGATCGCACGGGCAAACCAGGCTGGCGCTGGCACCGCTTGTGCTGGGAGGCGAGACCCTGCTGCCGGGGTCAGGCCTCCGGTTTGGGCAGGAGCATCTTTCCGCAGATCCTAAAAACGTCCCTCTGGGATAATCGCAGCGGGCGGAGGGGAAGGGTGGAAGCTCTGAGCCGATAGCCCAATCCTCGAAGGAAGGAGCTGGCCCTGTCTGCAGGAGGATTTTTGGCATTCCACCTTAAAACCAGCCCGGCGCTGGGCAGGAGCGGGGCGGCCAGCCGGGAGCCGGCCGGGCTGCCCGCTGCTACCCGCCCTGCCTGCCCCGGCAGCGGGGCGAGCCGGGGAGCGCCGCCTTCCCCAGCGCAGCGCCCATCCATCCCCGGCGTTGGCGGCGGCGTTGGCGGGCGATGGCGGAGGCGAGCCCGCGGCGGGGCGGGCTGCGGGCCGGCGGGACTGCGGTAAGGCTCGGGCCCGCCGTGCTGCAGCGCCCAAGGACGGCAGCGGCGGCGGCCCCGCGGCGGCCTGAGGCCTTTGGGACGCGGCAGGAGGATGGAGGGAGCGGGGATGTTGGTCGGAGCGGGTTTAACGGAGCAGCGCGGGGCGTGTGTGGGGGGGGTGGTGTTTTCAGTGGCATCTTCCGTGCGGGGGCAGCCAGGCTCTGGCTGCGGCCGTGGGGCACCGCTGTGCTGCGCATCCCTGGCAGGTCTGGGGGGAGGCTTCGTTTACTGCTGTTACAGTCAGGGAAAGGCTGCCGCGGAGGGGGGGCCGCGGGAGGAGCTGGTGCACCAGCGATGCTCCCAGCACCTGCGGGGGTTAATTATGCAGCCGGCTGGAGCAAAGGCAGCAGAGCGCTTTGGAGTTTCCTTTTGGCTCCGGGGGAAGTTGAAGCTCAAATTAGCAGTACCTGGCATCTTGTTGTATGACTTTTCCCTTAAGGGACAGCAGAAAGGCATTCCTTTCGGCTCCTGCCGAAGGACCGCTGGCCTCAGTCTCCATTGCTCAGGAGCAAACTTACCGGCAGATACTACTTTATTGATTTCCAACCTCATGGATGTCCCGGTGAACTGCAGGGAGGAATAGTCGCTGGAAATTTAATTCCTAAAATTAGGAAAAAATCACATTAAATGCGTCAGGATGAGATACTCGTAAAGGAAGTAATAACCGTGGTGTCTTTGATGCATGCCCTTTCTTGTGCTTTATTAGCCCACTTCGTCTGTAGTGGTTATATCAGGGCTCTCCCCGTGGTTACAGAGGGTGCATTTAAACAAGTTGCTGAACTGAGGCCTTGAAGTATCCACCTTTGCGTCCTCAGAAGGGGAAGAATGTTCCGAGCACGGTCTTTGGTCAGGGAGGTAGTTATAGCGGTGAACTGTTGCCAGCTGCCTGATTTAGTGGAATTGCACTGGTAGTTTTCTGCCTTTCCTGAGATGCTGCAGAGGAATAGCAGAGGGCAAAGGCTTCAGGGCATGCTTTGAGGTGTTTTGTTACATAACCCCAAGTTTGTCAAATGCACAAGTTTCTTTGTAGTGTTAGAAATAGTAAGATAAAGCGTAAGGCAAGATGAAGGACTATTTTGTCTTTTCTTTCTTGAATATATTGTGGAGAAGTTTTTTTTTCCCCCAGCAGTACCTTCAGTATCACTAGAGTTCACTTTGCAGGTAACTTATCTACACTTCAGCCCTTAGAAGAATTAGAACTGTAGCAGTGATTAAAAAAGGTACAGTCTCTTCAGGAATGTTATCTGAAGAATTATTGGTCTATCTTTATATATATACGTATTTAACATTATATCCTTAAGCCTGTAAGAGGGCAAAGGACACATTTTGATGGGTGTCTGTCTTTCTGCAAGCTTAATTTTTGGCTTGTTTTTTCCATGCTTGAAATAAGTTAGGTGTCATTTGAAAAGCTGTGTTTCTTGTTTTGTAGCTACTTATAAGTGCTGACCTTGATCCTATGTGTATAAGATCGGCTGAAAATTCCCCAAACGCTTTCTAAGCTGAGTGGAAACCAAATCACCTGTCCTGGAAACCCAGCTACCTCTGAGGTGAAACATGTCAGGGGGCAAAAGGGATACGGTTGTGTGCGTATGGGGCATGAAGTTGTGTCAAAGAAGAGTTTGCCCCTGTGGGGGATGTGGCAGAAGGATGTAGGTGCAGGGTGATGGATTCTTCTTGTATGTTGTGTAGACTGTGTTGGCATCCTTCATTCACGAAACCAAAGCTGTCCCAAGGCACCTTTGCTCTCAGAGAGGCATTTCACACCTTGTTGCTATTGCTGTGTGGTTTTGGCAGCTGGCTCTGCTAGCTCCCTGATCTCTGGGCCATCTTCCTGGAGCTGCAGATTTCCTGCCCAAGGGCTCATAAGAAGAAGACATTCAAGGTCTGCAGGTTGCCATGGGGCCATATGCTTTGGAGACCCAGGCCCTTCCTCCACGGAGTCTGCTCTGCGCGTGAAGTGTGCATGTCAAAAAGGATTTGAAGGAGTAGGAGCGGGCAAAGCAAGACTCATCTCTGCTTGAAGTGCTGATCAGGGTTAAAGAGGACAGGAGGTGGAGGGGGATAATGGCATAAGATGAAGGGAGGATGCTGATTGTTCTTCGCAAAGAAATTCCTGATGTATTTTACAGGAAGGGGTCAAGGTAGAGGCCTAAAGTTCAGAGACCTGAACACACTGTTGTGTTTCTGAGCTGGAACAGCGACTTATCGCATACTATATGGGACTTGACCATTTGATTCACCTAGAATGGATTCATAACCATGCAGAAGGACCTAAAATTGCAAGGTCTGTCTTGCAATTTAAGACCATTGGCCTCACAAGGCTTTGGTTTAAGTCAGTTTGAGCCATTAACATCATGGGGGCAGGGCCTGTCTTGGAGCAAAAACATCTCGTCCTTTGAGGTTTGTCGTGGCTCCTTGGTGGTATTTTTGAAACCTTGTCGGGGGATGCTACTGTTGTCCTGTCTACTGGGAAATGACCAGGATGTAAAACGAGGCAAACATGGACATAAAGGTGAGTGTGAGGGAGTGGACTCACGATGGAGTCACAGGTCTGCAGGGATGGGCACGACATTGCTGTGAATGCAGACTGTCAGGTCTCTTCCTGCGATGTCCTAGGGCCATGGGATTTGCTGGAGCGTGAAGAGTGTCAAGGACTATCCAGGTCAGCCGACAGGCCTGGAGAGAGCAATAGCAGCATTTACTGGTGAGCAAGTGTGGTGAGGTGGGAGAGGCAGCCAGCTTCTCTGGGACGTGCTGAAGGATAAGTGGTGAGCTTGCCAGAAACTTTGCAGTGAAATATTAATGCTGTAAATTTTCAGTTCATTCAAAATATCTACAAGCCTCTACCAGTTCTGGTGGTGCTTTCCTCGGTGAAGGGTTTGCATCCCAGGCAGAGATTCTCCTCAAAAGTGAGGAACCACTCCAACTCCTCAGATACCCAGTAGCCTGTGGGTGATTTTTCCTTCTAGTACTATGGGAAACTCAAGTTAAAAATCCTGAGCTGAGCAGGGTCTCTGAGATGAGCTTCCCTTCAGCCCAGTCTAGTAGCTGGACTGTTGGGAGGGCCTGTATGGGATTGTCGTGTAGGAACGCTGATCCTCCTTGTACAGGTAATTAAAAAGGCAGTGAAGCAGGGAGCTGAGCCTGGATCTCCTGCAGCCTCTCACCCACACTTTCTTGGACAAGAGCTGTATCAGAGCTGCAAAGGTGACTCCAAAGGACTCTGGTGACTCCATGGCCAGGTTCAGACCTTTAGCCCATCTGCTGGTTTGATGGGGTTGGAAGCTGGTTCCTTGGGTCTCCCGTGGCTGTCGCCATCGCTGTGTGCCTGGGGCTGGCAGCCATCTCCGGGGCGTTGTGTGCCAACCAGGTGCTGTGTGACAGAGGTTAGCACCCAGGGCCTGGAGCCAGCACAAATGTCTCTGTTATTTAATGGTTTGCTCTTGTTTCTAATGCCAAATCTTTGTCCCTGGTACCATTCTCGTTGACTTCCAAAGAGTATGAATTTGGCCCTTCATTCACATTAATTTATTTTCTTCTTCCTGCTCCTACTTAAAATAACAGATCAATATATTGAATTAATGCAGCGTATTGGATCCTAAAAGTCACTGTCCATTTCTAAGTGGAGTTGTGGGCAGTGGAAGCCACAACCTGACCTTTCCTACCCAAGAAAACAAAGCAAGGGAGTTACAGTGCAGTTCCTGGACGTCAGATCTCAACTGTAACTCACGGCGGTTTTGAACAACCCTAATGCATGATTACGGGAGCGGTCTTTGTCTGGAGGGCTTTGTCATAGATTAAGTGCCCTGCAGTGCAAAACACCTAGACACGTTCATTAGTCTCACCCTTGGTATTGATACTACTATCATGTGTCATGGAGGAGGATAATATAAGGAAGAATATGTGGAGAAATGTAACCTGGCCTGGCAGGATCTCAGAGTCTTAATTAACTCAGTTCTTTGCATCATGCACTTATGCATAATTTAATGATATGACTCCTACTTTCTTAAAAATTCTTTTTCATTCTCAAGCACCCTTTTCACAGATCTGTTTAAAAACGCACCTGCCAACCATATGCTTGAAACGAGGCTCCAGCAGCGTAGACAGGAAATTCCAAATTTTTACCGCAAATTAAATGTTGCCTGGCAATTGCCAAGGACAGGAAGAGTGCGCTTGGTGCAGTTATGGGGTAATTAGTGAATTTGGCAATAAATTTTGCTTCCTCAATTTGCCTGTCATGTCTCTTAATGTTCCAGCCCTCTGTTCCCTGCTAAGGCGTAATTTTACTCCTCAGGTTATAATGCTGGACAGAATATATAGTATTAAAGTTTATAATAAGTGGCCCTCCAAGATGCACGGCTGAACTCCTGCCTCCTCCAAAGGACAATCCTCCTGCAGTTACGTCCCGTTGCTCTAAAGCACTGACAGAGTCTCCCCCCTGTTTTCAAAATAAGAGAAGGCTATCGGGGCAATCAGAAAAATATACTAAGGTCTGAACAATTTCCCCTCTTTTCAAGTAATTTGAAAGCCATTGCTGGACCTGCCATGTCCCCAGGTTTAACATCGTCTCTGTTTGCTTGCAGGCGTCGTTCCCAGGGAACCTGCACTTGGTGATGGTTCTTCGTCCCACGGGTTTTTTCCAGCGCACCTTCACTGACATTGGATTTCGGTTCAGTCAGGAGGATTTTCTACTCAAGTTACCGGTACGATGAGCAGAGGTCTTGTGCCTGTGCGTGATTGGAGGCTGCTCACCCACTTCGGATTGGAGTGTGACAGTGTCCCACTCTGCAGGCACTTCTCTGAAGAGTGTCTGGAGTGTCTTTGCCAGAAATGCCCTATTTCCACCCAAGCTCTCTCCACCAAATCTCTCCTGTAGCATTTTTCAGCTCCCTTGTGCACAGTTCGCTCACCACAGAGCATGTCCATGGTAGTGGGTGGTGGGCTTCTCAGCCTGTCCTCATCCCCCATACAGGCTGCTTGCTTCTGCAGAGGATAAAATCATGCTCATGAATTTGTTTAATGTCTGAAAAGTCAAAAGACCTGTTTAGTGGAGCTTTTGCTATGAATTCCACCCATAACCACCATTTCCATCTCCGTGTAAACTCCATACCAACATCCTGTTGGTATTTGTTTCTAAAACTGAAATGGTTTTATAGTCTCAAGTCAAAGTTTCCAAGACTTCTAAAGCCACCTTGATTATAGGACATAATGATAATAATTAAGAGAAGAAAAGTATGTTTATGGAATCTGAGGTTGATGCAATTACAAATGCACAAAACAAAACAATCTTTTCCTTTAGGAAATAATACAATTTTCACAAGCTTTTTTTTCAGTCTAGAATAATTGTCATTTGCACAGTTTTGAAAATTCATGACTTATCCCAGGGCAGATCAAGAAAACAAAACCACACCAATATATTTTTCTGTGAAATCAGCCAGTGCTTCATAACTGTCCAGATTACTGGTCATCCCTTGCATAAACCTGCATGACTTTTGCTTTCAGCTCTGTTCTACAGTCAGACACAGCAGCATCTCACTGTGCTTTGCATTTAAGAAAGCACCTGGGAGATCAGAGTTGGCTTACAAAAATGGTCAAATACGGCAAATAAAAGCCATGTGAAGCCATAAGCATAAGAAGAAAGCCATGCTGTAGCACAATATTTAGAGCAAGCCTAGCTTTTAGATACATAACAGATTTGTAGGCTTGTAGGCTTGGGTAGAAGTGATGATCAACCAACCAACAGTGCTGCCTTGTTTGTAGGTTGTTATGCTGAGCTCGGTTAGTGACCTGCTGACGTACATTGATGAGCAGCAGTTAACTCCGGAGTTTGGAGGCACCCTGGAGTACTGCCACAGCGAGTGGGTCGTCTTCAGGACTGTACGTACCGGGGCTGAGCACTGGGCTCTTGGGTGTTTGGGGTCGACTGAAGAAGGTTTTCTGTAAGGCAGCGAGTTGCAGGCAGCTGAAAGTAATCCCTGAAGCCAACTACATTTCCGTGATCAGATTTGCGAGAGAGTCAAGTGGCACTTGATGGTTTTATGGGTGACGAACTCCCTCAGGCTCCTTTTGAAACTGTTCCCAAAAGTTCTGTCAACTTCTTAAGTCTTTATTAAAATTCCCTTAATGGTAGATACAAAGTAGGCTTTTATTTTTTTTTAATAATGGTTGCTTCATGTGATTAATATCACAAATGTGTTTGGGACCCAGGGCAATGAGACTGCTTTTTGCATACTGACCAAATATAGGGAATTCAGAAAATTTCCTGTTATGTTTTTTTTCTTTGCAAGAATTTTCCTTTAATTTTGCCAGGAATCAGGCATTTAATTCCCTGTACCTTGCTGTGTGTTTCTCTGCTTCCTGTGTGCTCTCCATTTTCACTGGGACTTTATCTCTCAGATTAATGGTGGGTTGGATTCCCAGTTACCTTCCCAACAAAGCAAAGTGCTAATGAAAAATGTACCAGCCATCCTAGTGCCCCTTAGTCCTGCAACATCATCCACACCAGCAGATGTGGAGCTTAGTATAAAGACATTGTAGCTGGAGAAACTCAAGCTATTGCTCGTGCCATTAACTTTGTGCCAGTTTACACTGATGCGCTGCCAAATTAACGAATTTTTTTAGTTTTTGGCTCTTAGTTTTGTTCTTTTGCATGATGTGTTAAAGTGATAATGGCATAGCTTTCACACTTGGAGACAGAAATGACAAGATGAATGACAGAAAATGTTAATCTAAGAAAAGGAGAGTTTCTAGACCATAGCTGCATACGGTAGATAAGAAAAACCTCTCTCAAAATTCCCTTGTAGTGTGCTCAGAAAACATTTCCTGAAATTTCCATGGAAAATATGTGCTATTTAAAGAAAATATAAATGCAGTCAGTTACATTTGTGTTTATTACCCTGTTCTCAAAAGCAGAGCCAGAACTGTGAGCGGGGCTGGGTGAGCCTTGCCTTGCCCTGCGGTGTGGAAGCCGTCTGGCATCCAGAGCTCCCACTGGCTGGCTGGGATGTGCTGGGGAGGTACCAACAGCAGTTATTTCCATCCCACTGTCTCCAGTTTCTCTCTGGCATGCTGCTTAGCTCCCTCAGTTGTCCTCTTGGTGAAGCTGTGGATGAAGTGGCCTTGGTGCCAGACTGCCTTATAAACCGCCATAGGGCTTGAAAATCTGGCAACATCCATCACCGAGAAGCCAAATACATCTCCAAAGCTTTACTGCCTGGCTCCCAGTGTCGGTTAACCAGAGGAACATAACAGTACAGGAGGAATTACTGCAATCTGTGAGATGGATCCTGTAGTGGCTTCTGCTATAGACCTCCAATATGTCGTAGGAAAAAATCTCGGAGTGCCCAAGAACAGGAGGCAGAAAACAAAAGCATGCCCAAATGCTATCCTTTTTTAAGTCCCTGTTATGGATTCAGACTGCACTAAAAGCCACCTGGCCACATGTTGGTGGCCACTAGCTAATGCACCACAGCACACCTCAGCTCCATCTGCAGTGAACATTCCACCCACCTCTCAGGGCAAGCCGTTAGGCTCCCCTGCAGATCTCAGCCTTCACCTACTCTTACTGAGCTATTAGGAATACCCTGAATCCCAAGCTGATGGCAATTATCGTCTCCCACCAGGCAATAGAGAGTTTTGCACTAACCGTGAAGGAAATTGCACAGATGTTACAGTCCTTTGGCACGGAGCTGGCAGAGACTGAGCTACCAGATGACATGTATTCCATCGAGCGCATCTTGGCCCTGCGCACCGAGAAGTACTACCAGCTCAAGGTATGTCTGAGCAGCTGCTCCACTGCATGTTTCCAGCCCCTGTTTGCACAGCAAGATGGGATTTCTGAGGTTTGGCTGCCTGTTTGTTGGGTTCCCACTCCTCCTTCCCTCTCATGCGTGTGTATGTGTTGACAGACAAAATAAAACACAGCACGACTATTTCTGTATGTTACCCTCACATTTGCCATCCACTCAAGCAAATTACCCTGCCAGCATCCAGCAAACTGTCTCAGCTGCCGCCTCCTTGCTGGCTGCAGAAGTTGGTGTCTTAGTGTCCTCCTCCCATGGGCTTTGCTTGTCTCGCTGGCAGGAGGACAGGTAGGAGGCTTTGTCACCAGGGTGTTCGTGCCCCCACTGGGATTCCCTTCGCTTCACTGGTGGAAACTGCCTGCAAAGATCATCAGCAGGTCTGGAGGGGTGTTTGTCCCCAGGTCTCTGTGCCTGATGGAGCTTCCCTGGGGGACTTAAGGGAGCTGTGCTGGAGAGCACCCAAGGGGAAGGTTTTGTGTGAGCGCGTGGTACAGAGCATTCACGATGTGATCCCTGTCTTCATGTGAGCCTTCGTGTTTGCTCTTAAACAACATTTGTGTCTTCAATATTCTAAGATTCTTTTTCAACTGTATGTGATTGTGATTAATATTATTATAGGAGTTAGTGGAAGCTTTAGTGCAGCCAGTGCTGCTATAACAAGCTGTTGTCTTTGCTGCTTCTGCATCTTGCTGGGAACAACACAGGCCTGTTCCCAAACCCTCATTTCAGAAATGATTTCCGTGTTAATAGCCGTGCTGGGTGGTTGAAGAATGAGCTCCTTTGCTTTATGACAGCATTCATTTACATAACTCAAGGAAGTGTATCTGTTTTCATTTATAATCGTCTGTGATTCACGTGACAAGGGGTTCCCAGAAGGCTGCCTGTATGCAATATGCAAAATGACGTCCAAGGTGTGCTGAGTCTAGGCATAAATGTATGTGCGTATGTATAGAAAGTGTCATTATAGATATTGCCAATAGTCCTTTATTTCTTCTTTGAAAATGAAGAGAGCTGCTGTATAAAATAGCAGGTACAGATATTACTTACTGACATCAGCTTCATGCTTAGGACTTGGGTCACCAACACCCTGCAGCGCTATGGATTGGGGAAAGAGTGGCTAGAAACTGCCTAGCAGAAAACGACCTGGGGGTGTTGGTCAGTAGCCAGCTGAAGATGAGCCAGCAGTGTGCCCAGGCGGCCAAGAAGGCCAACAGCATCCTGGCTTGTATCAGCAATAAGTGTGACCAGCAGGAGGAGGGAAAGTGATTGTCCCCCTGTACTGGGCACTGGTGAGGCCACACCTCGAATCCTGTGTCCAGTTTTGGGCTCCTCACTGTAAGAAGGACATGGAGGGGCTGGAGCGTGTCCAGAGAAGAGCAAGGAAGCTGGTGAAGGGTCTAGAGCACAAGTGCAATGAGGAGTGGCTGAGGGACCTGGGGTCGTTTAGCCTGGAGAAAAGAAGGTTGAAGGGAGACCTTATCACTCTCTACGACTATCCGAAAGGAGGTTGTAGCGTACAGAGAGGATTGTAAAGCCCTGGACAGGCTGCCCAGGGAAGTGGTGGAGTTGCCATACCTGCAAGTATTTAAGACATATAAATGTAGAGCTGAGGGACGTGGTTTAATGGTGAACTTGGCACTGTTAGGTTAACAGTTGGACTCAATGATCTCAGAGGTCTTTTCCAACCTAAATGATTCTATGATTCTATAGCAAAACTGTAGAGGGCCAATACTGGCTACACAGTGTAGTCCTGTGTGTAAACCAGTCAGTAATACGCACTCCTCTGTGGAGAAAGAAAACCTCTCCTGTGTTTTCATTTGCATATAAAGCTCAGCAGCACTTGATACAAGGCATCTGTTGCTTTTAATGCCTCATCTATTAATGTAAAATGTCAAAACTACTTGTTGGCGTTTGACTGAAATGAAGTCTGTTGGCTTTTTCCTTTTGTTCCTTCTAAGACCATGAAAGATGAAAGCAGATGAGAACTGTGCACAGGTTGTGGTGACAGCAAGACATGGGATCCTTGTCTCTCTCCTGACAACCCCAAGATTGGTACAGCTGATTCTTGATTCAAATAATGAGTCGATTAGAATAATTTATGTAGCTGTGATACGGAACAGCAGCTGGTTGCAAATACAATGAAAAAAATGACAGAAATTAATTAAACAGAGTAACTAAGAAATTAACCGCTTTGATATACTGAATGGGAAAATCAAGTTAACACCTGTTTGACAGTTGGGCTACTTTGTCATACGTGTAATGAAAGGCTTCAAATCCGAAGAGGAACGTGGAGCTCTGGAGAGTGAGATGTGAGAGGATGAAATAACAGCCGCCTGCGGTCTAAGGCATGCTGCAGAATTCCTCTTCCCTTCTGTGTCTCCCAAGTGTCAAAAGGAGGTGGGGTTTCTGCCTTGTGGTCATCTTCTGTGATGTTTTAGTGATAAGGATGCAAACTGGCAGCAGACACTTTGTGTGAGGGAGAGGAGAAGCTCCTTTGCCAGTGTCCTTCTGCTCCTGGGCTGCTGCCCTGAAGATAAGGTTATGTTTAGGTTGCTGTGAGCTACCTGGAGAAGGCAGATGTTTACACAAGCCTGTGCTTTCTGAATCTTCTCCCTGAAGTAGTCTTGCCGTTGTTTCTCTTGCAATAATAATCTGTCTGTCTCCTAGGATGGGCTCTTACTCCTTCAGGAGCTGGCTCTCCAATGGAGCCGTGCACAAGGCTCCTTCAGGTCTTCTTCCAACTTGGTACATCAGCCACATCTGTTTTCTCCTTCCTTCTCGCCTCTGTGTTTGGTCTCTTTTTTTTTTTTTTTTCTGAGAATAATTGACTAAATGCACCTGTTTGGGTTGCGGCTGAGCCCCACACAACACAAAGCACCTCAGTTCATGCTAACACACCGAGGGTTTAAATTTTCCCTCAGTGAAGGTTACATCCAAAGTGCTGACTTGCATCTAGACGTATGTGGAGGCTCCAGTAAGTGGTGCCACGCAGTCTCAGTCCCAGCTTTGTCCTACTATGGGACTATCTTCCTTCAACCTTCTGTGATGACCTTGATGGAGAAGCACAGACTCCAGGCTGTGGAAATAATTGCTTCAATAGATGAACTTGGGGATAGATGTCTAATATCTAACTAATAGATATCTAACATAAACTCACCTGCTCACCAAGAGAGACCTATGGTAGTCATGTCCTCTTGCCTCTTGAATCATATTGTGCCCTGATGTTTTCATGTGTGCCAGTTTCCACCCAGGCTGGTGACCAGTCCATGGTTCAACCTTCTCCAGCTCCAGGGGCTAACCCCATGTTAAGGTGGCTAAAACATCTGCTGGGTGTCCTTTGGTCTGATGGATACTGGTGCTTCTTTTCATACAGGGAAACTAAGGCAGGAAAAACATGAAATGACTTATGCTTGCCTTACAAAAAGTAGCCTGAATCCGAAATGTTTTACATTATACAGGAAGATATTACAGCTGTCACAAAAGAGGGAAACTTGCTTTTGAGCAGTTTTGAAGAGCCTGACTCTGGGGAATGCGGTCAGGACCAGCTCCATGAGAGGCCTGGGGACTGGGAGACTGTGAATCGGTGAGTGCCCTATATTCCTAATTTGCCTGATTTTTGAGAGGCAGCACTGAAGTTATTACGAGCAAATGTGTTGTTCAGGTCACCTATCGAATGGGTAAAGACAAAGATACCAGAGTTTTGCTCCAGACCATCAAATTGCTGGGTGACTTCTTCACTCAAATGACTTTGACCTGCTCTGTTTTTTTTCCCCGCTGACACGATGAGGCTATGGAGCAGATGCATGGTTCTCCTGTGCCAGCCTCCCAGGTATTGTTCAGGTAAATGGAGACGGCAGCAACTGCTTCACACAAGTGCTGTCACCTGCACTGATGGTTTCATTAAAATTCTCTCTGAGATCTTCACAAGTCATATAGGTGTCCATTGACTTCTCCCCAGAGCTTCGCTCCAGAAGACCTGAACAGATGGTCTCTAGGGCTTGTCCATCTCTGCTTGTCCTCTAGTTGCAAATTGTTCCAATCCTGTCCTTTCTCTATGCTCAAGGTTGCTTGGTCAGCTGCGTGAGATGGAGACTGCTTTTGATGGCTTCTGGGAGAAACATCAGTTAAAAATGGAGCAATATTTACAACTGTGGAAGTTTGAGCAAAGTTTTCAAGAGGTATGACCAGATGCACTTCTGCTGGCAGAAGGCAGAATTGGAGTCAAAAAGGAGAGAAGTTTTTATGCTTTTTATTTTGAGAGTGTTTAATTTATGCTGCTGTTCCTTGACTCTGGCAGGGCTAGCTAGCTTGGGGAGCCCACTGCGCTTCCTCGTGCAGAGCTAATTTAGGTATCACTGCCCTGCAGTCACATAGATTATTGCTGATAAAAGCATCTTTGAATTTAGAAATTAGTTCTTGAACACAAGTTTTATTATTGGATTTAGCAGTCTTAGCTAAAGTGTGATTAATTTTGCTCTGAGAATGATTTTCTGCCTGTGCTTTGTATCCTTTTGCAGCAGTCTTCTTCTTTGTGTCTAGGTCAAGAATGCCATTGAATTTTTAATGGGTCAGCAAGCGGAGCTGCCCGACACTGGTGACAGTGTCCCCCAAGTAAAACAGAGGCTCAAGGACTTGGGTCATTTCGATGGTATGGCTCAGGTGAGAGAAACAGAAAGAGGCACTAATGAGACACAAGAGGCACGTTCTGGGTTTGTGCTGTTTTCTGAAATTACCTAGTTCTGGTGTAATTCGTCGGTAAGTGGCTGCACAAAAGGGATTGATTTCTTGTCTTTGCTCTGTGCAGCAATGCTGTGATCACTCTGAAAGCCAGGAATAGGGTATTTAATTATCATAGTTAAAATAAATTGCTGAGCCACCGTGAAAATCCGGAACAGATAAATGTCTGAACATAGGGTAGGTGTGGGAGTTAATGAGCTGGAAGAAGAATTATTTATATGTTAAATGCTTTAGCGGTGCTAATAGGCAGAGACTTGTTGCCAGGCACATGGAGAGGCAAAAAAAGTTGCTATCTTGACGTGTCTGTGATTTGAACATAACATATGGATGAAGAGTAAGAGATGCTGGGGAAAGAAGAGTAAAGCGAAATGATTCACAGGAGCCCAGCTGAGGATGTTAGTTCTGTAAAGGGATGTGCTTGGCCAGTGGGCCAGGGTCAGTGGAGAAATCCAGAGGGATCTGGGCACAACCCCAGAGGCTGCTTTGAAAATGAGATTCCTAGGGGAAAGGCCTTGAGGCTTTTTGGCCATTTGGAAGAAATGTTTGTGGAGAGAGGGAGGAGGAACAAAAGACCGGGCTGACAGAGAGCAACAGGGAAGCAGTCCCAGCAGAAAGCCAACCGTGGAGAAGACGTAACCATTAGGTTGACAAAGATGTGCAGACAAGATAGCATGTTCTTTGCATCAAGGTTTGCTGCAAAGGGCCTGTTTTGTTTTAACTGCTCAAATTCCCTTTCATGCTTATGAGCATAGTGTGCCTAAACTGGACATCAGCTGCATTTTTTTCAGAGTGCAGTTCCTGGAGACAGCAGCAATATGTTGCCAGCAGCCATTCACGGCATTGCTACTTTGGTGAAATACTGGTTTCTTCTTCATCCTCTTTTTGGATAGCAAAAGTTTTTTTCCCCAGATGATAGGTGCCTTTTTATCCTGCATATGCCACCCATTCTGGCTAGTCCTAATGGCAGTCACCTCCCTGAGTGCCTGAAATCTGGTAAGATGAGAAAGTGCATGTTGTTACGTGTAGATATTTTGGCTTTATTTCAGTAGGTGTGCAATCCATTCTCTCCCTTTCCCTGAAGGATCTGATAGGGAAGGCTCAGGTGGTGATTCTACATGGACACCAGCTAGCAGCAAATCATCACTACGCACTCAACTTAATCTGCCAGCAATGCAACGAGCTACGGCACCATTCTGATGTCTTGTCTGATGAGATCAAAAGGAAGCAGATGCGACTGCAGAAGACATTGGATCTTCACACCCGCCTGCAGCAGGTAGAGTTCAGAGACACAGTGCCCTGAGGAGTAGCTAGTTAGCTTCTCCATGGGGTTAGCCTCTCCACTTCTTAGCTGGAAGCATCTGAAATTTGCAGCTTTGCTTCAGCCCTTCATGGTAGTAAAGTGTTCTCCAGAGGCTGGAGGAGTGCTTCACCCCTCACTTAGCTGGTTAAGTTAGCAAGCAGGTGTTTGTTGGTGCTGGGAGTAGTCAGCAGAAAGAGGTGGGCATCTCCAGGGGGCAATTCAGAACACCAAAGTTCAGCTGCTGTTGTTGCTCATGCTTTCATGCTGCATCCATATATTATCGCCTTTTGAGGTTTTCATACCCAGTGCACCAGAGGTGATGCTTTTGGATAAACTCCAGCCCTTTTTCGTTAGCGATTTATTAAGAACGAATGTAGCTGACTGTAAAATAAGGTGACAGATTGGTAGATAGGCGCAGCTGCTGTGTGCTAGCATGGAAGTGGAGTCATGTGGTTCCAACACTCTTTGATATCTTAATCAGCATCAAAAATTCATTTAGGGAAATTGACGCTAATTAGGCCAGAAGGCACAGGACTGTAATGTGCTCGAGGCCATTAAGAGAAGCAGTGAAGTTTGACCCTCTTCCATTTCACTGTTTCCAGGGACTACGGAACTTGTGTTTTCTCTCTCTGTGCTCCACTTCAATGTTGCATTAATCTGTGGGGACGGAGCATTCCTTGGCAGCCCCTCAGCTGCAGGGCAGTGTCCTCTCCTGGACTCCTTGCAGTCCAGGTTGGTGCTGGTGGTCTAGCCCATGGGCTCTGCTGGAGCACACTGTGGTCCTGTTCTTCGTGGTCTCCCTTCCTGTTCACAGCACCGGAGGTCCTCTTGTTCTTGACTGCAGCATCTTCTCATGCCTTTGCATGCTGCAGTGTGTGAGTGCCAACTGAACCCCAGCCTGGCACTCACCTATTACCTCTGCATGTTAAATATCGAACTTTAAACTGCATTTTAAAATCCTTATTTTTTCAAAAAATGTGAATGCAGTTGCTTTGATCATCCCTCACAGTTCAGGTCTGTGCTGAGCAGGCATTTATCTCAAGAAACCCACCTGCCTCGTTGTAAACTCTGCAGTGCCCCCTTCAGCTCTCTGGTTTGGATAAATAAAGTTCTGCTTATCATTTGGTTCAACTGTGCACTAAATGGTGCTTCTGTGTCGGTTATACCACTGGTTTTACCCAGGTACAAGTGGGAGCACAGCTTGGCTTCATATGTTGAGGACTGCAGTCACTCACCGGAAAAAATGTGGCCTTTCTACTTTCTAAGCAAAATGCAATAGCTGCTGAGGTCTTTAGGAGTACCAATTAGCTCCACATTGAAAATACAGATCCGGTGAATGATATTCCTCATGGGAACCTTGATTTAGTAGGGGTGCTACTGACGGTCTTGCTCCCTGTGTTTGCCCTGTGCTGATACCAGGCTCTGCAGTGCTGTGATGAAGGTGCCTACCTGCTTGCTAACCAGCAGATGGATAAGTGCCAGTCTAAAGAAGGTGCTCAGAAAGCTCTCCAGGACATAGAAAGATTTCTTGAAAGCTCTTCAGCCTACTTGAACTATGATCCCCAAGCCCTACATTACGACTTTGAGTCAGTCTTAACATCTGAACTGAAGGTAAGCAACCCCTCCAGTTCCTTGGCACACAAGTAAAAAGCAAAATCAAACTAGGTGGCAATGTTGTCAACTTTATAGTTTTCTGTTTTGGGTCAAAGTGCAAAATGATGGTAGTTATTTGATCATGGGAGTCTTTTTCACTCTCCACAGTGCCAGATACAGTCAGTGCAGGTCAAGCTTGAAAACGTGCGAAGCATGTTTGAGAATCGTCAGTCTTGCTTCAAGAAGCTGTTGGATAAACACGTGCGACCCGTCCAATTAGTAGCCCCTCGGCCAGAAAATCCCCCGAGATCAAAATCACCATTATTCTCTCCTAAACACGGTAAAATATTTTAAGTTTGTGGTATTTTCAGATGATAATTTTGCTTTTGGGGTCAGAAGAGCAAGGCTGAGGACAGCTTTGAGAAACCGACTAAACTTTGCTGGCTGATAAGAGAGGAGTTGTATGATCCTAAATGTATATGAGGTGGCTTTAATATCTTTCCAATTTTCACATCTAGCTTCCCAGACCTGTGTGAAGTATGGGGCTGGTTGTTTGGTATTTATTTTCACTGGGGCTGGTATTTCTTTTCCCTTCCTACTCAGTGAAAAAAGACCCCTAAACAGCGCATACTTCCAGTTCTGCTTTACTAGCATCCTACTGGGCTGAAAACTGGTGAATTAGTGCTACAGTGAAAAAGGGCAAGGTTTATAAATTTATTAACATACCTATTCTCTGGGGCTGCCTTGAGCTGGAACTGATGTAAAGTTAGACTGATGTTTGCAAAGGAGCTTGGAGAAATGAGGAGCTCAGATCTCATGAACAGAAATGAGCTGGATGCTGAACTCCCTTTGATTCCTTGAGGATGTCTTCCTTAAATCCCAATTGTGGAATAATTAATACCCATAAATGTACAAATTCTGACTGAACTGAGGTCGCTCAGTGTTCTGCCCTGTTTTTGGTAATGGGATGTGGCACAATGTTAGCTTTAAATGATAACATTAAAGCTTCCATCCGTGTCTGCACTGTATGTATCAGAATTAAAAAGTATTCCCAAGTAACATCCATGTATTTAAAACCAGGGACGTGCTGGGTTATGTGGGAATATTAAATTTAGCAATTTGACTGCATAAGGCAATTAAACGTTTGTATTTTAACACAAAATATTTATGATGAATTAATGAATATTGGTTATGGTGAATTGCAGCAGGTGTCGTACAAACAGCAAAAGTGGCTCCAATTCAGGGATTGACTAGTGTCACTAGCCAGAGGGCTAGTGGAGGGGTGGCAGTGAAGCTAGATGCAGTGAGGGGAATTAAGCTACTCAAGCTACAGGCCAGTGCAGCAAATAAATCCCAAATTTCCTCTTCCCAGGCTGATGCCACCTTCACTAGACCACACTGCCCTCTGAACCTCTTTCCCCGACTGGGAAAAAAGTTCCAACTCTTTAAACTAGATAATTGCCCATTTTACCTAATGACACTTTTTCAGCTTTCTAGAAAGTGTTAAGGAGGAATTATTGACTTAAAGAGTAGGGGAAAGGGGGTGCCCACCTCCATGGGATGTTGTGAGACCATCATCAATTGGCTGGACTGGTCTCACACCTTTGTGGGATGCACATTTTTCTAGCAAAGGCACTCAGTGGCCTGCAGAGCACAGGTACCCTCCGTTAATCCTCTTCCTGAAAGAGATGATCAAGTGTGGTGAAATGAGCACCGCCAGCAAGCGGGGAAAGACAAAAGGCTCCTCTTTGGGTAGATCGCACCAAGAGAGCTTTTAATAAGCTGTTTGATAGAAAACATCAAAATGCTGCTGGCCTGCTGGCATGATGTGCGGTGTCAAAGACACATGCTGAGCTCTGCCGGAAGTGCTTTGAGATGGATGGGGTTTATGGCATGGACTGAAACCAAACCACCTCTGAGCACATTACTTTTGTCTTCTTTTTCTTTCTTTCTTTGTTTTTCTGTCTGAGGACAGACATTTCCTCTTTCATCTTTGCCCTCGGTGCGAAGCTTGTCTGATGAATGAGGTTCTAATTTTGAAACCACTTTTTTTGGCGGGGGGAAAGTGTAAACCTGTCCTGAGCCATAAAGTGTAGTGAGACGTACAGAAGCAGTACGGCAGTGTAGCAAGCCCGAGTGCTGGAGAAAAGTCACTGCTGCAGCAGAACACCAAGCTGCAGCTGGTGACCATCTCCTGTCCCACTTCCTATCCGTGTTCCGGTCCTCCCAGTACGGTCTCCCAGTAGGACCACTGAAAAGTCCTTACTTCTTTTGGGTCTTCTTGTCCGTGGTGGGTCACACCCCCTGCACATCTCTGATCTGCTCTCCAGCATCCAGACCTCTCTCTTCCTCATTTGGCACGTTGGTCTAAGGCCTCGTTGGTGTGATAATACGGAACAGCTTTATCTTGCAGCAGCCCCATCTGAAGGTGGGGTCCTGCTCTCCACGTGGGTTCACATTCCTCTACATCCATTTTTCTCCCTACATCTGCTTCACAAAAGGCAGCTCGTTGGTGTCAGCACTGTTCAAACTTTTGATCTAGACACAGCTGGTGTTACATTCGTATGTGCTGAGACACCTTTTTCACCCGCACTTTGCTAGCCTCTTTTTTCTGTTTGTAAACAAGGTGAACATTGCACATCAGAATGTGTTTATTTTTGGTCCATCTCAGAATGTGGTGCAGGCACTGGGGCTGCAGCCTGGCACGTGGAGCTGTCACTGGGGCTGGAGCCAGTGTGATGCTGGAGAAGTCCATTACTGCCATTCATGGTGGGGGAAAACACCCTTTGGGTGAAGAATTGCTGTATTGACTACTTAGCAGTACAAAGTGTTTGAAAGATGCCATGTAACTCGTTGGGGAGACTGATGGTTTAATTTTAAGCTTCCGATTTACCTCAGTAACTCAAAGTATTACAACTTGTAATTATTTCCTGACAATATCAAGAAATTCTTCCAAGGTGGAGAAACAGTTTATACCAGCTGAGCATCTTGCCCTACATTCATTAAACAGTGTATGTTTAAAACCGTTTAAAAGTATCCCAGGAGGTGATGTTCCTTTTGGTAGTTACATGGTTTTATTGTTTTCTATCATCTGCACAGGCTTCACAGACTTCGTTAGGTTTTGATTATAGTAGTGACTTAATGGACATTTTGGTTTTTATAATAATTTTTTACTTTATGACCATCTATATTGGTATTAGTATTGTTGTTTGAGATAGACACCATTTATTTTGTCTGTTTGCTTGTAGTATTTGCCAACTAATTATTCATTCTTAAAACGTATCCCATTTAATTTTCTTTGTGGCTTATTAGTTTCTGACTGAACCGTCTCCTTCACTATAGATGTACATTATGTAATTATGGCTTTTTTCTACCCAAGGTGTGGATTTTAATTCCAGTTTGAAATTTTCATTTGATCTCTCTCTCCCTGGGAAGAAGACATCAAGAAAAACTCCAAGTTCTCTCAAGGTAAAAATTATTCATGAAATGAGTTTTATACAGTCAAAAACTGAAACCTGCTAAAAATTGATTGTACTTACACTTTAGATGTAGAGATGCTCTTTTTTTTTCCTTTAAAAAACAAACAACCAAACAACCTTTTATATCTGTGTGGTTGAGTTGGATTAGTCCAGTGCCTGAGATCTATCTGGGATGGTTTTTCCAAGTCGCAGATACCCATTTCCTGTGTGTTATTGCCTGAACTTGTTCTTTGCATAGCAATGATGTCTATTAGGAAAGCTCCCCATCCACAGATATTTCCCCTGTGAAAAGTGTTCTCTGGTCTCTGCACTAATGAACTATGTTGCCATTTTATGGAGCAGAGTAATTTCCGGGAATATTTGGCTAGCCAGTATATGCTCTGACCTTTTAAAGTTCTGTGTCACAAAGGATTTCTTCGAAGGAAGCACATTTCATCCTTCCCCAAAGAGTTCCCATGCCAACATCAGGGGCTGGGCTCATCCTGCCTCTGCAGTGACCTCCCTGCAGCTCTTCCCAGTGCATCCCATTTCTCTTCCAGATCGAAGTAATGCACGACTATCAGGAAAAAAGGAATTCCTTGCAGTATTTTATTTCAGACAGTGACGACAGCTTAGATATACTTAAAGGGTAAGCTTTCACCATCTTTACATCATCCAAAATGATGTTTATTTCTGGCCAGTCCTTGCCCCATCCACGTGTTCCTCCAGCCTGACCTGGGTGTCATCTCTTCCACCTTTACCATTTTATCATCCTTGTGTTGGTTGTTCATGAGATTGCAGAATGTTTTTGGGCTCCACTGATTGTCTGTGGTTTTTTAACAGACATAAAAATAATATACTTTTTTCTTTATTCTAGCCATGTCATAAATGAACTTATAGAAACTGAGAGAGTGTACGTAGAGGAACTCTTCACTGTTCTGACGGTGAGTGACTTCTTCAGATTGCTCGTTACTGTTCCCCAGTGCCTTGTACAAAAGGGCACCTGCCACTCTGTCAAACTAAGCAAAAATGTGATGGGGCAGGTTTCTGCCAAACTGTCAGATCCCAAGTTAGTCATAAATTGTCAAGTTTTCTCCCAAGCTTTTCTTTGCTGGAGGCATCTGCAGGAACAGTTGGTGTCAGGATGAGCTTTTCATCTAGAATGAGGGAGAAGCCTTCTGTACACAAAAGCACTGGTAATTAGTTTTATGTACTAAAAGCTGGTATTTTTAACTGTTCCCTAATTTACCTTTTGGAGACAAAAGAAAGAAGCTTTTATTTTATCCTTGGGAGGATTCTGTCTCAGTACTGTGAAGTTCATGAAAGTATAAAGCGCATTCTTCTAGAAACCAGATTATAATTTCTCAATGCTGCCATTTAGACACTTCTACCTTATTCCAAAATCACTCTTGCTGATGGCCAAACCAAGCTGGCTGTTAAGTAGCTCTCCTTTCTTGCATTTCTCTCTCCCAGGAGGAAGCAGGATATAAATCTGTCGGACTGCAGGTAGTTACACGTAATTGCCCTGTACTGATTGGGTGGGGTTTTTTTTTTTTGTTAAACCACACTCTGTATGATAAAGCAGTTGTTATGTGCCTGGATTTATTACTGGGCATATCAAGTCTAGATAGAGAAAAATGGACAGATAGACTTAAGTTTTCTGAAAATAGTCTTTCCTTCAAAGAGGGAAGCCTGCTTGGGGTGGTTAAATATAAATGAGTAATTTTCCAGATACTTACTTTCTACTGCATCCTTAATCGACTACAAGATGCCTGCTTAGTAGAAGGAATATTGATTCCAGCCACAGTGAGTGTGAGAGATTAATTTGGAAAGCCAGAGAAGATATGCTGTACATACTAAATACATTTTTGCTGCTCATGTTAAAAGGGCTCCAGTTCTGAGCAGTGCTTGGTGACTAGCGTGGCCAGCTTGAGCTGTGGCTAGTGACCTTGACGCATTCTTTGCAGCGATGGTCCTGAGCTCTGGCCATGCCTTCTCCCTGCCCTACAGTTAGGATGTTTACCACATCTGGTGAATGTTTTTGCGTTGGTGCAGTGATGTGATTTTACCAAGGGGAGCTTTGTGTTGTTTCCTGGTTTCCACCCAACAACTTGTAGAGCAGTGGTCCCTTCCAGCTCCTCCCCAGTTTGGGGGACCGTGATTTCAAGAGGCTGGTGGAGCCACAGAGGACAGAAATCCTGAGGCAAGGAGGATAGTGAGACCCTGGTGCCCAGCAGGTCTCGTACGAGAGCAAAAAGCCCATTGATTCTGGTATTTGGTCTCCAGCCATCTCTGCTTTGCAACAAGTCACCTCGTGTACTGGTTCTTGTGAGGTGCATGTAACTGCATACCTCATACAAACATGTTGTCACTCCTGTGCCCCACGGTCATACAGCAGATGTGTTCAAGCCAGACAAGTGTTCCTCCAGGACCTCTCCCGCAGTCAGGCCGCGGTGAGAAGGAAGTGGCTGCAATTTGCCTTTGGTGAATAAAGAACATCTCCTCAGTATTGGCCAGCCTCAGGGGAGCTGTCCCAAGCCATCTGCTGCTGGACCACAACCCCACATGCCCAGGGACTGAAAGACAGGTGTTAGAGACAAAAATAAGGAAATAAAAGGGATGTCGCACTTTGAAGCAAAGCAGATTCTATTGGAAGTCTCTTCATGTCCCCTTTTCATCTGCCTTCGAGGAGAAGCCAAGCCAAGTTCTTACCGACTGAGTGATGAGCCCCTTTTGCATCCTGCAGGGCTACAGAGCTGAGATGGATAACCCCGCCATGCTCATCCTCATGCCTCCTGTGCTGAGGAACAGGAAGGACGTCCTCTTCGGAAACATGCCTGAGATATACGACTTCCACAACAAGTACGATACTGGCTCTGTTCCCCTTTCTATGAGACTGATTTCCTGTAATGATTAAAAACCCCGGCAGTACCTTGCTCACTGCTACATTTTGTCTCTTCTCCTGTCTCTTGCAGAATTTTCCTGCACAGTTTGGAAAGCTGCCTGGGAGCACCTGAGAGAGTGGGATTTTGTTTCCTAGACAGGGTGGGTGACTCGTTTTCACATACAAAGCAGACTCGAAGGCCAGTGTTTCTCCTGATTTGTCTCACTCTGCAACATCTTGGTTATGTCAGTTGAGTAAGATGCTTCTGATACGCAATACCACAGCAAGGCAGGGAGCATGGGTGGGCGGCCAGCAGCAGAAGGGGCAGAGCAGCAGTCGTGACTACACTGCGCTCGGCTGTAATTCCCAGCAGTGGGATTTTTTACCCAAACTCTGTGACTTTTAAAGTTGGCAGCAGAGATAAAAGCAAATTTAAAGTTTTGGGTGTTCACCTTATTCGGTTGCCCAGCAGTTTGTGTGACTTGCCTTTCGGCTCCCCTTACAGCGAGAGGATTTCCAGATATATGAGAAGTACTGCCAGAACAAGCCCCGGTCGGAGTCCTTGTGGAGGCAGTGCTCTGAAAGCACCTTCTTCCAGGTGAGCTGTGTGTTCCTGCCAAGGCAGGCATTGTCCTGGGGCACTCACTTGTCCTAAACACCCTCCTCAGCACCCCACGATTTTGCAGCATATTCTGTTTACCGTTGAGTGGAAGCCTCAAGAAAATAGCAGTTGGAGTTTACAGTAGATCCATTCATTGTATTATTTTTGGTGTTTTTATAAATTTTCTTTAGTTATAGGCACTATATGGCATTTTTACATGAAATCTTCAAAGTCATCAAACCAGACTAGTCGTGCTGTTGGAATAACTACGTGGAGTTGATGCAGAATTTATTGAATCTGAATTTTTTTGTTCCAGGAATGCCAAAGAAAATTAGAGCACAAACTTGGGCTGGATTCCTATTTGCTCAAACCAGTGCAGCGCCTGACAAAATACCAGCTACTTCTGAAGGTATTTCACATGCTGCTTTGAATCAGGGGACAGATTTGCTTTTCAGTTGGAAGTTACCTGTAAATCAGCACCAAGCATTAGATTACTTACGGCTGATCTGGGCCCTCTGTAGTGACTTCCAGTGAAGATGAAAATTCACAAACCTGACAAAGGAACAAGTGCTTTTAACAAGCCATTTTTTAAGGAGAGAAAGACTGTTTGAGTCTGTTCAGAGATGCAAAATGACAGAAACACTTCTAAGAAAATTGAACCAGAGACGGTCATCAGTGTATGATGAATGAACTGTATTATATTGATGTAACTCTTCTTTTCTTCAGGTTTTAACAGGGCCTGTAAGCTTTAATGCATTTATTCTTATGTTCTCTGTCTGAGGCAGGGCAGTGCGGTGCTGTTACTGCCGCTCTGTAAAGTGGGAATAACACTGGGGTAGTGGCTTCTGAACCTCACCTTCTAGCCTCTTGAGTGAGAGATGAGCTGTAACTGAGCACAGAAGATTTGAAATGAAAGTAATTTTGTAGTGATGGTATAATTCCCTAATCTGTCTCCCACTTACTGACTTGAAGGCTCTGGATTTTATAAATTCTGTTCCTTGTGTCTGCCAGTCTGAAGACAATCACCTCATTTGAAGGCATATATGACATATTGGCAACTGATGGAAAACTTGAGCCTTATTTCCGATTTCTCATGGGAAAACACAACACAAAGAACTCAGATGAGCCTGGTGCCTCTCTATAATGTGACACCATCCTTAAGGAAACCCAGAAAAAGATGGGTCATGCCTCAGTGGTCTGTTCCACACCTTATACTGACTGTGGTTTAGAATGAGTCTTTTTTCCAGTGACCTATGAAAAGTCAGGCAGTGTAGACTGCTCTTGGGCTCTGGAATCTTTGGGCAAGATGGAAAAGTCTGCTTTGTTCAAGTGCAAACACGTGCTCTTCCATTTCTATTTTCAGGAGCTGCTAAAGTACAGCACGAGCTGTGATGGAGTTCAGGAACTTCAAGAAGCTCTGGTTGCAATGTTGGATTTGCTAAAGTCAGTCAATGACTCTATGCATCAGATTTCAATAACAGGATATGATGTGAGTAGATTTGGGTAATGAGAGACCTTGCACAAGGCCAGGTGATGCGCTGGGAAAGGATAGTGTCCCAGATTGTATAAGCTAAAAACTACACTAGAGCAGCTACAAAGTGAACGGGATCAGGAAGCTCGTACAGGTGACAGTCTTCCATCTGATTGCAGCATTTTGGGAACTATCTGCATCCGAGGACATATCCAGAGTATTTCCATGGTGCCCACACTTGCCATCTGCTGGTTCTCGAGAGTATTTTTCCAGCATGCACCTTAGTCCTCATGGCTCACCTTATCATGCACCTGGGGTGTCTTCATAGCGTTTCTTATTCAGCATTTAACTAAATACTCACTGAGGCTGATTTTGATCCTTGCTCACTGAAGTGGTTATCTTTCATAGGGCTTCAGGGAAGGTGAAGGGATGGCTTTCTAAGCTGCTGGTGCCAGTCCTGGCCTCCTTGAGAAGTCCATTCTCCACATTCTCAGTTCAGGCTCAAATCTCATCTGCCCTCTCCCACTGCAGTAGCCAGAGCCCTTGACCTGGACTTCCATAGGAGCTGGAGAGTTGTCCTACCTTCCTAGATCTTCCAGTTACTGACTTGTATCCCTTCACATAGATTGGCTGCAGCCCGGTGTTTGAGACCTTTGCTTCCCTCTTGGCACCATGCCGTCACTCCCAAAAGATCATCTGATCCTTCCAGGAAGACCTATTCTTAGAGTGACGTGCCTTGGACCAGAGCTGGCCCCATTGCCCGTGATTGTTTGGACAGTCCTCTTACGTTTTAATTGATGTCTTTTTCTTTCTGTTTTTTTATTTGTCATACTCTCACCAGGGTGACCTGAGCGAACTGGGGAAAGTGCTGATGCAAGGATCTTTCAGTGTTTGGACAGGACACCGAAAAGGTCCGACAAAAATGAAGGATCTTGCCAGGTTCAAGCCAATGCAGAGACATCTGTTCCTGTATGAGAAAGCCTTGGTCTTCTGCAAGAAGCGAGAGGAGCATGGAGATGGATATGACAAAACCTCGTCTTACAGTTTTAAGCATTTTTTGAAAGTAAGGACATTTTAGTTGGGGCCATTGCCGTGTATATTGTAAACCAATAACTCTGCAGACCCAGGCAGTATTTTTCCTCTAAAGAAGTGGCTTGTTTTCTGCTACTAAGGGCTGTAATGCCCTGGAAGTGCCATGCCCCTGAAAGCCTCTTGATTGTCATAAGACCTGAGGACCCCAACAGCTGAAGCAGCAGCTGGGAGAACCCATGCACTTGGAGTCACATATGTGATGGCATCTGCCAGCAACATGGAGCTGTGGGCAAGTCCCAGAGATGAGGACATGCCTTTCCCCTCCCTTACTCTGCTTTCCAGGAGCAGGGCCAAGGGCATGAAGCTGGGGAGGCCCTTTGCAGCTTCCCCAGCCCACCTGGGAGAGCAAGGGGGCTCCTCATGCCCCTGGTCCCCAGGGAGGCCCCTTGGGCTGGACGCTGCCTGGCTGCTCCCAACCCCTGTGTCCCAGCCAGGAGGATGCAGAAATAACACTTCTTCCTCTCTCATTGCCTTTCTCCTTTGACAAGCTCTAACTGCAGCTAACGTACAATTATCAGATGAAGAGAATAGATTATGGCGAAATGTGAGGGGCAGAAACAGCTGTCCCAAGCCTACAAATGCTGACTATTATCATCAAAAATCCCCAAGCGTTCCTCTAAAAGAGACCTTCTGGCATACTGTGTGCGAGGAGCACTTCTAACATCAGCACTTTATCTCAGTACTCTGCCTTGTCTTTCTTGATGAATAAAAACCCAATATGGGTGTATCTTAGAACAGAAAAAAAATGGGCACTTGGAGGCAGAGCCTTCAGGCCCAGACGCTGCAGGTCCCTCCTCTCAGTGGGGTGCAGGGAGGGAGATGCCATGGGCAGTCGGAAAGCCCTGTAATAGTAGATAAGTCTGTTCAGCTCCAGTGCACGTTACAAATCGTGTATTAAAAGCAAATCCCAGGCCATATGTTTAGGTACTTAAATGTTTTTCCCAAACAGCATCATTTTCTTTCTGGAGAGCTTCTTTTCCCTGTAGTACTTGCTTTACCATACATGCTTTTGAAAGAACTGAAGAGGTGATGTGGGGAAAGCCTGCTCGGAGCAGTAAATCCTGCACTCAGGAGTCCCGGCAATGTGGCCAGCCCCAAGAGGGCTCATTTTCCAGTTGTTTGCGTTGCCACACTGAGAGGTTAGGGTTGGAGACCCCATGGATGCTGCAGGATTACATCCGCTCTCATCCAATTTCAGACCTGCTATCCTGAGGGTGAAATCATGTTTCTGGAGCTTGACATCTGTTTGATTCGTGCTAGTATCAGGAAATATTTTTCTTTGCAAGAATGTTTTCTAGAGATTCAGGATTAAAGCAAGCTGTTGATTAGAAGCTGTGTAACTGGGTGTCTGTAAAACAAACAAAGGAACACCCCAGGATAATATTTTACATAACTATGTAAAATATCCAGTGGTAAATTCTTCTTAGCTGAGATTCAGTAACTTAGAGGATGCAGGTTCATAACTCGCTGCAATGCCAAATCAATCAGTCTTGTACCGCCGTGGAAGGCGATGCAGATGAACACCATCTCAGAGCTCTGCCCTGCCCCACCTCCGTTTGCACCGCAAAGCCAACAGCCGAGGGACGGTAAATCCTGGGCAGGGGCAGGAAACGGAATTTCAAAATCCACTAACAGGCATGAACAGATCTTAAATATGTCTATTCCTGGCACTTCCCTTTGCCTCCTCATAGTAGATCATCTATAATTCCTAATATCCTGATGCCTGGGCAGTTTTGTAGGAGCTTCTGTATAAATCGCCAAGCCAGAGGATATGCACAGAACTAGAAATTGCAGAATCTGGATAAGGCACTATCAAGGCTGCCCTTTCAACATCTTCCATAAATTTATTTTTTTTTAAGTTTTCATAAAATCAGAATGGAGCCTGATGTGTCTTTCTAAGGCTTTATGGCACTAGACTGCAAAGGAGAAATTAATTTTTTAAAATTATTTTAAATTTTAAAAGTAAAAGAAAACTAGAAAATACCGATGGCTGCATAGTGATGGGCTTTGCCACATCTGGAGGCAACCACTTCTTCAGAAGTCCATGAAGAGCTCTGCTGTTCAAACCAGTGAAGAAACGAGGAAAGCTAATCAGCAGCTTGCTTCCTGTTTCCTGAGGCTGTTTGTAGTCGCTGAAAATGGGTCCCAGCACTTGAAAAAGTAACTGGGAACAGAAGGTTTGCCCAGGTGACCTAATCTGTAAATCCTCGCAGTCATTCAGACCAAAAGCTCTAAGGATGCATGTTATTAACAGAGGAACAGCAGTGTTAGACAGATGTTCTTTCTAAGGCCTTAATTGTATTTATTCTGGTTTATCTAGTGCAGTCTGTGTCAATAATTTATGACAGATGATACTGTTATTATTAGATGTTTCAAAACATGTAGTTGGGCTACTTCAGCTATTTTTGACCATCTGTTATCAGTGATAAATTGCTAGCAAAGTGTGCTTTAAGTGAGGAGATGGTTTATATGATACCAGGTATTAAAGCGCTGTTCAGCTTTATGGCACGTTCAGCAGGTGGGTCAGAAGTCTCCTGTTGCTGAAGAGTTTCTTAGTCTGTCATCATAGTTTGAGCTGCTGAATGGGTCATGTTGAGGACATCCTGAATTATTTGGGCCTTTGGCATTTCCATCCCACTTGTCAAAAGTGGTCTGTGATAACGAGTACCCAGGTACAGCAGCATTCAGCCACATCTGGCTTGGAGACTGCACCCTTCCTGAAAGCCACATTTATGGCAGCTCAGGCTGTGAATCCAAAAATTAACCCTTCTTCTGGAAAACTTGGGGTGGTGACTCAACTACAGAGATGGTCAGGGACCGCAGGATGCTGAACTGAAATTCCTAAAGGAGATGAGGGCTTCACAGATGGGTTTTAAAGATTGCTGAAAGACTGAAACACAGAATTCAGCAAGTAAATAAATAATAATATGGCAGAAATAATGTAGAAAAATAACACGCCTTGCATTTACAAAGCTTCATAGGTCTCATCCGAGAAATTTCATGCTGAAAATGGTATGAGATGACTTTTCAGTTAGTTCCACTGACTCCTGTATGAAAAGTCCCCTAAGGTCCATTGATTGGTTTCAGAAAGGTTTTACAAATACAGCAAGCTGGCAGAAAGTCAGGGGGTTAAGTCGTGTAATGACTTTCAGTTGCTACTGAAAGTAAACGTTGATGAAATGCGTTAAATTGGGTAAAATCAGGTTTGTTTAACATGCTGCAAACTGTCTGGATTCATAGGGGAGGTGGAAAGATTCATGGTATGTTGAGTTTCTTGGTTCGTTTGGATTTGCAGATGAATGCCGTTGGAATAACTGAGAATGTGAAAGGAGATCATCGGAAATTTGAAATCTGGTACAGCGGGCGAGAAGAGGTCTATGTCGTGCAGGTTGGTCGCTTCAAAAATCTGGATGTTTGTGCACCCTCATAACAGTGTTAGGGAATTGTCTCCCATTGACCCATACGGGATTATCACACGTGTAACTTGCATTTCTCCTTTGCCCATGTCAGCGTTCACGGGGCTGTCCCAGCAGCTGGTCCTTGGTGTCCAGAATGGTAAAAGTCATCTCACAGTGGAGACAGAACTGCCCTGTGGAAATGGAGCCCTTTCCAGAGCCAGGGCTTAGCCTCTGAGGTGCTGTTTCCAGCAGTCCTTCGACTCATCTACAAAACAATAGCCTGACTGACCTGATTTCTTCCTGATTTTTTTTCTTTTTCCCTTTTGTAGCATTTCGAATAGAGATTTATGGAGGTGAAATGTTTGCCTAACAGAGTGTTGAAAGGAAAACCTGTTGTGAAAATACTGTTGGTTGATGTTTTTATTTAATAGGTCCTCTGCCCAGCTTTTTTTCTGCATGTTACAACACAGCAGCCAACTGAAATTCATAAAGCATGTGTGTGTAGCCAAGTATACATATATTCAAAGGGCAGAGTTGGCCCTTGGGGTGTTTTGTGGAAGAGATAAAGTATAGGCACGTCTGTGCTTTTGCCTGCACTCCTCATTTCATAGCGATGGCTCCATGATTTCCACTGTGTTTTGTCCGGATTGAGTGGGGATCATCAGTTTTAAAATACCAAGCATGTTTAAAATTTAGTAGTGGCTTTGGATAAAAGGGGATTTCAGGTAATTACAGGATAGAAAAGTAAGATTTTATTCATACATTATAATGAACGATTCTTAAGTCTAAATTCAGACAGTTTTCTCTTCTTCCAGGCCCAAACAGTTGATCTGAAGATGGCGTGGTTGAACGAAATCAGAAAAATTTTGTTCAAGCAGCAGGAGCTTATAAAAGGTACATTTGACCAATTTCTCTGTGGCATTCACTCTGCAGCAGAATCTTTCCTGCTTTCACCTTGCTCATCTTCAAATCCACTAGTTCTCACCAGAGAACTGATTTTCAGAAGAAGCCTGGTAGCAAAATACCGGAGCGTGGTCTTACATTTCAGGGGAATAACATCACTTAGAGCAGTAAAGGCCGGGTGCTTATGTGAAAATGAATTACAGAAGTCCTTTTTTTTTTTGTCATTACCTTGTGGTAATTTCACGTTTGTTATCAGAGGCTTAATTCAACCAGATATGTAGCAGATGCCTAGTTTTAAGCAAATTAGAGTCTTCAGTGGCACATTCACTGTTGGATTTGTGCTAACATCCCATCTAAATCATAACTAAATCTGTGCTTTGCAAGAGTCTGTAGGACTGTTTAAACAAATCGTTAGGGCTGTACAAAAGGTCTAACTTTGAAAATAATGCTTCAACTGTGATGGTCACTAATAAAAAAAATGGATTTTAAGTTGGCGTTTGACCTCCCTGCAGTGGAGAAGCAGCAGCCTGGCTCGTGCATGGACCAGCTCCCGCTCTCCTCCCAGCTGAGCGATGGGTGAGTCCCAGAAGCCAGACCAGACAGAAACTCTCTCCAGTACCATCATTTGGCACCCAGTGCCTTCTGGCCATATCCTGGCTCTGTGCTATTCCCTCCACCTCATTTCTGTCCAAGACCTCTAGGTGGGGAGCAGGAGGGACATGCAGCTGTCCATCCTTTGGTGACAGTGGTCTCAGGGGCTGTAAGGGGCACCCTCGAGCACTCGCCTGGCAGCAACAGCCTGAGCTGCAGCTCCTCTGCAAATGAGACAAGGATCAAAGACAGTGCTCACATTCAGGGAAAGAGATACTGTAGCTGTGCTATTTCCCCTCCCCATAAATTAAAAGCAGGCACTGAAGTCCTTAACCTTTATAGAAACATACAGTAAAAAGTATCATTATTTTTTCTGACCCTGTTTTACAAAACTTCGTGGGGCTTTTGTTCATTCATAAAGTAAAACTAGGATTAATTAATTTTTTTCCCCATTCAGAAAGCAGCAGAGAGCCTCTATAAGTTCAGAAGAGAACGACTCGGAGCGCACCAGCCCGGTGACGCTGGACAGCGGGCTCGTGTCCCCCCAGAACAAGCCCCACAGAAGTACGTACCCTTCCCCTTCCTCTGGGGCACACTTTGTGGGTGCTGGGGTGCCCCCAACTGAGCTGTATGCTGTCTTGCAGGCTGGCCGGGAATATCACAGTCCCTGGAAATCTGCGAAGGGCTGGAGGAGTGGTCGGGTAACCAGTACCTCTCCAACTGCTCGGACACCGAGGAGGAGGACGGGAACCAGCTGGTTAGTACAGAGATCCAACAGTCCCAAAGCTCTATGTGCTGCTGTTTTGTTCATCTCGCTTTGTTTTGCTTCACTGAATAATGGATGTATCTTGTCTGTGTCTCTCAGATTTTCCATATTGCAATTTGAGGAATGAGGAGATGTCTCAGCCCCAGTTTCTAGAAATAATTTTAATTGAGGTAGCTGATAGGGCTGTCACATTCCCTGCGGCAGTCAGAAATAACAGCTGTGTGATATGAAATGCAGCTAAATAAGATAATTCTTTCTTATTTTCACAGTCTCCAGGAAAATACAAAGCCCTTGCAGACTGCAAAAGGAGAGGATCAGAGGACCTGCTGGTGAAAAATGGGGATGAAATTCAGCTTTTGCATGAAGATGGTGAGGGCCAGTGGTAGGTATTTTAGGATTATGTTGCCTTATTTCTAAGAGCCTGCAGGGCAGTCCCAGGCAACCTCACTTGCCTGGTGATCACTCATTGCAGCTTCTGATTAAGTTTTAGACTATTCCAGAAAGCTGGAGAATTCATTCCCTTGCCAAGACTAGAGGCCATACGCACTAGCTTGGTCTGGAAAAACATGTCAGGACTCACCTCGCCATGGCTGTCTGGACCAGCTGTGTTTTACCAACATCTCAATAGCAATAACAATTGCAAGACATTTTCCTCCCTCAAACAGCTGTATGAGTGTTACCTGGTTAATGGCTGTGGACCATGTTTCTGTTGTATTTTAAGCTGTGGCTCACAAGGTGACACTTCATTGCTGGTTCTTTCCTTATATCTGGGAGCATTGCCTGGGGAATCATACCCAGCCTCCTGCCTGTGGAACCATCAGTCTCCTTGTTCAGGCTGTGGGAAGGGTGATACTAGCAGGAACCTGAGTCAGAGTTGTGCAGGCACTAGCCTGTAAATGCACAGACAGAAATGGGCTGTGGAGGATCCCTGGCCGACATCTACACCCCTTAAACTTCAAGTGAGAGTAAAGAGGAATGGAATGGAATGGAATGGAATGGAATGGAATGGAATGGAATGGAATGGAATGGAATGGAATGGAATGGGACAGAATACAATATTTCAGTTGGAAAGGACCTACAGTGATCATCTGGGCCAACTGTATTTTGCAGTATTCAGTTTGCTGTTAGCAAGAGCAAGATGTAAAGCCTCTTGGTTTTGCTGAACGCTCACCACCTCTCCTGGTGGTTTTGGCCAGGGCCAGGCAAAGACTTCTCACACCAAACTTTTTTGTTAGCACAACTTTCACTGCATGAGTGAGACAGAGGGATGTCATTTATGAGCATGAGTATTTCCAGCTGCCTAAATCTTGCCTAAATTTACATGTAGCCCCTGACTAAATTCATTCTACCAGTCCAGCTCAATAGCAGAGCAGTGAGGAAAGTAATTGCCCTTGGCTCCATCAGTAGTCAATGGAGGAAAACTGGCACCCCAAGGTCTCAGGCAGGAAAACTCCTGCTCTGGTGAGTCCTGTTGCTCTCCATTGACTAGAAAGGGGCCAAAGGCAACTGTGCTCCTCATTTGTTTGGTTTTTTTTTTTAATATAAATTTATAAGAATACTTTAAATTGATGCCCAGCTCCTGTTAAAGTGCTTCCCTGGTTTGAGCAAATTGTTGGTTCCACCAGCAGTTGTGTACAGCGTGTCCATATCAAACTGCTCCTGGGCTGGTTTGTTTTTTTTAACTAGCACTGTTGTTGTTCAAAGGTTGGTGAAAAACCTAAACAGAAGAAAAGAAGGCTGGATTCCCGTGCACAGTCTGCAGATAGTAGTCGGTGACTGCAGATTTCGGAATGCCAAAGTTGCAGGTATCATATAGCACGCCTAGCAGAAATATTCTGTAACTCCTATCAGGTCTTCTAAGCCATTTGCATTACACTTGATGTGCTAAATCTGGCTGCTTATGCCTCTGCAGGAAAAAAAAAAGAAAGCAGCTAGTCCAAAAAGCCTGCAAAAGTAGTAAATTAGGCTGTTCTTGATTGTTAACACCTTAAGACATTTCTGTGACTTTAGGCACTAGTAAATTAAACGCAAGCATTTTAAAACATAGATTTCTTTGCAAGAGCACTGGGTAGAAGATCGGGGAGAAGAGACGGAGTCTGACCAGGGATTCCTGTGACTGTTTTGCCTACTCACCCCATGTGAATAGGAGGTACCTAGGCTAAAGCTCCTCCTGCTGCCAAAGACACCGTGGCCTCACCCCCAGCACGCCCAAGGCAGTACTTCATTGCTGCAGCCTCACTCTTGCCCTCATTGCTGCCTGCTTGTTAATCCATCATTAGAATAAAGTTTATAAAGAGGTTACCAGGGTTCAACAGAAGGCTTCTAGTCTCGAATCTAGTACTTCTCATTTTCTAGTCCTAAATGTACATAGAAGTAGATAGGGAAGCATAACAGATGACACAAGAAAATGCCTTAAGAGCAGCCTGTTGCCCTTGCCTTGTATGCAGCATCACCACTCCATGTGTTGCCTCATCGCCATGCTGTCCACTGGAAACAGGAGACCAGGGTTTGTGACAGGAGTAGCTCAGGAAACCCATGCAGATTTAGTCCATTTGAAAAAAAGAATCCACCAGTTATGGCCATATGAAGCAAGTGTCACAAGTAGATCTCTTTTTAAATACTTCCTTTTTGTCAAAATTGGTTGTTATCATGAATACGAAGGAAGTCTTCTGAAAGGCTTAAAATTCCAGTCAGCTCTTGATGGTTTCCCAGTATATTTCAGTGAAATCCATCCTATACAGGAAGGTATTTTTTTATCCCCTTTGTTGCAGGGCAGTCAAATTTCACAGCTTGGAGGTTTTTGGACTGTACGTAAGGGGTAGCTCGTAGTGGGCTCGCAGTGCAGCCAGGAGGACTCCCCTTGGCGTGCTCCCACCCTGGAGTACCCTGTGGTATTCTTTCTGGTTATTGCATCTCGCCAGGTCCTGGACCACAGCCTGTGCAGGAGGTTTCTCCAGCCCTAAACGCATCATGAAAATAGGGTGTCGGCAAGCTTTGAACAGCGGTTTTCTTTGTCAGTGGTTGTATCCCCCAAATCCTTGAGGCTCGCAGCTATAGGCTGGTTTACGAAGTTGCTAAGTACAAACTAAGGAGAATTTCACAAAGTGAAGCCACAGAAAGCTCTTACGAAAGTCTCACAGCACTACTCAGACACTTTGCAGTCGTGTTGCCAGGGTCTAGTCGCAGCGCTGAGGCTGTTTTCAGTAAGGTTAACTGTTCTCTCTCGCTGTTGTTGATTGTCGACGCAGTCTCTAGGCATGTTCCTAATTTTACAGGCACTCCAAGCAATATTGTAGGATGATGTAGGATGTTTTCTTGCCATTTCCTAGAGCTGTTCCTAGAGCTTTTCAGTGGCGCGTCCTGATAGCCATGATGTACTTGCACTCTGAAAACTAATTTTTCACACACACCTTTGCATGTAGCAATTCTCTTCCCTCTGTGGACTGGTCATTTTACACTGCAGGTGACTTGGTAGCACTGACCGCCCTGGGACGTGGTCTGGATTGGGCTGTATTTCCTGCTGCTTCAGAAGATGGAGCTCTTGCTACAGTATAGCAGAGGGAGAATTAGGCACCGAGCTTGCAGAGCAAACTAGGGGCAGAGGAAAGCACTGTAACCCTCACATATTATTAACTGCTTGTGCTGAAGTGCTGTTTGGCATGTAAACATGGTAAACTTGGTTAACAGGTGGGGTCCTCAAGAGCTAGACTGTGCTGAAGTCGCTTCAGAGCTGGGGGAGAGGCAGTCCTGGCCCTCTGCGGAGGGCAGTGCCTCTGTTATTGCTCAGCTCCAGGTGCCCACAATAAATAAAAATATATCTCCTGTCACAGAACTTCATAACCAGAATTCATACAAATCCAGGATTTCAGTTGCTTTTGTTTCAGTGCAAAGCCTTTAGCTGAGGAGATGGAATGGTTCCTTTACCTTCACATTTTTCTTAGGTTTACACTGTGTTCATAGCAAAACCTCCCAACACAGGATGGCCAATGCCTGCATGCTTACAAGCTGTTCCTCCCCCTCCTGCTAATTATTCCAGGGCTGGGCCAGTACACAATATCACGAAGTTACAGGGAACTTTTTGCTGCCCATTTGAAGTTATGTTTGGTCAGTGCTCCACTCCCCAACCATTGCCAGCTTTGCAGATGCACTATCCTCCTGCACCCAGCCTGCTGAAGGACAGCAGATGGGCAAAGCTGAACTTGCAACACCCAAATGTATCCACAGGTGATTTTTCTCCCTTGCCTCACATGGTGCATAGGTAATTTTCCTTACAGACGAGTGCAATGCCATGTAACTGTTGATAAACCAAGTATTTTGTTCCAAATCTTCTTTTGCAAAGGTGTGTGGGAGAAACCTTACTAAACCGTTCCTAAATCTTGGCCAGGATATAAGGCAGGAAGCTTTTGGGGAGGTCATTTTGGAAACAGTTTTTCCCTCTGGTGTGCCTCTAGCTACAATTTCTGAGATGAGTCCTTGCTGCTTTCTTCTGAACAGATTTATTCTGTCTCCTGTGCAAATCCGTGGTGGGTTTTTTAAGCATGTGCCATAGAAATAGTTTGGTATCACAGGCAATAACACACAGATCTCAAAATGGAGAAGGTTTGGAGAGAACTCTGCTCAGAAAAAGCAATATTCAGAAAAGAGCCGCCGCTGAGATTTACCCGTGTGGTTCAGTTGAAGCTGCCTTGCTAAAGCGGTCAGGCATTGCTTCTCTATGAATTAACAAGGAGATGCAAGATTATCTCTTCATTTCCCTTGCGCAAGGCACACATCTCGGGGAGGGGGAGGGTGCAGCGCTGCAATCCCAACTCCTCTTCCACAGTGGGGCAGGAGACAAAGTTTCTGCCAGCCCCCTGGTTGCTAAGGTGCCAAAGATCATGATTTACAGCACTGACAGCGCTTGTGTCAGTGAAGGAAAAGGCATCTCGGCTGCACTGTAGCACCACTTCATGGCAAACGGAGAGCAGGGACGGCAGAAAGGGGGTCCTTGCTGTAACCCAGAGCAGATGAGTGACTTGTTTTCACTTCAGTGACACAGCGCTCGTGTCCAGCAGCACCGCGGCCTCCCCTCTCATCGAGGTTAAGCTCTGTCCCTGCTCTTCTTTTTTCTCAGCAGGAATAAACAGATGCAAGCAAAAGGAAACATGTTGTTTGCTCCCAGATTTTCACATCAGAGCAAAATGGGGCCAAAGCATTTTCAGCTTTTTTCACTTGACCTTTAAAAGCTGCGCAGAGAGAAGGGAGAGTGTCCAACTTCCACTGACTGCCTGGAGGTTGTGTGAGACTTAATTTCTTTTATAGGGAGTGTAAAATAGAGTGGCCTGAAGAAAAAGGGATTCAAATGAAAAGGGGAAGCAGTGATAAATGCCTTTACTGATTATGCATGTAAAAGAAATATTGCTACAACTTTCAAGTTCTTTTAAACAGCAGAAAAGTTATCTGGTCCAATTTAACTTGAGCCCAAAGGTGAGGAGCATTCCGAGCAGTCATGGAAGGATGCTCTGTGCCGGGGCAGGCGCACGCACCTCCTTGGGTTAAGGAGGACGCAGGTCCTGTTCTACATGCCAAACCCTCTCCCAGTTTGCTTTAACACCACCCTTGCCACATTATCTCTTCCAAGCCTTAAGGGGATCCCTGTGTGTGCTCTTCATGCAGTAAAGCTGAGGAAAGGTTCCCCCCGCTGGTAGTGCCTGAAGGACTGAGCTTGCACATCCTCTGCTCCTGCTGGCCAGAGCAGTGGGGATTGTCCTCTTGGCTGTGGTGAGCTTGAGGCAACCCTTGACATGGCTCCCTGGGCCGTGTGGTTTGAATCTGCCCGATTCGAGTGTTGGATGTGCCGGAGCTCTGGCAGGCTGCTGCAGGCATGTTAGCTGAAACGCCGGAGTTCTCTTTAAAATGCCGCTTGTGGTCACGCAGCTGTTTGCACTATTTCTCACGCACTTTAACGACTGCAGCCACAGGCTTTAGTATGTGTGCAGGGTCCATTGAAGGTCACCCTGATTCCTTTTTGGCCTTTGAAATGTAAAGCAGGGTCTCCTTGTACAACCTGCCAGCTTCACAGAAAGGCTGTTTAGTAACGGCGTAGAAACCGTGTGGAGCCTGACAAAATAAGGAGCCCAGGAAGGTGTCTGCTGGCCGCCCTGTGGTAATCAAGGCATAGATGATGGAAATGAGTCGCTCCCTATGGTCCTGCCTTAGACAAGGCTCTCTCTGCAGCTCGTGGGAGCTCAGCTTTTAGGGGAACCGCAGGAGTGCACTTACTTTTTTTATGCTATACAAATGTTACATGATTACAGGGAACAATGTATTTCTTGGAATAAGATGCTTTAATATTAACATCATTCTTCATTGCTTTATAGATGCTGCCCTGTGTAACACGAGAAAGTTTAGTTCCCCTTGAGTTAAGGGTGAACTAGTAGCATCCTATTTTCGATGCTCTTTGGAAGCTTTCAACTAAGTGTTACAGAGAAATAGCACAATAGTTGGAGTTGTCCTGTACTGTTCATCACATTCGCAGACCTCCACAGCTTCATCTGCGCTGAACGGGACTGGGGTCCTAAGCAGCTTCTCATAGTCATGCCGGAAGCCATCTCTGCTCTTTCTTTTTTTTCTCCTCTGGAAAGTACAGTATTTTATTTATTTTACCTGCTGTTTTTCCATGACATCCATCACGTTTCATCAGAGAAGTACACTACAGTTTACTGACACTTTGTTTAGATGCTTGAAATTTCCTCTGCAGGTCAAAGGCTTTACCCACTTATTAGCTGACAACTGTTGAAGTTGCAAATAAAAGAGTTGAGTTTTGGTAAACCAAAAAAAAAAAAAACCCGAAAACAAAACCCCAAACAAAAAACCAAACAAAGAAGCTGTATGTCCTGCTTAACTGATTTTATGAATGGATTTTTCTTAAACATCTACTCCAGCGCTGTGAATGTAACGTGCTGTAGGAGCATCATCTGGCTGGCTCACATGTGACGACGCAATAACGCTAAAGATCCTCTTTTTGCACTTAGGGTCTGACTCCAGCCCACCGCAGTCAGTCCCGGTGATTGCAGTGAGGTTTGGAGCAGATCAAACTGGCAACTCAGGGTTGTCACCAATCACTTAGGGTCCCGAAGCGTCCCAAGGCTGAAACCTGTATCTAGCAAGTGTTGAAGTTTACATTAAATGTATGTACTTTTGGAACACGTGCCATAAATCAAAGTTAAATGTCCATGTTTGCACTAAGGATGTTCTTGTGATAAGACTGTACTTTTCAGCATCTTTAACAGTAATGTATCTCTTGAGTTTTTGGGAAAAAAGACAGAATATTGAACACTCATAATTTAATTTTGTGTTTCTTTGTCTGGTTTTGCTTTTGTAGAACACAGGTACAGGTGGTTTGACTTTTAAGCAGATGTGTGCAAAGAGCATCTGCCTGTGGTGAGAGCAGGTGCGTAGTGTGCATGCAGTGGTGAATTTGCTCTGTCCTGTCAAAAGGAAACACTTTATACCGTTGGGCTAAAGGGGGACCTTTATGACCCGGCTTTGATTTCTGAACCATGGATTCCTAGATGCAGTACCAAGTCGTTAAGTTAAAACATACTGGGTTATTTTTTATGGTGACCATTTTTGTATGGAGGAATTGTTGAAGTTGATGGCTGTGGTTGCCCGGGGGCTTCCCCGCCATGTGGGTGGGCATTTCTCCAGTTTGGGTGGCTGGTATTGCAGGTAACCCCAGTATACCCTCAAAAACGTGACCAGCCGAGCCTGAACCGAGCAATGCTGCAAGACCTAGGAAGTCCCCAGTGTTCTTCAGCCACTGGCAATCACAGCAGAGGGCTTTTAAGTCACTGAAGGTTATTTCCATCTACTGTAAAATCGGTCACCACGCACTTGCTAGGTGGAAAAATGGGAGTCTCTTAAGTTACTGTTGGGGCTGTTTATAGTGGTAACAATTCTTGTGGTAACAGAACACCTTTTGAGGTACAACTGTAAATATCTGTCTCAAACGTAGCACACATTGCATATTAAGTGGTTTTAATCTTTCTTCTCTTCCATGGTTTTAAATCTGAGCTTTTATTAATTTATGAGGTTGATAAGTTCTGCAAACCTGAATGTACAGTCTGAGATTTTTAACATTTGAGACTTTGCACACAACATGGTATGGTACCTTACGTATGCTGTCAAACGAGGCTCTTCATGTACATGTATAAATTACAGGGGAGAATTTTCTCTTACTGCAAGTTTAAATGAACCTGTATATGTACCTGTAAAAAATGTGTTAAATCTATATTTAATGATTAAAAACTTGTTAAATAAATTCACATGAGAATATGCAATTCTGTCCAAGAACACCTCTGCTATAACTCCGGAGGAAAAAAAATTCTCACAGTGCTGGTTGTATTTAATTTCTTTGGAACAGATATAACCTTCTCCCATGCATTTTGATTTTAAAATAAGCCACGGCAGGTGATCCGATTAGCTTCTAGCTGGATGTAGTGGCAGTAAAGTTGGGAGAGGCACTTTAGTGCTCATACTGACGTCTGAAATAGCAGCTATTGAGATCCTGCCCTGGCACAACGTGTCTCCATCCCCAGCCTCTCCTGCATCCCAGCACCGGGCAGCGCTGCCCAGAGGGACATCCGGGCCATGGGGCCGAGGGGGCTGCGCAGGCATCAACAGCCCTTTGCAGGTGGTGTCGGGGGAGAGGTGGTCTTGGGGGCACAGCTCACCAGGTGGGGCGTAGGAGACCCCCGTCAGTGGGGTTCTGTTTCTGGGAACACGCTGTGGTCCTGAGTGTGGTGCCTGCAGCATGGGAAAGCCTGTACACAAGCTGCCCACACCGGGCATTACGGAGCAGTTCCCAAAGGTCACACTGTTTCCCAGGGGTTTTTTTCCTGGAGTTTTCCATGGGAGGCGATACCAGCTGAACCAGCGCTGACCAGAGGTAAACATCCCTTCCTCTGGGATTGTTCCCTTCCCTTCAAGTTGGGAACCAAATTAAGCCCGCTGGAGGCAGCCCAGCACAGGACCTCTGCCCAGCGTAGCCTCCCCTGGGATGCTACCTCCCCTTCCCCGTGACTCGGTGCCAGCACCCACCCCGGACACAGGGCAGGCACCTCCCAGCAAGGTTTCTGCCACCCCCTCGGACCAGACACTGGGGTCTCCCATGCTGTCTGCACTCAGGGGACATCCCACAAGCTTGTCTGGGGAGGCCAATGCTCTGTCTCCATCACCACCAGCAGCACCCATGGCCCTGGTCTCTAATTCAATGATTGCTGGAGAGACCAGGACGGGGAGGGAGCACGGAGCAGTTCTCTTTATAAGCCTAGCAAAGCTCCACAGAAATCATTAGCATAAAGCCTGCCACTACCTTTGGGTGAGTTTTGCACAGATTTATGCAGCCAGCTTTATGCTGTCCTGAAGCAGGAGGAGAATTTCCTGCTGCCTGTGATCCATCTCGTCCTGGCTCACGTGAAAACATCTGGCCAAGAGCGCTGCAGGTGCAAATGCTTTGTGTTTCCACCTCCCTTGTGGCTCCTGCTGCAGGGGGGCCTGCTGGGCTCCTCTTGCCCGCGGTGCTGTGCTGCAGCCGTGGGCAATGCCGGTGGCATACTGGCCCGGGGCATGCGTGAGCCGTGACCCAGCTCATCCACACCGGTGTCTGCCTTCGGGATTTGGGGATTTACACCACCTCAGCAGTGCCAGTGCATTCAGGAATGCAGCCATGGGTAATAATTAAAAGGGCTTTTTATTTCCTTATTACCACATTTCCACTGCGTTCTCTCAACTTTTGCCTTTCAAGAGCAGAAGTTAGTTCATTTAGAAGTGTTTATTAAAATGCATAGATTTCTGGAAAACACGAGGATTGCTGCGGTCTCTCTTCACCTAACCAGTCCATCCCCCAGCACGGTGTAACCTCCTGTGGGTTAGGTAAGCCTCGTCGTCTCCTTTATCCACCTCAGGTACTTGGAGACCCTGGTGTAGATGCCGTATTTACCTGGCTTGGCACATTCCTCGCCCCAGCTGGTGATCCCCGTGAGAAACCAAGTGCCCTCAATCTCGGTGGTGTAGGGACCTCCGCTGTCCCCCCCGCAGGTGTCGCTGCCCCCGGCCGAGAAGCCCGCGCAAAACATGTTGTCCAGGATGGTAGTGGAGGTGCTCTTGAGGCAGGTCGGCCGGTCAACGAAGGGCACCTTGAGGATCTGGAGGACGGTGGCCGGCCGGCCGCGAAAGAGCATGCTGCCCCAGCCGCTCACCGTCCCCATCCCGTGCTTCAGCAGGGCGTTGGTGAACTCCCGGCTGCCAAGGCAGATGGGGGTGACGTAGCTGTTGAAGCTGAGTGGCTGGTCCAGCTTCAGGAGAGCGATGTCATTGTGGTGCTTGTTGATCGTGGCGTTGTATGTGGGGTGGGGAAGGATCTTCACCACTTTACGCCGCTGCTCCGTGTTGTCTTTCTCGTTGGTGTTGTATTCGCCTGCAGAGACAAGTGTGGCTTGAGCTCCATGGCCAGACCAGTGACCATGCCCTGACGATGCCATCCCAAAGTGACACCCGCCCAGCTGGGTGGTTGCAAAGGGGTGAGCACTGCACACCCCAGCCCTCGGGCTGCTCCAAGCCTTGTGCCAGCAAGGCTGCTTGCTCCTCGTCAAACAGTGCTGGAGGTTCCCCCACAGCAGCACCTCCTCAGTCCCCACAGCTGCAGGACCTGGACCCCCAGATGTGACACCAGGCACGCACCGCCCGATCAAGTGCCAAAGGTCCAGGTCCTTTTTACCAAGGTTAGTAGCATTGTGGCTGTTGTCGGGATTTAGCACCCTCATACACATATAAGGGGGTGTTGCCCCAGCATCGAAGGGGAGAAAGCCTCTAGAATGAAAAATCCGTGTTTAAAACAAATAATTTATTAGTGAAACGAAACCTGACCTTCCCTTTCCTAAACCCACACAGCTGCGGGGCAGGATGTGGTGCAGGGGGCTACAAAATGCCCCTCCTCGATGCTCACAGGTGCTGCTGGGTTTGTGTCACCCACCTGAGGCTCAGCAAATCGCGATGGCGGGGTCCTGCCCGCAGCTCCAGGCTCCCCTGACTGAGTTGCTGGCAGCCTGTTACCTCCTGTCCCGGCGTGTGTGACAGGTAGAGGGAAGGGAAAATGTTCTGTGGGCTCGGGTCGGCAAGCGGGCAGCGTCTGGGTCTGTCTGCAGCCGACTCCCCTCTCCTGGCTGCGCTGAAGGCTGGAGAGCAGGATGACTTTTCCCGCTGGCTTCCTCGCAGCCCAAGAGGCGCAGGGTGCGTTTAACCCCTGCTGCGGTATTTCCACGCGCTTCGCTGCGATCTCCAGAAGATGCCATCTCCTCTAAACAACATCTGCAGCACTCCTGGCCCTGGCAGTGTCCTGCGTCTGCTGCGGCCGCCGGCGAGGAGCGGCGCAGAGCCCCGCGCGAGAGGTGAGGCAGCTTTCGGTGTTCACGTTAATGCTGGTGCCTGGCGGAGGCGCGTTTGGTGGCTGGGGCTGATGTGCTCTGCGAGGGTTTTTTTTTGCAGCAGTGTGAATGTCAAGCTTCCTACAGGCTGTGTTTCTACGTGTGTATCAAGACAGATGTGGGGGAGACTTTCAGAAAGGCTTTATTATGCTACAGCTGCTTACTATTGCCGGGGACGTGAAAATATGCTTCAGGGATGAGCGTGGAGAGGCAAAGGAAGGCAGGGGAAGGAAATGCTCCTTCCACCCCCCACTGTTGATTTTTGGACCTCCTGGGGTGCTATATACAAAGCTGAACATCTAGCATGAGTGGATGTGAAGGAATCGGGTGTTGCACGTGCAAGGTGCCGGCACAAATCCAATAGTCCCTGAAGCCTGCCAAAATCGTGGGTTTATTTGCTTTCTTGACTTGCTGCCTGTCCAAAATCCTGCCCTGGAACCCCAGAGGTTCTGTAGCACCATGTGAAGGTAGCACAAGGGGATGTGGCTGATAACGCCTCCGAAATGGAGGGGGTATGTGACGTGCAGGAGAAAGCCTGAAAGGAAGAGGCAGTTTGCACGCAGATGCAGCAAACACAAAACCTCTGTCCAGGTAGAAACATGCTTTTTTGGCAGGGAGGTTGTTTTTGCACTGGGCATTTTGTACTTTTTCCTGTTTAGTGGTTGCAAGGCTGGGGTTTGTGCTGGGCTTTGCAGCAAAACTGCCTGAGAGTAGATGGCAAAGAGTGCTGTGTGCCAGCTGCAGAGCTCGTCCTGCCGGCAGCGGGCGGGTGGTGCCCAGCCCCATGGCACTCCGTGTCCAGGGTCTGGCCAGGCTCACCCAGGAGCTTGGTGGCGTTAACATGGAAGGTGATGCAGCTGGAGCTCTCTCAAGGAGCTTGTTTCTGTAGATATGAACTCAGTGCTTCAAGGCTCAGGTAGAACATCAGTTTTGTCACCAATACATTTCATGGTGTTTAAACAGGAAGCATGATCCTTCCACACCTCCTCTCAGCACCACTTGTGGCTGTTCCTGACCATACCAGCGCTCCCGTACCCACCAGTGTAGCCCTCCTGTGCTAGATACTCGTGCAGGGGAGAAACAAACCATTTGGGGAAGCTGGTTCTGCCACAGCTGTGAAACGTGGCACCGCGACGCTTGCCAAGACCCACGCTGCGTTACCAGCAGGCTGCCCAGCAGGGAGCCTGGAACTGCTGGGCACCGAGAGTCGGGGGAAACCCCATTCTTCAAGCAGAGGCACGTTTGTTTTGTGAGGTAGCAGCATCACCCGCTGTGCCATCTGGCCACACTGCTCCTGCTCTGCTGTAAAAGCACTTTCCCACGTGCCAGCCCGGTTTCTCTACCTCATAAAATCTATTTACTTCTGAAGTTTGGAGAAAAAGTGACCGCCTTCCCCTTGCAAGGAGCTAGTCAGGTTAATGGTGCTGCTCTTGCGCCAGCCACACAAATCCATCCTCTGAGAGTTGTGTGAGCACTTAGTGACCCCCAAGAAGAGCAGAAATCCCCAGTGAGGTCCTACATGGTTAGGAGAGACAAAATCCACCACACTGGCTCATGAAGCAGCATCTTAACTGAAGCCCACTGGGCTTTTACGCAGCCCGGGGTCCTCTCTGGCTCAGGTGAACTTGCCTGTGGTCAGCTTGAGCTGCGTTTGCAACACGGCCAGCAGCTCCGTGGCTTTGGGACCATGGCCAGACCCAGCTCGCTGCTCCCACCAGAGGTGCTGGTACCTGCAGAGACCAGGCTGCCGAAACGCTGCAATCGGCAACTGGGGCCTCAGTGGCCTAAAGTAACTCGTGCCACGTTGCTGCCCATCGCGGTGGTGTGGGTCCCAGGGTTCTGTGCAATGCCTTGTGCCCGGCCAGCCCAAGCCCCGTCCCACGTTCATCGCCTGCGCTGGCCTGATGCCCCCCGAGGTGCTCACCTGCCACGGCAGTGATGTTGTCTCCTGGCTGCAGGCAGTGTGCCGCTGTCACTAACCATTTCTCATTGATGATGGACGCGCCGCAGAAGCCCACGTCCTGGCTGTTCACCAGGAGAACCTGTGGGAGCAGAAGGCGGTCACTCCCATGGGGGTGTATAAATCGGTGGGGAAGAAGAGTGGGAGGTGGGGGGGTTGTTTAGCTATAGAACAGGCTGCGGTTATGTTGTACAAACCCAGTGCTACCAGAGAAGCTGCTTCTTGGGGAGACCCTGTCCCTCTGTCCCCTGCTCTGTCGCAGAGGGTGGCCAACACTGCCCCGTACGTGTGTTAGTGCCCTGTTGCGCTTCTCCTCCCTTTGCTGCCAGGCTGGGAGGGCGTAACCCTCAGCGCAGAACTCGGAGTGGCCAAAATGCAAGCGCTTAGGCACGTACCTCCTAGAAGCGTTTTTTCCAGTGACTAGGTCTTAACTAGTTAACTAGGGACAAAATCTTCACTGCCCGTTTACTTTTGGCATCTAACCACCTCAGCACTTATGGGCACAAGCCAGGACATCCCTTATGCTAAAACTTTAAATTGATTAATAAATTAAATTGATCCGCTGACTCAGACTGTTTAAAAGATGGATTTCTTTATAATTCACCCATTTTGTTCCTTTCACATGTCGTGGCTGTCCCTGTCTATCTGCCTCATGCTTTCCATGAATTTATTCGACTGTGACTCCCCACAGCCCCCTTCCCCACCCGGTGCTGATGTCCCTGGGGGCTCTGCCTGGGCCCTGCCAGCTGCAGGAGGGCAGCCCAGGCTGCGGGTGGGTACCAGGTTGCCCCAAAAGCCGCCAGAGACAAGGCAGTGATGTGGTTTATCAGGTCCTTCACTGGGGTCTGAGCCCCACAACCACCCCCAAATGCCCAGGAGAATGTAGCTCTGCTCCTGGCTGCTGCCTGAGCCCCAGCAGGCTGAGCAGCTTCATCTGCCAGCTGGGAAAAGGGCGGCCAAGATTTTCATGGACCTGTTGCAGTAGGTCCAGAGGAGACCACAAAAATGACCAGAGAGCTCGAGCAGCTCTGCTGTGAGGACAGGCTGAGAGAGTTGGGCTTGTTCAGCCAGGAGATGAGAAGGCTCTGGTGAGACCTTATCGTGGCCTTTCAGTACTTAAAGGGGGCTGACAAGAAAGATGGGGACAGTCTTTTGTAAAAGGACGAGGGGTGATGGTTTTAAACTAAAAGAGGGAGATTTAGACTAGACAGAAGGAAGACATGTTTTACAATGAGGGTGGTGAGACACTGGCCCAGGTTGCCCAGAGAGGTGGTAGATGCCCCATCCCTAGAACCATTCCAGATCAGGTTGGATGGGGCTCTGGGCAACCTGCTCTAGCTGAAGATGTCCCTGCTCCCTGCAGAGGGGTTGGACTAGATGAGCTTTGAAGGTCCTTCCCAACCCAAACCATTCTGTGTTTTTTTCCAGTGGGTGCCTGTTGAGGTAAAGGTCTCCATGAACACAGCCAACTAGAAAGACTTGGTGGGCTTGTAGCATGTGAATTTACTTTTTTTATGGATACTGATTTCTCACATTTAACTTCCCAGTTCTCCTCTGTCTCTGATTCTCTGTGAATGTGTGGTGGGTGCCAGCATCACCTATGGTTTGTCCCCCATCTGACCTATCTGCATACACCCTGCTCACTGCTTTGCTCCCTCAGCAGACGCGGAGAGATCAGCTGATCTGTGTGAATGGGCATGTAAGTCCCTGCGTGGGCAATTTTTCATTGACATCCTCGGTGTCGGTCTGTGCCAGAGCTTGCAAGAGAAAGAGGTTTGCCTTTCCTAAAACCTCATCCAAATTTATTATTTTGCACTCTCAGCTCCTGAGATTTCTGTGCTCACTGAAGCCGGAGTAGAATTTAAGGGCAGTAGAAGACTTTGAAAAAGATCCAAGCTAGGAGCTAACTTTCCTTTTAGTGGGTTTTTCCTTTTAGCTAACTTTCCTTTAGTGGGTTTGAGCAGGTTTCCTTGCAGCTCCCCCACTTGTGACGCCACTTTTAGTGAGGTGGAGATGACTCGGATGTCACAAGTTGGGTAAAGAAAGGGCAGCTGGATTTGGTAGGTGTCACACAAGGACAGATCCTTTGTTGGTATAAATTATCACAGATCAGCTGAAACTGACGGAGCCAAAACCTGAGCTGCGTTGTTCCTTGCAAAATTGAGCCTTGCAAAGCTCCCCTCCCTCAGCCTTTGGCTTCATCTTGCCAAATTCACGAACTGCTGGAGAATCTGTTGCTCAAGCTCAAAACTGGATCCTTTGTGCCCTGCCAGGTAATGGTGATGTGACTCTGACTTGTGGCTTTTTTTGCCAGGGTAGACCCCTCAGCCAGGCAAGTCTTGTTGCTGTGGCATACAGCTGTGTAGAGAAAGAAGCTGTGTTCCTGTTAGACTTGAGATCTATTTCTAAACTAACCTCAGAGATGGGCTTTGGGTATGCAGAGGTAAGATGTTCCTGCATTCAGAAGGAAATGAAGAGACAGAGCGATTGCGGGGTCACACGAGAGCTGCAGAAGCAGCCAGTACCTGCCAAGGCACCTCGCCTCTCATGCTGTCGGTGCCACCAACAACCCGGGTGCCCGTCTTAACTATCGGTGTAATTTTCGTGGTGGCAGCAGTGGTGGTGTCCGTGCTGTTGTCAAGCACCTCGTCAGGAGCATCGTCGTGGTCATCGGCGGTGATGTTCCAGTGCTCAAAGGTGTTTATGGCTCGGGTGAGCTTGCTCTTCGCTTCAGGGGCCGTGATCCTCCCGCAGGGATACGGCACTGGGGGAGGAACGGTCACGGTTATGACTGGCTGCGTGTCATGCTGAGAGTTACACAAGGAGGCAAATGCTGCCTCATCTCAGCACCCCGTTTTGGATCTGACACAGGAGACACGGGGCCATGGCCAACTGTGTGTCCTCCGTGCAGATACTTGTGCCTTCGAGCTGCAGTGCAGGTAATATATAAGAAAAGCAAAAGCATAACTTGTTTCTGGGCTTCAGAAACGACATCTGAACAGCTTTTAAAAAGAAGAAAGCTTGTGAGAGACCCCTCACTCTGACGGGACAGTGTGGCTGTGCCTTTACTTTGTGGCATGCTGAGGCGCATAGCTGGGAGGCTTGCTGCGGCAGGCAGCCGGCGCTGGGCTGACATTTCTGCAGCAAGTAACTCCAGTACAATAAAAGCCCAGCTGGGAGAGGGCAGGAAATAATATCTGCCAATTGTACAGATAATCCTGCTTGGCACCAAGGTGAGGAAAACATTAATAAACTCTTTTTGGAGTTGTAGGTTTTCTGTGTTAATGAAGATCTCATCTGCAGGCTCATTTCAGACGAGCTCTTCCCATGTCTCTCCTATGTAGCGTGTGCCGAATTCCTGCTGATTGTGGCAGTCGACATAGTAAATAGCACCAGGCATTGTCTTTCATCTGAAAAGCTTTTGACAGCACTGTGCAAACAAACATTAGTGTAAAATCAGATGTGAGTGTGGTCTACTGAGATTGCATATTTTTTTTAAACAGACCGCTTTGGGAATAGGGCTTAAATAAGTGTTGAGGGATGGAAAGAGCTACCTGTGAGGCAGGCCAGGAAATGAAGGTTTTGGAGCCAACAAAAGCTAAACTTTTGCAGGAAGGGCAGTTACCCAACCTGAAAGATGATCTTATTGCTAACAGTAAAACATTCTGGTGCAGTGAAAGTGATACAGCATGCTGGGCAACACAGGCCTGGGCTTTTAATGATCTCCATTTACAGAAGGGCTCTCAGCCGAAGGTACTTCCAGCAGTCAGCACTTTCCGGAGCTCAAAGAGTTCCTGGCTGTAGCTGTCAGACCTTCAGAAAGTAACTCGCCTGTGCGGGTGCCTGCACGCTAGCTTAGGTGTGCCAAGCTATTACCCTCGGGTGTTAGAAATACGACGGCATCAAATGCTAAATTGACCTTAGATGACAAATATTTCTCTGCTCAATCACTTCCTTCCTCTGCCAGATGGGCTACTGAGATGTCCGTGCCATGTTACCTTGCCTGGGGGTTGGGATTGCTGCTGGTGGTGTAGTGACAGGTATTGCAACAGCCTAGGAGTGGGGTAGAGTTGGAGAATATAACGAGAACTAGCTATGCTTTAGCCATTTATGAAGTTGCAACCTCAAGCAATGCATTTGCCCTCCACCCCACACAATACCACAGCTAAACCATAGAGTCTAGGCCCTGCTGAGGGTCTTTGCGTGCAGATACGCATCATTGGGAGGACAGCACCACCACAAAGCTTCCCTTGTTTCCAAGCACTCTGGTAATGATAAGATTGGCCAGCCATGAAACAGACAGGAGGATTTACAGCACGAAAGATCGTCTTTTGTTCTGAAAAAGCCCAGAGCATCCTTGATGTCTACATAACTAAATAGTATCTCCTATTGGAAGAACATGGGAGTGGGCTCTGGCTGGCTGGACACCAGTGTGCATGCTGGTGTAGCTGGACATCACGTTTCTGCCTCCAGAAAACTACTGCTCCATATCTGGAAATATAAGGTGGCTGCAAGTGTGAGAGACGCCTGTGTGAGCTGCCCTCTGAAACAAGCGTTTGCCTAGTGACCACATTCCTGGACAGCCACCCTCCTTCTCCAAGCCCCTAGGCTAAAAACGGTGTTTAAATTGCATCGTTGAAGCCTGAGCCCACATCTGCTGTTGGGAAAGAGCAGGGTCAGGCTCTTTACGTTTTCCTGCTTAGCAAACAAGGCTGGTTTCCAACGGGATATTGCATTTCTATTAGATTCGTGTATCTAAATCCAGGACAAGACCTTGGAAAGTTTCACCCAAATCTCTTAAAAACACTTTTAAAGCTCACCAGCAGGTTCACAGGACTTTCCATCTTCATGAAGCCTGTAGCCAGCAGCGCAGGAACACACGACTTTCTGTGGCGGGTTGTGCTTGCAAAAGTGCTTGCAGCCTCCGTTTTTAATAGCACAAGTGAAATCTGAAAGAAATTCAAATGAAACTGTGAAAGCTCTTTTGAAATTTCCCCAACATGGGGCAGTTTTAAGATTTAGCTGGACAGGGTGAAGGCCCATCTTGTCTAGACTGGGCTTTTCCCAAGAAATGTTGGACCAGATGATCCTTGAGGTCCCTTCCAACCTGGTATCCTGTGATTCTATGAAATACGACTGGTCAGATCTGCTGGGACTTGGACATTTGGACACAGTCTGTAAATCGCTCCACTTCTTTCAGACTACGAAGCAGATGCTTGTTTGCAAGGAGAGTGTCCTCCGTCCAAATTACATCCCTGCTCATAATGAAGGAGCACCGGGCACCTCTTTGAGAAGGCAGGTTGAGGAACTGCCCTATGAGAGCTGCCACCGAGCCCTGGCGCAGCCTCCTGCCTCCAACTGTCTGAAATTTGTCAGCCTGACCATAAAGGACTCCTGCAAATATTTGTTTACAAGCCACGTGATTTCCCCACCGTTGCGCTGCTCTCCTCCCCTCCGTGCTTACGGCGATCCAAACTGGTGCGGATGTTAGCAGAGAACACCGTGCGTCAAATGGGAGCAAACCCTGAACCTTTGTCCTGGGATTATCACTGGCTCCGAATTTAAAACCTCAAGCAAAGCCCTATGTTCTTTCTGACATAGCGATAAATCATTGCAGCCTGATGGGGAAAACCCATTCCAGCAGGATATTTATGAAATGGGTCACAACCTGAGACATGGCGAGGTTCCCGAGACGTGTGTGTGTCTTCTCCCACCCCACCTCGCACTCCTCCGCGGTGGGAACACCATCTCTTGTAGATGGAAAACCACTAATCCACAGACGCTCTTTTAATTCTCAGTGAGTTTTCAAATACCTTCACAGCAGATTAACTCCACTCCTACTTCCTCAAGGACACCTCCCTTCCTGTAGCCATTTTAATGCCATCATTTACTATTTTTACAGAGCTCCTTTTCACGCCTCACTTCTAGCTCTATTTTTGTCCGTCTCACTTCCACGAGAAATCTGCAATGAGACTATTTAAATTTGATGCAGCTTTGAAATGCTCTTTTCAACGTACACTCCTCCCTTGCCAGAGCAGAAGCACAACTAGAAAGAGAATCTTTTATTAGTGCAGTGAGTCTAGCACATTATGCGAGCCGCACAGCCCCTGATTATATTATAAATATAAAAGCTGAATATCCCTCTTGCTTAAATTATCAGCTGTTTGGTTTTCATAAACTCCTCAACCCATCAGGAAAATATTTGCCTTTTGTTTGCCTTCAGAACCAAGGTTGCTGGTGATAATTATAATAATGAAATTTAGCAGAGTGCCATTGAGAGGAGCTTGCGATGATCCTGCCCTGCTCAGCACCTGCTGCCCAGCCTGGCGTGAGGAATGAGAGCATGAGGGGCCCCACCAGGGTCGGTGGAAAACTGTTGCTTTCAGTGGGTGAGCACGTTGTCCCTGACTGACACGCAGCCCCGGAAAGGCTTGTGCTGGGGAGATAAAGGAAGGGCTCTGTGTCAACATTTGTGCTGGCAGCCAGAGCCTGCTGAACAAAAGACCTTGAGCCTGAGTCTCTGTTGAACCTCGGGTAAGAGCAGGCATCTCCGTGCTCAGCAGAGGTGGAGCTGGGGCTCCACCAAGGGCAGGAGAGGACAGAGACATCTGCTCCTGTAGCCCCAAGCATGTCCCCCTGTAATCCCATTGCCAACAGGCTGAATTTGCTCATTCATGCAGTGCCTTACAGCATGGCAAAATGTGTCTGAAACAGCCCTCCAGTAGGATGAAACTCTACGCCCGCTTTGATCTGATGGGATTTTGAAGAGGTCAGAACAACCACAGGACAAGCCCCTGGTACGTACCTATCTCACAGTTTCTGCCTTCATACCCAGCTGGGCACCAGCATACATAGGAACTGACTGCGTCCTTGCAAACGCCGCCGTTCTTGCATGGATTGGGGTCGCACTGATCTCCATCTTGGAGAGAAGACAGGACAATTAACAACCATGAGCGTCCACCACGGCTGGTGCCTTGCCCTGTGCAAGCCTCCTGTTACAGATGAGCAAGAGACTGCACGCCTTCCTTTGTCATGGAAAATAAGTCAGATCCCGGCACCCCAGTGCCCAACAGATAACATCAGCGCTGGGGTAACAGCAGCAGCAGAGCTTTACCCAGAGTCCTCGTTATGTTCCCTGTCCCGTGTGGGTTAATTTGGCTCCTTTCAGCAGAACTCCTCTTCAGTCTCCCTTGTGCAACATCTCACCAGGACCTCATGTCTTGGCTAAGTTGGACAAAGTTAGAAGGTTTGCTTCCTCAGGAGTGGTTAGGATTTCCTAATCCAAATTATTTTAACGCTGCTGTCTGCGTTCTCTGAGGGTTTGGGTCTGTCCGCTTGGGTTTGGAGACCTCTCTGTGTGTTAGGGTTGAGAACTTCAGTCATCGCTCTTTCTTTCCAAGTCTTGTACTACTATTAACTGATCTAGTTTTTCTTTACATGCCTGGGCTTTTATTTTCACGGCTTCCTGCAACTGAGAAGCTGAGGCTGTAACAAAAATACCCAGTACTGCAAAATTAGTGATCTCGCACTTGTTAAATTACAGCAAAGCATGCTTTGAAATGGTAATGCCAAGACAAGGAGGGAGGGGAACCTCTTGATGTGTTTGTGTCCTGCCAGGAAGTCTGGCTGTTAATGGTGCTCTCAGGAATGGGCTGGGATGCAAAGGGCAGGTTCCAAACAGGGACGAAATGGTTTGGTCTTGTCTAAGGCATGGTCAGGGTTAGCACATCAGGGAGGGATGCTGCCTGGTGAGGGCTATCTGGGCTTGGCACCACCTGGGTGCTGTGCAAGGGGTGAGCTCCTGTGGGCTGCACGTTGGGAAGAGCAGTGTGTGAGCGGAACAGTAAACCAGACACTTTGGGTGGTGGGGGAATGTACGGCACTCGCTATTTTTGAAGAGCTAATTGGCTACAGTGGCAGGGAAACAAATGCAGTGTTGAGTTTCATCCGTTGCTTTTTCAGAGTACGGTCCTTCAACGCAAATGTAACTTATTTTATTTTATAGTCTGGACTGAATAATCTGAATTATTTAAGGCTTTTTAGTGAGATGTTCTGGGCACTTTGCCAATCTACAAAGCAGTTCATTTATTGAAATGTCAGAATTAGTTTCAGAAGTTTTAGTGGGCATTGGAATCTTTTTGGTAAGGGACTGAGGAGTGCTTGGGGATGGAGGCTGAACGGAACAAAGAAATGATGGTGGGAAGAAAATAGTGGAGAAGGAAAGGTTTGGGACCGCTGGTGTGAGTTCCATACAGCTGTTTGCTGTGATCATGTTGAGGCTCCACTTCAGTATGGCGTTTCTAGGGATTCAAGCTGTGCTTGCACGAGGCTCTGCCTTATCTGGAGATGTCTGCTTGAGCAGAGAGCATTTGCTGCTTGCCGAAGGGGTGTTAGTTATTGCTGTCGTGTTTTACTCTATACCGTGGCTGAACCTGGAAGCCCAGAGCGTGACCTGGGCTCAACAGATCCAGAGGTCTGTGTGCACTGGTTTGGTTCTGTGAGGTTTTTGAAGTTTGTTCAAAGAAACCTGCTTGACCAAAGAAACTTTAAGTAATTTTTTTTTTTTTTTCAGCTTGCAATCTGTGTAGAAACGGGACAGGCCCAGGCTGGGTGGCTGCAGGATTTAGGGTGCGTGGCTCTGCCCAGCTCTGTCATAACACAGTTTCTGAATGCTGGAATACATTTGTTTCAGTAAACATCTGCTACTTATGCATGGAGAGATTAATATTATGCATTTAAACATGAAAAGAGCAGCTCTTACCTATGTATGTTTTCCAAAACTCCATCTGCAAAGGACAAAGGAAAAAAAAAAAGAAATTTCCTTTGATTTCTAATTTCTGGGCACCGCTTGGCTGAAGTAGTAAAGGGATGACTCCAAAACTAAAGCGAAAGACTTGCAGGAAAAAACACACCTCTGTAATCCCAACAGCGACCAACAAACCTTTAAAGCTGTTCCCCAGCCCAGCTGATGGATCACAAATGAGAATAAAACACGGCAGATGCCGCACTCGGCCCCTGCAGGTTTTCCCCTTGCTGTCCACTCCTCCTCCTCCTCCTCCCTCTGTCCTTCCTCACCTGAAGGGCCCATAAAGGAGCAGGTGGGGGGGAACAAGGTGTTGCCATTTTGCAGCAGCGATACTCACTGTCTTCTCTCCGTTTTCAAACACTTCTCGGGCTTCTTCAAAGCTGCATTTTTCTTCTATGCATTCTCTTTCGAGGTTCCCAGGGATAACCTCCTCCAGTCTGTTCGAATTGGCTCGCTTTTGCCTGTGCAGCACCGCGCTCGCCTCTTTGTTCTCGATGAAGACTGCAATTTGAAAAGAAATAGGGACTGGAGAGGAGCACGCGCCATCGCGTGATGGAGCTGGGGTGGGCTGTCAGGGCTCTCCTCTCCCAGAACACAAGCCCTTTTCACGTGTTCACCCTTTCGTGGCCCCATGGCCGGGGATGTTTCAGGAATGTTATCATCTACATGAGGTTGCTTTGGTGTCTAACTGAAGCGCAATCCAGAGAATCAAATCTGGACAACCAAGAGGCAAAGTAGTTGACAGACAGAAATGACTGATGGCGAGAGGGTGATTAGGAGTGATGGAGTTTTATGCTTAAAACACCCTAAAGCAGATGGTGTGAGTGTTTTCTATCATAGAAGCACAGAGTGCAATAAGCTCTTTGAGGGGAAAGCAATGAGCTTTTTCGTGCTGCTGCTTGGTGAGGTCTTGTTTGGATACAGAAATTGTCCTGCTTCAACTCTCTCTGCCTGTCTTGGCTGTGAAAGGCCACTTGCCTCTGCAAGCAGCTGAGACCTTTGGAAGCCATGAACCATTTTCTTCTCTCCCTGCGCCTCACCCTTGCCCATGTGCCTGGGTACCAGCATTTCCTGACAGCAGGAGGGGTGACATGAGCCCTCACCCTCTGGACCAGGTCATGTCAATGAGATAGTGTGAATCCACCTTCAACTTGCTGGCCAAGCTCCTGGGCAGAAACCATCAGCAGAGAGCTGCTGGCACTGCAGGGACCCGCAGTCTGAGCAGGATGCCCACAGTGGCCACCAGCCCTCCCACGGTGGCTGCCTGGTGAAGGGCGCAAGGATATGCAGCCCCATCGTGTTGCTACCATGATTGCTCTCCTGGCAGGGCCACACATCCCGACAGGGTCAGCAGCAGCTGCCCAGCAGGGTTTGCTCCTGGCACTCCTCTCGGAGGCCTCTGCTTCTGCTGGGCACTCTTGCCCCATCCCACTGCTCTACAAGACATTGCTCACCCAGAGGAGCTCCAGCCTCTCCGCTCTCTCCCACCCTGAGCGCTCACAGCCGTGTCCCTTTTCGTCACCAGATGGCACAGCAGAGCAGCTCTTCTCGGAGCTGCTGGTGGCCACCCTGGACATGGACCCTCATCTGGGGGCTCTGTGCTGGAGGGGGTTCAGGCACCCGTGGGCCTGGCCCCCTCTGAGGGCTAAGGAGAGCATGATGGAGAGGAGAGAGGGACACGTACCAGCCGTTCGTCCCTGCCCATGGCTGTCCTCTGCTCTTGATCCAGAGCAGATCCCAGCCTCTCCAAACCTGCAGAGGACCAGTTTTGTTGGACTCTCATGAGCCCCAGGTGGGCTGCTCTGATTTACGCCATGCCACTGATGGTGTAACCAGCCCCTTCATCTCAAGATCTCTCTGCAAGAGCCTGAACTAATTGTTTTTGCAATGCTTTTAATCGTTCTGCAGCAAGCCTGCACCTCTGCCTTCCTCGAGCTAGAGTGGTTTTGGTTAAAAACAAAGGAGCACATTAAAATCCTGACCTTAATCTAATTGTTAGGCAGTAGACACTGGTGGGTAAAGCACTGACCTCTGAAGAAGCCAGGCTTGTTTCAAACAGTGCAGCCCCCACGGGGTGGCCGGTCCCCTCCCAGATGCAGGGTTGTGGTTTACATGTGGGACACGAATGCCTACCCCCAAGCAAGCCTCCCCAGCTGAGCGGGAGGCTGAGAGCGTGGAGACACCGGGGGGCACAGCATTCCTGGAGACCTGCCCCCTTCTCCCCACAGCACGGGCTGCAGCCTCCCGCTTGTCCCCAGGCTGGGCAGAAAAGGCTCAGGTGAGAGTGACGGAGCAGCCTGCCTTGGTTGAGTATCACTGTTGGGCTCTCCATGTGCTTAGCGCCTGGGGAACCCAGTGTGGGCACAGCCTGCGTGAAGGGAGTTGAAGTGAGGTAGCTGCGTTAGACCCGCTCCTTCATCTCTTCCGGTGAGATGTGCCAGGCACCTGCCATAATTAACCCATTTAATGGAGAGGACTCGCTTTAACGAATGCAGCTTTGCCTCCCTCGGATCCCTCTAGGCTTTCTCAGTTGCTGACTGATCCCACATGCTGCTTTACAAGCAAAACTTGATTTGAACTGAAGGTTGCAGGCGCCGTGGAGTCACAGGCATGGTACTCACCCTGGCTGGGAACCGTCCTCCCACCAAGAATGTACTCACACATGACTTACCAGCTTCTGAACCAGTATCTGAGAGAGCGAGACGGGTCTCTGGACCGCGGGGCTGTGGGGACAGACCTGTCCTGCTGGCTGAGCGCAGCATTTTCTAGGAGGTATAACTGGGTGGGTGGTAGTACCAATGTACTTCAGGCTTTGCTCCCTTCTCACTGCTAAGCAAACGTTTTGGAAAGAGGCCTTTTTTTTTTTAACCTGTTAGTTGCCATGTTGTAATGAAAGAAGAAAGGGCAGCCTGGCACCAAGCAAGTACTCGCAGTGGATGTGAACCAGCCCCTGCTAGAACGGTTGCTGCTACAGATAAATCAAGCAGCAGCCTGCATCACTATGTGTGATTGCCCACATCCATCAGCTGCTCTGTCTTGTCTACAGTTTCGGCTGCATCTTACAGTCTTTGTTGAATTCACGCTGGGTTTGGTGTTAAACAAGTCTTGCGGTGGCAAATCCAATGCTGGTTTTAGGACTGTGAGTACTGGTTTGTACCCCAGGACAAAGCAGTGGCTCACGCAGAGGTGTGGATGTTACTCCACCAGCAACGCTCTCCCCTTTTTTCCCTTCCGTGTGCGGATGCGTGCGTTCTAAAATGGCTGAAACAAGCTCTGAAAGCTTAAAAGCCGCAAAAACGTACGAAAAATCCTGTTCTTCAAATTAAACTCTATGACACGTTCTGTGTAAAATCAGCATAAGACTTATTATTTCCTTCCCAAGAAAAGAACCAGAGCTTTACAGAGAGGAGCTGTGCAGCGCAGCAATCCCTCTGAGCTCTTGTCTTTCATGAGACTGCACAAGCTGTCCCACCATCAAGTGACAAACTGTCCCTTCTCCTGTGCCGGTAACCCCGCACCCAGAAGTGAAGGACCTTTTGAAGGTTTTAAATGAACCCACCTGTACTTTCGGCACCAAGACAAGCTCCCAGAAGACAAAGGAAAAATACCAGGGGGATATTTGCCATTTTCTTTCCACTGCCCAAACCTCTTGCTAACAAATTGTTCTGGTGGTGGAGCTCAGTCAATAGTTCCAAAGTGCAAGTGCTTGTTTATTTACACTGGGTAACCCTTTAATTTAAGGTCCCCAGATGTGCCGTTGCTGAAGCTTGAAATGGCAGCATAGGTGTTATCGGAGGGGGCACGTCCACCACAAGAAACCTGCTGGGTAGCTGCAATCCTTGGGCTCGTCTTCTGCCCTGTAGGATATTACTGCCATGTTTGGGCCACAAGAATAAAATAATTCAGCTGCGCTGAACCTCTTTAAAGCACTGATTTCCCATTCCTAACCAGGTGAAGTAGCTGGTCATGTAAAAGCCCACCCTAGCATCTTCAAAGGCTTCAGCATGGTCCACACTTCATCCAAACGAGCCAACACAATTCCCTTGAAGATGATCCTCCAGATAGTTTCCTCATGGGGACCAGGCACCCTCGGAGCAGGGTGGCGTCAGCCAGCACGATCTCACACGGGTTATCTAATTAAAAACCTGAATGAAATAACGTGAGACTATTGGACCATTATCCAGATCTGCTGGGGCAAATCCTGGAGCTCCCTAGGTCCTGTACTTGAGGTCACAGGAAGGAACCTGCTAATTGGTTGCTTGGACAGTGGCCTGGAGTAGGCATGTGCTGATAAAATGCCAGCTCTGGAGCACGGAGAGTGTGCAGGTTCCCGGCTGCAGGGCAGCCTTTGCCCAGGACAGGTTCACAGGCTGCTCCTGGTCCACACTGGCCAAAGAGCAGACTGACAGAGGTGGAAGATGGGGAAATTAAATAGGGGGAAAAAAGCAGATTTTCACACAGAAAAGAAAGAGTGGGTTTTCATATGAAACCATTCATATTTGATAGCGGGTTACTTACAGCTTTAAAACCCATTTCTTCCCTTCTGACTTGCTCTATTTCAAGGTCAGTAGTTGCTTTGGGAAAATACTGAATATTGTAAAAAAAGAAATGAAACATTCACTTCTGGAAAGGTCAAAAATCTCCCCCCACTTCCTTTCTTGAGGAGTTGTAGGGAAAGTAGGCCAGAATCATTCATGCCACTCTGGGGAGGGCTTGTGGAATTTCTGCCAATGACCCATTCCTCAAATCCTGCTTCCCAGTCTCTGCTTCTCCCCCCACTCTCCCACGCACAGGGCAGAACTGAAATCCGTCATTGCACCCATGCACATCTGGGGCTTGCAGTGCTCTGCCCAACTACAGAAAAGGTCTCGGGAGGAGGCATTTTAGAGCAGAGCTCCACTTCTGAGTGTGGTGTTGGTGCTGTGGTATGGGCTTAGCTCTAATACTGTGCTTAAGAAGAGCAGCAAGGGGCTGACAGGCTCTGATGGCTTCTTAAAGCAGGAGAGCTAGAAGAGGTGGACTGAAAGGTGTCGCTAGGTCCCAGCAAAGCACGATGGATATTCTGCCACTGTCAATGCAAGGGAAGCCCACAGCACGTTTCAGGGTGCCAGGAGTGCTCCCATCGGGCTAACACCGTCCAGTGAGACACGGGGTGGTACCGTGTGGGATAAGCTGTGTCTCGCAGGCTGGAGAGCTATTAGCTGCTACGAGGGTACGATAGCCCTTGGGTTGTTATTACAGAGTCTGCTGGAGCTTATGAACCATGAATTCTGTGCACTCAGTCCAAAAAATTAAAAATGTTCCTTTGTGCAGCAAATGGGAGAGACGTTTATGGTCGCATGGGTATTTGGAGTTACTTTTGTATGCAGAAAGGACCAATCAGCGGCAGGTAAATATGAGGTGCTGAATGTGAGTTACAGCCTTGTGAGATCCACGTTGCCTAGGTGGAAAAAATCCTTTATTTTCCCTTTCTTGAACAAACAAAAGATCCTGAAACCTATAATTCATCTTGTTTCTTCTTGCTCCGTTTGAAGTGATCTTTATTCATCACTGACAGTAGCTTTTGTTATCAAATTTCTGTGGTAGATAAATGAGTTAGGATGAGGTAATGTGTTGTTGATGTAAATTGAATGCCAAGTGAGGAAGGTAATGATAATCTCTCATTTTCTGTGCATAAGAAAATGCAAATGTGAGAAAATAAATTGAGCTAAAGTGCCGAAACAATACATCTCCCATCAATAAAGAGGAGTGCAGAGAATGGCCTGCCATAACAAAGGATAATTAGAATCTCATTACTCTAAATATTTTACTTTAGAACATAGGTCAGTCAAATTAGTTTTGGTTTACGGTGCGTATTTCACTTGTAATAGTATTTGCAACATTTTTCTAATTAATCTTCAAGAAAACGCCAACATCATTAGAAATAAACAAGGCTGTTAATACAAATAATTTCTATTGCTTAGTACCGTTGCAGTCAGCTTCTGGGACACTAAATTGAAAGCAAAGTGCTCCTTTTTATTCATTTTGCAAACAGATTCCTCAGAATTGCAGCCTCCACCATGGGCACGTTGGAGGTGAAAGCTTTGCTGTTCAGGGGGATCACATCAATCGGATCGGAATGCATCCCGGCTTGGTATTCTCCATCCCCAAAAGAAGGCTGCTTAAACTACATACACAAGTCATGTTCCTTCCTCTTAAAAGGGCTTTCTGTGGCAGTGAGCTGGTAGGAGAGGTCTCTTCTGGTTTGAGGTTTTAGGTTCAGGGCTTTTTTTCCTGACATATCCCTTTCTTTGTTGGAAGAGAACCATCGCACACATGTGGCTGCTGGGTGTGTGGTTGTGTCAAAGGCAGAAGGAGCTGGCGTGCAGGGCAGCAGGTTCTTGGCAGGGCCACCACCTCGGCCTTGGGGACTGCCTGTCTTTTGGAGAAGATTTCTGCTGCAAAGTGACATGAAGTTTATGAGAAGTCAGAAGAAGAAAGCTATTTCCATTTTAACCTGATAGATTTTTTTTTTTTTTTTTAAATGTGCTCTGGCTGCACAGATCAATAATGTTAAACAGCCTGATGGCTTGAGGATCTTGTTAAAGGATTGTTCATAATCTCACTTGTCTCCAAATGCACTCTTTTAAGAGAAAAATCCTCGCTCCAAACGTTAAGCACATTGCAATTTGCCCTTGCCCTCTAGACAGCTATGGTAAGTAATCTCTCCTTAAACAACAGCAAAGAAGCTATTTCTGGAAAAAACAGGGGAAGTAATGCTTGATCTAGATTTTTTTTTTTTTTTCTCCTTTATTTGATGACTTTTAAGTTCCTGGCTTTTTCTGGAGCAGTGATTGTGGGATGTTGTCCAAATACAGAGGCAGCACAGCCATGGAGTCCTTTGCAGTGCCTCTCGTTCTGCTGTAATGATTAACATACTGGAGAAAGCACAAACTCCCTTAAAAGTCCCGTAGCCTCTAGAGAAACTAAGGTGTATTTGAACGTCAGTGGTGTTAGTGACCTACCCCAGGTGAGGAGATGCCCTCAGCCTTTGCAGGTGGGATGCAGAATGTCCCTCTGGTGGTGGCTCTGGCTTCTGGATGGGATGGTGGGCACAGGGAGCTGCTGCTGCTGTCTTCAATTCTGTGCTGCGGGACAGATATTCAGGCACAAGGAGGTGGCTGGCTTTGTGATGCGAAATAGCAGCCAGGACCAACTCTTTTTGATGTCAGCATACAGCTTGCGCAGGAGCAGCATTGGCTCGTAGCTCCCCCGTCTCTCTCTCCCCTACTGCCCCATCCATCTTAGGGCTTTCCGTTCCTGTGTTGGGCATTTTTTTGTCTGCTTCCACACAAAGGTTTCAATACTTGTGCCAAGAAACAGGCTCCCCTTGCTGACTTCCCTCCAGACACATCCATCGCAGTTAGCACTTAAGCTCCGTCCCTCCCATTTTATTCAGATTTTAATTAGAGTCCTGAACAGGAGCACAGAGCAAACTCGGCTTTCATCTGGGAGATCCTGTGGCTGTGAAATATTTACGGCAGGTAAATAACTGTCAGAAAGTAAATAAGTCCCTGACTCTACAGGAGTGTAAAAGTGCTTTGAAATAGTCTCATTCGAATAAAAGTTCCTCGCATTAAGTGGCGGTAAGAAACAGCAACACAGGCAAAAAATTCCCAATGCAGAAGGTAAACACAATTACTAATTCATGGAGCAGCGTGTTCCACAGCAGCAGCTTTAATATCTTTCTTTGCAGTTTGATTTAAAATAGGCCAGATTAAAAGGGAATCTGGATTTGGTTTGGTCATCATCTTTTCAGAAAGCGGAATGCAGACACAGATAGACGCACCGTGCTGCCGAAGTTACTCTAAATTTAGCCTTCGCTGTCGCCTCTTCAAACTGGATGCAGCAATGAAACCAAGCTCAGAGGAGGCAGCTGCTCTTGCGGGTTTTGATGGGTCAGGTAGATCACCAAGCTCAAACACCGCTGTACAGAGCAAGAACAGAATTAAATATAAGCTCGAAAGCTGACTTGCCGCTGTGTCTTGGCATGAGATGACACAACCCCTGTAACAGACCAGGCGCTGTGTGGAACAGAGGCTTGTCCTGCCCCAGGCTTGCTGACGTGCATGTGAGTTCTAGAGGTTGCTTTGAAACAGATCTCTGAAAGACGTTTCTCTCTCCTTCAACACACCCATCGCTCCCATCTGCTGATGGTATCAGTAGCGCGGTGTTCTAGAGAAATACTCCTGCACCAGGACTCTGCTGACAGAGACAGGTTAACTCCAGCCAGCAGCATCCAGCTAAGCAGGGGGAGCTCGCTTCCTCCTCCACGCATGGGAAAGGATTCATCTTGCCTTGCTCTAATGCCTGTTGTTGGAGGCGGGAGGTGTCTCTCTCGTTCGCTCCCTTTCTGTTCTCTCTCTTTCTGTTTTCTCATTCTCTCCTTTCTGACTAGAAAAGGGGCCTTGATTGACACTTAAGCTATATATCAAACTTTATTTTTGGATAGTTAAAACAGGGATGAAATGAGTCTCAACCAGCACATCCAAACCCCTCATAGTTAAAGCCCTTGCACTTAATACTGAACTTAAAGTAGAAGCATTCAGTGTTTTCCTTTTGCCCATTTTCTAGTCAATGTTTGGGATGATGCCCTTGTTAATGTTCTTTGCCCTAACCATATTCCACGAGAAGTTTCGATCTTCTCCTTGTACCAGGGCATCCTTGGCCCCTGTTGCCTTCTCCGCCTCCCTTTCTTTCTACTATCTTTACAATGTGCCTTCTTGTTCTTTAGGGACCAAACTCCCTGTGGTATCCACGTTAAAATCTAAGGGGAGGATGTGCTGAGAAGAGATAAGGATCTTTCTAATCTGTGCATCCATAACTGACACCACCAGCCAGCTCCCTGAGTCGCAGGAAATTGAATCAGTGGCACTTGGAAGTTCGTCCTGGGCTTAATAAATGTGGTCTTAGAACACCCCTTCCAGCTGATTGACTTGGGAAGGAACTGGAAAAGCTGAGAGTCCTCCCCATAACCGTTGATCCTCCTGCAAGAGGCAGTCAGTAGTTGATATATGCAGAGTAAGGGACCTCACAGCCTACAGTATTTGCTCATATCAACACCTGTGATGCATGAAACCACCACTCAGGTTCCAGAGGCAGACACTGCAGTTTTTCTCCTGAAATCCCAGGACCGTCAGAGGTGTGTGATATGATGAATAGTTGAGACTGAATTGGTCTTTCTAGTGAGTCTGACCTATTTGGGTTTTCTCTTCTGTTCCCTTGACCTAGTGCCTTGCCTGCTTTTCTTGCTAAGAGTTCACTAATGGATGATTGGAGGCTCTGACTTGCCCGTTCTAGCAATGCCAACAGCGCGCTGCTACGAAGGTTAATTTGCAGTCAAATTCATCAGGAAAGCTGGCCAACCTCCTCTGCACTACGTGGGCACTAATTTGAAAATTCATGAAGGATGGTAGTTGTGTATCCAGTGTTTGCCTCAGAGGGGCGATTGTCCCTGGTGAACAGTGGAGTCACCTCCCTGTTGGAGGAAGGAGTCTGCTGGCATAAAGATCTGCCATCACCGTTTGCAAGTGGGCTTTCCAGCCTCTGGTGCTAATGGGGCACAGAAGCTTGGGTTCATCTTCCTGTATTTAATCTCCTAACTTGAATTGCCAAGTCTGGGACCACTGACTCTATAGTTGTAGGCTCAGAAACCCAAAAGGTCAGATGCTGGGGATATGGCTGGGCTTTGAAGTGCCTTCCTCCCTGCATTGACTCCACAGGGACTGTACACACCCAAGCTCCAAGGGCAATGGGAAAATGACACCTGAGTGTCAATATATCTTTGGTGCCTGTAGAGTTGCTGCCTCAGGCCTATGCTTTGTTCAGATGTTGGGAGCCTCAACAGTAAGAGGATGGGTGGACAGGAGTATGCAAAGGGGTAGATGATGGCTGGAACCTGAGGTGACTGTACAGAATGCGATGGTGCTTCACCAGATCTGCACTGGTTGAACTTTTGGTTGAAGATTTAAACTTTACTGCAGAGGTTCTGAGAGTTTTGCATTTACACTAATACAAAGTAATCTTAAAAAGCAACATCTCCATCCTACCTTAGGAAAATTCTGTGTCTTGGTCTGGTTAGCCCTCTTTGCAACTCAGGTTGTATGACTAATTATGAATATACAGTTTGAGTTGAAGCATATTGTAAACTTCTCCTATCAGGTGAAATATCTCACGTGCATGGAAATACAAAACGTTAAAAGATGTGATGTCTAACATATAACACACTCTTTCTAAATTAGACTCATCTCTTTGAAAAAATGCCTGAGTTCCTCAGCTTAGGCTTAGCTCATAATTTGAAACTGCAGAGGATTATCTTAGAAATCACAAGAAGCATCTCCCAAGGGCTTTTGATGGGTGCTTGTTCACATCAAACTTTTATCTTGAAAGCTCTGTCAAACTCATGGAAACACGAAGAGTTTGTGATGTGCGTTCCCTCCAAAAACCATCACAGCTTCCAGCCATGAATCCTGATTTGGCAGGTAAATGCTTTATAAGCTCTTCCTATAAATGACTATGGGCCTGAGTGTTTCTACTCTTCAAGGCTTGGAGCTTTCCAGCTAAGGTTGCACTGTGTAAGAAAGCAGGACAGGAACACAATTCATCTTGCTCAAGTACTGACCTCATCTTGATCTTCTTGTAGATTTCGGGACAGATTTTGCCACCCCTTCATGCCAGCACAGTTTGCTTGACTGGGATGGGGCTGTGGGTTTGGCCATCTCTTAATGGGTCACCCTGCTGCAAAACTCTATGGCTGGGAGTCTGGTGGCATGATAGCACTGACCGTCTCAGTCCTTGGATAAAACCAGGCTAGTAAACTAACCAGCTGTCAGGACCTCACAATCATCACGCCAACTCCTTTGGTAGTTTGTGCAGTGAACCTGTGAGGACCTATCCTCCCCTCGGCAGTTTAGTTAGCTCAGTACCTCTGAATGGTCTCCTTTTTTCTTCTAATATTCTCTTCTTTTTTCTTCTAATATTTTCTTCTAGTCGTTTTGCTGCAGTGTCTGAGGCATACTGAGAACTTCCCAGGCATGTGAGAAGGGACTATGTGTGCCCAAGGAGAGCTTCACAATGGGCACAGTAGGTAGAGATCAGGGATGTAGGACTTCATAAATCAACGATCTTAATTACTTGCAGGCTGGAATGAATGAATGGAGAGATGTACTCATAGAGTAGAGACTTCAGGGGAAGTTCAGGCACTAATCCGTAAAAGCCAACGAGTCTATTTTTGCCTTGCACAAGTGACTGGAGTCAACCTCCCCAGGAGCCCCTGGCAGTGCTGCTGGGTCACCTCCACCAACAGGGGCAGCCTGTGTTGGAACTAAATGACTGTGGAACAAAATGGCCCCTAAAATAATGTGTGTTATCCCACATAGCCACTACTCTGCTCCTTTTAAGGAGAAGATCTGTCAGCTCCCCCTGTCTCCTCTTCAGGGGAGTGATGGTGCAACCCCTCCCTCCCTTTCCCTTTCCCTTTCTCTCCTTCCTCCTCTCCTCTCATGTAATTCTGCTCTTGTGCATTTCTCTAAGGCTATTGCAGTACTTTTCAAGGCAGCTTAATCATAAGTGGTCCTTAATCACAAGCAACCCTTTCAGTATCAATACAATAGAAAATTCAGATGATGCTTCTGCTTGTTATGGACATTTGCACTAGTGCAAGGCCTGGAGACAATACTGCTGTGTCAGCACAGGAATTAATAACCACCCAGGGCAGAGGGCAAGCAGAACTGGACCTCAGACCTCCCTGTTGTACGCTCTGGGTTTAAAATACTCCCGGGAGTTAAATCTGAGGAATGAAGCTCAATGCTAGTAAATATTTTTGACCTATTCTCTGGCTGTGGATAATTTACAACATGCTTGACAATCTGATCTGGGTTATGTCCAATCCACAGAAGTTTATTTCCAAGGCAGTTATTTATAGACTGCCTTCTTGGCTCTTGGGTTTCTGGGCAAGTGTCTGAACATCAGCTCTCTGAGCCATCACCATAAAATTAAAATTTTCAATTTTAATGGAGAACAAACAGTTTAAGGAAAGTGAAATATTATCCAACAAATCCTTCTTTTCACTTAGAGCTTTGAGTCTTTAAATATTTATTAGCAGTGTCTCTGCTCTGCAGCAATGTTACAAGGCTCAGCCCCATTCTAAGGACAAAACCAATCCATTTGGTTAAAGACAAAGAGCAAATGCCATTTCTAAAGAAGGCCTTCAAGTCAGATTACAGTGTTTGGAAGAATGATCAGCACTTTTGTCTTCTATGTAGTACAGCTAGAAATGGGTTTTGGTTTTGCTTCCTCCCTTAAATCTCCATCACCCTACACGTTTTGTGGTTTTCTCTCAGGGGTTGATCCTGTAGGAGCAACAGTGGTATTTCTCTGGGCATATCCACCAAGTTTCTCCCTAAATTGAGTTCTTCGTGTGCTTCATGTGCTTCATTGGCAGAACGTGGGACCCTTGGGTGCTTATTGCTCTATTTTAAGTTCTGTTCTTCCCTTGCTTTAACTAGGTAGGAAACAGCCTGCTGTAATCTCAGAGGATAATAACTTGAGGTTTGGGAAATCTGGGGAAACTTTCATCTCCCCACACACTGATCAAACTACCTGTACTTTTTATTTCTTTTGAAAAGAGAAAAAAAAAAAAAAGGCTTAAAATCTTTAAAATAATTCTCTACACAGTAGTAAACAGGGGTGAAGAAAGGGGTGATTATTAAATAGGATTTCAAATCTAACCTGCATCAAGTTGCCAGCTGTAAAAGTACCCCCTTAATGGTGAGTGTGCATGGAGCTGGCATTGCTTTGCCTGGGGAGGTGCCTGGTACCTCCTGGGAAGAAGGGAATGATGAAAACCTTCATTTTAAATATGAGTTCCCAAAGAAAATCATCTCATGGTAGAAAATTGTCTCATTTATAAATCTCTGCAAAGTTATCTTCTGTAGAGGTTGTTGGGTTAACCATGGCTAGAAGAACCATGCTCAGTTGTTTTAATCACGTAGCTATGAATGTTTAAGCAGTTATTCTTATGGGAACGTCTTGAATTTGTGTGTGTGTGTGTATATACCCCAGCAATGCATGCGGGATTCGGTGGAAATAAGGGCTTCACAGAGGTCATCTGTACCAATGCACAGGGAGAGGAAACCTCTCCACCAGGAACCCACAGAGAAAGAGGAAGGAGAGATGGAGGCAGTACAATAGCCTGCCTGTGACAGTGCAATGGTAAAGTGCCAGAGCCAGGACAGAGAGCTCTGGGATTGTAGAGAGCTAATCCAGCTCCCTGCCTCTTCTTTCAGCCTAACCCCGTTGTGATAAGACCAGCAGTGGTTTTGGAGGGTCTGTACAGGGCATGGCGTGTTCCTGTCATGCATTGAAGCTACCCTATATAACTGCATTGTCAGTGAAATTCTCAGGGAGATGGAGCAATAAAAAGTGTGATAAAAGGAATTATTATCCATTAAATGAGGTAGGACTTTCTCACACGTATAATTTCACAGATAAGCAAATACAAAACTAGGTAATACACACTGTCTTCAGCTGAGCCACTTAACTTGGTTTGCACAATATACGTTCCACCCTCTCTCTAGCAGAGGGAGGTCAGCCTGTGAAGCCATCCCTTCTGTCTTGTCTCCTAAATGGCCCAGCATCCCTCTTTCTGCTGCCAGAAGACTGGATTCTTGATAACTGAGTTCTCAGCTAAAAGGTCTGCTGTTGCAGCTAGGCTTCGTTGCAGAAGATAACGTGGCACCAAAATTGTGGATGGCAGAATGAAGGAAAACAAATTACTGTGCTTGAAACCAAGTGAGTTTTAATTAATGTCTCTAATCTGTCTAGTGAAAGTACTAAATTCCATTTTTGTCTTCATTGTTGCCCTAGACGGTGACAAACTCATCAGAGGCAAAGAAATTGCAATGTGTGCCACTAAACTAAAACGTGCTCGAAGTGAAATAAGTCATTTGGGAACGACTTTGTAGAGAAACCTTCTGTAGCCCTGAAGTTCATGCATCACACCTCACCTCCAGCAGCTTTACATAGCGATTACCTGTGTAGAACTGTGATTTCTGCTTGCAGAACTCCTGCAGGCACAACCCCACACTCCCAGACCCGACTCTTGAGAAGAGACCTCTCCCTGTGTGCCCCAACATGGAAAGGTCTGGCCATGGGATCCTTCTGCAGGCAGCTTCCTGCAGAGCCAATCCCACTGAGCAGTGGTCCTGCGTGGGGACGGGAAAGCTTTCTCACTAGCTGGAGAAGGGTTTGAAGCCTTTGTCACGGTTTAACCTCAGCCAGCAACTAAACACCACGCAGCCGCTCACTCCCTCCTCCCAGTGGGATGCGGAGGAGAACGGAAAAAAAAGTAAAACTTGTGGAGTGAGATAAGAGCAGTTTAATAACTAAACTAAACCTAAATATAATAATAACAGTAATAATAAAATATTATAATAATAATAGTAATAGAAAAAATGTATGAGAGAGAGAAATAGACCCCAAGAAACAGACAAGTGATGCACAATGCAATTACTGTCCACTCACTGACTGATGCCTGAGCAGTGATCTGCCCCTCCCGGCCAACTCCTCCTAGTTTATGTACTGAGCGTGGTGGTCTGTGGTACGGAATAGCCCTCTGGCTAGTTCAGGTCAGCTGTCTTGGCTATGCTCCCTCCCTCCTCCTTGTGCTCCTGCACGCTCACAAGTTTAAAAGTCCTTGATTTCCTAGCAACAAGTGAAAACATCAGTACGTTATCAACATTCTCCCCAGACTGAGTCCAAAACACAGCACTATTCCAGCTGCTAAGGAAATTTAGCTCCATCCCACTGAAACCAGGACAGCTGTGCAGAATGTCTCGGCACTGGTGAGGCCACACTTTGAGTACCGTGTCCAGTTTTGGGCCCCTCACTTCAAGAAGGACGTCGAGGTGCTGGAGCAGGTTCAGAGAAGGGCAACAAAACCGGTGAAGGGTTTAGAGAACTTGTCTTATGAGGAGCAGCTGAGGGAACTTGTTTAGTCTGGAGAAGAGAAGGCTTGGGGGAGACCTTATCACTCTCTACAACTACCTGAGAGGAGGTTGTAGTGAGGTGGGGGTCGGTCTCTTCTCCCATGTTACAAATGACAGGACAAGAGGAACTGGCCTTAAGTTGCGTCAGGGGAAATTTAGGTTGGCTATCAGGAAAAATTTCTTTACCCAGAGGGTCATTAAGCATTGGAACAGGCTGCCCAGGGAGGTGGTGGAGTCCCCTTCCCTGAAAGTGTTTAAGAGACGTGTGGATGTGGTGCTGAGGGACATGGTTTAGGGACCCTGGCAGGGCAGGGTGAACGGTTGGACTCGATCTTAAAGGTCTCTTCCAACCAGATGACTCTGTGATTCTGTGATTTATGCAGAGTTAAATCTGAGTGACACCTTTTGCTCTGCAGAACCCTAAGCAAGCTGAGGTTGGAGTAGACCTCTACTTTTCTTGCCTGTATCAGTTTTTACCTCTGGTTTCCTCTTAAGAACTACAAAACACATACCTGCAGAAAAGTGCAAATCTGCATCTTGCCAGAGTGCACAGAGCTTGCCAGCTGGAGATACTCCACGAGATTGAGACAAGATCTTGTTGGGGATCCCTGTTGTTTGGCTTTTTTTAATCTAAATTTTGTGTCCTGTGGGAGGAAAGGAACAGTGATGTAAGAACAAAAGAGTATAAAGCAGTCACAAATAAATCTGAGCTAAAAATGTAGACAAGCTCCTTGCCTCAGGGTAAGGGAAGAGTTTGGGAACTGCCCCGTAGCAGCTGGGATGAGGGGCAGGTGGGGAAGAAGTGGTCAAAAAGAGGCTTTAAAGCACAACCTGTTAAAAGCAACTGGATGGGACAGTAGGCAAGCTGGGACTGGGTGGGAGGGGACACAACTCCATCCCTGACCACAAAGGGGGCAAGTTTTATCTAGGCTTCTGCCCTATGCTCATTAAAGGAAGAGTTTCTTGCGTGGAAAGGCGTGCTGCCAGTTGTAGAAGTGGTGCACATCCCTGAAGGTGATCTGCAAAATGAAACAGAAGCAAAATGGGAACGTATCCCTTTGATTTTGCAGCTAGCCCCAGAGCCCCTCAGTCCTTTACATCTGATCTTGTAGTGGGGCTGATGGCATACCTTTGAGGCCTTTGGTCCTCAGCTGTAGAAATAAAAGCTCAGTGAGCGGAGCTGGCTGCTGATTCACCTCTGTGAGTAGAAATAGCGTACAGCCTGATCAAAGGCTTATTCCAGGGGGGGTCTTTCTGTAGCACTTTCGCGCAGACCTGAAGATATGTAAATGTTCTGCAGCATCTGACATACGTGATTAACGTTAAGTACATCCTGTTGTTGACAAATTCTTTCTAATAAAAGGAAACTTAAAACTCAAACAAGCCCTTCTGAAAAATAATCCCGTGCAGAGCCACAAGCAAGTAACGCTTCTCTCCATTGTTTGTACCATCCTACAAATCTGATGCATCCTCATTCTGCTGATGCTTAAATGTGGGAATAATCTGTCAGGAGCCTCAGCTGCTTCTTTCTTTTACACTACACAGAGTGGGGTTACGGCAGATCTCTGTAGCCCTCTATCCTATAGCCTCTGTGGTACATTTAATAGCAGAAAACAGCCAGTGCTTTGAAACAGAAATTAATTTTCGCTTGCATGAGAGAGGAGAAGTTATTTTTTGTTGTTGTTTTCTTTTTCTTTTTTTTTTTTTACCTGCTCCGAATAGTGATGCTTTTAAGTCTTTGGTGTTTATGCTTCAAGCAAATGCAAATAAAAGAGTGACTAAACTAGCTGGAGTTTAAATGTATGCAGAGAATCACAGATTTTATGGACTGCTGATGCTATCTGAAAGGAACCTCAAAGAATTAGACTGAGTAGTGAATTATGGAAAGAAATATTTCCTTTGTTCCTACCACAGTGGGTTAAGGGAAACAATCTTGTAGAAGGAGCTTGATGTGGTATTTTTTTGGTGAGATTACAAATTTGGTTGATGAAAACACTTGGGTTGATACAACACAAACTTCTGCAAGGCACGTAATTGGTACTGCAGAGCTCTTTATATTAAGGAACTAGAGAGCGCAAAAATGGATATTGTGTGTATTAAAGGGATTTAAAACCGCTTAGCTAATGGTCCTCAAAATGATCACTGTCAGCTGGTGGTACTGTGGATGCTCTCCAGGACTCATCTCTTTCTCAGTTTCCATGATACTTACTCGCTGACTGGAAATGGCACTGGCAATGAGATGCCAGCTCACAAGTTGGGACGGTGCCACGGGGAGAGGTGGCAAAGGGTGGCCAGTGGAAAAATGTGCTGAGTATGATGAGTTCACCTATAGCCAGCATGTTAGCACGGTTCTTGAGCACATATAGTCTGGGAAGGGGATATTGCCTCGGTGCTAATGTAATTGTTATATGAAGAGTCTGCCTAGGTCAGCAGTTCAAAAAGGGTTGGGGTTAATCAGGGTACCCTCTAAGAAGATTTACCAAAATCATAGAAGGATCAACATACCTTATTGTGAGAAACCCGGGCAATCTGCTTAGCTATTAGTTTAACAGTTTTGTGCTAACCAAGGCAAGTCTTAACTTTCCACATCTGGAACAAAACGGGAACCTTTTCGATAGAGCAGATAAAGCTCTAACAAGACCTTGGAAGTTGAAGAGAGGCATCTTCACACAAGACATATGGCTGAGTGGTCTTTGGAACAATAACAGGGGTCACAGTCAAGTACTGTTGCCCGAGAATTCTAGATGCATTTAGCATTGATGCAGAATTAAAAAATGAGGCATTGGAAAGACCTGCGGCCCCAGCTACACAGTTTAGGCTGAGGTTCAAAGCAATTTTTTCACTCTGTACCAGGAAAGGAGTCCCAAGAGCATTCTGAATTCAGTCCCAGCGGTTGGCCCCCTTCTTTCTGAACACCTGAAATCTAACAGTGTGGGGAAAATTGTGTGGCTTCAGCAGCACCATGTAGACATAAACGCATTCCACCATTTGGGTCTCTGTGAAAGGCAATGAGCATCTCCAGGAATCCGCAGGATCAAAGCTTTCTTCAGATTAGATTTTTTTCTATCTGCAGGATCAAAGCTTTAGGTTAGATTTTTTTTCTGACTTTGCATAGAGTGAAGATCTGAGGATGGTTTTAAAATAGGAATTCTATTTCTTATTCAACGTTCAGACCTAAAAATTGATGGAAACAGTAGCAATTAGAGTGGGTAAGAGTACGTAAGGTGCCTCTTCCACTTCATTTAGTAAAGAAGCTGAGTTGTCTCCCCTAGGCACTTGTCTTATAGCTTGTGTGACTGCAGATGGCTGCCACTTTGAAGGAAGCCTGTAATTTAAAAGCAACTCTGAATTATCCTGCCTGCCTTTCTTGGCATAACACCACTTTACTTTGCTGCTCTGCAGAGGCTGGTGTTCATGGGTTTATATTCTTGACTGGCAACACAAGGCAAGCTGTGCTTCCGGGACTAATGGCAGGTGCCTTGGGGAAGACGAGGTCAAGTATTTTGGTCTACTGCCTCTACAGCAGGCAGCCCACCTCGCATTACTTGATGCCCAGTGCTCCCGCCCAAGCCTTCATTCTTAACCATCAGGAGAAGCATCTATCTTGTACTCACTCCCCTTGAGATCAAAGCTGTGATGAATGTAACGGTTAAGGGGGAGGAAGCCAAGTGTGTCTTGGGAATAAGGCAAATGTGAAGGCTCAGCCCTGGCTTGATAACTTGAGTGATTCAAAGTAGATTTCTCTTCACAATACAAAAAGGTGTTGTATTATTACACCTTTATGAAGAACCACAAAAACCAGCCCTGAGGACTCCCTTTAGGGTCCCAAACGGACACTGTTATTTCAATGATTTTAGCTGTCTCAAGTTAGCAGGACTAATTAATGAGTGGTGAAGGCATTGTGACTGCAGATTTATCCCCTTGTGCTAGTTTCTATTTCCCATCTGCCATTTCCTCTTTGCTCCTCACCAGCTTCAACTCTTTGTCCCTTTTATCAGGCGCAATGGGCAGGAGCTCCCCTCACGCCTTCTCCAGTGCTGATGCTGTGCCATCAACAGGCAGCATGGCCGGAGCAGCCACATCCTTCACATGGGGCTGGAGGATGCATCTCCCTACAAGTTCATTCAGGAATGACCTGACTTGGGGGTCCTGAGCCATCTCCCACTTTCCAGTTAGCAAACAGCAAATTGCTGCTAGGCACTTCTGGTGTTTTTCCTCCTCTTTGGGCATTTTTGCAATGCCATGTAGGCCCTTTGTAACTGTAGGGGAGAGAGATCTTGTGGAAAGGGACTTACCTAGACCAAACTCTTGCTCAAAGCAAGGTCAGCATTGAGTTTGCAAGTGCTTGGTGTCCAGAAGTAGCTGAAAGTCTGCTGACGGAGGCCAGAAATGGTGCAGTTTCCTGTATTCATGAGACATCTCTCCAATTGCTTGGTTCCACGTTTCTCCACCCTAGCCTGTCTCCCCACGGTTAAACTGCCTGGGCACAGAAACCCGTGTTTTTCTGTGGCAAAGTCATTGAAGGACGCTATAGCTTGCTGGCTTCCCTCAACACAGCTGGAAGCTCTGACGGGCATCAAGGTGGCTGCGTATGGTTTTGTAGGCTAAATATAACCTAAAGACAGCCTGGATCAGAATAGGGGGAGGTCAAAGTAGGGAAGGTTTTGGAGTGTCAGCTTCCCACAGTTTGGGAAACCTTTTGTGTTGCGTTTTTAATCTAGCTACGAGGAGAAAAGGCTGTTGCCTTGTAGATTAGATATTAGCTAGTTTAGAAGCAGTTAAGCCACTGGAACAGGAAAATGGAAGCCTTAACTGCCCAGAAGGGTGCTGTATAAATTTGTCTCTCAGCTACTGTAAGCATCGAGGCTAAGTATGTGCCATACCTGCTCCTCTCGTGTTTTGACCTCTTGTTTAATTACCTTTCCAAAAATTGTCCATTCCTGAGGTTGCTGGGTTTTGCTGAACAAACTGCTGCCAGTATGCTTGAAAGAGATTATTTTACGGGAAAAGTATTTTCACAAACAGATTTAATGTTCAGTTTTCTTTCTTTCCCTGAGGGCTTTCTACCTATTTTTATTCCTTATGTTCCCTTATCATGCAGTGGAACCCAAGGCCCTATTTACTGAGAAATGTTTTGAAAAGCCTAAAACTTTCTACTGCTATAAATAAATATGTCTGTACTGCTGGAGTCAGGAGCCTGGTTTTCAAGACTTCTTGCTTTGGTTGGAGCTGGGTTGCTGGTTGACCTCTATTTTGCCTTAACGTAGGTGAACACCAGAGTTAGGCTTCATATAGTTTTCACACTGCAAATTCCCATACGCAATGAGATCTGCTTTACTTTCCGCATCTCTCCACACCTCCTGGGTGGTTACAGAGAGGAGGCAGATTGTCTTTTATGGGGAGATGCCTCTGATTCTGAACTACAAGGTTAGCCATCAAACTGGGCAGTGTCTCCATTGCTCCTTATATGAAGCCTCATCTTTTTGCCTGCGCTCTTAAATTAGCTGGTTGGCTCTGCCCTGAGGTGACTGCTGCCTTTCGGTGATGAACAGCAAGGTGGGAGTGAGCTAAATTTCCCCCAGTGTCCCCAAGACACTAGAAGAAGCTCACTTTCTGAGTGTGCAGACTCCTGCGACAAAAAGCTTGGCTCTGTCCTTACTTTGCAGAGACAATGGATGCAAATGGTCAGGGCCAGTGGGATGCAAAATTGGAAATGACAACCAGGAGAAGGATGTGAAGCTCCTGGTGAAACAGTGTTGATGGTCGCTGTTGCTGGCTTCTTTGCATCTGCAGCCTTCATGCGGATCTGGAGCAAACGAGCAGTGGTTTCTGTAATGAGGGTGATGATGTGGTGATGTCGAATCCATCACGTGAAACTGCATCTCTCTGAACAGCTGTTGGATGGTATGTGTGGCAGTGGGCAGCAGCAACACTGGCTTTTCTGAGCACCTCCTGTAGGTGCAGGCTCTGTCTAGAGGGTCCGTGCCTGGCGGGTGCAGGGATCCAGCAGAACCCAGTGCCAAGCCCCCGCTCTTGCCTCTCTCTGCAACCCAGACACAGTTGGAGGGAGACAGAGCATCATCAGCCTTGTCTTGGATTCTCAATAATTAAATAATTACCTCTTGGCCAGCCAGCCTCCATCAGTCTTGAAATTCTCACTGAATCCCAGATGCCTGTTTATTTGCTGAGTAGTGTTTTTCATCTGGATCCTTTTTTTTTTTGTCTGTATTGAGTATTTGCAAGTATTGAGATATGCAGGTTTGCCCAAGTTCCTACCTAGACTGACAAAAACTCCTAGGACTGGTGGGACAATGATTCCTACATGAACAGGGCAAGGTTTTAGCTCAGAGCTATTAACACCTCTGCTGTATTTTGGTCTGAGGCTGTTTTGGGGAGAGTTTCAGGTGCTGGTATAAGCTGTTTGCCTGCTGCCACTGCAGATTAAATAGGCGTTTGACCCCCCTAAGAGCCACTCCTGCCTCAATCTACCCTCTGGATAAAAGCATTTCTGCCTTCAGCAGCAGCATTCGGGGTGGAGAACACAGGCTTCTCAGCGACCGAGTCAGTAAATAAATGTGGCACACGAAATGAGCTAATGGTATTTTTATGTAGGAGAGAGACAGGCCAATCACTCATTCACACTCATTTTTTTTGTCTGTTTTATTCTCTCTGGTTCAAACCAGCCAGATTCCAGCACCTTTTCTGCTGTTAGAGGAGCAGACTTCAAAACCCATCTGCTTTTCTCATACCTGAAAGGGAATAATGCCTTGCTCCATCAAACTCTTCAGGCAAATGCCTCTCTGCATCTCATTTTCAACAGCTCTGAATCTAGTTGCTCACCTCAGTACTTCTAGATGTAAAAATCATGTAGCGATGGCCACAAACTAAAACCTCACCACAGATAGGAGAAGGAAATGCAAGGTTCATCTAATGTCTGTCAGAAAAATGCATGGGCAGTCTCGTGAAACAACAGACTTGCTTGGGCTGGTCCTTGTCCAAAACCAAGGTTGAGAAGGATAATGAATTTAGGGGTCAGCTACTAGAAATAGACTGATTTTGGGAAAAATTCTCTAGGCAAAAATTGCCGATTTTTCTTACACTTCTTCCTGAAGTGGTAAAAATATTAAGCTGCAAGGGGCTTATAAAGCCCAAAGGGCTGTAATTGCAGATAGTGCAAATGGCTGGAGCCTTCTGCTGGTTGGCTTTGGTCTCTCCACAGCTCTTCAGGAGTCCTAAGCTGAGGACTTCTTTACCAGTCACTGGTGTGTCTGTGAAATGGCAGTGCTGCTAGCTAGGCTCCTAGATCACTTCCAGCATCTTCTGGCAAGCTCAGGGTGGTGCCTATGGACATCCCGGGTTCCTTTAGCTTTTCCCCACCCTCCTCCTTTCCCTATTCCAGAGAAAGATAGCAGCAACTCTGGGAGCTATGGACTAGCATACACCTGGATGGGGAAAGGTTTGATGCTGTAGGTAAAGACTTGGAGATGAGAATTTCTGATACTTTGGGAAAGACGAGCCTCTAAGTTTTATTTTTAATTCTGAGTAAAGCTGTGCCAGGGCTTCCTGCCAAGGGCTGCTGTGCAAACATGCGAAGGACCTGCTATAACTGCTGCTGCTGTCTGTGCAAGCTTCGTCTTACTGTGGGACTAGGCTTGGACTCAGGCGAGGCTTTATAGGAGAGTTCTACGGATGCCTTAACATCCAGGTAACCAGCTGGATTTGCAGCTCAACAGACTCGTTACGACACAAACGAAACGCCTGCTCCAGAAACAGGGCAGCACTGCGCCGTATCCTCTGCCAAAGCTCAACCTTGGTGAACGCAGGTCAAAAGCGCAACTCCTTGCAAGGGCATGGGGAAGGCGTGTTGGGGTAGACACGCTACCAACACGCTAAGCACCAGTATGTCTGCTTCCACGCAGAGACACGGCAGAGTCAGGGTATCCAGGAGCACCAGGAGGATGAGCAGACATTTCCTCTAGCATCCGATTGATTGTACCAGTCAGACTGCTTTTAAAACCAGGGTCTTGCTTTAACAGGAAAACATTTATTAAAACACTGCAAAGTGTTTTCCCCACATGCCTATTGCATCATACCACGTGTCATGCACTGCCTGGTATACGCAGACCACTGCTTTCAAAACCGCAGTGGAAGTTCTCCATACTTAGATAATTAGCACATATTTTTGCATTATCCATAATACAACTCATCTCTTTAGCCTTCCAATTTTCACAGCTTTAAAGGTGGAGAATCTGGAGCGCAGGGACACTCTTGATTTGATGGGAGCTGATGAATAGGCTAAGATAAATATAAATATTTCTTTGAAATAATGTACTTGCTGGCAGAGTGAATCAGATGTCTATGTCGCATGATGGTAGCTGTCACTTTATTAGACTTCTTAATTCAGCATTGAAGCTTTATGGCCAGATATTCCTTTCCTACTTTGTAATTTGTCATCTACAGCATATTGATCGTGCACCTAAAATATTTGCACATCTTCTCAAATGTAATTTGCAGCTAGAAATTTCAGTTGGCAGAACAGCACCAGCAAAATGACAGTGCAGTGAAATCCCTCAGCTTCAGAGTGGGGTCGATTTTGGTGGGTGGCAGGCAGGCAGCTTTTCGGTGGATCATATGATGGTTTTTTTGGAGTTCTGAGAGAAGAATCAGAGCTAAAATGATGAGTTGTAGATATCAAGGACTTTTTGAGTTCCTATGCAAACAGATGTACTTTCAGAGCTCAAAGTGGTCCACAGACCACGCTGAAGACAAGAATCAGTTCTAGCTCCTACAGAGAGCGCAAGTTCCTGGTTCATACTGTTTTTAGGAGTTCCTCATAGTTTTTAATGAGTAGGTAGAGGGTTACTTTCTGGCACTTGCCAATGAAAAGATCTGTGCACCTATCCAAAGATGGAGATTCAAAGTTACCAAACAAACCTAAAGGAATGATAGCCTGACTCACCAGGATGAGTCAGGGCCTCTTCTGGAAGGAGAACTCCTTTCTGCCTTTTTATGTGTGTGGAGGACTCGCTCTCACCAAAGGGTTGCTGTGCTTCTCAATGAACATAGAATAGTAAAGCAGGAAGAAGTAATGAACTCGCTTATAAGACTTGTGCAGGTGGGAAGAGTCACCCAAACCCATTTCATTTCTTTGCAAATTGCTTTAGGAATCTGGTAATCTAGGAAGGTGCAACTGCCTGTCTCGTCTCTGGAGTCTCTTTGTACTGGTTCACTGCAGCAGAATCTCTTGAGGTAGTTTTTGCACTTTGGCTTGAACTGTGAAATGCTGGAATATGTGTTTGCAAAGAGAGTTTCTTAGGGCAACGTTGTCTCTAACACAGCAGCAGCTTTCCCAGACATCATTCTCTTTTGTTTTACTTGTTTTAGTAGTTTCCCGAGGAAACATTTTCTGGACAACGTTTTGAAAATTGCTTTCAGCCTGATAGATATAATGAAATGGGCACTTTGCCTCCTCTCTACCGTAGTCCTTTAGATTGCAGTTCCCATGTCATACCATGACTGAAAACCTCCAGTAAGATCTGCTGCAATGCTATAGTCAATTTTCTGTCAGCCAAGGAGGGACATTTGTCTGGAACAGCCTTGGAAACCCTAAGAAAGGCACTAAATAAGTGCTACTTTAATTATTGGATTGGGTCCAATAACAATTGTAATCACAAAGTTTGGGATTTGGGTTGCAGCTGCCAGCCCCTTGTTCTCCCCCGTCTGGCTCATTGTCCATGACTTTATTTGTTGCCTGAGGAAGAGGGTGGCTGGAAAGGGAAACAGATGGAGAAATGCAGCAGAGAGAGGAAAATCCTGAGCCCCTAAAACCTGGAAGTCAAGAGTAATAATATCACAATGTTCAGAAAGATTAGTCTTTTGATCCTGTTGGCAAAACCTGCTGTTTCCCAGCTGGTCAGCCAGCTCTGGCATCCTCCAGACACAATTGCAACTGCAAAATGACAGGAGAGCTGCTTCTGTGCTCAAATCCTTGCTGCCAGATGTACAATTATCGCTACCGAAGCAGCAAAAGAGCCTGGCTTGGCAACACAGCGGGCTCCAAGGAGCTCGATCTGCTTTTGACAGCTGTTGCGTTGCATTTTGAATCTTACCTCTAATTCTTGACCATGGCTGACATACTTCACCTCTTGACCTGTGCTGGCTGTGGTCTGTCCTGTAGCTGTGTTTGCTTCAACCTGTAAATATATGAGAGTGTTTATAAGGCCATGGAAGATTTTGGCTGCGGTGAAGGCTGAGAGGGACAAGTCTCATTTCAGTGAGAAGATCTGTTTTTCCTCTCACCGATCTGTGGCTTCCCTCCTTGCCTGCTCCTTAATTAGCATGAAAATGGTCTAAATATTTTAAGCAAATCAGAATTTCAAGAAGCAGTTACAGCAGCGCCTCATGTTTAAGTGTGCGCAGCACTATGCACGTCATCATTGAATAATGAATTAATAAATATCTTTGAAGGAATTTTTAGCCCTGAAAGCATACACCATTTTAGCTTCCAGTCAATTGACCTATTTACTGCAGTTCTTTTTTAGCAGCGCTATCAGTCCTGGAAGTAGCCTTGTCAATATTTTAGTTGCTTTGGTGTACAGAGCCATAACGTTCAGTTGAATTGTAATCCTTGGATTGGCAAGCTAACAGGTTTGCTCAGCTTGCCTGCTCCCTTTTTGGTAACAGAAGCGTGGAAAACCATCTCTATAGGGTAAGGCTGACGCAGCTGTGAGATTCTGTTGTCCACGGTTAAACCTCTCTCTGATGCTGCTGATTTGAAGGGTATAGAGAACTTTGCCTACAGAAAAAAATCCTATAAACCTTTCAAAGACAAGGAGAGTTTAATATTTAAATCATCTCTTTTCTCCTCTGCCTGGAAGGAGTTCATCTCCTCGTCCCCGTTTTTAAAGGTGTTTACAGCCCACAGACCCAAACCTGCTAGAATGTGAGGCTAAACTGTGATTTGGATGACGAGCGTTTGGACTCAGCGTGACCCCTCTGCGTGGGTTGTATGGAGCAAGTGTCCTGGCCCACGCTGCTCCTCCACATCCAAACAGTCCGAAGGAGAGGGAAAACACTCCACGTGAGGGACGTGGGAGTGATGCAGCCTCTCTCCTGACCCCAGTGCCTGGCCCTGCCTGGTGTCCACCTGGGCTGAGACAGAAGAAGGGACACTGAGCTGCAGGGAAGTCCCACACGGGGATTGTTGTGGCTAGGAGCCTGACTGCCATGCAGGTGGCATGGTGCCCTGTCCTTACCCTCCTCCTCCTTAGCATCGTCCAGGATGGTGTGTAGGCTCTCAGCCTGACCAGCGACATCCCTTCTAGTTAGATGAGGACTGTGTCCACCCCCAGAGATTAAATCCCTGTGGCTGCAACTTCTACCCCGAGAGCTCCTGCGTGTCTCATCCTTACAGCCGTATGTTTGTGTTTTAAATCTTTGCTGTGTCTCCTGCTGCTCTGCAGGGACGTGCTGGTGACAGAAAAAATCTGTAGCTTTCCTACAGAGTAGATATCACCATCAGGTACAGGCAGTAGGACCTGCCGTATAATGACAGTGATGATACGTTAATGATTGACAAGTGCATAAAGTAAATGGGCTGGTAAATTATTTTCCCTGGAATCTCATTTTATAATAGCCATATCTAGTGTTATTTCTAATAGAGGAGGTAAAAAGATGTCTGGGGAATGTGACTTTTAAAAAATTGAGTCCTGTTAAGCTGCAAGTGAGACGGGATTTGCGTTTAGTGTTTAGGCTGTGTGCGATGAGAGCAGTCAGCAGAGCTGGGCTATGGCTGGAAGTAGGGTATCAGGTCACACAATTCCGTAAGATGAAACCAACATTTGTTCAGGCCGTGATTCAACTTGGCTCCAAAGTATGTCTGTTAAATCCCATTGACTTCGGTGGGACTACTCGTGTCCTTTTAAAGTTACACGAGGGCTTAAGTATTTCACCATGTTGAAACCTCCCATTGAGACTTAAATTCATTCTTCCACGTAACTTAAAAATATCCCAATGGCAATATTTAGTTCTTGCTAGGAAATGCCAGAGAAAAGATGAATTACACTTCCTGTTGACACACACTCAGTATTTACATAAATAGTTGCTGTGAGGTGTTTTCTAGTCAAAATTACATGTGCCTGCTTTACCTAAACAATTGTGAGGTTTACAGCTTTTAGATTTGTTTCTCTTCAATTTCTTTAATGTAGAAACCGACTAAACACAGTCTCTGAAGACTAGTCGATCATTTGAATTATATTATTGGCATTGATTAGCCTGACAGCATGGCATTTCCATTTGAATGTCATTAGAAGGTGACAGCCACCAGGGATCGCAGGAGGAGAAGAAACACTCGGCACGGGGGAATGGATGTGGTTGTGAAGCCTTCATAAGCCACGGAAGAACATAAGAAAGAGACAAACAAAATGTTGTAACTCGGGGCTACTGCATGAGAACCGACAGGATAAAACCTCCTTTGGGGAAAATGTAGCACAAATAAAACAGAGTGAAAACACAAAGCTTATTAAGGCTTTGGGTAAACAATGCCAAACAAAGTAGTTCTTACTAAAGTATGTGCTGAGACCTCAGTGGTACCAATAAAGCCTGTAGGCAGGACAACTCAGAAGTTCTCCAGCGTGGGGCTACCCAAAAGAGCAGGTAGGGCAGGTGGTACCGCTGGTTGTGAAGGCTCCTGCAGCCCCATGAACACGGGTTAGCTGTGGTGTGTGCAGGGAGAACTGGGGGAACAGCCATGGAAGAAGGCTCTCTTCAGCCCAGGCTAGCCTCTACGGGTGTGAAGGACTTGGTCACAGCTAGGTCATGTTGTAACACTCTTGTAACATCAAGAAGGACCAAAGTAATCCGTTCACAGTGAACTGGCCCTGTTAAGACAGTTTCATTTAAGCTACTCTAGGTTGTATTTATTACATGCTACTACTACACAGAACCAGCTTGTAGGGTGTGTGTTTTTAGTTTAAAATCAGCTTGTCAAATTAACTCATGGTCTCTATGAGCATCTCTGGATGCCCAGAGATGCTCTAGAAGTTGCCTTGAGTAGCCAGGCTGGCAGTGCGAAACTGTGATTAACGTGAACCCTTGGTGTAATTTCCAGCGTGTTATTTGGTGGCTTTCACAATTCACCCAGCTGATGTAGTTCAGCGAGTCTGTGGTCTGACTTGGCGCCAGATAGAGAATCTTAACATAAATCTTGAGCTAAACCTCCCTCTGCTTCTGCAAGGTGGTAGTGAGGCTGCTGGCGTACTCACGACTGCTCTTTTGCTCCCTCTTTTTATAACACGGGCCTCTTCCTACGGCTGAATTGATAGTCACTGAATAATCTCTTCATTGCAGAAGATCTGTCCTGTGTAGCTGAGTAATTTGTTACAAACGCTTCCTAAAACCTGGTAATAGCTTTGTGAATACAGCATCGCAAAGGAGCCGTCAGCCTGCCTACCTACTGCAAGCAGGAGTCAAACATACAGAAAACCCCACGAGAGATGTCTTTAAGGGGAAAACTTTGACTGCAAACCCAGCAGTTGTGATTTCAGGTTATAACACGCCGGATGCCGTGACGGTGCTACCCAGCACAGTAGGGGAGTCATTTGCCAGACTTAATTTCTGGAAGCCGACTCAACTTTCCATCTCTGGCAGGCTTCTGATACCTGTGTTCAGCAAGGGCCGTATTTTTGCAGGGATGGATTCCCTGATCTCTTGTCCCTTCAGCTGTTGGTCCCGGTTGTGCAAAGTGACTCGATCGCCAGTAATTCCGTGCTGGAGTGTTTCATAGTTGTGCGGTGCAGGAACAGCTGATAGTACCAGGTGGAGAGCAGAGGGGTGATCAGTCCCAAGGAGCTTGTATGGAAACCTCAGCCAAGAGCTCTTTTATTTTTTTTTTTTAATGGCCAAGATATAAATCCTTGAAAATGGCAGTTGATAATGGAAATGCTGACTCAACCGTAGCTGTAGTCACAGTGGCCCTGCTATGACTCTGTGAGGACAGAATAGATCGTTGTCAGCAGATGACTACATTTTTCAATTTTAGGAGCAATTCTCTTGATGTGTTACCCTTATTTACACTTGTTCTGGTACACCCATGTCTTTCTGCTGAATGTCAAAGGCAGCTCAGGAATTAATCAGAATTAACTATTTCTTCCCATGCCCTCCACTGTGATGAAATTGCTTTGGCTTTGAAGCAGTGAAGGGGTGGCAAAAGGTTTTGGTGTTGACCGGCAGTGTGTTATACAGAAGAAAGCCAGATCCTTACCTTGTGCATACTGGTGTGTATGGAGACGAGGCCCTTGAAGCCCACGGAGTCGCAGATTTGCCTATTTAAATTTAGGACACATTGTTATGTGTAATTCAAGGAATCGGTTAATAAGCCACCCATGTTCTTCTCTGGTGTCTTGGGCTATCAGTACAGGTGGGTGGGTGGTGGACAGGGTCTCCAAAGAAGATGGAAGGAGCCGGGCATACAGTGGTTACATCACATCATCTCTTTAGAGTCACTGAAGTTTTTGGGTATCGTTCAAATCCTTGGTCTAAATTTTCAAAGGCGCTGCTGTCCAAGCACTTTCCAGGCCAAATGTAGTTTTTGTATGTCCTTATTAAAAGGCAGAGAAAGACAGTGGGGAAGAAGCTTAATAGCAGAGAGGAGGAAGAACAGAAAGAGAAAGGAAAAACGAAATGACACAAACATACTTGATAATGAAATAAGCCGTAAAAACCAACTTCCAGTGGCTGATTTCCATTTGACCATTTTTACACAGGAGTTTAAGTGTAGATTTGGGTGGCTATATACAGACACTCTGATACCTATTATGTGAAATCTCAGTTTGAAATTACTCAGCATTGGCCTATTATATTTGAATAATCAGCGTTTATTGTGCTGTGAAACTGAACAAAAATCCTTTCAGAAAGGACTTCTTCGCTGTTAGTTGGATAACTCAGGAGAGATTTCCTTTATGAAAAGCAGCCATTGGACGCTCCTCAGAAGACGAACATCTCTGCAGTCTCTAATGAGAACAGAGAGCTAACCAGGACGGGAGATCTCACGTGCCCTCTACCCCGTACAACATTTCCTTTTTGGAAAGTTGGACTAGAAAGTGTTTCTCTTTCTGTACCAGCTAAACCAAGGTTGCTGGAAGCCTTGTGCCTTCATCTTGAGGCTGCCCAACAGGATTTCATTTACCCAGATAACACGAGCAGCGTGTTGTGGAATATTCACCGTGCAGTCATATCATGCTTGAGATGAAACCCGAGCTGATGAATGAACCCTTCACTTCTGAATGTAATTGCTAACCATTAAAGCCTTAAACTGGCAACAGTCCTGGAGCACACAGTCAGTGAAATGGTAAAAAGCCCTAATCGCAACCTGTACTTCTTCAAAATAATTCCAGCCTTATTGTGCCATATATAGACTGAATGGTATATCACGGTATCCTAATATAGCGCATCCCTGCTTGTTCATCCCAGCACGGACCCTTGGAGCTGCAATCCATTGAAAAAGGTCTTTGAAGGCTATAAATATCCCAAAGTTGCTCCCTGTTTGTAAACGAGAGCAATGGAAGCTAAATATATGCTTGACTCTACGGTGACAGATCCTGAAAGCGATTTTTATTCATTCTGATTCTTGCCCAGAATATCTTTCTTGCAGTCCTGCTTCTGAATCGTTGAAGAAAACAACACTGACAACTCACCCTTCAGCCCTGCGCTGCAACAGGAAAGGCTTGGGTAACGGTACAGAGCTCAGCTAACGGCGAAGCGACTCAGAATACTGGTCGTTTCCCTCTTTTCTGTACAAAATCCAGGATCTTTAGCTGGTTTAGACTGGCCCTGCTACACCGATGTCATCAGCGCTCTTTGGGGATAACTGGCAACAGGAGCCAGCCTTGTAGCCTCATTAGCCCAGCTGTTGGTTTGGGCTTCTCTGGATGGCACAACGCTGTAAGAAGCTGCTTTATCCTTGGCATCTGCACCATGAATTCCCAGCTCAGAAGATGGTAAAATGGAAAACAGAGGCAGGTGTGGGAGGACGGGGAAGTTTCTGAGGAAAGGTGTGCTGAGGCACAGCAGGTGCCTAATGCTGCTCTGATGGATCTTCACCCCAAGAGGGCACATGCTGATGATGCTGGGAGGAGCTGGGTGAGCAAGCACAGGAATAGGGCTGCTGATGGTCTGTTTGGAGGTAGGACTACAAGCAGCAGAGAATTTCTGAGAAACAAAACACATCTTGGAGTTCTTTATTTGTTGTACACGGTGTGTACAACCTCCCAGGGAATACAGCTGCATTTACACCTTAAGGTTAAAATCCAAAACAGTAGAAAAATAGAGGTGTTATTCCTGCTGTGGAAACAGTGAAGGTTACAAGGGGAAAAACATAGCAGAGACATGAGGAGATTCAAATCGGTCCTTCAGGTGGTACTGACATCCCAACAGCAACCTCGCTTCTTCCCTTCTTCCAGGCATTTTGGCAGTACTGCAAAATCCCGAAGCCCCAGAAACTGCAAATTTACACCTGTGGGTTTTTGCTTCTCCAGCTCAGGAAAGGGAGGCAGGGGTGCAAAAACAGATGGGAGCTGTCAGCCAGCTCAAAAATGAGATGCCTCAGGAGGTGTTTTATTTATGGAGACATTCAGATCAAACAATCACAGAAGTTCCTTGATATCAGTTGGAGAAGGGGAATTTGGTTCCTATGGCCCAATTCTACGTTCTTTCAAACATTTGCTCTAAGCTTGAGTGAGGACGAGAGGGCAGCAGGGACATCCAAGCTCCCACTCTCCCACGAGAAGCCTGGGCTGATGGAGGGCACCCTTGATGTGTAATGTTAATATAAGAAAGAGACAAGGCACTCTGCTCCTTCTTACAGTATGAAACAGAACGTTGAGATTTCAAAAGTGCATGAGAAATGTTAATGTCAGATGCCCAAAATATTGTTAAACACGAGAGATTTGCGGTTTAAAATATTACAAGCCTGCTATTTTTAGTGCAGAGGAACCTTTAGTCATTCTACATTTAGATGGCTTATCAGAATTAAATAAATAACAGCAATGGTTACTGCTCAAATTAGGTCTGTCTCGGTTTCCATGGCATCCAATCTGTTATCTCCAATATTCTTGCCAGGATTTGTACTGGGGCTCTGGGACAGCAACATTTCTTATAAGGCTTATAAGGAATTATCCTGTAGCAATTTCAGCTATATGGTTTCTATGAAACCCTGGAATAAATGGATTTATTTATGATGTGTTGAAGCAGGGTTTTTTCTTTTTACTTCTTTTTTTTTTTAACCATCGTCTATTTTTAGCACTGCTGCCTGCTTTTTGTGGTGCTGCTTTAACTCTTTTGTGGATGCACCTGGCAAACTTGTGCGGTGGCTGTGCCTGTTGCACTATCCTCTGGGAGCAGAGGATGACTTTGGCTCTTTGACGCCACCAGCAGAGCGTATTTGAAAACCAGGGCTCCGGAATGTGAGATAACACGAGTCTTTGCTTCTGCCTTTTTGGTACCTCACAGTCCTTCGAAAGCAGCTACACAGGGGTGTTTCTCGAGTGTTTCTGAACCCAAGAAGTTTAGTCTGGAGAAAAGGATGCTCAGAGGAGACCTCATTACTCTCTACAACTTCCTGAAAAGAGGTTGTAGCGAGGTGGGGGTCGGTCTTTTCTCCCATGTAACAAGCAATAAGGCAAGAGCAAATGGCCTCAAGTTGCACCAGAGGAGGTTTAGGCTGGATGTTAGGAAAAATTTCTCTACAGAAAGGGTTGTCAAGCCCTGGAACAGGCTGCCCAGGGCAGTGGTGGAGTCCCCGTCCCTGGAGGTGTTTAAAAGATGTGTGGATGTGTTTCTGAGGGACATGGTTTAGGGACTCTGGCACTGCAAGGTGAAAGGTTGGACTCAAGGACCTTAAAAGTCTCTTCCAACCAAATGATTCTGTGATTCTGCAAGAACTTTTGTCTGAGGTCAAGACAGAAGTGTTGCCTACATCAAGTTTCTGGGCCCAACGTAGAGGTGAATAGGTGAAATGCAAAGACCTGTGTTATGAGGAAAGCCAGGCTTTCCCTCAGACCTGTGCAGCTGTGTGCTAAAAAGACAGTTACAATTCCAGCTCAGAAGAACGTAGTATGCACAGCAAGCTCTATAGCTGCAGAGAGGAGAAAAATGTATTTGTGCTGTAATGGCTACGTACTTCCCTGTAGCTCTTCAATTAATATTACTTTTTACAGGTACATTTTTTAGTTCCTTGGCCATTAGAGTTTTCAAGTGAGGGTTTCATTAATCTTTTGTTCTGTAATGTTACCTAGGGTATAGATCCTGTTCCCTTTTCCCCTCAGGTAAACACTGATTTATTTTATTTGCATCCTGCTGTGAAGAAATTTTGGATTCATGGCATTTTAAAAATCAATGGCTCACGGGGTTTCCAATTTCCAGGTAATATCCCTAAACAAAATGGGCTATTACATAGTACCGACATTTATGGCAAATCATGTCTTTCTAAACAACACATCTAATATTTTTATAAGAGTGAACAATGTACAGTGCCTTTTTTCAGTAGATCTCAGGACAGTGAGAACCATAGTGAAGAATTTGATGTTCAGTGTTTACTCATTCTACCTCAGTTTTAAGAGAATGATACTAATGCTGCCCTGCAGATCTTCAGCTGGCTTAAATTGGCATCCTTTCCCCAGGCATCAGTGGAGCTGTGCTGAGCTATATGAGCTTAGGGTGCACCGCTGGAGCACACAACATTTCTACTGTACCTCACATTGAATTTGATTTACTCTAAATCATGATTGAAATATTGCTGTGTGTTTAAAGTAGGCAAGAAGTGATAAAGTACTTACTATTTTTAGAGTCACAGCTACTTTTCAGAGCCAGCTGAGCAATTCCCAAGTACAATCACCGTACAAAGACTTTAATATTTTAGTACTCTCTCACCCTGTGGTCGCTATAAATTTGCAGTGGCTGGGCATGGAGCCCCAGCACAAATCTATTTGAAAAACTCTTACTTAGGCAACTGCATTAATGCAGAGGCCGGTTATTCATGTTTGCACTCACCATCACTTGACCCACTCTGGAATGAATTGAAAAGGGCTAAGCTGGACCTGTGAAATGCCACACAGCAGCAGGCAGTGGGTGAGCTTGTGACTATGGACCTAGCAGGTGCTGGAGCACTCTGCATAAGCTTTTTGCATGAAAAAAAGGGTTACTGGTTAACACATTAATGGTACATGAGCCATTGCAGTAGCTGTTCCGCAAGCCCTGGTCTGAAGCCATGGTGATTAAAGTACTGCAGGTTCTCCTGTCTGCACTCTGGCCAGAAATTCTTTTATTCCTGGGCTCCGTATTCTAGTGCAATATTTCACTTTTTCAGTCATATTTCCCTCCTAAGGTGTATTCTCACTCAAGAACGCCCCATGCCAAGGCTTGAAATGCTTCCTGTCCCATAACTTGTCTGACCACAGAGGTGGTTCTGGTATGCAGCCATGACACTGGGAACAGGAGGTAGGAAGCTTATTGCCACTTGAGGTGCATAGCAGTGGGTGTTACTGCTCCTATGTTACTGGTGTAGCCAAATTCAAGAAGACCAGTTTTTAGCTCGAATTCATTGGCAAAGTTCCTCAGGAAAGGAAAATAAAAGCAGTTTAGACATCTTTCTATCCAATCTCCCACCTCAGTGTGATCAAGTGCAGTTTTCAGGTGGCTCTGGGTGCTCCTGTGGTTGCACACAGGCAGCGCTGCCCCAACCTGGCACTTGGTGCTCTGAAGAGTAAGAGAAATAATGTTTTCATGCAGCTGACATAGCTGGGCAATTTCTTCCATAGCCACTGCAGAGCAGGATGGGGTCCCTTCTGTTCCTACCCTCTCTGTGCTACTTACTAAATCTTCTTAAAGCTCCTCTTGCCATGTCCTCAGGGATGCAACACGTTAAGAGAAAAATAGTGTGGAAATTGTGTAACATTTACTGTAGCTTTGGGTTCCTTTAAGCTGAAAAGAAACACTGGGTAAGGCACTTCTGAAAAGGAAGCAGATGCTCTTGAAAAGGCTCCCCCATTGCAGGAAGCCCACGGGACCAGGCTGTGTATCATAAAGCTCTTGGGAAAGCAATGACATGGACGTGTTCACTGCTGCCAAACCAGCACCCAGAGGTGTTGATGGAGCGTGCTCCCAGCCTTGGAGACCCCTCCATTGTATGGGAGGCAGGTTGTTGACTTTGTGCAGAAAGTTGTGTTGTTCGTTTGGAGGTTAGAGAAGCCCTGAGGATCAGAAGGAATTAAACCTACCAAGTCATGTGTTGATAGAACCTCTCAGCTGTTGGTCCTGTCCTAAGTGGAGCCCAAATGTACCATGAGAAGCTCTATGAGAGGAGCTGCATATTTATATGCTAGGTCAGAGCATCCTGTGCAACTGGGAACATCATGGCTTTTTGCTTTATTTGCTGGAAAACAAACAGATTTCCTTTTCTAGGGAGAGAACAAAACAGGTGGAGGAGTATGTTTTGAATGATGACCATCCCAAAGGTCAAGAAATTGAACCATGGTTAAAAGTAAGCAAAAAACAATCTCAGAAAGGACAGGTGTGCCCTGGTGGCTGGTTTCTGGGGGCACATAAGCTGATGAAATTCCACTAGCAGCTTTTTAAGATACCCAAATTCTTTGCGTATATTCCCACCTAGACTCCAGCCACCCAGTCTGTTTCTATGGGAGGTTTTTGTTCCATTTAATGAAGAGCTCTTGGGTTCAGTTGGTATAAATGAGGGGGAAAAAAATGTCTGGGTTCTGCAAGATGTAAAACTTATGGATTGTCTCTGGTGCCACAGTTTTTTAATGTTCCTGAAGAATAGTTGTCCTATATTAAAGCAGAGAGCCATCAGCTCTGTGTCCTGTCTCCAACAGTGACCAAAAGCAATTCTGGCATATCCAGCTCTTTTCCCAGATTCTCTTTACTGGTGACTCAAGGATTTCCTGAGGTGGAGACTTCTGTTTTTAATCTGCAGGGCAAGGCATTCTACGGGTTCACTGCTTCCTGCTGGCAACGGCCTCTCTTTTTCTTGATTTTGAACTTTCTAACTACTAGATTCCGTTGATGCTCCTTGGTTCTTGTCCTGATAGTGAGCAAGTGTCATATAGCCGCCAGATAAAGTGATAGCCCCTGCCCCCATGTGCTTACCATCTGAGTTGTAGACCAGCTGTAAGAGGTACAGGAAATAAAGAAACAGTGGGAAAAAGGATTTGGAGACCATGATCTCCACATGGTTAACAGGTAACAAAGCACCCGTGTAGCCGTTAGTGAGGGAAGGATGGTTCCCACGCTGTGGTGATTTCTTTGCTGTGCCTCTTCACTCTCCTTTTCTGACTACGTCGCTTTTTCCTCTGCTGGGAGCAGGCTCTTGTTTGTGAATACCTTTGCTGTTGCAAATATCAATATTGCTGCAGCATTGCTGGCATTTTCCAGTTAATGTGCTGAACACTGGCAGAGCGAGAATTGATGTGTGGATTGTATAAGCCACCATCACATTTGTGTCTTGGAAGTAAAGGCGTAAACTCTTTCTGACTTAATTCATTTGGGCTGAGGGGCACCGAGGGATTGAACCTGAAATAGAGCAAATCAATAATATAAACTCTTTGAGCTTTGTGAGCTAAGAATAAACACCAACCACAGATCGAGGCAAATGAACCTGTGCAAGAGGCACGGGGGAAATGTAGCAGTGGTGTTCTGTTATTGCAGGTCAATAAAGGCTAGGTAATGTTTGGCTTTCATTACTGATTAAAAAGATTTCCTTGCAAATGTTATGAGCTTAACACTCAGGTTTCTGTGTGCACTGAGAGGGTAGTGTTTAGAAATGATCATCCTGCATTATCCCAGTGGAAACACAAATAATGGTGCTGCAAACATTTCTGCCCTGGCTGGAGCAGGAGTGTGTCCTTCTGCCTGAGTCATGGGTGGAGTGGGCACATGCAGTGGGAGGACCTGTTCCTTGTGATGATTTTCAGCCTGTGTGACAGCCCGGTGAGCGGAGGTTTGCAGGAGACCCTGGGCTGATGATGCCCTGTGCCTACTGACAGCAACAGGAGCCTTCCCCTGACTCCCTGGGATGCAGGACCCCATCAGCTTTCGGGCAGACATGGTGCATTACACTGTTATACCAGTGACACTCCAGTTACGGCTGAGGAGGCAATTTCATTACGTATGCCTATTTTTAGGTGCTTATAACTCAAAAACATTACTCCCTTGGCAAGAATTTATCACACTTGTTCTCAGCTCAAAGCTGATATATAAGACTTGGCAGATCTCCAGATAGCTGAAGAACAGCTGCCTGGGATGTTTCCCAACTGTGTTTTTCACCAATTAGGAAGTTTGTTTTCACACAGTTTGAAGGATTTTTTTTTCCTTTAAGATCTTACCTCGGTAACATGCTATGTGCAGAGAGCGTGCACTTTGCAGCCTCATAACTTTGGTCCTAAAGCATATTTATTCAGAGGTCTCAAAGGCATTTGTTCTCCTTGAGGAGCGATCGGGAGATATTTTGGATCTAGCAACATTTAGTCTATCTAAATCTAATGTATAGCTCTATAAAATCAGGAGCTGCACACCCTGGAATAAAAATGGCTTGCCTTTATTGCCACGAGTATATGGCAAAAGGAAGGCAGCACAGACTGCAGAGTCTGTGCCGGGCAGTGAAGCTGCAGGTGCTCCGGTGCCAAAAAAGACCACTTTGTCTTTTGCACTTTTTGCTTTCCCCCTTCCCCACCACCTGAGGGGTAGTTATACCAACCCCTCCAGAGTTGTTCTGCTGAGCTGGAGGTTTTTTCCAGTGTTACGGCATGGCTTGAATGATGTGTCTGGTTTACAGAGTTTTCCCCATATTTCTGTGACATGGGCATGTCTACAAACAAGAGGTACTCGCTGGCTGAAAGGTGCGGGGCCCGTTTGTTAAACTAAGAGTCAAATCAGTTTATTTTGAGAGAAACGTTTCCCCTGGATTGAGTTTATCCTGACTCAGAGAGACAGAAGTATTTCTTAGCACTCAGCAGTAATGCTACTAGGCAGAAATCTGACCTTTTTTGGAAACTGTCTGGACTCAGAATTCGCATCCTTCTCTGCAGAGAGGTAGACAGCCAAGATCTTTAACAGCTGAATATTTCCTTTAAACATACTGTTTAAAACTGGTCTGCATTTCTCTGCATGTTCTGAAGCAAAACCTGCAGGTTGGGAAGTATCTTCTCCAAGGCAGAGCAGCTAAGTCTCTAAGAATGGTTCTGGGAAGTCGTAAAGTTGGTTGCTGTTCAACACTCTCAATATGTTTTACCTTCTGTGCTGGTGAGATACTGACCCACTTCCCAGCTGCGATGAGATAGAGACGTGGCCAAAGGCCCTGCAAGGGTTTGTGGTGGAGACAGCATCAATAAAAAGCCCTCTAAACACTTTTCTGTGCCATTCTTAGAAATACTGAGAAGGAAAGGATGCTAAAGGGATTTGTTCTGGCAGGAATTGGGCTTGCAAAGAGTGAATTTTCCCAAACACAGAAATATGTCTATGTCAATAGTGCAGGCAGGTCGGTCAAGGGATATGGAGAGGACTAGGCTATGATGGGCAGCCTTGGTAGGGAAATGAAAGGTCAAAGGAGCCATTTTTTAGTATTTTCCCCCCAAAATACTTGTGGGTTTTGGGGAGCAGAGGGCCAAAGAGATACAAACACCTTCGGGGTGCAGACTCTGTGATGGTTTGTGGGCAAATCCTGGGTGAATGTGCAGGGGAGCAGGGGCAAAGCCAGCTACTGGTGAGCATGGTCTAGCCCCACTGCCCTGCGGGAGGGTGGCGGCTGTCAGCTAATGCCCCCTGGCTAGGTTGGGACGGGATGGCAGAGCAGGGAGCCTGGCCAGCACCTCCCCGGGTTTAGTACTGACCGCTCAGCTTGAGTGCAGCCGTGGGAGGGCACTGAAGTATCCTGCTGCTGAACCTCTACATAGGAAATGAGGCACATGTGGTGTGCAAACAAGAGGAGAGGACAAATGCCTCTGGCAGGTGAGCAGGAGAGATACTGCAGACAAAATACACCGCTAAGGCAAAAGGAGGGGAGGAGGATGCTCAGGATGTGCTCAGGTTTGACCCCTGTTTGAGAGTTGATGGTGCAAATGGTCCACAAGCAGCAGATGCAACAGTTACCCCTGAATTAGGGGTTCCTGTTCCTGGGACCATACAGCATTTCAGCAGCAAAGAGCAAGAGGAGGTGAAGATCTTTCTCTCCCTGCACTGTACGGTGGAGCTGCCAGACACATCAAGGTGATGAAAGGGTGGGACACTCTTCATCTTGCTGCCAGTGGAGCAGGAACCAAGGAGAGCTACAGTCCTTGCTATCACCAGGTCATCTATGGGCTTGCTTTGCCTAGTGTTTCTTGTCTGGAGAGAGTCCTCTCTCATATTTCCCTGTTAATCATAACTTGTGCAATATCTCCAAACGCTATCTGTAGTCTTAACTTAATAAAACCCCTTTAAATGGTACAGAAACTTCTCATCATTCAGAGGAGATGCAGAATGGATATAATAAGCCATAACAGGCTTTCTGGAGTACCAGGAAAACAGATCATTTTTCTTTTTAAAACCCCACTATGAAATAAATCTGAGAGTTTCCTCAGAAATAAATATCCTGGGTTTCAGTAAAAGGTCTTGCCAGTCTGGCTGATGTTTGGAAGTCTGCAAACGTTTGATGGTGCAGCCAGCGCACCGGCTTTCACTGCGAGAAGTTATTCCTTGCCAATTTTTTTTTCTCCATTATGTGAGAAATTTAGCCCATTACATCGATTTCCCAGCATATGAAAGTGCAACTGGCTGGAGGGCAGTAGAGAGACAGAGCGCAGTGAAAACTATTCCAAAATCCCGTCTTTGTTTTGAATCTTGGAGGTGTGAAACCTCCACCTGGGAGGTTTAAAAGGTATCTGTCCATGCTTGTCTGCTTTCAAACGTTCCAGACTTGGGATCCAGTTCAAGCAGTTATCTCTGGCTACAATGGCTGTGTGGTGATTTCCCATGTGACATCTCTTTCCCTACCTTTTTTTAATATTTTTTTTCATTCTCCATTAAACTGACACTGTTTATGGTTTGGTATCAAATGGATGCAAATTTCAGTTTGCGTTTAGCACAAGCCAAGGCAGAACTGGAGGTTTCTGATGGCACCAAACCTACATATTTCTTGCTTTTAATCCTGGCCTGTCTTCCTTTTGCAGTTCTGATTTCCCCACCTCCCGTGAATAAAACTTGAAGAAGAGATTTGTGTGGCTCCCTACAGTAGGAATCCGTACTTTTACAGCACCACAGAAATGTCTCTTCGCGGATGGCTTGATTTTTATTATCTTTATTCCCTTTCTTTCCCCTAGAAGATACCATTTGGGCCATTAGCAATCTCAGCATTTTCTATGCAGTTCTGCTAGATATTTTTGTCAGTCTTGAATCAAAACGGTGCCAGATGGAAGCCCCATGCTCTTTGTAGATGATCATTTCCAGCACTCTTGTGCAAGGTTGTATAACATATGTCCACGAGAAATTAAAATGCTGTTTCCTTATACGAACTGTGTATGCTCAAGGGCACCGAGAAGGTTAAGAAAATAATTGAGCCAGGAGTGTTCTGCACTTCTGAAACAAATTTATTTCCTAAAGAGAAGTTATATTAACATTTAGATTGGTTGCTGATTTGTTGATGATGACCTTATTGCTAAGAACACCTGTATCAAGCAACGCAGTCATGGAACACAATAGCAAAAAGGAGTCTTGTGTTGAAAACTGTAGCATCTACTATAAGAAGAGTGCAGTTTTTCTGGTTTGGTGGGTTTTGTTGATTTTCTTCCCCCCAAACACGCATCGACATTTTGCTATTCCCATCGATACCCATGGGAACTGACTGATGACTTCCCCCTGAGCTGCAGGAATTTTCATAGTTTAGGCAGGACTTTTGAAAGCAGTGTCTGATCGATGTAGTAACTAGACTGAGATTTCCATGCTGGTATTTGGAACAAAACATCCAAAGCCCTGTGCTAGCTCTGAGAAGGTCTGCTGGGGCCAGCTGCCCCAGGAGGCTGCTGTCTTTGCTAACTGTGCTCTCCCGCTTTAGCGTGCAGCCTCTTTGCCCTCTGCAAGCTTGTCTCCTTCCATTTACATCTACACATCGGGTCATCTGTTATTTAAGTACAATCCCTTTGCATCTATTTTTATGTTTTTTTGAGCAAAGTACTACATATGTTCATGAGAGCTATGAAAAACCCTAATATTTAAGCTACTGAAAGAAACAGGGACTGCAGAATAGCTGCAATAAATGCCAAGAAAAATGGCCAAGCATCCCTGTTCTTTTAAAGTGCGGAGCTGATCAACCTAAGCAGATTAACTGTCTCATGTTCATGCCCACACAGAAAGCATTTGGCTTTGTTTTTTGTGGGCATTTGGCAAAACGAATCAGATCTTGGTCCAAAACAATGTGTTTGTGCTAATGTAAGCAAAACTGTTTCACTCTGCTTTTGGAGCAGGCAAGAGGAGCACATCAATTACTGTGGGCTACCTGATGGGTGGTAGCTTGTTCAGGAGAGGTAATTAGGTTGCTTACAAAGAAGCTATGCAAATTTTCAATCTGCTTTCCTAAGGAAAAATGTCTTGTTGCGATCCTGCTGTCCTTCTCTGTTGAACTCTTTGGTCAGCTCCAACAAAATTGGAGAAAAGAACAGAGGTTGCAAAATACTGGTTTTTTCCAGGTTTCACAAAGACAGGCAGCTAGGCAGAAAGCAGAAATTCCCACAGAAGAGACAGCGATGGGAGCTCAAGTCGTCTTAGCTGACAAAGCACAGTTGCCTGTGCTCTTGGATCAGCTACCTCTGCAGTGGAGAGGGAACTCACCTGGGGTGTGGGGAGATGCAACACTGAGTCCCTGAACTAGAAAGAGACCTAAAGCGGAAGGTTTTCAGTGTTGGGTGGTCTCTGACAATGAAGATACCTCTTTTTCTTCCCTGTTGGTCCGTCACGCTGGTGCTACGGGTGAAGACCTCCCAGGAGGAAGATGGGAATTGGGAAGGGAGGGCAGTGTGGTTTGTCCGTTCTGACTCTCTACTGCTTGTTGGCATTGTCCTCATCCATTTTCAGACATAATGCGTGCTGCCACTCAGGAAAGCATCCGGGGTTTTGGGAGGAGGGAATTGCTTGGCTGGGAGGGCTCTTTGGCAGATGTGGTTTGTTTTCATATCCCTGTGCTTTCATGGGCTGTTTGCTGGGTCAACCTGTCAAGTGCCGGGTCGGGTGTTTTGGAAAAGGAGTTGTGAGATGACAACTGACTTTTCACTGTGTATTTGGAAACTCCTCTGAGAAGCTGGGAGAGTGGGGGCCCGCCGTGGATTCTCTGAAAATTAGCGTATTACTTGACTGTTAAGCGTATTGTATATGCCAAGTAATTAATTTTTACAGCAAACTTGTCTAGGACTTGGGCAAAGGAGCAATTAATTCTCTGGAAATAGATCCATTATCATAATTGCTAATGGATGCAAAACTCCCTCAGACACAGATGGACAAAAAACCCCTTTCATCTCTGTGATTAGGGTACCTGAAAGTCAGGCCATTAACAACCCCCACCTAGTGCTAATTGTGGCTGCTAAGCTCCACCGTGTTAGATGGAGGAGAGAGCACAGGTGAATCCTTCCCCCTCTCCCACAGCTAGCACAGGAGCACCCACCCCACCACCTTTTCCTCTCTGTGGGGATGTTCTTCCCCTAATGGGCGTAATTGGGATTTTCCTGCTGATAGCGGGAATCAGTGACTGTAACACTACGAGCATCTCACACTAGAGAAGCGTTCACACCCTCGGTGTTGCGCAGACCCAGCGTGTCCTGTGCTGAGAGAGAGGAGTGTGGTCCCCGCCACAAACACTCGCCAACCAAATTTGTACAAAATTTGTCTCTCTGTATCCCAATAAAATATGTGTAATGGAAGGGAACACAGCTGCATGTGGGACAGAATGAGACCTTTACTCCCTCTGTTAACAAATGACAGCTTTGCTGTGTCATTCTGCAATGGATCTTATATCTTCAGCTTGATTTGTGGTCAAAAGGACATTTGGGAACTTGCAGAATCATAATTAATATTTCATACAACCCAACCCTTGAAAAGCAGCTAACAAAGGGCACTCAGCTCCGTGCAGCTGCCAAACACTGCCCAGGGACTTCCATGCTCCGTAGGCATGAGCTTCTCTTTGTCTCCAGACAGCATCCTCAGGGCCCTGGCTCTGCTGCCCAGCAAACGCGAGTCGGCATTTGCAACTGGCTAATGTACTGCTGGTGAACGATGGGAAGGGGCAAAGGGAATACAAGAAGAGCATTTTGTGAGAGTTGATCTATTGCTATTTAATCTACAGTGGCAAAGGCATTGTTAATAGAACATGGGGAGGATGATGAAATGGGCCAGTCCTCAGGCCAGAATGGTTGTGACATCTGGGGACACAGACAGTACTCTTCCAATCTGTTCAGCATCTCATGAGCACCAGCATTGTGCTTCTAGAGCATCTTCTTGCACAGCGTTAGGTGATGTGACTTTTCTCTAATTGAAAACCTAATATGTTTAGGACCTAGCACAGGTCCAGCTCTGCTTTTTCTAGCATCCAGTTAACAGCATAGGAGAAAGGAGACAGAAGGGAGAAAAGAGTCAAATGAGGAATTTGTAAAATACCAATTTTCAGTATGGAACCTTGTTTTCTTTGTGTTTATACAACAGCACATGGCAGGGCTGCCATCTAGAATGAAGACATCTAGTTTGGGTGAAAAGCAGTGAAAGTAATCAAGAAGTAGTATTAATCACTCTAATAATCGCCCCGCCCCTAAATCAGGGGGATCAGCCCTGTAATCGTATTCAGTGGAAGATGAGCCAGTGAGGCTGCTTCACGCACAGGTACACGAGCAATAGGAACAGCTGTGCAAATACTGCAGGTTTTGATCCTGCATGACAAATGAGATACAACGATAACACCTCTCCAGAAGCTGATGTTCAGCATCAGAGGCTGTCATGTAATTAAAATGAATTCCAGTCTGGCAGGGGCATTTATGGCCTCTACTAGACACAGAGCAAAACTGAATCTTGCAGTCTCAAGCAGAGAAACAGCCACTCACATTTCAAACGTAGTCGAGCGTCTTTCCAGAAATCACAATGCGGGGATGAACTGGCCCAGAAATGCTCCCATGGAGGTTGGGCAGCCAGCAAAATATTGATTGAACCAAGTGATGGAATAGGAATAATTACATTCAGTAATTTGGCAGGGCCATGGAGGCTTAGCAGGCAGGAGGGCTTCACCCCGGTTTCCTGAGCTGTAGCAGAGGAAGAAGTTTCTCTGTGCTGTGCCATTACAGCCCTTTGGGATACAGCATTGTTCAGCTGTGAAATACTAATTGCAGAAGGTAGAGGCTTCGTTTCTGAAGTACAACTTACTGTTAGCAAACAGCCTTAGTGCTTATAGTTAGATCTGTGAAGATTCAAAGTTTAGGTACCAACACTACTGCAATCCTTCAAGGAGCAAACGAACTCCCTTCATCAAGCCATGTTCAAAAGCTGCTGGATAAACGGATGGATGGATGGCACAAGAAGATGCTTGTAGAAAATTAAAGTAAGCGACTATTTCTTTCTCTCACTTAGGCTGAAAGCTATGAGGAAGTTTTGAAACCCTAGGACTGAATTAAAGGCAAGTGTGAAGAGGAACAAAGGGAAGTCACTACTTGGGGCACTTTTTCCAAATGCCCACCCTGCAGTACAGTGAAAATCCTTCTGGCTTTCTGGAGCGAGGCCCGAGGCCAGGCATAGGCATGGCTACAAAAGCAGGACAGGACAACAGGCAGAGGCTTTGTATTCAGAGAATTTACTGGAACACTTAAGAGTCTATTGCTTGAACTACACAACTTCTAAAAGAGCCGGGGAAGGCAGCTAAGGTGACCCGGATGGGGGTCCAAGGCCACTACGTGCGCCTCCTCTACTTGGAACAAGGAGTGCTCATCAGCCAGTGGAGGCGTGGCGGTTTGGCCCTGAGGGGGCCTTGGCATAGACGGGCCAGGGGTTTCCCACGCAACCTCAAGGTCTGCTTTCATTTTCTGCTGGTGAGCCTGTCAATCCATTTCTGGTGGAGGTCCTGCTGGCCTTCGCTTTCTTCGAGCAAAGCTCGGCTTGTACTGCATCAGTAGATGCAGCCCGTGTTATCTGAAGTATGGGTGGGAGTAGCAGTGAAACTGGAGGATGCAAAAGAAGAGAGTTATTTGTGTCTGTCTTGAGACTGGAAACCCCAAAAATGTGCGAACTAAGACCTAAGAGTTTCAATTGCCAAGGAGAAATGGGGCTGTTAAAAGGGACAGTCTGTGAGGGGCGTTCCGAACCCAAAGTTGAGGCTGAATAACGTGGTGCGATATGGTCCTGTTAAGCAGTCACCAGCCTGGTGGGTTTGCCGCTTGGTAGCAGAGCAGCGCGGGCTTTTCAGAAGCACACAAACTGATGGAGGAACCCAAATCTCATCACTTTTCAGCGACTGCAGTGTGCAGCGGCCACGTAGGTAACCGTATGATGCCGACACGCCTTGTCAGCGTTCAGCACACACCACAAGCAAACTGCCCATCTGCTACAGCAAGACACATAGCAAATAGCAAAAAAACCCCAAAGAAGTATCCTGGTACGAGGAGAATACCTTTTCTTTTATGTGGTCACAGTAACTGGAACTAACCAGCACCCGTTTTATCAACATTTCTGCTACTCAGGAATGCTACCTCAAAACTCCTAAACGTGAGCCGAGAAACAAATGGCAGTCAGAACACGTACTGCCGTCCTTATTCGCTACGTAGTAAAGGCTTATTTCATTGGGACAGAAATCTGTCCTGCTAGACTATTCTGAGGCTTGGTTTGCATGTAGAGGAGACAACGTACCTCCCCAGCTGCCGCTTCGAATAACGAGTCATCATGCGAGCCTGATCTTGGAAAATCCTGCGGCTCTTTGGTGAAACCGTAGAGGTGGAGGTCCTGAGTGAAGCTCTGCATGCTCTTGCTGCGAAAAATCTTCAGGCAACCTCTCCTCGAGAGCAATTCTTTCTTGAACCTCTCTTCATGGATGACCATGCTTCTGCCGTTGTCACTCCACCACACAGAACTGAACAGTTGGCTCTCAACAATGTCCCACAGCTTCTTTAGAAATCTGCGGCAGGTGCAGATGTTGCACACGTCAGAGCTCTTCCCAGATGACTCCAGTCGCTGTCTTTTTGTGTGGGGTTGCTTTGTCAAAGCCGGTAAAGACCTTTCTGCTCTTGGCTGTCCAAAGGCAGCATCCTCAGCTGCTCTTTTCCGTGCTGGACGACGAGAAGCAGCCTTGTTCGGCACATCCACTGCCTTGGCCACAACTGCATCACGTGGCGTTCCCGACGAGGGAGGCTCCATTCCAAATCCTGCCGTCTCGGAGGGAATTCTCCAGAGGAAGCCCAGCAGCTGGACTGTCCTGCCAGAGAGCCCCCCGAAAGGCAGTGTCCAGCTGTCTGAGGAGCCCAGGAGAAACGTCTCAGCTGTCACCAGGACACCAGTGCTGTGCTGCTGTGACATAGGAACAGCCCCGCCCATTTCCTAGTGGCAGGAAGCAGCAGCCAATAGAAATTGTTGCTTTACATTTAGAAATTCTATTGGGTTTTTTGGACTCAAGAGCCAAAACCGCAACACAATTCTCAGTGTAGGACAGAAGAGTGCTGTGCTGGGTTTCAGCCAGGAGCTAGTCCCCAGGGAGGCGGAAGGAAGGCTGCGGGGTTCGGAATGAAAGCGCCGCAGCTCTGAGGTTTGCCAGGTGCACACCTCTCGCACAGGCAGAAATACACTCTTTGCTCTTCCTGCCACGCTGACACCAGGCAAACAGGATCCACGGTATTAAAGCTACCTGAACTGGGGGTTCACCTAAACACAGAGAGCGGCTGCAGGGGTGTGTGAGTGCCCAATGTGTGGTTTTTATAAGCTACTGGAGTATGGCTTTCAAAGACTAGATTTCTCTAAAGCACCTGGAAGTTCAAGGCAATGTGTCAAAGGAGGTCTTTCTTCCAAAAAGAACACGCTACAGCAACAGCAATGAGTTCCTGTCTTGAGAAGTTTAACTCGCTGACAGCAACACGAAGCTGGTGATGAAGACCAGGCTATGGTATTTGTACCAGCTCACCAACAACTGTAAAACCCACAGCTGATATTGCTGGCATAGAGGGCAGATGTGGGACCTGTCAGGATTGCTTGACGCTGTCCAGATTGCTAGTCTGTGCAGCAGTGGTGGTGATGCCCTGCAGGACCCACGTCTCTTCTGTCAACAAGCTTGAACTTCACAGGCGTGACTGAGGTCTTGAATCCGATGGGACTCCTGATGGGCAGAGCTGCTGTGCAGGTCTCTGTTTGCAAGGTAGGCCAGGCAATTTTCCCTGAGGCTGGGACTGTCAACAGTGGTGGCCTCCTCGGTGGAGGGTATGGTCAGTTCAGGGTACTGAGTGATGCAGAGGGCTGAGCTGCGCTATCCGGTGGAAACAATGATCTTGACATTAGCTGTTAGAAATGTTCTGAATGTTGTCACCAGGTCATGTTCAGCTAATAAGCAATGATATTAGAGTCCTCTAATTCTAAATACTGTTAAGTAATTTTCTAGAGCCCATTTCACATGGTTTAAAATTGTATCTTCTTATTCTGTATCTTCTTACGTACTTTCTTATACCTTCGGAAGACCTTTTCTCTGTTCCTGCTTAAGGTGAGTCCAAGTGAACTAGCCGCATCCTATAAAACAAAGCTGTATGGTCAGGTATGGAAAGTGGAGTCTTTAAAAAGAATCCATTTGAAGCATTGCGCATGAATTATGAACGCATCTCAGTTTGGCCAAAGGCCACATACTGTAGTGAGGTGAGTTCTGTACATCTAATGAAGCAGGAGACTTGACACGATTTTTCATGACTGTGCAACCAAGCAGAAATATACTGACAGTGTTTGGAAACAAAGATAGTTTTGGGGGAAGGAATAGGAATCGGCCTGTCCTCTACGGGTAATGACACCACAGGCAGGGCTCTCAGTTCTTGGAGTTGTGCTGCATGATGCTTCACCAGCTTCATGAAAGTTTTGGTCCTTTCTGGAGTATGGGAGGCCTGTTGCCCATTTAAGTGGAGTCTTCACAGAGCTGAGAGCATTATTGACCATAGGAAGCTACTTCAGTACTGCTGGGTAACAAAGAACTGTAGAAAAAGCCATAAAATGCTTCCTTGCTACATCAGTGCTTTATGTTGCTTCCCGGATGACTCCAGGGAAAAAAGACCAGGCTGCACAACACTTCCTTGTATTTGTCCGTGTGACTTTTCAGTGATTTCAACCCTGAATTTCTTGCTGATGGGTGGCTGGCTTGCTGTCCTTGCTGACCTTCCTGAATTCCTAGCAGCGCAGTTAAAACAGCAGGTTCAGAGAGCAAATATTTGTACTAGAAATAACCTGTTTACCCAGATAGTGTAATGGCATTTTTTAAGTTCCTGCTAAGTCAGGAAAGAGAAGAACCTGAACCCATGTGCTGGGCACAGCTCAGAGGATGAGGGAGTAGGTGCTCACTCATGGAAGTGAACGTAACAGCACTTCGTTACCGGAGGTGTTGAGAACATGAATCAGAAATCATTGCTGAAGAGTTCTCAGTTCATCCCTTCTTCAGGAAGCGGTAGCTCTTCCAGGTATTCTTAATGGAAAGTGCTCTTACTGTTTTAGTGTCAGGAATAGAAGCCGAATTGTTTCTTGAGAAGCATTATCTTGCCACACGTCAGTAAATACAGGTCTATATAACTTTTTGCTCAAGAAAGGGAGTTTTTAGTTGGTTTCCTTTTTTCAAGTTATTGGCTGACGGTGTTTGCTTTAATTATCTTTTACTGGAAAAACAAATATAACAATATGCTGTACCAATTAACACACTAAAAAGATTCTTAAACTGCTTATAGTCAAATCTGTTTAAATTTAGTGGGATGAAGTCACTCGTATTGTTGATTTCAATCCGCTTTGCAAGTATGGCATTCAGTGAGGTAAGCTGAGTTGCAGGATAAAGCATCTGTCCCTCCGGAGCACATTACCAAAGTGTTTGGATTTTTGCTTTAGCAGTAACTGCTGTGATTAGTAATTGGTCCATTAACCACTCAAGGTTTTCATTTAAAACCCTGTGGCTTTGTGGACAGTGGTGGGGGAGACACGAGGGCAGGTAGTGGAGTGACCACTGGCTGCCTGAGACCAGAGAGCCAGCGCCTGTCTATGCGGTTGCTGGGGGGAGTTTTATTCTTGTGGGAGCAAGACTATTGTCCCAGCTAGCAGGCTGCTGGGTTATGGTGGAAATGTGATATGCAGGCACACAGCAGCCTGCAGAGCTGCTCCCCAGGGCATCTGCATCCTCCGCTCCCTCCCCGCTGGGGACAGGACAATGGGGTTCAGCCTGAGATCTCTGCTGTAGCAGGAGGTAGGTAGTTCGTGGCTGGCCACGTGAAGTTGTGCTCAGTGCCTCTGGCCCCGTCACTGATCCAGGGTCCAGTAGGAAAACAGACAAGGGGCACAAACCTGCTGCCAGCTGGGTAAGATGGTATGTGGCACATCCTCACCTCCCTGCCCAGAAGCAAGGGGTGTCTCAGGCACAAACCAAGGCTCCTTCCCAACCAGGTCAGGCCTTGTGGCCCCCTCACTTTTTCCTATAAAGGCAGCCCTGTGATCTGTGGCTGTGTAGGAAATTTTGCTGAAGACAGCTGATGGCAGGGCTAGCAGCGCATCCTCGCATAAACTCACGGTTCTGGGGAACCGGGCTGAAAATGCTACTCAGGAGAAGGAGGTGGTCTGAGCACCTTAGGCAGTATCTTCTTCGTGCTGTAGATGAGGGAGTTAGATTCCTGCAAAGTGTGTACTGCTGTATGTGAGCGCCGCTTTGGCAGCTCTCCGCATGCTGGCGCGCCAGCCTTGACAGGATGACGCTGTCATTTGCTAATAGCAGCATCCAGTCTGTGCCTCACACAAGGATCTCTTTAGCTTTTGCCATGAGAAGACAAGAGTAAGTTGCTTGCCTGTGGGTGTCTGTTTGCACGAAGGTCAGTGGGGTGTAGTTTTGAAGTGAGGATTGTTATGGGACCACGTGTTTCGTTTGCAGTAATGTTATCCCTGAATACTTCTCGGGAAACCTTTCATCCCATTCAGAGCAACTTTCTGTTTAGGCCAAATGTGGCAATGACATCAAGCTTCCTCTCTGGCTGTTTCCCACAGCGACTAACACATTCTCAGTGCTAGTATTGGTTTTGATTTGCCAAGTGTCTTCAGTTATCAGTGCCTATGAGTTTTCCTGCACCAATAGTGCAAGGACTCTCTCTGCTCTAAAGTCACACTCAGGAAGGAGCAGTTTCCCAGCAGAAATTATCTTTTTCTCTCCCTTTTATATTGGATTGAAATGCATACATCCATGCTGATGTCCTGAGGTCATTAATCACAGAAACATTGGCCTGGAAGAGACCTTAGGAGCCCAGGCACTGGGAGGGTATCTCATGGCTGTTGCCAACCTTTCTGTGCCCTCCCCAGGTCCCCTCCTCTCCCTCCCAACTTCTTTTTGATGGGTTGAGAAGCTGGAGTAAAGGACAGGTGGGAATACAACAGCATAATGCATGAGGTGGGTGCTGAGGAGCTCTCCTCTGCTTCCACCAGCCTTCTTGATGGGGGAGGTCACTGCATCACTGTGCTCCTCGGGGAGAGTGAGAGCTCCCGTCAGTCAAAACTGTTTGGGAGGTGGCACGGGATTTGCTTTGCTAATTATGGAAGTATCTGCTGACATACTACGGTGGTGACGTCAGCTTTATGTGCAAATGTACCGCGGCTGTCCTTCAATACCAAGGACTATAAATAAGTAGAATTTCTGAAAGGAATTTGGAGATTTCCTAGATTTCTCAAGCTGCTTCTGGTTGAGCATTTTCTGGAATTGGTAATGAAATCAGTCACTTTGCAACACTCTCCACTTCAATGCATACAGTCTTGTGGTGGCAGTTTTTAAAAGCTGTTTGTCTCATTAAAGTTCATTTAACTCATTTCTGAAATTAGAAACTTTTATGATTAATGATTTGTGGTAGTTTGCTTTAAAGAAGAGGCTTGCTAATCAGGTTTGGTGGGGTTTTTTTTCCGAAATCACTTCTGAGACTTGTATTATTGCCTTAGTTATGACACAGTGACAGCGATACTTGGTACTTCAGGGAAAATAATTGGTAATGATGCAATTCGTGCCTACAAGAACTGTGTCAGAGGAGCAATTGAAAACTACACGGCTGTAATAACAGAACACAAGGCGAATGGTTTTTGGTGAATTTTCCAGCTTTGGCACAGAAACTCTTGTTCATTTTAATGGAGACCTGCCAGGCTAAAAGGCCTGAGATCAGGACTACAAAGAGCAGCTCACATTCACCTTGGCTTGCTTTCATTAACCTTCGTTAGTGCCTCTGGACTGTGCTGACATGTACATGACAAAGGCACAAACCTTTTCGTCGTATGCGCGCTCACAACTGGAATTGTCAGTCAGAAATAGAAGTTTCTCAAACAATTCTTTCCAGCCACACGCAAGCGAGCGTGACAGCGCTGGGTGTGTTACCACTGAAAGGACATCGGAATCGTGGCTCCCCGGGCTTTCACAGCGTGGACGCTGGAGTGTGGATGCAGGGTTCAGCTGGTGGTGACATCTCTGCGCCTCCCCCAGAACAAGGAGGGTGTGTAAGGGATTAGTCCTGAGTTTCACAACATCTCAGACCCACTGAGAAATGCTGTGAAATGTCCCCGGATGCTCCATGCTCTGTGGTTTCCAGCTGAATTAAAAGACTTCATCCTGCAACTGGATCCTGCAGCGGTCTGGGGGGAAGCTGTGAGGGCAGGCCCCTGCGCAGGAAGGCCGCGGCCACAGGCCTAGGCCAGGCCCCATGGCCGCCTACGCCGTGGCCAGGCCCCATGGCCCCTTAGGCCGTGGCCAGGCCCCATGGCCGCCTACGCCGTGGCCAGGCCCCATGGCCGCCGCATAGGCCAAGGACAGTGCCTGGCTCCCGCCTCAGCCCTGCACCTGCTGAAGCCCAAGGGGTCCCTCCTCAGGGTACCCCCCGCCAAATGCATCTCTCAGGTGAGAAGTCATGTTCATCGCTCTCTCGAACCTCAGAAGTGAGCAGCCAAGTCCTGTTTAACAAATATATTTGCCTTTTGTGGGAGACAGTGATTGCTTTGTTAAAAAAGTAAAAGACAAAATCCTGTCAGAGCCTGCATCTCTAAGATTGGTGCTTACTAAGAGGAAAATGTTTTGTTTTCTTCCTCTCCGCTCCCTTTGTGGATTTTACCCCCGTTACATATCTCCTGGTTCGTCGTGATTCCCTGCTTTGCAGCTCGTTCTATCAGGCTACTCCTCTCTGTATACTACAGCGGGGGTTTTACGCAATACTTAATTCGGTTATCTTTAAAATGACAGGCTTGGCCCGTGCAGTCATACTCCACACCTCTCCTCTCCCTTTGAAAAAGAATCCTACGAGCGTACTAAAGGAGAAGCATTTACAGAGTGACTCCGTGAGTATAAATAGCTCTCAAGCAGCACCTGCCATCTTTGATATGTCTTGCACTTCCCACAAATCACTCGTGCACGCTGGGTTTGATCACAGCTATTGTTTGTGCTAAGCTTCCTCCTACTCCTATAATCCTCCTATTTAAATGGATGGGATATTTTGCATATGGTAAGGATTTTGGGGGATATAAATCGCAGCCAAGTATTTTGTGGACATGACATATTGTACATGTGTGTGCTCTGCCAAGGGCAGAGAAATGGAAATGTTGACAGGCACCACACTTTAAATGGAAAGGATATAGCTCTTTCGAAAGCGCCTCGAGTCACGTACTTTGACGCTTACTGCTTCTTTTAAGGAGCTGCTGTTGCTTTCCAAATATAGCAGCTCTGGGTTCGCCTGTAAGTCTGATGGGATCTGTGGCTTTTGGTGGGCTGGTAGGTGCTGGGTTATTGCCATGTTAGCCTGGAGCAGCCTTGGGTGCATCAGCCTCCTCGTGTCCCAGTGCCCGACGTGTGCCTGCCCAAGGGATGGCGGTGTGCTTTCTCACCAACTCAGGTGTCCCCATACCCATTACTGAGAGGGTCAACAGAGGGCTTTGTGTCCCTCAAGGACTATATCCGAGGCAGCTCAGTCCCAATCACACCTCTGCTGCTGGAGGTGCCTTTATAAGAGGGATGGCTTCTGCCAGGCAGCCGTTCTCACACCTTGGTGATGTCTTCTCCTACCATGCTTCCTGCAGGAGGGAGCTGACACAGAGCACACCCCAGTCCTTCATGCTTCAAATCAGTGGAAGGGATGCCCTGTGATTACAACTGGTTGAAACTGGAACAAGCCCTTAATGTCCAGGATTAGACAAGAATGAGAGAAAAAAAAAAAACAAACCACCACGTTTTAAATGGAGAGAAGAAAATCCCAGCAGTGCTACCAATGGTATTGGTTGTACAGAATAAGCTCAGTAAGATCTCCTAGCCTGGGAACTGCATACAATCTCTTCTCACAGCATTCTTCTCTCCATTTCTTTTCTTAAGACAATGTTAGTTTTTCCCATGTTGAGCCAGTAACACAAAGCAGACAGCAGTTATACTTTTCAGTTCAGTTGTTTTTCTCTCTTGCATAAAATCTGCTCTTTCTGTAAGTTCCTTCTATAACCTCAGGTTTATGGGTATGGATTTTCATTTCAAAAATAGTGCCTGTATTCTCCAACACTGAATAGAACTCCAAATACTATTGTTCTGGCCTCTGACACTTTCTAAAGGTGTTTGCTTCATATGGCTGTAACACTATTTTTTTCATTTTTTTCTTTTTGGAATGTATCACCTACCTCTTTAGTATATATTTTAATTTCATTCAGTCTTATAAAGCCAAGAGATGCCCCAAAAAGAAACTGCTGTGGTTTTGCTATGCTTTTAAAAAACACTTTAGATGTGTAGTTGTACATGTTCATGTACATGAAAAAAGCCAAGTTGCTTCTTTAGAGTCTACAAAGACTTGAGTTTACCTGTTGACCTGTTATATTCAGACCATTTGGCATTTGGTTGGCAGCCCGTTCAGAGAGATTTTATTGAACGTGTTGGCTAAGAATACCACTATTGTGTTTTCCTTCAGACACAGCCAAGGTCATTTTTATATGCTGTTGCCTGTAACTGCTGAAAGCAGAGACACATAGGGGCTATCCATTCCAGTTAATGCTGTTTGCTGTACTCAATGTGCCTTAGTTTTTCCTCAAGCCTGCTTAAAAACACCTCATGCTGTGAGGGTTTTCCTGATCTTCCAGTGTTTAATCAGACCTTGAAACTCACTTCTTTTTGTGGGGAAACAATCTGGCTGACCAAGGCTTTTCTTCTGGTTTCTGCAAGGTGCTAAGGAGGATCTGGATGGTTCCTCCAGGTGAAAATGTGCTTGATCGTTTGTGGTGGTGTTGTTAGTCCGAGGAGAGGGGCTGTGGCATGTGGAGAAGTCGGCCGGTGGGGTGGGTGCTGGAGGCACCGCTCCCTGCCGGGCACTTGCAGGGAAGGTAATGCCGGTTGCTATTTAAATCGGCAGCAGATGTGTCGATAAGCCTGTGACGTTCCTCAAGATGGCTCAGGGAGCCTGAAGTTTATAAACGACTCTTCTTCTGACTCCTGCTAATTTTAGCCTTGGAGTGTTTACAAACAGAGCAGCATTTGTCTCTGCTCCTGATCCAGAAGGATTTCGGCCCCATCCCTGCTGGCATATTCCCTAGGGAGAAAAAAAATGGGGGATACAAAATAGCGATAGTTATTAAAAGATACTGAGGGAGCATTCAGATTGGAGGCACAGAAAGCCAAACCTTGTGGCTATAAATAATGTATCTGTAGATATCATAGCATCACCAGAAAGTAGGAAGGATATACATCTAGGAATAGTTCTGGAAGAGAGAAATGGAGATCAGGGAGCTGAGCCTGAAAGTACCACTTCTTAGCAGTTCTCCAAGGTAGTATCTAGCAACAGCTCAGGAAAAGGCCAAAGCAAAATGGCACGACAAGAAATGATCAAGTTGTAGCTACATTTGACAGCTGTCACCAGCACCAAGCTGGGTGCAGGCCTGCCTCACCCAAAATGCCAAGTGTTGGTGCACACCAGTTACTGCATACAGAGATCCTGAGCTGAATGCACTGTTTAGCCACTGCTTTGAAATGAGGCAAGAGCAAAAAGTCAAAAAATTTCCATTATGTCAACACAGTTCATATGGAGCTTTAGAAAGAGTTTTTAAATACACACAAACGAGTTTAAATTTCTTTCCCTTTTAGAGCCATGACCTCCAAATGCAATTCTTTGAACAGGGAACCTCTCCTAAAGCATTTTGTGGTTTTCTACAAAGGATGAGCAGGCAGAATCCTCCTGGGTTGGTGAGGCAAGGACCTGCACTTGATGCCAGTTTGAAGGAGAAAGGCTGTAGCTACATGCTTTGCCTTGAACAAATCCAAATCCCCAAACTTACCTGAAGTCTGCTTTGTAAAAGAACTCTCCAGGTTATGCAATACTTGACTTCCAGAGCTAAAGCTTTGCTTCTCCTCAAAGATCAAGCTAGCTGCTAGGCCACTGTCGCAGCCAGTCACCTTGTTCTATGGGAATTTAACGGGTCATGAGGACTCAAGCAAATCTAAAAAACAAAAGAGAAGTCTTTCTCTTTCCTTTGCTTGTGCTCACCCATGGCACTGTGCATGTCATTCAGATCAAAACTTGCTTGACACATGAGAGACACCAGCTGCCATCTGATTAAAACGTGTGAGAGGTTTATGAGGTAGTTACAAGCTCAGCTCACCTGGAAAGGAACGGAAAGCCTCGGAGCTGCATGGCATGGCCATAGTGCCTTGAGCAGGGGAAGCAGAAGAAACAGTGCGTAAGTGCTCAGTGAAATAAAGGTGAGCTTCATCTTCTGATCCTGAGCGAGTGCTGAACCTAGCTCATGCCTTAGTGAAGGAAATGCGAGAAAAATTCCGTCAGGTGCAGCTTAAAATTGTTGCAAGTTAAAGAGGACTGAGGCAACTGGGAGGACCTGCATAGAGCTTTAAAGGGGAAGACAATTTCGTGCAGGAAAGGAACAGGAAGTAATAGAGAGGTAACAGGTTCATGACAGAGGAAAGCAACTGATTTTGTGGCTATACAATTCTAGTGCTGCTTGGTGCATAAAAGCATGCTCAAATTAACAGAAAAAATCTTGCCTTACGCACTGTAGGATTCTTGCAACGCTAAGAACTTTCTTGGAAGATGAGTTTCTTGAACTAATTTAATGTCTTCCATTTTTCCTCTAAGGATCCATGCTGAACTTTATGCATAGCTGGTGTTTTAGATTTCTTTGAGACCAAAAATAGGTCTGAAAAATTGATCACTACATTCCTCTCTCTGTCTCTCAGGCTTGTAAAAACCAAACACTGATTAATTTTTACCATGCTCAAGGAAAAAGTCAGGCATGAAAAAATGTTATCCTATGATACCATCACATACTCAAGCCTGCAATAACGTTAGAGCTCTACTTGGCAAGTTTCCTTTCAAATATTGCTGTATGTTCTTTTTCCTGCTGCTGCTCTCTTAGCTTTCTGTGTCTGAAACTCTGGTGTAACTCCAGGAAAGGCTCAAATCAGACATGTAATGCTCATCACAGTCCTTATCTGCCTATTACCGAGGTGGCCCAACGTTTCTCTTGTCAGGTCTCCCATTGCACTGGGACTTCATGTCCATCTGAGTTTACGTCTGCATTTCAGGGTCCGCTTTGGTATCAGATACATTTTACCTCCCCAGACTTTTCTTCAACTACTGTTTTCTCTCGGCTCCACAAAGGCCGGAGTGAGATCAGTCACCACTGTTAGTCTGCAGCTTGGCGGAGTCGAACATCAAAGCTCTTGTTACAGCTCGACTTCAAAACCTTTCATGTTTTAAGACTTGACCAAGTAGCAGAAAGAGTTGTTAGGGGAAAGCAGTACTGCGCAGGATGGAGGGCTCCGTGAGGAAGTGCACTTTCCTCTTACTCTACACAGGAAAAAGTAGTGAGCAATAGCCATAGTTTGATTTGTGCTTCTTGTTACTATGTTAGTGAGGGGTGTGGGACCACATTTGCCCTTTGAACAGAAGAACCACTCGTGAGTCTTTCATGTTTATGCTCTCTATGCAAACCTTTCTCCAGCCGTGGACAATGGGCTTTCGGCAAAAATCTGTTTCAACATCAAGGCACCTCGTGTCAAGCAGTATACCAAATGCTTCCCCCTCTTTTTTTTCCACTCCACCTGCAAAAGTTCAGTCTGCAGGTGTCTAAAAACAGCTATCAAGGATCAACTTCCTATAAATTAAGTATGTTCCCCACTGCCTCCCCTGGAGAGGAAACAAACAGCCTGTCATTTTTGCCAGGTCCTAACTTTACCCACTTTGTGCCCATGTATGCATTCGTGCTAACTTAACGGGGACTGGATGAAGTGAGATCTTTGGCTCATGTTTGTTCTCACTGGCTTGTGTCTGGCAGCAGTACTATGAAGAGACTTCATACAAAACCTCCCATCTTTTCATTTACCTGTGGAAGCACAAATCAGAAATAAGGACTCAGTTCGGGGTCACGAAGCAGAGGTTGTTTGTCTGCTTATCAAGGCTCTGAGATTGCATGTGAGATACAGTCTTTGTACACCAAGCCACTATTTTGTGGGCTTTCCTAGAGCTCTAAGAAGAACTATTTTTATTTTTTCACTTAGGACTCCAAATCTAATACCATACTCTGTTACAGAAATACACGCCTTCGTAAACTGCGATCAGTCTAGTTTAGTAACTGTACTGAAAAGCAGACAGAAAAGACTTTCTATTTCAGATTTTCAGGAATCTGGAAGACTTTGATCTCCAGTGCTAAAGGCCTCACATGGGTGTGGTGCTCGATCCAGCAGCCTCGATCAAGACTTGTTTTGCGGTTTGCAAAGCTTGATCAGCCAGATGGATCATTGCACAGCAATGCAAGATGCTGCGTTTCCCAGGTGCCAAGCACATTCCCCAGCCCAGAGAGGCAATCCAAAGTGCCTGGGTCACAGCACAGAATGCTTGATGTCCATTAATTTTAATTGAAATGATTCATAATAAATAGGTGAGAGATTCATTATGTGAGTATGATCATCATCCCTTGCCACTAGTGTCTGCTTTGGGCTTCTCTGTTTATCAGACTGAAATATTTAGAGAAATTAAACTCTAATCTCCATACTATCCATTAGCTGGACCGCTATTTGCATAGAGCAGTTGGGTTTTGGCGATCCAAAAGAGGAGGATTCCGCACAGCAAGCTGTCTGCCAAAAAAGAGTCCTCTGCTTAGCACTTAAGACTGCTTTGGAACAGGAACGGTAAAAATTAGATGGGGACCAGATTAAAGATCCATCTGAACAAGGACATGCCTGCTAGAGAATAGGCTGTGCTTTGGCCCTATGTTTAGCATTAACCTTATCTGTAGATCTTTGTGGGTTTTGTTAAAACAAGTGGTAGTAAAGAAATTTGTCCTAGCACTCCAGTTAAAACAGTGACAGGCCAGGCAGTAAGATGTGCAATGGATTTATTTGGACCAATTTTATGGGCACCAGCACAAAACAGTGGCAACCAAAACTTTACACATGGGCACTTAATAATTTACTTATTTTATCATAATGCAATAGATACCTCTAGATGCCAGTATGAATATAAAAAATATAACTTGAAATGAGGAGTAAGTACTTGTATTAGTGAGACTTCATCATGTCTCGAATCTTAAATTGAAGGCCGAATTATTCTCCAGCTGAATGCAGGGAGAGTTTTACTTCAGATTTAACTGGGACCATACCAGGAACCATCATGACAAAGCTAATTTAAACTTGCTGGACTGCTTTAAAGGCATAATGTAAAAACCCTGCTGTACAAATGAGCAGAATCTGGACCTTTTACAACCCACTGCGTGCAGAAAAGAGAAAAATTTCAACTTGAGGATGAGCCAAAGAAGCAAGGAAAACCTCCACAGAGGAGCAATGCCCCTGCTGTATCCATACGAGTTCCAGAATTCCTCAGAGGATTTATGTCTCTATAGATATTTTATGAGTGTAGAAAAAGCATGTTCATGACTTGAGTATATGCTTTATGGACAAACCGTACAGGCATTGGACATCAAGCAGCAATAGTTGTGTTGTATAAAGGCACTTAGAGTTTACGGTTTCAGATTGTAAATGATACCCGACTTACCCAAAGCTGTGCCAAGTCAGAACCTTCTGGGGGATGTTGCTGGGGGAATAAATACCCTCAGCAGAGGCACAGCTCCGTGCAGCACGTCAGTTCTGCCGTGCCTGTTTCCAGAGAGCAGCTCTGAGCTGCGAGTATCCAACAGCCAAATTTGATCTGCTGCGTGTGTCTCTCTGCTGCAAAAGACTCATGTTTCACTTCACACTTGCAGCTTGTGAGACTTTGCCATGCTCGGGGCAATCGTGTCTGTCCCTCCGGGCAGGAGGGTTCAGGAACCTTAAAAGGGGATAGATGATGCTTCAACTGTTTGTGCTGTCTTGCTGGCTTGTTGCCACTCAGGGTAGATGACTCCATCACAGTATCTTGGCAGGAGTATGCAAGGTGTGTCATTAGAGCAATTTACTAGCTTTGACTTTAAATGGCGCTCCCCCCACCAAAGAGAGTCTTGAATTTAAACCCTCCCTATCCACTCAGGTGGACAGGGAACACCTAAAGAGCATTTGCACAAGATGCATCAGATTTCTTTGTATTAAACATGACTGAATCTTCTTCCTCTGGGTATCTGATTTATCTGGAGGTGCAGAAATCTTTTTTAATTCAGAAACTCAGAGAGCACCGTCAGTGAGAAGTACAAGTTCTGTGTCAGGGCCACACAGAGGTACATTTCTGCACAAGCCCAGCTGCGGTACGTAGCTTGTTGCATATCAGTTCGGTCACCACAGCATCCAAGTGCTTCTCAGCTTCCAGTCTTACAGCTGTAAAGCAGTGAGGTGACACTTTTCCCTACTATAGTTGGGAATGTGACGTACAAAGATACTACAGCTCACATTCATGCTTAAATATTTGTGAGTTAACAAAATTTTGTTGCAAAGCCAGACCTTAACGTGATTTACCCCAAATCCTGAGACGCTCACATCAAAGCAAGGGACTGAAGACACTAGTCAGTGCTCCAGCCCCAAATACCCTCTCCACCAGAATCCTGGAGCCATCAGGGCAGCTTTAAAAGTAAAGGCTGTGCAGACTGTACCCAGACTCTGCAATAAGCCTTCATGCAAATCCCCTCATATTTTGCATGCCTAACAGCATATTTCATTACTGGTTTAACTGACACTTCTAAGCCTTGCAAACTAGTAAGGGGAAAACTGAACTCATTACGAAACAGCGGGGTAAGCTCTCTTTGCCCTCCAGGAGGTAGTTTCCCCACCACATGCTGAGCTGCTGCCTTCTTCCAATGTTTAGTTGGAGCGTACAGGCCTCCTTTGGTCAATGTAATAATTGCTCCTGTAAAATTTAACAGCTCTCCTGGCAAAGGTGAGAACGGCTAATGTAAGGCACTAAGCACAGCGTTTATCAGTGGCCTCTGGGGCTGGAAAGACCTTGGACCAGAAGCAAGACTTGTCTGTAACTCTCATCAAAGTAACTGCAAATGCCTTTGAAAATCAGGGTCTAAGTGGCATCTGGACAGCTGAAATCTCCTTGCTGGGGCTCACTGGCTCCTTCTGGTAACACTGGCTCAGCTGAACCACAGAATCCTTCCCCACTCCTCCACCTACAGCCCTCTGGTCTCAGTAGTCCAAGTCCAACTGAAGAGAAAGCCCAACTTTTTGATCCACTTGGCAGGTCTCTGAAGTGTTAAAAACCCCACAGAAACAGCTCAAGTGAAACAGCCTTATACTGAGAGCGCCGAAAGTCCACTGTCATCAGAAGACTTACTGAATCATAGAATCATTTAAGTTGGAAGAGACCTTTAAGATAATCAAGTCTAGCTATTAACCTAATAGTGCCAAGTCCACCACTAAACCATGTCACTACGTGCCACATCTATGTGTCTTCTAAATACCTGCAGGGATGGTGACTCGACCACCTCCCTGGGCAGCCCGAATCTCTGTAAAGCAAAGTTGACCCTGCCAGGACAACTACTTGGTTCCAGAGACAGAGCAGAGGTTGTTCCTGGTGCAGGCAGATACCTGGTGATCTGGAGGAGCTCTGCTCGAGGACTTGGAGTTCGGTTTTGTGCTTTGTGCATTTCTTATGGGAAGTGCAAGCATAAAGGTCTTCCAGGTGGCAGCTTTTATCCCGGCTCTTCATTCTTAAACACCGTGATTTTCCTCATTACACCTTATCTCCAGCCACCTGTGTGAGGTGGGAACGGCTCTTTACCCCACTCTGGGGGCTAGCTATGGCTCGTTACCTCGTTTACCCGGGTGATGTCCGGCCTCTGGGCAGCCCGGCCATCTTTCGCTCGAGGCAGGAGGAAGCCTGGGACCCCGCTGGCCACGGTAAGCCGATCTGCCTTCAGCTGTCCCCGGCGCTAGGCTGGAGCAAAGGGAGGGGTGAAGGGGAAGGAATTCAGCTGCGCTAAAAATAGCGGCCGCGCAGCGCCGGGGGCTGCTGCCTCGCCCGGAGACCCCCGGCAGCCGCCGCGGAGGCTGCAATCGCGGGCGCGTTGCCTGTGCTGGCGTGGGAGCCGGGGAAGCGGAGGAGCGCCCAGAGACCACAGCGAGGGCCGTGCCCTGAGCATATCACCTTGCTTGGGGGGTGCCCAGCCCTGCCTTGTCACCCGCTGGTCTTGGAGAAGTCTATCGTGTCCCCTCCTCTGAACAGGCCACTCCTAGGGCAGTCCGGCTGCTGCACCGAGGGGCTCCCCCTGGCACTTCGCGGCTCGCCCTTCCCAGCACTTTGTTCTCGGTGCTGCTGAGCAGGGCCAGGCTCCAAGGGGCGCCGGCGGCATCGGGTTTTCCCCGCCCACCTCTCCCTCTCTCCGCGGGGTCAGAGGATGGGTGTCTGCGATCCGCGCTCCCTCCCCCGACGGCGGCTCCGGTCGTAGGAAGCTTTGCCCCCATCGAGGAGGACGGGGCGGGGGGGGAGGGAAGCGGTTTTGTCGCACAGGTGAGAGGAGCTTCGGCTGCTCTTTTGGGGTCCCTTCCTCCTCCTCGAGGGGGACGGGGGGGAGAGGCAGGCAGCGGCGTGAGCCCGGTCCCACACCCTCGAGCACAGCAGCGGGCGTGGGAGCGGGACAGCGCAGGCTCTGCGTGTCCCCCGATTAAAGGGAGTCCGATGTCCCCCGGCTCCCCCACGGTGTCTCCCGGCTCTTCGCACGGCCGCGACGGCAGCAACAGGCAGCCGGGCTCGGGACAGGGCGATGCCGGGGGCCACACCCCGGGACCGGAGCCTTCCCTTTACGGGATTGGGAGGGTGCGAGCGGCTCCCCAAGGGGAGGGCGAGGGGGGACTATGCCACCCCAGCCTGGTGCTGGAGCACCGTCCCGGGGCTGGAGGGCAGCAGAGGGGCGCGTTGCCCCCTCAGTATCGTTTCATGGGGGCCAGAGCTGAGTGATGGGGAAGGGGATAGCTGAGGGATGGGGCTGGAGGGGGCAGCTGTAGCTCCAGCCCTCGCTGCCGGCGAGCGTAAATCTGCCGCCTCTTCTGCAGTACCGGGGACTCGCGTCCTCCTCCCATCCGCGGCTGCAGCTCTGCTGCTCTATCCTACTATTATTAGGGGAGGATGCGAAAAGAAAAAAACCAAAACCCAACACACCCAAGCAAACAACCAAAGCCCCCCCCTCCACAACTCGCGGTACACCCTCCCCACCCCACACCGGTCGGTGGGACTTCCAGGACCGGCTGCGCTTCCCTGGCCCTGGGGAGGGGAGGCAGAGCCGGGGGGGCGGGGGGAAGGAGGGGGCCGGGGCCAGGCAGACACAGGGAAAATCGCTTTTGTCTCCGGCACGGCGAGCGGCGCAGGGGCTCGGTGCTGCGGCTGCCGGAGCCCCCCGCTCACCGCTCCGCTCCGCTCCACTCCCGCAGGCTCCGCGGCTCCGCGCCGGGGAGCGGGCAGCTCGCCGGCTCCTGAATTTATTTTTCCCCTCCCCTTTTGTTGGTGTTATTTCTGCCTTTTCGGCGTAGAGGATCCCCCGCTCGCACGCACGCTGCCCACCGCCCGAGGTTTCTTTGGGTCCAGCAGGAATCCGCGACACTCCCGGGGATTTTCCCACCCAAGCTGGGGTCTATGAGCGGGAAGGTGATCAAGCCCAAAGAAGAGAAAGATGCTTCCAAGGGTAAGGCAGGCGCAGCCGCTCCGATAAACAGCACGTTCCCCGCCCCGACCGCGGACAGCCCGACCTTACCGGGCTGGCGGGGGGACACCGCTTCGCTGAGAGCTCGTAGCTCTGGGGATCCGTGCCCAGGGCACGGGTGGGGAATCGGCGCCCGGCTGTGCCCGGCGTGCGGGGCGCTGCTCCGGCACCCCGGCACGGGCTGGGGGGGGGCGGCTCAATGCGGCACCGGCGAAAGTAAGTGCCCCCCCCCTCCCCGCCGCGGGGAGCCGGTTCTCCCGCCGCGGACCGGGCGGGGGCTCGGCGCTGCAGGCGGCCCCGGCCCTGGCCCCGGCCGCGGCTTGCCGAGGCGGCGGAGCGGGGAGCTATCGCCATGGAGACGTGGAGCCGGGGCACCGCCGGTGCCGAGAGGCTGGGGGTTGCATGCGGACAGCCCCTCGGCTGGGGCTGAGCACCGGGGGCTGCCCCTCCCCGGCTCGGCCCCGGGACTGGCGGGGCAGCTGGGGGCATGCAGAGGGCGAGGTCCCCGCTCTGGGGGTGCATGCCCGGGTGGCTGCGGTGCATGCAGGGTGTACCTCTGCGGGGGTGCATGCCCGGGGAGGGGGTGTGCATGCACAGGTGGCTCTGTTCCCCTCGCTGTCGGGCTCCGCATCCCCCCTCCGCTCGCTCTGCGGTGTTCCCTGCTCTCAGGGCTGTAGGAGTTGTACATGCGAGAAGTAGCTGGTGTGTGTGCGCGGGGTAGCTCTCAGTAGTTCCGCTGTGTATTCGTAGATAAACCTGTGTATCTTCTCACCCGGGTACACCAGCGCAGGCTGGTGCCAGTGGGGAACCCGGTGAAGCTCTTGGCCTCGCTGGAAGAGGGAGGCACCGCTACTTATCAACTACTTCTGTAAAATGCAATGGGCACTTCCTTGTCATGCACAACTTTAGCAGCCTGAGAGGCCAGATCAAATCAATTCAGCCTTTCTAGTCCTTTTAAGGAACTTTTTGGTTTCTTGAATTTGAAAGTTTGTGTTTACCACTAGATTTTTGAGACCCTTTTTGATTTATTTTTTCTATGTTCTCTTTCCCCCCAACTCTGCCTTTCCAGTTCTATCTTACATTCAAAACCTTAGTGTTTTCATCAGATTTTCTTTTTATTTTTCACAATGACACAATAAAGTTCACCACTCAGATACATTGCAAGTCCTTACATTTTCTAAATGAATGTTTTTTTTTGTCTTTACATTGGTTTTTTTTGATGTTGAGTATTTTTTTTTATGGTGGCCTTACTGACTAAAATGCTCTTTAAATAATTTATTAAGCAATGCAGAGCAAGAGTCCTGCCTTTCTGAGGAATTACTTTGTGTGATTTAGAACTGATTTATAATCCTACACAAAAAGTACTTCTGCTATACTTGCTTGAAAGCTTGGTTTTTTTAATTCAAACATACATAGTCCATTTTCTGCTATGATTACGAGTTTCAATGTCGTATTAACTTCATGTTTGAAATCGCCTGTGTGTAGGTTTGGGGACACAAGGGCAATCTGCTGTTCGTGAGTCGGTAATGGCTTAGACGTGCAAGGTTTGGATCCCTGTGGTGACAGCATAAGCAGAAGGTCTCTCTTCTGAGAATCCCCTGAAAAGCAGTTGATGCTGATGCTCAGTTTCCAGGAGACGCTGGTACGCTCGAAGAGCTCGTATAGAAACTTTCTCTGTTATCACAAACAGGCTGTTTTAGATACAGCAGGAGGAGCTGGTACATGTATGAAGGAGTTTGGTGCTGCGGTAGAAAAGGGAGTGATGGTTACGCTCTGTGAAATGTGCTTTTAAAAAAAGGGTCCAGGTACAGAAAGGAGGAGGTAGTGTCTCCCAGTTAATGTATAGGCTGTATGGCCGCCTTTAGCCTCTGGTGCTGGAGACTAAAACAGGAAGTGGTTTTTCCTCTGAACCACCTGTGTTTTTATTTGGTAAATTGTGAGTATTGTTGCTCTTACAGGGAATGTTTAATTAGAGTCCAGCCATAGTAAAACAGGCTGGCTGGTTTTGGGGGTTAGTTTTATTTTAATACTATAAACAGTAATTTGTCTAGAAAGGATGGGATACCATTTCCTGAATATTCCTGCAGCTCTTCTGTGGCACTGGGCATACTTCAGTGCTGACAGAATCCTGAATCAGGGTTAGTTAACAACTCTTTCAAAGAACGGTGTCGTCAGGTCTCATATGAGAGCAGCTTATTGTGGTGGTAAGTTCCTGTACCCCACATTCTGTAAGATATACGATGTAATTTTAATACCTGCTGTAAATGCAGGTGTCCCAGGGCTATATTTACATAATAAAAGGGAGAATAGCATCAGCATTTCTTACTCCTGAAGCTTTTTTTATGCATTACAGGGTCGTGCATGAGAGGAGGCTTTGCTGTAGTTCTCCACAGAACTTGGGAAGGGCCATGTTTGGCCCTAATGTGAGGAGCTGCTTTGTGTAAGCTGTTGAATGGCGCTTTCCACAACCAGTTTTTGGGGTGGGTCTTTGTGCAAAAGCCCAATTTATACAGAACCTTGAAAGGCCATGGATTTCGGCAGGAATCAGCACAATCCAGGGCAAGTAGTTACTGCCTTGCAATGGATATTTTCCGTCAAATTACCCTCTCTCGTAAAGCCTGTGATGGTCTCAGTAGAGTTGCATAGGTGTAACAGAAGCACCAAAGTGTAAAGAAATAGGGTTTTTTTCCAAAATTTCTTAAGCTAAAGAGGACAGTAACTGCTTGCTTCAGAGTTGGTTGGCCCCCGTTGTAAGTCCTCCCTAGAAAACCCGGTGATGACTGTTTTGCTCACAATTTGGCTGCTTTTAAAACTGGCTGTGGATGTTTGAGGATTAACTATCTCAATCCAAATAAATTTTATGGATTAACATAACGAAGTCAGGGACGTGCACCTTCACTTTCCGTAAAACGCTGCGTTAACTCTGAATGTATATGTATAAGATTATGGCAGTGATTTTTTTTTTTTTTTTTCCCTTCCCCCAACTGTATGATTTTAACCATAAGCCCAGGTAGGCTCCAAGCTGCCTCAGAAAGATAGATTAGCAGCGCTGCTGCTCCAGAGCAGGGGCTGTTTGTGGTAGCAAGCAGCTTGTTTCCAAGGGCAGCCTTATCCCAGCTCTATTGGTGGCTTCAATCATGGGGCAGGTTCTTGCGTCTCTTCTCACTTGGCATTCTCTCTGGGGTTAGCAGGAGTATGATGATCTGGGTAACAACAGCTCGGCATCCTGCAGTAGTAGTGTGGTGCTTGGTTTGGTAACAGCTCTTCTTCAACAGAAGAAATACCAGCAGGTACATCATTCCCGGTAGTAGCAGTGTTGTTCCCACCAGTCAGGTTCTTGTTCTGCCACATAGCTGGGGTGTGGAGAGCTTCATGCATGGCAGGACAGCCGAATTCCCCAATTCTCCCTCAAAATCTTTTGCTCTAGGCTTTGAGAACAGTTCATCTAGTGACCCCTGTGAGCTTTAGGGCTGTATCAACACAACCCATTTTTAAGTGAAATAGTTGTTAATATTTATTTGGGAGAGAGTTGTGGGGCAGTAGGAGAATATAGGGCATTAGAAAGTGAGCTGAGACCTGCTGAAATCCTTGTACTTTGGATCTGGGCCCTAAAGAGCTCGTGCTGTCTGCTATTACAGCCAGGCGCTTTCCAGAGGCTGCTTTGCAATTGGTCTGGCTCCTCCAAGGAGAGTCAAGAGACAGAGTAGGGAATCTGAAACTAAACCCGAGGAATGGATTCATCTGCATTTGTTTTTACCAGTTGGATTATGCACTGTTGACTTCCCCATGGAGGCAGCTGCAGGGATGGGTAGGTCTCTTTCTGTCACTGTGCTCTTGCTGCAAGAAACTTTGATGGCTTTGCCCAGAAGTCTGTTCACCTCAGCCGAAAGCAGTGAGAAAATGCAGGGTGTACTTTCTTCTCCAGAAAGCAAACCAGGAGGAGTGTTTTTGAAGCTGATAGCTTCTAATTTGAGAAGAGTGTATTGAGATAGTGACAGTAAGGGTGAAGACTCTGGAAGTTTAAGTACTATTCTTATTTAGTGACAGCAGGAAACAAAGCAGTTAAAGAAAACCCTTGGCAGGAAAAATAGAAGTCAGAATTTTGAGGTATCTATTACTGCTTTTCCTGGTTTTATGGGAATATAGTATAATGCAGCTTATGATTGAAAGGTCTGGAGAAAAGCTGACAAAAATAAAGCAGCTGATCTCAACAGTTATATTTCTATAGTACTGAATCATGAGAAAGTAACTTACTTCAGGGACTGAAGAGGAGCAGCGCAGAGGCAACATGTAAGCTGACCATGTCTTGGTCTGAGTCCACTGAATCAAAATTAGCAGCAAGTGCAGAGCCGTGTGAGAAGGGGGAAGGGAGCGCAGTGCTAGCACCTTATCAGCTCTGGTGGGAGGCAGGGCATTTCTTTGTTTTTTTTTCAGAAGTTTGGATGCCAATTCTTCTGCATCTCAGACAGAAAAAACCCACCAAACTTCACCAGTACCTGCAGTTTGACATAGGAACTTGAGTTTGGGCAGATGTTTGCTGGCAGTAGACTGGGTCTTACTGTGGTTGGTGCTCTTGAGTTACGCATCAAAACTTGTGTTTGTGTCATAAATGTTTAATGACACTAAAGAATGAGTAGTTAAACTCAATGCTGTTATTTTGTTCGCTTCACACGAGCAATCTCTGTGCCTCCTGTCTGAAATCTGAGATTACAGATCCATGTTGAATAGATGCCCGCATCGCCCACTGGAAAGCGACAGCCAAAATCTGAGGCATGACCCACCCCATCCTGGATGTTAATGCTGCAGGTTACAATAGATAGTCAGCTCTTGGCTGAGGTCCTGATCCATTCAAAATTCCCATTGACACCAGTGGGAGTTCTCTGTGTCTGCCTGTGGCATTGCCTCTGATTAGTGGGCGGTTGTTAATGTGCCCATGCTTGGAATATTTACAGTAACTACCTCCTGTTATGACTCATTATCTGTGACTGGGTTTGGTTCCACAAACTACAGTAACTCTTTTATAAAGATGCATTTACAAAAGAAACATCCCTCTAAATCCTGAGATGGTGGTCCCTGACATCTGTCCCTAAACCACCAGCAATTAAAAAGTGCAAGTGGCCTTTGAGATCAAGATGGCAGCACATTTATGCCGATGCTCTATAATGGTTTTCAGTGTTAGCTGAAGAAATCCCCAGTAAGTGAGTATTTTCAGGGACAAGCTCCAAACTGGGGTTTGTGATACTGTCAGTTCTCATGTGGCTGCTGTTCATGACAAAGAACTTGCGCTGTATGGAATGTAGTAGAAGATGATAATTTTTTTTGCTTCTAGAATAAAACTTGATAATAGTTGCTTCTTGGCAAATCACATTGTGTCTTCAAAGGAAGAACTCGCAGGCAGATGAAGCCTGGGGGATGAGAGGCCCTGCAGAGCATTGCAGGGGGCTGCCAGGGGGTGAGTACCAGCATCCACAGCAGGTGCATAAGAACTCATATGGCTCAGGCTTCTGGCATCTCTGGCCTGTGGCCACCCACAACATGCTGGAGACTTGTCATTAAATGTATTTGTGCCATTTACTGTGATTTCCTGCAAGGCACTGGTCTCATCCCTACGCTTTGGGAATTTTGTGCTGCCATGGAGTCTTGGGTCAAATGAATGTTAATTTTCTTCCTCTGTTCCTCATTGTGTGTTATTGCTATAGTGTGTTTAGGAAAAGAGCTGGCTACAGAGTTTTATGAACCACTTCCTCAGGAGCAAAGAGGTGCCAAATCCTGGTCCTCGGTCTCCTCTCTGCAAGCAGTGAATCCATGCTTGTATCAAATCCTCTGTGACTCCAGATGTGAGGTCAGAGTCCTGTGTACAAACCAAACATTTGCAAAGCTGGGAGGACAAGCTTTGCATCCGAGACAACCTTCAGCTAAATGTTTCAGCCCAGGATCTTTGTGCCTGTCCGTTAATGTATATTGGAGAGGAATTGCCCTGTTGATTACTGGATGCTGTTACAGATTCAGTGGTTTCAGATCTATTTTGTGGCACCAAAGCTTTCTTAGCCACTTGGATCCCTCTTAGTTGAGCCTGGCTCTAGGGTCAGTGGGCCCCAAACATTGTTTTTCTTTCTTCAGCTACGTCTCTTGGCTTAGCAAAATTCCCACTTTTCCCAAAACATGTCTTGGCCAAGCTTACATGAGAAGACATATGTTAAAAAACAAAATGAAACAACTAAAGGCGTATGTTATTTACAATAATCCCTTTATTTTTGTGTGTGTGGTAGCTTTGGTAAAGGGTTTCCTTGAAGAAGAAACCAGACCAGTCAGTTCAATGTTTGTATTGTTTTGCTGAGAGAAATGAAGGCAAAGATAATTTGAGTTGTACCCTCAGGCAGGTAACAATTCAGTTCTTTTCATGAAGAGAGTGTAAAGTGAGACTGTTCTCCACTTAATTAGTTTTGTGAGAGTGATGTATAAGGCAAGGTCAGTGCTAAAGGAAGAAAGGGCTGGCATGGATTGAATGCTGCTTATGTTGTTTGCATAATTAGAGCATCACTCTGAGGTGGGAGGGAGCAGAGGGACTGAAATGAAGTGGGAAGGAGAGAGATTCCTGAAATAGCAATTGAATTGCCGTTGTTCTGAGTTGCATCATGCGTACGCTGTTCAAGATCAACTAAATCCGAACTAGTGGTGGTTCGTTACCTTTGACGCTGTGGCTGTGATTGTAGCTGAAATGAAGGTGTATTTATAGAGATTACTCTGTTCCGTGGCCCAAGTAACCTCAGATGCTTTTCAGCTGAGGCTTAACATAAGACTCAGTCCTTGGTTGCTTTAGGAATAAATTGTTTAACCAGTGATTGGTAGATTTGATTCATGTGCTTTTAGTTACTGCCTCATTTAGGACAAATTTCTGTTGTCTTGGTGGGATCAGATCAAACTTACGCATCCTGTAATCCTCATCTGATCTCAGTGGTCCATGGACGTTTGCTGGCTTTTGCAAAGTGATGGCTTCATCTCTGTTCATCACTCTTAGAAGGGTGAATCCAATAGCCTTGCTGTACTGCTCTGGTGGGCTTCTGTCTCCCTGTTCATGTAAGCTTTAGCAACTGACACTGGCAACACGGATGTGGGATTTACTCCGCAGTAGTGGTCATACCAATGTGATTATTTTTCTAACCTTCTTCCTCATCCATCCCCTTAAAACATACTGTTCCAAGAGGGACAATACTCATGTGGTGTGTTAACCTTGACCAGCTGCCAAGTGCCTGCCTCTCTCACTCCCCTCAACAGGACAGGGAGAAAATGAGATGGAGAAGCTCATGGGTCAAGATGATAAAGACAGGGAGATCACTCACTAATTACCATCATGGGCAAAACAACCTTGAATTGGGAAAAATTAATTTAGTGCTGATTAAAATAGAGTTGGATGGTGAGAGATAAAGACAAACTAAACCACCTTCCCCACTCCCCTTCCTCTTCACCCCGCTCAACTTCACTCCTTCGTTCCCAAACTCCTGTACCTCTTCCTCCAGCCCCGTTGATGCAGCAGGGATGGGGAAGGGGGGGTTATGGTCAGTGCACAGCAGTTCCCCTCTGCCACTCCTTCCTCCTCCCACTTTTCCCCTGCTCCAGTGAGCTGCAGTCCTTCAGGATGAACCTGCTCCAGTGAGGGCTCTCCACAGGCTGTGGTTCCCTCAGGAAATGTTAACCAGCTCCTGCCCGGGGTCCTCCAGCTGCTCCCTCGTGGGCTGCAGGGGAACCCCTGCTCTGGTGCCTGGAGCTTCTCTCCGTTTTCGCTGGCCCTGGTGCTCCCAGGGCTGTTTCTCACACACGTTCCCCTCCCTCCTCCCTGCTGGGCAGCGTTTTTCCCTGTCTCCAACATGGTTTCCCAGAGGCACCATCGGCGTTGCTGCTGGATTCAGCTGTGCCCTGTGGTGGGGCTGTGGGGAAACCGGCTGGAACTGGCTGTCTGCCCTGGGGCAGCCCCCCCATGACCTCACAGAGGCTCCGGCTGATGACACCTGCGCACTGACACACAGCCCTTTGCACGGCGACCTGGTGAGCATAAGAGGGCTTCACGGCTCAGCCTCAACCTCTGATGACGAAGGTAACGTGCTGATGGCACTTCTCGCTTGAACCGGCACAAACCCCTTTCTCCTGGGAATGCCCTCTTTCTCCTGGAACAAGGTGGCCAGAGTTCCCCTGTAGTAGCGGTTTCACCTGGGACTGCAGCTCCTTGGGCAGGAGGAGGAGGTGGTGGCTCTGAGCTCTCCAGCTCCAGGAGGTTCATAGAGGTTTTATTCACACGCTTCGTTTAACTGTACAAGTTTAGGAGTTCTGCCCCCCATAGCCTGTATTTGCAAATCCACTTGTAATTAGCACTAATCTGCTTTTGTTTGATTTTTCTGTTCATTTTGTGTGTTGAATCCTTGGAGTTTTCCCTCTTCTGTTGGAGCTGACATTTTCCTCAAATTTTAGAAGTGTTTCTGATTTTTATTAAGGAGAAAAAGTGCAGGACTTTTTTTTACATAAAACAAGATATATGCAATGGAAGGAAAGTATGAAAGAACCAGAAAGCAAAGCTTAACAGGAGAGGGCTGGGGAATTTGGCCGGCAGGAGAAGGGAGCATTGCAAAATGAGCTCCAGGTGATCTGCAGCACATCATCTGCTCACACCCGGCCTCAAGCACTCTCTTACCTGCCCAGCAGATACACGAGTGGAGAGAGAGCTTGCTTCTGCTTTTGTTTTTCTGCTGTTTTCAGGAGTTATCACCATCTAAGGAGGTGGTAGGCACCTTTTTTTCCCTTGCTATATCTTTACGTGGTTCACTGGTACTGGCCGCAATGTCTGTTCGAGTAGCTTAGGCTGGATTTACTTCCACACGTTGTCAATGCGCTGTCAAATTGCTTTTGTAGGAAGGTTTTTTCTTTGGATTTTACATCTGTGAGTTTCTGTACAGCTATCTTTTACGTTCACTAGACATACAAGTTTCTTGCATTGCTCTTATATCTCAATCTGCTCAAGCTGTCTTACAGTGCTGCCTTGAAAATGTTAAATTTTTTAATTGCAATTATGCACAGTGCTCCGAACTGCTGTCACTTATACTTTGTTCCTCCGAGTGCTGCGGGAGAATAAGAAGCTCTGATGGAGCCAATTGCCACTGCAAGCCATTGTCACTTCTTATAGGGTGCAGAACTGGAACACCTGACCCGTGAAAGTCTCTTTTCTAGTGAAATAAAGACCTGGTGGTGTTCTGGGGAGCTGTGGTATTGGTGGGAGTTGCAGCCCACATGCATTTCCTGGGGGAATCGTGATTTGTAATTGCTTGAGACCATCATGTAGTGCAGGTGCTCCCTCCTGCATCCTGCTGCAGATGTTCAAGTAGTGTTTCTTCTGACTGTAAAGAGGAGAAAGGTCTCTGCAACCGCACTGTTGTACAATCAGTGCAGGTTTGTCATGTGCTCTACTTTACGTTTGCTTCTCATCTTGCATACCAGTGACTGATCGTTCAGAGCCTGCCAAAAATAGCCAACTGTTTTGAAGTGATTGGGCAAGGAGAACTGGAACGACTTTCATTTGCTGCTCTTTTCTTCCACCTCTGCCCCATGTTTGCCTTCTGAAGAAAGGATGTTTTATTTTTATTTTGGTGAAAGTCAAGAAGAGGTGGTGAACATGAAGTCAGAAGGGTTCAGATAGCAAGTGTCCTCTTGATCACTTAACTGGAAGGCTACAGCAGCAGAAAGACTGTGATACCAGTCCCAGGAGCTGAGAAAAGATTCCTGAGATGGAGTGTGACCTGTTTCTGTTTCGCTCCAGTGTCAGGATACCTCCTGGCCAGGGAGGCCAACCCAGCAATAAGTCTATTTTAACGTTGGGGTTTGGTTGGTATCTGGCTGGCTGAGTGTACAGGCTTGGGTTACTTGGCCCCCGGGAAGCTGCATCTTTCGTTTCTTTGGCTGGAAGAAGTGTTTTGTTTTGTGGGGTTTTTTGTTTGGTTTGGGGTTGTTCGGTTTGTTTTTCTTTCCAAAATATCAGTGCAGAAACTAATTTTCAGGTTTTGTTTTTATAACTGTGTCTTTGAGAGGAATTTCTGTCACATGATTTCTGGGATGTTGGGAGTAACAAAGTGGTAGAAATAAGCCTTTTAATAGAGGGTGTCCAAGAGGTGGGCGATGGAGAGGAGTGCAAGCTTTGTGAGTATTCGTGCAGTAACTCATACATAAGGATGCAAGAGCACATAAGACAGGAGGAAGGTAAAATTGTGCTCTGTGCTGGCTGTGCATTTAAGGAACAGCAGACATTCTTGTTTAGGACACTGAAGGGGCAGCCATGAATGTCGAGGAGAGTGGGATTGTGCAGAGCTGTGAAAATTGCCAATTCTGTTTCATGGCAACTTTCAGAGTTTAAACATTTGTATTTGTTCCCCCAGCGGGACATAATCAAAACTTCTTTGAAGCTACTCAGGAAAAAGAGTCAGACCAGAATTATTTTAAGGAAAAAGACCTGTCAGGCTCTCCATCTGTGTCCTTGTTCCACCCTTGATGTGAGAAGCGCTCCAGTCAAAACTGGGATGTCTTTGCAAGACTTTTGAGTATGATCAGAAAAATTGGTTAGGCACTTCTGAACAGTGTTAGAAGGAGATTTTGGAATAGAAGAGGTTGTTTTTTTTTTTAACATCAGTGGTGTTGGGGCTAGCAGGAAGCTTTGTGGTGAGGCAGGGAGGTTTTGTATATGTGCCTTTTGAACTGGAAGTGTCTTGTTTTTATTTCACTGCACGTTGTACTGTGAAGGATGAACTTTCAACTGCTTTGTGATTTGCGGAAGGAGTAGAGATGCTGGGACGAGAATGCCAGAGAGGGGAGAAATTGTGATGGACTGGCAGCAGAAAGCAAATTTTGTGAAACTTTGAACAATAGAAAATTAGCTTTGAAAAGGCTCTGGAGAGCACGAGGAAGCTGAGAACTGTAATGGAAGAGGGGAGATTATGGACATAATTTATTGTTCTTTCCACCAATGTTATAATAGCCCAGCTCTGTATTTTCTCACTGCAGAGTGTGGATTTGTGAAGACCAAACAGAAGTGATGTGGGTAGCTGAGGGAGGAAGTGATCAGGGGAAAGGAATTTAATGGAGCAATAGTCAAGGGAGAGATGAAGTTAGCAATGACACAGAGACAAAGAGAGGCACAAGGAGGAAAAGGAGCTTGTGAATTTGCTGCAACTCCAGGGCTTTTCATGAGGACCAAAGATACGGGTTTATCATCACTGTTGGCACGAGCTGGCAAAACCACTAGTGCTTGAGCCACTGAAGCAGCTGCAAATACTGAGTGTATAAAGAGAAATGCCTTTGCATACCAGGTGAATTAGCTGAGCTGATTGCTTAAGTAGGTTTTTCACCAGGTGGGTGTTCTGCAGGTGGGCAGAAAAGCTCCCAAATTGTCAAGTGGCAGGGGAGGCTGAACTTCTAATCAAGAGAGACAGAACTGGGCCTACAAATTAAAAAAAAAAAAGAAAAGGTAGGTGCACTCTAATGGCATAAATAGGATTAACCCCTGTAGTACTGAAAGCAAAGAATCTTTGAGAGTCATAGCAGTAGGAGGAGGCTGTAGAGAAAGCACACAGGTTTGACAGCCTGAAACACTGCAAACCCCCTCGGCAGCCTGACCTACAAGGGACTGAGCATCTCTGCTTTTCACTTACCCAAAACCACTTAGTGCTGTGGTTGGGCCCTGTATCAGCAGACATCACATAGTCCTGTCCTGTCATGTTCCCACTATCACAAGTTCTTATGTTAAACATATTTCAAAAGGAGCAGTTGTCTGTGTATGAGGAAAAGTGAGTGACAAAAGGCTTATAAAACCAACAAGAGATAACCCTCTTCCATCCCTCCCGTTCAAACGTGTATGAATGAGCTGTTTGTCAAGGCAGCGCCCCTGTCACTAAGAGGAGAACACAGTGCCTTGCTCGTCTTTCATAAAGCTGTTAAAATTGTTGCTGTTAATTCATCAGCAAATTATTACACTCAATGCGAAACACTTACCTGTGTCTTGTCTTAAAGCATTTTGACTCCTCAGCAGGATGGCTGATTACTGGTTTTATTGCTGCTTTAAACACTTTAAACTGCTGCTGTGCATGGGACATGTGTTTGAGTGCATGTGAGAGGCTTTGATAGCTCATCTGTGTTTAGTTGGGTGACACCTTCTAAAAACCAGAACTTGAACCAGGACTGTCTTGTCAGGTTAGATTGAAACACGGTTTGTGCTGCTCAGTTTCAGCCTTGCTGAGTAATATCCTCAGTGGGAGCGTGATAACGCTTTGCATTTCATGGTGCTGACCGCTGTTGTGATGAATATTTTAAATGCTTGGACTCTTTTCATTTTTTTTCTTTAGAAAAAGTAGTATTTTTGTGTTGATTCGATGTCGTGTTTTAAAATAAGCCTGAAGATGGCTAGAAAAAAAGTGTAAATTTTGTATTGAGGCTTGGTTCTGCAATATGGGATTTGTGTGTGTAGGATGAATTGCCATGATAGTTCCAGCAATTTTAATAGAAACTGAAGTATATAAGACAAATAGATTTGGCTCCTGCAATCTGATCTTGCAAATCAGCAGAAAACCCTCTGGGTGAATAAGAGGTGGCAGAATCCTGTGTTTTATTTTGCATCTTCAAAGATCTCCTGAAAGATGCTGCAGTCGGAACAGTGTGGTGTGAAATCTGACAATGTACTGTGCTGGAAGGCTTTGGAGGCAGCAGCTGCGTCTGCAGTTCCACCGTATTACGGTAGTTTGTGATTGGAGATTTGGCTTTGGGACTTACGGTATCGAAAGTGCGTAATTCAGTCCCCTCCATTCTCTTGATCTTTAGCTCTTCCTTATTTATGTTCTACCTTGTTATCCACAAGTGTAAGGATTATTGACTCAAAGGTCTTGAAGGATGGTTAATACCTTGATATATATGGTGGGAATAAAGAGCCTTTAAAAGGTGATGGCATCAATTTTTGACCCTGCCTGTCTAATACCACCACTAAGTATGGAAATCTTAGTTTTTATGTGCATTTTTTAACCAGTATTCAGGTTTACAATGTGCTGTAGGATGTCTCTGTACTGTGTAGAGAACCGCTCATGCTTTGTAAATTCAAGCTAATACTACTTTGATGAGTGTAAGTTTATTGCTGGCTAAACAATATCTTTAGATGGAATGTGGCTGTACTTGCAGACTTAATGCCCTGGCTGCGCTGATATGAAAAATCAGTGGGTTGGCTGATAATTAGGCCCAGCTAACGCGGCGGCTCGGAGCATCAGGCAGTTTGAAGCTCACAATCGAACTGTGGGATGAAACTGGATCTGCCTTTGTTTTGAACTTTTAAGTCTTGTAGCAATGAAGCAGGCTGCCCTAGTCTGCCCAGCTTTATTTTCTGAGATGTAATTATTCCTTGCTCACTGACTTGAGTAAATCAATTAAAACTCTGTGTGTGTGTCTGACGTCAGCTAATTGATCAGGACATGCAGGCGTATGAGAGGTGTGGGGCAGATTTTAAAGCAGAAGGCTGAAGCCTCATGCGCTTTCTTTGGATGCAGCAGGGTGGAAGTGAAGTTCTCAGTTTGTTGTTTGATCATTTGGGGTTTTTTTAGATTTGGACTGCTCCTGTCAGGGGTGCTCAGAACAGCATCATGCAGTATGTTCTCTTTTTTTTTTTTTTCCTGTCCATACTATTGGTGCCCAGCCTGGTTGGCTAAGTGCCCTGTGGCTGATGAAACCGTGCTGTTGACGTGGCCAGCACACTGCTCTTGTTGCAAGGTATCTTGTAAAGTAAGCACACTGCCTCGGGCAAAATTAATTTCTTGCTATGGATGTAGTTACTGCCCTTTCTCCTCCAGCCCCTTGCAGATATTGCTGTTGTCATACTGACTACATTTTATTGTCCTGGACAAAGCCAGCTGAGGCGATTCTGTAATGTAGCTGCCATACAGGTACGTAGAGTGTCTGTGGTAGACTCATCCCACAGCGTGATGTGACACTTACCAATCTGCTGGGATATTTCTGTTTGGTCTGCTGTGAATGTTCCCAGCGTGCCTGCTCTGCTCGGTTAGATGAGGGGACTTTCTTCCCATGAAATATCAGTAGTGCTTTCATCACATTTATTGAAAAAGTTTCTCATGAGAATGTTTGACTTAAACTGCCTTTTTAAAAAAAAAAAAAATCTTTATTGACTGTGTGTCTATGCACCTTTATTTCTTGGCTTCCCTTTAAGTTTTTCCTCTTTCCCTCCTGGTTTTATTCTTGCTCTGGGCTAGGCTTGCTGTCAGATAGGCATGGGAAGTTGATGCAAATCCTTTGCCCATGGCACAGACCAAGCTCTCTTGTTTTTGCTTCTGTTACTAATAATGCCTTCCACCTCTTCCAGCCCCTTCCCTCGTCATACTGACAGCTAAACTGGAAACCAACTGCAACTCTGCTCTAGCAGTATTTCGCCCGAGGAGCTCACAATTGACTAAAACTGACTCAGATCATGATTTTAATTGGTTTGATTTTTTGCTGTTGGCTTTAGAAAAAAAGATCTATTTTAGTCCTCTTCATCCTTGGTCAATTTTATTAATCTTTCTGTGGTTTTAAAATCCTCAGCGCAGAGAGGTGAATGTTTCAGAGTGAGGCTTACCCTGAAATGCTGATGCACCGGTGGTACTTGGTTTCTAGTGGGCAACAGTGTTCTAGTTTGGTCATGCAGAAAATTGCCAGTTAGAGGGGACATGACACCTATTGATTGCTGTAAGAAGTAGCTTTTCATATGAGATTGGAGGCATTTAAATAACATTTGCTTTCTTTTGTTTTGTGGTGGTATTTTTCTCCTTGGACTGCTGGTCCTTGTTTTAGACCCAATGGAGGATTATTCAGTGCCTGTAACCGCAGAGATGAGTGATGACACGTGTTTGTGCTGTTTTGCTGTGGCATGAGAGTAGTCAGTTTGCTTTAATTTTTAATGCTTTGATTCTTTGGCAAACACCAGAGGTGTTGAAAATACTCTCTCATGCAAAACATAATTATGCATGCATACACGTTTGGTGCCTGAAGGCGTTTTCACAGGGTGTACCTCCAGGCACGCAGCTTAAAGAGCCTGGGCTCCTTACTCACACACGTCTGTACAGAGATCTCCTTCTCTAAGGCTCCATACAGACTTCAGTGTGTTGCCACCTCCTGGCCCCTGAGCTTGCAGTTCACTGTTCACTTGGTTGGTCTGATACAACAAATTGTAGACAACTTGAATACCAGTGAGAATTGTTTGAGTATCAATACAACAACATCTGGAATAGCAGATATTGAGTTAAAAATAGGCAGTCAGCTTTGTTTTTCTGTTCATAAGGTCCAGCTGGTTGCAAACTTTGGCTGCCCCGTGTTTGATGGCCTGAATGTCCCTATAGTTCTAGGTTGGGTTGCTGAACTGTGGTGGTTTAAGCTTGTATGAGATGTGATTGCTAACAAAGGCAATTCAGGCACTGGTTAATTTGAAATTTAATGTCCTTCATTTCCATGAGACATTTGTTAGTTACGTTATCTGCTAATTGTATTTCTGAACAATTTCTTGAAGAGACCTATAACTGTGTGTTCTTGATATGAAAGCTCTGTTATTCTATAGGGGAGATAATCAGTTAGTGACTTAGTGAGCTCAGCTCTTGCTGTCTGCTGTTGGCCTCTGGTAAAGCTTGAATTTTAGTGGGTTTACAGAACTCTTCTGTATTTTCTCTCCTTTGTGAAGGAGGTGCTTACTGGGAGGCTTTTCCTTGTAAATAGATTAATTGGTTGTGATTATTTTGTTTCCCTACCCTAAATTATTTAAAAACCATAACTTGTCAAGAATCTTTTTTAGTGCAATTTAAAAAAGACCAAATGGAAATAGTTATGATCCATATAGTCCATTATTAGAAAACTCTTCTGAATCAGAAAGCCATGTTTCTTTGGAAAATACATCTCTTCAAAATGCCAATCCTGCTGGCTGGTGCTGGACTTCGGGTTAGAGGTGGGGGAGTTAGTGCTTTCCTGGCATGTGAAGAGCATCTTCTCTCACAGCCTCATCAGGAGGAGCAGTTTGAGGAGTGAGTACGAGTCCTTTCCAGAGGTGGTGATGAGGCCAAAAAAGGCTCTTGACTTCTCATGGTATTAATGGGCTGAAATGGAGGATGGGAGCCTTGACTGGCAAAGGCAGGGCCTGGGAGCTGGTATAAAAGTCAGTCTTGAAATTATCGTTTGACACTGCAAAGTGCTGATGGCATTGAGCCTCCTGGGGCATAACAGCCAGGACGTATGCCTCCACTAAAAGTTTATTTCTCTTTCCTGCATCAATATTTATGAATCGTCCCCTGCAGTGCTCCAGGCATTGGTGACCCAGCTTAAGGGTACTGGGTATTTATGGGAGGCGTGGGTGAGAATAAAATTGGGGTATGAATGTGATGTTCAGGGCAGTTCAAAAATGTGTTACTGTGGTGCACAAAATGTTGTGTTGGAGTACTGCTGTGGGTATTGGTATTCTGGGCAATTTTATTAATCTTTTTAATCACCAGGGGATTGGTAACCATCAGAGGGAGGACAGTGGGTGATAGCGAGTTGTCCCCCATGGCCACAGCTTGGTCCAGGTTTGAGCTGGCCCTGCCATCCTCTATCTAAGGTGGTGTGCTCAGTATGTCTGGCCAAGGGCTCCCCACCTCTGGGGAAGGAGTGTTATGCCTGGGAGCTGTTCAGTCTGTTTGTTCAGCGTGGAAAGCTTTCATCTCTACTCTTTAGTGGTTCATCTACTTTTTTTCTACTTCTTTTTTGGTTCATCTACTTTTCTTTTAGTGGTACATCTGTTCTTTTGTGGTTCATCCTTAACTCAAGTTAATGGGCTTCTTCGAGGAGGAACTCGACAAGCAGGCAGTAGTATACAGGGGGTCTGGTGAGATGATTTATTAGTCCTCTCCAATCTGAAATAGTAATAATAAAAAAACCCCTATGAAACTCTACATACCCTATCAGAAATGACATTTTAACGAGTACTTATCCAAAGCCCAAAAGATTATTAGACACTGCTCTCTGCCTGAGAGAAACAGGTATGAATGAAACCCTTCTGATCAGATTTGTCTTTCAACCTTTTTGTTTTCATAAAGGTGAAGAGCTGGCCAGCATAGGTTTATTGTAGTAGATTGTCATTCTGACTTCTAAATTCCTAGCTTTTAAATTGCTACCAAAATGTAATGCCTGTCTGTCTGCAGGTTTCTGTGCTTTTGTGTTATTTTTTTAAACTGAGGACACACATGTCTGTATGGTAAGGGTGCTCTGACTCGTTACATCCATGTGTTGAGCGTACAAATATTCTGTGCTCTGGTTTGGAGCGAAAGGGATGGTGTAGTATTCCTGCAACTGTAGAGCCACTAGATACTGAGAGTTGTTTTCAAAACCATTAAATCATTTTTCAGAGTAATACATGTGAAGTGTGAAAGCTTTTCTTAACTGAATAGTAGCTGTTTAATATTTCAGGGGTTTCTTCTTTGCTTCATGTGTACGGACTCCACTGCAGTGCTTTCGCGCTGAAAGCAGTTCCCCAGAAGACTAGATTTTTCAGGCTGCTTAGCTGAGTAAATTCTTCTTGTTAATAACAAGGTCTGCACGACCTGGTGCTTCTCATTTCCATGGAAAAACTTTTCAGTGACCATATGCATCCTCAAACTGTCTTTATTCCTTGTATTGGTGGTTATGCAAGAAATCTATCTGCATACCACTCCAACTGTTCAATTTTTTGTTCATATTTTCATGTAGCAGTGTTGCTATTGAACAGCGAGCCACGGATAAAACTACTCAACAGATCAGGATTAGCTGAACAAAATTTGTGCTTGAGCGCTGAGCAGGCAGGCAATCTCGGAAGCAAAACGTCGGAGGAGAATCGTGTGTTTAACTGCTGACATTCAGACAGGCAATACAGGCTCAGGATTACACAGTTACTGCTCGTCATTGGCTTTTTTTTGTCTCCTGAAAACACCTCTAAGCATCTTCCAAAATAGCATCTCTCTGTCTCTGAATACGTTTAGAAAAGCTTGGCTGCTGGAGAGTCTTAGCATGAAACCTTAGTGCTTTTCATTGGAGGGGAGAGGTTTAGTTCAGTAAGTACAAGGGCACTTTATTATTTCCCAGTACTACCACATATTCATTATATCCTTTTCTGGGAAGCCAGTCTCCCTGTGAAGTTTCTGTAATGGTTGTGGGGTTTTCTTTTGTTCTTGGGCTTTAGTGATCCAGTGTGTTTTCCTTGTCCCAGTTTTTATTTTTCTGTCCCTGGTAAATATGCTCAGGTGAGATCCGCAAGTCCTCAGTGGAGTTGCCCTGTAAATACACTGTGTTTGTCTGGTTTTTGGATGTTTCTTGCAGGTGTGTGGTGCTTTTGACTATTAGGTGGTTGCAAGGAAAGCAAACAGAGGGGAAGGAGAGTGTCTGGGGATGGACTCAGCAAATGCCTGTGAGCTGTTAACTGACAGCAGTAAGACAAAAAATTGAGAGGGACCAAGAACCTGGAGATGTATAAACTGTTGTCTTTGACAGGAGACCCCCCTACACAATCAGCTTTCACTTTTTTCCTAAGTAACTCTGTTCTTACTACAAAGTCAACATTTCTGTGGGGTTTTTAGTTGCTTTATAGCAGTGAATTTGGATTTTGAAAAATGATGGGGCTGGGAAAGCCCTGCAAATGTAGAAGACCTGCCCAGTCCATGGGTTGCTGAAGTACCCTCTGTAGAAGGGAGAGGGAGCATCTGCAGTGCACGCCAGGATGCTCCGTGTTTGTGACTCCAGCTGCGAATGGGTTGGCACATCTGCACGGCAAAACACAGCTCTGTGCAGTCACTGCCTCGGGACCTGGAGGCTGTGCGTCTGTCAGCTCGCTGCTGGGTCCGGTGGCTTAGCCCTTCCTCCAGCTGGAATATACGGTTCCCATTTTGAGAGGAGCTGGCGCTTGCCTGCAGCATTCTGCAGTGCGATGTGTGGTGCAGTGCAGATAGACCCTGGAAGGTGCCAGGAAAACAAAGCGACACAGGTACTGTCGGTCTTCCTAGGGAGATGCAGTTTAAAATTTCTGCTCAAGCAAACCCTTCTACATCGAAATACCAAGTTTTTCAGCAGTGCATCGGACCTGCTGCTCATCAGGATCCCTGTGTGTCTGACACCGGTTGATAAGGGTGCCGATGGGTTTTTTGCCCTGTATATCATGTGCTCTCTCCGGTCCCTTGAACACTCAGGAAAACAGATAAAAAGAGGCTTTTGGGCAAGTAGCTCATACAGACCGAGGCAGGTATCTGAACAAGAAAGGAGGAGGGAAGTGGTGCCTTGGGAAGGAATGTCTCCAGCCATTCACTGCTTCACAGGTCCCGTAGCAGTGCCCTGAAGTTGATTTGGAGCTGACTTTACAGGCAGACTGCTGTGCTGTGCCTCAACACTGGCTTCCAGGTGGATTTGCACACCCCAACTGATCCCAGGATGCTGCTCTGGAATTTCTCAAGGATTTTCACACCATCTGTCTTCAGACCTCCTGTTGAGAGGCTGCCATGGGTGTGAGTGTCCTGGGTAGTCAGAAGAGGTCTAAAGCAGGTGCAGGCTGAACAAAGCCAGCCTCTTTCCCTGGGTTTAAGGGAGAGCCTCAGCTCCTGGAGCCCGGAGCGTGGCTGGAAAGGCCCGTGCCATTGGTCTCTAGGTGATTCTGTAACCTATTATTTTCTTGGCTCACTCCCTGATGACCCTTTTCTCTTCCTCAGGTCCTGCCTCCTTGCTCCACAGCTGCCAGTCTTTCATCTCTCCCCCTCAATGCCATTCTTTCCCCACAGATGCCTGCCTATCCTTTCCCTAAAGTTGCCTAATTGAACAATGTAATTAGGTTAATTAAGAGCAGTTGTCTCTAACCTGTATGTAACTTGGAGTTTGCTTCTGCTTTGTCAGATCTGGTGAAGGGATTGTGTGCCAAAGACCTGTCCTATCTTTCCTACTAAACGAGTCAAATAAATGACATGGTTCGTTCTTTCTGTCCGTGCCTGTAACAGTGCTGCACTTGTAGGCATTAATTTATTTGTCTGGCTGTGCACAGAACAGGCCCGTGACTGATGCAGTTCAGTGCTTTTTACTTTATTTCTTACAATTATGCTGGTTAATTGTGAACTTTTGAGAGCCTTTAGTTGTTACAGGTATGCAGGTGCCTCGCTATCCGTCCGTAATCTTGCATTATAACAATTTCGATCATCAGCCCATAACGTCTGCATGTTAAGTATTCCTTTTGTGAGATGAGGTTGGCAAATGAATCTTCATCAAGCAACTGATGAGCACATCTGTGACTTCGTAATTTAAAACTAAGGTTAATAAGGCCAGGTCCTGGTGGGAATCAACTGGTGGCCTTTGTGGCAAAGGTAATGAGTCTGGCTTTCCAGTTTGCATGCCTCTGTTTGTAAAGCTTGGCTAAATTAGTAACCAGCAGCAGGTACGAAGGCTCTGTAGATGTTAATTACATCTGTGTAGAAAAAAACAAATCATGCTTCATTAGAAATACAGATGTGTACCTTCTGAACCCAAATGTTAAGAAGGCTCGTTCTCTTTCCAGTGGTGATGCATGTTCTAGACGGGGCTGGTATTTCAAAGTACCTTCTGTAACTGGGATGCTGTCTTTGGGCTTTCATCAGACAAATTTGCTGTTCTCTGCTGTTCTGTTACCACTCATGGTTCACTTGAGCAGGCTTATTTGGCATCTCAGCCTCATGTTAATCTGTGCACAGATGTGACTGTGGCCAGCGGCTGTGAGGCAACTGTCCAAGCCAGGAAAAACTGGAGTCACATATGCTCTTGTGCTGCTTTTCCTTCATAGAGGTATTAGAATGGTAACTCTTTCATGGTGGATCTTTCAAAATACTAGTGAATTATTTGTATTCCATAGTGAAAACAAAGCCCAAACCTAAAACCTAGGTATATTTGTGTGACCTGTAACTCACCCGACTTCAGGAGAACAGAACTGACCTGTGCGATGGAGCAGTAGCCCACAAAGTTGCTCTATTCTAGCATGTTCTGCTAAATCTTGGTACTGAGACCTGCACCCAGAGTGCGTTTCGTGCAGGAGGGAATACTTCCCTTAGGAAGATGACAGTTATGTTTCATGGTGGGGTTTGCATTTCATGCTTTGATTTAAAAACATCCCCTGCATTTCTTATGCCCTGCTTATGGATGTTGAAGCTCTCAAAGCCAGTGTCAAGTGGTGTTCAGGTGGTACTTCTCTGCATCAGAGGGATTAAAGGACTGTTTAGAGCCATCTCTGTGCCTGAGCTGACTGTTGCTGACTCTGTTTGTCACCTGTGCTGCTTACTTTTAAATCTGAGGATTGGAACTACCTGACATGCTGGAATAGAATTACTGCTAGGTCATTAGTGCAGCAAATCGTGTTTTACTATAATTTATAGCTTCGCTGTTAATGTAAGTTATAGATACTCATTAACTTTGGAATAAATACTAAATTTTACTCTTGCAATTACAAGGCAGTATTAGTATATAATTTTGATCAGCTTTAATGTAGAATGTTATGAAAAATGAGCAGGATTTTAAGTGTAAATGGCTCACGTTTAAAGGGTAGCTCTTTGCTACATAATTATTAGTCTGCATGCCCTGTGTGATCTAGATTACACAAGAATGCTTCTTGTATGCTGAGAAGTAATTGGAGGCAAAAGATGTCTTAAATGTAATAAAAGAAAATTGATTCATAACATTATAATATTCATGTTCAAAACTGAGTGAAGACTCTTAAAAATATTTGCCAGAGAGAAGATGACTTGCAAAGAGGTGGAATGGGGGGAAAAAAGAAAACCGGTTGGATAGTAGTGTAATAGCTAGTAACATATGGCTGAAGTAATGCATATCAGAAAAAACCCCCTTATTTGTATACAAAAATATATTTGTAAACCTGTTAAGAGTTCTAGTGCTATGACTTGTTGTCTCACTGCTGCTCATGGCTCCAGCTGTTTGTTCAAGGTCCCATCTTCTGTCTGAACTGGAATGATTTTATGTGGGCAGTGAACGCTACAGTTGGCTTTGGGTCACTGGCTCCTCATCTGACGTACATCCCTGTGGTGTGGTACCTGCACAGGATTTGTGTAGGGCAGCACTGGTGTAGTAGCTTCCTTGCCTCTCCAGCAGCCTGATTTGAAGCCTTTCTGGTGAGTATGGCTAGAGTCAGCTGAGGATACTTGCAGCAATGACATGAGGATGGAGCAGTAGAGCGAGCAGATGCAGAGGTGAAAGCTCACAGTGATAAGATGGACTGAGAGCCAGTGCTGTCATACAAGGGTGAAGAACCACCAGGGCAGAGAAACAGTGGAATGAGTATCTGAAGAGCTTGCTGCCCTCCTATGCAAAAGCTTTATTTGGCACAGGAACCATCTCTACAGCATTAGTAGAAATATCTGAATGTTGTGTAGCCACAAAATGGGTCATACACCTATTTTTTTTAATTATTTTTAATGGTTTAAAATTGGAGAAAGATCTTTTGGTTAGGTCCATATAAATAAAAATAATGGTTATATGCTTCACTGAGTGGCCAAGTGATTTTGCTCTATCATTGTAATGTAAAAGTAATGCAACTTCTGAGCAGTGATACCTACAGATACTACTTGCATCAGGAATTGTGGAAGGATAATAGTTCAGACTGGTTTTTGTGTATGCCCATTAGATTCTGGTTCTTAGCATGATTACGAAGCTTAGCAGGCTGTTCTTCTGAAGCTGTTTGGGTGAAGCTGTAGGGGAGGACATTAAGTTGAGGTGCTAAAATACGTGGATTGAAAGGGAACATGCTTTTGATATGATCAGTACCTTGTGGCAAAGCATTCGAACGCAGGATGTGGTGCAGACCTGACTTTGCAGTGCAGTGACCTTTCAGTTGGTGGGTAGGAACATAAAAAAAGGTTTCCAGGAAGCCTCTTTGGCACAATGAGAGAGCAAGCAGGGACAACTTATTGGCGAATGTTCTCCAGTGGTAAGGTCTGAGCAGTATCTTTTGTTAGGCAAATGCTGCATGTCGCAACACTTGGTCCGAAACGCAGGAGTCTGTGGTTGGTGCTGGATATCTGCAGTTATTTTCCAAGGTGCAAAAATATCTGTGAGGTTAAACTATTTGGATTTTTCTGAATATTATAAAATATAAGAAAATGATACAACTATATCCGAGAAGCACCCTGCCTTTGTAGTTGAGAGTATGGCTCCCTTGTTCGCTTGCACTGCTGAATGTTCACCGTAGCAGCACTTCTTAGCAAATGCAACATGAAATGTAAGCCTTAGGCTTTTAGTTTTGTAGTTATAAGAAATTATATTCAACCCCTACGTTTGCTGAAAATATGATATCCTAGTTTGGTTTCTTAAGGACAGCGCTGTGTGCGATGACGTGGTCTGTCAAATATGTTCACCCATGTAAAGCTGGAACTGGGCAAAGTCAGAGGGACTCGAAAACATCCAGAGATGAGAGAGGGGGGGATTGCACCTCATCTCTTCCATTCAGAGAGCTGGTGAGCTGCCCGATGCAATTGTGTCCCTGAATCAGCATCACGTGTCCAGCCAGACTGGCCAGGAAACTGGGAGAAAGTGGGAAAATATTGTGGGGTAGAATGTGCACGAACACTGGAGATGCTGATAGGAGAGAGGTGCTGGGGGGAACAAGTCGACAAAAATACAGTCATTGCTTCTGTATACAGAGCAGTTTGGTGGCTGTGCTATTAAGCATTGTTAATCTAGATAAATGCTCTAATCCCATTTAAATCCGTTGCAAAGCTCCTGTGCTGACTTTAATGAGACTAGAGCTTGTTTCAGCTCCAGTTCAGACTTTTTTCTTGGAGCACATGCGTGCGAAGAGGGAGTGGGGGATTAAAGGAGAGTATGTTTTGAATTGGAAAGCAAATGCACAAACACTTCCGTGTAAGAGGGAGAAACGCTCTTATCTATGATTTTGAGGAGCAGGAATATTTACCCGCTTCCGTTGCCTGTGCCTCTTTCGTTTCACCTATATCTCAGCTGAGGAGAAATTTGAACAGGCTGTTTTCTGGGTCCTTCAGGAACCATATGCTGAGTGCGGCTTTGGTGTGACCCAGCATGGCTGTTCCATTGGAGGGAGAGCATCTTTGTGTTCTACATTCTTATTTCTCTCTTTTACAGCACAGGTATGGGCACTCAGACCCAGGAGTGGTGGACTCTGACTTAGGAAATCTAGCTTTTGTGCTCAAAGTAGCTTCTAGAAGCCTTTTATTTTTTCTTTAAAAACAAAATGAACCTCTAACCCTTCTTTAACTGGAGATAGGAATGGGGTCCATCTTTGTAATGATGAAGAAAGGCATTCCAGTGAAGACGTTAGGAAGTATTTCTCAAGGGCAAAATATTTCCTTGTGCACTTAACTCATCCTTTCCTTTCCTTTACCTTAGATTATACCTCCTGAAAACTGTATCCCACATGTGTAATCAGTAAGTTACTCAATCCTGTGTCTGCTGAGGATCAAAACATCTTGCATCTTCCTTCTGTTATGGCTGTGAGTGTAGCCAGTTTGTCAAATAGATAAATGAGTAGATTCCCAGTTTGTCTTCCATGCTTGGCAAGGGCTCAGGGGAGAAAATATCTTCAGTATCTTGAAGGAGTAAAGCAGAATATTGAATTTTGTTTGTTGGTAGTGATTGTTATATTGTGTGCTATTTGGTCGTCTCGCTGATGGAAATGAATGGCTTTCAGGCTTGACCTTTGGCTGGCTGAGGTTGCACTGGCGTAGCAGTGATTTCAACCACAAAGCTGAACGTCTTGAGCTGTAGCAGCAGAGCCAGCTCTGCGAGGTGAATGCTGCTTCCTAGATACTGAGGACTCCTTGCTCCAAATCAAGTTAAAGGTTGGACTTGAAACAATTACATGTGCACAGAGCCAGAAGCAGCCACATTAATTGACTGATTTGCTTTGTTTAATCTTTGATTTAGTGAGAATGCTGAAGTGATGACTCAGTGAGCCATGCTAAGATGTAATCTGGAAATATCATATACAGGATGAGTGGCCCCCTCTAATGTAGTCTAATCTGAATATTAGATTTATTTCATAATTGATTTCCTCTGCAGGAAGAGCTACTCATGTCCAAAGTATTGCAATTAAAAAGAAAAAAAAAAGGCAGCCCATATAGCCCTTGGTGGGCTGATGAGCTACACAAGTGGTGTGATTTGCTTTTCAGAAGGGCTGTTGCGGTTACAGGACAAGTGCAGCTGAGCAAGTGCAGACTGTTTTATAGGAGAGACTGCCTCAGTGCAAAGTGCTGGCAGGGCTTAAAGATAGCGAGAAACCACAATGCTAATTTACTGGATCGATTCTATCTTGAGGAGCACCTGGGGGGACAGCAGTGCAGCTTTTTTGCTTCAGAGTAGTTTTCGTTTATTAGACTTCCCCAGTTTCCGGGAGGTTTTTTCTGTACTTGAAACCTGCCATGAAGAGACTTGAAAAAAAAACCAAACAAACAAAACCTCCAAACAAACACCCTGTCATGCACACCACCCACAATCCCCACCCCTCCAAAACTACCCTGAAACCAAATACTTCATGCCAAGCAGTTACTACGGCTGCATCTCTGAGGCTGAGTAATTCAAATAAACAGATGCCATGAAGTACAAAACCTGCCGCTCCTGCACGAACTTGGTATTACAACAGCACGCACACATCGTCTTTTCTGCTCTGGCTTTACTGGTTGAACCTGCAGCTCTGTTTGTTGTCAGTGGATTTATGGTGTCAAATCTGCTCTGTGCAAGGAAATGATGATGCTCTTAGAACCACAGTGTTTCCTGACCATTCATTTCCACCACTGCAGGACTTAAACATGATGTAATGTGGGCAATTATACTAGTGTTTTATCTCGATCTATATGAGCGTGGACTGCTGGAATAATGGCGACAGGGGGAAAGTGCCAGAATCTGCTGATAACGGAGCGGCTTAGGCTAACTGCAGCGAGGGCAGCTGGTGGGAGAAGCCGTGGAGCCACCGATGCAGTGGCTGGTGCTGAGCTGCCAGGGAAGGTGGGCGGCGGAGGGACGGTTTCCCTGTGTGTTGCGGCGAGTTTGCAGACAGCTGTGGGGTTGTTTGCAAGAGCAGAGTGAAAATCTGTGTTGGGAATGTGCTAGTGCTGTAGCCCCTGAAGCTGGGGGTGATTCATGAACAAATGAAAGCCAGTCAATGTAGATGTGGCGCTGAGGGACGTGGTTTAGGGACCCTGGTAGTGCAGGGTGTATGGTTGGACTGGATGATCTTAAAGGTCTCTTCCAACCAGATGATTCCATGATTCTATGAATGAGGAATTTCACATATGACACCGCCGTGGGTGTTGTAAAAATGTGAAAATCAGTCAATGGGACACAAAAATGATTCAAAAGAACAAAGTTTTAATGGGGCAAGTTTTTCTTAAGTTGTTAATTGGTCTGTGAGGTGGAAAAGAGTCAGACCCTGTAATAAGCAGTTCAGGCTCACTTCCTCGTGTTGGGAAAGGCAAAAGAATTAGCATTTGGAGTATCAGAGGTGGCAGCAGGACCATCTGTCTTACTAAATGAGCTTTAAAAGGCAAGAGGCCATGTTGTGATGGAGTAGGTTATTGGCTTAGACTGGCAATGCTATCTGAACAATAGTGCTAGTTCTTTTTGGAGCATCACCAGCACTGTGCCTGTAGCTGGCCTTTGGCAGAGGAAGCCCAGTCCTGAAAAACCTGCTGGCAGTGGTGGCAAAATGACAGCTGTACAAGTCATCCTTTTGGCTGAAGGTGAAGTTTGTCAGTTTTGAACTTTTCCATTTCCTGTTTATGCTGAGCAAGAGAAATTTAGGGGAGAATTAGCATGAGTTTAGTGAAATCACTAACACCATATAAGACCACGAACAGTAAGGCTAAAGTACAACTGGCAATCGTAATGATGTGCAGCTACTTCTGCCTGGGTTTCTTGACCGAGATCTGTAACGACTGGCTTACGTCTGTCTTCTATTATTTCCATGCTGTACTTGAAATTTCCTTTTCAGAACTGCAGAAGTTGTTCTTTTATTGTGGTCCTGGTTTTTAGTAACATCTGAAAAAAAAAAAATCTTTTAAAATAACCAATGGGAATCTGTGCTTGCTAAGATAAGTGAATTGGAAATTGAAAAATGGTCAGATTTACTTTGCTTCTGCGTGCACTCAAAATTAGGCTCAATTTCATGATGGTTTTGCAGTTTGACAAGAAGAAATTGTTGCTCGTGAATTTTCTTTGCAGAAGTCTCAGTTCTATATTTTTGCCAGTCTATTGCTATTTAAAAAATACCAGTAACATCTAATATTGGAGGCAGAAATGGAGATGAAGGGTGGTATTTTCTCTTGAATGTTTTTTGACGTGCTTGATGAGGTAATACAGAATGCCTTTATTCTGATGTTTCCTCTTTTCAATACTATTTAGGAAATCTGCATGTGTATATGATGTATAATATATGAAAACTATGAGTGGAGATGAGTAATCGCTGGTCTCTGCCCAAGGCATCCTTCACCATGGTATCTGAGCATCTAACAAATCAATTTGCTTGCCATTCGGTCTGTTTGACTTCTCTCTGCTACACCAAAAAGCCATTGAAGTTAATAGAGAGGCTCCTATTGATTTTGGCAGTGTTTGGATGTCATCCTGATTTAGTTTTGTGTTACTTTCCCCCTTACTCTTCCTGATCCCTCGTCCGAAAGGAATCGGGAAGCCTCATAACACAAGAGGGGTGAGCTGCACTTCAATATGTGCGGAAGCCAGCAGCACTTGGGGCGGTCTTCAGCAAGGGAGATCTGCTGATAGGGAAGCACTAAGGGAGCCCACAGCGGCTGAGATGGATTTGCTTAATATCTTAATTTTCTGTCCCTCAGAGCCTGGGAGGACTGCGGCTGGTGAGGTGTTATCGGAGACTCAGGTCATGCCTATACAGAGGCTTATAAATTGGGGTCAGGGCTTTGGGATGTGATGCTACTGTGAACAGAATCGTGGGGGGGACGGTGGCATGCCTGGGGCACACAGCTTTTTATGTCACGGGAAATTGCAGGACTGGTGTGTCTGCTTAGGACTTGTTCATTGAAGTGACTGAGCTAAGAACTTTCTCAGACAGCTGAAGAAGTCACAACGTTGTGTTGTGGGAGGTGGGTTGTGATGGCTTAGCGACAAGTGGGGGTAAGATGGCAGCCCTCTGCTGTGGTAGTCTGTGAATGAAATCCCCTGGCAAGGCCCTGAGGGCTGAACGCTGCCTTCACAGAGGAAAGGATTGTCTTCCTAGCATGTATTGGCTGTCTTGTGATAAGTTGGGGACAGGAGGCATTCATTCTTTGACTTCCCTGGAGAGCAGTGGTAGGGATGTGGGGAGCTTGGTCTGCATGTAGATTGCCAGGACTTGGCTGCTGCTGAGCTCCTGAGAGCCCTGGTCAGGAGAGCGAGTATGGTCTGTACAGTCCTTAGCTGGCACTCAAATGTCCTCACGAACCTCTTCCTCAGTCCAGCAGGGCTGATGTTCACAGTGCAGGACCTGCAGAACCAGAGTGAAGCTGCCTCCTAACAGAGGAGCAGCTTCAGAGCTTCTGCAGTGAAGAGAGCTGCCCCTAATGGGGCAAAAGCTGAGTTATTCAGACTTTAAGGCAGTTGTATCTACATATGTTCCGTGTTATTTAGACCATCTATGAAGGCACATGGAAGCTAATGAGCTCTCTGATCACAGTTTCACTGAATGATATTCAACCCACAGGAAAAGCCAAAGAATCTTGAATAGGAGGACATGTTGCTTGTGTCATTCCATCCTCTGATAGGTCTGTGAAGCAGGTGGATATTTATATCTCTACTATGTAGAAATAAATGTAAGAGAAGTCTTCTCACTGGCATATACACCTAGCTACTGCAAGATCTGGGGGGTGATAGGACACCCATAGAGGAGAATACACAAATGGGTTGTATCTTTTGAAGTCTCTTAAAGCTCTAGTAAGAAACACACTTACACTTGTCCTAGCATTTAAACAGGAAAGTATGTTTGGTTAAACGATTTGGCAAACCATGCTTTGTCAGCCTGGTAGCTCAGAGGTGATAGACATACTTCCACATAATTTTTGCTGCTGATTGCTTTAGGTAGGAGTTAGTCTTATGTTGACTGCTGCGGGTCAAAACTTGGTGTTTAATTGGAAAAATGTGCATGGCTCTCACACCAGGCTAAATGCTCTCAAACTGCTTAGATGATAATTTATTTTAGTAGTAACAGGAATCAGTATGTCCCATTTTGTGAATTCTTTTGTCACTTTGGGTTGTCGAGACTTCAAGAATATTGTCTTACTATGTTTAAAGAATAAATTGCCAATGACTGGGATTTTCTCACCCTAACTCAACAGCTTTTGGGTAGGTAGCAGAATGTGTTTCTTTTTTTGTGTAGTTTGTCAGATGGCTTGAAAATTTGAACCATGTTTTCCACTATTACAGAAATGCCTGTACAAGGACACCTTGCGAAAAATGGTAGGGAGGCTGCATGGGGGTTCAGACTGATGTCGCTGTTCCTAAAATGGAACAGAGGGCAATCAAAAACCCCAGTTTAAATATAATTTTTTCACAATGGATGTCATTGCCAGTATAATCAGGATATGTAGCCAGGATATGTACCTATGTGAAATTCCTATTCTCAAACTCACATCCCAGTAAAACTGAATAAACAGCACAGCTTCCTTTTGGCTCAGTGCCTCAAGGTCACGTTTATGTAACAACGTTCAGCCGTAGCTTGCATTCACACTGACTGTAGTTCTCCACTGAGCAGTGACAATTCACGTGGGGAAGGTCGGTAAGAACTATTAAAGTCCTTTGCCATTTTTGTTGCATGCTAAGGTGGAAAAATTATGACTAAAAATAATTAGGGGAGAATGTCTGATGAGATGATAGCTATAATTATTGTGCATGTATTGCTACTTAATTAGTAAATCCACTGCTGGCATGTCTGCGACTGGATCCCACAGAAGTGCTGTTGCTTTTTGGACAGGTGGTTAATAACTCCAGGGGGTTTCCAGCATTCACGTTGTACTTGTTTCAGCTCCTATAAAAGTTGACCTGGTCCATTCCTCTTGTAGCCTCTTGATCTCCAAGCCTGGAGGTGGCACGTTGCATCCTTCTGTTACTAACTTTGGAAGCCTTAGGTGTCGAATCTATGACACTACTAGTGTGGTGTGGTGTTGACTTAGGGTAGGATAACGGCTAGTTGCTAGTGGCTTTAACCATGGAAGGAGGAAGGCCTTTTGGATGATGAGCAGAGTAGTTCTTTGTCAAAGACACTATTCTGTAGTGCAGTCACTGCTAACAATAAGGCACCGAGATTTACTTTATTCCATAATAGTGGGTAGCATAACTGAGTTCAGCCAATCAGAGCTGATTTCTTAAAAGCTTTTCCATTTATAAAAGCCTAGATGACGTTGCTTTCAGTGAGATATTGTCAAGTGGATAATTGTATTCGTTTAGGTGTCAATCCTTAAAATTTCTACCCAGTATGTACTTATGTGTTTGAAGCCAAATTCTGTGGCTCTTACCTACTTTTGTGAGAAGAGTTTCAGGGTATCTGATGGGCCTGCTTGCAGACTGAAGACCTAGGTAACGTGATTGTAATCTAGATACTGAACTGAATACCAACAGCTGTATGTGCTCTAAGGGAATATTGAAGATGTCAAAAGGGACATGCTAAAATGTGCTTTGGGAAACCACAAAGCCATGGTATTAACTGAGAACTGAAATATAAATAGCCTTGCATGCAGGAGTAAAAAAGAGAGCTTAGCTTCCCTGCTTAGGGCAGCCTGAGGACTTGGTCGGGTACTTGTTGGTTGCCAGGAAATTACTACCTTGGGCAATGCGTGCATCCAGCCCCCTATTCGATTCCCTTAACCAGAGATGGTAACTCTTGGAGACCTTAGCTGAGATCAAGGCTGCCTTGAACTGGGTATGAATGCAATAATGTCAGAGATGATCCTTGCCTTGAAAAGGTAAATTTAAACAGACAGAACAGAATAAGGGGGGTGGGGGTGGGAGGGAAGGAGAAGGAAAAAGGCCAGTGAGCTGTAGCTCACCACAGCACTTAGTGGTCATTGCAGCAAGTCTGTCAGTGGCTGTTAAATGAGAAGATACGCAGCTGCCGAGGGAGAGGACTAGCTGCTGATTGCCAGGCGCTGGGAGGGTATTGGTTCGTGCACCCCCAGCACTCATATCGCTCCCCTGGCGTTCGCTGCTGTTGCAGGATGGACTAGAGTGAACCTTTGCCCTGACATAGGACATGAGTGTTTATGTCCCCTGGCTCTCGGTCCGCTGCCTCATCCACGGAACTGCACTTGTCTCAGATGTATTTGTGGGACAGTTAGTCAGGCTTGTGGTGTGGTGTGTTGGTTGGTTTTGTTTGTTTGTTTTGGTGAACTTTTATATCAATATCCTCTTTTAAAATGGGTTGATTAAATGTATGTGTTTATAAGGCAGGTGAAACCACCTTTAAAGCAAAGAAACTCATGAGAAAATATTTTGACATGACAATTTTTTTGTAACTATGATTAGTGATTTGTTTCATTTTGTTCCACTGAGATATCATTAAACTCAACGTGCTTCCAAAAACTACTTATATAACAGGCAATTGCATAGATGTCTTTAAATCTCCTTTCATTTTCATAAACCTTTAAAAGGTTTGAAGGAGCAAAACATCTCTCTAGAGAGTTTTTCCTCAAACACAACTTAGCATCCAACCTCCGCAGGAAATCAGTGGTGTTTGAGTACCTGCCCCTACTTGTCTCTGGGCAATTCTCTATCCAAAACTAAACCTGGCAGCCCGTAGACAGGATTACTACTGCGGTCTCTTACAAAGCTGTTGCAGTAGCTTGTGTCTCAGGACATAGGGGACACGTTTGCTTGCTTTGTTTATATATTTGTAAAAAAATTAAGCAGGATAAAAATAAAGCAAGAAAATGTTTTCCTTTTTAGAAAGCAGTGAAATCTGTGCAGTGAAGTTTAGCCATGATGTAGGTGTGTTCGCTGTCAACGCTGAAGCAGTAAAAGACAATCTTAAGTTTGAATTGTGCTTGAAAAGTTTCGTGGGATGCAATAGGCACTGTGCAGACACATGAATTAATATTAAAGCAACCTATCCTGTTTTCTCAGCTTAATCTGGAAATGGAGTGTGCTTAATAATGAATTGTCCAACTGCCCAGGCAAGCAGTCACACAAAACCCGAAGTATTTGCTTTGTCTATGGCTCTGAATTTTTAATGAAAACTCGAGTCAAGTCTCCTGAGTGGAACGTACCGCCTGAGGACTTGTATTGGAATGGTATTTTTTGCCGAGTTTCATACTTCTGTGGAAGGGAATGCTATGAATACCTCATGATTAAGTCACTTTGTATCTTGCCATACAAGACTGTAAGAGTATAAATTATTCAAGTTTAGTGGGTGTTAAGAGACTTCTGCATCAGTTGTGCTCTGAATATAGAAACTGGGAGGCTTATTCGGCAAAGAAAGATATTTGAAACAGCTATTGGCAACTTTGAGAAATCTTGTTTATAAAAAGCATGAGAGGGTGTGAGTAGTCAAAAAAATAACTGAATGAGCACATGGTTTTTAACAAAAGGAGCTTGCTTTGTGCAGCTCTTCGCTACCAGTAACGAAATCCTAATGTTAGAGCAGGGTTTGGGGTTTCCCTCCAAGTTCTTTGAACACATTTTGGTCAAAAGTATTTATACTATTTATAGTTACAATCCAGAACCAGATTGTGTCACTTCGCTGTCGTCATTATCTTTGTATGTCAAGGAGCTGCACTGGAGATTAAGGCAGACTCTACTGGTATAGAGCAGTCTAGTCCAGCATTTGGGCAGAAGATGGCACAAGGCTGATTCAAGTCAAGTGGATATAGTTTTGGCATTGAAATGCCTGCAAGGTCTCGTGTCTTACCTTCACATCTGTGGGGAAGGAATAATTGTGGTGAACATGAAAACAATAACCACTGAAGATGAACTTGGGAAAATACTGTGCTGCTGGTTCAAGAGTTTATAGCTAGGGAAATGCATCAGAGAAACTGTGGCATTAGTTTATTGTACAGCACTGAAGGGTTTAGAAACCCACTGGCTGGGAGATGTTGCTGCCATGTCAAGCTGCAGAGCAGTGGGCTGGGGGAGCAGGGATGGACCTGCCTCATGGGGAAGCTTCCATGCCCTCCTCTTCTCACCACTTGGGCTGGGGTGGGATGGGCAGCCTGGCTGCACCGCCCTCCCTCTGTGCTGCCCACAGGCAGGAGCAGCTGGAGCATTGCCCTCTGGATGGGGCCCAGCAAGGTGATGATTCTTCTTGGTGCTCTTCTGCAGGGCTGTCCAGCAGCTGATTTAAAGTTGTAGCTGCTCCTTGGTGCCTACTCATGCTTTGATTCTTTGCACAGAGCCCATTTGCTGTAAAGCTGTACAGCAGAAGCGGAATAAAACTCAAGAATTCCTGAATATGACTACTTTTGTTTGTCAGCATAAGTCAGTGGAGAATTACCCTCTGGAGACAGTGCTGATGCTCTCCTTACTCGCTGGATTCTACCTCCCTTGAGTCACAGCATGAGATGAACACACCTTGGCCAGCGGAGTGTTAGATCAGGCTCTGTATGCTTGGAGGACTGTGCAGACATTGTATTGTCCTCCCACAAACAGGGAAATTAGTGGAGGATTATAGCTAAGCATGGAGACAGACATCACTGCATGAAAGATTTGCTGGTTTGAAGGTTTCATCTGTCATTGTGTTTCAAGCCAGCATGATAGCACATGTTTAAGTTATACACACGAGGCCTTATGATGCCTGTAGTCGTTGCTAAGAGGTTTTAAATCTCACGCTTCACAATTAAAAAAAAAAAAAACCCACCCCACCCAAAAAATGCCAACAAAACATGACAAAAAAACCTTGTGAAGGAGGCTTGCTGTAGAAAGGCCCATCTAAAATATACCTGCTTGTAATTATCCAGTGAGGAGCTCTGTCTCCTTTCTGTAAGGAAGTTATTTTGTATGTACTTTGTCAGGGTGGTCTGTGGAAACTAAAGACGGACTGATTTACATTTAAGAAAGCTAAATAAAGTGGACTTTAGAAACTACTCAAGTTTTATGTAGACCATCCCCATTTCTGCTAACTGTAAAATGATTTACTGTTTACCTTCAGGTATCTCATATGGTTTTCCCCTTCCAAGGCGTCACTGGATAACCTGCGTGATTGAATCAGGAACTTCATTCCTCTTGGTGGGATCTCATCATTGTCATTGTTTTCAAGTGAGCTCCATAATTATTGGTTGAAGGTGACATCCCTCTCCTCTGTTTGTGTGTGCTTTTTTTCTGTTTACTTAGAAAATAATGTCAAAATACATGAGGTTTGATTGCGTCGGGAATTACACTCAGATCGTTCTTAGATTAGAGAATTTTAAATGCAAATTGAGGGCAGCTATTGTTCAGTGCAGAAGGCTCCTTTGTCCGCTTTGGTGCATGAGGATTTCATTTGGTGCTTCAACAGAAGGATGTTGGGTTGGGCTGTTTGTTGCAAGACCTAGGTTACACAGAAGGGTATTAGTAGAACGATATTAAATTTTACTGTTTGTTGTAAGATCTGAATTCCTGTGACATGAACAAACTTCTTCAGCTTCTATTTAATGGCTTCCAGTTTTATGAGAATTTGTTTGGAACAGTACCTTTCTTGTGCGGGTGTTTCTGAATTCCTCTCTCTCCTCTGCTGTTGTAGTACTACATTTGCACGACTGCTGTTGACTCCATAAAGAGGTTAAGTGTCCACGGAGAGACTGATTTATCTTTTTAGTGTAGGACTAGCTTCCTTTAAAAGCTGGTCTCTATGGCCACGTTGTCTGCATTTGGCTTTTCAGTCGTGCTGTCAAAGCTATACGACTGACCTGTTTGGTCCAGGTTTACTCTCTTCAGTCTCCTATGGTTAGTTTTCAGATGCAGTTAACCTCTTTTCCATACGCTGCACACACGTGCTGTGTGTAGCCGTGATAATGCAGCGGTGAACAGATCCTGCATGTGATGGAAATGCATCCTTTTAACTAATCTTGCATCACAATGCATGTGCTTAAAAATAAAAAGGTCATACCGTTTTAGCTACTTGTGCTCCTTTTGGCACTGCCAGCAGTAACTGTAGTTTTGCCTTCATCCACATGGCCTCGTCACCCTCTTTCCTACCATTTATAACAAGCGTCCAACTCCTGTTCTCTTAGTTTGTGCTGTTGAGACCAGAACATAGATGTGTTCTGGCCTGCCCCTCATATGCCCACCTTTGTTCCTGTGGGTGTTATCAGTACCTGTTTGTGACAGTTCATAATAATATTTTTGAAGGTTTGGAGTTTTCTCCCTCTTGTCTGCACCAGGAGAAATTCCTTGCACACTTCTGCCTGGCTGCTGATGTTGCGGGTCAGTGAAAAATTCATTTTTGAATGGCCTCCCTTCAAGGGACACAGCATGATCAAGTGTCTGCGGGGACAAAACACTTTCTTGTTTGCTTTGTATGGCCCTGCAATCCTCTTGGATAAAAAGCATCAGAAATGAGGAGCAAGTCATGCACGTACACATCGCAGTGGGGCTGGAGAACCATCAGGGTGTTGCAAAGCTATCAGGGTTGTCAAGTTACGGCCATGGGAAAACTCACCCTTTTTCTCCCAGCTCTTCATCTCCCTGTGGGATGAAGGAGAAATCAGTGTCCATTAGAATACTCTTTTGTGACATCCTGCATGGATTTGAATTATTGCTTTGGAAGGGTAGGAGATGTGGGGAGCCTTGCAGAGCTCTGAGTCTGTTGTTGCCAGGTACCTCCAGCACAATGGTTACACCTCTGTGTTGTCTCCTCCAGCTTTATCTCCAGAAACAGGTATTGTGCCCTTCAACACCAGTATCTTGCTCCTGTCTACAACAGGCTCCTCACCAGAGGATTAAATTTTCCTTTGTGCAAACAATTAATGGGCACATCCATTTTGATTTCAGGAGTGACAGGATGCCTGCCTTTTACTTGAAGTTTGCAGTTTTGATCCTTAAGTGCTGAGGGTTAAAGTTGGTTCTGTGAACCTACTCTCTTTTTAAAACCTGTGTGTGTTTCATAAAACATGGCTTTTAAACATAAAACTGACACATTGGTGGCTGCTTTAAGCAGCGTTCTTCAAGTAGTGGCTTGAATTATCCCACTAATGAATAAGTTATTGTCTGATTAATTTTAGCTGGGGGAAGCACTTCCCCATTATACACATGGCATCAAGGAAGAACTGCATCCCTGTTAGGTGAATGAGATGCCAGGGTGGGTAGTGGGGTGTTCATAGAGCACCCCCCACTAGGGTCTCTTGGTGTGGTTCCTCAAAGTGCCCCAGCTTGGTTGGGGAGACCAAGCTTCAGGGACGCTTTGGGATGGCTGAGGTGTGGCAGAAAGGGACAGTGGAGCAGGTTTTGCACTCTGCCTGTCTGGGAAGTCAGCTGAGAGTTGTGTTCCCTCTGGGGTCATTTGATGGGCAGGAGCTGATCTGCGCACATAGCTGGGATGAGCAACCTGGTATTTTGGCACCACTTGACCTCTACACACCTACAAAGGTGTGAATTCAAGTGCTGTTTGTGCTCGCAGCCTCAGTATGTGTGCAAGCGTAACGGCACATATCCACACACTGTATGTGTGCTCCAGGATTCGTTTTCTGATAATTTGGCACCTACTTATAGATCGGGTTTGAATTACTCGTCCCCTGTGTAAAGAATTTATCAAACAACTGCTCTTCTCAAGGGCCTGAGATCCCTTGCTTGTGCACCCGTCCTCAGCACGGTCTTTTACTGCTGAGATACGAGTATTTTGGGACAGTCATTTTCCATCGAGTCTTTTGTTTCTGCATGCTGCGCAAGAGGGTTGTATCTTACTGATATCTTTCCCAGTGAAGATTTCGATGAGTAAAAGCATCATTCGGCAGACATCTGCTGGCTCACAAAGAGGCACTGTTTACAAGTAGAGGAAAGTTATTTGTTGACATGGTAATTTTGCAGTATAATGTGTACTGCAGCCTCAAAGAGCTGCGAGCGACCACACAGTTAAAAATAGAAAGCCAGCGAATGTGTAGATTGCTGTGGGATATGCACTTGAAATCAGTTATTTGACATTGAAAGCTAAATTAGAATGTGTATTTTTTGGGAAGTCTAGAGACTGCAGTAAAGCTATAGAATGTCAGGAGGAGGGGGCTGGGTTTTGTTCTTCTGTCGGCTTTGGCTGGGAAAGCTCTTTCCTTAGTGGTTGTGACTAGTGGCATTTAATGTGAAAATTACTTTTTCTTGTCTTTTTCTCTCTTACTTTTCAAATACCCTTAAAACAGATGGGTTTTCTGTCTCGCTTCATTCCCTTCAGCCCCCATGTTACTTCTGTCTGTTGGTCAAATGCAGCTGTTTCATTTTGCAAGTCCCTACTGCCTCTTTCTCCTGAAGACACTGCTGTCTGAGCTCACTTGCAGTGGGCTCCACATTCCTCAGTTTGTGGGTTTTTGGGAAACCTTGATGCTCTTCAAAGACTCATGGCTAAACAGATGCAGAACAGGGGACCTCAGAGCAAGTTCAACTGGAAATGCCGTACTCGGACAGAAGTTTTTTGTATCTGAATGTATTCAGCAGGGATCACGTCATCATCTCTCTTCACCTCTAGCTTGTACAATGAGTCCAGCCAGACTTTTGGCTGTGGGTCTTTGTTCCTAAGCTCTGTATGTTAAGGCTGATGGCAGCTAAAGTCTATTTAATCTACTAATTTGGTAGTATAATGGTTTGCTTTTTTAAAAGGGTGTATCTTGAAGACTTTTCTGGATTCAGCCCTTTCTTTTGTGGATAGGGCTCCCCGTAGTCCTGTTTGCAGCGACTCTGATTGAAAAAGTTGTGTTTAAATGAGTAGAGAACAGTGCCTGGGCAGCCTGGCAGGGCGGTTCTGGAGCTTTGCTTTTAACAAGCAGCAGAGACAGTTTAGAAACTGCCATCTCTTTGTCCACAGGCGATGAGAGGTACAAGAGCATGTGCGGTATGAGTCCAGTTGCTCACATGAAATGCATGGCTGCCGTCTCCTCGAGGAGATGTTACAGCATGGTCCCCTAGTTGGGAAGCTATGTGTTGGAGAGTCATAGGTTCTTAAATACAGGTGCTGCCTGTGCAAATTAAACAAGTGGGAAGAGTATGCTTTGAAGCACATCTTGAAACATCATTGGTAGCGCAGCCAAGATTCCTGTAGATGCCAAGTATATATAGACAGGGAAGGGGAGCCTTCCAGGCCAGCCTGTGTCCCCGCTGGTGCCTTGCCTGTGCTTCTGCAGCAGCCAGTGGCTGTTTTGCTGTGTGCACAGAGGTATATTGGTGGGTTTTGTGTCAATCGAGGAGAAACCAGGATGCAGTTGTGTCATATTATGATACTCTCGAAACCATGTTGTAACTGTGTTCCCTTCTGCTGTGTGTTCGTGGTACAACACAGTCGTGACTTTATGCTGAACTTCCAGTATGCTCATGGCAGGTGTTCTGCACAGGACAGAAAAATGTAAAAAGCTTTTGGAGGAGGAAGAGTCTGTCTACTGTAAAACTATTTAGACAAATGGTGCCTCCTCCCTCCGCCCCTTCTCTTCCAAGGGTTGGAGCTGGTATTTGTCAAGTAACTGGAGCAGTTCGACAGTGTCAAGTGTTCTTACACCCGAAGTTCACTGCTAATGAAATGACCTTTTGTAAAGAGCCTGGAAAATGTGTTCAATAGACAGTTAATAAAAAGATCACATTCGTTGAGATTAGAGTGTAGTTAATTTTGATGACACATATCTGTAAATCTATGTTAATTATAGAATACTTGATCACAGATGGTATTTTTTTTTTAGATTTGATTTAATTCCCCAATAGCAAACACACACCAACCTATTTTTGCTTGTCTGGGAGCAGGTAAACAGAAATGGTTTCAGAGAGGTGCTATGAGTGATCCAGTTGAAACTGGTGACAATTAAAATTCTTGGAGATTTTGAAAAGTTGTCTTTGGGTTAGCACCAGCAACAGGTTGGTTTTATAATGAAACTTTTCTCCCTTGACTGTGTGCCTGTATTCAGAGATGAGACAAAAACTGATCAAATAATTGCATGCTTGATAAAAGCAAGTTTTTTATTTATCCACTGAGAAAATAAACTGCTTGAGGGGAAAAAATGTTATATATTCAAAGTTACTAATTGAATGTGTGTGGTGAATCCTCAGTCTGTGTATTGCTCGTGACAAGATGTTTTCAAACATTCAGCAAGTAAAAGCTGAAGTGAATTGGCCAATTCTGTTAGTGAGGTGTCTGTATATCTAGTCTGTCAATGTTACAGTATTTTTATTTATTTTTCTTCCTCTCTCTATTGTCTGTTTCTGGTAGAATTCTACATAGGCTTTCCTCGAATTATTTTAAAAGGCAGGACACTTAAAGATTAGAAAACCCCTAGAATTTTTGCAAAGGTGAGTTATCTGCTTTGCATGAACTTAGTTTTATGACTATGAAAAGTCAGCTGAACATTTCAGTTTTGTGGTTTTCATTTGGAAAAAATGTGGCTTTTTAAAATAAAGCTTAAATTACAGTATTTGCAAAAATTTGAAAGAAAATTCGGACAAATCTTGCTTTGCCAGTTCTTACTCAAATAATAATTCAGATTTTAGTGTTCATCTTTATTCTGTGCACACTTTGTCATAATGGATTTCACTAGTAATTAACTGATTGGAAATTAAGTAGTAGACTTGTAATTGTTGATGAGGGGCTATGTAAAGCAAGGTATGATTTATAGGTCTGCAAGTTTCTTTTAATGTAAGTTCTCCCATGCGGAACTTACTTTAGGAGAGATGAAATACTTTGAAAGGAGTAATAGGAAGTAAATGTCATGAAAACTGATACTTTACATGGCTCTTTGTGGTTTTTTTTTTTTTTTTTAAATCATGTATATAGTAATAGGACAGAATTACACCACACTGCAAAATCATACCTCCTACCCTACTACCAGAAACTCAGGAGAGTTAATTGAATGGGGTATTCAGTCTGTAGTGCTGACAACTCTTAAGAGCTCATGTGGTGTTCTCCTGATGTGATTAATTTGTTAGAGAAATAATAGCTTGACAATGTTTCTTCTGTAGGAGAGCTACAGCCTCATTTTATCTGGTAAATTCTTTAACCTTCATAACTTTTTCCAAATATGTGGCATATGCAAAAGTGCTTTCATGTAGCGATTGGACTACTATTGCCCCCGCTCAAGAACTCCTTCTCATTTGCACTTATCTTTATTTGCTCTATTTATAAAACAAGGAGTTTCCAGCTTTTCCCCCTATTTCTTTTTGCCATTTCACAAGTTCTTTGAATTGGAACACATTAGAGTTGCTCAAACACCACTTTTTTATTTTTTCCTTAGTCCATAAAAATACACCAAATCCTTTACTACACTAGAAAGACAAACGAGTGCACACTGTATTTCCTTGAAGTTTTCCAAAGGTCATCCTGATCATGTCTGGCTTTGTTTTTAATTCTTAAAATACCTTTTAAAGAACTTTAGGTATTAAATATGTGTGGGTTTTTTTTTTTTTTTTTTTTTAAAAGGCCAAGTCACATTTGTAGTAGCAGTACTCCTGTTGGTCAGGAGTGTTTGGGTTTCGGGGTATTTCCTGGGAAGAACTGCCAATGCTGTTCCTGCTGCAGAGGAGGCTGTCTGGGAAGGTGGGCAGTGGGCACCAGGACCATCTGAATGTCATGGATGAAATTCCGTCGCTTCTGAAGGCAAGTGCTCTTGACTCTAAAAGTCTAGCATTACCGTCAAGGCCTTTTATTTGGTCTGGTCTAAAATATCATGGCTGTCCCTTACAGTATGCAGCTTCCCAAGCTCCGTGGGAAGGAGAGAAGCTGCCGGTGAGACTGGCCGTGATTACAGCTGTGCCCGCGTAACCCCCCAGAGCGGCTGCCCCCTGCTCCCTCCCGGGGCTGGGCACCCAGCAAGGGGTCCCTGGGCTAATGGAGCAGAGTGATGTCAAATGTCATGGCTTTGGCACCCGTAGAGGTGTGAGATACCATTGTGTCACCTTTGGGGCTGCTCAAGGAGCTGTGGCACCAGGGAGCACTAGCTGCCGTGTGTGTGAGCAGGACTAGCCCTAAGAAAGGACCCGCCTTCACTGCCACCCTGGGTCCTTGCCAGCCCAAACATGACATTTTTAGGGCAATGCTGTTTGTCTGCTTTTGCTGTTAGCATGTGCTTGAGTCGCTGGTTTTGGTTGTGACACTGTTTTCAACTCCTCGCCCTGGTGACTTTCATGCTCTTCAGCTCATCTCTGCCCGTGAGACTGACTCGCATTTTCTCTGCCCTTCATGGCTTAATTTTCCACATCCCTTCCACAGCTTTCCAAGGCAGGTGTCATTGTGCCAAGGCTTCCCAGGCCATTGATGTATTTGTCTCGTGAATTCATCTGCTGATTTCATCAGCTATGTTTTTCTCTTTGTTCATATTGTTGGTAAGACACCATTTTGTTCTGCTTGTGTTGGGCTGAGATATTTTTCTGCTCCTGAGTTGTCTTCCCCCAAGTTTCAACTTTCAGCTGTTGAAAGCGTAGACTCTGGAAAGTCTCATTAGAGCATAGCAGTTCGAAAAATAGTTCCTGAAGTCCATTTACAAGCCAGCAGTCATGTCCTAGTAGAGTCAAGCAGTTAATCCACAGCAAGGGAAAGTTCATATAATACAGCCATGATCTGCATTAGCTTCATTTAGAGTGTAGTTCATGAAAAATGTATCAGTGTCATTTATCTAAGTATTAGAACATGCTTGAGTGTTTGGGGTTTTTTCAGGCACTATTTAGTCTTGCTGTATTTTTTTTTTCCTGTGGTTTTTCTAGACAGAAATATGTACACACCCTTGAGTTTACTTGCTTGTAAATATGTCTTGATTTTTCCACACAACCTGCAAGCTAATAGCTCTTGCTGGGTTCTTGACTGTTTAGAAGCACCACCCAAAGTGTATAAAATAAAGTTCTTCCCACACAGAAGTCCCAAGGCAGTGTGCATGTGGATCTGGAGGCAGCTCTGCCAGTTGTGGTGTGTAGACTGGACCCAAGTAAGTTAACTGGTATTTCTGTGTCAGAGAGAAGTTGCAGGTGTTCCTGTTGGGTTGATTTGTAGGTCAGGGTGACATGTCAGTGGAGAGTGAACAGTCTCACTTCTGCTACTATAGCATGCATTTGCTTCCTCGTGAGCTGAGGCAACGGCTTTGGCACATGCCAAACCCTTCGGTCTCAGCTCTGTGCAGTTCCAGAATTTACTTTTCAGTCTCCTCCTCCCAGTCCAGTTGGGATGCTCTCAAACACATCTCATCTCAGCAACCTTTTCACTCCTTCAGTTTTTCATTAAACCACCAGAATAGCATGGCTGTGCTACCACAGTAGATTTTGTTTTGCTCTGACAGTTGTCTGAAAAAAATCTCTGTACAAACACACCTGATAGTATTTCAGCCAACAAGGGCACTGAAAGCTACTGAAGCATGAGCTCGTTTTTTGAAAGTCGCGTGACTGTAACTCAAAGTGAGGGTGTTCAGGGGCTGCATGCAGCCTGATAACGTGTAAGAGCGGTCAGAACTGCGCTCTTTTTCTGAAAAATGAAGGTAATGCATTTTTGAAGCTGTATTAACCCTTCTGTCGAGTTTATGCCAAAATAAATTGATATGCAGCTCTGTAAGGGCTTCAGGCTGAAGGATGCAAGGCTGTGTCCTGGGTTTGGCTGGGATAGAGTCAGTTTTCATAAGAAGCTGGGAGGGGGAACAGCCAGGACAGCTGACCTGAACTAGCCAAGAGGATATTCGATACTGTATGACGCCATAACCAGTATACAACTGGGTGAGCAGGCAGCCACGTGGTGCTTAGTTGCTGGCTGGGCCTGAACCATGGCAGACCATCACTGTAAAAATGCCTTTGTTCCTTGTGGTACTGGAGCTCCCCACAGTCAATTACTGCAGGTACTTGGAAGTTAAAACTAGAGAAATGTTCCGCCAGCACCCCAAAGCTGTGTGCACAGGCTGTAGTGACTGTCTCATTTGAAGGTGATGCTGTTGTGTTCGGTTTGCCTGGTGCAGACTGCGCCGCGGGTCCATGCTGTGTATCTTGGCTTGCAAACGGGGAAGAATGATGCTGAGTTCTTTCTCTGCTCACAACACTTCTTTGCTTGCAGTTGTTTTTGCACACTTTATTTCAGCCCTGCGAAGCCTGGAACAGATTATGTTGGCGAGAAAAATACTCTGCTCTGTCAAGTATTACAACCTTCTTGTGGTATCAGCGAGTCATCTTGAGGAGGAGGCTAAAATTAATCCTAGCACTATTTTGTCTGACGTCCTCATCTGGAAACTCAAAGCCAATGCAAATTGCAGAGAGGAGGTCACATGAAGATATCAGATGATTACAAGCTATTTAACTTGGTTGCCTTTTCAGCTCCTCAGAATATACAAGGAAAGTGGATAATGAATCCAAACAAAGGCATGCAGGAAAGAGTTTCTTTTTGCAGCAAGAGAAACCTATATAGCTTATGGTTGACTGACTTAAAAAAAAATGAAAAAAAAAAAATTCAGGGGGCAGGGAGGTGTGTCTTTATATGCCGCTGGCATAAGTATGAATTCCGCCACTGTCTCTATGGACGAGATTATTTCAGAGCTGGTACTCCTGAATTCCTGTGGAATGTGTTCGCGCTGCTTCAGCCAAGTGAGAGTTTACTGAAAGAGTGTCTGTTGAGCTGACTTACATGAAATGGCTTTAGCAGGTGTGTTTGTGCCAGGCTAAAATTCAGGTGTTTGCTTTCAGAGGAGAGGATGCTATGGGAGAAAATGCCACGCTTGGCAAACACGAGGAGATTCCGATCGTAGTTTCTAGTGTGCAAATAGAAAGAGGCTGCAGCTACAAGATCAGTCTCGGTTGTGCTTTGGGCCGTGAGTGCATTTGGACCAGGATCTTACAAGGCTCCTGAGCATAATCTGTGTAGACACCATTGTCCAGGTGCTGCAGGAGCACTCCTATCAGCACAGGCTCTGAGCAGCTCGGGAGGAGCTGGAGTGTGAGAGGGCATGGGAGGAGAGCAGAGGGCTTGGTGCGGGTGAGGTAGTATCTGGCATTAATTCAAGGAAGTATTTAAGCATATGTCTAGCTCAGCACGTGAGTAGGTCCCCCGAAGAAAATTGGACTGTGCACTTGCCTGAAATAGCAGAGAGGGCAGACTTTTTGTTTTATCTCTTTTTGGTCGTTTTTTGTGGAACTGGAACCTTTGGGACCTTCAGTGTGTGTAATCGGGAGCAGAGCAGGCAGGAGTGCAGTGCAGTCGTGGCACTCAAACCGCTTCAGAGCGATTTGAAGCTCTGCCTGCAACCAGGAGCTGCTGCTGGCATTGCGGTGCGGGAGTGCCTCGTGCTCGTGAATGCTGAAACAACTCTGGCAACTCCTGAAGCTGGCTTTTCCCAGGGACTGAAGGTGCAAGAAGTTTGAGGAAAGTTTGATGAAAAGATGAACGTAAACAAACTGCAGGATGTTTGTATGTGTTTTATATTGTGTGTGGTTGCTGAGGAGCAGATTACAATGGCTCTAAGGTCCATGGGGAGCTTCTGGATTTTTCAGCACGCACAGTGATCAACACGCAGCATAAACCTGACATGGTGAAGTTATCAGGGGATCTTGCCTTCAGGATTTTCATGCCCTCTGGATCTCCAAGGCAGCCTGTGAACTGTTAAGCAGAAAGGCTTAAGTGAAGTGACTTGCAGGGAATGCATGGTAAATGCCCTTGGAACGCTTAGTACAAGAGAAATGGATGCTCTTGAAAATCCATTTTCATGCAAGAAAAGACGTAATGCTGTTATTTAAAAAACAAACACCAGCCTTCCCAGTTTGATAGCAATGAAAATCACAACGTGGTATGAGGAAGGGAATGGAAAATCAGAACTGGTGACAAATTGTTGGGGGCTATCAAGCTCTAGAGGCACTTTCAATGGTGTTGATGGTCTGTAATGACAGAGATACTGGGGCAACGCTGTTGCATTTCTTGCACATAAGATTTGGTTATGGGTAATGACGGTGGGAAACTGAAGTACTGTGGCTGAGTACAGGCCACTCAATGTCATCGTGGTAAATGTGTTTTTTAGCAATGCTGACTAGGTAATGTTTTAATAAATGACAGTCACACACCAGGCTAGAGACCAACCAGCTCCTCAAGTGTTAAATCCCCTCAGATCTCCATTAACTTTGAGGTTAAGAATAACCTTCCTGGCTGTGGTACCCAAGCTCTTAGCTTCCTGAGTAAACTGTAGAGCAGTGGTGTCACTGTACTTAGGCCAAAATATTAGTCTATCTAGGGAACTAAAGTTCTTTGGTTATTTTTGTTGGTTCTTTTTAATTAAAAAACCTGCACGGATTCAGATGAATACATCACATCACCCAGGTTAATTGCAATGTGTGGACATGTACATGTTTACATATGATTCTCTTTGGGATTAATGGTAGAGCTACAGTCTTGTCAAGTGTACTTAGAGGTAAATATGTATTCGCTAAAGCTTCTGCATATATTGGAGATGTTATAAGGTTATTTATGCTAATGAATGGGATCATAGAATGGTAGAAGGCTTTGGGTTGGAAAGAACCTTCAAAGGTCATCTAGTCCAACCCCTCTGCAGTGAGCAGGGACATCTTCAACTAGAGCGGGTTGCTCAGAGCCCTGTCCAGCCTGACCTGGAATGTTTCCAGGGATGGGGCATCTACCACCTCTCTGGGCAACCTGGGCCAGTATTTCACCACCCTTATCGTAAAAAATTTCTTAGTTATATCTATTCTAATTCTCCCTCTTTTAGTTTAAAACCATCATCCCTTGTCCTGTCACACCAGGCCTTGCTAAAAAGAATGTCCCCATCTTTATTACAGACTCCTTTAAGTACTGAAAGGCCGCAATAAGGTCTCCCTGGAGCCTTCTCTTCTCCTGGCTGAACAACCCCAGCTCTCTGTCTGTCCTCACAGCAGAGCTGCTCCAGCCCTCTGGTCATTACTGATTTGATATGGCCTTTTCCCTTCTATACATCAACTTCACTGAATCGGAAGCTGTTGAAATCCAGCCATCGCTGTAAAAAGACCCTATTGCTGGCATGAATCATTTATCCCATGAATGCCTTATCTGTAAAATTCGACATTTGAAATGGTGTAATTGTAGGTAATGATGGTAATCACCTTTGATTAAGATTGCATATTGTTTAATGAACTCTTACTAGCAGGCTTGGATCTATGTTTCAAAGTACAGAACTAATAGTGAAGCATTAGGGATTGTTCCAAAGTGGCTGTTAACAGAAGGCACAGGTACTTGCACCTGCATAGAGATGCTATATTGTACTGCCTTGTTCTTGCAAATCGTATTTTAAACATGATTTTTGAACTTGAAAGTGCTTGGATTGACAGTCTCCTTGAACAAAGTTTCTCTTGAAACTCCTACAATACTGGCAGGACAACGCAGGTCTGCCACTGCCCACATCCTTATTAGCAGAGTATGGGAGGGAGGATAATCCAGTTTCTTTTTTCAATAGAGTCTCTGACCTCCCTCTTGAGTTTCTAATCAACATCCTGTTAGCAGTGGTGTTCTGGGGAGATTGTATTTCTCATTTTAGTTCTTAGTGCAGTGATGTTTATCCCCATTCGTGTTGGCCACTGAAGGCGTTATGGACAAAGGCTTAGCAGCCCTGCGGGCGTGAGGTGCAGTGGAGCAGGGGACCAGCAGCCAGAGGCTCCACGTGCCGTTATCCAGGAGACTTTTTAATACACCTGCAATTTCCCTTGCAGATTATCTTCATTCTATCCCCTGTATACAGTAAAGTACCGTTGTACCAGCCAGTTTGAGTTAGTGAGTTCTGTGCCACTGTGTTCATCTGTTAAACTCAGCCTTGGTGCTGATTTCTCCTCTGCTTTCGGGTTACTACTAATCCCGTGCTTGCTGAATTTGTGGCGTACCCTTGCTCTGTAGCTGCGTGAACGAAACCGTGCCAAACAAGGAGTATATGTCTGCAGATGGTGTTCTCAAACTGGTTTACTACGGGTGCTCTGTTTCTCCGTGGTAAGCATTGTATTACATGTGACATGATGATTATTTAATGATACACTACTATTAGCTCATCCAGTTTAATTTTATGACTTGATTTATGTAGGCCTACTTAATGTATTTAGTAAGACTGATATTTATATCATGCTTTTCATCCAGGATCGCTGAAACGCAGTCACCTTTCCTTTCAAGTGCAGCAGCTACTAACAGCACATAAGCAGATTAGTAAAAATGCTGAACAGGAGTGGCATCGTTCCTCCAGAGATCTCAAAGTGCACCATGAAGGTTGCTATTTATTTGCTTCCTTACCTGTAAACAGATGTGAGACGCAAAATGGGTGAATAATGTTGAGAGTTGTGCTCGGAAAAGGATCAGAGACCCCCATTCTATTTACCTGGTTCTCTTATGGCTTCAGGAGAGACTGTGGAAAGATTAGCTGAAATCCTGGAAGAAACTCGACGCAGGCAGAATAGTCTTATGCATGTTCTAGCATATGGGACAGTGTATTGACAAAGGCAGTGTTGTGGAATTGCCGTGAGAGTTGTACAGGCTGATGTGATCAGGAGTGTAGCTTTCTCTAATCCAAAGGAAATGTTCAGATGAATAATGTTCTTGTTACGTGGAGTTTCTCAGACTGTTCTGTGATTTCTGATTGTGGAACAGTAATGTTTCTGCTTATAAATAAATCCGTGTTCCTTCAATGAGAAGAATTCAGTAACTAACTGAATTCAGTGCTTGAATGCTGCAGTGCTGCAGTAGTGCAGTACTGGGCATAAATAACTGGTAGCCTTAGTGGCTAAGCGCTGGCAGCTATTACCATTACCGAGTGGGTTCTGTACTGTTTGTGGCTCTTCAGGACTGGCTTGGATTGTGATCTTTGCTTGTTTCATCTGTTGCACCACTTAATCTCCCAAAGCTGTTTTTCTGTCCTGGATGATTCCCTTCGACAGCAGCGTGCTGAGCAGCGGCTTGTGGTTTTTTACATAGGCTCAGGAAGCAGAAAAGAGGGAGGAGAGATGGGGATTTGAAATCTTTCATCTACACTAAGCCATTGTGAATTTAGGATCTAGGGCAGAGTGTTAAAAAGAATTAATCATTAATGAGCCAATAAAGAGTATTAAAAGACAAATTGGCTGAACCTTCCCGGCCTTTTTAATTTCCTTCTCTAGAAACAAAGTATAGAATGCCAGATGATAAATAGCTCCAGTCCAGCCATTTTTGCAGGATTAACATCGTAAAACCTCAAATAATAAAAGCATCCACTTTTTAGTGCGCTAACCAAATAAAAGCCTTTTCTGCTGTGCCTGTTTCATGTACGCAGAAGCAGTCTCGAATGAACACCTGCCTTCAGAGCAGTCTGCCATGCGAACTCCTGCTTTTTCTTCCTCTTCTCCTGCTGTGCTCCCCAGGAAATTGGTTAGTGGGCTAGGATTTCCAGTAGCAGTTTCTGCCAGTGGTCAGGTACCTGTACCTTTAACTCTGCCTCTACCAGGGTGGATTTAATTCTCTCTGTCCCCACTGCAGCCTATTTACCGGCATGCCTTGTCCCTCCTGCAGGCAAGGCTGTCCTCCAGCTCTGCCAAGGAGCTCTCTTGCCACTGCCTGGGCACTGCTGTGCCAGGTTCATGCTACCACCACCCAATGGGATTTTGGTGCAGGTGGCTGCGAAGTGCAGCAGTTTTTAGCGTGGGAAAGCAGGAGGTGTTGCAGTGATTATCCACCAGACCAAGCTGAGCAGAGTGTGGCCTTTCAAAGCAACCAGTTATGGTATCTGTGGCTGGATCCTGCTCTCAGCAGCAATTCAGATGCAGTGGTGAATGGTGCCCACTTCCATGACTATTAATGAGTTATGACTTTGGGTGTTAAAAGTAGGAAAGAGAAATTAAAGTGATTGTGCTGTTTTAATCTCTGGTGAATTCATCATGATACTTCAGAGAAAATCAAAGGATTGAATGCATAGTGTCTTTATTTGAAAGTTTCTCTTTTGATACCGATCTAATTTTAAATGCCGTCCTCGCCAACGTACAAAGCTGGATCGACATGCTTAAATGTCTGGTCCTGTGAATTAACTGTTGAGTGTTCTGGATTAAGATGGTGTAGAACCTGCAGTTAAAAGTGCAGTGGGTCCAGTGCCTGAACTGAATGTGAAAAGCATTTGAAGACTGTCGTGGTAATCAGAATATTTGGGTTGGGTTTAACACTTGAATTGCTTAGCCAGGTTATGAAAATATTTCTGGCTTCTTTTTTCTTCCTAACTGGAAATACATCCATCAGGAATTCAGGTATCAGCCCCTTGGCAGGGGGCTATAGGATTTTGCCAATATGGAGGTCCGTTGGCAACTCTGTAATAGCTGGAGAGCCGTGTATGACCTGCGGTAACACAAAGCTGCTGAGAGCGATCTTTGCCTCTAGCATGCAGGAGCAGCTCCTGGAGCTCACGCGCTCCAGACTGCAGTCAGAGGCAGGTAAAATTTTAAACCTGACAAACGTGAGTTCTCTGTGGGTCATTCAGGCATCATGAACATGGGAGGTTCATGAATACCTATCTCAGAACATCATTTGGCAGAAAGAATAAATTTGAATTCTTGCTGGCTTGCTTTGTATCTAGCAAAACTGTGGGGAAAAACATAATGCAGGTTGTAGCTGTCTTCTTCCTCCTCCCAGACCACCTGAGCTCCCGCAGATTTCTCAGAGAGAGACTGGCGCTTTTCTCTGTCGCTCAGAGTCAGAAAAGACAAAATAGCTCTTTTCCTCCCTTTTGCCCTGGAAAATTTCCATCATTATCTGCAAGAATCTCACTACTGTTGCTTCCCACTTAGGAACAGAACAATTCTAACATTGTGATAAATTAGTGCCTCTGTGACATGGGGCGCAGTTGATGAAATACGAATGTTTTGCATTTGGCTGTTTTGTTTTTCTAGTTGTCTTTGGTAGGAAGGTCTACTTCATAGTCCTTAAAGCAGTTTGATGGGTCCTGGTAAGAGCCATGTTCTAGAGCTCAGCTAATTTAGTCAGCGGATACTTGTGATAAATTAGTGTCTCTAGTGACACATCATGTGCCCTTCAAGCAAAGGGCGCTTTTTCTCCTTTGCAGTTGATTGGGAGCACGGAGGACTGCTCTAGCACCGGCTCGGTTGATTGCGCTCGCAGAAGACATGAGCCTCCAAGGTGAACGGCTGCCGAGGTAGTATCTGGTGTTCTCTGAGACTGAACTTGCTCAGGTGAAGAAACAATTTGAAAAGCTGAAGTGAAACACTCACTGGATTGCAGTGATGCATGTCAGAGTTAATCAGCAAATCCTGATGTTCTTCCGAGTTCTGCGTGTTCTTATCAAAGTTTGGGGAAGTATGTTTAAGTGCAAATAGATCAAGCTTTTATGGTAGGAGTTGATCTCTTGCCTTCTGAAGGTGCATGTGCCACAAGGGATAAAGAACGGGAATAAGTTGGAACTAAAACGCACTTCTGAACCATGTTCAATAATCTTGTTGAGAGACAGACAGACGGAAGCTGTAGGCCTGCAGTTTGAAATGCATTTGCTATTACGTTTCAAATGTATGTTAATCCCTCCCTGTGTGGCTATTCTTCCATCCAAATTATAAACTGAGCTCAAAGCTTTCATCATGATGATGCTGATGATGGCAATGCCAACATATAAAGGAAAGGATGAACAATGGCAATGCTAGAGACTCTGTTGGATTCTGTTCTATTACTGCTTATTACTTGTGGGATTTAAAGTGTAATGACTGAACATCACTAACTGGTAATAGAGTATATCGTTCAAATCCTCATTTTTCAGGTCTTGGGGCCTCTTGGGGTGAAGGGCTGGACTATGTGTATATACAACGTCTTTGGTGCTGTTATATCTGGTATTTTAAAAAAAAAGGAAAGTTGTTCTCATATCGCAGGATTGGGGAAGGCCTTTTAAAGTGATGCGGTAGTGTAAGTCAGAGGCTGAAAAAAGATGCTACGCTCACAGTTGTGACTGCTACGGGGAAGCGTTACTTGGGATTTATGCAGTGTGTCTGAAAAACCATGAGACTGGAGTGCTTGAGGGAGGCTTCCCTGTGAATAGCAGCCTCGTGTCAGTAATCTGGAAAGTTGTAGGCATGTACCACACCATCAAACACAGTGTTACCTCTGTTCTGGTTTTGAAACTACCCAGGAAACTGGTGTTTCATGGAGGCTCTTAGGGTGAGTTATCTAATTGTAATTTTTTTGCTTGGAGATGATGCTGTGTTACTGCTGTATGACAAAGACACAAACATTTTGTATTAGGAAGTGGTCCTGAAGTGGTGGGAATGCTGCCTGAGCACAGTGGCCGTGCAAGCTGAGGAGTTTGGTATCCCTCATGCCTACTTTACTTCTCTATGTTTTTCTCCCAAATTTTCCTTATGTGAGGAGTTTCCAAGAAGGTACTATGGTCTGTTGTGTTATTTCCAGCTAGTTTCCTAACAACTCTGCAGTTAAAGTTAATCAACATATGCATACAATAAACCTACCAGTAATTCTATGTAATCATGAGGAAAATGTTTCTACAACCTGGCCACGTGCAGTACTCATAAATTAGCTCAGAACATATCACCCCCCTTCATCTTCACAGGGGAATTTTCTGCAAAGCTGTTAGTGACTTAAAGGAGCCCGTTTGGCTTAGAAAAGATACGGTTTTCAAACCTTTAATTTCCATCTTCTTTACACTGGGAGACTGCAGAGGCAAGCTGCTAATAGACCGAGTCCACGTTTATGAATTAGGTCTGGGTTCTTTTTGACTAAAAAAAGCTCAGGAAAAAGAAAACATTTAGACGTACCGTTGTGTATTTCATCTACTTCACAAACTTATTTATCTTCCTGTGAGAATTGCTGATTCAAGCCACTCTTCTGAGTTTGAGGCTGTGGGTGTGCTTGAAGCACAGTTAATGCTCTGTACCTCTGGGTGCAGCGTGGCCTGTGGAGTGCTGCCTGATGGAGGTCTTCTCAGCATCCCTGTGGCTATTGTAACATGATTAATTTGAATTTAATTTAAAAGAGAAAATAGCAAGGGATTTGGAGGTCGACGCATCTGGTTCTCCAAGCTCTTCCCAGGAGATAAAGCCAAGATAAAGCTAACGGGATGGAGGCTTGAATGCCAAGAGCAGCAGTGTGACTTCTCCTGGCTTTTGCAAGCTGTATGAAGCACAGAGTGTTTTCACTGAGCCCTTTTACAGAGGGTTCACTCCTTACTTTTTTACAGATTGGGTTTCACTCCTTTGCACTAGCCACATCTTAGACTGTGTAAAACCTGAAGCACTCACCAAAAGATTGGGAGTGTTTAGACTTGTGGTCTGCTTGGCACCTTCCTCACACAGAGACAGTGGTTAGCATCCCAGAACCTAAAGATATGTGGTGAAGGGTGACGCAACAACCCCCTGCAATGTCACAGGCTTGGGGGAGAGTGGCTGGAAAGCTGTACAGCAGAAAAAGGACCTGGGGGTGCTGGTTGACAGCTGACTGAAGATAAGCCAGCAGTATGCCCAGGTGGCCAAGAAGGCCAACGGCATCCTGGCTTGTATCAGCAATAGTGTGACCAGCAGGAGGAGGGAAAGTGATTGTCCCCCTGTACTGGGCACTGGTGAGGCCACACCTCGAATACTATGTCCAGTTTTGGGCCCCTCACTCCAGGAAGGACATTGAAGTGCTTGAGCTGTTCAGAGAAGAGCAGCTCTGAAGTTGCCTTTACCAAGCTGGAGAAGGGTCTGGAGAGCAAGTCCTATGAGGAGCGGCTGAGGGACCTGGGGATGTTTAGGCTGGAGAAAACAAGGCTGAGGGGAGACCTTCTCGCTCTCTACCACTGCCTGAAAGGAGGTTGTAGTGAGATGGCGATCAGTCTCTTCTCCCATGTGACAACTGACAAGACTAGAGGAAATGGCCTCAAGTTGTGCCAGAGGAGGTTTAGGTTGGATATTAGGAAAAACTTCTTTACAGAAAGGGTTGTAAAGCACTGGAACAGGCTGCCCAGGGAGGTGGTGGAGTCCCCATCCCTGGAAGTGTTTAGAAGACGTGTAGATGTGGCACTGACGGATGTGGTTTAGGGACCCTGGCAGTGCAGGGTGAATGGTTGGACTTGATGATGTTAAAGGTCTCTTCCAACCAGATGACTCTGTGACAGTGGGTGGCTTCAGGAGCTGCCTGTCTGTAGTGTTACCAAGGTGTTTTGTGTGAGGTGGAAAGCACAGCAGTTTGTAAGGGGTTAACAGGCTCCTGTGTTTGGTAATTTGGGGAAGAGTGCAAGAGGAAAGCACAGCTGAGTAAAGGGCAGCTAAGGAGAAAGGTGAGCCTCTTGTCTTATGGCTGGCTGATGCTGGCAGTGTCTGCTGAGACTGCAGTTGAATGGTTTTTTGGAGATTTGCTTTTGTTTTGTAACCATTTTGTGGCTAATGCAGCAAGCTGAGGAAATGAGCTGGATGCGGACTGACGCTGTTCGCCTCCTCGGCTGGCAGAGCTGCCTGCCCACGTAACATGCAGGCACCGCTCTGTCACCTCATCTGCCTGGACCCGGGCATTGTCTCTCACAGAAAAATAATACAGCGAAATATGACACTTCTTCATGCCTAAACAGCAAGAAGGTAATTTCTATATGGTGAGCTTGGCCAAAGGAGGAAACTACTTTAATTTTTTTTTCCCTCTCATCTTACACTTGTGTTGTTGGGGATGGAGCCTGCATTGTGTAAGCTCTCAGCTGAGAAAAGATTTGGCATCATGTGAGTCAAGTGCCTTTGTTCAAAGGATTGCAGTTTGCATACTCAACGAAAAGTCTTTCTTCTATTTGGACAAGATCAGTGAAAACTTCTTGAATTGCCACCTTCTCAGCCTTTTAAAAAGCTTTTTATAAAAAGAACTTGTCAAGCTATCGAGGGGGGAAAAAAACCAGCAGGTAGAGCATGCAACAAAATATAAAGAAGTAAAAAATAACTTCAAAAGCTGTGTGTGAAATTTTCAGTCTTTGAGCATCTTTTTCATTATTTATGTGATGGGAAGTCTATTTTTTTCCCCCCCTCTCCCCTCCTCCTACCCCCGCTGGATCTGTGGGGGGAAAAAAAGATGAAAAGTTGATTCTGAAGAGTAAATTATTAATTATGTTCCTTTTTGAGCTTTGTGTAACGGATCACAAAATAAAACTAAGAAAATAATAAAATAGAGCATTTTTTCCCACCTGTTTTGGTTGGAGGATGCATGGGTGGAATTTGCCGTTTCTGGTGACACATAGGAAATGAAAACACGTTCAAGAAATTTCTGTAGAAGCCTTTAAGAAAATACTGTTCACTAGTAAGATTTGCGATGAACTGAGATGCTTTTGACTGGACCCCAAAATTCTTTTCTATATAACTGCTTCTAGGGGCTCCAGTGAGTCTGGAGTTTCAGCTGTTGGTTTTCACCCTAAATTAAGAACTGAGGTTTGGAAGGAAAAGGCTAGACCTTGAGGTCCAGGTTGGTGCAGCTCTCGAGCAATGTCTACTTCAGAAAGGTCACGCAGCATCTGTTGCTCTTGCTCCTTGGCTTGGTAATGTACTCAAGCCTTCCCATCACCTAGAAGTAAGCTGAGGACACAACTATAAGTAGGATGAAGTAGCTTCTGAGGTTATTTTGAAATTTATGTTGATTTAGCCATTTTCGATTTCAAAAAAGTTTAAAAAGACATCCCAACAGTTCTGAAATGGAAGTGTTTGGTTTCAGTACATGGGATGAGCAGAGGTATCCTTACAGAGCAGTTTGATATTAAAATGTTTCCTATTGTGGCATATTTGTTTCTTTGCTGCAGTTCCGGAAATTAAGCCGTGTCCAGAGGAGACCCCTACGTGGTTTCTGTAATGCTCCAAAGTTGGGTAAATCTATGTGATTTGGTCAGAGGAAAAGGCATGTGCACTGTGACAGCCAAAGCGTCTGCAGCAAGAGAAGTCATGGTGCCTTGAACTGGTTGCCGTTCAGTAACACCTTGATAGCAGTAAGAAAGCAACGTGGTACAGTCTGAATTGATTCAACCCCAAATGTCTTAGGACTGTCAAAAAGTATTCTCATATAGCAGGAAATAATTTGCTTAATTCCCTTCCCTGAGCAGTAGCATTTGAGGGAATTTTCCTAGCTGAAAAGTTAGAAATCTGTTTTCTTTCAGGAAAATCATGGGTATTCTCCACACCCCCATCTTTTCTTTGACACCTGCAGTTTCTGGTGTGGAGCTGGAAATTGTCTTCTGGTCATGCCTTCTGCTCTGGATCCTGACGGACTTCTCACCTTTGTGTAATTTTCCTGTGATGTAACTTGGAGCAGCCCTAACAATATGTGTAAAAGAAGCACTTTTGTTTCCTTTTTCTTCTTATGTTGGAGTTAACTGAGCTGGAGGACTGGGTTTGGGTTTTTATTTATGTAGCTCTCTGAATGAAATACTTGCAATGTGCCGCTGCCAGGCTTCACACTATATTATATATGTGTTGCTGCCGGCATGATGAGTTGCTTCTCGTCAGGCTGCTGAATGTTCCTTGATCATTCATTGTCATTGCATCTGCGGACAGACACGCACAGAAATCAAACCCATCGTGTGTGGATTTTTTTTCTTAAGAAATTCTCTCAGATTCACTAATTATTCCTTCTGTTTCTTCATGCTCTTACATTTCTCGCATTTTTGCTTATGATTGAAAAATGAATTCCAACATTTAAGTGCAATGCAAAAACTCCGTGGACAGAGTGAGGGTGGGAGGATGCTTGATCAGTGCACTTGTATACAAGTCACAGATGTGACTTGTCTGATGATGCAAAAGAGTGGTAAGCAAAACAGCAATTCCATCACTGGCTGAGTCATCTGTGCCTTAGATATGTCAACTTCTTCCTAAAGTGTTCAAAATGGAAGGTAAGCTCTAAAGATGGATTAAAACTCTCTTCTCTTTGTTTTGGTTCCAAAGGTTATCATTGCTAATCCCGTCCTTTTCTATTTTGCCAGCTATCAAGTGGTTCAAAAGATTATTTGAATTCATTTCAGTTTTGCTGTTGTACTTTAGACGCTTCCTGAGTAATATAGTATTTGACAGGGCTTGAAGTGAAACCTTATTCTGTAAATAACCTTCCAGTCTTAGTAAAGTGAAGGACAAACTCCACAGGCGATTGTGTTGAAAAGTTTTTTGCCTTGTCCCCTACCCTTCTGTCAACCCATGAACGTACAGCTGAACTATCCCTGCTCTGCAAAACAGGTATCATGGCAGCTCAGGAGATGAGAAGAAATTGTGTCATGAGCTTCACTTCCATTCTGGGCTGTGTATTTCCTTTCCTTGGGAATCACTTAGGACCCAATCCCACAAATCTGCTGTGACATGAACATTTACCTTGAGAGCTGAGAGGGAGAATTGTTCACAGGTGTGAAGATCTGCTACAGCAAGTCTTTATTTACTTTCTATTTCCCATCCTCATGACACACCAAGTAGCTGTGTTTTCGTAAGAGGAAAATGCAAGGTCCCTGTTGTCAGTGATCTTTCAAAGAATGCGAGTGCAATTGTGCACAGCCTGTGGATATTTGCTGTGATACCTACCAGGAGTAAACATTTGTTGGATTATTTTTAATATGTTCTCAGTAGACCTTACTTTGCATTCACCTACATTCATATGTAGCCCCTGAGGTCTTCACCAAGGGTGCAGATGTTGCTATTCTTATTTGTTCTTTCCACCCTGGGCTTGCACAGCTGGCAGGGCAGTGTGGCACCAGCCGGCCATGGCTTTGGGTTTGTCTTTGCTATGTGTTCTTGACTGGTCAGTCCCAGTTGCTCCTTCCTGGTGCACCATCTCCTGCCCCCTTCGCTCCCTGCAGCTTGATTCTCGTTTCCTTCCTGAATCCAAAACATGTTTTTCCTCATTCTTCAGCACATCCACCTTCAGCTGCTCCCTCACCTTTATGAAGCTGTTGCCACTTTATTTATTGCTTGTTTGTAAAGCAACTGGACTCATGCTGAACTGTGAAATGATTTCTCCTTCCTTACAGTCACAGTCTGTAATATGTCACGTCTTTGAGGCAGAATCGTGCTCTAGATCAGGGAATTTTTAATATTGTGCTCCTGTCTGGAGTTTTGCTGGGAGTAAATCTCAAATTCTCACTGACATCATCTACCAAAACACCCCTAGCTCAGAGTGTGCAGAAGTTGTCACAGTGTTAATCATGCTGTACCAAGTTCAGTGGGGGTCACAGTGCATGTAAACTCTATCTGGTCAACTCGTTCTTTCACTGCTGTGGCTTCTGCTAACGATAGGTGCTGGCATGCTGCAGCCACTTGTGTTTCCAGCAGACCCAGTGTGCAGCAGCTGCCCCTCGTTGGGCATGGAAAGGATGGAATAAGAGATTACAGCATGGATTTGTATCAGTCAGCAACAAGGGCAGCACAGAGTCTACCACATCATACCCTGGGCAAAGAAGCTGTTTGGTAAAGCTGTGTATAAGGAATGACACATTATTCATTTCCCCAGCCTAGTTAGTCCCTGGAAAATCGCTATGACTGGTGATGGTATTCCTAAATGCAAAAGAATCTGAACAGAAAGGAAAATACTTCCCTTAACACAGAAACCCCTAAGATTGTTTAAAACAACCGAGCAGCCAAAAGGCAGGGGAAAAATGCAGAAAAATCCAGAACACGCAGCTCTTCCCTGACCCTGACAGGGCAATGAGGTTTTCTGTCTTGCTCTTTACTTAACCCATGTAAAGAATTATGAGAGAAATTAGTAAGGAAGCTGCTGACACCCCTTGGCTGCCTTTTAGTCTCTGTACCTGTGATGGGAGGGCAAAGTGTTACTGGGGCATTGAGGAGGCTGGTTAATTGGCTGAGGTGGAGCCTGGAGTCTGCTAGCTCTTGGAGCAGTGTGAGGTAAGCGTTCTGCTGCCTGCTTCGGGGTGTCTGGAGGTCACTGAAATACAGATGAGCATTGAATAAGATGTTATAAGGTGAGAGAACAACCAAAAGCATCGAGACTGCTTCCCGTAGTCAGCTGTGCTGGTGTTTTAGTTGCCAAGTTGGTGTCCCATTGGAGCTGAGGAGCTCCATAACCTCAGGATTGCTGTCTTCCCTGTGCAGAAAGGCCGGCTGCTATTTCTCCCTGAGTGGAGCTTTGTCTTCTGCTTTTTTGGCTGCTCTGAAGCCATCTGGAGGTGTCAGCTTGCTCATGCTTGCTTGCCAAGCCATGTTTCATGCAGAGACCAGGTAACACCTGCGAACCCTTCTCTGTGTAAACTATCACTTGAAGTGTTGATGTTTGCCTGCGATGGGCTAAATGGTTTGTGTTGTGCCTGCCCCAGGAGCTTGTCTTTCCAGGTTACATGACAGCGTACGCTGACTCTCAAATCCTCTGGGCTTGGCACCTTGGACTCATGGGGAGGAGACTGGCAGCCAGAGCTCCTTAACAAACTGTCCCAAAGCACTGACTCCAAATCTGTCAGGGTCTGCTGGAGACCAGAGATCCTGTAATTTTTGGACAAAATGAGAAGCTACCTTATTGTCTCAAGTTGTAATTTAAGGATGACAATGTGGTTTTAAGTAGACAAAGGATTGCTGAGACTACATGTGATAGTGATGGGGGTCGTACACGTATGGGTGAGTCCTCTGAGAAATCTGTTTCATCCCTTAGCTGTTCTCGTAGGTGATGTGCTTTTAGATGGGCCAAAGGGGAAGGGAGGTAGAAAACCACAGGATTTAGAATACATATTGCAGTGTGGTGTAAGAAAGTATCAAAACAATGTGTGAGTTTGTGTAGTAATAGAAAATTTACCTTATGTTTTGGTGCAATACAAGAGGCTTCATGAGTCTCTTGAGAGATTAGAGCCTGCCTGCAAAAGGTAGACTAATGGAAACTTTACAGAATGAAAATGTTACACTACCAGTACGCATCTAAAGAATAATGGCTGGGAAAATAATTGCAAGAGGATATGAAAAAACTTGTGGGAGTTGAAATAACTGGTATTGCTTTCTGAATTTTCATAGTACTCGCCTTATCAAATAGCACACTGTTTGACTTGTGTTTCTTAACTGGTTGTATGCAAAATACAGCCTCCTGATTTCAGCAAGGCTGCAGGCTTGCGAGTAAGATCACACAGAGTTTGTGTTGCTTTCATTGACAACTGTTCCAGTCATCAGTTGATCTGTGATAATTGCGCATGTCCTGCTCTCATCATGAAGAATGTGTGTTACACGTGTCATATTGGCCACATTTTGATCTCATCCTTAGTTTGATGGAGAAGGCACTGCCCTAGAAAGTGAGACATGTTGGGAAAGAGGAACCTGATTGACCACTTCTTTGCTGTCACATAAAAAAATAGAAATCTTTGAAATCTTGCTGTCAACTTCCCATGTTTTCAAGTCAATATGCCTGTTTGATGTGGTTTATAGTGAAATCAAAGCGATCAGTGTCTCTAAATATGTTGTCTGGACTGAGCTCCTCAGAGGACTTCAATGCAGAGGCTTCAAACTCGCTTAGTTTTGAAGGTGCACACCAGCGTGCTCATGTTGTTCAGCATCATGTTGGGGCTATAGCACAGCTTAGGTGTTTTGAATTTCATGCAAGATATACTTCTAAATGTCCAAGTGCTTGCTCAAGACCTTGCCCCTGTGTTTGCAGTCTGCCTAGGATGGCTATGAAACAACTGCGTCGAACAACTACTGTTGTTCAGTGCAGCCAGCCTAGTAATTTCTCTTAGGGAAAAAATAAAGTATTTTAATTATATTTAATATTAGTCCTCCATAGACACAAATGCCAGCATGATTTATTTCATTTAGGAGTATATTCCTCTAAACTGAATTATGTGTAATTGTGTGGACATGGTCACTTTTAAATATTTTATGTGCTCGTATATTGTAAGACGGAGTGCAGCCTGTAGGGCCAGCAAGAAATATTGCTGTATAACTTTTTATTTTATTTCAGCAGTTTAATAATTCATTTTAACTGGATTCGAACATCAGAATGAGCTCCTAGCTAGAGTGTAACCTGCTGCTGTAGTTCTTAAATAGACAAGTCACGTGAGTGAAGAGAGGCCTTGAATAGCCAGCAGAGATGAGCCGCGCATGCGTTCAGGTCATCATCTGGTAAGAAATATCTGACTCGTTTGCTGCTTCAGAGGCAAAGTTCTGCTGCCTAGAGGCTTTCTGACAAGGTAGTGTTATGTCGTGTGGAAAATATAGACGTGCCAAAGTGAAAAGTGTTTTAATGAAGTAGGAAGGGATCCTCTGGAGACTTGTCTTGTTTGCTGCTCTTCTACCTGTAGTCAGGATTTTGTTCTTGGAAGTCCTGGGGTGGGAGAGAAAATAATTACATCACCTTCTCAGGCAACATGATACCATGGTCCCAGTCATAGACTCCATGAATTCTTCAGAGGTGAAACATAGCAGTTGGGTCTGTGCTGTTGTCACTCTTGGCATCCCAGAGATATCATAGGATGGCTTTCCACTGGCTGGGGCAACTTTGAACCTTGCTGACTTTGGACGGGATAAAACCTTACACACTTCCTATCTTGTTTTTGAAAGGAGGCATAAGGGACCAGCAGCATGGTCATCTGCGTCCTGTTCCTGCTTATCATTGACAAAATAGGTGAAGTTCTCACTTATGGGCAAAGCTGCTGTTTTGCAATGGACACTGGATGCAGCTAAGCCTGGTGGGTGCTACTGTAAGTGGTGATACGCTCAGTGTGAAAAGAGACTAATTCTTCCGTGTGTGGTGGCAGTTGTGTTTTAGACTGTTTCCTTGTAATCAGCAGTTCTTAATTGGCTATAGGGCCTCATTCAGGGAAGCGCTGAATACTTTTGCAATGCAAAATGCGTTAAGGATGCTCAGCACCTTTGCAGGCTGCTGACTTCTAACTAATACAGTACGTGACCCACAGCTCACCTGATTTTCATAGTCTTTTGCTTTGTAAAAAAAAAAAAAAAAATCTGCCACGTTTATCAAGAGAGAGTATTTGTATTTCTTTTTAGGTTAAGTATCATTTAAGTCAGATGTCTTCCTTTTCAGCTTTTGTCACGTGTCATGTCATAGATGGATTTGAATGAGTGAGATATTTCAGTGAGATAACACAGTCAGCTTTAAACGTAATGTCCACCACTGCTTCTCACTTTTGGCTCATACAGTACAAAATCTGTCACTAACATGCTTTTTCCCTGGAATTATCCACCTGAGGATGTCTGACCTGTTCTGATTTTATCTACTTGAAGATGATTACTTGCCCGGGTGAATGGCTAGAGCTTGAAGTATAAAACACCATGTAAATAAAACAGTTGTCCATCCAAGGAGTCTCTGCAGGAACCATGTAAATGGATTACAGTAAGGGTTATTGGGAAGCTCATCTCTATCTCGGCTTAAGCTCTTTTTTTTTTTTTTTTTTTCCCCTTTCAGGGTCATGTGTAACACAGGAGCCTTTTAAGGCTGATGTGGTACAAGAGTATCTCACCTAATGTCTGCTCTGTTAATAAAATCGTGTTATTGCGGATGACGAGGATGTAACTGAATAGATCCAAGGCTTTGTATCTTGCTTTAATAAAGCAAGAGATGATCCAAACCTCTGCATTTTGAACAAATTAAATACTTTATAGCGTACTTGAGTTCAAAACTTTGTATGTGCAGGTCTTTTGGTTATTTGTGAAATCTTTCCTAGAGGGGTAATACTGATCATGATTTGATACAAGGCAGCCTAACTTTTTTTTTCCTCTACTTGGAGTAAATGTCCAGATTTTGTATCAGTTGCTTTCATTTCTCTGAAGTCATCAAAACTGCCTCTCAAGAACTGAGATGTAATCACTTCAAGCAGAGAAATTGTAATTAGTGAAAGGCAGGGAGATAAACGGGCAGAAACAAGCATAAGTTCTTGCAGATCACGTTCCCTGCTTCTGAACATGCTGTGTCGGAGCAGCCTTTTCGTCCCATGACTGCTTCCCCATATGTTTCAGCCTTGGTGCCCAGGAGTCCAGGTGGAAAACATCCCTCCTCCAGCAGATTTCCCTGATGGCAGCTCCTCTTCTGGAGACCTGGGTCTCCATCCTGGCAGGAAGAATGTGGTAACCATCTCCCAATCCTTCACATTTCTACCTAAGCCTTGCCAAGAGACATCTTGTTTCTTCAGTACAGTCTGGCAGGCTTCCCTTCACCCTCCCCTTCCTCCTGTTCCATCTTTGCAGGCACCATTAAGCTATGTTACGTCTGCACCCTGCCTTGGTCTACCTGTGGTGCGGTGATGCTGCTCGTGTGTTCGTATGGCCATGTGGTTTCATTTCCAGTAAACTGAACTGCCCTTCTCCTCACACTAGCTGCCAAAAGATAACAGCTACTGGGGAGACTTAAAATCTAAAAAAGCTACTGTTGTGTTTCATAGGTGTAAGCCCTTTCAATTAGAGTCAAACAAATCATTGATACTTTGGGTGGTGGACTGGTGAGAAAGATTGGAGGGAAAGAAGGCAGATAGGTGAACTGGAGAGGTAGGAGTGCTTTTTGGGCAGTTTCCAACCAGGAAACAGTAATTTTAAGAAGTTCCGAAGGGTTGAACAAAATGTTTTGCATAGTTGATGTTATTTTTTAGGGGGTGTGGGTCTGATTTTTAAACAGATAAACCTCAGAATTGCTGCAACTTCCAAGTACATTAAATTATCAGATTAAAATTTTTAATATTTTGGATTAATTTTAATAGGCATTTCTCAGTGAAAAAGTGTGTCTGAAAAATATCACCTACTACATATGATGCTAGACAGCATATTTTGAGACATTTGTGTTTTGACAAAGCAAGCTGTGTCGTACAATTTGGTTTCACATATTTTTATGCCAACACTTAAATGTTGGGCTTGAACTACTCAGCTATAAGAAAATATATTTATGATCTCCTTACAGACATACATCCTTGCCTGCTGAAAGAGTTGGTTAGAGTTAATTTGTAATTCTTCCAGATAATTTTAAAGTGTACATGTTTTAGAAGAAAAAGGAGCTGTGAACAGGAGCTCAGAAAGCAGCTTTTCATCTGATCACACGAAAGGCAACTGCAGAGCTTCCAGCGAAGCTTGCCAGTGACTGAGTGTTGCTGTTGGAAGGATCCCACGCTTGGATTTGAACACGTTGGCCAAACGTGTTATATAGGTGGCCAAAAGAATGAATTCTACTTTTAGAGAAAACACCTGTCCCTGCTGCCTCCGGTTCTGTGCCGTGGATTCCTCTTGGCAGCAGAAAAGGGTAGAACAAGTGTGTGCTCTATTTTGAAATGTGTTTTTGGCACTGCAATAGTCTATTCTTACCTCCCAGATGTACCTCTTAAAATATTTTTTTCGTACAGTCTCTCAGCGAAGTTGGTACATACATCTCCCATGTCACTTCCACTATTTCCCTCCTTGGACCAAAGTCTGGCTGAGGGCAGACAGAGTCTTGCTACAGCAATGTTTAGGTGACACAGTTGCTGAGCGAAGCACTGGTTTTACTTGGAGGCTGTATCTGCTGTAGGTTAGGTAAGGCAGGAGCATCGTGGGGGGGCTATACGCGTTCATGAGATGGCATTGCTGAGCTTTTACATTCAGCTCTTGAAAAGTGGGAAACGTCACACGCATTGAAATTTGTTTTGCAGTGAGCATGCTGCGACCTGGACGGACAACTTGGCTCCTGGGTGGGCAGAGTTTGTGCTGAAACTTCTCCTTGTTGAGCTAGGCTTCAGGAAGTTGTACGCATTTATTCCTGTAGAGCACTCTTCTATAGGAGAGTGAGTTATTTGAACCATGCTGTGTGGTGATGATACAGGAAGCAGTTGGCAGGTTTTGTGATTTGTCTGAGCTGGACTTAGTAACCAAGGTACTGATAGAAATACTCAATGTTTCAGAAGAAACCTGTCAACAAGCTTGTTTTAAATCCTTTGTCTGAGCAAATGTTTGTGACAGGCACCTTACCTTCAAGATCCACAGAACATAAATATGAATGCAGCCAAAGCAAATTGAATAATTTATTTGAGCAAATATTCACAGAAAAATAAGTTGATGCATTGGCATGGGGCTTAAACTTTCTTCATCATGGAGGTTGACTGAAGAAGTTAAGGCTCTAGCTGGAGCTGTCAAGGAAAGACGTAGGGCAAATGAGCTTGCTTACTTTGTTCTTTCTTTCCCACAGCTGAAGCGAAGATCTTAAATTCCTTGCCTCTGTGTAAGTTAGGAGTGTTAGGAGGAATGTAATTACCTAAGTGATAAGAACGTTGATTAATGCTGCCCAGGCTGTTGATAACACCTATTTTAAAAGGTGAAAGCTTTTCTATGTGTATGCATATTATAATGGAGCATGTAGTCAAGAATTCGGCATTTTCCTCATGACTCTTGGCGTGTTGAGTCATCGCACAAGCCTCTATTTGCTCTTCATTATTCATTGCCTTATTTAAAATGACTTGGAAGAAAGGATATCAAAAGCCTCTAGCTCTTTTTATTCAGTATGTTCTTTTTTCCCCCAAAAAAAATTTCTATTTACTAAGCAGTGAGCATCCACACAGTGCCAGAGCTGAGCTGGAAATAGAACAGTGACTTCACCAGCTAGTTTTATAACGGAAAAACTGCAGTTAGCATATATTTTGCAATGCACGTGGTTGATAAAGCAGTGTGAACAGCTTTGCAATGACTGAAACTTCGTAATTATATCAACACGAAGAATGAGCCAGTATTTAGATGTGGAGTCAGTTCTTTGCTGCTTTCTTCCTGGAAGTCTTAAGGCCATAAGAACTTAACAATCTGTGAATAAATAACTGCTATTTAGCTCATCAGAGATGGTGTTGCAATTCTTATTGCCTCTGAACTTGCTTAAAGCTTCTAGATTTAATAGGAAAAGTGCAATTGCAACTACATAATTGTCTGGATAACCATTATTGCTTGTAATAACATTACTCACAGTTTAATACTCGCTGTATAATAGAATATACTTGATTTGGAGGCATTGCAGTGACATATAAAAGCACCCTCTTCAGTTAAATTCTAGGAGACAGCAAATTGTAGAAGGTTGGAGGGAGCTATTGCATAAGGACAAATATTTACCCAATGTAATCAAACTCCTCTTTAAATCAGAACAATAGTGGGAGTGCAGTTACTATGGTTCTGTGTAATTTTGTGCTATATTTGGCAAAATTTGGCAGGACTAAAGCCACAGCTGATCATCTGATTTTTGAAAGGGAAGAGAAGAATATGGCAGTTTGGCATTCCCAATCTGTCCTCAGGATGATGGCACAGGCTCCCTTGCTAACCCTGAGCATGGAAAAATTATCCCAAGAAATGTTTGTGAAAAAGCACCTTGCAGCACTGCAGAGCTGTGATGGTGAGTGGGGTTTTGAAAGGTGCTGTCTTTGGATGCCTTCCCTCTCCTCCCCTTCTGCACCTTGCACAGTTGGTTTAAAAGAACACAAGCCTCAGCTTCTGTCCTGATCTCCCCACACCCTTGGCCCAGGCTCCCATTCCAGCTCAGCCAGGGGCCACCAGTGTCTGCTCCAGCAATGCTGTAGGATGTCCATCTCCTGTTCTGTCCCCACCCTGCCCAGGCAAGGGGCACCACTGAGACGGCCTTGATCCACCTATGATCTCCCAAGCCACTTCTTTGAATGAAGCTGATGGGCAAAGCATTGTCCAGGTCATGCCCTTGAAATACTGATTTACTGTCCCCCAGTAGGCACTGCAGCAGGTCCTATTCCCCTGAGCTTTTTTGGGATGCAGAATCGTGTCAAGTGATGTGCAGTGGAGATGCTGAAGTGGGGTAAATATATGGGGGTTTTTGTTTTGTTTTTTAATTGATCTCTTGCAGTTGGGCTGAACGTGAGTTCTGTGTATTGCTTGGGACTCTGAACATGAGTAAGAGATACTTGGCACAATCACCATCAGTCATCCAACAGCTTGAGCTATCTGATGTGACACAGAGTCTTTGCATACTTCCTAAGTAACCTTTCCGCATACCTCATGAGTAACCTTTCAGAGATCATTTCGTGCTTCAGCAATGCAAAAAATAGAAGTGTGGGAGTGAAAACAATCTCTTTTCTTGACAGCAGATGATAGATGTTTTCCCTTGTCTTTCACCTGTTTCTTTGTTATATCCTGTTTCCACTTGCATTAGGAAGACACTGAAGTTATTGGCAGTTTGGAGAGTGCCGGGAGTGCCCATACGGGCAGTACACGTGGAATGGAATGGACAGTACATCCTCCTTTGTACGACTGATACTCTGACAGGCTAAATACTGCAACTGGCAGACAGGAGGAGTGAAAGTATATGGTAAAAGGAAGCACCGTATAAGATGAAGCTGAGAATATGATTATTTTTCACAGGCAGCATCAAATGTTTGAAGTACCTGATCTTTTGCATTTTTATGTTGAAGAGAGCATACCTAATTTACCCTCAAATAGCAAGGTTAGCTACTGTTAATGCAATGAAAATGGCATTTATATGTAGCATTTGATAAAAATCACAAAAGGTGAAATACCTTGTTCTTTAAAAGTAGTCATGGCTCTAACTGAATGTCAAAAATGTATTTAACCTCATTTAAGAAAATATTTAAACTTTATCTGTATTGAAAATACAAGCAGAAGTATTGAAATATTAGAAGTATATGCAGAAGAGTTACCATAATGCATTCAGACATCTCATTTTTTATTTGACATAATTGCTTAGGGACAAGTTTTAATGAGTAGTACTCCTTGTAGTTTATTGTGCAGGATGGGCTGGACACAGGTAATCACAATGTCCCTGCTCCAGTTTAATGGTTTTCAAGCTGAGCAGAAGTTGGGCCATAGAGACATGCTGTAGAGAACCATAAAATGTTGTATGTTAAGTGCTGCAGATCGTGCTTTTTGCTGTTGTTGCTGGTATTATTCAGAGTAGATAGGATGCTTTATCTTCTGAAAAAGGAAGTCCTGCACATGATAGTCTGAAAACTCATGTTGCTAAAACTAAATGTTAAATCCAGAGCCTGGATCTTCCAGCAGTAAACTTGGCTTGGCAGCATGCCCTGATGAATTTGCTAACTGTTCTGTGTGGTAGTTCTACGTTTTATTTGGGATTAAGCATGTTTACCTAGGTTCTTGGGTGTAGTTAGAATTAATTCATGCCTAGCACTTCAAAGACGTAGAATACATCAGGATGTTGATTTATCTGGCAATTCAGAGGAGGAACTGACTGAACATCCTGAAAGAAGCTCTGAAGACTTAGAAGTTTGGATGTACCTTTGGAAGACATGAGCCAGTCTTGGCACTTGGCCTCTCTTCCCCAATACATGCTGTCCTTCCTCAAGAACATGTGGTGTCTCTTTCTCCATCTGCTTTCTGCTTCCCTCCATCCAGCCTACCTGCTGCCCTTTGGTTTTTTTTCTGTGAAGTTTAATTCTTCTTTGCCTAGGGTAAAGTCGTAACAAATCGTTGTAAATAGCATTGCCTCTGTATGTTAGTAGCAGAATGATTTGCTTGGTTTGCCACTATTTAGCCTGAGTGAAACAAGTTTCTGGCATATAATTACTTATTCTGGTTGTTAAATCCCTGTTAATAATGTACTGAATTAGATGCCATCTGTCTGCTCAGAGATGCTCCTGACTGCTGAGTCATAAGTCACTGTGTCAGATGCTGGGGTAGGTCCACGTGTGTGTTGTGGATGTCCCATTTGTGCCTTTCTTGAATCTGGGCGGAGAGGCTATGTCTCACCTTACTCCAGACAAGCTGTGGGAAAGTAAATGGATCCTCAGTATGTCACAAGGGAAATAATGTTGTTGAATAGGCAGGGTGGGGAGAGAGTGAAATTCAGCTCAGTATCTAGAGCAATTTATGCAAGAAATAAGATGAACATATTTATTGATTTGAGAAGGCCTTAATTAGGAATGGCAGTGGATTCTTCATTAGCTATTTTTTTTAAGATGAGATTTTTCTTTCTGAAGAAGATCCTATAGAAGATCCAGGTTTTAAGCAAGGCTTTCCTTGAAGTGATGGGAAAGGAGATCAGGCCCATGAGCTGAATCTGCCTCACAGGGCACAAACCAGGAGGTAGTCAGGGTCATGCTCAGGAGAGGAGCATGTTTCCCCCACTTTGGTCAACCAAAAAACCCCAGTTGAGAATAATTTGTTTATGACTGATGTTAAGCAAAAATTCAGCTTAAACTACCAGAATGGTTGGCTCTGGTTCAGCTTTCATAATTTTTCTTAAGATTTTAAGATTTATGAATGCTGTCCAAAAGTCACACTTCATAGTAACAAACCCCTGAGGCAGGATTGTGTTTGTAAACATAAACTTTAGCCTGGACTCCCTCCAGGACTTTTCTGTGATTCTTCCTCCCTGTGGAAAGTAGGCTTCAAAACGAGGAGTGCTTTGATATGAATTCTTCTCAGCTGAAGTTTGGGAACCAGTCTGCTCAAGCTGCTAAAAGGAATCAGCAAAATAACTTCATTCAGGCTCCTAAAGCCTTTTTACTGATCTCTCATAAATGTCTGCTGCTTCTGAGACCCATATTAGAGGTTTTGGGTGAATTTCTTACGGATTTATGTGGCTTGCCTTTTGTTCCTTTAAAGATAACATTTGTCTTGATATCTAGAAGATACTATTGGTTCAGTCAGAAGAACCTCTTCCAAAAATGTTACCTAAAAATATCCAGTGGGATCCAAGAAGAAACCAGACTTAAGCAGAAACGTTTCATTTTATCTATCCATAAAGAATCCATTGGGAGATTTTTATTGAAGGACTTGTGCAATAACTTGTGCAGTAAGTGAAAGAGAATGCATCATTTCCCCTGGAAGACAGGCAAATGGAACAAAAGTTAAATCGCAAAGGTTAGGACAGCCCAGATAGCTCATCAGCTGGATAACCATGTGATAGACCCAGAGGCAACTTCAGAACTGTCATCTCAGCTATTATCAGTGGAACTGGCCAAGGAGTCAGCTGCTGAAGTGAGCAGAGTACTTTCTACACGGGCATCTGGTTCTTGGAGCAGGCATTTTAGAGCAGCCCATCTGTGCTGCCCATCCTCTTCCACCTATGCTACCCAGCAGGTAGTAGAGGATATTAACACTCCAAAAAGTGGATGGATTCTCAGATGTAAGCAGTTGCTAGGCTGATGGTCAATTCCTGGAGAAAAAAGTTCCACCTGAGTCATGGAAATGAGCTTAGCTGAGTAGAGGTGATGGGGTACAACTTTCAGGAATTTTGTGTGTTTGACCACTTAACATGCTCAGCAAGCGTTCGTAGATTCCTTGTGTAAAGAATGAAAACAAAAGTCACAGCGCAAAAAAGCTGCCGTGCCTTGTTTGCCTGGTGTGACCTCAGGTAGCGGTAACTGCAGGGCACGGGGTAACTGTGTGTCCCCTGAGTCACAGTAACTGGCTGGGTGCCTGCTCTCAGCCTGTGGTGGATGCAAGGTTAAATACCCTCTCTGAAGCATTCCTGAAGATTTAACCAAGCATACTGGCGTGCCTATTGCAGCAGGTTTGTTTTGCCTCACATTTGTGGTGAGGACGGAGTGCGTGCCTAGGCAGGTCCTGCTCCAAGTGGCAGGTGGTAACTCACTGGTGCGTAGTAATTCGATTGTGCATCTGGCCTCCAAGAAAAATTTTCTAAGTCTCTTCTCTTGATGGCTAAGACACTTTTCTAACAGCATAAATAATTCTTCTAGCCTTTGAAAATATGGTTGAGTTAATTATAATTACAAAAAAGTGAAATTGAAGGAATGAGATTAATTTCAAGCATGTATGGGGGGGGGGGGGGGGTGGGACAGGCAGATGACGACATCAAAAACCTTTAAACAAGAGGAAAAATGGTCAGAGCCTGAAGTTTTGATGATAATTTCTCTGTATTTGGAAGGACTGTTGTTCTGTAAGGGACAGAAGTAGCGAAGGGGGTTTGGAGCCTCCGTCCTTAGTTCCCTGTGCTCAGCTCACTCTTGCTGTCCTTCAGCCTTGCACCTCTCCCTTCTTTGTCCGTCAGAGAAGGCTGTCTCCTGCATGCAGGTTAGCAAGGCAGTGGAAGTGGTAACTGCTGCATGTCGCCTCTTGAAATGGATAAGGAGTGGTATATAACTGCTTTTTTATCACTGAGACATTATTTTGGATCTCTTTTCCTTGCCTGGGTTTTGGTTTGGATTGAACTTTTCCAAACAATATTTTTGCAGCATTTTCTCATTTTAAGACGTGGCTGAAATTTGCAAAAAATTTTGAAGGAGGAGTGGAGAGATGGACAGTGAACGTGTCTATTCTCTTTCTCAGGAACCAGGTTAAAAAAGAAAAAGCTGGCTTTTTTTTTTTTTTCTGGGAGCCTCGCACTGACTCCTTAGACAGATTTCTGCATTCTTGGATTAGTCAGGATAAACCCCTAGATAGTACACAGGAAGAGCAACGAGTTGTGAAATGCAAAATTTTTCTGCAACAGGCCAATTAGTGTTTTGTTTCTGCATTATTTATAGAAGCTCAGTTGAACTTGATGGGTAAAGATTCTTTCTGTAAAACTGTGCTTGTGTATGTACACTACTTTTGTTGCATATCGTGAAGGTCAAATTTAAAATCTGTTCTTAAATGGACACAAGGACATGTTCTCTGTTCTGTTACACGTGTGTTAGCTGTACTGACTTGTTTCTTTGCCAGATCCATCCTTTGTCTTTCTTGTATATGAAATTACATTTAATCAGTTTTATACCAGTGTACCAGTGTCCTGCCTGCAGATAGGTACGTTTCAAAATAGACCAGCTTACCTGTGTGGAGGTACCCGAAATCATCTGTGTGGGACACTGGGGTTGCTTTAAATGATGGGACAGGGCCAGCACAACCTTAACTATGAATCAGAAGAGTCTGCTCAGGGGCTTTCAGTCAAGCAGGGCAGACCAGTCCGAACTGTGTTAGACTTGCCAGTTAGAGGTTGATGATGCAGTTTTCCCCCTTGCACCACAGAGAGGTGTGCATTCAAGTACTTTGTGGTCCCTTTCACTGTGTCTCATATACACAAATCTACCCTTTTGCTGTCTTGGGGAGGCTTCAGGCACATGATCATCTCTCCGTTTTCGTGCTGCTTCAAGAGCTGGAAGGGATGACTTGCCTAAGGTCACCCCAAGGAGTTTTGCTGGCACTTGAGTGTAGGGTTGTCACAATCCAGTGGCCTCTTCTGGTGTTACGATGGCTCATCTCTACACAGCTTTTGTTTGACAGGGAGAAGAGGCTTCTTAATGGTTGGGATGTGTTTATTTCTGCTGCCTGTCTTTTCGTCCTGTAGGACTTCTGTGTCTGTGCTGAATCTTGAGCGGTTAATGAAGTTAAGAAGCAGTGAGTGATTGGGATCAGGATGGAAATGATTAGCATTCTTCTGTAACAAAAGCTAGAGTGAAAACGTCCCTTTAAGCTCATTTCCACAGTATTGTTATGCAAAACAATGGAAAGAGCTTGTCTACTTCTGATTTTGGGACGGGGAACTGTTGTTTCCAGTTTGCCTAACAATAGGATAAATCCAGCCCCAGATGTCTAGATTAAAGTCTAACCTTTAATCCAAAACATGATCACAAAAGCCCTGGATTATAAAGAGGTATTTTAAGAGTTTCCTTTCCCAGAAGCCTTTCTGTTGGTTTTTTCTTTTTGTATTACAGGTGCTCATTTGTGGGGAAATTTTATAAACATGGTATCTACTGCCAGTGATTTTGGAAATTGCTGCTATTTGTCTATGGCTTCTTGTTGCAAAATGCACAAATTAATTTCTCTGCTCATCTAAATATTTCTTTCAAGATGTTCTAGCTACTCCAGCTGAACGGCAGGCTCTTGCCCTCAGCCCACCATACCTGGGGAAGCTGCAGCTGTCCTCTGCCCACTGGTGATACCTGGTTGGGAATTCCAAGGAGGTTTTCTCCAGAATCTTATAAAGCAGTGTGCATGCTGGAAGGAGCTAGAAGGCATCGGAACCTCACTGAATGGGAGGCTGACAGAGCAGACTCCATTTCATTTGAAGTCTTGTCCTAAACTCCCTGTTAGTATCACTTGGTTGGAGATAAGCACCAAGACAGTGATGTAAACCAAAAGCAGGATACTCATTAGGCCAGTCTGCTTTTCTTTTAACACCAATCCAGTTGTTTTATGCTACATATGCTTGAAACTGTGGGATTGGTGGAGGAAGAAACCTGTTTTCAGAATTGTTTTTAAGAATGGATGAGGCTCTGATTGCTTCAGTGCTGGGAGGGCAGCTCAGCAATGTCGGTGGATATTTGTCTTGTCCTTAGACTGTTCTCTGAGTAGCCGCCATGGACCGTATCAAGAGTGTAAAGTGTGTGTTTGAGCTTTTCATTTAGCCGATGTGTTTGTTCTTGTGTCAAATTCACCTTTTGCAATTGCAAATTTTTACAGTAAGGAAGTGAATAGGTGTTTATTAACTTCTTGGAAATCTCAGACCTGGGATGAAATATTCCTCACAGTTGTGCTGTTGGGTTGCTGGATGTCCCCCTGTGGGTAGAGCAGCATTTACATGCCAATATGCCTGGCAAACAAAAGGAGAAAATTGGAACAGAATCTAAATACACGTGTATTTGCTGTTACAGCTGTTTTCTTTAATGAATGCTTCTGGCCAGACTGCAATACCCTACAGCAGACTTTAGCCAGCCGTGGAATGTCCGTCTGCATGCAAGCTCAGCTGGATGGGTGCCCGAAAAGACCAGGAGCCTGGGAGCCACGGTGCACCGCAGGGCAACAGCTCCTTTCTAGGATCCAAACACAGCAGAAGTCAAGAGCTATGAGCAGACTGGTCAGTCTCTGGCCTCCTAAAGGCAGCTGAACTGTGTGAGTTGCCCAAAAATTGAGAACTTGAAGCATGTGTTAAATTCAGTCCAGTAACCTGGCAGGCAGAGCTGCCTTGCTGCATGGTGGCTGTACTGCTGAAGCTCTAAAGTGTGTTTCCTTTTCAGTTTCCCTTGGTTTATTTCTCTGTCATAACCAGAGGTTAACTGAATGGTTGTATTTAGTGTTTTGTTTTCTCGATTGGCTCTTTGTGGTGCCCAGGAGTGTAATCCTGTCCTCACACTGGGGGCTGCGCTACAGCTCAGTCAGTCCAGCAGCGTTTGCTGCTTCTGGGCAGGGAGTAGATGCCTAAGAAGCAGCAAGTTCTGGACTGAGAGATTATTTCAGAGTGATTTCCTCCTTTACCCATTTTTCCTCTCCTAATACTGTCCAAAGACAGCAGTGGTGCCATGTGGACGTGGATTAGCCCCGGCATGCTCTTGGCTTTGCTTCCCATGGCAGACAGTGGCTGGTGGGTCTCCATGTGGCCTCCTGTTGAGTTTGGCTTGGCAAGAGCTTTCTGCATAAGAAGGCTTTCATTGCGCTGGAATTTGTTCATCTCCCTGGCTTGTTGGAGGCCAGATTTAGAGGTCTTGAGCTGCCATGGGCTCTGGGAGTCCATAGATACCCTCTTCCTCAGTACTCTTTCACTAAGACCCATTAAGGTAGATTTAATCGGAGATGGATATTTGTGAGTTATCTAATGAGTTGAGGGCACGTGTTCTTTTTGTGATGTCACAGCACCAGGATTTCACGGAATGGGAGAGACACCTTGGCACCCAGATTAAAAATAATTATACTTGCAAAATTCATTAACTCCTTGGAAAATGCCTTTGTCCAACACTCCCATAGCTGGAAGTGAAATAATGTTTATCTGAATGACTTTTGGGTCTTAAATGCCTTGGCAGTGTAGGAGGACTGTGGTGGCCTGGCAGTGTTAGCCAGCAGTACTTCATAAGCATTGCAACAAGAGCTTTGCACAGAAGTGTTCCTCACGGAGAGCAGTGGGCTTTGGATTGCCAGGAATCGAATGTTGGCGAGCAGAGACAGCCAGTTACTTTGGCATGTGCTTAATCTGGTTTTCTGTCGAAACAAGTAGTGGGTTTTTTATCTCAAAATCAGTTTAGGAAAGGTAGATCTTGTTAGACAAGCAAACCCAGGACCTGCAAAATCAGAGTGCTTTTGTGCTAGTGGGAAGGTACACTGGAGCTGGGTTCCTGGAAATGTTCTCTTCCTTAAAACTGTTCTGAGAATACTGGTTGTACGGAGTTTGACGTGTGTAACTGAATGAGGGTGAAGGGCTGTAGCTGATGCCATAAGCATAAATAGAAATAAATAATATCCTTAGATTTATTCTAAATATGAACTGTTTATTCTCTTGGAAATACTTTCCTCTGCATTTTTTGATAGACTGTTGGAGAAGTTGCATGGTAGTCTTCTCAAAAATCGAAATTCAATAATGAAGTAATAACACGGTCTCACAGGGCAAGTAATTTTTTACCAGCTACACTGTTCGGAAGATAAAGACATCTTAATGTATCAGCACCATAAAGACAGGCAAAGAAAACAGTACTGGGCAATTTTTATCTAGCGTGTAACTGAGGAGATACAATTTAGATATCCGTGGCATCGTAAAGTAAACCCCAAAGCATCTCAAGACCATATTATTATTATCGAGGAAGGAAAAGATGCAGCAGAAATTCCAAAAGCTAAATTCTGTTTTTCATTGACAGGAAAAAGTTTTGTATCTTGTGCGAGCAGGGACAACACAAAACAGACCAATACCTCCTGTGTGTTAGCTGGGTGACCAAAAAACCCCCCCAAAACCCCTCAACCTACTCCACTACCTTTGCTTTTGAGCTTGGAGGGATGACAAAGCTATTAAGGCAACATGGAAACAGAACTCTCTTTTCCAAAGCAGCTTTGGTCGCTATAGGGTAACGAGGTCAATGGACGGTGATCTTTGCCTTGCTGCACCCACCCTGGTCTATGTCAGATGATGATATCAAGCTATTTAGTTTCCCTTCGTTTTGTGGACTTAAGCCATTTACACTAATTAAAGGCCTGGACATCTCTTTATCGCTGGGTTCTATTTTCAGTCTGCTGTTTGTTCTGTGGTGCCGCAAAAAGAATGAGCACTGCTGCAGCAGAAACAGCCTGACAAAGAAGTCATTTTTGTAACAACTCGGGTTGCGTGGCTTTGCATGTAAAATAGGTTAACTCGCACTGAAGGAAACAGGGAACAGCGTTTTTTCAGCCGATAGAGCCTCGGTTGCAACACATTTTTAATATTTCAAATCCAAACATTTTACAACTTTTGGTATTCTCCTCAAGTTCTCATTTTACAGTGACTGTGTGCAATTATCTTTACTAAGTGCTATCATTCTCCACTGAAAAATTTGCCATTTTTATCTTCAGTCTCATTTATTAGTTCTTCTCCTTCTACCCCGAGTACATTGTTCTGAAGATATTTTATTTGAAGCAGAGTGCAGTTTAGGTTCCACTCTGTCAAATTAGTTTCAAGAGGGGATTTTCTATTAAAATTGTGAAGGAAATTCCCTGTAGTGAGATGTTAGGAGTAGTAGAGCTAGGACCTAGTTGAGCTGCTTCTAGAGCAGGAACCACTGGTACCCGTGTGACAGTCACCTTCTGGTGTCACCCATCTCCTCTGCAGCAGTCTGTGCTGGCAGGGGCTGGAAGAAGGGGAGGGGACAGTAGGAGACAAAACCCATCCGGTCCTGTTGTACACACTTGCATGTTTGTGTCGCTACCTATTTTGACTTGTGAGGAATCCAGTGAAGGTAGTTATGATGTATCCGTAACTGTGGGATTCTTTTTTGATATATAAGTAGTGCCCTGCTCTGCAATTTACTTTTCTAAAAGGTTTCGGGGCAATGTGCGACTTGCAACAAGTGTGAGGTGTTAGATGAGCGGGTGTCCGCTACGGAAAGAGAACGCCTAAGCTGGACCGAGATCCTCATACCAACATGGGTAATTCCTCTAAGAAAATGGTTCAGATGGTATTACTGATCAGTCTGTTGATTAACAGATTTTTAAACACTTTTATAGGAAACACAAAAATCAAGAACCTTTTTCTAGTTGGAAGCTAATCCCATAATCACCATATATCCAGAATTTCTTGAATGCTTTGAGGGCTGTGTTTTAGCAACCTCTGTCACTAACCATACCAAACAAAACCTCCATCCTAGATTTCTCAAGAGAAAAAAATATTTGTCTTGGGAATTGACTTGAGACTGATTTGATTTTAAGAATCCATGCCACACTGGTTTCAGCTCTAGTGTGTTACTGATATGTCAGTAAAGGCAAGTAATGTGTGGTCTGTTGTTTTTGTTGTTTGTTTTTTTTTTTCTTTCTGGCAGATCATTTCCATTTCATACAAGTGATACTATATTTCATAGTAGCTAATCTTTGTCTCATTCATTTTTAAATGAGTTTCCAAATGTTGTTCTGTGCTGATTGGGTATAATTTTTAACTTGGCATTAAAATAATGTTAATAATGACAGTTCTTTGTAGGAGAATTTTAATTATTGATATTGCAGTTATTTTTAACACGGAGACATGAAGCAGATGACATTTATACATAGGCTCTTTTGGAGGGAGATGCTTCTTAGCAAACTTTAATTCTTTGTTATTTTAAGAGTTAAAGGAAGCAACACCTGTAAAGCTGCTTTGTGGCAGAGCCCAGGTGATGTCTTCCTTATTTAGCAAGTGAAAGATTCAGTGTCACAAGCTGTGACTGATGTCAGTTAAGCACATAAGCAATCCTCCTGGTTTGGATGGGATTTGGTGAGGATGATCACAGGGCTGGGACTTCAGCTGCGGGGCAGCCCAGTGCCACAGTCCCACAGCTCTAAGCTCGGGTTACTCTGCTAGCTGCTGAGCCCGGGTCACCACTGCAAGACTGAGGGTCTCGTGGTCGTGACTGTCACCGTGCTTTGTCCTCTGAAAGCTTGGTGAATTCCAAGAACTGGGTCTGTTCCTCAGAGAGCCACAGCTCTTTTGACAAAACTAACAAAACCCAAACAACCTATGGTACATGTGAAAATGCTTTTTCTGAGCCTTCAGCATTTGGTCCTGGGAGTTCAGCTCTACGTTTCTTTATTTGCAAACAATCATAGCTAAAGTTTTTTTCCCTTGGCCCTGCAGGTGAGCAAGCTGCTTTGATACAGGGCCAAGTCTGGTGTGCCCTGAGCAGAGGCGTGATAGAAGCCGGTAAGAAGGGAGGAGAGCGGAACAAAACAGTTACTGCAAGCAGGAATCATGGAGGAGAAAGGTGCTCATCTAGGAAGGAGGAGCATGAAGACATCCTTGTCCCTGTAGCCCCTGTGCAGCCTGGGGTCTGGCAGTCTGTGACCCGAGGATCTCATACGGTGTACGGGATGGAGTGGGCCTTATACCCAAGAGAATTTACTGTGTTTAAGGCCAATGGTACTGTATTTCTTAGATCCAGAGCCTGATCCAGCCAACTGTCATGCAGACACGGCTAGTAGCTAATCCTGCCTGATGTTTTACTTTGCCCACTTTTGTTCTCCGTGAAAAAGCGAATAGTTTTTCCTGCTTCTCTTTCCTGGGTTCTTTGTGAACACGTCTCCCCAGTACGCTTCCTGAAGTCAACATGCGGTTCCAGCTTCTCTTTCAAAGCTTTTTCTTTCAAGGCTGCTCATGGTTTTTTTGCAGAACCTACTGCTCAGAGGTAGCAATTCAATGCTAATCTCTTCAAGTTCCCTTCTCCATCCTTCCTCTTACGCATATGCTTTGTGTTTGAAGTATTGCTCTTGTAACATATTTTTCTCTGGCTCTTTTGAAGCAAGGCTTTTGTTGTTTCTCTACTGTTTTTAAACAGTTGTGCATATTTATGGTGGTTTTGTGAGTGATGTGAGTACCTGTCAAAGAAATCACTTTGCTGAGCAGCAAACTACCCACTCATCTTCAGTACACTGCAAGTAAGGAGAAATCATCTGACTTCTAACAAAAAAACTGGCAAAGTCTTGGAAATGAGTCGAAGGAACATTGCAGCTGTAGCAGTCCTTGCCATACTGAAAAGAATATTGCACTGCTCTCAAATACAGCTCACCCTTGCTGTTCTTGTAGCAGTCATGTTTACAACCTGGTTTAGCTTGAAGGATTTGTTGACTGTGTTTTGATTTGCAGCTATTACAGTAACAAATTGGTGGTGATGTCACTAAGCAGTTTAAAGTGCCTCTTTCCAATTTGGTACCATCCCCATAATAAGGCTGACATTAAACATTAATGTGTGTGCTTTTCTGATGAGCAGAAAGATGTAACAGTATATTACTTTTTAATTCCTGATTAAGACTTTAAGAGAGTGTCTTGTTCTATTATCTATGCAAATTGGTGGCAACGATGGCAATAAATCAGAAGAGAAGGACTTAAAATAAACCGCATCAATCGACTTGATGCACGATTGATTTCTCATGCTCATCAAATCCCTGGATGCTTTGTGGTTTTTCTTACTGTGACGGGATTACTTCCCTTGATCTATGATCCTGAGCTGTCTGGATTTTTTTTTTTTTCCCCTTTAAATTGTGAATGGGCTCAGGACTGAAACTGAATGCTTTCAAAATGGAGTTTGTAATGATTAGGAGGAGATAAACTGATCAAGACAAATAGATGGGCCTGTCCAGAATTTAGTTTTAGAGAACAACAAGGGGTTTGCTTTGGGTTTTGTTGTTTGTTTTTATTTTTGTTTGGTTGCTTTAGTACATTTTCCAGAAAGTGATGTTGTTCCTGAGACATTCCCTGCAATACTCTGCCTCCATTTGTTAGCTGGGCCATGATGTGCATACCTTGGACTGGAGCAAAATATGGATGCAAATTAAATTAAGTGGTGGAAGGAGTGACATCAGAGTGATGTTCCACCTTAGGCTCTTAATAAGGGAGATGACTGTTCTCTCAGGACCCCCCTCCTTCTTCTCTGAGATACTAGATCATTTTGTAGAATAACATGAAATGTTTTGTAGTGACAGCAGAACTTGATATTCACTAATAAGTTAGTGACATTGAAAAGAATATATTAAGTGTAGAGATGCATTTGTCTGCCATGAACATTACTGGGAAGAGAATTAGGTTCATAATTCATAATATGGATTGAAGTCTTCATAATATATAAAGGAAAGAGCTGTTAATATATTTCAAGCAAGTGAATGCTGATAATACCCGGAGCTAACTCACCATGTCAGCACTGCTCATATTTTATCTTGAGAATAGACTTGCATGTGCTTTTGACTTGTATCAACTGATCTGCATTGGCTGTCAATATGCTTAGCCCATAGCAAGTACAAGCTGGCAGCATCAAAAGAAACATGACCAGCAGGTCAAGGGAGGCGATTCTGGCCCTCTACTCTGCTCTCATGAGACTCTGCCTGGAGCACTGCCTTCAGCTCTGGGGTCCCCAACATAAGGAAGACATGGACCTGCTCGAGAGGGTCCAAAGGAGGCCATGCAAATGATCAGCGGGCTGGACCACCTCTGCTGTGAGGACAGGGTCAGAGTTGGTGTTGTTCAGCCTGGAGAAGAACAGGCTCTGGGGAGACCTTATTGCAATCTTTCAGTATCTAAAGCGGCCCTACAAGAAAGCTGGAGAGGGACATTCTACAAGGGCAAGTAGTGATAGGACAAAGAGTAATGGCTTTAAACTGAAAGAGGGTAGATTTAGATTAGATTTAAGGAAGAAATTCCTCACTGTGAGGGTGGTGAGACATGGGCAGAGGTTGTCCAGAGAGATTGTGGATGCCCCATCCCTGGAAGTGTTCAAGGCCAGGTAGCATGGGGCTTGGAGCAGCCTGGTCTAGTGGAAGGTGTCCCTGCCCTGGGCAGGGACATGGACCTAGATGTCCAACCCAAACCATTCACTGTTAATGTGGTTGAGTTTATGCCTTCTTTAGTCCTGTGCTAAGAGAAGTCATGGTACCAGCAGCTGAGCTTCTACCCTGTAACTGCAGTTCTGCTGGTGCGGGGTAACTCCTTGAGCCATGTGACTGAGCCCTTGCCCACTGGCTCCAAAGACTGATGCATAGTCTCTAGGATTGCCTGTCTTTGCTTGAAGTTGCTGCCAAGTCCATGAGAGCTCTGCAGGGTTCACCTGTGTGTGAGGTTGGGGTTAGGCTGGATAACTTACATTCACATAAGTCCCACTAAAGCCTTTACCTGAAGATCTGCCTGAACAATTTTCAGCCGTATGTGTGTTTTTGATCTTTTCACGTATTGAGTTCAATTTTTGATCTAGTGAAATTTTCCTCAGTTCCATAAAGTTTTCCATAGGATTAAAGATAAACTCATTCAGATAGGACGGTGATGTGAGAAGCTAACTGTTCTGTTTTTCACTCCGTCTGCTGTGATTGACCACATTTTGTGTGTTATGTTTTTCCAATTTATCAAAATCAAAGAAGGGAATGTGTTGTACTGGACCGGTGAGAGATTCCAGAATGGGTTTTGGCATGTTCTACATGGGTACAGTAAATAACTATCCCTGCTAACAGGGAGAAAAGAACAAAGGGATTTTGATGGGCAGAAGGGAGAATGGAGAAAAGGTGGTGGTGGGTGGATGAGACACCAACAGAGCTGGTGAGATAACATGGTTATCCCTTTAATTATGCCCGCTGATAGTAATGAATACCATTACACACAGATACGATTGGCAGCATTAAGGGAACATATGAATGGATATGCTCATGGATGTGCTATTTGTGCCCTGTTTCTGAAATGCTGCCCCCAAAACCATAGCCAGTATATCCCGCAGAACACTTCATACTGTACCTTGTGGACACGAGCTCTGCCTCTGCGCAATCCAGGTAACCGGCTTTCCAGGGGTGGAAAGATGCTTTCAATCCTGAGTTGCTATTAAAATTAAGTTTCCTGTTGCTTTCCATAAATGTAGGACTATGCCTTCAGTGCTGTAGGAGTACGAGGTTAAATGAAATGCTCTGCAAAGGAATCAGGTAGTGCTTGCAGTCTGAGATCCCCAGTAGAAGGAGTACAGGTTGCGTTTGAACAACCACAGCAATTAAACAAAAGTTTGGGGCGTGAAAGCTCAAATTGGTTCTTTAAAGTTATTTTAGTATTGAAAATTATTGGATTGTACAAGAGACCAATCGCCTTGTTTGACTTCTTGGAAGTAATTACACACCACATGCTGTGCTTCCAGAAATCGGATCCGTTTTGTGAACGCAAGGTAGGACACTACCAGGTACAATGTAGAAGTTTAATTGCTGGATATGCAGAAAGTCTGCTGCGAGCTTTTAAAATTTTATAAGCAGCTGACTGACCTAAATTAAGAAAACCTTAACAAACAGCGATTTGACAGATTAAGACAGAGGATTTCATTTCAGTGCTCTTGATGTGGGAATCAGTGGATGTGTGTGGGTTTGTTGTTGGGTTTTGTAGACCAATGGAATGCCTGCTTTGAACATAAAAGAGCAGAAATTGGGGCATTTTGTGGCAGGGTGACATTCTGTTGGCTCATACATCTTGCTTTACGTGCGCAAGTCTTCCCACTGACATCAGCAGAACTTTCATCTGTACATGTGTTAGAGTTTGGGCCTTTCCGTAGTCAATCACAGCCCAGAATATGGGAATTTCATTGACTTGTTAACTGAGAAGTCAGTTTGAGTAAAAATATATATGTATTTTTTTAAGCTGAATTTGAAAGCAAGTCTCATAACCTTAACTGGTCTCCCTGGGAAACAATTTGACCTTGGGGTAAAACTGAACCTGAGGGTTGTGTTTTGTTCCTCCTCGAGGTATCATTAAATTCAAATGGAGGAAAGACAACAGGCAACAGTTTTGCACTGTGTGAAAAGCAGTGAGTCCGTCTCCTGTTCAGAATACAAAGATCTCACGTTTTTACAGGTCTTCTGCAAGGTAACTCCTGGGTTTGGTTTTCCCTTCCCATTGATGCTGCTGAAGCAGTGGGGTCACAGAAGTCACTACAAAGTGGGCTTTAAGTGGCTGTGCTGCTGGCCTCCAGTTTCTTTTTCGTGCTCAGTAATGGTAAAAACAAGCTGGTGTCTTCATCTTCTCAGAAATGCAACAGGACCATCGAGAAATTGTTTTGTTCTCATGAGAACTTTCTTATCAGTGATGGGGATTTTAGGAAGGGCTGCAAAGAAAGAAACAAAGCACGGAGAAGTGCTCACTAAGCAGTATTCCTGGATCTTTTAATCTGCCACTATACTGCTCTACCCCACGATTGTCTGTTAATACTTTCTATTTTGAATTTAAATGAAACTTTAGCGCAGAGCTGAATAAATAATTGCATTTGTTATTTGGCTCTGCGCTTGATCTAAAATAGCACATAAAACCAAAATAGATATGCTCTGCGTCTAAACGAAAATTTGTCAGCATGTCTCTCTGGCAAGAATATGTATTTTTAACTCAAACAAACAAGCGAAAAACAGCAGACCTTTAAAGCATCTTTATCTTCTTGTAACGAGTTAATTGCTAGAGAAGGATGATTCATAAAACAAGAACCCATCTGGGACGTAACACTTCTTCCCAGTAGTTCCTGGATGAGCTGATGAGCCTCAGATTGTGGATTTGAACTCATTTCGCTTTTCAGCCTGAGGGGATTTCAATGCCTTTCTGCTGCATGCCTGGAAAGTAGCTGCTGACCTGTGGAGTCAGCCTGCGCTGAGCTGAATATTTAAGGAAATAAAGCAATGTTGAGAAGACAGATTGAAAACTGTCCTCCTCGTGTCCCTCGTGGTGCAGCGCAGTCGTGGCGCCTTCCTGGGCAATAAATGCTGCGAGTTCAAATCTGCTCCATGTGGGCAGGATATTGCATCGCTCCAGCTAACAGCGCGTGAGAAGGGGGCTGCTGATGCCACTGCTCTCTTACCAGCCAGGCTGAACCCCTCTTTTCCCCCCCACCCCACCCCACCTAAAGCTACTTGGAAGTTTTAACCCCAATTATGACTTGACCAAAGTGCCTTTCTAGACAAGCAGTGTGTTAAGCAGACTTTTTTTCTCCTATCTGTTCTCCATAATGGAGTGTATTCTGCCATTGGGAAGGTGTGTCTTGCCCAGCATATTAAGATGCAGCAAACCTGTCTTGGAGGAGCTGTTACCGAGCGAGTCAATGTATAAGGCTTCCACCACAGAGGTTTCCTAGCTGGCATTCTGGAGAGGACCTTCCTTCTGCTTCCTCTTCTGTGGCATGGTCAGGAGTTGGGTGCACTCTGCAGCTTTGCTGAGACAGTGGTGTCCAGCGTGAGGGGTTGGTGAAGCACAAGTAGTGCTCAAGGACTTTGGGAGGAAACTCGGGCACACAAAATTATACATCTCAATGCTGCTAGGCACAGGCTGGGAGCTACCATGTGTTCTGACAAATGCCTTGCTCTCGGTGGTGCTTGAGGCAGTACAAGCATTTGTTGGTGTGAGGAATATGGTATTAAATCATATCCAGTAAGTTCTTCCTCTCTCTGTGCAAGCATTATGGACAATTCCATAAAGGACTGTTAAGTCATATGCCCAATTAGGTTTAAGCTTGACCCCTTTATAGGGAACTATACTGCTCTTACCCAACGTGCTGGGATTGGTGGGTTTGATTTTTACAGTATGTAGAAGCATACATGTGTTGTACAAAAATCCGTAACGTGAAAAACATCTCAGCCTACAGATAAACCAGACCATCTGTTGAGCCTCTGCCAGGACACTCCTCTAAAGGTCTCATGCAAAATTGGAGCCCGAGGCGAGCGCCCACCCAGCTGTGGATGTTGAGGGTGCCTGTCTCTGTTTCCCCATGTCAGAGGAATCCCTGATTTTCAGCCTGTGCATAGCACAGTCAAGGTATTTGTCTTTTGAGTGCTTGAAAGTTAAACCTGAGGAAACCAGTGTTCAGTGGGAAAAGTCTGGAAAATTCGTGTTGCCTGGGATTTAATAGAAGGAAGCTGAGGGTGTTTGATACGTAAAGACTGAAGAAGTTGTGAGTTGGAGGAGAAAACTGAGCTGCTCATCTCTGGGATTTTCAGGAATGTTCAGATGAAAATCCAGCCTGTTACAGACATTTAGGAAAAAAAAAAACCAAACCCAAAGAGTAGAGGCTTGTTTTATTTGTATTGTGCTCTTCTCAGGTCTGGTTGGTTTTTTTTTTTTTTTTGAGGGAAAATGCATTATTTTAACTCTTATCTAGCCTTTTTCATGTCGTTAATTCATTCATTCATTAATAAAGCTTAATTTATATACAGTGATAATGGCTTGCAGGCTTGCTTTCTTTTTCATTGTCACTGGAAGATAAAGCTGGGTGGTTTTTATGTTGCTGTGGCTAAATCCTCTCTAATCAATACACCCTGCAAATCACCTGACTAATTTTATCTGGGAGTCATTCGAGGAGGATGAACTACAAAGCCTGTGCTTTGAGATGAAACATCTAGTGAGTAATAATTCAACCAGACAAATGCATTACAGCTCTTCACATACTTCGCTGCTTGTTTACTTAAAGTGCTTGTTCCTAGTGTGGGTTTTTTCCAAACCTTTTTTGTTGTTTGACTTTTAAAAATCTGCCTGTATAGTGTCATTAGGTCCCCTGGTAGGTTTTGATATGTGTCTATTATTTTATGTTTTAAGCCCAAAGGTGAGGTGTCTGCATCTCCCAAGCTCGGTGTGCTGGCAGGGCAGCAGTGGACTGTGCTTCTGCTCTTTTAGACCCTGCAAGTGATGAAGGAGTATTTCGGTATTCTTGAGCCTTGCACGAATCCTGGCACTTTGCGTTTAGTGCTTGATACCGCTGCTCCGTAAGAAAGTAGATACTGCCGTGTTGAGGCTGCCTGAGGGTTTTTCCCTCCTTTTAATTTTCTTGAAGCGCTGAGTGGGGCAGGGATTCAGGTAACTGTTTCCTTGTGCTTTCTGGAGATCCTCAGAAGCTGTGAAACTTTGCAGCCAATCAAGGTGATCCCTTTTTAATAAACTTCTGAGCTACTTCTGCTTGAATATACAGTGGTGGCAACTGCGTGAAATCCAGCTTAAATGCTGATGGCCCCAAATTTCTCTTTGCTTTGTATTGGCTGTGGGCCAAGCAGGCTGGAATTAACTCTGTGGCTGTTCTTTCATTAAGTGTGACAAAGAACTCAATTTATTGTTAAGCTGGTGTGGGAATTTCCTGAGGTTAGATGTAGGAAGTTGAGAGCAAAGCCTACAAGCAATCTTGTGTAACTCAACAGCTCCTGAGTCTGAATAAGTTCTTTATTACTTCGGCGCATGTTACTGCTTGGGAGTCCAGCTTCAGGTTAAGGAAAGTATATCGTGAAATGTTATGTGATAGAAGTGCACAGTGGATTTTTTTTTTTTTGTCTTTGTCAGCATTATCTCGCTCTCTGGAGACTTGAAAACTTGCAAAGAAATGCTTACATATTCAGTGTACAAACAGTGCAATGTATGAACTGAATTTTTATGTCGGGTGAGGACCACTTCTGCCGCTAAGTCCTGTGCTTCGCTTCCACGTCTACAGAGTGCAGGTTTCTTCACTTGCTGAACGCAGATAGAAGATTCTTTCTAGGCTGATTGGCAGCATGTAGACTTTAGGTCCCCGTGTGCAGGATCTGCTTTTGTAATTACTTCAAGAATATGTGCGCTCAGTTCAGATGCATGATACAAAATCCTGAAATCACGTCTGTATAGTCGTTTCCAATCCGAGGTGCATCCGTAATTGAAAATCCCCTCATGGTCGGCAGAGAGGTAGCTGCTCACTTGAGCCTACACTTCGTTTTTTATTTCAGTGACTGAATTGCTGAGCAAAAGTGAATATAATGGTAATCTAGTGAAGGAAGAGTTTATTTTTAAGACAGAAGAAACACTTAGAATTGCCTTACGTATTTTCGATCCAAGAAAAGAAAACCCTACCTGAGGTTTGAGCACTGGGGCTAAAGAAAAGCCTGCAAGAGATTTTGTTGTTCTCTGTAGATATTGGCCTGAGTTGATCTATGCAGTTGGATTTCATGTGATGGCCAAACAGACTTGAATAGCCCATGTTATAAGGGGTGTAAAAGCATAAAGACAATATCCCTTTTTATCTGTTACTGGGTGCTGCTGGTGCTCTGTGTGCTTCTGCCTTTACCTGTTCATTTCTTAAACTGCCTGATCATTACGTTTTAGTTTATTTTGTAACTTTCTGTAAGTCTATCAGAATTTTAACTTAATACTAAAAATTTAACGCAGATTTTCAGAGCTTTGCTATCTTCATACTGTTATGCCTTCAGCTTCTGATATCTAAACCTTTGTCTGTACCAGTTCTAGTGAATTTTTCTGTGACAAATATTAAAACTGGACAATCAGGACAAGAGACGAAACTCATAGGCTTATGCCAATACAAATCAATAGAACATGAAAGCAAGAACCAAAAGGTAGTTACAAGCTGAGCTGCATTGACAGCTGATGGACAAAGCTTTCCTCTGTTAAGTTTGGCCTTTGCATAAATTGAAAGAAAAAAAGGGTTAGAGTGGGCTTGTCTTTGTCTTTCATCTCCAGTAAATATAAATCACCAGTGGTGCTTGGTCTGAAATGTAATGGTGGTAGCTTCTGAGGCGCAGGAGGAAGGGAATGTTGCTGTTATTTTATCAGAATATCATACTGTGTTCAATTCTATCACACCATCTTCAATTTTAGCTTCTGGGGTAGTTTCTGAGCCGTGTTCAGAAAGAGTTTGTGTCCCTCAGCATGTTTTCAATGCTACACAGGAGTGTATAGCCAGAGTTTCCAATGGGGCTGTTCACAATTCTTAATTAAATACATTTATGATTTACTGATGCTAAACTGTGTGAAATTTTCTCTTCATCAGGCAGCAGTCAGCACCCACACTGCAGTTTACAATAACTTCATTTCTAGCGCAGCCGCAGAGCATCAGTTGCTCTGTTTGGTGAATTACTAGAAAGCTCTGCAATCTCGTAAGGGAAATCATGAGAAAGTTCAAATGGTACAAATACTGTGCAGAGTGGTGGTGTTACTGAATAGACCGGATTAAAGATATGCTCGTCTCTGACCTTCTGGAAATGTCAAGGTGTGGTTAAGCCGCCGATGTTGGACTGTGTTTAATAAAAGCACTTATTAAGTTCCCTCCTTGAAAGCGGTGTTACAACGTCAGCCATTGCCGGGTTACTGCACAGCGTGTTGTGAAGAGGTGTTTAGTCTCTGCTTGAAATCTGAATGTGAGCGCATTAATCTTGTTCTCTCAAAGTCCGTCTCTGCTTCCATCTGCAAAATATTTCCCTGCTCTGTAGCCCACCTGGCAGAGCGCTGCCCTGCCGAGACCGTCTCTGACAGCGCAATAACGCGCACGTCCCAGCTGGCCGCAGGCCATCAGATAGCGGAGCCTCTCGGCACCACGTGCCCGCCCCGCTGCTAGAGCCCACTCTGTCACTGTCGAGCGATCCGCCTTATCGACAGCTGCCGCGGCGCTGGCGCTTGCAGCTCTACCTGCTGCTCAGTGTCTGTGCGTGCGGCGAGGCTCCCTCAGAAGGGGATGTGTCCTGCCTGAGGGGGTCCTGTCCTGCCGTTCACAGTCGGGATGGGTGTGGAGCTGCGTGCCACGATATAAAATACGAATGGCAACAGTGGGGATGTGATAACTGCAGCTGTTGAAATGGAGGAGGGTTAGATCTTAGAGAGGTGGGGGTCGGTCTCTTCTCCCATATAACAGGTGACAGGACGAGAGGAACTGGCCTTAAGTTGCGCCAGGGGAGATCTAGGTTAGATATCAGGAGAAACTTCTTTACAGAGAGGGTTGTGAGGTATTGGAACAGGCTGCCCAGGGAGGTGGCAGAGTCCCTGTCCCTGAAGGTGTTTAAGAGACGTGTGGATGTGGTGCTGAGGGACATGGTTTAGGGACCCTGGCAGCGCAGGGTGAACGGTTGGACTTGGTGATCTTAAAGGTCTCTTCCAAGCAGTTGATTCTATGATTCTATATGGCAAAGGCAAAAGGTGGGGTAGGGGATTTCAGCATCCATAAATTGCTCCTCAGTGGGCAGTGCTTGTAAAATAAATATCGACAAAGTGCTGCTCTGTGCTTCTGCTAAATACTTGCATTCTACAACAGTTTGCAGCTCTGTGTTGTGTTGCCGTTTTAAATATCTTAATAGGGCAGAATGTGCTTTCAGAAGTGAAATAAAAATTATCCACAGAGGAAATGGAGAGCAGAATGATCAGATAACTCGGCTGTTTCAAAATGAACATTGTTGTATGGTCAATACTTGTTTTGAGAACACAGTTTGCTTTAGCCTCGCTGGAGTCTTTTCCTAGTGAACAACAAATGTGGGAAAATGTCAAGCCATCCCCATACCCAGTTGGTAGTTCAGTGGCCTGATCTGGCAGGTCGCTGGAGGACCTGCAACTCCAGCATTCAGTAACAGGCAGTTGTCCAGAAGCTGGTCCCAGCCACCCAGCCTCTATCTGCAGCAAACCTCACATGTGCCTTATAGACAAGAGGTCTCTGAAGCCTTGGGCTGGGGAACAGTATCATGTGGTGAAGGATTAGAGTTGAGCCCAAGATCATCTGGAAGCTGCATGAGGGAAAGTAGGTGGGACCTACAGAAAACAGGAGAGTACATTTCAAAATACTCCGTGCCTCTGTCGTCTGCCTCTGGAGCTCAAGGTGGAGTTGATTGAGGAGACAAATGATTGAGGTACCATGTAAAGCATGGGTGTGAGGAGCCCTGGAAAAGGGCCTAAATTTCTTATAAAAGAGATGGAAGTAACAACATAGCTGGAATGGAAAGGAGGGAGAGATGAATGGGACCACTTTTGCATTTCAGGTCGGTTTAAAGTAAACAAACCAACGCTGCGGGTTTGTTGGCTTGTTTGTTAGTTAATATGGTCAGTATTAAATGGCATTTTTGCCTGACCCGCACTGAAATGTGGGTTTACACTTTTCAGACTGGTGATGGTTGTAGAGCTGTTAGCTTTTCATCCTAAGGCAGAGGGAATATCCCTTCTGTGCTCTCAAATGTCTTCACAGGGCAGTTATATCCTTTTCTGCACTGCTTTAATACAAACCCCACAGCGCTCTTTTGAGGGCTTTTCCCCTCCTGCGATGCTGGCCCCACTCCTACCCCCGCTTCTGCAGTTGCGCTGCCTGCTCCCGTCATGACCAGCATAGCTGGCCACGGTCCGGCTGCTGGGCAGCATTATAGCGAAAGGCCCTTCGGCAGAAATAAGAGCGGTATCAGGGTATTCAGGAGCATCAGAGGATGGTGAATACCTTCCAGCCCTTTGAGGTGAAAGGTGCACTGGTGCAGTGTGCTCTGTGATTCTCTGATGGCTGCTCCCACCTCTCTTCTCTCCCCTGGGCATGGAGTTGCCAGGCTGTGTGGCAGTTGTCAGGGGAGGGTTCCTTTCACCAGAAAGCATGTCCTTATCTTCTCTCTTGCATGGATCACATGTTATTTTCTCCCTATAGAAGGAAGCCCTTGAAAAATGTCTATCCTTTTAACTGTATGTAGCCTTATGGCCGACATCGCATCTGTCTAAAACGTGAGCCACTTTGTTAAGATGTGTTTAACTGCCAACATTGGGTTGGGTTTTTTTGATATAGTAAACAGGCTGAAGTCTACTCAGTGCCTGAAAGTCAGAAAGAGGTTGTTGCTGGGTTCCCAAAGCATTGGGGATACTTTAGTCACCGCTGCCAAGATATTTTCCACCTGAATGTAACTGGAATAGAATTTCTGAGAACTTAATGCAAACACCTGATCTTTTATGTCAACATTTGAATAGATAATGGTGGGGCAGGAGGTCAAGACACTTTTCACTGTTGTCCTGAGCTTAGCTGAAGCTGGCTGTACTGCTTGGTGGAGTCCTCCTGCTCAGTAAGCACTAGCAGTTTGTGAGGGCTGTTGTCTGGACTGATTGAGGTTCTTCTGGTCATGCAACAGGCACAGAGTGAAGATAAACTGAGACTTGAGAGAGCAAGGAGAGACGGAGCCTGTTGATTGTTGTTCGGGCCACTCACAAGTGAAACTTTTTAAAAATTTTCCTCCCTTGAATGGAAGCTAAGGAATAAGAGGTAATCTGGGAGCATAGGAAGCATTATTAGTGCGGTAAAGTAATGTCTCCTTTCTCCTTTATCTTTCATTGAGATTCCGAGCCTGAGGCTGCTCTCCTTGGGGAGGCTGGGGCATGCGGCTTCCCATGGACGCCAGTGGAGCAAGGGCAGGAGATACCTCACAGGGCTGGAGCCTGAGTCTGCAGTAGGATATGACGAGTTGCCGTAGTTATACACAGACAATTAGCTTAAGGGAAAAATCTATGATCTCCACAAAGATAATGTACTTAGCTAGTTAATAGGGGCCCTGCTGGTCTGCAGATGCTGAGTCATTTACTAATTGCCTCACTTGCATCATTGCATTAAATCCTAGGTCTGATCTCTGGTCCTCTGCTGTGCCACAGAGCAAAAGGAGATCACGTGCTGCCTCCCATCTGCTGGTGTGCGTCCACCTTTGGAGCCTGGGCTCTGTCCGAGAGAGCCACGCTGGGAGTCCAGCGCATCCTCCAGCTCTGCTGGGCCCAGCTCAGCCTCCTGCCACGAGAAACCCACTGTGTGTCCGCAGGCTGGGCATGCTCTGGAAAATAAACAAGGTCGTGCTGGGTCAGCCTGTGCTGGAAACGTATCTCATCCTCTCTGTGTTGTCGTCTTTAAAAAAAAAAAAAGATAAATTAGCGATGAAAGAGATTTTGGGGGCCCGGGGGTGTGTTTGCAGTACAATGGACAGTGAAGCAAAAGCTGCAAAAAAATTAAATGTTCATATCCTTTGAAGTCAGGCTAGGGTACTGTGATTCTGTTTTGATTCATGCCTGCTGGCAAAAATAAAGCAGGTTGTCACTGAAGAAAGCCTTTCTTTAAAGCTATTTATTACAGCTAAAATATTCAACCCACTGGTTGGTGTGTTGGTGCTGGCAACTATTGCAAAATTAGTAATTCCCCAGAGCTGCCAGGAGACAAAGCGAAGGGCTCGGAGGGATCCAAATCCTGTGGTGGTTGTTACTCTTGGAGCGAACTTGCATCATTCTGCAAAGGGCTGTAGGAACGTGGATCAGGTCAGCAGGGGGACTAAAAAAGCACAGTGTCCTGCAGCATCGTGGCTTGTGGTTGGGTTGTGGAGTGTCTGCTCAGACCTTCGCCACATGGACACTTTACGATAGCGTAAACCTCCTTCCCTTTGGCTGCTTTAAGCAGAAAACTTCTTCCTTTAAAGGCTTGAAGGAAGAAGGGACGTGACAGGTACGTGACAGCATGAGACACAACTGGTCCAAATAACGGGCAGTTCTGAGCACTCCTCAGTGACCGTGGGTGACACACTGCCACCCGATGCCCCCTCTTACCGTTAGGTGCTGGAGAGCAGAGCCCGGGTGGCAGATTAGGGATCTGGCATTGCGCTGGGAGAGTGTTCACTGTGAGCTGTCAGTGAGGGATGGACTCTGCCATGTCCGGAGGTCTCCAGAATGCACGTGTGCCTGTTCCTGGCTCTCGTGTCAGTGAGATGCATTCGTAGCTCTCCAAAGCTGAGAGTCTCTGCCTATCCTGTCGGGGGGGTTAAAGATTTTGCTGCACACCTTTTTGGACCCTGATTGCAGGTTGAACTACACTTTGAAGAATATTGTCAAGAGGGAAAAAAGTAGTAAAATCTATTTTTAAAATATCAGAGGCACACAAGTAGATAAGCTTCTGAAGATGCCTATGTGGCATCATGTTTAGAGAAACTAGATTTATGTGGATGTCCTCTTCAAGGACTGTGAGATATGAATGTGCTCGCTGCACTGCTGAAGGCTGTGTGAGGCACTGGACGTTTCACTGACTTTATTAGAAGGTTCAGTCTCCACAGATGCATTTTCAGCATTTTAAAGAAATAAATCACAAATGCCTTGAGCTTGCAGCTACCTCCTGTGAAATGGCTTTCTCTAAAGAGTGTATCGAGGATCTGAATATATAAACTCGGTGTGACCTCATCTATCTGGCCCTGCCTGAGTGGGGCTTTGTGCTAGAAGACCTCCAGAGGTCCCTTCTGACCTCAATTATTCTGGCATTCTGTAAGATTACTTTGAGGGTATTTCCTGCAGAAGCAGCTATTTTAAAAGCAGGATGGGCTTTATTTAATTTGCTTCAATTAATTTGTTCATTGTTTAAACTGGAGTTCTATACAGTTTCTGTTTTGAGCATTGCTGACAGCATGACGAGCTATTTGTCTCCTTGAGAACTTTCCCGAAAAATCGGTCTCAAGTTACATAGACCACTTGGCTTTTTGGAGCTTTAGTGACTTTTGTCTGATAACCTCTTCCAAAGAAATTGATCCTTGTACCCCATATCAGAAGTCAGACTGCACGGTGCTCTGTCACCCCCAAAGAATGTTTCTGTAGGCTGAGGGGCAGGTGCCCAGGGAAGTGCACAGGGCTGCTGCCTTGGTGGCTATTTTGCTGGTGAATGGTTCTCGCACTGCTCTGGCTGTTTTCGTGATGCTAAACTTAGCATCTCACTGGTGCATGTATATAACTTCACTTCTCACCTTTTCTAGCTCCTGGTCTCTGTGTCTTCTACAGAGATTTCAGTGTAAACATTCACAACCAGAGTGCGTGGATACAGTGATGTGACAGCCAAGTGGTTAATTATAAATGAAAGAAAAACCCCTTTAAGCTGTGCCAGTCCGTTCAAGTGATCTAGATTTGTCTGATCGCCTCTGTGATCATGCTTCAGTTAACTCTGTCACAGTGGATTTTCGGCGGTTTGCAATTTCCCCAATGTTCAACTCACATTCATTGTTTTTGACACTGAATTTTGTTGTGAACCTTTGAAGTGGTCAGAAATGATGAGCTTAAAAAAAATATATATATATTTATTTTAGTCTTTCTGCCAGATCTTTGAGACAAAACCATCTGTGGTATTGATGGAGTATTTATCTGGAATATGAAAAGCATTTCTGTTGGCCATCCAAACAGTAAATGGCATGTAATTGTAATGAGCAGCGATATACTATAATTAGACACCAGTGTTATAGAATTGTTTGAAAATCAACAGATGTGAAGGGATTGGGTGCTATTTTTAGACTAGGACTCTAGAGGAGAGACAATCAAAATTCTAAACCAGATTTTGATTGACTTTATAGACACAGGGGAGAACTGACAGACCAGAGAGCATCTCTTCTGAGATAGGACTGACTGACGAGGAAATTCTGTGGTAGAAGGTGCCCCTATCCCTGTAGCTGGGGAGCAGACACAGCTCTGAAGTGCAGACAGGACATTTATAGGACTAGTAGGGGACTGAGTGCAGGGCTAAATGAAATTGTGCAGGGTTTTGCCTAAGACTATGCCTAGCTTGCCCTCTCAACAACTGCTTTCGTGCTCTGGTCTCTGGCATCTCCTCCCGTGCCGCTTGCCGCAGCAGGAGAGACTGAGGTTGCTGTTTGTGTTACAGCTCCGTAAATCACTCCGGCAGCGAGTGGTTTTGTGCCTGTGACTGAACTCCAGAGGAAACTGCTGCTGAGGACGTGGCAAAAGGATGGAGCAACGTGCAGGGCTTATCCTGAGGAGTGCTGAGGTTTCACGTCCTCTGTATTTAATTCTTTATGGTGTGATGGTGGATGTGGGCGTATAAGTGCACAACCCTGAGCCCTTGGGCCTCAGTGATGTGGTACAGGTGGATGCAACCCTGCTCTGAATGGAGAGGGCAGAGCTGCCTGGCCCCGTGACGTCAAACGCAACGTGGGAGAGAGATAAGCAGGAGCTTTTGTACCTCTGGCACTTCCAGGAATGCATGATACCTCCTTTTTACCTACTTGAGGAAAATCCTTGCCTCACAGGGAAGTCGATGGTCTCATAACATGGGCTGCAGCTCTGCGACCTGTCTCTGCACCCAGGTCTGCAAACCCTCTTCACCCTCAGTAACTCTCATTGTAGCTGGTGTTCATTTTGTCTTGTGAGGGCAGAGATTTGTTACTATCATCACCTTTAATAGCTTATTGGAAAAAATACAAAGACTAATGTTTTAATATATTTTAATTTGTTAATCTTTCATTATGCTGGAGTTTGAAATCTCTGGGGGTATAATTGGAGAAAATAGCAATTGCAGGGCTTGCTCATTCTAGTAGCCTCTTCCCGCCGGTACAATATGTTATCGCAGCGTGTCTAAGACATTATTTTAATTGGTCTGATGCAGACCTTCCCAAGATGAATGATTTGTCTTCATTTTATTACTTCGTTTCTACTTCATTACTTCATTTGCTACCTGTCATAAAAGTGGAGACAAGAGGGCCAGTGTCTGTATTGAGGATGCGGAGGACTGGTGCCTTTTGTAAATCATTCTGATGGTGGTGAATGTTTTCACGTCTGTGATCTAAGCTGTGGAGGAAATTGCTGCTCAACTTCTGATGAAAAAAGAATGTAGTGTGATAAAAGAACAGGAAGGTGCATTCTGAATAATGGGGACAAAATTTGTGGCACATCGGTGGCTGTAACTTGTGGGAATGTGGGAGAGAAAAAAATAAAATGTGTAACTTGTTCCTCCACTTTTTCTGTCAATTCATGTGCCCTGGGCAATGAGGAATGATAAAAATAACAGTGAAGCAGGAAATGCTGTGCAACGAGCTGCAGCTTCTTTCGTTCTTTTTCTCTTTTCCTTCCCTGTCAGGCTAAGAAGAGAGTTCAGGCAAAGCCCTGCTCTTCTTTCCAGTGTCACTAAAAGCATCTAAGACTGACTGCAACTCATTGGCCCTGCTTTCTGTGTTATATGGCTCGAACAATTTGTGAGAGCAGTTACTAAGTAAAATGAGTGGTTTATTGTTGGCCAGACGAGGTCTTTGAAGGCATGGCAGAAAGCAGTAGGTGCTATAGATCTCTTGCCTCTGCTATATGTCTTCTCTCTGTACATAGACCACCTAATAGACTGCCTTCTTCCTCCTGCCATTCAAAGTCACATCTAGCATCCTCAAGGACTGCATTTGTGTTCCTGTCAGGTGTATGGACTCTGAAATAAGGAGAAAGAGATGGATTCTTCTCTGACTGGTGCCAGCACAGCAGTGCTGGTAGAGTTCCAGTTGGAAAGGCTCCTGGACGAGCAGTGTCAGTCTGCAAGTTTGCTTTTTGTTCTTGTGTTCGTTCTTTCGTGTTTTGCTGCTGTTCTTTCTTTCTACAAAGCTGCCGAGATTCATGATGTTCTTACTCTCTGCAAGTTTGCTGTACAAATTTATTTTGCAAATTAAAACGTGAGCTCAATCCCCACCATTCTATCATTCATTTGTGTACAAGCATCTACAAATGTGCATCACCTCACGCTGCAGTGAGCTGTTTTTTCAGTGAGCTCACAACTGCATGTCAGTAGTGACCTTCTGTGCTGTTGTTTGTCTCATTCGTTGTAATAGGGCTGTGATCGCTCCCTGTTCAGCCAAAGACTTGGATATTAGTAGTAGAAGTACTTGAGATTTATTTCATTCATATGCCATGTAGCAAACTTCATCCAGAACAGAAGCCAGGCTCCTTTTCTTGTGGGGAAGAGTCCTAGCAGGTCTCCTCTGAAGTGCTGCTCCTCATTGAACACCAGCTCCCCAGAGCGCTGTCTGCAGGACTGGCAGAGGGGGTTCACACCTGCATGGTGGAATGGGAGAGCTGCTGTAGAGGAGGAAGATGGTTCTTCTCTTATGATTCTGTGAGCTGTTTCCTCCTGCCAAGACATCCCACTTTGGGGAGACGAAGAATGGCTTAATTTCAACTTAGATAATCAGGGATGAACCCTTAGAAGTGCTGAAATGGGACTTCACAGCAGGGAAAAAAATTTTGCTTGCAAATGCAACGGGTTAAATAGTGTCTACATAGCTTAAGGCATAATTCCTCTATCGTGTATGTCGGGACAGGACACCAGTGTACACCCCAGCTGTAGGAGGTCAAGCTGGACAAAGAAGGACTTGAATTGCACAGACCTGAGGCCATTTCCTTTCTCTGCCAGTGGTTACAGCCTTGTGGCTGCTCCTCAGCTATAGCTCCACACCGTTGGCCCTTGGCACTTGCCTTGCCTGGGCTCTGCTCCATGCGGTGTGCTGTGTGCCTGTGGCTGCTCCTGGGCTTGACTCGCCTGCTGTTGAATTCAGCCTTTGAAATTGTTCAGCCAAACATCCCGCTCACTCTCTACTAGGTGGATAGTACTGCTCTTCACGTGGGTCTTCTGGCACGTGCTGTGTTTGGCCATAGGTGAAGCAATTACTTTTCTGATGAGGTGGCTCGGCAAGTCCCAGACTCTGTACCTCAAAAACCCCTGTGCTGCTTGGAGCCAGCGAAATGCTGGCTCTGGGGCTTTGAGTGTCACCTGAGTGTGACCGGGCTGAGGCAGAGTGATCCCTGGTCCCGGACAACTGAGAGATTTCAGCCATATCCACCCCTCGTCCAAGAGGGTGTTTTGTAGGTGTGTCTATGTAACATGATACTTTCTCATTGTCTACATGCAGAAGGTGGGTTTTTCCCCCAGTTCTATGGCATCCTGTAGACATTTCAGTGACTCTTCAAGAACTTAAAAATGTTACGTTTTCCTAAAAATCCATCCTCTGCTACTTGCTGTTCTCGAGGGAACAGGACCATGACAGCATTCCAGAGGCTCTCCAATCGTGCAGCCGTTTTCTTATTCCTGCTCAGGTCGTAACTGTGCCATTTCTTTTTCCTGAGAACCCTTTCGGCACTGTTTACTGAAGGTGGACTTGCAAGTATGTAATGTCTTGAAAAAAAATTGCCATTTACTGTGTAGCAAATGCCATGTTCAAAAGCATCTTAAAGCTTAACGTGTGCTGGCACTGCATGGCTAAGGGCCTCAGCGAGCTGACCTTTAGCATCCCTCTAAAAATAGACCCCTTTCAGCGCTGGCTCTCTTTCAGCGGCAGGTGGGGTTGTGCAATGGCTCTTCATTACCTCTGGCGCTTTCTCACTGAAGCATGGGAAAACCAGACAGTTTTTCACTGGCTGTTGTATAGTAATATCCTGCGTTTTTTTAGAGGAAAGACTTCCCGTCACCTTCTACTTTTAGATGTCTTTAAATAAAAGAAATAATTGAGCACAAAGATCAATGCCTGTACTGTTTAAAGATACACGCTGTCTTCTGATGCCAGTTAATCTGAGTTTATTGATTTGGTTCAGCCTAATATTAACAAGAGCAGTTCAGAACTAATATTTTACAGTCATCAGGGCTTCTGGAGTGTAATGACAGGATTGAAAACACTCATTTTGAATTAAAGCGTGGATTAATTTATTAATAGACTGAAGTACAAATTCAGTCTGATGGAACTTGAACCAGAATTTCTTTTCTATTCTTGAAGTTGTATCTAACAGCTCTTGAAAAAAACCTGATTAATGTGAGGAATTTATTTTTGTATCTAGTGATAAAAATGTATCTAGTTCTTTTTCTGACCATCTTTGGGGGGAGGAAAAAAAAAACGCAGCAAGAGAGCTCTACTTGAAAAATGAAATAAACCTTCTGTTCTTAATTGTTGTGTAAACAGTGTATGAACAACGATGAGATAATTTGAAAGTGGGAGCTGTGATTGATGTTTCAATGTAAGTGGAAAATTCATTTCCAAACAAATGTAATCTCTTTTAACTCTGACTGAAAATGGCATTCTCCTCCCGGGCTGCTTGATGGATTTCAAGGCTCAAACAGCTTTAGGATCACTGGGAGTTGGTCTAGATGATCTTTAAAGGTCCCTTCCAACCCAAACCATTCTCTGGTTCTATGACTATCCCCATGTTATGTTTTAAACTTAATACGTATCCTATGATAATTTCAGATATTACAAGAAAGTTATTTACAATAAAGATTTATTGTGAGTCTCAGCACCATAATTGCTGTTGTTGAGCACGTAACATAGTTACACTCAGTAGTATTCTAATTAATGCATGTAGTGTAAAAAATAAAGTTAAAAAAAGGACCAAAATATATTTTTAGGCAAATATACTTAAGTCTCATGGCAGGATTGTCTATGTTTATCACTCTTGTTGGGGAATTTTGGAAAGCTCTGTCAAACTGGGACTTAGAGTCCATGGCTGCTGTTCCCATTCTGTCTCAGCAGCTGGAGTTACTGTAATTGCAATTTCCACATTGTATCTATTCAGACTTAATTAGGAGTGTTTTGTTGCATAGTGAAATATGAACAATTTTCTATTTTTTAATGGTGCATACAGGAGTGGGCAGGTCTAGAGTGGGCTATTTAAGAATGAAGCATCCTACTGATTTTGATGCAAGGAGCTTCCTTCTCTCTATGTATCATGTAAAATATAGTGTAAATATAGAGTAAAATATAGCTGGGTTGTGAAACACCACAGAAGTCCTGCTAGACGGTATCAAGCCATCGGGTCCAGCAGCCTGTCTTCTGCAGCATTCGGGCCATGCTGCATGGCATAGGATTCTGGTTTTTATCTCAAGTACGTGCCATGTAGCTTCATTTACTATTTTATTTCTTCATGTTCTAACACCACATTTCTCTGCAAGCTGTAGTCAAAATGTTTCTCTTCCTTTGGAGATCTGTCATTGCCATTTAGGTTTGCTGAGTTTTTTTATTTGCACAGGGGAGATCCATGAAAGGCACTGGCAGTACCGTTTGTATCAGAAATTACAGAACAGGTACACCCTGTGCCTTCATCAGCAGCACAGGTCAGAGAGGAGAACTTTGCCATTGTATCTTCCATTCCGTAATTATCACAGTGTCTACTTAATGTAATTCTCTCTACGCTTTTATTGTTGTATTTGTTGTATTTTTGCACACAGACTTATTGATTAGGTAGGGCCACTGTCTGCCTGACTGGAGGGTCAAGCTAATTATAAGTAGAAGAACAAATTAATGAGAAATTAATTATAACCCTTCTGCTAGTGATTCTTGTGATACTTCCCATGTTCTCTTTGTATTTCTGAGCATGACTCCTTCAAACAGCCTTCCAGTAGGAGCGACGGGATCAAACTTTGTTCTTGAGTGTGATATGCTGATAATGCATGAAAATGAGATGAGGAAACACCAAGTGATAAATCACAGTGAAAAAGAAATCCTGGTGCAAAGTCCCTGAGTGTTCTGATACAACATTAACCCTTCTTAGGGTATTTGTTTTCAAGTTATTCTTTCAGTCATATTTTAAAAGTATTTCAGCTTTGCTGTTGATACTTTTTTGAAGAGGGTTATTTTCTGTACAATAGAAGATTTCTGGCATGTCATAAATATGCTTAAACAAGTTGAAAACCCAAACCATAGTCAGCTGGTGTCCTTCCTGAATGACCAGCATCCAATGCCCTCTGCTTTTGTACTGTGCAAGTCAGTGAGGCAAAGAAAGAAGCAGATGTCGTTAGAATGACTGGGTAATAACAGATTCATGCAATTATATCATGCTGTGTTCACATTCCACTTTTTCCAGAATCGGGTCGGTTTTGCATAAAAGTTTTTATGTTGCCAAAACTTGTTGTGCCTCTTTTAGCTTTTTTTATTCCGCTTGGAAATACCATTTTAGAATTAACTTGATGAAGAGCTGAAACCAGCTTAGCCATGTAAATAAGGAAGATAACTTTTATAAAGAGCGTTTTAATTGTACAAAAAAAAATTGCAGCAAGTTGGTTATTCTGAAGTACATTCCATCCAGAATGCTTTTTGTTTTATAAAATTGGTTGGTGGTTTGATGTCTTTAAAATAAACAGACGCCCATGCTTAAGTATATCTCTCGAGCTGAAACAGAGCCAAGAGCTGCACCACGCAGCAGTGAAGTATGTCTCCTAGTCAAGCATCTCCTACCCATCCCTCTGGAGTTTTAAGTTTTAATTGTATACATTTTCTGTTGAGCCTCAGTTCTCTCGTTTGTTATGTCCTCCAGGTAACAGAGAACAATCTGTGCACCGTATAAAAAAGTTTGATGTGTTCGTTATACCCTCTTCTCCGTGCGGTAGCTGCAGTCAGGTTGATGATTTAGCAGATCTAAGCTGGTAGGCTTTTATGGTTTAGGTGCTTCAGGTTTATGATTAAAACGATGTTTCTTGGATGATATCTTCCCACTGGAAAGAGAGAGCATTAAAAGAGCATTTCAAAACCTGCATAAGTAGCAAGTGACAGTTACCTCCATGTCCATGTGCTTGTGCTTCATCTCGGCCAGATTTTGTTAGTCAAGAAGTAGTGGAAGGATCTAGAAAGGGCTTTCCTGACATATTGCTGGTTTCCTCAGCTGATCTCAGTTTACTGACCCTCGCCTTTATGACTGAATGATTGCTTTTTACCTTCCAAGTCTTAAAATACCCTCTGCTGTTGCTAGAAGAGGTTTAATAAATAGAAATAAATGTATAGGTAGCATTTCTTAGCACAAGATGTGGATAGCTTCTGGCTAGTAATACTGCTTTGTCAGGGAGAACATAAAAATGGAGCAGAATCACCAGCAAAAACCTTAACGTTGCTGGTGGGTGACGAAGAAGGTTTCTCACGTGCACCCAGAAAACGCCTGCTGCGCTGCCCCTGCTGGGTGTTCAGTCCTGGGTGCTGCTGGGTGTTTTGGGTGAGGATGACAGCGGTGATGCTACTGAGCTATCGCCTGTGTCCGTGCCAGTGAGCATGTCTGCCCTGGGAACCCTTGTCAGCTGCAGGTTTTCTACCAAACAAAAAGTCCCCCCTCTCTTCTTGACGCTGCTCTGGGTCAACCACCTCCAGAGAGAAAAGGTTGGTTGCTGCCTACCTGGCCTGTCCAGGTAGACGGCTTCTGGGCCAACCCTGCTGAGCGGGGCAGACATGGTGCTGATGCTTGGTTTTGATCTATGGACCTTTGATGACTTGGGTACTAGTTTGAAATTTAGTAAGCCAATTTCCTCCTGAAATAGGGCAGTTGTGAGAGGGCTGGGGCAGGACAGCACCTGTCCCTGAGGCTCACACAGGTCAGTCTGCTGTTATTTTATGCTCACTCTTACTCTTAGGTTTCTACATTGTCCTTCATGCAGAAATCCAATTACTCCCATATCACATGTAATTCCTAGCAGTATCACTTAAAAAATCTCTACTCAAACAACGAACCTTTATTTCTGGATTTAGCACTCCCAGTTGTTCCATTGTTTAATTGGCAATATGTTTCTAAGCCAGAGAGAAAACCGGCTTGACTCTTTCAGTGTTGTGATTTTAGGTGGTGTGATTAGAGGTAGGAAAGGTTCCACCGGTGCCTGGAAGCTCAGGGAAGACTTACAGGTGTATGGGAGCTGGTCTGCAGAGCAGGGTGTGCCAGCAGGAGCCAACACAGGGAACATCCCGTGAACGGGAGAGCATGCTGGTGTAAATAAATCTGCAACCCTCTGTTCTCGCTTACCTGCAAAGAGTGCAGCTACTCAACGGGGGAATTGGCAGTGGAGAGCATCGGCGAGCCCAGCGTTGCGCTGCTGCTGCGCCTTTCTGTGCACACGCAGGGTTTGCTCTGATGGGCTTTTATGCTGGCACAGAGTGCGATCCTCATTGCAGACAAGTAGTGAAAGGGAAGTTAAGGAAAACCAATCTGTGTGTGAGGAGATGTTTAAGATCTGGAAAATATTTTCTATTACATGCTTCACTGATTCTCTCTTCCTTTTTTGTCTGTCGAGCATTTCCACTCAGCCACTCTTGCCTCTTGCATTTGCTTTTTTGATATGTGTACAATTGATTTTATTTTCATAAATGTTTTCAAGAGAGATTTTCCTGTGTAGGTGAGGGATATTCACATGGATATATTTGTCTACCCACTCAATATTAGACTGTAATTGTTAGATGGCAGAATGACATGTGAAAATTGCGTAAGGACAGCTGAAATGTCAATAAATCTGGATTACACCTGGCTCTCCTCTTCAGCAGGGGCTTAACTCAGTTATCTTTTAAATAAGGTGTCAGCATACATAGCTATTTAGGAACATATTTGTGGAATGGAAGAGGGTGGGAATCGTGAGGTATGTCCGAACTTTGTGCCTCTGAAACACAAATCAGATTTTTCATGGTAGCCCCAGCGCAAATCAAACCTTGTGCTACAAGTTTCCATTTAGAAGGTCAGATGAACATACATTCTCTCCTTTTTTAATATATATTTTTGTGGGGGACTTTAAAAATGTATGTTCTTTTATTCAGTATTTGAATTAAGGATACAGTGCTTTGTTTTATTGTTCATCTTAACATCTCTTGTCATTATGCATTCCGTGGAGGATCCAAACACAGGATTGATTGCCATGGATGGGCCATCCTGCATAATAACGCAAGAAGGTGTCACAGAAACTGAATAGAGACATGAGGGAGACAATGTTTTGTACTGAACTGACACGAACAATTTACAGAACATCTCAGGGTCACAGAGTATTGCTAATAATGAAATGCGTGTCTATGCACAGAAATTATCTGCATGGGCGAGCACAACGGGTGAAGGAAACACTCCCTTTGCCGAACTGCAGAGCTGCCGGTGGTTTAGTTTCCTAAGTTTTCTCCCAGCCTCTGAGAAATAGCTGATACCAAAAGCAGTCATGCCTGCAGAGAAAAAAACTGGAGAACCAGACAACTTCTTTTTTTTTTTTTTTTTCTTCCTCCTGATCCTATTTAAGGGTTTTCCATAACTGCAAGCAAGGGCAACATCCCAGGTCAGACAAACTTAAATTAAGCTACTCTTTGATTTTTCTAAAGAAACGTTTTGACAGTGTCTCAGTGGCACAGTGGGTAGTCTTGAACTCTTCAGTGTTTGAACGGTGGCAAGGCAGGGAAGGAGAAGGAGATGTTTCAGATGGAGGAATTTTATCTCCTCAGGAGGTTTTTTTTGAGAACATTTGTCATTGGGCTGTTTTTTATAGGTTAGGGATAGGCTGGTTTGGCCGGGCTGAGGTGGCAGAAGAACAGGACTAATACCAGGTGTGTTTCACTGTGATGGTGGCCTCCTGATGGCTTCTCCTGAGCATCCCAGCTCACACTCCAGGGCAGCATCGCTGGGGCAGATTGGTCTCCTACAGATGCTGCCCTGATTTTGCCTCTGGCAGGAGCTGCTTTGGTGGGTAATGGGTGTAAATTTGTAACTTCATACCGAGATGTCAGCACAGTGGTGGTTGGTTAGATTAAAGAAGTACTGATTATGTCAATTGTTCTGCAGATCCTGCTTTTCTTTTGATTAGATACTAATTGAACATGCTGTAAAGCTGGGAACAGTGGGAGACACTTAATTAAGGCAACCTTTTAAGCTGAGGTGGGATGCACCCAAAAGCTGTGGTGTTCAGGGAGCCTCAAGATAAAAGCAGCTGTGCAGAGCTGTTTCCAGCTGGAGAAGAACATGAAGTAGCAGCTGTGGTGTCCACCATATCATTTTTTTCCCCCCAAACCTGGCCCAGAAGAGGCATTTTTGCTCCAGGAGACCACTCTGAGGATATATGTGGCCACAGGTGATGCTTTATAAATGTCATCTTATTCTGTCAGTTTTGCTAATATGGCAAAAGCAAGAGCATAGCTGTGTGCTGTTGGTGAGATGTGTTACCTTGAAGTATGATCTCCAGTTCCTGGGTCTCCAGCTGCCTACGTGTGTATGATGAAGAGCAAAGGAGAGGGAGCATGGTGCTGCTGCTGACTTCTGTCAGCGAAGGAAAGCGGGACTTTTTGTACTAATTGTCTGTAACTGCCCCGAAGTTGATGCTAAGGAGTATGTCTAGGTATGTCTGGTGCTTTTCCCATCAGTCTGCTTTTGTCAGAGCAATTTTGGAAGTAGGCGAAGAGAAAAAATTGAGCTATAATACGCTGACATAAAAACATATCACCCGATGAACAGCTTCATTTCCTAAATTGAGTTTTAAATGGTAGGACACAACTGCATGTACGGAGCTCAGCAGTGCAGTTCCTGTTGATGGTAGAATTCAGCAAGCCAATCCCCAACTGTAGATCTTGCGAAAAATACCTTTGCAAAGGGTTCACGGAGGCATGAAAAGCTGTACTGGGTTGGCTGAGGGAGGAGGAAGAGAAAAAAGGCTGAATACGCTGCTACTTCCAGAGCTGTAGTGGAAGGGGTTCTTCTAGCATTGCAAGCTGGTGGTGGAGCTTCCTGAGCTCCTGTGGGAGGGAATCATGACAAATATTTTCTATTAGGGAAGTGGAAGTAATGACATATGTTGTGTGTGTACTTTTTGTCTGAGATGTGCATGACTGTAAAGAAACAGATGGCTCCTTTAATTCTAATCATGGGCATGTGGCTCCTCCGCTTTTACTCCTGTACGCATTTTTTTAGAAATTCTTTTTAAGAGGGAAGGAAGTGAAATTGTAATTCATCAACTCATTAAAAATTACCAGGAACAATGAAGATTATTAGGGAGTCTGTGCCCTGTGAACTACCAATATGTTGCTTAGAGCAGACTGGGAAAAAAAAAAAACTCACAAAGACAACGTAAATGCTAATTCCCAGAAGGGCGTTTGTATCCTTGTGTTCACACAGGAGCTAAGGCAGCCCGGGCAGTTCTCCATCACGCCCCGCCGGGGCTCCTCTCCCATCTGCACACACCGAGCTCACGCGCACCGCTGCAGGGTGCAGTCCTGTGCCCTCTCACGCAGGCTGGTGCCCAGATGTTGGCAGGACGCGAGAGCAGGAGAATTGGGCCGGCCCGACGTAAACGCATTCACATTTCTTGGGTTTCCCCGCTCCAGAATTTTCCAGTTGCTGCTTGAATGCATTCCTGAGTGTTTATTTTTGCTTAAGCAAGATGGACATGTGACTTAGCCTGCAAGTTGGTCTTGGATGCTGTTGTTTTCCCATGGAGTGAGCCTGCCTGGGAGTGAATAAATGGAGAGGAGGTGGAAGCCCATGAGCCAAGGTAGGAGATGTCGTGCCTTTTCTTTTCCTCTTTCTACGCTGGGGAGTTAAAACCCCTGAGACCAGGGGGATTTGGCTGTTCTACCAGGCTTTGTCCTCTGTGGTCCTGTTCTCCTTTGGCTCGTGCCTGCAGGCTCTGCCTGCACCCCTTCCTGACACCCCCCGTTATTTCCTTAATGCCTCACTACCACAAGCGATGTGCTAGCACCGGTTCTTGCCCCCGGGGGTCACCTCAGCCCTTTCCTTTGCGCCCCACAATGGTGTGCTCTAACTGATATTCCTTCAGTCAGTCCTATAGCAGATCTATTGCTTTGAAACGGTGATGTTAAAAACCTGATAATCACAGGCCTTTATTTCACTTTTTAAACACACCATAAATAGGTTTATTCTTTTGCTTTTAATACTTCTTTGTTGAAGAGAAGCCTTGGTTCAGACAAAATGTGTTTCCTTGCTGTTCTGATGGATATAACACTGTAATCAACCTCTCACGAGTCTAATGGCACTCCATCCATAATGTGGCGTTCAGAGCAATGCTGGTTTCTGCGGTCTCGCTGGAATGTAAGGCAGATTGGAGTACGTTTCTACAGCTAGAAACGTAATGTTGCCATGTTGGTTTAAGTGCCTTTTGGACAAGAGGAAGATATATCCACTTTACAATGCTAATATTTAAATAGAGTTATCATTTAATGCGCAGGCTTGGTGGCCGGCTGCTGGTTTTGGAGGCATGGTTGTATTGTACGTGATCTGCTGGTGTTTTGAACGCTCGGTTCCATCTTTCCAAGAGTCTCCTTCAGCCTCAGGGAGGGTGTAGACAGGAAAAATTCCTCTTAGAGTCAGGAATTGAATGCTTTTCTGTACAGCAGTTTGGAGACGGATTGGCTTGCCTCTGACCTACTTTTATAAAAAAAATCCTGACTATCAGTTCCTCACCATCAGGAATTTCAGCCTTATATTTATTTATGCTGATACTTTCTAAACGCTATGGCAAGTGATGATGGCATTGGAATTAAGAGCGTTAAAAATGAAGGTGGGAAGAGGCAATTGCCCTTTTAAATTGTTTCAGTGAAGAAGTTACCTTCTTCCACATCTGAGTTTTGCAGGAGGAGTTCAGTGTTCAATGGCATGGCGGAGAGGGAAGGAGCATCCAGTGGGGAGCTGAAATATTTGGGAGCTGCTGCTACAGGTTTATTCAACTTCCTTTAAGATTAAATAGGACAGAAGCCTGAGAGAAAACAGCAGTGATATAAAATGCAAATTCTCTCCGTCAGGCTGATTCCTGCAGTAGTGCTCCTGGAGATCTAAAGGCACAGCAAACGGGTCATATCCATCACCCCAATGCACGGTTCAATACATAATTCTTTTGGGGCTCCTCAGACATTGCTTAGAGGGAACTCATTGGTTATTTCAAAGCCACGAGCTCTAAAATCCCCCTGACGCATATGCTGCTTGCTCACTTCCAAATGACTGCAGGAACCGGGAGTGTTTCTTCATTTGTTTCACCGAAATAAGGCCAAAGGTTTACTAAGATAATGTACAATACTGTATCTTCACTGTCCTTCTCTTGATTTATTTCTTTCCGTGTTTTAATACCTAGCAACTCTGTGTTTTTAGAAAGAAACCAGAAAACATTAACTAACCTAAATTGTATGGATTTTCTTGGCCAGAGAGAATGTTGAAGGAAAATAGAGCCGAGAAGCGGTCATGATTTTAATTGGCATGGACAGGAAAATCTTTAGAAATGAAACCTGTAACTTAGCAGCAAATAAGAGCAACTTCCTTAAACAAAACCAAAACAAAACAAGAAACATTTAAAGTAAAAACTAATCACTCTGATAACAGGGCATTTATTAAGGCAAGGTGGCTTTTGGAAACAAAGCTGCATTGTTTCAGAGCTTGTATCTGGTGCTGTGAATTTGCATCTGGTGCATTCCTACAGCAAACATTTGATACTCTCCCAGATGATACAGCTTAATTCTAAGGAGTAATTTTGAGAGTATTATCTGGAGATGCTCGTGAAGCTTTGGGGCCTTTTCTCCTTCTGATCTGTAGCGCTGTCTGTGCTGAGCTCAAGGATAGAAAGCTCTCAAAAGCAGCTGAGGATTGTTCTGGTTGAGAATTTCCTTGCACTGTTTCCTGCTGTCGCTATCACCTTGGTTCTTTCTGATGTTCAGCTGGAGACCCCAAAGCATCAGGAAAAACTCGTTCAGAATGTAGTAAGTTGGAAAAACCTTTGGACCAGCTTGTGCTGGGGAAAGGATTGATGGTGGAGAAAAGCTGCAGAAAATGTCCAAGAGCCAGAGAAATCACTGGTGAATGAGGAGAGTTTATGAATGTAGTGTTGAATAATTGTCAGTGCACCCATGGATTTGTGTGCCTGTGACAGAAAATTTGGGATCAAGAAGGAGCCTATTTGAAGTGCTCAGAAGATACATCCACTGGGAGTTGCCCGGGTGTACCGCAGTTGAAAACAGCGGGTGACAGGGCTGTATCAAAGAGTAGTGGTGTACAAGGCTGCTAGTCCCTGTTCCCAGGCATCAGCCTGCTGCTGGTGCTGGAGCCTTGGGCTGGGCTGACCCCTGCTCTGAAACTGTACTGGCACTCCTACATGAAACGCCATCTTTCCATCTCAAAGGCTCTTTTGGGACAATTTGTCGGGATTTTATTAAGCTAATTCTGTCAAGGGTTAGGGCTGGGCTGGCCACTAGCCCAGTGACAGATGCTCTGTTAAGCCCTCTCCATTCCCAAAGGGGAAAAGGAATAAGGGAGAGAGACTTATGGACTGGAAAAGAAAATGAAAACTGCTTTAATGAAAACAATAGTAATAGTTACATATATACAAATGTATACAATACCAATACTGAACCCAACCCCTCTGCTGGCAATTACGTCACCATCACCACTGATGCTGTGAGCAGACACTGGGGATGTTACAGACTGAACACAACAGCAGATGGGAACCAGATGCAGTAGCTGAATTCTGAAGCTGGATTCAGAAATGTATGGATTGGGGTCAAAGGCAAAATGGACAGAGTTGCCCTTAGATGCTGGCCATTGAAGAAGAGAGTTGACTATTGTGGTCCCTCAGAATATGAACACTGAATATGACGTCTATGGGATGGAACACCTTGTTGGTCAGTTCAGGGTCACCTCTCCTGTCCGCTCCTCCCCGCAGGTGCAGCCTCTCACTTTCCGCACCCCAGTATGGGACACAGGATTTAGCAGTGACCTTGGCCTTCACTATAGAGCAAGTATAAGCAAGAGCCTTTCTGCATCCCAACCAGTGGTAGTAACTGCAAACATTCAGCGTTATCACTGCTAGGAGCAGGCACAGTCTGCAAAAGTATGCCGTAAACTTCAGAAAGTGCCATGACTGAGAAGAGACTGAGCTGGAAAGTGGAATGACTGAACAGAATGAGTTCTGTTCTAACTCAGACCAGGACATCGTGTTATCATGCAAGTTGTTGGGAGGTGCACGTACAGGAGGCTTCCACCATCTGCTGTCAGACAAGCTTATGGCTTTGGTACAGTGGTCCATGACAGAGTGGGAGGAGGTATCGTCCATCTTCTGTGGGCAGCAGGTACGGGGAGGCAAGTCTGGCAAGACATGACTGGAGGATGCACGGCCACAAGCGTAGTGAAAAGAAGACTGAAATGTTTCGCAAAATACACGACAGCATTAGACGATGCATTTCGGGATCCTTCGCAAAGGGGACAAGAGGCTTTAAAGATTTTCTCAGTGTGATGATGGTAAAAGGGATGTGAGCCACTCAGCCCTCCTGCACAGGCGGCTCTGTGGAAGTGTGTAATTACTCTCTAAAACCCCACTGCATCACTTTGTTCTCTTATAATACAGTAATTACTAAGGAACATATTAACTATTCACATTATGGTAGCAAAATAAGACAGAGATATTAATGATTTAGCAAGTTACTCAGGAGGCCTTCTAAATAAGAACTGAGAACTTTAGAAGTGTTTTCAGAAATAAAGGTGGGGTGAATTTCTCCTTGGTTTCCTCTGAGCAGGCCCTTTGAAACCCAGTCGCTTCCTATGAATTTGTGGGGGGATCTAACTTGGGTAGTGAGGGAAAGCAAAGATGAGCCCAAGGTACAGTCTTCTGTACAAGACAGAGGTTGGCCGGCCCTCGGGGAGGATACAGGACACGTTGTCACTTTTAGCTGAAGTGAGTTTCCTTTCGTTCAAGTGAGAGGAGTGTGGTTTGGGGGCAGAAATGTTCTGGTTCGAGTCCCAGATTCTCCTGTGCACGTGACAGGTACTTCTCCCAGCATTAGTGGCTGTTACATGAGATGTGGGGGCTTGAAATTAAAATAAATAAATAAAAACGGTTTAACAAACCTCATCTAATGTGAACTCTGAGCTTATTTATAGGCAGGTATGTACTGAGGGCATCAGCCTGCTGCAGCCTGTGACGTTGTCAGTGCAGTTACAGCATTATTAAATGTTCAGTGTGAACACAGGTTTCAGCAGACAGGTTTTTGTTTCGGAAACAGCAGATAAGCATGTAGATATTTTCTTTTTCCTCCTTAGGTAGTAGATTTTACTATGTAGTAGAGGGTCAAAAGCCTGCTGCACTTCCCTTTGCCTTTGTTAGGTGAATACCTGAGAGGTTGGTTTTTTAAGCATGCTAAGAGAATACAAGCTGCTTCGTCTTCAGCTGTTTAATTTCTCTGGAGGACGTGGAATTAGTCTTGCTCAAGGATTTTGTGCTTCATCTCCAGCTACTGGAATGTGTCAATCTAGTTCAAGGGCCAGGCTTAATTATTCTAAACTGGATGGCTGGAACACATGTAAAGGTCCCTGCCTAAAGGCTAAATGCTGCCTTGGTTGTCTTTGTGCCTTCTTTTGGTGTCCTTTTTATTTTATTAGTCACAGCAAGATTTTTCTCCCTACCTCTGGGCCACAGCCCTTTCTCCACAGCTGGTTTTTATACCGATAGGGAGCTTGAGCTGCACACCAAGGTCACAGGTTGGTTCTTAATATTTCACCTGGGGCACATGCATAATTTGTCTTTTCTATATTTTCTTAAACCATCTTTTCCACCAAATATAGTAGGTAGTTTATCAGTTATCTGTAAACTTATGTCCTGCATGACTATCTTGGCAGTACTCTCTGTATGGTTGTAGAATTTCCTTTCTTGTCTAGTGGAATAACCTCTTTCTGGATAAAAAGAGAGGCTCACAACATTATAATATTCTTGTGTTCGAATGGATTTTAAGGCCGGAGCAAATCAAGGTTTTCCAGTTTGCTGTTTCTGTGAAGTTTTCCTGAGACAGAAGAGGCATTTGGCACAGTGGGTCATCTCTGGTGGTGTCTGAAAACAAGATTGTAGGAATATAGATGGTGGCTGCTCTGATGAGCGCAGCTGACATCAAATTGCTTTAATGACCCGGTGCGGTTGTGTTAGCCTTATTGCGTTTCTGCATTAATGGCTTGGAAGGAAGTTTGTTCGCCTGCTTTACTTGAAACCCAATCAAGCAACAGCCTGCCATGGTGTACAACGACTTGAAATAGCAGAATGTGAATTGGAATTTCCCTCAGACTGTGTGTGATCCTTTCTATTAATAAAACAACCCTGTAGCAACAGATAGGTGTTAAAACAACAGTCCCGCCGGCTGGGGAGCCAGCTCCGCAGGTCTGGCTGTGGTGGCTGTTTCAGATCAACGGTGCCTCTCTTTTGATTTTCATGGCGGTGAGCTGAAGCTCCTGAACGAGCACAGCCCTGCCCATGGCCACGTCAGGCATCCCATCTCTCCTCTGTGTGTCGGCAGCCGAGTCCGTGGCACCGGCGCAGGGTTGCCGGGCTGAGGCCAGCCTGCCCTTGAGGGGAAAAAAGCATGTTTTTACTGCATGCGTGGCAGCTTACCAAAGCAGAAGCTTTAATGCGGTTGGTCTTTGTCTTGGTGTGGTATGGTGCAAGGTTGGGATAGCCGCCTTCCATCACAACAGCCTGAGTTCCAGCTGATCAAGTATCAGCTAGCACCGGGTTCATCTTTCGCCCAGTCAAGGCGAAATCTGTGACCATTCAACTGTAGAGGCGCTTAATTTTTTTTGAAGTTTTACTGGTTTTTTTTGTTGTTGTTTAATTGCAGTGTTAAGAGTCAATATAGAGACCTGTCCTTTCTCAATTGTTTGATTTCCGGCTTACCCAGGATAGTCTGCTCTTGGTTATTTGTAATGGCATAGAGTTTTCACTGACTGTTGTTAGAAATACTGTGTGATACCAGGAATAGACTATAATCGCTTGCAAGAGGGAAATGGGAGAAGAGATGAAAAATGACAAAATGCAGTAGCAGTTCTGAGAATGAACTGAACAAATTGTGGAGGTTAACTGTGGGGTGCCTGTAACCCCCTTTGGGAAGCTGTGTGGACATCCTGAGAATGACACTGAGCAAAAGGTGGTTTTGTTCCTAGCACCAATCCTGAGGCATTAGAGATGTTGAGCAACCTATGGTTTGTGAGAAAACCAAGCCATTGTGAGATTATACATTGAGATTTGAAAAACAGAATGACTTCTGGAGTGACTGGAGTATTTAAAAGCATCAATTAAAATTAAAGAACTTTTCAATCATTAACAGACACTTTGATACTCCTGCATCAGATGTGATTTTGGAGGGCATGTGGGGTCCCTAATCTGAAATGAGTATCAGAGACTCAGAACTGAGAAGGTTAGTAGAAAACGATTGTTTTTTTTTTTTAATGGTAACTTAATGTACTGTCAAGCAGAGTCTCCTCATATCTGTCTAGAAGTCTGCGTGGGGAAGCCAAGGCAGTGCTGCAGCAGATGAGTTTGCAGTGCTCTGCTCCAGGGAAAGCAGAAATCCAGCCTGCAGCTGCTGAGTGCAAACAGATCCGCTTCACATTGAGTCACAAACTCACTTACGCAAAGCCTTTAAGACCACGTCTTACCCAGCTGAGTAAAAATACAGACTTTTACGTGGTGGTAGCGAGTACGTTGGTACCAGAGTCCACGTGAGAGCTGAGGTTATGATAAAGGCTGTGAAGAGAAACTTCTGAGGCAAGACATGTGCAGAGCAGCTGGTGGGAAGATTGTTCCTCTGGGTGAGGGCATGTGAGGTCCTGCCTGACTGCTTTGAAAAATCATTCTGAAATTGTTCTGAAAAGTAGGATGTCAGGATTGGATTTGCTGACGTCACACAGGACGATGTATTGGAGACTTGATCGGATGAGAAAATACTTCGCAGGGGAATCAAAACTAAAAAGATACGTGCAGAGATGGAGAAGGGAAATCTGCATTTCTACCAAATACGTAAAAGCAAGTAAAATGAAAGCATGAGATACCATCAGAGAGTTTAGTAACCAAAGGACAAGATGGAGAGGTGAGGGGGAAGAATAATGTGACCAAAAAAGAAATCAATTCCTGAAATTTTGCAGGTGAAAACGAATCATGAAACTTTAGAGTCATTCAGGTTCAAATTAGCAAAGATTAATTTGTGTGTACTGGAAAAATTGTCTATCAATTCTTGGTTATCTTTGTTATTATTGCGGCTGTATTTTCCAACAAAGCTATTCAAAGTCGCTAATCTTGTGTGGAAATCAATATTTGCTAGACTTGATATATTCTCTGAAAGCGATAGAGAATGAATCACAATTCGGTTGTTTGGAATTTACATCTTTTTGCAGAAGGACGTGATTTAAACCGTGTAACTTTGAGCCGGCAGTGTCACGATCTTACGGAATGGAATGCTCTAGAAGCTGGAGAATCAGTCAGGTTTCTATCTACTGATTCTCAGGGCAGCACCACCGATACTGGGGTTGTTGCCAGCTGAAATCATATTTGAGAGATCTCTTCCACTTCTTCTGGAAGAGAAGTATAGGAAATGTGAGAAATTGTACAGGTTTTGAAACAGAGCATGTGAAGGTGAGGGAGTAGATGGCACAGCACCAAAGGAAAGGCACCAGAAGGTGTCCGAGGGCAATGCAGAGATTGAGCTGCGTGTGGATATATGCACACCAACGTATATAGGTGAACTGTTCCACACAAATTTCTAATCATCACTATTCTTGTCTGTTTGGGGCTCTGATATAAACGTTGCATCTCAAGAGTATCGGGTTGGTAAGTTCAGTCATGTCATTAATACTTGAAGAGAGGAAACATGCAGCTATCTCTTTTCATCTCAAGGTCTGTTAGCTGATATGTTTAATTCAAGATTCAACTTAGACATAAACTGTAACACAAGCTTCTCATTAACTCCAGACTCACTGTGAACATCCCAACCCAAAGAGCCTCCCTGGGTTAGTCCACCCTTTCCACTCTTGAACGTTTGCAAAGGTATTTCCCCCTGATACACTATCTGGTATTGTTGGTGCATATGAAGCAATCTCTTGTAGCGCTGGAGAGAACAGTTGGTCACTGTAACAGAAGTTTTTGTAACAGCCTCTTCACATCTTGACACAGACTATTGTTATCTGCCCTTGCATGAGCTGTCTTACTTGATAACATGTAGGAGAGGGAGGGAGGAGTGGCAATCCTGGAGTGGCAGCAAATTTTCATGAAAGAAATGGGTATTTTGGCAGATCAGAAGGGCACAGGTTGGTTTGCACTCTGGAAACACAGGCCAGGCCTGTTGTATTAGATGGAATGATTTGTAGTGATTTTGGGGGGAGCTGACATCCAGCTGTTCAAAATAAATGTCTCCTCTCTTTTGCTCTCTCTTCCTGTCTCGTTCTGCTCCAGAACACCCTGGGTTTGCAGCTACGAAAATGTTTTGTAGCTGGTGTCTGTTTTCTTGTAGACTTCCATTAGGAAAAAAGTTGAAAAGGAGAGGAATCTTGGGCAGGAAACTTGGCTTTTCTGTAGAAGTTGTTTCCTTTTAAGTTTACTTTGAGTTTTCATTCATCTTCTGTCAAGCGCTTTCTCCCACTTTTATCCTTTCTGACAAGTCCTGTGTCAGATGCAGAGAACAAGAGTAGAAGGAGAAAGGCAAACAAAGAAAATGCACAGATGTCAAGAGTGCCAAGGACAGCAGTAGAAGTTGGCAAGTTTTAATTTTACTCAGATGTGAGAGAACTGAAAACCAAATTAAGGAAGGAGCACGTGGGTGCAAGGCTTGTTCTGCCACACTTGCTGCTAAGCCCATGGCTGCAGCCCATGGAGTGGAGCTGGACATGGGGACAAGATGGTGGCAATGCCCCTTGGGGTGGAGGAGGAAGCTTTGCATCTGGTTTTGAAGCAGCTGAGATGGTGCTGAAATGTCAACTTCTAAGCCAGAGCAAGGACAGAGGTAGCTGGGCTTGATTGTCTGAAGCAGACTGGAGGAATGAACAGGCCCCAAAGCCCTGAAGGTAACTTGTGGTGCTCAGTCCTTCTGTAGCTGGTGAGGGGGATATTCAAAACAGAATCAAACTCTCATTCCGTATGCATTACCAATCACCTACTGAACAATAACTTTCTGTCAGTAACCACCTAGATTCACACCAGGATCTGCATCAATTCCCAGAGCTGTCACTTCATTCTCTTAATAATTTATTTGCTTCTGTAATTGCTTTGCAGGGTTTTCATGACATCCAGGGAGTGAGTCTCCAGCACAGAGAATAACATCTGAGCTGTACCATGGGTTGTGTTGCACGCTGAAACATGCTGATAGTTGTTAAAACTTGCCATTCACCTGAGTGGTCAAACTATACAAAAACCAGTGTGCAGATATGCTTAGGAGGCAGATTACCAGTCTGTTCCTGGCTGTGCAATGGGCAAGCTAGTTGTGGCTTATTAATATCATCATGATCTCTCTTTTAATCATGAAATTGTTGGCACAGGGAGTAGATCTGAGCACAGTGAGAAAGAAACATGCTCCCCAACTATTGGGTTAAGCCACAAGTAGTTGGATCAAAGGCATCTGTATTTAAACTGTGTACTGTGCTGCATACCAGACCCATTATCCTCTAAATTATCCTCTGATAAATTAGGACTTGATCGCAGCTTCCCTTCCACGCTGTGTGTGTTGGTTTCATTGCCTTGCAATGAGGAGGGTGAATGGTACGTGCTTAGTCTCTTGAGCCCTGGGTACCATTAGGGAGTCCCAAGGTTTCGGCGTAGCCACCAACTCCCTTCCCACAGCACCAGACAGAGGAAATATAGTGGGATGGGAGGAGGGACTGGCTGTGGTATGCTTGCAGAGCAAAACGAGTGGTGAATCATCTTTTAGGAATGTTTCTGTCCAGTATGTGCATGCAGAACTTTCCAAGCTCTTCGAAGAGTCCACCACTCAAACATTTCAAAGCCACGCTCCACCACGTCCCCTTGCACTAGGCTTGGTACATCCGTACGCATCTCTGCTCCCTGACTTGCAGCAAGCCTTTGCGCTTCATTGTGCTTGTGCAATATGAGTTTGTTCTGCCTGCCTCTCAAAGAAGTCCTCCACCCCAAAACCCAACATGATTGGGAAGGTTGCTTTTCTTCCACTCCCTCCAGCTCAGAGTAACGTGGGGGGTGTTTCTTGATAGGGTTGCTGGGGAGAATAGCACTTTGGGAGGGAAAGTGGAGAGATGAAGTGTGGGCAGAGCTCCTGTGCTCTTGTACCACCCTTCCCTCAACACCTCCTGCCTTCTGGCAGTGTGCACCCGTATGCGGGGAGGATGGAGGTGGGCCCTGCTTTGATAACCAGTTGAAAGTAACTGCCTGAGGACATGGTCCCTGTGTAACCTCAAAGTAGCTGAGAACCAGGCCAAGAAAATTTCCTGGAAAATACACCTCCACAGATGCCATCTGTGAATGTGGCTGTCTCAGGGGTGGGAGGCTGTTTTGGAGTGGCCCTTAATGTAAATGAGGTGAGCTGTCATGGTTAGAATAACCAGCGATGCATGTTGGAATGATTTGAAAGGAAAAAAGTTTAACTTCATCAAAACCGGTTTTCATTTAGACTTGTCTGGAGGATGGATATAGGGTTACTGTTGTCTGGTGTTATTTTTGTATTTAAAAATAATTTTGAATTTGGCCCTTTTTGAAGGGCCAAATACCTTAACTGTGATAATGAGAGGAGAAATGGAGATAAACAGGGATAAAAATCTACACTGTAGTTCGGGGAGAAGTCCCTGTATAGCACAAGGGATTGTTTCCATGTAGCATCTCAGCAGCACCTCCGGACACCCTATTGTCCTGTACAACATACAAACCTGAGCAGGCACAGAGCCACTTATGTATGCTGTGTGTAAACTGGAAAGTTTGTCTTTGCAGTTTGTCTGCCCTTGGTGTCTGATCATTTTGCTTCTTCTTTTGCCGATTTGCTTTCCTTTATTATTTTTCAGCTTTTCTTGAAGAGTGTTTCCCACTTGACATTCAAGATAATCCTAAGTACAGCTTTCTACTCTGTGCTGCTCCGTACTGAGTGGTTTTGAATTGATTTGATTGACTATATTGCAAATGAAAAGCCATCCTATCACAAAGGTTCACACATGAGTTTCACTCTTTTTGGAGTCCTCTCATAAATGTAAAAAAGACTGGTGATGTTCTACAGGTTCAGCTGTTAAAAGTACAAAGCAACATATAAAACTCAGTAGGATATATATGCCAAAATAATTCTTACACTGTCCTTACTCTGGTCACCCAGCACTCTTTCCTTGACACTAGTGTTATGGCAAGGGACACATTTGAGATCTTTTCTAACGCAACGTGTCAAACATGAACTGCTTCATGTGTACATGTGCGTTCGCTTGTAGAGGTCTGTGAACATTTGGTGGTGGCTGTTGCTGGCTAGAAGTCTCAAGACGCAAATAGTAACCTCTTTCAAGTAAAAAGCAGGCACACAAACTCCTTTTTTATTCGCAAGTTGTTGCTCAGGTGCCTACACTACAGCTGTGTGTTAGAACGCAGATTGATCTACCACATCTGCATTGTCTTCAAAGAGGTCTGGGAGATCTGACCATCGTGATGTTTTCCTGTGTTAAGTAGTTAGGGTGTTAGAGATACCTACCTATCTAAAAAATGTATATGTATAAATATGTTTATGGATATGACTACATCTATGCACATACCTTTTGCAGGAAAAATCTGTGTGTTTTAGTGCTTGGCTGTGCTGGTGCGTCGGTGTTTCACAGCAAAGGCCCCCCCACCCCCCGCCATCGATCGTGCGCTCTGCATAATTCACACTTTACAGCGAGTGTGTTCACTGGCCTAAGCCAAATGGACAAGGTAGAAGACAAGAGAGCAGAGCTTATGAAGTTATATTACAGAGGAGGACTAGAGGCTGCAAAGACCTCTACTAGATTGCTTGGCTGTCACTCTTTGCTGAATGATGAAGAGCGTATGAAAAGTGATTGGCACATTTTTCAAACATATTTCACATCTTCATCTTCACAGCTGTAGAGCTTTGGCCTTAAATCCCCTTGGACTGCAGGAGGAGGACCAGAGCAGCAATTGAATTTGGACCTTTTCCTTTAGCCATAATGAGCTGACAAGGTTCTAATTAAATCGGTGAATACAGACCACTAGTAGTGTGCAGAGCTCAAATCAACCTCTGAATTACTGCACTGAAAACTTGGGGAGGTTAAAATATATTGTTTATAGAAATCTCTGAGGTAGGCAGTGCAGCAGCCTGCTCTGCCTGCAGAAGCTGCTTGTTAAGTGTCGAAACAAGGCAAATGTTGTGAGAGTCTTATGTTACAGGATCCATAGTACAGGACAAAAACATTGGTCTCAAAATAAAGCCAGAGTAGGGAGAAATTTCCCCTGAAGGAGTCTGGTTGTGACTGTAGTAGGGAAGGACTGGTGAGGAGTCTAGGGTTTTGCATTATTTAGATAGCCCTGGTGAAAAGGAACTGTTTTTCAGCATCATCTTGCTCTTCTCCAAAACCTGCTGCTGCCACTTCTGTTCTCCTCTGCTATCCCCTTGGTCCTCCTGGGTTTCTGCAGGGACCTGACCACCAGAGAATGGGAAGGGCGCAGTTGGGCAGGGGTTGGAGGTGGGGTGGGGGGCTGATACCTTGGCTTCAGTCAATTCAGATGGAATTTCATCTGCTGTGGTAGCATTTACACAACAAATACAACCCTGCAGTAAAGGAAATAGAGTATAGCTGGTCAAATAATAGCTGCCTGCTGACTGTGGCACTGTTAGGCTGGCAGCCCAAGCCACCTGATGTGTGTGTGTTTGGAAGGAGCACTTCTGTCTGTTGGTTACGGTACAGCCTCTGAGCAACAGTATCGGACCAGCGTCACTGTATTGCACTCATTTTTGCCAAAGAGCATGCGTGTGTCTCTCTCAAACTCTTTTAGTATCACCTTACCTATCTTTAATGTATTGGCATTTCTTGCTTTTGGTATTTTTGCTGTGAAGCAAATAGAAGTGTCGGTTTCAAGGAACGCTTTATAGTTTCAGCAGGATTATTTTCTGTGATACTTTTTCATTTGTTCTGAGACAGGGTCCATTTCTGAGTTTCCAAGGAAAAAATGTTGGGGGGAAAAAAAGCATTTTCTGCACCTCATTAGCTGCAAAATTTGTGAAGAGTATTGCTTGCACTCCTGTTTAGGACAGACTGAGGCGAGCTGCCTCGTGATACAGTGCAAGTCGTTACCAAACAGCAGCTGAAAAATCAACATCCTTCCTTGTAAAAAATTCCCCTGGTGAACATTAGTTAAAATATTTATACTAACGGTCATCTGCATCAAGCAATCACTTATGGCTTAAAGTTGTTCTTCAGTTCAAAAAGCCTCCTTGTTCTTGTGTGTTCCACTGAAGGTGGCACGTCTGTCAGAAATCTTCCACGATTTGTGACCATTTACATCAGCATCTGGCAAGAAAAAGTTATTTGTGAGAGTTAGGAGGAATCTGCCTCCAGAAAGGGTCATTTGGTGGCGTTTTGCAGCATCGAATGGCGTGTCTCAAAAGAAAAGCAGCACCTTGATCTCAGTTGATCAGCATAATTTGATCCGTGACTGCAGAACATTTGATCTATAGTTTAAAAAACAGAACTTAAGCAGTGTGGAGGGGGGGAAGTGCTGTCGGTTAGTGCTGATCTGGAGGCAGTGACACCTGCCATGGAGGCCTCTGATCGGATCTGAGGATTCAATCCACCTGGAGATGCTTCTCCACACTCTGTCCCCTGGCAAACCCCTTGTGTCCTGGGCTTCCTGCCTCTGCTACCTTGGAGCAAGGTGGCTCCAGCCAGCTGTGACGTCTTGCCCCTTCTCGAAGGGGATGCAGAAGGAGATGGGGCTGCTTTGTGCTTTGGCTGCTCCTGGTGGAGATCCAGGAGGGAAGGAGGCTTGTCCAGCAAACCTAATTTCAGAGCAGTGAGTTGTCTCAGGGAAAGCACGCTGGCAGCTTGACCAGAGGTTCTTGTTGCTGCCATAATTAAATAAATAAGCAAGCAATTAAATAGAAACTGTGGCAGCCTCGGAAGCGAAGCGGTCCCCTGCCTCCCTCCCTCCTCCCCCTCTCTGTCGCTGGCGGCAGAGCAGCACCGCAAGCTGGCTGCGTTTCACGTGAGATGTGGCTAAATTTCTCAGGAGAAAAATATCCAGAGGGACAAGACGCGATGCTCTCATTTCTGACATCTTAAGCTTGTCACAGACGCCGAGCCTGTTTCACCCAATGTGATTATCTCTCCCTCTGTCAAGGAGGCAGATGCTGTGGCTAGGAAAGTATCATCCCCAGCCTGTCATCTGGATTCTATAAATGGAAATAGGCCTTTGCAAAGCCAAAAATTATATTTAGTTGCAACTATGGGGGGAGGAAAAAAAGAAGAAAAAGAATAAATAAAGTCCAAACTCTTCAGAATGGCAACAGGAACAACAAAGCACTTAGGTGAGCCCTGATCTGCCGCAAATGTTGATGCATTCAGTAAATGTAGACTGCATAAATAGAAGTTATTCTTCTGTCGCTCCTTTTATCTCTGCCTAAAGCATCCACTCACCAGTCAGGTTTCGGTATACAAGCCATAAATATTCAGCTTTTTCTGGAATAGTCTTACCCAGTATTTACTCATTTTCATCTAAACTCTCCTTACGCCAGAAGCAGCGAGAACAAAACGCTGCGAGCTGGAGGTGTGCGTTTAGGGGATTTAGCCTTGGATAGCCAGCAAAAGCCTTACCTGACCAGCGCTTATTAGCCCTGTGATAAAGAGTGAGCCAAAAAAAAAAAAATTCCTGGTTTAGGTACGAAGGAAATGTAAACGTTGTCCCTGCTGCAGTCGGTGCTGGGAATGACTCTTCTGTGTCATGTTACTGCTCTGTGGGGTAGGCATGAGTGGCTGTGGGAGGTTAATTATGAAGGCTCGGGTTTTAATAGCTTTCTGGGTGTAGTGCTGACTAAGCAGACTGAACTGCCCATGCTTTAAAGGCCATTCAGGAGAAATCAGGGAGACATTTTACAAGTGTTTTACTAAATGCAAATTTGGGTCAGCTAAAAAGTGGGGAGCTGTCTAGTTATTTCAACTTTGGGGAAAAACGTGTCCTTTTGAATTTTTACTTTTGTAGAAACTGATAGAATTGTTCCTGGGCAGCTCCCACTCCCCTTTCTGTCGCTGGCTGAGTTTCTTCATGGCAGACAAATGGAACAAGTCTGTGCAGCGCCATAGGAATGGACGCGGAGCAGAGTCTGCCGGCAGCGTGCACTGTCAGGGGTGCGGCAAGGTGATTCCCACAGCGACATCCCAGAGATGGAGAAGCGGGACCAAAGGGAATGTGAGAAAACAAGGGCGCCCTTCAGTCCTTTCAAGCAGGATTGGAGCAGAAAGGGTGATAGAAACATTTAAAATATTCTCTTGTGCTGGAGCATCCATGTTGAATCCCTGAAAGGGGCGAAGTCGTGTGGCCGCTTCGTGCTGGTCAGTCTGGCACCACAGGGCACCCAGTTCCCCACTTTCTCTCCCCAGAGGTGGCCTTTTTTTGTGGTTGTCATCAGTTAGATAGATTTCCTTAACTTAGCCGTGGGCTTTGAGATCAAGTTAACGTTCTGTTGCCCCTCACGGGGCTGTGAACACCCAACCAAAGCTTACAATGAAGTAGGATTTTTTTTGTGGCTGTTGCTCATGAGGTATGTGTCCTCAGCGGGATGGGGGAGACTACCAGGAGAAGGTGAGCAATTAAATATGTGCAATCTATGGGTGTGGAAACCTGTGCAAAGGCAGGAAGAAGATCACAGCAATGGGCACTTGCTGTAGCCTTTGCAAATGTCAGTGCAGCCTGTTCAGACGTACCCGGGGCCTGTGCAGAGCTCTCTGTTATCAGAGGGCTCTTTGAGAGCACAGATAATTTAATTGCAAAACACTTGGTGACTTCAAATCAAAGCACAGTTGTGTTTGCTGTCTCTTCCAGGAGGGAGTAATGTGGAAATGCAATTAGTGATGAACCACACTTCGTATTTTGCCCTCGCTGTTCTAAAAAGTTCTAAAAGGTCATTGATGGTCAGGACCCTGCTTTTTAGTACTCATTCTGAAGATGTCCCATTGCTTTTCAGGCCCTTTAGGTCGCTAGCTTCCAGTGTGGGTGTGCAGCTGACAGCAGCGAGGATAAACTGTGTGTGTCATCCTACCAGCCTCTCACCCCATCTCCTGACTCACGAGATTATGGTCACAGATCCATGCAGATCTTTCTGCCCTTGCCCTGTGCAGAAGAGTGAGAAAACCTCTCCCATCGTCCCTTTCCTCCTACCTGACCTTGCCTTTGGGGAGGAGAAGACATGACCAAAGGCTGTATTGCTTCTCCCCAGGCACTGGCTCTGCTGACACTGGGCTTGCAAGGCCACTGCCAGGTGTGGAGAGCTGGGCTGGACTCTAGGACTTGAGGAGCTGCTGGGCATACAGGGAGCTCTAGGCTCCTGAGCTCCTGGGCAGGCTTGTGGGCTGCTGCTGGGGTCCATGGAACACTAACCAGGTCCCCGGGAAACAGCCTGTGAAAGCCTCATGGAGAAGTTGACTCTGGGAAGTTTTACTGAAGAGTTGTCTGAGAACGCTGTTACTCTGCTGCAGGTTCATTAGCAGATATTTGTGTTTGCTTTTTTCCTCCCTTCCTCCCTCCCTCCCTCTCTCCTGCCCACCGCTGTGATTGCCTGGCCTTCTGTGGAATTTGGTTGCCGTTCATTACTTCGGTTCCCTACTGAGGCTGTCATTTTTATTTATTTTACTATTGTAACTTCTATTTTAGGATCAAAAAAAAAAAAATTGACCAAAAAGAATGAGAGGCAATAACTTTTTCAGAGAACTACGCCTTTGAAAATTAATTTTTTTACTCAGTTTAATTTCATGGCTGCACAATTTCTATTACATATAGGCCAATTGGGCTGCAACAGCTGCAAAAAAATATTTATTTTCAGTCTTGTAATGTGTTATTTATGAATGCATTATAGTTGTAATGATTCACTCACAGGACTATTGTGACAACAGCACCTTATCTTAAAAATGGGCATTTGCCATACGAAATAGTTAATTAACAGTAAAAAAGAGAACAAACCGAGCAGATGCATGCGAATCGACAGCACCAACAGAATAATAGCCAGGCTTTCTGTGGGGCTGAATAGTGCAGAAACTGTGACATCCTAATGGAGGAAAAAAGATGTAATTTCTGTAGAAGCTTAGAAATTATCCTGGTTTCCACAAATCTCATCTGTCTTAGCATAATCGTTGGAAAACTCTTTAGACTTTGCAAGCCTGAATCAGAGAGAATTGCGGTGGTAAAATAAATGGGACCCATCGCAACTGTGCGAAGGCCACTGGATGACTTAATCCTGCATGGGACTTGCTTGGGAGGATCAGAAAGCGTTTGCCAGATGCAAGATAATATCAAGTAAATATTTAAAGCTGTAATCGTGCCACTGCACGTTAGAGGATACAAAAAGGCGCTGAAAGGGAGTTAAACGCGTTCAGTTTAAATAGGTCATTTAAATGAAGGAAAACAGAGATGCAGTTGTATATCTAGATGCAGCGTTCACCTGCCAAGAAACGTGGCAAGGGCAAACAAACGCCTGTGGTGGCTGAGGTGTGGTAGAGACTCTCTGGTGGGCTGTAAGTATTGCGACTGTGCAAGTGTGGTGCCTTTGTGCTGTGTGGTGCCAGTCCCTTTCCTGCACAGAGTACGTGGTGCTAAGGAGTTTTGGTATCGTCAGAGAGCAGCCAGGGCGTAGCTGGGCACTGCTGAGTGCAGCTGGGCTTGGGAGAGAGCTCAGGAGGAGCAGCGCAGCACTGGAGGGCACTTGGTTAAACACCATGCTTATGCAGCTTCTGCCTGTTTGTGTTTGTACCCTCAAAAAATCTTCTGTGGAACCTTTAATTAGTTCACTCCTTGTCTTCTAGCTGTTTCCTTTGTTCTAGGTGGTTGGGTGACGGACATCTACTGACAGGGATGAATATTGGGGCTTTGGCCTCTTTCTGCCTAAAACATCAGCAGATCCCCATTATTTCACTTTTATGAGAATAAATAAATGAGATGCAGTGATCATACAGCGTGTCAGCTCTCCACACAGTTTCTGTTTTGTTCGCCCACAGCTGTTTCAAGTGCCCTTCGAGGCAACTGCCCACAGCGGGACACTTTGTCTAGACATGATGTGAAGCTAAAGCCGTTAGTCAGACTCTATTAATACATGATATGCAAAGCATTCCTGGAGAGAAACTTCAGCGCAGATCCGTCAGATATGGCCGAGGGAAGCTCTCTTTCGTTGTCTTACCTGGTGGGAGAGAATGACTTCTGCTGGGTAAGGGCAAGGTCTGAGCTCCAGCGTCAAGAGCAGGCTGACCCAGCACGGTTGTGGGAGCTCTCCAGTGGTTGAGTCAGCCCTTGTGGTAGCTCCTCAGCTGCAAAACACAACAATTAGAGCAATAATTCAAGTCAGAAAATTGGCAGAACCGTTTAATGTATGTGAGAGTGACAGTGAGTCATCTCTGATCATTGTGTTTAGCAGCCTGGAGATCCACAGGCACCCAGGACAGCCTCAATCCCTCATCTGCACGACAGCTCAGGACAGGGAGAAGCAGCTCAAAGTCACTGTCGTCTTCCTTCCAGTGAGGACTTCACGTGGGTTTGATCCCAAGAGCCCAAGGCAGTGAGAGGTAGGACGTATTGCAGATGGGGATTTGGGAGGTGGGTGGGATAGCACATCTGTTACCTGCAGCCTTCAGCCCCTTTTCCTTAGTGTGGTGGCAAGCTGGTGCATGTGACAGTGAGCACGTGAGCCCACGTCGGTTGTGTATGCGGCGTGAAATGAATAGTTAAAGGCGGACTAAAATGCTAACAGAGTTTTGCAAAAATCTCTTCGGTATTTCAGATCAGGAGCAGAGTACGTTGGTAACATGGAAGTTACGGATCAGTAGGTTTAAAAGTAAAGGTAGATTTGTTTTCAACCTGCAAAGACCTCATTTCTTAAATGAATTCTGTAAGAACTTGTTAAAGATTTATTTTATCTTCTCCAGAAGTCCCTTAAGGTGCAAGTGGAGTTGTGGGGACTAGTATTAAAAACACTGTAAGCGCTCATGTGGCATACGGGGCAAGGAGCGATAGCGAGACTCCTTCCTCTGGTGATTAGGAGCTGTGCAAGTACCACTGAGCACGTCGTTTGCCAAACTGACTGTCCAGGGCAGGGCAACGCTCGGTAATGCGTGTTTGCAGGACCTACATTCTGGACTACTTGTTTTGACGGTTGTATGGGCCAAATATTCAGCTATTACAAATTGCTCTGAAGATTTTCTTGATTTCTTTTCTTTTTTTTTCCCCCCCACCCGCTTAGCTGGAGCTGGTATGAATCCACGAATTCCAGACATTTACAGCAACAAAAAGTCCTTTCCCTGTTTTAAAGTTTTTGAACCAACTTCCAGAATAAATGTTTTAATTTATTTTGAGCTACGTAAAGGCTCAGTGGGCATAAATATGGTGACTTGTCTCTAATACGGATGGTTTCAAAGCAGTACAAAAAGTGATTGTGGTATCCCCAGAGGCAGCTCCCCGACTTCGATCTGCAGTACTCAATGTTCTTCCTTCGCTTGGAAAGAATGGCTTTTTCTTCTACTAAAATAAAGACCATTTACTACATCCTAAACTCTGGAAGCTAATTTATAGCTCAGTATTGAGACATCTTTTTTCCAAGACAGATATTTTGCCTTTGCTAACTTTGATATAAGCTGGAGGACTTCAGTATTCACTTCATGCACTGGAATGTGAAATGCGATGATTTTTTCCGTAGAGTTCGGCTGTGCTTGCTGCCTTGGGTTATTTTTTGTGTCGTTTACAGTGCTGAACACCAATGTGAGCATGTTATGCAATGTAGTGTAAAAAAAATATGTAAAGGCAATAAACTCCACTGTTATTTCTGCTTTAACAGAACAGCCTTATTTGATCGTTTTGCCTTTTGGTTTCAGGAAAAGTTAATTCCAAAGGGTGTATTGTATCTTGAGCTTTCACGAGTGCTCGTTCAGGTGTATTGCAGGAGTTCTGCTGCAGAGCCGCTTCTCACGGCTGGCTGTGGATGATACCGACAGCCTCCCAGGCATGGACATCACCTGTAGCAACATCTAAATGTCATGTTAAGTGAGAGAAATGGGTGCTGGTTTGTAAAAGATTATTTATTTTCTATGACCTTGTCACTGTGCCCTTCCCATTGGTGACAACATGTCACTCAGTCATGAACAACTGCGAGATACGTTGGCCTTGGCCGCACTGTTTTGAGCAGACGAGCGATCTGCTAGGCTAGAGTCACTCATCAAAGTTATTTACAGCTTGGCTTAAGCGCAGTCTCTCTGGGGGTTTTAACTCTTTTTTGCTAGTATCCAAACACACAGTATTGAAATTCTTCTTGGATCAGGCTTTTCTGTAGCATGCCAGAACTTTTCCAGGTTGTGTGTGCAGCCATCTCACTGCACCTCGGGGCACACGGATATTCTGTGAATGAGCTGTAAGCTACACCAGTGGCAGCGTTCTGGGTTTATCTTCCCTCACCGCTTACACACCCGCTCAGTGAACTGAGCGGCTCTGCGCATCGGTGCTGCTATCTGAGCGAAGGCAGCTTCAAACAGTGGGAGGAGCAAGAAAATCTTGTAGCGTTGTGCTTACGCAGCCTGTCTGGGTACCACCGCCAGGCTGTGTGTATGTAGAGTGGGTTGGCTTCTCCATTTTGGGGAGCCAAGAAGGTCCTGCTCATCCACCGCCCACCCACAGGACAGGGAGTCTTCTCTTGGAGGGCTACCAAGACATCTCCCTGCAGAGTCCACATGGAGAGGGAGGAGCTTTGTGCTTGTGGTGGTGAAGTTAGCTCCAGTTTCTGCTGTGAGCTCTGTCTGTTTAAGGTGGAATAAATGGGCGGTGAAGGTCCTCCTCACATGCTCCCTGATCTGTCCGTTGGTGTCGTTAGCCAAGTCGCTGCACATTCGCCGTTCGCAGCGAGGTAGCAAAATCCTTCGTGCTGTCTGTGACCCAGCGCTGATCTCCTCTCCTTGTCTTTCATGTGGTCTAGCAGCTGTCTCAAAGAATTGAAAGACACCACTTTGGACATAAAACAATAGCATTTAAAGTCATGCTTTATGAGCATTATTGTGATTCTGGGGCCGTTAGCAGATGCGCTGCCCCCTGTGTGGAAGTCCCACGGTACTGTGGTACAAAGGCAAGATGTTGGAAGGTTGAGAATGTTCTCAATACACAGAACAGGTAACTGGACTCTACAGACATGATCGTTAAGGTGGACAGTGTCAGGAAAACAGGTAGTTTAATCTTCTACTAATTTGGCTCAGTGCTGATTAAAGTGATTAACAGCGAAAAGCAGAACCTCTCTGCGTATGTGTGGCAAAAGCATTGTCGCCACACTGTGTGACAGCGATAGCATAATCACACATGGATTTATGGAACGTCCGAAGGGATTTTGGTAAGCGTAGAGGGGAGAAAAAATATTTTCAAATACAATTGCTAAACCTGTGTCAAGTGAAGGCTTCTGAACTGTGGTTCTTTAACTTCAGGAAGCAGTGCTGTGAGCTCTCAATCGATACGCTGTTCACGAGGATGTAATGATTTAACACTTCATGGGGCAGATGGTGGGGGACGGTGGGGGAGAAGCTGGCTAATTCTCAGACTGTCTGAGCTGTGTTGTGCAGTCACAGTGCTGGCAGCCTGGCTGGGGAGAGGCGTTCCAGCAGTGGCTTCTGCAGTAGGTGATACTGGTAAACAGAAATGACAGCGTAGGCAGAGGTTTCTCTTGGTCCTGCGAATGACTCCGTTGAGACTACAGCTGAATTGCGTTTCTCAGGGTGCTGGAACTTGCTGGAAAAATTTTGGGGGTTGCAGAAATCACTACTGGCTGGAGGTGGATTTAACTAAAACTTTACTCCAAGAAAAGAATATGGGAAAATTTTGTGGCCTTTCATTTGACTGTTTTAAGAATGAAATGTTTTGTGTACGCGTGTGTTCATGTGTACAGAGACCCAATTCCTATAAGCTTAATCTTTAACCTGTTGAAAATAACTTCCACCCTTGAAATGAAGAGGAATGTTAAATCCAGGTTAAATTAGACTTTTTTTTTCTTTTCTTTTCTAAAGGGTTTTTCTGCTGTTCAACCAGAAGCCTTAGACATAGCTGTGGTCAGAGCCTCTCACCGATTTGGGCAGCGCTGCCGAACCAGCGCAGCGTACAGGGCTTTGCTGCTTCCCAGGGCTGTAGGAACACACTGCGCACCTCTCCATGGCACAGGGAGGTTTTTTTGCTCCCTCTGATTAGTTTTCTGTGCTTTGCTTTGAAAGATTTCCTCTGAGGCCATTTCTCAAAACGGCTCTTTCTGTAATGAGTTTGAATTTTAAGACACTCCACATCTTGCCTCCTTCCCTTTGTTAATCCCCAGTAAATGAGGCAAATAATTGGGAGGTGTTACCTGTCCTTTCATGAACGGTGCTTCTATTCTCGTCCTCCTCTTCCAAGTGAAATGCCCGAGAGCTGCAGCAGTGGAGTCTCAGAAACGGAGTCTCTATAACAGTCTTAGGCTGTTGTACTGCTGATGAGAGCTGTTCCCAAGAGCAATGGCTGATCCTGCTCTCAGATTTCCAGGAAGGATGCAGTCTTTGGATGATTTTGTTGCATTTTGTAGGCTACTGTTCCCCATTTTGCTTTTCCAAGATGATTCTGATTTCTATTAGTTCTTTCACTGTGATTTTGTTTTTCTTTTCTCCCCAACGCTAGGGAAGTTTCCTTTTGTAGCCCTGCTGTTGTCAGTAGATGCTCTATAAATAGGAAGAAGAAAGCTCCGGGCAATCCCACTTCTCTTGACTTCCTGTGTCATTTGAAACTATTCTCCTAGCGTCCAAGTAGGATAGATTAATAATTAAATTCTTATTAAAGTTATGTTGCACAAGAGCATTCTAATATTTCTTAAGTTGCGAACAATAGTTCTCCAAAGCTGTCTCAAGAACTATTAGCTTCCCACTCATCCCTGGACCTATCTAGCAGTTCTCTTGCCACCTCCTCCTCTGCTTGCCTGACCTTCACCACACGGCAAGCATACTCTTTTAGAACCAGCGATATTCCTTGCATTTTCTCCCAAACTTTGGCAATGGAGGGAAACTGTTGTGCGTTCAGTGTTGTTGTGTGACTCTGAGATACTCTCTGCATTGAGCTGGTCAGTGTGGGTTTTGTGATAGATAGGGGTGAGTGGGTGGGAGCAAGCTCTCGTTTCCATCCAGGGTTGCCTTCCATCTCCTCCTGTCCTCCACAAAGGTTTCCTTCTCACTCCTTTTGGAGCGGAAAGAGGAATGGTTGATCCACAAGCTTCATGCTGGTGTGTTAGATCGCAGCCAGAACTTGATCCAAGGATGCAGCATCTTTTGGTGGCTGTGCAGTTTGGATGGGTTATCTTCTGAAGCGGGCCAAACAGGTCCTGCTATTGTGGTATTCTCCCTCGAGCCAGCCTCTTCTCCATGAGGCGTGGTGTGTTTACAGCTCTGCCGTACGCTGGTCTGTGTGCCTGTTGCTCTTGACACGCACACTCCAGAAAAATGAATAGTACACTGTAAATTACTATCTTGTCTGCTGTGGTGCACGGAGCAACCCACCTGTTTGGAAAGCAGCCAGCTTGCGTTTATTTCAGCAGATGGGAAAAGCGGAAAGGCACTCGGAGTAGGCAGGGAAGCAATATTTATTCATTCAGCAGCAAGCACGACAAAGTGGTGAACGGAGCTGCGGAGTTAAATAAGAGTGGGCACCCGTCTTGCATAGCAACACCGCAGACCCTGGTGCCTGGGAAGGGAAAGGCAGCGGCTGTGCACGATGGAGAGCAAATTGCAGACGTTACTTAGCCCTTGATGAGCAGCAGCATGGATCTTAGCTCAGATGCAGAAGGCTGACAGTACTGCAGTTATCATGGCATCATAGAATAACAGGTTGGAAGCTACCTTAAGGATCATCCTGTCCAACCTTTCCAGGCAAAAACATGGTCTAGACCAGGTGGCCCAGCACCCTGTCCAGCCGAATCTTAGAAGTGTCCCATGTTGGGGACTCCACCATTTCCTTGGGGAGATTATTCCACTGGCCGATCGTTCTCCCACACTGCATTCTTGCACGTGGGCGCAGTAAGCTCATGGTTATAGGCAGCTGCATCACTGAATAGTGGCCAGATTAGAGTTAATCAGAGGCTGTTTGGTAGTCGACGGGTGCCCGGAATAGCCAGGAAATAGGATGATATGCAGAAATGTTAGTGCCCTTTCCGCCAGGGAAAGAGGAGATGCGTTCTTAGCAGAATTTAGCAGCAAATTTTGGTGTTGGATGTCGTTGTCTTTATTATGCACAAAGATCTAAATGCAGCCTTATCTTGGCTAGTCTTTTTAGAGGATAACAGCCTATTACTGCCAGCAGTTAATCCAATTAATCTTTTAGGTCAAGGGGGAGTGTTCTGTGCAAATATTTTTGGAGGATCTGAGAAAGTTATTCGACGCGGTTGACCCAAAGAGAGCATATTTCAGAATTTTTCAGCAGATCAAGAAGTTTAGAAATTCCTACTCATATAGAAAGAAGTGTGTTCGAAAGGACTTCAGGCTTTCAATTTTGATGGCAAGACAATAGTTGCTTATTTTAAAAATGAAGATATTTCACTATGGAATGTAGTTTCAAATCAGAAAATAAAAACACTATTTAAAATCATCAGTGAAATTCTTTGATTTGGAGGGTGAAGGCAGGGTTGTGCAAAGCTTAACAATTAATTCAGAATGAAATGTTTTGCCTAAAGCAGGTTTTAACCACATCATTTTGGCTCACTTTGCTTCTGGTTGTCTAATAAGGTTTTTATTGAGTGTGTAGGAAGGGGCTGTGCACTAACTACCAATGATCCATCTAAAACAGGGAGGAGCGCTGCCTTGGAGAGGCAAAATCCACCTGTGGATGAACAGGAACAGATTTCATTGGAGTTTGTTCCTACTTTAACTGAGGGTAAGGTGTCGCGCTTGAGCCAGATGGGACGTTGTGCTTTGCGCATGCTTGACCGAGCCCTGGGAGTAGGATTCTGGCACTCCATCTCCTCCCGCAGCCTTTTGCAGGGGGGATTTCTGTTCTCTGCTTCATTTCCATCTAGGAATGAGACCCCCAAGTAGGTTTAGGATTTGCCAGGAATCTTTGGGGGTGCTTATGCTGCAGCCTCTGCTGTAACTACAGCAGTTTGGGGCTGTTTGGATGAGATTCAAGCTAACGTGCTTGGCTGCGGGTGCTGCTGTGGTAGCAAAAACTGATATAATACGCAAACTCGATGTTCAATGTGGGATGAGGAACCTTCGCCGGGGCTGAGGTCCGGGCTGCTGCCACCTGTGCCAGTGTTTGGGAATCTCTGCCTTACACGGCAATCACAGCAGGAGCCGGGTTGTTGGCTTTACCGTAAGGATTATTACATGGACATCAGTGGTGAATTTTAAATATTCCTGTGACATTTATGCCGTAAATAGGAGTTTATTCTCCCTCTCTCAGCAGACACGGAAAACAGCTCTTAGCCCATGTACTGTTGAATCCCCAAAGCCTGAACTTCTAATAACCAACTGCAATCTAATTTAGATCAGCAGGTTGAAAAATCATTAGTTCAAGTAGTAGAAGCCCTCTATTGGGTGAGGAATTTTCTTCCCCAAGACTGTAAGTATCTGAGCTCTTAGAGACAGCTATCGCCCATCTCAAAATTTGTGTTCTATTCATGCATGTCATCATACTGTCCTTTTAATATCTATTCAAAAATAAACACAGAGAAATAGTTGCCGTAGAGGAAATTTATAGTATTGGTTTGAGAACAAAAGACCAGACGCTGCCTCCCAGTAAGAGGAGTGAGGGGGCTGTGCCGCTGGGTCACTGGCAGGCTGTCATCCATCGCAGACCCTGGCCAGCAGCAGCCTCCAGATCTACCAAGAGTTCATTTTGAAATATCATCTAAAGAAACTCAAGGTAAAAGTTGTGACTTTCACCAGGGGCTTTTGCTGTTGTGGTTTTTAACTTTGAATGAGCTCGTGCATTTCTAATGTGGAGTACTGGGGAAAAGGAGGGACTCCAGAAGTGACTTGTTGTGAATAAAAATTAGTTTTTATTGCTGCTTGTGTTTCCTGTGATACCAATCTTCACTGTGAAAACTGCCAGTCAGAGTCAACCAGACTTCAAAGTTGTGAGCACGCAGATGACAGCTGAAAGTCAGGGTTTGGGGTGACACGGCAGTACCGGTGCGGTGTGGTAAGAGTACTTCAACGAGATTTTGGCAAAGCTGGATAGGGAAATGGTATGGATGGACTGCGTTGCCATTAAGAGGTCTTGAGGGTATCACAACCCCAGAATAGAGTTTTAGTTCTTGATTCTCTTGTATGTATTTTTGTGCTCTGAGTTTCTTATGTTGTCAGGTGGCTAAAAAAACCCCACACCTTCAAGTGGAATAAATTAGGGAGAAAACAAAGCACTAATGAGAAGAAGCAAAGGGAATTATTGCATGTATACCTGAGAGTGTTTCATCAGCTGCTGCAACTGGGCAAATGTTATTACAGGAAAAAAAACCCCACCTTCCTACCTATTCCCTGTCCTGCTGGCAATCACTTGAAACGAGTTATTTTGGAGAGTTCTTTTTCAGATATGTTCCTGTAAGGAGCTGGGAGCAGTTTGGTATCATGATGTTTTCCCTAAAAGAAAGGCAATATTTTGTACATAACTCTAAACTGCCTCAGGGGCCTGGGTAGCTTCACTCATGACCTTTCTTTCCTTTCTGTGGGTGGAGGAAGGAGAGGATGTAGGAGGTGTTCAGCGAGCATCGCTGTTTTGTTTTCACAGCTCAGCCTGGCAGGGGTGAGGCATGGGCTGCTGCTCTTCAAAAAAGAGTCTTATTGGAGAAATGGGGTTTTTATAACTTGCTTCCTTGCGCTAAGGAGAGGGGATTTTCTTCACTTTGTGGATGCATGATTTAAGAGGCACTCTAACGTGCTACATGGCTTGAAGATCTAGTGTAGAGCTATGGCTTTGGTCCTTCCAAAATGCCAGAAAAACTAATGTATTGCAAGTATAAGCATCCTGGGGCTCACAGCATGTAAAAGTAACCAGACTAAGAGAAGTAAGGGAACTGAAGGAGGAGGAAGGAAATTCACGCTTCAGGTAATGACCCGAAAGGTCGTTCAGTGAGGGAATGGATCCACGAAGTGTAAGATTTTTGTATTCAATTGTGTCATACCTGCAAGAACAACAGGAACGTGAGGATTTCTTTGGCCTGGACATTAATATATATTTGCCCCATGGTTGCTGCAGCCTTTAGCTAGCAGAGCTGAAGCCTCTCCGTGTAAAAGGAGAGGGTAAAGAAAGATGCCTCCTCACAGCTTTATTAAACTCTGAATTTTATCAAAGATTTTTCAGTTGGAATCCAAGCCAAGGCCTATGGGCAGGGTTGATGTTACGGTCTATGGCAATTCTAGACGGGACTGAAATGCAGTTGGAAATAGAAGACACAAACCAGCGGAGTGTTTAGCTGGTGTGTTTATATAAAGTAAACATGTTTGACTTTATCTCGAAAAACCTCCTGGTGCCAGCAGTCATCCTGAAGATCACTTTCCTCTCTCTCAGTAAGGCTGATGGTAAGAAGGAATTGTTCTCCTACTGTCTTGTTGACAGTAAGTTTTTATTATTGTAATTATTACTATTATGTTTTAAAAACTAAGGAATGTGCTACAGGTGATATTCAGCAAGTTGAATGTCTTGATGAAGGAAACATAATAGTTACTGCAGCTATTTTATGCCGACTGCTAAGCAAATTCCTCTCGTACACATGGTGTGGTTTTGGTCTCCATCAAGTTATGAGGGGAGAGTTGGGGGGAAGAAAAAGTTTGTGTGTGGGTCATTGGGTTTTTAATGCTATAAATTATTTATTTCTCATCTTCCAACTGAGTATATACAAGTTCTTTACTAGTATCTTAATGATCTGTGTCCATGACCTATGAAGTCTTGTTCCTGTTTACTCGTGGGAAGATGGAAATGTAGACCACGGAGGTGTTTTACCCAGGAGGATGGGGAGTACGTTGGGGTGAGTTGCTGCTGAAGTGTAATAAGAGAGGTATGGCTGAGTTTTGGAGGCTGGCAGGATAACTACGCATCTGCCTTCAGGAAGGTGGCCAATGAAGGCTTCTTGTAACCGCTCCTGAGAACAGCACCTAGTTGACGGAGTGAGCTGGGCATCTGCCAGGCTTCTCATGGGTCTTCTGCTGCCCTTGTTGAGCTTGGGGCTGACTTGTGATTACTACCCAAATTAGCTGATTTAAAGCTAGCCCATGTATCTGTGTGTTACACAGACAAGTGCAGGCGTGTCCTAGGTCCTGCAATTAGCAGAGCCTGTAATGGAGGGAACAGTCGAGTGAAAGAAGCATCCTCTGCTCCACATAGCACAGTATGTAAATACTGCTTTGGATTTCTATTAATTCCCTAAAATTTACCATTCCCCTCCTACTCCGGTGTGTATGTGATTCTTTCAGAAGAGTGGGTTTTATCCCGTTAGCCAAATCATAGCAGATTCCTGGTGATATTTCTCCCCTTTCCAAAGTTGCTTGTTCACAGCTGTTTAACAATGATCCTTTCATGGTTGTGCACTGACTATTTTTAAGCATCAAAAATGGACATCATTAGGTGTCTAAAGCTTTTTACATTAGATTCTGTGTCATTGAAACATCCCTGTGCATTGGTTCTTGGGAGCCATAATTGAGGTCCTGATGCTGTGATTTCAGTGGCTCCATGAGGGTGACTGGCTATCATCATAGTAGGGAAAAAGAGGCACTGGGGTCAGGGGGTGTTCCTAGTTCTGTAATAAATTCTCAGCCTGACTGGAGGCCATTCATCATGTTAAGAAAAGGTTTTAGCTGTTCCTTCAGAACACTGGCATCAGTTAAGTTATCCATACATCATTCGAGCATTAAGGCTTTATTAGAGCTGTTGTTCCTAGGGTTTGCTCCAGATGTCGGTGCTATGATGGTCCTCCAAACCAAGACTCGTTTACACCTGCTGTCCTGGTTTCTCATAACCTGATGTTCTTTTGTTGATTTCAGCATGTTCTGCACTTGCTGAAAATGTGTTTCTCTTTGTGGTTTATTCACACGTAATCAAATCCCTGCGTGGGTGGTCGCGCAGCGTGCAGGTGTCCTGTCTTAGGGAACATGCCTGAGATAGGGGTGGACCTACCTAATGATGTCAAGCAACTATTTGTCAAACACTTGATGACTGGAATCAGTCCGTGGACATAGCTTGCAGATGCTGCACGTGCCTCTGATCTTACAGAGCCCTCTGCCTCTCAATGGTCAGCCCGGGGATGTGCCTTTTGCCCAAAGCTGAAGTTTTGCAGCGGGGCGTGCTCTGCTGTGTATCAGTCAACCGACTGGCAGAAGGTAGCTGAGCATTTCACTCTGCTGGCTCTTCATGTTTCGTGGAGCACGTTATCCTTGATCCCTGCAAATGTCAGAGGGCCGTGCCGTGGCTCCCGCGTTGTTGATGTCAGCAGCATGGCGCACAGCTCGCTGGTGGCTTTACACGGGCACCTGTGACAGCAGCTGCTGCGTGGTGTCTTTTTGGAGGAGTGACCCGTCAGAACTTACCACGGGGGTTGAATCTTCATAATTACTCCCAGCGATTGCCCTTCAGTCTCAGGGCTGTCAGTATGTTTCATGAACACACACGTACCCTCCAAACAAGCCAAAGGAAAACTAGTTAAGGGAGCCGTTATGAGGCAACCCCTGACCTTGTGCTCCACTGACCCACTGCTCTTTTTTGAACCACTTGTGCTTTCCTGTTAGCTCATGCATCCCTTTTAATGTCACTTTATATGGATTATTAGAGTGTGTTACTGTTGCTGCCTGTAGGCTCATGAAGCAACAACAGCCAAGGTGCAACACGTCTCCTGCGGATTGATGAGGTGATGACCCACTGTGGAAAGAAAAAGACTATCAAGTTGAATCACTTATTTATCACCTCGATGTGACTCTTACTGGTACCATTTTTGATGGGAGAGAAAAAAATCAATTGCATGAAAACGCAAGAGTTAAATATTTGTTTGAGAGGATTCGTGTTTAAGTCTGACAGGGTTTTTTAACATGATTATGCGTTGGAAGATATTTAGGAAACAGTTAAATTGTTTGAATTAACAGCCAGCGCTTCTAGAACCATGTAAACTTGTGGTAGTTTCTACACTGTTAGTGCATCTGTAGTTTTACACTAGACTGTCAATAGTTGTTGGAATTTTAACTTTCCTAATCCTTGGAATTTTTGGTTTAATTATTATTTTAATTTTTTTCTCATCGTGTTGGAGCTTGATTTTGGCTGTGGTTTTATATCTCTGCATGACACTATAAACAACTAGTAGTGGTTAGAGACTGTCTTTTGAAAGAGCGTTTAATTTTTGTTCTTGAGAGATGATCTGTGCCTTAGAGCTGAAAGCGGAGGAATCTCACGATCTCTGCTATTAAGACTTCATTTTTTAGATAGTGGAAAAGTGCTCCGATTCTTTCTGGTAATGTGATACTGTGAGGTAGCTAGAGCTTTCTGTATGCTATATATTTTATCTTTTTACCATTTAATAGTCTGACCCCATTCAGAAAACATTTCAGGCTGCGTATCATTTATATTTTTAATAGCAGTATTGACTTATAAGATCAACTTGAAAAAATGACTTGCTGTTTTACAAGAAAACCATCAAAAGGATTAATGTGCTTTCTCTCTGTACATCTACTCTTCTACCATTAAAAATGATGATCGAGTCAAACGTCATTGGATTATCATCCCTGCTCTAAGGAACTGCGTATACGTGTATATCCTGATAAAGGCATGTTCTTTTTGCTTTGGGGAATAGATCCACTGATGTTGCATTACCTGCAGATGCGGAATGTTGCTACTCCCTGATGTTAATGTAGATACTGCCTGTGGCTAGGCAGTAAAAGCATGCTTCGTTTGGGTGTTCTATCTTAATCTGCATGCAGAATAGATGTAGGTGCTATAGGAGAATAAAGCAAAGACATAGGAGAGAACCTCATTGCTTTTTGGAGCCGGGTGCTGTTCTACTGTTTATTAAAGCTGCATGAAACAATATAAAGTGTGGATGTGTATGAGAAGCGTTGTTTATAAAAGAAAATGTTTTCCTCACCCCTCTACCACCATGACTAAGATACTTTACACTTTAAATTTTATTTTCCTTCCTATAAACATTTCTTCCCCTCCTTTCTTTCCCCCACCCTGACTTTGTGTAGTTGATTTAATTCTCTAGATTGCTTACCTCAAGCTCTAACTTGAGTTCATTTTATTATATGGTGACCACAGTTATGGATGACGCTCCCCCTGGCACACAGGAGTACATTATGTTACGGCAAGATTCGATCCAATCTGCGGAATTAAGGAAAAAAGAGTCCCCTTTTCGTGCTAAGTGTCACGAAATCTTCTGCTGCCCACTGAAGCAAGTGCACCTCAAAGAGAACACAGAGCCGGAAGGTTTGTGGCACTATGGATCCATGTTCTGTTTGTTTCTATTCCTTTGGTTTTTCCATGTATGTCCCCAGAGTGTGCTGTGTGTTTTCCAGCCTGTGTCAGTGTAGTGCAACTGATGCAGGCAGCGTGATGCACTCACTCCATGTCCCCCTCTGCTTGCCTGTTAGTGTCTGATTCGGCTATCACGGGACACTTTAAGCCATGTATGATATCATTCTAGACAAGAAGAACAGTGACGCTGCTTTTTCTTAGATAAAGTTTGTTTGTTTCAGCTCTCATCATTACACACTGCCCTTTTTTTGGCTGCCAAAAGTTGCTTGCTACTGAAACGGCATCAATTCCTAGTTGGTTCTTTCCAGTAATTTCTGAAGCTGCGCTCTGCTGAAAATATGGCACTTAGGCTCAGATTCGGCTTGTCCCCAACACCTTTCACTCCATAAGGCTTCTGCATAGCGCTAGAGAATGCTCATGACAGCTGTACTTCAGTGAAGCAGGATGAAGTCTGTATGTCATGCACGCCTGGTTGCATTTTGGAAAATGAAATGCATGCAGAGCAGAAAAAAATAAGTAGAATGTTTTCCTTTTCAGATAAAGCGAAGGTATGGTCTCTTCTAATGCTGTGTTTACTGATATGAAATTACTGTTGAGGTGTCTGTATCTTTAACTTATTCATCTAGTGTGCATAAGATTAAGCTATTTTAAATTATTAATTTAAAAAATATTTTCTCTTACTGTTCCATATGTGTTTTGCATTACTGCCTCATATGCCACATGGTAAGCCTTCTACTTTTTGCTTAAGCTCCAGTATCTGCCAAAACCAATTAATTCTGCTGGTAGATGTATTTTTAAGATGAAATATTCAGGGCTGGATTCCACCGCAACCGAGTCTGCAGGAATGCCAAAGTGAGCAGGTCGTTCTTCCTCACAAATCACTTGTATAATTCTCTGTAAGGACAGGCATCAGGTGCCGAGCTGTCACTATTAGCCCAAAATATTTCTCCTGTTACATACCCCAAATGTTGCATGAATGCATGGTTCTTTCCACCTCTTCTGGGAGATCTGTGTCTTTTGAAATAAAAAGTATTTTATTCAAATAGCATTTTTCTCATCTCACCAGAACTGTCAAGTCTGACACAAACACTCATGTAAGGTGTGAGGAGAGGTTTTATGTTTCAGTGGTGATATAACTGAGCATTAAAATTGGGCTTTAAAAACACAAAGTCTAATTCTCTCAGTTCTGGGGCTGGCTCAGTAGGAGTTGTGATTGCGTGATTCTGGCTCAATAAACAAGAAGGAAAGGTGAATCCCATAGCACTCCTCTGGAGTAGCAAAGGTAATGGATTTCCTGTTGTCTGTCAGGGTTTGTGGTGTTTGTGAGTAAATTATGAACCCAGAACTGTTCATGTCAAGTTCCTCTAGGAAGACAATGGCAGCTTTAACGTCAGCTGAGCTACTTAGAGGTGCTCAACATCCTCAGCAAGTGGTACTTGGTGAGATGAAAGATTCCATGTGAGCCATAAAAAAAGAGGGCCCTAAACTTGGCACCATTGACTCAGATGCTGTATTTAAATTTTTTTCTTGGGCTCACATGTAACTCCAGCAGGACATGATGGTCATTTCAGTGGAATTTATACTGGGAACTTATACTGGATTCCTGCTGGGGACTAGTGGTTAGCTAGGTCTGATCATTTTCAATGATTAATCCACAATTTACACACTAATGGCCTGTTCAAGAGGAACAAGCGAGGTGGCTTTAAGTGAAGACCTGAAGAGCATCAGTTCAGCCATATTGTCACCTGGAAGCCATCAGTTGTTCTTCCTAGGTTCTCCATAAATCTACATACCATCTGTCTCCAACAACAGCTGGATTTCTCCTTCCTCCATGGCATATGGTATTGCTAATCATTCTTGCTGAAAATGTTTAGTTCTAAGAGGAGAGCTTTTCATCTTTTACTGCAGTACACAAGGATGAATGTCTCTTCCCTTTCTCTTTTTATCCCTTCTCCTCTCCTCCAGGAATTTTGCGTTACTAGACAGGGCAGAAGAAACTATGGCCCTGTTGACTTGTCCCACAACCACCTGATTTGATGGGAATTCATAGGGGTATCAATTTTTATTGTGTGATTTCTGTATGTGTTTCTGTGAATGATATTCGCTCTAGAAGAGAGGTTCCTAGAGAGGAAAAATATATGTTCAGGAGTCCTTTTAGCCTCAGTTCCAGCTTTAATTGCCTGGGCTACATTGGTGTTTTTCGAAATCTGTGAATTTCCTGACAATGGTGTTAGACCCACTGAAGACTGATGTGTGTCATCCTCAGTGGTTTGTTGGCATGAAGCTTGAAAACTTTTGAATGTGAAATGATGTGAACCGCGCTTTCAGCGCAGATGCTAGGACAGACCGTTGAATTTAATGGAGTGGCTGAAATGAACCCTACCTGAGAATACCTTGTCAGTGTGAACCCAGCAGTTAACAACTCAACTGTGCTGTGAGGATGAAGGAAAATAAAAGTTTAAACTTGTTACTATAGCATAATTTACACATTTTAGAAGGTACTGGATAGTAAGGCAACTCCAAAGCTATTAGGAAAGCTCTCTGAGTAAAATGTTGTAATGGAAGTTTTATGGAAAATTGCAGACTTGAAAGACTCTGCGGAGAGTATAAAAATGTACTACTTTATCTGATGAGTAATGACACGGGAGCACATAGTAAGTCCTGCATGTTTCTAACTTTGCAACTCTTTACCTGTTTCATTTAGATGATGGATTTCTCCTCTGCACTTTTTAACCACTTCTATACAGGGTTAATGCTTGGGGAGCCTCTTTTATCACTTCAGGATTTGAAACCCTTAGGCATGTGTGATGATACCAGGTAAAAGATTTTTCTGGCATTCTGTATGGGTGTTTGGGGAATGTTCTGTTAGCTGAAAGACTTAAATACCACCTCAGTCTGGCATCTGAACCAGGTGGCTCATCATTTCTCCTGTCTCAGACCCATTTGTAAAAGCAAGAGAAGGAATAAGAAAATTGGATCTGTGTTTCTTAAATTAACCTGTCTTGGTTTCTTGTTCTTTTTGTGACACCCTACCTGCCTGCTTACAATGTTGTCAGTTTTCACAGCACTTGTATGTCTCAAATACACCGTAGCAAAATAGGTCCATGGCCAGTACATTTGATATCAACCTGGAGGACACATAGAAGGTCCTTGGTCCAGTAACTATAGCAAGGACAGTCTTTTTTTAAGTGGTAGGTGTGGAAGGAAGGAGGAGAACAATAGGAAATCACAACAATATTGTCTTCCCAAAATGTGGAAATTTCCATTTGGCTCCAGTGCCAGCAGGGTGATGCCCATCAGTCTGGCAGGCAGTTTGGGTAGGATGCTGCCTTTCCTAATGCTATGGGAAACTTCGCCCTAAGTTAAAAGATGATCTGCTGCTTTATTCTGCATCGGTCCAGCTTTGTTTTGTCAAAGTCATTCTACGGTGTACAATGTCATGAATCTCTCAAATGCAATAAAACAAGTGGACCTGACATCCTTACCTGGATGCTGGGTCCTGTGGGCATTGTGCATTGTTTACAATTACATCCAAGCAGCAGCAAATTCCCTGAAGCCAGGAGCACGCTGCTAGCAGGAGAAGGGCCAGCTGAAGTACACTTTGCAGCTATTTGTTCTCTTAAATAGTTTAAACATAAGCTGCTGCTATCTGTATAAAACATGGTTACATAAAAGAAGTCTGCTCCTGGAAAGCTAATTTGAGTTGTATTATTACATCTAGAGGAGGGAATATAATGAGAGAAATGTTTTTAAAAAGCACCCATTGGTTAGTCACAGTCACATAATCAAGAGTCTTGGCCTCTTGCCCACAGTTCTGTTTTCATGTGGGATTTTTTTTGCCCTTCTTTTTCCTGTTTTTTTTTTTTTTTTTCTTTTTTTTTTTTTTGGTAACATTTAGTCTCCCTCCAGGCATACATAACCTTTTTACACAGAAAAGCAGACAAGCATGGCAAAATATGTATTGGGGATGCGGAGAGGGAAATCTGGGATAGCAGCTGGTAATGAGGAAAGGCAGCTTTCCTCCACCAACAGGAAATCTGATTAGATAGAAAATGTTAAGGCTGCTAATATGAAACAAGCAGCTTTGCGGTTGCCCTTGACAATGGCTTGTTATCTTCATCCCTAGCAATGGGATGACTGGCAGAGCCAGTCCTGGGGGCGAGGAGAAGGTAGGACATCTGAGCACATTATGTGGGAGGCGGCTCTTCCGCCTACACCATGTGCACATGCCGTTGTGTCACCAGCAGAAATTCAGAGCCTTTATGTTGTCATACTGAACGTCCCTTTGGTGCTCCAAGTGTTGTGTCACCACTGATAGTACTGTTACTTGGCACTCTAATTATACACTTTTCTCCTAGACCAAATGAGTCCTGTTAGCCCGGCTCCCTCATTTAATTGTGTTAATGCATGTGCATTTCTGCGTTTTGGAGGAGAAAAAGAAAGAAGGGGGAGGTGAACCTGTATTTGAAATCATGGAGAACTGTGAGAGGTTTTTAAACTCTACATATTGTTCAGAACTGAAAAAGACTTTGTCTTCCAGTGGGGAATAATAGAGATAAGCCACGTGAAACATAGGTACAGCCGCCTGTGCTAGTTGTGTCTGAGATGTTCAGACCCATCGCATTTGGCTGTGAAACACCAGCGAGGAGCATCAGCATTTCTGCTGTGGATACCTTCAACCTCAGATTTAATCTGGACCAACATCCGCCTGAAAAGAACTCACGGGTTCATTGAACAGGGGCTCCTACTAACTTAGGTGATCCTATTTAGGAACTTTATTAGGGTTATGATCCCTTGATACTAAATTAATCACATTGCATAACCTTCCGTGATGCTTTCCATCATGTTTTCTCCTTTCAAGGGAGGTGAAAAGTGAAGATTTGGTATCCCATTCGCCAAGGCTCTTGCCAACAGCAGTATTTAACCCTTTGCTGCTGTAGCTAAGCTGTCTGGCCTGGAGCAGTTCATCCCAAGGAGGGAAGAGGAAGGGCAGGCAGTCTGCTATTGCCTGGTGCTGGGCCGTGCAGCCCTCACCACTGTCATCATCACCTTTTCCCTCAACAAAACCTTGTTCTTGACTCTGCTTTTGCCTGCACCTCTTGGGTCCTCTTGTGGGGAGCGTGAAGCTTTTACCTTGCTCCTGAGTCCTGGCACTGGCACGAAGCAGCAATGAGATATGCCTAAGCCTTCTCCAATACTAAATGAAAACAAGCTCTAAATCCTGTCTGTCTGGATGCACACGATGTTGCTGCAGCTACGCGGCCGTATCTGTAGTGAAGAGTGACCTACAGGGAGTGACGCAGACCACAAAAGCCAAAGGGCTGAAGCTGCCACTCTTATAATGGCTTTTCGCCCCCAAAGACAAACCACATTGACTTGAGTGATTCAGTGATAACGTTCTGTTTCAGGGCATTGGGACACTGTGGTGACAACTGCACTCTTGCTTTCTTTGGATGCTTAGTACGTAAAGCAGCACAGCTCAGTCCTGTAAGTGGCTGAGCCCTCTTGCCCTGATCCTCCAAAGCCTTGAAGCACGTGATTAACTTTAAACATGTGGGTGCTCCCAACAGAGTCAGAGGGGTTGGGATGTATTTAATGAGCTTACCTGAATGAACCCTGGGCCTGGCTCGGGTTCAGGCTCAGACAATGCAAATCCAGACTAATTCCACCAAAATCCAAGATTTACTCAATATTTACTTGTCTCCAAGCGGGATCAGAAGCCCCTCACGGAGTTTAATTTGATTTCTTCTTTTCTTATTCTCTTAGGAGTTTATGTGGTCCTTACTGCCACGATAATTCACGATTGAACGTGCATGTCCTCATAGCACTCCTGTGCAGTAGGGAAATTCAATGTTTCCCACTGTAAAGAGGGAAGAGAAGGCCTTGATTCTCAAAACTCTTTGGGCATCTCATCACCATTAGTAACAGGCCCTTTTGGACTATGTTCTTTTTCAGCTAGATACTTCCTTTAGTGCCCAGATGTTTCCTGACCTCTGTAAAGCTTGGTCAGATTTCAACCTTCTAGTTAGTGCTGATTTTCCAGCATATGCAGCCTGCCTTTCTGGGTGACTGTCCTTGGGGAGTCATCAAGAGGGTCATCCCAAGTCTGTAGGTAATAGAAACACCAGGAGAGGCACTGAGAGTCCTCACAGTGCTTTTATCTGCCACCTCACCAGGGGTTTGGTGAACTGGGCTTTCCTGATGGAAAAATTCAAAGGTGCAGCTGGAATTGTGTAATTATCAGCTAAATTTGCACTCTGTAGCATCAGAGAAATTTAAGTAATGGCATTAGGAGCAATTTTAGTGCTTTAATTTCAAGACAATGGGTTTTAATTCTCAAGCTGGAGCTGGCCTCACCGCTGATCAGATTATGGCAACCTAAAGAGCCCTCTTATCTCTTACCCTACCTGTGTAGTCTTTGAGGCAAATCTTTTATCTGTGCCTTTTGCTATTTTGCTCTCATCTCAGAATAAATATTCACTATGAAGACAGTATCTGGCACTCAGCATATCTGAAGTAGGATGTTTAGACCAAATGAGTCACACTGATTTCTTATCTCATCTGTAAAGGACTTTAAGAGCTTCAAAGCGTGCTCCTTAAACAGAGGAAGGCCTTTGCCTTGCTACTTTGTCATCCCAGGACTCTCCTGAGGAAGCATCAGACTTTGCTCTTCAATCTGCCCTCATTTTAAGTAAGCTGTAGTTTGTTATTAATAATGGAAGTTTTTCTGTGTACCTTATTCAGCTACACGGCCCATCATAATTATTGCACAACCCTTTATCAGTGGTAACATCTGTAGTATTTAAAAACTGGCCTTTGGGTTGAGAGCACACCAAATTTTTCGTGCCGTTTTAGGTTAGGAGAACTCTGGAAACAAGGAGTTGGTAAACTTTTTATCTACCAGTGGGAAGTTGTTGCCTTTCCCAAGAGAATCACTGACAGAAGCATTCAGGCACGTCTACGTGGTGCAGCAGAGCATACTGCAGAGATCCCCTAGCTACCGTCCCACGTCTGAGCAGCCCAGCGCGGCACCCTGCAGTAGGGTTAGTTAGCTCAGGGATAATTAGCTTGAGTAACTCACAGTAGTGCATTGCAGCATGTCTGTGGTTTCCAGTTTCAGGGTTAGCTCAGCCCATATCTAACTCAGGGGGTTCTGCTCTTCACTCCATCAACGCTCTGGGTCTTCAGCAACTGGTACCTCCTGAGAGCACAAAAGTGAAGCCACAACGAACAGCAAAGTTCATCAGAAAGTTTAGCAGACTCTTTACCTCGAGGATCATCTGGAAAAGAAGAGAAACCCAGTCTTACTTTGAACTCAAGCTCTATTTTTTGTACTCTTTTGATGTCCTCACCTGTAAAGCTAAAGAAGCTGAAGAAGCTTTACCCAAACCTCAGTGAGCACAACAGAGGTCCAAAGATTGCAAAAGGCCAGAGTTTCCCTAGAACATTATGTAAAATTATTGAATGCTTTTTCAGTAGTACCTGAGAATTTGGGAAAAAGTCAGTGCTCAGACCGTCTCATGTTCAGGTTTTTGCCCGCTGGGTATCTATCTACACTGTTTTCCTGCTGTGTACAAGTTCTTTGATTGTACTTATATGCTTAAAAATACCCCAGCTTTTGTAGGACAGTGCAAAATATTTGCACATCATCTTCTAAGCCAGCTCTTGTCCTCCAGGACAGAAGGTTGTTTTACCAAGCAGTGGTGTTCAGGAAGGCTGAGCAGGTGATTGCTGGGTATTGATTCCAGTGGGCATGTTTGTTTCTTTCTACCGTGTATTTGAAACCACTGAGACAGACGCATATTTTTTTTCTGAAAGACTGAGCTTACAAAGAGGTATGTTAAACCCTAAAGGTTATAAGGAATATAAACCTGTAAAGCCTGTGACCTGCAGAGGTGTATCCAGCACATGGCTGTACATCCTCTTCGAGAGACACAATGTTCCTTGAGCTCCTGGTGTAAAGAAAATGATTTGGAAACAAAGAGAAATCCTTTTCCAGGCATCTTGGATACTCGGGTATCTTGGATACTCCTGATCTGAAGCTGTCTGCCGCAGTTTTCAAGTACGCTAGATAATTCTTGCGTGTTCATTTAGCAAGGAAAAAAAGGAGGAATATATACAACTTACTGCACGAGAAGTTTTTAGGTATCAGCTGTCTTTCATGCTTGACATTTCCACATTACACAACAGTCCCTTCTAGAAAGGTTATTGGTGCAGCTGTGTTAGTTCTTACTCTTCTACACTATCTATCAAATTTAGCTCTACAACTGAATAAAAATCTAGTGGCCACTCTCCAGATTTGTGCCAGCATCGTTAAGCTGGATTTAAATTTGGTTTGTGTGGCCCTTGGCGTAGAGATGTCAGAAGAGCACTGGTCTATAGTGGTGACTGAGTGTAATGTTACACAAATATCTAAGCAACTTGTTTTGCTGGAGCCCCATACGGAGGACAAATGAAGTGTCGCAACTCTGCTTCCTCTTAATTGCCCTTGATGAGGGCAAATTTCACTTCCTCTTAATTGCTCTGAATCTCCCCATTCCTGGCAATGTTCAAGGTCAGGTTGGATGGGGCTTTGAGCAACCTGGTCTAGTGGAAGGTGTCCCTGCTCATGGCAGGAGGCTTGGAACTAGATGATCTTTAAGATCCCTTCCAACCCAAACCATTCTATGATTCTTTGAGGTTTGGGTTTCTTAACAAATATTTTCTAAATAACAGTTTAACCTTTCTCTGTATGCTTGGTTTTCCGTCTTGTTACAATACACCTGTCTCAGGGATTTTTTTTTTTCCTTGGATCTTGTGGAAGAGGCACATCTTATTCCTCAGCTGTGTTTCCTGCAACCTTTATGAGAAGGTTAGAGGCTTAGCTAGCCTTAAAGCCTCACATCCTTAGAGGATGAAACTAAGAGGTTTACTATAGACTGTGAAAAATTATCTATACCCCCAAATCAGCAGAACTTACTCTATACAGCAAGCTGGTACTTTAGCATCCATCGTGAGATGCATCTGACTGTCGTGAGACTTCTCAGGGCATGGAGAGCTCTGATGCTAGTAAACTGTGAGCTGGTGACTTCAGGAATAGGACCGTTTTCGCTCATGTCTCCTGCCTACCCTCATGGACATCATTGGTTTGGAAGCTTTACCAGCTTTGACTTCAATGATGTGAAGTAAGATGGGGCTGCAGGAAAACAGTCAGCCGTGAAGACCATCTGCAGGACAAGAATCTCAGACTGCAGTGAATGCGGTGCTAAGTTTTCTGTCTTTTGAAAAAGGCATTAACCACATTTGTGGTGTCTGCCAGTCTGTTCTCTAAACCTGCCTCTCCTCTGAACAGTCACACTGTTTTTCTTTCTACAATGGGTGATGCCACATATGACACTTAACTGCAAGAGTTGTTGAGAACGTAGAGTTTATTTCAGTTGTGCACCTTTGTTTAATTGGTGCCTGCTCCTGTTTTGCTTCCTCTGCAACTCCAGCTTGTTTGAGTAAGTTGAAGACCGAGTTTTGCTCTCTCATTGCTCTTATCTCTGGTGAGTATAATCATTCCCTACTTCAGACAAGTGGTAAAGCTGACATCAAATATTGCTAGTGTGTCTCAAATGCTGTTAGTAGAAAATGTTTAAGCTTCACATAGGATGTTCCCTTCTAATGATGAGCTATCAGTATTAACCCAGCAGACTTCATATGGCTGGCCTTTTAATGATAAATTTAGATTAAATACAGTGTATGGTAGTAGAAAATGGTAGTAAGCAAAAATTTGAATGGGACTTGAGCTGCCAAATGCAAGTAAGTGGTTTCTTAAATCACTTGGACATTAAAGTAGGTAAGTGTAAAAATGGCAAGAAATTTTGCTGGTCTTTGTCCTGATAACAAAGGAGCCTGTTTAGGAAATTACTGTTTTAACTGAAAAGCATTTTGTGTAGTACATTTAATAATATGTGCAGTGAAATGTGCAGTCAGTATGATATGATTCTGGATATATAAAAAAAATTGCAGTGCTAGTTATTTTGACTTGAGGGAAGCTCTGAGTCAAAACAAGCTCCTGCTGGTGCTGAAGAACGTATTCTTTATGATATGCAATTGCTACTCAAGTGGAAGTTACATATTCTCTGAAATTCAGATGCTCTGCTTCAAAAATTCCATTGCCCCTTGATAGTTTCCCTCCTAATAACAGACAAGGAAGTTACTTAAAATCACTTGTTTGCTAGGTTGCTGCACCAGGCACCTTCAAGGCCTGCTGATTAACCTTGAGGAAGACCAAGATCGCCAAAAGGTTCCTAAGTTAACGTGCACTTCCCCTCATTAAGAGTGATGACCTTCTAACAAAAATTAGTAGGTTGTTTTAAAGGATGGCAATGTCTCCCACAGAGGTTTCCCTTGGCTTCTTGTTCTGTAGCACGCTAAGGTACAGGCTTTCCTAAGGATGCCAGTTCTGTGGGTAAATAATATTTCTTTCGAATTCAGAACACAGGAGAACATTCTTCAGGACACAATGGTAGCAGATGCTCAGCTTGTGCAGACTGTTGCCATTGGGAACCATGAGAACTCTAAAGAGTTGGTAGGTCACGTCTGCTGAAGACACTGTTGAAGATAAGTGTGCTTTTCATTTGCTGAAAAACATTTCTATTCCTCATTCCTATTGATTTTAATTTGAAATTAAGTTGCAATCATCAGCAATGACTAATCATCAGTATGAAAGACAGGTTGAATGGGGTGGCAAACGATGATAGGAGGGCAGCAAGGAGGAGAGGGCAGTTTTTGGACCACAAAGCATCATGGTACTGAGGAGAAGATGTTAAAATCAGAGGAGTCCAATAATGGGGAAGAAAAGTCTGCTAGGAGAGTGGTTAAACAGAGAGGTGGTACAGAGAGGTGAGCAGGGTGTTTTTGGATGAACTTGCTGACTGCAGGTGAGCTCCAAAATTGAAAACGAGAGGGACCTCTGAGCTCCAACAGAGTTATGAGGCTGCTGCATTAGAGAGGAGGTGGAAGCCCATTCTAGATGGAAACCTGAAACTGAGAGAAATGACCTGAAGAGGACAGACATCTGTCAAGTTTGTTTTGAGTAACATCGTCTTTATTATGCCAAGACTGTTAAAGAAATATGGTCCATTCTCCTTGGGTTGTTCTGCCTCACGCTGTGGAGATCAGAGCCCATGACCTGACCAGCCAGATGCACAAAGTGCAGCAGCTTCTTCCCTAACTCTATGTTCACAGCTCTGTACATACCGTTGTAAGCATGGAATTATTTAATAACTTAAACAGTGGATTCCAGCCACACAAGTAGTTTTCCGTATCACGTATTTTTAATGAGCTACATTGACTTCTGCAGAATGCTGCTGATTTATATCTGATCAGGTGTATTTAAGGGTGGGTTCTTTAATTTGCAAATGCAAATGAAACCGTGTGTAATTGTTCATCCAAGAGACTGAGAAAAATCATAGGGTAGCACTATCACAATTTGTTCTTGATGTTATCTCTCCTATAGCAGAATTTGTACTCCCTCAACAGAATTGAAAAGGTGCCTTTTAAAAACTGATGTCTCAAAAGGACATAAGAAAAACCCAAACCCATCTCTCCTGGCAGGTTGGGGTTTTTTTTTAGTGGTGCATGTTGGAGTTTGTGGTTTGGTTTTTTTTTTAGGAGTTTTATTGCCAGTTTTTAAAGTCAGCTTGTTTCCAACAGAATGGTGTTGAGATGGATGATTGCCAACATTTTTCTTTGTAAGTCCTTGGCGAGGCTTTAATTTATGAGTAGAATTGGAATTCACTCATCCTGGGATGGATATGGTGAGAGTAGTAGTTGGCTTCAGGTCAACTTGCTGTCTGAGTTCTGTAATATATCCCCAAAGATTTCATCACGTACCTTTGAAAGGCACCAGCAACTTGACGTGCTGTTGCAGAAGAGTTCTATATTTAGCTCTCCTCTATTACGGGAGCTGTTTCTTATTCAGGTGCCAAGCTCTCTACCTTCATTCCTTGTTTTATTTCTAGCAATCTTTCCGTGTAACCTGTGTTTCATGAGTCATTCTGTCTCCTTCTGAGTCAATGTCTGAACTCAATCTGTTTTTACTCTAAGCCCATCTTCTTCTCTCTGTTTAGTTCTAGGGAAAGGGTTCTGGCTGGGAGGCAGGAGTAGCTTGAGGAGGGAGCACGCAGTAAGATACTGTCAGCTTTCCAGTCTCCTGGAGTTGATGCTGTGATGAACATTTAAGGACACAAATCTGTAGGAATATTTTTTTATATATAAGCTGTAAGTCAAGGTTTATAAGGAAAACCATGCAAATCTAAACTCACACACCAGACTGCTCAAGAGCCTTCTATTGCAGTAGGTTGGCTAGGAAGGAAACTTTAGTTAAAAGGTTCAGTTGTACTGCTTTGATTTAGGATGGGACTCCAGGGAAGGATCAAAAGAGATTGGTTCTTGTAGTTGGTAGTTTGAGCAAATTCACAAATAGTTTAGGGCTTCTTTATGGTTTTTAAAAATCTAGCGGTGCCAGTATTAGAGAATGGAAGAGTTGATGTCTGATTTCTCCATTGTCATAAGAACAAGACTTGTTATTTCTTGTGTAGTATAACTTGGTCAAATTGGCATTGCCCCATTTGAAGTCAATGGATCTTGAAGCTGTGAAGTAGAGGGATTGCGGGAGTGGAGTGAGTATTGGCTGCGAACTGGCTCCTAATGTTTTCCTCTAACTTCCTGAGAGACTAAATACTCAAGGCTGATTTTATATGTGGTGCTGCCAAATGTTCTAGGAATTCTCTGCTACTCCATTAAGCTTAGCTGCTGCAATGAAGGTCCTGTAAAGAACAAGTGATAATGGCTTTGCCTGCTTCAGCTACTCGTAATAGCCCTTCTTCTCAGGAGTCTATTAAAAAACAAGTGAGAGGGGAGAAGAAGAAGAAATCCATAAGCACAAAACTCAGGGATCTTATCTGGAACTGTATCTTCTGCAGCTTTTAAGAGCGCCTGTAACACGAACCCTGAAGACTTAGGAGGGAAGTGCTTTCAAAACTGTTTTTTGTTAAAGAAGAAATGTGGTTCATCAAAACAAGAGTGTGGCTCTGCCAACGTGCCTTATAATTGCATGGGTCATGTTTCATTATCAACTTTGCATTGCATAAATTGATTCCTTCCATTTGGGGTCTAAATTAAGCCTAGATCTGAAAATAGTTAGGAACTTGAGACCACCTGAGACTGGACTGGTTTTAAAATCTGTGTTCTTAAATGATGTCTGGCTGTAAGATGACTTTGGAATGTCAGTCTCTCTTTCAGTCACTTTAATTGTACTTCCTGAGCTCCTCTCTGCTGAGGAAATTCCTAGTTTAGGGGAGATACAGCTAGGACAGTGGCTGGCTACAGCCATCACCCATATTTAATGCGTAAGAAACTGCGGGAGCAGGTCAGTTCTTCCTCTTTAAGTGTATAAAAGTCTCCTGAGCAGGAGCATTTACTAGAGTCTTCTCATGCAGACTTCTCCTTTCAAGGTTTGTGGAGGTTCCTCATTATAAGCCACCTCATCCTGCATTTTCTGTAATAATGAGACTGGAGGCCAAGCTGGGAAATTATCCTAGTCTTCTTGCAAAATTGTTCCAAACCTTTCCCTCTCTCTTAAAGATCACTCTGAAGACTAATATATCAACATATCTTACAGGATATCTGTCTTCTTCAGTGAGACTGCTTGAACTAGTAGATGATGTGAGAGTTTTTCCAACATAATGGAGAAAACTATTGGAATATTAGAGAAAAGTGTAGTCTGGGCATGAGTCAAGGCTGTGCGTACTGGAAAAAGATATTTAAGAGTCAGAATCCATGGATTGTCTGTTCATTTCAACGAATGAGCTAACAGCTCGGAAAGCTCATTCCCTTGTCTTGTCCTCTCAGGGTAGCCCTGTGATGGCATGGCATTTCTTGCATTTGGTTGCAGGAAAGTGAGGTATAATTCACATATTGCATTTGACATTGGATTAATTGAGCAGTCTGGTTTTAGTGCTACTTCAGCATAGGAGGACTCCACTTGTGGTTTTTTTTTAAAGCCATTTATTATATTAATAGTTGATGCAGAAGTCTACTTTTGTTTTATTCCCCTCTACCCAAAGATGTTTTTTTTCCTTGGACTAAAAAGTACTTTCCCTGGACAAAAATTCACATTTTTCTCTAAAAAAATTCTTAATGCCTGGAGACCAAAATCAGGAAAGCCAGTGAGATCACTTGGTGTTTTTCACTGCTAACCAGTAATCATCTTAGAGATAAACGATGGCCAAATTTTATGTTTACATGTGCACATCCAAATCAGTAAGTTCAAGTTATATGGCATATAAACAAATGCAGGTAAAGACCTTCTCTAAAGTCTCTTCTGCTCATACCTCTGCCGAGTATGTTCACTTTGACAGTGTTTGGCAGAGAGAAATATGAAAAGGAATGGCTAGGAAATTAAAGTGTGTAGGAAAATCCAAAAATTCTTGTGTTTCATAGTGGTCCTATCTCCTCCTTGGTTGTCAGGTTTGTAGACTAGAATTTAAAAGGTTAGTAAGCAGGAACACCAGCAAATGTCCTCTTTGCAGGGAAGAGACTGTTGTGCTTGCTGACTCGCACTGGCATAGTTTCAGCTTTAAAAGACTCAAAGTGTATTGGCTGGGTGAGCTACCCTGCGACATCAATTGCTGATGTCCCAGGACAGCGTATTTCCACTTAAGGGTGTGATGTCATTAAAGTAATAGATTTGGTTCTTACTTGTACTAGGTCATTCACACATTTTGATGGTTGGAAGGAGTCTTGCAATGACCTTAAGTTATTTTTTTTAAGAATTTTATATCACTTTTTAGTTCCCCTTGCACTAAGAGCAAATAAAAGTCAACTGTAATTGGATTGTGTCCTTCCTTAATAATTAACAAATATATATAAATGGCTTAAGATAGTCGAGTTTTTTTCTGTAGCCTCTATACTATAATTAAGGCTATTAGTGCTGAATAATGGGCAAGTCAGGAGTATGTTCTTCTTTCTCATCATGAATGAAGGAAAATGTCAGTGCAGGCACCAGATTAGGTATTACACAGTGTATCAAATTGTTCTTCATGGCAAAATGTCTTATTAGGACAATTAAGGCAGAAGTGTTGTGAAAAGTGCCGAATAGAGTCACATTTCTAGGAAGTGCTGTAAGTTCATGTCTCCTATTAAACAAAGGGAGGCAGGGATTCAACAAGGAGACGAGATCTTTCTGTGCACAGATTGTATTTGAATTGGGCAACATTTTGCATAGAAGAGTATGCGTGGAACTAACCTCACCCACAAAGCACAGCAGTAAGTTTCCTACTTGGATTTCAAGCCTGAGAGGATTAGGTTTTTCTGGGCTGCCATGACGCAAGGCAGAAGTGACATTAGATCATCTGGATAATGGAGGCCACAGAATCTCCTCCAGACTGCGGTGTTATGCTCAGCACTTTGTTTGACCCAAATACATCTCTTTGAAAGTCATCTCATCTTCAAGATGCAGTATCTTCTTGGTGGTCTGTTTTCCTCTCCAGAGAAAATTGCTCTGAAAAATGGTTGGTGCCATCATCTTCACTTGCCATAAAGGTTCCTTTGTCTTATTCATATATTAACTGTGTTTTCTATATTTGCTATATTTAAAGAAAAACACAGGTTTTCATTAAAGTATACATAGAATAGTGTAGTCTGTTAATAAAAAAATTGGTTTGCATGAGGTTCTGTAGAAGGGAAGTTCCCCAGCTGTTTGCTGCATCTGTAGAGCTGTGTGCTCTACAGACTGTGGGGAAGCGGGGGGACAGTGGGGGGACACCGGTGGCGTCCCCACCCACAGGGAGGGCGTGCAGCATTTAGGGCAGCTCTGGCCGTGCCCTTGCAGAGCTCCCGGGAGTACTACTCTAGCTTTGGGGTGGGTTTTTTCACGAAGTTTACTCCAGAAGCATTTGGGACCCAGCAGAGTTCTTTCCAGCTAATCCATGAACCTAAATTTGGAAAATTGTTGTCAGGGGATTTCAAACCCATTCTGCAGTGGATTTCAAGCCCATTGTCTGCAGAGGTCTGTTGGCAGAAACAATGCTCTAGGAAATGCTCTTGGAGTGGTGTGTTAGTGAGATTCCTCCCATGGCGAGGTATCTAGAGAAGGAGGCAGACCTGCCCTTCAGTCAGGGCTGAAGTGCTTTTTGATAACGGAGGGACCGAATAAACCAAGGCTGTCTTTTCTGGAATGAAGCCATTCTTAAATTAAATTTCAAGTATGTGTCATTTTTTATTTCTCCTTTTTCCTTCTCCATTTTAAAAGTGGATAAATGCAGTGTAGGGAATGGGAATTGTGAGTATAAAATTAAAGCTCTGAAAATATTCCTGTAAATTCTGGAGTTGGAAAGCAAAGGTATCAGCAGGCTTTCCCTAACAGCTTCTCAAACTTGGTTTTTTTCTATGTTGTAATTTGAGAATTGCTCTGTCTCCAAGGTGATAATCATACCCTCTATGATTATGGACCACCATATGTAAAGGGAATATTATCGGAATACTGTGGCCCTCAAAATCTCCTGTAGGTTTGCCCACAAGAGGCATTTCTTACCTTCTCCAAGCCTGCTGTCTTGGTACTGTCCTCTCTGTGCACCTCTGGCATGTGAGGAAGACTTTGCCTTTGGGTTGCTCTTACTGCCCCAAGAGAGATCCCCTAAGCAACTAAATTGCATTGAGATCAGGTTTATGAGAAGGTGGGAAGGGTCAGGGAAAGAGGTCATATATGGTTCAGATTTAATGGTGTGGTGAATTATGAGTAACTAATAGGAGTGGTGTAATTAGAGGCGTTAATCAAAGCAGGGAAATATGCATTTTTACTGAAGGGTTATTACTGTCTTTGTTTATCAAATACAATTTAAACATTGGCAAATTGTAGTTCACAATTCCTTTTAAAATTACACAGATTGGAAACCCCATACCTCCCAATCTGCAGCAAAATAAAGTTCAAGAAATTGGCATAAAGGAACACACATCTATCAGGCTGGGGGAAGGCTGGTACGGCTAGTGAGCAAGTAAGGAGATTGCCTTGTAAATCTGTTTTAAAAAAGCAATAGAAAATTGTTTTATCAGGGCTCCTAGAGCTGCTGCACATGCTATGATGGAACTGATCATGTAAAATATTGATCACTGAGAACCTTTGGCTATAAGGAGACAGTTAGAGAAATACGCATTGAATTAGTGTTTCAAAATGCTGATTACAGAGCAGGACTTCAGGAGGAAGGGAAAGGAGAAATAGGGAAACATTCAAGTTTGGCTAGCAGGAGGCTGTTGCTTGAACTGTTTTAGATTATTCAGGTTGGGACACAAGGGCTTTTTGTCACCCAAAAAATGTCTTGATTAACAGTATGGAAAAGTAGGTTTTATTTTTACAAATGGTACTGAATAGAGAGTCAGGCAGATAATGAGAAACAGTTTAATCTGATGCATGAGGAGGATTAATTTTGAGCACCCGGGTTGTAATAGGGCAGCACAGCTCAATGCAGATAAATGGAAGATCATAAGCTTAGGAGTAAAGAACTCCATAGTAAATGACTGCTCAGATAGATGCTGCAGTAAGCTGACTCGCGGAAAAAAAATGAGAAGTTACTGGAGAAAAATTGCCTATTCAGCAGCAAAGCCAAAGAGAGGAAATGGGATATCGAACTGCTGCTGAAGGGGAAGAGCAGAGGACTTAACTCACTGTGGTTAGTGCTCACCGGTGTGCTCTAACGCTGGCAGTGGAGAGGCAAAGTGCAGCTTCCAGAGGGAAATGCATCTGACGTGGGCAGAAATGGTCCTCAAGGTTCAGAACTTACCTCTTTGGCATCATGAGAGTGAATTAGCTTTACAGCAACGTCCGACTGGGCCGATGCACAGGGCAGGGTGTTGGAAGGAACCCAGGCACAGGGCTCAGAAGAGAGGAAAACAAAGTCTATGCTATGCTGAACTCGTGGAGCCTTGGTTTTGGAAAAAGTTCCTCTGCCCTCTCTACTTAAATCTGTGATGTTTTGGCCTTCAGTGTTTTTATTTTTCCTCTTATTTCAGAGTGAATTGCTGTGATGGCTTTATCCAGTTTAGGTTTTCCAATCCTTTCGTAGCATAATGTTAGTGCTGATGTAACCACAGTGGAGAAGTCAGACATGGTTTGTAGGAACAGGCAGTGGTTTTAACTCGTCCTAAAAGGTGCTGCTTCTCTTTAAAGTTGCTGCTCAATTCATACCTAAAGAATGCCATAAATGCTTCCTTTTTTCAGTACTTCCTTCCACCTGACAAGGCTTCCATCTCCTTTCCTGACATGATTTGGTTCTGTTTGCAGCCCCAGCTCGGGACATCTGTGAGGATCATTCTGTGTTTACTTGTGGCAGAAATAAATAGCATAGATCTCATGCTTACCCACTGCATAACCGTTCTCAAAAGGTTGGCCCAGGCGGCAGAGCCTGCTCTGTAACGGCGGTCAGTAAAGAGTGTGTGTTTTTAGTTAAGACTGAATATATTCTAAGCTAGACAGTAAAGCAGAAAGGGTTGATGATGTCTGTTGTTACTGTGATTGGATTATGGTACTATCTGTCCATGGTGTAGTGTTGTCTCATGTAACAAGAGCTGTTTCATTTCCACCCAAGTATCTAAGTAGATACTCCCAGGTACTATTTCTCTGTCAAATAATAAATCTACATGAGGGTCAGTTGAAACACGTGATTTTTCTGTCCGTTCTCAGGCTGCTGGTAGAAGGTCAATAGCCCTTGTTGCAACATGTTAGAGACTGCTTAGCTGTGGGTGTAGTTGGCTCAGGAATTATCCTCTGCATCTTCCTGCCACATACAGTCACCAACTATTCTTGTTCGAATTCTGAAGTTTAGCAAGATGTCCAACTTACCTTTACGGATAAAATACTAAAGGTAAAAGACACATAGGAACAATATACTAACCTCTAGGGATGCTCCAGCATTCCAACTTAGCGGTGATTTAATTAGAAAGGCAAGTAATTAGAGAATGAATATTAATTAATATTCAATAGTTTCAGCAACTGTTCTCCTGTCCTCCCCTGCTGTTGACATATGTATTTTTTAAGGTCAAACTCTATAGACTAATGCTCTCTCATAATGCCTCAAATACAGCAACTGTCAACACTAAAACATGGAAACTTGTTTTGATGTACGAGCAGGGACGGGGGTGAAAAGCCCCTGCACATCGCTGTGGGAGCACTGTGACCTGGTGGCTCTTGTGGAGGCGGGCACAGCTGCCTGACCACAGAAAGAGGGTGGCCTTTGTCCCTGCTTGCTCCTCGCTGAATGTGGCCCTAAGAGTGCCTAAAGCCAGGGCTGGACCTGTTCCTCCTCTCACCCTTCAAGCTGAAAGAAGGACCGTTACTGACAGACTCGCTTTCCATGGCCCATTATAGCAACACAATGGTTTAAGCCACACGTGTGAAATGCAGGTAACAGAAGTGCCAGTGAGCTGCCATGTAAAGCCTGGGTGTCCTTGACAGCAATCAAGCTGGGCGTAGCATCTTCGTTGATTCCTGTGGCTCTCAATGCACACATCAGTTTGGACACATGAATGCCCAAGTAGGTTGGCTTATACCCTCTTTTTCAGGAAGTTATATTTCTATGGCTTCAGAATTCAAAAACAAGCTTTATTTTTGTAAAGCCTTGTGCATGTCTAAGGAGTGTCTTGACATGAAAGCTTTCTCCATCCCCAGGTACCTTGGGAATCTAGAAAGGGTAGGAGCCCTGCTGCTGTACTAGGGCACTTCTCAATTATACATTTTTTCATCATGATCTTCTAAATCAGAGTAACCCAGAATGAGTTTAACATGGTCCTATAATTACTAAACCTTGTTTGGCCTCTTCGCCTCTTGAATATACAGCTGTGCAGGCATTTTAATAGAAGACTGTATGGTAATGGCTTTGATCTCGTACGTTAATGTATCTTACTGCAGCTAAGCAATACTCACAGCAGGGAGAGGAGGTGTGAGCCAGCTCGTGGGCTGGGTGAGTTTGAACTTTGTGCATTGGTCTGGTGGTAAGACTCAGGAGAGTGGCTCAGGAGCACCTATTCCCTTTGGTGCCCAAACTCCAATCCACTGCCCAAAGCTCTGCAAAACCGTCGTGCTGCCTATCTTGCCAGCATGAACATCCTTTCCAAACGCTATCCCATGCTTTCTGCAACCTTACTGATCTCTGCCGGTTCAGCAGGACTGATGCAGACCTGCCAGCACGGAGATGTTGATCTGTGTGACCTCAACGAGATTCAGTAATTCTAATTATTGATACAGACTCATAAATCAAAATTCTGGAGTCTGCCTGTCAGAAACCCAAAGGCCAGTGATTAACCTGCATACTGATTTCTCAGTGACACAGAGGCTCCTCTGATTTCCACAGTCCAGGGAAGGTGATCGCTGTAACTGGAAAGTAATCAGCAAGAATGCTATGTCAGACCAGGCCATATGAGTCGTGCCCGTGCCTGTGCCCAGTGTGCTGCCCTGTCTGTGGCGGCTCCTCTTGCTGCAAGCTGCTCTCTGAGCCTTGTTCAGCAGCGTTCCCGCACACCAGCTCTTCTTTGGCCCTGCGGCACCTAACATGTAGTAATTATTCTCACAGTGCGTTATGCAGAGTCAGGAAAATTATTACCAAAGGCAATTTTATATACGTTACAAATTTCTTTTACAGTGATCACTTTAAATTAGGACAAAATGCTCTGTGATTCGTGACTTGATCTGAGGCTCCAGCCAAAGAAACAGAAACGTGTGCAAGAGGTTGCTCATGATGTTCCACGCTGTGCTTTCCACTTCCACGCTGCTTTATGGTTATGTCCAAGAGATGTGAGTGAAAACAGAGATTTTCCAAAACATGGGTGGAGTACTTTCCTGGGGTGTGATGTAGACAAGGGAGAAAAAAGACAAGAATTGGAAAAATCCAGAAGAGACTGATCAAGGATGGGTTTACAGGGTCTAACCTCAGAGCTCCAGCCATAGAGACTTGGTGTCGTTATTTCTCTGACACAACAGGCTTGAGATAAATAATTCCACTCGCCAAGCTCCAGTTCAAATTTACTGTCAGGAAGCATCCATCTCACTGGTCTTCTTGGAACCTGCCTGCCCTCAGGCCCTTGTAAAAGACTGCAAATGAAGCCTCACCTTTTTTTCACTTCATTTCATAGGTCTAACTTTTTAAAGAAAGCTCGGCTGGTTTTAAAATTAATACAATCAAAAAGGCAGTTTAAATAACAGAATATGTAATGGTTACTGAAGCTTCCTTCAACAGATTTGAGTGCAAGACTGAAAATGAACTGTTATCTTTTCAGTTATACTTACAGAATGCAGATTTGAATTGCAAAAAGGCACATTAAAAATAGCTTGTGCAATTTAAAACAGACTGAGTCAAACTGACAAAGCAGAAAATAACATGAACTAGAGATGCACTTGTGTGCTATATCATGTTAATGATTCTGTTTTCTAAACCAGGAACGGCTCAATAATATATGCTGTTTCCAAACAAACGCATGTTTTATTAAAATAAATGAAGATAGAGAAAAATAGAGCAGTGTGGGATGGGAAGGAAAACAATTATTCGGGAAGATTAAACTTGCTATACATCAGAGGCTTGTGGCGTGTCCCCACGGGGATTTTGTGTACTGTTTGTAAAGATTTTATCTGCAAATTTCACATCTGGACTCAGTCATTTTGTATGCAAGACCGTGAGCATTACATGACAAAGATACAGCACAGGAGGAAAAGTTGTCCAGACATTGTACGTAGCTACTCGCTTAAAAGCCATTCTGGAGTTCCAGTCATCTAACCTTTGAGATTCAAGAGGACAGCAGCAGTTGAATAGGAAACAGTGAGATTTTCTTGTTGCACGTTTGGTCCAAAGGCCAAAGCATTTGTATTTTGAATTAACGTGCGTCATGTAACTGGTTGGGTGCAATGAGCATTTGACAAAAGAAGTTAAGCCCCTCGTGGCAGCAGTTGTGTTACACTGGCACTCACAGTAATAGCACGTGTCTCTCGTGTCTGGGGCTAGACTGGTCATGCCTCTTCTCCAGGAGCCAGGCTGTGTTTGCATTCTTTGTGGTGAGGGAACACATGGGTTTTGTGCTTTGACTTCTGCTGCCAAAACAGGCTCCAGAGTTTTACTCTGCCTATGATAACACCATCAAGGTTTATAATGCCGTTTTTCTTATGCAGGCTGATATCCATATGTTATGGGCAGACATGATGCTGCCTGGCACTGTGATGTGATCATTCCTTACATCTGCATTTTATTGTACATGATACATCCGTGAGTGCTGGATGCCCAGAGATCCCCCCCTCTGGCTAATCTGTCATATTCCCTTGACAGCTATTAAACAAGGATTTATCAACATGACTCAAAGGTACCTTTCTGGCACTTTTAATGCGTATAAATTTCAATACGGAAACTCTCTAGCTACTTGCTGATGCAGACCATGCAGCAAAGTCAAACCAGATACCCTGAGGAGAGTTTTGATCCAGCGTCTATTGAAACAACAAAGCTGACTCTTCAGATGAACTGAAAAGTTAGTCTAAAAAAGATGGAGTGCTTTGGGCCTCCTTCCTGCCTGCCATGGCAGCTGCTAACTTGGCTCTAGCTCAAATCACCCGGGTCGTGGTGAGGAAGAGCTAGATGTGTAACACGGCTGTGTGGCTGAGCTGTACCCTACTCAGGTCCAGCTGTGTCAGCCAGTTCAGGCTGCAGAGCTGGGACCTCGGGTCTCTGCTGAGATGCTGAGTGTGACCAGGTCTCCCAGAGGTGCTACCAGGATCTGGTGCAGATCTGGTCTGGATGTTGGCTTTGAGCCTGAAGGTAACTTTGAGCTTAGATGTTCCCTCATAGTCCCTCAGCTACAGTTGGCTTTCACCCTTGCAGACGATTGCAGCTTGGGGACTTCAGATGCAGGATGGTGTTAATCTGGGTGACTGGGTGACGTTTACTGTGTTTCCAACAAATGAATCGGTCTGTTGTGAAAGCTGGTGACTGCGATGTGATTTCAATTTCTCTCAGACTCTGGCTCTGATGCTACATAGGCCAAGGCTGTTTAGGACTGTTCAGTTTGGGCTGGGCATTGATTTTCTAAGCTTTCACGCAAAGTTTTATTTTTTCCTATAAATAGATGGATTTAAAAGAAGTAAAGTGAACTTGAACCGGATCCTTTAGAGACTGGAGTTCGTGTAGGGATAGCTGGAAGGTAGTGTTCTTGGGCTTCTGGTATCCATGGAAGTGCCAGTGATCAAAACATCTAGTTGTAGATTAATTGCAGCTAGCTTTTGGCAGGGATTTATGTTCAGATGTTTTAGGATTTAAACCAATCACGTAGTATCAAATAAGAGTTGGCAGGGGAAAGAAGAGGAGGGACCTACTGCAGAGTGCATATACTTTTCTTTTTAGTATTTAGGGTAGGTGGATCTCCATTTCTACCTGGTATGGTAATTCCTGTATTTTGCTGTTATTTTTAATGGTGACAGCCTTGCAGAAAATTCCCTGCTACTCTTGTTGTTAGATGTTTTACAGGTTATCCCACTGTAGGTAGATAAGCTCGTGCTGGAAAATTAAAGCCCTGATTATTTTGAAGGTGATTGCAGTGGTGTATCGCTGTCTTCAAGGGACTATGGCCTGTGTTGAATTTTGTATTTCTCGTTTACTAGCCCTTCCTCTGTCTGCATAGTTTCCAAAGTGCCTTCATCATAGTGTAGCTCTGAGCAGCACCGATCTCACCTTGGGTAATGCAGCGTTGCTGCTGCTTGGTGATAGCAGACAGCGTCAGGCAGCCTGGCCGTTCGGAGAGCCTACATCCTCAGGTGTAGGATAACTGATATCCTGCGCATACAGTAAGTGGTTAAGAGGAATCTTGCAAAGATGAGTATATCAAAGACTGGGAGGCACTTACGTACAGATCACAGCTAGGGACGAGCTCAGGTGGGTTGTGCTGTTCAGCATTTGAAACGAGGAATGAATCCAAACTTCTGCTGTTAGGAGACAGCTAAGAACCATCACTTAGAACGCAGATAGAGCTCACATAGCTCTTTAGGTAACTTCCAGGTTCTTAGATGTGCCTCTAAGCTGTTATTTTACTAAATTATCCAATCCATAACAATATTTATAGACAGAGCCCTCTATTTTGCCCTACTGGAGTTAATTCTGTAACCTAAGGTAAGTACTGTGATCAGTCTGCTATACATCATTAAGAAAAGATAAACCAAGAAAATAACAGGAAATATGCATCATAGGTTCTTCTGTAAATGATACTGAAGTAGAGGAAATTTCAAGTACAAAGATGCTGTTCGATTTATTTAAATCCAAAGGAAACAGAATAAATTCACTGCATTGTTCCTTATTTTCTAGGAACAAAAACCAAGTGCAACGAGGAACCTTGGCTTTATCAGCTTATGGAAACTTGTTACCTTACCATGACTTGCTTATAAACTCAGCTACGAGCTTTTCATTTGACTGTCGTGGATGTTGTGATGGAGCTAACATTATTTTGGCTATAAACCTACATCTGTTACACGGATGCCAGTTGCTGTGGACAGTTTTAGACTCGCACATAATAAACAGTGGCAGTCCTCAAACCTTCCCCCTGCAGTTCCCTTGGTGCTAAGAGCCTCGTTGGCTGAAGCGCAAAACATTTTTTGGTTTCATTATCAAGAATTAAATTCAGTGCTTGGGTTAGTGAAAATAAAATAGTAGAAAGCAGAACATCAGTATTAAGTGGAATGTGTGGTATGTACTGCCTAGTAAATTCTGACAAGGATTGGAGACGAGGAGATCTGAAATAAATAGTCATTTAAAAATCATTCAGAAGAGGGTAACTCTGAAATGCGATTGCCAAGCTCCATGGTACATGGGTTGTCTGTGTGCTCTGCTGATGGAGAGAACACAAGTGTCCAGGTGGTACCTTGGCAAAGCGTGAAGTGTAGGAGCAGTGTGTTGGGGAGGGCAACAGAAGACGTTATGTTGCCCCAAGGCAGCGGTTGTTTTATAAGTCATCTTCGAAAAAGGAACAGAACATGTTTTTGACAATAGGAACCTCCTGTAGGACCCAGCAAATCAAAGGGGTTTGTTAATCAGAGACATGGCAAATAAACATCACCTTTTCCCCCCATCCGAGTAAAATTATTCCATCTGTGGGGGAGTTGATTCCCTTTCTCCCGTCAGTAGTTCCCCTTTGGCGTGCCAAAGGATGGGCATTTCTGATGGGGGCTGGGGGGTGAAGGGGGGCTTTTTCTTTCTCTCCTTCTTTTTGTTGCTTAGCAGCTGAGCTGCGGATTGTACACGGAGCGCGGCAAGCGCGGAGCGCAGGAGGAATGAAAGCTCTATTTGTCATCTTGATAAATCTTATTTGTAAAACTTCTGTAAAGGATGTGACAGATTAGCTGAAGGAGAGATCTGGGGACGTAGGGTAGCACACAAAATTTAATTCTGACTGATTGGATGTCACGATGCAAATGAAGCATGGGCTCAGATGAAGTAGTAATTGCAGCTGCGTTGTCCATTGCTTGGTACGTTCTTTGCGCTCTCCCTATCGATTAAAAAGATGTTGCTATAGTAGCTGCAGCGTAAGTTTTCTCAGTGTCTCTTCTCATGTTTTATTGATTTTCCTGCTTAATAAAAGTGACAGGTCTTCCTTATTTCCGGAAGGAGCCGGTTGTTTATAGCCTGCACGTGTGTATCAGCAGCTTTTGTAACAGCTTAAATTTCCCATCTGTGTAGGTCTTGTTGACAATGACAGTAGTAAGATACATGATTCTGTCTGAGGCGGGCTTTTCTGAGTCCCCACTGCTTCCACCGTGTGGAAATGACAGCGCAGCTATTCCGTGCCACTGTATCTACGAGCTTTTCTTACCTGCAGGTGGCTGGACAGGCAGTCTTGCTTCAGCCTCTTACTGTGGAAATACATTAAGGGTAGAAAAACTCGCCATTCACTTTTACTGTGTCATCTTTTGGGGCCTAGCTGAAGGCTTGAAGAAACAAACATGTCATGAATTCTTCCTGATTTTGGTAAAATATTAAAAAGAAATCTTGGGGGGGTTGGGAAAAACAAAGTCTGTCAATGGAAACCTTTCACATAGGTATATCCATTGAACACGATTTCCAGGTGCTGAAAATGGAAAATAAAAAATTAACCTTTACAAAGAGCTGAATTTCACCCAGAATTAGATTAGCAAATACACTAATTTGCCAAAAAAAAAAAAAAAAAGGTGGATTTTTTTTTTCATCAAATTCTTCTAGTCTGTCCAAGTTTTGAAATGTTTTATTAACTGGCACATCACACCTTTGCCAATCTGTGTGCTCCAAAGAGGCTTAGAAGAGGCAGGATGTAAAGCAGGGAGAGGCTGTATGAAACCACAAAATCCCCCCTCCTTCAGCTGAGCATAGATCAACGGTTCTTCCAGTGTAATAGATTAATTAATCGTGAGACTCTAGCATGCAAAGCCAGAACAGTGCAAAAAGATCCAGGGCTTTGCCTTTAGTTACTTGTGTCTCCATCCTCAATTTACGTCAAGCAATTGATGGTAGAAACAATAATTGGTCAGTTTGCGATGCTGATTATCCGTTCAGAGCAGGATTTGTGTCTCCATCCCTTTGCAGGTCCAGTTTATGAACCTTATTGGGTTTTCTGTACGTTGCCATGTTACACATATTGTATTATTTGATGATGAAGATGGTAATTTCATCCCTTCCGAGCCTTAATATGCAGTTTGAAAACAAATGACTCCTTTCTAGCTGAATGCCTAGAAGCTGTCAACAGATGTAGGAGTATTTATTTTGCAAAACTTTCGCTGCTTCCCTTCCATGCTGCCAGTTGTTTAGTGAAATGAGCAGATGACACTGGAAATGATGAAGCGTGAGCATTGGAGCATTTATTGCTGGCTTTGCCCCTGCTTGGCTGGAACCCCTTGAACAAACCAGAGCGCTCACACCCGGCTGGATTTGTTTTTCTTCCCTCCATGGACAGGCTGATCTCCTTTGATTAATAACATGAGGGTCCTTGCAAACCAACCCTATAACTTCATTTTTTTTTTTTTTGAGTTGCCTAAAATTTTCATGAGGAAAAGGAATCTCCTTTTCCATACCTTAGGAAGAAACTGGTACAAGCCATTTTTCTTGAAGAGTTGCAGTTTGGAGATGAGCGAGTGATGTTCAATAAGTAACTTCAGCCTGGTTAAAAGAAAAAAAGCATTGAAGTTCTTAAAAGCAGGACGTTTTGACTTTTTAATTCAAAATCAGATATTCTGAAGTGCTGCAGATGGCGTGAAAACACTGAAAAAGACAGTAAGATAAAACTTTTAAGGAGAAAAAATGTTTTATTTTATGTCAAACTGAAAAAAAATCACTTGGGAAAGCTGAATGGGTTCTGTTGTGCATTGTATAGTGTGGAAACAGGAGAGGAGAAGGAAAGTATTGCACGTTCTCCACGTTTTTTATACTCACTGAGGGTCAGCTGTAATTTGGCTCTCAGATAGCTGTCGTTGATTTGTAATCTATTCTTGCTGAGAGCACTGTAGGTAATTCTGTAAGTCTAACAACAGGTTTCTGCTTCATATTTGTGAGATTTGTAACTGAACTTTGGAAAGATAAGGGGCGAATTTTTCTAGTTCCTGTGCAACCAGGATAATTTGGCATCTGATTGTAGAAACGTAAATAAGGCGGTTTTGTTTTGCCTTTTGGGGTTTTTGTTTGTTTGTTTGTTTGTTTTCCATTTGTGGGTGTATAGGAGGGAAAACTTAAAGCCCTGCTTGTTTAGCATTCAGGTATTTGATCTAGTAAATGAATTGTGGGTATGCTGATGTATGGCAGCAAAGATAATATCCAGGAAATTATGGTGGCCTTGTATGTTTTCTGGATGAAAACGGTAATAAATTCAGGATATTTTCCCAAGAAGTAGTTGTGTGAGCTGGGTGCTGGAATTGGTTTTGATTAGCAACCAATTGGGAAGTTAGCTGTAAAAATAACGAAACTATGGTAATTAAAGAACACATGCCTATTTCGACAAGCAGTTCAGGTAGATGAGCTGAACTGCATGTGGCAATGTAGTAGCAAGGCATTATTTAAGGAGAAGAGATGAGTTAAAGTAGAAAGACTTGCGTAAGGCAGCGACAGGTTGCCCTGCAAGGTGCTGGTGTGTGGGGAATGGACATTTCCCAATGCGCTTGCTCTGGTGAATGATGGCCGGTCTCATTTTTATAATAAAGGAGTATTCAGTAGTCATAGGTGCCCTTGACTTGTGGAATACATCTGTGGCTTTCTGTAGCAGTTTCAAAATTACTGGTCAGCAGGGCATCTTTATCCAAGTAACCAATGCTGAACTGGCCCTAACTAGTAAATGAAATTCAAAGGATCCCGGTAAAACATCTTAGAATATGCAGGGCAAGAGGCTAAGAGAATTTTATCTGTGGAGGAGGTGCCTTTAGCTCCAGTCAAAGTTACGCAGTCGTTTTGCTCACAGTAGATACGAAATGATTAAGAAGAAGGGCTATGGTTATAGATTTGTTCAGTAAGGTCATAGTGTGTTGTTGTGGCTGTCCCTACGAAACAAGTCAGAGGCAGCTCCAACCCAGGGAGCAGGTGGGCCTTTCTGAGTTTCCCTGGGGTTTGACAAAGTGCGGGTGAGCTTGCCAGAGGCTCAGTGTTTGTGTGCTTAGGCTCTGTGGTACTGATACGGCTGAGCTTAAGCAGATCTGCTCTGAGGCACCCTGATCCAGTGAACAGCTCCTGAAGGAGAGACATCCGTGCTGAACCCAGCCGAGGTGTGCTCAGTGGCTTTCGGTCAAACAGATGTTGGATATCCAGGTACGTTCTCGCCTCGTGTGAAGATCCCTGATTGTCTTTCGACGTTAAAATTCTCTTGGTCAAATCTAAAAATCACGTATGATCTGATGGGCTAAATGCTTGCTTTAGGAAACAGCTACTAATTGCTGCACTCGTCTGATTGTCCAGTTTTTCCAGGTTTCTTTAAAAAAAAAACCATTAAATGTTAAACATTGCACAGATTGTCAGCTGTAGAGCAAAGCAGAAATCTGTTCTCCTGTCACAGTGCACTGGCTCCAGTGCTTATGTCCTATGGTAGAGCTGCAAAAGTGCTGATGACTAAAGAGTGAGTCTTTTAATTGCATGGAGCTATTCAAGCATTACAGATCTAGGCATCCCTCACTGAATTCTTTGGGTGTTTTTCTTCTCATTTTATCCACCCAGTGTAATTAGCATTATTACTGTGAACTGTTCATCTTAGTCTTGCTGTGTGAAAAATTGATGCTGCTGTCATTTAGGTGTTTTATCTAGTGGTTCGTCAGCGGCTCACGAAGTAATATATTCCCTGTGGGAAGGTTACGTTTACATGTTTCCTGTAGGTTTAATTGCAGCCAAAGATAAAAACAAGTGCTGGATGCTTCATAGATTGATTGGAAGAGCACAGCAGAATATGGAGTGGAGCATAAAAAAGAATGTTGTGTTAATCCTGACTCCTAAATTATATTGAATAACTGTAGCCTGGCTGTTAAAATACCGTCTCAGCAGCAGCAGCGGGAGGAAAACAGATATTCTGTATTCTTGGAGCAGCATCAGCGCAGGAGATCATCCTTGCGCGGTGCTGCCCAGGGTCACCCCACAGCTGGTGAAGGAGGGTGCAGAGGGGGTCCTGCTTGGCATGGGTGCCCCAGTGCCCCCTGCTGCCCCACCGGCTGTGGCAGCTGGTCGCCGCAGTGTGCGGCACCGGGGATCTGTGCAGCTCGCACGGCCTCCCCTGGCCACCCTGGGTACTTGTCCAGAGTGAACCAGCTCTTCCTCCTCTATTCCAGAATATTTCTGCCTCTGTGGAATTAAACAAAAGTGCCTGGCTTTCTTGTAGGCACAACCTACTGCTTAAACTGCAGGAAAGTTGGTAAGAAGTATTTTCTTGACATCCATTTATTATAAGACTGTTAAGCTTGACATAACGAGAGCTAAGTAGTAATCTACCTTTCACCTTTATCTTCATCAGTTCTCTGGCTTGAAGTTGAAAAGAGTTGGGAAAACATGTCAGTACTGAGTGTTTAGTCAAATATATATAAATATTCCTGGGAAAAAGAATATCGGACACAGTATCATCAGCGTCTGGTTTCTCCACAGCAGCCACTTCTGTTCCTCACAGTGGGGTGAAATATTTGTGCACATCTCCAGTGGCACTTAGCCATCTTTAGTGCTTTAAGTAGGTAATCAAATTCCTCATTGACTCCTTTGGTTGGATTGCCAAAAAAGGAGTTATTACCGTACAACAGTCAGATGTTCAAGTGGCGACCTTTGTGAGTGACAGCTGCACTGATGCACAGAAAACGCTCTTGTGTATTTTAAATTAAGGAAATAGATGATAAAAATCAGCATCCCACACAATTTCCTCATATGCCCTGGTCGGTTCAGTGTTACCTTGTTTTACCCAGCTCGGGTACTGTTGTTTATCCTGTCTTTAGGTTTGCAGGAGCCTAAAAATAGCAGGAAGTGCATACCCCCATCAGTCTAAGTGATGTGTCATCCGTGTTGAGTGAACCTGCACCAAAGAGTAAGTCTGCACCATCCGCTGCCCTCTGTCTAGGGCAGTTAAAACTTGAGTTAACACAACGGGCTTGGAAGTGTTCCCACATTTAAGAAAATCCTGCACTCTTAGAGCTTGAAAGGCAGCAAATTCCCAGTAAATTCCATATGCCATCGCTGTCTTGAACGCTCCTGGTTGAGTGCTGAATGAGTGATTAAACTGCTTGGCAACGGAGAATCAGTTCCCACCCATTTCAGAGTTATTCAGGGTCCAAACCAGAAAGAATTTTCTGAAGTCAGATACATAGAATCATTTATGTTGGAAAAGACCCTGAAGATCGTTGAGTCCAACCATAAACCTAACACTGCCAGAATATCCCTTAGATTTTCCTTATAATACTTGTTTATGGAGGAGAAGCTTCATGTGTTATACCCCAGAAAGCTGGTTGGTACCTATGGTAGCTCTAGTCAGGGTTCCTTCAATAGTCATAAGGGTGAACTTTAGAGGAGGCAGTTTCCTCTTGGGCTGCGACTAGAGCTGTGTGAAGAGGCAGGTCAGCAGCGCTGCTCTCCTCCCGTCCTCCCAGAAATTAATCCCTGATGGCCACACCAGAGAGATTGTGTCCCAGCTACTAAATCTGGAGATGTAGGGAAAGATTCGTCATTGTGGGCAAACCAGAAATCAGAGTCTGGCTCCAAAATACAATTGAATAACCTGTTAGACACCAGCTGGAGAGGATGGACCTTTTATTCTAAGGGTGATTGATAGAAAAGACGGTATAAGGAGTTACAAAGAAAAAAAAACCCAAACAATTTAGAAATACACTGGGCATGTGTGATAGTACTGAATTGCCATTGAGAGTCAGTTAACATTGACCTCATTCGCTGCTTGCTTCTGGATACAGAAAAAACTTCAGAAGGTCAACTCGATTAACACCTTTCCTCTAATAACTGGCAAAGGGATAAATCCTCTTCTATGTGAAAGCACTGAAACAAGTAACAAGCCTATTAAAGCTATTTCCTTACTGACCAGTGGCACTGCAAATCAAGAGGCTGTTTAAGCACATGAAGAAGTATAAAAGTGAGACATCTCTCTAGCCCATAACTCTATCCTGAGTTTCCACTTTTAAAATGAAAATTAAGAAAATGCCAGAAATCTGTGCGTTTTTGAACTATTTATCTCAAGGTGTGTAGCATATTGGTTTTGTTCCAAATTAACTGTAGAACAGCATGAGCCTAGAGACATCCCAAAACAGCCTCATGTGCTGGATGGTAATTTAGTGTAGCACAGTCTGCCGTTTGTTTAAGATCCTGACATTAGGAATTATATGTACCTGTCATTATGCTCTTAAAAAAATAATGTTTGCTCGTCTGTGCTTGGAATTTCTAGTGGGAAAATTTTTCACTGAAATTTAGCTCCTTTCTGCATTTTACTGAGATTTCTGACATTTGTGATTACTTCAGCACCCAAGTGAGTCTGTGTGCCCAGGCTGAGAAATGCAGATGAGACCTAACGTTTCAGAAAATCAGACACGTTTAAGTCCTGGGAAGTTCTGTACCTAAGAACATCTCTTGGCTGCTGCGTGGAATGGTCGAAAACGGGGCTGAGTTTCTGCACCGAGTCCTCTAAGTTGGCAGTGGTCCTGGTGGCAGCTGTCTGCGTGGCTGAGACCATCTCCTTGAGCCGGTGAGCTGGGAAGCTGCTGTGGCATGAGGCTCACTGTCCTCTGAGTTAGACACGCAAGTGCAGGTTTAGGTGCCTGACTTCAAGCACTTTGTTTTTCAACAGCGCCACAGCTTTTTGAAAAGCCTCTGGGTGATGACAGCTTTTAGGCATTGATGGTCATGTCTGTGTTTAAACAGGAGCTGGGGAAAGAAAGCTCCATTTCCCATTTCAAACCCCTAAATAATTTCTCATAGATGCTCCTACTTTCATAAGCAGCCTGTTCTCAGAGAACAGGACAGCCTGGGCTTCTGTACTGCGCAGGCAGCATCTCTTCCTCGTCCTGATCTTTCAGTGCCCCTCTTGGTCTGAGTGGATTTTCCCCGTGTCCTAAACAGAAGATGAATTTAGCTGCTCTTTTTATTCTTTCTCAGCTTAACTTTGTCCCATTCTCTGTTAGCACAGTAGCGGGTGTTCAAACAGATGAGCTGCTCAGTTGCTGGGAGCTCAGGAGCTTGGGGACTCGCTTCTTCAGAGGAATTCAGAGCTCTCTTATCAATTAGCTTGTAGTGTCCTTATCAGAGCTATTTTGATACTGCTGCTATTGTTTTAAAATTGGTTTAAGAAGCTGCTCTTGCCCAGTTATTGATTGCAGAGCCACTTGTATGATAGTGGAGTCCAGAATAGTATTTTGGGAACAGTTTCTTAACTGACTCTGGTTACCTTCTCTGACTGAGTATGGGGCATTGCAAAATGTAAGTCCTTTTCCAGGGTATGTAAAGATAAAATAAAAAGGAAAAGTACACGGGGTCAGATTGGTAAATAATACTGAAAGGAACGTTTCCAAGGATCTATGAACCTGGGCTGTTCAAGCCCTGAAGACAAGATCTGGTCCAGATTCTTGAATATACGGCAGTCTTTACGGGCTGCCGAGTTTTGGCAGACAAGGCACTGGCAAATATTCACCTTGGTGGAATCTGCTCACTCCTGCAGCAGCTGTCCAGGTACCCCACTAAATGTCTCTATTGAAAAGGATATGACTCAGGCTGTAATGCGCAGATAGGGCACGAGGGGATTGTCTCGGGTCTGCCCATCTACCTTCCTTGCCTCTGTTGCCGTAGTACTTGAGAACATGATGTCGCTGGAGTCATCTGCCCATTTATTTACGGGTGTCTGTATTCGTCAGTCATTACCATAATATCCAAGAACCAGGGGGATGGGTGACTCCTACTTGTCTGCCTACATCTGACGGATTTCTCCAAGCCTAACTACTTGAAAAGCTGCTACAGCCTTTTGGACCTCCAGGGTCACTGAACCTGAGTATCTGCATGAATCTTCTTTCAAGTGCTGCAGCTCAGAGCAGGATTGCTCAGGGCAGAAATGCTAATGTTTGACATGAGGAGAGGGACCAGATTTTTATGCTGCTGTGTGCTGTGGGTCCACTGCAGAGCTTGAAATATGTTCTCGGGGTTTTTTCTTGTTAATTTTTCTGTTGCTGCTGATCGGATGCAGGGATGCTGTTCCCTAAAGCCATGTTCACAAATTCCCTCCTTATCTCTGCGAAGAGAATAAAATGGGAGTAGGACTCCCTCTAATGCTGAGATGTGGGGTTAGAGCTCTCACCACTGTAGCTGAGCATGCCGTTACATAGTTGCTTAATTAAAAAATTGTAATTAAATTAAATTACTTGGTTTTACAGCTGCTTCTTTGCAAAGGAAACAGAGATGGGGATGTTTAATGATGCAGAGTCAGATGTGGAGTTTATGAGTTGGAAGCCAGAGGAACAGCACAGAAGGGATCAATCACTAAGGAGCTGGCTCCCAGGCTCTGTCCCTAAAAATGAACCTGGGTGCTTCCTACTGAAGCGCCGGGGCTCTGGAGTGCTGCAGTGGGAGGGGTGCATTTTTGGTGTCTTGGAGCCCCAAGTGGTGGGGTGATGTGGTACCCACATCATTTAAGCCCTATGCTCTTCCAACCTCTCAAGTACCCTTCCCAGTGTATAAGGCACTTCTTAGCCTGCCTTGTGGCAGAGGAGACAAGTGGCTTTTTGGGGTCATTTCTGAAGAAGGACTGCCACCTGGGAACCTGCATCTGTGGGAGCTCCCTTGAGAGCCAGCGAAGCTCAGGGTGAGCTCAGGAAGCATGGCTGAAACTTGCAGTTATCACCCTCTGTCAAAGGCCTCTCTGACCATGAGCATTACCTGAACATGGGGCATCGTGGCCAAAAACTAAGTCCGAGCCTCTGTTGCTCAAGTTAAAGAACAGGCAAGAAGGAGTCTCTAGAGATACCACTGGGTGCAACATCCTATGCTGCGTGCATCAAAAGATGGGATTGTTGGACAAACCTTTCTCCCATAGCTGTGCTGGACTCCTCTGGGATGTGCTTGTTCTGTCGATGGAAAAAGGGCATCTATTTCTGGGACCAGAAATCAGCCAGAGATGTTTTATGGGCACAAGATTTGTCCAACAGAATTACATGTCCCATGTCCCTTAATATCTGTTCATATCTAGACCAGACTGGAAAGGGCAAGCGTGTTTCGTAGAAAAATGGGATGTTTTAAAATTTGTGTTTATCCAGATCTAGAATAAAATGCAAGTCAACACAACTCTCCAATGGAATTAATCCTTAGTTTTGGGGCCTTCAGTCTGATGGTCTGAGGCTGAGGGTATCTGGGATGTTAATCTCAGGCCAGGTGCTCAAAAGACTTGAAAAAAATATATAAAGATGGGAAATAGCGAAGGAAACGGATGCACTGGCTGATGGTAGGACTGCGTTGGTAATTAATCCAGCTTAAGTTTCTGCTGAGGATTATTATATTTACAGATCAGTGGTGTCCCTGAAAGCCCCTGACTTGTTCACCAACATCTCCCCTTCAGCAGCTCTACAGGCAGTGAAATGTACCATCATACTAACAAGGACAGAAATTATCCAGGCTATGAACTCTGTGGGGTTTGTGAATTTATTTTTCCTTTGGCTCAAGATTATGAACAAATACAGCTATTGAGAAAGTTGCTGATTTCAGAGGAATTCATAACAGGAGCAGCTGGAAAACTGTAGTGGTGTTTTTGGCAGAAACTCTCCGCTGAAATTTCCCTGCTACAGGTAGATCACTGCAAAAAAAAAAAAATTATGAAATAGCCTCCTCTAGTGGCAAATGTTTTACTGAGTTGTTTTTTTTTTCTTGAGTGCTTGAATCCTGCTTTTTTTCCTTGATGAGGGAAGCAGGCCAGAATGATGTCTGCAAAGTAAGTGGTGATTGCTTTTTAGTCTGATAGAGGTTTATGCTTGTGTTTCTGGTGAACAGACTAAGCACCTTTTTATTAACAAACCTTTTTGTGTGTGACCAGTTCCGCATGCGTAGCATGAATCAGGTTATAAGCATAGTGCTGGGACCATGTATTTCATAATGAGAAGGAAGCTCTGATGGCTGACACTGCCACCTAAGAGCCCATTTAATCTATTCATGATTTTCACTCCCACTTTTTGAGTAGTGGTGGTGCAGCATCTTGTCTGTGAAAATGGAACTTCGGGACAAAAATACTGAATTTTGTGCTTAGATCAAACTTCTTCAAGGCATTAACTTGTGTGGCTGGCAATGCAGTCTGGATAGCGTGGCAAGGATGCAGACTTCCATCTCATTTATACCTGTGCAAAACCGGTACAACTTCTGTGTCTTCACATCAGGGATTCCCAGGTATAAAGTTGATTGGAATCCGCTTGCAAAGTGTTTTGCTTTTGTTGATGTGCATACGGGCAACTTGAGACTGACTTTCCTGACAGTGCGGGATGCTTCCTCATCCAGCTCACATTCAGGGATTTTTGCTCATCCTTTTCTGTCCAGGGCTTGAGTCAATATTTTCAGAAGTTTATTTTTTCTGTGTTATTACAGGAAAATAAAATAATGATGATTCACACTTGTATCACCAGAAATGAAGAATAAAATCTGAAAGATTAGACCCACCTCAAGTTTGTGTCAAATTAAGTGACTTTCAACTCTTATTTTCCTCCTGTAAATAGTGAAATAATTATTTTATTAGAGCTAATTTATTTAATTATCTTAAATGAAACTACTTCTGGTAGCACTGATGTGCCTATTGATTTTGGCTGTAAACGCTTGCAGGCTGCCGAGAGAAGAAATTTCCTTGTGAGCTCCGTGTTTGCACAGGGCGTTTGCAAACGGCATGGGTAGTGCAGAAACAGAGGAGCCGGATCGGGTCGGAGTTGGCAAGAGGCGCTGTCATTTCAAAGCCATCTGCTGGTTCCTGAACGCTGCAGCCGCTGTGGTTGGGCTGCCTGCCATTTGGCCAGGGCAAGGCTTTGGATCCTCCGTGCTCAGTTCTGCCCTGGACCAGGGTCTTTGGGATTTCCTCAGGTAGGGAGGTAGACCTCACCAGCCTCAGTTCATCTGGGCTGCTGGAGCCTCATCTCAGGGGGCTCAGGTGGAGTCTCTGCTGATCTCATCCTGACATCTACCTGGTATTGCCTTGCAGTTGTTTCAGTGTGATTTTCAGTGGGGTTTTTTAAAAGCACTTTAGAGAGTTTGATACATGCGTGTCAGGGAGATGTAATGAGGTTTATGGTCCCAGTTCTCTTTGGTGTTGCTGCAAAGTCCATCATAAATGTCAGTGCAGCATCCACCTCTCTTCCCTCAACAGAAGAGCTGGTGAAGGGTTGGTCTTAGGTTTGGTCTGTAATGGAAAATAGGGAAAATGCTCCTTTTAGCTTTAAGAATTGGTCTCCAACACCTGGAGTCCCAGGTATGAGTAGGATCATGCTGTGATGAGGGCTTGGGTTAGAGATTTGTTGTGTTTTCCATGTTTGGTGAGTAAGTAAAAACTGTCTTTGAGTTAGAATTTTGCAGGTGTCGTTGAAATTTTCTTTCCAGGTATCAAAGGATGTAATCGCACATGACTCACATAAATACACAGGTGGCTGTGAGAATACTTGCAGCTCCTTTTTAAAAAAAAGTTTGCTCTGTGTTTGTCAGTATTTGCCCACATCATGCCTTTCCTTGGGGTATGATAGGAGCCAAGCAAGGAGCAGAGGCTTTACTCTGAGCTGCTGCATAGTCATCCTGCTAAAAGCCTCTGCAGGTACCCGGGGCTGCCACCGCCTCGCTGGTACACGGCTGCAAGGCAGCGTGCGCCAGGCACCTAACGGGTATTTACCTCATTTTCCCCATGTATCAGAGTTGGAAATGATTCAGGACGCCTCTCCCTGAGTGAGTCAGTGCGAAGGTGCTATGCTTTCTTGGGTACCTTGGGAATGCTTGACAAAGCATCCTGTCTGCTCATTCATAGCGATGCTGCTGGACCCAGGGTAGCCTGAATATCCCTCCACACTGCGCCAAGTAGACTGGGCCTTTAGCTTTTTGCCAAGGGGCCAACTCCTGGGAGTAAATATTTACTTGCCCGCCCACAGCTGCAAAGTGACGTGGCACAGATACCAGATGGCCCTCACAGGGCAGTTCAGTGTCACCCTGTCCATGTGGGACAACACAGACTAGGGCCATTGATTTCAGAATGAGAAAATAGGAGTTACTTTTGATTATACTTTGGTTTGCAACTTTCATCAGGCTCAGGAACATGTTGTTAGTATTATAAAATGTTGGGACAATTTCTGACACTCCAGAGTTTGCAGCTGTTTAGTTTCATACAGCTGAAAAATCTGAATTTAAAACTTGCCTGTTCTGTTAAAACATTGTTCTGTTAAAACTCCTTAAACACGTTGCATCGTGTGTGGACACGAACTGCAGAGATGTTTGCCGCCGTAGCGCTGCTCGGTGCTTTTTGCAGCCTATCAGCACTTAACTGCAGGTGCCTGTTGAAGCATGCAGGATCCATCCATAAAGATGCTGCTTTCTGCTCCCTGGGACTGTACCAGCAGGTGGCAGATGAAGCCAAGGAAAGAAAGTGCTAGTGCTGCGCTGACTTCACACAGCTTCCCTTCAGTAGGTAGAAGTGGAAACAATCCCGGCATCAGTTTCACTCTTTAAAGGGTTTCTTCCTTGTTTTGGATTGCATGACAGGGTACTGCAATCAGTCAGAAAGAGGGGGGTGGGGGTGGGGGGGAAGAATGGAACGGAATCACAGATTCTTCCATGCAAATATACAAATATATGATATTTTTACCAATCCACAATTCACATAAAATAGGATGAATTGAATCACTTTGTTTTGAAGCTGAATTTAAACAGCTGAATGACTCTAAGAAAATACAATGATCACTAATACAAAAATAATCTATGTAGAGCAACAGGCTCTAGAACCCCAAATGGGTGTTTTGTCTGGCTGGGCGGCAGTTCAGAGCACCCTCTTCTCCTTAATCCCCTTTTTCCAAGAAGGCAAGAACCTTCTTATAGTCATCGTCTGTATTTCCCTGGAAGGCTTCTGTTGCAGCTGCTGCTCAGTGTTGCGTGATGCAGCTGTGGGACTGCTGAGACAGCAGTGCTGCGCTTGCTTGTCTATATTTTGCATTTGAGATTCTTTGGTCAAAACATCAGCAGCAGAACCGGAGCCTTGAGCTCTCAGCCGCTTCCTGCCAGGCAAATTAGTTGGAGATTTTATTGTTGGATTCCAGGGAATAAGGTCAAGCCTGATTTTTTTTCTTTTTTTTTTTCCTGGAGAAGATCAGTTCAAAATCCTGCAAAGCAGGATTAATTGAAATAAGGGATGCCGAATAGTTTGCAAGATTCTGAATCAGATCCCATATTGCAGTGATAGAAAGGGGCCATTTTTCTGCAACAGCAGAGCAATAATGTGTGTCATTTCTCTTGTATCTATGCTAGCTTCCTTGGATGTGCTTGGGCCCTTATTTCCGCATGTATCATTGCTTAGAGGCAAACCAGACAATGATTGTCTGTTGTGGAGAGCATGCACAGAAGGTAGAGGACCGTGCTGGTAGCATGGTCATGTTTTCTGGGAGGAGAGTGCTTGTTCCAGTCCTTGCTGCAGTAACCCCATGCCAGCCAACAAGGTAACGTGGGGCAGCAAATCCTACTGGGACCTGCCAAGTCATCTCTCCTAGTCACCTGTAAAGCGCATAGGTGTGGTACATAATACCATGGGTAAACTGGTCAAATTGTGCCTTAAAGGGACTGGGTTTGACTCACTGCTGTCTCTTTTGGAGGGCTAATTTGAGCTGTCCTCCTTGGGTGGTTAGAAATGTGAATGCCCTCTCCGGACCATCTTTTCTCCTTTCTCTTGGTTGTTTACTTATCAGTCATCTGCACTTTTTATAACGTAGCAACCTCCAGTGAGAACTTCATTGCAAACAACAGCTTGAGTTTTATTAATACTTAAGGAAAAAAAAATATGAAATGACTGGTTTATTACAAATTCTACTTTTAGTTCTTTTGCTGCAGGTCCAACAGGACTCTATAAAGTTGCTCTTTTAAACTGACAGCCCACAGAGGTAACTGATGCTCTAGTAGAGGTAAGGCCTTGGCTGGAATCTCGGGGGAGCCATGTTCCTATATGCTAGGTGGTTTAGTCTGGAGAAGAGGAAGCTCAGGGGTGACCTTATCATTCTCTACAACTACCTGAAAGGAGGCTGTAGCGAGGTGGGGGTCGGTCTGTTCTCCCAAGTAACAAGCGACAGGACGAGGGGAAATGGCCTCCAGTTGCGCTGAGGGCACGTACTAGATATAGAGTGATCAAAACTAAGTGGAGATTAGACACAAGCTGTATTTTCCTTTTCTTAATAAAAACAGTATAGTTAATATGCAATGAGTAACTCGATGGTAATAAGGGTTAGCAGGATACAGGATAGCTTTTCAATATACACCACCGATTTTATTGTAAAACCATAAGAATGATTCTGAATCACTTAAACCCTCCTTGAGGCAGCTGAAGAGGAGAGAATACTGAAATTTTGCTAAGAACTGTGTAAATTTCAGGGAGTTGTCAGCAGAATTTCATGTAGGCTTTGGGAAAAGGAGTTAAAAGCACTGCTGCTTGTGGGAAAAGAAGTACATTTACAGGCAGATTAACCTTGTTTGTAATTGCAAGGCAGTAAGCGATGCCACTGCTGGCTTTTGACTGCCTGTCAATAATTGACATGGGTGACATAAAACCTATCAACTCAAGGTCACTTGTCTGAAATCAATAGAACTCAGCAGGCGACGAGAGATGGACTTGAGTACGTTCTTCCGCATGGTTTTTTGGTGAAAATGGTGCCATTTCCAAGTGGAGAGGTCTCAGAATTCGTTTTTTGCCCCACTGCAGTTCTCTTGATGTGGTACGGTTTGTTTCTGGCAGCAATAATTAAGGCTGTTTTTCATAGTACAGTGTGTTTGGATATCAGCAATATTCACAGCTTGATTATAAGCAACTGTATCATAATAAACAGTGACTATTCTGAAATTGTACAATTCAAAGCACGATTTGTTCCTGCATACTTGCTGTTGTGAATTGCAAGTGCATAAACAGTAATGTGCATTAATAAGCACTGAAATACTATTTTGGGAGAACTGTTTATTAGTAGTAAAACAGCATGCTTCACCTTTCAGGTTTAGGTTCAGCAAAACATAAATTCTGAAACATGTTAAAATGCTTGAGCGACTGCAGTTGCGATATCTCAATTTAGTACCTGAAGCCCTGCATCTGGAAGATGCTTACTTGTCTATGACTTTAAGGGTCTGACCCTTAGCACGTCTCATGCGAGTGATTGTGTTAGAGGAATTAAGAAGTTACTGCTCCTCAGCTGGAGTTTGGTGATTTTCCTCCTGATAACGCAGGTTGGGGTGTGTTCACTGCTGGTCCATTACACTGTAAAATAAGCCAAGCTCTCACACACGTGACTTGTAATCGTGTCTTGGAGGGAGTGGTAACTCCTGGTGAAGAGACGGAGCCTTTTTGAATAGCTCTTCTATGCTATTTGCAATCACATGACTCCATAATGACCAAATCACACGTAGAGACAGTGTTTGACTTCGAAGTCTGACTCTGATTCTAAATGGACTTAATTTCATTTCTTGTATAATATGTGAGCATGGGCTTAACTTGCTGTGCTGAAGAAGGATGAGTTAAACACGGTGTCAGTCAAGTTCAGCAAGAGAACGTTCAAATCCAGCCCTTGATTAATACAATTGAAGTGTAACTGTGGTTACACTTTGGACCACAGACTTTGCAGTACTGAACGTCTTCAAAACCAAACGTCAATATTTTCTTCACTCATCAGAATTACATTAGGAGTAGCTGCTTTGGTTGACCCCAACTATTACATCACCAATACTTTTTCACTACATCCAAATGTCAAAAAAGGAGCTTTTCTGACACGCAGAATTAAAGATTAGAGTTTTCAAAAGGTAACTATTTCAGAATTGTTAGCAACTGTAATTCTTCTAAGTGTTTTTTGTACTTGTAACATTCATGGTACATCAGTAACACAGCTTATTTAAAGAAAGAAAATATGGTACGTATTCTACCTCCTGAATGTTGTTGAACTGTTCCTATTGCAGAATGCCTTACAAGAAAGGCTATCCACTAAACCAAGCACCCGGCTCCAGCAGCTGGCGTAATGTACTGCGGTATCCTGTTACAGGCATTCTTAGTAATTCTAGGAGGCAGAAAATAAAACTTGACACTCAAAAATAATAAGTTTAAGTAAATCATGTAAGAGAAATGTACATTTATGTCCAAGAAATGGTTAGATGTTGCCAGAACAATACAGCTACATTATGAATCTTTAATGATCTCTGAAAGTCATAATGGTCTGTCACTAATGCCCATTAATGATCTCTCTATACCACGAGTATGGGCTTGATGTTCCTGGCCAGTACCTTAGAGAGTACTTTAAATATGCCTTAAACTTTCTCTGATCTACTCCCTGTGTGTCTGCTCCCAATGTAGACTGCAATTGTCTGGGTAGGAGCAGCTTGTAAGGCAGCATGGCTTTGGGGTTAAGAAAGTCTTATTCAGGTAAGATGTATTTAACCAGTATTTTTACAGGGAAAAATTGAGAAGGTATTTTATGGCAACTAATCCTCTGTACAGATGATAAACTGTATAAAGCTTAATATTTATTAATACTAAGAGTGTGGTTGTTCTTTGACTTCATGAATTTTCTTTGGTTACTCTGAAAATACTCTATTTAAGAAGGAAAAGGGGAGTGTTGTTAATTCCTACTGACTGGAACTGTAAATATACTGAATATGCTGCAGAACCGGCAAATGTGTCCTGTTTTACTATGTATTTCGAATGTCTCACAGATTGCTTTTATGGCCTTTTAAATGTCTGTGCCAAATACTTAGTTAATTTTGTACCCAAGCTTTTTGTCAGATATAAAGCTTGCTTTAAGGAAAAAACCCAATAATTCCAATTCTGTTCTAATTGCCTCTGCCTAACGCTAACTGAACACGATCTTGTTATGGCATTGATAACTTAAAAACCTTTTCAATACAAAACCATTGTCATTTTTCTGTTCTTTTGCACATATTTTAGCTAAAGGCTAATCTATGGTGTAATTTATTTTTCTTTAATAATGAAAAAGTGTGTTCTCTACATTTGGTACGTGAAATGATCAGATTACTGTAAGAACCAACGCCCTGCGGTGAGGAGAGAAAAACAAATCCAAGGGCTCTTGAAAAGTGCCCCAGTATCAAACAATAATCAGTGTGTACAGAGAGTTAGATATTAACTGTGAGAGTTAGATAGTAACTGTCTGGGTCATGTGTAGATCTTTATTAGAAATAATGTAACATGGTTAGTAAACAACTTTTATGACATTGCACGCAGCTTCCATGTTTTTCTTCTCTTCTGAATTAATATAGTCAATCGAAGTATAGGGGAGCGTAGCATGTGAAGTAAGCGGTCTGCAATGGTTTTGGCATGTTAAAAATGCGTTTACAAAATATAATCACTTAATATGTAATCCAGATTAACAACTACGAAATGCCATGCTCTTTTGCAAAAGCAGTGAGTTTTTGTAGCTCGACGGCGGTAAAGATGAAGCGGGTCTGCGTCTGCCAAAAGATTTTGCCGTAGGTGAGCTTTGGGAGAGTGTGTTCCCTGTCCACAATATAGAAAAGAAATGCTGGCGGTTGACTACGGACCTTGACCTCTGATTGTAAGCTTGGTGTAAAGGCCCGGGGCCTCGTTCCGGGAAGGTGGGAGATGGGATGTGTGAGAGGCCGAGGAGCGGGGTGGGATGCGGCCCGGCTCGGCCGGGGCGTGGATCAGCACCGCGGACAGCGGCCGCCCCCTCCCAACGCCGCTGTCGGCGTCCCCGGGGCCGCGTCCGCGGCGCGGGGCCACCGAGAGCGAGAGGGGCTGCCCCGAGCTCCGGGTGAACGGGGAGACACACACAGCCCTGCCACGGAGAATGAGAATCCCAGCGGCTCTGCTGCTGGCCTGAGCCCTGCGCTTTCGAGTCCGCTGTTAATTGCAGCCGGAGGCACTGCGAACGTGGGTTGTAATTAACTGTCACCAGTGACCGAAACAAAACTGGAAAAGAAAGGGAATGACCTTGCTGGGGCAGTTACAAGAACTAACTCTAGGTGTCCCTCTTGCTTCTGGTTTTGGCAGTAATTTTATACGTTTGGTTTTTCGACTGGAAGTACTGGAAGTCTGTCCCATTTGCTTGGTTTCTGTACAGGAAACTGTATTTTGCCAAAAGCCTCCTGAAAAGACCTCACGTCAGGACTTTTTAACTAGGCTAAAATTGATGGTACTAATGGTTTAAAAATACAGTCACTGACTAAGAGATTTCATATATTACTGAACAGGGGTGGGGGGCGGGAGGCGAAGAAAAATGAAAGGGCTGAGGGAGCGTTAACAGCTCTGCTGTGATTCCCTGGTGGTTGTGCATCTCAGCATTGATGAAACTTCTTGTGTTTGCTCATATTTGCAAGTCAGGAAGAAGAAAGGCAGGGGGGAAATGCCTGTATTTAAGTGTCCATATTATGAATGAAGACCCCATATTTGCAGAAGTTTGAGATGTCCCATTCCAGTCTAGGGGAAATACAGACACCAGCAGCTTCTGAGTGTCATCTCTTGCTCTAATCTTATGAGGGGAACTGCCTGGGAATCCCTGCAGAATTTCATGATTTCTGTGTGGCTGCATGTTTCACCTGTGCAGCTGTACCTAAAGATTCTTTCTTCTGTCCTTTCTTTCCCAGCAAAAACTCCCAGACCTTGGAATGTTGCATCATAGATGAAGCTAAACTAAGTTTATTTATTTGTAAACACGATTAACTTGACCTCAACTGAAGGATAAGGACATAGAGATACTGATGGGTTTTGTGGCTACTTGCTCATTAGAAGCATGTTGTAACTTTTAATGGAAAAAGGAAAGAAGATCCTGGCAGGAAGAGGTGGAAAATTAGAACGATAAATAAAGGGAAGAGGGTTGAAGGGAGAGGACAGAAATCCTGATGATGTATCTGTATCTGCTAAATATGGTGTCTCTCTGCTCTGAGTTTAGCTCAGCATGATTTAGCAGAATGACTGGTGAGTTGTGAAGGCCATACAAATGGACTGGGAACTTGATTAAAATCATGGTATTATATTTGTATGTACTTCTGCTTAATCTAGTAGTTTCATGGTGGGTTTAGGTAGAAATGCATCTTCAAGTTGGACAGTTACCCAGTCTCTGTGTAAACAAATGTGTCCCTATTGTAGTTCAGCTGAACTTAAGTGAGGAAAAATAGTGCTCAGCTCAGGCAGCTCCATAGCAATTCCTCTGATTTCTGAGCATTGTTTCTCTGCATAGCAACAAAACCTTTCTGTGCTTTCTGATGAGATCTGAGTCCCCAGAAATGTACCCAGTGCCTAATGCAAGTGTTGGGAGCAGCAGCAGCAGATGTTCTGCTATTAGCCTCCTTCTCTGAATTGACTTCTCTGAATTTCTTCTAATTTGCTTATGTCGAATTTGTGTACATGATTTTTTGAGTTGCCAGACCTACTCAAATCCACCACAGCAAATGCTGGGTTGTGGTTCTCGTTGCTGTTTTGCCAGCCGATGTTACTTGTGAGTGCTGCTTGCAAAAAGAGTGCCCCTAACTTATGCGAATGAATTCCTCTCTGTTTACTTACGATATGTTGTGTTTTTCACCTCAAAATCCCTGTGTGATTTATAGATGTCACCTTTGCTCTGCTCTTGCCAGCAGCAGCTCCTGCTAAGCCCAGAGTTGCCGTGAGGCCAGTTGCTGGAAGGTACGTGTGCGTGGGAAGTGCGACTATGCAACTACTTGGGCTCTTTTTATATTCACATGTATTACTGAGCACTGCCAGAAGCAAAACGCTGAGCTACATGGACCTTCATTAAGTGATTACTTAGTTTTTATAGTGGCAAATATTATTTATTATAAAGATGCATTAGGTAGATCACAGTCTGAATCACCGCACAATGATAACTCAGTAAGGCAGAGGTAGTGTGTTCCTTCATGCAGCTGTGAAAAGAATGGTGGTTTTTTGGATGGGAGGGAATTGCCACGTGGAGGCGGCTTTCGCTCTTCTTTCTTGGTTGTACAGCCCAGATGTCGGATAACATGATAATCCCATGATGGTCAGATGAGCTTAGATAAACCTAACTTTTACATCACTGAGCTTAGGTCAGAGATGTCTTGTGTTTATTACCTGGTGAACTGAGACAGAACGCACAAGTTTGGGCTTGTGGCCATTTTTGTAATCCTCAAGGATGTACCTTCCTTCTGGTTACTAAAACTGAGACCAGCATTTTTGCTCAGGTAATTTGGATCCAGTGCCATGACTGTGAGTGGAGCAAGGCCCCACGTGCACATTTGCAGAAGCTTCAACTCAGTGTGGGGTCCAGCTCCAACTCCTGGAGAGCCTTGCCACCATCCAAGACATGGCTCTTTTTGCTCAAAGTCCCTTTTATTTGTGACCAACTCTGTTCACATCCTCATTTGCCTGTGGGAACTTGGTGCCATGATCTTGGCAGTCAGGTAAAAGTCACAGAAAACCATTGCCATGCTCTTCTGATCTCAGCCAGGGTAATTTGGTTTCATTACTAGAAAACAGATGGATCTTACATCATTAACACAGCCACAGGAAGCAGCGAGCTTGGCATCTATCACATGACTGCAGTGAATTGGGTTCCATGGTTATGCGCAGTCAAGCTGTGGGGCAGAAGTTAGCTTCTGAGCAAAGCGAGGACCATGGCTGTGAGAAGCTGGTAGAAATGTTTGGGTGCAGGTGGAAGGAGGAAAACTCTCAGAGGCTCCAGCTCACTGGAAACTCAGTAAGTCTGTTTTTGTCAAGCTCTTGACAAAGGATGTACCATGAGAGCTATGAAAATGTGGGGAAAGGTCCATTTTGAATAACGTGACAATGTCTAGGCAACTTGCTTTGGGTCTGCGAAGGACTATTTACAGTGTTTTGTCAGGTGTAAAGTAGCCTTATGGTAAGTTTGACAGTGGCATATAGCTCGCGCTTCTCGTATGTCCCATGCTGAGATGTAAATATTTCAGGGATGATATGCTGTCATTTACATTGATGTTTCCAAGAGTCGTCACGCTGAGAGGTGAATGAACAGATCCTTCTCTGCATACTGATGCGGGGGTGTTTTTTGCTATGGCTTTGCGGTGGGCAGAGAGAAGTCGCTTGGTCGCTGCTGCAAGTTCCTGGCTCAGGTTGGGCCCCCCCAGCCACTGGAATAACGCGTTCCCAATTTGGGAGCCGGCAGAGCTGTGGGAATTGATCTCTTCTGTTTGTTCTGTGACCTTTCCCAGCTGATTGGCACTGATCTTTTATGCAACGGATAGACGATCTTTTGTGGTTGACATTTTGGGATGACTGAATATGGATTAACCTAGGCAAAAATATTTCCATTTTTCTCCCATCAAACAATGCCCTTCTTTTTCAAAAATGCCTACGCCACCACGTCAGATCAAATCGGGTTTTGGCTGAAGACAGTGCTGTAAAGGAATCGAAAATCACAGCTGGGAAGGGGCAGAACTGGGATTTCTTTCAATAGTGTTTTCTCTGAGAATCCGAGAGGAAAGTGGTGTTCTTGATGTGAGATCTCACGGTCACCCCGAGCATTTAGTGGGACATCTCAGTCATGAAAAAAGAGCCCAAATTCTTGTCAGTCAGTGAACCTTGTCCTAGCACAATTGTCCTCTTATCAGATCTGCACAAGATTAGGACATGAGAACCTTTTGTAACGCATCAGGCACATCATTATTTTTTAAATGTCTTAGTGAGATGACTCACATGTCGAAGTCAGGGACATGTTTCTCTGCCCTGCTGGATGAGGGCCTGTTTTCAGCACACCCAGTCCTGTGCACCAGTTGTTTTGGTGATGGAATTCATGGTTCTGTACTCTGAAAAGACAAAAATCAACCACCCACCCAATCCCTTGAACAACGAGTGAGCCCTTTGACAACGTGGGTCCGGGTGACTTGTCGACAGCGGTGTCATGGGAATTTATTTGGATTTTTTTCCTGTCACTGGGCAGGGCTGCACAGCGCGCTTTTGCAAAGAACCACGGCGCAGACACACACAGGACCATCCGTGTCACTATCTACAAATGCCCTTATGCTCTTGACACAAAAATACTCCCGTTTACAGCAATGCAGCACGTATAAAGGTCTGCAGCTGGTTTTTGAAGCTGATCTTTACTATTAAGGTTAATTTTAAGGTAGCCCAGTTGCTCTGTTGATTAAAATATCCTCAAATTTGAGCTCTTGGTGTGGAGCTGCCTGGAGGCCCAGCTCTCCCATTAGCACCTTTTCCCAGCTTGCACTCAGAAACAAACCTCTAGCTGACTCTTAATTTGGCTCCTATCTGGGGTAAAACGAGCCCTTCAGGGCTGGTGAACTGGGCAGCAAACCGGGCTCATCTGCCGAGCAGGGAGCACCCAGACACTGGCCGCTCTGCAGCGCTCGTGTCCGGCCGCGGAGCTGGCTGCCGAGGAACGGCTGAGTCATTTCCACGAGGTGTTCCACGGCGGAGCTAGGTGATGCGGGGCTTGGGTCCGAACAGCTCCCTTTCCTGGTGAATAGTGGTTCTGTTTACTTGGAAGACAAAAAAAGCACTGGGGGCCTCAGTGCTGCTGTGTCATACCCGAGGGGATGAGGTCTTGTTTATCTCAACCTGAAGAGAGAGAAGCAATTCTGGTGGTGCTTTTCAGAAAATAATTCTCTTCTTTTGAGGCTGTAGGCAGCGGAAATAGTCCGTAGATTTGAGTCCTGAAGCTTTTTTTCCCTGCTTGTTCTGCATCAGCAGTAGCATGTTAACGCTGACGGTAACGAAAGAGCCTTCGAAGGGCTCTTCGTGTCCCAAGCCAGGCTGAAGTTTTTTTTTGTCACACCAAAGCAGCTTCAGGCATCTAACTGTAGAGGGGTGGTTTGGGGCTGGGCTGGGCTGCGTGAGGTCTGGAGCTGACCTGTGAATTTTCTTCTGGTCTCGATTTTTGTTTAGCCCAGCATCCACCTGTTTATATAGGACCTACTATAAACCTTTTGGTACTTGTTTATAGGGGAACAGGAAATAACTGAACATCCCATGTAATCTGAGGATGGGATATTTTAACCCAAGGTGCTGGCGGTAAGTTCCTGCTTTATGACAACGTGTCATGGGAACCATTAATGCTTCTACAGGGCACAGAGGAGCTGGGGTCCCTCGGCGAGTCGCACATTGGGCTCATGCGCCAGTCACTTGAACAGGCAGCTGGGAAGCGCTGTCTTTCCTCCACCCGCTCCCTTCTGACAGCAGTGCTGCACTGATACGCCACTCTGCGCTCCATCACATCTGTTGACATCTGTGTGCTGAAATAGCACAGGCGAGTGGCAGCGGAGGAAAGGAGTTCCTCTGCTCGCGGGCTGCAGCTGGCACCCGCCGTGCTGCAACGCCGCCGCCGCGGCTTGTCAAAACTTGCAGCTCGTTTCATGGCAGCGAGGCCTGGAGCTGGCTTGCGATTTTTTTCGTCTGCTCTTGGGTTTTTTTTGCAGCAGTTGTTTTGCTCAACATCTACCCATTTACGTAGGACCTACTATAAATCTTTTGTGCTCAAGAGAGGTTCAAACTCATGGGAAACAGCAGTAGTCTGGGACCTGCTACTGTGCAAAAGGTTAGAGGAGGGTGGAGCAAAACCCCAAGATTTTGCACTTTAATTTGGTGAGGCAGTCACCACTACTCGCAGTTTGGGCCATGGTGGGGGTTTGATACCTTTTCTTGAAGGAGCCAGGCAGCGAGGGCAGCACATTTTGTGTTGGTTGAAAACCATGTCCTGCATTAGTCGAACAGACAATCCTAGTTTGGGGGGCGAGGGATGGCACCAACTGCAGGCTTTGCTTTTGCCCAATCCTGGCAACTTCTGGAGGTTCAAGAACATTTTAATGATTAGAATCGGGAAAAAGCGTAACTCAAAAGTGGGTGAGATCTTTGTTTACTTCAAAGCAGTGGAACTGCTGCTGGGTCAGATCCCAGCTCCAGGTAGGCCATGGTGCTGTCTCTGACACTACCTGTACAAGTCTGCCCCATGCTGAGTTCTTCAAAGGTTCTGAAGTCTTGATTGCAATGGGGCTGGCAATTTACTCTTTAGCTTTCAGTGTGCCCCGATACAATAATAACACACAAAGAAAGAGTGTTTGGTTGTCTTCCACATTCAAAAAGTCACTTGGAGTGTTTGTTTATTTTACCTTTTTAGCATGGTGGGGAGTGAACAGCTCCTGCCGTTCAAGGAAAATTTTCCTTGAGTTTTTTTTATATCTGTAACACTGAAGTAGTCCAAAGACTGGTCTTGTACCAAAGACGTTTTCCCAACAAGATCTTCATTTTCATGTGCCATTTATAGTAAATGAAGACATGTTTGTAGGAGTGCCGATAGATGAAGAGGTTGATCGTGCAGAAAAAACCAGAGGACTGTTTTTTGAAACTTAAATCTGATTATGCATATATTCTATTTTTATTCCTCTCTTTAGTTATCTGTCAAGGAACATTTCTGCAAATGAATTTTCATTATGGATTTTAAGCGTGCAGGCTGGAATGCTGGCAGAAAGATATCCTGAATACTGCTTTTATAGTCTGCTTTTCCCCAGGATGTTCAAGGTTAGCCGAATTCTGAGTTCTGGTTAGTCATTGTGAAAATGAAATGTCATCTGACCTATAGGACAGATCACAATGAGGCAGCTTCACTTTGATCTGAAGATCAAACGCTGCTTTCCAAACTGGGAATATTTATAAAGTAATGGGTGCGAGTTTCAGGAAAAACAAGTCTCACTCATGACTGCTTTGGAAGTGGAAAGATGGCAAAATTCATAGTATGTTACCGGTGAGTTGAGTAGGATGAGTTATTACTAATAATATCCAACTGGGTGTCTCTTGGGTTGGATTTCACATGTCTTATGTGGACTGGCAGATGAGGGTAGTGGTGGAACTTGTGAATTCCAGTTATTTTTACCCTACTGTTTAACCCAAATAAGAAATCAGGAGTTTTTATTTGATATGTATATGTGGATGCTGCGAAGTGCCTCATAAACAAAGGTAATTGTGTGTATGTACCTATACGTGTAGGGTATACATATATACGTCTTGCAGAGAAGAGGTGCTGTGGATGTGTGTGTGAGGCTACCAGACTCAATATCCCATGTCAGCAGGCGAGGTCTCAGGCTGCGGTGGCACACACTGTGCTTGCAGTCAGACATCACAGTAAAACTCATGGACATTTGTGTTATTGAGGCCTGGCCACGCGACATGTTTTATTGGAGGAAACAAATTTGGACGCGTTGCGAGCTGCTTCTAGGGCGCGGAAGGACTGTGATGTTGCAGAGGTACAGTAACTGCTTTTGAACTGCACTTTTGAAGGGGAGATGCTGGCTGGCGTGGTTTCTGCTGCACTTGCCACAGCGTGCAAGCCCAAGGAGGGAGGAGAGGACCTCATGGCTTTGCTGAGGGCGTGTGGAGGAGAGGAAGCAGGGGCAAATATCCCGAGAAGCCTGGCTGAGTCTGAGAGCACATCAGGAGGCTGGTGCTGTTGCAGCAACCCGCCTGCACCAATTCTGCCTCCACGGCCTCAGGGAAGCCCTAGCACTGGCCCAGGGCACAGAGGACACAGCTTCTGGGCTTGGATGGCGGCAGCCTGTTGCCATCGCAGTCCCCGCTGAGCTCAGCTCCGAGCTCCCGGGACATCCCACCCTGCCTCAGCGCCTGCAGGTGACGGCGAATCCCCCCTGCCCCGGGGGTAAAGACTTTCGATAGTTGGCTGCCTTCAGGGCTGCAAATCGGTTTTGTTTCCAGCCCGAACTGTTTTTATTTTAAACGCCAGCTGTTGAAAGTCTGCTGAGGAACAGGGAGCGTGTGGCAAAGCGACCCCCAGGACCTCCTGCTTCCTCTGTCCGGGGGCACGGATGTGTGCGGGGTTTGGTGTCCGCTGTGCGGGGCAGGAACCGCGGTGCGGTGCCGGGCTCTGACACCAGGCTCTGCTCCCAGCATCTCCCTGCTCTGGTACCGCCGCAGCCAGGCCCCGGTTAGCCAGGGGTGAACAAACCCGGTGGCATGAGAGCCTGGCCTGGGGGGACACAGGGAAGAGGGAGAACACGGCAGTGACAAGGAGATTACCCGCTCTGAGGAGGTTCTAGTCTCTGCTGTTCTAACTGGAGCTGAGAGCAGGTGGGGAGGGGGGAAGGAGAGGCAAGAGAGGCAAAAAGCCTCCAGTAAATCAGTGGGGCAGAGCGGGGGCCATCCTGTCTGGGTGAGGGAAAGGTAGGGGAGAGCAGCGGCTGGAGCTGCCCCGACTCACGTTCCCGCTGCCGGCGCCGTGTCCTGGCTCCGCGGCCGGGGACCTGCTGCCAGCTATTTGCTCATCGCAGTCACGTTTGTTTGGGTGTCTGCGGCTCCCCGGGAGGCGGCTCTGTCAGAGGCAGGTACCCGCGGCCCGGGGGGCCGGCAAGGGAGGGCAGGGGGAGCTGCTGCACCCCCGCTGCCCACCCTGAGCCCCTGCCTCCCCGCTGCCCGCACCCCCGGGACCCCTCCGCCCCTCGCCACAGCAAAAAAGAGCCACCGGGCAGGTCTCCCGCTCGCTGCCTTGCCTGGGAGAGGAGGAGGAGGCAGAGGGGGAGGAGGAGGAGGAGGGAGGGTGGTGATAAGGGGCTTGCTGCGTCGCCTCGTTCCTGTCCCCAGCGCACAGCTCCTGGGGTGGGTGCGAGTGCGCGCGTCCGCTGCCCGGGGACTGCTGCTGCGGCAGCCGCCGCGCTGGGCTGCCGGCGGGCGGGGAGCGCCGGCTGGTCACCGTCCGGGGACGAGGGCGGCGATGCCAGAGCCGAACGCGCCCGGGGAGGGGAGGCTGTGCTGGCGGCGGCACCTGTGAGGAGCGGAGGGGAAGAGGCTTCCCGAGGCATACAGCGGCAGGCAGCCGAGGCGCCAGGCATCGGCACCTCCTCCCAGGGACTCCATCAGCACTTGCTTCGGATCTCTTGCGAAGGGAGAAGAGGAAAAGGGAGCCAGAAACCCCCTGCAACTGGACAGCCCCAGCTGGAGTCTAACAGGTGTTTGCTGGGATTTGAATGGGGAGGGGACGGGTGGGGAGAGAAGTTAACTGGAGAAATTGGAGCTAGGAGCGATGCAATGATCTTGCACCAAGTGGATGTGCCATGTCTGCGTGTGAATAGCACGTCTGGAGAAGCTCGGAGGGATGACTTGCAAGGGATCTGCTTGATCTCCGTAGAAACGCTTACCTCTGCCTGCAAACTTTCCCCTGCCAGAAGTTGGGAGGAATAGAAAAGCATCAGAAAATCAAAAGGGCAAGATTTCAGCGGACAAAATTGCTTGAGCTAAACTGTTGCATCCCGACCTGGGGCTCTGGTGCGAACATCCTACCGGTGCTTCCTGGGCTCCCAAGCCGACTGGCGCTGGGTGCTGTTGGCCAAGGCGCCCGGCAGCGTCCCCGGGATTGGGGACGGGCCGAGCAGCATGCTGGCTGCAGTGTCCGCAGCCAGCAAACAAACCCTGCGTGCCTGACCCGCCGGTGGAGCCGGGGCAGTGGCGGCCATGGCTGCAGCCATCGCCAGCTCCCTGATCCGCCAGAAGAGACAAGCCAGGGAGCGGGAGAAGTCCAATGCCTGTAAGTGTGTCAACAGCCCCAGCAAGAGCAAGGGAAGCTGCGACAAGAACAAGTTGAATGTGTTTTCCAGGGTCAAACTCTTTGGCTCCAAGAAAAGGCGAAGGCGGCGACCAGGTTGGCAAGGGTTATGTCTTTGGGGGGTTGGTACGTTTCATGTAATACAAACTGGGATGTGCATCAGGCGTGGGGAAAGGGGGACCGATATCTCAGGGCTGGTAAAATGAACGTGCTGGTATTGCCAATCCTGGCTTCTTTGAGCTGATAAACATGGGGACCCCACGCCCATCCCTTTCACGTTCATGTGGTTTATCTGGATAACACACCCCGTTGCCATCTGCCTCACCTGCACACCCGTGTGCACCTGTGCAGTGGTAATTCAGTAGTCTGTCTCTCTGTTACACATACACATATACAAACACACGTGATTTATTTGTGGGGGAGATGTTAGCAGGGGATGTTCCCACACATACGCTTCCTTCAGCTGTATGTTAAATAACTTTGCAGTTTGGAGATCTGTTTTTGTCTTCCTGCTTCATGGACTGCCGGTGCCGTGCTTTATTTGCTGATTGCAGATGAAGCTTTTTGCTTTCTCTGGCAGCTTCCAGAGTTTTGCTTCAGCGCCCTGTTCCTTTCTAGGAATCGCATACATGCAGCTGCGCCACAGACACGATGCTCTCTGTGTCAGAGGTGCAAAAGATCAGGCATGAAGACTCAGTCCCTGATCTGAGTGGGGTTTTTTGTACGTGGGAGGAGCAAAACCTTCTGGTAATGTTGCTACCGCTTTGCTGTGCTGAAACATCGGTGCCGTTAACCACGTAACCTGCCTGCCTTTCTCAGCAGCCACAGAGGAGATGCCTCGCTCACCATGTGCAAACGGCTTTGGGATGTGTTATGGCTAAAAAGCCAAAGTGAGGGTTGGATTAATTTCTTGTTGGGAAAGTTGGCAGATAAGAATTGTGCATCTGTACCTTATTAAAGGTTGCTGGTAGGGACTAATGCACTTATGCAAACTACTGGAGGCTTTTGTCTTCAGCTTCTATTAAAATGACGTACAGTAGCAGAGCTCCCTAATGTCTTTGGTGACAAACATAAGGAGTTTTATCCAGACTTTGGCTACTGGAAATGACACATCATGTCTTCACAGTATGTTTATCTCTGAATTAAGCAAGGTGTTGCGGAGCAAGCTGTGGAGATGCATCAGGAGATGCTCCTGACCAGCATGATTGTGTGACATGACTACAATGCAGATGTCATTGGGATTCAGTGGAAGTAGACCCTTTTTTGCAATTACTCCTGGTGCATTACTTAGATATCTTAAATGACAGCTTGATGGCAAATCCTGTTGCTGTATACTTTTTGCTCTAGAATGATCTGAAACTGTGTGAGATATCTCGCTTTCTAACTGTGAATCTGAAGATGGTTATGAGAAAAAGAAATCTATCCAAACTATGCGTTGTTTTGATCTTTCTTCTTCTAGCTGATGAGGTAATTACCTCAACCCTTATGGTAATATTTATTTTGCGTTTCCACACATTGCTGGATTTCAGGGTTCCCCCCTCCATCTTCCATATGTTCATTGAGTAGTTTATCACTTTGGATGCTCTCTATTCTGGAGCAGTGAGGAATGAGGGTTTGTTTATTAGAGCTACAGCAGTTCCTGTGCTGTATTTTTTTAATATTTTTATATATCCTGTGCTATATACATTTGCTGCTATATATTTAGGCTCTCAACTGTCACTATGGCTCTTATTAGCGCTATCGTAGTAGTCCTCTTTTTCCTCTCCATTTAAGAACTCACACCTTTTTAAAAGGCGGAATATGCTCTTTGCCAACTCGTTTCTAATCTTAAATGAGATAGGGCTGAGCTCCTGAGGCCAAGCAGCCCCCTGCCAGAATTCGTATTCGCTGGAGGTCGATTTTACTGTGTTACCTACGTTGCAATAGAAAGTGGCATTTAGTCGTTTTGGCAATTGATTTCATAGACATAAATTTGGTCTGAACCTAAATGAAAAGTGTTGCAAAGCTGGTTGCCCTTCTTTTGTTTTGAGTCTTTTTATCTCAACCTTGAGACGAAACCCAGAGACTTGTTTTTAGCATCCTGCTCGCTTGGAACATCAGGATTTCCCATATTAATCTCACTATTGTTTTTTTACAGAGCCTCAGCTTAAAGGTATAGTAACAAAACTATACAGCAGGCAAGGATACCACTTGCAGTTGCAAGCAGATGGAACAATTGATGGAACAAAAGAGGAGGACAGTAGTTATAGTAAGTGACATGAGAATAAATGGTGTGTTTGTGAATCGTGGTGTCTCATTCTTCCCATATAGGTCTGTTCAAAACTGTTGTCCTGGGATGTCTGAGTGAGTGGCATTAACACCGTGCTCACAGCACAGAGAGGGGCTGAGAGAAATGCAACTAAAAATCACTTATAGAAGTAATGAACTAGAGGAGGTAATGATGACACATATGACAAACAAAGCAAATGTTATCTCCATGATAATCTAGAGAAGTTCATTGCTGTCCTTTGGATTTTATTAGATTATTTTTTTTCCAACAGGGAAAATTTGCTCGCCTACTCAGAGTGCCTGAAATAGAATAACACCATCTCTACTCTTAAACAGGGGCTCATTCAAACAGAGCCGCCTTATTTCACACAATGAGAGTTCATTGTCATTTTAAAATTCACATTTCTCTATTATTATTTTTTTATGCCTTCTAAACTTAATTACACCTTCAGTTTTCAACAAGATTTCCCTCAGCTTTTCTGTGAAAAAAGCTTTGATTGTTTGTGGGGGGTGTTTTTTTTTTTTTTTTACAACTTTGAGAACTAAGAGAAAACAGGAAAAGATGACTAGAACATAGATTTGGTGGGTGTAAATAAAATCTTTGTGTTTCACATAGCTGTGCTGTTTAGCTTCAACTACGTTTCTGTTCTGAACAAAAGAGCGAGGAGGTGCTAGGAGTTTGGGAAGGTATTTCAGGCCACTTAGACAACAAGCTAGAAAATCAACAGGCAGACCTTCCGTTTTAATTATTAAAAAGCAGTGATTTAAGTGCCATCCTTTACCTATGAAAAGCGTTTGCAGGTGAAACATGGTTTCTTCCTCACAGGACACTTGAACATGACAGAGTAAGCACTAGCTGCAGTAGGAAGTATCACATCTTACTTGCCCCATCACTTGCTCCCACCCTTTCCCTGCACCCTCTTTAATCCTTCTTGCATCCTTATGTTAACTTCTGAGTGGCAGGCGGGAAGCAGTTACGCTGCTGGAGGAGGTCTCCTCTGCAGCCAGGAAGGTGCTGGCCTCAGGGCAGAGCACAAGGGTCTGTAGGGACACCTGAGGTCTGGCTCCAGGTCCCGTCTGAGCAGCTCCTGCCATCTTATAGAGTTCTCCTCAGTGCAGCCACAAAATCTGCCCTAAGAATGATCCTGATGGACCTTAAACGTTGCTCTTCTTTCAGGTGAATGATCTAATGTTAGTGATTTAAAAAGTCAGTGCAGATTGTTCAGGATTTCAGAGTATTTCTGTTCATTCTCTTAAAAAAGAAGAAGGAATAGACAAACCTTACTTTTTCCATCAAAGCGTGATATTGTTATAAACTTCTAATATATCAGAGCAAATATCCAAGACTGTCTTTTTTTTATTGTTTCATTCAAAGACTTTGCTTGGCATCCCTCTAATACGGATTCTGAAATTTTAAACAAGGTAAAATGTATGGGAATACAAACATGTCTGTTTCTAAGATATCTTTGTTTTCACTGTGTCCTTAACTGTACCATAATCTGATAGATTACAAACCAGATCATAAAACCTCCTTTTTGCTGGATACCAGCCTTCCAAAATGCTGAATACTAAATATAATAGAAGTATCCCAGAAATGGTTGCAGCTGGGCTGCACTAAGCGTTCAAAACAGAGGAGGGTTTTATCATAAAAAAACCCCACATATTTTTGTATATATTCCTCTTTTATGTAAGGTAAGTGTATGGACCCGAATGTCCTGCAGTGCAGAATTTATATAATAATTTATAATAATTTTCAGTGGAGCTAGTAAGACAGACTGATTTATGCCGTGGGTTAGTGGCCACATAAGGGGCTTCCAACAAAGCTTTGCTCACATCGATATTAAGTGGATCAGGCCCTCTAAAATCCTTTCTTCCAATATCTTCAGAGACATCTCTCATTTAGCCCGTATTTGTTCACTGCAGGGAAGCTGCAGGACTTGTAGCCCCCACCAAATGTGGGGGGACCCCTTCTCCAGACCGTTCTCTTCTTCTTTGCACCTCTGAGGGATAACACTGCTGTTCCCCTTTGTCACCTTCACTGAACATTTGCTCTAAGACCATTTGCTTTGCAGGGCAGTGCGATAATTAAAACTGCCCTTAACAATAAGGGGAGCATCTTCAAATAGAGCTGCGTGGTTGCACATCCCTAGGGCTCTGCAACTGCATTTTTTCGAGCAGACCATAGCCATAGTCCACCTGGTCTCCAGGCACAGCATTGGTCAGCCTTGTTTAAATTGCAGAATTATTCTTCCCTGTTTATGGTAGGCATGGGGAGAGCTTGCAGTCCCCAACAGCCAGCTGCTGCTTTGTGCTCCTGACAGCATCTTCAGCCCAGGAGTCCACCTTATCCATTGTTTGCTACCTAGAGCTGAGTGAGAAGTTTGCCTGAAGATCCCTTTTAGCTCCTGCCTTGGGAGCACTTATTTCAGACTCTGCAGACCCACTGCTGCATGCAGGGTGCACAAAAGCAAGGTCACATCCACATTTGCAGGGAGTTTAAAAGCTGAGACTTGGAGCGCAATTTAGGCAGGAAGTGAAACACGGATCTGAGGAGCCGTAGCACTCGCCAGACCTCGGTTTTAGTCAAGAGTCCGTGTGATTTGAGGAACTGCCTCATGGAAAGGATTTCCTGGCTGAGAAACAAATTTTGCCTCATTAAATGTGTTAAATAGAGCAAGGTTTTAAATCAAGGCAGAATTTATTCTCCAATTTTGGCAAGACAAAGAGATTTCAAGACTGATAAAATAAGGAATTACAGGAAACAATATCCTGCAGAAAGCATGCGAAGGTCCAGGTGGCCAAGCCAAGGATGGCACAGACCTCGCAGTAATGTGTACGCTCGTAAACCCAGCTGTGGCCTCCTGCCTCTTATTTTGCCGCTCTAATTTTCTGTCAGCTTGTATTGCACAAGGGCAATATCAACGATTATCTCTCCCTTAGGCATCACCAAGTTTTTTATCGTGACGGACATTGTATCCTGATTTCAAACAGGGCAGATGTAATAGGGAAATGCTAGGATGCAAATAACTTTGCATTGTTTTATGCTAACACAGGTTGATCACAGTAGCAAGCAATTTATTTTCCCGTGGCCTTTTCGCCACCCTTTCTATCATACCTGCCCACAGGAGGGTCAGCCCCTAGAAATACTCTGTCATCTCAAACCTGTTGTCCATGGCAGGGGGGCTTGCAGAGAAGGGGCTGCTGTTGGCCCCCTCAGCATTCACTGGTCACGGACAGGCACTCACTGTTGCAGAAGCCAGACTGGGACTTGCTGCTGTGGAAGAATGGTGGGAGCAACGGCTGCTGCCGTAGGGGACAGTCCCCCTTTCTGGTGCAGTGCCGATGTCCCCTCACCTTGGAGGCGGCAGCTGGGGTGGCCCGGCTGAGTGTCTGGCATAGGACAGCGCAACTGTGCAGCCCTGCAGCAGTTGGACCCTCTCTCTCCCCTTCAGCAGCCGGCAGCAGAGCCAGCACAGCCCCCAGCCCCACTCCTCCACAGCCCTTTTGCAGCTTCCCATAGTCTGTGTCACAGCAGCTGCTAATCCCACCGATGTCTAAAAGCAGCTTCTGAGTGTGCCCAGCCCTCGTCTTGCCTCGAAATAGAGCATGTACCGGTATGGCAGGAAAACACCTTCAGCTGCTGAGGGCAGCAGCCGAGCACCCACCGCAGTGGGTGCCCCAGCCCTGCCCGGCAGAAGTCGCTCAGCCTCCTAACTCTGCTCACTTTGCCAAGCACAGCACAGCCGGGAATCGCTCACTAAAACCTGCCTCTGGGGCTTGTGGCTGTGAGCTGGATCTTCTCGACTGTCCCAGGCTTTGCCCTGCCCTCAGCTGGTCTGTGACAGGTTCCTAACACTATTTACAGTGGAGCCCACACCCGTACCCTTGTGCTGAAAATACCCCAACGCCTGCCCTGTTCATAAATATGCCATTAAGAAAGCACCTTGCAACAGGGACCTCCAGGTTCTGCCTGGAGACAGAGCTTTAAATTGTGCTCCCCTGCCTACACGGAGATCTGATGCTGCTTTTTGGGGTTGAACTGCAAAAGAGGGCTCTCCAAGGGAGTGTTTACTGAGTCAGACAGGGATGTTTTCTCCCCCAAATAAATTCAAGCATTTGACAGAACGAATGAGAAATCCCTTTCCCTTAGCATTTCCCTTACTGAAAATCTAAGTTTTGTTTGCCAAGAACTGCACAGAACTAGAGGGTTTGGTTTTAGTGAAGGGAAAGCCATTTCTGTTGATTTTGTGCTGGGGGGTGAGTGTGAGGGGGGACTGCATGCACGCGTGTTTGTGTCTGCATGTAAACTCGTGTGTAAGAGAGGGAGAAAACCCCACAGGTATGATTTTATCATCTCCTACATTTACTTATTAGTGCTGGAGATTTCCACCTGCTCTGCTCTATTCAACCATCATAGGAAATGCAGTGCTCAGAGGTGGCCCAGCCTCGGAGCAGAGGGTGCCAGGACAGTGGGGCAGGCTCAGCCCAGCCCCGAGCGTGGCCCTCGGCTGCTGGCCCCTCTCCCCGCACCCACTGCACCCCCCCGGCACTGAGCCGTGGGGGTGAGATGCTCAGGTTAACCCAGCACTGCACACGGAGCTGGAGGTCCAGCTCCCTGCTGGAACAGAGTCCCTTTTCACCAGGATTTAGCCCTTCGTTCCCAGTGCACAGTGTTAACTCCTGGCCATGCCACTGTTGAAGTAGGACATGCCTACGTTTGCTCTTTCCTTTTTTGATACGCTCTTGACAACTCCACACCCAGAATTTAGGATCTGTATTAAGTGCTGGCAAGCTGCCAATTTTCTTTTAATTAAATATGATCATTTGGGGGATGCTGGGCTGAAAAGGGAGCTTATAATGGGTCATCATTTTTAACTTATACTATTGAAAATAATAAAAATATGTCAAATTCATAATTCAGATTTAAATGGGCTTCAGACAGTGACAATAAATACCAAACTTCAGCCTGGAGCAGACCGGAGTTTTCCAGCCAAGTAATAAACCATGGGAAATAGGAGCCAGTTTGGCATTATTTCATCCTGTCTCTATTTATACAGCCTGGAAGGAGACACTTTGGGTTATGATAACAGTTCTCGAAGATTTTCTTAACTGCCCTTTGTTTTTAATCCTACTTATTGAACACAGAGTATGGCATTCGGCTCGTTCTCACTTGTGTTCAATTTTAACGTATCCATGAATCCGAGCTATGGCAAAGCTTTGCTTTTTATTTTCTTTAATTTGCCACTTTACAAACCGGAATCTTCAGTTTTTGAAGAGATGTTTCTCTGCTTATAAATCCTGCCACTATTAGCATGTATACAAGCGAAAACGCAAGCAGAACATTTGAAGCAGCTCAATTTTGAAGGCACAGATTTGGGGCTTGATCTAAAGAATATGCTGTCATGTCATTTCATTTTGAAGTTATTTAACTCTGTTTTTTCAGACCCATTCTCCTCTGAAAAGGAGAAAAAAGCCCCAGTGAGTTCTGAGTGGAAGCATGTTGAGAAGTTAATGGAGGTTTTTAATTTTTCTGAATTTCATCTTGCTCCTTCCGTTTGGTCAAAAAAAAATTGAAATTTGATCTGAATTTGTGAGAAAAAAAAAGTTTGGGTCATCTTGAGAAGCTTTTTTTTTTTTTTTAATACTTCTTTTCTTTGCGCTTACTGTCAGAAAAATAAAAAAACCCAAAAACCAAAATATTCTACTCAGCAGACCCTGGATTCTGCTCACGAGGCAGGTAAGTCCTTTCACCTCTCGGTACCTCGAATTCACCATCGTCGGAATGGCGGAGATGGGTTGATACCCTCTGTAGATAATTTCTGAGCTGTTGGTGGAAATTGCTGTAGAAGAACACGATAGTAGCAGTACTGTTCTGTAGCACCCACAGAAATTAATGTATGCATGAATGGGCATTTTGTGTTTTGTTCTGCTAATTATGGTTTAGCTCTCTGTCTAATCTGCGTACTCTAAAGGATTAATTTTGCTCTCCATCTCCTTTCTCTCCTAGCTTTGTTTAACCTCATACCTGTGGGTTTACGAGTGGTGGCGATTCAGGGGGTTCAGACAAAATTGTATCTGGCAATGAACAGTGAAGGATACCTATATACATCAGTAAGTAAACAGCTCTTATTTTGTTCTCACTGAAATTCTGGTAAGAACTTAGTAAGCGAATAATTTGCTGTTCCAAGGAATCCGCTTATAACCTGTGGACATGAGATTTCACAGCAAATTCGGTAGAGTGGGGATAGTCTGTTTAAAGCTTCTTACTCTGTTTCCATTATGAAGACACATGGATGTACGGAATCAAACTGCGGTGCCTTTGATGCAAACTCATGATCCCGAAGTGTGAAATAAGAAAAACCCCACAGCCAAAACGCCGATCAGAAGGGATGCTCTCTCTTGGTCACTGTGGACTGATGGGGCTAATCAGCCGGCTGCTGGGGGTACAGAGGGAAAGGGGCGACTTTGTGAATCACGCAGATGCCTGAACGTGTTTTGTATCTTCCCACATAATCTCTATTACTGTTATTAAAAGGGATTAGACAAAGCGATTTTATTGGTTTGGCCAGGATTTTCAAACAGAAATGGAAGTAGGTGCCGAAATCTTATGGCTTCCAGTTGCTGAGAGAGTAAAGAAGTGTTTTATTAGCAGTTTTGATGAAGAATGTCAGTTAATAGTTTTCAGTGGCGTTTCTCAAGAGAGCAAACAATGTTTTTATGAGAAAAGACATTTTTAAAACCAGACCATTTTTCAATTAAAAACATTTAGTTGAACTATGCTCAGGAGTTTTAATTATAAAGTCTTAATAGATTTTTCCCAGGGAAGAAAATGGAGGAAAATGTAATTTATTATCTACTACAAATTATTCTCTTCTATGAATGATTCCCTTAAGGTGCCTTTAATACTGATAACAATTAAGTAAACTTACTCAAATCTCTCATTTGTTTTGCAGTCCTGACAGCTGGGGCAAGGGGCAGCTTTGCATATTTTTCCTCTTGTATCTGCCAGCGCAAAAGCAAATTACATCTGGTTATGCTGCGGGACAAAGTAGAATTTCATCGAACAGCATCGAACCCTGCTTTTCTTTTTACTCTGGCTATTTGCTTAGTGCGGTTAATCCACCGATCTGTTTGCAGGGCTGTAGCCACACAGCCAGACCGTGCAAAGTCCCCTTAATCCTGTGTAGTCATGGTCCTGTGACTGCACGGTGTCATTTACGCTTGCACTGCAAATGCACCTTTGACCACCCGGTGCATTTCCATTTCCATTAGCATCCTCAGCCGCGCTCCTCTCTGGCTGCCCATCCACCGGGAGAGCACCGCACCGTGCCGGCTCTTGCGGGCTCAGTTCCGCCTCAGGGCCTGTTAACCTCGAGTCGTGTCTCAGGGTGGGATAGGGAGATTTGTACAGAAAGCGAAACTCCATCACCATGCCCAGCGAATGAGTGTGGTTTGAGTAGGTCAGTTCTTTCCGTGCGCGCATTCTGGAAGAATCAGGTATATTTTTGCAAAGATGCATAAAATGGGATGGGGACTGATTCTGCCACTGTTCATCTACAAGGAGCAGTAACTTCTCATTGTGGGACGTAACTCTAAGGTCAAAGGGAGTGCTGAGAGAATGAGAAATCACTCCTCGTATCCCTTGATGTAAGGAGGAGGGGCAGAATATAACCCTTATTTAGATTAAGTCCAGCTTTTAGTTTGATGGGTATCTGGGCATCTTAGACAGAGCCCAGAGATTCACTTTGGTTGTAATTTGCATTGATTAGGGATAGTTCTTCATGTGGTCTCATGTGTTACCGTGAATAGTGTCTTCCTTGAATCCTATAGTGTCTGTGGATTTAATAGTTTACGCCATTGCAAAATTAACTGGTGACATCCTTTTATTTTACCCTTAGCAACAACGGTCATTTTTGTTTATTCGGCAGCTGTATTTTCTTTCATTTAGTCTTTTATTTTTCTTGAACCTGATGGACTTGGCAAGGCCTTAAACAGACTTTTGTCATGTGGTTGTGTCTCAAATTCATATTTTTAAATACTCCTCACAAATACGGGTGTCCATTTAATGTCCATCTACTTTTCCAAAGAAAGTTTCCACCCAAGTTCTCAGTCATCTTGGTTTTATCACCTGGCGCCTTCTGGTTTGGTTGCTTTGTCCTTTACGATAATTGCAAGAAGGTGTCTTGGCAGACAAAACCTGGTTGATGTCTCTGTCAATGCGCCCAGGGAATGGACAGGGACTGGTGAGGAGCATCTGCCCCTACTTCATCTGCTATGCAAACCAGGTTGCCAGAACTGCAGTTCCAGCACCGTTTTTCAAGTGTTTCTCGCACTTCTTGTGCCGGTAATGGTTCTGTCAGCAAGGGATACAGTCTGACAGCCTGATGCATGGGAAATCAGCGCTATATCTTGGGCTGGATTCTTGGTTGATGTAAATGAGTCCCAAGAGAGCTCAGCTGATTTACACCAGCTGAACACTCACCTGTTCAAGGGATGCCAACAGGGAGTCGGGGGAGCAGATCAGCTCAAGTAAATGACATCCATCTACACATCCTGAGGGTTTCCAAGCCCTTCTGGGGATGTCTCAGGAATGGGATTTGTCAGAAGCAGACAGGTGGCAACAAGGGATTGATCAGGAGCAAAGCCCCACCAAACACTGTCAAATTCCTGAAGCAAGAATATAGGGAAAATTAGAAAAGTACTTAAACTATAGATAACTGTAACAGATAGTTGCACCATTTCCAGAGAGAAATTAAATTAGCATTGACAATGCATTGCGGTAGGGAGAGGGAGTGTTGTGATCTGTGTCACGATCGCTTGCTTTCTGATTTATCACGACTCTAGCACTTCAGTCATGCTCCTGTCTGCGCAGAACCGGTTCCTTCAGGTTGCATTGCCAAGGGTTACAGACTCCTTTGGTAAATGGTTTGAAAAACACCCTGCTAATGCGCCATCCCCTTCCTCACCCAGAGCTACTGTTTGTGCCTTGCACCTCATAGCACCTTTTAGCCTGAAGCACTTCCAAAGCACTGCGCCTGATAAAGAGGCCATTAAGTCCACGGCAATTACCCCACTGCTAAATAGGAAAATAAGGCAGATGTCTTATTTCTGGCTTACGGGAGGATAAATGGAGGCTCAGCCATGTGCTTTCCCACACTCACATAGAAAAGCACAGGCTAACACACCAAATGTCCCATTCCCATGTATCCTGCACTAACTTGCAACTTAAAATTGCGATTCCTTTTTGTCTTAGTGGCTGTGGTGAATTCTTGTGTTTTGTTCCTTATGGTGTATTTTTTAGGTTTGGTTTGTGTGAGTTGATTCTGAGTGGCCTGCATATGTAGAAAATGCGTCCTAGCCACAAGCCATTACAGATGTTGCCGGATGGAGAGTATCTGCAGATCCCGCTTGCCAATTCATTGAGCTCTGGCTTTGGCCATGCCTCTTCCTCCCTACTAGTCTGCCAGGATGGGGACTCAGGTACCTGACCCACAGCTAGTCTGCAGTGTGGTTTGCTTCTGATGCAGTGATTGTACTTCTTGAGGGGAATTTGCTCCATGAGGGGATCAGCGATGTATAATAAATCTGCAGTGAACAGATATCTGTAGTTGGCTGCTGGAGTTTATAGGTAGTTTGCAGCACCTGTCAGTTAGAGGAAAAATAAGATCTTCAATGTAATGATAAAAGCTCCTCAGGGAAAGGCAGCAACTCAGCTAAGGAAAAAAAAAGTTTAAATAAATATATGATTATCTACGTTTGTTGTAGAAGCACATTAGAAGTTCTGGAGTGCAGGGAAGGGAAGCGACCTTGGTCCTCCCTGCAGCCGGCCACGCTGCCGCTGCTCACCCTGCTCTGAGCAGGGTGAGCCTCCTCTCCACACAGGCTGGAAAATACATCCTCTTACCACAGAAGAGTGCACCACATTTGAAACGTTTTTTTTTCTGTAGCCTGTTTCCTACCAAAGTCAATGGGAGTTGTGTGACTGTATCTCCCAAGCTGAACCCATCCTCACAGTTTGATTTGGAGGGACCTTGTCAGGAGCTATTTGAAGCCATGGCTCTTGCAATGAAAACACAGGGTTTGATTCATCCCTTCTTACACCAGTGCCATGCTGCCGCAAGATGACTTAAAACAGTGTTATGGCACTGCTGTCTTATGCAACCACATAATGAATCATGCCCTTTTGCATTTTAGGAGGGCTTGTATTTTATCTTGTCTCTGTCTCCACGAACGACCCCGTCGTGCAGGTGACCACCATATGTGCTACACTCGAGTTTTTCAGGCTTCATACCCTCTGATTTCCTTGTGTTCTTTCTTTATCTTGAACAAAGAGTGAAAAAGGATCTTTTTTAAAGATCTGTTTGTCAGACACGTAGTCCTAGGGCTCTTGCTTTGTCGTTAAAGTGACTGTGATGTGACGGAGGAGGCTCACGGTGATAGAGAGCAGCAGCTGAGTGAAGTTCGTCAAAGGGAAGCCTTGTATGTAGGTAAAGAGACTTGGGTGTACTGCTTGAACTCTACATAGGCTGAAACACAACCCAAAATACAGCAATTTAAAAAAAAAACAGCCTGAGAACGTCTAGCTGTGTATTTTCAGTGAACCGTCATGTTGGGGTTTTTAAAATCATTTAATGATTGGCAGTGGAATTCATATTTCTCCTATAAAACATTTCAGCCCATGTAATTGTGTGCTTGTTTAGCCTGGATATATTGTCAAAACCAGTAAAATTAAATAGTGCTGCTCATTGCATCCTTCTGGCCGGTCTCAGGAGCCGTGCAACTTGGCTTGTAAAGAGCGCTTGTTTTCCATCTTGTCTTGTTCTGCGTTCTGTGATTTGCCAGAGCATTTGATTTAATAGTGTCTTATGCGAGTAAGCTTACAGCATCTCCCAGGTTGGATAGAACCCTGGTCTAAGAATAGTCCTTTGCCCTGACCGTGTGTGATAGGGTCCAGTCTGTCTCTGCCACCCACAGCCTTTCATCTCATCTATTGGAAATTCAGGGCATCCTGCCTTTCGCAGGATGGGTGTTAGGAAGGACACTACACAGCAGAAGAGTTTGTGCTTGCTTTATTAGCTATTCTAGCATGTCCAATATTTTTGAGTTAATAGAGCTGCTGTATGTGACTTAGTTTTGCTGTTTCTTGTGTGATGCACTCAGTACAGAGTTAGCGTGGGTTTAAGGAGCACTTTTCTATGATACCCGGTGCAGAATTTTATATATACTTTACCCTAAGAGAGCATTCAGCTGACGTTGTCCTCTGTATATGAATAGATTGTCATGTAGAAGTTTGGTACCTGCACCAAAAGTAAATATTGTACAGAGCGTGCACGTTGATTATAGCCAGGAGAACTGAAATGTGATTAAATTCTCGGAGTGATTCAAAAATTGGTTTTGGTGAGTTGGGAGAGAAGAGAAGTTTGTGCATATTTTAATACTGAGCAATGCAGTTCAGACCTGCTATAGCTAATGGGAATGGCTGGGGCATTTATAATGAATTACTGACAAAGAGCATTTTTCCACCTCAGGGAAATAACATAAACTAAGAGATAGGGGAAATAATTAAAAAAACTTCATCTAGTTAAATTTGCATGTCAGTGTAAATCATTTTTTACCATGAATGCTCAAGTACAGACTATACCTTAATATAGTTCATTCTCTTCAATGATAGGATCTTAGATTCAGCTGCAGCACATTTTTCTTTCCATCGCAACACCTTGCTGGATAAATGTGCAACATCCTCTCAGCGAGGAGAGCTGCTCTGACCTGGCGTCGTGCTGACAGCCCTGACTGCTCCCGCCGACCCACAGCGAAGGTGGGAGAGGGGGCAGGTGAGGTGCGGGATCAGCGCTGGGTCAGGAGCATGCTCTAAGGAGGTTCCCAGGCACTGTAGGACCTGCCTGGATAGATAAATGTTCTCTGACACTTTCTGCCATGGACACTGCTCTCAATTATGCCAGCACCTAAGCTCAGCAGATGCAGACAGTTGTACTTTGGTTCAGTCTTACAGCAGTGTTGCAGCGCAGAGGTGGATGCTGGCCGGCGCCTGGCCCGGGAGAAAGTTGGTGGGTCTCTGAGCAGCATCACAAGCTCCTGATAATGCTCCCCAGATGGGTGCTCGCTGGCTTGGGCTATTATCAGGGAGTCTGACTGTGAGGTTTGGAGGTTAGTTGTGAGCTGGACTGTGCCTAGCAGCGTAGTGCAGAGCCTGCTGCTCACAGACTTGTGGCCCACTTGCCGAAGGGTGCAGTGGCCTGTGGCTGAGCTTGCTGTGGCTGTCTGGCCCCGCTCTGTGACGTGGGACACTCCTGGGGGTAGGGTCCCTGGAGAAGCAGAGATCTTCCTTAATGAGATGCGTGCTGATCTTTCTTAATAATATGTGCTGTTGCCAAGTGGTGGGGCAGAGAGATGGGTGCTGTTTTGTTCAGGTGCTTGTCTCTGCTGGGATCAGTGTGTTCCAGGTTTTGGGAGACAGACTGCCTGCTGTCTCCAGCAGAGAAGCAGGTAGGGCATCACCCTCCCACGGGAGAATTATTAGGAGACTCAGCAAGCTGAAAGTCTTGGAGCTATTGTGCTGCTTTTCTCTACAAGTCTTCCCCGGATATCTGAAATCCACAGAGGTGCATCCATCCCTCGCCGCATGTGGTGGGAGTTAAGGATACTCAGCACCTTCTAAGATGAGGCTTCATAAGAGGAGCCCAAGCATGAGAAAGTGATGCTTCAGGGCTGTGCACTGCACAGATCCTGTCAGACTTGCAGTTAGATGCCTGCACAGTGGTTTCCCAACAGAGTGGCTGTTAAAAATCAGCAGTGAAATTGCTGTTTGTGCAAGAACGGTTTCAATATCCTATGAGAGAAAGAATATACGCGTGAAGGAAATAGAAGACTAGAAGTGCTTTGTTAGTAATTTGCTAATCAATGCCAAAGTCCTTGGGTGAAAACGCAGAAAGTCTTTATCAGCTCAGACTTCAGGTGTTACTCAGAGCAGGAGTGTGGGACTCTGCAAGCTCAGAAATGGGGCTGAAATGGTAATGTAGCTCATAAGACTCAGTTCTTCAGTGCATTGTGCTGCTCACTGGGGTCACAGTGACGCAAAACCAGCACGATGCCAAAAAAGAGCCTTGGCAGAATTTGGCGCTGAACACAAGTTTGGTAGTTTGGCACCTGGATCACACACCACATCTTCCAGCCTCACATTTCAGCCCTGAGCCAGCCAGCAAGGAATATGGAGTTCCAGGACTTCTAGGCTACTCGCAACTCTTCACCGTCACGTTGCAAAGCATGTTTGGCAAGCGAGAGTTGTAAGCAGATAAGGACTTGAGCAGACGGCGTGAGTTGCAAAGTGTGAGAATAAGAGCATTGCCAGGTTCTCGGCGTGTTCAGTCGGGATTGTGTATTCAGATCGACAAACAACGGATTACGTTGCTATGATTCAGCAGAGCCAAGGAGAAATGTGCCGCTTTTCTCTCCCAAATTTGGTGTGGGTGCTACACGTTGTGACCAGGGGCGTAGGTGCTTGTGGGGTGATACGTGTGCCTGCCCCCTGGAGGGGTGGGCTCCTTTGTGATTTGTTAGGAAAATGTGTATAGTAGTATATTCATGCAGATTTTTGAGTTGTTGCTTCTTTTTTCCTGAAATATATGAAATAGCTTCAAGATCAGAAGCAAAGTAACTTTCCAAACTTATTCTGCTTTTTTTGAATGTGGCTTAATTAAAGGAAAACACCATTATGAAACCTCAGCTTCTTTCCTACGCCTGCCTTTCCTGCTGGAAAGCTGTCTGCCTTCCCTACGTCTGCCCAGAAGGGCTTCCCCTCCCTCTCGTGCTGCAGGTTGAGCTGATGAGCAGCTCTTGTCACAGTGACTCAGCAGCGCTTCTGCCTCGTTGCACTCGCTCTGTAACCTGCCGACGAGATGGCTCACCCCGGCGGCGCTTGCAGCCTGCTCCTAGCTGCGAATGCCCATGTGAAGATGAACGCCTAAACAAGGGTGCTGGAGCAATCCACGACAGTCTCTGAGGGCTCCCCAAACCAACGGGAGTGGGTTGGTACTGGAAAACAAACTCAGAACTTGAGTAGACACTAACCCAGGGTGACGCTGAAAGAGAAGGCTTCATCACATTTATTAAATCTGCAGAAAGTGTTTTCCACCCAGTGCATTGTTCAGCTGAAGAACTCATTGCAATGGGGTGCCGAGGGTGCGGTCATTTCTGTGGGTTCAAAGATCATTTAGGTAGATTCTTGAATGAAAAATACTGGGAAATACAATGATGTCATGTTTGGCTCAGAAATGTCCTGCAATCACAGCTCACCAGAGGCTGGGGAAGTGCGCAGGGAAAATATTGGGATAAAATTCTCTTTTCTTATACTCCCCCAGTTAGCCAACGACAAGCCAATGGCTTGAGAAAGATGCGCCCCCACTTGTCAGTCCTCTTGCTGTTCCCGCTGATGTTTTCTTTATGGGTTTGCTTTCAGGAGGTGGTCGCTGCTCTGATGAGAAATACCCAGAAGCGTTAGTTAATCCTGGTTAAGGATAGGCAGGAAAAAAGAGATTGTGGTGAGAGTATGGGAGTGGGGTGAGAATGGGCTGGAAGAAAAGCTGAACAAGGAGATGAAGTGTGGCTGTTCCTGCGTACGCATGGTCCTGTTCTTGCGTGTGCCTGGGGCTGCAGGGCAGGACCCGGAGCTTCGGCTGTTGCAGCAGTGCGAGGACAGACAAAATTTGGCAGCTCCTCTGCTAAAAGTAAGCAAAGGGCAGTTCAGTTCCCCAAAACGATGATCCATCAGTCAGGGCTGGCATCATCAACAGCTCTGTTAATGTGGGGGTATTCGCAGTGACTTTATTAAACACATTTTTGTGTCTTTAATCTTTGTGTAGCCCTGCAATCGCGACACTGCTAAAAGGAAGTGAATTCAGTTCTGCTCCTACTTGGCAGCCTCAAGAGAAATGTTTACCGCTTTCTGGCCGTTTACATCCTTGCAAACCCACTGAAAGCATCCTTTTCCTGGCAGAACTTCTGCTGCAAATCATGAGGTGCAAAAACTGAGGATCCAGCTGCACTGTAAAAGTTCACATTGCGTTTGCAGTGCTGTCAGTCGAAAGGCATCTTTTGAAAAGGCTACCAGGCAAAACCGAGGGGGAGTCAATGGGCGAGAAAAAGAAGGTATCTTTTTATCCCCAAGATTCGGAGGTTTGCGTTTGCCTTTGGGAACTGCAGCACAACTGGAGGGGGTTTCCAAAGGAAACTCTGTTTCTTCAGTCACAGAGAGCCTGAACGCCGTCCTCTTGGCATGGCTTCAGTACTGAAACCAGAGTCACCTGTCTGAGTCCTCGAAAGCAGGACAAACACGGCGTGTGGTACAGAAGCTAGGCGGGGACGAAGGAAACAGAGGCTGTCATCTTTCGATTATGCCCTTGAAGCCTCGGTTTCAGAAACTAACTTTTCCCTAGGTAAGCTAATTCCTGAATTCCGGGATGGAAAAATCTAAAAAGGGTCTGGGAAAGAAAACAGGTCTGTTGAATAAAAATTCTATCAAGAAACTCACATTTCCGTACCGAACTGCTTTCATTAGGCAGTCCAGGATTAACAAAGGAATCTAAAATTCGGAATGGATTAGGGAGTCTTTGGCTATAATGGCAATATAAGGGCTCTTACCAGCAGACCGGATGGTTTAAATAATTGAACAGATAATATCTTTCATATTTGGCGTTCTGTGGATGCTACAGGTGCTATCACATTGTTTGTCATTTTTGTAATTTTACCCAAACAGCGCTGAATATTGAGTGCTCCGGTTCTTCTAAAATTAAATCCACTGTGGAGCTAAGCAAAAGAGGCAGTACAGTTCTGTTTATTTAAAGCCTCAGGAGGTATCTAAAAATCAGAGCGCTAGTTTCAGAAGGCAGCACAAGAGGCTGTCTGCTTTATAAAGCCGTCTTCCCCTTTCCTTACTCTGATGACTTGGAATGCACGTTAATGAGGGAGTCGGTTTAGATCCTCCATCCTCATCCCCAGAGCATTTTCAAATGTTAAAAAATCCTGTTACGAGATAGCAGCGTTCCTCTTGAACCCAAGTGTTGGTGGGACCTTGCATTGAGCTGTCTGGGAATAGGCAAACCTCAAAGGACTTTTGAGGGCATGGTTCCTTGAATGACAACTCCAGAACCTAATGTTTTAACGAAATGGGTCTGGCAAACCGAAAAGAGTGTGCTGATCCTCACCCTGCCAGTACTCGTGGTCTCCAACTAAGCTGGAAGACCTACTGTATTTTTAAGGTGAGGATATCTCGTGGAGCTGGTACACAAATTAGAGGCAGAGTTTCATAAATATGAAGGTTTCAGTTCAGGGTTTAGGCAAAAGTTCACATCAATTCTCATTGCGTTCTCGTTATTTCACACCAGCGTGCTCAGATCTAGAGGAGCATCTGCTGCCAGCTGAGCCATATTGACACTGACAGAAGGCGCAGTAAGCTCAGAGTAAATAAGTGAATGATCTGAAACAGGAGAAAAAGACAAAGAAATTCTAATAAATGGAGTAGACACATTTCTAAGTGCAGATCTACTCCCCTCACCTGACAAACTAAGAGTTTAATGGGCTTGATATTGTGAACCCTTTCTCATGTAAGTAATCCTTACTCGAGCAAGCAGTTTCATTGACTGCCTGCCAGAGGAAGAATTAATTTATCTGAGAAAGATTTTCAAGATCTGGACAAGACCACCATTGATTTGCAATATTAAATTTCTGTGTGATTAAAAAACGAACAAAGCCAGTGAAGGTTAATGGCTAAAGTAAGTCCCTGCTTGCCTGGAGACAGGTCCCAAGGCCTGGAATGGTCATCAGGAATAGGGAGAGCAGTAACCTCAGTCCTGGATGCCCAGAGGGTTTGTTTGGTGTCATGGGCAAGACTTGAGCCCTTGGCTTGGAGCCTTCTCTGGAACTGAATGCCCAGGGCTTTCTTTGAGCCACGCAGTAGCTGGACTATTGCTTCCCTACAAAATAGTTCAGCAAGCGCAGAACCAGCTGTTTTGTTGTTCACAAACGATCCCTCTTCAATTGCCTTGTACTTTTGGACATTTGCTTTCAGGACTTAAAATTTTTTGGCAGACCGATATGAAAAACTCTAGTCCTCCAGGTGTGGGGGAACATTAGCAGCTGGCTCTTTCCGCAGTGCTATCGCAGCACCAGGAGCACTGTGATAAGGTTCACCAGTTAGGACAGCGTGCTTCCTTCTGACACCTTTCTGTGAGAGGCACTGCATGCCTGGTGTCACGGATGAGCAAGGATGACTGAGCTTGCGTTACCACCGTTGGGCGTCGTGAAACTGAAGCCAGCTTCACTCACCTATTTTTGAAAATCTTGACTTTAATTTATGCTTTAGCTGCCTCCGTGTGAAGCAAAGATTTACTGTGTTTTCTAGACAGAGAGGCTGGGAGCTTGCTCTATGGGCAGCAGAGTTCAGCGCAGGCTTCCTTGGGCTTTTTCTTGCAGTCGTGATAGAAAAGACCTGAAAGAGCGTTATGCAAATTGTTGATTTCTACCACATTAGTTAATTGTTTCCCGAATTTGCATTTCTAATCAGTGAGATGCCAAAAACCCACCCGTGCTCTCTAAGTGTTGCGCTAACAGTTTGTATTTCCTTTAATTATGCTTGTAGGAACAATACCAGAATGACAAGCATTTATTATAAATAACTTGTAGCTCTTACAACTAAACTCTAAGTAATATTTTTCTTCACAAAATGATGTCCCTCTCCAGCAGGGAGAGGGTATTCCCTGCTCACCAGCCGATAGCCACTGCACGGAGATACATTTTGCTGACCAGCATTGGCTTGATAGCACTAAAAGCACGTGTTTCTGCACCGTCTCTATCACGGTGCCCAGGCAGTGCTGTGTTTAGAGACCACACAGTAATTTTCCCATGGTGAATCCCTCAAGATCCTGAAATTTTCAGCAGAGAAAGGAGGCAGTCTTGATCTGCAAGTGCCTTGGGAGTATCTGTGATAAGGAAACCAACCTTCTTCTGTGCTGTTAAGTGAGATGAGTAAAGTCACCCTGGCTTGGCTCTGAATCATCGGATGAAGCTTCATTTGCTACCCAGTGGCAAACCCTCTGCACTTGCAGCCCTTCATTTTATTTTCACAGGAATGACAGTAGAAGACGACAAGTGATTTTTTTTCCCTCTCATTTAATACCAGGCTTTCTGTTGTTGAGCTGTTTTGTTTCCCTCTGGCTCTGACAGTCTTCTAAACAGCAGTTGCTTCTCTCATGAAACAATTGGAGTTAATGCGGGTAATTGTGGTAGTTATGGCCTTTAGTTTTTGATATAGCAATTTTCCGATCTGTACTTTTTTTACTGAGGCAAGCAATGTTGGTAAAATCAAGTTGTCATTAGACTGATCTCTCTGGAGACTGTTTGCTACAGTAAGGCCAAACCCGAACATCTCTACTCCTCCTCAAAACAAATGTTGAGTAACCTGGAATCCGAAGCCTCCTGTGCCTTGGACCCACTCGGGTGGTCCCTTCCACATGCCCACATCACTGTGTTGGCTGCAGCAAGGTCACACACATTATGTAGAGAAGAGTTTGGTGCTTTGACTGCTGTTCTGGTATTTTTAAAGCTGAGCTGGTAGAGAGTCTGGGAAGGTTTTACAGGTCACATAGTACTTAAACTGAGATCAGAGCACTTTGAGCTGGAGGTAGAAGTTTCCATTTCTGTAGGACAGCAATAAATACAGGTGATGTGTAAATAGCCCAAATTACTCTTATAAGTAGAGAGTTTTGAGAGTTTATATTGATAACTTCAAAAACAGATAAATGTATTTTCCTCCTACCTTCCTGGAAAGTGAATTCACGAAGCTACAGAAAATTTCATTTCTCTCTAATCTTCAAGGTCCTGAAAACCTGGTAATTTTTATTCCTTGGAAAAAGTCTTCTGAAATAGTATTCTTGCATCACTACCAACCTGATGCTACAACCATTTAGTTTCTTAATAGAATGATAAGGAACGTATCTGTTATACAGAAGATATGGATATAAATCCGTATGTAGAGAATAAGCAGAAATGGACAACACCCAAACCTTTAGGCAGGGTTGTAGAGCTCTGTGTAGATATATACACAAATCTGAAATATAACTTAAGATGAGATTTGGAGCGGGTGCAGGGAAGATTCCAGCAGACAATAGAAATAGAGATGTACCAGAACTCAGGGCTTTTCTCCTAGTCACGGTTTCTCCAAATGTAAAATTCTGGGCTCAAGCTCAACCTGGATTTAAGACACTTGGTTTTTTCTTCTTTTTCATTTTCAGATAGAAATCACCACAAAACTAGCTCTGTGTTCTATATTCATAGCATTAATTTTATTTCAATTCATGATTGATTTATTCTTACTGGCTCCTTCAGCCCTTCCTCAAGACTTTCTGCTGGTGCAGAGATAATAGCTTGTTGCTCACATGGGTATATAGGATTCAGAAGGAAATAACATTGCCCCTAAGGCTAATTGCATCATCTCTGCAAGACTGGGTGTGAATAACACTTTGCTATGGCTAGTTAGGAGTGGAGCGTTCTGCTTGAAAAGTTATGTGCATGCAAGGCAGCAGTCACCTGATAACACCTGTACCCCATGAAAGCTTCTTCCGGTCCATCACACATGAGAAGCTACCATGCCTGCTAAGTAGATACTCTTATGAGAAAGCTGGTCTTATGATCAGGCTGTGTGTGTTAATTGGGATACTAAGAGTAAAGAATGGTATTTCTGCTTAGAAAACCCAAGTTTTTTGTGATTTACAGTCACGGAGAGCGTTCCTGCCCTCATCCAGAATCCATCAGCCTCATTCCAAGGCTATAACCTTGCCTGCCAAGTCCTGTCGATGGTTTGGTTTTATGGTTAAGTAATAAATGATAGGGGGTTGCAGCTGAAATAGTGATAGTCAGGCACTCAGCACTCACTGCAGCCCTTTTCTAAAACCAGCAGCTCTGGGCAGGCCCCCTGGTTAGAGCAGTGTCCTGGGTCGCCGCTTCAGAGCGTGCTGCTGATGCAGGAGGGGTTGCACTGGGATGTGTAAATCACAGACTGGAACCATCAAAGGGAGCATGCAGAATGGCACATTTCGAACAGTCCTGGTATCCACCTCTCCCAGCTTTTACTGCGCACACCTTGCTTTCTCTCCTAACAAGCCACATCAGCATTTATCACTATTCATGTCACTCTGTCACTTACAAAGTGTTTTATCAGTACATGCTATTGTGTGACACCGTTTATTACAGCAAGCACAATACAAAGAGCACTCTGCCGAGTGGCAGTTCAGCTCGAGAGAGCTCATTTCATCTCTCAGTGTGATTGATACCCACCATCGCTTTGGATGTTGCGTACCTGCTCTCAAGCATGAGTGACCTGCCCCTTGTGAAGCGTCCTCCCTGACCCCTGATTTCGAGCTGCACACTGCACGGGATGCCGCCTCGGCTGATGCCTCGGAGCTACACGGTACAAGTGGGAGCCAGGCTGCTCTGATTCATGCCCGTTCCTAGAGAGGCATTGCTGTAGAGGAGAGCGAGGGGGGATGTAACCAAAATGCATGGCCGCATGTGGTGGGGAAGTGTTCACGCTGAGTCCTGGTGGCCTGACCTTTTCTCACAGAGGCTCCCAGCAAAAGAAATTTCAGTCCCTTTAGCCTCTTCTCCAAACTGATGAAAGAGCTGTACACAGGTTTACATTATGCATAACATGCAAACAGCTCAGAAATTGGCTTGCCTCAAAATCTGACTTCTCAACAGCTCAGGCATTATTCAGAAAGGAGGTGGAAAAAGATCCGAGATTAAATTGGGAGCTAAATGCTGCAGCTAGGCAATCGCCTCTGTGCTGAGCCAAAGCAAGCCCCAAATGTCCGTGGGCCAGCTCTGTTCTCATGCACTTAAGTCCACATAGGTCTTGTACGAGAGAAAGAAACTGGTTAAAAATAGCTGAACTCTTCCTGCTCGGTTTGGCTGCATCCTGGGGAAGGGATAAGAGCTGTGTTAATACTTTCATGTCTCCTGCTTTTTAAATCCCTGAACATGAATCACTGAGACCGCAGTACTCAGAAGGGTGAGTCGCTAGTGCTTGGCCAAGCTGCGGTCCGTCAGTGTCCGAGCCATTGCTAACTCCAGCGAGGTCAGGTTTTCACGCTGGTGTTTTCATTTGCAGGGCTGCGTTTGAGGCATGCCCTTCTCCACCAGCTCCTTTCCTCTACCCCTTGATCTCCCTTTCTTTCTGAGAGTCTCTGTGAGCGTGTCACACAGGCTAGGGAAGCAATCACTCAAAAATCCTATTACTCTTCAAGCTGACCTTTTCCTGGATGACCTCACGATCCTTTTGTCCTTAGCGGGCTCCTGGCATACCACTTAGCAAACACCTTGACCTGCAAACGTGTGGACAGTTCAGAGCACAGTCATCTAAGCCGCAAAAAAAACCAAACAAACCTCTTTAGCGCCCAGTAATCAATGCTCAGTAGAGCTGTTATCACCGGGGCGTGCAGCAGGAAACCTTTCCCAAGATCTTGGCTATTCTGCAGTGATTCCCCCCGCCCCACCTGTGTGCCTGACAGTGTATGAGAGCACGTTCAGGATCTGAGTCCAGCCCTCTGCCCTCATCTGTGTCCCTGGCGCAGTCAAGAAGACTGCTTGAGTTCAGGCATGTAGGGATGAGGAAGGAGACCCACATCCAGTGCTCCACGCTGCCAGGGCAGAGGATGGGTATTAGCTGAAAACCCACTGGTATTTTTGTGCCTTACTAAAATTGTGCTTGCTTGGTTTGATTATTAAAGCTTCTCTGTTACTTCAACTAACTCTCTTCCAAATTCCGTGTAATAATTCTGGGAAGGTTTGACTGGCAGCAAGCACTGGCTATTTACATTTCAGAAATCATTGGTTTTTATTATCCACGGGGTTGGTGATAGGACCTCAGGGGTATCTGGTGAGATGGAAATTTAGATTCACCTGTTCATGTACTTCTCTCCTTTTAAATAAGGTGGTTTGCCTATGAAGTGCTTCCTAAGAAAAATCTCCAAGACCCTATCTGGAGAGTACAACATTTCAGTGGTAATGAATCCTGTTACAAACAGATGATGGATTATGATTTTTTTACTGCAGCACAACAATGAAGTGTATTTTGTAGGGCCTTGGAGAGCACGTGTATTTAATAATCAGTACAGAAGGAAATTGTAGATGACTTAGAAACCACGGTGACTCAAAAGTTGTGGTTTTATTTCAGCAGAGATAACAGCCAGTTAAAAGTCTTCCACATCATCTTTGCATCTTTTATTTTCTCTATTTTCTATTTCTTTTTCCCTGGAAGTTAATATAGCAACTGCAATGTAACGTCAGTCTGTTGAAAAGCAAAGAAGGTGTTTGGGAGAATTTTATTTAAATTAATTTTTTTACAAAATTTACCAGAGAGAAGTACATCAGAACAGTGTTGCCTTGTTCCCTTAAGTGTATATACTGTGTTTGTGTGCCTGCTTGGTCATCTGGTGATGTGCCTGAGTCTAGTCCTAATAACATTTAAAAAATCCATTAACCTGTTCAGGCAAAACATAGCTGACTGAGTGCAGTTTTCACAGAGTTTACATGCCTGCAGTTTTCATGAAGTAAGGCAGCTGGGTAAGGAAGGGAGCTGACCGGCTCATGGCTGTAAGGAAGGAAATGTTGAGCACTGCTCAACTGTTATCAAAGCTGGAGGAAGCCACTGGGGAAGCAGGAAAGCCCTCAGGTTGAGGACCATCAACACTTACACTTCCCTAGACACTAGAGAATCCAACTGCTTAACCCAGCCACCGGGAAATGAGGATCTGTTCAAGTAACCGCTTGCAAAACTGCCTGTTTTCAAGGCTCAGCCCAGCTGTTTTTAGGGCTGTTGGTTTTCTCCGGTGTATCGGATGCTGCTGAGGATATAACAAGAGCAGTGTCCGTAGCACAGCCACGGAGCTGCAGTTTCTCATGGGAAGAAGGGTCAGAGTCAGGGAACTCTCACTGAAATACTGAGTTTGTCCAGAGGCCAGGAGGGAGGTAAATCGGTGTTCTTGGCTATGTTACCTACTGTACAACGGTATTTAATAAGCAATCTGCATCCAGCAAGCTGATATATTTGGAAGTTGTCCACTCCGTTGGCTGTGTAGCATGCCCGAGCTCGACTTAACTGCGTTGTTGCTTGTAATGGGTGAAGGTGGAAAAAATCGGGGTTAGGGCAATGGCTGTAATCAAAGACTGTAGGAACGTGTTAGTAACATTCACAGTACTGCAAAGTCTAAGTGCCAGCCCCAAGCAAAGTTTTGTTATTAGACAGGTGAGGATTTTAATCATAAAAGCATTCCTGAGTCTGTTTGTGTGCATCAGCAGAGAGCTGATAGGACAACATTGACCCACAGCATTTCTCCTTCCAGGACTGGAAACTGGGAAAGCACATATTTGCATGTGTGTATTTTAAAAGCTTAGCTTTTCCTTCAAACCCAGCAGATCAGTCAAAGTACCATAGTTCTTTGTAAAAAGAAAGACATTCTCATTAATTTTCATCCCCCACATGTAGCTTATTGCATTATACTGAAAAATCTCATCTGAGAAATCCTTTCATAATGCAATATGTTGCAGAATGAAAAATGGAACCATTTCCCCGTGTATATTTTGTCTTTCAGGGATACCATTAGTCTGTTGGCTGCAGCAGGTGTTTCTTTGCTAACCCAGGAGCACTAATGTAATTCTTCAAGGTGCACAAATGCAATTTGCTTAATGCTGGCTTTGGGCGCCGGGGGGGCATGTGCCTGCTCTAAAAATCCTCCAACTGAAATTTGGGGTCTTCATCTGCCTTCTCTGGCATTCTTGCTGGTACATTCGACACCTGCCTCATTTGGATAATGCCTGCAAGCTTAGACGCTCAGCAGAGTGTCTGGAGGTTAAGTAAATGCAACTATCAAAGCAGCAGGGTCCATTTAAATGTTGGGGGTGTCATTAAAGACATGTTCCACCTTCAGCCCTTGATGTTTTACCTCTGCCCCACTGCTCTTTTCCATTTAGATCCAACCATGTAAGTGTTTTAGCAGCTCAGTGCGCCTCAGCTGTCCAGAGCATCGGGGCAACGTGGCGGTGGTGCCTGGCATCTGAGCTGTCCTGGGAGCATTAGCAAATGTTCTGCTGAGCTGGTGGGCAGGCATCCCCCCTGACCAGGTGACACGTCTAAGCCACCACTAAGCAGCACAGTTTTTGCTGAAACGCAGGCTGAGGGTGACCAAGGTGCAGAATTTGAAAGGTTTCACATCAGATGGGGTAAATCTTCATCCTTCTTGGCTAGTGCAAGCTAGTTCCTTGAAGAGCAGCAATGAATATTCCCTAAAGTTTTGCATTATGAAAGGCTGGTGCAGGTATTTAGTGCCCAAGCCCCCAGTGTGGTCCTCATTCCTGTAGCACAGGACTCCCACTATGTGCAAGACTTCAAGCAATCAGTGAACACAACTCCCCCAGTTGTCACTGTGCAACTGTGGGGTACCCTTTCCCTGCCCAGGGAGCTGGTGGACCTGCGGGCAGAGCCTGGACAGCCTCCTTTACTGTGAACACCCGGATACCCCAGAATCCCCACTCTTAGCCTCAGGTGCTTTTTAAGCTTGTGCTCTGCTGGGTTGGGCATTAGTAATTCTCCGCACAGCTTTTTTCTGGGTAGGAGGCTAAAAAAATCCGTGTGCTGTTCATTATGTCATTGACCAGTCAGCAACACAAAGGTGTCTGTCTGCTGATGGTGCCCTTCCCTGAGATGATGAAAGACAATTCAAGGTAGGGCAGGGTTTGTTAACAGAAAACATTATTGATGAAAAAAGAAAAGATTAGCTGAGAGAGAATTCTAACCTGCACAGCTCATCTTATCTTTCAGTCTCTTTTTCCTTGTTATTTTCTGCTCCAAGAGTAAAAACTTTGATATAAGCCCTACATTTTTGCATGCATGCATATTCAGGGTTGTAAGTGAAAGGAGAGTGACAGCTTTGCATTTAGTAACTTCACACCCACACACCTCTTTTCTTTCTGATGCTGACACTTCAGCCTTTGAAACAGCTCCCAAGAGCAGTCCTCAGATGCAGACATGTGAGATCTGAAGAGGGAACCTGGGTCTGCTACCGTTTGCATGTGGCACCTAGAAAGGGCTTTGAAGAAGGGCACTTTCCTAGATGAGCTGCTCAGATACTGTTGCTCAGGAGAAAGCCTAAAGCCAGTTTATAGAAGAGAGAAGTGTGTGAAGTTGTCTAAGGGCTTCGTTAAGACTGGGGAGAGAAACTAAAATCCTGTACCGGCGACGTTAAAGGTGAGCTGAGCTCTCCTCCTGCCCTCAGGACTGGACACTGGCTTTGGTGGGTCTCCAGGCAGGTTTTCAGGTCACAGGGGCTCCTGCTGGCTTTTACTTACCAAGTTTGCATGGGCGTGAAGTGGATTTGTGGGTACACGCTGCCCTGCATCACCCTGCATCCTTAGCAGCGCAGCAGAAAGCTGGTGTGGCGGCTGGCTACACCCAAACCCCCTCTCTGGTGTGGTCCTCACCTTGCAAGGCAGAGCAGAGGGTGGGTTACCGCCTGCCCAGCACAGGCTGTTTCCTCTGCCAGGCTGGGACCAGAGACTGCTCTTGAATCTCCTAACTTCAGTAGCTCCCTCTTCTCCTCTCATCGCATCTTTTTTTATAAACAGCTTGTTAATTTTTACTACAACTGACTTCTCTTTCCCTCTCTTCCTGTCACTTCTCCTCTTTTCATGTCCACTTTTCTCAATATTTTATTTATCACATTTCTCTTTCTTTTCCCCAGAATTTATTACATCCCTCTCTTTGCCAGCAGAGAGGGCAGATTTCCTTCCCATCGCCCCCTCCCTCCTGTTCCCAGACTCACTGCAGGCCTGGTTCAGAGCTTGCTGGAACCAGTTGCAAGTGTGTGACTATAAAAATAACAAAATACATTTCACATTTTGGAACAAAAGGAGTGGTTTGAAAACCTGCTTCTTCTCCCACTTGCTTCAGAGGACACCCTGGCTTGGAAGGCTTTTCTTTTCCAAACACTCTGCTCAAAATAGGCATTTATTACAAAGAGAGTAATTTTCAATTTGGAGTGGGAGTGGTAGGCATGCATATTCAACTCCAATCGTATATATTTTGGGTAATTTAAAACTACCATAGCTAGGAAGCCCGTGTGGTGTAAGCCCGAAGGATCCTTAGCCATTCACAGCAGAGCACACAGTTTCATGAGCTCTGTTTAAATTAGCATCAGTGTGTGTTTGCCTCTGGGAAATAACAGCCTGTTGCTCCCAGGTAAGAGGATGTGCTTGACTTGCCTTTGGATGAACTGCTTAGGAATGTCCTATCTCTGTGAAAAAGAAGCCGTATCATGTAAGCACCAGTTTTTATTCGGAAGTCGGCTTGTTAAAAAAACATACGTGAAAATGGGCAAAAAGCGTGCTGCTTGCTAGCAGAGGTACATGAGCTTTCAGAGTCTGAAAGTCTGACTGGGGCTTGGGCGGTTTTAGGTTTGTTGTTTTCTTCAAGGGGCCAAAAAAAGGAGCCATGGAAAAATCCACTGATAAAAATAAGGCCAGAAACTGAGAAGAGAATTACCGAAGGGAAAGCCAGTCTGGGAGAGGGGAGCGAGAGAAGGAATTAATAAAGCAGCAGAAATAGGGAAAGCAAGCAAGCAGAATAATATAAAATATTATATAGGGCAAGTATATTACAGATCAGACAGCCATCCATCACATCTGAGATTGAATTATTCTTAACTAAGCGTAGCTGGGCAAAGTATTAATTTAAAATTCTTTTCACACAGAAAATTACTCTGGGAAGAAGAAGTGTTGGGAGAGAATTAATTAGTGCTGGGGAAAGGGTATGTACTGGAAGTTGAACCCTTTGACACACAGAGCCTTGCACGGGTGAGCCAGGTGAATGCAGACATTAGTGATGAGGATTAAATAGGGCCACATTTCCAGGCTTCTTTCTTCATAGGTTTAAAACATTCAATAATTTCCCTCAGAGGAAATATATGTTTTCTCCCTGTGCACATGTGTCTGTTTTTCCCTCCGCTCTGCAATGCAATTTTGCGCAGGAAATTTTAAACCATTTTTCATGCAAGCCTGTGGCAGCAAGACCTTTGCATAGTTTTCTCCCACCAAAGAAACTTCTCTCTGACTTTTCAGTAATGAATTCCTTTGTTTACCTGAAAAGGAGCTGTTCGTTTTGAACGAGAGAGTTTCCTTTCCGATGCACCACCTCTAGGATTTGAGTTTAGTGGCAGAATTGCTGAAAAGAGACATTTGCGAAATCCTTCACAGCTCCGCGGGAGAGCCAAAGAGGGAGTGTCTGAACTCTCGGTGGGGGTTTGTTACTCGCTCATCCTCCACTCTCTCACGGAGCCGCTGCTGCCGCCGCACACGTGGGTCCCAGAGGCAGCATCAGTCCAGGGTGCTGGTGGGGAGGGCGAGGGCATTGCACTGGGCAGCCACGCTCACCGCGGTGCCTCCCCTGCGACGGGAGGGCTGGGGGTGCTGCCTCCGAGTCAAACCACAGCCCTCAACACGGGTACTCATTACTTATTTATTTGCAAAATCTTTTAATCCACCGCTTGTGAAGCAGCGCTCGTGTTTCTGAGCGAGGGCCTGGAGGTGAAACAAGAGCAACGGGGAAGGGCTCACGTCGAGCAACGGGCTGGGGACAGCTCTCACCATCACAAGCAACAGCCCCGTGAACGTGAGTCTTGGGACCTCCGAAAGGCAGAAATTACTCTTTAGTAGCCCCTTTTTGCTAGAAAGCTGCTAGCAGGGTGGCTGGGCACCCTGGGAACGGATGAGTTATGAAACATCAGGGGCTGCTAAGATCCTGGCAGCTATCACTGATCACACTGATGGCAGATGATTTTCAATACAGTTCATCCTCCTTGGTGGGTTTTTTTTCCTACCAAGCTAAACAAAGGTGTTTCTTAAAGTTTCCAACCTCACTTGGATCGCAGAGGTAATGGCAGATATTTCTGGGGTGTTTTTTTGTGGGGAAATGCACACTTCCAGGTATTTGTCAACTTGAAGGTGATTTGAAAGTACATGTTGAAATTTTCCCGAAATTCTTACATGGAGCTTGACACCAAGGAGAAAAGTATCAGCATGAGTGGAAAACATTTAAGATTGTCAAAGTGGTGTGAAATATGAGAGTAGGGAGTTAACACAGAGGCTGTTCCCTCCAACCTAAATTAGGTACACTGTCAAGCCTTCCTCTTGAACCAAGTCACACTTGATGGTAAGGATCCATATGTAACTGGTTAGTCCATATGTAAACGGTTAGTCCATGGCAGCTGAGGATTTGGATTTTTGCAGTGATTTTTGTCTCAACAGTTGTAGCTTGTGACAAAAAAGTTTTAAAACCTTGAGAAAAGTTGCTATTATTTTTTATCCAGTGGGAAGGGGCAACCACAGAGCCAGGTGCGGTGATGCTGCTGTCAGCTTGGTGCCCTAGACTGCCCAAGATCAGCTACTTCTTAGCTCAGTCTTGCAGTGAAGGCAGGCACTGTGTCTCCAAGGCTGTGGCCTGATTTCCAGAGCTCTGTACACCCAGACCCTCTGGTCCCACCAAGGGGAAGAGATGATGTAAGTAGACGAAAGTCAACAAGCCTCAAGGCTTGTCTACCTGTGAGCAGGTGTTCACATAGGTTGTCCCCAGCATGTCCTAGCCACCACGTATACCCCACCATTGAAGCCAGCAAGACTAAGCCCTCTGCAGGTCTGTGTTGCTGCCAGTGTGGGTGACATCCCTCCAGTCCTTGGCACGACTGCACAAATGATGATCCAGCAGCTCGTAGAAGTAATGCTATTTTAAAAGCCCAAAGGGCCACTGTCTGACCTATGGTCTGACCTCCTGAGCTGCAGGAGTCGAGCCCTTAAATCAAGAAAGACAAAGATGTAGCTTGGTTCAGTACAAATTTTTAAGTGCTTTTTGTTCTGTCTGGTTGGTTTTATGAGACTTTAAAATAATTTTCGTCTCCCTACTAGAATTACTTTTCCATATCAAGCGATGAGTTTACCTGAACCTGTGCTTTTTGTACCCAGAGGTGGATTTTCTGAGTCACCATTGCCCAGCATGAGAATTGTCCAAGCTCTGTCCTTATCTCCCTTTCAGGAAATGGTGTTGGAACCTGCAACATCTTATCAGAGGCTTGGTTTTGTGAAAGCAGCGATTGCTTTTGTGCCTTCTCAAAAGTGGGGTCCAAGTACTGGGGTTAAGCAAAAACATTGCATTAGCATTTCTCAGCTGGATGTGAGTGCTCAGAGAAACCCAGCATTCGTTACAGTCCTTGTTACGCAGCGGTGCACAGCACTGGCTAAAGAAGGTGGTCATTCAGTAATCGTGATTTGCCCATTTAAATGAGGCAACATGTTTTTCCTCTGTAAAGTCTGTCTCGTTGTTGTTTATTGCTCTTCGTGTTCTGCTGTTCGTTCAGCCCATTTGCTCTGTAGAAATGATGGCTCTGGAGCTTGATTCCTATTCCCGTTCCCATTCAAACTCTAACCTAAGCTTTACATTTCTTATAACCATTCCCATGAAGGAACAAATTGCATTTCTGTTGCAGGGAGGTTGTTGTAGCTTGAACCAGAACAAGCAGCACCTTCATGTCTTGGTGGTTCCTGGAGTGGTGGTGTTGACTCAGGTCTACTCAAGGTCTCACTTGCCATGACGACTGACTCTGATGCTAGACATTGCCTCCCGCATATGTTTCGCACCTAATAGTAATCTTACCCACCTATTCGAAGCAGGGGAATGAAATACAGATGGAGGAAGGTCTTGTATCATGACAAGACAACCTGGGGTGGGGCAGGGTGGAAGTCACCAGGGTTGCCCATGGATATAATCTCTCCATGCTTCAGTGTGGTGTCACAGGAAGGGTGCTACGGTGCTACGGGTCTACCTAGATTTTGCTGTAGAAAGAAGGGTGATTTTGTTTGTTCCAGCCGCAGCCTGTAAACAAGGTATTTTTAAGGCCCTGCTTAGGATGACCCTCATGAAAGACAAAGAGCTCTTGAAATCTGTCTCCTGGACATGTTTTTCTCTGGCTCCCAGGCAGCAGGGGAGTCAGCCACCTTCCCTCCCTTTTCCAAGATTTCACAGGAAGGATTTTAATATGCTGATGGCTGATTCATTGTGCTTGTTCTCAGAAAGCCACCTGGATGGTGGTGCTTCTCCTCCAATCTCATCTCAGCCATTCCACAAAACAAATTACTGTCAGTCTGTGGTACGTCTGTGCTCGGTGCATTCAGACCTCTGAATATTGATAACAGGCAGCTGATCTTACAGCGTGACAAATGAACAGTTCATGTGAGCCCAGAACAAAACTGTCTTTCCAAATCTCCGTTCTGACCAAATCATCTTGGTCCTAATTACTCAGAGAGTACTTTAAGCATTGGATTTGACATGGCCTCCTGTTGGGCCTTGGGAGAGCTGAACGATTTACGTAGGGAAGACAGAGAAAGGTATCAGCCCTGTTTTGCAGCATGGGATAGGACGCACAGGAGGGAGAAGGCTGAGGTGATGCTACAGTTTGTGATGGATGGGTCACAGTGAGGCATCCCAAGGGTGCTGGAGTGCCCCCCGCCACGTTCTGCTTTCACAGAGCAACCTTGGAAAGAGTTTGGTCCACTTAGCACTAGATAATTCTTTATTAAAAAACAACATATGCTTATCAGGCTTTTCATTTTCTGTCTCACTGCTTCTGAATACGTTGTTGTGGTTACAGTAATCAGTTGTACGCTTTTTCTGAACCATTAGCTGGTAAAAGCATTTCTTCTTATGTCCAGAAGTGATAAGGGCCAAGTTACAACCTCCCCGAAAGTGTTTTCCTGTGGGAAACAGTCTCCTGCATATCAGACAACGCACTCACTCTTCCACATCAGTCTCTTTATAAGTAATTCTGCGAATCTGTCCTGTTTTCCCCTGGTGATAATCAGAAAAGGCTCCATTCCTGCACACTGAGCCTCTGGACACATCTTGCAACCTCTGGGTGATGTTCTGTGGGTGGGACTAGGAGAACACATACCCAGGATGGACGTCATCTGGGAAACTGCTGTACGAGTTCAGATTTTGCTTTTTCTTCCCAAGATTGATTTTTGCAATGAAAAAGTTAATCAAGCCCTGGAGATCTTCCATACAATTGAGTTACAGTAGTTACCTCAAATCTCCCACTTTACTATAAAAAGAACCGCTCCACTCTTAATTGGGAAATGTGCTCTAAGTGCATAAGGGCAGCATTTCAAACTTGCTGGCATTTGAATAGCATCAGTAGAAATCATTAAATAAAACAGATGTTTTCCATCTGACAGTCAATCCAAGGATAGCGGTTGGACCCTTTAATGGAACTTAATGAGACACTTAGCAGTCCATTTCCAACTGCTCCTGGCTTTTACTTACAGCATCATCCCGTCGGCATGCAGCATCTTGCAGATGTAGCTGTGAAGGTCACTAAGCCTGTCTGAATGTGGCAGCAGTTTGAGCCCGGCGTCTGCACACTGAGTTAGAAGGCTCTTCTCCGCCAACACAGTTCTTCTGATCCGCAGTAATGTTTTCTCTGCAGAGTCCTTGAAGTATTTGGATAGCTGGTGTTGTTCTCAGTGGAACAGTCAGCTTCGCATCCCCACCTCACAGTCCTCCTAGAGTGGAAATGCTGGGAGCAGAGTTGGGGTTCATCCCACAGCAGCACAGAGGATGCAGATGTAGATGGCAAAGCCAGGACGCAGCACTGGGAGCAATCCACAAGTGAGAGCTGGCGGGCAGAAGGGTACCAGGTTATTTGGCGGGGGAGGGAATCACTGAAATCAATCCTGGCAATACTGGGGCTGAACATGAGTCTGGCGGAGGGAGGAGAGGACTTCTCAGGCTCTACCCAGGTGCAACTGCATGTTAAGTAGGAAGGCAGCGAAACCAGAGGTAAAATCTTGTGCACGGTTGGCAAAGATGCCTGTTCTTGAGGTCATCACAGCTTTGGGGGTTGCTAAAAACACTGCACCGATCTTAAAAATAAAAGCAATTTTTTCCCCCTCCAAAAGGCCAAGCAGTAAAGCAGACAGAATCAAGAAGTATTACAGGAAGGGACGGCTGAGACTAATCTGCTTTCATTTAAAAGTATAGCATTCCCACTAAGCTCTTGTTGCTGCTGGTTTTACAGTCGTCTTATTAATCACTGCCATTATGAATTTGAGTGGATGACAGCTTTAAGAAGATACTTGGGGATCAGGATCAGGGATCCTCTGGATGAGGTGCTATGAAGACATCTATAAATCAGGGCTGGTCATCCCTAAGGATAACAAAGACTTCAGGAAAATAGGGTTCACGGAGAAAGCCTGGGAGAAAGATGACTGGATACAGAAGAAAAGCTGAACTTTTTTATTTCTAAAATTCCTGAGGGAAGATTATGGAAAGATTGTACTGTGGCTACAAAACTTTTCAACATTACAATTTCAGTTTTCATGTTGTATAATAGCCTAAATTAAGCATTTTAAGAATATCAAGAGATTATTTCTGATATATTGTTTTGTAAAAGGATCCAATTTTTCTTTTCATGTTGATTTGAAAGAAGAGCAATTTTATAGTCCTGGCATTTCCCATGGGCCTAAATTTGTTTATATTGACTCTAATGATACCTTATCGTTTGATAGAGACATTAAAAAAATACATGAATGACCTATGAAGCACTTGGGCTTCAGAGAAGCCTGTAAAGGGGTTCGCAGTTCTCACCACAGCTCGGGTTTTGTGTGCTGTACCCCAGCTGGGGATGGCACAGCAGGCGGAACACCACGTGCTGAATAGGTGCCACTTACTGGATAGAGCAGAACTTGGATGAGGTTGGTCAGTGCTTTTATGCAGGGTGTAGGAGAAGAGATTTGGACAAATTATGTTTCCCAAGATCTATATTTGATAGTGTTTTCAATAACAACTATCTTTGGTCATCCTCAGCAGATGGACTGCATTTCTGGGGAAATAATAATACTGTGATTTGCTCATAGCGAGCACTAGAGATAAAGATGTGTCATTACATAACAGTCATATGATTGCAAGACGGTAACTTGCTCTAAAAAAGGTAATTCATGAGTTAGTGGTCAGTGGTCGCCTATATGAAAGGCTGTGAAGATTCTAGAACAAGATACTGTCCTGCACACCGAAGTGCTTCGCATTATAAATTTAACCAAGATAATCTAGCTTATTTTAAAAGGAATTCATTCAGTTACTGAGATAGATAGATACATGTATTTTGTACAGTTGCTCTGTTGATTTGACGTTCAGCACGTTAGTGACGATGGTAAGGGGTATCAGCTCTTACAATCTGCCTAAGAAGTTGTCCTAGGCACTTCACATTTATAGCCCGTGAAAAGATCTTGCCAGGTGTGCAAATGCCTGGAAATACAGAGTGGATCAAAAAGCCCTTATTTTTTGAGCAGTCATATTCCCTTCAAAAGGACATTCTTGAAATTCGTTGTAAATTCTCGTCTTTGATCAACAGGCATAGGGTTGTCCTAGCTTTCCCTGTTCTTATTCAAATCTAGAACAGGGTAATATTTAGCTGAGTTTGTAGCTAAGTTTGTGAAAGTAATCACTGGAAAACCTGGAAAAGACGAGGTAGATCTCATCGGTAACTCCTAGGAAGAAGCCAGTTAACACTAAAAGAAATCAAACCACAAATAGGGGTTCTTCAGTTCTGAGAGAGGAGACTTGAAAAGGCAGTGTCAGTTGTCCCCAATATATCTTTCCCGTGCTGAAGAAGAGATGAAAAAGAAAATTTTTCCTTTTGTTTTTCCAATGTAATAATGCAATAAAAATAGGTCACACCATTTAGTATGAAACAGGCCATGGTTTTGAAAAATCAGTGCTTCTAATTTGTGTATTTCTTGTGGGTTTTATCACTCAACGCCCATATTACCTAATTATATAGACCTCAAAACTTAAGAGTAACTTGCTTATTAAAATCTGTCATTGCTGTTAGAAAACATGTCACTGCTTCATACATCTTGTTTCTGGCTTGCCTTGTCACCACCGTTGCCACCTTAATACCCCGCTTGCCCCCATTTACCCGTTATTTCTTTAGGCAGTGGAAAGGGGGGAAAGCTCAGTGGGTTTCTCCCGGGAGAAGAGGCGGCACTTGGGTTGGGATCTCTCTGAATCACCTTTGCAAAGCGTTTAGCAGTGCTGAACGTGGAGCACCCGAAGCGTATGTTACCTCATCTGTGCAAGTTTCCCAATGCTCTGATCTTCGTTCTTCTGAGGGATTAATTACCTGTTAGCTCACTTTTCAATGACATTTTTTTACTGCTGCTATCTTTCCTCTTTTTCGCTTGTTCTTACGCGTACCCTTTCATACTTGTCACGGAGGAATATTGGGATGGAAAACTTTTATCTCTTCCAATATTGGATTTTGCTTCATGATGTTATTGCTGTGTCTGCAACAGCCCAATTTCCTCCTCCTCTGTATATACCGTCATTGCTGAGTTATTACCCAGGTAAATTTTCTCTCTTGTCACTCTGCTATTTGACACAAGGTGATTAATTTAATAACAGAGGCTGTTTTTTAGAAGCTCCCTGTAAAGGCTGTCCATCCAGGTGATGGACAAAGGTGTCTCCCACGTGCAGTGCAGTGTAGCTGTATTTTAAGGGCTTTATTTTAACTGCATTGCACTCCTTGGAAGTTGTGCTGAGCCTTGGATACAATTCTCCAACTCGGGATATATTGCCCATGATAGAAGAGACAGCAGTGAAGAAGCAAAGAAGTTATTCATTAAAGCTGAGTAAATACAGGGGAAAAAAAAGTGAATATTCACTTGATTTAAAAAATAAATTAGCTTTAGCTGTGTTCTCATCCCCTTTGGCACTTATTTTCCAGAACTCTGCATCCCATCAGATTATACTAGTGTAAATGTTCTCAGAAAGCTCATTTTTATCCTGTATACTGAATTATTTGTATGACCCCCGGGGATCGGTTCCTTGTAATTACACAAATAAAGTACTTGACTTACTTGTAGCTACGTACTGTAACTGGTGCAGTGTGCAACTGTTGATGCACATTAACCATGTTTTACTGGTATATAGTGATTGCCAACAGATCCTCCCACTGATTTCCCTTCCAACCACCATGGACTCATTTTCACAGAATCATAGAATGCTTCGGGTTGGAAGGGACCTCCAAAGGTCATCTAGTGCAGTGAGCAGGGACATCATCAAGTACATCAGGTTGCTCAGAGCCCTGTCCAACCTGACCTTGAATGTTTCATGGGTTGGGTCTTCTACCACCTCTCTGGACAACATGTGCCAGGGTTTCAGCACCCTCATTGTAAAAAATTTCTTCCTTAAATCTAGTCTAAATCTCTCCTCTTTTAGTTTAAAACCATCGCCCCTTGTCCTGTTGCAACAGGCCGTGCTAAAAAGATTGTCCCTCTCTTTCTAAGAGGCCCCCTTTAAGTACTGGAAGGTGGCAATAAGGTCTTCCCAGAGCCTTCTCTTCTTCAGACTGAACAACCCCAACTCTCTCAGCCTGTCCTCATAGCAGAGGTGCTCCATCCCTGATCATTTCTGTGGCCTCCTCTGGACCCGCTCCAACAGGTCCATGTCCTTCTTGTGCTGAGGACTGCAGAGCTGAGCACTGTCTGAACAGGTGAGGTCTCACCATAGTGAAGTAGAGCAGCAGAATCACCCCTCTCAACCTGCTGGCCACGCTGCTTTTGATGCAGCCCAGGATGTGGTTGGCTTTCTGGGCTGTGAGCACACATTGCCGGCTCATGTCCAGCCTTTCATCCATCAGCACCCGCTTTGTCAAGGGATGGAGAAGCTTTATAGCTAATAAAAATAGTGCCTGATTTCTAAAACCATGGTAGCACCTTTCTTTGGATGCCAACCAGGTGCTGGTGCCACAGTTTGCCGTTGCCAAGAGGTTAGTGGTGTGCTGCCAGCCTCAGGGTGAAAGAAGCTTTATCAGGTAAAAATACCCCCAAAAGTTCATTGCCCTATCAGCCTCTGCAGGTGGACAGTGCAGGTGGAGGTCACCAGGGTAGTGTTACAGGAAACTCTGGCTCCTGAAAGAGATAGCGAAGTTGCAGAAGAGCCAGTCTGAAGATGCCCGTGTTCCTTGATGTGTGCCTCTTCTCAGATGGCAGAGGACAATGCAGCTGCTCCAGTTGTGAATGTATGATACAGAGGTGAACATAAATGCAATGTAAATACAGAGGGAGTCTCCTCTTTGCTGGGAAGAGTGCTGCTTTTCTGCAGGCACCCTCGTTAGCAGCTACTTCTCTGCATTTTAACTTTAAAAAGGGAAATGTGGCCGTACCCCTTGCATGAACTTAAGGCTGGATGCTCTTCTGCTAGTCCCAGCGAAACCCTGCATGCATCTTCCCAGTGTGAAAAGGTTTACGGAAAAAGACAGGTTTAGCAACGTAGCAGGTCGTAGGAAGGAGACCAGAAGGACTGGAGCTATTTCAGGACTTTTTAAGGGTTTAAAAACCAATAAACCAAGAGACTCCAAACTTACCTTGGCCTAAATGTGCAGGAGAGCTCGGTGGAGTCGGGGGAGACAGGAAGAGTACGTACTAAAACCAGTAGTGGTGCAAGAGGCGTTCTGGGATTTTAATCCACGCTGGGAGGTAAATTCCTTGTTAGCCTTGGGCAAAACCTGTAAGAACTGGGTTTCCATTTCCTCCTCTGTAAAGTCGCTCGCGTGGGAATATCACCGAGCGCTGGGAGGTGCTGCTGGCGGACAAGTCCTGTTTCCAAAGGCAAGGAGGGAACACAGGGAGCCAAGCCTTGTGATAAACCAGGAGAAGTATGTTCCTAAATCACTGCAGCACTTCCACGAGTTTATCCCTAGTGCTGAAGTTGCCACTGAAACTAAAAGACGCTTCAGCTCTAAGTCTTTCTTTTTTTTAAGTTTTTGACCATTACATTGCTGCTTGTCTCTGAGACCCCTTCTTTCCTGCTGCCTCTAGTGAATATTTTTCCTCTTTATCATCTTTATTCTTTGGTCTGGAGTTTCCTAAGAGAGGTAGATCCTTCTTGCGCGTCTGGGAAATGCCCAGCACGCCCAGGAAACTAAGAGAGTAAATGAACAACAACAATATTCTAAAAGTCTCTGATGACGAAAGGCTAATTTATTTATGTGCTGAGGCAGAGGGTATCCCACTGACAGATTAAAAATTATGAAAGCATAATAAAAACAACACAGTCTAAATGTTTTTTATATTTTTAGCAGTGAGAATTAAAAGGGGAGGGGGGGTGCGTTAGACCTGTTCTGCTTGCCTGTCTATGTGCCTGTGTTGTAAAAGTAGGTTGTTAGTAAATCACTGAACCATATGCAATTGTATTTTAGAGGTATCATATCAAACTCCCGATGATGAGCCACCCTATACGTGATTTGATGGTTAGGTTATAATCTTTCTTTATATACTTCACATGACTTATTTAAAAATATATACATTGTTTTCCATCTGCAGAAATAATTCAGCCCTTTGCATTCTTGTCTGGTATCGCTACTGACTGCAGCTACTGGGAGCAGGAAAGGTGAATCTCTTAAGAGATTATTTTTTTTCTAAGCGCACTTCAACTATGTAAATGTGATTACACTCAGATATTATTTAGTGGTCTTCATGTTCGCAATGGAGTGCAAACATTAATTACTTCTCACAGTTGTAATCACTGCTGTTTTACAAAATAGGAAATTGGATATAGTGCTTTGCTCATTTTAGTACATGCAGCTCCCCAAAGTGTGTCCCTGAGAAATGAGGCTGTTACCAAGAGGCTCTTCCCAGGCCGTGCTGCGAAGTGTCAAACTTGCATTAGGCAGTTGCGATGCCCTGAACCCAAACTGCGCCAGCTGATTTGAAAGGTCAGGTGAGCTTGTGTCAGCTCCAGAAGATGACATCTAGACCATCACTTGGCAGAACCTCTTTTGTCTTTTTCAACAATGATAAGGTTTCGATGACAACAATACATGAAAGATGGGCTCTGCTGCAAAGACATAGCATCTTGTTTTCTGTGTAATTCTCTCTGTCTAGACAGGTCCTCACGATCTGGATGTTGGGTTGGCAGCTGCTTGGTTTAAGCTAAACTTTTATAATTCATTTTAAAGTGAGATTGGCAAGCTCGCTTTTAAAAGTGGTGCCATAGACTAGCAACCCCTGTCTTCTCTCATCTGAGAAAATCGTGGGTAACAATCGTGCTCCTTCATGGGATGAGGTATGTCATGAGCAGAGGCCACCTCGATACCAGCCTGTGCTGCTGCCCTCCACAGTGACCCACCCAGGGTACAGGCGGGCAGGGGAGTGTCTCTGGCTGTCGTTTGTGATGGTTTCTATGCCCAAAAAAGAGGGGCAGAAGAATCAGGTACATGGAGGGAAGAGGTGGCAGAGCATCTCTTAGAAGAAACACTGGAGCCATAGGGACAACTTGGAGGGAAGGTGATTTCTCCCTGAGGGATTTCTGCCTTTGGGGCCAGCAAAGCTCCTTCTGTGTTTGAGCCCCCCTGTGTTTAGGGAAACAGGACTTCACACACCCCATCTATGGTTGAAGAATAAGAGGCTTCATTCTCACATTTCCTGCTAGCAGAAATAGTCTCTGGAGTGCAATAGGATAGCCAAGCTGGCCGTAAAAATGAGCCCCTGTAGCCCTGGATGATTTAAATAACTGTTGTGAATGCGCATTGCCCTACGCTGACCTGCTCGCAGTCAGCGATAAAGCTGCACATAGATCTGTGAGGGGTTTTGCAAAAGCTGGTGGCATTCTGCTCATGCAAAGTGTTATTTAATAGCTGGGAATTCACGCCAGCGCTGCCTGGAATGTTTTCTAGTCCGAGCCTAATTAAATTTCCACAGGAACCCCATTGCCAATCAAACATCTCTGGTTTGTTCAGACCTCTGATGCTTTGGTTGGTTGGAGACAGTCATGTGAAAGACCAGCAGCAGCCCAGGTAGCAACCCCTATTAGTAAGTTGGCTGCACTTGCCGTTACCAGATGCTATTTTCAGCTGCTCTGTACTTTGTCAGAATTTGCGATATAAAATCTATCAGTTTTCCATTTCAGGCTGAAGTTTGCGGGCAAGTTTCAGCTCTATCGCTGCAATTATTTCCAAGAATTAGACTCAGAAACCACAAATTTTGCGTCCATTTATATTCAGTCAGAGCCTTGGGATGGGACTTTTTTATGTTTCAGTAATATCTGAAACAAGAAATTTTCATCTGCTGTGAGTGCAGTTATGTCCTTTTGCCCTTGCTGGGGTGGGGTGGGGAAAAAAAAAGGCGCTGGTGTTTGACTTTGGCGTGAGCTCTGTAAATCTCTTTGCAGATACCTAATAACAGTGTATTAGGGCTTGGCAGGTAAGTTTTTCCCCAACTGAGTTTTGCCTTGAGCAAAAGAACTAAGTGGGATTTTTAAATTTTTTTTCTCTGGGACACTTGGGGAAAAGCTAAGAAAGGGGAATGGCAGCAGTGGGGCAGGAGGCAGGAGTGGGGGTGACAGTGGGGAGCAGAAGCAGAAGGTGGAGAAGGTTTTCATCCGTACAAGTGTTCCTATGCCAGGTTTCATCAGTTCAAATGTGATTTTTTTTTTTTTTATCTAGAAACCCAGTGACCAAATAAATCTTTACTGCTTTCTTATAGTTTGCACAGACGGGGAGAAGCATCCCTGTTTCCTGGCTGCTCCTCTCACTGCATAACCCAGCAGCGCTGATGAGTGACCAAGAGGGTTTCTCCCCCAAAACACAGCGCTAGAGGTTTTGTGTACAACCCATGCTGCTGGCTCCAGCGCAGGATGCTTTATTCCGCTGTTTGTTATACAGAGAGAAACATCAAGTCCCTCAGAGGAATCCTCCCCGCGTCCCTGTTGCAAACTCTCTGCCTGCATCCAGACGCAGTTCTGCGGGTTTGAGGATGGGCATCAGCACTCTCTCCCATACCGGACTCACCGTTGTCCCCCTGCCATATGCCCCTGCCTGTGGCTACCCCCCTAGGTTCGACCTGAGCAGAGTTAAACCAGAGGTGTTGAAACCCACAGAAGAGGACAGGGCATAAGGTAATGGCGAAAGGAGGATCGTATCCAAGTATGGCAACGGTGTGTTTCACCTCCCTTCACAGTGTGAATATTTTGGCTGTCTTGTTAAGCTCTCAGAGAATGCAAATTTGTCAGCGGCAGCTGTAGGAGCTTGATGGTGGAAGAACAACCTAGGAATTTATAATGTGCATATAACTGTAAAGAGGAGGATTTTTAGGGAGAGATCAGCAGTAGTGCAGAGTAATAATCATCTTAAAGGGTGACTCTCTAGAATTAGTTGTTATTTTGTTTGAGTCCTTTGAAATCGTTTCCATACCACATAATTATCTTAAATTTTAAGTGCTTCCTGCAGTGATAATGTGTGCATTTTTGCATTGTTATGTAAATGCTTTAGCAGTTCCCAGTGTAGCATTAGAAATGTCATTCAAAAACAGGTAACGGCTTTGCGAAATCTAGGGGAAGAGATTAATCTTTTTCTTCCACAACATTTTACAGTTTGTATTCTGTGCTTGTGTGGCTGTGTTTTCATCTCTGGCAGATGCCACCTTTCAGTAACAAACATCCAGTGGTGGGATACAGGGAAGCAAAGAGCTCGTTCTCACCAATCTGAGCTTAAAAAGATGAGAGACCAGCAGCCAAACTGTTACATCCTAGAGAAAGAAAATAATTACTCTGTATACTCAATTAATCTGCACTCAGACATCCTATGCAAAGCCAGTTAGGAATAATTATAAATACATTCCACTGTAAAGAAAGCCTAGGAATCCCTGATAAGATGATAATTTTTATGTGGTGTGGCTGAATGAAGTAATCACAAGTAGCTGGTCCCTCTGAGCACCCGCGGATGTGACGAAGGGCTGAGGCTGGCATCGAGGGCCTGGGGCGCCGCTCCCGAAAGTCTCCCCCAAGTCACGTACTCCAGAGAGGAATCTCGACAAGTCTGGACACCTGGAGCTCTGCCAGCCCCAGTCTGATGTACATCGCTTCCAGTTTAGCAAAACCCCACCAGCTCACCTGGCTGTGCCGGTGGCACAGACCAAACCCCCAGCTGCAGGGAAGAGTTAATCGCCCGTTGAGCTGCAGACCTGCTGTACCCACGGCTGATTTTACAAAGGCAAACGCAATGCCTACAGCAGTATCTGATGTTCTGTCTGACTCCCCTGAAGGGCTATTGACACGTTGCTCTGGGAAGGTACATTTGCCTCTTCAGACGGTGGGTTATTTTGCAAGAGGGAGAAAAGGAACGAGCCCACAGCTTCGCCACGAGGAGCACGTCGGCTTGTGATGCAGGGGCTTACTTACACTTGAAAGCTAGAAGTGGTGGAGGGTGTATTTGACCCAGAGAAACAAGGCAAGAGTTCTGCATTGTGCAGAAGTACAATGATTAAAATATGAGGTTTAAAAGGCACTGTGTTTCACTAAAGAGCTAGGGCTGAGATTTCAAAGCAGGCAGGGAGTTCATCCACATACCTTCTCCTGGTTTCAAAGAGGGATTTTTGTCTACTTTTGCTGAGCTGTTTTGAAAATTGTCATAAATTCTTACATGTAATTCACTTTTAATAATTTAAAGCTCAGTCCTGGAGCACCAACTCAGGCAAAGTCATGACTCATTTCGATGGGAGCTTTGCCAAAAGAAGACTGTAAGGTTTGGGGGCTCTTCTAGTGAAGGGGAAAGAAATCCCTGTAAATATTGCAAGGCAAGAACTGTATCTCGGATGTAGCCAAGGTAATTTATTTCCATTTCAGCAGTCAGACTGCTGATGCCAAGGCTGATCTGGGGTAGATTTTCCCTGGCTTGGACGAGAGCAGAACCGAAATCCTGTTCTAAACAATACTCGGTATTAAAGCTCACTTAACCCATTTCATTTGTGACAGGGGACAGCAACTTGGGGACACCTGGGGACAGTCTGTGCTGCTCTGCTGAGCCGTGGCATACTGGGATGGACCAGTTGTGCCGAGGCTTCAAGCAGATCTCACAGACTGGCCTCACTCCCCTCAGTAGCACAGGAGGAGGAACAGGACTAGCACCTCTGCAGCTCAGTTTGTGGTCTGGTAAGAAAAACCTGGACCCCCATTTGCTTTGACCTCCATGCCCTCCACCCCACTCTTCAATTCCCATCTGGGTCTTACCTCTGCCCATTTCTATCCCTCCCACCCCTGCCCTCACCTCCCTGCGGGTTCTCTGCTTGCCTCTCCTTGCCCGCAGGATACCAGCCCCAGCCGAGCGCTGGTGGTGCAAGCCTTGCTCTGCCTGCGGCTGTCTCCAGTCCACGGGCACCACGGTGGCACAGGGCACAGCAACATTGCCCTGGGACATTGCGCCTCTTCTTGCCATGGTCAGAAAGGACCAGAGGCTTTAGCAGAGCTGGGTCTGTAGTATAGGAATCAAAGTCGGCAGATCCATGCTCCCTTATCCTCGCTGGGGGTAATTTATCCCAACTAGACTCATTGAGGACAGGAAAATCCCAGACTGACCCAGCTCCTCACTTTGGTGTTTCTTTAAGTGCCTGAAGGTAGATGAGATGAATCAAAGCTTGGACTTGCGCTCACAGGTCCAGATTTGGACTCAGCTCCTCAGGGATATTTAGATAGATTAATCCCATTTATTTCATTGGTAGTCTTACTTTATTTCAGTGGTAGAATTTAAATGGCATTTAGTTACCCCATTTGGTCTCCACAGGCTTAACCTCAAAACCCTCAAAGCCCAAAGATGTTCAAGGAGTCTTGCTTGCCTGCAGGAAAACTGCATTTCTGAACTCGCCCACCCATACTCCTTGTGCAGACTTCAGTAGGCAGGTGATAGGATTCATCAGCATGTCCCCTGAGCCCTTGGTCTGCTGTGCCTTCTTCCCTCAGCCTTCTTCGCTGCTTCTTAGATTATATTAGCCCTGGACAGTGAAAAGGAAGATCAGCCAGTGGATAAACTGAAAGATGATCACCTTTTCTGGTGGACAAGCTCACCTTTATACTTTCAGTTGAGGGTGGTTTAGCTCTCTGCTCTCTGCCTGTCTGACTGCAGCCAGCTGTTATTTCCTGACTTGTACACTGGAAACAGATAACCAGATTTTAGAAACATAATGGATCCAAAGCAGTTTAGTTCTCAAGAAAAAATACAAGGATAGTTTTCAAACTAATCCTTGCACTTGCCTTTCAGATTCCTCCTCGCAATACAACACATGGCATCTGTTAACCTAGTGCCAGAAGCTCTTCGTTTTAACTGTGCTTAAAAGGACTTTCTGTAGCAAAGACACAAGGCTTGGTTTTAAAATCACAGCGCTCACAGCATTCAACTTCTTTTCGAGATGAAGATTTCTTTGCACGAGAACCCCTCTAAACCCTTTCAGGCAGCACTGTCAGAGACACTGAGATTGAGATTGCGATTGTTCCTTGACTCAGATTCTCGGGAAGTCTGAGAGGCATACTGGTGCCCATGTGTAAGCCAGGGAGTGGTCATTCCTATGTTTGAATTGGACGTTTTGCTGATTTTTTTCTCTGTGAGATAACTCAGAACGACAACAGCTCTCCTGTGCAAAGACCCGCAGTGTTTGGCTCATGGAGCAACTGTTCTACGCCGTTCCCAGAAATCTGCGATTGCAGTCCAGGCTATCTTAGGTTAGGGTTTTAAATTGCACCTTCCAGAGACATTTGGGTGTCTTCCAAGTTCAAATTAGCTTTGCAAGTGTTTTACCAGGGACCCGTGTCTCCGCTGCTGCTTAGACAACAGCAGCACGGTGTCTCCCAAAAGTCTGGCTCCAGAGTAATCTGTTACACAGCCCAGGGGCAGCAGGGAGTCGTAAAATAGCCAAATGACAGAGCCTTGTAAAGTCCATTTCACTGTGTGGGAAAGAAAACAGAGCTTTATAAGCTTATCTCTGTGCTCAGGCTCTCTTGGAAGGACGGAGGTTCCTATTAGGTTGCGGGGTTTTTTTAGAGAAAACTTCCCATAAATCACTGAAGAAAGCGAGTGTGTACCTTAACTTCAATAGGACAGTTGCTGAAGGACTTTTAAGAGAACATAGGATATTCATCCCAGTCTCTAGATGTTAATGGCATAGCCGTATCATGAAGTGAGGTATTAGAAATATTTCTTCCTGCATTATGTGGCTTCCTGGGAGCCCCTATTTAGAAGTAACAACTATAAAACCCAAAGAAACTGGATTTTGGAGGCATCTTTGTCGGCATGTCTGATGTTTCAGTGAAATTTCCCTGTGGTTCCAGCTGGGCTGGTTTCCGACAGACTGGTGAGACGTGGGAATGGCTGTCTGCTGCCCTCCTCGTCTGTCTGAGTTGTTCCTAGGGACCTTTTCAGGCTTTGCCAGAGAGTGCAGCGCCGTTTAAGCGCTGACTATAACATGAAGCCTCCCATTTCTCAAGCTACGTGGTGCCAGCTTGCTTGTTAGAGCAATGTGGTGTTTTAAATGCTAGTGCATGACTTCCCCGAACCACACACAGGCATGTACGTGCTCCTGTTAGCTGTGCTTGTTGCAGGGGACGTTGGACTCTGCTGCCCAGTTTTTCACGTGCAAGGTGCTGGAAAACTTCCCCAAACTTGAATTTCTCTTAATTTGTCCCGCGAGGCATGGCTTATAAGAAGTGCATATATGTCATTTACAGAGAGAAATTTAGCCTGTTCTCTGCATAAGCGTCCCTTCTTAGGTGGGGTCTTTACCTGCTGAAATTTCTGCCAGTCTGCATCAACTCTCAAATAAAGGGCCACTCTTCCCTCTCATCTCCCTTATATAATCTTTTATTATCTTGTTATTAAAAGTTTTTGCCATCTGAAATCTCTCAAGTCCCACAGATAGCCTGACATCTAATACAAACATCCCTCTGAGATCCTCCTAGCAGCATATGTTCAATAGCATAATTTAGGGAGCCATGAGGGTGGAGGAATTCCAAAGAGCATCTCTGCTCTCTATCAAGGAAGAGGGTTTGGCTGCCAGTAATGACCTGGCACTGTCAGACTACTGAGGTTTGAAAAACATCCATCCATGGCATTCATGAATAAATGGATTGCAGTAAATCAAGCTCATCTGAAAAGGTCTCATTATCATTTGGTCCTACAGAGATGCTGGTTTAGTGAGGGTGGAGCTAACCAGCTCCTTGAACCTGTGACATTCATTCCAATCATTATTAAGCTCAGTCATTTTTATTTACACTTTGTAGTAAGCAAGTAAGCTGAATTAATAGCGACAAATACCAAATAGCCTTGATTTCTTAAAGCAAGACGTATTGTTTTCTTTGCAGACCATGTGAACATCAGAAAGCCAAACAAAATGCAGCAAAGTCATGGGTAGTATTTCCCTCGTTCATAATGCATTTTGGATCAGGTCCTGAAAGTGTCACTGCTGTTATTCGGTGCAATAACCTGCTTAACTTTCCCAACACTGACATCATCCATGTTAAAAATAAAGCATGCAATGTAGTGCCTTGCAGAAAAAACCCTAATCAATAGGTGTATTAGTCTGGCATTTATATTAATTTTTGTATATAACGCTAGTCCAAAGACAGAGGTTTACAGTGGGTTCCCAAAACACGTTTGGCAGTACTGGTGTAGGTGAGGCACCTCTGCAGCAGCGATTCCAGCTCAGGCAGTGCAGGGGGATGGTCTGGGGAGAGAACAGCGGCCACGTGAGAGCACTGTCAACTGCGTACAAAGGATAGCAGCAGACAAGACAAATGTTTTTGCCGAGAACTCCAGCATAGAAGGATGGTATTGAACGCCAAAGTATCGGCTAATCCATAGCACCATAAATATACATCCACATTAATAAAATATACAGGCCAAATGGCAGGGCTCTCCTTTCGTGCAGAATAGACTAAGCTGACAGTGAAGCAAGGTCCTGTTTGATGTAACGTGGTATTATTTCTTCTCCTGCAGCTCATGCTGTTATTTATCTTCCACTTGCAGCTTCTCGCAGTCAGTGAGCAGAGGCAATTTCTAGCGTGCAGAAAAAGAGCTCGTTCAGCAGCATCTGTCTCTAAGCGCTTCCTCTGGGGCAGACCCCATCTTTCTTCTTTAGTGTCAGCGAGGCGGCTGGCGAGCTGCGGCTCTGCTTGGGAGAGCCACCTGCCCAGCCTTGGAGTGGAAGAGCGCTACCTCCGCGAGTTTGCCCTCAGAAACACAGGAGGGCACCTCACCAGAGCAGCAAAGGACGAGGAGATCACTTCCACATCGACGTTCCCACCGGAACTCTCAGCAGGTGTACAGGCAGGCTTTCAGCCAGGTTGCGGGTTACCACAGAAACAGCGTTCCCTCTCATCAGCTATTCCCACAGGAAGGACTGAAGCACTTGTTCTGACTGTTGTTCATGCAGCTACCCTCCCCCCCACCAAAAGAGAACCCTTCGCGTACTTTCCCTCTTTCCACAGAATTTTAGGAACATCCGCTGCTAAAAGGGTCATGTCCCTGCTTGTAATTAAACAGACAGATTTAGAGCTTGCTGCAAACACTGATTAGATTATTGTTTTTCGGCGCTTTAATACCAATCTGCATGAATCCACGGGTGACAGTCTGAAGGAGATCTCTACCATCTCCGTACCCCAGGGCTGATGTCCTGTATCTAGGATACAGCAGTAAATCCCACCCTCTTCTAATTAGCCCTGCGACTTCTGCAGAGCCTGTCTGAGGAGCTCTGGGTGCTGGGAGAGCTGTGACCACAAAAGCGTCAGGGGAGTGCTAGGTGATGCAGTGCTCCGGCATCTCTGCCCATCCTCGCTGCTGAGGCCGGGGTACCCCAGGGGGGCTGTTGCTGCCTGGCTAAGCCCATCCCAGGTTACCTGTCTCCCACAGCCCCTCACAGCCCACGTAACTGCGAGCAGCCTTTCGGGGTGGTGTGGCCAAGGCACTCAATGTGGCAGCAGAAAGGTTGTGCTGCCCTTCTCGCCCCTCGCTCCCAGGGGGTGTTTTAGCAAATGCTGGCCAAGTCACCTTGTTCCAGGAGCAAATTAACCCATGGCTGCCACCCTGCACTCTGCAGCCCGGGCAGCAGCAGCGTGGGTTTCCCCCGGTGGCAGCGATCATGTAGATGAATACAAGAGTAAGTGTGTAAAAGGGCTACGGGGACAGGGATGTGTTTTCTTTCTCAGCTGCTCTTGCCAGCTCACAGACATCTGCCCCTCGCAGCGGCCAGGCTGTGACAGTGATGTCTCTTCATGATACACCTGTCTGTCTGACGATGCGACTTTTTCTCGCTGTGTTCTTGCTGCAGCTTGTTTCTGCTCGGTGGAAGATCCCATGGCTTCTCTGCCCATGCGAATGGCGATGGGCTCAGGGCTTGGCCATTAAAATGAGCGGGATGCAGAGCTGTCTGTAACTGAAAGCAGAACACGGTCCCTGTACTTTAAAAGGAGCTTTTCAACTTAGATATATATAATTTTTTAAAAGTAACGTGTGACATACTTAAGCTGGAGACATTCTGCACAACAGCTGTGTCAAGAGAGATTTGACAATACCAGGATTTGATGTCAATTATAACTGCTAGAAATCTGATTGCAGTGGCTGGCAGGTTATCTGTGTAATAATGGGTATGTTATAAAATTGGTTGCTTAGTATCTTTGGGGCTCTCTGCTCTAGTTCTAGGGAAGAAAGCTGTCCTATCTGCCTTTTGCTTCCTTCTCCCTTCCTTTAATATTTAAGCTTGGGTACACTGACTGATCAGAGGGTCAGCAATGCCATAAAATTGGAACGTATTTATCAGAGACACAACTTAAAAGATAGAGAACTCTTGTACAAATGGACAATAGTGAGGCTGAACAGCAAAGACCATTTCACTGTGTCATAAGACAAACGACCGAAAATACCTTACCTCCGTTACGCAACTCAACGGTACGGCCTCTTTTTAAGTGTTGTGTTTCAGTTCTGGAAATGATAGAGAAAAAAAGATTTGAAAGGACTCAGTGAAGGGTAATGAAAATGATTAGAGGCACAGAGAACCTTTCATACGAGGAGAGATTTAAAAAGATTAGGCCCGCTTAGTTAAGACAAGAGATGAATAAGCAGAGCCATGATAGAGAGATGTGGGGTGACGAATGGCACAGAAGAGGCACACTGGGTACTGTTATGTGCTGTTTTCCAAATTTAAAAGCTGAGAGAATAAAGCTGTGAAAAAATAAGACAAGAAATTTGCTTATGATAAAAAACAACAACAGCCACACTTTAAATATGTTTTCCGCAGTGCTGGCTTCACCTGTGGAAGCTGCTGTCACAGGGAACAGAGATAACGAGCTCAGGAGAATTATGAAAACGATTGGCTGCTCTGGGGAAAATTGCGAGCCTACGAGAGGAGCAGGGATTTCTCTCGTAGCTTTGAATGGGAGCAGGATTCACCAGCTGGCGTGATCCCAAGGCTGCTGAAGCGAACCGCCAGCCTCAGTGGGCTCTGGGCATTCCTACACTACGCACAGCTACCTATGCGCTACCTATAGATAGTTACCCACTTCGGCTGCTTGCGGTGACGTAAGATGACTCGATTTCTCACCCAGGCTGAGCAGGCAGGATCTCGCCCAGCGCGGTCTCAGGGAGCACATCTTTCCCAACATCCCTGTTTTCTGTAATGTCCCTGCAGGGCATGTGTTGTGTCAGCTCTTGCTGTTCGGTTGACCTGCTCGGGTGGTAGCTCACGGTGCTTCGCTCAGCCAGGAGGTTCCTCTGCTTGATTCAGATCCAAGATCCAGCAAGTTCACTGCCCAAATACAATCAATGGCACATACCTAGAGAAGAATATTTGATCAATGTGGAAGTACAGGGAAAGCAGGCAGGATATGTCCATCTTCTGTTTTTCAGCTGGGGGTTACCTTAGCCAGAGGCTCTAGTGGTGTTAACCAGTCCTTGACCAATCCTGGCAGCGCAGCCCATGAATCATAAGGCTTTATCTTGCAATACAACCTTTTGCTAAACGTCAAGAAAGTTGTTCTAATCTTTTTTTTTTTAAACCCCAAACCCGTGCTTACACTAGTAGAAAAGATCTCTCTCCAATGAGGCTCAATTACAGATTAGCATATAGGCTTTCCTCTACAGATTTTGAAGCAGTAGCAGGACTTCTGTATGTGTGAAACAATACAAATTAAATGCAATTGACCAAACAGCTTCTAGGTAATAGTAGGATTGTATCACATATGTTGATCTTCTCTGTTGGTCTGGTTTAGAGCCCTCAGACAACCTGATGGGCACTTACTGCCTAATGAAGCTTCCCAAGTTTCACAAACCAGGCCACGTTTAAAGACTAGATTCTTCCTTTTCTCTTATGAGAATGTCACCGATTTTGAACTAGGACTGGCAAGTCTGGGGCCCTAAAGCCCCAGGAATTAAAAAAAGGTTAGGTGCAAGCATTAGAAGGCATTTGAATATTTATAGAGGACTTGATCGTTCAGGTAACTGGAAAGGTTTCCCTGTATCGTGATTCCAGGATCCTCAGAGGTGCACATGAAGCAGAAGCACTGATGCAGTCTTTCTTATTCATGCCACGTAAATTGTATCTCATAATTTTGTGGGATGGATTAGGAAAGGGACCTGTGTTTGACATCTGTGAGGTGTTCTCCTGGGCATCTTGCAGAACTTTTAAACCTCTTTACAGGTTTTCTCTAACAGGATTGATTTCCTCTGCGGTAGTCAGAAGAGCGTCCTCTTTCTGTACGTATGATGCATTAGTTCTCTTGCCCCAATTAAGGAGTGCTTTGGTTAATCAACACAGTCATAGAAGTGAAGCATCACCAACAGACATGGGAAAAATAATATGATCATTCATAGTTTCTATTTCAATTAAATTTCAGCATTGTTTACAGTCGCTGAGTCTTTTTCCCCGGGGTCATCGGGCAGTACATCCATTCCAGGGGCAGAGCATGCTGAGAGGTGACACATCAAGCTTTAAATAGGGATTTATTGATGTGCCTAAAATGCAAAGACGACTTGGACAAGTTTTCACAACTGAGTCACTGAGAAGGCTAGAAAAAGAGTCATGAACGAAACTTAAACCTCTACATCTCTGTATTTGTAATTAATATGTTTTCTGCTTCAGTTCAGTGTGTCAACTGTGATTTGCTGTGCAGAGGAACAATGTCAAGGGAATAATTACAGGATCTTTTCAACACTTTTCTCACAGAGTCAGAGAATACCTAGTGACAACCTGAAATCTGACTCGGGAGATGCTGGATATCCAGCTGTTTCCTTGGCCTCTGTTTTACTCCTTCTGGAAGCTTTGTCCTAAGTAAATTTACATACCCCGGACAGTTTGTTTCACTCGATAAATTCTCGCTTTTTGCACTATCCCAGACAATTCCTTGCCATGGAGTTGTTTGGGGTCACCTTCCAGGAAAACTGTGCCTTCCTATCACTTCTGCCAGTAAGTAGGTTTCCCGATGAAAAAAATTTAGTGTATATTTCTATATAATTTGTGATTTAATTTTCTTCCTTGCATGGCCGGTGCACATGCCTTCAGACCGTAGGGAACTCAAGGGGAATTACAACCTTCCACAACGTCCTGCTCAGCAGTAATTTTTTTTGTTCTAGCAGCGGTTAGTTCAGCTTTAAAGCACCTCCTGAGGGCTTTGCGCTGCCTGTAATGTCTGGGCCAGTGGTTGGATTCAGTGATTTTAAAGGTCTTTTCCAATCTAAACGATTCTATGATTCTACGTGGTCACACAGTCTTCCCAATTACAGCCCCGCAAGACACAGACATATTCGTATATTATGAGTTGTCCCAACTGAAATGGCTAGGATTCCTCAGAATAGATAAATTTAAGCAAAATGGACAATATTGTGGGATTGGAACCTATCTGTGGGAACTGCAGTACATCTGATCCTCAATAAATTGCTTCAAGATAATCGTAACTTTCCATTCCCGTAGCAAACAGCTTTTGGTGGCTTCACAAAATAGCGGTTTCTTTGGCGAGTCTTCTCGCACTGGTGATCTAAAGGCTGTTCTTTCTGATAACGTTAACGTTGAAGTATTCACATCTTGTGCTGTTGATATCACTGCATATTACAGGGTGATGATCCAGAGGATACACCCTGGAACTTCACATGCCAAGATGGAGAAAAATCAATCTCTGTTAATAAAAAAAGGCAGGCTTGGTGGCGCAGAAAATCACCACTCTGGAGCCTTAAAGAGGCTCCTTCAAAAATTCATGATTAAGAATCCTTTTACAGTATGTTCAGCCTCGGCATTCTCGGAATGCAGTATTTCTATGGAAGAAACTATACTATTTTAGATACAATCTAGTCAGCTGCCTGGAAATACAGCCTCTCTAAGTGTATGCTACAAGGCCTCTTTACCATATTATCATACACTGAATTATTCTTTTTTTAAATTATTTTTCACATATTTAATGCAGCTGCAGATCTGTTAATGAAGGAACATTTCAGTAGTTGAGCTGATCAGCTCAAAACCAAGACGAAGCTCCTGACAGTTCATCTTCTTGCTTACTTAAGCATGGCTGAGTCATGCCTACAGTGAACACAGCACTTACTTGAACTTTTATTTATTCATTCATTCATTCATTCACTGTTAGGGTGTACGTGTGAGGGGCTCGAGTGAGTGCAATTTACTGTCGTGTAGGTGCCATCATCCCTGACTTCTGAGGTAAGCTGAGATCGAAATTGTTTCACACAAATACTTATTTCTCGTCGTTGTTCATTCATAACACTGGACTTCTCAGAACTCATTCGGATTATTTTCATTGCAAAGACGGACAAAGAGGACAGCTGAGAGACAGGAGAAAAGTGGTTTTATAATTAATTCAACGTTTATATTTACAAATTTTTAATAGGATTGACTATATGAGCTGGAAAAGATCAGTTTTAATTGGGGCACTCAGCCCTCTCTCAACTTTAACTTGCTCTTCCCCAGTGCATTATTAAAGAATTTGCCAGCAAAGGTAAGATCATGGTCAACCTACACTTGCTGCTCGGCAGTGTGTTTTGATCTGATGTGCTGACAGAAGTCCTGCCCGTACCCAGTTGGGTTGGCCCATGGACTTTCCAAGCTCAGAAAAGTACATTTTAATTGTAATGCCCCCACATCAGGAGCACATTTGCTAGCATTCCTCATTCAGAGCTTCCCTCTGCAGTGCTCCTCCCTGACTCTTTTTTTTTAATGACTAGGGAAGACGCACATTGAATTTAACTAGGGGGAAGTGATGGCTGGGAACAAACTCTTGCAAAAGGTAAGCAGCTGCTTAGTATTCAGGAGCAAGCAGAGCACTTCAGCTTCTGCAAACAGCTCATGTGGGATCTACTTTTACTTGGCCTTTCCAACCATGCAGCTCCTTCCTGAAGCTGCAGCCGTAGCTGAGGAACTAAGCAGACGTCAGTCAAGACAACAGGGCGCGATCCTGTGCCAAGCCAGTCAGGTGAATGAGGTGGTCTGCTTTAGCACTGGAAAAATTGGGATGGGATTGTCGTGGTGACTGAGCACATCATAGAGAGGTGTCTTTGTTTCCATGCCCCGCTGTTTGTTGTGAGAAATCACCGCCATGGTAGTTCTTGCTGAATTGCAGGATGCTGCAGGGAGGGGGCTGCTGTTTGGGATGCTCAGGGTGGGTGGTTGTGAGGGTGCACCATCAGGCCAGCGTCTGGCTGTACACGGGCTCAACTGCCAACTCACTCACAGCAGCACATCGTTTCCACTGCGCCTTGTTATCACAAGCCTCGCAGCCAAGGGAAACATCAGGGGCGAGGGAAGTTTCTAGTGTCTGTCTTTCTGTCTCCCCACTGTGTCTGCCCCTCTGTTTCAAGGGAGTCTGCGGGCTGTTGGCTCCTGCTGCTCATGCTGAGGTTAACTTGCTTCCTAAAGCGAGCCAGCGTAAATGTTGTGGGTCTGTTTGCAAGCCGACCCTCTGCCGCTGTGTACAAGCAGGCTTTTTGTACCCGAATCAGCTCCCAATTACTGTACATAAACCATAATCTTCGGTGAGAGCACTGTAGTTTTCCATTTTGCTGCTAATTGGATGATACACTTGCAACAGTCTTTGTTAACGTGGCTAGTGCTGGGCAGGGAACAGTGATGGAAGGCTTTTATGTAGAAATCTTGCAAAAATGCAGTGACTGTCCCCATTTGACAGCAATTGAAACCCATTTTCAATTAACTAAATAACAGCCAATTAGCTTGAAGGAAAAAAAAGGGGGAAATTGCTTACTTCACATTCTTTGTTGAAGCAAACGCCAGTCAGAGGAAGGGAGGTTTTTTTCTTTCTCCTGTGAGAAGACAAAATGGCAAAAGACATGCAGAAAATGCACAGTGGTTTTTTTTTTAAAAAGAACGATCTTTTTATCGTGCAGGAATGTTTGAGAAACTAGAAGAGAACATCTTGAGCTCCTGCTACAGTTAATTTCCTTTGATTTTTTAAAATCAAAATTACATTCATTATACAAGCACAATTTTCCTCCTTTTTTTCACGGCACTGTCGGATACTTGAAGCACAAGGGCAGCTCTGCTGAAGCTGGCTGCCTTCGCAAGGGAAGAGCAGCAGACAGCTGGCTGCTGTGCAGTACGATGACATTTGCATTTGCATCACCAGAGCGAGCCCGTCCTCTTTCGTATTTTATGGACTTTCAGGGGTCCATAGGTGAGATGCTGTCAGAACGTGCAGTGCTAAAAGACCTGAAGCACCCAGAGGCCTCGGGAAGCAGCGGAGTGGTGCTGGCAGGACTGGTAGTTTGGTCTTAGATCTTTTTCAGACCCATGTTTCATGTCTGTGTCCTTTTTTTGAATCTGGGCAATAGTCCCAAAAGCTGTTGATTCAGTCAAAACCGTTGCACGGGGAAAGCCAGGCACACCACTGGCTGCAAGAGAAAGGCTCACTCCTGGTCTATTGCTCTTTATTTTAACTATTAGCGTAATAGCATCCCCCCAAAAGATGCAGTGCAATTCAACATGAAGACTAAATCTTGATCCTATAGGCTTTCAGCTGTGGTACAGTCCCACGCAGAGGCTGATGTCTGCCGTGGGTCCCTGACAGCTGGGCTTTCAGCGGATGATACGCTGGGCAGAGAAAGAGCGTAGATTAAACCAGAGAGGCAGCTGCGACAAGCTAACTTAATATTGCTGGGTTAGTAAGAGACAACCACTTACTCACGGCATCTTGGCTTTGAATTTTTATTGCACTTTCCTCACAAGCGGTTCAAGACAGCAGTTAATGCACGAAGGCGTTACGTGGACTCGCTTCTCGCCTGCGGGGCTGGGCCACAGCTGGTCCCTTGGGGCTGCCATCAGGGCTGTGTCCGCCTAATATCCATTAGTTGCATCAATCAATAATTCTTCACTCAGACTTTTTACTCGTTGTTCAAAAAGATTTTATAATGATACTTTGAGCCGCTCACAGCGTCGTTTCACAGGTTGCAAATCGTGTTACTCTTTTGTTAATACTTCCAGGGGCTGTGTTTCCTAATTGGGTGGAGGGTGAGAGGTACGTCGTTTAACCATCGGGAAGGCAATGAGTATCGGGTGCTTTTTCATTAACTCATGTGAGATTCAGCACTGCGGATATTGATCTCTGACTTTCTTACAGGAACATTTTACACCTGAATGCAAGTTCAAAGAATCAGTATTTGAAAACTACTATGTGACGTATTCTTCAATGATCTACAGACAGCAACAGTCTGGACGGGGTTGGTATTTGGGTCTTAACAAAGAAGGAGAAATAATGAAAGGAAATCACGTGAAGAAAAACAAACCTGCAGCACACTTTCTTCCAAAACCATTAAAAGGTAATTGCTTGGGTCCGCTCCGTCTATCTGAACTGACATTACCTTGTGTCAGAGATGTTTCATTGCTGTGCGCACATATTTGAGGGGTCCAGCTACTTACATACAAGAGTACGATGTTCTGTAACGCGCTGTCAATCTAACCGGAGCTGCCTGGTTTTTTTGTTCCTCTGCGTTACCTCTGCAGTTCTCTAATATAACCAAACAAGTATTAGTTTCTTTGTGCCCAAAGTCCACACTGTCTCCATTATAGGTAGTGAAGGCTCGGTCTGGAATGGCCCAAACATCTGCTCACAGGCCGTTAGTGACTTGCTCTACAGCTTGTCGATTCGCGCCTTGTGATACAGGATGTTTGTTTGACTCGTTTTGCCTGGGATAAAGCTCTAATGTGCGGTGCTTATTAAACAGCAATTAATGTAGCATCAACATATGACATCCAAGGTAATAATGCAGGTGGCGTACATACACTGCTGTGTATTAAAAGCCGGGACGTACAGTCATCCCACTTAACTGAAGGATCTGCATCGGGACTGTGGTCAGGCTTGGCTCCCTCTTTGGTCAATGCAGGGAGGGAGATCTCACGCCATGTATGGAGGTGCTCCTTTTCTCCAGAAGAACTAGCTTCCATGTGCTCCTTCCTCAGGAGGAATGAAGCCTTCTACTGCTGGGTTATGCTTTTAGGTAGCCTTTTAAGGCAGTATCATTTTGAAATCAGAGAGGATATTTCAAAGGTGCATCGCCCTGGGTGAATGCTGGACTAGTTGGGTAGCCTGTATTTAGGACTAGGTTGATCCTCGCTTCTAATGTGTGTGAAAACAAAGGAAACAGAAGACTGAAAATCCATTTTTGCACCCACCTACTTAGGCTACATACACAAGTAGTAGGTCAAATCACAGCTGTCAACAGTGCTACTTCACCATTAATAAGGAAATGCTGACTTATATCAGCCTAGGTCTCTCTTGCAGAGTTTTGTAAGTGCAGTGGGTAGGTGGGCGATTTAACTGGGAGAGGGAGGGAGCTGTGGTTTTCCCCTTGTCTTATATGTCACTCCCTTGAAGAGGACCTCAGAGGTTCTTAGGGGGTGTTTGAAATGCAAGAAGCCTCCTTGCCATGTTTCTTTCATTCACTCCTGACACGTTGCATATTGCTGAATGAAAAATCCTCTTTCACAGCCAGACTTTGCACCAGCAGACTGAGTAGCCCATGACATGTGCTGACATGATGCCTCTCTTTTGCTTTGCAGTGGCCATGTACAAAGAGCCTTCCCTCCACGATCTCACAGAGTTCTCAAGATCTGGAAGTGGGACCCCAACAAAGAGCAGAAGTGTTTCAGGAGTGCTAAATGGGGGTAAATCCATGAGCCAAAACGAGTCAACGTAGCCAGGTTCAGGCAAGCCAAGTGCTCTCTAAACAGAACCTTACCTCTGGATGCAGTTGAATTCTTACTAGCAGTCTTTCATCCAAACGTTCAATTGCCCAGGACAAGCCACCGAACTTGCATAGGTCACTCGTTTATCAGCCATTAGATCTACTGGTTGTCAAAGGATATACCCCAATAATGTAGAATATGCTTGTGCATATCACAAGGCACTTGGATAGCCAGCAAACATAACTGCGGAATAAATCTCGGAGAAGAAATGTCCAGCTCTTTCTCTCTCTCTCTTTTTCTCTCTCTCTTTCCCTCTCTCTCCTATGCTTTGTGGAATACGAAACAAAAACATTTCACAGCATTCACTGCTGATAGGAATTTGCTTTCCAACTCAGAAAAAGACCACTTTTGCTCTTCAAAGGAAATTTTAATGCTTGTATGTTTTATAGGGGCAAACGAAAAACAAATACGTAAACTCTGTGGTTTCCTTGGCTTACCGTTTTATATCTAAGGCTTGATAAAAAATGTATCCTTTAATTTGGAATAGTGCAACTTTTTGATTTCTGAACTCCAATGGGTCTTTAAAGCTATGTCTTTAAAAAAAAACAATTAAAAATTCAGGGTTGGAACTGAGAGTTGGTGTCTCAGGCTCAAGCAAACAGTGTTCTTGTGGTTTTAAACACAACAAAATATAAATTTTTATAGATTTGTAGTTTCTGGTAAAGTTCTTGTGCTAACCCCAGTCTGTAGGAATTGACTTGTTTTGTTATCCCAAGTGGAAGTTAGCAGAATGGGATAAAGTTATCCTCCAGCGTAGATTTCTCTTAATTCCATTTTGTGTGTCATGTTAAACTATTGTTGTGGCTTCTTTTCTAAAGACAGAAACTGTGGAATTAAGGTGACTTAATTTTTTTATAAGAAACGTCTTATTTGTAAAAGTCCTTCTTTCACTGTAACGGGCACGTGAATATTGTGTAGGAGGAAGCGTTAGGACAGGTTACCCCTAAACAACATATACTTATACATGCTATTGGAAACAATTGTTTAAAAAAATGTAGTTAGGTTTCCATATAGGTCATCATGTCTGTTGCATGGGAGAAAGTTGGAATATTGGCATAGAGTTGCATGATGTGTAAGATTTTGTGCATTAATCATCGTTGGATTCTGTGCTCCAAAACTGACATAGTTCTGTACAGGCAGTTTTCTGCCTTGTACAAAAGAGTTGTTTATTATTTGTTGTATACACGACCATGCACTGAATAAACTATTTATATTAAGATGTACTTTTTAAAAAAAAGCTTGTTTGATTATATGATGTACATCCATGAGTAATTTCAAGGGAAAGGGTTGGCAGTTCAATTATAAAGTTATAAACTGTAACTGATGTTCGAAGTCTTTCTACGTGATGGGTTATTCCCCTGTAATGCCACACACTGTACAAATGAGAACATGTTCTTTCTTTTGGATATTGTTAGAACTGGTCTTATACGCCCAGCCGAGATACTCAAAACATAGTGATGATTAAGTGCCACAAAGCCTTGGTAACGGCCCCTCTGCCGTGCGCTGCCGGAGCCCCAGTGAATTGCACTCCTCTGCTTTGAGCTCCTCCAGCTTCTCCTTGTCTGACCTCCCTGGTAGACTTCCCTTAGTGCAGCCGCGTAGCGCTACCTCGCAGCACGCCTCCCCAGAGCCCTCGGGACAGGGGGTCCCAAAGAGATCCAGTAAGTCAAGCACCGCTTGTGCCAAAGTGGCACACTGAGGATGCTCGGCGTTGGCTGCGCATCGCTGCGCGTACCCTTGAGGGCCAGCTTCATCTGGTCTGGAGGAAAAAGGCTCCCATGCCTCCTGCCTTTGTGCACATGTTCTGGAGAGAAACCATCCTTCTCTCCTGCCTTTTCTCTCTGCAAACACCAGTGAGAATTTTTCTCATCTACAACACCCAGGCAGACCTGACAGGTGAGCTTCACTCATCCAGGCATTCCGAGAAGTCCTAGGAGGACCAGATTTTCATCTTGGGTGACTAAAGAATGAGTGCTGGAAGGGAGTAATGGAAATGGGGACAAAAATTACCTAACATTTATACCTACCTATACATGTTAGCCTGAGATTAAGACCGGGCATTCTGCTGTCTGCTCTGCGTGCATCCTGCTTGACCAAGCTGGAATTAGACCTCAGACCAGGCTGGGACAATGTGGGGTTTTCTTAAGGTTGCAGCTAAGAAAGGAGGAAGGAAGATTATGTTTCAGATCAACCCCCCTGATTTGTGGTTTCATGGCAAATAGTGGGCAAAGGGCTCTGGCTTGCTGAGCTCCCATATGGGGAGCAACACCTCAAGGTGTTGTCCTCCCCAAACACCCCCATCTTGCTGTCGTTTGGAGGGCCTGGGGGTCCTCAGCTTGCTCTGTTCCACAGGGTGAAGAAGGTGGGAGCACAACCAATGCCATAGAAATCTTTAAAAATTGAAATGTGGCCACGATTGCTCCAGAGGTTTTGATAACTCTGGTTCTGGAGCATCTGTCCCCTTCAAGTCAGTGCGGTATGCCCTTGTAGAACATTTCTCTTAACCAACCCAACCCCAAACATCAAACTTATTGGGGTCCACGTTCCAAAAAAGGAGTCCGAGTGCCTTAGGAACATAAAACCTGATTTAAAAAATAGGCATATTTGAGGCAAAGCTAGTTCAACGCTGAACATCATCTATCCTGAAGGTAATCGGAGGTCTGCTGCTTTGCTTTACAGCTGCAATCTTACTGTTATTGCCCATACCCAGCACCTCCAACCTTGAAAGCCATCTGCAGTGAAAGGAAAATGCTCATCTCACAAATTGTCCCTTCTGAGGTCTGTAGTCTGACCCACCTTTCCTATTGACATGGGCATCAGCTGTGAGCATCCACTGCCAAGTCCCTAGTTTCAAATGTTTCTAATATACCACGTTAACGAAGGCCACTCTTGGATTGAGATGAGGTATATGGTGATAGATGAGCCACGAAGAGCTGTTTCTGATAATTATGTTATATTTCTGACAAACCTGTTTCAACAATAGTTTTCCTTCAGATTATTGTGGACTGAAAGGGCAATACTCTTGATAAGAGTCCTGAGAGTAAACTATGTAAACTGATGTAAACTGTGAGCAGAGTCGGGGATTATACCCAGGGTTTTACTTGTAGTCTCTGGAGCCAAAGGCTGGGATTTAATAAAGAGAAATAAGAGTTAAATGTGCCTTTGCAGACAGTGAAGTGAGGGTGATACTGTGACCCAGCCAGCAAAGTCACAAGGTAGACAAGAATGTGGCTTCCGCAGAGGACCAGATTAAGGAGCCTGGCTCCAGAGTATTTATTTATCCTTCAGCACCCATAAATTTCAAAGGTAAACAGATGACTCCTGGGTAATACCTTCCCTTAAGGAATCTGCTAGATGTTGGGAAACTGTCCATCTGGGTTGTTGTCTGTGACTAGAAAACTTATCGCCACTGCTCAGCCCACTGTGCTCTGCCACACGTACAGAGGCAGAGATCAGTAAGATGCACGCTTGGAATTAGGACAAAGCCCAGGGACTGGTACAAAACCAAGCCACTACCCATCTGCAGAAGGCTTGGTCTCAGGCCCTTCTGTTACTGCCAGTGCAATGGCTGATGGCGCTCTGCGCAGCATGCCACGGGGCTGGAGTTGGCTCAGGAGGGGCAGAACCAGCACAGCAGCTTTCTGCCGCACCTGGGCTTCTCTTGGCAAAGCCCTGCGCCACCGCAGGGGTTGTGCCGAGACCTTACGGAAGGCTGACAGATACTACCTGCCAACCCAAGAGAAAAAAGTCACCCATGAAATTGGGAGGAATACTGCGAGGAGACAACTATTATGAGGTGAAATTGCTGCCTTTTTGTGTCCCACCTGTCAGAGCTGCTTTCTCGGAGGTCTTGGCAGGGGGCTCAGGCATTGACTGCTTAGCTTTGTTCTGGGATGAGGGAGGGTGAGAAGAGCTCTTCTCTGTATCACAGAGATCTTTCTTTTTTCTTTTCCTTTTTTCTTTTCATTTACCTCATGCTACCTCATAGCATGGTTGTATCTCCGTAGCCACTTGCTCAGCCATGTTCATCGCTGGCACGATGGAAGACAATTCCCTGCTTGGGGAAAATATCTCCAAGTTATCCCAGGGAAGAACAGTGCCCCTTCTGGAGCACCGTCTGGTGTCCCCACCACTGGATTCCATCCCACGGGCCAGGTTTTCCAGTGGCATAAAGACGGTGTAACAAGCTCAGGGATGCTGTGGTCTGCCAGGCCTCTCCCCAGCTGAGCACCAGCACGAGAGCCAGGTCTGGCAGAGCTCTGCTGTGTCTTGAGTATCTCTGCACGGAGACCAGAGCCAGCTCTAACGGGTTGAAATGTCTCCCTGACATATCCATGACCAGGACACTTTTGCAGGACAGAATCTGTACGTAACAACCTCCTATCTTCTAATAAATAACTCTCTTTAAACCAGTCTCCCTCTTGTCTGGGCTCTGATTTTTATCACTGCAGATGTTTAAGGGCTCTCCACCCCACTGCGGGTGCACTACACCATTGCTTAGCCTCCCTTGGGTTAAAGACCCTTCTGAATTAACATTGTCCTTTTCCTATGTCTTCCTGAACCAGAGAGGGGCAACTTGAGAGGTCAAGCCAAGACCATCACAGATGGATTGATCCTTCAGTTTGCTGTAGCTTCGACATGGTTCATGGAGGACACAGAAAGTGGAATGCGTTTTACCAGCTCAGGGAATGGCTACTCTAAATATTGGAGCTCAGTTTCCTACATGATCTAAGACCAAGACAAAAACCACCCTGGTTTTGTCTGACTTTGGCTCTGCAAAAATGATGTAAAAGAATAGTAGAAAGCCTATTGAAAGTAAATTGATTTCTTAGGAAAAGCCCTACTGTGCAATTTACCCTGAATACATCAGCTTTGGGCTTTTTTCAGCTCTTTTTGGGGTTAACAACTTAAAATTCCCAGTTCACGGGGTATATTTTTAACAGTGCATGAGCAGAGCTGTAGGGCTCTGCCCTTTCCTGGCAGGCTGACACTGAGGGTCATGTCTTTTGGAGAGCAGCGTCCTGAAACAAGCTGGGTTTGCTGGCGCCTGATGGCTTTCATTGCTGATGTGCTCCAGTAGCAGAGCTTACCCTGCCTTGGGAACATGCCATGCCAGTTTGGGGGTACTCCGTCAGCCTGCCCTTCTGCAGCTCCTCTCACAGGGAAGTTTAAATATTAAAAGCAAACGCAAATTTGAAACAAGTTTCACATTAATCAGAGAAATTGAAGTAATAAATTATTCCACCTCATCAGGAACTGGAAGACAGTTTATAGGGTTCCCTTCAAAGACCATTATTAATGATTTGGAAGTTAAGATCCTTAAATATCACATACAGAAAATTACTTTCAAGCACCCGTAAGCCCGATTTTTTTCCCCACATATGTTTGGCATGTCTCACCTGAATTCAACAACTGGAGGGGCAGGATGAATGCTTTCAGCTCCCATGGGTTTCTCAGCATGGCACATTGTCTGTCACACTCCTTTTCTGAGCTTGTCCCCTTGCCGAGGACAGGGTCACGGGTCCACTCTCAACCAAGGGCCACCACATCAGTCTATGGAGGAGGAGTTGTGCCTGTCCTGGCATTTGTAGCGCACAGAGCTTGTTGCGTTGGTGAGATGTTGATCAGGGCTGTCAATGGCATATTTGGGGGGACACACACACAGAGCAGACTGTCAGCTCTCTGTCTTTGCTCCTACATGGAGACTTCTCAACTCAGAGCACGCCCCCAGGGGAGCCTGGGGTGAGTTCAGGGGCTTTGCAATGAAAAGAACTGCTCAGGCACGGGTGGCAAAATGCTGCTGCTTGTGACTGAACGGCTGCGGCAGCAGCAGCGCGGGGAGGACCATGGCTGGTGCCTGTTTAATTCATTAGTGAATAGACCTCAAAGCTCAGAAAAGTAATTTGTCATGATTTGTCACCCACACCTGAAAGAAAACTAAGTCTCAAAAAAAAAAAAAAAAGCCCTATCCAGCTGGGGTGAGCGGATCGTTCTTTTGCCCTTCCTTTGCATACTGACTTAATTCAATTACTGGACCTGGTTACACAAAGCAGGGCCCTGCACTTGGGATGGGGGCACAGACTCCATTGTCCAAGCCTTTGCAGCAGGGAAGTTTCAGAGCTCGTTCCAGTGTTTTCAAACAATTCTGTATACATTTTGAAGACAACCATAGCAAGGTCTGAGCCAAAGTCAGAGAAAATTGTCCTCTCTTTCCTACTGTAAGCTCAGGATGAGCCCTACAAACAACACCTCAGGGAGGCAAATCTGTGGAAGGAACGGTTTTGAGCCACCCCCTCAAGGGGAACAGGAGAAAGAAAAGGTAGAAAAGAGTTTGCACAAGTTAGTTAGAGTTGAGCTCAGAAACCCTCCAAAAGGCATTTGGGGCATCCCTGGTGCTGCCCACACACATGCTCCGGGGAAGGGGTAATGGGAATAAAAATGCCAGGTGGAGAATGACTCCTGTTCAGGGGTATTTCTGGTGACAGTGACGTCACTGCATGTTCTTCCAGGTCACTGTTAGGTCTACCAAAGATGAAGTAGAAGTTTCACTTTGCTTAAGATGAAAAGGACAAGGCCAATAAAGGGAGCTGAAGGAGGGATGGAGCCTCGATCAGAGAGTGGGATGCATTCTCCATGAGAGGCAACAAAACTGACACTCATTGAGTTTAGCAGCACTCAGTTCACACCTTAACCCACAACCAGCACAGTTCAGACTCCTCTGCCGTGGCTGTCTCAAGGCCTGATCCTATTCTCAGCTGCAGAATACACCGCAGACTCCAGAATGTCTGGAGTCCCATGCTGATTTGAAGAACCTTTATCTAGACCAGTGATTCACCCTATTGCTGAAGGACCTCAGACATTACCTCATGCATAAGTATGCTACAGTGTTAATCTATGAAATATTTTTAGATAACAAAATTAACCGGTTCAAAACTTAATTAATCCTATTTCCTTCCCAAATGGTTTCCTTCAAATGGTACTTGAAATAGTTTTACTTTCCCCCATTGTGTGTCTAATGCACTGATGAGCTTTTCCTTCTGAGCTTCTCCTTATTTTAATTGTCTGCTCATCCAACCATCCCTACTGATAATGAAGCAAGTTAATAATATAGAATGATCTTTAAAAATTAAACTTCTTTCCTTGTTAAGCAAAAGCAGAACTTTTGTTGTTGTTTAAAGGGGTGTTTTTTTAACTTTTTCATTTAAAAGAACAATTACTGCCTTAGGAACACACCTGCTACAGAGATGTTGGTGAAAATATTAGTTTGCATTAAATAATACAAAGGGTTTGTATTAGATAATGTAATGAGGTTTTCTAGGGAGTTTCAATCCGTGGATCTTATGATTGCTTAATCAGGGTAGACTGAACAAAACAAAGAGAAAGCAAAGGAAATGATAAACCACTCAGGAATATGGATGCTGCTCTTACCAGCTAGTGTCCTCTTCTGCTTGGATGATCCCTAAGGCTCTACCTATGAACACATCACCAGTCTCACCTTCCTGGTCCTGTGGTATCCTATTTTTCACACTTAATCAACATTCCAGTTGCACAATGTGGAGCCCAGGCACGTGTCAGCCTCCCGGGACAGGTCCACGGCACCCCTGCTGTCTTGCAAAAACAGTGTCTCATCAGTGTTTCCCCACTGGCGATCACTTGCCGAGGGTCCTTCTCCTCTTCAGTGGGGCCCCCCACAACATGCACAGTGCAGAGCAGGGGACCGTACCTGCCCGCTTACACATCTGGCTCCAGGAGAGCTTTGGCAGCTGCTCACCCACAGCAGAGCCATCCCCCAGCACATCTTTCTGTGGCATGTCACTGAGCCAATCTTCAATCATTTTCATTTTCAGCAGAGACAAAGGCAGAATTCTTCCATCATGCTCCACATCAGACAGACAGCAGCCCACTCGGAGTTTGAATTCTGCCAGGGAGGAAAATGTCTGCACACAAGCACATTGAAAACTATGACATACACACATACAAACACATGTGAAAGATACATATATTCATACACACACACACATATATATACAGACACACATCTAAATACATACATATATGTTTTTATATATATATTATAGATAGATAGATAGATGATAGATAGGTAGGTAGGTAGATAGGTAGATGATAGGTAGGTAGATAGATAGATAGATAGATAGATAGAGATAGATAGATAGATAGATAGATAGATAGATAGATAGATAGATAGATAGATAGATAGATAGATAGATAGATAGATGTATACATAGCTGCTCATGTTTGTTACCAGCAAGTTCAAGGAATGCCTCGTGATGGGAAGCAGATTTAGAACACGCATCAAGCCACCTTGCTGAGGCAGTAACCTGGAAAATGTTTAGGAGATGAAAACCTGGCTAGCCTCGTTCATACAAGCACTTCGACAAGCCCCACATTCCCCTTGGTGCTGGCTGACCCACCTTGTACAGCGAGCGAGAAGGGACTGACACTTGGCTAGGAGTCTTACTTCTAGATCAAAATTTGAAGTAGGAAAGTCTTTGATCATTCAGGGTGAAGCGCAATGGTGAAGAATTGTTCAGCAATTGCACAAAAGAGGAAAAGCAGACTCCAGTCCCTCGACCTTCAGAGCAACAGGGGGGGAGGCAGCTGCTAAAGTTTCACAAAAAGCTGCACAAGGATCTCAAGTCTTTGAAAGCTGCCATGGAAATGAAGAAGGGTTTAAGCAGCTGACAAAGATGGTAGAATTGGATAGAGCTTGCCAGGAAAGATGAGACAGGAGCGGGGGGAAAGGTTAATCACCAGCAGAGTTAAAAGAAATTACAAGTTTACGTGCAAAAAAGTGCTGGGAATAGGGAGTAGGCCTAGGAATAACCGCTGAGTGGGATGGTATTGATGATGACTCAAAAGAAGTTATTGAGTTGGGCTGCCTACAGAACCAGGCGTTCGTCTTTTAGTACCAAAAGTGTTCATTAAATGCCAATAAAACTTCCAGCCATCTGGGTCCGAACCACCGAAGCCGCTCTCTGCTCTGATTGCCCAGAGCACAGGATAAGCCACCTCCTTGCCCTCCTGCAAAATGTCTCAGAGAGGAAAAAGAACTGTAGTTAAGGAAAGGTCAACCAACATGAATGAGCACATCAAGCCTCAGCCTATTCCATCCCAGAACCGCCAGGCTCAGGGTGAGTGGCTGAGCAGCAGCAACTTTAACCAGTTTTATTTATTGGCCAAACCTTGGGCTAAAACCATGTTACTGCTCTATAACCAGGAGGAATAAAATTGATTTGGAAGCTACATTTGTAGTCAGGTGGTTTGTGTAAGTTCACACATGCAATGGATAACAGCGCTCTGTGTCCAGGCGGACTTCAGGCTATCGCTGTGAATTTACCAGCAGAATCAACTAGAAGTTCAGCAGCATGTACATTCCCCTGGACCATAAATACTCTTCGAACAAAACTATCATAATCCAAATAGCTCAAGTATCACCTGCCCTTCTTAAAAGTGAATGTCATACTATAAAATAAAGTGATGCATGCCTAAACGTGCATGAAAGAGAGCACGAGAAAAGAGGAAAAGACAGACATTGCAGGCATGAAAAACTATTGCACATAAACAACTTCAAAAGCTCTTCTTCCTAATTTAAAAAAAAAAAAAAAAAAAAGGTGAACTGCCATGTGAAACACTCGAACTGCAGATGAGAAGTGCCTGGACAACGTGGCCCTGCCTTGCTGCACTGCATGTGCCAAGAGAGAATGAGGATGATAAAGAGACAAGGAAGTTTGTCCCTTTCTGGAAAGCCTGGGGAACAGCTATAGAATACCCATTTTCTCCTTGCTATATAATAGCGCACCTCGGGGATGAATGAGGCTGGAAGTCGACTGTGCACAGCTTGGAGCACCGAGGTTGGGCAATGGATCTGACGGCCATGGTCTAGTCTGGCTCGACTGTCTGAGAAAGGGGTTTATTTGGCTCAGCATACCTGGAATTACACCTAACTCTGGTCAGAGAGATTAGTCTTTTGCCTGCCTAAAACCAGCATGAAATGTAGCGTAGTAAAACACACATTATATTGTTCCCAGCTCTCCCACTAAAGTCAGAAAATGAACCAGCCACTGACTTGGAGGAAAAAGCCTGCGCTGTTCCTCATGTGTGTTAACCTTTACAGTTATTTAGGCATTCAGCACCAGCAGCCACAGAGGACGGTAGTGTGAAATTCCTCACAAGAACCCAGCCTTCAGCCTCAACAGCTGAGCGTTTATTTGAACAGGACCTTGATTTGTTCTGATGAAGGTAGCTGTCAAATCACTCAGGGAGCCGTGCTTTGTAAGTAACCATGATATTTAAACCCCACAACCTTTTAAAAAGTGTAAGATCTGGCTTAAAGGGCAGCCTTCCTGAAATAAATGACTCTGAAACCTCTTAGGTCAGACTTTTTTTTTTTTTTAAATCCATAATGTACAGACTTCATATTATTTCACTATGAGAAGATTAATCATTAATATCTGGCAATTGATTTGCAAGCTACATTTATTTATGATGTGTTTGTACAGCACCATGCACACCCTTATCTATTATCCAGATCCCAAGGAGTTACTTAGTGCAAATCAATCAATGCAATTTATCGATTAAGCTATATAAATACTCTTGGAACTTGGACAAGTGAAAGCTTCTGCAGTCATTCTCAGGTCTCTTGTTTATGGCCCGCGAGCTGGTGAATTATGGTCTAAAGGAAGCCAAGGAGGCTGGTGAGCTGAACCCAGACCCTGCAGCGGGTTCCTGTGGCTGCCCGTGCACTCCTGCGTGGTACAAGTGCTCATTTGCATCACCGGCGCATGCTGCAGTCTGAGGGAGAGAAGGAGCGGGGTGATTTTCTCCTCTTTGGACCAGGCTGCAGGATCTCTGCACAGCAATGCTGGACTCCTTTAGTGATGGATGTGGCAACCAGTAACAGGCTGCAGTCTGTGAACTGGTGCCTGAACAGATGCAGAGCAAACAGATGGCAAGAAAGCACCCACAAAGTCACATCGCTGTTTTCCCTCAGCTGCTTGCCTTAAAATCCCCCTTGTCGTCAGGCCTGGCCGAGTCCCGGCCAAGAAGGCGTTGCATGTATCCTGCCATCTCCCTCCCTTCGCTTCCATCTGGCTGCTCTTTCTTGTCTCGTGCCCTGGAAGCGCTTTGGGCAGCCGCTCTGGTCAGGCAGCAGCTGGGCGCTGCAGTCCCACCGTGCCCGTGCCCAAAGACACAGTGGCACTAAAGCAAGAGAGTAAATCGTGTGTGCCTGGAGATACCAGCTCCTGAGCATCTCAAGTTGAACATCCCAAATTAATTGACATTCTTGACTGAATCTTTCTGTGTCTCTGTTCCTTATCTCTAAAGTGATGGCGCTTCTCCCCTGCCTTACTGGGCTTCACAGAGACAAATTAATTAATAGTTAGCATGTGAAATAAACAAACATGACTGGAGTAATGAGTGTCACGGAAAAAACCCAGGCACCAACAGTATTTCATCTTTACAGCGAGGCGGAGCAGCATGCAGTAAACAAGGGCTGGGGCCACACACAGAATGATGGGAAGAAAACAGATTTTTGAGTTGCTGCCCACTGGTTTGCATCCGGCAGTCTGCTCAGCGACTGAAGCCGGGGAAAACCAGCACTTGGTCATACAACGAGCCATCGCTGGAAGCCCGGGGAAGGGGCTGCAATTCAGGATAAGCCTTTTCCCGCTCCTCGCACACTAGACTTTGCAGTTTGAACGCTGTCATATAAACTTGTCTGTTGGCTTATGTAATTTCATAGAAATCTAACAAAGTTTATTAAGCTTATCTGCTCTATCGCAGCTGCGTGCGGGACCGGGTCCTTTGGAAGTGCATTCGTTAACTGTGCGATGGTTCAAATTATCCTGACAAATGCAAAACAAAGATCTTACATAATTCACTGCATCTGGCAAAGATAAAATTTTACATGTCATAACAACACGTATCAAAAGAATTATGTAAAACTTACCCATAATTTAAAATGTCACTGGAATTGCTCCATAATTAGGGCAAGGTCTTTAAAAGGCTCCCTGCGGAAGCTGAAACCGCCGTGACAGAGACTCAGCTAAATGCATATAGGTAAAATACAGGAAATTGTACTTGCATCGTATGGTGGAACCACTGCCAATGGCATCTGTGCCCAGCACCACCAGATGAGCTGGAGGTGGCCTCCACACCCGGCACAGATGCTTTTGCTGAACACCTGGACGTGCCCTGTAGATCATGGCTTCTTTTAAAGGCAGAGGGTATTGCGCACTGAATCTGCAGCTTAAAGACAAGCTTTGGATGCCCTATGACTTCACAGCACATCGTGGTCCTTCCAGCCTGTCTCCCATGTCAGACCAATGTGATGGGTCATGCTGGGGGTCAGGGGGAGGCCACGTGCTACAAAAATCGGTGGGACCTAGAAATGTCTTATCCTTCATTAACTTGTGTGTTCAGCAGAGTTTTACAGGAATTGAAGAAAAGAAGTGGATAGCAGGGAACAACTTAGTGACATCTAACATCAAAGAGCAAAGAGAGTTATTATTTAGACCTGCCAAATCTCTGCCGTACCCAAAGGGAGAGAGCAGACATGACCTACTTGTAGAATTAAGAATTCACCAGGAAATGGGTTTTAGGATTCAGGACACAGTTCACCCTCTAAATCCAGGTTTTTGTTGTGAAAACCCAGCATTGGCTCATGACTGGGCTTGAAATGCTGCTTCATTATTTGCCCTAAAAACACTCTCCTCCTGCCCCGACTTCTGGCAGCTCTCCAGTTGCACCCAGTCACTTCACGGGGAGTTGCAGACGATGCTGAGCTGCAGCAAAAGGCTCTCGTACAGTCAGGGGCTCCGGCCCCAGAGCAGCAGCTCACACATGGCTCAGTGCAGCTAATGCACCTTTCCAAGAAACTGGGCAAAAAAACCAAATCTGCTTTTCCAAGCACAGCAAGTGGTGGTATGTTGTTGCATACACTGTAAGAAATGGGGCTGAGATGTGGGAAGTTGGAGGGAAGGAATCGGGGATGGGGCAGTCTGGGTGAGGAGGTGGCTGGAGCTACCAGGAGCTGCAGAGGTGATGTGCCTGCCCCACACTCTCCCCCAGCTACCTGAACAGAACTGGGCAAGAACCAGTGAAGAGACAGAAGCCTTCAGTTTGCAAGTGCAAAACTCTAATTTAGTCTCGCAGGTGCAAAATTTAGACTTGTGCAGCAAAACCTTTTGCTCTGCTTGTGTGGGTGGATTTCTGTCCTCCCTAGTGAGTCTTTTTCCACGTCGCACGTGCAAAATGCGACATCCTTGCAGGACCATCACGGCCGGAGAGCGGCAGCTCTGCAGTGGGTATGTGGGAGCACCAATTAGGCACAGGGCACTAGGGCGGCCAGTGGTGAGCATTTGAGGGGTCTGTTCAAGCACAACGCCAAACTCTGGGCTGACGTGACAACTTTCTTACATTATATTCCTTCCTCTGTGTGCAAATGAACAAGGGAATATTCATCCATCTATGAAGAGGGCCTGACCCCAAGCACCTGAACAGCACTAGTCTGGGGTGAACAAAGGACAAAGTGCTCAGCCCACAGCCCTGTTTTCTCCTTCTCCCCTCAGGAAAGCGCAGATTTGAAGGGATGGGCTTTCTCTGGGCTGGAGAACAAAGCGGGGCAGCGTCACTGATAGCATCAAACCCAGAGGGACTCCTGCAGACAAAGCAAGCTTGAAGCAGAAGGGAACAAAAGGGGAACGTCTCACTGTGGAAGGGCATCAGGACTAACTATGGCTGATGGAGAGCTGCCCAGAGAGGGAAAAGACTGCTCTGGTGGTGCCTAGGAAGGGGCATCCCGGGTACCAAAGAGGCTTTGGAGAGGTTGCTCGGGCTTGGTGCATGGGGGGGCAGGGAAAAGGCTGTTTGACTGATCCGTCTGGCCACGCACATTTGTGCTCCCAGTTTGGAGCTCTTTTTCCAAATTTGAATCTTCTTGCTTCAAGCCGTTAGGTTACCTTAACCCGAAGAAGGGGGTTGTACCCCGGTGTTGGAAAGAAAAAAGAAAGGACAAGGGGGGAAAGTTATATTTACAGAACTGGAAGTCTAGAGACTGTAGTATCTGTCTCAGACCTCGACAACAGTAACATCAGAGCTCTGCTCTCGGATGCAGATGTTAGAAACATCTGTGCATTGCAGGCTGCCCAGAAACCTGAGTGAGGGAAATTTCCAGATATTGCTCATTTTCCCAAAGCTTGCCAGGGCCGGGAGCCAAACACACCAGCCTAATGACAACCTGCTAAGCTTGATTTCTGGCTGCTGCCGGTCCTGCTGCGTTCACTGCACTCCTGCAGTCTCATCACATTTCCTGGATCCCCCCTCCCCAAAGCTATGGCACTGGATAAAAAGAAAATATGAAAACCAGAAGCACCAAAGTAGCAGCTAAAATTCTAGTTCTCAAGACAGAGGAGAAAAGCTGAATAAAACAGTAGTAAATGCATTGCAACACCCAAGCCGATCCTAATTTTATTGTTAAGCTTCTGACTTTCAAGCTTATTTGGCTGGCCTTATGGTTTGGGATTTATAAACCTTGGTATATTAGCATCTTGATTTATGCTAACAGATCACCAAGTTCATTGCACCACTGCATTTGGCCATGGAAAGCCATCCTCTAACCGCAGGCACCATGAGCATCACAATTAAAAATAAACAAATGCCCGTTACAAGCCCCAGAGCTCACAGCTGGGCAGAGCTGAGCTCCGCTCCAAAAGCTGCAGGCACAGGCAATGAGGGAGCAGGGGAAGAGGGCTTGTTCGTGTTCCTGTGGCTATTTACGGAAAAGCAGGCGGTGAGTAAGCCCAACAGAAATCAATAAGGGGTTTCTCCATCAGCTTCAGCAACCGTTGTAGCTGTGGGATTCCCTCCCGCAGGTCCGCTGGCTGCTGCAGGGCTTGGGACCCACATCGCTCCAGGTAACACTGCTTCCTTCTTCCCCGGGGCACCAAGTAAAAGCCTCTGCCATGCCTTTTCTACAGCCTCTGGAGACCACTTACAGCCAGCTGTCACCAGCTGCGTCCTGGAGACACTGGGAAAGGAGATTGTATGTATTTCACGTTGAACTGCTGAAGTCTGTATTTCCTTTGTTCCCGTGCTGTAGCTCACGGCGCCGCGATGCGTGAGGCAGAGGACCAGGCTGGGTGAGTCAGCCACTCCGAGCACCGGGGATGGCGGTTTCCCCAGCAACGGGAGATGGGAGAAGAAGAAGAAGAAAAAAACCCTTCCGAAGAGCTTTTTCCCTATAAACAGGTTCTCGCTCTTGCTCTTCTCAGCGGCTTGCATGCGAACCTGCGCATACACACACTCCTGCCCCTGTGGAAGAAAAGCTTGCTTTGCTTATATCTGTTTGCTGCTTTGCTTAAATGTTTCATTATTTTTGAAGGAAAAATGCAAAGCAGGAATGGGTGTGATCAAAAAAAATCCATCTGAGACCTCCCCATATGTATTTTAAGCAGGGAAAGTGAGAGATGTTGCAATTACTTTTAAATCAAAGGGTAACCTTCAGCAATCCCTTAAAGACATATTCACGACACTGCAAAGAGGTCCCGATTCTGGGCTGTAGCAGACTGGTGACTTATATGAAAGGCAGCAAAAAGAAACATAAGGAGAATTATTCAGACATCTCGTGAATTTTGTATTTGGGGAATATCCCTCTCTAGCCTCAGGGGCTTAGGAACCTATTTCTGACTTTTCCAGAAGACTTAGAAATGCTGGTGGCGATTGCCTTGTTTTCCTCCTTCTGCTCTTCTCTCCTGCCCCAGGAGGAAAACTGCATCTGAAATTCCTTTCCGTCTGCATTAGAATCGACATCCCTCGGTTATCCTCGCTGCATCTAAAAATAGCACAGGGAAATCCGCCTGAGATCAAAGCGATTCATTTACAAAGCACTGCGTGAGGACAGAGCTCCTCGATTCTCATTCCCATCACATCCGCACTCGTCGGATGGCAGGAATCGCACCAGCGCTTTGAAAATGCGGGGATGGCTCCCTGCCTCTCCTCCGCCTCACCCTGCTGGCTCCGAAGAAAAACAAGTGGGAGGAAAATTATTCAGTCAGCGCTTGGGGCCTGGTGGGGACAAGGAGAAATATTTTTTTTCCCTGCATGTGCTGCAGATGATGCTCCCCTTCGGGCTGGGCTTCAGCAGCCCTGTGCACGGTGAAACAGGAGTGGGAAAAGGGGTACAGGCTCAGCATCCAGAGAAAGAAGCATCCTGCCACCTCGCAACATGCCAAAGGGGCCAAGAACATTGAGTGCATGAAATTAGAAACAACAGGTGAGCCCCGCTCCTCCTCTAGCAGCCAGCCTGCCCTGGGAGGTGTGGCAGGACCTGTCCATGCTGCAGGAGGGTGCTGCAAAGCTTTCCTCTGAGATCTTCATGCAACACACCACTCTGAGGGCTTAATTATGGCTGTTGATTAATTGAGCAACACATAAGCAAGGGAGTTACAGTACAGTACAGTCTTTGAGATAACTAACCCTGTGCTTTTTAATGTAAATCTCAGGATGATTTGGCAATTTATCCAGCAGATCCTGATACTGGGGTACGCCCCGGGAAAAAATCTGAATTTTCTTTCTTGTACATAAAAAGGTTTATTATCAGTAAAGTTCTGCAGAAAAAAGTTACAGTGTATATATATATGTATAATTATAGTAAGTCAGTCACTTTTAGAGGCTCATAAAGTAGAAGACGAAGTAGAACAGCTGCTGTTCGTTCTCACATAAAAAAAAGTAAAGCCATCATTTTCAGCCAGCGCCGTGATTTCTGAACCCTCAGGGGGAGCATTACCTGAAGGTCCATACTTCCCCAAAAGTGCGGTGCAGGGCTTTCATCCGTGCAGGGCTTTCATCCGTGCAGGGCTTCTCCTTCTGAGGAATGGCAGAGGTGGTTTCACGCGGCTCTGGCTCAGGGCATGTGGTGCGGTGGCGTGGTTGACCTCCCTCCTGACATGCTGCCCAGGCTTGCAGATGATCTTTGGCCATCAAATATAATTATTGGGATAGTAAACAGTTCATCATAAAGTTGAAATAAAAATTACCTGAGTTTTTTCAGTTTTACCAACAACATCTTTCAGCTGGGCAAAATATTCAATCAATATTTTGTTTCTCAACTATAGCTCCTTCTTTTTTGCCTTGTGAATTAAATCCTGAAACTTCACTATTCATAAATGTAAGAAGTCACTTCCCAGTTTACATTAATAAGCAGCCAAAAACTATCCTTGCAAATCCTTCAGCTATCGATCCTGGTGTTTGCTGAGTCCAGCAAGCCGCTGTGTGTGCTGTCCAGCCCATCAACTGGACCGCACTGCAGAGGCCGTGCTCCTCAGCTGGACAGCCACAGCCCACCGAGGATTTTGAGATGACCAAGCAAGCAATTCTCAGACACATCCGTTGATCCGGGTGTCTCCCCCATATAACACCCACATGTTTTCCTCTGCCTAACATCCCTGACATCTGTGTTTTATTGCCGTTGGTTGAACCTCTCACATACCCTTTCCTGGGGAGTGGAAAGACAAATACGCACAAGAGTGTTTTTGCAGTATTCCCTCAGGTGATTGCAAATCACTGCTCCCTGCTCAAAACCCCCCAAATCTTAAAAAATATAGATTTATTTCAGCATAAAAACCATCACTATCCTGGTTTTAATTTCTTCTCAGATGCCCGAGGGGCACCATGTTTTGTTGAGGAAACTGCTGCTCATCAGAAGAATATTACAGTGCAACGACAAGGCCATGACAATGCTCAGCACCCGCAGCCCCACGCAGCATTTTCACAGACATTAACCTGCATTATTATTTACATGCCAGAATCTCATCATAGAGAAAGAAATTACAACAGGCTGACCAGGATGCAGGGCTGGGCTGTTGATTGCAAATGCTAATCCTTCTCTCTGAAAAGCAAAGCTGTAGCCATAGCAAAGGGATTTGGGGAAAAAATGACTGGACATAGAAGAACGTGGCGAGCCGGTCAGAGGGCTCTGCTGCAGCTCAGCGTTTCCAGCTCCTGGCAGCACGGGAAGTCCGCCTTTCTGGAGCTGCACAGACAAAAGATTTGGCAGAGACCTCGCTGCCTGCGGTCCCATTTCTGCTTCAAAACACACAAGTAGGAGAGTTTGCTGCCTTGACTGCTATCCCTGGGGCGGCCCCCGGTTGGAGGCTGAATGTAAAAACTGTATGACACAGCCATTCACTTGTTTTATGTGAGCGTTGTCGAGGAAAGCCTAGACAAGAACGAGCGAGATCTCGTGCTTAAAGGCTGGGATGTGGACGGGCTGTGCCTCCAAGTGAGGCAGGGCTCTGAGGGTCAGAGCTCGGGAAATAACCACAGGCATTCATCTCCTCCCATCCCCGACTTAGGCTCCCACTGCCTTTTATAGTTTAACACGTATTTATGTGGATTTATTACCAACCTGCTTGAGACATCTGAGAGATCATACTCAGGAAACCCCTTTCAGTAAATAATTCCTTCTATAGAATTTTCCTGGCAATGAGGTAGAGGGTCCAACTAATTAAATGAAAATGTGAGGTGTATTTTTAGACAGCCTAAGCTGGTATCGGTTTGTAATTAGAACATCAATGAAGAGCTGCGGGCAGGACTGGTGACTGAGTCATGGTTTAAAAGGTCTGAAGAAAGTTTAGGTGTTTTTTTCAGATCCTCCTCTATTAGCACTGCAAATGCCACACACTTTCATACCTTTGACAGTGAGATTTTATCTTGTCCCAGAGCAGACCTTAGCTGCACCGGCTGCAAACCGCCTTTCAATTGCAAAGAGCGTGTGCAAACAAGCCCTAATTGAGAATGTCAGAGACTCCCAACTGACTTAAATAAAAACATCATCAGACTAGAAACTCAGCACGTCCCTCATCCGCCATAAAAACTGTCACTATGGCATAGGATCCCTTCTTCCCGAACGCACCACAATCACAGGGTCAGGCATGCACCAGCTCCTCGTTGGGTGTTGGGAGGAATGGAGGCACAGAAGGGATGCTCTGCTGGGAGGCTTGTGCACTGGCTGGAGTGGGATTTGTGTCTGCTCCTGTAGACATGGTTAGTCCACCCCTCAGGTGATTTCTTACTTCTCTTGTCCTACGTATGGATGGAGATGGAGCCACAATACCTTTGCAGAGGTAGAGCCCTTCTAGAAATGCGGTAGAAGTTTTACACCAACACATCAGTGAGTGCAAGAATGGATGTTGTTCCAACATCCTTGTTTATTGGTAGAATTCATTATGCTGCCTTTCAAAAATACGATGCTAAAGGCTGGGGAAAATCAATGCTAATAAGAACTAAACTATACAAACATTGAACTGGAGCAAAGGGGTATTTTGCCTTTGATTAAGTCATTACCAACTCCCCTGCAGTATCAAATATTTCTGTCTTAAATCGTTCATAAACAATAGTGTGCCTTGAAATGCATGGACAAAATATATTGTTCCCTCAACAAAGGAAAAACAATCCATAATCCATCTTTGGGACTGCGCTTCTGTTTTCTTTGGTATTTTTGTAGATTATTAGGATGCTACCATCCCTTAGTGCCTGGGACGGAGTAGCAAAACAAATACAGTAGAGGAGGGAATCAATCCTAAACCTGAGAAGGTCACTGAGGAGTGTCCTATTGAGAGTTTAGAATTAAATGCCTCTAAACTAGTCCTGAACCTCCTGATCTCCATTAAAAAAAAAAAAACAAAAAAACCAAGAAATCCAAATTTTGCAACCTGAGTCTGGCAGCAACAGTCTTGTTGACTCTGCATGACCCTTAGTAGCTGTAGATGAAGCACGGAGCCTCTAATGTTCACCCACAAGGGCAGGGACAGAGATGTGCTCCTGTCTCACGTTACTGCTGGTAGAGGAGATCAGAGGAGTTCAGGTCTGCCCTGGTCAGGGCTATGCCTTCTTTTGCTTTCAAGAATTAATATATCAATAAATAAATAAAGTGCGTCTTGGCCCTGGTCGCACTCTGTGGAGCCAAAGAGGATCTTTATGCTGGCACAGCTTTCATCCAGCAATTAAACCAAGGCTGTACTGACCCTGTTCTGACTGGGCATGAACTACTGAATTATAGACCGTCAGAGAGAGCGGTCACATTTCAAATATATCAGTAATACCCGATGGGAAACGGCTGCCCCATCATGCATTGTTAAAGCAGCTCCCTTCAATATTAAATGAAGATCAGCCAGGTTCACTATATTAAAAGCTCGTTTCCTGCTACAAATGCCAGATCTACATCACCACTCGCCTTTCCAGCTGGAATAGGCACGTTGAGAGTCAAAGGGGCAGCTTGCACATGCCGCAGCCATGCCAGTGCCTTGCCATGGCACCGAAGCCTTTACCACCATGATGTACCTCTTGCAGCCAACCAGCTGCTTGCACTGTCCTTTGTGAGGTTTTTGGGGGGAGGCAGGAATTGCTTATGGAAAATTGGGATCTACAGCAAAACCTCTGGCCACCAGCATCTGTTAGAGCCAAGGGCTCTCTGTGCAACCTCTGTTCCAAGCTTAAAATGTATGAACTTCTCTTGTGCGTGGTGAAAAAGGGCCGCAAAGACCTCTGTCACAGAATCATAGAATCGTTTAGGTTGGAAAGGACCTTTACGATCGTCGAGCCCAACTGTTAACCCAGCACTGCCAAGTCTGCCACTAAACCATGTCCCTCAGCACCACATCTACGTGTCTTTTAAATGCCTGCAGGGACGGGGACTCAATCACTTCCCCGCGCAGCCTGTTCCAGGGCTTGACAACCCTTTCAGGGAAGAAAATTTTACAAGTGTCCAGAGGCATCACAGCCAGGAGCCCTCCTGGAAAGGTCTGGGCTGTTGTACAGGTGCTTCTTCCCCCGGAGCAGCCAGCACAAGAAGAAAGGACTCAGCTGCTGCCACCCCCCCTCCCACTGCGGCATCCCCTCTGCTGGCTCCAGCTGCTCCCAGCCACCCTCCACACAAGCAGAGGGATGTGCCAGGACCTGCTGCACGCTGCGGATGGTCCCCAGGGGCCCAGCAGCCCCTCCAGGACTCCAGAGTGGGGTTTGGGGGCAGTTCTGTTCATTACAGCCATTAATGCGCAGAACCAACTCGAGCTTCTGCGCACCCCTCGTCCTTCCTCACCCTCCACCCACACACTCCCATGACGGATCCATTACACGCTCCTGCTCACGCCTGCGTTTTGCAGAGCTCCTTGTAAGAGAGGCAGCTTTTAGCAGGATTTTGCTGTCTCTGGCGTTAGATACCAAGAGGATAAACACCACATGCAGACGTTTTGTGAGTAAACTGCAGAACAAGATTTTCAGTACTACCTCCACGTAATTGTGATTCCTGAATATAGTGATCTCCAGTTTATAAAAAAAAAAATCCACAGGATCAAAATAGGATTTGGCAACAAGTTCGGGCTAAAAATTGGTATTTTGAAATGGGAAAAAAAAAATCTGTTAAAACTTTGTTGCCCTTTGCTAAGAAAAGGACTCAAATTACAGGCAATGTGGATTGAGCAGCAGTGGGCTGCAAAACACAGTAACCAGCCCGCTAACATGCTGGTGGCGATGGCTGTGCCTGCACGGGCACGGGCTGGGCAGGCAGCACCACCCCTGTCTGCGTTTGCCAGGACGGGGCGTGATCAAATGAGGTGGGTGATAAGATGCTCACTGTCACCGAAAGGTTGGTTACCTGGTCCTGGGAGCAGTCAGACCTCGACTACGCGCACCAATATGTGTAAACACAAAATATCTGTATCCGAAATAGCAATTTTTCCTTTAATATAGTAAGAATCTTCGTTAACTCTAAATACAAAATGTGTGCAATTTGTATGTCCAGCTTTAACCTAAGCAGAATCTTTATTAACCATTTCTACCCCTGATCACCGGGTGACCCTTAACAGGGCTGTTGGGATGGCAGCCAAGCGAAAATTCACACTCCTAAGTGCTCTGTCCCACTTCAGATTGCCGAGTGGCAATGCCAGCCAGGCTCCCTGTAGGTGTCAACACCGCACGTCCAATTATAGCTCCCAACCGCCCCGGCGAGGAACAGGCAGATGGCTATCATATGCTTAAAGTATCGTGTCTCCAGTAAAGCACCATTTGTTTGCCCTGTCAAATTAAATATTTTCCTGTTTGATTTTTGTGCGTAAGAGCGAATTGGGAAAACCTGCCGGTGCTGCAGAAACATTCTGCAGCGCCTTGGCAGGGTCCCCGCAGCCAGAGCGGCTCGGGGGGTCCAGCCGCCCAGACGGTCATTAGCAGCATCTGGCTTTTTGGCAACTCCTTTGGGCACCCCGGCTGGCAGCCGCGAATTTGCCGGAGGGGAGATCTCGGTGCTGAATGTGTTAGTGGGATTGCCTTGACCTCCTGCATGACATCTCCATTTGACTGAGCTGCCTGCAGAAGGGGTATTATTTCCTTTCCGGTGTCAGGGCTCACGCTGTTTCAGTCTGCCACCTCCACAAAGGGGGCTTAAAATAAAACCGTAGTAGATATTCCTTTGTGATTAGAGCTAAAATTGTCAGTCCAGATTGACGCAGGTTTGCCTGAGCATTCAGAACAGCTCTTCCTTCCTCTCTATCAATCGCCAGCGAAAAACTTGTAATTACAGATACAGGGGGAAAAGTTCGAAATCTGAAATATTTCAGTGGGGGTCTGAACTCCACTGGAATATCTAGCTGTGGACAAACCCTGGCCAAGAAGTGGCTTGTTTATGTATGATTCCTAAATCCACTGCCCAAACAACTGTATCTGCGCAGCAGATAATGTAGTTCCAGCACTGTGCACCGTGCGCTTCTCGCTCTCTAGAAACTCGGGCTGGAGCCTCCCTGCTTGAGGGGGATGAGAGGCTGAGGGAGGTCTGCGCAAGCCCCAGGAGACCTAGAGGAGGCAAAGCTCATCCATGCCAGATAGATCCAATGGAAGCAGCTGCACTGCTCAGCCAGTGTGTGTTCTGAATGATGTTATTCCCAGCCCTCTGTTTTAAACACATACACAAATTATTGCAATTATAATAAGCCCTGTAAGAAACTGTGATGCTAAAAAAAATCTCTGTACTCTCCTTAAGGCATGCAGTACAGGATGACAAGAAGTTATGTCTACAAAGCTGATCTAATAAGCACGTTTATTGAAACATTTATTGGAAGAACATTTATTGGAAGTTTTTAGAAAGTGCCTAGTTAGAGGAATTTCCTTACAAGAGACTGCTTAATCATTTTACCTTTCACACATCTGTTAAATTGGCAATGTAGTCCAAACCAAAATCATTTTGCTGTAGTTCAGAGTTACCCAGTTTTAATGAGTCTCTGGAGGTACAGGGATGGATTTTGCTGCCAACTACCATTCAGCCTAATATTGCAATGGAAACATCAAACCAGAGGAACTCAGGGTGTCCCTGCTGTCAGACTACTATGTGATAAAGTCAGCACTCACAAAAAGGGAACAAGAGGCCTCAAGGATAGACAAGGGAAGGAAATCCAGCGGTGAGATCCAGACCTACTTTCTTAGCTGAGTTATCAGAATATTTTTTGTTGCTTATTTGAGAACAGGAACATGTGTTCTGTTCAGGATTTTGAAAAATAACACGCTCTGTTCAGACTAGAATAAAAGCCAAAGACAGAGTTCCCTTTCAACCTATATTACTCTGTGATCCTAAGGAATTAAAGAATCAAATTGTAAGTACCTACGGTTTAGGGGAAAGAAGAAGAAAAAAAAAAACCAGCGGACTGCAGTTTGCTAGGACAAAACACCCAGCTCTCTTAACAGCCCTGTGACAAAATCCGGTGCACGGGCGCATGGCCGGTGCAAGGGTGGTTGCCCCAGTAACACTACCATGAAAGCAAGCAGGGGTACAGTGGCGGTGACCCCCTCTGTGCAAAGGAGAATGTCTTAAAGTTATTTTGGGGTCTTTAAAAAGCCACGGGAAAAATTTCTCCTCGTCCGCTAGGAAGGCAAGATACGGCAGCAAAAGCTCTGCCACACAGGCAGTGATCCCAGCTGCAGTCCATGACTGAAGGCACTTAGTAGACAGGTCCGCAAGAAGTTTGCAGCCTCAAGGCATGGTCTCTTCCTCTGCACGTCCTCACTTATTAATAGTTTCTTTCGAGTCATCAGCTGAACAGCTGATATGTGTTAAAAAAAGATCGAAAGCAGCTAAGTATAGGATATGATCGTTCATATTAGCGTGGCCACTTGAACAAGAACCCATCCTTGGGAGGATGAAGTGTAGAGGCCGTATCAAAATCTAATCAAGGAAATACTCTTTTCCTGTTAACGCCCTTCCCCTTGCCCCACTGCCATCTCTGCAAAAAAATTGCTAAATCAGTGGTGAATTTTCAATCAAAAATCAGGGTTCACCTCAGTCACTGATATTTGTGTACTCAAACCACAACACTTTAATGAAGACTTTATTTCTCTCTTTCAAAGGCTCCCATTGAAGCACATGCTTATCTTTAAAAAATGGAAAATCAACAGGATGCAGTAATTAAGAGAGAATTGCAGGCTTACACTTCAAATCTCTAACAGGAAATGGAAGACTAAAGGCAAAATTAACTGAATAATTTCCCAAGCTCAATATAGATTAAATAATTATATCTAATAGAGAGAGTTATCCGTGGATTTTTGCTCAACATCAAGAAACCAGAAAGTCATTAGAGAGAAGAGACTTGAGATAATCAGCTAAAAGCCTTTAGTTGGATTTTGAAAGTTCAGAGGAGAAAGTATGCTAATTTTTTTGAACCTTCAGAAGAACTTCAGAGAGTCCTCTCCTACCAGCCAGAGCTGCGAAATGAAGGCAGGAAACCACACATGCAAACTAGAGAACAAAGGGATGCTAAATCCCTTCTGAAACGGCTGCAAAACAGAGCTGCCCCGTGTCAGGCTTTGGACACAAAGCTCCCACGATGCCTCTCCCCATATCTTCCCCTTCAGTGCCTGCATCTCACATGCTGGCCATGGGTTCTACCCTCCTCCCAGCCTGGGGACCATAAAGTAACAGGACGATGCTCCACGGTCCCTTAAGCAAGAAAATGCTCTAGGTGCAGAGCTGCGCTGAGGAGCCACAATCCTCGGAAAGTACTGCCTTGACCTAGAAGGAGCATTTTTCAGGTACGGTCCTGTCTCCAGACCTGACACCCCAGCCTCCCCAAGCCCAATCTTGTGCACACCCTGGTGTCAAGGATCTCATGAATCAGCAATTGTATCAGCCATGAGGACGACACAGCCGTGCCCTAGACCTGAGACCTGATGCTGCCATGACCGCAGAACACTGGCACAATTGCATCTTCACATCCCGTATTTGAGGTCTGCCCTTTCTACAGAGGAGCTCTTACCTGGCGTTGATTAAAAGCACTCTCTGGCAGAGGACGATGACGCCAACACCAGCTCAGCCTTACAAAACCCACTTACAAAAGAGGAATGAGAGCATCAAGCGCTGTGATAAACTTCATTAATTCTAGTTGGTTGAATGTGTTTAAAGATTGGTTTATTTGGTTAACAAGGAATACCAGATCCAGTCAGCTGCTGTCCATTGCAGGGCACCTGCAAAATTTACTGCCGCTTATGTCACCTTTCATTAAGGATCTCAATTAGCTGATTTGTGAGAGCAATCACAATAAGGCTGCTGAAATCAGTAAGAACATTTCAGAGCAGACAGATAGATTGTGTTCTCTTGCCTAGCTTCCATTTATAGAGGCCAAATGAGGCTATCGCTGGAAAATCTTATAAAGCCTCAGAGCCTCTTTGAATCGAGTTAGAAGCTAAAATTCCCCTCTTAATTTAGCCTCTTGCCTTGCCAGGGTGAGATTGCGATACGTTTCTTAGCATCTTATAAAGGGTTACCATCGAATGAAGTAGTTTTAAGAGATTCTGATTAAACCTATTCATCTCCAATGAGATGGAACAGAATCCAAATCAAATCCTGGGAACAATATAGTTGTGGAAGGCAATATATATCAGGCAAAAATTAGGATCCGTACAGAGCAGCCTGCAAAGTCTGGGGACACACCCAGCAATTGCCCACTTCCGTAGGGTTTAATACATTACAGCAAGGAGAACAAAAGGAAGAAAACCATCAGTATAGAACAAGAGCTTCCTCATCCTCCTCAAATCATGAGGAATACACATTAATTCAGGAATTAATCTCATGCCAACTAAAGCTCTTCACTATAGACAAAATCTTTCTTTCCTGAAACTCCTCGTGTAGCTCCCCCAGCATCATGTAGGACTCAGCGCTGCAATTGGTGGCCTCACAGCAGGTTCATGAGGTGACTGCTGCACTGGGTCGCCCAGCACGCGGCATGTTTGTTTTGCAGCCCTGCGCTGCAGGGACCCTGCATCATCCCTGCTGGCCACCCTGACCTGGCATTTGGCCTCCCCTAACCCAGCCAGGTTCAGAAGCATCATCAAGTGACGAGAGTTTATCAAGTCATCCTTTGCCTTTTAAGCATTCCAGCTTTTCATGAGCACAACTTCTCCCGGGCAAAGGTAGGTCCTGGGCCTTCTCTTGGCTGAATATGTCACGGAGGTCGCACTAAGTCCCAATGACTTGAATTTGCAGGGCTAAAGTGGTGGATTCAGCCAGTTACTACAGGTGGGAAGATGTGCACAACTTGTGTTATGCTTCTGAATCTTAATATTCACAATGAACCATGTTCTATAGTATTCAGAAAGTCTAGCAAGGAGTGGGTCCTTACTGGTTAGTCCCTATGTGAATATAGGATCTGGACAGAATATCAGAAGTACTTTCCCTGATTCCTTTTAATTCTCTATTTACATGTAAATATAATCCCTTACATTTGGAATAATGATATTAATACTAGACAGCCAGTTGGGGTGGGAATACTTGCAGTTGGCAGTTCTGAACTCATTGCAACACTCCTTCAGGCTGAGCCTTCTGCAGTCCAACTACATCATTGTAAATGGCACTTTTCCTAGAACAGCTTCCTTGGCTTCCACGTTGTGAAAAACTGCTGAAGATGGGATAAGAACAGGCTTTCAAAGCATAAAGATCATTCCAGCTACAAATGTTCAGCATCCACGAGAAGAATTCATGAATGAAATGTCATTTCTGTATCCAGGGCTGTATTTCCAGGAAATTACCATTTAGCATGGTGTGCATTTAAGCAGTTTAGCCAGCTTCTGCGGCAAACTCTTACCTCCAGGTTTGCTAACCCATGGTACCATTCATGAGCTTCATTCAAGAGTGGACTTATGCAATCTGACCTTTAACAAGTGAGGTTGAAATTGTCACATGAAGAACGTGAGATTTTGTGTTATGGGCTGGAAATTACACGGGAGGAGAAAAACTTGGGTGTATTCACTGAATAAAGGATGATAAAAGACAGCAGTGTAATTAGAGCACATGAAGCACAGTCATCCAATCATCCCACCACACACAGGGTGGCAAAGCTTCCCCTGAAAAGCCTCGCAGCCCTTCAGTCCTCCTCTGCCAGACTCTGACTGTAATTTTGCTGAGCCCTGCGGCAGTGTGTAGGTGCCTGGTGCACCTTTATCATCATTTATGCCAGACCCAAAGCTAACTGTAGTCAGAGATCAGGTTTGCATGGCTTTTATGAGGCCTTCTGGCTCAGACCGCGAGGGTCTGGAGGACCAGTGCAGTCCACCTTGCCCATCTCCCTGGGCAGATAACTCTGAATCCATTCAAAGCTGCGTTCACTGATGCCAAGCAAACCACAGGCTCCCACATAAGCACACTGGCCAGCGGGTGACCTCTGTTCACATCTGCTGGCTGCCTCAGCATGAGGAATCAAGCATGGATTAGACCCAGTCTAACTTTAAAGGGAAGTGAATAATTCACTGGCTCAACTTTGCCCAGCCAAGCAAGCCCGAATCTGCCTTCATGCCAGACAACCCCTGCAAACCGAGTGATGATACTTTTGTAACAGTGCCTTGAGTAAGGTTTTCTCAATCTTGTTATTAATAAAGGAAAAACAAAAGAAAACAAAAAACCACAGATCACTCATCTGAGATAGTGATAAAATCCAGAAAACTATGAGGTCAATTAAAGCAATATAAACTCGGGAGGTTATGAGCTTCTGGTGAGAGCCTTAGCCTGGTAAATACAGACAGCATCCAGGCACAGGATTTCTGTCAAAAGCAAGATTTTAATAAGGCTAAAATCTTCAATTAAGCTGAAAATCGAGGAAGACAAGAAATGCCTGGAAACAGTCCAGTCTGCAGAGCAACCAGACATTGCCGTGCAGGAGGAGTAGGGTCTTCTCAGCCCCTAGAAGGGAACAAGTCAAGCCACAGCACTTACTCCTGGCATCCTCCATGCAGGTATTTTTAGATGGCTTCATCACTGCAGTATCTCAACATGGCCAGGGTGTTTTTCATCCAGAAACACCACCACACAAATTCTCCTCCTGCACCTGGTTTGGGGAAGGAAGGGCTGGGTTTCTCGGTGTGCGCTGACTGGCTCTCCCTCCTTGTTGCTGCCTGGCTTGGGGGGCGCAATGCAGACAGCCTGCATGGAAAGCAGACAGACAGACAGAAAACCTCACTGCAGGAAAGCTAAGTCAAAGACGTCAGGTCTGTATTAGCTGTGAGCCCTCAAGGTATCCAAAGAGGCTTTTAACCCTAACCCCAGATTAATATCCTGGGAATGTTAAATTTAAGCAGTTCTCTGCAGTCCTTCATGAAGCAAAATCCCCGTTACTGGCAATAGGAATGGCCGGTTACAGACATCTGCAGTTAGAGGAGTTTCAAGCTAAATCCAAGTTTGAATCTTAAGCTCTTTTTCTTGCAATGAAAAGCAGTGAAAACATTTCCTGCGATAGGACTACGGACTCGCATTTTGTAAAAACTCGAGCACCTCTCCTGTCTTGGCCTCTGACTGCTGATGTAAAAAATAGCTAAGTGAAAGACAGCAAAAGTGTTAATAATCTTACATAGTCATCTCATGGGTTAGGGCTGTGCCGACCACTAGACAAATGACAGATGCTCTGTTAACACCTCTCCCATCCCAAAGGGGAAGGGAAAGGGAGTAGGGAGAGACACTTAGTGATTGGAAAACTAAAACTGCTTTAATGAAAATAATAATAATAAAATGAAGTATATACAAACCCAATACCAAACCCAACCCCCTTGATGGCAATCTCTTCACCATCACCACTGATGCTGTGGACAGGCTCTGGGAAAACTCCAGACTGGCTCAGCAGCAGATGGGAACCAGATGCAGGAGCTGGATTCCAGAACTGGATTCAGGGATGCACACATTGGGGTCAAAGGCAGAACGGACAGAGTCCTCCTCAGACACTAGCCATTGAAGGAGAGAGTTGACCCTTGTGATCCCTCAGCTTTACATTGAATATGACGTCTATGGGATGGAACACCTTGTTGGTCAGTTCAGGGTCACCTCTCCTGTCCGCTCCTCCCCGCAGGTGCAGCCTCTCACTTTCCGCACCCCAGTGTGGGACACAGGATTTAGCAGTGACCTTGGTCTGCACTATAGAGCAAGTATAAGCAAGAGCCTTTCTGCATCCCAACCCGTGGTAGTAACTGCAAACATTCAGCGTTATCACTGCTAGGAGCAGGCACAGTCTGCAAAAGTATGCCGTAAACTTCAGAAAGTGCCGTGACTGAGAAGAGACTGAGCTGGAAAGTGGAATGACTGAACAGAATGAGTTCTGTTCTAACTCAGACCAGGACAAGTTGGTTGAACCCACTTTATAAACATTTTGTTTCTCTAAGAAAATCACAACGGAAAGTAGAACAGGCATTAAACAATGGATTCACTTTGGTGGCACAGTTTTAACAGCAAAACATACCCTGAGGTTAGAAAGCCATGTCCTATTCGCAGAGCACAGTTCGCTGAAAGGTGTTTATTTTCCTTGGCTCTGTTGTTTATCTGCCCCTGAAGCAATCAATGCATGTTCTGAAAAACAGTTTTATTCACTTGCACAAAGATCTATGTATGAGCGTACACTCGTGGTACTCTGTTTTTCTGCAAAATATAAATGCTGAACCAATTTATGATCTATTTTTACCTAATCATCCAGGCATGTGTCTAACACCAATAGAGCTACATCCATCTATAGATCTCCTTTTATAAACGGCAAGGCAGGCTCTGTTCCTAATCTGGGAGCCTGAACAGATGTATTTAAAAAAAAAAGCCTGCAAGACCTTACTTTTATTCCCCAGTATTTCTTCCATGACATCATAGTGCCCTAAAGTGGATTTCAAATATGGAATAGGACTGTCCTACCTCCCACCCCTTTTACTATAAAAGAACTACTGGTAGAGCCGCACTCTGCAAAGGTTTTAAAGGCAGCCGGATCTCCTGGTGTGGTCCAGCCGTACCTGAACTCATCCTGTTTCTGCTGCGGCTAATCGCCAGTATGACACCTGTGAACAAAGCTGTGGTAAAGAGACCTTCACTGACTTCAACAGTGAGCGATAATCACCTCAGCTTCTCTGTGACGCCTCTTTTCTAACTTCCTCAACATACTGCGGTCACTTCTGCAGCTGCCTGCGAGGGGGTGTCCCAGGGCCCACCAAGGATCTCTGTGATGCCTCACTTTGGGGAGCACCTGCCCAAGCTCCAGCTCATGATGCATCATTTCTCCAGCACTGCTGCCCAGGGAGAGGTCAAATGCTGCTGGCGAAAGGGACACCCTGGTGCGGCAGCCAGACAGACCTTAGCGAACACGGTATTTGCTGCAATGGATCTTTTTACTACCTGCAAGCATCTGCCTAGCCTGGGGCCCACCAGAGGTAGTGGTCAGTAAGGCTGCTGGTCCAGTAGCACTGTGGGCAATGCAATCCTACGGCTTCAGGCCAGTCAGCAGAGTGGAACAGGGACAGGAGGACAGCTACAAAACCATTGCTGCTCGAGTTGCGTTGACCACGCCTAACACGGTGTGTACCAACCATGGTACCTATAAAGCAGTGCATAGTTACACAGCATGGAGAGATCAGCTCTAATCTGTCAGCTAAAGCATGAGGGTACCAGCCACTTTCTGAACTAGACAGAGTAATGGCTTTCTAAGTGGGAATTGAAAGAAAAAAATGCTAGTTGCTTAATACATGCCAAGAGATGGGTGAGAAAAAGAAGACATTTCACTCATTAAACAGACACATCCATTTCTCCATGCTCAGACAGGACTCCTCTAGTTTTGTTCTAGACCTAATTAGATTTTAAATGAGATTCCAGCACCTATAATAGCTTATTCTGATTGTTCTTTTTATATCATACAGGCACTGAATATTCATTGTGTTCATATGATTAAGTACCAAATCAATAGATGGACCTGTTCGAATTTATGCTTTGCCTTATAAATACAAAGACTGAAGTCATATCTGATGTACAGTTCAGCCTCCCTCTTTGAAGAGTCACTGTGACTGACACGGCTGGTGAGCACAATGAAAATAGGGGAGAATGAGCAATTTAATGAAATTTCTGCATTTAGGATTAAAGTAACCAAAAGGGACTGTTACAATATGGAATGAGTTTCCAAGGCTTTATCATGCAAAAAGAACAATGGAACTTAAAACAAATGCAAGGGGTCACTGCTCCTAAAGCAGCAAATTCAGGACTCTGTCCCTTGGCAATGGGCAGCAGGGAGGAGAGGACCAGAGCTGTCAGCCTGATACAGCCCCGAGTGAATGGTGCCTATGAAAGACAAAGCTATAGAGAAAGGAGAAAAAGAGTATTTTTCCAAGAGCAAATCACACGTTGTCACCTATGTAAGGCGAAGAAAAACTCATTGTCTTCCTGGGGAAAAGACTCGGCCAATTCATCAGGATGAAAGAAGGGAATCCGTGGTGATATTGCTGTTCAAGCTCATTGCAAAGACAAACATCTTCTATTCCTCTATGTGACAATTGCAGGCTCTGCCCATGATGCAGACCAGAAGCACAAGCAACCCTCTGTGAACCAGAGCTGCTCGCTGGTCCTTGCGTGGCTCGCGGGTCTCCACCACTGATATCCCTTCACCTGTCCGTCACCAAAATCACAGCACTAAAAGAGGGAACACGTTTTAAAACATTTCTATCCTTGCAATGAAACAACTTCCTGAAGCCGTGAGACATACTGCTGGCAACTCAGCTCGCTGAGAGCAGTCAGTGCCTGTGTGTACATCATTCATGAAGGAGCAGCAGCTCCTTGGCACGTCGGTTTAACAGTCAGGGAGTTTGATCCCAAACTCAAAAACCTGAAAGGCAGAGAATTTCACAGAATCACAGAATCATCTGGTTGGAAGAGACCTTTAAGATCATCGAGTCCAACCGTTCACTCTGCACTGCCAGGGTCCCTAAACCATGTCCCTCCACCCTGCCCAAATGATTTGGGCATGAAAAGAAGTTCTGAGCATACCAAGACCACCCAGAGGGCACCAGGCAAGCCACACAGGACGGAGTGTGTGCACAGGGAAGGGCAGTGCCGAGCAGAGCCATCAGCCAGCACAGGCAGCGTACGGCTGGGCATTGCATGGCTTCCAGGCAGCAGGACAGCAAAGCGGCACCAAAGTGGTCCAGCTTGGACTTAAAAACTCCTCGGTTTCCCTCCTACATGACCTACAAGCGATCCGCAGCCCCCCTGTCATTACCAGCCCCCTCCTTCACCAACGAACCAGATCCTCCCCGGTTAGGCAATACTGCCTGAGCTAATAAGCCTGTCTCGCAGCAGTTAATTAGCTCAGGTTTAGAACTGCCAGCTCTGTAGCCTCCAGCTTCCAATCCAGTCATTTGAATTAAACTTCTGACGTGCACTTGCAGTTCAGAAACAAACTGTCGATACCAGTAATTCATACACTGAAACGACTGGGTGTTCAACGCCAGGGGATGTGAGCTGAAGGACTACACCAAAGCAACCGCAGCAAATTTTCTGTTAGCTCTGCAGAAGGGACACGGGGCAAGAGGGAAATACAAGCGTTCTGTCCGTGATAATCCAGCCATGGTTTAGTTGCCCTGGATTCCTTTTCAGTCCACATTTGCCTTGTCCACAGACTACAGCTAAAACTTCTGTTATCTCTACTCCCTCCACGGCTTCAGCAGTGCAAGACTTTTTTCACCCAGCTGGGATCTTGGATTTCACATGAATATTTTTCATACCTGTTTTCCTTTGACTAAAATAGTCTGAGTTTTGTTTTCAAATATAATTGGAAGTTTTGGCTTTCACTTAGCGCAGTGGAAAATGTTTTAATTTCTTTTGTTACAATGGAAAAGAGAGAAAGTGCCTTCCAGGACTTTTGAGAAAGAAATTTTCTCCTGTTTGCACAATACCCTGCAGAACCTGGACCTGATCTACAAATGAGATAATTACAGCATGACTCACCACAGAGGAATAAATGCACTTTAATGTGGCTTGATTGGGAAAATCAGATTAACATAAGCAGTCTGGACTTTCGTTGAATGCTAAAGGACATTCAAGCAGCGAGGGAAACAGGGCACAGGCAATCTTGTCAAACACAGACTTTAAATCACCTGCAGAAAGTTAGGTGAAGTATTATTGCAAACCTGCGGAGAAAATTTATGCAGCCTTAAAAGAGATTGTCATCCCAGAGGAAAAGTTCTGGAATATTTTTCATTAATGCACCGACACTGTTTGCCACTAAATGCAATACCAACCGGTGTGGAGGCAACGCTCCCAAGAGCCCGCTGTGACTTGCATTGCTTGACAGGCACACCCTGCGCTCTACCTAATTCTTGGGTTTCCAATCCTTTTTTCTGCAAAGGGGGTAGAGGAACTCATTGTCCCTGATTTCAGCCATTAATCCGGTTCAAAACTCAAGATGATGCTAGAAGCCCCATTATTCCTCAGGAAGCTGAGCGTGCCCTCAGCAAAGCTGCAAGAGTCACTAGATGCAGCAGCGAACCAGTCTCACCCCAGGATCCTGGCAGTATCTTGTGCAGAATTAAATGGCTTGCTTTAAAATCAAGAGCAGAACTTATTAACGAGCTCCCAATGAGTCATGCATACCTGTAGCAGAGTTTATTAACTAAGCTTATGCGGCTGCCTGCCTTATTTAAAACTACTAAGGCATCTATATATGCTATATAAAAAAACTCCTTCAAGCACCATGGCCAAGTTTTCTGGTAACACTTCTTCATGCCCTTGCAGGGAAGTCTGCTTGCTGGGACTCCAGATTATTATAGAAAGTGAGGACTAACTTGGATTCTGTTTGGTAACTGAAGGAGGAGTCATTCTCTGAAACACCAAAATACCAGTTTTCCTGTGGGGAAGTTAACACCTCTTCCAAAGGGCAGAACCAGGACAGTCCAAACAATGCAGCCAATCCTGCAGTATCCCAAATACCACATTAAACCTGGAATTCCCAAAGTACACTTTACTCCTGTACTCCTGCTATCTGCAGCAGCAATAGCCTCGCACACGCTCTGGTTGACAGGGCACTAGGTGTCTTCACCAGCACCCTCCCCACCACGCTGGGGCACTCGTATCGCTGCCGGAAGAGGCAGCCCTCACGTAAGCAGTAACATCAGCAATGTCACTGGCATCAGGATGCAGATGCATGCTCACCACCCATGGCACCAGAACCTGTCTGGGACTCAGTTTTCCCCCGAGGACAGAAAGATGAAGGGAAAATGTGCACCTCCTTGTGGACTTGTTTACTCCCTGGAGTGCAACTCCTTTTCATTGCAGCGTAATAAAATTTGACAGCTCTAGGGCCAGGTCCTCGATATTGACACTGCTCTATGACATGTCCCGGAAAAGGCCTGAGGGATGAGTCTGGCTCCATCCCCAAGTCTCAACTATCATGTCTGGCTCCTTCCCCTTCATTTTGCAGCCCTCCATTCCTAGAACTTTTTTTCTTTGATTTTTCCATGAATCCCATGCGAGGTTTTCACAGCACATGCACTCCTGCTGTCTCCTCTGCCAGCCCAATCCTATCTCTGGACTGTTCCTCAAATGCACTGCCTCTTCCAAACGGAGTTTTGATTAATGTGGGATCGGGCAACCCTGGCCAGCTGCTGCCGTCAGAAGAGGGATGAGGCATGGCACCGTGAGAGATCGTTTCTCTGGTGCCCCCTGAGGAGAGATGAGGGGCCAATCCACGCTGTCCTTACTCAGACTTGCCCTACAGGTTTCAGCCCTCCATCTGGACACTTTTCACAATTGCAGTATTTCTGAAAAATGCCTAGTTCAACCAATTAGTGCAGAACATGGGGTCTGCTCTGTTTTATATGTTCCAGCACAATAGAAAAGCTTTGCTTTTATTGATTAATCTGACACCCCAGGCAGGATAGTAATTACATTAAAAATCCTGTTCCAACTCCCACTGATGCATCTATTTCTGGAAGATCCTTAGTCTTGTTTAATTTCCTGTCTCCAGATAAGTTAGAGTGTGAAAGTATAACTGCATAAGCTACTTTTACCTACAGATCTACACCGTGCCTCTCTTTAGCTGGTGAAAATCGGTCCAACTTCATTTTCTCCTCCATTTGTATCAGCAGAGAATCTGGCCTTTTAATACTATGTTAGATTACGCTTTCATCAGCTATTAACTTTCACGGCAAAACCAGGTTGCTCCTGCTGTTAAACACCTTGGAGATCATAATAGAACTAGAATTCTGCAAGTCACTTCTGCAAGGAATGAAAACTGGAAATCAGCTGGAGGAAGATCAAGCAAGGAGAGGGGACGAGGTGACAACATTGTTGGAACAAACAAGCACGCACGAAGACAGCAAGCACTGCCAGCTACCCTAAGAGGAATTAAGCAAGAGTGACTGAGGTGGGATTAGAGACTGTTAATTTTCCTTCAGAATTCCATGGTCCCATATCAAATTCGACATGGTCTGGTTATCACTTTGAGCAACGAGACTATTAGATACGTCAAGCCGTGGGGCGAAAGGAGCAGCTTGTGCGCTTAGGTCTTTGTGGGTGAAAGAATTTCCTTTTCAGTCTGGCAGGGTTTTCTAAATACACTTCCTGAGCCCACTGCCTGTATGGTTTGGGAAATTAGAATTTGAAGGCAGGAGTTTGATTCCCAGACAAGGCTGAATTTGTTTCCAGTAACTCCGGTGTTTGCCAGGTTTAAGTTTAATGACATTAAAACATTAAAAAAGACAAAACCTTCCCATTTTTTGCAATGTGCTGATTATAAAGGGAATGTCTCAAGTGATGCTTGCTTCTGTTGTTACATTTCACAGAGTATTTCCCTGAAAAGCTGCAGACCTGCCTTGTGATTCACTGGGTCCTCACCTACCCACGGCGTATCTTTAGACCATGATGTCTTTGCGACAAGCATCTCCACCTCTGGGGCTTTGCTAGTCCAAATCTACGCTGCAGCCTGTGTTGTGGGCGCAGTGTTAGTGTATTATGTCTGTTACACCCTGCCCACCTACCCATCCTCCCACCAGAGATCACTTTTTTTTCCCCTATATATTCCAAATTCCTAAACATTCATGCTAGAAACACAGCAAGAGTTGTGTAGCTGGAGCAAGTAAGAACTTCAGGACAAGCAGGGAATCACTGCTGGGATCCCCCTAAATAGCCCAGGAGCCTGCAGGAGCTTTGTGCAGGTGCTGTTATGCTATCGCTGGTATCCTAACACAGTGTCCAGGATGCCAGATTACCTCTCTGCAAAGACCAGTCTGTGGGAGCAAGGTCCAGCCTCACCAGCAGGCAAACATAGCCAGCGCGCAGCACCAGTGCTTTGGGATCAGCTAACGTGTTCAGGCTCGCTTGGAAGTCAATGGGAATAAACGTGTGGGCTGAATATCCCTCCAGAAGAGCTGATTTCTTCCTGCAGCCTTAGCAAGGAAACTAGAGTTTAGCTAAAGCTGGACGAGGTGAATGCCAGCCCATTTACCACGTGCATCCTTGCTGGATCAGAGTGACTCTTGACCTCAGGTTTGTTCTTGACCTACATGTGAACGTGACAGAAAGCACATTGACCGGAGAGAGCAACAGCTCCTAAACCACCGCTTTATCTGCTTTGACCTTTGTTGCCTGGGAATCTTCTTTTGGGGCTGCGGAACAGACTTGCTGCTGAGCCATGCCCAGAAATAGGGCACTTATCTCAGCAGGGCTGCTCTCACCTTCTTCTGGAGGTGAGCCACGGGGCCAGCACAGCCTCTCCCTTTCAATAGGCGAGTTTTCTTATCAAAATAATGTTTTGCCCTGAGAAGTTCCAGAAATTTAATTTCAATTTGATTTCGATAGGGCGCATTCTTCTTTCTGAATGTGAAGAGTTTGATGGGGGTTTTGTGATGGTGCCTCTCCAGCTGAGCTGTCTTGTAGAGGAGAAAAAAATAAGCCCCACCTTCAAAAGGCGCTGCACTCACGTTCCTCTTACTACAGGTTTTCAGCCAGCAGGTAAGAGCAAAGCGTGGATACAGAGAACAGCACGTGGTGCGGGTGAGAGCCGCTCCCTTGGTCAGCTTTTGTTTACACATTTGCAGTCCTGCTCTTGGACTAAATCACCATGTTTCCTTTGCTTCCCTGAGTAAAAGGAGATAAGAGCACTGCCTCTCTCATTTTCCTTATCTCATGAACGTCCCTCTTCGCTTTGCTGAACAACCTCTCTCTCTCAGCTAGCTTTGGCACTGACGGCAGCGGCGTAGGGGCAAGGGGAAGGCGTGAGTGTTTGCAAAGCAGAGGGGCTGGTCGCTGCCTTCACGCAGAACTCATGAACTCATTTTTCCCAGTTATGGAAAATAGATTTGGGTGGGTTTTTTCTCCACTTACAGTAGTTATAACTGCATTTCAAATACTGAGTAATGCGCTCAATTGGCAGATTTATATCTGCATTGGGGTTACAAATTGAGTTTTGTGAAACACACTTTACCACACAAGCAGCAATACACTAACTGTACTGTGAAAACGTTTTCCTCTAACATATGAAATTAATTTATTTATTGGTAGAAAATACAACAAACCACTTTGAAGTGGAAATATTATTGTGGCCTTTAGATTTTACTTTGATGAAGCCCACAATACCATTCCTGTTAACCATCTGTTTGAATCATAATTAAATGGTGTTTCCATATGAAAAACAATCACATCATCCTCTATAACACAAGGTTCTATAAATGTTCCAGAAGAGAAATAGTAAGCTTTAAAAATTATGTCTCCTCTATTGACAGGATTTGTTGTAGGTTGTAATTATTTTTAGCTTTGAGTCCTGGCAAGGAAGCACAAGCTGTAATGTCCCTTCGTGTGTTTGTTATAAAAGATTTCCATGCTGCAAAGAGGTCTGCAAATACGAGCTGTTCTTTCTTTGATTAGTGGGTGATTTCCAACGATTATGTTTTTTAAGTCTTCCCAGAAGCAGAAGCGATGCTTAGCAATTGGACCAGTTCCTTCAGCTTTTCCCAGATTTCAATCTAATGACAGAGCAACTCTCTCCATCCCAGCACGCTCCTGTGCAGTACTGGCCATTAAAGACAGACCCTGGAAGTTTGCACCCAGCGTGGCAATGGCTATTTCCAGTCCTCTTAATTCATCTGCTGAAGTGGCTCCCTCCCACACAGAGTCGGATATTTAGAAACCTCTCCAGCAGAGGTGAGGAGGAAGCATTCTGGCTAATGTAACATAGGCTTCAAAGCTCTGGAAGTAATTTTATTCTCAGAGCCCAGTCTTTTCCTCGGAAACTACGGCACAGAAATCCAAAGGAAACCTTGAAGACAAGGCTTATCGATTTAAATGTTACTGACTTCAGGTTTTATCTGATTTTCCAGAAGTACCCTCAGGCAGAAAGGTTACTCTTTTATTCCAAGGTATAAGAAACAACGTATTCCCTACCCTTCATTTGTTTCCTGGAAACACCTTACACCACTGAGTCATCTCCAATAGAATCACGCACATTTGCTGAATGCCCTTCTCCAAACAAGATCCAACTTTGCCCTACAACAAATTCAGTTAAGAAACTGAAAAATATTCTGTCCTCTCTGAAGAAACAGATTTTCCAAAGCAAAGCTAAAGTGCTATCTCCACTTGTCCTCCTCCTCCTTCAGGACTCCCATTTGAGGCTGACATAAGAGTTTCAGGTCAAACTTCTCTCTCACATACACCCACCTAGAAATACTCCACTAACCATAGTCTTGAGTAACCAGCAGGGTTTGTGGACAGAAAAACCTTGATGAATTCTTGGTTTTGTAGTCACTGCTGTGACACCACGCCGTGTGAGCTCGCCCCTGGGTTTGCCTGGGGAGCAAGGAAGGAGGCAAGCAACTGAGAACAGAAGTATCTTTCCCCACATGAGATGCGTGTCCACCAAAACCCAGGGTTGGAGCAGGCTACTTACCCTGACCATGCTGATGCTAGGCTATTCTTCTCTGGCACATTTTGTCATCATCCTGCACTCCTTGAGAACCTGGGTTTTGGTGAATCTCTTAGGATGCCATGACTTCCACTTTTCACAGGGTCTCTCCCTGACTGGGACCCTGCCAATCTCACATCCCATCAGGCAGGAGAGCACTGCTGTGTCCCTGCATGGAGCTGGGAAGTGCAGGCAGCCTCAGCTCTGCAGAGAATGACCCGCTCCCCCAGCGCGTACTAGTCTTGGGACCATGCTGCGGCCCCAAGAAGGCTACAGGCCTGGGGGTGGGGGGAAGTTGCTAGCACCCACGCCAATTGCTGACAAGTGCTCTGTTTTCTGGAAGTTTTCCAAGTCTATTAAAGTTCTCTATTTCAGTAATTTTTGCACCAGACAGATGATTTAAAGACCAGTTCCCACAAGGACCCAGCTCATACTACAATTTCTGTCCAAAGGGGAATTTGTATAACAGAACAGCTGAAACATCACTTTCTGTGAAAGTGCTGGGGAAATCAGGGCTTCCTCACTCCAAACATCCTGGACATCTGTATCAACCTGACTTCTGGCCCCTCCAATATTTCCATAAATGACCACTCCCCACAGCAATGTTGCGTCTCTGGGTCACAGGCACCAACCTCCCGTTGGATGATGTCTGCTGTTGCTGACAAGGACCCAAATCTCCAGCTCAGCAGGGCTTATTCTGCTAAGCAGAAGCAGTTTGATATCTGTGGCATTTGTCTGGAGGATGCTGAGATAATGCCATAAGCTGCCAAGAACATAGCTGGCAAGGAATGGTCACTTACAGTTGAGTTTGTGCTGCCTTCTTCAGCAGTAAACTAATAAACAAGATGAGAAGACCCTTCCCTGTCAGGCACACACAGATCTTCAGGCTCTACTGCAGTTGCCATTGGAAGACCAGAAATCTCATAGTTGCACGAGAAGGGAGTAAAGCGTGGGCAGATCCCCAATTTCACTGTTGCCCAGAGGTCCTCTCTACGTGCCCAGGATGTGATTATTCCCTCCATAAAGAGTCATCAGTGAGTGTCTCCAAGCCAGAGGGGAAACGGAGGTTGGGCAAAAGAGCTTTCCAGGATCCTGCAAAACGGACCCCAGTTACAGGCTGGGTCGAGCAGAACATGTCCTTCACTTGCCCCGTATTGGTGTGCCTGGAGCGGTACAGAAACAACCTTGGGGAGAGCTGGAAGGAGCTTTTGCTACATTAAGCTGTATTTTAAGACGGAAGTTTGCACCCAGCCTGACAATGTGCATGCTAAATTTCCCACACCAAAAAGTAACTGTTTGATGAAAACTGGAACTGCTGACAACAGTGACGATATAAAGCCATCTCAGTCACTTAAATTACACAGTGGCAGGCTCAGATTCGCACACTGAGAAAAGGAAAAGTGATATTTGGAGCATACAATGAAAGCAACATTTTGCTTCTTGAAATGGATTAGTTTTCTTTGAGATTAAGCCAGCATCCAGAATGGCACAAACATGTGCTAATGTTACTGGCAAAGTCCAGTTTACAACAACAAAGTAGTCATCTAGTAACACAGAGTAATACTGTGACTCTGCTTTAAAGGACTTGCCTAAATGTAATGGTTATAGCTCAGCTCTCAACAAATGCAGGTTTTTTCTTGCTACAATGCCCCTGAATCACTGAATTGGCTTCAGCCTTTATTTATGTTCCTATCCCATGCACACCAGCACGTTCAAGCTGGCCGGGCACAAATTCCGAAGTGTCCTGCGTGAGCCAGGCTAGGGAAGGACACCCGCTGCTACAGGCAGGCAACCACAGCCCTATCTCAGCTCTTCCTGCTTAACCCTGATGGTACATGGAAAAAGATAAAAATCCAAAACCAACGTATTGGTGTCTCTACAGAAAACCCTCTCCTCAAGGCATTGTGTAAATATTCAAACCCAAAGGGCACTTTTAGATCTAGGGCAAGTAGAAAAAGAAGTGGGTTTAGCACCATCTTTTATAAACTAGCCACCATTCACAAAAACACAGCATCCAGCGAGTGACGGAGCCCTGCCACAGGCTGATCTGATTTCCGATACCTTCAACCAGGAGAGCAGGACGGTGTGACAGCCATGGCTGTGCTACATGCAGTTCCCGAATGTCTCAGCCCTGTCACACACGCGCAAGACTCGGCTCTCACTTCCCGAAATCGATGGCAGCTCCTCGCTCCCTTGCTGGCTGCGCTTTGCTCCACACACCATCCACACTCATGTTCCACAAGTGCCTCCTGTTTTGAGTAAGTTTGCTTTAATTTTATGGAATAGTAACAGCTCCTAGGTTAGCGGGAGGCAAAGAGAAACCTTGGGATGCTGCAGAGGGGACCTCCTCCTCGGGGATGTGCTAGTTATCACATTGCCATGGCAACTGCTCCAGCCAGTCCCACTGTCCCCATGCAATGAATGGGAAATGTCATCGTGTCCAGGAACCTGCGTCCTGTGAGACAGAGAGAGGCTGGTGGTGCTCCAGCAGCCTTCACAGTCCTCGACGGGAAAATCCTTGGCTTGATCCATCAGTTCTGCAAACTCTCATCACCAATGTAAATGCAAAGACAGCATTAAAAGCATTTGGGGGATTCTTTCACCTCCTGAAACATCTGCTACCTCAAGAGATGCCTGTCCTGACAGCAGGTTTAGAGCAAACAAGAGGAAATTACATTTGAGAGAGGTTGTAATTAAATCACGGAACTTTTTGCTACAGGATAGTGTAACTGCCAAAAATAGAAATAATCTCACAGGGAACTTAGGGAAAATCATGGAGTGCATCTCCACTGCACAGCCACATGCAGGTCTGCGGGCAAGGCCACTCCAGGAATACTCGAGCTGAAAAAGCTGGTGGCTGGAGGCTGAGGAGAGGAAAACCAGGGAGGGACCCCTCAAAATGCTCGGATGCTGTTTCCCAAGCATCGGTACTGGTCGTGCCAGAGACAGGGTGGGTGAGCTCCGAGTGCAGAGCAGGCCAGTCTGTGCGTTCCCTTGCTCTGGCAGGGGTCTGCGGTTCACAGGCAGATTTCGTCACACAGATCGCTTGGTGTTACTAGCGAGGGATGCAGGCACCAGCAAGCCCCAGCCATGGGGTGTCCAAGCAGCTTGTCTGCATCCTCTGCTCCAGCTCCTCTTCACGGGGATACAGGAAGCACCACCACCCCAAGCATTTCTCCTGCCCTTCCCTCTCTCCCTGCCCCACAAATCTCCCTGATACACATGCTGTGTGCAGCACCCTACAACCTGGGCTGCACAAGCCTCTGCTCCCCACCCAGGTCATCACCCAGGCACCTACAGCAGCTCAAAGCTGGTGAGAAGTTGGGCTTCCACTGCCAGAGCAGCAATTCAGAGGCTCCTCTGCATGGAGGTGCCACCAGGACAACACTGGCAGGACACACTTTGGTTCTTGGGGAAAAGAGAGTGAAAAACGGGGAAAAGAGAGAAAGGGGAAATGTAGGTTTATAGACAAGTTAATCCTTTTCATCCTTTAAAGAAATTCAGGTAGTGATTTGCAGTTGCCTTTGCCCCTAATATTTTGGTTTTGGGTTTGGTTTTTTGTTTGGTTTTTTTGTTTGTTTGTTTTTGGGATTGTTGGTTTTGTTGGTTTGTTTTGGTTTTTTTTTTTTTCGTAGACTGACCCGGAAAAGTCATTGATTTAAACATGCAATTTAGTTATAATGAGGATTTGTTTAAAGACAATAAACAAGAAATTCTCGTAATTGTAAAACTTTTTCCGTTCTGATTTGGAGACAGCTCGCCTGAGGCTTACCTCATAGAAAATTTAGGCTACTTTAAGATTTATCAACCGGGTTTAATGTAGTATTTTCTCGTATCATTACACACTGCAATCCTTTGTGCAAATGGAGTTCTAGCTGTGAGAAACACTATTCGGTGCATGGCTTGTTCTTACCCTGCAAGTCAAAAAAATTAAGGATTTGCCCTCACTATTGCCAACCATCAACTAAGGGAAGTCCCTTTTCTGTGCAGATCAATTGCTTTCCATGAGGACATGAACCCGTAGCAACAGCAACATGGTTGAAGGAAAATGCTTGCAAAACACATACCTTCCCAGCACTAAAGTAGATCTAGAACTTATTTATTCCTGTTCAGGTAAGTTGCCCTTACAACTACCTAAAGGCCTAAGGAGAAACATGTCAAAGGCAGTGAAAACCAGTGAACCCAGTTACCTTTGAAAAAGTCGTCCCTGCTTCTAGATATAACATTTCCCTTGCTTCCCCTGGGAGAATTAAAGCAGGGAAAGATGACTTCTAATTTGATCCTTGAAAAATCACTTTCCCCACCACAAAGGCAAACACACACCATCCTGAAGCCCAAATTCCTGAGAATAAGGAAAAAATTACCTATTCCTAGCAGCTTTTTGAATTACTTTGAGGTTGCCCAGGTCCCTCTCTTGGCTTCTACACCTCCTGCAAAACTGCTTCATCACCCACATATCACTCGGTGTGTTTGGGGATTCCTCATCTTTAAGCACTCATGAGCTACAACAGTGACTAACCGCAACGTCATTTCCGTGGAGGCTGAAATCCCTTCTCTGATAGTCGCTCGCTCACCCACTTGTCTTTGCTGTACTATTTCTTGCCTCTCTGTTTCTTTTCTAGATTTGTTTGTATATGAGTCTGGTGCATACATATGTCCATACCCCTCTATCATGCTATAATGAGTTGTCTCATACCGTAGCTTCCATATAGCTGCTAAAAGGAGTGTTTTAAGTAAACACTGAATGTAGACTCGAGAGTGAGGAAGATTTTCAACTGGAAGGGAAAGGAAAAGCAAATTAACAGGTGTTCACAAGGAAGCTCTGGCAGAGCATCATCCCCAAGGGTGAGACTTCGCCTATTTTGATTGGGGATGCCACGGGGGCAGCAGAAAAGCGGGGCTTTAAGGGCACTTGTACGAATAGAGCAGGAGGATAGTACAATGCAGTGTTGGTCCACAGAGTCATTTGTACACGTGGAAGAAATCCCTCCTCTATCCTAAATCTGGGAGCTACTGAGGGCAAACCTGTCTGGCAGTTGGCAGTGCGCTGAATTCAAATGGCCTCCACGGGGGACTGCAGTTCATTTCTTAAAGCGATCACTGCCACAGACCCACCATTCCCATGAGGTTTTCTTCTAACTGAAATAAATAACATGGGCACGTTCCCTCAATTATCTGTTCCATGGAAAAGAAACTGTGAATTTTAAGTGCTTATGCATGCTTAAGTGCTTATACACACAAAGCAGAACACGAAGAGACCATATTTAAAAAAAAAACAACCCCAAAAAAAAGCCTCATAGGGGAATGGACTGCTTTGGGCTTGTGAGATAGCTGAGCTCTCAAATAACAACTACCAATTGGGATATTTAACGTCCTTCCTCCCTTATTTAAAATAAATAAATAAAGCAGACAAGCAAGTCTGCCATCCCGTCAAAGCCTCTGGGAAACGGGGACAGGCGAGAGGAATGGTACAAATCAATCTGCATTATGTTACTTCACCAGAAAGACTTGAAGGGACTACACAACATTTTCATTAATCTTGTATGCTGCTGCTCTGTGTCATCCCAGATTGCATCAAGACAAGACAAAGCCAGCAGTCATCACCAGCACATGGGCCAGAGGGAAGAAGGAGGAGATGGACCAGACCTCTAATTAGGACCAGGTGAGAGGAAAGAGAGGGGACTCAATGCCCAGTCCAGGTTCTCCCAGCTGAGCAAGAGTTTTGCTGTGACTGATGAAGACGGACTGATGAGCAAAGAGCCTTTGAGTCTAGAGCTTCTCCACCTTTCTGGACAGCCAGGAGCAAGTACTGTGTTGGGTCAGTTATGCCCATGCTGGAGCAGCACAGCATCTCTGCATGTTCCAGTTGAGATATGTGGGTTCACAGCATCCCAGGGAGGACAGTGCAGAGGTTCAGCCTGGGAGCATGTCCAGGGACAGCAGGAGCCCATCAGGCTCAGTCACCACACAGAAGGAGATGTAGCTGACCTCCTGCATCTCCTTGGCAGTGAGCAAAGGCATGGAGTACTCCTGCTTAGCCATCCAGCTCGCAATGGGAAAACACCTTGCATGTACCCAAACCCCTTAAAACACAGGATCTTTGACTTGCCAATTTATCTGAGAGCAATTTTAAAGGTGGTCATAGCCAACAAGAAGATTCTTTTGTCCACATTAGGCTTTGTTTTACTACTGTACTGAAGTTGATATGCTGTTAGCATCAGCACAGCTCCCAGCAAGAAGAAGGTGGGCTTGTTTATGCAGGCAATGGAGCATTTTGCCCCTCAGTCCACAACAATACGCTCCTTAGTGGGCCACGGACCTGTGAATGAGCTAACCCCAGCAACACAAGCTGTCCCAATTAAAAAATAAATCAATCTGTGCACACATCGCCCCAAAATCATTTAACTCTGCCCCCTGGGTTGAACCTTGGCTACATCCGACACACTTCAAGTGTCCGCCTTTCCACACATAGTCTGCCTCTTTGCAGCTGCCACAGTGTAAAACGCTCCAGGTTTCTGCCTCAAGTCTTTCCTCTATTCATGTACCCATGGCATTAGCACAGAGACATATTGAAGGTAGCTGTATTTGAGCTTTTTCAAGCAGAAAATTTCTAGCTGTCCTAATTTGGGGCTGTGGGTAGTCAGTAGGAGCGGGTAGGCACAAAAAAAACCCCAAAAAACAAAAAAAACCACCAGAAAACACACAAACCCGACCCAGCACTTGAGTATTATCCCATAAAACAGCTCCCGCGTGATGCTTTCAGTTCAAATCCAGTTTGACGTTAAAACTTGCTTTAACTTCCCTAGGGAAAAAAAACATGCTGAGACTAAGTGTATAAAACAAATCTGAAGATTTGTTCATTAAGCCCGGTTAGACTTATAATGGACCAAATATGCTGGCAAAAGCACTGAGCTCTTAATCTTTAACTCTAGCAATCATCCGGCCAGAGCTGCAAATGCAACGAGAAGTCACCTGGCACAGAAACACCCACCCTCTGCGGTACACGGGCACTCTTTGAAGAAGATAAGAGGAGTCAAAACAAGCACGAAAAGAAAGCGGCTTCCAATACCTGGCATCGTTTCACATCCCTCGCCCAAGCAGCCTCAGAGCACGTGTTAGAGGTTGGGGCTCTCTCCAGAATTACTGTTGTGTCCTCGCTGCTGGAAAACTGAGCAATATTTCGTAATGACTTACTCAGTCATTGTTGCCCTCTTTTGTTCATGGAAAAGCTCTAGAAGGGGCGTCTCAGCATCCTCCTATGCACACACACAGACTCCCTGTCTGTTCCTCCAACCTGTCCACAGGCAATTTTTGGCCTGTCTTGACGCTGAGGAGCCAATTATGGAGATACCCTAAAATCAGCCAGGCACCAGCTGATCACAGCTGGGCCATGTACGGACTCAGCACATTTAATTCCACGTGAATACACCTAAGGCATGAATTAAGAGTCGCTTGTTATAACTCCGATTCTTCTTTCCTGGGGATTTTTGTAGCAGTAAAAGCACAATTTTTTACATAGGCATGATATCCAGACACAAAACAGCAAAATCAAAGAGCCAGGTCTGGCTTTCCTTATTCACTTGGAAGTAACTGAAAAGTACCAGCAGTGAAGTTTCCCACATCATTCCATTGGCTCTGTTAGCCAAAGGTTTCATACTCTCTCATTAATCCGCTTTGAAAAGCAATAAACATCTAGTATGGAAACTGTACTGTACGATTTTGAGCTACAAAATTAAGTTGGTACTAGAAATACTACACTGACAAACAACTTCAAAAATCATGTTCATCCTTGTCACCCAAATAATTACTGCATCAACCAATGGGCAGTTCCTTCCCCTCAGTAACCATGGAAATGTTCAAAGGTTGCCAAAGCCCTGCAATTGTGGATTTCCCAATAGTTTCCCGTGTGATGTGGGAACTCAGTGTATCGTGCATAGAAAATCAGGGCTTCGTGCCACAGAATTCAAAAATGTATTTTAATTATCACAACAGAAAGTGAGAGTTGGTCAAAAGACAGAAACCAGAATAACTCAAAATCAATAGAAGACTGCCACCAGCTTGTAGAATGTGTCTTATCTATCTGCCTTGTCAGAATCAAACAGAGCCATATACTGTATCTATCAAAGGTTGTGAAACAAGGCAATTCAATTTTTGTGAGTGTGAAGCTATCACAGCTATGAATACGGATGAGGCTGCAGGCAGCGGGGCCTCTGTGCAACCCATCGAATGTTGCTGGAATAAGCTGAATGGAAAAGACTCAGTCAAAATTACTTTGACCCCTGACCAGCTACGGGAGCGGCTAAGCTGCGGGAGCAGAGCATGGCAAGAAGGACTCGTCCCTTGGGTGCTATGACTGGGATGAGGCTGAGGAAAGCAGGTCCAGGTGAGGAGACACTTGTGCCCAAACAAGTACTCCCCTGGTCCTGGATTCATCAGCACCAGGCTCCACGTAAAGGGAAGCACAGCCCACTCTGGACACCTTCTCTCCCTCCCTCCTCATTTTTCCCACTCTTCTGGTGTTCTCCTTTCTTCTTTACCTTGCCGGTTGTCTCCAAGGATCTTCTATCACATTCACATGTCTCATCTCCTCCCTTTCCTCCTGGTCTCCAGTGCAACACATCACTATCTTGGCCCCTCAAGTACCACAACACTGTCACCCTTAGGTTCATTCATTCCCACTCTGACATGAGTTTTGCCGTCGACAAGCCAGGGAAAAGTCACACAGGATCATGTTCTACCATCTGAGCACCTTTCAGAGCAAATCACTGCCTTCCCTTTCAAGTTGTTTTCCTTCTCCAGCACAGTGAGTTCAGCCTAACAAAGGGAACCATCCCATCCCCACCTCTTTGCTGCATGAGTCGTCTGCTGCAGGAGCAAACTCCATTAATTCTTGCAAGTAGATTATTAAAACTGGGCTAACACAGCAGCCTGCAAAAAGGGTGCTAAAGGGATCTGCTGTCGTCAGAGGAGCAGCCCAGCCTCCTCTGGTGCTGCTCAGAGGAGAGGAACTCCCCATCACGTCAGCTCAGCCCTCCCCAGCACAAATGACCTGACTCCAGCTCTTCCACAGGGCACATGTGATTTCTCAGCAACACCACCTCCAGCAGACTCAGCGGGTGACGTTAGCAAGCAACACCAATCTACGTGCTATTTGTCTTTGACACTTTAGATCACTGCAGTTAAAAGCATTTCCCTCAATTTTCTTGTTTTGCTTCTCTTTGTATCATTATCCTAGAATCACTTTGAGACTAATTGACCCTGCATGTGCCAAGTGAAAAGAAAATCTCAGACACTCCCGATGTAGAAGTTGCCACTCTCTGTATTTGTAAGAAACCATTATTCCACAAACCCGTTAAGTGCTGGACTGCCCTAGCTCTAGGAATATTGCTGGAGGGGAAACACACTAATTCATTCTGCTGCTACACATCAGGGCAAGCTATTAAGTACATACAAGAAACATCAATCCTTTAGCTGTCAGTCCCATCTCCCTCCTAACTCCTCTCTCCCCAAAAAATTCCTCAAAAATAAGTGTTTAGCAACACCACGACAGGGCAGAATGTGCCTCGCACTAAGGCATTTCTCCCCCTTTTACTGCATAGCTTTGAGCGCCTGAATCTTGCCTTCTGGTAAGCCTCTAAAACAGAGTTAACAAAGCACTGCTACTGCAGCTTCGGAGCACTCTGGTCACTGATTTGGCCTTTTCTTCCTCACCTCAGAACTGCCGTTAGCTCACTTCACACTTACACAAAAAAGCACACAACAAATCCTTTCTCTCCAAGAAGATAAAGAGATAAAAAAGAATCAGCTGCTGAGTGGCTCTTTGTGCCCCACCATGTCCCTGACTTCATGATGAGGCTTCCTTTGGGGACAAACCTTTCATCAACAAGGGAATCATTTGGTTTCACACAGCATCACATTTCCCCAAAGCCTCCCAAGGGTTAAAATGATTCCAGAAGCTATGATCCTTTCAAATACACCCGGACACCACCAAATACAGACCGGGAGAGTTTGGAAAGCTGATTCATGTTGACTTATTCTGCTGACTGGCTGGCCAGATCTCTCAGAACATCAACGGTGACTGATGTGACACTCTTGTTAGACGTGTTATTCCATAAAACACCTTAGAAACACGAAAATCCTAGGTTTGCTAATGAGACGAGATGGTGTCTGAATACGCAGTGTCCTTCCACAGAGCAAGTCAAGCCTGGTGTCTGCCTGCGGCTCCCTGCGCAGTTGTTTGCATTCATACACCAGGAAATGAAACTTTTGTGGCTGACGGGGAACAGTGATTATAGAGCTGAAAGAATCAGCATTTGTAGATGTGGAATTAAGCCTTTATTGAATTTGTGATTATTTCTCAACAGCAAATCGAGTAGGTCTTTAATCTAATGTGCTGATTACAGGTGACTCACCTTTCCCGACAAATCAGGGTTTAATCAAAGAATAACAGCCTAAAGCAACATCATTGCTGAGCTGGAAATGTGGAAGAGGCTGATGGGGACAGACTTAATACAACATTTCCTGCCACACACAGCAGAGTTTACAGTGACCACCTGCATCACCCGCCCTTACAGGGTTACTGTCCAAACCTGGATTAAGTTAGAAATAACATAAATATGGCAAGTGAATAAATGGAAGATCGTGTTAGTACCACATCAACGGACTTTCTCAAAGCCTCCCTTACACAAACAGAGGACAAGTGGCCTAAGTACGTGCACTTACTGCATGATGCACGCTGACTTTTGTGGGCAGAGACACCCTGAGCGTGGGTAATTACATAAACTAACACACCACAATGTGAATACAAATTAATTCTCGAACTGGATTGATATTTAAGCCTTCAAGCAGACAGATATTATTACACAGGTACTCTAATATTTCCATTTACTTCAGCGGGACAACTCACAGGCTTTGTATTAAGCCTGTTCTAAAGGGTTTGCATGCTTTAGTCACACCAAGTATCGTTTTACTGCTAAGATACCCTCGAGCGGCTCATGAATTCAGCAGCCCCTAGATTCTAGTGCTGCTGTATCTATCACCAGCCCTGCATGACATGCAGTAATTATAGGCTGCCGTCAGACTAGTAACATCCTCAACAAGTAGAGCTGAGCTCTTGAACATCAGTGTGCCAACCAAACCAACACAGAGCTCCTCTAAAAAGAGAGATTAACTGAAAGCAAGGAGGCCAAATCCTGCTCTCATTTACCCCTCTTGGATGGGCTGCGTGGATGGGGGCTGCCAAGACGATTTGGCAAGTTGCAGCTTTCCAGCAGCAGGGGCTCTTTTGCCCAGGTCCTGCGAACAGAATGCAAATGCAGGAGCTGAGCTGGAGGGGCTATGCCAGCCAATGTCAGTGCAGCTCTGCAGGTGGTTTACGCTGGATCCTGATCTACACACGTTTCTAAGTCAGATTTCCCATTCTGAATGGCTAAAAATATTAATCTTGAAACTCCTTCTCTCCCACCAAAGTCACACAGTATAGTTCAAGACGGTTATTTTTCCCTTTGTAAAGTGGGGAAACATCTTTTCATCTTAAATAAAAAGCAAAAAGAGGGACATTCCTCAAAAACACCGAGTAGAGACTAAGCCTGATAAAAATTTGTCTAGAAGCATACTATTAGATGAAGTCTTAGAAACCAGTTCCCTGAAGACAAGGTAATGGGACTGTGTAATTTTTATTCAGAATGAGAGTGAACCAAAACCTGAAACAACGTATTGTATTCAAAATCTCAAGCAGGAAGGCAGCCAGGGTTCAACTGCTGTGCCAATAAGCTCTCTGACAGGGTATGTTTGTAACTCAGGCTATTCATTTCTCCCTTTTCTTTTATCTTCAGGGATTCCAAGATTTAGTAGGAAACTGCCCAGCTGCTGACGTGTAGGATATACAGGTAACAAGTCTAATTTTGCTCTGACGGCCCTAGCGATTTCAGGGTGATCAGGTCCCATATGATCCTATTCTCTACATTTGTGACCATGCCCTGGGAGGACAGAAGAGCTTGGCTTTGGAAGTTCAAATGAAAGGAAGGAAACTGCAGTGGAAACAACCTTAAGGGATTTTACTGCTCCACAAACAAGTTAGGAGAACACATAGCTGGCTCTCTGCATGAGCCTGGGTCCAGCGAGATAAGGACAGATTGCTCCAGTGTGGGACTGACCTCGTTCAGCCCACCAGAGCTGGAGCAGGAACAGCCACGAGCTGGCAGAGATGATGGGGAAACATCTCCCTGGCGAAGAGTAAGAAAGAGGAGAACAGGAGATAATTTTTTTCCCAGATAAGACCAGCCCGAAGGCACGTGTGTAGCAGCCAGCTGTACTCAACAGTTCAGGCAGCAACTTGCCTCACTTGTAGGCAGCCTGCTCAGGCTGGATGTAAACATGGGCAGGTCTCCCAGGCTTGTCCCACAATGCAGGCAAGTCCCTAATGGGAGCTGGCTCTAAATTTCCAGCCAGTCCCTGATGCTGGGAAAGGGGAGGTCTCCCTGCAGCAGCTGCACTGGTTGTTTACAAAACAGCAAACCAGAAAACAAACCAGCCCAGAAAATATCAGGTATGTTTTTAGAGACGCTTAATACAACAAAGCAGCTTCAGACCAGGAGAAACAAGAGGGTCTGTCCTTCTAGTTACCATCAGGGCACTAGAAGAACATTGATGACGCACTAGAGAAAGCTGCAAATACACTTTGGGGGTCAATCAGCCTTGTGGACTTAGAGGGAGAGAGAAGGAGGGGCTGGCACAGGGGACTCACTCATCTCCGGTGCGCTGACAGGGCTCCTCTCCACGGCCACCGCATGGTCCTGCACACCAGCTGGAGCTGCAGGGACCTGAGACCTCTGCAGACCTTTGCAGACCTTCTCCTTATCTTCTCCCACCAGATGACTCTCACGGGGTGGGGGCAGCCCCTGTCACATGACCTGCAAGCCCAAATAAGGAAAAACCCTGGTACTTATCCTGTAAGAGTGGATATGCAGAGATTCTGGGGCACAGGCATCCCACTACAATCCAGCCAGCCAGATACAGTAGCCACTTGAGTTATTTAGCCCTTTTCTTGGGCGAATTTTACGTCCTGGAGTATTTGCCTACCTTTATGAATAGATAGGCAGTGCCAGAGCTGGCCCTGAGTCTGCACAAGCTGCAGCAAGAGCATCCCCTACCTACAGTCTAAGGGGTCCACAAGGTGCTTTATTTGCTCGGCCTGAAGCTGAGCGAACGTATTCACCAAAGGTTACTATGCTCCCCTAGAAATGTGCCAGCCCTGAATCTTTGTCTGCTTTTCATCTTCCCTTAGTAGCCTCTCAACTGCCCCAAGGAATCTGGGGGAGTACTTCATCGCATCCCCAAAAAGGCCAGCTCAAACTCTCACAGCTGGGTGCTTGCACCTTCAGTCCCATTTTGAAACGTGAGCAGACCCCTGTGATGAATTTGGATGAGGTGGGCTTTTACATACAGCATCAGTTTGTGACCATAAGCTACAGAGCAGCTCTGCTTCTGTTTATACAATTATTTTATAGTGTCAAGGGCAATAACAGAAGATGAAGTGATAAAAATATGTCTAAGCAGGATGTATGCAACAAGGGTTGGGGTTTCTATGGAGGACAAGACTGTGTAAAACTAACAACAGAGCTTCAAAGTTTTCTGTCATGTAAATCAGTTAACAGATATCTCAAAGTGTAGCCTGAGAATTTATAAACTCAATCTTTTTTTTAGTACTTATTAGTCAGATTTGTAAATCAGCAGCACTATTTCTAAACTTATTTTATGATGCTTAAATGCATTTCTTGACTTAACAGTTGAATCTATTGTGTCTAATAACTATATCTAAAGTTCTGGGGTTAGGGTTTACTGGCTGTTTTACACATCTGAAGCAACATACAGTTTAAAGACCAAGCTGTAAAGAAATGCAGATGTAACAAAATAAAACAAAACAAAAAAAAGAAAAAAAATCCTAGCGTGTAAGGCAAGAGGAAAGCAATGTTTTTCTTACCAGGAACTAATTTTACAAATGGAACCCCTATTTCTGTAAATAAACATCTGCCTTCTCATTAGCTTCACATCAACCTATACTGAAATATACATCAGAGAAGTCTGTCAACGCAGTCACAAAGGAAAAACAAGAGCAGAGTTTAAAAGCAAAGCCTTCAAAAATCGTTATGCTTTTCAAGTCTAAGCAGTAAATAGGACAGGAGGATGACAGGAGAGTTGGCAACAGAATCCCATCACTAATAAAATTTCTTCTTTCTTAAAACATAAGACTTACGGTCAAGAGTCCACAAGTGGTTTGCAGAGAAGGGAGCTAAACCTGAGATCCTGACGTACCGTAAAATCACAGCCCTAGAAAAAGCAATCAAGGGTCCCAACCAACTGTCAGCCAGCAAAGAAGCCCAGCAGACGTGGTTGGTGGACCGCAGAGCGCCTCAGGCTCCAAATGGTTTCTTTTGTGTGTCTTAAGAAGGAAGAGACGAATCTAGCTTCTGAAAGAGCACAGGATCAATACTAAAGAGAACAGGATTAGAAGATACAAAATTTTTTAAAAAAATATGTACTTAGAGAACAATCTGTCATTACTGAGCAAGCCCTTGCGTGGCATTGCTGAGGCACCCGCGGGTTTGCACGGCAGCAGGTGACATTTCTGAGGCCGGTGCCTCACTGGAGGAGGCTCTGTAAAACTAACATGGAGGTCCCAGGGCACGGGGGGAGGCGCATCCCTCAACCCACGCCGGAATTGAGGCACCCCTGTTTTCCCATGGAGCCCATGTCCATGCCCCATAACATCCACATCTCTCCCAGGCAACTCCCCTGGCTCTGCTGGAGTTACTTCTTACCTGATATCCTAATTTCCCCCGGCCAAGTACTGGATGTCGTCTTCAGATTTCTGAAGCACGATCACATATGGCACTGGAATTTACAGTAGGGGGAATCGGTCCCCATTAAGAATCAAATGGGATGATGTGGAGGATGCTCTGTTCTACTTTCCAGGAAAAAAAGACACTTAGTGATCTGCCCCCACAGCGCCCCAAGCATTTCTCTCTCGATGGAAAAGTAGCTTGCCAGAAAAAGCACAGAATGCTCCAGTCTGATCCAAAAAAGTGACTGAGCATGAAATCTGTAGGCCTGATCTGATGCTCTGTGACACGTATTGTGGCTTTTTTGAGAGAGGACAGAGTGCTCAGCACTTTGCAGGACTGAAGTGTCTGCCCTGGATTAAAAACAAAATAAATTTTAAAAGCACCTCTCTAGCCCCAGATATTCAGAAATTGAATCACTTTAAAAATTTGTTTCTCTCTTACAAAAACACACTATCATTTTGTTTCAAAGTTTCAGTTTACACAAAGAAAAACTTCATATTCCATTTTGAAGAAGCGGTATTTTGTATAACCTCTTGCCCTGGCTTCCAGACTCGGAAGAAACCATAAGCAAATCGTAAAATGCTTTAAATAGTTCGAAGTGCCTTTCACAGAAATCTTAGTGTCTCACAGCAAAACTAAGCAAACAAGGGTATCCCTGGCCAGCAAAGCTGCTCCACTGCCTGTGCTCAAGGGCATTCCATAGTCTAAGCAGCAACTCCAAATTGTTTACTATTAAGAAGAGCATCTTGAAAAACACTTAGTACTGGTTTAGACCTGCTGCTACTGAAGACGACAGCAGAGCTGAGCTGCCATCTACTCTTGCAGGCAGAGGTAAGTAACGTCAGATGGTGCTAACCTGGATGGTGCAGCATGTTCCTTCTCCACGTGGCTGAAGTGAGAGCACACAACAGATTCGACCCCCATAGTCACTGAGTATCGTACTTCGGAAATGTACAGTTACTGTCTCTCGTTCTCTGGAACCTGCCAAACATCTGACCTAAAGTATGAGTGAGTTTTGAGATCACGATGCAAATCAGAACGCTGGAAGCTCCAGGCTTTGCACCTCTGAGCCAACCATCAGCTCAGATATAGCTTTTCCCTATTATTTCAGACATGTTATGCTCCTTAAAATTTGGTACTTCATTGGCTGTAATTTTCCTTCATTCTTATTAATACTTCTTTCCTTAATTTTCCCTTTCATTTTGCTGTTGCTGTTAAAAACACGTCGGTTTTCCAATATGTCATTGCATCCTCTACTAAAAAAGTGTAAGCAGAACAAATTAATCAGGTAGATCTCACTTTAAAACAATATGGATGCTGTTTTCCAGGCCAGTCTAATTCCCTGCCTTGGGTCGCTCCCAGGAATTCCTAACCAGCTTTCCTCATGCACTCCTACCCATCGTGCCAGGTGTTTGGGAAGGAGAACCCAGGGCAGGAGGAGCTGCTCCAAACTAAGGTGCAGGACAACAGAGAGCTCAGTCCAGCCAGGTGCCCTCTCCCTGAAGGCCACCGAACAGCTAAATCCACACCCACAGTGTAGGAGCTCCGTGTCCTAGTTATGGCCATAGTGGCACCTTTCCAGGATCAGACGCAGAACACTTTGCAGTGCTGATTTTCCTTCCAACGCTGGGGACATTGGACATGCACCAAGGATGGCTGGCTGCGAGTTTCCTGAAGGTATAAAACATTTATGTCTTATGGTGGTTCATGAGAGATTAGTCCAAGGACTGCACTGAAGTTGGCAATGACCCAAGGCTTGATATAAACTTGTTCTGCCATCACATTTACTTCTGAAGACTGATAAATTCAGCATCTTTCGCACACTTGCGTCAAGGGTTAGAACTGGGCTGGCTCCAGACGAATGACAGACACTCTCTGTTATCCCCTTCCCCCCTTTTCCCAAAAAAACCAGGACATTTTGACAAATCAGTCTCTAGTTTGCTATCATAAGAAAGTAAGAGTGAGGCTCTGTGAATTGGTTTGGAGAAGTATTTGTCCACTGCTCGTACATTGAGGCACTGGCCAAGTGCAAAGAAAGAGAAGTCTCTGAGCAGGCAGACACCGTCACTAATCTGGGGCAGAAAGCTGTGCAGCACACCCCCTCCCATGCTGCTCAGAGAAAGTAGGGTAATAACTTCCACAAAGTTTAATGCCTCCCCGTGCAGATGGAAAACTAGTTCTAGGTAATGGTCTAAAGAAGCCCTGAGAACATACGAACCATCATATAACGACTAAAAAAGTGCATGCTGATATTGCCTTAATAAAACCAAAGGCCACTAGGTTATGAACCACCAAAAATAAATGTAGAGATGGGAAAATTTGGGGAACCTCCCTAACAGAATCCAGGGGAGAGAGAGCTCGTGGTTTTGAAATCCACTCCTACTCTATTTCCTCTCTATACCTTGAAAAACAGCTCTATTTTCAACACAGTTGGGTAATAAATCCCAGGTGTCACCACCATATTTTTTCCCCCCTACTTGGCAGAAGCAGAAAGGCTTCTGCAACAGAAAGAGTTCCTTCCCGTTTCAGCAGCCACAGATTCTTTTTATGGGAATATTTTTACCCCTCAGGTAACCCTCTGGCAACTACTCCTGTCCTTTGCTACACACATAGATCCCTTTTCTATTTCTCTTTCATGAGTCCTACGACATCACTTTTATCTAGTGAAGTGAAATAATCAGAATTATTCTTCAATGCTATGTATTTTAGCCTTATTTTAATACCATATTTACTTTCTTTGATTGTCACTGCTCATATTTTTGAAATTATCACGTGCTGCTTTCTGTGAGCACTAAAATCACTTTACAATTTCAAAGGCAGAGAGACAACGGAGCTCTGCAGCGCCCTGCTTTGCGAGCAGGTGCCCAACCATGTGCAGGCTCCTTGCTCAAAGGCTGAAACTCCACTGGGGGATGCACCATTTGAGAGGAAGAGCAAACCACCATCACAGGTGGGCAGGAGGGGATGAATTTGGTGTGCACACCAAAAAATGCACACACAGCTCACACAGGACTCTCAAGAATGTGTAAAAGATGGAGTTCCAACACAAATTGACCAAGTAATCTGTGTGGATGAAGTGTAGTGGGACCAATCTGTTGCAGAGGGAGAGGGGAGCAAAGCTTGCAGAGTACTGGGGTGGTCTGACCCAGGAGGGAAATGAACTGGCCACCCAAAAATCACTATTAATGCCGATTTCCTAGACTACCAACAAGGGCTAAATTAATTGCTGTCAGCAGAAGATAGTGTAGGAAATAACCAGCTGTTGGGAGCCACTCAATGTGCAGCATGACCAATTACCATGGGAATCCAGCAAGACACAGAAGCCAGGCCAGCTGTGCTTCTTAATCCTCTCTGCCGAATACTTTAAATTTTAAGCTGACTTGAGAGTAAGAGCAGAAACGAGCAAAGCACCGAGTTTTCCTACCTTAGTCCCAAGCAATGAATGAACAGTATTTTTATCTCACCCAGAAGGTTGGAAGCAGGATGCCTGAGAGACCTGGTGGCAACTGAAATCCATGAAGCTGCATGAGGAAGGAACTGGCCCCAGAGCTGTGCTTTGGCCATCAGAGCACAGATCCTCCAGATGAAGCTGATGATTCCCCACCAGATTGTTTTATCAGTTCAGGCAGGCTTAAGCACAGATTTACAGACCTCCAACAACAGGGAAACTTGCAGCTTTTCTGCGATAAAACACCACAGCGCATCTGGGAGCATCACTGGAGATGTAAAATATGTTGAAAGTTATTCCTGGCAATTAGATGACCAAAAAAGTAAAAAGTGAAACTTCTAATACCGGTCATGTTCACCAGTACATTCTTACTGGGGCAGAAAGGGTTTGCCTTTCATTTTCTGATTGTTTTATAGATGCTGTGACTAAGCTGCCGAACTGAAGGGATGTTGCAGGGGGTAACCACAGCGGGGTCTGGGTCAAAAAGAGGGATGCTTTTATGTAAAAAGGTTCGAATGTTAGACTGGAGTGGTGGAGGGCCCAAATCTCAACCAATTCCCCAAAGGAAGACCCACCTCCCTGTAAAATAATACTAATCACACAAAGGAACATAAGAAGAAATGGAATAATTGGAAGAGTGATATAAAAATGCAGGAAATATTAGGAGCTGTGAGCATCACATACCCTCCCAGAGGGAAGGAAAGGGATGGAACTGATCTCCCAATGCTACAGCCTTGGAGAGGGGAGGGAGGCAGAAAGGCAGATCACTGCATTGTTGGGTGATCTACCCCCTTGTGAGCGTGTCTGTCGCTGGAGGAACTTCTGTATTATGCACTGATTAGATGCAAGAGGATTTTCCATGTCAGCAAAAGGCATGGAAGGATTTTGATACACGGACATTGAAAACATTAGTGATATTAAGAGTGTTATTTGTTGTCAGTTTAAACTATTCAGCTTCTTTACATAACTAAATAAATGACTCCATTATTCATATTTTTACAGCTAGATAAATATTTTCATCTCTGTTTACTGCCAGTAGCTTTAACTAACTGCTTTCTGTAATCCTTTTATAAATCTTACTTGTAATACATTATTTCTGATATTAATTCTGAGCTTTCCACTGGTACTTTCAGTAATTTAGAATGCAGCTGCCTGCCATGTTCCGCAGGCCAGATTCATCCTATTGCTGATCAGAAGCCCCCTCCAGGTGACATCGTAGCCTGAGTCTGCAACAAGGATTTAAAGCATAAATATTGCCAAGAACAGGCAATGAGCAGCCTGCAGAGGCACCTCTGACTACGTATCAGCTGAACACACACAGCTCTTGGAAAGGTGTTTTTGCCAACTGCAAGTGCACAAAAGAGTCTAAGAGTTGGCGGTTTCCTAAAGAACTTTCTGTAGAATTTTCCAGTGGAATTTGAATTAAAGAAAGAAATATACAAATGCGTATATACATTATTGAAGCGAACACCTTGCTGATTCTTCAGGCAGGTGTGTCTACAGCACCAGTTAGGGGTTAACAGCAGGAGGTGATGCCTGGGGTTACAATTACAGCTTCACAGCCTGGGACCATAAGGACAAGCCTGTACCTCTAAACCACTGCAGCCCAGGTGATTGAAGAGTTGCAGTGTTTTACGCTGCCTGCTCAAATCACATCAGAGAATGAAGAGCTGCAACTCTGCGCAAGGAGGTAAATGCTCCAGAACTGGTAGAATCAATTCCCCTTGCCCCCAGATGGGTGCAATTGCTCTGTCGCATGCGAGCTGAGACTTACACGGCTGATCAAACCAGGAGGTTCTTCCACAAGCACGGAGCACTTGAAAGGTGCTGAAACCTCAGAGCGCCAAATAGCATCATGGCCTCAGGTCCAAAGGCTGGTGTTCTAGGGAGTGGCAATTTTCCTTAAATGCCTCCAGCAGATACTCATTTCAGCTCCTGCATTTTCAGGGAACTGTTGGTGTTCTTCCCACAGACAAGCTGAGCTGGTCCCCTCTCAGAATATTATCTTCCCTTCTGACACCTCTTCCTCTCCCAAGCCCATGTTTCTGTAGGTGTCTGAGGCCATGAAAAACCTGGGTAAAAACGAAAGTCCTTGGGCTCTCTGCAAGCCACCCAGGACATCACACACCACTCATACAAGACTGTCGGCAGCAACTTTAGCATTTCATTTCATTGGCTTCAACACATGCTTCCGTGGCTGAAGAGGGTTGCAGGCTCACGATGACAATTCATCTTGGTTGCAAAGCCACTCTGTACTCAGGACAGCATTAGTCTCATGATCAAATTCTGTTCTTCTCAGCTGGAAGGAACAGAACTTGCAAGTCATTGATGTGGGAAATCCACTGCAGACTCAGGTCATAGATTCTCAGTAGCTCAACTCTCCCCCGGACTGGCAAAGGATGTCACAAGCATCTGCTGCTTTTTCCTATATAACAAGAAAAAGTAGAAGTGCGTGAGCTTTTCTTGCAGGTTTTATCTGAGACATTATGAGACCTGGCCGTTGCTCTTAGGAAATACAGAACTGTTGAAGTGTGTTGAAGCAAAGTGGCTGAGCATATATAATATGTTCATTATCTAATTTGTTACCCTGCATAAATTTAGACATTTTAGGTTGTTAAAGTAAGATGTATCCAGCTCTAGAACTGGCTCTTTGAAGCCAGTAGGAGTTTTCCCTGTGATACCAATAAGCACATTTTCTCCTTAGTGCTCCAGCCAGGTGACTCAGAGGGCACTGGTGCTACTGGAAGACTACCACCGGCACTGGTAGCCGGTGGATTAGAGACTGAGAGAATGAAAAATGCAAAAAAAACCTCCTGCAAAACTCATCATGGCTTCGCGGACGAAGATTTGGGAAGGGCTTTAAACGTGAGTACACCCTTCAAGCCTGCGCGGTGGATTTTTTAGGTGAGGCGCAGCGTGCGCGAGACTGGCCCCACCCTTTACACCTGAGGTTCATCTGCCAGGGCCGAGCGAGCTTGGACGGTGACAGCGAAGTCCTCAGGTCGTAGGTTTGGTTAGAGTATCCTTCTCTTAGATGGATGGCCTTACAGGGCTAAACGAGCTCCATCTGCCCGGGTTTGGAGTTAGAGTTGTCCTTCTCCTAGGATGGTTGCCCAAAGGCTAGTGAGCCCATCCTGCCCATGGACACACTTTGTCTGACCCTTCAGTTGAGACCTGTCTGGCTTGGGAGACCCTACCGGAGGCATATGCCACCACCAGCATAGCTCTCAACTTCGCAAGGGCGCGCAAGCTCTTTCCCCACGGCAAGGGGGTGCCCGTGAAAGAGCCTGCAAAACTAACACTGAATTAACAAGCCATTGGCAATACCTGTCAGGAACAGAATATTCATCTTTAACATAACAGCTTCTAAAGATGAAATACTTCAGTTACACAAGAAACAAGAAAATATGAAAATTTTCTGTCACACTTGGATCCTTCACTTACCACAGTGATGAATCAAAATAATTGCCGGGTCCAGCATTTTGTACGCCACTAAAGACAGCGTTGGATCTATTGATCCTTTACATGAGCAGCTCTTTGAACCTCAAGCGAATGCTGCCTTGCATCTGCGTGCTTCTTGCATTTTTAATTGAAGGAGGGAAACACATTGAAATGTCATATTCTGGAGGAGGGCTGCTTCCCCATGCACTTTTTTTTTTGTTCAGCTTTGTCATGGCAAGTGTTAGTAGTCAGGTTGGGTTTCTCTCATCATTTCACTTACTGGTGGTGGCCTGGAGAACTTTAACATGTGGGAAAAATTCCCATGAGGCTGGATGGAAAGACAGCTAAATTACTTAATGCTACAGAAAGCCTTTAGAGGGTAAGTAACTGGCTGCTGACAACCCATCACTGAATCTCCTCAGCTCAGAGTATTTCCCTTAGAAAATGTGCTCCTGCAGGACTTTTTTGTCCACTTTCAGTCAAGCCCTGACATGCTTCTGCTCTGCTCAGTCCCCGCAGTGGTGCCCGCGGACAGGCAATGCTCCAGCCAAGCGTCCCGAGTTTTGACGTGATTTGGGTCCTCATCCCAAGCTCCCGTGAACGCTGCCGTGTGATGTTCTTGGTTGCACTCCTTCTGTACCATGAAGACCTCCTGGTATTTTAAATGTTTGAGAAGGATGTTTTTGAGTGTGGATTTTTGATGTGTTAGGACCTCACCAAAAGGAAGAGATGAAAGTAAAACAACCTCTGAAAGCTTTGATTTTCCAGGCAAAATTTCCAGAGGGAAGAATCTGACGTGTTCAAAAATCTGATTTTGGGATAAATAAAAGCATTATCAAATAAACACAGTGAGAAGCAGACAAATTTATGCAAACTATCTTTCAAAATTCACTGACCAGAGTCAGAGAAGAGTAACATCACTGTAACAACACTGCAAGAGCAGAGGGTACTGATTATATTAACAGGGAACGACATTGTGCAGCTGTACAGTCTTCACTCCAAATATCTCATAAAGGACTTACAATCCAACCAAATAATGTTCATGCTTTAATTTTTATCTAGCTCTGAATATAGAATGTCTTTCTCTCAGAAAGAAAATTAAAGGATTTCAGACACATGGTTTGATTCACAGAACTAATGAGATAAAACTCCAGACTGGAAGTAAAAGAACCGACGCATTAAATCAATGAGAAAGTTTCCTTTGAAGGATTTGATATCAAATCAAGAGTTGACCATTCGATGAACCTCATGTGTTGGAGACACCCAAGCCAGAGATGCTGGCTTTCTCTGAAAACTTGGGTCCAGCTGTGCAGGAAGGGAAGATCCGCAGCTTACAGAGACGGGAAGATCCGTTATCCAGACAAAGCGAGAGCACAGGGCTTTCTTGGGAATTGATTTGGGAGTCAAAGGGACACCTTGCTGCTGTGTTAGATGTTGGTTCTAACACTAGATCTTCCCCAAAATCTTATTTTCCTCTTTTTACACATCCTCTACCACCTCTGGTGCCGCTGCTTCTGCTCATCCCCTACCTGCAAATACAGTTCTGCTCACCTCAACTCAGCCATGTGCACGTGCAATCGTATCATGAGAGATTCATGGATCACCTGCAGCTCCCAGTAACACTGGTGGCCTCTGCGACCTCCTGAAGCTATCAGTTACAGATGGGATGAGTCACTCGGCCTCCGCTGCTTCAGAAAAACATTTAATATCACAGATCGAAACCGAAAAAAACCCCCACCAGCTTTAGATGTTTGATGCTTAGGTGCAAGGGAGATGGTGGAAGATGATGCTGCTGGAAAGGAAACCATTAAGCCTGAGCAATTATCCATTCTTCCCCTTGCAGCCCCCTGCTCCTTTCTGATTACCGGATAACATCAATTTCTGGGCATTACTCCACGGGATGAGACAGCTGTGGAAGAGTGTGCATCATGCAAGAGGAATATGTTTTTTTAACACGGTGTGCTAATCATATCCGTCCATTGTACTTTCAGCTCTCCAGTGAGGTGGTGGGAGGTCTGGTGGATGCTTAGCTCTTAGGTCCTTTCTAAACTCTCCAGCACAGACTCATCCTCAGCCCTTCAGATGGTGGGAATCCACCCAGAAACCCCTCCAGCAGTAGCTCTCAATCATCTTAACAAGCAGGTGACCCCAGCAGCCCTCCTGCAAGAAGATCTGGGAAGTTGAGGCCACCCCTTCCATGATACTGGAGTGTGTTCCGGGACCTTCTATCCTCCCAGCGCTGTGGTGGGCAAGGGAAAGGAGCAGCAGAGTCATGAAATGTTCTTACCATGACAGCAACCGGGCTGCCCAGTCTGCACAACACCCCAGTGCTCCAGAGGCAGCAGGTTCAAGAGCCCCTGCAAAAAATAGTAATGAAAGTTTGTTCTTTGCAAAAACAGTACAGAAAGTGAGGAGACTTTTCGATACAAGTAACAGAGCCCCTAGGTTAATGGAGATTAAGAGCAAAGAGGTTTATTAAGCGTGAATAATTTCCTACTTATTGTCCACAAATGCATTAGAGTGTGCTTTGCTTTTCTCTTTTGTAAGCCAAATGTGTAATTGGCATTATTAGTTTCCTCCTCCTCCTCTCTCCTTCTCCTTTAGTTTTTAATTAGAGCATAGAGGGAGGAAATGCATATTTGATATGGAGAAGAACTAGGGAGGGAGAATAATAATTCTGACTGTTTCAATTATTCCTACACAAGATGAGCCAGATTTCTGTAAGAGCTCAGCCTCCACAGTCAGCACCGGATCTGAGCTGAGGCCAGTACTCGGTGTGCTCTCAAGAGATCCAGCCTCCACCCAACTGCAGAGCGGATGTAGGACTCTGCCTTGGTTTGATGCAGTAGTGAAGCCAGACACTGTCAAACCATCGGACTCACTTGGAAACCGCCTCTGGAAAAGGAAAACTTGCCATCAGCAGAGTGCTGCTTTAGGCTGACTGTCCCTTTCTTTGCAACTTCTTATTAGGGGTACCTTCACGTGCTGAAGTGAACCGTCCTGCAACCTCATGTATCTGTCACCTTCAGACACTCAGCTTGGTGTGGATGGATCTGTTTGTTCATCTTATTTGCTCTCTCCTGAACCTTCCTTTTTCTCCTTCCTCACATCACTCTTTCAAGGCTGTATCTTCCCAACCAATCTCTCATTCCCTTGCCCTCCTGCTGACAGGGCACGAACACACCCCAGTCTCTTGACACAAGCTCTACTGCGCTCACTGGACTGTATCACAAAATTACATGCACGGCCCTTGAGCCAGGGTTTTTCTCTGCCTCCTGTTTCTTCCACCTCTAGTTTGGGAAAAAATCAAGATTAGAGCTGAGAAAGTCACAGTGACCTTTCAAAACCTGTTTAGTTTTCATCATTCAGCAAATGCTTAAGGAGTGGTTTTGCGCAGAACACAATTAAGAGTAGCAGAAATATATTTCAGGTGGTGTATAGTGTTTGCAAAACACTGCCACGTGTACCTGGAAACCACCAGATATAAATGCCATATCACCGCAGCTCCTTCAGCTAGTTCCATATTGTTATACCAGTATGTTTACTCCAGCATTGAAATGTTTAATTCCAGCTTGGTTTCATTGATAAACATGACTTTACAACAAACACATTTTACAAAGCAGATGTTAAACTGACAATCACTTCCAACCCAATCTCATAACCAGCAAGTTTTTCTAGCAGGACTTTTGCAAAGTCAGTGAGGAACATGCTGAGAAGGGTTTTGGACTGCTCTGATGCTTACTGTAACACAGGAGGAGATGGGGCTGATGCTTCCAGAACTGCAAAAGGAAGTTATGAGTGCAGAGCACTAATCACTCTAGCCCCATTACTGACAGAGGCCAGACCAGCCCCTCTGCCATCCCTGAAAGGCAGCCAGCAGAGCCTGCACAAGCAGAGACGAGCATGCTCTTCCCATGACCTCCCCAGCCCGCTGGAAGTCCTGCGTGCTGGTGTTTTAGAGCAGGGTGGTCGGTTGTGTTCAGGATTTACACTGAACAAATGGATTTGTCCCAGCTGTGGTTTCAGCACGCACACAGCCCACTGAGCCATTCCAGGGCCTGTCTCTAATTAGATGTGAGTGAGTACAGACATGGATTAGAGAAACCCAGACCTCCAAGAAAGATGAGAACTTCCAGTTCCTTCCCACTTACCGATACCTGTGTGCACCATGTCTCAGTGGGGAAGAGGAGGATGTTATCTGGAGATGTGCTGACTGTCAGCTGCATTTCAGACCCCAGTGTCACATTCTTTCCCAACCATTACAAGGGCCACTGGGATAGTTAAAACTCCGCTGGCAGAACCCCACGTCAACAGGTTTACACCAGGTTGATTTTAAAATCAGAGAACTCACGAAATATCCCATTGAATTGTAGGGAAGAGGTAGCAAGGGGCTGAGTGTCACAGAGAACAAGTTCTTTACCTCAAGCAGAAAACGTGGAAATCTTTTCCCTTGGTGGCTCCCTTGCAACCTGCAGAAGTGCCACCTCCAGCCGGGGAGCGGCAGGGACAGCTTTTTCCTGTACGGGCAGAGTCAAGCACCCAGTCACACTACAAAGGGGAAACTTTGTTGGTGTCCCTATTCCCTGTATGCAAGAGCTGAGGGAAAAGGAGGTTATTACCAAAGACCATGCAATTTGCTCACTTCCCTTACTATCAAAGTAATGGAGACATCTGACTTTAGAAAACAATAATAAAAAGGAAAAGAACACAGAGTACACTATTCCCTGGAAACCAATAACTTGCATCCTCTATCTATTATATGCAAGCTCCATATGACAGAAAAGCTTAGCGTCAGAGCTTTAGAAAAGACCTTTTCCCAATGCAGATGCAAGAAAGCAGAGAGGCAGGATTTCTGCTAACTCTGACCAGACTTGAAAGAGTCCCCAGGCTGCTGACAGCTCTCAGGCAGCCCTGAGGATGAGGCGGTTTTCCCACTTTGGGAGCAAGCCTGTGAATCCTGGCTCTTGCTTTCATCGCTCTCAAACACAATTGGTTCTTGTATAAGCACGGGTGTACTGTGACATTTTGGGAGGTGATGCCAGCACAAATCTGTAGGGTACTTCCAATGCAGCCAAAACACTGTCTGTGCAGAGCAAGAGCGCGCTAAGAGAGGAAGGAGATGTTACCACACCCTTGTTTTCTCAGCTTGGTGCTGCAGGGAAGCAGGGGAGGGCATCAGTTTGTGCTGCCCTTCATTTCCAGTTATCACCTTACATCAAAGCTCTTCTTTTGAAAACAGTTTCCTGCTTTAAAAAGAAATAGCTGTCAAAACCAGAAATCTGTTAACTCCCCGAAAAAGCAGCTAAAGATTGAGACTGGTGGGCCTGCCTGAAGATCGCCTGACATTTAGGGATGCGGCCGGCAGCACTTCGGCAAACAGAGCTCATTTGCTACCCTGCATCTGTGCAGCTAAACCCAGATGAAGGCTACTCTTCAGAAGATGGCATCTTCTACCATCCCTTGGATGTTTATTGTTCCCATTCAATTCATCCGGTTGATTTGTAAATTGACAAAGCCTGCAGCATTTGTAAATTCCTAGTTTGCCCAGCAAAACTCCTCATTTTGTGTAATAAAAGGCTTAAAAGCACAAGAGCAAAATGTTATGCAGTAGGGAGGGCTACCAAAACCAGACATTACTGATGTGCGAGGTGCTTAGAAAGTTAGAAGCCTCTGCAACTTTTGATAGACTAAAAGCCACTCATCATATCATTAAAGTCTAATGAGTATGAAGGCAACTTCAAAAATGCCAGAGCACGTACGTGGTCTTGATGCATTATTCTTTGAAGATAGCTTTTGATGCTTTTCTAAACAGAATAGCTTTTCTGCATAGTATTTGGTGTTGATGTGCAAAACAACCGTGACATTAAGAGTAGAGTCTCAGCATTAAGAAGAATCCCTCTACCTGTGACCTTCTGATTTTCTGCAGGTGATTGAAGAACACAAAAGAAATCAGGTAACTCACCCCACGCCATCCTTCAGCCACAGACAATCTTCTAAAACTTAATACCGAAACACATACATTCAACTCCTCGTCTACCTCTCCAGTACGGCGTATATTTCAATATCGTTCTCCTCCGCTGCTCCTGTTCCAGGAATGTCCACTCATTATAGGGCAGCCATGTGGTAGAGAGACATGAATTCAAGTTTCTGCTTTGCAGGTTTTCTGTATGATCTCAGGCACGTCCCAGAGCCTCCCTGATTATACAGGCAGAGCCAATACTGGCCCGAATTTCAAAGAATGGTTATTATTGGGTTTATGAACATTCGTTCTGCCCAGTGTGGGCTGTGGGGGCCTGCCAATGCATCTGCTGGCTGTATCCCATGGGGAAATGCTGCATATGGCTCGTTCTGATTTGAATACCTTAATGACAAAGAATAGATTTCTTCTCCAGTTACAGGATGAGCTTCTCAAGGCAACCTGGTTTCACCTAAGGCCTCTAGCTCCCTTTGGAGAAGCAGCGAATGACATCCAGGACTCCCAGTCCCCAAAGCATGTCATTAAGCACAGGGAAGGGGCTGCTCCAAGGGAGAACTGCTAGGGGAATTGCAGCCATTCTTCAGAGCATGCCCAGCGCAGTTCAGTTTTTCAGACTGGTGCGAGCTCATGCAACCAATCTCACGAGCAGCCCTCCCTCTTTGCAAGCCCCCAGCCCACCTGGATGGGAAAACACACTGCTCTCTGGGATCATCCCATATGCACCTGTCTCCACACTGACAATCTCTTTCCTTCTCATTAGCTACTTCTTCATCACGGTTTTCTCTTAGATTCTTTTAACTGTCTCACACCACTGTCCCCTCTGCAGCGCTCGCCTCCCCCTCCCACACCCTTCTCCGAATAGGAAGGGTCTAGGCTGCACATTTCTAGCCCAGGTCTGAGAACTAGGGCTCCAAACCCAGTCTCCTGTCCAGGGATGGAGCTGAACATTCCCTGCTGAGCATCACCACCTGCAGCCCAGCCCAGCCCTGCCACAGCTCCCAGGCTGCTTGGGCAGGATGCTGCCCATAAAAGCTTCAAGAGCAGCAGGCTGGGGTACTTGATGGACGGTCCTCCTCACTGCTCTGGCCTCTGTGGCATCACACTGGAGACAAGAACGGTGATTTCATATGATATGTACACGATGACTCAACTGCTGAAGTTAACCCAGCCCTGCACTATCAGCACAGTAGGTTTAACATCTTCACCAGCGCTATAATTGATGACGGCAGCAGTGCTGCATTGGTGTCCTTCAGCACCACAGGGGTAATGCAAGACCCAAACTCTGCAGAAACCGCATTTGAGCAGCTATTTCCATAGCGCAATTTAAAACTAAGTCCTGACTGTCAGTGCAGGGGGATCTTTTCACGGGTTTCTGCAAAAGAAAACCAGAGAGCCTGTTCCGAGGAAACAGCAAAGTTACCTGGCATCACATGCTGACTACATTGCACACTAAGTGAAGGCGAGAAGTAAAGCCCTGGTTGGCTGCTTAACCTGATGTAGAGCTCCAGTTTGTGTTTAATCATTCTGTTAAAAGGCAGAAGCACTAAGGACTGCAACAGACCTCCTGTAGTGAATCTTGCCTCTAACGCCATCTCCTCCAGCCCACTCCTGGAGGGGCTGACAGAGGCAAACTCTGTGGCTTATTAGAACAAAGCCTCCTTCATATGCAGTTTGGGCAGATCTGGTGCACTACAAGCACAGCCCCGTGGTTCCCCAGCTTCTGTGTCAGTGGGAGAGGTGGCTGTGGGAGGTAACACTGCAACTACCATAACAGAAATGTTCACAACTAGCAGACAATTTTAGTACTAGCATTAAAAAAAAAAAAAAAAAAAAAAATCTTTCCACTCTAGAGTTTACATGATGAGAAAATACAGTGGCTGTATGCATTAAAACTCAAGACAAGTCCAAGCGCAATCAGGTCTCTAACTGAATTACCTTTTGATAAGATAATTCAAATAGAGACCTGATTCTGAAGTTTGCTTCAGAAATGGATTGGTTTGGGGATTTTTAATTGGCAGGAAAAGAGAAACAGTCTTCATTCAAAGCCCTCAACAAAGCCACATTTATTTGTATTTAAAGTTAAGCTTTTCATATCTTTATTTTTAAAATAACATTCCCAAAACTTGCTTTTCCCTAAGTATTGAGGGGGTTTTTGAGTGTCCATCACTGCCTTGTTATGTCACTGGAATCAAAAATCTAGTATTACATTTTTCTTTGAAGACATAAGTCTGATACCTGGAGAAAAGCTCTGTTTACAGAGCGAGCCATGGGTACAGTTGGTACCTACCTGGCCACACACAGAGTCGCCCCCAAGTGCACAGCTGCCGATTTTCCTGGCCATCAGCATCTCCTGGGGCTTTTCCCAAATCATGTTATTCTGGCAAAGAATGATTTATAGAGGAAAAAAGTTAACTACCAACATATGTGAGTAAGCACACTGCTTGCAGACCTATATAACACCCCAAAGCATCACATTATAAACAGGCAACCTTGCTATGACAGTGCGCCACGCTGAACTGCCAAAAGTCCCTCAGAGGACCTAACAAATGGTAGCTTGGATATTTTCTGAGCTAAGTAGACTGAGGATGCAACTTTACTCTACACAGAGTGAGCATCTTGTCTCAGTCAGCACCATACATATCATATGACATCCCTGTTTGCAGTTCAGCAGAGTCCACTACCAAAGGCTACTTAAGATGCTAAATTATGAGCCTGGGGGTGGAAGGATGGACAGCACTTGGAAAGCAAGTAGCAGAATTACCTGTCATTTTTTCCCCAGAGAGAGGAGCCTCAAGGTTCCCTACAAGATCATGTGCTGTTTAATGTATTTCCTGAGGGGCTGGGAGAAGAGAGCAACGAGGAGCAAGGCAGCAGCAGTTGCAGGTGACACCAGTGTTCAGACTAGTCCAGATCTCCGCTCTGCTTGAGGCGGTTTTGTCCATTGGAGGAAAACAGGCTATCCAAAATTACAGACACTGCCCTGCTACTGCCAGCGAAGCCCAACTCTGTGAGCCACACGCCATCTGCCTCGGGGGATAGGGAATGCCACAGCAGGGCTGAGAGTATGTAGCATAAAAGCAGCAAACAGAGCTTCAAACACCTGGATTTTAGTACTCAGTACTTACAAAATGGTAAATGAGGTTTTTTTAGTTCTGTTCTTTAGGAAGAAGAACTCTTAGGAGAAGATTTCCTCCTCCTCTTCCACACGTTATCTTATAAAACCCTACAGATATTCCCACAAATGTATTTCTTTGCCTTAAGCTCCTAAAGACATTGTTTAATAGGAAAAAATCCGCACAAGTAAAATAGTTACATTCATACATTAAATATGATGAAACACAAAGCACATACGAGATGGCTGTGAAATATTCATGTGCACATTTATTTTCTTGTAAATACTTTCTCCATTAAGATTCTGTCGTGATCCTGTAGTTTTGCCTGCAAAGTGCAGCCAGTGGAGAATAACAAATATAATTTTTCTCTCCGTTAAGAGGATGACAATGATGCCCAATACATCAATGAAATTTCAGTCTGTGTTAGCATCACTGATGGAACAGGAAATTGGATTCCACTGGCTAATCCATTGTTAATGATTTCGCTTCATAAATACACTTAGTCTTCATTATAACTTCTTGCTGTTGGAAATAGTTTAAGCTTCGGGAAAAACATTCTTGGAAGAATCAGTTATCAGCATGGCACCTTCTAATATTTGATTTATCGATTTTTCCACAGGTAAGAGTCCTCAAACCCACATTTGGCTGGTACAGATCAAATGAGTGCCACTGCCTCAGCCTCCTGGCAGCAAACACAGCGAGTTCGCACAGGTTTGAATCACGTCTGTGGGAAGGGCCCGGTGCACGGCAACTTCATGGAGTGGGAACTCTTGATTACCTTCATTAGTTCTGAACAGCACAAGTCCGGGCTGTACCACAAGCTCCTCATAGCAACGCGGTCTCAGAGCAAAACCCGCATGCCAGGGACCTGTGCCAGCAGGACACGGGCAAGAACGTGATACCATAGCACAGATGTATCTAGACGTGGATTATTAATCTTCTCTGGGATTCTTCCGTGGCTCTAACTTGAAGGCTTCTGCTCCTGTTCTTCATCTCTGATGTTGTTCAGGCTGACGACGTCTGTTACAGCAGTAAGTTCTGCACACAAGCTTAGAGCTGTATTTTAGACATATGTTAAATAGGAGGGTGTCTGAGCAGTGAGTCAGGACCTCACCACACTTCCCACTAAACACCACACTCTCATGAGGGTCCTATTCCTCCCTGCTGTACTCCTCTGTCTTAACAGTCTGTCAGACACCCACAGCAGTAAAGCATCGTCTACCCTAAGACGTGGAGGAAAGGTCCTTAGAGGGCTAATATCTCCCCAGAAGAGCTGGGGCCACTTGTAACGTGAGCCCGAGAGGAGTGTAAGCTCCTCTAGTCACCCGAAATAAAAAGATACCAGAGCACGGGGGGAGATCTAACCTGCAAATTAAAGAAGCTAACCAAAATTGCAAATGTTCTGGTGATGAGACAGCATATTAAATAGCCAGCCAAGACTTCCAGGCAAGTTCAATACTAGGTGGAAAATGGAATTGCCCAGGAATATGATTTATAAACGAGGATTGATCCCTGAGGCTTTGATCTGGTCAGAGCCTGTTGAAACCCTCTGGTGTTTGCACCGGTTCCAGCCAAGACTAAGGCTCCATGCAGGAAGTGCTTGAAGGGAAGGGTAAGCAATATATAGTGCAGTATTTCCAAGCACGAAATAAAGTTTCATGTTTCCTACCAAGCTCCACAGGAGATTTTTCAGCATTATGCATTACTTGAATTTTAGAATGGTTCAAATAAATACATCACAAATAGCAAAGGAAATGTGTTTCAATAACACAGGTGTCCACATGAATATATGCATGAATCCTGGCACATATTTTTAGTTTTCTAAGAATTGAAAAGTTGCCCTCTGGCATCTCTCATTGCTGTTTGCTGCAAATCTCACATGAAAATGCAAACAGGAAAGGACACAACTCACTGGTAATCCTGAAGAAACACTGCATCAGCCCAAAAGGGCGAGATTACCAAAGCCTGCCTGAAGTATCCTTATGCCAACAATTAAGCAGCAGCTGGACAGCCCACAATTCTGGGGTGCCATTCAAAATGGATATCCGAGGTAGCAACAGGCCACACAAAGAGTTATACAACTAAATGCACTACACTAGTTAAGTTTAATCTACACACGCTCCCTGTTCCCCCGTCACAACCACTCCCCCCTGCCTTAGCCTCTCTCTTCTTGTCCCTGTCATCTTACCCATCTCCTCGCTTCTCAACCTAACAGAGAGTGAGCTGCAAGGTTTGTAGGCCAGGTCCGTACGATATGTTCATTTTTGTCTTCTGCACGAAGGGTATTTTGCTCTAGCTGGATCTCTAATTAGCCTCTTCCAACACTCCTTGTATAGTGTTCGCATTTACTAAGCAGAATATGGTAGCAGAGAGAAGGAAACAGATGCTATTTTAAAAACAACTTAATGGCTGAACTATTCATTTGATGATCAAGAAAAAAGCAGAGGTCTAAGTTTGCCCAATGTCAGTGGCAATGAGATCACTGACCTGTATACACACAATTCTACATTCAGTCTAATATCAGCCCCTTGGAGCCGGGGAATCCTGGATGCTAAACTGTTCTGCCAGAAAACCACTCCCCTTCCCTTGGGCAAATGACTATACTTGGTCACATTTTATTTTTCTTTGGCAATTTGCTGTTCAGCATCACTGTTACAATACTACCAGTGGCCCAGGAGAGACTGCATTTGTTCGAGCAATGGTCACGGCTTTTTCCCCTCACAAGAAGTTTACCTTTACTGGAATAGAGTCTAGTAACTGGCTTTAATTCACAGGCATTTCAAACATATCAACGCTCCTCTATCTGCTCGCCGAGCTTGCAATGTGCTCACTTGGTGGTGTTTCCACCGATGCAACCAGGGGTCAAACGGTAGCAGAATAGAATAAGCACTTACTTTCTACATCCATCCTGCACTGTAATGGAGATGCAGTGCAAACGGTGTGGAAGGAGAGTAGACAAAAATAAATTCGACATTTTTAAAAACAAACAGTATTTTTACTACAAACCACAGATTTTGGCCACAAACAGCACTGAAACGCCTGGTTCCTTGAGGTATCAGACCACAGATAAAAATCTCTTCAGATGGACCGTGGAAAATAGCCTCATTACCTGCATTTTGCTTTCTTATCTGTTTTACAGCTATTAACTCCTCTGACAGAAGTATTTGCTCAGATTAATTTTCAAGCAACAAATAGCTGATGTGCCCTCTCCCTTCCTCAGCTGGGCAACCACAGCTCCCAGGTCACAACAGCCTCTTTACTCTGCTGCAGGGAATTGTGCTATAATGAAGCAAAGTCTTTCTCTGCAAAGTGCTCAGGGAGCTTTACCAAATCACACAAACTTCCATTTCTGCTCTTAAAAAGCTTGTCTTCTACAAGAGTACTATTCATTAAAGAACTTGCTCTGCTTGCTCCACAAAGTAGATGTTCTCCTCCTTCAAGCACTGCATTTCCTTGAAGGTAGAAACACTAACACCCATACCTGTTACCCACCCTCCTAGAGCTCCTCAGGGAACAGACTTACCCCAGACTAGATTTCCATAACGATCAAGATCCTGACAGCTCTCCGAGATTATCCCAGACTGGATCAAGCCACTGAGCTCTGGCAAACAGACCCCACTTAGTGCTGCTCTACCAAGGGGCAGAGCTCCTCTGGCTACATATATTGCTTATTGCATTTTGTCCTAAATGAGCTCATTATCTTAAGCAGAATCCTCTGCTAATCCACCCCATTTTAACTGACAAGGATTGGAAGTGATGACAAGTGCAGAGAGCGAGAGCTGCTGTAGGGAGATGACCTTGAGAAGTAAGGGGCTAGAAGAGGATGAGTCAAGAAGGTCTAAGCGAAAAGCCTGCGGAAATGGGCTAAATGGAGAGATCTACCTAGAGCACGATCACCACGAGGCAGCACTGTGGCTGTACAGCATCCTTAGACTAGAACCAGCAAAAGCATCCTGCCAGACTGGAAAGGCAGGATTTAAAAAACTCCTTTGTTGTTTTTTTATCTAAGTAAATTTTTTTCTCCGCACAGAAGTGGCTCTGCGTGAAGCAGGGAGTATCTGTGTGGCCACCCCTCCTGGCACACACGGCACCAGTAATGCCTGCTCCTTTAATCCCAGCACGGGCAGGGGAGCAAGCACGGCTGCGGAGGGTGCCTGTGGGAAGGGAGCACAGGGGCGATATTGAGCAGCAAAGACCCGCACAAACAATTTAGCAGTAGTTCAAACATCTCATTAATTTAATTTATAGGGAAAAGCTGTCGGTCTTAATTTTAGTTAAACACTGAACCACAGGTGAACCTTGCGCCACAGAAAGAAAAAGCTCGGTGTTTTCTCATCCAGCACCCCGTGGCTTTATTAACCCATGCCAGAAAGGTGGGAGGAAGCCAGCACAACAATTTCCTGGGAAGCCCAGGACTTTTCTAGGCAGTGCCACATCTGCAGGCTCTGTGTTTGCAGCAGAAACATCATAGCAGCTGTGTTTCCACCGTGGCATAGGCTGTGAAAAAGCAAAGCAGCCGCAGCTGAAGGGTGGAAGCTGCTCTCCCTGCACTGGCTGGGCTACCAGCTCTGCTACATCCAGCATTCGCACCTTGCACTTTTTCCAGTTTCTCCGTCGTGCCTAAGATCCGTCAGTTTGCAAGTGCAGCACAGGTGGGATTACAGGAGCTTAGCACCTGCTGTGCTGCCCCGCTAAACTCCTCGCATCTGTGTGTGTATTTGGATGGGCTTGGAGTGAGGGTGCATTTTTATTTCGCTGCTTGTTAAATGAGAGACTAGGCATTGCCCAACTAGAAGTTTCTCAGGCTTGTGTTTGGCTGGGACAAGCCTAACAAGCACTTCCCAAAGACAGCAAGCCACAAGCTCTTACTGGAAAGCTACCTGTGGCCATGACTGGGTGCGATGGAGACTCAGGTACTTCGACCTCCAAGCGGCTCTTGCTCAAACTCCCAGCAGTCTGGGTACATCTCCCGCTTACAGATTTGCTTTCCTCAAGTCACCCACTGAAAAAAAGCATGAACCTGACCAGGTGGGACTAGCGATACATGCACTGTAAAAGCACTTCTCCAGGGCAAAGCTCCCCTCCCAAGGCTGGGACAGCAGGTGAAGACCCTCTAGGATCAAACCACGAAGGATGCTCCGTGCCACCTCCTGCCTGGGTGGGCTGTTGGTGCCAGGGTGCTGCTGGTGCAGTGATTTCTGCGGCTGCCTCCGCTCCCTGATTCATTTTGGGCAAACCAGCTGGAACACAACCCCATCTGCAAACAGCTGTCCTGGTGCAAGGTGTCCGTGCCCCTGTGATGTGAAAAAAATTCCTCTCCAAGATTTCAAGGAGACATGGCCTTTTCTCTGGGTTTATGTATGTCTCAGCTTTGGAAGCAAGGAAAAATCCAATATATTTCTCAAAAGCACTTGTTATGCCCTGCCAGGTCCAGCCAGGTGCTCCCCTCGCATCGGCAACCTTGTGCAGGTGAGAGATGAGCCCTGGCACCAGCAGTGGGGTAAGGACATGGCGTATCCAACCTGCCTTTCTTGTGCTTCTCCCCTGCCAGGGTCCTGCCAGCTCAAACACCGAGTATTGAATGCAATATTCCCCTACAATGGTGCATAGAATCTCTTTCTGCATTTCAGCTGTACATGTTTTTCACATCCTCCTTACTCATTGCTTTGTTTTAAGAGCGCGTCCTCCACAGTAATTTTATAGGTTTCTATTCCTAGCTTCAGGAGAGGGAAGAGAATCTAATAATATTGATGAATAACCAAGCTGCTGCTAAGAAGTCTGCCTTTTCTTTTATTTAAAAAATACCTGCTAGAAAAAGTAGCAGGGAAAAAGTAAAAAGGATGTGTCACTGCAGACTGTAACAAATGCAGTAAGTGATAGATTAGGGGCCATGTTCCCAGGCACACTGTCGACATCAGGGAAAGAACACATAGATTTGTAGCTTCAAAGAGCAGGGACAGACTAGAAAACAGATGACAACAGCTGACACCCTGAAGGGTGAACCCTCTTGAAAAGCACATTTGGCTTTCACTTTCCTTTGAACAAACACCCACCCGTTTCCTGAGGTTGTCTTACTTGTTGAGAACCACTCACCAAAGTATATCGAAATAAACAACACTGTCAAGATGAGGCTTGCGGTGACTGTTGGGCTGGCTGGTGGGCACGTGTCTTTTCCATGTGATTCATGCTTGCCACTGAGCCTTCCCGTTGGAAATCACAGCCCAAGCCCTGCCCAAACTGCACTGCAATAAGCCAACTTATACGCAGACCCAGGTTAATCGGAGCGATGGGTTTGAGAAGAATCGCTCTAAAGCGACAGGGGACCTGATAAAATGGCGATGGAAGGAAACAGTTGCTCAAAAGGATGTCACCAGAGTTCATGTAGAAAGCGGGGGGAAAGCAATAAGGGAAAAACGTTATTAAATCCTAACTGATACTTTTGGGGTGAATGTGCAGCTGTTTATTATCTCCAGGAGCAACATTCAATGCTTAGATTACAGCGGGGAGATAAAGGCAACAAAAGAGGTTACCGCAGTTCTGACAAAACACGCGGATCGATCTGTAAGCCCGGGGAACAGAGCAATATGGAGAAGCAGACCCCTGAGCTCCATTTGCCCGCCCCGAGCCCCGGAGCACTGCTGGGACTCCCCAGCACAAAGCAGTAGAGCTGTGGCACTTTTGCACCAGCTCTGTCCCTGAAGAAGCTGTCTCATGTTTGGGATGAGCAACAACATCATCTTCCATGAAATGAGACAGGCACAAGGCAGCCAATGCAAGAGCTAACAGACTGGTCTCTCCTACAAGTGCACGCCAGGAGACAGAATTAACAAGGAAAAGGAAGAAATTAGAGAGTCAAAACTAAAAAAAAAAAAAAATAATTACTATATTTCTATTAAATAATCCTTCTTAGTCCTAAGTGAAGGGAAATTGCCCATCCACAAAGCACCTCCTCGATAACCGAGACTGTTGCACGCTGGCATAAGCAGGAGTCTGCTCCAGGTGTTCAGCAGATGGGTATTTATTGCCCTGGGCTATTGGGATCTCTCTCGGCCCTCACAGCTGATGCTGCTGGGCCAGAAGTGCTGGTTTCACACTCTGTTATTCAGCCAGGGAAGAACCCTTCTGCTGCCTTTCACTGCTTTCACATTGATTTTAAGTCTTTTTCACAAACCACCAGAAATTGTCTGGATGAGGAGGAAAGAAAGTGGAGGAAATGCCGAGGGGAAAAAAATTAACACAAGGTGAACAGCAGTGATGAAGTTACTGGGAAAGACTGGGAAAAATCCAGGTGCTCTGATAAAGCCATGATTTCCCGAGGAAGAGCTGACAGAGCCATCTGCTGCTCACGGAGCTCCGCAGCCACCTCTGCGCCAGAGCCCGGGCAGCGGCCAGGACCAGCCCGCTCGGATCCCAGCTGCCTGCGAAGGGAAGCGTGGGAACATCTTCCCAATGCGAATTATATTATTAGGCCTATTACTTTGTAACATCAAAGGGGAAGATAAAAAAAAAAAAAATCAGTGGCATAAAGGAAAGAATAAGAGGCCGATAAATAATACATAAAACAAGAAGCAGATATTTCTCATAGCCTTTTAAAATAACTCTTACATGGTATAATATACCACAAATATCAAAGCTGCAGTGCAGCCCATATATAACAAGTCACAGACTAGTCAGAAAACACTTTCTGAGTTCTGAATCACGGCCACTTAGCTATTCACTTTTATTGGGGGGGAGGGGGAGGGGAGAAGAGAGTAAAATTAATAGCATCTCTCAGCAGAAAGTTATTTCTAGTCTTCAACTTTGCAAAGGGAACTGTCATTTCATTATTTTGGTGGGTGTAATGGCACATGCTGTACCGACCATATGCAATCAGAGAATTAAATTCTGGCTCAGATATGAAGACATAATGAGATACACACATTTTTTTTAATGAGAAAAATGATTGAAAATAAAACTCAGCACAGCGCAAAACACAGATGTCTCCAGCCTTGCAAAACTTTCTGGAAATGTAGGTTCCAAGTTGCCATTGTTACAATTGCTTAAGATTCTTCTAACTGCAAATTGCCACTTCTAAATTTTTTCCTAAAACACATTTGTACAAGATGCGTGGCACACATTCACCAGCCCAAGTCATTGCCAGCGGTGAATTGGTGGGGCTAACCTGGAGAACCTGCTCAGGACATTGGAAACTTGTGATATAGGTTGGCTTGGTCCGTTCCCAAGATTTGATTCTACATGAGCTGATCCCATGTAGAGAGGGATCTGGGACCCTACAGAGATTAGAGTTCTTTCTTATCGATTGAGGTCTTATAGATGGAGAGATGCTCTCCCCAAGCACTCCTGACTGGTTACACAAATCCAAATTCAGTTAGCAAACCACATTAGACAGAGCCCTGACTTCCATGCAGGAAAACTGCTGCTCTTGGCTGCTTTCCCTGGCTGATAAGGGAAGATGCAACAGGAGTCAGCAGGCAGGAGCTGTACTTCTGGCTTCCATTGTGCCACCGCCCTTCTCTGCCTCAGCATCCCCACCTGCAAAATGGGCACAGCTCCAGCGGTCCAATCTCACTGGGGGGAAAGCCCTGATGAAGGGGTGAGTGCTAGAAACAGTCTCCACCACTGAGTTGACTTAAATACATGGGCCGCTCAGACCCTCTTCTAATGGGTATACAGCTTCTTCATTCTCTCCCCTTCATCAAATGCTCTCTGTCCTGTGCAGTCTTGCACCAGCATCTCTTCAATCTGTGCAAATATCCTGCCCACAGATCACCTCCATGGCTCCCACCTTGCACAGCCATCAAGGTTACCCCTGCAGCTCACGTTGTGCCCGATGGCCAAAATGGGAAGAGGTAAGCAGAGAGTCAGGGAGGAAGAGCAAAGCCAGGCAGGCACTTACCGCACTTAGCGGCGGGTAGGGGTTTCGCGGCCGTGCCAGCTGCTGCACAAGCTCATAAAATCCAAGGAGAGAACGTGCTGTTCTCTCCAGCGCTCGCAGCACACACGGGGATTGATCCGTTTGTCTAACATGGAGCTGAGCAGCAGCTGCTCCAGCCCAGGCGCACGTCACCAACAGCAGCTGGTACAAAGAGCTTTCTTCCAAATCCATTGCTCTAAGAGCATCTGGAGACCGATTCCAGCCACAATGGCTCCCTTTCCCCATGAACAGCTCATTTCATCCGTCATTTTTCCCTCAAAATCATGTTATCTTACCTTCATTTTGGAGAAGAAGGGTACTAAAAATACATATTCTGTCCTTTTCATTAGGGCAGAGAGGAAATCCGACGGTGCTTATTGTTGACTGCAGAACTCTGATTCTTTAGCTACTCATAAAATTTTACCACCTCAAAGTGATCCCTGGAGGGGTGTTTGTTAGAGGAGTCTGAACTCATCTCTGGCTGAAACTGGCTCTGTCTAGCTATCACGAGCCACATGTGGTTTCAAAGTGCCTCTGATGGCAGTCTCCAGGACAATGTAATCCATAAGTTTACATTAAATATTTATATGACACTACTTTGTGCTCTTCTTGGTTCAATTGGTCTTTGAAATTCATCAAAATGTATTAGCAAAGTTCATCACTTAACATTGCTGGTACCATTTAGTACGGGCACCCTGCTAAACGAACTTGTGTGTCTGCATAGGCCACCTTACGGGAGCAAAATGGTAAAACCCTGCCATCCTCAAGGAGGTTCGGACTTTGGAGCTGTGATCAAATCAGCACACTAATTCCAGGCAGGAGTGCATTTTTGCAGAAATTTGATATAGAGAAGGACAAATGCATTTTTCAAGGGGGAGAGCGGCTGTTCTGGCAGACTGAAGTGGAGCTTTTTCGTTTGGTTTGTTTTTCTTTTAAAAAAACCTCATGGTATTTCAGATGAAATAAAGGCTTGTTAAAGTTTTAATATGAAATTTCCCAACTAAAATGGAAAGTGTTAGAAGTTCAAACTTCACAATACAGTCAGAACTGGCATTTGGGTTTGTTGGTCTGAGTTGAAATGAAACCCAGCACAAGACATTTTGGCAACTCCAAAATATTTTGCAGATTTACAGTTTCAATAAAAACACTATCATATAAACCAGAAAGCTTCTGTTTCAATCTAGAGTAATCTCATTGTCTCTCACAGACACAAGCATCGCTAGGAACAGAAGGTGGACCGCCACCTCCCACAGCTGATAACGTCATTTACAACTGAGAAATTCATTGGGTGGGGAAACACATCAGCAGACTCCAATACTCCTGCTGGAGAACCTGAAAAATCTGCACCAGTATGGATAGAGTCATTTGGAAAAGTGAAGACAGATATTCCCAGAAACATTTACCAAGTTTAAGCACCATTTTTTTTTCCCCCACAGAATGTTACCCAACCCATTTTCTCAGTAGCATCACACTGGAAATTCCTAAAAAGACATTCTGAAATGACAGAGAACTGCATCAAAAGCCAAACTAAATCAAGAAGAAAGAGAAGAGACCTTTGTGTGACAACCAGGGCAGTGAAAAGTTACCAATGAATGAACTTGCTGTGTAAATCTGGAACACGCAGTCCAAAGCAACAGCAAGACAAGGACTGACTCAGTCAGTCTGGACTTGCCTCCCAGCAAGAAGCAGCAGATGCCAAACAGTTGGATCAAACAGCAAGGAGATGTTGCTTGGACATTGTATTAATGGCCAGGAGCCAGATATTGGGCTATAAACTGACTTGGAAGAGGCCAGGACTGCCAAGAAGGGAAATTGCTTTTCCCTTTGTAACTCCCTGTGAGTGTGAAGAAAACAGAATTTGAAGTCCCAGCTGCAAACACACACCTTCAGCTTCTGTTCCTCCAAAGGGGAGCAACAAGTTGGTTGGGGAAAAAAAAATTGAGTAGATGAAAATCCAAAATTTAAAGTTTTATGTAGACTAGCTAGTTAAAATAGGTTCAATAGAGAATCCCTCGTCTCTTCTACACTTTGTGTCATGTGCTCTAGCAAATGTGTTGCTGACTTTATTACTCTGATTAGCATTAGTTTTTCCCACTGATTTTTATCTTGTTCCTTACATCTGCTAGGATTCATTTTTACGGTTCACACCACAGAGGACAGTCCCTGTCACCCCAGGGTGCTCTCTGTGCTACAACAGTGTCAGCAGCAACTCTCTGCTGAGGTTTTCCTGATGGAGCTTTCAGCAGCTTGGAATAATTCCCCATCACGTTGGAGTTATACATTTAATGAGGCTGAATACTAAAGCAGAAAGTTAAAAAGCTTGGAGATTTTTTTTTTAAATCAAATTAGATGTCATTAAAATATTTATCTATCGGGTGCAAGTTTTCCTGAAGGGCTCTCTTATACAAATAACCAGGTGTGGGTCACAGCAGAATCTACTCCATTAACTGCTTTCAGAGCATTACCAAATTAACAGCAAGTTAAAAAATAAAAGGACGAATTCAGAATGAAAAGAGAAACACCCAGGCAATTACTCTTTAGAGCATCTAACAAGTTGGAGTAGAGGAAAAAGCAAATTCAGAGTAACACGAGGATCAAGTGCCATCTCGTGGATCCACAGGCAGTGCACAGGGTATGGCACGGCAAGGCGGGATTGAGGAGTCAGTCAGACACAGGGTGGGTTTGTATGCTGTGGGCATAGTTACCGGTATGAAAAGAAATCACTTTGTTGAAGTCACTGACATGCTCTCCCTTTTGAAGACTACAGACGTCGCCTTCATGATTTACGGTTGCCCTATTACTCTGTCTCCCACAAGGAGTCCATAAAACTTTTACCACCCAGTTCTTGCGTCAGAGCCATAAATTTCAAATGTGTTTTATCTCAGACAGCACAAACTGGGCACTGACTGCAAAGCCAAGCAGAAGCTGCCGTGGTACAGCGGGCAGCGTTCACACTCCCGGTTTTCCACAGAGCCAGGATCACAGTCCAGGGCTGTAGGAGTGATTGTCTAGTCTCCCCACCAAGAAGTCAGAGTTTCTCCCCCGACATTGTTCCCCAGGATAAGCTCTCATTGCACAAGTGGTCCTTCTGCTCCTACCTCTCCATCTCATCATTTTAAAAAGCCGTGATAGAGTGCTTGGTCAGGGGTAACACCAGATCTCTGGTACCTCAGAGACATGTGTGCTGCTGCTGACAAAGTTGCCGATTGCTCAGTGGTGCCAGACTGATAACCCGATGGCTTTGCTGAAGGAACCACACTCTATCGTGATGTGAAATTCTCATGGCTAGGGGAAGAAACACCTGAAATAATGTTTTCCCGTGTTTCAAAGCTACCAACAGTCACGGTACACAAAAAACCAAAACCAACCTGCTCTTGGTTGTGCTCCTGCACCTTTTTCCCAAAACAAAGATAGCAGGGCAGAACGTGGAAGCCTTATTCCTCTCATGTCTTCTGCTTACTTTCCAGAAGCAGATGCCTCCTTCCTAGAGGAAGTCTACAATCTGCCTCCCCACGAGATCCAGTAGCTCCCAGCGACCCCATGGAGGGAGAAGAGTTTCACAGTGCCGTGCAAGGTAAGACAATTGTAAGAACAATATAGCAACTGGAGGAATTCATAACTCTCTCTTTTGTTCTTTTGCCCATCATTGTTTTACTCTACGTTCTCCCCACTCCAGTTTTCGCAGCAACCAGACAAGGGAACAAAATTTCTCAGGACATGATTAAAGACATAACCCACAAAGCAGCTACTCCAGCTGAGGAGAAGAGAATATAGCAGCAGGTCGAAAGTCCTATCCTCATGCTGTCCAAGGGGGAAAGGCCAGGCCAGATATCCCGCATGGCTTGAAATCTTTATTAACAGCCTCGTGGCAATTGCCTGAGTGTAGAGAGATATGATTCAATCCATTTTTCTTGGAAGCTCTTGATAGAGCTTCAAACAAGAGAATCTATTAAGAGGAACAAAAATAAGGTCTCAACTGACTTCCAGCCTGCGTTCCCCCACGCACACCACATGAGCCACACAACTCAACAAATCGGCTCTGTGGTTCACCCTCCCTCCAGAGCAGGACCGGCTTCCCTGGTGCCACAGGTGCACCAGTGATCTCCCGATACCCAAAACCTTCCCCTCATGAAGTGGATCAGAGCTGTTCTTAAAACCACAGTTATCTTGAACTTGCAAGATAGCAAAGGAATAAATAATTTAAAACTTGGGGAAAGAGTCCTCTTAGATTAATGCTATGCTGAAAATAGTGTTTCTCTCCAATTCATTGGATGTCTATTACAACATTCAGCCCAGTTTAATGGAGCGGTATTCCAGTTACATGAAGTTTCTCGGAAAGAAAGGTACTATCCATCGCCCACTTTCTACTCCGTTTATCTGTAATGGAGATGATTACTTTAAAAATATATTTCTTTGGTAAACTCCCACGCAAGTCATCTCTCTTGGCTAACTTTTGAGAGACATACTGCAATGATAAACAGAAAGCCATCAACTTTGAAAGCAAAGAAAGGTGACCTGTCTATTGATACAGACAAATCAAATTGGGAAAGAATCCAAGGAGAAACACAGATGGGCTTTCGACCCAGATCAGTAAGCCCTCCCATTTCTTTCTCCAGAGATGTAGGTCAAATCAGACAAACCAGACTTGAGAAGGGAGTCAGCTGAGTGCCTCTGAGGGGGCAAGAGGAGAGCGGAAAAGCTCCACAAGTGTCTGAGGGCTCCTGCACAGAGGCGTGGGCAGGCATAGGCACCGTTTCTTCCTCTTCACTCTCGTGGCCAAGGGCAGCATCTCAAGGTTTATAACTTGTGGCATCCCTGCCAGACCACACATCTGCTCTTCCTGCCCACTCCTCTACTCACAGCACTCTAGCTCTCCCTCTAGGGCAGTTTAGGAAACTTTATCTCTAAATTACCCTGGTGACCCAAGCACACCCATATCTGTGCACATATCTCCTCTCCCTGGAGGACCACAGGAACGCCAACCCCAAAATCACTTCAGGAGTTTTCACACCTCTCCCGGTAAACATTTTAGTCCCTACTAAACAGCTCCTCTTTCTTTCAGGACCATAATACAAGTACTGCCTCCCTGCATTTTCGCTCTCCCAGATGAGCCCTTACCTGTCACAAAGCCCCTTCCAAGGGAGAGATGCTCTTGTGTCAGTGGGCTCAGTTTTAAGTGCAGCCCAAGGGCTAAGTCCACAGTTCCTCTGTAGACTAACCTGAGATTATCCTACAAAGTGGTGAAATGGTGAAATGCTTTTATCCATTGATGGCAGATGAGAGGTAGACCCAGAGCCAGAGCCAGAGCCAGCAAGGTGCCTATAAGAAGGGTTCAGATGGAGTTGGAGTAATTGCCACTAAAAATTAGCATTTACAACTTAGTCCTGGCAAAGTCACCTCTCTGTGTCTTCTAACTTCACCAGGTCCCTCACAAACTCACTGGAGATGTCCAGGGATGCATGGGTTTGAGCCATTCACAGGCCAGGACCCTCTCAGGAGGGCAGCATTTTCAGACATCCCCCCAGCATGTCCCATGTGGAGGCAGCCCAGAGTGTGCCCAGCCTGCACCGACAGCCCAACAGCATCTCAGACATCTTCTCCTTAAAAGGGAAGTCAGGGCGTTCCTATTAGCATCATCCCCACCATGCTGGAAGAACAACCTACTCAGCAGAGGTCAGGAGAGGAAGGATGTCTCTGCTGCCCATGAGCTGAGGCTGCCTGGAAGGATGTGTCTCAAAGGGCGATATTATTTTACTACGGTAACGCTTCTGGAAAATAAATGTAGTAACATAATACCTTGTTGGGTGTAAGCCAGTGGCACAGCTGGCGGGACCCCAGGAAAGCCGGACTCTACCCCAGCCCCACGTTCCTTCTTTCCTGTTCAGACTAATGAGATTTTCAGGCAGACCTTCAACACGGGCACACGCGTGTGCAGATAGTCCCTTTGGGTGGGAGGCCGGGCTGCGAGGATAACTACACCATCCGAACTGCACCGCTTGCTTCGGTTACCGCAGAAGAGCATGAACATCTGAAATGAGTTGATGCCTGGCTTAATAAGACCAGTTTTCACAGGCATGGTTCAAGGCCACGTTCCAGGAGGAAAATGTCCTCCTGTGGGGTTTGCTGCCAGTGCAGGACATATACGCTGTTATAGGAATGTATAAACACCTTTCACCCCCGGGTAACCCATCCTGAGCGGGAGGTTTGCACCACTTTCAGGGCCTGCCTAGATAGGAATGAAGGAGGGAAAGCTCACCAAGTTTCAAAACTTGACCGAGACTGCCACCTACTAACATGCAGCTGAAATGACCGAAATTGTGCCTTGTTTCCAGCCAGAAAAACTGAACAGAAGCAGGAAAAAAGCTAGAAGAAAAACTGTTTAAAATTTAAATATCTTTTCTTTTTCTGGATGTGGTGGCAAGAAGGTTGGTCACACCGGCTTCACACGGGACAGACACTTTTCCTTGGCTGAACTGATAACTCCCAGCACTTAACTCAGGCTCAGCTGATTAACTAATTAATTAATTATGTTTTCTTTTCTTTCAACAGATGAAACAGCCACAAGTACACCAGGGTTTCCTAGAAGAGGCCACCTGAAGTAGTTTGACACTTCAGAAGAAGTATCTGCACTCCAGCAGCTGTGGCATTTAAGCTTCACCTCTGAGAAGCTGCGTGGTCTTGCTCTTTCCTAGATCTTGTGGGAGAAGGAAGCAGAAAGGATTTACTGGTGCAGTGGGGACCCCAGCCCTGCCTGCAGCCTGAGATGTAACCGGTAGCCAGTGAATCTGTTTGCTCAGATGCTCTGGGAAAGCAAACACTGTTGTCTCCGATACACACCTCCTTACCTTAAAGGTGTAAGCAACACCCTTTTGCCTGGGTGATTAGAAAGGCCATCAGGAACAGATGCAAAATTTACATAATCAGATAAAAGGCAACCTTTAACATGGATGAAACCAAAGTGCATTTTCTTTGCCATAGTGGCTTCATGCACATTCAAGCTCAGCACAGTGGTGCTGGAAAGATCCGCAGTGAACCACTTCGATTAGGCTGATTTTCAGATTAAGGTTAACACAGGCTCTCCAAAGAGCCTCGTAATGGGACTAGCAACTGGAAACAAATTAAACCAGTGCCATAGGAGCGGATATGTAAAAGTATTTTAATCCAGAGAGTGAGGGCCTGCTTCAGTACAGAAACAATCTAGCTTCATTCAAACACTAAATACATCCATGTCCATGCTGCCAGTTAATTTGGGGCAAGCACTGTAAAAGGAAAGATGTTTCCCAAACAAATCTCTCAAAAGAAAATAGCTTTCTAATAAGACATTAATTTTCATGGGGAAAAAAAAGGCTCTGAGTTGTTTTTGGCTCCCTCAGTGGAGGAATGAACCTGAGCTGAAAGCTCTCTGCTACGGACGTATTTCTTTGTGCCCCATGTGTTAATATAACGTATCTACTACACCTCAGCGTGTCCTGCAGCAGAAGCTGTCCCCTGCCAGCCAGCCTGCACAAGGGCACGGCTTTCCTACACTCACCTGCACCACCCACAGGGATGCCCTAATCGCAGCTGCAAGAGCTGATGAGCAGGTAGAAGGGGGTGAGAGAAGAAGCTGCTGAAGGTATGGAGCTATAAAGACCACATTGGTTGCTCCGAAACTGATTATTTTTTTCTTGAGCTCAGAATCAACGACCAACTTTCTTCAGCATCTGGAGAGCCAGCTAACATCATCATATCCATGCCAGAGGCTGCTTGAATGTGACCATTACCCAAGGTTTGCCCTACTAAGAAAGAAACAGAAATCAGTGTCCGTCTCAAGAATTTGGAGACTCCTCACAGGGAGGAATAAAGATTTTTCCCATTTTGGTTAGCCAGAAAGGCCCAAGAACAATCAACCCATAAATCAAATGATGGAGATTAGAATATGGGCCAAAACATTCCGATGCTCTCTCTGTTCTCAAAAAGCAGACATCGAAAGAAGTTTCCCACCAGGTCTTTGTGACTTTTCTTCCTGTCTTCTGAGCAGCTAGTGGAAGCTGTTTAAAATGTATATTTAATTAAAATCAAAGATGGATAAGGAGAAATACCCAAAGTTTTCTCTTAGTTCTGGATATGATTCCCTGCTGATAAGTAGAGCTCTTTAACACGCATCCTAATAGTCCCCTTAAGGACCCTTTATTCCTTCTCTTCCAGTAGAAATTAAGTACCTAGCTAGGCATTAACCACTTGCATAGTCATTCTTCGGGTCTAAGAGCAAGTGCTTTTATAAAAAGGGGATTTGGGTCTTCCTGGAGTTTCCCCACAGGACAATCCAGTGCAGAGCTCCAAACCCCAGGTGGATGCCCTGACCAGAGAACGTGCTTACCTTCCATCATGGCCAACTGGGAAGAAATATTTTTTTCTCGTAAACACAGGATGTAGCTTTTACACTTGGCGTTCAGCTGATATTTTCGCTTGCACTGTTGAGCAGCTTAAATTAATAATTGTATCTCTCCAAATACAACGCATGCATCGTATAGCAACGCACATACTGTATTATACACACAGAAAGAGTTAGAGCCAGGTATCATTAATCTTAAATATTTATATCTTCCTGGAGCAACTAGTTGACAGCTGCTAAGCTACTGGCAAACTGTCTGCCTTAAGTATTTTTCCCCTTTCTTCTGGCACTATGCCCCTGGCTCAGTTTCAACTACACATTGCAGAGACCATTCAAATAACGCACACACTGTCTCGTAAAGCAAGCTGGGGAGTGCACTCCCCGCCCCCCCCAATCACGCCTGCAGCTCATTAACAATAATGTGACTTACACATATTTGTACGGCTAGGGAAATTTACCCTCGCGATGGATCAAATGACTTTCCTGTCCTTGCTGAAGCCTCCCAGCACACCAAGCGAGTGGAGTTTGCAGACTGGTATTTGGATTACCAGCAGGAACCACAAAAAGCTTACAGGGAGAGCAAACTCAGGTTCTGTGTGTCCTTCTGTATCACCTGTACTTATTCTGCATTGCTGTTCTGCACTGGAACGGTGCCACTTTGCTCTGTTTCGTCTAAGTTTACACCGAGGTCAATGGCAGCACAGCCAGAGCAGTGCCCAAACTGAGCTCCACCAGCTTTACTCATTACCATGTGTCTGATTCCTCCTCCTCCTGTGCCACCTTCCTCTGCCATGTGGTACTGCAACAACGTCTGCAAGAGAGCACAGAGATTTTAAAAAGGGGCGCAGGAATTACATTTTGAAGTGGTGATGAACAAAGCCTGATGACCATTGTCAAGCACCATATACAGTCACTTAAAGAACAGCAAAAGGGATTGGGTGCTCCGTGGTCCCTTCAACTCTGAGCTGACTTCATGCTACCACGGACCCGGTTTCACTGGAACTGTTGTTAGTAAGGCAAAACAAGCAGAGGGCAACACAGGGTCTGGCTTGGGGAGGTACAGTCTCTCTGTAACATTTCGCAGCCTGCATCATCTGTCCAGGAAACACTACAGACATGCTCAGTTTCCTTAGCCAGGAAAAAATGGTGTATAATTACTGTAGCTCTGTGAGTGAAGACACCGGGAGCCTGCGAACCCGAATGATGAGCAGTTAGATAATAGACTAACAAGCAGGATGCCCACAGCTCGTTAAAGAACTAACAAAAGGCTTATGTGAGACACTTGTGGTATTGTACAAGGAAGATGTGCAGACCGGGAAATGCCTAAATATAACATTTAAAAATGTATAGCGTGAACTGAACCCGTGGTATGGCTAATATCGGGTGCTCTAGTGCACGCTTAGCATATGGCTAAAGCAATTAGCCAATTAAAAAGTGCCTGAAAGGCAAGAGACAGAAGATGCTAACCAACAGGAGAAGCAACGCCTGCTGTACCAAGGACTGACGCAGGGTACTGAAAGGGGGAGTAAGGCCTGGATTCTCCACGCTCTGCTCTTCGCTGCTGAAGACCTGGCGTTGTGCTTGCGCCTTGCACGAGTATAGGAGCTGAACTGACAACGAATAGAGCGAGGGCAAAACGGCGTGACTGGGACGTGGAGCAGGCTGCGTCAACACTGAGCAGAGGGCAGGCGGCCAGCTCCAGGATACCTTAGAGGAGTCCTGGAAAAGGAGCCAGCTCACAGCTGTGAACACAACACGTACACCTCACAACACCACTGGCATGTCCTTACGTCCTAGTGCACTAAACTCATCCAACAGCATGTGTTGCATTAACGTATCGAACCCATGGCTTCTCGCTTACAGTTGTAGCGACCTGGGGACAACCTATCTGTATCCACTAGTGGTCGTTGTCGTCCTGTGCAGCAATAATTCCCGGCGTTCCGCAGAGAGAGAATCCTGCCAAGTAATCTCCCAGGGCTTATTTTCATCAGGTACGAACCATAGTCAAAATTTTGAAGTCAAGCCTAAAACGTTAGCTCCGCTCATTCATCAGGAGATGAACGGGTGTTACATCTACCTCTTCCTGGAAATGATATTCGGTGTCAAGGAAAACACAACAGTTTGACAACAATTAGGTATCGCAATGAATCGGAAACGCTGCAGCTAGCCAAGCAGATGCTGCTTTGTTTACAGAGTTTGTGTAAACACTGATTTTGATGCAGCTCCTTTATTCCGTGCGCATATACGTCCCCCAACCTAATGACAGGCAACTGCGAAATCACAGGAAAACACGACACCCTGTTTTGTGGAAGTTGTGCGTCTTTGCTGAGTGCTTGCACAAAGCAAGCGCTCAAACAAAGCAGATGCTGCTTTCCCCAGCTCCCCCCTGACAAAGTCTCTGCAGTATATAGAGTTAAAAATCCAGATTGACAGAGACAGAGGCTTGTAAGTGCTTAGCTTTTAGGTATGCAGCTGGTGGAGCAGAATTCACAAATATGAGTAGGGCTTTGAGGGGGTGGTTCCAAAGCATAGTTCAGTGCCGTGCAGAGTTACCCCGGCTACTCTGCATGAGGTAGTTCAAGCGGTGGAAACAGTCCAGCTGCTCGCCCTTCTATAGGTATACAAAAGGTGACCACAGCCATAATTAATACGTGGAACTTTACATTTCTAACTGCCTGCACTGCTGAAAACCTCAGTACTTATGGGCTCTGAAATGCTCTGCCTGCCAAGCATAGTTTTTGTGGGTCTTCGACAGCTTTATGTGGTTAAACTGCCTTAACTTTTTTTAGGCATCTGTGATTTTGGAGAGTTTAGATCTCAGTTCCCTTTCAGGATCTACATTCTTTAATGAAGGGGAAAAAAAAAAAAAGTTCCATTCCTGCCCCAAGCTTTGTTCTTCCCTGTAGCTGATTCATTCCACAGCCTAAACCCTCCCTCTCCAGACAGTCACATCTACCTGCTTTATGCCCAAGCGGGGCAGAGTCACTCAGAAGAGACACCAAAGGCACCTTCCACTTTCGAACTAAAGTACCAGATTGCAGACACCTACCGTCTGCCCCACTGGGGTTAACACACAGTACTGTGTCTAATCCACCTGAGGAGAGAGACAGCTTTCAAGAGCAAATGCAAGTCTCTGACGAGAGTAAATGCAAGTTCTGCATATTGTGGAGGGTGTATTTTCTAAGTTCCATATTTATAACAGTGTTATCAAAGCTATTCCACAAGATTAATCGCAAGGGCTAGAGGTAGAATACTCTCATTGAGCAAATTTGCTAGAGGAAGGGTTAATAAGAAATGAAGACACAAATTAGGGGAAAGGATGAATACAGTAACTGCCTCACTTGTTCCAGTTCCCTGCATTTTACAGAAGATGAATTGAGTTACCGTAAAAACTTTGATCTTTAGTAAAATGTCACATTACTATTACCATCCAATTATAGTCACTAATCAACACTCTAAGGATACTACACTGTTTGTCCTTTTTCTGTTGGCTTCAAAATTATGTTTCAGAAAATAGAAAGCCACGGCTTAATTTTAAAGCTTCTTCAAAACTATGAAATTTTAATTATACAGACGTAACTACATGAGAGTATAAATGTGTGCATGTATATGTTCACACATACACCCAATTTCCTTTCAGATGGGCAGAAGCTTTCGGTTTACTTCCGTGGGGCCAGATTTCACCAATAAAGGAAAATCCATCCCTTCTCTGGGAAAGGAAAGCAGGAACATTCTCTGGGACAAGCGTGGCATGTTACCACCCATTTTAAACATTTAGCAGTGCTTCCACATTTTACCCATCCCCCTGGTTAAAGAACACATGAAACACATTACCCATGGATGCACACCGAGAGGGACTGACTGATTGAGACAGTGTGACAGAAAAAAAGGACTTAAAACAGACTAATATCACTTTGAACAACACGGGGGAAAGGTTGCTAAAAAACTGATCTAAGATTCAATTCAAATTTCGCTGCTGCTGCTGCTGGGAATTTCTCCACTGACCTTGCTGAGCTTTGGATTAAGTCTCAAGCCTGTCAAATGAGAAACGGAAAAAGGAAATCTGGTTTTGCAGAAACTCTCATGTCATCTCCTTCACAAGCCTCCTACAAGCCTTAACAAGCAGGTGTTACTACTACACAGACTACAGAAGAGAGACAGCATGCACCTGATTTCCATGTGTCTTCCTCATTCAGCTATAAGAAACTGCTCTGAAGCAGCTTTCTACTTCCTAAAGAAGTTTTTCTCTTCTCTCTGAACTTTGTGAAGTACTCAATGCTCATCCGTTCTCCAGTGGTAGATGTAATCAAACACATTCATACCATTCAGGCAGTAGATATTCTAGACACTCTGTTCACCTGCTTGCAGACTGTCCCAAAGACTATGTACTCGTTAAACAAACAAAAAAAAAGTTTAAAAAAATTAATATACTTTAAATCCATTCTATATAATTCTATTTTAGTGCAATCTATATTCACATAAGCAATTAAATATTCTATTAAAATGGATCCGTCATCAAATAACATGGAATCCAGCAAAGTAATAGCTAACATCTGAGTGCTAAGCCTCCATCAGAGTCACAACGGTGCCTTGATACCTCCTTCATTTATTTCCAATTCTGGCACCTGTAACCATGGCAACATACACTGAAACCTTTCAAGCAGAACAGAACTGACAATCACAATAACAGCACAAAATACCTGAGGTGGGGAAAAGAGACGAGAGGCACAAGCAGGTAGTTGTTGAAATTAAAAGCTAATGACAAGAAAACAGCTGGAAACAAATGCTGGCTCACATGACCGTATTCTCTAGGCAGATGTATTTTCGCAAACCTGCTCTGCTCCATCTTATTAGCGGAGCAGCTATGGAAAGGGAGGTAAAATAAATATTGTTTCAGCAAAGAGTAAAAGTGAGAACTCGAAAAAGTAAGTTGCTGCAAATAGAAAGCAACTGTTTATCTGTTGCATGCACGTCCAGGAGTGCTCAACATTAGCCCATGGAAAAGCAGGTATTTTTTCCAAAGCCAAACAGTCACAAAAGTGCTTCAGAGAAACACCATCCAGCAAGAAAGATAAGTCACCTTTTAAAGTGATTCTAAAAGAATAATTCCGTTAGCCTACATCAAAGCAAAGGTTTGAAATGAGCATGAGTTAATAAACCACATATGTGTAAACTGGGATAACTTCCTAGACATTTAAGGGAGCTAATTAGCATTTGAATGCTGTGAAGCAAGAAAGGGAAATTCTATCTTTAAACTGTAACAATCAAAACTAGAAATGAGATTGACCCGTGTGGGAGAGCCTGGCAGGACGCAGCTGCAAGGTTAGCTCCGAAGGTTTATGAGGCTGGAGCTGAAAAAAACACAAAGATCAAGGCCATCACGAGACCTGCAGGGAAGGCTTGTAGTTTTTATCTGTTAGCCCATGAAGCTGAATTTAGAGAACAGAATTAGAACAAGAGATGGACTTAGACCAGCCTCCCCATTGCAGCACCTCACTCACTTCAGAAGCCGTAAGCCATGACTTGGGCATCAAAACCATCAGGCAAGCCAGCGAGTAAGGCTCACTGAAACAAGGGAAGAAAAATCATGCAAGACAAAAGCAAACAATATCTTAAACTAGGGAGTCACAGGAAAGAGGCAGCGCACCTAGGGATTTCTCTGCTAAGAAGTCATAGCCCACAAGAAACCAACAGGAGCTATTCCACCAAACCTTGCTTTGAGATCACTTAACTGTTGCCTGAGGGGCTTCGTACGCTCTCAAAAAATTGCGTATTATATTTCTCCTGCTACAATCCATGCGGTCTCCTTCTAGATACCTTTTTCATCCTTAGATGTCGGAAGGAAACAAAAATACCGCAGCAGGCATTAGGCAGGACAAATCCCCGTAGAGTGACAGCAAAAGGGGCAGGCAGGACTGGTTGCAGACTGTACAAACACCTGAACCCTGAAAATGGGCAAATACACACAGGGGAAGTCAGACTTTCACGGATCAGACACTGCAGCCAGACCTTCTGCCTTTTCAGTGCCTTGTCCACAAAAAGGAGTACAAAGAGCTGTGCCACCACGGGGCCAGGGCCACCTGGCACACCGCTGCTCCGTCTCTTCGGGTGACAATGGCGGAGAGCCTGTGTTGTCCTCCTGCTCAGGGCAGTTTCATCCACTTGACTCTGGGTCTGAAGACCAGGAGAAGACTCCTGGAGGAAGGCCACCACTGGAAAATCAGAGCTCGCCACAGGAACTTGAGGGTGATGGGAACCTCACCACTCACTCCTTTTATGTTCCGCCTGGGGCTATATCTTCTCTTTTTCCTTGTCCAGAAGCGCTTGTGGAGACCCATAGTCCATAAGCCTGCAAAACAGCAAAGGCACCAGGCACCTCCGTTTCACCACACTGCGTGGTTGTGTCTCCATGCCGCAGCTTCTGGTGTCACTGGGAAGTGTTTCCCACTGCTGATGATCCATCACCCAAGGGCTGCAGCAGTGGGTGACACGTAGGGAATTAGGAGTGCTTGCTTTTAGAGCAGGAAGGGGAAGGTTGGTCCATTCCTCTTTCTCCCAGTCTTTTTTTCATTCAAAGCTTATTGTGTGACAAAGACCAGAGCAGGATTAAGCAGAAGCAGAGGAAGATCTGGACATGAAACGCAGAACAATAAAATGGAGAAGAGCTGGGATGTGAGTGAGCATTCGTGTTCCGAGAAAAAAGTGTCTCCTTTCTCGCTTGCTTCTCAGGGGGAAAACGGAACTGTCAAGCCACAGTACACAAAAAGCTGTCACTCACTGTCATGTAGGAAGCACCTTACCCTCCTTCCTCTGGGGAATTGCCTCAGACACCGGATTTTGTAAAAGAGAATATTTTTCCTCTACTATTGTGTCTCATTGACTCCTATTTTCTTCTTTGTCATTCATAAGATGCTTTTTCCTGACCTCCAAGCATGTTTTGAGCTTTCCATCCGATTTCTCTAATGCCTTCAGGTTAATACGGGTTCAGCAACAGCGGAGTTTAACAGCGGGTTTGCAAGTAGCAGTCGCTCAAAGGTGTGGGAGCAATGGAAGGGATAAGAAAAACTAGACAAGTGCAATCCACAGGTCAAAGCCTTCCCCAATCCTGCAACCTCCCTGGATGTGTTTTGCTCCAGCTGGAGCTCGCAGTGGACCACTGTTCCTCACCCCCATGGAGCTGCACCACACGCTTGTACCCCACACGTCTTTTGAAGTCTCTGCTTCCCAGAGCAGCCACATTTCGGCTTGCAGACCAGAATTCTCATCTTCCATGAAGCCCGAACCCCCAGATACCGAGGCCAAAGGAGAACACCGCGGTCTTCTCTAACCGGAACTCCTGCATAACACAGCATGTCACCCCGTGACTCCTAGAGCTAGTTGAACCATTTGCACTGTGACAGAATTCTCTTGAAAAAGTCATTCCACCTTGAGTTGAGGACTTTAAGTGTAGAAAGGGTACTGTGCCCTTTGGGAAGCTATTTCATTGGTTAATTAATCTCACTCTAAAACCGGTCGGCTTGCTTTCTAATTTCTGCTGAGTTCTTCCATTTCTAGTTACATGATCTTGTTACAGTTTTAGCAGGCATTTAACAGGTTTTTCTATCTTTACTGGGGTGCTGACAGACCAAAAAATTCAACTTCCAATTTTTTCAAAGAATCTAATTAATGTTCCCATAAAGATGACATTTTTACCTCAAAAATCTTACTGGATCAGTTTTATGAAGAGATATCCATTTATTCTTGGACTGCTATGAACTACAACAGTGAAAGCATTTGCATCCAGTGTTCCTGTATCTCTGCATTCAACTTTCACCTAAAAGCAGCAGTGTGACACTCTTAACTGGCTCTGTATTTTAAAATTTTTATATCACTTTGCACTGACAAAGGTAATTCATTATCATTTAGGGTAAAATTGCAGGTTTGATTGCTGTAATGAAAATGTTAATATCAGGGACTTAAGCAGTTCTGACCAGGAAGCAAACTGTCAAGACCCCAATTACTTTTTTTATTTTTTTTTAGAATTTTACATTATTTGCCATCCCAAACTAAGAGATAAAGTTTATATAACGAGAAGAGTACTCACTAACCTGAAATGTCTTGTAGCCATGAAAGCTGAGTGCTTTACCTCAAGTTTGACTTCTCAGGAAGTATAAATGAGCCAATATTTCAAAAGAAAGAGTCCGTTAGTCTTGAAAAATGAAACTAGTTCATTCCCACTATTTCAGATTTTTTTCCTACTTTGTTTCCAAATTGGTTAGATCATTTGAAATCTAATCATCTTTTAGTCTGGTTAACTAAAGTTAACTTTGGGTGGGGCTTTGAGCAACCTGGTCTAGTGGAAAGTGTCCCTGCCCATGGCAGGGGGGTTGAAACTAGATGATCTTTAAGGTCCCTTCCAACCCAAACCATTCTATCATATGATTCTATGATTCTATAACCACAGTTTTATCACAGAAAATCTTTCATCAGCTATTTGACTTGGTATTATAGGACATTTTTCTAGTTTAGAAACTAAAAATATACTAAGGCAGCCTGGCAGAAGTCAGCACAAAAGGATACTTGAACTGACAAAAATACACATTTGAAACCCCAGCTATAGCAGGGTATCATCAAGGAGCAAAGTTTTTCCAAGAGTCCCACGGGGACCCACTCCTAGCTCGATAACTTACCATGTTGTATCAGAAAGCCATGGGCATGGGGAATGTCAGAAGGGAAAGAAAGCAGACCAACAGAAGGTGATCTGGATAAAGCAACCTGGATGTAGGAAAAAAAAAACAACCCCAAACTGTATGCTGTGATGACATATGGTCCTACATCTAGGCATAAAGTACCTAGGAACCAAGGAGGTTTTCCTGGGAAGCCGTGACTGTGGGGCATGGTGACCCACATGCCTGAGCTCATGGGCTGAGGCTCAATGCACCGCTGTATAAGGAGGAGTTTTTCCAAGGGCTCAGGGCAAGGTCTCTGGCAGGGAGCTTCAGTGGTGCCAAGAGAAGAGAAGTTTGAAGCAAGACATCTCAGACCTACCCAGAGCAGAGTCCAGGTAATCAATACAGCCCATGTTAAAAATAATAGTGTAATCAGTCACAAATCATCATCTGCAGGATACAGGAGAGGAAGGGAAAATAGCAGCAGTTGCTTCATAAAAGCATGAATGCCAAGCGAGAAATTGTGGTGTTATACGCTTCCACCAGCTCTCTCTGACTTCCCAGCCAGAACAGCAGTACCACAGCAGGAAAGTACATGGCTGCTACCAGCATTCAATCCCACAGCCTTGCAAAGTCCAAAACCAAGTCCTACGATCCTGATTCTCTACAACCTCCCATGGGTGGCTGAGGCTAGTACAGTAAGGAGGTGTAACAGTACAGGGTCAACTCTGATGGCAGAGAGTAACGGGCTGTAACAGGCTCTCCCCAAGAGAACAAAAAGACCTAATAGCACCATGTATATCCAAAAGTATTGCTGTTTTGTTAAAATAATCAGAATTGTTTTACTTGGACCCATGGCCACACTGTCGTTATTCCTCGCTGTTCCTCACTGAACAACTTCTCCTCCCAGAAGTTGTTCCTCACTGACACGTGCACACTTGCTCAGCATTATAATGTGCCTCCCATTCCGATGTCCCAACCCAACACCACCATCCCCACCCCAAATCAAGATATGGCAATGGAAGGGCACCACATCACTGTTCGTTCTTCTTTGTCACCCTGGAAATCTCCGTACCAGGATAAAGCAGAAGCAAGCAAGCACAACTGTTACCTGGCCTGGTTTTGCTGTAGGACTGGTATAAGGGGCAGGAGTTGAGCCCAGGATTAGGGCTTTACAACTGCCCAGCTGGTTCCTTTCCACCTGTGGAAAATGTTTTGGGTTGGTTTTTTTTTTTTATTATTATTATATTTTAAACTCATGCTTAATGACTTCAGAATCAGGGCGAATCCTATTAGGGAGACAAAAGGCTCCTTGTAGTTCATACGCGTCTAATAGTGTGAGAGATAGACTATTATATTTGGCACGATATTTAGAGACATTAATCCTCAAGCGCTAAAGATTTGAGGGATTAACAGACTGAATGACAGCTGAGCTCATCCAGCCTATATCCCTGGATTGTGCAGCAAAACCATTTGCCTTCAAGTAGAACATGTCCCTCACTTCCACCCGAGTCAGCACAATTCCTGCTTTTATTGCACGCAGGTCCCCAGGGGAATCAACAAACTTATAAATCCGTATTTCATGCTGGTTTTCAAAGTTGACATGTTACATTCATATCTAAGATTTGCTATGTCCTTTCCCCCCTTTGTAAATAAAAAGACATAATGCCATATATGAAATGTATCATATTTTTAAAATCAAATTTTGAAGGTTTAAGACATTGAAATTGTCCGTTTTCAAAGAAAATTTACGTGGAGCAGTCCTGCACGTAAACATGTTCACGAAGTATCATCCAGACTCTCCCAAGCATCCCTTGCAGAAGACCTACATAGTGGTAGACCTTAACTCCTGCATCATTCTTCCTTTGCACTGATTTCACACAGCAGAAATGGGACTATTCATTCCCCTGGACTAAACTGGGGTGGAGAGAAGAGGGGAGACATGCTCCCATGCCCAGTGGGTTCCTACTGTGGACAGTCAGGAAATAGGAAGAAGTGGCCTCGATACCAGAAAGAGGCTCTGCCATGGCTGTGGCATCCCTAGGCAGAGGCTCCCCAGCCGAGCAGACAAGACCTGATAGGGAAGAAGAGGAGATATTGTGGTTGCCATGGCAGTGGCAGCATGGGGCCATGGCAGGAGAACAAGAAATATTCACTGCAAGCTTATTTTTGTAGCTTGGTAAAAAGAGCTGTGAAAATAGCTGAAATAAATTTACAATGAATATTTCCAGAGTCTCGGTACTTTGGAATCAAAGAAACACGCACGTACCAGCACATTAGACAAGGTGCAATTTCTCTCCGAGCTGTGCAACTTTGTAGAAACTGAGTTTACACGGTTATGTCCAAAAGGATCTTACAAATCACAGTGCTAATGCGTTTCTTGTCTTTCAGGGCTTAAGATACTACACGAGGAAGCGAGTTCCTCCTAAAAACAGTCACCCAGGTGACTGGCAGAAACCACCTGGTGTTGTGCAAAACGGAGCCATTTACTGCCCTCCACACAAATTCTCGCAGGGTGTTTTTGCCATCTGTCTTCCCAATTATCAGCTTGTTTCCACAGCCGTTTTTGGGAGGTAACATCCACTCACAGTTCCTGGGCTACAGGAAAGAGCTGTGCGAAACGTCCTAGAGCATCACGTGCAGATGGAGACTGATGGACATTGTCTGCAAACTGGCACACACCTGTGTTATAGATGGGTTGTAGGAACAAACAATGGGGAGATGTTTTAAGAGCAATGGGAATATGATGAACTCTAAAACTGCATGTCAGCTTGACATGCTATTGCAAAGGGTCTCCTGTGGCTACGAAGAAGATCCAGTCCTCCAGAAGGGCTGTGGATTTTCCTGTGAGCAGAGAAAGTACCTTGGGCTGTGGACGACTCTCACTACTCGTGAGCTACTTCCCTATCCAGCGCTCACAGCTCTTAACTGTGGAAGAAATTAGGGTCTTTATGAATAAACCATAAATTTAAATGCCTTCAGGGTGAGAATACACCTGAGAACTGTCCGCTCACCAGGCAACTACAGCACAGTGGTGGGATGGGGCATCCAGCATTGGTCCCTTTTGCCCAATGATCTCCACATCTTTGGGGTGTCTGCGCATTACCCATCTATTGTGGTGAGATGTGTGGGATTAAACGGAGAACATGAATGTGCCCTCAGTCTTTGGCAATACATAATGTTTTCTTTTCTTTCCTTAAAATTGTCCTTTGGCTTTAATTAGTTCACAAGCCTGTCGTTCCAAAGCCGATATTTCCTCTCTGGATTTCCCCCTCCTTTAGGTCAAATCACATCTAAGGATAGAGCCACCCTTTCATGAACACAACTATTTCTTTTGCTCATATTGCCAGCATGGTAAAGGCCTTATCAAATCTCTTCCCTACTGCAATATTTCTTTTCAAGGTAGCTCACTAACCCTTACCTGTTTTTCATTTTGACCTGCAAATAGCAAAATACCGTCAACTGGAAAAGATAATTACTCACTTGTGAAAGTAAGTGTTATTTTTTTATTCTATGATACGGGCAATACAAATGTCACTCCAAGTCGGGTTGTATTAAGTAGTTTCATGTCACATGACACAGTGTGAATTGACACACGCTGTGCTGTTGTATGAGATCTAGGGTTGCTTGTTTGAAGAGATTTTTTTTTTTTTTTCCTTTTCTATTTAGGAGAAGATATTAGGTACTATAGATATTACATGATCCATCCATTAGGTAAAAAATACATCCAGATAAAGGTATCATTCCTGATATGCAGACCAAAAGGAAAACTGAAAATGAGTGCTTACTTCTAATATATCTACTGACAGTCAGCTTATTCCTTATTGTTATTTAAAGAGAATAAAAACAAAGGGAAGAGACCACATCTCTAAGTAATACAAGTAATACATAAAAATTATACAAAAAAACCCCCAAACAAGCAGATCCTAGAAGTCAAACTAAATCACGGACACGGTAACTTTTGCTTCATGTTAGTGACTGGTCATTCTCATGGCTTGGCTTCGCGGACGAAGATTTGGGAAGGGCTTTGCCCACGCTTATTGCAAGCGCGTTGATGGCTGAAAAGGCCAATGCGGGATAGGCAAGACCGGTTGCAAAGAGCACACCGGAGGGTCTCCTTGGGTGGTATAGTCGAGGCACGGTTCTTTCTGCACTGTCTTTTCTCCTCGAGCTTGATTCTACGCGTGCTCTCAAAGGAGACAGCAGCGTTATGTATGGTGTGTCTCCAAATCTCCCGATTGGAGGCCAGGGTGGACCACTGATGGTGGTCAATATGGCCTAGGCTGAGGTGTTGTTTCAGGGAGTCCTTATATCTCCTCTTTGGAGCTCTTCTCTTGCGGCAGCCGGTGGCAAGTTCACCATAGAACACGATCTTTGGGAGGCGGTGATCCGCCATCCTGGAGACGTGCCCTGCACACTATGAAAAGCCTCTTATAAGTTTCACCATTGTTTTATTTTTCAATAAGTTATGGGAAACTCAGGGAGTTAGCAACAATAATTCTCAGTCTGCTAATCCACACACCAGACCAGAATTACCAGTACTACCAGTCTCTTCACCATTTAAGCTTTATTAGGAAATGTTGGGATGAGACAAAAGAGTTAATTCCTTACTTAAATCACACCTAAGAGTATTCAGTCAATTCACATCTACCAACTCAATTAAAATCCTAATCAAAGCTCATTAAATCCATCATACAAACCTCGACAGCATTTGCTTGTTCATTTAAGATTTTCCAGAACTTGGTGCTTAGCTTTCCATGAGTCTGGAAGTCCTTGGTGTAGCTCTTTGGCACAGGAACACAAGGGTTGTTATTCACAACCAAAGAGGAACAGAGAGGTTCTCCTCTTCATAGCCCGATTATTTTGGTGTGTAAGTCACTATCCTCTCCCTATTTTCAGAACTAAACGACAAACTGGATTGCTCAACAAATCAAACCCTGAACAGGCTGGTCACCATCAGCAGCATGTGCTTCAGTTGCAGTGAGCCTTGCAGAAGCCTTCTCAAGGTGGTCCTCTCCTTCACTCCCACCATGCTCCCCACCACGTCAATAAGCCACGCCAAAACAGCCGTGTTTCCCCACGCTCATTCACCTCTGAGCACACAGTCTCAGATTTGGATTTGTCATTACCTTTAATTCCATCCTGAGGTCCTCTCTTACCTCAGACCTTCCCCTTGCTCTCCCTAATATTTTGGAATCAATGATTGCCTTCATCTGTGCTTCCCCTTCATTTCAACAAAAAGAAAATAAAAAGCTCAAAGCAAAATCCAGCTGAACCCTCTTCCTTTCAGCTGCTGTTGCATCGAAGTCAAGGATTTCAACACCAAATTCCACAACACGTTCACTTGAAAGCAGGCCCAAGATGACTATCAATACTCAGGGACTCCTCAGTGACCCAGGGCTTACCATCTGCAATGAACCCCCAAAGCCAAGGAGCCTCACAAAGCTTTATGGTTTGATCATGAAAGCTTTGCAGTGCTCTGAGGCTTGAAACCCTTCAGCTGAAGATGGAATTAAAAATATATGTATTTAAGCAGCTCTACTTGAAGGGTCTGTATTCCAGGTAGTGAGGACAGGACAGCAGCAAGAGCCTCAAAAAGGCCTTGGTCCAAAGGAGGACAGAGTTCCCCTGGCACAGAACTGAGGCAAATAGCTGCGGGTTGTCCTCACCTCCTGTTCTGCACAGGGAACCTGGCAGGAGAGACACACATTGGACACACAGAGCAGAAACCACCGGCTCTGAAGCCAGAGCTCTGCGAGATGGCACAGACACTCCACCCTGACTGTGGGGATCAACCTCGGTTCCTCTGCAATGAGTAGCCACACGCACATGATTTCGCCGTCACGTCCCAGTCCTAGAGCTCTGTCGTACATCTGGATCTTACCAACAGCCTGATCAAAAGGTCCATGAAAGTTTGGAGTGCTATATAAGAATAAAATAAAAAACGCAAAATAAATAAATAAAATAAATACATAAATAAAAGTATACAATAAAAAGCAGCACTGTTCGAACCCTCTCCACGGTGTTCCACTGGTTAGAGTGTCACGGAGGAGGGCCGTGGGTCGACGCTACGTGGCAGTCCAAGCGAACGACCTCACGCCAAACCTGCCGCCTCCACAGCACAGACTTGGGGAATCCGGCCTCACACAAAACAATTCTTGAGCATCGTTTTGCATGATCTCCCACAAAGTTCATGTGCCCCCTTGCGCAAGGCAACGCAACCCCCTGCGTTTTGTCAGCAAGACCAGACTCACGGATGCTTAACGATGACTGTGGTCAGGGTGTTGCATTCGCAAGCAAAACACACACTTACTTTCTCAATATTGGCTCCTTTATCGCAGGCTCTTATAGCTGACAACACAGCGGAGAACTTCATAAAGAAAGTCTCATGATAGCTGTTATTTATTATGCAAATACTGCCTGCCATGGCAACATTGCATGCAGTAGTCTGCTTTATTTGCTCCGACCATGCATATTCAGATGAAGGCTGCGTACATTGTGCCTACACGGTACAAAGATTTTGTTTTGCTTGACACTTAGGGGAGAACAAACTGCAATTAATACAGTCTGTTTAAGCAGACAGCACCCAATTACTTATCATCCATTTTCAGATTGGGACCCTAGACAAAAAAACATGGAGCCGGCTTCTTATTCAAAAGGAAAATACATCCAAACTACAGGTTTTCAAAGACACATTTAACTCACAATGGCCAGGATACTCACTTGGCCTTTAATGTGAAATGGAGTGTTAATTTTTCTCTGTCACCTCTTAATTGCTTCCTTATTATACTGTTCAAGCAGTTAATTGCTAGACAGAGTGAAAGAGTGTTTTCAAGGGAAAGGAAATGCCACAGCATGAAAGAAAAAGAACCAGAAGTAGCGCACTAGTGTAATTGGGCCTGATATAACGTTAGTTGTGGTATTGCCTTTAATGGCAACTGCAAAAATTAATAGGGAAAAGCCAAATTGTTTTCTATTACAAAACGAGCTAGGAGACCTCTCGAGGCTGCATGTTCAGCTGCCATGCACTTAGCGGGATCACGCCCTCTGGAAGTCGATCTCCTCTGCGTGTTTGCACGCAGAGCATTTCCTTCTGCTTCCTCTCCTGCAATGAGGTGCCTCACTTGTTCGGAGCGTGCGAGCTCTTTCCCAGATTCACATCTCTCATTCTACTCACACTTACCGACGTAGCTGACAAGAGCACCCCAGTGCCTCAAAGCAGGAGACACGAGGACAGGAAAGAGCCGTGCAGATGCAGCCTCTGGCTCTCCAAGGCCGTTGTCCGTGACCGCTCTGCTGAGTTCTCCAGAGCCTCCTGAGCAACCCTGCGCAGCAGACTTGAAGAAACAACCAGCAAACATTTTTCTGCCATTCCTGCAAATGCAAGGAATTGAAATGACTGGCCTCACATTTCCAACGGCTGTGAACGTACCTGACAGCTGGCAGCAGCTGGGTTCCCCTTTCTCGCCTTAGCCCAGAAAAACTGATACTTCTCAGAAACAAAGGCCAGTCCTTTTGCAAAAGAAACGTATAAGTCATTAGGGAAAGACTTTACCAATGTCAGGGAGGCAAAAATTACAGGCATTTATTTAAACAACTACTTGCAATTGCAGGCTCTAATGATGACTTTCGCATGACAGTGCTAGAATTCATGATTAGTATGATTTCTTCCATTCTCTAATTTTTATTAGAGAATTTTGTTATTAGAGAGTTTTTATTAGATAATAATAATGATTAATGGAGGAAGGAAGCAGAAAAAAAGCAGATGCCAATGATATTGTTGCATGGTAGGTTTAAATATGTACACTAATTCGTAAGAAATGTGAGTTAAATAAATAATTTCCTAAATGTAGCTTCCCAGTGGACAACAGAAAGGAGTTGATCCAGTTACCGAATCGTGCTTATTAGCACGTAAACACGCGGATTACCTCATTAGTAAGACTACATTTGAAGGCCTCCCTTTTGTTTCCTTCTCTTAACTGTTGGTCTTCCATTTATTTGTTTATTTGCCAGGAGGAAGAAAACACATTTATTTAGGACTGAGAAGAATGAGGTAACCCCAGCTGAAGAATAGCAAACTTCCTAGAACATTATCAATATCCCCTTTCATTTTACAAGCACCATCTTCTGCTGAACTGGGTGGGTAAAGATAAGTATATGCCTGATAGTGGTGTGATTTCATTGGAAGAAAATTATGGACAGAAAATTTCGGAGCAAAACTTACTTTTCCACCAGACAGATCTCAGAATCGCACAGAGAACTCCAAAATGACATTCCTAACGTCGAACTGAGAGACTGGCTGGTGAAGCTCTACCTATGTCCTGCCAAGGGTCCAGACTGCCTACAGTTCTGGTGGCACGTTGCCGCTGTCTGCTTACACACACTGCAGGCATTCGTCACCCAAATCCTCAGCCACAAAAAATCCCTCTGAATGTGGTGAGCATGTCATTTACAGTCTCAGAGCTAAGAGGTAAGGTTTTGGCACAAAGTAGAAGGTGTGAGCTGCATGTGTCTTTGCCACCTGCAACTGCCATACCCAGTAGAGACAAACATGACACCCCTCTCTAGAAGGCTGCAGAACCTGCCCATTTGCCCCGCTTAATAAGACTGTCTTCATCTCACTGGTACAGCCAAGGTTCCACTCTTAATCAACAGAATAAAATGAAACAAGGCAAAAATCTCACTTTGCAGGACTTAACCAAGCTTCTACCACCATGCCAAAAAAGGTAAGGAGACCCAGAAGAGCCAAAAGCAGAGGCAGCAACAGCTGACGTGCAAGGAAACGGCTGCAGAGAGAGCATTGAACTTTCCGGGACTCTGACACTTTGTCACAGGCAGAATCCCCAGCAGAAACCTCAGCTCATCTTCCCCACATAACCAGCAATGGAGAAAGGACCCGTTCTGTCCTTGTGAGCCAGACACCCATCTGTGATATGAAGGACTTACCAACTCTCATAAAGGTGAATCATTTCGCAGCAATCACACCACCAACTTCCATTCCTCGCCACGCAGAGTCAAGATATTCTCAAGTCAGCCACCAGGAAAAAGTTTTGAAACTCTGTGGTCCCTTTTAGGGATTATTTCAGAGCTTATTTAGTACTTTATTGGATTAAACCTCTGAGAATCTGCACAACAATAGCATCGCAGTACCCTGAAATTGTCACTTCTTTCCGTACAGTAAATGCTGTATCTTGGCCACATCCCAGCAACTCCATCACTTTCACGTTTATATGGCCTTCGCTTCCACCTGACCTATACGCCTCACAAGCTTTCATTTATTTTCTTCTCTCCCCTCACCCTTGTGGAATATTTCATAATAAAGTGCTGAGGTTCAGGATAAATTCAGTATTCCACCACGGATAACACAGACCATTTTTCTCCTCTGGCCTTCTAATGTCTTCCTGTTTAAACATAGGAAGAAATCATTAAAAAGACTTGAAACACATCAAGTAATATATCTCTCCTACTGGTGTAATCAACAAGTCTTTATAATTCAGTCTAAACACACCTAAAGATCTCATTTTGCATAGCAGAATTTCTGAAACCTTTATCTGAGAACATTTGATCTCCGTGTCATACTTAAGTTACCCCCTATGCAGTATCTTGCTGTTATTACAGTCCAGGAACCATCCCTTTATATACTTCTGCAATTTAAGAGGACATAAATATGTTCGGAATAGGTCGTAATTAAATTGAAGAACTTGATGTCTTGTTTTCATAAAATCCATTTTATTAAACTGTTGCCATTCTTACATATTAAGTTCTTTACCTAAATCTCTCTCCTTTTTCTCTTTAACTCCCAATTTGCCTTTGTCTAAGGATACTGACAATGTCCTATATAGCCTTGAAATCAATTTGGTGAGACAGCCTCTTTGTACAACAATTTTTCAATCTGTGACATTTGCATTTCTATACCTTTTTCTAATTCACAAAGAACAGCATGTCTTATCTGAAGAAAACGGGAAAACGGAGCTCCAGGAATATTAAAATCTTCTACAAATTGGTCAAATGATTTAAGACATCCATCCTTAAACAAATCTTTAATATAAATGAACTCTTTTTGTTGCTGGGTTCTAAAGGCTCCATTTTTAATACAAGTGGAAGGTCCTCATTATAACACAATAGAGTTAAGGGAGAAAATTCTTCATTCCATCCCATGAATTTATGCACTTTCCCCATATTTTACAGACTGGGAAATAGTTGTTAACATAATCTTTCCCTGTCACACCATTTTTATGTATATTTTTAAGTCAGTGTTACCTCTCAAGTTCAAGTTCTGTGTATATATATATCCTTCTATATACTTGTAAAAGAAATTACCCTTGTCAGGTCCTTATCACTTATCAGAGTTGTGATGTGTTAATCCTACTCTCCTGCCACAATTCATAAAGATCTGCCTCATTTTATTGCAATAAGGTTTCCATTTATCTTCCCTATACCTTTAAATGTACCGTGATCCTTCTCAATACAAGAAAGAGTCTACATTCCTCTTTACCTCAACTATGTAAAGGAAAGAGTAAAATGATAGTTATTCACACAGAAAACAGAGAGGTATTAGAAAGAACTGTCACTTCAAACAGAAATTTGTTCCATGGCATTTGGAGCATAAAAGATTTGGATTCCACAATGTAGAAACATTCACCAAAACCTCCTGATCTCCCTGAAATACAGCCAGACTGTGTCGCAACTGCCGATTTAACTAGGACTGTAAGGTCTTCTGTACCACACTGAAAAGGAGATGTCTCTACCAGTCAGAGAGTTACAGAGCAGAGGAGTGATTTCAGATGAGTTAATCTCACTGAACATCGGGCGGCTAAAACACAGATGCCTGAGCTAAGCTCTTTGACTGTGCTTGCTCCATAGTTAGCAGAGACAGACAGCACGTCTCCCACCTGAAGCAGCTGGGACGAATTTCTCTCTGGAGGTAGAGGGCTGACAGTTGAAGGACCCTGGATGACAAGCTTAGACAAAGTGCCAGACTCCAAACTGGATAAGCAAAGCGGAAGAAACCTTTGTCCCACGGGATTGCTTCCATCAACAACCCCATCACTTCCGAACAAATGCATGCCAGACACCTGTTTGGCACATACACCATCCAGCTATTTCTCAATAAATAAGGTACCTCTTGAGAACAAAGGAACAACCTTAAACTCGGCACGGTTGGTAACTGCGTATCCACACAGAAATCTCCCCATTCAGGCTCGTCTAACATTCCTGCTCGGGTTGTCTTCTGGACTCAAAGTTGCCAAAGTATCATACCTCAGTAAAGCTGGTGAACTGCAGCTTCTCTGCTCTAAAAGTAGGCAAACATCAGCATTTTCATGACAGACAGAAAGTGAAAACACTAACAAGGGCTGTCAAAGCACTGGCAGGAAAGCAGTGTCTGAAGGAACTATCCTTTGACACCTTCCTGCCATAACCACTTCCCTTTCCTACAAACTGAACGTCTTAGCAGAGGGCTACATATCAAGAGCTGCTAATCAGTCGACACCAACGTCAATAGCCACTGAAGGTGCTTAGCACGACCAGCTAAAAGAGGTCCAGGTCCCAGAGATAACACCTCTCAGCTTCCTCCAGCAGCACTGTGAAATACGGGAGGTCCAAATAGTACGAAAACGATTTAAAGAATCACACAATTCTACACGCAATTTCTTTTCCCTTTCTGCTGGTCTTCAAACTTTTGAGCATTTTTGAGTTGAAATTGTTCTCCAAGTGTGTGATTGTAAATCTTTTTTTTTTTTTTAAAGTAGGAGCCCTCAGACTGTGCAATATCTCCAGGAGCTGAGGTACATGGAAATTTCAGGATGGTGCAGTAAAACTCCCACATACTTACGGCCACTGGAAAGTCTTCAGGCTTTTTCTTTGATTTTAGAAGGGGTTGAAATGCTTCCTTTTCTGGCATCCTCACCTCTCTCTCGCTGATAATTAATTACAGACCCTGAGCTACATCTACAACAAGCCGATATTCAAAATCTCCACAAACAAAAAAATCTAAGTCTGCATTTTCTTTGATACGCCTAATGGTGCCAGACGAAACCCAAGATTAATTCAGGAAATACAGACATTTCTTTTCTGAGAAATGTGGCACCCCACGTCTTTGCCAATTATCCCTTTTTGCTCTAAAAACCTGCAGGTATCAGTTACACAATGTGGCTGCTGATGCCTACGCCATGTCCTTTTTTGGGATTTCAGACCCAGATTGCTCTGGCAATATACTCCTGATCAGAGAGGTCATGCGTGCTGTCAGTCAGCAGTAGCAAAACCAACCCAAGACCAGGTTCTAGTCTCTTCTCGTACTAATACCCTTCTGGAGCAACCACAGCGATTAATGCACTCCAGTCTGAAACAGGAGCCACGGCGAGTAGTGCTGGTGCAGTCTCAGTACCGGCTGGTGCAAAGACTTTATAAAGCCACTTCAGTTTGTCTTTGGGCAAGGCATTATCGTTACCAGCAACAGCCATGAGCATCTGGAATCTGAGTTTAAAAACAAATGCTAAATGCCCTAAATACCTAACAAGGAAACCATCTAGATTAACCACTTACCCAATCAGAGAAAACAAAGATGAAAGCAAAACTGTAAGATAATGACAAATACTAGCGTGATACTGTCACAGAATTACAAAAGCGCAGAAAGGTTGGAGCAACCTCTGCGGATCCTCCACTCCAACCCCTCTGCTCAACACAAGGTGAGCTAAAGCAGGTAGCCCAGGACTGTGTTCAGTCAGGTTTTCAGCATCTCCAAGGACAAAGACTCCATAATTCCTCTGGACAACCTGTTCCAGTGTTTGCCATTACACTAAGAAATCCTTTTCTTATGTTTTAAGTGGCTGAAGAGTTGAACATAAATGCTACTACATAGTAGGGGCACCAGAAGAACCTCCTCTTCATCTCTCCACCTCAAGAAAGCTCAATGTCACCTCTGAGAGGCGTTTATCCAACCTGTTCCCAAAGATTTTTCCCTGGCAAAAGCACCACAACCTCCTTTCGTTTCAATCCTTCACTTTCCTTCCACTCATTCACCAGCTTTGCCTTCTGACTTCCATTAGGCTGTTAGATTTTACTTCCTCATTTTAAGTATTTAATATGACCAAACGAAACAATTGGGACCAAATTCATTCCACTACTGTTCTGTTAAAGCCAGCGGATTTACTTTAGGATTGAATTTGCTCTTCTTATGTGAGGAATGGGGGATTCAGAGGGAGATAAAAGAAGAATGAAAAGAAAAACTGACCTTGGTGGTCATATTTTCTTTAATCCACCAGGGCCACTCGATGAATGCATACAGCCAGACCTACAATAGCGCTTGCATTTAAACTCGGGTGGGTGTAAATATAGGTAAGGGCACTAATCAGCCAGGTGGCTACATGTTACCCTGAGCACAAGCAATTAAGCACAAGGGCAATTTTCTCCCAGAGGTTAGTTATTTCATAGCCAATTACCCAGGCAGCTTCACCCCACTTTGAACTGTGTGTGGAGTAAGAGCCATGTCTGCATCTGGACCTTCAATAGATTCCCTGTAGCTTTAGCCATCAGCCCTATTCATCTTTTTCTAAAGTAGTTACAGCATCCACCTGCCTTTCAGTATTTAACTCCTTCATTTGTAAAGAAGCAAGCAGAACATTTGAACAAAAAGATATTTTTATCTTTATAATAGGCAAGGCAATTTTAGCACTATATGTCTATGAAACTCAGCATTCAGCCTTGTGTAGGATCTTCACAAAATCAGTGAATGCACCACTTTATTAAACATACACACTCTCTGCAAAGCTGGCCTTTCGAGTGAGAAATCTGTATTGTTCCCTGTTCAGAATCTGGCAGGTCCGAGGAAGATTGACTGAATGGACAGGAGAAGAATGCACCCGACTAACACAAGCTAACGCTGCAATCTCTTTATGCGATGCATTAACAATATAATTACACCTTAAATATTAAAAGAATACGCTGAATAACTCCGAACAGATACATATCACAGGCTGCGTACGTCTGTGTGCGTATAAGCAACGCTTATGTTGTATTCCCCCGAGACACACATTACATTATGTTACAAACACGCAGGCGGAACTCGTACATCTGCATCTCCAAGCATCCAACCCCACACGTGGGCTCAAGGCAGATGAGGCCATTGCAAAAGGGCTGTGGGCTCCAGAGGCAGAAACCCCGGCGCTCTCCCACCCCTGCCTTGCTGTGCACTGAGCTGCAACTGTATCATCAGATACGGCTCTCTTCTCTCCAAAATCCGCATCCCTCAGGCTACAGTTCAGCAAAGCGCTAGAGCACGCGTGTAACTGATAGCGAGTTCCCTTCAAAACGTGCGTGCAGCCGGAGTGGGTTCTGCCTACGAACCACAACACAGCAATCCCCCGTCGGAGCAGCAGCCTCTGCCAGAACCCGTGTCTCTCTCCCACCGGTGACACAAAGAGCCTGGAGAGCACAGCACAGCTCAGCTCCCACGGACTACAGTGCCCTGGGATCCACTGGGTGCCAGTACCGCAAAAGCATCTCCCAGCACTATGCAGGTCAGTCTAGAGGAGACTCAGGGAACAGCTTCCTGTGCGGTGCTGTGATTTCAAAGGCCCTTCTGAGCTCCTGGGTCTCATTCTGAAAGTCTTTTCCAAATTACAAAGTAGAATGAGTCAGGAGCGTAGAGTTAGAATACCTGGAAAGTCCATAACTGCTATGAATTTCTCTGAGCCTTCCTTCTCATTCTTTCTGAGAGCTTTTAATATAACGGATATCTCAGGTCTTTTTAAGGAGAAAAAAATCTACAGTGTGGAACAACACCCTAGACAAGCCATACATTCTTCTTCCATAAAGGGATTAAAAGATACTGGAGAAAAGGAAGGACCCCTTGGACTTTCCAGTTTCTAGATGAACAAGTTCTTGGCAAAATAAGAATGTAAAAGCAGAACACAAATAGACTTTTGAATCACATTTTAAAAATCGGGGGAAAAAATAGCAATGTTTCAGTAGTCGCTTTTCACTCTGGACAGGTTAATAAAATGAAATAGATATTTTAGTGAAAAAGGTTTTTTCCAGCTGTCATATTGTTTCCATGCTGCAGGAGCGGGTGTGTGCGGAGGCAACATCACCCAGGACTGCTGGAGCCGCAGTCCTGAAGGTGCCGAGCAAGAGAGCTCTGTGTCCCGGGACCATGCCCACGGCATCACACCTCCCCACCCCACGGGGCAGCAAGGTTCCCCGGGGCACATCAGGCACTGCGTGGCTGTGTTTGCCACCCCAAGGTGGGTGCTTGCTCCAGCAAGAACATGTAAAGTCAGGGTCCAGAATTTCTTTGCCTCCCCCACAGGGAAGATTTCCAGCTGCAGTAAATAGGCAGTAAAAATTGTCCCTTGGGAAGCTAAAAGACTCAGCCCTTCACCTCCCAGTCTGAGGCAGAGACACCATTTGGCACAAGTCAGCTAAAACCAAGAAAACTTCAGTAAAATCTTCCAAGCTCACAAAATAGTCTACCTAAAAATTCAGTGATTTCCCCGTTTATGGTCAGGATCATCATAGGAGAGTCTGGTTATAATTTGGCTGCACTAATTCCCATTCCCTGCCTTTTCTATTTCCCGTCCCTTTCTCAGCAACAAGCCTGTCACTTGGAGCATTATTTGTCTACCAGGCAATCAGGGTATTGTTTGATATATAATAGAACATTTCCATGAATTTCTTTTGCTAAAGAATTGCAACATGAAACGAGAATACATTTTTAAATCTGTTACAGTAAGTAGCAAAGACCCAAAACGAATCAAACCCATGCTGACAACTGATAATCAAGTTCTGTCCACTACAGCTATTTTTATTTCCACAATAAATTTGTAATTTCCATAATTAATTTATTAGTTACATAATAAATGTTATTTACGTAATAAACTATCATTGTATAGTTTGGTTAGAGAATTGTAAAATATATGCAAGTTTTACAGTTTATATTTTAAAATTAGCTGCTCCTAGAATATATCTGATATGAAAGTTCAAATTCGCTTTTAAATTGCAACCCTCCCACGTTACAGATTGAAAAAATATGTTGTATCAAACACCCACATAAATTATAAAAGCTCCTTTAAAATGTCAAGTATAGACCCTACTGTGCTTAGGATGTCAGCATAACTCTAAAAATACGGAGTGATGAGGCACGGATACAATTTCTAGCGGAAATCAAGCACGCTTTTCAACTTGCACGCACAAAAAAATGTGGTAAATCAAACAATTCTTCCCCGTTTTTAAATCGAACTAAAACTGTATTAACTGCACCCAAATTGTCCAGATTAGCGATGGCTGATTGCAGTATTTCGGGAGCCACAGCTGTGACGTTGTATTGACTGTATTTTGATCGCTCGGCAGCAGCACTACAAAAATCCAGCGCTGCAGTTTTAAGACAAAGGCACTAGTTGAACAACCAAGTTCAAGCGTTGTCGGGTAGGAAACTCGCTTATTAGCTGCGCTGAGACACCCCTTCTGGAGAGGTGACTGTTCCTAGTAAAAACCAGTGAGCAGCTACTGCTAGGCTGAGCCTGCAGGAGATGCACCCTGCCAGCTCCCTGGATCTGCACGGAGCCCCGTTTGATTAAAAGGGGCCCGCTGCAAACAGCAGAATCTCTTTTTATAGATCTCATTGCGGGACCAAACGGCAGGATTTCCTGTTGACTAGTAACTATTTCCCGGAGAGCTACTTTAAAAAAAGGAACAACAAATGTTCATAAAATAGTATGACTTATACAGAAAACCTGTAGCTCTTGAGGAATAGAACAAGAGGGAGGTGGGATAAAACATTAAGCTCTGAATTAACACCAATGTAGGTGCAGAGGGATTTTTCACACGCGGAGAGAAAATTCTTGGACTTCCCTCAACAAAAGGCAAAACCCCTGCTATGTGGCTATCTTGTAAACTGCTTTAACTGCAGCACCTTCAAACGATGAGGTTAGTGATGGGAGGAGTCATCAGTAAACAGTTTGGTTCCTGGACACCTCACTTTTTGCTACACAACTCTGCCGCGCAACCATCAGAAATCCGCCTGGTTATTAGCAACCCTCCAAGGTCCTTCTCTTTCAGGCAGCCGCTCTCCAGAGAGGGACTGAGGACAAAACATTTGTTGTTGCAGTTTTCTTCTCCTTTTACATCACTTTGCAGCCCAAGCAGCGCCAAGAGGCGGGCGAGGCGAGCGGGAGTGGAGAAGGGCGCGTTTCTCCGGCCGTGGGAGCCGCGGGGCTGTGCCCACGAGATGGCAGGCTGTGATGCCGTTTGTGTTTTCCAGCCAGCGTTCCACTGGAAAGCGTTTCCCCTCTCAAATGACAGCAGCCCCAGGTAGCAGGGGTGACATTTGCTTTACATTATGATACACACTAATTAATCATTAGTGATCCCAGAAGTATGTTGACTAAAAATGCTTTGCTATGGCGTGGCACAGTAGGGGCTTTCAATATTGATACTATTACACACACATATGTTCCACGGCTGGATGTTACATACTGATGGATTTAGTGTTTCAGGCTACAGAATATCGTTTAAGTGCTGCTAATTATTGTTTGATCAAAATCCTGATAGCTGTTAATGAACTTAGTATCTCGTACTCTATGCAATAAACTCTTGAGGTTAGATCACAACAGGATTGCTTGACTGGGCAAGGAAAGAGGACTTTTAGAAGCCAAAGCTGCTGCAAAACTGACTGGAGCTTGTTGTGGCATAGTCCAGGCTTTTTGGACTGGTTAACATTTTTCCACCTACGTAGCAGTCTCTATGCCAACAGCCTGGGGCCACCTCCTCTCAGCCCACTAGCAACCACGGCCAGAGCTGAGCAGTGCTTCAACAAAGATGACTGGAGACACGAGAACACTGTAAAAGGTGACACCTAACTGCATTTCAAACATGTCCAAAGCTTCGGGCCACTTCAGAGAAGACACTGAGGTGTTTTGATTCACCTGTACTACCAAGTACGTAGGCACATCTGGGCTGGAAAGTAGGAGGTGATAAAGATTATAGGAAAGGTCACATTAATAAAGCTGAACAGGAGGTCCAAAAGCACCAGCAGCTCTCAGTCTAGACTCATGTGCCTTAAACTCCAGTGAAAAGCATCCAAGACGGTCAGTAAGGAGGTGGCGAAGAGATTTGGATTTTGGTTTCACGTCAAGTATGTAAGATGGGCTTTTATGGAAAAGTTAGCACGAACCTTCTGCCCGAGAGCTCTTCTCAGTGGTTGCAAAGCTGCTGACCTGTCCCGTTCTTTCACCTCACCGTTACTACACACAAGCAATCCAAACCTAAACGTCCCTTACAGATCCCACCACGGCGGTCCTGCTCTCAGTAGGTTCATCTTGTCATGCTAAGCAGAAAGCCACTCTCCCCACTACACAGTTAAGGACGTAGGGTCCTACCTTAGCCGTCGTGGTTCGGGGGTCTTTTAGCAGATGCTTGCAAATGGTAAGGGATGTTCGGGTGCAGACCTATGAGGGGAATCTCAGAAAAAAAAAAAACACACCAGGTAGACTGACACCATTACAAGCTTCTCTGGGGTCATCTGCATTAGATAGATGAAAGCTAAACTGTCTAGAAAAACCTTCTCTGAGCATAGAAAATAAAGCCTTCGAATCCGCTTCGATTCGAAGTCTGGCAGGACAGATGTTGAAAGGTGAAGAGCACAGGCTTTTACAAAGGTTATGAAGTGAATATCGATGATGCTTCTCCTCAGGGAAGTAAAGCTGGAGCAGCCAATAAACATTTGTTTAGAGATTTTTCTCTAGCACTGCACGTCATCTGTGTGTCACAGGGACACATGCCAGCCTGGATGTCAGTTGCTTCCACCTCCACAAACACTCTGCTGAGCACAGATGTGTCCACACTTGTCTTACTCTCTTCTGTAAAAGGTCTGGCTCAGCTCCTGGAAATCCTGTTTCTAATATGAACAGTTCACTGGTACAAGTCAAGACTAGGTCAGCATTTAACAGCTAAAGAACTGGCAAAACCATTATTCATCTAATGGGTCAGGAAATTAGATCTGTTCAAGTAATGGAATTCTATTAAAATACAGAAAGCAAAATAAAAAGTATAAAGGGGGAGAGAGAGGCAGAAAAAGAGAGAGACTCCTGGTTCCATATGATTTCAGGACTTGGGGATTTAACAAATATACCAAAAAGCGCTAGATTTTTGATACATCTGCGACAGTTAAGTACAATTTATTTGACAACTAATACTTTGACTCTCCCTAATGCAGAATTTGGGGATTATATGTAGAAAGGCAATATTACAAACAATGGGACTTACTAGTTCAGTCCCTGGATTCACAATGAAGCCCTTCACCTGGGCAGGTGATTTCTGAAGGGGTGAACACACCATCCATGGCTTTCAGGGTCTGCAGAAATCTTGGTCTTGCATTTTGATGTTCCAAGATGTCAGAATTTTGCAGCTCTGCATCTTCCCGCTCCCACCCACAGCATTTCCTATGCGGAATTTCCTACAGGCAGAGCAAGGAGGAAAGTCGCCTCTGTCTCATGTGGCCAGTCAAGGCTCACAGTGCCCACAGCTCTGCAGCACTCAGACATCTGCATTCAGCCACTTACATCTGCTCGCAGTGTTTCCTCTTAACTAGCAACCCTCAAGGAAGTTTTCTAATGCAACAATAAAATAGTTAACATTTAAAATAATTACGGTGCCATTCCAAACCCACTTTTTTTTTTTTTTTTTAACTTGGTCACTAGAAAGTTAAAAGAAAGCGGTACTCAAGGAATAGCTTTTTGCTGTTACTTCAATTGATTTTTAAACCTATACTGCTCTATTTTCGAACTTCTGGAAATAAACCTCATGCTATCCTCTCCCTCTCTCATGCCAACCATAACACTTATTTAAAATTCCCTCTTTTCCTGACATGCTACAGGTCTGAAAGCCCCCACGGCAGTTTAAACTTCAGCATCTTTTCAGCAGCCCCCTGATTTATGAGCTTACGGTTTCCACATTCTAGCCGCTTTACACTGAACCCTGAAAACGTAGCAAGAAAATAAAAAATAAATAAAAAAAAAAAGAGGGCTGACTTCTAGCAGCAGGATAGTATCCCGCAAGACGTGCAGATTTTGTTCCCTTCTTACTAGTGAAACAGATGGTGTTTTATGCTTAACACAATCAGCACCATTCTCTATCTGTTGCCTTCTAACCTTCCCCACCTGTGTGAAACCCAGCCAGAGCTTAATGAACATACTTGGAGCTGTCTGGACTGAATTAGTCCCAGTAGGAGTTACCCTTCAGGTACTCCACGGTCTCTCATGGCCGTGTAACTGCAAAGGAATACAAGAAACCTTTACACTGTGCCTAATTAAATAAAGGTTTGCCTCTGCTAAGTGCATTTTTTTTCCCTTCCAAAAGCAGGTAATGTCTAGCATGTTGAACTATTTTGGAAGTATTTGCCGCTATCGTGAACATTCTGGGAGACAAGTGGCATGAAAATGGAGTCCGAATGTGATTTTAAGCCACCTTTTTCTTCCACTTCTAAAGCTTTCTTCACTTTACATACCGAATTATTACAATGATTACCTTGCAAATGTAAGGCATTACCAAAAAAAATGTTTTTCAAAATTCACGTACAAGACAAATCTTTTCGTTCCTGCCAATCACGCTCTGAATTTGTACTTTTCCCACTTGAAATTCTACCAAAACTCCCTTTTTGGCAGCAGATTCATTAAAACGAAGATGAAATTACAACCTGGTTACTGTGACCGCATTCCATGTCCCAGAAGGGAAATCTTTAAAATGTCATGAAGACATGCTGAAGTCATTTCCTCATGCTAATTATCAATTGTAGAAAATTGTTGCAGTGAAGCAATTCAGCAGCCTGAGATTGCTTCCAAAGTACCTGTGGTGGGATCTTTGAGTCAGCTTACAACACTGACATTTTTGCTGCTGGCTTTCATTCCTCTGTCTGAGGTACGAGGTACCTCTGCCTAGTTTCCAACCTGAATAAGTACAGAACTTCCATTACATTAATTGGACCATTGATATGAAGGGGCAAAATGAGTTTTACAAGTCTAGTTTAGACTAAGGATGGGATTTCATTGGGTTGCAATCAAGTGGATGGCCAACCCTTCTCAGGAATGTTCACTAAAATAGCAAATTAACCAAGCTCTCTATCGGAAATTCCCTCACGCTGAGGTTTAGCTGTGGATCCTTCCTATGGTGTTCAGGTGCACACAGATTAGACAGTCTCATGTTTTCATAACACACCCACCAAGGAGAAATCCAGGAAATGGAGCCAGCCCCTGTGATGAGCCAGTATGGGCATCCAGAGTTAGAATTAAAGTGTTTATGATAGAGAAACAGAAGACGCCTTCTCCTACAACCTCACCATGAAACACCATCAGGAAGGTTTGCAAAACTTTTATTCAAAAGGAGCCATGACAGCTTCTCCCCTTGAAGAAAAAGAAACCAAACTTATGCCCTTGATAGCAGCCAAGGTGTCTCAACTCAAGGTGCAGGGAAGGTGAAAACTGTATTACCGCAATCCAAAAGAAAACTTCCTTGTTCGGTATAGAAGAGAATGACACAGACAGGTACTTAACAGAGGCAAGATAAACAGGTTTCCAACAATGAGTGCTCTGGATTTGCCTCTTGGGTACCCCTCTGCACTTCCACATTTCCAACACAGTGCAATGGCCGGGAACCAGTATGGTAACCAACAGCTGTTGGACTGGGAAGAGCAAACCAACAGACAACAGCAGGGAGACGAATGGGAAGAGAAATGCCATCAAGCTGAAATCTATAGGAAATATCAATGTCCTACAAAGAAGGAGACAATGAACTACAGGTACGATCCAAAACACCAGGGACATCAAACACCACTACCGATAGGGTCTTACCTGCAGGAGATAACAACTGATCTTTAGTGAGCCAGCCCTGGGCTTCAGCTCCTTAAGGCAGCATTGGTCCTTGCTGCCACCTCAGTTTTGCAGTGTGAATGTATGCCTGGATGCCATAAGCAGGTTCTGGGATACAAGTCCCTTTCTCCTCCAGACCATCTCCTGGTTGCTCTGTCTTGAGGCCTGTCTTAATCAAGTTGGAACCTTTCCAATCCCTGAGCTGGGGGTCCCTTGCAAGTGCTCTAGAGTGACCCTCCTCTTCTAAAAGCGGCTGTTGGCTAAAACAATTGCACAAAGATATCTGAGAGTTATTTGTGCAGTAAGTGTGAAGATGACACCTCAACAAACTTCTCAAAAATCCTCCTAGGGCCAGTTAGAGTAGAAGAATGTGAGGATCTTTAAGATGATGAACTGTGCAGAAAAAAGGTTTCTCCACATCATGTACTGGGTGGCTTATGGGGTAGGAAAAAGCTAAACAGGATCAGAACTTTGTTATAAGAAAACTGACACGGTATGAGTGTGTTATTTAAACTGGAAAACGGGTCAACTGAGCATTCACGGCAGAAAGAGACGGGCTGTCAGTTATGTGACGGTAACAAGATACCTGGTTGTAAAGGAGAGGGCAAAAATTACAGCTGAGCCCTGCAATAGGCAGGCAGCCCTCCTGGGGGGACCTTCCAGCAACGCAAGTCAGCATGATGGAAGGTGGTCAATAAAACAAAGTGCAGTGGTCAAACAAATGCCAGCAATTGCTTCTCCTCACTGCCATTTAGCTGAACCACAGGAGGGACTGGACACTTCAAATAAGAACAGAGAGGGCACTTTGCTGGGGGTGCAGCGGGAAGGGTGGCTAAAATAGAAACGCCTGGTCAACAGTCTAGGGACGTCTATAGGACAGACTGGTGAGATAGGATGGAAGGACAAAAGCGGACCAACCACGTAACAGCCTTTCAAGATATTTGTCACCAATACTTAGAGTCACGTGCCTGGAGATTTTTCTGACATTTCTAAGATACCCAGGCTATCCAGGTTCCATTTAGGAACCATCGCCTTGGGGACACTACCCATCCCTGATTCTGTCACAGGGACTCACAGAGGAGAATGTAGTGGGCCTGGCTGTGTAGGACTTGAAGTGAGGAGTTAGTCACGTAAGTCTCATGTTCACACTGTGTGACAGGGCTGGAATTCCTGTTATCAGACTTTGTCCTTAGAATCATGGGTATGGCTTTAAACTCCAAGAAGCCCACAAAACAAACAAGGATGTCCTGTCTCCAGGAGTGAAGAAACCCATGGGAAGGATCTGTAGCAATCCTACATGCACCACGAAGATACAGAACGGGGGAAGAGACAGTCTTCTCCATAGTCACCCTACCCCGTAATTCTAGCCCTCAGTCCTCTCTACCAACCAAACCCTCAAACGCCCTGCCTGCAGTGCCAGCTCTCCTGCACCAACCCTAGCCACAACAAGGCAATGTAGTTTTACAGAAGTGCACTGGATGAGGGCAACATTCATTGGGCTGTGGGGCTCTTTGTAGAAATGTCCCATTTGGATTGTAAACCAAGATAACCTTTGAAAGTTACCTTTCTTGCTTAAAACAAGGTTCTCCTTTAGCAGTGAAAAGTGCAGAAGTGAGTTGAAGAACTAACTATAGTTGAAGCACTAAGTACAAAGGGGCATAGTGTAATTAAGTTCAGTGTCCTTGTGGGAGGGAATGCAACAAAACCTAGCACTGTGACATTAAGCTTTAGAGAGAGGATTTTTTAAAAAAAAAAAAAAAAAAAAAAAAGGAAGCTGGTCAAAAAGGCCCTGAAGTCAGAAGTAAGGAAATTAAAATTCTTCAACTCAGCATGGAGGCTACTTAAGCAACCATAATAGAGTCCCAGAAGGAATGTACAGCTTTTCAAAGGAACACGGAAGGCCAGAAAAATAAAATTAGCATGGGAGAACAGCAAGGTTCAAGGGGTTATTTGAGCCAAACAGGTAGCATTCAAAAAGAAGTGAAAACCTACCTTAATAGAAGGCAATGGGAAGGAACACAACCCATGGAAGGTTTTCCCCATCGCACAGACATGTTCCGAAAGTTGTGGTGACTGAGAAATGAGTTAGGCTGAGGTGGCGGACGTAAAGAAAAAATTGAGTAACTGGAAAAATAGATACCCAGAAGATGTCAAGGGATCATAACAGCGAATAAAGTGACTGCAGAGAAAGTAAGTTAGTTCTCATCAGCATGGAGGACACTGTGAGGATACAAGTTGCCTGGGGTGAGGGAGTCTAGGAAAAATAGAAGGAATAAAATCAAGGATGGGAAAAATACATAAATTAAAACCCAAGAGATCCCTGGAGCCAGTTGGAATAGGCAACTGCTCCCTAGGATGACGTAGCTGGGCACTGATCACACGTTACGATTTCACAGTGAGCCCATACGCAAAGACACAAAAATGCTGCAGCGAGACACTCTTCCCTATCTCTTACATGCGGCACCAAAAGCCTCTTGATGTCTTTTGCAGCCCAGAGCGACCTCTGAAAATATGAGGAGACCCGAAGTCCCTGGGAACATCTCACCACCCTTCCAGACCATGAACAGCATGATGTGTCACTTCTAAACGAGCCAAGTGAGGCAGAGGCTTCCTCTCTTTCATTTAGTTGGGCTCCAGCAAAGAACCCTGCTCCCAGCTGCATCCAACCTGCAGCACAGCACACTCTCATGTGAGCTTTAGTCATTCGTGTGGTCTTTTAAGTAATTATCCGTTGCATTATTCAACGGGAGGGCACAGCATTTACTGGATTACTGGGTCTGTTCTCAAAGACAACCCACGGGTTTGGGAGCCAGCTGCACTGCTGCAAAGCAACGAGCAAACATTTCTCTTTCCTACTCCATTTTTGAGCTACACAAGAAGGTTCTTAAAAAAAACCAACAACAACAACAAAAACCAGGAAGAGTGACACTACAATAAAAACCCAGTCAGTTCTACGTGGCTCTTTCATGCAATGTATCTGCTGACCCAGTCACAAACTTGGAGGTGGCCATGGGTCATGAGGGTGCCTCAGACAGACTCTGGCTGAAAATAGGCACATTATCTTTCCATGGGCAAAACAAGGGCCACTTTGGTGTGTGTACACATGTGTGTCACATATCGATTCCCGCGCGTGCTAAAGGACTGACTCGTGGTGTGTCCAGCTGCAGCACATAGCTAATTTCTGTGGTCATTTCTGCTTTTCAAAAGGCACGTGCCCTCAAAGAAACAACAAAAAAAAAAGGGAGTAGAACACACAGTGCCACTAGCTGAGTGGACCCCATGGTGCCTGCAGGCTGTGAAGATGATCTCAGCACACACTGCAGCATTTTGAGTCCTGCGGCAAGCCAGCACAGATAACACCCTCAGGCCAAAGATGCAGGAGAATCATTTTGGCTGGGTGAGATAAACCAGAAGCATTCAGAGGCATCAAAGTAAGACAGTGAAGGCAGCAGGCATATAAGAAAACTGGAATAGAGCGCAAAATAGTGCTCTCCGGTTGGATGCTATGCATCTGGAGAACCTTCCACTTGAGCTAACTGCCAGTCAGGATGTAGTTAATCAGTTGGGGTGGGGGATAGTTACACAAGGGGTTGCACGGTGTTGGTACGCACACTTAAGCAGCTGCTGTGTTTCATGCCCCAAATGGTTGCCTACCATGGAAATCGTTTCTGTCCAAGTACAGGCATGAGGACACAAGGACAGGGAACCATGCTGCACATCAATAGATAATGACAACGTGCCTTAGTATAAAGACACAGCGACCAATTTGTGTTGAGGACTGCAAACCTGACTGCCTGGTAATCCTCTACAGATAGCCGCAGGTTACCTGTCCAGCTCCAGCAAGAAGAGATCAACCACCTGACTCTGAGTCCATAAGCCATGGTAGGTCCAGGTTATGATGCTAAAAGACAGAGCAGAAGTGATGAACAGTTTATTTGGGAGACATAGGCATGTCCTCCATCGGTATACGTTATTTAATGTCCTCATGTCCTCTCCCACTGACAAATATTCAGACAGAGGTACTGTCTGAATAAGGAGCTGTTTGGGCTGACATTTTTATGTTGATACAAATGAATGTAATAAGGACTTACATGAAGAAAGTTTAGAGTTCTGCCTGTGACTCTAGAACAAGCTGTCTTTTAAAAATATTCCTGGTTATCACTCCAGCAAATATGGAGCACAAAAATGGCCGTACCAGCTCAGATAAAAGATCCCCCCATTCCAGCTACTTGTCTCCAAGAGCGGTCAACAACAGATGTGCTACACAAGAGTACACGCATAAGGGCAAGCACATAGTGGTATTCATGCAGAACTCTCCTTCCAGACTATTCTTGGGGGATTTCAGTGGCAGAGGACATCTTTTATATAAAAGGCTCTGGGAGGGTTTTTCTCTCCCCTTTTTCACAAGAGACCAGGTATTCTTCAGTTCCCTTTAGCCTACAGTTCCAGCAACCCACAGCATAGCTACTAAAACAAATCCCCCATGCAAATATTACCAAATACGTCCAGAACCAGACCTCAGGCTCCGACCCGGTCTGGTTAAAGTTAATACGTCGGTATCCTGTGCTTTCGTTAATGGGATCTCTGCTCTGCTGATGGGGAGCTAAACTTTATTCACAGTTACACGGTGTAAATCAGGATTCCAGCAGAACTGAAGGAGCTACACTGGAGTTCTATCACTGTCAGAGCAAAATTTAGTTCAATGTTACATTAATCTTTTTATCAATCACACAGTTTACATGTCAACTAATAAACCCACTCTGGCTATACTCACCCAGAGTCAGGAGCAGGGGGAGGTTATTGCAAAATATTGCTGAAGCTCTATTTGTCCAGCATTAGCTTGGCTGCCTTCCACGAGGAATGCATTCAGTTAATTGAAAAGGTTCTGGTTAAAGTTTGCCAGCAAGAGATCATAGAGTTCTAGACGACACATACTGTGAGTATGAACTCCATTCAACCTTTGGAATACCTCTGTGAAGGCAGGAAATTGAAATATTGTGCTATATTGGCAACTAAATGGTCATTTATCATCCATGCTAAGTTTGGAGCACAGTGAAATGATTTTTAAACTCTCAGAGGGCCCTTATTAACAATTACAAGGTGTGTCTATACAGATATAGATTGTGCATTGAAATACAGTTTCAAGAAGAATATGAGATAGTCAACAGCTGTATCTACCCTCCTATTTGCCTAAGATCAAATCTGGACTATGCTCAGAGGCACAAACGCTCTATTAAAATACAATAGAGTTAAGACACCTACTGACAAAAGCAAGGAAATTCACAGTTAAGGGGGAAAACACGCCATATGTTCTGCAGTACCTACGAACAACAGGGAGCATTCAGCTCATCATTAAAGAGGCACCCAGTTGTGCCTAGGTATTGGAGAACATATGGAACACTTCCCCGCTCATGTCTGAATTTCCTTGCTATTGTCAGCTTATGGATCAAGCTTGACTTTTTACTACTTTTTTTTTCCTAATATAGAGTTTGGGGGATTCTTTAAGTAGTTGTTTAGTTTGTAAAATACCATTTCATTTTTATAATTATCAGCCCCACAGACCCACATAAATTATTGCAAGCCTGCTTTTGAGAAGAGTTCAGGATCACTGGAAACCACAACTTCTAAAAATAAAGCAGGGAGCTGCTCAGAGAGTTTCCAAGCAGCCACCTATGGAAGGTTACAACCGGCAGGACTGATCAGACTTACTGTTACAGACAAAAAGCTCTTTCATTTTATACTTCAGTCCGTCCCTTTAAACTGCCTCAAAGTTTTAGCTGTTCAAGACAACATGATCAATTGACTGCGCTGCAAATAGTTCTAATTACTAGACTGTTAGGAGTGCCCAGTCAGAACCGCCAAGCACCGTGCTTGGTACTGTACATCTCTTTAGGGGATCCAAAGCTCTTACAGCCAAAGCAGCTAAAGAGCTAAAAGAGAAAAGATAACGGTTATCGCCCCCATTTAGAGCCCAGGTTTTCCTCAGGCAAGAACGATGTGGGACCAGGATAAGCTGAACTCTGCGACAGCTTACAGTGAGGATTCGGCATCCTGCTCTGGCCGTTCCTGCCTTTTGCCAGAACGGTGCAGTTCAAGCCAAAACTCCCGCACCCGGAGCGCCTCGGCAGGGCTTGCTCTCCCCGCAGGGAGGGGCTGCGGCTGCCGCCCTGGCACGGTGCGGGGCTCCCTGTGCTGCCAGCACCAGAGGGCAGCATTGCTCGTGGCACCCGGCGCTCCGCAGCCCGGAGCTGCTGCTGCCAGCGGGAGGTGGCACCCGGGGATGTCCCTTGGCCTCGGTGGAGACGCGGCAGAAACATGCTGGTCAGAACTTGGATGGAAATTAACTTTGCCTCAGCTTTCTATTTATTTATTGTTAAAAGGAACAAAATGTCAACTTATAGAAAATGTCGCTTCTTTGATGAAAACATACAGAAATTTGGTGTCTTTGAAATCCTTCCAATCTTGTCAAAATACTTATGCATTTGGTTCCCTTACTCAAAATATACCAAGGAAGACAATAGGAAAGGAGTGGCGTTTGTACACACATGTGAGGTTCTGTCTGGTCTGAGTTATAGTATGATCTTGTATATGTACTGGACAACCGTATGTCTCATTTTCCTGGAAACCAAGTTAAAAGAGTGAGTTTGTCTTCATGTTTTGCCTCCTAAACCTCTCTTTTCCTTCCCTCTCCGAATCAGACTGTTCTTTCAGTAAAATTAAAATAATCAAAATAGAACTTTGATGTTTCAGAAACTTCCAGTTTTCCATTTTGCCCCACTTTGTTCAGAAAGCAACAAACTCTTTACAGACTCAACTGGCCACCTATTCCCTTGGCCTCATGCAGTGCTGAGCCCATCACCATTGCTTATACAGTTTAGTTTTTACAATTTAGGACTCAACAGTGACCTGAGAAAACCCTGCATAGCCAAAGACAAATCTCCACACATCCCACTGGGTCCTCGCACGCATTGCTTGCCAGCTTGAATGCCTCCATTCCTCTCCCAGATCAGGTACACCCTTAGATGCTTAGGTAAGGATGAGGAGTGGATCTGCCTTTCATGGCCTTTCCCCTACTGCACCTGGGAAACCTGAGAGAAGACCCTTTCAGAAGCTGTTTTGGGGATGTTTCTGCTCTCAGTCAGTAACTGCTACCCTTGCTTCGTCCTCAACCAGCCATGCACTGAGCAATTCTTGAGTTCACCCCTTGCAGTTTGGCCACAAGAGGACATGGGGAATGAGCAATAACAAAGGAAGAAAAGTTTCTTTTGCCTCTCAGGTCATTCTCAGGGGCACAAATGCAGACTCCTGGCTGAAACAGTATCATCTTCCAAAAGAATGCAACGGAGAAAGAGCCTGTACCCATGGGAAACTGCCCAGCCTCTTCTTCCTTAGCAAAAGGAGGGGAGGAGGTTGCAAGAGGTTGGTTTTAGCCAGCCTGGGTAACAAAGTCTGAGCCAAACCCAACCAACCTCCCTAGGCCTATGTAAACCTATGAGGGCTGTACTCTCAATACATGCAGAAAACTAAGGTAAGAATGAGATTTAAATCAAAACAGTGAAACAACTCAGTCACAGTATTACAACTCATTTAGGTTCCTCCTTCAATCCTTAAATCACCTTCCTTCCCCTCTGATAGAGCATTAAAATGTTCTTATGATCTGACTACAAAAGCTAATGCATATTTGTAAAAATAGTTTTAACCGGGATAATAGGTTAACAAGAAACCTGTATAGTAAGACCAGTGAATTTTCTGACCACACTGACGTTGTCAAAACTGTAAGTACCCCTGGCAAGCTGAACTATTTCATGTATTTGCATAAAAGTTAGGGAGGAACATTTGTAAGGAGAGCACTTACCATGAGCAGAAAGAGACAAAGAAAAGTGCAGACAGCAGTGCTGTTACACTTAATTTTCTGTTCCAGCCTGCTCAGCTCTCCTGGGAAGCAATGCCTTTCCATTTATTAAAGTCCTTGAGAGACTGGATACTCTACAATTCAGATTTTGATAGTCTGCATTGATGTTGACTACTCAGTTATTAAGTTGTCTTCCAGAAGTTCATCCAAACCCTCCATCCGAAGAGGCTGTGGAGCAAACACATCAGTGTTGCCCTTCAAACGCCCTCTGTCGCCTGGGGAACTGGCAGCAGTATCTCTAAGCACACTGCACTCATTGCTCTGCTCCATGGGTGCAGCAGAGAAAGGTTGAGCTGCAGCTGGGGAAGCACAATCTTCTGCATGCCCTTTCTGCTGACGGTTCATCTGGATCTCAAGAAACGGCTCCACCAACCTCCCTTCCTCAGCGCATTGCACTGACATGACTTCCAGACTTGAGTAACACAGCAGAGAAAACCATCAGTGATGTTCCTCATCTTCTAAATAAGAACACTCATAGCTAGAACGAGGTTTTAAAGAGCGAAGGAGGCTGGCAGGATCCCTCACAAGAGCTGTGCCTTCCACTCCATCTTTTACCCCCTTCTAGAAAACAACAGAAACACACTAATGACTCAAACCTTGGAGGTGTCTTTCCAATGAGTAGCATTTCTGTATCTATTTAAAATGCTAAGAAACCCTCCCTGAACACCTGCGATGCACATCTTGGTGCATACACAAGACAGACAGCTGTCACTGTACAGAAATGCAAGCCAGCATTAGTCAAGTGCCATGGTTGGACACCCATCACCTCTCCACTAGTGAAAGAGCACTTGTTTGAAGACTGGCCTTCAAACTCGGCAACACCACACAGTTGGCAGGGAATAATCCCACAGTGCCTTAAAATATTTGGGTGATCCTGCTCCAGAAGAGCCCCCAAAGCTGGAGATCAAACCTACTGAACTTAAAAGAGTGCCAGACGTCTGCTGCCACTCCGCCAGCCTGCACGGGACAGGGGATGGCATCCTGTGCTCTCTTCTGCATGGCAGCTGAATGAGGAGGAAGCTGGCAGAGATGGCAAACCCTTCCATGTCACCAGTGTTTGCACTGTGCAAGGAGTAGGAGCAGCTTGCCCTGTCCTAAGTGCAATTAGTCAGACAGAAGTTATATCAGGTAACAGGGCACAGAAACGTAACCTTTTGTCTGATGAGGCTTTCCAAATTGTCAGTCATCTGGAAAGGGTGTGTGCGTGCAAGGGTCATAAGTTTAGCAAAGGGTGCATTAGTCGCATGGCAAGGCAATAAACTCTCGTGCAAGTATGTGCAAGTATTAGCTGTGTGTAGATGTGAAATCTTGAAACAGATTCGCTAAAGATTTGGGACTTCATTTAGGTCAAAAGTGTTATGCTGCAGTTCACAGGCACATTTGTTTTATTAATTGAGTCATAAGTTCTGGCAGTCTGCTAATATATTTCAAAACATGCATCAGCTGCTTTCGATTGCCATAAGAGAGCTGAAAACCTGCCAGTGAGTCTGTTTGCAGCTCTTAAAAATTTTTGTTAAAAACCTGTTTTAAACTATTAGCTATTACTTTTTTTTTTTAAGCGTGCAAAGAGTGTGGGGGGGAGAGAGAGAGAGAGAAAGAGAAGCACGTATTTTGTTTAGACTCGGAGCATAACATTTACTGACGGAAATGTGCTCCTCTGAAGGAGGCTGATTATTTTCTAGACAAAGACTTGCCATTTCCCTGGTGTCCCGAGCCTTAATGCCTAGCATCTCCTGCAGCGAGTTTCAGAATGAAGAGCACTTGGTCAGCATCCTGCTGGAAACGTGATGTTCAAGCAAAATGGGAAGATGTCTCATTTTCGTGCCTTGTTTTAAGTCTGCGGAGCATACAGGACATGAAAGAAGAAAACAGTAAGAAGTGCAGTGCAAAGAAAGTCAGGTACAGCGCTTGCTAAGACCTGTCCCAGACACACACCAAAGTACCAACAGACTAAAGAGTAGATGCTTTTCTTGCACAACACCAAGCTCAAAGTGACCGTGTCGCAGCTCTCAGGAGAGGTTTCAGCTCTGCAGAGAGTGTTTCAGCTGTGAGTGACCTGAGCTTCAAACCCAGTAAGTCTCTCTAACTACCCCACTGCACTACTGGCGTGATTTGTCAGCTGCTGTCGTACAAGCTTTCATATCCAGAAGTGGCCAGATGCCAAAGACAGAGCTTCTCAGTTCGCCCTCCTATGAAAGGGACTTGACTCATTCCAGTTCATCCTAATGACATAAAAGGTCACAGATTTGGCACCTCCATTTCCCCTGGCTGCAGAATCAGCCTTTGAAAACCACTATTCCAATCCAATGCAGCTGTTTGGTTCTTCTGTGTCCACATCCCACTCCAGCCCTCCTGCCTTTTCCTCTTTTTGTGTCTTCTGGAGGCCAAGCAGCTCCTATAAGAACAAAAAAGTTGGTCTGAAAATGAATGTAAATAACCACATTTTGAAAACAGACTTAAATTTGGGTTCCCTGAGCTCACACAGCTTCTTGGAGCTCAGTGCTCTTAAGCATTGCCTGTGCTCCAGATTCAACCAAAGCTTGCATTGGGTGCTGATCTGAACAAGAACCAGACAGGAGACGCACCCAGAATCAACCACATCAACTCTTGCCGCTGGCATCTCTGAAATGGCTTCATTCTGCATTTTGAATTGCACTATCTTCCAGAAAATTTGTCGGAACTCACATTACAATAAAAGTGACCATCCAGGTACCTCGGGAAAGCCAACCGAAGCTGAGGCACTCTTTAATTTCGTAGCATATTTATCTTCTTGCATCCCTTGCAAGCAGCAATAGGCAGCTCCCCTCTCCACATTCCCTCTCATCATATAGATCTGCGGCACAGAACGGCTAGAAGAGACCATGACTGCGTTTAGCTCCTCATGAATTCAGGTACCCAAATGCCTTCAGGTATTGGGGCACAGCTCGTTTGAGGGGTCTGTGGCAGCAGAGAGATCTGGGCTTAGGTCCACGCTCCTTACCAACAAAGGCCATCTCACTTCTCTGTATAACTCTGTAAACAACAGTAAAAGAACCGATCACGGCAAATCTCAGTATAAAGCTACTATATAGCTCGAGGGTGCCTCCTGTTAACAACTGTAACACAGGCTACATAAACTGAAACACTTGAGTGTTTATTTAGCCGAGAACAAGGTTACTACCTTATAAACAAGGAGCACCCGCAAGCTACCCAAGCTACGTTCATAGGACACCCAGGCTTTGCTGAGGAGGCTTGGAATGCCAGAAATGTCCTGGGGAACCTCCAAGACGCTGGGTTGGGTTGGGTTTCTGTCTGGCATGGCACCTTCCCCTGAACACTGTCTCATTTGTGGCATACACAATCACCTATGCCACCAAGGGACTGACAAAACCAGCACTATGATGAGACACAGATCAAGCAAACGCATCTGCTAAAACCACACATTTATCACCGTTTATCACTCGAGCTTTTAAGGCTTTTTCTGTTATGGCATCGTCACCGGACTTCATTACTGCCAGCCCACAAAAAGGATTTACTCCTTTGCTGGTAGAAAGCACCATGTGTTTTAGTGAAGGACTTTTTCCATAGCTGAAGTCAGAGGAGAGAAAACCTTCTGGCCATCAGCTATAGTGCAGCAAGTACCTTTGGGATCTCATCAGTTTTTAGCAGCTTTTTCACTTTACCAACTTCACCTCCTAATTCCGTACACGGCACCTTCCAGAAATCACCACGTGAACAATTTTTTCCAATAAGCTCTTTTGTAGATTCAGCTATTCATTCAATAAAAATATTTTTGCCCTGTGGTTTCAGTCTTCAGCTTCTTTTTCATCTGAGCTAGAAACAAGTTAGTTATTTGTGAAAATTTTATTATTGGTTCAACCAATTGAAAAGTTTTGCTTGCTTTGCCCTCATTAGTAATCAAGTTAGTGGCTCCTTCCATAAAAAAGCCAGAAATGATAAATCTGTTTATAACTTCTCATGGAGAACTCCATGTGAATGGGGGCTGAAGGAATACCCAACTGAGGACCAGCTCTTTACCGAGGAGGAAAGTTCAAGGAAGGCTTTTTTAGCATGCAGAATCAGTTTGTGTGTACAGCAGCTGGATGACAGAAGCGTTTCAGAGCCCATAAAAACTCTTTCACAAGTGAGACCATAATATAGTTATTGGGTCGAAAACCAACTTCCAAAATATTTGCTACATTTGTGCCTAGGGGATAGAATTTTCACTTTCAGAAAAAATACATGATCCTAAAATCCTATTTTAGACTGTCCTGAACCTTCAAAAGTTTAAATGAGATTCCCCCACCCCCCATCTTATTCCTTAAAGCTAACAACAAAAATCTCCAAGGAATATTCACCAGGGAATGGCAGCATTCTTAGCTATGCTGGAGTCCTGTGGCATTTGAAAAAGGTCGTACCTACAAAGCAATAGAGCCTGTTAGAGCTTTAAACTCTGGCCTAAGCCCACGTAAGATTTAAGGACGCCGAGTCAATGCTTGACTCAGGAATTTGTATCTAGGTATGACTGATGGTACGGTTGGCCATTTCATGGGGTTTTTTTAAACAATGGGTGAGTTCACACTGTGCGAGACACCACTACTCTAACCAGAACTATGTTTTTCTTCTAATTTCTGAGTTTCCAGCCAGCTACTCATGGTTCTGAAAGACCTCTCTTGTGATGTGAATATGGAAATTTAAGCTAGATGATTAGAAAGTATGCGAACAACAAGTACTGGGCTTGGTTTCTAACAAGGAAGACAAGGAGAGGCCACGTGCAGCTATTTCAATTCTTAAAAACATCTCTGGAACTCATGCATTCTTGCATCTGCCTTGATTTTAGAGAACACAAACCCATTTCCATCTCTTCATGTTGCTACGCAGAGCAGCACACACAGTAATTGGGATCTTGCATTAGGAGGGATTTATTTACGTTATATTAAAGCGGTTCCCTTTCTACCGGACTGTCAAACACTGTAACCAGTGCACTTTGCCATTAGAGCGTGAAGACAGGTAGCATGTGGAAGGGCGAGGACTGACACCAGCAGAACTCTCTTTTGTAATAAAGAGCATTTGGCTCTGTACCAGCAAGCTTATTCGAGGAACACAGCGTGCTTAAGTCCGTCCTGAACACAACAGGACCCTGACATTAGTCGTTTATATTTATAGTGGCCACATATTTTTCAACAATTCCTGTCAAATTGCATGTATTTATTTAAAGCTTGCCCAACGTCTGGTATTTACAAATACCATCACGCATCTTAAAGCAAGAGTCACTCCCAATTAGCTGAAGTGTTTAAGAAAATCATCATATATTCTGAATGATGAAAGATCACAGAAGGAGGTCTGCTAATGGATGACAGGTGTAGGAATGAAAGCATCTAAGGACTATGAGCCAAAATCTAAGTTACAGAATATCATAATTCACTTTAAATGGCACCCGGGTCACAAAGCCAAATAAGACCTTTGGCTCAGAAGGTATTTTAAAACACCGCTCTTTTTACAACAGAAACAACCTCCCCAAAAATGCTGAATCTTATAATTGAGACATGTGAAGTCAGCTGCAGATGGAGAGTAAATAAAAATTAATAACAAACATAAAAGAAATACAAATACAGAATTGAAAAACATGAATTTTTTTTTTTTTTTTTTTAAACTCTGCCTGGATAAGCTCTAGTCATCCCCTACAACCTTCTAGACTTCTGTTTGGTTACAGAACATCCAAAAACCGGCAGGTTAACTCATTCATATATTTAAAAGTTTGCGTCTATTATACTTTGTAGTAACAAGACTAATTTTAGCCTCTTCAAACACAGATGATTCTTTAAATAATCTTTGTCACAAAAAGAGTAAGATCAACAGATTAGTCGGATTAAATTCTCCAAATCAGATTCTCGCTTGATTGACATAATGACCTGTATTATATTAGAATTTGTAAATGCTCTTACTGTTACGTTGAAAGTAGGGAAATTTAAAACGTGAAGATGCTTCAACGGTTACAAGTAATTACCAAATGAGGCAGGTAAAGGTAGAAACATGGAAACACAACTTATCTTTAGTGACTGTATGATGACATACAGTGACCACCACGACACCATAAACACACTGCAAGGTTTGGACAGCTCCGTAATGCTCTAAATGGATGGAAGTAAAAATAACTGCAGATTTAAGTCTCTGACAAAAGAAGACCATGTATCTGCCATGTAACTCCAAAGCATAAACCTTGAATAAAGCCTGTCCTCCTGCGCCAGCATCATCTCTGTCAGCTGGGTGCCTCGCGGGTCTTCTAAAGGTTGAGCAGAGCACAGACCTAGCAGGCATCCACAACCCTTGCTCACTCGGAAACTCAATTCAATGTGACTGTTTTGCTGTCATCTGTGTGTTTTTCCTCAAGATACGCATATCAAGAACACTCACTATTATTATTGGCCAAAACTATATCCAGGCAAGTCAGTTCAGGCACATATAATGTTGTTTTAGCTCATCAGGCATGGAAGTCGAAGGTGACCATGCTGAAGAAGTTTGGCGAATTCCAGAAACAGAAACCTCTCTAAGATTGCCACAGTTAATCAATACAGAACAAAGATAAAGACTTCACAGCCCAGTCAGACACACAGATACCATGGGTACACAAAGTGCACGTGATGACTAGATCCAAAGAGAATCCATAAAAATATAATCCATAATCCATAGCTGGCCTAGACAGCACCAGAACCTCTCTGTGTGAAAGCCACTGGGTCACTCAGAGCGTGGCCATGCACAAACCTGGTCCATGAACTTGTGTCATCTGCCCATATCACAGCGACGAAACAAAAGAAAGCACCACAGTCCTCATCCAGAGACCAGAAATAGGCAGAAAGAAGCAAGGGTGTGCAGCACTTGGCCCCTACCAGCATGCTGGTAGGACTGTAATCGTAGACTCATTTCCAGAGCAATGAGGAGACCAGAGGGAACTCCAGACTCAGCAACAGCACCCTCCTTACAGACTCCACCACGCTGTGCAGTGTAAACACACCCCTGCACACACTCAAGGCAGTTAATTAATCTTTAATCAAGTTTCATGTGCACGTTTAAAACACGTGCAGATGTTCCACGCTCGTCCGCTCATATCTAGGCACGTACTTTACATGTGCAAAGGGAGACTTTGGAAGTATGCTTTTTATTTCCTAAGGGCTGCACCACAAATTCCATAAAGCATTCATTTTATACGATCTCACGGTATTTGTCAAACAAGATAGTAATATGAAGAGCCAGAAAGGGCATGAAAAACCACCGGTAGAAAGAGATGATTCATATTTCTAGGACTGGATCAATTGCAATGGAATCTGGTTTTCATCATAACTTGGTACCAAAGCTACTGCGGCTGCTGATCGCACAGAGATAGTGTTGTATTTCAGTACCCTTCCGAAAACCCCAGCATTTCAAAAGGAATTCTCTTCAGAGAAAAATCAAAGCAGCCCAACACCTTAACCAAGTCACATGCCGCAGCTTCCACCGCTCCCACTACAGCAAGGACAACGCGCTATTGGAAAAGACAGTTCTTACCTTGCCGATGTCACCAGGCCCGTTTTGGGTGCGTCAGGACCAGCACAAGGCAAAACCGCCCAGTTGTGCGGCTGGACTGGAGCCCTGAGCTGCCGGGTTAACCTGAGGGAAGAGCAGACGTTGGCTACACCGACAGCAGCATTTCTTTCCTGCCCCGGGACACCTGCCGTAGGTCACTCCACTGAGTGGTACGTGACCAGTTCTGTTACAGGTGGGCAATCCCAAACGGAGCACGGAGGGCTTCTCCACTCAGTATTTTACACACAGTTTATTTAGCTCTTACTTTTCAAAAATGAGTCTACAGGTACATTAAGACCCATGTGAGAGATAGATACGTATATATATATATGTATTGTTTCCACTCATCTGTATTCTTTCAACCATTCCCTGCAACTATGTAAGTATTTTTAAAAGAGAAAAGAAAAACAAAACCCAGGTTGTGTATTAAATCCTGTCTTCTGATTTTGGGAGCATTTTCTCACTATAACAGTTAAAAGTAATACCATGAGAATTATTCCATTTCTATTCACACAACCTCTATAAAAGTCTCTGAAGTTTTAGATGTTCACCAGCTGAAGCATTTACGACTTGGTCAGCGAAGGTCCACGTTCAGTTATCCTGGGAGATCTCATGGTATATGGTTCCCGGCTTAACTGAAGAGGTGGAGGGTGTAACCACCAGGAGGAGCCCCCGAGTTGGGTGCCTCTGGGATCGTATTCGGCCTGGAGTATTTCTCTGTTTCAAAAGAATTTAAAAGCAGTGAGTACAATCTTCAATGGATAGATATAAACCAGAACTATATGCCAATTTTTTAAATATTTTAGATTATTTTCTCTGTCTTTTGGAAATTTGTTTCTCCCTTTAAAATACTTTGCAATTATGACGGTTGTAAAGACTATTCCAAAGCAACAACCGGAAAACCGTTGCCTTTCTGAGTCTGCTGGCAGGTAACTCTGCTGCCATTCATTGCTTTCCTCAAGTGGAAAAAGTCACCAGTTCTTCCCATGTCACATCTGGAGCAGAGAGCCCGGGTGGAGCACAGCAGTAGATTAGAATCATGCCAGTCTCAATCAGCAAATTCTAGTGTAAATCGGACCCACATGAGAGCATGTTAAAAGCTCCCATTTCCTTTAGGGGGAAAAAAAAAAAACCAACCCTAAAAAAAGAAAAAAAGAAGAGTGGCTGGTCAGCACATGCACGGTAATATTTTCAAGTCAAATGAAAAAAACGCAGTAAAAATGAAAGTGCTCAGAGTTCCTAATTTTCAGCTAGTAAAAGCTGAGAGGCACATGAAGTATTACCTCGGCCCTGAGAAATACTCTTCCCAACCATTAGAACAAATCCTCCCAGCTCTGCTACACCGGCTACACAGAACGGAGGCTTCAGAGGTCATGCATCTCCCAACAGATCTTTAAATCAACTGTGAATGCAGCAGGAACAGCACACTGAAAAAAATCACTGCGCTGACTTCAATACCTAAATAAGGCCTCGAAGCCCAGCTCTGAAAACCTTTGAACTAAATCGTAGCAGTGAACTTCAGCCCATACCCAAGTGACATCTGAACCACTGAAAAACCGGTCCAATTACACCGCAGCCTGGCAGGCAGACAAGGCAGCTGCAAGGATGTATTAGCCTTTTGCTATCCCACCCAAACCATCTGAAGTCGAAGTCAGCAGCCCTTAAATCAGAAGCAGGAAGGCAGCACTTCCAGTTTGCAGCAAGACAGAGATGCAGCGAAAACTTCTGCCTTGAAACTGAAAAGTTTGGACTTACCTGGGGGTCATCTTTCCTGAAGAGCACAAACTGCAAGGCTAATTTTATGTCACCTACAGGGTTTCACAGGGTTTGATGCATCGCCAGCAAAGTCTCCATTCAACAGATGGGTTAACGGGTATTACCGGTGGGACACGGCTACAGCACCCGTCCGCTCACGGCGCAGGTGTAAGCCCGCGCGGCTCGGAAGCTGCCTTTCCACTTCAAGTTGGGATGTAGCAGGGTGATGCTAAGAGCTCATCCTTCTGCTGGTTGCTGTTAAATAAGGACTCCCTTTGAATTTCATGTACTTCACGTTCGTGATTAGACTAAGGCAACCTGATTAGAAACAGTTTTTATAAGCAACATCACGAATACAATAAATGCGAGAAATCATCTAGGTTTGGCTATTAAGAGACAACTCGCCTGCAGCAACGTTTGCGAGGTACTTTATTTCTTCTCCTTTACAACTGATGCAATCTTTCAAGAGCTGTGAGGTTCAGAAAGCCACACAACATTGCAGTTGTTTTCCTATTAGCGCACCCCATGCAGAGCAAACCGGCAATTATCACCTTTGTGGAATGTGGTCTGCCTGTGCTACATTCGCTTTGACCTCCAGCGCAGGTCAAAAGATGTCACTTTCTGGAGAAGTCTGCGGCTCTTGTGTCACCCAAACAGCAAATACCGCCCTGCGCCTCGCGGAAGGCCCAGGAGCCTTTTAAAACATGCTGGTGTGATGCAGAGGAATTCTGCACCCTCCCCGATGCTGTGTCACTCTACGGCTGGCCTCGCAAAAGGTCTTGCAGGATATCCCTCAGGGACTTTCCTAGCCCTGCCAGGGGTATCGCAGTCACATTCAGCTCTTCAGTAATCTCTCTTTGGCCCCACCAAACAGGATGCACAGGTATAGGTGCTGTGAAATAAGCCATGTTTTTATCTAGCGATAACGCCAACTCGGCTTTGCAGAGCCCAAATGCTCACCCTTAAAGACAAAATACCCATGTATTTTTTTCACAGAAACCAGGATTTGCATCTAAAAATGCACAGAAAAATACATTAAGTGAAAAATTCTGAACATCATTTTTCTTCACTCAGCACCACAAATTAAACCAGCACTAGCAGTTTCTGGTCCAACTCTGGCAAACCTTACCATTTGCACAGATAACTCTGTTTCACAACACTCTCAATACCAGACAAATAATGGCAGTGAAGCCAGGCAAGCTGTTAAAGCCCAGAAAACCCAGCCTTGCAGGAGCGGGAAGAAGACCACCATCCAGCTCAGCTTTGTCTTGTCTGACGTCTGCAGGGAGACAGATACACTACGGAGCTTGGTGTCTGCGCGGGGAGCGCCTCTGTAGGAAGGCTGACGAACTTAGTGATATTTATATCGTCAGTGGGTTTTCTGCAGTTCAACCAAAGAGCAATCAAGGTCTGTTTATGGAAGTATTTTTAAAAGGCATTTAGAGCATAGTTTGGGCACTTATTGACTAAAACTAATACATAAGATTATAAGAATCTAATCACTGCCCTTCAAAAATGGCACTTTCTGTGGCAAGGAGCGATTTACAATCATTACTGATCTGAAAAGGAATCAAAAGACGAAAGAGAAACATCAGCGGGAAAAAGAGCAGAGTAAGCCATTTACTTTTTTTTTTAAAAGGATTAGCTATCAGTGTATAAACATCACACGGGATCCCAGAATGGTGTTATTTCTCATTGCAGACGTGTACCACAAGACTGATCTCCTCAGTCACCAAAACTGGTTCTAATATTTTCCTTGTTTGGATTGTAACTTGACCCGCACCTTCAGTTCATGTTTTGTTCATGTATACCTTTTATGCTGGATGACTTTACTTGTCTTCATCACCTCAGCAAGTCAGAAGGGAAACATTTTTAAAAGCTGTGGCATTACTCAAGCTGTGAGGTGGGCGACTCAAGAGGAGCAACATCTTAAAACATTCTGCACAGGGGCAAGTAAAAAGTCAATAAGGAAATACCATAGTTAGGCTCTTTTTAACTTGCTGAAAGTGTGAGACAGCAGTTCATTTCCTGATCACTCATGTGGAAATGGTAAAAAATAATTAAGAGCAATGACTAATCACCAAATTAAAGCAATATTAAATAAGCAAACTTGCTTTCTACCATCAAGCTCAGTGTGAAAATGAGCAACGGCATTCAAAAGTTTAGCCTTTAGACCAATTAAAAAGGGTACATTAAAAGAAAAAAAGACCTGGTTTATGGCTATATCATGCTAGAACAGGAGTTACAGGAGCTCCTGGAGCCACGTGGTCAAGACTGGAACAAAACACAAGGAACTGCTTTAAAGTCAGACATAAATACTATATGAAAAAATGTGAGTGTACACAGGAAAAGCAAAATTCTCCGCTTTGCTCATATCCCATCCCGGTTACATTTCACTTCTGCTTCCGAGCTGGCCATTTTGCGATGACAATAGTTGGGTGTGCGATTCTGACTGGCCTGTACAAGCTTTCACTCTATTTCCTGTCCTCCACATAGAGCTTGATTGGTTTTAGGGCTATCCAGGGTGGGCATTAAAGCTGCAGATTAGGGAAATATATTGCCTCCCCCTCGCCCCGCCTTGGTAATGAGGTGTGCGGTCCATCTGGGAAGAAGCACCCCCATGATGCTCATGGGAAACCGTTTGCTGTAACACCAGGGAGGCACAATGAAATGAGCAGGACAAGAAATGCCTCAATTCAGGAAGCTCTGTTAGGTGCACTCCTCCCTTTTTCCCAAACCCATTTTAGTTCTTCTCAAATATGTATTTTCAGATGTGCCTTAGGGCATTGGTAGTCATCCACCCCTCAGCTCCCAGTTGAGCTGCACTCAACTCTGTTAAAAAGGTGACCAATTCCACCTTGCCAAGGGCTTGCATGCACGTTGCAGGCACAGCCTGCCTCAAAAGGGCTCCACTGAAACCCATCAGGAGCTCCCCACCACTGTCGATCACAGCGTCTTTGACCCGCTCCTCTCCTCAGCCCCCATATGCTGCACATGTACTCCAGAGGAAACTAAAGCTTGGTCCACAAATGTCTTTAGGCTGTTGGGCTCAGAGTTTAGTCTAGTAACTTTTATGGAGACTTCCTCCTTCATCATACAGTTTAGCCTCCAAATATTTTTTTGTAAGCACTATAGAAACATAACTGGGGGGCAGGAGAGGATAAATGAGCATCACATTGATGTAGGAAACAATATCCTGCTTGCCCTGTTGGTGGAGCCTGAACTCAAAGCACCTCTGAGCCTACCCCGATTCACAGCTCCATTTCCCCTTTCCTACTCTCCTCCCTCAGACAGGTCCTTACTACTCCCTTCTCCCTAAAACAACCTAAAGATGAGGACTCAGTCCCCTGTTGCACTTAAATTCATTTCACTGCAGCCAACTATGATTTGGATGTTCCAAGCAGCAGCTGTTGCACCACCCCTTCTCAACACACTGTCTTTGGTAAATCTGTTTACTGAATTCTGTCCCTTCCTTTCAGTGATTATGTCATACTTACCACTAAGATGAAAGAATTAATAAGGTTCTTGATTTTTAAAGAAAACTGCCTCAGGTTTGCAATTCCTGTCTACTGAGCATAATCTTTTAAAACAACGTGCGAAGGACCCAGGTAGTAGCTTGGTGTCAGACAGGGAGAGAGTAGCGGTTCTTGCAAGCAAATCCTGTGGGTAGAAGACAAAAACCAGACTGATTATGATGGAATCTCTTTTCCCAGATTTGCAAAGTACTTTTGCTAGGGAGATCCTCAGCAAAGAGTAGCATCATACATTGGGCTATTCAAGTTCATTGAATTTAAAGAGGGATGAGCGTAGTCTATTAGATGTTAAAATCTCAGAACATAGTTTGAAAAGAGAAACCACATGATTAAAACTTCAGGGAGTTAAGACGAGGCAGGGGAGGGCAAAGATAGGAAAGAAACCAGAACAAGACACCACGCAAAGAAAAGCTCATTACAATTGTTTCCAGGCATTGTAAGTCTCCTCCTGCAACTGCTGCTCAAGAAGTCAACCATCTGGTCGTCTTTACACTCATCCAAAATATATATTTGCTAGGCCATTTGTACCAGCAGCTGACTCAAGACAAGGATGCTAGGACACCTGGGGACTGCAGCGTTGAGACAACACTGGGAAGGGAAACACCAGTTTCAGGGGCAATAAGCCTTAAAAAAACACCGAGCTACCAGGGTGGCCAGGAGGATAAGGCAATGAGAAGAAACACACAGACTGCTTGCAATTTGCAAAACACACGAACTCCTCCCAGTAATCCCATTTCCTCCCATTGTTTAGAAGAACTTCTAGCAGGAGAGAAAGACCTGAAAGGAAAAGAGCAGCACAGCAACCCTCTGCTGTACAGCTGAGATGGGCTGGCGCATGAATACTGCAAGGTGAAACTGGGGGAGCCAAAAAGATTCAAGGATTTGCAAGTGCCTGTAGGCTGGAAATTAAGCCACTGCAGCTGCACTCTGACCCAACACCATCACTGAAGTTGGCTTCTAATTCCACAGCATTCATAAAATGCCATTGCCGCAACCAGGCCCCCCTCGTGGACACTCTAAGAAAAGTCTCCTTGACATGGAGACTTGCTCAAAGCTGCAATACCTTCACTGAATAACAGATTTCTCAATGACATAGAAAACAGGTGGTTTTCTTCTACATACTTCCAGTAGAAGCGTTACTTACCTTTAATTATATTAAAATAAAGGCCTACCCCTTAAAAAGAGCAACAAGTCCTGCTAATCTTTCCTGTGAAAGGGCTTTGAAGCAATGACTGTACATAGGTCACAGACTATTCTAGGGACTACAGCGAGTCTTCCACAACACCTAGATAAGACACGTCCAGCAAAAATGCAGCAGAAAGTCCAGCTAACATGGAGATCAGCATCAAGACAGATCGAGATCATTTAAGCAGGACTATGACGGAATCAAGACCAATACGACATCACTGGATCAGATGGAAAGTTGCAAGTGGTGTTTACCTGGGGTCCCAATACATAAAATGGATAACGAAGAGGAGTAGAAGGCTAACACAAAGCCACACTGAAATCGCCGGGAGTTCCTGCCTTTGGTTGGGTCGTATGGAGGACTTACTAAGCCAAGAGAGATTTTTCAGAAGTGTCTTTTCCTAAGTTCCAGAAAGGAAACCAGAAAAGAAAGTCTGTTGGAAAGGTAAGGACTGATGTAACAGACTGTCCTACTGCTGAAAAGGTATTGAGAACAGCACATAACGTACTGGTGGACATCAGGTTGTACACGAGCCATAATGCACCCTTGTGACAAAGAGACCCACAGCCTCCTGGACTGCATGAGGAAGAGCCTTTCCAGCAAGCGGAGGCAGGTGACCATTCCCTTCTGATCAGCACGGGTGAGGCCACGTTTGCAGTGCTGGTTCCAGCTCTGGGATCCCCAGAACGGGCTTACGGGAACACCTGACATACAAGCAGTTGAGAGAGCTGGGATTGTTCAACGTGGAGAAGAGAAGGCTCAGGGTGGGTCTTATGCTGTGTATAAATGGATGGGGGAGTAAAGACAACAGAGCCAGACTCTTTCCAGTGCTGTCCAGTGAAAGGAAGAGAAGTAACGGGCACAAGTTGAAATACAGGAAATTTCATTTAAACATAAGAGACTTTTATGTAAGAGTGACTGAACACTGGAATAGGGTATCTAGAGAAGTTGTGGGCTCTCCCCATCCTTGAAGATATTCAAAACCCAATGGGACATGACCCTGAGTAACCTGCTCGAATTTACCCTCTTTTGAGCAGGGGGGGTTGGACTAGATGATCTCCAGAGATCTTTTCCAACATCAAATATTCTGTGATTTTTATATGCTACTTGAACACAATTTTAGTTGCAAGACTGAAAAAAAAAAAAAAAAAAAAAAGCCCCTACATTCAAGCTTACCTAGAGAAAAAAAAAATTGCAATTCACCAGACATCATTTTATTTGAGATTTTGTTTTTTTGGAACATCATGCATTTTACTGCATGCTTGGGAAGTTTTCTGGAGCAGCAACAAAAGCTGTCCTTCCAAGCACATGATTAGAAAGCCAGATATTAACCCTAACGCTTCCTACTGGAAAACTTATTGCCAGTGTGTGCTAGGCAGATGAGGCTGGGGACAAAAAGTCTTCTAAACTTTGGGATGAAACTTTCCAAGCTTAGATGGAAAAGCTCCACTTTTTGGAGCTGGAACCTAGTTTAGCTCCTGATTGCAAGGAACGGTTTTCTGAATATTTATCATTCGGCTAAATTCACACGAGGAACTGGCAAAGGTAATGAAGTAAATGAGACTCTCATCTTGAAGCAGCAGCTATTCTCATACCTACTGATATTGTGAAAAATGCCGACAGTCTGGTCTTTAAAGTGAGGCAAAAGATGGTACTAAGTCAAATTTTTTATTACAGGACCAGCTTCCAAGACGTGAGGTCGGCCAAAGGGGTGGCGGAGGGGAACACCATCAAAGAGAAACAAAGACGGAAAAAAGAGCAAAAAACCCTACAGCCCCCAACTCCGAAAAGGAAAGGGATAATGGTGGGCCTTTACACAAACATTAAAAAATATCCCTGAGTTTCAGAAGACTGTTTTTTCTTACAGTTGAGTGGGTTTCAAATAAAAAACACACTGACACGGTTTTTTAGATTGTCAGTGTTCTTTTACACCCAGTGTTCTTCCCAACTTCCAGACCTTTAGCACAAGAACAACTTCAGCCTTTTCCCCGTGTCTCACCTGGCTTACTCCTAAGCGACAAGTCATCCTCTGTTTGTCCAAATAGGGTTTAGGGCCTTTGGAACTGTTAAGCTGTCGAAGAAATTCCCTTCTGGGAGCCACCTTCCAGCATGATCTCCACCCTTTTCATCAGCTGGATGGCAAAGAACCACCCAGCTGATGGTGGATGGTCCATTCAAATGAGGTAAGAACTTAAATTACGCAAACCAGATTTTTTACTTCCTAACGATAAAACTTAAATTTCATTTTATTTTCAGATATGAAAGTGGATTGATGAGCAACACAAGGAGGTTCTGTAAAAAGATGTTCTACAAACCATGATATTTTACTAGTTGCTGTAAATTAACGGTTATTCCTTCAAGACTCGCTCTTTGATCTGAAATAAAGAGCGCATCAAAACATTTTTTCATTTTATGAAAACAATTTTACTTCAAAATTGAACTTTGTGCTAAAAAATAAAACATAATATTCTTCATAAAATTATTTTCTAAAAACATTTTGAAACACACTGAAAATGCTTCCCCAAAATTTTGGGTTTTTTCCCCAGGGAATATTGCACTCACAGAAAACCAGGTAAAAATAAGTTTAAAAATTATAATCTTTAAGAACGTAATGGGAAATTTGTGTTAAACGTAGGAAAAAGGCACTTTTTACATCCTGTAAAATGGGGTGGAATCTTTTTTTTTTTTTTTTTTTTAATTTGCACAAAATCCTATCACATTTTTCAGCCTGTCCTAGATGATCAGGGAAAATATAAACTGTGCTTTTTTATAAGAGACAATGGGCTGTTCTTGTTAAAGCATTCCCTGAAAACAACTCGTCTTTTACTTAAAAAAAACCCATACCACAACAAAAAACCCCCACCACGTCTGATATCTCCCTCAGACATCAAAACTGCTGTGAATAATGGTACAGCTGTATTGCAGAGAGATACGGCTAAGGAAAATGAGTCAAATCGGTTGCCAAGTTAGAGGACCGCTTAATGAACTGACGCCAATGTTTACCTTCTCTTGGCCTCCTCTCATCTGGAGAAACAGAGACTTTTAATTCCTATCATCAGGGCGGCACAAAAGTCCAGAGAGAACTATATAGGAAATAATACAGTAAAATTCGGGGTGATGTCACTGCACAGAGAAAATTTTATCTAGGAAAGTGAATGAGGAATTTCAGCAACAGCCCGTATCTCACCTCGACGTATTCCAAAAATACCTGTATAATTTTAAACACATTTTGAAGAGCGCTTACTACGAAGAAGATGATTGTACAGAAGTGTATCTATAGAGAGAAGTTTATTTTAAAAGATTGAGACATCACAAAAGCTGTTTTAACAAGTAAGGCAGATACATAAAACCGGCCCCAGGTTCAGCTGGTTCCAGGCAGCTGAACTTCTCCCAGAACGTGGCAGCTACAGACCTGACCCAGGTTCCCATTAACTCATCGCAAGAGTTTTATTCTTTTGTAAAAGGTGCGAGAACACGCTTAAATAACTGAGAGATCTGTGGGAAATATGGAAAGACGTATTTCAGTGTACTAAAAGCAAGTAATGGTCAACGTTTTAATGAATCAATTATATTTCAAAACGGACTCCTGTTTTGCCTTACATTTCCTTCCCTTGTAAACGGCATGCCAACTTCAATACTTCACTCGACAAACGACTACCGAGTGAGCGCAAAGTTACAGGCACGTTGGTCTCTATGACAGGCCATACATAATCACCATAGAAATATATAATTACACCTGTCAACCTCATCTCACGCGATTGATTCGATAACTAACACTGTCAGTAGCAGGCTAAGCTTAGAGGTCTCACTGTGTGAAAATACTCATACATGGCTAAACAGCTCAGTATTTTAATTGCCTGTCATACTGCCAAGGTTCCTATATTGTACCTATCTCCACAGCAACAGGCTGGAATGAGTAAAGTACATTTAATAACTGGAAATAAAAGGTGAGTTTATAAGTTTGCAGTTATTTTATGGCTCTTACAGACACTGCAGAGTATTCTGAAGACAGCTGGATATGTAGTCATATTCACGGAGAACAGGTTTTTTTTTCTTCTCTGGGTGGATTGCGTGTATGTGCACACTCTGAAATAAAACGCATCACATAAATCCGAAAATTGTTTCTAATTACAGCTACTGGAGAGGTCAGCTCATGCCTGGAAGTGTAAATGTCCCATCAAACTGGACATGTGTAATCTCAACACACCAGGAACCGTTGCATAAAAATAGCTTCTTAAAGGCTCCTGAGGACTTAATCATGACACGTTTGTTAATATTAATTATCAATATGATTCTATGTAATATTCTAAATTACTTGTAAGCCACGCTGCACTGAAAGGCTCTAATGTGCCCAAACGCTAACCCCACTGAACCCGATGGCCGGGCTCCCAGCGCCCTTAGCAGCAGTAGGATTTACGTCTACTGTCTAGCAGTCTGTGCTAATTGCACATGAAGACGACAAGGGCAAAGTCTTTGTGGCCTGAACTTTTAACAGTGACAGAGTAAGACCAAACAGACTGGGTCAGGGAGAGGTAATAAGCAGAGATCCACAAGGAGATGAAAGACGAAGCGGCACTGGGAGCTGATGGGAAATAAAATGAACTATTCCCCAGGAAACAGAGAGGAGCCAAAAAAATATCTGGCTGGTGTAAAAATAATGCGGAAAATAAGGAGGTAAATAGGTGGAAGAACTGCTCCACACATGTCAGCAACGAGTAGTTCTGGAGGCTTCCACACCTCAGGACTTTAAAGTCAACATTGCAAGGTAAATTCTGGTCACATTTTCCCTAGCACAGAGAAGCCTCCACCTGTCTAGAAATTTCTATGTGAGAAGATAAATTGCTTTCAAACAATTCATAAGCTCAAATACTAATGAACAAAAGCAAAGAGCATCATTGAAGAAATCCTTCTACTCAACAGCACAGTAACAGAACGTGAGTGGGTGAGAACACACAGATGTTTAGTTGAAATACAGTAACGTGTCTATACCACCTAAGTTGCCCGGCAGACCTGGTGTTTCTCCCTGATGACTGTTCTCTGGGCCTCTTCTGTATTTTGGCTGAGTTTGGCTTTACTTCTGAGACTCCTCCAACATCGTCATGAACTGAAATCCTTAACCATAAGAGAAAAGGTGCAATCCCAAAGTCATCACAGAAGGAAAGAAAAACCAGTGACAGTTTTTGCCTACGAACAACCGTGATCAAATACTTTGCAGTCAAACGTTCAAGAGGAACATCCCACGGCAGAAAGACGAGCCACAACGTTCCCGCTTATTGCTGCATAGTTCGATATTGAATGAATACGGGAAGGGGGTGGAGGGCAGATGTTAAAGCCTATGAACACAGAACACAGGAAAGTAGGAAAATAAAAACCAGTATACCTTCTTGCTTTAATTTACTGTAAATAAAACATGCCGGAACTTAGGAACCAGCTAAGTGGCAAACACCGTTTTTATAAGGGGGTTATCATCAACCCCATGGACCTTATCTCTGAAGACAGGACTTTATGGAACAAAAGAAATAAAAGTCTCCTGTAAAGCCCAGCAGAGCCTCCTGTTTCCCAACTTAAGCCTGAAAGCAAAATAAGCCTGGCAAAGCCAGGCAAACAATCCGTCCTGTTGAAAACTGTAGCAGCAGAGAATTCATTTATAGCAACATTCAATGGCCACAACCAAGAGGGATTTCTCACATGACTCTTCAAGCTCTGAAGCATTTTTAGACTGCCTAGAAGGAGATCGCTTCTGCACAAGTCTGTACCAGATCTGCCGTGAGGACCCATAACCGCACTCTAACCTCACCAACAGTTCTACCTCATGTAGAGGCAAACAGGCCAGTTGGGAGCGGGGAGAAAGCTAGTAGGATGCACAGGAGGTGTGTGGGATCCAGAGCACACCAGGACAGATGTCCTCCTGTGGGCAGACATTCACCTGGCCAAGCACTCATCCTAGCTGACTCCCAGGCTGAGCAAAAGACCCACTTGCCAAGAGCTGAGCTACAGTACTGCCACTACCCGCTCTGCTAGAGATGACGAGGTCATTGTATCCTGCTTCCCAGCACAGCCAAGCATTTCTCTACATGCAGGACAGATTTCTCACCGAAATAACTGCATCCAACTTGCTTCTACTGTCTTTGATGGAAATAAAACTCAAGTGAGAAAAAAAAATAGCAAAAAAGAACCAGTGGTGCCTGTGCATACATAAGGAGGCAGAGACTCGGATTTTCAGCTGGCGTAAATTGGCATCACCGTGTTGAAGAAAACAGCACTGTGCTGATTTTCGCCGGTTGTGGAGTAAGCCCATAAACAAATACACAACTCAGAAGTAGGTACACATGATTTCCAGGGTAGGTACAGTTGCCATCGCACACTGGCCAAGCATTCTTGGAGCTGCTCCAGAACATCAATCTAGCATGCTTTCAAGCCTGTCCTTGGAGAGCTCAGCTGGCCAGAAGACTTCCCAAAGGATGTATTTTCTATATCCTTTCAAAGCAGAGAAGCCAGAATAAGTCTCGGCTCAAAGAATTTTACAGGGTCTTTTATACTCATTGTCGTACTTAAAGCTGTGATACCCTTCCTGTTTCTTAAGTAGTTTGTAATATAGATGATCCACAAAATTACACTCAAAAAGCCTCTCATACAACATAGAGTTAATATCTTCCCTGCCCATTCGCCCCAAACAAAACCCCAAAGCACGGACACTTCATAAAACCTTTATAGTTTTTCATACTGGCATTTGCAGGGAAAGGTCTGCAAATTTGTAAGAACTGTTTTTTCTATCATCTTAGTTTATTTCTATTTTTGCTAATTAGGCTCATTTTTTCCTTTACAGCCAAAACAAGGTAAAAGGAAATTATATTGTTCCTTTAAAAACAATAAAAATGTCAAACGACCGAAGTTCCAAATAATGACTATTAGAATCCCTCTCAAGTGAAACATTTTTTCCAAAGATAATTACACATTTTAAACACTGTTCACGGAGCAATTTAAGCTCTGAAGTGAATAGCTGAATGAAGCAAAACCCAGAGCTCCCCCCTGAATCAAAAGCACTGCTGAAGAGCATGCAGGAGTTCAGGACAGGGTGCTGCTGGCCACATCTTCAGCAGGGTAAGTCAGAACGGCTCTCGCTGCCAGGAGCACAAAGCCAGGCTACACCAGCCAAGGATCAGCCCCAATATCTGCAGATGAATTTTCAAACCACAGACAAGACCTAATTCAACTCCCATGAAAGTCAGCTAAAGCCTCCCATTGGTTTCGGTAGCAGCTGGATCAGGGCCATACTGATGTTCACTAGAAGGCAGACACAAGGTTTGGTTACTTTTACACTGTTACACTTCAGCTCCTTATTCACTCTATTATTTTCAGGCTTGCAAACAAGCAAGAAATTCTGATCACACAGTGATACAGACTTCCATTTGCATCCTTGATTGGCATGATGAGAGCTGCAGAGAAGGGTTTGAATATGTATTACACAAAGTCGTAGTGCACAAAAACCTGCAGGACGCAGTAAAGCAATCAGGCAGCATAAAGAAATTGAAATGGAATTCCTTGGAGAAAGGGATCATTAAGTGCTTAACAAGCATCACTCTGTTATATCTGTTTTAGTCATGTTAGCATAATTTTAATTGTTACCATCCAATCTGTTGTGATAGCTTTAGAGTTATCAAGATGCTAAATATTTTACGGTGACATTTGAACAATCAGAAAGATTAGCCGCAAAGCCCGCTACCCAGTAGCCCCATGCCTGTGAATAGACAAAAAGACGGATCTATTTTCTGTGTGAAACAAAGACAAGACAGAAAGATCAACACAATTAAATATTAAACCGAAGTAATTACATAGGCAGCTAACTAATAACCCAAACACTCTGTATTTTATTATGCATTTCCAACCAGCCAATTAAAACATACAGTATTCTGAATGTGCCTGGCACATCCTGCTCCATGGTATGTAATTTAGCCAGGTTTTACTTCTGGTAGAGATGCTTTTTACTAAGACTTACACCGAGCCAAGGAAAGCATGCAAGACAGGGGATCCTACTTAGTGCTAAGCTGACAAGAAAGTACAGCTGTTCCTTCTAAGAAGCCTTGAAGTCCTGGAGTCCTATATGATGCTCATGGTTTGCCAAGCGCCGCTTCGGCCTCGTTTAAGATACGGCACCTTGGCAATTTTGGGCCTCATTGGCACACCTACCAAGTAGGTCATGGAGCCAGAACAATATGCACGGTTCCAACCTGCATGCAGGCGTTTTTCAGATGTAGGGTTCATGAAATCAGTGGTTGCTAGGCACAAAACATAACTGAGGGTCTGTGCTACCCAGACTTAAAGGGGCTCATTCACTTTCTTTAAAATGATGCTCCTGCTAGAAAAGTTTGCTGAGTCAGGTCTATAAAGGTTACTTGCAAGTGATCTGTAATTAAACGCAAACTAGCGTTCCCAGCAGAACAGTAGCAAGTAATAATAATGATAATAAAGCTAAATGTTATCCAGAACAGAGGTGAAGGACGTAATTATCGCCATATGAAATATGGCAACACTAGGGTTTAATATGCTTGTAAGAAAAGCTTGCAAAAGCTTTGGTAAAACAGGGCTGAGACTTCCATCTGGACAAGTAAGGCTCCAGGCTGAGATCTAACACGTTTTCAACGTCTTTGGAAAAACTCAGAACCCAGCAGCACGTACTGCCTTTCAATCAGATGACACTACTACCTAACAATTTTCGTCTTAATACCTCTCTCGCTGATGAGAATGAGTGTTTTTTAGTTATTCAACTTGTGCTCATAAGCGTGTATTCAGAAATAACGTAACTCGGGGAAAACTGTATTCTTTACCTGGGAGGAGAAAGAACGAGCTTCAGGTTTGTGGAGTAATCTGATGAGTTAGGACATTGCAAGGCTCAGGCTTGCAGGGCTTGGAAAGACCCTGCTAACTCAGGGTCACACTGAGATACCAGAGGATCTGGGGAGGTTAAGCTCTCAAGGTCAGGCGCTGGCCTTTGTAGTCAGCGTCACCTAAAGACCTACAGACTCTTCTGTGTGGGCTTTCAAAGGCAGTGGTGATGCACAGCTAAAGAGGACATGCTCCAAGCTGGCCATTCAGCATCGACTTTGCTTCTGATACTGGAAGCTCAGAAGCTACCAGCTCAGTACTCACCAGGGAAGAGACTTTGGAGCTGACGCGCAGTGTTCTCAGTGCACGTTTCCTGCTAACTTGAAAACAGGAACCACAAAAGGTCCTGTTGAACTACGGAGACTAGGGCAAAGGTTCAGGGATAGAGATGCTGGTCCACACATGCCCCATGGTTCTTAAAGGGAAATCTCTTCTATTTAGCAGTTGTAGCAGCTCCCTTCCTTCCTTCAGATGGAGTCCCCAGAATGACATCAAGGTACTCCACTGTGGTAACAGAACTTGCACTGCAGACTGTTACGTACCTCTCTACTGGTGGTGGACCTCTCAGAAAAGAAACTGTCTAAAGCTATGAAGGTTGCTGCTAAGATTTTTCTTTTTTTTTTTTCAAGCTCAGGCAGTGATGTTTCTTTCTTTTTCAGTCAAAGGTCGAAGATCTGATTCCTGCTGCCAAAGGGAGCAGGGCAGTGTGCTGTTAGACCATGGTACATTCCTCTGTGAGAAGACATAGTTTTCCAGCTCACTGTGGATATATTCAGGAAATTTATGGTAAGAGTTTTCAGGCAATTTCACAGTCATTGACACTGCGCGCTAGACCAACGCCAAAACATCGGTCAGCGCCTGATTTACAGGGCTTGGTGACAGGAGTGGCTGCAAGCCACTTCCTCTGGTATCTTGAAAAGAGTTGTACCAGTTTTCCTCCAGAACATGTGGTAACTTTTGAATAATTTTATTCAGAAGGGTAGCAACAGCTTCATATGCAAACAAAGCTTTAGAGTAATTAATAATAGTGTTTTTAGAATTATGCTGAGAGAATGTAAGAGGACTCCACTCTGACCATCTCAGGAGAAAATTAACTAGTAATTGGGCATCTTCCTTGGTGCATCTAAAACAGTTCTGTGTTGCACCCCTGGCAATGAGCTGGATGCACCAAGAGCCTTGACACGGCATGGCACTTTCTCAATTTTTTTATGAATATTTGGCAAAATGAAGAACACCTTCCAAAGGCAGAAACAGAATAATCCAGTGGAACATCAGGTAAGGAGGCTAAAGATGAAGGATTTGGGAGGCCACACTGAAAAGGAAAGCCCAGAGTTCTGAGGGAAGAGGCATTAATGCTCAGCTCCTGAAAATCCTACAGGTAGCGCAGCCTATGAAGAAGAACAGAAATGTAGGGGGGGACCGTAACACTAGCATTATCTCAGTGACTCTCGCAGCAAGCTCTTGAACACTCATACGGCATCTGCCTGACCTCTTTCCTGACGTATCACCGGGGATGGCAAGGAGAACCCACGGGCCATGCAGAAGACCACGCTGCAACTCGGGGACAAGGGGAACAATATTTGCCGTCTGCGTCAGCAGGAGCAACTCAGGACCCAAAGCTCTTCCCTGCATGCTGAGTAATTCAGAAGCTTTCTCTTGAATCACATTTCTTGTAACAATTTTGCAGCCACTCCAAATAACACACACTCGAGCCAAGTCTCAAGAGTGCCGTTCAAAAAAATGAAACCTCTTTAATCTTTTCAGAAGGAAAATCAACTTAAGTGGATAACTACTCTGTCATTGGAGCTGAAACTGGTAAACACTTGTATCATGAGAAAGCTTCAGAGCAAAGATATTAGTGAGAAATAATAAAACCAGAAGAGTGGAATTGTCCAGCCTTGATGTTAAAAGTCTGCAACGTTTAAAAGATCAGATAAGTATCTGATACATTATTTTTAGCTAAGGAAAAACAGCATTGTCCCTGTTAGACATTTCAATTTGCTTAAAATAATTGTGCCTCAGTAGTTTACAAAGGAGTGATTACATACAATGTGACAATTGTATTACTTACTACCCTTGACATCACTTCAGTGAGGGTCACTCTAGTTAAATATTTCATTTGTTATCATGTCCATCTTCATCAAGTTATTTTTGAAGCAATCTGAAAATCTTAAAACATTTGTTTCTTTGTCTTGCAAAAAGGAGGGCCCTGTTCATTTGTTCCCTCTAATACCTAGCAAATTGCTGTAGCCATTCACAAAACCCTGAAAGAAAAGGGCATGCAAGAGAAATTCAAAGTAATTCATTGAAAACATCCTTTCCTCACTTTTTCAGTCCTTTCCACTGTTAAACACTCTGCCTAAGTCCAGACTCTGTCAGAGGGGCAAAGATGCTTTATTAACAGTGTCCTCATAAATATTCTGTGTTTGAATGAGCAAGACGAAGGATACTTGACATTTAAATGTTTCTTACAATTTCATTTATAAAGCAATTCTCCGATATCAAAGCATGCCTCCACAGTTACCCATGAAAAAAATTACAGCTTTCTTACATTCCTCCATGTGCTTCTTACACGTGAGAGATACATCGCCATTTCCTTAAACCCATAACGCACCAAATTCTGTTTGTTGAATCACAACCACCAGTCTAATGCCATGGAAAAGCACACAGCGCTAAGCGTTGGTATCTACAACTTACCTATAAATCTTCACAACAGACGTAGGTTTATGTCCTGGTCAGGCGACGGAGAGCTGTAAATTATGACTTAATGGACGGAGCGCTGGGGAGCAGAGGAAATATTACAACAGTGTAACCAATATCCACAACAGTAATATCTCTTTCTCAGCTGGATTATCACACATAAGAATATTTAGGGGCTTAAAGGTTTTGGAATTCAGTGTATTTGCTCTTCTTGTGGTCCTGACTCACTTCTACTTTATCCACCATGGAGGAGAGACTGGCTTCCCACAAAGAATTCTCCCTCCATGTGTGAAATGGATAAAATTTTCTGCCTCCTGATGCTTCTCCATGAGAAGGTACATGAGTTATGATAAATTTGTTTAAAGCCCCACACCATGCAAAGAAGACATTTTCCTATGCCTGGAACCTACCATCACCTTCAAGTCTCCTGAATATTTCTGGCTCCTCCTTTTTCACAATGAGATCTTAAATAGGAGGTATATGAAATTCCTGAAAATTCAAGAGTGAGTGAGCTAGGAGTAGGAGTTCTCATTGCACTGGCAAACCCAAAGCACTTGGGTTAGAGCAGTGGCAAGATTGCTTTTTTGACTTTTGATGATGCTTTCAGTTTGTACTGAAAGCCCAGCCCAGCCTGAGGCTTTCTCTAAACCAACACCATTTCCTAGCTGGAGTCAAAGATGGGCTGCCTCCTCTCCATTCTCAGTTTGCTCTGCTTTACTACTTACAGAAGCCAGGGAGGCGGGGGGGAGACTCAGGTGCTTCCTCACCCTGCAGAGAAGGTGTCTCCAGACCAGCAGAGCAAGTGTTTCCAGCTCAAGAGCAAGAACTCCAGCTTTCCACCAAGTTGCAACCAAGGGTTTGCATCTGTACCAGAATCTGATACCGATTCCTACAAAACCTGAATTCTCATTAGCAATCCCATTACTTTTTCTGTAAACTGGGGAAAGTCCTATTAAGTATTTTGAGACTGAAGGATAGGAAGAATAATTTTAAAAATGCACTGATAAGTATTGATTAGTAATTATTATTAATACCACTCTGTATCTTCATATGGTAAATACTACTTCCTGCTCCTCACATCAGTGTAAAATGAGCCGCAGCATGGAAAGATCATTGTGCAGATCTCAGCACAGGCGGGCTGACCTCAGTTCTCCAGAATTAATGCACAGCTTTAAAGCAAGTCACACCAGCAGCATATATTACCGTATGGGTTTCTCTGTAAAATAACCCATCCCTCTTTGAGGCATGGTTTAAAGACAGAGCCCACAGGACATAAATCACAGCTGCTAAAAATACAAACCCCTTTAGGACATCACTCCTTAATGACAGCAGAAATCTTCACAGGAAGAGACACCTGCCCCAGTGACAGAGAATAATCACCTTCTCAAGAGCACGTGTTGGATGCCTGCTGGAGTTAGCAAGTTCAGAGTGCCAAGTTTTCCTTTGGGAGAGAAGATGAGTTACACAATGCAAACCAAAACCCCGTATTTCCTCTCAAACAATAACTACTTTTTGAAATGGTGAGGTGTATTATAAAAAAAGGTGTGAAGGTGCAATAGGGTCTCACACACAACTCCCTGGGAAAGGCTCCCCATTCTTGCACCCCAATTACCAATGCAATCAAACCAGTCAGAATCAGCCCCACCTGACAGCCACCCTCACTTATTTGCTTTACTTCTCTAAGCCACTGGTAAGAGACAGATTCAGACAGTTAACTCTAAGTAGGAGGCATTCTACTGAACATTAGAATAATTTTGCAGAGTATGATCCACAGGATAAAGAAACATTCATCAGAAAGAGCACAGTTCAAGAAAATCCCCACAGACTCTGTCAAACCAACATTATCTTACCACAAAGTTCCTTTACCACAAAACACCTGACATATTTTTCTGCTAATACCAAAACCAAGAAAAAGAGTGTTATCAGATATTGCTCTAAGAGCTGGACATGCGGCTCAAACCAGACAGCAGATTTGACACCAGCTTTCTCCTCCCCTCCAAACTGACCTGCATTACACAGGGCTCAGCTCTGTAGAGGCTACAGCATACCTTCACCTTTGAGACTCAGCACACTAACCCTCCAGCAGAAAGCTGCCCTTGAAATCTTCTAAATACCTGAGCAAAATGCACTTGGGGCTAAAAGCAGGTTTTTTCTCTGGCTAAAAGCACTGATGCACTCTCTCTGCTGTCTGCTCAGCTTGTCTTCATCACTCCGCTAGAACAAGCACTCAACGTACCAGACTCTCAGCTGGTGGGTGCCAGCAGAACTCTGCTAACTTCATGGGGACGCAGCCAGCTTGGGGGATTTGGTCCGTGATGCAGAGTGCTGCTGGTTCAGAACGAAACCTCTTCCCAGGCTCTAGCAGAGGTTACTGATGCTGTATGCCCATGTGCCAAGGTTGATTTGCTTAAGTTTATGAAGCATTTCATGACTTTTAAGCTTTCTCTCTCTGCCCCCCCATCACTTTACTTAAAGGCCTTAAATTCCAAAATATTGATCCAATCCATGAAGGAAAAAAAAAAAAAAAATCAAATCTGCATCATCCAGAAAAAATGAGAACCTCAGTTTGATATGAATCCAGTTTATCAATGAGTGAGGCTGGCCCGCTGCAGGAGCTCATATTAAATGAATCCTAACAGCTCTGATGCTGAAAGGTATAAAGCTGAAAGGTCAGCTAGTTGTACTATCTAGCACGGACCACGAAACAACATTCCTTTCCCTACCAGTTTTCCACCCCTTTGGCAAACGCTGTCCTTGCTGCATTATCATGTATTCATAGGCACAGCAAAATTGGTTTTGGTGGGTTTGTCTGGTGTTTTTCTGTTTCTGCACTTTTGCAATTAAATTGCTTGATATCAAAAGTCATTGCCACACAAAGAGCAGCAAAAAAAGTTAGTCCACATCCATGTAAGGCAAAATTAAAAAAAATAAAAGAATTTGTATTTCAATTGTATTTCACTTGTTGTTCAGTTGTATTTCAATTTTGCAGCTGGAAGTGAATAAGATATCGAGAAAGCTTAGGAAACGTAAGTAAAGATAAGAACAGTCATCCAAAAAACCGTGCCAGAGAGGAAATACCCTGAAGACATTATTAAAATATTCTGGCTAACAGACAACCATCCAGTCTTACCCAAGAGCAGCACCAATCCTGGCATCAGCCATCTCAGAGGACGCTCCTCCTGTGCGCAGAGCCAGTACGTACACGACGCTTTCTTTGGCAATGCTAGCCAGGTCCCAGAAGCAGGGAAATCATCCTGTCAGCAGGGCTCCCCCATTTGGGTGCAATATCACGCTGACAAAGCACTCACGCTCCAGAATCCCACTCTTGTCTGACTGCCATCACTTCAGAAATCTCTGCAATATGCTCCTGGAAGGGGCTAGACATAAAGCAAATGGGACTGAGCCTTGGATGGGGAATTGCCCCAAAAGCACCCATGCTAGACATTGTACAATCCTGAACCAGATGCTTCTCAGAAATGTTATCCTACTGGCACAATCCACCTAATTTCCACGTCTCATTTAAGATTCCACGCTTCTTACATAGCCTGTAGAACAGGGCAGATGCCTTTCTGATTTCTCAGGGACTTTATTTGCCTTGTGGAATCTTCCCTGCTGACTGCTGAATACTCATACGTATCCAAGAGTAAGTCCTTGTCCCCATTTATACCGACTAAGGAGGGAACGAAGGCCTCACATGAGAAGTAATTTCTTATGTATGTCTTCCTCTCCTGCCAACATTCCAGCTAAACCAGCCCCATTTTCCTTTGGACCAGGCAATAAAGACAATAGAAGCTTTCAACCTAATCTTGATCTCGCCCTTCCAAAATGGCTAACATTGAAGCTGGCCACAAATTATCTCCCAACATACCTTTCCCACCCTTTCCCAGTCTTAATTTCTCCCCTCCTCCTCATAAAAACTCCACCAATATTTTTAGCCACTTCCCTCTGTGATTTCAGAACTACTTTGAAGGCCTCTTTCATCTGTGTTTTTCTTTCACACATCTCGGGGAAAGATCCCTCAAATAGTCATGTTCCCAGAAGACCCCTGCATTTATCCGCTCATCGCGTTTGGAACACGCAAAGAGGAAATAAAAAGGAGGGAGGAAAGATGGGAGATGGCTGTGGGAACAAGGGAACCTGGAAAGCAGAGAGCAAGTGTTCCAGAGACTAGGAAAGCCCTCGGGCTGGCTCTCAGATACGCACACTCAACAACCAGTGAAATGTGTAAGCATGGAAAAATCATGAGGAATTCACAAGTCAGGATTCTCCTGCACTTTTACACCTCATTATTATTACTTGAGTAGCCAGGCTGTCTCCAAGGAACAGGCTCTAAACGTACCCACATTGAGGTTAAAGACAAAGGTCCACTTTGACTGCAGCAGTACAGTCCTGTACACTGCAGTAGCACAAGCACAAACCACAAAAAGCGTATGAGCACCCCACATAGGCTAAGGGCTGGAGACAGCCTGCCTGATCTTTCAGCTCCTTTACAACATAAAAAGTGACAACATCCTCACTGGAAATTACAGCACCCAATATCCCTACTGCAGACAGCAGAGCACCGATAGCAGCGTGCCTATCTTATACATCCTTCGCCATCCCCTGAAAGAGATACAGCATTTTATAGTACTTAAGACTGTCCCTTGAGACATGACTGCCAGTCTGAAGCCCAAAGCTTCAGCTGAAGTTCACGTCGTTCGTAAGAGCTGTATGTGGCCCATGGTAGAGAGGTACCAAAGAGAAGTGTTTTTAGCCGTTCCCTGCTCCCACGCTCCCTCCTCAAATTAAAAGGCTGTAGCAAACGCAGAACACAAACAAATTCCCCATGTTCAGTGGCACACACCACATTTCTGCCCATTATTAGATGTGACAAACACGAGAGGGGGCAGAGCAAAGGGCAGGACACTTAGCGATCTTGTCATACAAAACTTCTCAAACATGCTCAGTGCAGTGTGGGATTACTCAAGGCTTCCCGTGCGGTGGGTCAGGAACACCAGATGTGCAGCAAAACAGCTTCCCAGGAAACCTAGACAGAGAAAGAGGGAAAAACAGCCCTGTGCACATCCTTCAGGCACCCAACCTCAGTGCGTCTTTCAGGACCGGTTTACAACTGTGCTCTTCTCCTTAACTATCACTTTGTTACACTAAAACCACACCACCGGGAAAGATCTTGTCAGGTGCAGCACAAGATCAGGCTAATGCCAAGAATTTTGGGACAGAAAAACCTCAAGTCCTCCCGATCTTTCCCATCATTTGTTCCAGATGAGGAAACCCTGCTGGCACATCCCATTAACATCCTGCTCCCCAGCGCAAACTGCAAGATGGTTTGTGCTAGGGCATTTTAGCAGAAAGCACAACCCGACCAAATGTACTCGCCCTGGTGCTGTATTGCCTGCAGCACCCACCTCTACCAAACTGCGACCCCGTAAACACTGCCCTGGGTCTGATAAGTACGTGGAAATGAAGGCTGTGCCATTCAAAGAGAGGGGGAGGAAGGCTCTTGCCTATGCCAAGCATAAATGTTTTCTCCTTTCCTCCTTCTCTGGGAGTGCCAGGTAATCGCCTCACACTGTGCTGACGTTGCACTGTTTATTTTTCAAGCATCTTCCCAGAGCAGCTTTCCCACGCGGCAGCTCCCTTCCACAGGCGGGCAGAAGGCTGCACTGCTGCTGCCTTTTTGATCTGGAGACAGAGGTGAGGGGGCTAGGGGAGGGGGATGCGGTGGGAATTCCTACCCTAATGCTATTGGTTTGCTTTTCAAGATACTCAGCAGCACTGCACACGGCCATCCTGTCCAGCAGAGGCTTTCTTTAAGATGATACCCTTGCTTTCCTCTGTGACCTTTATTCCCACTGTTTGCTTCCCTCCCAGGTTGACTCCAGCCATAGCTGATAGCAGAGCAGCCCCACCCCCACGGCTCCTTTGTACTGGCTCACAGGAGATCAGGATCTCCATCCTCTCGACTGTTTCTCCTGCTAGCAGATGCTAAATACAGAGGGAGGGGTGAAAACCCCTGGCACAGAAATGTTTGTGTGAGCAACTGCCCTCTCCCATGCGGTTCTTTCAGCTTGCTTAACCTCAGCCAAAGCATGCCAGGGATGAAGGAAGTTGCAGGATGACATGGCTTTCCTCACGAGCATTCTCCTTTTGCTCCCTTGCTGGCATCTCCTTCCTCCCACCAGAGATCCTAGTTATGCCTTTCCCACCAGGTCCAGCTAGGCAGCAGAGCCCAAAAAACCCAATAAAAGGGATATTTAAACTGCTTTCTACCACAGAAAAAGAAGCAGCGGTGGCTGTCAAAAGAAAATCTACTCAAATTTTTCAAAGGGATTAGGGGAAAGTAAAGACAATCCAGTCACCAGCTGCAAGAGTCAGGGTCAGGAGAGGAGAATCAGATAACCAGCATGACTTACATGCTCCTGGAGAAGTCAGCTCATTACATTTCACTTGCATTCCTCCACCTCAGAGAAAAGGGCTGATGACTGTTTAAAGTGTGTCTTAGACTTAGTCTGTTTGTATTGGTATTGTGCTTTGAGATCAGCGGACAAGAAAATCCTTGGAACTGCTGTGAGACAGAGTTGGACCTGAGGTCTTCCAGTTGCTTGCTAAAAGTGACACCAGAGGCAGTCTATGAGGAAGAAGGTTTAGACTTACAGTGGGCAGGATGGAACAGGAAGGAAAGATAAGGAGCCCACACCCATCGTCTGCAGACATTTTGACAAAGTTTTGCTGCAGTTAATGCCTACTGAATCAGTTGCTAGTGCTGCACAGAGGCAAAGAACTAAGTCCATCTGAGTTGCTTCAGACCGGATCCAAGCCCCTGCCCCAGCTACTGCTTTCTGCTATCCAATCAAATACTTCTAACCATGTTGCTTCTGGTTGTACAAACCAACTTTATTACCCTTCCTGGTCCATAAGCCTTTTCGAAAGCCTCAGAAATCAAGAGTGCGTTTCAAAACCACCAAAGCAATCTAATTAAACTGGGGGGGTTTTGACTGTGTTAAAATATTATTCGATACAGAGAAATAAAGGTAAAATTTTTCTCATAGAATTCAGGCAAAACCAAGGAAGTTAGAATGAAGGTCCCAAATAACCCCAAAATCTGTCCATCGTGAGTTTCCACGTTACAACAAACTTTTTGATCATGATTAAATTTACATTTCTACAACACTGACCAAGATTTGTACCAGTTTACAAACTGGTTTTCCTCTCGAGTCCTCAAAATGTGTATTTTACCTTCTGAATTTTCAACTGCTCAGTATTTTATTTGCAAGTCTTTCTAGAAAATTCACCGATAGCTCTTAGAGCATTTTGTATTAAATTATCGTTGCGGTCATCTTTAGCAACTCCAGCTTATGGAAATTGGTCAAACCACAGAAAGTCACACCTACAGTTGTGCTGTATATAGATACCCAAGCAGACAGTAGCTCACACCGGGCAATGAGTGGGAGAGGAAGTGGCTAGAGATGCTCACAGACTTTAATCCCACTTTTAGAAACCAAACAGGGATCTAAATAGATCCAACAAACGCAGCTGAAGATCGATGTGGCTTTACATGGAAATTTTGTGGCAGTCAGAGCTTCAGATCAGCATTTCAAGCGGAAAGCAAAGTAATTATTATAGTTTGTTACTAGTTTGCAAACAGCCCGTTTCCCACTATAAATATTAAGCGTATCCTGAAGACTTGTGCGCTTTATCCGCCGCAGCCACAAAGGGGATAAAAACCTAGCGATAGTATGGGCAGATTACATGTACAAATCATGTCACCAGACACCATATTATCAGAAATCAGCCTCCCATCCAGCCCAAACATAAGAGGGGGAAAAAAGAAAAAAGGAAGAAGAATCCAGCCACAATTTATATCCACGTAGTCCAAAAAGGGTGCTGTACAAAAAGGGCTCATTGTACCAGCAGTGCTGCACACTCCCGCAGTTTCACCCCAGGTCTTGCAACAGCTGGTGCTTTTCAGGAAGCCTCAGAACCTGCAGGCACATGACTTGCCCAAATCGAGGTTCTCTATAAAAAAAGAACATGCACCATAAAAATAAGTTTCTAATTCTCAGTTGCAAAGAAAACCTTGAAATAGGCAACAGAGCCGGATCTAAAAGCTCATAAACGTGACAACACATCCGACAATTTTAAAAAAACAAGCAAAACCAACCATCTTCATGGACTTTCTGAGGTACAACTCCTGAATTTTTACCACTTAAGGCTGGCAAAGATGTACAAACTCCTTGTAAATATGCACAGGAAGTAGACCTCAGAATTCCCAAGTCACCGATACCACCTGAGCTCCAACAACCAGAAAACGGCTGCTTTTCCGCAGGCTTCTTGCCACAACTCTTTCCCACCTCTGTCAAGTGCTGCTTGTTGATGGTGTAGGTCCTGATAGAGGTCTCTGGCCGATTCATCCCCAGCAGGGTATGGCAGTTCTCCGGGACGTGCACCACACCCCTTCCCTGGAGAAGGTAAGGCGCTTACCATCCACGTAAGAAGAGAGGCTTTACCAGGGAGCAAGCCTGGGAAAACCCACCTGAAGCCAGCAATACCCTATGTCTGACTATTTCAAAATGCAGTCACCTTTGGAAGAGATCCATAGATTCCTCCTCACAGCAAGGTTGGCAAATAAGAGGGACAGTTGAGAAAGGTTTGTTTTACACACAACGGGATGAATCTGCAACATTGGCTCCTGCTCCCCCACACCTCCACAGTCTATATCTAACGATTCCAAACAAAATCCCTTTTGTGCTTTTCCCCCTGCTGCCCCTCCTGCTAGGAAAAGCTCTCAATAACCATCTACAAAGTGACTTCATTGTTTGCCTTCAAACCAGCCTTCAAAGTCTCCCGAACTGTCATGCAAACAAACAGCTTGTCATCACTTAAATAGCTGTTTTCCTGAGAGAGGTCCATAGACCAATGTGCTCATCACGTCCTTACACACCCCCATCTGACTATTTCTGTTACCTCTTGTCTTGGGCTTACTTTGGAAGCGGTCTGAAGACAGGACCGTTTTCTTTGGTTTCAGTGCATTCCCTGATATCCTGGACCATGACTAAGACTCTCTGGCCTCACAAAGCGAGTAACAAATTCTCAGAAAATGCACCCGTTAAGAGTGATCTATGAACGTCGGTAGACTCTCTGCATGTGTTATTAATAGAAGCTGGGAGACTCTCTTGATTTGCTTATTTCCACAGACACATGGTAGCTCCCCAACTGATATATAACATGACTTGTGACACATCACCATGACCTTTTCAAAACAAACAGAAGAGAATAAATCTGCACTCAGAAAATGAAACCACTTGGGTGTCTAAAGGGCCAAGTTCTATACACAAGTGAACTACCACTGATACAGCCATTTTTTGATAGCGGTTTGTCTGCAGGACCAGGACATGGCTACAAAATACCCCATGCTTTATTTTGTCATTTACCATGGAAAATGTTGTTTGCAGGGACTTAACATCGCTATTTTCCTAACCACCCACGAGACCTATTCCCACCTCTCAACTGATTCATCTTAGGTCTCATAGGAGTCTGTTAACTCCTCAGTGGAGCAGCTCATCCACGCGTGAAGCAGGGCCAATGCCTTGCTCACAGCTGTTTGGAAGGTAAGTTCGCCTCCATTTGGGATATACTATTTGATGACAAAACAACAAGAGGGGAAAAAAAAATAACCACTGCCCCTCTACCCGTTTTTTCATCGTGTTTCCATCTTTTCTAGCAAAGTAACACATTCAGCTGCGTTCAGGAAGTGACACGCTGGACACAGAAACCAGCCCACAACACTGTCACCTTAATAATGGCCAGGTAGCACCCCCAGCTAGGTATGACAGGACAGCTGTCCCGGTCCTCAGCAGGCTCTCTGCCAGCTCTGCCACCAACCCGCTCTGTGGCTGGGATGAATAATTCTGCTTCTCTGTGCCACCAGTGCCATTTCCATCTTTCTCAGTCCTAAGCTATTTGGGACAGGACTTGCTTCTCTCTCGTTTTAACTGGAGGTGGGAAGAGGATCTCAAAGTTTATAAGGGTCATTAGTCAGCTCAGCAAAAAAAAAAAAAAAATATGATAATGAAAGAAAATTACTGCAAAGTGAAAAAAATACCATCACCAAAATAAACTACGAAGATGCCACAGAGAGAGAAGTGTGCATTTGGAGATACCATTTCTCCCTAAAAGTCATGGCTACTGTTGAATAAAGTGACGTGCAAATTCAGACACTTGCGCTTCTTTTAAAAGACAACCCATTTCTTGGAGGTATCGTAACAGTTTGTGATCTTGCAGTTGCTATGGCAGCTGCTGGTGTGTCAAACAACGAAGTCCTGTGTGTAGTTAGATAAATCTGCTTAAGTTATATCCGTCCCAAGTTCCCAAAGCTACACTAAGTTATTATGCACCCTTACAAAAAAAAGGAATGGAAATGGAAGAAACATGTTTCAACCTTGAACAACGGTATATAGAAAATATCTTCTCCACAAACATTGCCTTTCGTGGTATTGCCATCATGTACCTTTGCTGAATTTCTCGTGTCAAATTCATACTACACAACTGCCAAATACATGTAATTTATTCCAATAAACCCAAGTGATATTAGGATGATGTCCCAGTACAATAAAAACAATTGCACGATCTCTGTGCATGTTGTAATTTTCTGGTAACACAATAGTGTTCTCTCTCACATTTGGTATGCATTTGCTACAAAAAAAAAAAAAAAAGATGTTGTAATATAAAATACAATGCCCTGAGATGTACCACTTTATCGTTCTACATCTTTCACCTCCCTGCCTCCGAGAGCCACAGCATTCCATGGGAAGCAGACTTCTATTATCTTGCCCGAACCACCCAGCAAACGCACGTTGCCCTCCACTAAAAACAACCTCCAGCGCCCAGGCCCTCCACTTCTTTCTCCATCCCATTGCTTTTCATAAAGGACTTCCTGCAGGAACACAGATGATTGGCAGTTCGTTTGCATACAACAGGGGGAAGCTGGAACACACTTCACAAGTGCTTCATTTGCTCCAGTTGCTCGCTTTATCTCAGCAGGGACAACCAGCAGATGAGCCAAGAGTCTTTTCCAGATGAGAGGTATCTGCCAGCAACCAGCTGACATTTTTTCATTTTAAAAAATTACCTGTTTTTTGCAGTAATACCTAAACACAGATCCGTTCTGAGAACAACAGAAACCCAAACCATTTCACAAAGGCAAAACAATAGATTCAGAGACTGAGGGAGGCCAGGATACTGAAACAAGAATCATAACCTCTGCAAAACTACCGACGTTTAAGTGCTCTGCTCATTAAAGCAGAGCAAGGCAAGCCGTTGTTTCCGACTTCCTCACCAAAGTCCTTCTACGTTTCATAGGCAAGAGAAGTCACGTCATCCACAACTGGGGTCTCTGTTAGCCTAAAATCACCGACACTAACAAAACCTGGAAGCGGTAGAGTCACAGGCAGTGACGCTCCAGACGTGGGGAAGGGGGAATTATCATCACTCCTAGTCATAGGCTCAACATCCCAGAGGTGAGGGCAGCGCTTCGGCTGCCAGCGCCGGAAGGAACTAACGAGCAACCGCTTGGCACTTTGTGAGCGTACAGCTACTCGCAAAAGTACGGGCACAAAAGCAACCGTGCTGTAATTCTCAGACCAAAATCAGATAGCTTCAAAGTTTGCAGAAGAGCAGGAGAACCCTTCTGGAGTCCAAGTCTTGCTCTTAATGGTACAGTGTTATTTTGAGAATACTCAAATGGATGTTCTTCTCGGTGGGCCAGGCCTGAGCAGCATTTTCAGAAGCACAAGTCTTTGGAGCAAACAGCTCCTTTATGGACCAGGAGTTCAGCTGTAGGAGCCAAAGGAGGATACCCGTATGATTTTTAAGACATCCTTTCCCGGCTTAATACAGTGTCCCTGGAGAGCTGCGAGCAGCTGAAATCTCCTGAGGTTAAAACCAGCCAAGTTAACTCTGCCCTCCCGAAGTCCCCGGGTCTCTGGCACGTCCTGATGGTGAGCGCTGCAGCGCTGCCTCTAACACACATCGTGGAGAGGAGCTTCACCTTTTACTGCTCTTCCACTGACACCACAAAGCGAGATGAAAGAGGTGGGTTTATTTTTACATTTTTATGGCTTTTCCCACCCCTTTGCTACCATGCTGGCGGCACTTCCCACCCCACAACTGACTGACCCCCAGGAATGCCTATGCCCAGGGGGGCAGAGTTACGGTTGCTATGGCAACACTGCCTCCAAATTTCCCAGCCTCCATCCATGTAACATATTAACCTTATCATTTAATTGCTTGATACGTTTCAGGGTGGCACAGGGGCAATTATTTTTAAGTAGATTTGCAGAGGAGAAAGAGCCATTTTGACAGGCAGCGTTTATGCACATTAGGGCTGTTCTCTTCGCCACACTACCACCTGACCTATGGCGCAGAGAAAGTACCTTCCTCCCTCCACCAGGCAAAATCCTCCCAGGGAGACCCTGCTGCAGCCTCCTGCCTCCTTTCTGTCTCTCAATCCAATCCAAAGCAGCGTCCGCTCCGTTCACCCCTTTCTTTTTGGTCAGTTGAGGCTCCACGCATGGCCTGGATGGGCTCACACTGTCTCCTACCCACATCCAGCCAGGGCGAGTGTCTTACAGGATCAGGTCCTACAAGAAATAAGTCCCACAGCACACAGGGCCTGCCCTGCTTAGCCCAAGGGTGGTCCCTCGATAATCTGTTATTGCAAAAAGCTCTTACGACAGTCCAGGGGAGGTTGGTAAAATAATACACCAAACTCTGCTCCCTATACAAGGATGTCAAGGAAGAAAGGCTGGGACATGCCCCCATCAGTTACCCATAAAGCACATAAAATCAGCCTCGGGAGCAACATCCTTCCAACTGGGTGCTGGGACTGGGACCCACAGGGCCAGCTGCATCACAGCCCACCACCTCACAGGAGGTACAACGCAGCAGGAGGTGTGAAGGAGAGCCTGGCACCTCGCCTCCTCCCACCAAACCCACTGCTCACAGCTCCCATCCGAATCTGCTACGAGAGAAAACAAACCACACACTTCCTGTTGATTCCAAACCTCCTGAAGCACGTGACTCCACCAAAAATTTCTTGTTTTCAACACACCTCCTTCAGAGATTAAAAAGCCTACTTTGACACCAGGGAGAACTGCAGAACACCCTGGGCTTGTGGACTATTAAAGCTGGAAATTCATTTTGTTGGCGCTGTAATTTTCTTGACCATTTGCAGAAGTAAGACCCAACCACTTATCTTTTTTTTTTTTCCTCAGCCGCTTATTATGAGCACATGGGGGAAGGAGCGAAGTGGGAGGAATCTATTTTATTTGCTGACCACTTTAACGTGTTTATTCTAGAAAATAGCATCCAAACACATTTTCCAAGAAAACAGCATGACACTAACTACCATCAGCAGCAGGTGTGGAGAGCTCTTTGCTCAGGAACTTTCCATGGGCTGGCAGAAAGACTAACTTCTGCCAGTAAAGGAACCTGAACCGATATAAAAATAAGGATATGTGAGCTTCTTCACAATTAGTGTGACCAGTAATTCCTCCCTGAACCATTTAAGACTGCCAGGCTAACGCAGTATTACATACGAGACACTTCCATCCGTTGCTTCACAACATTCCCACCACTATTTTGGTATTTTCAATGTATTGTATGCAATTGTTGTATATTTAACAAATCAATGTGTTCTACAAAAACTACCATTAGAGAAGCAGAACTCACTTCTACCCTCCCGTTAGCGTCTACGACCAAGGCTGTGTTTTCTCGGTGAAAAATAAACCTCTCAGCTGTGTTGAAGGCAGATAGTTTATACCAGCTTAGAAAGTTCCAGATGCAAAGGTGACTCTCAACAGCTCTCTTTGGACACTGCCGATTTTATTCCCAAGGAAACAGGGAACCAAATGACAGAAGATAAAATTTGTAAGCTGATTAAATTTGGCTGCCTCTGCTCGCATTGTGTGTCTACCATCAGAGTAGATCTTTCCTACTTCTAGATGTTCTGGACAATAAATATTTACAGGAAGGTCATTAGGGCATGGCAAATCCTGACAGAAGTTATATACGACTTCTCAGCCAGCAGCACCCCATAGAGGGATGGATCTAGTAGTGCATGGGATGTGCAGGATACCTGAAGCAGGCAAGGGTGAATTCACGATACTCAGGTCTGTTGAGGCACTCCTCCTGTACAGACTGTCTTAGATACTGGCCCAAGGGCAAGGCAACTGTGTGCCCACCCCACATTTTCTGAAATTATGCTCAAAGGGCATGAGCAGAAGCAGCTGGAGTCAAACCCGTCTTGAGAGAAAAACCTAAACTCACCAAGCAGGAACTAGCAGCTCCATCTGACAAAACTCCACCTCAGATCCCTACAAACAGCTCACAACACCAAACAGTATCACACAGCCTTCACTGGGGCGGGGTATTTAACAAGGAGCTGAATGTATGTGGTAGGAATGCTGGAGAGGAGCAGAGCAAATACAACAATTCCCCTTAAAAATAATTTTTTTCACATTTGCACCACAGATAAGAAGCTGCAACTACCCAGCAGCAATCACGAAGGTGGAGTGGGAGAAGTGCAGCCGCCAAGTCTAGGCTCCTTCCACAGCCTACTCTCCAGTCACCGTGCGCTGTAAAGCAAATCGCAAGAAACGCACAGCATTGTCCTTTCAGGTTCCATTTACACTGGGCACGGGTTGGATGAGCGGGAGGCTCTTGAAGAGGCTGGTAGCCCAGCATCGCCCATTTTATAAAAGCAGAGCCCGAATGTGCAAATGAAGCAGAAGAAACACACCTCCCTGCACTTGCCATGCCACAGCTTTCCTATGAATAATTAGCAGTGAAAAAAAGCCACTCTGCCTAACAAGCCTGCGTGCTCTGTTTATCCCCTCCTCTCTCTCCTGTCACCACATCCTTCCACCTCCCCACCCAAGCCCTCATACAACCTCTAGCCATCTCTTAAGCTCATTTACACACCCTGCTTCGCTACCCTCACTTGGCAGCCTCTCTGTTTACTGCGCTCAGAAGCAAACAGCTCCACTGATTCACACATTAAATGGAGCTCGTGGTGGGCACTTCACCTCCTCCACGCTGCACTTCCACCGACCCCAGCTCAGCAAGTCACTTGAGCATGACCAAGTGGAACCAGCTCACAGCCCAGAAGGGAACGCAGGAGGGAAGGAAGGAAAGCACTGACATTTCCATGGGGCACTTCACTTCTGTGGGTCACTGCTGAGGCAGACACTCTCCAGCAGAGCTCCCGGCAGGATTGGGGCCCTCTCCCTTCCACAAATCTTCACGGTCAAAATGCTCCAAACCCTTTGTTTCAAGTCTCTCTCACCTTTTGCCCTGTGCAGAGACATGATCGTATTCCATCAAGATGTCTTCCTTTCTACATGAACCCACTCCAAAAGCTGTCCTACCTAAAACCCCACAGCCCACGAGGAGAACCCTTTGGAGCTGGTCCTACTGTCCCCACAAAAAGCTTATGACACTGAACACAGCCCTGCTGCCTCGTAGGGGCTACAGCAGAGTTGTGATGTGTGCTCCTTCCTCTGCCCACAGACCCCATTAACCTGTTGGCCTATTTTACAGCAGCCACGTAAGAGTCCGATCACCACGAGGTTTTTTCTATAATAACCTCTAAATCTGCCCACACCTGCCTCCTGCTAAAGTCCTCCCTGTCCGTGCTGAGACACCCATTCTCTTTGTCCACTCTTACTGCTGTAGTCATTGAGACAAATAGTCTTCAGCAACCTGCAAAATGAGAGAAATAGGGACTCAAACCTATTTTTAATATTGAAATATTAATTGCCCCACAACCCTACGTATTTGAATGACAGTCTGCGCATCGCTCGCTTCCTTCTCAGCCAGCCACTGCCTCCTCATCTGTAAAATGGGGCAATCGCACCTCTTGCGTGAGTGACAGTGTTTGCAAACATCAAGAAATGACTCTACAGAAGCCAAAAGAGAGTACTCTATTTGCATGCAAATTCATGTAAAAAATTAATCTTCACGTGGTTCCAGAAACATGATGCATACAAATACATTACTGCGAGCCTAAGAAATTTAGCTTAAGAAATGCAGCCAACTGTTTTCTGCACTGGCTGAGGGGGGAGGGCAATCTGACAATGTGCTTTCCTTCCTTAACTGTTAACTCCTTGTTCTAAATCTAGTATTGATCCTTAATTTTCCATTAGCATTTGGACTGCAAGAGAGCAGGGGACAGACAGCAATGGCAAAGACAATCCATTTATTTCGCCCTTTCTTCGTTCCTTGGGTCAGCTACTCCCTCTCTGAATCGGTGCTAGACCTGCTTGAATAGCTGAGAATGAACCTTCTACAAAGTGTGGATTTACTTTTACTAAATCCTCTAAGTATTAAAGCTCTTCACACCATTTGGTCTTGAAGTGATGCGAGAGCGAGGTGTGGACACCAGTGACAATAAAGAACCATCTGGCAAAGTGAACTCCAGGCAAACAATGACAAGCACAAGTGAAAAGAATTGCAATGATTTCCACAAACACGTGAAATACTATAAACTGTGTGACTTAGCAGCTTCCTCCTCCTCCTCACAAGTAAATAAACACGTCTGCAGTAGGCTGTTTGGCTCTGTCTTTTATACGAGCTGAGAATACGCAGAGACTACCCCATTTGCATTTTGCCTTTAAAAAAAAAATATATGCAGATTGGTGAGCAAGGGGGGGAAAAAAAGGCGAGAAAGAAAGAAAAAATCAGAACTAACCAGACTTCACTTTTTCTTGGTTCTTTACTGTCAGGGTGATGTACTGGAAGTCTTTATTTCTTTCAGCTTGGGCCCCTCAGTAGTTCATTCTCCTTCCAGCCTGTTCTCATGCCTTTCTTATCACCTGCTGAGGCCTTGATCATGGACAGAGCAGACAAGCAGCAGGGGACAATTAGAGAGGAGTTCAGACTTTGATCATTTGACCATATGTGAATACAACAGCTGACCACATGTTTTAAAAGACAACTAACTTAAAAGTATTAAAAAAAATCACAAAGCAGGCATAGATACTTAAATTTACATTTTAATTATCTGGCACAATGGTGCATTCAACTTTGCAGAATATTGAAATTTTTCCCTAAATGTACACATCTCCAAAAGGAAAAGCAGCCCTTTTCTGCTTCTCCAGAGCCTAAATAAGCACCCTGGCATTAAAAGCACTATTTGGATGATTAAAAAAAATAAACATTTCTATCTAGTAACCTGCGGTCCGTACTGACAGATAATTTCCCAAATCGTTTCTGCCCTGCAGACAGCCCAAGCTAAATGGAATAGCCCAGGATCCTTTATATTTAAAAACACCGTGTATTCAAAAGCCACCCTGCAGCACTTACAGAAGTGACTCTATTTTTTCAGAACCACTCTCTGAGCCCGCAAAACTTAATACAGAACTACAACGGGATTTAAATGTTCAGCTGTTGTAGGGACTCGGTTCTGGCTTCTCATCTGCCTGCTTTTTCTTTAAAAAAAAAAAAAAAAGAGGGGGGAATTCTTCATTTGCACAACGGTGTTACTTCTGTTAAATCTTTAAATTACCAATGCAGAACGGGTCCAGTTGTGAGCAGTTTAACTGCAGTCGCCTCACCCCGAGTACTCCGAAAAAAATCATTGTGGGGAATTTTGGTACACAATAGAAGCTTTATCATCATTTGTGGAGATACACCACCCACTTATCTTCTGCACCTACCAGGTAATTAACATATTCATGAAATGGCTATTTACTCTCCAATAGGAGGATAATAGAAAAATAACACTAATTGTTTTGACAGCAGTTTGCTTAGGAGATATCTGAGGCAACAAATGTTGCTTTTGTAGTTGTAGGAAGGCAGAAACGCTCCTTTCTGTAAACACTTCTGACTCCAGCTTTACTTTTCTCTCTGAATTGTGGACACCACCAAGGAAAAACTGTGGAATCAGTGAAAGGAGAAAGAGGGGGATTTAAAAATCAAATTCTGCTCAGTTTTGTTTGGATAATAACTGTTTGCCAGTTTTTATTGCAACTCAAACCCCAGAGCGTGGCGATGTTTTGGAGGATGAGATGTAACGTGTCTTGCAAAGAACAAGCAGAACTATTCCGCACGCTAACCATGAAACCAGGACACTTGGTGGGGCACGAAGAGTGTGGACACCATCTTCTAAGGGGCTCAGGCTGTTACGACACCCAGTCTTCCAAAGGCTATTTCTGACGTTTCTCTGACCGGACTACACACCGTCTCCTTCCCGGCTCAGCGCTGCTCCTGATGAGGAGCGCGGGCTGAGCGCTGACAGCAGGTCAGCGGGCACGCTCCGCCTGCGCCTTACTGCTGCGGCAGGAGACGGCGCCGTGACCTGGCCGCGTGCACATCGGGGTCTCCAGCGAGAAGGGCGCGTGCTGGCTCTGCCGCTGCACCTCCTGCTCGGCCACGCTGAGGCTGACCTCAAAACACCGCCAGCTTCCTCAGTGCAGCATCGCACCCCGGCGCCTGGCGAGCGATGCCTCGAGGTGGTCTCAACCTCAAAAGTGGCCAAGGCCACTTGGACAAACAGCCACCTCTCACGTGCTCTCAGCTCTACCGGCTGCCGAGGCCAACCCTGCCAGCCTCACGGGCCGCCTCGGACCCACCCTCGGCTCAGCAACCCAACTGCGCAGGATGGGATCGTGACGGCCACGTCGACGACACGTTGCATCTCCTTGCCGGGATTCAGAGCCAGAAGAGAAGGAACGCGGCATGCAGCTGGAAGAGGGGAGTGAGCTCAGAGAATCGAAATGGAAACCTTTCCAAGCCTGGCAGCTTATCAAAAGGAAAAAATAATCACTGCGATGTCTGCCTGCAGCCCACCAAGCCTCTCTCACTCACAATATTAGAAGATATTAAAGCTAATCAAATATGAATTATCAGCAAATTTGCCGCTTGTTTTTCAGCCTGAGGCTGGGAGGTGAGTGGCAGAGGGTTTCTGGGCTTTCCCAGGTTACCCTGGAAGGAATCTGGGTTTGTTTCTAAAACCAAAGTTCACCTCCTCAGCACCGTGCAATGGCTCCAGCACTCAAAAACAATTGTTCTCACCAAGAATCTTCCTGCACCTAAGGGCTCTCCGCAATAAAATATGAATGCAGTATTAATTAAATATAGATGCAATTTCCTCCTCCTTTTTCTCCTTAGCTGCTATCAAGAACATTAGTGCAGGCGCCTAAGGAAAGCATTGCTAACGGAGACCAGCTGCCACCCTCATTAAGCACCGTGGTCTATTGGCCAGGCACGGACCCAGGAACCAGCCACCTGACTTCTCTCGCAATTCACACACAGTGGCTCCAGGCATGTGGCTTCGGCTTCTGCTCCGCCAGACGCTTTGCACTCACTCAACTTTAAGCACAAGAGAAGACACTGTTGACTTCGAAAGAACAGGATCACCACTGACCACCAGTGGGGTTTGACGTCGCTCCTTAAACGCCGTGAGCATTGTCTCTGTACTGAAGACACTGCTCATTGTTCAAGTTTGCAAAGCGTTTGGAGATAGGCTTGGCAGCATTGCCATCTTTGGGAAACGCTAACGGGAAGCTACTGCCAAGGAATAGTGCTGCTGTGTACGAGCTGCCAAAAATTCCCATCCCAGCAGACAGTCTATTCAGAGTGCTCTAGCAAAACAAAGCAAACCCTGAGCTGATGGCTGCGTTTTCAGACTGCTAGGCTTATCCCCACCTTGAAGCCACTGAAAAGAGGGTGTCAAATCCCCTCCCAGAACAGCAAACCTAGTGAGCAAGAGGAAAGGGTCCTGCCATTAAAATGTCCTTTGTCGTCACTGGCAGTCAAGGAGGACTCCAACTTCCATCTCCATCCTGGTTGGGCAATTTGACAGAAACTTTCACCTCTGAAATTGTATCACTGCAACAAAAATATTTTAAAACAAGATTCAAGGTTGAAGAGGCCAGAACAGGGACACGGCATGACCAGGACCTCATATTCCACTGGCTCCAAGACACATATGAGTGTGGAGACCCGCACTCCCAGCATTGCACTGTGGCTGATGAACCATTTCTTGTGATGCCATTTTCTGTACCATGTGTAAGCAGCCTTCTTCCATCACCACCACCACCTGCTCCCAGTTTAGCCAATTACCATTTAATGTTCTCCATCTGTACAATAGGAGCAATGGTACTTCCTGACCTCACAGGTATGCGTGTGCGTCTGCATGTGTGAAGATAAATATATTAGAGCTTGGGAGGCATTCAGGTCCTGGGCCAATGGGAGCCATATAAGTGCCAAAGAGACGAAGACAAATGAGGGCCATATAAATAGATGGCTGGAGAGCTGCAGCCCTGAGGCTACGGGCAAGAAAGGGGCAGAGGCAGACACTAACGCAGGAGAACCGTGGGAATGAGCCCTGTTTGAAGTATCTAACAGAGCACAGGGGTGACAAGGGAGAGCGGAATAAAGCCCAGCTCCCTCATGCTGGGAAACTGTGCTGACACCCCTGCCATCGGGAGGCAGCCCATGGAGGAAGAGGTGGGGTTGTCAAAATAAGCGCGGCTTTAGATCAACAGCTGGATAATGGAGCCCTGTCACAGGCATAAGCCCTCCTATGGCTTCTGGAAAGATACCAGTGATGTAAAATGAACCTCTGCACTCAAAACAGCTCTCAGCAGACAGGTCCTGGGCTCACCTGGTGCTAACCCCCCCGTCTGCAGACAGTTTGAATGGGGAAGCAAGGACCGAGCGAGCAGAGGTGTCTCCATTCAGCCCATGGGTGACTCCCAGGCATGGGGATAGTCACTGGGGGCAGATCCGTCCCCTACCTGCCTTTGCATCGCTGGTCTTGGGTGGACTTCAGTCTCCAGTTCTGTCAATCCTGCTGTGAAATGCACTTTATAAAGTGTCATAAATCATAAAACACGTCTCCCCCTCAGATCCACTGCCTCTTCTGCAGCTACTGAGGAGGAAAAAAGGCACCTGGGAGAAATCTGGCCCACAAAGGTTCACAGAAGACTGCACACAGCGCCTTACTGGCAAAGAAAGAAAAAAGAACAGAGGAAAGGTAGAGACTGTAAGAGGTTAGAAGGAAAAGCAGCAACATCCTTTGAGAGCTTCCTGAGCTTTTCTGCCTGGCAAGCTTTGGGGATCTCTCACAGCTTTCAAGAAGGCGGCAGCATCATTTCTCAGGGGGAAAAAAAAAAAAGTAACATCGAACGGCCACAGATTCTAACCATCAGTGTATTTATAAAGGAAATATGATGATGATTTTGCCACAGTGGGTCTTTAAAGCGCCTCCCATGCCCCCAGCTGGCTAAGCAAGGGGAGAGACTAACAGGATCTGCTCTCAATTTCTTCACTGGTACACCCAGGTACTGTTAAAGTAGCATCTCTTCTGGCCTTTATTATTTGATTTATTTATTAAGGCAGTACCCAGAGGACCTCTCAGGACCTCAGTGATGTACAAACATGCAGATAGACCCCCCTTCCCCAAGATATTTAAAGACAAACCGCAGAGCATAGCAGGGGAGAGGGAATGGCAGAGGGCTAGTAGCAGAAAATACCTCTTTAAATTCGGAGCAGCTGAGAACAGAGTCACAGAGCTGATTAAAGGATGTGGAGATGCATTGTAGTGAGAGACCTCTGTCTAATTAGCTTATCAAAGCACAGGTTCATACACACCTACGTGGGAACCAAACTGTGATAACAGTTTCCCACTCTAGCAAAGGACTAACAGAAACTGAAGTTAAACACAGTCTTGACTAAGCTGGAAGTAAGTCATTCACCACAGGAGACAGCGATGCAGATCCATCACTACAGTTTTTCAAGGAAGACAAAGCAAATTGTTTAGAAAAGCACCCTTGTTCAAAAAAATTCAGTCATTTCGGGAAAATCCTTCTGCCTGGTTTGAAGGGGTGATCACAACACAATTAAACACAACTTTCTCTGCACTCCAAGGATTAATCAAACTGAAAAGTATTTAGTAGTGGGGTAAAAAATGGCAAAAAATTACTAGAATGCAGCAACAGTTCCTATTTGCTCCTCCTTATTTCACAGGGAGAGGGATAAGATTTGTATTTCTCTCCAGGGTCTTAAACTGTTCTAAGAGAAAAATGAAGTTCCTCAAATATTCCAGCCAAGCAGACTGAAATATACTGAAATTTAGTTTTTGCCTGGGGCTTAGAGAACTTCCCAGCACCGCCATGCTCCATAAGTCTTCAGTTTAAACAGTCTCCCAAGAAAAGAAAAGGAAAGAGATCTGAGTTCACTGAAATTGATACAGATGCAAAGCAGAGGAATCTTTTTCTGGCAGAATTCATCTTCCCTTTTGCTCTCCTCAAAGAGAGTGATGCAGCAAAGCCAAAACCCCCACACATCCACACAGGACGATTGGGGTAGTTTAGGAACCAGATAACCCAGACAAGCTTGATGCTTGCTGCAGCCCGCAAAGGTACCGGCTCTCAGCTCTATCCAAAAGCTACCAAAACTATCATTAACATACAAGCTTAGGAAGACTGTAGTTTGAAGAGATGAAGTCATTCGATGGTATGACCAAATCTCGCACACCCGAAACTCACCATGAGGTTTCTGAAAAATATATCTACCTGTTTTCTGGCTCCAAACCTTCACTCTGTTTGAGAGTTTTTGGTTTTGTTTTTTATTTGGGGGGTGGTGTGTTCATTTTTTGGCTTTGTTCGTTTTGTTTGTTTCCTTTTTTTCAACTTTTGTAAAACTACTACAGCTCTTAAAAGCTCCAAAAAAACCTGGAACTTATGGGGAAAAAAAAAAAAGCAACACATTACAAAAATTATAACCCTGACCCAACCAACCTCCCCCACCCGGGTCTGCTGAGCTGGCTGGGATAAGTTCAGCTGGTGGCACAGCACGTTATCCAAGTACCTCCACCACGCTCCCCAAATCATGTCTGATCACTTTTAGGGCAGGCCTTAAACACACCGTGGTTTTTTCCATGAGCTTTACCTCCCTTCTGTTCTTGTATCAAATCTTTTCCTAAGTTGCAATGCTAAAGAAACAGAAGCAGAATGAAGCCCCTGTTTTCACGCACCATATTAAACTGTTTTCCCCTGTGTCAACTGTTGCATTCTTCTTGTTTCCAGCATTTCTGCAGCGTAAAAATCATCTGAGGGAGAAAAAAAGGCAGTAGCAAAATCCAGTAGCTACCCTTACTTTTTCAAACATAATAAATCAAATGTGTCACCTAGGCTTAGCCAAAAAAGCTCAGCCAAAAAAAAAAAAAACCAAAACAACCAACCCCAGAGATGCTTAAGCCTCAGGAGAGGTTTATGCTATTAAAGCACGGGCTAGGGAGAGCATTGAGTTTTTAGAAAGAGGCAGGAGAAAGGACTGCCAGCTAGAAAGGAGATCTTTGACAAACAAGCCACTCCAGGGCAGCAATTGGAATGACATTACGGGTTTAAGAGAGAAAGATACTATGTACCACCCTTTTGGAGCTGGTCCTTCATTATTCATGTTGAATGTAAGAGTCCAGTGCACTGGGAGGCAGAGCCTGCTCCAGATCCAGTCCTGCCATTTCTGCTCTGCATGGCTGTGATTAAATCCATCTCCACTTCCTTGGATGTAAAACAGGGATAACAACACAGCACCTCAGAGCCTGTGGTGAGGACCACCAGACTGCACCTTTTTGCTTTCTGCCCAGTGAAAAGGACCACAGCAGAAACCATCTCTTGCCTCCTGTTGTAGTGGGATGTGATTCAGTAGCTCTTAAAAGGTTTAGTTCAGTTTTCCTCTCCCTTCAAGACCAGGAAGGTTGTGCCCACCCCTCCATCACTCAGAGGAAAGCATCCCCACCGCCAACGGCACCCTCCACAAAACACTCGGACTGAAGGCAAGCAGTGCTCCTGGCTAAAGGCAAACAGAGCACCCTGGCACATTAGAGCTGCATCCTTACACAGCAACACTGAGCCAAGGGCTGGTCCAGCTAATTCAGCTGGTCCCCGATCAAGCGGTGGGCTTATACAGAGCTCATTTCCCTTTGTTTGCCCTTACAGGCCCAACAATCGCATACAATGAAAGGGCACATCCCCAACAGGGTCAAGTGAGCCAAGACAATAAGGAGAACAAGATACACAGAGATATCCCCTTTGTGGCGTTACTCTTGATTTTTCAAGCATCCACAGTTAGAGAAAGAAGACTAAAAATTTGAGGAGAAATTGAAACTTAGCCCTTTTCCCAATGTTTGCATTTTAAAAAGAGGGAGAAGAAAGAAAAAAACTCTCTTGGTATTTGTTCTTTGCTGGTTTCGTATTCTAGAAACCCGGATGAAAAACAAGCATGGCTAATAGGAGCTGTCAGACTTCTACCGTCATGTCTCTCTGGCTCCTCTGAGTGATACACGCTGATGAGGAGCTTCTGGCATTGTCCAAAGGAAAATCAGGGCAGAAGGTAAAAACTCAGCTAAATCTGAGGGAACTAGAAACCTCTCACACCAGTAGATCCCTGTCAGCACAGATCCCACTCCAGATCACCAGATCCCAGAGTCAGAGTCACATCACCCCGAGCCAGAGACTCACCTCTGCCCGGAGCTGAGAGAGGCTTTCTGTGGCCCAGCCACCGCTAGAGGAGGTCAGAGTGCCACAGAGAGAAGGGTCCAAAGCTTTGGGAGACAAGTTACAGCCTAAATGATCATAAATAGACTTTGCACTCCCTTCTTACCTTCTACGTTCTCATAACTGAGGAGTCTCCTCAATTCTACTGAGACTCAGCACTAGTTAAGGGGAGGAGGGGAACCCGAGGCATCTCCAACTTTCATTTAAAATCCAGGAGGATCCCAAAGCAGTAGTCATCACTTCTAAACAATGGGCATCATTAACGATACTAAATCACGATGTTTCAGAGAATTTCAGCTGCAGAAATCAAGAGAGTGCAAGACAGACAGTTATCTATTTTCTTTTTAAAAGCTGAAAGTTTCTACTCCTTCTATTCCTTTCTATAATCCTCAGAGAAAAATCTTCAAAACACAAGCTGAATGCAAAATAAAAGTTGGCAAACGCAGACAGCGGGACAGCCTTCAAAAGGACTCCAATTCAAACACGAAAGATAATCTTCCCGTTTTTAAAACCATCTCGTTGGGTGGATTCAATAGCTAATTTTCAAGGATACAGGACTGCTTACGTTGTGGGCAAGGCTCTGGCACTGGCAGAACGGACAAAAGCTATGCTTCTGAAAGACAGCAAGTCTGCAGACCTCGGCCAATTTCAGACTGTGGCTGCAGTGTCAGCGTCGCATCTTGTTCACCTATCAAGTGTTCTTACAGCCTTAAAAAGGAGCAGAACGGTTGCTAGAGGCTTCAAGCCTACCTCTCCGAGGAGTACATTGGACTCTATCCCACTTCATACGGGGATATGCTGGAATTTAAACTCCTAGCCAAGCTTTGAGCATGTTAAAATCCAAGATCCCATCACCCTGAAAGACTCACCAAAGAAGCAAGACTCACCGTTAGGCGTTGCTGCAGTGTGGAGTGCTTCTTGGAGGACAGCTGATGGTTTCATTCTCTGCAGGAGATGCTTGGATGGAGTTCCTGAATAAGGGCCACTCCAACCAGTCAAGAAGCACATCACAAAACCAACTAGTCCTAGAGCTCTGTTACAAGCCCCAGAAAGGGAAAATTCCCATGGTAATGCCTTAAGAATTCAGCTGGAGCGAATGGGAGAACGTGCATTATTAAGTAACTGTCAACAGCGTGAGTAGGCACTATGCTTTATGCCAACTACAAGTCTAATTATTTATGTCTATATACACAGACACACACATACAAACACACACAGGCATCCACACGTACATTTAGGGAGAACAGCTTCTACTTTGTGGCACTGCAATTCCTTCTGCAGTTTTTTTTGCACTTAAACCTGTGTATGATCTCTCTATTACTTTTACAGAACAGGACCTCTGTTTAAAAACAAAGACAAACCACAAAAACAAACAAAAAAAACCCTCAGTTGTGAAAGCAAGTCCTTCTGCAGCAAATATATTAACTACAGCCCACAGCATTAGAATGAAATTTCAGCAAAAAGCAAATAGGCCTTTATTTTAGTTGACACATAACCTACCACAGGCACTGTACGTTGAGGTCCCAGAAACAAAAAGGTGAGACCACTGATGAGGCAAAAAACTTTTCAAAGCATTGACTTTAAAAATCCTGTTAGAGAACAAGTTCTTCCCCAGCCTCTAGAGTGTTTTCCCACCTGTAAAACGAATCACAGAAGCCAGAACAAGAATTAAGACGCAACAGAACATTACTCTTGAAAACATCTGAAGTGCTAATAGCCAAACTAGACGACAAGTGAAGTCTGTTACAAGAGCATATTTTCCGAAACATGATATTTTAACACAATGGTGGCTATTTTTGAGCTTTAAATAATCGGTACTATTTAACTGTAAAATAAACTCCACAGGCTCTTGCAAATAGCTCCATCAACTTGTATTAAGCAGCATACATTTCATGAGGCAAGAGGTGCACCACATTCAGTGCTGAACTTAGCTATTTTAAAAATTAATTAGGCAATTATACCCATGGGGAAACTGTTCTAGTAATTTAGCTGCTTAATCAAATCCCAGGTACCAAATTATGGACCTGATCCTGCAGTTCTTATTCAAGTCAAGCTCCTATTGATGTCAGTGGGAGTTTTGCCTAATTAAAGATCAGGACATACGCGTGTGCAAGCTTGCTTTTAAACGATGGCTTTGAATTTAGTCTTAGGAATACGAGTCTGGCTCTGAATCCCAAATCGATGCCTACAAGTTTCTCATGTGAGACTGTGGGTATATTAATATATATTTTTCCTAAGTCTGGCTCAAATTAACTTCTAGCTAAAATCTGGAGATTTAGCTAAAGAGTCTTAGAAGCCCCAATGGCAAATTGACCTAGTTTTGCCTTTTTTTTTTTTTTAAACCAATTAGATACTGTTACAAAACAAGAAGCAGGTTGTAAAAATATTGGCTACGAATCGCGCTCAGCAGCGCTTGCCGGGCTCGTGTCATTGTTTTGCTCAGCACAGTCCACACGAGCTGTCTCCAGGGGGTTAGATGAGCAAGTTTGCTCATGTCACTCCCAAAAAGGACTGTCTCCAACACAAGGATTCTGCATCATGCGCCCAAGTCTCTGCTGAACAGGCTGCAACACGGAGAAGCGAGGAGAAGCCCTTGGGGTGAAGGAGGGGGAACAGCGTCCTCCCTCGTGCTCTCCACGCCAGTCCCAACCACCAAAGCTGCCTTTGTGGGGTGCACTTCAGGCAGGAGCAGGCTGGGCTCATGGGGTCGTGCAAGAGAACCGTCTTCACCCCTGGCTGCTCATTTTGACATTCCTGACGGTATCACACCTGACGCCTTCTGAGAGGCCGTACTGACATACTCTGTTGATCTTTCCCCTTCAGATGCCTCGGTAATGTGTCAAGGGGCACACACTGAAGCATCGCAAGCTAGGAAAAGGTAAACCACGATCGGTCAACAAGCAGGAAATCTGGTGGAGCAGAAGATTGCTAAACACTGACAGTTGCCTAATTAGTATTGGATTCTTAAAGGGAAATGCCTGTCTGCCAAAAAGCACGGGAGTGGGCATACACCCCACATCCCTTCTGCTCGACAGGAAGGAGCAGCAGCAAATCTCTTCTTTGTCTAAGCAAAATAGCAACAATATTTGTCAGAGAGCACCGGCTTGTCTGTGCGCTTGCTATGTTACGCCCTTAAAGTGGGAAGGACAAGAACTTGTCTGAAGATAGAGGAAATCACATTTCTGTCTAATATACTGGAGCAATTGACCATGAAAAGGTTACGTGTTAGGAAATAATTATCTCTAGACACAGCTACTGACAGGGTCAGTGTCCACAACGATTATTTCCTGCTAACCCAGTGCCCGCTGCCTGGAAGGCAGGTGGGTCTCGCCCAGCCGTATCCTCTGCTGCTCCCGGGCCCCACATTCCACTGATGCTAATGGCACTTGTGCACTGAGTGGCCCAGCAGCTGAAGCAGATAACCAGGAGTGAAGGGGTTAAGTGCCTGTCACAATAGAAACGTCTGGGGGCACTTGACCTTTTCACATTTTTTATTCAGGAATGAGCATTTTGTGCCTGTTTGAGGAAGTTCATCTACATTCGTCCTCATTCTTCACCCTGTTTGTGTATTGTCCTTTCCCTTCACTCAGTGCCCCATTAAGTGTCCCATTAAGGACCGAACAACCTCTGTTGATGAATATGAATTTAGGGCAAAGTTACAGACGGGACACAAATACTGCACATTGATCAAGTGACTTACAAGGAACTTTAACATATTCAAGGCATATGTTTCTGCTGAATAGCTTCCTACACATACAATACTCACCTGTCAGTCCTTCAGCGTGAGGAGGAAGAAAATCACACGTATGTGAGCAGAAGCACTACGTTGGCTAGAGCAAGAGTCTCACAAGAGCATTAAAATGTTTAAATACTAAAAAACGCTGTCACAGCATCGACTTCCACGTGCTGAACAGCATGCTGCAAGAGAAGGCACAGTGATACCTGCCCTCGGTCCTGCATTCAGCAATTAGACTAAGAACTCCCCTGTCCCAGGAGGGAGGGTCTGCAAACCTCTCTGGCTGCAAATCGGCCAAGGAGGATAAATCCAGAATGAGTTTATCACTGTCTGGTTCGTTTAGAGGCAGATATTCTAAAAAGGTACAAGCCATATTCAAGAGCTTGATCCTGCTGGGATCAAGGAGAGTTTTGCATTGGCTTACATAAGAGCGGGCTCTAGCCTCAAAGCACGTGTGTCCAATTTGTTAATGTTTTGGGTTCAAATAAAAAACAAATCTCCAGTCTTCCCTGCATGGGAGTTTCAACCACATTCTTCCACTGGGGGAGAGCATCAGGGCTTAGACAAGAAAGAGTTTCTGGATGATCTAAGTGAATTGTCCTGAGGAGACTGGCATTACTGTGAGCTTTGAACACGACTACAGAGGGTCTTTTATAGATGCGCTCCAGAGGGGAGATCCTTAGATGGGTCCTTTAATGCCTGCCCCCATATGCAATCCAGATGAAACTCTTTATCAGATGGGGCCCGGATCCTGCTCCCACTAAAAGTTCTGCCACTGAATTCAGTGCGAGCAGATCTATATGTCTTGGATGCTTATACAGCTTCCCGTATCACAGTGTCTCAGAATAATTATCTTGCATTCTTTTGAGGCAGGGGAATACTATTTTCTCCACTTCGCACACAGAGTGCAGCCAGGCCAGGTGACGTAGTTGTGTGTCACATGCAGATCCAGGCCAGGAAAGGTACTTAACTCTGGGTCTCCCAAACCTGAGACCAAAGTACTATCACTCACCCTGTCACCGTCATGAAACCACCTTTCCTAAGAGGAGATGCAGAATTCAGATTAGAGCAGCCAGCTTCCTTCTCCTGTTTGGACAAGGAGGAGCAAAATCAACATTCAAGTATCTCTCACTTCTTCCTTGAAATAAGTTTTTCCAGCTGGTTCCCTTAAGGTGGCACATCGCTGCCCTTCCTCAGCCACTACTGCAGGAACAGGAGCCCACCCTTGGCTGCTGAGCAGTTCTAGGAAATGTCCTGCACAACTTGCACATCTCCAGTGGCAGCTTTCCAGGACTTCCCAGCTCGGCAGCACAACCCGAGACAAAAGCAATGCTCTGGCAGACCAGTAGGTATAAAACGAGCACTCTAGCAAAATGCCAGGTACCTTCATTCACTGTCCCCAGAGTCCCAGAGGTAGCGGGTAGCACTGTCAACAAATTGTCCCTGAAGCACATTCACAACAGGCCTTTTGGGAGCATTCACTGCAGAGGAGGCGGCAGGTCCTGGACTAGAACAAAAAGAAGCTAGTGGCACCTCATGCTCACACCAGAATGTCCCCTGTGAGCGAAGTCTGCAAAACCCCTGAAGTGCTGGAAGACCTCCAGAAAACTCCCTTTGCACAGTCCCCGCTCCCAAGGAGCGGGCGTGCTCCTCCAGCCACCCCTCGCTGCCAGTCTCACCCCACATCTCCAGGGATGCGTATTGGGACAGGGCCAGGCAGCGGGGAGGAGCAGCAGTACCCCAGGAAGCGTTTGCTCCAGGGACTCTTGCACACCAGCATAGCCATCCCACGCCACGTAAACACAGCCGCACTTGCAAGACATCATGGCAGCCTCCCGGAGAGGTGGCAGCAGCATATGCTTCCTTGGCAGCCTCATGTCATACCTGTCTATAAGCCGTCCAGCACACTGCTGCGCCTGACAGCTACTAATCATCATTTAGCCCATGGCCACTTGAGCATTAAAAAGAAAGGCATGTTGAAAGCAAAATCAACTTCCTGAGTGTTCGTTATTGCTTTCACTTCCGTTAGCCTCGAAAAGGCTCCAGCTGGGAATCACACCTGCCAGTCCCCGTGCACTGGAGGTTTTGTGCGTGCGGAGCCAGAGCGAAGGCTGCCAGCACCAAAGGGAACTTGGGAGAGATATGGAGAAAGGGTCTCTGGCAGCACTCAAAGCAGCACCCAGGTTCCCCATCTCCAGCCGAATACCCTGTCCAAGAGCTCTCTCTCCATTTTCAAGAGTACTGACCCAAATACATAAACGAAAGCAAGCACGTGTTGTTTATTTCCAAGTATGAATGACACGGTTTCCCCAGGCTCCATGTTTCTTGGAATTATTTGAACTGGAAACCAATCAGCCTGTATTCACTATTGATTTATTTTCTAAAAATCTCTCATCCCTAAAGTAACCGTGGCTTTCCATGTCTCAGCCTGCTGTTTAGTGACACAGTAATCTAAAAGCTATTGATCACTTGGGTCTCTACAGCCATAACATATCTTTCTAAGGGCCTTCATGTAGGACTACGTTTGCGACACAAGTACTAGAACCGGCAGGGTTGCTAACGCAATCAACAAAGACATTAATAAAGATGTAACACTTGCGTAGTAACGCAGCATGGACAAGGGCCAATAGAGGCCAGCATCAAGAGGGAACAAGTATGGGCATTATGACAGAATTAGCGTTTCTCTTTGCACACAAGACAGGTTGCAAACGAATTTCAGTCTAAACAGGATCCCAAGCCTGGATACGGACCGGTCAAACTTCCCCCTACCCGAGCAGAGAAGTATTAGTGCAGGAGAGACCAAGACAGTCCCGTGCAGCTCCAGCAGTTCCACTTGACTTCAAGTTTATCTGTAGTTCACAACATCCTGCGTACACTTTTGCTTTTCTACATTAGCAATCAGGCTTGGTGTCCCCACAGGATCTGGAGAAAACAAGGTGTTTATACCTTACAGAAGAGCTGCTGTGGCAGAATTGATGTTCACTCCAGCTTCTGTTGCTTTGAAAGGGTGTCCTTAGCAGGTAGCACCTTGGAAGGTAAGCTCCTTACTACTTTTTTTTCACATTCCTCCATAGCCTGTTAGATCAAAATCCTAAGAGCTCATAGTCCCGACTGACTTAAGGACAGACAGCACAGCTGACCAGCAGCATTACTGCGGACCTGCCTCAGAGTCGTGCAGAAGGAGCTTTTGTTATTTAGACCAGGTCCTGTTCCAGTAGAAATATGAATAAGTACATCAAATTAAATCAGAAAAAAGGTCTCCAGAGGGGAGAGTCTAGCGCATTACCCCAGCTGAGACATCCCATGAGCTACAAATTCAAATTAGAAACATGTTGCCCAACACAGAGATAATGTGTCTGCAAGTCAATAGCTATCAGCACGCATCGCTTTACCCAGCAGAGCAGCAGGGAACCGCGGCTGTCCTCTCCAACAAGAGCCAGGATGCGCTTATTTTACACGGCATAACAGCTCTGTCACCCCACACGTCATGCAGCAGTGTTTTCTTCATGACCAGAACAGGATCCAAACAGAACATCCAAAAGATGATGGCAATCATGGCCCAGGACAGCTCTCCCTGAGACTGTTGGGCAGTGTGCCTGGAGACAGCCGTGCTCAGTAACACTCCTCCAGATGCAGCTTTCAGGAGACATTTGTAACCATTTAGAATTTCCCACCCAAGAAGTTTTGCACTTGTTGGTTTACCTTATGTCACAGGTTTTTAATTTAGTTGTACGGGAAGAAACTTTATATGCCTCAAATTTTATATGTTAATGCCAGATGTGAACACACTAGCACATGTTCTCTCTCCGCCATGGTGCGCTTCTTGGGAAAGGATGCTGTAACGCTGCAGCTCCAAAGACTCACAGTCAGCAAAACTAGTGGCAGACCTGGAGCCAGAAGCCCCTGTTCCTTGGCATTTCCTCCAGTGCCCTGGGGAATTCCAACTGGCAAGACAATCTGTTAGCACATACTTCCCAGCCTTCTGAGCATGAAATATCCCTGGATGCAAAAGGATTAAAGACAAAAATTTGATTTGCTAATTATGAAAGACAACCAGGAAGTGCTGAAGACCACGCATTTCTATTGCGACACGAGAATGCATTCCAGCTGCTCCACCGTATTGGCAGAGTGGACATTGTTAATGCAAGTAGCCTTTAAAGTCATTCAGGTGCCAGAATTTCTCTGCTAGGTAGACCTGCGATGAATAAACTTGAAAAGCTGCAACTTCTTTTGATTATCATTGTTCTGCTTTAAATCGATGAGCTCCTTTGTGCTTTTTACTGTCGGTTTTTTCCCCTGAAGTTAAATATTTTTGCCACTCTTATCAGTTTTTAGAGTGTAACTCAGTACATGATACCTGCGTTTGCTCTCCTGGACTTTCTGCGCTCTTGCCAGTGCACCCCCGAGGGTGAGCCACACAACTCCAAACTCCACTAATATTACGAAGCATTAAAAAAATATCATTGTTAATGGTGTTGAAGAGTTTGCACACGTGAAACGATCAGCTGTATTTTCTTGCTAGTAGCTCTGACCAAATACTGCTGCCAGTGGCAGGGCTCTCTTCTCCCAAAGCCTGGGCTAGAAGAGATGGACAGCCACAAACTCTGCCTCCCCCAAGCCCACCTCTCATTTTCACGTTGATCCTTTAGCAAGAGCTGCCTGTGCATGCTCAAGGGAAGCGAGATGGGTCCTGGGGTAGGCAGGGTGAGTGGTCAGGCAGAGCAGACACCTCTTCCAGCCCCGCTCTGTGTCAGCAGGAGCCCGCTACCTGCCTCAGCCTCCAACCTGAAACGCTACAAACTGATTAATTTCGGAGCAGAGTCCATCCCTAACAGGACACTTGTGAGATTCAGCAGCACAAGTCTTTGCCCCCAGCCAGCCTGCTTTGAGCCCTCACTCAGCATCACAACCTTCAGCAAGGCGGGGGGAGAAGGGGCCCGGGGCAGCTCGGCGTGGCGCTGCAGAAGCCACGGAGGGGCCCATTTCAGTTTGATTTGTTGCGGCACTCTAGATGCAAGATGAAATCGGAGAGATGAAATCTGAGCAATTTCTTGCTTCTCTTCTTTCTGGACAGTTATTAACACTATAAAGAAGGGCGAACAGTGGGGCTTCCCCACTCCATTATTGTCAAGGCTCGTTTCAAAGGCAGTGGCTGAAATGCCCAGTGCTGCCTTTGTTGCTCCTGGACTCAGGTCTCCTCCACGTTGCACTTCTGTCAAACCACAAGGCTGAGGAAATTAAAAATAAGCTTTCCCTGGAGGGGTGGAGGAGGGGGGAGGCAGGAGGAGGACTGCCTGAGCCTACAGGCAGCGCCCGCTCCATTCACCCTGCTCTCCAGTTCCTCGTGTAAAAGGGAAACAGAAGAGCCACAACAGATGCCGGTTGTTCTACCTGAAGTCCTGCACCTGACTTCCGAGGCAGCAGTGTGAAGCCACGCCATGGTCGGGGCTGTTGGAGGGTGCGGCAGTCCGACCAACGCTGTCCATCAGTCTGTCGTACCTGCCAGCAGCCATTCTGGTCAGAGAGAAAGACAAATGCAGGGACTCTTTTATTTTTCCACCTCCAGGAGAAGTTTTATTGGTCCCCAAGACCCATGACAAGCTTATTACAGACCATTTCAATTCGAATCAGCTTGTCAAGGAAAGAAAGTGGAGAAAATGCATTAATTAAACAGCTTTACTCATGCAGAAAAGCTGCCAGCGTGAGCATTTTAAATTACCTGGGCACACCTAGCAGCTTTGCATCGCCTTGGCGCAGCTTTCCTCTGGCCCACAAAGCATCACCCACTTCATCCTTCCATCTGAGCGAGGAACAAAAGAGGCTGACAGGCCAGCACCACCTTCCCGGCGTGGGGGCCAGCGCCCTTTCCCAGGGATTTTGTGTTGGTTTATGCAGAAGCCTTGCTCCTGCTAGATGCAGGGACAGGAAGTTTGGATTCTTCTATAAAACTAAAGACCAAGGCAAAAAGAAGCCTTCCAGAAACAAAGGAGGTGGAGCGGCGGCCGGTAGGGGGGTAACTGCATGGCATTGTTAAATATTAACATAAAATAAAGCAGTAGAAATGGATGTCCATCAACAGCATTAGAAGGAACTAAGTGAGTCTAAGAACAAAAGGTTTACTTATTTAAATCACAGGAGATGAAAAACAGCTGGGAGCGCAATTTATAGCACAAAGTACAAAGCTACCAGACTGTTAAATGTAATTATATTTCAAAGTACTTTTTCCCCTCCATTTTAAACTAAACATGTACAGTTATTTTAACTAAAGTAAAACTAATGACAATGTAGCCTTTAGATGTTTCATCCCTTCCCTCAATCGCTTTCAAACTCAGCTCATCCGTTTACATTAACTAAATAGTTTGATTCCCTCATCCAAATAGAGATTGGCCTTTCAGATAGGAGACTAAAGCTTGAGGAAAAAAAAAGAACACACTATGAGCAGACCTTTATTTTTAAACGTTACCTCTTACTACTAAATTCATGGACCTTAGCTTGTACTTTTGGATTTGTCTTTATCACTTCTCTGCACAAAGGAAGAGTAGAAAAGTGGCTGACTATCTAATTTTACTATTTCTTACATTTATGCAGGGCAGGGACGCCTATCAGCAAAGATAGTTAAAGATATTCAAAAGTTTGAGGCTTTGGGGGTTTTTTACCCTGCTTGAGAAAAAGAACACCAGTGTTCAAAGCCTCTGGGCCAACAGAGTCTGGCACGAAGATGGAGTCCGCATCGAGGACCACGACTTCGAAGCCACCCAGCACTGCCTTTATTGTGCTTCCTCCACTGCCTGCAACGAAATTCTCCAGGAGAAAACTCTGCCTTTACTGGAGACACTGGCTGGTTTTCCTCTATTTCTGCAGAGCTGCCGATTGGTTCCACTGGGCTTAGGAAGAGCAGACTGAACCTCAACAGGCAGCTCCACCACTGACTCCAGTGAGTCCTGCCTATTAATGGCATTTTTAATTCCAGGTGTTTCTAGCACTGAACCGCAACTGGAGCCCGCCCCGCAGAGCGCTGAGGCCACCTCTGTCTCTTGAAGCTGCCCCTTGTGCCATACCACATTAGACCCTTTATTTAGAAGGTGGTGGGTTCCACTTCAGCATAACAAAGGGTTTATCACCATCCAGCAGAGGTGCATCTCTAATGGTCATTCTTAAGATCAGGGAACGTTCAAAACTGCAGCCAAGAGGTTTTCAGGAAAATCAAAATGCTACCACAAGCAACTTCATCCCACTACTAGCTTTTCCAACAACAACAAAGTTCACAATCTTAGTCACATATCAATATATTACATTTCTTAAAGTCTCCTTCTATTATATTTTTCACACTTAAAATATATTCAAGAGCTAAATGAAACCCTTTTGTCTCAGTGAAAAAAACCCTTATTTCCTTCCTTGCTGCAACAAGTTTTTCTTGGTTTAGGTAATCTTAATCAAAATATTACTTGTTTTGATGCCAAATAACTGCCAAAGGGAAAAAAAAAATCAGTTACTTGGACAGATTTTTTTAATGTTAGGAACATACTTTGAATGTTCCAAGCTGCAACAAGGCATTGGTTTTATTTCAACTAAAAAAAAAAAAATTACCAATTCACCAGAAATTCACTGAAAACAAGTACTAACCCATGCTAACGAGCTATAAAAGACACATGCACATATAAATTAGTTTATGTTCTTCTTCTGACAACAGCCTGTACCAGATGTTTCAGAGAAAGACACAAGAAGCCTTGAAGTAGACAGATGTGAGATAATCCGCCTCCCACCATGGGTGTCTTCCTAATCCCTTAAAACCTGAAGCAGAAGGTTGGGTATCTTTCCAAAAACATTGCAGCAGTTTCTGTTTGCGTTAACTATTATTAAAGACAAAGCTAGCAGTGACATGGTTTACAAGCCCTGTTTTCAATTACTTACGGCTTTGCAAAACTTTGGACTAAAAGTTTCACGCCAGGTACCTTTCTTGGACTAAATTTCTGCACTCTCTTTTGATAGTTTCTGCAAGAGATATTAATGTACTTTTAAAAGAATGGCTGGAGGAATATACATCATTCCATAAACATTATAACAAATTCTTGCTGACCACCACAAGGCACAGATAGTTTCCCAACGGAATAGTCCCTTACACTTCAGCTTTGCTGGTGACAGGGATTTTACTGTGCCTTTCACTAATTTAAAAGAAAGAAAAAGAATTTAAAAAAAAGAAAAAAAAAAATCACATTTGGCCAGATTGTAAATCTTTGGGGAAGAGAGACTCAGCATAGTTCTCTTAAAACACCATATGCATGGAGCAGCCTCCTGCCTGGCTCAACAGGGGCTGAGCTGGATTTTCTCTTCTCCTGATCCCCAAAGCAGCAGGCAGAAGAGGCGAGGCTCAGGATGTCACCACTCCCAAGATCCTGCTGCTTCTGGTACCAGCACAACATGAACAGGCTGCAGAAAATATGGGCAGCAAGAAGCACATCTGGGAGAGAATAAATCAGGGAGAAACACTGAGTGGCAGAAGTTGGAAGCTGGTAACTGCGGATGAGGGACCGATGCCGGGGCGAGGACATGGGAGCATTGCGGGCAGAGGATTCAGGCATGGTACTCATAAGACAGAAGCAGGCGGGTGGTGGCTGGAAAAGCCACCATGACATGGTGAAGCCCCTGAGGGTGATTGAGGGCTGGGACAGAAGCAGCAAGTGCAGGGCATGGTACTGGTATAAGGAGCATCGGAGAAAGCATGGGACAGGACTGTCACAGGGAAGAAATGGAAGAAACCCACGAAGAAGGTGCCATGCTCAAAGAGACAGGGAGTGCATCGAGACCACGCTACTGCAGGGGCTGAAAGGGAACCAGAGCTTCCTCCATCAACAAAATAGATCATATTCCTAAAAGGTTTCAGGCTTCCTCGACCAGTTCACACGTGAAGGCATTTCCATGTTTTTCTGTTTGTTCTATTTCAGTTACAGGAAATGCACATAAAATCCGTCAGGACACTGATGTGGTGGTTACTACAAAGTTGCAGTACTTTGATGCAAAAGTACCAAAGAGTGGACCCCTGGGAAAACAAATCCTGATCACCTAAAAATTACCACAGTGCCCTGTGTAGAGGCCACGCCAGTACCACACAGACAGCTCCAACACCGCCATTACTTCATTTCTTCACTTCCCTACAAATAACAATGGACTTATTCTTTTCTTTCTTTCTTTCAATTCATCTAGGTGTCTCATTCGATACCAAGATTTCAGCAGGATTCACTTCCATCCAGCTCTGGTGGCCATGAGCTCCACAGAGGAACACCTCTACACACCGGACTACAGTGCACCCACTGCTAGAGGGAACAATTGGTCAGACAAGGGGACGGGGCAAGGAGGACCACGTTTCACACGCGCGGCTGGTTTATATACACAGCTCTACTGACTTAAGACAACATGTAATCTTAAATCAGTTCAGCCAACAACAGCAAAAGGCTAAACAAACAATGGTTTTGTTTAAAGTAAGACTTATTCAGGCTTATCTTACACAGATTAGGAACGGGTTAAATTTAAGATCCCTACTGGACCACTCCACACTGTCTTTCGGTTTAAAAGTGAAAATAGACACGTAGGCAACCCACAAGCAAGAGGGGTTTTGCCAACATACTTCATTAAAGCAGGCCAGATGCTCAGATGCTGAAGTTCTCGGAACCACAAGAAGTCAGCTTCTAAAGTTAAACTGCGAACAAGATGCGGACAACGTAAGGAGGTGCAAAAACAGCTATTAGTGTCCTAACAGCGAAAAAAAAGAAGAAAGAAAGAGCTCCCAGGAGATTACTGCCAAAAGAGAGGCCTTGTTAAGACATTATGGATTTGTTAACTTTGCAACATGAACTATAAAACATTCGGTACAATAACTCCAGAGACACTGTGCTCAGCAAAAAGGAGAGGTTCCTGTTTTTTAAAGGAATGTGTTATCTTTGCTTCTTATTAGGTTTGTTTGATTATTAATCTGTTTTTAAAGTCATAGCTCTACAAAAGTTTTTTTTATGCCTGAAAGTCAGAATTCACAGCATGAACATATGAAAAAGTCTTTAAAGGGCTGGAGTCTTCCTGTATTTCCCTGCTACAGACTATAGTCTATACACCAGAGACACAGCAAAAATCTCACCAAAACCAGGAACGTTTTAATAATAAATAAAAGCTTTCCCGTCATTGGAAAATATTTTCACCACAAAAAGTAATGCATTTTTAATTATAATGTTGAACATCTCTTCAACAAGAGGATGTTTGCCTCTGAGTGAACCCTTAGCACAGACGCACTGCTCGCACGGTGACCCAGTCCACTCCAGCACTGGGGAAGCGCCACCAAAGCAAGCTTCATCTTACAGAAGTGCAGCGTATTTGCACCAGGGGCTCTCCCGACTGTGGTTTTATCGGTCTAGGTACAGCAGGTAGCAGAGCTCAAAACTCAGAGATGGTCTTTGCACACACACACAAAAATATGGTTGAATTCGATTCAGTTTGACAGGGAAGCAACTGCTTTACCCTACCTTCATCTAACGTGACATTTATGAATATGTTCTGCACAAGCCTGGGTGAAACACATCTGGTTTCAGTGTCCTTTCCAAAGGACTTTTTAAGCACTGAGCCAAAAGAAAGCTCTCTCTGTCCTGAAGTGGGACAGACAGCTTCATACAAGTCCTACAGGCACCGCTGCTGAGGGCAGGCACAGCGACGCTGGGGGGCACATGCAGGAGAGCACAAACTGGGCACCACTGCACTGCTGGGCACCAGGTCTCTCCCTAATTCCCCCTCCCAGAACAACAAGAAAGGATGCAATGGGATGGATGAGCCCATACGGAACAGACCTTGGTCATCCATCTTGGACAACCACCACCCTCAGCACTGATAAGGCTATCGACAAATTGCGTGGGGCAATTACTCCAAGTGGGTATATGATCCTTCTGTGGATTACCCTGAGAAGAAAGATGGTTTAACAGGGTCCATAAATGATGCAGGCTCCACTGTTACTGACTAAAGCTGAGCTGGTTCTCTGAACCACACAGCACCCTCTTCACACGCTTTCTTTCAGGTGGGTACCTTTTTTTTTTTTGACCTGGTTACCTTTTAAAGCTTATTGCTAATTTTCCACTCCGTTACATCAAAAAAAAACCCCTGCAAACACTGTTACAGACCATAGCTAAGCATCTGCAAGTTATAAAACATTTAAAAGCTTTACATTTAACCTATCTATTGGCAATAAAACATACTCCAACACAAATGCACTATTTGAGACAGATGTTTGAAATATGAATGAATGTTTGAATATTCAGTTTTAAATACTCATGATAAAAGAAGCTGCAGAGACATGCCATTGATCTAATACTTGTTTGCACATTCCTTAGGGCTATGCATGAAGCATAATGGGATTTCTATGTTCCTAAACAACAAAAGGTGTAAAAATGCCTTTTCAGTTGCAAACTTTGTTCATTTATTCCTGTGGCAAAAGAATGCAAATCTTAAGTCATTTTTTTGTGCACTGACATCAAGTCTTTCTCACACAAAAAGTTCCTTAAAGAAACAAGAAGAAAGTTCAGAATAAAGTCATGCTTCCTCCCCCACATCCCTTAAAAAAAAAAAAAAAAAGGAAAAAAGAGAGGGAGAAGGAAATTTCACTTAACTCAATTGTACCTGCCAGCTGAAGGCAAAGGCCATTTAAGTGAGTGCCTCTAAGCCATTAGGTATGTATGTCATTAGTAAGAATGGCTTTGCAAGGTCCAAGCAAAATATTTCAGTGTATCTACTGAATGCATTTCTGCCCTGGCTCTGTAGTTAAGCGACAGAACCTGTTCACAGACAGGAATGGCAGAGCACCTCTTCCTTAAGGCATACGATAGATGGTAGCTTGTGAGCAAGAGGTTATTCTGTAAAAAGTAACACTGCCTGTTAATCCCTTTAATTTTCCTTTTTCAATCTTTCATTTTTAGAGTGGAAGGGGAGGTTTCTTTTTTTATTATGAAATTGCAGGTATTCAAAATTAATACTAAAGCAGGAACTGAAAGAATGGGGTGGTAGGATGCATTTTCAAGGAGTGTAGGGAAACAGTGTTAATGTCAGAATCAATCCTTGAGCTATGAATAACTTAACTTCAAAGCTGATGCTACTGTCTGACTGAGCACCCTATGTATTCAAGGAAGATAAAGCCACATATGTAGTCAAACCAATGTTTAATTCAGATTACGCAGAACAATACAGAAACTTGACTGCAGCCAATTAAACTAAGCTTTCACTGACTGATAAAAATGCCATTTCGCATCCTTTCCGTGCACAGCGAGGAGCAGTTGGAGAGCGGTTACAGTTCTGAACCCACATTTATTGACCTAAGACATTTTTGTGCTTAACACGTCAGTACCAGAATTTCAATTACGACATTTGATATTCTCCTTTCAGAATGGGAAGAACCTTTACTTCTGCCAGGCACAAACCCCCATAACCCTGTAGGGACTATGCAGAAGTACAGAGAACATTTTTCTAACGAAACGTGCAGCTTCTGTAGAAGATCACTAAAAAAAGGTGATGCTTGGAAAATGCAAGATACTGTCCACACATTCAAGTGCATTTCTCCTAGCAGTCTCACTATGTATTTCAAGAAATGTAGACAAATCCAGGCCCTGTTCTTGCCGGTGGCCAGACTTTGGGTAATCACACCCCCACCAACTGATCTGTAGTGCGTCATGAGAGACTTAGCCTGGCCCAGTGTCCCACCATACATGAAGAACAAGGACAGTTGTCTCCCAGCTCACATCCCTGAGGAGTAACGCACCACAAGAGGTGGCACCTAATAGCCCAGGACAAAAAAAAAAAAAACATTTTAGGTTGACTTAGAAAAGTGCAATGAAACATTTCAAAACTAAGCAGTGAGGCTCTGCTGAGTCGCGGCTTTTCAGATTAAAGTTACTGCCACTGTTGGCAGTGAACACAAAAGGATTCAAATCCAAACACTGACAGTTAACCTAACTTAAACTTTCTGTGATCTGATTCCATGAGAGTCAAAAATGTTATAGGTAACTCATGGGGGTCCATAAGAGACTACAAATTAGCAGAGCTGTGCATCAAGATAGGCTGGTCACAAAGCAGTTGGGAGGGAACAGCAGCATCTGAAACTTGGAAACAAGCACCTTCATCGCTGCAGAAAGAAGCCAGAAGATTACACTACTGATTATGCTTGGCTGCCAGTCTTCCACAAAGCCCTATTCCTGAAGGGCTGGCCCCAGCGTTACTTCTCAGTTCCTTGAAGATCTAGTTTCCCTGTGCCTCAAACTTCCACCCCCCAAAACAAAACCAGCTTTATCCCTGTCCTACACATTGCCCACCTGTCTATGTAATTGCAAGCTCTCTGGGGTAAGAGAACTGCAGGTAAAGCCCCACACTGGGGTTGGGTCTTTAAGGAGTAACAAAAATAAAAATTGTGTATGTAGGAAGTAGTGAAAGACCGTGAGCAACCCTTGGAAGGGAGCAGAGGTATGAAAGCAGCTGCATTACCTTAAGTCTAGGCTTTGCCACTGGTATCAGAAAAATGGCATGCAAGCAATGTTAACCGCCAGCAGGAAACTTCACCAATAAGCAGCCAAAAGCAGAGGGAGAGAACAACTGAGCTACTTTCCAAGAAATTCTGTGATTTTCCAGCTAACTGTGCTGCTGCAAACCTGCAGAGTTCAGGCTGGTTTATGTAATAAGAGAACGCCAATGTTATAGGCAGTGAACATACCTGAAAACACAGCGGTGTACTTTGGTACTTCTTCTCCTTCCTTCACCCTTATCTCCTTTTTATTAAAATCTAAAACACACACCGCTGACATCGCTTCTAGGGACAAGGGCTGTGCTGGCCACCGCTCACTCCTCTGCCAAAGACAGCAGCCGACCACGCAGGTGCCCCAGTCCCCTCTGGTTGGCACACACAAGCCAGAAGAGAGAGACTAACAAAGAGGAGAATAGGGTTTCTTAAGAGCTCTTCATAATGGACAGTGTCTGACTCTGTATAGAGGGATAAAAGGAGAGCGATAAACTCTGTTGTTGTCAAGAAAGAGAAGAGGGCTTAAAAAGCCTTTCAAATAAGCAATTTCCCCTCTCATCAGTATCCTCTTGACTGCTAAGCTCTCTCTTTTGTCCCTTACCTTGAATGGTGATCAGCAATGCATGACTGGCCAAGGGGCATCAGCTGTTAAGTCCAACCACAGGAGCCAGCTGGAACCACTGCAGAAGGGAAAGGTGGCTCCCCCAAGGCCCTATCTGCTTCATGGAGGAGAAGGAAGAAAAGGCAAAGCATGACAGCTTCATTTGCTTGCCTGTTTTGGCAAAGAGCATAGGATTTACCATCCCCCATATGAGGTTTACTTGGCATCCCCTCCCTGAAACGAACCAGGACTGAGTGTGCAGGTGCCAGGAATCCCACTGCCAAACAAGTTTCCACTCTGCAATCCTTGATGACACATTTTTGCTTATATCCTCAAGGATGAGGGTCAGTAGCCCTTCCCCTCTCTGCACGCCTCCTGTCCCATCCTCAAACAACTGCACTGCAACCAAGAAGCTTCTTCCTTGCAAAGCATGTTGTACCTTCTGGTCACATTTGTCTTGGGCTTCAACAAAGTGGCACATCCCTGGCAGCACCTACAGTCAGAGCACAAACTGAGTTAAAGACCAGTTAAGATCTTCAGACAGAATCAGAAGTGCCATAGCCAGAAAGGGGCAATTTTATTCTTCTAAAACACTTGGTTTCTCAATAGGAATATTTCCCCTGTGACACTTTAACATTGCTGTTTAATCTGGATGTGGGGAGAAGGCCTTTCCAGAGATTCTTCACTCATCCAATTCCATTCCAGAGCAAGAAACAGAGTCAAGGCTGAGAGTTTTTGTGAGACATCAGAAATTTGCAGTAGTCTGGCACATAAGCACCCATCTTACCACAAAACCAGAAGGCAATGCAGAGCACCTCTCCCCAACATCCAACCAATAGATTTCTTGGCTGTAACAACCTTCATGCAAGACCATTTAGGCATATAGCTGTCTCCAGTCTAGTCCTACACCACTGAGCAAACCCTCTCTGCAGCCAAATGAGCTACTTTGCCCACAAAGTTGGTCTTTAGCATAAAGTTTTATTAAATTAATTTTTTAAAAAATCTTGGAACAACTCCCTCTGCTGCAGCAATTTTAACCAGGGCAGTTCCCTTGCCTCCAGCAGGGATTTATCCTATTTTGAGGAAGCTGAAGCGTCAGAGAGGTGTGGAAATGAAGAGTGAGAGTGTGCTTTTCTGGGCTTTAGAATGTCTAACACCAAGGGCCTGAAAACATTAACAAAAGGACTGTACAGATTTGTACAAAGCCAGCAGAACAGGCTTCTGACCAGAGAACATCCGGGAGAAGACTTGGAGAAATAAAAATTATTTGGAGGCTACCAGAATGTGTACCCCATCTGAGACACGAGAAGTGATCTGCAGAAGTGCTGCGTACTCTGAGAGGCAAATGAGACCAGCAAGGACTCTGCTCTGAACATACCAAGAGTATGACCCTGCGGTCATACGCATTCCTTAAACTGGACAGCCCCATGAGTAAACGCTATTTCCACTTCTTGGTTTCTCCATGGTGTCTGTGTCACCCTCTCAGCTCAGCGTCATCATGAAGATTTATTTGCAGTGTTTACAAGCCAGAAGCATTTAAAACCTAAAAATTAGTAACTCTACCCACAGCCCAGAGTTTGTGGGGCATTCTGTGCTTACACAGTCCATCTATACCAACCCTGCACATCAGATAAAGAAACCTGGCACACGAGGCTTGCTCATACACTCAAGGGGACTCGCAGACAGTTGCCTAGGCAAACTTTAGTAGTTGACTTGATGCAATCCTAACACTTGATTAATGTTGAGGACTGTCTTTGATACTGCCCCAATAGGGTAAGCAAATGTTCTGAGCTCTGCCAAGCCACTGAGCTTCCTCAGTTCAAAGAGCTGAAGGCTTTCCCTGCATGTTCAACTATGTAGAACAGCACGATTTTCCTCAGAGTTTTACACCAGGAGCTAATTCTCATCACCAGTGTGTGATCTTGTTGTTTCTTCAAGGGCCAGACTCCCCTCTCTCACGAGTCTTAGAAGTTAAAGTTTTAACCAGAACCAACCTTGCTATTGTCAATACCAGCTACTACACAAACTTCAGTGGAATGCCCCACTTCAAGCATCTTTGAGAGGACGCACTTTTTAAAACGAAGAGTGCCAAAGCCCAGCAAAGCGAATGTGCACACTCACTTCAGTTCGAGCCTTTGTTTCAGACATTAAGATTTTACTTACTCAGGAAACACATTGCCTCTTCCATGGAAAGTTCTGCGTGTCTTTACTGGCGCTTTCACAAGACAGTTTCCAAAGGTTGATCTTCCAATTTACACCGATGTTAACTGCAATTACTTATCATTTATACTCTCATAAAGGCCACGGTACCACAGGCTACATAAAGTCAGAGAAGAGACCCTCCCCACTTCCTCCGGCTCCTCTCCCCAATAACACGGTGGGTTACAAACAAGGTGTTCCCTTCCATCAGGCATCAGGTGGAAGAAGTACAATCATGATCCTGCACCTCCCCAGCTTCCACTGACTTCAGTAGTTGTTTGCAATGTTCAGGTCAGAAAAAATGTTAGTCTTGTCCTTTAAGTCTATGCTCAGGTACATACTATAGCTTCCAGTTTCTTTAATCACCCCCTGAAGGCCCCTAGTTCAGACATAGACACTTCACTCTAAGAAACACTGGTATTTCAAAGATACTTTGCTGGGGGGGAACTACAGGAATACAAAGCATTTTTGTTTAGAAAACAAGAAAGGAGCACAAAGAGTTTAAGTAAAACAAAGCAGAAATTAATACAGTCTGTTATTTTTTGTGTGTGGTCACGTTTCTAAAGAAAAATGTTATCGGGACAATTATCTGAGCAACAATGACCTAACAAAGACATCACATATTATGCCATTTGCACAAATAATTACACATAATTTGGATATTAGCCTTCCTTCTCAAGGCATCACAAGGGAGTCTTCACTTTTTGAGCACATGAAACTCCCATTAACATTAATGAGAACTACTCACATATCCAGGATGGACAGTAGATCTCTTGAGAATCTCTGCATTCATCGTACCTTGTCTGAGGAAAGAACGGAAATGTAACAAAGGCAAACCCTAAATCAAGGAGGATTCAGCCACCGAACTGCCATGCCTGACTCACCATTTCTCATTACTTACGACTCCCAGATTTTCATACTGTAGTTTTTACTTTGGATGTTTCCAAATTTTGCGCCCACTACCAAATAGAGCACCGCAGCTAGCTGGTTTTGCAGCAGTTCCTGTTAGGGTTATGTCAATCATCATCACCATTCCTCTGCGGTGTTAGTGCCTTCAGAACTGACATATGCAAAGGAGAGCAGAAGCGCTAATGCTTTTCCACACAAGCATGGCAGCCATATCACACGGAGACAGTACTAGCAGATAGCTTAACCTTTCCTCCTCTGTCTCTTCAGCCCTGTCATAACAGTGGTGTACTGAACAAACTGCTGTTCTCACCTATGTCAGTGAGGAAAATGCGTTTCCATGGGCTATACAAGACTCATTACCGCTTATAATTCAGGAGCATCAAGAGAAGGAATGATGGTGGTGTCACTGTTGGAGCAGAGGAATGGACATCAGGGGCTCTGAGCTCTGTATCAGTTTTTGTGTTGGGAAGGAAACTTTTTTTGTTGGTGTCTCAACCTCTAAAACTACTTCTCAACCCCTCAGAGAAGGGCTGAGAAGGTAGGCAGTCTTTGTGAAGGGCATTTAAAAAGCAAAAGCGCTTGTTATCCTTGTGTCTACACTAGACCTTCTTTCATATCCCTTACGATGCCTCTCCAGTCCCTTGCTTTTATTTCACGCCCAAATCCCTGTGGCAGCAGCTCACATCAGTGAGGCTGATGGAGAGTGCTCTCTACCCAGCAAGTCCCGGAGTAAACTTTGTAGGGCTTAAGCAAATCAACAGAATTTCAATGGAAAGTGAGGCACTTCAGAGTTACTCTGCATTAAACAGTAGCATAAGCTACAGCCTAAACCTCACAAGCTATTATAAAATTATCACACTTAATTTTTCACTTTTATGAGTAGGTTCTGTGCTCAGTAGATAGAAACAGCACTGACTTCCATGCCTGCATCTCCCTGTCCAAAATTACTCCCTCCCTACCAATGCCTCCTGTGATGTGCAGCACAGTCCTTCACTTACATAAACTGCTAATCTAAATATATCACTTTCCATGGCCAACAACAGTTGATAAATTGTGTTCCCTTTATTTATACCATTCCACAGTCACTATGAGACTTGGTAAAGAGCTTTCTCCAGCGCAGAGTTAAGTCAGATTTAAGTTGCTTCAAAACACTGATTGAGCTTGCTGGTAGTTTATCGCTCGGAGGAAAACAAAATTGCGTAACCTAAGGAGATACTGCAGGAGGACACTCCAAAGTAGAAGAGAAACACTGTAGTAAAAGCGAGGCTAAGGAGATTTTTAACTTATCACAAAAGCAGAGCTTAGTTTTAAAAACACAAATTAAAAGATATTTCAGAAAAAAAAATGCTTCCAAGATCATGATGCCATATTAAATTCTTTCCCAAGCTCAATAAACTATGACTTATAAAACTTGTAAAATCTTTACTAGACTCTTGACAGCTCCACATGTGTCTGTGGCAAGAAGAATGGAACCTTTTGCTAAACATCTGCTAAATCTTGCATCTTGGCTAGAACGACCCTACCCGATAGCAACACACTGTCTAACGCTTGCCGACTGCGGTCTGGGACTGTGATGGAATCTGGCTTTCTTCATGAAAACACCAGGCTGCTTTGTCACGGTGCGTTATCATAGTCTGTATTTGCAGCAGCCATTTCCAGAAACATTGCATAATGGCACAGCTCTTAAGGCAGTCGCGCCTCAGCAGTGGTACATTGTTCGTCACGGGCTGAAATCCTACAGCTGCCAGCCATGTTTTCAAAGAGGATGCACACACGGCGTCTCCATTTGTACACGCTGCTCCGGAAGTTAGGAGTCCAGCAGCGTTGTTTGTGAGCAGTCAGGGTACAAATCTGGAGGAGAGCTTAAGAACAGCTGATAAGTTTAGTCAAAGACATTTCTGAGACCAGTTGGAGAAGCCAGAGCAAGTAAATTTCCTCACTTGTGTAATACATCTGAGAGATTCCTCTATGGAGAATACTTAACAATATTCTCTTATTCTACAGAACGGTGACTTCTGGTTTTCCAGGACAGATCAACATGTATATGTTAAGCAGTTCTACCCATATATAACCAAGTATTCTGAAAAACTAGTGAGTCCCATGTTTATAAGTTCACACTGTCCTGTCGTTACGTGGACACACAGAAGACACTCGAATAGGGACCGTATCCCCACACCTTTCGGAGGACTCACATCTGCTTCAGAAGTGTTTTGCAAAGGACAGAAACAAGGCGTTTGGCTAGCGGCAACTGAGGCCCGGACTAGCACAGCAATTAAACATTTCCTAGTGGATCCTCCAGGAAAGGTCTTTAAGAAGAATCTTTCCTTGACACAATTGGCATTTCCCTTATCCGAAGTCATCCTACGACTCTTGATAAACATCTGATACAAAAGAACCCAAGTGTCTTGTGTTAATACTAGCTGGAATAAGTTGCTAAACCAGTTCAAATCACGGAGTTTACAAACGCTTCACTTGCTTATGCTCGGAGATGCTTTTCAGCTTCCAGGAGCTCTAACGATTTTACATTGTCCTGCAGAGATGCAGAACAAAATCACTGTCGTCTTCACAGTCCGCTGAGTTTAGTTTCAAAGCACAAGTCTGTACAGTGCAAGGCACAGATCTGCTGAAGGGGAGCTTCGCCCATCTACACCCTTCAGACATGCTGGTCCATGATTTCGATGTTGAAAGAAGTTACACATCTACAGACCAGCTGAATTTCCCAGTCTCTGATAATGTGATCCCTCTAGCTCAGTTCTGCTTCCTACTCTGAGATGCTTTCAAACCTAAATATTTTTCTGAAGTCAGCTATGCCACAAGAAGCTTCCCACCTCTTGGGAGCATAACAGATAGCCAGAACAGCTTTTTGCCATTTGATACTGTTTAAAAAAATATTTTTTTCTTCCTGGCAGTCCCCCAATGCCATTTATAATAAATAGGCATTTCCCCCCATTGCACCTCTCCACAGCCATATTACTCTGGACTGCTTTTTGACAATCATTTCTTTCCCCCTGTTGTAAAGCCTTTTATTTTCTCAGGCTGCCCCTAACAACGGGGGAAAAAAAAAAAAAAAAGTCGCATCAACTGCAGCAGTTTACCTTGGAGTACAGCAATGCTCAAGATATCCCCTTCCAGCTTGCTCTTCAGCATGTGGTACACCATAAGGCATGAAATCCAGAAGCATTTCTCCCTGTATATCCCAAGAACTTTCTCTTACTGAGATGGGTTTTTTGAAACTGGTAGGTCATCTTGACAATCTACCCAAGCAGACCTTTCAGGAAGATGTGTACTATACCACCATGTCTATCCCCCGTACCTCCCTCCTCTCAGATGGCAAGAGGATAGAGAGACAAAAAGCATGTCTGCATTCTTCCAAGACAGAAAAAAAAAAAAGATCTCTCGCATCTAAAAAAGAAAATGCCATGGCGATCTGGGAACTCCAGCGCATTGGAAGATGAAAGATAAATCGTGTTATGTGAATGTTGCACATGTTGTTGTTATTAGCTCCAAGAGGAGGACCCCATTGTGCTAAATACTACACACACTCGAAATAACAGGCAGTTCCTGCCCCAGAGGCCTCATAACCCAAGATAAAAGCGGTATTGTTGTCCCCTTTTTATAAAGGGGAAATGGGACACCAGAAGATTCAGTGACTCGAACAAGTTACTCAGGGAAATGGCAGATCTGGGAACCGAACCCAGATCCAAGTCTCCGTCTCATATTAAATTCATACAACACTGCTCAAAACCACTAAGTTAAGCAAAGACATCTAAGCTTCAAACTGGTACCCATGATTATTTCCACTTATTTAATGAGGAAGCAAAATACTTGGTCTATTGTTCATTTCCCCGTTCATTTTAAGTTTCCTCAAAGATTCGTATTTAGGTATGACCATCAGACGCCACACAAAGAAATCATTTGTATTCACTTCACAGTCAATCCCTATGACACACTGAGTCCCTTCATAAGAGCAATACTGTAGCCCTACCTTTGTGTTTAATTTTGTAGGCCAGTGCAAAGGATTAATTTGAAAATATTTATGCCGTTTCTAAACATGGGACGTTACAATGGTCTGCAAGAGCTTCTGGGTGATGGAACACAGAAAAGAGGAGAAGTCTCAAAAATATCACAGATGAAAAAATAATGCAAAACAGCAATGCAACCACGTTGGATAGGTGGAGGAAGGGAAGTTGCTGCAGGAGGTATGGAGGCTAAGGAGAAAGATGGGAAGAATACCCAAAGGGCCATCAACAGCATCTTCAGGAAAAAGAGGAGAGCAGAGCAGAGCAGGCCTCTGAGCTGTGTAGGGCATGGGAAGCAAGGATACAAGTACTTGAAAGTTCTTGTGGATAATTTACATTCCGTAAGTCCCAGTTTAATTGTGTATTACCATGTAATTGCTGCCAAATGGGGAAAGAATCCCTCTCCGAAAGAGTCCAGATGAAAGGCTAAATTGTAAAGAATAACAGAGTACAGTGGGGCCAGGTGAATCAGGACAGCTCTGACGAGGGAATACAAAGGCTTCTGCTTCTGCATCACTATTTGAAAAGCAGGAGAGATCAAAAGCACAAACACAGGAGAGCACAAGCACAAATGCTGGTAGCGCACACGGAACTGAACTGGGACTACCCAGCACTTATGCACCAAGAAAGGAGAGCGTCCGAAAAAGGAGGCTTTGCTAAAGAGAAAGATGAGTCAAAGGTCTGGCTTACTAAAAGCAAATTACTCATCTATTTAAATTCAGGGAGCACTGACATCTATCTTTGAAACAGGCACTTTTAAAAAAAACATTACATGCAAGTGCTCATGGCAGCAGTGTTATGCTTCACAGGTGGTCACAACTTTGAAAAAAGTTATTGCAATCATTGGGAAAAGAATAAGAGCAATTATTATGTTTCCCAGGAACGTGACATTAAGAACAGAGATGCTCAAAATTTTCTGATCAATCAAGGCAGCACCTAAAACAACCCCAAATCCTAATGGTTATCCCAGCCAGTAGCTTCAAATTCCTCCTTCATTTCATAGTATGAAATAAGTTGTGAAATCGCACACTTAACGAGCTACCTGAATATTAGTCCTTCTACTATCTGAACCCAGATCAGTATTTCAAGTCTTGAAAATATTTTCTTCTCTTGGGAAATTAGAGACAAAAGTACTCTAAGGCTTAAAACAGAGTGAGGGGAGATACAAGTTCTTTGCAGGTACACAGAACAATATTAGAATTTCTAAGCCTAAAAATAATGTGAGAGCAAACCCTCTAATGTAGAGCAGCTGAAGAGAAGTATGCTGTGAAACTGCGACCTTTAGAAGAGTTAACCCTGGGCCTAATAGAAAAGCTGAGGTGGAAGAAGACATTTGCACAGCAATAAGGCTAGACAGGAAGATGCACCCTGGGGAACCATGAAGTTTGTGCAGGACAAAGGAAATTAAAACTCATAATGACGTTCAACCACTTCACAGTCTCTCCAAACTGGATGGCTCCACTAGGCTGGAAAACAGCCTTTCTCACAATCCAAGAGTTGCCTGAATTGCAGCAAGTTCTTCCAATTATTTGAAAGAAAATACTTGCAGACTGAATTCTATTCCCGTCCAACTGGCATTACGTACCTTCATGAGACAGAAATCAAATTTGATTAGTTCTCAATATGCGATCAGCGATTTGGTTTTGGCCATGTTTTAAGAGGACTAGTCATAAAAGGTCAGAAGTATAGGAGGAGGGAGCAGGCTTTTCCCAGCAGACCAACTGTTACTGCATTAACCTGGAGGTCACCATAGTGATCAGAGCAAGAAGCTAACCATGTTTGAGAAAACACTAGATTCAGCTCTTTAGAGAATTGATTTTTATTCGTCCCTCTGGAGCAGAGACTGGGAAGTGCCTCCCACTGCAACTCTTGAGACCTAGTGGAATAAGGGCCAACTAAACTGACATCGAAAACTGAGACTACACTGAACCTTTTGAAAGTGCATGTAAGTGAATTGCTCTTTTCACTGGGGGCATCAAGCCATTCTCCTAGCCCAACCGTGACCACCAAACTTTAAATCACCGAGTTCTATTTACTCCTATGGTCTCCGCTGTCTTGAAAGAGTGCATTTATTTCCTCATTTTTAGGAAGAAAAAAATACATAGGGCTACATAACAGTGCTAGACACTGTATTTGGCAAATTGGGAAGAATAAAACTATATTGGATTACTGAAGCTGTACAGGAAAATTTCCCTGTTAATGTCTGACATTTCAACTTGGTCAGTTCTGACAGCTTTCTGGCTTTCCAGTAAGAAACCCTGACACAAATATTTTCAAACACTACCTCAAGAAAATTAAGTTTGCAGAGCTTGTCTTTAGACAGGCCTTTTTATTTTATTAAAAAAACCCCAACCCAAACTCTAATATAGGTTTGGTTTCTCCTCCTCAAAGAATAGAACATTTTCTTGTTAAGTGGCTTAAAAGACTAGCACATATTTTTTTCCTGAGAAATTTCAAGTAACTCTAGAGAGTAGTTCTGGAAATGTCACTCTTCCTGTGCAAACTTCCATGCAGTATCAGCATCCCCACACAGTGATCTTAATCCTCCACTGAGTGAACGTGCACATGAAAATTATCAGACTTTTCTGCCAATAAGTTCCCTTTCTCCAGGGAACGCTGCACCAGCTCGAAGTCTGCCTTCATTGCTGCGTTACTTCAGTTATTATCTGGGTAGCAACATGTAATTCTTTCATTACTAAGTTTGAGAGAAGGATCACTCATCTGTCTCAATCTTGGTAATCTATCATCTAGTGTTTGGGAGGGGAAAAAAAAAAAAGAGAGAAACATTGTATTCTCTCAGGAAAAGTCAGATCTGGGACACTACTCTAGGAAAAAATAATTGGTCCCATTATTATCATTGTCTCTAGCTTTACACTTAAGGGAGAAATAAGTCTGAATAGCTGGTTACATCAGCAATGCAGATAGAGGAGAAATTCCCACAGTGTGAGCAAGTCTTCACACACTTAGAGAACGTGACCACACACAACACACATTACAGTGGAGAAGAACAAAGCAACCTCAGGAAGTGTCCCTGATTGTTTTCGGCTGATTAAGGACATATGCCAACAAGCCTCTAGTTGTTCGGGGAAGCTTCCCAACTTGGGTAGGTCAAATTTACATAACGCAATTAAAGATATCGAACTGTGTGAGTCTATGTAAAACCGGCATTCGGAACAATGTAAGGTGCAAGTTTAGGAGAGTTTTGTTGTTTCGGACCGGTTCACCCAAGGGACAGCTTTATCTTCCAAGTTAAAAGAGCAAGGGAGAGATTACAAGTCAGCTTAGCTAATGTAAATAAGCAATTTACATTAACGTCAGCCGTTCGTTTTGGAATAAAACACACCCAGGCTCCAAGCAGTAACAGCAGTTTTAGAAACCAGCATTAAGCTGACGTGAACATCAGGCCCTGGAACAAAGATTCTGCCTATTACTCTTTTCTAAAGTTACAAAGACCCAGAGCTTTCTGGATAAAATGAAGCTCCAAAAGCTGCACTGAAGTTAGCGGGAATTTGCCAGGATGCTGCTCTTTCCAGCAGAGCCACTGGAAGTGCCTGCACCAGGGGCTGAGCAGGAGCAACCATCAGCAGCCCCCAAAGGCTTCCACCGAGCTACACAGCGGGGTGAAACACGCTCTGCTCTGGGCACTGCTGACGCTGAGATGGCCTCAGAGCTCATCAACTGGAGAGGTTTTAACTCTGAATTAACCAGCTGCCAGCATCACCTTGGTGTTGGACCAGGAGTGCCAGGGGAGGCTTGGAGAACAGCTCCCCTACACAAGGACTGCTCACTTCTCCTTCCCCAAGTCAGCCAGCCTAATAAAAAGGTATTACGTTTCCTTACAAATCATTCAGACTTCTGCAGAGAAGCATTAAAACAAACCACAGCCGTTTTTAAAAAAAGATAAACTAAACATAGTACTTGGAGAAAAATGTAAGGCTTCCTGTAAATTAAACTGAACCTTTTTACATAATAGATCGCTCACAGCTATTTGTAAGGAAGTGACAAAGCTGCTGCAGATCTTAAGATATTGTAGCAAGGTTCACAGATGCGCTTATGTAAATATTTTCTGACAACTCAGCTGCTACCGAAAAACATTTTTGAAGTTATCAAAAAGAATTTAAAGTATTTTCCACTCTAATCATTAACTCTTTATTTGCAAAAAAGGTGCCGCCAGAACTGTTGAGCAAAACGATCCCTTCTACCAAAGGCAGAAGCCCAGACAGCAATGCTTTCGCACATGCCACCAAAATCCAAGCTCCAGCGCTGCTGACAGAGGACAGTCCACTACCAGCTTCTTGTCCCAAGCCAACAAGAAGCAAGTTTTTGCGTTCAGAGTGATCATGCTCCACCACCTGTGTTCAGCCCACGTGGCACGCCACACAAGAAGCACTCTTGGACTGTTAAGCTGGTTGGACAGCTAAGCCAGGACAGGCTGCCCAGTCAGCAGGCTGCCAGCTATACCAGTATGCCAACTGAGCCAACGCATGGTGGGACAGCAAGAGTCAGAGCCTGACCATGCTGGACTTTACCAATCTGAAAAAGCAGACGGAACGCTTTACCTCGAAGCCATTATCTATTCTTGGCATTGCAAGGCAGAAGTACTGCACGGCCTGACAGGGGTCTATCAGCATATGTGTTTTATCTGCCGTCACATACGCATTGCCATTTAGCTGCTGTTTCTTTTGGAGCTTATTTTTCTCTCCAGATATTTAAATTGCATAATTTTTTTTTTTTTTTTTTTACTGTTAAGCACATACAAAAAGACATCTATTAAGCGAAGACTATACAGATTAGAGACAATTAAGAGAAGCCCATTAATGGTTTGTTACCTTTCTATCAATCCTCCAGGAATTACTAGTGGACACACCAGATCCTATTAAGTTCTGTATTTGGGTCTCGGATTTGAGAAGACATGTCTACAGACAGCTCTCCCTACTGGGTACTTATCCAAGCCACCTCAAGCATGCAAGACATAAGATACTGCTGCTAAGGTCAGCAGGAATTCACATTACTAAAAGGAGCTTTGCTATAGCTCGCTTTCAGATGGTACAACTTGGTACTTGAGGCTTGATACCAGTTGCCCAGGTTTTGCCCAATTAGCACACCCTTTTGAGGGGGGCTAAGGGCAAAGGACAGGACAAACCCCCATTGCTAGGGAAGATCAGGTAAACTGCCAGGAGACTATATCTGAGGTACAGAAACTGCTTGACAGCTCCTCAACCATGTAATGCATTCCTCTTCTCAGAGCTGCACAGGGCAGATCTCACAGCAGAACAGATCTTCAGGGTAAGCTGCTTTCAGAGTTCAATGCCGCATAGCGCCAGGGATGCTTAGAGAAGTGTAAAAGACGACTGGACATATTTACAGCACCATCTCCTGACCAAAATACCCAATTAAAAAAATCATACATTACAGCAAAAAAAAAAAAATTGTCAGTTAAATCAATTTACCTTTTTTGGGTGCGCATTCACGTATCATCCCCATACAGATATTTCTGCAAGTGTTTGCTATTCTAATAGAATTAATTAATACCTCTTTTGTTGGTTCCTTTAATTATTTGATTTCCCTGTACGGGTGAGAAGAATTTGTAATACCATGCACTGCACCAACAGATCAGGCAGGTCACACGTCCTGGGGAGATGAAACAGATTCTTCCCTCCAAAAGAAAAGCCACATTTAAAGTCAGGGAATGGTCCATGCCGGAGCACACTCTCTCCTGACTATAAAAAGGACCGTAGGGAGTTTAACCCTACAAACACCCCCACAGGTTTTTCCTGTGTTGTCTGAACATGCACATATCAGTTTGAGTGTTCTGGCACTGCAGCTGTGACACTTATTTTCTACAAAGTTGTTCATGCTATAGAGCTTCAGTAGCAAACACCACAGTGGACATAACTCCAACTCTTTTGCCACACAGCTGAGATAAAATCTCGATGTTACTGAATTCCAGAACAAAATCATCACTGACTTCAGTGGCGCCTGAATTTCACCCTAGTTTTAAAGGGATCTCATTTTTGGCTGGCAAGATTTCAACCCTTCTTAATTCCCAGAAGCTCAGCCACAAATCCCTCTTCTCCTCCCACGCAGCTGCTCTGAAACTCCCCAAGCTCCTCTATGACAGCAGCCGAGCGGTCTTCCTTGGGAAGACACAGGGCTTTGCTTTGAGGACATCCCCACCTCCCAGACTATCTCCCAGTTCCAGAAAGCCAATCTGTAAAAATCTTCAAACTGATTAAGAACAGACACCCCTGTAAGCTTCCCCCTTCCCCCTCAAGCTCTGCACGTCACTGCCCACAATAACTCGTTCCTTCCCACTTTTCCCACACCACGGTCAAGGGAGCACAGACCTGGCACAGGCAGGACTGCTGAGCTACACATGCATGGCCCAGAGTCTGGGGCACAGCAAAGGACTCCAGGAGGCAAAGAACCTAGTGCTGGGCTCAGGAATCTGAAACAGTCCCATGAATTCACAGCACTGCGATCTAACTCAGAGCCTGACCCTCTCCCAGAGTTTGTTTTTAAAGAAAGTAGACATTAAAAACCGAAAAAAAACAAAATTGCAATGACAGGAACAAGATAAAGCAAGTAATGTGCAGCCAAAAATTAAGAATCTGCTTTTTGGTGTCCCCAAGTGTCTTCTAGATACAGAGCTTGTCCCAACCATCTGGCCATCAAACACAGAGACAAGACAGAAATGGCCTAACAGAGGGATAGATGTCAGAGGGCGACAAAGCAGCATTCAACAGGGCAAATAAAAGGATGAATGTAGCCTCCTGGGAAGCAAGAGTCGCTGTGATTGGGAGGAGAAAAGAATGAAAAAGCCAAGGGAGGTTTTCAGACTATGAGCTTACAAACACCAACATCCACCAAGCATCCACAGGCTCTGGCACGTGCATTTTAGGTTCCTTTGACAAAACCTGGCAGTCCCAGCAGAGCGAGCAACTGGTGTTCCAGGGGACATGGGCACAGTATTGTCAGCAGGAGCAACTGAGCCTCAGAAAGTGGCGTCACGTTTGGTTTAACACGGCTGAAACCCTGCACCGGTTACAGCGGTGGTCAGTTTGCTCAACTGGCAAACACAGCGTTAGCAGGTCGTGGAGGAGTTAAACCCTCACTCTGCACAGGCTCACGTGTGCTTCACGCTCGGCCACCCCACTGGCTGCGGAAACACTCCAATCCACGCCAGTCTTCAAGGGATGGGGGACTCTGCAGCTCAGTCTGGCAGAGAAATCAAAATTCCTGGGATTTTTATTTCTGGCCAGTCTCATTATTTTCTACTCATGATGCAGTAAAGCCTAGAGAGGTTTCAGTCAGAAACTGGAGCCACTATGCACTAAACACTCTTACACTCACATAGGAAAAGACAGCTCTTGACCCAAGCACTTTCCTTCCTAACATGAGACATCGTCAGAGAGAGACTCACAGAATCCTTCTCAAAGGCCAGAGACCCCTCAGGGAGAACCAGAGGCGATGGGGTGATTTGATAGTTAAAACACAGAGGCAGCACAAGCTGTAGGGCACAGGCGCCGACTCTTAACTGTTCTGTCCTGACCAGAATAGGGCTCCCAGGTCAATCCAGTGTTAAGCAATATACTCCAGTTGAGCACTGGCAGAACCTCTTCACCCTGCAAGCACCCAGGGCACCACCTCTTATATTACATCAAGGGCCATTCGCTGGCATGTCCTTGCTTCATTCTGAGCCATACGCAGGAGGAAAAGTAAGCAAGCTTCTACCTTTGGTGAATTTTCTGTACCTTCTGGGACTCCACAAAGAATCCCATCAGGCACTACTGATGTCCAGTCAGCTTGGGTCTGGCCACGTACTTGTACTAACCACATGCAAGAGCCCCACAGAACTTCTTTTACTAGCTTCTGCTTCACATGTGTTACCCATCCTAAGGCCCCCATCACAGCACTGCATTCAGCAGGGAGCTGCCATCACGCTCAACACACAACGGGACGGCAAAAGTCATTCTGTTTGAGGCAGAAAAACCATCTGCATTACAAAGCACTTCCAAAGACGGACCATGCAGCGGCTCCCAGGAGTGAGATGGGGCACCAGAGCACTCATGAGTCAGAACCACCTGTCCATAGCAGCAAGGGTGACAGTCCCCAGAGCCTTTCCTCAGCAACACCATAACCAGCTCCCCATGGCGTTATGCCCCAAGGTCACCACGGCAACAGAGAACAGAGTTGTCTCAGGAAGAGCCTGCCATAAAGCACAATCCAACATGTGGCCCCGCAAGCCCTGGGCTCTGCCTTGTGGCCAAGAAGGCCAATGGTATCTTGGGGTGCATTAAGAAGAATGTGGCCAGCAAGTTGAGGGAGCTTAACCTCTTCCTCTATTCTGCCCTAGCGAGGCCACATCTGGAGCACTGTGTCCAGTTCTGGGCTCTCCAGTTCAAGAGAGACAAGGAACTACTGGAGAGAGGGCTATAAAGACGCTGAGGGGACTGCAGCATCTCTCTTACAAGGAAAGGCTGAGAGACCTGGGGCTGTTTAGCCTGGAGAAGACTGAGAGGGGATATTATCAATGCTTATCAGTATCTCAAGAGTAGGTGTCGAGAGAATGAGGCCAAACTCTTTTCAGTGGTGCCCAGAGACAGGACAAGGGGCAACAGGCACAAACTGGAACACAGAAAGTTCCCTCTGACTATAAGGAAAAACTTCTTTACTTTGAGGGTGGCAGAGCACTGGAACAGGCTGCCCAGAGATGTTTGGAGTCACCTTCTCTGGAGATATTCAAAACCCACCTGGACGTGATCTTCTGAACCTGCTTTAGCAGGGAGGGTGGACTAAATTATCTCCAGAGGTCCCTTCCAACTCCCACCGTTCCGTGATTCCTAACCTGGCCCTGCCACCTCTGTTTCTCCAGTGGACAGTCCTGTAGTCCCATCCACAGAGTAGCCCTCTCTTGGGTCCCTGAGGTGCTTCCTACCTTCCCTGTTTGGCAGGATCTCAGCAGCTGTTCCACCACTGAGGAGGTGATTAGGCCCTTCCAGAACCCCTTGCAGGCTGCTGCCACTGATGTGCCCCACAAATGCGTTCTTCTTCATTTGCCAAAAACATCCAGGAGCTATAAAAAAGGAAAATGTCCTTCAATAGCTCCTGAAGTGACTTTTGCTCCCTTCCCTAAAAAGCTCCACCATAAATTAGGGCAGAGATGGGCTACTAAGGGAAGCTCCTTTGTCCCTGTTACAAGAGAAAAATAATTGTTGGCTTTCCATCAGCCAGCAGGAGCAACTGCTGCCGCGCCATGCCAAAAGAATTAGCACCTCTCTGTACTTCTTTGTGGACAGCTATGATCCGCTGTTCTCCAAGTCAGTGTTTCTTTATTATGGCATGTATCAAAAGAGCACCATTGTTTAGAATATGCTCCTTATTTCACATTGGAAAGGGAAAAATGATAGCAACACAAGGGCTCAAAGTTTGGAAGATGAAAAGGAAAACACAATAAAGACAGTCGTCTTTGAGCTTATGAGACTCTGACATGTCACAACTGTAAGCACTGAATCATCTCTCTGGTAAACCTTGTGAACCACTTCCACTTCAAAAATACAAATAAAGTGGTAGGTTTCTTTATGTTCTTGACAAAATCTGCAGTGCATGGCATTGAGCTGTCACATTATTTCCCTTACAGGTGACCTGGGAGGCGCTTTTAGAAAATTAATTTCTGTTTATTTCCATGTGTTTCTTTACAACAGATAAATAAAGCCTGAAGGGTCCTTCCCTCCCTCAAAATCTCCTTCTGTTCTCACTCACTGCCCTCAAACTACTGTATTTCTCAATAGTATCAGGAATGTTGAACGCAGTCTCATCCCTTCCTATTGCCCGGACTCACACACATACTGTGATGTTTCCCAGTCAAAACAAGCGCTAGGAACATCAAGCCTAAATGTACCTTTCCCCCAAGAATTTAAGAGAGACCAGCATTACGTCTGACTTACAAACTAAAAGGCCAGCCCTGATGTCTCCTGCCCAGCCACCTGCTGTAACAACTTGCAGAGCTGCTGCAGTTGCTCCCCCGCTGCACACTGGAAGGTTTCACCACACTGACCTGTAGGCAAAGCAACTACTGATGCATAATCCCACATATTCAGCTTTTCAACAGCCTGAGCTACCTCAGGTAGGGTACAAGACACCACATGACAAACCTACCAGCTTCCATTGACAGTGGCAGAGTCAGTACCTCGAAGATTCCTGCCTTTGCTTCCAAACAAGAGACATTTCAGATGTTTAAGCTTCAGCCAGAAAACACAGATCCATTAACCTACTGCAGCCAGCCCAACATCCAGAAATCAGAAATTTTGCAGCCTCTAGATTTCACCTGGAACTTCACTGTTTTTCTGTCCATGAGTAGGAGGTAGCATTGGCTGCCTTCTCTCCATCAGAAGGTTCAGAAAGACGAGCTCTGAATGCACAGACCATGTCACAGACCATCGCAATAGCCTGGCCTTCACTCTAGCGCAGCACACAGGACTTCCCCAAACCCCGCCCTTCTCCAAACCCAAGAGCATCAGATGAGCATATTCTGAGCCCCTTCAACAGGTTTCTAGAGGATGACATCCTGCCTTGATATTACAATTTCCGATGACAACTAATTCACTGTATTCCCCAGCAAAGGGTTCCAATGTTACTCACTCCTAAAGTGAAGGATGTGCCTTTTAACCCTGCATATTCCTATGTCAAGGAATCGGGTTGTATTGTGCCTTTCTTCACAATATCGAAGAGCTCTCTATTGTGACATATCTGCTCCCATGTAAGTAGGCGCAAAGTACAACCACCTTACAGGGTCCTCATTTGTTTGATTCGAAATCGCCCATCGGTGTCTTACCTGCTCTGAACCCACTGCAGTGCCCTCCTTAGGTGGTGAACACCAGCACTGGACAGCATCGCAGCAGGAACTAATCCAGTAATCCCATTCTGGACAAACCGCCACTGGCTGGTAGCCCTTTCCAAGCACTAAAAACGGGCAGCAAAGACCTCAGCCATTTAATCAGACCTTTGCTTCCATACACAAGAGCGAAGATGCAGTGGGGTTTGCTGGGTTGGCAGGAACACACGAATCCTGGGTCCTGGTCTCAGCTACTCTCAGAGATAAGTTATTAATCGGGAACAGCCAGCTCTCCCCAGTTTTGTGTTCAGGGGCAGCTGCTGTCTCTCATTATGGGTTTACCCTTGGCCTTATCAGTAATAAGTGGGGACCTTAGCAGCACAGGCCCCCTCGTCCCTCACGTACCACGAAGCAGAGGGCAGGGAGCTGCAGTGGAGAAGGGCCCCATTGCTGCTGGGTCACTAGCCCACGGCTGCCCGCAAAGCACGGCAGGACTCCCCCGGGTGACTGGCTGAAGGAGTTCTGAGAGCCAGAACAAAGCCCAGAGCACTAACTATCTAACTGGTAATTACTTTCTGGTGAAGACTGAAAAATGGGTCATTAAAACCATATTAAACTGTTTTCATTAATACAAAAACCTGATTTACATTTTTTTTTCCCACAGAGCCATTATGTTCCAAACGCGCTGCACGGATGATTTGTTTAATCACAACCACATGGAATAGCAATTTTAAGGGCCTGTGACAATCGCTTTTTTAACCAGGAAACCTGGTTTGCAATAATTGTCATGTTTTCTGTTAGCCACCCTTCCCACTGCCGTCATAAACCCGCTCCTTTCTAAACACTCTGCCTTCCTAGTTGCACATAAAAGCAGCACAATCCACTGATACAATTAATAACACTGAATATTTAGGTCAACGCCAGTTCTATTAATTTTATCTCTTAAAGACTCGCACATTTTCTAAACAAGTCTAGCCCTTTGGGGGGTTAAACTGTAATTTGCAGTCTGGTTGCGAGTCCCTATCACATAATAGATCAATTAGGTTGAACACTCCAGTATATTAATCTTATTCACACATAGTAAAGGCAAATATGGCTAATTGCTGTATTACAATATTGCCTACTTTTCCCAAATATGTATTAAGGAAAAGGGGAGTTTTTTACATTGAACTATCAAATAAAATTATCTTGATATCAAACTGACAGTGAAGATGAATGCCTGTATTAATCCATCTTATTTTTCCTAAATCAATATCCATTGGAAGATCTGTTTATCGTTACTAATGTGTTGGATCTGTAGAAGAGGCTTTCCCTTTCATATCAAGAACTCTGCATTTCCCCTTCTCTACCGTGGCATTCTACAAAACACAGCAGTATGATTTCTTTTGCCATATCTGTCAGCTTTATATTTAGGTTATGAATTAGTGGGTACGATTTCAACGACTCCGGAGAAATGCAGGTAGTGATCCCAGCCTATTTTCTGTGCCTCTCCCAGCAAACTAGCATGGCCAGAGGGCTTGTCTCTATGATGAAATTAATTGAATTCAGTTCTTAAAACTACCAAGTTAATCAAGATTGGCACAGCATCTAACTGGTCAGTGGAAACACGGAAAAGTCATGGTCAGCATTAAGCTTTCCCCAGGCAAGCCGAGGTGAGCCTGAGCAGGATTTGTCCTCATCTGCATTCACTAATTAGCAGGTACCAACTAATTCATCCATGGGCTTGTAATAAAATGGGGCAAAAAAAGCACTATGAGAAGTCACCTAGTCTGCCTGGAGGCAACACGAAAAATTAGTTCAGATGTGACTAAATATCCCAGCAGAGACCTACTTCCATTCCCTGTTCTGCTACTGATCTGCTGTGTGACCAAGCCACTTCCTCTCTTTCCCCACTGTGGCAATTTCCACCAGTCCATCTCATTTAGTTCCCGCTCAAGGCAGGAATTCCCCCTCCCACCCCTGTGGGCACCCACAGGAGCTGGTGCTCTAGGCATTGCTGCAGTCAGATGTTACACACACTATTGGTAGCGAAGTCAGGGCACAGATTAGGAGGATGGCTGTGCTTAGGGCTTCCTTAATGTTTTGCACATTTGGACCTTCCAGCAACAGCTCGCAAGCTGTGAATTTGTTAAAGTGGAAACCAGGCCAATAAAAATAAAGGCAAAAATCTAAATGCTTGGGCTGCTGCAACAGGAGTCTGGTATGAAATACCTGACAAAAACATAGAGATTAATTTGCCCATATAACAGACAGTAAATTCTCAAAAATATGTTACTTCAAAAGAAAAAAAAAAAAAGGTGCTATTTCCTCCACCCTGCCACAGCATGTGGAACAGCTTGGATCGCCAGATCATTCCACAGGACACTGCAGAAAACAGGTTCTTCAGCTTTTCTGTGAACACAAAAGTGTTTACGCGAAGCACCTACACACCCCAGAAGCCAGCCACCCCAAGGCAGCCTCTGCAGCACATGAAATATGTTGGTGTGTGATTAGTTATTCGGTTCCACATACATGCATGCTCCCATATAGAGGAAAGAGGCAGAGCCACGGAGGACGCAGGAGCCAGCAAGTTGATTTCCTGTCCTTGGCTGACAGCGTTGGTTTACTGCTTGCTGTTGGAAGCCTCCTTGCTTGGAAGCGTTTCCCAGACTTCTTGTGTCTCTTCTCTACAAGCTTCGGGAAGATTGGCTATTCTCAGGTGATCCGCAAAATAAAACATTCCATAATTGATTCTGCTGAGAGCTTATACAGCTGCATGCATTATAAATCATTATTATTTCTGCCTTGAAAAGCATTATTACACAGTCTGAGGCTACACTTTTTCTTTTCCATGGCTAGAACTGTTCCCAGCTAGAGCTGCTTCAAAGATGTAGCTGTTCCATAAGCAAATCTCATTTCTTAAGTGGATCAAAGGTCAAGAATACTGTGGGTTCCTCTTCTCAACCCATGGGGCTCCAATTTCAAATCCTCTCTAGAATTTTTCAACTGCCAAGTCTAAGGAATCCATGGCCAGAGACATCCAGATGTTTGCTATGAGAGATCCAGAATGCAAGTAACAACACAGGAGAATTTCCTATTTCCTTACAGCAGAATCAGATGATCTCTGCACTCAATTTACCAAAAGTCAATTATTTAGTTAAATCTGTCCCTGTTGTTTAGAAGAGTAATCACAGAAAAGAAAATCCGTCTCTCAGTTCTAGAAAAACTGTGCAAAGAACTGCTCTCCTTGATTGGACCAAACACTACAAATCAATAGTTTAATTATAACATACGGAGCCGGTGCTTGGATTAAACACTGGTAGAAGCATGACCAGCAATAGGATTGTCTTCATAGACCCAGACTCATTCCATTCAAAAGACCAACACTTAAGGGTGCCTGGAGACAGGAAAAATTCTCCAGGAGAATCTCCCAAAGTGATGTGTCTCCTGCTCCCCAGAGACACTCCCACCTGGCAACAGCACCCGAGAGCGCACAGTCAGTGCTCAGCAAGGAAGAAGAGCTGGAGGAAAAGGCTGAAGGAGCTGCAGCTGACTTAGTTCCATCACTGCCCAGGTGAAGCTCGGCCAGAATTACAGTTTCAGGCCAGAATACACGCCCTCGTCAAAGGACAACAGCATTCGGGGAACACCAAAGGCATTCCAGAGCCACGGCCACTGAAGTAAGTTTGCTTGTGCCACAAGCAAAGAAGTGGTAGGCTGCAGGCTTTTGCCTTGGCTGTATCCATTTATGTATATTTCATCTGTTTCCCTCTGAAATCTGGCATCTTCCGCCTGACCCAAGAAGCCCATTCGACAGTAATAAGTGTCAGTGAGCCCTGAATGCTGTGAACAGCCAGGTACGAGCACATCCAGCACGCCCCTAGTCCAGACCAACTCCAAGCAGAGGTTTACAAGCTGGCTACATCTGTTGGAAATTAACTGGGTTTGGGAACTGCAAATACAAGGTCTTTAAAATTATTTTTTGTGTGTGTGTGCTGTTACAATTAAATCGCTTTGATGAAAACTGTTACATTTGCAGGCCACTTGCTTATGACTTAATATCACCAGGTCTTTCCTGCTACTACAATGTTTTTTTTTCCAGGAAATGTAAGCATTAACAGGAAAGACACAGGCATGTGAATTGTTGCTACTGGACATTCAAATGACCGGTTTCCAAGATTTCTCTTTGTTCTGCAGAAGTTCTGCACTGCATATTATTTTTAAGGATGCAGCCAACCATCAACACAGCAGGACATAATTTTTAAAGACTCCAGAGGAGCTGAGCATGTCAATAACCCAGGAATCAAAAAAAGGCCCATATAGAATACACAGGACAGGGGGTGTGAAGTATTCTACAAAAGAAAAATTAACACTCAAAAAGGAAAGTTAAACTAACATAAGGGTTTGCAAGGAACTGTAAGAGTTAATGCTCTCTCCCTCCATTAAGCACATCAAGAGGGTTCTTTTCCTAATGAGTTAACCTCTTATTATTCAAGTTTAATGGGGACATATATTTGTTTAACCCTATAGCCTCAGGAATCAGAATTTCCTGGTGTTAATGATATGGCATATATACAGACTCTTGGCTAGCAAGGCAAAACTACAATTCCTGCAAATCTTGAAACGAGGAATCTCCAGCGAGCCTTGGCCTGCATGACAGAAGAAATACATCTGGAGGTTGTAACTGCCCATGGTTCCTGAAGTCCAAACCCTGCCCTCATTGCAGAGCAGTGGAGAAGCTTAGCACATATCTTACTTCTATAACTAGCTTGGACTTGTGTAAACTGAACAGGCACGATGCTGCCAGGAGAGAGCTGCACAAAGAGCAGGGCAACATTGTCCTTCCCTTGTCAGGAAAGGGAAGTGATCCAGACAGGTCACACACCAGTGCCGAAATTCCACCTGGGACCTCCTGTTTTAACTCAAACGCATGCACAGCATGCTCGGCTCCGCTAAAACCACCCTACCCCACTTTGGGGAGGCTTGCTGTTGTTTTGGGTTTTGCTTTTGAGAGAGAGTTGTTCAGTATCAAGCTTCTCAGTAAGAGCAGGACCCACACCGATCACAAGATCTCCAGCAACACCAGAGTGCTGCTTTAAGCAAGAAGGCAGCCCAGGGGATGGGAAGCCATTAATTATGTCACAAAGATCAGAGGATACTTGTGGTCTGTATCAGCTCTAACTTGGGACAGAGCTCCTCTCTACACACTCCAGAGCTACTTCACTTAACAGAACTCAACAAGAACAAGAGATGCAGGGGCTTAGGGATGAAGACTGTTACCCATCTCCTCCCATGACCTGTCGGATGCAATAGGACATATACCTTCTCCCATTCTTCAGGTTTTCTACTCTGGGCAGTACAGACACCCAACCCTTTGCATGGAGCTGGCTTTGTCCGAGGAGACAGGCAAAGTGCAGAGTTTCACATCCACCCATTGCTACCCTTGCAAACAAACCCCGTCTGACTCTCTATGCACCCTGTGTGGGCTGTGCTTCCAAGTACCTACAAAACAGAAGGCCCAGCAGAGGTAGGTGCTGCAGGTCTGTGTTTCTAAGGTGCTGGGGCAGGAAGCAGGATGTGCTGTCCTACAGCACGACTACCACCATCACACAGCCCACTCACCAGCAGATGGATATACCATCCCAACTGATATGTGGAAGGGCATGCACGTGAGACACACACCACAGTCCTAGTTGTGAAAGGGAAGTGAACACATTTAGTCCGTCAAATCGCTTCCTGACTTTTTGCGGATAAAAGCAGACACCCCGGTAAACACAAATATCCTCAGAACTAAAGTTACCCTGGTTGTTCATTTGTCTGTTTGATGACCGTGCAAGCCCAGAAGAGCAAAAATCCCATGACAGTAACACAACAGATACGTTAATATGCCAAGGGATAGATAAAACAGCAAACTGTAGCAGTTCCCTCAGAAGCGATCTCCTAACACCAGCCCCTGATGCCAGTTACTGCTATCCCAACAGAGAAACATGAAGTCACAATTTGAGAGTGGAGGCAGACATGCAATAAATATCCTTTTTGTTTCATGATGCAAGTCACTGCTTAAAGAACAAGACTTGTCTTTGGTAGTGTCACTGGTTCAGCATCTCCCCTTCACCTTAATTCTCCGCTAGATCTGGGCACTCAAAAGGAAGGAGGTTACTTGCAGCAACACAGTGGTTATCAGGAGACCAGATTTCCAGTTCATAATACAACATCCTGAAATGACAGCAAAGGAGAATGAGTTGATACTAAACCAGGAGATCAGATCCAATTGCCTCCAGTACACAACACATGAACTCTGACCTCCTCTGGATCAGGGACGCAGTTGTACTTAACTCTCTGGAAGCTAAAATACACCCTGAAGTTGTGCCCTTCTCTGCCATTTTAGGTTGCAGACAGGATCACCCAGGAAAGCCAACCAGAACACACTTTGCACTCAAACTTTGTTTCCCTTCCAATAGATGAAAGGTGCGCACACAAGCCCCTTTTAACCAAATCATAGAGATGTTCCTGGGTCTAGAAAGGTGAGACTCCTCCAGAGTCCCACCAGCAAGACAGCAGAGCTGCAGGTCCAGTAGCCACCTCCTTGGGACAAGAAGCCACTGTACTTCCACCCAGTTACAGATCAGCTGAGCCTGCCATCACCCACCTATTTCCATACTGTTTATTGCAATGGATGGATAAATATATAAATAATTAATAGCAAGTAAGAGGATGATTTGCACTTCTGTAGGGCCCTTCCTCCAAGGAGCTCATTAACAGCACAACAACCTTGCAAGAGCCATTGTTCTTCCGCTTCACAGATAGGGCATTCCGCCATGTCCAGCAGTAGAGTCTCCTCCAAGAGCCCTGGAATAACCTACCAGCGAGGAAAGGCCGGTGCTGAGCGCCCATGCTCTCTCCATCGGGCTGCACTTCACTTAGGGGAAATAATGCCGACAGCACAGACTGCGTTCCCAACCACCTTAAGAGCAACGATTTCCTTTAACGCCCTCCTCTCGTGAGAGAAGCGGGTTCCTTTTTGTAGCGCAATGCTGTGAAGAGACAAGATTTTTGGGGTGGCAGGCAAAGTTAAGCAGGAGGGGAAAGGGGTTATTTCTAAATAACCATATAGCCATGCATGGCTTGTGAACCATGGTTAATTTAATACCCACACGTGCTCATTAGAGCTATTCATGCGCCCACTGCAATCAGCTTGTTTACACACTTATCAATGACAACTTCCAGATTATTACTTTAATTAAGAAAACCCCTTCATTCGCTGGGATTATATTACCGAAACATTTTCTTTTCCACCGGGGGAAAACTAGCACTTACAGGAAGACAACAAGCTAGTCAGCACAGCTGCCAGTTGCTACGTGGAGTTCATGCTTGGGGGAGAAAGAGACACCGGGAACCAATGCCAAACGCCTCCACCACAAAGAGCAGAAGACAGGACAGTGGTGAGCCAGGACAGGCCAGTTGTTGGTTATACAGCCCGCAGTCAGTGCCCAGTACACTTCACAGCAAATCCTGGGGAGCTCACTCGCTTCTGAAGGAACATCCTGTCAGGAGAGAACCCACGGCATCTTTATACCAGTCCCTGGAGCTGCTGGGCAGTGACCCCCCCGGGTCTGGCCAGGTCCCTTCACCAGGGACACGCTCCCAGCCCCACAGGGCCAGGTCCATACACAGACCACGCGACCTACAGAAGCACCTTGCTCCCACCAGCCCCACAGAAGTTCTTATGGGACAACAGACCCTCAAAACCCATTACAGATGCTCCCCAGAGGCCTTGGCTCAGGAGACAGCCCTTCAGTAACACCAACAGCATCAGGGTTGGGAGGAAGCCAGCCGGGAGCCGTCAGTGCCCAGCACCAACCAGTGCTGCTTGCTCCGGCCCCGCACAAACACCTCGGCACCATCTGGTGACCTGCTGGTGGATCAAAGTTGGATACGAGTTGACCTGATTTTAATCGCAGTAATAATTCCTTGCAGATCTCATTAGACACCAAGTTCACAACAAAACTGCCTGCAAGTCAAAATTACCACCCGATGATCTTCAGTTCCAGCCGGAGCAGGACTCAGCTGCAAACGAACAGCTGATTAACAACTGGTTAACTCCACCAGCACTTCAGAACATCCTCAAACACTATCTCTCAGTGGCAAGACATGTGACACTATTTCCCAGGAGGGGATTTTAACACTGTTACCAATTTATAGAGCTAAAAACACTGTGTTAATAAAACATGTAGTTGAAATTTACCCTTCTTTTCATACATAAAACTTTTGCACTGCCTGTCCTAAATATTTTTTGTATTCTACAGCTATAACTGTTTTCCCAAACATGTTTTAAACTGACACATAAATCAGTGTATTTCTTTAACGGCTATTTCTGTAAAGGCAGTCAAGTTAATCTAGGTTATGGCATCTGACTACGGAGTATCCTACAGATTGCTTTTATATATTTGCCAAATACTTTCCAAAATGCTGCATGGAGTAAGTAATAGATAAAGAACATAAATGCTGAAAAACACTAAAAATAATATTTGTCTATTTTTTCCAGCTCACCAATTCTTCTCTGTGCTTTTTTTTTTTTTTCCCATGCATAGTTCCAATTTTCCAGCATTCATCTCAAAATGCATTTTCCCCCCTTCTTTAAAATGAAAACCTCAGGTAGTGCCACAGAGGAGATTCTCTCGCACTCTCAGGAGACCATAGTAACAGGTTGTTGAAAAAGAGAACCTTACACAAATTGGTGTGAACAAGAGGTGCCCAGCTCTCAGAGCAGGCACCGCACGGTCTGGGTACGAGCAGGAATACTCCAGCCAGCCACCACTGCCTCTTTGCTCCGATTTTCCTCTACATTATCCAAGGTTTGTTCTACAAGCTAAAAGACAGAACAAGCCACATCATTTACTCCATCTCCCCCCCTTTCATTTCAAAGCTGCGCTCATCTCTAGTGCTGATGTGAAAGTCGAACTACCTGGGCAAATGGCACGTGCTGCTGCTCCAAACCACAACAGCCTGGGTTCAGTAGTAAAACATCTGATTTTAGCAAGCCTTTATTTCTCTCCACACAGAGTCACTGCTCCAAAGCATTCACATCCCGAGGGAGCAAGGCAGCGCACTCAGAGCATCTATTTCTGGAGCAAATGACTTTATATTAGTAAGAATCACATCCACTCTCTGTACAACCAAGCCCTGGCAAAACCCCTTTCCAGGTTACTACTAGTAGGTGCCAGCGTAAATTGTGAATACACGTCTACACGAATAATTCAGGAGAAGAGGAGATCCTGAAGAAGCCCACCAGAGATAACAGGTCTGTTGCAAGGCCCAGAGCAGATGCAGTGCTGCCTTTCAGAGCCAGATCTGACTTCAGGAAGTGTCCTAGACCTATTAGCAATAGCCCGTGACTCACACAGACATTCGAATAAAGATATTTTCATTCCAAGGCCCTGCCTCTATGCACCCATTCCTGGCATCAAGGCTTTGCGCTGTACATACAATGACACACATGTCCCCAGGTTAAAGAGCGTTGAGGAGGGGTGGGAGATCTGTGAAGCCTTCTCCTCTCTGCAGGGCAGGAGCTTTGCACTGAAGGTCAGCTGGCTGCTCTGGCACGTGCTGCTGAGAGGGCTGGCAGCCAGCTCTCCTCCTGCCAAGCTGCTGTTCCTGCAGAAAAAGGCAAGAGCTTTGCAGAAAGACAACATGCACTTGTTGGTATCTTATACCTCCAGAGTCCTCGGCAGGTACAGAATTTAAGCAGCATCTGAAAACTTCTCAATTCTTTGCCTGCCTGGTGGGAGGGGAGGGTTGTCATGACCAAGTTACAGGAGTCCTTTGATAGAAAAGTCGTTTGAGGAGGTCACTAACACACAGAAAGTAGCCCAGGATCTGTAATTCTGGTACTATAGCTTGGAAAAGGTAAAGAAACACCAGTCTGAAGACCCTGATGGGGAGTACAAAACAAAACATAAATATAACCCATGTTCCACAACAGAACTGCCCAGAACTGCCTCTGCTGATCCAGCCTGCTTCTCCCACTGCCAGTGGGAGCTCTGCCACCCAGTTGGATGGGATTAGAGCACAGCTCTAGAAAACTAGCTCAAGTGGAAACCACAGAACATGCACTGCAACTGGAGCTACAAGGCAGAAATAGAAAGCTATGGGCCAAATTCTGTCACCTTTATGCAAGTGTCCTTCCTCCACCTCAGTCAAGCACAATCCTGGCCACTACAACGGCCCATTTGCTGCCTAGCAGATTCTTGGTCCTTGACGCTGGATACCCGGGGTTTACAAGCCATGTTTAGACATAAATAGAGATCAGTCTCTAGGCAGAATCACACAAGGGCCGACCAAGCAAGAATGACAGGGTGTACTAGGAGGAGTGAACCAGCAGGAGACTGAACCAGTGCTGGCACAGCAACTAGCACCAGTGCCAAATGCAGTGGGAAGACTAAGACCCAGGGAGCTCCCCCAGCATGAGAAAGGTTAGATGCTCTGGGCACTTGCAGTGCCCCAGATGTCAGAGCGGATCAGTGCCGGGGGTAGCAGGGGTGCTGCGATCCTGAGGTAGGACTGGATAACAATGCAGGGCACAGACCGAGCAAGGGCTGGTCATTAAAGCTTGAATAGGCAGAAAGGAAAAGGAATCTCCTAATCATTTCCTTTAGCCATCTCAGCTCCCCTCCCATCCTCTCCCCCCTCCTGGCCTTTTGAAGATGCTTGCTAATAAGTGTTAACGAGTTGCCTGACAAAGGAGGAGGGGGAGGGGGAAGACAGTAGTGAGGAAGAAAAGGGACCAGACAGAGGTCTGTGAATGCCATGGTGGATTCTGGATGTAAAGGATCGTCGGGACAGGACCCCCACCCCTGGGAGGCTCATTTCAAGAGCTGACCTCTCTGACTGAACTTTTTTTACTTTTTTTCATTTATTCCATTTTTTTTTTCCACACACGAGTCTCCTTTCCTTTCTTCCAGTCCATCTGAGCCATGCCTGCAGCTCACACACACCAGCTCACCACTGTGTCAGTGCTGCCACCTTCTCCAATTCCACCACTTGTTTACACTCTCCCCCTCCATTTCAGACCTCTGTGATGTGAGCCAGGACACAGCTGCACACACTAAAACACCCTGGGCTGCCCCCTTTGCCCTGCCCTTTCTGCCAGCCACAAGAAGAACACAACTCTTCCACAGCCCAGGCAAAGGACTCACACAATACTCTGCATTTTCCAACCATCTCTACAGCAGCTGCTCTTTCCACCGTGGAGAGTTCACCACCTTTGTCAGATTTACCCCTTGCAGCCTTAAATGCTGGTATTCCCATTCTCCACTCACTCTTTCACTTGGAGGGGTTGTACCTCCCACCAGAGCTTCCATCTGGACACAGGATGCTGCTGTTCCTCTGCCCCTCTGGGAATCATTCATTTGCCCAGCATTTCATATCACTTTTGAGCTGGACCAGCAACTACAGAAGGCTGTAAGAGAACAGAGAATCAGGCCCAGCATCTTTTCCCATGAAATGGATCATCTCAGCCAGCTTCCAGCACAGCTCCATCACCCAAGCTGACCAGTCTGCCTCCTGAGTTGGGAACTGCAGCACCAGAAGATGATGCTGCATAGCCTGAGAACCACAACCACCTTAAAGAAGGGAGCTCTTCATTGCAAAGCATCATCTCAGCCCTCTCAGAAGCACCACCAGGACTCCAAAGCGCAAAGCAGATTTTGCCTCACCCAAGTCTGTAACAACAGCCTGAAACACAACTCCTCACAGTGCAAGCCCCCAAGCAGCAGAGCTGCCTCTCCAGTCAGCCCTTCTGCTGAGGCACTCTTTTATACAGCCCCTGCCCAAAACAACCAGTTCATTTCTCCCAGCTGGCCCATCTCCACTCTCCTACAAATCACGACCTGCTGCACAAGCCCACCTCTAGCTGGTACCAAGGGGCTGATTAACTCCTTCCCTACCAGCCACTATCTAGTTTATGACAGCTCCCAATGTGCATTTCGTCTTCCCAATGCCTCCAAGATGGAAAAGGTCTCTCCCTGCCATAAACATGTATGGGGTCCTACCTACAGAAGAAGGTCATGTGGCTGTTCACTTCATCTGGAAAATCACTGCCGTCATTTATATTCCTAAACGCAGATCTGAGCTTCCAAACACATGAAGTGGTTCAACTTGAAATCTCAGCCCTGAGGAATCTCCCCCACCTGCAACTGTCCCTACTGACTGCAGACCTCTCCCCATTTCCCGGGCCAGCAGAGAGAAGGTGAAGCCAGACTCACCCCTGCTATTATGCGATTAGGAGATATTGGTGCCAGCTGAATCCAACTTCAATAGAGTTACAGAGTAAATGAATTTGACCCATAATTCTGTTTCCCACAAAGTACAGCTGAGACCCTCAACATATGGATATTTCTTAAGGAAGTGATTTTCTGAGAACAATAGTGAACTTGAGGAGACTGACAATGCCTCTTTAGCGGTTTGGCTGGTAGAAGAAGGTTATCAAGTTGTCCCAGGGAAAAAAATAAAAAAGGGAACTCTGAACTATACATGCAATTCTTGAATTGCCAGAAAACCATTGATTTAGTATCTAATTAGATCATTGTGTTTTTACTCATTCATGCTCAATTCATCAAGAAAAGCGGTTCATTAATCTAAAGAACTAGGCATAAAATTTATATAACGACTACTCTGTTTTATTGCCAAAGCCTACTGTATTATACTTCAGTTTTATGTGCACTATAATAAAAAGCATGTGTGAACGCTCATATTTTAAAACAGTTGTGCATATCCGTGTGGTTTGAGTTAATGGTTTTTGAAAACATAGTCTCCACACGATGCTATCTGAAAATAGAATCTGCCTATGATAAAACTTTAACTCTTGAGATGTGGCGTAACAGCATTTTGTGATAAAAGGAAATCCATTTTTGGAAAAGGCACTTCAGCCATGAGCTCCAAAAATATTTTTTAAAAATAAAACTTCTAGAGATGCAAAGTAAGGACCAATCCACTGCAGTACAAAACAACCTCACCTCCACCAAGGAGGAGAAATATCTTAGACACAACAGCATGGCGGGGGGGGGGGGGAACAGGCAAACACAGCCAGGTTGAAAGGATAGAGTGGGTACATCAATAATTAATCCTTATCTCTTACCCAAGAAGGGAAAACAAAATATATTTCAGCCCAGGTACAGGTTAGCGCTATTATATGGTTGCATGTGAGTGCTATATACTGGGAGACTGGAAACATGCTTTTGGCAAATGGGAGAATTAATCTCTATATTCTTCATATACAATGAAGTCTGCAGTGGCAGGAGGATTATGAAACAAGCATTTGTTCCCGTTTAACTGAGCCTATTTATCAATAGTAAATATCAGCAGCAGAGATAAGAATAATAATATTCAGTTTGTATTTTTCAGGACACCCTCAGAGGACAAGACCTCCTGCAAATAATGAAAAGAAGAAGAAGGTAAAAGAAGCTCTAAATATTTGTGCAACGTAACACTCCCATTACTTATGTGCTGAAGAACAGCACTTAGGTCAAATGATGGGTATGAGTTTAATCATTTCTATTTCCATATTTTTTAGACTAGCTCTGTGTACTTCCAGGATGCACTTACGCAAGAAGCAGCATGTTTACAACGCTCGGTGTCTGTCATATAAATAGAAGTGATAGCCCATCTTCATTTGCTTCACTGCTAACAGGTGCTACCATCTCTAGTCTTCACCAAAGGTCAAGCACAGCTTTCTTACAAATACTGAGCTCTGCCATGCTAACAGACTTAAGTGCAAATTTTTTTTTCTGCTAAGGGAGAAGTCCGTTTAACAATCAATGTCCAATTACACACACATACTAAGTAACCTATGGCCAGAATGAATGGTGATGTCAAAAACACTGGTGTAAGTCCCCTGGCTTTCCTGAAGTTAAACCAGGATGCTTTTGGGCCATTTGCCAAGGAAGTCAGCGCTCTTCTTGGGTGACTGATTTTCAGTGACCATTCCTAAGTAGTTGTCATACGCCGAGGTTGCTCACCCTGCCCTCCAGGGACAAGCAGCCTGCTTGAACTAGTATTTGTGTCCAAGAAGTGGGAGCCTGACTCTTGTCCTCCTGCCCTGGGGTGCAGAACCGGTGCCGAATCACCACCCTGATGAGCTTGGTTGGTTGTAGCACCTAGACATTGTAGTCATGGAGGTTCTTGAGCCAGGCCTCTGCTTCTCAACTCTCTTTCTATGTAAAAGAAAAAAATCTTGCAATTAAGGACCAGAACCTGGAGATTCCCCTTCCCAGGAGATACTCCTGGGCTTCTGAGCCCACATTGGATCACACTTTGAGGCTCCGGCAATATTTAGAGGTATTACATTAACGAACTTCTTAGCAAACCATCCACGGCTCGGTGACGGAGACTCCAGCCCCTGGTGACATTTTGTCAAAGCTTCAGTATGTTTCAAGTGAGTCAAAACGACACTCGGCCACACGAAACAGAGTCATCTTCAGAACGTTTCTGGGTAGTCACAAAAGAAATAGGTAGGACCATACCTCTTTTTTTTTTTTTCTTTCCCCAACTGTTAGACTTTGTTATTCCACCCAAACAGCTGCTAAAAGGAACTCGAGGTTTCATATGAGAAGAGCAGCACAGAAAGTGGATTACAGCCACTGGAAGAATGGGGATCTCGTGAAAAATAAGTGTATGATTCCCCCTGTGACCAGACTTGAGAAGTCCAGCAAAGCCTGGAAACCCTTCTGTCATGGCTGGTTATCTTTGCTCCATAATATGTGCCCCAAAACATGTTCCTCTTTTGGGAAAACGGGAAATCTTTACTCCTAAATCAACCTAAGGCAATATCTCATGACACAGCCAAGCAAGCCCAGCTCTCCACCTTCCACAGGGCATTCAGAGCAACAGATTAACACACCGGTGGTGTGTCTGCAGCAAGAGGCAGACAGACACACTTCCTCCTGTCCTCTCTCCTCAGACAAGATTACTAGCTGAGACTCAGCACCATGTTACGTTAACTCTTCCTGACCAAGGCTGTCCTGGGTTTAACGGGCTCAGATCAGGCAGCAGGAGCTGGGGCTGCTGCAACATGCCCTGACAGATATAGCCAGTATCTAATGAAGAAGGCAGTCCATACCAGACCTGCATTCACTGGACTGGAGCTTCCAAAGTGGCAATGGAGAAGTGATAATACCTTCACCTGAAGGTGATTCCCACTTGGGCTCACAGTAAAACATCACATAATGAAAACAATGGCTCTGATGTTGTTTCCATTCGCAACCTCCCCGGTTAAATCCTGCTCTTACGGTTGTTGCTCACAATTACGATACCAATGATCGGTGGGCGTGCGTTTCAGCCAACGCACTGCAACATGAGAAGATTCACTGTTCACAGAGCGCTATTTTGCAGTGAGCTTGGAGACCTGTTTCACAGCACACTGCATCATACCTGAGCAGCACAAATAAGCTCCACCAAACACCTGGGTTTGTCTTGGTTGATATGTCTACTCAGCAAAACAGGGACCATCAGGGAGATTTAAAGCATATCTATAAAACTAAGCGTACATCTAAGAGCTTTACTGAATACACGTCCCTTGCAGCCTTGTGGTAATCATGTATGTATCTTTGCAGAAACAAAATGTTAATGAGTATTCGTCAGAATCCTTTTTGCTTCACATTAAAAATACTCTTTGTGCAAGTGTTCCCAGGAGAACAAGGAAGAGACGATGGAGATTTCACAGCTCTCTGAAGGCTTTTATACAGCATTCATCCTATTTTGTCCAACTCAATAGCAGCTTCTGCTTCAACCGCAAGTATACGTCACCATCACCACTACCCCCTAAAAAGGGAGATATGGATTCACGCTAAAAACGACTGTGATGAAGACAAAGTTGGCTGAGTATCTTCATGTGAAAGAGAGGCAGAATAGACTGACTGAAGATTGTAAAAGAGAAACAGTGGGTGACCAACAGTACAGGCACAGAATAAGAGCAGAAAGCCAAAGCCATGCCCATTTAAATAAGCCTACGACGATCTCAGACGGAGATTGCTTTTGGATGGGGACTGGCTGGACAGGCTTAGAGTGGGAAGAAAAAACAGACTCTTGATGTTTCACTTACTGCAGTGTCCAGGAGCTGGTGCATCTTCTTGGTGAAGACAGAGACTCACAACAAAGTAATTCTGTTTCCCCTCTTACAAACAAACGATCTACATGCCCTGAATTTTGATTCAAAACCACTTGATTCATGAGCAGTGAGGCTCCAGAGCAGGCAGCCAGAGCGGCTGCTTTCCCTCAGGGAGCAGAATTGACTTTATGACTGAAGTTAAATTCTCTGAGGCCAAAGAAAGTCTGCATCTGGACTTCAGGTTCATGCTCACACTTCAACAGGTTTCAATGTAAATCAAAGAACATATGGTGTCCTTGACTCCAGTGAGTCAGGTTTTACTAGATGGTCAGTAGTGTGACACCATCCCTCGGCGCTCAGCCACATCCTGGGGCTTTTCAGCTCTTCTCAGACATTTGGGTCCCATAAACAAACAGCAACGTTTGTTAGCACTGACTGTGGAGGCTCCCTGGGGAACGCCCTCCACCACCCTTCCCACGGTGGGCACCCTGCACCTTCCAGCTCCCACAGCCAGCAAGCCTTGAGTTTCAGGCTTTGGGCTTGAATTAACGGCCATGACTTCACCCTGATTCTTCTATGAACAGTCACTTGGGGAAACGCACCGCCAGAGCAAACGCTTCTCCAAATATTCCAAGGGCTTTGCAGCATCTCTTGACAAGCATCAAAACCAGGCAAGTTTGGAAGTCAAACGGTGCCCTCAGGAAGAGTGGCCGTTTTGCTGTGATAACGCCACGCAGGGTCCCTCCACACTGCCTTTCATGCAGCCTTAGCGGTGAAGCAGGACAAGGATTCCTATTATTAGCAGCTCTCCAAAGTACAGGAGACAAATTATTGCCTGTTAATGATTATTAATGAGGAGAGTATTTTGTACTCGTAAGAGTTTTGTTTACAATCTTGCATTGCAAAAGGATTTTGAATAATCTCTCAGCCAAAGGAGCAGACACAGGTACTAATGAGGCACCAAAAAGCACTTGTTTGAACCAGGCACAGCGCAGACCCTACAGGCTGTCACCACAGCACGGTGCGAGCGAAGCCACCAACCCACTTTGTACGGACCTGCTTTTCCAACACGAGGAGCCTGGGCAGTTCGAGGGCAGCCACCACTGGAGGGATTTAGCAGTGCTCTTGTATGGTGTTTTACGTCACTCCCCAAAGCCAGGGCTCAGACTTCCCAGGCCTGTCTCCTAACTGCGGGAGCGCGGTGCCCTCCCGAGCCCTCCCCACCCCTCTCTCAATGCCCTAAACTGACTGACTGAATTAGATTTGTGGAGTGAATCCAGTTGCTTTTGATCGCTATTCAAGGTGCCATCAAGGGATCTTAATAGGTAGTATCTTAGCAAACGCTTTAAGGCCTGAAACCGTCATTAAAGAAACTCCTGATTCTCACACTTGTCTGAAAGAATAGAGGAGCAAGCTGGCTTCAAATGCCAATTGACAGATGGGAAGACATATGGACTATAGGATTGCTGATCTAAGGAGTCAGAGCCATGGTCAGGCTGAGGAAACATACATCTTTATTTTGATGTTGACCTCAAAGGGAAGAAGTCTGAGCCAACAGAAAGGGGAAAGGGCAGAAAATATCACAAGTCTGAGGCCAGGATTGCTTTGAACTGGAGGACAAATATACTAAACGGTACCGAGTTGACAAAAAGGCTTCCTGACACTCCGTGTCTACACATTTAGCAGTCTGACCCATATAGCTGCTTGATGCATTTTCAGTAACAAGCCGAGTGAGGATCAGTAATGCTGATGCAATCTCTTGTGGCACCCAAGAAGTTTGTCATTTCTTCCAGAGCCAGCTATTCATGGAGCTCCGGCATGGAGTCGGACGGAGGCACATGGGGGCACTTTGGGTTAAAGCCCCCCTGATCGTTCTGCCAGTTTTTGGAGGGGCTACAAAAGCCCAGGATCACCCCAAGCCACAGGTCAGTGGATCCCTGCAGATCATTTCTCCTTGAGTCCCGTATCTGTTTCTGTGCTGGCTCTGTATGGAAAAAAGTATGACCCCGGCTCAACTCGTTAACATTGCACAGAGCATTGTCTATAAAACTCCCCCTGGAACACCTAACTGTATTCCTTTCCAGCGCTGAAAAAATGCTCAGGACAAAGTTTAGACATTTGGAGCCTTCTGCTGAATGTAAATGGCTCTGCGAGAAATCCTTGAAACAAACGAAGGGACAGATATCCTATTTTCTTCCCAGAAAAAAAGCAGGGCCCTCTAGTTCACTGTCTTTCTTCATGTTGTCTTTTTATCACAAGTGTGCACTGATGAAACTACTTTAATGCGGTCTGTTCCAAGAGATTAAATTGAATGTCTGTGTAGAGTTTCAGGGCTCAGCAGCATGGGATGGCAGCTTCGTTTCACATCTCCAGGACACTGGGCAGGCATAAAAATAATTGCAGACTCTGAAACGATCAAGGAATGTATCCCGGCTGCAACAGATGCTGTATTAAAAGGAAAGACAAAAGCCAAAGTGCATAATGAATTTTAAAAGATTTCTTTATCAAACATGTCATTTGTTTGAAGGACTGATTTGCTGGCATCAGATGTGGCAGATCAGCTTGTTACCAAAGTGAAACATGAGGAGTGCTACGCAACGGCAATTGATGAGTCAATTGAAATCACTGATGTTGCTCAAATGCTCATCTTCATTTAATATGTCAATGGTCAGAAGTTAACCAAAGGCCTTCTGTTTTTGTCACCGCAGATGCAAACCAAAGGCTACAAAATAGGGTGTGCTAGCCCCGAACCTCAGAGGCCCTAGTACACTTAATGGGAGCTGACGCTCCAAGTACACTTGTCTGGGGAAAATAAGTTCTGACATACCCCTAACAACTGAACTCAGGCTCGTGAGCATCAATGCCTTGTCCATCAAACCATTCTCTGAGCTGCATTAAAAGCGAGATATTAAAATGGCATTAGATTACCCAGATACACAGTCGTCTGTCTAAGGCTGACACCTATTCCTTGTGCTGAATATTTCAGCTTTCTCTTTACGGGGATGTTGTTGAAGGGAACGGGTTGCTAAGTACTCAGGTGGTTTGTTGATGGATAAAAATACAAATAATGCTTGGTAAAAATAGAGAATGCTATTTTAAAAACTCTTCCCCCCTCCAAAACAAAAACAAAACAGAGAAAAAAAAAAAAAACAACACACCAAAAACCAAACACATTTCCTGCAGCCTTCCCAGCCATTTCTAGGTTACCTGGACAGGATTTCTTGGTCTTGATACAAGCCTAAACAGTCTTGATGAAAAATCTTTACGAGGTTGAATTTTCATACTTTAGAAACCCAGAGTGAGAAAACAGAACGGGTAAGTTTATACCAGCCAATCTTCAACAGAAGCACCCGTCTGGATTTTTCACTAGAGGAAATGGCAAACTGACCGAGAGAGTGTAAAAATCTCAGGGTCTTTGGGACGTATTTTGAAGACTTTACTGCAGAGAGGCAAGTCTCCTCCGCGTTTGGTGAATAACCCCTGGCTAAACTTGCTGAGAACATGCAGGCAGATTTAACGAGTCAGGAAAAGCCTCCAGCATGGTTTGCCCGAGGACTGCACCGCTGCTGCTGTCCTCTGCCCCGGTATTTCCATCTCCCCTGCCAATGGAGGCAGACAGGAGCCAGAGGTGAGCAGCCCAGGGGTCTCCTGCTGGCGCCCACGGGGCCAACCTGACGGTGGGAGAAGTCGCTCAGTGCCTAAGGAGACAGAGAGAAGGCTCCGCGCCTCTGCCCAGGACCAGCGTGCAGCCTCCATCCAGCTGCGGCGCGATGCCTTGTGAACGCTCTGGGGTTTGTTAAAAATGAGGCTTTTCTAACGCGCTGAAGCCAACAGACCCCAAGTTGTCATATATTAAAATGGTGCGTACATTCCTTCCTCCAAGTAACCAATAATGGGACAAAAATCCTTGCCAACTCCAGTCTGTCCCTCCTGCCAAGGATTGTTTGAGCTCGGCTCATCCCGAGCGCCCCCATTGGGATCCAGATATAGATTAACACAGTTTTGAAATGCACAAGGGCCACAATCATGCAAGGCTTGATCCAGCCCAGACTGGAGCCCATGGAAAGGTCTGCATTGACGTAAGCGGATGCAGAGCAGCACCATCACGCCTGCTGTTGAGAAACCCGCCCGGTCCCTCTGCCGCGGCACAGCCCAGGCTGTGGCCTCCAAGGACGGAGGGGGGCGCGGGGGGAGTAGGAGAGCAACAGCAGCTCCCCCAGGGAGCTCTGGTACCGAGCCGGTGGGCACGAAGCCCTCTCCTTCCCCTCTCAGCTCAAGTCCAGCTTGCCAACGGGCTCCATCACCGGCCACATCCCAAAGCCCCGGCTCAGGACTGGCTCTGGCAATACCCGCAGGCTGCACCGGCCAGCAGCCACACACAGCTTTATCGCGGGAGCCAAAACTTGTGTAGCGCGGAGGGTTCCTCACCCCGAGCACCACCCGCTGCTTCCCACAGGGCAAATCCTGCGTATGTCTCCAGAGACACACACTTTTGTGGGGGCTCTGCCAGAACAGCCTGCAAATGCAAAAGGCTCAGCTGGACGTATTCACACAGAGGGACAAGGAGCGGCTCCTCGCTGCTGCACCAGCCTGGCCGCCTTTCACCGCCCTATTCCTCCTTCGCCAACCCACATCCCTTTTGTTCCTCTGCTCCTCATTCCCACGTTTGTGTGCTGCCCTCTCAGGCATCCCCTGCTTTACCCGACAGCCTGCCCTTCCACGCTCTTCTCCAAGTTTGCTTCTCAGCCATCGTTTCTTTGGGATTGGCTGCAGTCACAGGAGCAAGAATCGAAATGGGAAAATACCAGCCCGGGGCCCTCTCCCTTTCCCAGTCCCTGGTACTGGTACAGTGCTCGTAGGAGACGGGACCACGCCAAGGGGCACAGCATTCATGCGCGCTAGCCCCCAGCTTGGGGCCTTCTACTCTACCACAGCAATAAAAAACCTGCCCAGTCAAGTCCTTTGTCTTAAAGATTTCCATCCTGGCTACAGCGAGCGCAGATTTATTGGTGGGAGCAACTGCAGGAGGAATAGCAAACAGCACGCGTGTGCGTGCCCCTGCGCCAGCGCGCGGGATGCCGTGCCTCCGCCGAGCGCGGCGGAAGCTCACGAGAGACGAGATGAAATAGGCGACTCATATGAAACGGGTTTCCCGGTGCGTTAAGCAAATAAATAAATAAATCATTTGGCATCTTCTTTCATGGCATACGCGGCACAGGCGGCGCGTGGTGGGCACGCACTGATGGGGAGAGCCGCAGCCAAGAGAGCTGGCTGACTACGCTGCAGCCGAGGATCAGACACCTGCCTTACGACGAAGGGTGATGCACAGCGCGGTCCCTGCTTTCTCACAGCCCTCCACTCACGCAAGCTAAATTGCACAACCTGTATCTGCCGCTGCCCGCTACCACCCTTTTTAAAAGCGCAGCCTCACACCCGCCGCAAGAGCCCGGCCAAGGGGCAGACCCCAGCCTTCCCACCCCAACCTTCCTCCTGCAGCCTCCCAACCCTTCCACGGAGGCACGCAGAACGCTTCAACACTTGTTGACACTTCAAAATAATACGTTAATAATGATAAAATCAGCAGCCACATCTTTTGTTGACTCCTGGAGGAATTTTGCTGCAGAAAGTACGGCAGGACACAACTCCAAGCACGATGAGTGACATCGTATTTTCTCCAAACCGTCCTGAGATTTTTCATAACATCTAGCAGGCAAGTTGCTGACAGAAGCAGGACGGTTGCCTGTTTGTTGGGCAAGAATACTTTGCGATTCAGTAGAATACCAAATTTGGTAGAATGCCTTCCACTTTGGTAGAAGATATTACAAACAACTGTGCATTTTCACACGTTTTCACATCGCACATCATTCACTGTGGGGCGGGGGGTGGTGATCGTTTTCTGCAGACAGCTAGCGATGCTTCCAAGAATGAAAATGTTCATCAAAAGATAATGAAAACCAGACATTTAGTAACATTTTCATTTTGCATGTTTAAATATTTATAACTATGTTCATAAAACCACATGTTTGCTCTCCTAATGCTCTAGTGACTGTGTTTATGAAATGCAGTATTTCTCCAATGCCCCTTCCTTGCGTCAGCTTCTCGGCTGGGCGTGATTTACTCGCGCTGAGGCACCAATGACTTGCTTTTATGTAAAAGACTGTCCAAGATTAAGAACAGAAAATTACTGTTCAGGACATTACTATTTTCAGGACATTAATGTTTCACTGATGCCTATGTGATTTTAAACTTTGTGGGGGACATTTACGCTGGCTTAATTGTTTCACTGCAATTTATTGTCAATCTGGAAGCAAACTATTTCTTAACCTACGGCGAAACAATGAAATCTAGAAATATAAGTGTGATAAAACTAAGATGCTGATACAAACCATTGTTCTCTCTAGAACACTTTTTTCCCCCTAGACTGGAAGAAAATTAAATGACAAAAAGAATTTCGCCTAAATACTGCAGTTGCACAAGTTTGCGTTATAAATTTCTAAAGAGCTGATCAAGTGGCCGCAGCCTGAAATCGGGACTGTTACACTTAGCAGACCCAAACGTCACCCGTTGTGTTCTCCCCTGTCCTCTGAGTACAGACATCACGGCAGAGCTGCCACCGTCCGTCCTGGTGCTTTAAAGGCACAGACAAACCACCGCTGCAAGGCGAGGCCAGCAGAGCTCAGCCCTGCAGCCACGGACCCAGCGCAGGACCCAGCAAGCTCTTCATCGAACCGTAATTCTTAAACTGCCCCACGTCAGCTTGTCATTTCAAAAAACAACTAATGGGTGTGCAGGTCTTTTTTTTTTTTTCTTTTTTTTCTTTTTTTTTTTAACATCTCCAACCTGAGATTTTTTAAAGGGTCAGGGAACTCCTCTGAACTCGAGTCCTCAGCAACATAAAGTGAGCACTGACAGAGTATTTTTATTTTAATCTCAGCCCAGCGTCCTCCCGAAGGTACAGGGAGAATCTTCAAGGCCCCGTTTCAACTCCTTTGGTCCTTTGCTTGCCTTCTGCTTCCACATCAGCAAAGAACAAGAAGGAACCAGAAAGAAAGTAGCAGATTGCAACATCACATTTTAAAAACAGAATGAGCGGTGCGAAGCCACCAAAGTAAATCACTCCCCTTATTGCATTGTTTTAAAATACTTCTGCAGGCTGAGATTAAAAATTAAATATATTTTTTACTGCTCCAGCATTGCCAATTCTTACAGTATTATCAATGGCCTCATTTTAAAAAATAGAAGTCAAGCTCCAGAATCAGGCAAATTCATGAAGACTCGAGCTCCGCTTTAAAACACATGTATATGCCCCTCTGGCCTTAGAGCTGTCACCCCCCAAAAAAAAAAAAAAAAAAAAAAGGCAAAATATAAGCTGGCCAGTAAGACTCACAGCACTGAAAAAACCAGGAGAAAAAGAAGAAAAAAAATTTATCCACTTTGTTTTTCTTTCTGAATGTTGTCAAATTAAGCAAGTCCATGTCAGGGGTGCCTGGAACATGATTTTTAAATATTTATGATTGATAGTTTCAGCAAGTTCCTGCAGCATCTTCTTTCTAGTAAAAATAAATACTGTGGGGAAAACGAGTATTCTGGGGAACCTCTGTCTTCTTCAGCACCAGGAGCCCTTGCACCAGTGAGCAACCACAGTCCTTGCAAACTCTGCTTGCAGCAGAGGAACTTTGGTCCCATAATCTGCTGCACAGAGATTTTTCCCTTAATTAAAGATCGTATTTGAGTCCAAATTCAGATTTTTCCTACAGTTTAGACCGAGTTTCTCTCAATCACCTCAACACACGTCTTACATTTTTCTTGTGGTTATCAATAACCACCGAGAAGCTCAAGTCCATGGATTTAATAGGATGATAAATGCAAACAAAAGGAACGGTTATTTTCAGGAAGAACACAGTGACGAGTTCAACTAAATTCAACTGCATTCTACTCACACAGGTAAAAAACCAGACACAGAACAAATGAAAATAAGGAAAAAAGTGAACAAAAAGAACAACATCGCCTTCTTGCCCAAAACAGGAAAAGAATTATGCTACGTAAACTACCAAAACCGGCAAAAATACCTAAAAAAAAAAAAAAAAAGGCAAGATTTTGCAGAGGAATAATGTCTTAGTGAAACTGAGAAGACTTTAAAGAAGAGATAAATAAGTAGGTAATTTTCTTTACAGCAGATGCTGGATGCTGATTTGGTGCCCCTCGAGCCCTTCTGGCTGCAGCTCTATTTTCCACAGTGGTTACTCGCCGTGGCACACAAATGCAGCAAGCCCGTGGCTAGCAGAAACCCAAACGCTGACGTTCTCTACCCTGCTGTGACCCTGCCAGCGAAAAGGCCACGTCCCAGCCTGTGACTAAAGCACAGCACTCATTTCTGCTCCAAACCGCCGCTCCGCTCCCCGGGACGCCCTGGGAGCAGCGACGACCCCGCACCTGCCCGGGCACAGCCGGCACTGCGCGGCAAAACACTTTTTCCCCCCCACACCAAACCCTGCCAATGCTCCACTTTTCTCCTCCCCCCAGACCAGTTTCTGATCAGAGACAGAGCCGCTGGAAGCCAGCAGCACAGTCTCCTCAACAGCTTTGGGATCTCTGCCCAGCCCCTCTCCCGCCGCGCCAAGCACCCAAAAATCCCTATGGCCTGAAGAGCCATTTTGTATCTGCGGGACTATCACAAGCCCAGACTGGGATTATACGACGCTCTGGAAAGGGACAAAACCCCGGGAACAGCCCGTTCTGCACGGACCCTTTCTGCTCCTCAGCCATTAAGCCTCTCCAGCTTCCCCAGCCTCTTCCCAGCCGCAGGACCGCCGGTGACTTCTCCCAGGCTGTCCCAGGTGAGGCTCCCCTGCCCAGCGCGCACAGAACGGACCCCCAGTGTGCGGGCTGGGTCTCTCTCGAAAGGAACTTCACCTATTTCAAAGTGGAGCTTTGGCAATTTCAAAGCTGCCGCTATTGAACAAGTTGCCAAAACAAAATCGTTCAGCTAAACTCTTTTTTTTTCCCCCAGCCCTTTTTATTAAAGTTTCTTTTCATACAAACATTAGAAATGGAGAAACACTCTCGAAGCATCAGCTAAAAGAAAACCTAAAGCAGCACACAACCTTCTTTACTGAGGAAAAAAAATAGCATCTCAATATTAACATATATCTATACATTAAAATATACAACTGTCTCCCCTGGTTCCTGCACAGGCTTTTTCCACGGCTAGTCCAGAGCAGACGTCTGTAAAGCCAGCCTAAACCGCCTCCTATCAGGTCTGCGGGGCAGGTCCTTGCCTTGCCATCCTCACCACCACCCTTGACTCTTACACAAACATTTTAACCACCTGCAGTCACATTCAGGTGAGCTGGCACTTGCAAGACATCGATTATATTTTTAACCCACACGAACGACAGGGCAAGGTTAACCAAATGTCGTAGTTCAGGGGATGTACGGATTAGTCAGTACGATACAAATTATTTCCTTCTGCATACTCCACAATAAAACTCGATTTCTGTAAAGAATTTAAGGCTTTCTCTAGAGTTTTACCTCCCCAAAACAAGAGTGCAGACACACTTTCCATACAGTTTGATCGCACTAACAGCATAAATAACAGGGTTGGTTTGTCAAACAGTCATGAAAGTTAGCTGAAAGAGCTGGTGTTAGCGTGTGGTGTTTTTAATCCAGGAGCATTATAGTAAAAAAAAAAAAAAAAGCCAACATGCACTACTACACCCTATATCCACTGCTTCAGAGCTTTACAGCCGACAGAGTTACTACGGGAACTTAATTCTTGGTGCCATAGCGCCGAGACGTTTGAACACAACCTGATCAAATGCCTTCAGGAATCTGCCCTCACACTGCGTGCAGCCACTAGCTCCTAACGGCCCGCACAAAGCTTGAAAAAAAAATATAAAATATTATTTTCACAGGATTACACCAGACACGCAGACAGATATGCAAAAACAATGACACCAAGGGAATCCAAATATTCGTGGCTCATAAAGCGTGGTGGAGAAGGGATGGCTCCAGCTCATTGCCTGCCTCTGCTTAGATTCTTCACAGCACAATGAATCAACATCACCCCTTTTAGAAAACCATCCTGAGTGCTGTTCATCTGGGGGCAAATCCACCTAATCCCGCTCACACAAGCAAGCACAGCAACTTCCAGGGAGCTGCCAGTCTGGGAGAGGAGAGCCGAATACGGCCCCTTTCAGTGGACAGTCCTGGGACTCTTCTGGGGGCGACACAAGACCCTTTATTACCGGCACACTAAAGGCTGAGCTAACACGGCACCTGCTCTGCCAGCGCTGTCCTGCAGCGCTTTCGCCCAAGCTGCGAGCACAGGGGATGCCTGCAGGTCCCCGCTGCCAGGCCCTGGCACTCAAAATCATGAACTGTCTCACCCCAACTCACAAAACCAGCCTAAGAACTCTCAGAAAAAGGATCTTTCCCGCTCTAGGACTCCCCACATCTCTCTGCCATGGGCAAGGGCAAGGAACAGAGACTTTTTCCTTCTTTTTTACAGAAAAGCCTTCATATTAGCCCCTGAGAGCGGGGGACTCGGCTCAGGGTGAGACAGCTCTTCCCTGGCCTTCGCCCCGAGTTCTCCGGGCCAGCAGCGCTCACCAGCACAGCGTGTGTACTCAGGGGACATGGCCCTCCTGTCCCCCTCACGGTGCAGGTGCTGAGCCCCATGCTTTGCAAGAATGTCACAGCCAGACAGGTCCCCAGCCCTTTTTGCACCCACTGCAACCCCATTCCTCCATCCCAAAACATACACACGCGTAGCTGCTGCCCCTGCCCCATCCATGCCCCACTTTGGGGGGGGGGTAGGCTGCAGAGTGACTGAGGGGGGCCCTGACCTCAGTAGGGTGCAGACAGCAGTTTGCTTCCCCCTTCCCCATAGGGGGTGCGAGCGCTGGCTGGGTGGGGAGGCCCCAGGGTGGGGGACCGGCTGGCTACCCGGAGGAAGCCAAATGGTCCAGGATGCTGGTTTTAAATCCAAGCTATAAAAATGGCTGGGGCTGTGCTGCCAGCCCAAGGAAGAAACTGCGGGGGCAGGCAGGAAGGCAGGTACGCCAGCATGGCCCGAGGGCCCCGGGGACCAGCTGGAGCTGCTGCAGAGCCCCGCACCCAGTCCGCAGCGGGGCCGCTCCTCCGAGGGCCCGGGGATGCTGCATCCTCCCGGCCGAGGCGCCCCAAGCCGGACAACCCCGGCCACAGCAGAGCCACCCCCACTCTAGGACGGCGTTTCCGGGACCGAGAGCAGCAGACGCCCCCGCGGCACCCGACCCGGGGCGCTCCGCCGCCCAGCCCTGCGCACCCGCGGAGCCCTGCGCACCCCGCGCCTCCCCGGTTCCGAGCAAAGCAGTAACGAAACCGAGCCTACCGGCACGTTTCCAAGCCTGGAGCGGTCCGGAGCAAGGCAGACACGACCCAGGTGGGTGTCCGAGGAAAACCCGACGGCCCCCGGTGGCTCCGCTCCTCCTCGCCCGCCGCGGCGCGGGGCGGCCTCGCTCGTCCCCGGGGAAGGGCCCGGGCCGGCAGCGCTCGGCGTCCAGCCCCCGGGCTCGGCTCTGCGCACAGCGAGAAAAAGACTTCACAGCATAAAACAAGCGGAGATCCGTGGCCGCCCGGGGCTTCTCGAGGGGAACTCTTTTAAGGGGCCAGGATGGGCGGTGAGGAGCGGGAGACCTGTCTGCACCGGGCATGGGGGATTTTTTTTTTTAGACGTGCAGCCGCAGAGGCTGCGACCCACCTTGTTCCAGTCTCTTTCTACTAGATAATTTTTTTTTTTTTGGAGGGAGGAGAGAGTACATTTGTTTAACTTAATTTTTAAAGCATGCAAGGTTTCGCGGGTTGCTCGCCCTAGCGGACCCTGCGGCAGGCTGGAGGGAACGGGCAGCCCCGTTCCTCCCGCAGTGCCCCAAGTCAAGTTCAAGATGGGCCCGTCTGGGGTCTCTCCCGGTCAGCGGAGGTGCGGAGCCCGTGGTGTGGGTCCCCGCCTCCCCCCGGAGCTGGGGTCAGCCCGCAGTGGGATCCCTGCAGCCTGAGAGAGGATGCGGCAGCGGAGCCGTGCGCCCGTGCTGGCCGCGCTGGAGGGGAGCACCGCCCGCGCTCTGCCGGGGCCACGGAGGTTTGCCGGGGTGGGGGGAGGCGGTTTCCACGGTCGCTCTGGCTACTTGGGGCTCCTGGGCGGTGCCGGAGGAGAAGTTTATCGGGTGAGATGACTCTGCTCGACCCTTTTTCTCTCCTGAGGCCGGGGAGGCTTTTCCGCATCCTAGTCAGAAATAAATAAACAAAACAAAACAAACCCCAGACTATAACGGAGAAAGCCCTCTGCACCGCCAAGTCGCCCCGAGGTCCCCCCGGCAAGCAGCCCCGGTGCCGGCGAGGCCGGTCCTGCCCGGCTTGCCCGGCCCCCGCAGCCCGGCGATACATGCAAGGGGCGCCGGGCACCGCGCCCCCCCCGGCCCGGTACTCACCGTCGGGACCTCCCCGTCGAGGCGACCCCGCTGCCCCCGGCGCTCCTCTCCCTCGGCGGCGCCGCGCCCGGGGCTCCGGCCGCTCGGGAAGGTGGCGGGGGAGCGAAGCCGTTGGGCGGCGGAGGGCGGGGACAAAGGGACAGGAGAAAAAACAACGGCGAGGAGGAGGCTTCACCCCGCATCGCCGGCCCGAAAACAACGGCCGGGCCCCGGCGGCAGCGCCGAACCGGGCCAGCGACGGCGCCCGCGGCTGCCCCGTCCCCCGGAGGAGGTCAAAAACGGCTCTTTCCAAAACAATAAACTTTTAATGCTAAAGCAGTTATAACCAAAAGCTGTACAGAGTTGGATTTTTTTTGTTTGTATTTTTTTTTGTTAGAAAACAATTTTTTCTCCCCCATAAATATTGTTCAGTTCCCGGCACTTTGTATCAATAATTAAATTACGAACGATAAATATGGCATCATGGATATGTATTTACAAAAAAAAGTTATTACAAAAAGGCAACTGTTATACTAAACGTCACAATCTGGGTAGAATAAACACCACATCCTCATCCTGAAAAATACTGACCGACCCCATCAGACGAGAATACATTCACAAGTGTAATGCTTGGAGAGAGAAGAAAGAGAAGGAGAGCAGAGAAAGAAGCAGCAGAAGAGCTAGAGAAGAAAGTTCAAGACATAACAGGACTTTGGCACGGTTTAAGACTGTAAGTTTAAACAATCACCACTAAGGCGAAGGAGAATTTTCATCCTCATGTCAACATCCCACCGAAAGAAGGAAAATCAAAACAAATTAAGAATAAAAAAAAAAAGTGGGGAATCGGAGGAACAGGGACGGGGGCAGGAAGGGAAAAAAATATCAAAGAAGCGACTGTGACTGCAAAAAATGACAACCAAAAAAAAAAAAAAAAGAAATCCAATCCTGAGAAAAGGACATGGCTAGTCCAGGGTCTGGGCTTGCAAAAAATAGTAATAATTATAATATAATAATAAAAGACACCCCCCCCCTCCGGATCCTGGCAGTTAACTAGGTGTAGTAGCCCTATGCGGTCGTCGGTGTGGAAACTCCATTTCCGTAGGAGCAAGCTGCAGTTGGCTTGGTTTGTCCTCTTTTTCTCCTTGTTCCCAAGGCATTTGGTCCAGTCTCTGGCCGGGCAGCAGCTGCCTTCACACATACCACTCATTAAAATTGGGGGGCAGTCCAGGGTTGTGGCCGGGGTTACTCTGAAGGGCGGCCGGCGGCGTTTTAGTGGAGTCCTTACTGCCGGCGGAGCCCACGGCAGGGGGGGTGGAGGACTCGTACCCCGAACTGGCTGCAGGGGAAGAATCCGACCCCTGGGATTCGTGCACCTAAAACCAAGAGGCAGAGATGGGAGCAAGCTCGGCGTCCCCGCCACCCTGCTGAGCCGGCTTGGGATGCTTCCCCTTGCAGGAGGGACACTGGGGTCCAGCGGCTCATCCCCTGCCTGGCAAGCAGGCAGTTCATGCCTTGCCCGTCACCCTGCGTACCGGCGGCAAACGCCTGCCTCGGCTCCCGGGCACTTCACTGCAGTGTCCCGGCGCGGGGGGCCGCAGCCACAGGCCAGGCTGCGTTCGCACAGCCCCTCCAGTACCGAGCCACGCTCTGGAAACTGGGTAGCACTTGCAACGGTTTCAGTACAAAAAGAAACCACGCCATTTCCCCGAGCTGTGCTCCAGCCACGGCCTAGACACCAGGGATTGCTGGGCCATACTGGGAGCGTGGAGCGCCGCGGCAGGCACCGCTCAGCTCTGCCCTGCCCTGCCCGGGGAAAGGAGCCCTGAGCGCGCCAGCGACTGAGCATCCCTGCTCAGGGAGGAAAGGGCTGGGGCGCAGGGGTGATTACCTTCATGTGTTTCCTAAGTGAGCTGGGGTGGGTGTAGGATTTGTCGCACACCTTGCAGATGTAGGGCTTGTCCGAGGTGTGGACGTGCATGTGTTTCTTCCTGTCGCTGCTGTTGGCGAAGCGCCTGTCGCAGCCCTCAAACTCGCACTTGAAGGGCTTCTCACCTGTGAAATTCAGAGAGGGTGAAGGAGGGCCGTTCCCCTCTCCATCCCTGCCTGCCTCCTCCCAGGACGGCCTCTGCCCCGCTCGCCCCACCTCGGGGATGCACAAGCATCACAAAAAATGAAAAAGAGGAGATGGACAGCAGGGTTTGTTGCATGTCAGATAAATGCGGGTCAGCCTTTCTTACTCACAACTCAGCTCCCGCCAGGCCCGCGCTGGGCTCTGGCGGGGACGGCGGCTGGGCGAGCCCGGGGAGGGAGAAGACGCGATATAAATTCAGCAGCTCGGACAGTTTTACAAGACGTACTTGAGAATATAAACCAAAATACGTTTGCTTCCTGCCTTCCCCCCCCCCCCAACCTTCCCTTCACCCGTGCAGAGAGCTGAAGGGAAGACTGGGCTGCAAATAAAAATACTTTAACAAAAGTATCGCTGATTTAATTAGGAGAGACGCCAATCAGGCCTAAAAATAAAATAAAAAGGAGCGGAAGTCACCGAAAATGAGATTTCATTAGCATTTCTATGGTTCCCTCCGCAGAGGCGCGCAGGGGGCCGAGAGCGGCGGCAGCGCCGCGCCCCCGCCCACTCCGGCAGCCGCCGGCCCGTCCGCGCAGCCCCGCGGAGCCCCGCGGAGCCCCGCGGAGCCCCGTGCCCCGGCACGGGGGGCACGGGCCTTACCTGTGTGCGTCCGCTTGTGAATCTTGAGGTTCTCGGAGCGGGCAAAGATCTTGCCGCAGCCCGGGAAGGGGCAGGGGAAGGGCTTCTCCCCCGTGTGCACCCGAATGTGGTTCACCAGTTTGTATTTCGCCTTGAAGGACTTGCCTTCCCGCGGACACTCGTCCCAGTAGCAGATGTGGTTGTTCTGCTCCGGCCCTCCGACGTGCTCCATGGTGACATGGGTCACCAGTTCGTGCATGGTGCTGAAAGTCCTGTCGCAGCTCTTCTTGGGCCGGCTGAGCTGGCTCTCGTCGAGCCACTTGCAGGACAATTCTTGCTTGATGGGCTGGCGCATGTACCGAAAGAAAGCCCCGGGGCCGTGGTGGTGATGGTGGTGGTGATGGGCCGCCACATTCATGCCCATATTCATGTTCATGTGGTTGTAGTTGTGGAACTGGGCGCCGGTGTAAGGGTCCGTGCGGGGGCTGGAGACGGCCCGGTAGGGATCCGGTCGCCCGAAGAGGTCTCCGCGCAGCCCCAGGTGCATCTGCCCGTTGTCCACATGCCCGGTCGGGGACGTGTGGCTCGGGCTCTGCTCGTGGAGCCCCGGGAAGAGCAGGTAGCCCGGGGTGTCCGGGATGCCGCCGGGGCCGTGCAAGCCGCCGGTGGAGCTACCGAAAAGCCCGTGTTGCGTCGTGCCGGAGGCGGCGTCCGCGATGCCAGAGCCGCGGTTGCGGAAGAGAAAGTCGCGGGTGGAGTTGAAGGCGGCTGCCCCGCCGTAGGAGGGCACCTGGCCGGCGTGGTGGTGGTGATGGTGGTGGTGGCCCAGGGCGCTGGCGTAGCCCGGCGCCTGCGGCGTGAACGCTGAGCTCTGCCCGGCGGCGAGGTCGTGCGGGGCCGCGTTCAGCTTGAAGGCGGCGGCGGCGGCGTGCGAGGAGTCCCCGAAGGGGCCCAGCCCCATGCCGGCGGCGGCGGCGTCGCGGCCCGGCATCTCGTGGTGGCGGGGCGCCGCGAAGCCGCCCACCCCCAGCGCCGGGAACTGCGGCCCTCCGTCCAGCAGCATCGTCATGGGCGCGGGGCCGTCGGCGCGGCGGCAGCCTGGCCCCCTTCCCCTCCTTCCTCCCGCCCGCCCCCAAAAAAGTACAAAACCACCCCAAAACGCACCCCCGCCCCCCGCTGCGGGCAGGCGCGGCCCCCGGCCGCGGGCGGGCAGCGAGGCGAGCACCCCCCGTCCGACCCGAAAACAAAACAACCAGCCCCAAAAAGCCACCCGCCCCCAGAGGCGCCCGCCCCCCGCGCCGGGCCGGGCCGGGCCGGGCAGGGCGGCGCAGCAGGGCAGGGCGAGGCGCAGCGCGGCCGCGCTCCCGCTCCCGCCGTCGGGGCACTGACGGGGCGCCCGCCCGCGCCTCGCACATAAACCAACTCCGGGGCCAGGCCGCGCCGCGCCAATAGGGAGCCACGGGTCGCCGCGTCACCTGACCCGCCGCCCGCCGTCCCATTGGCGGCGCTCCGCTTGATTGGCACGCGCCCCGCGCCGCCGGGGACGCTGATTGGGCGCGGGCGCCTCGCAGGTAAAACAAGGGGGGGGGGCGGTGGGCGGGACGCGGACGGGACAGGGGACACGGGACGGGGGGAGCGGCGGGGAACCCGCGCCCCGGGGGCCGGCGGGGCGGCCGGGGCCCAGTGCGCCGTGCTGAGGGGCGGGCGGGCACCCCGGTGCGCGCACGGTGCGTGTCCCCGTGTCCCGCTGCCACCGCTCCCCGCTCCCCGCGCCGTGTCCCGCCGCGCCGTGCCCGCTCCGCCGCTCCGCGCCCCCGCGGGACGCTCGCCCTGGGCGGTGCGGGGCGGGGGGCGTAAAGCCGCTGCAAAGCCGCCGCGCTGCTCCAAAAATAAAACACCGTTAAAACTCGAACCGGCGCCTTTGGGAGGCTTTTCTGTTTGCTTTTCGTTTTATTCTTCTCTTTCTCTTTACTGACTAAAGGCGAGGGCAGAACCGCCCCGAGCTGAGCGGGGAGAGCCCGCTCCTGCCCCTCAGCCCCGCGGGCGGCTCAGCCTGCCCGGACTGGGGCGAACTTCGCCGACCCGAGTTCAGCCGCCGCTTTACTCCCTCGCTCCCGGCGGGGGGTCGCACCCCGCTCGGCGGGCAGCGGGGCTCCGTCCCCCTCCTCTCTCCCCGCCGAGCAGCGCCCGGCACCGGCACGGCGGCTTCTGCGCCGCATTTTTCCTGCTCTCGTTTATCTTTCCCCCCACCCCGGCTCTTTCTTTCTTTCTTCTCTTTTTTTTTTTTTTCCTTTTCTTTTTAATTTCATTTTGCAAAGGCAACGATCTGCCTTGGAATAATTATCAGTTGCAGACAGCGCTATAAATCCACTCATTTTCTGTTCTGGAAAGCATTTGCAAAGAACTATGGGGAGCAAGAATGGAAATAAAAGGCAGAAAGAAAGATGGCTGTAATTGTAATATCCTGAGATTTGCTGAGCCCCCAAGTCTGGCTATTGGGCAGGTCTCAGGCTCGCCGCCGGCTCTCTGCAGGAAACGTAAAATCTGATCAAGTTCAGAGACGCATTGAGAGCCCGCTTCAAGCAGCGCTTTATAACCGCGGCCCTTTCACATCGTTCCCCCCAATCAGCCCCGGGAAAGGCTTCGCATTCTTTATTTTAGGGTTTGCAGGGAGGGAGGATAAAAAAAAAAAAAAAGAAAGAAAAAAAGAAAAGGAAAGGAAAAAAAAAAAAGCCAGCGATATAAAATCTCCCCGAGAGGTAACACCGGTGCCCGTCAAACACTCAAATTTCCCAGGCCACGGCCGCCAAGAACAGTCCCAAAGTTGGAAGGTGAGTCCCTCGCTGCCGTTAGTGCACGATCGCAGCACAACACCACGAGGCGGGAACGGGTGGTCCCTCTCGGGGGGGACCCGCCCGCGGGGTGTGGGGGGACGTGGCCGCCTGCGCTGCGCACCCGCGCTTACGCCCCGCGGCTATTACGCAGGATGGGGGGGAAAGGACCCGGCGGGATTGTAGCCTTCTCCTCGGCGCGGCCGGGAGCGCGGGCTCGGGGGAGCCGGGGCTGGGCAGGGGACAGCCGGGCACTGACCTGCGGCCCCCGGGCCGAGCTCCCCCCTTCGCTGCTCCGCGGCTGTTCTACCTGCCTGTCTCCGGAGGGCCGCGGAGGGGCAATTAATTACCTCTCGCACGTGTTGGGTTTTATCGGCAACAACAACCCCCTCACACACCCCACGCACACCCCCCACCCCCAAAAATAAAAAGAAAGAAAGAAAAAAAAAAAAAGGGGGGGGGAGGGGGTCATAATTCAATTAGTCCGTCAGCTGAGCGCCGGGGAGGGCAGCGCCTCTGAAGTCGCCGACCTGGGACGACCGAGGGCAACTGACCCCTGCTAGCGCAGGAGGCCTCACGTGTAGCATTGTCTGTCCGTAATAGGATGCGCCGGGGCCGGGCCGGTGCCGATGGCGGCGGCGGCGGCGGCGGGGAGCGAGGGCCGCCGCGCTGCCCGCCCAGGTGCCCAGTCCAACGCGGGGCCGCGGCCGCCCCGGCTGGGCGGCGTGGGGAAGGGGGGGTGCTGAGAAACCCTCTGTCTCGGGGAGAAGGAGAGAGCGTGTCCCGCCTTGTCCCGCCGCGCGGTGCTTAAAAAAGCTTAAAGAGACGCTTAAAAAAAAATTAAAAATAAAAATTAATTGGTTTTTTCGCCTCGAAAAATCCCTGTGCGACGGCGGCACCGCGGGGCTTCGGGAAAAGCATCCCGGGGGAGTGAGGGCGGGGCGGGGGGGGAGTGTAAAAAGAAGCGATCGTAGCTTAGGACGAGGACTCGCCTTTTCGGGAAGTGTTTGGTGGCTTTGCAGCAAGCGGCGCCCGCAGCCCTGCCGTGCCGCACAGTACTTGCGGATCGGGCTACAGCAATTAACCTATAAATCTTTTTTTATACGTTTCCCAGTTCTACTCTGCCAACTTTGCCTGGGTGTGTGCGCCCAGCAATATCCGCACGGCCGTACAGGCACTATTTACACCCGATCGCTTCCTGGCTGGAATTTGCCGGCTCGGGGACTGAAAATGGCATAAAACGCGTTTATTTTTTTTTTAAGGGCATTGTCAGTACGGCCTATGATTTTTTTCCCCCCTGTGCTTTTAAAAATATATTTTAAAATATAAAGTATAATATATTCTGTACGTATTTTACCGCTTCAGGAAATTCCATTTTTATTCAGCGGTATTTCTGGCCGATCCCAATTTATTTTCCAGAGGCGGGGGAACATGGCATCTCTCTCCTTTTAAACCTATCTCAGTTGCAAACGTGCAAACAACGGCAACCGAAAAGTAGTCTCACAGGCTCCCCTTCTCCCGTCGTTTTCCCAGCGCGAGGGGAAGGCGGAGAAAGACCTCCCGCTTTACGTCAAGAACAGATATTCGTGAGATTCTCCTCCACCACCTTTTTTTTTTTTTTTCGGTTGTTGTTGTTGGTTTGGTTTTTGTTTTTCGGGTTGTTAGGGGTTGGTTGGTTGGTTTGGTTTTGTTTTGGTTTTTTTTCCTTGCTTTTGGGATAATTTGGAAATTTAACACCCACGAAAATGTAAAACCTCCGGCAAGCGGTGCGGGTCCCTGCGCGCCCGGAGCCCCGCCGGTGCCCGGCTCCCTTGCGTACCCCGCACGGCGGCGGGCCCGGACCTCCATGTCTGGCTCCCCCGGGTGCTGCCCCCCGCCTCGTCCCGGGGATTCCCGGGGCTTAACCCTGCCCCGTCCCAGCATCCCGGCACGGTGCAGGGAGCCAGGGAGCCAGGGAGCCAGGGAGAAAACCCCAAGGTCTGGGCCCTGCAGTGCGGGAGGAAAAAACGGTCCCCGGTGGGTGCCCACTCGTTACGGCGCATTTCGCAGCGGGGCAGGGGCAAGCGAAGTTTTCGGCTCCGGGAGCGGAGGGTCGTCGGCTCCGCGGGTTTTCCTCGTCCCTTCCACCGACGGTGCGAGGAAAAGGCAGAACAAACCCGGGGGAACAGCAACAAAAATCCCCCGCGCCGACCTGCGAGCCAGTCGGCGAGGGGAATATTTCATACGCCCTAAATAGCTTTTAAACCGAGCTGTATCCAGGATAAATGAATATCCCTAACAAGCGTAAAGACAAGTAGTTTTTCTCCTGCCATAAACATATTGCATCTCCAGCGTAATTAAATGCAAACGGGGAGCGAACGAGACATTTCCATTGTAGCTGTCACTCAGCGGAGGGGGAAGCACATGTACATTTGAACTTCAGAGATACGGGCTGAAGTAAACAGGTCTGAACTTCGGCAAGGGGAGGGGGCGAGGAATATCAAAGGCCAGGCGGAGGCAAGCAGAAAGGCCAGAGTGGGGAGGAAATGTAGGTGCCAGCGGGCTCTGTCCTGCAGCCAGGGGAGCCGGGCCGGCACCAGCATCCTCGCCCATGGGCCGGGGGTTGTCGTGTGCTTGGTGGTGATGAGGAAAAAGTTCCCCCCCCCCCAAAAATGAAAATCTCTGTTCAGCTGCGTGGGAAACACGCGTCGGGCTCGGAAGCGAGTTGGAAAACCAAAAGGACGAGTTCGAGCTGCTGCAGAATAAATGGGTCCGGTCGCCCCAAAGGGGGCCGAGGCAAAGCCAGGGGCAGGAGTCGGCGGGGGTTACAGTCCCGCGGGGTGCCGGGGCCGCCCCCTGTGCCCTGAGGTGCCCGCGCACCTCGATGGCCACGCACCAGAGTGACCCTGGGGAAGGCCACCCTCTGGAAGGGGAAAAAGCCCCCTGCAAAGCCGTTCGTACGAGGCACGGTGCAGACCCGGGAGCAGGCAAAGGAGGAAGCCGTGCCCTCGGCACCCCGTCCCGGCCGAGAGCATCCTCGCCCTCCAGCCGCCCCCTTGAAATTCCCCCGTGCCTCCGAGGAGCATAGGGGGTGGGGGGAAGTGGCGAATATCTCAATCAGCGAGGAGGTGACCTGTGACCTGGAGGGTGGCTCTATTGTCCCCTTCTTGCGGGGGACACAGACTTTAGTCAGCCTTTCTGCGTGACTGAGCCCTGAGGGGCAACCGCAAGGCCCGGGCTCCGGGGAGGCATCCCGGCCTCGGAGCCGCCAGCCCGGCATCAGCTGCCTGCGCAGAGCCGCCCTTTCCCCGGCGCTCCGGGGCCCCCGCTCCCGCGCCTTGGCTGTTTCCGAGCCTGCACCCGGGGTACCCGGCCCCCTCCTGCCCCGGGCCTTTCCCCGGAGGCCGAGCGGGGCTGGGCAGAGCCTCCCCAACCCAAGGCGAGCCAGGATGGCCCGGAGAGGCCCCGCCGGGTGCTCCCGGCCGTTCTCAGTGTGGTGTTTGACCTGCGGTGAGTGCGGCGACGAGCTGAGGAGGCAGCGGGGATAACGGGAGGGGAAGGGCAGGAGGGGCTGTGCACGGACCCCAGAGGAACCCCCGCCTCGGTTCTCCAGCACCCCCAGAAACCTGCCGGCCCCGACGAGCAGGGCTGGGAGCGGGGCTGCGGGAGTCGCCTCCGCCCGTGCCCGCCCGGCGACCGCTGCCGGCGGAGCCCGGAGCGGAGCCGGGCACGAGGCGGCGCTGCGGAGCGGTCCGGCCCCGGCCCGGGCCCGACGGCTGCCGAGGCCCTGGGAGGCTCCGCGCACCCCCTGGAGCTGTCCCGAATCCCTGCCCGGACACAGCGGGAGCTCCCGCAGCCTGCCCCGCAGCCCCGGGAGCACCGCGGCGGACGAGGCAGTCGGGGGTCGTGGGGCTCCGTCCCCAAATCAACTCCGCTTCAGCCCTTCCCCGGGTCCGGGACCCCGCCGCTGCTGGCTCCTGTCCCCGCCGAGCCGCCCCGGGGCCTCGCAGCAGGTGTAAACCCCGGTAACGAACCCAGTCCCCGGGTGTGAATCGCCCCGTTTAAGCCGGCGCCCCCAGAAACCGGAGACAGTGGTCTCTACTTGCCGAGGGCCAACCGGAGGAGCTGCCAGGCTCCGGGAGAGCGACATTAAGCCCGTCCTGGGACCCGCCCCCCAGCATGCGGCAGGTCCCAGGGGCGGCTGCAGGAATACCCGCGCCCGCGACTCTGCGAATCCCGCAGTGTACCGGGGCCCGGGAGCTCTCCCCGCTGCCCGGAGCCCCGGAGGAAAACGCGGGGCTTCCTTTCCCTTCCAGTTCTTCTTAGCCAGCACCGGGCACGGTCGCGGCCCCGGCCCGGAGCTGGAGGGTCGGCAGCGGGGAGCGCCGGCCTGGGAGCTGCTACCGGCCGGGACTCCCCGGAGCGGAGATGTCTAGTGCCGCCGCGGCGACCGACTGCGGCGAGACTCGGTGGAGCAGAGAGCCCTCTGGGGGTCCGCAGGTGGGCTCCGGCCGAGGTGGTCGGGTCGCTCCAGTCCTAGCCCGCGGGGTCGGGCCGTGCGCCCAGCATCGGCTCCAGCAATGCCTTCCCGGCGCACCGACGGGCACACCGTTGGTGGGCACCGAGGTTGTCTCCCGCTGCCCGGCATCCCCTAAAGACGGGGCCGAGATTTCGCCAGCCCCTGTGACGTGTTGGAACAACGTGTTAAACGATTTAAAGTCGTAAAAAGATAATAAAACGAGGGCTGTGCCGTTTCGCCATCCTCCCTCCGGCCTCATCGCCTACCGACACTCCCTTCGCCCACCGGGGGCTTTCCTCTAGGTGTTGGGAAGAGACCCTAGCCCCCTTCTCCTCTCCGGCCCGGGGACCCGTCTCCGCCGGTCCCTTTGGCGTGATCTGCCTATTTCCTTTTCCTCTTGTCTTTATTTTTCTCCCCGGAAAAACTGTGTCCATGCAAAGCTGCGGGGTCTGACCCGCTCCCGCTTCCTTTGCCGCCTCCCCCGTCCCTTCGCCAAGGCGGGGAAGGCAGCCCTCCAGCCCGCAGCCGCGACGGGCTTTGACCGCCCCGGCGGGTCGTGGGTCGGGCAAGCCGGGCTGCCGCCGCTCCCGGGATGAACGGGGCTCAGCCCTTACACGCTTCCGTGCGTTAAATAGCCCCGCAACGGGAGCAGCTTTCGCCAGTAAAACCCCCCTCCCCTCGAAGCCCTGGGTGAATAACAGCAGCGGCGCGTTGGGCGGGGGCTCTCGCCCAGTAAAACCCCCCTCGCCCGGGGCCAGGCTCGCACCAGGGCGGTTCACCCTCTGTCTGCCACCGCGGAGCTTCGGGGAGAGCCAGCTCCCCTCTTGCTGCCGAACGCCCCAGATTTCGGGCCGATAGATGACCCCTCGCCGGTCTGACCCCACCTTCCCTATTTCTGTCATCGAATACCCCGAGGCAGCGCGTTTCCTCTGCCGCTCCGCGCAGGCCCTGCGCTGCGGGACGCGGGCGCGCAGGGAGAGTACCCGGGGCGCGGGGGCCAGCGCCGGACCCCCCGGCACGATTAACCCCGCCCTGTAAAAAGCGTGCTGGCCACGGGGTGAGGGAGTCGATGCCTTTTAAAGGACTTTTATTCCTCTCCCCGGAGGACCAGTTGTACAAAGAGAACCTTGAGGGGCAGAGGCGGAGGACAACGCGGTGGCAAAAGCGCCTGAAGTGATCAACCCGGAGCGGGTGGTGCCGCGGGGGAGAGGGGGCTGGCGGTAAGCAGGGCTCCGATGGGACCGCACAAAAAAAAACCCAAAAAAAAAACAACCAACGAAAAAAAAACCCCAAAAAACGCCAAAACAAAAAGGGAGAGAGAGAGAAACCAAAACAGATTCAAAGAGCAACCAAGCAAGCAGAACCCCCCCATCGCAGCCGTCAGCTGCGGCTCCCAGCCGAAGGCAGCTACGTGCCCTCGTTGCGTTTAAATTCCCTCGCCGGGGCTGCGAGCCCGCGGGGCCGGCGGGCGAGCGGTGCGGGCAGGGCTGCGGGCAGGGCTGCCCCCGGGACCCCACATCCTCTCAAGTTTTGAAAGGCAGGAAACAGCCATTTCCCGCTACCTTCGCCCGTTCCCCGATAGCTTTCACGGCGCCCACATTTATTTTAAAAACTCTTCTGCGAGCTGTAGTAAATTGCGTTTGCTTGTATCTACAAAGGAGAAAGTTAAGCATTTGTCTCCGCTGTTGTATAGGCAGCCAGTTGTTTTAATTAAAGGGTGGGGATCCGTGATATATACACCAGATAAAAGCAAATGCGCAGAATAAACTAATTAAAACATTGTGTTTGGAACACATTTTATTTCTTTTTTTGATCTTAGTTGTGTTTTAAAGAAATGTCAGCGCACTATAAAGCAACCTTATTTCCCTTATAGTGTGCGGCGCTTTTCAAAGGCTAGTGTGATATATTTTAGAAAAGAGATCCCGCTGTGAAAGCTTGCGTGTCTTCTCTTTACCAAACTAAGCTCTTGTCAATCATGCCAAGGCATATCCAATCACCAAGTCCCTTTTTGGAAAGCAGCTCATCCCGCTGTGCTTTTATATATCACACCGCAGCATGTTTAGATGCATTTTTACTATCACTTCAGGAGCGGTGACTGACGAGAGCGCACTTACAGTACCGGCTTCCCCAAACGCCGCAGTTGCTAACAATTTGCCTGGCTATTGTGTGCGTGTCTTCCTCTCCCTCCTCCCCCTTTCCTGTCTCTCCTTGCCTCTATTTGTCATGGATACCAAGATGCGGGGAATATCGGGGCGGGAGGGGTGGTATAAGCTTCCGAGGTGCCCATCCCCTGCCTGGGACACGGTGGCCGCAGGCTCCGTGGCTGCCCACGCCCGGGGAGGGAGAAGCCCCGTCGGCTTGGGGCTCCCCCGATGGCACTGGGGAAAAAAATTGAGGGCACCCCACCTTGCGATGCCCCCCCTCCGCCCCTCCCCAAGGCTGCACGACCGGCTGAGGACCGCAGGGAGCCGCAGTGCACAGCCCCCCCCGGCCCTGGTCTCCCCGAGCCCCGCGGGGTGGGGTCCCGCGGCCCGTCGGGGGTCCAGCTCCGGGCGGAGAAGCCCTTTCGCGGGGGAGGGAAGCGGCGGAGCACGGCGAGGTGTGTGCCGAGGCATGAGACACGGTGGGTCGGGGGGCCGGGCGGTGACCCGGGCTCGTCCCCCCGCCCCGCGCCGACACGCATCGCGACAATACCGCCTGGGTTTTCTCTCTGCTTTTAACGCGAAGCCCTGAAATCGTTGCAGGGGCGCCGCGTTTACCTCTTGATCCCGACGGCAAGTAAGGGGGGGGAAAAAAAAAAAAGACATTTTTTCTTTTTGCTAAATTTCTAGACCCTAATTGAAGACAAGTGGCAAATGGTTTTTATTAAAATCCCCCTCCTTTTCCTCCGCCTCCAGCTCTGGGTGTTTTCAGCCAAACTGTGCAAACCTCTGGCAACGCGCACGTACAGAAACGTTCAATATTTCGCCGTTCGGTAATATATTAATATCGCCTGGTTTTGACTCTCTTTCCAAGTGCAAATATCGGGGACACGACCGTGCACAGACCTCCCCGGCGGGTCTTTGATGTGACCACGTCAGAGATCACAGAAAGGGGAGCCGGGAGGGACGGGCATCCCCGACGCCTCTCCGCCTTCCAAGGGGACCTGGGCACAAAGGCTCCCGATGCTCAACCTATTTACAGAGATTTCTTCCCCCCACCCCTTTCCTCCATCATTTTATCTCACAAGATTTCGCACCCCTCGTTTGCAGGAGAGGGCTGCAAGTTTTGCCCAGACGTTGGACTCTCCCCACGGTCCTTGGCCGGATGTGACCGGACCGGGAGTCACGAAGTGATTTTGCCGTTTGTCTTAACACCGGAACAAATGCGGGCGTTTATTTCTATTTTATTTCCCGTTTAACGCACCGGCGGCGGAGGCGGCTGCTGCTACATCGCAGCCCGCCCTGAAACAAAACTAAAGGTGCGAATGAACCTGGGGCTTACTGGTGCGAGGGGGGGGCCAACTATTTTTTTAAATGCAATATCCTTCAAATTCCTGGCACTTCGAATGCCGGGAACCACCCCCTGACCACCCCATTTGCCCCGCAGGAGGAAGCGCTCGGGCATCTGCGCCCGCAGGAAGCCCCTGCGCGCATCCCGCCCGCCCCTCCCATCGCCGCAGCATGACTGCACACCGCTGAGCATCCCCCAGCCCCAGAGGCACCCCCGCCCCATTCCGGGACCCCCGGCACGGCCAGTGGTGGAGGTGGGGAGCGAGCAGGGGGCTCTGCCGGCAGTGTCCCTGCCCCTCTCGGCTCCCCCCCAACCCCACAAAGGGGTCTGCAGCTTCCAAGCCTCACCCCAGTCCTGTGCTGTGTCCCTCCCTGCCCCGCCATATGAGCAGTAATTAGCTGTTTTCTTTGAACACCCCTGGGAGTTTTCCTCTACATCAGGCAGAGTAAAGGTCTTCCAAGTCTAGCATTTGTCCTGCCTTTCCGCCCTTCCCCCCACAAAAACTTGTCTCTTTGACCCTCCTCAAAAGCGGTGCTTTGAGCAGGGTCTCAGCCCTCCTGGCTGCAGCGTCAGGACATGCAATGGGACCATCCAGAGCCCCATGCGTGAGCCCGAGCTACCCTTGCATTCCCGGGAGGCTCCCGCTGAGCCGGGCTGGGCTGTTCCTCCCTCCCTAAACCTCCCCCAAAGGGGACTTTCTGCCCCTTCACCCGAGCTGCCAGGAGGCAGACTTGGAGCTGGTGCCGGCTGGGGTAGGGACCATGCTGCGAGGAGGTGGCTGGAGAGGCAGAGACCTCCCAGCTGGAGGTCAGTCTTTGGGTACAGGAGGCCATCTGGGTAGACACGTGTCCCGGGGGTTCTCACCCATTTAGGACACCAGAGGCCTTGACACTGGAGAGCAGAGCTCTGATGTGGCGCTTGGCAGGCTGGGGCTGAGAGGCAGCGTCCCACGCCGAGGCCAAGCCCTACTCGTGCTGGCGTGAGCTACAGCACAGCTCCCATTGTCACACGCCTTGAGTCAGAAATATTGCCAATAATGCCGCTCCTAGGGGCTCTACACATGACAGCAGGGTTTTGCCTGCCTGGGGGAGCAGCACCCCTTAGCTTTGTTGGCAGAAAGAGAAGGGACCCTGTGGCAAAAGCACCTGCTGGGGTTGCAGCAAAATAGGTACAGCTGCAGGTGCCAGAAGAGCTTCAGCATCACCTGCAGACACCTGCTGAAGGTAGAATTCACTAGCAGGTCTCTGATATCAAAGAGACTCACTTAAAACACACTTTTCAAATACCAGTGTTTCAGAACAGCACTGACACTTGATCCGTCCCCTTCCTTTGCATTTCTTGAACCTTTACAGGGCACAGAGATGCACTTACATGAGTTTTCTCCTCTAAATGAAGAATTTAGCAGTTGTTAAAAAAAAGGTAAAAATAAGCACGCAAAACTAATCCAAGATCTGGGAAAAATACAAGATAACCTCCAGCCCAAAGATCCAAGCAGTACACAACACCAAAATAAGCCTCCTGAAGTGTAGGGGAAAAAAAATCCAGCTCCCCAGTCAGAACTAGAAAACATTAGAAACAACCGGTCTGATCAACTGCCTCCCAAGTTTACCCGGAGGACACTGTGCAGGCGTCCCTTGCCACTGCCATGACCACCTCCCTGCAGCACACAAGGCAAGAGGTGGCAAATGGGAGGCTGAGCGCACTGGGGTTGGTGTCCCTCACCAGCCCTGGCACCCGCACAAGGGGCCAGCAGGTTCACAGGGACACAGCTCATCAGATCTGTGCTGCTGCAGCACCTTTCTCAGTGACATGGACAGTGGGATCAAGTGCATTTCTCAGCAAGTTTGCCAACAACACCAAGCTGTGTGGTAGAGTCAACGCACTGGAGCAAAGGGATGACATCCAGGAGGACCTGGACAGGCTTGAGAGGTGGGCCAGTGCAACCCTCATGAAGTTCAACGAGGCCAAGTGCAAGGTTCTGCACATGGGTCAGAGCAATCCCAAGCTCAAATGCAGGCTGGGCGATGAGTAGATTGAGAGCAGCCCTTCAAAGGATGACTAGGGGGTGTTGATGGATGAAAGCTCAACATGACTTGACAGTGTGTGCTCACAGCCCAGAAAGCCAACCACATCCTGAGCTGCATCAAAGGAAGCATGGCCAGCAGGTCAGGGATTCTGCCCCTCTACTCTGCTATCAGGAGACCCCATCTGGAGTACTGTGTCCAGCTCTGGGGTCCCCAGCACAAGAAAGACATGGATCTGTTGGAGCAAGGGCCATGCAGGTGATCGGGGGCTGTAGCACCTCTCCTATGAGGACAGGCCGTGACAGTTCAGGTTGTTCAGCCTGGAGAAGAGAAGGGTCTGGGAAGACTGTATACTGACCTTCTGATACCTAAATGGGACCTACAAGAAAGATGGAGAGGGAATTTCTATACAGGCATGCAGAGATAGGACAAGGGTAATGGCTTTAAACTGAAAGAGGGAAGATTTACATCAGATATAAGAAAGAGGTTCTTCCCCATGAGGGCAGTGAGGTGCTGGGACAGATTGCCTAGAGAAGCATTCAAGGCCAGGTTGGCTGGAACACTGAGCAACCTGGTCTGGTGGAAGGTGTCACTGCCCATGGCAACAGGGCTGGAACTAGATGATCTTAAAGGTCCCTTCCAACCCAAACCATTCTAGGATTCTGTGATTTCATTTCTCAACAGTAACAGGGATATTGATCTCTCTAAATAGTCGGATTTGGGCCTTAAGGTCTTTAGCTCATTTTTTTCACATGAAAGGTTTTTTTACCTTTCCCCTAGTGCCACACTGGGGAAAAGAAGCAGCTCCCAGCCAAGACAGCTCTCCCTGCTGAGTGCAGCTGGCAGGAGCACACAGTCCCCATCTTGAAGCAGCACCAGCCACTGCACAAGTTACCCACAGGCTTGCACCAAAACCACTTGTGGAGAAACGCAGCCCAGGCAGCTGCCCCAACAGAGAACCATTCACCAGGAGGGACATAGCAAAGTCTAAAACCAGCACTTAAATACCTTGAAAAACTCTGCTTTTCAGATACTTCAGGGACAGCTTGATGCAAGTCCAGCCAAAGCAGTGGGTTGGAGTCACGCTGAAGGTGCAGCCATCCTCCTGCTGTCCTGACCAGCAGCATTCAGAAAATGCTGCATTTTCCTCCCACAACACAAACTCATCCCATAAGACACAAGCCCGGGCTTTTTATACAAGCCAGTGATGCTCCTCACCTGCTGACGGCCGAGGCAGCGCCGAGGGGCTGTGCAGGTGTGAAGTGCTAATGCACAAGCAGCAAGGGGCTGGTTTGGCTGCCCTTGCCCAGGGTCAGAGCCACAGCGGAGGTAAAACCACCAACCCCACACTGCCACGGAGCTGGAATGGTTTGCACCCATTGTCTTTAGTGAGGATTCGTGGCAGGAAAGCAGGCACAATTTCAGCCTCCTATCTGGAGAGATGGGAACAGGATTTCCAGCCTTACACTGGAAATTATATCCATTTGTCTTATCCATTTTGAATTTTCAACATATTCATGTCAGACTGAATCATTCATAAGTATAGATTTTGTGTTGGAAATAATTTTACGTGCATTTTTAGTATGAAGATCTGAAACAAAAAGCTCCCAAATCCATCCAGCTGTAGCAGTGTGTCAAGGAACAACACAAAAGGCAACATGGGCTTTCTTCTCTGTGGGGTACAAAATAATTTGGGGTCCTCAAATCCCCCCTAGGAAGAGAACAATTTGTAAATAGAGTGCATGGCCTGAGCATTTTGGCATTTCCTAAATCTTGATGACGCTGATGGCAATTAGATGCATAAATACCTTTGGGAACAGGATATTGGGGGCCAGACCATGAGGTTGTGTGAGCTCTCAGCCCCCCCCAGCCCCCAGGCAAGGATGAGTTTTTTGGAGGTGCAGATATTGGTATTATTTAACTGGCATTTTACAGATGCTTCTGTACAGTTCTTATGTGTTTCCTCATAAATTCAGCATAATTTCATAAATGTTATTGAACTCCAGACAGCAGATAGAAAAATTATTTGGGTTGGAAAGTTTTCAGGGTACGAAGGCAGGTGATACCCAGACCAACTGTGGCGTCACTATAATGTATTATTATATTAATTTCCACCTTGGGAATTAGGAGCTGTATAAAATAGCAGCATAAAATCGGTGTTTAGAATATAAACTCGGCACAAAGTTCTTTCTGCAGTTGCTGCAAAACTGCACAGAAATCTCACCACAGAAATAGTGCTATTGTTTTTAATGGATTACATTTTATTAGATTTTGAAGAGTGTTCACATCATAAAATGCATGCAGGAAGTACTGTGTATGTAAAACACGGCCACATTAATTATGAAAGCTAGTAAATGAATCATACATTACTGCAAATATATTATGCATTGCTTACATCGCTTTGCCATGGCAGGTTTGCACGATAGAAATAGAAACTAGAAAGGAAGGTTGGAAAGAAAAGCTAAGAAAAAATAACAACATTAGGTGAGGAGGCAAGAATAAAGAGGAAAAGCACAGAGGGACGATGTGATGCCAGCACGACCTTATTTTTACATGAAGCCAAACAAATGGCCCCTGTGATATTTGAGTACCTGGGCACTGCAAACCCAGGAGTCGAAGAGAACTCATGGGGTGATTTCTCTGACAAAGCCACATGTGGTTTTGGTAACAGAATCATATGGCCTGTCTCACAGAGCATCACAAGAGCTCACGGATTTCTCTATTTTTCACAAAATGACTTTTCGTGTCTATTTGCAGATTTTAGCAGAGTTGGTGGTGTTCTGTATATGGAGAGTGAACTGGCTTTTTAAGAGGATGACTTATTTGCTGCCAATTTTGCTTTAAGAAACCACTTCAGTTCTGTGCACGAGACTTCATGTTGCTTTGATTTATTATCCAGGATATAAACGGAGAGCTGGAATTCAGAGCAAAATTAAATTTTTCTCCTATAGGAAGAATGCAACTATTTAATACAGCCAAAACACATTATCTGGCCCATAAAACTCTTGCTGTATATTCGTCGTTAGGTGGGGAGGAGAGGCATACCACGAGCTTGCTGAGATAACACACATTCGGCTCAACTTGCAGCCAAATCACGATGCGATGTAAGGCTGCCGATCCATCATAAAAACTGCAAAGCAGGCTTCTTGAGTACAGGAAAACACAAACCCTCCAGCATCCTTGAGCTCGGTCTCTCTCTCCTTGCTTGGGTTCGTGCTCGATGTGGAGCCTCTCGCTCCAGGCAGGCAGGGAAAGCGGCTGCCCGCAGAGCTGACACTGGCGAGCTGGGCTTGTCTTTTGGCAGCTTTCTCTCCTAACCAAGAGGTATTTTCCAAGTTGGTTGTCCCATTGCTTGTGTTCCTGGTGGAGAGGGGAAAGCTAGGCTGGTGGAGCAGGGCAGGGGTTGTGCGCCCAGGAGCAGCAGCAGGAACAGTATCTCTGCTCCTGCAAAAAGCACTGCTGGCCTTCCTCCTCCTCCTCCTTTCGGAGGGGCCCCTCTCTCTCGCTGGCATCGCGCTGCTGTTGGCACCCAACTGGTCTCCTTCGTCTTCAAGGCTCCAGTGCAAACTGCAAGAGAAAACAGAATACGCGGTCAGTATTGTGTTAAAACGCTGCCAGGCTCTGCCCAGGCAGCGGGAATCTGATCCGGCCATCCATTCCCAAAAGCAACCTTCACCGGATTTTAAGAAGGGTTTTATTTCAGGCTCAATTTGGCATGCATGTGTTTAACTGAAAGCGCTGCTCCACCCTGTCCCTGCTCAGCACTCGCTGCAATGCCACGACACTGTAAAATACTGCAGGGACAGAGAGAGGTCGGGAGATATTACACCTCACTGAAGACTTTCACCTTTGTCGTATATTAAAATGTAATGAACCCTGTGGAGATGTCTGCTGATTTATACTAGAGAAAAGTCTTTGAAAGAAGGAAAATTGAAACAGGGAGTTTGGGATGAGCTAAGTCCAAGGAGGAGGAATGCCGAGAGCAGACATAAGGGCAGGCGCTTGCTGCTGGCAACCTTTCTGAAATCTGCAGCAACCAGCACTGTTCAGTAACCTCTGTTTCACACAGCCGAGGGACTAGGACTGTTCTGGCACCTCATATACACAAAGAGTTCTGAGAAATATTCAGTTTTGATGTCAGCTCTTATTGCCATCCAAGAAAGCCAGTTGCATATTCATTTCGGTGTTAGACCTCACAACATATCTCTGAGATGACAGCATGGAAAAACATTGGTTGGAAGGGACCTCGGGAGGTCTTGAGTCCAACCCCCCCCACCCCCAAAGCTGGGTTAATGTCAATGTCAAATCATAATAAGCTTTACAGTACCCAATCTGGAAAAGCCATGAGGGAATTACATCGCACTCCCTCTCCCCAGGTGACTTTGGTGAGATCTCCCACATCAAATTCTACCTTTGTCTCACTTTTGACTGGATAAACTATTCTAGGGAAGCCTCAGAGACTGTAGCAAGCACAAAATGGGATTTTCTAAGCCTATAAAGATTTTGCTGCCCCAAGTACAATTCATTGTGCTGGTTTTGGCTGGCCTAGAGTTTATTTTCTTCGTAGTAGCTGGTATGGGGCTGTATTTTGGATTTAGGCTGAAAACACTGCTGATAACACAGGGATGTTCTCGTTATCGCTAAGCAGTGCCTAGACAGAGTCAAGGCCTCTTCTGCTTCTCACACTGTCCCATCAGTGAGTAGACTGGGGGTGCCCAAGAAGCTGGGAGGGGACACAGCCAGGACAGCTGACCCCAATGGACCAAAGGGATATGCCGACCGTATGACGTCATGCGCAGCATATAAAGCTGGGCAAGAATAGGGGGATGTTTGGAGTTACGGCATTTGTCTTCCCAAGTAACCGCGATGTGTGGTGGAGCCCGGCTTTCCTGGGGATGGCTGAACACCTGCCAGCCCATGGGCAGTGGTGAATGAATTCCTTGTTTGCTTGGCTTGTGTGCGTAGCTTTTGCTTTACCTTTAAACTGTCTGTATGTCAACCCACAACTTTTCTCGTTTTCACTCTTCTGATTCTCACCCCCATCCCACCAGAGGGAGAGGAAGCAAGCAGCCGTGTGGGGCTTTGTTGCCAGCTGGGATTAAACCATGACAACCATCCATTATTAAAACCTCAAACATTAACCTACGTGGCTGTCCTGGAGAAGGACATGGGCCACTGTGTTTAAATGGTTTGGACTGGGAAAGGGCCAGAGCCCACTGTAATTTGCCTCCACTGATCCCGGTGTGTTTTGGACCAAGTCCTGAAGGAGAACGATGGGGCCAAAATTCATGGTGTGCTGTGTTCTTTAGCGGTCCCTCTTTGTGCCAGACAGCCATACAGCCCCTGGCAAGGGTAAGGACATGGCCCAGGTCCCTGCACAGCCTGCCCTGGCAGCAGACAGCCCTGCCCACACACTTTCTAAGAAATAAAAGGAGAATAAAGTGCAAACTAATATCTAGGAACATTGCAAACAGATCAGGCAAATCGTGGGAATGCGTTATTTGCGTTTGACAAAACCCTTCCTCCTCATCTGTATTCCGCTCGTGCTCCCCAATCTTTCGGTGTCTACCTGTGCCAGAGAACGTCTGCAGTGCCAATGCTTCAAATTTAGGCACCTAGGATGAGTGTGAGAAGCTCAACGAGTGACTCTAGGACCTGTGGGACTCCACCGAGCATCCCTCTTTCTCGGGTTGCAAATCTGTCCTGCTTACCTTGGTCAGCTGGAGAAATGCACCTGACCGGGGATTGGTCCCATGCCCTTCAGCTCCAGCTGGCTCACATTAAGTTATTAACACTGCAAGGAAAAATGCTGTGGCTTTGGTGGTGGGCACGGGACCAGGTAATGGTGGGCACGGGACCAGGTAATGGTGGGCACGGGACCAGGTAATGGTGGGCACGGGACCAGGTAATGGTGGGCACGGGACCAGGTAATGGTGGGCACATTGTTCACTGGCGAGGTGGGTGCATGGGCTGGTGTTGGGCTCCATCCCTCCTTGCCCTGGAAGGCTCTGGTGCAGGACCAGAGCTCTGCTTCCTTCTCTCTTATATTTCCACCACTGCAGAGCCAGTAAGAAAAATAAAGCCTTTGAGTGACTTCCGCTAGCTCCAGGCAATCTAGAACCTTTGCCAAAGAATTACATAGAGGCGGTATTAAAAAACAGGGTTGTCTCCCAAGTCTTTTAAATACAGAGGTTGCAATCGGCATCGCTCCTGGCAGGCAGGCAGGGAGACCAACCCACCCATCAGGACCCCATTTTGCGACTTAGAGAGCCTGTCAGGAAAGATCGATAGTTGGCATGGTAACAAGCTCATTTCCCAAGAATAGAGCTCCTTTTTATTAAATTTGGCTGGCTATTGATCAGTTCCCGATCCACGTATCAAAACATGACAAGCACTTAATGAAGCACAGATTTTTATTGAGGTGAATAAAAAAAATAATACTATCACGAGGCAGCTGGGGACTGCTGCCTGCTTTTGAGGGCAGCCCGCCGGCTGCGGCCAGAGCCAGGCACGATGCAGGGGCTCCCGGGCTGGGGCAGGGATGTAAAATGAGCACAAACGTAACCTACTCCTATGGCAATTTCAAGACCTGTTTTCCACTGCCATAGATGTCTCTTAGACCAGCATTCCCATCAAGCAGCTTTTTTGTGCTGTGCGGGATTTTATCCCTCCTCTCCACCCGCTCTCCTTAGCTCTGTGCTGTCTGTTAATAGACAGCAGAGCTGTGCCGTCCCTCCCCACGGCTCCTGGCCCTCCAAAGCCAGCAGTTTCCCAGAGGTCGCTCTTTGGACCTTGAAACTTCTCCCTCCCGAGCAGGCTTCTGTTTCCCAACACATCCGCAACCCGCGGGCAGCACAGCCGCGTCATGCGGCACTGCAGCGATTGAGACGGCCAGTCCATGCAGATTTGCTACTATCATCTCTAAAGTTTGTGGTAAACTTACTTACCTTGGTGTTGCCAAGCAAAGCTGTTTGCTTTGCATCCTTAAGTGAGTGGCCCCAGCCCGGGCAGTCCTCGCAGCAGCCTGACATCCCTCCGTTTGCCATCCAGGGGGTCCGCACTCCTCCCATTTGCCATCCCAGAGGGCAGGCAGCTCTGGTGTGGCACTGTACAAAACCCTCAGTCTTTCCACAGGAGCTCTATAGTCCATCAGAAAGATGATATGCCTGTTCAAATTGCTTTAACGTGCATTTACATGAGAGATAATAACAGCTCCAAAGGCCTCTTCCAGCCTATTAAATAATACTCACTTAAAATAGTGTCTGAACTCGTGCTGAAATGACAGACTATAATAATCCAGTCATATCCATCCGGCATATACAGCTGACTGTAGATGCCTAGAAAAATTGCAAGATGTATTTTTTTACATGATATGGTATGTGATAGCTGATTTTTTTCAGGTCATCTCCATCTCTAAGAGGAGAGAAAATACCCTGACGAGGACGTGTTAAAGCTTTCAAAAAACTAATGGTGCTACAAAATAGGATAAAAATTTCAGACACAAGCTAAATACCCCATCCATGCCCTTGCATCTCTTGGGGAAAGTTGCCACCATTTCACAGTGAAGGCCACCACTTCAAGCAGCTTCACTTAAGGAAGCTCTTAAAAAAAAAAAAACCTCCAATATTTTTAATAAATCAACATTCAGATTTCAAAAGGGCTCTGGTTCTAAGGTCAGGTAATTCATAAGACTTTGTTTGGCACCTGGGAAGTGTGAACCCCTCTTCCACCGTCTCTGCAAAGAGCAAGAGCCCAATGCAATGAACCATGAGGTAGGTGACAGTGCTCCTCTGAGGCCAAACGAGCTCTACTGCTAAGCCCTTCATCCCCGTGTGCTACGCAGCACCAACCCATAGCGATGTGCGGCAACCCCTGAGCTGGGTGTTTGTGCACCTTCGTAGTGTTTGTCCCCTCTCCACCCATGACAGTTCTGCTCTGCACCAGCAAAGCTGGACAAGGGCAAGTCCTCCTTGAATCACTGAGCTGAACATGGAGCAACTCGTGAGGTATCTTAAAGCCTTCAGCGATTAAGCATCACGCAGCAATATCACCATCCATACTACACAGCCACCATTAGCCACTCTACTTTACAGGTGGGAAGTAGAGCCCAAACACTTTATCTGCCTGCGGCCTCACCTGTGATCCTGCACCATGGGTAGGACTCAAGTCACTGATGCTCGATGATGTGCTTGGTGCACCATGCACAACCATACCTATACGTACACCTCAGGGTGCACTGCTGTGGCTCATGTGCCTACCATCATCGTACATTATCGAGGCTTGCTGACAGTGCTGGAGCACCAGTCTGAAAGGTCACAAGAAGACAGGCCAGGAAGCAGTGGTTTCTTTTTCTCAGGCTTTCGAGAGAAAGCGATGCCTAGAGAGCAGAGCAGCCCCCACGCTAGCTGGGGATGACAGAGTGCCCCAGGTCTGCAAAGTCACTGACATTCTCCTCTTAAGACTCAGAGCAAAGGATGAACTTTGTCATCACGTTACTCAAGTTTTTTTCCAGATGCTTGAAGAACAGGAAGAAATCAGGTTAAATCAGTAAGTAAGTGGACAAGAGCAATTCTCTTTGTCATGACCTCCTTCCAAGAGCAATTTTGAAGGGGAAAAAAGAGTGCTGCCTTGCCTATTTGAAAGCTTAGCAAATCCTGCCAACATTTCCACATGAAAAGCATCAGGTTCCTATTAGTTCTCTATTTCAGACTGTGCCCCCAACCTTGTGTGTTCCCCTCCTGAGAACATTCAACCCAGATGAAGCTACCCAAGCAGCCTAAACACCTGAACACATTTAAAGGCCAGCACTGCCAGACATATCTGGAGACACATCAAACCCATCACGTCATCGAGCTGCTCCTGAAGCCTGCCTCTGTAAGACTCCAGATTCGAGTTAGGCATTTGGCTGTGGAACAGTGGGCATGGTTTGCCTTGAGATTGAACAGCTGAGCTCCATGTAGAGCCTGGGAGCAGGGCAAGCTTCACAAGCCATGGGTGGTTTTTCCCCACATGGCCCCCAGCTCTGCTGTGCCAGCCCCTGCCCGGCTGCAGAGCCGAAATTCAGCCAAACCAGCTCAGGTGGAGAGCTGCAGCATTTTCCCTTGGTCGCTTATCCCAAAGATACTCAAAATGAAGTCAGTAAGGGTGGCGCTTTCTGCTTACAAATTAACATCCAATTATTCAAGCGGCCAGCAAAAATTCCTAACGCAAGTGGTGGTGTAAGCTTGTGGGAATCAGCCTTTTGCCAGAACAGTGGGGTTTCAAAAGACCCCTGCACTGGATGCTGGCAGGAGGCACGGTGGTGCCCACCAGCCTCCCCATCAGCTCTGTCGCTTGCTGTGAGGGGCTGGGAAAGCCCCGTCAACCCACGAACCCACCGCAGAGCATCCTCACTCTCCCCTAAACTTTCTGGGGGGGGGGTAAATGCGTTGACAGGAGAGCAGAGCTGAGGGACTTAACAGCCTGGTCTTGCGCTAGGGTTTAATTTAAGTTAGAAATAACATCACTCTTTCTCATCTAGATCATATTAGGATTTTGAAAGGGCAGTCACGCAACTTCCCCCGGTAGTTATGGCAGAACCGCGCTCGGAAATGAATGGAGCTCGTGGAAGCATTCAGGACTGAACAATCGGATTTATAATTAGGCCTAAAAAGGGAAGAACGCTGAATAAAAGCAGCACAGCCAATTTTAGAAGAAAAGGAAGTTCTGGATGGAATTCATTGGGGTAGAGCACTGAAGTGGAAATGGAAAGTGTTCAAAGATAAATGAGTTTAGGCCTCAGAGTTTGCTTGACATCTAGAAAATGTACTAGGAACACAGTGTCAAGAAAAGCTAACGTGAATAACAAAGAAACACAAGAAGTGAGAGAAGAGAGGAAAGAGCCATAAAACTTTGGGACAACAAAGAGTTGCAATTATAGAGGGAAATGTAATGAAGTGTAAAAAATCATAATGAAAGCAAAGATAGAGAATGAAAGGATGATTGCATATTTGCTTAATGCACATCGGAGAAGTGTCAAAGACGTGAGGAACAAGAGGTCGCCAAATGAGAAAATAAAGCCTCAGAGGAAAGGCACGGAATTTATTGCTTTAAGTACAGATTTATTTGCCTGGGATTTACCACTTAAGGGCCAATGACAGAAGCCACCAAAATGTTTTCCTAAAGGAGAGGAAAAATTTCTGAAGGAAACGGCTTTTTTCTTAGACAACCGATCCAGCAATGCAGCCTAATCCACCAGCAAAATGCTGGGATCTAATGGGGCCTCAGAAACAGTGGGAAAACTCAGTCTAACTGGCCCCCAAGTACTGGGGGGGTGGGGGGATTGGTGTTTGCTTACCAACACCCTTTACTAGCTCCAGGAGTTCTGTCTCAAAGCGGCTCGGCTTTGCAGGTCATCTGCATCGCAGAGGTGGGGGGCTCCTGTTAGCCCTGATGGGGCTCCCCTCCTTTTTGAGATTTTTCTGTTAGGATGCAACTGGTGCTCCGAATACCTGCTGCATCCCAGTTAGCACTTCCCAACACCCTGGCATCATGGGAGCTGTGTACAGCAGGTTAACCCTGTGGCCCACAAAGACCTTCTTACCTGGTCCAGATGAGCAGGACAAAGTGTGATGAAAACCAGCCCAGGTTCTCCTGTGCGGTGTCCCACGAGCTCCGCTGCCTCCAGCGCTTCTATGGCTATCAAAAGGCAAATTCAGGGTTTCCCAGCTACAGGGAAAATGGAGCTTTGCCACTGAATGAAATACAGACCAAACCGTTACCTGAGATTATATCCCTTCCCCAGCATGAGGCACGGCCATGGCTCTGCCTTTACAGATCTGGGACTGGTTTTTGACTCCAGCAAAAGAAAAAAGCTCTTTCTGTAGAACAGTGTCCCCAGCTGTCCTCTCTCACACCCTGGGGACCCACAGGGCTTTGAATACCCTTTTCTGCCCTGAAACGAGACATGGACATGAGCTGGGGGTCCCACATTGCAAGGGCAGCTGGGAGAGGACGACACTAAGGGAAGGGGCCAGCACCGTGCAGGCAACAGGCCAGTTCCCAAAAGCATGGCATGGGGCAGGAATCAGAAGCTAATGGACACCATGGCTTAGACTGCTCCATTGCAAGCACCAAAGACAACCACTGGATGGGACACGAGGAACGAGTCCTCACCTTACCTATACATCTCAGCAGCGGAAGCCCATGTAGGTGCTGGATCACTCTAGCTGAGGGGCTGGGATCCCTAAGGAAGCACGGGGTACCCCTGGGCTGGCCCAAACCATTCCTTCCTTCCAGGACCTCCAGAGTTCGGGGCTGTCAGGAGTCAGGCCGAGGATCCTCCAGCCTGCAGCAGCGCAGGATACCCATGGAAAAAGCAAAAAGGGATTGGAACAAGGCTGTGAAGCGCGTTTCCCCTCCAAACCCCTACGAACAGCAGAGTGACACCCTGGGAGCAGGATCCTACTGGTGCATTTATCAACCAAGCGCTATCTAGACAATTAGTTTTTTTCTGTAACTTAGGACTAATTTTGTCCCACCAGTTTAAATTAAAGCCCCCAATAGGATAATTTCCTCACAACCATAATTTTGTTACAAGCTTTTCATTAATCCAATCACAACTTCTGTAATATTATTTGGCAGCTGATTGAGACTACAGTAACCACAGGGGTTCGCACTCATTGTCTCATTTCTGATAAAAAAAAGTAAAATGAGTGCAATTAAAAATTCTCTTAGTACTGTCTAATATGTGAAACTCCCCAAAGTCAGAACAGAAACATCATCATTCCAGCCACGCAGCCCGTCCGTGGGTGACAGCAGAAGCTACATGCTAATGTCAGCCATCCGTAAGCGTCTGCCTGTCTGTCTAGCTCCCCGTCACAATAATATATTTAAAGAGATTTGCCAGGGTGGAAATATTCAGGTTTGGAAATATTTGTCTGTGACTTTGGGGAATTTTCTCCAGAGTATTTTGGATTGATCTCAAGTCTCTTTCAGCTCCCTGAAGTCTTACTCGAAGCATCCCGGACTATCATGTAAATATTCAGCACACGGCAATTCCCTGCAAATCTCATATTCATAGGAAGAAATGGAAAGGGAGAAACCCGGTGGTGGAAAGGTCTTGTGGCAGTAATAACATACATAGTGTTGTCAGATGGGGAAGCTTCATCGCAGAGATGCGCTAATTTGGAGGAGAAAAGAGAGTAGAATAATAATAATAAAAAAAAGAATAGAAAGCAGTGGGGATTTAAAAGTGAATTCAAGTCTTAAAAATTGCACTTTCTTCAAGTCATACACAATCACTCCTGACAGAAATTTTTCAGGCACATTGAAGTATAGAAGGGTGGTGACAGAAATCCCTTGAAATAAACACAACAAAGGAGTCAAAAGAGAAAATCAAAATTAATTTAGGCTGTATAATAGAAATATTAAAGCCAACAGGATCGGTTCCCTGCTTCTCTATGAGCAAGAGCCCCCGGGCACGGTGGGGCAGTTCAGCCTCGGGGGAAGGTTTCCCTCTCCCCCATAAGCAAAGCCGTGGCTTGTGAGAAGCTCTGATGTACCACACCATGGCTCAGATCAAATCCCAAGTGCAATCGCAGCAGCCTGCACCTTTGTGTTGTGGTGGGGGAAAAGCCCGGCCAGAGGCACTGGAGAAGGTGCTGGAGCCGGCAGAGGCGCGGGCAGGGGTAAGGCAAGAGGCAGCGGCTGCTGATCGACCCATGCTGAGGGCACAGTGGAAGGGGATGACCAAGGAGGCACAATAGAAAGGGCATTTTTTCCACCAGCAAACAATAAGTGCAATGCCAAAAGGAGCAGGGACAGGCACCAGAACGCTTCTGAATTTGGGCCAAAACATGGCAAATATTTCCAGAGGAGGAAAAAAAAAGGGTATTTTAATAAAACAGAAATACATTGTGTGGACATTTCACAGACAAAACGCTCCTACTTCCCACTTCAAGGTTGTGTTTACATTTCAAATTTACATCTGCCCAAACAAGAAAAATATTTAGATCCCAGGGATGAACCCCAGTGCTTGGTTTCTACTGGATGAAACCCTCTCATGTTAGCTTGCCAGGTTCCAAGCAGGTCCGCAGATGGAAAAAAAAACCAACCAACCTGATTTTCAAGCTATTCTCACACCGTGATGCTGGGAGGAGGAAGGGGGCTGTGCTTGCCCCTACTCTGTTCACAGCATGGCTGTGCCATGCCCCAGCCCCTCTGTCCACAGCACAGGCATGTGAGATCTTGGCTCCCGCTTTATTGAAAGAAGTCGGCACCTGCATCCTTCTGACACCAGCGAACACCTCAATTCCTAATTAAGCTCTCATTAAGAAGCATACCTGCAGCGGCTGGATGCCAGCACAGCGCAACTGGCAGGAGCTTTTAATCTTTCCCCAGCTTCACCTTATAGGCAGGAGACAGAACTGAGCAACGCCAGAATTTCTATTCTGTGCAATAATTTAACATTTTGAAATACACTCTCCATCCAACTCAGCGACAAGATCAAGAAATTACCCCCAAATGAACACGAACAAGAAAATTTCTCTCCGGGCTACTCAAATGCTTCCACACAGGAGACCTAGAGTGTGGAGAGCTGGTAAAACACGAGTCCGTTTTAATTTTCCACATTTTTCTATCCACACTGTCAGGGTAATTAATCTGTTTCTGCTAAACAACCTGTCTCTGAGAAATCCGCCTCTTTCCAGTGGAAACCAGATCTGCTGGAAAGCACGGAAGGTGAGCTGCGAGCTGCAGCCACGTCCCTGCTCACCTGCTCCTTTGACCACCCTGGCCATGCTCGAGCACCCCGGGAAAATCAATACCCCTGGCCCAAGCTCAGCGCAGGGCAGTTTTCCTACCTGAGGATGGCTGCATAGACATTCAATAAGTGGTAATGTCCTTTCATGCCCCCTTATGCTGAGCTGATAAACTCGGGAATTATGGCTTTGCCACCTCGACACGGCAGTTTTTTGGTATCTTTGTTCCCACCAGTCTATACCCCAGGTTAAGCACGTCAAGGCTTCCTTGCTCAGAAGCGAACGTTGAGCATCTTTGGCCTTCAGAGAGGATCAGGAGGGGTTTGCCTTTACACAGCATCACTCCCCTTCCCCACTACCTGAGCAATCCGAGCAGATCTCTCATTTTGTCATTACAGCTCTTTTGTGTCCTCAGCTAAAAGGAGTCAACTTCTACCAGGCTCAAAAACTGCAGAAGCAGCCAATGAGGCCCATATCAATAATTACGGGTTCAGGGGCTTCATGCGGCCGTTTCCATACATCTCAGCCAACAAGGTTGTTAAATGCCCAAAAAGTGCTGACTTTCTTGGCATGCAGGGAGGGAATCAAGTCTCGTATCCAAGGAAAGGAGTATGATGGAGATCAGTGGAGGTAATGGGAAAGCAACTGGAGCAGTGTGTAAGCCAGACAACTAGGACCTGTTTATATGGGGAATGGATGCAGCAGGTAGGTATCCTGGTCTGATTTTTTGATTGAGAGGTGCCAGTGGGTGTTAGGATACCCTAAAAACTGGGAGAATTTAATCCCAACTCAAAACAAGAGCAGCTACAGCGAGTTGCACGGGACCATGCAGCTTTGCTGGATCAGGACCAGGGTGCCGAGAAGGGGCAGCAGAGCTGGAAATGCAGGGTCAGAGAAGTTCAGCCCCGTATTCAGAGGGACTCCAGCCCTAGTCGGCATTGAAATTAGTCTTTGCATGGATACGTATAAATAAATCCAGGACACCGCTTGCGTAACAGTAACATTTTGCAGTATCTGGCATTTGCCGCTAGTTGAAGGCTAAGCAAACCATGCTTCAGTGGAGCATAAAATTGCTTTTCCTTTGGAACAAGCAGGGCATTGTAGTAATAGGGAAAACTGTACATTGTGTTAACGGCTGTATTTTCACATTATTGATTTACATTGTGTAATGCCATGCAAGACCTGCTTTCAATGATATGTGCATCTGTCATATCACAATAACTGCAAAAGCCTGGGTGCTGCTAGGAAAATGAAGCACGGGGGATCCCGGGGCACATTCACATCCATGTGCCCATCATGGGGAGGTGATGATTAGGGGGATGTGGTGGTAATGAGCAGGTCCCAAGTGTGCGCTACGTAAAACAAGGCTGCCCGGGTCAGCTTCCACTTACAGTGCACATCCAACTTTTTCAGCCTGCTTACTCTTCTGACGAGGAGAGAGCACGGAAATGGCTTCCCCTTGGCAGCTCCCCTCAGCTATACGTGTTCCAAGGCATCCAAGATGGATGGATTGCCTTTTTCCCCCCTCTCCTTTCCAACCTTTTTTTCTGCTGGGGCCAGATCTCCTCAGCCTTGGTGTGAGGATCACCAGTGGTTGGGTGAAAGGAAGCAGAGCAGTATGAGAGACAGCCACTAAAAGACGAAACCGGCAAGGTATGTTATAGGAAATACACCTCAAAATAAGAGGACAAATACTCTGCAGATACAGTGTTTTGAATCTAAGGGAGTTCACCTCAAATATTCAATAATAAAGTGTGATAACAGCCTGAAATATTTTTTAAATCACTATATAGTTAATGCAAAGCTTTGTTTTATATTATCTAGCCCAGTGGTAAATTAAGTAAGCTTTCACTGATCTATAATATCTGACTTCATTGCTTACATTGGCTCCACGTGCTATATATTATATCAAGGAATATTAAAATAATATTTTTCTTCCTTTTTGTTTGGTTATTTCTAAATAGATTAAATTGTCTCATTGCTTAAAGAGGGAGGACAGTCCCAGACCCAGCTTGCCAGACCAAGAACTGAGCAATCAGGCTCCAACTCCTTCCTGAGCTACAGACTTTCTGGCCTCAGGCAAGTCACTTGGTCTCATTGTGCATCAACGCCTCCAGCTGCAAAAGCACTCGCTCTTCTCTGGAGGATGCTGAGAGCAGCAGCAGGATACCATCTGAGAAGGGCTCAGCCACCCGGGGCTTGCAGAGGGCCATGGGACACCAGGACAAATAGACTGCTCTAGAAATCAATCGTCACTTAAATATTTGTCTAGAGTGTGTCAGATTTATCAACCAGAGAGGTTTTGTTGTCAACAGGTACTGACAATTTGGAAAATTTAAATATCGGTCTAAGAATCAGCTCTTTCATTCCATGTTTCTAGAGCTCTAGGGACACCTCAGGTGGAAGGAGAGGGGCACCCTGACGTTCCCAGCCACCTAGACCTTCCATCCACACAGCAACACGTTCTAGCTTTAGACACCAGCACGAGCCAGCAACTTTGGATCAAAAACACAGCTGGGAAGAGCAGCGTACCAACATACACCAGCCATGCGGGGGCTGAAGGAAACACATTGTGTTTCTACTGAGAACATGGAAGTATCTCTGTGCTGTGATGGATGCGTTGGTTTTTTATTTATTGCCCTCCTCAGTCCTGAAGAGATCAGCTCGGTCTCTTCGCCAGCACCTCACGGGGGAGATAGAATTCCAGAAAATTGCTTTTGACTCCAGCTACCTGCTACAATGCAGAAACAGTTTTAAAGCTCAGGCCAACACGCTGCCTGTCTCCTGCCTGTCCCTACCTCGATGTGCTCGTACCCACCCTCTGCTAGTTACGTTACTGAAACGGAAAACGGGGGTTAAACAGCAGCTCTCCTTTTCAGTTCACTTTGAACTGGAAATTAGAACAGTTCTTTTTTTTTTTTTTTTTTTCCACTCCCTCCCAGTCGTAATCTCCTCTCCTTGCTTCAGTTGAAAAAGTGGGGGACATTTTACCAAATTCTTATTTCACACGGTCCAGGATTAAATCAAAGATACGGCATCATCTAAGCTAAAGAAAATTTTCACTCTTTTACCACTGATGTTTTTTTACTAATTGTTCTAATGCATCTGATTGATTAATTTTGAGCCAGCTCTGTTCTCCAGATCTGCAAGTCATTAGTGATCAAGACTTCAACATTGTACGTTGTTTTAAATGTTAGTTGCGTCATCAACAGCTAACAAGAAGAAGAGAAGCAAAGCAACTCTGAACTTGGGTCTCAGAAGGTAAAAGTCTTTTCAGTTCGTCTTTAAATACTCAGATAAATCCCGTTAGCTTTCTCCACACCATCAAAGCATTTGGATAGCATAAAGCAACTGAATACATAAAAATGTATCTAAACACCTTGTAAATCCCTACACAGAGCTGTTGCCGACACTACTTTTAACCCTAGGAAAACATTTCACCAATTACTGATCAAATACAATACAGCTAAATTTCACCGCCAGCACATCATTTTGATAATGGGTATGGAAATTATCCATTCAATAGCTATTCAGAAATAACTTAGAAAGATTGGTTTTCAGATACTTCTGAGAATCCTAGAATAATCCCCTATAATCACCGTGGTGAGAATCTACCAACATTTTTCCCTTTGAAAAAGGGCTGTTTGGGGCGAGAGCGTTGGTGGTCTTTGCCCGTCCTCTGACGGGTGCGTTCAAACAATGTATGTGAAATCACCAGCATTTTGCTGGCAGAGGACCGAGAAGTTTCACGTTCTTCCATGACTCAGTCGAGGAAGTCTGCCAGCAAGGGAAGAGACTTCAGCTCTCCCCGATCAGCTTGGCTTCTCAGGTGTGCCTCAGCAACCTGGCAATACGAATATTCTTCCTTTCTCACAAGGCAAACTTGCATGATTTTTTTTTTTTAATCCAGAGTCTGGAATAAACAAAGCGAAACAAACAAAAAGTACCTGAAATAAGCAATAACTACACTTTGCAATTCCCTGCTGCTCTGTGCCAGCTGCTAAGTGTGACCCAGGAGTATCTTAAAACATTTCAATTTTTCTTGCTTCTTGGTGTAAGGCTGAAAGGATTCATTCTTTCTTCTTTTGGGGAAGATACTGTTTTCTGATTTACTTTACTGATTCCATAGATTTAAAATCTGGTCGTTCTTGCCTCACTAGAGGAGATGAAGCGGGGGGGCTGTTGGACAAGAAATGCTTTCCTTCTCCAAAATGGTAATTAGGCACTGGACATAAGTGTAACAGGAAGAAACCCTAGGTATTTCTAAAGCTTTCTTTTCCCCTCCAGTAACTTAGCTTTTGCTCCCCTAATTTTATACTGCCCAAGTACCACAGAGTCCTCTAGCCCAAGGAAAACTAAATTTCTCTACACTTGCATAGAAAATCCTCTCTGGACCCCCTGCCCTTGTGGCCCCCCTTGTCACCCCACAGCAGAGAGATGTGTCCCTGCCACCTCAGTGGCTGTCCCCAAAATAAAACAAAGGGCAGCTACTGGGCAGCAGCACCTTTCACCCCATCCCAGGGCCACGCTGCTTATTTCCATGGGTAATTATGCAAGGGGTTAATTTGTGGCATAAAAGCATCCCCTGGGAAGTCCAATTAAAGATTGCAGTCTCAGCTTTCACCCAACAGGTGAGGACCACAAACACACTCGTGGGCTATCTAAATCACTAGTCTCTGTAGCAGTTTGCTATAATCCCAGAGCAAGGCAAAGATAAACATGTCACCAGCAAGGCACCACCCCAGGGGAAGGCTGCAGCACCACCAGGACCCACGTGCTCCCAGTCCACCCTAAAATAGCAGTCATCTTTTCCTATCCCCAAACCGCAGGTTTCATACCCCGAAAGGCAGCGCAAGGAGTAAAGGAAGGGTTAACACTGCAAAAGACTGGTCTGAAAAAGCCTTTCTGATAGCTGCATAGGGGTCAGTTTTCATTCACAAGCCAGTTCACAGAAAGTGAAGAGCAGCCACGAGAGCATGGGCACGAACACACACCACGACAGCCCTGCACCGGCCAGCCTAAATTCTCCACGATTAGAGGAAAGACAGAACACCATCACCTGCTTCATAAGCAAAACCATTTCCCAGTGACTTGCGGCAGTAATCACACACCAAACCCACTCAAACAACGTGCTGAATCCCTAGTGATTCGGGGAGAGACCGACAGTAGCCCAGGACTGTCACAGGGTGTCACCGGACAAACCTTCAGGTAGCCGAGTCTGCCCACACATCACTCAGAGCCAAGAAAGCAGCTACTTTGGGTGTATGTGCTATTTGCTATAAAGAGTTAGGGCAGCTCTATGGTAACAGGATCAGGAATGTTTTGGGGGTGGAGAGGTCACGTACCATCAGGCAGCGCTAAGAGAGCTGGCAGCTCCAGGACACACACTGGAAGGGCTGCGTCCTCCTCTCTACCTGCCAGGCTGAGCCTTCAGCTACAAAAGAAGTTGGACACGGAGAATACACAAATCTCTCAAACCTCTGGAGTCTCCTCTCAGAGGAGGAAGTGTGGACTTTGCCGACAGCACCTGAAAATCCCAGGCAGCATTCGTAAGCCGTGCTTCTGGCCAGGACGAAGGGCATGGGGCAGCCAGGGAGACCCACCAGCCCCAACACTTGGGTAACCCTTTAAGCACACTGGGCAGCACTTGGGGCAGCCTTGCTGCAGGGCTTTTTTATATCAGCTTTACCATCAAGTCAAGATTATTGACCTTTCCAGTCCAATGTTTAACAACACCCATTCATCCCCACTTTGTCCTTCCCTTCCACTTCGTTCCCTTTATTGCTCTGTAATAGGAGAGGCAACAGGGCACATATTTCTGCAGCACAAAGCATTATCATCCTAATTATAGTTTCCTGGTGTTTTCTTCACTTTTACCATTTTATTAAAAACAATTAGCTGAGATGAACCATCTTTTATAACCTCGACGCTATTGTTCTCATCTCTCTCTGAATCCAAGGAGGTCTTTTCAGAGGCTATTTTATTCACAATTACATATGCTGGAATAACTGCTCAAGAGAGCCCAGAGAGGGTCCCAATAATGCTCCTAGCAGGGTTGGTCCTGCTGCCTCTGAAGCATGTAATGCTAACCATTTAATAAAACATCCATGAAGACAAGGACCTTATTTTCAACAGCCTGTGTAAATGATGGATGCAGTCATGCCATGAGCATTGTCTTAATGGACTGAGGAGGAGTTGGAGCTGCAGCAAAATCAGGAGCCAAAAACTCTTGTTTCACTGCCAGACTTGGCTCCCCTGACTCCTTTGAGGAGTCTGGCTGCAGGCAGGTATGACCACAAAGATAACACATCAAGGGATGGGGAATCTACAAGACAAAGATTCCCTTCATTCACACTCAAAACCTGCAGGACTTTGTTACTGGTCTAAACTTGAGGAAGGCTGGCTCCATCATCTAGTTCGGACCTGGTGCTCCAAGCCTGGTTTAAGCACAGACCACTCTAGCTTGAAAGACGCCTGCTGGATTTTTTGCATATGTATAATTCTTATTCCAAAGCTTTTCGTCCCCATTCTCCGTTTACCCTATAGGCTTTTATTTAAAATAGCACAGCCAGAACAGTGGAATTTTTCATTTGAAAGAGAGGGGTTTTTTTAAATTTATTTTATTTTTTCTTTTTACACTGGGGAAAGCTTTAAAATGTATCATATTCAGTCAATTGGCTCTTCACGTTTTTTTCAAGCTTCCCCTCTGTCACCTTTGTTAATTACCCGCCATTTGAACAAGGGTCTTCTCCTGCCTTGATCCTGCTGTGAAATCACGATGCTCTGTTTGTCTTTCTAACATCAAAGTCATTTCCATGGTCACCAACTGTGATGTCATAAACACATTTTTAATGGCTTGTTTACAGCAGGGAACAGAAGGAGAGAAGAGATTATGGGTGGAAGGAAACTCTTATCGATATACAACAGTTTTAGGCACAACTGTGAGGCTGAATCACACAGAAAACTTGAGTCAAAAAAAAATTCCTCACTGAAATAGCTTCTCTTCTGAAGCTCATCCCAGCACAAAAATCCTTTTTTAAGTTACTAGCAAATAATCAATCCCAACAGACTACTATTATGTCAGTCAGCCCAGAGTTGTGCAAGGTGCTTTCTAAGCTTGGAAGATAGCAAATCCATACCCCAACCCCTCCAGCTCGCTGTATGAATGCACACGCACACCACATTCTCAGAGACTCCAAGAAAATTGCTTGGGCAGGACTTAGTGGGATCTGAGGGCTATTGGCCCATATAATTTTACTTGTCTCAGGTCACAAAAAGAATCGGAATTTCCTCAAGAGACACTTCAGTTGGAGCAGAAGGCCCTTTTTTGTCCAGCGATGGTTGCAAGACCTCCTAGCTGGTCCTCCCTCTATATGGGGGGTTACCACATGCAGTCAACCATTCACGAGAAAGATTTCTCTTCTGGAGGGCCAAAGAAAATGCCAGGACCAGTTTGAGCTTCTGGTCACAGGAATAGCAATGTCCTTCAGACTGTGACCCCACAGCCCAGCCTGCCTCCCCAACAAGCCCAAAGCAGAGTGAACTCCTCCTAGCCAACTCTCTGCTTTGGTAGCAGGGTTGGGACATAGCCAGATGAAACAGGGAGGTTGCCCAGGTTCCTCAGTGAAAGTGGAAAGAAAAAACTCATGTCTTGCATTTCTCTCCTATGGGGCACAACACAGAGATGGTCTAACAGGAGTCCACCCACACATCTGGTCTCTGGTTTTGGCTCTACTGATGCCACTTCCATGTTTCTTGCCTTTCTTGGTTCCCAGTAACTCAAAGCCAGCATCAAATGTTGGTTTCTGGTGTCTCCCCAAGGCAGCCCTACTCAGGGGCTGCCCATTCTTGGTAGATTAGTTGGGCGTACCCAGACACATTCCATGTTGGAGGCTGGCTGAGGTAGGGGCTGGTGCAGCACATCTTGTCCCACCTCAGGTCAGAAATAAGCTGCTTCAGCCTTAGCCAGTTGCAGCTCAATAGAGGGTGGGGAAACCAAGTCACAGATAACTTCTCTTAGAACAAATGCAGATGTTTCCCATGGTCTCCCAGAGGCCAGTTGCTGGTTCAGGCATTGGCCATGTATCATTTCTTCAGGTGATGGGACTCTGATAGGGAACTGAGCACCACACCTCTGTCCTGGAGATCATCTGAGAGAGCCCCAGTCGATGATTTTGAGATAGCCCTGGGAGATCCCTGGCTGATGGAGATTGCTGTGGTCAGCCAAAGAAAGAACCACTGAGCCCAGATTTTCAGCGTAGGGAAATGCAAAACATTGCTGCCATCTTCTCAGGGGACATCAGGAATGGCCAAGGAAGGGCTGATACATTCTTGGATCTGCAGAGGAGGTACAGCCACCTCTGCTTAGAAAGGGTTTCCCAAACTGGAGTCCCAGTCATCTCCAGTGTCCTTGCTCTCACAGCCTGCCAGGACCGGGGACATCCCAGTGGTACCCCTGGGTGAGCCAGGCTCTGCACAACTTGCCAGCTCCCTCCACATCCAGCCTCCTCCAAGCAAAATCCTCAAATAAAACTCACCACAAAGCCTACAGGAGGAAGGATTGGGGTTGCTTGAAGATGTGGAACCATCATTGGCACTTGGCTGTCTTAGAGGTATCACAATGAGGCATCCTTGTACATGTGCTCCGAGGAGATTATCTCCCTCCCCTACCCAAAGAAAACACGAGAGGGGAAAAAAACCAACTCATTGGACAATGAAATTCCTAAATCCTCATTCCATGAGAGGAATTAAGGTAGCTCTTTTCCTGCTCCGATATTGGGAGCTCCCCAGTAGGAGATCCTATCGTACACCACACACTAGCAAGGGTACATCTTTCAGCAAGCTCTTTCCCGGAGCGCGAGTAGTCCCTGGCACGCAGGAGCTGGGTTTTCACACGCCCTATTCATCGCCGAGGTGCAGAATAAGCGAACCACCATTTTGCTGCCGTCCCACAGCAGGAATAAAATGGTGGCATAGATGAAAACTGCCAGATCAAACACAATCCAGTTGCCTGTCACCACCTGCAGCTCTTCTCCGCCTTACATGTAACACTGAATTCCTAATCAGGTTAATATTTGATTTCTGGGTGCTTAAACAAACAAAAAAACCCTCCACACACACACAAAAAAATCACAATAAAAAAAATAATACTGTAGCAGTTGATTAACGTTGCAGCCAAGAAGTACCGAGGTGCAAACTATTGACGTTAGAATTCACGTTTCTCTCACAAAATGGCAAGTCTGCAGCTCCGGTGTTTATTCGCAGAGGCGACGGGCTCGCCCAAAGCCACCAAGGACAACCGTACACACGCGTTACATACAAAGGGCTCAGTCTGGTCTCCAGCATCTTTTGAGGAATGTTGCAGGGGCTGAGAGAGGCAAAAGCGCTCCCTTAATTGCTCTGAAACAGCCCCTTCCCCATGTTACACCCAAGTGCTGCTTCAGCACAGGGACCTCTGGAAAGGCGTTCCTGGAGGGTGGCGGGGAAGTGGGCAGGCGTGGGGTTTCCAGGGATGACAGCACACGTCAGGCAGGAGAGAGTTTGCATTTTTTTCTTTGCAATTTGCACATTTCTTCCGCTCACACGCACCATAAAGTTACCCTAAATTCGAGCCTGAGCACTAGAACAAGTCCCAGGTCCCCGGGAATGGGACAGACACGCGCTACTCACGCTTCATGGGAGAGCAGCAACAAAATGAAATCGATTCGTGTCCATGGAGAACCCTGATCTGTATTTAGCTTTGAGTTTAAATCAAAAATTCAATATACTGTACAAGAAATTGCTACAAACAACTTAGTTTTCCAACCAAAGCAAAGCAGTGTAACACCTAACAGCAGTTCTTTCCAACACCGCAAGTTACCTGAAAAATTATGTATCATTTCCTTAGAGCACACTTCAAATTCCTTATTTACTTCTTCCAAAGTCAGTGACTGGAACAAAATATTTCTTGGCTTACGCTTCCTAACCAGTTTGATTTGTACAGGCTGTAGATTTGCTGCATTCTACACTTCTGAAAACACCAAATTCAAGTAGTGAAGTCTCTGTTAGATCCTCTTTAACAATCGCTTTTTACATTGATTTCTAAATATCCTGAGAGTCAGAGATTGCAAAATGAACTACTGAAGTGATTTTTTTCTTTTTAAGGCATTTGACTCATTTGCAAGACATCTCTTGGTAGCAGCCACAGATTCCTTGTTCTTTAACATATATATTTTTACACCTGATAGCTAAACCATTATAAAAAAATAATTACACCCAAAGGCTGCAGAAACAGCTCAAGAAAAGACTGAATGGACAGGAAAAAAAAGAATCCCACCATACTTTACTGGAAATCCTTGACTGACCAGATGAAGCATCCATCACGCAAGGAGTCACCGTACTCAGTCCAGTATTTTGTTTCAGACTATCAGGTACTGCAGACCACTGGTGACCAGTACATAAAGCTGACATCTTTCCAGCTTCCCAACTGGTAGAAATCACTACATAGAATGATCAGTAAAAGCAACAGACCTGGTCTTTTCCCCATTTTAATCAAGAGCAGCCTTTTGCTGGGGTCAGGCAAGGTCAGGATCAGGCTTTAGAGAAGCTCTTTGGATGTCCCAGAAATAGGCACAGAAAAACTTTCCCCCCTTCCCCAAAACCCCCACGCGTGCCCAGCCCTGACACCATCAGAAAGAGCAAAGAAAGGAGTTTCCATTGCTAGCATTGTCACTTTTAGGGTAAAGATGAGCTTCCTTAAACATGAGCTTAAAGCTTAAAGACAGAGGAAAAAGTTCAAGTTGGATCATTTCACAGCATTATCTCTGCTGGAGAAGGTACAATGTGAGCTGACGGGGACTTTTCACAGGCGAGAATTAGGAGCGGTGCTTTTTCAATGCTTGATCTCGCAGACTACAAAAGCCCCGTCTTGCAAAAGGGCAGGCGTTGCCACCGCATAATAGTCCAAGTTTAGCCTAAACCATAAATGGTGCCTATACAGCGTTAAATGGGGAAGCTGGTTCTGATGTATTGTGTCCCCGCTTTTCGCTTTTTCAAAATACAGCAGAAATGCCAAATAAAACAGCAGATTTGAGCAGCTTGTGCCTACGTATGAGAACGGCTTGCAGGTATTCATCACCATTTTCAAGAGTGGCGTAAAATCCGGCTGCAAAGCCAATTTGAAGATGCTAATGGAATTTTGTCTTTAGCACTAATCCAATGCTAAGCAAAAAAAACCCCAGTAGAAGTAACCAGATAGAGGATGGACAACATATAACTGTCCCTTAACCAGCAGCAGACCCTGCTGAGAGCTGGGTTCAGCTAAAGAGCCAGCAGGATTTTCCCCAAGCTGGGTTTAACACAGCCACACCAACAGGGATATCCACACTAGCAGAAAACACCTCACTTCCCTCTACATGCTGCTGCCTTTGGGGATCCCCCTAATTTTTGCTATGCATCTGTGACATAATTTCCATAACATCCCTAAATGAACCTGCCAGACTCTTAACATTAACTCATGCATCCTGACCCAGCTTTCCTCAAGGATTTCAGGGAAAAAAAAAAAAAAAAAAAACAAACCAAAAACCCAGACTAAAGAAAATTCTGGCACCAAGCAACACCACACAAGTCCTTACCTCTCACCCCAGAGACCCACACAATGCTTTTGGGAGCAAGAGCTGAGAGAGGGGAAAGGGCAGGCAAGAGGCACAGTAACCACCCAGGAGCAGCAAAACTTGTCCCATCCTGCAGGCACCAGGGCTTACCTCCACATCATTATTCATTTTAGCCTAGCACTTCCATACACATCCCACCTGCAAAGCGCAGGGGGAGAGACAGGTTTTGAGGAGAGGCTTGACGGACAAGGCAATGGTGGAGAGAGATGGAGGGTGTCGCAGGAGGAGGTTATCAGTCGTTAGACATCACCCACAGGTGAAAACAACTGCTCATCCTGAGCTTCTGTTTCCAAAGGTGAGAAAGACATGGGGAAAATGATGTTACTGTGTTAACATTTTTCATAATAAAGCACTAGAAATAATGTTTTATGGCATTCGGTTTATTAAGTAGGACATTGGCTTAAGAAAGAGAGGCCAAAGTGTACCTGTATTATTAGGGTGGAAGTAGGAAGGGGTGACTCCCTTATATTGAAAATGCCCACCACCGGGCAGCTGGGTGTTTACACTACACCCTGGGAGAGCGATGGGATGGGCAACACTCAGCAGCATACCTCAGCAGAAAAAAAAAAAAAGCCTCTGCTTTCAAAGGCATTAACCCCTAAGTTATCAAATTAATAGGAACCATGAGGGAAAATACGGAATGTCTTTGTTTTGGCTCGCTGTGTTTCTCTGAGAAGACTGCAAAAAGAAATTTGTTGGGGGAAACACTTTATGCTGCTCCTGGAGGCGGCCATCTGGGATGCTGAGATTAGTATTTTAGATTTCTATTATCTGAAACTCCACTGGCAGACTCTGTAAAAAGGAGTTTATAAATTCTGTAGCGGGGTTTAAGTAAAACTCTTTTTATCTAGGAACCAAGAAATATGTGTAATTACCATAGGTGGATAATGCTTTTTCATTGCCATTCACCCAAATTAGTTTACCAGATATTATTCCTAAGAGGTATAATTAAAATCAACATAAAATCCAGAACACAGTGAAACTAAAACATTAGGAGATAATGTCTTTAAAATTACTAGACCAAACAGTCCTCTGCACTGCGGCACAAGCGTAACCTCTCTCTGGCTAGTAGTGTTTCTTTTCTCTGTGCAGAGATGCTTTGAGCAACCAGGCTTCTCAGGCGAGCGCTTACTTTGCCGCCCATTGTAAGAAGCAGTTATTTAATAACATTCCATGCGACATTCCTTCCCAAAAAAGCAAACGAGAGAACTTTATTGAACGCCGGGTCTCGGCTCTACGTTTGGGCTCAGCGTTACTTCCTGAGCTCCCATCGAGAGCGAACTGGAAACCTCCACGTTTTTTTTGGCAGGTTCAGATCTGGACCCCTGGGCCTGTCATTAACTCCTGCCCTGGCAAAGTGTCCAGGGACGCAGGTGGGACTCATGCCAGGGGAAAAAACAAACGCTGAATCCCACGTCGAGTAGCAGGAGAGGCAGTTCAGAGCCAGGTACTTGCACCAGATGTGTAATCCTGTTTTCTGCTCATCCAGCGGACGTAACCTGATGTTAAATGCCACCTCTCATTATGAATGTCTGGCCATCCTCGTTAATGAAAGACTTTGTTTTCTTTTTGCAAATGTTATTAAGCAAAGAACAAACTGATTGTCTAAATTGATTAAGCAGATTCACTCCAGTGAAAAATTTATTATTTGCCTGGTTCATGTCATCAAATCGGCTCAGAGGAAAAAGGCTCCGTGAATTAAACTAATCACAAACATATATTTTAAAAGCCAGCCGTTACTGGCAGGATACAGTTAGCGCAGTCAATCACTACAACAATCACTGAATTTTAAAGCAGCATCTCGCATTGCTTCTCAGAAGCTTATTTGCCTTTTCTTTCAAAAAATTGGTGTTTGGGGGCCAAATTCTGCACCTGTTTAGTCCCATACTTTGTCATTAAACTCCTGTGGGTGCCCAGGAGTGATTCTTGGGGGGAAAAAAAAGGACTATTCAACAGGCATTTCCTATAAAATAGCAATCATACACTAATTAGAAAGCTAACGGATAGATTAATAAGAATTTCTAAGTGTTTCACTACAAGCTCTTGAAAAACACATATTTTAAAAATAAAATATCATTAATTTATTAGACTGAACACACACATTCATTAGGCTCCCTCACATGGCAGTCAGAGAAGGTTCCTGTATAATCTTTTGCAGGACACAGATGGAAAAGCCAGCCTGGAATGTTAATATTCAAATCAGTTAAAAAGAAAGATCAACCATCGCATTTCTATTTCTCCAGCAAATTATAGACAGGGCTTGGGCTTTTTGCGAATGGGTGTGTGTACCCAGACACGGTTTCAAGTAACCCTAAAATGGCCTGTCTTGTGCTGAACTTTCTGAGAACAACTGGGCTGGCACCCATGGTTCAACACACCAGCACATGTACACGAAAAAAACACTTTATAATTTCAGATCACTGGTCTCCTTTTCCTTTTTCAGTAGCTTTTCTCTAAAAACAAGGGGAAATTCTGTGGTTGTGCCTGCTGAGGGCTGAATTTGTGAAGCAAGTGCTCGGCGGCGCAGCCGACGCCTCGGCACCCGAGCTTGCTGTCAGGTAGACTTGGGGTTCTTAAACGGAGAAAGATTTTACAACGGCACGGTGGGAGAGCAAAAGCTATAAATGCTGTGGCATGAGCAATAATTTAAAAGCATGTGGCACAGGCAACAACAGCAAAGCTCAAAAGGCTCACAGCTAAGACGATGAAAGCAACCTCCTATACAGCACAGCATTATAAAAATAATTTAGTGCTTTGAAAGACACAGTAATGACAGCTCCGAGGAGGGGAGGTCCCTCATCCCCACCCTGCCAGGGTCGGGGATAGCAGCATCATGTCACAAGTGTGCTGAGTGCTGCCAGCCCTGGGGGGGCTCAGGGAAAGGAAAGGTTCCTCCCCACGCACGGGTTCACCCGGAGCCCCCAGGCCACCTCCCCGTCCCCTCCTCGCCGGCCGGGAAGAGCCACAGCCTTTCCACTGAGCAGAGCTGCAAAAAGCAGCGGAGAAGGGTTGAAGCTGCCCACGTGAGGCCAGAACCCATCAGGGTTCACTGCGGAGCTCCCTGCCAGGGCACAGGGATGGGTGGGGAGATGTCTTCCCCAGCAGCACCCACCAGCGTCCCGCAAGCTGCCCGCGACGAGGGACACGAAACCCTGCCAGCATCGCCCACTGCTGCGCTCCCCATCAAGGCATTCATGAGCCTGTTCTCTAGAAAAGCAAATGTTTTGATTAGGGACTTTGAAAAGAAAGCAAGCAATGACAGCTGAGAAAAAAATCCCAAACACTCCCCGTAACAGAAGTTTCCTTCAAAACCCTTGTCTGCTACATGATGCTAAACACCCGCAGTATATATTTATGCTGTCACTTTCAAGTGTTTTCCCCATCTTGTACTGAACTGGAGTCTATAATGTCTGTTTAATGGTACCTTGTACCCTGCCATCCCCTCGCTGTGCCAAGTGACTAATGCCAGAGTGCACTAATAGACGTGCCCAGGAAGGTGCCTGCAGCACGGCCGAAACGCCGTGAGTTGGGTTCACCCACGCCGGCCACCCAGGCTCCCACCGGCTCCACAGCTAAAGGCACCTTCCCAGAGCGTATCGGAGCAGGTACTGGGATCACCCCTTTGCTATATACGCTTGCATTGCAACCCCCTGGGTTCAAAGGTCTGGAGAACATCAACTCCCAGTACCATTTTTACTTCTTCTTTTAAGGTTTCAAGCTTTTTAAGCTCTTCCCACAATGGTGCACAAACTGGCTTGTGATTTCAAGGGTAACACCAATTAGTCCTGGGATCAGCACACCTAACAAAGCCTGATGTCTCCAATTGGTGGGTTCACAGTTAGCAAAGCAGGGGGACAGGGACTGACAAGCAGCTCAGAAGTGATAGCTTCATCTCCTTCTGAAGCCAGACTAAAATATCCCACGGCAAGAGACAGCCCACGGCCTAAAGACCTCCAGACTTAACGGACTGTTCCTTTTTTTTTAAATAAACTAGAAGAGGTAGCAAAGCCATTCCCTAGAACAAATACTGAAACAGAGGGAGACAAGAAGCAGCCACACACCCCCACCCTGGGCTCCCTGGGACCCTGTCGGGGCAACACATCAGGTCCCTCAGACCTGCTCCAAGAAGGGCAATGTGATGTTTCAGTCATAGGCTGGAGCTCACCGTTCCCACTGACGGAACGGCTGCTGCCAGGACAGGCTGATGCCCACAACAGGTATGTGATGCAGTTCCATGCTCTCCATCGCTTCAAATTCAAATCTGGTCTCAGTGGAGGAAAAGCAGATTTATTTGGGAATGTTTAAGTATCTGCCTTACCAGTGCCCCAGTGACACCCATGATCAACTACTTGAACTGCTCAGGGCAAAATAAACTTTACTACGTCTTTTCATTTAAAACCCTGTGTATTTGCCATTCTGATTCTTTTTAGTCCCCCAAGGAACAGAAAACACTTTTCAGACCACATTTGGCAGCTAAGCCAGCCTCGCCTTCCTTATGGCATTAAGGACCAGGGTCCTTTTCTGGAAGGCAGTAAGGATGGAGCCCCTGGAAAGCAGCACCCAGGTTTCCAGGGGTTTGTGCACAGACTATAGGGCAGGGCAGAGATGTGGGATGCCAGGTAAGAGCTCTGCCAGCTCACACCGCGCCGGCTGACAAAACCTGCTGCCAGCTGGGAAGTAACACAAATTGGAACTGACAGAGATATGTGACAAATTCATTATTAATGGCACAACTATTTTTTAATATGTAGAAGGCTGTACGAGATTAATAAAACCAGGCTTTTATATTCTTATCTGACAGCAGTGATGGTGTGTGATCTCCAGAAAAGCGAGTGCTGCCAATGCCATCTCTGGCTCTGGCGGGTATGGGGATGCTGCGGCAGCTTCAGCAGGGACAGGATTTCTCTCCAGGACATTGCAACTCCTGTACGCTCCAGAAGGTCACGCAGGCTGACTTTGTGGCAGGGTGAAGCACTCACACAAAAGGTCAGCGTGCCGTGGAAACCCGCACACAGCTCCTCCTCGGGGGCTGCAAACCTCTTGGTGTTCATTAGCATCTGCCGTGTGTTATCTCTGGCTATAGTGGGTTTTGAGGGAGCTTGTTTGGTTTTTAAATAACGAGCAACCCATGGGGTATATCAGGGACAGAGGGACTTGCTCACTCCAGCTATAAAGCTACAGCAGCACACGGGTGGATTTCTGTCTCTCCACCTACCCGCACATGCCAACGCACATCCTCACATCCGCAAGCTCTCAAGCAATCTATATCTCAGTCTATGCGTACGTACACTTATATACATAGATATTTACTTCTATTTTTCACTCCAGGTGTACAAATGAGACCCATCAGCACGCAATATAAATACTCCATTTAACAACTCTTTAGCATTTACTCTTTCTATCTCTGCTATTTTTTCTTTTTTTTTTACTTGTTCTCTTCAGAGGAAAGAAAACATGGTATCGGGGAAAAATATTTCAAACAAGTCTTGAAGAGGATGAGTAATTAGGTGAAATGCATTCACTCACTCATATTCTTGCCCACTTTAAATCTAAGCATAGATGCAGTGCATGAGCTACTTACAAACGACCCTACACAGTTTCAGAGGAAATACGTGGCCACAGAGAAATACCACTTGACTTTCCAGATTCTCCTTTTAGAAAAGACACTGGTTTATTTCTTTAGGAAGAATTATTCTGATAACTGGCTGCTTTTTTTCAGCCTCCTTAGCATTTTCTGCAACTCATGTTCATTTACTGGAGGCAGGTTACATGACCCCTTGCTGCCTCCCTCGCGGCCAGTACTAAAGGTCTCAGCATTGCCGGGCTGACACGTACCATCCCCGTGCAGCATCCTGGCAGTCCCGGGGCTTGGAGGACAAAGTAGGTTTCTGCCAGCATTGGTACAGACACATGGCCACAGCCTGGAGCTCCCCAGGACATAAGCAGGGCGAGGGAGTGGGGCTCTTAAGAAAACAAATGTGACAACGAGTTACCGCAAACACTACCCAGCCACGAAAATGCCGCCATGCAAACCGGAGCCCTGCTCCCCCGTCCCCGCTCCAAGAGGGGGAACCCACCCGCGCACCAGGAGAGCTGCGTTCGGCCGAGCGTGGTGGCTCCCAAGAGCAATCAGAGGCATCCCAGGAGGGAGAGGAGCAATAAAGCATGTGGCATGCTGTCAACGTGGGGGAAAAGGGGCGATGATGACTCCTGTGAGAATTGCAGGATGCGGGATTCAAGGAGGAGCAGCCACTGCTGGGCCAGTGCCAGGGATGTGAGGGGCAAAGTGTAGAGTGGGAATGAGCCACCGATGCACATTGTCACCTCCTGCCCCGCCAGCACCTGATTCCCAAACGGAGGGGAGTGGTCCTGCCCCAGGGAGACCAGGGACAAGCCCCCTCATGGGGATACACTCAGAGGCAGGAAAGGCCAATTCCCGGAGCCTGCTTGGGGCCACCATAAAATAAACAGCACATTTCATATACTCAAAGGAAAAGCTCCCACAGGAAACTATTTCCCTGAATGTTTTAAGCTGAACCTAACACAAAATAAGAAACACTTCAGATGGGTATGGAGCTGCAAGGGCTGGAGGATCTCAGGAGCAAGGGCACCTACATCCCCAAGGAGGTGAAAGTCCTTTCCCCGGCTCCTGCCACATGGGTGCCAGCACCTCCAGGAAGCACCAGCGTGGCTCAAAGCAGCCTGGAAGACCTTATTGCAGCTCCAGATTGCCTTGCCACCACCCTCTCCAAGCTAACTGGGGGGCATAGTGCAGCGGCTGTGGGACTGACCCCTCCAGGCCATGGCAATCATGGCCAAGATGCTGGACCCAGCAAGAAGGGACCCACAAACACGTCCCAGGAGCGGACATCAGCCGCACTGCATGGCGAGGGGGCTGGGACAGAGGAGCCTCCTCAGTCCTCAGCAGCTGAGGGGGGCAATGGCAGTGGTGTGGGGATCCTTTGAGTCCAGCAGTCGGCTGCTATTAGCACACAAAAGTGAAGCTGAGCAGCGGAGCAGGACAAAAGGGGTGTGGGGCAGCCAGACAAGAGGGATGGAGGGTGGAGCGAGACAAGAATGGGAGAGGAGCCGCGCAGACAAGAAGGAGGGGAGGGAGACACTCATGCACACAAAAATCAGAGAAAGGGAAAGACAAGGGGATAACAAGGGGGGAAGAGACCACATGGGGAAGGGCGTTCCTCACCTGGCCCGCTCCCCCTCCATGCCCTGCTCTGGTCCTCTCGCTCTTTGCTTGCCCCGTGCAGGGACACCAGAGCAGAGTATGAGGCCTTTGGGTTGAACCCCCAAATCCAAGAGGATTTTCCTGCTCACCCAAGTTTTGCATCGCTACCGGTGAGGCTGCAATCGGCAGATCTGCAAAGGGACCTGGAGTAACTGGGTGCATTTCTCACCAACAGCCATATTCCTCATTCCTGTTCCAAATAATGCACCTTGGATGATGCCACAGCCACCGGCACTCACCTGCATAACCAAGAGCTGGTCCTAGTTAACACCAGCGTATGGACAGCCATGGATCATCCAGGGCGAACGAGCCAAAATGACTACTCTTGAGCCCAGGGAACACAAGATGCTGCTGGCTCACCCAGCTCCACCCTCGCTGAGCCCCCAGCCTCCCAAAGCAGCCTAAAAATCCCTCTCCACTTAGCGTTTCTCTCCTTTACAAGCACCCCATCTAACCGGGGAGTCCAGGAGGAGACACTCCCCTCCCTCCTGCAGCCAAGTGGCCCCAGCATCTTCACCAATATTTTAGCAAAAAGGTGGTAGAATAACACTATGATGCAGAAGAAGGGAAAGGCACACATCAGAAGATGCTGTAGTGCTAAAATACACATTTCCTGATAATGCCTCTATAAATGATGGAGTAAATGACAGAATAAATGTGAAACTCCCATCGTTCTTGAGGATATTTGAAAAGTTCTCGTATTTCATAAACCAAGAAAGTGAGAAATGGAAAACACATTTTTGAAGTATGAACTTGCAGGGAATTCAATAAAAATGCATTTTTCTGACTGAAAACATTTCTTTATCTTTAGGAATGAAAAATAACACCACTGACAAACGTGTCGCGGGCAGGCACTGCTCTCAGCTTCGTCTTTGAGCTCTGGTGCCCCTCACAGTGCAGCAGCCAGTGCTCACCCCGCTTCCCTTCTTCTCCCATTTGCCTCCCCTATTCCAAACTATTTTCAAGACTATCTCTTTTTCATTAATTTTCAAGACTATCTTTTTTTTATTAGGATTTTTCTAGATTTCTTTCTTTCTTTTTCCATGGCACCAACTCTCTGGCATCCACCCTCTAAAATAAAAAATATCACCACTTTTTTTTTCTAATGCCACTACCGCACTTTTGGCCACATTATTCCTGAACGCCACCATGAGAGTTGATTTTGATTTCACAGAAAAGCCCATTTCTGGTCTTTATATGCTGGTTGCTGCAACACGCAATTTCTCAACCCACATCATCCAAACAAGACCCAGCACCCGACAGGGTCCTCCTTGGGCCACAGCTCTTCAGAGCAAACAAAATATCTGAGATGACCAAAACCTGATGCAAGCAACTGAAAGTGAGTGCTGGTTTCGTCAGCTCTCCTCATTTGAGCTTTCCCATGCCAGTGAGAAAAAGTTTGATGAAAAAAAAAAAAGAGAGAGAAAGGGGAAAGGGAAAAAAAGGGAAGGGAACTTCTTGGATTGATCAAGAATGACTTGCATGTTCATAACCTAAACCAAGGATCATAGGACAGTTAAACCTTGACCTCAACTACAACTTAGCTAGAATAAGGATTTAATTTCCAAACACTAACTTGCACCCTGATATTTATTTCATGAAGCTGGGGCCATCATCATCTCTGGCTTCCCAACAGGGCTAAAGCAGAGACTTTGTGGGTGCAGGCACTAAAATGTTCACCACACCTTTAAAAATGTTTTTTTTTAAAAAGGCAGATATAGCTGTTAGGTTTCAAATGTGCAAAGTGTTAACCTCCCCACAAAAGTGACTTGAAAGAAAGATTTTTTGATCAGCACCAGTATTGAGAATAATTCAGTTCATATGCGTTGAGATATAGCTGAGGAAGACAAAATATTTTATAAAACTGTTGCCCAGGATCTTTTACGATTTCAATTTTCTTCTCCTACAGAATTATAAGGTCTAGCCTAAGGATGAGCTGCAAAACATCAGGTAGAAACCTGCAACAGGAACAGAGGGAGAAAGCAAAGACCCTCACTCATAAACACATGCGCACATGTGCTGGAGCGACATGTTTCAGGTGATGGGGAATTCCTCTGTTAGCACAGATAACACTCCATGTCGGCTCCATAGTTTGCATTTTAATTTTTTCAGACTTCCTTTTTGACTTCCAACATTAAGCATGATGGGAACACTACCTCTGGGTAAATTGGGAGCTAAAACAGGAGAGAAGGCTAGATTCAGCTGGATGTAAGAATTGATCAGGGGAAGGGGAGATGGGTTGGGTTTTGGGAAAACGATAGCATCTCTTTCCTCCTTCATGTTCGATCCTGTGCAGCTCAGGATAACCTGGAACACACCAAATGGGTTTTCCCCATGCAGAGGCCTTTGAGAAGCCGTGTAGGTGCATGATTTCAAAAGCAAAAACTTCTTCCCAGCCCAGGCGATCACATGGGAGTCAATTGCTGAGCAGCATGGGGATACCTCAGTCTTCAAATCTTTCCCAAACTCTGTCAGGATACCCTGAGTCTTTGTGATCTAACCGAACGTATGTCACGCTTCCTCAAGTTAATAACAGATGTCTCAGGAAAGACAGCTCTTGAGGTCAGGGTGGGGCTTTTTTGCTTTTTTTTTCCCTTCTCTCTCTCTCTCTCTCTCTCTCTTTTTCTCTCTCTCTTTTTTACCGTTGTCTTTTCGCTTCCCATTTGGAGGGGGCGGGGGAGCCCGAGCCAGCCCCCGGAGCCGCCTGCCCGGCTGCCCCTCGGCCACAGCCCCGGCCAGCGGCCCCGAAGCCCCGCGGCTGCGAGCGCTCTGTTTATCTTCCCCTGAATGAAGAAAAATAAATAGAAGAAGCAAACATATGACTCTCCTTAGCACAAAACCTCCCCACCTCCTCCTTGCCTTTTTTTTTTTATTTTATTTTTTTTTTCCTTCTCCTCTGGCGACATAAAAAGAGGCTGCGTCTGCCCCTGTTGAATGTAAATGCCTTTGAAGTGGAACTAATCATTTCAAGGATAGTTTGCGTTGTCCTAACAACGCAGCTGAATTGCGAAGCCCCGCTTTTTGTTGAAGATATGTTTTCTTTCTTTCAGCCCAACCTGATGATGATATACTGCTTTCACGCTCTGTCCTCCCGCATCGTAAATCTCCGCTGCCGCCTTCCCCGGCCCGAACTCCCCCACGCCAGCGGGGGACCGGCTGCGGCCCACGCCCCCCACCCTAACCCCCCCAAACCTCCCCGGACCGGGCTGGACCGGGTCGATCCCCAGCGCCGCCGGGCAGAGCATCCCCGGGAGCCGGGGGGGCCGCGCCGCTGAGCGGTCCCTGCGCCCGCAAAGCGGGGACCGCAGCCCCGGGCAAGGGCAAGGCAGCCAGCCCTGCACCCCTCCCCGGGCACCCCTCGTCCATCCCTCGCTGGGTACCCTTCAGCATTCCCCCCTAGGCATCCCTCATCCTCCTCGGTGCACCCCTCCGAGCATCCCTCCGGGCACCCCCGGGCTGCCGCCTGCCCTGGCCCCGCAGCTCCCGTTAATGCCATTAGTGACAGAGGTCGGGTTTCAATCGGGGCTCGGTGACACTGAGGAGCTGCAGCGGGTGCCTCGGAAATTCGGGTCAAGCGCTGTGGACTCGGGTTTCATGGTCAAGGCTACCAGGAGGCAACCTCGGAAATGCCCCACTGGACAGCCAGCCAGACGGCCAGACAGACACGCGCAGAGCCAGCAGCCAGGCAGCAAGCAGCCAGCGGGCATCCCCAGGGCCCCTGCCCAGCAGCACAACTTTTCTGAATCCCACTCCCCATAGCAATTCTGGGCTTGGACGCTTTCCCCACCAGGTCCTATTCCTGGCCAGGATCTACGTGGTGGGGCAAGTTCTGAGTTAAGTTCCCCCCAGTGGGCGTTTGCCAGCTGACAACTCTTCTTTTTTTTAACAGAACTCAGAAACATATTTTATTTACTGCCTGCTATAAATTATTTACTAGCAGAGCTGAGGTAATTCCATTAAAGCCGCACGGTTTGCTTATACCAAATAGTTATCTGGGGACTGCCATCGTAAAGCCACACAGTTGCCAGAGAGCAGGGAAAGAGGGGGTCGGAAGGAGCTGACTGCCAGAGGAATGGGCCTCAGGAAGCCGCACAGGAACCGAAAGAAAAGAAATAGCTTTGCCCCCTCTGCTTATGAGGCCCTGCAAGCACAGGAACAGCCGCCTCCCAGGCAGGAGCCAGCAATGGGGCTGGCACCAGCCTGGGCTCATCCCTTCGTGCTGCCAAGTTGCACTGAAGACAGGGCAGTGGGGGACAACACCATGTGGTGGCAACCAAAGCCACCCCAGGCTGTGTCTGTGCTTCCCAAGACGTGCCTGATTCCCTGGGAGAGCAGCGGGGTACCAGAAGCAATGCTCCTCACCGTGCTGGCCTTGGGACAGCTCTGCCGAGATGTCACCCTGGGAGGCCTTGTCCCTCCGTAGAGCCACAGTGGGACATCGTGAGGTGCTGTGTACCCCAGCATGGGCTGGTGAAGGGGCTTGGAGGCAGCCCTGAGCTCTCCCTCCACCTCGGTGCTCCCTGAAAAGGCTCTTCCTACTCCAGGTCCCTCTGCCCACTTGGACACCCAAACCCACAGGCTCAGCACCCCTAGTCAGTGCTCCTGTGAAGCTCAGCTGCTGGGGACAGGTTGGCTTTAGCACCCACCGCCCACACTCAGCCCCTTCGGGCCCTTTGCAGCAAAAGCAGCCTGTGATCACCCCCGAGTTCAGCTCAGAGAACATAAACACTCAAACCCAGGTATACTCCTCGTCGGGGAGAGAAAAGCCATGAAAAAGGGTGAGATAAAGGAGAATTCTAGGTGAACATCAAGAATCTGTTTACCCTCAGAAAGAGATATATTAATAACAGATATATTAATAATCATTCCCAGTCTATTAACATTGTCCCTCAGGAGAAACTCCCAGAGTTTTGTTTTAAAAGGAGAAGCTATGAGGATAAACGAGACCATCTCTCTCCAATATCCTTTTCCCACTCCATGCAGGGGTGTTTGCTAGAAAAGAAGCTGAGGACTAGTCCTGCAGCTCCAAATACTCAAAACACAAGTCTGAGAAAAGCAAGTTGTAAGGAAGTTGGAAAGCAAACTGCCAACACCAAACAGGCAGGGCTGCCTCTGGTTAAAATATGACATATGGGCACTACGGGAGTTTTTATCTTTATTTAAATTAATAACTCACTTGCACACAGGTACCTTTACTGCAGCTCAAGTTCTCTGCATTCCCCCTTCTAGTGCACGAATCCGCTCAATCCCCTCAAGGTAACATGGGGCCTGCGAAGAAAGGAGCAGAAATTGCCGCTCGCTATTTTGCCACCAGAGAGATGTAATAATGTTTTTCTAATCAGTGAACTTGAATATCTTAAATTTGCCTCAATTCCTTCAAGCAAACACTTCCTTTTCACATGGATTCAGTCATACTCTGTTGGCATTTTCCTGCCCAAATAGTCTTGGCTCAAGAACCTTGGTAGAGTGTTTTATATGTAAAGCATGGAAAACCTGTTTCAGGATGAATTAAACCAAGGTGTTGCTGATCAGTGTGCATACACCAGCTCCTGGGAGGTCAGAACCTGAATGCTGAAGATATAGCCCAGATATGGAGTGGGTGCCTGCCAGCCCTCCCTGCACTGTCCCACCACCCTGGCAGCAGACAGGCAGGAGAAGTCCTGTTCCTGGGATTAGGGGTTTTGTGCTCTCTTTGAATTTGTGGCAGCCTCAGAGCAGCTGAGCAGCTTTCAGTGTTTCACCTTGGTAGGCAGATACACCACAGCCATAAGTGCTTCTCGGCTGTGTGTGTCATCTCACTTTTCATCTGACTTTTCAGTGCTTTTAAAAGTCAGGTTTAATAGCACTATTTATAGAGTGGACACTGAACTTTCTGGGTCAGCTCCTCCAGGTCCTCTCAGACATGAGCTGCCATACTGGATGCTTAGAGGACAGCTAAGACCGTGGAAGCAGACCCTGTCTTTGCCCAGCCACACCTCGAATACTGTGTTCAGTTTTGGGCCTCTCACTAGAAGGACATTGAGGAGCTGGAGCGTGTCCAGAGAAGAGCAATGAAGCTGGTGAAGGGTCTAGAGCACAAGTGTGAAGAGGAGTGGCTGAGGGACCTAAGGTTGTTAAGCCTGGAGAAAAGGAGGTTGAGGGGAGACCTTATCACTCTCTACAACTACCTGAAAGGAGGTTGTACCAACCTGGTGGTCTGTTCTCCCAAGTAAAAAGTGATAGGACGAAAGCAACCAGCCTCAAGTTGTGCCAGGGCATGTTTAGATTGGACATTAGGAAAAATTTCTTCACTGAAAGGATTATCAAGCCTTGGAACACGCTGAGGCACCATCCCTGGAGGTATTTAAAAGACCTGGAGATATGGCACTTAGGGACATGTTTTAGTGGTGACCTGGCAGTGCTGGGTTAACAGTTGGACTTGATGATCTCAAAGGTCTTTTCCAACCTAAAAGATTTTATGATTCTATTTGCATGACAGACCCAGGGATGCTGGGTGGGTTCATGTCTTGGGAACATAATTTCACATCTCCTGTTAAGTTAAGCTTACATCTAAGTTAAGCTTAGAAATCACACAGCTCTTTCTGAAGAATGTATTTAGTCCTTTTAAAAGTTTCTGGCTTTTTGTTTCTCCAAATCATGGTTTTACCCCACAAGTAGAGATTCTAACATGTAGCCCAGAACTTTACAGTAACCCCAACAACCCTTAAAGACTGGCAATATCGTAACTCGTTTCTCAAGTATCATCATAAGAAACGAAGTTTCTTGCTGTTGTTGAATATACTTGTGACATTTGCTGTTGCTGATGGCAGATGCAGGTTGAGACCTGCGTTATGAAGGGACACAGAGTTTAAGCCAGGGCACAGGTTCCCCCCTGTTATAAGCAGGTGCAGTTCCATGGGCATCCCTGGCTGCAGGGCCATTGGACCAGCTTGCACCAGCACCAGGTCAAGTCCTAAGCTTCCTAAAACAACATAAACAGACGTTCCCCAGTACACCTCTGCTTTCATGTAAAGAAACCTACTTTTTAATGTCTTAATAAGTACTTCAAGTTTTCTAGCCACATCACCTTGGTAACCATGGAAACTATTTATGAGAACTGGTAAACCCACTACTCTTTAATAAACGCCATACCCAGTTACAGAACAAGTGCTTTATGATACCAAAAAGAAGTGTGCAAGAGTTGCCAAAGTATTTCAGTATTTCATTTAGCGTATTCCCTCTACGTCTTGAAAATAGAAAACACAAAAATACAAAGCAGCCACTTTTACAACACAAAACGCCATGCAAAATACGCCTACATTTGGCAACATGTGCTTTTGTTTTTCCTCTTTCCATATCATCTTTTCCAAAACTATCCTGCAGGGAGTCTGAAATTCTCACCCAGCCCTTTGTCGGCTCCTCGTTTACTGAGTTAAGACAGAAAACAGGCAGCGACACAGAAAAGAAAAACTACCCCCAAAAAGCAAAAGCCTCAACTTCAAGTGTCCTGGGATAAATTTTAAAAGGTTTCCAATACAAAGGACTGCAAACAGCATGTAGCATGAGAAAGGCTTAATGCTCAAAGAAACACCCTTCAAAATTAATACATCTGTTGGAGCTGCAAAAGCTCCTTTAGTTGCAGCCTGCCTGCATTAATGTTTTCAGACAGCCCAGTGCCTCTGAGACTCGGCCGAGTAAATATTTCAGATACATTTTCTTTAGGATGCTCCAGATTGTGGGTCTTTCCATAGAGTAGCATCACGAGTTGAATCTCTTAAGAAAATATGATGTGAATCACAATAAGCAAAATCAAGAAAAAGATAAGTCTAATTAAAAAAAGAAGGGAATATGGTTTTTCTTCCCGTTTAAACACGGCTAGATACTGATCAGTGATAGTGACCCAGGACACAACTCTTCCAGGCATGTGATACAGTGAAGTACCACTGCAGCGGACTATGAAGACATTGCTTGGGGTTTTTTTATGCTGAAAAAATGTTAACTAGATCTCAGCTCATCCTCTCATTAGAAGACCTGCTGAATCAACGTAAAAAACCATTTTAAGTGCAGCAGTAGGAGAGTCCCATCCGATTACAAACACACTCCACCCTCCTGGATAACCCGTATTAAGCGCAATAACACGTAAGCAGCGACGCAGCTCAGCGCTGCCTCTCCTGCAGGCACCCTGGGTAGCCTCCTCTCTCCCTGGCTGTAATTCTGCCTCCCCCATCCCCACAGCCTCCTGATGAAGCAGCTTGTAGCACCAAGCTTTGGTGAGACACATGAAATCTCACTCTTTTTTAAATCTCTCCTCATTCAAACAGTCCAAGCTTAAGATAGCTCAGTATATTACTATGCCTGTCAGGGAGATGGTGAGAATAATATGGGCAAAAAGGCCGGGCTGCTGCTGGTCGGGGTGTGGCAGGGAGCACAAAGGGGCTGGGGAGGGACAAGGCTGGCACAGCCCAGCATTTCTGCTCATCCACCTACCTATATGTCCAATCGCTGGTGAAAGAGGTTGCAGCAGGGCGGCTCCGGGCTGGATGACACAGGGGAGCTTTGAAGTCCTCTGCATTGGTTCCACCCTGCACCCCTAACAAAGCAGACGGCTGCAGCAAGGTCTCCACAGTGGCAATGCCGGCACCGCCTTGGCACCAATGCATATACCTCCATGCCAGCACCATGCTGCACCCACCTTGGCACCAACACACACACCTGCAGCAGCTGGCACTGTAGTTGGAGAGCCCTTTAGAGGGCCACAATGGTCCTCACCCCTCCAAGGCTCTCCCCAGCCTGGAGATGCTGTGCGCCGGTGGAGGAAAGCAGCTGCCAAGACAGGGCTGCTGAACTCTTCTGCACATTGTACCAGGACGGAGAGATGCACCTTCTGCAGGTTCACGTCCCTGGAGAAGTAGAAGAAAGGTCCCACAGCCAGGGATCCTGTCCCATCAGGCTGGTGGGGACAAGATTTGGGAACCCTTTGCGTGTTGGTGAGAGCATGCTGTGTGGCAGCATCCTAAGGGGAAGAGCCAGGACAAGCCTGCAGCATGGCAAGGAGGACAAACAGCCTCATCCATGGGGCAGATGGCCCATGGATGGTGCCCCAGAGTGGTGAGATGGGTCATCCTCATCTCCCATGCCAGTGGTCACACAGAGACATTCCCTGTGGAGAAACCACCTCCCCTATTGACACTTGCCCTTTCTGAGCCAAAACAGGCTGCTCTGCTGCTTTTCATTTTATTTCCCTAGGTCTTCCTTATCAGGCCCCACTGATATCTTGAACAGTACTACACCAACGTACTCCAAGAAGTCTCCAGACCATATCCCAGCTTATCCTGAAGCAACCAAGACAACCTTCAGCCTCAGGAAAGTAATTCTATGATAATTAGCCCAGGTAAAAAGTGAGTTGTAAAGGGGGAATCAGGAGAACTGAGCCCAGACACCTTGTCTGTGGTACATATGGAAGCTGGCTGCAGTTTCCTTGTTGCTGGGGGCATTTTTTTGCTCACTAAAAGCACCAAGATGAGAAAGTGATAGTATTTGATTGAAGAACACCATCCAATTCACCCTTCACACCAACTACAGTGCCGAACACATTGGTACCTGCAGGCAAGGCTGTTCATGTTCCTTCTTCACAGACCTAAGCTCTGCCCTGGTTATTTACTCAATGACTTCTCCAAGGTCATGGTTTTTCACTGGGCATTACAAATTCCCAAGAACCATCAAAAGGCGAGCGGCTCTGCCCAGTGGTGTGCAGCCCAGTAACCTAAACCCAGTGCAAAGATCCCTCTTGATTTCTTTGCAAACAAGATGTTTTCATGAAAACTGCTGCGCTCACTCGGGTACCATCGAGCTGAGCTGCTGCGGCCCCCCCACCAGAGACCCAGGGTCAGGCCCCCTCTGCAGCCCTCCTTGTCCCTTCCCTCCTGGGTCATTGGGGGGGAAAGAGGGCAGGATCAGGCCATTAACTGTTAGAATTACAGCCCGTGTGTTTCAAGCACTTTTGTACCTATCTGAGAAATTAGTGCCTGAATGAACTGATTAGGTCACCCTGAATCACACCAGAGTATCGTCAGCACAGGATTGCCTTGATGTTCTCTGTATTTCCTCGTTTCTTTAATTCTCTATCGCAATTACACACTAAAGAATTTTCCAATTAAGATAATTTACATAAGCAAATATGGCTTAGTGTAAACAATTAGCATCATGTTATTGCATGAAAATGTGTAATTAATCCACAGATTTTCCTAAAGACTATTGTATTAAGCAAGACTCTGTGGCAATGCTGGTGCCTTCCTTAGATTCCTAGTTGTGCTGTTGAAATGAGAGTGGTGGTGAGGCTGGAGTACGCAGACACTCCATCCTGACAGCACACAGGCATGCACATCAACCTTCGTTCTGCCTAGGTAGCCAATGTTTCACGGCCTAGGATTTACCTCCGAGAACAGTAGGCTGAAGGGGGAAAAAAAAAATCACATCACTGACTAACCTTTAACACTGTCAATCTATTTGTTCCTCTTCCAAACTGAAAAATTACAAGCCAAATTGTATTAAAGTAATCTTCATAAATATTTTTGAAAGGTGAAACAAAGATCAAAGCAATAAACAAAACAACTCCCTAATTTTGCTTTGTTTTATTTGTTTTACTCAAGCATGAGAAGGGCATCAGGAGGCAGGCTGTGATGATTTTTAATGATTCTGTCATACAATGCTATCCCAAATCTTTCTTTGCATTTTATTTTTAAATGTTTTCTATTATGGGGCAACAAAGAGCTATTCATTCCACCTAGAACAAACCTTAGTTTTGATTAAGCACTTCTGGTAACCATTTAGGGTGCTAAAATCTATCATTGCATTTAATTATCCTTGGTTTTTTATAGTCTTCTTTATTGCTCATTAAATTACTAAAGATGCTTCTGCGGTTTGTTCTTAAGGAGGGATCCAGTAAGAAACATATGCTGGTGAAAGGTTGCTCAGGTTTCCGCAGCATCTGAAGCTGTCAGCATAAATTCACTTATTTTGTTTTATCAAAGGATAAACAGCTCTTGTAAAACCCTGGCACTTCGGTCACCGAAGTAATAGTCACATAAAAGAGGCCTTTTAGGTATTAGGTTTGGTGAGCACCATTATTCTAGAGTTCACAACATTTGGAGAAACAAAAGAGAAAATCATTTTGGCTACAAACATGGATGTGAAGGTATTTGTTTTCCCTGGGCCAGGCCATCTTGGCATCTTTTGAATGCCACAAGATCTGCAGCACACCTGGGTGCCAAAGCACTGAAAATGCTGGTTGCCATTTTTGCACAACGTGAAAAAACGGTCCTAAAGGAGCCAGGCCAGTATCCTGATGTCACCACATCTGCAGATGCCGTGAACAAGCATCCCTGGTGCTGGACCCTGTTGCCAGCTGTAGCCCCAGCAGCCCCTTGTTTGACCACAACGCACGGTTCCCAACCCAAATCACAGGCGTAAGTGGTGACCCCTTGGGCAAAAACTCCACTGAAAAAGCACATAGTTAATTTTTATTCCAGTTACTCATTTATAACCTATTTCCCTCCAACCTCCTGGCACTCACTGCTCATTGCTTCATCTTGGCTTCCTCCTGCTGGGACTCTGCTGCCCTCAGAGATGCTGTGGACAGATGCAGATTGGCCCTAGGAGAATTTGCTCCTCCTTCATGAGTCTCCCCACTCCCAAGGTGCTGCAGCAAGGATGGCTGTGTTAGAGTGGTGCATCGCTCGGGGAGAGCTGGCAGCCAAGCAAGGGGATTTTTCAGTCTCCCCATAACAAGACTGATAGAGCAAAGCCACAAAACTGCAGTAAATTCTTCCCTTTCCCCCCTTCAGACCATGTGAAAGGATGCAATGGAGTGTCAAATAAATCCATTGCAGAGCACGCCACATCCCGGTGTGCACCGATGGCCTGTGGGATGTCTGGCCTCAGCCCACAACCCACATGCACCATGGCAGACTGAAAAACCTGGTCTTTCCCTTAGCAGCTGCTACACAACTTCCCCCCTCTCGCCTCCCTTCCCCCTACAATGAATTCAGTAGTTTAAACTCACATTCCCTCCCCAGAAACAAAAAGTCATCCCCAAGCTACACGAAGACTGACACCAGCAGTATGAAGCATCCTCCCAGCCTCTTCCAGCTGCCCTATAACCAAGGCCTCTCTCCTGCCCCATCCAATGCTGGGGAGGCAGCATTTTGGCAGCACAGGATAGCCTGGATCATCAGGCTTTGCTTTGTGCCAGGCTTTGCAGCTTGGTGAGCTTCAAAACCAATGTGTGCCCGTTTTCTGACATCTTTTTATTCCCTCACCTAGTCTGTCAAGTTAGGGGGGAAATGGTAATCATAATGTATGTGGTTCTATTAATTCAGTAATAAGATTACCAGCCGATGCTGGGACAGAACAGTGGTTTTATCTCTCTTTGGTTTTTTTATGTAATATTGAAGCCATGTTGGAATTTAAACATTATATTACACTGTGGTTTTGTAATCTCAAATGAAAGCTATTCAGTTAATTCTCTGAGCTTCATTATGTTCTCAAATTCCTTTAAAGTGTTCTTATTCTGAACTATATTTACTTAACTACGAAACCGTGAGCAGCCCATGTGAATACAGAAGGGATTTCCCCTGTTCATAAATTTATGCACTCTACCTTTTATCAGCTTAGCAAATAACATGGCTCAAAGGTTTTAAAGGTTTCTGCTTCCTCAGCTGTTACCTTTTTGCATGAGGCTGTCTTAGCTTTCCATTTAAGCCACCTTCCAGGCACATCCCAAGCCCCAGCAGTTGGCAGTCGCAGTTTCCATGAGGCAGGATCTGCTGTGGCTCTAGGAGCCCAGTGCATGTGGACTGGAGCTCTGTGTGTCACTGTCCTGTGTACCCCTAACCCTTGACAACCACCAGAGCAGGGAGGCACTCAGCATCCTGAACGTGAGGCTCTCTGGAGGGTGGGTATGGGAGATGCCATGTGTGGTGCTGTGGGCTGTTTTAAGTTCAGCTTTTCAGATGCTGGACCAAAGACGCCCAAACCCCTGCCATCCTCACCCCTCATCCTTCCTTCCCTCTACCTGTGTCTCTGAAATCAGCTGTGAATAAATAATTATTTTCCCATCTCTGCTAGCAAACCATTTTGAATGAGCAACGAGAACATCAACCGAACTGCAACAACCACCACCTCAGTATTTTGCCATATGCCAACACATTCCCTTTTACATCTCCCACGGGGCGGAGATGTTGTAACCAGGGCAGAAGAGGAGGCCACCCTGAACAGCCAGGCTGAGGTGGGATGAAGCAGATCCAGAGGGATCGAGTCCTGCTGGCTCCAACACACCTCATGGCAGTGGGGCTGGTGCCAGTGCAAGGGATGCTTGGCTCATGCCACAGTGCCCTCCATCACCACTGGGCACATCTCCCACATCAGCGAAACATCAGAAAATAACAAACCTGAGCTGGAAACAGAAGAAAGTGGCTGAGGACATAGGAAAACATAAGGAAATGCCATACAAGGTTCATCCACATCCTGCTTGTGACTGCAAAACCAAACCCAAGACTGCTCTGAATGGTCCTGCTCCACTCCCTTCCCTTCGGACCCTGTGTCCTCGGAGACTGAGCCCACCTTCAGGCCCTGAAAGGCACAATGAAATGATTAGCCACGCTCCATAAAGCTGCCTCCATCCAGCCACCCACAGCTCTTCCCAGCACCTGGAGGACATCAAAAGCTGGCCTGGCAGGATCCCAGCATAGACTGTCCCCACTAGCTGCAGTGGCAAAAGTCCAAGATGACACCTCTGAAGGTGGGAGAACCAGGCAGCCAGAGCTCCACCCCTTTAATCAAGGCACCAGCAAACAATCCCAAAACCAGGGTGGGTGGGTTTAGGGGCACCACTGAGTGACCCCCAGTAATGTCCCTACCAGGTATCCCTGCAGCTCTGGAAGGTGACCCGACACCTCTGCACCATGTTCAGGCACTGCCACCACAGCAAGCAGCACTGGGAAGTGAAGCCTCATCACTTGAGAGAAGGAGGGGAAGCACGAGAAAGGGAATATTAATAGGCAGCTACAGTCAGGACAGCACATGCTGGAGAAGTGATTGGTGCTCTCTTCTCTAGAAAGTGTTCCCTTCCATCTTCACTCCTATTTCTCCTTCGGGAAAACCAGGTGGAGAAGCACAAACCTTTTAAGTGCTGCCCAAGTGCCAGCAGCCAGCACCTCCCCCAGGGACTGTCCCCTCTGCCGTGCCCAAACCCACCCTCCCAAGGGGCTGTTCTTCACAGGCTGGGGGTACACGAGATCACAGCAGGAGGGGGACGGCTGCCAGCACAGATAATGGGTACGTTCATCTGGAGCTCGTGCTCCAAGAAGAGGTGCAGAGATCAGACCAGGGGTGGGCTGCAGGGATGGTGGAACTGCACGATGATACTGGTGTGCCACCTCTGCAGCCATGCGTGAGCAAAAACAGCGCAGCCACTGTTCTATCAGTTATCTGTCTTAAACTGCTCCTTCTCCCTTACAATTGCTGAGCTGCTTTTCCACGCTCGGATGGGCAGGAGTGGGATGTCAAGGCTCTATTTAGTCAAACAGAGCCTTTGGTGGATGGCGCCTGCAGGTGGGAGGGAGCGTTTTGCCGTGATGCAGTCAGGGTCTTAGCAGGGATTGTGGCATTTTAGCAGCTTTTGGGAACTCTCGACCGAAATACAGCGTAATTGCCTTGGTGCCTCCCTGCTGCAAACAGCCACTCACCCAGATGGCGAGTCTGGGAAGAGCTACTGCGTTATTGCCTGCGCTGCATTTTGCATCATGTGGATTCATCGGGGTGGGAGCTCCTGCCATGCTGGGGACACAGTGCGATCGCAGGGGGATACAAACCCAACATGCTGATGCATATTAAAGCTCAGTGGACACGGGCAGCACCCACAAACCATTCTCCCTATCTGGTCTCACTCCCATGAGCTGTCCTGACCCACCCGAACCCCTTCACGAGCTAGTGGGCTTTCTGATCTCCTCTCTTCTCCCCTGTCTGATCCACCCACCCCGGCTAGTCCAGGCTTCTGATCTCCCAACTACTAATCCAATCTTTCCCCCAGCTGCTTCAGGACTCTGATCTTCCTTCTTCAGCTGTTTCAGGCCCGGCTGATTTCCCCTGGCTTCCTTAAGCCTCTGATCTCCCCTTCTCAGCTGCTCCTGCCTGCACACTAGCTGTCCTCCAGCCACGGAAAAAGCCTCAACTGCCAAATGGCTTCTGCCCTGCCCTGCCCTGCCTGCAGGGTGGGTGCTGGCAGGAGCTGGGCAGCATACAGGGCTGGGGGAACAGGCAGATCCCCAGCCTGGGCAGGACCCTGCTGTCTGGTAACCCCATGTACAGGGCAGGTCACAGGGGCTTGCGCACAAGGAAAATGTCCCAGCAAACACACACAATTGCATTATATTCACCGTATAATGTTGTTTGGGTTCCTGGAATCTCCCTGTTGACTCCCACAGGCACACGCATGCACACTTTGGACCCCATAACTTATCCACATGGACACCAAGTCCCATAACATGCTGGTACGCTTGCAATGGGCTGCAGAGAGAGGAAAGGCTCCCCACTGCTCCTTGAGAGAAGCTACACCTCTACCAGAGCCCTCCACTTGGCCGGCCACTTGGCTGCAAAAGATAATCAGTATTTTCATGCTTTGTCACCCTCCCCAAGGGCTACTCTCCCTTTTTCAATGGGAGTGGGGAGTCTTTCATGTCCACAGGACTCCAGGAATGGGGCACTGAGCAAAACCACAGCTGGGTTTGCAGCAAAACTCCAAGCGTTGGCATCACCTTAAGAACATGCAAGGAAACAGGCTTCTGATGTGTAGCATTTCCTTCTGCACCATCACCAGTCATTGTTATGGCCATAAGCTCTGCTCCACCACAGGCTGGGAGGAGAAGATGGGAGGGAGGAAGGATAAAAAGCTTGTGTGGAGAGGCTGTCTTTCCTTCTAGTGATGTGGACAGAAAGGGAGGAACATGCCCGGCTGGATCATGGCACAAAGCGTTATGCACTGGTTACAAGAGAAAAGGATTTTGGTCCTCTAGACAAGCAAGGACTAATCACGGGTATTTTTGTTCCCTCAGTAGCAGCTACATGCTGGCACTTTTACTGCCCTAAATAATAATATTTAACAAATTATTTCACTTGGGCAAGACAAAGATCTAAATGTCAAGGGAGGCAATGGGAAGCTGAGAGAGGAAAGCAGGGGAAGAACATCACTGCTGCCAGAACCACGAGTTGCTCTTGGGAGCTGGAAAGGACCTTCCCCACATCGCTGCCTTCTACACTGCAGACAGACAAACCACACCGCTCTGAGGCTGAATAGTGGTCGAGGAGTAATTCCTCTTCCCAAGAATATTTGCCCGCTAATCACAACACATTATCAGCTAAGGCAGTTTCATAATGAAGCAATAAGACCCAATGAAGTTGATGTTATCATAGGATAATTGGCCATGTCAGGCAGCCAGACGCCTCAAGGCAAAAGCAAAGCTGTTTAACGTACCAAGAAGGTCAATCAGCAGATAATGTCCATTTCCTCTGAATTTATTGCCACCGTATGGGCCATTTCATTGAAGGAGCTTTCAACAATTTCATTCTTGATGGTATTTATATATACTTGTACTTGTGTTAAAAATGCTCCAGGGTTGTAACAGCACCTAAGAACTTCTCCAGGTTTTAAAAATAAACAAGCAAGACAGCTGACTACAGGCTCAGAGAAGACCAGCTCTGAGCGAGCTGTAATTCCTACAAGAAGGATCAACAAATGAGGCTTCTGAAAGTCTCACCTTGATGAAAACTTCAGGTAACCAATGCATTACTGCAATTCCAGCCATCAAAACAAACACAAGTTGTGCAAAGAAACCTGTGGCCAGATGGTCACCGCAAGAGAGAGATCACTGCTCCTAATCCAGTGCCTGCACCCTGGGCTGCTGCACGCAGAGCTGCGGGGAGCTGGGGAAAGTGGTCTGGCAAAACCCTCACCCCAGCCCAACACGGGCTGCCACAGGCACCCAGAAGATGTGAAATGCCTCTGGAGACAGCAGCTCCCATCCCAGCGAGATAAGCCCATCACTGCTGGCAGTGGGGACATGGGGACACAGGACTCACTGGGTGGAGGTCTGGGATGTACTGCCTGCAGGATCTGGAACTTGCTAAAAGCATATTTCTTATTCACACACATTGCCTCATGGCGCTTCTCTCCTTCAGGCTCTAAATTGACGGTAACGACCACCTGACAAGCCCCCAGGTAAATCGCTCCCATCTCATGGTCTCCTCCAGTGGGTGGCCAGAGCCGGGGCCACACTTTGCAATGACATGCTCCAGCACAGAGCAATTTGCTGGGAAATAGGTACGCACGAAAAAGAGAGATGGCACAGCCAAAAACCAGGCTTTGTGTAGTCAGAAGAGGCATCTGATCAGATTGAACATCTATAACCATTCAGATGAAAGTCATGTTCCCTCCAGCCCAGATAAAAGCGAGGTTGTTTCATTGAATGCCTGTCTGGCACTTTACAGAAAAGAAAATAAAAGCAATAATATCTTTCCATGAGCAGCACAGAGGAGGGCATGACACACTCCCCAGCCAGCTCTATGGAAAGAAGAATCCGAGGCAGGAAGAAATGACTTGCAATAGCTGTAGGGAAAAGTAGAGCATGTCCCAGTCAGCTTCAAGGCTGTTCCTTAATACTGATATTATTAAGCACAGCCATGTCCCTCCATAGTACTTAATAGGGCTATTAATCTCATCTGCAAATAAAGTGGTATCGCTCAGAGAGGTTCATATACTGGAATAAAGAGGGAAATTTGTATGCTCCTGGAGGCTTTTCCAGCAACCACTGGAGAAGACATGGGTAACACCCTGGTAAATCTGTCTAGGCCAAGACAGACAAGAAAAAAGGCACATAAGGCTAAGGAAGAGTCTATACTCAGAGGGATGATCCCTGCACGTGGAGACTGCTATGGTCTAGAAAATGAGATGGCCCACCAAGGGTCCCAGGGAACTGAGCAAAAGACTCAGAGCACAACACTCTTTCCAGTCCTCAGTTGAAGGGAAAGCATCATGGCTTCATGTCTTTCCCATGCAAGAGCTGCAAGCACCCACATTTTCAGTTAGTTGTTGATGAACTCTTCTGGGCTTTACAAAGCATCAGGTTCTGGTGTTCAATGGCCCAAGCCTCTCCAAAAATAGTCCAAACTGGCAAATTTTCACCCATTTTTAATTTCTTTGAGGGACATCTTCAAGCAGATCAGCTGATGGGAACAGCCTCTAGCATGCTCTGCTTCTCAAACCCACCCACAAGGTCTGAATTTCAAGCTTTCTGCAGCAAAGATCTCTGCCAGCATTTCCCCAAGGCTCCCCACACAATGGGCTGCAGGATTACTGCTCTGGTGCTCCAAAGATTTCAAGTTTCCCTTCTCCAGAACGTGACCGCAAGTCGTGACTGTAGATATCAGCAGGGATTGGCATTTTTAAACTACAGCCCAAAGAGAAATCCAGAGGTGGTGTTGGGCTGAGCTGCTGATGGACATGGAGGCACCTCTCCAAGGTAGCACACCTTGATCTAGTTGAAGATGTTCCTGCTCATTGCAGCATGGTTGGACTAGATGGCCTTTAAAGGTCCCTTCCAGCCTGAACACAACTCAAAAAGGCTGCAAACAAAACAAGTCTTTGGCTCTGCAATGGTATTCCCCCCAGTGAAAGTCAGATTTGGGGAAAAATCTCTGGTGAAGGCTGTTCATTTCCTTGCTTTGACTTTCTTTTGCCCTGTTCCAGCTGATGGCTGACCGTACCATTTGAAACACCAGTCCCGGAAGTGCTGCACTTTCACTCAATGCACTGCACATGCTTGCCTTTAGCCAGACACCTCCAAATCCACTCGACACCTTGGTACCTCCTTTCAATGCCCATCAGCACCCACAGCCCACACTCTGGGCCTGAGCACCTTCAGAGCTGGCATGCTCAGAGCCACTCCCATATATAACAGGCACCCCTTTCCCTCCTGCACTCACATGTCTGATCCAGACAAAATCCAGTAGGGAAGAGGAAGCCTAGAGTATAAGGCTGCTCCTTTTCTCCCAATCCTACCCTGGTAGCAATAGTTCCTGTTGGCCTCCTATAGACATCCCAACCTTGCTCAAGAATCTTGCACAAACTCTCTCCAATAAAACAGACACCTGCTACTGCAAGGTTGGACAGCCAGCACCCTAGGGCCAGCTCCAGGAAGCCCCCAAGGGCCTGTGCAAGCCAGAAAGAGGACTTCTCACAGCTGAATCCAGCAAAAGGGCTGCTCCTCCCAGGAGGCTGACGGATCCCTGCCCTTTTTCCATCACTGTGCGTTATTTTTCTTTCCTTATATCAACAACCTTGAGCAATCCAGAAATTCCTCCAGATAAAGCAGCACAGAGGCTCTAATTCAGCATGGAAGCTGGATCTTCTAATTGTATTAGAGATTTATACACCGAGTTAGTCAAATACCATATGGCCCTTGTAATGCAGGCTGTTTTTTCCCCGGCAGGCTGTGTAAGCTGCTAACAGCAGACAAGGTCACACCATGTCTCCTTATCACTGCTTTATGTTCTGTATCCCAGTCCAGCTTTTACTGCATGTCATCCAGCAGGCAGATTGGATGTACTTGCTAACCTCTTGCCTCTCCAAGGACTCCTGTTCCCAAGTCTCGTGGCAGAAGTGCGGTTGCCTTCAAAGCCATTACTGCATCTCTGGGTTTAAACCTTCTGGTCAAGCATTGTCCTGGGTGCAAACCATATTCTAAATACCACTTCCAGTTTCCACCCTGGCTTACAGGGACTCACTGCCTCCATCTGTCACACTACACCCTGCACATCCTCACTGGAGCTCCAGCCCAGCAAGCATGAAGATTCTCCTTGTAAGAGGTGCCCTACCTCCATGGAACCCAGGGGTGGGACTTGAACTGCACTGACCCAATACAAGCAACAAATCAAACTTGCCCACTCATATATAACCCTTGTTTTGGGGTTTATGATGGTTGGTTGGCCACTCTTGCTCAAGGCCATCTATGCAGCTGCTCCATCACTTTCCCAGTGGTGGCACAAGCATGTGTATAGGCGGCATTTCAAACCAGACACAGTTTCTGTGCCATTTCCAACACTGCCAGTCAAGCCAGATGGAAATCAATAAAGACAGGCTTGTTCTCCTCTCCTCGTTAGTCATTTCTAGCCTGACACGATACACATCAGCCCAGCAAACAACTTAATGCAAGCAATCAGAGCAGAAATGCAAACACTGCATGTTTTTCCCTTGGCCTAAGCAAATCTATTAAATATATCAAATAATTTAGCAAAATGAATGGGCCGGTCCAAGAAAAGGGAAAGGTCAGAGAAGGGAGGACACCAGCTCTCAACTATACCTCCAAATCTTTCCACCAGCTCCCCTCCAAGCCTACCTTTGCCCACTGAAGGCCACACAACGTGCCCCAAGGAGGGGACAAACAAGGACTGCAAGCGCAGCTGCCCACCCCATAAAGCAGGTTTCCTGCGTAAAGTCCTGCTGGCAGCTGGATGTTGGTTTTTGGCTTGGCTTCAGGAGTTACCCTCATTTTGCAGGAGCAGAGCCCTGTACTCCTCCTAAATCAGTCACCTTCAGGTCTCCCTGCTGGGTTTCACCCTGTGATGATGTCCGCCTGAAGGGCAGAAACTGCGTGTGGGAAATTTCCCAGATTTCCAGGAAAGGGAAGGTGATTCTATATGTTTTTTCTCAGGAAAGCAATCAAGTTTCATGGGGAAAAATAAGTCTGTTTGGTCCAGAAGTGGTTTCTCACCAACACACTTCAAGTACAGAAAATAATGACTAAGGCAGGGAGCAACCATTCTGCCTCAGCTGCCCCACCGGCTCCCAGCCAGCCCCCTGCATTAACTACATACATTCACTTTATGAAATCACCACAGCGAGCCATAAATGATGCATGAAAATTAAATGAGAGAACTCCAACCAAGGCATGAATCCTCAGCCACACGGCTGGGTTGGGCTTGGGGAGTGTGGCAGAGGGGCAGACAAAGCAGAGGCAGACAGAGAGCCCCGCACGTTGGGGAAGCCAAAGCGACCTCCCCAGCACTCTGGTTTTGAAAACCAAAGCTGCGTTTTGGGAGTTCATTGAAAGAAACAGCGTCAATTTGAAAGGTTTGAATACCTCAGGATAGGAGGAAAATCGGGCTTTATCAAAAGCTCAAGGTGTCTTCAGGGAGACCACCTCTAAGCTGAGATTAATTTCAAGGAGACGTATTTTGAATGGCTCTGGGTTCACTTACACGTACCAAAAGCCCTGGTATGGCCATGCAGCAGTGAGGGGGGATGGATACAGGACCCAGGGGATGATGGCACACAGGGCTCAAGGGATGGCATACAGGACCCAGGGGATGATGGCACACATGACCCAAGGGATGGCACACAGGACCCAGGGGATGATGGCACACAGGACTCAGGGGATGATGGCACACAGGTCCCAGGGGATGATGGCACACAGGTCCCAGGGGATGATGGCACACAGGACCCAGGGGATAGCATGCAGGACCAAACCTGGCCTATGCTCTGTCCCAGCTGCTGCCTGGTTAAGACTTAATGACTGTACATGGGCTTAGCATGTAACCCTGCTTCCTGACAGCCACAGGCATTTCTACAACAGTGCTGCACATGAAAGCATGAACGTGGGACATTTCTAGAGGAGGACTGACGTCCTAACTGTTCCACAGAGGCCTGGCAGATTGATAGAAATAACCTGGACTTTTAGGGCAACCTTTCAAAAACTAGAGGTTGCACCTTGAATCAAAGCCAAGGTAGCTTTTAGGGGGGTGTCAGCCCAACTGGAAAGCACCTGCTTACATCAGGATTTAGGGCCATTGGCTCCTCAGAAGCAGGACTTGCAACTGAAAAGGAGATCAAAAAAAGAAATGCCAGGAGATGCTCTTCCAGGGTTTGTATTATTTAGCATTAATATGCAAATAGCTGATGGACAACACATTCTCTCCAGAGACTGGGCAGAAGAGCGTAACTTAATTTAAGACTCTCAAGCTTGCTCCCAAACCTTGGAAACTCCACAGCCAGCGTCAGTGCTGGCCAAAGAAGGACAACAGCAAGAGATCAGAGCTGTGAATGCTTTGCAGGCACAGGACTCAAAGAGATGCCAAAGTAGGGGGAAGAGAAGCGATAAGCTGAACTTTACCCACAAAAGCCTGGGATTCCTTACACAGGTGCAGCTCCAAATGAAGCCAACAGGCTGTTCTCCCATAACATCTGCAAAACTAAATTGCTCTAATTGCTCTAGATACAATAGCCAAACCGTAGACCCTAATCTGGCTGCCTAATACTCGTTTGGTTGAAAATAACTCTTGTGAATGCAACCAGCTGGGACAGAGCTTATCAGACAGCAGCATGGAGCAAGACAGGTCTCCTCCCATGGCTGAAGCCCAGGGGACTCTGTGGGGATCCCTGCCCAGGAGGCAGGGGCTGTTCCTGATCCCTGCTGACCTCCAAAACTCCTCTCCCTGTGGCCATGATGAACTCCCCAAACTCCGTGCCTGGGCACCTCCTTCTAAAGAGTAAAGTTTGACTCGTATCCTAAAATTCACACACCTCTCCAGCCAGCCTACCGCGGGATAGCCGGTACGGGGCTGGTCCTGCTGACTCCCCTTCCCCTCCTGCCTGTCAGCCGGCCAAAGGGTGCGGGAGGGCAAACCCCGTTTCTCCCCACATGTTCAAGTCGTGCCTGGAAAAAGCAGGGAGAGTGCTCAGCTGGTTCCCTAGAAAATGTCACAACACAAACAATAAATACCCATCATCATAATTTCGGATTCCTGCTGACTGCGTAACATGGGTCACGGCCAAGCATTGATGGCCGAAGTTGCGGTCTGGAGTTACGCATCCAAATAAAGAGCCAGACTGTCGGGGCACTACCCATGTTGCCTCCCATCAACAACAGGAGCTGACTACAAACAGAAGACAAAACACTACGAGAAAATGTGCGCACATCCAAACAGCAAGGCTGCTTGTTTAGATGCCAGAACTCTGATGTGGGTACCAGCTCTAACAATTCCTTAACCTTTTCATTGCATACCTTAAACAAACCCAACTGCATCCAAAACAGTCGGGCAGACTTGACACGCAAGAAGACAGCTGCACATATATAAGAGAGTGAATCATTAAAAAAAATCCAGGTGGATATTAAGGTTTTTTTTTTTTTTTTTTTGTCAGTAATACTTTCTACAGAGAATATGTTCTTATGAGAAAAGTATTTAGGAACTCTCCTGTATAATTTTTTTTTTAAACCAGAAATGTTCAGTTTTCTTCAAGCGTTCCAGGTAATACACAGGTGAGTTGTCTGGAAAATAACCAGTTACCAAAATAACCAACTAAGTTTGATTTTGGAACTTTTTTCCCTTGAAAAGCAGAGAATAAACTCTCAGCGAACTCACAGAGGAAAGGGATAACAATTGAGAAACAGATAGCGTTCTAACTGGTTTTTTAATACTCCACAAAATGTGCTGAGCAGAACAAAAAGCAACCCAAAATCACAAACCAGTGTCTCATCTTGGGAAGTATATTAAAACCAGACAGACAGATACATGCCAGCTTTATTTTTGTGTCCCTTCAAAGATGATTTTTGACTTAAGCTTTCAGAGTTCTCTTTCGCCTCCGTCTCAGTCCCCAGCCAGCACATGTGGTTACATCGGTCACAGCAGCCACATCACAAGCCCTAATCCACTGCATTTGTTCTCAGCTGACGCGACACATCCCAACATACAAATGGCTTCAGAAAACACAGCTTCTCTTAAAAAAAAAAAGTTCTTCTCTCATTGAACACAATGCAGCTTGAAAAACAGAAGATATGCCATGTTTTACTGCATCATCGGGAGGGAAGTTCTCAGAAGCACAAGCGCTTCAGGCATTTTGCCTCCTTTCCTGAGTCTTTGAACACTCAAGTTTGCTGTCCCAAATGCGTACCGCCTCAACTCTCCCCAGCCTGGCTGCCTGGGATTCTGCCAGTGCAGTCGAGGGTTTCTGGAAGCTGACTTGGAATTCACTGCGTATTATTTCTGAATAGCACTTTGATACAAGAAATTAAATATTTTGTTATTTTCATTATCATTATTTCTATTATTCTCATTCTTTGATCTACTATTATTAATATTAATAACACTAACAACTTGTGACACCTCTGCTTACCATCATCCCTTTGGTCATTGCAAAATCCTAGATGAGAGGGTTTTTTTACAGCAATCCATGCGACACTAACTCTGCCAAAGTTTGAGCTGTCCCAGGACTCATCCTCCGTTCCCAGTACCAGTGGAGAGAGCTGGGCCCTCCCAGCCACATTTCTGAAACAAACTTCTAAAGACATTCAGGGAAGGGTGTTGCACACAGAGCCAGAACCGCACAGATCTGTGGACAAGTCCCGGGATGTCCCTCCTGGCTGTGACAGAAGCACTTCGCCTGGCTGCTGGGTTCCCTGTACAGCTAAAGGACAGTGGTCCAGCCATTTGTTTTCTAGCGCTTAAGGTTGCTAAACAAGATCCCAGTGGCCCATGCAAAGCACCTTCCGTACACCTCTCCCTCTCCCCTTGGCCCACAGGCCTAGCTAGACCAGGTGGAAGCCGGCAGGGGCAGCCCCAGGAGGGCTGCAGCACCCGCACGGCCCTGAGCGCCCCCCCAGCACCCCCGCCCCTCCGCGGGCACCCCCGGGGCACAGTGGAGGAGCAGACAGCCGCACCTCCACAACCCCAGCGGTGGCACCCAGCCGGTCCCCCGGGAGGGCGGGCGGGCGGGCACCCACAGCCCAGGGGTGCTTGAGCTCTCCCCGCTGCCGGGTGCTCAGCCCCGGCGGGAGCCCACGGCCCGGGGGACCTTCATTAGACGGGCCTCCGCCATGTTAATATGCAAAGCGGCGCGTCAGTTAATCGCTACAAATCGTTTCTTCCCCTAATTGCCCTCCCGGGGCAAAAGCAGCGGCGGGGGCCGCACGTTGCCGGCGGAGGGAGCGGGCGGGGGCTTGGGCGGAGGGAGGGGAAAGGAAAGCGGCGTTTGGAGGCAGGGAAAAGCGACCGGAGCCCGCGGCCCGGTCGCGACGGGGCGTCCCGCGGCCCCGGCGCGGTGGCGGCCCCAGGAACGCGGCGGGGATGGCGCCGATACCGGCGGGCTTCACCGAACGCTGCCTGTGGAGCTGGCGGTGCGGCAAGAAGCACCTGCCCCCGACCAGCATCCTCCGCCGGGCCGGGCCGGGCCGCAGCTCGGCCGGGCGGGGCCGCGCAGGCCCACGCCGGGCCGCGGCCAGCCGTACGCTGCAATGCCGTGCCGTGCCGTGCCGTGCCGTGCTATGGTATCACAGAAGGCGTTGGGTTGGAAGGGACCTTCAAAGCCCATCCCGTCCGACCCCCCTGCGGTGAGCAGGGACATCTTCAGCTAGAGAGGGTTGCCCAGAGCTGCGTCCGGCCTGATCTGGAATGTTTCCAGGGATGGGACGTCTACCACCTCTCTGGGCAACCTGCGCCAGTGTCTCACCACCATCACAGTAAACAGTTTCTCCCTCTTTTAGTTTAAAACCATCACCCCTTGTCCTATGGCCGCAGGCACTGAATGAATGAACCAGGCCCTGCCCTGCCCTGCCCTGCCCTGCTTGCGGGTGGGGCGCGCTGTGCTGATCCCACTCACCCCTGGGACCCCTGTCCGTGTCTGCCCACACAAGAAAAGGAGCTGCCCCAAATCCCAGTTACACGATTAACTGCCACTGGAGTGGGGTGGAGGGGGCCCAGGGCAGCAGGTCCCCACCGTGCGGGAGCAGAGGGACAGCAAATGCGACACGGCCCTGCAAGGAGCTTCAGAAGGGAAGGGTGCAGGAAATAAGTTGCTCAGAGCGGCATATGACACAGTGCCAGCACTGGAGGACAAGCAAGGTTGGTTTTAGAAGCTGTCTGCTGCTCAGAGATTCAAGTCCGCTTTGATCCAGCAGACCCAGGCTTTTTTCCCTTTCACAGGCACAGCCAGAGCCCGTCTGGCCATGGTGGCTTTTATCTCGTGCTAGGACAGACAGGGCTCTCGGGACAGCTCTGGCTGAAGATGTTGCCTTCCAGGTGATCCTTTTTATTGAGGCAGCTGTCCATGTCGGTGCTTTCTGGAGGTTGTTTTTTTCCCTTCCCAGGTAGCTTTTGCCAAGGAAACATTAGCAAGCAGAATTTGTTGCGTAAATGCACCTACAGGCTTAAACTGCAGGCATTTAAAAAAAAAAATAAATCAAAGTGTAAATATGTTATCATGCACACCTAGGGCCTGATCCTGTGGAGATTTACTCCTGAGAATAATCCTTACCCAGGCAACCGGAGCAGTGCCTTTGAACTCAGCCAGACCACCTGGGAGAGCAGGGAGCATCTGTTAAATACTCAATGAAGGCAGGCTCAGACCTTAGGCTGCCTTGGCCGAGGTGTAAGGAAATTTGGAGGAGGTAATGTCTATGGAGTTCTCATGACTTTTGGAAGTGATAGGATTTCTGGTGTAATCTCAGTGTTACCTGTTGTTATCCCTGGCCAGAGACTACTGGTCCTCAGCCCTGGGCCACACATGCAGACAGGTCCTCCAGCAGCAGCTCTGGGGCTGCCTGATTTCCATGGCCTTGTTGTCTTGCTGCTGCTTTCACTCCACAGTTCCTCTGTTCATAAAGAAATTAGTTTGATAGATGGAATAAAGTTGCCTTACAGCTTTCCAGTGAGAACAGAAGGATCTTTGTTCCTTACGGTTCCCTGGAGACTCCCCTCCTAACTGAGGACTTCAACTAGACGGGTGACTCTCAGACAGGTCAAGGTATATTGGGCATCCCTATGACACACCATTGCTTCTGCTATTGGATACAAATGCAAAAATAGATTCAAGGCTCTCTGACACTCCCTTTTGTGATGACCATAAGACACATTCAGCTCTAGTAGAGACAGGAGACAGAAATCATGCTGTCCAGAAGTTTCATAGATTTCTCCTTGCAAATAATTTCAGGTGACCCACCAAGAACCTGTCCTCAGCACAGTGAAAGACAAAGAGAAGTGAGACTCTGGTGAGAAAGAAGGTTGTTGCTGGTATTGGTAGAAACTCCTGATAACAATGATCCCCAGCTTTAGGCACCTCCTGCAAAGCTCAGCCTCTGCCCGACCACAGATTAAGAGATAAAGATGCCTCAGATTCAGTTCTTCTGCTCTGGAGCCCATGGTAGGACAGGGCTGTTGGGGGTGCTCTGTGTTGCTTTAGCCCTGTCTGTGATTCATTGTCAAAACTCTGGTTGGCAAGACCTTGGGAGAACACAAAGGGCATCTAAGCAGGACTGTTTTTAGCCGGAGTTGTCAGGTCAACCTGTGACTGCTAGGTGGTCCATCAACGTGAATCAGCCCCCACTGGTCCACGGACAGATGCTTTTCCTTCCACATGGAAGGTCAAGGAGGGCTGGATAACATCGTTCCTTTATCGACAGGGAAGTTCCAGCCACTGAGAATGATACAAGCTTATGGAGAATAAATTAAGTGCTCCAGAAAACAAATACCTGTGTCATCCTGCTTCCCACAACGAGCTTGCATCCTGGAACTCATTGATACAAAGTTGTTGTCAAACTGAAAAAAAATGTTGTTGTTTTAAATCTTGCCTCTTTTCTTTTATATTTGGGGCAAAGCATTCCCCCTGCCTGTGCTGCAGCTCTGTGCTGGGTATCCTGCCCTTGCTGACCCGGTGGGAGCAGGGATTGCTCTGCACGCGAACTCAGCGCAGGGTATATACCAGGAAGCTGTGGGCAGAGGAGAGACGAGTAGCTCTGCCCTGCACCCAAAGAACAAATATTCTCTCCTAGAAGAGGACCTCTGGGTGTAACCTTTATGTTTCTTTGATATTCATTTTTCTTGATCTCAGCAACTCCTTTTTTTGCAGCTTTGGGTTTGATGATGCACACGCACTAACTTCTTTGGCTTCCAGGTAGAATTATAAATGTATCTCCTTGCAAAATTGTCAAGTCTGGAAACAAGTTTTAGTTTAGCAGGAAGAGATTTCTATTTATTTTTCTTCTCCTTGGACTCAGTGATGATAATTCTGAGTTTGTTCCAGGTTAAGTTACTTGCAATCAGGCCTGTTGTCCCTTGGTATAGATTCACCCTCCACAACAAACACCTCCATGTTGTTCAAGGTGTGGGTCTGCCACGTTTGCTGCAATCAGTGCAGGCAGGAGAGAGCCCTGCTGTGCATGCCGCTTTGTGAAAAGAAAGGAATGAAATAAAAAAGAAATACTATTCTGATGTAATTCTGAAATCTTATTAACCGATAATTAGCAATGATAGGCTTAGAAACATCATTGGAAGGTGGAAGAAATATATACACTACAGCCTGGATGATTTAAAACATAAGTTCTAAGTTTTCAGTCTCCTGCTGATGGAGGGCTGCTGAGGGCAGACAGATAGACAGAGCAAAGGACTACGGACACAGCCATGTGTCTGCAAAAGGCCTCACCACTTACCAGCAGCTACAGCTCCATCGCTTTGTAAAACCGCACCACTCGCCCTAAGCAGGAGATACTCGTGCTTCTTGGTTTCATGCTTTGGCAGGGCTAGCACCGGTATTTTGGGTGCGGTCCCTAGAGGAGAGGTCTCCCTGGGTGTTGCTGTCAGCCTGGGAATGGAGCGCTGTGGGGTTGGGTGCTGCTGCCTCGCTCAAGGTGGTGGAGGCAGTTCAGGGAACTGTGACTCCACCAGCAGCAACAGAGCTCAGCCTCAACCCCTGGCTCTCCCTCTGCCCAGAAATACATTGGCCAGCCATTTTGTACGCTCTCCTGTGACCTTTTGTAGCCCTCAAATAAATAGAGTGCAGAGCCTGCGGTTTGCTGTGGCAGGGCACATGCTGAAATCTCCAGTCAGGTTTTTCCAGCGGGTTTGTTTTGGAGTCTCTGACGGAGCTTGGGGTTGGCCAAGAACAGCAAGTCCTTAAGGTTCAAGTCCTGCTTATATCCCAGGTTAGTTGTAATTTATTTACCACTTGGATTGCCTTCACTCTGTCCTACAACTACAGGAAAGGCAGTTATAATTTCTGTTTACAAGCCATGTGACTTGGCAAAATCTCCTACGTTGTTTTTTAATATTCCAGTGATTTCACGTCAAACCTGTTGAACTTTTTCAACATGCAGAAGAAAGCCATAGTTTTTTTGTCCTTGTTTGGTCTGAGCCCAGAAAGTGAAGGAGGACATGCAGTACCATCCACAACAAAGCCTAACAGTGCACTAGGGAGATGTTCAGCACAGCGTGTTCACAAACATCGCTGCACAATGACTACATGCAGACAGAAACTGGCACCGTTTCTGGGCTGAGAAAAAGATGAAATGTAACCTAAGGCTGGTTCACCCTTGCCCATAAAATCCTTTCATGCTGGCAGTGCACAAACTACATTTGCAAGAGCCAGGACAAAGAGTTACTTCTCCATGAGGCAGAGTGAGAGCACAGTGCGCGCACAGTGCATCCAAGTTTGCCAACAAGACCTATTTATACACTTCAAATTTTTGTCAAGGCACGGCATAAGAGCAGTAGACATTAGGACTTCCTAGAGATGGTTCTGCAGATATAGTGCATCAGAGTGAACCCAGCAAGATTCTTGGATCTAATACCCAGGAAGAGTTGAACCTACTGCACGAAACTGGAGCACAGCATATCTGCCTGTGAAGTCCTGCACAGACAGCTCAGCCCCAAAGGTCAGGGCACTTGTAAACTGGAAAAAAGCTGCTTATCTCCAAGGGAGGGCAACTGAGCAGTGAATCAGCTTCTGGAGAGGCCATGCAAAATTGTTGGTAATGTTGACTGTCCCTAAGGACCACATCTCTTTTAAGATAGTGGCTCTTCTTGGAGCCAAAGCTGATAGTCTCCTGGGTGAAGCCCATGTCTCTGCTGTGCCATGTACCAGACTGTAAAGTCAGAAGGTCTAGTCCCAGCCTTAAAAAAACTCCCAAAGAAGCCAGACAGAGATGCAAAAATACTTTTTACTACCCAAGGAACTTACAAACTCCCAATTGCTGCATATATTTGTAAGGAGAGAAAATTAAATCCAGATCCCACCTTTTGGTTAGGAACTCTTAAGCCGCCAGTCCTTTCTGGCACTCACAGTGCCTCTAGGAATGCTGCACTGCCCCAGCAAGGGGGAAAATACCAGCATTTACTAAAGACCCTGCTCTTTGTACCACATCTCCTTGTGAGGCTGAACTTCTCCGCTGGTCCTTCTTGCCCTTTCCTGTTTATAAGAAACAACCCATGGCCATTCAAGGAACAGAAGCAACACCATTGTGTGATATACACAACCAAATGCAAGCAAATGAAGGTGAATTTCAAATATTGAGTGTCATTTTGATTTAGAGGACATCATTCATCTCAGAGGAATTAAAAAAATAAAGGAGAAGAAATAGCAGCCTGCTTTTAGGTATCCCAAGAGAAGGAGTGGAACAAACCTCATCAAGTAAATAATGCGCTTAGCCTCAGTTTTAATTTAAACCATATTTTAGTGTCTCAGCATAGCAGGAATTCCATAACATCATTCCAGCTCGCATCGTTGCTACAACTATTTCTGTCTGCGTTTGACATGCTGCTGTGCAGTAGTTGTGTTAGCAACTTCTGTACTAGAAGACAGCTTGAAAAAAAGCACGATCCTCACAAAGCTGTTTCTTTTGACTATTGCTTCTAATTCAGTTCAAATTCAAGACCTAACGCAGAAATGGCTATTGCAGTCATCAAAATTATAGTTTTACCAGGAAACCAATAGCCATAGCACAACTGTTCACTGAGAGTGAATGGCAAGAAATGACTGTTCAAATGAATGGGCCCAACACAGCAGAAAAATGCTGGGCATGGAGACCAGCGACACAGATGTACAAAGAAAAATAAGATCACAAAAATATCCAAAATAGAGAAATAAAAATGTTTTGCAAAATTCACAAGTACTTGAAGCAGAAAGCTTGGCTTTATCCTAATTTATGCAAATAAGCACCAGCCTGCAGAGTGACCAGGCACAAGCTCTAAGAGGAGTACCAGCATTTTCGGTCAGAACTCCCAATCTAGAACGTGGAGCTCCGGAAACGTCCCTCACAGGGTCTTGCTGGGTGCATGGGAGCATAGATAGGAGCATCGGTGCACACAAAGTGACTTTGTGAATGCGAACAGTTCTGTCACAGGCACTGGCAAGCAAAGACACTCCCCACAGCAGGTGATAAGCCATGTTAAGGCAATTTAAATCTCAAAGAGATTGGCCCCACTCATCAGGCAGCACAGATGTGCAAGGGGCGGGTGGTGCCAGAGGAGCAGAAAGTACAATATGCCAAAAAAAATGGGCTGGGAGCAAGCACATGTGTCTTCAGATTGATGATGTTTCTCCAAAACTCTTCTCTGGCAGCTTGGAGACAAATCTCAAGTCACCAGATCCAATTAACTGCCCCAGAGAAGAAACACCTTCTGCAAGCACATGCATTTTTTCAGAAGTCTAGATCATATCGATGCCCAACATCGCCGAGCTCTGAATACACAAAGGCACTTTGGGAAGTGATGCCCAGTGAAAAATAACTGAAAATTATGGGCAGAAGATAAAGGAAAAAGAGAAACTATTTAATACTCAACTATGAGGTTGCTAAAGAACAATGCAGGCAGAGATAAAAGAGAAAGGCTTGAAAGCTTTCAAGTGAAGAGGCAGAACGCATCATTTGTGTTCAGTTAACTAGATAAAAAGCACACTGGACATTCACATTTGATTTTCAGCTGGGGAGACCTGACAAACCAGTAAGTCTCAAAAAAAAAAAAAAAAAACAAGAAAAGCAGAGGATCCCCAGCAGCAGCACTGGCCAGTGCAGGGTGTGGTGTCAGTGCAAGCCTGGGTGGGAAAGGGGTGGGTGGAGTGACTGCGGCTGTGAGGGTGATTGGATCAAAATGGTGCGGACATTTGTCTCCGAATCATTGCATTCTCATTTAGGGTTTTAAAATGCTTCTCTCCTCTGGAAGCACAGGAGAGCATGGTGATGGCAGCAGCCTGCTGAAGCTCTTTGTCTGGAAACTGTGTGGCAAACACAAGGAAGACCTTTCACATCGCCTGGGGTCATGTCTATCCTTCACAAAGACAGGTCTCCTTTGCCACGTTCAGCTGTCCAGATACAAGCCAGCTCCAGTTAAAAGCCATGGTCCCAGTTAAAAGCCGTGGTCCTTCCCTAAATGAGAAGTTTCTCAACAAAATGTTAGACTGAAAACTGTGGTGGGGACTGCAGTATGAGGGACTTGAGTGAAGGAATCACCATCCAGACATGTGGCCTAATTTCCTATGAGATCCAGCTGAAGGTAATTGGAATGCAAGTTGGCTACAATTTGTATGTATTATTTATATATTTTATATATTTTTTTAATATGTACAAGATATCTATATATATTTTTTTATATATATATAGCTTCCAGGCTCATTCTTCATCCATTTCCTTTGTTTGTGTGTTTTGAAGAGATCTATGGATTTGTCCTCACAGCAGAGTAAGTCCTTGGATATGTTGAGATTTCTGTGGCTCAGACAGGCTTTTTAAACTTCTGCAAGATAATTGGCACAGGAGTTTATTGGCTGAATCAGAGAGAGATTTTCAAAGGCTGAAATGGCAATGAAGCACCTAACACCCATCAGCGTTCAGAGACTTGCTGTCCTTAATCACTACAGTACTTTGGAAAGCAGAAAGCTTTGTCACAGCTGCACTGTGGTCTCCTCTGTACTCTGGGCAATAAAGGACACTGCATTTACATTCAGTCTTTAAAAAAAGAAAAAGCCCTTTCAATTGGGGCTGAGGAACGTGGTTTGTTTGCCGACCTCCAGAACTGCTCCGATCGTGACCAGGAATGCCAGCAGCAGCCAAGGGTTTGTCTCTGCTGCCACAGAGCCGCTCGAGGCTTTTCCCCCAGCAGTATGTTCTTTGAGGGTAGCCTTGTTTGGAGCTATCATTCTCCCCCATTTGCCTTGATATTTAAGTCCTGCAGAACACCAGCCTGTCTATTCCTCACCTGAACTTATAATCCTGTTTGGAACCGAGTCCATGACAACCAGCTTAGATAGGAGAAATCCAGCATGGGCAATGGCAATGCACCTCCAGTCCGATACAGAGCTTTTCTGCTCAGTTTGGATTAAAGGCAGGCGACAACAAGGTGCTCTTTTGGAGGAGGCCAGCAGCAACCCAGCTTGCCCTGGGAGAGGCAGAAATTTAGGCTCCCAAAGGCTCTTCCAGCCACATGCAAAAGGTGCGACTTCGGTGTCTTTTGGACTTGCTCAGTTGCCTACAGCGGTGGATGCTCAGCTTGGGGCTGTGCCAAAACCCATCTGTTTTCAGTCTGCAGGCTCTCAGCTAGCGGAAACCAGAGTAAGACATGCAGAAGTCATTGCATTTCCCAAAGGTCCTCACTCTGCTCTCCTGCCTGTCCCACCACGTTTCTGAACCATGGCTGCTCAGCAGGCAAGCCAGGGAGCTCCGCGGCACGTAGGAGCTGCAGAGAGGCCACGAGGGTGGCTGGGGATGGCAGCGGCTCTAAGTGACAGTGCCTTGGTAGCGGGGTTGGGAAATCACACACTGGTCTGCTCAGCTGCCACGCTACAAAACCGCTAACAATTTAGTGCTGCTCCACCCCACCAGATGTAAAATTGTTCCACTTTCCTTCTCAGAAACGCACACTCTCTGTTTCATTTAACACAAGTGTCCCTCTGACCGCACATTAACAGGGACAAAAAGAGGTCGCTTGCAAGGACTAGTGAAAAATTTCCTCCGAAATAAAAAAGAAAGAAAAATATTAACCACAGGAAGTACAGAGCAGTTCCACGAGACCACTGCACAGGGTGGAGGGGTCTCTCCCTATCCAGCACCTGGGGGCCCCCAACCAACACATGCAAACCGAAGGTCAAGCCCTCCACCAGGGAGACCCCCTTTCCAAAGAGCTCTGCCCGTCCCACAGCTCATGTCACGATCCCAATTCAACCTTCCCAGTATTTCTCACCAGCTTTCTTTTCTTCTCTTCCTCCCTGTTGCCTTAACCACCAGCTTCCCCTCTATATGTGGTCTTCAGTAAAGCAAGAATTTTCAGTAGTATCATAAATTCATCAGATACACGGTTTTGGTCACCCTGAAACCATTAGCTAGTCTGGGTCAGATTTGTCAAGTAGTTTGGGCTGGAAACTACGCATTCAAGGATGGGTGGGGCGATAGGCTTGCTTCACAGTTGAGGTAAGTGAGCCACGACACGCAGATGGAGGCTACACATGCGGCCCCCCTCTCTCAGGGGTTTTTTTAGCTTTAAAAAGTAGAAGAGGTCTTGTGAGAGCCCATGAAGCCAACAGCAGGATTTCCAGAGAGCCTGGGATCAGGTAAAGGGCAGATATGTGCATACCACACTCCTCAAGTGAGGCTGGTTAGCAAGCAAACCTTCATGTTGGAAGAGCTCCAGTTGCTACGAAAAGCTTTAAAAGCCATGCAGAGAGCAAGAGGAGCAGGACTGTCCCTGGATGAGGAGGGCAGGAGCCTGGGAGGTGGGACCACACACCCCCATCCCTGCTCCAGCAGCAGGGTTTCTGTGATCCCCTGAGCTATGCTGCCTCAGGGACTGACAACACACCTCATACTGCTGCTCAAGCTAGGAATAACAGTGACATATCTGAGTGCTTCCCAGGAGAAGGACCTTTAGTACGTGGCTTGAGCCATCAGCACAAGAGCATCGCACGTGCCCCTACCTAGAAGCCATCCCAAAACCTCACTGACTTTCACTACAATGTTAGATGCTGATGCAATGGTGGATCACAGAACCACCCAGGCTTTCCCATCCTACGTGGGCACTCAATGTGTCCGGGAGTTGAGTCTGTGGGGAGCGAGGAATAGCCCTGTGGATATTGGGTGTTTGCCTTCTAGGGCAGAATAAAACTGCTCCCCAGTCCATCCTGGTGTCTGTCCTCAAGCCCCCATGATTTCCACGGAAAGTGAATTCCATGGCAGGTAGATTCAGCACCGGGGTGATGTATCCTCAACGTATCCCACTCTGCAGTGGGGGACCCACACCTGTTTGGTAGCATTGAAACCTTCATTAGGCGTGGCTTCAACACAAGGGACCTTGATGCTCTCCCTGAAAGCCAGTGCTGTGGGGTTACCCGAAAAGGGTCTTGGTTTATTCTCGAAAGGAAGAGAAAAGGGTTAAAACCACCTCTGTTTTAAGGAGCAGTAGTGTTGTCTTGACCCTGGTATTCCTGGAGAGTAAAAGATTCAGAATCTGGCTGATGTTGGTTTTGTTTTGTAAGACCTTGAGCTGCTCCTTTTCTGCTGACAGCATCAATGGGAGAGAGTTTTGTACCACATATCTGGGCTGCAGGAGTCTGAAAACTTACTGACTGAAGGGGAAAAATGCTGAAATCCACAGAAAAGTGAAGGGAAGATGCAGGGAGAAGAGGCACATTTTGCTAATTTATTTTTTTACATTGCAACAGCTGTGCTTACATGAAAAGGGTCATTAACTGAAGATGCACGGAGCACCAGCATGTCTACTGAGGCTTTATACAATTTAGGCGATCACTGCAGAGTACAATGCAGAATCATTAAAAATTCACAAACAAATCCTGTGAAATAACTTTGTAGGTATTCTAAGGGTCCAAAACAAGGACCGTGCAGTACTCGATAGGTGTAATTTTTCCTTTTTACTAAATTCCATACATAAAAATCAATCTGTTCTTTTTAAAAACAGAGACTTTTTTTTTTTTACTACGCAATTTTAAAAAGAATAAAGACAGCTCCCACTGAGATGTCTGTTTAAAAGTTCAGTACATTCTGCTGCCTTATTTTATCTAGCAATGATGAACTAAAAGAACACTGAAAATTCAATCATGACGGCAATAATATTTGAAAAGGCTGTAAAAAAGGAATGATTTAGGGGGTAAGAAACATCCTTTGCTGCAAATCCGAACTCTGTATTTCTGTTTCATTACATGAAAAGTAATACAGGCCCTATGCAGAAACAACGTGCCATGCACCACTGTGATGGAAACAAAACAGCCTTTTAAAAGCACGGGGAAATGAAAGGTGATTTCTAAAAAAACCACGCAGGTATTTACATAGCGCCATTTACTCAGTGTTCGGAACGGTGCCGTTCCCTCTCTATAGTTTAGCCATCTCTCGGATAGTTTGCATAAGTATGCATTTATTTACTAATCTTCAAAGAGTCCCCATTTTTCCTAGCTTTCCACTGTAGTCATTAGAGGTCACAACCCTGTAGGAAATATGGGCTGCCATGGTAACACAAAATGTCTGCTACAGGCTTAGTGTAATTCCTCCGTAATAGAAAAACAACAGCAACAAATCCTGCCTTTGATAAACGGGCTTATGCGTTGTAAGCAGCCGCTACCTAGAAAGGTGTCTATCACTTCAAAACGGCTCTAAATGAAATCAGCATTATTAAAAAAAAAAAAGGAAAACAAACTCACACGTTCAACCTGATTAAAAAAAAATAAATGCTGCTAAGGTTCGCAAAGGAGGACATGGAATTAATCCGGCGTACCGATCGGTAACGGCTCGTTGAATGCGGTGGGTGAAGTTTGCGAGGCGCCGTGCTGCAGCCCCTCGAAGCAAGCCCAGCTCTACTCGACAACAAGTGTCTGCCGAGCGCTTCTAATGGGATTCCTGGCAAACCTGGCTCGTAACAAGGGAAAAGGCTGCATTGCCACGTGTCTGAAAAAGCAAAAATTCAGAGGGAGACTGTCACCTCTCTGATGGCAGCAAGGTAACCTGGCCTGCCCCGCTTGGAAATTCCTGCGGAAAAATGCATCTGGTTCCAATAGATAACGGTTTTGGGAAGGGTGGGGGGGAAGGGTCTGTTTGATCTGGTGGTTCGTGGGCATTACTGGCATTTCAGTGAAATCCTGCCTCATCGAGAGGAAGGGTATGGCTGCGGCCAGCTGGCTGGTTCACCAGGGTGGGTATTCCAGGAGAGCTCCAGCCACCCCTCGCCCCTGCACTCAACATTGACTTGTGCTTCCGAGTCCTGTTACCACTCCCAAAGGAGCCCATCTCCTCTCCTGCCGTCCTCCAGTAGAGCGCACGCGCCATGGACTGGTTTTCTTTAACACGTTAGCTAGGATTTTCCTGAGAATGTGGGGGTTTGTGTGAATTTCTAGACTTCTTCAGGCTTTTTCAGGTATTTTGTCATTGTTGATGGGGTACACGCCGCTCGCCTACTGCCGTCCAGGTGCCGCTCGGTGGGGATACGCTGTTGGTGTGTCTGCAGCAACGCGGAGCCTCCCCCTAACCAAATCCTGTTTCTCGTCTTTTGTTTACATTCTTCCAGCCAGTTTTCAATCCAGAGAGCAGCGGTCGTATCTCCACCATTTCCAGTTAATTTTTCATTTAAGCTATTGCGTTACCTCTACTCCATTCCCCACGCTGTTTGCTTTGTCCTTCTATTTATTTTTTTAAAAAGGACTTAATTTTGCCCGACAAAATATGGTTCCTTTAGACACTTGCAATCTGCTATTTCTTTCTACTTACAGTTGGTACACCGATCACTTTAGGGGCCCTGCACCAAGACGGGGAAATGTGAATTTCTCAGGGTTTGCATTTCTTTGCAGCCAGACAGAGGCTGCTGCATCCTGTCTGCCCAGGACACCCCTCCAGAGGAGCCTCTCATCCCCCTGTGGAGAGGCTCCTTGTCCCCCTCTCCTCCCTCCAAGGATTCACACCACCACTCCAGCAAGGGAAGTCAGTCACTGAGAGTCGCTGTAACCGAGTCAAGATGTGAACCCCAGTGATTTCCCATCACGGGGTCCCCCAAGAGCCCACAGCTGAGGATTCGCTGCCTGCAACAGACGCCTTTCTCGCGGAAATGCCATCCGCCCTGACAGCAAGTTTCTATGGCGGTTGGAAAACAGACCCTCACCTACTGCGAGCCTGATAATGAGGAACAGCATTTTGGGCAAGGATCTAATCCACAGCAGAAAGCCAAGCTCCCTCTATCGAGCCTGCTGCTATCCCATGGCAGCTTTTTGCAGTGTTTTACCAGCGACATGCACAAAGAAGAAATGTCAAATTATCTCTCTGCATACACCCTTTCTGATTCCCTTGGTTAAGGCACTAGTGATTTTCATCTTCTTCCTCCTCCACCACTGCTTTGAAGCCTTAAGTGTCAGAAGATATTTCGGATTTGCCCCCTCTTTCCTGCCTGCCCTGTTCAGGTTATGAGACGCTCTGTGCTTTCAGCCTGTGCCTAAGAGAAGCCACTGGAAGTGTAATTAATATCTACGGATGTTAATGCATCTTCCCTTGCATTAGTCCAAAAAGGCAGCTCGGCCTGGAAAGTTCTGCTTTGCCTGTAATATTGTCCCCAAATACCGCTGCAAACACCCTAACGCTGGCAGTTGAGAAACGAGTCCTTCTCACACCCATCTGCGTATCACCACCATTACATCTGGGAACCAAACTGAGCGCTCACCCAAAAACCACCTCTGACGAGCCATGTCGTAGGTGAACGATGCCATGTTTTCGGGTATGGGACCCTATCTCACACCAAGCAAAGTTAGTGAGATGGTTATACCCACAACAGGAACTGAAGGATATCCCCAAACTCAGCTCTCCAGACAGCACCCCCATACCCCTGCATTGCACCCTCACCAGCTGTCTCCAGCTGTTTTCTGCTTCTCCAGAGGGCACAAGTCCTCCTTGGTATCTGCTCATACCATGCCCAAACACAAGTAGCATTCGCAGCATGGCACTGAGCCCCACATTAGAGCCCGCTGCTCCCAGCACTGCCTTTGGGGCCAAATATTTACCTGCCTTCTCCACTTACCAGGAGAAACCCCTTAGAGTAACTACACACGCAGTTGCAGTGCATAGCAGGAACGAACACACAGCACTCCTTTGCTCTAGAGAGTCCTTTGCAGGGCTGCTCTGGCTGCCATCAGCATCTTCCCCAACCCCTCCAGAAGTCCCCAACAGCAGCAGCAATGAACACCACCAACAGTGCCTCGCCAAGCACGCAAAGCAGCTGGACCGTGTACGATAGAGCTCACCCACAGCACCTTTGCTGCCCAGAGAGAGCCCAGCAGGCTGGGAGGGGCTCTTGGCCCCACCAGTCCTTGCACAAGCAGCGGCCCCAGCACTGCAGTGGGCAGATGAACAGCCACGCCATCGCTCAGACCTCCCTCCTGCTCTGGCGTTGAAGAGTGTTCACAAGAAGCCTCAATGTTGTCTCCTATAGATGGATGCTTGCCCAGCAGCAGTGCAGGAGGGTTTCTCCTTGCACCATAGAGCAAGAGAGCAGAAGACATTTGCCACGTTGCATCTTGCCTCCTACCACCACCAAGGTCTCCCCTGGGAGGAAAAGTAGGACATTTCAGCACTCTGCACCATTCCTTTACGTATTGCCCTCTGAAAGAGGAAAATTTGGATAATTTCACAAGTAAAATTTATTCCACACCATGGATAAAAATAAATGCACTTCTGTGCCACCTCATCTTACAGCCAACAGGGCACTCCCCACATCTTCAAACAGCTCCCAACTGATTCCTGCATCCGCAGTCAAAATCCGCAGTCAGAGACACCACAAGGCAATCCTGAGGGACCGGAGCTCTGCAAACCAATGACCAAATTATCCTCGTCTATCAATGAAGTTTGATTACACCTACAGCTGAAGTACTATTGGTAATGTATGAGGGAAAACAGCAGAACCCAAACCGCTTCCACAAACTCCTCGTGCACCGGGGAACTGCCACGTGGCGTCTTGTGGCCTCCACCAGCGCTGCTGTCCCACCACAAGTCTCTGCACGGTGCAAATTAGCAAGGCAGGCAACTGCCATAAAGAGGAAGGCTGCTGCCTCTCAAAATGTACTCAGGTAATTTATTTTGACAAGTGTAGCTTGGTTTTAATCACCGATAATTCTTCTGAGCAAAGCATCTTTGCGTAAGTGGGCTGTAGTCTACTTTGTAGAAGTAATGAAGTTGGAGTAACAGGAGTGCTCGCTGCAGTGTTCTGCTATTAATCAGTACTAATGAATGTGGAAAAATTGCTGTTTTGTGGATATAAATTATGGAATGTGCAGATAAGCAAAGTGTAAACGAGTGAGGTTTGGTGCAGATGAGATACTTCGACTCTGTGCTGAGAACAGATAATAGCAAAGTACCTGACCCTCTTGTCTGTACTTCCCAATCCTATGTTGTAGGTCGGGCTGTTTGGGCTCTGCAGTTAGAACAAAGAGATAGCTGCTCCCCAGAGAGTGGGCACTCCCATTTGTAGCCACTGAGGAGAGAGCAATTTGGGTGACCAGAAGGAAGTACCATGTACCCAAACCATGGTTAAGGCCAGACAGGCCCCCTTCCTTAGAACGTTGTGACTGTCATTAGTTTCCATGCATACGGCACCATTGGTGTTTGTTATCATCTGATCTTCAGCCCAAACTGCAGGCAAAGCCTCCTGCAGGGCATGGGTCACTGACAGTACAAAACACCACACAGCAGCTTGGCCATACCCTCAACTCTCTGGAAAGCACGTGGCCATAGTGGAGCAGATGGTGACATGCATGCAGAATAACTCTTGGACATGGTGCACACTACAAGTTTCACTCCTGCACACCACTATAACCATCCCATAGCTGCAAGAGTAGGTGAGGTGGTGTCCATCCCTGTCCCACCATGTGACAGCCCCCTCGGGACCTCTTGCACTCAAATGCCATGGTTGGTATGGCCAAGCCACCCCTTGGTTCATGCAGTGGTCAATATAAAGTAGTTCCCTTGCTAGGCACTGTTCCTCCCACTGTCTCACAAAGATCTAGGACTCTCCAGCATCCCAAGGAGCAAACCTACTCACCAAGTCAGCTATGGCAAAGCCAGAGTGGCAGTTCCCCTGGTTTCCATGCAGGAAGAGATGAATGCCAGTTCTTCTGCGCCTGTGGACCCCTGGTCCTGTTTTAGTAGCACCATCCACAGACACAGCCATGGAGTGAGTGGTAACACTGGTGTTGAGGCGAGAGAGAATTTCTGCACCATTTATTACGCAAAAATATGCATGACTTGGTTTCTCCAAGAGCTGTTGCCTTCAAAGAGGCAGTTTTGCTCCCAAGTTTGCTTTGAGGCACCCGAGCCAGGGAGCTGCAGTAACCCCCGTGTGAGGGGTTTTGGGTGGTCAACATGAAACAAGAGGAGCAGCGTTTGGGTAGCCAATGTCTCAAAGGTCTGGTGGTAAAACCCTGGCACAAGGGATGCTGCCAAGAGGCCGGGAATGCCCTAAACTGAGCGCAACTGCTTTTTTTATTTAGATGTTTTAAAATTAAAGCAGTATTTTCTATCAACAGTAAGGAAATTTTGCTGTATTTTTATCTACTGTTCTGAAGGCTGCTGCGCCAAGTCATTACTTTAAATTTCCATCTTTGCCAATGCAAAATGTTATTTCATCGACATCAAAATATCTGGAGAATGCTAGCTGACATTTCTGCTTGCAAGCGTGTTTGGGGAGCGTTTATACATTTATTTGCCCGGAAGAAATATGGTTTTAACTGACTCTCGAGTTGCTTGCTTTTCAGAAGTTATTATCAAAACACCAGGCAAGAATCTCAGCACAAAGCTTGGAAGGAAACCAGAGCAGATATAACTATAGGAACTGATCTCATCTATCAAACCAGACCTGCATGTAACAGCCCAAGTCATTGCTGTGCCATTTGTATTTCTTTGCATTGCTTTATTCTTCGGGGAGCGAGGGAAAAAGGGCCACTTTTTCAAAGAACAATACAAGAGCCCGGCCACAAAAGGCTCCTCCCAATGTAAGTAAGTTATTTCGCCTGGGAAAGTCCTTTTTCCAGCAAAGCAGGTTGGAGGGGAGAGGCAGACTCTTCCTCCAGAGAGAAAAGGCCGTCTTGTGCGCAGGCTGCTCCCTATTGTGCCAGCGCAAGGGTTTACACGGCCGCCGTGGCACGGCGAGAGCCCCTGGCCGGGGCAGAGCCTCCCTGGCCCCGAGGGGCTGGAGGTACCCAAGGGTCGGGATATGGAGGCAGGGGGAGCATCTGCCCCTTCCTTGCGCTGTCCTCCACCATTTCTGACATAAAAGGAGAAAATACAGTGTTGCATCGAGCTTTTTTTCTACCAAAAGAGGGGGTCTGGGGAATAGAAAATCATTATCTTCCAGTCCCTTCCGTTGCATTTTACTTCTTGGGGAGGAAAAAAATAAATGTGGAATTACTTTTTCTCATTCTGAGAACTAGCCATCGCGTTTACCGATTTCACTCTGAGTCTGCAGAGAGCATTTTCTCACTCTGAAATCCAACCAGTTTTGCTATGACTACCATTTCCCCACGCCAAAAAAGAAGGGCAAAAAAAATCACCTGTAAAGAATTAGGTAACGGAGTGTGAAAGGTCTCTGCCATTCAGGAAATACTTCCCGCTGGATTTAATTACAGATTGCAACTAAACCACCACTACCCGCCCCCCCACCACCTTTTTTTTTTTTTGAACTTCAGACATACAATAACATGACATTTATTGAATGTGCCAGCGTTGCAGCGGTAGCGACGGTAAAGAGCCCGGAGAACCACGTTGTTTACAATCAACTTTTAGAATATACTTTATACACGAGATTAATGAGAGTTTTATGGAGAAAGCGTATTTTATCTGTCTGCCTTGGGAAGGACCATTTACTGAAAGAAGAGCCTTTGCAGGCTGCAGAGAGCGGTGCCGGAGACCTGCTCGGGTCCCAACGCTGTGCTGGCAGCAACGCTCCCTGTCCTCTCCCCAGCCACGTCCTGGGGGCAATCTGCCTTTTACAGCCCGCACAAACTCCCTCCCCGCTCAGCAGCTTACACAGATAGGGGCTTCAGCAAGACCCTCTCACATTTGGTCTAAATTGGGCATTTTCCCCTCAGTATCTCAGCTAAGATGAGCGGTCCTGATACAACAGTATTAAATGTCAAACGAGCAAAAAACAATGTGCAAAGCCAATGCAACTCTGCATTTAATTTAGGCAGTGTCAAAGCAAGCGGCAGAAAGGAATGGCGGGTTTTTTCCTTTGCACATTTTTACAAAACCACCGAACCCAGCTCATACTTGAGGCTCCTGTCCTAACCACCTCACCAGAACCCAATTCTCCCCTTATTCCCTATCAATATTAGGTTAATCAGTGATAAGCGAAACAATATAACGATATCTGCCTACATTGGTGCCGCTAATTATACACGGCAATGGTAAAACTGTTCCTCTGTTGCGCATTTAATTTGCCCGCTTTGGAAGGAGACGTTAGGATTTTATTTCTAAATGCGTTGATAAAACTGTGTCACTGCTTCTGCAGCCAGAAATACGGCAGCTTTCCTCTCTGTGTAGGTAATGAGGCATCCAACGCCCTGGAATTCATTTAAAAATTTGTATTCCGTCATGATTATCTCCAGCCGTTGTGCATAATAAAAGAGTTTGTTATAGATCAAATACTGTACATACAGATACATCGAGTTGGGAGCGAGAGTGTCTCTTAAACTCACAAAAGGGAGTAAAACTCGGAGTGCAGCGAAAGATCTGCTCCCCGGAAGGCGTTTTCCTTCTCCAGGGTTATTTACAGGATCTGCCAACATTTAGGAGTCTCTGGCTTGACTTTTTGTGGCTTTTACGAGCTGAAGAACAGAAGGAGGGTCTCTGGAGAGATTAAGTTTCCTTTCTGCACTAACGTTAGGGAGGGAGACGGAGAGACACACGGCAAGTCAGTGCTCTGCTGTACCCTGAAAATTAAAATACAGCTGGATTACCACGCTAATGATGTGCTCTGCCAGCTCTCACAGGGTTCACAGCCTCTCAACGCAAAACATGGGCACGGAGAACTTGTGCCCTCAGCATTTAACCAAACGAGGAGTTGGAAATGGTTTGCCTGGCTTTTTGCTTCTTGGTTTGCTTTTTGACAAAACAAAAACCTGCTCCCGTCATGCAGAGCACCCTGGAAATCAGCAGTAAATTCATCTGCTGATACGTCTGTCTGCAGTGAAGCTGGGTTCGGTGAAATGGCAATGCCAGAGAGCAGCTCGAAGGCAGATTTTTGCTCTCTTCTTTGCTACAAGCCATAGAAATTCAGGTGATGCCTTACTGCGCAGTGCAAGAGCGCAGAGCAGGAGCACAGGTCCTCCTGCCCCTTAAAAAACGCGCACACATGGGATAAGAAAAAAAATAAAATCGGGGGCATTTGTAGTAGCCGATTTTTAAACCTTGTTTTCCATAGGTTATAACTGTAAATCAAGGGGGAAATTGGATTTCAAATTCTGCCTGCACATTTTATACATCCGCGCTTTCGATTAGTCTGTGTTGCGTGGGAGCGAAAGAGGTAACGTTTACCTCCTCACCTCTGGAGCGAAGAAAGAAAACCTTATTTTGCAATTTTAGCATGATACATAGGCAAAATTAAGAATGTGTTTCCTATTTTTTCTTTTTTTCCCCCCATCTCTCCTTGCCAGGAAAAAAAAAAATGTTTTCAGATTACAAGTCTATTCCAGAGCAAAACGCTAATTCATGGCAGAAAGGGAATTTAACCTGATAAATCAGCTTACTGCAGCTCGTGATGAAGTGGTTCGTCTTCACATTTGAGTGAATTTTCTTTACCTACGCGTTTTTGTTAACTGGTTTAATAAATTATGACAGACCTTTAAAACCCGATCGGAGTTGTACGGGGTAGATTTATGACCAGCGAAACAGCGCAGCGGAAGTTAAACGCACAGTATTTTAGTGCTTTCAACAGGAGGACTCTTTTTATGATTGTTATTGATTGCATCAAAATAATAACTGAAGTCTAACTTTGATTAGTGATAATTTTTCAAAGTGAACTGCAGAAACAGAAGGAAACTGTTTAAACCCAGAAATTATTTTGAACAAGTTAGCCGGAAAAGCTAAATTAGAATAATATAGTAACAATAGATTCAAAGCATAAAGCAATTTAAAACTGCAACAAAACTGGAAGAGGAAAATTAGATACTCAACAAATTACTTTTTCAGCTCAATTACTTGGGCTAGTTTATGGTGTTTCAAGTCTCTCTTATTCCTTCCACGCTTTCTCATAGAGCACTTGCGACCGAAACAGCCACGACTTTTCGTTTCTCGTGAGGCAGCTGATGGGATCAGAATGCCAGTTCTGAAAGCACAGAACCAACCAGGTTCGTGCCCCGCGGTTTCGAAGGTGTCGTTAAGAAGTGGTGGGCAGAGAAGACGACCGTATCCTTTTGTGAACAGATTGCAAGATACCAAAGGGATAGTCGCTTTTGTTAAATATCAAGTTGTTTATATTTAAAAACTAGATTTCACGATTTTGTGTGAAATTTTGTATTGAGGTACCTCCTGCATTTACCGTTATTGCTGAGATCTAAAAGAGATATGTAGATTTTTTTTTAAATTGAGGTCCATAGAAAATACAAACAAATTAGCAGCATGTATCAAAATTATTAATGTAACTTCAGCTATTCAGTTGCCTTGCCTTGTGTAATATATGATCCAATAAATTAGGTAACACAACAAAACTAAAAATAAGGCTTAGGTCTCAGTACAAATTAAACTATAAAACATTATATTGAGTGCTTGAAAACACCCCATCTTTCATTTCAAAATTATAATTTAAAACCCAATAAAGGCGGTTTCGTAAAACAAGGAAAACAAACTTGCTGCAATTTGGTATGAAAAATAATTGACTCTGACAATTTTACGAAAGGACTTTGTACGAGCGGAGCTGCGAAGGCACAAATAAAACCCAGCAATTACAAAATCGCTGTAATCATCTGACTGGCGTTTTACGTGCTGGATGCTTGTAAAAACCAGAGATTATAAACGTGCACCGTGCACCATAAAACCCTGCGTAGTCGAGGGAAGGAAAAACCCCCCAGACTGGAGAACACAATTGCTCTGTGCCCTTCCTACGTCGCAGCCATTCACTCCGGGAAGGCTTTTAACCAAATCGGTCTGCAGGACAGGGACAGAAAATGAATTAAATATATGTTTGTTCTGCTCTTTCGTCCCTTCCTCGCCGCGGTGGGAAAACAGATACTTCGATGTCGTGTTAGTCACAGGGCAGAATTTCTTCCAGTGCCTGTGCCTCGTCCTGACCACGACGCTGGGCTGAACGCCCCATAAATGAGGCTGTTTGTAATTAAACGGAGAGAGGGGGCTAACGCTGTCCCTACCTGCGCCCTCCGTTTCACCCCACAGCCCGGCAAGGAGAAATCCTCTTACTCCCAGTAAGCGGGTAAGGGCAGCCAAAAGGACACAGCAAACTTGGGTTTAAAAGGAGTGGCAGAACACTGAATACTCCAGAAAAGGCAGATAGCGCACAGAAGAGTCAATGAAATCATTCCATTATCATTAAATTAATGTGGTGCTTATTCGCTAAAGCATTGCTCCTGCATTAGGAAAGCCCACACAACCCAAGTCTGCATTTAAAAAACCCTCAAGATCTTAAAAAATTAACAGATGAAGATTAACAAAAAGAAGACCAGAAGAAATCCCCGGAGCAGCCTCCCCAGTTGCATCAAAGTGTCACATCGGCACAGCGAAAATACTGGAAATTCACATAAACTTCGAGGAGATTTTTTTTGGTTGATGTTTAGTAACTACGCTAAGCAAGAAAGCCGCCGGAGAAACCGCCGCAGTTTAGAGGTAAACTACCAAAACCAGCTGCACTTTTTTTTTTTCTTTAATACCTTGGTGCCCCCTTTTGGTCTATACAGTTCAAGGCATTTTTCACCATTTAAAAATCTAATCATAAAAATACAGTAACTGGTGAAGTCTGAATTGAGAGTCTCAGAACTGCCCCACCTCTAGTGACGGTCCACTGTCCCTGCGACCGATTTAGCCCCCGTGAACACGCACAAGTAGCTGCTAAGGTCAAAGGAAGGGGCTGATTTCCATTAGAAAAATTGCCGCGGTGCAAAATACTGCTTTATACCGTTATCTTGATAGATGGGAGGAAAAAAAGGAAAAAGAGAAAAAAAAAAGGAAGGAAGGAAAAAAAAAAAAAAGACCCATTCATTACCTTTGCTACAGAACACGCAATGGGGGAAGGCTGAGGCTGGTGTGCAGATGACAACTTTGCCTTGCTACGTTTGTGCGTGCAACACTGAGGAGAGAAAAGCTCCCGAGCGAGTGGGAGCCTTTGCCCGGGTCCAGGCTCTCGTCAGACCACGTGCTGCTAGCATCGCACCCGAACCTCGCTGATCTTTACGAAGAAGAAAGCAAAGTTTGATATATATTAATTAGACCAAAAAAAAAAAAAAAATCTCTTCCTGACGACTTTCATATTGCGGCGCTAGTAATTATGCCACAGAAACAAGATCTTTCCACGTTCAACATCACTGTGTGAAGACGAGCTTATTTCCAGCAGGGATATTGAGTCCTGCCATCTGAAGGGCCAATCAAGTGTGAAGTACAGTATAGTTTTAGACTCAATTGAAAGGAAAAAGCTTGACTACTAGTTCATAGCATGACAACTTTCATGGATTAGCTCAGACCCTATTCTACTCCATGAAAGGGTATCACAGCATGAAGACAGTTTTCAATGCACTAAACTTTAATAGCTGAGTGGGGGAGCCAAAGCTTCCTTTTGGTCTCTATAGAAACAGTATAGCCAAAATTTGAGGCAAAATTAAGATTCTTGGGTTTCAGTCCCGTATTTACCCTCCGAGAGCCCTATTCACAAAAAGTCTTCAGACTTTATATACATATACAATTATATAGATAATTACATACGTGCTCGTGCGTGCCATTTTTCCAATGGAAGATGAAGTGAGTTAAACCCAATTAACTAATTCCCCAGAGCCCCACTACTACTCCCCAGTGTCCCCGGAGCCCTGGGAAGAAGCATCGGGTGTGGAGAGGCACCCGAGAAGGCATCACCAGAGCTTGCAGGCGTTTTCCTTCCATCCCAGCTGCAAAGCTGTTCACCCTACACGTCCCCATCCCCCCAACACCCTCACCCCTTAGCACCCTCCAGAAAGCTGGAGACTATTCAGGCACCAGCTCCCAGAGCAAGGCACTGCCAACACCAAGCATCTCTTAGGGAACGCTGAGCCAGAGGCTGATGGAAACTTAACCTGCGAGGAGCGGTGGCAGCGGAGCAGCAGTGTTCGGCCCAGCAGGAGAAGTTCCCCATTTGCTTTCGCTCTCATGATGAGAACAAGGGGGAAAACAGGCTCCCACGACAAACTCTTCCCCGCTCTTCTTCCCCAGCCTGCATAGAGGGTGCAGGTGGGTTCCTGCAAGCATTGTGACCGCAGGACGTGGCACTAGCTTACGTCATGCTGCACGTGCAGGTTGCATGTGGGTGCAGAGAAAACGGTGCCAGCTTCTATGCAGCTTTAACCTGTTCCTTGTTTCACACTTGACCATCCATTCACTCACTGCAGTTCCCGGTAGATGTTACCCCTACACTCCCAAATGCACACAAATACATTTTCTCTTCCCACCTTCCACACATCCTCTCTTTGCAATCCTTTAATCCGTGTGGTGGGATACCAGGGCCGGGCATCCCCCAGGACGCAGCCAGGAGGGGTGTTACCTGCAGGTACCCACGCCGTGCTTTCCAGCCGCTCTATTCAGGTTTGACACCTGCATCTGGGCAGCAGTGAGGCTGATCTGGCTCCCTCAGCAAACCTGGCCGGGCCACAGATGCCCTTCTCCCCCCGTTCCCTCCCTGCACTGACGGGATGTATGGGTGCCTCCTATGGAGAGTTCTACATTTCACTATAATGCTCCTACCCTCCCTTTGTGGAGCACTAATCCTGAGTCACCAGAGCCAGAAACTTGCCTTGCATCGCCAGAGAAGCAATTTCCCTCCCCCCTTTTTGGGTTTGAAGTTAATCCAGCTCCAGGCAGGGTCTCTCTGCAGCATCCCCACCATCGGAGCTGTGAATCCTTGTGCAGGCAGCAGAGGATCTACTGCGCGGGCAGGGCCACCCTCGGGGTGCTGACACCCCAGGCCAACTCTCCGTGACCATGCAGGGAGCCAGGATCAGCCCAAGGCCGTCCCCCACTGAGCAGGGAGCTGCTGTGGAAGCACGTGCTTCGCTGTAGGGGTTGCAGCTGGTTGGACATTAAGGGGTTGCACTGCCAGGGCTGCCCCGCTCGTCTCTACTGAGGCTCCCTGGCATGCTGTCCCCATGGTCAGGGACTGTGAGGATCCCACAGACTCTGGCATCACTCTCCGGGCCTCACCTCAGCAGCATTTCAGCAAGATTCAAGGCTCTCCACAAGAGTGAGGAAAGCCTAACGTTACCCATAATCTCTCAGACAAGCATCGTTCAAACCCTTCCCTGAATACGTTCTGCTGTGTACATCTGCTAAATAAGTTCTGCAAAGGCAAATTTTGAGTACCAAGTGCTCCTACTCCCAAGGAAACAGAGATTGCACGTTACCTCACTGACCCAGCGTGGTTCAAAGCTGCCATATGCTCTTTCTTCTCCATTCCAGGGGGAGTCATGATGTCCCAGGACCAGCAGCTCCACCTCCCTTGCAGCACATGCTTTCTGCAGAGACATGAAGAGCTGCTTGCTGAAAAACACCCCGCTCCTTCCGGAATCTCTGTTCCCAGGTGAAAAATGAGGTCCTGGGGCCACAAAGAGCAGACAAAACCAATAGACAACCTGATGACCTTTAAAAATCTGGGTCCTAACTGATTCCCCATAGATCTTGCCCCTACTTGGGCATCATTTCGTAGGTTGAGTGCATGGGTGCGTTTCCAAACATCACAGCTGTGTGCTCCAAAAAGTGCTGACGGGCACCTCGCAGATGGGCAAACACTGGCACACACAAGAAAAAGTATCAGCACCGTCGCTGTGTCATACACAAACTCATGTTCCCATCTGGAGGAGGTACCTTTGGACCAGCCAGGCCTGCTCAGATACTTGCTGTACGAAAAGGCTGTGGTGGCACTGGGCAGCTGCTGGAGAGCTCAGTGCCTGGTCACAGCCTCCAAGGCCATCTCTGGCTGGAGAAGTCTAGACCAGCAGCAGCAATGTTGGGGGAAAACCCATCCTCGGAAATCAGGGCCTTTTCTTGTCCTCCGGTAAAAGAGAGGAAATCCCTGTGGTGTCGGCATCAGCAAAATTGCCTTTGATGCTCAGACCCACTCATGATTAGGACTGTAAGCAGAAATTAGAGAGACATGCTTATGGTTAAACACCGTTTCCTCTGTTGGTTAAACACTGCTTACTTCTCTCTCCATTAGATAAAATATCTCCAAAGCCCTGGGGTCTAATAATAACCCTGAACAGAGACTTTTTCCTTTGTGCGGTGCTCAGCTACGGCGGGAAACAATTTGCAGTGTAAATTATTTCCTTTCAACAGGTTTGAGAAAGCCTCAGTGCAGTAATTATACACCCTGGACAGATCCTTCACCCCCACGCCCAGTCACTCCCTGAGCAGCCAAATATTGTTCCAAGGCTTGGAGCAGACCCAACGCACCGAGATCAGTCATTTCGCACGGGGCAGAAAGTCCAAAATTTGGTCCATGGGCACACATTGACAGCTCAATCGATCGCTGGGCTGCTGCCACCACCAGTCACATGCACACAGGGGGACAGATTCAATGGTCCTATTAAAACCTGCTCCTGGAGTCCTCTGGCCCTACATGTGTCACCGTGTTAGATGCCATTGATGCCGAGGCAGCTTCTTTGCAGGACATCAAAGCATAATGGAGCAAACCCCTCATGTGTGAAGGGAAAGCTGGCCTTTTGCACCAAGGAATCCCCTCTATTCAGCCTGGGAGAGGTTTATGTTTGGAGCTAAACCAGACGGACGTCAATGTGGCCAAACCCTACGGCTGTGGGAGTGAAACAATGGTGACAACAAGCCAGGACACACTGCTGCCACCCTGCCCCATCCCTGGGGGATGTGGAGAGAGAAAGATCTGGGGTTTGGCAGCGCAAGGTAGGTTTGCCTCCCTGCAAGCACCCAAAGGGAAAGGAGCCCAACCAGGCTCATTCGGGATTGGTGAAACTGGGCTGTGCCATCTCCAGTGCTGGGACGAGATGCTGGAAAAGCCCAGCCTTGCTGCTTCTCCAGCTGAAGCAAAGGCTGCACCTGCGCAAGGCAGCTCTGCCACTGCCCTGGCATAGCCGAGACAGCTGAGAGCACAAAACATCCAGCACCGCACCATTTCTGATGCCCAAAGCAACCCTGGACATAGCCTGATGCCAACAGGACAAAGCCCAGGACCACGTGGATCCGTTGCTGGTTTGGTTGAGTGCCAATTTAGGGCAGATCTTGTTAAGGAGATCCAAACTGGCTTATTTGCTGTAGGATGATACAATCCTCTCCACTCTGCGAGGTCCAGAAAGGTAGCAGCACTAGCCTCCCATGGTGCAGTTTATCCTTCCCACCCCAGGGCCTGGGCCAGGAGCATGGCTGTGTCCATCACAACTTCACTGGCAGCATCCCTTGCTCAGTACAGTGGCTCCGGATGGGCGTTCTGCTTCCCTCAGCCTCAAAGCACACACTGTGCTGAGAAAGAAAGATACGCAATTACTTGGCTGCATGTCTGAGAGCTCCAGCAAGGCTTTGATGAGCTGTCACTCAGCTCAGACAGACGGATTTTCTGCTTGTGAGTGGGATGGCTCCCCTGCACCAGGGCACAGACAGCAATTAAGCAGTCAGTGGCTCCTCCTGGTCTCCAGCCTTTCTGCTGGAAAGACTTCCCATGCACGAACAGGCCCTTCTCCTCTTGCGAGAACGCCCACATGGGGTTGGGGATGGTCTGGTGCCAGCGATGTGGCACCAGCTGGCAGGAGAGATGCAAGCGAGATAAATAGATGCCATCCTGCTGGAGGACCTCTGTGTTGGACAGTGCTCTTTCCCCACACTCCCTGCCCCGCTGTGCTGCCCTGCACGTGCCACGTTTTCCAAGTTCAAAGTCACATTTCTGCAGGGGCTGGACCCAGCAGGCTGGAGACACAGGATGGGCTGGAGCAGCCAGTGGCTGCACATCTTACATGGGGCTGAGTGGAAGGGAGTCAAAGGAGGGGAAAAGACAAGAAGGGCGGTCTGCAGCCATGCACTGACCAGTGCCAACTGCCACGGTTGCAGGAAGGCACTGGACCTCAGTGGGGGAAGGATGCACATATCTCCCTGCATCTCCAGGTATGTGACACAACCTGGGCCGATGCCATGAGACCTGGCACAGTCTCCGAGGAGAGCTCTGCACCTGATACAAAACATCGTGGGAAGTCTCACCCTGCTTCAGTTCCTTCTCCTCATTCAGCTGCAGACTCCTAGACACTAGTCTGATAATCCTTTTTTCCAAGGTACATCTGCCTTTTGTTTTCTCTGCTCAATCTGTAGCTTAGCCCTCCCTCTGGAGGAATCATCTAAAGGATCTCTCATACTTTTTGCTGCCCAATTTCTGCAGCAGTCAGGGCATAAACTGTTTGATAGACTCTGAAGGGTTGCCTTTGTTTCCCCAAAAAGGTGCTATTTTGTTCACAAACACTCTGAGGAGCTCGGCAGTCTCTTTTCCTACCTCTCTTTTCATCATTTTAACACAAAAGCTAAAGCTTTTGAAATCCCTGTTTCATGTCGGTACATTAGATATCTGAATTCCTCCCGTATTTGAAGCCTGAGTCTGAACATGAACTTACCCCAAAAATCTCAAGTTTGCAATTTAAGCAATTTCCTTTGATGCATTATTTAAACACACATTTTAATTATTAATTGAGACAGCTTAGTTGCTGTCATTTAATAGCCAAACCCTGCACTGGGCCTGCTGCAAACCCACACTGCTCCTGTCCCAGCGCCCCAGCCTTCCTCCCCCGCTGCCCTCCGCTCCTACCAAAGCACTTCATTACATTATTTCAACAAGCTCCTCTAATTCGAGTTCAAAGAATTTAGCTAATGAAGTATTTAAACATTTCTGTACCCAAAATTAATCAATTTACAAAACACCTGGAGGAAACAAAATGATAGTTTTATGCAAAATCACACTTTGCAATACATCACTGGAGGGAAAATTGTGTACACGCTGTTCAACTTGAGGAGGAAACCATCACGTGTTACTTGTCTTGCCTTTATGAGAAGTGGGAGATCTCTTCTACAGATGTTTTACGCTTTTTGCCCCTGTATCTCCCAACCTGTTTAGCTGCAGCCACCGTTACCCCAAGAGGGGACAGATGGGTTTCTGCTCCTACCCCAGGTGGGTTCATCCCTCCTCAGTGCAACACCGCACCAAGAGCACAGCCAAGCCTTATCCGTGGCTTCTGCAGCATGGAGGGTGCCCAAGGCAAGACCTGCTTTCTTGCTCCCCTTTGCCTCACTGGCACTAGAAATTGCAGTTGCTCAAACGTCCTTTCATCAAGGTCTGTGCTTTCCCCACAAAGTTTCACAGATGGGTGCAGAGGAGTGATGTACCTCACTTGGGGCAGGTAGAAAAGGGAACACTGCAGCCACTTGTGGTAGCTGGGAAGGGTGTTTAGGACTAGGACTATGGCTCAGGGTTGGCAGGAGAGGGGAGCAGCCTTGGAAAAGCTGCAGGTGTTGGGGTGCATGCAGGGACTCACCCTGTGCTGTGTGTGCCCTGCTCTTGGGAAGCCACCCTTGGTCTCCCTGCAACCACAGCTGGGGATTTTGACCGCTCAAATCCAGGCTTCACGCTGAATTTGGGATGTTGCGTGGGGAGTTTCAGGGTGTTGAGTGAACTGAAAACAGGCTGCTGCACTCAGGCGGGTCAGGAGAAAAAAAAAATACAACTCTGAACAAAAGCACGCGGGCCGCCCCGACGCCACTCACTCCGTGCGATTACTCAGCACACCGCGAGGGCTGGACCGCACGGGCCACAGACACTCACCACGTTCACCGGCACCAGATTCATCCAGCCCAAATCTCCTGCCTTTTGTTTTTGCTCCCTGGGGTGCCAACCGCAAAGAGATCCCGCGATCCGCCTGGGACGCAGGAGGGTGTGATTTCTCCGGGCGGTGGAATAAACCCCCGTCCTAAGGGGCTCTTCCACTTTGGCTCAGTGCCGTTGTAAAGGAGGGTTGCTATTGGTGCTGCCTCTTCACCTGCCCTCGGCCCCCATCAGCTTCTCGCCTCTGGTGCTGGCCAGATATGATTTGCTCCACCCTACACTCTCACAGACCAAAATCAAAGGCAGTAGCAGTAAAGATTTCTCCTCCTGCAACGGGATGTTGGGAAGCCCACGGCACCTCAGAAACCGGTAAATTAGCTGCACACAGTAAAATGGAATTTGGTTTCCTCTCCACAAAACCATGAAGATATTTATATATAATTTATCTTTTTAAGTTGTCATGTGGCAAAAGACCTCTCGCTGTGAGGCAAGCTTCTCTTCCTACTTAGAGAGAATTACGTGATTAAATAGAGACCTGAAAAGTTGTGAACAAGCATTGAAGAAGAAAAGGTTTCCTCTTAAAGCCTTAATGAAGTGGGTTCATTCCTCCTCCAACATCAACTTAGCCTTGTGTAGTTTGTTTTCACTCTGGTTAATCACTGACCAAAGCTGTAGTGCGGACCACCAGTTCCCAATAACCCATAAAAGGCAGATCAGAAGCTATTGTTCTTTTCTGTAGGGCTTAGCAGACAACAGCTGAATAAACCTGTTCAAAGTCAGAACAGTCAAGGAGGAACAGAAGCCCGGCCATCGGCTGCGGGGAATCCTGAAAAGGGAATTCATTTATTATGACATAATTGATAGCGCGCACGCAAATACGCTACACGGACCTGATGCAATCTTGGCTAATTAAATACGGAGCAATTAATGGGTCACAGTTAGAGAAAGCAATGCTGTTGCAAAGGGGGAATTTGCACCCACTTGCTGCCTGTGGATGCTGGCACCTGGTGGGTGCCCCGACATCCCGCAAAGGAGATTTTGGGAAAAATCCTTCCACGAGGGAGAGGAGATGAGAAGGGGAAACCTGTGCAACCGGGTCTTTGGAAATTACACCCCATGAAACTGTTAGAGCTGAGAACGAGAGGCAGGAAGGGCTGAAATGCGCTAGGAAGAGGCTTTGGGGAAGCACGACTGCAGCCTTCGATGGGAGGCACGTTTTGTCTTACTGTTTCGTTTGGATCCGCAGTGCTTGTGAACATGCACGTAGGGTGCTTTAGCTGTAAGAGGGGTCTCTGGTGCCATAGGAACACAGTCCTCTCCTACCACCACCTACCCAAAGGGCAGGGTTTTGCAAGAACGTAACCATCTCCTGAAGCAAAGAATTGTCAAGTAAAGCACCGAGATGGTGCTTCTGCTCCAAAGTTGCTTCTGCCCCTTCCTGACGTGGTGGGGTGAGAGCCTCACTGGTGGCTGTGACCCCCCAGTTCACAGCAGTGACTCCATCAGCCCTTTCTGCTCCAAGACACTTCTCATCAAGCCACTTGCTGAGCAGGGGCCAGGTGAGAAAACAAGCCTATAGCAACAAATAAAGAGAAGGGTAAACAAACCCCATGAGAAGCCCTGAGCAACCACGCTGGCGATGACATGACGAGGATGGACACATCCTCTCCAAGCCACGGAGGAAGGTCTAGTTCAGCTGCTTCCTAAAATCTTTGAAGCCGCTTGAAAGTGGCTCAACCCCTCCTTCCCTGCCCTGGTGCTGGCTCCTGGGTGAACTCTCATGCTTTTACAGTGGGAGGGGAGGTTTCTCATCCCTGTGCCCGAGAAGCAACCTCCTCTGCTGTCTCCTCCTGGCTGGTCCCAACACCGACGCTAGCACCAGGCTCCCTCCATCTGCTCCAGCAGCTCCTTTTCCTCGCAGATGTCATTTCTATTCTCCACACCGCTGACAGATAGCCCTGTCCAACCACCGTCCTCCAGTACGCCGGCCATGGGACATGCCTTCACCACTGCCTTCCCTGCGCAGCCCAATACCCACCACGTGTACGCTCAGCACCTGGTCTTTCAGCTGAGGCAAAAATGATTTCCAGCATCCCAAAGAGCCATCCAAAAATAAACAGCAGACCCATTCCAGGGAGGCTCGAACACCAGGCTCTGCTCTTCCCAGTGGATGATAACACTGAGGTGAATGGAAGATTTATGACACTTGAGCACACAAAACTTGTGGTTGCAGTGAAAATAGTAGCCCTGAGGGGAAAAGCAATTGGGGCTGGGTGGAACACCCGAGGAGTTGCCTCGGGAGCAGCACAGGCACCACGTTTTGGAGGTCCCATGGGAGAGACACAGCGCTGCTTTGATCTTGGTAGGGGACAGAATAAGTGGAAAGGTTCAGGGAAAACCAGGAGGAGTCGAAGCAGCTTTTCTCACCTTTTCTTCCCCAAGTTAAAGCAAAATAAATAAATTAAACGTGTCAGTACAAACAAAGATTAAAAAATAACAAGCAGAGGCTGATGAAGAGCAACAAAGTCTTCAGCTGAAACAAGGATTTGTTGTTGCTGCCAGGAGCAGGGAGGGAGGGAGGAGTGGCGGGGGAGAGCCACGATTTGGCAAAAGCGCCACAAACTTTGAGTTTTAGACATAATTTTCTATTTTTCCGCAGTTTATTCCTCTCACCTGCGTGCTCCATGGGGAAACATTGGTTGCTTTAATTCTAACATTTGCAGTGGAACCCATTCACGAAACTTTCTGGCTGTGTGATTCAAACGAGCCTTCTCTTTCCTCTTTTTGTTCTCACAAGAAAATCAATTCACTTGAAGAGCCTCTTAATCCCATTTTTGCAATCAACAATTGCCACTTGTATATCGCTCTAATAGATTAAGAAGTGGGATGATGCGGTTGTCTGGTCTAATTCAACCCTATTCAGGTAACTGCAGCCCGAGGCACTTTGTAGTGCCAAGTGTAGAGCTCTACAGGAAGACTTTTGCTATCATAATTTCCTGTGGAGCTATGCACTGCCCCCACTGAGTAGCCTGAATTACTTTGAATTAGGCCCGACAACCACAGAGAGCAGAAATCCAACAAGCAACAATAACCAAGTCTTTGAGCATGACTTGCATGGGTTATTTTTTTTCTCTTTTTTTTTTTCTTTGCATTCGAACAGAAAGAAGGAATTTCAAAACGCGCATCTATTTAAATGACAGCGACCTGCCATAAATCAAGTGGGAAACAAAAGGGGAAAACAGTTTAAGTGAGAGAGAAGTTGAAGTGGAGGAAAAATTAATCAAAACACTTTTCAAAAAAAACTTCATCGTAAGAGCCTGTGAAAAAAAAAAAATTCGGGCCTACAGCATCTCCATGGCAACAGAGAACAAGCACATGTTGGATACCAAAATCATAAAAGATTTGTTTTGCAGGGATGAAACAGAAACAGATGGATCCGTGCTTAGTTTTAGTTTAATTTGCTAAAACATTTCAGGCAATTTATCCGCCAGTGTGTCCAACTACTAAAGACACACCTAAAAAAAATCATAAAACCTGCACGAGCTTTACTGACAGTTCTGCAAAATGCACCCCAAAAAGCTGAGAAGCACCAGAGTGGATTTAAAGCCATAAATATAAGGCTTAAAACCCAGAACTGACTTGAAAATCAGGCTGACATCACGTCAGGTAAAACAGCCTGACGCTGCTTTTCAAAGATGCGCTTCAGTCGTAAAACCATCTCTACAAAGAGCAGTTCTGTGCGCGGGGATGAAAACAAACCAACCCAGCATATGTTAAACTGTTGTTTGGTTCCAGAGAGTGAATAACTCGGAAAACGCGGTTAAAACCACAGCATCTCGAGGGCTACAAGTCAAATATGTTCTGGGTAGCAAAACTCTGATCTCAGAGGGGCAAAAAGAAGTTTCTTTACTTTTCCCTTTTTTTCCCCTCCCTCTTTTTTTTTTTTTTATTTTATTTGTCATCATCCCTTAATTATTACCAACATGGCAAAAAATGAATTAAATCTAAATAAATATCGAAGGTTTCTCTTCTTAAGAGTTTCAATCGCTATTCCTACTCTTTTACCTTTCTGTGTTCAGAAAATAAAGAGAACAAAGCGGGAGCCCTACTGGTTCAAAACTAGCAGAACAGACAAACAACAGAGCACAACTGTTCCCTCATGCATGCCTGGGATTAGGATAAAAGCAGAAAAGACTTCTGAGAAAAAGAAAACAACAAAAGAAACAGGAGTGCTGACAAAACTTTTTTTCTTTCTATTGAGGCAAAAGAGAGAGAAAAAAGGAGCCCTGCTAATAAAAAAAAAAAAAAAAAAAAGAGAGAAAGAAAGAAAGAAAGGGGAAAAAAAGAAAGGAGAAAGAAAGATAGAAGAAGAAAGATTAACAAACAGAAGTAAAGGGTTTTACCTCCTGTTTTACTTTTTACTTTTAGCCCAATCTGGTCAGGGAAACAAGGCGCAGGAGGAGAGCAGATCCTAACCCCAGGCGCCCCGGAGGAGAGGACCGCGATGCGCTGCCGGGTCATCGGCTCTGTCTTGGCTCTCCGGCCCCGCGGGTGTGGCACGATGTTGGCTGGGCTCTGCCTTGCCTCTCCCTGCTGAGAGGCAGCTCAGCTTCATGCTTGGGTGCTTTTTACCCCAAACTCTTAAACTTTTAAATCGATTATTAAATTTAAAAATACCCCAAACACACGCAACAGAATGGTTTCAATTGGCCCCAAAGGTCAAAACATCTAATGGGGCAAGAATTTAACATCTTACAAACTGCAAAGTTCAATCCAACAAGTTAGTCTTCGTGAAGTTGACTGGCGCTGCAGTTGGAAGTCAGCACCCCTTCTCTGGAAGCTGCAACTCACCCAAGAAACCCCAAACTGAGACGCACAACACGTTTGCATTGGGCCAAGAAAGACCAAAGAGTTTTCCCTAGAGCTTTTTTTCAGCAAAATTTTCCCACCGAGGGCCCAAAGTGGTTTCTGGTGTCTCAGGAGCATCAGAGACGCCCATGGTGTGGCTTGGTTGAGCACCAATCACCACACAAGAGGACAAATACCCTTGGGCTGCATGTGCCAGATGGCAAGGGGCTTACCTTGGTCCCAAATTCTCAAAAATCGATCCAGATCTTGCAAATGGCAACTTACTGGCAGTCCTGTGACTCAGCTAGACACCTCGAGCTGTTCAACCCCTTGCTTACGAAACCATAGTTTCCTTTGTGATATAACCACATACACACATCTGTATCATCTACTGATTTGTGAGCAGCAACGAGGAGATCAGCAGCCTTTGAACTGCCAAACATGCAGGGGAAAAGCAAAGGCTGCCCCCCTCCACGCCCCCGCCCTGCGGCAGGCCCCCGGGAGGTATGCTGCCACCTCCCTGGGAAAGGGACCAAGACCTGCCCAAAACAGATGGCAAACGCGGAGCAGGAGGACCTCAAGTCCCACAGCTCTGAACTTTTCTCAGGAGGGGAAAGGCTGCAGGAAGACAGTGTGCTAGACACGGTGCCGAGTCCTCAGGGATGCTGCGAATGGGATGGAGCCGTGCCCAGGTGGAGGCAGGTGGTGGGATTTTTGCTTTTCCCAGGATAAAAGCATTAGGCCAATGGCAGAGTCCTCCGCACGCAAAGAGCGAGACAAGCGCTTTGGCATCTAAATGACTTCTTTGAGGTTGAAGGGAGGGAAAAGCAAAATGAGCAAACAAAGAGTGAATTGACACCGCAGAGAAGCTTCTCCAAGCCCCAGTGCAGGCGGGATGCTGGCCACATTGACCCTGCCCAAGACCATCTTGCTTGCACCAGTAGAAAAGAGGTTGACACTGGTCAAGTTCAAGTCAAATCTGAGATTTTGGAGACAGATGCTTTGCTCTGGTATGTCCCAGTGCAAAGGCTCTGGTGGGTATGTCGTTTGGATTCACGGACCCTGGGGGACCAAGGACCCACACCTCCCCAAAAGGCAGATGCCCCAGGAGAGGCCACATGGATCAACACACCCTGTACATCTACAGGACTCAAATCTCACGGAGGCTGATAGAGCTGCTGCGTTACAAACAGACCTTTGGGGAACAGGCATTTGCTGTTGCTCACCCTCCCAGATACACACACACACACAAAAGTCTCCTACGAGATGTTTCACCATATACCGTGAGATCACATCTATTCACAGCACACAAGGATGCGATAAGGAAATAAAGGCTTTGGAGGTGAGCACACCTCCAAAAGTAAAATAGCAGCATCAGAGGCTTAACCTGAGCCGCCCTTCTTGAAGCACAGAGGGGATGCTCTGCCCTCTGTAGCCATTTACACCACATGTTGTCCTCTAACTGTGTTACAGCAGTTGAGTACCCGGTGTCAGAAATGCAGCCCAAAACCACCGCGCTGACGTTTCGCCCTTTAGCAGCATGGGATCACAACGCTGAAGAAGGAAACACCAAAGGCTGCTGCTCTCAGGAGCCTCGAGGGTGGGGTGTCTCCCACCGCCTGGGCAGAGATGTTCCAGCGTGACCCCAGTCCCCTCCGGGAGCAAGAGCCCTGGGGCACCCAGCCCTGGTTTGGAGGGATGGCACTTGCCCCGGGTGAGCCCAGCTGGCCACTGGTTGTCACTGTTGCACCATTAATATTGAGCTGTGTCCAGCTGATCCCGGCTGTACTGAGGTAATCTTTAATGGCAGAAGCTCAAAAACATTCCTGGAACGTGGTGGCATTTCCACTCTTTGGTTGTGATGCTGGATTAGGTTTCTGTGTCTTGAAGGGGTCCTAATGTGCAACACCAGAGACCAACGGGCATGGCCTCCATCGCAGTGTCCACCTCGTCATGGCTGCGTCTGGCTCCTAAGGTTTCTCCTAACAAAAACCTCTCATGTGCACGGTGGCAACAGTAAGCTTTACCGAAGTCACCCAGCACTGCCGCCTAAACTTTGCACGGCACCCCATCCACGCAGACTCCTCTCCCTGCCGTGTTCATCTCCAACACTGTGAAGAACGCTTTGCACCTGCTGCTCCATCCTCTCCTCTCGCCTTGCTCTGGCTCCAGCTCACGCAATAACCATCTCTCATCCAGAATAATTTCTCCAAAACCAGCCAGACCAAAACGCCAATCACAAAACCATCAGAAGCGCCAGACCCAACCCACTCAGCTGTGCATACTCCACCGCTGCCCGTAGCACCTGTGCTTGTGGTTTCTCACCAGCTTGCTTTATCTTCTGGACTATTCTACATCCTCCTCCTGCCTGCATCTTTCTTGGTGGGGAAATCACGCGTGCCTGCCACCAAGGTGGGAGCTGCCAGCATTCCTACGGGCTGTGCCAAGATGGAGTAGGGGAAGAGTGGAATAACTCTCAAGGATTTAAAACATAACTAAAATAATTGTTTGCGCTCACCTTTTTGAGTTTGGTCCCATGGGAAGCCTTGGGACCAGCTCTCCGAAGCGTTGCTGCATCACATCACATATAGGGAAATGGTCATGCTCATACCATTTCCACAACAAAATTAACAGTTAGCAGATACCCAAATAGCAAAATTCAAAGACAATGATAACAATGTAAGACTCACCATTCCCTCTGCATGATCCAAAATCTCAGTCTCTTTAGAAATGCTGGTAATTCCTATTCCAAAGGCAGATTATTTGAGGGTGGTGAGACGCTGGCACAGGTTGCCCAGAGAGGTTGTAGATGCCCCATCCCTGGAAACATTCAAGACCAGATTGAGATGGAGCTCTGAGCAACCTGCTCTAGTTGAAGATGTTCCTGTTCATTGCAGGGGGGGTTGGACAAGATGACCTTTAAAGGTCCCTTCCAACCCAGCACCTTCTCTGATCCTGATTATGCTCTATCGTACTGCACTCATAGGCACTGAACGCAGGCAGGTGTTCACCTTTTCAAAGGCTCTCTATTCACCATGGATTCCTAAGAGTCTCTAGGGGACTCACGGAGTAACAACTACCCTGCTGTAATAAAAAAGGACACACAAATCAGCCTGCAAAATGAGGTTAACAGAAGTTACCTTTTCTTGCGAAGTTCTGCTTTGCTGAACTACGCACCCTACAAGCAGCCCTGAAAAAGCAGGTGGGAGAACTAAAGCAATCCCACTGAAAACTAAATACGTGGACCAAACACTTAGATTCCCCATCTGCACACACACTCTCCCCCCTCCGCCCCCCATGCCATTACACCCGGTCCATATAAAAAACAGATAATAATAGAATTTTTTTTAAAAGGAAGATACTAGATGTTAAACACTCCAAGTGTGATGTATTTGGTCTTTAAAACATCTGGGATCTAGTCTGCCAGATCCTTAATACACACATATTTGTAGCCCTTTTGGCTGCTGGGGATGCTCCAGGTTTCAATGCTGGCAGGGACCTGTCCCAGCTCGCACAGCCTGATGTTGGTGAGAGCGTGTTCCCACCACACCAACCCCATGGGGCGCATCACCCCAGGAGCAGGACCACAGTCTGGTGCTCTCCTGACCGAAGAGGCTGTGCAGTGGAGAGGGTGTACAAAGCTGTGCAAAGCAATAATGGCAGAGAAAAGGAGGATGAGACAAAAGCTAGGCTGGAAAGAAGAGGAGATAAGGTACCACAGCGATGGCTGTGCACCAAAGGGTACGTCCCATTAGAGGATGACATGTTTGAAGTAAACGTACTGAGGCCACGATGCTGGTAATCATTAGCGTGTCATTAAAACTATTCCTGTTCATCAAAAGCATGAGCATGTGTTGAACTGTTCCAAAGGGCTGAGCTCCCCTTGGTGGCTGGGGTGCTCGAGCACACGCTGAACTGTTCACTGCACGTGGCCTGTACGATGGGTAGCTCTGGCCCGGGATTTCTGCAGGGAATGGCCTCTGTCGGCATCCAAGCAGGATAAAATCCTGCAAACTTATCCCAGAGCCCATGGAAATTTTGCTCAGTGGTACATCCACCTTTTTGCCTGGATTTCCCGAGAAACCAAGTCATCTCAGTGACTCATTTCCTGGCTTTTTAATCCAATATTCAGATCACGCACACGCAAAATCATGTATAACTATCAGGACTAATAATGTAATCAAGTCTCATTTGGGCAAGATATCATCTTGCTTGTACCAATATTTGATTTCTATTACAAATCCCTCATGCTGCTAAAACCTTCCCCTCCGGACTAGCCCATAACATTTGCTGCTGAAGATGTATATAGGGATGGAGATGAGGATGGAAAACGCCAACCCCCCGATAGAGGGAAATCTCAGATAATTATTTAGTGCATTTACATAGAGATAGTTCCAGTTTTACAGTAGGCTAAAACACTGGACGATGTGCAGAATTAAGCTGAAATAATGAAGATAATTTTCTGGGATTATATATCACACAAGACTTTAACGGGCAGATGCCAAGGACCAGAAAGATTTTCAGATGGCAGCATCGCTGCTTGGCTGGCAGCTCATTAGCAACAGCCCTTGTTTTAGCAGTGCTGATGCAGCTACGAGTGTTGCATAAACTCCTATTAGGTGATCTGGGCTTGGTGCCACACGCTTCTTTAATAGCAGTTGTGGTATTTGGGGAAAACAAATTTTATTCCTTTCATGTTCAAATATGAAACACTTTCATGCCACATAAAATTATGTTAAAATGCCCAAACTTACACACTGAAGTTTATTTTCACCAGAGAGGCATCAGACACGGATAGATAAAATGGAAGGGTATTTCTGAGTTGTATATTATAAATGTTCATTGAAGTCAAACAGAGTGCCTTTCACTGACTTCAGCAGACACTGGATGAGATCTTTGAAGATCAAAGGGTGCAATTATATCTTACTTGCTGCTGTGAATCTGAGTCTTAAGCAAATGATTCTGTTGGTCTCTTTTTTTTTTTTTTTTTTTTTTGAGAATAGCTTGTTCTGAAAAAGAAAGGACAGCTTTGGGATTGGGAGCCTGCAAAAAGCCAAAAAAGAGAGTTGCTATGCTCCCCAAGAGACTTCTGAGATACCTGCCAGGCTCCTTTAGGGTAGGAAAACTTATCTTTAGAGCCATATTGCAGCTCAAAAGCCCCAGGAAAAATGAGTTTTGCATGCAAGCACACCCAGCCCCTCTCCACCAGCAGGGACTGGTGCGGTAAGTGGCACCTCTGGCCCCCACACAGCCTGGGGACATCACAGCCACCGGTTGCCCACAAGGTGTGAGCTGTTCACCAAGAGCAGCTGAGGCTGGAGGTGCCACAAGGCCCATCATCCTCACATCAAACAGTGGGTGCTCTTTATTTTTAAAAGGAGGGCATGATCAGCAGGAGGGGGAAGGTTACAGTTAAGAGCAGCTGATTTGCCTGAGGAGTGGAAGCACCGGCTGATGTCAACTGTCCGAATTACACCAGGGTCAGACCAACTCCCAAGGACTCCTCTGCCCTTGCAGCCCACCAGTGGGCAGGATGGGCCCTTGGTTTCTGCTCATTACCTGAATTACGCGCTCATCACGCTCACATGAGGGGAGACTGGCAGTGTGTAATGATTTAGCCCATCAACTAATCCCTTTCCATCCAAGTTTCCACTTGGCTTCATTTATTGCGCAATTTTCAGGTGCACCTTACACAGCGCTGAGCATTTCTGCTCTGGAGGACACTGGTCACCACTGGCCTACAAGCACAGCTCACTTCTCCTCTAGCTGGCTGTCTCATACAGGCTGGCTGCAGGCTGGGGACGGGTCCTCTGCAAGGTGTAATCCCACAGCTGAAGTATGTGGGCAAGTCACGAGAAAGGTGTGAACTCATCTGAGTACCTTGTTTTGTACAGAGCCCTGTACCTGCTGGGATCTGAGAGAAAAACCAAAAACGGGGTTGTGTTGCCCAGAATTTGGATGGCTCCAGATCTGCTTTGGCCAGTTGCCACCTCCAATTTCCACGTGACCATCTCGGGGTGCTGTTTGGTGCAGCCCCACAAAAATCCCTGCAGTCAGAGGTCTGAGCCAGCTCCCAGGGGACCTCACTGGATATGGGTTAAGGACTTGAGCTTCCTCCAGCGCAACGGGTATTTTTAAACTAATCGCAGCAGTGTTAGGCTGAACCTACGCTAGCTTGCACAAATCTAGCATCTGGATAGTTAGCCAAACTCAGCTCTGTCTCCTATACATTATCTCTCCTCCTTGCCCACTTCCTCCCATCCCAACTCAATCTCCTCTCCTACCCCCGCAGCGCAGGCACTCACCCTTGCCATCCAGCTGTCCACAGTCACGCACGTCCCGTGGATGCCACAGGCAGCTGGATCCCCACGTCTCAACAGGGCTGGGACGCTGGGACGGAGGCATTCGGCATTTCGCCACACTTGAGAGCCACAGTGGGTTTTTCTCAGACTACACTGTCACCAGCAGAGCTAAGCAAGAACTGCAGCTTCAGCAGCAGCAACCCCATGGTGCACTGAGACAAAGCCAGAGGCTTTAAGGAGCTTTCAGCACTTCAAACGGAAACTTTCATCCACCCCAGAGAAGCAAGAGCTGTGCGCAGGGACTGTCCTCTGCTGGGTTCAACTTTGGGACCCAGTGTCACCTTCCCACTGGGCACCCTGTAAGCCAGAGCCTCTGCACCAGTGCCTCTGCACCAGTGCCAGCTCAAGCATCCCAACTGCAGGGCAGGAGCAAGCCAGAAATCTCACCTTGGGTGAAGATGGGGGACAGAAACACTATATTGCAAGAAACCAGTATTTTCCTCCAAAACGACGACTGCTATCAGACAGTTCCCAGCAACTGGCCCTCACGGCTGCTGGCTCTCACCTTACCCATGCAGCAACAAGCAACCACTTCCCAAGGTGGCTGGCGATGATCAAGTGCAAGTCACTGACAAGCAGCTTAAATTAGGTGGGATTAGTCAATTAACATCTGTAAAGGAGTTTGGAGATGGCAAGGATTTGTAGCTGCTATGCGTGGGACTTCAGTGGGGGACTGAGTGGGACTCAAGGTCACTACGTGAAAAGCCACCTTTCCCATCCCCACCACCTCCTTTCCCTCCCATGGGCAGTCCTGTCGATCTGAGCCATGCTGGGGCTGGGAGGGCTCCAGGGGCACAGTGCCATCCCCGGGCGCGAGCCCTTGCCCAGCTGCCCCCACAGCCTTTTAAACCAGAGCAGGGACAGCAGAGCTCCAGAAGCGCTGATTTTATCCCCACGATGCTCACTCACCCCCACGCACCCACACCGCTGCGATCCCCCTGCGCCCCAGCTGACAGCAGACAGAAGTGAATGAAATTTGCGTTTATATAGCATGATCCATCCACCAGCATCGTAGTGCTTTGATTTAAAAAAACCAACAAAACACCAAAAAACTCACAGTAGAGATGAAAAACCACTGGTGAAAAGTGCTGTCACCCCTTAGAGCCCCCCAGTTCCTCACAGGGCCCTTCCCCGTTGCTTTCCCACTGTCCCACGTGGACTCACCTTCCACCTGCAGCTGGAATCGCTTAAATTTAAAGTGCAGCCTGTATCGAAATAATGCTCCAAATCTCTCCCTGTACTAGTGATCAAACCCTGTAACTATCAAAGCTTCTGGGAGGAACACGGACAAAAAGTGTTCCTCTAACCGAGGAAATGCAATGAATTACCGCGATAGCGCAGCGCCGGTTGCAGTAGAACCCCCCCACCTCAGATGGCTAAAGGGCCAGCTGCCTGTTGCGACAGCCAGACTTTAAACGGATAGCGCGGCAAAGATTAATATAATTAGCCCCAAAGTAAAGCGATCCTGTTTAGGTGCATTTTGCTGCTGGATGTCTGAATACCTTACGAGACCAAGCTCGAACCTCTCCTTTCCCCCAGCGGGAACCCCCCAGTTTGTGTGTATTCATTAAAATCCTGTCCTAATTGCTCCCTCATCAGCTATGAATCTTAAGAAGCTTAGCTGCTAAGTGCTTAAATTGTGTTTACTGACAGAAAATAGAATATTCACTAATGACTAGATGGTGATGACTCGGGATTATCGCGGGGGCCTCGCACCGAAGGTTTTGGAGAGGAGGCAGTAACGCTTGCGCTGCTATTTTTGTCCTCAAAGATGAAAGGCAGGCTCTGTCCGGACTGTACAGCACAAAACCCTGCAATGCTGCTGGGGTCTTCTCCAGCCGAGGGCGGATGGAAAGGCAGCCTGCAACCCCAAAAAGCATCTTCCCAAGGCACCTCCCTGCCCTGCAGGGACAGGGTTGCTGGCAGCTCAACACAGGGTGCTCCCAGTTCGACACCACCTCTCCCATTTCTGGGTGATGCGCACATCGGTGAGCTCAGGTTTTTTAAGACTTGACTCAATAGAAGCTCAGCGCTGCACACAAAGATTAGCTTCTTTTTCTAAGACTCCCATCCCCTGGCGTTTGCTCGGTGGTGGCTGCTCTGGGGCCGCCCTCCATCAAGTAGTTGATGTATTTATGAAGTCCTAACTCCCAAAAACATTGCCAGCGGCAGGCCGTAATTCTGACGTGTGACCTACGGTTTTTAAATACTGACCCGAACAGACCGGCTACTGGGAATAGATGTGGTTTTTTCCTTCCCAAGTTCTCCTCCGAGACATATGTACTGAAATACTTTATTACCTCATCACTGAGCATAATTTAAAGCTGCAGTTAAGCACTCAGCGTTTAAGTAAAAGCATGCATCATTCTGACAGCGTTTGGTTGGGAGAGCATAAAAATTTCACAAACCTTGGCCCCCAAACTTCTTAAGTCCCGCCTATTTGCTCTGCAAAAACGCTCAGACTCTGGCACGTTCACCGATGCGCTTTAGCTTCAGCCTTCTGTGTTTCAGGGTAACTGTTGTGGATTGGCAAAATGTGTGAATTTAATTAGTGTAATCTAAACAAAAGAAGCATTTCAGGGCTGCTTTAATCCATATGAGACCAATATGTTGATTTGTCAATGTGAATTTAATTAGTGTCTTCGAGTCTAAACTCCAACTCCCCCTTCTTTTATCTAATTATCACATTTATAAAAAACATTATCACATATTCGTTGGCCTAACTGTTTTGCCACGCAGTCAGACTGAAGTCCCAGAGTCAACATGCACTTCTAATAAGCTCAGTATGTTTGGAGAGCACCGCGCCCGACTCAGCGGCATCCCATACAGCAACTGCACGCTTCCTCTCGCCAGGCCGACGACAACTCGGCCGTTGTTGTGTCTTTCCCCCATCTTTTGCCATGCAAAGAAAGTGAGATCCTTCTGGTGTAGCCCTTGGTGAAATGTATCAATTCGGCACCATTCTGGGGACAGCCACCACCAGGCATTCACTTACACATGACTAATTGAGCAGAGAACAATTGCTATTCATTTCACAAGTGGCTCCCAAGGGCTGCGGGGGGTGGGACACAAGGGACCGCATCAATTCACTCTTCATCAAGTAAACATTCAAGTCTCAAGCACGACCCAAATCTCTCTGGGGTGGTTAAAGATGTTCTCATTTCTCCCTACAGCCCATATTTGTTAAATGCAGCGAGGCAGTTCCCAAGGCCAGTGCTGCAGCTGGATGCGGGGTTCTGGGCCCCGGGGAGCAGGCGGCAGGAGCCAGGGCTGTGGCTGTACTCCTGCTGTGACCCCAGCAAAGCCCTCCGTGGCCAGGGACCTGCAAGCGAGCCCCGGGACGAGGTGCTGCTCATCCACTCGGGTCAGCTAGGCAGCATCAGGCAAGCTTCTTCCCTGCAGAGGGAGACAACAAGAGGAGATCCCACCTGGCCACCCTGACCCCCACGAGTGTTGCATCCCCGCTGCGTTCCTCTATGTGCCAATAGCACCAAGCTCCAAAAAATCCTCACCATCCCTTGCCAGAAGTCCCCAGCCTTTGGCTTTTAAAACGAGCAGACAGACTTATGTTACAGTGAGCAAAAAACATGTAGCTGGGCAAACTCACTTGCTGAAGCCAGGCAAAGAGCGGGTGATGGCTACACACTGGCACTAGAAGCAACGAATTCATTTACCTCTGGCCACAACAGCACTGCGATGTGCCTTTCGCTGACGGAAAGAAATCCTCTTGCAGGTTATTTTTCAGGGAACACAGCAATATTGTTCAAGGACGTTACAAGCTTAGGTCTAGATCCTGGCAGATTTCCCTGAACGCAAACCATTGTAGGTCCTCCAAGATACATATGTGATAAGTGATCCCAGATCATTTTTTTCCCCTTTACATTAGAAATGACGAAAGATCCTGAATTTCCCCCTTTCTCCATCACAAGCTAAAGTCCAAGGGTAAGGTCAAAGGCTGGATATCAAGAGTCAAACCAGCCCTCCTCCTCAATCCAGCAGCACTCCATCCTCCAGGTCATTCTGCTGCCCGTTCTACTTAGGCAGGACAGGAAGACACAGTGTGGCAACACGCCGAGTTATTTTTCTTCCACATATAATTATGGCATTTGAAGATAAACTGACCTTCTCACTTACTCCAGTTGTGATTATCAGGCAGTTTGGCTAAGAGATACTGTCAAAGAACTTAACCACTGAGCTATTGAAGAAAATAGCATGAGGCTTTACAAGAGCACTTGGATCAGGTTTCTGCTCAGAAACAGACAGCTCTGCTGGAAAAGCAAAATCTTTTAAAGACTCTTTGCTGAACTTTAAAAACTAAAATACTTCCTGGATTTGTGTCCATCTGAGGTGCTTTGTTACTTCGCCTGCGTTACCAGTGGAGGTCCTGCAGTCTGTGCAAGGGGAGGAGAGGAGCTGAGCTAATGGAAGGGAACTGTGCACCCACCTTGGAAACCGGGTGTTGGAAATCAGAGAAGAAAACTTGAGAAAACAGGTCTGGGGAAGTTATTTAGGTCAAAAGTCTCTGACAGTCTTGACCCATGGAGGACTGAGGAGCTGTTGCCCTCTGCAGACCTTGCCTCATACACGTGTCCTTGTGAATTTCGTCTCCTTGAAGTCAGCCAGAGCAAGGCGATAGGACAGAGCAGGGGATTTTTGGGAGCTCAAAGAGCACAAAGAGCAAAAGCCTAGTCTCACTTCGGGTGGAGAGAAAGAGTGAGGGAATCATCCCAGCGAAGCCAGATTCAACCAATGAACAGCAGGACAAGGCCAGTGCTGGAAGCAGGAGAGCTGCGCAGCAGCCTTCTCCTCTGGCAACCAATCCCAAGTTGGACAAGGGCTAGTTTGAGGAGCAGGTGTCAGAAATCATGGGAAACGGAGACAGAAGAGATGCCCCAGTCCACTCCCCCGCTTCGAGACAGACTGTGTAAGCCTGCACGTCTGCAAACATACTTACCATGCTGTTCTCCCACCCTCCAGCGCCACAGATGCCCTGGGCAATCCCATCCCTGCAACATCTTACATCTAGGAAGCGTTTCTGAGCATGAAGCCTACGCAATCCTACTGCAGCCCAAAGCTCCGACTCCTTGCCTTAGCCCTAGCAGGTACGGGGAGTAAATTACTCGTGCTCCCTGCAGCAGTTCTGGGTATTTGACTGCCACACGTTTCCTCCTGCGGGCGTGTGAGATGGGGTGGCAGGAGAGAGGGAATCTCCATCAGCGAGAGCCAATCTTTGTCATGCAAAAAGATGAAATTCTGCTTTTTGGCAAAAGTGAATTTTCATTAATTCCCCCAGCTGGAGGCTCACCATTTTCCAGAGGAATTTGGCCACTTTCCCAGTGTGCAAAGCCTCTGTGGGTTAGCACCAGCAGGGTTTCATTTTCACAAGATCAGCCTCCAAATATGCAATACGGCCCATTGTCTAAATACAGTATGAGACAGCTCAAGCCACCTGATCCGGGCCTGGTTTCCTGGCATTTACTTTCCCCATCTGTTGGCTTTTAGCATAAATTGAAGCGCGAATGCCTACTAGTCTCGCATTTGAACGTGCTCACGAAGCCATAGTCTAACACGCAGAGCATCTTGAACCGAGTTCGGTTTATACGAAACACAAGGCGCATCCCCAAGGCAGAACTGGAATTGCTTTGAGGGCGCGTTCTTTGCCCAGACCACTTCATGCTACACATGCATACGTTGGAGACCTCTTTTTGGAAAGAGAGAAATGCACGTAAATGGGAGCTTCCCTCAGGCTGATTCCACTTCATTTCCACCCCCAAACACATTCCAAATGAGCCTGGAGAAACTGAGGCCATTATGTGCGAGACATGGAGTTTTGAATGATGATGTCCCAAATTTCCTCGCACATTAATGACTTGGATGTGCAAAGGAGTGACGCAGCTCTGGGCAGCGGGATGGCTCCCTGCAAAGCCATGCGCTGTCCTAAAGCCAGGCTGGCGTTTCCAAGCAGCTCGTGGCTTTTTCAACATCCAAGGATCTTCTCTGCACAAGGGCTGCGATAAACCCGAGCTTCTGGACCAGGTGAGAAAGCAGCCCTTCTGAAAATGCAACAGATGGGTTCAGGAACCAAAGCTCACATTTCACCGTCAGTCACTTCCAAAGGACCCTCTCTAAGCATTGTAGCTCTGTGTTGTCTTGGGAAATTGAGACTCTGAGGAGTTGGGGTTGACCTTGTCCTCTGTCCTTGACCAATTTCTTCACTCTTCTGCCGTGTGTCGCAGCCCCATGGAGTGGGGGCCCCTTGCGTGCCACCACACAGCCTCGGGGATTGCCATGCTCATCCTGGACCCGGGTTTCTGAAGGTCAGTTTCCCTGTAGCCCGGGCAACGAGGGATCATGCTGATTAAGAAGCTTACCAAAATCAGCACCTAGACCTAACCCACAAGGCTTTTCTGGATTTGTGTGCCTCTAATTTCAATAAAGGCGCTTCTTCCATATGTGCACCTTCTCAGCATCTCAGTTTACCTTTATCTCTTTGATTCATCCTTAAAAACAGCCGTAAAGGCTTGCTTCGCATTTTACCTTTTATTTCTCAGAAGCGCCTTCCAAGGACAGAGATGTACCAACTCCCTTCTCAGGGATGAGCAGGGCAGAGCATGACTGCACTGACGGCGTTTGTACAGCCACTTACCTTGACTTGGTGATGTGTCTAACACTGCTCCAAGGGCAGCCTCTGGGCCCTGCCCTTTGAACATCCGAGCGGCAGCACTGCACTCTTGATGGGTCCTGTTCAGGATGGTTTGCTTGCTTTCTCTGCTCCCAAGAAAGGACGCTATTTTCTACTTTATATTCCTCCAGGATTTCAGACAAGGACTTACCCACAACCCTGTACATGAACAGCAGACAAAACTCCCTTCTGAGCCCAAATGTCCATTCATCTCCTCCTTCCTCCAGTGCCACACACACGTTTTGTCCTCCCTTGGTGCTTCACATGCATGAGCAGCAGGCAGGAGCAGGAGAAGCCAAGCAGGCACAAGACTAACAGGCAACGTGGAGCTCAGCAGGACTACGAGCAGGCTTGATGCAGCGTGGTCCCAGGAGAGCTGCAGCACAGCGATGGATATGATCCTGCAGCTCCTGCCCCAGGCCAGTCCCAACCCACTGCCAGAGGCTTGCAGCAAGTGGAGAAGAAAAGCAACACAGATCATCTGCTCCCCACTCCGTCATGCACCCACCCAACATCCTTCCTCACTGGGAAGTCTGAAAGGTCCAGCTGAAAATGGTGCTCTCCTGCCTGCCCGCAGCCCAGGCAGTCACAGGCAGGGTCCCAGCCCCAGCAACTCTTCTGCACCCAGTCCCAACTGCTGCTTACTCCTGTGGGACCACCCTGCTCCCTGCACAGCAAAACTCCCCTGGAAACACAGGCTTTGCAGAGGGTGTCAAGGCGTCCCCAACCCCCTAGCAGCCACTGCCAGAAACAGAAATGCTTTTTTGAATTTTATTTATTTCCTCACCATCAAGCTGCATCATTGCTTGCATAAACCATGACCTGCCAAGAAATCCAGGGACCGCATGGGGCTGCCGGGGAGGGAAGCCCGCAACACACTGACAATGGTGGTGGCTGCATCCATAACCCACCTCCGTGGCCCTCCTGGGGTTGGGGCAGATGAAGGAGCTTGAAGGAAGCAGGAACATCCCTAGATGATAACACCCACCAGAGACCTCTCTTCTCCCTTTCCTTTCCTGCTCAGTTCCCTGCCCAAACCTCGAGTGTTCAGGCATATTTTTCTAGAAGACTTTTCAACTGAAGTTGGAGCCAAAGGAAAAGGCGTGGGTGCCCCACATCTCCCAAGGCTCTGCCTGGCAGGGCAACAGCACAGGCAGCTGCCTGCTCCTGGCACAGGGCCCCCAGGACAGGATGTCATCCCTCCAGAGACCAGCGCTCTGGCAGGAAACGTCCCGGAGGAAGAACAAAAGGACACGGGTTTGAACGGCGGCACAGACATCGCCATATATAGCTGTGTGCTATTCTCATCACGCGCAGCCCCTGCCCGGGGAAGCCCACACCACTTCTGCCTCTTGCCAAACTCCTCCTTTCAAGAAAAATTAAATGTACCTCTCAAAGCGACAGCAATTGCTAAGCAGCTCATTTAACACCATCATTAACGGTGCCAAATGGTTCAGGCAATCCTGGGCAGAGAAGTGCACAGGATGCAGCACAGGGCAGGATTCATTAGCCTTTATGTTCTTTGCTTTGCGTTGCACAGCTGAAACACTCAGTAAGTTGGCAGACATTGACTATGGGAAGTAGTTTTCAACCCTAAGAAAAAAAAAAAAAATTTAACTCCAGAAATGAATGGAAGCAGGCTAAGTCACCCTCCAGGTGATGCAGACCCAAAGGTGCAACCACCCCTTCCTTCTGCGCTGCTCTGCCATCGGAGAAAGCCCCCACCGCCTGCCACAAGTGCGGGAGGGAATCACCCCTGCACAGCCAAAAGGGAATTCCTGACGACCCACGGACATCATCCCCCAAAGCCTGACTCCAATGTCCTGGTCAAGCTGAGCCTCCTCTCACTACATCAGGAGAGAGCAGAGGTCTGCTGCCGGTTTCTGTCACCAGAACCACCCAGCGGGGTGGGATGGGAGTGCAGCCCCACAGTCTGACCCCAGCACCGATGGCTGTGCAGGTGCTGTCGCTGCATCTCACTTACAGAACAGAGAGGAAACCATTGCTCATTTGACTTCCCCCTGACCAAGGTTTTGGTTGGAACTTGTCCACGTCCATACTACCTTTCTGGCAGTAAACCAAACACCAAATTTTCAGCTGCCAGAGTAGGTTTTTGATGGTGAAACCATAAACTCCCTGCTCCTTTGAGTTTCCCCTGTGCTGTTACTGGGGCCTGCCTTCAAGGAAAGCTCTGCAAGATCAGCAGCGTTCAAGAAGAAAGCCCCATTTTCACTAACTCATCTCCAGGTGGGTGCTTTCCCCTTCACAACCCATCGTGACAGCTCTGGGCTCCACAGCCTGCACCAAGGCATGCAGATAAACCCCCAGATGCGGGAAATTTCCACCTGTAAAACGCAGCCACTTGAGTGGGAGCCTTCCCACAGACTACAGAAGGCTCTGGATGAGGCTCTGGCTGTCAAGAGCAGTTGGATTTGGTTGTATCGTCACCTCCAAGTGCATCCATTGCTTTTATTAGTTATTTTTACTGAGCAGCACTTCACTTGGACAGTCCCATGCACATTCCTGCACGTGAGCTCCAGCGCAGGTAGGAGACTAACAGCATGATGGCTTAGGAAGCAGGGGATCCAGCTGAGCATTTACACTGCAGCGTTCTGTCTAAGTCACATAACCCTAATACTTCTCAGTAAATACACTCTCTGCCACAAAGAAATCATTGCTGTAAAACTGGATTTGCTCCAAGCTCTGTCCTTTCCTACCCTTTTCAGAAAGGGACGTGTGCCCTGAGAAGGAAACCTCACCAGCACAAAGTTTAAGTGGGAATACGGTCCAAGCTGGCCACCAGCTCAGGCACGGCTCTCTGCCTCCTCTGTACTGTACCTGCACCATGTGGTGCCCCTTCCCGCTCCAAGCCATCCCAGGCTGTGGCTGTCCTACACCCGTGAGTGACTCCACCACCCACCAGATGCAATGCATGGTCACAAACAGAGCAGGGTCCGTGCCTAGGCTGGGTCCTGGGTGCCATGGCTGCCCACTAGCAGCAGCCCCATGCCAAACACACAGCCTTGATGTCACCTCTGAGGATTCCAAGCTCTGGGCCAGTCCTGGGAAAGATGTTCTGAGTTTTGGTCAAGGGCACCTGTGTTATCCTACTACGGACCATCTCTTCAGAGTCTGACATAACGCTGCTTTCCAGCTGAGAAGGGCTGTGTCCTCCTCCAAACTCCTCCAGGCTTTTTAAATACAGAGCACAGCAGTTAGCCCTCGGGTGGAAGTTTTTAAAGCGGTACAGTGTGATGTGAGCATTATGCACATATCATTCAACAATCAAAGCTAAGCAGTGAACTTTGAGTCGACAGCTATAAAGGTGAAAAACACTTTCAAATAGCAGTTTTGTTGCAACGGCATCTTTCCACCATGGAAAGAGGCAGCCAGAGGGTACGGGATGGAATAACGCGGGTACTTGAGAAAGTGCCTTTGCACACATAGCGTGCAGAGAACCCGAGCTCCTGGAAAAGCCTGCTCCAGTCAGACAAATCACTTACAAACTCACCCCTTTTGGGGAGGGGGGAGTGCAGAGAGTGGGCTAATGGCTGCTTCATTGCATTAGGCAGCATCTTCATTAAGGCAGAGAAGAGTAACCGAGGGGAATGTGCACGTAGCGTGACTTCTTTGCTAGAACCCCACAAACTGCCAACTGGCGGCTCCTTGGCTCCCGGCCACTCAAATCCAAGAGACCATCTGGCAACTGGTTCAGTTATCCCTCCCCAGTTAACAGATGTACACTAGATGGTGTGGGAACAGCATTTTACAGAAGCAATTAGTTTAATCCTCAGCTAAACAGTTTAAATTCCAAGTGATTTGGAGGGGAAAAAAAAGGAAAACCCCAAAACCAAACAACTTGCTTCCAATTTCAGCGAGAGCAACTAACAAAAAGCCAATTCCACTGGCTGCACCGCTGACATGGGCCCACAGGGCTTGTTCCTATTCCCAGCTCCACGTGCTGGACACCAGAAAACTGCCAGATTTATTCTGAGGCTGCAACTGGGTGGCCACCACTCGTGTGGCTGTGAAATAGCTGCACGTGTTGTCCCACAACGAAAACCTAACTGGGTAGAGGCTGATCTTTGAAATGCAGATCTGCCCTGACTTCGGCTCCTCGTCTGACCTCGGGCAAATCATTTAACCTGGTTAAAGTGATTCGCCCGGCTCACACACCTCCCTGTCTCCAGAAGATGGGGTAAATCGTGTGGTTCTGCTGCAGGGAGTGACAAGGTGGAATCAATTAGGGTTTGTGAAGCACTTGGAGAGTCTTGAATGGGAGGAATCATAGAAGTACAGAACACTGTTATTAATTATCATAATTGATTATTATTAAATTAGGACAAATTTGTTCTCTTGAAAGGCGAAAGATATGTCTTCCAGCCATTTCTTTTGCTCACATCCTTAAAAGAGTGACTTTCCAACTGGAGAAGACTGACTGAGGAGCTTAACCCAAATAAAATAAATTGCCAGTAATTTCTGGTATCCCCTATGCCATTATTGGACAATTTGCATTTGAATTGGGGCTTTTTCCATCACAATCCAGCTTCACCTGATCCTGCTCTATAATCACCATCCCCATTTATGAAATCCCAGCATGCTGCCGCAGAAATTATGTCACAAATTCATCATTATGACTTCCCCAGCAGGAGCAATTGGAGCTGAAGATTGGCTGTAAAACTTGCCTTTTTACCAGTCTGGCTTTAAAGATATTTGAATATTTTTTTAAGGTACAGGAGTGAGATTAGCTACCGCAGGGAATTAGGTGAACATGTCATGAATATCCCAGCGATACAAGATTACACCCGTGAGTCGCAGGAACCATAAAATATGATCAAGAGACTTTATGGAGGATAATCTTTGAAATCAACTCCTAATCTCCGAGCGGTTTACATAAAACAGACTATTAGGGTTTTTTTTTTTTAAAAAAAGTAATTCAAAAGTGAACCAGGCTGATAATAGCAAAGTTACATCCACTTCCGTCAGGAAGGCTTATCTGTCACACCACTCCACACACCGAGGTTTACAGGTTTGCACACTCCTTTGATAACATGGTAATTAGTCAGGTACGGTGGCAAGAAACATTCAAAGAGCCAACTTTTGAGGTAAGTCGTTTCTATTTAAATATTTTAGGCTCTTCCCTCTAGGCTACGCTCCTCTCACTGCTGCTTGTCAAAGGCTGGCACGTGTTGTATTTCCTAATGGGAGCCACTGAAGAACTTCAACACTAGGGAAAACCTTTAAACAAAGACTATTTATACTATAAGCAACGTACTTTGCCAGCAGTTGTTTTATTATCCCCCTTAATTATTGAAAATAAACCACATTGGAATAAAACCCTCTTTCTATCACTGCCAGAGCTGACAAAATAATTTAGTGAAAAATAAAGAACACCTTGTAGAGCGTGTAACGCCTGGTTTAAGGACCATGCACTGATGCGTTTGCATAAGCTTGGGGCTAGCCTGCCGCCGTGGGATGCTCACAGGGCAGACCCCAGGGGCTTCATGTTTGGTGAACGCTCTCTCCACGCGCTTTGTTCCTTCTCCTCTAAACGCTTCTCCATTGCTCCGGTGGCCACTGGCATTTCCCTGAGGCCCGCCGAGCCCTGAGCACGCAGCGCAGGCACCACCGTGGTGCCAGGACCAGTTCTGCCCCTGCTGTGACACTTGCACCCTGCTCTGGTCCTGCTCCCATCACCTTGGGATTAGTCCTGCTCCAGCTCTGCAGGCACGATGCTCCCATCCCAGCCTCTGCAGTGGGGCATGAGGGAGGGTTTGGGGTGCCTAGGCAGCAGAGGAGCAAGGCGTTGGAAAAGGGGAGCAAAGAGAAATCCAAATTCATTCCCGGCCATCCCAGGCACACGCTCCCAGCTCTGCTCCCACAGCACAGCCCCTTGCACAGCCCTTGCCTGGATCCACTTGTGCTTCCCCGCTTCCTCGTGGCGCCCGCCCCTCCACGCAGCTGGAGCCCACTCACTCCTCCGGGTTTCGGCAGATGCGCCCGGGCAGTTTGAGAGGCGGCTGCTCCCATGGCAGAGGGGATCAAAGCTTCCATGTGCCAGCTCCTCGCTGCATCGGCTATTAACTCAAACTGCCATCAATTCTCATTTGCGCTAACACAAACTATGGCAGCTAGAAAATTACCCAGCCATTAATCACCACCGCTCGGTTGTCAACCATCAGTCCTCCAGTTGGATGCGCAGATTTCTCCCCTTCTCCCCACCAGGTTTCCACCTTTTCTAAATTAAAAATTAGCAAAGTAGGCGGCAGATACGTCCCGTATTTAGTTACAGAAATCCTTCCGTAACGTTGTTAAGCAGTCTGGCAGGTTAATTAGTTTTTTGATGTTTCCTAGAGTGCAACATTTGACTGGTAAGGGAGACACCATCCATTTTAAACCAACTAAAAACATTCAGGATGAGCAAGAAACCACAAGGAAAAAAAAAACCAAACCCAAACAAACCAAACCTACAAGCAGTGAGGAACCACCAGCCTCCAGGTCCCCGTAGCTGTTAACAGGAGTTACTTAGCACCGGTGAGCCGGTTACATTGCAGTTGAGCTCTTCCACTTCCAAGCAGCGACAAGCAATAATTAATTAGTAGCAGCAAACACTCTAATGGCTATTTGATCCTTACCCCAGCAGTTAGACTCCTTGAGCCAAGAGGTCTGTCCCAGTATGGCACAACTTATTAGGGGAAGGAGCAGAAGGCAATTTGGGAGTGATTCAGACCCGGAGGAAGGGGGAAACAAAGACACCTGATCCCAGGTGTGTGCACTCTGTGGCAAGATCCCAAGGAGCTGGCTAATTAGATCAACTCTGGTGTGTAATTCTGTATGCAGTGAGCATGTTTCTGAAGTCTCCAGTCAGTATGTAAGGAGAATTAAGTAGCGTACGCAGGAATGGTGGTTTAAAGTCACTAATGATGCGGTGCGCGGGAAGGCATCCTGCATTCCCCAAGGGATACCTGCATCGGGCCAGGAAAACCTGGCTGCTCCTACAAAGCACAAGCTGCAGCATCTGGCAGACAAAGCGGGAGCTGGAGCTGGCAGCTACCCACTGGGTTTGAACCGCAGGCTATGGACCTGTTCAGGGCCTGCCAAGGGATCTTCTTTCAGGCTAGTTTGGGGATGAGTCAGAAGTTTGGCAGGTAAAAGGCATCCTCCTCCCTACATCACCCAACACAATGTTGTCCTACAAGGTCTGCTGGAGTTCTCCAAGCCCACAGCCACCCCAGTCAGCCCTTTCACAAAGTGCAAGCCCTAAACACGTTAGAGACATATCTCCATGGACCACAGCATAGAACACAGCAGGACAGGACAGGAGCTAAACATCACACGTACCCTCTCCTGTGGAACCAAAGGCTGGTGCCACATGCAACATCTAGCAACCCATCGCAAGGGCACGCCTGTCTTGCCATTTCTGAGAGCCAAACACCCTCTCTCATTGCAACCACAGGACAAGTACCATCCTCCTGGTTTTATACCCAAAGCACAGCAACACCCCAGCTGACAGGGGATGCCTACAGGGTTTCATTCCCTACTTTAAACTTCCCAATTCGGATGCCTCACCATGAAGCCATTTGGTCTCAGTTAGGCCCAGGACAATCTACTTCCCCACCTCAAGGTCCTGCTGATTTCCAGAAAGCGTGTTTGCCAGCTCCTGGGGAGGTACCTGCTCTGGGTGCTCCCCAAGCTTGCTGTGACAGCTGGAGACACGCTGCTGGGCCACCCCACGGCACAGCCACCATCCTGCCCAGAGACACTCCCTGCTCCAAGGGAGACTCAGAAACCAGCTCCCACCACCCAGGTGATCACGGAGCCCACCTCTGCCCAGGAAACCCATGTGGCCAGATAATGTCACCACAGTTACTGGCACAAACCCCCCCTTTCTCCCCAACTCCCTTCAGAGAGAGAAAGTTCAACAACCGTGGCTTAACTCACATCTTGTCCTGTCGCTTGGAGTACAGGACCAGCAGATGCTCCAGCCAAGTGCCCATCGCTCACATCCTTCTCCAAGCCCTCTCCTCACCACACCTGCAAACCATAACAATTTCAGCAACTCACAGAGGCTTATGGGCTTTGCTGCTTCACGACCCTCAGCTGTACCAGTTCACTGCTTTCCCTCTTGGATGCTGGAGCTAGCTCAGCTCCCCCAGCCTGCCCTCCATGAAGCTGCTCACAAAGCCCCCCGAGACATGTGCTAGACCATTTTACCTGCTTTGCCTCTGCCTCTGCTTTGGCTTCCCTAATTCCCCCAGGACTTCTTCCTGCAGCACAAGCTCGCCCTGCAATTCACAAAAGATGATAAGCAGTTGTTTCAGCTGAAGTAGCTGCTTTTTCCCCCTCCCTCTTAACCAAAGCTTCCCTGCTGATACAACCTCCAGAAGAGGTGTTTGGAGAGGAGAGACAGGGGAAAGCTGGAAGCCAGCTGAACCTCTGCAGAGCCTGAGGTCTTGCAGCCAACTGCATGACCCTGCTTCCCCCAGCCTGGCTGGGAGCTCCCTGCTGCCATCCCATCCGCACCCCTTCCAGGGAGATGCCTGGCCACGGGCAGCTGTTTTCACCCCACCTGAAGGGCAGAGGAACCACTTGCCACTAACGATACTTGTTTCTGCTCGCAGATCAACACCACTGAGAAACACGGAGGGTCTCTCCTGCTGCTGCCCAGGAGCATCAGAGAACGTCTACTTGATGCACCCCATGCATCCCTGGCAAAAAGACCAGCCAACAAAGACCAGAAGCTGAGTAGCTATAGCAGGCAGGATGGGGACCATCCTGAGATGCCCAGTGCTGGCATCAGTAGTAAATTTGTTGGAAAAAGTACTCTGTTGCTAAACCTCAGGGGAACCTCCACATTGGCCCCTGCTAATCCGATGGATTGTCTCTTAATCTGGATTAAGTTTAACCCCAAGCGCGTGACAAGGCCATGCAAAGCGAGGACCTGTGAATATAAAGGCACGAGCAGCTTCTGCCAGCTGAGCTGAGCCAGATGCCGTCCCAGCTCCAGCGCAGTTTGGGGAAACCACTTTCTCTCTGCTGGACAGAGCACCTCCAAGGTGACGCTTCCCTGCAAACCCTCCCAAAAAACCCAGATATTACTCGCATCGGTACTGCAGAAACCCCCATAAGGAAGAGGCAGGGCTGTTGCAGCCACGATAGTCTCAGGACAGTGGTGGGAAAAGCTCTCCAGACAAAGGGAGTGTCTTGTTAAGCCAACTAACGCAGCCAGGGCCCCCGCCCAGCACTGCTCTGCTCGCTGGGCTACCGAGGATGCTGCAGTGGCCACAGCCCTGCCCGCCAGCACTGCGTAGCGCAGGGTCCGACCACATGCACTCAATGTATCATTGCTGTGTCCCTGCCTGCAGCCATCATCCTGTGGGATGAGGGCTTTTGAGGGGCTTGACATCACACCAGGAGCTCCGGCGTAGTCTGGGAGCCTCAGCTCTCAACCCACCCACCAGCCCCGCTACTGGTATTTCCTGTATCGCCCTTCTCCGGGAGGAATTACAGCCTCATTGAGCACTCGGTTGTGTATGTCTCTTCTCTATTAATGGTAGCTGAAGCAGCAGATAAACGTTCTCTGGATGTACAAATATTAATCCTCATCCCGTAGAGTCCAAAGGACTTTTGCCAGGGCTCCCATGCCTTTTCATCTACCGCAGAGCCTGTCAAGGAGCAGCACAGGAGGGAAACCAGAAAATATGGGAGGCACATGTGCACGTCTGATTAACCCGACTTTTTATGATAAACAAAGCAGCTCAAGAGCCCTGTTCTCTCTGCCCTGGTAATAAATCTCCCCGTTTGACTGTTTTATGATGTCAAACATCTAAGAGTTTTCCCCGAGTTGCAAATAGAGCATAAATTATCTTGGGTAAACTCTGCAGACGCTAATGTTATCTGTAAAAACCCTGGCGCTAATAACTTCACAGAAAGTCTAAGGGCTTCCCAGTTTGTACGAGCAAAGCTAATTAGCGTGCATAGCCTGTAACTAAGAGGCATCTAGATCAGGAAGACAAAGTGCCGTACTGTGAACTCCCCAACTGCAGTTACTTTGGATACCAAAACAGATGGACATCGTGACCTGAAGTTCTGGGTACAGGCTTGCAGGATCTCAGCAGAACATGACATACATACACCCTGCTTTTATCCCAGCAAAGTCAAAGACATCCCACCCAGGTGTAAAAAAAACCACGTTAAGAAGAATGCACCGTGTCTCCAGGAGAGTTGCATCACTGGGTAGTATCCTAGGGGAAAGCCAAGGCTGTCGCTAAGCCCTTTCCTACCTGCTCTTTGCCATAAAAAAAGTCCGTTCTCCACAAGCAAATCACAGTGATCAAGTCATGACTTTGGCCTCTACGAAGAGGCTAAACCAGTTGGATCTCTTCTCATGTACGTGGACCCTCATCTGCTTGCTGCAAGGGCTGAGTCCTCTTGGACCCCCTCCTGGGCTTGGTCACTGCAGGATTGCACTGGAAAGCCATGGGAAATAGGGTCAGACCCTCTTTTTCACACTTCTCTGGAAGGAGGAGCTCTACTCAGGGCAGAACAGTGTCCCCAGACATGAAAGAGAAAGGAAGGACAAAGGCCACGTAACCCAAAGTCACCTGCACCACCCTGAGTGCTTTTTCTAAAAATAATGGTTAGCGCACACAATTCACATTTAATAAAAAGAGAAATATTGAAATAACTCAGCTCCATGACATGAGTTTAGCAGACACTGTTTTTAAGACTTAGATTTAAGTTTAGTTGAATTAAACAAGTCCTAGTTGCAGGCGAAGAGTACAGGGGCTTCATTTCTCTATTCTTAAGCCCAGAAGCACCAGCAGCTGTTCTGTAGAAACGTGGTGATTTCATTCCTGCTCACAAGCAAACTGTCAACCTAAGACTAGTCAGAGAAATAGTGGCACCAGTGCTGAACTTTACTACCTTATTTCCATTAGCTTCAGTGATGCAGCTCACGGGAATGACACCAGACATCTGGACAGCTGGAGGAAGACCGCAGAGGACAGATCTCTATCCGGAAAGCACCGGTCCAACAATCATCCTTTCCTTAGTTTCTGACCAGCATGACCTAACTTTTCTCTGTCCACTTCAGCAGCAATCCTTTGTCTTGTCCCCAATCCTTATGAAACAAAAAGCCTGATATTCTTTCTTTTACGCCGATTTTCATGGCTGGATGTTCATGGGGTGATTGTTGTTAAAGACCTCACCCACAGGTTCCAGAAGAGATCCCACATCTACACCAGCGTTTAATGGCAGGCCAAGTTTGGTTTAAATTTCCGCTCCCCCCGTCCTTTGCAGCAGATCTCTGTAAGCTTTTGAGCTATTGGCAGAGCAGACTTCATTTCAGATGTGAATTTGCAACGTGCTACCAAATACAAAAGCACAACTGGCATGAGGAACAGGAAGCAAGGCACAGAAGACCAGTTTATTCTCTTCATCAAACACCCTTCCATCACAACTAACCATGAACGCGCCACGTGATCCCAGCTCTCCCACAGCAGCACCATTTATGGTCCTTAAGGAGGTCTCCATCGGTACGGGCAGCAATCCTATAAACATATTGGTCATGACTGCCACCCTCATCACACGTGAGCACGGCCTCGTTCTCGGCATTTACATTCAGGAGCGAAGGTGAGGCTGTATCTGTTCAATACCGCTCAAGCAAATGGAATGAAATGTAAAACATCAGCACTGAACTCCCTCCTTCCTTTGAGGTTCTGTTGTACCTTGTCAAGTTTTACTTAAAACATGACAAACGTGACATTCTGCAAAGTCTGCGGGATTTGGGTGGTTATGACAAGAAGAGTCTTACATAGGAGATGTTTTGTCTGCTGCGAGTGCACTACTGGTGCATGGCACAAACGCGATGTAGATGCCTACCCACGCACTTCAGAAAAGCTAAAACTCAGCCAAATGTTTTTCTTTTTTCAAAAGGGCAGGAAGGCTCCAGGATCCGCAACAGGACAGGGGATGCTTTGCTAAGCCCATTGCTCTAAGGAGAGTGGATGCAAGCAGTCATTTCCACGTGGCAGCTACTATTGGTAAGTTAATATAAAATGGATTAGAGATCAGACACCAGTTACTGGTCACCTGGGTACTTCAAACACCCATGTCGCCATACTGACCACTTCATCTTCAAAATCCATGGCTGATTCAGAGCAGACAAGCTCTTCACCTGCAGTTTAAAAACTCCCGAAGAGCACTGAGAGTCACTGGAAAACCACCTTACTACACGCCATTCTGCGCTCAATAGAATTAAAATTACGAAGTTTGTCTACTACTTCCTGGCTAGGTCTTACATCACCTTTAAACTGACATGTGCTCGTAACGATGGCAATTTAACTTACAGCCCAGCAGCTTTCTCTAGAAGTGCAAAGCTTTTTCAACTTGCTGCTTTCTTTTGCACCTTTTTCTTGGTCAAAAAAAGCTGCCAGAAAACTCTGAGGGCTTATAGCCAAGATCCTCCGCAAACAGCAACTTTAGATCTGGGGCCAGCAAAGATTTCAATGTAGAGGACTCCAAGAGACGAGAGGGGTAGTTGTCTCTTTGGCAGGGGGAGCACAGCAACAGCAGCACGTCTCACAGGCGTCCACGGATGGGAAAACAACTCCAGACTACTGGCAAACTTCAGAAACTTGCTGAACCCAGTTTCTACTTTTCAGCTCACAAGTAGTCACAGGAAAAGCAGAGAAAGCACCTAAATACCATTCCACAAGTCTTTTTACTTTGCATCTTGTGAAATGCATATTTATTCATCTGGCAACATTTCCTGCTGGGACTTCATGCCAATTGTATCTCCAAATTCTCTCATGAATTTATTTCCCTTTGAACATGTAAAATTCAAAGCCAGCTTCAACTAACAATTTTTTTTTTTTTAAGAATCCAATAAAATCCCCCCAAACTTTAAATGTAATCAGAATGACTTTTTTAAACAGAGCAGCACCAATGTCAATATGAGCATGGAATCTTTAACAGTGAACGGTGCTCCCGAACCAGCAGATAACCACAGGCTGATTTCTCTAATGGCAGCTCTGTGGTTTTCCATCTCTGGAAGGGAATAGAAGGGAAACAGAAGTTTTGGCAGTAGGAGGGGAAAACATTTGGAAGGCTGAGTTGTCCTCAGGAGCACACTTGAACCTCACTTGAAACCATCTTTATTGAAGCCAGCTTCTGATGCACTAATGCTTGGCTCTTGTTGTTTAAAGCCTCATTTTTATACCACAGGCACTGTTCAAAGACGTAGCCTGGTTCTCATCCCAGCTGAGCCAGGTACCTGTCCCACGCGTAAGTAACCTGGAAGAAACAACTACACGCAGAGGTGAGACTTGAAATCCTCATACCAAAGATTACATTTTGGAAAGGATGTAATTACCTGGTACTTGTAGGACTACAAAAAGATATGGAGTCATTCTGGGTCCTGTTAAATTGCAGGCTTAGACCTTGAAAAGCAGCTTCCAGCGATGAATGTTTCCATATGCCAGTTAATAAGCTTTGAGTATTTCACCCATTAATCTGAGTGAACATCCCCCACAGGGTCAGTAACACAGACAATTGAAATGTGTCTGCAGTGACTCCTCAGCTTCAAGTGCAATTCCAGATTTTGGGGAGCCTCTTTAAAGCCTTCACGTTCCTGAAAGCAGAATACCTTCAATCTTGTAACTCAAGAGGCTGTTAAGATACTGCAGCTCACGTAATCCAGCAGTTACGCACAAGCTCTGGAGAGCAGGAAGAAAGGCTTCACCCAGCCCCAAGCCCACTAGATTCACGGCTAAACTTCCCAACAAGCTGCACAGTCTTCACAGGATGAAGAATTATGAGATGTGTGTTTCAGAGGGCCAGAAGAGTGAAAACCTTTCCTTCTTTGATAGAAAGTACTAGTTTGCCCAGCAAAAAATATTCTGGGGAAGTTAGAGCAAGTGCACAGCTGCAGCACAGGAAATGCAGCGGCAGCTTCGGAAGGCCCTGCCGATCCGACAGCCACAGATTCAAGTGACCTACCGGTCCTGCTGCCTGCACAGATGATCTGCAGCCAAAGTCACAGCCTAACTGCTTGCAAACAACATAACACTCAGAAGCCAGCAACTGGTCAATCTAACGTGGTCTGTGTCCAAGTGAGGAAGGCCAAATTAACGAAAAAGGAAACGAGCCAGCCAGAGTTGTGCAGCTTTATTTGAACAAAACCCAGTGTCGGTATTCTTAATAAAGTCTACATTACACTAAATGCATGTACATTTGTAAGGAGATATCTAGTTGTAAAGAAGGTGCAGGATAATATGTACAATCATAGTTAAGTTAAAAAAATTCACATTTTACATAGATTTACTCGACAGTCCTATGCTTTCATGGTATAAAATGGTAACTGAAAGAAAAAAAAAAATCACAAGGAATTGCAGCTGGAGGACTGTATAATACACTCATTTTTCAAATAAACTAGTTCACAGGATTTTTTTTGTCCTAAATCAAATTTTGGTTATAACTTTTACAATTAGAATGAACATATTCAATGAGTATACTGCTGTAAACATTTTTCCAATGGTGCCATTTCCTTCCATAAAAATCTGTATTTTATGCTTCAGCTTTTACAAATTAGACTAATTACACAAGATGTTTTTTAATACATGGTAAAAATTATCAAACAGCAAGGAGATATGTTCAAAAGACACTTTGAAGCTTTTCAGTCCACTTTCACAACACTGTAAATCTTACTTACAAACCAGAAGCAGGCAAAAAATCCAATAGTCCCTAAAAGGAGAAAGGGAAATGGTTAGTTTATCTTCCAGTTTGCTCTGAGAGAAAAACCTAACAAGCACTTCCCAGCAGGACAGAATATACCATTGTAATCCAGCTAACTGTCCCGAATAACAGCACTTGTTAAATTGACCACCACAGTCATCCCCAGGCCAAGTCACTGATTTAGATCAAAGATGACTTGTAGGACCAGGCTGCCTGACGTACATTTAAACCAGCGAAGGTGACGCTACCATCCACACGAGCAGGTACACGGCGCCCTTTAAGGAAATGACTTTTGTATGCCCAAAGTCAACAGCTACCTGGGGTTTTTTTAGGTCCTCAATAGTTCACAGCCACCTATGAATTATGACACAAAACAAGGCCTTGGGAAAAATCACCTGGCCTGGTTTTCTGTTCATCATGCTCTGTCTATACTCAAGAACAGGGAACTTTCTTACTCTGCATATCCTGCTACTTCCTTTTGCTAAAGCAACGCTCTGAGAGCTGTAGCAGCTGGAGCAAGCATCAAATGAGACTAGCAGTGACACAAACCAAAACACGTGATTTCCTGTAACGTGTAGTCAAGCTGCCGATTTTCTTGTCACAAGTCACTACAGATAATAAAACCACACTGAGCAAGTTAATGAACAAAGAAATCCAAAGGCTATTAATTACAGAGACGCCATCTCAAGAGCCACAGCTGATGAGAGGCTGGGAGAAGGTACCAGTACATGCTCATCCTGTTCTCCTTCCTGGGAGTACTGGTGTTAGCCTGCTTGAGTAGCAGACCTGTGGTCTGGTTTGGTACAGCCTTCCTTGGTGTCTTACCAATCCAGTTCTTTAGTCATTCAACCCAACAGTAAGAGCAAAACCCCACAACTGCCTTCTGGAGGGGCTTTAGGCCACATGTCAAGTCCTGTGGCTCGAGTTAGTACAGTGCAGACTAAAATGATGGAGACAGAAGATGACACCAAATGAGATTAGTCTGTACCAATTTTTCATTTTTAAGCTGAAGAACAAACAAGTCTGTAAGTTGCACCCCACAGTCACTATTATGGAGCAACTCCAAAGACATTGTCCATCACATTTATTTTTCAATTCCTTAAGACCTTAGTATGCAAGGAGACATTGAGTGCCATACAATTAACTCTTAAGCCTCTAAGGGAAGCGATGCAACGTTCCTCATGCTTTTACCTAGGCATAAACTGCCAGGCTTAAGCCTTACAAGCCAAAGAAAGGGAAGGTCTTCGATTCAGCTGAATTCATTCTCCGAAACGCAGCACCATGCCAGCCCTGTGACAGCACTGACCAGTTACACTACAGGCACTTGCAAGATGACGCACTCAGCTCCTCCAGTTTTACATTCATCCTTTTCTGTCTGTACAGCCCATGTTTAACTTCAGCTCCAACTTCTTTCACTATTTCACTGTGACTGGTTTACTAAGTAGGAGGTTCTTTATTAAGCACTGCTCTTTTCTACATTCATTAAGTTTCCCTCTTTCAGACCACACCTACACATTTGGTAAGTGAGGAAACTGTCTTTGGATGCTTAGTATCTATATGCCAATTCTTGTATTCTTTGTGCTAGCATGTACATTTGCCGCTAAAGGCTTATTGACAGCCTACTATTATACACCACAGATTACCTGTTCCCTCCAAGTTTGCAGTTATCATCCTCTGAAACAGTAGGAGACAGCAGATTTACTGCTGTTGATAAGAGATAGACACCAACCACAGAAGGAATTTAATTCCTTTGTAGGCTTGACATTGCTAAGTCTTTGCAGTTTATGGTCAATTCTCACTCCTTCCTACTGTGTCTGATACTCCATTATCAGCATTGTTACTCTAAGCCTTACTCATGGGTTTGTTTTTTTTTTCCCCTAAAAACTGTTCTCAGCATCTGCCTTCTAGTTGTTTTTATAATATAGCCCACTTCAAGTTTTTTATGGCTTTGAAAGCAATGTTTCTTCCAAATATTTAACAGATACCTTAAAATTTTATCTGCTGTTACAGAACAGAATTGTCATAACAAAAATGTAAAAAACTTGACACAAGAATGAGATTTTCCACACAGTTTTCTGAGCATGCCATAACTTAATATGGGAACACACTCTAAATCCACAGAATTTTCCTTCCATCTTGATGTTCTGAATCCTTCTGATACACCAGCTTTCTATAAAACACAGACTCGTTCACAGCAGAATCTGAGGACTTCACACTGTGAACAAGCATTTAATCTATAAACAGATTTTTACAGATTTCGGTAACATTGATTGTCGACTTCCCTCCTAAAATAAGTCTGTTTAGCAAATCAAAGACCAAGTACCCCCTGCTCCTTTTGTAAATTTTATCAGAAATTTTGCCAGAGTAGTGGAACTAGAGTAAGCTATGTTTCCTAACACAAGCAGGAAGTGATAATGTTTGTCAGACACCAGTGTTGAACCATGAACTTACAAGCTCAGGAGAGAGAGCTTGACTCATCACCGAGATCAGCGTTACGGAGTCAGTACCTTCCCTGGGCAGCAAAGTGCCCTCCTCTTGTTACCTCTGCACCAATAATCAGGGCTTACCAGTACTGTAATTTCTTCTTCCCTCCCATGAACAAACTCCAGATGTGGATAGCTCTATGGACCAGAAACTTCTAAGAGAGCATCAAACTAAGGACCCCGAAAGTACTTCTCCTAAACAGAATACCTGACGCTCAAAGATCAGAATGGTTTAAAGGTGCTGGCGGAATCACAACTAGGTTGAAAATCTACCTCAAGAATCCAACTGCAGATTTAGAAGTGAGAATTAATCATAGCAAATCAACTAGATGTTTTTAGTGCTTTCATTTTTTTAAGTAACATGGGCCAAACACTCAGACTAGGAACTTCCAAAAGCTCAGGTCAGCACAGGGTTGTGTCGATATTACAAAATCGGTATTAACAGACAAAAGTGAATGTAAGTTAAGGAAACTTTATAAGCTGCTTTAAGTTGTACAGCTGCTTTACCTACGGGACTGCTTATGGCACCGCAGCTCAGCGTTTTTTTGAAGAACATACGCAGTGCAGTGCCTGGTTCCACTGAAATTCAGTGTTTCTTCCAGCTCAGACTCAGGGGTGCTTGTGATTCCATGAACCGCTAAGAGGTCCACTAAAGGTCATTCAGTCAAAAAGCTTCCAGTTTTCTATACAGGAGCAAATAGCCCAATCAGAAAGGGATCTGTAAATAAATAATGATTGAGGAAGAACTACTCTGAACTAGTTTGGTGTGTTAAAAATTCTAGCTAGAATGTTTTCTACATTTTAGCCCATTTCACAAGTTTGCCACTTGTTCTAAATTTTAGCATTTTATACAGAAAAGCATCAACATACTGGATCTTTAGGCCAGTGCTGACCAGTATAACAGGTTCTCAGCTTCCCCTTCTAACTGCTGCGACCAAGGCCAATCTTAAAACACAGAAAAGTGCATGACCAGTTTCCCACACCTGTAGCTCTGCCCAGTCCAAGTGCCATTATTAGTGGCAATCTTGCCACCTCAAGTAGCATAGCTTGAAAATTATTTTCTTGGAAAGCATACTCAGCTCTTCAATCTTGAGCATTTTTCTGAGCACAGCTTGCATCAAAATTAGAATCATCCTTACTTAAAGCATGCCTCTCATTAGAATAGTAGGACTATTTAGGACAGCATTAGATAACGCCACCCTAGGATCTTGCTTCTAGTTGTTTCTTTCCAAACACATTCAAACTGAAAGGGAAGTTTTGAAGCACTATCAGCAAGGGGCGTACCTCTTCAGCTTACTGCTTCACTGACAGACATCAGTGAAACACAACAAAAGACAGACACCCAAAGATGGTTTTTTAAAGCCCTTAAATTCCAAGTCAGTACTTAAGAAAAAAAAACAACCAGAACACACACACCCCCCCAAAAAAAACCCCAAACAAACAAAAATCTCCAAACCCCCAAATAAATAAACAAAGTTGAAAGAGCAGAGACCTCTAAAATTATTTTCTGATTGGTCTAAACTCCACTCCACTGTAAGGTTTTTACAGCTTTCATATGCAGATCTCTACCGAACAACACTGCACAAGGACAGTAAGCCTGACAGCAATTCCTCCAAGGAGCCTGTTAAAACCTGTTTGTTTGTTTCAATCTAATATTACAAATCAGTTTCCTGGTTGATGTTTACTTTCACCAATCCTAACCACTCACCAGCTTCAATGAAATGAAAACAGCATCTGAATGACATACATTTAGGAACTTACTTTTGCAGGTAGACCTTTATTTTTCCCCAAGTGGGTGACCTTCATATTTTAAGATTCTGCCTTTCTAAATAACCCCTCCTAGCCTAGGAAACTGATAGCATCCCAGTGCACTGCAGCCCACTGTATGTCATCCTAGGGAGGATGAACGTTTCTGCAGGAACTATTTAAAAGTCAAGAACTCAGTTGCGAGGATGTCTCAAGTCATTCCTCTAGCCAAGAAGCAAAATAGGTCCAATACAGCCATTTATACTTACTAGGGAGACACTGACACCTCTGTGGGTTTTTGATCTTTTTGTCCTCCAGTTTACATAGCACTGAATACTCTGGTCTGCAATATATATGCTACCACTCAGCAACACTTTTCTTACATACAGAAAGAAGATCTCAAACACAGAAAGCTCAATCTAACTGGCTAAAGGAAAGTTATTCGTAAACTAGTTTGAATCGAAAATTAAAAACAAGGATTACTGCACAGAATAATGCCAAAATACATTAAGCAGACTGTTCTGCTCTATTCATTTCTCCCAGCTTTATTGTTTAATGAAGAAAAAATAATTCAAAGCACGAACTGAGTGTAAGAAAGCAAAGAGAAAAGCACTCTGCACTTGGCTGATACTTCTTATGTACCTTAAAAGCTCTCTGTATCATACTGGTTTCAATCACCGCACAGTGGTGGGTGCTTCAGAATCTCGGATTCTAAACACAATCTACCCAGAAGATCAAAACTCAATTTTGAAAATGGCATTAACTCACGAGTGAAAATGATGTTCAAAATAGAGGTCACTGTAAAGTAACACGCTTTGACTACGTTCGGCATGTTTCCGTCTCCTAGCATAAACCGCATGTAATGATGTAGCTGTTCCCGTTCAACCACACTTACTATTTCCTGAACGATTAGCTGCACTTTTTACCTTCAAATACAACTCTCTTGTTTGGGTGAGCACATTAATTGTTAGATGCCACTGGTCAGGTTACGTTATTGTCGTCGTTGCCATATGAGCATTCAGTTCCTATTTACTTATTCATTATGATTGCTTTTGTCATGTCCACAGTCACACAACACACTGCCACGTAGGCACTATTAACGCTGCCCTTTCTGTCACAGTTGCTAAGAACTAATAGGCAAGAACAGAGAAAACCAAAATACCGAGTGCTAATTTAAGTGGAACAGATGAAGGTCCTGTTTTGGGACCATACACACAGGAGAACAGTACTAATGCAACCAGTGTGTAAAGTTACATTAGCAAATCCCCTCATGTCCATAAACTTGTGAAGGACTGAAGCCTTATTTTTCAGAGCAAGTACTATGAAGGAATATTTTACAAAACAAAGCAAAGTTAGGTGTCTTCTGCTTGCATCATCTATACAGAATAGCTTATATTTCATCCCAAAAATCAAATAAGAAATAAATTTATCACATCATTTTACATTAGCAAGGATTTATTACCTATTATACCCGTTACCTTTCTAGGGACTAGTTATTCTATTAAATGTAAAAAAAGGACCATGCAAGTGCTTTCCTCATGAAATATAAAAGCAGCACAGCCATCACTATTGTGGTTCTATTAAGAAAAAGACACTGTAGAAGTAACACCAGCACAGTTTATTACTGTACTTTTGGGGCCTCATTGGCCTCCACATCAAGAACTCCAGGATCAGCACATCTGAAGCTTTTAATACCGTTTCAGCAGCAGCCATGACAATTTCAATTATCATTTTATATATGAAAGGGATATTTTTAATTCTACCAATTTGCATCTTGTAAGTGAAATTGAAATCGGCAGAATAGCAACTAACTATGCTAAACCTGAGACCCATATTAACATATCACTTTAGTTTAAAAGCAATTAAAACATTTTCGACTATAGTTTGGTTTTTTTAGAGGACATCTGTTTCACCAGCATTTAAGCACGGGTTTAACTAGCAATATGCGAACTTCTACATTTGCCTTCTAATAATTAAAAATTAGGAGAATTAAATCCTCCACTTTTTTCCCCTCCCACTTCTTTAAAACTTCTTTTTTGACACAGGTCTAAATAATAAACAACAACAAAAATCTAGCAGTAAGTGCCAGTTAATGTTATTAAATATAATTTGTGCAGAGTAATTGCTTTCTTCAAACACATACAGTGATTTTCTTCTGTGTTTTATTATGAACGGCTTTTTTGCCTCATATCAACCAGTATTAGAGGCAATAAAGATGACAGAGGTCCCTCTCACCCCTGAACTGACAAACCTGAAGCCTGATGCTAAGACTTACATTCATTACTTACTTTAGCCACTCTTTTTTTAACTGCATCAGAGGATTGAAGTGATGCATTTCGTAAAGCCAACACAAAGTAATTACAGCAGGTTTCAATCACCAGGCAGAAGATACTAAGTAGTAACTATCTGAACCATCAAGCCATCCACAGAGAGATCCTCTGCTACACACCTTAAGATTAAAGGTTCATTTTATGAACAACCAGTTATATATGAAGTGGCATTTTCTCGAGTTCTACCACTGCAGAACTTGATGAAGCTAAGCAGAAGGATACATAATAGACATGACTTCACATGTTAAAACTACATACACAACAGCAGCAGTATGATGAACACCAATACAAAACGCTCCTGGCTATTTTTAAGGGCCAGTACTCTTCAAAGAGCTTGTAATTTCATCTAACACATGGTAAATCTCGCAGGGATTTCACATCAAATCAACCTCGAAATTATAGGTTGAGCCAAGTGATTATGAACATTAGAGTAACTCTGCAGAAGACATTTATTCTGTATGAGTAACATCAGAAAAGCTGGACTACTCAGAAGGGAAAGCCATATTTCAAATAGGTTCCTTCAGTTAAGGTACATTCCTGCCATTAAGAAGTGGTGCTTAAGAAGCAAGTAAGAGCACGTCTAACAGCACTAGAACTCTCTATTGTCAACAGTCACTTTGTTTCCCCAGCATCAACCTGCTTCACTTGCTAACAGTGAAAGCTGAAAACACCTTTTATTCTGCCTATGCAGAGTGCAATCTCTCTAACTACAGAGCTTCTAGTATCAATTATGGAATCCAGAATCAACTTAAACACCCCTGACATCAAAGTGAATGAGAACGGCACTTTGAAAATATAATGGTTTGAACTCACTGCTAATATAGTATGCAATAAGAGAGAATTAATTACACTATAAATAAATGTAATTTCAAGTTAGGAGAAAAAAAAAAACTTAAAAAAGTATCTTCCTGTGATGTGTGGTGTCACAAACCATAAAAGTAACACTGCCTAAAGAGTCTTAAATTGTATTTAATGTTTCAGATAGTCTAAAATTCACCTAATGTTTCTCATTTCAAAACCAGAAAACGCTGCATTCATTTTAGTTTGAACAATGTACTTACCTGTGAAAAGGAAAAAAATCAAGACCATGATCATTGTGTAACCAAAGTATAAAATGGTGCTAGCGGTTCCTGTTATCTGGAGTTTAGAGAAGAAGTAATGAACTGCATAGATAAAGAGATAAACTGCTGTAAAGCTGCTTGTCAAGAACGATCGCCACCACCAATGATAATCCTGAAAGAAACAATAAACAATTCAGCAGGAGGCATCACAGGGAAAACTGAATCAAAATATGCTGGTTAAAAAATAACATCATCTTATAAAGTACATTTAATTCTTCAACATTTACCTTGAAAAAAGAAAAAATCCAACATAGCACATAGCTACTTCTTTCTTTCTCCAAGTCAGCTGTAGTGCTTCCACTATGAACATGAAATTATTCTAAGATCAAGGTCGTTTATTTTTATCTGCTGCAAACAGTGGATTTTGAAGCAAAAGGCACATTTCAGAAGCGTGGCTAATACAGGCATGTCAATTGACAATACAATCCACTGTGTCCAGCACATGTGAATACCTCAAGTCTAACATTCCAGCTACAAGTGGTATCTACATCAAAACTGTACTTTTTACCTCTGCACACAGATGGAAGTAGCACAGCAAAACTGTAGCCTCAGAACACGTAATTAGAAGAATTATAAAAACGAGGAACAGGAAACCAAACATGTAGTACATCTGATGAGACCTAAAATAAAAAATAAAACCAAGAGTCTAATTTTTGCTTGAAGCTCTCTGAGTTAATTTACAGTGTTACCTGGCCAGATACTAAGCTAGTAAAAAAAAAAAGAAAAAAAGAATCCACACCGCTGGGGTAACCAACTGTACCACTATTGGCTGATTGAGAAAACGTTTTTTCCCTCTGTCTGAAAGTACTCTGTAAATAAAACCACTGCTTTACAGAGCAATGCTCGAAGTCTTCAATTATACTTCCCAGGAAATGAGCTTCCATCAGCTTTCACAGAGAACACTTACGGGCAGTTTCCAGAAACATTTATCACTTCAGGCCTCCTTCAGCTTCCCTAACACTTGCATCACCACTTTTCCCCAGTTACAATGCCCACTTCTTTCCTACTACTGCAGCTAAGTCTTCCAAGTGTCTCACTATATTCAGCTGGATACTCCTCCACTTCCAGTCTATCCCCAGACACATCTGTCTCCAATACAAGGGCTAACCAAACACCAAAATACTCAAAGAAATGAATTTAGGGGAAATATGTTCATTTACTTTCAATCTCGTGTCTTTCAGGTAAGGGCAGTAACTGGATCAACTTTACTGAGGGATGGTGACAATTACTGCAATGTAAGATGTGACAAAGGGAGTGGAAGTTGCACGTTCCCCCCACGCTTCCCTTCTGCAGGATAAATAATGAGAAACAAATTGGGAATTCACAAATTGCAGCTACAAAAGCCCAGAGTGTACCTGTTTGTCAGCTGATTACAGTTTCCAGCATACTTTTGTTGAGGACTAACGTGAAAGACTAAGACATCTAATATATTTGCATTTAAGCATTGATTTAGAAAACTGTTCCCTAAGAAATCTCAACATAAACAGAAGATGCCTTAAAAACTTGGCACCTTCAGGTTAACGTTTTCCATTGAACAACAATATATTAAACTTTTCTTATTTACATTGTGAGAGTTATGGTTTAATTTTCCATGCACCTCCTTGAGGTCCTGACAAGACTTAGGAGTGGTGTGGATTTTCACTGGGGGTGGAGTCTGTTTTGCAGAACATGGAATCCCAAATTCTTGACCTGATTTTCACAGCTGAAACTGCTAGATCATAGTAGTTTCATACACCATGATATAGTTACACAACAAATTGGGCTCCACCTAACCTCAACATCATGAAACCATGTTTGTGCTGTTCAGAGCCAGAGAGGTAGAACAAGGAAACAGGAGTCAAATTTCACATTTTGTGGTCGTCAATAAGAAGGACTAGTTTTATGATTTCTAAGAATGGGAATAAATATGCAGATTCTGGATATTTCACAGGAGTCTGCAAGAATTGGTTTATTCCCCATATTCATTGATTTGGGATGTTCAAACTCAACCTTGTGTTTATTATCAAACCAGCATAACCAGAACAACAACAACAACGATACTCACCATATGCTGTTTAGAATGAAAAAAAGTTGAATAAAAATACAGCCAAAGGGCAAGATACCACCCATGATGATACCAGGCAATGGCTTTGTGAAGAAAGACTGTTCTGGAATTTGGCGAGGAATCTGGTTTGTACGAACTGGATGTTCAATAGGCTTTGAAAGAAATGAAGATAAATTGTTACCTCATAAATAAGGTCGCTTTTCCCTAATGTTAGCATAAACATAACTTAGCTTGGTTTTCATCCATTAGCCATCTCAAATTTCCAAACCAAGAAAACTACGAACTTCGTATCCATCATTAAGAAAAACGTATGCTTTAGATATTTCACCTATTGGTCAGTAAACAAGTCAGAACAAAGGGAAAAGAAATCTGTGCAGTTTTTAATAAAAACCCCCATTTTTTTAGTCATCTGGCATTATCTCAAACTAGTGAAGTACAAACTGAAGTACTGCTTCAAAAATGAAACTACTGAGGTATCACTGAGGTACAAAAGGCAAGCAAGACCTCCAAGAACACTATTAAAATCCGATTCTAATGAATGGACAGGGGAAAAAAAGTTTAGTGTGACATTACAAGCATGAATTCAGTCATGAAGATGTGAAACGTCATTTTACAATGACAGGGCCACAGATGTTTCAATCCAACCAGTTCTTGTATGCTTGGGGATTCAATGGCTCAACTGCAGAAAACAGGTGTATTTCAAAACTGCATTCAGAGAGCCCTACCTTCTCTTTGAAGCCAAAATATGCACCAACGAAGGTTAGGGGGACTGAAATTCCAAACCACATAGCTAGGATAGCAACCAATGTGCCAAAAGGGATGGCAGCCGAGGATCCCTTCACCCACAGAATGAGATTCATAATGAAGAAATCAGCAAAGACAATCCTGAAAAAAGATCAGAAAATACTTTAAAACATCCAGTAAAGAATAAATATCAGTTAATATTAAGAAACATAGACCAGTTAAGCCTGCATCAGAAGAACGCAGTTTCCTGCAATCTTTCATTCCCTGACAGTCCTAGTTACCTTCAGCAATAGCACAGTTAATGTAAAAATGCTTGCAACACTCAAAGCCCCCAATGCAGGTGTCTGTGGTAAAGCCACTATTTAAATAAAGACTCTGCACATAAACCCAAAAAGTAACAGAAAGATTCAAGTGTAAAAATCTATACCAAGCATGCTAAAAGATGAAATAACGCCCCCTCCTACCAGAATCACCTTTCCTGTTATTGCCACTCACTTGATTCCTTTATTTAGGTCCTTTCTAACCAGTACATTCCCTCTGAAAAAACACAGCGATATCAAACCCTTGTATTTAGGAAGTCACACATCACTCTTCATGGCAAATGTGTACCCTGCTGCAGCATGTGCCACAGCAACACGTTAGCAGAAGGGTGGATTAAAGAGGGCTCATGGCTTCAGAGACACATCACAGAAACTTCAGCCTCAGGAAGGGCCCCTTCAAAGTCCACCATTATTTGGGTTTTGTTAAAAAAAGTGTTTCTGAGGCAGAATTTAAAGCGCCTTGAAGTGAACACACATCCTCCGCTATATTTGATTTAAAAAGGAAGGAGGAAGGAGCAGTAGGCAAGCTCCTTTTTACCTACGAGGGGCCTTACGCTCACCAGAACTGTTTGGGGGAATAGGCTTGTTAAGTAAACACACCCAAGCAACCCCAGTGTAAGCATTTGTTGAACAAAAAGTAAAAATTAAATCCATTTTAGAAGTCTTGCTAATCTTTATCATCTGCCCAAGCTCGTAATACAGACACCACTTACCCGCTCCGAAGTCAGAAAACAATAGTGGAAATGTGAACTCCCATCAGTCTATAACAGCCTTGGGCTGTTTATGATATTATGCAAATTCACTGAACTAGCAGAGCACAATCAAGACATCTGTTCCTATCCTACCATCCCAAATCATTTTACTTCCTCTGTGAAACTTAATTTATCTGGGATTTTAAATGATCAGCACAATATTTCATCCACCGATAAATATTTTCTTCTCTCTCAAGATAATATCTAAATGACAGCAGGGAGATTGAAGCACACTTTGGTTAGAAGTAAGTTTTCCTCATAGAAATTCTACACTCAGTTATCATCAAATGCATTAAATTTCACTTGATGAAATTCTACTATACTCAAAACCAAGTCATGTTTTATTCTTTCTGAGCTTTTGGGGGAGAGATACCTTAAGAAAATAATTATAACCTTTTCCTCAGCTTTTGCAAAGGACAATTGTCAAAGGGCAGCTTTATGTACCCAAAGGGGCAAGCAAGAAATACAAACGACTTGCAGAAGTTAGTTTCTGTTCCCTTTCTTCACTGACCTAATTCTCATGGAAGGTCTTGAGAGCTATGAGAAAACAAAAACATAGGAGAGCTATCACCCTTCCCAAGCACCACAGTATTGTCCATAGTACGATACATGCTGCAGTCATACCTGAAACTGGACACTACCTGCATTTATATAAAAGATTAACCCATTTAAGGGAATCTCTGCACCATTCTCACCCAGAGGCACAGTAAACCTCTATGTTTAGTACAGCAGTATAGAGCTATTTACTTACAACAAAACAACACCTAAATTATAGATCCTGTGTCCTATTCAATAACATGGTTACAAGAAAACACTGATACTATAGCTAAGGTAACAGAGGTTCTACCTAAATGGCTGTCTCTCCCGGTTTACAGAAGGGCACTACAGACACTCCAAAGTTACCACAAAACCACGTACATCCTAACAAAGTGACTGCATCTATTACCTGGAACATACTGAGTGCTGTGGTACCAAACTGGAATTACCCCATTAATATGCCTAGCATTCTGGTGCAGTGATTCTCAAAGACTGGGATGCCACCTTGCAGAAGAGTCCTCCTCTCCCCACAGCTGATTACAAAACAAGACACTAAGAAGCTGTTTTCTAGAGTTCAAGGTTCCAGCTCCTCAGAATTCACTCTTCCTTATATTCACAGATAGGCATTGTACAAAAGAAACAGCAAGTTGGAGAATAAAGAAAATAGTCACACAAACAGCATCACCATTTACTGCTCACCCCTTCCCTCCTTCCCACCTCAGATTCATTTATACTTAAGAATAAAGGAAAGAATGAGGGGAAACAATACTAACCCAGGGCAAAGCAGAGCTGTAAGCAAAACGTTTGTCTTCCACTTCTCACCTCTAAACGCTGAGGGAAAAAGCAAAAAACAATTTCAATTTCAGAACTTTTTCTAACTTCTGCAGTACAGCAGCAAGAAGCAGATTTGTTGTCTCAGACACTAGCTCCAGTCTGAGGTTTGTATTAAGCCAAGCAGTCCTGACTTTAACCTGCTGTGTCACATTAAACAAATGCACATACTTACTCTTGTACATTCTAGCAGACACGTAACCAGCTGGAGTTCCCAGTAAGACCCACAACACAACTGCACAGGTCATCAAAGCACCACGGTTGGCAGGAGAAAGGAAACCAAGGCAAGCTAGGACTAAAGAGACAAAAAAATTTAGTCATTTGTGGACACGTCAAAATTCCCTGTAACACACAGACCACTGCACAGGTTTAGTCCTTTCACTATCAGATATTTAAGTGAAGACTATGTACATAAGCTCTCACATATCCCATTCACATGACCATACCCCTAAGGTCACTGTTTCATTCATAACAAAGCATTATTTGCACCTCATCTTTTAAACATTTTCTTGTAGCCAAAAGACTGAAAAATAAAATGCCACACAGTGATGAACAATGAACCTGAACCAAATTTCAGCTTGAACAAGTCTGCTTTTAAAATCCTACAGTTCTGAAAACACCCATGGTCAATAGTTAACGTCTGCTAAGTAACAAGAGAAGTTTAACATGTGGCATAAAAGACATCTGTGAACAGTAGCTCTGGAGAAGCCAAAAACTTCGACAGAGCTAAAGGGGTTTTTTTTTTTGGGAAGGGAAGCTGTTGGTTTTTTGGTTTTTTTTTGGTTTTTTTTAGGTTTTCGTTGGGGGTTTGGTGGGTTTTTTTGTTTGGTTGGTTGATTGGTTTGCGGTTTTCTAAGGTAGAAATAAGTGTGAAGACAGAAGATCTTAGAGGTATGGAGTCACTTTTTTGAAATTCCACAAAAGGCTCTCAGCCACCACGATGGACAACACTTCACTCGAGAATGCGCTATCTTGAAAATAAGCCTCTATTAGAAGGCGGCTCCCTGTGTCTGAACTAACTGTAGAGGTCAGTCCAAAAATATCCTCAGAAAAGGAGTTTGTCAGTGATGTCTAGCAGGAAATTTTGTTTTCAGACAGAAAAGGATTTCCGTACCCCCCCAAACCTTCATTTCTTTCTATGCTACACTGGTTGCACAGGAAACTATCGCAGTTAATGAAGTTAACAAAGGGTTGTGATGAACACTGAAAGACAAGCCCAACTCAAAACCTCTGTTAATCTTACAGCATCATGTAACAAATAGAAAAAAAGCAGCTCCTCTAGGAAAGACCAAAAACTCCAACTAAAACCTGAAGAGCAGATTTGAAAAATTTTTCTTTTGTAACAAATATCAGTATACTATTTAAAGTTCTGCTGTACAGTGAGAACAGGAATGGTTATATAATTTATTGATAACATACAATAAAACATCAACCTGTGACACCTTCACAAGTATATATAGCTCTTTACGGTAGGTACTCATGTTATCTCAGAGTCATGGCAGTATTATTTCATGGGTGTGCACTCTTGCTCTCATTCCTACGTGGCTGCAGGCTGTTGTGTCAAACATATTAGAAAGTGTTCTGAGAATATTAAAGCTTTGATTACATGTCTTTGAACTTGCCTTACTGGATCCTTGGATAACTTACATCATGACAAACTGGTTTTGTTTTTTAAAAAGAAACTTGTAACAAGGAAGCTTCATTTCTGCAATCATGAAGAATCTGAATTAGCCCAGAGAGCACATTTTGAACGACACCGCTTACAGCAGCGTTACTGAAGCCATCTAGATTACTGTTATGAAACTGCATTAATATTTTACTTTACTAAGGGAAGGACTTCATTTCCAAAAGAAGGCTTCTACTGTTTGTTTCATAATGTTGTGTCTTTCTTAAGCTATTACACTACAAATGCATCACCTTACATCACCTCACAACACAAGTTACTTACATAAAGTAATAAACGTCATAATGAAAATTTGCGTTCCTTGGCCCAAAAAGACAGATAATAACATCCCCTTCCTTGGAGGTCTGAACACATCCCCATGAACCAGCTTCCAGCCAAATTCCTCCTGGGCATCTTCCTGTATAAGATCAACAACATCTTTATGTATCTTTGCTAATGCAGTAGTGAATTAACACAAACAAGATGCAAAATACATATTTAAAGTTTGATTAACTTCCAATGTAGAGGCAAAGACAGACTAATTGCATGTGATTCATCACTCATTGATTTTATAACCCCCTAATGGTTCAGTGAAAGAAAAAGGCAGGATTTATCAAGAAAATCCTCATCTCAAAGCCAGAAAAAACAAAATGTAATTAAGCAAAGTATATAACATCATTCTAAATTTAAAATTAAAACAAAGCAGTTAATTTAATTTAACTGGGATTACAGCATTTCAATCTAGGTCAAGCATTCATCTTTTTTTGCTTCCATTACAAAGCACATTGGTCTCAATGAGATTACTGGACAAGAATGAAACGGTCCCTGCGCTCCAGAAGAAAGTCTGCTCCCTAGAATCACGAGGGACAAGTACCAACGCTCTTTGTCCCACTGCCAGAGGTGAACGGATGGATGGCAGGGGGATCCTCAGTCCAGCGGGTTCCTCTAGGGAACCACTGCTGAAGAATAAAACTTTTCCATAAAGTCACTCAAAACAAACACCTACCCTGACAAAAAAAAAAAAAAACCAACCACCCCAAACAAACACACACCACCACAAATAACCAGCCCCTCAAGAAGACTACACTCTTCCTCACGAAGTTAAAAACTACAGGTTTCGTTTGACCTCGGAGCATTGAGATTAGTTCAATGGACTGCTTACCACTAGAATTACAGCACACAAAAAAATAGGGTAAGAAAGAATATAGAAAAAAACCTGACAGAGCACCCTAACTTGTGACAGATTATCTAATTCTATTTTTAAATGTCATTATCATTTCTTTTGCTGGAAGATTACCTTTGCCTTCCCCTACTGATACCATTTGTGGCTAGAAATTACCCTCAGAAGTCTGATATACATAAATTGAAAAGTATTAAACACAAGCTAACACTTTGATTTGGAAATAAAAAAAGGAAAATAAAAAAAAAACGATACCAGGTACCTAGGCATAATTCCAACACATCAGTGCTCCTCCAGCAAATAAAGGTTGGTTTGGTTAAAGAAGCATGAAGACCACACTCTTCTAAGTCTGAACTTGAACTAAGTGTGATGATGATGATGAGGAGGAGGAAATTGTTGAGGTAAGACAGAGGAAAGACTTCTCCCGGGGAGTTATAAGTAAGGAATGAAAGAATTTAAAAGGTTACCATCTGAAGCAATTCTTTATCTGTTTTCAAAACGGTGAACACTAAGCAGAAATAAATGCTTAGGACTTCAGTTCCTGACAGAACAAGGGAAGTATGGTACAAATTTGGAGTGGCTGGTACTCGATTTCTTACCAACACCTCATCTGGTAAATACACTCAAAACACACCCTCTGGTTCCAATACAAATTTTAAAATGTATATCTACATAGTAAATATCTTCGTTTAAGGAAAATAAAGAGAAACTAAGTTTGGAAGATTGAGACCCCTAATTTATCTTGTGTGGGTCTATGGGCCAGAGCGTTTGAAAGCTTGATTTGTAATAAAACTCTTCCATTACAGGCCAATTAGCTGAGTCAGTATTTTCCAGACTTTATTTAAAGAATTCAGAAGTGTTTTATACCGCTAACCTTCACTATTCAAAGATGAAGGTAAGAATCATACAACTAATCCAAGCTGGAAGCTACGCTTTATAGTTACAAAAAATATTTGAGGAAAATCTAAAAACATACTTTTGAATCTTTGCCAATATGCTAAAAATTAACTCTAAATAATAAAAAAAGCAGTAATCCTCATCTTATCCATTAATTTAGCCTAGCTCTCAAAATATTCTAACAAAGATTTAAGTCCTCTATACAGAAGCAGTCATGATCACAGAGATTTAAAAAAAAAAAAAAAGGAGGACAAGAGTTTTACCTCTAACTGTTGAAAGGGTATTGACATGAATTCTCTTACCTTCAGTTGGGGAATCTTTTCTCAGTCATAAGACCTTCAAAGTAATCTAATGATTTCTAACCACTTCACTAATGTACGTCTCACTATCTACAGCCCACTAAAAGCCACCTGGTTTTAGCTGAACATTAAACGCACAAACCAAGACCACAATCACTGGCTTGCACATGGATCACCAGCATTCCCCAAGCATGAGAGTATTTGTTTCATGGCAGCTTCCTCAGCCCAGGGCCTCTTTTGCACAATTATTTCACACCTTTTAAAATCAGTTCCTTGAACTGCAACACATCTTTTCGTCTCTTACAACTCCAGGAAAATAAAACAGTGTGGTTTTCTGAAAGTCACACCTATCCCTGCTGTTATCCATAAAAACTAATCACGCTTCTACAAGTCTTGCTCTTTATCACATTAAGAATGACCAACTAATAAAGACACCACAGTGTAAGATACTGAACATAATTTAATTGCAAGATCAAACAGGAGCTTCACAAAAACAATCAGTTAAAGGATGTGGAAAAATTCTTCCACTTTAATTACTGTCTGGATTTGCATTAACAAAAGATATTAAATATCAAAAACGCAGAGAGGAATAAAAGTACTGTCAGATGTTTTAGTTTCAATATGAAACATTTTTGTGCATTTTAAAGTATTTCTTTATCCAGATAGACAGCAACAACAGTGAAAATTCAAACCTTTGTAGTATCTGACATTATCTCTCATCTTTGGCTTGCAGATACCACTGTTACCAATGAGAAAGAGTAATTTTTACTCTAACTCACAATCAGTTATATTCTCTTCCACCAAGACAGCACGACAATACAGGGACCAGTCCCTTTCCCATTTTGAGGGGCACATTTTTCAAAAGAACTCACAACAGGTTTAGTCAGATGGCAGCAATGCCAAGTCAGACAAACCAGGCTCAGTCTGACATAGCGATCTCTGGGAGAATTGTATTAAAAACAAAAAAAATACATCATTTATACACACACCAAGTAGTTCTCGCACAGCTAGAGATCACGAGTTGTGTTGCATATGAACCGCAATATTATGGTCTCCTAACTCGAGACCAAGTATGTGATTCCACCCCATTTTCTAGCCACAGACAAAAGAAAAGGCAACATCAATTTCTAGTAGCCTATGTTAATCAGAATCTCTCCCATAACATTTAGCAAAATGACTGATCATCAAGATTTCACTCCATTATTAGCTGTTGGTTTAATTTTTGATCCTTTTCACAATAACCATCTGATATAGTAGTTTGGGGTTTTTTTTTTAAATTTTGCTTTATAAAATTGCATAGCATCGTACTTCTCATATGAGATTTAGACCACAAACTTTCCAACCTTCACAAGTCACATGCTAGCACACTTGCTTTCTGGACAAACTACACTACAAACTACTATAAAGAAACACCAGCTTGGAACTGGAAATATTACAGCAACTGAGCTTCCTAATGCAGCTTCATTACAATGGGCATAATACCTGGCTGCAGTAGTTTTAAGCCTGATCTCCTGAAGAAGGGAAAAAACAGGTATATTAAAAAAATTACTGTTCTCTTCACAAGTTTGGCTGTTCAGGGTATAAAACACTTTCTTAAAAAATATTGCCAAAGTGGGTAGCAAAGTCTTTGCTTCCGTGGTACAGACATCTCTGCAACAGACATACATGCAGGTCCTGTGCTAAGGCCACGTAACACGACTTAAAACAGGGCTGCATTGACAAGGAATGTTATATATAATCCCAGGCTGCCAGAGTCACAGATCACTCAATGGCTGATGCTGGAAGGGGCTTTTGGAGGTCATCTTGTCCAACCCTTCTGCTCAAGCAAGGCCACCTAAAGCAGGTTACCCAGAACCATGTCCAGACAGCTTTTGAATATCTCTAAAGATGGAGATTCCATAAATAACACACTGGCTGCTTAGGTCAGCTATATGTCCAGACTGACTCCACAATACAGCCACAGGACTTGGGAGTAATGGCCACATCTCGATGTTGAACCAACACTAGAACACTTATCAGCGTCTGCACTGGGTCTTGTGGTTGTTGGTACTGTCAAAATATTTATTAAAACAAGAGGCTTTCCTTGGCTGAGACCTTGGAAGAAAGGGACTTAACATTTCAGATACGAGTTTGTTCACTACCAAGAAGTTTCTGTGAATCACCCTACATACTGCTAAAACCTGAAGTCTGTCCTTGCATATTACAAGTTGATCAAATGACACTAGAAAAGTAAGACTGTTGCATCTGCCCATGTATTCCTGCTGTTAGAAAAGACAAAGTAGCAATAAAGCTATTTTTAACCTCCAGATATATTAGCATGTATTGAAATCTTGGTAGTTATACATCTCTTTAGATTTTACTCAAAACTAATTGATAGACATCACTACCGCCAGCAAAACATGCTCATGTAAAAGCTGTAAATCTCACTCACCGAAGAGTCAATCTGGTTGTATCTTGCAATGTCTTTATGAAGAGTCCTCAGAATGATCATAGCCACCATACCAGACAAGAAGAGAACAATTACGAGGGAATTCATTATACTGTAGATAAAGAAAAAGGTCAAACTTTCAATCCGCTTATTCAGGTTTCAGGACGTGCGCTCCAACACATACCACATGCACAGCTCAAGTCTGAGGAATAGCTTTAGACACTCACACCAGAAAAACTGTTTTAATTTGTGCACCCTTATGATCCCTTAGGAGACAGAAGTGAGAAGAACAGTATTTTATGATACATTGATAATTCTCGAGACAGTCACATATTGCTTTTCTTTATTTTCCTTCTCATATAGCGCAGAAGTAATTTCCCTAGTGAAACAGCTACAGCTCTTAAAGCAGACTTCGTCAAGTAGATTTTATATCTATCAAGCACGAAATCGACATCATGCCAATTAGTATTCTGTAAAGACATTTAATCAGATTAGCTTTTTCAAACACTTTATATTTCAAATCATTAACATTCCAACATAAATTATATACTTGATATCATCTGCATGGTACATAGGGAAATAAGAGCTTTTCATATACATCTTTTACTCATAAAAAAAGCCCTTCTTTTTACTGTAAGCAGCTTCCAAGTACAAAACACAAAGTACACATATGTACCTCTCACTTGGCAGTTAGAGAGAGCCAGACAGTAACAATAAGAACACTGCACAGCAGCGACGTCTCAAAAATTCTACAGAACAGAGATGATAAAGTAAAACGATGGAAGCTGCTTTCAGTTTGGACACTAAGGGTGCATTCCTTTGCTGAAATGCAATACTACAGTTGTTCCCAAGAGATGGGAGACTGATAAAAGTTACTTCACATATGAAAACGAGAAAGTTTTCTTGCGTGAAAACAGACTTAGTTCTACCACAGCAGAAGTTATATATCCCCAGAAGCATGAAATCTTTGTGCTGCCCTGTGAGGTTATTCACTGAATAAATGCAAATCTTACCTAAACCACTGGATGTTTGTATGTGGCATGGACTCCAAAATGTAGTCCCATCTGGAAGCCCACTTAATATTATTCTTTTCCTGTAATGAAATTCAGTAGCAATTAATAGAAACAAATACAAGTTTGTTGCAGTCGCTGAGAAGGGATAAACACATCAAATCTCTTCTGCAAACCTTCCATTCAGCATTAATATCTAAGCTTGTTATCAACCCTGTATGTTAGACCTCCTTCTTGCATTAACACATCTCTTGAGCCTCAAAGACTACCGTGTTTATCGAAATCTCCTATCCACAACTTCTACCTTCAACTGGGGCTTCACTAAGCCTCATCTTTCTAGGGTTTGGTATGTAGCTGCCTGCAGCTCCCAAATGCATGCTGAAAAACCATCATGCCATCACTGCCAGGTACTCCCAACAGAGCACACTGATCTCAGAACTTCAACTTTGCTACACAGACTCTATGAATACGTTTCTAGTTTCCCCTGGAATTTTTCTTTCTCATCATCTTTAACGTACTTAGCAAAGGCTTCCTCATTCCCTGCCATAACACTGTCTGATACAGACTATTTTCCACTCTGATTCCTGCCAGACAACTTTCATTTCCAGAGATACCTGTAAAAGATTTAAGAGGAGGAAATAATTCAGCAACTTTCACCTTCAAAGACGCTTCCATTCTCTTCTATCTCCTCCTCTATGCTTCATATGAAAGCTTCAAGTGATTATTCTTTCTGACCCTCAAGCCTTGTCCTTTACAGCTTGTCTCATGGGACATACACCTGCTATCCTGCTACCAAATTCTAGCTCCTGTTTCGCACGAAGTTCTCCTGAACATCTTTATTCACCAGGTGGTAGGGTTATACAGTTAATTCTCAACATTCAGGCTATGTCTCCAGGCCAAAACTTTTAAGTTCCAATTCATGTTCTGGATCAAGAATACATAACAACGAAGAACTGCACCAACAAACAAGGTGGCTGAAAATGCCATAAATTGCTCTTTATCGGCCCAATGAGTAGCTGATCGGTGGTTCATAGCTAGTTGGGACAGCGATTCAAGAAAGTGGTTCTAAAGTTTGTTACTTTAAAGTTTGCTTACATTTTTGTATACTTCTGTACTAAACATTAGAGGCATGATCAGGTATACTTTTCACATACACAGAGCTAAACACCTTGCCCATTTCAATGAATTAAAAGCAGACACCGCGGCTTTGTCATCAGAAGTCAGCTGCCATAATAAAAAGAACCATAGAACAGTCACGCAATTTACTGCTTTATGTATTCAGGCTCACCGAAACTAATGTTCTCCTATTTAAAAAATACTTTTCACTGGTAAATACTCCCCTTTTAAGCTATTTTGAAACTACTAATAAAAACACATCAGGTATTATTTCAAATCATGAAAATGAGCAGTTTGAACGGCCTGGCGATAGAGACGTGCCGAGTGCCATCTGCTGAGCATCTCAGTCCACTGCAGCTGCACCTCACCTGCTCTGCGCCCCAGAACAGGGGAGCAGGGAGCCCAAACACATAACGCAACGTGTGAGCCACTGGACAAAGTTCACACTGCAATTCCAAATTGCAATTTATTATCAAAATTTAAGCACAAAGTTTTATTAACAGAAGTCTCATTCATGCAGCAATTGAGTGTCTCAAGGGAAAAGTAACAGGATACAGAACCTTGTACCTCAAGGTCATTGGTTCAAATCAAATTCCGTTTGGTAGAATGAAAGCTGTTACCATATGATGGCTGCTTGACTGCCTATACAAAACAAGCTGGTGGTCTCGAGCCAAACTGTATAACTTTGGTGTCTTACAACAGAAAAACAACTGTGCTTTTGGGACAGACTGGAACCAAGGTACCAAGGTTTGAAGTAGCTTGAATCAAATTATTCTTACACTCCAACAAGACTCACTGTCCATACAGGGGTAAAGACACAGTCACCAGAAAGCCTAATTTCACCCTGCCTAAGTCATAACAGGCTGAATAAAGCATTAGAGTATTAGTAAACATTGGAGTACTAACTCTAAAAGTTAAATGGCCACCTACTCAAAAAAAAAATCTAGTGAATAAAAGCCATATAAATTGAGACAAAACCTGCAACTTCACTAGAAAAAACAGCTTTACAATATTTTAAAAATCAACATTTAACACAAGAGTGTCTCCAAATACAATATATACATTTCTTCAACAGAAGACTCTCAGTCTGTACCCTGACTGAACTCTGAAAACATGGAGCATACCTCAGGGAAGACAAATCTTGCAGTTATTCAATCTACTGCCTTTCTATTAGTAATAGAACGGGGCGGGGGGGGTGATAAAAAAGACTTTATTTATACATTCCGAGCACCACTTAAACTACAGTAATGAAAAGTCACAGGTTTTGGAAAAACTGCTTCACAAGACCATCCTCATGGAATTTACACTGCTTTAATCCAGTTACAGCTGTTAGCAAATTATCCAGCTGTTTTGATGTCATTCTTCTGGGGAATTACATATTCATGTAACAGATTCAATACTTACTTCAAATGTCACTGAGTAAGTGTAGATCAAATTCAGTTTATTGGTGAATTCTCCAGGAATCTCCATAGGTGGACCTTCACAACTTAAGTTGTTCTCATCTGTATGTTTGTAGCTAAGGGGAAAAAAAAGTTAAGTAAAATTGCATATGCTCTAATAGATGAATTTTCACAAAAATCTTTTCTAAGGTAATTAAAACAAGTTTTTATTTAGGGGAAAAAAACAGAATAAAAACCAAGGAAAGCAATGTATATCATTTTGTGCCAGCTGTTCAGCTTCTTAAAGAACTTGCTTTTCTGTTTTTCTACCAACAAAGGTTGAAGACCTTAAAATATATTTTATTAATACTTATGTCTGTAGCTAGAAATCACATGAGAAAAATAAAATCATGTATATAATTATGTACCATTATTCAGAATTCCTCTAACAGCCACACCAAAACTGAACACTAGTTCTCACAAGCACTTGTGGTGGCAGCGAAAAACTCCTCAGAAAGCATCCTAGGTATTTGGATCTTGGATCACTATCCTACATTCAGTTAATACGTGTTCACACTTCCAGGCATTTGAGAACTTTTCAGGTAAAGGTGTTTGCTAAGCATTTGGGAGATGAGAACTGCAGACCTCTAAAGGTCATGAGATGTGGTTTCACCCTATGCACTTTTCTGCCACGATCAGAATGAAGTCCTAGTCTTAAGGTAAAATGCTGCTTGGTTAACCAGGCTGCAAAGTCTGGAGATCTTTACCTGTAAGATGGTAAGTTTTAACTCAAAATAACTCTTCTCTGCCATCACACCTGCCTTTCACATTTTAACAAGACTGCATGATTGGAGAGGGACTTAACCTCAGAGGGTGCTCGTCAGTAAGGAAGACAGAGAATTTCTTATCAGTCTCCCACAGGTTCTCCCATTCCCTCAAGTTTCATAGGAAAAAAGGTGTTTATTTTATTTTGGTGGATATGGAAGTATCTTTTTTTTTTTTTTATACTGGGGCAAAAGAAATCACTGTGGGGAACCTTCCTATAAAGGTGGTCTAATTTCACCTCTCCTCAGTCTTGTCTACTCTGAAAAATACAGAACTCAGAACAACATTCTACATTCTAAAGTTCAAATATACAAACCCTTCTCTGCAACACCTTAGAAATACTGCAGCTGCAGAAGCACAAAATCAAAGAAACCTTAAGGTTTGCCTGAATTCACTCCCATGAATCTCCTCTAACACTGGAAAATAGTTTCCCTCTCATATCATCTTGGACAAGTTGTATTTACCCAATTCAGATAAAAAATTCTACCTTATATGCGTATGTCAACAACTAAGATAATAAACATTTTCATGAAAGGCCTAGGGTGCTCCGACCACAATTATTCCCCATCAGGAGAGCTTCAAGGGTGGAGAAAAGCATAGAGCAGAACACCAGCTCAGTGAACGACAAAACTGCAGCTTTGTGCAACCTCACCGTGCCCCCTTGTGGTCTGCTCTGCTGGGGAAAAGACAAATTCTCTTTTTTCAACCACTCAGGATGCAACTAATGAAGTGTTAATGAAAAAAGGAGAAGGTTGGTAGAATCTTCTTGCCACCATCTCAGAGCATGGTTTAACAAAGTAAGTTCATCTCCTTAAGCAATTAGCTTTCTTCTGCTGTTTTGAATACCAGTATGAACTTGATATTTCACCTACACCTCAGTATCCAAACTTACACAGGGAAAAGTCCACCTGTACAGATACTGTACGTTCATACAAAGTACATCTGGGAGGCAATGCAGCTACAGCAAAAGAGATGACATGGGAAACCATCACTCAGTTAAAGGACGTTTCTCTGTATCTGAAAACATGTCGTCTTAAAAAAAAAAGCAATGCACACTCAGATGCAGATCAACAATACCATGAGATAGCTTCTATCGTTTGTGTTAGGTTCTAAGAGTCTGCGTAAACACTTTTCCATCAGGAGGAACATTTTAAAAGCAGTTAAATAACACATACAGTCGTGGAACTGCTCTTTGTTCCAGACATGAACCAGTATACTGAAAGCTTTATCAAGTCAGAACCACCAGTTCCTCAGAACTTACTGACATCATTTCTAAGTTTGCAACTACTGTCAGGGTTCCTGAGTACTAGAACTTGCTGCTTTAATGCACAATTACCTTTGTGGTCTCAGTCTCGCCATCACCAGTCTTGCACCGGGCCAGTTTTCATCCTTCCCACTATGGTACATGATTGTTATGTCAACGTGGTTGAAGAGGTAGAAAGTGTTCTTCTTGTTAAACTCTGACTATAAAATATCATCAAGAGATTGAGCAACTTCTCCAACAGGAGAGGGCGCAAGCAGTCAAGAGTTTTAAAATGAGACTATTATCCAAGAAAGAAGGGGAAATACTTCAACAATCACTTTTTTAATATACCTGTATAAAATATTTATATATTTTAATATATTATATTGTATAAATACCAATAACAAAGTATCACCTCTGTGTTACTAGTAAATGTATTTGACACCATTATTTTATTTACCACAAAAAGATGCCGAAGGAAGTTCAAAGATGTATTTATTCAAGGTACAAGTAATTCAGATTCACTATTTCTCTCCCACCCACAGTCTTCCTGGTAGACACTCCAGCTGCCAAAGTTTACAAACCAGGTTCTGCTTCAGAAAAGCTACCTTTCGCCTTCAGTAGCTATGCTGCTTTGTCATCCCTATCCTTTCAGGATTTGGAATTATGAGGAACTACATAAAGCTCAGACAATACCAGAGTGAATTAAGTTGACTTGGATTTTCTTTTCTCAACACTGCCACTGTTTAAAAACCTTTAATTTGAATTAGGAGACCAGGATGACAAAATGCTAGTTAAGTTTCCAAGTAAAAAAAATTCCTTTATTAATTGCATATATTAGCAATATTCCAGTTGCCATACAACTTCCATCCCTTGCCCCCTCTCAGCAAGATATGAAGGTGGCTTGCATTAAATTTATCTGGATTCCTCTTCTTTCACTATGATCAAGACTTCCATCGGGAGAAGACTACAATCATACCTGTGTCATACTACAACCCCATCTTCTGGTACCTGCTTCCTCCATTCCCAAAGTAGCAGTTGAAGCGATTATACAGCTCACCAGCTGCGTACATGGGAGGATGAACTGTAGCTGTGCCATTGCATGATAACAACCCCTCTCCTGTCCCTACTTTAAGAGGGATTACTGTGTCTGCTGGAATGGGTATTTGGGTATACTTCTGCAAGAGCGTGACCTGCCCCAACTCAGGGGCACAGAGATCACAGTCATATACTCATGGTGCTACCTTCTTATCCACCCATGTAACAATCACCCCTCTGTGCTATGCCATGCAAAATTCTCATTGCAATTAGAATTCAGAATTAGAATTGACACTGAGTGCGACAGCTAGACCGGCAGGGCACCCACACCACAGCCAGCACACACGACTTGCACGGCACTTCATGGACACGCAGTACAAGCTCCAAAACCACCCAATAAGAAATTCAGCCATAGATGCCTAGGTATGAAGGCCCCCACCATAAAAAAGAAAGAAAACTTTTCAGCCAAGTTACCGACTTTGCTACAACCGTTTTCTGTGTACCAGTCAGCATCCCACACAACACACACTAGTTATCAATTTAACATAAAAACAACCTTGCGTATGAAGTGATAAAGTTGAACACCTAACTGGAACAGGTTATTCAATTCACAGACTGTTTTCAATAGTCTAGGGAGCCTGAGGAGTAACCGAGTTGAAAGGTGACAGAGTAAACTGAACACGCATGATAAATGCATCACTTCCCAGAAGCACCAGACCTGCTGAATACAAATAAACTGACTGCACTGCATACAAGCACTAAGTCATGTGGCTGAGCAGAGAGCTGTCTCCTCACTGAAGAGTGTGGTCCCACACAACAGGAGAAATAAAACTGTATCACTATTATCCGCAACCGCACTAGTTCAGCACTGAACTCCCAGGATGACTGACACATTTCAAATGGTAGTCACTATAATTCTTTCCCTGCCACAGCTGTGTTTGTTATCTTCCAGCCATCTGGGAAAAACCTGACACATTTAACTTGGAAATTGTGCTAGACATAACTTCTGCAACTAGAACACAGGGCTCATTTCTAGGTCTTCACTAGAAAGCTGCTATCTGAAATCGGTAAACAGTCTTGCACACAAATACGACATGGACAAAAAATGAGTAGGTAGAATGATGGACACACAAGAAATTTCAGAACAAAACTCAATTTTCTAAGGCTTTTCAACACCAATACAGTTTTTTTATAGCTTTATCTATATGAATATTTTTTGGGGACAATTGTATCAGCGAGACACTGCATCCAGAAGCAGCATTCAGCTTTGTCAAGGCCCCCATTCTGAACATTAACCATGTTCACAAAGATATCCGTTCTCTCTCAGGAAAAGAAAGCTTAAAAATAAAACTGTAACCAAAATTACATCTGCTATGCTAACGAAAAAGGTTCCAACACTTACGTTTATAACACAAGCATCTTTAACTCTACCATCTGGAGTAACAAAACATCCTATTGGAAATCCAGGATTACAATATTTTTGTCCATCTTCCACATCATAGCACCACGTTACAGGCATGTTATCAATAATCCTAGACAGAAATCATCAAAGAAATGTCCTCAGAAAGGGATGCACCTTATTTCACACTGACATTTAACACTCATGTAGTGCACACAGTTTTCAGCAGTGTCTACAAGATGCACAGTAGAGGACAACTATCACAGAGAAGGAAAAAAGCAACTACTGAGAGCATAGATAACAATATAAAAAAAGCAGTAAAAAAAACCCCACCCTCAAGCACACAGCTCATCTTACCAGTGATGCTGATAATTCAACTGCATTCCTTTCTTCAAAAAAGCCAGTTTGCTTTTATCAGCACTGTTTCCTGGGTCATATGATCTTGTACAAACCTTCTTGCATGTTTCTTTCTTTTTAAAAGTGAACTGTTAAAAAAGCACACAAAAAGAGTCATTTCAGTTTTGGTTCGAAACTCTTTTGAGTCTTTTTTTCGGGTAAAGCTGACTCTTTTGATATACTTCACTTCCTTACTATAAAAGTTTCTAAGGCCAGAATTTCCCATACAATAGCTTTAACTTAAATGTCAAGATTTACATATATCCAGCACCAGCAACCCCTTTCCACACGGCTAAAAATCTCTTCAATAGCCCCATTAAACTACCTCCAGATAAACCTTGAGAACAGAAATTTGATAATTAGTAGAAAAGGTATTGCTTTTTTCTTTCACAAGTTTGTTCTATTTTGGTAATTTCATCATCTGCTAAACCAGACTTCTAACTACACCCTTTTGGAACGCTTCCTGTGAATTTTAGCTGCGTTTCCCCATGACAACTAAGTAATTAGAAAAGGCTGCCAAAAATGCAACAAGTTGCACAACATCTAAGCTTTGTGTGCAGACACCACCCAACACAAACGTGCTCACATTTGTATATGAAACCGTTCTAACCCAGTTCGGATGCACTTGTTCAGTAGCTATACATACTTAACACGAGTGAAACTTCTTAACAATAGCAGCATTTTCTAAATACTCTGCAGCCATTTCAAACAAGTAATTGTTACAATAGTCTATTCAATGGGTATCCAGCCCAAATGACCCATCATCCTAGGTATTTAAAAGCTTCTGGTGGCCAGCAGGCATAAGACTTAAAATTACACTAGCTCAAAGAGTCAAAAGAGAAAGAGAATTCTAGGAGCAGTTTACACAAGGGAGGAGGTATCAGTTCCTTGAGGTGATGAAAAGATGTGACTAGGTCCCTAATGACTGAGCAGCAACAGACTCAGAAACTCTGCTGCCTCTTTTTCTCACAGGGATTTGGATTATCTAGCAACCCTCACGTACAAGCATAGCCCAGTTTTCAGTTTCAACAGCCAATCCCAGACTGGAAAATGCAATTGAACAGCATACAGCTTTCCAAGCATTAAGAGCCAGCGTTTGATCTTTACGACTAATAATTTTCCCAAGATGATTATACAGTTTTTTAGAGATGCTACATTTGGTCATTGCTAATGCAGACAGAAAACTATTACACTCTTCATCTACAAAATATCTCATACATTTACTTTACAGAAGATTCCAAGTGACCTGCATCAACAATGAAAAATTTGGTTTCAGGCAACAGATGTTCAGTGTGTACAAGCAGGAAAAAGCTGGAAGTGAGCCCCAACTTGACTCCCCCTTCCCACTCTGGAAGTGTCCCAATAGTACAATCAAGAATATGAAACAATTCCTGAACTACCAGTTTACAGCATCCAATATTACATTTAAAAACCTAATGATTTCAGATCACCTAACACGCTGTACACCCAGCTGTTAAAGAACTGCTTAAGATACAGTTTTTGGACTTTTCTATCACAGAGGAACAGGAAACTGGCTCATCTTCCTAACTTTAATTAGCCACCCTAACATGCCTTTGGGGTGAGGGGTGGGAGGGGTTTTGTTTTTATTACATAAACCCTATAAAGCTTATATTAAAAAAGAATAATCACAATCATCAAATCTTCACCTACGTCTCTGGATTACAGCCATCACAATGAAAACAATCCAATTTAAACAGGATTAATTGAAGAGATAAAATAACCTTATATGGAGATGATGCTATTCTCTCCCCAAACAGCACTTGTCCAAGATTTTCTGATGGTCTTTTCTCTTCCGTATCTTGACAGAAGTCAAAACTGGAAAAGAAGTGGAAAATATTACTTTTCATTTTTAACTGACATCTAATTGTAAATACCAGCCTAAAACAATTCCTGAAGTTATGTCCTTAACATGTCAGTTTTCATACATCTTTCAGCAGGTCAGCCACTGTTAGTAAAAATTTGAGTGCCTTTGAAGAAATTGGGCATATAGAAACATTTCTATTTTGAAATTAATTTCAAGCAAGATCTATGAGAGCTGAAGTATCTTTAACAAAATGCACAATGCTTAGTCCCAACACCTTTTTCAAATGGCAATTTAAACAAACAATTTCATGTTTTGTATCAGGAAAAAAGGAACTATGCTACAGACCGTCCGTTTCTCTTGCAAAAAAGTTTCTGAAAAACAACTACACCCCATTCTTAAAGGAGTCTTTACAAATAGTATTTAAGATGAAACATGTTCCCAAGAAAATAAATGCTTTTAATATTAACATGCCACACTGCCAAGCACCATTCACCAATGCTTTTCAACTACATACAGTCTGAAACAGGAAAATATGGGAGAGAAAATGTAACCATTCTGGATCTTTGTTATTTAAACATGGGTAGATTTAGGTTATGGGAAAAAAAAGAAAGAAACCAAACTTAACTTTGGAGAGTAAGTACTCTTCCACAATAAGTAATCCTAAATTCATTGGCTTCCATAAGAAGACACAGAGACACATTTTGAGCTTTTTGAGCTAGAGTCTGGTCTTGCCACTACTGTTGCACTGCACAGGGTAAGACCTACAACACCTGCATGTTCCTCTTTTCTGCATGCCCAACAGCAAGACTGCAAATCATTGAGTGTATCATTGCTTTGTAGGTCTACAAATATCTGCAAAAGCAGGTAACAGTTTTCATAGACAAGAAACAAAATAAAAAAACCTCGCCCACCAAGAATTAGATGCAGAGCTTTGGTGGAAAAAGGAAAAACAACGATTCTTCTTCCAATTTCTTTTATCTGCCATTAACAGGAACACAAAGTGCCTGTCTCCCTAAACTTGACTAACAAGAAGAACTTTCAAACATATCAGTCAACAGAACATATAGTACTCAGCTCAAAAAAACCCCAGCCATTAGAACCCCAGCAGCCTTGTCTTTAACACTAACAGAAGATGGTCAGGCAGCACAGGTGTGGCCTCTATCCTTTCCACCCTTCTTGTACTTCATTCCTGCCACTGAGCACTGCATTTACCCTTCCATCCCTGGATCCAAAACGCTGCTTACAAGAAACACACGCACTGCATCAGCAGCTGCACCGCCGCCCTGGGAACAGAAAACCAGCTTTCCAAACGCTTCTGGAACCCTGCTGTGATGTACTTACGCATCATACTCGTATGGCAGAACCGATTCAACCGAGTCCAGTCTGTTCACGAAGAGCTCGATTAGTGACTGAAACAGGGAAGGGCAGGAGGAGAAGTATGAAAACACAGATTTGCAAAACCCAACGTGTGGCCGACACGAAATGCATCGCTGGCTGGCAGCGGCTGTTTGTTACAAGTTTCGAGCTCGCTATCCCACGGCGGAGTTACCACAGCCCGTGACAGGCCCCGACCGCCGCCGTGGCGCTGGGCCACGCCACAGCCGCCCTCCCTCGGCAACGCGGCCGCCACAAGGGACGGAGCACCGGCGAAGGACCCTCCCGGCGCTAACGGGAAAGTACAGCGGGGAAACGGGGAGGTTTTCACTGTAAAATACCACCGGGCGCACCGCGGAAAGGGAACCGGGGGTGGGTGGCTTCACAGAGAAAAGGGTGCCGCCTGAGGGAGAACGCCCGGGGCCCGCACGCAGCGGGGCGGGGATACTCGGCGGTCCCCCCCTCGCCGCGGAAACCCCGAGCGAGGCAAGTTTCGGCGGCGGGGGTAGGGAGACCCGTGTCGGGCCCTCCCGTGAGGGCTCTCACCTTGCAGCCCTCGCTCTCCTCGCCCTCCTCGCAGAAGCTGACGGGCGCCAAGCCGGGCAGGTAGAAGGCTGCGCAGAGCCGTGCCAGCAGCAAGAGTCCGGCCGCCAGCAGCCTCATCTTCCAGCCTGAAGGGGCGAAGGCACCATGAGCCGAGGCTGCAGCCCCGACTCCCCCAAGCAGCGCCTTACCGAGGCGGCCTCAGCCGAGGCGAAGGCCGGTAGTAGAGGCGTCACGATCGCGTTGAGGCCGCGGCGCCTGCGCATTGGTGATGTGAGGCGATGGGCGCCATCTTGAGGCAGGGCACACAGAGGCACGGCGGCCGTTCTCACGGCGGCCATTGTTGGCTCCGGGATGCTTGGGTGAGCTGTTGCCTCCTCCTCGGTGTGGGTGTGGTGTCCCTTCTTCTGGCCTTCCACGCTCACCTCTGCCCTTTTTCCCCAAGTCTTCTGTGATGACTCATTACCAGAAGCCCTTCTCAGGTTTTAGTCCCCGGCATAGCAGAGAAAGACTTCAATTGGATTTTACCAGCTCAGAAATTAGAGGTGGAAATCCAATATTTTATATTGCAACCTTTACCTGCAACCCTGCAACTTTTAAGAATTATATGTGATGATTTTTTAATGTCTGGTTCGGTAGCACACAGTGGGATAGATGCCCCCCAGCCCACGGTGCCCATGGCTTATTGCTACTGCGCAGCCACAGTGGTGCTGCGAACATGATGCCAAGCTCCAGGCTCGCTCGTTCAGGTGGCAGTGGCAAAAGCAGCGCTCAGGGCACCTGCAAAACCTGTCGGAGAAGCAGGGTGGTACAAGTGATGGCTGCAAGCCAAGCTCCGTGCTACCATGGCAGGACAGCCACTCACTGCGGTCTAAGACACTGTGCTAAAGGCATTGCTGTCAATACTGGGTAGACAACCACCTCCATCTTCCTTCCTGTATTTCCGAGACAAGCTGTTGCCACTCTGGTTTCCAGCCTGTGACATTACATTTGCATTACCTCTGCAAAACCTCCCATGTACAACATTTTTACCCAACCCATCTATCTGCAGTGAGTTGGCCTAACTATAGGACAGCACTGGGCAAAAGGAGAAAAAATAAAGGGTGCATAATAATTGCTTATCTCGTGTCTTTTCAGCTGAGCCTGGAGAATTTGAGTTGTCATTCTGGGCAGCTCCAGCTATGTCTTAGGGACCTTTGGTCCACCTTGTATTGCCAAACTGAAAGGGGCCACAATTAGATCCCAAACTGGCGATGTGGGGAAAGCACATTAGGGAGTTTTGGTTTAGAAATGGTTAACAAGGTCAGTGCCAGACACAATTATTTCATGCTGCTCTCATCCACTCTAGTCTGAGTTTTACAGAGGAAAAATGCTGAATTTCTAGAAATACCTATCAACTGACAGCTGCTTAGAAAATTGCTCTTTGTCATGGAAGTATTAAGCTCATCTTTTCAGTTATTAGTTTTCGACTATGTATCTAGAGGGAATTACATTCCCCTTTTTAATTCATTCTGAATCAGTCTTATGGGATCAGATTATTTATGTATTTATTAGTCCTCATCCCCCAGCTCTCCTGAACCCTTTATCCATCTTAAACCCAAAGTATGATGAACTTGGGAAAAGGCCAATATTTCTGATGAAAATATGCAGCATGGTACAAGGGAGATCCAAAGTACTGCCCTCTGAATCAACAACTTTGCATTGTAAATTCAAGTACATTGTGAAACATCACAGGATGCATTGAAGGGAGTGACATTTTAGGTGAAAGGTACCACAAACATTCAATAAAATATTTCCCTCTCCCATCTGGCGGGCTCATTTTTATGGTTATCAATGAAAAGGCACAAAGGGATCAGTTTATACGTATGCGGGTTTGTAAGTAACATACTTAATTGCATTTCTTTTACTTTAAAAAAATGTAAGGAAATTTTTTAAGGCTGATAATGCAGTATCTATGCTAGTTAAATAGCAACTGTCTTCTGTGTACAGGTGGGTGGATTTTTCCTGGTCTCCATTTCCCCAGTTATCCCACCTAAGTCTGTTCTCTATTCTGTAGGGACCTCTTATTACTATTGTAACTTCCTGTCAGAAAATTCAAAAGAAAATTCAAAGTTGAGACGTCATTTGCAAAAGAAATTGTCATGGCTCTTCAGCCTTGAACTTCTTATTGCATGAAGCATGAGAGGGATTAGTTTCTGTTCAGACTGCAGTTTGTTCCCTGAAGATTTCTGTAGTTTTCTACAAAAATTCAAATTTACAAAAAAGAAAACAAAAGAAAAAAAAAAAGAGAGACAAGGGGAAGAAGTAGAAGAATTATATATCCTCTAATCTTCTAGGAAAAAGATCTGTCTCACTGAGCATGGAGCAAGACCATACATAAACAATGTAGTGGAATACAGTGAAATACTGTTCCAGTTTGCAGTGTAGATGGAACTCAAGTTTTGATGAGAAGCCTGATGAAGGTTTCTTCTAGAGCAAAGGGCAGAAGAATTTGGCCCTAACAATTACAGCAGTTACGCTCAAATGCTGTTTCAAATGCAATTATGTTCATGCTAATCCCATGAGTTAACAGAATGTTAACGAAATGAAGCCTGGAGTCACCAATGAAATATTTCACTCTTTTAATCAGGGGAGGGAAAAGAGACTCGAGTTTCCATTTGCTTATCTTTCTGATTACTCAGGAGGCAGTCAGCAAATACACCACTGCAGGTCACAGAAGACTTCACACATAGATGGAGACTATTTTTAGCATGTTTCTTACAGGACTAACAATTCGCTTTAGTACTCACTATCCATTCCAGGGAGGATCTGAGGTTTAAATTATTCTGTTCTGAAGCTAGCTTCTTTTAATAAGATAATTGGATGAGTATTGAGCTATGCCATTCTTCAGCAACTGCATCGTTATCACATGCAGTGCCCTCACACTTAATTAATTACAGAGGTCATCTTTCCCTTTTCCTCTGCATCCAGATGCTCTTGGTATCTCTGCTGGAAAGGTGATCATCTTTAAGTACATGCTGCAGTCTAGAGACGTGTTTGAGAGCCACCGTCTTTTGTGCTGTCTACAGCCTACCAGGTAGGCTGAACCAGTGTTGCTTTCTGCTTTCCCTGACACAAAGAGCAGTTGACTATCAGCATCCAAACAGCAGAGACTGAAAGTCTGAAGGTAAGAACAGTCTGATGCTCACTTCTCAGGATGCAACAGTTACGCAGCTCTGTGACTGTAACAGCACTGGGCGGCATCAGTAGAGTCTACAGACTCCGTGGCTCCTCTCAGAAGTAAAGGTCTGTAGAACACCACAGGGGAGAACAGAAGCCACAGGGGAGTTGAGCAATGGCCATCTCGTGTGTTCAGGAAGTGGATGAGGTAATATGCTGGTGCACCATGTTCTTTGTCTCCTATGACTCCTACAAGACAACATGGCCTAGGAAACTGTAGCACTGTTTCTCAGGGCTTCAATCCCACCCATCCCTCCTACCCCTCCATGCCACTGGAACAAATAACAGTGTGGGAAGGAGTCAGAAGGGCAGTAGAGACAGGTGGGAAAGGTGGCATTTTCTTCCTTTTAGCTCCCATCAGGTTTGTTGTAGAGCTCTGGCCGCCCCAGGGACTTCTCAGTGAAGGCTTGCTGTGGTGTCTGTAAGGAAAGGGATTGGGATGTACAAGCACGAGACTGAATAGGCACCAGGAACCACTGCATGGATACCCTTTGAAAAGCCCTCTGAAAAACCACCTGGTGACCTGCCAGAGCTGGTGCAGGAGCAGTACAGGAACATGGGGTGGCTCTGGAGACCAGCTCCTCAGACCTGGCAGGCATACCTCAGCACCACAGATCCCCAGGAATGCGCAGGGACTGGCTGTTGGCATCCTGTTACTCAAACCTGGGATCAGGGGACTCGTTTGAGGTTCTGGTTTAAGTCCTCTGGTTAATCCTGATGGGATTTCAGCATGGGAACCAGGTGTCTGAAATAATTTACCTGTGATACAGTTTGGCACTATTCCCGCTCCGCACAAGGATGAGTCAGGAGCTACATGAAATCCTAGAACAGCCAAAGAACCTGCAATTCCTTAGCTTTTGCATGGTGTGGAAATCAACTCTAAGGGTCCTTCTTCAAGGTGTAGAATTGGGCATTACATACAGGCCCTGGCTGCCAGTTTTCAGTGACCAAGTTTATGGTGCTTCTGGAGTTTTTGTAAAAGGTAATAAATGGAGACAAACAGACTTGCAAAATAGCTGTCCTGTTTAAAACCCGCACAGAATAGGTGATCAGACAACTCCCTTCTGGTTTTGTCACTTAGTTTTTAAGATGGTAACAAATTCTTTTTTGTTTTTAAATTAAAAGACTGAATGGTGATTAGACTGGGTGACTCTAAGAGAATAGGTCTTGTTGACTGCTTAATACCAGTTTAGAGAATCTGCAAGTTCAAATTATGAAAACTTGGCCCATTTTTGTATGCAGAGACCTCCTTCTAACTCTTCAGCTACATTTAGCCAGCAGAACAAAACAGTTACAACTGAACTTCGGGTTAAATTAAAAAATGGAGTTAGTTGAACCAGTGCAAAACTTTGTGCTATCAGCAACATATTTCATTTGAAAACACCTTTCGGTTTACTGTAAGTCTCCAGGGAAGGGGCACTGACCTGCACACGTATTTATTAACTAAATATGCCTTTAAGACTGTTTTAGCTGAACGAGGTTCACTTCACGCCCAGACACTCCCCCAAAGTCAAACTGAGCCTATTGTGAGTGATTTTGCTTCCAAAGTAGTGACGCAGCCTCTCCTTTAGGCATCCCGGCTCCGAACCGGGACGAGGAGCGGGCAGACAAAGGAGGGAGCGCTGCCGGCGGCGGACAACCTTTCCCAGCCGGCAGGAGCAAGCGGCGCTCATTTATCGCGGCTCACGGCCCCAGAGACCGCTGCCCTCCGGCGACCCACTGTCCGTCGCAGCGGGAAGACAGCCCTGTCCTGTCCGCGGACGGGGGCTCCGCGACGGCCCCAGGGGACCTCTGCGCCGCGGCGGGCTGTGGCCTCCCCCTGCCGGGCTGGCTGCCGCTGCATCCGGGACTCCAGCCGGCTGGTGGCGTCACGGTATAAAGGCCGGCAGCTCCTTTGTTCGCTCTCATTGCGCAGTTGCAGTTCGGAGTGAGCGGAGGTGAGTGTCGCCAGGCGAGCTGAGCAGGCCCCGGGGGGCGACAGCGGGGCCCTGCGGGGTGGCAGCGGGCCGCCGGAGGTCTTGCGTGCGGCGAAAGGCCCGGCCCGTGGGTGAGGGAGCTGTGTTCCGCACGCCGGCCGCTGCGGAGCCGAGGCGAGGCGCGGCGGAGCTAGGCCTGCCTCCCTGTTAGCCCGGCGCGGTGGAGGGTGGAGGGAGCAGGGCTGCTGTGGCGGGGAGGTGAGCGGGGGGTGGGGGGTGTCCCAGCCGCGTCAGGCGCGGTGGCCGCCATTTTAGGTACGGGGGTTTTTGTTCGATGTCCCGCCGCGTGATCCTCCACATCCCCGAGGAGGGCGAAGGGAAGGCGGCGGCCGCGCCTGTAGGGCTGGGCGGATAGCGCAGAATGGGGCTGAAACGCGCGGTCGGGTTAGCGCTGAGGCGGCCGTTTGAGAGGGAGAAGAGACCCCGCCAAAGGTGGCCGCCATTTTGTGGAGGTGCCCGGCGACCGCGGAGGGTCTGACGCCCCCCCACGCCGTTCCCCGGCTCGGCTCGCACCTTCGCGGGGTAGCAAGGGGACAGCCGCACGTGTGCCGCGGCCTCCCGGGCGGCCCGGTCCCGCTGGTGCTGCTTTGTCCGTGCTCCCGTGTGCTGGGGCAGCGGCGCGGGGTCCCCCTGCGCGCCGCTGCGGGCTTTGCCGCCGCTGGGCCGGAGGCTGCGGGCGTCGGTTGCCCCCAGGCGCTAGGCGTTGTGCCAGGCGCTGCGAGGTTTCCTTTGTCTTGAGCTCTCATTTGTTTTTTCTAGTCCTCCTGCCTCGCCTTAGCCGTGGCCTTGCAGAGTGGAACTGCACCACTGGCCCGGTGTCACGTTGTGCAGGCCAGAACGTTGGCGTAGTCTCTATGTACTTTCAATAACTTAAAGAGTGACCTTAATTTGGAATATTTGCCCAAGCTGACTTTAAAGTTAGTACTTTGGTATTTGACATTAAGCAAACTTCTTGAAACGTTTATGGCAGGATTTAGCGGGAGGAAGTGCGAGCATGACCATCGACAGCAAAGACCGCCTCAGAGACTCGCACTCACTAGTACTACTGTTCTTCGCTCATTGCTCCTTTGTTCCATTTTCTGAAGTTCACTTAATCCGTTTGAAATAGTCTGTATAATGCAAAGAAGTAACTGAAGGCAGTACTACTTCTAGTTGCCTTGTATCTTTTAAATGTTGTATCCTTTAATATTCTTCATACTTCATATCTTAATTGGCATCTTGCTCAAGAAAATTTGCTTGTACTTTTGAGGAAATAAGTAGTTTATATTCTGTGAGGTGGCGTGGAAGTCTCTGTTGTAGTTTGATGTTTTGTTAATAATGACCTTATGCTTTTCATAGGTCATTTGCAGAATCAAAATGGTTGAAGCAGATCGCCCTGGAAAACTGTTCATTGGGGGCCTGAACACAGAGACGAATGAGAAAGCCCTTGAGGCTGTATTCGGCAAATATGGACGCATCGTAGAAGGTAAAAAGAAACCTTTCTGTTTTAAGATCAGAAAAAAACCCAAAAAGCAACAGCTTGGCTATGATGACTTTCTTGGCGTTGATCATCTGAAATGATGGCACTTTCATGTCCTCTAAGAAGTTCTGAGCTTAATAAGGTTAAATAAAGGTTAAGTGTTGCTGCCTAATGACAGGAAAGGGTAACCTGGCTTTTTTTCTGCAGTCCTTTTGATGAAAGATCGTGAAACCAACAAGTCCAGAGGATTTGCCTTTGTCACGTTTGAGAGTCCAGCAGATGCAAAAGATGCTGCCAGAGATATGAATGGAAAGGTAGGAATTAAGACCAGTTATATGCTGCTGTTGGTACTGACCACCAGTATTGATCTTTGGGGTAAATTAACTGGTAAAAAAAGCTGGAAAGACAATGGGGTAGAAGGTCCTGGAGACAAGTCATGAAGTTTGGCAGAATGTCTTTGTCTTGATGAAGGTGGAATCACTTTCTCCTGATTATGGATTTGACAGTAGAAAGTGAAGTCTGTCAGTTATACTCTCTTTTTTGCTGTTGAGAGAGGGCTTTTTAGTAGTCAGCTCTTCCATTCTTGCATGTCTCCTGTAGTGGTTTTACCATATTTGAATGCAGTACTGTGTAAATTACACTGTAGGGAAAGTAACTTAACTGGAAACTGTTAATGGTTCCCTTAACAGGGATTTAATATGAGTTCCCTACTGTGCTGGAGTGCCGATGGCACTTGTCTGGTAATCTGTAGATAAAACTCCTACAGGTATGAGTTGCATCATAAACCTTCTTGGCATATGTGAGAAGCGTCTCGCCAGTTGATGTGAAATAGCTTTGCATTTAGCTAGCAATTGAATTTGCTTGTTTACACCCTACAGTGCAACAATACGACTTTGAGGAGATAAAAATGTAATGTGTATGTTAATGTCCTTAAAAAGAACAGCCTAGGAATTTGGAGCAGAAGTTCTGAGAGTCATTGCAGGATAGTTTGTCGAAAGATTGTAGGCTGTTGTGATCTGTGTCTGTTCTGGCATGTGTTTGAAAAGCTAGATGCAAGTTTGCAAATCTTGGTAGAGGTGCGCTCCCTTTAGGCAGTGAAAGCCGTCTTCTCTATTCACTCGAATTTCAGGCTCTTGCCTTTCCTGCATAGTCTGAACCGTTGTGTTAAGGTTATGCTGCACTCGCCTTTTTCTAGGCAGTGTCTCTGAGGTTGGTGAATTGTGAAGAAGCCTCTACTGATTCTGACTAGTTAACTCTTGCAATTTTGATAGCTGTTTGTTGTGTTAGCATGAGACATTGACTTGAAAGAAAAATGTCAGTCTTTGCAGGTAGTAAGTAAAGTGTAAAACTTTCTTGCCTTGTGTTACAGCAGGCTTTCTGCTGTGTGTACTTAGTTTTGGGGTACTTCAGGACAACCTCATGATGATTAGTGTTATTTTCTTTGGAGACTTGCTTCCTTTTTAATCAAGTAAGTAGTTTTTGTCAAGGCAGAGAGTGACAAATCAGATACTGTCCTTTCTGTACCAGGCTAAACATCCCTAAGATGCTCCTTCTATTGAATCTGTTTCTCCATCATGTAGTTTGCTACAGTTCTGAAGACTCCTTTACTGCAGTTCTTAAACACTGGTGTCCTCTGAAGTAGTCATTGCACAGAACCCTCACACAAGGTAACTTTAAGCACTCTCAACTAATTGTCAGACTGAAAGGAGTTCAGACACTTATCCGGAGTGTTGTGGAGTGCAGCTTTCAAATGAAAATCCTTCTGAAAATGATCACCAGCTGTTTGCAATCTTGAATGTTGTGGTATGTTTCTGGTCATGTTGGAAACATTCAAGACAGTAATGCTTAGTAAAGTAGCTAAATGAGATCAAATGTTTGTGGCTGAGGTAATGTCTACATGTTCTGGAATGTACCATCTGCATCACTGTCCAGAAATGCTGGAAACTGCTGCCCTGTGGATCATCAGTCTCATGCTGTCTGTCTTCAACATTACAAATCTACAAGTACCTTCATCTGCTTTGAAATTGGAACGGCAAATAGTGTATGAAAAGATCATCCTTACTTGATATTTGTCCTGGGAGGACCTTTGTAAAATAAAACTTCAGGTGCTACTATGTATAGTTCCAGTTCTGTACTGGTCTAGCTAGGTTCAACCACAATATGATACGAAAGATGTGGAAGATGATCGTGAAGTGGTCTCTCGTCCTCATCTTCAGAAAGCCTTCTGGACAATAAGTACTGCTTGTACCTCAAAAAGACTCTGCGTTCTAGATCTGAGGAGGAGTGATGTTTGAGGTGTGCCGAGGGAAGAGATCATTGTGGTAAATCAGAGCTTGGAGTTTTTCCGTCTGTTTGGAAATGATGGATTGGAGTGCTCACAAGAATTTCAGGCTAAGCAGCAGTAGAAGCACCGTGCAGAAAATAGTTCAAGCATCCTGTAAGGAGTTATTTGACCTGTCTAGCCTAGGAGGAAGAGTTCTGCATTGCCAGTGTGGTGCTTGTTCTGACATTCCAAAGGAATTCAAAGTGACAGCCGGAAGATGATGCTAACATAAGACTCACCAAGAGTGTATTTGCACTTGATTTCTTCTTACTTTGCAAATGATCAAGTGTATATCCAATGTTTTGCCCCTTTCTGGGTGGGGGGGAAAAGAAGGGAGTTAATTGTATTTAATTCTGTAATGGGACAAGCTTAGACTAGTCTAAGCTTACTTGTTGAAGATTAATTCCAGTCCTGCAGAAAGAGGTCAGGAGATAATGATTTTGGAGTGGGGGTGAAATTTTTCGCGTAAATTACTCTGTCTGCAGAATTGGATCAATGTTAGTTTGTCTGGGCAGCGCAGAAGAAATGTTTATCATAACAAATTACTAGGTTGCTTTAAGAAGAACCTTAATACGTGGTAGTCCAAGTCTACATCCTGATGTCATGAAATGCACGTGCTTATCTGGACGCAAGTGCGAATACTCCAAGCCTGTTAACGGTCATTCTGTGCAGTAGGCTCTTCTCTTGAGCTTTTGATTTTAAGTCCTGAGACAAAATGGATAATTAAAGAGAGGATATGACCTTGGAGGAAACATCCAGGACAAGCCAAAGATTTAATTCCATTGTAGACCTGCCAAGTCAGCTGGACTGTTCAGAGGTTGGAAGCAAATACTACAATCCAAATGACAGCCTAAACTGTGCTTGGCGCTGCAGAAGATTGTCTTCCTCTGATCAACAAAGTGCTTCTGGTTCTTCTCATGAAGGAGATGACACATGTGGAAGCTCAGACTGATAAAATATTACCTTCAGTTCTTGAATTATATATGGTCAAAGGAAGCCCACTTGATGTGCCATCAGGGAATATCCAGAAATGGTGGAGTCACTGCAGCATCAACTATAAAATGATCTGTTGGAGAGGAAAGCCTTATGTGGTCTTAGGTTGCAGTTTTATGCAAATTTCTTCAAAATATTTGATTTCTGCCCCACTTGCAAAACTTTCCAAATTACATCCATCCTCCCTGTGGAATAGTTTGCTGGCCAGTTCTCCAATTCTGCTTGTTTAAGGTTCCCTGGCTCACCTTAGAAAATTACAGATTGTTCATTCCACACATAGGAGTTTTTATAATTGCCAATCTATTATTATCCCTAAATGAGTTGTATCTTAAATTACTTCCTTGCTTTTTAGCACCAAGGTGACTCCACTTCATGGTGCCCATATACTAAAAATGCCACTGTAACACTCTGAATCAAGGTTATAAACACCAACTAATGAGTGTTCATGTTGATAGCTGGTACTTTGGGCTCATTGAAAAAATTCCTATTCTGTCTTGTGTAAGCTTTATCTGTTCAGTGGGATGAGACCTTTCTTCTTTGAGCTAAGAACTTATAAAATGAAGTTGTCCCCTTTGCTTTAAATTAGGACAGACTTCGACAAATATTTTGTGGTTAACAAAAAAAATTTTTTGCCATAACGAAAGGTCTTTTTGGGCCTTAGGCATAACTTTTTAAGACTGCTGACGTAGAGCAGTTTCAAAAGAAACTTACCTTTTGCCTAGGTAAGGCAGAAGAAAATAGGAGGAGAAACGATAAGGAAAACTACCTCCTACATTAAAAAAGGAAAGAACATGGACCTAATGTCTGGGTTTCCAGAACCCATACTAGCAGAAGGGAGTGGTGTTTGGTTTCCAGACTTAAAACGGGCCGTCAATAAACTGTCATGAAGTTGAGGACAGCAGTGGTCATGATGGCAAAACTTAAGGCTTCTAGCCCACTGTTCCTGTTTTGAGGATGACTGAGACAGACTGATGATGATGATGGGAAAATAATACTACACAAACTAAGAAGTTCCAGTGATTAGAGGTGCTAATGCTCTCTCCTGGCATGTTTCAGTTTCTCATGCCAAAAGGCTTTTTGAGAAACCCTCCATAAGTAAAATATTTTTAAGCAAAAGCCAAGACCAATATGATTTTGCTAGTATGTTTTTTCCTGACAGTGGATAAAATTGGACCTCTGAATGTACAGATAGCTGGACCTACTGTCTGAAAAAAATCTATATTTGTTGGCAGAATACATAAGTTACTAAAGTGGATGATTTCAGAGGGCTAAATTTCCCTGGAGAACAAAAAAGATGCAGTATCTTGGTAAAAAGCTATCAGCCATTTGGAGTAAGACATTATTAGCAGTCATATTCTTGTTCATTTATTGCAGCAAAGAAGTGCAATAAAGACTTCCTGCCTGTAGAATTCATTAGTTGTCATAGCAGAGTTAAAAAAAAACTTAATTACTAAAAAAAAGGCAAATAAACTACATTTGTCATGATAGGTGTGCAGTAACCGAACTTCAGCAGAGCTTGTGATCTTGGCTCTGCTATAATCACCAAACGTGGTGTCTGAAAGATTATACTGGAATGTAATTAATTCAATTGAGTTACTCAATGTGTCTTACCACCTGCTCATGTTTGAGGTGTAATAGTTGGCTGCAGAGTTCCGGTTATTGCAGTTCTATATTCTGGAAAAAGCTTCCACTTTGTCCACAAAAATCCCAACCACCCCACACAACAAAACAAAAAACCAAACACCACAAAAACCACCAAACCACAAAGCACCTCCACTCTGGAAAAGCAAGTAATAGAGTAAATTGTGACAGTCAACCTCTTTTGAAAATCCAGCTTGAAATGGTAGAAAAGAGGGGTGAATTATACTCAGTCTGCTTTGTACATGCTGAAAATACTTCTAAATGCTTCAGTGATCACCGTTTTATCAGGACATCAAGAAAATTTACTAAACGGCCTCCCCATTGCCAGAAATACCAACTGAAGCTAAGATACCTTCAGCTTAATCCTGTGTAACTACTGGTGCAGTCCTAGTTTGCTACAAAAGTCCGTGGCAATTGAAAATAAATTGGAGATCATAAAACATGTTTCGTTTACAGAATAAATGACATGGGGCTGCCGTAATCATTGGACACTTGTGTTTTTACTGAAAGTCCTTTCTGATGCTGCTCTGTCTTTTTTTGTTTTTTCATCAATACCACAAGACTGAAGTACGGTAGAAATTAGGCCCAACGTGCTGCTGAGTACATGGGGACTAATACTGAAGACTGAAATCTGTTCTAGAGTTGCTCTAACATTATAAAACGGAAGCCCGCTAATAGTGAAGCAAGAGGGGCTTAATTTAAGAAATACAAACATGATTGAGCAGTAAATAAAGCAGCTTCTTCTTTAGTCATTAGATGGGAAAGCAATTAAAGTGGAACAAGCAACCAAGCCATCCTTTGAAAGTGGTGGTAGGCGTGGGCCGCCACCCCCTCCACGAAGCAGAGGTCCTCCCAGGGGCCTTAGAGGTGGAAGAGGCGGAAGTGGCGCGAGAGGACCACCTTCAAGAGGGAGTCACTTGGGTATGTATTTACCTCTCTCATTATATACTCGGACAACATACAAGACAATCCCATTGGAAGATGACAATAATCCTACTGGAAAAAAGTCAAACAGCCGAATAGTGCACTCCTTGTTCTTTATTAAAATGATGAAATATGATCTCGGCAGTTTAGTCACATTTTTGATTAGGCAAGTACACCTTAAGAAAAGGCTTTCAAATATGAAGATTCCCTTCTACAACTAACACTCCACTTGACTTTTGGCTATGAAAGAAAAGCAAAACTCCTGCCCTTCACGTGAGAAAGCAAACTTTCTGGTATTCGAGTTGAAAAAGTGATTCTCTTCCACCAGGGAAAGGGAACTGCCTTTCATTCTTACTAGCAATAGGTCTGAACTTATCAGATGCTAGGACTGATTCTTCCAGATCCTAGTGGGAGTTAGGGGAGCTAAGCCTTGTTTGTGGTTATAAAATAGTAGTGTGTTGAGTTGAAGCTTTCTGAAGTGGAAGGATAGTATGTTACTTGATACTGGATATTCTTTAAGACATAGCTATTTATTCAGAGACTTTTCAGTATCAAAACTGTAACTGAAAAAAACCAAGCAGCACCTGAGGTATAACAGTAAAAGTTGTAGTGCAGGAAAAAAACCCTGGAAACAGTGAAAGCTCCTGTCTTGAAGAGTCTGCGTAGTAGGTTTTACAGACTCTGTAGTGCCTCTTTTCCCTCTCTATGTAGTATCTTCTCTAGTACATCTTCCCACGTGGCTCTTGTCTTCTAAGACCAGTAACTTGCTGAGCATTTAAGCTGTGACTGATTACAGATATCAGCTGTCTTTCTCCCTGGTCACACCTCGTGGCTTTTGGATAAGTTCTAAAAGACAGTTCTTGACAGGAATTTAGGCTGTGGAAAGTTAACTTGGTGGGCTTTCAGTTCTGCCAGTAGCATTTAGTAGTGGCCAAAACACAAGAGAATGCTCTGAGCTCTCAATTTAGTGGTAATAACAGCACCTAGGTTATTGTAGTTCAGACTTTAGGGGCATACATGTGAATAGCACAGAAATAACAAGTTGGTTCGTGGCTTATCCTTCTAGGGTCTTCTCGGGGGCCGCTTCCCATGAAGAGAGGTCCACCTCCACGAAGTGGAGGCCCCCCACCTAAAAGATCCGCACCTTCTGGCCCAGTGCGTAGCAGTAGTATGGGAGGAAGAGGTAAGGACTTCCTTTATTCTTTTGTTGCTTAGTGTCAGCGGTAGCACCTTAGTCTTTCTTCAGGAACTGTTGCAAATTGTTGATTCTAACTTAAATCTGCTGTGGAATAGTGTATTGTTTTTCTAATCTATTAATTCTCTTCATACCAACGTAATTTTGTAGCTGTTAGGAACAATTCAGTAGTGGTGTGATGGGTATGTTCCTTCTAGTGCTGCTTTAAAACTGTACAAGCAGAAATGTATTAAAAAGGATAGGTTACAGAGATATTTCTAAATCACTGTAAACAGTCTGCTAATACTTACCTGCCTTGAGGAGTCTTCTGTGTGGCTGAATGCTAATTTAAGTTATATGTGGACTGTTTTTCTTAAGCTCCTGTGTCACGTGGAAGAGACAGTTATGGTGGTCCTCCACGCAGAGAGCCAATGCCATCACGAAGAGATGTCTACATGTCTCCAAGAGATGACGGCTATAGTACTAAAGACGGGTAAATTCTTTTACTAATGTAGTTTGCCTTTTTTTGTTGTTGTTCAGAGAAGGATTTTGATCACCGGTCTTTTGAGGTGTGACATGACTAACATCTCAATTCTTGTTCTTTTTAGTTACTCAAGCAGAGACTATCCCAGTTCCAGGGATACCCGGGACTATGCTCCACCTCCACGAGACTATGCGTATCGTGACTATGGTCATTCCAGTTCACGGGATGAATACCCCTCTAGGGGATATAGGTACCTACTGTTGGATTTTTTTCACCCTGTCATTTTATTCTTGCTGCGTTTTCACTGATTTGTACTAAGTCTTAGTAGTCTTTCCTCCTATAGTGATCGTGATGGATACGGTGGTGGACGTGACAGAGATTACTCCGATCATCCCAGTGGAGGCTCCTACAGAGATTCATACGAGAGTTACGGTAAGAGTCCATTTTGAGGATCATGTAATAATCCGTACAGGTATCATAAAAATCTGACTTCTACTAGGTTGCTCATGTTTTAGGGGGAAGTGGCACACTTTTTTCCCCTACAGTGAAAGTGCTGTTGTTGGTTGTCATTTGATCATCTTGTTAAATAAGCTATAAGCTAAAGAAGCAAAGTCTACAGTTCAGAATTGGAACTATCTCTGGAAAATATGACTGAGTTTCTTCTCTAAAATAACAAGCTGTTCTGGAATACCCAGTAAAGAGACTGCCTGAATAAACACCGTCTTCATTCCTTCAGAGTCTTTAAATCCACTCACTGCCTGATAGGCAATCCCCACTTTAAATACCATTTATGTGGCAGATTATATTAAGAACATCTCAATACATACAAAAGAGTAGCAGTAAACATTTAAATACAGCAATTCTGTAAATTCAGGTTGAAATTGTTATATATAACTTATGGTGTTGCCATATTACCTGACCATTGACCCTGCAGGTAACTCACGTAGTGCTCCACCTGCACGAGGGCCCCCGCCATCTTATGGTGGAAGCAGTCGATATGATGATTACGGCAGCACACGAGATGGATATGGAAGCCGAGAAAGTTACTCAAGCAGCAGAAGTGATGTCTACTCAAGTGGCCGTGATCGTGTTGGAAGACAAGACAGGGGTCTTCCCCCATCCATGGAAAGGGGCTATCCACCTCCTCGTGATTCTTACAGTAGTTCAAGCCGCGGAGCGCCCAGAGGTGGTGGCCGTGGTGGAAGCAGATCCGATAGGGGTGGAGGCAGAAGCAGATACTAAAAACACTCTTAAACTTTTGGACCAAGACACATTATTTCTCAAACAAATGAAAAGTGGAAGTTGTTCTATCTTTACTACCAGAGGACTACTAAAGGAAAAGTTGTTTTTACCTTTTTTTATTGTTGCCTGTTAAGTTTACCCCTCCATGACTTCTATGCTTTTGTGAGGAAAAGTTAAACCAATGTTTAGTTTCATTTCAAAATTGTTAACATTTCTTTCAAAAAGCAGATGTTAAATGTATAAAACTTGAGCTGTGTACTAGTGTTGTAATTTTCAAAGTAAAGTTTCCCTGAAATGCCACACTTCCCATCTGATTTTCCTCATGAATGGAACAAGCAGTTCTTAAGATCTTCCACACAACATCCAACCATCTGACATGGAGGTGGATTGTTCTACATGTTCAACATCTCATTCTTAAAAAGTATTGCTTGTGATTTGGAGGGGGGTGGGGATATTCCACACAGTTCAATTGTGCCTAGAATTTGAAGTCACAGTGTTCCCAGTACAAAATGCCTTCAAATCCTTGTGTAAAGAAAAATAGAGGATATCATTCACTTAACCTGAAAAAGCAAATGGATAATACTATTTCCTGCCTTCCTACTGTTTCATGGGGAGTTTAAAAAGATCTCCCCTCCAAATAAAACATGTATGTGTAAGTCAGCTACAGAATACTGTAAAAAATAAAAAAAAAAATTGACCAATTCCATCAAAGAAGCTGCAAAACGATGCTTACTCATACTGTTTCAAATTTTTGCAACTCTGTAGTGTTTCACTTTTAAAGGAACATCTTTGATTCCAAAGGAGAAAATAAGATAAGCAAAGAAGTCTTTCTCTCCAACTTCTCAAAGGCTTATGGCTTCATAAAAACAAGTGAATCTTTCAGCATTCCACAGCTGATTTAAAGCATCAAATGCCTGTGAAACAGCAAAGATGGTAAGCAAAGCAAACTAGTTTTTCAGTCTAAGTCAAAATTGAACCAAGTTATCTTCCTCTAGTACAGTAAGACAAGCTGCACGTCATGGCAATGGAAGTGCTGTCTAGATTAAAAAAAAAAAAAAAGGTACTCCAATACATTAGAAGTTCTCTAAATTCAACATTTCTTCTTGGATAAAAGCATTTATGGCACCAATGTTGAAACTAAAGACATAATGCAGCTCACTGTAGGCTATTGCCAAGTAGGGCTGGGAGGGGGTATTTTGTGCCCAGTGTCTTTCAGTGAAGATGCTTAAAGAGGCTGCATGTACTATATTGTAACAAAATTAAAGCCTTGTGAAATCAGGAATTGGTTTACATTGACAAATATGAGCTCGGCTATTGAAAGTTTGAAGCAAGCCATTGCAAACTTGACGTTTAGTTGGATGCCTGACTCTGTTTAGTTTGACACTGCGTTACAGGGATACCTAGTACCTGTGGCAGAACCTGTGGCAAATTGCTGTGATGCAGGTAAAGCCATGAAGTTCAAAAGATGCTCTTGAATGTAGTAGACATGAAGACCTCCAACTAAAAAAAAAAAAAACAAACCACAGACCCAAAAGCTTTGTACTACTGTTTAGTCCTCAGTAAGTTTTGTCGTTCAACTTACGGATTTAACGTGGCAGTGCACCATTGAAAAGGAGTGAGAATCCATAAGCCATGCAACCTGTTACTAAGCCATTCCAGACCATTCCAAGCCAGTGAATCCTCCGCCACTTAAAAAGAGAAGTAGTAAAACTTGCAAGAAAATAATCTGCAAACCCAAGCTTGTGACTTTTGAAATGAGGGGGAAGCGCTATAGGTGGATGTGTGCTGTAAAATGCACTTTACTGAATTTGTTGAATCTTTTGATTGCAGGTTGATCACTTTCAGAAGATGTCTCTCAAGTAGTGCTGGTTTATCTGTGTTGATGGCAGAGATGAGTGGTGCCTGCATCAGTACACAAGGTAAATGTTACACTAGTGTGGTATCTGGAAGGAATATTTCTGGTGGTTCTGTTGATAGATTTGGATGGACATTCTTCATGGCTAAATAATACTTTAAACTTCCTGTTTTAATTTTGGAGGAGGAGATTCAATTAGGTTGTTTAAGCCTACCACGTTAGGAATGACAGTGAGAGACTTCTCATCTGCAGAAGTTGGTCCAATTTTGGTACAGCTGAATATAAAATAGATTATAAATGCACTTTAAATCATGTTGCAGAGTACTTCGTCTGGGAATCTTTGTAAGACCAGACCATAAAAATCTGAATTGCAATAATAAATGTCAGTAAAGACGTTATCAGTCTTGTTAAATGTGCAGAACATGCAATTCAATTATTATACTGACTATAATCTTTCATTAGCAATTAATCTCTGCAGAGGTCCTTGGATTAAATTGCAGGCTTCCAGGCATCTCCAGGAAGGTTTCCAACTTCGTAGGTCAGCTGTGTTCCATGACTTTGATGCCTACCCTGTTAAAATGATTTTTCAAGGTAGATGTAGGAGCAGCTGTCTTCAGACTTCATGTGGAAGAGTGACTGTCTGTTCTGTTTCTCTGATAACTCACCAGGAAAAAAAGAAAATGGTAGTGGTTGTCACTCTCATACAGCTTTTTGGAAAACTTTTCTACTAAATAATTGTTACTAGGGGAAGAAAAGGCAGTAACTTGATGTGTGCAAGAACTGTTGAAATCTAGTGTAGAGTTGAGGATAAGGACAGATCCCTTTTCCAAGGGAAGTATTTCTGTAAGAAGCGTACTTATTGTGTAATTTTAAAAATAGTGTTTGAAGTAACCTGTAAGAACATTTCTTCTGTTAACAGTTTCACTGTTAGTTTCAAATACTACTTTTGAGAACCCACTTTGAAATAGTGGAAAGAAAAGTGGAGTTGGTACAGGGTGGTTCATTTGACACGTCACCGATTTCAGGGAATTTCTGTCTTGCCTTGAAGGATAGGTGCGGTTGGGGACTGCGTGATGTCTGTGCTCTGAGTTGGCTCACAGCCTGTTCTGTCTGGAGCCTCTGTCACAGCAGCTAAATAGCTGCGCAGTGCCCTTGTCAGAAAGTGCTAGTAATGTTTTACAAATACTCTGAAAAATTGCTGCTGTTAACTTCATCAAGAAGCAAAATTACACCTATTTCAGATACTGGATTGTGTTTCATAACAAATACAGAAGCATCATGAGTATTTTATGTTTTGAGTCAAAGGAAGCATCTAGTTAAATAGAAGTTGCTACCTGACCAACTTCTTATTTTTCTGTCACTTGATAAAATTTCAACCAGCAAAAAGTTCTTTATCTTCATGTTCCTCTTAAGCGTGACTGTGGAAATATTTAAATCACAAATGCTGCTGGAAAGGACACAGTTCGAACTATGGGTGTCTCCTTAAAGATTAAAAAACCTAACTTCTTTTAATTCAAAAATCACATTTCATTCAAAAATTACTCGTGTCAGTAGTATGGCACCGAAGTGGGTTAGAGGAATAAGTCTAAAAGTAAGGTCCCTCCCCCCGACCCTGCAAAAAATTACCAGGAGTCAGTTTTTAAACGTGTAGTTTGAGGCTGATGCAGATCATGAGTCCTCTGATAAAGAGATGGAACGCTGTCTTCAACGTGCAGCATTCCGGGTGGCTTGAAAAGGTTTTGTCAAATCATTCTGTAGGTTGTGTCAGAACGTTTTACCTTTTTTTCTGTGTGTGCTTGAGTTCTCTGTATTAGCTGGGAAGCTGAAAGTTAATTGTCCTTGGCAAGTTAAAAAGCTGCTCTTTCAGAAAATTGAAGTGTTCAATTCACTAGATTTGTTCTGTCACCCGCTGGTGGTAGTGGCTGTGTTGTAATTAATAAATATACTGAAGATCAAGGCACGCCTTCGCAGCCTTCTCTGCAGCTCACAGACATTTCTGAATTCTTTACAGGAATCGTGCCAATGTTAGTTCAGGGAGCAGCAAATAGAACTTAACTCACGGCAGGAAAGGTAATACTAACTCTGTGAAAATAAAGATGTAATTCTACGGATTCAGCAAGCTGTTGACATTGTCTTGATCACAGGCTTAATTTAATTTCTAGCACATCCTTATTTACAGATCAGCGCTGGTGTGTATACCAGTTTATTACAGGACTCCTTAGTATCAAGCTGAGATGCTCAAGAGCTAGTGGGATTTCATGGTAGGCAGAGTTTGGAGGGGGAACACGCAGAGGAATTAGAGACTTGGTACCTGCGCTGGAGACAGCGTTGTACAAGAAGTGTTGTTAGTACAAGCGGTCCTCAGGTCGTTCTGATTATTGTAGTTAGTTACTGATGTATTTTCATACTGTTGGACAAACTGAATATAACCCAAACATAGGTGTTGTCTGTATAACAACAATCAGCCCAAAGATGATTTGGCTTTTGGGTCTGTTTCTGAGAGTGTACTAACTCGCATTTCCTTTTTTCAGGCACGGTGACCGGAAGGCGGCAGCGCAGCAGTGGACGTGCGTTGGGAAAACTAAAGCATAGCAAAACACAGCTGATAAACAAACCTTGGCTTCCTAGTGTGGTGTTAACCCGCCATTTGTTTCAGAGGGTTGTGTTACCACTCATGAGTTGCCTTTGAAAGTAGCACTGCTAATCTTGTGGATATAAAAAAAATCTCAGGTGGAAGTCAATTGTTGTCTGCCACAGCCAACATCTTCCAAGAGTCAAGAGTGAGCCTTTTCTTAGTGTACATGCAGCGGTAGATTCTGCAGCAGAAAACCATTCTGGAGGTGCCCTTTACGTAAAGTGCTCTCCATTTATGCTGAAAAAAAGAGCAAGTTAAATAAAGGAGAATTTTAGTCCTCTAAAGTGCAAAGGGCTAAATTGTTACATACTCCTCTTCCTCACCAAGAAACAATGAAAGGTTTTATGATAATATTAACAGCTTTAGAATGGTCCAGGCCTTCTGGATGAGAGGAAGTGTTGATGTACTGAGACAATACTAGTGGTGAATCCCCAGAATAATTAGTGGGTTTGTATGTACTAGTTGCTTGCAAAAGCACTGCATCTCTTGAAAGAAGATGCTTTCTTCAAAACTTTGCCTTGTTTTTGATGCATTTTTATCTTGTGTATATGTTGCTGTGCCAGTGTATGTGAGAGAAGGTCTCAGGCACCAGCATCTCATACTAACTTCAGGTTGACTAAAGTACTTAGGCACAGCTCATGGAGTTTAGGCTGACTTCTGCTCTGGTAGACATAAACTGATCTTGTTTAAACAACACTCAGTTTATAATGAGTAGCTAAAGAACAAAAAGGTCTAGGGATTTAAACTGCCGTTGATTTTGGCGTAAGAATATCACTTTAAACTTGAGTTATGGACTGCAGATGGTCAGAGTGAGTCTGCCAGTCTGTAGTGGATGGGGAGAATTGCAGTATTCCCAAGACTAATAAATCTACTGTTAAATAAAAGCATTATGGGTTTTGTTGTTTGATTTTTTTTGTTAAAACACCTGTTACTTAGGGGCGCTTTCATGGTGGAAAAGATGACTGGTGTTACGTACTGATGGAGGTTTATTGTTACAAAGTGATCTCAAGAGTCTTGTCTCCTGCGGGAAAGAAGAATATGCCATAATAACAAGAGACTAATTTTTCAGCAGAAACTTAGAATCTGGGTACTCCTGTTTGGGCTAAACCAAATCATCCTGAGTAAAATGTAGTGCCAACATATCAGCCATCATATGATACCTTCCTAATGGCAGTAAATGATAAATAATGCTGAATGATGAGAATGTGCCACCAATATACGTTAGCTCGTGCTGACTCAAACTTTGGTGAAAGTCACTAGTTTAAGGCAGCAGTAGGTCCTCCAGAAGCAGAACACTCCAGTCCTTGTATTGGGCATTTTCCCTCTGCTGTGAAAAAGAGCAAATTACATAAACAGAGTGACTCTGAGAATTGCTCCAGAACGTTCTCTGAACATCTGAATGCTAGTCTGAACTTGGTCCTGTTACGTGTTGTTACTGGTAGATATGTTACTAGTCCTTTGATAATTGGGTATGGACCACTGCCCCCCCTTTTTAAATTTTTTAAAGTAATAACTGTGCTATATAGTCATCACTGGTGTAACTCGGGCTGCAAATAAAAGTGTATTTTTAACTTGGGGTGAAGGTTGATTTTGCAAGAGATGATTGACAATTCATTTGATTTGTCCCTGTCAGCAAATCACCACAGTTGCAAGTCTTTCCCGAAGACCAGACCCGAAACTGTTCTGTGCTTGGTGGCTATGCCTTCATCCCTGGGTTTGCCACAGAAAATGTTAGTGCGGGGCTGGGTGAACAAGCTGGAACATTTTTACTTGGGTCCCTTCTGAAAGACGCGGGGTTGGCCTTGAGGTGGCTAATCAGAAATGTCTTAAATTTCTGGGCTTTCTAAATCATGAGTATGTCTCCAGGTCTTTCAAGCTGTTGGTAAGCATTAAAGATGTGGCAAGTATTTGCATGTAATTGTAGTTGCAACAATTAACATCTTGGCTGCAACAGCTCCATGTGAAATAGTTGTGAAACTAAACCTGCCCATCTCCACAAAAAAAGGTTTGCTTTAGAGGAGGGAGTGGGTGACACACTCTTCTGTGTTCAGGTTTGTGGCACTGGTCTTTAATGAAGCCAGTGTGTAATTTTCTCCATGTTGAAATCTTCCTCTTGCTCTTTACATCAGAAGCTGGTATGTTCTGATGAGATGACTGAAGTGGTGGACGTCTTCCTTATACAAATAATTGTCCCTGGTAGCGGAATGAGTGTTAGCCATTGTCTACTACAGATGGGGAAAAGAAAAAGCAAGCTACGGAGGGGGAGACTCACTTCTGTGAAATAGTAGTGCTCATGAGAACTGGAAAAGGAAAAAAGAAACCCTAAAGGTCTTGTAATTATTGAAAGGTTTTGCACACGTATGTGTAGTTGTACTTCACCAGATGGCAGTGAGTTCGCTCTCTGGTTTCTGCTGGCTGCAGCTACCTGCTGCTAGTGTTTCCACACCACAGAGAACTGGAGCTCATGGCCATGTCCTCATGAAGGTCAAAAGCCTGTCTAACCCTGAAAGGCCAATTCTGATTTCTTCCTGGTGGCTGTTAAAAGTCATCCTTCCACAGGTCCCAGTACCAGCCATAAGACCTGGAAAACGGAGACACAAAACGACGTGTATTGATTGTATATAAGTTGTTCTGCTGCTGCTGTTCCTCCCTACCCTTAACAATTTCCAGCCTAAGGAGTTGGAGAGTGCTTCTGTCTTGAAAACAGTTGCTTCAACTAACAGGGTTAGGAATTGGCTCAGAATATTGTCACTGAGAAATGCTGGTCTCCAGGATAATGTGTTCCTGTTGTATTGCTTTAACCCATGATGCTCCAGCTTCTCTGGCATCATAAACATAGAATTGCTTCACTTTCCATCTGTTCTGGTGAAAGGACAGTTAAAAAGGGAGAAGAAAATAGCAAGACGACTGGAGTTTTTGGAATTGGTATCATCAGCAGTGGTGGTTGATACTGTCCCAGAGCAGGGTGAGAAACCGATGCTACTCTGTACCATGGCTGCTGAAGAGCTGGTGGAAAGGGATGTTTTAATAGGACAAGTGAAATAGTTGGGAAGTTTCATTCTCAGCATTGGATGACTTAAATTTATGAACTTCTTGAAGTTACCCAGGTGTTTGTTTTGAGTAATTATCATCTTTCAAACAAATTTGGGATTATATGTGCAATTCTTGTATAAAATAGTGGAAAACCAATTTTTTTTTCTTTATAGAGTGCATGATCAGAATTTATTTTCAAAGATTGGATTGTGAAAATAGAAAACTATAAAAGGCAGTTGTAATAACTAGGTTTGACACATACGAGATGTTTATATAAAGGTCATGTGGCATTTTCTTGTAGTCTTAAGCATGAGGTTCAATTTTACTGCTGCCAATACCTCATTATTGACAGCACTGAAGACAAATTTGCATTTATTCTTTGGGCAATAGCCACAAGTTAAGACCAAGTTCTCCAGCTGGTAGAATGCCAGCCACCGTGGGAGGAAGTCACTAGGTAAGATCTTGGTGGAAAAGGTACCCCCTGTAAAATATGATTTACAATAACATTGAAAATGTGTTGTTAAGATCTGCATTCACTGAGGTAACAGAGCGCTAGAAACTCTTTCGTTTTAAAAAGTTACCATAGAGAAACTACTTCTCTTTTTTAAGAGTTGGTGAGCTTCTGTGCTGAGTGAAAAAAAAGTTGTTTCACAGTTGAGCTGTGCTGCAGCAACAGAGGCAGGAAGATGTAATCACGGATGTGGGTTCCAGCAAGCTGCTGCACGGGAGAACCACGCTGGCGGCAGGACTCTCTGCGATGAATCCAGAAGAACAAATCGTAACGTGGCTTATTTCATTAGGAGTTTTGGATTCCCCGAAGAAAACAGTCGACGATCCAGAGGAGTTCCTGAAAACTTCTCTGAAGGATGGAACTGTGCTCTGTAAACTCATCAATCGGCTTCTTCCGGGATCGGCAGAAAAGGTAACTCCTGCGGACGTGCTTTGCGGGGCTGAAGCAGAGCCCTGCTCAGCGCAGTGCTGCCCTGGTCATCCCGAGATGCGGCTCTCTCGTGAGTAGGAGCAGCAAGGAGCGCTAGAGAGAGAAATGGTTTCCATCTCAATTACTAGTCGTATCTAGTTGAGGGGCAAGTGCGATCGTAGCTTCAGTTCTTTGATTTTTGTCTTTGCACCCAGAAAACCCCCCAAAAGTGCAGTTGGCCGAGTTGCGCGTTCCTTGAGCCGCAGGAAATGCCGCACCTACCAGAGGCCAAAACGCCGTGGTTTTGAATAGAAGGATGTGCAGTTTGTCTGTATTTACATAAATATCCTTAATTACAGCTGTAAATCCATCCACTCCTTCAGCACCGTGATTGTAAAATGCTCTGTTAGTCAGGAAATGGGCTGGAGAGGCAGATGTGGTCAGGAGTAAACAAGGAGCCTTGCTGCATGCCGTGGTGAGCTGTCCCCGGGCCAGCGAGTCCAGCGGTACTGAAGCTGGTACTGCCACACGGGTGCCTCCGGTTAGAGTTCCACGAGGCGCGTGGTAAGACAGCCCAAAAGTGTGATAAGCAACTGCAGGAGAAAAAAGGGAAGGAGTCCAATGAGATAGGAAATGGCCATGCAGAAGAGAAGCTGTTTGATTACAAAACCCCAACATGTTCTCCACCCTGTGTAAGAGAAGCCTTTATTATGCAAAAATCGGGGGTCAGTGTGTTCTTAAAGGTTATCAATTTCCCACTGTCACTTGGGCCCCTGTCGTACGTTGACATTCAAAACAAGATGCCGACCATGTCGATGTGTGCATCACTTCCTCCGGTGGCTCGCTCTTCCTGCTTCGACAGCTTGCCTGCCACCCCCGCCCGCCCCCTTAAGAAGCTTCCCTAATCCAGTATAAAACGCACATGTCAATATTCATGCGGGCCTTCTGAACGGGGGCGAGACGGAAGGCAGCGCGGCGATCTCAGCGGATTTTCTTTCTTTAGTATTGCCTGGAGCCTAAAAATGAAGCTGACTGCATCAGTAATATTCAAGAGTTCCTGAAAGGCTGCACGCTCCTCAGAGTGGAGGTAAGTCAACTTGGATCCTTGCTTTCATCGGCGTAACGTGCTTGTTAGTCAGCCTTCTGGAAGGAAGCCAGATACCAGGGGGACAAAATCGATAATATTCCTCATCTTTTATATTAATAACACACATTTGAGCATGGGTAATGTAATACTCTGTCTGGAGAACTTGGAAACGAAGGGTGTTGACTGAGCTTAACAGATTCCTTCTTGTCTTTTGAGACACACCTAAATGGTCAGGTAGAAATAGGTGCAGCAGTACCACAAGGTCTGTCTAAACACAGTGAGGCAGTGTGGACCTGTTTACATTTCTTTTTTTCATTGTTAGAAGGAATTGCAGGTTTTGACCTTGCTTTAATAAGAAATATTGATCCTGAAATACTCTTAATACTGCAGGATTTTCCACCTCCTTGCAACTGTTATGTGAGATTCTGCCAAACACATAATATTAAATTGATTCTTATACCTAAAAATAATCCTAATGAAGATGAAAGACACCTTTTCAGTGTTCCCGATCCTATCTACGTGATGATTCTTATTGTTAAGCCTAGCTCATATTTGCAAGATCAGTCTCAATGAATCACTGAAGAGTTCAGCTGATTTTGCCATCAGATGGTTTGCGACGTGCATATGGAGTTAAAACGTAGAGACTTTCGTATCACACTTAAATTCCTACAGTAAAACATCAACCTGTAATTAAGAGCCATCACTGTCTCGTTTGAAATATAGTCAACAATGTAGAAAAAATAGATTCTGAAGGCAAATTCTGCCAGAAGCAGGGACAGCATCCTTGGGCATTACACAGAACATCCGTGCACCACAGTGAGGAAAGTCCAGCCCATGGTAGTTCTGGTCCTGTGCTTTTCCTTTGAAGGTCTAAACCAGCAAAGAGCTTTTCTTCTCTTCAGAGCGTTTTAGAAACCAACATGGAAATTTGCTCCTTCCAGAACTGTTTCACTAGGCTGTTGTTTCCCAGTAATGCACTTCCCAGAGCCTGCGGCAGCCCAGCTTTAAGAGCAGGGAGATGGATAGAATCGCGGAAGGTCTGTCAGAAATCAGCTGTTGCCAGTCTTCTGGTACTGAGTACGTGATTTCCTCCGGTTTTCAGAGAGTTTATTTTTCTGTTTGAAAACGCATCATAATGGTTGTGGTAGAAAATATTAAAAAATAGGAGTCTTAAACAGCTAAAACACAGGACAGTCCTCAACTGTTGTGCTTTAACATCTCAAGTTTTTAAAGCCAGTTCTGCAACATTGCAGTCACGTTCCACAATTTTCGGATGCTAGGAGCTAGCAATGCTGTATGTCCAGCTCTCGGCGTTGCTCTGATCCTCCCTGTGCCTTTTCTTCCTCAGTTTTCATTTAAGAAAAGGTTTCTGACTTCTTTTTTCTTCTGATTTATAACCCCCTTAATCTTTTAAATATTCTGACTCTTCAGTAACTTCCCTAGTGCTCATGTGGTTGCCCCTGTCTTGGTTGCTGTGAAAGGAGACCTCAAAGCTGAATAAAAGCTCAAATCTCTCAAGCTCTGAAGTCAAAGCCAGAGGAGACATGAAAACCCTCTGCCATCTGTTCCTTCTGAATGCTGCCCTGTTCGGACCTTCATGGCAAAGAGACTCTAAGAAGCATACCTATAGGTGGTCCTCCCTCACCTCTGATGCTTAATTTGCCTTGAGAAGGGCCACTGCTCTTCAGAGGGGGTTTCTCTGCAGCACATTTACTCTGAAAGCAGGTTTGGAGCACAAGAACAAGCAGGTAGCCTTCTGGTTCCAAGATCTGTTGTCAAGGAGGTTGCAGTGATCTGGTGTTATGCCTAAGGAAGATGGATAGAAGATGTGTTCTGCTCCAGTAATCTAGCTGGAGAAAGAAGGAACGTCAGGAAAGCTGACTTAATAGGTTTGAATTCCCTGACTACCATCCTGCTGCTTACTCAGACCTTGGATTTGACAATGAAACCCTAATGGTTCTGTTAAATTCTGCCTGTCTACAAATGCCAGAGAACTCTTGGTCCTTAGATATAAAAAGTAGCCTGGAACTGGATCTGAGCCACTTCTCCTGTCTTGAGACTGACGAGGGCATGTTAAGGTCAGAGATTCTGTTCCTGTTGTAGATGTGAGCAAAAGAGGACGTTCTGAGGACATTCAGAGCTCACAACTTCTTCTCCAGATACTGACTTGCACAAAAGGGCCTCATCCCAGGGAATCTCAAGCATGAAAAACTTCATCCATGACATTAGCATCCCATCCAAGCATCCCATTGTACTTTGTCAAAGCAGTGGCTGCCTTCATTCAGAATGGTTTTGGTTGGAAGAGACCTTTAAGATCATCATGTGCCTCAGCACCACTTCTGTAAGCCTTTTAAATACCTCCAGGGATGGCAACTTCACCGCTTTCCTGGGCAGCCTGTTCCAGTGCTTCACAACCCTTTCTATGAAGACCTTTTTCCTAGTATCCAGCCTAAACCTCCCCTGCAAAACTTGAGGCCATTTGCTCTTATCCTATGCTATGCCTTAAATTTGTTTTTGTCGTAGATGTCTGTACAGCTCTCATTTGAAGCTGAATACATCGCTTCACTGGGTGTTGCTAGCATGCAGGGAAGGTGATTGGTGTGGAAGGTAGGGCTTCCAGCAGCTCTCGATGGAAACCCAAGTCCCACCTTCCACTGAACAGATACTGCTTGCCAATCTATTCCAGAGAGGGCATGCAGACAGGTTACTCCTGCAGAGCTACTCTTGCGCACTTCCCTCCTACCCTTCTTTGTTGTCCTGGTAACTCAATCTTAGGAAGTGGAAGAAAGACACAGTGAGGCAAACAGCGCCTTCTCTTGTTTTACAGCAACAGTGAAGCATCTGGACGTAGTGGAAGGGGGCGGGAGGGAGAAGGACACTGTGACTTTCCTGCTGTGAGGTGGCTCCGTTAAGTTGCAGCAGCTCTACAGGCTGGTGGTGTGAGCGGCAAGAGTCCATCTCATAGCAAGGTATAAATAACCAAACTCTTCCTTGGCTTCAGCCAAGGACTGAAGCATAAAAACATTTGCTGCTTCAAGTGTGTTTGTCCTACAACAGAAGGCAAGCAGAGGAATCAACACCTTCTTCTAAGTGGACAAGTGCTATAATGAGGTGAAGCAATGAGACTGTTTCTAAAATTTTCTGACTGATTTTCAGCGCTAGAATTTGATCCAAGTCGTAAGAATGTCTATCAGCCCAGCTCTGCTGAGGCAGAGGACCAGGGCACCTTTTTGGAGCTTAAGTGTCCTTAGAGGATGATTTTGATGGTTTGGACAAAGGATCAGTGCAGATAACCTGACTGTGCTTCATTCACGCTGTGGCTTCAATCTCTGAGCTGTGCATATGACCCAAAATCTGGTCCAGGAGTCAATGCAATGACAGCTGCATGCAAGCAGGCTGAGGTGGAGAGTGAAAGGCAGGAGGTTCTGTCCTGATGGCCAGATGGTGTCTAGTGTAGAAGACACAGGGAAAAGATCCTGGCCTGCCTTGTTGTCGGGGGCAGAAAAGGGAACTGTTAGTCTCTGCTTTTGGTCTTGACATCACTGTGCATATAACAGCAGCTCAATAGCTAAGCATCATTTACTGCTGAAGAAGCACAAGACCTTCATTCAGCTGCAGCATTTTATTGCTAATAAACCCACAAAAAATCTGGCAAGGGGCCAGGTTTTGTGAGCTAAGAACGGTATCTGCCAGATAAGTGAATAGCTGCATTAAACCTGACTGTCCGGAACGATCACAGAGCATGCAGCGTGTCGTTGCCATCGCGGGCAGAACTGATGCTGCTTCTGCAGTTGGAGGTGCTTGCAACCTTCACCAAACTGTTTGTGCCTGGACTGAGGGCAGGGGAGAGCAGATGAAACGTCTTCACCCTCTGGGCTCCCCATCTGTGTGCTCCCAAAACCTGCTCTGCTCTGGCTTCACTCCAAACCGACGTTACCTTTCCTACCTGGGTAACATCCAAAGCACAAGCATGAGCACTGGGGAAGGGGTATGTCTGAATCCGAAGTGACCAGTGTCCCAGAGACCTCTGGCTCGCAGGTGTGTGGGGTGTCTCTGACACCCCTGTGTCTCTTCATGGGGTTGGGACCTACGGCCAGGCTTCCCCCTGGATGTCAACGCAGCGCTCCAATCCCTTTCCACGCTGCAGCCTGCTGTCCTGCTGAAGTGTCTGGGGATTTTCACGCTCCCGGCAGGAGCGTGTTCCCCGAACAGATGGGCACACACAGCAGAGGTGCCGGGCTCACTGCGGTGAGGATATGCTGTCTCTGAGAATTCACTGCCTCAACTGAACTGTGCCTCATCCACAGGCCCTTCTGCAGCATTTCTTTTCTCAGTGCTGCAAAACGTCTCTGACTACCAGCCTGGATCTTCCTTTCTTTTCCTATCATTTTCCCATCATTTTTCCTGTCTTTTTTCCTCTCTCCTTTTTTTCCCCTTTTTGTTTCCTTTCCTTTCACCCCTCTTTCCTAATTTACTTTTCCTCTTCCCTCTTCCTTCCCTCTTCCCTCTTCCCTTCCCTGCTTTACTTTTTCCCTTTCCCTCCCTTTTCCTTTCCCTTCCCTTTCCCCTTCCCCTGGCCTTTCTCCCCTGTTCCATCTCCCTTTCCCCCTTGCCATCCCTTTCCCCCCTCCCTCCCTCTCCCCCCACCCCGGGCCACCCCGCGCCTCCCTCCCGCGGCCGGCGGAGGGAGCTGCGGCCGCACGGCCCGACCGCGTCCCGCAGCGAGCGGCGGCGGCGGGGCGGAGCGGGGCGGCGGCGCTGCCTGTCACTTCCCTTTCCCCTTCCCTTCGCTTCCCCGCGCCGCGATCCGGCTCCGGGTCAGAGCCGCAGCGGCCGGCCCGCGTCCCGCAGCACCGCCCGCCGCTGCCGCCATGCCCCGGGGCTGCGCGCCCGCCCACTCGCCACCGTGAGTACCGAGCGACCGCGCCGCCGCCACCGGGTGGGCCCCGCCGCTCGCCGCCGTCCCCATCCTCCGGCAGCCCCGCCGGTGTCTCCGCGTGGTCCCCGCGGGTGTCCCCAGCCGGTCCGCTGGGGTGTCGCCAGGCAGCTCCCACCGGGCAGCTCCCACCGGAGTTACCCCCACCGGGCAGCTCCCACCGGAGTTACCCCCACCGGGCAGCTCCCACCGGAGTTACCCCCACCGGGCAGCTCCCACCGGAGTTAGCCCCACCGGGCAGCTCCCACCGGGTGTTAGCCCCACCGGGCAGCTCCCACGGGTGTTACCCCCACCGGGCAGCTCCCACCGGAGTTACCCCCACCGGGCAGCTCCCACGGGTGTCCCCGCTGAGCTTGCCAGAGGCGGAGCGCGGCTCGCCGCTGCCCAGAGAGCAAAGCTGCTGTGGGGGTTGGCTGGGGCAGCGAGAGCATCGCGGCACCGAAGATGAGGGGCCGGGCACCGGCGCGGCTGGCAGCGCTCCGGCCGCCGGCGGCGGAGGGCCGGCTCTGCGGCTGGGAAACTGCTCCCCAGCGCCGGCCTGTCTCTGTCTCGCCGGTTTTCGCAGCGCCGGCCGAGTCTGGCCGCTCCCGCTGAAGGCAGAGGCTCGCCTGGCAGGGAGCAGCCGGGGTTAGCGAGCGCCCGGAACGCCGGCACCGCTGGCAGCCGGGGCGGGCGTGGGACCATTGGCTCCAGCCCTGGTCCTCGGGTTTGGACGAAGGGTCGCGGTCGCGCCGAGCTTTGGGCTTTGCAGCCAGTCTGAGGTTTGCCGGGGTTTTGTCTGACTGTGGAAATAGTTCGTGCGCATAAAACAGCTCGGGCTTGAAACAGAGCTCGACTTGCCCGAACTTTTCTGCACCTTCCATCCCGGTACTGGCGTTTTGGGTGCTGCTGGTTTGCTAGATGCGCCTTCTCGAAAAGCCGGGTGCTCTCCCGTTCCCTGCCCTGCCAGCACCGGCCCCTCCTCACCTTCTCGCTGGCTGTCGGAGGAGGGTGGCGGTGCAGCAGTGCAGGTTTTCTCTCTCCCGGTGTGGTGCCTGACGGAGCAGCCGGAGTGTTTCTCCAAGGGGAGCTGCAGTCTGTGATTCTGAAAGTCGGGAAAGCATTGTCATGGAGATCCTCAGATGACGGCCATAGATTTAAGCGGGGTTTTACTCACGTCCACCAGATCTTCTATGAGCTAAAAGCAAAGAAGCCTTTCCTCCCTCTGTTTCTTCTAGCCTTGCAGCTTGTCTTTTAGTTAGGAATGGAATTATAGATGGATTGTGCTAGAAAAAGTAACTTCTAGCTCATGAATGAGAACTTTTCTGTATGATGCATTTATTCTGGAACAAGCTGCAGAGCATGTTTACATTACAGTAGCTGATCCAGAAGAGTTTTCCACAAAGCCATTGTTCCACAGTAGCTCTTCCAGACAATTTCTCCACAAAGAGAAAAGTTTTAACTTGCTTTTGTGCTAGAATTTTTTGCATAACCCTTCCGCCACTGTTTTCCTGTGGACTTTGTCAGTCTGATGGCTCTGAGCTTACAGCGTTTTTCTGTGCATTGAAGGATCAGGGATGTATTGTACCACTTTGGTCCTTTTAAAAAAAAAAAAAAAAGAAAAAAGATGCCATTCATTCAAGGCAGAACTTGTTTTTCTGGACTTCCTGAAGTGGAAGAAAAAGAGCATGACTGAGAAAATGACACACCAGAGAGATGCTCGCAAACATCCTCGCTGTTTACTTTTCTCTCCTGCTTGGCAGGAGGGTGAAGGCGTGTTACTGTAACCTTGCATCCTGCAGTGGCTGCCAACCGGGTCAGTGCCCGCCCGGGCTCTCCGTTACCGTCTCCCTTTCCACGGAGACACTAACGTTGCTGCTGGGGGCTGGAGGCGATGCTCAGATAGCACTGGCCACAACTGCCAGGCAGGAAATGAGTTCATGCACCAGCTGGCAGAGGGGATGGGGTCTGCATGGACCAAAGGAGCAAACTCAAGTGAGTGTGGGCAATAGATCAGTTTGGAAACAGCCCAAGGGAGGTGGGGATGCTCCCAAGATGTGCAGAGCGGTGAGTGCGATTGGAGCTGCTGATTTTAATATTGGTGATGATGGCAGGCTGCTCCCCCTCTAAATTTCTTGAGGGTAAAGCCTTTCTCCCAGTAATCAATGGCTGAGTCAATTTTTAAATACGTTCTCAACAAAAAGCAGCCTTTATACTGCCTGTGTTGGACTTTGTTGCTGCACCGAAGCGTCTGTCGAGAGGAAGAGATGCCACGAGCCAGTCCCCTTCCTATTTCAAATATGCCAAGTGTCCTCCAGGAGCTGTATGTGGAAAGCAAGAAGGGGCCGTTTTAAAGGGCAGCACTACCCTAAAGGTAATTAAGGCTCGTATCCTTGTTCGGCAGGATACACTCTTCAGTGCATTGGAGGTGTTTGTAAGTACGTGGTGTCTGCCAGGAGAGCTTTGAAAGCATCATCCCTGTTCACCGGATTTGCCAATCTGTGGTCTCCATCTGCAAGACAACATGTATTTGGAGATTAGCAGATGGTGCCTTGGTGCTACCAATAATGGGGACTTTTTGTATCGCTTTGCTTCCATAGTGATAGGGTTTGTACAGTCCGTATGAACTTGAGGGCATGTCTCGGCTGTTAGAGGGGATTGCGGTGTTTTGGATTCTCAGGTCACTCCGCATTGTGCTGGTGGTGATTTCTGAGGAGCTGGCTGAACAAGTTTACCAGGCAGAGAAAATAAGCCCTTGCTGACTCTGTGTATCTGTTTAGTCGTTGAGGCTTAGCGACACAGAATTCTCTGGAGTGGAATTTTTGCACATGAAATAACTGGTTTTGGCTTCCTGTAAAAAATGTAGATGTATTATATATGCCATATTGCAATAGCAGAAAATTCTGTGTGTTTGTTTCTTCTGCCGTGGAAAATATGTGTGTGTGTGTGTATATACACATATATATGTACAGCCTCAATCTCTTCAGCTTTCGATAACAAAAATAGCAGCAAAATCTTTCCTTCCCTCGAGGCAAGCAATAACCTTCTCTGTGATTTTCAGAGGAGTCCCTGCTCTGCAGACAGCACCGATTTCTTCCTTCCCTTGTCCCCAGCGTGATGCTCCAAATGCTGCCAGGTCCCCCTGCCCTTCCCACGCCGCCTCTCACTGTCGCCCCAGGAATTCACTCGCTCTAAAGGAAATGGGACTTGTCAGCCCTGAATGAACACCCTTCCTCTGCAGAAACATACGGGCTACTTAGTCCTCGCTGTCACCCTCTGCGTGGGCTGCTCAGGCGGACGGAGTAGGATGTTTCGGTCTCAAGTGACCAAGTTCCTCTTTCGCAGGTGTTTGATCCACATGATTTGTACAGCAGCGAACAGTTCTCCAAGGTCCTGAGTACGTTAACAGCTGTAAATAAAGCTACTGAAGGTAAGAAAAAGGTGGTTTTTCTGTCATCTTTTCAAGTTCTGTCTCAGCTGTATGCTAGTGTGGGGTGGGTTTTTTGGTAGTTCCTGGTTTATGGTGATTTCTGGAGGCTTGTCAAATTGTGCTGCCAGTGCTGATGCCTGATGCTGGGCAGTGGGATCGACATTTCATGCTTCTACCAACTCAGTGTGCCATTTCAGAGTTGCTGTGTGCACTTCGCAGAGGTAGATTATTGCTTTACACTAAGGGACTGCTGCTCACTTTTGTCGGTATTAAGTGATCTCAAATTAGGTCATCGAAAAGGAGCCTCAATGTAAATGATCTTGCACCTCCCCAAATGCAAATATCAGATTTTTAAATAGTGCATTTTAAAGCCGAAGAGAAGAACGGATCCATCTGCGTAATATCTTTACTGAATGCCAAAACAATTGTCGTTGACAGATGCTCAGTCAATCGTACTGATATTTCTCTCTTTCTTCTCCCCGGGTCCATGGAATAGGCTCCTGGATTTGGGAATCAGGCTGAAGGCTTCTTCTGCCTTGCTGGGTGCAGAGGCAAAGCAAATCAGCGCCTCCTGCTTCCATCCCAAATATGCAGCTGTTCCCCACTGGCTGCTTTAAACTGAAATTCAGTCACATAGGCTGTGACAGGAGAAGTTCAACAGGGAGGATGGTGACAGGGGGGTGAAAGGACCGGAGTCTCTTCTCCGAGGGGATGAGGAGCAGGTCTGCATGGAGCTGGGAAGAGTTTGCAGGGTGAAAGTGTTTGTGACAAGTGGATATGCACAGCGAATCCTGCACACCCACTGAAGTCCAGCACCGGGAGAAGAGCTCCGTTTCCCTGTTGCAGGTGACATATTAGGTGATTAAAAGGAGAAAAATTCAAAACCCAAACCCACAGTTTTCCATTCGTGGAAAGGTTTTTCTGTTGGCTCGCCGTGTTTTCCCTAGATTTGGTTTGCAGTGGTTTTCTTAGTTATTTCACTCCTCTTTCAACGGAGCTTTTGCTTTTGGGTTCTCTTCTGGTTGTGCAGAATCTGCTCTGTGGTTCAATGAAACAACCTCATTGCTGGGACTGGACCCTCTCCTCCTTTTTTCCTCTTTTCTGTTCTGTTCTGGTGCAAGGTTTTATAAAATCATATATATATATAGACTATATTTATATAGTCTCTCTCTATATACCTAATTGATATAATCTATTGCATACATTATCATGTATATTTTATATAAACAGATACATACATAAAATCACATATAATTATAGCAATGATATATATAATATATAATAATAGTAGTATATATATATACTGACACTCAAATGTGTGTGTATATGTGCCTGTAACGCTGCTCTGAAGAAATTCAGGTTCTTAGACTGCGCTGCTCGCTCCCTAGAAGTCGGTGACTGGTATTTCAGCCTCAGCACATCTCCTCACAGCCTCTCACCGCTCCATTGAATGGCAGCACCTCGTGACCCCACATGCAGAGCTCTTGCAGTTCAGTCTGATGGGCGATATAAAATGCAGGTTACCTGGGCTGGGAGCAACCTTTGCAAATGCTGTCATTGTGAGGAACATTATTCTGAAAGCAAAAAGAGTGAAAAACTTTCCTGCCTCTGTGCTTGCCCGTTGCTGGACCAGAGAGCTGTGATGGGGTGAGTGTTGATGGGGCGGTGAGACCGTGGTGCCACTGTCACAGCAGTCCCCTTATTTACAGCCTCAGTTTTATTTTTGCAGCCACCCGTGTCCCAGCTCACCCTCACAGTCACTGGGTGAGGCTCAGGACGGGGCTTTGCTGGGGAATAGTTTCTATCACACATTACCAGCGGGGCTATAGGGTAGCTGAGATCCTCTTGGTTTCATGGCAAACATCTGTTTGAACATATGCTTTCTCTGTTTAAATGTTAAAAAGCGCAATGCCTGTGATATAATTAGCTGCACAGCCAGAAAGCACCCTTGGGAAAAGTACAGGGTAAAATAAATACGTATCTAAAATGTTTGCTTTATGGTGGCTTGGCCAAGTTCCTGGGAACCAGGAGCCTGTGTCCTACAAACCACCACTGCAGATGGTCCACTCTGTCCGTCTTGCCAGAGGCCAAGGGCTGGATGGACCATCAGGACAAGCCTGGTACCAGCTACTGCAGTTCCTGCTTTGGCCAGGGCTCCAAGATGCCTGCGCAGAGCTGCTGCATCCCGACACCCTTGTCGGAGGCAGAGGGAAGTAGGTGACAGCGAAGGGAACGCCGTGGGAATGTGTTTATGAGCATCCATGTGAAGTCCAAATCCTTGTGTCTTTGTGGATCTTGTTATGCAAATAACTAGAGGCTTCATTTGTAGCGGATAAACTCAGAGTTCGGCAGCTGTCCATCAAATAACAGCAATACAGAGCTGGACGCTTTTATCTGAAAGAGAGGGCAGGAGAGGAGAACCAGCTGTGCTGGATCAGGCGAGGCTCATCTGCCAAAAATAGTGTAGGAATGTGAGCAGAAAACCCAGCTATTTTAACCATAGTTTAAGCAACATATGGCAGCAGTGTTCCGTGCTGGACCAGGCATAAAATAGGACGCTGTCATGATGCAATATAAATGATACACTTCCCTGCCAAACTGTCAAAGTCAGTTTTACATTTGTTTCTAGGTTGCTGCAGATATTTATAAAAGCTTTGGAAGATTGGGAGGGGCAGGGAGAAGCATAAAATCTACACTAACCGAGTCATTTCCGTGGGACTGTTGCTGATGGCTTGAATAAGCGGAGAAGTCTGGACTCATGGTTTACGCCCTCTCTGTTTAGAAGGAATCAGGGGAAGAACATCTCATGCTGGCAGCTGGCCACCCTCCCTGGCCTGTGAGTCGCCGGGAGCAGCCGAAACCGCTCCTGCTCAAATATCAGGATGCTTCAGAGAAAAAAACTGCTCTGTATTTGCAAAGTTGGTTTTCCTTGTGGAGGGGGTTTGCTGTGGCTGCAGCCCAGGGAGCTGGGAATTCACCGTGCGGTCCTCAGGCCATTGTGTAACGAGCAGGGCAAGTGGGAAAACTGACTCAGTGACAGCACAGGAGAGTTACCATGAACGTTGCCCATCGCTGGAGCAGGGACCGGGCAGACCGGTGTGTGGGTATGGTATGGACAGGGGTTCGTAAGGCGGTGGCGCCTGGAAGTCATAGTCATGGACCTGATCCCTGTTGTGCAAGGCATTGGAGAAAGATGAAGCGAGTTTATTCTCCAAGAGGTCACAGTTTGTGTTGCTCCAGGTCCAGTCTGAGGATGAGGTGATTTCCTATTGAAGCAAAAGTCCTCAGGGGAGAATAAAAGCCCAGCTGAGTTCCTGTAACTCCCACCAAACTTCCCCTTTGGAATGATTTTTCCATCCATGTTGACATCCAGACTGGAGGAGAGTGGGGGAACAGCAGCCATAGAGCTTGTGTTTTCTGATTCCTGCGCACACTTGGTGCCTCGATCACCCTCTCCTCTCGCAGCACGTTCAAACGTTAACCGGGGGACTTGCACATCCAGCAAAGTGATGCTCACAGACCACAGATTGCTCTTCTCTGTCCTCCTTTGAGGTCCGTGGGCATGCTAGGTTCACACTGCCGGTGGAAAACAGCAGCTCTGGGATACAGAAGTGTTCTTAAATCTGAGAAGCAGCTGCACTGCAAATCTCCAAAGTACTTCACGGTTCACTGAAATGGTAAGGTCTGCCGTTGCTTCATTTGAGCACCACGGCACATAGGAAGGAGATGATCTGAGTGTTGTCCCACAGTGTGGTATGAGCAACAGTAACAGAGAAGTACTGGGAATTACTGGGTGGATTGAATCCCATGTTTTTACATGGGATGCAGAATCCAAGCAGGATTCCAGGTCTGAGTGCTGCCAGGTCCTCGGTGATGAGGCCACGGACTCAATCTCAGCACAGGGCAGTTGTGACCTGGAAACATTTTACCCTCTGACAAGTTTTTTGGTATCAATATAAAAACAAGTCACTAATCGTGAAAAATAGGTACGTCAGAGCAGCAGAGTTAATTCCAGCATCAGGCACGTGGTGGTAGGAACAAACCCAGAGACTGGTTTGCAAAGTGAGGAGCTTTGAGCGTGTGAAGGAGGCAGCTCCAAGAGCTGCTGGGACAGTCTGAGCCTTTCTGTGGGCTGCCAGTCTTGGGGGTGACATCCCCGTTCTTCCTTAGCATGCTCTGAATCCCTGTCTCACATGGTAATGGCAACAGTCCATGAACATAATCAGAATTGTGCTTAGGCTCTTTCAGCTGTATAATGAACCCAGAAGGACTTATCTAAATAGAGAAGCAATTGTCTTGACCAGCTGTTCAGCATTCTTCCCCACTCAGCGGGAAAGCCCACGCTGCAGCTGCAGAGGTGACCTAAGAGTGCTCACTTGTGGGCTAAACTTTGAAACACCTTCAACAGCGCTCACTTGGACCCCAGAAGCATTCCCAGTTGGGTAGCATTGGGCTGAGTATTATTCTGTTTGTCTACAGTTTTAAGGGGGATTTTAAAAAAATGCTGTGCTTGGATGTGTGGCTGCAGAGCTGGCGTAACCTAGGAGGACCTCGGGATGCAATTCAACTTCTTCCATCATGGAAGGGTTAACCCAGCCCAGGAAAACCATCCTCACTGTGGACTAGGAGTACCCACGCTGGAGATGCAATGCACTTGCTGTCTTGCTCTGGCAGATGCTCTTTCAACTATTGTGCCCTGTTCTTGTTTTCTTTATGGGCTTTCCTCTTTGCTTTGCTGTGATGCAGAGGGATGGTGGACACTCGGGTAAAACTCAGATGTTGTTTTCGTTTCACTAGATCAGCCGTCAAAAGAGCCATGTTCACATCTGTTGTCTCTTAGCTCCGCGACTGGAGGTCCCCACACTGACTCCAACGGCGCAACTCCCCAGTCAGCGAGGGTGTTAAGGAGGCAGTCCAAGCCTGTGGTATCTTTTTTTTTAACATCTCTTCAAGGGTTTGATGGCTCTGGGGGTAGAGGGGTACGAGTGGTACCCCTGAGTTGAGCATACCAGAGGGGCTTGTTCTCCCCTGATCTCCGTGATGGCTTTGCTGCCCTGGCTGGAGAGAGTCTTGTGGCTTCTCTGTGGCTCCCCTCTGTGACCTGAGGAGACGATCCTTATCTGCCATCCATTGCACTGTGAAACTAAATTAATGCTTGGGAGGGACCCTGTGGTCCTCTGGCGGGAGTGCTTACACAAAGGCAAGACGTTATTGCTTGTTACAAAGAGCAATACTGAAAAAACAGCTGTCACAACAAAGAACAATGGCATGTCCGGGTGGCTTCTGCTGTTTTGGACTATTTACTGATGTTTTTCCATGTTTCTCTCCTTAGGAGATGACCGAGAATGGCAGTCATCAGCTGGTGGTAAAGGCCAGGTTCAATTTTAAGCAGACCAATGAGGATGAACTCTCCGTTAACAAAGGAGACATTATTTATGTCACCCGGGTTGAAGAAGGGGGCTGGTGGGAAGGGACCTTGAATGGAAAAACAGGCTGGTTCCCAAGCAACTACGTCAGAGAAATCAAATCCACCGGTAAGCAAATTGCTTTCAAGGGCTGACTGGATGACAGCAGTATAATTCAGTGTAGATCCTTGTGCCTGTGGGAAATTGCTGCTATTTATTAAGGACCATTTGTGTCGTTAAAGCAGCAGGGCTAATGGAAGGATGAACAAGGCCAGAAGGGTAAAGCCTAGTCTTTCGCATGAGTTGTCTGAGAGCTGCTTCGCTCTCTTCCCCGGCACATCGTGCATTTCCGTTGCTCCCCCAAGCCCTGGGAGTGGGGACGTTGCCGGAGGACAAGACCAGAGATGGCTGCGTGGGTCCCCTTTGTCCTGGGGAACTGCCAGGTTGTTCCAGTGTCTGAGCACAGAATTAGCTTTTTGTTAGAGACCTCGGTCAGGAGATGCATTTGTGTTTGATCCTCCGTTTCTGGCAGCAGTGGAATGGATGCTCATGGTTGCAGTGAGGAAACCAACAAAAACTATATGGCCGCAGGGAACGGTCCCCTGGTTTTGTCTATAGTGATGGCTGATTTCACATGGTACCTTTTCCCCCAGGTGCATCTTCTGCTGCGATATTGAGAAAGGAAGAGGGAGGGGACAATCCGTCTGATGACATCTGCCTTTATTGAGCTTTGTTTTGAGTGTCCTTAACATTTTCTGCGATGTGATGCGAAGCAGATGTGGGCTGCTGATGACAGGAAGCATGCCCCTGGCTGACTGCCTTGTAGCGTTACATACCCGTTTAAGCAGCTCACCCCGTTGTGCTTCTGAGGCCGTTGTGTGACTGTAAACTTGTTTTTTTTATAAAATCCAACTTTAATTCCTTAATGTGCCTTGAGGGCTGCCCTAGAGAGAGGCTTGTTGTGTGCTCGGTGCTGGCCTTACGGCTCAGGACCAGCCATGGCCTCAGACACGGTGAGACATCAGCAAGGGGTCTGCAAAGCGTACACCCCTGTTAGACATCCTTCCTTCCACGCTTGCAAGCATAAAAGCAAAGGAGGGAAGAGTAAAATTAATGAGTAAGTGCTCAGAATTAGGCCGGTTTTTATTTAGTTCTAAATGAAAAAATCATTGTTAGGATATCTCATCTCCCACCGTTTCCCTCGGGGAGATGATGTCTGAGCTGGAGCAGGACGTTGCAGCAGAGGTTGAAGGCTTGTCTAGCACAGCCCAGGAATCACTAATTAAGCCAGTGAGTGGAGAAGAGAAATGTTTTTAAAAAAAGGAGAGCAAACTTCAGTCCTATGGGGAAAATCACATGGGGGCTGCATGAAATAACAGCACCTCATTGAAGCGAAGGGTGAATCTCCTGTTGATCCTGAGGTAGGAGCCCATCATATTTTTTTAGCTGCAGAGCTTTTCCCTGTGGATCGTCCCTCCAGCACCTGTTTCATATGGGAGGAGGGTTCATTCCCCTGGTCTCTGCTTGCTCAGGATGTGTGGTCATATTGCAAGTGATGGACGCAGTGCCCATCAGCTAACCCTTTCCTGCCCCAGGGCGGCTGTAGTCTGGGGGGAGCCCTCACCGTGAGCCAGCAGGAGCTGCTTTCCTCACCTCCAAAGTGAGAGACTTGTCACTCTAAATGGAGTTGCTTGTTTTTCAGCAGTGTCTGTGTCCTAAACTTGCCCTTTGGGTGGAAATAACTAACTGCGTGGAGCAAAGCTCTTCCTAGTCTTTAGATGAGGCACAGAGCTCCTGGCTGGAAGTGACAGGAAGCTCTACGAGGGCAATGATTAGACAATCCATCAAGCTGCGGATCCAGGGACTACATTTATCAGTAGCTTATCCCCTGCTATTGGTGTGAAAGTAATTGCCTTCTGTGAGCGATTGTAGGGAGAGAGGAGAGACCGGCTGCTCCGCAGGGCACAGAGGTGTTTCGGCACGAGGTGTGCGGCGTGGCCAGGGCCGGCGATGCAGCCTTGCGCTGCCGACCCGTCCCAGTCCGGAGGGGTAATGGTGCCGCCTTGGTGCTGGGAGAGCTGAGAAAGCTCTGCTGCTGGTGGGGAATGGGCTTCTCTAGGGAAGGAAGGTGGAGCAGGAACTTGTGCGTGTGTGTGTGTGTGCACGTGTGTACCACGCCGGAGGCATCCGCAGGGATTTAGCAAATGCAGAAGAAAATGAGAATTGACTTCCAGCTTTGCGGGAGCCTTTTTGTTCAAAATTACCTTCATTCAGAAGAGGGTTTTGCATCACAAATGACTGTGGAGATCAGGGTTCAGTATATTGATTGGTGTTGACTTCAAGTGCCTTGTGACTCACCTGGAACAAAACGCCGTATCCAGTATTTCTAATAGACACCCAGTTTTGAAACCCAAATTTTGTGGGTTGGGTGAAGCCACACTGTAGCTCCTGACGGTGCCAGACACTGGGCTGCTGCCAGGGATTTCAGAGCAAACCTGTAACTTAGTTGGCAGAGGCTGCGAAGTGCTTCTGGTGCAACTCGCTCGGCTGCCTTCAGTGTCGTGCGCGCACGCCTTCAGTTTGCTCCTAGCTTTTCCAAGGCGGGCGAAAAAACCCTGCAGCTGAAGTTCTGCATTCACGAGGGTGAAGTTATGTCGGCTGGACATGATGCAGCAGTGACTTTTCCTGCTGGAATAATGAGAGCTATGCACTGTAATTTATTGATGTATTTTTTTGTACAGATAAACCACTCTCTCCCAAAGCATTAAAAGGACTTGAAAGCACTCAGCTGACAAAGAATTATTACCCTGTGGTAAGTTTTAAAGTGCTGATCATACATTTTAATAAGTAGCATATTATCAATCTTCTGAACGGGCTCCTTCCCTTAGAAATCGTTGAAGCAATTTGTAACAATTGGGGATGTGACTCTGTATTTAAATGCAGTTGTTGCCTTTTCCTTGATTCAAGGCTGTTGAGACAATAAACCACAAATGGAAGTTGCTGCAAGATGTCAAAAGAAGAGACTCGAAGTAGGCGACTGAGATAATATAGCAGAGGTGGCAGCTTTGAGATCCGTGTTGGGGAATATGGCACGATGTCTCTGTTCCAGTCCTTGCCTTTGGCTGTGGGCTCTCTCCCCTCGGTAAAGATGGGGAGATAATGTCACGGTGTGAAGCAAGACAAATTAGAGCTCTGATCCACGATCCCTTTCGTGGGTTTGGCTGGAGATGTTACACTCCGAGCTGCCTGCCCTGTGCCTCTGCCAGCAGCCGCAGCCCTTGGAGAAGGGGCATCTGCCGCAGCTCACAGCCTGGCTTGTTAACTAGCTGGTCGGCCTGCCAGGCTAGGAACTGAGGCTGCAGAAGGGATGGAGAAGCATCACCTCCTCTACCATCTTGCTGCCAGAGTGGTGAGGTCTGGCAGAGGGGGGCAGGTACCTTCCCATTGTGTCCAGGCTGGAGTGAGCCCTGTGGTGTAAGACAGTTAAAATGCCTGCATGTGAACATCCCTGGCTCTCAGTGCTGGAGGTGAAACGTGCTCATCAGCATGTCTAAATATATTTCAAGTGAAGCAAAGCAGAAACAGTATGTCCAGAGAGCTGGGAACCACCTCCACTGAGAAACTTGAGTGCTATCTGGGAGCATGCAGGCAGTGGGTTTTGCCTACCCTGCTGCTGGCGATGAATTGGCTGCTGAGATGGATTAGCAGGATGCAACCCAACTCAGCACGTCCTTGAAGTGACAAGTGAGCTGTGCCCTGGCTTGGGCTGCTGCAGGAGCCATCCTTGGTCCGGCCACTGTTGCATTTAAATTGTTGCCTGCCTGTGTGCAAGCGGTGCTCCCAGGATGCATGCCCAGGTTGATTGTCTGCATACCTTGGCAGCCAGTTCCGCATGCAGGGTCAGGCATGAGCCTCTCGGGGGTCAAATACTAAGCTCAGGTCTGAAGTGACATTGTCTTCTTGCTTTGCCAGAGAAGAAGGAGCAGCCCTTAACACTTGCTTTCCAGGCCTCCCCCAGTTTGCAAAGTCAAATCCCCGAATTGGACCCCCCAGGGCTTTCCCGAGCATTCTGGGTTCTGCATTACCAAATGTAATTTTTGGACTTAAAACACACTTCCATGCTTTTCCACACTTGGAAGCTGTTGTCGTGTTCCTTTGACTAGTCACTAGTACAAAGATCTACTCAGTGCTCTGTCTCTCACCCTAGGTGTTGCAAAATATTCTGGAAACAGAACGAGATTATGCGAAGGAACTACAGTCACTTCTGGGAACTTACTTAAGACCCCTCCAGTCTTACGATAAGTAAGATATAAGGGCATCTGAGGTGGAGAGAACTCTGTAAAATCGACCACAGTTCATTACCTTCCTGCTTTTGAATGTTTAGGGACTGTTGCTGCTCTTCTTGTAAAGCCTCACAGCTTCTCTGTGAAGCAGAAACAAAGCCCACGCTGTACAGGTTTCTGCTCTTTCCTGTTCCTCGGTGGTCGTGCAGGCATCAGGCTGTGCTAGAGATGGGCATTTCCATCTGGTGGAGGGCTGGCTGTTACAACCCATCTGCAAGCTCGTGTGTGGCTGTCCCGGCATGCGTGTTCCTGGCAGCATGTCTTGCATGGCTTCCCCCCTCGTAATTTGCCTCATTGTGACTTCTCAGCCCCGCATGGCACCTCCTAGTCATCTCTTCATTTTGCGTGCGACGACACACATTCTCTGCGGTCAGATTGCCTCTCTCTAAATCCAAACTGCTGCTGAGCAAGAAGTGATTTTCCTGTCTCCCTGTCTGCACAGCCATCAGCGTTAAGAACTCCGTGCTTGGGAAGGGAATGCTGCCATCCCTTATGGCCTGAGCAACGCCGGGGCAACTGGGGCACTTGTCAAGGCTCATCTGCAGAAATAAGCTGATGTGTTTTCCATCCTTGCTGGCCAGGGTGGTGTAGAGGTGGCACACACCATCCTGTTCTTACCCAGGCAGCGCGCTGGTACCTATCAGCAGATTCCTATTGATAATTTCACCCTGCATAAAAGACCTGGTGCAGTTTAACTTCACCTCCTGCTTATTGCTTGAGCTTTACAGTCATCAAATCCAAACGATGCCATCCTGCAACCCTGTCTGGGCAGCTGCATTTGGGGACGGGGTCCTTCCAGCTGAGCATGCTGTGGGAGGACCGGGCAGCCCCACGGCATCACAGATGGCGGGCAGATGTGTAGACATTGTCTGGTCTGGAGAGATGGAAGAGTGGTGTTGTAAGGCCTTTGTATTTAAATCTCTCCCCCCTCCTCCAAATGTTCGTATGGGATATGTTTAGCTGTGAAAATTTCTCATGCTCTCAGCCTTGTAGGCGGCAAATGGCTTAAATGAGGGTGGTACAAGAGTCACTCTGAGGATGAGTCTGAGGATGACAGAAGCAGACACGTTAGCTTTAGCTAGGAAAAATACAACCTCACTCAAGGAATGAAGCAACCGCTACCCAAGGGGTCTCTAGGTAGGACCCTCCTCCTGTAAGGAAACCCACAGCATGAATCCCTGAAGGCAAAGCTGTCTCTGTGTCAGTGCACGCACCTCCCTCCCCACCCCTGAGTGAAATCCCATCTGTCTGTCTATTAGACAGCTAAACATCTGAGGAGATTAGTGTGATTAAAATCCAGTTAAGATAAACCTTGACGGCAGACATCTCCTCTGGAGGCTGTGGTCTGTAGCTCACAGATCATGGATTTTGTGTTTTCCCGTGTTCAGTGGTGTATCTGGGGAAAGAGAAATTCTTGGGTCGTTTTGGAAGGACCAGTAACAAATGCCATGCGGGTGCTCCTGAGGGCAACTTCTCTTTGATGCTAATTGACAATTTGACTCTCTTAGGCTCAGCGCTGTGGACATCGCGTCATTGCTGGGAAACGTAGAAGAAATCTCTGCATTTCAGCAAACACTGAACCAAGCCTTGGAAGAAGTTGCAAAGTAAGCTCCTGCCATAGCACTGAGGTTGTTAAGCTATTAACCTGCAACTAAAAATAATAGAAAGACATGTCCATTAATGTTCCTCCCGGCTGCTGTCTTAGACTTGTTAAATATAGAAGAAAGTAACAGGATTGAAGAAAGGCAGCAGGTCGTGCTTTGGCAGGGGGGAAGGTAGAAGAAACTCTGACATTCTACTGTTAAGGTATCTGCTGAATGAGAGTGTCACTAGACCTGACATGAAAGTGCACCTAGACCAAAGATGCAGACACATGCAGGTGGGAGATCTGGCAGGCATGAAGATGGAGATTGCCAGGTAGTAAAGAGCACGTTATTAGAGGTGATAATTTCCTGCAGGGAGGCTGACAGACATGATCGGCCTTAGCGCAGCCTCTCCTTTGGAAGGGCTGAAAAGAGACGGGGATAAGACTGAATATTGGAAATATATTCAGGCTGCAGCTTCTCTTTCTCTCTCCATCTCCTCTCATATTTATGGGCAGCCCAGATGGTGGGTCCACCCCTGCATTACACCCAGGTCTTTTCAGCACATCCTCATCAGCAGCCGTGGGCTACAGCATTCCAGCTGCAGCTCTGCTGGTGGGACAGGACAGGCTGGGTCACACCTTGTCCCAGCCTGGTAACAGGTTGTAATACCTACTGTATGCACCACAGAAAGCCAGATCCATCTGAGCACCTCCTCCTTCCTCCATTCGAGGGGGTAGGCGTGGGTTTTCTTGGTGCTTCAGTTACACAGCGACCTAGGATTGTCCCTGTGCAGGGTGGTTCCTGGGCAGATACCTGAGAGTGCTGTAGCTGCAGGGTGCAGATCAAGAGACTTAATGTTGTGGCCGCTATGTTGGCGTCTGTAGGCTGCCCGAGAACCAGCAGCGTGTGGGAGGCTGTTTCATGAACCTGATGCCCCAGTTCCGCTCCCTGTACCTGACGTATTGTGCTAATCACCCGTCTGCAGTCAATGTCCTCACACAACACAGGTGAGTGATGGAGGAGGAGATTCAGACTGAAATCCCTCCTTTACAAAGTCACTTTTATTATTAATACTTTCCCTGGCATGGCTTCTGACCTGTATTTTGACAATGGGGTGAGGGGGTAACATGGGATCCTGCTGTTGGGAAAACTGCTGGTGCTTTAGGCTCTTCAGCATAGCCTCTGAGCTCCAGCATGGAGACAACTCATGCTGCTTGCGTTCAGAGCTGCTCTCACAGGTCCTGTCTGCACATAAAGGACTCTTACCTTGGGTAAAACAGAGGCAACCTCAGCCCTTGCAGTAGCGTCTCCTACGATTGTTCCTTGCTAAAGATGCTGTTCCAGACCCACTGCCGAAGTGCTCGCACGCTTACGGATGGGAGTATGCTCTCCTGCGGCACTGTGGTGTGGGGCACATTGTTGCAAAAGGAGGGTGGTCGTCAAGTCACCCGGAGTTACCCGACTCATTAATTTAGCTGCTGTTCAACCAAACGGTTGATTTGCAGGGTCGTTGGTAGATCACAGTAATAACATCTTTCTTCAACACGTCTCACTTGAGTAGACACTTGAATTTGTGTTCATGTCATGCTAAAGAGCATGCCAAGCCAAAAGGCTAAAACTGTGTCATCCCTAATGCGGTTTCGCTGTCCTCCCTGCAGTGATGGGAAAGTCGGGACCTCGACCATACTGTTTAAGTCTTCACATTCTGTAATGGGAGCTCACAATATATTTTCTCACCTGCTGAAATCCAGCTTTAATTCAGCCTAACGAAAAGCCTGGCTCCTGGAAATGACTCATTCCTGTGGTTCCTCAGCCTGACCCCTTTTCTTAACTCAATCAAGGAGTCAGCTTCGGCAAATGTGCTGACACACACAAGCATGTTTTCCTGAGCGATGTACACGCTAACACCTGCATCATGGCTCCCAGCAGGGTCCCAGTGTGTTGCTGCGGCATTCTCTGGTGCAGCACCAGCCGCACAGCCCACACTGTCCACCAGACACCTCCCCTGTGCCGGGGGACCAGCTGCCGGCGCTGCTGTACCCCAGAGGCTGTGCACACCAACACCTGCCACCACACAGCATCCTCCCCTGCCTCCCTGCGGAGCAGGGTTTTGCTTGGCTGGAAGCTCGTAGCTCCCTGCCTGCCACGCCGGGTTTGTGTGTGGGGTGCTTAGAGAGGGGGCTGGGCTGCTTGGAGCAGAGCCCCGGCCGTCAGGAGAGCGTGGGAGGCAGCAAAACACAGCTTTCAGCGGTGGTGAGCCCTTCTTCTTGCTGTTCTTGTCTTTATTTATAGTGATGAGCTGGAGAAGTTCATGGAGAGCCAGGGTGCGGCCAACCCAGGCATCCTCATCTTAACCACCAGCCTCAGCAAACCCTTCCTGAGGTTGGATAAATATGTGACACTGCTGCAGGAGCTGGAGCGGCACATGGAGGTAGGTGGGATGTGGGGCTGCTGGGCAGGCTGTGCCCCTTGAAGCTGCAAGAGGCACCTCTGCCTGTTGGTATTTGAGCACCACATCGCTGGAAGTACTTACCACTCTCTGAGGGGGTGTCCCCCCTCCGTGGGATGTCATCTACCCTTCAGATTAAAAGTGGGAAAGTGATGGAGGGGTCTGGGGGATGTTGTGGGAAGGAATCGTCAGCTCTTCACCCTAATCCTTTCCTCAAAGATGGGCCATTTCCAGCACAAGTAAAAGCAGAGTTCAGGGTCAGGCCACAGCTGGTATTTATTTTCACAGCGCTTAATAAATCAGTGTTTTTATTATCATTTTATGAGATTCCTCTCCCTTGCTGCTCACTCCTGCAGCTCACAGGCACATCCCCACACCCACAAGCCCGAGGCTTGTGCTCCTGGGTTGAGGCAGACATGGAGCTGGCAGCGGGTGCAGACACAGGACTGGAGGGGCAAGTGCCTGGGAGCAGGGAGAGCAGTGAAGGGGGCAGAGGCTTCCTCGGCAAGCGGCAGATAGATCTGCTTTAGGACATTTCTTCCCCTCAGGGACTGTAGAGATCTCTGCTGCTGGAGCTCTGCTACTCGCCTACTGGCACAGGGATGCAAACCTCAGGGGTGGTACATGGAGGTGAAGAAAACAATCTATTTTTAAATGGATTTACTTTTTCCCTCTTCCAGTATTAATTACCAGTTAATTACTCAGCACACTTAGCCAGGATCATTCAAATCCCCATCCCAGCCAAGGGATTAAAACCTCTGTGCTTGAGCCAGGGGTTTTTCTGCGTGGGAGAGGGCACTGCCCTATAGGTACGTTACAGACCTGGCCTGTCCCGCTCTCACCTGGCTTAGCTGAGCTGCGGGGACTGAGCTGAGCTTGGCTGCAGCCCCCATGCCCCTACAGACACCCTGCTCTTTGCAGGGTGCTGTATGGGGGTCGGCAGTGGGTTCGGGGACACAAACATCAGCTATTTCTCTTAGTTCCTAAGCTGAGTGTGGGCGTTCTGTTGCGTGAATCAGTAGGGTTGAGGTTTAAGCTGTGATGCCGTGGGAAGAATATGGTTGTATGCAATAGAGGTGTATGCAGTGTGGATGTACACCCCATCCCTGCACTGCTGTGCAGCTGGAGATGGGATGGGTATGTTCAGGGCAGCCCTTGTCCTGGGCTCAGAGGTGAGTGATCCCAGGCAGCCTCTGACAACCAGAGGGACAGCTCCATCACAACCTGGACTCCTTAGGATTTGCTTGTCATGAGGACTGGATAGTGAAGAGCTTATGATGCAGGGCCCTAGATCCAGGAGAAGGTGCTAGCAGAGCGCTAGCATGCAGCTGCAGTCAGAGGGAAGGGGCAGCATCCTGCTTTCCCCTCCCTGGCCCAAGAGCTCTCCACTTAGACTCGCCCTCCCTTAAACCCGGAGGTGAAGCTCCCATCGATGGGGCAATGGCTGGAATACCTTGCATGCCAATGGAAGTTTCCTTCCTGAAGGTGAAACCAGAAATCCACCGTGTACTACTGCCTGTTTTGATGGATTTTCTTTGCAAGCCGAGTTCGTTCTGTGTAAAATCCTATCTGCTCTTGCTCTGGTCATTTTACTCTCACTAAATTGGTATCGATGAATTGCAGAACTGCTTTAAACCACGTCACATTGAACTGGGTGGTGAGGAAGGCACCTGGGGGACTTTGGCCCCCTCCTGCAGCCCATGCTGCCTGCACCCACGACCCCGCATCCCCCAGCACCCCGCAAGCTCAGCACCTCTGGGTGTGCTGGGGCAGTGGGTGCTGCACAGCACGGCTGCTGCTGCTGGGGCTGAGGGACTTTTCTCTCCCTTCACTAGGAGGCGCATGCAGATCACGAAGAGGTTTTGAAAGCCGTCACATCCTTCAAGTCCCTTGTGGTAGGTGGCAATTCTTAAAATAGAGCGCTCCATTTCAGGGCTGCATTTCATGAAGAATGAGTCAAGCTTGACATTTGCCTCCTCATTAGAAAAAAGGTCTTTTGGAATGGAAAAGATGGGTTATAAAGAACCTTAATTTCAAGTTTCAAGACTAGGGCTGCTCCTCTCACTGCCTGTGTCAGCAGTTGCACTACGACTCTGTGGTCCCAGCCGCAGAGGTGGAGGATCTGCAACTTTCTTCTCCACTGCAGAAAGCCACATGTGGGTAGTGGTGGCAGTGGGGTCCCTTTCACCAACTTTTGCTTCCATACCCTAACCCTTTGCCACCTGAAACAAGACTGACCTTTGCTCATTGAGTTGAGCTGTGAAAGGTTTACACGGGTGTCTGACAGGTGTCTGACTCAACTGCTGGTGCCAGCAGGAAGGTCCCTTCTGAGCCCATTGAGTAACCCTGGGGTTTGTTGAGGTTTGGCATCAGGGAGCTTTGTCCATATTGCAGGTTATTTGTGGCTCCGGGTTCCTTGGCCATCAGCAGCAGCAGCGGAGGGATGAGTCAGGGTTAATAAACCTACTTCTGTGAGCTGTGTTACCTAAACCCCGGAAAAGCCATCCATGTGCACAAAGGTTTTTACCTGGCAAAGCTTTTCTCGGTTATTAAAACAGCTATAGTTTCTCTCGTTTTGTAGCCACCGAATACCTTTCACTATAACCACTCCAGATGTGGTCCAGCTTCCTTCCTTAGCACAGCAGATGCAAGTTTTCGGTGCTTAGCAGTGCAGATAAAAGATGGGGAGGAGAAAGTTCATAGAAAACAGGAAAGGGTGATCATGTTACATTTACTTAGAAACTCAGCTCCCTTTCCATTTTGTCTAGTAGATAATAGCAGAATAATTCAGTTAAATTACAAGGTGTCATTACTCTTTAGGAATGCTCGGTGATGGACGGTTTACTTGAAATATGTACTTGGATGCTGAGTAATTTAATGTAATTATGATATGACTAAAGAGGCTCCGTGCGGATTTGAGGTTAGACAGGCAGAGATGCCCTGTGGTAGGACCAGGGAGGCTCTCAAGCAAAGGCAGGGAGGGACCGTGGAGCCACTGCGATTTGCAGTGGGGCCTCTGCACAGACTGCGATGGGTTGCTGTTCATTTTTTATGGATTTCCATTCTGGGGACCCTGGATTCGGATACTTGGGGAGCTGTCAAAGCTCACAACAGTTGCAAAACCAGAGGAAGCCCCTGCAGTTTGGTTCAAATTTGTGTGTTTTCAGACTAGACCCAATGCAGCCTCTCCCTTTGAAGATCTGGATAGTTGAAGAGTTTGTATGAAACTTAGCTGGAAAGGAGGAAAATCTCTGTCAGAAACAGGGGTTTGGTGAAAACCAAGCAGCTGGTGAAAACTGAGCCCGGGTCTGGCTTTGCAGCAATTCTCCCTGTGAGCAGAGGGGTCAGTTAAAGCAAGTGTTGCTTGGATTTGCAGGGCTGTCTTTGTTCTGTCAGCACTGTCCTCTGCTTGCTGAAGGCTGCAGAAGGACTGGCTGCTCCGTGGAGGTCTACCAGTCCCCAGCTGCTGAGCAGTGGTGCAGTCTTTTCCATTTCGGCACCTTCAAAAGCTTCTTTTTGCGCTAGTCTACTGCACCGCTGAAATACTGTGCCAAGTCCCGCTTCTGGGTTTGCAAATTTTGGCTAGAAAATACTCACCCATCTGATTTGTGGGAGCTTTGCATTGCTGCAAGTGAAACTCTCTTTGCTGTTTGGGCACAATGGGCAAAATCTCTCAAAGCAGCAGCAAAATTAGAGATGTTTAACTCTGCGTCTGTCTTGGTTTGGAAAATGTGACCCTGTACTCTCAGAGGCAGGACTGGTTTGGAAAGGAAGGTTTGCGATGTCTTTGACATTTTACCCTATTCAATACTTCATAAATCACTAGGGTGTGATTTTTTTTAACTAACTTGGTGTAATAGAGCCAAGGCAGGCTTTGCTGATCCCTGGGTGTGACCAGCCCTGAGCCCACGTGGCTGTGGGAGCATTACTGGTGAAACCGTCTTCGTTGGGATGGTTTGGGTTTGCACTGGCTCTTCAGCTAACAAAGCACCCTGCTGTGATTCCCAGTCGCAATGCCAGGAGCTGAGGAAGAGGAAACAACTCGAACTGCAGATCCTTTCGGAATCCATCCAGCGCTGGGAAGGAGAGGACATAAAAACGATGGGAAACATCATCTACATGTCCCAGGTTATGGTACAGTCTGGGGGGAGTGAGGTGAGTGCAATGGTTCTTCTCCTGCCTGAAGACATTGTGTCCAAATAGCCCCTTGCTCACGGGGTCAGTGATGCCAGGCAATGCAGCAGCTGCTCTCACTCCAGGCCAGCACCGTGCTGACAAATACTGCTGGTAAATCATTTTACCTGGAGAAGAGCAGTGCAATGGGACTGTGCACGCCTTTGGAGTCAGGCACCCTGGGGGCTTAGTTTCAGGCCTTTGCTGACACACTTTTCAAGCAAAAGAAGTATCTCAGTGTCATATAGCACATTATTTTCCCCCTTTCCCCCCTGTGACTTACTCTGAGACATGAGAGTGACTTGAAAGTGTGTATTAGCATAACCATTTTGCCACGTCCTGTGCGCAGTGGCAGCTGCCACTCCAGAGCTGACTGTGCTCTGGAAATAACTGGAGGGATTCCTGAGTAACTGGAGGGTCCTCAAGCATCACACCAGTGCTTGCCCCAGACCTTCACCAGTGGTGTTAAAGCCATGCACGCTGCATGCTTGCTGTGGGAAAGTGCCTGTTATCACAGAATCACTTGCTGTAACAACTTTTCCCTGGAAGGGAAGACCTGTAAAACAGCCCAGTAGAGTCTAGCCCCAGAGTCTTGTTTGGGGTGTGAGATGCTGGAGGATGTAAGGTCTTGGTCTTGCGATGATTGGAAGAGGATTAGCAGAATGCAGACAAAAGTACGCAGGAGAAAACAGTACAGAAATTAGATGCTGTGAAGAAAACCAAAACTGGAATAATTGGTTTGGGGGAGATCTCTCACCGGCTGTGATTCCAGCTGCAACAGGTTCGATTTGCCAGAGGAAAGTGCCTGTGATGCATTGCAAACGGGACTAACCCAAATGCTTATCCCTGCAGGAGAAAGAAGAGCGGTATTTCTTGTTGTTTTCAAATGTTTTGCTGATGCTGTCTGCAAGCCCACGGATGAGTGGGTTCATCTATCAGGTAGGCATGCTTAATTTGAAGTTGCAAGGCGTTAGGTGTGAAAAAGAACATCAGATAGCTCTTATCAAATTCAAATCCTCTACTTACTTAAACCTCTCTGTGGTGATGCACGTGTCCGAGGCTGGGAAGGGCTCGGTTTTACCCTTCCTGCCAGGACACTTAGTGCCTTTGTCCTGCAGCTGGTTAAACAGCATTTGGTAAGTGTGAATGCTGTGAAATTAGTAAGAAACCCCCTCACAGCATGTTGTCCTACATGCTGTTCTCAAGAATGGGGTGTGTGTGTGTCAGATGTCCTGGCCCAGCTGGAGGGTCTTGCCCCACACGATCAGCCAGCCGGCTCTCAGTGTTGGGCTGTCTCTGAAAAGTGTTTTACTACCGTAAAGCCCACTCTAAAGAGCCCAAAATTTCCACTCCCTGAGGCACCCCAAAACTCACATTTCATGTGTTTTACCGTTCGAATCGCTGCAGTCAGGCTGCTGGGAGCCTGGCTTTTCTCCAGTTGCCCGAAATCATCATTACCCTCCAGGAAAAGTATGCTCATGTGTTGACGTGTAATTTCTCGTACACAAGGGAAATGGAAAGATTTGGGAAGGATTTGGCTGGGTTTTTTGACTTTACCCGCCAGCGGAAGTAAGGTGAGCAGGCAGTTCGGTATGCAAAGCAGAAGGACAGGGAGGCTTTCAGAAAACGCAGGGGAAGTTGATCCATTGACGTGGTTGTAAAAAGGGTTTGCACCTAGAGAAGGGAAAGTGGCAGATGAGCTGGGAATGACTCAGTTGTCATGGGAGCCTTTTCTCAGGGGTTTGACCTAGTTGTGCAGGGAAATCTAGATCCATACGTTAAAGGAGACTCTTCCTGCCGTCTGAAGGCTCCACAAATTAGGTTTTAATGGAGATTGCCAAAGAGAAAGGAATCGGCAGAAACAAGCAGAACAGTGCCCACTGGGAAGCAGACGCAGACACTGACTCTTCCTCAATTCTCCTAGGGAAAGCTGCCTTTGACCGGAATGACGCTGACAAAGCTGGAAGATGCCGAAGGGAACGAGCACATGTTTGAAATAGCAGGTCAGTGGGGCCCCTGCCTGGGGCCGTCCTCCCGGTCCAAACAACAGTTGCTTCTGGAGGTACGGGTCCTCCTCCTCACCATAACTACTGCGCCACACTCTTCTTTTTGCTCTTTGGCTGTGTGTTGTCTGAATTCCTGAGCAGCCACCTTCTGGTTGAAGCAACCTCCCCCCAGCACCCTTGAGCTCTGCCTCTGGTCCTGGGCTGCCTTCGGAGACCATGGTGTTTAGTGTGGGACCAACCTCCTGCCAGGGCTGGTTGTGGCCCCAGTAGCACTGCTCTGAGCCACGTGTGTCCAGGGTCCAGGGTCCATCCCATGCAGCTGCGAGCACGTTTATTGACAGATTAACAGCTCTGGTCATCAGGTAGCTGTCCCAAAGTTCCCCTCAATTTTCCCCTTCAGTTTATCTCGTTACTTGTAGCTATACACAGTCTTTTCATGCTCGGTGCCTCGGCTGCTGGTGATGCTTGGTGTCAGGCTCTTGTTAATTATGTAAATGTTGCATTTGCTTATTTTTTAACACTAAATATTTCCTCACACATTCATCTCGCCAGTTCCTTTCGCTGTTCTGTGCAGCTCCCACACTGGCTGGCACTGGGTGCCCGGTGCAGGATGGTCAATCACATTTTTGCACTGGCCTTTTTGCAGCCACTGGACTTTGCAAGCTGAGGAGCCACTTGCTGCTGTGCCAAGCTGAGCTCACCCTGTTTCCTCCTGGGTCTTTACCACGTGCTAAAAATGGTTATTTAACCCTCTGCCACAGGGAACATGACGGAGCGGATCACTGTGTCCTGCAGCACCAGCCAGGACTTGCACGAATGGCTTGACCACTTGCAAAGGCTGACCAAAGGGACGTGCAACACCGTATCCAAAACGCAGTCCTGGAGCGCTCATTCGGTAAGTGTCTCGCCTCCTCCGCCTCCCTGCTGCCTCGGGTCCCTCAGTGCTGCCCCATCTCTCTGTTTTGGCAAAGCACCTCGTTGCTGAGCTGGTGTGTCCAGCTGTAAGACACATCCTGCAGTTTTGGTTGTAACCACGCGCTTATACCGTTTTATGTGTATCGCGCCCTGTTTTTGTTGCAACCTGGGTGTCTCAGAGGAGTTCACCGTGAATTCTTGTCCACCCCTCTCTGCTCCTCTGCATTGTTTGGTGGCTAACAGTCTTTGTTTGCTTCCCATCTGGTTTCTCAGACATATAGTTCAGCCGGACAGATCCGTGGGCCTCTGGAACCCCCCAAAATCCTCAAGCCTTGGAGCTTGAGCTGTCTCCGTCCTGCTCCTCCACTCAGACCGTCGGCAGCACTGAGTTACAAAGAGGTAATCATCCCGCGTGCCGGCAGAGGACAGGGGTTTCATGGCACTCCCTAGTGCTTGTGTCCCAGTTTCTTATCCCATTGTGAGGGCATGGGAGCTTAGGTTTACTGACCCTTAGAGAATGGGGCTGTTGGGAGACCAAGTTTTGCCCTGGTCCTGCAGATGTGCATCGCTGCGGCTGGCTTTGTGCTGCAAGGGAAGCATGAGCACGTGTGTTTGCAGGCTCCGTGTTTGCTGTCGGGTGCTGTAGCCGGTGCCCTTGGCTGCTGGATGTCACTGGTCCCACAGCGGGGTGTCCCATGGCCTTGTGTGTGCCATTGAGTGCTCTCCTTCAGCTGTGCTGTGGTGGAGCTGCCTCCCTTCCTCCTCCGTCTCCTCCTCCTGCCTTGGTCTGAGCCGTGGGTGGGAGCTGGGCTCCCTGCCGGGATGTGATCCAGCTCCAGCTGGAGCAGTGGCTCAGCGTTACCCGGGCCAGCACTGCAGGACTGAGCAGCAATGCTGCACCAAGAGGAAGAGGAGAAAGACCTGTTGGTATTTCTCGGGTGTTCCACCCTGTGTTTTGGTGGCTAGAGCACGGCTCCCTGCAGCAGCGTGGGGCTCGACCCTCCTTGGCTGCCCACCTGAGTGTTTTACAGACCCATACCCTGCTGGGAGGCAGCAGCCCGAGGGATTGCATCCTCCGCAGAAACCTCAAGCCTGAGAGGCAGAAGGTGGTGTGGGGAAACCCAAAATACAACCAAGCTCCAGTTGTCACCCCTACTGCAACTGCAGTGCTCTCTTCCCTACCTCACGATAAACTTTTGGGATTACTCACCAGTATCTGGGTAACGTTCCCCTTATTGAATGAGCACTCTGGTTCTGAGTCAGATGCCTTTCTTGGTACAGCAGCCCTGGGAGCGCCACTGCCCAGGCCCCCAGTGGAGATGGGGAGGGGGGCTTGGATGCCCCAGCACCCCCAGCACTCAGGGATAGAGAGCCTGGCAGCCGAGGGGCTGTGGGTCTGCTGCTCCAGGTAGAGATTTTAGGTAACCTCATGGCATTTGGTTACATTTATTTCTTAAAAGTTGTAAAACACCACACTTCAGTTCGGGAATTAAATCGTTCAAAAACCAACCAAGGAGACTGGAAACGACCCTTAATCTTTGCATGGTCCAAGTTCCTAACACAGACTAAACCGTTTTTTGCTTGCATGGTGAATTAAAATACAGGAATAGGCTTGAAGCAGAGGGGAAGTTTTACTGTGTGAAAGTGCAAGGCTAATATTGATTTGTAAGTTAGGCCAAAACCACAGGTCGAGCGATATCATTAATACCACGGTCCTTTGCAGTTTCTCAGTTGTCCTCTGCTGCGCATTGCACGAGTTAAACTCCCTGTGTCGAAACCAGGCGAGAGGCTTTGCCACAGAGGCCGAGCAGGCAGGGAGCCCCGCGGGGCGGGATGCTGCCGCAGGCAGGGCGGTGGCACCCGAGTTGTCGAAGGACCAAAAATGTGATTTGCACGGGAACGGGCTGTGCTGGCCACACTGGTGGAACCCAAAGGCCAATGGGTCCACCAGAGCTGGAGCAGAGCTGGCAGGCACAGCCTGGCACGCAGTCGGTCCAGCCTGCACCGCGGGGGCAGCTCCCCTCTCAGGGGAGGGACTCGTGGACACCAGCCTGCCATGACAAATGCAGACTAAGTTTGGTTGTTGTCCCAAGCAGACCTGCATCTGTCTCGTCCCTCTCTCCTGGGGGCTTAATCACGAAGCAGAGCTCCTATGTCACTGTAATTTTTTTTTTAATTTAAGTAGGGCACAAAATAAACTGTGCTGACAGCTCGGTGCAAGTCACCTTCCTATAATGAAGATATAATGAAGGAGTGCAAATATCAAAGGTTATTTCAAAGGTAATACAAATTTGCAAAGGGAGTTTGATTAAAAGATTAGAGATTTTCAGACATTCAGTGTTGCTTTAATTGGCTTCTAGTAGTGTAGGTCGGGATGGCACAGTCTTGTGCATTTCCTTGTACTTAGCTGTGCTCAGGAAACCCCAGAACCTGCTTGCGTACTGCACAGCCCTCGTTATTTTCATTGAAATTGGGTCATTTTTCCTGTTCTGTTTCCAGTAACCATTTGAAATACAGAGTAGATGCTGTGGGTAAAGCGGTGTGTCCGGATTCAGGTTAGCAAAGCGATAAAGATTTACAGATGATGTCTTCTACTGCTTTTTTTCTATTTTTTTTTTTCAAGTGACCTGCTTTGCATTAGGTGAAGGGTTTGTAATATCAGGATTCAGGGCTTTGCTGGCCAGGCCTGCGGGAGAGCCGCATGGCTCCTCATGCCGAGCATCCCAGAGATGGGACCCTCCACGGGGTGTACAGGGAGCTCCCATCCCACCAGCAGAGCAGGGACATGCTGCTGCACTGATGCCCGACGCCGTCAGGTCTCCAGTGAGGATGGCAGGTCCCCTCTTGGGGGGTGTCCTTTGAGAAGACACAGTCCTGGGGCTTGTCACCAGGGCTGGGGCAGAGCATCCCGTCGTCCCAGCTGGGTCAGGTTGAAGATCACAGGAGCGGTGTTGAGCGTGGGGCCAGACCCCGAGCTGCTCCCCGGGGCTCAGACAGAGCCAGGGCCGTGGGGCAGCTGCAGCATTGGCTAGCGCCAAGGGGAGCTGCATTTTTAAGCACTGTCCTCTGAGACAACCACATCTACAGAAACCTGCTACGAACTGAGGAGGCATGTTCTCTGTTTTGGTGTGTGTAGAGTGTGTTAATGCCCACTTACCATGCGTTTCACGTGTAATTTTTTCAGTTTTGCATGACACCGTGCTCCTTTGCATGTTGATAGAGCTCTTAAACCAGTACGGAGGGTGTGCCACATTAATCGCAAGACTAACATTTAAATGTGTTTTAGAATTGTGGATTTAATGGATTTGGTTGATAAAATCATCAATCTCTCACACTCATCTTCTCTTTCTTTGCATATTCATTGTAGAGGATGTCTTATATCTTAAAGGTAAGGGTAGATACATCTCTTTGGCTTATCGTGGCAAAGAACGCTTGTTCCTGTTCACGCTTCTTGAGCTTGCATGGCCCTAATTTTGCCTGGCTGTATCAGTAAGTTATCGTGAGAGTCAGCAGTGACTGGCAAATACATTCTGAGATAGATAACTCTCAAGAAGGATTTAGCATTATGGTCCTTAAACTTCCTGGCATGCCTCTTCTCCTGCTTGAAATCCATATTCAATGTAACCTACTAATACACTAATCTCTCCTAATCAGCGACACTTGTAACTTGGCGGAGGAGATAAAAGCTTGTGTTTCTCACTTGTAGAGTCACAGCAAACACTAACTTTGTATGTATTTGTTTGTTCTCTCTCTGTGTGTGTGTAGGGGGGATTTATACTCTTAAACAAATTATGTGTATTAGAAGCAATGTTATTTGCCAACTGTTTTATATTAGAAATCAAATCAAGTCAAGGAAATAAATAACATTATATGGTTTTCTAACAAAGACCCCAGAGTTCATAAGCAGACTAAAAGTACTGTTGGAATTCTTTGGCCAAAGGATCTTAGTACAGGGTTGAATTTGCTCGAGAAGCTTGTCCTGGCCCAGACCTGCAGGTGCGATTCCCACCGCTGTTCCAGGAAGCACTGAGCCACAACGAGTGCATGGGAAAGGCAAAAAGCATCATTTTCCCCAACTTGGTCACGTCTGCTCTGTAGTTCTCTAATGTGTTGTGCATAACATGGATAGCTGCATTCAGCTGCACTGCTCTGCTGTTGAGCTGCCTTTGGTTCTGGTTAAACACAAGGGTCTGTTTCCCTATAGGATTCCAGCAAAAGTCCAAAAACAATGAAGAAGTTTCTTCCAAAACGGAAAACTGAGAGAAAACCATCCGATGAAGAGTTTGTTATTCGGAAAAGTAAGCGTTGTATTTTTCTCTTCTTTTTGAAGGTTTCTGTGTACTCGGTGATCTCCAAGGGACTTTGTGAACAGCCTTTCTTACGGTGCAGGATGTGACAGGATGCTCACCTTGTGAGCAAGCCCACGTGCTGCTGAGCACGGGAGGTTTCTGGACGTGCACTGGTCCTCAGCCCCTGACAGATCCCGTTCCGTTATGACTGGCAGACATGCCACCACCCTCCTCGTGATTGCTAGCACAGTGTCACAGGTTGTGGCTGGTCTTGTTCTGGGTACGAAGCCAAGGGGCTACTTCCGAGTACTTAAAAGTTGCAATAAAACTGCATATCAACAGCCATCAAAATATGTCTGAGAGCTGGGACAAACCCTTTCCTGGCCATTCCAGCAGCTCCTGAAGCAGTTTCCATGGGGAATCAGAGAACACAAAAAGGCGCGGTCCCTGCAGGGACGTTCACCTGCAGAGAGGTGTCCTGACAGCTCCCTGAAGTCCACTGGGGACACTTCTTGGGGGTTTTCCGTGAAAGGCCATGGTCACCCAGCAGTGAGCTGCTGCAGTGTACAGCTTCAAGGTCAGTTGTCTCCCCTGAGAAGACAGCACTGACTCAAGGCTGGAAATGAAGATTTCACGTTTCCAAGTCCTGTTCTGACGCGGCTCCAGACCCCTCCTAGCAGGGCTGCTCTGCTTACCCGTCTCCCGGAGCTGCCTGCACCCGAAGTCAGACATCAGCCCCTGAGTTTTGCTGTGATGAGCAGCTCTAAGTGCGGTTTTATACCGTTTAGTCACAGTGCTCAATGCCACGGGACGTTGCAAAGGCCAAAAAATGTTAAGGACCTCAAAAAAGTCAAAGTCCCAGAGACAGTGTCAGTCGAGGGAACAGCATGCTTTTCTTGGGGGACTTGGAAGCAAAGCCTGGGAGAGATGAAGTCAGAGCACTTCGCTTTTGGTGATAGCTGTGGTCTGCAATGTTTCACAGGTACTGCTGCGCTGGAAGAAGATGCTCAGATCCTGAAAGTGATTGAGGCATACTGTACTGGGGCGGGCTTCCAGCAAGCTCTCAGCTCAGGTGGGCCCACGACCGGATTATTTAATTCTTACTCTGCCTGCAACACTGATAACCCCTCTGGGAAAAAACAGATGGTTGCATCATACGGCAACGAGACTCATGCTAGGAAACTGTGTGGTGTTCAATCTTCAAGATAAGGGAGCTTCATCTACATAGTGGTTTAGTTGCTATTGTTTTTCTTCTAAACACAGAGAATGAAGCAGGTAGGAGGGCAGATGAGACACAGCTACTTCACCAGCACTTGTTAGGAATTAAGCAAACCCAGTCAGTGCCTGTGGCTGTCAGCACTGAAAACCTGATGGTAATCTCAGGTTGCATATAGCTTTAGAAAGGAAGCATGAATATTATCTCTCAATCAGCTGCGTGTTTAAGAACAAGCTGCTTCATAAGAACCTATCTAACGTCTTCAACTCTGGAAATAGAACGATTTATCATTGCTGGTGGGATGTCAAATTAAATCACTGAACTACCAACTAATGGTGCCTTTAAAGAAGGGAGGGCATGTTTCTTCTGAAGGCTTGTGACCCTAGCAGAGCCTTTTCATTTGTAAGCCGGGGTGTAGCTTTAGGTGCAGTGAGCACTCTTGAAAACTTGCCACTTGCTGCTTTAGCTCCAGGTTAGCGGTCCGTATAAACCTGTATTTAACCGTGGCAGATAGCGGTGGCTGCTCGAGCCCCCGTGCCCCCAGCCCGCCCCAGGCTTGCAGAGGAGCAGAGAGAACAAGGGCTGCATTTGCTGTGCTGTCTCCACAGGGGATCTCCCTGGGCATCAGGGAAAGTCTCCCTTCTTCTTCCTGATGAGTAATTCTTGTACACAGGCTCCCGTAAAGACTCCATCCCCCAAGTCCTTCTTCCTGAGGAAGAGAAAATCATCATAGAGGAAACACGAAGCAATGGCCAGACTGTCACGGAGGAAAAGTAAGCGTGGCTGCTCTCCACTTGCGGATCCCCTTGTCGCTTTCTGGAAGGACATTAAAAACCAGTGCCCAATCCTGCATTTCCACAGAGGAGCGGGCTGGTGTCACTGCCTGCTGCCTTAGTCCCGGCGAGAACCACGGGGCTATTTCGGTGGCTATTTTGTCCCTTTTTAAGAACAGAGCTGCCTTCCCAGCTGCTCTGACATGGCTGTACCCTCTGGGGTGCTGCGTGCCCGGTCCCAAGAGCCAGTTTATTGAGTCCCAGAGCTTATCCGGATGTAGCTGACGAGGTCATGGAGGACAGACCCAAACAAGTGGCTCCTATTTTTTTAACTACTGACATACTGGGCTGCTGCTACCCCTCAGGAGCCTGCCTGGCACCCTGTCTGTGAGTGCTCCCAGCACCCAGCCCCTGGGTGACTGCCTTGATCCGCTCCTTTTCTAACCCAGGCAGTGCATTGCTTTCATTCCTTTCGTGCTTGTTTGCTTTGCAGCATAACCTTGATAAGGAATCAAGGCCATTTTACAAAAGATGCTCAGGCATTTCCCGCTTTAAAATCATTGTTATTTATTGCAGTAGTGGAAACAAGGAAGCCAAAGCCACAGACCTTTGTTGATAACTTAAAGATAGCAGAACAAGGTGTTTTTCTTGAGTTTTGAAAAAAGAGCCCTGAATTTTGGACCAGTGGCCTATAAATGCTCCTGGGCTCTGTTTCCAGAGTCCCCTCACAGGCAGCAGTGATAGCAGCAGCCTGATGCTTGCAAAGCAGAAGCTGGCAGCCCTTTCCCCACGAGCCCCTCACTCACAAAAGCTCCTATGCTGTTGCTGTTTTGCTGCACTCCAGCCCTCTTTCTTTCATTGTTTTTTTTTTGCATTTCTTTTTGCAGGAGCCTTGTTGACACGGTTTATGCACTGAAAGATGAAGTCAAAGAACTGAAGCAGGTAATTTGGGATCGTTTGTACTGGGAGTTGAGCAAAAGCCAACCAGGCTGCGCCAGGTGGTTGTCTTGGACTGGTCGGTGCCCAGGAAAGGTCTTGTTGGTGCTGGTGTGGTCTTGCAGCTCCCTGAATCAGCTTTAGTTTTCTCCTGGTGAATCAGCTCATCACACGGTCCCTTGAGCACCACAGCCAGCAGGAGGGAAGGAGTAGTTGGTCTTTGTGGTTACATGAAACTTCCCCCTACTCAAAAAGCTCTTTCAACTTGACTGTTCATTTCATAGCAGTTTGGTGGATACCAGTTCTTGTAGACTCAGAGGAAATAGATCTTTCTTCCTCCAGCCCCAAGCCTGGAGATGGGAGAGACCACCCTGGAAGAACAGGGTCCTCTAACCCAGGCTAAAATTAGGTTTCCAGGAGACTGCGTCTGCCTGCTAAAAGTCACTGGGACGTTCATGCAGGTCTGTAAGGTGGTAAGGGTCTGCTTGAGCGAATCAGACCACAAGTAACACACATTGTTCCTCCACACAAGCTTCCGTGTCAAATGCCCCTGGTGTTTCATCACCTCTCAGCCGTCAGGCAGCCAGGCATGTGGAAGAATATCATTGCATTAAGTGCATGGGCATTAACTGCATCTTAACACCTTTATTTTTCCCTTCACAGGAGAACAAAAGGATGAAACAGTGTTTGGAGGAAGAGCTTAAATCCAGGAAGGACTTGGAGAAGCTGGTTAGAAGGCTGCTGAAGCAGACGGACGAGTGCGGCAGGGAGGACACGGGGCGCAAGTCATCCCTGATCGCCTGAATTTGGGGAGAAGCTGCTGGCAGTGGTGTGTGACCTCAGGTCTTTTTCAGGAAGCAGAACTGGATCCTTTGCCTCTTCTTGCTCCTTATTTTGTTGGTTTGGGGAATTTTGTTACCAAAAAAAAAGTCATAGGAAAAAAAAATAGTTTTTCTTCCATCCAGTAAGGAAATAAACCAGAAACAATCAATCACAGCTAAACCAGTAAGCAAGTGGTCCATGATTCACAATTCATCTGCAGCAACTAATACCTCATCGTACCTGCAACTGGGAGCAAATGATTGCCGCTCGCAAAGGGTTTGGCAGCAGTTTCCTAGAGGAAGCTTAAGCACTTTTTAATGCTTTCATTCTTTTCAAAAGCACCGGTACCTATTTATTGAATGAAAACATTATTGAAGTGGCATTGAGCAGAAACCAAAAAGCACCACGCTCCTCTTTTCAGATAATCACAACTGGGGAAGCTTCTCCCATATCCACCTTCTTTTTCCCCATTAGTTGACTGTAGCGAACTAGAGCCCAGCAATACTGTGGTTCCCGTGTGGCCTTGATACTGATTAAAATGTGCAATTAACGTGAAGACATTTGGACTCCTTGGGGAAGCCAGATCTGGAGCACCTGTCAGAGCGCATGGGAAGGTGTGTTGCACAGCACTGCCTCCTGACAGCTCGCGATCAGCACAACAGGTAACTGCTGTTCTGCCCCCCATCCCTTTTCTTAAGCATGACCTATAACTTCTACCCCCCGCTTTGTTTTCACATTGAGTGTCCAGGTATCATATGAGTTTATAGTTTTGCTGTGCTTCCCCTTGCCGGACATGCTTTTCTCTTTACGAAGTGTAAACACTGCTTGACAACAAAAAACAACCCCTAAATGTGCTGGTTCCCTGCTCCCTTCTGCCCCTGGTAGGCTCTTCATCGCTCCTTCCCAAAGGCTTGGAACATCCATCGGCCACTTCTGCCCCCGTTGCCCCAAAGGGGCTGTTGGCTAGGAAAAAAGGAACTTTCTCTTGGGATAGGAAAGATATTTATATTTATGCCTTGACAAGAGCTGGAACAATCCTGGGGCGAGGATGTGCAACACGCTTCCAGAACCCTGCACAGCTCCTCAAACACAGCACACAGGCAACATGCGTATGTATCGGCTCTCTTCATCTTGTTTGGTGTTATAACCTAGTTTAGAACTGATGATTTCCTTCCTTCCTTAGCAGCATTATAAAAGTAACCTTCTGTTAATGATGTCATACACGTATCACAGGGCAGCGTGGTCCCAGGGTGTGCAGACACACCACAGCTCATTACAGTCGTACCGTTACATTGCTCGGGAAGGACATAATAGAGGCAATAATTACAACTCCCTCCTTGCCATTAAAATTTAGCCAGAACATAGCAAATGGTGTCTGGGGAGAGCTAGACTCCAAAGCATCACAAGGAGTGTAAAACGAAACCCGCTTCAAGACCGAGCTGCTTCTAGTACAAAACAGAGGTCTCTTGCTCTGGCTACGTTTGCGGCCTGAGAGCATCCCATCTGGATGGCAGCTCCCCACGCCCCCACCCAGGCACGCAGCGGAGTGGTTTGGTCAGCAGTCAAGTCCTACTGTGCTGGTTAATCGTCCACGATAACAACCTCTGCTGCACCTGAGCAGCTGATGCTGAGATGCCATGGCCAGACACCCCGGTGCTGACCAGTCCTGCTGCCTGCCTAAAGGTGCGCTGGGGACTGGGCTTGTGACGTCCAGCCGGTGCAAGGAAGCAAACCGAGGGCCATTTGCACTCTGAGGAGAGGGTGGAAATGTGTCCTCGCTGCCCCCTGGTTTAGTTGAAACCTGTGCTGTGTACATATGCGTGTTTGTAAGACATCATGCAATGGAGGGCACACTGGGACGTTTTGGATCAAGCATTTGTCAAGAGCTAGAAGCCAAAAAAAGACAAGAAAATAAAATAAAAAGGAAAAGAAGCCATGCCGGATGGACAGCAATGTTTCCATATTTACTTTGTTTACAGTGCTTTGTAAATAGGTTCCAGTGAGTCTGTCTTTAGATGGATGTTGTGTCAGCTGCCTTCCAGTTTATCTTTGTCATGTAGGTTTATTTACTGTAACTACTTATGCAAGTTCAACTTTTCTAACATGTTTTTATTTTGAACAGTTTTTTAATTGACATTTTCAACAAATAAAGAAGGATAAAAGTCGCTTCTTAGCTCTCGGTGCTGCTTCTTCTGTTTCCACCACGAAAGCAAAGCCGGTGCTTGCTCTGGGCATCCCTGATTTGCTCAAAATGCTCATGGCTGCATCATCCTCCCGCCGGTTTACTGGCTGCTGGTGGAGATACTCATGCAAATGGTGATGCTGGCACTTGGGCTGTTGCCCCAACCATCACCCAGATCTGCAGCAGGGAAGGCATCTGGTCCCAGGGGGAGGAGAGGTGCATTTCCATCTCTCAAGCCCCTCTAACCCTCTGCTAACAAGGATGCTTTATGGAGAACTGGCTGCTCTCCGCTGCACGCCGCTGTAGATTAGTGACTTCCTGCCTGTTTCAGATTTCTGTTTTGGTTTGTTTTTTTTTTTTTAGTTAGTTTGTGCTTTTTTCTGGTGATTAGGTGTGGTGACAGGATTTCCTTTGGTCTACCACTTGGACAAGACCTCTCCTGCACGCTGGTATTTTTAACTCTTTGGTAGAGACATGCCACGCTTTCAGTCCACAGACGAAGCGGGAGGATTGAGGGCAGGAGGGTTGGACCCTGCTTTCCCTCCCCAAACACAGCAGTCAGAGCAGGGAAAAAGAACAAATGAAAGAGAAACACTGGCCTTGGGTGCATCGTGGAAAACCACTGAAGTCTGCAAGGAAGCCCACTTGAACCCAAGTGGCCCTTTGGGGAATTGTTGCAGAGACAGAGCAGGTCCACATCCAGACCCGAGTGTCCCAGAGCCTGCGCCGAGCAGGAGAGGGAGGAGAAGGCAACCCCCAGGCTCATTTTGGAGGGAGCGCCTCCACTCCTGTGTCCCCACGAGGCCAGATCCAGGCCTTCAGCAGAGACTCTCCATCCTGCTCTGCTGCTGAATATGGGATCCGTTTGGCCCCTCTCTTACACCAGGTCCCAAACAGCTCCTTTGCATGACCCAACTCCAATGCAGTCAGCACCAGCATCCTCCAAGCAACAGAGTTTGGCTCCAAATGACCATCACTGTGAAAATGCAGGGAAAAAAAGCAGCCAACAATTTCACCTGCACAGCCCAAACGACCACTGTGGCTGAGGATGCCCTGGAGGCGCCCATTCATGGTGGGCTGCCCCCACTGACCATCCTAGTGTGGCACCGCTCCATGACACAAGTGCTCCAGAACCAAAATAATGGGGGAGAAGTCTCCCTTGCCCCCAGGCAGGGGTGCATGCAGTGGGTTTGACCTCCTAGAATGAGGCCCTGCCTGTTGGGACCCTGCCCTGACTAAGGGAAAGGGCTGTCATCAAGCGAGCGGTACCAAGGCAAGGCTGGTACCCAGGCAGCCAGTGCCTGCCTGGGAAGGGGGACTGAAAAAAAAAAGACCCAAAAGTAGTACGCAGAGATGCTAGGACATGCTCATCACCCAAGTGGCCACTGTGCAAAGCCATGGAGCACGTGGACAGCCATCCTCCAGCTCCTGCTGCCCAGCAGCCCTGAGCTCAGTGGCACGAGCAGGAGATACCACTTGGAAAGTGGCGTCCCAACATTTCCTGAGGAAAAAACCCCCCAAAATATCATTTCTTATACAAAACAACAAAAACTCCCCACATTTCCCAGCGAGCTCAGTGCCTTGAGCCGTGCAAGCCCCTCTCTCAGCAGATGACCATGTTGCGGCTTGTTCCTGCCACAGGTCATCCATGACCCCCCTGTGCCAGTCCTGCTGATGTCGCCCACATACTCAGCACCTTCTCATCCCCTTCTCCCTTCTTTACTCAGAAAGAACAAAAATCGATTCAGAAAGTGCAAAATCCACAGCCCAAGAACTGACAGAGAGGCCCCACGTCAAGGGAAAAATCAATGCCTTCAAACTTGCCATGGAGAGAGGAAACCTGCATCCACCGTGGCACCAGGCAGGGACTGGGGAGGAGAACAAAGCCGCTTGGGAGAAGGCTTCGGCTGGATGGCAGCAAACGCATCTCCCCTCCCACGCGCTACCTTAAGTCTGAATCCTACAGGCTATTTTTGGCAAGCAAAGAAACAGAGGCAAGAAACAAAAGCCCCAGGAAAGTGAGCAGTGCGGGCAAGGGGCTGGGACGGGCAGGCAGCCACGGGCAGGAGAGGCGGCAGGTCACATCTGCTGCTCTTGCTGCAGAATTGATTGAGTTGTTTTATGACTATTTTTTTCTCCCCTCTTTAACTGTTTCCCCCAACCATGCGTGAAAATCTATTTCTCCATGTAATTCGCAGCTCCTGGCTCCCCTCTCAGTGATCTGGGCCAGGGATCACTCCCCGGGGAGTGATCCTGGTTGCTGAAGCTGGGGGCTGCAGGGGCGTTCAAGGCTGTGCACAGACCACAGTGTCCACTTGCCTGTGATGAACAGTATTTCTGCTCCTGAAGGGTTTTGGCACCTGAGAATGGCTGTGCACACGCTCCTCGCATCCCTCCCCTCCTCTCCCCGTCTGCTTGCTCCCAGCCAGCTTCTTTCCCTCTCTCAGACCATGCCGCTTTGCGTGGTCTTTGGTTTTTCCTGTGGCTCCCACCTGCACTGCAGAGGTTTGGGGCTCTCCAGCCCCAAACAAGTGCTGCCTCTGTGTGCCAGCCGGATTTCAGCAGTGGCAATGGTGTCCTGGGACCCACATCACTGCAGGAGGTGGTGGCCACCCAGCCCCTGGTGCCCCACGTGTGGCAGCCACACGATCCCATGTTTTGCTGCATCCATCCTTCTGCTCCAAAGTGGAGACAACCCTGCAGGCTCCATGACCTTAGGGCAGGCAGGAATAGTCCTCTTCCAGACAGGTCCCCTAAACCCCTTAAATTAGCTCCACAACTGTACTGGGTGCTCCAGCACCGGTGCCTTGCTGCCTTCCCAGGCAGCAGTGTCCCTGCTCCTTCTTCCACCCTGGCACTGCCTGGCCCTGGCACTGACTGGCTCTGGCACCCCAACATGCCCCAAGGATTGGGGTGTGACTGGCTGTCCCCACTGTGCCCCCCAGTGCCACCCCACTGCCCTCTTGGTCCCCAGACCCCAAGCAGGACCCCAGGAAATCCCTGCCTGGGTCTGAGAAGGGTGAGAGATGTTCAAAGCATTAAAAAGTGATTAACTCATGAATTGTATTAGTTGTAGGGTGACAGTGGACCAAACTCCGCACTCAGGAAGCGGGAAACATGACCACTGAAATACGTGGCAAATCACAGCCATGGCCATGCACCGTCCCTTGTCACACAGTCCCTTGGCATTCCATCCCTCTCTGTTTATGAATATGAGATGGTTTTAGATAAATAAAGTTTTTATACATGGTGTCAGAGTGCTCCGGCCCCTGACAAAGTCAGTTTTGGGGAACAGCCAACAAATACATATTAAATTATGGTAAAACCAGACTGGCTCTGAGCTCTTCTCTTACCGACTTTGGGAGGGGGCCATGCCAGACACTCGGCACTGCAGTGAGCTGTGCAAAGACTGCCCTGTCCATCCTGGAAATTGGGTGGCACTTGGGCGGCACTTGGGCACTGTGTTAAGACCTGACCTGCAGCCTTCAGCCAAGCAAACCCTAAGGACTGCCCAAATCTGAAAGCTCTTCCACTTGCAAACCTGTTGGCTTCCAGGAGTATTAACGAACTTCTGCGCTCCAAGAACTGTGATCCGTACAACCAAACGCTCCAGGCTTGCCACCTTTGGATTCTTGAGATGCTGTTTCCAAATGCTGCATCAACATCCTTGTGCGCTGCTGCTGCTTGGCTCACCTTCCGTGTGGGCCAAGCTGGAGAAGAGGACTGCGGAGACCCCGGTGTGCAATGTCACCCAGGTACCCCCTGCCTGAGAGGGGTCCTGCCCATCTGCCACAGTCCTGCTCTCCTGGAGCTCCAGGAAAAGTGCCACTGTGGGCACATCCTCACTGAGGACAGCCAGAAGGTGCTCTACACATGCACCTTGGAGGGCTTGGGAAGCAGCAGTTGGTCCTGCCAACCCCATGCTTTACCGGTTCTCCTCCTAGGGTAGAAGGGGTCTCAGGAGACAAGGGAGGTCCAGATTTGATGGTGGTGGGCAACACCCCTTCCACAGGAAAATAAAATGGTCCAGAAGCACAGGTGGGAGGAGGAAAATCTGGTGAATGGATTGGTTCACCAAATGCAGAGCACCACTGGTATTTTACCCGCACTCTGGCTTGAATCAGCAGTCCCCCCTTGCACACCAATCACCCCTCTGACGCAGGGTGATTGCCACTGAGCGTGGACATGGCCAAGGCAGTGCCACCCTAAGCAAGAAGTCTGGTTGAGTTTTGTAGATAAGCATAGGTGGAAAAAAGGGGGTTCTCAAGAAAAAGCAGACAGTTAGGGTGGCAACGATGCATCACCAGCAGCTGGCACGTACAGCCAGTGCTTGGGTGACTGATTCCTTTACAGGAGACGTTCCTAAGCCTTTGAATATTTTTCCGTTGATGTTTTGTAAGCAGATTGGTATGGGAGATATGTCTGAACCTAGCTTGGCTGGAGCACCCTGAGCCATCCTACATTGTTAGGAAAGAAACGTTGATGGTAGAGTTTGCTAAATAAAGCTCAGATGACGTAATGGGGACAATTCACCCTGCCAGGCATGTGGGGCATGGTGGACCCAGACACACAACACCAGCATGTACCAAACTATTGGCAACAAAAGAAAAAATCAAAGTGCAAACAACAACAACTTCAAACATTGTTCAATTTGTGTTCTCATGGCCCTTTTGGCCCTCATTAATAAATAACAAAATATACAAATTAAGAAACAAGAAACCAAAGAGGCAGAGGAACATAAATACGGGAAACAGGGAAAGCCACTTTGTTCAACAAAGTCAGACTGGACCCCCAGTTCGGGGCAGCCCCCTCCTCACTACAGCTTGAAGATGCCAAAGTAGGTGCTGCCGTGCTTGTAGATCACTCGCGTTGAGTCTGTCACATTGACAAAGACCATGTCACCTTCCCGGAGCTTGAAGACACCTCCCTCCCGGATGGACTGGAGGTAGCAGAGAGACGTGGAGGTGCTGTGTGTGTCTAGTCCCTTCAGCAAGAGCCGGTCCTCTTCCATGGGGAGATACAAATAAATATAGAGCGTGAAGGGTGCTGAAGTCTCTGCCTTGGTGCAGAAGCTGACTTGGGAGTAGATGTAGTAGAGCCCTGCTTCCTTCACCTTCAGTTTCCCCTCCTGGTAGGATATTAAGTTGTTGTTCGTGGGGCCGTACATCGTTGTCTTCCACTGTAGCACTGTAAGGGGAAAGCATGGCAGATGAGCTGGGAGAAGGAGACTTCCAGTTTGGCAGGCGGATTTTGGAGGGACACCTCAAAGACATTTAGCGTCACACCCTCTGTCTGCTGCAGGGTGTGGGGATGGGTTCTGCCTGCCCCAGACACCATCCGCAGCCCAGGGAAGCAAGGTCCCCTTCTCCAAGGCCAGGACATGTTTAACCTGTGTTTCTGGTAACTGGCCTTGATGCCCTTGAACTGATTATGCGAGTGGGAGAGCGTTTTGCTTCCTTCATCTAACCAGTTGGAAATGCTTAGGGTGGAGGACTGCACAAAGTTGCCACCATGGGCCAAACAACTCTGTGTCCACCCTTGTAGGGTTGCTATCTCCTCAGCTCTTGGTGGTACAGCCTCTGAACCCTCAGAGCAATGCCATAACACACTCTTATCTTCTGAGGCAGCCATCCCAGGGCACACAGTTTTCCCAAACTGGGTGCTGCCTTTCCTCCAAAGTCTCTCCTCCACTTGGTCTTCAGAGAAGGTGAGACTTTGCCAAGAAAGAGCAAAAACAAATGTGTCAGAATTTTGGTCCCTGGCAGAGTGCAGAGCTGGAAGGGTTTTGCATGGCAAGTGCTACCTCCCACCAGCAGGACCACTGCCCACACAGACCTGCTACTGGCATGGCACTATATCAGTGTCATCGGAGTTGCTCATGAACATGCACTGCCACTGGAGTTGGTACAGAAAAGTCAGTACAGAGGCCAGGAAGCCATGGCCATCAGGGCTGAGCTCAGCTGCAATCCCCAGGAGGGATTTTGGAACTCCACCTTCCCCAGCCTACGGGGATATCTGCGAGAGCACCGGGGGTGAGCAACCCAGCTCTGCGTGGAATAACGGGTTCAACTGCCCCAGCCCAGAGACCCAGTCTCCGCAGCATGGTGACATGGGTGGTCCTGGGGGAGCCACACAGCCTGTGGTCCATGCCCGTGCATCCTTCAGGGATGTTTCCTCTGCTCGCAACTGCTGAGGTGCAGAGCCAAGCTGCTGCTCTCTGCGCCATTTCAGCCTGCTTTATAGGCTCAACAAGTGCTTAAGCAGGGAGTTTTAAAATGCTGCGAGTTCTCACTTCTTTGATCTTATCTAACACTAAGCTTTCCACAGGTAAATTAGATTGAGCTCTGGGTAAAATGCTGCGTCAGAGATGGAAAGAGCAGTTGCCAATTACTGGCAATTACTCCAGAATTAAGTCAAACATGCTCAGATTGTGAAATCCTTACTAGATTGAGAGGCTGACCTTGCAAGCTCTTACCCGCTTCAGTAATCCTGGCCCTTGCAGGATGACCCCTAGCCAAGGCTACGCTGGGTAATGGAGCCATGAGAGCAACCATGGTCTGTGCAGAGGGATGAGCAAATGTAAATGGACTCAGGAGTTTCTCAAACCTAATGTGGCCATGGCTCTAAGTGCAGCTTGACTCAATCAGTTTGGAGCTATCTATGTTGTGACGATAAAGTCATCGGTCAGCCCATATTGCTACCAGGACAGCTACAGGTGAGAAGGCGATTAGATGGGCAGATACAATATGCCAGCAGAACCCTCCCGCAGCAGCTGCCCCAGTAAGATAGAACCAAGAGAGCAAAACTGTTCCATCTGGAGTCCCGAAAAAATGTTACTTCCCTTAAATACAAAGAGAAATAGTTTTCCACTCATAAATATTCTGCAAAGATGAAGCCGTTGTGATGCATTTCTAGGAAGGCATGTGTAAGGCTACTGAGGATGGCCGGCATGGCATGTGTGAGCCCCGTGGGCACGTGGTGATGTGACCACTGGGAGGTTTGCTGTGCTTTGGGGACACACTTTTGTGCTGGAGTTGTATGGTCCCTGTCCCTGTCCTCACAGAGCCACGGGGCAGGATTTCAGGGTCTGGCTGGGGGATGCACGCCGCCACCCCGCACTGGCTCCCTGGCCAAGGCAAAGCCAAGGGGGTCTGTCTTACCTGAGAGTGTCTTGTTGCTCTCCTGACCTGCCAGGTGGACTGCAATTGGTTGCCGCTTCTCCACTGCAATTTGTAAAGGCCGGTGTTATCAATGCCTTGGCATCCGCTGTCACCCCGAGCAGCCCAGCTCCTCTGCAGGGACCGTAGCATCTCCCACCCTCGATATTTCTCTACGGGCCAAACCCAGCTCAGAGACACAGTCTCCGAAGTTCCCCCCAACTTTGAGTGAGGCAGGATATGGGCTCTGCTCAGCAAAGACACTCAGTTGTCTTCAAGGTGAAGCCTCTGAGCCCATGGAGGAGACTGTGCCACCTTGCCCACGGTGGGAACAGGACCTGGACGTGCCCGCCCCTTACCTGCCACAGATGTCTGGTTCTTGTGCATCAAGTGGGGATGCTCATGGTGTTCATGGCCTGCAATGCAAAAAGGCCGCAGATTTAATTTTGGATTCGTTTTCATGGAATTCAGGCAACGTGGCATCCAGAGCTGCCTGCCCTGGTGAGATAGTCATGCCATGTGCCCCCCTCTGCCAGCACTGTGCTGTGTCCAGTCCATGAGGATGCTCCAAACCCCGATGCCCTCCCCTGCTCCCATGCCATGCCCTGGGGCACCAACTGGCTGTTGCAGGGTGAAGGAAACCCCTTCCCAGGCCAAACTACTCCTGGCGAGCCATGGGTGCATTGGTGGCACCAGAAAACTCACCTCTCTGCATTTCAAACTTGGGCTGCCCCTTGCTGGCTCCCCCATCCTGTAACAACAGCAAAAACACATGCAATTTTTAAAAGAGGTACAGATCAACGATTTTGAAAGCTTGTGTGTAGAGGATGCTCTGGTCACTGCTCAAGCTGGTGCTGTTTGGCCCTGTCAGCTCTTGGCAGAGGGTACCCAAAACCGCAGAGCCCCTCCAGGAACTTTGCCAGCACCACAGACAGCCGTGGTTTGACCAGCTGATTGCATCAGGGGGGTTGTAGGGTTTGATCTTAGGTTTTATGCAATTAAAATGATGTGATGAAAAGAAAAGGAAAAAACCAACCAAACAAATCTCCTTTTCCTTTAAAGCCAAGTCGCAGAGCCATGCTGTAGATGCTACCCAGCAAGCCAGGTACATCCCTGGTGTTTTCAGGGCTGCTGAGCATGGCCTGTCTCAGACACAACTTTCTGTTGGCGTTCTGATGCAAACCTGAAGGTGTAGCTGCAGCATTTGATGTCATCAGGCACTGACAACGTGGAAGAAATGTCCCTCTCCTGCCTGCTCTGGCCAGCACAGCCTCTCCTAAGCAGTGAGTCCACGGGCTGAGCAGACTGAGAACACCTCACCCCTGGCTGGGCAGCCCTCAGCCACTCCAGGAGGACACTGCAGTGCAGGTTGGCTGTTTTGCACCCAAATGCAAGAAGCCACTGCACTGGCTGGAGGTGCCACCCCTAAGCCTGTGGAGTGGCATTGGCACAGCATTCTCCTCCTCCTCACCTGCTGCCAGGAGCTGTGCTGCCTGGCCAGAGCCTGGCACTGTCATGGACACCTGGGCAAAAGGGCTGTAAAAGTGCTCCTGGTGGCAGGTGGCCACAGGCATACTCACAGCCAGACAAGGTGTCAGACAGCACAAAAATCAAGAATTTTCAGAGCGGGGTCAGAGCATGGAGCCAAGGTGGCTGCAGCTCCATCCCTCCCACCGTGAGCCCCGAGCATCTCTTGGCACGCTGCAGCTGAAGGTGCTCTGACCATGATTGTTTCGAGATAAAAATGGATTTTTCAGTGACTTCAACATAACGTAAAAATAGATTGTAAAGATATTAGAGTGTAAAAAGGAGTGTATGTTATGCAGCCCCAAGGTAAAAGGCACCCATGGTTTCAAAACAAGCATGTGTGTGCCTGGGAGCACCCCCTCCACCTTCACCAGGGTCTTTATCCACCCAACAGCAGTGTACCTTGCACTGAAGGTCCTGGAAGCCCTTTAGAATCTTTTCACAGTCCAATAATGTCGACTTCTGACCTTCTCCTGTCTGACATTTCTGAACTTTCCTCAGGAAGATATAATCTTCATTTAAGCTCAACACCTCTTCCATCTGCAGGCAGGGAAGAGAAGAGAGGGGGTTAGTGGGAAACCTGCACCGCCTGGCAGCGGAGCCACGCTGTATTCCTGCCAGTGAGAGATCGCAGCCTGGAAAGCTCAGGGTCGGTTGTTCGGCATTGGTATGAGCCGGGCAGACTCACTGTGGGTACCAAGCGCTCCCACCAGCCGCCTGGCACATCATCTGCACCCGCATCGGCCTGGAATTGCACCCACGGGGCTGACCCTGGTTGCCAACGCTGGGCGAGGGGAGGATTGCTCAGGATGCCTTCCTATTTTTTACCACCTTGCTATAAATTTTCCACTCTGCCTTTTCCAAATGACAGGTGGGAAATATCCATCTGCCTTCATTTACAGGCAGCAGCGTAGAAATCTCAGCGAGCGGCTCGGGGCTCGCTGCTGCTGCCCCAGTGGCCCCAGCAGGCAGCTGGGATGCTCGCTCAGCCCCGGGCTGCCCTGCCCATGCAGGGTGACTTTTCCTTAGTTACAGCCAGCTTATTGACTATAAGAGCTGCTGAGAGACCAAAATGACTTATGGTTGGGGTTCAATTCTGCCAAGAACTTCTGATTTAAAAAATTAGAAAGCCAATAAATGAAAAAAAAAAAAAAAAGAAAAAACTCTGTATGTGTATACATATATATATATATATATATATAAAAATACTGGTGTTTTAAATTACACCTGTTTTTTGTAAAAACCTAACATTTGGTTAAACAGTAAAGACGAGCACAGATGGACGCGAGGACAGGCAGCCTGGCTCTCCGATGCAGAAGGTTCGGGTTTAAATCCCCGCCGTGGGCTCTGAAGGCAGCTGAAATCCTCCCGCCGCCTGTGACTGCATTTTGGCTCCTTCTGGTCCTCTGCCCCAGCCTCGTGCAGTCACACTTTGCTCTGCTGGGGACCTTCTGCTCACCCCCTTCAGCCCAGGCTGCAACCTCCATGCAGCACAGTCCCCTTCCATCCCCCTGACTTTCAAGCCCCCCTGCAGATCCGAAGTCACCTACTTAAATGTCAATTTGAGACAACATGCTTTAAAATCAGTAATGACGATCTTATCACTGTATCTGGTATGGAGAACTCGTTCTGGGGTTTAGACAGAGCTCGTTTCTTTAGCTGGGAGTCTTTTCTGGTTTGGAGGCAAGTAGATGTACACGGTGATTTGAAGCATTGTGCAGCGTGGTTGCAGTCGTGGCAACCTCAGAAAAAGTTCTTACTTTTTTGGTAAATATTGTCCCAAATATGGGACAGGATCACTGATATTGTGCCTCTTCAAAAAAAGACCAAGTGCTAAGATCCACTCTTTTCTTCCCTAAACAGAAAGAGAGCTTCTGAAGTGAGATGTTGGAAAGATTCATCCAAGCAAACATTAACAAAAATTTCCTTTCTGGATCCCCCCGTCCTCGCAATTAGTGTCACAGTGCTGCCAAGTCTACAGCACCAGAAAAACCACCAACGAGCCTAAAATAGCCACTTGTGTGTTTAAGCCATACTCTCCTGTCCCTGGACTGGCCGTTGGCTGCCAGGTTTGGTACTAACGGCTCTTCTTGATCGATCCATTCTTGTTTTGTTAATGAAGGGAACAGATCTCTTCCTCAGCATACATCTGAGCAGCAAATTAAAGCAGTAATGAGAACATGGGTGTAATAAATGCCACTCTGCACCCATCCAGTGGCCAGCATCTTCTACCATGTTCATCCTTCTGGTGGGGACATCTCACTACGGCTGAAGGCAAACCACACTCCAGCAGAGACAATCTTATTTCTCCACTTACCTTATCCATCTTCATGTGAAGATACAAACAGAAGAGTATGGTCCCAATCATCTGTGCTACAATAAATATAGCGAGGAAGACCATGAACATTTTCATGGTGCTGGGCGAGGTGCTGCTGATGGGTCGAGGCGTTGCAGGGCTGTAGGGTTCGTTCATCCTCTGTGCACGTTGCTGGGGCTCCTTCAAATGCACTGCTTGCAAGTAGCATGAGAACTGTTGTGTGAGCACCCGCTGCTCAAGGGATACAGGTTGTGGCAACCTACACTTCCTGGAAAAAACTCTTCGTAGTGGGTAGGTTTGTTCACTGCCGTCTCCCACAACAAAAAAAAGGTTGCTTAGACTTTCTTCTCAGGTGCACTTCCATGTTTTTCCTACCATTCTACCAGAAGCTGAGAGAGGTTCTTATTCCATATATTCATATTTGCCCCTGAAACAGTCTAGACTATGCCTCGGTGTTTTTTCCCTGCTGTAGACGAAAGTTTCTTGGCAAGTCGTCTTCAAAGAAATGAAGACCATGAATACATGGACAAAGCTGCTGAACAGCTCTACGGGCTGCCAGAGGTAAGGAAACACTCAGAAAGTCAGTTGTTTCTCAAAAGGGGAAGAAAGGTGTTTTGCCCTCTCTTTCCTTTGTGGGCAGCATGATTTTTGCAGTGAAGATGCTTGGCTGAGGCAGACGGCTTGTGCTGGTTTCTGGCCTTCCCTCATGCTTCCCATGGGTGAAGTCTCTGCCCTGGGTAGGCTGGATGATCCTGGAGAAAGGATCATCTCTATGGGCACTGTGACCCTAGTCTGAGAAGAGCTTTCATGCTCCTCAACAGGCAGCAGGACTTTGGGTCTTGGTGCTTGGCCATTACTTTGAAGCGACAAGTTTTAAGCAGCCTGCTTGGTATCATAGTGAAGTGCTCACCCTACACCCAAGGACACAAGCCATGTCAGGCCCTGTCCCCGCTTACCCATGTTACCTATATCTATATCTCCAGGCATGAAAAGGGCTGTTGGGGATGCTGGGCACTCCTGCCAGCTGCTGTCCTCCCAACATCACTTCCATACAGCTTTGGGCAGTCTGTGTCCCTTCTATGACCTCATGCCTCTCAAGCCAGCAGCAGGGAGGCAAGGTCCTGCCCCCAGGCTCTTCAGGTATCTGACACTTCTGTGGCCATGCACCACCAATAAAAAATACAGAGTAAATGCAGAGGGGTCCTCACTGCTTGCAACAGTGGAAAGACCGCCTTTTCTGCATGTAAAGAGGATAAATCTGGGTTTCTGTTGGGGTGCAGAAGAGGAGGGCTGCAAGGCTGTACTGGAAGCTCTGGTTTGAAGGCAGTCATCAAGCCATCACGTAAAGTTGTTTTGAGAGCAGCTTTTCAAAAGGCAATGCTCTTATCAGATGTGCATGCAGCAAATAAAGGGTCGGATCCTGCTAGAAGCAGCGGGGTGCTGAGCAGGGCACTGCTTGCCATCAGCCCCAGGAGAGGAGGATACACAGCGCCTTGTCGGGGCTGCTCAGAGCGTGGCAGGATGGGGTCCAGCGTTCGCTTTTGCTATCTACCCACTCTCGCATCCTGTCCTGTGTGGTTAGGGCGCTGTGAGCTGCAAATGCAAAAGCTGGTAACGAAGCACAAACATCTCTGCAACCAAGTCAGAGTCTGACCTTGGCAGGTCACCGTGTTCCTAAATATAGTATCCAAATCACAAGTGTGGGATGGCACCCGGGTTTTCGTGGGCAGCAATTCAGCAGCTGGACAGAGGAGAACCCAGGGCTGAAGCCCTGGCTGATGCTTTGGAGCCAAATAACCCCTCACCATGCCAGGACTGTCACCCCTCTGTGAAGAGGGGAGCTTTGGGATGGGACTGCCAGCTCTGGGGCCAGCCCCCCAGTATCACTTTTGCCCTCTAGAGGACAGAGTGGCCCCTGGGGTCTCTGCCACTGGGTGCACGTGCCCCAAGGGCTGCCCACTCACCCTTGTTGTCCAAGGATTCCCTTGCTGCCCAGATCACTGGGGCTTCAAACCCCCCACAGGAGCCTCCTCCTGGCAGCAGTGAGGTGACCCCAACAGTGCTGGGGATGCACCGTGTTGGGTCCCAAAAGGGGGTCCCCTTGGCATTGCTGGGCTTTGGACCAGGTCTCTTGGGCTTGTGCACACAGCCTGGGGGCACTGCCAAGCCACTGATTTTATTCCTTTTTATCTTAAAATTGGCATTATCTTTGGAAAGGCCAGCCCTGGCCTCCTCACAGGTCTGGTCTGAGGCTGAGCCCCTACGCACCATCCCTGCCATGGCAAGCTTGCCACAGGCAAAAGGCTATTTTGTGGTGGACATTCCTGAGGACACCCCACACAGCTGAGGGCCACAAGGCCATGGCAGGTAGCAGCACCTGCTCCCCAAAGTCCTTGCCCTGTGCCTCAGCCTCCTGGACTAACCGTCATTTTCCAGGGCTCTTCAGAGTTTCCTCTGAATTTAACAGTCACATTTGGGAAAGTCTCTACATGAGAAACAAAGCGACATGAGAAATCATCACTTCATACTTTCCCCGAATCCTGAGTGTCGAGACCGAGAGGTAGCCGATATGTGTGAAACCACAGCAGCGAACGTTGCAGAGAGCAGCAAGAGAGGTATTGCGCGGCTATTCCTGAGCCCTGGCTGTCCCGGGTAGACAAAACCTTTTCAAAGATGTTTCTGGACAGCTACGCATCACTGTTCCGACAAAATGAGAAGAACCTGTAGGTAACACCAGAAACCTCGAGCGCATCACCGGTCCCATTGTATGTGCCTTGCTGGGGAGGCCGAAGCTGGCAGCAGCCTTGGAGGGACCATCACATCATTGGGTGAGGAGGGTGGGGAAAGCCTTCGATTTTGGGTACCCAGCATGAAACATCACCGGAGGGTTGACTGGCTTGGGCAGCAAACCAGGAAGCTGAAAGTCATTAGTCATTGGCACCTTGACAGGAGAAACTGGGTGGAAAATATGACAGCAGGGATCCTGGCAGAGGTTCGTCAGCAGATAGGGCCGGCTGGCATCTCCTCTTCAGGAAACCACAGTGACAGTCCAGGCCTTCACCAACCTGGCGGAAGGGGACCAAGCCCTCAGAAGCCATCTCCTCCACTCTGCATCACCAGATTGTGCAGCTTCTCCAGCTCGAACTAGGAGCTGATGCCAGTAGTGCCAGCTCCACCAGGAGCTGCCAGCTGAGCTCTGGGGAAGGCAGAGCCTCATCAGTCCGCCTGTCACCGTTGCTGTTCAGAGCCAAGCAGCCCAGGAGGACAGAGCTGTTGCAAGGTGTGATGTGGTGTTGGCTCCTGGCGACATGCTCCGTGGCCACCTCACTTCTTCACATGGACGGTAGGGATGGAGGAAAAGACTCAAAAACCTCAAAATCCACGTTATCCCGTGCCAGGGCTAGGTAGCACCATGGTTGCATATCCTTGACTGCTTGGCAGCTGTAGGAACATGGGGAAGTGTAGAAGAGGGTGGACACAGCCATGGGGAAAGAGGATCATGGTCCAGAGGAACAATGGGCAATGGAGAGAAGACGCAACACCAGAAGGAAGAGTCTGTCTGCATGGGATAACCCCGGGGAAGGTGAAGTCACATCTTCACTTGGTGATGAGCCCACCACTGAGAAACCAACAGGGTTTTCTTCCACCCCCCAAACCCTCTGAATGTAACCATACCAATCCTGTTGTGAACCCAAACTGGCACAGTTCCTCCAACCAGATAACCCCTGGGTGAGACGATGGGAAAATATGATCCATCGCTTGCATTCCTATTGACATAATTGTGGTATTTCCGCTGATCAGCAAATTGTCTCCACTTGTACTCGGTGTTCAGAGTTTTGTTTACTGAGAAAATATCCGGTTGCTTGCCCCAGTGATCTGTCAAAGGCTGGGAGCATTTCTGAAAGCAGCAAGGTGAAAGCTGATGAGAAGAGAATGACTTTTTTTTGGGTGCCTGCTACGGTTTCGTGACTACCTCTTTAAAATGTGCTGCTTGCCCCACATGCTCTTTGCAAGTAACAAAAGCTGCGTGCTGTGCAGAGCTAAGAACAATACATTCAAAAAGAAGATTTTATTCTGAGTCACAAAAGGAGTTTGCCCGTGATGCCGTGGGAGGGATGAAGAAGGAAACCTATGAGAGAAACCTAAATTAAGTCCCTTCAGCACAGGGCCACTGGCAGAAGGGAAATTTGAGCTTTTCCACCACTTGCTTTGTCACTTCTTTAGATTTTTCCCTCTCCTGCAACCTCTGAGCTCTCATGACTCCAGGACAACCCTGTCACTGGAAAGGAAGAGGGAGCAGACATAGCCAGGACATCACCAGAAAACATTACCAGCATCCGGAGAAGGAAAGGTTGCATTGCAGTTTCCGTTCATTTTTTACCTTGGTATGAATGAGAGAAAGCTCTTGGCATCCAGAGCAGCAAGAAGCAGCCTCAGAGATAGACGAAGGTGTCAACACTCATGATGGTCATGTCTCTCTGTGGAAGAAATGAGCAGAAGGTGATGGTTGTAGCCCCTATGGTCACAACGGCAGGCTGCAGCCCCATCACTTGCTATGGCCCTCGGCCATGGAGACACTCAGGCAGAGGTCAGCAAAATTTCCAAGCTCCAGCAGAAGCGAACATGAGCTGTCCCAGGCTCCCGCTGCCCAGCAGGTAGAGCAGAGCAGGGTGTAAATTGCCATCTCCACTGCATGTTATCTGGAGATGTGAGGGGACATCTGCCCCCTCTCTGTCACCCTCAAAGCAGCAAAGAGCAATGGGAAAGAGCTGCAGGGGATGGCACCGGGGTGCTGCTGTCCCTTGGAGCCACCCTGTTCCAAGGGCCATTGTATCCTGTGCTCACTTCTCTCAACCCTTCCTTACCTCCCTGCCCGGCTCTATCACCCATGGATGCCCCTTAAGCCAACCTTTCCCAAGGGGATCGAGATGGGTGGAGAGCAGGGGAAGGAAGAGAAACAAGCCTCAGTGACCCCTCACAGGATGGAGGGCCTTGAAGGGGCTCTCGTGCCACATCTGGGCTGCACATCGGGGCAGCGACACCAGCCTTACTGTGTTGAGCCACAGAGAGTACCCAGCCTCTAAACTGCTGATGCTGAGCTTTGCCGAAGCTGTGAAACCACAACTCGCACTAGAAACATCTTGCTGTGACGGCTGCACCTCCTTCTCCCAGCTTCCTAAAAATAGAGCCTGGCGTGGGGAGCCCCACAGCCCCGGCTCTGCCAAACAAGGCCCAGCTGCCTGAGTCACAGCAGACGGGAGCCGGAGCATCCCGCGCAGCCCCCCGCACTCGGCCGAGTGCCGAAAGCAGCTCTCCCTGGCACGGGGTGCGGGGGCCTGTGACAAGCCGCAGTGAAACACCCCAGCAAGACTCTGCCCTTTCATGTTGCGAAAGGAGAGGCTAGAAATGGGGAAAAGCAAAACCCACGGGAGGCTGTGGGGCTGCGGATGCCAACGTCTGCCTCCCACAGCATGGTGCGATGGCGTGGGTGGGGAGGGTCCCATCATCAACTTTGCATTGCCCCTTCCTCCCCGCCCACCCCATTGGGACAGGACCGTGTCTTCTGCACCCGTGTGGGACTCACAAACAAAACAGAAGCCTTGAGAGGAGAGAGAGGATGCTGCCATTCCTCCCCGCCTCGTGGGACTGAGCTCCTGGCAGACACTGCTGCAGCCAGCTCCAAGCACTTGCTGGGTTCCATGAGGCCAAATCCAGCCATGCCACAGCAAAGCCACCCAGCCCTCAGCTCCCACCGCCCCACAAGGGTCCCCGGCCACATGTGTGGGACACGGTTTGGATAGTCCATAGGTCAGGGTTTCATTGTGCCCTAAGGAGGGTTTCACAACTCTTGGCCAAAGTTCAGGAAGTGATGCTAAGTGCAGCATTGGGATGGATGGGACCCCAAGAATTTCAGGTGGATTCTGTCATGGGAGGTGGCTGAGACACAATCTGGATCAGCTGCTGTCCTGCACAGCCTATCCCTCCATAGCTGGAGGTTTGCAGAGAGCCCTCATGCTGGCTGAGCCCTGGGCTGGCCGTGCCTGGTTATCCCACAGGAGCTGTGTGGTACTGACACATCCTGCAGCAAATCATCTGGGTCATGATTGGAAATTACAAATAGATGGACAACCTCCCGGGGTTGATTTGGGAGCTACTAATTTAATCTTCTGCCTTTCTTTCCTGCATTAAACCACAACCTCCCTGCCAAGGCAATATTAATGCAAATTACTCTTCTTTTTCAAAACCTTACAACACATCCACCTCCATAAGACTCTCATCACAGGGCTTTCTTCACCGCTACAAGAATCTCCTTTGTGGCTCTTGACTGCATCCCCTTTCAGCCTTCACTGTCCTTTCTCCTCTCCCCCTCTGTTGACCTTTGGATCCCCTGGGAGGCTGCGCTGGTTCCTCAGGATCACCGGGGTCCCCCTGGGGTCATGCACAGCCCCAAGGTGAGTAAGAGAGAGTGATGGATGCTGTTGGTGGTGGCAGATCAGCCAGCAAGGGTGAGGAGCCAAAGGGGTGAGGGGCCGGCAAGGAGCACTGCTCTGACCTGCGGGCTTTGGGGAGAAAACCCTCGGCCCCTGTCTGGGACTAGCCATCCCCACGGAGAAGGCAGCGCCTGGGGGCAGACGGGGGCTGTGCTCGGGTGGAAATCCACACGCAGCCACGCTCTCTAGTGACAACCCAATCCTGAATCTCTCGCCAAGCGACGCACAGGCAGAGCCGCACCGCCTTCCACAGCATGCGGTGGATACTGCAGTGACGACCCACAGCCCTCCCGCGGTGAAGAAGCCGTGATGCTCCGAGCCGGGCACGCAGGTGCCGCGGGGAGCCCTCTCCCTGCCCGGTGCCGGCAGCCTTGCCATCGCCGCAGCACCGTGGTGGGAACGCTTACCCCAGCCAGCTGCTTTGCAGCAGCACCAGCCACAGCTCGCTTCTAGGCCAGGCTTTGGGGCATCGTCTTGATCGCCAATCCATCATCAAATCCCTGTGCGCCTGCAAGAGACACCTCGGAGAGCGGATGCTAAAACAACTCTGCCATCTACTGACTCCTGCGGCTCCCATCCCTGCCCCGTCCGTCCCTCCGTCCTGCCGCTCGCAGCCGCCCGGGAAGCTGTTGCTAAAAACGAGGGGCCTCGGCGCTGGGGCGTGATGCTGCCTCGGGGGATGCCGGAGGAGCCCGGCCGCCGAGCGCCCGGGCAGCCTCGCCCGCCCTGCGCCCCGGGACCCGGGCACGGCTCGGGCCGGCCCTCGGGCTGCAGAGCAAAGGGATTTGTGGGGGCAAGGGTAAACCAAAGCTGCACAAGCTGCTGTGGACACAGCAACGTTCCTAGTGCTCGGCCAGGGACAAGAGCTGCTTAAGGAAGAGGGCAAGTCCAGCTCCCACAAAGCACTGATGTTCCAGGAATTTCTCTGTCTGAACAGACCCCAGCACCATGCTTTCCTTTGCACGGCCAAGGAGCCATGGCCCCATGGCTGGCACGCATCTCCTGGAGGCCTGGCCACCTCTGCTTTCTCCACAGTCCATGGGAGCAGGGCTGTCGCAGAGCCCAGGTCTGGCTTAGCCTGTGCTCAGCTGAAGTGCTGGCAACCACGGTGAGGAGAGCAAGTGACAGCTCCGAGGCAGCCTGGCATCTCTGGTGTGTGACCAGAGGCTATGCAAAGCCTGGGTCCAGGCTGAGATATGACCCCATTTGGCTGGTCTCACCGACTGTCACAGAAGCATGGACAACCCCCAGGCAGGGGTGGGTGACACCCCTTTTCTAGGAACTACCACCTGCGCACAGAAACCTGAGCAGCAGGATCAGCTCAGCATCAAATCGCTAGCAAAATTAAAAGGAAACAACATATGCAGAGTGGAAATAGAACAACATCCCTCTGGATGATCCCATTTGCTATGGAAACCATCCTGCCAACATGGGAGGGTACCTCGTGGACTAAATCCTGGCCACTGGGGATGCTCCCTCTTTCCAGCACTACAAAGCAAAGGAGTCTGCAGGGATCAGCGGAGACACCCGTCCATAAAGACAAGGATGTCACCAGCACCCCAGCCCCAGTTCGCACCTCACTAAGTTCATGCCTAAGCAGTGCAGAGGCAGCTGTGTGTGACAAGCGGGAGTGCTGAAACACACTGGCAACTCATTTTCTCCTTTGCTTTCCCCTTCAGCAGAGTCTGAGTGCACACTGGGCATGCAGGACCTCTACAGCCAGAGGTGGCTGGTTGGCCGGCGAACAACACCGTGGCCTCAGCCTCAAAATCCTGCCTCCACTCCAGCAGTCCCCATGGCTCGGGGGCTTCTGCAGAGGAAAATGTTGGCAGTGCAATGACAAACGTCAAGTTGCATCTCAGAGGCTGGGGACTACCTCTCCCTGCAGTGCTCTGGGGATGCACCAGATGGAGGATGGAGGATGGAGACTTCCCATGGCAGTGCTGTAGCTGAGTGGTTCGACCAGAAGCATAGATGCGAGGGTCTTTAAGATGTTTCTCTTTCTAAACAGTGAGAAAGCTAAAACCATGGTCACTGTGTAGATGAGCTGTTCCACACTTTTCTTTTCCAAAGGGAGATAGTTCCTTTTCAACACAGGTGCCAGTGCTGAAGCCTGTGTTGCAGCTCGAGCTCTCTTGTCCTCTGGCACATCATTTTCATCACAGCCAGACACACTTGTCACTAGGAAATCTTGCTTTTTTTTGGTCACTGCCTAGAGAGATGCAGGTCTCCAAAAACCATGCTGAGATGTCAGTGTTAAGCATCCTTTCTGCAAAGGGTGCTGCACACTTGAAAATGAGTAATGTGGTCAATAGATGTGGCCACGTCTAGCACCGGGTGATGGTATGGCATTGGATGTGCCAGCTTCAGCATTCCCCTCTGCCCTTTTCAGCCTGGAGAAGAGGCTCCACTCTGAGTGAATCAGAGCCCTGATGCTCAAGCAGAACCTCTCCCATCCTTCCAGGAGTGTGATGGCAGAAGATGCTGCAGCCCTGGCCTCTGCTTGCCACTGATGCCGGGAGCAAATCCACTGCAGTTTCTAGGCACAAGTCACTCTTACCGGCAGATGCACAGCGCTTCTTGGAGCTAGCAGCCTGCAGCCTGTTCACAGAGGTCTGAGAGACCTCAGCTCATCTCACATTTACCACAGGGACCAGTTGCGCACCCAGGCAGCTCCTGCAGAGCGACTGACATACTGGGAGCCCCATGCTCATCCCTGGCCCCTCTCACACAATTGCTTTGTGATGTGGGATCTCTGCTCCTGTGCAGCTGTGATGGGCTGGTGAATGGAAACACCCCAGGGAAGTGGACTGAATGTGTCAACTGTCTTCATCCTTCCCAGAGGTTTCCCATAAGGTGCTCCTGTAGGGCTACAGAAAAACATGGCTTATTCAAGCATTATGTTTTAGAAGGAGATGGGGCTAAAAACCTAAAATTAAGATGATTATCCACATGGAGGTCCCTCAAGATCAAGTCATACCAGAGGAACAAGCTTCATCTGGAAAAGACTCCTCCAAACATATCTCATGTATAACAGCTCAGACACAGAGCTACATGCTAGCATGGGTCCAGGGGACAGATCTCAACATCGAATTGCAGAGCCATGGGATTTCAGCTTCCCTGCTGATGCCTAGGCTCAGCCAGAGTCCCAGGCAGTGCATCCCCACCACCCCTCGGACTCCACTGTGACACTACGTCAGCTTGAGGTACACCTTTTTCTTTCCAGAGCAGATCTTCACAAGCCCAGGCTGGGGGACACACTTCTTGCCTGCTTGAATGAGTCACCAAACCCCAGAGGTTCTAAATCTCTTCTAGCAGAAAAGCAACCTTTATTTTTAAGTGGAAAATCTTTGGCCTAAAAAAGCCGTGCACACCTGGAGGGAGCTATTACACAGATGCGGTGCGGTCGGAGAGGTTTGCACGCTGAAGTGGCCACTTGCTGCAAAATACGGTGAAAGAAAACCCCCAAACACCCTGTTCAAGGAAACTAACCGTAAGGACAGATAAAAAGACCATTTCCCCCAGTACTCAGGGAGAGGAAGACGAACATGCAGCTGTCAAGAAACTATCACAATTTTGAGTCAGATTTGAGCCACAACAAAATCTACCCACGTAAATGTTGAGCGTTGTCAGCCCTGTGACAGTAAGTTGGAGGAACCTTACTGGAAACAGGGCTAAGCGGTTTGAGAGAAAGGAAAGCAAATCCAGAGCACACCCCAGCTGGTTCCCGAACCCTCCCCTTGCCCCACCGCAGGCCCTGAGCCAGCCGGGCTGTGGTGCCTTCGCCACCTGAGCATATAGATGGAGAGATCTGGAAGGCAGAACACTGGCTTTCTCTTGCTGGCCGTGTCCGGCTGCTCGTGATATCTTTGGTAAGTCAGCTGGTCTCAGTGCGTCAGCGGTGAGATGAGGCATCTCCGCTGCTAGGAACAGTAACTATCCGAAGATGGCAACAGCCAAACATAGTCAGTGGATATAGAAAAACATCACTATGCCAGGCTCTAATCTTCAGAGCAATATTATTTCAGAGTGGATTGTATCTCGAGGTGAGGCCGAAGGATTCCATTAGCTGATCCCTTTTTTCCCCAGGCTGAGTCTTTTTTGCATGTGGTGGTAACTGGTGAGTGATCTGCCTGTCCCTTATCTCGACCCATGAGCTTCTTCATCTTATCTTCTCCCCCTGTCTTGTTTAGGAGGGGGAGTGAGAGAGCGGCTGGGTGAGCATCTGGCACCCACCACAAGGTCCCAGCCCTCCCACAGCCCAGTTCACTTCCCCCTCTGCAGTGCAGCTCCTGAGGAGCATCACTGCCCTCCCTGACTTCCTGACCAGTGAATTCACCCAAATTCTCGAAGAACTGAACTGAATCACTACATCCAATAATTATATAGTGCAATATTGAGTCTCTGCTGCCACATACACACAGGTCCTGCCTCTACTAACTTCTACCACGAAGGCCTGTGACAGTGCCACATGATGCAAAGACAGTTTCTAAGAGACAGCCTGGATTTGGTGCAGGAAGGTGAATTTCCCCTGATCCCTTCCTGCTGTGCATGAAATAATAGCGGAGTGTGCAGCCTCTGGGGCGGTCGTCAGGATCCTTGAAATGGGGACTCAGGTTTTTTTCTTTAGTTTTGCAAGGCAAGAACATCAATGGAACTGAAAGTAAGTTCACACCACAGTGCCCACCCATGCAAAACTATAACGAACCACAAAACCAGGCGATTACACAACCTGCTTCTAATGTTTACCAGGTTCATTTTCCAAGCACCAGTTGCTACTGAAAACAGCCTCAGAAGAGTTTAGTGATAGAAATGACCTCTTGGTCTGCTACCACCAGAAAAAACACTGAGCTTGTCCTAAAGGGTAGAAGCACGTGATTCAGGTCTCTAAGAATGAGCCCCGGTCTTCAAATAATCTTGCAAGCGTTTCGGTACAAACCCAGAGCTCTCACATCACCTTCCTTCACATACCTGAGCTCAAAGGGAGAAGGTGCAAAACAAGTTTTCCTTCCTGCATGGCAAGGGTGGATGGGTGTCTCCCAGGAGAATGGACCTTAAGGTTCACAGTGCCTGCAAAGAACCGTATATGGGAAGGCCATATCTCATTAACAGTAGACAATGGGCATCTCTTAGATCCATCTACGTCCTTTTAGCCCGTTTCAGGAGCTGTCAAATACCATCCCTGTTGAAATCCAGACCAGGTTCTCCAGGTTCACTTTGGTCACAGCCAAGGGCTTTATCATACATGGCATCCAGCAGAAGAGAAAGTGGGTAACCACAGACATCACCGCACTGCCTATGTGAAGTACCTTCTCTTACAATCCTTCTAAAATAACTAGCTGCCTTTTATTAAAAACCCCATTGAAGTGATGCTGCAGTACTCTCTCTGAAGAATGTGGTGTGGGAGCCCACCCCACTCCAGAATGATGTGTAAGCTGTCTCAGCCATGCCATGGGATCTGGAGCTGAAATTGTCTCTACCCATAAGGCATGCTCAAGGCCAAGGCTGTGTGTATACTGAGGTGTGCAAGCCAAAATCCCACCAGGTGCACACATCGGGGAGCCATGCCAGCCCCAGACATGGTGCTCACCCTGACGCAGGCATACTTTTTGAGGGCAGAAGAGGGATAACACCAAAGAGCTCTACAGCAACCTATTTCTTCCTCTGAGCAGATTTCCAAAAGCCCTAAGAAGTCCCTCCCCAGCTGCGTATAAAGACTCTATGAGGATGCACAATTTACAATCCCTTTGCATAGGTAGGGAGGTGCCTACCCCTTCTCGCATAGCACAGGAGCAGCAACGTGGCCTGGAGACCGTGGGGCATCCGAAGTCTCTGCTCCCTGGTCCTCCTCACAGCCTGAGGAAAACCGGTATTCATGGGATGGATCAACTCTCTCCTCCTTCCCAGAAGGAGGAGGAAATTTCCTCCATAACAGCCACCACTACAATCTTTGCAACGTGGTGGCTCCTGCTGGGTGGCAAGGTGCCAGTGAGTAATTTGTAAAATTATGCCTCAGGTAGGAAAAAGGCCAGAGTTGTGCTTGGAAAATGAAATGCTCTTGAAATTACATAGCAGTCCTGGGGATATTAACATACAAAATTAATGAAAAGCCCTTGAGTGTTTCATACATCAGCCCAGTGAACAGCCTCAGTGAACACCAAGCCCCAGCGCTCAGGGCTCTGGAACATAAGGCCAAGGAATCACTCAGCAGATGCAACTCCTGAACTGCTGTGTCCCTACAGGGTTCAGTGGTGGCAGGGCAGAAAGTCTCACCTGGACTGGCAGCACACAGACCAGCAGTTTTGGTGCCCCTATGCAGCATTAGAGGACATGGGATGGGGTTGCATGGTGCTCACCACTCACCATTACATGGGTTGAGGGCTGGATTATGACGCCAGATCAGACCAGCTGGAGCTCAGGAGACACCAGGCATAAAAGCCATCCTACACTGAGATCAAAGATTCAGTCTCCACCTCCAAGAGCAGCTGATAACCAAGGAAATTAAAGACCCACCTTGTGTCCCCCAGTGTTTGTTCGTAACTTGCTACATGGGGGTTGCATCCAGAGAGCCACCTTTAGGAGAGATCTGTGTGTACTGCTGTCCCCCACAGCATCCCTGAGCACGGAGCACCACAGTTTGGTTACACACTGTGACAGAAACTTGTTTTCCCTTGTTCCGCCCATCTGTCTGATCCTTGCCGAGCTGCTCTGCAGTCTGCATTCCCTTAGCAGTGGGAGTTCACTCATTTTACTGACGCAATACACTGAAGTAGCACTTCTTCAGGCTAGACCTGGTGGGAAGTTTGCTGTCCACACTGCGCCATTCCACAGAAGCTCTGTGACACAGTGCAGCTCCCCAGGAAGCAGCAGGAGCTGTGGGGTCCAGGACCTTTGGAAGAAGAGCTGACTTGCATGCAGTCTGTTACTGCGTCTTTTTGAGGACTAAGGCATATGCAAAGGACGATGCCTGGAGCACACATGAGCTTTGCATTACCCCTCTTCCAGCGGGCACTGCAAGCGTCTTTTCTAAATACCTTCTTGCTCTATCATCAGGCAAAAAGGTAGTATTCATATTCCTTGCCTCAATCCATTTCTTATTCTTGTGTCTTTTGCTGTCTATACACCAAATGGAATGTTCAACGATGCAGCAGCAACAGAGCGTGACAAACATTGAAGTCTTTGGGATCAGTGAGCATCTTTTCATCCTGGGCATCTACACAGCAGATGAGCGTCATCGTGATGGAGCCTCCTCAGATTACCCTACCAGTATGATGACAAGGCATTTGTCACCCAGGAGCTGCACCATGGATCTATCACAAGTACGAGCAGCATGATGAATCCACCGACGAACCAGAGGCAAACTTCACTGCACATGTGCAAACACATGGCATACCCTCAGGCATGCAACATACCACTAATAATCTCCAAATGTCTTAATATGCAAAAGCAGCCAGAGGTGACCCTTGCTGCTTAGACTGATCCCACCCTCCTTCCGTCGCAGTAGTGGAAGCAACACAAGGCAGGAGATAAAGAGAAATATCCTGCAAAAGGGAAGAGAGACGCAGCATTTGCATGATACACGGACACAGGGGACCATGCGCTCATGGTGGAAACCTGCTGCAGCCAAAATACGTATCCAATGAGGCAAGACCAAGCATCCCTCCTGACTGAGCCGTACTGACCCAGCTGAATTTCCCGGTTCGGGAAGGAACGAATACACACCTCAAGGAAAAGACTCGTACATCCTCTGACCCTGCCACCCGCACACCAGCAGCACCCAAATCCAACACCCAAGTCCAGTGACACTGTGGAGTGTCACTGCAGAATGAGTGACCACAGACAGCAAAATCACCAATATGATTTTTTTTTTTCCAAAGAGATCAGCTAGGAACATATTTAATTTTTTGAAGAGAGATTTAGGGAGGCCCATGCTCTGAAACAGGCTCTGAAGAGAAACAAAGAATAAGGGATCGCATTTATCCGTGGAGTAAATGGCAGCACTAAGCATTCAGGAAATGCAAACCCAGACTCATTTCCTACATGGAAAATAACAGTATCTTCTTTCATGCCATAAAGACGTCAGGCTTTCAGTATTTTTACTGTATGCCAGATGACTGAAACAGAGCTGCTTGAGCCACCAAGAAGTAGACTGACGTTTCTGAAGCCGTTGCTTTGACTGAGGTTTCAGAAGGGCTCTTAGACAACTACAGGAACATAGCAAATCCAAATGCAGTCCTACAAGAAGGGCTCTTAGTTTCACACCCAACCACATTTGGTCAGTGAAAACCCGAACATTGACAGTTTATCAGCTGCACAATTTACCCAAACCAACTTCTGAAAAATCATAAATCACAGAAGTAGCTGTCAGCCGAGAAGCAGTCTTCAGAACCCACAGCAAGAGCCAACATAACAGCTTAAAGAGTCCTGCAAAGGCGGAGAAGGATTTGAGTCATTTAATTGCTTAAATCAAGCCAAAATCCAATTTAATAACACCCTCATATACAAAGAGTATGTCACAAATAACACGTCAACAGAAATACATGTTTAACACGAAGTTAAACTAGTTCTATGGCAGATGCTCGTTTACATATGTATTGATTTAATTACAGATTTCTCTCCCTCCTTTCAAGATTGCTAAAAAAGATTGAGAACACAATCCCAGAACTGCTCAAGCTGAGCCAGATTGACTGGATGCACTAATTTTTCCCTTTGGTCGTGCCTGCAGAGATGGGCAACCTTTCTGCTCTTATTGACATAAACAAAGTTGGAGGCAGGGGCAGGACTGCCACGACTTAACGGCCTGAGGCACCGCTGCATGCGAGGAGGTTTGTGTCTGTCTTCATAAGCAAAGAATTCAGAATCAGGCCGGGAGATCCTTGGGGTTTCGGCCTGCATTAAAGCAAATTTCTGTGTGCGCTGCGGCTGTGTATATGAGAGACGAGGGAGGTGGATATGCATGGGGGAATGAACCTGGCTCTAGGTCTCTGAGCCCTCCAGTCTGCAGAGCCACAGAGAGCATTTTTCCCAGGCAAAGAGGAGTGATGGAGAAGGCTCTTGCTTCCCTGAAACCCCTCCCAGGTGTTTCTGCATGGAGACAGACAGCAATTCTCATTAGTCACTGTTACGTGGTTGATTGAGCCCTACAGCATGTCAGTGTGGGAAATCTGCCTAGAATAAGTCCAGCCTGGCAGCCCGGGAAGCACCTGTGCCCTGCGGGATGATGCCAGAGCTGTGTCCCAAACTGTTATTTCTCAGCAGTATTTCCAGGCTGCTTTCCTGTGTAAGCAAGGAAAAATAAAATAAATAACCCCCCCACACCTTTTTGGGATACCACTACCCAGCCTTTGGGCAGGCAGTGGGTTTCTATGCAGGGAGGGGGTGTCACCACTTGTGCCTGTGCTGCGAGGATGCTGCAGAGGGATGCCTTGTGGGATGACAATATGTGCTGCACCCCTTGACTGCTGCCTGCCCGCATCTCCGAGCTTCAGGGTGACTTTGTCTCCTGGTCTTCCCCAGCACTGCACAGTACCACGGCTAATCCTGTGAGACAAGATCATAACATGATTTGAAAGACAAACCTCAAAGCCTCCTCATCAGACCTGGCTCTTCCTCCAGCCCTGCCTGGGCAGGCATTAGTCATGTGCTGTAGGCAGCTCAGTCCTGGCTTGGGGGGCGAAGGAGCCCTGTGACCAGCTCTGTTCAACATGCCACCTTATAGATGATGCATATGGATTTTACTCCTTAAATCCGTCTAATAAACTGAACCCTCCATAAGGTTGTTTATTTTGTGGTTTGGTTGTTTTTTTTGGCAAGAAACATTACAAATAGTGCAACTGCGCTCCTGGTCCTACATATTTGGCCAAACCCAGAAAAACAGTCCAAATCACCCAGGGCAATCGTTGGGCAATTGTTTCACTCTCTGTCAGCAAATGTAGAGGTCAGTGAGAGGGTGTTTAGATCCTGCGTGGATCAGAGTGAAAACATCCCCTGCCCCTCCTGCCCCAGCCCTTTTACTCAGAGTAAATCATTGCCCTTCGTGCTGTGCAGAGACCTCAGCTGCTGCGTACCCACACCACGGCGCAGTCCTTGATGCTGTCGTTCTAGCAAAGCACCTTTATGATTCACAAGCAAAATAATGCCTGGCTGCTCTTTGCACCCTTACAATCCGCAGTCATTGGTGCAACCTTTGGCAGGCGAGAAAGAGTATTTTGATGCTAATCTTTTCTGAAACCGTGGCAGAAATCCAGCACCAACAAACAATGTGTTCGGTGGGACTGTGATAGTATCACGTCTCAAATGTCTTAGCTATGTGGCGGCTTGACTAAAGCCAGGAGATTTCCTTAAAATCTACTTATTCTACCTTAAAAACCCCTCCTTTATGCATCAGAAAGTGCAGCTGGTGGACTTTCCTAATTGCCCTTCATTTTTACTTAGCCCGTGTGTTTCTGCCTGGAGTGATTTGAGCACAGTACACAGATTGCACACAACGTTCCTGGTGAGCTGCACATGGTGACTTTTGTTAAATATCATTTATCCGGCACACGCTGAAGACTTGATGATATTTGGGTAGTTCCTAAGAGTGGTATCATTCCTCCCTGCCCTCCTGAGAACCTGGCTTTCCTGCATCAGTCCGTACTGCTCTACAGCCTCCACAAATCCAGAGGTCTTGGCTCTCAGAGCCACGACCAGACCCAGTCGGACGTGTAGGGCCAGTAGCTGGATGGGGTCCACAAAACTTTGAGGCTTTCATGGGAATTAATATTTAAAGACCAAGGAAGGGTTGATTTTCTGCAAGGTTGAGACAAAGCATTGTCCCTTAACCACATCATTCAGTGGTACCCACAAGACTCGGGCCACCTCTGAGCCCACAAGCACGGGGTCACAGGTGAAACCTGTACATGCGGGGGTGCTTCTCCGCTGCTGATGGAGTCACTCGCAGCCGTCCAGGCACAGGCAGATAGTGTGCGACAGGGAGCCAGTACAGGATTGTTTTAGGCTGTGCTCAGTTACCAGAGATGCCCTTTGGGTGCTCAGTACATTCAGTTTCCTTCCATCCGCCCAGGTTTTTTTTTGCATTGGCAGAGGGATTCACCTGAAGTGACATTTCTCCTTGGTAAATGTGCACTGTCGGGAGCTAACATGAGTGAGTCGTAATGCCGAGTGTAGGAATCTTTATTTTGATTGAGGAGGAGAGCTGTTACTTTATCCCTGTCTCAGGCAGAAGGGTAGTAGGCAGGAAATGAAATATTGCTTGATAACATTTACCTTGCCCTGTGCTGTGCCGAGCATTCGCCACGCGGAGTAAGAGAGATGGCAACACCACAAATCGTTCTGCTCAGACTCACACCCAGAGCCTGCAAAGCCCAGGCTAGGGAGATGGGGGAAGGTGGGGATACAGAGATGAGGATGCAGGTCAGGGAACAGGAGCCCTCCAGGGTGCGAGGGTTTTGAGGGCTCAGCCGTGCTCGCAGGAAGCGCTGCACCCAGCTTAACCCTCACCAAGAAACCAGGCTGCCGGGGCAGTGTCAACCAGCAGCATGGGTGCTGACAGGCTGAGATGGGTTCATGGTGATTCAGAGGGGACCTGAGGGATTCTTGCTGGACTGTGTTTTGGGGATCAGCACATCTGAGTTGGCTCACAGCCGGTTTGGGTCAGCCAGTTCTGTTACGGCTCCAGCTACCCAAAAGCATCCTCCGAGCTGGCCTGGAGAGCCCCATGGCCTCATGCTGCAGCTCAGCCACTGAATTCACATCCCTCAGTCACCTTTGCCTGCCCTCAGCAAAGAAATTGTGATCTGTATGATGAGACCACAGCCGAGTTGTTTGCGCAGCAATATTGCCAGTGCGGTAACAGGCAGCCCTCTGACATGGTGTGTGATACCGAAATGAGGACAGCATCCTCCTGCCAAGGACCGAGGCACCAAAACCAGCAGTTTGCACCCGTCTTCTGCAGAAATCCTCCAAGCGTAACAATATATGGTAACTCAGGGAGGAGTAGCAAGGTCTCAGTGGATCGCCAGCTAAGTGGGTTAGAGCCCTGAGCCCAAAACGCGCGGTGTTTTAGAACAGACAGCAGAGGAAAGCAGGTCTGGTTCACAGCCTGCAGTGCCACAACGCCTTTACCCATCCCCGGAAATCGCCGCGTCCAGTTATTTTGGGTTTGCCTTCATTTGTACCCAGGCCACGTGGTCACTTAGTCAAAAATCTGCCCAAGGGAAAAAAAAAAAAACCTAACACACATTAAAAAAAAAAAAAGTAAAAGGCATTTTTACTGACATGAGCTTCGGAAAGGGTTGGCAGAGCACTGTGCTCTCTGAGCAGAGGCGGGCGGGTTTGGCTCTGATACCCCTCCTTATCGCTGCTCCAGCCGGCGTGGCTGCAGGCGGCAACACCAGCCTGCCAGGCTCCTCCTGCCCAGCGGCAGGGCTGGCACCCGCGAGGCTCTCCAGGCAGCTTGGAAACGAAGCAGGCAGAGCCAGCCCAGAAAGGGCTGGCGGGGTGACTGAGGATCTCACCCACCCAGGGACGAGGAGCCGTCACGTTCATGAGGGAAGGTGGAAGCTCTCTGGTCAGATGGCAAGCTCCGTCCTACCCGTGCTTCCGCTCTCTGTGCTGGGGGGAAGGATGCCATGAATTCGCTCTTCTCTTACCCAAAACTGCTCGCTTGCTTCAATGCTTTGAGAAGTTTCCCACATGAACCACTTTTGAGATGATTTTTCACCAAAAAAAAAAAAAAGGGCGTTTAAACACTTGCAAACATCACTCCTATTTCCTGACCTTTGCAGCATTATGCAGGGCACAGATCACACCTCTAGCTCAGCCCACTGCAAATTCACAAGTGCTGCCATGCTCTGGCCAGACCTCAGCTTTGCTGTGTGACTCTGAGCACCTCACCAGGAGCAGGACTGCCCTGCTTGGCAGAGCCTGCCAGAAAAGAGGCTTAAAAACCACAAGAAGGTCAAAAATTCCAGTGATGAACAAGTGTTTACCAAGGGCATATGCCAGACAGGTACATGAGGTGTGCCTTCCTCACCTGTGATAGGACAAATTAATTGACACCTGAACAAAAACGAAAGCAACAGCAGCTTGGGTTCGCTTCTCTAAAAGGAATGAGGGATATCAGCTGCAGGGTGAGGCCACCAGCTATGACCATTTTCCTGGGTGACATCGCAGTTAGCATCACTGCAAGTTGGTGGACCCCTGGGGTGGAGCTGGCCAGCCCTCTCATGGTGACCCCAAAGACAGCTCAGCTCCCCAGCAAAGCACTGCCACCTCCAGCCCGAGCGCACACAGGAGGAATTCGTGTTTCTTTTCATCCAAAATGAGGAATAACATAAATGCAAATATACTGTCACTACTCCATCACATTTCTGGGGCGTTTCAGAACTAGACTGACTTCAAGTAAAAAGCTGGGCTGATGGAGAAGAGGCAATGAATGTTCAGAACAGGCCATGTAAACTGTACCTGAGTTACTCCGTAGTATTTCTGCCCGCACCGCACGCCCCCCCCCCCCCCTTTTTTTTTTCTTAACCTTTAGGTTTTTCTTTAATAACAAAATAATCTCTCTTGTTTGTCATTGCAGTCCGGAACTATTTTTAATGCTGCTAATGAGTGACTAAAATGGGGTGGAGTAGCTAAGCCAGCGATGCTGCTCCCAGCCACGCACAAGGTTTATCTAACCATCAGCGGAGGAGCTGGACCAGGGCCATCCCATGCGAGAAGGCAGAGCAAGGCGCCCGCCAACACGAGATGCACAGAAGAAAATGTCTGTGTCCTGGGACACACACCATGAAAAAATGTACAAGTTTCTGCTGCTTGTTAAAAAAAGTCCTAGACCCCTCACAGGTCAGCATGTCAAACACCTGAGTATTTTTCTTGGCATTAATCTCTGAACAGGGCTCACAGAGCACACAGTTTGCAGCTCATCTGCCCATCAGCAAAAGATGGGAGAAAAATCATTCCTGCAAAGAAGTTATTCCTGCCTGGACTGGAGCTGTCGAAATGGTCCCCCAATGAAGGCAAATACTGGTTTCCCACAGGGTCGGTAAATTACCAGAAAATGTAACACCCAGGCCACATTTGTCCTTCTGCCCTTTGGCATGGTCTCTGCAGAGGTGCACTGGAGTTCAAGGTGGAAGCTGTTGAAACAGGAACATCCCACATCCCTTCTCCTCCCATCACCAGCACGACCGCTGCATTCAGAGGACGAACAGAAAATAACCGTGGGAAGTAGCAGATGGCAGCTGCTAGCTGCTGAAGGCAGCGCAGTGTCTGCCAAGTCCTCCAAAGTGAAAGAGCACACGTACTGAATGGGAATGAAGACACCACCACCGGAGCATGACGGCAGTATGGCAGCACCGGGAATGCAGTGCTAGCCTGAGCAGGAAAGCAAGAAACTCTCCACTCTGGACAAACACCATGGTAAATGAATATATATGTGTGTATATATATATACACACATGTGTATGGAAAAGCCTACCTACTTTAGGGAACTGCTGGGAAATGTTCAAACCTCTGTTCACACTAAATCATTAGAGGCAAATTGCACTGATGGGTTAATCATGTTTATTGCAGAAGAAAAGGAGGATGCCTACAAACCTGGGCATGCTCAGGTGCGTATTGCTGCGGTGGTGTAAGGCACACTGGAGCAGTAGAACCTCTGTCCTCCAGCCCTCTACCCCAACGCCATCATTCTTCTAACAGCCAGGGAAGAGAGTGAGCACCTGCACGCGCGGTGCGGAGCCCGGCACCACGGCACACAGCGCTGGCGAGGGAGGATCTGGGATAAGGTACCAGCCCGTGGTCTTTTCAGACCTCAGAGCTAAATTATTTGAACATTTTCTTTTAGGAGGTATGGCAGAGGGAGGCAAAACCAATTTTTCTCTATTCTGAGGCAATACCTTCACTGGAGTTACAATACACGCTAGTAAGACGCACGGAGTACAGCTTGGGAATCCTTGCTTTGGCCCATAAAGGAGGTTGGATGATGTTACCCCACAGCTTTAAAAAACAGGGAATTGAGTGACTAAGAGGAAAACTAATTGGAGAGATATTCCTAAACTTAGAAGGGAAGAAAGGCAATTTGGTAGAAATATTACAAACGAGTGATTTTTCAGTGCTCCTCTATAGGAAGACAGGATGCTGGTTTACCTTTTATTAATTTAGCGAAAATAGTTCCCCTTGCACATGATCTCAGGTTGGTCCAGCTCATGTATACTATACAGCAAACTTATATGACACAACCGGGATTTTTGACATTTTTCTTTTTGAATCAGTACTGTAAACATCTACAGTTGCTGAACTCAAATTATTTATAAAATTACACAAGGCGTTGTATCTGAAGTAGAGAGGTGGCAGCAGACATATCTAGTGTAAACAGAGCCACAGACACTTACACCAGTAAGGATTTGTCCTACAATCACAAGTGCTAGGTCTCAAAGGTCAAATTTCCTTAAGCAACTGCATAGAGCTGCCAGAAAGGGTTAATTGGGCTCCTTTATATTAAATTAATGTATAGATAATGAAGAATGGAAAAACAAACTCAGATTTTTCATCCACGGGGTGTACAGTACAGGCTAAGCAGTCTTTCTCACTGCAGGGCTTACGTGCACAAAGGTGAACACCAGTCAAATGAGGTTTTACTCACAGTAGCTTCAGTTGCATCCAGTGAGGGTCCAGATTTCCTCCCAGATCTAGTGTTAATTCACCGTTTTCTAGAGGATGATTATACATTACGAGGGCAAAACAGAGCCTTCAGGCTCGACATGCCTATTAGTTTCTTGAAGAACGTCCCTGCGAATTGCAAATACGGTTACAAATTACTGTACTTCCAAAGTATAAGTATGATAATGTGCTTTGTTGACCTGTGGCTGTCTTGAAGTCTCTTGCCCATGGTCTAAGACTACTTTAAACAATAGGGAGATATCAAATCAAGCACGGAATTTATGTTAAGTGCATCCCCGCACTTATCAGTGATCAACTGCATTGATAAGAATTGTGCGTCTTATCAAGAGATGGTAAATGAATAAACACAGGAAGATTAAAAAGTGCTAAGAGTCCTTTCAAGAGGAAGAGCCTTAAGCAGACAATATTTCTTCACGACAAACATACTGTTGGGTTTAATAGTACAGCCACTAGAAATTATTTACTGAACAGAAAAAGATGATTTTTCATTCCCCAAATATAGTTCATGTATTCTTCCAACGGAGAGAAAAAGCTGCAGATCATTTCTTCTTGATTCACAGTTGCAAATGATAAAAGTTCACAGCAAGAACTTTCCCTTTCAGAATAAAGTAGAAACATCCAGTTGCTAAAAGTACAGATCTCGTCTTCTGTCATGAATCTGAATACCTGAAAGACACAGCAGCACCAGGACAGTAAACAGCACAGGCCACGCCACCTCCTAAGGTGTTGCGCAAACAAAATTGCATCTTTGGGTCTGATGCAAGAGGGCCCTTACTAGAATAACCAGAATGACCCATCCAAAGTATCCTCAAAATATTGCACATCAAAGAGCCAACATCAGGGTATGACACAGTCTCAAGAGACTGGTAACAATAGGGAAGGCTGGCGACTTTGGGAATAATTTCTTCGACCAACCCTCCCAGCAGTGTGGTGGGTTTGGTGGTGAAAACGGCAGCAATGCCAGCACAGAGGTCCAACAGGGACCTCAGCCTGAAGCTGGGGGCTGGACATACAAACCAAGGGGTGTCCCATCCTTCTGGGATGTGACACTTGGACAGCCAGTGCAAAACAGTTGTTGTGAAGTGGCAACCTGATGGTATAACCACAGAGCTAAGGTAGGTGGAGTTAGGAAATCACATATATCATTTGAGTAAAATGTTTTCTCACTTCTTTCTTAACACAGTTATGGGAGGTGTTGTGTAGATCTTGGGGGAAAAGCAAGCTTTTGAAATACAGTCTGGAAGCAACAAGGAAGCATCTTTAATTCTGTGTGCATAAGCAAGGCTGCTGTCCTTCATAGGTGACTATTCACTGGTTCCAAACCTGCTGGTTTCATTACCCACCTGCAGTGGCATGGCTTACACTGGGATTTTCTGAGCCTTGGTAAGAGCTCGCTTTCCCCTCTTGAAATAAAAAAAAAGAAAAATATATATATACATATACACACTGGAGATGAGCAGAGATTCAACACAGAGCTAAAAGTAGCAGTAGTTCCTAAAGAAACCTTGTGCTTTTGCAGCCCAGCCTATAGCACAGGTGCTGGGGAGCTCTGTGCTGTCTGGCACAGCACTTTACACTTCCATAAATACAAATATCAGCTGTTCTTAAACATGACACAGCCCAACGGAAAGTATATTTAAGGGATAGAGCCAAGAAACAGGGACTCCCACAGCCAGACTAGATGCACACATCCTAGGGACTTGCCAAAGACTCTCTATGAACACAGGCCAATCGTTTCTTATCTGTTCTGTCTGGGTTGTTTGATAAGCACGTGTACAGCGTTACGCATGTGGTGTTACAAGGCTCCCTGGATAGTCAGAAAGGCTCTGTAAACATCCTGAAAGAAAAGGATTGAATGGTTGCTGAACACCACGCAGTTTAATTTCCTTTTCTATTTTTTCCTCACTTGTTTTCTTTCTGAAATTTTGAGCAGAAATCCACTCTCGTTGCACCGCTTCCCTTTTTTGATCCCAAGCCTAGTTCCATGAAACATCTCCTTTTTTGGAGAAGTTCGTTCCTGGGGCTTTCAAGCCTTGATAGGTTCACATTGTACCCTTGCGGGGAGAGGGCACCTAACCTCGTTCTTAAATGAAATCCGGGAGGTCCAGACAGTGTCTTTAAATTAATTAGACTGTCGTTTACTAGCTGCAAAGTTTAGGGTGCGTGGTGTGCAACACGCACGCAGTCTCAGCTAAATCCATCCATCTGTGTGCCGTGGGCAGAAAGTTGGTATTCCAGCTGTGAAGACATCCATGCTCTCTTTTTTCCATGCAGACACAGACAGGCGTTAGACCCGTTAGAAGGAATAAGCGAGCAACACCCCTACAGCTGGGGTCCGCCCAACAGCACCGCTGCGGAGTGGCCTCAAAAGAGGCACTGCGGCTAAGGCTGCCTGTAGATACCAACGGTGCTTTTAGCCCACATTCTGCCAAACTCCTGCCGATGCAGATTAGAAACCGGGTAACCATTAGGTATTTCACAGCTGGTTATTTTTCAAAACCTAAGGCTCAGGATCGCTTCTTCACATGCCTGTCCTTTTTCTCTAGAAGCACCAAGTAGGACACGCTGTATTTTCCCAGCAGACTCCCTAAACAATTTCACAACCCTTTTACTCGGAGACCAGTGCCAAGCTGAGTGGCCGGGTAACGCCCAGGAACAGCAATGCAGGCGTACCCTAACAGGGCACCAGGGTGCTGCCCAGGACGCTTGATCTCAGAGGGCTTCTCAAAGGCAGAAATTACTCACAATGGAGCAATTCAATCCAGCAGCCCCAGATGCTGCGGGGACGTAAGCTCCCAGGAAGCGGACTTCAGTCCCCAGCCATCTTTCTTCTGTGTGCTGGTACTACCTAGGGTTGGGATTCCTACTAACTGCTAATAATAAATAAGCAACAATAATTGCTTCTGCGTGAACTGCATTAGCTCTGGGAAATCTACTGCAGAGAACAATCAAGCCTTTGACACGCAGGGCAACAGGGCTTCATGGAAGGCAGCAGTTAGCTGGGAGGCAAGGGAAGGCTGGCGGGCCAGCCCGTTTTTCCCTAGTTCTTCCAGATACAGACAGAGACTGGGGAGGAGAGAAATCCCTGGACTCTCTGGTTAGGGCTGCAGTTTCACATCCTGTGTTCAGAATGTCACTAACGCCCTACACAGTAAGACAGGTTGCCCAAAGCTCTTACCTGGCCATCCCTTTCTGGTCATTTTATGGGGGCATCCAGTTCACATGGTGCCACCCTACCTGCTACCTGTAAGGCAGATGACCTGATAGCACTGCGGATAATGTTTATATTCACATTAATGTTTATATTTACTTAAAGGTAAAATACTGCACAAGTGGGGAATATATATTTTTGATCAAGCCATACAATACAGCTAACCAATCCCAAGTACCACAGTACACAGCACAGGTTAACTCTTGAAATAAATTTCTATGAGCTGGGCTGAAGATGGCTCCGATTTGTGACCCTCAGGAACATCCCGTGTTATTTTGTCTCTTTACGTAGGATGCCATCAACAAATAAAGTGATAGTATTTCCTTACCTTCCCCAGGAGCTGAACTCTGACTTATATTTTGTAACCTAGCAGGTCCAGTCACGCAAGCAGAACTTGAGTGTTGCTTCATGGTACATTCTTGCATGGATGTTAAGCACCTCTCCTGTTGCAGAAGACCAAGAAGAGAACCGTATCTTCTGTCAGAGATGGGTTCATCAGCTGTGTGCAGGTCAGGCAAGGCATGATGATATACCGAACTGGTAAGATTGGGAGTCCCAGTCGAAGGGAAGGTCCATAAATCTGTAGGTTGAGCTGGATGACTCCGCAGAGCTGATGGCTGGTATTGGCCTGCCATACCAGCCGCAGAAAAATTCAGACTAGAATTTGACATGCTTGTAGCAGATGACGGATATGGTTTGGAGCAATGAGAAGAGAAACTCCATTGATGGGGAGACACGCTATCTATTTAAAAAGAGAAAGAAACATCTCAAGTCTCATAAATTCTTACTTTTTCCCAAGACAAATTCCAATGGACTTCTAAGGGATTGCTACCAGATTGCATATTCATTTTAAAAGAAATATATATTCACTTTAGTGTTGCTTATCTTAAAAATCAACCACCAATTCATACTAAAAGCAAATTAATACCACCAGTACTTTCAAATAAACATTGCGTGTGTTTTCTTACAGGCCACTAGCATAGGCAGGATTTTAACAATTGCAAAAATGTGTTTGTCTAAGCTTGCAAAGATAACAAATTAAGTCATAATACTCTCAATGCATCTGACAATGATGGAGGCTCTTGGCTGTAAAATGAGGGCCCAGTTCTGCCAACAGGACCAGGGCGAGCTGGGGAATCCCCCCAGCAGCATAGGGGTTTACCCAGGAAGTGCCAGCTACATAATCCAGGGCTTTTCAAGCACAGTTTTCTTGCTTTCTGTTTGCAGACTATTCCAAATTTAAACACACTGCATCTCGAACTCCTCAGTGGAAGCCAGTCACCCCGCATGACACCTCGCTCACGCACAGAAAGCAGCTCACCATTCTTCAGGACAACAGTCTCACCCCTGTGCTTTGTGCTCAGGTCTTGTGGGTTCTTGGCATTGCTCAGAGCTCTAGAAAAATGTTCGTCTACCACACTGTTGATATCCCCTTGGAAATACGTAAATACAACGCTCTGAGATCCCCATTCTGTTTTCATGGGTTCTTTGTTTTTACATGGCTTTGGGGAGAGCTGCCTCGTTTCTTCCATTTTCGACAACCAACAGCCCCTGCCAAAAAAAAGTAAAACAGGCTGGTCAGAAAAATACTGATCAACTTACAGCGCAGAGTCAGTGGTGAGCCCATCTTCCTCCTCAAACTGGTAGGGCAAGAAGAACTGTTACTAGTAAGATTGGATTCTTTATCTGGGTTTCTGCTTCTTCTATGCACCTTTTCTTTACAGATTTCCTTAGTGTATGTTTGTAATATAAAATACTTTAAGTATAAACCAAAAGGAGAAACCTTTCAATAAATATGTATGACATTTTTCAGAATTGGAGTCAAGAAATGGAGTTCACAGCTGTATCTTCTGCTGGTGATCTCTAAGTTTGATATAACTTTATAACCCTGGGCTGAGGACCCAGTGCTGTGCAAACACACCCTGAGGATTTAAGTCTGCTGAAAGAGCTGGAGCACTTGGTCAAATAATTCAGAGGAGGCATTAGCTCTGGATGAAATTCAGGGTGAACTTACCAGAAATGCTTTCTCCAATTCCAGTTTTTGCATTGTTCAAAACACACAGAGTTAAAAAAAGAATTAAAGAAGAAAAAACACTCATCAAAACTTGAAATAATGATAACTTTAGATAAGGTGAAGTTTTAATTACCTTGATCACTGTTAGCACAGACTTCCACAAGGAAAAACCTTCTAAGAGTAGTTAGGTGCTTCACCTGTTTGAAAAAGACACTCAGATTAAATTACTGGAAATTCAATAACAACAAATTCAAGTTAAAAAAACACAGCCAACCAACAAACCAGCCCTTTTTTTTTGAAACAACAACCTAGGAACATGGTGGGTCTGACAGTGGCTTAAAACTGGTGGCAAGACTGCTAAAACGCACACTGTAGCTCAACCAAAAGTTACGGATTTAAGGCAGGAATTACTCTAAAACAGCATGCAGGAAGTCAACGGAAGACTAAAGACTCCTTTTCGTTCTCCTTAAAACTCTCTACTGACACATATGGTAAGAGCAGGACAAGGAACGTAACTGTCGCCCTGGAGAAGCATTGTTTCTACGCATTCACACAGTTTCTGGCCACGGGGGAGCGAGTTCTACAACCAGAGCTCATACGTTCTGCTGTAATCAAAATCATTTAGCAGAGCCCAGGCTGTGAAGTGAGAAGTGCCCGCTGTTTCTGTTCAATTTTCCAGTCTCATTGTCAGCTCATCACACCACATAGAATAATTGATTGACCTTGGTAGCAAATCGAAGGCTGTTATTTTTCAGAGACCGGGGAAACCTCCAGCCCGTAGCCAGTTGTACCACGCAAAACCTAGTGAATCATTAGATTTGTGTTTCCATGTAACTAACCCTGCAACACACAGCATTGCTTAACCTATTCCAGTACATTTATCTGCTGTCTTTTCTAATTGTAAACCCTCCAGTCCTCAGAAGGTTCCTCATAAACGTCACACTCATCTGTGTCTCCAAGGGTACTCTGAAGCAGCTGCCAAGGCTGCCTCCAAATGGTGCCTCAGTGTTTCTTACAGGTGAAAAGACTGTTCAAACTGCAAAGCCAAGCAGACATTATGAAATATGAGGATTAAGGTTATCCAGCCATAATCCATCCCACTTTGTAATCTTGAGCCTTCATCTACAAACTTCTTGTCCATGTTTAGCATTTGTTTCCATGTCTAGTTTTGCTTGTTATCTCTACCTCCCACGTATTCTCCGTTCAGTTCTCCGCCTCTTCACAATCTCTTGCTCAGGCAGCCCTATTCCTCTGCCATCACCAACTGATTTATGTCCAAATTCAAGAGTTCCTCAGTCCTCATCTTAAAATTTTTATTGCTTTGCCCTTCTTGCATCCTTTCCACAGCTCCGACCCCTAGTCGACATCAACACAGCGGTGTGGATGGGACAAATACAGGTTGGTCACCAGTTAGGAAATGCAAGGACTTTGTAACAGTCGTCTGAGGTAGATGACAATCTTTCAGAACTATAAAACTGACCAAACTTTCCCAAACACTAAACTTAAACCAAAACCCCTTCCTCCTGACTTACAGGCATCTTTCCAAGGCCCATGAGGGGAGCAGGAACTAGCCCAACCCAGACAAACAACTGGAAGAACTTCAAGCAGAGGAAGAGATGCTATTTTTCCCAGTCTTGTTTTAGAAAGCAATCTTCTGTTTAAGGTTAAGAGACTTTCAGGTTGCTCAGCTGAGGCCAACATTTGCCATGGAAAATTCCAAACCAAGGGGTGAAAGCTTGGCAAATTCACCAGCGACCATATGATCTGAGAAAGGACTGCATCGAGCCATCTCAACAGCAGTCAGCAAACCAGCTCTTCCTACACTGCTCTACCACTACACATCAAAGTACCGTTTACAGAGCGTTAGCTTTGGCCCAGAGGTCTGTATTTCCAGGTCCTCACTTGGAGCGAGCCAACCACTGTGTCTTTGTCCCACTTTATTACCATGCTTAACTTGCTCGTGCCATTAATTTTAAACTCTTTTAGCACTTGGTGCTCTTACGCTTGTGAAGTGTGACCACAGTGGTTACAATGCTAGAAATAACACCTTTTTTAAAAGAAATAGTGGTCATTTATTTTTTCTCATTTCCCTTAAAAACCTCTTGTGCTTTCCAAAGCAGTGCTAAGAAGGCTGGTTATAACCTAGGTTACATCTTGGTCCTCTCAGGGATAACATGCACATGAGGAATCTGATGGCCCAAGAGTCAGAACTTAGATTTGGAGCACCGTGGTCATTACCTGAACCTCCCATTCTTCTGTCTTCCAGCAGAAAGTCTGCAAAAAGAGGTAGAAATCCTTCCAATGTATGTCTGCCACAAACTGTTGTCAAAATATAGTAGAAGTGGGGCTCACGATGAGACCGACTCAGCTCACCTAACACTGCTCTCAGAGTGGGTTCATTATGGCAAGACAGTTCGAGTAATTGCCCAATTTACTTGTCCTTCAGGTGGACAAGGATGCCTGATCAACACAGGCTTGAGAGACGTGGCTGTTGACTGCTCACCGCAAGGGACAATACTTCACAGTATTTTTCACATTCCCCACCCTTGCCAGTAGTATTAATTTCCCATCACTGCAGCATCAGACAGGAACATCTCTGTTCTCTAATTTTAAGCAGCCCAAACCAGTTTTAAAAATAAATTTAAAAGTTTCTACTTCCCAAGTATTGAGCAATAATTTAACAAGCAGGCATTCTCTTTCACCAAGTATCTTTCACATAAGGGAACATTTGAGAGTCGGTGAACATCCGTTGACGTTACCATTGAATTCCCCTACCTTAACCGGCTGTCATGAGCGGTGTCACACCAGTAAGATCGTCCAGCTGCGGGGTGGTCATGCTGTGTCCGGCAGCGCGGGATCCTTGCCCCGGCAGGCTGTGTGGACTCTGCGGTGACTGCAGGAGTCAATCCCTGTTCGTGAACTCCCTGCATGCTTTCTAGCCTCCAGCTGCGGGTGAACTAGGCGTTTCCTTCAGCCTATCTGCTAAGAATGCGCGAAATGCGCTCCAACAAGTCAACCAGGTTAGGAGGTTTCAGGAATGAGGAAAACAGGACTGTAAGTCGGGTTTTTTATGACAATGCGTACACAGCAAAGATGACAGTGTCTGGACTTCCGAAGAGTTTAGTGCAAGATGATAAACAATTTACAGCAGCGAACCAAACCTGGCCGGGGTCAAAACTTTCCTATGCCAGCTTATTCAGCACTAAGTGTGTAACTACAAACATCTGCACAAAGGAAAGATGACCTGCCTCCACCCCAGATAAGCTGGATAAGAAATTTTCACTTCTTTGCCAGGTCTGTATAAATGACTAGAGAGATCCTCAGAAAATAAAAAGATCATTCTTGGTCTGTAGCAACAAACAAGGTCCTTGGGGTTTGGTTTTGGTTTTTGTACAAAGTTTACTAAGGTTACCAAATTGCAGCCATTCCAGAAATGGTGAATTGGGTCAAATTTGCCAGTCTCAGCTGGGGGAATAAGTCACCAAACTAGTGACATTATGTCTTTCATGCAGTAGCTGGAGTTTGTTCACTCGTTCAGAAAGTAGCAGAGCACAACCCAATTCCCTCCACCTACATAGGTATGAGCCTGCCCCCTGCCATCTCCCTGAGCAACTCAACTACTCGGCTGTAGGACTTCCCGGGACAGTGCTTAGTCTTTTATTGACACATGCTTTGCATAAACACATTTTCATCATGACACAGACTGGATTCCAGTCTATCAGCAGGGCAAGCGCTCTCAACATCTCCATCACTTGTTCTTTCATCCCCTTTTCTAAACCGTTTTGTACAGCAGAGATTTCTTACGCTGAAGCTTTGAGACCTCATTCAAGAATTTCCTCTCAGGCTGGCAGTTAGAGCACTTGTTCAGTTCTTAGATGGCATCAGTTTAAAGCTCCTAGATGAACGCCCCAAAAACCACTGGGTAAAAATGGGATTATTGTCCCTGTTCCTTTGTAGTATAGGAATTGAACCAACAGATTTCCAGGGCTTGTTAAGCTTTGAAGAAAAAACAAAAAAATCTTAATTTCTGAGAATAAAAATTGAAATTCTGCTTGTCCTTAACGAACACCACCCCCCCACACAGAAACACACACAATCTTGATTCTAACCAAGGTGTCTGCACATTTCTGCGGCTTCGTGCAGGGTCCATGAACGCCCCGAGCCAGAATGAAGTCAGACACAAAACCCACAAAGAGGGAACTAAAACCATGTCCCACTGTGACCACTCAGCTCCAGCAACATGTCTACAGACTCCAACTGGGAAGCTCTGGCATGTTCACACAAAAGCTTTATGACTGAAGTCACTGGGCACCAAATGCTGAGGAAAAAAGACAAATATATTTTCTCAAAACTAATCAGAAAAGACTTGTTTTGTTCACGAGTTTGTTTATTAAAAAGGTAGTATAAAACACAACCCCTTTAAGAAACAAAATTGAAGACAAACCAAGGGATTCTCAGATGCTGTCACAGGTCTAGATATTAAGCAAATGATTTTTGTTAGATGTTGGTTTTCTAAAGGATAAATGAAAACAATCAATTTAACTTATGGAAAGAAAATAACCTGTCAGAAAACTTCCAAGTGAACTTACTGAAAAGTTTAATCTAACAATATACTTTCATATTACAGAATGAGCAAAAACCAATGTGCTGCAAAAGGTTTCATAATTCTATAAATATTTTACAGAACTTTGAGTATCCTGACAGACTTCAAGCCTTGTATAGCGAGCACTAAAATAGACACAAGTCAAATCAACACAAGTACACAACTTACATAAATCATTTCCCATACTGCAGTATGTTTCCTCAAATTCAGAGATAAAAGAAAGTATTTAAAATCCAATTAAAATCTACAGTTATGCATCTTTTTGAGAATTTGATTAGGTCATAAAGTTCAAGAATTCAGGGTGTGGATACTGATTTTAATGGAAAATTTCAAGGCAAGTTTGCGTTTCTATGAAGCATCCAATACCTTTAAGTATTCTTAAGTGAATGAAGTCAAGTATTTGTAATTGTTACTAGATTTACCTTAACTGAGTAACGTCTAGGACATGTTTTAGCTAAAATGCACTGCATTTAACACACTAATGATTTTAAGTGAATTGCAATCCTTATACAAAATGTAAGTTGTACGAGGGACTGAAATTCAATTAAAAGAAGTACTTAAAGTCAGCAGGAGAAACAGATAAACATTTTGATGCAAAATGAAACTAATTCTCTCTTTACAGCTGCATATGCACATTCAAAAACCTGCTACAACTTACGCGCCTTTTCTTTGGGACTTTGTTTCCAGACGTCTACCGTGGCCACACCACACTCCTCAGGCCGTGCCATCTCCGATTAATACTGGGAGCTCCGTACAAACACCGTGCCAGCAAACCACTAAAGAGCGTTTGATCGTAAAGCAAACTACCAACGTATCTCGAAGCCAAGCAACTGACCCTGTATTGCATGGTTAAGGAAGTGATTATCAATGCCAAGCTATGCTGAAGTACCAGTTGGTCAATACTCTCTCCCTGCTGTTGACGTTAAGTGGTTTCACATCCATTTTGTCACACTGCAAATTAGCAGGAACAGCGAGTTCTCTAGTTCAAAACTGAGCAAAAATTATATCCACAAACTGTTTCAACCTGCTGCCAGTTGTCGCTTTCATCACACACAGAGGGAAGGAAATTGCTTTTCTTGAAATGAACCTCGCGTCAAGAAGCCTGGGGATGAAGGAACAGGCTGCAGCACTGGAATGGAACCTCAGAAACATTAAAGACTGAGGAAAAAGTTTGATTTTGTCACTTCTAATGAGCAAGGTAAGTCATTAGAAAGCATTTTTAATTAAAGAACAAATATAGTAAAAACTGCATTGGTGTTTTAACGTCTCATCAATTTATGATGCTGCTCAGTCAGAAAAAAATGTAAGTTTAAAAAGCAACTCAGCTTGTTCAGCTTCAGATTTGTTAAAATTTGGTATTAAACATTACTGCTCTATACTACAAGACCTTCATAGTCATACTTCAAAATAGTAATTTTAACTTTAGTGAAAAATTTTAATTTATGTTCAGATTAATCTATAAAAATTTGTGTCATTTAGAAAACATCAAAAGAATTCAGTCTCAATGAAAATCTGCTGAAAAGAAAGTCACAGCTGCATTAACCTCTCCATAGACTATTAAATGCCTCAGTAACTAAATGAATAGTTTATAAAAATATATTTTTATATTTTACTGGGGAATAACAGAGGTAGACAAAAGGAAAATACCAGTTTGAGTGTAATGCTGCACTTTAGAACAATGTATTTGTATGGAAAAACAGCTTTTATTTTCTCAAGAACCCTAGTTAATAGGAAAGTATTTGGTCTCAGTCATTGTCAGTGCTTTACTTCTGTGTGAAGTCTAGAGGACAAGGTGAGAAGACTAACACCATGTTTGACTGTTGAAGCAAGCCAATCAAATTTTGTACATTGATTTGAGAGAGGAAGGTCACTGCACATATGACTCTTTACTTTTTGAAGTCTTTTCTTCAAACGCTAACACTAACCTTATTTTTTCTATCTGATACCATGATAAGGCTTCAGAGAACTGTGCAATATTTATACATTTGTCAATAGTTTCCCTATATCAGTTGCAATTCCACTGTAAACCATGTGATTTAACTGTGTAGAGTGTTCTATGACAAGGCTCTCTGGAACAAAAAAAAGCTAAAAACACAATAGTCCAACAGATCCAAAGCCTGGAGTCTAGAAACTGGAAGAAAAAAAAGGAGCACTGAGAGCAACACCCTCCACACTACATTACACTCCTTATATGCAGAAACTTCCAGCCCTCAAAAGTCTGTGGTGCCCATTACCAATAAAAACAGCTACAGCAGAACCAACACGACCCAGAGATGTAATATGAAGATGCCACCACGTGCAGCTACGAACCAAGCAGTATGTCAGATCCCCTCAATTGTTCAAACGCCTGTTTTGCTGAAACATACAATTCATAGACTGTTTTTTCATCTTTACAAGTGCTTCTTGGCTGGCAAGAGTTACAGCTCATCCTTCTAATGCAACTCAAAGTGGGAAATCTGTCACGCCAGCTTATGAACCCCCAGACTTTTAAGCCCTGAATTCGGTATCATCCCTGTTTTAAGTCCGGCTATTTTGTCATAAAAAGATCTAATTCGTAACCACAGTGGCAAGTGCTACCGTAGATGGTCTGGTTGGCACAGCCACCCACACCTACTAATTACATATTACAAACAAAACCCCCAGAACAAACTCAGAGTAGCATACAGACTTCTGCAAAAAATACAGATGGTAATCTCAGAGCACAAAATTTGAAAATACCTATTTTCAGAGTATTCTGAATACTTCAGGATGGAAATATAAGAATTAGCATCTATGGTTTCCTGCAATCCAATATGAATTAAAAAAATTCAAAAAATCCTCCTCAGAAATGTGCACTAGTAACCATACCTATGAACAGCGTGCTATGATTTTAGCACCAGTATTTTAATTGTTTAGTGCCTAAATCCCTAGTCATCTCTCCTTAGGTACAAAAATAATGGGATTCTAAATTAAGAATGACTATGTCCCAAACGGCTCCCCCAAAGCTGGAAGCCTGACACTTAAGATATCTGAAGTCAGAATGTCTTCTAAATCCTTGCTTTTGGAAATATTTCTAAGAGGGCCAGCATTTGCTTTTTCCATGAAAAAGTGTTATTTGAAAGCGTATTTTCAAGTATTCTACTTTTGCACAACAAATGCAGGTCAAGTTGCCAAAGGCCTTTCAATTTTATCCAAGGGAGATCCTCTCCACTTTGAAGCGCACATAAGGCTAATCTAAAATGTTGACGAGAACTCACACTCATCGTTCTAACTAAGTTAAACAAAAACCTTTACTCTAACATTAAAGCAAAAACTAAACAAAGCCAACACATCAATCCAAAGCCTATTTTGCATACCTACTGCATACAGACCACGAGAGCTTAAGATCAGTCTGACTGCACTACGGCCTAGAAAGTGTGTGCTCATGCGTTTGTCTCCTTGATGTAACTCCAGCCTCAAGAGATCTAAACAGGGCAAGAAAAATTTACCAAATGATTTCATAATCTCTCTTCACACAGTTTGTCTTATGTTGGCTATGGCTACGTTGTTTGTTTTCCACTTCAAGTCTGCAACTCGGTATTACTCTTACCATTTGCTACTTAATGCAAAGCAATGTATCCAATGCATTCGCCCTACAAGTCTCACAGCATCTGTTCCATAAAATGATCAAAAGTACTTGGGAAAAGAATCATTTTTAAGGATGAGATACCAAGTTCCAAGGGGTACAGGAAACTTAACAGTAAAATCCACAAATCTTGTAATAGCTTTGCAGTATTTAAGTTACATATAGTTACATAAACTTAAGGGTTGGAACATATTTCACACTTACATAATGAAACACTGACAAGCATAGTTAGAACAAAAGAAGCCTGATGAGTTTTACTGCATTCTTGGCAACTTGAGTTACTTTACCTGAACAGCCAATTAATACAAACTTTTAGAACCTCATTAAATACTGCTTTTAATGAAAACTTCAAAGCACACAGTTGATGACACTCTAATATGCATATATTCATATGAATATTGTCTGCAGTCACCCAGAAGAAAGGGATAAACTCAAACACCACCCTAAAAACCATGCTCTCACAAAGCATTAAAGATGTTATGTATCTGCTTCAACATCGCTGCCTGCAAGGCTGCTGTCTGTGGATGGAGCACCATCTTCATTAATGCCCTCACCATTATTCTCCCTCTTACAGGCTTCATCATTTGCATCCTCCTTGGATGCACCATGGACTTTTGGCGGTTGTTCGCCTTCAGGCAGTTTAACGCTACTTGTTGTGGAATCTGAACCAGATGTAGTTTGCTGCTCCTTTGCATCGGGATCCTCTAAAAACGATCCCCACACCTTGAGCCTTTCTTCCCTTTCTCTTGCAGTCTCCTCCACCTGTTAGAGATACATTTAAACACATCATTGCCAAGTCAAACTTGTAAAAGTAAATATTTACATGGATAAAACCGTATATTTCCATTGCAGTAATATCCCAAGAGTTCAACAGTCGGCTGTGAACTACTGGTACACACATCCAGCTGACATCTCCAACACAAGAGTTTTAATATCCAACAGGTTCCTTAAATTTTTGCTAAATTGAATAATTCAGGAGGATTTTTGAGACACTGTAGCAGTTTGCGAGGAGAATCAAGATGGGTAGGGGGTGGGCAGGGGAAGGGTATGGGAACACCAAGCACTTCTCAAATTAAATTAGATCTACAGTTTGGAGCAAACGCTTGATAAAACAGGACCATGAAAGGTTACCTGATAATCCGTTACACCATCCCATGTCTCAGCACTGAGCTGACGGCCACCAAACCACCTTCCATTTAGTGTTAGCTTGCACAGATCAGCTTCTGTTGCTTCTTTAAATGACACAGAAGCCACACCATCAGGGTGTCGCTGGAAGGAGAGACAACTGTTGTTTAGTAGTTTTCTAGATAGTGCATTTACTCCAACATCTTTCAGATGGTGTTACAAAATCAGTCAGGATTTAGGTCCATCCTGATCGTGCACAGTTGTGTTTGAAAAATTCAGTTTGCAGGTTTACACATTCTGTTCCATTGGTACACAGAACAGACTTTTTGAACACAGTAAACAAACGTTTCAGCTACTTTAGTTAAATGTATTTATCAACTTCCAAACTCATGACATGCATCCAAGTTATCAGGAAGAGTTACAAGTTTGCCTTCACACAGGCTGAAGTAGGTAAGTGCTTAGAAATTGATTTCCAAAACAGTTAATTTTAAAATACTGAAAGATTAGCCAAATTTCAAAACGAAATACACGTAACAAAATAAATCCTCCCCTCATATTTAAAGAGCCCTTAATGTTTTACATTACATCAACTCCACCAACACGTGAAAAATACCTACATCAAATATGAGAACTTTCTTTACTTGACCAAACTTTTCACACTCTGTTCGCAGATCTTCTCTGATCTCATTGAGCACTAAGGGATCCTCCTGCAATGCAACCACACAGGTTAAATTCAGCAGGAGCACGCACCTCTCAGCTTTATTTTTGCCCAATCACCAGTGGAACGCATCTGCCAGGCTGTTAAAAGTTCATAAATTAAGTGTTGTTACGCTTCATTTTCAAAGCCACTTGGGAGCTGGCTGACAGCCCTTGCATGAATTTAACAAATGCCGCTTATTAATAAGGCTGGTTTGTGCTGGTTTCTCCCTTTTAAGACAGTTACTGTTTACTCCTCTTCCCATTCCAGAAAGGAATAATGTCAGGATACACACAGTGAATCAGGCCATTTTAAAAAGCCCATTCTTACCAACATCTTTTTCTTGCTTTTTAGAAATAGATGAATGAATTTTAAGCAGATGCTTGTCACAAGAGAAAACCCTGCCCAAACAGCAAGTTCAATTTTTTTCTCAACTGCTTAGAGCATTACTAAAATTCTTGTGGCAGGAATTTCGATCAACATTAACTATAACAGCACAATCTACAGCAGCAAACTGCATCTTCCTACCTCAAAGTCCTTTGGGTGGAACATATTCCTGATAATAACGATGCGTTCATGTCGCATTCGAGTTACGCCATCTTTCTTCTCAGGCCTCCAATCCAGCTGTCTAATGAAATGAAGCAACAGTAAGAAGATATTGTTGCGGCTCTCTTCAGTTTCTACAAGTATTTGTTGAAAAAAAATCATTAATTTGGCATTTCTTGCAATACATCAATTAAAACATGTCTTTTGACACAAAGAGTTAAGTTATTCTTCTAAAAAATGCAATAAACACCCAGTTTTACCACTTCTTCGACAAAGCAGTTGAGGTTTTAAGGTACATAAATGCTCATAGAGGGAATATAAATTATTTTTAAAATCAAAGCATTTTTGTACAACACTGACAAAGTAATCTTTATGTTTTAATTTCCTCCTAATGTCAGCTCAGACACAGGAACCAGCTACTGCCAAGTATAATAAAAATGTCAATATTTCTCCATTTTTTCCTAAACTATTTTGTAAAAAAATAAAAAATAAAAAAAAAAATGAAATCCACTATTCCCTTTGGTAAAATTTAACTGCTTTTACTCAAACAAGCAGACAAGAACACTTTGAGTCTTACAAAGACATTGCTGCAAGATGTGTTTGTTCTGCAGTGTACAGAGCCACTGCCACAAACCAGCCGCTGAACTCAGGACGTCTGCTCTATGACTTTGCCTTCTCACGAAAAACACTACTTCTGGTAGAAATGCCTACTTCACATCCTACCATGAAAAAAGGACTCATTCACTTACACTTTCCAATCTCAAAATCTTATACTGGGGGTGGGGGGAGATCTTGTTTAAGTTCCTTCTTGTACCTGCTACGTTAGCTGAAGAAAACTTGGATTTCCAATGAAGGGAGTTTTGCAAGTAAATTATGCTCTTCGACTCAAAAGGAACACCAGCTGAAGTCAGTTTATTCTCACAAATCACTGTCAAATGCATTTTCATTATATTCATACTTCTCTCTCCACACTAGAGACTTCTTACAGCAAGAACTGCTAATGTATATTTGAGGCAGATACATTTCAAACTATTTGTAATTGGTAAGACATCAAGTAGCCTTTGCTCCCTTTAACTACAGCAAAATACTTCCGTGTTACTATTTTAAATGTTTAGCAGAATGCTGCTTTCATTAAAACATTATGAGTCCTATATTCTCAAGCTTCTTCCTTCTTTATCTACACCTTCTTGGTTCCAAAAGGCAGAAAAACAGTTTTTAGCAATGAATCTAGGTACAATTAAAAAACCAGTATCTTTTATACCAGCAAGAGATGCCTGGGGGAATCTACACAGATATTTTCGTATTTGCTGCTATGGAAGTTCTCATCTCTTGCACTCTGCAACTTGTAAAGTGTGGTACAAACAACATGTAGACAGCCAGAGGGTTATTACCGTATAAAAAACAAGCCTATACAATATGACAGTACTTGCATGCTCTCCCACACTGACAAAAAGTCTTTTATCTCTCCAGAGTTGTAATATTTTCTTCTATACCTGTTGATTCCCTGTATATTATTTTAATGTGTCAATCATGAAGAAGTTAGTCATGGCAACATTTAATTTCAGTATTCCTTCCCTCCCAATGCGTATTGTTGAAGCTATTTTGCTGTCAGATTAAGACTTCAATTTTTGCACAACTCTTAGCATTACATTTGAAAGAAAGCAGCGCTTCAGAATTCACGCAATATTTTACTGAAATAAAAAATACAAACTTCTGCTGTTGAGACAACTTCTTCTTGTAGTCTTTGCATTTCTTCTTCTTTTTGCTTGCATCATACTCCCCCTTCAGCTGAAACTTTGCAACTTCAACATGCAATTTATAGCCTCTAATTTCTGCCTCATCCAGAAGTCTCAATGCAAGTTGAACCGATTCTCTCTATTTGAAGATAAAACAGAGCACAAGCTTTAAAGCACGTGGCACAGTTAAATTATTCCAATAACATTTAATTAAGAATATTGTGCTAATCAATACCCTGTCACTGAAAACCGTAACACCAGATCTCTTCCAAGTCTTCTGACACACAACTGGCAATGCTTTATCAAAACCCAGTATTTCTTCACCACTGTTACAGCAGATTAACGCTCCCAAAAGTAAAATATACATGTGTCATAGAAACTGAGATGCAATGTTCAAGCAAGCTGACAGAAAATAAATAAGCAAGAATAAAAAGAAAAATCAAGGGGTTGATTTTCTGTAAAGCCTGTATCACTTTTCCAAGAACAGCAGATGTTGAGGCTCTTAAGTAATTCTTAATGTTCTCTTACAAGTCCTTTAGAGCAGAGATTTTCTTTATACTTGTGCACTAAACAGCCCTAATTACTAAAATTACAAAACTAGCCCATACTACAAGGCAGTTGATTTAGTACAGCCCAGTGCTCCTGGCAGAATTAAAGCAGATTGCACTTGCCAGCACTGACTTTCGAAACGATTCTCAAGTGAAGCATGCAAAGGAGATAGTACTGCAGCCTGAACTTGTACAGGTTAACACAGAACACAAGAGCAGTTCTGAATCCAGCCAGTTCTCAGCTAAAAGCTGTAAATACAGGACTACAGCATGTTCCTTCCTGTCTCATTATTTCTGTATTCTTGGCCCCACTGTGGCATATTTTCAAAGAAAGAAGTGAAGAAGACCCCGTAATCACGGGCACCCAAGACAGGAACACGTAGAGACAGGTTCAGCGGGTACTATGGATATTTTCAGAGGGAGGGTGGGAGTGGATAAGAGAAAATGAACAAGGTGCAAAAGCAGATAAGTGGATGTCTCTGGAATAAACCCTTATCTTCAAGAGGAGGGAAAACTGCATTTCAGTGCACCACTGACCTTTAGGTAGCAACAGAGGCCATCTCCTTTAAGATTTCCTTCCTTATCTTTGTACAGTTTGATTTTGTGTTCTTCTGTCTGAGGATCTCGCATAATGATACCACATTTTGACATGACCTGTACAAACTCATCTTTTGTAATGTCTGGAGGTAAACCTGCAAAATAAATTGGAACAGAAGGATCAAGAACGTTCATTTTTAAAAAAATCCTCATTAGAACAAACCCCCCACAATGTTTCTTTAAATGAAAGATACCAAACTTAAGGACGAAATTTAACATACGTTGTAAGAAACCACTGCCCTTGGGGCCAATATTTTTTGCATTACCTTTTAAACTTTACTTCATACCAGTATTTCAAAAATCCTCTTATTTTTTAAGAGGTGTAACATACAGCAACATCTTTGTGCTCCCTAATACACAGACCCAGAGCTTTAGTGTTACACATGATACCAACATTGCAGTGGACACCACGGCCTATGCAAATGTAACTATCCTGCCCAAGTTTTAAATTCCACTGCACTTCTAGGGATTGGAGACAAAAAAAAAGCCAACCTATAAGCAGATCACTATTTTCTCCACCCACAAATTCAACAAAAAAGCAACTGATAACGTATGGAGTTCTTAAAGTCTGCACTTTGATTTGAGGAGAAGAAAAAAAACCAAAAGGGAAGAGAAAATTCCATGAACGTTCCATGCTAGTTTGGCCTGGGTGAAGATTTCTGAGAATTCAAGTGTGTGCATTTCTGTAAGTGCTCAGAACTACCAAATGTACCTTTGTGTATGCACCTGAAGATAGCACCCAACATCCAAAACAGGTAGAGAAATACCATAGTAAATGCACAGATAGCTTCATCTGAGCTTCCCCATTACTTGCTCATTCTATTCCCAGCACATTTTTAAGCCCCTTCTTAGCTAATAATTTAATTATGCATTTGTAAAATCAAGTAAAGATTAAAGATTAAAATATTAAGTGATGTCTACAGTCAATGCACTCTATTATAATAAATATGTTCTCATAATCCTGTTTCTTAGGAGCTCCCAGAAATCCCTGGAAGCGTTTAGATGTGGCGCTGAGGGACTTGGTTTAGGGACCCTGGCAGTGCAGGGTGTACGGTTGGACTCGATCTTAAAGGTCTCTTCCAACCAGATGATTCTGTGTTTCTTAGCTGTAGCTCATTTAAAAATTCAGTAACTTGGCTGATACCGCTCATAGAGTATCACATTTAAAAGATGAAAGCATGGAATATGTCCCTTATATTATCTCCCCACATCTGCACTTTAAAGGTCACGAAGACACTACACAGTCAGGAACATGATATGAAGTAGCTTGCAACCGGCAAACTGAATAAATACCAGAAGTCAGTGAGACAGACACAAGTCTCTTTTACCATCTTTAGCTCAAAGGAGATAAATAACCACTCTTACTTACCAGTTACATAAACATTTGTGTTTCTGTCTTCTTCAACGTGAAACCATCCTAAAAACAAGAGTTTCAATTCAGTTATGCCAATACATTAAACAGGGGAGCACAAACTAATGTGCATACTCCACCAGATTTCTAAGAATTTTTGCTTGCTCATTGGAAAAGCTCTGAACATGCCTTAACTTGTGGGGTTTTTTCCCCCACCTCGTACACGGACTTAGGAGGATACTTATGAAGTACCACACAAACTTAAAACCATTCTGGAAATTTCCAGAACAATCCCTATCTTTGCTGTACATGGTAACACTGAACAACTGCCAGTTTCCACTCAGTACTATAGAGGTTACAGCCTACACGAGGGAAACACTTTGTCACTCACCTGGCTCAAGCTTCCGTTTCTCTGATTTTTGTTTTGGATCTGTTTGTTGTGGTCCTTTCTCATTAGCTGACGGCTGTGTTCCTGGCATCTTAGAACTTACTGGTTGTTTGCTTTCAGTGGCTGCGCCAGAAGCAGATGAACTGTCTGTATCGTTTGCATGGAAGCCATAGTTGGCATGGTAATTTGCCAGGAAATCTTCAGTTATCTGAAAATATATTAGGAAAATTAATCCAAAATTCCAAAGAACTAGAACGTAGGCTTCTAAGTATTTTACTGTTAGTTAGATGACGGTCATTTTCTAATCTGGCAATATAGAAAATAACAGTATTTTAAAGCTGTTTTTAAACCCTCTTTGTAAAGCTATTCACACAAGAACAAGCGGTTCAGGCATCACCTGAACTGGACTAACTACAGCACATGAGGTTTCAAACAAACACATCACAAGTTCTGCCTGTTTAAGGAAAGCTTTCTGCTTTCCATGTAAATTGGATTTGCCTGAAGGACAGAAACCAAGCGCTCCTGACCATGTTGAGAGATTAAGTGACACTGAAGGTAAGCCACAGATGATGAATCACTGACATTTGTAGGCATCTGCCCTGTCACAGGAACATTTTCAGAGATGTCACATATTTGTGTTGATAGACAATAAATATTGCACTTGGACGGAGATGTATCTTAGCACAGTTTCTAAGGCCGTATGCTCGATTTCATATCCTACTAATAGGTAAATCATCAGCTTGCTCTTTTCTGGAGAGAGACTATATTTCGATAAAACTTAAGGTTGGCTAATTGTCTTTTAGAGACCAAAACAAAAAAGCCCTACAAATTACACTCAGTATTTCCAGCCAGGTAAACTGTAACACTAGTCACTAGCAATAACATGCAAAGAGATAACAGGTCATAGCTGATTTTGCAAGACTCACTGCACTATGAAGCATTTTCTGAAGTTACATACACTGAAATGATTTAGTCTCAAAGCTGAGCCTTAACCTTTGAAAATTTTATCTGACTCTGACCTGTGCTGCACTTGCTTCATCTATATTCAACAAGGGAACAAAACTTGATGTCATTAAGCTATTGTAAGAGCAGCACAACAAGGAGTAGCAAGTGCCAATGACAGCAACGCAATCTTCTATCTTCCGTAGCGATTTGAAGCCTAAGCTCTTACTATGATGTATCAAAAATGCAGAATTGACAGGAACAGGCTTGTCATGAAGAAAGCAAGATGCTGTGGAGCTCCATAGGACTTAAAAGTTTAGCGTGAAATAGCTCCTACACTAAGTAAGACTTGCAACACACTTCAATCAGGAATTACGTGGCTGCTCTCACAGTCATGACACACCAGTGTCAAGAGAAAAGAAGAGAACTACTGCCTTTAGTGAAGAAAGATGACTCTGCTCTGATCAGCTTCGACACTCGCAATCTTAGCGTATCCTTAATCGATGAAATCCAGAAAATTAAGAAGCTTTTCAGCTTCCTGGTGAACAATGTTATTCATTTTCACCAGAGAACCTACTGACAAATGAGTGATTAAACCTGCAACAACTCACCACCTTCCTGCAGCAGTATTATTTTTCAGCTTCAGGGGGAACCGCATTCTCATGTAAAGTTGAATTTATTCTCAGCAAATTACCTACCATAGACCATCACATTTTGCCAGTCAATAACAAAGATTTTTTTTCCATAACTTGCTATCATCCTACCATATAGACCATTACAACTACTTCAATTTAAAATGCATTTTTACAGGCATGAAGGCATTGATACAAACATAAAGGCTTTTACTGGTTTATTGGAACTCAGATCATACCATGGCTGCATGGAAAACAAGCACTCACAGAATTTATTTGGGGCATCAGTCCCATTCTGGTGGAGAACACCACACAAAGGGACCAGTTCTATCTCCACACCCACACGGCTGTACAGTTTGGAGCAATTAAGCTTCCATGAAAAGAAATACAATACTACAGGACCTGCTAGCATGTAATTAACCACTGGTCACACTGAAACGGAAAGGAATAGATTAACCAAATGAAGAACAGACACCCTATGCTTACAGAAGACATCCAAAGTCTGTTTTTTCATAGCAGGAAGGCAGATGAATTCAACATGAGATTTTAGTGCTGTGTCTGTGAAGGACTATAAAACTTGGTATCCATCAATGTAACCATGAAAGAAAAATCATTAAATAATACAAAGTTGCAATCACTTTTACTAAATATTTGACTGTCTCCAAATTTTTCTGAGGAATGTTGACAGTTAATGATATTAACTTGTTGCCCTGCTTTGAAACATGCTTCGAAACATGCTTCAGCAGAATTTCAGCAGATATTCTATTCCCAACGCAGAGTCACAGTGCAACACCAGTCTGTAGATGATGATCACTTGGACTGGTCAGAATATTTGAATCTTTTGGCAGAGAACAGATATAAGGAATTTTATTACTACTCATGAAGTAAAGAACTACAGCTTCTGGCTCCCGTGGTCTCTTAAACCCATTTTGATAAAACATTCTGTTGAATAATCATCAGCAAAATGATGTAACCTCAGATATGACGGTATCTGGCTCAGTGACTTACCTACAACACATAGTGCTTCACAATGATTCTTCACCAACTTCTACTACAGTGCATTTACTAACAAACCTCACTGTCCCTATATAATCGCTCCAACCCTTAATGTTATCTCCTCTCCAAGACAGACATTTAAGGCAAGTAAGGCATTTAGGAAAGACCAATGCTCCCGAGGAGATAACATTAAAAAAAGAGGCGAGGAAGAGGGGAAGGAACAGGGGGAAAAGAAAAGAACCCTTTTAAAAGTTACGGCAGGTACAGGATACAGCACTCCACAGGAAGCCAGGGGACACTCACTGCTCCACTTTGTGAGTCTGCATTTTTTGCCTTTTTACCCCTCTGTAAGCCATTGGCTACACGGACACCTTACTAGGTTTACACACACATAGACCTGGCACTACAAGCTTCAACTTCCACTCATATTCTCTGAACTGCAACGAATTCAGAGTCACAAATAAGAACTGGTACATTACATTTGTCAAGTATATGCTATAAAATGTCTTAATGCTTCTAAATTAAGTAATTGCCCTCATTCATTGTTATATAGTAAAAAAAACCTATAAAACTATTTCACTTGCAGATTAGTAGGTCGGCTCAACATCTTAAATCTATGTCCCCTCTCACCTTGAAGAACCATGCTGTTATTGCAAGTTCATTTTTTATACTTAAAATATTTAATTAAAAAAAGTTGAAAAACTGTAACGTTTCCATTCTGCAGAATACCTCTAAGCCAAATAGATCTAATTTTCAAGATCTAAGGAGAAAAGGGAAAAAGACATCTTTACATACATATAATTTCCACAGAACAATAAAAGAGCAGAAGGATACACTACTTCATTTTCATCTGGACCTCTTAAGATTAGTTCACTTCTTCACTGCCAACAGAAAGGCAGAGATCACCACAGCTACTGTGATAAAGAAACCTAAACATGCCAAAGGCAGCACCAATTGGTTAGGATCCATAAATATAACCGGGATTTCATGCCAGGCCCCAGCAACTTTACAGATTCTCAGCCAAGGAAAAGAGCCAACCTACAGCTCTTCACAGCGGAAGAGCAGAAAGCAGCCGGTAAGGTTACAGATGGAGACAACGGCAGCTGCCGAGGTTTTGCCTGTACAGAAAGTGTTTCAGTAGCAGACACTCTGCAGCAGACATCTATCTGACTGAACCCAGACAAGCGAGACACTTCTGTGGTGAAGAGACCCAGCATCAACTGTTCTTCGTCCTCATCCCTCCTCGGGGAAACGTCGGCTTGCCACGGTGGAAGAGCTGCCCCATGGCGGTGTGCGGGCGGAGGGAGAGGCACTCCGCGGAGCTCCCGCATACAGGGCCGCAGCCAGCCGAGGAGGCCGCTCCTCACAACGGGAAGGGGGGAGGGAGCACCGAACGGGCCCGCCCGCCCGCCCGCCCGCCCTCGGGCAGGGCTGCGGCTCCCCCCACACCCACCTTGGGGAACCAGGCCTTCTTCTCCCGGTCCCACTCGTAGGCAGCCCCATCGGCCGGGTCCACGTAGGTGAAGGGGTCCGAATCGCCCTCGCCGCCGGGCTCGGCCTCGTACTGCTGCTGGAGCTGCAGCTGCCGGTAGAACTCCTCGTTCCCGTCCTCTCCGCTCATCCTGGCCTGTTCGGCGGGCCTCGGCGGGAGGGGGGGGGAACCACCCGCACCGGGCCTAAGCACCCGCGCCGCCGCCGCCGCCGCCGCCTGGGGCGCCCACTCGCCCCGCCCCTCTCGGCGGCGGGGCCGGGGAGCGCGCGGGCACGCGCAGCCGGGAGCGGCGGGCACGCGCGGTCCCCCTTACGCCTCACGCGGCCGGTGACCACCCCAGAGCCCCTCACCGCGCAAGAGCGGAAGTGGTCCCTTGCCTCGGTTTTTGTTTTCTCCTCCCGCCCCCATCCACACCGCGGCCACTGAGCCGCGGGCTGGCTGATCACGTGTAAGGCGGCTGAGCCAATGGTAAGAAGGGAGGGGCGCCCTTCCTAGAGAGGGCTGGGCGCTTGGGGTCGCGGGGTCGCGCGGCAGGGGGCGCGGTGAGCCTTGTGGTGATGACGCTGGTTCGGCGCCTGCGCGTTCGGCCTGGACGGGCAGAGAAGTAGTCACCCTCTTCGCTGCTCCAGACCGGCAGCGCCTCGTTCCCTCAGGCTGCAGCTCTGTTTCACCGCAGACAGGGTCTCGGCATGAGGGCGGCTGGCCCCCAGACCGTAGGCTTCAAGACCCTCCTGGGCCTGCTGTGGGCAGGAAGCTGTGCCTAGATGGGCCTTGCATGGAGACTGGCGTTGTTTTACTTACGTGACAAAGTAAAACCATGCTAAGGGGCGTGAAGCACTGGGCGTGTGTCCTCCTGCAATCTTTTTCCCTATTGCACCTTGGACAACACTGAACAGTCAGGGAGTTGCTGCTGTCAGTTGTGGTGCTGTGCCGGTTGCTGGCCATCATCTGCCACTAGCACTGAAAGTATTTTCGTATCCTACTAGAGGCAAAAACAAAACCGAAAAGAGGTACATGACATGAAAACAGCATGCTGAATGTCAAAAAATCACGTTGGTTCTTGCTCCTGCCTTGGTACCGGTTTCTGGTGCAAATGGTTTGAACAATTGAAGTCTCCTGGAGAGAAGGAGCTGCTGCTTGGGTCTACCTGGGTGGCACAAGTACCTGCTTGCCACAAGGGCAGAGGTGCAACAGGCTGAGGGCATCCAGCTACGGCTGTTGTGCTCCTTTTGGAAAGGGTTGATACGTTGGTACAGTGCACAGTATGTGGATACTTAAATATTTTAACTAAAATTTTCTTACTTGAAGGAGTTCTTTTAAAGACTTTCATCTGGTGCCATCTAGTGGTTTTCACAGTGTTGTCCAGACACCGTTACATCAAAACCAAATTTAATTGCTTATGTATTTAAAAAGTATTTTTATTTAGAGGATGAAGAAGCACACTGTTTAGGTTTTGTTTTGCAAAATTTAACCCAAAGCTACAAATCCCAGGTAGTAAAACAGTGCACGTGTTTTAAATGAAAACTTAGCTGAACAGCCCCATCGAACCTGGCAGTGGCTGGTTGCCAGTAGCAAAGCAATCTCTCCCCTCAGAAATGAAAATTGCATTCGGTACAGATTTTTTATGGAAATGAGTATTCCAGGAACAAATACATCTTTACTGTTGTACAGACTGGAATAATAACAAAATCAAAGACACAATCCTGAGCTTGTGAAGCTCTGCAGGGAGAGACCAACATCACCTAACTGGCTGGTCAACAGACCATCAGATGAAATTGCTGAGGATATAAATATAGGCTTCTAATAACCTTTGGCTGTTGCACAGAGAACATCCAGCTGAGTTAATTACATCTTTCATGCTTCAAGAATTTTCTCTGGCAGGGCTGTTAGGATAGTTGTCCCAAGATTGTTTTATGATTACTTATAAACCGACAGCTTAACAGACATTGGGATTAGCTCTCAAATAGGTATTGGATTTTGGTAAGGAGCATGAGAGGCTTAAGAAAACTGGGCTTACTTACAAAAATTGGAACTGGATGTATGTTTGGAAGTGTGATAATCATAGCCTTAAACTTTGTAAGAGTGATACGGTTTAAGTCTTAAACTGCTTATTTGATTGTGGCAGAGTTTTTTCATTCATAACCCCAGTAAATGTGATGAAGTCTGTGCCCACAGAGTGCAGATTTCCCTAGTGTGCCGATCGGCTGACAGCCAGTCATTGGGGCACTGTCCTGGGGAGTAGGAGATCCAGATTTCACCTCAGTCTGATGGAAGTGAGAGCATGCTCACGTGCAGCAGGGTTAGACATAGTAAATCTGATCTGCACACTTTAATGTCGCTATGAGGACAAACTACCTCAAATTCCCTCACACTTTCTGCAGATATCAGCATGTGTGAAGGCAGCTACTGCAGCAGAGCTCCTTACCATGTCACCACTATCTGCCCTCTTCCTCTTCGGTAAAGGCAGCGCATTGAGCCAGCTTAGGGAGCTGATTCGGCTGGAAACTCGTCATTTTGCGGGGCCAAGACATCTTTCCTCTCAATCACATCCTTGAAACAATGTAAGTCATGGCTGCACAAGCACTGCTGCTGCTGCAAGCTGCATGTTCTCGGGATGGCCTGGAGAGCTTGAGTGTTACGCAGCTCAGATCAGTCTAAGTTGTCAAGATATGGTGTTTTAAATCCTGACAAAATGTCTCGAGGTAGGTATTAAAAGTAGACATTAGCATGTTGGTTTTGTAGTTGTGTGTTGTAAAAGGCAGGCTTGGTTCATTAGAACCCTCTAGAGATACCACCTGATAAAAGTACCAAAATCTTGCTCTTCCTAAACTGGTGTTTTGCTGTCTCTTAGAGGGGAACTAGCAATTCACTAACTAATACTTAATTAGTGAAGAGCTAATGCTCTGTTCTTAAGATGCTTTTTTATGTGAAATCAAGGAGGCAGTAACTAGTGATTAAGTACAAAGAGGTTACGCCTCTTTGTGCTTTCCATGGGGCTGGAGCCTGGAGCTGTTACACAAACTAGTGAGAGTCCAGAGGAGTCTTCAGGGAGCGGTAAATGACAGGCTGAGATCCAGATGTGCTAGAATTTCAATGTGCCGACAAAGGGGATTTTTGTGGAATATTTTTTTTTTTAAATACACCAACATCTTGTAGTGATGGCAGAAATTAGAGTACTGAAACTAAACCTGTTGCTAATGTGAACATTAATTGTTACATTTATATGTATTAAAGCTATTTCTGTACGCATCTCGTTCACCAAACAAACTATAAAAAAGGTGCGTCCTAGAAATCATATTTAAGGCTCTATAAGACTCCACATGAACAAGACCTTCGATGGAGTCTTGCCTCACAGTATTTTGTGCCTTTTTTCTACCTATTCCTTCATTGTGGATATAAACAGAAAACCCCTAATTATTCATGCCAGCTCTGTCCATAAATAGACATTATTCCCATATGCTCTTTTAGAATTGCACTTGTATACTTAGGGTGAAAGAACTGTTTTTTGGAACACTGATAAAAGATTGCAAAGGAAACAACCCTTTTCCTCTAAATCCAGTTACGGTAATGTGGAGACATTTTATGGATAATTATATTGGGGGAATAGATGGAATGAATATTATCAGATTGTTTAGATAAAAATAAATGTTGAGCAATATATCACTTTGAAAGTACAGAATTATAAAAGCATGAAGTACACAAAGTAGTTAAATTATGGCTTGAAATATTGCCAGTCTTTTCCCAAAACATGTGCAGCATCTAGCAAAAATGTCAATTTTGTAACAGGATATATTAGCAATAGATAAACCATCCAGTTAGAGGAGTAGTTACACAAGCAAAAAATAGCTGCATGCAAAGCAAGGAAAATGGTGAATTAGGAAACTGATTTTTAAGGGCTACTGTGAGGTGTAGCCTAGGATTTTGCAGTGGGAAATTTGTTCTCCAACAGAGAAAAATTCTGATGTCCTGAAACACGTGGCAGATTTGTTTTCCAAAAGCTTTAATAAGCTGCAATAAAGGAACTGTAACGTTCGTCAATTTTTCTTCTGGTTGGAATTCCTTGTAGTAAGATCAGGAAGATTAAAGTAAGCTCCTAGGTGTGTAGGCTTATTTACTTACTTCAATCTCACCCTGCAGCTCCATTAAGAGAAAAGAGAAGGGGAAAATATCAGAGCAGTATGTTTGTTATATTTGTACATATCTCACTACCAGGGATTGTATTCTATTATGACAGAGTAAAATGAGGTGTCTGGAGTCTGCTTTGCCATAAATTGCATTTCTGTGCTGTTACATCGCCATTTACTTCAGTGGTCTTATCCTGGTGTACAATTGACTCAATAAAAGGGAGAATCCATTTGAAAATTAGTGCTTACAGTCTTGCAGCTTGTAGCATGAAGATTGCAGTAAAATAAGGCCGGGCCCGAAGGGATTAAAGTGGGCTACCATTAAACTGGTTTAAGATGTTGTCAGAGGTTGTATTCCAGTGCCCTTGGGATTTATAGCTTGGTTTTATTATTGTGATTAGGGCAGTCAAAAGAGAGAGAGACTGCAAATAGATTTTCTGCATCTTCTAGTGAACTCAAAGAACAGTGCATGGATGGATGGATTTCCAGCCATGTGGTGTTATGGGCTCTGTGTAGCTGGAGAGGTGCTGTATCTTCAAGGGTTAGTTAAAACTCAGACTTCTGTGACTTACAGCACTATTTTGTCTAATTTATATAGTTGCAACCTCTCTTCTGTACTTCAACGCACAAATTCTTTTTTGAGATAGAAGTCCCTTGGCTTAAACAATGGAAAATCTATTGTGGTTTCTATCACCAGCTCCCACAGAAGGAAGTTTTGGTTCAGGGTACACAAACTTCATAAAAACAAGTGTCATTCAACATTTTTGTAATGTGGGGTAGGAAGACTTGCTTGCTGTGTGTCCTGATGCCAGCAGTGTTGCTGATCTCCTTATGGATGCACGGGGCTGCCCATGGTAGGCTGTCCCTGACTTGCCTCTGCATGCAGAGCCATAAATATCAGTGGATTTGAGATCAGAAGGCCTATCTCATAAAGACAGTCCATCCTAATGTTGAAAAGTGATACCACTTGAATAACTTGAAGAGTAGAAAATCAGTACAATAGAAAAATCCAGCTCTCCCAGCATGCTTGAAAACGTGCAGACCACTTAGATAGGATCACGTACACTACAGCGAGAGTGGATCTGTGGTGGCAAATGTCTGTCCCCTCCACACCATACACTTTGGGGGCATAATTTACTTCAAACTTGCTCCAGTCTGGTTCCGTGGACTTCATCTGAGAGAAATCCAGGTTGTGTACTCAGACTGCTCTGGGAGACAGAGCAAAGTAACGCAGGAGGGGACACTTGAGCAGATCGCTTCAACAGTGCACTGTAAATCCCAACTAGAACCTGAATACAAATCCACCCCAATTTCTTGATGTTAAATCATTGTAGCAACAAAGAACTCTGCACTGTTGAGATGTTTTACGCATAGATCACAACGAATTGTACAAGTGCGTATAAGAAGTTTATAGCTTTTTAAGAGAGCTGATCATCTGCTCGTTCCCTTGACTTCCTTAGGAACCGAGAAGGGCGTCTCTTTACAGGGCAGTCAGCTCTTACCCAGAGTTTCAAAGTCACTGACAGAGCAAAGGCTGTTGTGGATCTCACCCATAATGCTTTTTCTTACTACACCATACTACAAACCTTAGCTTGCTTTCCTTTCAAAATGCTTTCCGATGTGTTTACCAATTTTTAACATTCAGGACAAGAAAAGAAATAGATAAAACCTCTGCCTAGTTGATGGTGTTATGAAGATATGTGGTTTCACTTGCTTGCTGTAGATGCAAGTACTTGACAGAGGGAGCTCTCAGTCACAAGTCAAAGAAAAGTCACCAAGAACAAAACCATCCTCACAGCCAATTCTCACACCAACTCTGCTGACTCCTGTCCTGCCCAGTCCAGGAATTCCACCTAGGGATCCGTGTTCAAGCTTGGAACGTGAACAATCCCATTAAGCTTTTACGCTCCAAAGTTCAGCTGTTGCAGCTTCTTCTCCCACACAGTTTGATTTCTTTATTGTCTATTTAAAAAAAATGAGGAGCTCCCAATGAAAACTTTGACAGGCCAAGGCATGGCACCTCTTTCCAGGATCCCAGTAGTAATGATTTGATTGCAAAGGCTCAGTTTTTGTCCTTCTTCATCCCAGACAGACTAAACGCTTTCCTCTTCTTTTGTGATACTATAATCTGTTAGCAGTGTGACACTGATTTCTGAGCCGTGCGTGCTGCCCGTGACTGACAGGGCTCTGGTAGGCGTGTTACTGTGGGTAGCACTGGGAGGCTTCGTATGAAATTTCGCCTTACAGCACGAGACTTGCTTCTTAAAATGTTGCCGGAAACTTTTACTCAGCCAATAAAGAGCAAAAGGATTGACGCAGGAATTGCTGAAGGCCAAGGCACGGGAAAAAATAGTCGCTATCAGATGGAAGGTGGAAGCATCTACAGAAGCGTGGTATGTAAAAGAGCGGTATAGGTAGAGGATGTGGTTAGGCAGCCAGCAAAAGGCAAACAAAGCAACAAGCACCAGCACTGTTTTTGCAACTCTCTTGCGGGATTCAATCTACGAGAAAATAATGTATATGTGGTATTAATAGCAATTAGTAATACCTGTTTATGTAGTTGGTGCTGAGTTTCAAGGGGGTGTAAAAGGTTAAATGCATTAGTAACCAAAAAAGCGAAATGGAGAAAGAAACAACAGGAAACCAGCAGAAAAATAAATCTGTTTCTTAACTTTTAACAAAGTATTTCCAGTGCAGAGCACATTCCCTTTGCGTTATAAATCATGTGTCAATCTCATCTCAACTAGGATTTGAAAGTACCAGAGTTAATGTGTCAGCTCACACCGACAAGGTCTCAGTGTTTACAATTGAATTGCTACATTGAATTGTAAACGTTTTAACTCCTGAATTTAATAGGGTCATAAGAAAGCAAAGCAAACCCCATCCCTCTTTAGGAAAGTGTGCACGCTCACAATTAAGTTAATGAGCCCTGAGCATGTGCTGAAGCGCATAGCTGAATTTGGAGTGCCAGTATGGGCTGAGCTTGTGGAGCTTTTTATTCTGTTACTAGGTAAAGGTGTGGCACTCAAGAATTCAGACTTCATCAGCATGGTAGATTTTGAAAAGTTGCACAATTTAGTGCTTGATTATAACTTACCTGTTTACGGGCATGACCATGTTCTTCTGCCGGCATGTTGGCTGTACTTTTATATAAAGTTCTGGCAATAAGAAAGTAGTAGACGGAAATGACAGCTAAGGGTACAATATAGAACACTAAGAAGCAAACCAGGGAGTGAGCTTCCTGCAGGATCTTCTCGGATACAGGATAGGGGGCACATGCCTCAAAAGTTACATTTTTCTCAGGATTGCTGAAAGAATACAAATCTGAAAAAACGGCCTCTGGGATGGCAAGTATCATGGAGACGATCCAAACGCAGCCAGCTTTACAGCAGGTCTTCAGGAGCGCATCTGAAGTCTGCAGTTCCAAGGGCTTAACGATGGCTCTGTACCTAAAACCAACCAACATCATTGTCAGACTAAATACAGAAAGAGTGCAAGCACTGACAATGCAAACTGCTTGAGGATGAAGCCGTCTCTGTTCTCGCTAAACTAAGGGTGGTAGAATTGCCTTGGAAATGAAAACAGATACGAGCTCTTTGTAATTAAGATGGAAACATAAAAGTTAATTTTAAGCATGAATTTGAATGAATTTGCTGGCAGGACGTGACGTTAAATCTTCCAAAGTAAAGATGACTTCTACTGTTTGTATTAGGAACACTAAGGGCAATCATCTCTCCCATTTTTATGGCACTGCCTAGAAAGGTAAATGAGGGAATTATTATGCCAAACTGGTAAAGGTATGAACAGGTTAACTATTTTATAAACACATGAAACCAAGCATACACACCCCTTCTTTCTTCCATGTTCTTGAGATCCCAGCTGAGTGCAGTGATCTGACTCCAAATAGCGCTCTAGGATTCATTCATATTTATAAAACAGGAGCTAACACTGATGTTGATTCATGGCTGTGATTCCACAGCATGTGGACTGAGTCAGATATATGAGAAGAATCTGGGTAGATCTATAAATGTGTGAAAATCTGTGAGGATATGGGACAGGGAGAAGTACCAACTTCCATGAAGGTGGATGAAGCACAGGAAACAATTCACCTTGCTCCCGAAGTATCTGGTACTCTCGATGATGCAGAAAGAAGAGACCCCTCCAGAGGGTCACAAGACTGGCATGGAAGAAAAGGCAGCAAAAAAGGATCCAGAGGACAAGAGATTTTGCATTTTGCACAACCTGAGGATCTGGTCTTTTTCTCCGCTAGGCAAATCTAAATAGCAAACTGCACGATGAACTGCAAGTTAACAAATAAATACCATTTTTATTGACCTCAGGCTCTTCTAGTATACTGGAACATGACAGTCTGGCATTGCACATGTGACTGACGTTCTGAACTTTCTCAGTAAGTTTAACATACAGTTACCCTGCGAAAATGTAGCATTAGGTATCAGCTACCATGAGGAATTAAATACAGAAGCAACTGTCTAAATCATAAAATCATACAATAGTGGTCGGAAGGGACATTTAAAAGGTCATCTAGTCCATGAAGGATTCTTAACGGATCTCATACAGCACCAAGACTTATGACAGATAGTTCAGTGAAAACATCAGCTTAATATTTAGTAGTAGGAGTTAAAAGAACACACCAAACCCTAAAAAACCCCCAACAATGAAGCAAAATGTTAGGAATTACTTGGAAAACAATGGAGAGCAAAAGAGACTATTGTGCAATTATCTGTATCTCTGCTTCATGCAACTCTTAAGCACCATGTGCTGCTGTGCACACCTTAACTGCAAAAAAAAAAAACCAAACCAAAACATACTAAGGACAGACCATAACATGGATAGCCTGGAGAGATAACTAGGGATCAGTCTCTTCTGGCACAAGAGCCAGGGCCATCAAATGAAGCCATGTGCAAAGAAAAAAGAGGAGTTCTTTATGCAACAGGCAGTGAAAGTCATTGCTAAACAAGTTCAAGAAGAGAGCGAACAAGGATCTAGAAGAGAAATCCATTGAGGTTACTAAATAGACAGAAACCACATCTGCTCAGGAGGTCATCTGAAGGCTGAGGGTATAAGTGTAGTGTTGGATAGTGCCTTTTATTCTTCCTGTGTTTTTTCTTGTCCTTATACTACCACTGCCGGAGGCTGGTATTGGCCTACGTGGACCCTTGATCTGACCCAGTGTGGCCATTCCTGTGTTGGCTGATTTTTTTGGAGTACAGTAATAGTACCATTGCTTAAATTCAGGACACATTAACTACTTGGTAATTACACGCAATCCACAATTGCTGGCATACAAGATGAAAATCTTTTTCTCTCTTTAATTCTAAAATTCATTTTGGGGTTTTCTGCTCCTTGACATGCTCATGCTGGTTGAACTGAAATCTTATCTCAGTTTTGTTCGTTCAGAAAAGAAGTGCATGGAAAACTGATTGTTCAGCAACTCCTGACAGCGGTCAGATGGGAGCACTGATCCCTACTAACAGTGCTGTCATTGTGTAATTTCAGGACCTCTGGGCTAAATTATCTCTGGAAAAGGTAAAAGAACTATAAGAGAAAATATTCAAATTGTGTCATGTCACACTATGCACTACCAAGCTGAAAATTACTATAGTACTGCAGTAACCATCAAATCATGAGTCATTCATTTGTTCCCCAGTCTGTTCTGTGTTTTCTTTAGGCTTTTTACCCCCCCATGTCCATCTTTTATGTTCTAGGATTTTAGAGCCTCACTGAGTGCATAGGACAAAGGATTTCCACTTGGTCATTCTGACAGTCTTGTTTTCCATCTCGCCTGACTACTTTAGTGAACCACTAGATAGCACCAGTATACCATCTTTTCCCTACCTTAAGCAATTCCCCTTTTCTATGCAGTTGAGAAAAACCCCCGTACTGTATGTACTTCAAGCTAATAAAAGGTCAAAAGAGTTAAAAAAGTCTTTCTCACTTCAGTCCATTAAAAAGAACTGCTCCAATTTTTCTAACACACATTTTAAAATTAAATGGAAGAGCGGTTGGTTTTTTTGCTTTTTTTAGTCTATTACAATGTGCCATTCAATATTGTGCAAAATGATCATTTCTGCTCTTTTATCCATTTCTAACTGCACGCCTGTGCTATCTCCTGGCAAACCACTCGCATCGGACCCACCTGTCAGCACTGAGAACAGTCAGGGTAAACACTGAGACTCCAACTGAGGTTAGCTGGATAAAAGACAGCAGCTTGCACCCAATTCTTCCGAAGAGCCAGGTATCCACAATGTAACGTGTTGCATCTACAGGCACGCAAGTTAGTAAAAGCAGTAGGTCTCCAAATGCCAGGCTGGTGATGAAGATGTTTGGAACCGTCTGCATTGATTTAATCTTGAAAAAGACCTTGATGAGTATAGCATTTCCAAGGAGACCCACTGAAATGATCACAGCATATGTAACATAAATTGTGCACAGTATTTCTAATCCTGGAAAGGAATCTTCGGTCCATTTGTCATTTGTGGTTTCATTATCAATGATTGATTTCAGTTCTGTACCATTCTTAGAGGCACACAAAGTCTGATTTGCTGAATGCAAGTATAATTGAGGCATTTCTTTAACTGTTCCTTCTCCACAGCTGGACTTAAATTGATAAAAAAATTGTCTAATATTTAGCTTGCAGCATATCAGCGAGGTTAATAGAAAGGTACAGATTTGTGTCTGAAATTAAGATTCCCGTTGCACATTAACTACTTTCATCTCCTTCTGGGTCTCAAAACATGTCTAGGAGAAATGCACACCGATCTTGTTCCGAACTGTGTAGGAGGTGGAGAATTTTTTTATTGGCTTTTCAGCTAGTGAAGCAGAGAGGGAGGAGGAAAAAAGAGAAAAAGGGTTTCTTTAAAGATATTAGCTGGAATGAGGTTTGTTTTCTTGGAGGTATCTAGCAAGTAAATATTGTATTGTAATTAGTGGAGCATTAGGGTTTGCATATTACCTAGCAAATGTTTGTTAGTATTTTTCAAAATATTCTAAAAAGGAAATAAAATGAAAAACCTGAAATAGTTTTTTCAATAGTACAGGCAAGCATAGAAAATACTAATGTAACACAAAACTCTTCAGTATTCCTTAATGACAGGTAAAATATCCCAAAATACAGATAATATTTGCTGAAAAAGCCATAGAGACAGCCTGTGCTTGTCTATGCTCTGATTAGTCTTTCTATCACAGAAATGGAGTGACCTTCCAAAAGGCAATATAAGACTGAACTTTATGCCTATAATCCTGCTAACGCTTACATTAAAGCTTGGCTTTGTCCTTTGAATCAGTCCCATTGCCATCAAAACCACAACTTATGCTGTATGGAAGCCTGTTGTCTTGCAATAATCCATGTATTTGTTGGCTTTGGATGGTACAACTGGTGATTCAGATCTTCTGGGAGAAAAATAACTTTTAATGATGCTATCTCAAAGATGTTAGTGCTACGGGTTTTCAACAGTCAAATCTTAAACTCCGCTCTGTGACGAACTCCTGATTAACTTTAATGTAAATGAAGGTATAAAGAATGTGACCTATTGAGTTAAATCTCCTGAAATTAAGAAAACCAAGATCTAATTCCTAAATAGCAGCAGTGGAAAAGATGTCAAAGGACTGAGCTTCATGCTTTGAAAATGAAGATCAGTAGCTGGAGTATGTTTTCCGCCAGATTGTTCTTCAGCTGTGACTTTTGAGTGGAGAAGGTACCCAGCTCAAATCACAAAAGCAATCTTATAGCCAAGCCCGTTTATCTTTAGCTGCATACATAGACACACAAAATCAAGTTTGTTTGATTTATTAAAAAACCCTCCTAAGTCTAATTCTCCCTCTCCCAATCCCAATCTTTGCAAACACAACCGTGCCATAGGTGTCAGGTGGCGATACACCACATGGTAGATGACAGATCAGATGGAATATCGATACTGTGGCCAGGTGGAAGAAGGAGACACTGATACCAAAAGGATGCATGGGTTAAAAATTCCAGTTATGTTTTTCAAAAGTGCTTTTAGAAGAGCACTTGTCACGATCAACCATAATATATACTTTTATGCAGGCAGAGTATGTAGGTTGCTCTCAAATTTAGGTACTTTGAGGATGCCCAATTATGTTGTCCACCCACAGTGGCGTAGTACTGTGCATCATATTTAATATAGAGTTCAGCAACTGTAGCTGATTGTGACAGTTTAATGTCAGGTAGTTACATAAAGTGTTTAGATTTCCTGTATAGGAGAAGCAGGGTATCACCAAACATTAGGAACTAATTGTTCTCCACCAAGTATTGAATACTCAAGGGTGGCATTTGAATGAAACATCAGGTGTTTAGATGAAATGGGAATTTAGCTGAAAGAAACTTGTTACTTGCCTTGAATTGCACTAGCGGTTGGTTGATGCACCTGAGTTCAGCCAGCAGTATAGACCCAACCTCTTACGGCCCCAGAGCTTTCACAGCCACCCAAGAGATTAGGGCTGACAACGTGAAATCTGAGCCTTGGTTTGTTCTGACACTCGACCATTTTGTATGGCAGGACAGAAGACCTGGACTGATAACCCTCTGTGTAAGAGATAATCCAGAGGACTGGAGACTCTTCAGCTGCGATGTGCTCCCAGCAGTTGGTTTGGGGGATGATTGAGGTAGGAAGGGGAAGGCGACAGACCTCCCAATCCGTATTTAAACCTCTGGAGGACACCAACATGTGCCGCAGATTAAAGCAACCCCAGAAAGCGGTGAGGACTTAAAATTCTGTTTACTTCTGGTACTTCATGTGCTGTTTTTTCCAAACTGGACCTGAAATCATATATATGAACCTGAATGCTTCGGTCTGATGCTTCACACTTCCGAAGCCCGCTTTACCTGGAAACATAGACACATTTTCGCTGCTCTCTTTCTGATAGGGCACAGTATGTGTGTCTAACCCCACTCACAGCAGCATGAAATTCTACTTGCTTTTCTCTTTCTGCTGAGAGATTGTGTTTTTCCCAACTTTCTGCCTTCTTGGGGGAATCTGGCAGAAGGAAGCTCCTTCATTTCTCACAATTCTTCCTACAGTCCTTGTATTACCACAGGTTTTAGCCAGTGGGCCAGGTTCTGGCTTTATGGAGCATAAGATATTGTCTGAGTCAATCCTTAAGAGGTGAAAAATATTATTTTGACAAAGCACACAAAATAACATTGTCTAGACCCAACAAAAGCCTGAAGGACAGATAGTAAACATCAAATATCCACTGTGTTTATGATGGTAGAATTTCAGTGCTTCTGTTCATCAATTTTGTGTGCTCTCCATTGGTGTCATGGCTAGAAACCAAACAGCAGAAAACACACTGTGTTTTTAACACAGATTCCAATAGCGTTCAGTTGTGCAAATCCAGCTGAAAAGGAATAGAATGGCATCATTGTTCCAAACGTTAAACCACTGTAAGGCATTATTTTACAGCTCTGTCTTCTGGTGCAAAAAGAAAAGCAATTGGGGTAATTCTGGCTATTGTTTCTAGTACCAGGCTTTACAGAAAATGGAAGTTCCTTTTGAACTCTCATGCTGAAAAAATAATACTAGTAAAATAAGAGTACATCATTTAGCTGTATTTTTAATGCAGTGTGAATGCTGACTTAAGTCATTTCCATGTGCTGCTAGTGTCACCCACTCAGAAAAATCTCTTTCAGAACCATTTGCTCTGCACCAAGCCAAAATACAGAGAAAACAGCCAAAATCTTAACTCCCAACAAAGAAATAGATTTTCCAAAATTGTATGATTTTGTGTGGTGTATTTCTGTTATTTCAGTGTACACTGGTCATGCTGCATTGATTGTTATTTATACAAATATGTCAAAATGCTTTGTAGCTTGAGTGCTAGGAACACAAACTGATCCACACTGAACTACAGCTATATTAGCCAGCCTGGGTTTTTTAGGACTATTTTACCTCGCTTTCTTACGTCATTATTTCTATCATTTCTGCATCGAACAGTTTAGTTGCCTTAATTTTTCTTTTATGTCTCCAACTCATTTTCGACCCTTGCTTTGATTGTCTCTCCTAGCAATTTCACCATCTGTTTATTGCTGGCTGATGTATCTTGCTGTCTCTCCACTGAGCAAACTGACATTTATATTCCTTGAGTGTTAATGGCGGAAAGAAACAGAACAGCTTGTCTATCTTAGTCCTAAATTTTGGTAGAGTCTGTTGTGGCATCCCCTCTTATAAAAGCCTTTTCTCAGATTAAGATCTCCCCTATAGATGAGCCTGAGTGCTATCCATGTGCCCAGACTGTTCAGCGCAGAACAGGACTCTGCTGTTGGGTCACCACAGACACACTCCTCTTACTCCTCTCTGGAGGCAGCAAACGGATTTGGAGTCTAGCAGTCTGCCCAGATCAGTGTGAATCTTCCCCTTCCAGCAGATCTCAGTAGCCTTCCTTCTAGATGGCCTGTGTGTTACATAGAGAAGAAAGGCATTTTGCTCCTCCATCAAGAAGTCCTAACCTGGAGTCCTCTGACAATTCTAGCATACAAGTTAGACTCTGCAGTTATAACTAGAATTATGTTATCTGAAGTATCGTTCTCCCTAGGGTTCTCTGAACTGGCTTTGCCACCTTTGTTTTGGGAAGAGGAGTCCCTGCTCTACAGACAACATTCTCAGGGATGGGTGTGCTGAATTGTCTTGTTTCTGACTTGCATCTATGTTGCAGCTTTAGTGTCTTCTCTTTAAACTGAAATTGCCAATAGCATGGCAAGTAGTGGCAGGACGATGGGACAAAGGGTATCATAACTCATGTCAGTAGTAGAGAACAAAGCTTTTATCTGACAGCCACTCGAAGGGCTGTATAACTTGTGTGACTGTTCCCAATCCATATTCTAGTGTACAGCCAGGTAAGGATTAAATGGGACAAGCCTGAGTGCACACCCGGAGCGTCGATATCAAAGGCAGCGATCCGTGTTTAGAGCAAATTACTAACCCATCCAGGGCTGTTCCCAGTTCTGCTCTGTCCTACTGCGGGGACGGGAATGAGTCGTTTGTGTGTGCTACGTCTGAGTCCCTCCTTGACAGAGAGAACATCACCTCCCCATCTCGCCAGACATCCATGTCAGAGCGTCAGGCAGTGGGGAAGGAGGTTGCGTAAGGCACTGCCCCTGCTGGATTTCTTTGCTTTTAAGCACAAGAGCTTGGTTTCAGTGTCTGTCAATCTGATGGTTTTCACCATTAAGTGAGAACTTCTCAATCCTGTATTTTCATGGTTTACCATTGCCCAGTGTCCTCAGCAGCTGGAGACAAAGCAACTACTGAGATACTGAAAGGGAAAAATATCTTTTTAGGACACTAATGACAATTGCCTTGGCTGTGTCACATTCATAGCAGAGTGTAACCATTCATTGTCAAAGACTAACCATTTAGGAGAAAAACACATTATTAGTGGTTTTATCTCCCTATCACCTGTGTGGAGTTGATTCTACTCCAAGGGCAGAGGGAGCTGTGCGGGCACTGAGAGTGCATCAAATCCTTGTATGTAATGTTTCACAGAATCACAGAATCGCTTTGGTTGGAAGAGACCTTTAAGATCATCGGTTTTGATTGCGACTGCGTCCCTGTTTTTTGGAACTGAAGATGAGCTATTCAGTTACACTTTCAAATACCACAAGGCTTATCAGCATGTCTAGGAGCAGAAATAACTCCATCCTAGTGCTCAGTGTTAGGAAGGTGAGATGGAAGGTCAGTTCAGATGAGCTGTCAGGAGCAGCATTCAGTGATACAGCAACAAGACAGGTATCTTCTTGGTTGAAATCTAAGAAAACAGGTTCTAGTTTTGTTACAGTGTCTGAATGCAGACTGTTCAGTGGAGTTAGTGGGACTCAGTCTGCCTGTGACAGGATCACAAACGCTGTCATTAATCAACGGCTCCAAATACCTTTTAACCTGTTTCTCTCTTCTTGCATCCTTTCCAGCCTCCTTTCCCAAGAGCTTCCTCAGTGATTTTCATGGGAGTGGCCTGTGAAATACTGGTGCCATTTCTCCGAAAAGAGAAAAATAAACGCTGGAATGTATCCTTGAATTTCTTCTGTTACAGGAGCAATCAGGCAATGAGGTGATACAACAAGCATAATTTTTTTGAGCATCCTTGCAACTCTCAACAATACATTTAGTTTAGAACCATTAGAGTGCCATTACATGCTAAACACTTTCTGATACCTAAAAGCACAGAGTCTTGTACATTAAGACTGAACAATCATCTTATGCAATAGGTAATTATCTTCCCAGTATTTTGATCTTTAATCTCAAATTATTTCCCATAATGACATTTCTTTCTTTGTCCCAATACTAACTGCCTGCTAAATTTAGATAGAATTAAACATCTTGGGCGTAAGTATTGCTGACCTGTATTGCTCTCCACTACTGTAGATCCATGAACTGTCAGAAGAAAACTTAGACAAGCTGTACTGACCTTTAGCTAACCTCCTATGTAATGTTTATCTATCCCATGTTATTAAAGCACTGTACGTACATTGAACTCCAGGGAGGCTTGAGTGAGTTGCCTAGACCTTGGGGCTGTGCCCACTGACTGAGTTGGTACAGAGTGGTGGAGTTTTGTGTCGGTCCAAATAGGAAGATGGGAGTGGGGAGGGTTTTGCCTGAGTCACCACAGCTGCTGCTGTGATTTTACTATCAGTTTTTATTTCTTTTGCATCGTCTAACCTATTGTTAACAACCCACTGAGATCTGACATCAAATAATTGCCTTCCAAGATAAATATACTTTCAGAAATCCTTCTTTCATTGGTTTAAAATAGAGCATGCATTTCCCAGTGTACGTATCGCTAAAAATAAACAATCTAGGAGTAAATGAGAGTGACTTAGAAATCAAAGGAGCTTTTAGATTGCTGCTTTCTCAGAGAGCAAGCAGAGTCAACTGATACAATCAGCACTGTGGGGAGGAGGATGCGTTTGCGTCGGTAACACACCGCTGCCCATCAGGGCATGATCAGGCCAGAGCTGCAGAAGCTGTTCCCATCACTTTGAAATTATTAGGATGTGAATCACAAGCACATAGCAATTTCTTATTCGATTTGTCTTTGTGCATGTCCTCTCCCTGTGAAAACCATCAATGCGCAATCCTGTGACAGAACGTCAGCATAGATATGTTGGAGAAGAGCAAATGTAACGGTGCCAGTGCGGAAGATATTATTTCAGCCCAAAGAAAATTACACATCTTCATTCTGGCTGACAACCTAAACAATGCCATGCTTGAAACATAAATGATACACTGTTTAGCTGGAAAAGGCATTAGGTGCGGGATGGAGAGTGGAAGTGAGCTCCCCGCCTTCCCAGAACAAATAGCTCTTGGCATTTTACATAAGCAAGTTGACAGGTTTTGAAAAATTTACTTCCAGATTTTGCATTTTGAATAGAAAAAAAAATAAATCAACAGCAAAAATGGAGAACTGACATCGCTCCACACTGTGCAGGTTGCTCTTCTTCCCGCTGTTACACCTCCAAAGCAGGAAGCACACAGGGTTCTGCCCAAGAAATGGCATTTCCAGCCATTTCTTGGCAGCCTGAGACATCCCAAGTATTCCAGCACTTTTCTCACTGCTTGTCCACCTTTTATGCAAATCTTTGTTGCTCCTAATAATTTCATAATGTTTTGAGGGCATTTGGAAAAAACTTCAGAAAACCAAGGCACATTCCATCTTTTATCAGGAATGTAATACAACAATTACAGTGTGCAGGGGGCAAGGCCAGTCTCATGTTTCTCTTGCATTGATCCGTCTTTTCATTTTAAATTGCAGTAATAGAAAATAGAGTCGGGAGTACTTTGAGCAGGTCTTCCAGTCCATCCTTTGCCCTAAGGCAAAATCAACTTTACTTATACCAATTCCGGCAGATATTTGTCATATCACTATGAGTGGTTTTTAAGACCTGTAGTGATGGCAATTCCATGTGCTGTCTAGACCACTTATCCCTTTAAAATTAGAAACTGTTACCTAATGTCTAGTCTAAATTTAAGCCTATTACCTTCTGTCCTGTAAAGAGTATGCAGGAAGAATAACTGCACAAGGGGACCAGTGAGGATCAAAGCAGGGTGGCAGAGAAGGAAAGAGGGTCAGACTGTGCATCCACTAAGATTTACCGATATCACAGCGGAGACAAACTGGTGTAAAAGGGGCTCAGGGGAGGACTAAAGGTCCAGTTCCTCCACAGACCTCCGCAGCCTCCTTCCTTACCTTTGCAGGAACCCCTGGGGTGTGCAGCAGCTGGGTTAGGGGTGCAGGGGGAGTCAGGCACAGCTTTAGCACGCAGCACCATGGCACAGCCTGTCCTGCTGCTCATTGCAAAGCAGGGAAAGCTTGTGTTCAGCAGCAGATTCTGGAGCAAGGAGTTTACTAATGAAAATAAAGCATACAAGCAGAGGATGATAGTTCAAGTGTCCAACATACTGAATGTATTTTATATTTAATTTCTTTCTCTTGAAAACAATTTCAAGTTATAAACAAGTTGGTACAATGTGGAACTTGTTTGCGTGTTTTTAATGCTAACATTTCTCCCAGAAAGCCAAGGAACTGGAGGTGATCTGTCTAATCTCAAGTAGGCTGGATGTACCTACTGTACACTGAAATATTCATCTTTTTCCACTAATTGCTGTGTGGGAGTTTTTCGCAGAGTGAAAGAACCTTTTGTAGTTGCTATCATACATACCAGCTCTAAGACATTGCTCCATTATGTTTTTTTACTTCTCTGTCATTGGTATAGGTTAGTATTTTACTATATTAGCAATAGTCAAAAAATCTGTGCTTGAATGATACAGAGAAAGGCGTTCAAAACTGAAACTAGGATTCAGTTGAGTAGGCAAGTTACTGATTCAAACACATTTGCTGAAAGAAAGTTCCTCTTTAGTAGGAGAGGAAAGGTAAGTCTCTCTTGTGATGTTATGGAATGGAGTTTACCTCCTGGTGTATTCACAGCAAATTATTACTAAAGGGCAAACTTCTTAATCACCACCTCCAAAGATAGTAGGATCTTATCTGCTATTGTTCTGTTTGGGTTTTTTTGAAGGAGAGGTAATCTGAAACCTATGTCGTACACATGGATACCCATCAGAGGTGGGAATTTCAGTTTTTCTTGTTTCTACATTCCATTTGAAGGTACGGGGGACAGTTTCAATCATTTAAACACACATCTACATGTCTTTAGAGATCTAAATCCGAGTCATCAGTGCCAGCACATCTGAAAATAAAACTGAAGGGAATGTTTGGAAAGCTAAGTCCAATTTCTTAATGTATAAGTTGATCAAAGTCTATCTCAGAAAAAGTACGGAAAGATACTGACTGAGGAAGCTGGACATCCATGCCTGAGACAGTCTTGAAACTCAGCATTATGGGTGTTAGGTTCTGAGGATAAGTATCAGATGAAGAAGAGAGCAGAGGAGTGGCAGGAGGGTGTAAAGGGAAAAAAAAAAAGACAAACTATGAGAAGGGCTAATGATGAGGAAGAGAATGTTTTCAGTCTCTGTTTAACATGAGGGCTAATCCTGAAAACACAGGGGGTCCAAATTCTTTTGTGGTCAATACTGCCACTTCACTGAAGCCTAGAGAGTTGAATCATGGAACGTTTTAGCTCTATAATTGTGTTCAGAGTGGCAATTGTACATCAGAAGTAATTCTTTAGATCAATGTTTATTTCTGCATGCCACAAAGGAGAACCATCATTAGATAAGCAGAAGAAAACATTCAGTATCATTGAAAAAATCTTGCTTTCTGTGGGTAGTGCAGCCCTGTATCCACGGGTAGTATTCTTCGTGAACAAGGATGTTTGGCCTTACCACCTTCTGGAGGTACAGCGCTGGGGTTGTAATAAACTTCAGCTATGGGAAAGAATTAGGGGAAAATTGCCATTAGAAGAATTTGGTTTAATATATATAGAAAGAAATCTGTCTATGCAGAACTCACTGATTTAATGTCTTTGGGGGGTTAACAGAAATTGATGTTTTTCCAAAACCAGCCAGGAATGTCTGGTGCTTAGGTCAGAATTCCTATAAAGGCCTTCCTTTTTCAGAATAGGGGTCTGAAGAATTTCTCCATCTTGGAAGACAAAACCTCCTGCTGGGTTTCTTCTGGATTAAACCAGCTCACAGCAGGTCCCATTCAGCTTCCTGTAATCCCCAAGATCTTTTATAGACTATAGTGCTCCCTAACTGGAAGTAGGTCCCGTAGAATGACAGCCAGCTGGCCCAGGGCAGAGTATCTCGTAGGTGCCTAAGGTGGAAGCTGAGCAGAGAATTCCTTTCCTTTTGGAAAAGAGCCATACCAGGACCTTAAGGGCTTTCTTACTTTCCTTAGTAGAGCAAAAGCCATCTGTAATGTGGCCATTAACCCCAAACTGGCATCTGGCACAGACAAAGCAGTGAAAGGTTTCCTATTTATTTCCATCGCTTGGGATCTGACAGTCCCCATATGGAACCTCTTGCATTCTAGTCTATGCAGTGCACACTGTTTTTCTTACCAATCCTGAAGTTTCTATCCAGAGAAGTCCTGTGAAGGAAATCTGAACCATTGAAACTTGAACTTGTTCCATTAGAATTTAGACTCCACAAAGGCTGGGACAGTGATTTGTGGTTTAAGTGCCGTGGTGTAAATCCAGCAGTTGCACCTGGCCCACTCAAGTCTGAAATCAGAGAGCGGAAGGCACAGGAATAAAATTTTGTATGGGTGTCACATCTCCAACTGCTAGAGACCAGAGAGGAGAAAGGTCTGTGCTTGCTTCTTGTGCCATCTTTGTACCTGCCCTGAAGCCGTGGGTCTCCATGCAGCACACTGCATGATTCCTGCTCTCAATTTTTACACCAGCTCTGTCACACTTGTGCTGTTGGAGCTGGACAACAGCAATTCAGTCTTCTATTTCGCCTTTAGGGACCCAGTGTAGCAATACTAATTTGGATAAGGTTGTATCAAAGAAGACAGGAGGCACACAAAGGAGGGGAACGGCATCCTCACTCTTATTCTATCAAACAGCATCGAGCTGGCTCATGCTCAAGAGAGAATACTCTATGTGATACTCAGAGCATTCTTGCTGAATTCCCCCTCTGCAAATGGAAAGCTGCATATTCCTCAGCAGCACCCAGTGCTGTGTACAGGACATACCTGTTAATACAGGACTTCTAGTCTGGTTTCCTGAAAAGGCTGAACCAACTGATTTAGTTTCTCCTTTGTTATACCCATCCATAATGTCAACTAATTTTGACAGACACACAAAGGTACTGAAGTTACTAAATTCTTCCACATTTCTGTGAAAAAACATCACTGGGCTAGCCCAGAATAAGCCGCAGCCTGTGTTATTTCTTGCTGAGCTGGTAGATACAGAATCTTAGAATAATTTAGTTTGGAAGGGACCTTTGGGGATCTTCACTCCAACCTCCTGCCCAGAGTTGGATCAGGTTGGTCAGGCACCTGTCCAGCTGAATTTTGACTCTCCAAGGAGAACGAGTCTCTTCACCATCTCTCTGGGCCACTGTCACCTATTTAACTACCCTCATTATGAAAAAAATTTGTTTCCTTATAAATAATGGGAATTTCCGTAGCTGTGTCCATTGCCTCTTGTCTTCTTGCTGTGCACTTCTGAGAAGAGTCTGTCTCTTTTCTATAACCACCCCTCAGATAGCCAGAGACAGCAATTATATCTTTCTTCTCCTTCCCAGGCTGAGCAAACCCAGCTCCTGCACATAAAAAGTAGCTACTAGAATGCCCAATATCCTGCATAGATTTTTGAATCTCAACTTTATGAATACTGGAAAATAGAGCTCACATCCAGGAACACTGAATGGCATGTGAGAATAGAATTAGAGACCAAGCTGAAATCTTTTTTTGAAATGTAAGGTTTTTACTGCATGCTGGCACCCTGACCTCATATCATGTAAGCAGTTAATGGACAAGGATAAAGACCTGTTAAAGAGCAATTATCCAATGCAATGCAGAAAGGCTATTGAGAAGAGCCCTATTTCTTCATGCAGAACAAACGTGACACCAGTAGCAGGCAGAATGATGAGTCAAGCTAAACAAAACCTGTCAATGCTTACCAGAATAATTACTCAGACGAAATCTTCCCCAGCAAAAGTGTACTCGGCACTGCTTCACCACGTCATCCTTCATTAGGCAGTGAAACACAAAGATAAAGAACCCTAAAGAAGGGTTAAGAAGAGAAATTCACATGTTTTCAGGTGAATTCTCCAACCTGCTGAGCCTTTTCTAAACTTCTTGTATGCCACTCAGTTACCAGTACGTTATGTATGGGCAGAGAGGTCATCCCTGGCCCCGCATCACGTTGGCCCAGAATGGCCCTGAGACCTTTGTGCCTGTGAAAGGGTAATGGGAAGAGCTTTCTGCAGATATGGTACAAGAATAATCTGCACTGTAGATTCTATCAACCATTTTTATGCCCAGTTGAAAAGGATTGTGCCAGATCCTGAAAAGATGCATTTATTGGCAACTATGTTTCAAAGGCATGAGTTTGTGTCTTGAATAGTATATCTATCACAGCACTGCGATCTGAATAACAATACCATCCCACTGCAATGGAGCTTTCCTGTTAAAATAGCTGAACACTGTAACACAGAAGCTCTATCAGCACTCCTCTTCCCCCATGCTTGAATTACATGATGTTACAAATTTATTTCTGTTTCACAGCCCTAAACTGTTGTATTTATAGCAGAGTTCATTCCATTCAGAATTACCTTGCAAAGTGTTAAAAATGCTGAAGAGATACAAGAAAAATATCCTCACTGCTCCCCAGGCAAAAAAGACAAAGCCCCAGGTTAAGCCCAAAAGGAACATCAAGCTGAAAGCACTTTTGAGGTCTTGGAGAAAGCCCCGTTTCCAGAATCTGGATCTCCTTTGTATCCTTGATTTCATGGAGTGGATTTGAAGGAGAACAGTGATGAACATGGCTGTATTCATCAATAATATTAAGAAGACATAGGCCACCACAGAGATGTAAAACACTGTGTTCTCCTGAATCCAGCAACTGCAAGAAAGGGAGGTAGGAATTCAATAAGGAGTTTTGTGAGCAGTGAAACTAATGAAGCCAGGTGTCCAAAATAAGTGTCTCACATGGTTCTCCAATACCTACTAAGGAGCATTCCTTAACCCCCATTACTTTTCCCCTCATGAGGACATTCATAGAATCTCTCCCCTTGACTTTTTAATGGATGTTATAGAAATTCAATAACTCTGAGACTTTGTTATTTCTGCCAAATTCAGATAAACCCGACAATTGCTTCACAACTTAATGGTGTCTACACACAAAGAAACACTGCCTGAGGAAAACCGAGTAAGATACGACTTGATTAGGAGTCTAAATAATAGTATATCACAGAGGTGAGCGCTGGTTAGCTTTTCCTCAGGCATAAATTGATGAGTTTTGCTGCCTTTTTGCTAAAGATGGGTAATTTTCCCTCTGAGGTGTCATGGGTCTGTGTTGCCTCTCAGACAGGACAGAATTCAAATATTCCAGGTAATCTTCACCAGCAAGCGATCAGATTGTGCTAAACAGAAAGCAGGTGAAAAAAGGGAAGCATTCTTTGCTATAAAACTCTTTCCAAAAAAAGATGAAAGAATGCAGCGTTTTCCCACTGGAAAAGAGAGGAAGTTGAGATGACTTGAATGAAATAATTTGAAACCATGAAGAGACAGTGATGTGAATTGACATGAAAAAACAGACGCAAATGTGCAAAATACTAGAGCAATTATTCCACCTTTAGGTTTTACCGGAAATCTAGAACATGCAGGAGCATACACAAGTGTCCCACCAGACTGAGGTAATGTCATGTAAAGAAAGAGATTTTGCAGAAAGTAAAAATGGAGGAGACTGGCAGAAGCCCTCCCTGTCCTCAGCTGATGTAAGAGTTACTCCTTGTAGTAGCCATACTTCCAAAATGATGCAATGAACCAGAACCACTAATAGGAGAGGATTAAAGTGGGGGAGAAGAGACAAAAGCAAAAGAGAAGATGCTGCCTTCTGGTTATTTATTGTATCTTTAAGATGCTCTTGTGACCATCAAAAAGCTCGGGGTATTATACTTACAAATTGCTGAATGGATTGCTCTCAGAATGTTTGGATCCATTGCCATAGAAGTCTTTATTTATAATGAGCACAATAGTAATTACAATAGCTGGCATTCCTAATAGGGAAGGCAAGAGAAAAAGAGATATATAGATTAAACAGAAAAAATGGAGACTATGGAAAGATGTCAGATAATCTCTGATGAGTAATTGCAGCAGACACGTACATCTTGGGATCAAACTCTACCCCTACAGCTCCCTCTGCAACGAGTGTAATGAAATGTGTGGCATAGCAGGTTTAATCTCCTTATTTATGTAAATTACAAATTAATAGGCATAAAAATATTTCTGTTTGCAAAATGTTTGTGAGTGTTCAAACATCTCCAGAAGGGATCCAATCTGGTAAAATAAAACCAACGGATGATTACAAAAAGCAGAGTGTCAAACGATAAGCAGACCACAGCATTTTGTGTTAAGATCTTACAGAGACAGACATTTTCCAGACAGTGTTTTATCAGTCTGCCCTTCCACTCATTTCCCATTTCCCATATTTCTCTCGGTTCCAGCTTTTCTGTTGAGAACGGCTGCCGCCAACACCACCACCACGGATGGCTGCCCCTGAGAACAATTATGTGCGACATCAGATCGAAGAGTAGACATGATGATACACTGCACACTATTTAAAAGCCAAAACCCCCCTTTAAAACAGCATCTAATGGCAACCCAAAAAATACAGAACAAATTCTGCTCTGAGTCAGTGCCTCCAATAACACCTTTTCTAACAGCTGAGTCAGGATTTTGGGTTCTTTTTGTTATGTTTTTCCCAAGCAAGTCCCTGATGCTCAGTGCTTGGAGGAAAGGTGAATCAGTGAAGTCCTCAGGAGAGCTATGAATGAAAGCCAAATCCACCCCTGCGGGGGAATCATGCACAGACTGGCAGGTAAGGACACGAGGCCTCAAGAAGGAGATCAAAATCAGCTCTGAGCATCACCAGTGCGGGGGCGAAGGCTGTGGGCAACTCATGCTTCCTCAGGCACACCCACTGACATGAGGTACCATGATAAATCATTCCTGTAAAGAGCAGGAGGGGTAGGGAAAGGAGTTCCTTACGCCCACTTTCACCTTTCCTTGCATGTGGCTCTGCAGGGAGCAACAGGCACTTTCTGCTAACGGCTCCCTGGGCAGAAGAAACTTCAGCTGAACCTGCCTAGGGCTCAGGGTGTGCACCCCATTTCTACTAGCTCAGTGTCCTAGCTCACTTTTGCAAATATGTCCCTGTCTCAGAGAAGTTAACAAACACAGAAGTGGAGAAGAAATGCGCTTACTTACCCCAGCCAGCAATACAGCATTTTAGGATGTACTTTGGGACATAAATGTTGAAAACTTTGACAAGAGCCAAGTAAAAGTGAACAGACTCCAGGCACATCCACGTGAAAGCTGCAAGGAGGAAATAGTGAAGGAACACGGCCGCGGTGATACAGAGCCCTGGCAGGTTGAACGAGGACAGCCAGGAGTTGGTGAGGAAGGCCATGTTCAGCATCAGCAGCGCGGCACAGAGGTTGACCAGGATTTTTGAAGGGTTGTCTCTCCGCAGCTTTCTAAAAAGAAGGAGAAAGTCCGCAAGGTTATCACTGCATGAGCTGTGCTGGGTGCATTTACTAACGCAAAGTAGCACAATTATGTATTCGTCATATTATGAATTGGCTTCTTGGGGTATATGCTGTGTCTACGTTAGTGTCTTGTATCACATTACTAGTGTGTGATATGAGCAGACCTCTCAGCCTGGAAAAGCAGAGCTTCTATATACATGGACACCTGCTGGCTTTTTCACACTTGGTAGAGGAGAGGCAGACTTAATATCATCTTTTTACTTCTGCATCAAATATTAGTGCTATTGCAATATTACTGGATTATAAGAGCACCCACAGTCCCCAAGTCTAGGGCCCCATCGTGCCAGGAGCTACTGGCACATACAGTATAAAATAAAACCTATCCAACAGCAAGAGCAAGAGAAGAGAAAAGTTTCCCTATTTTACTGTTGATATCATCCAATGTGCAGTCTATATACAGGGAATGTTCCAGATGTATAACATGATCTTACCCATGTCCCTGGGTAAATTTATGAAATGACAGAAATTTGGGGTCATAGAAGTTGCTGAACAGTTCAGACCAGGCTTGTATTGAAGCATGAGTGTTTGAATCCCTCCTTTCACCACAGTCATGGGTCAGCTCTCTGTCATCCCTCCTGTGCATTGCAACGTCAAATACTACCAAACATTCTGATAGTTACTGCAAATTCATTATTGCTAAAACATTAAAAGCGATACAAGAAAAAGGATCAGACTTACTCAAGGGCTAGATATGTCACCAGTGTTATACCCAGAAAAAGGGAAGAAGCGCCACATCCTGCGTAGCTTATCAGAGTTAATACACGGTCATGTGTGATATCTATCTCTGTGCGGGACAAGTCCTGTGATACAAGACCAAGAATCACAGTTGTTTGCCATAACAGATAAAAAAAATTGGTTTGCACATTTTCACATCGATAAGTAAATCAATTTCTGTTCTGCTTACTGATGCTTTTGGAGGGTTTCCATTAATATTTGTATGTGTTTCTTATGGTATAATCCTACAGACTATCCAAACCAGTAAAAATGCACAGTATTCAAAGTATCCAGTAATAAGTTGTGAAGCTGGAAAAGCTGTATGTTGGAAACCACAAATTCAACAAGGATTCCAGGACCTTGCCAAAATTATTCCACTGGGAGCTCGCTTTGAGGAGAAACTCAATGGCAGCTGCCATACTTGGGAACTGCATAAAGCTGCTAAACGTCTTGGACGGTGGGAGGATCCTCCACGGCTGGAAAGCATCCCTCTGCAGAAAGGAGCTGGGAGGCTGGGCCCTGCTTCTCCACAGCTGCTGCCAGCAGTAATATGGAGGGGATTTTGTTGTTCCCTGCCACAGTTTCTCTTCGATTTGGTGAAACTTCAAACCTTCCAACCAGTAACCTACGTCTCTGATGTACAATCAGTGGTGCTGATAAATACTTATAACTGTGCTGATTGCTAATGTGGCAGCGCAGAAGAAGTGCGATCTTAGAACTGTAGAATCAGAGAATGGTTTGGGTTGGAAGGGACCTTCGAAGGTCATCCAGTCCAACCCCCGTGCAGTGAGCAGGGACATCTTCAACTGGAGCAGGTTGCTCAGAGCCCCGTCCAGCCTGACCTGGAATGTTTCCAGAGACGGGATCAGACCGAATTCTCTTTGCCTGAATGGAAACTTCAGCAAGTGTCTGACATCTGTAACATCTCAATTCTTTCCTGTAGAAGTCATGGTTTTACTACCAGAGAGGGCTTTGCGCCTCGCTGGAGTAGGGCAGTGCTGACCTCGCAGGGAAGCTGGGCAAGCATCTGAAGGCAAATGGATGGCCTTACCCATCGTGTAGGTTGTATCCTACTGGGATCAGAAAACTTGAATCTACTCAGTTTGCTTTGAATTTCCTAACACTTTGTGTTTCTGCAGCCCATTCTCAGGCAGTCATCTTTTTTGACATTCAACTTTTAGAGGCAGTTTTCTCTGTAATACAGAGAAATGAGGCGATGGTTAATGACATCTCTTGTATTTCTATTACACTTCATTTTCTGAGGGAGCATAGATAAAGCTCTCAGAAAGATGTAATGTCATTAGTTTCCACTGGCAGGTAATAAATTTAACGCAGTGTTTCCAACGCAGCGAATAACACTTTAACGTTGATTAAGTTACATGGCAAAGAAGTACGAACTACATCTATAAAATGAATTTTCCTTAAAGCAAGTGACATTTAGAGGACTTTATACCATAACAGTTATTAGAACTCTTGTTTGTTATTACTGATTTTGGCAAAGTTGCAGATATCTAATGGGTTGTATAGATATGAATCTCCCATCTCTCCCCAAAACTAGCCATGGCTTTGTTTAGTGCCGTGGGACTTTTTTGGAGATGATTCACAGAGTACTTACCAGTAGGACTCCAAAATGGGTAAGATGGTTACAAAAACAGATTGTGTAATTCATATCTGTATATTCCATTTCACACCCCGATGTATTCCAACCACCCAGTCCATCTGTGTAATAGAGGAAAAGGGATTTTTAAGCAGAGTTAGTCATGCTCAGTCATTTATAGCTCTGCAGCGTGCAGAATGTGTGAATAGGAGCTCAAGTTAGTACAGATTTCAGGGTCATTTAGCAGCACACAAGTGAGATTTCACGCAGGAACGCATCTTATATAGCTGCTGGAGAACCTCAAAACTTGGATGAAAGCCTTTGGTGGAATGAAGAAATATTTGAAGTCATTTACATGCCCGTACACAGAGCAAGCAGGAAGGCAAGAAAAAGTGTGCTGGACTAGATTGTGCTGGAAGGTGTGGAAACAGAAGGCAAGAAATATTTACAGGGCAGAGGATTTGTTTAGGCAGAGTGTAGCACTGAAAAATCCAGATCTTCCCTGGTATGTTAAATTTATTTCTGTGGTGTGTATGACATATTCAGAAGCTAAGCTTCTGATTTAAAAAAAAACCCCATATTCTAACATCAGTTATTGCAGAGAAAAATCTCGCCCACGTGTTCGGACTTAACCCAATACACACTTTTCTTTCTGTGGCTGTTGACTACCTGAGCCACACGCAAGACTTGCCCACAGCAAAGCCCCACCACTGACTTCCCTGAAGTAACTGTGAGAAGTAATCTGATGTTTCATTGCATTTCTGCTTTTTTCCTAGACTGTCTAGACGCACCATTGAGCATTGCTGGACACGTATTCCCTAGTAGTAACACCGGTTACTGAGGTGTCAATGGAAACCAGCAACATAGACTCGACAGGACAGCCTCAAAGTTTCAAGCTGCAATGTCAAGGAGCCAAAGGCTCTGTGATGCTGGTGACAAAGCAAGTGTGGCAGCTGTGTAAAAAACACTTACTGTTCTTCTGAAAGTCCCAAAAGACGCAATGTACTGCTGCGTTACCCTGAAAGCAGAGAGAAAGGAGGCTGTGACATTTATTCAGTCTGCCTGTGCACCGCCTGCACTTACAGACGGTGCATCGTGCCTGTAATCGGGGTTTCTAACTAAGGCAGTTTGACTTGAGTTCCTCCGTACTGAAAGCACACTGATCTCTGAGATTATTTGCATGGTGGTGCTGCAGAGGGTCTGCAGGTCACTGGCAATGCCAGCAGCTCAGGGGCAGTTGGACAGTCATTGACAACCATCTCATCCACAGCCCTGAAAACCAGCAGAGGGTCCCAGTTTTTGCCTTCCCCTTTGCCAAGGGAAATCCTGGGAGTCAGTGATTTTCCTGGTTTTACCAGTCTTTCTGTATCTTGTGTTGTCTTTTAAGGACAGGAGAAAATCTGACAAATGGTCCAGCTTAGACTGATTCCTGTGTCTGATCTCATTGGCTTCACGTGGTATCTGAGATGTCATACCGAATTACCGGTGAAATTCAGAAGTTATGACTAAGACCTAGAATAACAACCTGAGGTTTTCTACAATAAAAAAGTCGAAAAACATGAAAACAATTCGCAGGAAAATCTTTGTTATAGAATTTCCATGTTTCCACTGTCTCTGAAACCCGGCAGGGAAGGCACCTAAGAGAAAATAAAGCAGCCTGCCTACTGGAAACAGCTGAACAGATTTAAATGGATATTCAGAGCAATGTTTTCCCTTGGGGACATTCTAGTTTATTACTCATAATGCGGCAGCAAACTTTCCCAAGGCACAGATTCATTTTCTTTTATTATTAATAAAGTTTAATATAGCACAGAGTTTACAGGAAGCCACCCTAACAGATAAGCTGATATGACGTGTGATCTGTAGACTCTCAAATATAATTAGGCAACGAGCCAAAGATGTAGAGTAGGATGATATCTCATTAAATATTTAATTAGGATATTTTTAAAAGGTCAAGAAAAAAAATCTGAGAGGTGCCAGATGGCCTGGTGGATTAAAAATGATAGAAGAGAGGGGGTATCTAGATGAAATTTCTGGGTATCTATTGTTTGCTAGAAATGAATGATAAGAGCATAATGCCATAAAAGCAGCATTTTCAAGCTGTCAATACCTTGAACTTTAATCAAACTAATCTTATTGAATAAATTTGTTCTGCCCTAGGTTTGCAATATATTTGTGTGGCAGCTGGACCATAAAAGGTTGGAATGCAAAATGTTAAGGTGGAACCCAGGCAACAAGTGTGACCCATGCCCATAAAAAAGTAATTTAAGATGGATCTTAATTTAGAAACAAAACAAAGCAAATTAATTCTATTTTATTAATTCTACCTAATTAAAACATCTATGCAATGTTTTGATTGTTTTGCAATTTACCCCTTTTGGTGACTAAACCAATTTGCTGAATTCAGTGCAGCTACAAATCGTTTCAGTCAAACCCCAAACCTGCCATTTTTTAGCAAATAAAATATTCCTTGAAAAAAATTGCCCAGATCAAAACAAGGAAACAATTAAAACATCCCTTGCTGCTAAGCACGGATTTAGAGTGGAGACAAGTTTTACTAACCTGCAGGAATCAAACACTGAGACCTGTGTGGTCTGTCAATGCTTTGGTTGATGTATCATGGAGAGGTCAGGCAGCAAAATGTTTTAAGCTTATTGGTCATGATGCGGTTTATTGTAAGGGTACATGAAATAGGCTCTACTTCGACATGTCCCTGATGAAATGAACACGTCCTACCGTATTTTGGTCTATGTGCTGAAGAGCAATGGTCACAGGCTCGTTAAGGTTCTGAATCGATGTGTTTTCAATGCTGGCGCTCACAACATAAGTATTCAACCTCTCCTTCATTAAACTGTCATCCTGCAGAGGAAAAATAAGTTATGCACAAAAAATCCAAGCTCTTCCCTGCTTCTGTTTCTTTAAATCGTATTTCTTGGAAACGGTGATCAGCTGAACACCATGGGATGCCTGATGCAATTTAGCTGCTCGCTACTTCATTAGGAAATGTAGGTAGCTGCAAATTCAGCAACAGCCTCCACATCAGCTGAAGCAGAACAGAGTTCCAGATGCATCAGCTGGATTGGGAAAGCTATATAATCATTTCAGTACATCAAAACATCCAGTTGTACATCATTAAGCTCATTAGACAGTAGACACAATTGTGAATGCTTCTTCTGATGAAAAGCGTTGCTCAGCACACTGCGCTCCATCATGCCAGAAGAAATGTCTCCCTTGAAAATTACACTCACCCACCCGCCCGAGTTAGGAACATAGAGCAAGTACTGGAATAGTCCTAAACGCTGTGTATCAGTGCTGCTATTATTTTAACGGAGACATAAATCTTGACATTATTTTCATGATATTTGACCTGTACTTTGTGTATTCCTTAAGCAGGAGCTCACTGTCAGAGGAAGATTATGGTGTGCTCTTTTCCTACAGAACAGAACTATTAGAATAGCATCAGCCACAGGAAACAAACAAAACATCTAAGGTCTACAGACACCTCTTGGAGCATCCTTGCCACAGAGGAGGTTTTGCTGCCTGGGTACGTTTTCCCTGCATGTTTCTTGGTGTTCCATCAGTAATGCTAAATGTGCCCAGGACAGATGATACTAGTGGGTTTTTTCTTTTGTACGCACCAAGAACAGCTGAACTGCTGTGTTAGCATTTGTTACGAGTTGTGGTTACCTCAAAGAGTGAAGTAGTGCCAAAAAACTTAAACTGGATCTTTGAATGCTTGTCTGGGTCAGAGTGCTCAATTCCTAGGAATTTGTTCAGTGATTCTGGCAAAAACACCGAGGCCAAGGCCTTTTTGAAAGGATTTTCTTGAACACTGATCTGCAGGAGAGAGATATGACATGCTCAGAGCTGCCTTCCTCAGGTCAAATACGCAACGGCGTCACATAGCAGGAGGATTGTCTGGTTTAGTCGGTGGTCCCTGAGGTGATACTTTGCTCTCACCTTGAGATCCACACCACTGTTGTAGGAGGTAACGCCAAAGGCCAGCCCTCCAAACGCACTGGGATCTGGGCGCAGCACCAACAAAGCCAAGGAAGTGGTTATGACTGACGTATTTCTTGCTGTGTAAGCCACCTTGTAGCCTATTTCCTCAGTTGCGTTCAGGATACTTTACCAAGAGAAACAGCAAGGAAAAAAAAAAAAGATAGATCATTGAAATGTTCTTCTGGCTTCATAATACACGTTCAGGAGACAATCAGCTAAAAAGCTCTCCTCTGATTTATGATCACAAGGAGCAATCCCTAGAGCAGAATGGCTCCATTCTGGGGTAGATGGCATTTTGTCTGTCACAGGGCCAGCTGATGGCAAGCAGTTGAGTTAGCATGTTTCAGTAGGCTAAACATCTGGCAGGTGGAAGATACCCTTCTGTGGGGGGTCTGGGAAGATCTGAGTCAAAATTCACACCCAGCCAGATACTGCATTTTGTCTGGAAGGCAGTAACTTGTAAAACCTGCTAATTTGATTATTTGCAATTATCTAATTGTACCATCAGGTAAAATATCAGAGCCCGAATAATTTAGTCTGCAGGGGCCCTCTGGAGGTCTGTCATCCAACTCCCCACCTCCCCAGGCAGGGCATCCTTTAGAGGCAGGTTAGCTTGCTCAGGGTCTTGTCCAGTAAAGCTCTGAATATCTCTGAGGCTGAGATTTCACAGGCTTTCTGGGCCCTGCTCTCACTGGTATGGTTTTTTCTTTTGTTTCTAAGCAGAGAGAAGAGGCTGAAATCCAAAGGAAGCAGCATATTATTTAATGCTCATGGGTATTAAGAGTCTGAGACAGCTCCACGTCTTGTTTGTCCTCCCTTAATGCTATTCAGCAGTATGCAAGAAGGGATAATACTCTATTGAAAATGTGTTTGACAGCTGGCCCCAGCAGACCGAAGGAAAACCTTCCTGTCCTTCTTTGGTCTGGTGTTTTCTTCATGCATCATGGGTCCCAGACACCCAAAGATCCCCATGGGATCCTTTCAGCCACAGCTGCCCGAGAGCTGCAAAGTCTGGAGTTCAACTTCCTCAGAATTGCTGGGATCCAAAATTTCTGCTGAGGCCTGAAAGAAGGATCATAACAGCTCTTGTGAGGATATCGTGCTAGCACCCGTCAGGTATCATCGCTGTGCTCTTCTGAGGTCTGACTTGTGTAAAAATTAAAATACTTGGGAGAATCCTGTCCATAAAAATTGTAAAGATGTTTTTTTTGGAACTTGTACATATCAACTCATCTCCATTAAGGATCAGGGACCCAGGGCTATTAGAATATGATCCTTGTCCCTAAAACCTTTCATTTTACAGGAGGAGAATTTGAAGTACTGGATATTTCACATAAGAAACGCCCACAGCCTATCTGAGAAGGCAGAGGTGTTGAGTGCTGGCAGCTATCACAGCCCCCACTCCACACACTGCAGTGCGGTAGACTTTGAAGAGAGAGCATACAGCCCAGAAGATCATGATGCTACTCGAGGCTTTCTCTCCAGCAGATTTTCTAAGCTATTTGTGGCCTCTTCCTTGCAGACTCCTGAGTTTGAGTAGTTGTCCAGTACGAACAACTGGGCTGTTGTGTAGTCTATGCCCTGCCTAAAACTTAAGCAGAAAGTTCATTTTTCCTGCTTTTAATATTTCTTATTTTAATATTTCATATTAAAATATTGTTTTACATTAAGTGAGACAAAATTGCAGGTAGGCAAAGTCTTTAACATGAGTTGCTGAAAGAATTTTTAATGTGAGGAACACCGCATCTCTTACACTGCAGGTCAGCGCTGGATTTGCCAGTGCAAAGTAGAATGATCTTCCCTATTTGGAGGTTCAGGGCGTGCAGTGAGAAGTGGGTAAGCTGTCTTGCCCAAAGCAGAAATGAGTAAACTCTGTGTGCTTGCATTTGCCTTTGTGAAGCCTGGCTGTAGTTTTTTGAACAGTGCGCTGCTCAGAAGCCGGACATTTCAAAAAGAGGTAGTTGAGTTACCATAAAGATCTCAATGGAGAGAGATGGTTTTAAAGTTATCTAGCAACCTTGATTTTAGCATGTGTGAGAATCACATAATGGACATAGGGTCCTAAATGCAGATTTTGAAGTTTAACAGTGCATAGCTATGCTCAAAAATTCTTTATCAGCCCAGGCACAGCTCTCCAGCCTGGTGTGCTGGTGTCTCCAGGCTGAGCTGCCAACAGACCTCACTGCTGAGCTGCTAAGGGTCACCTCTGAGATGGGATGGCAGCTAGGCAGCCTCCCTCATCTGTCTCCAGGCTGAGCTGCCTGTAGAGAACAACTCTGTGATGGTGACTTCTGCAGAACTGGTTCAGGTAAAGCACCTTTGACAACACAATAACCAACCCCTACTGCTAAAAGCCGCAAACGTTTTTAAGATCCAGGTGCAGAAATTGCCAGCTCTTGTGGTGGTATTTTAATAGACTGAAAGAATTACTCCATGGTGCCATTTTAGCTTAGGAACCCACTTCTGGGCAAGTTATCTTACTTACCTATTGGTCATTTTCCTAATGTCCTGAACTTCTTGTTTTTGCAGCAAAATATAGTTTAGTATAGCTAATGTATTCTCTGCAAGGGGCATGCTCATATCTGCAAGACTTACGATATCAGAAATTTTACTTGTAATGATTGTTAATTCTTCCATATGCAGTGTTGCATTTGGCAAGAGGTATAAAATATGCTGTGTTACGTCTTGTGCGTTCTCTGAAAAAAAGGAAGTACAGGTGATTTATGTGGCATAGCTGCATTTCTAGCTATATAGCTACAGTCTCTGTGTTAAAGTAAGGAGTTAGTCTGCCTCTCCTCCCTTCCCATATGGTCATCGTGTTTCTGATCTGTTACAAAATTATGTCCTAAGAATAAGTCAATAAACCCTCAACATGTCAATGAAATTGGCAAAAACTTCAAAATAAAATCCGGATGTCTCAGGTTGTATTTTAAAGGAAGAAAACAATGTAGTCTTCATAAGCATATTATCACCTGCTTTTGGATTATAAATATTATCTGTAAATAATATTTAGTTTTAACTTTGGTCACGTTTACAAGCATTTGTCAGTTCAAAACTATACAAGATCCACCCCGCTCCCCAGATGCTGCTTGACTGGTGTAGCAGCAAAAGCAAGTTCTGAATGGTATCGCTTGAGAAGTTGTATTTGCCATTCATCATCTCATCATCCTTCTATTCTTTTTTTTTTTTATAGCAGCAGAGTTTTACACCCTGGGAGTCAGACAGACTGTATCCAACTGCAGATATCGTTCAGTGATCTATTATTTGATGCCACTGCTGAGTAGGTGGATAAGCTGTGGTATTGTTCTTGTTCGCCATTCAAACAACTTGCACTGTTTGGCATAGCTTAAAAAAGATATAATCGGGGAGTAAAAGTCACCTTATAGCTATGAATTACAGCACAAACTTTTCAATTTCAAACACTGATTTGTGCTTCTTTGTATGAGTCATTATGAACAGCTTTGATGTGGTAACAGGGATTGTACAGACAGGCAAAACCTGCCGCACTATTCATTGGTTGGTTACTTAGTTCTAAGTGTAAGTGTAGGTTGTGAGACAAGTCTTCAAAGGACTAGCTAGAGAATTTTGAAGCACCTACAAAATTCAGCTACATTAAAAACACTTTAAGATGACCAGGTGAGTAGGATGCACATAAACCAACCTTATTCCTTCAGTTCTTTAGATGTCCACCATAAGCACTATCTGCATATAACGATTTTTACTTTGATTCACTGCGTCACTGAAGTATCTGGTGCCTTACCTTGTGTTATCGTGATATCATTCAGGCCTAAAATATTATTTGGAAGTTCTTCCAGTAATTTACATTCAGTCATATTTGGTTTCTTCCAGAAAGCTTGCTCAAGATCAATACTAATTGCACTGAAAAATGAAAACCGTGTACATTGTTACAATTAAAAAAAAAAAAAAAGAGTTGTTCCCCCTATTTTCCATTTAAGCAGCCAAGAATATAATTAATTAGCCCAATTTTGAAAACTGACTTGCAAATCAGGTCTGACTTAGCACTCATTTAGCAGAGTGGGAGCGGAGCCCAAATGCCAGAGCAATCTGAAATGCATCTGGAGGTACTGGAGGGCAGAGAGCCATGAATGGATGGCACAAAATGCTACAGTGCGTCTGTTTCCCCTCCCTGCTCAGGCAGACAGTCAGCTTCCTACTACGCTGGCTCGCACTTGCTGCAGTTGATGGCAATGATGCACCACTCCCTTTTCCTGCAGCCCATGCTGGATGGCCCCGTCTACTGTGCATCTTCCCTGGCGTGGCCCTGCTGTGTGCCATGACAGACTGACCATCTGGCTTCCCAGCACACAACGCCTGGTGCTCCCTTCCATTTCCCATGCAAGAACCAAAATGAGATGATCTCATCCCTCACCAACTCCTTTGAGCAGACTGCAGAGGGTTTTTCTTGCAGCTGACCTCTGCTTTGGTAGCTGGACTTGTTAGTGGCCAGGAATAATTCCCCTTGTCGGTCGTGTATGAAAAGCTTTCTGGACAATCCATTAGCGCTGAGGAAGAAATGCGTAAAAGCTCTTTTAAAAGATTTGATAGTCAAAAAGAAGCCCCCCTGACACGCAGACACCCAGCTCTTCTCTGGACCTCCTTTCCTGATGAGAACGCGCTCTAATTTGCAGACTGGAGATGAGTATTTTACAAGTTTACTGGCTGCAAGAAAACGTTTTGCTTAAATGTTTTGCCCGTTCTTCTCCAATCTTTTTCTCTTTTGTTTGACAAGGTCAGTTCTCAGGTGAAGCGTTAGTTTCCCAGCATTACAAACCGTGCCTAATGACAGCACATGCTGCATGTTTCTCTAATCTATCTGACAGTGCTTTCACACTGCCCCTCATTTTCCTGTCAATGTCTTTCCTCCAGGCTCGTAGTTCTGTCGGCTGCAGCGGACCTTTTGTAAGGCTTTGGTATAAAATGTGGTTCTGAATATCAGCTACAGTCCATTAGCTCTTATCTCTCTTACTTCTGTATTTTAAGGAGTGATAGAGATTGGAACCAAACCAACAAAGAGGTTCTTTGCCAGTTGAGGCTTCATCCAATATGCACTGGCATTAAGCAAATGTTGGCGATGGTTTTGGTTTCAGTGTTTGGCTCCAGTCTCCCTCGATAGCCAGGCTGCTGGGCACTGGCCATGAGCAGGGGCTCCTGGGTTTGCGGCTGCATCAGCCAGACCTTGCCTTCACTGCAAAGGTGCTCAGACCTGCCTTGGCACCAGGATTCACGTTTTAGCTTACCTCCGTTTGTCTGGAACCCAAATTTTTGATCTTGCTGTCATTGCATGGTGTTCTACAGCTTCAGCATCAAATGAGGTCAATCTGGCTACTTGTAAAGACGTCTTCTAGCCTAACATCTCCACAGAATTTACATCTGATAAACCAATTGTAGCCAGAATTGCAAAATACTTGATTCCCACTGAGGTTTTAATGAAGTATTACCTATTGGCTTGACAGCCACATCTTCAGGTTTCACACGTAAGGATAACGGTCCCTTTTCGTAGGTGTCATTCAGCAACTGCTTGATCTTGAGACTCAGCACTTCCTGCATTTCAAGTGATGTGGCCTTTATAATGGCCTTGCAGATGTAGCTACAAACATAACGCACAAACAAGGGTACCATATTGGCAACGTTTCACAGTTATTAGTGGCTACAAAATCAAGGTGTAACCCAGAAAATTATATTGAATTGGGTAACGTGTGTTTGTATTTTGTGCGGTCCTACGGCAAGTGTCACCAAATGCCACTTTTTATGTACACTAGCAACTGACCGCTGGAAATGTGTTCTAAAGCACAAATTATTGGGAATACAATACAAGAATCGTTTTATAGTTTATAGTAACGACCTCAATAGGTTTCCTAATCGCGTTATCTTGGCAAAGGAACACCTCTGTCACAGAAAGCATTTTTCAACCATGTTTTAAAGTTTGGAGTGAACTAGTCTTAAAACGATGAGTGCTTGAATACCCCTGTGTCCAAACAGAGGCAGCGGACTCCAAGGCTCCCTGCAAAACTACCTGCTGACATGTAACTAACTGCTTTCAGTATCTCCACTGGATTCCAGATTTTTCTCCTCAAAACTGGTATTCTTCTGCATAACTGTTTGCAGACTTTAGGAGGTTTGGAAAGACTGTATCTCTCTTTGAGTGGGTGGATCATTTTGATGGACCTCAAATTTAACTGAGGGCTAACGAGTGAGGTTTCCTTAGGACTGGGATATTTCAAGTGTTTCCAACTCCCTGCTGACTCTACACAGTTGTTCCCCACTCAGCACGGCCTTTGTAAACCTTTTGCAGTCCCTTGAAGGTGATGGGAACCCGGCTCCCCTTCTTCTGGCCTGAGGTCAGAAGACAATTTGCATTTCCGGCGGAAGAGGTGCAGGATTCATCCTGCCACTTGGTCACCGTCCACTCACTGTTTTGGCCCCAAAGCATGCTGCTCACAGCCAGCTCTTAGAGTGCCGCACAAACCTCCCGGCTTGCTGGGCTCACTTTGTGCCTTCCAAGACATGGGCTATGAGAGGGTAACCTTGGATGCTCAAATACATTTCCCCAGGTCAAGCATTACTGTGGTTCTGACTCCACATGTGCTTTTCTGTTTTATACAGCTAAAGGTTCCACAGTTACTCTGAAACTCAAACAGCCGAGGAGGGGTTTAATCCTCCTCACCCTAAGAATGAAATGATCTATGGAACCAGTTCATAACCATGGGTCTTACCTTTGTGACATCTGCTTTACCTTCCTCTTCAGTCCACACAGAAGAACACAAAAAGTTAGAAGCTGGTTAGATTAAGTGGCTGGGTTTTAGAGAAAGCAAACAGCAGAAACTCAGTGTGCTCATTCAAACAGAGCCTATTGTTTTAAATGTTACTGGGACGTGACTCTAGAGCAGCCTTTGTTTCACATACTTCTAGAGGTACCTCAGGATAAAAGAGAACATCATAGTGCATGGATGCTGCCTCATGCGCCGGGCAGAGCGGATCTGTATCTAACACTGTTCTGTGAGTGCAGTCCCTAGCAGGCTATTGCAGAGCAGACTGCGTGCAGATAGTGCTGGGCACATCCTGCATCCCTTTGTCTGCACGGAACATATCAATAGCTATTGAGACACAGTGGCTCTCCAGCCCAGCTATTTACCTGTATATTTACCTATACGCCTACCAGATGGAACGTCAATTTTAATAATTTCAGCAAAACGCAACAGCATCAGCATTTAGACCATGCAACTGCTATATCTCCCATGCAGAGATACAAAAAAGTAAGTTTCTAAATCAGAAAATTACATACATGAGCCCTCTTATAGACACGGCTTCGTGGATAATTACTCCTGCAAGCCAAAAGAGAATAGAATAATTAATTTGTAGTAAACATACAAATATAACATGCCCCATTCTGCTATCACCTAAAAAAAGTATCTTGTGACCACTTTGAGCTGGACCTTGCAGCAGAGAAGTCACGTTGAATTCAGCATGGGTGTACCTATATAAATCGCCAAGACCAAGTGCTGTAACAGATATGCACCTGACAAAAAAATTCCTCTTCCAGAACGGAGCCCACCCTTCTCGTGGAGTTGTCCAAATCAGATTCACCCCATGTAAACAGGGCAGTGTGTTACTGTGTTGTCATTTGTAAAGCAAGCAGTGACTGTGGAATTCAAAAAATAAAGTGGAAGTCAAAATACACATAAAATGTATATGTCTGTATGTACAGACACCTCCATGTCTGTACAAGTGATACTTCTATGAATTGCAAAATATCCCTCTCAGCTGCTCACAGTTTGGATATGAATAGAGCTGGATTGGGCTAAAAGGTAGGAAACAGACCAGTCGTGAGCAATGAACTACTGATTCTGAGCGGGGTTTTAGAACTATAATATCCTTTCATTAGACACTGCCACGCAAGAGCCAGTGTGTACCTACTTACACAGACCAGACAGCCCTCAGAGGTCTGTGACCCTCACTCTGCCGGTGGAGGTGACCCCTACACTCCTCACTCAGGTACAATCGCTGAAACAGGGCTTCAGCAGTACTCATGGGAATGAACCCTGCAGGTACCAGCACTCTGCCCTACTTTCCACCTCCTGCAAGTACCAATTTCTGTACTTTCCGAATTGCCAGGGTGGCCTGACAGATACATCAGCCCACCCGACTCATGGCTGCAAAGGTTTCATCTTCATCATGAACCAGTACGTACAGCCAAAGACGAGGTCTCAGTTTGGCAGCAGCCTTGCTTTAGGTAGGATACATATTTTCAGGTGAATGAGCCCAGTAAAGAAAATGTGGGTGTTCCCCATGATCACAGATGTGGGTCCTGGTTTACACCCTTGTCATGGGACTGGTCAGTTGTGAAATAGGTGTTTGGAACCTGCCTGCGACCTCACTCAAAGGGCAGAGGGTGAAGGTGACACCACTACACAGCCAGGGGCTTACCTGACTTTAAAGTTGGTCACAAGAAATTCTTCTCCAGTAAATATGATACTAAACTGGAAGAAAACAACATTTTTATTAACTTGATTTATCTATACTTTATCTAGACGTGCTTGTACATTTAGAATTGTCATCAAAATTCTAAATCCTGATGAAAATGTCTAGAAATTTTTGCAAAATGTCAACACTTTCCCCTTCCTTCAGAACTTAATTTTATCCTGTTAAAAATGGGTATTTTTGGATATTCATTTCTGGATTGTCCCATCAGTTTGCATTCTGTACCAGCTGTCCTCATCATCTGATACTTGCTAGAAATACAGGAGAATGAGACAGAAAAGAAAGCTACTCACCCAGTTTTCAAGAAGCTTCCTTGCATCATAGTAATCGGGAGCTCTCTCAGTTTTGTAGAAAAGAGAAAAGTTTATGTCCACGTTAAAGAAGCTGACTGTAAGAAGAAAACATAAGTGAGATGCATCCTGTAGTTTGCTCAGAAGGTGCCTGCACCCCTTCCCATCTCCTCACCCCTCCGCTGAACCACGGTTGTGATTCCCATTCCCATGGTCTCTTGGAAAAATCCCAGACACCAAGTGTCCACTTCTAGATGACTGCTGCATTCTAGAAATTTTATTAAACAGCTTGAGGACCACAAACAAGTTGTGGTTCATACCTGTGGGTGCACTAACTTGGCTTTTACTGCCTGCTAGGAATGCATAGGAAGAGATAGGAGGATCTACTGCTGTACAAGACCTTGCTAAGCAGCAACAGCTTAAATGTGCGACTGAGTCTGAAATTGTCACATGTGGTGTCAGTCAGTGTCAGTGATGATCATATCAGCATTTAAAATGGCCTCGTTTGGCACTTACGTGTGGTGGTTCCATTGGTGTTACTGGTCGGAGGTAATGGGGGCAGCGTAGGAGCCACTGTTGACGACGTTTCACTTGAACCTGCTGAAAAGAACATTAGAAAGCCTGAGAATCCACAGCGGCAAAAGGGTACGGAAGAGCATAGTCCAGGTGAGAGAGAGGTATGAGTCCTTCCGCGAAGGTCATCGTAGCAAAGAGCTGCTGCTTTTCCAGATCTCTGCCGGGGGAAGGCAGAGTGGGAAAACAGACCTCTGAGTGGGGCTTTTTTTTTATTTCTCCAGAGGTAACTACGGCATAACAAGGGAGAGATCAGGATTTGCAGAGTTTAGACCACAGGGATGACCAGAATTCCTGCAATGTTCTTTTTTCAGTGTTTATGTTGAAGAGCAGTTATCTCTCTGTTCCCTTCTTGCTCGTGTAACCTGTGCCAGCCTTCGGGAAAAGGCACTGGTCAAACACTGGATGCTAATGGGTTAACATGCACTAACACACCTGAAACAAACACCGATGTTCATGGCCTCTGCTTTAATGATAACCCGCCATAAGGATTCCCGTTATAAATGCCGGCCATCCTGACTGGTTTTCAAAGTAAAGTACTCCGAGTATTAATCCGTAGCTAATTTTCCTTGAAATGAATCGCCTTGTCAATCCAGATGTGACTCTGGCGCTCCGCATGCGATCTGCCACATCACCAGACAGACGGGGGCAAAACGAGCAATGTTTGTCACGTGCACTGCAGAAAACTGCAGTGAACCAAATCACCAGATAACGTTACAGGCGCCGGAGATGAAAGAAAAGCCGGATCACAACATTTTGCTCTAGAGGTGCCGTTTCCTTGCTATGCTGGTAATTTGTGGGTTTTTCTTCACTCACAGGACTGTCAGAGACTTGACATTCTCTCTCTGACTAAGAGAAACTTAACATATGAATACAAAGCCAAGTGTCTGTGAATAAGCAGTGTGGTCGGAAATAAGGATGATAAGGGCGTGCTTCATAAAACATTGTTTTCTCTGCTGTAGTTCAAGGTAAGGAGAATCATCCATGCTTAAAATTTAACAGCCCGTCTCTGACCCATTCACATCGATGGCAATAGAAACAGAGGCTGTTAACAGCTTGAAGCCTCCTATTTTTATCCTAAATAGCTTCAAATTATTTTGTGAAGTTGGAAGGACAGCTGAAGTCAAAAGTCCCTTCTGAACAGGCACGCTACTGTACTCAAGCCTCTGCTTCCTAGACAAACAAGCACTTCTACCCTTTGCAATCCGCCGCAGGCTGTGCACTCATCACAAAGTCAAACTGGAGCAATTTCTGAGTCCAACTGCATGAGCAAGAGGACAATAAAGCTATTGGAAGGCCAGCTCTGAGTTGTGTCTCCAGGGTTGGCTTTTGCAGACTAAGCTCAGACCCTGCAGTCTTCAGCTCAGACCTTCAGCCTCCAAATGCTCCTCAGAGGTGCCAGTCTGTGGTTTTGTGTCATCTCATGATCTAGGAAACAGCAGTTTCGGCCCCCATAGTGTCATCAGCAGAGGCAGCATGCTCGGAGCTGGTGGAGAGCTGAGCCAGGAGGCTCCTCCACAACCTGGAGGCAGTGGGATGGGAAGCAGGAAAGGTGCAGGGGCTGCTCCAAAGATCAAACTGTCCAGCAACCTGCTTTGGCAGAGCAGCACATTTTGTAGCACAGTCCCTGCTGCTCCCGGGGGTACTGAAAGTGGTAAAAATAACAATCCTGCTTTTCTCATCATGCTTGATGAATCTTAGATTTTCATTTGGACACCTCTCCTTTTTACTCAAGCCTTTTGCTTCTGAGATAGTACCAAACTGCTGGAAAAAATAGGACTAATTTACTCTGCTTTACTGTTCCTCCAAAACACTAGCAAGTCCAGGAGCAAGCTGCCACATTGCCGTTTCGATTCTGTTCCCTGCAGTAAGTCAGAGACATGACCTGACATAATGGCTCTTTGCTGAGTCTTTATTTGGAGAAGATCCGCAGGCTGAGAGCATCTAGCTACAAGACAGACCTAGATATCCTAGATATACACACGGATATGCAGAATACAAGAAGTCAGAAGTACCTACTAAATTAAAAGCAAAACCCTAGGGACAAAGGAAAACAACTCCTCTAAAGGAAACAGAAGGACCTGAAACTAAAGGGATGTGCTTTTTTCTCCAGCACCCATGCACACCAAGCCCTCCGCATCCTCACACCACTTAGTACCATGGGAATACAAAGAGCAAAACCCGGAGTATCTGACTCCCACTGCATATATTCCAGCATCCCCAGTGACTTTATCCCACAGCTTAAACTTTAGCGGAATCCTGTCTGCCTTCCTGTGGGGTGAAGCTGCAGAGGTGGGTTTGGTGAACTCCAGTGTGATGCAACAAATAATTAGTCCCTAGTTTCAAGCTGATAGAAAATGAGTGTCTAGTATTAAGCTTTCTTTTAAGGACTGCTGTTGCAGAGGAAGTGCAATGAGAACGCAGAAGGGCCAGTGCTCTGCAGACGTGCCCTATCACTGGAATAAATTCTTTTTTCTTTCCTTAGAGCAATACAGACATGATATTAGGCTATGATTTATCAAGCCATAAACCAAACTGTTTGCACACAGGGTTTAACTTGTCCTCCTGACTATTACAGCGCTGCAGATCCTCTCCAGATAGGAGGGAATCTGCATATCGCTGGGTCATTACAGGCTCCACTCTGTTCCTGTTGTTATCGGTGTAATGTTTCAAAAACCATTGCCTCCGGGGTGATGTACGATATCACCCAGTGTCAGCCAGGATGAATCAGAAAAATCTGCTAGGGAAAAAAAAATGATAGAGAAATGGCCCAATAAACCCCAAAGGCATTCTAATCAGGAATGTAACTCACAACGCCGTTTTCATCTCCTGACAAATGAAGCATAATTACAACTTCGCAGATTCTAATTTATTTCTTTCTCTTTCTCATTATCACCTGAAGAAAAAAATTTATCTGTTTATTCTCACATGTCAGGGATCATTACCAGCAGGCGGGTGTGGGACTAGCCACCGCTATTCTGTAGCTTCATTTGCTTTAATTAACATGCGTGTAATTCCATTCACAGCACGAGGGCTAAGGCGTGATGACAGGTTAGAGCTGAAGCTAGAAAAGTACTGTACTGCTGACATTTTAAAAGTGCCAGTGGATGGATTTGGATTTGATAATTTAATAAACGGTTTATTTAGCATCCTGTAAATATGTATGGTTTCCAATAGAAGAGAAGCAAAAATTAGACCAACCAATAAGACAACTATAATAAATATATTCCCGTATTATTAGCAGTCATTTTCAGATATTGTATATTCATCCCCCTCCCAGATTATTTAAAATTAAGAAGAAAATCAGAAACTGATGTGTGGGTGAGGTAGGGGGAGGAAGAGATGAAGACTGTGAGTCAGTGAGAGGATGAGAACACACACTTCTACACTTTTAGCAAAGGCACAGCTGAGCTGGAAAAGTAAAGGATCATCTTCAAGAACTCTGGGGAAGAAGCAAAGGCAGAACAATAACTTTACTCCTACTATCAAGCAAAGCCAGTGCAATTGCTATAATTGTATCACTTTATAAAAAGTCCACACACCTTCTTAAGGCTGCTTCCTGCTACATCCATGGCAGAAGTTTCACTCACTTTGCCTAAATGAGCCCTGGATTTCCAAAAGTAATGTAGGATTTCCAACAGAAAGCCAGTTGCCCAACTTCTCAGCACAATTGCATAAACTATCTACTGTCAAGGTGAACCAGGCAATGCACAGGTCTATAAACAACATATGTAAACACAAGAAGCATGTCTTGCAGCTAGGAATTGTTATAGGGCAATATATAGGAACAACCTGAGTCATGACATTAGCATTGAAAGGCACTTCCCCATGACACCTCATTGCACAGCAACACTGGGGCACAACAATTTCCTGTATGCATGCTCCGGGTGCTCTCACATAGACTCAATGTGTATGACCCATATGGACAATCCATACGAACTACAGCCAAGTGCAGCTTCCCCTGTCTGACAGACAGGACATAAATCTCAGCGTGTCTTTACACCACTCATTGTTATCCCTACCTAGTGTATTGCCAGTATGTCTCTGTGCACTGAATTTCAGTTAATTAAAGTAAGGAGTAGATTTACAGTGGAAGCAAAGGTCTTGCCAAGACCTTGACAAATGACAGATTCTCAAACGTGATTAAATTTTATGAAGCTCTCTATAACTAGGACTTCACAACAGTCATCTTAGTTATTGCTCTTGGGAAAATGTCAGATTCCAGTAACCCTTTTCCCAGGGTGGAACACAATGCGGATCCAGCAGTTCATGGCACTATCGGCAAGAGTCATCTAGGTGCCTGTTGGTGTAGTTCATGACTTGTGAGACACGCTGCTGTTTACCCTTGCTGATAGCCTTTGAATATTTGGGCCAACGTTTTCCAGACTGAATGTCCAATTCAGGCTGATCTGGAGAATCCTCACTAATGGGGCTTTGAGAAACCTGGTCTAGTGGAAGGCGTCCCTGCCCGTGGCAGAGGATTTGGAACTAGATGATCTTTAAGGTCCATTCCAACCCAAATCATTCTATGCACCTGGTTCTTGGGGACTGCTTTAGAGGGGAAAAATGCTTTGACCTTTGAAAGCCTCTCTCTAACGTGATGTGTCTCACTAAAAAGCTGCTCAAATTCATCCCTGTTAATGTTTTTGAAAAATCAAAGTCCAGGAACACTAAGTGGAGGCATTGAATTTAGGTGCTAAACTTTTCATCAGCAAACATGACTAAGCTTCTCGCAACTCCTTGCCAAGCCAAGCACACACCTTCCCACAGAGCGAAGGGACCCAAGGGCAAAGGTGTTAATCGGAAAAGGGAAACTGAGCCTTCCTTCTCCCTCCTCATCACCCCCAGTCAGGGACACAAGTGGGGAAATAGCTCTAGCAACAGGCAGTGCAGAAAGAGGACTGCCTGGATAAAGGCAGTGGGACAGAGAGCCAAGAGACAGATGGGAAGGCCGTAATTTACAACTATTAGTGCAATCATTATTAGTGCCTGAGATCTTTGGTGCAGAGAGGGGGTGTGCAGTCAAGGAGGTGGGAGAACTCCTTCTAAGCACAGGTTTCAGCAGCAGCTGGTGATTTCCTGATGTTCTCCTCACTGCCTGGGGCCCTGGTTCGATGAATCCTGGAGCAGGAGATGGGAAAGTGCAGTGGGACCTGCGGTGAAGTCAGCAGGTGCTGCACTCAATGGAGACGCTCTGTCTGATGGGACGCTCCTTGAATTCTCAAACTGGACACCAAGAGTGACTAATTACTTTGTACTGTGCCTCTGCTTTCCCTATGAACCCATCAGCTCACAGACGATTAGTAAAGATCATTCGCTATTATTCCGGAGCACCTAAATACCGTGGCATTTTGTTAGTTTTATGTAAATTAGTCAGTCAATCGGTCAGTCAGTCTTGGTTCTCTGTTTTAATACTGTGAAGTTTAAATACCATGTAGTATGTACCGACATCAGGATTGGATGAGATAACCCAAAACACACCTAAGAGTGCTTTTCAATGAAGCGACATCCATCTAGGGTACATGACAGACAGGAGTCTGTCAGAATAGTGATTACTATAATTAATGGCTCGAGTTAAATATTGTTAAACTTATTGGGAGAAAATTTCTATGTCCAACCTACCTTGCTCAGGCCACCTGAGTAGCATGTTTGTGCCCCAGCAGAAGGATGAACCACGAGAAGGTTTATCTAAAAGATGCCACCTGTCAGCAGCCTCCAGGGGATTTCAGTGCCAGAGCCTGACCCTGCCAGCTTTGCCTCATCCACAACCTCTGTACCTGCTTCAAGAAGAGCCCCTGTGGGGTGAGCAGGGAATGTTGTACGCATAGTTACAGCTCTGTCCATGCCTGGGCTTGATCACAGCAGCAGTGACTCGGAGGCTATAAGGCAATCCCTGTTGTCCTGAGCAGTGGAGGGTTCCCTGCTCTCAGTGTGTGATGCCCAGCAACACATAAGCCCCAAGAAGAGAAAATATTGCAGAGACTCACCACAGCGCAGGTGAGGGTCCCCAACAGGAACGATGCTGCTGAAGTTCCAGTACCCTTCCTTCCAGCTGACAGTGTTGCCCATGGCACAGTCCAGCAGCTCTTCCTGACCCATCACACGGTCCCACAGTTGGAAGTAGTACAAGCTGCCAATGAAGCTGTTGCTTACCCGCACAATAAAGCCATCCTTTCTTTTGTGCAGATGACCCAGCACCAGGCTACCGTTGGGCTTCAGGCACTCAGCGCTGCCAATGGTTTCATTATGCACAAGATTACCATTGCAGTAGACCTCCAGCAGTTGGTTCCTGGTGTCCCACGAGCAGCATACGCTATGCCACACAAAAAGGGCCATATCGATCTCAATGTCTCGTCTGGTGCCAAAAAGATACAGTCTCAACTGCTTGTTTTCTCCAGAAAGTCCAAGTTCTAGGTCATTTATGTCAGTGGAGGTGTCGTTAGCGTCATAGGAAAATGCTGCCCAAGAGCTGATGTTGGCAGTTCGGTTTAGGTCAATGCAGACCGTGAACTGACATAGCTGAGGGATGCTGAAGTTGGCCAGAGACACATACTTATCATTCCTTCCCAGTAAATCCAGTCTTTCTCCTTGTAAATAACGAGTTTCTGTAAGCAAAGGGCAAAGGAAAAGTTGAATGTCTCAAGACATGCCATATAGTAACGAACACAGAATTCAGGTCTAGGGTCCACGTGATCCAGTATCAGTACAGGTGTCCAGAGCAAAGGTCTTGGTTCAGCATGCTCTGGGTAAAGAGCTGTTTGCAGGTTTGGCTCCCAGGTGACATATCTCACCCTCAACCTTGAATTTTTATGTCAAGGTTTCTGCTAAAAGTAAAAATCATAAGGACTGTCCTATTCTCGGGCTCTTTGTTACTTTAAATTTTCTCATTATGTCTTTACAACCTACTCAAAAGGTTTTGCTGACAGAGGCAACCTCCCTGAGTACTAGTAACCACGGACCAACACAGGCAGTGAGTAACTTGCCCACATGTGGCACAGCACTGACTGCAGGGTAGCAGAGCAGTAGTTGCAGTGACTTGCACTCAGCTAACCTCGGTCCCTGGAGCGGTTTGGCCAGAGCACCAGCAAGCTGGGGATGGACTTTCACTCAGCTTCTCTGGGTTTTGCCCTCCATGTCAAGTGTCTGTTGTAAATCTGGGCAGGAGACAGCCCAGTGCAATGCTAAGACACATATCTCCATGCTGGCTTCTGGATTTGCCATGGTCTCCTGGTCAGTGAGTCCCACTGCAGTCACCACCAGCCACAAGAAGTCCCTTCCCCAGGCAAGAATCTCATGAACAAAACCACAGAGCAGCACCAGTCCATAGCCAGCACATTAGACAGCAGCACACAGTCCCCAAAAGTAGGAGCTGATCTTTCCACCAGCTCCATCTGCCACCAGCAAAGTGTTTCCATAGGGGGTGAGGTGGCCCTGCATGCACCGTCAGGGTGGTAATTAATCGGACTCAATTTGTAACCCAGACCCCTCCTGTGCAGGTGAACTGCATCTTTAACTTGCCATTACGCTCACGTGTTTACGTGTGCTTCACTAATTCAGGATATATTTCTTCTAGATAAGAATTGCCATTATGTGGAGGCTTCTATAAACACATCCAGGGGCTGTTTTTACAGCATTGTCCTCAAATGAATTTACGTGTTCCCAAACCTGATTGCCAGCCATATGGATCAGGTACTATAAATCCCCCAAGTCAAACCTGACCAATGACTCTCCAGTGACTATTTGCACTTCTAATAAAGATTATACACTCCATGGACTGTAAAAGTAGCTGGCACTTCTCCCCATCTGCTTCGCACGCTTCAGCGTGGAGGCAAGTAGGAAATGACCCATCCACAGAGTCTGATTCTCTGTAGGTGGTCAGAAGTTTTGCATTGCTGTCCTTAGCGTAACCCTGTGCACTCAAAGTGTAAAGAGAACATTTCTATTACACATAACAACACTCTGCTACCTTTCATGTCTGTCCCAGCTCTAAAATTAGCTCCACTGAGCACCTCAGCATGTTGTGGAGCATGCACCCTCATCCTGGTCCGGCTTCCACCAACTTCCACTGAGACAGGGGTTTGCACCCAAGATAATTATTTTCCCATTGAGTGGGAGTATGTATGTAGGATTCAGAACAGTAGGTATTAACATCATTTGGTGGAGGTCCCTGGGTGGGATGGGAGTCTAGCACCTCTTCACCAAACACACCAGCCTCTGCCTTAGTGGGAACAAGCCCTTGTGCATGAAATCGTATGGCCAGTGCTGGGACTGCAGGAGAATATCCATAGTGGGGCTTTAGGGGTTGCAGAGAGGGGGATGCAGCTCCTCAGTTACAACTCAAGCAGTGAGTAATTCATTATAGCACAAGAAACAACAGCCATTTTCAGCTGTACTCTCCAGCAGCTGCAGGGCCCAAAAGGGTAAGAAGCCAGTTCCCATCGGTTTCTCCCAGAGACGGGAATCTCTGTGGGATTACGACTGGCAGAACTGGCACCCATTCCACGAGTGACCAGAACACCATTGCACCCCGGCAAAAACGTCCTGAGAATGCTGAGAAATCACTCTTTCAGGGGTCTTAGAGCAGACAGATCAGGAGCCTCTGGCCAAAGCTGAGAGAAAGTGGGTACATTTGGCAAGACCTAGGCATTAATTCAGTTTTTTTATTATGGAGGCTTGGAAAGACCTGATTTTTTCCTCGACTGCACTGTGTACTGGAAGTGACCCCAGTGCTACAGGATGCATTTTAGAAGCACAAATTATCTCTGAGCCTTGCATTGTTCTTGAGAAAAACTCAAAGAAAGAAATACCCCAACACAGAACTAATTATTGTTTTGCTGGGGTTTACGGTGGAGTGACAGCGTGCTGAGTGTGTTCAAGAAGCGGAGCTTACTGTGTTTGACTCAGTGCCTGGATTATTGCTGGGGAATTTGGTTCTGCCAGTAGCTTCATGCTTTTCCTAGAACACCATAAAGTGAGTAAATGCACAGCTCCTATTTTACAGTGACCAAAGTAAAACTAGAAAAAAACCCATGTAGAAATGCAGGAAGATACCCAGGAAGGAAACAAGCTGAATAATGATAAAAGTTTTTTGGAATCTGTTCACCTCCGAACGTGGACAACAGCTGTGATGCAACCAAAACCTGACACTTCACTCCTCGTCATATTTTCTCATTTGTACTGACTCGTCTGCAGCCCAGACCGAACCAGCATCCTACCAGAGGGTGTGCATCATGCCCAGACCTGTAGGTCTGCAGGCTCAGGGTTAGACAAGGACCCCAGTACCAGTTGCAGTGAGAAGGGAGAGGTCCAGAGCAAGAATAACTGCTGCACTGGGGCAAATAAGAGGAAATCGGGCTCCTGTATAGATATACTGTGTGTGCACAAACCAGGAAAGCAGCAGATACCCCCGGGGCCAGGGTATGTCCAGAGCCCACTGGTGGCACCAGCCCTGTGGTTAATACTGAGTGGAATTACTGTACCTGTCAGGAGGAAAAGACAAGCAGCAACCATCAAGATGCAAAGAGCCGTGTCAGATAAGGGCTGTCCAGGGCAACCGATGAACTTCTTCATTCTTTAGGCATGTTCTGAAATGAAGATGTTGGTGAGCATCCCCTTACCACACACTTGGCTGAGAAATTCGAACTGCTCCTGCAATTTGCTGAAACGGCATTCGCAGCACAGAAGGCCAGAAGTCCTCCCTCCCCGTGACCGAGCTGAGTCACTGGATCAGTAGTCTCTGTAAAGGTCAGAGCTCTACAAACCCTCTCGTTTCTGCTGGTTTCTAAAGAGATGAGGTTAATGCAATTACACTCCGCATGTTTTTTCCATCTGTCACCACTCTGCAAACCTGTTAGCAACTGGCAACCTGCTTTGACAAAAGAAGTCCGTGTCTGAAGAGGTGAAGTTCCTACAAATATGGGGAAAGCAAGAAGAGGAAGCCCTACCAGTGTGGTTAAGCTGGACGTGCTGACCCACATTGCACCCCACAGACTCTCGTGGGATGGGAGACCGCAGGGCAGCGGACAGGGCAAGAGGCACATGGAGAAGCAGAACACAAGGCTGCTCAGGGACGGCACAGTCAACAGAAGTATTTGTTCTCACTGCTGGGCTTTGTCTACAAACAAACTTTCATCAGTTTAATTAAGCCCTGGGAACACACTGGTAATTGGGGAAGGGCTGGATCCAGGGTATAAGCATACACTGAACACTTGAAGCAAAATTCTAATACACCACTCTAAATTGGAAGGAGTTTGACCTTCGGTTTCTGCTTCAGTTTGATTAAAGTTGCTTCAAAGTTGACTGTAGTTAAACACAGCCCCGATGCCCAAGAGCCCCGGACTCACGCCTAGTGCCCCGCACACTCCCTTTTCCCTGCTTTCTCTACTCACTTCACCAGGCATCAAAGGCAAGGGCTTATTCTTGGTTTAGGACCACACTGGATTAAACCTTCGGCTACTCATGAGGTGTATAAAATGGCTGTAAGGGATGGACTAGATCCTCAGACTGTCTAGGGTGGCCGAGCTCCATTCAGTGGAGCTGCCCGGCTTCGCATTAGACACAGCCCTCGCCTGGAGCTCTCCACTAAGGGTTGCTACCCCCTGACCACTGGCAAAATGGAAATTGTCCCTTTGTGTCCAGACCTGTAAAATAAACATCAGAATATTCTAAAAAATACCCTGAGCCAGTAACAACTCCATTTCCTTTTAGCTGCACTTTACAAAACTTAAATGGTTAGGAAATGTCATCCAGTTTTCCACTTAGTGCTGTGACACAAATCTCTTCCCCCAGCCTTCTCCTTTATTTCTCCAGCAATGATTTGCTAAGTTTTGCTGTAACATTTAAGGAACAAATCCTTATGCTCCCAGCCTGTGGTACCAAACAGGACTTCTTTCATATTTCAGGTGATTCATACTTTCTCCTAAAAACACCGTACTCATTAAAAGGGGCTGCTCAAAAACTCACCTCCTCATGCAGCGCAGGAATCAAGCTAGACTTTTACCAAGTGCTCCACACTGTTTCTTCTGTCAGATGTCACAAGACCGGTGAAGAGAAATAGGAGCAGAAAATCAGGTGGGATTTTGTGATGTTTTCGGTGGGTCAGGCAATGAAGAGCAAGTGATTTCTGTTCTGAAACCACATTTCTTAGGTCCTGGAAAACCTGCTGTGACAACAGATCTCGGCTCCCAACCTTCTCCTTTATTACTCCAGCAATGATTTGTTGACTTTTGCAATAACATTTAAGAAACAAATCATTATGCTCCCAGCCTGTGGTACGTCATAGGGTTGTATTAAGTTTTGTCCAGAGCAAAGTCCAGACCATGGAGCATTATAAAACACAGATTAGAAAGAAACAACTAAAGAGTTCCCCTTATTTTTAATTGAAAACTGACTACGCTAAAGAACATAAGTTGTCATTTTCCCACAAGAGCTGTCTAGCCTTTATTTGTAGCATATAGCACTGTAATGTAGAGATCAACCAGTATCTTTCTTCCCTCCTGCAAGATATTAATCAGTCTTTGCCAAGTTAAAAAATTATTAAATATTGCTTGCTACTGAGAAAGACTTCATGTGTTGAGACCAAGGAGTGAGTGGCACCAGGAAAGGATCGTCCTGGCTATTTTTAGAGGTAGCTCTGGAGGAACAAAACGGTTTGCATAGGGCCATGGAGGGCTTGCTGCTGTCTCCCGCAGGATTGACATCTTAAATGTTCTGGCAGTGGCTCCCAGCAGTTCAGCTTCCTCACTGGATCTGGTTAGGGACATAAGAGAAACTGGAGAGGCGCTGAACCTCCCAAGGCTGCTTAACACTGCAGTTCACCCTGCTCCTCCAGACATGCTAGTCTTCAAACAGGATGGACGTGTCCCTCTCTTCCACTCTCCTAAATAATCCAGTCATCCGTCTTCACCTTCCTCCTGACAAATCTGTCTCCCCCTCTCAGTTACCCCTGTATAAAGACTCTAGACTTCAGGTTTCTCCCCTAAAGACAGCACTCCTTAGCCAAACTGCCCCATATCCAGGAACCCCTCTCCCGCCTTGTCTTCTCACTGGGCACCATCACAGACCCTCCCACAGCCGAGTAGCTGCAGCCAAGCACCCTCCTACCACCCCCCAGCCTCAGCTGGCAGGTTTGGTTTTGTTTCTCTTACGGGCAGATCGTATTCATGGTAATCGCTAGGTGTGCGCTGTTTGTCTCGTCAAATCCATGCTGCATAGTTCCTAGTATTCCCACAAATTCTTGCATGGAAAGCCTTTCTTTAAGCATAGGACTGAACAGGACTTTCCAAGGGAGGGTGCTTCAGAAGTCATCTTTTTGTACCTGTCAGCATTTTGTAACCATTAGACCAGTAGCGGAGCATCATGGTATGGAAAGAGTTTTTACTGCAACCCCAGAGCAACTATTAAGAAGGTCTAGTTGACCCCTTTCACCACCTCCTACACCTTCTTCTCTCTGTTTCCATGGTTTTCAGTTTAGCTTGGTAGTTTTAACTATTCAACGCGAGTTATCAGCTCCAGTAGAAATTATTGCAAAGGGTCTGGAACTCCATGTGAGGGCCTCTTCTCTTTAACACTAAGTCCCAGGCAGAGCCTGATCTAATAACCAGCATCCTGCATCCATTTCTGGTCAAAACTTCCCTGGGACATTTTAGAAGAGAACTCAGAGCAGGGAAAACCTCTGTGATTAAGAAGTACAATGAAATGAAGAGAAGCAGAAAATGAAGGCAGAACACATTCAGATTCACTGGGGCTGTTCAGATAAAAAGGAATTTTGCTTTACTTTGGCTGTATGAAGATTTGTGCCAGGAGGTTGCTATGGTGACTTCTCAGCTCTCCCAAACCTCCTCATACTGTAATTACATCTCAAAGCTGGGAATCTTTGATTCTTTGGAGGAAGAATGGGGGTGGCTGACTCTTAAGGATGTTTTTCAACCAGCCATTTTTATTCTAAAACAAAACAAAAAGATTCATAAACTTGTGCCTTTGACAGCTGCTCACAGTTTCTATGAAACCTTCTGGCCTCGCTGGCTGCCAACCTCTCAAGACCCTCTTGAATAATTTTTAACTGAAAGGCTCCCTTTTCAGAACACCTCAGCCCTGCATTATGCATCAGTGAAGGTTGTTTAGAGGATGTTCAGCTCCCAGTTGGACTGAACTTTCTTTAAATGACTGGAAATTTAAATGTGGTCCCTAAACTAAAATGTGCATAACGACAGGACTACTTCTGCCTTTCCTCAGCTTTTGTTATTTACTACAGATGTCACTGACTGAGCACTGAAGGCACAGAGGCTGTGCAAATATCCTCCGTGTTTTCCAGTCGACGGGTCTACCCGGTTCTGCACAGCTCCCCTGAGCTAACACGCTGTTAAAAAGAGTTAAAACCCAATATACGAATCCTTTGACTCGGAAACATTCAGACTACTGCTGATCAAAACGAACACTATAAAATATTTAAAAGCAAAGGGATGCAGAGACCTGGCTGCGTGGGGCAGCTGGCTGAGCAGAGGCAGGGCTGGAACTGCCCTCGGGACACTGCGCTGGAAATAACACGCCGGATCATAAACCATAATCCTGCAAATTTTATTGTGAGATGTTAGATTAGTTCACTAAATAAGGGCAGGAAAAGTCAGCAGGGTGTTAATCTTCTCTTTCAAAAACCTTCAAAGATGGAAATGTTACTGAGTATTTCCTGAGGCAGCTGACAGCTAGCCCATACAAATTTGGAGGTTACAAATCGGTTTTAACACAAAATTGACTTTTTTCATTCCTTTTTTAATTTCAAAACTAGGAGAAAATCTTTTTAACCATGGCTTATTGAATCCCATAGTAGCTGTTTTAAAAACCTAGGTAAAATCCTTCTGAAGTTGTAGGTGTTCAGGAAATACAACTTAAAGAATACAGCCACACCTTCAGATTTACTCGGGTCCTTTGCTACAGGCTGATTCTAGAATGACACACACTTCATGCTGTCAAAATAGCCCAAGCGGGTATTTCTAGAAGGAAAATAATGAGATTCTGTACATTCTTTCTTTTTTTATTTTAGAATATTTATACTTTTAAAATTCAAATTGGAACAAGGATTTTGAGTGACCCAAAGAACATGTTCTGAAACACATTCCCCTTTTCTTTCTTTGTTATGTTTCAACACAAGAAGTTGTAGAAAGCTTAATGAAATCAAAATCCTGTTCTCCCCCCGAGGAGTTATCAGCGGTTCCTGAAAGAAACGCAGTGTCAGCAAACATTTTGCACTTTGTTTGTGGCAATCTGCTGTGCCATCACCTCCCGTGGCCTTTCTACACAGCAGAAAGGCTGGGTGCACTTCCAGAACATGATGTTCGACAGGATCAAGGCCACCATCTTTCACTGCCTGCTGGGATGAGGCTCCGCCGCTTCAGCAGAGTTCCCTGGGCATGGGTTTTCAAATGCCTGCCTCAGCCCTCGCCAGGGAAAATACGCCCCAGTTGTTTATCTGCTCACACCCGGCTCATTGCCGTGCAATTGCTGAGCTGCTGCCACCACTTTGCTCACCCAGTGCTGCAGCACTGGGCGCTGCCTCATGTCACCACACAGGAGCAGTGTCTGTTCACTCTAGGCAGCCCTTAGGCTGCTCTTAGCAGCCCTTATTTTTTTCTCCATGACCGCAGAAGACAAAGCTGTTAAAAACTGCATCTGGACATCTGTTTTGCAGCTATCCTTGGTCTTGCTCCGCCTCTGAAATCTTCCCAGGTCCCCCAGCATAGGGGTTCTCCAGCTGATGTCCGGGCACTGAGCTCAGGACTATTCCTGTCCCCGCAGCCAGGCACCTTTCCAGACATTCATGCCAGGGGCATGGCCACAGCACACTGCATCTCACACGAGGTTCCTGACGGCTCCCTGTCAGCTAGTGTGGCTCAGCCCTGGCCTTTCATCTGTCAAAAATACTGCGTTACCCGCAACGATCGAGCCTCACCAACATTTCTCACAGCAAATTAAGTGGAGAACTTTCTGCATGACCCATGAATCTCTCTGCAGCACCTAGCAGGTGGTTCATCGATCCAGTCCGCTACTGCTGTTACAACCACAACCTGTAACGGCTGGGACAGAAAGTGCTACTTCCACGTAACACACCTACACTTCGCTCCCTGGCTTAATGGTCCCGGAGTGACAGCAGCACAGAGATCAACACAAATTGCAACATCAATCTCATAACTGACTTTATTAGTAGTGTTGCCTCCTAATCCTCTCAAATTACGGATTATGAAAATTGCCTTCAAAGTACCTTGTTGTTAGGAGACTTTGGAACAGGACCTTTATGGCTTGAGTTGTTACTATCGTGTTAGACTCATGTTGCAGGACATTTAAGTAATGAAAGAGGAAAGAGAAGGAGAGCTGAGGTTGATATGAGTGGCTGTGGTGGCAGTTTAAAAAATTGAGAGATAGATTTGCAGCAAAACTTGAGTGAAAAGACAGATTCTAAAATGACCTGTGTAAGCCTGGCTTGTCTCCACAAGGTGGTACGATTAAAGACGTCTTGTCTGCTCTGAAAGAGCCAGCTCAGATGCACTGCTGATTTACCGCACTTCTGTCTGGAGCATGGGATAGATCAGAAGTCCCAAGCATATCCAAAAGACTAACGTGAGTCTCTAACAGGGACTCTGATCCACTCCCCCCACCTCTGTCACAGCAGTGTTCACCACTGTGAAGTGCTGGGCTGCATTTAGCTGCTCTTGATGAAGCCAGCTTTGCCTTAGGTGCTTCCCCCACCTCCCCCAGGAAAAGGGATGCTCATAGGCACACACGCACAGGTGGGCTTTGGACTAGGAGAGATGGAGGGAATACTCCCCACTTTCCCTGACTCCTTCAGTTTCCCCCCCTGGAATCTCAATCCCAGGCATCTGCCTAACAGGTGACAAGAAGCAGCAGTGGTCCTTCCTACTGCAAAAGAAACTTAACTTAAATACATCCCAAGACACTTTTTACCTGCAGAACTCTGTGACTTTAAACTTTGGCTTGAGAAGCATGAAAAGTGGGTCACTACAGTAAGGGTGCAGCCTAACCAGATCTCCTACTAGGTGAGCACAGCAAAAACTTTCAACAAAAGGCAGAAGGACCTACAGTCACATACCATACTGGCTCTGGAGATAAGCCACCAGCACAGCTCTTCCTTGTTGAGGTGTCCACGACACATAGGAGTAGATGTTCCTTATGGAATTTCATTTGTATCCTACTCTGACAGAGTCCTTGTCCTTCGTCTGTCAAAGGTGTAATCACGTTTCAGCCAGGACAAGGCACGCAAGGTCTTCATTACACCGGGCGATATTTAAAGAACTTTATTTAATGACTCCAGTGAAAAGGGACAAACAGCCGCCGAGTTCAGTGGAGCCCCGGGTTACTCCTCACGCAGAGCTGAACCCTGCAGGCCGGTGACTGCAGACGTTTGCCAGTCCTGGGCCGAGCTGGGACCACTGGATGTCACTGTTGCCCCACGCGAGTTTTGCTGACGGGCCTTTTCCCGGGCACACGGCAGGTGGCTCTGCCCGTGAAAATGCTGCCACTGAAGCCAGAGTCAAAGCAGCATAAAAAGAAGAAAGCTGCTTTTTTTTTTCCCAAAAGCAGCATGAAAAAGAAAGAGCAGAATTGCACGAAACGGGGAGTGAATTTTGCTCGGAGCTGCTGTGCTCCGGGGGTGACACAAGCTCATCGCCCTGGGGTCTGCAGCAGCGGGAGCTCAGAGCCCAGCCGGACGCTGGCACACAGCCCTGCAGAAGGTGACATGTGCCAGGCTGACACTTGCTGGGACGGGACACGGATTGCATCCCTGTCAGCCACGCATTACTGCTTCATGGGTGAGCCCGAGAGGCTGAAGAGGCTGTAAGCACAGCTCATGGTGCTCTGTAATCCATCTGCAGAGCAGCAGGGCTGATCTGCAGCATCACGTAGTCCTCCGCCTCTCCTTCAGCTCCCTTTTAAATACGCTCCTGTCCAGATCCTGGGCACAGGTACCGTGCAGGAACAAAAAACAGAAAGAAAACATAACAAAAATACTGTCCAGGGGTTAATAATTTCCACTGCCGTTCTTCCATACACCAGAAACACATTCTGGAAGAAAAGTAAGAACCATAAGCTGGGCTCAGAAATTCCTTAGAAGTTACCTTTCAAATCATTCGTGCCAGTGAGGCAGAGTCCCTTTTGCACAAGACCACCAAAACTACAAACCAGAGATTTGGCCCTGTGCCTTTAATCTGTGCCAGGTTACACTTTAAATCCCCCTTCCTTGGCAAAATCATAGTGATACTCATGTAAATGTGATGGAGTAATGGTCTTCTTCTGAACCGAACACTGCTGTCCAGGCAGGAGTCCAGAAAGACGAGGAGCTCCATAAGAATCTGTAGAAGAAACTTCCTTCAAGTCACTAAGGTCAGATTCTTCTCTGTGACTTTCATTGCCTGGTGGTTGTGGTTTCAGGAAAAACGATCCCCTGCTCTGAATTCTGCACTGGACTATTTGCTTTGGAAACGTGCCCTGGACCCACTCTCTGACTGTTCCTCCCCATGTGCAACAGGACCTTCCCTCCTGCCCTTTTTGTTCAAGCTGCTCCATCAACCATGCAGAAGGACGTTTCTAATCAATGGTGTTCCCAGACAAGGTTCCTGCTGGGATTCCTAAATTCTCCCACATTTGCAGCTTCCCTCAGTGCATGTGGATGGAGGAAACCCCTGATGCCAAGTTTCCTGATACAGGCACCTACATGCAGAAGTTACCTAAAGGCTGGAAACTTACCATTCGTAACTCGAGGATTTCCACGTGGTTACGATGCTGCTGGTCAAAACTATGAAAGCTCCTGTTACTCCAAGAGCCACTAAAATTGGGCAGTTCAACAGCGATAACAGACTAAATATTTCAGTCAGCTGGGGCTGAAAGCAGACCAGAGCAAGAGGAAGAAATCTTCTTCCCTAACAGCCACATGGCTGCAGGTGTGGAGGAGCAGCTCAGCAGTGGCAGGATTTCCTCTGCGGGCCACTGCATCCAGCTGGAGAGTCGGGGCTGCCTAAGCTATGTGAACCATTCTGCTAGGAAAGTACAGATGACACAGAAACTCAAATAGATAAGTGTCATAGCCGAGATTTTTTCCACAGTCTGAATTCAGTGTGGCACATCATCGCTGCTTTTCTCATTCCCTGTGGCTGGGGAATTTCTTAAAGAGATAACAACATTTTCACTAGGCATGAACCAAAACCCTGTAAAAGCTTTGCAGTTACACATAACGGGGTGAGATTCATCTCTCACATAAGTGCTTACATTTCTCCGCTTACACTAGACCTGGCTGTGCGGTCAGGGACCCAAACCACGGGGACCGTTACCAGCTAACAGAACACACTGTCACATCAGCCTTTGGTTCCTCCAGGACAGACTGAGCTGCTTAGAGGCAGCAGTCCTTCTCTGTAACATCTGACAGGCTCTGATTTATTACCAGATTTTACTTTATTACCAAGCAATGGTGGGAGTCTTTTTACTTAGTCTGTTGCTTACCAGACAGAAATGTATTTTGCCCATTAATTAGGGGATGAGTGGGAAGGAAGAGCTCTTGTCTTCTCTCTGTTCCAGCTAGTTAACCACATGTATCTGGTGAGAAGGAACAACAGTCATGCAGAGGTAGAGACTGGTGGATTGAAATGTTGCTCTGTGGCCTGCCTTGAAGATGCCGGTGATTTTGGGCACCTCTCATGAAGAGAGTGTGCACCACACAAACAAACTCTGCCAGCAGATCCCAGTGACTCCCCATGTCATGAGCTGGAAAAATGAGCCATGCCTATCTTTTCCCACCAGAAGTTCCTCCAGGCTGGGGTTGCAAGTGCTGTTCAAAGGCAGAAAAGGAAGATGGCACCCTGTTGTAGGATGGATGGATGAAGCCCAGAGGGGCTGGCTGTTCTTCAGCTATATCTCAACCCATCCTCACCATCACACAGGGAAAAGGAGGTGGTCTGCAGGAAAGCTGATGTCCTGGCTGCCAGAGGGCTTCCTTCCCTACCTACAACAGCCAGATTGTGGTCACAACAATGCCCACATCACCAGTGTTTGCTGAGGGTAGAAATGGGTTTGTCCTGTGGTTTTTGACTCCTGTCTGTGACTGTGGCTGACCGTCTGTTTTATCTCTGCTAGCAGAGGGCAAACGTCAGGCAATTCAGTGGTTTGATCCAGATGGTTTATTCTAAGTGCATCCTCATGCCATCCACACTCTGCTCACAAAATTTTGATTGAGAATTTCATACGACACCCCTTTAACTCTTTTAATTCCTCTGCAAATAGACAACTGCCTTTACTTAGCAACTGCCTGACTCATTTCCTCTCTGAGCAATCCTCTGGGTTCACTCTGCAGTACTTCCTCTTCACAGTTTCTACATCTTCTGATATTTTTCCTTTTATAGCTGAAGCAGGCTGTTAAAAATAGCACAGGATTGCACTGTGTATTTGTAAAATCAATACTACTGCCCCAGAGATCTTCTCAAACTCTTTCTCAGAATCATCCCATTTTCAGTTGTATAATTATGGTTAAGTCTTGAGGCAAGAGAGAGGATGCATTTTAGTAGTCCTAAAAAAAATAATCTTCGTGAAACATGTAAACTTCTTTAATAATTCAGATTTAAGTTTTGAAATGCTTCCGACATTAACAATCTCACCAGAGCAGGAAAAATGAAAGCTTTTTGCTATCATATCTGCAGCAGATGCCTAAAGGATATACTGGGTTTCGATGCACTCTTCTGCCCTAGTTTACATTATCACCTAAAACTGCCCTAATACAGAGTTAATTTTTTGCTGTAAAGAGATACCAAAATTCCCATATGTGAAAGCCCAAGCCCTGTAACTACTCAGTTGGAACAAGCTGTGCTGTGCCAATCAAGATGGTTTCAGAAAAGAAAATGCTAGCCCTGGTTTTAGGTAAAGAAGATGTTTGGCATTTACCAGCCCCAGTAGCATTGCTCTAAGAAAAGTGATCCATTTCAGGGCAAGGGCCTTGCTCAGACCACAGACAATAAGGCTTAAATCTGAGACTTCCCTGCAGGTCCAGTAAAATGTCCTTTCTGAAACCAGAAGAGTCACGCTAGACAGCTAGTGTCATTCCTGCCACTGCCACCCGTGCTGGCAGAATGCCAGCCTGTGCTGCTCCTTGGTCTAACCCATCCTCTGGGAACGGTCAAGGGAGCCCCTCTTCCCTGATGACCCCATTCAGCCTGTCACTGCCCTGGGCACAAATGAGCCATGGCCAAAAGTGTGTCTGAAACTCCCAGGAGGCGCTTAAACCTAAACCTCGATCTGAACTCTGCTGACAGGATGAGCTTTGCAGCCCTCAGAATGTTACACCAGGGCATTTGGGAGCCAGAATGAGCTTTTAATCGTGCTCTCCCGGCTCACTTCTAATTGAATTTTGCTTTAAAGTTTGTACATGAGAAAGAGCAATAATTGAAGAGGAGAGGACCCTGCTCAAGTCAGAAGTGGGTCCGTTCAGCTGATTTATAGCAGGGAGTAACCGGGGCCTCAGTGGATTGTTCCCATTGGGTAAAGAGGCTGAAGACAAAAGTCAGATATTTACACTACTGAGTCTTGTTTCCTTGACACAGAAGAAGAAAACCAAGCAGGGCTTCTCCTATTCACCATTTCCAAATCAGGGTCTTGGCCTATACCCAAGACAGTCTGTGCTCCTGTTATTTCAGGAGTCCAGTAGATGACTCCTTTTCTCACTGACACTTGCCTCAAACCCTCTAGCCGTTACCTTTGCAAGGACAAGCTTTGACTTGCAGCCCATTGCTTTGGCTGCGAAAGCAAAGCGAAACATCAACCCTTAGCTGTGATTACAGAAATGGGTGGTAATTGGTCTTTCTATTCAGTTTCCAAGAGCACAGCAGTAACGAACCACCAGGTTTAAGCAAGTCTGCAGTTGATGCACCCTCTGCCACACGAAGCGTACATAATTCCTGATTTATTCTGTTCTGCCACAGCCTGATGGAGATAAATTCCAGGTCAGATGCTACATTGCGTCCTTCTGTGCTGTATCCTCATTTAGCCACTCCACACAGGCATGCACCTTATTTCATCTTTAGTGTTAAACCATGAAGTGTCTTCAAGTGAATGGTTTCTCAAGAGCTCTACCGCATCAAAGGCTTTTAAGGAAAACTGTCCCATGAAAGCAGGATGAAATCTGAATGTAGTATACAGCTTTGTGCTTTTCCCACTTCTATCTGGAAACAAGGTATTTGTCAGAAAAGCAGCAAATGGGCATGAGTAGTTCTCTCTTTATTTCTGCAGGTGGCACCAAGCATTTAATTCTGAGACATATTTGTTCTTTTAAAGGTATTTTGAATATCTAAAAGATGCTCTCTGTGCTATTCTACCAAGACTTCCCTTATCACAGCCTACACACTAGAACAGACAAAGCAATAGGGTCTGTTTTGATCCTCATCCCTAGATGGTGGTGACACTAGCTACAACTCACTGAGGTGATGCAGTACTTCTTCCACCAGCTCTAAGTCCCATCTCTGTTCTCTGCCAGTCCCTGCTCCTATCTACAGGATTATTTTTCAACCTCATAAGCCTCATTTATTTTTTCAAATTCTTTTTTTTTTTTCTTGGTTTCAGGCTCATTCCTTTGCTCCACTCCTGTGAGCTGATCTCCACAAGAAGTGCTCCCTGACTGATGGACACCCCAGCCATGCACGGCTGGGATGTGTCCGTCAGCTGGTGGAAAAGTCTCATGGTGAAACCTGCTTTGCCATAGCTTCATCCAGAGTGAAGGGGATCAAAACTTCACATTTACATTAGCCAAGGAGAGGAATGAAGGGCCCAGGGGGAGGAATGATGAAACCATGCAGCCTTCCCTCTGGGATAGGTACCTGTGCAACTTAAGGCACACAAATAGAGGTAGAGAAACCACATTGCAAAGGCATTTAGAGGCAAGACTGTTGTGCTGCACCGTGCAGAGCTTCTCGCAGCAAAATATCCTGCTCATCTGCACACCCCCAGTGGCTGCACAGCACATGGGCTCTCTCCAGCTCTGGACCCCATGTACCAGGCCCAGCTGGTCAGTGGTTCACGCATCAATCCCTGCTGTCTCTGGGATTGCGGTGGGAACCGAGGTGTGAGGCATAGATAGCCCCAGCCAGGGGGAAGACTGGACAGAAGCCAGTGGCATGAGTGAGCGTGGTATAACAGCTGAGGCAAGCCAACAACTTGCTGCACCCAGGGAGGGGGTATCACTGACCAGTTCCCCCATCCCCAGCCCTGCAAGTCCCACCCACACCTTGTGCCAGTCAGCCAGCCTTCCCTGCAGGGAAGCTGTATCCTCAGACCCCTTCCGCAGCGTCAGTTTGCTGATGATTTAATCCCACAGAGACAGACAGCAAAGGGCTGGTACCGCACACCCAGGGCACCCTTTCCTTTGAGCAGTGGAGGTCTGTACAGATGGATGCTCAGACCACTCCAGAGCATCCTGCTCTGTGACAGCTCTGGCTAACCCTCAGGCCCACACTGATTTGGTGATACAGGCAAAGACTCAGGACTAAAAGTGAGCCACTATCAGGAAACATAAACTAAATATCCTTATTCCTAACGACTTGCTGTCACTGTAATACTTCAGTGCCACAGTCACAACTCTTAAATTTGCAGAGTGTAAGCTTGCACACAGCTAGACCAGGTGCTTTGAGTTTTCGAGGCTCAGTTGGGGATTATCAGTCTTTGCCAGTTACCTTTTTGGGTGCTCCTTCCCGCAGATGGCCCGACTGGCTGCGTTGTGTCAAAACCAGATTGCATTTCACTGCAGCCTTTTGGAGCTGTTACTCTATCCCCAGGCTAACATATCTCCCATACTCACGTGCAAAGCAGAGAGAGACAGCTCAGTGGCCCGAGCCCAAAAACATTATGACTTATTAATTTAGCAATGTAATTTATTCACCACTGGCAGTATTGGCTGAAGAGCAAAATGAGGAAGTCAGATTCCTCCTTGTCTCCCACGTATTAAAACAAAAGAACATGTATAGCACTGCACAGTCACGTTCAAAGCAACCACGAGCTCCAGGGCTTGATGCTGAAGGAAATCACCGGCACGAGATGATGCTATACCTGTCCTGTCCTCCTCCCGGTCCCGCTCTACAGAGCACTCTGCTTTTTGACTGTATCGTACACAAGTTTTGGCACTACATCCATCACTGTTCTGTCTGAAAGCTATTCATACTGCACTTGATTTTTTAGCAGGGCTATCCATGTACTCAAGGTACGTATGCAGTAAATTTTGAACCAATTGAAATTTTCCTTGATTTCCTTGTGTTATTAAGACACAAAGTCCTAGGTTATTTCACTTAGGTAGCATTTCTGGCCTGCAGCCGAGAGTGCTGCTGTGTGCTGAGGCAGGTACTTGTTAGAGTATGTTACAGAGACATTAGAATACTTAAAAGGAAGATAGTGTCTTATAATTTCAAAGCACTGTGTAACCACTAACTAATTGAGGTTCATGGCCTTGCCTTTAAGCAGATAAGGAACTACCACTGAAAAGTAAGTAGCAGCCAACACTCGTTACCCTGAGGTCTGAACTGAGGTGGTTATTTTTCCAGGTGTGGAACAGCAAAATAATTTACTTTGCTCAGATGCCACTGTACAGTAATAACTGGCAAATGTCAGTATTTAAATGGAAACTTCAAATGGAAGCCCCCCACCCCTATCCACTCTTCCACCCACTCACCAGCAAAAGTCGCACAGCTAAAGTGCTGCCGTCGCAGGACTTGCCACAGCATCTTCTCACACAAGGTATGCAGCCCCGATATCACCTTGAGTCAGTGGGGCGCAGGCTGGCTGAAAATCATGCCCCCAGGAATCCCCTGAGAGAAGACGAGGCTACAGACCTGGTAGGCTGAGCAGGTTGTTGGCAGACTAAGAAGAACCAGTATTGCTGGTGGAAAGCAAGCGCCCCATGCTCAGACCTACTGAGGCACCGGGTGCTTCTTTCTCTTTCATTTCTTATAGCTTAGCAAGCTTCAAAGCGCCTCTGCGTGAGCCACCTGCTTTGACCCAGTGCTAAAACACCTTGAAATTGGGACTCTCAGATACCACAGCAGGTGCTGCATCACCACAGTAAGGCAAAGGAGAATTTTCAGGGCTTTTCAAACCTCTCTCCCTTTTTCTTCTTCAACCTCCACAACACACTTGCTGCCAAGTTATACCCATATGGGTATTATCACACTATGTTCACGGTCATTTCTACTAGGCCACTTACCACAGGATTTCAAACCACTTGGGGGTCACCACTGTCGACTTGAGCCAGAAAACTTCAGAGATGAAAGCAGAAGTCATGGCAACTAAACTAGTAGAAACTCTATTAGCAATTCTACAACCCGTGCTAATAGCAGTCATACCGAAAGCCATTAAATCCCAGAAAACGAGCGCACTAGAGGTTTCTGTTAGCAGGGTAAGAGGGTTGGAGAGTTCCAAAACTGAAGCGTTTGCCTTGAAAAGCTCACTAGACTATGTGCTCAGAGCTTAACTGAAGCTGTTTCGCTGTCTACTGGGTGTTGAGATGGTTGGTGACTGTTGTGCATGGTGTGCTCTGCAGGGGATGGGAGAGAATTATGGTGGGTACTCTGACGGGTTCTTCTGGGGCTAATATCATTCATATGATCACCCAGCATGGCCACAAAATTTATCTAAACGACTCCTACATGCTAACCCTTTGTCTCATTTATATCAGAAATACTTAAATGTCTTGATAGTTTGGTCCTTAAGTTTCTAGAAGAAAGGAATCTGGCTGTCCTTGCCAAAGATGTAAATAAATGCAAAGCTAGAAGGAAACAGACTGGACAGAGTGGATTTCTTGGAGTGGATTTCTGCATGTTCCATGGCCCACAGCATCAATTAACTCTTCACGATGCACTCACCTATTATTTTACACTCACAATGCTTCGAAGAACTGAGCCAGTGCTCGTTACAGACAGCTACACTGGAGCCCTAATTGCAGAGTACATCACGATTCTGTTAGAGAATGTAAGAACTGACTGGTGGTGTGTGCAGAGTGGAACTGCCATACTTCTAGCACCTGCATGATTTATACCTCCGACTTAGGAAACTCTAGTTGCCATAGGCAGGCCTCACGTATGCCACCTCTACGCAGTCCAATCAGGGACATCTTGTTGCCTGCCTGTTAAAAACTGATCATTTTATAACAGCAATTTTGATCAATTAATTCCCTTTTTCACAAATGGAGCTTACAGCCCTGTTTTGAAAGGGGGTTCTGCTAGGAAAACTCTGTGCTCAGGGACCTCCCAAAGAGAAAAACACTCCCTGCTTTATTGCTTCAAAGTTGAAATGCTTTCTTTAGATTTTAATCTTCAAGACTTCCTAAAACTGACATGAACTAAAAATCTGAAGCCAAAGGAATTACGGAATGGTTTACTTCTGACAGAGAGACAAGTAGAAAATGCTCAAGGAGAAACATCTACCCTTTCTCTTCCTTCTCCATGCCACCATTCAGAGCCTTAAATGAAGAGTGATCCAAATGGGAAAGCTTGAAACCTGCTTGTGACAGATGCTAGTGATTTGTTATGGCTGTCCCTGCAACGCAATCCACAGGTTCAAGAATAAATGGTTCTGTAGCAACAACTTCACGAAACAACCCTTCCAGGCAGGGAGACTGGCCACAGATGGGCTGATGCTCGTGTTTTAAGGCTCTCCGCTCCAAATGTATCCGCTTATCACTCCTTCCAGAGCCCGAGCAGCAGCACAGCTCTTGTTGGGCTAGTGTTTACCAAGAGCCGTCTAATGGGTCCAAAATGGACTCTTGGGTTAAATTCACGGGAAAAAAAAAAACCCAGAAAAAATATAAAAAGAGAGTTTTGTTTGTGTAAAAAGAGCAGAAGTCTGATCAGCATCTGACCCCGCATCTCTCACTATGTGCGCATGGATGTGTGGGTGCAGGGAGACAGAGGAAATATGTGAGAGAAGTCATAAAGGCTCCTAGATAATGCCTCTAAAGTATTTCTAAGCCATTGCACAAGGAACAATATCCAGAGATTTAAATTCAGACACAAGGGATCTATTTTACGTGGACAGAAGAATACTCATGTGGAATATGCTTACAAAGAAGCTTCTTTAGGCAAAACAAACAAACAAACACTAGAGCCATTTATCTCCGTGCCCTCTTTTTGTGCTGGAATACAGGAGCTTCACAGTGTTACAGTCTAAAACCGTGGCGGGGGCCTCCCGCTGTCCCTGCCGACTTCATCTGCAGAATCCCACTTCAGCTGGTCTCAGGAGCAGAGAGCCCATTTCAGGGGAGGACAAGGTCGGGTCTATGGCAAAGCTGCTGTGAGACACGGGTCTTTCCCAGCCACGGACAAAGCCAGTGGGAGCTGCCAAAGCAGCGACCTCCAAGCCAAAACAGGAAGGAACGCTGTGAGGTTTCAGGAACAACTACACTGCTAAAGCCTCTTCTCTAAGTACTTCTCTTACAAAAAGAAACTACTCTATGTTTGCTCAAGCATTATTTCAGTGTGAAATTGGTCTTTAAAAACTGCTTAAGTAATCCCAGAGCTAAAACCTTTCTTGATAGGGCTGAAGAGCACCCATAGCCTTTATTGGACTTGGTAGGGTTGGATTAATCGAAGGGGGAGAGGCAGATTCAGCAGCAGAATTAACAGATTGTAACTCGCAGAGAAGAAATGGAACCACAGCTTCTCAACGCCGTGAATGCAGCCAGCACCCCTCTGTGCCAGATACGCATACACGGACTTTTCTTGGGGGCCTTCACAGCATCCATCTCACACCAAGCGCATCTGTGGCCTTTGACAGAGAGGAGAGCAAGTCGGACGCCGTCATCCTAAACCACGACTTGTTAGTGCTCAATCTCATGTGTAGGGGAAGGGTGTAGCTAGATGGCGTTAGGATGAAGGAGGGATTTTCAGGTAGGAAAATCCCCAAATACTGCAGGAAGTTGAAATTTGGATTGAAGTAGCTCCAGCTATTAAGTGCATTAATCAAATCACTACTGAATTCTTGCGTTTTGGTGGATTTTTGTTGTCGCTGCTGAAAAGCAGGTTCTTCCTCCTCTTCTCCTTTGTGACCCACACCCCCTAGCGTAACCCTCTCTGCCAGGGTTCTCCTTAGCTGCAGCTTGCTTTCCTTCGGCATGGGAATGGCCGGGCAAAAGGCTGCAGGTTGCCTACACCAAAGCTGCACAGGGAATCAAGAGAATGTAACACGGCTACTGAATCGAGGCCTGCCAAGAAATCTAGGAGGAGCAGGTGGCAATATGAAGCAAAAGGTCTATACAGAACTTGGGAAATGGGAGCTGTTCCCGGCAAATCTCATTCTTACTGCAGCAGAGCCTCTTCTCAAACTCCAAGCAAACATCTTACATCAACTTACGAAAGCAAAGACTTCAGACAAAGCTTCTGTCCTTGCACTAACAACCTTCCCTATCATCACTACAACCTGCCCTTTATTTTTGCTTTTTCCAAAAGCAGCAAGGCAGTTGTCAGGGACTCTCCTCTGCTCTGCCAAGGAGCTCTGCTCTTCTTTTTTGTCAAGGAGACTGCCTTTAAAACTGATCTTTAGAAAGGAGCCACCTGTAAGCTGTTAGAAAGAAAAACATCTAAGCCATGTTGAGTTACTGAGAAACACTTTCACGCTCAGATAACTGAAAAATTATTCTGCATTCTCAAATTTCCCTTAAGTACTCACCTCTAGGCAGGGATAAATTAGAAGGATTTTTAGATCGTTACATAGCTTTGAGGAGTCATCTAAGAGTCTTCAAAAAATATCCTCTCAGTCAGATGCGCAGCGCTGTTAGCATAATACTGTAACTCTCCACAACAGTGTTTTATCTCGCACCACTTGGATCAACACAATATTCAGGAAAAGCCACTGCTGGAATATATTATCTCATCAGCACTTGATGATAAGATTAAATTGTTTAGTGTTAGAAGTGATAAGGATTACCATACCGGGTTCAGCTTGTTGGAATTGTATTACTTAGTGCCACCGACTGTAATCACATCAAGATTCTGGGTAATTTCAAATGATTCAGTAATAATTACCAGATTGTGCTGTAGGCAAAGGGAAATGCTGGAATCTGCACAGCCACTGCAGCGTTTGTCCTCAGTGTGATGGGATTCATACCTTGAGAAAATTGACTGAGCTGATTCACCTTAAATCTTTTCTTTGGAAAATGTACTCCTCCGAATCAGAGCAGGACAAGACAGAACCAAGAAAACTATTTTAGAAATTACACAGCTGCTCTACAGATCCTGCAACAAATTCTGGACCAGACTCGGGCTCTTTGGGGCAGGGAGCAGCCTGCTGCTGTCTCTGTGTGGCTCCTAGACAGTGTGGCAGTACACAAAAATAGCTAGTGATGACAGCATTAGGTGTTTACACATGCAGCGAGCTCTTGGGCACAGAGCACCTCAGTTTAGTTGAACAGATGCAGCTTTTACACACACTGGTTAGACAGTCACTTTCACAAAATTGGCCCAAGAGCGTAACTTTTATTATTTACCATTATTTGTTTATTATCGTTGGTGTGCTCAACCTGCCAGACACACACATATACACCTAAATACAGTAACTGTCAACCTCAGAGAGAGCTTCTGCTTGATGAAAGGTCATAGAAGAAATAAGTAGATACATAAACGCTGTAAAGACAAGAGATGGTGAGAACAGACTTTCACATCCCTGTTTTGACCCCAGTAATAACTAAATTTTGGATGGGAATTTGTATGCTAGGGCAACATGTAGGTGTTATCCTATGAAATGAGAACTGGTGGGCACGTACAGGATTACAGACAGGAAAGGAGTGGACCTGTTTCCACCTGTATTACATGTGCCTGTTCTTTCTCACTTTATTCCTTTCTGTATGAATTGGTCTCCTGTCCTAACAAAACTATCACACAGCAAAGGATGATCTGAGATACAGAACTGGTTATCATGCGCTGAGGCATCAAACCTTTTCTTTTTTGGCCAGCTGCCCCAAGTAGCCACATGATCATGATGTCTTCCTTGAACTCATTTATCTTTTGTCACTTCTTAGTACGCTCTATCTAAATTTAGAAGGCAGTTCTGCAATGCTTTCACTGAACAATACTTGTTCTGGCCAATAGTCCCAGAACCCACAAGCAGGAATTGTGGAATCACAGAAACACAGAGCTGGAAGAGACCTCAAGCAGTCATGCAGTCCCTCCTCCTGCCCTCTGCTCTGACCTGCCTTTCTGGGCTGATATCATCCAGCCACAGATCTCCAGTGCTGGAGCTTTGCCACTTACCCAGCAATCAATCCCACTATGCTTCCCTATCCCTACCAGATAATGTTTTCCTTAAAATGAAAAATTCATCTTCCCTGATTAAAATCAAGTATATTGTCTTTCATTCTCTCTTCTTCAGTCAAAGCAAGCAGACTATCACCCTTCATTTGCCTCTTCTTTAGACTAAAATTCTTCCACTTTCCTCATTCATCTTCTCATTATTTTTGCTGACTTCCTCTAGATCTTCTCCCATTGGCTCATGTCTTCCAGGGCAGTGTCCCAACCGATGCCTTACCATTGCTGAGCTGAGCGGAGGGCTGCTGTGTGTCCAAGAGGCCACCCATGCTCTCAGGCGGGGCATTTCCTTTTCACAACACCATGGCACTGTTGACTCACGCTCAGCTTGTGACATCCCAGATTATTTTCTGCTCTATCTGCTACTTAGCAAGCTGTTCTCCATCCTGGCTTTCTGGCATGAATTATCCCCTAAATGTTTAATCTTGCACCAGTCCCTCTTTATCCTCATTTTCTCCTAAACTACATTTGTGACTTACAAGATCATTTTGAATTCTAAGCTCGTCCTCTAACATACCAGCGGTGCTTACAAATGTTATTGGGATGCTTTCTGTTTGTCATCCAGGTAACTAGTAAGAATACCAGACCAAGGACAAACTGGGGCTTGATTTTCTATCTCTATATTAAGCAGTATCGTCTGGTAACTTGACATCTAAGGAATTACTCACCCAGATAAACACAAGTCAACTTGAGCCAAGACCAAGAAATGAGGTCCTTAGAGTATAGATGTATTAGTAACACAGATTGTTACAGGTAGTTGTCCCAGCAGGAGAGTAATAAACAAGAACGTGCAGTTAAAGCCCATTTGGAAAGAAGGTTGGACAGCTACAGTAATTTTCATGCCACCAACTTTCTTTCCATCAGCCACGGCAGTTACATTCACCACGGGAAACCTGCCGTAATCTGTCACAATATATGCCTTACGCTTTTGGATTTAGGGCATTTTGAAATACTTCTTCATAATTTTTCAAAATCCTATGCACAAATATAAATATACAGATAAATCTAATTTCCCTGGTTTCATGTTTTAGCTCTTACTCAGCGAGACTCCGACAGAAGTGAAGTTGAATACACATGAATGTTTTACTGTTAGATACTTTGATGATCAAAGCGATTAGGATCTGTAGGCTCACAGAAAACCTGGGGGCTGGTTTTCTGAACTGGAATATAAACACTGTTATACCAGATTTCAGACTGAGTCCAGTCCAGCACAGCATCTAATATTGTGTAACACTGGAGACTTTGGGAAACGGGAAGAAATAGATTAATGGGTGGGTGCTGCTTCCTCTACCCCCCATCCCGTATCTACCAATGGCTTAAGTATTTTCTGAGCTGGCTTTTTTTTTTTCTTTCTTTCTTTCATCTAGGTCATCAAATGTGCAAGATCCTACTGGACTAATTTCAGCTACTATTATTTCCACTCATTTTGGTATTTCTTCATCTGAAGACCCCTGGAATCTCAAACTGCAGGCAGCACCAGGGCTTTATTGATTTTCATCTTATAATGCCAGTACGCACCCATCAGTGACTGGGCCTGAAACATCTTTGAAAGATTTGTCAGAAGCTATCACGTGAAAACTAAAAGAAGAGAAAAAATGACTGTGAAATTAAATTATTCACTTTTCCACAGGGACAATGGAAAAAAGGACAGTCTTTAAAGGATTAGAATGAATCAGCTACTGCAATCAAATCTGCAAATGCTGCAAATCTGGAAGATGATTGTGAGTGCTGCTGAAGCCACGCAAGGTCAAAATTTTAATGAAGTTCCACTAAAAATGCATAAGCAGTAATTGCATGATCAAACTGAAAATCTGAGAAACAAGGTTAAGCAGGAAATAAGATGGAATTCACAGATCCGGTTGCTGAAACATTGGCTCAAACATTCCTAAACTGCTCATTAGAGAAAAAAATAACACATTTTCCACATTGGGGCAGACTTTCTCCGCTTGGTTCCTGTGTGCCTAAAGATAAAAGAGATGCTTGTCAAGCAGTATTGTAGATGTATGGAGAGCAGGAAGGGACAATGCCCCACTTCTACCTCAAGAGTCCTTTTATCTTTCATGAATTTGTATGTGCTTGGCCTTTTTATATTAGGTTTACAGCCTCCACTGTCCCACCACAAATATCCTGAGTGTGCAACAGTCGGTTTATTTCCCTTCTGTAATTTTACCTTCTGCTCTGAAGCTTTGCATGTGCAGAATATCAGACTTGTTAAATTGCCAGCACTGAGGCCACTTGTGTATGTGTCTGTGAAATGGAAAGAACAGAAAATACTGTCTGGTTTGAAAATTCACTTTATCTCACCATTCCATCTGTAAGCATTCCCTTCAGCACAGTGATTCCTCCCATGCCAATCGACTCATTTTCCTCAGAGGAAAAAAACTGAGAAATAGACACTGAACCCCTTTTATTGCACAGTGTGTTAGAGAAATTCTGTAAGTTAAGGGACATATATGTAACTTAATCAAAATTCAAAGGAACCCCAAACATTCATGAGCACTTTTATTTTTACAGATATGGAAAGTACAGCCTCATAACAGCACATGGAGCTTGCAAAAGCATAAAAATTACATTCGATCGGGTAGTCTGACCATTTTTTTTGTACCACACCTATTGTACTTTATGCTGTAAAAAATCTATGTAAACAATTTTGATGCTATTTTATGAGAATTGTGGATGAAGGGAAGATGGACAAAGACGTGGATACAGACCAAAGAGACAAGAAATCTGGGCTGGTTTTTTTGCTGTGCTGCTTTGTTCATGACATAACTAGAGACTTTGATTTCTGTGACTCAGTTTTCTCACCTGTGGAATGAGGACAACACATCTGACTGTCTCTCAGTGGGATGGTGAAATTTAATTCCAGCATGTGGATAAATCACGTCAAGATCACTAAGTGGCAAGGGCTATATAAATGCAAGGTATTATTACTACGTGTTATAAAAACACAAACTCGGGAAATTTGGCACTGAACGTTTAGGTTTAGGGATTCTATTAACACTGAGCGGAAACAACAGACAAAAGATTCTCTGTGCACACGTGCTAAAGTGGGGAAAGCCAATATAACCAACAGGAAACAAAAAACAGGGCAAGCCTGTGGTCTGAGCAGTCAAGTTAAAATGCAGCCCTGCTCTGAATTTTTGTAAGGTTCCTTTCTACTCTCTTGAAACACTACATGTTCTTACTGCTTCCTTTTCTGCATTCTTCCCATTTATGGGATAATTCTTTGGACCACTGACAGGTAAACTTTTCAAAAGGAGTTTTCTGAGCAAGGCCCAAAGAGCCTCCTCCCCTGTAAGATGGCCACGGATGCTGTTTTATCCTCACTCTCCCCAGAGCAGAAACCCAGAGGCAAAATGAGAAGAGACTATTCCAGAATTCATTGATAACCAACTAGGCAGCAAAATAATAACTAAGTGACAAATTCAAGTTAACATAGAACAATATCTGGAATCCATTCAATGGGGTTTCAGTAGTTTTTCTCCTGATGGGACAGACCCCTTCACTCTTACCCCAATCTGTGTTTAGAAACATGTACAAAACCAGGGGTAGAGGACTCCACTCCCAACCCCATCGCAAGCCAGGGACAGCTCAGTTACACAGTGGGGGCAACTTAACTCACAGATTTATGTCTGCTTCTTTCTTTTGAAGCCAGTGAACCTCAATTTCCATAGGACCAATAAATACGGGACATGCTTCACCTTTAGACCACGGGCTGCTCCAGCCTAGCCAACTGTCTGCAGCACCCAGCAGCATCAGCAGCTGCAGCCCTTGTGAGCTTGTCCAGCTGTGTATGTTCTCCAGAGCTTCAGGCCAACGATGCATCTGCTGCAGCAAGGTCACTCCACTGAACCGTCTCCAACTCTCATCCGTCCCAGTTGAGACTAAAACTCGGAGCACCGTCTGAAATTTCAGGCTGCTTCCCCATTGCTGGAGCCTCCTTGTTGGAAGTGTGAGTTTACAGGCTGTTCTGTAGTTTATAATGGCTCGTTAGAGCTGGCCAAAAGCTGTCTCCCTTTGAGACCTACTGGAAGGCGATTCATCATCCTTCACGGTGGGACTACGTTCGCAGTTGTTGGGCCATAAATTAGCCCCATGCGCCGGCCCGTGGGGTAGCCGGAGAGCTGCCATTGACTGCCTGGTGCACAGGCCGTGTCCTGCTCTGAGGCGGCCCGGCACGCCGGGCCCACGGGATACCACGACGCCGCCCGTCAAGCGACACCGGGCTTTGCTACGCCCCGTCGCGGCAAGCCCCGCCCGCCGCCACCTCCCTGCCCGCCCCCGGCGAGCGGCCGGGCCGAGCGGGCGCTGTGAGGGGCCGGCGCCGGGCGGGCGGCGCGGCGCTGCCCTGCCCTCCCCCGCGGCGGCGCTGCCGGGCGGCGCGGAGCCTGCGCACTGCGCTCCCGCGTCCCCCTTCTGCCCGGGCGGCAGTCGCGCGTCCCGGCGCTGAAGATGGCGGAGGGCGGCGGCGGCGCGGCCCCCCCGTCCTGCTCTTCCTCCTCCTCATCCTCCTTGAAGGGGCTGCGGGAGCAGATGGGTGAGAGCGGGCAGCGCGGCCCCGGGCCGGGAGGGGAAGGAAAGGCGGGGTGGGGTACGTCCCGGCGGGGGCGGTCTGGGGACCCCCACGCTCCGGCGGCCCAAGGGCATGGCCCGCGTTGGGGCCGGGTGCCCCCAGCTCGCCTTCCGCCCCGCAGTACGCCCGGCCCCCTTCCCGGGGCGGGGGGGAAGGGGCACCGGCAGCGGGACCTGGGGCGGCCACAGGCCGCCGGGCTTTGTGTCCGGCTGGCGGCGGGCTGAGGGGGAGGCGCGCCTCCCGCCTCCGGCGCTACCCGGCCCCAGCCCCTCTCCCCGCCCGCTGGCCCGGACGGATCTGAGGCTGCTGAGCGTCCTTCCCCCGCCACACACACCTCGAGGCGTTAATTGCTGACATGGGACCTCTCGCAGCTTGTAGGCAGCAGCAGAGGCGGCTGCAGGGCTGCTTCGTTACACGGATCGCCCATTTTCCACCACTTTTTGACGGTCTGAACTTCTCGGTTTCTCTGGTGGCTCTTGCATTCAAGCTGGCAGCTATTGCAGATGGTTTGTCCCAGCCCTGTGTCCGATGAGTGCTCCGAGCCTCAAGTGCAAAAGGCAGGGACAGTCTGTGGCATTGATTCCTAATCAAAGATTGGATAATGCCTTTTTTTTTTTTTTTGAACTGGTGTCTTAAGAGAGCTAAAGAAACTCTGCTTTGGTTTTGTCCTGGGGTGTGTTTATGTGCCTGTTTATACTTAAGGTGCTTAATAATACCATACTCTGAAATCAGTCTTGTGCATCCATGCTGCATGTTCCAAGCATAATTTCATGGCACCTCCCCACACATTAGCTTTGTGGGTGAGCCATTAGAAAACAGAAACATTTTCTTACCTTAGACAAAAAAAAAAGAGAATTGTCGTTTCATCTAAACTAACTTGGACTATGTACAAAAACTACCCTTGACAGCCTCTCGCTTGATTGTATTCAATGTACCCGTGTAATTACCTAAAGAGGGGTGCTGGCAAAAGGTCCTGAATGCACAACTCTCATCTGGCAATCTTTCTTCTTCAGTGTGTTCCAGTCAGAAATATTATTTAATTACCTTTTTTTTCCTTTCAAAATTAAGACAGTCTAGTGCTCCAGAAGGATAATGATCTGCCAAAAGGTAGCACTTCTCACCTGCACAAACCATGTCTGTTTGATCCTTTTCCTCCCTCCCTGCGAGAACTGCTGAATTTTCTTTTTTGGCTGCGCTTATAGTGTGGCTCCTGAGTTTTTCTAGAGACGGGCACTCGCGTTTGCTGACAGCTGTCGTGACCTAGATTTAGTCCCAAAAGCAGAGGTGAGATGTTCCTTGAACCAGGCAACTCCAGCTCCCTTTAGATAGGCACGTGTTCTAAGATACACATCATGTGAAAAAAGCAAACCCCCTCACTAGATCCTAGGAAGGCTAGACCTTGAATTTTTTTCCCTGAGGGGGTAGAAGTTACTGAACTGGAATCTAAACTTCAGTTTACATAGAATGCATTTCTAGCAGTTATGTGCTGGAAGATGAACACATTGCTAATGGGAACTGAAGAAATACTGCCTGTGAGTGTGCAGGCCACTGCAGTGCTGCTCCAGACTTCTTGACGATAGCACTCCCTCACTCTCTGGGGAAAGCAAATGATGTTTAGAAATCATCCTTGCAATCCAGTGGGTAACAGTGGAATTTGCAAGATAACTGCCACTGTATTTGTTGCTGTTTGGAGAAGCTGTGAGCAGCAACTAAGTCTGATCTTGCAGCTGTTTGGAGAAGCAGCAGAGAAAAGATGGGGGGGGGGGAAACCTTGTTCAGTCCCACACTACCTTCAGAGAGGGACATAACTTTCTTCCTTTCTGAGCTTAGCTGGTTGTGTGGGGAGCTTCTCAGTTCCAGAGTACCTGCTAACTAGATTACTTGCTCCCAGTTTCTGCTGGTCTATGGGCCATTATGTACTTCCCTGTGTCAATCAACCTGAAGAACAAACATCTGTACAAAACAAATCCAGTGCTGTGCACCACCAGTCATTGGCTGGTGACCTGGTTGGGAATCTTGTGTTTAAAGACAGTAAATATAAATGAGCAGCGTCTTGCTGAGAAACCATGGCTCTTTCTGGTAGTCTGGCTAGAGGGTGTACATAGACCTTTTGTATGGTGTTACCTTTTGCATAGGTTCCTTTGTGGATCCTTATTACAAGACTGCTGGGTTCCCTGTCTCTGCTCTCTGCTACCAGCCTCTTCATACAGGTTTGATCTGTGGCTGATCGTTGCTCGTTAATTATTTTAGGCCTTGAAAAGTGTAGAATCCCATGGTGCCACTTGTTACTAACTTCTGTACCAATGTGTTAAGTTTAAAGAGAATCTTTTTCTTGCCAGGTCAAGCTAGGGTTGAGATAAGGAAAGTGTTTCTCCCTCTTTGACTATCAACAATGATTAAGATTCTGCAGGCCAAATCATGCTGGCTGTGTCAGTTCTGCAGTTCCTTTGCAGTAATCTTCTGTCATTACACACTTGTCCGATCTTAATTCCTTCAGGTGAATGACAAAAAGCAGGATTTGCTACTGTATCTAGAAGCCAGTTAACATTGCCGTCACTGATGCATGACCATCACTTGACATTAGAAATGAGTTGTGTTTGTACACGGTGAAACAGCAGTGCAGAAGTGGCAGTTCTTACTTCATTCTTGCGATCTGTGCTTGCTGCTGTCATCCTTCAGGGATGAAGAGGAGGTTTTTGCTCCTGTTCTAAATACCATAAGCACTGCTGAGCTTGTTGAGGTTTGAGAAGAGGGGAATAGTCAGTTACTTGTGGTTTACCCAGTAAGTGAGGTTTTTCTTGAGTAGTATGAATAATCAGAATAAAAATACATATTATTTTAACTGTTGTAGTACATTTATTGTTTTATCTTCATTTTCAATGAAATATTTGTGAAGGTTGTTCAAAAGAGTACATTAAAATGCTATATGTGTATTTTCTTTCCAAGACCTACGTGATCTCTAGGGAACTCTATCTCAGGACATGGAACAAAAATAAAGTGCCTTTTTCAACAAATGTAGCTGCAGGCATAATTCACGTGACCTGCGTGGCCAAGCCCAGTTTGGTCAGAAGTTGTCTAATAAAATAACAGCTTAATTCTGTCTAATGAGTTGTTTCTCCCTGTATAAGTGACACCATCTGGCTTTGTCTTTCCTGGAACCCAGTTCCTGGTAACTTCTTTACCAAACTCATAACAGACTTGGCATCCAGAGGAGGCAGGATGGGTAGCTAATAGTGAAACTGCATTGCTCAAGCAAGTAGCCAGGAACATGCACAGATTTGTCTAGTCTCTAGATAATACTTATAAAAAGTGACTTCAAGAACACAAGTTTGTACTGACAGCTGTGCAAGTACTAGAGGACTCCTTGGCAGAGTTTCGGTTGCAAAGTCCCACAACAGAATCTGGTGAGTGCAGCCTAGAGAAAATTGTTTGGGATACGGATGCATCTCTCAGTCAGACAACCGATGAGTTGGCCACTGCATCAGAGCTGCTTGCTGAAAGAGGGAAAGAATTTACTTCTGAATTTGGATCCTTAAAAAAAGCCTTTGAGTTTCAGAGTAGAGATGGGCTTTAAAACTTCCCTGAGAAGCCGCAAGACAAGGAAACTTCGTTTGCCAGGTTTGTGATAGCATGGGAGTGCTATAGTAAGAGCATCTTCAGCATTCCCTTGTCTTTCTTGGTGGTGGTTGTATGAGTGACTTGTATATACTCCAGTTGTGGGGCAAAGGTGGCCCAGTGACTGGGGCATTCAGCTGGTGTTCACTAGGTCTGCCTTCAGTTCCTTGTTTTGTCAAACTCTAATAACTTTGGAGAAGGTCTTTAAGATTTTCTGTGCGTCATCTTTTCACCCCAGTAATAGTTACTGGAAGTAGTAGTGACACAGCTTACACAGTGCCAAGGTGATAAATGCAGTGAACTGCACAGAAATTGATTTCACATGGACCTTGGTGGTGAGAGAACATTCCCAAGTCAGGCTGAGAGCTTAGTGTAATTGCTGTGGCTATGAGCCTTAATTTCATTTTCTTCTTGTTTATGGAAATGGAATGGTATGCAGTAGGGAGCATTTCATGCTGATTCATAAAGATCTATGCTATACGTTAGATGCCTCACATTTTGAAGACTACTTCCAGTTGCAAGCAGTTTATAGAAAAAGGTTTTATTCTAATTTAAAACTTTAAATTCTTGAGATTTCTCCAGATGCATTCAAGATACACTCCTTGCTGTAAAGCAAAAAATAAAATCAAAACCATGTGCATAGACAGCATATTTTTTGAAATTTCTTATACAGAACGTTCCATTCTCTACATATTTCTTCACATGTTAAAATTACAGAAGATAAATTTGGATTCCATGCCTCAATTCAGATGGAAGTATTAAGCAAATAATGACTTCCCAGGATAATAACTCTGATAGTGAGAGCCCAGAGATATACTGTGCCTTGTACTACCCCTAACTGCACAGCCTTACAGTGTCACTGGAATTAAGGGCTGCTGCTTCTTCAAAGGGCAAAGATAGGAATATTTAGAGTACTGATAGGTTATTATTAATTCTCAGTTCTTAAAAGTGATAGGAGAGTTAAGAAGAAAAGCACTGGGGGTTACTGTGAGATAAATGGAGGAAATACTCTGGGTTAGTCATAGGGCTGTGAAATGCTGCTGTCTGTCTTTAAACGTGATGAAATAATTGGAGATGCTTGCAGTCCTGTTGTGAAAGGATACCCTGGCAAATAAAATTCTGAGCATGAAGTTTTAATGCCTTCTGCAAATATGACTTATCAGGTGACTTGCGATATTTTAAAAACAAATTGGGAACTTAAAATTCCTGGTCTGCAACAAATAAATTAGCACCATTTAGCTTCAAATTACATAGCTTACAACCAGATAAGTCTTAATTGATGATATGCTTTCAATGAGTTTACATATGCCTGTCCAGTAATTAAAACTTAGTTACAAATGCCAGTGACTAACTTGTTTGGAGTATGGGATTCGTGGAAGAAAAATCAAATGTTGCTCAAAGTGTTTTCGTTTGAAAGGGAAGCCTCAGCTGCAGTGCCTAATGCCTCAGCTGTCCACCCTATATGCCCGTGGTGTTCGCAGGGTGCATAAATGGACACAAGCGTTTGCTTTTAAGGAAGGCTGGCCTAGTTACTTGGCAATTATCTTCCTCAATGATTTTATTTTCCAGTCAGTTTGGAACTTCTGCTTTCTGGGCGATGGATCCACAGCTGAAGTTGCTTTTGAAGAAAACAGTTACCACTAGCCATGCTCAGAATGCCTCTGTCTTTCCTCATAGTGTTTTTTGCCTTCATAACTCATGGGGAACTTTTAAGATACCGGTTTTTGAGTACTTAACTGGCTCTTAATATGCAGACACCCTCTGCTGTTTAAATGCACTGACCTGAATCTTGGAAGGGAGCAAAGATCCTGTAGTGGCCTGTGAATCGCCTTATCTGGGCAAATGTTTTAAAGCTTCAAGTGTTAAAATTCCTCTTCAAAGTCCTAGAATGACTACAAGAATATAGAAATCCTGTAGAGATCTTTATACTTAAAGACCATAATTTAATAGAACACATTCCTTTGAAAGTTCATCCTCTGCTTTGTTTTCGCCAAGAGAGTTTCTTAAAGAACATTTTTGCAGCACAGTGTTGATCAGTGACATGTAAGTTGTGCTCTGGACGCTCAAAACTGAGGACAGTTGTTTCCAGACCAGATCAGTAAGCGTCAACTTTCAAATTTGTCTGAAAGATGTTCTGCCATGAGGTAATAAATTAAACAAAACTATAGTCTCTTGACTGGTCTCCTTTGCCCTTTTATCCTGCTTGGGTTCTGTACACCCCATTGTCATTTTTCACTTACCCACTCTTTAAGCTCTTTGGGGCAGGGACTGATTCATGATTAGTTTGCTGGGGTCTTACATTACTTGTAGTGGAATGCCTCAGAGCGTTCATTTTTCAGTCGGTTAGGTTTCACCTACAGTTTGAAGAAAACCTGCAGTTTAATTCCTTTTACGTTTGGCGCCACTGTGTTCTGCTTTAGAGAGCAGATTTGCTGCAGCAAACATGCTGCGGACCTGTCATTGTCCTACAGCACTGCTCTGGTGCGCGGCTGTATTGAGTGATTTGATTTGAGTCTGGAGGCTGGTCTCTTAGGGGTGAATGCCAACACAGTCCAGCTTCTTCTGAAGCAGAGGCAATGTTTGAATGAGCTCTAAAGCTGCTGTAAGAAATTCATCAAGTGTAAAAGGCAACAGCAGTAGTTTTCAGTGCTATCATGTAAAGGAGCTATTGTCCTTCCAACTAAAGCAAGCGCAAAATGGTGTTTCCACAGGGTTTGTCTCAAGTTAGTTGTGACTTGTAGTGCTAGGCTGTGTTCTGTGCTGCCATTGTTTGGGCTGGGTGTGTGGAACAATAGCCAGCCTGCAAACAAGAGGACAAAAGCATTCACAAGAACATGCTTGAGGAAGCAAAAGAAACCAGGCTGCTCAGGAAAGGGGGAGGTAGCAGATAGAAATTAACTGATTTCCAGTGTTAGGCATAGTGCAATATAAAAGGAATAAATAATATAATGGGGAAGACTGGTGTGAAAGAGGAGAAAAGATGTTTGTCTTAAAGTTTTTTTTTTTTTTTTGCAACGTCTGTGCAGGAGTATAAACAGGAGTCAGTTAAAGGCAGCCTCCAGAGTTGGAGTAAAGCAGAGGTAGCTGATTTCTGTCTGTCTAGCATTTGCTGATGCTTGACCTAGAATTATGGTGGGAACTAAACTGCTCAGATCAGGTTAGAAATGGGACTGCTGTGACATCTTAAACCAGTCCAATGTGAGGAACAAAATATGTATGGGGTTTTTTTTTTCTGAAGTGCTCCAGGAGTCTAAGGTATCGGAAGGTATTATTAAAGAAAGAAAATTATCTGTACAGCAGAGTAGGTGCTAATAGTCTTCCACTCTGTTTTAAAACCCCACCATTTTATCTTTTTGGTCCTTCCATAGCTGTTAAACCTGTGTCTAATTCTGTCAGGCTTGGGGTGTTTGATCTGTGTACACCTATATATAAGCATTTAACTAATGTCACGTAACTACTAAACATCACAGTCAATCCACTTGAAATTATCTAAGGACACATTTATTATATAAACTGCTTTCATTTTAGTCCAGTGTATGAGGATACTTTTCAATTTCCACTGCAGAAACAGGTAAATACTGGCTTCTGTTACACTTGGGAAGCTTCACAAGGGACTTTAGTCATAGTTTATTGCATCAGCGTTGCAGTCAGTGTCTATTATATCTTTAAAATAAATCACTCGAGGTGGATGAAAGCAATTTCTCTGTTTTGCAGTTGGTAAGAAGAGTTTGTAGTTACCAACCCACAGAAACTGTGCAGAAATACTCTCTTTACATCTAAAACACAGCTTTAATGTATTCTGGTGGAGGATTTTATGAAGAGTACAGATACCTTAGTGCCTTGCTGTTTCACTGAAAAACATACGGAGTGCTCCAGCCTTTCCAGAGCTCTGGCTTCCCTGCAGCTGTGTCTTACTGAGACTGTGCTTCTAGACAGCAGTGCATGGCCTCTCACTGAAGAGCACACTTGGGACTGTAAGGCTTGTATATCCTTCATGCAGGGAGCATCAGCTCTGAGAGGTTGTTGTGCAGATAAGCTTGGTAAGCACAGTGCAATAAACAGATTAATAAATAATGCCAGGCAGAACAGGGACATGATCTGAGTTGCATTAAAGCTTGCAGCAAGTTGGGGATGTGTGAATGAAGAAGTGTTCCCTTTGGGGGTCCTTTTTATACAAATCATGTTACCATATTGAAAGCGATGGTGGAAGATTTTGTTTGTTTTAAAGGAAAAAAAAAAGTGACAAGTGCATCATGCAGAATGGAGAGTCCTTTCATGTTTCTTTGGGAAGATGGGGAAGGACCATGGGGAAGAAGAGTGTGGCAAAGGGGGAGGTGAAGGCAGCAGAAATCCCGTGAGTGAGAGTATCTGCTGTGGTTCAGTTTCATTTATTTCAAGAGGTGAATACCAACATACCTTGCTAATAAAGAACCCCGGATTGTCAAGTCAGCTGTCTGTTCCAGAGAAGGGGGTGGATTTAGCCTGTGTTTGCAGTGCAGTCAATGCTTCTCACCAACCTTAGGGTGGATTCTGCAAGAGTTGGTGATGTCTCTTTGTCCTTTTCAAGCATTGTGCTGGCAGTTGCTTTTCCCATTAAGTAGAGAGAAGCATAACTCCTGGCTGAGCAGCATGAACAAGGTTACAAGAAGAGAACATGAGTGACAGCAGGAATCAGTAAGACTCCGTAGGAGATACGTTCACTGGGCGTATCACTAGCATTTGGCCCAAGGGTGGTACTCACGTAATGTGGCTGTTGGACGGTGTTATAGCATCTCTGACTGTATGAAAGTTTTTGGGGATGGCTTCCAGTTCTCTTAAGGACAAATTTTGATTCCTTGGTCTGTCCTTGTATTACATTCCAGTTTGGTTTAGATTATGTGCTTCTCCTAGGGAAAAGCATACAGAGATCAACCCGCAAATTAACTAGCAACCTTCCTGGTGCCTCTCTGATCACGCCCTAGGCTGAATGAATATGGTAACATGTCTTGAGATTGCTTCAGCCCTATCTTTGTAGGTTTCCTTATAAGAAATAAGTACTGTTTTGTTAGTGATGTGAATTTTTTTGTGTGTTTCCACCTCTTAATCTGAATGTTAATGTTTAAGAATAAGTAAAAACTTACATTCTTGCAAATATGTCTCAAATACTTGCTTGTGGAGCTGCTAATTCATGTACTGCAAAGGAATGCTTGTGTTAAGAGTTTTCCGGAGGAGTCAATTCTTGTGGTGAGCTGAAGAAATCATCCTAAACTGCCTTGAACATTGGGAAGAAACCCAGTTTGTTGTACAGAATTGCTGCAGAAATGGCCTTCAGGGGAGGAAAACACATAAAGGTAATAAATAGGTATCCCATGCAGGGAATAAATGTAGAATGATAGTGTGCAAATAGAGTCTGGAATGAGGATAAGACAACAGGAAGCTCTTCTGGCCTGCTGAAGCTGAGAGACGGCATGCACAGCTTTCTGGAGATCTGTGTGTTTCCCATCTGGTGACTGCCCAGACAAAACAGCAGAACCATCTGCCTTCCAGCTAGTCCGTCAGAAGGTGCCTACTGGGAGGCTCACTTGTTTGGTTGTGGAGCCTGTCAGTCCTTGCAGCCCAAAGATGAGACGTGAGGATCAATGGGGAAAGACAGAAAGAATGGGGAGAGCAGGGAAGAGGGGAATGCAGACAGAGGGCTTTTCTGTTGGTCATTAGAAGGTTCCTGTGTTGTTATCTGCTTGTGTGAGGGTGCATTCTTCTGGTGTCCTTTAAACAAGGAGTAATGGTGTAAAACCAATACCCAATTTTTAAAGCATCTAACATAAGATTTTGCATCCGTTTGTCTTAACCTGTGTTAATTAATGAGTGGAAATCAGCTTAAAAGACAGTGTGCAGAAATCTCAAACTTGAGAGCTGACTTCCCTCCTCTTTCCTGAAAGCATGTGCAAAAATTATTGAAAGACGAAAGGTCTGAACAGTGTTACTGAGCAGGATTACTATCCACTGGACAAACAGTAGCTGCCTGTCACAGAACAAAACAAAAATGGCATCATCCAGATTTGACACAGTTTGCTATAAAATCAGAGATGTTTTGCCGGGAAGTTCACTTTTTTTTATGGATTGCTTATTGGCCTCTTGTAACCCTCTTGAAAACGCTTAGATGCATACAAAGCTTAACGTTCAGGAGACCTCCGGATTGTTGTTTCGAAGGCTTGGTCTGGGATTTTTTGCTTGTTTGCATAGCGAGTCATTAAATCAAAAACCAGAAGGATTGCTGTGAAAGTCAGCAAGTTCTGCCCTCCTTTCTGGTTTGGGAAGGGAAGAGCGAGTGGGGCAGTAGGGCTGGGTCAGAGATAGCAGGAGGGACGGTGGGGCGGAAGCCCTAAACCTCACTAGGTAAAGAACTGGAGCTTGTTCAGTCCCTAATGAGGTTTACTAAGAACAGCAACTGTGTGGGTCCTTTGACAGCTTTGGCAAGGGCTGAGGGTATTAACTCAGTGCAAGGATTGAAATAGAAATAAAGGTTTATTTTTAGCAGTGGTCTCTTCAGGGCATGTTGGAAACCTGATCAGCAAAAGGAAGTAAGTGCCATCATGCTCAGTGCCAGGGAGGACCATGGTACCTGCGCAGTTAGTGTGGTTGTGAACTGGATGGTGAAGTTGGGAACGTTGGCTTTATCTGGCACATTGCCTCCCACAGCGGCCAGTTCCTGGTCCTTCCGTTGGTGTGGTTTATCTGTGATGTGCTTGGCCAGACACATAGTGCTAAATGGTGATGAGGTTGCAGAAGGAGAACTGCTTCCCAAATTACCCAACCGTTTAATGTTCCACATAGCCCTGCTTTATAACGCATGAATGCAAATATTGTTATTGGCCACATGTGCAGCTTGTACTTTTATTAATTTTAGCTGAAGTGTTTAAAGGCAGACTACTGTAAAATAAGCAGACGTTATGCTGATCACAAATTATAGTTGTGAAAGCCTTTAGTGACTACTGTGGGAGGGGAGACTTGGAACAGAAATGAGATTTTGTTTGCCTCTAAGAATTTTTCTGCTCCAGGAAGTTTGCCGAGTATGACTGTGAAGTAACAGCACATGACACAGGTTGTAGTGAAATGATTTTTATCCAGTTTTCCATTCTGGGGTATCCTATAATTACAGATATATTAGGCTTATTTTACAGAGATATTTAGATTTTATGGAAAATACTTTTCAGTGAGGCTTCGCTTCATAGCATTCTGCTACAGTCATTATGGAAATCTAGGCAAAAAAAATTATAGTCATCTGTGCCAAAGACTATTTAAATGTATTAAAAGTCAAGATTTATTTTATTATATTAAAGCAAAATAAAATGTATATTTTTTTAAAAGCTGCAGAGTACAAAAGTGTGCAACTCATTTTCTCTTCCTGTAGCAGAGTGTGGATGTTGAAAATCAGTTTCACCTTGTAAATTTACCATAAAGTTGTCAAGGGCTGTAAAACCTGTCAGCTGACTTGAGACCTAGTGAAACTGAGCTCACACATCTTGGGGACGCATCCAATGTGATGGCTGTTCCCCTTTTAATAATCTTTTGTTCAACTCCACAGTTCACTTTTAATTCTGGCTTTCTGGTAGTTAAATGGATTGCTTCTGCGTAACAGGAAGGCACACTCTTAGTGCCTTTAAATCTGACACTTCCAAATTGGTAAGAACGTTGTTTCTATGCAAATAATGAAATAAGCAAAACCCTGATGTACAAAATCCTTTGAGTATTTCTAGACTTTTTTCACCGCTGTGTCCTCTGCAAGCTGTACTGTTTCTGTAACCCACTTTCCTGTCCTATAGAACCTCAAGTAATTTTTTGCAACCTTAATTAAGATGAACTAATTGCTTTTCAGATATGACACATTTTTTTAAATGGGTGCCTTCTAATCATGAACATTATGCAAGTGTTTGTTTATTTTTAAATGAATAATAAATACGTAATCCCTACATACATTATGACTTGTTGGTTCAGCAAGATGTCTAATAATAAAATCCTTCTGCAAGTAAAATAAGATGAATATTGTACCTGTTTAAATTGCAGCTTGCTTCTTACTGTACCTTGGTTACAGAAATTTGGATGCTTAAACTTTGAGAGTTGAGGCAAAACTCCACTGTTGGTCTTACCCAAAGCTGGTGTAGGTGTAGGGTGAATTTACTCTGTGGGGCTCATTACCCAGCTGGGTGGCATTGGCTCAGTCTGCCTCCTGCACACCTCCTGTCTCTCCTCCCCTGCTGATGGACACTGGAGTCAAGATGCAGCTGGGTTCCTGTATTTGTCTTAACTTTAAATGGTATTTGAAGAAGCTTGTGTTTCTTTTCAGCCTTTGTGATCTACAAAGATGTTGTTAGATATGAATGTCCTGGCTGTATATTTTTGCTCTCAGAAAAATCTGCAGCAGGCTGGTTTTCTCAGGCTGTTCTCCCATCTAATTGTGTGGAGAGTTAATTTTGTTGTCCTGCCCTTGGTGAATTTTTGGGCTAGTTTCCCATCCATGTGATGTGCAGCAGTGTACAAAATAAGGTTTTTGACTGACTTTTGGTCTTCATAGAGAAATGACAGGGAGCCCTTTTTGAGCTGTTCTCTTTCCCAATTGGTAATCGTACCGTGTCGCAGTGTACATATACAAGTCTCTGACTTGTTAGAAAAGAGCCTCCGGGATGTATGGAATGGAACTGCGGAAGACTTTTGTTTGGTACTGCAATGAAAAATTAATTCAAGACATGGCAGCAGCTGCGGGTGACAATTTAGAGTTGCTGAATAAGTATTGTAATCAGCATTTATCACTGACATCACATGGGATTAAACACTCTGAGGTGATTGTTCTTGGGCGCAGCCTTGGGGAGGGTTATTACCATGACACAACTAGTTGTCATGGCAATGCGTGGAGAAGAGGGAGACTCTTCCTTCCTCTTTTGCATTCTGCACTACTCTGTTAAAGGGAAGCCTGACATCATTGGCAAAGCTGTCATCCTTTTTAAATGTAACACCAAATTCTACTATTCGTCCTTCACGTTGTGGCTGAAATCACAGCACTATGAGTTACACTTGTAGATCATCTTTTCCTGTTAAAACAGATGTCAGCTTCTGCTTTCTCGTGTTCGGTTGATTGTGTGGTGTGTTCTTGCTTCCCCCGAAGCTGGGGTTTTCTATAAGAACCAAGTTATCTCCCCATGTCTGTCAGCCAAGGTGAGAACAAGGTGTCACTGCTGTAAGGACACTCCTGTTCAGAGCTGCGAAGGAAAATGGGGTAATGCTGTCTTACAGGTTTCCCTGCCCGCTTTCCCTGTAACACTTCACCTTCGCACCCTAAAGAGTGATTAGTTAAAGTTAGAGGTGATACCAAAATAAAGAAAATCTGTGGGCAGTGATACAGTAAATTAGTCTCTCTGATTTATTAATGGATTTCATTATTTAGCTAAATTAATATTGCTAACACTTGGTTTCTGTGTGATTAACTGGGAGACACAGCCCTGCAGTTCTCTGTACTCACCTGGGTGAAACTCTAATACGGTGAGTGGATCTCTGCACAAACACTCAAATTACTGTTTTGGAGCCTAATTTATAATTAAAATTAGTTTTAGAAGTACATTATAAGCATCACTTAATGGTTTGCTTGATGCAGCTAATCCACTTTCTGTTTCATGTCATGAAATAATGAAAAGTCTTCATAAACCTTTCCCTGCTTGGGTCTTCTCAGAATATGATTCTACCAATGCTAATCGACTATTACATATATTTGTTCAGCCCACAAATACACCTGTGGGAGCTAAGAGTTTTTATTATTAAGTATAAATCAGACTCATAACTTTGTGAAATATTGTTTTTCTTCTTAGAAGAGTTGTTTGATTTTTTTGAAACTCGATAGCTCTTTGCTAGACATTTTAGAACGTAAGTTTCTGTAACTGTTGTTTTTATTAAAAAACACTATGCCAGGTCTGAACTCTCTTTCAACAAGGTTTTTTCTTCTTACAAGTGGAACGGTCCCAAGTTAGTTACTTAATGAAAGGATCTGCAACCTCAAACAGAATATTATGTATTTATTTTAGATATTTATTTCATGAATTTTGGTTGTGGAGCTTTTCTTAATATGGATTGGTTCTTTCTCACAGTTGCTGCAGCCCAAGCCATAGCAGAAGAAAGAAGAAGCCAAAGTGGTGTTAGCCCTATTGCAGTCCAGACCTCCATAAACATAAAGACAGCAACTAAACCAGGTATAATTATTGGTCATTGTTCTTAATGAACTACTGGGTTCACAAGGGAGAGTTGGTAGGGAATGAATAAAGCATCATTTAGAAAGCAGTTTGGTGCTCTTTCTTCAGGAGGCATCAGAGTATAAAGCACCTGGTAGATTCATTGAAGGTCTGGTTTTAATGACAGACTGGCTCTTGCCTCGCTCAAGAGTTCAGTTGGTGCAGTTACCTGTCTGTTCAGTGGGGCCTAACAACAGAGATGAATGATTGTTTGGTGCTCTGCTCAGGTTACCAGTTCACTTCTTGCTGAAATTCAAGTTCTTATACCTGTGAAGACTTAAGCAGCCTTGGTTCTGCTTAGCCTGCAAACAGCGCTTTGAATTTGTCATGATGGTTGACCCATCTGTTCTGAGATTGAGTCTTCCTAGATTTCTGTAATTCTTGATCATAGGAATTAATATGTGCAGGAATGAGGATCAGAGCTGAAATTGGAATAGGGGTATGTTCTCACATGTATGACTTCAGCTCAGGCTTTCTTTTGACTGTACGCATTTGGCCTTTTAATACTGTATCTGCTTTCTGCTGCCCCTGTTGAAAATAGTGGTTTGGTTGGTGTGTAGGAATGAGAAGGTGGAAACGGAGGGTATTCAGCTCCCTGTGTATTTTTCAGATGACATTTTTTAATCTATAGGGTGTGCAATGCTTTGGAGGTATGTGTATCTCTCAGGAAGTTCCATTATCCTTTTGATAGTAAAGACTTTTGACTTTTGAATTTGAATGTTCAGAATAACTGACAATTATGTGTCTTCAATTTTTCTTTTGACAGTGATAGATGGTTCCATTCTAAGAACAGAAGAAAGACAAAGACTGGCCAGGGAGCGTAGAGAAGAGCGGGAAAAGCAACATGGTATTGTCAGTTAAAATATAATTTCCTAAGATGTTCATGATAAAGGAATAATTTGCTTCTTGTTCAGTCACTTTTTTCAGCTTGCTGGGGAAAAGAGACAAGGTCTGCTCTTGGTCTTGCGTCAGTCACCATCTGTGAACCTGAATGGAGAAGTATTAGATTTGAGAGGAAAAATTTCCATTGATTTTTAGTTTCTTGAAGCTGTATGTCACTTCTGACCTTCCATTTCTTAGTGACCACCAAGCACATTTAGCCAGTTTCCTATTGAAAGCCTTAACAAAAACACTTCTGGAAGTAAAACTTTTAGCTTAGAAACTGCTTCCTGTAGCCCTGAAGACTGAGGTTTGGGGAACGTTGATTCGGAGAAAACCAGGAAAGATTTAACTAGCTGAATGGCTTGATGGCCTTGAACACCACTTCCCCTGTTTCCTAGCACACTGGAAGGGCTCCTGGATTGAAGTGCCAGCAGGGTACGCTTTATCTAAGCAGAGTCTGAGACCTAGAGAAGAGCATAAAACTCTTGCCCAGCTTTAAGCTGTTTGTGATGTGAATCAGTGCATTTATGTGCAGTGAGAGATGAAAGGGTTGCAGTGTGCCCTGCAGCCCTGGTTCTTGGTCTCCTTGTTATCCTGACGTGGAGAGAGGATAGGACGAGGATGCGTATAAATTCAGAAGTATTTTGGGGGCCTTATATGTAGATACTGCCCATGCATTGTTGGTGTAATTATCTGGTGTATCGGTTCATGTCATCTGTAGTCACAGAAAATATTTCCACTGTGTATTCAGCCACTAGCTTTTTGTCATAGGACTTGAAGTTCCTGTTAAGCTGCACACAGCTCTTCCTAAGTGGAGGCTGTGGAGGATAGTGACATAACTGTTTTGAACTTGGATGTGGTAACTGGCAGGTTTTCCCATCTCATCACTCAGTGTTTTAAAACTTTTCATTATATCTCGTTCTAAAAAAAAAAGAAAATCACAACATAGAAAATTCTGCCTTTTGATGCTCAACTTATTACTGACTTAAAAGACTTCACTGGTATGATGACAAGAAAAGTAGTTGCTTCACATAGGATATATGCATGTCCTGACATTCCTGTCTAGACAGTAAAGTCTAATGGCAGGAAAGGTTCTAATTTCAGCGTAAACCGGAGACAGAATTAAAGACTCCTCTGTTGTCCTGTGCAGTGTCATCCAGCTCTGCAAGCTAATCTTGCTGTATGCTTTAGCTTTAAGTGGTGATAATTGTGCTTGGTACTGTCTTGCCTGTAAGTTGCGTTGTAATATCAATGAATAGTTGAGTTTTATTTTAATTTCTTCTAAAAATTTACAGCTGCCAAAGAGACACAAATCCTTGAAAAGGAGAGAAAAGCAAAACTCCAGTATGAAAAACAGTTAGAAGAAAGGCAGAGAAAGCTGAAAGAACAGAAGCAGAAGGAGGAACAGCGAAGGGCAGCAGTAGAAGAAAAGAGAAAACAAAAAATAGAGGAGGAAAAGGTACTACACGTTAAAGAAACTCTTTCATTGTTTTCCTACATTACTGTGCTCTGAAGTGCAAAATAGAAAGTTATGGAAATGGGAAACGTATTAGAATGTGAACATTTTCCACATCTGCATAGTGGGCTGTAGAGACACATGTCCTCCTTCCCCGTCCCAGGCCTGGCTTTAGCGATACCCAAGGTACTCAGGACTTCAGGAGCTGTGGCTGCTGACTGCTCACTGGTTATCTTGCACATGAGCAAAAACCCCACCCCATGTTCCTGAATTTCTGGATCCCTTTCAGTGCACTCTAGATTCTGTTTGTAAATCAGGGTGGGTGACAGGTCTTGGACTTTTTTTAATTTCGTGTCTTGCTTCCCGGGAGCCCCACTGTGGCATAAGAGGCTCACATTCTTTCAGTTCTTCTGAACTGCAGTTGGTTACTCTATGTCAAACAGTTGATAATGTTACCTGTGGAGTTACCATTTGCTGCTTTAAACTGGGTATTGGCTGTTCTTGCTTGACTCTTTGCCTTTGCTTTGACTGCGCATGGAGCAGCAGAGTAGTAGTTGAGTTGTGGAGCTCGTTGCAAATTGATAGAAGCTGAAAGTAGAAATAAATACATGAAGTTATGCCATCCTTTTTGGAAAAGTCGGTTTGCAGATGTGATGCAAGTTCTCAAAGGGTTCATTTCCAGGGTGTCAGGAGTAAAGGCATAACATGCACATGTGCTTTCATAAACTAGTTGTAAGAACTTGCTGTGGGTCATTGATGAAGAGCCTGTAAGCCTGGCTGGCTGTTCCCTTGAAATCCAGCCAATGTTACGTTGTTCTGGCAATACCTCTTTTTTACCCCTTTGACTGGCAGTATTCTGCGCTGGTGGTTGGTTGTCTGTAGTCAGCTCCTGGGTGTGTTCAGATTGATATTCCATTTGAACTTCATGGAATAGCTTACATTGCTGGAGAAGAACCAGAAATGTTTGGGTGGGCCTTGACTGCAGTCAGTGCAGTATCATCTCTTTAAGCATCTACTTTAAGCAAAAAGCATCCCTTACACTTCAGGAGTTGTTACCCCTAAGCCTATAGTACATTTCTGCATGTAATTTTGAGGATGGTGGGTATGTTTTAAGTGGCCATCGGAGTGAATAATCAGGGAGGACAAGGACTAGCCAGTGAGTGTTTGGTTGGAGTTAACCTTGTCTTCTACATGGTCCCTGGAGGAAGATGACCTTGAACACATGGACTTCTACATGAAGAATTCAGCAGGTGGGAAAAACAGTGTGAGCTTGACCTGTAAACCTTGCTTTGAAGCAGAAAATGAAAACAGATCTTGACTTTGGTACTTTGACGTTAGAAAATAATCACTTTCAAAGAAGCTAAGCTACCTGAGGGAAGTGTTTGCCAGCAAAATACCATCTACAGTTGTAAATTTAGTAGATGAAAGTGCATAAAAAACCACAATCTCCAACATTCTTGTTTGGTACTTCAATCAAGTCTCATTTAGTTAATCATCTTCCTTAGATAAAGTAGAAGCACGATAGCAAACACTGTGGAAAAAAGTGGTTCTCTTTCTAAGAGTCTTGAAGACAACAAGTCATGCCTAGGATTGAGACACCTGGCTTCTCACAGATACTCAGTTTTTCTGTACAGCTGCACAACTTACTGTGTTGATGTCTTCAGCTGATAACTGATTTTCTGTTGTCTGTAAGTGAAGTCTATGACTTTAACTATGACTTTGAAGAATTGCCGCACTGCAAATACCTCCATGGAAATACCATCTGCAGATGACATAATGTCTGGGTACTTTGGCACCTTGGGGAAACTCTAGTTCAAGTTTCTTTAACAGAGAGGAAGCTAAGCTTTATGTTTCAAACAAAACTTTTAATTTTACCTTTTGTCAGTGAGTGGAATCCTTCCTCCCTTCCTTCCAAGTTTACTTTAGCTGTTTTACACTGCGACTTTTTCAGTTTGTGTTGTGAAATGGTGTTGAAAGAAGGTGAAAGTCTTGTGTCCTCAAGCGGGAGAAATGTTTGGATAATGAGTCCCCTTGGAGTCTTACAGCAATGTATCAGCAGTAAATACTGCTTCAGAAGATCACTTGGGATATGCCTGTTCCAGAAGAGAAATCTGTTGTTGACATACGTGTGGAAACCTGGCTGAGAAGAAACAGTCTAGCATGGTTATAGTTCATCTTTAAGCACAGGAGCTAAAGTTCCTCCATTGGCAGTTATTAGCCTTGGAGACAGAAGCAAAAGCTTCTTTCAGGCCTCTTTGTCCTGTCAGCAGTGGTTGCTGAGGTCCAGAGTTGATTGGTCTCTTGAATTTTTGCCTTTGTCTCTTGCTATTTCTAGTTTCATCATATCTCTGTTAATGCCAGTATCTGTTAAACTTGGGTCAGTGTTTATATAGTTCTCTGAAAATACAAATAACCTGATACTTGGTATTTTGTAATGAAGAATTATTATCACCTTTTAGAAATAACTTCAGAATATAAATAGTTCAAAGGGTAAGCAATTATTTTTGCTCAGTTTGGGGTTCATCCCTATTTAGAAAATAAGCAGTGCTGTTTAGTGAATAGGAAATCTGTTTGGTGGCTATTTTAAGTAAGAGTAGAATAGATTATCTGTGCTTTAGCTCAACCTAATCACATCTGCAGTGTTTTGAAACCATTAATTGCCCTTAACATTCTTTGCATAGTAGTTTTTGTAACAAAAGTTTGTTATCAGGCAGTATGGGTAAAACAGATTTTATATCATACTGGAGAAAAAAAAAAAATCTATATTTTGTCTTCTGACATAGCTGAGGTTTATACTTAGAAGCTTCATAAGAGATGTTGTTTGATGATAGGAGCGATATGAAGCAGTTATGCATCGAACCTTGGAACGGAATCAGCGACTGGAAACACGACAGAAGAGGTGGTCGTGGGGAGGTTCTGTAACTCCAGATTCAGAGAGCAAAACAGGTAAGTAGCACCTTTTCCAGCATGACTAAAATCACAGAACACGTGTGAACACTGGCGGGTGCAACACTGTTCATAGGGACCTGGGCATCCTTTCCTGTCTGGGATCTTAACAACAGGATCTATGGTAACTCCTGGGGAAAGAATCCTATCTGTACTTGCCCTGAAATGCTGCTCAGACTTAGAGCTATTTTTGACTTTGGTAAGAGCTAGTGAGAAGCCACATGGGAGATACACCACCTGGCAGCACCGCATTGCCAGTCCCCAACCATCAGATAAGGGAACTGTAATGTGTAATGTTAAAATAATTCTGAGTCCTTCAAATGCAGTACATGTAATGGTGTGCTAAGGCTGATGAGAAACAGAACAAAAACACCCAGCCTTGCTGTAATATTACATCTAAAATGTTTTAAACACAGCCTTAGAGTTACGGAATGCTGACTGAGTATTTGAACAACCAGTAATGGGTAAGGAGATGCAGTGGGCAGTGTCCAAGCTTCTCAGAGAATTGCTTCTATTCTAGATTAGGTGATGCATTTTAACACTCTTTAATGAGAGCTCAGATTGTTTCCTATTTCACATAATTACTGTTTCTCCTTGTATACACTTTGAAACAAAACCAGCAAATCAGGATTGCAGTAGAAGGGATCTTTTCATGCACTGCCTGAGTGGAAGACCCTGCCAATAAGTAATTTAACATAAGTTATTATTCAGGAGTAAAATAAAAGAAAAAGTGCTTCAATTCAGCCTGTCTTCTGGAGTGGTAGAATTGTTCTGAGTGTGTTTTAGTAGTGTCATCTTCTCTCAGCTTGAGTGTTGACTTTTAAGTGTTTATTTATAATGTGTGTGACAGTGCTTTGATACAAATTATCATATGATATCCAGCTTCCCCTTTTTTTGTTAACTTGTGTTGTTTGCTGTTTGACCTTGTGATTTAGCTTACAAACCTTCTTCTTCTACAGAACAGCAGACCACAGATGAAGGTGGAACTGGTGGTATTGATTTCTAAAATATTCTGTTGTTTTACACTCACTACTAACCTTTTAAACTTGAGTTCTCTTTTCTCTGAAGCTAAGGAAAACCATCTTGTTATAGATCTTTTCCTGGGTCGTGGCCAGCTGTGCAACAAATGTGATCCCTAAGTAGAAAGCAGCTTGCTACGTTTTTAACAATCCCTCGCAGCTAATTAAACTACAGCTTAAGTCATGGCATCCTGAGGGAATTCTCAGGGAAAGGATATGTGCATTTGGGTTTTTAAAGATGACTGGATACGACATGGAGGAGGAGAAGAGATTCTTAGTGGCATGTACTTGAATATAAATGAGTTCAACAGTCTAAGCATTTGGGTGTTTGAAGGGCAATTTCAAACCCTTTCATTGTTTCCTAATTTGCATAAAGTACATGGTAGGGCTTGGTTTGTCTTCTTTTTGCTTTGTTTTACCAGCAATTGGAGTAACATTTGCCAAATCAAATGATATTTTGCTGAAACTTTCTGAAACAGAATGGGTCCATTGTGTAGTTTGATACTTTTTCCATGAAGGGTTTTGCAAAATCAACATAATCTAAACATAATTCTGTATATTAAATGTGTTGTCATTGGCTGTCTGGCACTTGGCAGTGCACAGACTGAGCCATTCATAGAATCACTTTGGATCATTGATACATTTGTCAAGGCTGTATGTTTAATAAGCAAAATTATTTCTTGTGGCTAGTTTAAGATGATTGCTCTCAGCTGAGACCCAGCTAATTCTGAACTCTGGGAGCCTGTGCATGCTCCAGCGTTACTAATACAATACAGCTGCCTTAAAGCTGACAATAGGAGACGTGAAAGTGCAATGAAAGTCTGACCAAGTGTGATTTAACTACTGTGGCTAATTCTGGCAGCACAGCAGAGCATGTGTATTTTAGTTAATGTTTCTTCCCTTTCTCTGCACAACATGAACGCCTAATTTTCTCCAAAATGAGCAGTTTGACTGGATTGCTTTACCTGTTTAACATGTGTTCCTTGGGTACCTGTATAAATCCAGTTACTGTATTCCATGTTACCAAATGTCATTTAACCTTGTATCCAGGAAATCACATTTGCCTTACATGTTTAGGAAAACACTGGGGGTTTTTCTCCTTTTTTTTCTACCTTATCTAATTTTAAGGCTAAACTTTATAACAAACATAAAATAACCTTCTTTGCTCTCTCCTAATTTATGAGAGTAAATGAGTCTTGTCTGTCCTTTTGATTGTAGAAGAAGATGTTTAATGCTGCTGAAGCACATTAAAAATTAAGTGTCTTCCAACAAACATACTCCTCATATAATAAGATGTGCTTAAGCTGTACCTTATGCCTCATAAAGTAACAAGAGGAGGAGCAGATAATTTCAGCTACAGGAGATGAATTGGGATAACTTCGCACCAATTTTGAAATACCGGTTGTGGAGACAAATATGGACATGTGCAGTGTCTGACTAAGACTCTTGGGTTTATGCTTCTCATATATATTCCTGTTTCAGGATCATTCTCAGCTTTTTACCTTTCTGGGAGCTACTCGCTTAATTGTTATTTAAAATCTACCCAAACCATGTAGGATGTCTGAAGTCCAGCTGGCTTTCAAAAAATCCATATCTGGTCCCTTTCACCTTATATTTGCATAATTGCAGGAAAGACAAAAATGACCTTTTCTTTAGTTTGAAAAACGACATCATATGAGCTCCACTACGTTACATGATGGTGGCTGAGTAGTGTACCTTGTCTAACAGCATGTCTAGAGCAAGTTTCCAATATCAGATTTGGGATTAAAGGCTCCATTTCTTAAAATGAAAACTATTGGAGGAACATATTTCAAAATTTACATTATTTTGGGACTAAAGGCTTTATTGTCTGTTATATTGCTGTGCAAAAAAATTACAGAATCGGGCATGTTCTTCCATGAACTGGCTGTCAACAGCAATGTTTAGGCCCATTTACTGGTAAAGCAGTGTTTGTGGGTGATAGAGGGGGGTGCTCTGGGAAGTTGAACCGCAGGTATTGTACATTGCACCAACCATTCTGTACTATGTACAGAAAGGGATTCATTGAGACTGCACCAAATACTCACTGATGGCCTGAAATTTAAAAATCGGTGAAGGCCCCAGAGTCAAATATTACATTAAAGACATGGCTTTAATGTCAGTGCCAGGATGAAACGTGGGTTATGGGTCTGCCTAGAGAAGCGGCAAGACGGGGTAATAAAGCATCCTTGACGACAGAGCCCTTGTACATGAGGGAGGTTTAGTGATAACTGCTAAGCAAAACTAGAAGTTCAGGTGCATCTGTAGAGGAGACGTGCTATTAGAATAGAAATTGGGCTGCCAGAGTCTTTCAGTTCTAAAGAAAGAGCTTCCTTGTCCTAGTAGAAGCTTGGAAGGAAGGGAGAGATGGATAATCTTATTTTATTTAGCCTAATTTTATCTGACCTCAGAAAGGCAGTGCTGCAGCACCCTCTCTCAGTGAAACTCAGTGAGAAGCTAGGGTTGAGAGCTGCTCTTAAAACGATTTTCTTAAGATAATGTGTTTCCCAGCTCCTTACGCAGTTGCCAGCCTTGCTACATGGCAGTCGGATGCTTTCTTTGCCTTTGCTGCTACAGTTTGCTTTACCCCTTCCATTAAAAAAAATACAGATGTTTGGTGTCACGTGGCATTTGTGCTATGTGCCTCTTCCATTTCAAATCCCTTGATATAAGTATTCTAACTTTCCCCCAAAAATACAAAGGGTATTTGAGGTATTTTTTCAAGAAGTATTCTACATCAGCAGACTAACTTACCCGAGAATATCCTGTCTGTCTTCTAATGGGTTTTTCCCTGCTGAATTGTCCACAGCTTTAAAGTTTACAGAGGCTGCCCTGTGGGTGAGGTAGGGAAAAAGTTGAGGCCTTCTGATCACGTGTTTGCAAATGTATTGATCAAAAAAGCATTCACTTCTTAAGACCTTAATTAATACAAACTAAAATTTTCTGGAGGCAGAAAACTCAAATATCTGTATGAATACCCTTTACCAATTAGATTTTTTTCTGTCAAGGCAACAATTGAGATATTAGCTCATGCCCTCACCACTCCTCTCTGTTCCCCTGAATAAATAGAGACTGATTTTCTTTTTTTGTCGGAACAGTCATATTTAGCCTGTACTTTTTTTCTTTTGAGTGTTCTAGAAGTTTCATCCCTTGTCTCTTTACTAAATAGCACAGCCCACCTCCAGACCTTGTAAATTTGCTGGGAAATAATTTCTTTTTTCAGTGTAATTTTTCTTAAGGCAGGGTTTAATATTTTGCCCTCTGGGTCTCACTAGGTGGTAGACCAAATCTCAGATTTCATGCAAGTGCTGAAGTCGTAATGTGATCCAAGAGAAATTCGAATGAAGCATCGCTATGGGGAGCCAGGCTTTCTTTTAAAGAGCAGACGCTAGAGGGTAGTCTTTGCCTTTGAACACACCCAAATGCATGAATTATGAGTTTCCTGATTTTCATATATAAAACCTCTGAAGGCTGTTTCAGTTACCCTAGTACTCAGGCTTCATTCATAAAATGCCCCTTTTTTTTTAATTATTATGTTGGGAAAATACCCACCAAGCTCAGATCTTCGTTTCTTAACTAGTTTCAGTAGATCCTCATTTCTCCCTTGTATCCCATGGGCACTTTGCTTTTGCACTGTGACCAGAACTTGCCACTTCTGTAGCTTCGGCTCCACAATCTGGTTTTCACTTGACAAGGTTTTGCAGGGGAGCCTGGGTTGGGTACACGTGTTAAAAGTACGGTGCAGAGGCAGGGCAAGTGCTTTATGTCCTGGCTCTTGCTATAAGGAGCTGCTATAGTGTGCTGGCTAAAGGGAAAAGATGCTGCCTTTGTGGTGAGTAGTGCTGCGTTTTTCTTTGGTACTTACGCACTAATGAGTTCACGTTAATCATCTTTGCTGTCCAATGTGCCAGCAAAATTGATTACTTGTGTTTGATGTGTTGAATTTCTTGTGCTTGGGATGCTAGTCTGCACTAGTTTGTGTGCATCACTGTTTTCTGCTTATTCTGTAGAACAGGTACATGCTTGTCCAAGGCTTTCACACTCTGGAGCAGTGTTCATCCTGAAAGTACATTATCTGAAATTTAAAAGCGGGTATTTATCTGGCTTTTAGTAAACCTGAAATTTTGCCATGTGAGATGTGATTTTGTGTGTGTGTGTGTGTGTCTGTATACATACACAGAAAGAATAATTAATGCCTCTTGTGGCTTTTTTAGAAGAATTGCAACATGATAGGAAACATGAACTTAAGGAGTAGTTTTAGAGAAAAATTGTAAATTTCTCAAATATTTACAGCAACTCTTGGGAAGTCATCAGAAATAGGAATGTTTTCTTGCCTTTCCTCGGGACTTGCTTTTATACCTCCAAAACCATTTGGTTTTGGTGTTTTTGTTAACTAGTGATTGAAAAGCTGTTTGACGTGTTTATGTGGAAGGAACAAAGAAAGAAATTATTGGTTTTCAGGTTTTGTTGTTACTTTCTCTGTCTTACCAGTCTGGTAACAACACACAGCCTCAATAGCTTTTGTCTTTACATGTTAGGAGCAGAGGGTTTGCAAATCACTTGTTTGCATATATATGCAGAAAATCTTGGTATGACTCCACTAAACTAAATGCTTTTTCTGTGCGTGTTACAGCTGGTGCTAATTGTATCAAATCTGTTCAAAGGAAAAAAAAAAATAATTCCTGTTTCTCGTTAAGCAAACCTGGAAAGAGCTTTCAGGATGCAATACTTCCAAAGTGAGCTCACCACAGTGTGTGAAAGGTTCTTCCTTGGGTGTGAAGACCAATTCTAAAGTAAGCACCTCTTTACGCAGCCAGCAAGCGGTCCACCTCCACAGCAAACCTCAAACAGACAGAAGCTGTCATGAATAAACGGCTGTCATCATCTGCAGCACTGTTAAATGCTTCCGATCGAAGTAAGTGTTTGTGTGTCGTGCTGGTAGCAGGTGTCCTGCTATTTGGGGAGGAGACAGGAGGTGTAATGATACTCCTCTTCCTCCCTTGCTGTGTAACTCGCTTCATATTTTGATCTCAAATGCATTTCATGCAATTTGTTAATCCAGCTTGACTGTTCAGGGCTTTGACCCAGTTGATGTGATCTCTGTTAGAGGAGAAGAGTAACGGTAAAAATTGCTGGTTTTTTATTTTTTATTTCTGTAATTGTTTTACTAAAGTCAAATCTTGGTGAATGATTGATTCACAAATCATTTCACATTATCTTTATGGGTTTGCATGCCTTAAATCACACCCTAAAATTTCAGCAAAATAGAAATAGCACAAAAATTAAGTTTGCCTTGTTCTGTTAGACAGCTTCAGCCATTTGATTGCCTGTGGGAAGGAAAAATCAATTGAATTTTGACATCTTTCTGTTGTGCCAGTCCTGTACTCTATAGACACCCACTTTTTTTTTAATATTAGAATTCTGCTTTAACAAAATAGAGAAGGATGCATTAAAAACCCTGATACCTGTGGGAGTTTTTTGGGTGGGAAGAGATTGTTTTGGTTTGACTTGGAGTTCTAGCATGATTGTATCCATAACATGCAGCTCTGACACCGTTTCCTAGCCCAATAAATTAGTGTAGTCTTGATATTGGTAACTGTTAGTGTACCCCACTGCTTGCCAGCATTCTGGGTTACTTACTGTGCCAATGACTAGCAAGGAATGGAAATGGCCTGTAAGTCAACTATTTCTTTAATTTCATTTTTTTAAGGGATTCTGAGAGTATGTGCACTCTAGAGATCATATACCAATTTCTCTGGCTTCCAGTCTCATTTTGAATTGCAACTTTGGGGTGGATGAAACTCCTGACTGCAACGTGTCCCGTTTAAAATGTGCACTATGCAACTAGTAGTAACAGGGATGTAGAGAATGAGATAGATCTCTGGTAAACCTGTAACCTGTACATGTGAGTCTTCTGTCTCCTCCCTTCTGCCCCATCCAGATATGTTTTGTAAATCATGGCAAATAGCCTTCTCCAAAAAAAAAAAATTATGAAACACAAGACATTGTCCTAATCTAGTTGTTAAGAAAAGTAAAAATCATTTGCATATGTATCAGCTTGTTTTAGCCTGAGGTTTACTTCTGGGGAATCTTTCCAGTGTTTCATAGGAGCCTTCTTGTATCCCAAATGGGTTTTTTTCCCCAAATGATGAAAAGCATTAGTAAGCTAAGAGCTGTTTAATACGAAAACAAGTTCAGCTAGGTCTATGCTGCAGTTTCTGTCAATCTGCAACCTTTGATCAAATGATCTGTGCTAGAAGAATCCCTAACATGGACACAGCTAAGAGTGATTTTGCTGGTTCACATTAGAAGGTGATGCAGCAGAAAAACTTGTACTCATACACTGTATGCTTGGTTGGGAATCAGTGAATATATCTGTCCTGGCATAGCTGCAGGGGCTTGTGATTTAAAATTATATTTAGATATAATGTGTCTGTAGGGTTCAGCTCTGAGTCAGAAACAGGGCTGTAAAGTACAAATTAAACTGCTAACAAGGGAAATCACTAATTATCAAGTAATTTGGATTGCTTTCAAACTTGCTGTCATACCTTGAAATCCTTTGTGAATCCTCATTCACTTTTGAGGAAAAATTCTCAGCTGGCCTGAAATACAAGGTATTTGGTCAGGACTGCAACTGATCCACATGGTCAGGATGTGGGGGTCGACTGACTGACTGGTTTAGATCTCCACAGCAAGTTCGAGCGATTCTGTGCTCTTGATCTGGCACTCAAGAAGAAATGGCTGTTTGGTAAAAGATGGCTAAATTCAGACCAGACAAAATAGTTACAGAATTAACCAGATTGCTTCTGCCATGTGTATATGCGTGGGAGGAGCAGAATGCCGAACTAAGAGGAAGATGCTCGTCCCTGGATCAGTGGAGTATTTCATCAGCTGCATTCAGTGTTAATTTCAAATTGCTCTTACTCGTAGAGAATGGCCTTTTTAATTGTTTATTTATTTTAAAAGGCATATGAGGATGGCTTCGGTAGGTCAAACGAGAAGTCTGAGACTGTCATCCTGCTGTTATGAGCAGTAATATACAGGAATATAAGAAACAATGCTTTATATAGAGTAATTCTTCCCTGATCTAGCGTTTCTGCTTCTGAAGGATTTGTACTGTAAAGACTTAATTACTCTTGTGGATCTTAGGGAAGTGGGGCAGGTGTTGGAGGGGACTTCTAGGCTTTTCAACGTAATTAATCCATGCGCTTTCACTTCCAGGTACCACAAAGAGAAGTGCCTCATTAAACAGACTGCATAACAAAGTTCCTCTGCATTCTCAGCAGTCAGCACTCAAAGGTTCACAGGTGGAACAGAAAGGTGCTAGAAATGAGTTTGTTTTGAGAATTGGGAGGCAGTAAATGGGATATTTTAAGTTAACTTTAAACCATGTCCCAGTTTCATTCTAAATGTTTTTACTCAGGCTTTCATTGCTGTACACTGTGGCGTAAGTCTCGGTATGCGCTTTGCAGTGCCAGATGTTGGGTAACTGTGTCTATAAACCAGCCTCATTCCTCTGGAAAGTGGAAGGATGGGGGAGAGTAGACAAATGGTAGCCAAAGCATGTAGCTCATGAGGAAATAGTGCTTCATAATGAGATGGGTGGTTTTAGCTGATCAGCAAAAGCAAAGCATGAGAATGGCAGTTTAGAAAATCATGTATATATATATATATTGTTGAAAATAATCTTCCTTACGCTTGGTCTCTAGGAGGAACAGAAAAGAAGAGGAGCACATCTTTGAATAGAATGAGTAGTAATCCCCAATCCTCTCCAGAACTAGAAAAAGTGAAAAAGGAAGAAAAACCAGGTGGTTGTTTAATAGAGCTGAATATCTCTTTTTAAAGCCACTCGTAGTAAAGTTGGGATAGGCTGATGTTCTCTAGTTTCCTTGGTTTTTACATTTTTAGGACTTTTTAATGGCTTTTTAGTTACCTAGTGGTAAAGATAAAATTGTAAATGGTAAAGGTTAAATTTCACTCTTTGGACAAGTCCTCTAAGAAGGACTTTCTTAATTGATGCTGTAAGTAGATAGCAAAATGTGTCTCTGCTTAAGACAGACTTACTTGAAAGCTGGTAGGTTTAAATGTAAGATAGAATATAAATGTCACTGATATATTACTTTCTTTGTTAAATCTTGCTTTTTCAGCTGTCTTTCATTACTCAGGTTAAAAGCAACTTCTCTGTTCCTGCTGCTGGCCTAAACTTTGTGCATGCAAATGAAAGAGGAAAGCTGGTCTCACTTCAGACTCTTCTGGTCTGTGTATTCCCTCTAGGTTACAAATGCCTCTCTCCTAGGAACTCTTCCTAAAGCTGAAGACTAGCAACTTTTCTAACATGTTTTTTCCTTTGAGTTAACAATTCTCAAAATTCCCTTTTTAGCAGCTATTGCCAGCAGTGGAAATGATATTCTGCTTCAGAATCTTTCCTGTATGGGAGGGTGGTGGATGCTGTCCTTGTGAATTTGTATGTGCAAATGATGCCTGACAATAAACATTTGCTCTGACTTGCAAGTCTTCTGTTAATTATGTCAGAACAGCCTTTCCTGCAATTTAGGGAATACAACTCTCAGGAGCTGGGTCAAACTTTTCGTACTTTGCCTGACTTCGGCATTCATCCCTGTTGTCTGCATGCCAGTCTTTGCACATAAAAATGATAAGTATTAAGCAAGCCAAGGACAAGAAGTGCAGCATAAGAGATTGCAGTGTTTAACCCTTCTATGCTTTTAGTTTGGATTTCCCTCTCCATGACTTCTGTATTTTTCTTCCAAAACTGTTATGATTTACAACAGTGCTCACAAACTGCCTTTTCTTTGTACTGCTTGTCTTTTTCATTATATGATTTCATGTTGAATCCTTTTTGATTTGTTCCCATCATTTAGCTCGTCGCTCCCAGCTCAGTCCTCTGGACAGTAGTGTAATCAGTCGCCTCCTCGCCCCCACACAGGCCTCCTTAGCTAGGAGTAAAAGTGCTGCTACATTATCGGCTGATGGACAAGATCCCTCAGGTAACAGGAGGGCAGCAAAGCCTGAAAGTTTTGTGCAGTTGCTCTTCAAGCAGGAAATTACATGATAGTTGCTTACTGTTCTACTCCTGAGTATGAATCAGACAGTTAATATATGGTTATGTGTAACATCACTTACCTGGTACTTTCTTTGGTCAGTAGTAACCAATTCATATGCTATGTTGCATGTTTACTTTACAAAACCACACTGGCTTCTAAACTGCGGTGCCAGTTTACTTGCTCTGCAGAGAACCAGATGCTGGTGTTCATTTTGGGTTTTGTTTGTGTTTTTGTTTTAACTGACAGACCTGCAGTTGGGTGTACCCTCAAATGAATCTGAGACATACTGGTCCAGTGTTAGGAAATGAAAGGGAAAAAACCCAAACAAACACATGATTTCAAAGGAGGCCAAAAGGAGTGAGTGCAAAACCTACATTTGTTTAGGAGGAGAAACTCTTGTAGGAACATGACAGAGAGGTTCTCTGAAGCGCAGGGAGCCCTGAGCTGGCTTCACTCAGGCTGAGTGTAGTAGAGGCATTCTAGAAGGAGAAGATGTTGTAGAGAATCCCTGGCTGGCTCAAGCAAGTTCATATTGGTCCAGACTGAGCAGATAAGCCCATGCTGTTGCTCAACTTAATACTAGCACATCATGGGCAACCTTAGCTGCATCCCTCGTGTCTTACAATGTTACTTGTTATAAGAATGCCCCAGTAAATGCATATCTGGAACCAATGTGGAGTCCTTTCTCCTCTCTTACCTTACACCTTGTGTTCCCAGTTTTGCTTATTTCCTCTTAAGTATGTTCTTCCATCTTTATTTTTTACCTTATGCCACTTAACTTGGTCCTTGTTGGTAACGGTGACATTTCTACGCTGCTCCCCTTGCGTAATAATCAGTTTTTTACTTTTTTGGTTTGTAGTCCATGGTCATATTTTTGCACACCTATCTATGTGCCACTTTTATTTTACCATGAGTATTTCATCATGTCATGTGGGGAAATGCCATCTTTTTCACGGCTACTGACAGCATGTGACCTATTTATTGTTGCTGAAATAAAGATAACTTTTACATTTTTATCAGTTTACTTAAGGGTACTTTCTTCATTTCAGTAGAAAAGTACCTGTGCTTTAGCACAAACAGAATGCAGTTCTCCTTGCACAAATGCTGTAAATATAAAAATAAAATGTATTTTCCATGAAGTTACAAAATTAAGTGCTGGCATCTGTCACAATTTATTCAGAACTATAGAAAAATCTAATACCTAGTTTCAGAAGTAGATTTTTACAGCGATGTATGCTTATCCATCTGTGATTATGTTAGTGAAAAAAATAGAAGATACAATTCCTTTCTCTGTGTGAAGAGATTGACACTTCAGATAGGAAGGGTATTTTAGCTGAACAGTTGATCTTTTTCTGTTGATATGTTTCTTTCACACCACGCATTTTGATTTGTTAATGTGGATAAAAGGCACATATATATAGTAATAAAGGGGTCAGAGAGGGAAAGTAGAATAAAGTAGTGTTGCACAAATGCTTACTTCACAAGAAAAGTTTGTAAAGTAAAGCTCAGGTTCCTAACGTAATGCTGCTTTATAATTACTCTTTGAAAATAAGGAGTACTTCCTCCTTGAGTACGGGGGAAACATGCTTAAAATTTGAACCTGTCTTGAAGACCTTGTAAAGAAAGATGCTAAGTCATTAAAACTGAAGTATTTTTGATTAGATGCAGCTAGACTAAAATTACACTGGTATATTGCAAATTTAGACAGTTTGGAAAAGCATTTTATTTTTATCTAATCCAGACTGCTGCTTTCAAAATGATTTTATTCTTGGTGCTGTTGCTTCCAATGTACTAATCGTGTGGTGGTGGTGTCTGTGTCCGTGACTCGTTGCAATGTGCACTGCCTGTGGTGTTGCTTTATATGGTTTCTAACACACACAATCTTTCTTTCTCTCTTTTTCCCTCTTTTTCTCCTGTTCTTATGCTGTGCACTTGGTTCTCGTTTTGTCTTGTCAAATTCCTAACTTTTATAGAATCTCACCTCTGTCCTCGTTCAGCTTCAGCCAGTTCCATCAATTCCCCAGTCCCAGCTCCTAAAGTGCCCGTGCGCAGTCGTAGCATCGACAGATTGAAGTCTTCTGTATCTTCATCTGATGCAAGTTCACCAGATTCAACCCAGGTTTGTTGAAGATCTGCAAGAATTAGGTTTGTACTGATCGGTGCAAGGGGGTTGGAACAACTCAGGGTGGGATCTTATTTCAGCAGTTTACTTGCTTATTGAAATGTTCAATAGCATTTGCTTCAGAAACACAGTATTGGAATCAAATTGGGATTTTATGGTCCTTGATCTCTCTGGTGTCTTAAAGGCATGCTGTTTGCTGCTTATGGTTCCCAGAGTTTAACTTAGGTAACATGTTGACTGGGTTTGCATTTTGGAACATAAAGGAAGTGTAAGGTACATCTTGTTCAGAAGATATATGTTTGTTGCTGTAGCAGCTCCTCTGTAAAGTATTCTAGAGAGTGAGCATTATTTTGTTTTATGTATCTTCTTAGAAATCAGAAACAGAAAAACCATCCCCAGGTTCTCGTTTAAGACGCCCTCCCTCACCGTCTGTGTCTGCCCGTAGAAGATCACCTTCTCCTGCTGACTTGGTGAAGCGTCCTCCATCACCTTCTGCAGTTAGGTATGTGTCCATGTTAAATAACCTTTTATATTCAGGAGAAAATGAAGGCTGTTTCCTGCTGTGCAGTTGGCATTTGGATGACCTGCGCTATCCCATGTTTATACACCTAAGGACTTCACTTTTGATCCAATTTCTCTTCCACAGTAGGGATGCTGCCCTTATTTGAACCTTTGTCTCTTCTGTGCAGACAAAATACACCCTGGTTTTCTGAACAGTTTGTGCACTAAAACCACCAGGGAGGTGCCAGCTTCTGAATAAGTCAATCTGCCTATATATTTGTGGGAAGTTTCTTGGATTGGAATCACAGGGTTCACCCTTGATGTGGAGTAAATGGAGGTCTGGGCTAGCAGACCTGTTTCAATGTTAGCCCACAGGTAGCGAGTCCAGGTATTTTGGAATCCTGTATTGTGAGTTTTCTGAGGAGGGCACCAGTAGTTTGTGTGTGGAATTCTTAAAAGCGAGGTACATAACGTAAACTAACCGAAGCAGTCTGCTGTCCTAGCCGCATGTTGGAGGTTCTCAGTGTTAGCTCTGAAAAATATTATTTATTTCAACAGACAAAAGACTCGCCCACCTTCGCCTAGTGTGTCGAAACAAAGGCCACCATCTCCTACTCCAGTCTCTAAACCAGCACCCATCCAACGTCCACCTCTCACGCCAGGTGTTATAAACATTACCAAAAAGAAAACAGAAGCAGAGAGCAAACCAAAGGATAAGAGCACAGAAGGAACAGGGCAAGAACAGGGTGCTTCACCAGCCTCTGACAGGGATGCGGTAGCAGCTAGCACAAAGACCAAAGAAGGTGAGTGTTTCTCAGTGACTGACACACTCTTATGCAAGACATCTCCAGTGTGTGCTAGGACTGGTGAAATAATTTCGTCCATGAGGCAGACCACTGGAGTGTAGGACACTTTAAGGTGGAATCTGTTCATTGCTGGTATAATTTTATGTGGTGTGACTTTTGGGTATGGATTTTAGTCCAGGAGTTGGTTTATTTGACTTAGAGATTTAAGTCCAGAGCTTTCATTGATATTGTTTGCACTGTAGTTTCAAGAAAAGCAAAAATCCTGTTTATCTTTGGGACTTCAGACACAGTAGTTGAGAGATCTCCTAGCTTAGGTTTGCAAAGTCAGTAGGTAAACTGTGCAAAGGTCTTTTGGTTCAGTTGGTAGTTCTCAAAATTGCTTTTGCAGAGACCAGGCATAATCATTGCTGCCTCAGGAAAAAGTGGTCGGTTCATAAGTCACACTGAAAAATTACTTTGGTAGATTAAGGAGAGCCATACACTGGATAAGCAATTACTCTCCTAGTCCTCTTTGTCGTGCCAAGTAAGCACAGCCTCTGTCCCTCTTACCAGAAGAATGCTGTCTGCCATCTCCAGAGCTGAATCTGAGAGAGCCTTCTGATGCGGTCTGGCAGGCACTTCTCTGTGGAGAAGGGCTTAGGGGAGATTTAGCAGGAAAAGAAGGCATCTCTGGAGTTTAAATGACAGCCAGTGGGCAGTACTGAGGGTGAGAATCCTTCAGACACAAGGTAAATGGGGACATACACTTGCTGCACGTTACTGCATGTACAGGTCCTGTTGTGCATTCCTCAGCTGCTGCAGCTGTCTATGATTTCCGAGGCTCTGCCTGACACTACTCAGCGTTGGATGTGAAGTAGTGTTAGATGGCTGAAGAACTCACTTATGGTGCAGCTCTTTGAGCATATATTCCTGTAGAAGGAAGCCTGGATGTCGTAGTCAAATGTGGATGTTTTTATGAAGTTGCACATCCGTTGTCAGTGTCACATCACTCATCTTTGCAGGCCGAATGTCTATCCCTTGATGTGCTGTATTACTGTGATAAATATCCTGCATGCCTCAGAAGGGACGTAAATGCTTTAATCAATGTCATTGGTTGGTCAAATCATCCATAACAACCGTGTCCTATTTCTGTATCTTCCAGTTTTTCTGGAAGAAAAACTCCTGTTCCTTGGATGCCCCACCTGTCTCCTCTCCACACTATACTTCTGAACTTATTAACCCAGTTTTTCTGTTTCCATTTTAGTTTATTTTTAATGTCGATGTTAGTTGTCTTTGGAGTGGATCATAATGGTTGTGGGCGGAGCTCTTTGACACATACAAGATAAGGAAATAGTGGCCATGTGCATCAACCTAGAGATATTTCATTTATCTCTTTTAATGTTGTGGTACACGTACATGTCTGTTCACCCTGTGGGTTGGTGCAATACCATATTCCAGACAGGCTCTGAAGTCAGAACATACCAGTGAATGGCATGTGGCAAATTAATCTCTAGGGCTTGTAGGTTCAACCTCATTTCAGCTTTGTGAACTTGTATCTTCATACCATCTCTTCTCCTTCAAATGAAACTTGATTGCCTGTTACTGACAGACAGCAATCAAGTTTTTGTCTTGTTTTTTGTGTCTTACTGCTAAAATAACTGTTCTGCAGTAAAACACTTTCTATTTTTTCAGTGACTTGGAGCAGTTGTCATTTCTGGCAGCAGCCTTTCACAGCTTCTCTGAGAGTTAAAAGGCTTGTTTCAACTTAAAGCGTAAGAAATGCTTCTTCATGAGCTCTCACCTTATGCATGATGATAGGTAATAATCTATCGTGGAGCCTCACTTTTTTGTATCTGGGTACCGAAGGCTTGGGAGTATGATTCCTAGATTGTGAAAAAATTACCTGCCTTGAAATGTGTTGGAATCTTCCCTCCATCTCCAGAACTGCAACACAAGCATGTTTGTGTTCTTGCTGTCAAACTGGAAAACAACAGTCCAGTAAAGAACTGACACCAGCTTCTCCTCACATGACAGATCTGTGTAATATTCTTCTCTATCTTCTAAAAAAGAATTACAGATTAATAGGAGAAAAGGAGGAGGTTCAACTTCCACCTCTTCACAAGTTGCAGATCTTCTGCATCCTTCCTACCAAATATTGCTGAAGAGGAGCTGCCTAAAGGCAGTCCTTATTCCTAACAGCTGCAAGTGTCTTAACAGTGCCTCTTCGCTCTTAAACCACAGGCTGGAGTTATGTAGGGCCAACAGTCGGTCCTGTAGAGGCATTTTACAGTTGTTCTGAGGTGTTTCTCCTGCCTGTTTCCCTCTTTTCCCTTCCATCATGAAGAGGTCCTTTGAAAAAAAGACAGCTCTTATCAGGAATGGCAGTGGGAGTACAAGGAAAATGAAGCTGAGTATAACACACAGGAAGAATCTTCTTAAGAAGATCATGTTGGGAAGTCCATGTCCTGCCCTATGCAAACAGACTGCACAGGGGGTGCATGGACATGAAAGCACTGTTGAAGTAACTATATGAAAAACATTAATAAAACTTCGAAAGTGAAATGCAGTGGGACTGCATCTCATAGACTTGAGATCTCCTGTAACCTAAAAGCTTAAAACCTTTAGAGTTCTTGCTGAGAATAAAGTTATCTTACTTAGGTTCAGTTTTGGGGGGGGAAGTTGGGAATAGGTTAAACCTGACATTAAATGTCAACCAATTTTGATACGACCAGAATTCCAATAGTGTTAAAGTAGGACTGCTGTGCTGGTTGCTGTGCAAGTGCATAAGAGAAGGTGCCTTCTGCTGTAAAAAGTGACTAGCCTAAACTGGCAAGACACTCAAAGTGGTCAAGGAGAAAAGAGGCATTTTGATTTCTTTCATCATGGTTGTATACTGGCAACAGTAAATGAAACCTCTTGCCTTTTCTTTAAATAATACTAAAACAAAAAGTTGCAGAATATAGGGAGAAAAACAGTACATGCAAGTCTCAAGTAGGCAGATTCTGCTAATGGTTCTCTGAGTTTAAGTTAGGAAGTGTCGTGGCTGATTCTTACTTGTACCAACATGACACATTTTTTCCCAAATAGGAAGCAGTGTGTGTCCTGGGGAGATGCTTCTTTTTCAGTGTTGGATATACCTAAATTTTAGAAAACTTCTCTGTGACTGCACTCATAGAACTGCGGGAACAATTTTCATGTGCAGAACGCTGCCCTGGGTGTGTTCTGTATAATTCTGCCCTACAGCTGCAGGCAGTGATTACGTGTCCGTGGGGCTTAAGCAGCTTTTCAGGTATTAAAGTTCCTAATGATGGCATTGTGTGTTAAATGATTCGTCTTTAGGTCGGAAGCAAAATAACTCATGAAACCCTGATGTCACTGTTCATTAAAACTACCTTGGTTTGAAGGCTTTATAGATGCTAAGCAAACATATATGTGCTGATTTATGAAATGTTAAAAAGAAGAGAGACAGGTCCTCACTTACAGTATGATGCCATTGCTGTAGTGACACCAGAGCTCATTCTCTGACTATTCAGATGATCAGTTCTTCAGCCACTATCAAACTAATATTTCTAGAGAGTGGGAATAACTGATAAAAATCAGAGTTCTCTCAATGTATATTGAGAGCAACTGGATGGCAAGGGTGGTTTTTTCTCTACTGTTAATTTATAATTCATATAAATAAAATATTTATATATAAAATTCATAATATATAATTTATAATATCTCTGACCATAACACCAGGCAGGACATGAAGAAACATAAACTGCAGGACTGTATAAATATCTCCTAACCTGGTAGCTGGAGCTGTTTTGATCTTCCTGAAAATTGGGAATGGATTTGTTGCTCAAATGTGTAGAAATATGGTATTACTGGAGTCATTAGTATGTGCCTTCAGGGGCAACTGACATGGTGATTATTTGCACTGTAAAATACTCCATAAATATAAAGGCACGAATGTTAAATGTTCTGAGCAAGAGAAATAAAAAATATTTCTTCTATATGGTCACATGTGTTCGGTTTTATTAGAAGGACGTTTAAGTGTATTTCCGAAAGCAGTATTTTTTTGTTTTCTTTTTAGTGTGGTAGACTAAGCATGTCTTTTTAGAAACATGTTTTTAAGTACTATGGTAATCAGAGAATATCTTTAACCGTATTGTCTGGACTATGGCTGATCAGTGTAGTTGAAATGAGCTGTTCTTATTTCAATGTCAGTGACACGCTGTGGCTCTGCATCTCTTTAGGACTCCCCTTTGACTCTTGTGGGCCTTTAGACACAGGGTATACTTGCTGGGTGATGAGCACTGATCAAAGAGATGGTGGGTCAGTTGGCCAGAAGAAAAATCTCATCTCACAGTGATAGCATCTTTCTTAATTTTAAGTTACTGGGGCTTTTTAACAGCAGTTTCTTTTAACGTTTGCAGAATCAGGTAGCAAAACAGTAGCAGGGACCACCACAGCTGAAGAAGCTGCTAAAATCCTGGCAGAGAAACGACGTCTAGCACGGGAGCAAAGAGAGCGTGAAGACCAAGAAAGAATTCAGAGACAGGAAGAGGAAAGGTAACAATTTGGGAGAAGGAAGGGATGCTTTCAGTGGTGGGATGTGGTTGGAACACTTCAGCTGTCTGTTTCCTAAGCATTAAAGATCCTGAAAATCCATTACCATTAGAGATGGGGCAGGCTGCGGTGTATCTCATTAACCCGTGTCTCTGTGTTTATGTAATGCATGGTCCCTGTGCAAATCACTGCTGCTTTTTCCTTCCAGTCACCACTGGTGCTTTTATTTCAAAACTAGAATGTGCTTTTTACACTGCTTGTATTTGGTTTCATGTCTCAAAATAGTCAGCCTCGCTCTCTTAAACTTTCCTTTGATGAACTCAGGCAGTGGTTTGATGGCACATTACGTTAGTGATCCTAAATCTGGATCAGAAATGTTGCAGCAAAGTAATTCAAAGAGATAAACCTTTGGCTCACTGCACAGAAGTTGTTAAATTATTATCTTCATGATGACTTGACTTTATTCCAGATCAGGAGTCACCTGTCTGTGCTTCTGTGAACATTATCGGCATCAGATTTTGTCTCTTTTCCACTCCTGGGTATAAAGATGTCATATAGTCTGTTACAAATGTTTTATCAGAAATACGATGTCATCAGATCCATTGTGTACATCTGCATGTTTTGACAGTTTACACCTCCAGTATATCTGGAATTTAGACTATAGAAGAAACAGTCTTTTAGAAAATCCAACCAAATTTACATTTGACAGTGATCAAAAGCTTCATTCATGTCATGGATGCAGGTGGTATTTATTAAATAGTTGTCACTTAATCCACTCCTCAGTCAAACATGCCATTAGTGGAGCATCCGTGGCCATGACTTAAATCAGCAAAGAACATTTATTACCCATAGATAGTTTTCTCCAAGTTCCTCTGCTTTTTCAGTTGATGAGTCTGGATCGTGGCATTTGTAAATCCACACCAGGAAGTATCTTTGCGCAGTTATTCTATGATTGGAAAACATGGAACTTGCTTCCTTTCCTAGTCCGTCTCATGTACATGCACAATTTTAAAGAAACAAGTGTTCGGTTGGTAATCTGTATCTTGGAAACTCTAGAGTCAGAGAAGAAGAAATGGCCAAGAGAGCAATTGAGGAAAAAGCACGACGGGAGGAGGAGCTCCGCAAGCAGGAGGAAGAAAAGAGACTGGCTTATGAAGAACAGCAAAGACAAGCTGAAGAGGAGAGGATCCGCCGAGAACAGGAGGAGCAGGAAAAACTTGCAGAGCTTCAACACCAGGTCTGCTTATCTGTGGGCTCCAACTGTGCTCCTCATACAAGCTGCTGACATGTTTTCGAGGGGGTTGTCTTTGATTTCATTTCAGAGAAAGTTTTTGACAAATCTCAGGAATGATGTAAAGCAGAATTCATCCTGTCTGAGATGTATTTGAGAACATCTTGAAGTCCTTTCCTTGCTTGTGATTTTTGTTTTTTTTTTGTTTTTTCCCCCCACCATTTGATAAATTCAAGTGTGGGGTGGAAGCAGACGGTTTTCTAGCCATCTGGGATGCTGTTTCGCCTACATAAAATACTCGTACTGAGCCCACTTTACCAGCTTACTGCTGTGGATTGTAAGGAGGTGGTCTGTAACGTCATCTGGCTTGCTCTGATACCTGTGAGAAAAGCTTGGTAGTGTTTCCAAGTCTGCTCTTCTGGTTGTTAATACCTGTGTACCTTTACAAAGGCATCCTTCTAACTGAAGGGAGCTGTTTTGCAGAAAGTGGACTTCCTTTAAATGAGGTTCATTTTGAAAATTAAAAGCAGTTTTACAATGAACTTTGTGTTTGAAGAGCTGTATCTTCTGATAGCATTGACATGTGTCTGAACATTTCTTTAAAAGCTTAAGTTTATAACAGATATTCAGAGTGTTAACTATGCTTCTCTCTTCTTTCCAGTCATACTGGAAAAGTTTTTTCCAGTGTAGAAGAAACAGAAGATACTCAGCACCAAGTATCTTGGTAGTAATACCTGACTGCCAAGATTTTTCGGTTAACCTTGCCACATTTAGAATTTAATTGCATCTTGTTACTTTATAAATTACCCTTCCTAGACAAATCTTCAACCTGAAGTATAGTTTGAACCCTGAGTAGCTCAACAATGTTTGCATAATCACAATATAGCCATGCATATAATTTTTCTTTTCAGATCGGTTTCTGAATATCATAGTAATATATATTTCATGTCAGTGGCTGGGTAATTGGCATTTAGCTGCAGGGTGTGGTAATATTAAATAGAGATTGTCTGATGTCCCTGTCTGTGTTGAGCCAGAATCTCTGTAACAGCTCTGCTTTTGATTCATGGGAGTGACTTGTGTACTGGGTGCTCCATTCTTTTTGTTTTATTTTCAGAGAGAAGAAGCCGAAGCAAAAGCTCAAGAGGAGGCTGAAAGACAGCGGCTGGAGAGAGAGAGAATTATGCAGCAAAATATGCAGGAAAGGCTTGAAAGAAAAAAGGTACAGTGATCTGAAAGCAGAGGCACTTCTCAGCCTAAAATTAGGGGTTGAGGTGTTAAACTGAGCAGACCGTCAGTCTCGAATGCATTTAATCAGTAGTATGTTCTTCAAAATAGGCCAGCTCTGGCTTGGAGGTTTAAAAATGGTGAAAAAAATAGTAAAAGTATGAAATAGGACAGTATATTATGATGGATGAAAATTTAAACCGTAATGCTGAAATGTAAAGTTGTGAATGTCATTGCAAATATTTTCCCTGTTTTAACAGAGAATTGAAGAAATAATGAAAAGAACACGAAGATCGGATCAAAATGAATCCAAGGTACTTGTTTGGGACTGTATAGTGACAGAACAGGCCCTTCCCAGAGAAGGTTTTGCCTTGTGTCCTGTCTTCCTCTGTTCCCTTACACAAACCAGTGCAAAGCTCTGGTGCACCAGAGTAATTTTCATTGCACACGTTCTTCTGCTTTGCTTGTTCTGACCAAAAGTCTTCGATGCTTTGTTGTTCAAGGCACATAGAAACAGTGTGATCCGTTGTTATTGCTTGCAGATTGGTTAAAAAACACTGGTTAGTAATGGATCCTTTTTTTCTTTTCTTAACTGTATGCATTCTGCTGGGGCTAATTTTCCCCAGAAAACTTAAATCCCTGGCTTCATGTCTTTTCTTAAAGCAAGTCGCAAATGCTACGGTAAACTGGATCAATAAATATTTAGCGCATGCATTGGAGAAATGAGGGGTAAAGGGACTCAGGAATCGTTCATAGGTAGGAGATGGAAGTGTGTCCGACACGTTCCGTTACAGGCTCTGGCTCAGCAGACCATGTGTTGCTGGATGATCAGATTGTCTATTAGCCCTTGGACTAGTGTGGCCTTACTGCAGGGCAGAGAGTAGCCCTGCGCGGGAGCTGTGGTTGAACCGTTTGTGAAAAGCTGGAGGGTAGTGAGTTATTCTGAGTAACGCTCCGGCAATTCAGTTGCAGAATGAAGGGAAGTCTGCCTCCGAGGCTATGGAGGGAGAGGATATTGAAGAGGAAGAAGAGTTGGGTCTTCAGAGGGCTGATGAACCAGGTAAGGAAACTTGATGAGTCAGGTCACTTAGTCAGTGTCTCAGTGGTGTTTAAGGGTTGTTAAAAAGCTCACTCCCAGAAGTGCCAGGGAGGCTCGCTGCTTCAAGCAGAGAGCAGATCATTGCCTGTTCTGTGCTACAGGAGACAGTCAAAATGGTTAAATGCAAAAATTATTTGAGAGTGAAATAAAGGCAGCACGCTTTCATTTTACAAGTGAAAGAAACAAATTTTGGAAAGTGGAAAACAAACTTTGTGTTGTTACAGCAGCTTGTCTATAAAGAAATTGATCTATGGAATCCAAGTGCCTTGAGTTTTGGCTGGGAATGGTCTTTTTGGCACTTGTATTTTATTCATGTAAAATAGCAATTCTGTTACTGAAAAGCTAACTGAAGCTAACTAAAAAACTTCTGTTAAACTTTTTTTTCCTTCTTTCATTTTTTTCCCCCACTTTCAGGAAAGCTCAATGGCATTGACTTACCCCAGGAAGTCAAGGGTGAGGCAGAAGGTTCTTTAGAGACTGCTCGTAGCCTTATCTCTACAGAATCTGAGGAACAAGATGTGTCGGAGTTGAAGGCCAGTGAAGTGTTTATGAATGGAGGCGATTTGAAAAGCGATGAGGGGTCTCTGCTTGTTCCTGAATTGAAGGATTCCAGGTAAGTCTGTGAGTGTAGGTGGCTGCTTTACTGTCAGAGCAGTTCCCGTCACACAGGAAATCTCTCTCTATGTTTAAATTAAATTTAGTGCCCTATGTAGCGTTGCCTTAAATTTTGCACCCCACTAGCTCTGTGGTATTTCTCTGGCTTGCTGCAGGCATGTTGTGTGTGTGTACTGGCAGTCCTTTGCTTCATGCAGAAGCAGTTAGTTGGGATACTAGTGTGTTCAGATGGCCCCATATTAACATGGCTTTGCTGAGAAGCGAGACACAGAGCCAGCAGCATGGCAGTGTTATTTACAAAGAACGGCACTGGCTTGAAATCTTCTCCCTTGCAATGGCTGGTGGTTCTTCTCATTAACAAAACATTGCACGAGGAAACTGAAAAGGAAGAATAACCTACAGAAAGCACTAGAACAGCGCCGAAACACCAGATACAACACAAAATCCTCCTTTAATGCAAATTTTTTTTTAGTATTAAGAATGTTATCTTTTTGAACATAATGCTTTTCTATCTACTACTGGAAAATCTGTCCAGTCTTGCTTGTTCCGTTCGCTCATCTAAATGCTAATGATTTAGAAATGACATTGTGAACTCTTTTTAAAGTGATGGTAAATTAATCTCATTCCTCCAGGGATGGAGCATAAAGACATTTTTATCATTTTCTTAAGAACGAATGAGAATTGATCACTCTGATTTGAGTTTAGATTTTGAATCTGGTTTAAATACTACTAGTCTTCTGAGGCTCAGTTTTATGTTTAAACAGCCTTAACTGGAGAAGAAAAAAAAAAAAAGGAAGAATATACATTAAAATAAGGTTTTAATGGTGCAGGGCTTTAAACTTGTTGGTTTCTCATATCAAATTTCTGGAGCCAGACCTTACCTGAGAGCTATAAGTATAGTAAAGAGGGGCAATAGGTTGGTTGGTGAGTCATTCTTCCCCATTGGTTCTTGGAGGAGAGATCCTGCATGGCAGCTGGAGGAGCTTGTCTGGGAATGTCTCAGGATAGTCGGTGCTTTCCAAAGTGTGCAGGCTGATAACTGACTGGCCTGTATCACTCTAAAGGTTAAACATTCAGAGATTGTAATACAAGTATCCATTTGTTTTTTTCTAGCCATCCTGCAAAAGAAATGGTTATCGATGACTCGGTGAAGTTGGCTGTTAACGAAGCTGAGCATACAATTGGACTTATTCAGAATCTGAATGGAAAATCTGGTTCGTGGACTTTTGAGGAGTTTATTGACGTTGGAGTACATTCCAAGTCAACCAAACTGAGCTCAGACAGCATCTCTGCTGGCAACTGTAATCAAAACTTGAATGATGCTGCTACAATATCTTCTAGTCCCAAATTGGCTTTTGAGGAAGATGGTGCAGTGAATTCCTTGACCAAACCTATAGATGCTTCATCAGGTAATCCAAGCTGATTTCCCTGTCTCTCTTCCTCTGGCTAGGTAATTAACTTACTTGCATTTTACTTTCCTCGCCTTAACTTGAGCTTCTTAATTTCAAGGCATTTTTTCCAATGTGTAGACCAGAAGGAAAGCTCTTTAGCACTTGTAACTTGCATTCTGTCAGAAGGAGTCACCCACTGATGCCTTTGTAGGGACTTGCTCTAGATAGCGGCTAAGGCCCAACATTAAGGCTCTTCCAAAGACACCGCCAAGCCCCTGTGAAGCACCTGTATCTCCTACCAGCACTCAAGCCCATCTGTTGTATTTTTAGGCCTCTTCTAAGGTGTCTTAAATGGCACATGTTACTTTTGAAGATACCAACAGTTTAAAGGGTGTCTGACGTAACTGCAGACAAGACCTTTCTGCTCCTAGGCATGTTCTGTAACTTTTTGATGCTGACCTGCATGGTCTTAGAAGGTCTCTTCAGGCTCTGGTAAGGTAATAGCTGTCCTCTCTACTTACTGTAGAATAGTCTTTCACTTCACTGAGAGGGGGGAAACACCAACCTCAAATTCAGCAGATGGTTGTGTTACACTCTGGGAGGAGTAATAAAGCTGCACACACAATACTCTGAATTTTCTGAAAGCAGCAGGGCTGCATCTGAAGCCACGTGTACTTGAGAAGCCAAACTGATGCAGTACAGCACAGCGTGTCAGAGAGGCTTCAGTAAGCTAGTTTATGTAAGCCTAAACTCTGGTGTGGGAGCTAAACCCCAAATGGATGTACTCACAGCAGGAGATCTCTTTCCGTGAGATAAATGACTGTGTGAACAGTTGCAATGAACGGTAGTGGAAAAACAAGACTTGCTATCCACATTTTAAGTGATGTGTAGCACTTTTTTTGATTAAAGTGTAGCACTTTTCTAGACTGAACTGTTTCCCGAGTCTCCTCTGTCACTCTGCGTCTTGTGAATTTTAGTCCCATGGATGTAGCCTTACTGAGACTTTCCTGGAGGCCACGGGAATAGATGGATTTACTGTGATACTGCTGGTCACAATTTGTTCTGATAAACTTTTTAGTGAAGAAAGTGTTGCCTTTTAGTTTTGAACTTGAAAATGTTCAGACATGACATGGTTTTTAAATTATGTACATAACTGTAAAAACTGTTACTCATATATTAAAAAAGCCACCGCACTGATTTTGGTCTGTGTGAGTAACGAAGTGGTTCTGTGCTCACTCTCTGGAGGTAGACTCTGACAGTGACGACAGACGTGTGTGGCATACGCACAGTTATGATAGTTAAATGTTTTCTTCTCTTTGCTCTTTGGACAGAACTGTGAACACTAGTGACCTGGAAATAATCTGATTGCACTTCAGTAATCCAGTATTTTATCCAGTACCGAAGGCCTTGTTTTGAAAAGCTGCTTGTTTACCTTTATCCATCTTCAAGTTTGCAAAAAACATGAGGGGAGGGATGACAAACTTCTAATTTGCACCTTGAAACGTTTCAGGGAAAGTGTTGTACTGATGTTCCTTGTCCATTTGTGTAGCTAAGTGTTAGGTAAGATTTCCGTGTTCAAATATCACTTGTTTCCCTTTAACAGACTCTGTAGTAACCCATTTGAGTCTGTTTTTTTATTTTCATATCTCTATCATGTATAACAACGTGCCACTGGAGCTCCACGCTCTGCTACTGGCCAGATTTTGATTATTCCTAAAATGGCATGTGATGAAATAAAAGTCTCAGTCTGTGTTAAAGCCGAACTCCCTTTGTAATGTTCCAGAAAAACGCTGTTGCTTGTTGGTTCATGGGCTATTTAAAAATGCAAAATTGAGTATCTTCAGTTTTGAATGGAGAAGAAAAAATCCTTATTTTGTGATGTGAAAATATTGGCAGTTTCAAAATGCAATACTGAACCATCGCTCATCTGTTGTAATCTATCAGCAAGCGTCAAAACATGTTACAGCATATGCACTAAAATATTACAAAACTGTTGAGTACTGAGATATTTCTGTCGCAGTGCAGTTAAGCATATCATGCTTTTAAAAATTTTCCTTTTGAATTACTTACTTATTTAAGTTTATCTACACTTTTGGAAGTATTATTTTATTGTGTACATAATGGTATTAGACCACTGAAGTCACATGTTGTTCATGTTAATTATTCTAAGCGTTCCTGTTCTAGCTTTGTACGGTGGCTGCAAGCTGCATACCTGTAAACCTGTATTTCCCCTCCCCTAAAGCCTGCATTAAGTAAGTACTCTGTTCAACCTCATCTCGCCCGCTCTTCACAGCGTGAGATTAACTGAGCAGCTTCTGAAAATCGCTACTAAAAGTAATAATGCAGCCTTGTTCTTAAGTCCCCTGTAACAGATATCCTGGGTAAGTGATTACTTTAAACAATAGCTATAAACCATTGGCTGGTACTGCAATTCAAGTGACTCATCCGAGTGGCGGCTGCGTTTTCAGTGGTTCAATGCAAATGGTTTTGCTGGAACTAGATGTGTTCTTTCCTTGACCTCGCAGTTACGATAGCAAAACCTCAGCCTTCTTACTCCTGCTGTTTGCTAGTCAGAGTGCGGTAGAACTGTTTTAGACTTTAGAGCAGTGCCTTAGGTAAAAGGAAAAACGTATTTTTGTATGATAGCGGTTTCATTCTGGCAGAGACAATCACTCTAACAAAAAAAATGCCGATATTTTTTTCTGTGCTGATACTGTTTGTTGAATGGTCTGTTACAGCTCTGTGTAAATATGTGCGCGCTGTTAAATAAACTTTGCAGTTGGACAATGCTTTATTTCTGAAATGCTAAACATGACCTTGCTAGGAGTCCCCAACCTCCTGCCACACTGACCTGCCTCGAGCACTGCTCTAACTCCTCCCCTCTGCCAGTTCCCACACCTGGCAGCCTCTCAGGCAATCGCATTGGCGTGGTTGGGAAGGTGTTTGTGCCTACACCTTCAGATCTGGTTGTGTTTGTACATGCTGCTGGTGTGTTCGTAACCGTTGAATTCTTTACCTTGCTTTTCACTGTACACCTTTGCCTTTTACCTGTAGCACCAGCATCTTTGTGTTCTAACGGTGAGTCCAGCAGTGTTCCATGGCCACAGTGGAGCAGTGACTGTCAAGATTGCAACAAGGTGCTGCCCTTGGTTTTGCTTGCAAGGATTCTTTGTTTCTGGTAGGTGCTTGGGAACAAAAGGGAATAACTGGAGCAGCATCCAGTTGATAAATATTTCTGTATTTCACTACTGGGGGAAAAGACCCTCACACCAGTGTTGAGATTGCCAAAGGGTAATAGATCTGTGTACGGACAGTGGCACTTGTAGATAACTTCTCCAAAGGGCTTTTTCACACAGATTGTTCTTGGCAGATGGCCCAGTGTCAGTTGTATATTTAAAAAATTAATTAGTTTATGGAAAGTGTGGCTTTGATGCTCAGATATTTAAGGGTGCTATGGCAGAACAACTGACTCTTTATGTTGCCAGTATCAGTGTATGAGACTTGATCAGCCAGAAGGTGTCAAAAGTGTAAGATGGCAAAATGAAAAAAAACAAGTTTTTCCAGACTCTAGGACTCAAGCAGGCACTAGTCTCATTTTTATTAAATCATAAAACATATGCTGACATGATTGGAGAGCTAGTGTTGTCTGAGCTATTTTTAAGGCACTTCTAAATGCATGTGTATGTTGTTGTAGTTGAAAGATCTACTTCTCGTTAATGGATTAATAAGTGTATACAGGCAGCCTCATTTAAACAATGATGTAAAAAAAGCTGATGAGCAAAACTTTTGGGCAAACCATGCGGAAATCAAGACTAAAACAAGTTTATGGAAACTTAACTGAAGCTAAATCGTACTGCCAAAAAGGGCATTATATGTAAGGTGAAGCCATTCCACACACATGCTGCAGTTTGGTGTGGTAGGGTCAGCGACAGTGTCTGTTACTGAGGTGCTGTTAATGGGGCGATGGCTGTAGTGTACCTGTACTGTGAAAGCGTAATAATGGATCTCCCTCACCCCAGATGCAATCTTTGCATCTCAGTTTCTGAGGTGCATGCCTCATCAAACCCACTTCATTTAAGTGCCAAGCTTAAACATATACTAGAGAAGTGTAAAACCAGCTTTGTTTTAGTTGAAGCTACACACAGATTATGTAGTATGGGTGTCTCTGGTGCTAAATGTAGTATCATTTCAAGCCTTTACACTAAGAGTTACTTGGAAACAAAGTTAGATTTTTGCAATGCTACATGCTTTTGTACTACAGGAGCGTCAGAAGTCAAACCAGGCTACTTTAGTTTTTATACTAAAATGGAAAAAGTTAAGATTCTTAACATGCAAAAACCTGCTCTTTTACCAGGACTGTTTTGGAAAGCAGGGCTCTAAAATCCATTTTTACAGCAGTTGCTGTCTGCTTCTTACAGTCGTTTGGGACAATCAGCACAGTAAATTTTTCCGTTATGGCAAACAAAGCGCTTGTTGGCCAGACCACGGGCACACTTTGTGCATTTGAAACAATAATCGTGCCAGGATTGATCTTCATAATTAACCACGCTGGTTCCTCTTCCAAATCCTGCTAGGAGAGAAAACAATTATAGGACGGCGATAGTAGCTTTTCCCATGGCTGGGTAAGCCCACTAACAGCAGGGCCCCTTCTTCCTGCCTCCTGCGCGTACATTATTTGTATGCCTAAAGCACTAGCCAGAATCACAGCTAAACCACATCGTTTGCTGCTCACAGAGAAATGGGCAGCTTAGCATGGGGCTTCTCTGCAATAAGCTTTGTTCCTTGGATCCTTTCTGCAGGAAATAGTCACACTGACTAAAAGATCAAGGTGTAGAGCAAGCACAGGTTGGGCTGAATGCCCTACCTGGCTGTTACAGGCTCAGCTCCATACTGTAAAGTGCAGAATGGAATGCAAGTCTCATGGGACTGGCAGGATAGTGCCCACGTTTTCAGGGCTGTGTAACTGTTACGTGTAAAATACATCAGAAGCAAAGCAAATGTGACTTTGGGGCAATAAAACATTGCTCTGAGACTCGAGATTGCCAGATGGGAACAGTTCTGGTTGGGAGGGTTTGGAAGGAGGTAAATTTGAGGCACGCAAAGGGTGAAGAGCTCAGTTTCTAACTCAGACTCCATCCAGAAGAGCACAGGGCTTGTAGCTAGATCTCATGTAAATTGCTGGGATTGGACTTGGGATACTGCTTCTGGTGGCAGCAGCCTCTGAGCTGCAGGTCTTTGGGGATCACTGGTCTGACCTTAAGCACCCCCTGCCCTCAAGCTGCATTTAATCCAACTTACCTGTAATCGGATTCTTGCAGCCAGCACACTTCTTGGCAACACACTCCTTGTAGCATTCAACGCAGTAAAACTCATCCTCTACAGGCGTGAAGCGCTTCCCGCCCAGTGGCTTCTTGCAGTTGGAGCAAATGAAACACTCTGAATGCCAAGGCTGCTCCTGGTAAGTGAGGCCTCCAGAAGTGATGGGCTAGGGGGCAAAGAACAGAGGTGGGTTTCAGCAAGAGAGGTGATGCAAGCACAGAGTATAGGGCAGGAGGGCTTTGTCATGAAGAGCTCTTGAAAGGTTTCATTAAAATGAAATTGTGCAGTGAAATTTTTCATTAAAATGGAAATCAAGTGTGCTGCACCATTCCTCTGTTCTGAAATCCTGTGTGCCTGGAGCTTTTGTAGTAGTTTATTTTACTGCAATGACTCTGCAATTCTACTCTAATCGGTTGTAAAAGGTGTAAAACAGCTGTTTTATAGAATGCTGTTTCACTGCTTGAATACACAAATACCTGCCAGAGAGCTTAAACCATTCCCAAAGCAAGGGCAAGGCCAGTGCCCACTTGATTTCAGCAGAGTTGCCATCAGATACCTACAGCCCCTACTCGGATGTGGTAATGTGCAAGAAAGAACCGTCAGCTCTCACGTTATTATACCGCCAGCTGCTTGCACCAGTCTCTCAAGGGAGGAACATAAGTGTTGGTGCAGCTTCAGCATGATCTATCTACTGGTTTACTCTGCTGGCTTCCAAAAGACATGTGAGGGCTAGTCCTGGCAGCTGCCTATACCAGTAGAAGGACTTACATTCTTGCATTTAGCACAGGTCTTCGCAAACTTATGCTCATGGCAGGAGACACAGTAGAATTCATCGCCCTTGGGGAAGAAGCTCCCAGATCCAATCACTTTCTTGCACTGGCTGCAAGTGAAACAGTCCTTATGCCAGACTGTCTTCTTGTACTCAACATTTTGGTCTCCTACACAGACAGATATGAATTGTTATGTGGCATTTCAGGCTTGTGACAAATACCCCACCCTGTGCAATCCCTCTAAGGCAAGATCTGTCCATACCTCTGCCCAGGATTCAGTTCTAACGGCGACAGGCTATGAGCTGTCAATTGCTGTATCTGACTTTAGCCGGGGCCTGGCTGCATTCTCTTAAAACATTTGTCAGACAGGTGCCTGAGCCTTTCTGAGAAGAGGACCTTGATTTACAGAGCAAAGCTTTTGGTAGGAATGATTTAAGATTAACTGCTAGGGTGAACCATCCACATGAGGGGGAACTGCAAAGCAGCCTTTCAACACCCAAATACAATGAATGAACAGGTGAGAGCAGCAGTCCAAACTTGCACCATGTGGTGGTGCTCCAGCCTTCTGCTATGATGCCCATACCCCTAAGCACAGCCTCCATGGTTTGATAAACCACCCTAGAGCAGAGTTTGGCAGTTGCACCCCTCACTGGTGCCAATACCTGCGATAATAGGCTTGAAGCAGCCCTTACACCTGGGTGCATCCTCAACAGCAGTGCAGTTGCTGCACCAAACCTTGTTGTTCTCCCTTAGCATGAAGGGCTCATTCACCAAGGACGTGGAGCACTTGAAGCAGCGGAAGCAGCTGTCATGCCAGTAACGGTTCTTGAAGTGCAGCTCCTGGAACGAACAGAAACGGAGCGGTGAGCCCTGCTCTCCTGCTGAGCAGCCCGAAGGCCATTTAACCCAACTCACTGACACAATCACATTCACTCTGGACTTCCAGGGTAGCGGAAGGTGCTTCAACCCAACAGCTTTGAGATTTGAAGTTCTGTAAGCATGGGCTTCTCTGGTTGTCCAAGTTTGGGTATACATCATTATCACCATCAACATTTGACTTGTTTTCACACAGAAAATCACAAACAGACCAGAGTCAGGAAAAAATTAAGAGGGTCATCAGCATGTGCCTGCCACCTTGTCACCCCCTGTTCAACTGCTCAGCCCTCACCTTGGAGTCAGCTCCAATGGGTTTCTTGCACTCAATGCAGGTGTTGGCACAGATCTTATCGAAGCACTTGACGCAGCAGTGGCGTCCCTCTTTCTGCACATACTTCTTCCCTTGCAGGTTTTCACGGCAGTAGTAGCAGTCAAAGCGGTCCGACATGGTGCCCACGGTGTAACTGCCAGGCCCTGCAAGAGGGAAGAAGGTGAAGGTGCAGCACTGAGCCCCTGGTCGCTGCTCCAGCTTCTTGGGGCTATGCAAATGGGAGGTGTCAGGAAGATGGCTCAGCACTGAGCATGTGGTGGTGTTGCACTCCTCGAGGGCCTGTTGGTAAAGAAAGCAGCTTCGCTGCCAGCGGTTAGGGCAAGTTTTGTGTCAGGCAGCTCAGTGGTTTATAAAACACAACAGCTCTCTACCAGCTGCACTGGCATTTCCCGGGGACTTCCAGCTTGGTCTTCAGGTCTCGGCTGGGCTAACAAACCAGCACGCTCAGGGAGGCTGGGTGCAGCGGACAACCGTGGTTCGGTCACAGCAATCGCAGCCTTGTACACCCGCTGAAGAAGGCAGCTTGGATGTCCCCTCCCAGGTTTAGAATGCCATGGAATCTCAGAAAAATGCAGGCCACAGAGTAAGGCCATCGGGGCCGGCTGCTGGCTGTGCTCTGGAGCTCAGCAGAGGCAGGGGCTGCTCCTGGAAGCTCTGAGCTTGCCGCTACACTTGGCATAAGTGATTGTGGTGGGTTGACCCTGGCTGGATGCCAGGTACCCACCAAAGCCACTCTGTCACTCCCCTCCTCAACGGGACAGGGGAGAGAAAGACAATGAAAGACTCGAGGTTAAGGTAAGGACAGGGAGATCACTCAGCAATTACTGTCATGGGCAACACAGACTCAGCTCAGGGGAAATGAACTTACTACCAATCACATCAGAGTAGGATAGTGAGAAATAAAACCAAATCTTAAAAACAGCTTCCCTCCACCCCTTCCTTCTTCCCAGGCTTAACTTCCATCCCAAATTATCTACCTCATCCCTGCCAGCAGCGCAGGGGGACAGGGAATGGGGGTTGCAGTCAGTGCATCACATACTGTCTCTGCTGCTCTTTCCTCCTCCGGGGGAGGACCCCTCACACTCTTTCCCTACTCCAGCGTGGGGTCCCTCCCAGAAGAGACAGTCCTCCGTGAGCTTCTCCAATGTGAGCCCTTCCCACAGGCTGCAGTTCTTCAGGAACTGCTTCAGAGTGGGTCCTTTCTACAGGGCGCAGTCCTTCAGGAACAGACTGCTCCAGTGTGGGTCCCCGCCGTGGGGGTCACAGGTCCTGCCAGGAGCCCGCTCCAGCGCAGGCTTCCCATGGGGTCACAGCCTCCTTTGGGCGTCCACCTGCTGTGGTGTGGGGACATCCATGGGCTGCAGGGGGGCAGCCTGCCTCACCGTGGTCTTCACCATCAGCTACAGAAGAACCTGCTCTGACACCTGGAGCATCTTCTCCCCCTCCTTCAATGACCTTGGTGTCTGCAGAGCTGTTTCTCTCACATATTCTCACTCCTCTCTCCTGGCTGCTGTTGGGCAGCAGTTTTTGCCCCTTCTTAAATACGTTCTCACAGAGGTGATACCACCATCGCTGGCTGGCTTGGCCTTGTCCAGCAGTGGGTCCATCTTGGACCTGGCTGGTATTGGCTCTATCAGACATAGGAGAAGCTTCTGGCATCTCCTCCCAGAAGCTGCCCTGGTAGCCCTCCGCTGCCAAATCCTTGCCACACAAACCCAATACAACAATGCATTAGTAACAAATATTTTCAGTTCCCTTCACGGCCATCCAAGGTATGAATGCTGGTTTTCTCCTGACAGAGAGGCAGGATGGGCTCTGGCCAAGCACAGAAATGCAGCACTGTGCCTCCTGGGGTCCAGCCTGCAAGCGCAGCACTGCAAAGGTTGCTCTATCTGGGACCACGGTTGCTGGTGAGGACAGTGGAGTCCCACACCAGCCTTTCCCCATCACCGTCTTAAGAGGAAGGTTACTAGACTTTTATTTACATATTTCACATCAAGCAAGGATAACGATACCTAATCACTCACTGAGAGCCACTTTGTCCATCATGGCCAGGCCCACTGCAGACCTCGGTGAGGTCTTGGCTGAGGCGCTGCATAATTTGTGTGCAGAAACCACCGCCAAGCATGAGCAGAGCAGAATAGTTTCCATGTTTCCAGCCTAAGCCCACAGCCAGCTGCAGCCCTCCGAGGCTTTTTGTGCTGGATAGTTGTGCAGCTTCCAGCTGCCTCTTTTCACCAAACTTTCACATATAAAGTCATAAGGAAAAAGAAGATAAGATCTCCCTACATGAAGAAGATACTTCTACAGTTCATGCCAGCAGCGCTTTGCCAAGACGCGATGTTCTACCATGGCCAGGGAGCCAGCACACTGGCGGGTGTGGGGGACCCTTCACCAGAGGATTCTCCGCTTTGGCTGGAGGTATGCACTCGTGCTTTCCCCCCAGACACCCATCCCAGCTTGCACACCCGGTCTCAGCCTCCCAGACCACTTCTGCTAACGGCTCCCTCCATTTCCCTACGCCCTTCCTCAGGGGAGGAAGGAGCACTCCTACGAGGGGGCTGCAAAAGCTCGGGCAGGATTACGTGAGCCCACGCAGTCCCAGGAACCAGCTCCATCTCCGCCCATGCCACTCACACCCGGCAGCCCCCGGCACTGCAGAGCCCCATTTCCCCTGCACCACCAACCACCCAGCACATGGCCTTGAACGTTCTGCACCATCAGCGACTGGACAGGAGGTGCGGCAGCGGTCTGGCAGCGGGGGCTGCCAAGAGGAAATCTAATTGTTCTTCCGATAGAGCTGCAGGGCCAGCACAGAGCAGGAAAGGGAGAACAACCCCGTCAGGCAATATAAATAGCTGCTGCTTCCTGCTGCGAGGTCGGGGAGGCCATCAGCACCTCCATCAGGTAGCCTCACCTCAGACCATCCCACCAGGCTCCCAAGCCCTGGGGTTTAGGGCCCGCTTCGCTTCCTGCTCTCGATGGAGCTCAGCAACATGACAGCTGCTTGTTCTAGCCATGGTGCTCCAAGCCCCAGCTCAGCACCTTCATAAACTGAAATGGGGCTTGGGTATTTTGGGGCATAGAGAGGACACATCATTCCTGGGTCAGCACGACCCCGTTGAGTTCACCTTTGGCCACAGGATACTGTGCGGGCAGGACTGCCATGTTACGGACTGAGGACCTCTTCACACAGCTTTTTCTTGGACACTTGCCCACCCCAGTAATTCTAGATGTACCATCAACTGCGTGGCCCAACCTGCCAGCACAAGCAGTCCCCGCACTGACGCAGGAGCCCGGGACCGAGGGGTCGTTGCTGTCGCCTTCGGGAGGAGCGGGGCCTTGCAGCAGAGGTGCTGCTGTGGGCACACCTCACCGGACAAGCGCACATCAAACCCAGCAGCTCCCGACACTGCCCAGACACCGCATTGAGAAGAGAGGGGTGGCTGCTGCCTTCACCAGCTCCTTTGCTGACATACACACACCCATCCCTTTTTTTTTTTTTTCCTTCTCTCGGAGTAACACTCTGTTGGCAGCACCCCCTGACACAGCCATGTGCAAAGCTCAGGGAGGTGCCTGCCCGCAAATGAGCATCTTGCTGCTGTTTCAGAGTCCTTCTGCCTCATCTCTGGACTCAGGAAGCTGCTGGACAGGCAGCGGAAGATGCTGGGGCAAGAGACCAGGCTCACACTGTTACTATGCAGGTTTTAAAATCCAAGAGTCATCTCCCTGAGTCCTCTTTGTCACCCTTTCACTAACGTCAGTCCGGAACAAGCTGGAGATTTTCTCCTTCAGCAAGGAAGAGAGAGAGTTCTGGAGAGGAGCATCGCACAGGGAGGCTGCAGCGGAGGTCGGACGGGGTTCACGCCCTTCCCCTAAAACTTAGAGAAGCAGGCTGGGGGCCAAGCCGGCAGGAATTGCACTCTGTGGGGACCAAGGTCTGGAAACACCACCTCACCAAGGTCAGGAGACGGCCATGTCCTGCTGACAACTACGCCAGGGGCTGTGTTTGTACTGGGTCAAGTAAATGAAACAAACAGCTGGGAAACGTGGAAACTATGTGAGCCACCGCCAGCTCTGCAGAGCTTTATCAGGCAAGAGGGTTTTATTTAGAAGAAATGCAACTCTACCGAGTCCAGGGCAAATGGTATTGACCTGTTCCTGATCTCAGGTTTAGGGTTGCTTTCAACCAGAACATGTAATCGTGAACATATTGCTCAGGGAGTAACATAATCTTGTGTTCCATCATGTGTTAATGGCAGACGCATTTATCATAGGAGCTTTGGAGCTCCACAGACAAATTAACACCGGGCCTGCCAGCCCCTGAAGCTGGGCTGTGCAGGCAGGCAGGCAGCTTCTGCCTGCCTTGTGCCATCTCACGTACATCCTCTCATACATAAAGCAGGGCATGAATGTCCTTCCAGCTTTCCCAGGAACTTTCTGCCCTCAGCAGTATCATTCCTGATCTAGACCCAGGAAAGGCACCTCTGTCCCCTCACCTGCAATGAAGATGCACTGACCACATTGTCCCAGCACACGTGTTGGCTGCTCACAGTCTTTGCTCACCCATGCCATGCCAAGAGCCCACATCAGCCAGACCATCTTCTACAACCGTCCCACGGGAGCAGCCCACCCAGGGACTGGTGGGCAAGAGCCCCAAAAGCTGATGGTCCGAGGCAGGGCAGGGCCCAGCACCAGTAGCAGCTGTGCTAGATCGTTTTTGCGAGAGTGGAGCAAATGTCCATTGAGACTTAGAGCTCTGCTGCCATAGGGAAGAATCTTTTAGTATCGTACTGCTGCTCCCCTAAGCAGTCCTCTCCCTCTCACAGGAGGTAGACAGAACAGATATTCATTGTACTCTAAAAAAAAATTAAATACATCTTCTAAAGCCCGGGTGGCAGCAGATCACAGCTTGGAGATGTTCATCTCCTTAATAACCTGTTCACCTTTCAGCTGTACCATGTCTCCTCAGCTTAACTTTCCAGAGCTTCCAGGTGTATTAACCCTGGCCAGTCTTCGCTGTGTGGAAAACAGGCAAGTTGTGAAACTAAGGATACGCTGGGTGTATGTGAAAACCATGACGATTCTTCGCTCTTCCTTTGGACCCTTACTTCAGTGCACACTGCTCAGCTTCCCCCCATGAGCTGGGCAGCAGCCATTGAGCACGCAGTAGGGATTCACACCAGCAGTACCACCGTGCTACAGGAATGCAAAACCCAGTGCTCAGGGTAAGCACTCAAACTCACCACTACACCGTAAGTGTAAGTGTACCTTTGTGCTTCATTTCACAATGGTGTGCTTAAAACGGCAGCCGTATGTGCAAGCGTTTCAGCCTGGAAGTCATTTGAACACAGTTTCTTTGGCTGTACCTTTACACCAGACTAGAGTGTCTCTGAACCGACAGCCTGGTCAAATGTCTCCTGTGTAACCCCAGGAGAATCACATGCCCTGAGGACATGCACTGATCCAAACCCCATTTCAGCTTGACTCTGAGCCCATGGAAAGGGATTTAGAAAACGGAGGAAAAGTTCAGACTGGAACTATTCTCCAGTACAGGCTGACGTCCATGCGCAGAGGATGTTCTGCTGGAAAGAAGCAGGTGAGAAGAGAGTGCAGGCTACTGGGAGAGGGGTAAATGCAGCACATGCCCATCCTTAAATAGCCTAGAGGACCTCAATAAAAATAAGAGCGCAAGAAAAATCCAGCAATACTTCCAGAAAGTAATCCCACTTTAAGCAAGGTGTCTCTCTTCCACTAGCCCTGGCAGGGGGCCGTCTAAATGTAGCTCCCTGATGGATTTGGCTACAGCTCGAGGGCAGCTGGCCAGATTGGTGGCCTTCTCGAGTATCAGGGTATTTGGCACAGAGATCCACTGGAATTCAACCCTAACGTTTACCTGACCACAGAGGTGCCAGTTAGCCACTTGTCCCCAGAGAGCACCTCCTGTTTTTCAAAAGCAGCTGCTCAGCATTGAGCAACCAGCTTCTACACACCAAGTCACGCTGACACCAGGTTGCAGAGCAGTCACAGGGCTGCCCCAGCCAGCGGTCAGGGTCAGGACTAGCTCTTCACCCTGCAGCATGACAAGCTTTGGGATGGAAAGGGTACGGACCTAAGAAGCACCACCCCACAAAAGCTCTTGCATTAACACAAGCCCCTGCCTCTCCCATCGGTTCCTGTCTCCCACCGCCCCTGGGCTGGCTCCTCTCCCTTCAGTGGGGCTATGTGCCACCAGGCAGCATCACAGTGGTTTGCACCCCGGATGAAACCGGAGCGCTCCAAGGGAGCTGAAGCATAGCTGATAAGCAAAGCACTTAGCACAGGATATGCGCTAATGTCTCTGGGGAGGATGTTGAAATGTGATAAACCACCAAGGAAGAACTCAAAGTGTGGTCTCTAAAAACAACCAGGGAAACTGTACCGAACCTTTATGGATTATTCTGCCACTTAGGACAGACGATGAAGCTGAAGGTGTTAACCCTGTCTGCCCTACACGCAGCTGCATACTCTATGGAAGGAAGTTGCTTTTTAACTGTCCCTCAGTTTTATTTTCCTCAGCAGACTGAGTGCACACAGCCCCTGCACCACCGGGCATTGGCTACACCTGCCGATTTCAGCTCAGAACCTGGCATCCCCTCGTCTGTCACCTGAGTTACCATCCTCAGCATTCCTCTGTGCAATGTCCACGTGGTTTGCTATAAATATCAGGGAATAACCTTAAAAGAAGGATCCTGTGAATCTGAAATGCAAAGCGACACTCCGGACTGCACCTCAAGGTCACTTGGCACGCTGCCCCAGACAAAAAACTTCTGCAAAGCCAAAGGGAAGAAAGAAATGATTTGCAGGTCATTTTTGCTGTGAGAGCTGGCAGGGACAAGTGGAGAGCCGTGCTCCTTCTGCCAGGCTGGGGCACGTGTGAGTCTCATACTCCATAATTCAAAAATTAGGCTGTTGATAAAATGGAAGCTTCTTTATTTAGAACAAGAACAGCTCCAAGTTCCTCAGGCAGCTGCCAACAACATTCCCTATGGTCCTATTGCCACCATGTCTGAGCACATCCCAATCATCTTTAAACCTTCGCAGTTCCCCGGGGAAGTAGGGACGTGCTTTTAAAAAACCCCGCACTGCTCCAGCCCCGCAAACGCTTCCTCCAGGGCTTGATTTTGCACTTCATACAGAGCTCAGCTAAGGCTAACAAGGCTCCCGGTGTGCATAGCACCACTGCCTGGAGTAAGGCTCAGCACTTAGGCAGGGTTTAAGCAATGAAGTCCAAGCCTTTCAAAACTAACCAAATCAGCCATAGCAAGAGAGTCCTGCTCAGCAGCCAGCTCGCTCTGCGGCTGCCTTAAGCTTTGACCTTTGAGGTACCTCAATTATGTTCCTCACTATGCACAAACCTGCCCCCACCTCAGTAGCTGGATGCCCTTCTCATGCCCAGATGCCCCCAAAAGCCAAACATGAGCCTTCCTCCTGCTGCAGAGGATTCAATCCCGGGGCAGGCACTGCGGTCCCCCACTGCAGCTGTCCTGGAGAGCCGGGCTCCCTGGGGGATGCGGGAGCTGACACTGCGCTATGACTCGGTGGTGGCAGCACTCCAACCACAGCATCTGCTCATAAACCCCTTCGGTATTTCATATTACAGCACAACTTTATAGCCATGGGTCCTCGCCCCAGAGAACACCCCTCTGAGGAAGAGGAGAAAGAAAACAAAGATACAGCTGGGAGTGTAATGAGAAGATGCTACAGCACTGGTCAGTCTTGTGGGCTGAAGTTAAAAAGTAAATCATAGAATGCCAGGTTGGAAGGGACCTCAAGGATCATCTAGTTCAATCTTTCTTGGGAAAACGGCAATCTAGATAAGACGGTGCAGCACCCTATCCAGCTGAATGTTAGACGTGTCCAGTGTTGAGGAATCCACCACTCTCCTGGGGAGATTATTCCAATGGTTGATTGTCCTTGTCCTGAAAAATTTTCCTCTTGTGTCTAGTCGGAATGTCCCCAGCAGTAACTTGTACCCATTACCCCTTGTCTTTTCTATGTGACTCCTTGTAAAAAGGGGATCTTCATCTTCTTTGTAGCCACCCTTTAAATACTGGAACATGGTGATAAGGTCTTCCCTAAGCCGTATTTTCTCAAGGCTGAACAAACCCAGTTCTCTCAGCCTTACCTCATACAGCATATGTCAGCTTACATTTTAATTGAATTGATTGTTCTTTTTAAACACCTTTGAGATGTTTAGTGATACCACAGAAATCAGAGTTTACTCAGAAAGGGACCTTGCATAATGTACATCTGTGTCACACAATCAAAGTGTAGAGTAGTTACAAGTCATGCAAGAAGCCTCATGCTCGTGCCTTGTGCTGGGAAGCTGAGCGTGAAGTTGAACAGCATGATGTGACTTTCCTCCCCAGTTTTGAAGAGTTTCTAAGTTCCCAGCCAAGCCTCATGTCCCCTGGCTCTTGGTGCACAACACCTTGGTTTGATGCCCACGGGAGCTGTGCCCCAAATTTGACACCCTCTCCCCAGGCACATCCACCCCTTCAGCTATATCCCATCCAGAGATGCAAAGGCACTGCCGTTGTTTGTTGTGGTGCAGGGCTGTAAGTACATGCTGGGGACACACACAAACATGATTAGCTTCTAAGAATCGGATAAGCTTTTAAAAATTCTGAAGAGCTTTCAGTTGTCTGTAATCGGAGGGCCAGAGGAGTTCAGTCACAGATGGGAAGACACTACACATCTGCCTGCCACGGGGCACATGCAAAACATGCTCTCAAATTCCTGTCAGTGTTAACGGGAAGAAAAAGTTAACATTTTCCTATCACTGGTGAAGGTCTGCCCATTTGATCTACAAGACACACACTGAGAAGAGAGAGAAACCACAACCTTCCTTCCCAGAGCAGAGCAAACCCCACCAGACTGCTGCACACTCCCCTCTGCCCTGGGTTTCCCTTCCTCACTGCAATAACTGCCACAGCAAGCTTGCTGCAAGGAGAAGCTTCCTCTTCCATTTTCACCTCATCTTCCTCAAACAACAGCTGAGCCCCAGCCTTCCCACCGCAGCAGATCCAAAAGCATTTGCCATCCAATGCATTTTACAAAACAGATGAGGCCACCATCACCGCCACGCTCCCTGCGCAGTCCCACACTCTGGTTATAAGCCCGTTTGCCATCGCTAGTTCCAGCTGCAGATTGCTGCGGCTTAAGGCTGCATGCAAAAGAGTTATTTTGCTGGTGCAGGAGCCTGTTAACAAAACCTTCCTCCCTATTTACCAGGCATTGCACGCAGGAGGCTTCTCCCACGGCACCCAGCAGCGCATCCACTTTACCTGTGTGCCTGTGGAAAGCCATGATTAACAGCCCAAAGTCACCAGCAGCCCCTTAGGTAACAGTTCACAGTCTCTTGGCTGATTAGGAGCTGCCCCGTTTGATAACATACATTTAAACGGAGGCTATTAATACAGACGGGACTCCTACCAGATGTCCACTCCCCTCCCCAGAGATCACAACCTTAATCCCCCTTGAAAATTCTTACCATTTTAGGTGATCCGAGGAGAAGAATAGGATCCAGAGACCTCTAGGTTTCTGTAGGCAACATGTAAATACCTGCTTGGCTACTCAGCACCCAAATTAGTCCCAAAGGCAGAGTGTGCCTCAGGAACTTGACCCCATGCTAGTACTATTTGGCCTTGGCTTTAGAGCTAGATTGTGTCTCATAACAGTCCTGAGCTAAATTACAGACCCGACGTTAATTCTATACTGATGTTGCTGAAGGAACGAGGTGAATCACAGACCCGTGGAGACTGGGGGGGCTGCGGTCGCACGAACCGCAAGGGGCTAGTCTCTGGCTGTAGGGCCTAGAGAGTACATGGGTTGTACCCTTTAGGACCCACTTACAGCCCACAGAAGTAACAGAAGATACCTTCATGGGGGAGGTTAGATTTGCCTTCAACATGAGGGTCACGCTGAAGTTCTACTGCCAGTAAAACTACCATACCTGGTCCTCCTCCAGCATTTACCCTAAGGAAGCTCAACACATTAACTGCTCAAAGTGAGCAAGCCCGGCAACAGCAGCACTTAGAAAGGCAGGGTTCATGGTTACAGGTCTTCTCTAGCATCTAGCAGTATAGCTGGGCTCTTTCCCCAGCGCATAGCTTACAAAGGGCATTGGCTCTACTAAAGTGTCCGTGAAGCTCCCTGGAAGACCTCAGCTCCACAGCTTCAACTGACCTATTTCCACCCAAGTCATGACAGGGAGCAGAGGGATCTTGCTCCTGGGTGGATGCGCGGCTGCGGCAGCCTCATGGCCACACACTCACTCTGGGTTATGAATTGGCAGCGGCGCACGCTCAGGGCCAGGGGCCAGGGACGCCCAACTGCTAATCCCGCCTCAACACTGGCCGTGGGAAAGTCAACCTTCCTGACGGCCACTGGGAAGGGCCAATGTTTATCATTCCACCCACAGAGCCCATCACGGTGGCATCTGGTCTCCAAACAGCAACCGGCATCTTCAGCCTGGGTGGCCCTGCTACAGCCAGGAACATCTCCACTTCCCTCTTACAGAGGTCCTGAGAGCTCTTCAACCACACACACGTTGCAGGGCACACACAGCCCCAGCACTGCTCTCGGTGACTCCCTGGGCCTTCACACCCATCTCAGAGACCCCAGATAGCACACGCACAAGGTCAGCATCTCACCAGCCTCCTGACATCTGAGTTTCCAACGTGGCCTGGAAAAGGCCACACTTGGCAGCATGCCATCCCAGAAGAACACAGCACGGATCCACTAGTGCAGCAGACTGAGGCGGGGGAACGCACTAGCACACTGAAACGCTTTGGCTAGGAAAAACCCAACGTTACTCTGCCCCAGCTCATCTATAAACTCAAGCAAATTGTTTGCATAATTCAGATGGTAACAGGAACCCTACAACTGGTGTTTTCCTGTGCTAATCTTGCTGCGTGCAGTGTAATATTTACAGACACGAGTTCAATTTTGGCAATGCACATCGAGTTTGCACCATTAACCATTCTCATTCCTTTCTAGTCCCCTACACAAAGCGCTGGCACTCTCCTGCCCAGCAGTCGTTTCCTACTTCCCCCAGAACACCCTCGTATTTCAATTAGAAACGGTAACCTCTGCGGCGCTGGGCAATGCCAGCAGCTGCCGCGTCCCACCCCGAGGCAGCTGCAATTCAGCAGCTGTTTGACAGCATTGCAGAGGCATGCAGGGAGTAGGGGCAGACGCTTGGCCATCAAAACATCTCACGTGCGCAAACGCACGTGTGTTTGCAGCACGGCAACAGGCATGGGCTGGAGGAAGTGGGAGGGAGAAAGCTTGGCCAAAAAACAGGAGGAAGACTCAGCCCTGCTGATGCCCATGAAACTTGACCATGAAACTCCCTGGAGAAGCATTTTGTGGAACAGCTCACTCTGCAAAGCCTTCAGTGATCCCCCAGAGCAGTCTGTAATTAAAAGGCCATTTTGTTTGAATTTGTGGCCTCCTGAGTCAGTGCAGCAGGGATGGGCTGAGGAACAGCCCTTGCTGAGACGACAGGGCTGCTCTTGGTTTCTTGGCTGGTTTTAGCCGTACGACCTTGGATAATTCCTGTCTCCTCCCCAAAGCTCTCTCCATCCGCACAAGCCCGGGTGATTAAACAGACTGTTGTTGCAAGGTATAGTGCAAGTGCCAAGGAGAGACATCAATGAAACACGGCAGAGAGCAGAAACCTCCAGGAAAGAGAGGGTGCCCCAGAAAGGAGGTGTGCCAGCCCTGTCTGAGCCCTTCTCTGCCAGCCAGGCACCTGCGCCCGCGAGTCTCAGGAAAGAGTGCTACAGACGCATCAGTGAGTGCACAGCAGGGCATGCAGGCTTGGGTTTTTGTGGTTTTAACATTAAACTTGTCCTGTAGGTTTTCAGGACTCCAAGGAGCTGGTCTGGACACCAGTGACCCCATCACACAGGTCTGACTGCAAAGCAGCATGGCTGGGGCATAGTGTCATCCACTTGGATAGACAAATGATTCACATTGTGGTTTCCAGAGTATTTTCTTGCCCTAACAATCCTGCCAGAAAAGGTCTGGGCATCTCAGCTTGCTCACACATCCTGCTGTCACTCAACGGGCAGAAAGTCCTAAATAGAGCCGGTATAACCCGGCATTGATGAACTCTTACTCACCAGCATCAAAGAAAGCAGCAGGCAGCAGTAAATACGAGCAGGAGGGGAGCACCTGTCCGCCTCTCAGGGTAACTCTGTACCTTCTGCTTCCACACACACTGCTCAGCAAGGCGCAGTAAACCGGCACAAGAGAAGCACACTAGCCGTTCGCCGCGCTCCCCATAAAAGAGCAGCCCCAGAGTGCTCCCTGCCCTTCCTGCCGCGCAGCCAGGCACTGGACTCGCTCCACGCTCTCGCTCCAGCTGGAGGCTGCTGCGATAGCACAGGACTGGCACGGTCCCATCGGCCAGGGCTGTGCCAGGCAGCACGGAGGTTAACACTCCACAGCCAGCTTTGCTCCCACTCACCATTTGCACAAACACTTCTTTCTTCTCAAGTGCAGCACAGCAGATTCAGGGGGGTTTATATTTTAAATCTACCTTAGGTTGCATGCAGAGTGCGTTCTCCCACAGCTGAGAGGACTCCTGCTGCCCAACCTACTGCAGACCCGTTAAACTTCCCTCGGCTATTCTGAGGCAGAAAACAAAACCCCTTTTTTAAAACTTTTTTCCCCCCCATAAAAACAGAGTTTGGAGGAAGCCAGTCAATAAGGGAGGCAGGCTTAAGAGGAGAGAGGACACAGATACAGGTCTCTCCCAGAAAGAGCTGCCTTTGCACTTGTGGCTGGTCCATCCATGGGACAGAGGAGGCAGCAGCCCCACTGTCACAGAAACTCCGGGCAGGTTTGGGATCCAGGACTGACTCCTGGGGCTTGCCTGGCTCTCCAAGCACCCTATACCCTGTGCTTCCTACCGCCAGCACTGGCTCACGCTGGTGAAAGGCACTGCTGAGCAGTGTCTGCAGACCATCCGGAGAGGGCTCTGCCCAGCCAGGGACCCTGCATGTCACCCACCCACGATCTCATCTGAACTGAAACGGGGAGGTTCCACCTAGTCCTTTCAAAGAGACAATTCGGTTCAAAACTGGAGAGTTTCTCTTTGAAGCATCAAAAAATGCTTCAGAAGACTCAAACCTGGCTCAGTTCTGCTGTTCTGCATACGAGGATGCGCCTCCACACCCCTGAAGCATCGTCAGGCACTCATGTGGACGCAAGACAGAGACATCCTGGTTCACACCGGATGTGCCCATATCCAGAGCAAAACCAGCAGGACACGCTGGTGACTGAGGGGAGGAACAGAGCAGCCATGATGCAAGCCCAGTGCCCTCGGGCAACCAGCTCAGAGAGGGTACTGGAGGAGGGAGGAGATGGGCAGCACATGGCAGTGGCACACAGGGACTTTCCCTTTCTTCCATGCTGAGCTCCAGCCGGCAGCTGGGTCAGAGCTGTGTGCTGAGCCTTTCAGTGCCAAGGGAAGCTTTTACGATCAACCCTGGAGGTCAGGATAGAGGAACTGGGAATAAATTTATAAGGAAGCGGACACAGACCGGGTAACCCTTCATGAACTAAGATATAGTGCAAGTAGAAACAAAACAGGGAAAAGGTGGCAGGATAAGAAAAGAGGGGGAAAAAATGAGGGTGTAGTAACAGACAGGAAAGAATGGTCAAGAGATAACAGAGCTGGAAATAAAGACATGTGAAAAATAGCAAAACTGGGAAGAGATATAAACTGGGTTTTTCCCATCTGTCTCCATCCACAGGCTGGACTGTTTCCAGGACTATTCCCATGACAGTTCCAAATCTATTTTCCTGCTGACATCTGCTCTGCAGCAACCCTCCACACACAGTCCTGACTGACACTTCTTCCCATCACCTGTTGCTGACATGGCAGACCTCTGGATGCTGCTGAAAGCCAAGTGACACCAAGGCCTGGGAGGATAATCTGCATGTAAATCAAGAGACGCTTTGTAGACCCAAGACTTTGTTCAGCTCCTGTCCCCAACTCCTGCCTGCGTCAGGGCTGGAAAGCAGAAGCCACAGTGTGATGGGGGTGCAGGCACCATACAGACCCATGGCGGCAGCCCCAGGGCATGTGAGCTCCAGATAGGATCGAGGTGAGAAAAGGCTGCAGCAGTGCTGGGAAAGCACAGGGTTGGCTTTGAACCAACTGCGCAAGAAAGTCCATTTCCTCCTGACCCTGCTCCCTCCTCCCTGTGGCTCTTTGCATATTACAGATAAGATGCCACGACTGTCTTTTCCAGCAACAAGGATGCTGAGTGCCTGCTGTGAACCCTACAGTTAGGTTTAGACCTTCAGCACCAAGTCACAGAATTCTGAAGATTTTTTTCTTAAGTCTCTTATATATATTAGTCTTAAATGCACTAGGTTAAACCTGGACTGTGTTTCTCTTTCCAGCTTAGACTCCCATGTCCTTCTGCCTCCACTCAGTCTCCAGAGGGGAGCTGTGAGTGCAGGCAGCAGGCTGGGAGGCTCAGCAGGCTGCCCACAGCCTTCTTGCATGGACTGCAAGGTGAAGACCACAGGTTTGAGAGTGCCTGGGTATCAGTCAACCCTAAGGGGACACAAAGACTTCCTTTGCTCCTCTTAGGAGAAAGATCCACAAGAATTGACTAGACTGGTCTGATTCAGATGCTCTGTAAGAGCATCAAGCCCCTAACCGGGTTAAAAAGCTTCAAACACAACGTTCACCTCTTCCTTCCCAGCATCTTTATGACTGCATCATGCACAGACCCTGCCAGCAGGGCTTGAGCAAAGTAGCTCAATGCACTCCAGCTACACGTGAAGTCCTCCCCAGAGTTCTTCTGCCCTGAGAGGAACAGAAATCAGCTGGTTCTTGAAAGTTCATTTACCACAAAAGCATCCAAGATGCAGGAATAAGGTGCGCAGCATGTAGCAGGGAAGATGAGCTAGCAGGCACAGGGGAAGCAGCCTGTGTGTCTGGTCACATGGGAGCAGTGGGGGAGGTCTCCAGGTTGGCATCTTGAGGCCCCAGCAGTGCCACACTCACTCTCACCCATACTGGCCAGGCTCCTGCATTCAAAGCTCCCACAAGGAGTGGTTTCTGCTCTACCGAAACCCACCCAATGCTCTGGCTGCAGCTACACAGCACAATGCCCTCAGCAGTGGCAGGGCTGTGATGCCTCTCAGTTACCAGCAGCACTTCCACCAGGGCTGATGTGGTCCTCAGAGGAGTCCTCCCTGCGGCCAAGCAAGCCGCATCACAACTCAGTAATTCCCAAGTTATTACCCCAAAGCTTCATGCTTCAGGCAGCGGAGCTCCTTAAGGAGATCTTGGCCAACTGCAGGGGTCTTTGTTTGAATTTAGATGAAGTCACCTGGAGGAGGAATGACCAGTGGAGTCAAACACGAGGCGAAGGTTTGCCAGTCACAGCTTTCCCCCAATGGCTTAGCCCTGACTTCAGAGCTGAGAAAAGTAACTTAAATGCCTGTCAAATAAATACCATGCTGATCCCAGCGAGGCAGCATGGCAATCTTTTCCAGGAAAGATGTCTGATGAACTCTCACAGCCATATAATCCTACCATAACCACACAAAAACTGCTCACATTGGGGCTTCACCAAGTTATTAGTGAGCCACGACTGAAATAGTATTTCACAACCTCCATTATGCTCTCTGCACTCCTAATTGCTTTCAATTACTTCTCACAGGCACGGCAGCTGGCTGAGCGATGCTCTCACCCAGTGAAGTTCAACAGCTCACTGTGGAGAGCACGGAAGGAAGTTCAGCTATTAGTTTGCATCACTGCTTGAAAGCTGGGTCATTCACCTTCCCTGGAAATCTACCTACCACGAGTCAGAAATTAGCATTTACCCATCATCAGCTACAACACACATGCTCTCCAGCATCCCCCGCATGGCTTTCCAGCGGTCCTGCCATCCTCCTGCCTTCACTCAACACGTCCTGGCAGGAAGACAGACTTGCCAGGCCCAAGCAATTCCTCCAAAGGCTGGGAACGCTTTTGGTGTGAAGTTTTCTAGCAAACCACCATGTTCTCAGGGAGCTGCTGGGCGCATGGTTCTGCAAACCTCCTTCCTCTGCCCCCACAGCACAGTGGGCCAAGGCAAAACCCCCCCACAAGCAGTGCTCTGCACGAGCAAGAAGCCTTGGTGTTCGCCCTTAAAGAACTTCATTTTCAGGAGGCAGGAGAGAGGGCTGTTTGTGGATGGGCTGTGATTCTGGCAAACCACCCTCCAGAAATTCAGCACGTGGGAGAAGCTGAGCATGGAAAGCTTCAGCTCAGGCAATCAGAGAAGGGTAAAGCAAAAGCTTCTCAGAACAGAGCTGGGCAGAAGCACGCTGCCTGGCTGAGGGTGAAGACAGGCCACTGCTGCAGTTAGGACATACCCTTCTGAGCACTGGCATGTCAGCTGGGAAGACTCCCTAGCATCCAGCCCACCATCAAAGCACTGCCTGAACTTGGCACCATCCAGCCCACCATCAAAGCACTGCCTGAACTTGGCACAGGTCCCAGGGCCATGCCCTGGGCACTGACGTAGAACTGACAGGAGCCAGCCCCGGTGTATGGGTTTAGCAGGACAACCTGCCTGTTACCCTGGGCACAGGACAGGGATAGCATTTGGCTATCTGTACCTTCAGTTGTTAGACAGTGCTGGTGGCTGGATGGACCAAATCACCCTTGTTATGTGGCTATCTTAAAAATAACCTTTCCCAAAGCCCCGCAGCACATAACGCTGTGTCTGTCTCGGTTCTAAGAGCCGAAGGAGATCAGCTTGCAGGGCTGACGCGTATTTTTGGGCACTCTGACTAATTGTCAGGACATATGCTAGACATTCTTTACAAGGAAAAACAAAGCTGCAAAGTCCCCTCCAGCGAGGCCCATGAGGTTGGATCAGCCACAGAAGTTATTTTCAGAAACCTCTGCTTTGGGAGGGTTTGATTTAACTTCAAACAAGCACGTTTTCAAATGGAAGAAGGGGTCAACTTCCTCGCACCCTGACACTTAGAACGGAGGCTCAGCCAGGCTGGGCCATGTTGCACCAACAAAAACAAGGGCAGAAGAAATGAAAACCCTTCACCTTGGAGTGGCTTCAAATCCACAACTGGTTTTTTTGGCACCACATCACACAGGCACTTGCTGGCCGCGCCAGGGGACGTGCTCCAGGATGAGCCAAGGAGAAAACACCCACTGGAGGGAGATGAGGAGGTCCACGAGCACCCACTCACTTGTAAGATGGAACTATGGTGCAGCCTTCTAAGACACCTTACTCTGGTCCTGCATTACCACACATTTCCTCTGCTGAAACGAGGATATTTATCTTTCCCCTTTGTCCAGGCTTAGTCTGTGGCCAGAGTTGACTTCAGCCACCATTTGTGTTCATATTTTGTGAATCAGCCCATCAAGCCTCTCGTCAAAGCCCTGTTCATGTAACAGCCACACATCACACTGCTCAGCCAGGTTCTTTGCCTCTCTCCTTTTGCGGGGAAGTCGGAGCCCTTGGTAGACTAGGGGACCACCCACACAGATGCTACTGAACTTGCCTTGGCTCCTCTTTCCCAAAGGGACCTCCAAGAGATTAAGGACTCGGGCAAAACCAGACAAGTCAGCCAGATTTTCAGAAGAGCCTGATAAGGGAGTATTTTGCCAGGCGTGTCCCTTTCCTCCCTCCATGTTCAGAAGCAAGGGACTCCCAGCTCAGCCACTCCAGAGCCTTGATGCGCTGCAGCAAAACGTGAAATCAGAGGCCTTGAGCCCTGAGAGGAGCAGAGATTGGGTGGTCCTTTCAAGTTCATTTACCATGAAAAAAAAGAATTTGTTTTAAAAGAATCCTGACTTGGGGTGTTTTTTCTGTTGTAGTTCCTCACTGCTTCTCCTCCCAAGGGTATCTTTCACCAATCTGAGCACCTCGACAGCGCTTCACTCGTGCCATTTTAAGCCAGCACTCATCCCACTTAGTTTCTCTACACTTCGGAAGACAATAAATAAAGCACCTGTGTGCAACTTCTCCACAACACCCTGGGATGCACAGCCCACATTTCCCCACCACCGTCCAAGGCCTGGGTGCACTCTGCCTTCCAGTCCAGAAGCTGTTTGGATGCTTCGAGCCTCACTGCTGCCTCACCCCGTGCTGCTGGCCCACGCACTAGTGCTTTCCCCTTTCTTCGGCACGTGTCACACCTTGCTCTTTTCGTTCAGCAGGAACGCTTCACCAAGAGCACACACATCTCAGGGTGACTAGAGCTCTCTGAAGTCTCCACCAGTGCCTTCTGCATATTTTTCCCCACAAGCTGCACAGCAATTTCCACTGAGGATAAGTGTTGTCAATTCAATTCCTAATAACGGCATTAAAATGTATGAGCCATTTCTCTGGAGTCAGGGATAATATTTCCGAAGTGCCTGTGTGATACAGGAATGTAAATCTCATTTTTCATCAAGCGATAAGGATCCTGGGTCTCCCTGGAAATGATGTCAGATCAGAGCTGGGCAAGGACTACGCTGAAAAGTGTTCTCCATGGGGTCAGTTAGAAAACAGTCATTCTCGTTTTATTTAAAAAAAAAAAAAGGCAACAAATGTCTTTAAATCTTTCATAGAGTTAAGTTTCAATTTCAGCCAAAACCAGAGGGGCCCAGCCCAGAACAGCTCTCAGCTCATGGGCAGAAGCCCAGCCCTGGTTTGCCGCATCCCAGCTGAGCGTCTTCATCTGCAAGATGGGGGCTGTTTTGGAGATGGGGGCAGGGGAATTCTCCTCCCCACACCCTCCCACTCTAGTTTTTAGGTAACTGAGCAAAATTGCAGTTTCTCTTGTGTCTTTGGAAATATTAAGGTCAGTAGACTAATACTTGGCAAGAGACAGTTCAGCCCAAAGCCGTATGGAGAAGCAAGGTTATTTAGGCTGCTAGATTTTATTTGCCTCCCATTTGCTGGAATAGCAAATACCTTCATCCCCCACCTCCACAGGGCCAGGCCAGGACACTCAGAGGCACGAGAAGGTCCCCTCTCCTCTCCCTTGCTCCCACCAAGGGTCTCACAGAAGCACTATAGCATTTCTATCAGCACTCACTCCTGGAGCAATGGGCAAAGTCTGTGGGCTGTTGCATTCATTAAACACAAACCTCGGAATAAGAAAAATAAGACACTTAAAAGAGTGCTTGATTTTAAACAGAGAAATAAACCAGCTGGAGTTGGTACAACCACTTATGTGCTTGATTAAGCCATCCTCTGCTCCATGGCTGGATCCATGCCCAAAAAATGGTTGTGTTTTCTTTTTCAAGTAGCAGTGAGACAATAAATTCAGGGACAACGAGTAACACAGTCTGCAAAGAGAAACGGCCCTTCTCCACACAACTGCCGCTAGCTGTCAAACTACTGCCCACATCAAGCTGTTAGAGGGTCAGCTCCACGTGACAAAAAGCAGCACTAATTGCACAAAAGTGCCAGAGAAAACTGTCAAAAAGCTAGAGCAGATGTGAAACAGGGGCTTGCTTCCTTTTAAATCCAGCTTGCGCAGCCGCATCGCATGAGAACCCACAAGCACCCGCATCCCACTGGGAATGCTGCAGGACAATGGGGAAAGGGCGACACTTCCAAACTGTCAAGGACTTTTCCTGCAGTAGCAAAGACTCTACTGTCTCTCTGATAAAGTCATACCTCTTGAGCCAAATTCTCTTCTCAGCAATGCTGGACCAAGCCCAGCACAAGCCTTGCCTGCTTTATGCCAGTGCTGAGCAAGGTTAGGCTCAGTCCTGGCCAAGTCCAGGATCTGCAAAGCACAGCTGTGTTTAGCTGCCCAGAGACAGCCAAAAAGCAAACACGCCTTGATACCAAGTAGGTGAAACAGCAGGGTGGGGACACGCTGCTGGGGGAGGACACAGGGAAGAGGGACACTGCCAGCCTGCAGGGTTGCCTGTCCCGCTCCCAAACACCCACTGCTCGGCCCCATCATAAGAAGGCGACATAAAGGAATATCCAACGATTCACGCACACATTAGATGTGCTGTGCCTCATCTCCAAAGAGCTGCTGAAAGCAAAGAATAAAATGCCATGGAGCAGTTCACTGGCTGCCTGCCATGGGCAGTGTGGGGCACGCAGTGGAAGGAGCTGCACTGCACAGAGTCACAACCAGCCGGGGCACACGCTGAGAGCATTACCAGCTCTGCACCGGCTATAGAGGGTAGATGTGTGCGGGTGAACTCACGCCTCCTTCACCCAAATCCCACTTAGTTATAACTCCTCATGTTAAAACCACCTTCTTTCAAATGCTGACCTACTCCAAGCGTTAGGGTTTCGTGAAGCCCTTCCCTGGAGCCGACTGCTGAATGCCCTGGTGGCTGCCTGTGATGCTGACGGATCTTGGTCACATCACCAGAGCGTTTCCCACACCACTCCAGAAAAGACCTGGAAGAATTCCACCCACAGGCCTGGAAGGGACTTGTGAGAACACAGTGACAGATCGCTCCATGCTTGTAAAATTATAGTAAAAGACTTCCAAAACACAAAAATACCCCTGCTCAAACCAATGCCCTTTTTATAGATGCAGCCTTCATCCCTTGCTCTAGAAAGCCATGAGGTTAATAAAAAAAAATTGTGGGTTTACACCATGTAATCCATGTTCATAGATTAGGGGCTCAGCTTTTGTCTACACTTGGGCGGACAAAAGGGAGCAGCAGAGACCACTGCCACACCTTTTTCAGCCCCTCCACCCCACAGCATCCTAGTGCAGAGGGACAGGGAGTACTTCCTCCTACAGGCAGGCATTTTAGTTAGACATTTATTTCTTTAGAAAATAGGATTTCATTGAATGCAAATACATCTGGAGGTGTGTAGACATGTGCAGGATGCTGCTGGAGCCCTGCCTGGACCCCTTCTGGCTGGGCTGCCAAGAGATGAAGTGCAGCACAGCCTCCTTGTCCTGCCTTTCTGACTGGCACGACCAGCAGCCCTGCGAGAGCCCCTCCAAACCCAACCTCCAACACCCAGGTCTCAGCTCTGCCGCAGAAAGCAAGCAAGCCACCTCTGCCTGCAACAGCTGCTCCCACACTGCCCACTGTGCCCTGGCAGGAGGTGACCCCTGTCCAAGCACGGGTCCTCCTGACACCTAGTGTCACCCGCGGGCTTGTTCCTGGGAGGAACTGCAGGGATGGGCAGACACAGAAAGCTGCCAACCCTGCCACTAGCATCAGCCCTTCACAAGTCGAGCCCTGGTCTGCTTAAACTGGGGACACTTCAGGGTGAAATAAGGGCAGAGCCCAAATTTTCAAGCTCCTGCCCCAGGTACGTTGCAGAAGAGGGTGAGGTTTTTCCAAGTCCTTGCTCCTGACCCTGGAGCAGCAGCAGAGGAGAGGCTCTGCCCATCAGATTCTCCTATCTAACCAGCTGTTTAAAACTAGCCCTTTTCTACAAGTCAAACATCTCGGTTTTCCACACAATCCTTGCACAGGGAGAGGTTTCCAAGATAAGGAAGATAGCAGAGGGGGCCATGTCCGCAGCACCTTAACCCACCCCCAGGGCTCCCCAGCCACCAGCAATGTCTTTGCCACATTTCCAGGAATTGTAAAAGCCAGGGTCAGCAACCAGCCTCACGCACAATCTCATTTACAAGGCAAAACCTCTCTGGCAAAACAGCTCAGACGGCATCCAAATGCCGGTGGAGCAGACAGCATTACTGGCGCTGGCTCCTTTTCCATCCGGCTGCTCCAGCTCAGGCACCGATGCTGCTCAGAGCATGAGCTCATCGCTATTTTAGGTTGAATTTGCACTTGGCAATTTCCCTGGTAACCAAAACAAATTACTCATTGGTTTATAACAGATTTATTGGTTGTTTGTTTCAGCGTCTAGTGAAGTACACAGAGAGCTTCGACACGTTATAGCACCATCGAGGCCTGGGGTGTAAGGGCACAGAGGACAGTATTTACAGCCATTGCTATGGAGATGGGCTGTGTTAGCACTGGAGGTCAGAGGGAAAGATGAATTTGCGCCTGACCCCAGCAACACGAAACTGAGAAAAGGAGGTGTAAGCCATGGCCTGTGCTCACACACAGCACAGGTGACCATGCATGGCAGCCCCCTGCCATCCCAGACACCAGGAAGTTGTCATAGCCTCCTCCAACACATCAGAGTAACCAGGGAAAGGTTGTCTGCAATCTCCTCCAGCCAGAAATTTAAAAAAAAAAAAAAAAAAAAACCACACACACAGGTATCAGGAGGGTCTGACACTAGCCTATCCATTAACACCAGCCATCATCAGCTTCATTTCACATGTCAGGACCATGAGGACACAGGACAGTTATAGGACTTGCTGCATGGTTTTGCTCTTGGGCAGGATTTTCCTCCTGTTCATCATCACATGCATCAGCACAAAGGGCACCGAGAAGCCAGGGGGGACTAACCCCAAGGTATTTTCCTGCCCTGATCTGCAACGTGCAGAGTGCTTGAGAAAGATCAGCAGTGTCTGTTTTTCTGTCACATCTAGACCTGAGCCAAGCTACAGCTCAGAAGTTTCCCAAATTGCCTCTTAGGTTTAACAAAGAGTTTGGTTAGTTTTTTTTACCGAGTGTTTTTGCAAGAAATAAAAACTGTACCCTGACCAGCTCGATCCAGCAAGCTGAAATGTGCCACTATAAAAATCCTATCCCACCACAGAGACAGATCCACCTTCAGCTGAAAACCGTTACGGTGGTAACGGTATAAAAGAGAAGGGAAGATTATGGCAAGAGGTGGATGACATGCTCATGCATCCAACAAAGCAAAACCAGACAGAACTAAAGAGGTTTGCATCTCCACCCAGTGCCTTTGTGCTGCTGCAGGGTGCTCGTGGGCTGCTTCTCGCATCCTGCTCCAGTGCTGCCACCCAGGCCATTTCCAGAAGCAGCACTGAAATACGTTACACATCAAGGGGCATTTACCTGACAGGCTGTCCCAGAGGGGAAGCGTGACCCGTTTCAATGGGCAGAGCAAGGGTAGGCAGGAAACTGTATTGGCATGCGTTGCGTGAAATATATAGCTCTGTGTATTTTTAAAGTGAGATGAGACCAGAGAGATTCTTGCAGCCTGGACTGCTCATTGCTGCCTCTCCTACAGTATTGCCAGAAGCAAGACCGCATCAAGACGACACTTAAGAGATCACTAGGGAATTTTTAAGTGGAAGCAAACCAGGAATTACTCAGATCTCTGAATGAGGACCACACCCCTCCGTGCTTCTGGAGTTGTTGTCTGTGTTTGCATTCCTCAAACCACCGACTGTCCTACAGGTAATGCTGTACTACAGAGCGGGACATGGTGACAGGCCCCCAGGATGCTGCCTCTGCAGGCTGTTCATCTGAACAGATGTCAGCCAGAATAACTCATCCAGCCTGTCCACGGGATTAGGTAAGTCGTGCTAGAGAAATCTCTGTAGTACCCAGCAGCAGTGTCCCAGGGCAGCATGTCTTATGGGATGGGATTGACACACCTATGGGGTATTTTAAAGAGCTCTTTGCTGCCAGTGCAATGAGAAGAGGGGCAAACCAAGAGGCACAAAGTGGAAAAGGCTCAAGAGTCCAAAAATGAGAAGATAAGACAGAATCTGGGAAGGCAGGCAGTGCCTCAGAAGTGACTAATTCCAAACCGTTGGTCCAACATTTATTATAGAAAGGAGCAGATAAGAAAGGCGGCTGATGGTAACAACTGCCAGGGGCAGTCAGTCCCAAGTTAAACAAAGAGCAAATGCCTTGCAAGTAGCCTGCCAAGTCAGAGCGGTTCCCACAACTTGGGCATTTCTTTAAGAGAAAGTACATTATTTTCTCCCTCCCCAGCATCCTCTCAGCAGTGGGGCAGCTATATTTAGGGTGGCTTCGTACTTACTGTTAAGGTGATCTTTGGTCAGAGACCTCTGGAAGCACATGAAAAATTCCCAAATGAAGGCATTGGGGAAGAGCTGCGAGCCAATTCCCTGCAGGAAGGCCAACAAGCAACCACTGCGGGCTGGACCAGCCGTGGGTTTAGCTCGATGAACCACTTCTGTTTTTCTTAGCAAAGGAAGAAAGGCACATCCAGCACACTGGTCCATAAGACAGAGTTTTAGAGGATTGAGTGGATTTTTTTTTTTCCTCTGTCCCTGGCCAAGCAAAACAGTTAAGAACAATTCTTGCTTTGCCAGAAGCTCTAAGTCCTCTGATGCTTAAACACTGGTGTAACACAAGAGCCCTCACACACTGGGGCAGCTGCTTCATGAAAAGCTGCATGAAAGCTAGCTTGAAGCAAACTAGGTGGATTATAGATCTCTCAACTGTGCCTCCCAACAGGAACCCCTCAGCATATTTAGCACACGCAATTGTTTCCTAACAGTGAGCTCTCAAACCCATCATTTCAGTAGATCGACGCCACTGGAGCCAGCCATTGTTTGATTTGAAGCTCACCCTATCTCAAAGCACCATAAAACATGAAGGTCTCTGATGTCTTGAAGTGGGAAGATTTTCCAGGAGGGAAAGATTTTCTATTCTATTTAGGTTTTTTAGGTGTTTCTCCTGTTCTTCCTTCCCAACTACATCACAGTAGAGACATCAGAACAGACTCATTTCACTGTAGCTCTGCAGTTCAACAAGTAAAATGGGTCTGAACACTTTGGTCCAAATTATTAAACCTCAAACTATACCTGACAGGCAGCCTCCTGTGAGGCAGGTTTTAGTCTCCTCTTTTCCACTCTGCTCTGGTTTCCCCTTTCCAGGGCTGGAAATATATCAGAAACAAGGAAGTCAAAAAGCCACCCTGCAGTGTTTATTCCCAGCAGGAAGAGGTTTTTTTCCTGTTCTTCTTTAGAGGTCTGGATAACTGATATTCTGCATTTGATCCCAACGGACCACAAATGCAGCCGTGTTGCACCACTTGTAATCCCTCACAGTTAACAGCTGTTGACTGCCTACTCAGCCGTGCCGAACGGCCAGCTCTGCCGAGCAGGAGGAAGAGGGAGATGCGTCCCAAATTGCATCAATCGCTAGGGTCATCTCAAGGAGCAGAAAAAGATCAGGCACATCTGTGGAATGAGTGGATCTTCTGAAAACAACAATCTGAAGTCAAGAGGGTTTGAATTTCCTATTTACAAAAACAATGCAATTCTGTAACGGCATCCAAACCAAAACTGTAACTCTGCCTTAAAGTTTCCAGTCAGGCGCACCACAAAATACCAGCCCTTCCACCCTGGGCTGCAGCTCCATCACTGGGGGGAATCCTGTCATGGCTCTCCAACCTTGTCCACAGTATTCTTTAATTCTGCCTTTTTTGAAAGAGTCCTTCCTCATGAATTCCAGCGTGGCTATAATGCAATCCTCGCCCTGCTTTCAAATAGCTCCAAAGCCCTAAATGTCATTTTAGCCCCCTCCTGCTGTAGGACACAAACCCTATTTGCCATCTCTTCAGAGGGAGACAAGAAAGCAGGAGGAATACAAGAGCATCCATCCACCCATCCATTCGTCCCCCAGACAACACCGTGCTCTCTTGCTCTGACATCAGGAATTTGCTCTGGCAGCATTCTTGGCACCACACATGCCTGAATTACTCTGAAAGTATCGAGGGCCAAATCCTGCTTCAGTACATGCTGCGGGGACGTGCGGCAAGGGTGAACGCTGCTCTGCCAAGAAGGCTTTATTGTGGCTTTCCACATAGCAACTCGGAGAAGAACAACGCCTTTGAGGGAACTACTTCAAGCAGCAAAGTGAATCTCTGGTAGGAGGTTTTTGGCTAGGGGCCTGGGGAGGGTGAGGATGTGGTACGCACAGCACCTGCACCCCCTGGGACTGAGGGTGAGAAGCTGGGACAGGGCTCTGTTTTCCTGCCACCCTTCCCCTCTCGAACACAGCTTGTTCTGTGGGACTCAGCAGCACCCACCCACCGCAGGGTCCTGCCCCACATGTAGACCTCATTTTAGCCCAGCTTTGTGACTGCCTTTAGACACCGCAGGACTAATTCCCTGCGCCGAGCAACTCATAATCCTGCTTTAAGAGACTTTATTCCACCAATTCATATGTCGTTTCAGAGCCCAAGTTTCCACAGTATTTTTGCTGCATCTGCAGGCTCCCTTTGGACACAGGTCAGCAGGGAGAAATGCTCATCACAGACCAGCCTCGGCATCTCATCTCCGATTCATTCCCCACAGACGCCAGCTGAGGTGACATCCCCAGAGCTGGATCTGGGCTGCCCATCTACTAAAAGCCCCGGTCAAGGCCCATCAGGAAGTCAAAACACATTGGGCTATATCCTGTCTCTGAACCCCGGGGAAGCCCCAGTGCCTTTGATCCTACACCTGGCCAAGTGGCTGCAAACTGGGTTTTTACTGGACCCAGGGATAAAATAACTGAAGCTGGAATACATGGCATCGTCCTAAAACCATGCTGCAGAATTGGAAGCATGCGCGTATCTACATAACATTTAATCCTTTAGAGTCCTACTGTCTCAAGAGCCATCTGCTTAAAACTCTTCTCCAAACCAGGAGGTCTAAATGAAACACGAGGTCTCTTTCTTCCTTCCACAATCCCTCTACCAAAATCACACATGAAATTACTGATCTCAGACGTTTCTGTTTCGTTATGCTCCCTGCCTGCATCTTACTAAGAGAAATGCAAAAAAAGATCCCAATGAATCAAGCTGAAGTATTTTGGCTTATGATGGATTTTTTTTAGACTAAAATCACAGGTCAGGTCTGGGAAGGTTTATTGTATAGACATTATCTCCACTAGCTTTTCGAGCAAAAGTGATTCCACATAGCTAAAGTTACAGAATCTCACCTGAAATCTCAGCTTTGCTGCCTTTGCACTCCTACACGCAGAGTACAAGGTGAAGCAGTTGAGGACCACGAGGGTGAGAGGCAGGCACTGGCTGCATGCCTCAGTCCTCCACACGTCTGCTGGTGATACCTGCATCTTGGTGTGACCCCAGAGGAAGCCTTGCACCAGCCAGCCTGAACTTGCCCCTTGCTCTCCAGGAAGCTGCTCTGATTTAGGAGCGTACCCAAAGCCTCAGCGAATTTTGTGCATTGCTGGTGGTGAGGCTTACCCTGCTGCAATTAATGCCACTGGGACTTCAGGTCTAAGCAGCACCACAGAAAAGGAAAGTGCTAAACATAGGCTAGACTGGATTGTCCCATCAGCAAAGATCAGAGAAATTTTCCAAGGTTCTTTAAGGAATTGACACCTAAATCTCCTGATGTACCCGCTGGACAAGGATTAAACTTTAAAGGACAAAATTCACACAGGCTCCTGCTGAGAGGACAATGCTATTCCTGGCTCATATCTTTAGTTGTTTCCACTGCAGCACTGGAAGCTTCAGCCATGTCCCAGCTCCCGCCTAGTGCTAGTGCCTGTATGTACTGACAGCAAGTACGTGCTTCCAAGATGGGGATGGGGAAGATAATCCCAGCTGTGGTACCCAAGAACTGCACCAAAGGAGCACAAGTTTCCACTAGCCCGCACAAAGCACAGAAAGGGCTGTGGAATACCCTGCAACACGGAACGACCTTCTTTTCACATAGATATTACTCAAAAGGAGGTAAGTTGCTTCTTAGGGGCAAGGGGGGCAGTGACTTAAAGCCTTTGTTACATCCTAGTGCAATGGGTGTGGGCTGTCAGTTATATTCACAGGATACGGACTTGGATCAGAGATAAAACATCCGACAGCATCATCTCCCTATTCATGGATGCGAGTAGGGATCTGACAGGGCTCCCACCAGCTGCTTCATACCGTTCTTGGTACAGTTCACTGGAAAGACTGCTGCCAAAATAAAGACCAGCTAAGATGGGCTGGAGAGTGTTTACTTTCAAGTGTTTGAGTATGCTAAACATTGTCTCCTTTTGAACAGCTACCATTATTTACAGCCAGGCAGAGAATTATACCAGCATACATGGAGAGAAGGCATCATTCACAGCAGGGAATAACTTCTCCTGTTAGAAACACGTCAGGAGCCCAGTGCTACAGACCTCCCTAGCCAAAACTCCCCAAGCGCAGCGCAAGCCAGCAAGCAGCTGCACACCCCCAGCCCTGAACTGGTTCCTAAGACCCGCAGTCCAAAACTGAGCAATCAACTGTCTTTTGCACTGAGCTCTTGCTCTTTTTTTGCGCTTGTGGTGTTAGATCCAAAACACCTAAGCCACATTTTTTAGCAGGTATTACTCAAGAATGAATTTTTCTATAGTGAGGTCTTAAGGAGAAATTAAGAACAGGTTTGTATTCAAGAATGCTGTACTTGGGAAAAGGAAAAAAAAAAAAAAGAGGAGGGTGTTGTCACTGAAGCGAAGTATGTGGGTGCTTTTATAATTAAGAAAGTTTAAATTTTAAAGCCATATTTGGTTGCTTGGTGAGCTGTTTGCTTTGTACTTCATGGCTTAAGAATTTAATCAGTTTCCTTTCAGAAGTTTTTTTGTTGTTGTTTTTAAAAAACACTCTTCCTCTCAAAACAAGGCAAAAGAGGAATGGGTAGGTAGATTGTTTCAAACATTTTTTTTTCCCTGTTCACATGCTAGATTTCACGAATTTAAAAAGCAGCCACAACCATTTCTACACCACAGACTAGCTCCTGCTTACACAATACAAACTGGACCAGTCACATGCATTAACTTATCTTTCAACCAGTTGCTAAAGAAAAGATAAACGACAGAGAACACCCATCCTGCAAACACAGGGGCGAGTAGTTTCACTCATGCAAGCGATTCCACACATCTTGGTAGATACAGGGGTACAGTATTTGTATGAAGGTAAAGGTGTTTGCGTTCGCTGCAGGTGTGGCACCTCAGAAACTGCCCCTGCCTGATATTCCATCATACAGAAAGAAAGAGGAAGGTGTGATAATCATTAGGTCAAGTTTGCATTTCCACATCCCCCTATTCTGTTACTGCCAGCCTGCTCCCACAGTTCAGAGGGTATCGCACCTCACTTTGAGAGCATCACATCACCTGAGAGCCCACGGAGCAGCCACTGCTTTAGCTATTTCCTCCCCAGCTGTCATTAAAAGTTTTGAACAAGCACATCTGATCACCTGCGTAGGAAATCAGAGCTGGTAGCTCTTACCCAGCTCCGTACCACCGCAAACACTCCCTGAACACCCACTCAGCTGGGAAGCAAAGAGGAAAAACTGCACGAATACCCCAGTGGCTGCCTGTACTTTGAATGCCATCACCCTCCGGGAGGGAATACATGTATCAGGAAAAGAAGACACAAGAGAAATCAGAAGCAACAATTTAGATAACACCCACCCCCAAAACCCCGCATAAAACAGAGGCAGTTTCCGAGGTTAGCGCAGTGATCCACGAAGAAACTCTGCTAGAAAGAGTGTTTCAGGAGTCCGTTGTACCCCCACAGACCTCCCGTTTCCCCAGCCCTGCTCTCAAACCCGTCCCCAGCAGAGCAGAGCAAGAGCCCCAGCACAAGCCCTGAAATCCGAAGACGGGCGAGGCGCGGGGTGCCGAACCGCTCCCTGCCCCGCTCAGCGAGGTGATGCTCGACAGGGAGAGACAGAGGCGTGTGCTTACTGGCTGCCGGAGAGCCTGGGCGCTGCTGCGAGGCGGCTGCTGCCTGGAGGAGGGAAGGGATGGAGCGGGCTCTGCCCAGAGCCTCGGCAGCGGCAGCGGGGCGGGGGTGGGAGCAGGAGCGCTCCGCGCCCGGGCTCTGCCTCCAGCCTCAGCGGGGCAGCGCGGCCGGGCTGGGGTGTCCAGCTGGCGGGACAGCGGCTGCTTTGCCACTTATAGCAGGGAGGCTCATTAAAAAAAAAAAAAAAAATACAACCCAAACAGAAAAGATTAGTCCAGCCAATAGCACCGGTCCTGCCCAGGGAGCAGCTGGAGGGGGGGACAGCCTGCTCCTCCCAGGGCTTCTGCACCGTCTTTGGGGGAAAACCCGACCAGCAAGGGCACGCTGAGAGGGCGGCCGATCGCCTGCTTCCCACAGCTGGCACCACGGGACCCTCCGGGCTGGGCAAAGCCCTGCTACCCCCAGCGTGCCAGGAGTGGCGCTCCCAGACTGTTCCACACCAGAGAACTGTTAGAATCATGGAACGCTTTGGGTTCGAAGGGACCTTAAAGATCAGCTAGTTCCAATCCCTCCACCACGGGCAGAGACACCTTCCACCAGACCAACAAAGCCCTGCTGCCCCCAAAGTCACGCTCCCAGACTGTTCCACACAGGGACAATGCAGCAGGAAAACTTTGTGCATGGATCTGTCAGCAACCTCTCACCCTGCCCAAGCTGCCCTCTCCCAAAGCTAAAGCTTTGGCTGGCAGCTCTGTTACAGTACGTGTCACCTTCGGGTTCACAGACAGAGTTTCCATGACAGAAAAAACCCAGGAAGGATGCATTTCAAGTCAGCAGCCTGCAGGGAGGGAAGGAACCCAGCTGAAGCGAGTGCAGCAAAAATTATACCAAAAGAGGAGTATTTTCTTCAAAGCAGACATGAGAAAAAGGACTAGCAGATAGAAAGTCATTCTTATTTTTAAACAAATCTGCCTGTTTGTGCTGCACCACACCAGACAACTCTGACAATACTCACATCTATTTTCTTTTCCCCCTCCTTTCTCTTTTTTTTTTTTTTATCTGCTCTTACATCTTCCAAGTTTGTCCTACTTTCTCCTATGTTTCTTCTGTTGGCTATACGGTTGAGCGAGTAAGTTAGTTTAACAGGAGGTGCTTGTGTTGGAGCTCTTGCTCTACAAATAGGCTTTTGTGGTGCCTTGGCGAGCCACAGAGCTTCTGACTAATGCTGGGAGAGGCTGGGTATCCTGGTGGGTGTGCTGGGTACACCACTGGTATGCCTGGAAAGCAGATCATTGTACTTGGGCCAAGGATTTTCTGTTTAATTAGTAAAATGAAACAAACATTGCCTAAAAGCAAACACACTCTCTTTACCAAAAGATTTGTATTTCTGTGTGTCTCTGTGTTACTTCAACAGGTAAGTCCCACAGATTCTTCCAACACCTCATCATCCATATGAACAGCATTCCTAGCACAGATGAGAACATTGGGTTGCCCTGAGGTTCAAGGTTCAGACCATCACCGCTTGCCAAGAGCAACTTCAGGCATGCATAAAATACAGATGTGAAATACCAGCATTATTTATCATTATGGGCTGAAGTTTATATTTGATTTTCAAAGAAATCCAGATACCAGTTTCTGGCTTGTTTTTCCAACAGCTTTCCCAACAAGCATGAAACTTATTTACCATCAGCAAGAGCTTTTCTCCAGTGGCCGTCTGTAACCAACCATCAGACCAACGAGAACATTAACAAAAGGCTCCTCCCCCTGAGGTATGATGTTGTTTACATGATTGCAGATGCAGAGCTCTGGCACTTCTCATGAGAAACTGCAGAGACTAAGATCCCTCACCTAAGGGACATTCAGACAGAACATTCTCAATTCCAGAAGAAACCACGGATGTAGAGTGCAGGGATATAAAGACAAAGCTGTAGAAATATGTTACCGGGGCAATTTACTCAGCAGCCACTTCCTGCAGGGTTTCTTCCTTCAAATGAAGGAGCCTTCCTGCTTCTGGCAGTAAACAGGAGGACACAAGAGTAGCAAGGGTCCAGGAGCACCTGTACTGGTGGAGCTTAGTTAGTGCCCCTTCACCAGAGACCATCAGTGCCCCTGCCACCACAGGAACATTTGGGTACTGACCCTGATGCAGATGCATCTTGGAGGAGCACAAATGCATTTATGAATCCTGGAGAAACACAAGCACACTAATAAGTGACAAGCCCAACAGCAGGTACCTGCAGCCCACCAGTGGCGTAACAAGCATCCCATATCTGCAGGGAGCATCAGCAGGCTGCTGACAGAATCCTCTGCCTCTTATTTAAAATATTAGATGCCTTCCTCACACCACACAAACTAGAGATTTCGCTGCCAAATCCCAGCTACCATCAAAAACAAGTCAAAGGCAATACGTCTGTCAGCCTAATAGAGCAGCAGCTAAATAACAAATTGATCCATTTAACACAACTCCCACTGATGGCAGCAGAGCAAGTTACTATTTGAGTAACTTGTTGCTCTTGTCAGATTATTACAGCTCCAGGCCTGATCCTGCACTCGCTGCATCCTCCAGACCCACTTTGCCCCACAGGCACAACATCACATCAAGAAAAAAAGCAGCAGAATAAAGCTCTTCAAAGGCACAAGGCACAGAGCAACTGCTCTACCCTACCTCCAGCAGTGCTGCCTCTGACAGCGAGTGAGTGTTTGCAGGATCAGACCTTAAATTTGCCGATTTAAAATGACCAGCGTACCTGACAGAAAAGAATTTAAGCACTCTGAACCTCACACATATCACACCAGCAGCTTTATTCTGTTTGGAAAAGATGATTTAAAGAACAAGGACAGCACGCAGCTAGAGTCAGGGAAGAAGCACTCAGGCATTGCTGTATTAAAGATATAATATAGTGCTATAAAAATCTCTGCCAAAGCACTGGATTAAACAAAAATAAACTGCAAGAACGACAAAACTCATTTCAAAGGACTGAGACAACTCTGAGTCAACTCCATGCCATCACCCTTTCTTGCTAAGGAAGCTAATAAGTTACCCTGTACACCGAATTTTGGTAAACACAATGAATTATATATAAAAAAAACCTCCGATGGTCCAATATATTCTTGACTAGTTATCCAAACAAAATGAACTATGAGCAGAAGCACTTAAACCCAAGCCGGCTGAATTACTCAGTCAAACCTAACTGCTAGGAAACTTTATTTGGAAATGGTGGAGCTCATAGAGCCGTGCAGGGAGCCTGCTCCACAGCCGAGAACTCTGCAAGAAACCGCCGGGACAGGATGCTACCCCAAAGCGAAGGGCTCACCTCAGACCACGGGCTTGTCCACAGCAGTGAAGAAAGAGATGGGGTTTGCATCATCCTCTGGGTCTCCATGCTGCTTTTATTAAATCACTCTGCATCCACAGAGCAGGAGAAGGTCTTCCACAAAATAGGGCCCTTTTTTGCAAGTTGATGCTCTGTGGAAGGAATCCATGCGGAATGAGGTTCACATGCCCCTTGGGTGGGTTTGGCTGTCCTGGTTTCCACATGTCAGGCTAGAACTGGGGGTGATGTGCCCCACACACAGTGTCCCAAGGCCAACCCGTGACAACCATCCCACCTGAGGAGACAGGGCTGTCCCACTCACCTGTCTTCTGTGGAGCACCGTAACCACACAGAGCCACAGCAGCTCTCCACACTAACAGGGATGACCACCCCACACATGCCCTTCTACCCTCTTCTCCCAGCATGGCACCTCAGCCCTTTCCCCCAGCTGCCTCCACTCCCTCTTCAGTTGGAGGTGAGCTTAATTACCACTCCTCCTCATTAACCCCCTCCAGACAGACCTCCTTTCTTACAGGCAACATTACTCCTTCATCCAGAACAGCTGGGAAGGGCTGTTTTCCTTCTAACGTTGCAGCCTGAGGGATGCAGCCATTTGGGGGGCAAGGCGCCTTTACAAACCCTCTTGCCGCCCTGTCCACGCTGGCTCCCCAGGGTCACTGCCTTGTTATTTGCCTTATTGACAGACTTTGTTCATGTGACACGGTCACCTCCTCTCCCCAGCCTCCGAGAGAGGGAAGCCTTCATGGCAGGGGCAGCCACAGACACTGGCTGCTCCTGTGCCATCTGTTTGACTGTCCCTGACTCTCCGTGGAGCTCAGTCATGCCCTGTTTTGGACTGGTTGTTGTCCCACTGGTATATAAAGCACCCGTGGCCCACACAAGGCCTCCCAGTTGAAAAACTGAAAGAAGAGTCATATTGGGAAGCTGATCCCTTGAGACCCCAGTGATGGTTCCCTCCTCAAGCTGTCCTCTGCCTTCTCCAAAGGCTGGTTTTAGCCCGAGACGCACAGAGGAAGGCACAGCACCCTGCAGTGAGATGCTTCAAGAGATCTGAGAGAAAAGGAGGGGGGAGGAAAGGAGAAAAAGAAATAGGGAAAGAGATACAGCAGCCTCCACCTCGCCCTGCACCATCCCACCGTACTGTTGCCCTGGGGGATAATTTGTGGCCAGAGCCAACCCCCGCCCTGCAGGCAGCTGGGGCTCACTTGCCACGGGCTAATTACCTCGCAGGCCATTAGCAAAAAGTCTCCAGGCAGGTGAAGTAATGGAAAAGCTGAAACACTTCAGAGTCATTCCTCTGGAGGAGAAAGTCAGGGTGGGGTCGTGGGAGGTTTTATGACGGTGTGGTTCAACCATCAGTGATCCAAACCCTTTTTCCATGGAGTTCAAGCACATAAGGCGCTGCTTTCCAAGTTGGTGCAAACGTGAGCATTGCAACCTGTCGGACGTGTACCACAGGAGTGCTGCGCTCCTCGGCAGGGAGCAGCCGGGCCACCAAGTCCACCCCTGAGACAACAGCCATCAGTCAGCTCTCCGCCCTTGCATCCGCTCTAATTCTTGCGATCAGTGTTTGGAAATCATATATGTGGGTGGGAGAGAGGTTAAATGGCTGCTGAGGGGCATAGCGGGTCTGTTCTCTTCACCAGAGGCTGCGCAAGCCAGTGAAGGGTGAAGGAGGGAGCTCTCCTGAATTTAGTGGGCAAAACAATAAGCCACAAACAGAGGATTGTGATTGTATTGGGTGACACGCATAAAGCTACTCAGCTTTCCACTATTTAGTGTCACAATATGTCCGTGGCATAGCCCTACAATACCGTCAGCAAGCCAGGATCAACAGATCAAAAGAGATTTTAGAAAACTGGGCAATCACCTGCTGAAAGACCAGGATCAAATAAGCCCGTCAGTAATTACAGTGACTGCATTATTCGAGGCATCGCCACTACTCACATTTTCCGGAGTGACACCAGAACCTGCACACGAGAGAAGATCTAGCTAGAGATTGTTCCCACCTTCAAAAAGCAGCTGCAGGGATGGCTCAGCTGTCAGATTAAGGGGAGCAGCCGTGTCAGCCTGCCTGGTGCCCTTTGGCAGAGGCCAAAATGCTTCTCCCAGTACGAGCTGCCCCTCCTGTGCATGGAAAATTACAAAGGTGGCTCCCATTTATAAGAGATGATGTACCAGGGCCCCGCAAAAATGGACCCCTCTGCTGACTTGCTGGCCCCAGCAAGGCTACATTTTGAAAAGGCAACAGAAAAGAAGGTTTCCAACCATCTTTCCAGCAACAATATGAGTTTTCAAGGAATGCTGGCAGCTGTTACAGGTATTTATCTGCTGTCTGCAGGGGACTGTTCAAACACACCAGGTTTTCTGCCAAGGGTAGGGCTTGAGGTTTTCTGTTCCGCAGTCATTTGAACCGCAGCATTTCCAGCCACATTCATGCGCTGGGTCCCAGTGTTGTTGCCGCTGCCTGCTGGATCACAGGCAGGGATGTGGGAGCAGCAGGCAGCTTGCGGCCACGGGCATTGCTCCACCCGGGCACGCACCCATGGGACACGGCAGCCCTGCGAGCGTGCACACCTCCGCTTCTCCATCCCAACACATCAGCCTTGTCCGGGCTCCTGGTTTGTGCAAACCCTATCCAATCCTGAGCAGAGCCCCAAGACTAAAGCGCGGGAAATAGTCTGGCCTAACAAGTAATTTTGCTCCTACAGAACTACTGCTATGACTAAAATTTTTCGGCCACCATCTGCTGAAGTCAAGTTTCCATTGACTTCAACAACTGCTGGGTCACAGTTTGCTTAAGTGTTTCCAGACTTTGGCCCTTCCAGCAAACAGCTCGGCCAGCCGTTCAGCAATAACAAAAATCCATCAAATATTTGAGTATTTGCATAAGAAAAACAGATAAAACTTAAGATGAGGTTTGATTCTTGGTCTTTATCTTTTCATTGGCTTGGTCTTTATCTATTATCAATTTTCTGGGTGGATACATATCCAGAAATAGTTAACACACAAATATTTACAATAGCAATGAGGTAAAGCAATAGCAATATGATATAAGGTTTTACTTTCAACAGAGCAAAGGGATTTATGATGCTATGTGTTATGGACACCTCAAACATGTTTATCTTTATCTTACTATACATAGTTACTCCAACAGTGGTCTTTCTCCTTGGTGTCAGGCTCACCAGCAGTTTCATGTTCCTGATTTGAAAAGATTGCTTCCAGGCATCAGTCGGAAATTAGGCTCCTTTATTAATTTTAGCTTTAGATTTTAGTCTCGGAAAAAAAATTAATTCAAGGTACCCACAGGCTAACGTAAGTAAAATAAGTGTTTTAATAGCAGAGGAAGTTTTCGGAGCATGACAAATCTAATTTTGCTTGAGTCTGCAGCTAAAATCAAATCAATTAGAAAGCTGAGGACCATGAAGAAACACATACAACTGGATTAGATGATTGCAATGAACACGAGAGGCAATAGGCACAGCATGGGCTGGGACTTAGAGCATTTGCCTACAGCTCAGGGGACCAAAATTAAATTCCTCATCCTGGTACAAACGTCTTGCTTGACTTTGGCTGAGTCACATAACACCAGTCCCTCAGGCGCTGCCCGCCTGACTCCAGGGCTGCTGGCCACACAGTGGACATGACCCAGAGAGGAGCACTCGTGCTCAGTGCCTGCAGCCCCTTGCTTAGCTGGATTGCAGCTGCCTTCACCCTGTCCGCAGTGCCAGGCTGGAGGAGTTCACCTTGTCTCACACTGCCTCGGGTTCCCGTGTGTACAAAAAGACGTAACAGCACTTTTTACTTCCCACACGTCTCCCAGAGAGGTGTTTTATCAAAGCCAAGTGAGTGGCTTGGCATTTGTTTATGCAGGCTTTGCGACGGCAGGCAGGTAGAAAGAGGACAAGCTTTCGGACACAAAAGCACCCTGTGGAGAAGATTCAGGTTCAAAAAGCAGAGCTGGAGACGCGGCATCACTGCAAGGGGCCCCACAAACCCCCTCTGCCACCACAGCCTCTTCCAGTCCGCTTCACCCAGATATGGGGCAGGCTGTGAGAGCCATCACCCCAGCCGTTGCCGCTGTCAGTGTGTCCACATCTCTCTGAAGTCTTACTTAGTAAGACAGTTACTGGCAGCTGAAGCTATGCAGAGACTTAAAGTTGGTGTGCTCCAAGGTACGAACCTAAACTACCCGCGTGGTGCCCGTGGCTATACCAGGGGCAAGGTGGAGAAAGAAGCCGCCTGTCCAAAGCCACGGGTGTATTCTGTGCCAGCGGCTGGAGCTGAGCTCCAGCCCAGCTCACCAGACCCAAGTGCCTCTGGCTAAATCAGAGTCAGGTCTTTTTCTTGCACTATAAATGCGCTGGGAATCACAATTACTGCTCAGACCTGCTCTGATGATAACACAGAGAAACCACGCACACCCTTCTGACATTTCTGCTCATCCCTTGGTTCTGACAGCACTGGCTACACAAGCATTTTTACTTTCTCTGTCAGACCAATTAAAATTAAAAGGCTATTTATGGAAGGCTTAGTCACAAATAAGGTTAGGGGCTTTATTCCCTATGCCAAACGATTTTTTTATTCCCTATGTCAAACAAATCAAGTGAATAGGTCTCTTTAACAATATTCTTCGTGTTAGTGTCATAGTTAGGCAGAATGTGTGTATGCTTTGCAAAGGCCCGGTTTCACAAGGAAAAAAGAAAAAAAAAGGAATAGTCATGGGAAAATTACAAACCACTTGGCACTAAGGAAATTATGAATGCAATTTCCTGAGCTCAGTGTGCTGAAGGAGCTGCAGTAAATAGCTGTCAGGCAGCCTTCTCTACCAAAAGATTTCAGACGTGATACCCAGCTGCGAAGGAGATTTTCTGTGCAGGACTTTTGCTCTCCTTCCAGTTCAGATGCGGTTTTCAACTGATTTAGTTCGGCTGGCACGAAGGGAGCGTGGGTGTGTTTTCTTTGGTTTAAACCAAGATTTCTGGGATCCATCTCTTACACGAAATGGGAGAGCTGACTTCTTTGCTGAGCTCTGCTGAAGATAAGTGATTTAAAGATGGTTTTAAGTCAAAGCTGAAAGAGACCCAAGAGAAAGATCTCAGATGTGTGCATGGATCTAGAAAAGCTGTCTTCCTGCCACTTCCAAACTGAAGTAAATATCTTTGGTAAAACCAGATTGTGATTTTTTTTCCCCTCGGCAGCTCTAGCAAGGGGTGGGAAGAAAGGAAGGAACTGAACCAACAGTGGGGAAAAATATTTGACGTTAAAGACTCTGGATCTGAGGAAGAACGTGAGAGTTATGAAGAGGCTGTTTAGATTTTGGGTGAAGGAGCCTCTCTTAGGAGAGCAACACACTACCGCAAGGGGTGACAGAGCCATCCTCCAAGAAGAAAAGGGCTCTGGGTGCTGCACTTTCATTTCCCAGCTCCCTAACACACACCTGAGTGAAAAACACTGCTGGATCGACTTTGGGGGGCTCATCAGTGCCTCGTACCCCCTTCTAGAGCAGCTGGCTGGGATGCAGGTGCTGGGTGGGGGCCGTGGGTACTGCTGTGATGTGGCACCGCAGCCAGAACCAGCTCTTGCTGCCAAAGCAAGTCGGCTGGTGCCCTGGGTGCAGCCAGACTGGCCCTGCTGCCCTGGAGAAGTGCCGTGGCAATGCCCCTGGCTCCCTTCAGAGAGGTTTGTGCCCCTCAGACAACACTGCGAGTGTCCTTGGCAACTCAGAGCCATAAACATCAAGTGGTAGGAGCCAAGAGGAACCGGCCAAACACGAAACCTGGTAACTGGCTATAAATATTTACACGCTGTGCCTCGGCCTTACTCATTCTGCTGCATCAGGAGCACAGCCAGCCACAGAAGTCCAGGTATTAACTGTCCTGCTTGTGGTCCAGGACTTTCAGCGGAACCATAATCTACACTGTCCTGGGTCAAATGCACTCCTGGGGAGGCCAGCGGATGCTCCTCTTCCCAGCCCGAGGTGCCAACGTGTCCTGCTCTGATGTTGGTACACCTGCAGCACAAGATCACCGCTCCCCAGGGCAGCGGAGCCTTGGAGCCCAGCCAGCTCTGTGCTGCTCCCAACACAACTGTTCCAATGCCTGACCCCCAATCTCCTGCTTAGGGCAATGAAATTCAGTCCTGAAAGCATTGCTGAGGCCCGATGCTGGCTATGGGATCTCAAACTGAATATCTGTAAAGCCAGCATGATCCATTTTTTCCAGGGAATTTTTTACTCAACCCCTACACCCTTGTCACGAGAGCCATCCGTCTATTATCAGCTCTGTCATCAGCGCAGAGACAAATTGCAGCTGAAGCAACACATCCCTGATGGGAGCCGAGTTTAGGCGTGTAACTGTGCCAAACGGCGCTGGCTCCTCTCTGGCAGGACAATAGCATCCAGCCCTTTGAGGCATCTGACCCAGAGCTGAGGCATCTTATCGACAGCAAGTATCTCAGCAACAAAGCTCCAGCTGGTGAACCAGCCCATGCAGAGCAGAAACGAAGCCATGAGGGAAATTCATTTGCCTTTCGTAACAGTTTGGGCATTCTCATGTGAGCAGCGGACACAGCTCTGAGGTCCCGGAGTGGAAAACATAACCCAGACATACTTTGTGCAGGGTCACACCACTTGACCTGCCTCATCAGAGGAATCCTTGATTTTACACCTGGAAAAATGGACACCAACGCAAGTAGTGACCTCTGACCACTCAGCCAGACAAAACCTAGCTAAATGTCTTTAGGATGTTTGTGTCTATTCCTAAGCTGAAAAGTATGGCAGAGTATCTGGTGAAGGGAAGAAGTTTGCATTAAATCTGGGTCTTCTGTCGCTGAGCTCCAGAGGCATTTCCAATTCTCTCTTACTGCAGACCTCAAAAGCTTCAGGAGCTGGGAGAACTCACACAACGGATCCAAAAGCACGAGTGATTGGTATCAACAGCCTGGGGAAAGGGGAAAGCAAGCAACGCTGCATCTGTTGCTCCCCTTCCTCTCGGACCTCTGGGAGTTTTAGGAGTGAGCCATATCACAGAAGAGCAGATTTAGCCTTCCATCATCAAAGGGTGCAAAGGAGATACTTCAAGAGAAGGAGGACGCTGTGGGGATGAGGGAGGCACACTGCCCTTGACTGTCTTAAGGGTTATGCCCATGGAGCTGCTAAGCAGAAAAGGTGCATTTTGGTACAGGCCAGTGCCACAGGAGGGGCAAGGGAGATGCTGCAGGTGGAATGCAGGTGTAGAACATGTCTACTGTGGCCTCCCTCTGATTTTCTGTGATTAGTCCATTCTAAAGCAGGTAAGGAGGATGCAGCTAGCATGGGGGAAAGGAGCAGGTCAGTGGGAGGGAGGAGGAAGATGTCCCTGGCAGGAGGATCAGGCAGAATTCAGGATACAGAAGTCCCTTAAGAACAAAAAGGGCTCAGGGGTAGCTGCCAGGTACCTGCAGCTCTTGGCTGTGGTTTTAGCATTGCTTATAGGTGGAAGGAGGGCAAGGGAAAATATTTCTGCTGCTGTCTCAGCCTAGGCACATCTACAGAGTGAAACGCTTTGATGCTGGTTGGTATTTTCCTATTCACAAAGCATCCGCTGCACCGCGGTGCCTTCCCAGCTCAGCGCAGCGCAGCGCCCACGTGGGCAGGCTAGAATAACTAACCTTGCTGCTGCAGGTAGAAGTGCTGACGTGCTGCATGAAGCTGACAGCTTTAATTTATACACTTTTTATCTTTGTCCGCATTCCTGGGAGCATATGCATGCAGGAAAGCGAGCGGTGTTCACACATATCCTTAAAAGTAGTTATGACCACACTATTCTGCGAAACACGCAGGGTTAGGAGATTGCAGCCATATATGGAGTGCTTGGGGCTGGAGCATTGCTGGCACCCATCGGGGAGGACAGCTGGAGGAATTTCCTATGAAAGGCCAATTAGTAAAGACCAAATCCTTTTGTATATACGCATGTCTAAATATTGGACAACAAAGTCAAGGCTCTGCTACCCCAGAGTCCTGCACTTTACAGAGCCTCCTGCACCCATTAAGGGATCTTGTAGCCTCTGAGCAAGGCTCTAAGTGGCCCAGCACGGACCATACAGGATGGAGTAAGGAAAAGCACCAAGATGGGCTGTGTGAGGGCTGCATACCCCAACGTAGCATGCTCCAGAGCCCCTGGTTCCTGAACTTCATTCTGAGAGCAGACCTTTGCACGCCTTTGGTAGCACCCTGCACCACCAAGTAGTGACAGGCTGGAATCCTGCTTTCCCTGGCTTTGGGCTCCAGTCAGAGCCTCACCCCTGACATCTCACCTCTGCAGTGGCCAAGACTTTGCTGTGCTTCATATCAGGCTTGTCCGAGGGCCAGGAGCCTTCAGGGACACCAGAGCCACTGCATTGCTGCGGTGTTCTTTTAGCTGGAGTAGGGAGATCAGGGCAGTGTGAGCCAGGCTGTCCCCAGCGCTGCTCTTGCCAGCAAGGTGCAAAGCAGCTGCTGATGTTAACATGGTTGAAGGCACCAGGTGACTTGTAAATGCCTGTATATTAAGGGACACCCACATTGCTCCCAGCTCAGCAGAGAGCAGAGGAGATGGAAGGCAGCGGGCACACGCGGGGTGTGCACTGGGCAGTGTAGCTACGCTCGCGCTGGGCACAGAGTACACAAATAGCCCCCCGGCCCCTGGGTTCTCCCGTGAGCTCGGCAGGTTTTGTTATGATTGCCCACAGGGACAACATTTCCTCACGTCCCTTTTCCTTGCCTTATCTTCCAATTATTCTCCCATCACAGACACACGTGGCCGAAAGATTTTTTGCGATTTAGTATTATAAGAATACTTCGGGCCCGCTAGCACCCGAGGGGCACGTCCATCCTCACCTCCTCTCTCCATCTCACCAAGGTGTTTCCTCCAGACTACTGCCTGCATCTGGTGACTAACGCTGTCTTGGGGCTGTGACAAGCAGGAGCCAAGCAGAGGGAAAAGTCCTTTTGCAACAGTGCGAACAGCCATCATGACCACAAATTGGCTGCGTGTGACAGCAACTTCTAGCGCCAGGAATTGTTTAAAGCCCAGGAGATGCCCTAACTGTGAGAGCTGGGGAGCCTGGAAGGAGAAGCACCATGGAAGAAGATGCACTTGCAGGCTTGATGCTGCATGTGGGGTTTGAAGAAGCTCTGATACTTGTCAGCAGCTCCAGCAAGGGCTGCAGCTCATCTCCGAGGGGCTAAAACTGACCCTGCAACCAGCTTGTGACCACTAGCCTTAAACTGCTGATTCTAAAAGCTGAACAGGGGAAAAAAATGCCAAGAAGCAACTGGCTTGAAAGGGGAAAACAAGATGCAGGCTTAGATGTACAGTCTTTGAGCACAAGGTCACCTCAACTGCTGCCAGAGTCCCGGGTGTCTGAGAAGGTGGTGGCTTCTACAAGGGGCTCAGGGTGTAAGAGCAGCCAGTGCTGCAACGGGGTCTCGTCTCCTTTCTGCAGGCAACGACTCGAGCTGGATGGTACATAACACATGGTGAACACGGCAGGGGATGGAGAGGGTCTCTGGCCAGTGGTGGGCTGGCAGCCCCTGCGCTGCCTGGACCTGCAGGGACACAGCACTGGTGGATTATTCCTGTCCTTTCCAATATTGCCATCTAGAGGACCCAGCAAGGACAAGAGCTCCTTCCAGGCCACCATAAGGAAGAAGAATCAAAAGCTCGCTTTTTTTTTTTAATTCTACCTCACATAAATGCTTCCCCAGCATGACGTGGAGACGGAAGGCCAAGTGCGCAGGACTGTCTGTGCCTTGAGCATGAGAATGCAGGATTGCTCTAAAACCAGCCCCGTGATTTTTTTGAAGCGGTAGGTACCTGGTCTTGGTCCACTTCCCAGCATTTTAGTGATCCCCGCGTGAACTTGGCCGGGTGGTCTGACAGCTTGACCATCAGCTCCAATTGAACTGAACTAATAAAATGGGGACTATGCAGCAAGCGGCAGCTCTACGCACCTACCCGCAGTGCATGTCCTCCTCCCCAGACATGCAGGGATCTGCCTCCTCCCCTCTTCCGGTGCCTCTGAACAGCACCCATCCAAAATCTTTTTGCATGGCTGAAACAACATGCCAGTTCACAGCCCAATGAGCCAGTCCCAGAGGATTGCAGCTGCCTGCGCTGGGGAGGGTGGAAACACGCCGGCTGGTCCTGCCTACTTTGGGGCACTGGGGATAGTGCTTACCAACGGTGAACCCAAGGACCTGAACCGTACCTTACTTCAACAAAACAACTCACTTGTGAGGGGTGTGGGGCTCTTTTTTGAGGGTTTGAGAGGGTAAAGAGCTGCCAAAAGGCATTTGTTAATTGCTAAACTATGTCCTTCTTCGCTGTAGTTTCGTGCCCAAGTCCGACCCAAGCCTAGGCTGGACAGCATGTGTACAGCGGGATTGGTGGTGTTTATTCTGATTGTCAGCATTTTGAGGTGTGAGAGTGCACAGTAGAATTAACATCATTTCATAGTAAGAAAATAAACACCGTTGCCTCCTGTCCCGCTCCTGTGACTGCCAGCAGCGCAGGTCTCCCCCTGCCAGCATGACGCTGGACAAGCCCTTCTCACCCGCAGCCTCACGGTACTTGGGTGAGTGACAGTCAGTGCTTTGGCAAAGCCCAGGGTGAGCTCAGGCCACCCTACTCAAGGACCGCAGACCCTGCGGAAAGCAGAACAGACATCCCCTCAGCTGGCCGCTGCTGGGGGTGGGAGACAAGTGTGTTTAACCAGGTCTCAGGGCTGTCCTCCCACAGCGATACCGAGCTACGGCAGATGTATTCTTACAGCGCTCGAAAGGTGAAGGCTGTCCGTTGTGAATCAAAGCTCTCGAAACCAGATTCCTGAAGTTTCTGAGATGCCCTTTATATTGAAGGGCTGTAAAGCATTGGAAGAAGCAACCTCTTCAGCTGCTCCGACAGCTCACAGCACCAAAAAAAGGGTACAGACAGGAGACAGAGCGTAGAACCACAGCTGCCATGAGACCAACTGCCAATTCAACAAAACCACAGGACGTAAAAGCCCACGAAAGCTCAGGAGCCTTGATTTTGCAAACAGCCATAGCGATGCCTCTCATGCAGGTCCACGCACTGCCCCGGGTCATGTGCGAGTGAGCAGTGCTGCCACAGCTGGGTTTTGCTGGGCCGGGCTGTCTCAGGAGCCGGGGTGAAGGCACGGCCGTGCACCCCAGCCCAGCTGCCCTCCAGCCCACAGAGTTCAGCGTCTGCATCCATGGCCAAGGGCCATGGACGAACTGGTCTGAGAAGGTCAAGCAGCACATTGTCACTTTGCTACAGATTTATTTCCGTGTGAATTAATGAAACAGTACACACAGTTCCAGAGGAAAAAAAAAAAAAATCTTTTATAGGCCCATAATCCTTCTTTCACAGTACAACGCAACAGTAAAGGATTTAGTCAGTGTAAACAGAAGGTCCAATAGTGATCATCAGCTATCACAGAGCAGCTGCACAAACACCACAACTACAGAGTTAATGCCATTGCCACACAAATCGACAGTACCAGTACAAACCATAACTTCACCTACAATGCTTTTTCATGTGCAAAAACCATGAAAATTCAATTTACAGAAGAAGGGCCCCTTCTCTAAATCTTCGCGGGAGCTGTAAACTGCCTCCTTGGGGCTGTCTTACCTATTTGGCAAAAGGTCTCGGGGCGTGATTCTCCAAGGTACCCTTAACTTTGCTTGCAGCACGGAAGCCATCAGGGCTCTGCCTCTGAAAACCAGGCACGCGTGTGTTCTCTGCTGCAGCAGGACAAGGAAAATACCCAGCTGAGGACGAATCTGAGTCATTTACTAAATCACTCCTGAATTTCAGCTTAGATTCATTCATTCACCAAGACTATTCAAAACAGCCCTGGTTATATTACATATGGATCATAAGAATCCACAGGTAACTCATAAAATCACCGTTTGTTAACTTTTTTTTTTCTTTAATGTACTAACTGAACTGCCACTGGCGTCAAAAGCTGAGGCTTATGGTAAAATGCGTTGTCAAGCTTAAAGAGAGTGGATAAATTACTGAAGGGGAAGGGTCAGAGAAAGAGCGGAACGCGACCAAGGCCACGGTAAAGCATTACACTGGGGCCATCTCACAGCACTCGCCTGCAAATTCGCACCTCAGCTGGGTTTTGCCTGGGAAGGAGCCTGGCGCTGCCCTTAGGGACACGCCGATGGGACCACGGGCTTTCAGAGGGAGCAGAATCGTTCCGCACCGCCGGCTGCACCGATGAGAGCTTTGTAAATTGAATTCATAGTCAGATTATACAGGAAAAAACCAAGAGGTAGTTATTTATCATACCTCTTCAAAAGGCAAAACAAACAGAAAACAGGATGTAGAAGTGATGCAGTAAACCTAAGGTCAACAGGTACCTACTTTTTTTTTCTTTTTTCTTTTACATACATGAAGTTAAGTTACAGACATCATATAAAATGCACACTTTATGGAATTCCTGCATAGCAGGAAACAAAGAGGCTAGCGCTACTCCAACAGCTATGTTAACAGCGAGACAGCCCTTTACCGGTGCGAGGACGATGCCCTATCTAAATACAAACAGAGCGTTACCCCCCTTCTAGAGGAGTCCTATGGCAACACCTAGACCTTTTGTTCAGAAGGAAAAAGAAAACATTTTCTTGGGGATAAACTGCCAAAATAATTCGTTTCACATCTGTAAATTTAAGGCAATGTTCCTTAGACCTGAGAAAATTAAAAAAAAAAGTATAAATTTATTTTCTGAACTATACATACATGCTTGAAATTTCAATATTTCCCCTCTCCTCCAACCCTCATGTGGTGCTGGGGGAAACAGCTGTGGGGACGCTGCTCTGAGGTCTCAGGGTCGCATCCTGAGAGCTGCAGAGTTTGTTCCAAGGAAAGCTAATGGGAGCTGTGAATGCTCGGACTCATCTGGCTCTTTTTCATATATTCTCTTTTAAAAACATCTCTGTTTAAGCCCTCTGGAGAGGGTTAACTCCAGAGCAGGCCTGTAGTGCACCGGTAACCCTGAAAGGTTTGTATAGCAAAACTGCAGCTAAAATAGACGATAAAATTACATACAGTAAATTTCTGTGATTCCCCCTTTTCGGGAGAAGAAGGAGGATGCCAGGGTTAACAATTTCACTGCACCTTCAGCCATTCCCATAACTACAGAGTAAATCCTTTAACACTAGTGTGAAATCGAAAATTGTTCTGTGCTCTTCCTTGGAAAATTAAAATGAAAAAAACCCAACAACAATAAAAAAAATCATCTCGCAAACATTTCTCATTAAACGGTAAGAGACATGAGAGCGGCGGGGTGAGGATTACAGACACACAGCATGCTAAGGAGTTATTAAACAAAGTGCAATGATTTTTGACTATACAAGAGGATGGACGGACAACTGCCCCTCAGTACCACCGAGATGCTCAATGCCTCTGGAGAGGGCCGGAGGTACCATGTCAATCTGTAGCCATAAAGCTTGTGTTCGAGGTTGGCCGGGCTCCACGGCCCCGCGTGCAGCTACGGTAGCTCTGCACACCTTAGCAACGTCTGTGACTGCAGGAGAACAGATTCACTTGCACAAAGACACGGTCACTTCCCGCACGTGAAATTTAGTTGCCTGTTGAGGATTTGATGGGTGGTTCTAAAAAGCTTCTTAAGCCACAACTGAAAGATGGACTCAGCCCTACGATCTGTGCACGCCTGGTGTAGTTTCTGTGGGATCATCTCCTCCTAAACATGACTAAACATCCCTCCCTCCTGCTCCCAGCTGAGAAGCCAGACCCCGCAGTCCTTGCCGTCAGCTTTGGCTGGTGCCTGCCCTTCGCATGCTAAAGCGGGGATAGGGCAGAGGATCACCAAAAGCAGAAAGTCTCCAGGTCCCAGCTCAGGTTCCCACAGAGCAAACAAGTTTATCACCGGCCACTGCCTGGCAAGAGGGCAGACTGGGCAAAATCTGTGGGCAGATCTTTCACTGGTGTTTCAAATGTGACTATCCAAAGATCAGAGACAAAAAAAAAAAAAACCACCCAAACAATCCTCATCGGAACAGGAAGTGATTTCTACTGCTCACCAGCACCTCCCTACCCTCCGTTCCCAGGCTCAAAAGATGAATAGGGAGTCAGCTCCTTTACTTACCCTGACGGGAACTAAACCCTTTGTCAAACCACAAGTTAAAGAAGCTCACTGTGTGCAAAAGACTCTTACGCTAAAACAGCTCCACCCTACACAGTGCAGTCAACACAGTTTTTAACTTAAATTTGCAGCTTGTTCTTTACAAGTGCTTGGCGGAGAATATTTATATTCTTCTGACACCATATAAATAATATTTATACAGCTTAGACATTTTGAGACATGCATTAGACTTCAGGTAGTACATATTTCTTGATCATATATGCAAATAGTACTGTCAATTAAACCGAGCAACCTTATGCTGGACCATGTCTTGCGCTATCCAGGACGTTTGAGGGTGGCTCCGAATCGTCCATGGGAAGGACCAGGCGCGTTCCCCGGATTACAAGTTCATGGTCCCCAAAAGCAAGCTCCCGATCAAGGGCATCTTCAGAGCTGTTTCCCACAAACCGCCGCGATGTGCCACTGGATGTGACAGAGTCGGTGTTGACAGTGGAATCCCCGTAGGTCAGACTGATGTCCCCGTCATTCAAAATGAGGTCAGAGTCATCGTCCTTCAGCTGCTCTTGATTCTGAGCAACAAACAGGAGGAAAGTGCTGTTTAACTCTGCCTCCACAGCTACGTTTGAAATCACAGGGTGGTGGTGAATGAGCAGATAGAGGCACTGAATCACAGACTCTCCTGCACCATGACCATAACCTGATGGGCCACACACATCTCTGAGCCCAGGAGACTCACACAACGCACTAACTCCTCTGCAGACAGCCTAAAAGGGCGCTCTCAGCTCTTCTTTCTGATGGCATGGCCAGATACAAGGGGGATGCAGTTTTGAATAGCTTTGATTGGAATAAAATACTCCTGACCACAGGAGCTGCATCGCCAACCCATCAGAGCCATCTCTTTTTTTATGCAGGGAACTGATGTTGACGCTTTGCAGGCAGGGCAAGAAAACTCCTGCTATGGAGAAGTGCCGCTGCAATGGCCAAGCCCTGAGTGCCAAGGCCCTGCCAGACACCCACAAAGCCATGGGAGGCCAAGCCTGGCCAGCAAACCCAGCTCAAAGAGAGCAGGTGCACACAGGCACTGCAGCGATGGTGGAAGAGGTCACTGCCTACAGGCTCTCCAAAGCTGCTTGTCATCTCCCTGCCCCTCTGGGCTGCTCAAACAAGGGCTCTTGACCACTTCAGCAGAAAATCAGCCACGGTTCAGATGCTGGAAACCTTTTGAAGTTGTGAGTGATGCAGCTGAAGGGGTTGCAGGAACGGCTCAGCTGCAAGGCTGGAAGAAAGTAGGGGATGGGGAAATTGTGTGTCCTCCCAGGAGGGCCTGGGGAAAGACAGCCATGACAACTTCAATAAGCCAGATACTGAGGACCAAAGAGTCAGTCAGAAAAGCAAAATGCTCACAGGAATTATCTCATCCATCCGTTAGCCTCAGTATCTGATCTCCTCCCAGGCTCCCAGCTCAATGCTGCAGGGCAGCATCCAAAAGCCAAGCAGAAACATAAACATGTCAAACCCCACCAACACCGTGACAGAAAGGACACCAATGGACTCACTTCGTACGCCTGCGGACTCGTCAGGCACCGGGCGATAGGCCCACAGCACCCCGGGAGGGTGGTCGTCAGAGGAGGACCGCTGTGTGTCAGCAGAGGCTTTAGATAGCTACAGAGAGGGTTAAGGAAGGAAGAGGAATAGGGCGATGTTGGTATCTCAAGGGGTGGGATGCAGAGGCTGTGGTGAGGGACTCAGCACTTTGAGGAAATCGCAGGAAGGAAAGAGACACAAGCCCCTGGAAGCACAAAAATGACAGGTATGAGCAACGTGAAGGCAACCGAACACAGTGGGACACGAGCAGCCCAGGACACAGTCCTGGTAAGAAAAGTCTTAGCAGCATCACTTGCCCCATCATCCTGTGCCTCTCAGCCCGGAAAACCGCTCCTCCACTAATTCATGGCAAAGGATTTGCAAGGGAGGAGAGGCACGGATCTAGCAAGTGGGCTACAAATGAGAAGTCCCCCTGCCCTTCCTGCCCACCTGCCACAGGGATCAAGGAGCCTCCGGGCTTCCAGTGCTGGAGAACTCAGCTTTGTACTGAGCTCCTGCTGCACTCCCAGTTAATAGCGGGTGGAAATGGTCATTTCTCACAGCCACAGACACAAGGAGGTGTAAATCAAAAATCAGCAGCATGACAGGAAAACAAACGCTGGCTGAGCAGGGAGCACGTCACGCTCCAAGTCAACAGAGTTGCTCGGGCAGATGGGATTTGGCACAGCACGCGCCAACCACCATTCAAGGATACTTGTGATCAAAGTTGTACCACATGCGGAAGAGCCAGGCGCTTTCTGCCTTCGTACTCCTCCTCTCGCTCTCTGGGACACCCTGTGGAAGAGTAAAATGTTAAACAGTGGCAGGGCAACGTGCCATGACCTGCACCAGGGCCAGAAGCCCCCACAGGGCCCCAGGTTATCCCCAGGGGAATGTAGGAAGACGCACACCTTCCCACTGCCTCTTCAGAAGAGACTTCTGGGTTGCAGCAAGTATAAGGATGTTCACACCACAATAGGCTGGAGGTGCTTCCAGCACTGCGCTCTGCATTTAGCAGCGTACAACAGCCTTAGTGAGGTGGTATCAAAGCACGGAATGACCATTTTTCTGCTAGAGCCTTGCAGTTTCTGTCCCCAAGGTTTAAAGTGCCTCAGAGCCAGTGGCTGCATCCAGATGTTGCATTTAACAGTGACTGACAGGTCCAACCTCCATCAAATCTTGCCTGAGATTTCTGTATGCAAATAATAGGCTACAAGGATCTCACGAGGCTATGCAGGGAGAAAACTAGAAAGGCCAAACCCCAGCTAGAACTTCATCTGGCCACTGCCATAAAAGACAGCAAAAAATGTTTCTGCAAATACATTAACAGCGAAAGGAGGGCTAAGGAGAATCTCCATCCTCTGCTGGATGTGGAGGAAACATAGTGACCCAGGACGAGGAAAAGGCTGAGGTACTGAATGCCTTCTTTGCCTCAGTCTTTAATAGTAAGACTAGTTCACTGAGTATCCAGCCCCTTGAGCTGGAAGACAGAGACAGGGAGCAGAATGAAGCCCCCATAATCCATGAGGAACTGGTCAGTGACCTGTTGCACCACTTAGACACACACAGGTCTATCGGGCTGGACGGGATCCACCCAAGGGTACTGAGGGAGCTGGTGAAGTGCTCACCAAGCCACTTTCCATCATTTACCAGCAGTCCTGGCTAACGAGGGAGGTACCAATCAACTGGAGGTTAGCCAGTGTGACAGCCATCTACAAGAAGGGCCAGAAAGAGGATCCAGGGAACTACAGGCCTGTCAGTCTGACCTCAGTGCAGGGGAAGGTTATGGAGCAGATCATCTTGAGTGCCATCACGTGGCGTGTACAGGACAACCAGGTGATCGGGCCAAGTCAGCATGGGGTTATGAAAGGCAGGTCCTGCTTTGCTAACCTGATCTCCTCCTATGACAAGGTGGCCCCCCACATAACATGAGTCAGTAAATGGCGTTTCTGTACTGCCCTGGATGCTGGGATGAGGCAGAGAGCCTCCATGTCATGCACATTTTGGTATTTATTTCAAACCCAGCAAGGGAGAGACTGAATCTATTGCAGCAGCAATGCGGACTGACTAAACAGTTCAGCGTTCTTTCTACGCCCTTCTTTCCAAATGAGTAAAAGCAAACCTCATTACAACCTCCGAGGGCACAGAAAAGCCATGACTCGCTCTGACTGCAAACTCTTTCACCAGAGGAGGTAAAAACCCTCCTAGAGCTGGAAGGGAGCCGAGCACAGACGGGCATTCACAAGGTCTCAGTGTAACCCCTGCACCGACAAACACAGCACACATTCCTCTACAGAGGCTGCCCGGCAGCACCGCACTCACCACGTTCTCCTGATCCGCGTCCACACCGACTCTGCAGAGGAGAAAACGAGCACAGGGTTAGCAGATGCAGTGCCAGGCAGGCACCTGCCGCGGCCCCCCCAGGGCAGGGAAGGACTCTTCCTCTTGTCTCTTAAAACCAAGCACGTTAACATAAGAGCGGGACAAGGAGGAGGATGTGCTGTGCCAGCAGAGCCCCACACACACCGCACTCACCGGATATTCAGGCAGGACAGCATGGCTGTGGTGCCCCCACCGAAAACCCACACTGTAAAGAAGACAATGAGGAGCGTCGTGCTGAACATCATCTGCCGGGCGTACGTGGCAGTGTCACGGATGGCCAAGGCAAAGGCCATGGCTCCTCGCAGCCCTGCCAGGGAAGGGACAGCAGAGGAGCTGTGTTAGCCCACGGCACAGGCAGCCACACCACCACAGGGTGCCCCACCCAGGGTTTACGTCATGCTGCCCCACGTGCAGTCCTGTCCCTCTGACGGGACATCCACCACCAGAGAAGACCACAGTGCTGATCACAGCTCTAACAGTGATGATTTCACAGCACACACTGTGAAAGCTGGGCTTATCACCACTCTTCCCCAGCCCAGAAAGGCAAATCTTCCTTCTGCCCCACGCTGTGCACTCCAGCACAGGGCAGGAGAAGCTCATTCCTGCATCTCAGAATCAAGGCATTCACACCACTGAGCCTAAGTGAGCCCTTTCCTGCCCAGCCTCTTCTCCAGACATTGCCCATAAAGAGCTTTAGAGTTGAAAAAGGAACATTCCCAGGTGCTCGGCAGCGAGGAAGTGCAGATGGGCCACGTGGTCGGAGGCAAGGATGCAATAACGTACCAGCAAACATTATCATATGCTGTAAGTTTGTTCCGATCTTATTTCTTCTCCCCAAATTCAGTAAAAATGACAGTGGGTAAATATTGGCAGCTCTTCCTAGGAAGATAGCGAGCTGTATTTGCACATGTTAAGGAAATTGCTCTTGCTATGCCTCCCGTCGCATCCCACCCCTGCACACAGAGCCAGTTTCTGCTGCACGATGGAAATGCTGGGGAGCCTCAGAAACGCTGGTCCTCTGGACACAAAGATAATAACCCAGCTCTGAGTACTACAGTAGTGTGGGAAAAGCACGCTACTGCCTCACCGAAGCAAAGCACACACTGCAATTCAGGAGTATCATACAGAGACAAGGACAAATAAACAAGGGAAATGAGGAGAGGGCAGGTTCAACAAGTGAGAGGAGAGAAAAAACACCATTTCCCACCATACACTCTCCCCTGCCGGGTCCGTTTTCCACCCCAACAATTACTTATGCTCTCTGAAGCTTGAGTTATCACAGCTACCACAACCCCTCTGACATTCCCTGGCACACCACAATTCACAGCTGGGTCTGAAGCTTTAAGCCAAGTCCCATTCCCAAAGATTATTCAGCAAAATGAAAGCAGCAGCAGTTGAGAAGGGACCAAAAAAAAAAAAAAAATCTAATACTCCTTCTGTTTTCATAGCCTGCGAGATACAAGAATCACCAGCCCCTTCATACTGCTTTTATCTTTGACGCTGTGGCTTTTAATACCAGCACCCAGATGGCAAAAATATCTTGGAGCCAGTATTCAGCTCAGCCTTCAATAATATGGAAAATGCTTCCAGCTTTTATGTTCTCTCCTGAACATCATGAATTTGCATAAGAGACATGTTTCATGATCTCTCTCATGAATGAGCTATTTCATCAGTGAGCTATCCAGCTCCTCCTGAAGAGGCACAGCACCAAATTTCAATCGAACCACCTAAACGGCATTTCCCTGCGCTTCGCCCCCTTTACCCCACTGCAGCCCTGCAAAAGCTCATCAGGGAAATTCAGCAGACCCCACTGCAAAGCCACGCACCAGCACTGGCAAAGATAACGTTTTATTTATCAGTATAAACCTGCTTCAGTGCAGGCAAAATAAGGGTGAAAATAATCCTGCACATCTGAACTGGCTTCCCTGTGATATGAAAAAAACTCCTTCAAAACCCTTGTTTTTCTGAGACATACCAGGGCCAATAGCTCGTTTCCGTCAGCATCAGCCTGCAGAAGGGGAAATCCTTTCTCATGACATCATTCAGAGGCAGCTACTGAAGCTGTAACTGTGCTATTTGACCAAAAAGAAAGCTTTTTCCAGGATCAACCAAATGGAATAGCAGAGGGGGAAAATAAATAGAGGAAATAAGAGGAAAGAGGAAATAAGAGCTATAAGAGGAAATAAACAGCTATACCAGGCGATTCCCATTTGCAAAGCCACTCCTGATGCCATGCTGCCACATGACGAAGCCCGGCACTTCAGCACCACATCACGTCAAACACCAAGTCCCTGCAGAAGCTGATTCGAATGCCCATGAAAGGAGACAAGACAGGGGGAAGAAAAACCCAGAAAAGCTGGGGGAAAAAATCTCCATCTTCTTAAAATAACCAGCAAAGGCACCACCACACAGGAGAAATCCCCTTTTAAAAATAAATCTAGACTGCCTGAAAAAAACTCCCACACATTTGAATGAAAAACACAAATGGGAATGAGGCACCCCTCCCTTTCTTTTTTTTTTGTCTTATAAAATGGGCTCCAAAGGATACGAAAGCCCCCACCACGAAGGTAGGGTTAAAGACGTGGTTCTGGAAGGTGAACAGTGCAAGTCCCATGTAGGAGAAGATGAAGTTTTCTGCCAAGAAGTTCAGAAGCTCAAACAACTGAAAGAGAAAAACAAATTAAAAGCAAGTTAGACATAGCAGATTTAACAAGAAAAACATGTTAGCCCATCCATCACACAATAAACACTTCTGCAGAAGCAACCCTAGCAAAGACAGATGCATCTAATTCTGGCTAGAGGGAAGGAAAAAATATTGAACTTGAAATTCAGAGGAGCTCTCACCTGCTTAGTTCTGTGTTGGGACTCTGTAGATAGGTTGTTATAGGTATAATGGGCCTGCGTGATCCCGCAGAAGAGCACGGCCACCACACCTGGGGAGCAGAGCAGCACGTTAGACTCCTGGTCGTGAAAAAGGAGCTGAGCTGCACCCCAAGAGTGCAGAGGACTTAGTGCAATAACCCCAGAACCCAGAGTAATTAAACTTCTGAAAGCAGAGGGAGAGCCCCAGCTGCAGTCGGTACTGGGAGGAGCAAACCCAATAGCCCCACCACCCCTGCAGATCTCTGTCCCAGACACAGGGCTGTGCTGGAGCTTGCCTGTAAAGCCACACGCTTCGGCGAGCAGGAATGTGCTCCAGGACATCAAGAAGAACAAGCCAGTCTCCAGCAATGGGAACTCACGAAGTTTGGTGAACTTGGTGACGTTGCAGATGGTTAAGGACAATTTGGAGAGAAACTGTAGGCTAAGAGTATATCAAATCCAGTTGTGTATCACAGCAACACTACACAGCCTGCCCCTAGAAAGCCTATGGCACTGCCTTTCGCTAATTTAGGCAAAAAAATCATGAAGCCCTGCATCTGGGTGAGATGCAGCACAGCAAAAAGGGAAGCTGTTAGGCAAACACTTGGGGAAGAAGACCAACAAAAAGGATATTAAAGCTGTCACAACTCCAGTAGCTGCTCCCATTGCAAAAGATCCACTGAATATCCCCAGGAAAATCCCGATGGACTTGAACATCGCTGTGACATCAAACGTGTGGCTGTTGTCGCCTGCTGGCTGGTACGCAACAATTGAACTGAAAGGAGGGAAAGTACACACAAGAACAAAACACTCCTTAGTCTGGAGGGAGAGGCACCTCCACGGTGCTACCTGAGCTTTGCAAAGGGCTAAAACTGCTGCAAACACCGAGCCTGAGAAATCGGGAGGACAAAACCGGAGTCCCACACTGCAACCCCCCCAGGATCGCAGCATACAGCAGCAGCACACCTCCGCTTTCCTGGGGGGTTCGGGATCCCCTTCGGTCCTGTCTGGCTTTCTACAGTTCATCCACCCCTCCTAGGCATGGCTCTGCATTTGCTCCTGCTAGACGTTAGAGAGCATCAGACCGAAGCCTGTCTCTTGCATGATCTCCTGCAAACACATTTCCTAGGCAACAGTCCGTCATTTATGACGGTATTTTGGGGGTTTGGCATCAGCTCTCTATAAAGTCAAGCACTCTGGGACCACAAAGCATTCAAGCGAGATGCCTACGTGTCTCCTTTGACTCCACAGAGGCAGCCGATGAGACTATCCCCTGGAGAACTGTAAGTTATGCCGTTTTACTGCACTTAACATGCAATACGTTTATTTTGCACTGCCCTGAGTTCTGAAGTGAAACATGGTAGGATAGCAAGGCTAGTTCACTACAGCAACGCTATTATCTTCATCCACCAAACTCCAACAGATCTTTGTGATCAGATGGCAAATCGGTCTGCCAAGCCTATCCCACCTCTGAATCTCCATCAGCCATTCCACTGTTTTACTTGCAGAAGGCTGAGATACAGGGGTCCCCATCCATCTCCTAAACCCCATTTTAATATCACCTCCTTATATCACTTTCCTTGATGTAAAGTTACCAAAAACATTAACTTCCTAGTTAGCAATCCCTTGGCTGTCTCTGTTAAAGCTCTCTGATGTGAACTTTAAACAGTTGCTGTTTGACCTCCTGAGTTATGCTGGAACGGAAAGTTACTGCCTCACGCACACATCCTGCAGCGTCCTTCCCTAACTACACACCAACACTTTCTGCCACACGAATGACAATCCTTCCCCTTCCAACACATCATGGGTCACTTCCCCTGCTAAACTTCCCTGCTTTTAATACATTTCATTTTTCTGCGTTGTCTTTTACACTGCAAGCCACAGATTTCTCCCTGTGATTTAGTCTCTGTCTTCAGTCCCATTCTCTACTTCCCATTCACCAATGAGCTCATATTCTGGGGTTTGGGGGGTTTTTCTAAATCCAGACTGGTTTTGTTTCCCCTCCTTAACCAACTCTTGGGATGTCGGTTTTGCGTTTTAACCTCTTACAGTTTTCCTTCTGGTTTTGCTTTTTGCATCGCTAATAAGACATTATTGCCAGCTGCTCTTTGTGTGCTTTATTTCCCCTGTCCCTGCCCACGGGGCTCCCCATGGCATTTAGCCCCTGTGAAATCTCCCTTTGGAAGAAGTAGCTAAAGATGCTGCGGCTGCATTTACACCCCTGCTCCTGAACCACAGCCCCTGCACCTCACTGCCCACCAGCTTTCAGTTCTGGGTTCAACTTCTCTTCATCCTGCAACTGGTTCCCTGCTACCAAGCCCGGCCAGGCCAAGAGAGCATGAGGCAGGACGAGCAAGACATGGACCCTGCTCCCCAAGCACAGGAACGGGCATTTATCTGGGACTGAAAGCAGGGTGGAGAGGAGCCCCAGGGGCACTGAGCTCCTGGCAGAAACTGTGAAGGAGTTCCAGCGTCTCGTCCTCCCCCAGCGAAGGGACAGTGCCCACTGCACTCACTTTCACCATGTGCAAGGAGCTGGCGGTGCTGCTTGGGGCGATCACCGAACCCATGCACTCAGCCAGCTGTGGCTGGAGTCCCTCCTCACCCCTGGGATGAGGTGGGACCCACCACCAGCTGTCACCTAGGCAGCAATTCCTCCATCAACGCAGCCCGCCTGTGCAGAAACTGCCTGAGTTCCCATCTTCCCAACCCACCCTTGCATCTCCTAACTGGGGAGCAGGTCTTCTGCTTGTGGGAGCAGAGCCATTGCCATGTGGTTCCCCCACTTAACGTCCCTCTTGTGAAACAGGCAAATGCCAAACTAAATTTTAAAAGGGGAGCTCTGGACTGCTCTTGGAGGAACTCTCCTCCCTGGAGCAAGAGGCCTTCACCTCCTCCTGGCACCCAAGATGAAGTTGTGGCCAGGGTTTTGAGGCTGTCCTTATGACACCTGCACCAACCAATACCCACCGTGCTGACCGGGGCCACCTTGTGCTGCTTATGGTGACCACAAAGACAAAGACCGTGGCAAGCTTGAAAACAAGCATGGGTTAACTGCTGAGAAGCCCTTGAGAAATCAGCATGCTGCTGGGCCTGTCGGCACAAAAGTCGTGGGGCAAAATAACTGGGGACTGCAGCTCAGAGCTGCTGGTTTGGTGCAAATTATCTTATTTCAGGGAGGGGGTTAGATTGAACTCAGATTCTGGAAAGAGGAAGGTGGGAAATCAGAGCAACAGCTACAAAGCTGGTTCTGAAACAGTGCAAGAGGCAAATCACTGTGCACGGTGCAGTCACCTACGTGTGCAGAGATCCACCACAAATGTCATTACACTGACGCTGAACCCATCCACTCCCACCCAGAACCTCCCAGCACAGGCTGGAAGACCTCGTCTCCTCTTCACTCAAGATCACTTCTTAACCGCAACCTGGCTGTGCAGCATTTACTCTTGCACCAGCAGTGACACACGCAGCATAAAAGCCAGAACGAGCAATAGAAGCAGTTCCAGAAACCTCAACAGCAACATTCAGTTCAGTAAATACAACTCCTGCGGGTGGCGATACACAGCTCACAGTACCTTACTTGCTGCCTCCACCTCAGCGAAACCCACGCAACCAGCGCGCCAGAGTGACAAGTATTCCAGAAATATTTTCTGCATTAGTCTTAGCTATACATAAACCTGTCACCATTGCAAATATTATGCATTCCCAAACAAATTCCTATGATGACAACGCAATGAGAATGCAGATAAAGCATGTCCTACATGCAGAGGACATAAAATATTCGAGAATATAAAACATTCTTTAGAGAGCCAGCAAGTTTCCCATGTGTTCAGTCCAGGGTATTAACTCCAGCTTTAATAAATACCATCTTCTTATTGCACAGAAAGGGCGGAGAGAAAGGAAACAGCTGCTTCACCAACTATTTCCACCTAAACAAAAGCCGGTATTTGTGGATGGGAAGGAAGGCAGGTAGGAGCAAAACCATCAGCAAGGTATTTTTGCGGGGTGCTGTGGCTGAAAAGCAGGCATGGTGCTTCTCCCATTTCAGAGGGACATTAAAACCTCCTCCTGGCTGAGTCAACCAGCCATAAAAGCAAAACGAAATTATCCATCATGCAGGGGAAGTTGTAAGGACAACTCTCAATCCCAAGCTGCAGTCTGCAATGAGGAGATGCATCAGAAGTCACTACAGCTTTTGGAGATGCTTACCATGGAAATCTGACCTTGCAAACACCCATGCTCCTGTTTCACAGGAGCAAGGCCAAGTGGCTCCCCCCAACACCTGACATGTAACATAGATAACAATTAAAAATAAAAACAGAACACACTTACGAAGACAGCACTATGGCAACGGCATCATTGAGGACGCTTTCGCCAAAGAGAAGGGCATACAGCTCAACATCAACCTGGAGTTCATGGAATATGGCAAGAACAGTCACTGACAAAATAGAAAAATAGAGAGACATTCAAAAAGGTGCTGTTATTTGGGTGTAGTCAAAAACAAAACGCCCCTTTTTAGAAAGCCGCCTTCCTGCACATTTGTGCCACTCTCCTGCAATGGTGCCAGCCACCCCCCACACTCCCTCAGATAGTCCTCCTTCTGCCCTTTCAGATTTGGATCTACTTTACCATTTCCCTCCTCCTCCTTTTACTATAACACATCCTGGGTATTAGGCGTACTGAGTCTTTAGTGGGCTGACATGAGCAAACTCTGCTCTGAGCTTCCTGAGGGTCTGACCTCGTGGGCTGGACCACGGTACCATGGTACCACAAGCCACCTGGCTTTTGGGATGCCATTAGCTTGGAGCATCAGGCAGAGCTTTCCTCCGCCTGCAGAAGGCCAGGAGGACGCAGGCTTGTCCAGGATGATGGGTGTCTTTTCCTTCCATCCCTGATAGTCCAAGAGAAATCGTCGGACTCAACACAGGTAGACTGGAAATGTCAGCATTGATGTATTAACATTTCAGACCTGAACAGAAAACGCCAGGCATCAGCTCAAACCCTGAGTGGGGGTCTCTTGTGATATACAGCCACATGGCAGAGATCAGAGGACCCTCAAGCCCTTCCACAATTCAGCAGCTCCAAGAAGATAAGGAAAACACAGCAGGTTTTGCATGTCAGTCTTGCAAAAAAGCCCCAACATCTAAAGCAAGCAAGATGTAACACATGGTGCATCGTGCACAGCTCCGGCTGCTGCAGAGGGCTGAGCTAGTCCCAATCAACTTCTCTGAGAGTCCTTTAAAACAGCATTCAGGGACTCATCTGCACACACTGAAGGGGGGTTAGCCCATCTGCGCACGGTGAAACGCTCCATTTTTCCCTGTGAAATCTTCTTGTTCCTATTTTGAAGCCTGAGGAAGGGACGCGACGCGACGCCGACAGCTCATCTGCAGCATTTCTAAGCATTATTTCTACCTACGGCCCTTGCCCAGCATCTGCCCATCTGCCATCAGATCTACCACACTGCCATCACGTCTGCTCCCCACTTTGCAAATGTGCCCTCATCGCAATGTCGACACCCCAGCTAAGTTACAGGGAGGATGCTCGACCATGCAGCCACACGGGAACAGCCCCCCAATAAAAGGACCCGTGGCCTGAATGCACACTCACCCAAGACATGTTCGGAGAAGCTGGGAAAACATTTTATCTTATTTTTTAAGTTAGTGTTCTTTTAATAACAATATCATCAGTAATAGCCACATCAATAGCTGGCACTGCTTAGGTAGACATAAAAAATAATTAAAAACTCATGGGGAACACACACCTCGCATCTCCACCTGGCAGACAGATGTGGCTACTGCCACGTTACGCTGCAGGTTACGTTCCGCAGCGTTGTTCTTGCATACACGCATCTACACATACAATGCTCCCCATTTTGCCTTCAAAACCAAAAATGCCTCAGTGTTAGGATGAGCAGGTAAAAGTCCCAATTTGTCTGGAAACGACAGCCACTGGCACTTGTTTCAAAAGGGCAGAAGGCTTGACTTATCCAGGAGTGCAAACCCTCCCTTCCATGCAAAACTGACCAGTATCTGCATTTAAAAAGATCCACCAAAGCTACTGTAGCATCGGGAGGGCGGTGATGTTGCCATCCCCCAGCTCCACCGTGCTGGTCTCAAATGTAGGAGCCTGGCAGCAAAGGAATAAATTCAAGCCCTGCTCAGCAAAGGGCAGGAGGAAAGAGAGGCCTTTTTGTGGTCCTGTGCTTTCAGGTGAAGTTGAACATGCAAATAAACAGCTACCATGTAAAAGCAACCATGAAATAAGTAAAATTCAGTTGGACAAGGCATGTTCTTCATAGTTGATTACAAAGTGCATCAGTAGACCAAGATGTCACTAGTGTCCTCAGTGCTGCTCACTAAGATCAACTTTCAACTAGATTCGCATCTTCCAAAATCCCACACAAATGGAAGCAGAATAAAATCACTAAATCAACTAAAACTACGACATGAACCCTCCCCACATTACACATCTTGTTCTGCATCAGCCGTTGGCACACGGTGGCAGAGACACTAGTGGACCTGTCCCAAAACCCAGCGAGGTCAAAGGAGAGACTGCAAAGATTCAGGAAAGCAGAAGTTTGGAAGGTTTATTACGTGTAACTGGAAGGAAATAAAAAGGCCTGGCAACAAATCTGACCTCTAAGAATGTCACAAATAAATTAAACCCCAAAATTCAGAAGGAGGGAGCTTGTGGGGGGTTTCAGACTTTCTAGCCCTCTTTACCACAACTGAAAATAGATCAAAAAGTCTGTAAAATGAGGGGAAAAATCTAAACCATCTAACATACCTGGGTCAGTAGCCGATACGATGGCCCCGAAAAGGAGGCAGTCAGTGAAGTAGAAGTCACCCCCGAGCTGCCCAGTGACTTTCATCAGCGCCACGCAGCCATAGATGACAGAGCTGGTGATCAGAAGCAGCAATTACTCATCTCTGCAGAGCATCAAAACGACATTCAAATGGGCTCAACTCCCCTGAATTTGCCAGATTAACCTCTGAAGTTATCCAAACACCAGGATGCTGGAGAACTCTACTGGATGAGCTGAGCCTGGTGAAACCACAGGGGCATGGCCTTGGAGGCGAGTGTGGCACCACACACGAAAGCACCGGCTGCACCAGGCCACAGACACAGTGCCCGTGAGGAGCCAGGACCAAAACTCCTCCATGAGCATAACGTGGCTAAAAAAATGCAGCAGCCAGCTCGGGGGGTCCCCAGCAGCTCGGGGGGTCCCCAGCAGCTCGGGGGGTCCCCAGCAGCTCGGGGGGTCTCACGACCGCTTTGCAGTGTTTATGTTAACACATTTCAGTGGGATAACCTTGGCCTGTCTTTGAAATGGCCCAAACTTTCAGAGAGTAACAAATAATGCAGATGCTGAGTCTGCTTGAATCCACCGGACTCTCCAGTGGAAAACACCCTACGCCGCCTGCGTGCTACTATTCAGAGCAGGAATCATCTAGCTCCCTCTGCGCGTAGGGATAAATAACGTGAAACACAATCTGTGCTCGCTAAGCACCTGCTTCCAGCAAGTAAGGACAGGACATGCATTACAATCCTATCCTCTGCTCTTGTGTCACCCGCTGTCAGGGCTGTGCTTTCAATAATTTGAAGTTACTGACTGTTTTGTCAAGACAGTCTTCAGAGAAGTGTGAACCTTTTCTTGCCATGTATATAACTACTCTGTATGGGATGCTGAGAAAGCACCACCATGCAATTAGACAGCAACCACCCTGTCCACACAGCAAAAGTTTAGAGAGTAATTAGTATTATTTGCTGCTGCCGAGCAGTAGTAGCAGAGAGCCTGTGTGATCTTCCAGGGCTGGGATTAGCAGCTGCAGCTCCACGCTCAGATCACTGCCTCCCAGTGCAGCTCAAAACACCAGAAGAACCAGACCAGCTCCAGCTACTCACCCAATCACCAGGCAGGAAATTGCAGTGCCGAGAAAAGCGTATGCTAGGATGGACCCCAAGTTTCTGAAGAAGTGCCTCTAGAAGGAGGAGGGGGAAAAAAAAAAATATATATATTTTGCTAACAACTTATTTCAAGCCTGCACAAGCATCCACCCACACAGTGTCCGCAGCAACCTGGACCTTGCTCAGACACCACACCACAAGCTGGACAAGCATGACTGAACGGTGCCCAGCGCAACGGTGCGCACTGCCAGATCAGCAGATGTTAATGCAGCACTAATAAACATATCTTTTTCCTGTACCCGTGTATTTAATATGGTGCTGTTCCAAGTTCTGTGGAAGATTTCCTAACCCAGCAGCATTCCTCCTTCCTTCTCCTGCAAGTTAAACAGGATCATTTTCCTCTCATTCCAAATCAGCATTTCAGAGAGCTGCTGCTTTCTAGAACCTCCCCAGCCTCCCCTGTGTTTCGAAAGCAAGGATGGCTGAAACAGCCCAGCTGACCTCAAGAACCCCTGCGCTGGCAATGGTTGAAGTGACTGACCCTTCCCGGAGCAGAGGGACGGACATGACTGATTGGGGCACTCTCAGCCCTGCTTCCTACAGTCCCGCATGTACTGGGCAAAACCATACCCGGCTCCGAGCCTTGGCCTGCTGAGCAAGCACTAAAGCACTCCCAAGTATTAAAAATGCTCTGGAGGCAGAGGAACTAAAACCGTAGGCGCTGTAAAGGCACGTACCCTTTTCAAGCTGTAGCCTGCATAAAATATAATTGGAGGAAGCAAAATGTTGAAAAATACTTCAGGATCAAAAGTCACCTGTTAAGAAAAAAAAAAAAAAATCCTCTAAAATAGTTTGTTAAGACTTTGCAAGACAAAACACAAACAAGAATGTCATATAAAATACATGGAGGAAACCCTGTGCCCCCCACCAGATGAAATGCTGTGGGGTCAACGCTGAGGACATGTCTGGGATCTTTTGGTGACACAGCCTGAAGTCTAAACAGCTTAAATTAAGATCAGCTAAAACTAGAGCTTCATTGCATTGTGTTCAACTTACAATTTATAGCTGATCACAAACTGGCCCAAGTTTAAAGTTAATTAATTAATTAAAAATCACTCTGATCCAGCAGATACAGGACCCTTCCCATGGAGGGAGTGGGGAGCATCGCTCACCTCTCCAGTCGCCAACTCCCTTACCTTTCTCAGCATCTCATTATCCTGGACGTTATTGAGCTCCTGGGCGCTGATTTCCCCCTTCAGGGTGTACTCGTAGTACTTTCCACTGACGTTCACCAGCAGCGTGGCGGGACTCGTCTGCACTTGGCAGCTCAGTGTCACGTTGTTGACGTCACTGGGGACATGGATGCCGTAGCGCAGGACCACACCGACCAGGACCCCTGTGGAGGAAAACGTGTCGGTGAACAAACCATGGCAAACTCCCAGGATGATCACTTTGAGTGTGGATGCAGTATCAGGCAAGCCAGGATCCTGACCCTCTGCTCAGCTGCTGAGCATGACCACCATCAAAATAATGCCCCCACAATATTAAACCACCCACATCATCCCATCAGCCATGCAAATGCCCCATGCTCATGTGGACTTTTAACATCAGCCATGACTGGTCCTGAAGGCTTTTAATTACCCAGCAACCAGTCAGACCCTTGCTGTAGTGCAGCAAACAGCTGACATCAAGGGCACACTGGTTTTCTTTGGGCGAGCACCTTGGCTTTGCCGGTAGACAGCTGGGGACCTGGGCAAGGTGCTGCTCACATGTGCCCAAACCATGCACGTTGCACCTGGAAACCTGATGGCATCACGTTTTGCCACTACAGAAATACGTTAAACCCTTTGGTTTTGTAAGGGATTGAAAAACAGGTACTGAGCAACCACCACAAATGCTTTGAGGACAGTGAGCATCCTTCACAAGACCCTGTAGCACCACACAGCCTCCTCCCGCACCAGGGAACTTTCGTGGTGCACAACAGAGATCCCCATTGTATAGAAAACGTGAAAGTTTTGCCCTCCAGGCTGACCACTCAGGTCTGCTCCTCGACCCCTGCAAGCTTCAGCTCTTGCACCACCAGCAGCAGCCCCAGGGCAGCCCTGCGAGGCAGCGCTGCCTCCGGCTCAGCTGCTGTGCAGGAGTATCGCGGGCTTAATTTGCAAGTCAGCAATTTATACAGCACTTTTTGTTTGCAGCACAGCTGATGAGCTGCAGCCCGAGGCATCACATCCAGATCAACGGCATTCGCACAGCACAGGCTCCTCCGGCTCCTTCTCAGCCGCACGGTGTGCCCAGTGCTCTCCTGGCAGAGCTTTTCGACATCTGCAGGCTGGGGAGGAGGGGTGTCCCACAAGACACCTTTCCATGTAGCCTTCAGCACAGACGGGTTTGGAAACTCCTTAATCAAGGCAGTGCTAAGCCACCACAGAAATCCTGGATCTTAACCCCATCTCTGAACCACACATTTATGAAAAGCTTTCAGACACGTGGGAACTAAATGGAGACCGCAACACTTGGAAGGTTTCTCCATTTGCCTCCCAGGATGCTCCTGCTTCTTTACTGTTGCCTTAATTAAGACCTTGCTCTGTGCTTTCCTACAGGGAGGGCACAACCCCGACCGAAGGGAACACCAAACTCTTCCTCTGCTGCCATCTCACGGGAGCAGAACCTGGGCAGAGCTCTGCCATGGCTGGGCAGGAGACCACACGGCCCCAGCACACCGAGCACCTCCTGCAGCCAGTCCCTAATCTGCTGCCCAGTTTTTGCCTACTCTTCCCTTGACATAGTTTTCCAAGACAAGATTTGCTCATTTTGCCAATGGCCAGAAGTGAAGCTCCCACCTCCCATCGCTGGGGATGTCACGAACAGCCGGGCCACCCAAGCACACATCCAGGCCATGAGTAGAGCCAGAAGAATCAGCTGCAAACAGAAACTCACCGCTGCTAACCCATCACACCAGTGACACGGATGGCTCACCTGTGGCACCAGGCTGACAGACCCGGGAGCTGCACCCAAAACCCAGTCCCTGGTCTAACGCGGCACTTCTGCAGCACAGCCGAGCTGCTCTCACAAACCTACCGATGCTTTTAAGCCATGCACAGTCAACCATGTGCTCACCACATGCTATGGGCTTTATCCTGCACTGCACCGTTGGCACAAAATCGACGCGACAGCAGCAGAAAGGGTCCCTCTCGGCACAACCAGGTACGGTCAGCTCCAGCAAGGAGAGCTGCTTTGGGAACATCACACTGAGCGGAGCACCTGAGAGCTGCTTTTACACCAGCATCACTAAGACGGGACATCAAAGAGGAATCCTTTTGCCTACTTTTCTGCTAGCCTCTTTGTTCCTGTGATCTTCCAGTGCCTCAGAAATAAAAGTATGGAAATGAAGGCAAGGATGTCAAGAACAATGAGATGCCACAGCATGTAAACACGTGGCAGAGGGGTACACAGCACCACAGCAGAACACCCAGGTTTCCTTTCACCCAGATGATGACCTCCAAGGTGCTTTGGGAGAAATCAAAACTCTTCACTGGGACAAAGCAAGCTTCAAAGGGATATTTACATCTGCTTATGTCTGTTAAGCAGCTTTAGACAGTTACAGCAAGAATTCAAATGAAAGGGAGGAAAGCCAGACTGGAGAGTTCATTTACCCTCTACCCTTTCAGCGGCTCCTCCACTCCTACGGAGCAGGCAGCACCGGGTATGGACGGAGGTCGCTGCTGGGAATTCAGAAGGGATTCTGACTCACCCACCTCTCTGCTCTTAATCCCCATCCCAAAGCAGCGTTACATCTGATAGCACCCCTGCTCGCCCATGCCATCTCACTTACCCGGGCAGCTGTTCCCAGCCCCACGTGGTGGCCGTGCTCTGGCCACAGCCGAATTCTCACTCAGGCCAGGAATGCAATAAGGGAAAAGAGACACTGTGCTTGGGGCTCCCAAAATCAGGCATTTTATCTTGCCCTGTAACACACTGCCTGGCAGGCTGCCAGAGCTCTCCAAACCGGGTTGGGAAAAGATGCCCACCTGCAAATACACATCAGCACAAAGAGCTCGTGGGCACCAAGTGTGAGCCAGCCAGCATTGCGCCAGCGGCCCCCGACGCAGCGATACCATCAGTTACTTACGGGGAAAGCATGCTGCTGCTCTGCTTAAAGCAATTATGCTGCCAACATTAAGACGATCCCACCACTGGCCCCTCCTGCACAATGGTGGATCTCTAATCAACCTCCTCCACTTAACAATGGTCACTGAAGGCACTTGGGACAAACATGACAGACACCAAACCCAGTCCTGGGCTCAGGCTACCCGGACCAAGCCCAGGGAACTGTGTAGGTCCTCCTGGTTCTCAGTCTCTTAGGAAATGGTTGGTGCTCAGAGAGATGTGCTAGCAGCAACTCATGAGCCGCTCCGCCAGTATCCACATGCTCTTGCAGCCAAAAGTTTTACAAAACCGAGCCCTGGGAGGGAGCTGAGTGGAGGGAACCTGACACCAAGGAAGCTGCCAGCTGAAAGCTGCAAGGAGTAGAGAAACTAAAGGCAAAGTTGGTAAATTAATTGTGTTATTTTATGCAAAGTGCAACAGATTATTTCTCATTGCATTTCCCCCAACTTCATTAAAAAGAGCAAAAGCCCATGGGCTTTTTTTTCAGGTGCTGTTGAACATTTCCGAGGTGAGGTTTTAAATGAAGACTAATATATTACCATGCAGGCACTTAACAATGGAAGCACAGAGCATCTCCAGATGAGCATTAACCTGGACACTAAAAGGAAAGAAAAATATAACAAGCAACTGAAGACATCCCAAAAACAAGCAATTTAGACCCACACAATCCACAGGCCAAATGGGAACACGTACAAAGAAACTAAACTTCTAGAGAAGCTCCTGCCACATCCACTGTCAGACGCCAAGGAGAACTGAAACTAAATTGTTCAATTAATCATCCTAAATACTGAGTACCTCATTTTAAACACTGAAATGAAGCTTAAGGGCTACTAAACACCTATTGCCTATCACCGTGAAATGACTCCAGCCTGTGTCAAGCTCTTGAAAATCGACTCTGACAGTGTCACTTGCAAGATATAAATCCACCCAGAGCAAGATGCACGCAAAAGTTTTATTTGACTTAGTTGTTGGGGTTTTTTTAATGAGAAAAAGACAAGCTTTTACATACTGCTTCTCTTGTCCAGATTTCAGGGTCTGTTTTACAACCTGCTGCAGCACTTCCACATTTTCAGGGGACTTCCTGGAGCTGAAAGCATCGTAGGGGGCCAGGAACGGCGAAGCATAAGTGGTACCTGCTTTGCTCCCCGCAGCTTTTAAGTTGTCGCTATAAAACAACAGCATCTCACCACTCCTTGGGAAATTACACATCCCTTTTCCGAAGTCAGCTGCCACAACCTGAGAAGCAAATGCCGAAAGCCTTGATAGCAGGGAAAAACTCCGCATTTTCAGCATGAGCAGACAGGTGACGTTACTGATTTTACCAGCAATTCTCTAAACAGTCTGCAAAAGAGCAGACAGAAAAGATGCGTTTTACAGATCAGCAGGAGACCGAAACGACCCAGGTCATCCTGTGATCACAAAGGGAGCACTCAGGTGGGTAAGGAAGAACAGAAGACCAAGAGGATGAGAACTCCAAGAGAAGAACAAGGTGAAGGGCAAGTTTGAAAGCACGAAAGGAACAGAAAGTCTGTGTGTTGGCAAGCTCCGGGGCAGCAGGAGAAGGAAGACCTTCCGTGCTGGAAGCATGTGCTCCCACAGCACAGCTCCCGTCCTGGGAAGGTGATCACCCCTGCCCCAGGCAGGAGGTCAGCAATGACTGTACCTGCCTCAGCGGTGGCTTGCAGGAGTCTGAAAAGGCAGACCAGAATTTTGTGCCTCTGGGCTGACGCCAGTGTCTCCACCCCTTCTTTGGAAGGACACTTCCATTAACTGAACCTTAGGATCACAAAAGCCAAGGGCCCAAACGAGTGAAGTCACAGCCTTCAGAGCAAAGGTTTCTGCTGGGCGGGGGACTTGGGACTTGCTGCTCTTACCAAGCTTGGCTGCACATGGCCCACAACCAGCAAGGGCAAGGACAGCACAGAGAAGAAATACTAACCACAGCACTCAGCAGAAGACACCTTTTCAACCCCAAACTCAGCAAATCTTGCCTAGATAAGGATTCGTGGCTGCGTTAGTCACCCTCCCAGCACAGCTCCCAGTCCTCCTTTGGCTGGACTCCAAGCCATGCAAGATACCCCAGACAGAGCCATGTACAGCATCTCCATACAATGGCTCAGGCCACTTCAGAGGCCACGTCAGCTCCGTAAAACACAGGCCACCACTAAAACCAACCAGCTATGGACCTGTTCCCCCAACCCACGGCCTCACTCCACTTCTTGTGGGAACACATGAGGCATCTCACCGAGAGGTCCTGTCACAGCGGGAGGAGGAACACCAAAAGTAGGAGCTTGTGCGCGCAGGTCCCCAAGCAGCAAGACCTAAGATTGCTGGCCTTGTGGGTCCCTAAGCACGACGAAGGGTGGGAGCATCTCCCCAAATGGCCTCTCCACTCTTCTTGGACAGCTTCTGGAAATTCAGGCACTCTAAGCATAGGGTGGAAACACAACCTCTGGCCCCAGAGTGTGGGATGAGAAGCTCGGGACCAGTGCAAAGCCTGGCTTATGCTGCCCCAAGTCCCCACTCTCAGCCCTGGAGCAGGTAAGTGGGACTTGCCAGTGTCCAGTGACAGTTTCAAGACCACTTGACATGTGGTAGCCCCTGACCCTGCCAGCTTCACCAGTGCTGCAGCCGCCCTGCGAGGCTGCCTAGGAAAACCCAACCAGTTCCTCACTGCCAGAGATCTCGGAGTAACGCTGCCCTCGAGAGCCCCGCATATCTGGGGGTGGAAAACAACCAACCCTCCCTCCAGCAGCACCCAGGTAACCCTCGGCACGGGGCGAGCCGGCAGGGGCACACAGCCCAGCCACCCCGGCGGGACGGGAGCATCTCGGCGCAGCGGGGAGGGGATGTGGCGTGTCCTCCCGGATCCCCGCACCCCTTCACCCACACGGAGGCCCATTCAAGGAGCCCTGTTGTCGCCCCTCGGCAAGGGGCCACCAGGCACCAAAGAAGAGTGGTGGGCTGCTGGTCCCCGCTGGTGGTGCCACGAAAGTTGGCAGCCGGGCATCAATCCAGGTGCTCCAGTTCGCCCAGCGCTGAGCCGGGACTGGTTTGGATGGCGCTCCCGGTGCGGCGGCACTTCCCACGGAGGAGTGTGCAGGGGGCGGGGGTGGTGGGGTGGGGGTCATGCGCGGGGGTACCGGCGCCCCTCACCGTAGATCATGGCAAGGCCGGTCTCGTGGAGGAAGCGGGCGCGGCGGTGCTTGAAGAGCCAGATGGTGAGGATGGTGAGGGTGAGCAGCAGGATGAAGACGAGCAGGTTGGCGCTGTCCTGCCGGTGACTCTCCTCGGCCGCCTTCTCCGACACGATCTCCTCCTCCAGCGCCCCGGGACGCGCCGCCACCACCTCCCCGCCCGCCGCCCCCCGTGCCCACAGCCCCGCCACCGCCGCCGCCAGCACCGGCCCCGCCATCTCCTCGGTACCGGCCCGGCCCCGCCGTCACCAGGAAGCGGCGCTGGGCGCAGGCGCTGCGGGGCGGGGACAGCGCTGCCGGGAGCCCGGATAGGGCCGGGGCTGGGGCGGGCGAGCGGTGTCGCCGGGCTGAGGGAGAGGTTTGCGGTGCAGAAAAGGGGTTTTTTTTAAGCCAGCAAAGGAGACGAGCGGGTGAGGGGGCGGGCGAGGCGGCGCCTGGAAGCGTGTGCGGGGCACAGCGGGTTGCAAGCGAGCAGAGAAAGGTTTGCGAGAGGAGCGGCGGCCTGGCTGTGGAGGAGGCGGCGAGCTCGCAAAGAGCCGGGGGAGAACGAGGCCGCAGGGCTGCAAGGGCCAGCGGGCTGCGCGGGCAGGCGTGCGGCGGCGCCGGCCCTGCACAGCCGCGCAGGGGAGCGGCTGCAGCTGAGGGTGCTGCGCAGCTGGAGCGCGGTGCTGCAGCCCGCCCCGGCCGGGCTCCCTGCGCACGGGGGCAGCAGGAGCCCGCGCTGCTGCCCAGAGCCGGGGCTGGGAGGATACTGGAAGGCAGCGGTGGGTTCACGCCGTGCCGAGGCGTATGGGTGGTGCCAGGGCAAAAGTCCCACCCAGTTTACCAAGAAACGGGGGATTTGTGCAGCCGGTGGGGCAAGGGCTGGGGTCAATACCACAGCGATCGGCTTGGAGGTGGTTGGTAGGAAACACCCTCAGAGAACCGCTTTTGCGCCCCTCCCTCTTGTGCCCTGTGCCATGCAGACCCAGCACGCTTTGCCTGTGCGGCACTGTCGAGTTTCCTCGCTTTGCCCCAGGCCGTGGGTCGGGCCGTGGCGCCTCCACATGCGGCGCATCCCTCGACGCGGCCTCTCCTTGCACGGGTTCCTCGAGCTTCGAGGTTAAACACGCGGAAAATGGGCATTACCCTGGGGCTCCCATAGCCCCACGCTCTGCTCTCAGCCGGCAGGGAACCGGCCTGGCCCGGGGGCGAACGGCTCGCTTCTCCCTCAGCTGTGGCTCCGGCGACGAGCCCGGGGCCCACCCCGACACCTTGGGTTTTCTCAGTGCTCCCGGTCCCGCGTGGGAAGGCGGTGGCGTGGCCACGCCCCCTGTCCCGCAAGACACGCCCCTGCCCGGGCGTGGCCTGGCTCCTCCCCCTTCGTGACGCCATCAGAAGGCGCCGGCGGGCGGCGGGCGCCCCTGGCGGTGGTGGGGTGAGCGGCGGCGGTGATGGCGACCGCCTCGGTGTGGAAGGGGCTGGTGGGGCTCGGCCTCTTCGCCCTGGCCCACGCGGCCTTCTCGGCGGCTCAGCGTGAGTGAGCGGGCGGCAGGGCGGGGGGCCGGGCCGGCGGCGCCGCCGTCTGAGAGAAGCTGTGGCGCGGGGAGGCCCACTGGGCCCCGTCAGCCCGGCCCGGCCGCCGGGGGAGCTCCGGGGCGAGGGCCGGGCCGGGCCGCGGCGGCATCATCACCATCACCCCCGCGGGGAGCCCCGCGGCGCCGCCGAGCTCGCCGGCTGGGGTGGCCCTGCCCCGGCGGGCCGGACTGCGGGGACAGCGGAGCTGGCGCTCGCCGGAAACTTACCGGGAGGAGCGCGGGGCTCACCCCGTGCCGGCGCCGCGGCAGGAAAGGGAAGAGACAGGAGAGCTGCCGGCCGACGGATCGCGGCTCTTGGCAGCGGGGAGAGCAGGTGGTGGCGGGCACTGCTCGAGGTCCGGGATCAGCCGTGCGCTGGGGAGCAGAGACCCAAAGCAAGACCAGGAGCAGCCCGGCTGCCCGGGGTTGATCGGGACTGACACACGGCTGAGACCTACAGCAAGTTCTTGTGGGGTTTTTGAATTGATGATCGGTTTCTTTGCTTGTATGAAGTGTTTGATGCATGTGTGTGTTTCTGTTTTGTAGATCGTTCTTATATGAGACTAACAGAAAAGGAAGATGAAACATTGCCCATAGATGTAAGTTTATACAGTGTTTGAAAGGTGTATTGCTGTTCGGATAGGCTCTCGAGTGTGGTTTTTTTTTTTAACGTGATAGGCAAGAATAAAAGGGTAAAGTAGTTTTTTAAATTGCACTTTCATTTGAGCTCCCTCTGTCAAAAAGGACCGTATTTTCTATCCCAGCGTCCTGTGGTGTGTTATATGTCAGAGAGAACAAACTCCAGGTCCAGACCTCCCTCTGCTTCTTTAGAACTGCCCTGCAGCATCTTGTCCAGGAATTCCCTGAATGTAGCTCAGAGAGCTTTTGCATTCATCTTTCTCCGCAGCATAAACATCCTTCTCCCTCTGTTTTTTGTTGGCTGACATTTGTTTATCCAATGTGGCTGTGTGCCCATTTGATCCCAGTACAACCTGCTTCAGGAAGACTTTTTAAAATTTGTTTTATTTGCTTGGTCGTTAAATTCCACTTCAATTATTATCTGTTCCATTTTTGCTTAATCAGGAAGGTAAGGAGATCAAATACCCACAGCAACCAGGCCGGGTGTTTGGACCGAGCAGCAGCTGCCACCACTGCACAGCGTGTGTTGGCAGCCAGCTCGCTTGGCGGAGAGAGAGCTGGATCCTTATGTGCACAAGAACAAGGTGTTTTGTTCTAAGGGTCTTGCTGAGGAGCTGCGTGAATGAGTTTAGTCCGTACAACACGGACCAGGTGTCGGGCAGCTGAAGCTATCCTCAGCTCTGCCACTGCTGAGCCATAGGTGGGGTATTTAATCTTCCCGTGCCTCAGTTTCCCTGTTGTTGAATTGCCAACCTCTATAAAGCATTTACTGTCACTGGATGAGAAGTACAAGAGACGCAGTTTGAAAGATGAGATTTTTTTTTTTTTAAATATTAAGAACATTAAGTGATGTTTGTGTTGTGCTTTCCTCTGTTACAGATAGTTCTTCAGACTCTGTTAGCCTTTGCAGTTACCTGCTATGGGATAGTACATATCGCAGGAGAATTTAAAGACATGGATGCCACTTCAGAACTAAAAAATAAGTATGTTTTATTTCTTCTTTTCATAAACGCCTGTACCTGCTGCTCTCTGTACAAACCAAACACTGTGAAATAGTTCGCTCTTGTGCTCAGTTCTTAAATGCATGTCATAGACAACAATACTGAGAGGAACAGTCACACCTGGGAAAGCCCACAATATCTTGAATTGCAGAGAGAGTTAGATCAGAAACTAAATAAACTTCTTGTTTTGTCATCCCAGATCCCGCTGTGCAGAGTTGGTAGAGGAATGAAATGTCTTTGTGGGAAGCGAGAGCTCAGCAGTGACAAACTGCTGTCATGAGATGCTCTCACAGACCACGGGGCAGCATGCCTGGCTCACCCTCTGCCTTTGCTTCACTACAAGAGTCTAGTTGAATTTCACACTGAACTGTTCAAGGCAAAATATCTGAAAGGCTAAAAGGGTTTTAATTGAGATTTTGAAAAGGATATGAAATTGGATGGGCAGTTGCAGCCTCTGGCCATTTCCAAAACCACAGGGGAGTATGGAAAGTAAAGAAGCTGAATGTTGTGTTTCAGAGCGTTTACCTAAAACACTTGGGGTCAGGCATGGAAAGGGATGGAGAGCTGACAGTAAACAGCATCATGGTGTTAACCCAAGTGACAGCTGAACTGAGGCTGCCACATTTGGTACCTGTGCGTGCAGTAATGCACAGGCCTGCCCCTGAGCTCAAGGAAGGTGAAGGTTGTGGTGTGGACAGCCTCTGTGTCTTGAGCAGTTGGTATTGTATTTCCTCTGTGTTTTGGTTTAGGAAACTTACCAAGTGAGCAAGAATTGGGGATTTAAAACTTGTATTTCCGTGTCTGTAAAAGCTGGTATACCCTAGACTGACTCTTCTGAAACCCTTGTCCTGAAAGAGTGTTAATGTTGACTTTTCACATTTATTTTGAAGGACGTTTGACACATTAAGGAACCATCCGTCTTTTTATGTATTTAATCATCGTGGTAGAGTATTGTTCCAGTCCCCAGACACAGCAAATTCATCTTCAAACCAAGATGCTTTGTCATCCAGCTCGTCACTGAAATTTCGAAAACTTGAACCTCTGCGCCGCTAAGACTTTTACAGAGTATAATAATAATCCAGGACACTGAGATGTAATATTCAAGTCGGGGATGTAAACACTTTTTTAATTTCTGGAGCAGTATTTATATTGATCTTCCAGACTTTATAAAGTATATATATATATATATATATAAAAACTAAGGACCTTCTTTGTACACTGTTAATGAAAATGAATTGTGAATTGGCAATGCAGTGTAAATTATTCTACAGTTAAGCTGTGAAACACATCTTCAAATTTTCATATATTAAAACAAGTTGCAGCTGACTTACCTTCAGTTCAAACAAAAAGCAAGCTAGTTTTTAACTGCAATTAATGTTCTTTGACAGGAGGGAATGTTGAGTGCTATTTATTGTCTCAGTTTGCTTGCACTACAGTTTGTGGAACTCCTTCAGAAATACTGTGTGCACTGCATCACTTCACAGCACAAAAAGGGGCAGTGTCTCCTGTTCCTAGGATGCCCTGGAGACCTCCACGGTGTGGGCACGGCAAGTCAAAAAGACTGCTTTCATTTTTATTTTTTTACAATGCTGAAGAATAGTTGTGTGAAGGGTTTGGGGTTTTCTTCCCTCATTTTTCATTACCACATTATTTCCTCGTTGCCCTCCTTCGTTTAGGTGTAGACTGTCCTGTGTTGCCCCAGGTTGCCTGGGCTGTAGCTGTCCGTGTGGTGCCTGTTCGGGGGAGGCAGCTCACGTCTGATCATGTAGATAATCTACCACGCTCTGCTTGTTTACCCACGGTATTTACGTTCTCTTTGGTGGTGGATACAGGAATGTTCATCAGATGGCTGAATGCTGAGCTGACACCAGATATGAGTTCCCGAGTCATCCTCTATGAGAAGTATTTAAGAGTCAGTAAGAAATACCTGTTCTGTCAGTGGTCCAGAGGTGGGTCCAGCAGCCAGGTCTCTTTGTTGGCACTAGTACAGCAGAGGTAATCAACTGGTCATGCTACAGCTACCCCCTTCTCTGCCAACAGAGCCTTTCAGTTTGATTTTTCCAGCTGAACCCTTTGTTGATTTAAGGTTACTGTCTTGATTTCATGTATTAGGACAGATACTGTCCTTAACTCACTGACATTTAATCTCACCTCCCCTTAGGGGCTGCATCAATGCTAAAATTTCTCTTGGTCTGGCATTTCACCTACCTGATATAGCAAAGGGAGGGTGGTTTGAGATACTCATGGGGCCAGCTAGAAATGTGCCAAGTCTGAGGATGTCTTGCTGCCGCCATGGAAGCTCAGCCTTTTGTCCTAGCATCTGTTTGTTTTCTAAACTGTTAAGAACTGTCAAAGGCAAAAGCTTAGCAAAAATACTGTGTAAACCGAAGCCTCTTTTTCTAGCTCTGCCCATCCTATGGAGTGGGTGCCCCAGTGCTAGAGCAATATCTGTAGCTGCTGCTCTACAATCACTCTCAAGCATCCAGGTTTGGTTAGAAAGGGTTACTATACCGGCTGAAAGCATCTGAGCTGCTGGATTACTTCCTAAAGTGTCCTGGTTCCACCCCCAGCTGGTGTCACAAATCAGCTGCTGTTACCAAAGGCCTCAGAAATAGCAAGGATCAGGTCAGCTCTGTTGCGGACAGTCCTTCCTTGGGGAAGAGAACTGCTGTGCGGCAGCTGCTGCATGGAGGAGAGGGCTGGACATGGGCCAGGTGACCTTGTGAGGCACAGAGGAAAGACATAGAATTAGCAGAGGGAGGGAGAAGCAGGGCAGGTCAGTAACCACTGTACCAGACTGGTACTGCAGCTGTGGTTGGCAGTGAGCCATTTGCAGAGGGTCTCTTAGAGCAGGGCTGACCACCCTTAATGTCTAAGGAGCCCTGTGTGTGCTACTGTAAGGCTACGTGGACCTGCCCAAGGCGGAAGGTGCTGCTGTGGGACAGGATAAGTGGAGAACATCATCTGCTTCTCTGAGCAGGTCCTGCTGGGAACACCCCGTTAGCTGCAGCGGGTCTCTTCTCGTGGCGAGTAGCCTTACTCTTCAGCAGCAATGGTTATATCACAAAACTGTACAAATTATTTTTTCTTATTGATCTCGCAATGTCCAATAAAAATTGATAATCCTTAAAGAGTTTGGGAGGGTTTTTTTGTTTATTTCTGTCCATCCTAGAGCCTGCTGCAGCAAATCCCTGACTCAACAGTTAAAAGTGACCGTCTAGCACTGACAAGAAGCGATTGCCGTAATGACGGCTGCTCTGTGTGGAAGTGCCTGCCTGGCCTGGCGCTCTTTGCTATGGGATAAGATCAGTGGGGGAATCAAAATAGCTGAACAAAACATTGAGGCAGGAAATGTTACCAGCCTGGGGATCTGCCTGCCTTTGAGACTCCTAGTCAAGGTGTCTGACAGAGGTGACATAGTTTCTGTCTTCCATTTAACCATGGTAAAGGCTTTTCTACACGTGCTAATCTCCTGGCACCCCATGGGAGAGGCTGCTGCAAGGTCTGGTATTGCATCAGTGCTGGGGGAAACACTCGGCCTGCTCACAGGGCCAGAGATAGTATAGATCTTGGACTTGAGCAAGATGACTTTTCACTCTGTTCTGCTTTTCCATTGGGGGAGGTTGAAAAGTTAGCAAAGAACTAGAGGAGTTTGCTTAACTACAGCATCCATCGCAATTGCACCAGAGCGAGCAGCAGACCCACCCTTCGCCTCTTCACCACGCTGCTGCGGCTGCTGCAGCTGGCACTGAATAGCAGGGCGTAAATAAACTATAACCAGTGTCTTAAGGGATGGGGCACCGTAACCAGCTCCCAAAGTACCTTGTGCTTACCTTGCAGTGTGCAGTTCTCCACACATGAGCTTCCCATCTTCAGAAGCAAAAGTTGTGCCAAGACCTTCTTGGATTAGACCAAAGAGGAAGTTTCCAGCCTTGCCCAGGGTACAGTTGCTGCCATCACGTCTTGAATTGCTTTGGCTGGAGGATGTGGTGGTTCTACTACATTAAATACTAAAAAGTGCTGATAATTTGCACTCATTGCTCAAGTAGCAGGTTTAATCTGCATTTATTTTGCAGGTTTTTTCCTACTCTTCCTCACCGGCCAGGGAGAGTTCAGTGGGGAGTTTGTGCTTATTCAAAGCTAAGGAGGGCAGGACCCTCAAGGTGAGGAGATGGGGCACACAGTTCATGTCAGAGATCATGCTCTGTTGCTGCCGTTTCCATGTCAGAGGCGGAGTGGAAGTGCCGTTGGCAGGAATCTTTTTTCCTAAAGGGTTCAGCAAGGGCTGAACTATGGCATCGCTTGCGGAAATAACTCCGGATCGTGCACGTCTGTCCATTATGGAGGAGCTTTGTGCTTCCCCTCCATGTGTTCACGGAGACAGAGCACACTGGAGCTGTCGCTGCGGTGCCGGGAAGCAAACTGCAGCTGTGAGACCCATTAGTGCTGTGTGTGAAGGGGGAGGCCGGTGTGCCCTCTCCCCGCTGCTACTGAGCGCTTTCTTGGGAAAGCTGGTGGCAAGTGGCCCCTTTCCCATGCAGCCCGTCCTCGGAGAAAGCAGGAATTATCTTCTAATTCTAAAATGGTTTTTGGCTTATCACTCACTGCCCATGCTTCAGATTCCTTTGCCCTTCACCATGCTGCAGCAGAACCACCCTTCTCTGTCTCCGACTCCTTCAGCGAGGACATTAGCTAGCGGGGGGACATCCTCTATCTGGATGCAGCCCCCCTCAAGACTGGCACCATTTCTGCTCCTTTTTGGGGTCACCTGTGTCAAAAGGCAGCAATTTTCCACCAGCCAGTTCGGAAAGGCTGAAGCTCACCTCGCAGCGTGCAGGGCCATGGCACTGCCCCCGAGCTCCCTGTGGGACCCCCCCAGTACCCCCAGCCTCAGCGGGGCAAGGAAGCTGCAGCTCATTTTGCAGTTCCCTGCCGTCCCAGCGGTGCCTGTGCCGAGCTGGCAGGCTGCCTGCGCGGAGGGGAAGGGCAAAGAAAGCCTTATTTTGAATGTTAAACAAGCAGAAAAAGACTCTGGTACCAGCTTTCCACAGCCAGCACTAGCAGCGAAGGCAAAACACTCCTTTGATTTGGCCTTGAGGTTCACCTTGAAGCCATAATCACCTGGGGGAGAACTGTGGTGGAAATAAATCTGGTACTCGGGCAGGTAAAAGCCTTTTAATCAGCCCCAGGTTGGTCTCAGTGATACAATGTCATTTCAAAACACTTTGGAGTGCAACAAAAGCTTCATCCTTAAAATGGCAGCTAATTAATTTTCCTGTCCTGCTAACTTAATCCTTTTTCCAGCCAAGAAAGGCAAATGGGAGTTCACAGAGCAGCGAGGCAGCCAGGAGCCTGGCAGCGGGAGCAGGAACACGAGCCCCAGGGCTCTCTGGCAGGGGCCCAGGCTGCGCGCTGTTGCAGCTTACCAAGCCGTTTTAAAAGGAAGGGAGAGAAAAAAGAAATTAGAAACGTGACATTTGGATTATCACCCCATGCTAGTGGTCCTGGGGAACCCACGGACCACCACACAAATAGATACGGGTATTTACTCCCCGTTCGTGTCCCTGGCGTAACCCTTGCTGCCAGGCAGAGCACCCAGTCCTGGTAGTGCCCTCTGTGCCCAGACTGGTGCTGGTTGAACCAGTTTCCCCAGGATTCACTGGAGGCATGACATGCTGCTGGAGGACTTCAGTTTGGATGAAAAATGAGGGGGGGGGCGAAAAAGAGGGGGGCGAAAAAGAGGGGGGCGAAAAAGAGGGGGGCGGAAAAGAGGGGGGCGGAAAAGAGGGGGGCGGAAAAGAGGGGGGAAAGAGGGGGGGAAAGAGGGGGGGAAAGAGGGGGGGAAAGAGGGGGGGAAAGAGGGGGGGAAAGAGGGGGGGAAAGAGGGGGGGAAAGAGGGGGGGAAAGAGGGGGGGAAAGAGGGGGGGAAAGAGGGGGGGGAAAGAGGGGGGGGAAAGAGGGGGGGGAAAGGGGGGGGGAAAGGGGGGGGGAAAGGGGGGGGGAAAGGGGGGGGGAAAGAGGGGGGGGAAAGAGGGGGGGAAAGAGGGGGGGAAGAGGGGGGGAAGAGGGGGGGAAGAGGGGGGGGAAGAGGGGGGGGGAAGAGGGGGGGGAAGAGGGGGGGGGAAGGGGGGGGGAAGAGGGGGGGGGAAGAGGGGGGGGGAAGAGGGGGGGGGAAGAGGGGGGGGAAGAGGGGGGGGGAAGAGGGGGGGGAAGAGGGGGGGGAAGAGGGGGGGGGAAGAGGGGGGGGGAAGAGGGGGGGGGAAGAGGGGGGGGGAAGAGGGGGGGGGAAGAGGGGGGGGAAGAGGGGGGGGAAAGAGGGGGGGGAAAGAGGGGGGGGAAAGAGGGGGGGGAAAGAGGGGGGGGAAAGAGGGGGGGGAAAGAGGGGGGGGAAAGAGGGGGGGGAAAGAGGGGGGGGAAAGAGGGGGGGAAAGAGGGGGGGAAAGAGGGGGGGGAAAGAGGGGGGGGAAAGAGAAAAAAGAGAGGAAAAAAGAGGAAAAAAAAGAGAGGCAAAGATTGCCCTCCTCCCCTGAGGCACTTGTGCTGTGTGTTGCCGAGCAGCTCAGGGCCAGCTGCCCAAGGCCAGTGCTGACGTCCTCCAAGCCCCAGGCTGCTCCAGCATCCCCGTCCCCGGGAGGTCTCTGCTGCAGGGCAGGATGCAGGAAGAGCTCCCGGTGCACACAGCAAATGCTGAAGCGGCGATTTACTCCCCCATCCCGGGCCCAGAAGAGCACAAAGCAAGGCACTTGTATCTAAAAGCAGTCTTGCAGGAGCCAGTGTGGCCAGAGCTCCAACGAGCAGCTCGCTTCTCGTGTCCACACAAAGCCATCACTCCCCAGACCATCACAGGAGGCTCCGCGGCACCCATGGGCCGGGGCTCAGCCCCCAGCATGGGAACCCACAGTAAGGCATGACCTCCCCGGCACAACACGGAGCACACGGAGGGGAGAGAGGGGCCCAATAATCCCTCCTCCTTCTCCAAGACCACCATGCTGCTTCTGGTTTGCAGCCTCCCATCACACACAGATCTCTGCCTGGGGACCCTGGTGAGCATGGCGCCATTTCCAAGTTAGCACCACTGCTCTGAAGCAAAGCCAGCTCCTACTTCAGTACTGTGTGAATACAGCAGCTTCAGATCACGAAGGAAAAGCCACAGGAGAGCGAGCCCCACGTTCCTCTCGCAGGGGCAGGACTCACATCTCCTATGCAGTGCAACAATAGTGAGGGCTGGTCAATAAACCCAGGTCTACTGCGAGTACAGCGATGCTGCTGCCCTGGCTTGGCCAGGGCTGGCAGGAGAGGACAACCTCTAAACGGGCAGGCTGAGAGGTCTCCCAGCCCAGCACGACGTGAACAGTGGTCAGGGAAGGTCTGCAAGGTGGTCTCTGTCTTTGCTTCTCGCACTCAGGCAGTAACTGCTTGAAAGAGCTTGAAAGAGCCAGAAAAAAGGCTCAACCCCACCATGCGGTGGGGAGCAGAGCAACAGGACGCTCAGCAGAGTGCAAGTTAAGACAGGAGCACTGGAAGAAAAGAGGCGAGGCACGTCAGAGGGAGTTCCAAGAAAGAGCAGAGCAGATGTCCATCAGCACGGCACCGCAGCACCCACCCGCGGGCACCGACTCAGGCCCCGGGCTGAGCACGTGCGCCGGCCTCCCCAAAGACACCATCCTGATGGAGGTTTCCACCTCTCTGAGGAGCTCCCCTTCTGCATGTCCGTGCCCAAGGATGAATGGGACAAGGCCTTCACTGGCATTTTCAATCTCTTACTGGTTTCCTATCGTGACGAGAGCAGTCCCTTTCATTTCATCGCTTTCACAGCCCCTGATCACCACAACAGAGTGGGCACACCGCATCCAGGGGCGCCAGGCAGGCCCCGGGAAGGAGAGCCTGTTCTGCTGGCATCTGCAGGCAAGCAGGATTTGGCCACCTGAAACCCAGACCAAAAAATGGCTTTCAGAGGTCAGAGCCCCCTCCAGGTCCTGTTGTGTGCGCTTCTGGAAAGAGCCATCACTCAACCCGTTATCCAGCAACTGTTTCCCATCCCAGCCTGGGCCGTGACTCACCAGCAACTGCCCTTCCTCAGGGGAACTCACAGCCAGTTCCCAGGAGCTGGTCTCACCCCGTCTCACCCGCTGCAAGCCGCGGGGATGGCTGCAGCAGCAGCTCGGCGCGCACCCTTCCCTGCCCCTCCGGCCAGGCCGAGCCCCAGCACGCCCTGCCCGCATCCAGCTCCCAGCGAGCCCAAGGCCGCCGCAGCGCTCAGGTGCCACACAGCTGTGTTCCTGTTTTCTAACAATTCTCCCGCAGGAGGACTTCTGAACGTGATGCACTACAAGAAACTCTTCCAGAGCTCGTCAGTCGCCCACCATCTCCTCCTCCACTAACAACCACACTGGATATGATCTCCGCTTCTTGTGTGCGGAGGGAGCAGCCCTGCAGCCAGGGCTGCCAGTGGAGTTTAAAAACACACTCGTACACAGCTGAGAAAGAAAGGGTGCCAGAGCAGCTCAAGTCAAAAGCCAGAACCCAACTTTAAAGAAGAGGCAGTACCACCACAAGTACCTATAGGCTTTGATAACTTCTCTACAGCCGTCCCACCTCGTTCCTACTGAGCCCTCAGCTTCTCCAGCCCCAGCAGCACACCTGCAGCAAAAGGCAACCACTCCAGCCACCTCTCCATGGAAGCTGGCCACAGAGAGCCTGTCTTGTCCCCACCCAACACTCCCCCAGTGCCAGACCCAGGTTGGCAGGTCAGCGAGCACAGCGAGGAGCCTACCAACATGCACAAAAGCTCATCAGCCAGAGTGGTGTTGTGTGGTGGGATTTTCAACACCAGGAAAATAATTCAGTGTACAAGACCAAATTAGGGCATGGATTTTATAACCATCTTTGCTAGTGACACACTATATGACCTTGGGTAAGTCCCTCCATCCATCTTTAAAGTCTCTCTCAGAGGAGTGCCACAAGACTTTAATTAGCAGCCCTAAAAGTACTCGAGATAGTTTGTCTCTCTTCCAAAATAACCAACTGCAGATGAATTGGAACAACCTTATTTTCAAATTCTGCAAGCAACTGGGATCCAGGCTGCTCTCAGATCAGTCACTTCAACAACAAAATCGAAGTTAAATGTGCCAGCTGTGCATGAAGGATTTTAATACGCTGCACGGACTGGAAAATAGCTCAAAGAACCAATGTTATTTTTCCATGGCTGGGATGTCACTGTCAAGCAGCTGCATTATAATCATCTGCAATCAGCAAAATGCCTTTTTTTTTAAATCACTTTTTAGTCTTGGGGAAGAGGCTCATTTTTTATTTCTGCCCTACTTACAAAATCACCCTTGAATGTTGAGGCACCCACTACCAAGAGATCAGGCAGCTACTACAGCAGCGTAGACTGATCAAAACACCTTTAACTGTCTACAATCAAATCCCAGCTATATTGACATGTGCTTTACAAGTTGTACCCAGACAGTAACTGTGCACTCTACTATCACCACCTCAAGAAACAGTATGTGCATTTCCACAAATCCAGCAAAAATCCAGCTCCAGTTGCCTGGAGAACTGGGACGGCTCCAGAGCAGAGTCCTTCCCTGTGGAAAACCTGAGCGCAGCCCAGCACCGTTCTCTGCACAAGCAGATGGGTCACAGCTGCAAGGTGAAGCAAGAGGGGAAGTCTTCCAACTCCATCCTTTACACAAGGCTGAACCTCTCTGATATATTCTACATGTTAAATATTTACAAATGAAATGTAACATTAAAATATGCAGGTACTTTGGAGAAAAGGACAAGAAACACGCTGACCATGCAAATAAAGCTCTGCCCTTCTAACAACCAAAACGCTTCACAAACCCCTCATCCCGTTTCACCATCCTGCGACGCTGAAAGTTATTTTTACAAATGGGCACATACCATGAGGATGCTTCACAAATAACCCTCTGTCCCTCCTACCAGCTGCCCATCAGTGGCAAGTGGAGCACTGGGATACAGCAAATTGCCAGGGGTGCCCAGTATTTTAAGGGACATTATGCAAGACGACTCATATTAGTGGAGTGACAGTGATTGAGATGACAGCAAGCATATATACATGCCAAGGATCCGGCTACTTCCACTGCTGTTGGAACTGATCCAGGACTAGAAAATAGCCATGAAATTCCCATTGCAGATGTAAAGATGGAACTTCCCCAAGCTCTCAAAAAAACATATCTCCAGCAAAAATCTGATCAGAGGTTTCCACTCCACTGTCTTTCTCAGGCCAAACTATTTTTTGGACGCCACTATGAATTGTCTAAGAGCCTCCGCTCAAGCTCAAAATCTTAAGAAATCCGCAGCTGCTTCAATAGCTTCTCAACTCACGGTAAAGGGTGATTTTGTTTTCTTTACATGGTACCAGCAGTCACCATTCGTGGCAAACCCCCGTGGCTACCAGCTCAGGGAAGGCACATGCAGCCATGTTCATACTGCATACATTAATAAACTCCGGTGAGTTTAGCACAAGGCTGTACCAAACAGTTTAACTCCTTCCTTGGTGAATTCTTCTGAACTGAGTCATCAGCTGAAGCTACTGGTTTGCACTACCAGCCCTGAGAAGCATCTCATACACTTTTAAAACAAAGGCTCTGAAGTGGAACAGATGAAGTTGAACCAGCTTTCACAGCACACAAGCAGTGGCTGCTTTTCCCGCTGACACTAAACACAGCCCTTACCCGCTCTCCCTGCTCCAGGGTCCCCACAAAACTGCCACACTGTTTCAGCCACTACCAAGAGACAGTGGCAAACACTGTCAATGCAGAATGAGAGAAGAAAAACACCAGTGCTAAAGCCAAGCCAACAGTCTACTTTCAGGGATGAAACAAAATGCCAGGTTGCAGCCGAACTGGAATGAAGAGTGTAAGACAAGTCCAGCCTTTTTTGCTTTAATCTCCCCTCCCTGAAATGATCACAAGATTCAGATTTAGAAGCACAGCTGAACAATTCCTGCAGGCCACAAGATTTTTGCTAAATCCCAAGGTATTGTTCTTCTCCAGTTTCTTCCTTTTCCACTTCAGACTTCAGCTTGTTTTTGCAGACCTGAAAGCAGCAGCTCCTTTTAAATCCAGCAACTAACATCCTTCCTCCTTCAGATTGCTGCCAAACCTTGTTTCTGCCAGATTTCAAGTGTCTTTGGCCTTGTTTTCAACTTAACTGGGTTGCACATTCTTCAAGACGAGCACTCTAGAGTCCATTTGCTAAAGGTGTGATGTTGCCATGTTGCTGGTATGAAACACAAATTTAGCTTTAGAGTTTTTTTTTTTTAATCGTTTGTTTCCGTTACCTAATGCATTTCCACTCATATTTTTCCATCAGAAGTTTCTGAGTAGATATTAAAGAACAGAACAAAAGGAAACAAACACAACACCCTGCATCGCTGCTATTTCAGCGAGCTACTTTAGAGGCAGAACCTAGAGAAAATTACGAGGTGAAGAGAAACAGAAGAAACATAGGGTTTGGCTTTTTGGTTTGGTTTTTCTTTTACAGTTTCCTATAAAGGGAAATATACAACTGCTTGACCACTGCAAAGTCAAGCACAGCACAGTAACAGCCTTTGTGGCTTTTATTTTGGAAGACAACAATCACTTCTGATGCTGGTTGAGCCTGGGCAGGAATATACTTGCCTGTCATAAATGCACTGCATGCAGGAACTGGGAACAGCAGCCCCTAACAGGCATCTGCCATCAGTGACAGGACTGGGAGCTGCACAGCTATGGGGTCGATTTAGGGAAGAGGAAGACTCCCTGGTGTTTACTAGAGAAAAAAATTGAGGATAATGAGCAATGAGGATGCCTAGTTACAAGGGTCAGGAAATGGAAGCAGCAGAATACAGAGGTATCCAGACTCCAAAGCGCCACACAGCCTCTCTACCCATGGCAGAAAGGTCAGACTGTTAAACAATGCTCCTTACAGGAAACACAGCGAGCGGTACTTTTCCCCCACTTTCTAACATTTCAGTTTAACTGTGCCACATTATTTCAATCTTAGATAAGGGCTCAAACAGGTCAGTTTGAGCAAAGCACACACAGCTTTCCAGGTTCCATCCACATATCCATATGTATTTGTGGACCTGTGCTGTCTCCTGAGCCCTTGCTCAGGAACAGCCCTGTCGTGCAGAGGCTCATCTGTCGCACAGACTAGACAAGCTCTTGGTAACGCGGCTATTGCTTCTGGAGTCACAGTCTCTACCTGGAAAAGGCAAGGGCTGACACCAGCGTAACCTCTCCTGGCTGTCCCAGTCGCACACCAAGTGACATGTGCCATTCAAAGACTGGGGCTGTGCTTGTTCAATGCAGGTTCCGCCCACATCCAGCACAACTGTGTGCCTTGCCACGAGTTCTCTCTGTTAAAAGTCTCCTTAACATTGTTGCGGAGAATTCCTGTTTCCTAAGCAAGCAATGTTCATTCTGTGCTCCACCAGGGACGCAGGGCTGTGCACGCTCCTGGATGGATGACTGTCACTCTTTGTTCTTCATCTCATCACGGACACAACCTGTGAGGACGGTACATCTTTCTTCCTTTCTTAGGAATGGTCATGTCCAGTCCACTATAAGGTTTCTTCCCCACTAATATTCTGATGCAAATTCCATTTATCCAGAAAAAATAATGGTGAGGTAAGGGAAAATTCTCACTGCTGCAACTTTGCTGTTTCTGAGGTGTAAGATTCCAAACGAAGTGAATGAAAGTCACCAGCCTCCTGTAGTTAATTTGGCTGCCAATTGCCTCACATCAGAAGAGCAGGTTGGCATACTAACAAGGTCACTAGTTAAAAACTCATCCCCTGCTCAGACACATTATGATCAAGTGAGTGTCTCTGGAACAAGGAAAGAAAATTAAATAACCATTAACTAGATAGAAGAGAGCTGTCTCCTCTTAACCACCTACTACTTCGAAAATAATGCATTACATGCCTCCTGATGCATGCAACCAGGCCATTCTAAAACAAGGTATGCACAGTATATCTGACCTGCTGTGAATAAATTCCCTTTCAGGAGTCCAGCATTAGGCAATGGGAGGTCTGGTATGGTGACATACAGCTTCCACATAACGATTCTGAAGAAGTGAATCTCCCCTTTGTGACATTCCAAGGTATTTCTGTGTTTTTTAAAAAATGTTCAACTTGTAAAGATGAATAAGTTACTTCTAAGAGAAGAATTTAGGACACATTTGTAGTAATGCCTTTCCCTATGTCACTTCACTCATCTAACACTGTGACAGAGATTTGCTGTTGCTGGATTTTATTTCTTTCTTGAATTTCACTGATGTAATTCTAATGGTCAAACTGCATCTTCCAGAGAGACAAGGCCACGGCTTGAGAGTGTTAGGAAAACATGTCTCACAGGCTGGCTAGTACTAAAAATACCAGTAGGAACACAGAAGTATAGGCTCACCAGCTAAAATCTGTTTCCCTGCCTCTCACATGCTGGCTAGTCAACCGGAATCCCTAGGACACTTCCAGTACGAGGTAAAGAGCTACTTAACATCAGCACAACTTCAACCTGTCTTTAAAAGAAACCTGTAGGAAGATCAGAGGATGTTATGTGTGAACAACCGAGAATACATAGTTATCAGAAGAGCCGCTTACTATTGGCGCGTTATCGGTTCTGCTTTAAAGGAAAAAAATAATTACATGAAGGTGCTTCCATCTTCTTATGTTATGTGATATATAAAATTACCTTCGGACAAAATAGTAAGAGGAACGGAGGACAGGAAACCAGCTCAGGTAACCAAGGGCTTGGTAAACTGGAACTCAGTGCCTTTAATACGGAGTAAAAACGTGCACTCTGCGCAGGCTGAGCTGAGTGATGGGGCAGGTGCTCCAGGGTACACCACGTTCTGCAACTATGACCACAAGCTGTGTTCAAGAGTGTGCAGATCAGGTTCAGCTGCAGTACAGCTTCACTACTCACTGGTTTTACAAAAATATGAGTGGTCTGTTGGTAACAGACAATTGGAGGAACTCAGCGCTGCCCGTTACAGACTCCTCAGATTAGCACTTATTAAAAATTAATAAAATGGTTTATTTTATATATACATATGTTCCAAAAAATTTATACAGTTAAAATATCAAATTAGTGATCTGGTAACAATACTGTCCAAAATAATCTCTTTTGTATGAACATTAAAATACACGTTTTTAAAAGCGTTTCCTTTTAGTGCTTCCAAAGCACAGCGTGTGCCAAGGCCACCTGAAGAATCTCCGTCCTCCTCACAGGATGAAAGAGAACTGAAGTCGGGGACCTGGGAAGCCTCAGGTGCACTTTCATAATGTCTGCAGACAAAACAGAAGAGAGTCTGAGGTAGATTGTTTAGTGACCATCGGGTGGTAACAGTCACAGGGCTGTCTTTAGCTTTCATTAACACAATAGCAGTTTCTTTACTCTCAATCTACACTGAATCTCAAGTTTAAAGGCATGGCTAGCAGTTCTTGGGAACAAGACCCTTGTCTCTGTGGTGGCAACATGCAATTTTACCAGTGCAGGTGTTTCTGGGAGGTTTTTTTTGGGAACACACGGGCTCTTTCCACGATGCAGACAGTGTGTGCATTTGACAGTGCCCCATTTTAGTGCAACCTGCTGCCTATAGCACGTAAATGTCTAATGACAGCGTTCAAATGAGTAAATTCTCATCACCTGCAGGAGGGGCAGCAATTGGTTATTTTCTTCAGCCTGTTGAGCAAATAGCACCCTCCACAGGAAAAAAGCCACACCTTTCATAGCAAATCCTTTAGGTTACAGCCCAGCTTCTGCCGATAGAGGTTCTTAAAGTTAAAGCTCCACTGCTTCTTCTCAGACTGTGACAGTAAAATCACTTGACTGCCAAGATGGTGAGGGCAGCAGCTACATCCTCTTCCACTCTTCTGCGGCACAGCAAACTCATTCCTGGTCCATATTCGCCTGGCCGGTACATTATTATCTACTGTTGACATGGTTAACTCTGTTGGGTAGACTGTTGAACTCTAGTTCCTCTAGTATTCTCTCTAAGTGTTGTATTAAGACCCGTTTTTTAAACCTACAGAAGAGAGGGAGAACAATTTAATTTTTTTCTTCCAAAAATACAGTTGAAGAACTCAAGACTATTCAGCCATGACAAATCATATTACAGGAGGCTCTCTGTTTCCAGTATGGAAGAGCTTGCTTTATTTCTGGCATTAGAAATAAATGCTGCTATTATTAGAAATAATAGCTACCCCTTCCCCAGCCCTCCCACATTTTGCGTTGGTCTTCAATAATGACCCGTCTCTCTATTCCACATTTAACTTTAAGTTAAGCCCATTTAACTCCATAAAAATATATTGGTAGTTAGACCACTAAAACAATTATAGTAATTGAAATATGTAAAAAAGGAAAACACAAATACTAGGTCTGGAAAAGTTTGATTTACTACCATGATCTAAATTAACGTTTCATTTATTAATCCAAGGCATCTATACAAACCTTGCTGCTTCCTTGATAGCAAATTCAATGAAATACTTCTGAATTTCCATGGGTCCATGCACCTCCTCAAGAAGAGAGAAAATTTTTTCATAATCTAAAAAAAAAGATAAAAATCCAACCATATATTAAAAATAAATCTTGCAAATACATTTTCAATAAAGCTTTCAAAAGAAAAAACGAAGCCCAGTTTCACGCCTCCACATATGGTAATATGTGCAAGGCAAGAAAAAAGCCCGCATTAGAAAGAGGATGATGCCCATAATTTGAAGTGATACTGATTATCTGGTACTCAAATGTGGCACGAAAGAATTAGGTCCTCTTTAAGAGCAGCAGGTAGAAACATCTGTCCTCAGCCAATGCAGGCTAGGTAGAGAATCCTCCTACCTCCATGACCACAGGGCCATCGTTACCAGTTAATATGCATGCAGGGCCACCAAGCCCTGTTTTAACCCAGAACTATGATTTCTGAAAGCAGAGGTTAGGTTTAGTCCTCTTGAAAAGAAATTATCAATTCTTAGTGTGAACACAGTTAATATGACTATCTTACCGGTACAAAGTAAGCATGTCCACTGCAAAACAATGAACTGGACACATTAGATTAGAAACAAATTAAAAAATAAGCTTTGTTCCAATCTTTTCAGTAGTTAAACCCAAGCCTGAAGATAATTGTGGTGCTGTAACTAAGAGCCAGCTCAGAGCGATGCAGGAGGCACAGAGACAACTGGGCAGAACTGAGAATACGTGAACATAGGTATTGAACCCACTACTGCCTAGCTTCTTTCTTTGCTGACTCCCTCAACTCTGCAGCAAGACAAGTGACTCATACTGAACACAGCACTGTTTTACTAGACATTAATTTGGTGTAAGACTAGATGAGCCCACTCTGCAAAACAGGAAGCAAAGACATACCCAAGGAGGAAGTTTTAAAACATCTTAAAAGTAAAAGAGAGATGCAGAATAAAAATGGCTTCATCTCTCAACAGCCTCCGTCTGCCACAATGATTATAGGCCTCAATGAAATATTAAGTTTTGGGAAAGCAATGCAAAATCAGAGAAAAAGAAGAGTTAAGAATACTCTGTCGAGTGCCAGTAATTAGCATAACAATGTATTAGAAAAATACTCAGGAGTTTAATTTGCAGAAATAATTTGCCAAGACACAGACCACATTAGGGACATCTGTGATTTAAGACAAAATGGAAAGATGATACCCGTGGCAAATCCTACAGGATATACATTAGTTGCAGCTTCAGGTTAGTGTTTTGGTTTTGATCCTGTATACAACGCAAAACACGTAATAAAAGCAGAGGCGGCAAGTTACTTTTTTCCTCACAACATTTTAAATTTTGGGGGGTTATCAAACCTTATAGGAAAAAAAGAATAAAGTAATTTTTGTCTTCAGTTCGTAAAGAATTTATTTACAACAGAGTTCCATCACTAATTACACTACCTTGCAAAACAAACAAAAAAATCACTTCGCTATTAACTGCTAAGATTCCCTTTCAAACATATTTCAAGATGCACCCTTGTAGCTACATACACATTTGCCCTCCAAAGGCAGTTTTGACGGACACAAAGCCCACTATACGCATGCAAGTAGCAGTGCAGCACGAGGCAAAATCTAGTATCATTAGATCATGAGTAACACCTTTGTAGAGCTGCAAAACCAAAACCTCTGGACAGTACTTTCCCAGGGTACCTCTTACAGTGGTTGACCTATCTTCAAGGGCAAACGAGGTTCCTTGGCACTCAACTTCCCAAGCACTGCTGTCTAAACTTCAACTCAACTGCCCAGCATCCAAGAACTTCCTTCCTTTTTTGTCCCTCCATTGTTCATATGCAAGCAATCAGAAATTACTCTAAATCTGAAGTTTTACATGTAGCTCCTTCCTTTAAGAAATGAAGTCCTCTCTAGCACCACAAATAATATACTAATAAAAAACCAAAACTTACTTCTTCCAGGTTTGCGAACCTCTTTCATCAATTTAATTTTGATATCAGCATTGTTTCCCTCCAACATCATAGGTGTTATTTTAAACGAATTTGGCACAGATTCAGAAGTAGACTCCATCACTCGTTTTTGGTCATCTCCAGCCACACTGTAATTTAGAGGCCCTCGAACAAGTGCGTTGGTACCAGGTTTATGATCCAACCCATCTTCACTTAAGCAGTTGAATTCAACAGGTAGAGAGTCCAAGTCATTGGGTAACATTTCATCCTCTCCCATAGCAGCGGGAACCGAAGAAGCCATTTGCACAGGTAACCCATCAATTTGCTTTTCCAGTGACTGACAGTTTTCTGCTTTCTTCTCTCCATTGCTATCTTGGACAACACTGTTATTGGTATCTACAAATAAATAATAGGTCTTAGTAGTGCATAAACCACAGTATGGGAAAACCAAGAGGAAATAGTTCTGTATCCTTTCTTGACTGAATTTCTATGCAGTGATCTGACAGTGCTGAATTAACTCTCCAATACTTTTATTCCACCTTTGATGTGACCAAGAGAATGCTGCCCTTTGGACTGTTACCATCTCATATCACTATCATGAAGTCACCACTTTCTGTATTCCTACTGCAGTGTTATGACTTCTATCTAATGTTTTGCTTCCTTCTCCCAATTCCAGCTAAAACCAGTTTTCTTCTTACTCCAGTTGCTGCAATAGATGGGTAAGAAAATTAGTATTTGTGGGAAATGAAAATGTAACCATACTTTAACTACCCTTCCCCACTACAGAATACATGACTGAGAACTAAAAGCTGATCTGAAATCCTTGCTACCTCCAAACCATCTTGGCAAAAGATTTCAAATTTTTTTTAAAAAACAGTTCAAAATTATATTAGCTATAGCAGCAGCCTGTTTACCTAGGCCAACGAAAGAAACTCAGTCCTACGTAACACTAAAGCACATATACATGCTGATATACCCCTTTGAATCAGCTCAGAAAGCACACATAGGTTTTTTGGTTGGTTGGTTTTTAACACAGATACTCCCACTGGTGACCACACAGGCTGCTGTACTACAGCTCAATATACCTTTATTTGCTGGGATGCCTTTGAGGTTCAGATATGGTGGGGATCCAGAAGCAGACGGTGGCCCTTTCCCACCAACATGATTCGTTATGACAGGTGGTGACTGTGGTCGTCTCAACAGTGGTGACATGCTACGCCTCCTCTTTAGTGACGCTGGAGTATTGGGCTCTCCGGGACGCTTAATCTTATTCTGAGGCCCAGCCACAAATTCATCTGCTTCATCTATCATCATACCCTGAAGAGAGGAAAAAATATTTTTTCAAAAACAGTACAAAATAGAAATTTTTTCATCAATCCACTGATGGAGTAGTCCCTGTGCATTAAAATTCAGGTGGCTTTCAAAACACTTTACAGCTCTCAGAACAGACATAACTAATGTACAGAGTAACCAGAGAAAGACCAGTGCCACTCTGTAAACCAGCATGATTCTTTACGTGTTTCTCTCGGACCACATGAAAGACAGCACTCCTTTCCGCACATGACAGAAGGGCTACTCAGGTTAGCAACATACTGCAGTTGTGGGAGAGGAAATTCTATTCACAAATTATTTCAATCATGTTAAATATAAGGACACAGCAGATAGCATGGCTCCTCCTACCTTCTTATCCTGTTTAAATGGATTGCCAAATGTATGAAGTCTTTTTGGTTGATCTGGGTCAATCTCCCGAAGGGGTGAAGGCATCATTTTCAGGTACTCCTGGTAATTTCCCATTTGAGAAACAGGAACACTATGAAGGCAGTCTGCAACAGAACAAGAGGTCTTAATGTAATCTGCCTGAAAACTAAGGCAATACAGATTTCACACATTTCAATTACAAGTGTTAGCATTTAAGAACTAGACCGTTTCTTTTCACTACAGAGGAAGAGCCGAAGACTACAATTTTGGAAATAAAGCTGGCAAAGAGGTGAGCTTAACTGGCACAAGAATGAAAAACAGGCACGTTTAATCTCTATGCTACAAGTGTACCTTTAGACCACCAGCATCTAACAGGGGTAAAACGAAATAAACCCCCCTCTGCTTTAAGCCACCATTATAAAAAAAAACATGTCTACTGAACCTTAGTGTACAGGAAAGATCTCCCATGAAACTTATTTTTGAAATTCAAAGCAATCAGGACATCTTGCACATCAGAAGGCAAAAAATTCCTTCCTTCCCCTTCAAAGTCAAGGAAAGGGCACCGACTGACTCAACAAATGATGCAATGTCCACGCTACTTCAGGGAGTAAAATATAGCTGTACTCTCTCCAAACTGTTACTTACCTTCATCCTGCCCTGAGATAAGCCTATGTGTTTTCAGAAGGTTGGTTCTCATTCTCGTTAGCTGGTCTAGAAGACTACGACGAGGAATATCATATGCATTTCTGAAAGCCTGTGGCTTCAAATCCTAGGTTTATAACAAGACAAATAACTTCCAGTGAGCCCATCAATTCTTACGCACAGAGAAACTCCTCTACGAATTGTAATAATGTTAACTATTAAACCAATTATTCTGAAGTAACTTCAGAGCTTCCTAACTGGATAGAGAGACTCAATGACTGTCTTTTCAACAAGACCTTATTCAACATTAGCACTTTCAGCCCCATTAAGACACATTAAGCATTAAGACATTAAACATGTTAATTCCCAGATGAACACCACTAGCTGTCTTTGCAGAGACGGTCACTTAAAACACTGTAATCTCTGTTTACTGCCATGGAATTTTCAGTGTCCCAAAAAATTGCCTTGACCTTTCTCAGTATTTACACCCATGCTGCACTCTTCACAATTCAGCAACAGTATTTACTTCCTCCTTCTACACTCAGTCCATTTAAAACAGATGAGACCAACAGCCTAATCACATGAGATCTCTATGCTGTTTACCTTGTTTAAAAGTCCTATGTGGAAGCCAGCAAATTCTTTAACATTCATTTCCGACAGTCTCAGTGGAGATTCTCCAGTGATCCCTTGCAGCAGTTGTTTAAAATCCCTACTGTGTACCAAGGAGAGGCCACTGGAGTGGTTTTTCACTTTTATTCCAATTTCTTGTGGAACTTTCTTACCCACTGAACCTATTATCCGTTCCGACTCTATTTTTGTCTAAAATGGAATCATACCATGAGTTAAAGAAACAGCAGGCATTGCAGATTTCCAGAATAAAACACATAATACGTTAACAGAATAAAACTACAAATTTAGTTCCCAACTACTCAACAAACGGGAGAACAACCTGCCCAGGGATATATTTGATTACACAGATTACATCTCAAGTAGAAAGAAATCCTAATGTGCTAGCGTATAGAAAAAAATATTTAGGCAGTATATCTAAATTTATATGCCAGTAGGAGGTGTGTGAATATCCCTGATTTTGCTGCAAGCCTGTGACTCTTTTGTGTCCCTGAAGAATCATCTTTAAAGGGAAAGAAAAAAAAATAATGGAAGGTGGGATGCCTTACGTTACTGTAAAGTTGCATCTAAAACAACAGTATTATACAGATACAGTAACATAATTCCGGATTTAATTTTTGAAACAACCTATGAACTAAGGTTTGCAGTATACATTTGCAAAAAGATAAGGGAGAAAAGCTGTAAAAGAAAAAGGATTTGCTTCATCAGCAACTTTCTAAAAACATATTACTTCTCCCATTAGCATAGATTTCTTATTACAGCTAATGTCACTGTATTAAGCTTTAACTGTATTCAAAGTTAGATTTTTACCCACTTGCAAGACCTCCAAAAAACCCCAACTAAACGAAACTCCCAAACCCACAGAGACTGCAACCCACTTCCCCCAGATCTCATCCTCCGCAGACTTTGCCACATGATCTCTGTGAAACTCCAAATTTCAGGACAGCAAGAGCACAGCAGAATTCTGGAATTGTTTCTCGCTATACAGGAGCTTATAACGCATCCAACACATTTAAACTGTTTCATGTGCTGAGAATGTCTGTGAAAACCTCAGCAGCCATCTCGAGCCATTCTCGCGCCACACTGCAGATAAATAATATGAATTTGCATATCATGAATTTACTGAAATACTGCAGGAAGTTTTATATCTAATAGATGCTCTGTCATTCAGAGGCTTTTGGAATGTATTTTGTGCATTCTTTAAGGCGGAGGATTTTTTCTTTGCCTTTTTAAAGGCTGCACTGCTTCCCCACTGACTTCTAGATATTAAACTACTGTTGTAAGAACTATTCGTGCTAAGGAGGCATGGCTTTCAGACAGCTACACTTGAAATGGCACTCTGGACAAACAGAGAAAGGTATGTAAAGACTACTGCCCACCAGGTTACGCTTAACACATAGGATGGATTTGACCTGAAGTGAACAGGAAGCTCAGATAAAAAGCTCCGAGCTGTGACTTTATTCCCCGTGGACAGGAACGAACACATTTTTTGGAACAATCACATTGCCAAGGCACACATGGAAATAAACATGAGAGTGAGAGCAAGCCTCTGACTTCAGCTGTGAAGAACAATGGCAAGAGCAGTCATAAATCCAATTAGTGATAATCTTTGGAGTTTAAAGTCTAGCAGATACTTAAAATATAGCTGAAGACATCTCCTTCGCACTTCCCTCCACCAGTTACAGAAGGCACAGTCACTGGCTACAGAACCACTCTGGATTCATCCATGTTTGTGGTGGAAATGCTCGCCCATCTTCAATTATAACATACGCTGTACACCCATATGAACTCCCACAGGGATTAACTGCTTTATAATAAGATTACCACAAACTAAATAATCAACGCACTTCTAATTGCAAAGGTTTTATCAATACTACCTGTTGGCTGAGTTTTTTAAGGTAAGAGATAACACTGTAACTAAGTCCACAATCTAAATTATCTGATATCAGATTTGGAGCTCCCATCATCCTTAGGGCTTTCTTTAATGGCTATAAGGAAAACAAAATACACAATAGTAAGAGAGTAAGTCTTTAAAAAAAAAATTTATAAGATCAATTACAGGAAGCTAAGGCACATGGATTAGTGCTCTAGCTTTTCCACTTTTGGCCACTAAAATTCAAGCCTATTCAGATAACACGTGACAGGAGTTTGGTAGTCTATCTAGCTCGCAATGGACATTATGCCACATTACCAAGACACCATGCAGTGTGGTGTCACTGGCAATTTCCACTCGAAGGCTCAGTACCAGAATAGCCGGGATGATGCAAGTCCATATTGAGGTGCATTGTCCAAGCTACATGTAGAAGGTGACACAGTGCCTCCCCCCCCACCCCATATTTGGCCCAGCCAGGTCTCTTAGTATTGGCTTCCCCAAGTACTAGCACTTTGCCCACATTAATGAACAAACAAATCTGCATTTTCCTTAACAAGTTACAAAAATAATGCTAAATTTGGTTTATCTGAACAATCTGAAGTACTTCTGATCAAAGCTTATTTAATATTTAGTTACCGGAAAACACATTTATTTAATATCTTAATATAGTTACTATTACTCAATATTACTAGAAATTTGTTTGTTTCTTTAAAATGATCTACATCATCTTTCTTTAAACCTGATCTACATACCTCTGCAAAGCAATATGTTTACTACCTAAAATGTCTTTGTAATTAAGTAAACAAAATTTACTAGGAAGAGGTATGATACACAGGACTCTGGTCACACCAGCCATTATACCCAGGAGGATGAAATGAGAAAAGGAACATACCAGTAAGTAGTAAGGAGGCATTGTTTTTAAGTAGTTGTCAAAAGCCTGTCGCCACTTCAGATTTGGCTTAAGTTTGTGAACCTTAAACAAGTCATCTGCAACAAGGAAAACAATACAAGAAGGTTTCATTTGTGTAGTCCCAGACCTTTAGCTTTATCCAAAATTCAACATTCCAGGTTTCCCCACCTTTTCTTCTCCTTCCACCCATCTCCCAGTGGGGCTTCCCCACAAAAACTGTTCTTAACCTGAGGTTTGAAGGATTGTGAACCCCCAGTCCTAGCTGCAGTAGACAGTCCAGAACAAGTCCTCATCATAGGCAAACTTAGAACGTACACCAGGCTTAAATACTGCACACAACGACTAGCAGCATGGAAGGTGCAACAGATCCACCTGTTAAGAGTTTCCCCTCCCTGGCCTCTCTCTTGCATTATCAGGGACTGCCTGTATCTGATGAAACCAAACAACATTCGGTTCAATTTCCATTTTCAGCCCAGCTTTCTTTTGTTCAACCTGTATGATGAATTCTGCTCTCCAGTAAAAATGTTCCTGGGTTTCAAAGGAAGAAAAAAAAAAACACCACCCACAAACAAAAAAAAAAGTCAAAGAAAAAACAAAACAAAGAAGAAAAAAAAAAATCAGAGCAGGGAGTCCTTCTGGGCAGCTTTGCTGGCCTGTGCTGTCAACAGCAGCAGCTGCCCCTGAAGGGAGCAGAGAAGGGATGTACCTCCAGCCACACTGCCTGCCTCCTGCCAGAGCAGCCAACTCTCCCGCAGACAGGGACAAGAGACAGTAATTAGCAACAAAAACTGCTGCCCTTTAAGATAGGGGCAACCAGTCAGATTATTTCCTTTGGATAGTGTTTTAGAAATATCTTGCTCCCAACTAGAGGTATGCATAGTGCTGTTCAGGAGTCACTGAGGTCTAGCATGTACCTAGTTGCTGTGCATGCTATAAACTGTAACCATGACCTCTAAACATCAAAACCAAACACAGCATCCTGCAATTTAGTCTTCAAAATTAGGAATTATCAATTGAAATCAAGTTTCTCCTTAGCAGGGCTGTAACACACTGGCAAAGTGAGGCTAATGGAAGGATATGTAGGACTGGAGAAGGAGATGTCCAAAAATTAACTGGGGAGAGCTGTGGGAGACAGAGATGCACAGAAGAGGATGTGCCAAAGACAAGATGCAGCCAGGAAATTGTATTCTCCAGACTGAGCTTTCAGGAAGACATATTTGGAGAAGAAGATTTGACTTGCATAGTATTGTCCACAAATCAAACAGATGTTAAGATTTGTTTTTCCAAGTTCTCATAGTCAAACCACACTTAATTACAGGTATTTTCCAATCTAAATGAACTCTGTATCACATCTTAAAAAAAACAAACAAACAAACAAAAACACACTACAGATGCTACTTGTTCTCTTCCCTGGCCTGAAGGAAGTGGGGTGAAGTTTGAGAAGACCAGTAAGAACTCCATTTAAAATCTCAATATAACACACGCTTAGCACTATTATCCAAAACAATCTGTGATGATATCATGACATATGGCAAATATAAAAGAACATCCATTCGTATCTTACAGGCCTATTAGCTTTTTGCAGCAAAATGGAAGTTAAACTATACCCCTCCCCCAAAATTCAGAAAAAAAAAAAAAACCATAAAATGTTCAGTGTTATAGTATATACTAATATTTTGAAGTCCAGGAGTTGGTTATAAGTACAGCTTGAACCTTAAAGCCCTTATCAGTGCTTTATTACTGCCTCACTTCCGGCACTGTGAAGGTTGTACCAGTACATAGCCCCGGCAGTTCAACCTCACAGCCACTCTTAAACGGCACCGACGTTCATGACACACAATTAGTTCAGCTTGCTATGATCCTCAACCCACAGCACAACTGCAGACTGAGATGTCAAATGCAAAAGCACCTCCCTGATCTTTGCTATCCAAGTGAGAAGTTCTCAAATCTAAGCAGAGCTTCAGCAAATAATTGTCTGTTTAAAACGGGAGCCTCCCCCAAGCACGAACTCACTGCAGGAACTCCTGCCTGCTCAAAGGAAGACAGTCATGGTAGTAAACACAGCTGCAAGTTTCAAAGAGAAAATCACCGTCAACATCTTACCTGCCTCTATCGCAAGCGTTTGAGACATACACTGTCAGCAGATTGCAACACAGGCACTAGAAACGTTTTTTTTTTTTTGTGCCCTGGGTTGCACATGGTAGTTTACATCATTAATCAAACAATCAGTAACCCAGTTAACTATGTCTTTTATAGATTAAATCCCAAACTTCTTGTACATAAAATCCAAAAGCATTGAAAAAATCCTTTCATAAGTTAGTTTTAACCCAACCTGTTCATTTTCAGATACTGCTCTCTGTATAGTCCCCTTAATGCAGAATTCTTTTTACTTCTAAACTCAGAGGGAGCTAAAAGCACTGGGTAACTGGGAACATGGTATTAAAAACCACTAGGAAAGGGCCACAAGCTCCAACAATTCAAGAGATCAGGTAAAACTGCAGACAGACCAGTTAATTTAAAACTGTTGCAAAGTCTTTATCCACTTCAGATTAATGTACAAAACAACCAAACCGTAACAAACAGGATATCAATACACACCTTTAATACCACATAAGGGGGCTTGAGGCACTTCCAAGCTCAGTGAACAGTTAAAAAAAAAAAAGGCATGAGAGAGAGAATGGTCAGCAGGTAATTTTAGTAGTTCACTTGGAGCCTAATTATAGTTCACGTGACACAGTCTAGTTGTGAGTGATAGCTTGCACCATGTAACCCAAAGCAAAAACTTCTTTTTAAAATCACCACTCACATTAAATTCCCCCTGAGCAAGTACACCACCGTTCCCTCTTGAATCCTGTAACTCGCTGAGCTGTCTAATGCCTCTGCACTAATAGATACACTCCTTTGTTTTAAGCAGTAGAGACTCGTGATTTTACATTCATGGAAAGCAGTACTGTTCCCTGCAAATAATTTAGCCAAAAATAAGGCACTACAATGCAAAATAGGATCCACCGTTAAAAAAAAGGTATCCTGGCCCTCTTTTTCCATTGATACAAAATGTTTGGCTCTCCCTCCCAGTGCCACAGCATGCCTGGGACAAAGACAGCCCTTGGTTTCCAAAATATAAAATCATTTTTTGCAGGTTCTCTCAAGGAGCCTGTAAAAGCATCACAGGAAACTGTCCATGTCGCAGTCCTTCATGGGCAGACATTTTCTAAATGCTCATCCTTCTGCATATTTAGAACCACCTTCTCATGGTATTTTCAGCGTGACTGCTTCACTACTGCTTCTGCTGACACTCCCAATGAATTCCTCCTATTGCTCAGCAGTGCCTGTCCTCCCACGAACACAGCTAAGGTCAGCTGAGGAAACATCTCAGGCAGGGCAGGAACATTTAAAAGTAAACCTCATCTTTGCTAAGCTTTCTCTCTAACCCCTCCTTTGACTGCTTCTTTATATACTTGGCTGTGCAACTGTTGTTAAATAGAATAACATCTGAAGTACAACAGCTTTGCTAGTAACAGTTAAAGGCAACAATCCTCCAAGAGGAAATTTCTATAATCTGTGGGCCAAATATACTCAGCATCAAAGTATGTCAGCACCCCTCTGTGGAAAGTTGTGTCTTCAGAGGTCTGCTTCACAGTGAACAAAAGGAACAGAACTGCAGCCCACCTTCTCAGTTCTCAGAGCAAACCATGACCCCGAATTAGTCATGATGCCTCTCTAGCCTTTCCTATGAAAGCAAAAAGGAACTGCTCAGCTGCAACAGCACATCCCACCTGGTCTGTCTTACCTCTTAAGGAGCTACAGACCAGAATATTTGTCAGACAAGCAGTTTACCAGAGTTCAGGGGCCAGGTTAACACACAGACTGTGTGGCTTCACTGTTTTATGAGGTCTCATTAATTGGCTCCTTTCCTTACAAAGCTTCAAATTGTAAAAGCAGACCCATTAAGTTACAAGGTAGGAGAAACTACAGCATTTCCAAATCCACTCTTGCAGAAACCAAGATATAAAATCACCCTATCTATAGGATGTGGTACAATTTACCCCCTTCACTCGTGGACCAGTACAACTTGTTTCAGTTTGCTCAATCGTCATCTGCAAGCTTCTTCATCCATACCTGCCTTACCTGTCTTTCAGGGCTCTTACACCATTTTCCAAAAACACAATTAAAACTTCCCCTGCTCCTGCATTCGCAGGAGAAAAACAAAAATGCAAGAAAAAAATTCGTAAGCATCTTGCTATCTGTTGATAAGGGTGAAGCCACTTGATGAGATAGCACAAATCATACAGTTGTAAAGTGGTTTGAGCTTTGTGTGAAAGAGTCACTAGAAGGAATGGAGTGAGATTATCCACGGTACTATCCCAAGATGAGTCCCAGTCCTCCAACACAATACTCCACTAGTAGGGCAATGGCCACTAGACTCACCCTGATGCAGCAATATGAGTGGCAGTGGCTGAATGGAGCAGACTCCGCCTGGGCTTGAAAGTTCTCACATCCTTTCTAATCTGGGTGAGCGTAATGCAAGATTGGTTTTACACACTCAAATCAGTCCCCAACGGAACCATCTGTATTCATTATTAGTATGTATTAAGACAAGCGCAGGGAAGCATTTAAAAGAAAAAAAAAAAACAGCCCCTACCTACCTAGAAACAGAGTCAGTATTTTTTAAAACATCTATGAATAATCTAACAGATATGCTGCTTATCATCTCAGTCATTTTCTGTGCTGCTAAGCAGAAAAGTGGCCAGATCTGCTTTCATGGTTTATGTATATTCCACAGAACTTAATTCCACCGTCTTACAGACCAAGGATAAACCAAGCCCTGGAACGAGATCTGAACATAACATTTTGTGTATGTCTTTGTGTTAACAATACAGAACACACGGGATTTGCTTCTAGAGCAACCATTCGCTTTACAACTCGTGCATTTTCCTTTAAACAGCCTTCAGAAATTTACGATGTGGGATACCAGGTGAGTAAACTGCAGAAGAGCACTACACAGACTGAAAACTGCCTTTCTCCAAAGAGTAGGAAGAGCTTTACACCCCTGCAAAAAAGGCAGGGGGAAGACAAGAGCTGCCAGGGAAGACACAGCAGAACTGCAAACATCAACTTCAACATGAATAGGGAAATTCATTTAGTATGAGTGATGGCTTTTCAGCTAGTCGATCTGCTGCAGTAATTCAGTAGCCACAAACCTGCAGAAACTCTAGTTTAGTCTAGAAGTATACTACTTGCACACTTTGGGACAATTATTAGGCTACCTGGATGACTACATAAGACACATCCAAACTATTAGCAAGCACAAATACCTTTTTTTTTTTATGGCCAGGATTATGAAAAAGCATCGCTGAACCATCTAGTGGTTTTTTTTCTAGAAATGCATGGAAAAATCCTGTGTAAGACAGTAAGTGTCAATATTAATTCTCTTGATCTCCACTGTTACTTTGTATCACTAAACACACCCACAAAAAACAGAACAAAAAAGCCTTACAGCATCTGCAACTAAAAGGGTTAGCAGCACCCAGGAAACTCTTCTCTCTGCCATTACCTTTATGCCAGAACCCTAACAGCCAATTATTATGGCAGTTATTCACACAGCACCTTTTCATACTGTCTTTCCTGTAGAAAGTAATTTCATTGTGGAAGTGAAAAAAACACTGGTCCTTTCGGCCGGGAAGAAATGTCTCACTGCTCAATTCTTTCTTGCTGCTCTAAACTGCGTCAGGAAATTCCCTCTTCCCAACACCCATGACAAACCCTGCATCTGATCTTCCAGTAAAAAATTAGCTGCTACAAGAGCAACTGCAAAACCTGGATATACCACACCCTAAATGAGGGAAAAGAATGGAGGTTGAAGCTTACTCCAGGTTAAGGAAGAGGCTACGTGTCTAGGAGGTGAACAGCATCAAACATGCACTGGAAGCAGGTAGCTCTCCTCCTCTGCTGGAGAGAAAAAAAGGGAGAGGGGGTATGAAAATCCTCTCCTCCCAAATTATGTTAAAGAGTTTGCAACATTCTCTACTCTCTGATCTCCAATATTTTATAATGTCTCAAACTAAGGCAAAACACCAACCATTATTGTTTTTCTTTTACTCTGAAGTAGCTGCATTGGCAGTCCAACATAAATTTATTACCTACCCAACAACGGAAGCAAAACAGGATAGTTGTAAGGCATCACAAAGAGGTTTACACAGGTTAAAGTAGTGCTTGCTTTTAAATACCCAAACGGATGGCCAAGTTCGCTGTATTTTCCACTGCTACACACAAATACCTGATAAAGAATATGAGATATCGCTGTATTAGAAGAATATGAAGAATATTAAGCATGGGGCATTTAAACATTAAAATCAATCCGAATCAAGTTACATTAAGACAGCAAATTATCAACAACAGCCAAGTTTGAGGTTACACACATCTGGATGAGCATTCACTTACATTCCCTGGTCACAAAACTGAGACATGCAACATTTAAGTGTACCCCAGTCAGTGTGGAAATGCTCTTCACACTATAATCTTTAGTACTTCAGTGAAACTACTCTGAAGTGATGCTCTGAAAAGTTGTTGAAATTATTTAAATTAGGTTAGGGAACATCTTTTAAAGGTGTGTTAAAAAACACTGTATTTGAAATTAAGTCTTCTGACTCATAAAATAGTATGACTAGAATTTACAACCCTGACAAAAGAAATCTAGGACTTTTAAAGCATAGAAATTAAGCAAAACAAACAAATATTCAAGAAATGTCTTTTAATCATGCCAAGCACCGATATTCTTAACATTGACTTTTATGGGGTTTTGGAAGTGTATATATTAACCTTGAAAAGCAATACATGCAAACTACTGCTTCAACAGGATAAAGGTGGTATATATTCTTATTGGGAAAAATCAAAATAACCCTCACCTAACCAAAAATAGCTTTCCTAAAAAAAAAAAGTAAACCTTGCAGTAAAAAGGAAGTGTTTTTCCTCTATCAGAGCATAAGGATCAGGGTTTGTTACATGGCTTCTATGACAATTAGTCTATTTCTCTAGTTTGTAAGGTTCTGATACATAGCTGGGAGAAGAAAAGCAGTTGCTGAAAAACAGCAGAGTGATTTTAATAACTTAGGCATGGATGAACCTATGAATGCTTAAAGGATACTTTCAAAATTAGTTTATTAAAAGTAACTTCAATTTTTCTTCCAAATATGCGCATTATATTTTAGGTTGTAATATTTATTAGGGGACAGAAACATGAAAGACACCTCCAAACCCATCTTTCCACCTAAAGCATCATACTAAGCAAACTCCTGCTGTACACAGTAAGCTATTCTTTACAAGAACACCATTGAGAAGGGAATTACATGCCCTCTTTTGTAGAGGATGCAGAAACAAGCCACTTTTCCAAAAATCACAAAAGGAGCATGTAACAAAGGATTTCAGCAACACAACTTTGACCTCTTCAAGGCAATCTAGTCAACGAGATCAACAGCTTCCATTCAATTCCCATTAGCAGTTTCAACCACCTAGTGGAAATTATTTGCAGCTGTTGATTAAGATAAGAGGATGGAAACTAGAGCTCAGTTTTCCCTATAAGCAAATGGAAGCCCAGAGAGAATTTCAATTTAGCCGAAAGTGGAACCTGCAGAACACATTTCTTAACAAAACGAGATGGACCTAGAAACAGAATTAAATGCGATTACAAAGCCTGTAGAGCGAACACTCATTCCGACCCCTGACAGTTCTATTAGAAAGGAGGTAACTGAAACCTTGACACGTTTCTTCTCATCAGCTGCAGAGTCTGCAATCAGACCCCAATCCTCCCGACACACAAAGACTGAAGTACCTTAGGATGTCCATTGCACTTCTAGAATCAAATAAGGGTGAAATACCTGCCAGCAGGTATGGGGAGACTTTCGTTCCAAGATGTACTGTGTTAAGGGTGAAGGCTCGAGCTCGTACTTGTCAAAAGGAAGCTTGTCTATTACCATTGGTTCACAATCAACACAGGAAAACCTCACAACAGGGTGAGCAGTGCGTGGAGGCTAAAAGGAAGGGCAAAAAACCATAATCAGTTGTCTGGTATTTATGGTAAACAAATCAACTCCCTTAAAGAGTCATATGCATGTATTTTACCATTCTATAGGCTTATATTCTCAGTTTCCACAATTTCCTTTTAAAGAGAAAAGATACAAGCTCCCACAACAGAATATAGATTAATCAAGTAATTCTCTAACTTAAAAAAGACACACACACGTGCACTCTTTTCCAACCAAGAGAAAAACGTGGTGAATATTCAACTATTTATCTTGATATTTAAAAGCCTCCATGCCAATCAACTATAGCATGACAGACAAGTTTAAAGAAAAAGATTTCAACTCTGCTTCTCAGCATGATGTTCACAGAATTACAGACTGAAACTGCGCTCGCTTGGCAAAGGGCATCTCAAGATAAACCCTGCCAAGTCTGATTTTTCTCCTCTTGAATCTTGGAGGGGCAAAAATCAGTACCTTGAGCACTTGTGAACTACAAAACCAGAACATGCCTAACAAACGAGGCATCTCTGGAAAGGCTAGTAAGACATGCCAAATGTGTGATCATTTCAGTAAGAAAAGGGGCAATGAATGCTGGTTCTCCCTCATTTTCTAAATTGGGTAACTCTTCTGCTTCAGTTTTAATTCTTCCCACTAATGAAAGAAGAGTCCATACATGAAGAATACTAAGCAGAGAAAACACGGTCAATCTTCTTTCAAAAAAAAAAACAAACCTAGTTTTTCCATATAAATGCATTTTATAAGGCTTTGATTAAAATTTCATAGGCTCATTATGATATGTGGTATGGGAAGTAATTATAGTTAAATTTGTATCATCTTTTAAAAACCGTTCACCAAATTAACTAACCACATAAGTAAACCTTCCAGATGCAAAAAACATCACAGGGTACCAAATCTACAATGGATTGTACCATTCCGTATTAATAACACTATCTACACTGTTACTAACTACACTTTTAAAGCAGTCGGATCATATTAGTAAACAGAGAAATTAAAAAACTACTGGAGCATTCATGTTCAGTCTGTTTAATTAGGTGTAGAATCCTTTTTTCAGTTTTTATTTTACTTACCAGCGTTGGTGAATTCTGATCAGGCCAAAAAGATTCTGGGATTGGCCAATGCCCAACAGGAACACCCGTTTTAGGGTTAGGCCGTACATAAATGAGTTTATGACAACTATGCCACGGTTGAGAAGCAAACGAATTGATGGGCCTGGATGAATCAACAAGTCCATCTAAAATTTAAACAAAGCAAAATAACAACAAAAAATAAAATAAAAAGCTACATGAATGCACTTGTCCCCCAGCAAAATTTCTGTATTAGGAAGCAATTACAATCGTTTCAAAGACATACAGATGTTTACATCAGTGGTTGAAAAAAACTATGCATCGAAATGCAGAACAGCATCATCTGAGAAACAATGATAACATTTGCCCACATCTACCCTCCTGCTCCTGCAGCACAGCCGTTAGACGATCAGTGCAGCAAGGCATACTCACACAGTCAGAAAATGGTTATCTGCCTAAGCTTAGTACTGTGACATCGATCTGATAGGCAACAAGCAGCCTATCGGTTTTAGTTCTGCTGCACCCGTAAAGACTGATAATTTGCATTTACAACCTTTCTACATGGGGTACAAAGTTCACTGACTGATGCTGCCATGAGGGGAAACTGAAACAGGAGAAAAGGTCCACAGAAAAGTCAGATGCATCTCACAGGAGCAGCTTTTGTCACGTTTTTCATTAGTAAGAATGCACAGATCACTTAAACCCCACTCATCTACTGGAAAGACCAGTGTTCTCCACCAGTCCACTGCAGTGTACAAGTACAGACTCCCCTTCACATTGAGGACTAAGTAGTTGGTAACAGTACAGAATCTCAGCATTAGTTTCCAAAGACTGCTCTCCAAAACAAACAGCACAGCAGAGATCATCCATTTAAAGAATCCTCTTCATTTTAAGAACATTTTACAGTCCTCACTTCCCCTGCATTAGACAGCTGGCCAATAATACTGTGCAAAACACCTTTCAGATACCTATAGGTTTGGTTCTGCATTAAATACATTCGTTTTCATAGTTTGGGTAAATCCCAACTTAATAGCTCATATTAAGCTATAGTTGAGGACTCTCAATCACATAAAGATGAAAAGTCTCAATATTTTTGTACATTTATATACACAGTACATGATCATTTAAGAGTAAGAAATCTAAAACCCAAATTTCACCAGCCATTTTGCCATATAGGAGAACATTTGGGCCAACAGACACAGGAATTTGCTGAGGTGCTGTCCTGCACAGCGTTATAGGAAAGCCTTCCAACAGAAGGATGTTTAAGTAAGCAAAAGGAGAAAAAAAAATATATATATATACAGTAAGAGAAAGGTGATTCAAAAATGAAAGCAAGAATAAAGCTGGCTATGCTAGGATGCTACAGGGATCCTAAAAGCTATTAAGCTTCTGCATTTTGGGATCAGCCTCATTTCCTAAACAGGAACCGCTCAGCTTGCTCTCCTTCCTTTCAGCCATGTATTTCTGTAAATCTGAAGAACTGCTCCACGTTAAGAGTGGGTTTTCCTCTTCCCTGTTACACACTTTACTTGCAACTAGCATAATAATTCCCTGTTCTTTGCACACAGTTTTTCACTTGCAGCTATGAACATTCAACTGAAACCTATTGCGCTGTGACCAATTAGTAGATTAAAATGTCCCGAAAATTAAGCATTGAGATTACTTTAGAGATGTTCAGGTGTTTAAATATGTTATTCATTGATTTAATTCTTTTAAAACCAAGTTTTGTCAACACTGTTAATTCAAACTTTAGTACTTCCTGCAAACATTCTCCTTCCTCAGCCCCCAAAACAGAGGTGAGAAAAGAGTGACAGGAGAGCTAGTAAGCAGGTAGATCACCCTTACATATATGTGCAAATACGGCACCCCTTCACTTATCAAGGATCAAACTGACACTTTTAAGAACTTAACAAGAACACTAAACATAAACAAACATACCAAAAGCTATGGAAAGCACATCCCTTAAGATTTGGGGTGTCTGAAGAGATACCAGAGCTCTATCACTGAAGCATATAAGCTTTATAGCTTAACGGCTTTTTAGAATGTATTAGGCATCCAATGCATCCTGTACACTACAGTGAAAAGGCTGGTAGGAAGGACACTGAAGACACTTAAGGGCATTTGCATGCATACAAAACATTTCTTTTTGAACATCAGGAAAAAAAACAGTTACTATACCTTCTCCAATAGGAGCTGGATCTGGTCCTGACTTTTCAAAGTTAATAACAACTCCACTTTGGACTTTTTGAACTAGAGATTCTAAACACTGATTCAACATTCTTTGTGTCCGAACGCAGTAAGAACGACCTATACAAGAGATAAATTACACAGAGAAAACATGAAAGCGAGTTTGAGTAATCTTAATTAAGGAAGAAGTTTTATTACATAAGTCACACTGCCAAGGCTTTTATCCAAAATAATAGCAACAAACTTTGTGCCAGTTTACGTAAAAGGCAAAATACTCTTCAGATGCAATACAACCAGGGGAAAAAAAAAAAAAAAACCAAAACACCAACCTGTTGAGCTTTTACTCATTAGTAAGAGAGGCCATTAAGGCTATATCAGGGTGGTCCAAGGCCAACTTTATAAACGCCCTTAAGAACACCTGATTTCACCAAGTCTGCGTAATCCATCTGTTCTCGTCCACCCAAACCTTACCAACTCCTATACACTCCCAAACTTCCATCTCCCATACATCATTTTTTTCAGGCTCCAATTAAAAAAAAAAATTCTGATGATCATCTCAAGGAACAGGTTCCAGAATTAATTCTTTTAAGATTAAATTTAGCTTATTAGCCCTGCAGCAGAATTAACATCTCAATAATACCTGTCCCACTCAACTCAACATTTAAATAATCTTATGACTGAGCAAAGCCAACCTCTGGAAGGACAACCTAAGAAATTTTCCAATCCCTCCTACTAGTGCATTAAGAAAATCCTCTCTCATCTAGATGGCCTGAAATAGAAATATGGTTTTATTTTAAAGTTCTCCTGTGCTACACAGATTCACATGGACACTGAGTAATTCAGACGGAGAAAACAGCAAGAGGTGAAGCTGAATCAAAGCAAAAGAAATACTTCAAGGCAAATATCAAACGTGAATCAAGGCAAAGTAACACCCAGTTACCTCCTGTAACTTCACACATCTGTGTGATAGCTGACTCATCAGTAGGCACACTCCCGAGCTGCTCCGGTTCAGCGGATGCAGCTCCTGGCAAACGCAGCACTAGAGCAAATAGCCTTTGATCCCAACGAAATGGTTCTTTGGTTAGTTCACTTCCAGGCAAAGGAGAATTCAAAGGAAGATGTAGCTGGTAAAGAAAGATTTAAGAATATTTTTCAGTACTTGACAAACTTGTTTTTCATTTATTCATTGGTCTGTAAAGGATCCCACTTCTATCCAGGAATTTATCTGATGTTACAGTCTGGAAACCCATATGAACTATGCATTTAGGGGCTGGGCAATGACAGCATAGCTAGTTGCTGTTCTCTATTATAAAACAGGCTGATGAAGCAGAAGTACTATAAGCAGGAAAAAGCAATTAATATTAATCTCAGCATAGCAACAACTAGCAAGGTTGTAACTTTAAAGAATTTAATGCGAATTTACCTCCTCTTGAACTCCAGCCGTATTTGTCAGTTTGTTTCCGTCTGTGATGGTAATCAGTATAGATGGCTCCAAAAAGAATGGATTCCTTCCCTAGAGACAAAAGCACAGAAATGCTAAGAGTAACCTTAACACTCAGTTACAGGCTTATATTTTTGTCATTATAAAATAAATAGTAAAATGAGCAATCTTTCAAAATAGCCCTGTCGTTTTCCTTCAGTAAGGAACTACAGAAGATGTGCACCCCCAACACACACCCTGAAGATCTCTTTCCTTCACTAATAGCTCAAAACCCCTCTAGCCCACAAAAGCAGCATATGAATCAGTAATAATACAGTGAATTCAGATTTTCATGATGACAGTGGGGCAAAAAAACCAGAGTACATTTAACTGGACTCTTCAAATGTGACACAGGGGAAGTCAGGGCATTAACTACAGACACCATAAAAACCGCAAAGCAGATTCACTGCCATCCAGTGTACATATTCCCACACAGCAACTGTGTAGCTGCAGTCAGGCTCATTTATACCACTCCTTTCTCTGCAGTTCAGTACAGAAGAAAATGCTAGAATATTCCAGGGTATGTTTCAGTAGATGTAATAAGAAAGAAAAAAAAACTTCACAGTTCAAGTTTTAACACAGAGATACCCAATGTTTAAAAAAAAAAAAAAAAAACATAAAATGCAAAACCAAACTTGAACCACCCGTTTTAATTTCAAAATACACAGAAAAATATAAAAGATGGAAGACTATAAACACATTTGTTACCTGTCCATAGTTGTCTATTCCAGACACTAATCTATTGAGATTTAACAAGTCAAACGATGACCTGAGTGCCTGACCAAGGGTTGTTAGTCCTGAAGCCTGAAGATTTTTCAGTTCATTCATAAAAGTTGCGTGGTTTTCCTTCCACCCAGCCTATTACATAAAACACAAGTTTATTAGTTATTTCAGCAATGAACTGTAGTCAACTGCAGGTTGTTGTTTATCAACCTTCCCACCAAAAATTAGATTATATTCTTGATTAATGGATACGCTGCATCATTTACAGGCTACACACGCCTAATCCATGTATGCACAACTTGACATGAAACATACAGCTACTCCTACAATGGGAGACGCAAAACACAGGCACTGTCAAACACTCGAAAAAATTTGCAAATACCCAGCTCTTACCATGAAAAATGCTGTTGAGGTGATGCAATTAATATAAGTATTTGGATTTAGCATGGGAATATTTTATTAGAAGAAACTATCAAGTTTGGAAATCAGAAATGCAGCTGCCAAAGTAATAGCAATGACAAAATAAAGATATTAGCAGCTCAATGTTGCTGCTTCTGTCATATACCCATCCCCCTTTCAGCCATAAAGAGTAGAAGGAAAGAAAAGATGCATATAAAACATGTACTAATGCAAGCGTTATACATCTAACAGTGACAGGTAAAAAGAAAAAAGATTAAGAACTAGTAGTAACAGTGACTGCCATCTTTGCTCCCTAGTCACATCATCATCTCCATTCCACAACTTCTCCAAGCAGGTATTTAAAAAATCATAATCGGCTATTTTTAATACGTTACATTACTCTCACTCAACTTTTCATTTTTTTCTTGTGCTTCCTTCAGACACGCCCAGGCTCCTTCCCTGCCTTTTAATACACTATCAATAACCCTCTGTCGCTTCTGCATTACAAACCCCCTGCCCTTCTCCTACCTTGGCATTTTGACTGCCTGCCCTCTAATTACACTCTTCTGTCCTCACTTCCCAGCACAAAACCTTCCATGGAATGGTTGCAAACACCCCAGGTAACGCAGACCCAAATCTTTGTTTGAAGTGTATCAGTATTACAGCCTGAAATCTTGGAGGTCATGAGAAAAGTTGCTATTGCCGACAAAGCCTGCAGAACACTCAGAAGAACAGCAAGAATTGACGAGGATGGATCAGCCCTGCCGAGCACTCCAGATCCTCTGGTAAGGAGGGCTAACACACACCAGCATCGCTTCTCCTAAAAAGTGCCAGGCTGCAGAGTTCAGAAGCTAGTTCAGAAAACACCAGCTCACAGGGAACCAGTGCAGGATTTAAGCTGCCTCTACTAAAACAACCGAAGCTTGAAGATCCCCAATGGTCACACAATTATCAGCCTTGCTATCACATCTTACTCTCCACACCATTCTTGCAGCCAGCAAGCAGTAATTCAGCCAGGCTCAGTATCATCTGGCACCACAGGCCTTGCTGTGCTCCACAAGGAATCCCAGTTACGCAGGCATGGAGAGAATCATTTCAGACAGCCTGATTTTTGCTGGGCCAACTCGGAGCAGGTTCTTTCCTCCCCAGTGCACTGCGCGCAGCAGGCATCGCCTGCTGACTACGCCATGCTGTGCAAGAATCTGAAAGGACAGGATTTGAACTCTGCAATATATCCCACTGCCAGTCTCCAGCACACACTGTGGGCTGCTTAGATGGTCCTGGGACTGACACCTTTAGAGTCATAAATGGATACCAGAACGGAGTAGAGAGGAAGGATGTGAGATGGTCAATATCTCTGCTGAGTTCTCGAGCCTAAGCTAGGAGGGCTTCTTCTCGGAATGAGGAATTATCATAAGGAGATTCAACAAAAAACAGCTTTTGCTCAAGTTTAGTTCCCTGAACCTGTTCTTCAGTCTCAGATTAGTGCAAGGGAGACAGAGAGAAAACTCTGCAATGGGGCAAAGAAAGAGCAGACTTTCAGCAGGACTGGCCCAGCTTTATCATCAAACCACACCTGAAGCTCAAAGGAACAGAGTGGTTCTATCAGCCAGGTAATTGTCAATAAAACACCAACACCACCTCCTTACAACCGCAGCTTAACAAATACAGCATCTCATCAGCTGAGCCACAGCAACTCCCCACAGGCGCCCTCAGCCCAAGGCAAGTATAAAGTACAAACAGAGGATCATGGCTTTGGAGGAAAAGTGACTTAGTTAATGATATCTTTTCATTAAAAAAGTAAAAGAACACCAAATCCCAACAAGCTGATTTGTATCATCCTAAAAAAGTTTGCCTTAAAACAATTTCAAGTAAACAAATACAATAATCTTTTTGTATCAGTCCTATGAATCCTTAGATGCAGATGAAACGGCTTCATTTTGTCTGGTAAAAACACCTATCAGCCTAGTCCAGCTTCTCGGCAATAGCCACGCAGTAGCTCAAAAAGTGTTCTCATAGAATCACAGAATGGTTTGGAAGGGACCTTAAAGATCATCCAGCCCTGGGCAAGGACACCTTCCCCTAGATCCAGTTGCTCAAAGCCCCATCCAACTTGGCCTTGAGCACTTCCAGGGAGGGGACATCCACAACCTTTCTGGGCAACCTGCGCCAGTGTCTCACCACCCTTATAATGAAGAACTTCTTCCTTATACCTAATCTAAATCTACCTTTTTTCAGTTTAAAATCATTACCCCTCAATCTGTCACTACACTCCCTGATAAAGAGTCCCTTCCCATCGTTCCTGTAGCCCACTTTAAGTACTCAAAGGCTGCTGTAAGGTCTTCCCTGAGCTTTCTCTTTTGCAGACTGAACCACCCCAACTCTCTCAGCCTATACTCACAGAGGAGGTGCTCCAGCCACCTCATCATTTTTGTGGCCTCCTCTGGATCCACTCCAACAGGTCCCTGACTTTCTTATGCTGGGTACCCCAGAGCTGGACACAGTGCTCCAGGTGGGATCTCACCAGAGCAGAATCCCCTCCCTCGATCTGCTGGCCACACTTATGATGCAGACCAGGACAGGGTTGGTTTTCTGGGCTGCGAGTGCTCAGCAGTTTCCCAGCAAAGACTGTTGTTGGAGGTACTTAGTTGCAAAAGCCATGGGCCAGGGGGATAAAACATTTACAAAGGGAAAACTATTCCTAGCCTACAGCTCTTGATTTGAACTCTAATGAATTTAACAGTAATTCTTTGTAAAATAAACAGTAACAATCTTCACTGATATTTGGGGATTCTGCTACTTTTCCGAAAACATTTCTTGGCTTCCAGCTCCTGCTGTGTTTGATCTAGCTGCAGTGTGGTCAACTGCCTGCAAAATATGCTGCCAGTTTTTTCCAGGGCTTACCCAAGTAAGCTGAAGGTATAAGGAGCAGCTGATCACCACTGGTTTGCCTTCAAAGAAAAGTATTTTTCATCTTAACAGCTTTTCAGGGGATCTTTAAAGATAAAGCTGAGGAGAGCTGTACCTTTTAGAGAAACAGAAATACTGAAGAATATCTCATGATGTGAATAAGGGCAGCAAATGCAAGATTTCCTAATTACATTCCCAGTTTTAAATAAAGGTCTGATTAGTTAGTGTGCTACATTCTCTAGCTTATCCTCAAACAAGGTTTTTGAATCAAAACTACCAAAATTAATGATGAGAAGGTCTACTTCTGTAACATGGTTTTTTCCAGAAAGACTCTAGCCAATGTATATAATTAAACAGGTGTATCAGGGACAGAAATTAAAACCCCCAAAACTCCGTATATTCCCCTTTCGATACATACAGTAGGATCATCCTTATGGCAAAGTAAAAAGTCAAGTACGTAGTACATTGCATATGCGTAATGAGTTCAACAAAGCACTTTAAAGTGATTAAATAATAATCCTTCCTCAATTCAAAATACTGCCACTAATGCTGCTTAGAAAAAAGCATCGCTTTTATGTAGTGCTACTTCCATTTGCCAGCAGAAACACTAATGACCTCCCCCATCAACCAAAAAACAACCAAAACCCCACCTTAGAGAACCAAACACACAGTCTACAAAAACTATGTATCCTCTACAAGCAATTATATAGTCAGAACTAAATATTATTTTAGTTGTTTATGAACCAATCCTAACCCTGTAATTTCCTCATCATCTTCAATATTACATTTCTACTTAGCCACTTTTATGCCCAGAATTTATTATTTGCAATCTGAGCAGCCTGTCTTGCCACCATGTCACTAGCTTCTCCTTTGATAATTTATATGAAGAAGTAATTTTAGCCTGTGTAGACATACCAAAAGACTTTCAAAGATAGGCAGGGAAAAAACAAGTACTAAAAGTAAAAATTTAATCCTGTTTGGTTTTGCCGAGAAGAGGCATGAATGCGGAGTCTTTCAGCCTTCTGCGGTGACAACTGCAACCTTTGGATACCATCCTATGAAACCCTGAGATCTGGAAGTAGCAGAGCCCCTTCCAGCTCCTGGCTTTGGCCTTTGCAAGCATATCAGGCTGAAAAAATAATGTACTTAAAAAGGAATGTTTTTTTCTGGTGACTTAGTTTTCAGATAATAGGCCCTGCCCTATTTCACCATACAGCTATAGAAGCATTTCAGTGGGTTCAAGAAGCAGGTAAGGTCAAAATTGCTTTTTTCAGCAGCAGATAGGCCCAGATTACCTAGAATTCAAACAAATGTCAAGGTGAAAATGCTAGTGAAGAAGAAAAGATTTTATCCAGCCACAACCAGGACTAACTGAGCATCAGAAGGAATAGAGCTGAGCAGCAAAAGAAGCATCTCATTCAGAATCGGTACCTTAAAAAGACCTTCAAGACATCAGAGAAACAACAGAAGTAGATTTTGGTTGCAAGAGGCAGGAGAGAACATCTTAAAAATGCTTTGGGGCAGCGTGAGGGAGAGCCCCTACCTCCGTCACACACAAGAGACCAGTATCAATGTAAATCAAGACATTACCAAGTTTTGAATATGTGTAACACACACATTACAATCTCAGCTACACTAGCTCAGCTACCATATTTACTGCGTTTAATGGGGTTTGGTTGGTTGTTTTTTTACCGTACAACATTTTGGGGCAGCATGGTTGTTTCCAGCTACTTCTTAGCACAGTTTGGTCAGCCTACAGGGCAGGCCCAGAGGTTGGGCATTAGAGCACAAGAATTCCTGGTCCAAAGCAGCCTTCCCCAATGCCGCCAGCTCCACAAAATCCAGGGAGCTGGTGCTTTTGGTGCTGCGAGTCTTCACCTTTAGTGTTCCCACAGGCAATGCCAAAAGACAGAACTGTAGAGTTTACTGATCACTGGAATGCCTTCAGATCTGATTCAAAAATTATAACATTACTAAAAATAATCTTCAAGTAAGGAGACAATTTGCAATCCAGAATGCCAACCTCAACAGTGTATTACAGTAAATACTCAATACTTACTTAAACATACAGAATTTGAGAGTTCTGCTAAATGTTTTCCTAGAAAGAATTGGATTTTAGATATTTCAACTTGTTTAGAGTACATAAGTTTTTCAATAATTCAAACTATTATTAAATGCAACCATCTTAGGAAAACCGAGACTTGTTCAGGGTAACATGCTTGTGCATGCAAGGCTGTCAGCAATATCCATTTGGAAAGAATAAGATAAGAAAAAAAACCGCCAGCTGTTAAAATTTGAAACAGCTCCTGCGGTGGAACTTCCAAGTACTGTGTGAAGACAGTGAAACCAGCAGAGCATTTTGCCTTCCAAATCATCAGCATGGTTAATTTTTAAGTTGCCTTTCTGTTTGCTGGTAACTGTGCACATGATCACCACTCAAACCTGTTCATGTCTGTGTGAGAATCAAGCAGATGTTTCTTTTCTGGGGAACTGAAGTATTCTTTTGGACTATAGTGCCAGAGGCTGCTTCTCAAATGCCAAAGTATCTTCACCTCTTTGCAGTCTCCTGAATGCAGTCCCAGCGCTGCTCAGAGAGTTCTGCAGCACAGAACATCCTCCTGTGTCACCTCGAGCTTCCCTGCCCCAGCTTCAGCAACTCTAGACTAGCAATTCTACAAACACAAAGACTATCTTGGTCACCCTGGTTTTGCTATGATAAAAACTTAGTGAAGGGGCAGAGGAGGAGCAGTCCATATAGCATGTGTCCCCCTTCCCCATGAAGGACAGGGTTATGCTGCTGGTTGGTACAGAACAGTCAGTGTCCATTCCCATGGTTTTTATTTGATGTTCAGAGATTTGCTAGTTCGAAATAGTGCATAGAAGAAGGTAGGTTCTGGGCTATAAACATTGTGTACAGCTTTATTTAACATTTAAAAGTCCTAAAATAAGTCAACACCACAAAACCTACATCACCTCCTAGTTTCATCCTCACTGATGTTTGTCTGCACCGTGCAAACGGGGCAGAAGGAACAGCGTGAAGAGACACAGACACTGACTCCCCTCCAAATACTTATGAATGCCATTTTTGAGGCAAGAGAGCTCTCAGGTTCTATCTATACCTTGGCTGCAGAATAACTCTTCTCTCATTTCAGTACCTGTGCTCTCTAGTTACTTTTATGCCACATACCAGTCCTGTCATGGCACAGTATCAAAGAGCCCTTAAGTAAAGAAACTCACAAGATCAATTCTTCTTTGTTCTTGGCACAGGACAGCATCACAACACCTGCCTCTTAGATAGGAGATTAGCATACCTTCAGCACAGAATGATACTGGCACACAGGCCTGAAATCAGCTTATCGCTGGAGCAGTGCTGAGCACAGTGAGCCAGCTTGGATCCAGGCTGTACTGTCCTGGATTTGCAGAGCTAGTGAGTGCTGGTGGGGGTACATCAGCAGATCTTACTGGTCAGATGCAAAGCTTGTAGGAAGAGGAGGAAGGTTTGATGGGACCAAGCCAACTGCGTGCATTGCTGCTGCTGTGTTAAGTCTCTCCAGCACATAGCAAATCATTTATATTACTAGTTTTATTCTCCACTCTTCCAGTCTTCCCTTGCCTTAGGTAAGGGTCTGAAACACAGTCAGCTGCTACCCCTATTCTTTGTGGTAACAAAGTAAGATTCTAGGGCAAGGATAGATGAAAAGACAAATACGTCTTGGTTAGCAAGCCAGGGGAGCCTATCTTTAGCTTTTCACATGGAATCTGGTCTTGCAAAGCAGAGCAGGGACAGAGTGTCACGGTAAAACTTAGATACGACCCTGCTGCAGGCACAAGAGAAGCAAGCCCTGGTTGCTCAAGCAGGTATTCACTGCTGTTTACTATGAGACCAGCCTAACAAAAAAGCATCTTTCCAGTTCTCATCTGAGGAGTATTTTCAGGGGTAGTAAATTCATAGGTTTAAACTCTTCCTCAGTAAGTCCATAGAGCTTTCAAGTACACTGAAGAGTCTATGAGAGCATCTGTCACTTAGTCCTCCTTACATCAGAGCTACTGAGACACATATTAGCGTTTTAAGGCTCAAGCGTTTTGAGTAGGAAGTGAATTGTTTCTTCCTGTCAAGCTATTTCTGCTGGTTTTGTAGGATACTCAAACTGAAACCTAGAGTCCAAGTGCTTCTTTAAATCCAGAGTGGACTTTTTAAAAAATTTTAAAAAAAAAATTTGCTTGAGCCCCAGTCAAGTAAAAATAGTCACAGAACTTTAACATAGGTGAAATGTCTCCAAGAGAACAGAGAAGCATAAACTCCTTTAATACATCTTTAGAAAAAATACATCTTACAAAAAAAAAAAAAAAACATGGGAGTAGAGGATTCCTTTAATCCCATACAGCAAGACACTTTGACACCAGATTGCTACCAGAAAGCAGCTGCTTTACTAGTCCTCTACCTCCATCCATTTCCAGGCACCACAATTCTTCCCTTTTCTCCAGTTCTAGAAGAGACTATGTACTCTGGTAACGAACACAGAGTCTCTCTGCCGCGTACCCACAATTTCTTCCTACACAGCTGGAGGCAGCTTTAGTGCAAGGAAGAACATGGCTTGACATGCTGGCTACTTTTAGGCCAGCAACTGGCCCGGCACAAACAAGGCCACTGTTTCTGAGGAGCTGACAGCCACACTCCTGCATTTCAGGGGTGTTCCTTGGGAACGGAACAGCTGTCCTGCAGTCCAGTCCCAGGGACTCGTCACTCCGCAGCTGGGTGCATCTTCCAGTTTTATTTCATCCAAAAGCAAGCCAGTTCGTACACTGCAAGGCAGTGCACTGTTAACTGAGGTGCACAGGAGACCCCCTTAATGGCGGATTTCTAAGCTGAACTTTCCTGTAGGTCCATCAGTCAAAGACTAGTTCATCTATAAAACAAACTGGACCAGCCTGTTTTCTGAAGCATTTATAGTGAATGTGAACAAGATCAAACTGCATTTTAGTGTGAAATGTAGCTGCTTATTGACAGGCAGTCAATTACACAGCGGAAAAAAAGTATTTCTCCATAGTAACTCAAAAGTAAAAAACCCACACAGCTTAGGAAACAATCTCAGTCAAACTACACCTTCTGGCTCATTGTCCTTTTAAGATTATTTCAACATTGAACAAGATGTAGCAATGCTTTTCCATCAAGAAGAATTCAAGATGTTTATTTAAGAACAATTCATATTAATCCTCAGGCATAGCATCCATGAAAACACTGGTAGAGAGGCTCTTGAACTCCAGTTACATGAGGAGTACTGGGGCCTTCTGTTAATGTTGGCATTGAAAAGCAGTACCTGTAGTACACCTGTTAGAGATGTCAAACAGAGATGCTCAAAGCTGAAACTATGCTTGGAATCAAGTAATAATAATAATCAATTCCAAGCAAAAAAAAAAAAAAACCCAAAAAAAAAGAACCAGAAAACCTGCACTACCTTTTATTTATTAGCTGCTGCTTCAGCTTTAATCCATCTCTAGATTTAGTTTTTTGGTCAACAATATTTCACGCACTTTGACAGCTACGCTCACCACACTTCTTGCTGCACAAGGATTAAAGGACTACACATGAACCAAGTATAAATACCAAAGAGATCATGGTATCATCCTGTTTCAAAAAGCATTATTATTTAAATAAAAGAACATTATCCAGTTAAAGAAAAAGCAGTATCTCTGAGAAACACTCCACAAGCTAGGATATTTCGGTACCATCAGAACAAGCTATGTTTCACACAATAGCTTAATGGAGAGGGAACACAGATGTTATCATACAATCTGCAGCTCTAGTACAGTAAGCAGAACGAGAGGCTACGTGCTTCTGTTCAGCAGCGTAACAGTCATTTTAGAAAAGCCATTATAGGTGCATCTAAAACACACACTGGAGAAGGTAACAGCTGAAACATGGAGGTTTCAATCAAAGAAGATGCATTTATCCCTAGTGCCCACTGCTATTCCAGACTATTACACATGCTCTCAATGCCAGCCAGATCCCAGCTCTGCCCTCCCAGCCCCTTCCTACTCCCAGCACAACCAGAAAAGTCACAAGGAATGAAGGCAATAGCTAAGTGGTTACAGAGTGCATGCTCAGCACAAGGGATTCTTCATGGCACGTTTCTGGGAATCAAGTGGAAGAGAATTACTGATGATCCTCTTACAGCCCAGAGCTGAGACGACACAGCATGATCCACACTCATTTCGAGAGCTGCCACATTCCTTCCAAAAGCACATCACAAAGTTCGTGCAGCACACCAGTGCTAGATGTATTGTGAGCTTACTCTGAATCTCAAGAAGGTAATAAATCTAGAGGGGGTCACATAATCAACAAATTCCTCAATTTCTGTCTGAAACGCTATCCAAGGCACTGCTGGGAAAAAAATATACACTTTAGATCACAATTAAATTCATGTACTCACTGAAGGAACACAAATCGAGAAACCTCAACTCACCAGCCTAGCAAACAACTTCAACTTCACCTTTAAATCTGATACAGCAAAAAAATTCATGGGTGGAATTGGTAGCATTGTTGTGGTCAGAATTTTTTTATTTTACAGGAGGTAAGTCACAGCTTTCCTCTAGAGTCACCCACTTCCAAAGCCACTATCATAGCATCAGCTCTTCTGATTAATTGGAGGCACTCACTGCCTCGCTCTGCCTTGCAACACCCCACACGCTTCCTCACGCTGAGGACCTGGCTGGCCTGAGACTATGTCCACAGAGTCCCCAGGGCTTGCAGGCTGCCTGCCTGGCCGGGGGAGGCCAGGCCCTGCTCCAGCCCAGGGCACCCACCACACCCCCAGCCAGCCAGCGCACCATCATGAAGGACGTCTAGCAGTGGCTGACAGCACCAACTGTTCTGGCTCAACAGATGCAGATTTTCCCACAAAGCAGAGTTTAACTTTTTTTTTCCTTTCAATAAAAACCTACCAGCTCTACTGCTAACATGCTCTGAAGACCAGTACTAATGCAGCATTATTCTCACAAGCAGAGCATAGCAATACCAGCTGAACCACTGTAGATCTTTGTTTTCAGACAAATTAGTTGTTCAACAACATCCATCTTATGAAGATTTGGGTTGGGTTTTTTTTAAATACCACTTTACACTGTTAAGAGTATAAAAGCATCTCTGAAAACACAGCCAAGTCAACAATCATCTTCACCTTTAAAAACCAAAATTAAGGAGTTCTGAAGCATTGATTTTGTAGCCTACAATAACATTTAAACACATCTAGTGCTGCTTTTCCTGGAGTTTGCACAGGAGCCCCAGCGAAGAATCAAAGCAACCGGGTAAAATGTGAGACTGGCCCTTTAGTCAGAAAAAATAAGGGAAACAAAAAAGCTATTTAAAAGAAAACAAAGCTCTGGTTTACTTATCTGTTAATAAGTAGTTGAAGTTTCAGAGGTACTTGTAAATGCCAGATCTTAGACCAAAAGAAACTTTGTCTTTCAAATACTCTGCAGAGTGAATACACAGATCAATACAAGTCTATGGGCAACCACAGATTTTGATCTGCACCATAATCAAATCTCATTACAAGAATGTACTTTTTCCTTGGCACCTTACTAAAACTTTAACCCTAGAACACACTGCTTACAGCTGAAATGGATTACTATGACTGTTTTCTGACTATTTCAAAATTAGCAAGAAAAATGCAGAGCAAAAGATTCCTTTAAATTACTACCTGCTCTATCTTTTTTTTTTTTGGGGGGGGGGGGGGGGGGTAGAAGCCCAAGAAGTGGTACTCTGTAAGAATAAAGCTTAAGGAAAATGTCAACCCTTTAAATCTACAAGAGTGAATTACGTAAATAACAAACTGTATTTAAAATTCAGAAGAGCATCAACTGCTCTTTCCATTTTTTTTTCCTAGCCTATTATTAAATAAAATCAGGGATACCGGCATTCAAAATACAGAAAGAGAAGAAAAGAATTACTAAAGACTGGAGACATCCAGAATCTTCTCACAGGGCCCTTGGACTCACACTGCTCTCCCCTCCAAAAGCACCGATCTCCAGTGTGAAACTCAAGTACTAACAGCACAAAAGGGCAGGTGGTAGCCAATAAAGATTAGATGTGGCAGGAACCACCAACCTCGCAAAACACCAACACAACTGGCTACAAAAACACGACTAGGGAGATCCAACTCAACTGTTTGATTCCACATTTTAAGCTTCTATTTTTAAAATAAAAGCGACCTTTGCACTGAGGATGAGTTAAGCCTCTTAGTGCAAACATATCTACTTTTGTCTAGTTTATCCTGTAGTCTTAAGGGCTTACATCTTTGAATGTGTCCAAGATCAAATAAAGAACAAATAAAAAGATGAAAAAATAAATTGCTGCAGTGACTATGAACAACAGATGTTGGTTTCCATTCAAGGCCTCTGGCACCTCATCAACAGTATGAAGCAGCAACACGCTTCAGATGAAAAACCAAGCTTTTAATTTGCAGATTCCTGTAGAAACAGAACCAGTTAAAATATTTTCTTTAAGGATTAACCTAGCAGCACAGACTCTCTCTTCTCATACAGACAGGTAGCAGGTGAAAGCACAAGTTCAAGTATTTAACTAACTTCAAAATGAATAAAAATGACAGCCAAGCAGAGTTTGGTCTGTACCTAGCAAGAAGCTGTTAATTTCTGCAGCACCCTTTCATTTAAAAATCAATTCCTTTCAAAAACTTAATCACCTTCTTGCATGAACTTGAATTTTTACAAGAGACCTCAATTTCAGAATGCAGCGCACTATTTCTTTTAGAAGAATGAATCACTCTGATTATTACTGGTTGGTTTGGGTTTTTTAAAGGGAAAGATATATTACTATGCACAAAATTTCTTAGTACAGTGCTTTCTCCTCATCACCCCAGTTTCTGCAAAAGGATGCTCACGACAACCCACAAACAAAAGGCAGCAAGAAGCAGTCACTCAGGACAGGAAAACAACTAACATGCTTACGCATGTTTAAAAGCATCTTAACATGCTTTACACTACCCAGTATGCTGTCTCTCAAGAAAGGGAACTCTTTCTAAAGGATGCTCTCTATGCGTTCCCCATTTAGTACCTTTATAAGCTAAAAGGAGCTACAACACTTTATTGCACGCTTGCTGCACAGGAGCCAGCTGATTCCTAAGTCTTTAGTAAAAATAGATTTTTAGATTTTTTTTTTTTTTTTTTAGATTGAGAGACATGCACTCCAGTATGTAAAATACATATAGAAAATACCACTTGCACCAACAAGAACCTTTTAACTGTCTTTGATCTTACTTGTCCAATTCCAAAAGAGATGTTTAATTTAAAAAAGTAGCTTTTTGTGTGCATACACACCACTCACCCTTCATTCAAAGGCTTAAGTGACAAGGCAGATAAAGAGAAAAGAGCAGGTAAAAAATGTTTGGGGGGGATTCTCAAACACTATTAAGTGGATTTTGTTTTGTCTTCAAAAAGAACTAGACAATCAGGATTTGCATAAGTGCTCCTTAAACAATTAAGTGACTTCTGTTTCTTTTCTTAAATTGTCTTTAACACAGCAATTAACCTGCCTGTCACTTAGGCTGAAAGTCAGCCTGCTGAAAATTCACCAATTCCCTGACAAAACCCAAACCAAGAACAGTGGCAGACTGCAAGACTGGAGGAGAGGTGTGCTTAGTGCTTCACATGCAATGGAAGATGTCAGTGTTCAGAAATGAAAATATTTCTATGCCTGACTCAAAACGTGTATGGTGGTAAAATAGGAATGGCTCTCTACTAAACAAACATCCATAGTCTCCGGTATTAGTTATCACGAACAAACACTGCATATTCTACCTACATTTCACACAGCTCTTCAGCACTATATTCTGCATAGGTTTTTTATCTTTCCAATAATGGTTAGCTAGTAGGTTCACAAAGTTCATGCATTATTTACAGCATATCTGGAGAGAAAGATACGCCTCTCCCATTTACCTCAGTTTTCTTTCCTTTAGCATCTCTCTGGTATCAGCTTCCCTCCTGCCCCTGCAGCTGCTATCTGCCTTGCACCAAACAACTCTGCTCGCATGTACCTCACTACCAACTTGTAAACCTCCAACCGTACTTCCAGCTGTTCATACATCCTTCTCCATGGCGCAGGTCAGACCACCAAGTACTTGCATTTGCCAGAAGCCAGAGCTTTTACAAGTAAAGCTGATGGTTTTCAGTGTCTCAAGGTTCCTGTAAAAGCCTAATCAATTTAAGATTATTCTGTGGATTTGCTACAGGTTACCTTACTAGGTATTCCCCTGGTGTTCTTCCTTGACACAAGTTAAAACACAAACAAAGGTATTTCCTATCACCTCAGGCAGCTTTCCGGAGATCTCTGCCTCTAACCCAACAGGTTTCACAGATGGGTTTCTCTTTCTCCCTGCAGCTCAGGGTCAGGAGCTCTGATTTCATTTCTTCCAGAAACAGACAAATAGACCTGACATCTCTGTTTTGCAGCCCAGCCTGTTCATTTGCCACCTCTCTTTGCAGTGTCAGTGGTAACTGGTAACATTCTACACCAGAACAGCCTCTGTGTAGAAGTAGAATTTAAAAACACAGGCAAAAGCTTTTGTACCACTAAGAAAATGAGGTAGCAAAGTTAGTTTCCCCAAGTCTGACCTTATGAACTTCCAGTTTTAAAGCACTATTTTAATACCATAAATGAACAGGTTATTAACATATAGCAAGTACTCCCTGACAGATGCTTAAAAGAACCTTCTACAAATTCCTGTTTCAGCCTCTAAGCATCCCAATCCAACACCATAATCAAAGGTCATCAAGCTCAATCCCTTTTAAGAATTTCAGGGAAACAGAAGAGGTTGCTCAGAGTCCATCACGAAGAGCTGCTTCCACAAGAGAGCTCTTTAGCACTGAAACGTGTTCAGACTAGCAGGGAGCAGCAACAGAACTAGAAGGTGTCCTACCTATCAGTTCCAGTTTGCATTTCTCAAGTGTTTCAAATGCACTGTATGGATTTTGAGCTACTTCTCAGACAGCTACATACATTTCTGCACCCAGATTCAGGCAGCCTATTTATAGTGCAGTCACAACCTAAATTCAGTATAATCCACAACACAAAAAGGAAAAGGCACACAATTTCAAACTCACAGTAAACAAAACTTGGAAATTCTCTCAGTCCTCTGACTCGTGGCCAGATCATTCATGAAGGTCATATTACAAAAGCCTCAAAAGAACATAAGCCAAAGGCCATATTTCTGTGACCCTGTCATAAATAATACTCTTCAAGCCCTGAGGAAAGGCCGCATCACTGCCAGCAGCCAGGTATCAGTCACAAGGGAAAAGGGCAGTCCAGTTAATCAATAACTCACATAAGACCACTACTGGTTTTCTATGCCAGGCACAAATCCACAAGCAGCCCACAAACTGCAGGACATGAGGTTTAACAAAAATCAAGAATGAGGGGAAAAAAAAGCAACCCAAAGAGCTGAACCTTGCTTTCCTTTTCAAAAACTCTTTTTAAGCAGATTTTAGTATGAGCTCTGTTTACAGAGGAGACAAGATGGATCTTGCTGAAACCTCCCTCCCTCTTTTCTGCATCACTAGAAAAAAGAGCTTGGAGGAAGGGGGCAGGCAAGAAGACTCTTCCTTCTCCCCATACTTTAGCACCGCTATTTCTGGGGGAAAAAAAAAAAAAAATCAAATTTCTTAGTATTTTGTCTGTTTATACTATGGCATGTGCTCATGTGTCAAGAAACACATATATTTGATAGACGGGAGAAAAAGCAGCTGAGGATGCTAAAAATTTATACGATTGCATAAAAAGCAACTGGGCAGAAAAAGCCACTGAAGACCATTACGGACATACCAACCCTCAGCACAGGTTTCTGAACCACAAGCTGGGGAGCTTGGAGTCCTCCAGTGTCCTGCAGAACTGTCAGTGATACACTTGGTGTGTTTTCACCATTCTTGCCAGGCATTCAGTATCAGCAGTGTTTTGCAGAAAGGGATGAGAAGGGTGGGGCTGGCACGCAAGGCTTGAAAGTTCTGCAACAGCAGGTCAAAGCACAGGTGGGATGGAGCAAGCTCCAAGTTGTAGCAATGCATAAATATAGACTTCAAAACAGGGACATATCAGGTACCACATTGAATCGGATAATGCATTTATGTTCTCGGCCTTCTAGCTAAGATAAAATACCATGCCGGACAGCAAGGCTGTTGTTAAACCCATTTTTCTCACACAAGAGAACTGGAAACACATGGGAGAGTAAATTCCTTCAACACCTAAATTTAAGCACTAGCGCTTAGAATCCTGCCACGTGCTACTGGTTACAAAGGAGCTTTACTATAGGTTATCAGTAGTTTCCCAAGCATGACAAATATCCAAAGTCAGAATGGGCTCACTTCAGTGTTGCTAACATGCCACTAACCCGAGACAGACTCACCTGACAGCATCCTATTACAATTTTAATCTAAAAACAGAGGAAAAACACATTATAAGCATTAGGTTGAACATTCCCGCTTCATGAAATAACATGCTATTATTCCCTCCTAGTCCACAAAATGAGAGTCTGACCCGACATTCCACAGAACTTAGAAGTATCTTTCCACTGACTATTTGGGACCACATCACTTGACAAATAGAGGTTTATACACTTCATAACATACTTTTTAAATATTAAGTATTTGTCTCTCACTGGAGAGTATTTTGGAAGCAAAGAAAAGAGTTGTTGCATCATAATTATTGTCACAAATCATCATCTATATATTACATAACGAACAGGAGCAAAGGAGTTGGTGAGGTTCCAGAGGCATTTGCTGTGGGAGTGGAACTGAGAGTCCTGCCATCCCCATCTCACTGTCCCCACCGTCCCAGGACAGCACCCTGCCTTCTCTTCAGACACATGCCACCAGTGCTTTGCAGAGCCACACTGCAAAGTCAGAGACTAAACAATCCAATTTTAACAAGTGGCACAAACAGAGAGCTATGAGCAGTCAATTAAAAACAGGAGTGACTGGGAAAGGGGCTATAGGTCCCTGTAAATAATTCAAACCCTCAGTGCTAAAGACGGTTCCAAAAACATCATCTTAACTTGCACAGATTTTAGCAAATCATGTGCGAAATAGCAGGATCCTTTTGCTTAGTACAATACCACTGCACACGAGATGTTTTCTTGAGATATTCTTGTCCATCAAAAGTGAACAAGCATTGCTGATTTAAAATAATTTAAGGCTAGACATAAACAAATTCTGAAACAAACAAAAACAAAGCACTCATCTCAGAGTCACCCCTGATCAAAGCTGAAGTTCCCATAATACTCAAACCTCCAGGGTGGTCCCAACTCCACAAGATTATTTCCCTCAATTGATTCACTGGTAACCTTAAGAACTATCTGTCAGATTATATAATTTAATTAGTGTAAATAACAAAGAAAACAACAGGATAAAGCAGCCACTAACCAGAACCACCTGCTACTGCACATACGTGGAAGGCAGACTTGCAAAATACCTTCACTTGTCAAGTTTGTTCTCTCCTTCTCTAAATCAAGAGACATAATGTATCTAACTACAGCAGCATTAGCAAAGAAACTGTGTTTTATTTCTTTTACAAGCATGTTTTCTAAGACATATAGAATCCAGCCCAGACCAGGAAGTTTTCCTGGCATATCTACAGTTGTTAGAAAACACAACAGAGGGGCATCATGAACACCACTAAAAGGGCCTGAGAACACAACCTGAGACCAGGTAAGAACCCCGTACTTGCTGTAAGGCTTTCTCTGCTGGCCTAAGAGGCAAGGTGACAGCCTCACCGTGCTCATTTCTGCCATGAAGTCTTTACATAATGGTTGGAGTTGTGGTTGTAATTATTACAAACATGTATTTATTGGATCTGCAGCTTGTTCCTACACAAGTTACTAAGTTTTGAACAAGTATTTTAAGATTGATTAACGTCCAGTTTAAAAATTAACAAGCTAAAGGTGGAAAGATTCATTTCTAAGAGATGTTAGCAAGTGACAAGAACCACAACATTTTTTTTTTTTCCCTTGGCTATTTACTGTATGTCAAACATGATTGAACACTATGATGGGTATCACACAGTCCCATTTATTTCAATTACTATTTACTAAAAACTGGAACAGAGTCAGATGCTCATTAGTGCATTAGAATGTACACAGATGCTCATTAAACATAAAGATCTTCCTCAGCAAATGTGAGTATGGATGTGGTAATAACCTGCAGCATTGCCACACAGGCCTCTGGCTGAAGAGTTGGGTTTTTATTAAATCACCAGTATGCTTGTTATCACTGCAGTGGATTCTTCCTCAGACATAAGGTGTACTTGTAAACTATCTGACACAAAAACTAGGAGGCAAAAGCCTTTAACACAAGAGATCTACAGTTAACAGTGGCATACAAAGATTTGGGGTTTGAATCCAGACATAAACAAGGGTGGGAAAAAAGGATGTGTGCATTAGGTCTGGGGGAAAAAAAAAAAAAAAAAAAACCAACCTCTCCTAGGCAGACCCAGGGTTTTTTGATAGTATGCTTCTGTAACTCAAGAAGGGTGCTTTCAACTCACAGAAATAGGATTACTTCCTCAACTTCTTCCGAGGAAACAAAAAGTGCAATACCAAACAATACTGACTCACTACATGACTTTTGTCACTTTGGCTGTGTCAAAGCATTGCTGATGAAAGGAGCCAAGACTCACAGCTCTTCATAATTAAGTTTCCTCATTATCAGAGATGTGAACAGACAGCATGAGTGAGCCCAGTTATTTTTACTTCTCTTTTAGCTGGGGGATTTAAGAGAGGGTTCTCTTTTCTTCGCTGGGATGACCAGCAATAAATTTATACATGAACCTCTTTGGCCTTCATACTATGGGTCTAAGGCCCAACAGTTAAAGCTACCATATCAGTCATGGCAAATACAGTCCTAATCCAGGACTATTTGGGAGGATTCTAAAGCTCCCATCACAACGATGTTTTCTGTGGCATGCTTTATCCAAATATTTTAAATTCGGTTAGATGTTTCTGTCATCAAGTTGAAGGCTACAGCATGAGGGACACAGAGCCTCAATTTTTCTTCCTCTTGCCATAACCTCGTGGCACAGCCGATGTGATAAATGGCATGCCCCTACTTGCCTCAAGCTCGAGGAATGGGAGAACGGGGACAAGAGAAGCCAGCCAGGCAGACTCCACGTCCAGCTCGCCACAACCCTGCAGGGAAACATCTACCTAAGTGCAATTACGAGTACCTTTCAGAAAACCAGTGCGGGTTACAGTGCACAGATGGAGTAAGGAGGGGGAGAACCCCAACACCGCAGCTTCTTCTTGCCTCGCAGAGGGGGAAAATAACCCGGAGTGACTCCGTCCCAAAACCCGCAGCTATGCCGGAGGCAGCAGCGGCGAGGAAGGTGACAGGGGTGCTCCGCGGCTATCCCCTGGCCCCGCAGACGTGAGGAGGGCGCTGCCTCCTGCCCTAACCCCGCGCCCTCGCAGCCCGACCGGGTCGAGACCTCCGCTGACGAGTGGTAAAAACGGCGGCGAGAGGGGCCGGGCCGGCGGCGGCCGGCTGATGAGAGGCGCGGGCCCCGCCGAGGCCACCGCCTCACGAGAGGCGGGCGAGCATCGGCCGGGGAGGCGGAGCGCGGCCGGCCACCCGCCTCCCTCGGCACGCCGGGGCGGTGAATCACGCTCCCGTCCGTCTCCTCCCCCCACCTCCTCCATCTCAGCAGCGCCCTCAGCCTCTCTCCTCCATACAAAAGCAAAATGTCCGCCATCTTCACAGGCTGCTGCTGCCGCCGCCGGGCCGAACGCGGCTGAGCCGCGCCGTCGCCACGCAACGGGCTGCCCCGCGATGGGGCCGGGGCGGCCGCAGGGAGCCCGGGGCAGCCGCGGAGGGGGGGTGGGTGAGTGGGGGTATTACCTTGATGCAGTAAGGCGGCTCGTCGAAGGTAACCAGCATGTACCTGTCGCCGCGGCTGGCCGGGTCTCGGGCCCGCAGCTGCGGAGAGAGCACAGAGAAGCGGCGTGAGCGGGCGAAGGGGACGACCGGGGCGGCGGCGGCCCCCCCGGCCCCGCACTCACCTTCATGAAGATCTCCACGGCGCCCTTGGCGATGTCCAGGTAGCTGGTGCCCAGATACGCCCGCTGGTTCATGGAGGCGGACGTGTCTATGAGGAAGAGGAGGATCGGCATGGTCCAGGCAGAGCCCCGGCCCGCCGGGCACCCTGCGGGGAGGAGGGAGACGGGGGGGAGCGGCTGGCTCGCTCACTCACTCGCTCGCTCCCCCTGGCCGGCCGTCTGTCCGCCCGCCCGCCCCGGCTCGGCTCCGCTCCGGCCGCGGCCCTGGCGGCTCGCTACTGAGCTGCTTGTGTTCGCTGAGACTCAACTTCTCTTCCCCGAGCTTCCACCAGCACCATGTGACCAGCGCGCACGCCATTGGCTGCCAATTATACCAGTATTTGCATATTCATGCACGGGGGGGCGGGGAGGCGGCGGCGGGGTGAGGGGGGAAGCGGGAGGCGCTGCCGCCGGACCCTTGCGCGCGCGCGCGCACCTGTCACCCCGCTCCGCCCCTCTGCGGGGCTCCCCGCCCGTCGCCCCAGGGGCCGCCCCGCCCAGCGGGCGCCCCGGGCAGGGAGAGGCCTCGGGGGTGCCGCCGCCGCGGCCAACCCCCCCCCACACACACACCCCGTAACCGTCCCTCCGCTGGTGCCCTTTGCTGCGGCTGTGTCACCGCACGGCCGCGCAGCCGCCCTCGAGCCTAGCCGCGGCCTACCCTTGGCACGGCCCTCGACGGCCGGAGCTGTACGTTGGCCCAGAGGAACGGGAGCTCAGCTAATCACCTGGTGATGTAATCGCTCCGTTCGTGGTCTCCAGAGGTTTCACGTAAGCACTAAATCCTCGGCCCTCCACGTGCGATCCTTTTGCAGTCAGGTAACAGCCATCTCCCAAAGGCGGCAGCTGGATGAGCGTGTCCCGCACCATCCTTCATGCTCACAGGGCACCTCGGCAGACCTGCGTGGAGGGAGGACGGCAACAAATTAACTGCAGCAAAACTGAAAACACGTAACAGCACCTGCCCTGCGTTATTTCCTATCACTCAGGTGCAAAAGGGAAAAAAAAGTCTCCATCTGAAGGAAGGGAGGTGGGCATCCTGCTCTGAGGAAAAAAACTGAGGCCTCAGCCCTCGAGCAGCCGGTGCTGGGATGGGCCCTGCAGGCACACAGGCCCAAGCAGCTACTCCTGACGGTAACTGGATAAGTGGCATGAGGCTGAGGAAATATTTAGCACTATGTCTGCTCGTGAATGTTTGTTTGCTTCCAGGATCGAATCCAAAACCCACAAAAGCAGCACTGTCAACATGAGTCTTAGTTTAAAATAATAATTAAGAAACTGATAGTATTTTCCAGTACTTTTGCATTCAAAGGCCTTTTCCGCAGACTGTTTTAGCTATTCATTTGAACAACAGGCAAAGAGTCAGTTTGTTTTCACTCTGTTTTTGTGAAGCATTTGGACAATACTGTTGTTTCACTGCACCACAGGTGAATTACAAAATTCCCATTACAAAGCATTATGAAATATGAATGTTTTTAAGGATATCATTACCCATCTCGATTAAATTAATTAGAGATGTAAATAATTTAATTCAGAGATACACTCATCCTTTTTGTCACCAAAAAAACCCCAACATCTCAATACAGGACAGTGGCAAGTTTCTGTTTTCGTTTTAGAAAGATGTTTGTAATTTCAAATAATCTTAGCTCCTGCAAATATTTTTCATACAAGATTATAAAATTATTTAATTTTAGTGACCTGAAAGAGGATAAATTAATAGTTGAAAAGCAGCTCATTTTGAAAACAAATATTGTCAAACTTAGAGACTCCATGCTGTTAACCAGGCCCTCTCCACAAGCTGCATATGTGTGAGTGCAACTGTGATCAAGGTTTCTGAATTTTAACAATCATAGCAGAAATGCCAGGAGGGATAAACAAATAAATACTTTTACTCAAGTGATAAGTGCACATGAATGGAGCCAGACTGAAGGAAATGGGATTTGAATCTCTATAGAGATAAGACAAAAATGCAGATACTGTATTTTTGTACCACCCCATGTTAGTCTGGAAAGAAAACTCCTACATAGGAATAGATTTGCTAAGGAGTGAATGGAAACTAAGCTATGGGTAGAAGATGCCAGCTAATACCACTAGGTCCCAGCACCGACAACTTGACAAGGCCACCTATGCATTTCTCTCACATCAACCAGATGAGATCACAGACTAACTTCTGACTCCAGCTGACCTCAGCCAATTCAAACCAGCCCAGAGGCCCTGCGTCCTACAGCGTTCTCAAATCATACTGTATGAAATGCTAAACAATTAGACGTTCATACCCTCACCGTATTTTTTTGTTATTCCAGACTGCCCAATAGTAAAAAGCCACTTCTCTCACATCCAAACATAGTATTTAAAGGTCAAGATGAAACTCTCTTGTTTCCCATTTCAGAGGCTGACCTTTCCAGGGGCAGCAGCAGGCAAGGTTCACATACTCTCCCACTTTCTCTGCTAAGGATTTTGACTTTTGGAGCCTGCTTCTGCTGGACACCACAAGAGGTGAAGTCAAGCAATTTTCTGGGCAAATTGCAAGACATTTATTTAGTGTAATGAGCCTTTTTTTATATCTGAAACCAACAGACGCCATGGCTGCTAATATGCATGAATGCAGCTAGAGCGAGCAGTTCTTTGCTGCTCCTCCACACAATTTGTGTTTGCAGTGCTGACTCCCTGGCAGCCACAGCAGCAGACATTTGTTACATCTCTAAAGTTCAAACTTTCCTTGTTTTTTAATTGAAATTACACTTATCTACCTTTCTTCAACTGCAATAGTTAAAGAAACTGTCTCTATGGGGATATTCATCGGAACAGCTACTGAAGATTAAGCTCTCCTATAATTAAATATTTTGAAATAGCTCCTGTGTAGGTATTCTATCCCACAGTAAAAAGGAACATTATTCTGGAAAAATAATTTCAGTCAATTTCCGACAAAACAGATCAGTGGTATTTTTCCCTGTTGTGCTGATAAGTTATTATTTTTCTGTTCCTCATCCTAACACAACACCTAAGCTGTTGCCTCTAACAGGATTTTAGCTCTAACAATCTTCCTTTCTTCTTAGTGCTTTTATGTTGCTTCATCTGTTACTTTTCTCTCACCTAGCTACTGTCTGACCTGGACAAGTACGGTACCTGTGAGACACCAGCCATGCTTGTTTAGGCACCGAAGGTGGTCAGCTTTTACAGTGATTAGCCTTCTGAATTTGGGGCACACTCAATACCTTAGTCAGAAATTACCTACTTAAAATCTGGATCAACAGCTAAACCTTTTAAACCTCCCTCTGCTTCTGTGGCTCCCTGGCTTGTTCTACTACAGCTGCCCCGATGACTTCCCTGCTTGATTTAAAGGCTTCAAACCAGAGCAGAAACGGTCATTGCTAAATCACTATAAAAATACCGATTAATCCATCCCATGAGCAGGAGGGGTATTATCCCTATCATACAAAAAAAGGGGCTAACACCAGAGCTAAGAGATTTGCTTGGCACCACACAAATGCAATTTTCAGAACCACAGTGGGAATTCAGAAGTGTTTAGCTCTCAGCCAGCCACAGATCTATACTGTCCCTTTCAGAAATATGAAGGACCTTATTTACATAAAGAATTTGTGTACAGCTGAACTCTAGTATGAAAGGTAAGAAATTGTCCTAAATACTAACTTCTCCTTCACCGCTCCAGTGACTATATGGCAGAGCAAGAACATAAAGAATTTTATTCAAGATGGCAGAAGCTGAGCAAATCCAAATCCTTTGATACTGTGTGCTATACCGGGGCTAAATATTCTCACCCGTCAGCAGTTAGCTGCTCTTAAGCCAGACACTAGAAAAGGCCAGGCTGCTTCTGCCAGTGTGTCACACAGCCCCTTCTGAAAAAAAAAGCAAACCAGTATTTTCCAGGATATTGCTCCAGCAGCACCTTTTTTTGTTTGGTTGGTGGTTTTGTTTTTTGCTATTTTGTAAGTACACTAAAAACTTCCACAAAATTGTAACTCACCTCTTAAAGATTGCTGCCCCTTTCACTTGCTCCATCTCCCTTCTGCAACCATTGCACTAAAGACAAGCAAGAGTTTGGGAGTCTAATCCAAAACTCGCCTTTCCACTGCCTTTCACAGTCTGGATGCACAGACTGGAGGACAGTAACGGAAGCTGAGGTGCAAATTCCGTGTTACTGTGGGCCATCAGACTTTGTGGAAGTCTGCCATGAAGAGTGCACCTGAACTTCTTTCCACAGGCTGCAGCAAATTCAAGATTTCCATTTTCAGCTAAAGTATAAGGAACAGACTACAGCTCCATGCCCTGACTGCAGCATGTTTTCTGCTGATTTATTGACCGTGCATAAATACTACACTATAACTGTCATATTTAACCACAAAAAAGAGAAAGCTGTATGCTCAAGAAAATAATTCAAGGCAACTCCAAGATTTTTCATCTGCCTTCCACGCGCTTCAGAAGAAGAGGCCTATTAGCAAAGGGTCAGCCTGATTTTCTTCTCCTCTCCCCAACATGTCGGTTAACTCTTTGCTGTGCGTGGTACAGAGTACCTGTCCTCTTTCTGCACAGTTTTTATGTGAGCACAGCTAATACTGCCCGTGGTCCAAAGGTGAAAGGCAGCTCACTGCAGCCTGCATAACAGCAGACACAGTTTAATTTCCATTTTGCTTTGAAGTCCAATGAAAAGGGGCTGAGGAAGCGATTGGTCGCCTAAGATGGTGGATCGTTTTGCAATAATGGTAGATAAGCAAAATTCTGACAAAATGTCTCCAAGGAGACATAAAACAAATCCATGAAGCAGCACTTTGAACAGCAAAACAAGCTGGAACAAATTTCCAGACAGGCAAGGCTTTCCATATGAGAGCTGGTTTCAAAGTCCAAGACTCTCCCGAAAGAAGAAACAACATTCAGAATAAAAGTTTGAAAAACATTCTGGCTACTGAAAAAGAAACTGAAACCCTCCCGGTAAATCTCACAAACTGGAGAAGTGAGTTACTCTAAACCTGAAGAAGAGAAAAAGACATTAAAATCATGCACATACCTGTGTGCATGCAGGGAGCTACAAAACTGAAAGTGTGCGCTTCAGCTTAGGGCATCTTTGTGATCAAACAGCAAATAAAGTCAGATTAATAGGGTGGGTCCTTCGGACCCAAGACCCTGTATGTCTCAAGTTCTCCCACATAAAGATTTATCATCTCTCTCTTATAAATGCTGGGAGACAGCAGAGCTTATTCAGGGGCAGGGGGCTAAGAAAGGAAAGGGAGGGGGATTTCTGGCTGAAACAGGAGATCTTGCACCAGGCAGTCACGGTCAGGGGAAGAGGGGCTCACGGGCCAGGGATGCTCTGACCTGTGGGTGCGTTTGAATTGACAGCCAGCCAAGAACTGCGTGAAATCCCCTGTTACTTCCTTTTAGTGGTCTTATGCTAAGTGTTGCTAAGCTGTACCTGGGAACCAGGCCAAATCAGCTTGGGATCTTTGGATGAAAGGCATTATTAAAAAAAAAAAAATCCAAAGCATTACCATGTGGAAAGCAACAATATGAATTAAATGAATGTGCAAAGTAGCAGGATTTGGGTTTTATTACATTCTACAAGATAAAATATAAAGACAGGCTAAAAAAAAAATCGCCTCTTCTGAGGAAAACTACATCCTTCTGCCTGGGTTTCTGTGAGGAAAAGTCATAAACACAGTATTTTGTTACCAGAACTGACACCTGAAAACACACATTTTTAAATGGACTGGAGCCAACAGGGACTGGTTAAGAAAGTCATTCTCCTAGGCTGGGGTACACAGATTTGTGCCACCGAGTGAGAAGTTAACATTGCTTCATCTACCACCTATCATCATTTATTTTATGATGAAGAATACTCGTGTAGGCTGGGGACCTGCTCTTAACTGACAGGATTCATCATAAAGGGAAAGGCACGCTTGGCTGTTTCATTTCTGGACACAGTTATGATTTGTTACTACATACATGGCTTGCCTGCAACAGAAATTCTCCCTTAGAGAGTTCAAAGTATCTCCCACAGAGTTTATCTAACCTGCACATGCACTCCATACCCTCCTTGTGCCTGATCCAAAGCGGGCCAGACCCTGCTGCAAGTCTCTACCCTCTGGTTTCAGCTCTGGAAGTCCCTTTTCAGCCCTCAGCATCTTTTCACTCCACCAGGAACACCCACTAACTCCGCTAGCAGGGCACCTTCTGCCTCAAAAAAAAATATAAAGCTAGGGACAGTCTCCAAAATATTGGGGGAAACCACTCCATGGGACCCTAACTCTGTGCTGAGAGCACCTAAAATTGAGTTACTGGTCCTGAACTGGAAATCGGCTGTATTATTTAGGGATGAGTACTAACATTTCCAACATCATTTTAACAAATCATCACCTTACTGAAACTGAGCACTTTCATGGCATCGGTATGTTTATTTTATCATCATGTAGTTGCCAAAAAGCTCCAAAGCTACTACAGGAAACACTGTGCAATAAAAAGCGCTGCATTTTACCATAGGCATTTTTCACACAATTTTTTTTTTTCCCCCTAAAGGAATCCAATATTTAATCCCAATCACTATTTGTCATTGAAGACAGTTACAGAAGTAGACAGAATTATCTTCCTGGAGCACAAGCTTTGGTGCCACACAAGCCCTTGCTGGCTCTGCAAAAGAGAGGTACCTGACCTGGCCTTCCTACCTTGGATTCCACAGATGCACGAGGGCTTATTTGGTTGGTATTACTATTTAAAAAAAAAAAAAAACAAACCCCACTTAAAACCGTGCCAAGCCCTCACTAAAGAGGCAAGAGAAATCAACCCTGCCCTGTAGTTCTCGCAAGCTAATTTCAGACATGATCTAATGAGTGGGTGGTAACAAGACAGCAAGGCGGGACAGGAGAGAAAGGCCCAGGCAGCACTGTTGAGGTTAGAAGGAAACTCAGCAAAAAAGCAAGTGCACGAGAGAAAAAAACAAAGATCTTCTCATTCTTCAATAATTTTTTTCTTTTTTTCTTTTTTTTTTTTTTTTAAGATAAATAATGAGGAACGGGAAGCAAAGGCTTTTCTCCTAAGGTATCTGGTAGGTGTTTGGAAGAAACAAGTTTCCAGGAAGAGCTTAGGCAGGGACACAACCCTGTCTTGCAAGACCAGCTCTCTGCACAGTCACATGAAAAAAGGAGATGGCAGGAGCAGACAGAGCCTTGCCAGAAGCACAGGCCAGATGGGAAAGCCAAAGAACTGAGACACAGCAGCAAGCGAGAAGTAGGTGTGCATGGTTGTGAAGAGTCAGCTCAAATGCTGTGGAGTAGGAAAAAATGGCACAAGGTGGAGGAGCTGTGTGACTTTGGCGGGCTGCAAAGGCAGCAAGGTGTTCCCTGCAGATGCTTGTGCCTGGATCTGAGGATATTTGCATTTTCCTCTCAAGTAGGGTATTTCTGCCAGATAGCAACATAGCAATTTAAAATAAAAATGTGCTCACTCTTTTACTCCTCTGTCTCTTAAGGTTTACACACAATAGAAGATATTATGCTTATTCTGGACTAAGCAGAAGAAAAAATACTCAGCTCTCTCTGGAGTTGCTATATTTGTTCCTGTTTAGCACTGCTGGCCTTGCTCAGTACAGGGTGAATTACTGAACTTCCTGATCTCTCAGGTCCCGATTTTGTCACTTCCTTGCACTCACTCGATTTTTGTGTATGAAGTTTGAAGGTTTGTTGGCAGCAAAGGAGAACTTCAAATCCAGATACTCCTCCTGTTTACTTGCTGCGTGTTCTTACCTGGTTTTGGATATGAATGCAACCTCAAACTGGAGAGGGTTACAACAACAAAGTTTTCTTTTCCTTTCAGAAGCTTTTGGTGATTTCCAAGACCTGAAAGCTAATTATTTTGGCACGAAGAGGCACCAAAGAATCTTTCAGCTATGGCATTCCTGTATAAGGTTTCCTTGACACTTTTGTCTGGGAGGAAAGGAAGGAGTAATAAAAAGCCCACATTTATCTTTTTTGAGACACAGAACAGCTTCACTACAAGAAGAAATTATATAGACAAAAGCTCTTAGGGTTGGAAAAAATGGTGACTACAGAAGGAAGTGGCAGCAGTCTATAAAATGCTGAATGAAGAAGGTAAATGCAGAAAAATTGATCATTTTCTCTTGCAATACAAAAGCTGAGGGGGCATCCAAAGTCATTAAGCAGCAGGTTTAAAACAAACACACCCAAAAGGAAGTACTCTTTCATACCGTGCATAATTGCATTGTGGCAGTCAGTGCCTCAGGAGGCTGCGGAGACTGAAAATGGATTTTAAAAGGCATTAAATAAATTCACAGGGGAGTGTGATCAGCAGCAAATAAACACAGAAGCTTAGGTGAAACTTTTGGTTTTCAAACCCTCACCCAGCTGATTTCCCAAAGCTGGGAGGAGGCACCAAGTCAAGATGATTCGGTATGTGGCCTTTCTCTCCATTGCTAAGCATCTGCTGCGGGCTGTTCCTGGAAACAGCATGCCAGTTCCTGTTGTTCAGTGCTGAGCTACAAGGCCATCAGTAACGAGCACTAAATGGTTCTCTGTATTCTTCTGCTCGGCTCTTCTCCATCTTCCAGCCAGCTTCCTCTGAGAGCAGGAGATGCTTCTAGCAGAGCTTCACAATCCAATCCTCACACCCCCCACCCCCCATTTTCCCTAGAGCAACCACACGTATAATTGTGCAGACAGAGAAGATTGCATTAGGTAGGGAAGTGCAAATGTCAGGTTAAAACAAGGAAAATTTTAATCCTATGTGTTGGTGTTTAATTGTATGCTCTCTATCTCATATTCAAAGATTAGAAAATGCAGCTGTCCTGCGTTCCTGGTCAAAAAGCTCCCCAGCCCCCATTAATAATTTGGTACTATCTACATAAAAAAAGAAAGACAAGGCAACCAAACACCTGCTCTCCATAGCCAAGTGAAAGTAACAGTTTACCTCAGACAGGGAGGAAAGACAAACAAACAAAAAGAAAAAACAGAAACTCCACCCTTCAGTAACTCAGTTTCATGTTAAAAAATAGTAACTGCAATAAAAGATTTTATGTGCAAGATTTATAAAATACAAGAATTTCCCATTATGATTAAGCCCAGCCTTTAAAAAAAAACCCTCCTAATGCTCCTTCTCTTCCAAACAATTTCAGAACAGAGTCAGAAACATTTTCAAACTTCATTTATTTCCTATTCAGCTAAATCTATTGTGCTTGCAAGGAAAATCCAACTGACTGGGAGTTTGTGCCAGCTATTTCCCATGTCACAACATGCTTATTCGTCCCCCCAACACTTCTCCAGCCTTGCACAATGCACACTCTACAGCATCCCTGAGCCAAGGACCAGCCAAGGAGCAGCATGGCCCTTATCCCCCCCAGCAGCCCTCCCCTCTCCTGCTGCAATCCCCCCTTTCCTCCCAACAAACACACCTCCTGCTCCCTCATTTTACTATCCAGCAGCAAGGCAGAAAAGAGAGGAGAAAGCAGCAGAGAAGGAGGGAGGGAAAAGGACGTGGTGAATGATCAGTGCTGGGCACTGTCTTTACATATATACCAGAAATGAAACAGGAATAAAAATTCAAGACCACAAGTGATGGTCTAGCACAGTGGAAGTCTGTGATGAGTTACTGATGACTCAAGGTTTCCAGAGCACTTGTCTTCTCAGCTTTGGCGCACACTAAGCAAAATATATAAGGCAAGTGGTATACTTGCACTAAGGCAGGGAGGTTCTAAGCTGTTTAGGACCCCTGCTCATGTGGTTCTCCTGGAAGGGTTAGTATCTCAGTGCCAATGCTTTGGAGTTTCCTACCAAGAGCTCGCAGCCCCTGTGCCCTTTGCCAGATGCTCAGCTCTCCTCAGCACTTAAACATGTTAAGGAACACAGACAGGAAAGAAATGAAAGTGGAATGAGAATGGATGTAAGGAAACAAAATAAGGAAAAAACACTTTGAAAGGTAGTTTGTAAAAAAAAAAGCATAGATCAGAAGGAAAACAAGTGCAGAGAGAAGCATACGGGGTTCCCATTGCTCTTTAGAAGAGCCACAATTAAACAGAATGCATAACAATGAACTGAAACTGTAAATTACCCTTGGATACAGGTAACAGGAGCTTACCTGAATTGTGTCCCAGGCTACCACAGTCACTCAAAAAAACCAAAATAGAAGTTAACTTTTTTGATTTATAAATTAAGACCAAATAGGATATTTAGCCATCAGACTACTAAAAAAAAAACCCCCAAAAACCCCCCACAACTGTGTTTTACATCTCAGTGCATCAAGGCACACACCACCTCAGAACAGTGGCAACAAAGGAAAAATCAGTCTCAGCCTTCCAAAGAGAATTTCAGTGAAACACAGACATTTCAGTTAATGGGCTTTGACTGTGGGTATTTTAGCTGCAGGCAGTCCAGGCTGGTGCACTTTGAGCTTAATTCTCAGAGGTATCAATCACTTGAAACTCCTGATGAACTCTCGAAGACGAGCAGCTGATGCAAGTCAGTCAGGCCCAGCTGTCTTGAAATGGCTAAAGAGAGGCACTAAAAAAAGTGAATCTGCACCAGTTTTGACAACCAGGGATTCACCAGTGATAAGACTAAGAGAGCAGCAGGACCCTAACTCCAAGGATACTTCCTGCATCAGTGGCAGCGCAGAGAACAGACGGACTTCTGTTCTGACAGTGCTATGCAAACATGCTCTGTCCCTCGTGCAGCACAAGCCGCAGCGTGCAGCACTCCTGCATGCAGCAGGGACTCCCTGGGCCTGGGGAGAGCGCAGGACAGCACCTGCAGCTATGGGGGCTGCGGCTCTTACAGGGAATGCAGCTACGGCCGGGGCATTCCTTGCTAATTAAATACAGTACCCAGGCTGCCAGCCAATTACCCCTGCAACCCTCCCATGGCCACGTTTGCAAACCTCTGGTCAAATAAGGAATATGTGGAGAGCTTGGAAGGTAAGTAAACTAAAAATGCAAAGCCTTGCGGCATACCAGATACAACCATAACGTTTTTCTTACATGTTTACTGTTCCACACAAAAGCAGCACAGGGTATCTGTCGTCAAGCTGGATTCTTACTTCCCATCTCGTGTTGCTGCAGCTCGCTTGCAAAGGCTCAGCAAGCTGTCCCACGAACCTTTTGCCTCCAGGCTCTAGCATTGGCAGATCCACAGCACCCCTGGCTCCCAGGAGCTGGGGATGTGGCAAATGAAGGGCAATAAAATAAGGTAGGGCAGTGCTCCAGCAAGACCATGGAAAACTGCTGTACTCACAACATGGAGACTGTTGCAGTCAGTGCAACTCTTCGCCAAAGTACTAAATTAGAATCTTATCTTTTTCAAAGTATTTCTTGAAATGCTACACAGAGCTGCCTGTGTGCAAATATTATACTCAGCTGTTCCTTTTCCCAGGAGAGAGGCAGAAGGGTGCTATCTCATTTTGTGGCCCAGGTCTATACTACGTCCTCTGTCTCAAAACAGAGCTTTTCCCTAACACCATTAAAATAAAGCAAGCCCATCTCAGAAATGGGGCTCTGTGGACAGCGGACTTCAAGGGTTTGCTAACTGTTCTTTCCTACTGGGGTTTATTTTCGCCTCTTAGCCTCTTAATCGTTAGTTTTGCGGAGGTAGAGAACATACACATATCTCAGCCAGGCATCTGGCAATGGCCACATCCTGCCTCCTGCCAAAATCCTCTTATGAGTATCTAAACAAGCTTGGTAAAAAAAAAAATCTTCATTTTGCAATTACTCTCCAACCAAGAAAGGAGCCAGGAATGATTCTGTCACAACCAGGTCTTCCCACGCACCCTGCTCTCATCTTAATTTTTATTCATAAGAACATGCAAATTTCCTGTGACATGGGCTGGCAATTGCTTCTGTGGCACTTCCAAAAGACAGTGGAGGATTTGAGCAGCAGTCACTGTGTCACACAGGCCATAAAACAAATTTTAACAGACGAGAGCGGAAAAAATCCTGAACCAAGAACTGGCACGACAAACAGAGGGAGAAACTGAGTCCTCCCTCTGTAAACACTGTTGTTTATGGCTGCCAAGGTCAATCAAACTATAAGCAACCTGCTTTATCAAACCCCACGGATTCACACATGCCGATACCACACATTGTAAGTTCTGAAGAACAGTTAAAATCAGAAGTAGGCGGGCCTCAAATGCAGCAGCAGAACAAAAACTCAGTGGGCTTAAGTGGCATCGAGGCCAACCTGCTGCTTCTCCAACAGGTTCCCTTTCCTTTTGAATCTTGGGAGGGACAAACATGTAAGTTTTCAGAAAACTTAGTGAAGAAAGTATGAATTTCTGGCCTCAAAGGCTAGGGACTATTTGCTACTCCCTCAAGGGGACCCAAACTTTAACCAGTGGCTTAAGCTATCCCAGATGTCCACGCCAAAATCCTGCAAAGCAAAGAAAGAAGGTCTAGTTAAACCCAACTATTGCCCGACTGGAAAAAGCTCTTTGGATGAGCTCAGATCTGGTTTAGGATCACAACCAAATGAAACCCTTCTACCCAACCATAGTTATGGGTATGTCATACAGCTTTAGTAATAACTAAATTATTAGTTTGTGTGAAAGTCAAGTCTTTTGTACCTCAGCAAAAACTAAAGGGTAGCATAAACAACCAGCAAGACTTAGAAACACTGACGCCTTCCTGTTACTTGCGTACTTGCCAATATTTTGGTTTAGTGACAAATATTAATCCCAACTGTTAATAGTCATATAAACTAGCTCACATCCAACATGCCTCACATGGTGTGTTTTATTCTCACCCACTGAGGGAGAAATCAAAGTCTATGCAGTAGGAGCCAAAGGCATTCTTGTCACTGAAGATCACCTTGACTGTGTCATGCCTCCTGTTCTTCACCACTACGCGTGATTTTGACTGTTGGCTACAAGTCTGGTTTTTTGTTTGGAGGTGTTTTTTTTTTCAATTTTACACTTTTTGCATTTTTAATTTAAATTAGGTGACATCTGCAGTCTGGTCTTAAATGACTTACAGAGAATATAAGGCAGAAATGAGAGCAGAACCTCAATTTCCTTACAGTCATGAGCTTTAACCACTCTTCAGTGCTGCCTCCTTTACTGAAATAAGTAAAGTATAAACGTAGGCAGTTCCAGATTATATGATGCCCGCCTTCCTCTTTTGTTGTTGCTCATTCATCCTTTTTATGTAACTCTTGCCTTAGCTGTGAAAACTGTAAAGGTCAACTTGACACTAAACTGTATCATTGCAAAGAGTTATCAAAATTGTGGACAAGCATAAAAGGTTGCCACCCATTTTCTTGATTTTTGGGAGCAAGCATGTTGGTAACATTATTCTAAACACATCTGCTCCAGTGAACTGCACTCAAAATACTTTTGCAATTGAATTTACTGCCCAAGGTTGTGTGTGCAGTAGGGGGAAGGTGTAAATAAATGGCAGAGTCTTGCTAAAGACTGCATATAGGGCAGAAGTAAGGACTGAGCGCAGTGCTGTTGTTTTCAATAAATTCCATGGATCTGTTTTTTATCTCACATTGCTATATCATCTCAGTAGTGTTACTTTATCGACTTTTATCATCATATCATCCAAAGTATCCCAACTGTACACTGTTTCTCTTAGTAAAAAATTTCTTGGGAGTGTAGTAAGACTGGTGAATTTATCAGTATTACTTCAAAAAGTACAAAGATGCTAAAAATAAGAACACACCAAGTGCAACATCTACATTGTTTACACCAAACTGTGCTGTGAGCATTGTATTGGGGACAGGAGCAACCCAAAGGCTGCACGACGCCAGAGGTTTTATGAGGATCTGTGCATTGCTTATGCTGGAAACACCCATCCCATCAAAAAGCCCACTTTTACCATCATTAAATGTTTCAAGCAATCAATAATTTTTGTCAAAACTTCATTTTAGGGGAAAAGCAAAAATTCTGAGAGCATATGGTGTCTTGTTTCAGTATTTTCTCTTCCGAATAATTTTACTGTGACATGCAGCATATAAATACAGTATATACCAGTATATACCAGTATATACAATATATACCACACTGTGTGGCCACAGATTCTGCATTAAAACAGACATTTCCATCTATCCTTCATGCTTTTATTTTCTAAACACTGCAATGTTACATCAAATAACAAACTAAACTTCACGAAACCAGTGAAAGAGATCACTCCCTCCAGTGCTCATCATGGAATTTCCTTCCCTTTCTCTCTGGAGCGAGGTGGGTGCAGTCCTGCAAGGAGGACATGGCAGGGAGGCTGCTCGTGGGACCCGCTCTCCATGCAGAGATTTGCAGCTCAGGCTCATGTCACCTCGCTTTCCCCACGCTCACTCCTGAGCTGGCGTCTCGCTGGGTTGCGCTTGTTGGGCAGAGCTGAGGAGGAGGAGGAGAAAAGCAGCATGTGGAAATGCAGTGGGAAGCCGAAGCGGGCTGTGCCGATTGCAGCGGGAGAGCTTGCGATGGCCGCAGCCTTCCGATGGCACAACGGGCAGTTCCCACAGCAACCCGCCACCCGCTCCCCGGCTCCTCTGCGGAGCTGGCAGAGCCTTGCTCTGACCACGTCAGAACATTTTGAGAGACAGGTTACAAACTTCAAACAGGCAGCGATTACGCTCGAACAGGGTTGCAGCTAGGTGTAGTTTAGCCGACCTCTGCTTCCCCCCTCAAAAAAAACCCCACCACCACTGAGCTGAGCCGTTCCTTCCGCCACACTCAGATTGTGTAGGTCTGCAATTAAACCCCAGGTTACGCTGCAATTCTCCTGCCGATCCCAGCAGACCTGTGGCAGCTTCATTGCTATCCTTGTCCCCACTGATGTTTTCACGAGTTTCAAAAGAGTGGTTATACCTGAGAGCTGGTCATCATACAAAAAAAAAAAAAAAATTCAAATAAATTTTGTTATGTTTGCATTTCAGAATAAATGTAATTTTGCACCAGAGCAGCAAGCGATGTGAAATGAGACTTACAAATGTGTTGGTACAAGCTTGCACATGAAGCAGTCACAGAAGATTGATACGATGACTGATACTATAATTTAGCTTTTTATGCAGTTTAAATGAGCACTCAATTCTGCACCCTTTAATCACAAAGTGGCATTTCATCTCAGGAGCAGTCAGCTGTAGTTCAATAAAAGAAAGACTGCCCAACAGGAATAGGCAAAGTAGGCTGAGGCCTCCAAAAAAAAAAACCCAGATCAAAAACATTATTTGAAAAATGAAATATTAATATGGGCAAGGCTTCCAACTAAATGTTTCCTTTGGTATTTGCTCAAGTGAATGTTATACCTCTAGTGGCAGTAGAAGTGAATTACTTAGCATAATGACTATGGAAAATTCAGACTACAGTTAAGTAGTTTTCTACATCTTGGATATAGGTAATGTACATACAAAAATGTGCGTCACAAAATCTTAAATCCCCATGTCGGTAATTCACACTGCTCAGAGCCTGAAAGTCGAGCAAGAGACACGAGCAGGCCTTTCCAAGTTAAATACTGTAATTTGTCCAACTAAAATGACAGAACGCAGGCTCACACCCAGCGTTCGGGTGCGTCCACGGCTTCTGCTGAAGTTACCAGGTATGCCCATCGCCTCCCCTCAAAGCGAAGCTTGTTATACAAATGCTAATGCACAGCTCGTCCCTGCGGGCGCACGGGCAGGCGCACTGCACGCTGCAGCTGTGCGAGGAGACGCGCTGCTCTGGAGCGAGGCACACGGCAAGACTGGTTCAGGCTGCGGCAGCCCTGGGAGTCTGTGGACACGGACCTCCTCCCGAATCCAGCTGTGTTGACAGAAGAGTCCTCCCCGAGCCTGCCCAGAGGCTGCTGAGCATTGCCCTGCAATAGGTCACCACCCCTCTGATCTGGATATACCTGTCTGAACACTCCCTCACCTATTCCGGTGAAAATCAGCTGGGCCAGCAAACTCCTATTACTTAACACGTTAGGCCATTGTTGCACAGACATTTTTTCTTCCCCGCAAAGCAAGCTCCAGCATTTTTTACTCCCCTAAACTCTGGCTATGCTTTGTTTCTGCATCCCCCACCCCACTGGTCTATGTACTATTTTGTCTGTTTTTATAAACCTGTTGGGGTTGTTTTTAAGTTGGATTCCCTGCATGCCCCCGATTCACTTAACTAAATGTACCGTCTGTGCCCACCCACAGAGGAGATGGCATGGTGTTGGAAAAAGTGGCCAGGAGGTCCCTACATCAAATTCGGCTTCAGGATAAACATCATCAGGAAACCATGGTCTGAGACTCCGTAATCCCTCTGAATTTGGCCTTTAGTAAACTACGTGACTCGAGTTACTCAACAGTCATCTCACCGATGATCTCAATCTCTTGTTAGTGTCACACTCTCCAGATCCACCAAACTCAGTAGAATCTCCACAATCCAAGGTTTTTTCGCCCTGGGCCTTCAAGTAATTCAGGATGTGGCTGTTGCTGAGTTGTACCCTCCTGTACACAGCTCAGAGCACGCCCAAGGTGGATCTCTTCTAACGCCGTCAGTCACAGGGGTCACCCTAACACCAGGAGGAGAAATAGAGTCTCACCACTGTGCGTGCAAATGGAGGACAGGTGGGATCTGGGCTGACGGTGCGCTCTTCAACTCAGCGCACAGAGATTATCCGCACTGTAAACGCCCCAGTTGGTGGTGGCACCAAAGCCCAAACCCAGAAGCTTTTAGAATTTCCAGGTCAGAGATGAACTCTGGCTCACTCACCTCCCAGATCTCTCTTCTCTGTAGTGTGTTTGCACCATACCAAGGGCCACATGAACCAAGCACAAGACTATCTGCTTAGCAGCAACAACAGCTGCTTCTTCTCAACTTCTAGCCTTTTAAAATCCCTTGTCTTTGTCCTACTGACCATAATAAGGAACAAACTCAGCAGGAAGGATGGGTGGCTTCCACAGTAATTCCCAGCAGAGCTCCTCGAGGGAGCCTGGAGCACGCCTTGGTGCCATGCTGAAGAGACAGCGTGTGCAGCGTGGAGAGCCCTTCGGAGAGCGGCCGGGATCAGAGAGAGGAGGACAAGCAGTACTTGTGGTCAGCTTTTAAAGACAAATCTAAATATCAAAAAAAAGCAAAGCCACCAGCGAGGCTGCCCTGCCTCCCCTCCGTACAGCCGCACAAAGACGTAATGAGTTGCGCACGCAGAACGCTTGAGCAGCGGAGGTGCAAAACGGGCTGCATTAAGTGAAGCTTTTAATAAGATTTTGATAACAGTGATTTTTATGTTAATCTCTAAAGAGTTTGCTTTTGTAACATTGAACTGGTAAGCGTATAATCTAGTTTTAATTTAATCTCTGCAGGTGTTTCCCAATGGCAAATGTTAAATTTTTATTGCTTCCTTAGGCAGTAATAACAGGGGAAATGTCTGGAAGGCTCTTGCTGTCTGTTTGTATGCAGATAGCACCGTATTTTAGAAACAGGATAGCCTCGTACTTTTGAGATGGCATTATAAATACGTGTCAACACTGAAGTAAAGCATCTTTGGAAGGAAAATTGAATAGAGATGTTAGTAGAGGTTTAATGAAACAACCATAACTGCTCATTTATACAAGATGTATGCGCACATCCTTGAAGAAGCAGAGCCCACGCTGGGTTTGCAGCTTTCCAGTGAGCAGGACAATGGAGATTCTCAGCAGGGCCCTACAGATGCCACAGAAAGAGATCTTACACTTCATAAAGATGACTGCCTATAAAATTCTAAATGTTTGGTCTCTCTGAGGTTTCCAAATGATTATAAATACCATGGTGTCTAAGACTCAATTATGGCTTCTTCCACACAGCTTCGCGGAGCAGAGCATATGTCAGGAGCTCCCACGTGGAGAACCACAAGGCACCAAGTACAGGGAAGTGAACCCCGACAGCTGTCTGAAGTGTAGTACATACTTTGGGCAAAGTTCACTCAGTATGAGGCCTGAGAGGAACTTGAATGATCTCTTAGGTCTTACACTGGTCCTGTGCTCAAGAAAGAGCATGTGTGAAACCTGCCTTTGTTTACATGTAGTATTTAAAGGCTACGCTTTAGGGCATATTGTCCTCAAATCATTTTACCTGTTCTGCAGCAGATACAGCTCTGGCGTGCTGTGCTCACTGTGTCCATAGGCACGTCTCGGGGACCATCAGCATGGGCAGAGCACTGAGATAAGGATTTCTAAGATGGAACCAACTTGCCGGGAGCCAGTGTGGAGCATGGGCAGAGAGAGCTTCGAGCTGTCTGTGCTCTCCTGTATAGGCATGCCTGGAGAGGGATTACACTTTAACAGAGTTCTGGATATTTCCTCTACGGTGCTTTGATATGTGGCTCCCAAGGTCCACATTATTCGTCATGAAAACAAACAGTCTAACCGCTAACACAAAAAAACCACGCACTAGTAGGAGGAAGTGGCTGGTGCCACGAACAGGAATGCAGCAATCTGCCTCTGGGGGGTGGACATCGGAACAGCTGCCACATCAGCACAGCAAAAAAAACCTTTTACTGGTGAACTACAGTTACAGGAACAGCCTGGACAGTTCAGGTTGAGCAATTCTTGCTTCTGTCATAAGTCAGAACACGTATGCTGCTTTAAGGTGGTAGCCTGAATGCAGTATTTTGTTTATTTTTATAGTCCTTTAAAATGAAAAAAAAGATCTTCTATGAAGACTTTTTTACAATCTGTTATTAATTAGAAAGAAAACTCAAATCATTTTCCACAGAAAGACAAGATAAAAACACCCCAACATGGGCATGAATGGAAATGCAGATAGGTCACTTGTTTCCTGAGTTAATTCAAAGCCAAAGAGGATCTGCCATGTTGTGACATGGAGGAGGCAACTGTCACAAAAAACTAAATTTCACATTACAAATATTCTCTGTGAAGAATTAAATGATTAAGAGCTTAAGGTAAGACTCAGATATATAAAATGTTTAGCTCTCTCCTGTCTGCACGCCGGTTCTTTTCCTCTCAGACTTTGTAAAAACACAACTTATTTTTTGTAACTTCTTCGGACTGAGGATTCACTAAAGGAGATCCCCTCCTGAAGTGTTTGCGGCCAGCCTCTCCAACTGCACCACTACCACACGTGTGCCAGGGTTCCCGGCATACTGGGCAAGCAGTGAACACAGGACTCCAGCGCCATACCCTCTGTACCTCAGTGCTGCACAATGTCCTTATGCCAGGGCAGATAAAGCGGAATATTTTGCTAATCGAGTGTGAAAATTACAGGCATCAGGCATAACGCTGTGTTTCTCACAACTTAAGAAAATCTTCTGCATGATAAATGAGTTGAGGATCTCCCATATAAACTATTTCAACAGATGGATAATCACCACAGCAACCAAAACCACGAGGAGCCGTTCAGAAGCATTACATATCCGCAGATTCCAGTCTCAGGTTTCGTGCTGCAAGGAGGCAATATTTTATGTAACAGAAGACCAGCCAATGCCTTTAGGTAACCTGCAGTGGTTTCTAAGGTAGGTAAAAAATCAGGGGATCAAACATTAGCTACAGGAACAGAATTTTTTTATGCCTCAGATCGCACTTAAAGTGACCTGGCAAACTTGTCACAGATTCTCTACCGCTTCTTATGTCTCTACTCCTCTGCATCTGTATTTCTGACTCCATCCTCATCCACATTTTTTCCTCTCATCTCTTCCCTGCTCTACCAGCATCATAACAAGGACTGCAACCTCAAACTGCCTCTGATCCCAGAAATAATTAATTGTTCAGGCAAAATAAAGCAGCCCGAGAAGGCGAAAGCAAAAGAAATGCTAACCTAATGACAAAGGACAGAACTTCCCCCAGACCTGAGACAAATCTAGTCCCTGCCAGTCTCCATCTCCCACACCCCAGATGAGCAGTCTACCCACAGCACATGGCACGTGGGCACACTCACATACATCCTCACAGTAATTTTTCCCTCCACCTAAAGCACTGAGCCTTGCTGGCAAAGCAGTGAGAAGAAGAGCAGGACTGTGCCAAACCAGGTGTTCTGAGTGCCCCAAACCCAACAGCTCGGTCCTGGTGGGTTTATCAAGCAGCCCGGTATAGTTTTGCCTGTGTCAGTGCTGATTAAATAGTGCTGGCACATACGTGCCTTTAGTAATGCTTGGGCTGGGGCAAAATCTCTCTCAAGGGCACATTATTGTCAGAGGTGTGGGGTGGTCTGTGCTCTCTGAAGCATCAGCAACAAGGACAGGAGAACACTGACTCCCGCTAGTGTACATACAAGTTTTCACATTTAATTGGAGTTAACACCGGGCTTTTAAAATAACACAATAACCTAGAGACAAGCTACAGCGATAGCTGGGTGGAAGCAGGAGGAGACCTGCACCACTTCTGCTCTTCAGCAGGTGGCCAGTGGATGCAAACATTATAAACGTGTGATGGAAAAAAAGTTGAATCCTGGGCAACTGGGAAAGGGAGACCTAAAACCTGCCCTTAGAGATTCTGCACTTATTTGGTAAATGAGTTGAATGAACCAGAACACATCAGCTGGGCTCATTAATGTGCTTCCAAGTTAGCCATTTTAAATTACGAATTTTCTAATTTGATCACTCTGTGTATTATTAATTTGAATATCTCTTAAGCATGTTTATGTCTGCTGCTTCTCCTGAGACAGGTTTCCAAAATCGGGAACACCCGGCATTTGATTCATATTTGGTAAAAATGTAGCAATTTTCTGAATGTATCCTGAAGGGTGAAGTCTGGTAGTCTATTTGAAAACAAGAATTCCAGTTTATTTTTAAACATAAATGCTAAACTCCAGGAGATGATTGACACTTGTCAAAAAAAAAAAAATTACCAGTTTTCACTGCATTTTCAGAAACTTTGACGATTATAATTTCTAGATATAATGATTTTACTGTAATATTATGTAAATTGTGGCTGTAAGACTGTTAATGAACTACTAGCAACTATTAGACCTGCAGAAGGCGGTATTCCGAAAAAGGTGAGTGCTAATACACACATCTTGGCTAAGCTGCAAAATCGATTTATTTTTTATGTCTTCCATGATTTTAAATAAACAAAATATGGAACTTGCTGTCCTGGGTTGTTTCATGATGTTATTGTGAAATACTAATGGCTGCCCCGTTTATTTCACCAGAGAAGTGTGTTCACTTCACTGATGGGTAAAGTCTGGCAATGGGTGAAACATTTTGCAATCCTCCTGATGGGATGGCTTAATATAAATCTTAATTATTCACCTGACTTGCAACAAAAATATTTTGCTGCATTAATAATCCTGAAGTTGGGGATGATTTTAGATGGTGATTATGCTGCTGCATTTTTTTTTATTATTATACAGGGCTTAAAAGCCCAAGTCAGAAAAAAAGCCAAAGATCGTGGTGGATACTGCATAAAATGAGCTAAAGTCCACAAATAGTTTAATAAAAATACATTAAGTAAACAAGAGGAACACAGAACAAAGGTAACAGCAAGAGGAACAGCTCACAGACAAGACGCCCCATTTAAGCTGCACTACTGTGTGATCAGAGGATCACGAACTCTCGTTCCACCTGCGACTTCTGCAGTCAGGCCAGGGGAGACACGCCGGCCCCTCGGAACGGAGGGTTTCTAAGTACCCGGGACGACCGCGCCGAGCGGGAGCCGGGTTTGGGAACCCGCATGCCAGGAAATAAAGCAGCCCCAAGGTCAACGGCAACGAGAGCCGTGAGAGGAGCCAGGAACCCTTCGGGGAAGGGGTCAGGCCTCAGAAACCATTAATGAGGTAAATTATTCGTAAAAAACAACTCCCCGTAGGGGAGGAGAGCCGGGCCGGTTGCAAAATGCCCCGCTCCCGCCACCGCGCCTCCCCTCGTTTTGCTGCCCGGGGAGCGCAGGCCTGCGGTGCTCCTCAGCCCTCCCCACGGCACTGGGATACCCCGAAGGGCACGGCAGGGCGGCCCAGCCTTCCGCTGCGGGCTGGGGAATACCCCCTGCCACCTCCCCTACAGGGAGTGAGGAAGCAGCCGAGGAACAACACCCCGAGTCCGAGAGCACGGCCGCCAAACCTCTCTCCCCCTCAGCCCACCTGACATGGCGGCGGGGAGGGAGGGGCGTGGGGAGGGGCGGGGCCCGGCGACGTCCCGCGGTCCGCCGCGATCCCGGCAGCCATAGCGACGACGCTACCTGCAGTGACGGGAGCAGGCGGGGCGGGGGGCGGACAAAGGGGGCGCCGCGCGAGCCCGCACCCAGCGGCCCCGGAGGGGGTGAGTTCGGGGCGGGGGGCGCCGCGCGACACCCCCGGGACGGGGCGCGGGGCGAGGAGCGACAGTCCCCCCACCCCGGGGCTGTCAGGCGGCCCCGGACGGGGCAGCGAGGGGCCCTGACAGGCCGGGCCTCTCCTCCTCGCCGGCGGAGAGCGCGGGGCTTTCTCCCGGCGCCGGCAGCTCTCGCCGTGCCGGCTCGGGCGGGAGCGACGGTCCTTCCCCTCGGCAGGGCCGTGGGGAGCAGCGGGGCGGCGACCGCACTCCGAGGCCCCGGCAGCGCGGCGCCGCCCGGTCGGCCTGGCCCCTCTCACCCGCGGGGCTCCTCGGTGGGGAGCGGGGCAGCCGGAGCCAGGCTGTCCCGCGGGGGCCGGGGCGGGGACTGAGTGGGAGCCGGCTGTCGGTGGACCGGGGCTCTCTGGACCCGGCTTCGAGCTGTCGCTGGGGAAGCAGTGCGGGACGGTGCCGGTGCGAAGGTGCAGGCTGCGTTATCGTGACGGACAGGGCAGGGCGCAGGCGGTGGGGAGAGGCCGTTGGAGCGCAGATGCCTCAGCCTTTATCTCTGCTGCTCCTCGCTGGAGAACAAAGAGGATCAATTAATGTGTGCAGTTACTGCTGTTCCTCTGCCTTCGGTAGGTGCGCGTTGAGAGTCAGGTTGGAACGCCTGTCTTCCCTCGTTCTCTGAGCAGGGTTTTCCTCGGTTAATCTGTGACATCGTGGTATTTGAGCTGAGTATTTGAACCCGGGCTGAGACAGGGAAAAAGGCCAAGTAGCACTAATGAGCACAATGCACGTTTTTTTTTTGGGGGGGGGGGAGGGGAAGTCAGTTTAGTGCATTAAGCACAAAGTGAGAAAATAGAGACTAAAGCAGATGTGCCCTTGAAAGTCTTCCACAGATTTTTCTGAGCCGTATGGTAGAATGGATCAGGGGCAATGCACAGCTGTTATTTCATTTTTCTCTGCTTTGGCAAGTCTCTCAGTTGCATTTGAATGATTTTTTTTTTTTGTTACTGTCACCTTTTCAGCATCTGAAAAAATAAAGGAACAAAATAATGTCCTAATAAATTTTGCTGTCAGTATCAGTATGATTTATGCCTGTTGTAGTCATCCATGCTAATAGGTAATGCTCTGAGACTGTTTCATTTTACAGCATCCTGGAGACAGTTACTAATTACATTTCTCATCACCCTGTAAAGAGGTAAACAGTAGCATATTTAGGCCCAGGCTTTGCAAAGCACCAGAGTAGTTCTGCCAGTTTAAATGTGACTGCCCACCCACTTAAATACTTTGTGGAATATGTGCCTTCATAGATTAGCAAATTGAGGTGAGGTTAACCAACTTGCTCAAGGTCATGGAGCGTCAGTGACAGCGTGAGCAACAATGGAATCCAGCCATCCTGGCTGCTGGGGCTCTGCTCTCATCATTGACTCTCCCAAATAATTGCAGGTAGTTTAAACATTGGTTTGCGTAAGTGCAGTTTAAGGCCTTCAAAAACTTTGGGAGAAACAAAATGTTGATAGATCTGCTTCAGATCGTCTGCTGTGTTTGCATGTAGCTTAAAGTAATTGCTCAGCTTGAATTTTGAAGATGACTTCGTGGCTTATTTTGTAAATATGTGCTCAAAAGGCATGAAGTTTATTGAGTGTATAGTGTAGAAAGGCTTATTGTGTAGATCTAGAGGATAGATCGTGAGATAAAACAAAAACTGTAATTAGACAATTTCTAAAAGGAGAACCTGGAGACTTTGACTGTAAAGGGGTTATCGTCTGGATACAGTGTTTACCAGATGACATTCCGTAGAGTTATTTGCAGTTGTTAGGAAGAAAACAACCAACAAGTGGACTTGGAAGCCATGGTGATGAGGCTGTTGGCAGTTAAAATGGGAACAAAAAACTTCCTCGCTTGATTTATTTTTTTCAGCAGATACTTGTTAAGTGAAAACAAATCACAGCGTTATTTCTGACCCTAGAGAGAAGTTATGTTTCACTTCAGTGTTTTTCTCTGTCGAGTTAGATTGATGAAGAAAGGGATTTCAAAGGAAACGCTAGCAGATCTGAGCTATTGTGACACCAGCAGTATATATTTAGTAACTTCAGGGAGGAAAGATCCTTATTGTGCTAAAAAAAATATCAGTGACAATTGTTTGTCTGGACTTCAAAGAGTGTTGGAAGGCAGGCGGGCCGTGGTCAGGTGTCGTGGGCTGAGTGTTGCATTGGACAGGTTCCTGCACCTGCGGGGAGTTTCCGTGGTGGGACTGCGAGAAGCCCATCCGCACAGAGCACAGTACAGAACCCCCGCAGGTCTCGGGTTTGTACAGATTTGTTTGCATTTGCCTTTGCGATCTGCAAGTAATCCTGGTGACTACTGACTGCAAAATTTAGGGATCCTGGTGAGAGTCTGCTGTGCCGCAGGGCACAGTGTAGAAGAGCGGCAGCCAAGTGTCTTTTAACTGAGCTGTGTAGCCTTGTTCCGAACATGAGTGCTGCTTCAGGGTCCATCTGTGCAGAGAATTTCTGATGATACAGGCTTCCTCTCTAAAAGTCTCTGCAGTTTCTTGTTGATGCTGTAGGAAAGGTTTGCTGTGATTAATACTAACCCATCAAATCACCCCAGCATGTGTGTAGTTTGTAAAGCAGTCTGTGGGAAAAGAGCTTTTGCCAATGTCTCTTGGTGAGATACCCCAGCAAGGTGACTTGTAAGCCAAAATGATTGTCTCAAAAAGGATGCTTACTTAGAAATCCAGAAATTTATCTCCTGAATGACACTGCTGTATCAGCAAACGTGTCTACTACAGGCCTGGGTTTGCCAGATTTCACTTTTGCCAGGTTGAGCGGTAACTTCTTACCCAGCCAAGTTAAATAACAAAAGGAAGCAATAACAGGATACACTTTTTAAAGACTGGTGGCTTTGGGCCTGCAGGTTGAGGAATCCTGGGACATCTGTGCGCTATGTTTTCAATGGATGCGTAGGAAAAAGGAGCCTGTTGGTAAGCTCCATACCTCCAGTGATGTGATTTGGGACCTTTTGGACATAAACAGTTGCTGCCAGCTGAGCTGAAGAAACTGGATGCCAGGAATCAGAATGAAACGTGCAGTGTTTGAATAAAAACCTGAACCATTGAAATAATGTCAATTATTATAAATAATATTTTAAAAATTTTATTAAATATAGTCACTTAAAAATCCCTAGCAGTAGTTTGCTGTTGGTTTTATATATTCGTTTATTAGGAAGACACCCTTTTATTGATTTCAAAGGTTGCTTATATTTCTGTTACACATAAGGAATGCAGTATAGATATGTGTGATAACCAGTCTCACATGCTTGCTGCATACTGCATCTGTGGGGAAAGAAAAAAATCTGAATCTTTTGCCTGTGAGAAGTTCAAAAATAAGATACTTTGTATTCCTACAAGCTGGCGAGTTTTCCGCATTAGTTCTTCATACAGTCTTAATATATTTGAATGGAATAGTGAATCTCACTTTGCAATAGTACATAAAGTTGTTCGAGAAATAATGCTTACACTTGCTGCACAAAGTGATTCCAGAGTTTGTTAATTCTTCTGAACCAAAAGGGAATCACCAGAATTCTAAGCAGCACTCAGGAACCCAAATTGCCCCTTAGAGAGCTATTTCTTTTTCTAGACCCTTCTTAATAAGGGAGCAGAACGTCCACTTGGAACACTATCATTGGGGATTTGTTTTCAGAATATTATTAGTAGCATTTCAGTGAAGTGGAAACAAACCTATGCTCTGAAAAGAAACTGGATCTTGGGGAGGGACATTCCAGTAAAAGCCATGAATTTAAATTCTACAGGGCTGATTTGCTATTTTAAAAAATAAATAAATTTAAAAGCTTAGTTTGTGAATAAGAATCAGAACCTGCAGATCTGAAGATATGACAGATACACTCTAGTGAACACCTAAACTTGTGTCATATTTCAAGTATGAAACATGTATGTGGTGTTTGGAATTGTGAACATCGTGATATTTAGAATGCAAAAATAAGCGATTATTTTTGATTGTTTGTAATGCTGGGGCTATTTCACTGCTAGAAAGTTCAGAAACTACATTTCTTTAGGTGCAACCAAATCAGTTTGTTAGAGAGCAGCTAAAATGGACCTTGTTTTATAAAGCTTCATTGGAAGCGGAAATGACAACTAAGGAGTCAATGCGAACTTTTTGTTCTTTTAATATTTTCTACTGTAGAATAAAGTTAAGCCTCAAAGGACACCTTCAGTTTGATAATCAACCTACAGGAGCTGCAGTAAATCATGACGTTCTTGGGGGTAAAAATATATGTAGCCATTTCACTTTGTAGTGAGTAAGGTCAGTGGTATGTGTGCTGAGGAGTCTGGCCTTTATTTTACGAACTGCGTTTGGGATTGTTGCTTGGTCGGGTCATGGGTTCTGGTTTTCGTTCTGGAATGTCACTCAAAATAAAACAAAGCTGTGGGGTGGCAGAGGGAGAATGACAATGGTTATACTTTGGTTAGAGACAGTAGTGGAAGAAAAACCATCTTTCTTTTTAAAGAAACAGTAAATCCCAAATCTGTTGGGTATTATTCATCCCAGTTATTTTTTCAATTTGCTGCCTGTAACTACCATGCAGTCGTAACAACAGTTTAGTTTAAACGAGGTGTTCCCATTCTTCTGTTGTGAATCCCTGGGATCTGACATACCTGAGCACCTATGTGTGTGGATACCTTAAGTTATTACACCTCATCCGGGACGGTCACCACTGCTGAGATCCCTGCCTAGGCAGTGACTACTGCTGCCTTACGCCTTCGCGTTTCCTCATTTCTGCTCTGTTTTTCCTCAAGTATCAGTGTCACGAGGCAAGGATGGGATATCTTCTTGTTGTTGTTTAGTTTGTGTTGCATAGAGCCAGCATAAGCAACCCTAGTCATGGACTGGGACCCCAGAATGCTGCCGTGACACCCTGATCCACCGAAGCAGTGGTTATCCATTTATTTTGTAGCAGCTTGTTAAATAGATGGAAACCTGATGCAAATATTTTTTCTATTTCTGGTTTTTTGAAGGAGCTTAAGTGAAGCTAGATTCATAACCAAGCATCACGCTCTAGATTCTTACACCTTTGTTGACTGCCTCAGTTTAGTATAGACTTATAGAAATAATCTTCTTGCCTTTTCTCTTTTTCCCCCCTTTTTTTCCTTTAGAATTGCCAAAATGCTTTGGAATTCTTAAACGATTCAAAACCTGAAGTCGCTGAGGATACGAAATCGTAAGAACACAAGAAGCAGCAAGGAGGATTCAGTGCCAATGCAGCAACAAAAAAGACAGCCAGAGTTAGTGGAAGGAAATCTTCCTGTTTTTGTTTTTCCTACAGAACTTATATTTTATGCAGATGACCAGTCAACACACAAGCGGGTGTTGACTCTATATAACCCCTATGAGTTTGCCTTAAAATTCAAAGGTGGGTTTCTTAGGTTAAGTTCTGTTTAAGGGTTAGTTGGTGATCTTGAACAGTCCAGTTATAATTCATGTAACAAGTCCTATTTGTTACAAAACTGAGCTCGTGTCTTTACGTATATCTGTTGATGAAGTTGGTGAGGTGTTAATTCGTGATTTGTTACCACTGCTGTCCTTTTCGTTGCAGTTCTTTGTACGACTCCAAATAAATATGCGGTGGTTGATGCTACTGGTGCAGTGAAACCTCAGTGCTGTGTTGATATGTAAGTAAAAGTTGGTTGGGTTTTTTTCTAGTGTACAACATTTTAATTATTTTAATTCTTTAGTAAATGACAGCATGTGTAATATAAACTAACTTGTATAAAGATACAGTATTTTCCTAATCTATATTCTTTTTGCCATTTGCTATTTTTTTTACTCTAGGGCAGAGGAGTTACAATATCGCAGATATTTCCTCCTTTAATTTTGTCTTTAGGCATAAATAAAATGGTGGTAAATGCCTCCTGTAGTATAGTTTGTAAACCAGCAGTGAAAGCAATATGAGCCTCTTCTGAGTGCTTTTTTGTTAGAAATAACAAGAAAAGGAAGACTCCCTGGGTTGTGGTTCTTTGGGAGAAATACTTGTTTGCAGATTGGCAAAGTGAAAACTTATGCAGTTCTCTTGGACACACTTCCCTGGGCCGTGTTTTGTAAAGGTACATTTGCCTGCCTCTCACTTCGACCACCTCTCTCGTTCTCACATTTCTCCATCTCCCCTTTACTTGTTTCTCCTGTCGTGTCCCAACCCAATAATAGACAAAATAAGGCCAGTTAAGTAACCACAGTAATGTATAGGGTCTGTAGGCTGCTATAATTCAGAGTAGATATATAAGCTAAAATAGACTGACGTTTTTCATCTTCCATTGGCCATGTTACTTCTGCACTGATGTATGGATACAGCTAAAGAAATTATGAAGTACCTAAAAGAGCAGACTGAGCTTTCTGAACAGAAATTTGGAAACACCTTCTGGAATCTCTGGCTAACAAATGGCCATATATTAAAAAAACTCCACTATTGAATGATCTATCTGTTGTCAGATAAATAATACTGCGCTTGGGGGTATGGCTCTTTTCCTGTAGACTGTTTTTCTTAGGTGTAATTTTGAAAATTCTAGGGACTTGCCAAATAGAAAGGAAGTTTAAAACGTTTCAGTGGGCAGGGGCAACGCTCCTAAAAATGGAACAAACCAGGTCAGACTGTACCAGGGTATCAGTGAGCTGTTCCAGTCTTTAGCAGACATTTACACAAGCTTGATTACATCTGGCTAATCTTAAACAAATGTCTGTTATTAAATAAAGGAAAATAAGACATATGCATGTTTCCAAGGGAATTTTTTGTGCTGCGAACCCCCCATCCCATTCCAATGGTTGCTGTCTAAGGGCAGTGTTTACTGCTTGGATATGAGCAGTACTATGCAAGTATGGCCATTTGCCAGATAAACAGATATTCTACAGAGCTTCCAATTATGCAACAGTCTCTAAAAAGAAACAGGAGAATATATCTGTTTATAAGGGTCTGCAGAAAACATCTTTTTGCTTGGCAGCAGATGCATGTTCTCATAGCACAGGGTTATGTAAAGATTCTGCTTAGGTTGGTAGTTGGTACCATGGTACTAAGAGTAGAAACAAAAATTGAAAAGGAGGTATTAAAGGCAGAAATAAGAGTTGAATCTTCTGTTCTGATATGCTGAGAGTTGTATGAATTAGGATGGTCAGGGGGGAAAAAGCCTTTTGTTTTAGTGAAGGCGGTTGCACAGCCAGTATGCAGCTTGGTGAAAGCCTGTCATGGACATGCTTGTGACATAAAACTACGTACGTTCCTTCAGCCTTCTCACTTGGCGGATGACCTAGTCTCTGTTTCCTTGTTGAATAGTCTATTCAAACCAGATACCAGTTACAGATATCTTGGTGTGATGTGGTTCCTTGAAAGGAAGACTGAAACACAAATACCTGTTTCTTGCAGCATTTTAATGTATATATTATCACAAAGATCGGTTTCTTGAAGCAATTTTAAGACTGCTATCCTGTAATACTGAGGGCAGAATGATTTTTTTTTTTTCCCCCCTCAGGAGATGGAAACCTTCTTGAAGTCAAATCACTTACATGTAGGTGTTTTTACAGATCGGCTATTTTTATCTTAGAAATTGAGAATAGCCTTTCAGAACAAAAGTTTTCCACTTTGGAAAAAAATTAAAATCCATGTTAACCCTAAGAGCTGATATGACTTCAAAACCTAAATGATAACCTTTTTGATGCTAGACACGTATTTTCATAAAGAATCATAAATGCAGAGGGGAGGCAGTTGAGCAGAGCACTGCTCAGAGGTCTGTATTGCCTTTAATCAGTGTTATTTTAAAACTGTGCCTTTTGTAGGTCCCACATACTATTTTTCCCATGAAATGCCATAAAACTAGAAGGAATGCAACAATTCTCACCCTGTTCTTACTGTTGAAGCCATCTTGGTCAATGTATTCAAAACAGTGGAGTAACAGAGTGGTTGCTGGGCAGTGAGAAGGTTTACTAAGAGAATAACTGTCTCCCTAGCTATAGCTCAGAGGATGTGTCTACGCTGCAGTCTGAGCTGTGATTGCAGCTTGCGTAGCTACACCCAGCATAGCTCTCGGTAGCTAGTGACGTATCTGCAGGATCGTGCATTTCAATGAAGGCTACAAAAGGTGGTCGAGGTAGCTAGTTTGATGAGCAAAGCTCTGACAGCACAAAGCTCTGCTCTTCATACCCAGATTTACTCCCTGAAAGACAGGTGAGAAATGTTTATGGAGATACGTAGCTGTCTTTTACTGCACCGTGACGTGCTCCCAATGCTGGGCTTCTGATTTCAAAATCGCTTTACTCTTGTAAAGCTGACTCTTGTCTGTAGAGGGAATGAGTTTTACTTCTCAGAAAGTATAATTGTAAAGCTTGGAGCCTGGTTTCCAAAGAACACTAGACTTGTGCCGTCACCTGTCCAAGCATTTGGCAGTCCTACCTTTCTTCTTCCCTTCCCTGTCCACTACAGTCTGCCCATTAAAAAAAAATCGTTGGCTAGCGTCAAACATCTTTGATAAAGGAGGAAGTGTCTTTCAGAAAATTGATGTTTCGTGCAAATTGGCAGCTAGGCCTTAGACTGAGGCAGAGTTGTGCCAGAGATAAAGAATGAGCTGTTCTTTTTGGCCAGCCAGTTGGAGCATGTATATTTGGGAACCAAACAGGAGTAAGCATAAAGAGGGGAGAGAGAAGGCAAGATCAAAACTTCATGAGCACCGAGTGATGGAGGCGGTAGTAGGGATCTGGCCTATTGCAATGTGTCTGGGAGGGGAGGGAAGAGGGGGAACGCTGGGATGAAGGACACAGTGCCGCAGGAGACATGCTTCTTGTTAGCTCCTCTGTTTGAAAATGTTGTTTTTCCCTGCAGCGTGATTCGTCACAGAGATGTTCGGGCTTCATACTATGGTGTGATAGATAAATTCCGTCTACAAGTGTCTGAGCAGAGCCAGAGGAAAGCATTAGGGAAAAAGGAGATTATTGCTACTCTACTTCCATCTGCAAAGGAACAGCAACAACAAAAGGAAGAGGAGGAGAAACGAATAAAAGAACACCTGGCTGAAAGTGTCTTTTTTGAGCAGACTTTGTGTCAACCAGGTAGCTGAAGTCTTTTACCCTACTCAGTTATGAATAGTGATGAGAAAGACTAGATTGAAATAAGATGTAAACTAATTGTTGTTACTTACCTGTAAGACTGCTCTCTTTATCACTGGGCAGTGACAGTGCCCAAGAACCCAAGCTATGGCTATTCTGCTTATCCTGTCTTGATTACTCAAGACCCTTTGCTGCCCCAGTTTGTATGTCATACCTTGGAGAGTACATCCTCTGTTCCTGTGGTGCAGAAGTTCTGCTACAGCCGATGGGAATTTATCTGCAGAAGGATGGTGGTTGTTTTTTCTCTTGGGCTCTTTCTGAACATATGCCCCGTTTGAGTTCGTTCCAAACCCTTAATCCTCCATTTCCTGATGAGCAGGAAATATGGCCAGAACATCTTCTGAAGTGCTCCTTGTTCTGTGCCACGTCTTTTGTCTGTCTCACAAGTACAGAAAAGCACAGTTGCCAGCTGAGCATTCTGCATGTTTCATACGTGAGGAAGTGAAGCAGCAGTCTTGGACAAACCTGGATGGAACAGTTAAATTGAAGTGGCAGGGGGAGTTTTAAAAAGTATCGAGTTTTACCAGAACTGAACTTCTTGACAATCTACCTTCTTGTTACTTTTACTGATTTATACTTGTCACTGTTTTCTTTTTTGTGACAAGAACAAAAATCAATTCCAGAAAAGGGATGAACCTGCTTGAGAGTGTTCCTCTTGCTACAACCAAACTGTTTCACTATTTAGACACAGTTTATTGGCTCGTGAAACATCTTTTACTATAAAAGCCCTCCAGATAGGTGTTAGTAGGATACGTGGTTAAAGGAAGCCTACAAAGATCTCTGGGCTCACAGATCAAAATGTTACTCTGATAGGTGTTCCAATACAGAGGGTTTCAACCACACTGAACAGTCTGATGCTGGTCTTATTCTAGATGCTAATTATCTGCTTAAAAACTCTGTGGACTACATTATCTTGCTTGCTTACAGAAAAACAGTAAACAAAGCAACTACAGTGTTTGCATCTAACCTGCAACCTAGAAATAACAGATCTATAGAATTAAAATAGGACACATAGTGCGACTCACTGAGGGTAGAAAAACTTGACAAAAACATTGGCTAATTTCCACTGAGTGTTAAGAATTTGTTAGAGGTTTCAACTACCATGTTAACAGCCCTTTTCAAGGATTGCCCAGTGTGCCTTTGAGTAGGTTCCAGCTGTTAAACTGGAGTGCCAGGAAGAGTATGAAGAACAGTTCATCTATAGTTTGCATTTCCTTATTCTGGTGATACTGGACTGTCGGAGTAGTTCACTCTCACAGCTTTTAAAGGAAGATTCAAATATTAATAATTTGTGGCATATAAACTGGTTCTGGCTGGTGCAGCCTTTGAATCCTCTGAAGAAAGAAGGAGAACTCACCTGGCCTGGAACCTGTGCCTTGCTGTAGCCAGGTTTTGTTCTGGAGGTGTAAGCAGGTATCTGCCTGTGCAGCTCTTTTAGGTGTTTTTTCCTAATTGATTACTAATCACTGAGTGAACACATCAGGGGATGGAATCAGGATGCATGGTGAAACCTCCAGCACTGCTGGAACACCCCACTGTCAGGAGGGTATCTGTACAGCTACTGGGCCTGGCAGGCTCTGTTCCTCCAGCAGGGAGGGATCTGGGAAGTCCTGTGAAAACAAGTTCTGGCATCAGAAGAGGGAGCAGCCCTCTCCAGTGCAAAATCCAGAAGGTTTAGAAGGATGGCTATAGGAGTTGTTTTCCACCTCCTCCAAACTCCAAAGGGAAAAGAAAATCTCAGGATATTGCAACTCCAATGTATCGCAAACATATTTGCAGAATATTTAACACTGATACTAGTTAGACGTTCCTTACAATTGGTTCTGTCTTGTTTTTTCAGAAAACAGAACTGCCTCGTCGGGACCTAGTTTACTAACAGTCTTCCTAGGAATAGTTTGTATCGCAGCACTAATGCTACCTACGTTGGGGGAAATGGAATCCCTGGTGCCTCTCTACCTCCATTTAAGTGTGAATCAAAAGCTAGTAGCTGCTTATGTTTTAGGTGAGTAGTTTGGTTTTTGTAAATGTTTTATTGCAACTTCTGTGATTTGGGAAACCTCTGCGTTTGTCAGTGGCTTCAGGAAACTTGATGAAGACAAAGCACCACATTACATTTTGTTTTGCATCTCCACTTACGTTTTAACTTGCAGCCACAGTGATATCAGGGTACATTAGTTATTGTATTTTAGACCAGATTTTAGTTGATAGTTATTACATACAGGCCCCTACACATTAATTTCACTTGCATTTGATGACTGGCCAGCTGTAGTCATCTGCCAACAAACCTGAATGAGATGTGCTGTTTCTTATTCTTGTACTGAAATAGAGGGTTACTTTATTGCAGAACCTCCATCTCTCCTGTCCTTCTCTTCTGTTTCTCTCCTCAGCCCAGAGGAGCTGCTCTGAGAGGCTCCATTCACACCTTCTTGATAATTGATAATGTGTAGAAATAAGTTGTTGTAAACCCTTCCTGAGAGGCCACTGCCATCCACAGTTCTGATTTCTTACTTGCTTCTAAATTACCAAGCGTAGATAAGTTGTGCATTTCATTTATTATGACTATTTTTCTGTAACTATTTCAGATTTGCAGAACAGTCACACTAAACTCAATCCTCCTGTCCCACTACCTGCCAGAAGTGAGGATTTAAAGGAAACAAGCTAGGCAGCTTCAGACTGATAGTGAGAGGTGAGGTTGTGATGGGAAGAGGTGCAAGTTCTTGGTGGTCAGTGCCCACCCTCAGTTGACTTACTGACTGGTGCGAGTCAGTCTGCGGAAACCGTTTGAAAACTCACTGTCGCTCTTCACCTGAGCCGATGGTGATTATTTTCAGATCAGGACCTTGCCTTGTTTTTATCTCCAGTTCTGAAAGTTACGTGTTTCTGCTGGTGCCAACTACAGTATTAAACCATTTGACTTTATACATTTCAACAGCTTAACCCATTTCTAGAGGGTTTTGATTCCTTTGGTAGCAGCGGATTTAGTGTTTGTGAAAAGACTCTTCTGTGTGCAACTCTTGCTCGTGTAGAAAAGCGATTGCTCTTGGGAAGATGAAACCACTTTCTTCCACAGCGAAGTACAGCTGGATTGTGTAGCAAGGGAGGCTCTTGCCACACCAACTGGGCTGTCTGACATTTGAGAAGTATTTGCTTTACAGAAATGAGTTAAACCCTTTATTGCCTGAAAGTCCTTATACAAGCAGTATAGACTATCCGGTAACACCTTCCAGAAGCCTCTCTTGTTACAATGTGGTCATTTAGATAATCCAAGCTAAGTCCTCAGCCATTGTGGCAGTACGGATGGGCTGAAGAAATACAGACCCTAAGAAATCGCTGAACTGCAGTTCTTCTTCAGTGGATCAATTGCTTATCTGATGGGAGGCAGCATTACAGCGCCGTTCTGTCACGCTTCTGCCTTCACAAGCTTTATACAGTAAATAAATTTAATCAGTTTGTAGTGGCAGGATAGTAAAATGATCTCAGAAACGTCTTTATCGGTGGTGAGATCTGTAGGCTTTAGCTAAGCTCGCTGCAGAGAAAGGCTGTGCTATTGCCATCATCTGAGCCTGCAAGAGGCTAAGATTGCCTAAGAACCAGTAAATGACTGTTTTGATGTTACAGAAGGTTGGAATCCAAGGAGCCCTAATGTTTTTCCACGTGTGTCTTTGCCTTATGCAATATAACTCACAGCTAAGAACTTGCAGATTTGTACTTTTTCCTGCATCAGCACACAATTAAAGTGAACTTTTCAGTGTGTCGTGAGTAAGTTTATTCGCCCCACATTTCCTGCTTTCATCTGGTTTTAATTGTTTTTAATCTCTGTCAGAGCAGTTATTTTTTTCCCTCCCTCTTCAGAGGTCACAACAAAGAGGCTGTAGAAAGCTCCCTATGCAGGCTGACAAGGAAGCTTAACATCTTTGTCCAAAACTAGTCTTTGATCAGTTATTCTGCACAGAGCAGAAACAAAAATGTCTTGGAGCCTTCGCTAATCTGCCTTACTGATGATTCAGCATTTGAATTGCGCTGCCTGTAATAACCAGCCCTCATGAAGGCTGTTGGCCTGGGTGCTAGTGAGACACCTCAGTCAAAATCTCCACGTTAAGACTTTCCAGCAGTGAGATCAATAGTTGTTTGGAGTACTTATAGCTTCTTGGACATGTAGTTACTAGATATACTGCACTTCAGTGTCTTTTTTTTTTTTTGTACAGTTTTTGACTACAGCAAAAAAGTTTGGAGCAATACTTCTAATATTTCAGTGAAGTGTACATATAAATTCATTTTACATGTATTTATGCACTTTTACCTTTATTTCTGGCCTGTGACAGGGTAAACTGTATTTTAAATGTTTTATTCAGTGAAATTAAAGCGTTTAGTTCTCAATTCTTGTCTTCCAGGGCTCATCACCATGGTTATTTTGAGAACATGAGCAATGAGTTAGTAGGACGTCAAACACTTTACTGTATATTCACATCATGAATGTGGACTGCCTTTACTCCCATCTGGCTCACTAAGATGCTAGCAAACCCCTTCAGTGATTTCAGATACTTTCAGAAGTGTAATATATTTTAACTATGTATAATAAATGAAAGACTCAAAGCACTTTTGGGTGCTTCTGTAACAGACAGCTATGAAATGTTCAGTGATACCTGTGAAAATAATTTGAAAAACTTTTATATCTACGCCTACTGTAAAAAATCCTTATTAAAGCAACATTTGTTATTTTTAGCCTATGTTCACATCAGTGCGTGATCACTATAAAAGCAACTGTCTTATGTAAAACGTTTGTTCGGTTTGTGGTTGTACGTGCCGAGGCTGGTGCATCACACTTCTGTATCCGTACTAGAGAAATGAGAGTCATGACTAATCATTGAAGAAAATGAAAAATTTCCATCAGTGAAACTACAAAATAAACCATGAATTTGCAAATTCCTTACGTCATCGTTACCAATACATCGGTGAGTGCTCGGTTTCTTACCTGGGGAAATAATTCCTGCCACAGCCATTTTGTATCCCAATTGTGGACAATAAAAACAAGTTCTCTAAGCAGACCCTTTCCTTTCTTAGGGCTGGGTGAGATATGTGAACTAAGTGGCATTTGTAGAAGTAAGTTAAACTCACGCCGCACACTAGTACAAAGTTCTGCATTTGTTCCAATCTGGAGACCAAACTAAGTAGAGCAGCAATGGCATTCCTTTACACCACCTGCCCCACCCCCCCAGCTATGATGGGGAATTTCTTTTGTTTCAGAAACTCCTGCTCAAATTCTAGTTTCATATCCATGTGATAATTCATATTATCTTCTTTGTTTCATTAACAAGTGTTTCCCTTCATTTGATGTTTCATTGTGGCAATGTTAAGTTTAAAGATGTGTCCTCTGCAGGGCTGTCACTCCTGCACCTGGTTCACTCACACCAGTTTTGTTCATAAGAACGCTGTCTAATATGCTGTGAGCTGTGTAAAAAGACATGTTGGGAGATTAAACCTCCTTTCCCCCTGCAGGTTACGGGCCACTTTTCTGTTTATGCATGGAAGTACAAAGAAACCATGCAGATACCAGTGTTGCTTTAAAAAAAAAAAAAAAAGAAAAAGGTTGGATTCAAGTTGTTAATCACTGTACATTTTTTTCTTATCTATCATACAAGTAAGTCTTTAAAGGGCAATAAAATGATACTATGTTGATTCTCAGAAGAACTGAGATTGTGTCGTCTGTCAGTGTCAGATGATATAGAAAAGTCAAGTATTAACATCTGTTTAAAACAACCCTAACCAGTTTGAGACCGCTGTTCTGGAGCCCGTGCTGCAGAACCCATGCTCGCCCCCACGCAGCCCATATTTGGGCCGCAGCATTTTCCTGACACTGCAGAGCTGCGCTCGTGTAGCTTCACCATTACTCTTTAAGTACCTACAGTGCTAATTCTGGTATCCATGAGATGGTTTAGCCTGCTTCATCTCAAAGAAGGGCGAAGGAATTGAACAGGAGTTAGGGAGATAAAACTGCTGTGTGGTACCTTAGCCTGGAGGCATTTAATTGTGCCCAAGCTGATTAAAAAAAAAAAAACCCCTCACAAACCCACCTATTTTCCCCCATATCCTGGAGTTCCAGCCATGGGCCAGGATTGTGTTTTACCAGAAACTTGTAGAAGTGCAGAAGTAAGAGACTCCCCACGTCTTGAAACCTGCAGACGCCTTAGTGCTGCAGGACCATGCACATGCGAGATAGGACAGAAGTGGAGGAAGATTACAGGACTGGCAGTGTTCCTTTTCAAGGAATTTAAAGAGAAGCAGTTGGTTTAGAAAAACACCTTGACTGAAGAAAACAGTAACAAGAAATCAGCAATTACAAAGACTAAAACATGGGGCTGTTTCTTTGTCAAGGACAAGGAGCAACACACAGATAAAAAAGATGAAATGCAGGGTGTAGCTCAGCAGATGCAGATAAAACCGGTGCTTGGGCAAACTAAGCATGACAAATGTGAATTTTGACTTTCTACTTCAGGGGGAATGCAGCACACTGTATAATCACAGATTTATTCCAGGATTGGGAAAACAAGACCTGAGGACAGTTTCAGTTCAGCACTGTGAGGGGGCAATATATCAACTCACGTCCCAGGGACACATCAGTAAAACTTTATCAGGTGGATATGTGAGATTTGTAGGGTATTTTCTGATGCATCTATATATGTACACACACCCCTCTAGTGCTTAATAGGGTTGTGGAAAACCCTGAGTGCCTTTGGAAATAAGGCCTGAGACAGGGCATATGCCTCCTCTTAAAAACACCAGGAAAAACAGTTAAGTTTTCACGTCATTTCCCATTCCTGACTCTTAACACAAACAAAACAGTCATTTCCTTGAAATGGAAAAGTATTTTCAGCAGACAGTTAGGAGGGCTTGAAGATCATCCAGCAGAAACAACCATCGTGTTTACCCAGCACTTGCTGTGGTACCGGTATCTCAAACAAGCGCCGCGGGCAGGCAGGGAACGGGAGTGCTGCTGAGATCACTGTCATTGAGCATCACTCCTAGGAGCTATAGGCTTGGTACATGACCTCCCCTAGGTGTTGGCGCTGTCTGGATAAGAAAACACTCAGGAGTCCCTATTCTCCCTAAAGCAGTGAATCACAGAGTGCTTAAACCCACAATAGACATGGTATAACTGTTTCACACTCCTTGAACAGACGAGGCATTCAGATAGTCAAGTTTGTTTCACCAGGGACTGCAGCTGATGGAGCCCCTGAGACTGGAGAGCAGTTCAAGCAGCCTCATGTGGAGAACACCTGGACGCAGATGCAGTCCCTGCAGAGGGAAGTGCTGAGCTGCTGCTGACATGTCTCAAAACACGCCCCAGGAAGATAACCAGGCGTACTGTCCGATGGAAACAGCCCCCACCCTTAACAGCTCAGCAGTGGCGTTCACAGCAGCTCCAGGAGAAGCCATGCACAGAACTGTGCCTTCAACAATGGAGCAGAGAAATCCTGCCTGCCACCAACTAGCAAAGAACTGTCAAAGCCAATCATATGTTATTTCACTGTATGTTCACGTGCACCAAGTATCTGATAACCAACAAGCCTAAACTGGAAAGAGGCTGCCAAATATGTTGGCAATAAATCACTGTATTTTAGTCCTCATTCCTCAATGTGTATTTAATACCTGGCTTTCATCATAACAGCTTTCCCTCTAAATGCCAAGTTCCATCACCCCTTTCCTGTGTCAGGAGTATGAATCTCGTACTTCAGACCTATGTGCACTGCTAGGGCAAGACTACAGAAGCGAACTTGCCTGAGCCCATCCGTAAAGCACATCCAGGACTACTTTGTTTACAGGAAAGAAAGTTCTCAGGTGCCAAATGATATACTGCTTCATAGGGCCTGTGGTGATCTAGGGCAACCTCAAAATGCAGGGACCAAGCTGTACCGAGGTCTTGAAAAAACCCCAAACCTTAAATCACCTTCTCTGTGAGGAGAGGGTTTGAATTCTTGGGTTAGAGCAGCTCAGGTACTTTGCCCTCTGACCTTGTATGAGACCCTCCTGGCTAAAAAAAAAAGAAGCGGAAAGGGAACAGACTGCAATACAAAGTGTTCAGGGCTGAGTGATCCCGGTATTGGATCCTGCTGCCTGGCTGCGTGCAGAGACAGGGGCTGAGTGGCTGTAGAAAAACAGGCTCTCTCCCCTGTCCCTGTGAAAGAGGGCACTTGCCTCCTCAGGGTACTGCTAGAGAAGGCACCATCTCTCATTAAAGCTTAATGGAGCTGGCGATGGAGTCAAACCTTCCCTGCAGACACCACTTGCTGCCTGAGGAAATTAAGCCTGAAACTGTTGAAGGAGAGAGAAGGGTGCTGTTGCCAGCAGCACATTACTTGCTTAGTACTGCTCTGCATGAGCTGGTGAGACTGGGAAACCATTGCTACGCAGTCTAGCAAGAGTCATTTAAAGATAATGAAGGCAAACATGAAAGGAGCCCAGAGAACCTGCAAAAAATGAGCCCGGGAGGAACGGACACAGACAAGCAACACTCACTGCACACCAGCTGAATGCAGGTAAGGGGATATGCTCACTTTTTGGTCTAATTTTGAATCTATAGGAGCTCTCTGCTGTATGCTAACTAGCTGTTTACTTTGGATAATGAACTGTAGCTAATGCGTATCAGCTCTTGACAATTTGCAAAGCTCTATAACCCCAGTGACAATGTAACGTGGAATGACATGCAGGCAAAGTAACACACACCGATCTTTGGAACGGCAGAGACTCTGCAAAGGAACAATTTAAGCAAGAACATAGCCATGACTACAGCAGCACAATCAAAGTGAGGGATGATCTCCTCACTGTGAGGAAAGGGGCTAGTACGCAGGTCCACCTGAGTAACAGGCTTCCCTGTTGGGAAGAATCAACTCAGACCCAGGTAATCGCAGTCATCCTGACCCCAGCATAACAAGAGGTACTAAGAGGGAACAAAAATGACTGATAAAATGTATATCAAAATCATGGAGTAGAAGAACCAAGAGTCTGTAATGGAACTTAAATCCATGTTTACAGTAAAAAAAAAAGTTAACAGTACAATCTACAATATCAAAATGAGAGCATTCTTCTCTAGGAAACTGCAGATACTCTACGTGGCCTGAGATATGAATATCAAGGCATCAGATGAGCACATGACAAACAAGAAACCACCATCAAGAGACAAAACTCTGCAGTAAGGCTCTGGAATCCCATGTTCCATCAACATCACCAAACCCTTTCCCTCAGGAATCTGCCAGGAATCTCCAAAAATCAAAACCGACTGCTGAAGTGAATGCACTTAAAATGAAATGATCTTGATTTATTTTTAGCAGGCAGTTTCTCACAGCCATTTCAGTGCCATGCTGCCTGATTTAAGCTGGCCTGAAAGACAACACAGTACGCTATTTCTGTGCCACAAAAAACAACACACCATATGCACATCATGGGTTTGATTTTTCTCCACACAAGGAGAAAAAGCAATCTTGAGAAGCACATTCCCAAAGATTAGTACCTGCAGCAAAAACTACTCCCACGTGAGCAGCTCTTCCTACTTAAGCTGACCTCCAGCAAAATTCTTAACTTTTACATGCCACTATTAATCACAGAAGGAAGTCTGAAATAATGAGCTCTTCCCAAGGCTCTTACGAACCAAGTAAGAGAAGCAGCAACTAAACTATCAGAAGAATTTAAAGTTTGATAAATGCCAGGTTTGTCTGAGGGAACTTCATGGGACTGGGGAATTCTCACCAGTTCCTTGAGAGACACAGGGGAACCACCATGAAGAGACTGTGTTTGGTTTTGGTTTAAATGCACTCAACTCCTCCCCCTCTGATATTTCTGTTCCTGAGCCAGCTACCGAAAGTCAAACAAGGTTATTCTCCTTCAGCTGTTATGTTTTTCCACTCCTCTCTCATGCTTCTACCACAAAACCCCAATGGGGAAGCAGTCTCTCCTCCAGCATGGTCACAGGGGCTGGGCCCTTTAGCTGTAGGGCAGCTGTCTGCTTGGAGCCCTCTGTGACAGAAGAATGGCACCTCCTGACCAAGCCCTAGGCTGCCTCTCAACTGCTCTCAAGTTTATCAAACAAGGATGCTCATACCAAATATACAGAAATAGGAAGACTCTGCTGTAACAGGTCAAACAAACAGACTCATCCAAGACATACCCTTAGGAAACAGACACCACATAAAAACCACGAGGTAACAGTTTCTGCATGCAGTTGATGAAAAGGACTCCTCAAGCCGAGCGCTCCTCTTTGGATCAGCAAGGTTTTAATTATTGCACTGTGGCTGTAAACATTCGATTATATTTACAAATATTTTAACTTGGTACTTCCAGGAGAAGAGGATCAACTTAAACTCCATCTGCCAGATGGTGTTGAGAAAGGTTGCTTAAAACAGGATATGAAGAGCTCACACGTTTTAATTATGACTCCTGAAGCTCTCTATTTTAAGTAAACGAGTTACAGCTCCAACATATGCAAGAACACAACAGCAGCAAGTGAACATTTCTGAAATGACTACTGCTGAGAAACACACAAGCTGTTCTTGAGCTGGAAGTTAGCTGATGGAGCTCCAGAGGTCACGCCTGCCCTTAGTCACTTCACTAGCAAATAATCTCACAATAGCCAGGCTAGACTCACCATTAAAGCACTAATATTAGTCCAGCACCACATGTTTATAAATCAAAATATTTCAGTCTTGCCAGTACAAGACTTTGCAGAACTGTTTTGGCTGTATGGGTGGGCAATCAGTTACACTCGAGTTTTCTGAAGGAAGGTGAAAAGAACGAATTTAGGATTAAGTTCTCATACAAACCTCAGGAGGACCGAGGGCAGCTGTTCAGTTGAGAACTCAGATCAGCTGGCTTGCTGACACCACACAGAAGACCCTAGCCAGTTAGTCTGGCTGATGCACAGGCTTATTTTTCCTGGCATTTGTACCTCTCTTCTAGTGTGAAGTATCTGTTCCTCTGCTAAATGCAGTAACCACCGAAGCGCTCATTCCAAAAATACAGTCCCCCTGAGCACTGGCACAGTTATCAATGTTCCCTCAGCAACTGTGTCATTCTGGAGAAGGTGGAAGGAAGAAAAACACCGCTCAGTTGTCACGGAAGACATGCTGGCCCAAGACCCTATTTAACTTCCAACAAACCCTACAGGATAGTTTTCAACCAGACCAATCAAGTGCCGATCTCAAGTATGACTTTGGAATTGTGCCATTGGAGAGGAGTGGCAGAATCCCAGGGACAAACAGCTGCATGCCCCAAAAGAGTTGCAGAATAAAATAGTTCATATATAATAACATATACTTATGTATTATACTTTTATAGAGATATATATACTCACACACATATATGATTGTAATCCTTCCAATATAGCCTAAGCAAGCTGCCTGGTTCTTCTCAGAGGAAAACAAAAGCATAGATACAGTAATATAAACTCAGATCAGTTAAGGACCATCATATGCAATAGTCCTGTAATCACAACAATTAAGCAAAGCTTCAAGATTCATCATTCACAAGTAAATGGAGAATTAGCAGAATAGAGGTAATACCAACAGCATGAGTTACTGTGGGAGTACAGGGCTCATTATATCCATTGTATAACACCTTCATTTCCTGAACCCAGACAAAGATTTTGCAGGATAATTTGGTTCCAAAATTCAATATTTTATTTCAGTGGAAAAACTATACTTGTTGCTTGACTCCAGGGCACAAAACTGCAGCTTCTTGGTGACAAGGATGTACAGGAATGAGATGCCTTTTTCCACAAGTTCAAAGTGGTTTCTGTTTTGCAAAAGCAGGGAAAGGAACGACTGTGGATACAGAACTATTTCCCTCTCCTGCAACAGCATTAATTGCCCTGTTAAGGCAAACCATGAAGACTCCCCACTTCGTCACAAGAGGTAAGAGCCTCTGTACTGTCCACCAGCCAGCTGTGGCTTCTGTCTTCCAAACTATTTCACCATGACTTCCTCTAGATATAAAACAGGGACATGTTGAGCTATCAAAATCTTTTCAAAATATTTGGGTTTATTCTTCGGTTTTCCTGGAGTTGTTACAAAACTTTAAGATAGCATCACACTATGAAAACAGAAAAGTCTGCTGCAGATTTTAAGGCCATCTTGAATGTAAACTAGACTGGGAAGTGGTTTACAAGGGGTATTCTGATTTAAAAAGACAAAACATTTAATTACAGATGAAAACAAGAATACAGTTACCTCTAACAAAGTGCAGAAACAGCAAAAGACATTTACTTTTCCATTTATTAGCACTTACTTGAAAAATAGCATAAATAATCAACAGAAAAGAGACAAATTGTCCCACATGGAGCTATTAAACCCCTCTACTGATGCATCTTGTAAAAAGACTGGAAGAGACACCAGGAGGGTCATTTTTAAGAAACAGTCAAGATTTTAAAAAACAACCAACTAAAACTCTCGCCCTCACCTCAAAAGAGTGAACGCACAGCAACTCTTTGGCACATACCTGAAACTGTGAAACAAAACCATGCCATTAGACAGAGAGCAAACAGACAGTAAACACAGGCTTGTCCATCTGCCGCAGGGATGAAGGGCCACCTGAATCAAAGAAGAACTGCAGCTGGTAAGCTGGCTGTTACAACATTTTAACAGGAATGAAATTAGCAGTAAACCGTGTCATCTCTTACTGGAACTGAATAAAACTATCAAATACATTCTATTTTCTTTCTACACTAAGCACATACGGGAACTGATCATTGGTCCTCAGGTCACCCTGTCTTTGCACTCCAAGCCGTCCATGTCTAGTTTTGATGGCTGATGTCAATCAAAGCTTCATTCACGTGAATCCTTCACAGCAGAGTTCAGAGTGGGCTTTTATCCTGCTTGAGGAAATTTCCATACTTTTCTCTTTATCACACATTACAAAGATTTAGTGTTTAAAAACAAAACCTTTTGCTTCATTATTAACCTCTCTGGAGAGAAGGCTTGAAAACAGATAGTACAGACACATACACAGGGACATGTGGGAATTGTGTAACAGGAGTCAACAACCAAAGCGAGGTTGCTACTGGAAAATCTGAAACAACCTCTATAGTGGGGTTTGCAGATCTTTCCTCCCATTTGGGGAATGTCAGAGTTGAGATCAGGATGCCTCAAGCCACTGACTTTTCAAATATAGTTCAAGAATCCTGAAACATCTCAGATTACCAACCAGCATCTGAAGTTTTCAAAAGCAGAAATAACTTGATGCCGTTGTTTGAGGAAGCGACATAAGGAGATTAAACATGTTTGAATACCTCAGCCTGTCTAAGGGCATCCATGATTCCTCACTGTATTTGTCCAAGATAAGTCCTATATGAGAATAAATACTGTCTATTAAAATAATGCACTTCTGAAGTACTAAATACCAAACCCTCAGTATTTAATGTTTAGTTCCAAACATTATTACTACTTTTCCTTATTAAAAGACCTTTAACACAGCATCTACCACTCTAATACATCATCTAAATGGGGAAGAAAAAGAAAGCAATACAAAACCCCAGAAGAATGTTCCACACCTGATTTGGAATTAGTCGTAACAGTCATGATCATGGATAAAATCCAACATATAAATTTAAGTTGACAATTCACCAACTTATTCTTTTGACATCCATTAGAACACAGAATTGATTAACAGTCAATCATAACAGACCACAAGAATAATTTCCCCCTAACATTCTCCCTTTCCTATGAAGATAAAAACCATAAATATCTAACCTCAGGAAATAAAAATTAATTTGTAAGCTGCTTCATTGATTTCAGACTGAGGACAAATGTGAAAGTTATCTGCTCCAGCACGAGCACCACTTTACATTAGCGAGGACTCTGCCTGCAGGCTGTTGGGAAGCCAAGTCTCCCACAAGCAGAGTATACGTGCAGTATTACACCAACAAGGCGATATCCATTGTAAACCAACAGCTCGCTTACTGATGTTAGCATCAACTATATCTGCAATTCAAATGCTTACTGTACTATAGTAAATGTCATACAAATCACTAGAAAAGTTAATTCCTCCTCAAGAAACTATTCTGGAAGTTTTCTAGAAATAATGACATTTCTGGAAGTTCCTATGAGGAACAGAATCAGTTACACTCCACAGAAAGTCTTATTGATATCCAGCCTGTTTCCTGGTGTCCATATGAGCAGACTTCTGCTTTTCAATTGATAGGTAACTTAGCCGTGAGATCTACTGGTAAAAAAGGAGATCTAGAGTCAGAAAGTGAGACTGGAGAGTCTGTGTTGGTGCCAACTTCAGCTGGTGAGTCACAGGAAGAGCCTGCACTGCTTCTGTTGTCATCAAGAGCATGTGACGACAGACTGGGAATAGAGTAACATCAGGATATGAGAAATGAGATACTCTTTCTGCTAAGTTTCAAATACCAGCTTCCATTCATTATAAAGCCATTTTAAAATGTCTCTGAAGACACAGTAAGCCCTATGATTTGATATAATTCTGTGACTCCACACCTTGCAGTCACTTCCAAACAGACAGATAATGTTCTGCCAATTTCCTCCTTCAGTTCACCCAGAAATTTTGTACAGATTAGAAGCATCGCCTGAGCAATTCATTGCAAGCTTTACCCCATCTCCTACAAGGTCCTGGGCTAGGATACATCCAGAAGCCTCTTTTGCCAGGATAAGCTGTATGATGACAAACTGTACATTCTTTAGCTGTACCGTTCACTACATATTTCACAGGACACAAAATTGTAACTGTAAGTGATCTATCATCAGCGATAGCTTTGAAGCATTTTTTAAAATTACCGTTTCCTCAACTGAGACAGAGCAACCTGCACTGCTACACCCACTGCAAATGGGGTGTGCAAAAAGAGAGTTTTAAAGTGCCTTCAAAACATGTATTTTACTTTTGCCACTGCAGTGGGCTCAAAGCCTGTGCACAGCTATGTACACTAGCTGAGAGGCAAAAAGAACAGAAGAACTGCAAACAGCCCTGTCTTGGTAGTTGTGTGGGCACACCCTACAGATTATTAACCTCTTGACTAAAATACTAAATTAAAATCCTTTGCTATTTCAAGTCATTACAAAGTTCTAACATAGTACTTTTTATCTCCTCCCAGCAGGGAGGGTCAGACAGATTAATTTTCCTATGTAACTAAGAGCAAGGAAAAAAAAAGAAAAAGCCCCACAACAATCCACCCACAAGAATTAGCATTTACATTTGATTGCAACTTGAAATTGGACCCCAAAAATTGCTGGCCATGAGGTATCTGTTCCTAAACTTGCTTAACTCCCGTATACATGGAGCATGTTAACAGTCAGTCCTAGAAACTGTAAAATTGTAGTGAATATCGCTGCCTGTTTACTATGATAATTTCAGTGCTGCAAAATTATGAGCTGTCTGTATTGAAAAAATACAAAACCAAACAACTTTAAACATAATCATTGCTAGATGGAAAAAGACCTGTAAAGCTTCTGGTAAAATGGACACAATAAACAGCACAGCACTTACCATCCCCCAAGGTCTGCCTGATGTGATGCTTCAGTGGTAAGCATGTTGGTGGATCCTTGGAATAACCTTTTTGGATGATCTTCTATCTCTGTTACACCTTTGGTAAGAGATAAGGAGTGATAAAAAAATTACTACTCATTTATACTAAAAATCCACTTTCAATGTAGTTCTAAAGAGCAAACAGAGTAGAGGTTCAAACTTCTTAAAATAGATTGTTATTTTACATGTAAAACATAGAAACTAGATGCTGAAATTTTACAGACTGACTATTTCTTGGAAACATTTTAGTCCAAGCTTCAGTAAAGTTTAGTGAGTTATGAACTGAGGTTTAGATATCAGATATTTATTCTTCAGTAGCAAAGAAGAATCTTTTTGTTTCCATTTACTCAGCTGACAGTTCACTGATCAGTTCCACCAAAACAGAGAATAAGGAAAGCTTGTTTTCCTCTTGCAATCAATAAAAACAAGGTCCAGGATTATCACTGAACTTATATAGTGACTTTGATTTCCAAATACTCTGGAAGAAGGGGGGATAGATCTGTGCTTGAATAGGCTATGACAGAACTCAGATACAAGTATTCTGAAAGTTGTTTCACAGAGCCAGAACTGTTCTGTTACAAAGGCAAAGCATGAAGATACAAAACCAAATGCAATAAAATAACCAGAAGTTAAACTTGAAGAAAAATGTAGGAAGATAGAGAAACATTTCCCAATAAAGCTGTAAGGTATCTACCAGGTGTTTGCATCAGCTTTTGGTTTTGAAGAGTGATTTTAAATCTACAGTGCTTAGGTGCTTCAATTAGCCAGGACTTCCAAAGTTTTCTATTTGTTAACTTGACTATGCCAATAGTTGTATTTGCCTTGTTAAGCAGGTTATATTAGTTTTTTATCATACCTACATGACTGCAGCAATGGAGAGGCATTAGAACAGAACAACTATTGGTTTTATGGGATAGTAAAAACTAGTTTAACAATATGTTGGTCTTATCCCTTCTAGGGATAAAACAGTTCTATTAATTTGGTCATCTGTAATACCTTCTGTTTCTAGTCACTCTTGGAATTATCAGCCAATTGAACAGAATTATGAAGAAAGCTATAGGAATAATTATGAAATTAAAAATTTGGCCTATTATATTGGCCAAAACCACATACTGTACCTTTTCTTTTTATTGATCCAAGAACACTTGGTCGAATGCAGTTAATTGGACTCTGGCTTCTCCTGCTTAAAAGAAGGCATATGCTGTACTGATATCACCATTAACAAAGGAAGGCTGAAAACATGTAAAGAATCAAAAGACACTCAGAAAGCAAACTACTAAGTAGAAAACACTAAGAAAATAGACATTAAAACAGCTTATCCAAAGCTTGTTTGTTTGTTTTCCCCAAAGGAAGACCTTAACAGGAAAAGCTGCATGCCATTATTTCAAAGCTGGGGCGTTCTGAAAGCTCACACCTAGGCACTGACGAGAGCTCAGCTGACAGGCAGTACTTTGGTGAACTGTTAGGGCCTAGTAAAATTTAATTGTATGCCCACCTCACTCAAAATATCATCCAATGCAACTAAAACCAGTATCAGTAACAAAGCCTGAATCTGTTTGTTTGGGGTATTTCCCAATGAGAAATCAATTCAATTACTTAAGATGTGACTAAGCGCAATATAAAGACTACACTGAGAAGACAGATGCCACTTTCCAAAGTTATGACATGAGGATTTTGACAAATATTTTAAAGCATTGTAAAATCTTAAGTTTACATGAATATACAAAGCTGTATTTGTGATTTGAAATCGACTATGCATGTACCAAATTCTGGAATTTCAGAAGCCTACTGTGAACAAGCGATGCTGATTTCCTACTGCTGATACGACCTGGTACGTACCTTGAAAATCGCCGTGTTGGACTTGGGCTAGGACTCGGAGGTAACCCACTGCTGCTCACCAAACTTTGCAAAGATGGCGAGAAACATTGCTGAGAGTAAAAGCGTTTGTGTTATTTGTTTATAAACACTGTCACACCCGTATGGTAACAACCGATCTTTATCACAGGTAAATAAGCAACCCACTATCCATTTAAGCAACCAGTCAATACGGCTGGGTATACAGAGACACTGCTTTTTGTAACCAAGAAAAAAAATTTTTAAAAATCGGACAGATTCCATTTTCATGCAGAAGACATGCAAGCTGACATGGATGTATTTCACCACAGTCTAGTTAAACAAACTATGGTTCATAAAATAAGAATTATGCCCCTTCCTCTTATTCCAAGAGGAAGGTAAATAAAGAATGAGGTTTATTAACCGTTGAACACTCCACAGAAATGCACATCCACAAGATGTGCAGCTGCTAGCTGGTATCCTCTGGTGTGGTGTTTTAGGGTTTTTTGTTCGTTCTCTAGTTGCTTGTTTGCAGCTGAGGCAGAAAGGAGCAGGCAGCTTATTCTTTTGCTACTAATTTGGTTGAATTTAGTTAGCACTACTCAATATAAAATCATTATTACCAGATTTTGCTCACCTTCCCTATTCCTCTGGTAGGTGAAGGAGCTGGAGAAACTGGGACAAAGTCTACTTGCTTTGGTGATGATGATTTTTCAAAATCATTGTCGCTCTGTAAATTAAATAATTAATCTTATGAGCAAGTACCTTAACATGAAAAGGACTGATTGGTGTGGAACCACGTAAGATTCCAAGGTTATCCTCCATCATATTAATAATTGTTAGGTAGCCATTTAGAGGCTTACGCTCAACAAGAACAACAAAAAAACCCACCCTTAAACATTACTTGGAGAGTATCAGAACATGGAAGAAAATCTGAACAGGTAGACATCCATTGTATTTTCTTTTGACATACCAACCCAAGGAACCCACACATACCCTCAAACAAATGATAATTCTATGCCTTGTTAGTGTGAAAAACTGCTGATCAAAAGCAGCGATACACTAATACCTTAATTGTAGGTGAAACTATAAAAAAAAACCATTGACATGAGACAGTCTCTAGTATTCCGATACTGACAATAGAAACACAAAAGAAAGCATGAATGCGTTACCAGGCTCAAGCTCTCCTCCCATGAGTGGCTCATCTGCATTGCTACTTGCACTTCTCTATAAAAAAGAAAAGAAATGTCTTGTCTGAGGTCCATAGGAGGCTGCATTAATTATTCTAGTTTGCCTTAATGCTTACCTTTCACGTACTGTTTCTCTGTTCATCAAATTCATTCCTTCTTCCTAAAAGAATAGCAGATAAAAAAATTAAAACCAAAAAACTTTGCCACAGCTTATCAGAAAAGCTCGTTTCATTTCACTTTGGTATGTGGAAAATTTAATTCAGCTCGGTTAAGCAACAATAACCTTAAGCTCTCACTACATGGAAAGGAGTGAGGGGGACAGGATGGGAAAGAGATGTAGCAGGAGACACCCATCACATAAGAAGTGTTTACTGAATTTGGCTATTTCTCAAACAGCTGTTTTATTTTCATTACAATCGAAGAGGTAGTTACAAAACTGAACAATGATAATACGAACTAAAAATTCTTCACATGCTACAGTATCATCATGAATCTTGCATAATAATATTGTACAAAGTGGATTTTTAATCTATGGACTAGTAACTGACTAGATAGACACTTGTCAGCATTTCACTGCAATACAGTGCACTGTACACAATGAATTTGGGATTTCATGGGTTTTTTCCTAAGACATCCATAAATTATTATTAAAATGGATCAAAGATGCAAACATTGAGTCAATTTAGTACTTCAACTTGATGTTAATCTCCTCATAGGTAGACTGCATTCCCTAAAACTAACCAAATGCTATCAAGTCTGTTCAAGTGAATGAATAGCTTCCCTAATTCAGTCCCGTTCAAGAACACAAGTTCAAATAAACATCTTTACAATCTTCATCATATGCAGAAAGAGCCTTACTAACATAGTTCAGCTGTGTGTTTATTTGCTAAGATTTGAAAGAGATCAGAAATAAATCACAGAGGTTCCCATCCGTTCTGGTAAGTACGCAGGACATGGCATTTCAGCTCGTGAATTTAATGACCTAGCACAAATTAAGAAATGTAATTGTTCACTTTAATAAATGTATGGAACACTTATGAATATTTTCAGAAAGTATTTTCAAGATCATTGAATTAAACTTTACTTCATATAATATAGCCACAGAGCCACTGTAGTTCATCCCCTTGCTCTCACCACATTTACTTGTTAATCCTAAACTTTTTTGTATTGATAAAAATTGCTCTACAAATGACTTGAGTGCTTCAGAGGCTCTTTAAGCCAGCAAATTATTTACATAATGAAAGCAAGCAGTTATTTTCCTCAGGAATACTATACATGCACCTTAAATATCTGAGGTGGGAAGCAGAAGTGCCTTCCATCACTTCAGATGTCACACCCCAAAAAAGTTATTTGAAGCATTAAATTGTTGTTTTTTTATTTTCACCTTAAAAATCAAGCCTATCCATTGAAACCTAGCAATCTAAAAAAAAATATTTTAAAAAATTAAAGAAAATCAAGCATCTCCAAGCCAATTTTATAAATATTCTACTGTCAAAAAGTTGACATCTAAAATGGAGGAGCCACAAGTGTTTGAGGTTGTTGATTTTGAATCCGGAGTCTTCAGACTGTGGTCTGTGTCTGGTAACAGAGCTATTTAAGCCTCCTCAGATATTTGCCACCCCACCCCCCCGCAAGTGTTTGCTCTTGCACCCTTCCCCCTCTGCTCATGCTGTGACAGCACAAGTACAGTGATCTGGATAAGAAAATTACACAGATGAAAAATAGCCCAGCCAGAAGAGGCCAAAGTATTTTTTGCCCAGAGTGCTTCCTTATCCAGTTCATTTTCTGGCTGCACAAAAGCCTTGTGCCAACATAAGTTAAGGAACACTTTGTTATTGGCCCTGAATATTTATGCTGGCACTGCCACCAAAACCTCAGTGAAACTTTACCCTAAGGGTTTACATTAAAGGTTTCCTTTATGAAACATCCATTTTAAGATTTCTCTTTCTGCCCAAATCTTCTCGCTGCAAGATGCCTTCTACTTTTTGAAATCCAGAATTCTGCAGACAAGGTGCAGCCTTCACTTTTAAAAACACTTTGAAGTGACACACTGCAGCAGACTGTACTACAAAGAAAAATCTATAGCCGTTTGAAGGACATTACGCATTAACCACAAAAACCCCAACTACCTATAAAAAAATATAAAATAAAAAAAAATTAGAACATGTGCTTACCTGTTTGATTTGATGAAGACGGCTGCTAGGAATACGGATAGGAGATGATGGCACAAACTGCAAATCAAAGCCACATACATTTGAAACACACTTAGAAACTACAGAAGGAAGGTGCTGAACTGTTAGCAGTCACTCTATAGCGCCATTTCCCCCAAAGAAATTAAATTTAAAAAAATTAACACCCCCCCCAATAATTTATAGCATTCTCAGTATATATAAAGCCACATGCAAGAACATGGCAAGAAGTATTTCCATATTATGCTGCTTTGTATGCTCCCAGATGCTAATTGCTATCAGCCCTGCTTTCACTTCATTTCCAGACCATTCATAGCCCTCTCTGCAGAACGAAGCTGCTTTTAACTAGCACACTGCCATGCTTAATATGTATGGTTGCATAAATATTTCATTTAAGGGATCTAGAAGGTCCCCCAATAGATCCTTTAAAAACACAAAGCCAAAGCAACACATCGTGCAGAAGGTTGCCGATTGTTGTCTGCCTACAAACGAGTACTGGGATGGGTGAAAAAAAGCAGCTATTAGAAGGCTAACAAAGAGTTAAATACCTTCCCTTACAGTTTCTCCAGAGCTTCCCCAATTTGGGTGAAATTGGAGATGATGTCTTCTGTTAATTTTTGTGTGTTTTGCATCCAAACCAGGTAATTAAAAGTGATTTTCTTCTCAAAATACTATTTGCTTTCATATGTTTCCCACCCATCAAATGTTCCCATCCCTCAAATTGGCTTTTGTCATAACCCACTCAGGGATCAAAAGTTCAAAGCTAAAGCTTTGAATAGAGGTTTAACTTCTCTGTAAGCTGACAACCCCTCCAAAAAACAAGGTGTCTTTTTAAAATGGATGTGTGTTCAGCAAGCGAAGTTTGTGTTATTCCTAAGTGTATATATATTTTATGCATTATGAGGCTTCATCAGCTTCATAAAACATCATTAGAGCTCTTCATTACACTGAAGTTGGAGAACTAACAAACATGGAGTTAATCATTTGCTGAACCATCTTCTCTTCAGTGTCATGGAGAATACAAAGATTTTGCTGTATTACATGAAAGGTTATGGTAAGTTATCACAGACTATTAATGCTTCATATATCCAGAATCCTCCCTCTAAAAGAGCAAATAGAGACATCACACTCTTATTATCACAAAAAAAAAAAAAATCAGACTCTCAGACTCACATGAAGAATGGCTCATATTTATGCCAGAATTTACTCATCATAATATAGACTACTAAAGTCTAACAGCTATAATGTCCTGATTTCCTACTTCTTAAGTCCAATTTAGGTCAGTTTTACTATTATACCAGGCTCCCAAAAATCCTGTGGACCTAATAAAAATTCCTCCAAGCTGTACCAGCCAATGCAGACCTTGAGTTGACCTTGATTCTCACACAGAGAAAAGGGTCTGGACAATAGTACATTCCTGCCTATTCACCCTGTCACTCCACAGCAGAAATGCATTTGTTCCACTCATTATATTCTAATTTTATGACTGTGATCCACATACTTTAAGGTTTGAAATTAATGGAATATATACTAAACCAGTGGCTCGCAGTGCAAAATAAAAATTATAAAACACATTTGTGCATTCCTCTGCAGGATCTAATGCACTAACTAAACCCACTAACTCTGAAGATCCCACATCTCGTCTCCAACAAGTCATCATCCTTCCTTTGTAAGTGCTTAAAACTCACTTTGACTCTACTCATAGTCCTTTGATTTAATTCTTGTGAAAAGAAACCTCCTTTTCCCCTGTTTGTAGTCCTTTTATTTAGTTCTTGTGAAAAGAAATCTTGGCCACTTTTAAAGGACACTTGGTAAGGCAGACTGAACGAACCCATTTGTTAAAATTCTGCTACTCAAATTCCCAATGTTTTAAGAGAACACAAAGTTTAATAAAAAACTTTACAAACTATTATAGACTATCTCATGGAAGAGAAACACCTTCCCCTCTCCCCCAGTATGTCAGATAAGCTTTTCCACTGCAGGTAAAGTTTCAGAAGGGCCAGTCTGACAGGCAGCACAGCCAAAGTAAGCAGCCACCTGCCCCGCGCCTCTGCCCTTCCACTGCTGTCCCTGCAGTGCCCTCTGTCTTCTGCCAACACAAGCAGTGGTGAGGCCTCACAGTGCACCCTAACAGGGAGCCCACTGAGCTTCAAAAAATAAATCAATCAACTATTGCTGAAATAGTACCTAAACATCTAACCAGGGACTGAAATGCTTTGCTTAAACAACAAAACAGAAAGCCCAACCACATAAACAGAGCAAAAACCACCACAACATTACTCACTAGATGCCACTGATATCTTCTGGAGGGAAATGAACAGCGAATACTGAGCCTACTTGACCCTTCTTTGGCAATTACACATAGTGCCAGAAAACTGCCGATTAAGAGCCAGCCAAAATGGCATAGCTGCCTCAGTAGTCAATAAAAGAGTTAGAGTCTGAGACTTGGAGAAGCTACTCAAAAAAGAAAATAATTTAGAATTTATCTAAGCAATTGGGACAATGATGACAGCCCTGAAGATGGAGCTACATAGAGTCTGAGCCTCTGGAGCAGAGCATTTTAGTAATTCCCATTGCTCCCATGGCAGCAAACACAACACAGATTAGACAAATACTAACTAATCAATTTTTTTCACAATGTTTAACAAAACAAAATTTTAGGTGTACTTATAATGCTGAATTAACAAAGTTTCTGTCACTTACTGAATCTTTTCACCCTCTTTATTACAGTCTACACTGCAATAGAACTTGGATTGCTTTTCCTAAATACAAAACCACGGTTTTTGAAGTACACTTTTATCACCTACTTGTTGTAAAATTTAATTTACCGAAGCAGATGTCATCTAGCTCTGTAGACTATCTCTAACATCATAAAAACACACTTATTTCTTTGCTATAGCAAGAAAACCAGGTGAGGTTGCTTAGGGTCCTTAATACTGAAAGTTTAATTATTTTCACAAAATCGTTCATCTATGGATGATCCTCGTTTAAGACTTCAGAAGGATGAGATAATCTCTAAGCTCGTTTCCAATTCCATCCGCCCTGCCATCTTCAACAGAACCACGAACCAGACCATACTACAAAGACATTTCAGAGTGGACAGGGCACTGATCTAGCAGTCAATGTAGCACTTGATTTTTAGCATAAGCAAAATGTATTCTGTCAGCACCTGGTCAGCTGAGAGCGAAAAAGAAAGTTAAATTTTTGATAACATTAGAGTGAGGTGGAGTGTTAAGAACATCACCCCGGTCCCATCCAGAAGACTGGACTAGGGGCAGCCAGAAGAGCAAGCCCGTCATGGAACTAGCTCCTGCTTCCCAGCAATTGCAGGGCAATGCATCCTAAATTAGCATCTTTTTTGCCCAACAATTGAGGATCTTCAAGATGTAAACACAATAAACTGAGCTTTCACCTTGTTTGTTTTTCCTTAAGGCTGACCATAAGCACAAACAAATTTACCCTAAACTGCCACCCTAAAAACAGCTATGAAAAAAGAGACCATTACTTCAAGAAATCTTTACCAGGATACATTCTATCAGGTTTTATATCCTGGCAGGAGAAAGGCTTTTCCAACTATCTTCCTAGACTTTTAAATAAGTATCCCAGACACAGATGAAGCAGTTGCCTGTCCAGATTTTAAGACAGAATTTTAGCTAAGGGGTGGGCATCAGTCAAGAAAATAGGAGAGCAGTAGTCTTCAACCATTAACATGGAGCTAATAAATTATTTCTGAAGCATCTTCAAAAGGTAACTAAGAAAAAAATGAGTAGTTGCTGTTTATATTACAGGAGCTGTTTCCCATACTTTAAAGAAAATTGAGACCCCATCCCACTCCCAACATAGCTTAATATTTCCAAAACATTAACAATCAACTGAATGCAGCTGGATGTTTTCTTGTGTCTGCCTGTTTCTTAAGGCTGTCTTAGGGGAAAAGTTACATTTCTGGATATACATGGAAGTCTGACCAAAAATTCCTTTTCGTTAGAGGAAATAACCACCTCATATACCCTGACCCTTTAAGGATTAGCGAACCATGCTGTGTGATCCCGTGCAGGTGTTCTGTATCTGTCAAAATCACACTCTTCTATCACAATTTGTATGATACTAAAACACAAGACATGCACAAGATAATAAAACACAAGGTAATTTCTCTGGGTTTAAGCATCATGGGTTTAGCTTAACATTTTAAAAATCCGGATTTAGTGAGCTGTAATAACAGAAGTCTGACAAAAGTTGAAATCACGAACAAGCATCTCTAAGAGACACGGAATCATTCATTCTGGAAATCTCAAGGTTTATGTTCTATCAGCCAGTTCTATCTTGTTATACCGGTTGTTGATAACAACAGCCTACTCTGTCATTACTATATAAAAGAATTTAAGATCAGAGCATCACTGCCCCTTTGTTTTTAAACATCAGAAATGATTAACACATCAGTTACTGATCAACAATGCATCTATGTAATTAGTTTTCCTTGCCAACTACCTTTCTTACTCTATCTTAGAACATCTGCTTGCATTTTATAAACAAAGTTATGGTCACAATGAAATATAAGTACTCTCCAAAGCCAAAGGGTTCTATAAATAACATTTCACTATAGCTATGGTATATTAATGTCACAGTCTAGAGCCTTGTTTCTGAAAACATGAGGTATTAGTTTCACAGACTGCAATCTCATTTTCTTCTTTAATCCTGTTTGCGCACTTCTGCTTGGGACTTCATGTGGTTGGGCTAATAGTTTTCTTACCAGACTATGACGATTCATAACTGTGGTGCTGTTCCTGCGGGTTCGCAGAACGTTAGCCTGGAACACCTGTGAATTATCACTGAGAAAAGAAACACTTGTCAAACGCAAAAGCCATTTCCTTCCTATCAAAAAGTACCTCAACATAAACTCAGTTTCAAATGCTGTGACAGCTGTCATTGCAAGACAAAGCACTCAAGAGACAGGTATGGAAGAACCCTTTTAGCTTGTTGGCAGAGAGTAGAAACCAAATTGTTCTTCCCCCAAGTCCCAGCTACTTCAACTAATGACTTTAATCATATTGAGTCTTCAGAATAACTGAAAAATTATTAAGACTTATTTCTATGGGAATTTATTATGTTTGGAATGGCTGCAGCTTGCATATTGCCATCCAACAGAACAAATTTATAAACGACACATAACCAGTAATTGAAACCACCTTCAATGCCATAGATAAGATACTGTATTTTTAAATTCTATTTTGATAAATCTTTTCACTCTGAACATTTAGTAAGTTCTGCACTTTTTTCCAGGGGAGGTTAAATTAAACAGTAAAACCATTTTTTAAAGCCCTGAGACTTTTGACTACAGTCACACTTCTAACTAGGAAGCAGCGCATCCATTTAAATAACACAGAATTACTTATTCGATATAAAATGAACTCCTTTCTCAAGGCAACTTTAATTCTACTGATTCCTAAATCAAGTTTCCCTGGTCATCACTAGCATTATCAACATCCATTGATCAGCACTTAATGACTGCAACTGCAGAAATTAAATAAATTTCACAGTCACTAGAATAAAAATTGAGCCACAATTCTACAATCCCCGTGCCTAAAAATCACTGAGGAACTGCACAGGCAAACAGATCCAAATGTAAGACTGTAATTAGACCCAAATTACAAGAAGAAGGTCTTTTTCTTTCAGTTGCTAACTTGAGATGAACAAAAGCGCTACACAAATACAATTTCTTAAAACCAATCTGACCAATAGTATTACCTTGTTCTAAAGACTGATAATCATAATGCACTTTCAAGACACATCACATGTCAGAATCTTCCAGGTTAAAATGCACCAGTTAGACATGTAAGTTTTAGATAGCTTTTATCTAGCTGGAAATAAAAAGTAAACAAAGTTTATGCTGTGAAATAAAAGCCAATAGCAATTGGCATAAGCACAGTGCTTTTTGCCAAGAAGAATGCATTGACTCTCTTTCCCCAAAACATCACGTACAAATGACAAGAAATCATTCACAATTTTCCAAGAGGATTCACTCTGATTACACCCACACAAGATCAAACAGTTGCCATTTGGTAGGAGGTGGAACAGGAGAAATTTAACGGATCCATCATGTGATGTTTAGAGATGAGATTTACTGGATGAGGCCAACAGCTACAACTTCTTTTTAGCGTAAGAGGTTGGTATACAAACACAACACAAACAGACATGCTGAAATCTGGGGTCTGAATGGAGAAAACAGGCTGGAATGATTCTGTAACATTACCATAGACTGAGTCCAACATTCAGAGCTAACTAGAAGAGAGAGAGGAAAAATAAAAAACCAAAAACCCTACAATATCCTTACCTTTAATCTCCTTTGCAAAAACACCAGAGCTGGTTAGATCTCAGATTTACCTTTCACAAAAACTACTTACAGTTCTCATTAAAAATAAATTCTATTCAGCATGAAAACAGGAGTCAAAAGATCTGCAAAAGCTAACTTCTATGATCTAAAATATGCCACTTTAAAATGTTATCTGGGTCTATGGTAACTCATTCTCCAAGCTCTTTACTAAATCTGTTAATGAAGAAGTAAAAACAGGAGGCAGAGTAGAAAGAGCAGCTGTTCAAGAGCAAAAGCTTTTGTTTCAGTTTACCCAATAAAGCCATTCTGGGAAAAAATGAAGTTTCTTGCCAAGAGCTGCAATCTTGCAAAAACAGTATTCTGCTGACAAATTCCTAACAGGCAAACCACCGCAACCACCTCAAAATTAGTTCAGTGGCATTTCAGTTTAATTTGTATGAACACCTAACGTATAGTGTACAAACACTTTCAAAGCAAGGGCTCAGGCTTACCCTTCATCTGCTCAATCCTGCATTAAACAATTCGTTTACAGCATGGTTATGGGATGCTTGCTTTCTTCTTCACAGAGGCAAGGGTCTCGCAGTTTGTAAGAAACAACTTACAAAAGACTGATATTAGGAAAACATCTAGTCTCAGTTAATTAATTTGTTTACCTGCTCAGACATCTCCCTGAGGAACAACTGTGCCATCCACAATACTTCTATACTGCATGGAAATGTAAGCTGATAGTTGTTTCATTGTGATTATGTGAAAGAATCACAATTATGTTTACTTAGAATTAAATCATGACAGAATAGGCAAGAATTAGTATTTCCTCTGAACTGTAATGTACTGTTAACCATTTTGGTACAAAAGCTTTATGAGAGTTGTTCATCACTTGATATCTAGTTCCTTACAGAAATATGAAATTTAAGAAAAAAAAAACAACCACCAAATACTTATGTATTATACTATGTTTTATGAAGTTTACTGTCAATGTGCTCTCCCAAACTGCAGATACGTGGACCACCTTGAAGTTAGATGGTAGCCACACCACCTAGCAGATGGGGGCATCTTCCAACTTCACAACAGCCCAGAGGCATCAAGAAATAGTACTCTGAGCTATAAACTCAAGGCCATGCATATCAGAGAGCTTTCCTCATAGCCCTTTTACTGGGACTGCCACTCTCCTTGCCCAGCCAGATGGAGAGACCTGGAACAGGTGGCAAATATCCAGCCCCTCTTGAAAATTCCACCTGCCACAGGCTGATGGCAATATCCAAGCAAACCTGCCTGCGCAACGTCTTGTGTTTCCCCCAGTATAACATACTAACAAAGTTAGTATCAACCTGGACTTCTGACACATAGTTTCACACTGCATGTAAAACTTTTGTATCTTCCAGGGTCCCACCCAATGAATTCCCCAGCCTGTTCTGAAATCATTTACTGTTGCAGTCATACACAGTGCAGAGGGGGTTTTTTGGTCAAACTTGAACCATTACAGAAATCGCAGAGAATACTACTTTATCTATAATAAGGCCACGACACAGAACAGACCTAGATGAAAACAAACGAAGTGTTTTAATAAAGCTGCAGAGCGTCTACCCAGGCTTTTTTTCACCCCTCTGTCCTTAGAGGGTAGCTTGCCTAAATCTCTCCCCGCCTGGGACACCGGTGAGGAACCCGCCTTTCCTCAGAAGCCCAAGGAGCCCCAAAACATCGTCGCCACTTTGCGCAGCGGGACGGGCAGAGAGGAGCGCAGCTCCCAGCCCGGCCTGGATGAACACACCAGAGCGGCCGCAGACGTCCCTCCCGACACAGCGGCAGCCAAACACCCCGTCCCGGCAGCCTGACCCGGGATGTGCCCCGCTGCCGACGGGGCTCCGGGACCCGCTGCCGACGCGGGAGGGCCGGGCCGCGCCGCGCTCACCTAAGCCCGTGGATGAGGGGGGCGCTGTTCGATCTCCTCAGGCCGCTCCCGTCGCTCGGGGCCGCGGCGCTCCCCGGCGGCAGCTCCAGGTCCAGCTCCATTTTCTCCTGAGACATCGCGGCAGCGGCTCCGGCTCCGACTCCTCCCGCTCCGCCGCGACGCCCATTCACTGACGGCGGCCGCAGCGGCTCCTCATGCTGCCGCGGCCCCTGGTCAGGCGCGGCGCGGCCCGGCTCGGCCGCCCCTACAGGCCCCGCGGGCGGCGCCGCAGGCAGAGTCCGGGAGCGCGCCGGACCCGGCGAGGGGGGCGGCCCCAGCAGCGCCCCATGCTGAGGGTAGCCCGTTCCCCCACCCGCTGTCGCTGACGGACGAGCTGTTTTCACTGGTGCCGCCCGGGAAGGAGCGCCTCGGGCCGGCCTCCCCCCTCACCCGCTGCCGCACAGCGCGCGTGCGTCGCAGCGAGCCCCCGTACGGCGGGCCCGAGCCGGTGGGCCCGAGGCGGCAGAGCGCATGCGCAGAGCGTCCCCGCGGCGGCCGGGGCTAGCGACGGGGCGGTCCGGGTCCCCGGCTCTCTTTGCCGCCGGGCTTGCTGTCAGCCAGGTTTGTGGAGAGGTGCGGTCGTGGTGCTGCTGTTCCCGCCGAGCCCCTCAGGCGAGGACAACAAAAAATCACAGGGAGGCTTGAGACGGGATGGAAAGGCACCGCCGCTGAGGTGAGGAGACCGAGGACTGCCCGCGGTGGGGGGGGTTGCCCTCAGAGCCGGGGCTCCCCTGTGCCTGGAGCGTACAGCCGCAGCTCCGAGCGGTGAGACAGCTGAGAAATTCCATTGCCCCCTCCACGGGGTTGCCTGGCCCGGCTGCTGCGTGTGGCGAGCCCGAGCCGGCGGCTTGGCCCGTATCTCCCGCTGAGCGGAGCTCGACTCCGAGGCACAGCTCAGCTCATGGTAGAGCTCGGCTCCGAGGCACGGGTACTCAGTGCTGTAGGAGATATCTCTACCCTTATTTTTCTATGCCGTAGCAGTTTCTGTCAAACCTAATCTAAACGCTTGTGTGGAGAGCAGATCTGCCCTGGTGCACTTACTGTCTTAGATGTCACTGTCGATACTTACCTGTCACCATATGCCCATCCATCAAACTGCAGTTAAATCATTTTGTCTAACTGCAGCTAGGTACTGACAACTCAGATGTACATGTTTTAGGTGTCTAAAGCATGTTCGTTAGTACTCTCCTGCTAAGTGCTACAATGCTGACCTTTAAATTTCGAAAACTAAGCATCTGCGTTAGTACCTAACCATTGTCACTTCTCACAAACACAGCTGAGGGTTCTTTGCAGGCCGAGACATCTCTTCCTCAGCTTATATTCCAGGTGAGATTTTTGGGCAGTCTTTAAGAACAAAAATAACCAGCAAAGAAAGGCAGATTATAGATAACCAAATCATTTTATTTAATGGGTCACATGCTTGCTAATTTATTTAAGGCAGATGACATTTTGTAGCTGAGTTTATTTGACCCATGGTGATATTTCCCTGATACTATGAAGTATCTCCCACACTGTTGCCCACACCATAACTTCATGCCCACCAGTCCCTCAATATCGCTGTACCCACCTATCTCATTCTCCCAGTCTCCATTTCCCCACTTTGAAGCTCCATCCTTCACCTGTATCCTCCCAAGGCTCTGTTTAACACATTCTCTCCTTTCTCAGTCCCTGTTGCCATGGTCATCTGTGCTGTTCCTCTAACTCAGCACTTTGTCTTTTCCTCATTTCCATCCTTCATCTCATTCTGTTCCACAGCACAACTCTCCCACAGCCACATCCCTCATTCTCTGCCTCGTTACCCTCCTCGGGCCTTTCAGGATCACCTTGACAGCCCCCACTTTCTCTTGTATATATATGTATATATATCCCCATGAAGGTTCTCCTGGCTGTATAAGCTCTGAGTGGGCAGTAGGTTGGTGTGTTGGTGCCTGGCACTGGAAAATTTGAGCACGTGAAGCAGATGTTTTTGAGCTCTCAGCCACACTTTAGATATTGTTGACTTTTTCCTTAACGGTTGTGAGAAACGAGCAAAAAAACTTCGCACAAAGAGGGTTAGGCCAGACTTCACAGTGAAGCACTTAATTTTATTACGTTCTTGCAAGACCGGATGTCTAACAAGTAGGCATACCTGGTCAGAGAAATACATGAATTTTTATACCCTATTCCCGGCCGCAAAATCCCTCCTCTGTTTCCCCATTGGCTGGGTACTCCAAAGTTTACAGACTAACCCGACACGCCTTCTACATGTTATAGTACATACCAGTTCATACATCGCATGTCTCATTACCGCAAACTTATGCCTCCCCTGGGAGGAGAAGTTAATATTCAATACCCTATTAAGCAAGCGCAGTACAGCTTCGAAAAGACCCCTCTCTAACTCGAGCAACCTGGGCTGACAGCAGGTTCTTATCATATACAAACAACATCCTTTGTCTCACACTCCTACCCTACAAGACAACCTCCTGTTTACCTTATCAGGTTCTTATCATGCAAGAGCAACATCCTCTGTCTCACACAGTATCCTGGTACTCAGCATTTGAAGCTTTTTGCTGTCTGTAGTGGGAAGAACATAATATAATAACTCCACAATAATAATAAATAGTCAAATCCACATCATTTGGTGATGGAGTTAGATTTTGCAGGTGGCTTTTGTGTGAGCAGAGCCAACATATGTGTGAGTAGATTTACGATCAGTTTTGCTAGATACTGTCACCTGAATTGCCTTTGGGCGCTCTCCAGCTGTCGTAGGAAATGCTTGTGGTGCAGCACCAGGCCAGGAGAGCGATGCCGGTTCCGTGTCAAAGCTCAGAAGTGCCCTGCTGCTGTTAGTGAATAGTGTTGGCGAGAGGTGATTAATAGCCTTTTCTTTCTGCAGCAACAGATCTTAAATTTCCAGCAACTGATCATAATGATGAGAAATCAAGCAAAGTTTCAAGTTATTTACCTTGTTTATCTTTGGAGGAGATGGCAGTTCTGTATCATCACACAGGAGTCATTACCAGCTACGATACATCACAGTGTAAAGCAGTGGCACATAGAGCTGTGCTCCCGCTTAAGAAAGTTAAGTGATGAAAAGACCTAACATTTCTATCTTAACTGCTTTTGTACCTAGCGCTCTGGAAAAAGGATTGCCATTTCCCAGGAGAAAATGAAAACCATTTTTGATGTGGTGCTAGTAAAGACCCTGAAGACCCCCTGCGTGTAAGACACAACTGTGTATATTGCAACTGTTGCTATAGAAAAATACTACAAAATGCAAATCAGTCAGCACAAACTTAGATACTGTGATCACCTGGAATGGAATAGTAAAGCCCAGTCCAATATCTACATACAGCCAAGAATGAGAATCACAAGTCTTGTAACGGACTTTGTGCCAGGTTTCTGGAAGCGGTGCAGAGGGTGGTGTTCTGATTGCTCATTAAAAACACACTGCATTCTGCAGCAGCAGAACAAAGCTGGGGAGAGCACTGGAAAAGGCCGCGTGATTTCAGTTGAAGGAGAGAGGCTAACCCTGAACACTGCTACCGCTCCTCCTGCCAGGGCAGGGCACAAGCCTAGCCCGGGATTGACCCGGTTACGAACACACGGAAGCTCACGGCGGACTCGAACCCGCAGACCCTCCCAGCCAGCTCCCCGCACGCCACGCCCCACCGGACGCGGCTCGGCGCCCATGTAACGTCACAATCACTCGCTCCGCCCCGTCATCCGTCACACTCGCGACTCCTCACGCAGCCGAAGCTGGGCCTGCGGCCAGTGTCGTGGGCATGCGCAGTGGCGAGATGAAGGTGCGGAGCGCATGCGCGGTGAGAGGCGGGCAGCTCTGCCACCGCCCCGTTTTCCGCGCACGCGCGCTGTGCGGCGGCGGGTACGGGGGTGGCCGTCCCGAGGCGCTTGCTCCCGGGTGGCGGCGGCAGCGGCAGAGGCAGAAGCAGCAGCGGCAGAAGCAGCAGCAGCGGGAGCAGCTCGTCCGTCAGCGACAGCGGGTGGGGGAACGGGCCGCCCCTCGGGCCGTCTCCAGCATGGGGCGCTGCTGGGGCCGCCCCCCTCGCCGGGTCCGGCGCGCCCCCGGACTCTGCCTGCGGCGCCGCCCGCGGGGCCTGTAGGGGCGGCCGAGCCGGGCCGCGCCGCGCCTGACCAGGGGCCGCGGCAGCATGAGGAGCCGCTGCGGCCGCCGTCAGTGAATGGGCGTCGCGGCGGAGCGGGAGGAGTCGGAGCCGGAGCCGCTGCCGCGATGTCTCAGGAGAAAATGGAGCTGGACCTGGAGCTGCCGCCGGGGAGCGCCGCGGCCCCGAGCGACGGGAGCGGCCTGAGGAGATCGAACAGCGCCCCCCTCATCCACGGGCTTAGGTGAGCGCGGCGCGGCCCGGTCCGGCCCGCGGCGTCATCGGCAGCGGGGCGCACTTCGGGTCAGGCCCTGCCGCCGCCGCAGCCATCCCGGGCCCCTTGCGCTCTCGGAGCCTGCCGAGCTCCGCTTCTGGCCGCACTTCGTGCAGACCCCCAGCTCCCCCTGCGCCCTGGCTGGTGCGTGGTGGAGGCCTCTGAAACGTGTCACTTGTTTCTGAGAATGCTCGACTTAAGACGGCGAGTTGTTCTCGTACCTGCAGAACCGTGGTGTGCGGATCTCCGCAGGCTGCAGGAGGAAAGTGCTTGCTGGGCTCCTTCGGTTAAAGTGAAATAAAATGGATGTTTTCAGTGCGCTGGAGACTGGAGTGGGTGTCTAGCACTATGTGGTTTTAAGTAAAGGACACCTTAGAACGTTGTTCACAAAACTCTTCTTTTCCCTCCAGTGACAACTCACAGATTTTTCAGCCTTACGTGTTGCGAACTCGCAGGAACAGCACAACAGTTATGAGCCGTCACAGTATGGTAAGGAATCTTAGGCATGTTTTATTTACACCTAACAAGAAATAATTGGGCTGGAGAAATGAAGTTAAACTTGATTTGTATTTGCACTAAGCATCCTAGCAAGCTTCCAGGCTGCAGAATCTGCATAAAAATTTCACCTGGAACTGCAACCTGCAATGAAAATATGCTGGTGTATTAACTATATGTACCCAAGAAGACAACAGTAGCTGGAGCTATGTGTGATTCCCAGTATTATTAATTTGGACCCGACAGTGGGTTGGAAGAGAAAACTTATGTCACAATTAAAAGTCTTGAAAGGGTGTTTTAACTTTTAAAAATGGAAGACAGAGTCCCAAGTCTTTCTTGACCTGTTTGTTTGACATGGCCACACTTTTTTTGCAAAGGCTGAACACTGGACATCAGAAAATCGTTTAAAGAAGAGTGATTTATTTGCTGGGTGACTTTCTGCCCTCTTACGTGAGTCTGGTACTGTACTGACTGATACCAGACTGTTTAACTTTTCAAAGGTGTTGCATTTCTAGTTTTTCACCTTTTCCATGTCAACTTTGTCATCTATATGCTCTTTTCCATTAAAATTTTTATTTCTCATCTGAGAGTAATGAAGATTAAAGTATTGCTTTTCTCAAAACCTGCACAACTTCAAGTCTTGAAATAGGTTTCTTCTTTGTCTTCGTTTCTGTTCAGAAAAAGTGAGATGGAATTCAAAATACTCTATTATGACCAAAATTTTGGAACTCAAATTAGCAGGTCTTACAGTACACACATGGGCATCCTGAGTGGGAGCTGTTGGCCTATTTGTATGTGATGGCGGCCAAAATTCCAGAGGAATTAGATGCATAAAATTGTATGAATTGAAAAATTGCAGAAGTAAAGATTATGAGAGTGTTATTCAAAACTGAGCTGGAACGAGACTTCTCCTTTGTAACAACCGATTGAGTAAGTTAGTGCAGATTTAGTGCAGGAGAGTGTCGTCTTGCCCTAGGCAGGAGAGAATTGTACAGTGCTTGTAGTTTCATTGATAATATCTCACTTCTCTAAACGGCAGCTATTGCTAGTGGTGTATTTGAGATACTAAGCAGTATCCGCTTGCAAGTCTGAGATCTGCGCCACATGCTGAGTGATAGAATGACTTTCTAAGTGGTAAAACAAGTCTTTTCTCTTGAAGGTCAGTGTTTTCTTTTTGCAGCATTAAGTCATCCACATGTAGTTGCACAGCTCATTTTTAGTTCCTTAAGAATGCAGGTGATGGTAAATAGGATGAGTGGAAGCTCTTGATGTGTGATTTAATCATCGTGGCTGTCACTTTTTTTTTCAGTTGTTGTCCTCATCTCCTATTCGTATTCCTAGCAGCCGACTTCATCAGATCAGAAGGGTAAGTGTCGTTTTTATCTGTATATTTAGTAACAGAATGAAAAGTATTATATAATGTTGAAGTAATTACATAATAGGAGTTTCTTTCCTATTGAGTTTTTCAAGTACTAGAGGAAACAGAATCTGTTTTAAGACTTAATTTCCACAAGGAAGCGTCCTTGCAAGGCTTATTACTGTCGTGTTTAAACTACCTTGTATTTTGAAATCTTGTTTCTTTCAAGAGGAAACAGTGAGCTGGGCTGACAGCAGTCTGTTCTTTCTGGAGCAGCCTTGCTGTTCATATTTCGGTTCTAACGGCAAATTATTCAATCGCAAGTGTTATTCCAAGTACATGTGGTGAATAAAATGTTATGGGAAAACTTAAGACATTTATCTCCTGCAGGAGGAAGGAGTGGATTTAATGAATAGAGAAACAGCGCATGAAAGGTGAGTGTTATTGAAACAAGGTGATAAAGTGGCCAGAGTTATCCTCTTTGTAGCTACTGATGGAATTTTTTGTATTCTAGGGAAGTGCAAACAGCAATGCAGATAAGCCATTCATGGGAGGAAAGCTTGAGCCTGGTAATCTCTTTATAGCTGTTTCCTATTTAATTCTGCTTTTACACTCAACTGAGGAGTTTAAGGGAAAGAGAGGAATTAACCGTGGAAATAATTTAATAAGAACTTAAGTTCATCTGCTTTAGCTATCTTGTGCATTTGGCCCAATGACTTCCCATTAGAAGGTTGTGCCTTGGATTCTAAGGTAATGTCCTGTGCCAGTGTTAAGTCTGACACCTTGTATTTACAGAGTGACAATGACTTGGACAAGTCTGAGAAATCTTCTTCCCCAAAGAGAATAGATTTCATTCCAGTTTCGCCTGCACCTTCACCTACAAGAGGAATAGGAAAGGTAGGACAAGTGAAATACCAAACTGAGGAATGTTTTAGAATTTTAGACCAAAGTGAGCTGTGAAGATGTGCGTAATGTCACAAATTGTTTGATAGTTTAAAAAAAACCCAACCAACACACAACCAAACAACAACCAAAACGAACTCAACGCAAACACACTTTTTACTGGTTTCGAAGAATCAGTTGCTCACCATCTTAGAGCCTGCAGAGATCGAGCAGTGCACCAGTTCTGTCTCACCAAGTGTTCTCTGTTGTACTGTTTGTGCGATGTTTGGATGGGTTACAGTTCTGGTATGAGGGAAGCTGGATTGATGCAGTATTGATGCATGCAGCAGCCACATACCAGTGCTGGGTAATTGTGTTCCTAGCGTAACACTGATGCTGGTGGCTGGCCTTGTACCTTTGGAATCATAACTGTAAAGCAGCAGTAGGTAACTTGACAGAAATGTTTTTGTGCTTAGCTATGGGCATTCATGGACTAAGCTCAGATTAGCTGCAAGACCACAGAGCTAAATACTTTATTCCTCTCTGGAATATTGTGTTAAATTTTCAGGGCAGGTGTATTTTGAGTAAACTCAACTTGTTTGTTTAACAAGCCCTTTGACAGAAATAAGTCCCCAGTACTGTACTGCTGCTTCTAAATGTAACAGGACAATAGAAACATCTGTCTTTAGAAAATGGTGTCTATTTCCAGTTCAGATTTCTTGTGGGTTTGAATTTTAGGTTAATCTGAACAGTATTGCATTAGCCAGTATATTTTTGCAGGTTAAGTTTTAATGCTTCTAAGATTGTGTTTGATCATCTCTGCTTTATTCTGTTACTAGCTTTTCTTTAGCTGGGGATGTTTTGTTTGGAGGGTGGAGTGAAAGACCTGAGTATTAAAAAGGAAATTCTGAGGCATCTTACTGTGACCTTTTCCGCAGCAATGTTTTTCACCATCGTTGCAAATGTTTGTGAGCAGTAATGGATTACCTCCAAGCCCTATTCCCAGTCCAACAAGGCGATTCTCCAAGTAAGTAACATCTGCAAGTAACAGGTATACATTGGCTTAAATTCCAAGGCTAGCGCAAGGGTTAGTTAAAGCTGATGTTAAGGCCTTGAAAGGGGCTTTAATTTTACAATAGCTGAAGTATTGCCACATAAAAATGCTCTGAAAGTTCTGCCTTTACCAATAGCAGCTTTATGTGGGTGCTCTTGCAGGAGCCTGTGTCAAGTTTAGGCTAGACTTGGTAACTTGGAGAGAAATTCCTCAGAGCTTCAAATTAACTTTATTGTCAGCATACCAATTTGATATTAATATTATAGACAATTGAGAAATGGATTGAAATGAGGATATGAAACTAAGGGAAGGAGAAAACCCTAGAAAATTTACATCATCTTTATGTGGCAGTTAATCTGCTCTAATAGGCAGCGCTTCTTTGTTACCTATGGATTTAGATTCTCTAGGCATTCCTGTTGTGCAGGAGTAGTTCTAATGAACGTTTCTTGTGATGTAGCTAGGAATGGTGGAGCTCAGACTTGGAACCTTTACAGGCCTGACTGAGTGTCAGTGTTCTCTCTCTAGCAGGAGGAGTCAAAGTCCAATCAACTGTATCAGGCCCAGTGTTCTCGGCCCCATTAAAAGAAAAGGTATGTGTATTTACATTATCAGATGTAAAGTAGCTAGTCTAAAACAAGAATGAAAAACTGAAAGCAGCTACTGCTTGAAAGAGGCAAGCTTTACTACATCAAATTAAATGTTGCAAATATTCATAAGCCCTGACATTCCTCAGAGTCCCACTGTACAGTGCACACCCTTCAGATCATCTTAGGAATGTTGCTTATCATGCAGTGTCTTCTAAACTTAGTACTGAATGCTTGTTTTTACTCTGAAAGTTCAGAAGGTGAGTGTTTAGAGAAATGGAATAGATCAGTGCACTTTCCTCCTGAAGGGGGAACACTGCATTCTTCCCTGGAAGTATTCCATCTTAAGGATATTCCAATTACATCCCAGAACAAATCTCCATAGTAGAACTGTAAGGCTGAGACGGTCACAAGTATGTCTCTAGCTATGCTTATCCTTTCTGCGTTCTTTTTTAACTTAGGCATTCTTAACTGCACCAAAAGCATGTCCTTTTATTTTACAAGACTTAAATTTAGCCTTCGAGAAAAGTTAGTTTGTGGGGTTTTTTTAGGACTGCTTGTCCTATCAGGTGAAAAGCACTGTCTAACTTGTATTGAATTGACAGGAGAGAGAGGCAGCTTTTCTTCTCTCTTGGCTGTTATTTTCTATGCATTTTAGCGGCATTAAAAATTAAACAAAAGTTTATTAAGCTCAATGATCAATAAGGAATGGATATTCACACCACATTGTTTTACTTTAAACATCTTACAATAGACTTTACACAGACTGTATTAAAAACAGTGCAGGTAAAGGACAGCCTCTCCTCAGCCTTTCCCTGTGCTCTTGTGGAGTATCTTTTACAGGGTGGAGACATGAGTTTGCCCTTTTCACTCAAAACATTAAGGAATTTTCAAAATATCACTTAATTTTAAAGCATCTAATCCATTTAAATGAACCAGTTTCTTTTTCTGAATACATAATCCTGTTATTTTCTGAACTTGAGCAGTAGCTTTACAGTTCATGTTCTACAGGCATGACATGGTAACAAATTGACACCATGATATGTGGGGGGAAGAAAGCAGTGTTATTGGAGAACATTTCACAGCTCTAGGGAATTAATGCTGGAAGACTGCAATGTGTTGTAGCAGCACAGATTTGTCTTTGTGAAATTTCAAGTGGCAAAAGAGTTACCAAGTTGGCGTTTTCTTCATTTTTCTATAAGATCAAGTATTTTATAAATGTTTTTTTCCCATTTTGCTTGAAAGAAGTTGTTATTCCTTCCCTTCAAAGAAGGGAATGTATCGCTGTAGGCTAAAGGAAAGAGGAAATGGAGGAGGAGCAGTGTCAGTGTTTTATAAAATTAATAGTAGTATAATTCTTTTGCATAACATATTAATATATACTGGTTTGCTGTATTGCTTAGCCTCTGTCAGCTTTTCAAACTGACACCACAACTGCTGTGAAGTGTAGGTAAAAAGCCAGCAAATTTATTTCCACTTAATATGTTTTTGTTGCCAAATTAAAACTTGAAATATACTGGTAGCTGAGAGGATTTTGTATTTTTAAGCTTGTTAAACTTGTTATTGGGAAGTTCATGGTATTTCCAAATCTGTCAGAAGCTATTAATGAGCCAGCTCATTCTCAGGGCAGATTACCCTAAACAGATTATATGAATTCTCCCCATCGTGTTTAATCTTTTGGTGTCAGTAGATGATTACAGGTACAAAGATAGTCTGATCCGTGATGAGTGAAGGGAAATGCATACACATGCCAATTTTTTTTCTATTCAGCTTTTCTGTAAAAGTTTACATATGCATCAGAATTTGTTGTACACAGGAGGGTGAAACTGTGAACCAAGCTGACATTCGTATTTTCATAATCACCAAGAATTTTAATCACTGTATTTTGGCTTATGTCAGTTGCCTCACCTCAGCTGCTTACTTAAAATTAAGTCACAATAATTAGTTTACTTTAGATGATTTCATCTGATTGTAGTCCAAGTAGCAAGTGCCTCGTTTTACGTCTTGGAGATTGTTGTAGCCCCTCAGATACTGCTGAAGCATTAGTTAAATTAAGGATGGACTGGAAGGTTAAACAACAGCTCGCATCAAATTAATATCTTACCCAAGTGCTCGGTTGGCTGAATTGGAGGATTTGTGTTACAAATGCGACGTGGCTCTATTGTGGGACAAACCTTGCTTTGACAATAGACAGATATTAAATGGACTCAAATTAAGAGACTCAAGTGAGTTTGATTATTTGCACTATTTTCCTTAGGTGAAATGGAAACTGAAAGTCAGCCAAAGAGACTTTTTCAAGGAACAACCAACATGCTTTCTCCAGATGTTACACATCTGACAGATCTCAGTTCATGGTAAAATATTTCGTGTGCCCTGAAATGCCAAAACAGGGAGTGTGTGTTTATCACAAGTTTTCTTTTGTTTGGTTTTTTTCCTGGGAAAAAAAAAAATTTGTGTGTAGCTTGTGTATGTGTATTACTGGGAACTGTTGCTGTGGTAGTGCCGTGTGACAGTGTTCCTGCTCCTTTGATCAGTCCTTCTTGCGCAGACTCTAGCCGAGATTTTGTGTATCAAAACTTTTATACTGAATATAATTGTTACAAATCCCCCTTGGTTCCTAAGCGAAGGTACTTCTCACAGATGCTTCCTCATTTCGGTGTATTGTGGCAGTGGTCATACACTATCTGTGGTACTTACCTGAATGCTTAGAAAATGTGTGCGTGAACTCTTAGTGCAGTTACATGGTTCATGTTGATTCATTCATGATTTTTGGTGTTATGGTCTGTCTCCTCTGTTACTGTCACAAAAAGCCGAGTTCTTTTTTGTGTCAAGAATCAGATACTAAGTATTTGAAATTACCAACTCTGTCCTACAGACATGAAACTGCCTAGAAAGGCTTTTTCCACGTTGCTTCCAGCTAAATTGCAAACGCATCAATTCGCATGCCCTCTGGAATCTTGTATCAAGACTTCAAAATTCAAACACAGGAGTTCCTTACTTAGGAGAGAAAATAGGTTTCAGAAATCTTGCTTTGAGTAGTGCAACATTAAAGAACATACTAGCTAATTAATAACATCTTTGCTGCATTGCTGGTTAGATTCTATTATTCCTTTCCTATGACCTTTTAAGGTTCTACTCTCATTAGTTGTGGCCTCCTTTCTATAACTGATTAGAATCAATGTCATCATTTATTCTGCATGTTAAAAATAAAATTCTGCTCCTCGTTCCCATAAGGAGCATGAATATGTATATAACATGCTACAGAAAACAAGGAGTTTTCAGGGCTGCCAGTCTTGCAGTAAAGACTGAGTGGTAGTATAGGTCTCCTACACCTTCTCTGCTAGGGCAGAAGCTCGTTAGCTTTGTACACCAAGTCATCACGCCCGTGTTACTAAATAACTGTGTTGTTTTTCCCCAGCCTGTCTTCTGACATTCTGGATGGGAGTAGCAGCAGTGTTGGCTCTTCCTCTGATTCCCTGACAAAAGGCAGCATAACCACAGAGTCTCCAGTAACGTGCTCAAACTCGTGCTCTTCATTCATTCTGATGGATGATCTCTCACCGAAGTGACTTCAGTTCTGAGTCAGTGTCTGGCTGTGCTGTTCCCTCACTGTCCACTTGCACAGAGAAACGAACTCTGACTCTTGAACCATTAACACGAGGATTATGAAAAGGAAAAGTTATTTTAACTCTAATCCTTGGTGACTTTCCAGTGATTCTGATTTATCCATTTAATGGACATTGTAGACCATATTAATGTCTGGGTTTGTGAATTTATTTTTTAAACAAGGTGTCTGCTCAGATTATACTAACTTTTTGCTTTCGGGAACTTGCATACACTTTTTGATTCCAAGAATAGGTGTCTACCTATTAGCGTTGCAATTTTTAGGACAAAACTTCTATCGTTATCGTGGTCACTATGTCTAGGGAAATAATTTGGTTGGGAAGCATTTGAAAATACTAATTTATTCTCTGGCACTTCTACCACTGAGTAAAACTATTCTTCTTGCTTTTTTTCAGTCACTAGCCTCAAATTTTCTTATGGAAGGGAGGGAAAAAAATCTTTTCTTAGTGCTGCTAGTAGTTTTTATTACAGAAGACCACAGTGGGTATGGAAATCTCACTTTATTACATGAAAAAAAAAAACCCAAACACCACAATGAAATAACTAATGACTGGCACTTTTGCCATCAGTGAAGAAACAACAGTACTCTCTGAGCATGATTAAATAGCTGCATAGTTCTCTCCCCTGATCCTTTAACCTACAGATTGTATGAAATGAGGTCAGTATTCACCAAGATTTGGCCAAGGGAAATTAATCCATGCCTCGATCTAAGACATACAGTGCAGATAACTAAGTTATTTAAACTACTGTGTAGGAGAACCGTGTATGGCACCATCGATGTCTCCTGTGGCATTGAGGTCATAGGTATTTTTGTGCCTTAGGGGACATTGTTACAAAATTAAGGAATGTAAACCACAGGGGTGGGCGGGAAAAGTCCTTTGTGTACAGCTTGTTTCTAGAGCGCTTACCAGAATCTGTCGTCGATGCTGCTTTCCTTCTGTTCCTTCCTGAGGTGTGTTTGCTCCATTGCAAGGTGCTGTGGACTGTCCCAGTGCTGCTCTGACGTGGCAGCCAGAGTAGTACCCTTTGCGGCTGCTGTGCACAGCGTGTGTACCTTTGTTGGTCATGAGCAGGGCAAGCAGCTACGTGAATGCTCAGTCTCTAAGGGAAGACTTAGGAGTTGAACACGAGCTCTGCAAATTGTTGACTAAGGAGTCACGTTTGAGCTGTGAGTAGTCTCGATACAGTACCTTGGTCAGTCTGAGGTCAGACAATAGATATTTTACTTTTTAAAGACTTTAACGGGGCAAAATAAATCCGTTTGTAATCTACTGTGTTATGCTATTTATTATTTATAACTATGTAAAAAGTCTGTGGTGATGAATTATAGTATTTTTTTATGATTGAATAAGTTTTTTATGTTCAGTAATTGCTGGCTGGTTTGTATTTAATACGCAACGTTGTCTGCCAGAATCATAAGCTTCCATTTTTGAATGTTTGTAACATAAATGCTTTTGTTACCTAAAAGTACAACTTCTGATCTTTCTGAAAGAAAATAGCACTGAATTTAAAGTAAGATTATGTGCTTTAGAAGTGAGCACAAACTCTGGCAATACTGTCCGGCTAAAAACAGGAGGGGGAGAGCCATTGTTTTTTCTGTCCTGAAGAAGCCGCTGAGTTTCCAGAAGACATGTACATACCAGATTATTTTTAAAAGTGTTTCCATTAAATTGTAAGAAGTACCGTAACGGGCCAACAGTGGCACTATTATTTGTATTATCATTTTCACCTGCGGAGCATTAGTTCCCACCTCAAATAAATGTCCATATTGTAAAATACTGTCCACTGGTGCCATTTTTAAATGAGCTCTACAGTACTGAATGTTAATTTTATTTGTATACGCACAGTGCTATTTCTTGAATTTTTGATGTCTTAAATCACTTAATTATTTTTTTATTCATGCTTGTATCTTCTCTGCCTCCTGGATGCTAAAAGAAGGCTGCTTTTGCACTTGCAAAATATTGATAAACAGTCTGTGATAAAATTCAACCTGTTCCCTGTGCCCCAGTGTCACTATGCCGTGCTTCTATTGGTACTGCGATTCAGAAATCAGAACGAGGGGTGGCAGAAGGGGGAAACCTATTGCATGCTTTCCTGAACCCAAGAAGAGCGTAGCTATTGCTTATTTTTGGCTGACTTACCTGTACAATTGATGTATTCCAGATTTGTTTGTTAGTGGAGAGTCTTACATAAAAGTGCTGGCCTTTGTAAACATTAGAATGTAAGCTTCATAAAGCAAACGCACAAATACTCACTCTTGTTACAGCATTTTTTTTAGTGTTCCGGCTATTTTCCACTCTTCAGAAGACTCTTTGATAACGTACATATGTGGTACACGCACGCTGTCTGTTGTTTCAGAATGAATGTCATTGTGTAATGTAATAGGACCATGTTCTCTTTCACACAGCTGGAAAAACACTTGTTCATTTCAAAACTAAGTTTTCTAGTACTCTGATAGCTGACATTTGCACTTAGCTGCCTGTGAGCTGCTGCTGCTCGCCGAATCAATCCTTACTGCAGGGTCAAGGCTAGTACAGCATACTCTGACTAAAAGCTGTATTTCTGGATTTGTTAACTGTCTTGTCTGTAATGAATTCAATACCAGCTTGAGGAAGCAGGCCAGCTGCTGCTGGTAGTCGGCTGTAACATAGAAGTATTGACACTTAACAACTGGATTTTGTGACTTTACCAGACTTATTTGTGCTGAATTGAGTGTCGGAATTTCTGTCTTTCTGCCCCCTCTTTTTTTTTTTTTTTAATAAGGAACCATATTGCATATCTATTGCTGAGAATCACGAGTGATGATGTACCTTTACTGTTGTAACTGTGGAGAGGAAAGTTAAAATACCAGCAAATACCTGCATAACTCCAGCAGAGTTTTGGATGGACTATTTTTAAAATGTTAATTAGCACAGCGTTACCATGTTAGTCATTGTACGGCTCAGCGACTAGCACTGCCTTTAGATTGTACTCGAAGCATATTGAACTCTTATTTCAAGAGCTTAAAATGCTGGAAGGATTTTACCAATGGTTTAGAAAAATGTGTGTGTCAGCTGTGGAACTCCGTATGTTTTGATAATATCAAGTGTTCTGAATCAGGAAATGGATCACAGTATGCGTGTTTCATTCTCCTTCATTGAATTTCAAATTGGGGATCATGGACGCAAAAGCTTGTATTTAAAGGGGCTGTTTTTCTGCCTGTGATTAAATACTTTCTCCTACAATGAAAGTAATTAAACTGTCAGTGGGTGAGGATATAAATCCAAGTCCAGCAGACTTTATTGGGAAACACAAGTCTTGAAACGCACGGGAAAGCTATAGTGTGTAAAAACAGTAAAGTGGGATTTTTTTTTTTTTTTTTTTGAAGTCATGATAAAAATAAGAGTATTCATTTTAACAACTCAAAACGCTAAACACTTCTTAAGTGGAAGGCTTGAGCTTGGCCCCTTTCTGTAGGCAGAACCGTGTTAGGGGCTGTCTGCAGAGGTTACCTTGAGCAGGCTTAGGAGGATTTGGAACTCCCATGTTCTGGTGCACAAGCACAATAGACTAGTCTTGGGAAATTAATTTTTGCAGATAGTCACATTCTTATCTGTAGACCCTGCTAATATGTGGTGTGACAACAAAGACAAGAACTTGTTTTTCCTGGAGGAATTTCATGTGCATTTAATCTTCCTGGTAACTTCATAATAAAAAAGATTTGCATTAATATGGGTTCAAATATTTCATGAAGTCATAGGACTGTTTCATTTGCTTTTTTGGAGTGAAGGCCAAGAAATATTTTTGGAGCTATACAAGCAGCCTCTTGTATTCCAAGGCTGTTACGTAAATGACAACTGTCCATGGCAAGTGGAAGGGGACTTTGCCTACCATTCAACATTTCAGTCTCTCTTGAGATCTGTTTAAATAATCCTTAGCAAATTTGGTGATTGATGTAAGATGGGTCACTGAAGGTACCAGATGACCCAGTGAGGAGGATGTAGTAACTAGCTCCTTTGATTAGAGGGTTAGACCTGAATGTAGACCTAGCTTATCCAACCCGTTTCCTAAGGAAAAAAAGCGTTTTTCAAGCAACTGAGAATTTCCTGAGGGTCTGCGCTGTTCAGACTTAGAGGAAAAGGCTCTTTGTTGGCATGTCTAGGACAGTTTTGCTCAGTCCACCCCCAAAGAACGAGCTATGCTTGCCAGTCAAAACTGTCTCTGTTTTAGCCATCTTTGGAGAGAGCAGGGAGCTGGCGGTTGGGTTTCCTTACAGGCTGGTTATCTAATTCACGGCTAGGACCTCTGTCCTCAGGCTAAAATCAAAAGTAGATGTTGTTTTGGGGCAAGCCTGTTTTCTAAGGGAGTAAATAGGTGAGGAGCTGGTTTAAGCATGATAGCCTGGGTTTGCTTCCTGCTGTGGAAGAGTCGCCGTGTGAGCGGGTTGTAGGAACTGGGCTGCTGCCTTGGCGCTGCCATTCCCATAAATACAAACGCACACAACTTCCACTTCTAACTTGTACGTGTTCCTCAAGGCTATCCTTTTTATCAGTGTACTGGGCACTTAACGGAAGTCTCTTGTTTCAATCCAAACCATTTTGCATTAAAGCTCCTTTTTATTACTTGCTTTTAGATCTTAAAGCCTTTAGATACGGGAGCGATGGGGCCATGGGTTTGAGCCCGGCCCCTGATAAAGGCAGAGCCCATGTTTCCTCCTTAAACCTGGAGCAATTTGTGTCGTCGTTCTTGCATTATGAAGTTGAGAAATGCAAAGTAGGTGGGTCCTTGCTATTAACAGAGAACAGGTGTTAGCTTTGGTGATCCCAAAATGTTGTGGGGTTTTAGAAGAAATAAGACCTGAAATCACAGAATGAAGAAAAAACTATTTTTAGTGAAGCGACTTGGCTAGTTTGATAACAGGCTCTTCTAGAGGCGGGTGATAGTTTTTTGAACATGTCATCAGTAACAGCAGCAAAATCCGATATGCTTTCACCCCCAAGCACTTTTTCCTCACTGTAAGGTAAGAACCCGCAAGTCTTGTCCATCCCTAGCAAAGAGAGGCCATGGCCTGTCTTGGTCTCTGAGTAACAGTGCCCTGTGATTCGAGAGGCTCGTTAGCGACACCGGCCCCTCCGGCAGCTTGTCTCTCTGAAAAGCATCATCTTACACCGTACAGTAATTCCAACACCTTTCGTCTCCCCTAGCTCATTTCTGAGGGCTGTGAGGTTTTTACCTTTTAGACAAACACCGTTATTATTTGCTGTTAATTACCACAGGTTGACTGTCTTACTAAATAGCTGCGGTAAAATTCCTGGTGGACTTCTGTGCATCTCTAAGACAAACAGAGTTTGGGATTTTTGATTATTTTTCAGATCGTTTTCTTCCAGATAATATTTTTCCATTTTCTGGAAGAATTGTGTTTTAATCCTGCAAGGTATTTGGATACAGTTTACGCAACATGAGTCGAATGAATCTTGCAGACAATGACACGCGTTTGTTTTTTCAGAAGTTGACTGGTTTAACCCTTGCATCACCTAAAGGATCCTCCTGCCTTCTGCTGCAGCCTCACCACTTCTGAACTCTCACCAAAGTTAAGTAAGTTGGCAGAAGCGCCAGGCTGTTATTTGTATTGGGGCAGTTTATAAAGCAGATCATGAAAACCTTATTGTGCTAGAACAAAAAGATTTTCCTGACCCCAAATAATTTGCAATTTAAATCTGTCATGAGAACTGTGACGGTTTATCATGGTCAGCAATATTTTCAGGATGAAAACATTAGGATCTGTAATACACAGGAAGGAAGCAGGTGGTATCAAAAGCTGTGGGCCAAAGTAGACTAAAGAATGTAACTAAAGGTAACTAGTCCAGGATCTAAATCTAAGTGTTGGCTCTTATCTCTAACAAACAAACCCTTTGCTCTACAAGCCCCTACAATTTTGGAAGAATTCAGCTTCTGCCATGAACTTAGCAGCTCAGTCTCAATCCTAGTCAAGTGTCAACATTTCTCTTACAGAACCTTCAAGAATTTGGAAGAAAAATAAATGTGAAAGGGGGAGCTAGAATAAAAATGCCTCTGTGCCTATGATATATGAGTATTGGTTTGAAAAATGATACAGAGAACAAAGTACAGTGAGTGGGGACAAACGTGCTTTAAATAAGGGTTGAGGATGTGTTACGTACAATACGTGTAACATCTTGTTCGTGTGCAAGAACAGACTGTGAAAGAAACAGCTTTGTGTGGGAGAAGTGACATCAAAGAGCCTGCTAGAACCAGCACAGTAATAGGAAACATTTGCCTTTTGAGGACCGTTATTGCTGCTGGTCACTTCTTTTTTTTTTCTCCTGTTTTTTCCCCCTCCTGTGTTAAAACCCGGCAGCATGAGCAATGTGAAGCAGCATGGGTAGGGTGGGTAAGATGGGCAACAAGGAGGGCTAGCTGAATTTGTGTGGACTTCCACAGCTTCCCTCCTGCCCCTTTGCACTGAGTTTGCATCAGCCTTAAGGTTATCATTGCATTGGTTGGCCAGGCAAAGCAAGGCTGGAAGCTCATCCGCTTGACTCTGGCAGCATGGTTGATGAACAGAACTTCCAGCTTCCACCTAAGGTGTCCTAGACAAAACTCTTCATGAGGGGAGAGGGGAAATGAGAGGGGAATTGAGCGTGTAGGCATGGGACAAAGACGTCCAAAAAGCTGTGGGTGCAGTAGAAGAGCATGGGGGATCTGGTGGGACAAGGGACTGTAGTGCACCATGGCAGAGAGGGAGGAGGACTGTCAGCCAGCAGGAAGGAGATGGCATGGCATGGCATGCCATGGCAGGAGGCTGGTGCACACGCTTGGTGTGGAGAAAGCGATGGTTTTCCTGTGAAGTGTCACGGTTATCCTTGTTGCCAACAGAAGGCTCATGCTGAGGAGGAAGGCTTGGGCTACAGCTGCACGCAGCCACCAGGGTGGCCGTGCCACAGCCCCATCTCCCAACCCGCGCTTGTCAGTGTTCATCACGTATTTTTTTTGAGAGTATCTGAAGTTTCTCAGCCTGCCTTCGCGTCAGCAACAAGGAACACAGTGCAGATCATTCTTACACAGAGCACAAGAGGCAGCTCGCTCAGCCGGGTACTGGGGACCAGACGCGAGAGGTTACCGGGGATGTGGATAACCACAGGATGGCGTATCGCGGCTTGCAAAGCCCGGAACAGCGTTTAATGAGCAGCGGGAGCGGTGGCTGGAGCACATCTAAGTGCGTTCATCCTGCAACCTCTAGTGCTAGTAATTTCTGATGTTTTTTCCTTTTCACTCACACCTTTCCTTTCAGAGTGAACACTAACTTTCCAGCGCGAGGGTTGGACTGCATTGTGCTAATAACCTTAAAACTGATTGTGGAAAGGGAGATGCTCTTTGGTTATAAGAAGAACAAAATCCTGTGCTAGAGGAGACTTTGATCAAATGTACTGACCCCCTGAAATGAGTGAAAAGGCCCTGCTCACAGCCAGAGAGCTCTTCCAGGAGTGTATTGTGCACCGGCTGGTTTCCCAGCCCCGTGAAGTCTTTCGGAAGCGTGCTGTGGCACATTTCGGTTGGTTTTAGCGAATTCCAGGGTACAAGTTGGGTTTTTTTTACCCCGAGCACTGGTGCGGCAGTATTCCCATCAGAGCGCATGCAGAAAGCATCTCTCTGTTACTTATCCATGTGGGCACACGCAGACCTGGATCTTGGTGAACCTACACCGGCTCCAGCTTTGTAACCTGCCAGCGCAAGGGGAACATCTGCCTGCACAGAGTGAGCGTCCAGCCCTGTAGACTGTGCTGCGCTGCTGTCCCAGGTGAGTGCTTGGGAAAGGCTGGCTAGAGCGTGTCTTGGTGTCTGCTGCTGCTTTCGACACAGGTTGGGTTGTTTACTGAAAACCAAGATGGAAAATAAGCAAGCAGCAGCCTTGGGCTCTGTCCTGGAGAGCCGCCTGCAGGGTTATGCCGTGCGTCTGGGGAAGTCCAGCGCTGCCCTTCCAGCTCTGACATCTAACCCAGCCCAGCAAGGAGTGGGGAAGGCGGTTGAGCTTGATCTTCTTCACTAAGTCATTCAAGATCTCTCCATGGCAAGTCCTGCGCAAGGGCTGAGAACTATCAGCCCCGTTGGTGCTGGGAGGTCTGGTTTGGCCCCCAGCTCAGCGCCTGGCCCTGTTGTGCCTGTGCTGCACGTAGTTTTCACTTGAGTTGGGAGCGGTTTCTGTGCTCTTTCATAGTTTGCCTTCTCCTTTGCACGTCTCCAACAGGAAGTGCAGATTCAGCAGGCATTGTATGCTCCAGCAGCCTGCCAGCTGCCTTGCTGAAGCTAATTCACAATTCAAGTCACTCCTGATAAGTTTGCAAACAATGTGCAGTGATTTTTGAGCGAGATAGCAGCTGAGCTGAACTCCTCCGTTTCCAGCCTGTCAGTTGAATGAAGCTGTGCAGTTACCCTTTAAAGCTCATGGGTCAAACCTGTTTTTTTAACATTTTGTGCTGCTGTGACGTTTCATAAATTTCTTATTTGTTTAGGAATAACTTCAAGTGAGTGTCGTCGTTATTATTAAAACTCTCAAATGAGTGTGCGGAGGCACAAAGAGGGCATATGGTTGGTGTTGGTTTAATATGAGCTAGGAACTGAACCCAGGACATCTGACTTGCAGTTTAGTTCTTTGATCACTGGGAATTCTGTTACCCCCTTTATAATACAGTGAAATAGCCTGGGAATAACTCCAGTGAAAACAAAAGCAACAATTTTTCTTAGGCTAACTTCATGTGGCAGCCACTGAAAGCGTGCACTGAGGAACCAGCCCAGAGGAAGCGACTCCGCACTCGTGGCTCATCAGCCCCGGCAGGAAACAGCAGGTCAAAGTCAGAAGGAACTTACTTAAAAGCTAATGAGTCGTGCAGCCAACATGGAGAGAAAGCAAGGTTCAGTAGCCAGCAGAGGAGCTTGGGGTTCTCTGTCTCTGTCCTTACTCCACTTGCTCTCTCTTGGCCCACAGCTGTTTAACCAGAGAGGTGCCAAGACCACGATCTATCAGACAAGCGCTTGTCGGTGAGCCTGTGCCCTCTCCTGATCTGCACACAGCTCCCCCTGTTCTTCCAGGACAGAACACACACCGTTTAACCTTACTCAGTATGTCTGTGTGAAACAAAATCCTCATGACTTGACATCTCAGCTGGCAGATCCTAGGCTTTTCAGAGGTGTGTAAGGTCAGGGGGCACAAGTGTGGCAGCCTAGAACGGCAGATGGATTTGACCATTCTGTGCAAAAATTGGAACAATACAGTGGCAGAAGTAGGAATCTGTGTTGCTCCTGCCAGGTGACAGCAGGGTTTTGTTTATAGGGAAGCTTGGAGAAGCTCACCTTGGTGTTACTTTCCAAAGGGCATGAGGTCACATCATAGGCAGACGGACATTTTGAAGTGTATTTGTCACTGTGCCATATGTTGGTTTTTTTTTTTTTTACTCCTCCTTTAGTGTTGGAAATTCAAGTTGGAGAAATGTGAAAGCAATTGGGCCTAATCCATTCCTGTTGTTACTCCTTCTGTTTTCACTGGAGGTACTCCAAAGCTGCATTCAGCATATGATGAACAACGTGTTCTCCAAAGTTGGAACTTAGGGAAGACGGTTTTAGGGATGATCACGCAACTCTGAGGCTCCTTCTCGAGCAGCTGAAGCTCTCACAAGCAGGACAATATATGGTGAGTTCGGGTTACTGAATTTAGTACAACATTCTAGTAAAATGCCCTTTAGTCATAATAAGACATTATTATCTATTAGAACAATTACTTGAATGAAACCCAACTGCTAGCTCACTTAGATTGGAAGGAAAAATCCTAGCTCTTGATCTCGATTGCCAGTTAGCTAAACAGCTACTAACCGTGAGCAAACGACAAATGGTTCCGAGCCTGGTAATCCTCCTCCCACTTCCCTTTCCTCTCACCTTTTCTGGAATCGTCTCTTCCAAGTGTTGCCACTCGTGAAACGTTGCCTGCTCTTCATGCATTGACCATCTCTGCTGCAGCCCAGGAAAATCTCCAAAGAGGTTACAAGCCCCAGGTCTGGTTTGGTTAGATGGAAAAAGGAGACTGCTGTAAGCTATGGAGAAGCTGCACATTACCTGCTGAGGACTAGGTGGTGCTTGGGTTTGGTTTTTTGCAGGAGGGGGGATACTTTTCTTAAGAACTAAAGTTAAACTCTTCACAGATCTGCAAGAATGAACAGTCCTCACTGCTGGTTAATTCTTCCTGTGTTCCTGTGAGCTGTTGGAGGGGTCATGGCAGACACAAGATCCCCATGGTAAAATGAAGCTTTTCTTTCTCAGAGAAATAACCATTACTGGCCCTCTGGCTCACTCCATTTCATTTACTTTCTAAACAACTTAGATCACAAAGGAAGGGCTCCAGGAGGGGTGCAGCACTTGCAAAGAAAAGGCCTGGATGATTTTCTTCATTGAAAAGAGTCTTGTGAAAGTTGTGCTTCCTGCTCTTGCCCAGAGAAGAGGATTTATACCAGACGCTCCTGCAGTCTTCACTGTGTGTGATTTGGAGGGTGGCGGATCCACCAAGCTTGCCGTGCCTGAGAGGCCAGAGTAGCTTTCTGCTGAACAACGCGGGTCCTGTCCGACTAATGGAAAAATCTCTCTGTCCCAGAGCCCAGCTGACACCGGGACAGGAGATCCCCTTTTTGTACCAGCACTGCCACGTTGGGGCGTTTCTCCTCGGCAGCTCTGCTCAGACAGCTCTCAATGCCACGGCCACGGTACGTCCTTGGTTTTGATGAGGTTGAGAACTTCTCTGTGACCCTTTGGATATATCACCTTCCTCCTCCTCTACCGTGCTGCTCACCCAGGCAGTAAGATGCTGGCTGCTCTCCCTACTGCTCCTCCTTCCAGACCCTCACTGTTTGCAGTGATCCAAGCCACAGTGAGGACCACCACAGCCGACTGCCCTGACTACCGAGGATGGTTCGGAACACGTGGAGAATAGAAACAGCGTTACAGGAAGGGGCATTCATAGTGTTTATTGCAGCGTAAAATATTTTTTCATCACTTATATACTTAGTAAGGGGGGAGGAAGAACCTCTTGCTTTTAAAAACAAAATAAAGCAACTTCCAATCTTACTTGCTTTGACTTATTTCTCTCCACAGCCGAAAATGCACCACTAATAAGCTGGTCAGTGTAATGGTCAATGAGATGGTGTTTTGCTTAGATCTGCGGAGGTTTTAGGGAGAAGGCAGAAAATTTGATGTGTTCCACACAGTCGCTGACCTCAATGCTCAGTGGAGTAAACTCCAGATAGCCAAGGAAAACAAAAAGAATATTTAAAATCTTCCAAACCACAGCACAGAGGGCTTATAACACCAAACTTTGGTTAAAGTTCTCATAGCAAAGAGGATCTGTCTTTCGAGGAACTACAGCTCCTACTGTTTGTCAGACATGTTGGTCCATGACGTAACCACTTTCCCAACTTTACTTGGTCATCGAGAGTGCTGTAATTTGGACCAAGGCTTTTGGAAGACTTCAACACTAATTCAAGCGTGTTATTGCCTAGCTTAAGCACAGGGGAGGAGCAGGGGGTGTTTCCCTTCTGTGTCTGTGTTTCTGCAAGGCGCCCAAACACAATGTAAGAATGTCTGGATTTATACAACATGGGTTTGACAGAGTTCAAAGGTGGGACCTGCTCAGCCTCCACATCCACAGGCCTTGCCTTCTCTGAATGCCCAGCGCCAGCTAAGCCCGTAGGCTTGTGCCTCCAACCCTGCTGCACTCTTATTTTGTCTCCTGGTTGGGTTTTTGCTTCACTCGCTTTCAAGCATTTGGCTCTAGGAGTTGGGGCATCTCATCTTTCACTTTGAAACTCTGTTCCTTCTAGCTATTGAGCCACCTGGGAATCACAGATCCTCAGAGTTCAGAAATTAGAAGATTAAAAGAAAAAAAAAAAGCCAAGGTCAAAAACTCTATTGTCTGAACTCTTGGAGGAGGCGGATTGTAATTAATGTTCTTGAATACTGTGGTTAGGTGTTCAGCCCATTTCGTCTGTAAGCTAAATTTTTTTTTAAATTTGTTTTGCCCTCTGACTTTCTTCTATTCCCAGGTTTGTAGTAATGCCTGTGGAGAAAGACTAACTCCTGAAAACACTCAGTCAAATCTGGGTGGAGGATGTAGATAAGCAGAGAGATTTGGAGAGTTGTTGGGTGTGTTTTGTATGACTTATTCCTCCTCAAGTGACACGATCCCACACCATACTTTCTTCATTCAGGTACAAACTGAAACAGGGAAGTTTGGGTTCTGAGTTCAGCTGAGAGAGCTGAATATCTCTTTCCAGATGGGCATCCATGTCCCGCCTTGAACAAACTACAGTTCAGCTTTGGCCATCAGGACACCAGATTTCTTCCTTGATGCTCTCCTTGAGCCCCATAAATGCTCCCTCTCCCAGAGGGGTTGTGACCATCTGGTTTGGGGGCTGTTTGTCAGACCTGTCTGCAGGAGCCACAGGAAAAGAAAGTGTTGAGAGATGCACCTCTGGGCCAGTGCTGTGGCTTTACTTTTTTTTCATTGAACTTTGCTGAAATGCATGACCATAGTTCAGGACCTTCAAGGGCTGTTTCTCTCTTCTCCCCTGAAAGATTACTGCTGCTGAAAACCATGAGGGCTTGGACTAGCTATCCACTTTATCAGGAAAGCCTCTTTCTGGCCAAGCTAGTAAGAGCTTTGCTAAGTGGGAATCTTGGGTTGAAGGTGTTCTTCTCGTGTTTCACAGATGGCCTCAACGAATGATTTACTAGGAGAGTAAAAGATTAGCCAGATTCCTCCAATTGCATCTTGAGTTGTATAAAGCACTGGATTTGACTGGGGCCTAGGCAATTGCTAATTCTTTAGCCTTGTTAACTGTCCTACAGTGACCCTGCGCTTCCTTCCCTCAGAATCTGGTGTCTCCTGGTGAGGAACCCAGGCTCTTCGCATGAGCCTCCCCTGTGGCTTTCAAACAGCCCTGCCAGCGAAGGCTTCTCCATACGGTCAGGTACCCAAAGACCACAAGACGTTATGTCTCCTGTAGTATTTTATTGAAGAGGTTAGGATGCTTCTGGGAGGGAGGTGGTGAAGGGCGTACATAAAACGTGCAATGAGGTGTTCCCATAAAATTAGCAAAAGCTTTGCAGAATCTTCCTATGGAGAAGAGCCAGCGCTGGAGAAGTTCACGTGAACAGCGGTTCGAGTAGGGCAAAACCTCTTGCTTTACTGTTTCAGCTAGTCTCCAGGGTTCGGATGAGCTCTTCTGGGGGAAGGGAGATTACCCCATGTTTGCCTGTAATGGAGTTTCTCACATTTTTCTCTTTTACACTTGGCAGCCAGAACTCTGCGTCTGCCTCTCTAAGGCAATTCCTGCGGAGTTTGGCTGTTTTAAAGGACTGCAGCACTGATTTAGATGTCCAAATTGGACAAGCAGGGTTTAAAGCAGACCCACTTTTTTCTTTAAAATGAGACTCATTAAAGATCTTTGTGAAATTATTTACCACTGGTGTCGAGATCAACAGATCTTTGAATTTAATAATTTGCAGGAATTCCATCATGCTTTTCTCCCCCGTTCTCTAAAGAAAAAAAACAATCGTAAGGTCACTTGCAGGGATGGGTTGCCCATTGCTGTCGATACATGAAGTGCATGAGCTGTAAAGTGTAAAGCAGTATCGGCACATGCTGGTCTCATGTAAGCAGCCTTTGGTCTTTTTTGAGACTCACTGGGGGAATCAGCCCCTAGAAGAAATGTTAAAAATATTTGGGGTTTAGCCAAGAGGTTAAGAAAAGAGGGGTTTGTATCTTCCTTTTTCTCTGCTGTGATGTCCTCACTCACAACACTAAAGTTACGTAAGAAACAGGGATGAGAAGAAACAGCCCTGACCGTCTTGTCCCCAAGGCATCAAAAGAGGTCAAAGTTGCTCCGTCTTCTCCAGAAGTACAGGGACAATAAAATCTGCTGCTTTTCTGACTTTTGCATCACCATTTCTGTGTATACATTGGGGCTGAACTTATGCCCCAGCGGTCCCTTTTGGTGGAACCTATGGCATAAAGGAGACAGAACCAGCGCCTGCAGCCCCCTTCATAAAAGCTCCCCCACCACAGTTTTTCAAGGCTAAAGTTTTGGCACAAGCTATAGCAGGGTGAAGGAAGAGTTGTAAAACATACAAGAATGCAAAATTCTGCCCTCAGTGAAGGTAGAAATAAAACCTGTGTGCGCGTTTCTAGGGTCGAACATAATCTACCACCAGTTGTGTCTAGCACAAATTAACCACGCATTGGCATCTGTTGTAAGCACAATTTTTCAAGAATATCAGTTAGCAGAACAGATCCTGCCTAATTTATTTTGAGATGACTATGTCCTCCCCATAACGCAAGTGACCTGTAGGAACAGAATATTACGATTAAACATGACTTTAAAAGAAACTGTGATCCTTTGGTGTTTTTTTTTTAAAAAGAAAAGACAGTATTTGTCAAGCCTGTGTTTATGAGGGCAACGCCAGACCTCGGAGGATTACTCACCATGGCAATCTTTGAGGATGTGAAGTCACTCACCCAGATTTTATCCACGGATTGCCAGACTAAGGCGATCCCTGGGGTTGCCTGAGCGTGATCTCCCATCAGTGACCATCAAAGGTCTCAGAGCCCTGCAAGACCTCATCAAAGGCTGTGCCTCCACTTCTCATGGCCAGGCTGGTGGGGCCCTTGCTAAGGTTAGAAAAGGCACAGCCAAAGCTGGAGCAGGTAACTGGAAGAATTCACAGTCATGAGAAGAGACATAAAGTGAATTTCTGGGTTTTTGAATATCACTCTCATTATTTTTAGGTGTACGATCTTTTTGCCAGTTGCATCAAATGGACATCTGGGATCCTGACGTCTTGCTCTGAGAAGGTGTCAGGCCATGACTGCAGCCTTTTGCTGTGCATCCCACCATGTTTGCCCGTTTGGAAGTCTGCGTTGGCGATGGTGAGACAGCTGTGCAGTACACTGCTCTAAAACGTCCCACTTGCAAAGTTGCCTTGCTTTCTGTTCTATTCTTCCTGGAAACTGTTATTGCCAATGCAACAACAGATCTGCTCCTGCAGAAAGGGCTGTTCTCTGCCTGCCTGCCCCATGCTCAGAGGCTGAAGATGGCCCTTTCCAAAACCAAACAGGAACTGAAAAAAGTAGTGAGCTAAAAAGGAAATTAAATTGCTAATGAATTTATGAGGTTACCTAAAACGCTTATTTCTCACCAATTTCTATTGCACTTTGTCAGGGCTCCGTCTGAGCGTGGCTGGGAACGCAGCAGCCCCGGCTCGCTAGCCGGCATGAGGACGATTACTCAGCAGCAGAAACAGGCAAGGGTAAGAAAGGAAACAGCTGTGATCTCTTTTTGGAGCATGTGTTCTTATTCATCCCCTTAGATGTATCCCAATGTAAATAACCTCTCATATCACTTTACAAAGTGATGGCTAAGTGGGATGGAGGAGAAGGTACTCTGTAATGTAGTCATTTCTGTCTTTTCTCTTTATTTTCCTGCTTGGTCATAGAAAGGAAATCTGGCTGGTTGATAATTTGAAAGCATTTGTAGTGGTGATGGCATAACAGATATGAAAGTTCACAGGACTCTGGCAACTACTAATGTATTGAGACTTTCAGAAGAAAAAACGAAAGCTGCCTGTAAAGGATTCCCATTTGTCGTGAAAACCCCACGATACCATGGGACAGCTGTTTGCCTGGGATCTGTGTCTCAGATGCAAGGAGCCAGAACAGACACGTGCTCTGTTGTACAAAGCCCATAACCCCAGAGACAGGTAAATCATCCTTTATAAGGGAAAAACATCATACAGAATTAATGTTTTCTCTAAAAGATGCTACTCAGCTTTTGCTTGCTCTTTGACATAATCAAAAACTTGGCTTAAAATGCATAAATTATGGTCTTTATATTCTAGTGCTCTAGTAACTTCCTCTGGAGATGGATTTGGCGCTGCTGCAAGCATGGCTGGACAGCCGGCGGGGTCTGTTTTGACGAGGATCTCTCCTGCTGTCGAACAAAAGCACAAAGGAGAAGCAGGTGGCAAAAGTTTCCAGGGTTACATTGGGTCCAGAGTCTTTACTTAAGCCACTCTGCGCTTCGCCTTGTTCCCCATATCAAATAATTTGGTGAGTCCTCATTTGAAAATCAGGATGAAAAAGAAGTCCAGGGCTGAAACTTCACCTAGCAGCTGGAAATCAGGGCAAGCCAAGCTGTGAGGCAAAGGTAACTCAAATTTCATGCAAAGGGCGAGCGCCTGGAAAATCTCCCCTGGTTTTTGCACCCCCTGAGCTGCCCATGAGCCTCCCTGTTGGTATATATTTAGAGATGATTCTCTTCAGTTCATTCTGTGTCAGGAACTCCTGAGCTGAGCTTCACGCTGTGCCACACTGTGCTGGTATGCCACAAGGGCAAAGCATGTCTGCGTGGAAGAGTTCCTCTAATAGGAATTTCCCTATCTTTGGCAGATCCAAAGATTTCTTCCCCTCCTTCCCTCTCTACGCTTTTTGATTATTGCTTCAAACGAATAAGACAGCAGGCCTTGTAAAGAAGGGATGTGCAAACAAAACGGCAAGATTAACCCAGTGGCGAGCTCAGTGTGTGCAGGCATAGGAGCGTAAAAGCATATTGAACGAAGCCTTCCAAACCTCGTTTCTTTGCCACAGCTCAATCTCCAGACACTAAGTCAGCTGTACGAGTAATGCATTTAAGCGTGTTCCCCTGTTAAGCAATATATTCCCTGCAGAGCAACTCTGGAGCACCAGGTAGCTACAGGCTTTCCGCAGGCTGAGGTTTCCAGGTCAGGAATGCTCCATCTTCCACCAGCACATCCCCCTGAGCTGCTCCACACACCGGTGGTCTGTCTTCAGGCAAGGAGAGTTCCGGGTTTCAAGGTGCTTTAGCTCAGTTGGTGACACAGAGGCTGAGGTCAACTCAACCGTTTGTTGCTCCTGCCAGAGAGAGCCATTGTGTCTGGAGACTCAGCACTGTCCTGTGTCACATCTCAGCTGGAAATAGTGCCAACTTTGCTACGAGGAGCTGTGCTTGGCTGCTGCGCACTCTCTGCAAGTTGCATAAGCCCCTACTCCCATGCGCTGAAACACAGACACATTATTTTCTTTAAGGTGGTGCAAGGTCTTCCTTTTCCAACATTTTCAGGCATGAATTCATGTAAGTGCACCAACAGCATGCAGGGCACCCATGGCAGGCTGAGACATCAAGGCTGACGGAGGACAATCTTGACTTCGTTGCTGCTACAGACAGAGATTATTTTTAATGTAAAAGTTAATGTCTCGGGCAGCCTTCATCTCACCAGTGCACAATTTCAGAACGCTTTAAATTAAGTCTGGAGGCTAGAAGTGTGTTAGTCATTGCCCATCCGTCTTAGGGGAAGCAGGGCTCTCTAAAGTTATTGTTAGCATTAGGCATCTGGTTTATGTTTATAATGATTTATTCAATGGTGGGAGACAGGTAAGGAACCATCATGGAAGACAAACTAGAAAAGGTTGGGCTTTTCAAAGCTCTGAAGCCATTGTTAAATCAAAGTTGTCTGACTTCAAAAGGAATATAAAACTTGATTAGATTCTTTAAACAATGTACAAGGCTCACAAAGTTGGCAGATCTTATTAGAGACAGAGTTGGTAGCACAGCCTGATCTGGAGTTTGCTTGTCCCTTCGAAGACCAAGATCCTGTACTTACGTCATGACTCTCGCTTTTTCTTTTCTTTTCTCTTCTTTTCTTTTCTTTTCTTTTCTTTTCTTTTCTTTTCTTTTCTTTTCTTTTCTTTTCTTTTCTTTTCTTTTCTTTTCTTTTCTTTTCTTTCTTTTCTTTTTCTTTCTTTTCTTTTCTTTTCTTTTCTTTCTTTTCTTTTCTTTTCTTTTCTTTTCTTTCTTTTCTTTTTCTTTTCTTTTTTCTTTCTTTCTTTTCTTTTCTTTTCTTTTCTTTTCTTTTCTTTTCTTTTCTTTTCTTTTCTTTCTTTTCTTTTCTTTTCTTTTCTTTTCTTTTCTTTTCTTTTCTTTTCTTTTCTTTTCTTTTTTCTTTTCTTTTCTTTTTCTTTCTTTCCCTCCCTCCCCTCCCCCTCCCCCTCCCCTCCCTCCCCTCCCCTCCCCTCCCCTCCTCCCCTCCCCTTCCCTCCCTCCCTCCCCTCCTCCCTCCCTCCCCTCCCCTCCCCTTCCCTTCCCCTTTCCCTTTCCCTTCTTCCCTTCCCTTCCCTTCCCTGTCCCTTCCCTTCCCTTCCCTTTCCCTTCCCTTCCCTTCCCTTCCCTTCCCTTCCCTTCCCTTCCCTTCCCTTCCCTTCCCTTCCCTTCCTTCCCTTCCCTTCCCTTCCCTTCCCTTCCCTTCCCTTCCCTTCCCTTCCCTTCCCTTCCCTTCCCTTCCCTTCCCTTTCCTTTCCTTTTTTTGAAAATTTTTCAGCCAAGTACTTGGTCTGCCTGTGAAAGCCAGGGCAGAGAGGAATACATTGTTTCTCCAGTGTCGGAATAATTCAGGAAATCCTTTCTTTGGAAAGATCTAATGCTTCCATACTTTGAAACAGGGACTGGAAATCCAGTGGGGGAAGATAGGCTTTGTGATAAAGATGGGCACGGTGCCATTTCCATAAGAACCTGACCATGGTTATTTCAGTTTTATGAGCCCCTGGAATAGTCCAGTTTGTGTATGTGCAGTAGGGCTTTGCAAGAGCTTAGCTAAGATTAGAGAAGAGTCTCTGCTCCTGTCTCCTGGTGCCTGGCCCTCACCAGCCTGCACAAGTGGTGAAATTGGTCTTTCCTGGTAAGGAGTAGCTCTCGGTAAGCGCAGGGCTTTAGGAGGGAGAAGAGAAAGCTCATCCACTGTGGCTCCCAGCATGCTGGAGCAGAGATGGGGACTGTGCCTGGAAGCAGGAGCTGGTGGGACAGGGCAGGTTGGGAAGGGTAGGCTGAGGCGTGATGGATCCGTGCCCATTTGATCCCCTCTCCCCAGACTGACAGGGTATCGAATCATAGAATCATAGAATACCCCGCTGGAAGGGACCTCAAGGATCATCTGGTCCAACCTTTCTTGGGAAAAGCATGATCTAGACAAGGTGTCCCAGCACCCTGCCCAGCTGAATCTTAAAAGTGTCCGCTGCTGGGGAATGCACCACTTCCTGGAGGACATTATTCCCATGTCTGATGGTTCTCATTGTGAAAAATGTTCCTCTTTTGTCCAATCGCAATCTCCCCAAGAGTAAATTGCGCCCATATTGCCTTCCTCTCCTGACAGAAAACATGGGTGACACTCACAAGCAATAATCGTCATTTCCCCCAGGTGTGGATGTGGGCAGAGGGTAACACACCGCTGCTGCAGCCACCCCAGGTCATGGAGTACCCCACCACGGGGGAGGAGGGCAGCCGAGGGCACTCAGCGGGACGTAGGCAAAAGCTGTACCTGGAGATCCTCAACTCTTCCTCCAGCTGAACATATGTTTGTTCATCTCACCCACTTTTTTGGACAAAAGACGGTGTTCTGGGTTGCAGCTGCTGTGCTCAGCAGGTTCTGATCTCCACAGTGGCAATCCAAAGTTGTTGGGCAGGGGCTTCTCAATTTTCATTCTGTAGCACAGAGCAGATAAATCATTGTTACTGCTCTGTCCCCTGCCTTGTTTCAGAGCAACCTGCCTTCCCACTGGAGAGGAACAATGAGGAGTTGCATGGGGCTGGGCAGCCAGAGGTGATAGCTGCCAGAGCAGGCTGGAGATGTCCAGTGCCTGCACCTTACCTGCAGGATGAAAAACATCTACACAACTATAACTGCACACAGGTGTGTATTTACTTCTGTTTTTCTTATCTTATTCCAAAACATTTCATGACCCAAGGAATGACCCAGCTGGGGCTTACCAGCCAGCCAAGGATGGAGTTCAATGAAATGTTATGGATTTGGGGACAAAACACTCCTCATGTAGAGCTTTTCAGAGCTCTGATATAAATTCAGCACACCTGATCCTCCAGGTTTAGCCAGCTCTGGTTACTATCACCTCCTGCCATGCGACTGAGGAGGCTGCAGCGATGTGTCCTCCCCATGAGGACGGGTTGTTGGGGGTAACCAACATGTCAGACCTGCATCCACCCCAAAATGGAAATGAATAACCCACATTTTGCATTGGAGCCATTCACCTGGGGCGGACCCTACACGCACTGACCAGCTTGTTGCTCTTTGCCCTGGCCAAAGCACCATCTGACAGATGTCCCTTCGTGGGGGAAGAGCACACACGTGGCTCACACAATGAGCAGCCCCGAGCAACACGCATGCCTTGTCACACGTATGGTGCGAGGACCAAACCTACGCTTGTTGTGGGAAGTTTGTGGAGCTGCTGGAAGAAAGCCAGCAGCCCACGTCTGCTTGAGTTAGGAAAATGTCCCAGTGCTGGATCCACCCAACTCAGCTAGAGCTTGGCCAGATGACAGGCCTGGCTCTCTCTCCAAAGTGGACAAGCGCCAAAAGGGGTTTTTAATTTCCAGATGCTTTTAAAATAAAAATAAAGACTCTGCTGTAAACTGGCTTTGAATGGATGCCTCTCCTTCAGCCAAAGAGTTGACCGATATGAGCTAGATGACTGGGCAATAAAACCTTTCATTGCAATCTGGGGCATCGTGAGTGCTGGCGAGCCCCGCACCGAGCCAGGCAGCCGGGCTGTGGCTCCCTGCAGTGCCTGCCCTCCCTGCCGCGAGGTGGGCGGCCGCTCTCCACGGGCCTCTGTCTCCAGATAAAAATCTTTATGCACTTTCTGATTTTTTTTCTGTTATTTTGGAGAGAAGGAGAAGTGCTTTGGGAGAAGACAGTTGGCAACAACAGAATAGGAATTAAAAGGTTTTGGGGAATATTGTCCTGAACTGCTGCAAAGTGCAGCCAGGAGCCAGGCAGGGCTGGTGACAGGGTGACATTGCAGCAGCCCTCGCTGTGCACCTTGCTTCTGATCTGGCCACAGAGACCTTTCTGAGCTGGTCGTGGATGAATCCCTCTACGAGCAACTTAACCCCGACAGCTGCCAACCAGCACAAGGAATCTAGTGAAGTAATTTCCAGTGTCTGCAGGGATGTAGCTCCCGGGGCAGCCACCCAGTTCTGCTCTGGGTCCCTGGGAGCTGGGGCAATTCCTCCACAGCCCCTCATAACCCACATTTTATTGCTTGCTGGGCATTCAGGCGCCCCAAGCCTGCAGCGGTGGCTGTTGCACGTACTCTCATACCTATGGTTCCGCTGGAGGGTGCTTTGTGAATGCAGCCTGAGACGTGTGCTATGGCTATAGGAATATAAGAGAGGCAGCTCCCATCTCCCTGCTGATGCTGGTCAGGAAGGACTGTGGCAGGGAGCCCACCGCTCGCTTGCTCACCTCCTGCTGCCAGTCATCGCCTCCAAACCAAAGATCACCCCCTCCCCGGCAGCACTGCCAGTTGCTTTATCAGCCCAGATCTTGATGAATTCCTTACTGCTGTGCAGGCACCATGGCCTTTTGGGCTTCCCTGCACCGTGTTTTTTCCCATTCCCAGCACCGAGCTGGCATGCGCAGGAGCCAAGTGAGACTGGGGCAGCAGAGAGGGAGAGATGCCAGCATGGAGGGAGTGCAGGGTGACGCAGCGTGATGCAGGATGACATGGGGATGACCTGGGGCTGGAGCCTGCAGGCAAGCCCAGGAGCTGCTCCCCAGCAGGTGCTCTCAGAAAAAAATCCTGTTTGGGCTGTTTCCACAGCCCGTGTCTGGCTGCAGCAGGCAGGGAGTGAGGACAGGCCCGTCGCAGGTAACACCAGAGCTGTTTCGGCAGCACCGGGGCTGGCTGGGCTTGCTGATGGCTATAAAAAACCAGAGCCAGCCTGAGCCTTCTTCCCTGTCCTGGAGCTCACTGTGTTCCAGCAGAAATGCCCGCAATGGACAACTTCACTCGCCCATCTCCCTGACCTGGAGAAGGAAAGATAGCTATTGCTGACTGCCTTTAGGGAACAGAGCCAGCCGCCCGGTGACCCCGCAGGATCACCAAGGACCTCCTTCCATCCCTCTCAAAGCTATTTTTTTTATTGTTAAACTACTTGCATAAAGGCAGCTTTTGCAACCCGTTCTCTGTCTAACTCCTTTTATCCTGCATTTCCTATGGTGATTCTGATCCACAGCCAAGGCAAGCTGCTCTGTTTGGTGCCTGGGAGGGGGTCTGCCTGCACCTGGACGGGGCAACACCGGAGGACCACATCACCTTGCTTCTCACCATCACCATCTGTGAGACAGACTGGGGTGACACCGCAGCCCCAGGCAGGGACCAGCCCCATTTTTCCCCCTGAAGAGCAGCGAGGTGTAAGGAGTCATGGCAGATATTTTCTTCAGCAGCAGCAGCAGCTTTTTTAGTGTCTCTGTGGCATTTCTATTTGGCATTATCTTTCTTTGGGCCAAGGTGTTTGCGTGGTCCTGGTGTCCACAGCCATGCAGCCCCGTGTGGAGCAGACACCTGGGAGCCAACCCTGAACACCCTCTCACCTGGAAAAAGGGGCTTTTGCCCCTCTCGCATGGGCTAGGACCAGTCACTGAGGAAATCCGTGCAGCTTTGCCAGGAAGCCATGTGGTTCAGAGACAACTTTTCACATGTGGGGGAAGGCAGGGGTTGAAGGCAGCACACCTGGGGTGTTCTCCTCCTGTGACAAAAGTGATGCCAGGGTGTGCATCACCTCTGCCTCGCAGCATCCTCCGCGTCTCCTCTGCCTGGACGTGCAGCTGATGCAGGGGGTTTCTAATCCTCACTCCTGTTTCGAATGTCATTCAATTCTTTGTGGCACCTCACAAAAGACTGAATGGGCAGCAAGCATAAAGGCACAATAATCCTTACGCTGGGAATGCCTTTGAACAGCCCTGACCTGCCTCCGCAGGCATCTGCTGATGCGGAGGATGCCACGCAGCTCTCGTGTGTGTCTAAAGTTTTGAAGCTGAGAGACAGGATCCTGCCTAATTTATTTGTATCCTGATTAGACTCTCAAATGCCAGACTGGGCATCTGTGTTCATCCATGTTACTCATTTCTTCCTGACTTGACATGCCTGGTCACTGGGTAAAAGCCGCAACAAATTTGCTTTTTTCCCCGCTCTTGTTTGGCTTATTAACTACATCTCCTGTTATACTACACTCTGGCCTCGACAGATTCATTTGTGATTCTCCTGAGATATGCATGCTGTAGCAGCAGATAGTAGCATATAATCGTTTAACATATGAATGCTGTCAAACAGTTTAATCAAATCTGAAATTGCCCGCCTTTGTGCCCTGTGCTAACTCATTGTGACTGCAGAAAGTGAGCCCGGCTCCCCGAGACAAAGAGCAATTGCAGCCCGGCTCTTTGTCTACTCTCTTTGCATAATTTCCTGAACCCTGCCCTGTTCCACCTGCTCACTAATGTTAAGCTTATTTATGGATAATTTATATGCAGCCCACTCCACAAATGCACCCTGACAAGGGTTTTTTTTTTGGAGGAGCTATGGGAACAAGCCTCTCGCCCTGCATGTTCCCCTCTGGTTCGTAAGAACCCAAATCCGAATGCTTCATCAGCACTTCCTGAGCCTTCCCTGAAACACCAACATGCGAAAAGCACAAGTGCTCTTGTCCTCACACCGGTTCCCTCCCTCCCCAGGGCTGCTGGAAATTCAGACGCTTTTTTGGGGGGATGGGGTATAAGTCGTAAATCCTTTTTTTTTGTTGGTTTTTTAACAAAGGCGCCGGCAGGACAGCTCAGCGGGATGCTCACCTCTCCAGCTTGCCGGCCACATCGAGCACAGGGTGTTTCTGCGGCGCTCGTAACCCTGACCTTGGGGCTCTCGGAGGAAGCGTGCGGTTCCTGGAAAGCATTGTTCCCGCGTTTGTTTGTTCCGCGTCCTCTCAGCAGCCTCTGAGAAGAAGCAGAATAAAGGGCAGCGTACAGGAGCTGGCTCCCGCAGAGGAGACCCAGGCGGGCAGACAGGTCTGCATGCCCTGGCTGAGCCCCACGAACCTCCCTGGGCACAGCCTGCACCAGCACCCCTGCCCGTGCAGCGGAGGCGGCGCATCTCGCTGCTGGTCCAAAGGCTCGTCTGCATGGAGAGCAGGCAGAGTTCTGCTGCCGAGGGGTCTCAGTCCTGAGCCCAGTGCAACCGCAAAGCTGAAACGATGCTGTCACACTCGGAGGAGCCCTGTTTCTCTCCCAGACCGCCTCTCCAGGTGTGCCTGGTTTGGCCTATCACACTTTGAAACGTGAACGCAACCTCAGGGCCAGCCGGGCTGATGCTGGTTGTGTTGCAGGAAAGCCTCTGACCCGGCTCTCCCCTTGCACCAATTCTTCAAAATGCCCATTGTCCTCCTGAGAGGCTGCAGAGGAGGCTCCCAGTGGTGCCTTTGGCCTGTGCCTGGGGCTTGCGGGGCATCCACCCTGCCATGGCAGCAGGACCACCCCCTGGCCAGACAGAGCTGGCCACCCTCAGAGGAGCCGTGCCAGTGGGGATCAGCCCCGAGGTTGCAGTTGCAGCCAGATGTGCTCGTTAGCAACTGTCTTTGCAATTAGCCCGCTGGTTCCGTCAGCATCTCTGGGAACAAGGCTTGCCCAGGATGGCTGCCGTGGGGGCCAGGAGGCCCAGCAGGGAACGATCGCCCAGCAGCCACCGTGGGACACTCCCTGCCAGGGGCAATGCTGGGACACTGCAAAGCTCTTCTCCACACCAAAACCTCCGAACCTGACTCAAGCAAACAGCTAATCCGGGCGCCGAGCGTGCTGCCAGGCGGAACATTTCAGATTCAGTGGGGCTTCCTCCAAGGCAGAGCCCAACAAAGCCCTCTCCACCCACCGAGAAGCATTTCCCACCAGTTCCCCAGCTTTGCTGTTGAAGAACCATTTGGTGTTTCTCAATTATTTCTTCAGCTGTCACCTCAAAAGCTGGCTTGGTAACATGTCCATACCCTGAATGACAATTACTTTTGCTCACGAGGTATTACAGGTGAGTGAGGATCCCTGCAAGCAGCAGTGCTGATCCCTGCCAGGGCCAGACAGTCCCTCTGTGCCTCCCAGCCCTCCAGGCACCTCTCTTTGCCTGGGGGCTGCAGGGTGAGGGTGGGCACCCAGGACACAACCTTGGCGTGGCTGTGCCGGTGCCTGCCCGAGCCGGGGAGTATCAGCAAATCTTGGCATGTGGAGCAATGCATTGTACCAAAAATAGGGCTTCCCCATTGTATTGTTACGCAAACATGTTCTGGGAGTAAATCAAACTCCCTGGGATTTCCCGAGCCGACTGTCTGGGATTTCTTGGGGACATTTCCCCCCAGTTGCTGGGCACACTGGGACCCCAAAGCACAAAGCAGCCCTGAGAAAGGGTGTCCTGGAAGGGGTCTCCCTGCTTTCTGACCCATGCCAAAGGGCAGAGGCAATGACGTGGGTCCCATTGACCAGCCAATGAGGAAATCCACACTTCTGGCCCTGCCACCGGCACGAGCAGGGCTGCCGGCCACACTAGCACGCGTATCTCCTCCCGATTTCCTGGGCATCCCTGCGACCACCCCCGGGGTTTCAACATGGCCCCGCGCTGGCTCTGCCAATGCTGCACCTCCTGGGATGCTCACTCCTGGCAGGCAAAGCCAAAAGAAAAAACACAGCCTGTCTGCTGAGCAAAAGGTCCAAGAGGAGGAAAAATAAACACAGGAAAAGCCACAACATTCAAGAACGTCACTGGATACTCAAATGATGCCAATGTCCTTAAAAGCTGCTTGTGTTTGCAAAAATGTTTCAGAAAGGACATAAATTTTTTATTAAATAAAATATTAGTAAAGAAGATAGTGTCACAGGTGGTATGTGTCTCTGGCACTCATAACAGCACTGCTGATGTGGTGACCTCAAGCCACGAAGCTCCCCAGTTCTCAAATGGCACAATCATACCCACTGAGACATGGGGTAACTGAGGCACGAGGGTGCACCACGGTTTTTCCCACCAAGCCAGCAGTGGGAGGGAACTGCTCCTGGATGTTGGCCTGGCACCACATCCTGCCCCCTTCTACCCCATCCCCATCCCAACCCACTCCCTCCCATCCCATCCCAACTCAACCCATCCCATTCCAACCTGTCCCATGCCACCCCATTCCAACCTATTCCATCCCATCCCACATGATCCCACTCAAGCCCATCTCATCTCATCCTATCCCGTTCCAACCCATCCTATGGCTCTCCGTCTCCTGGCCACATTGCATGACAACTCACCATGCTGGGGATCCTCAGGGACACCCTGCTCCCACTCCAGATGCAGCACCAGCGTTGAGGGAGGGACTCACAACAGCTTTTGTGTACCGGGAAGCTCTACAAGGAAAGCCTGGACTTGACCCAATACGGCACAGCTGTTGAGGGTGCACCCAACACTTCTGTTTTCCAGTGCAAGAAGAGCTTCTTCATGGTCTTTTTTTTTGCATGTAGGGCATGAATGGGAGTACAGGGGAACCGGGAAGGACGCTTGTTCCCAGTAATTGCTTGACATGGACAAACGACTCCTTAAAATATTGCAAAGACTCTTAAAAGTATTACTGATAAAAGGCAAGAAGCTGGGGAAACGGACTAGACCAGGCTATTTTTAGAAGCAGTGGCATCTGGACAGCATGAGAATTGCTTTGTACAAATTTAGCACAGCTGATGTTTCAACAAGAAGTTTGCTGGCTAAGCTGAAATCACCCGGCAGAGCCACCTAGAGAAACAGCGGCTGGCCCAAACCAGTCACTCCAACACCGGCAGGAAAAACCTGTGGCCAGGTGTGCTCAGGGCCACCTAGAACAGCGACACAAGGCTCCTACCCAGCAGCCGGCTCTCGGGGAGGCTCTGGCTGAGGGTTTGCCACGATGCTGCTCACAGTGGTGAGTGGGGGCAGCTCCCATGTCCCTTGGCAGACACGGCACTGTCCCTTGGCTGACATGGCACTGTCCCTTGGCTGACATGGCACTGTCCCTTTGCAGACATGGCACGCCTCGGTGCCACTGCAGCAGAGCCTATGCCAGCAGCCGGCTGCTCTGCTTCAGGTGGATTGGGAGGGAGGAGGCTGTGCAAAGCTTGTGGCCTAACAAAAAACCACCATCAGCATTTAAAATAGCCAAACTATTTCTGCAGCAGCCAGACTTGGAAGAGGAAAAGTGCAGTGCCGCACTCCCCGGTAAGGGGACGCATTCGTCTCACATCCAGAGAGGCATTTAAATTGTTGAAGGAAACCAGACGTTGCTCTCCACCCATGCAAGGAATGAACTTCTCTCGTGTTGTTGCTGATTCATCCCTCTTGCTTTTATCTAGCAACAATTTGGATTTGAAATCAGTCTCCAGCTGCCTCCAGGTGTGACTGAGGGGATGTTGGCCTGCCCCAGTGATGTTTGAAGAACAAGTGATCCATCTCCTCCCTGCAGACATGTCCCTGGGCAAAGCCCAGTGCAAGGGATGAGGAACGTGGGGAGACCCAGCTGGGCATGGCTGGTGGGTGAGCAGCTCCAATGGTTACAACCCCCCAGTTTGCGGGGCAGCAGGCAGCAGGATGGTCAGTGCAGTTATCCCCTGCAGCATCTGGGACTGTGCTCTGTGGGTGCTGCATGAGGCCCAGGACCCTTTAGCTGCCCACCCTAAACCCAGATGCCAGCCTGGACAACTGTGTGCCCTGAGAAGTGGGGTGGTCCATGCATGATCCATCAGCAAAGTTTTCAATAAACCTACTTAGTGCTGATGCCAGGGGGCTGGGGAACAGCGGATTTGCCACTGTGATCAGTTCACAGGTGCTGGGCCCTAGCACAATGTGTCCCCATTCCCACCAGCTCCATCACCTCCCTGCGTCCCTCCCTGCCTGGTCCATTTCCTTCCCCATCCCTGGGGGATGTAGCCCTGCAGATCGGAGCCCTTTCTCTCTGAACACAGCAGCCCCTGCACCACTCCTCCCAGTATGGCTGTGTATACAGAGGCTGGTCCCAGTCCCAGCAGGAGAGGCTGCCCACAGACCCCATCCAGGGCACAGCATGCCACTGAGCCAGGGGTGAGAGTGAGCCCAGCGCCCCGGTTCAGTGAAGGCAGCAGGGATGCTCCCAATGGCTGCATTGCAATAGCAGTAATGAAAAAGTGCTTAAGTTAAACCCCTGCCATCTGCCTTTGTTTTGCTAACCCGCTTCTCTGGTTGGAGCTGGCAGCTTGAGACTCAGCTGGCTATGGACCCTTTCCAAAGGCTGTTGAAGACAGTATGGACCATCTCACCATGGTCGAGGGCTCCCAAGGCAATATCTTCATGGAAAAAGCTCTGGTCAAGTCCTAGCCGTAGCTCTTGGGCATGGACTGGGCAGTCGTGTGTGGCCAGGAGCCTCTCGGCGCCAGCACATCTGGGTTTGCAGCCTGCCAGCAGCAGAAGAGGCAGGTGTGGGGAGGGGGGACTGGGAACCAGGGAGGGGTCTGGGCACAATACATCCTTTGCATAGTCTGGACACATGGTGGCCACAGCATCCCAGCATCCCTGAGAGACCTGAGAAGTCCCTGTCCCCTTGCTTGGTGACAGAAAGGGGACACAGAGCAAAGCTGGCACTCCCCTGCCCCACCTCGCATTTGCTGCCATTCCTGTTACTCATTGCTTGTGTTTGGACAACCGCTGGGTGCTGGTGAAAACACCCACAGCCCAGACTCACAGAGTCTCATAAATTTCCACACCAATGATTATTCACCCAAAAACCTTAGACCGGAGTGTGGTGCTAATTGTTTGCTACTCTTCAATCCCCTGTTTAAAATGTTCCCAGTACAGGCACAGGACCAACCCCCCTGTGCCCAGACAGCCAGGCACACGAGCACCCGCGGCGGAGCTCACCGGCAGCACCCTGGCAGAAAGCACTGTCCAGACTTCTCGGTGAGCAGCCGGCACACGAAGACAGCCCAGCTCTGCTCAGAAACCCTTCTCTTCCCCCGAAGGAGACTCTGTTTGCTATGGTTAATACCTCTGTCTCCACCGACAGTCATTATAATAGAGTCTTTATTCTCTATCTTCTTGTATTTACCCTGGAGGACATGATTCCTGATTCGAATAATTCCTGTCCCTGCACACTGGGACCCCACAAGCAGGAGTCCCAAGGAGATGGCTCCAGATGATGGGGAAAACCCCTGAGGAGGAGCTGGCTCCTGCAGCCAGACAGTGGAGACTGGGCTGGCTGGGAGCTCGTTTTGGGGTCAGGGCTGCTCTGCTGAGCAGGAGGGCAAAGCACTTCCCTGCACTTCCCTGTCTGCACATGGGGGAGGAGCATGAAAAGAGTCAATGCAGAGCAATAGTGTGTCGTTTTTTAGACCCCAGTTTTTTCCTAGATACCCATTGCAACAGCAGAGCTGCCACAACACTGGTGTGATGTGAGCTGACAGCGTGAGGAGATGCATCCGAGAGCAACAAACCTCCATGTCGTTCACCCGTCCCCAGCATCCCCACCTACCGCTTGCTCCCCACGCCTGTGCGGCTCTGCAGGTCCAGCACACAGGACTTGCAGCTCGGGAGCTGCACGCAGTGCTGGTAGCTCAAGGGAGCCTGAACAGAGAAAGAAGGGCAGCAAGATGACTGTGCTGGTGCCGTCATTGAGTTATCAGCCCAGACGCCAGCAGAGGATGGCCTGAAGAGCCCTTTGTAGGCAAGGCTGTCCGATGGGCCGCCTGCCCTGATTTCACATGCTTACAGATGCCTGACGTGCGTGGAAGAGCCGTGCCACCCACCCACCTCGGGCCACTCACGATGGCAATGCTTAGTCAGTTCCTGAGAGCACCTTTGGGGCTCTGGGCAGAGGGAACAGCGACCCAGCCGAAGGGTTATGCTAAAATCAGCCGAGTGTCTGGGTGGAAGCACGCTGCAGTTAGCCAGGGGGGTCGCATCCCTGAGAAAGCCTGCGCCAGGCAGGGTCCCTTCGCTCCCTTTATTGTCCACTTTCCTCCTCTCCTTCTGGAGGATCCCTGGGGATTAACCAGCAAATAAATGCCTTTACGTGGGATGACAATGGCTTCTGTGACCAATCTTCATGAAACGTGGTTTGGTAGCTGTGCAAGAATCAAGCCAGCTGCCAACATGGCCCAGAGTAAGTCAGAGGCTGTGACAGGGCTGCGGGGTGGAGAGGCGAAACGCCGGGACCAAGGAGCACAGCCCGGGCCACCTCAGGCAGCAGCCAGTGACAGCCAGGCGTGGGGAGCTGCAGTGTTGCTCAGTTCCACGAATGGGGCAGAGGGAAGAAAATCAGGAAAAGACAAGTGTAAGAAAGTGCTGATGAGAGGATATCGTCTCAGGGCACTTAATTTTAGCAAAGAGCCAGGCCGCCACATTTGTGAGTGCTGGTTCAGGAGCATCTATAAGAGCATCTATAACTTACCCTGATTTGACTTGGCTGGTTTGCATTTTCATGAACCTCCTTCCTGAGCCACAAAAGCTAAACTTCAGATTAACCAGAGCTTGCTGCTGCAGTTGCTTATGTCAAGCTATGGCGCTGAAGTTCGCACCCCACCTCACCCATGTGGCTTCTCCATACAGAACCCCCTGGCTTTTCCCTGTCCAAAGGGAAAATAAAGATCAAGGTGGCTGCAACACAACACAGGCTGTTTGCTTAATTTCCCATCCAGACGGTTTCGGTCTCTGCCAGTACCTGTGAGCCTCCACCTAGGACCCCTCCTGCCCCACCAGTGACCAGTGTTGGACTGGCCCCATTGGTCCCAAGCAGCATCCCTGGAGCTGCCAGCAAGGCTCAGACAAGGACCCGTGAAGGAGGTGCATTAAGATTTCACAAGCAGCAATTCGGGTGTTTCCCACCTTTCCATCACCTCTCTTGGAAATCCTACCCAGTCCAAAGGAGGGGTTCCCTTGCACCACCAAAGGTCAGGCACTCGCCCAGCGGTGCGCCTGCAGTTTCAGCATGCATCGTATGAGAAACTACTGCTTCCTAGGGATGGTGCCTCGCTGTCACAAATCGTTATTTGCTGGTGGAAAAAGAAGTTTGTTGCTTGCTCAAGAAAAATAAATCCTTGACCCTTTACAAGACCTGTGCAGTAGTGGCGCCGTTGACTCCTTGTGAAAGTGTGTGGGTGGGAAAACAGTCTACGCTGACTTTTCTGCCAGCTATGTGAGCTGTGCGAGATGTACGGCCTTTCAATCGTTAGCTGATAACACTCAGCTACTCCTCTGCTCGCAGCCTGCAAGCCCCGAAAGAAACACCGACTGCAAGCACCGAATTAGAGACTCCCACTCATTATTTGAGAAGGATGTGCCTTTCACAGCCAAGTGTCCTCTATTTGCTTGGGGAAAAACATGTGTTTATCTCTTATTTATGTGATTTATTTCTTGAGATTAATGCATCAAATTGGCTCGCTCCCAAGCTCTCAGTAAAGTCTCGGTTTTCATGGGACTGTCCTGAACCACACAAAGTTTCGCTGCTTGTTTTCTGAAACTGAGAGGAGGATTTTTATTGCAATCGTAAAGCAGAATTTGGGGGTTTCACAGATGTAAGGCAGCCAACATTGTTTTGATCTGCAAGCAAACGATAGCCTTCTCCGAGTTCGAGGAGGGCTATTAAATCAGCCCTGTGGAGATAGAGCAGACAAACAGAGCGAGCAGAGGAGTTGAGGGGGAATGTTCCTATTCATATAAGAAGGCATGAAAGCAAAGCAAGGGAGGCAAGTTAATGATCAACTCATCCCGGGTGTTTACTTTTACATGCCACTGGGGTAAACAGAGCCATGTCATCCCTCCAGCCTGCTCTTGTTTATAAATACACAATAACATTTACAGCTGAGCTGGCTGGCCTCCCCTGGGTGCGGGCTGGAGAAGCCGGAGGGGTCTTGTCTCCCTCGGCATGGGACAAGCCTTACTTCTAGAGCTCTGCTGCTGCAAATCCACCTTCCAGCTTTGAGTCTGCATCTGCCTGTGCTGGAAAGGCACGAACCCATCTGCTAGCACAGCCCCTTGGAGATGCCCTGTTGAAGATGCCCAACTGGAGATGCCCAGTTAGAGATGCTCCGGCAACACCTTTCCCACCCAATTCCTATGGATACTTGGAGCTGTCCCTTTGCATTGCTGGGCTCAGAGCAGCAGCAGGTCCCAGAGCCCTGCTGGTGCTTTACAACAGACTGAGCACATACAGGTACCAAGGGGCTCGTCTTTGTGTCAGCCAACCTACCACAACGTCAGTCAGAGCAAAAATTTTAAGTCTTTGGTGTTATTGACCGCAATTCATCGCTATCCTTCAAAGAAATCATGCTTCACCTAAAAAATACAGTTCCTATAAATGCTGTATACATATATAAAGTTCCTATAAATGCTATAAAGTTCCTGTGAATGCTGCTGTTCAGTGAGACCCAATGGGGGAGGCAGAAGAGCAACCAAATACCGGGTGATCAATTCAGTGCAGCTGACAACTTAGTGCAATATTTTTGTCCCTGATTCATTGATCATCACAGACAAATCTTAACAATCTCCAATTTTTTCAAGCTTCTGCCCTAGCTCTTGGTGCTGACCCGGTTTACAGTCAGCACAAAAGGTATAGCGCATCGGGTGTTTGAAACCTGACCCTTCACAAGGACTTGTTACAAAGAGTTTGTCTGCATGCAAATCTGCATCAGCTTAAAGACGCTGATGCAACTTCCTGCACACACGATGGTGGTGGTTTAAAGCAGACTTTTTAAGTGGGTTACTTAAAACCCACTCCCAAACAATTTAAATTGGACATATTCTAGCTTAGAGTAGGACATGCTGGTGCTCATATCGGTTTTTTCCCACCTTAGATGTTGCATCTGTAGTTTAATTTGTGCAGTTCCATGTGTCTTTAGATCTGTATCACGTGCAAAAAGACGTGTTGACTCTAAATTACATCTCTATGAGTAGTTGCTGGGTTTTGTTATTGTTTTGTTAAATAATTTTATTGTCACATTTTTGCCAGAAATTGCATGGAAGGCAAGAAGTTCTGGTTCTGTAATGGTCAGTGTAAACTCCAGGGGCTATTCAGCCTCAGTTTCATTCTAAAACCATAATGCCATGACGATGGAAAGGAACACTGTGGGGATAAATTGATTCACGTGCGAATACATTTGCAGAAAGTTTTTGTTCACAGCATGCCCAGGCCTGACAAACACATCTCCCCATTTGCATCTGTCCCCTGAGGGAGACTTGCAGAGCCCTTAATAAAATTAAAAATAGACAAATGGGCATCAGTGAGCTGTGTGTTTCTGAGAGGGAAGTGGTTCTGGGTTGCTCGATGTTCCTGGCCCGTAGAAACCAATGCCCCGGTTGGCCTGGATGCTGTCTCTTGTCATCACACTGCTGGTGTTCCAGGTTCATATCAAGATTAGCACGGGATAAATACTGGAAAAATGTCACCACTAATTATTATGCAATGAAAATGAAAATGCCAAATTTTGCACAGAACTTTATTCACAACAAATTATACAACCAGCCATAATCAAGGTCATTCCAATCTGAAAGCATTTTCTATTGAAATCGCAGCGATATCCAGGCTCCGTTCATTGCCCAACAGCAAGAAAGCCACAATTGCTCTTGTGTGTCTGGATGCCCCGGGGTGGTGGGGCAGGGCCCCGCGAGGATGCACCCACCAGAACCCTCTTGCGGGCTGAGCAGCCGCTGAGGAAACCAGCACAGCCTGCACATCTCAGCCTTTTTATCTTGAATGTCAGACCGAAGCATGACTCACTCATTTCCAAAACTGCCGTTCCCTTCCGCCGGCGTTAGCTCAGTCCCTTCTCGCTGTCGCAGCTTCGGGGAGATGCGCGCCTTGCTCTGCAGCTTGTTTTAAGTTTTAAAGCCAAGGACATCCTTGGGCTATGGGGTCATTCTTACTTTATGAGCCTCATGCAGGGTGTCACCTGGGACTAGCTCCTGGGGTTTGGATCTGGCTCCGCGCTGGTGGAGCTCGGCTGGACTCTGGGAAATTTGGCTGGGGCTCAAGCTTTTGCAATGAAGGTTTATCCATGCTGTTGCCTAGGCTGGAGAGAGTGGCAGGGTTTCCAGAGGGACACCCGACAGCAAGTGCAGGAAAGCTGCTCCTGAAAGGTCATGAGGAGGGAGGGCGATGATCTGAAACCCATCGCTTGGCACATGGAGGATTGCAAGAGATGGTTTTGTAGTTAAAGCCGAGGCCGGGCCCCCAGAGACTCAAGCTCAGCCTCCACAAGCCTCCGAGCAGAGCTCTGCATCTCTGTGCTCACATTTCCCATCTGCACAATGGGACAATAATCCTCCTTCGGCACCTGGCCACTAGCAGGACAGTACCCCACGGCAGCTGCAACTCGGACCCACCACCCTGCTACAAAAGGCAGCCGAAAACGTAAAAAATGCTGCCTATGCTTTCCTGAATAAATGCTGAAGTTTTGCTAGACAAGACCTAGCAGTTCTCCCCGCGGCAGAACCAGAAGTAACTGTGCAAACTCTCTGGCATGATTTAATTCCTTTTCTGGAGTGACTAACACCTCTATTATTCCCATCTGACTGCTGCAGACATCCTGCCACGCAATTGTGTTAAACTCTGTGGCGAGAAAGATAACCAGGACTAAAATTAAACCATCCAGCACGTTTTTAATATTAGCACAGGCGAGGAGTGAATTCCTGCCAGGTGGAACTTACCTCTTCTTGAGCAAGCAAGTAAAACCAGCCCTCAGAACTGCACCACCAGCAGTGACATGCTGGAAATCATTTGTCCTTTTACTCTGTGAACCCCTGCGAAAGCCTGTTTTGATCGCCTGGCCTGGGTACAGCCTGTTTGGTGCAGGGACCCGCCCTGCTGCCACTGCTGGGCACAGGGTGCTGGAGGAGGTCTCAGCATGGGCATCACATTGCAAATGCAGCTGGAGACTCATTCGATGAAGACGGGCGGGCTGCGGACACTAAACATGACAGCAGATACCCGCCATGTGAATAATCCGGTGTAAACTGGAGCCTCGTGGTGTCTTTGGCTCTGGGAGAAAAAGCACTGCAGCAGGAAAGGCAGCGCCAAGCCACAACAGGGATATAGAATCATGGAATGGTTTGGGTTGGAAGGGAATTTTAAAGGTCATCCAGTTCCACCCCCCTGCCATGGGCACAGACACCTTCCCCTAGATCCGGTTGCTCAAAGCCCCATCCAACCTGGCCTTGAACACTGCCAGGGAAGGGGCATCCACAACCTCTCTTGGCAACCTGTGCCAGTGCCTCACTGCCCTCACAGTAAAGAATTTCTTCCTTATATCTAACCGAAATCTACCCTCTTTCAGTTTGAAACCATTGCTCCTCGTCCTGTCACTACACTCCCTGGTAAAGAGTCCCTCCCCACTCCTGTAGCCCCCTTCAAGTACTGGAAAGCTGCTATAAGGTCTCCCCAGGTCCTTTGGCTACAATTGGATGTCTACTCTGTTTTCATTCAAACATAGTTTTCCATTAAAACCAAATCCCCGGACTTTGCCACGGTATCTTTTTCACAGTGAACTGTAGAAGCCAGCCAGGCTCAGAGGGGCTGAAAGCTTCTCTGCGTGGCTCGGGGGGCAGTCTGCCGCTTCGGGGTGCACCACGTACCCCGTGCCTTGCCCCCCAGCCCCGGTGATGCACATGGATTGGGACAGGAGGGGTTTGCCCACTCCAACGGCTTTCAGGGGAGAAGGACTCAATTTTGGGGGACAGAAAATCTGAACCAAAATGTGACCTGCAGAGCCTGCAGTGTCGCCGAAGAGCCCCGGCTGTCCAGAGAGCTGCAGAGTGCCTGCCCAGGCTGTGTCCTGAGCACGGAGCTGTGAGCTCTGCTGTGTCCCCCCGGATAACGAGGCTTGGGGGGCTGCTGATGGAAAGGGATGGGGGCTGCCTGTGCCGCTGGATGCCGGAGCGTGCTGCCCCCGGGGAGCGCCGCGGCTCTGAGCTGGGTCAGCGGGTGTCTCGCCCACAGGGCAGAGCAGCCGTGGGGCCCACACTGGACCAACGCACACCAGTGCGCACCAGCGCGCACCAGTGCACACCAGTACAGCCGGAGCCTTCGCTCCCCCAGCTCCCAGGTGGGATTTTCGCACTCTTGTGCTCCCTCTGCTGGTCCTCGGCCCGGCACGGCTCCGGCACCGCTCCGGCACCGCCGATCCCTTGGCCCACCCCTGCTCCCCGGGGTCAGGAACACCCCGCAGAAGGTCTCAGATCTAGCCTGTGGCCAAGGAGAGGTCCCCAGTGCCAACTGGGCAGAGGGGCGCTGCTGGCACCAGAGGGTCCAGACAAGATCCACACATCCTCGGAAACAAAAGCCTTCCCCCCAAATAATAGCTTTGAAAAACGCTGTTGGGAGTGATGCTACAACACATGGCTATGGTGAACATGACACACACTTGATGGGCACTGCGGGGATCACTTTAATAAATAGTCACACGTGGGCACTGTGGATTTGTCAACCCATTGTTTCCAAACACACTGTGCAGCTTTTTGCACCAACACCTCCAGAGCTCACACTGTTTGTGTAACTTGTGCAACACGCCACTGCTACTGGAGAAGACCAGCCTCGCTCTTACATTCAGCTGGCCACCAAAGTGCCACCAGTGGAGGACACCAGCAGAGAGCAAAGGCTGCGGCTCAGCTCAGTCCTGTTGAAGGGGCACGGAAGCACCGAATCAGGCTGGGACATTGCAGCGCCAGGCCGGGTTTGCATGCTGTGCTCCATGATTGCACTCGGTTCTCCTGCGTTTTCTGTCTTGGCAATACTTGCCAGCTTTATTAGAAAGCCGGTTGTTGTTTCAAGGCTGCTTTCTAGCAGTTATTGCCAACTGGGGACGGAGGTGGGGGAGCTGCGCTCCAAATAGCGTAAATGACAGCTGCCAAGACACCTTCTCCAAGGCCCTATAAAAGCCCTGTTGTGGCTCAGGCTGCCTCGTCTCAGCCAGACATCTCAGACAGTGACCCGGTGCAGGAGGCTGCCACGCAGCCAGCCCTCCTGGCTCAAAGCGCTATGTCCCCATCCCTGTCCACGCAGCGATATCTGACTGCCCCACACACCATCTGGTTTGGTCGTGCTCCTGATGATCCTGGGTCTTGGAGAGGAGCCACTGCTCAGTGAAGGAGGTGAAATACCCACTCCAAGCAAGGTGAAACCCTTGCTGTGCCCCAGGAGCAGCCCAGCACGATGGGGAGCTTCAAGACAAGGGAGAAGGAAGCGAATGTAAACTGAACAACAACAACAAAAATGAATGCTCTTACCCTTCCCACACAGCCTCCTTCCCAGCATTGCCACTGCATCCCAAAAGCGACAGTGACCCACTGTGCGTCACCAACCACGGAGGCTGTGCTGGACACACTGCACCCCAGCCTCTGTCACCACCACCCCAAAATCTGGGCTGCTCCATGCAGGGTCCAAGTCCAGCCTTCACTGGGGGCAGTGAACACCCCAGCAGCTCCTGATGGTGCACACTGGTTTTTGGAGTGTGTAGACTCTGCATTTCAGAGGTGCTTTCCAGGACGAACAATAAATCTTTAAAATAAGTGTGGGGTTCTCTGAAAGTCACTGAATTCAATGGCTGAGCCGTGCAACAAAGCCTCTTCCTGAGCGCGGTGGCTCCCTGCCCACCGCCCTCCCTGGGGGGACGGCAGAGGCAGCAGAGAGGAGGTCAGCTCTGGCTCAAGTTTGTAAACTGCACTGCCTGAGAAAACAAAACCTGTCCAGAAGTTTCGGCAGGAGCTGACGCCTTCCACCGATGTGGCTGGTCCCCACAGGTGACCAGCACCAAGAGCTGTCGCTTTTCCCTAGCCCCAAGGCACCTGCCTCACTCCAGGGCACCCTGCAGAAGCCCACTCAGGTGGAGCTGCCGGCACTTCTGCCAGGACCAGCTGCAAGTGCTGGGTGATGTCCCACAGGTATTTCTTCTTGTGCAGAGCTCACAGCTGGTTTCTGCGCTTCATGGGGCTATTCCTGTCTAACTGGCACCCCATACCCCAAAGTCTCTCTAAGGTGCCCTGCCCTACCTTGCCACCTACCCCCGATCGGTGGGCACCCACCCCCGATCCTCAAGCAGTGCTGTTGAAAGGTACCAACACCTTTTGCATTTTGCAGATTGGTCCTTGCCTGTGAGGAGGTGAAACTCCACATCTGACCGACCGCTGCCGAGCTGCAGCAGGCTGGACGGGCGCAGCTGGTGATCCACACCACAGGGCATTCTGCAGGAGAAGCCTCATCATCAACCCTTTCCCTTTGCACAACTCATTAGGCAAAATATTTTCCAGAGAGAAATCCCTCATCTTTCAATACTGATCCCTCTGCTTTCCGGCAGCATTTTTGTGGATGCAAATAAACGGTTAAACACATGGAGTTGTCCCCCGTGTTAACTTTCCTTGGTATCATCGACAGCTGATAGCCTTTCAGTGCCTGAAACCACAAAGCTGAAGTAAGTGCAAGTGTAGAACTGGGGCTCAGATGGTGAAACCTTCTCCAGAAAAGGCTGATAAAATGAAACAGTTAAAAGCTTTTCCGTGGTTGAGAAGAGCCTTGTTATCTCTAAGGGAGGCAGCAAACCTTCCTCTCCAAGGAGTAGTGAGTCGGTAGCGCCAGGCCAGGCAGCCCCAGCACGCACGCACTCGGGAATATATGCTACAATATATTGCCCTATACTAAGAGACACAAATAAACTCCATTACTGTTGTTAATTCTGCAGTGAAATTATTTTTCCAAATCTTCCCCAAACCAGATGTGGAAATATTTAGCTACCTCTGCACTCCTCCAGCCCCAAGCCTGAACGAAGTGTTTTGAAGCAGATGAGAAGCAGGGGGAAGTGGAAACCGTGACTGGTTTCAGTGAAACTCATGGATTTCCCAATTCATGGTATCACTTACTGACATCATGAAACTAATTTGGGCTTTTTCTTCTGTCTCTTTACAGTTAGGTATTTTCCCCAAGAGGCTGAAGTTTCTCTTTCTTTCAAACCAAGTTGGATTTCTTTCCTGTAAGGAGTACAGAAATGTAGATCCTGTTCCCAGAAGCAAGATACAGAAATCACTGGGGTTTTTATTAAAATATTTTATTAGACGTAGTCAGTGCAAAAGACTAAACTAAAAGGCAGTGGCTCCAATAATCCATCTCATCACTACATCTCCCAGATCACATATCAGACTGGGAAACAAAAAGGAGGTCGCATTGCTTCCCTCCTCAGCTTCGCCCCGTGGGTTACTCAGCCCTGCTTCTCCACAGGTTTTCATGTCTCCCGCCTCCTCTGCGTGCTCCTGCGAAGCCGGGATGCTCAGGACCTTGTGGTGCACATGTCTGCCCAAGTGATGGGCTTGCCAGGAAGGGCTGAGCAGGCCTGAGCTAACCCTGGGTGAGGAGCTGGTCACCCTGGGGATACCTGATTTGCAGAGGGTATGAAGCTATCCAGGAAGAAAATAGACAAGCTGACCATGCACGGCAGTCTCAGGTTGTGCCCAATGATGGCAGGTGATGTGGGCAAGAAGGAGCCACACTTGCAGGAGGGGCAGCCCCAGCACATTTGTCCCTGCCCCAGGCCAGGAAGGAGGGGGTGAGGAGCACTTGCCTCCACAGCAAAGCTGCACATTGTGGGCTGCTCCGTGCATCCCCCACGGGCAGGGTCTGGCCGGGGCAGGGTGCCAGGCTGCACCGTTCCCAGCCATGCAGGTGCGGAAGGTGCGTCAGCAGCCACCGCCCTGGAAGCTGCTGCCTGCCAGGTGGTTGTGGTTCTCCCACCACCCTCCCAGGCTGCAACCGGGACACAGCAGTGAGAGCCGACCCACGAGACACCCACCTTCCCGCCTTGCTCATCACCCACCCAGCCGGCAAACCAGCCTCTAAGCAGAGATGTCCCTTCTGCAAACCATTGTGGCAGCAATCCCACAGCCCGGGGGAGCACGGCCTCATTTTTGAAGAGCTGGGTTTTCCTTCTCCAAGCGGAGATCTCCCTGCGTCCCCCATTAAAAGACACTAATCCTTTCTCACAGTTTTCAGCATCCACCGAAATAAATCAGGCTGGGTGAATTCAGACACTGGAGGTGCATTTTAAACTGCGCAGCTCATGACGTGGATGGGGACTCTGCCGTGCACAGTGCTTAGACACACGTGTGCGTTTCTGCAGGCAGCTCTGCTCCACCCCAACACGCCTGGTTGTGTCCCCTCCACTGGCACCGTTCGAAAATAGACCCACTGCCAGCAGGACCAGCTTTGGGGCTGACGTGGGGCCTGATCCTGCACCCCATCCTGAGGGTAGCCCGGAGTTATTTCCCGTGCCCTCTCCTCCCTCACTGCCTGCACGCCCTTCTCCCATTCCCTCCAGAGCAATGTCTTATCGCACCCATTTGACTTGACGTTTCATGAAGGCGAAAATGAATGAAAGATGAGCACTGAGAGCAGAGGGAAGCATTAGTTTAGGAAAAGTACTAATTAAACATGTTCTGGGTGGTCTTATTTTGGCATTCTGCCTTTTGGGTTAGGCTGGTTTTGCTGCCGCTTCCCTTTCTCCCATGTCTTCCCCTCTCTCGCCTTTCCCAGCACATTTGCATCTACAGCCATCCCTGCAGGGGACTGCCACTGCAGCTGGCGCTGGCGCCTGGGGGTCGTAAAGCCCTGCTGGCTGCCCCCTGCTCTGGCACAGGGCAGGAGATGACCTTCATTTCCTCCATCATGCAGAGCCCCAGCCGCCTGCAGCCTCACGCATGAGCCAGGTCACAGGTACAGAGACACGGAGGTATCGCAAGCCCCAAGAACGACTGCAGCTTTCAAAAGACAGATGTCCAGCGATGATGTTAAGTACACATATATAAATACATATATACATTACTTATTTGCTCTATGAAAAATGCTACACTTTGCAGCTTCGGTGGAAAGCATAAACCTATTGTTAGACTTCCCTGGAATCGGGCCAGATGTGGCAGTTAAGTGTCTGGTCTTCTGTCCCAAATGGTACTATTTGCATTTGCAAAGCAGCATGCAGTGCACTCACTCCCTGTGCTGCCTGCAGGCTTTGGCCTCCCGCACACACGCAACATCTCCTCTTTGCACCTAGGACAGTGTGAGAAATACAGTCTGAAAGCTGTCTTGCTTTGCTTCTGCACTGCGCGTTGCTGAATTAATTCCTGGTGCAAGCCTGAAGTTTTGCACAGAAAGTCAGACTCTGTGTGGCTTTAAATCCCAGATTCACACTGAAGCCTCCCCGCAAGCTGGAGGCACCGTGAAACAGAAAGCTCTGGAAGGAGGGAAGATGTGAATGAAGTGTCTTCCCACAACTCTGCCAGCGTTGACATTAAGGTATGAGCAACGCTGCTTTATCCTCCTCCTAAGAGTGGAAAACACTCTTGTACAGTAGGTTCAACTCAATGTACTGAGTAATTCAGGGTAAAAAGCGCGTTTAAAGGTGTATTGTGCCCTGGCCATCTAGAAACCTAATTAATGTTTATCCCCAGGAGCAATGCTCGTCTTCCTGTTAAAACTCTGCTAACAGGACATCTGGCAGACGGTCAACCTGCACACTCAGTGCCAGGATTTCCTCTCCCCCCCCCGTCCCCAAAACACAGCACAAGCAGCTGGGATCAGGTGCTTCGGCACAGCATGGTTGTCCCTGCTCAAAGCTGCCTTACTAGAAAGCAACACCTCTTGGGGAAAATGAGTGTTGCCAACAAAAACCAGCATGGGGATTTTCAAAAGCAATGAAGACCGCCATGGGAGCTGGGTCCCCGAAAAGACCCTTGAGTTAAATTTCCCCCAAGTGGGGGTCCAAGAGCCACCAAAGCAAGTGGTCATGGGCTGGAGGGCCACAGATCTGCTGTGTGACCCTTTGTGAAGTCTTTCCATTCCTTCCCAAGGTGGGAAACAAAGGACACACTAGCAGTCACAGTGCTTGGTACCGTCCCACCAGGCTCTCTCCAGCATTTGGATCCTCGCTCCTGTCCTTGGCAAGCCCAGCCTTAATTCTGAAAGCAAACCTCTGCCAGAGACCTCCAGACCTGTTGGAAGGGCAGCGATCACAGTCAAATGCCCAGCATGGGAACGAGCTGCCTACTTGCAGCAAAGGGCAAGGTGCTCCTCATGACAACCACAGTGAGAGGCTTAAAACTCAGCCGTGAGAGCACGGTGCCAGCATACGGGCAGGGGCTGCTTGGGAGCCTCCCCAGCTCCTTCCTTGTGCTCCTGGGCAGGCCATGGATCTGCTTGCTTTGGAAAAGGAGCTGGATCTCCTGGGAGCACCCACCCGGGAGCAGTTCATGGGACAACCAGTGGCTTGGATAAATCTGTTCTCCTGCTGGCTTATGGGATGCGAGCTATCAGAGACACACAGCAGTGTGTCTTGTGGTTTATTTTCACCAGTTCTAGAAGCTGGCCTTTAGGAATTAGTATGTCTTCCAGGTAAAAAGCCAGGAGCCAGTCTGTCTTTCCTAGGAGAGCCAAGTCATCTAAAGACAACCGCTAACCCACCATTTCCCCAACTCCTCACAGGTCTAAGGGATGCCTCCGGGGGCTATTGCCTCGAATTGTATAATACAACTCTTGGGCGGTATAATTGAATACGGCAGAGGTCCATGGGATGGTCCACGAGCACGATACAAAAAATATTGACCTGGCAATATCAGTTTTCCTACTGTATCAGCATAATGAGGACATTTGCAAATGTCTGATGTTAGGACTCATTTGTATTGTAAATGCTCCAGTCTAATCTACAGCTCTGTATTAAATAACACAGTATCCTATCGCAACATTTTGCTCTGCCAGGAGAGCACAATATTTATACGTAGATGCCCGCAGCACTGCATCTCTGACGGAACACTGTGTCAATGACAAATTGCACGTTTGGTAACACGAGTCAGAAAAAGTTTTAAACCTGCTGGCTTGGGGAAGTAAGACCAGCTTGTTTAGACAGGGAAAAATTGCAACAGCAGACAAAGTCATGGTATGCTGTTTGAATAAAGATTGATCTTCAACGTTGTTAACCACAGCTTTGCACTCAGAAGCCCAAGAGCTGCAGTAACAGGTAATTTCTCGATGCCATTCCAAATGAAAGCAGCGTTGCTTTCAAGGCGCGAGTGGCTCTTCATTCACAGGTCAGCCCATCTTCTGCTGATGGCACTTGTGTAAGGATAAAGCTGGGGACATCTCCACCACCAACACGCTGGTGGTTACCCTGTGGAGAGCAGCACTTCTCTCAGCTAGAGGCAACAAAACAGAAAGTGCTCCAGCCCATTTTGGAGTGACCTTGACATGCAGCTCCCCTCCCACTGCTCCGAGCTCTGCTTCTTGTATCCTGCCTCGGTCCCCTCTCAGGCTGTCTCAAAGCCTCCACCGCAGTTTCAGGTTGTGTCTCACGGCAGCATTTCCGTGGTTGCTGGATTTGGTGGATCCATGGGGAGAGGTCACGCTCCAGCCAGGCTCTCAAACCCAAAAGGTCTGGAAGTATCCAGGGAAATGGGTCCGAGCTGGCCCAGGGCTCTGCACGGGCCCCGGTTGCAGCAGCAGCAATGCAGAGGGTTTGCCTAGGACAGGCTGGAGTATCTCACTCTTCCCCGCCCTGAATTTAGGGAGAATATTTTACAGGCAATTTTCTATCGAGATGTCAGCCGTGCTATCAGCCCACCCCCTCCCCTGCACATAATCAAAATATTTTGATAACCAAAAAATGTCAGGCAATACAGCAAATTTTGCAGTAAATAAATAGAGGAAAAAACTGCAAAGAAGGAGGGGAGGAGTGGGGAGATGGTGTCCCTGCAGAAGGTTTCCATCCCCAAACAACAAAAAGATCCTTTAAAATTACTGCTTTGACAAAAAAATAGTTATTTTCTACAAAAGTAACCGCCCTCTAGGGGAAAAAGGAGGCTGATGGTAGGGAACCCCACACTGCTGGTTCACACCTCTCTGCTCTGGAGGGCCAGCGCTCCCTCCGAGAGCATGGCACAGCCCCACGGCACAACCGCGTGTTGGCTCAGCAAACGCCAAGCCGCTCTTCGCAGCAGACAAGCAGCAATTAGATGAATCGCCTGGCAAACGAGCCCTCAGCGAGGTACTAAACACATACCAAATATGTGTGACGAATTGCAATGACAAGGTTGCGCTGGCAGGCTGGACTGCGGGTAATAAAATCCCTGTCCAGACAGTGCTACGCTCTGGGCACTCTTTGAGCCAAGAGAAGGCAAGAAATGCTGCTGCCAAAAACCCGTCGGCACGACCACCACACCCATTTTCCGCACTGCAGCGAGCGGCTGAGGCTGCTATAAACACTGACGGTGCCCGGAAAGCCGAGGTTGGACTGTCAGGCCATGCACAAACCTGGGGGGAACTGCAAAATGCCAGGGCTGGTGCACGAGGTCAGATGAAGGAGACCCTCAGAGAAACCAAGCAGAAGACCAACCCTTTGGTCTGGCTGCAAGGGACCAAAACACCAGAGGAAGGGTTTGTGCAGAAGCCAGAGCCTGAGATGGGCAGTTTCCTGCGCCACGTGGGGTAATGCAGTAAATCAAAGGCACGACTCGCTGTTCTGCACATCAGGAGCCATGAGGTGCTGTGGCCACGCGCACCCACACTTGCCTCCACCACCACCCCGGGCACCCCGGGCTGCCTACCTGCACCCCCTGTGCCCCACACAGCCCCTGCAGATACCAGGACATTCCTCCCCATGCCAAACCCCCGAGGTGTGATGTGATTTGGGGCTGGCCAGACGCTTACCCAGAAGCAGCCGCAGTTTATTAGCCCGGTAGCTGTGGAAAGTTTCCAGGCTGGGCAGGATGCTCCAGCAGAGAGCTGTGGGCAGGGAGTGGGGTCTGCACAAGGCTGTCCCTGCAACAGGAAAGCAAGGCCAGCATGGGCAGCACAGCTCTCAGACCCCAGGGGCTACTTCTGAAGAGACATCTCTCTTCAGCCATTTGTCCCCTCCGATGTCCCCCATCCCACCAACAGCACTCCTCAACGGGTGCGTAACCAACAAGCTTTTTGCTTTATTCTGCTTCCACTAGCGGACAGCAAAGGCGAGCCTGGCATTTGAGCTGGCACTGGGCGAACAGAAGTGGTCTCTTTACAGGAAGTTTCCTACCTTTGCCCGCAGCCTGCAGCACAGCAGGAGTGGCCACAGCTCGTCCCCACTGCGAGGAGCAGAAGCATTTCAGCAGGCCGGGTTTAACCAGTTCCATTGTTGTCACCTCTGCAAAGGCATCACGTTTTGACTCTTGGACAAGCCCAAACCTGGCCAGGTGTCTGTACCCCACGGGCAAGGGAAAGCCCCTGGGCCTCGGCGCTGCTTGCCGCTGTCTCGGGAGCAAACCACCGATGCGCCACGAGCCGTGGGGCTGCTGGGGAGGCAGCACCCAGCCAGGGCCCCGGCAGGTGTGCCCGTGGGAGGGCAGCGCGGGGGAAAGCAGCCCACAGCTTCGCTGGGGTATTTTGGGCTTTCTGCTTTCAGCCCGAGCAATCTGTGGGGGCATCTCTGCGTGAAGAAGGCGCCCGTAAAGCATCCGTCTGCAAAACTACCCCAGCACACCCAATCCCTCCCCCTCCCCCCGGTCTCTGCAAGCAGCATTCATTCCTCGCTCTCGCTGTAGATCAGGCATGCCGAGTCCTTTCTCCCCAAGAGTATTCTCCCTTTACAAAGCAAGATCATAAAGCAGTGACATAATCCAAGCTTGGCAAACACTTCTGCTGATGTTAAAGCAGTGCCTTTCGTGGTTCTCACTGCAGCGTTCGAGTGCACGATATAGATGGCGCAACCGGCTGATTAAATGTGCAGGAGCCTCCCAAGATACCATTTCATTTGAAACGCTGACATTTATATTTGACATTCCAATGAGTGTGGGGTTTGGGGGTTTTTTTGGTTTTTTTTTTTAATTAGTTCTTGCAAGGGTGCGGGTCAGCCGCAGCTCCACAATGAAGCTCTCCACGGAATAGGTACGATTCAAACAGATGACTCCCGGCCAGACTTCCTAACCCATCTACCTCACAGCGGAGCCTCGACGCCAGATTAATTAGAGGCCACCCACAAGTAGATGTGAGAGGTGTAGGTGAATCTCTTTGCCCATTCATCCCCTGCCACATCTGCTGAGATCTCGACGAACACGCTAAGGGTGAGTGGGAGGGCTCTGGTGCTAAAGAAATGACTCGATTCCTTTCGTTCTGACATCAAAACGCAGCCAGCCAGCGAGGCCGAGTAGTAAACAATAGTAGTAACGCAGGAAAGAAAGGCAGAAAAAAAAGCAGCATATAAGATGGCTCAATGAAGAGGTGTGATTGTTGGCAAAAAATGTCCCGTTTGAGTTTATGGGATGTAGAGAGTCTTTTTATTAGGGATACTTTTTGCTCTAAGTGTAATAAAAAAGGACAAACTGTTTCTGCCATCTGAGAAAACTCTTGGTGGAACAGGCAGAAATCCAGGAATAATTAAGAAAATAATAGTGCACACCCAACAAGAAAAACATTATTTGTTTAAAGATGAAGTCCCTCCAGAATACTTGGTAGTGATTGCGTTTCTTTCAGAAAAAAGGGGGGGAAAACCCTTCTAAATGAAAAGCAGCAGCCCTCAGCTCATTTCTAAGACCTCGAGTGGAAAAAGCGCGGGGCTGCAGTACCCTTCAGTGGTAAAGACTTTTTCCGTTTTCACCGCTCTTATCAGCCTTTGCAAGCTGCAAAATAATAGTGTTTTGCCCTTATATGTTTCCATCGGAGGATCAGAAGCGCTTCTCAAAGCAGCATTAGAGCTTCACTGCTCACCTGTGAGAACAGAGCAATTAGCAAACAGGGTTGGGGTTTCTTTGGTGTTTCGGGTGGGGGTAGAAGTAAAAACTGCAATGGGAAGATTACGAACCCACAAGCCAACACAAGACTTCAACAAACCTGGAAGTTTCTGACCTCCAGATCCAGGTTCTTCCTGTGGAAGGGACCACTTTGCCCCAGCATCACTTTTCCCCAGGCCTCAGCTTGCCAGGCTTCCCACCGGCACAAATTACCATCCTCCCAAACTCTGATTCCTCAGATTAAAAAACGTTTTCATAAAACCATGTGTCCAAACTACCCGTCTTCCCTGCAAGTGTGACGTGGTGCCATTCTGCAGCCAGGTCGTGCGGTGTGGGCTCCAAATCCTGCTCCCATCACTCCTGCGTGACTCCGGGCAGGTCATAGAGCAGTGCCAGCAGCGCACGGGAACACGATAGGGAACATCAGAGTGTGGGTCGGGGCAAAGAAAGCTGCGAGTCAGCGTTTGTGGAGAACTCGAGTATCACAGTAATGGGGGACAAAAGCCCCAGTTATAAACCCCGCTCTGATATTCTGTGCGGTGCATGGACAGAGCCACACACTGGGACAAGAAACGAGCTTCTACCCAGCTAGGACGGAAAAAGCATCACCCTTTTCTGGATGGTTTGTACGAGGCTGTACACCAGGGACGGAGGAGGCCGTGGAACAAGCTCTGTTTGTGTGAAGCACGAAGCTGAGGTTACCCATCAATCCCGCGCAGCTCTGCTGATTTTATTTTTTATTCTCCCGTCGCGGGTTTTGGCTGACGCGGAGGTGCAGAAGCCCCGGCTCACCGCGCTGCCCCGGCACCAGAGCCAGAGGCAGGTGAATCCGCCTCCCCGGGCGCCTCGCAGCCTCCTGCCGCCGCTTCCCCGGCCTCGGGGCGAGCGGCGCGGCCGCCCTGCGCCAGTCTCCACACCGACCCGGGGACAGGCTCCCGGGGACGCTCATCTGCCGCCCCGGCCGGGCCGTGCCGCCCCACAGAGGCCGGTGCCGGGAGGCGCCCGCCTGGCTCCCGCCGGCAGCATCGCCTGGCCCCGTCCCGTCGCGTCCCGCGCGGGCCCGACCGCCCCGCCCCGTGCCCGTCCCCGCGGCCGCGGCCATCCCCGTCCCGCCCCGGCGGGCGGTGCCGCCGCCGCCCCCGCTCCCAGCAGCCCTTGCAACTGCCTACAATGAAATTTGCGAAGTTTTTTCGGTTTCGGCGCCATTTTCGAGTGGACTCGGAGGTGAGGAGGGAGGGCGGGCAGGGCGGCGGGGCCGGGGCGCCGCGGGGGGCCGACCGCCGCCCTCCCTTCCCCCTCTCCCCCGCGGGCGGGACGGCCCGGCCCGGCCCGGCTCGGCTCCGCTTGGCACGGGGTGGGGGGGAGGCGGGACGGGGCGCGCTGCGCTGCGCTGCGCTGCGCTGCCCGCCAGCGGCGGGGAGGGGGGGCACGGCGCGGCCCCCTCCCGCCGCCTCCCCCGCGCCGCCGTGGGCGGGGTCGCGCCGCACCCCGGGGTGGTGGACGGGGAGCACGGGCCCGGGAGAAACTTGGAGGGGAAGAGAAGGTGGGGGGGAAACAACAAAACCACCTATAAAAAAAACTTTTTTCGGCGGGGGGGGTGGGGAGAGCGGCGGCACCAGCAGCGCCCGCCCGCGCGGCGCCGCCCCGCGCCGCACAAAGGCGGCCCCGGGGGTAGGGGGGGGCGGGAGGGGGGTCGGCGGCCCCCGGGGGGGCGGTGGCGGCGCGGCGGCCCGTGACGCAGCGGGCAGTGACAGCGGGAGCGGCCGGGCCGGGACGGAGCGGGGGGCGGGCGGGGCGGTGGCCCCCGCCGCTGCCGCCGGACCGTTAGGGCGGGAGCGGCGCGCGGCGCTTCCCCCGCGCGGGGGGACGGTTCCCACACGGGCGCGGGCGCCGCCGACCCCCCCGGGACGCCTTTTCCTGGTGGGTTTGTTGATATTAATAATTTTTTACATTTATTTTTCGGCGTCGCGGGGAGCCGCGCCCGCCTCCCGCAGGTGCGGGTCGGGGTTGGGGTTTTTTTTTTTGCCCGTTTCCCTCTTTTTTTTCGTTTTTCCTAAAGCGAACGCGGGGACCCCGGGGGCTGCTGGCCCCGGCCGTCTCTGGCGTCGGGCCCGCGCCCCCCGCCCCCGGCTCCCGCTGCCAAAGCACATGAGAAAGTAGTTTTATACATATAAAAAAAAAAAACAGCCCAAAAAAACTTAATATAACAAAAAAAAATCGGGTGAAATAACTTTTTCTTTATTTTAAGTTGCCCCCCCAGCTCTTGCTGGTTTTTTTTCCCTTTCTGGTTGCTTGCTTTGTACAGGAAATTTGAATATCTTGGCAAAGGCCGGCTTCGGTGGGCCGCGGCCGTGATGGGAGCAACGTGCGCCGCGCGGGGCGTTTTTCCCCTGGTAATTTATCCCAAACGCAGCGTTTTCCCCCCATGCGCATCACGTACATAAAGACAATTTTTTTGTGTTTGGAGAGTGAGTTTTCTGAGGCTAAAACGTGGATTGCTCCCCCAAAACCAGGAAATTTGTGCTCGTGGGTTGTACGCGTGTGTACGTGTGTAGGTGAGGGACCATCTGCCAAGTTTCATCATCTTCTGCTCTGAAGAAATCCAAAGGACTTCACTGCTCACCGTCAGCTGCGAAAGTCTGTAGTTAATCCACTTTGGGAGAAAAGAGAGTAAAACTGCCCAGCTAATGTGATAAACATTTATGAAATATAAGAGGGAAGCTTTAAGTAACGCTTCAGGCAAATGGACCCAAATACGTATTAAAAAATAATTACTGTGTGCTTATTATGCTTTGAATTAATGTTCATCCAACCCCAAAAAATTAATTTTTTTTTTTTTTTTTTCTGTTCTTAACAAATAAACTTTATAGGATTCGGGCTTCCAGATCTGTCCCCTTTGTTTAAAACTGGATGAGATGACAGTGCAAAAAAATGGAAGTAACAAGAAGCATCAAACTTCTCTTCTCAGCAGTGTTGAGAAAAAACTGTGGATCCTGGAATTTTTCTGTGGATTTTGCTGGTGTTCTGGAGTACTGTAAGTTGAAGTCTTACCCTGCAGGCCTTTGTGAGCACCAGTAGCCCTCCGACTTATTAACAACCTCTTGATAAATACAGCTGATCCCGCTCCTAACGATATCAGGGTCGGGTTTCAAGTCGAGTGAAGTTAACGAATTAATTTTTTGCCTTATTTGAATTTGCCCTTTGTAGCTGCAGTTTGGTTTCGGGCGTTCTGCCCCACCTCCGAGCGCGTTAACATCGTGTGGTTTGACGTGCGAAAGGTGTACGCCGTGCTAAAATTAAAGTGTAGCGCCAATAGGCTGTTATTTGTAAGAAATTCGTGCTGCTTCTCTGGGTAAATTGGTGAGAAAAAAGTATTTTTAATAAAGCCCGTGAGGAATTGCCCGCTCTCAGACAGCTTTGACGTACGGACAGAGAGAAAATACATTTTGTGCATTTATTTTGAGCCGCCCAGGAAGGAGTCTGAGCTGGCTGAACCGGGCGCAGCAGCAATTTTGGCGTGACGCGTGCGCGCCGGGGAGCTGTGCTGCCGATGCCCGCACAAATGAAAGTAGCTGGGCGGCGCGTAATTCCCACGACCGGCTGCTCGTGCTCTGTCATAGTCGGTTCTCTTCACGCAGCCCCCGCTCGGCTGCCGCTGCTGTGCGAGGCGAGCCGTGTCAGAAATGTAGTAGCTGAAACCACGTGGTGGTTGTCGATCGAGTGTCGGATCTGATCCCAGCTGTTGGCCACATCTGTAAATATTATTAATATGTGACTTGTTGAAGTTTCGGTGCTCAGAGGGAGGCAGAATGCAAGTGGTGTGATTTTTCAGACCCAGGCAGATAAAAGAGTCTTGGTGGTGCCACTCGCCCCCTTATTTTCGTTTCAGTACCGTAATTGTGTGTCGCTAATTTATGTCGGGGACCTTCAGCTGTAGTGAGATGATTTGTTTTAGTCTTTTTATAAAATAGTAAATGCCTTTTTTTAAATTCTTTCAAATGAGAACAATGACTTCAGGATTTGTTTGTGCGTGTCTCCTGAAAAAAAACGTTTGATAGCAGAGTTTGGGGTTTTTTTCCTCTGCTTTGTATGTGTTTAGGAAATGCTTAATATTTACTTGTCTTTGAGCTCACTTAGCCCTGAAGCCAGCGAGTTAGTGAAGACTCTGTATGCAAATCTGTCCTGTCGTGGGCTCCTATATTTATTTCCTTTCCTTTCCCATGGCCTCTTTCTCACTTTTTTTCCTTCCCCCCCGCCCCGGGTTACAGTGTCAATCAGGAGGGACGAGGCTGTGTTTTAAAGGGACCCCCATGTTTCAGAATTTGTTTTAGTTTTGTGTGTGTGTTTGGCTTGAGGCGGGGGGGCTGGGTGTTGTTTTTTACTTAATTGCCCGATATACTTTGGCAAGCAGCAGTCACATTGTTTTGTGAACTACATTAAGGGATTTCTGCATGTTCAAATTCCCCAGTTATTGGGGGATTTAATTAAACCTCTGTAGGTGGCTGGCTTACACAGATGACAGGTAGAAGTCTCAATTTCTAGACATAGCTGGTGTACGCACAGCAAGTGTGGAGCTTGTGGCAGCAGAACTGTTGTTGGGAAGCCTTTGCTTCGAAGTGGAGCTTTTGGGACAATTCTCTTGGTATTTGGGGTTACCAGCACAGTGGGGCCCTCGTTTCTCAGCTGTGGTGGGGTGCTGCTTGAAGGCTGGGGGTGCTTCAGGCATGCTGCCTGCCCTGGCAGCAAGGCGTTGAGCGCCCAACAGTGCCACCACAAAAACCCCAGCCCTCCAATAGCCTCTCTGCATCTTACCTGCTTGTCCCCAGGGTGGTTTATCACCCAAATCAGCATGAATAAGATGTTTTCTTTGCTTCTGGGCTGCCAAGACCAATAGGTTGCTCTTGCTGCTGCTGTTTTTAACCCCTTCATGGAGGGGAGGTGGGCTTGCTGCTGGCCGTGGTTGTGCCCAATGGCTTTCTTACTTGTCCCCCTTGCTGCTGCTGGTTTCGGCTGGCAGGAGCACTGTCGCCCCTCCTTACTGTACAGCACCTGAGTTATGGTTTGGTGTGACCGCTATGCCATGGGTACCGCTGCCCAGAGTCACGGCAGTGGTGCCAGTAGCCCCAGCTGCAGGACCAGGGAGAACAGGGAGAGAAGGAGTGTGATTACTTTTTTAAGTGCTGCCCTATCTGGAGGTGAAAACTTGATATTGGTTTTTTTTTTTTTCCCCGCCCCCCCCCCCCCCCCCCCCCTTAATTTGAAAACCATTTGCGCCCCTCTAAGCCTTTGTGGTCAGTGCTTGGATAGGGAGGTGACCACCTTGGGGCTGCCCAACAGCCCCCGTCCCCGCTCCCAAAGCAGAGCGGTGCCTCTGCAAGCACCTTGTAAACCCTTCTGTGTGTTGCTTCCTAGTTCCTACTGAAACAGCGACTGCCTGGTGTCCAGGGAGTCAACGCCGAAGGAGCTGTTGCGCCTGCGTTCGAAGGTGAGTTGGGAAGGTAAGCTCGTGTGCCTGGCCCACTCTGAAATACCTGTGGCATCTGCATCCCTCAGGATAGATGCAGGTTCCTTTGAAACGCGTACCCCTACACTGCAGGTAACACCTCGGAGAGGTCGAGTTACGCTCAAATCATCCTGTTCAGCCGATTTCTTATTGAGGATTCAAAGCACAAACTAAATTTGAAAGAAGCTAAAGTGTGAGGTGGGATGGTTCAAACACAGACCTTTATGGCTTAAAATAATTGCACCGTCATGTCATAGACACACATGTTTTCTCAGATACGTATTTCACTGCCTACCCCAAATTTTCCCTTGTCCAGCACTCACTGTGAAGGTTGATTTTTCTCTCTGTGCTAGAGAATGGGCTGGTGGAGGTCTGTTGAGCCTCACTTTGGAAAGTGCTCCTTGCTGAAGAGAGCTCTTGTCCCCCTTGACACATGAGGCTAAAGACTGGTTTTTTATTTATATATACGTTTGTGTATATATATAAAAAAACATTCATTAAAAGCTGAACCTCAAACACAAGATGGATTCCAGAGCTGAGCTCGTTTGTTGTTGTGCTTGCTTTTTTTTTTTTTGAGTCACTTGAAGAGATGAAATAAGACTACACAGGTACAGTCAAGTAAAACATTGTTACAGCAACAATTAAAGTAAAATTACGTGGGGGGGTTGTTTTGGTTTAGCTTGTACAGGTTTAACTTTCTCTAGGTACTTGTTGGCTTTGCGGTAAGTAGCAGCTGCTTGTTAGAGTTGGACCTGCTGCTATCTGTATTGAGGACACTGAAGTGGTGAAAAAATATTCCTTTTTTGTTGGCAAATACTTGATTTTAAATTTGCAATAATTTGGCACGGGTCACAAGAGCTTTTGAAATTCCTTTATTTAAGTTTGCTAAACAGGCAGGGACTAGGAGGACAAACTGGAACTCGGCTGAGCGGCGCGGTTAGCATGGGGGGATGGCACAAGCATTTGAACTAATGGCATCATTTCTGACATTGTTCAGGGTTTTTTGTGATGCTGCTTTTTAAGAAAATCAATTGAAGGAAGTTGTCACATAACTGGGAAAAAAAGTCAAGAGGAAACATGAAAAATGTCAGGCTATCTGCATGGCTCCTGTAGAGCCCTCACGGGCCAGTGTGTGAGTGCCTCTGGCAGCCGCGTGCTCCAGAGCTACGGCCTCCTCTCTGCCCTGCGCTGGTGTGTTCTTTGGTACAGGCAGGGGAGGTGGCAAAGTTCCCGGGTATCTTTAAGTTCTGGTTGCATAAAGTAAATGATCATAATTGAGTCTAAAAACAAAAAAAGTTATATTTTAGATTTCTCAGAAGTCAAAACTAGCCAAATAAAGATACTTTAAGGAAAACTTGACAGGGTTGAACTGTTGAAATCTGGATTTAACTGTTAACATTGTGACTCCTGGAAAGTCCTTGGTGTTCAGTAGCCCCTAAGAGGAAAGTCCAAGGTAACATTTCCCTAGAGGCTGTTTGGAAGGACCAGGAAGGTCTGCAGGAGCTGCTGCAAAAGCAGCAGGTCTGCTAGATCTGAAAGGGTAGGTTTGCTGAGGCCCGAATATTCTTGTGGGTGGGGGGAACAGTTGAGTTCTGATTTTTGTTTCTGAAACTGGTTTGTTTGCACTGTGTAACTGCTTGTTCTCTTATAGTTACAGACTTTCTGATAGCACCCATGAAGAAAACAATAAGTCCCGTGGTGGTAATGCATGCGTGGTAAATGTCTTCATTGTAGAGTGTTCTTCAGTACCTTAAATCATGGTTTAAAAAAATATAGATATATATTCAAAATACCATTTGGAATGTCAACATTCAGTGGGCTTTGAGGAGATGTAGCAGCACATCATGGTTTGTAGGGACAAGGAGATACAGACCATTCTGGGCTGCCTCATTACCTCAAGGATAAGACAAGACAGTGAGCTTCTGGTTATCATGGGTGTGGAAGCTAACCCATTCCCATGTATCTCTAGTTCAGTTGAACAGGTATGTGTAGATACGTTCTCTTGGTGCTTGTATCTGTGTACATCCTCTGCAGCTACAAATATATTCCCTATGAGTTTGTGCGTGTGTGTGTGTCTCGGCGGGGCTGGCCCTGCGGGCAGGAAGCACTTGTAGCTCCTTTTTGTTCTCCGACATGGGCATGGCCGATGTTGGCTTGAGCGCTGTGCCTTCAGCTGGCGCCTTACCCCTCACCTATCGCTTTCCAGTCCTTTCCCCAGCAAGAGATCGGCCAAAGTACTCTGTTGCCCTGTGTTTGGTGGGGAAAGGAGGGGTCTGGAGGCTGTGGAGAGGCACTAGGATGCAGAGCTGTCAGCAGTGCTCTAGCAGCACGTAAATACTGGAGTTTGGGATTGCCTGTTGCTCTCCAGTATTGCATTGCTGCTTTAGTGAGGCTGGAAATCGGTCCCTGCTGCAGGAGCCAGGGCTCTGGCCCTCGGGGTGCCTCCTCGGCACCCCCACGGTGCCTTCCACACTGCTGCTCGGGGGGTCTTGTCTCCCACACTAATAAACCACTGCGGAGGCAGCAACAAACGAGGGCTTGGTGTCGTTAATGGGGAGGGGGCAGGGGGAGGGGCCTGTACCCCAACACCCCTGTGCTGGCACCTAATGCCCCAGCCCAGGGATGGAGCAGGCAGAGGGCACTGCCAGGGAACAGGGGCCTGGGCTGGGAGAGAGGGCCAAGCCCTTCCCCAGCACCCGTGGGGAGGGAGGGCCTGGGGATTGCATGGTGGCAGTGGGGAACAAGAGCTAATGCTGGCCCCTGCGTGCCTGTCCCCTGCTGCATTCTGCCTCCAGTGCCTGGGGAGGGACTGTGGGAGAGACTGGGGGGTGTGAGGGTGGGCAGAGACTGGAGCTTCAGCTGCCTGGGAAGAAGGAGGTGCCCCATAGCTGTGCCCAGGGTGCTCCTGTGGAAGCCCAGCCATGGGAAGGACAATTTTTCCCCACCAGGGTACCTGGAACAGGCACAGCCAGAGCGGGGAGGGTGGATGATGCCCAGCATCCAGCAGCACTTGGGCTGTGTTGGGAGTGCCTGGAGCACCTCAGAGTTTGTTTGCCAAGCCACCACTGCAGCAGTGAGCTGCAGAGCCAGGGTGAAAGGGTTTTCTTTCCTTCCTCTGCCCTTAGCATTGCACCGCTTGGAACTTCCCAAACCTGGAGAGAGCAAAGAACAGACACAGGGACCACTGCAGGGTCAGGGATGCTACTCCAGGGAAGGGCTAAGATGGTGCCTTTGAGCATCCATCCACTGAGGTGGGAGTGAGGTCACCTGTCCTGCCAGTGATGGTGCATTGTTGCCAGCCCTGATCCTGCACTTGGTTGAGTGAATTCCAGAGCATTTGTTTATTCAACTATTAATAAAATAAAAAGGAATAAAATAATTAAAAGGAATTAATAAATCATGGTCAATAGTTGGGGGTTGGGGGAATATCCTCTTGCTAATTTACAGCTTAATTGTGGCTCCCAGTCTGCGTGGTGAGCACCAGGAGAGCAGCACAAGGGACCCCCCAGAATACAAATGGTTCTAGCGCAGGGGAGGTGCAACAGGCATGTGTGTGGGTGGGAGCAGCTTTTAGAAGCTTCCACCAACAAACAAGTCGAAGATAAAATACTTGGACGCACAACTAGCCCAGTTCAAGGCAGACACAGGTATTTCACTTGTCTGTAAACCAGTTTAGTCCTCCTTTCTACAAGTCAAGACCTTAATTATCATATAAAATACTGCTTTCCCTCAAGAAAATGACTTAATGAATAACTTAGTTTCCAGGGAAATTGGTCAGTAAAGTGATAATTTTGTACTTCTATACTTTTATTTTTACATCAGATTATTTTTTTCTGTTGCTAGCATTTACAGGTGGAATGTAAGAGTTAAAAATCAGGTTTATTCCTTTTTAGACCTTTCTGTTGTGGTAAGTTTGATTTTACTCAGCTGGAAAAAGAGATTTCCACCTTACAGACAACTCCTGCGAGAACTGCTTTCAGGCTGCAGCGTCCTGCAAGGATCGAAACGACAATAACGGGAGACTAAAAGCACTGCAGAGCCGTCGGAGCAGCGAGCAAGAATAAAGTTTAGAGGCTAAATGAAGCCAATAGGAAAAACGATCCCAGGGGAGATAGACAAACGCTCCCGTGGAGGTGGCTGCGCTGTGGGTAAGCAGCAGCAAGCCGTGGCGGTCCCTGCGTAACCCCCCAGCTCCGGTGATGGGTGTGCCGGGCTGAGGATGTGCTGCAGCCGGGGCACAGGGGCGTCGGGAGCGAGGGTAGAGGCGCAGCCGAGAGCCACGGTGCGGGCGGGCAGCGTTAGCTCCCCTTGCTGCTCCCAGCTCCTTGTGAGGGAGTCTGCTCTGTTCCAAATATTTCAGGATATTGCCAGTTGTTAACACAGGCAGCCCAGGCGGTCGGCAGCCTCCTGTGCTTTTCTGTCTGAGAAGCTGAGGAAGCCCCTGTAAATTTTTTTTTTTCCTTAAATGTAAAAGTTTGCCTTCGACGTCTTTGCAGGTTGACTTTGCTGCATTTGAGAGCAAACCACTTGGGGGGGGGGGGGGGGGGGGCGGGGGGAAGCAACTACCACCCTTGCAGAGCATCCCTGGAGTGACTTCAGTCCCCCGGAGACCGGCAGGGCACTGCTCGGCATTGCCGGGGCAGCCCCGGGCAGCGGCGCACGCAGAGCAGCTCGGGCAAGCGCTGCCGTTTGTACAGGGTACGGCAAGGTGAAGCTTTTGGTTCGAATGTGAAGTCTGCTGCATTAGGAACAAATGCGACCGCCGTGGAGGAAAAAGTTTTTGAGCTTCTTCCGTCGTTTTTGGTGTGATTTTCCGGACGAGCTGGGAGGCGGCGGCTCCGCCGCGGGAGGTGAATGCCCGCAGCACGGCGGTACGCGGCTGCGGGGCTGCCGGCTTTCGCGGAGAGCCGCTGGACAAGCGGGTTAATTACACACGTCTACACCCGGCTTTTTTCTTCATTTCACCCGACCGAAAACCTCCCCCACAGCAGCCTGTTCCTCTGCTAACAGGACCAGGTACCTCCCCTAGGGAGGCGGCGGTGCGGGAGCCAAAGGAGGTGCTGCAGGTTCCTGTAAACACTAAAAAAACAACCCCAAACGACACCTTATCTACCTTCAGCATTTTCCTGCTCACCTCCTTTGATGCAAAAGGAATTTTTGGCAAAGGTTAGCAGCTCGTTGTGGGATCCAGCATTATCTTGCTTTCCTTGCACTTCTTGCCCACCCACTCGTGCTTTTCCTCAGCTCGCATCCAGCCTGCGCTGAGCGTTTGGGGGTGTTTGTGCAGTGCCTTGCACAACAGCAGCTCCCAGCGCCAGATGTTAATAAGGTCAGGTCTTGCCCTTTGCACTACAAAGGAGAAGAAACACTCTGAAATCTCTCTCTCTCTTAGCGAGGGTAATTCTGGCTAAGCGGTAGCTAAGAGAGTACCCGGTGATGCAGCTGGCGTCAATAGGAAGGCATCAGTATCCCCAGCGCAAAGCTGCACCAAGGGCAAAATCGCCTACGTGGCAGGTAGCAGCCACATGGCAAAGCTCACCCACTCCACCAGCAAGGGTTTGCTAAAGCAAGAATCAGATGACCAGTGCAAACGGTGGTGCTGGTGTCCTCGGTGATAACTCAGTGGTTCTTGGCAATAAACTCACCAAATGGAAGAAAGAAAATACAAGTTCCAAGCTTTTCCTTGCTGAGGCAAAATGTGAGACATTGCTGTCAGCAATTCCTTGCATAAAGCCATTCTTGTGTGCTGTTCAAGTACCAGAATATTGACGATTACTCAAAATATGGTTGAAGTAGAGCATATATTCATCTATAAGCTGTCCAAACTGAGTTCTCATGCCACATACTTGGAGAGAGAAAATATCTTCCCCACCCCCGAACTGAAATGATTTGTGTGTGCATGGCTGTTTGTTAGGCAAGGTCTGACGGCAGGACGGGGAGTAGGTGGTGTGGAAGATGCAGCTAGACAAGACAGGGGTTGTGGTTGTTCTTTACTAGAAAGCACAAGATGGGTTTCTAACTGCAAGCGTAAGGAAGGACTTCACGCTGCAAAGGCCGTTTCTACCCTGTATTTTGTATTCTCCGGGTGCTATTGGGCACTTTGTATTTTGTGGATGGAAGAGAAAAAATCGGCAAGGAAGGAACCAGGAGAAAAGTTCTGATAAAGGCACTGCAATGCACAGTCAAAAGCATGCCCACCCCCCCACCCTCCCTTTCCTCCCTGCCTTAGGGCTGGCTCTATCACCTCCCAGCTTCTCAGATGGGAAACCAGCAAGTCCAGCACCAGCATCGCTGCTCTGGCACTGCCTGGCCCTGCAGGTTACCCGGTGGAACGCGCAGGAAAGGCAGCACCTGTCCGGAATACCTAGAAAGTCTAAGCCCAAGGAAAAGGATTTTATCCCTCTCTGAACTGAAAGATAGCTAAGCCAACACCTTGTGCCTAGGCCAGCGCAGGCTGCACACTGGCAATGCTGGCAATGCTGGGAGTGGTGCTGGAAATAGCTGGTTCCTTATTTAGACCCACAGACACTACCTGCTGGGGCGTTCTCCTGCCTGCTCTTGTGAAGGGCAGGGGAGGGCAGTCACTGCCTGCAGGACACACACTGTTCCAGCTAATGCCCGAGGCTGTTGCTTACACACAGAGCGATTTGCTACAGGCAACCTGGATATAGGCTGGAGACACAAGGTGCTGGTTCCCTTCTGGTTATAGTGGGGGAAAAAATAAAGATGCCACCAATAATCACTTGTTAGATAAATACCAGCCTCTTACTGGAACAGGTTAATCTACCTGCAGCTTGATTTACTCACCGCCACAGGCCTGCCTCTCCTTCCCGTTTGGGTAAGGATTTCCACGTTCGGAGACGTTTCTCAGCAGTTGGTGTTTTACCGGAGCAGAGTAGCCTGGACAAAGCCCGTATGCACAACTGTGTTCCAGCCATTCAAACGCATTCCCAGCACACCCCTTGCACCCGCCTTTCATCACTTGGCACTTGGTAGCATGATCCCTTCCTCAGCTTCCCTAGGGATGAAAATCCTCACTGCCAGTTCTTACATGGTGCTGAACCTTTGTGATTTTCTAGCCCCACCCTCTTCGCTTTGGTATTTGCGATGACTACGATCTCACTGGCTACTGGCATCTTTACAGAAGCAGGAGGCAATTTTCCCGTCAGAATAGTCATCAAACTACATCTGTTTGAGAAATTAAATAGGTCTGTAGTCCTTAAACACTACAAAAAGAAAAAAGAGAGACCAGTGTGGTGTCTCATTTGCTTCTAAAGGTACTTGCACACAGTTGAGATCTGATCTTGCAAAGCGCAACCTGAACGGGAATTAGAGGCCAGCAGACGCAGCGAAACAGTCCTTTAATGAATTGTGACTAACCAGCTCTCTGGAAGGAGTGTCAGATCCTCACTGCTGGATTAGTGCATTCTCCACAGGATTTTCAGAGCTAATAGACAACGAAACAACACCAACATTTAATGACTCACGATATACAATTACAAGGCAACTTAAAGATCCTCATTTGTCTCAATTTTCAAAAGCAGGATTTAACCCACCCCCGAGTGCACTGCCAGCTCTGGTCACATAAAGACTTTCCGCCACATCTCCCAGCTCTGTCTGGAGCACTTCAGAATCTGATCAGCATGAGTGTCAAGCAAGAAGAATAAACACTCCAAAGCAGAGCTACACATTCGTGGTACCAGTCCAGGCAGCATCAGTGGTCTGCGGCGGGCGAGAATTATCAAAATTACAGAAATGCCAGATACCACAGGGTGAGGCAGTACAGTAAAGCCTATAAATATTCAACATTATTTTTCCAGCACACATTTGTGATTCATAAGATGTGGAACTATAATGAATTTCAAATGCCACATAAATGTTCAAATAAAAGATTTTCTCTGTGCTTTCATCATGCTTTAACAACGTTATGTCTGGGTTGCATAAAGCTGGCATTTAACTTGCAAAGGTGTGACTAAACCCCCCAGTGTTTTAACCAGAATTACTCAATAAAAAGTAACAATTACATTTTCAACGTTTTTCAAGTGAGAATTCATCTTCCTGTAGTGCACGCACAGGTGCTGCAAAAGGCTGCAGGATGTCAGAACTGTTCAAGCAAGGGAAGGAGCTTGGGTAACTTTTTGTCTGAACAATTTTCAGAGAGAGCAACAAAAGCTTTTGACCAAGGAATCCCTCTGGGGTGTAAACATCCTCTGACATGTGCCTATGGAAAGGAAGTGCAAAAAAAAAAAAAGTGCCCATTTCCCTGCGTTTGAAATGTGGGAACCATCAGTAAGACTTCTTTAATATCGACCTTTTCCAGCAGACATGGGCAAGGGTTGTGAGAAGGTAGACCTGGGCTCCTGCAGCATCACTCCTGAGGTCAGCGTAGCTCAACAGTATCGTCTCCAGCCTCTTCTGTGAGTACACCTGCACGTGTCCACGCAGTTCCAACCCCTACCCCACACAGACGAGCAATTTCTCCATGGCAGCTGTGGTTTGGGAGATAAACTCCTTGTTATGACTAACTCACCCTCTCCTCCCTTTCCCAAATCACAGTATTTGAATAACCATCAACCAAGACAGGAAAACATTTCAGGGGTTAACCCCTATTTAATTAACACCTAATTACCCTCTATTTTATGGGTTTAGTCCTAAAAGATACTAAACATCATCAATTCTCATTGTTCTCATGTGTAAATAGGTACTTTTAAATCGCCTCTCTAGTGTAATCTCCAGATGCTGTGAATTTATTTAACACCACATGAAGAAGTAGGAACTATGAAGGAAGTTGAAGAAAACACTACTTTTTAACAGTAGACCTTAAGTTCAACCAGAACTAATGAAAACTTGAGCAGATACAGTAATGCTCAAGGGGGTTTATACTTTTCCGTGTTGCTTTTGTGTCTCCTCGGAGATGCACCTTGTGTTTTGCAACAAGTTGTCCCAGCGACAGCACGGGTTCTTGCGAAGGCACGTACACAAACCGTATTCCGGACATGGAGAAATACAATCAGTCTTTGCAGTGCATTTAGAAAAACAACTCTTTGGAACATTAACTATAACATTGCAGAAGTATAGTATAATCGCGACCAGTGCTCTAATATTTGTAATGACAATTTTGATTTACAAATAGATCTCCCACACAGTGCAGCCATTTGATGTTCATCACGTTGTGTAAATTGTTCAGATTTTAGGTCTTCTACTACCTACTACAGTTGTAGCTGAGCACGCCGTGGATGGACAGCGTGCAGTACTTGGAAAAGTACAGAAACATGACTCAAACTCCAAAACCACAGAAAAATCTTTCAAAACAGGCTGGCAAAACCTTCATTCTGGATGAAGCACTGAGCAGTGTTAAATTTGAGCATACGGTGGAGGAATCCACGCGCAGAAGGACCAGAACCATGTAAGCTAAGGGACCGAAACATAGGGCCCACGGACGCGGTGTGACAGGCTGCTGTGGTTAGAGCTAAACTTGACACAGAGTTGTTAATGAAACAAACCCCAACAATTACTTACAAATTGGTTGTGGGCTTTTTTTTTTCCCCATGTGTATTTGTTTCAATTAACATAAAATCTCCACTCTTCATTTTTGCCAGAACAGAACAAAGGACAGTGCTTAAACCATTTTCTCTGAAATACAGTTTGGTTATAGAATACGCAAGTGTTTCAGTATTTTCCTTTAGCACTTTATCATCTCTCTCATAGAGAGGATAACGTTAACCAAAAGCTCTACAAAGATAACACATGTAGAGTCTGCCTTCACTGTCAGAAACACTTATGAAAAATATTACTGAGAAGAAAATTTCAAGAGCACTTTAATACACAGAATGAGTGGCATAGATGTATGGGGCTTATTTTAAAGAGACAGCCTTTATTTAAAGTACTTTGTTTTGTAGATCTTATAAAGTAAACATTACAATACTTTTTCACAAATATATTAAAATTGTTTAAATTTAAAAGGCAATTCCACTGACTGATGGATATCTTTAGAGAAAAAAATATCTAACAGAAATAGGCAGCTTAACTAAAACTAGATTTTAAACATTCTTTGTCATTCCATCTCCTTTAAAAAAAAAAAAACCAACCAAAAACGTTTTTCACCCAGACTTCCTTGACAGCAATAAGGCAACTCCAGGAGATTTGAACGAGCTCCTTGGAGATTACAGATACTGTAACTGGCTGCTCCTCATGCTTTATAACACCCAAAGGTGCAACTATCCATTGATCACAATCACATTTGTGCATTAAAATATAAAACTTAAATTACAGCTTTTAAAAATATTACTAATAGACTTCCCTATCATAAAATGTTTTACATTTACAGTACTTGAACTATTTCAGTTCTGGGTTGATGAGGTTTAAGCAATTTACCACTGCAAGAGTTAGACTCTGGAGCTCACAAACAGCACAACCCAACCAGGGGCAGCAACAGTCGGTAGAGTCGTAGTGCAAATCAAAATAAGGAGTGTGCAGAGTTGCACTAGTCGTATACATTTCTAAAATATAAATGAACAAGACGAGCTCTTATATTGTACATGCAATAAATTATAGTAAGCGAATGACAATGGGGCTGGGGCATTCTACGATTTTAGCTGGTGTACCAGAGCTGAAGCCTGTGAAAGAGAGGACTCAGTAAACAAAACATTTCAAAGCTCTGTTGTCATAGCACCTGAACTATGCTTTGTACTTCTGCTTCCCCGTCTCGCTGATCACACAGATATGCTGAAACAAAATAAAATAAAAAACTCCTGTTAGAAAATTTCTGTCACGGAAGAGACCGATGTTTGACATGCGTATTCAGTAATGGGCTTCTGGGGGAAAAAAAAAGAAAACCAAGCATGCAATACATGTTTCAGGATGGAAGAATCTCGTGATACTGTTTATGCAGAACAACTTAAGCCTTTTTTTGTCTAAAAATCTCAACATTTTCTTCTTTCTCCTCCCCCTAATTGCCCCACCCAATGTCTGCTGGGTCTGGTGAGATCCAGACGAAGAATTAATGATTTAGAATAAAAAGTGAACCCCTCTTAAGTTCCAAGGTCTCTCTTCTCTCTTTCATAACTAAGCAAATGCACTTATTTGCTGTAGACATCTGGTAAGGTAAGAAACTTCACACAAACTTCACGTTATTTCAAGCTGACAGGAGATGTGTAGCCTCCATTCTGCATGCAGCAAAATAAATTTCAGTTTCGTAAGAGCTCCAAAACGCTGTCCTGCAGCTCCAGGGTTTGCTCTCGCTGTTGCACCACCAACAGAACAATTTTGCATGCAAGGCATGATTTACTGAGGGGGGAGAGTGATGTGAGGAGACTTCCCTTCCTTCCTCCTCCCTAGTTTTAAATGGACAAAAACATATGGGAAAAATTACTTACATTCAAATCTCTGAAGTATTCATTGTAATCTAGGGCGTATCCCACAACAAATTTGTCTGGCACTTCAAATCCAACAACTGAAAAAAGACCATAAGTCATGAGTATGTTAGAAAAGAACTTCCTAGAGTTCACTACAGCGGTAATCTGGAATTCCATACACATGTAAGCATCCAAACTCATTTTATTTCTTCCACTCAAGTACCCTCAGATGAATATTCCAGCTATTTTGAGATTTCACCTTAACTTTGTTCATCTATCAACTACAGCAAAATTAAATAGATGTAATTACTGATTACCACGCAGGAGCACAATGCTGGCATGCAGTTGGCAAGAAATTAATGGAAGCACTCGAATCTGCAGACTGGGCATTATTATCAGAACGTGAAATTCCTTGAAAATTTCCTGCAACCTTATGAATACATACAAAAAGAGTCAATACTTCCCAGCACTTCCTACGTTTGACATGCCAGTGCAGAAGCAGTGGAAGGAACTGGTGAGCACAGCACAAGTCGTCCTCACAGTATTGTTCAGAAGCCCTCAGGTAGGGCTGCAGGAAGGGCAGCTTTTTGTACCACAAATGGCAAAACCATTTATGTGCAGCACATTTTGTTTCATGTTTGAGAAGAGAAAACTTCACTGCAGGCAGCTAACTCTTTCTTGTAGCAGGTAAGGATGACATGGAGACAGTCAGAGAGTGGCCTCTGCCTACAGCTACCCAGCGTGATGAATTTTCCAGATTAGTTTTTGCCACTGACTGGAGTTGATGTCTAGACTCGAGATTCTGGTTTCCACATCCCCTAATCTGAATTCCCCTCCTCTTCTCTGTCACACTTCAAACAGCCCATCCTTCCTGTATTCACAGGCTGCCTTCGTGGTTTGCATTATGCAAAGGTACACTGAGTAGGCAGGTTCAGTCAGGAGCTCCTTCAAAGCGATGGATGTGCAAGTCCAGTAGGACTTTCTGTGAAGGGCTAGGAGAGTGAGCACAGAATAATGAGAATATCAGAACCCCAGTTACTGCAGGGAAACCAATCTTTTGCCTTTGAGTACCTGCCTCAATGGACTCCATGCCGGCGACTAGCAAGCAATGACCTGATACATAGGAATATCCTAGGACTGCTAAAGCACAATTTAGAAGCTCCTTCTGTGGTATAGAGAATAGTGAAGAGCAAAGAGCCCTCTCTTCTGTATGGAGTCACTTACAGATTGCAGAAGCAGGTGGCATTTTTTTGTGTGTTTGGTTGGTTTTTTCTTCCCAAACTGCCTAAAAAGAGGAAACCAGCTATTCCACAGATAGTCTAAACAGCTCTAGCAGAGGTGGTCAGGCAGTATCGGTCCAATCTGTCCACACACTACATAAAATGACCAAAAAATATTAAATTATATAACATAAAGTTTCCAAATTACTTTCTCTCCTCATGCTAAAATGAAGGATTCCTGAGTCCAGGAAAGCTGCGTGGTTTTTCTCTCCCTAGCTACAGTGAGGGTCTGCAAAAAAAAATGGGGAGAAAACTTGCACAATTCAAAGAAAAAGCTGAATGCACTTTTGGAAAAATTAAGGTGATGTTTAGCATCTACTTGGCTTCACAATACAGGATAAAACAGAGGCCCAGCCATTACTGCCTTGTTATCTCTTCTTTCAGAGCTCGTGTGCTGCACTGAACAGGTTGTCTCTGCGGACAGATGGCAAAACAAGTCATCTGCTGCAGGATGCTCAGAAGGCCGACCATTAACCCAGCTAAGCTTATAATAAGATCTCAGGAATGGGGGGGCATCCTTGACTAAGGGGAACATCTCAACTAAGCCTGACGGCATTGAAAAACTTCAGTTCCAGAATATTGTACAGCCATGGAAAGGAGGAGGAAGAGGATGCGATTCTGCTGCTAAATTCACTCCATTTCCATAGTGAAAGTACCTGGTCCAGATTAACAGGAATTTAGCCTCTGGAACAGGGTTAAAACACAGCCCTTCCCAGGCAGGAGGAGCTGCCACTCTAGTACCCCCGTCTGCTGTTGATGCTATTTCTTTCTTTATGGTCTTGGGACAGATGGGAGAAGACAAGGTTGGAAGACTCCCAGACATAACTGGTTTTGTACCAATTCAGGCATCTTATCACTGTAAATTTTTATCAGACCATCTGCTCTGTGTGGTCCTTCCACGCTCCTGGGGACATCCAAATGGCATGGGGTGGCTCACTTTAGGCGCCCAAATCACTTCCCAAAGCGTCAAAAGCAAATCCAGCAGATTTTGCTGACCAAAGCATTGGACTACATGCAAGCTGGGACACTTTGCACATGAAAAGGGTGTAACCTGGACCATGATCTCAATGTTTAATTTTCATATAGTAAAATGTTACGGAAAAAAAGGGTCAGACCAAATCCAGATTAACTCTGTCAAAATGCATTCCAAATATTTAATTTCCCTAAATAAGAGCAAAATCTATCAAGAATCATTAGTGAAAACTTATTTGGAATGTTCTTGGACTTTGACCAAAGGGTACACAACACACTGACATACTTTTGAAAATTAATAACAGTTGTCAAAAAGTCACTTACAGTCTGGCCGATATCCCACACTTCGAGGAGTTCTTTTTACCAACAAACTGTCAAATAAAACCAATATAAAACTGAAACATGGAAAAGCACCAGGTACAAATATACAGGACTGGTTTGATGTCAGATAAGCTGAATTTGGCCTAAATGTGCATAACTGAAAGCTACACACATTTTAAACTCTCATTTTATTTGCAGGTGCAGCTGATCACAATGACAAAATCAAAACTTCCTAGAATCATGAATGGTTCACAGCCTAAAGGATAACAGGACTGAAGAAAGAAGCTAGAGGTTACTGACCTGGATGGATTTTCATAGTGAGAAGTGAAGTAATGGGGTTTTATGTGCATTAGGAACTTCAGGCACAATTTAGCTTATCATTAAAGAGGTGACGACTTGCGATCTGGCCAGACCAACCGAGCTCTTTTCAAAAGCGTTAGTACTATGAAGCGAAAGATCAGCTGCTTAAGAGCAACCTCAATTGCACTTGCACAACATGTCCTCAACTGTTTTTCCCTGGCAGTACTAATTAGCCCCATAAAGAAAACGGAATTAGTTTTGATGATCAGATGATACAACCCAGCTCCACTTTCCCAGAATTAATAGTCAGAGGTGTAAAAAGCATGGAGATACAGAGTTGAGGGTATTGTAGAAGAGAGAAATGCCCTGTGAGCTTAATTTGATTCGCTCACTATTCAGTTAAGCACTTCTTAGAAGTGCTTAGAAGTGTCGTCTTCTCTTAGAAGACAGGCCCCACAGGCCTGATATTTGTCTGTCTCTGAGTTACACAGACTTTGGGAAGAAAAGAAAAAGTGCTTGAGGGCTGAATGTAAAGACAGGTCAGCATAATTCTGCACATTAAGCACAGCCCCTCTTCCCTCCTGGATCACCCCCAAAGGTAGGGATTCATTTGTCAGAGTCAATTTCAATTTTAGACAGTTTCTGAAACTTCTGGTTGTGAGACTTAATTTATGATAATTGCTGTAGGACTTGATCAAAGAAACCCCAAAATCATATTAGCATTAATTCACATCTCCCTGCTACACCTGCAAACAAAAAAAAAAAAAAAAAAAAAAGAAAGAGAAGAAAGAGAAGAGAGGAAAGTGAAGTAACTAAGAATATTATACTTCAGACTATCTACAAGGATCATGTTTACCTGCTCAGGTCTTTGGCAGACCCACATTACTGCAACAGGTTTGAACAATAGGAAACTGGACTTTGCTCATACTCTATTATATTTGTGATGTACACATTGTGATGTCACATCAGTGACAAAGATTATAAATTTGGCATATTTAGTATGGCCAGGGAGAAATCCTCAACAACCTCACCTTCAGCAGGTCACCTCCAGATTATCAGCAAGAGGAGCTGTTCTCATATGGCTAACAACTGCTTTGACATTGTTATGGCAACACAAGTGATTAGATATTACACACAGCTCTGCTCTCTCTCTAATCCCCAGCAAACATTACGCTTTTATTGTAAAATACACAACCACAGCATAGCAGCACAAAAGATGCAATTTAAGAAGAAGCAGGAAGAATGTTGATATTGGTTAATAATATAATATTATCCTCAGTGTTTCATGTTAGTTGTAAATTATTTAATTATAAAATCTTCTGCAGCTAATTGATTAAAGATGTAACTAAGTAGAAAAGCCTGGAAGAGCATATGGCTGGGTAACTCACAGAATGACCTCTAAAGCTCAGCTGCACGATGCACACTACACAAACAATGTTAGTACAAATTTAATTCTACAATTAAAGAAGAGAAACTAAAACAGGTCTCCCTTGCACAGGTATCTCACTGCAGTAAACTCAACTTGCAGACAGTGCAAGCTGAAATAAACATGTCTGGATAGATACCACATACAGGTAAATGACAAACACTGATATTTTTTATCCCCTTCTCAAATAAAAGTCAACATTTATGAACTAAATTTGTGTTGAAAATACCTCTACCAACTTGAAAGAGTATCTTTTTAAAGCCCCCAAAATTTATATTCTTCCATATACTTCTAAACCTAACTTGGGCTTCAGTGGTAAAATCCACAAATCTTACCATAATATGATAAGGCAAGACATATACCAGGCATGCACAAGATATCCCCTTCTGAAGCACTGAAATTTTTCAGCCATAAGACTGGAAAGAACAGTGTTTCTGCCAGCCGTATCGAACGTATGTTCTCATAACAACCAAAAGTGCTTTTGGAATTTAAACAAACACTAAACTCCACCAGATCGCATCATATGTGACTCCATGTCTCCTGTAGAAATGTTCCCTCCTGTTTCTCTTCCACTGAAATGTATCCTACACTTTTTTTTCTCCTCTGTGTCATTCTGAAAGTGAAATACAGCACAAATAATCATCATAAAAAATTTACCTGGCCACTTTCACCATCTTTGGATTGTATTGCTTAAGTAGAGACAGCAACGTTTTCATTGTTTTACCAGTATCGATTATATCCTGAAAATAAAAAACTCACGTAAGAAAGAATATTAAACATGTCAGAGCTTTTTCAAGTTTCTACCACAGAAACTGCTAATCCACAATAGCACAAAAATATGCCAGAATACGGTTCGTAATCAAATACAGGTGACAGGTAACACCATGTTGTGCTCACGCAGCTATGCTCAGTGAAGTGCTCACACTCATTAACAACAGCTCTTAATTGCTGTGGATAACTATGACTTTGAAAGCAGTTACTGAACTCTGACCTTCTTGGCTCCTTTTGGGCATTTTATGGCTTGTGCTCCTTGCAGCTATTAGACAAAATGGTGTTTAATTCGAATATGATAAGAGTAACATTAGTCTCGCCATTGAGCTCAGTCACAGAGACAGATGTGTACCACAGGAAGAAAAGTAAGAAGGGAAAATAGGCAAAACAACCCATTATTGCAAGAAAAGAAAAAGGCGTGTGATTTACATTGCAGTTCCAAGAAACAGCTGAAGAAACTGCACTGGGAATATCTGGGTGCAGTTCTAAAGTCCATACTCAAAGACACTAAAATTATTTTTGACACACCATTTTAATCCCATCCACTGCACATATAAGTATAAAAAAAGAACATACGGCTTGCGACTGAAGCATCAGAAATGGACTCCTCATTTGGACTGAAAGAATCACAATATCTTTGAATGGACAGTCCTTACCCTAGCCTGAAATCAAGTCTGTTTGAAGTGAAGGAGAACACAGAAGCAGCAATGTCCTGGTTTCAGCTTATTATCCCATGACTCCCAATTAAAATGAAAATCAAACAAAACACTCATCAGAGCACCCATCAGCAATACCGTCTTTAATACTTCATGCTTTTAATCATGGTTATAAACTCAACAAAAGTTAAAGACAAACAGATATAGATAAAAATAAAAGCTGTCAAATAAACAGAAGTATCTACTTCCATACTCCAAAACAAAACTAGATTACTGAGTTTGGATTGTATGAATATCTGTTTATTGGAGGTGAATCTCTATTTTGTTCAGATTTTTTTGCATATTAAAGAGATGCTGTATAGAAAACCCTAGTGCTCTGGTGCGCAAGATATTCAACCTTCAATCAATGTGCATTTTTATTGTTTGACAGTTAAAATGGTGATCAGTAAAAGGGTTTGTATTTGACAGCGTATAAGACAAGTCACTGGATAGATGACTCACTGAAAAAATGAGAAACTAACCTAGTTAGCTGCCTGGGACTTTAAAGACATACATTCATCTGAAATGGAGCAGATACATAATTAAACACATCTCCCTACCTGAAGTAAAATACACTTCAAAGAACACCACTGGTCACACAGATGACTGCTGTATACATACTATTTTGGTAGGAGTTTTGGAACTGAATGTGCTTCCTGTGGAATAATATAACCTTCTCAAATTAAAAAAATAACCAACCAAACCCAAACAAACAGAAGACCACAACATAAAAAAAGACACTTTAGGAGACGAAACATCCTTTCCTTTGGCTGCTGAGTCAGTTGCCATAGCTGTTTGTTTGCTTATAAACAAGCCATTTCCATTACTTGGAGCCTTAAGATGTTATTAGGTTGCACGTCCATTTTTCCTGTCTGCTGCTGCTTCTTCCCTGTCCTGAAACTGGTCATCTTATTGGAGAACATCCCTTGCCAAAGTGATACTTACTGAACATAAGCAACACTGGCCATCAAGAAAGAGGCATAAAAGCAAGCATTAAGCAACAGCACCTACTGGGAAACCTAACTGAGGTGGACTGTACCTGGTATCATCCAAAGAACCATGATGAGACAGGAATGGGAATTTAGCAACTGCAAAATGCTCATTGAGAATTAGCATCCCCTATGTCACTCCTAAACAAATTACACACAGGGACATTGTGCTTAGGTCTATTTTTCACGTATAGGATATTCCTACTAGGAACCTCTTTCTACACCTGCAGTTTAATTTCCCAGCTTGCTGTTACAAACCCAGAACAATAATAAGCTTAATAACTTTGTTCTGCACACTTTTAAAAATTAATAATTAGAAAAAAACGGAACAAAATGAAGAAATTTTAGAATTGACAGAAACCCAGAAAACTGAAAGCAAATGCAAACAATTTTACATGGATATCTTCCTTGTTAAATTTTGCACTTGAATGCAGCTTGAGAATTCAAAACACGGATAATTTCAAATTCAGAGCCCAGTTAGAAAATTCAGGTCTGGAATCAGAAGCTGGAAGCCTTGAAATCAGAAACTGTAGGTTTTCCGGCTTAAGAACAACTGCTATTAGAGCTCTTTTACCAGTCACGCATTAGAAGTCCAAAGTGAAATGTAATACTTACTTCTACAATCAACACATTCTGGTGGGGAGGAAAAAAAAAAAAGAATAATCCATTAATATCTAGAGAATATGTCAAATTTTATATCTATTAATCTCTATAACTCATTAATTTTCATTGCAGTTAAATATTTGTACCACTATTTATGTATGTTTACACATGTAACAGCAAAATCTACGTAGTAAATATTTCTGATGCTCTAATAAAAATTAGCTGGCAATGAGATTCTCCTCAACATCTCATGCTGAGTACAAAGTGGTCTTTAAATTATTTAGACTTTGGGAATTCTAGAGGTACGCACAAGAGATCAAACTGGAGCCTACACAATTCGTATTCTGAAGCAAAGCAAACTATAGAGACAAATTCAATTCTGTCATACCTACATCCTTTATGTAGAACTGTGACACACATGCCTTAAATATCACGCGTGTAAGGAGAAGGGGCAAGTAATGTGTTCTGACAGCGCAGGAGGCACTGATGCTTTAACCCCAGACACCTGGCTCAATGATCTCCATAGAGTCACTGGAGAAAAGCAGATTCCCCGTTCTCCCATTTCCTTCTTTCATCACTGCCTGTAATGGGAACCTCTGTCCCTAACCTAGACTTCACGTTACGTCTCAACAGCACGAATTCCCACCACTGCTTCTGTGAAACACCAACACAACAAGTAAATAATGCCACTCTCTTTTAATGGTAGTTTGAGATTACAACCCACACAATTTTATTCTTCTCAGGCACTGCAGAAAAACAAATCTAAACCATTGCTGATACTGAACACAGTGAATAGGGGTTTTCTTTGTTAAGTTCAAATTAAACTGAGGCTTTGGTGTGGCTCATCCACTTCCCTTGTACACAGTGGCAAATATGTCAACGAAATCTCCATTTTCATTTTTTAAACCAATCATCACACACTAAAGGAGCAGCCTTAAAACCATGCAGGTATGTGGGTTCTTTGGTGGGTTTGTTTGTTTTTAAACATGTAGAGAGCCATACCTTTCCAGTCAAGGTTGAGAGGTCATCTCCACCAATGACTTTTATATCGCCAGTTGATTGATCATTCTGAGAAAGAGGAAGGCGAGCATTAGCATTAGCAGAATTAAAATAATTATTTCTTCCAGTAAATATCAAAACTGCAAAGTACATAACCAGTGAACGTTAATGCTTTCAGAAACACAGCACCGACAGCGTCCCTCTATTAACTAAGAAATTACAAGTGATCAAATTCAAAGACGGTATTTCAGATTAAAGGTTGTTTGACAAGAGATCTGCATAAAAACAAGTGTCATCATCTCATTCGTAACCATTATATATACATCTGTATCTAAAAAGATACAATTTGCTATGCATTCCCTGCAGATATGGAAATAAGGCAAGAAGCACCGCGGTTTCCAAGCTTTGTGCCGCTATATAGCTGGTAATTTACATTTTAAACTTTAATGCTTCAGAGAGCCTACTCTTTGAAAAAGAGTAAGCAATCATCACAGTAACAGCCAGCAAACAAGGCACAGATTAATATTTAGAAATGTAAGCTACAGAGATAACAGAAAAGCTTATGTTTGCCTCATTTAAAACAAATATTGGTAACAAATCAAATTTCTTCTTCTAGTAATTGAACAGCAACATAGATACATCAACAATAGAAGGCAGCATTTTGCTTCAGTGAAACTAAACTTTGATACAAACATAAATGAACTGCTGTATAAGAAAGTTAAAACCAGCTGCTAGTGGTACTTCACAGAGCTCTGCAATTTATTTGAAGTCATTCAACTGACTAAACCTTGAGAGTGTCTCACAGTTCATCTTAGATATGATATGCTTCTTATTGTACCACTTACAGATGACATTATTCTACAATTTAATCATTTTAGTTGAAGGTTAGTAAGGTTTATTGATATTTATTCTCATAGCTCCTTACCACACATCTTCTTTTTAGAAAAATAGTATTATTCTGCTGCTGCATTTTGAAGCTGGAGAGCGCTTCACAACTACACAGACATGCAGCAAACCAGTAGTTCCTGCCCAAACCCCAGAAATGCCAGATGCAAAGGGGAACGAAGGGATCAGAGACAGCCACGTTCAGGGTCCTGTTTCTACAGCCCCGTGAAGACAGATATTCATGTTATATGAATTGTAGGCAAAAACTAAAAGTGTTATCACAAAAAAGGGGAAACAAAGTATTTAGAGAGGCACACATCAAGTACACAGTAAGTTACACTGGAATGATAGTCGAGAGAAAACAGATTAAAATCCTTTGGACAGTGGTGTCTAAGATAAAAAAATGCTGACAGCTCTAGGCATGTAAAAGCAGATGATAAGACGAACAGATACTTTCCTTTTAAGATTCCTATGACATGACACAAAAAAAAATCCCTAATAAATTATTAGAAGAGGTATCTTCTCAGTTTTACCTCATGACTTTTAAAGTAAAGATTAGTTTGAGTTATCCTACTCTGAAATTACACTGAAGTGCCATGTTACACTACTATAAAGAACATTCATTTTTGAGAAATAGTCAGCTGTTTCAGTGCTTCCATTAATGGTGCAAAAAATAACTCAAATGAACAGCATCGATGTCATTGTGTAGCAAATGTCCAAACCCGAAGACTTCCAAACTGATTGCTGCGTGACCCAGTAGACAAACACACTGCTACTGAATGCCCGAGATACTGGCTAGAGCAACCACAAAAATGTGATTCAGTTAAGCACTGCATTCACAAAGCTAAAGGACATTTCCTGTGTTCACTCTATCTTAAAATTATCTTAAATGACAGCTTCTTTAAGCTTTTCCTTGTTTATGTTACAGGATTCTCTCTTGTCTATCCCTACACTAACAGGGATTTCATCCTCCTCCCATGGAAGGATGTAGAAAATCATCACTCCCTACAAAACAACGATGGAGAAAGATGTCACAGGTTATTTGTTCCAATAAAATTCTGTGCACAGATGACAGAATCGTACTCCTCAATACATGCATTAAATCAGATTGTTGATGATTTGTCTGGCTACGAAGCAACACAACATACTCAAACACCACAAAACTGGAAGTTACTGTACACCTTTGGAGTATGTATATTAAAATACGATGATCAGCAGAGAAAATCCTGCTCTATCCCACCAAAAGCCACACAAATTGCTACACTTTTTCATGCAAAACATAAATCTTCATTGACATATATAGACCTGCATTCCTATGCAGATACTGAGTTCCTGAGTAATTAAAGGATAAAAAACAGTTACAGAATTTCCAACACTGGCTGTAACCAGATTTCCATGGGAAAGAACTTTGTTTAATAATTAAGCAATGTTTTAATTATCTTCAGGAGCATTATTTCTAATTTCAGTACTGGTAAGACTTTAATGCTTTTGGTTTAACACGTAAGAGTTTTACTATTTAGATCTGTTTTCACCGACTCCCTGTTGTCACTGCTGAAAAACAATAGTTTTACAGATTGTGACTCCTGACTCAAGTGGCTCCAAGATGACCTTTTAATAAGGCATTTTAAGTTCCTTATGGTATTTGCTACAAGGTTTGGTTAACAGAGATCTTCCAGAATACTGCTGTGACCAGCCTAACCAGAGTTTACCAGGTACTCCACTGAAAATCCCTATTTTCCCAAGTGACAGTGCAACACAGCCATTGTCTTTTGGCTGCCCTTCATGAGCAACATTTGCTCATTTCCAAGCTTAAATGCAAGAGTCTGATGAAAAGCACAAAACAAACTGTTTGTCAAGAATACTGAGATCTGGGTCTGTTCACAAACACTATCTTTCCATTTCTTAACAGCTTGCCAGATCATTAAAATTCATCTGTAAGGACCAGGAAAGCTGGAGTTATGAGCAAAGTTTAATCACAGCTTGATCATGTCAGTATTCTCCGAGAATTATTTTTGGGTGCAGAACAGTATGAACTTTGCATTCCAACACACACAAAAAACCCCCATATGCTTGTAAATATTAAATGATCAGTTTGAAACAAGAATAGAACCTCAATTACATCAATTTCAGAACCATTACACAAGTTCAGCTGCTTTGTTTATGAGACCAGGGTATTTTTAACATCTTTTATCCAGTTTGTAAAGGCAGGCAGCATGATCTAGTAATCACATCCAAAGACAGCGACAAGAGAGCTAGCTGCACTTTCAACTGCCTGTTACACTTTGTGATGGTTTTCACATCACTAAACTCAGGTCCCTAGTAAAGCACAGATAAAAAACTACAGAGCAGATTTACCATTCTGACACTAATAACAATGGAAGACCTAGTCAATCTGTTACATACATGTTCACATTAGGACAATCTTACTCAGTCAATCAAGTTATGCAATCTGAAGTTCAGAAGTCTGAATATTAATAACCATCTAAGAGAGTCCACAGAAATGAAATGCTCATAAATACTGTAGTGGAAGCCTCAGGTAACAGGAGCTCCTCACTCATCGAGAACAAGAAAACATTCTTTTATAGAATTGGCTGACGAAATCAAAACCCTGAAGCCAACACCTCAAGGAAAACATGCTGCTTAGACAGCTTTCTGTCTAAATGTCTCTGCTTTTCTCTTCATCCACTCATTTTTACTACAAAAACAGGCTTTTAATTTCCATTAGAAGTATTTTGCTGCTCACTCCTCTATTAATATCAAGGCACTGTAGTTGTGGGGAGTAATAAACAAAAGCAGCTGGAGTAAAGAAATGAACCAAAGCATGCCTAACACACCAGTATGAGCAAAGAAAACAGGCACATGATAAGGCAGCCTTGTGTTTTAACAGAGGGGGCTTTTTCCAGGTGTTTCAAACCATTACTTCAATAGTTTTATCCAAGTTAGTCAGAAAGTGGAGGGAGTGAAAGGATGTAGTCTTTATAAAACAAGCCAAGTTATTGGAAGTGTTCCTTGTAAAAAGCTGAAGATACAAAACTTCCTCATGAAAGAAAAAAGATGGGACTAACCATTTCCTATTCTTTAACATATTATGCTGTAATAGAGACATTCAGCTTTCTGTTGTGGCTTTACAAGCAGAATAATATACAGGCATGTGGTGGCTTGGTGGTGAAGCGGACCGCCAGCAGGAGCCCGAATGTTTTTCGGGGAGCAGAAGGGTGTTAAACAGCTCTCACCCGCTTCCAATATGGTGCACAAGTACAGAGACTGCCTTGTGAGATATAACCAATGGCTGGCACGAACCCTTCTGCCCAGCCTTGCCTTCTCGTTAGAAAGCATAGTTAAATTACTGCCTCGCGTTCAGCAAACATGGATGTGGTTTCCAGGTAACCCCTGGATGGTGAGCTGTGTGTACGCCTCAGGCAGCCAGGGCTGCTCACCCTGCAGACAGACTTGACCAAAGCCCCATGCAGGGCTGGGCCTCGCTGGGAAATGTTAACAGATCAATCAGCAGCAATCATGAACTTAAAAAGTTCTTTGACAGTCCAAACTAAGCCTGCAAGTAACTCCATGTCTGGTATCACAGTTCAATGAAATGAAGGATGAGGCTGAGTTTCCAATTTAGCAATCTCTATTTTTTTCTACTGGCATAGGCACTCGTCTACAACGACAACAAGCAGCCTATACCGCTGACTTGAATGCAAGGCTGCTCAGACAGAACGAACAGCATAACCTCACAAAACAATTTATTCAAACACACCAAATTGAAACAAAAAAATGTTATTATTTCCATGCTACAGATGGTCTTATGGAAGAAATCATAAATACCATCCTGAAAACATGAGACCAGGCTGTCAGTAAGTATACAGTACTAACACACATCTGCTCCTTCCTTTGACCCGCACAAAGTACCCTCATGCTTCCTTCTAGAAAACTTACACAGTACCTGATGTTACAGAATGTTCAATTTCCCTATAAAGTTACATCCTTGTGTTCAGAATGAAAATACATTCTTTTCCAAAAAAGTAGACCTGAGGCAACACACGCGTAATCTTGAAAAGGTACTGCCATATTCAGTGGCCACTAATCACAGATCTAGGTTTACGACTCTAGGTTGAGGCCAAATACAAATGATTTTGTTCTTTGTTTGGTTGAGGCAAACAGAAGATGAGATAGGGAATTCATTTTTGCAGCTTTCAAGTCTTCCTGTTCAATGAATGATGTCTAAGCCACGCAAAAATTCCTAGAATTATATTTTTGTAACCATAGTTGCAGGAGAATCCTCTGTATTATTCTAGAGCCACAGCTTTACAGATGGTGTACTAGGCAGAGAGAAAACTATTTAACAAGGACACAGAAAGGGTCTCTCTCTGCTCTGCATAAGAATTCTACTGGGCTGCAGAGATATCAAGGTCTAAAAGAAAACAGATTCTATAATAAGGTAGAGAGAGTAAATTAGCTTGTGACTCTTAATTCCCTTAATTGTTTTTTTAATATTAGCACATTTTGGCAGTAACAATATTAAACGATCTCTGTTAATAATTTGAAGATAGTTAGATTTATGTAAAAATTACACAGTACTGCAGAGATACTTACGCAATAACTCTTCAACCTAATGAAGTCGACAGTCATGGGGATTGATTTGTCACTGTTTCTGTTCAGTGCTTTGATGTAGTCTAATAAATCAGCAAAAAATTTATAGCCACCCTTGAGTACACAGAGTGCTACAATGTGGTGTCCTCCCATGCCCTTCATAATTTCTCGTGCCAGTCTCTCCGTCCTATACAAAACCAAGAAAGAGTTAGCTGTCACAACACATCCGATTTCCGAACTATAGCAGCAGCATTTTACACTGCTGATAGTAACACACACATGGAACTTGGAAGCAGATTTTGCTCAGAAATATTTGCCTACCACTTCAGTCACTTTTACAGGTTATTGGTCAACAAATCTTTGCTTTTCAAGGTTAATCTAACAGTGGCACTGCCAGCCTTTGTTTTCATACATCACACTCAGCCAAAGCAAATCTTAACATCCTGAAGCTGTTTCACTGTCAGATATGCAGCATGAAGGTGCTTTCTCCTTCCAAAATAGGTTCAGCTTCCATGCAAAGAGGAACACAACCAAACAGGAAGCAGCCCTCACTAACTGAGAAAATTCTCAAATAGTAAACTAAAGAGTTTATGGGTTTTTTTGCCAAGCTAGAATGCCAGAAATTTGTCCTAACTTTGCAAAATACTACACCAACGAAGCAGGGCAAGGGAACACTACACCATTTTCCTGCAGTCATTGTTTCTAATTTTATCTCGTAATTTATTTCAGAAAGCATAGTGTGCACTACGCGTGAGCTGACAGCAGGTTTCTCAGAGAGAGCCAACTCTTACAAACTTCATGTCAATTACTCCATGACATGTACTTTGTCCAATTTTTTTCTCTATATGGACTTGCAGTGCAAAGTTTGTACAATTTAAAAAAAAAAAATTATAGGAATGCTTATATTTAATCAAACAGGACTATGCAAAACCTAGCTGCATTCCTATTCACAAGATCTCCAAGATCCATCCAGCACCCCTCTTAAATGGTCGTGTGTCTCCAACAACCGCTTCACTGAATTTCTTCATTCTCTTACAGGGAATTAGCAACTATCAAACAGAAAGCAAACCAAAAGTGCCTTATAGGCTTATGCACCCATTTCTGATCACAGGAGAAAAACTTCCACAGCACATCACAGATTTCAGAAACCACGGAAGTGACAGATTGGTATTTGCAGAGGCCAATGTCTTTCCCAAAAGGCAGAAGAAAGTTGGACATTACTATCAATCTAACTAAAATGCAAAAGTCTAAGATGATGTGGTTAATGATTTACTTCCATTAATATCCTAACAAAATTCATTAATTGTTTTCAGACTGAACTGAAACAAAAAGTAACGTCTTCTAATTAGGTTTTAAGATCGTAAACCACCACAGAAACACTGGAAAGAAAGTCTTAGATTGCTACATATCGCAAAATCACGATTGGCAATTATGATAGATTTCCAAACAACGGTGTAACTGCAAATGCACAAACTCTTAGAAGCCAAACAGGAAAGAGTTAATTAGCATTTGTACTTCTGAGTCTCTAATTAAATGTAATCTATTTAGATAGTCACCAGGCAGCAAAACCATCACTGGAAGATCGTTTATTCCAGCATCTGGGAATCAGCTGGAGCACGGAGACTGTCTGCACTCACACCAACCTGTCCATGATGAGCCCGTGAGGAATATAGACTTTTTCCAAATCATCTGCATAATGTTTCGGTATGCAGAACAAGTCCAGGTCGTAACCTTGTTCATCATCGCCAATCTGAAAAGGAAATAAGGTGAGATTTCTACAAAGCTTTATAGAAAGTCTGTGGTGAGAAACTGAGTCCTTTGCTTTACTCAGTAAGAGATCAAACCCATTATGCTCCTGAGGATCACCTTACTCTCCCTCTCTATAAAGACATTAGTCACACCAGACACAGCATAAAGCGTAATCTAACAATCTACAGTTCACGACAGTTGCCTGAAATACCACATGAGCTGTTGTGTAATAGAACAGGGGGAAGAAATTAAGTCCTAACAACCTTCTACATGAGAGAGCAGGAAAATGAAGCTAGTACACCTCAGTGAGTATCTTTATTCCATTAGAAAAAGAATCAAGGAGGTTTTGAACACCTTTGATTTTCCTAGTGTAATGCAAAACCTGCATTTGCAATTAAGCAAACTCAGGTTTTGACATGGACATCTTCCAAATCTCCACAACACCAAATCACAACAAAACACACAGGCCAATCTTTAGGACAAGATGAGACAGATACAAGAGCATGACAAGTTATGCCGCTGCGAAGCCTTCTCAGACCACCATCTGCAAACCGTGGAGGCTCAAGGTCTTTCAGAATCTGAGATGAAAGCCCTACTACAGCAGCCTGTTCCGCACAGGCAAATTCCCTGTATGAAACAGCCTGCAATATTAGCAATAGAATATTAATTAGGACAAGGGATGAGCATATGTATATTATTACACCAAACACTGCTGAGGTTCAGGGCATATTGTCCTAACAGCCTTCCCCAAACCTTAATCCCGCTGCAACTTGAAAAGGACAGTGTGGTTTTTGATTTCTTCACTTGCTGGTTATGCAGCCAAACATGTAAAATGAAGTTAAGAATTTTGGAGGGAAAACCAAAGCCTATTACTGACAGTTCACCAGGGCAGACATTTTAAATATCCATTTTGGCTACCAGTGCCCTTGCAGGACACAATCTTACATTGCTGCCCAAGGAAGCACTTGCCTGGCCTGTGAGCAGCCAACTATTTACATGGTTTTTTTGTTGTGTAACCCCTAGCGAGTACTTCATCCTCCCATCCAAACCAGACCCTGAATGAGCTGCCCACACACCCGGGTCCCTGATCAGGGTCCCTGCAATCCAGAGCGGGCTGTTACTTTAAGTAACATGGCAGGTCCCTCACAAAACACATGCTATTTTCCTGAGGCTCAGACTCATCATTCTATCCACTGTGCCTGCTAAACCGTCCTTTCTGCGTTTGATAGGGAATGCGCCCTTCCTACAGATTTTATCATTTTTTTTATTGACTGCAGGGATTTACAGTTGCAGCCTTGCTGCCGGCACAGCTCTCAGCCGTACGAGGCCACATGTACTTCAAGAGCATCCGGCACTGGCTTTAAAAAAATAATGAGCATGTAAGAGCCTTAGCAGATACGTCAATGATGCAAAAAAAATATCCCCCGAATACTCCTCCTCCAAAAATACATCCTAACTTAAACGCTTAAGCTGCCCTCACTAACCAGCCGGTGCCTCCCCAGCACGCTACGAAAAGCAACAGGAATAGGAAGTTGTGCGGCGCTCAGCTCCTAGCTGGTGGGAAGTTGTTTCACCTTCATTTCTGAGGCGGCAACTCCGGCTTTCCCCGCCGTCCTCCGGGTTTAAATCCTCCCGAGACGCCACCCGTGAACAAGAACCCCCCCACACCGCGCTGCCCGGGGGCTGGTGGGGGCACAGCGGCCCCGGCGCCGCTCGGGGGACGGGAAAGCGCCTCGGCCGGGGGGCAGGCGAGGGAGCCCCGGGCCCGGCGCCGGGAGGCCGGGGCTCCCCTCAAGGTGACTCCGCGGGGCGGCAGCCCCCGGCGCTGAGGGATATCCCTCCCTCCCCGCCCCGCTCCCTCGCGGATCACCGGATCTGGGGGGCAGGCGGGAACCCCCCCTCCCCTCAGCCGGCGGCGGCAAGGCGGGAGACACCCCCTCAGGCGCCCGGCAGCCGCCGGCCCGGCGCGGGGGCAGCGGGCAGGCTTCCCCACGGTGGGAGGCCGCGGTGGCGCCAGGGCCGCACTCACCACGATGCAGGGGCTGGGGGTCGCCATGGAGCGGGGCGGCCCGCCTGCGGCGGCGGCTGCAGGCGGCGAGGAGGAGCGGCGGCGGCGGCGGGCAGCGAGGAGCGGGGAGGCGCCGCGCCCCGCAGCGGCCCCGGCGCCGCCTCCGCGCTCTCTGCGCTCCCCGCCTTCAACATGGCCGCGGCGCCGCCGCCCTCAGCGGGGGCGGAGGCCTGCACGAGCCCCGGCCCAGCGCAGCGGCTGGGGACGGGGAGAGGGACCGGGGATGGGGCGGCCCCGGCAGCAGCCGCCTTCCCGGTGGCACCGCTGCCGCGGAGGTACGGGGCGGTCCCCGCCCGGCACGGGTCCCCTCTCCTGGCCGGGGCCGTGCCCGTGCCCGTGCCCATGCCATTGCGGGTGCCCTTCCCTCGCTAGGGCTGTCCCCATCCCAAAGGATTCAAGTGTCCCCCGGGCTGTCCCCCATCCCTGGGTCTTCAGAGTTGATCTGCCCCTCCCCAGCACGCTGTGGGGATGTCCCTTGTCCCCTCGTGTCTCCCCGGGAAGTGCCCCTATTCCTGGGGGAACAGAGTGCGTAACTGCTGTGACTCCGAAACCGAGGAACAGAGGTGTTGGCGTCCTTGGAGGGGCTCCACAGCCGGACCTCCTCGCACAGCAGGAGCACTGCTCTCCAACCGGGTGTTGCCCAGGCTCCTCTCCATCACCAAGGCAGGCCTGTCTCACCCGCGGCTTTGTGTGCCTTGAAGGGGGAAAGAAAAGGGACTGTCTGCATCCCTTCGCGTCTTCCTGCGAGTTGTGGGATTTGGCGGAGACTCATTCTCCTTCACCCTCCCCTTACCCCCGGCATAGACAGCTGAGGGCATGGGAAAAACAGACCTAAGCAGCACTCAGCCTGGCACACGGGGGTACCAGGGAGCTGAGGCACTGCCAGCCCTCGCCCGCCTTGACCTCGACACACTAAACTGCGCTGGCAGCTTTGTGTCAGGTTTCTGTGATAACCAAATCTCATGCTTCAGGGCTGCAGCTGATGGCTTGCAGGCGTCGGGTCCCTGGGTGCTTAACTGCCTGAATATACTGTGTATTTTGTCTCTGCTTTCCTTTGCAGCACCAGTGTGGTCACAGCTAGAAACGAACCATCACTCTGACATGGTGCAGGGAACCCTTCGCAGATTCTTCTCCGCATCTGACAGAGCAGGGAACTGCTTTAAAAGTTGCCTTAGCTGGTAGTAACTGTGCCTTTTCAGCAGGCAAAGAAAGTGAGAGGTGCCATTTGCCCACATACAGCTGAAAAGGGATCCCCTGCGCCCCTGTCACCTCCTTGCACAGGGTGGATAGAAGATGCACTTTCCATCTGATGTAAGAGAAGGCTGAACTGTGCCTCTAGCTGCTGTCCATATCTTCAGTTGTCTGAAAGAAAAAAAATGATCTTGAGGTAAAATAATAAGCAAGCATGGAAATACTTCAATAGTTTCAGTGGTCTCAAATGGGGAAAAAAAATAACAAACAGGGTCAGTTCTTCCTGTAGGTCTGGAATTAAGGACAATACAACAGTGCAAATGGAAAATCATGGTTTCTTAGAGACAACAATTATATGTCAGCTGAAGACTTTCCCCTTCTTTCTTTCAGGGGTGGAAATTGAGCTTTATTTTATGCTGCATAAATATCATGCTGCATAAATATTTGGTGTCAAGAAAAGGATAATGATTCTCAAAAATAACTTTGTTCATAAAGAACTGTAGCAATCAACTCCGGATAAACATCTGGCATTATTACTGTCCGCTCAGAAAACATGTTGAAATCAATTTCAGTGTTCCTTTGTATGAAACAGCCAATTTAATCAAATTTTAATGAAGCAAATAGGCACGATCCCTGGCGAATATGGTATTGCTGCAGCTAGGTGTTCAGCTAGAGTTTGGGCGGGTTGACTCTGGAGTGGTGGAAGAAGCCTTTATCAAATTGCCTGGAGCAGCAGAATGAAATACGCCCTTCAGCTAACTAGTATCAGGAACGTGTTATAGCTGGCCTGTTTCCAGAGGCTGGGAAGACCGGCAGCTGCCCTGTCAAGTTGAGGGAGAGCCTGACATTATTGGGCAGTGGGCAATATCTGTCGAGAGACTACGCAACTGCAGAAGCGTTTCAGGATCTGATTTTCATTTAGATACTGAAGACGTTTCTCATTCATGACCGATATCAGAAGTAGCATCCAACAGCACCTTTCTGGCTGCACGCAAAAGCTGTTGGCTTGGCTTCTATGCGATTTCTCCCCAGCGGACAAAAGCATTTTGCCCTTCTGGGTGAGCAACTTCTTTGTTCTTCCTGCCAACCAGCACAGTCCCAGATCCAGAGCATTCCTGGTCCCACTGGCACCCCGTTATGGAGGAAAGACCAGAATTACAAAAGCAGAAATATTTGCTGATTTATAGGAAGTCGCTTAGCTGAGATCAGCAGCAGATTTAGGAGATGACCAGTTTTGGTCTTGCTGGTACAGGGGCCGCTGTGGTTTGCAGGGCAGGGCAGTTTCAGAGGTATGTGGGACACTCACATTTCTTGGCTAGATGATGTACCTTATGAGGTGGGAGAGCAATGTCCTGGTTTCTCTGGTATGCACAGCTTTGTAGAAGGCAAAATAATATGTTTTGTCTCTGAGTAGATTCCTGATTTCATAATTTGTTTTGTCCTCTGTTGCCAGTCAGGCATATCTCAGTGCTCAGGCCCTGTGTGAGCACCAGTTGTATGGAAATTCATTACCACATTTTTAAAAACCTTGCTTGGTGATCACATGCCCTCAGTGGCGGGATACCTGGACATAATAATTGAGTGTTCGTCGTCCAGAAACACTTGAAATAGTGTGCTGTGAGTCAGAGCTGCAGGTCACCCATGCAGCAGTCCCCCTCTACCCCCATTTTTTTCCTCTTGGCCTTGCCATGGCTGCTGGGTGACTCAGAGGGAATTTACAGAATTTATCTGCTGTTTTTTTCACCAGACAAACCTCCTAAAAAAGCCCAGAGCACAACGAATTTTCAGCAGATTAACAACTGAAGCCAGCAGGACTACCTTGTGACCAGAAATTAGTCTGTGCAGACAGAATGGGAAAAAATGGAGAATTGAAGGTATATTACCTGGTCCTGAGATGAGCACCAACATTTTTAACCACGAGGAAAATCAAAAAGGAATATCTCATTAGGTGGTATGTAGAGCATGCACCAAAATAGGAATTTAGCATGCAAGCATCCTATCTTCATCATGGCTACAGAGAAATCCCTCCACACTGACTAGTCATTAAAATAGCCTAAAATGATTTTTCTAGCCTGATGTTTCAAATGGGAAAAATGGGAGAGGAAGCCAGATGTACCAAAACATCTGAAAATGGACACACCCTTCCTAAGAAATAGGGAATACATGTTGTTTACTGCAAAATATCTTTTAAAATAGTGTTATTCCTGTTCTCCGTCTTGTTGACTTTTGCAGAAATTAGTCATCAAAGTGATTCTCAGCGGTGACAGTCTCCACGGATTTCGGAAAGTGGTGGAAGTCTGGGACTTCCTGGATGATGAGATTTTACCAAGATTTTTCTCCCTGCTCAGCTAATAAATGACAATTTACTTATCAAAATGAAAATAAGCAAAACCGCTGACCTGATGCACTCCTCTAGAGCTGGAGGTAACTTCCTTTTTCACGTACATCTTTGCCTCTGTCAACTTTTGTAGGAAAAATGTTTTCACACTCTGGGTGGGGGGTTGGGGCAATTACAAACATTTTGCTCTTTATTCAGTAGCGCAAGGAACAGTCACTGACACAAAAATTACACAATTACCACAAAACACTCAGTGTTGGCTTATCTCAAAATGTCAACCATCCTCAGAAACGCCGACCTGGGTTGCTGCAGACCACGCCGCACTTTGGGCTGGTATTTATGGCATTTGTCGGCTTTCATTTGCAAACATCCGTTAAGAATTATCCCAGTGGTCCTGGTTCAGCAGGACCAGACATGTGATGGCATCTGTCACAACACAGCGGAGAGGCTGGCGCTTGGCACCACGTGTACCTAAAGACACACCGAAGTGCTGCCCAGTGGGATTTTCTGAGTGCCAGCGTGCTGCTGAGACCCAGCTGGCCTAAGGGCCTGCAGAAATTTAAACAAGGATTATCTTAAAATGGCAGAAAACAAGCAAAGGCAGATCCTGTCACTGAAGCACTGGCATGGGCTCAGTGCTGCCAAACCTGCAGCACAACCCTGTGCCGTGGGGCCTTATGCCCTTGGAAGCGCCCAAGACTTTGAGCAGCCCAAGCCCTGCTGCTGTGACCAAGCCCGCGGGGTGCCCACCTTACCCCCCTCCGCAGCTCTGAGGTCTGGGTTTTCTTCCCACTCGCCAGCGAACTTGCTCCCCAGGCACAGGAGAGCTGTGCAAGTGGCTTGGATGGGCAGGAAGGCACTCCTGAAATCTGGAGAACCCCAAAGGACATTTTGTATGCACCGGTCCTGACACAAAGGTTGAAGCCTGAGCAGTGTTAACTCCCAGGAAAGCATTTTTCTTGGTTTTTGTTTGAAACAGCTGTGTCTCAAGCTCAACTTGAACATGCAGCCTGATGGAGTTGCTGACTTTTCATGCAGCAAAAGGTAAAAACCCAGATGTTTTTGACATGACAGTAGCCCTGTGCTTGCTGCAGAGCAGTCTTCAGAGATGCTACGTGAACCATTTGCTGCCAGTGTGTGCAGCATCCCTGCCGCCACACGAGGGGAACCACCAGCGTTTATCAGAGACGTTGTCATGTGGCACCGAAAACCGCTCGCGCGAGGACACGGTAAAGCCCAGGCTGACCTCCTTTCACTCCTCCCACCTGTCTCCTCTGACTGCACACATTACTCTTCTCACGCTGAAGAAGTCACCTGAGGTCCCCAGCAATCCCTTGCAAAAACAAAGCAGAACAAAGAACAGGGCCAAGACCAGTTATGAAAAGCAGGTTCCTTCCGTCACTGTGCAGGAAGCGTTAGTGAGAGGTACGTTTTCACCGTGCCAGTAACAAGGAAAATTCTTCTGCTCCCCTCATTCAGCAGCACTTGAATCAACAAGTTACCTGGGTGACCCAGAAGGTTCTGTGTGACACATTGCAGTGCAAACCCCACCAAAATCAGTGTGACTGATGGCAGCCACATGACTTTGCTGGCTCACTCAAAATTAAATGGTCTCTGGGAGCACAGGAGTGGACAGATGTCCACACTGTAACAAACTCCTCGGACTACACCGGCATAAAAGGGCTTCTGGGAGATGGGCTGTGCATGGGAAGTGCTCTTGCTAAAGCTGAGCAGCTTATTTTAGCCAACAACTTAGTTAATGCAGCCTTCATTTTTGCAGTCAACGTTTAGATGAAAGTGTGCTAGCAAGAAACCAAAGGAACCCCGCAGCAGGACTTCAGCCCAGGATATCTGCACTGGAATCTTGCTTGTACTGTACCTTCAGCTGAAGTCTCAGGGAAGGCTGGACAACTCCAATTGCAGGCGGCTGATGCTGGCAGGAGGTCTTGCCCCCAGGGAAGGGGGAGTGACGGAGAGACATGGGGTTCCCTGCCTTGCTCAGTTTCTTTCTGAGGAATGAACAAGTTAATCTGCTTTTGCCAGGCACCTGAGTGCAGGACCTGCCAGCAAACCCAGGCAGCATTTCTAGAAAGCTGTAGAAGACCGGCTGTGTGGTGCGTCTCAGAAGAGGTGTCTGTATAGCTACATGCAGTTGAGCCAGATGCAAGGATTGTTAAAAAAAAAAAATCTGGAAATCTGGAACCTCATGATACCAGCATGAACAAAGGGGCCAAGAGGCTGTTGTGCAAGGATAGAAATTCAAGAGAAAGCAAGAGGAGGTGGCAAGGCTATTTCAGCAACAGGGGAGAAGACCAGCAAGAGGCCACAAGGCAGCAGCCCGATCAGATAACGCACTGATAGAGGCTGTATTTGCCGAGGCTTGCAGATCCAGCTGGCACTGTCTCCATGCAGACAAGGCATCAGGTGGCAGGGCTCACATGCCAAGGCCCCTGCCTCCCCTGCAGATCGTGGCAGCCGTTCAAGTATCTCAGAAATCTTCTCTGGGCAGATTACAGGGGAAGCAGAAATGAGAAGCACACGTCAGGCCAGGAGGGAGCTGCATTTCATGACTCCCCTCTCCTTTGCAAGACCTCTTGAATTATATGGGACGACCTGGCAAAATTGTCATTCAGATCCTCAAATATTAAACACTGTACTAGGAGTAACACCAGACCCTGAATCTGGATTTTGGGTAAGGGTACGCAAGTGGGTGAGATTCCTGGTGAAGACAGAGTGAGATAGTTCAGTCAAAAAGTGCTTTTAGAATTCAGTTTATATTTAAAACGGGGAATAAGTGAATTTATAGGGTCCCAAGATAAACAACTCTGCAGCGGTGAGCTAGAATTCCTGTGTACCATCTGTCACCCACCCAGAATCCTGCTTGACCTGGTGGAACGCCCCTTCAGAAATCCGCTCTCAAAAAACCCCACAAGACAGGGATGGAAAGGGGAAGAACTGTTCTCAGAAGGACTGCCAGGCCCCATAGCAAGGGGAGAAAAGAGTCTTGCTTCGGGACAGAGAAAATGGGACATCATCTGAAGCCTCCCTCCAGACAGCTAGAAAGCTGAAGGTGCCAGGAAAAGAAATAAGCTTGATGCTTTTTGAACCTGTCTGGCTGCAGACACTGACCCTTTGTAGCAAACAGGATGTTCAGTTAGTTACAGAACAGAGCGCCTGTACCTGTACCTGCAGAAATGTAAGAGATCAGAACGTGCTCAACAGAGATGACAATCACAGGAGAATTTTGCTTCAGATAACTTCCTTTCCCCCCGAACCTCTACTCTTTATTTTATCCATTAACTGAAATCCACCCCTCGAATTGTCAGTCTGTGGTATCTGATGAGCTTTACATGGTGATAGCATCAAGAGTTTTTAAGTTCACCAAGGCTCATCTAAGCTGTGGGTTGCTTGGTTTCTTCAGAATCTGGAAAATTTTTCCAAAGCTCAGTTCCCTTCTGGTGTAAATGTTGTTCGGCAGCATCAGAAAGGCTTTCCAAGGGGAAGTGAACCCACACCAAGTGCATCTTAAATGACAAACTTACAGACTAGCATGTTCTTGCTATTGTAGGCGTTTAAAAAGCACGTAAAGTACAATGACACTGATCTCCTGTTAACTGCTGCACAAATCAGATAATTGGATATAGAGGATTCAAATAAAAGCTGAGTCTCTGACAATACGAAATCGTGAGGGAAAAACCAGCCTTGTAAAACGACTGCATTTTCAGTGGTTCCTGTGAAACAGCAGAAAATGATCCAGAGATTTAATGACCGTCTTGGAAAATATTCTTGCTACAAATGAGAAATGATGGTAAAGGAAAATGTGAATCTTGTTATTGAAACAAAGAACGAGGAAGCTTGATACTTAAATTGAAACGTCAGTCTTCATAGTCAAAACGTGCAGAAGAATGTGACGTGGTTTATTTTGGGCAAAATGTGGGCACTAGGAACTAAGTAAAAATCACTGGAAAATACGGCAAAACCAAATAACTCATCAGCTTCGAGGCCTGAATGAATCACTTCTGCCGTTCAGTCCAACTGCTCAGAGAGCCTCGTGTCTGGTGTTTGTTCTTTTTTAAACTACTCTTATTTAAGGAACTGACTTTCCAATTTCAAATCATCACATCAGGATTTAGGGATGTTTAGTTAACAGCAATTTGGAGAGTTTAAAAACTTTTTGCAGCGCAGCTACTACAGTTCTTACTCTGCAGGAAAGCACTTGGATGTGTCACCTGAGTATTTCAGTTTTAGATTAAAGACCTCCTCCCTGCTTTGAACTTTGCAGACTTCAGGGTTTGCCAGCACCAGTCTTAACCATGGTTTAAGTAAAAAATTTGAACTTAGATCCCGAGCAAGCCACCTGCACTTTGGAAGAAGCTAAAATTGATACAACACACCAGGGAGTAGTAAGATTAAAAGCTTTGCTGACTGCGTTTAACTTCAGTGACTTCTTGTTTTGGAGAGGTATCTAGGCTTAAAACTCTAAGGCAGCTGCATGGCTGCATGCCAGGAGGAAGTTCACAGCAAAGCTGTTTGCACAGCATCAGCCTATTTTTAGTGTACGGTCAGGGAGTGAGTTTTTCCTCCCCCTGCCCTAAGCCTCTGTAATGCCCTCCACTGGCAGGCAGCAGCTTGATGGGAGTCTGTGCGCAGGAAAAAGGAATTTGCTATGGCCAGCAGTGTGAAATAGGGTATTGCACCTGCGCCAAGCGACATTGCTATCCAGGGGACAGAAAGCAGGGCAGCAGCAGCCCTGGTTGCTCTCTTCTCGGCTGGAATGTTGTTTTAGGAAAAACAAAAGTTTAAACAAAGTAAAGAGACCATCTCTGGCAAAGAGAAAGGTTTAAGATTCCTGCTACAATAATTGTGATTGAGTCACTCCAAACTCTGCACCACCCCAGTGCACGTACGCACGCGAGTAAGCATCAAGGAGTTGTGTGCACTAATCTCATACATCAGTTCGTATAAAGTACTGCTGCCACTTTGCTTTTCTTACACAACAGAAACGTACATTCGGTATGTGGGACTCGTTCACTCAGAAAGTTGTAGCGCTGAAGTACTCCCAAAATTTTGAAATGGAAGAGTGGGGAGTGCCTTACGCTGTTTGTACTATGCAGGCGTGGGCCACTCCCCAAGAGCGTGCCTGTCTCCTCACCGATGTTATTATTACCTCAAGTGCTATTTTTAAAGAAAAGGTAAAAAAGGCAACGCATGGCTGTGAGCCTTGAGGTCGAGCTCAGGAGCTCTACCAGTGCAGTGTTTTGCTCCAGAACGGTATTTCTCCAACCCCCTTGCAGAAGGCCTTAGTGTGAAAATGTAAGAGGGCAGCGTAAGAAACAGAAGCTGGGAGACACTTGAGTCAGCCTTGTCCCCAGCATCTCCAACCCACTCACATTTGTACCAGCCTTGTAAGATGCCCACTAACTTTTCCTTTCAACTCTCAAATTCCAGAGAGTCCACAGCCTGCCCAGGAATGCTATTCCAGAGCTTAACTCTTCCGGCTGTCAAGGCCAACTGCCTGATCTGACGTCTAAGCTAAACATTTCCTGTTGCAATGGAGTCTGTTTTTCTTGTCCTACCTGCAGCAGTGAGAAGGTGTTTATTTCTTCCTTGTTTGCAGCTACCTCTTACCAATTTGAAAACACCTCTCTCCCATCACCTTGAAAGAAGCCTGGCCTTCTATCCTGTCATCCCTCTCCTTGCTTTTCTCCAGTTATCTCCCGCTGCTCCACATTTTCCATGCAGCACCTACAGCTGGATACTGTGTTCCAAGAAAGGCTTTCCACTACTACATGAGGAAGGACCATGCCATGTATCTTAGACCACATTCCTGTTCATCATACATTCCAAAACAACATCATTTTTTCCCCCCCTAGGAACAGGATGCTGTTGAATCACGTTCAGGTGATGACTGGCTATAACCCCAAGAGAACTTTGCTGTACAACTGCTACCCCAGCAGCCTGTCCTGTTCCATCCTGTATTTGTTCAGCTGATTGTTGCTTCTGCTGAAGTGTACAAATACCCATTTGTCAAATCCACTGCTGGATTTACTGAATCACATTCTAGCTCTTCTGAATTGTAATTGTCTTCTACTCAGTCAGTAGTTAGATCAAGTCTGGTGCTCCCTACACTTTAATCAGCATTTGCCATCTAAATTGTTAATGAAAATACCGAATAACATCAAAACAGAGCAGAACTGTAGAGAATCCCACTCAATACATCCTTGTAGTCTGATTGTGAATGATTAACAGTTACTCTGAGCAGGGTTTTCTGAACAGGTTTTTATAACCTCACTTTTAAATTGGTCTTAGACCACATTCCTCTGCTTTCTTGTGGACAATGCTTAGTCATTTAAAGTAAAGCCGTGCTCACCGCTTCTCCTCTGTTCAAGAAGTTTGTTACTTTGGTGTAGAAGGAGCAATATTGATTTGACACAATTTGATCTTTCTGTCTTTTAAAAGCTCACCGATAGTTTCCCTTTTCCATTAATTTTCCAGTTTAAACTGTTGATCCCAAGTTCTGAACAGAGGGGTGGAAGCAGAGACACAAGCTGAACCTTCAGTTTACAGCATCCCCCTTTGTCTCTGATGCTTGAAAGCAATTTACCACATGGAGTATCTGATCCAGGCATGAGGATAATGACTGTTGTGCTTGTGCTGCAGTCTCTTACATATGGCAGAATAAGTAGAGCTTGTCTAAGCGAGGACACAAGAGCCCTTGAAGCATGCACTACTCTGCCCTAACGTCACAAGACACAAGGACAATGGAAGTGTTTTGCTCCTGTGTCTATGGATCCCTGCATCATTCCAAGATTTCAGTGACCGGCTATTCCAGTGAGAAGTCACAGCCACAAAACAGAGAAGGCTCCTCAGCAATACTCTGCACTTCCTTCAAAGATGCCAGCTGAGTGAATTAAAACAAAAAACCTAAAGCAAATAAAGTAAACATGCATCCAGTATTTCCATGGCGTCAAAAGCCATGGGGTGAAACTACTCCCAACTCCAACTTTGACATTAAAAGTCTGAATTTAACCTATTTGGGAAACCTTTGCAAGGACGGATGTGGAATCATGCTATCAATAATGACACTTCATCAGCAAGACCTGTTCATTTGGCAACTCCTATTTGAAGACGATGCATGACAATTTTTTCCTGACACACGTCTGTGCTGACTGGGGATACCATTTTTCTCAGGTCGGTAAATACCTACTACGCTCATTAAATTGAATCCTTTAAGGTGATGACATAAGAACAGTATGCAATTGTTTTTAGAAAATAATCATCAATAAGCCAATAGTACCCTTTGTCCTATGGAGTTTTTCATCATATTTGTTGATACTCTAAAAACGCTGAAAGGTTTTTTGCTCTTCAAGAGGAAAAAAACCAAAGAAAGGTGAGAATGGGAACATTCCGTGAGCCCGTCACTTCACATTGTTAACTAGTGGTAAACACAAAGCAGCTCACTCGATACACAAAGTTAAGAAGAAGACACAAATATGCAGAGTTACCACTAAGCAAGTGGCATTCCCACTTCTGGTAAAAATTTAATGGGCCTGTAACCTCAATAGGAAATACTGCATTTATGCATTAAAATGACAGTTTTCAGTTATACTTTCTGAAAAAGGACAGATATGCAAATATGAAATTCATAACTCATTTATTGAATATATATATGCAAGGATACCAGTAAAAAGAAACTAATACTGCAAACTACAACTTTGGAAGTAAAGCCAATATAACAGGAACAAAATATACACAACATTGTCGATAGGAATGCATTCACCCTCTTTCATATATTCCTTGTCTTTACACCTAATGTAAATGTACGCTAGAGCACAAACTGCAAATGTTCGCCTAACTTGAGTGCTTTGGACAAGCAACAGTTCTCCAGGATTCTTTAAGGGCTGAGATGTCACTGCTGACTAACGAGTGTGCGTACGTATGCATATACAGGAACTCCTTCAATGAGTATAGAAGTCAAGAGCTGCGTTCTGCGTTCTAACCTCCATCTCTAAGACAGTGGAATCTGTTTCTGGTGACATGGAAGAAGAGTTATTAGTTGCTATAATGTACTTTCCGTTCTCTTAAGATTAATTTCATCTAATGAGGAATAATTTTCTTGTCACTCTGATTCGGCATATTAGTATTTTTGGAATGCACTGATTATCACCTGCCAGTAAGTCTGTTATTTCAAGTAGATTATCACCTCTTCATCTTTCACTCTGGTTTAGCATGAGGTTATTTTTCATATAGGCAGCAGTTAGAAGCAAGCACTCTTCCTTCATATGACATTTTAGGGCCAGATGCGGTATAGTCACACCACTCTAGACTGGCGCAGCTCTTCGTACCTAACGATCAGACTTTGTGGAGTGTAGGTGTAACTTTTGCTAGAGCCTTATCACAGAACCTCCTGTGGATCAACACCTGCTGAACGAGTAGAGCTTTTGATCACCTCACCTCTTTCACCCCAGCTAGCTGCACTGATGCTGGTACTGAACCAGCATTTCACCTCTCCTTGAAACGGAGCAAGCACAGCTTACTGCCTTGAGACTCTGGCATTACACCACCTGCATCCTCAAGTTATTTGAACAATATCCCTCTGATGCCTGTCCTTCCTTGGTGCAGTCCTTTCCTGGTACAAGACAATTGCAGATCTGTTAATATAGAGATACAGCGAGTTGGGGAGATCTGGTAATAGAGACACAGTGAGCTGGGGAGAAACCTCCCTTCTCAGAGGGTTCCAGGCGTCTTAAACAGCACATACTACCCTTGTGAGCAAAAGAAGTGCCCAAAGGCCCCCCCCCCAAATAAAATTAAATAAAGTAAAACCAGTTTCATAAGACAAGTTTTGTTAAATACATGAGTTCTCTGATTATGAGATGAAAGCAGAAGGTGCCCCTTAAAAAAAAAAAACCTCAGTAACAGATAGACTGCATTAATTTAACTAGCTAATTTAAACATACCTATCTCACCTATAGAGCAATTCATTACTTCTAACATTTCTGGGAAGGCAGTAGATGCTCCAGAATAATCTTCAAATATATGCTTGCAAAGATTACATTGCTTTACCAAAAAAAAAAAATTTCAGACTGTCTGAAATTCCAAGCTATAAGACACATAAAAAGACACTAATGGCAGTATTTTGTCTTTAAAAAATGATGTAAATGTTGTATACTATCATACATTGTCATGCTTTTTAAAACTACAATTAAGGACGTAAGAGATGTACAGTAAATACACTGCTGAGGTACATTTCTTCTAAATATTAACACCACGACAGAATTACTCCCCAGCAGGTGATGCTACTTGGGAACATATAAATACATTTTTTACATTGTAAGGCACTTTTACCCAGCATACATGAGTTGAAGTCAGTTATGACAAATTTGAGGCTTGTAAAAAAAGATCTTTGCTTTTGACTTTGTTTCCATGAATTCTGAATTAAAGACAGTTCAGTCAGGCCATCTCAGCACAAAGAGGTAACAGGTAAACCAGCCACTTACTGTTCTGCTACCCAAAGGTAAAGTGCTGCTCTGGTTCTTCGAGGCATGGAATGGGGTAATTTATTCCATAACAGATGAATTATTATACTGAATATTATACTAAGCAACTGACCCACTATGAATTAGAGCTCAGTCTCAAATGCAATCAGTATGCTGGCAGACCTACCCCATGCAACCTTAGTGAAAATACAGTAGCTGCAAAGTGCCTTTTTTTCCATGGGAGGGCCATGTCTGAGGCACAATTCTCGAAGTCATTAGAATATTGACGGATGTTATTTTTGCATTCTAAAACTGTTCTACGTTGCTGAAAAATGTTCATATTCTAGGAGAAACAAAACACCTTGATAGACAATTTCAATAATCGATCTGTCATTGCAATTCAAGTCACGCTTTTAATTTTCAAAGTTACAAATACAAAATAAAAATGATCAATGGCATCATGTTTAGAGCAGTAACTGAATATTTCTGTACACAGCAATATTTCTTTCCAAAATGGCATTATTCTCCAGGAAAGCAAAAAGAATTGATTGAATTCTAACAGGTAAAATGTTAGAAACTTCACTATACAGTAATTGAGTCCCTCAAGACATTAAGGGAATGCATAAGAAGACAAATGACACACGTTAAATCTTTTAAAAATACAAGTAAAAAATGCTACAGAAACTCATGTAACAAATGAACTGTTTTTGCAATACCAATCACAGAAGAACTGTAGTAGTTTATAGTCAAATCAGTATATTTTGCTTGTTTCCTTCCTTCAAATGCAGAAGTTTTGTTGGGAGTTCAGAGTGAAACAAGTCAAACCCCTAAACAAACAGTAAGGTGATGCAATAGCAACAGACAAACGTGGACTAGATTCAGCTTTTTGGTTTTATTTAAGCAAGTCTGAGAATGTGCTTTAACCGACCAATTGAAGAGGCTGGTAGCCGTTAGAAATGACAAGGTGTTCTGAAAGCAGTCAGAGGACTGACCTGTTAGGTTTGGTATAGCCTAGATCTGATTATTCCCTAAAGGAACGTCAGACTCTAGCAAGTAGAATTCCATGATGTGATTGTTGACTTGACAGAAAGAGAAAAAAAATAATCACTAAAATTATAAGGATGATAAGCAAAGTTTCTCATATAGTGGTCATAAGCTTGAAAAATAAATACCAATCTAGCAAAAAAAGTTGTTTCCTCATTCTTCTTACAGAATATGGGACCTTTATGCGTATTCTGGACAAAACATGAAGTGTTCCACATAACCCAGAACACTTGAGGTATGGACGTCAGATATGGTGGCTAAATTCCATAGTGAGTTAAGAGTTGTAACTCTCTGAAGTAAAAGAGATTGGGCTGCAGAGTCCAAACATTTGAACGTAAGGTTTTAATCACACTTAGTGAAGTGTTCTTTGTAAATCAGGGACTCAGAAGGAGGTGGGTCCTCAGGGAAAAATGAACTACAGCCCTTCGGCAGCAGTTCTAAAGCTCACAGCTCAGAACCAACAGCTGCTCAAGTAAATCTCCCGCAAACAATGCTGGGTGGAATGAGCAATCACAACAGGAACAACCTGAAATGTTCAAGCGTGCTTCGGTGTACACTGAGTCCTTTTCTACTGTGTGCTTTGCAAGCGAAAACAGAGAGCGGCTTTCCCATGTATAGCCTCCGTAACTTGTGTATGAAGAAAATGCAAAATTCACAAAGTACCAGCTTGTTGCCACCGAACTTGTCCATGTTGTTAATTAAACTACCTAAGACCTTCCCTCATTGCATGAATCCACTAAACAACTTACACATTCCAAATCTTAAGGTTTTTATTCAGTCCAGAAATATAGATCTTACTTCATTTCAATGTCTGCCTTAACTTTTGACACTGTACATATTACATATCATTTATATAGTGTTTCATTTTTTCCAGACACTGCAGACTACAAACTACATAATATTGACATGTAAAACTCTGCCACTTACTGAAGGCTCACACACATGAACGTTTCAGGCAGTTCAATGAAATTTCTAACAGAGCTGGGTAGTAAAAAGTTACTAACCCTTTTCTGATTTTAGAAAACAATTTAAAAGAATTAGTAGTTATGATGTCTTAGCCATTCCCAGTTCTATAACTCTGTCCCTTGAACCTGTTTAAAAAATGATGAAAACAATAGTAAATTTAAAATCATACAGAAAAGCATTTAGCAGCTCTGACATTACATCTATATTTAGCAATAGAAATGAGGGCCTCCCTTCTTACACTGTTACAAAGTCAGCTGGATTTAAAAAACACCAAATCCTCCCCATTTTTCTAAAGTATGCTGATAAAAAGTACGTATCTGCATACGCTAGATTTAAATACGTCACTGCAATAAACTACATTAAAGGTATATTGCGCTTCAGTCTTGGTACCAGATCTGTCAGGAGTAACTTCCATACCTAGTTTCCATTGAGCTGCTGCTGAGGAATGTCATTATGGTCAGTGCCTGATTTGCCACGGCTTTTACTTTCTCTTTCTTCATCCTCTTCATCTCTTTCATCATTTCCACTATGGTTTTTACAATAGAGTCTACCACAATAAAAGAAACAGTGAGGACTTTTACTGAAAGTATCTAACAAAACCAGACTTTCCTCTCAATTACTTTTGAGATGTGCTACAAGTCAACTGCTAACTCTTAACTCATTCACGGTTTTCAATCAAGCATCAGTTAAACTGAGAAAGAAAACAAGGTTGAAGCCTCGCCAGCACACTTTGCTCAGTTCTGGTTTCCAGAACGGCTCCTCCTCTGCTCAGAGAATGCCCTCTTGTGGGCACAGCCACACCGGCAGCGCATCCGCAGCCAAGGCGCCAACCCAGCACTTCAGCAGGCGAGCAGGGAAAGTTACCAGGTCAAAAAATCCCCCAAATAAGCTACAAAACATAGCAATATGGAAGAATCATGACACAAATTATCCAGGGTTTCCTCAAGATAAACTACAGGTTAATCGAGGAAGAAAATGTAAGTAAATTTTCTTGTATTACAACACTTCCACAGAAATTTTAAATTAGGAGAGTAACTGAAATATTTTGCAGTCAATGATTACTTAAAAACACCATTTTAAATGAAATAATATTCTCTTTTTTAATAACATACTTGTCTAGCCAAGTTAGAAAAAGTGCCAGGAATTATCTTCACTTGCATTATAGAATCAAGAATTACAGAGGTCCTTACTTATAAATTCCTCGTGACATATTCTCAATGTATTTAGCTTTGTCTTCTACTCCACAGTGGTAATGGTATGTTTTTATGCAGGCTTTAATTTCACACCCAATAGTAGCACCAGGCTGGCTGCAAAGTGTGCATTTCTGTGCAGGGGAAAGAAGAGAATGGCACCGTTCAGCCTTTCAGTCTCTCGCCTTTTAGTATTCTGTTAGTGTTCCTTGTATTTATAGCTACCATTTTGGAACAGAGTAATTTCCCTGTCAGATCATCCTTCCAATGAAAAGTTAATCAAAGATACTGTAAAACAGAAACTATGTAATAGTAACCTATTAAAATACGAACACTAGGAGTTACCTGAGCACTGCATTGAAAATTGCTACCATTGCAGGTATTATTGCACTTCCAAGATAATTTTATTGCCAAAGATAGTACATTAATGTATGAAGAATCTTAAATGATTTTTTTTTTCCAAGGAACAAGAGTGTTAGGAGTCGCTTGTTTTCTTCCACTTCCCCCCAAATGTCTTACCACTTTAAAAACATTCTGAATTTCAATAAATGTGACAGTTTACCAACATCCCCATCTCTGAGGCCTTAATACAATTTTATATTAAAACATCAAAACAGTTGGAAGCAGGTCACTGCAAGAACATATTCTCTAAGTTTATTTGCAGCTTTACACTGTGCTTTTAGTTAGTCTTTTAAAGCTACAGGAAGGCTAATAATAATTTACTGTGCATGCGGTAATGAAGAACCCTAAATACCACATGCCCAAACACCACTCATTTTTAAGGTGATTCCTATCTAACTCCCTTACCCAAAAGTAACAATACATTTAAATTTTGTGTTTAGAAACAGATGGAAAAGGTTGTTTCACAAAAGGAAGGAGGCAGAGCTACATACACCTCAGTAGAATCAGTAACACGTTCATCACATCCTGCAGACACATACCATTCTTTTTCCTCTCTTGATTTCTTGAAGTACAGTTTTGATATCAAAATCACCAAACTCTGCCCTTGAAGTTGTTGTTAGCTGGACAGTGCCAGAAGAGAACAACTGTAAAACAAGCAAGTCAAAATTACAGGTCACTGACATAATTAGAAATTTTTTTTACATGCAGGAACAACTGAGTATTGAACATCCCCTTCTGTGATCCCAGACAGCACGTGCTTTACCAACAAACTAGGAAAAAACCCCATGCTAACGGAGTAATCCGTATGGTAAGCGTTCCTTCTGATACCTGCCTGACTGCTTTAATTACATTTGTTGCCTTGGAGAAATGTTTTTTTACAAGAAAAAGGAGAGACAAGAAATAATGATGATGAAAGCACAAAGTAATCAATAGGCAATATTACCAGTGACACTGCTGAACTTCTTCAGAATATTCCATTTCCTTCCCTGTGAGATATATGCAACTCAGCTTCACAGCACAGCCATTGTCAACATACCTACAAGCTCTGAGGCTTTTGGAGCAGAAGGACCATCCCTGCTATCACCATACTGGTATATGCAGTTTCAACTGATTTAAAATTGAAGCTCAGGGACACACAGTAGCAAAGAATACTCTAAGACTCAAGGCTGCTGGCACACACCACCTCTGTTTAGTGAGGCCAGGTATAGGAAAACACTTAACTGATACTCCACAGATTGCCTGGACTATTTATTCATTTTGAAGTACCACAGGAACCACTAAGGTTTGTTACTTGAAGCCCGACCTCATTGATAGAACGAGTTATATGAAAAATAGCGCTATCTGCTCATGTTCATTGAAATCAGCAGTCTTTTCAGGCTGTAAGTGTGATCATCTAAAGGCAAGGGGTGTCCTAGAACTTCCATGTCCCACTCTACTTGAGTCACACAGCCTGAATCCACTGGTCATAAAATTAATGGTGTTTATGGATTCTTCCCAGACTTTGTCTGAATGCCTGTGGAGTAAAGGCATTTTATTTCTGGAGTGCATTATTTAGTTAAAACTGTTTTCTGTTTTCCTTTTAAAATACTGTGTATGCATTTAGATGCTAAGGGAACATTTTTTAACAAGATAAAGGCTCTCCCTGAGCTAATTCCATCTCTTACCACACAGCCAACTTTTACCCATATTGCCCGCAGTGAAAATAAACGAATTGCTCACTTCGCAACACTTCAGCGCTTAGAGAGATCATCAGCACACAGACAATGCTCACGTGTAATTACATCTGAGGGTACTGCATTAAAATCTAAACCAGCAATTCAGACAAAATTCACATAGTAGACTGGTTAACAACCACACTGTTACTCACCATGCACTTATAGTGCGCTGCAGCCTTTTTGGCATTAAATATATGAAGCTTTCCTCTAGCTTCATTTTCTTCTTCACCTGCATGACAGAATCCACATTTAGGTTTTGTATCACTGGGGCTGCTTCTGTGGGGAGACCTGTCTCTCTGAAAGAAAAACATTTTACTAAAATATACTGCTGGGTTACAAATAAGGTTGTAATTTTAAAAGCCTGTGGCCACCAGCTGGAGGCTCAGACAAATGCAAATTTTAATAAAAATTATATTTGCAGAGAAGAAATATGCAATTCTGCCTTCTAAGAAGTTTAGCATATTTACTGCTTACATAGGAACTGCTTTCTATTTCATCTGTGCCATGTGAGGACGTAGATCTAGTGTCTTCTGATTGCCCTTTTAAATTTGTTTTTCTTGGCTTTCCCTTACGACCCCTCCTTTTTCCTTTGGGAGGTGAAGGCTCCAACTCGTGTTCATTGATACTTTCTTCTAAATCTGCTTTAGAAGTTAGAAAACACCATCAAATAACATTCTCAAAAATTTTATGCAGAACAAAACTAAACCCAAACAAATAAAACAGGCAAAACCCAAAACCTGTATTTTCTGTTTTGTCAGAAATAAAACCAGCAACTTTTTTCCCTCTTATTACAAACATGCAACTGCAGATCCTGAAAACTTTCTTTATACATATTGCACAGCTTTGCATCTTTATAACGTAATATATGAAGGTTTAGCATTTCTCACAACTTCACTTTCAGACCCAAAATGTGTCCTCAGATACATATATTCACCTCCACTGAAAATAAGACTCATTTAAGCTACCCTGAAACCAGAACTTGGTTTCAACCATGAATTAAGCTTTTAATTTATTTGTTTTTAAGATGCATAACTCAAATGTAAATTTGCCTTGATATTACACTAAATAACACCTCTCTCCTTGCTTTATTAATTGATGCATTTTGACTAGAGAAAAAAAAATTCACCCATTTTGGCTATAACATTAACATAAAGTTTTAAAACTGGAATGTATTTTGACTCCATGAAACAAATCTAAAATTTCATTTTAGTTACAGTATACGTTTACATCTATAGCTAAAAGCAGCCGCCAGTTTACAGAAAACCATCCACACTGACAATATCCCAGATGAAGTATTTACAGACCATTAAGAATATATGAATGTTTATTTTTAATGCAGACATACCAGAGGTCTGACAAGTTCCTTTGAAACTGTCAGCTTGACTGCTGAATGCTACGTACAGCTGTAGTCCAGTATTCCAGCAGATTGTCCTTTCGATTACTCAAAGCTCTACAGTTAATACAGATCAATTCTGCAAACTTCAGAGTGCTTCCAACACGATCTCATGAAGTTATAGCTGATATTCAATAACCGGCTCCATTCAGTCGCTAACAACTTTCCTGATCGTCAGCTGCTCACAGGAGCATTTTTTCCCTTTTCATATGCAACACCCACCCCTGCTCAAACTGTCAGGAGATTTCATCAGCCTTGTTTAAAGAAACATGCACACACGCCGCTGAAGAACTGGCTTCTCAAAATCTGAACCACAAACATCAGTACGAGCCCCCAAACAGCAGGAAATCAGAAGATTTGGAACACTTACTTCAGACAGTAATGTGCCACTTGACTGTTGTGGCATTATTATCACTTAAGCATTGCTATGGCACTTATCACCATTACATCGAGGTCTCAGTATCCAGACAGGACATCTTATTTTGAGACTACACGCTGCTTCACCAGAGCTTGTCTGTCTTATTTAGTATCACGTAAAAATCAAATCACGTTTCTATCTCATGGTTAACAGTGACTCAAGTGCACAAAAGTTTGAAGTCTAAGACCTGAACGTATTCCACAGCCACCAACTGATGGCCCAAGGCCTTGCATACAGGTGTTATCTTCTCAAGCTCAGTCTATCGTATCTGTCCCTGAACCCTTAGAAAGCTATAGCTTCTTCCACATTTATTAATGAAGGAGAGAAAACTAATCCAAATGCATTGCAACAGGTTATACTGCAACATAATTCTCCCAAAGCTTTACTCTGTTGTAGTTAGAAAGAGGCAAAAATTAAATTAATACGAATCTGCAAATTATTTTGGCTTAGACAGATTATTCATCTATATACAGGTATTCCCAAATCACTGCTAAAATACATCAGTCTATAAAACCGTTTCTATGCTTTAATATATATACGAATCTTTTCTAACTAGATGACAAAAGCACCATCTATTTTACTCTGAAAAATAAAATACATGATGACATGGATTATCTAATGCAACAATACATTTTCTTATCAGAATTTACTATCTAACATTATTTTTCACTTATCATTACTTGCTAAGTTCCCCAAGCAAGATTATGCAATTTAGATACCTCAGACTGCATACAGCAAATTTATGACAACTGGAAAACCTCTTTCAAAGAATTCTCTTTTATCTTGTCCCTCATGATATTAACTCTCCACCAACATACTGAGAGATTTGTGAATCTTTGCCTCTACTTTTACATTTACAGAAATCATAGATGGTTATTCTAGAAAAATGGTCTTACAAAAATATGACTATTGAATTCATGACCCTTTAAATAACATCAGTGAGAAGTTAAAAATATTCCTTCCAAAATATTCCATGGATTTCCCCACTATATTTGATGAAACAAAATGTAGTCCATTGAACAACATTCCTTATTTTTTCCAAAGCTCCTTATCAATTCTGTCAACCATAATGCTTTCTACCTCTTAGTCCACCCTTATTTTCTAAGTAACTTAAAAGCATATACCCAATTCTCTACAGTCACACTTTCAAAACTGGAAGTGAATAGTAATTGCTAAAAACGAAGCACACATTACGAAAACCAACTTTTTGTAAGAAATGTCACAGCCTCCTTAATGAATAAGTTCTCAAGTGCTATTTTTAGTCAACAATTATTACAATATTTAAGATTTGAGAAGTAAAAATGCTGTATTTTTAAAAGATGGTTTCAGTGTAAGATAAAAAAAAAGACGGCACAGCTTTCCTCAAAGGAGAACTCCTTTTCTGTGCTCCAAACTAGTACTTTCAAAGAAGTTCAGAGTTTATTCAGATCTAGATGCTACATGACCCTCTCATCAAAATAAAATTCCTTGCAGATTTAGGTCTCCTACTACAAGGGACAGGGACCTACAGATTAACACCACCAAGACGTGAGGATCTGCTCTACCACATCTGTCTGCAAGACTGACACCTCAAAACATTAGTTTCTCTCATTTTAAGCAGCACTATGAACTAGCACAACAGTACAGGAAGAAAGAGACTGTAACCAGCTTTAAAATACACCTGCCTTGGATGGTCTTAACTGTTTAATATACCATTTGGTTTGTGCCCTATCCCCCCCCTCAAGCCCACTGCCAGCTTACCCTGTTTCCCTGGCATCTGATGGTTGGGTGTTTCCAACTTCTCATGTCAGCTTGAACTAAGGAAAACACAAAAAGTTGTTCAACTTCTCCCTGACCAGACGACGTTTTATCATGGATATCACCCATACTCTTGAAACCCCTAGAGATTCCCTAGATATTCTTCAACTGCCCCCCATCCCATATCCCATTACTGCATTGATTTTTAAAATCATCACAATATTCTCAACATAACTGTATCTGAAGACTTCAAAGGAGGTATCTTATGAGCTTTCTTCAGAAGGCCCTAAATGCTGTATCTAAAAAAACAAGCTTAATACGGAATATGGCCTGAGAAGGAGGGGTAGGGGTAGAAATGAAGATGAAACATTCTACGTTTTAAAAAGCACCTAACAACATGATACGGTAGATTCAGATGAGCAGCAACAAGCCCCAATTTGCATTTTAGCAATCCATGAGCAGAAGACTAGCAAAATGCTGTATTACATAAACTGCTAACAGGGAGACTCAGCTTCAGAGAGAAATCTAAAAATTCCCCTTCGATCATGACTAGAGGGAAAAAGGATCAAGATGGTTTGCTGTTTAAAAAAGGGCTTGGCAGAGAAGAGGTTGCAGTATCACTGATCTATTCTATATTGCATCAGCTTGAAATACACATGGAATCACCCTTTTCCAAAAGCTACGTTAAAACAAAGTCATAAAAGAATTAAGTGATTTAAAGGCTGTGAAAGAACAAATAAAAAGAGGATGTGTACAATAAAGGCTAATATTGTGCTCTGCATCCACCTCCTACATTACCTTAAACAGATAGAGTCAGAAGCAAAGGGGGTTCAGTCTGCATGAGGAAGATAATAAACAGAAGTGACTGGCAAAATATATTTGCAAGTAGGACTGTACATAAAAAGCAGCCAAACTGTAGAATGAGGAAGTGGCTTAGACATGCTGTTATGTAAATCTGAAATCGCACATACGTATTTAAAGTTCTACAGTGCATTCAGAATGAAAGAAAACCTCCAAAAAATTACAAAGAACAAAATAAGCCTTACTAGATTTTTAGTAGAGAAACAGAACATAACAGAGAAAAAAAGTACTTTAGCATGTTAAAGTAAGATGTCCTTAAAATATGGCTGAAACTAAATAAACCATATGTGGCAACATAATCATGGAAACAAAGTTACATGAAACATATCTAAACTGAAGAAAATAAGAGTGGAGTGGAAAAAAAGTTAAATTACTGCTTCGGTCCCATCACTAATAAGGGCTCCAAAAGCACCAGATACGTCAAAGAACTGATGACTCATGTCCAAAGCTATTTTTGACTGAATAGTGTCTATGAAGTACTTAGATTATTTCTTTAACTAAATACATTTAACATAAAAAATGAATCAAATAGTCCTTCATAACTGTACAGGCTAAATGCTTTTTCGAGCAAACAAGTGCTGGCAAAGTCTGAAGACAGAAAACGCACTTGGCTTATCTGCATCATCAGAAAGCTTATGACAAGTGGAATGATAAACCTGTTTCGTATGAGTTAGCCGACCAAGTTTCTATTTGTATAACGTCTTGCTTAGACAGGAAGGAGAATTATAATGTAAACACCACAGGACAGCTTCTCAGGTAGGACAAACCATTCTCCACATCACTTTTACATTTTCCCTCTCCCATTAGCTGTGTGCTTTTCTGTAAGAAAACACCCCTGCGACGCTTCTGCAAAATACCCCATCAGCCCATAACGGCTGGCAAAGGAGACTGCCAACTTCCTGCCCGGACCAGCTGGTTTTGAACTAACATCCCGTACACATCTGACACCACATTCAGAGCTGCATGCTCCAGAAGACAGACCACCAGAAGGCTGAGTTAGCAGAGCCAAGGAAGAATTTGTTACCGTCCACCAGCAGAACCGAAATGACACCAAACTGAACGTTACAGGAGTTTTATATCTGAATGCATTAACGCATACAGTGTTTTAGGCAAGCTTATGCTGTGAAGGGTTTTACAGAAAATGCAACTATGAACAAGCACTGATTAAAGAATGCAAAGATGAATCAGGAGGTTACCTAAATAGAATGCCAAAAAGTTTCAGATGTTTTTCCTGTCAGCCTCTGGCTTACACGGTGCTTTGAAAAAGTACTGTTTGATATAGATTGCAGCATCTCTAAATAGGTCTCACAGAAAAATATTATCCTGACTCAACTTACTAAGCAGTATGAGAAGCATAGATTTCATGTTTGATCTTTAGAATAACATTAAAAGGATGCTGAGACAGGGAATGTCCTTATTTCCATTGTGGAAACGTAATTCCCTGAGGCTTTGAGTACAGCTACAATAGGAATTATTGACACTTTATTTTCTGACCCCACAGTTCCCAAGCATCTGTTTTAGCCATTAACAATAGATAGTCATGTCTGTCTTCATTATTCTTTGTTTTACTACTATGTAACAGAAGAATGAAATTACATTCTTTTCTTAGTTTATTCTAAACTATTCCCGATCAGCTGAATTTACTTTAAATTCAACACAGGGGCCAGGGCAGCCCCACCTGCAGGGAACTGAAGGTACCAGATTTAGAACTTTTCAACAATTATTTCCAGTACATTGGAATAAATTCCAACAAACAGTTCCAAAGCCTTAGTTCAACAATACTCGATTCTTCAAAAAGAATAAATGCAATTGTATCAAACTGAACAGGAATTCAATTGTTGGTTGTGCTAGTTTGAAAGCACTGGCAGCAATTCCTGTAACCTATTAGGTACTGAAAACTTCGACCGTTTGCCTAAATTACAAATTAAACCATTACTTGAAGTTCGGGTCAGGTTATTTTGTTAGATTTGTAACCAGCAAGTCAAAAATGTAGACGTGAATCTTTCAGTAACTTAGTCTGCTCCTCTGAGCAGGTGTTGTCAAATCTGTTGACCTCGCAGCCACAGCCTAGTACAAAGTGAGAGCACCTCACTTTTACTGTCCTTTTTCCAGTGAGTGGGAATGCAGCACAGAAAAATCACTCTGAAATATATATACACAAAGGAAATACAGGAGAAATACAATTTCCCTATTCCATGTCACCTGAAGGCTAGGCTGTAGATAAATTAGACAAACCCAACCACCTGCTGAAACAGATAATGAATTTAAGAACATATACTTTGCTGCGATGTTTTGTATTTTTATGTTCAAAGAAAACAGAAGGTAGTTCAGCAGCTCCTGTCAATTAAAGAAAAAGGAACTCCCATTGTTCATAAATTTTGTCTTGATGAGTATCAAGAGATACATCATCTGATGAATACTCACACTAACTGAACATCATGACAGCAATAAGTAACATCTAAGAGGTCCTTTTTATTAGGTTTTAGCTGGGTAACTAATTCCAACATGGGTCCTTCAACAATGTTTCCATGCAGCCTCAAGACATTTTCTTTAACAGTTACTAAATGGTTAACCGATACTCTTTTTAAACTAGAACTTCTAACAAAAGGTACATTTGCCAGATCTCAGACTTGAACACGTGAAAGCATCTATTTTCTACGGATGGGAAGGAAAAAAAAACCTCACTGTTATGCAACAGTACTGCCTACAGAAAAAAAACTGTTCTAGACTGCACCAAATCAAACACTTCTAAAAACTCTTCCAACATCCACTAATAAAAGTGACATAATAAAAATATTTTGGCTGCAACAATTACATCTGGATACAGAGAAAAAAGGAAAAAACCCCAGATGTTCTACTCCAACCAAGGGAAAAAAACCCCAAAAAACCAAACTGGCATCGCAGAGCAGGAACAATAAGTTTCCATTAAAAAGGATGGATAATTCCAGTGCCTCTGTGCACCTACATTGAGTGACATAAACACAGATGAGCTTTAACTATTCTGTTATGAAAACACTGCTGAGAGCAAGGATTCACAAAAATGAAACGAAAATAAGAGAAAAAATAAAGCTGCTATGTTAGCATCTAGTACCCTAGCTAGTGTATTCACTCTTTGCAGCTCCTTTCTGCAAAGGTGCTTTCACACACCACCATTCTTTCACATTTAAATTCCTCTTTGATATTCACATTTTCTTCAAGAAATATATCAACAAAATACATACAAAAGCCTAATCTCACCATCCAACAGCTTTCATTTCACTGAGTGAACTTTAGTATTTAAATATTAAGAAACAAATCCTCTGAAGTCCCTTCTTAAACTCTGAAAACCACCCTGTATATTTCTGCTTCTAAAGGTAATTAGTTTTCAATGTAGCAAAATACCATTGCGATACAATGCTATGAGACATTTTCATAAGACAGATGCAACATGTATTTTTGCTTTCGCTGAATTAAAGGAGGTCTATCACAAAAGAGCCCCAGCTTCTGGCATTATTAAATCCGTAACTGTACACAATAATATTCTGTGGGTATAGTTCCCTAGACTGTATGGACTAGAAGAGAACATATTCTTTGGGAGAAGAGCACTGGGCAAAATTTCAGTACAATATGAAACAGAGAACAAAACCGTGAAGTATAGCTACATACATTTCTAGAGGTGTAAAGAATAACAGAACTAAATATTTTAAACAAAAATGTGTAAAGTTAAATGCTAAGTAGATACTGTGGGGTTCTTTGGCCTCAGTTTTTCTGAATGATGCTATTTGTTCCTCCTTCTCCTACCCTCAACTGAAGAGTCTCTTTGAGTCTAGTTTAATGTTTTAATCAACTGCCATCATCAACATTCAAGAAAAGCCACTATGCCTCTAGTAACTTTCCCATGTCTTCTCAGATAAACATATCCATATAAAATTTAAAAGTCTGTGCTGTTAGAGAATGGCATCATAGATTTGGAGATAATGGTTTCTGAAAACTTAAAGAATTAAGCACAAGTTCAGATCCTGCAAGGAATTCCAAGCAGAAAGAGTCATTCATTGGCACTGGGCTCCATGCAGAATCAGAGGCATTTTTCAATAGATGTCAAACTCTGAGCCATTTGTGAATAAGTAAAAAGGATTATGTTTAAATATCAGTTAAAGAGATTAATCTCTCTCTGGACTCAAATGTCTTTCATACTCTGTTTCTGCTAAGAACCAAAATAAAACCCAAAACAAAGAAACAAAGTGTGTGACTACAAGAAAATGTGGCCCTGCCTCTTTGGAGAATTAATATAACAGTATACTGCTTTTCTTCTTTAAACTTAGTAATAGCAAAATCAGAGAGTGTTTTGTACAGAGCACATGACAATAATTAGTTACATAGACTAAAAAGAAAAAAAAAAAAATCAGTTTTCATTTGGGATTCTCTACTGCCTTCAATATCTTTCTGAACATTGAAGTAACATCCAAACCTTAACCTTGCCATTAATATATCTACTACCCGTTGCATAAAAAGTAGTGTATGACCTCAAAAATACATTTGGCAGAAAGAGACTGAAGTAATTTATGAAATTTCATCTTCGCTAAAGAGTCATGTACTCCTCAGTAGTTAAATGTGATGATATTTCAGTTGAAAGTAATGCAAAACGTAAACCAACAACTGTTTGCTTACCCAAATTCAGATACAGTAGAAAAAAAAAAGGAGAAACACCTGCACAAATACAACAATAGCACAACTAGTTTGAAATGTTAACAGACCACAGGATTTATCTATGTTTGTGGCATATCGCCCCTTGCACACTTCACTACTCTCCTCCGCAAAGGCGCCCAGCTTCTACAAACGTATCCATGCAGACAAAATGACTCAGACATATACCTAGAGGTGATGTGATCACAAACCTTTCCATTAACTACTGGGTCCTTCTTACTTGAAGAGTTAAACTCTATTTAAAAGTTAAAAATAAAAGTGAATATTTAAGAACATGAGCCATAGCAAAATTCAGCTGTGACCTGACAAAATATTTGAGATGTTAATATTGTGAATACTTAACTACAAATAGAAGCCAGCTTCCTCCCAGAAGCAGATGCGTTACTTCTAGCAAACTCTGTTTTGACAGAACATCAAATCTTTCGAACATCCTAAAATCTATGATTTGGGGTTTTCTCCATCTCAATCAGTAATTTTTAGAGAAAATACAGAAATCAGATGGGCTTCCAAACTCAATGTTTCTCAAAAAAAATTTAGTTCTAATTTTTACTGAAAACATTTATATCCTCCAGAAAAATCAAATTTAACGAAGTATCTTTCTACAATGGGAAAAATTTATATTGAATAATTTTACCTTCAGAGTTATGCGTAGTTTTCTTGTGTTTTCGACATAATATCCTATAAACAAAGTAGTTGAAAACTGTCAAGTCAGTCACGATTCACAGATTATTTACTCATCTTTTAAATTTAAATGCCAGTACATTTTTCTCCCACTTGTAAGACTCACTGATATACAAATGTTGCAGTGAAAATATGCTGTTCTAGCACACCACTGTTTTGAATGCCACAATCATCATTAGAATTTTTTTGCAATAGTTTTGTTTAGATTCCAAAGTGGGGTTTTGTTTTGCTTTGTTGTTTGTTTTTAAACAAAAAATGTGAAATATAATTGCAAAAATAAACATAGCAAATAAATAATAGTTACATGTAAATGCCTTGTGAGGGTTTCTCTCTTATCTGAGCTTTATCATGCAAAGCACAGTAGTAGTGATATGTCTTGTGACATGTTTTCACATCACAGCCAATGGTTGCTCCAGGACAATGGCATAAAGAGCACATCTGTAAAGCAAAAGAAAGCACAATTCATATTACTGTTGGCTTAGTATTTATGAGTTCAAAAATAACATAGTTACCACTCCTGGAGACAAAATAAACAGAGTTATGCACTTGGCATTACTCTTCCTGCTCTTGGGTTTTTCATAATTTAATATCAAGGAAAAACTTGTTGCAATTCTGCAACAGTACAATAACCACCATACATTGATTATCAATTCAATTAAGAAAATAAATTTTACCTCTTTTTTCTATACAGTTATTCCTTTAAGTCATTTCCAAAACACGGAATGTAGTGAAATATTTGATAAATACAATTAATTTATTTCAATTAGTCTAAATTTCGCTCTTTATACTTATATTGCAGAACTGGTTAAATGGGAGCCTGTTGCTTTACTCTTCCTTCCCAATAATTAATTGGGATACTGGCCTTTTCATTGCTTAGGATACACCAGCTATCATGCTTCTGAATTGTCCACTGCCTTTCTTACACTGTGTTAGGAAAGGAAATAATTGATAGTATCACAAGATTTTTCTCTGGATTATTTTTTACTGGCATAATATTGCCCCAAAATCTCAGAATTTCCCATTAACCTCCCCTCCCAAGACAACCAGAGCTTTTTGTTTGTATCCTGCACATTGCCCACGCCCCCAAAAGGTTACAAATAATTCCAAATCCGTTAAGTGTAAGTGTGCAATGTAGGATACTCCCTACATTTATCTTTGTGGAATAGACTTTCTGTTCACTGCTCTAACTTAGTCAAGTTTTTCTTGTTAAGTCTCAAATTTGCCAAATAAATATACCAAAGTTATGTATCACCATCCTGTTTTTCAATTTTAACAAAGTTAACTGAACAGTAAAAATGTCAAAGCTTTGGATCATCTCCATTTACTCCTCTGCAAGCTCTGAAATGGTATAGTTATATACTGTTCCCTAGTTGTTATCTAATTGGTATGGGTATATTATCTGATAAATTTGTTACACCTTATGGTTTTATATATATAGAATAGCTGATGAAAGCTCTTTACAAAAGCCTAGGTTGAAATTTTAGTCAGTACTTCAGTATCTTGAAAGCCAAAAAAGACTAAAAAAAAACCCTTTCATTTTATGAACACCATGATGTACCTGTATGAGCAAAACAGACCATAGGAATTTTTATATTGATTTATTAGTCCACGTGCCCTGACGGTAATAAAACATTTACTCCATTGGTACAAGTCCTGCTGTCCAAATGGTCACTGTCAACAGATTAATTAATTCCCAAGTGATAACAGGAATATGTGAAGTTTGAAAAGCTGCAAAATAGGTAAGCTCTTTAAGAAACAAAAACCTTCCTTGCACAGCTAACAAAAATAATACTGACATCAGTGCCTCGTGCTCCCAAATATTTAGACTTTGTAAGTTTTTATGACTGGCCTATTAAGGTTTGAACCTATGAACTTTTCCCCAACAGAAATGTATCACCATCAGAAAGCCTCTACATGTCAGCCATTACCACTTCAGTAATGAACAGGCCTCAGTTTTCAGCGCATCCTTGGTCAGCAGCAGCACCTCCCGAAGGAGGGCAGCTACATAAACTCCACCAGCAGACATACAGTCCAAGCTACCAACGGAATTTCTTAACCCAGTACACTACACTGAGATATTCTTGCTCAGTGTGTTCCCACATAAAAGAACAGGCTAGAACAGAGAGCAGACCTTAGAGGGGGTACTCGGCTAACTACATTTAGCTTCAAGCTTCCTATACAAGTCAACGGAGAAAGACAACGATTCCTCCAGAGTGTGATTCAGAGCTGTAGTTTTCTGACAGCTACAGACAGAGATAAGGCACCTAAGTTAAGATCTAAAATTATCTTGTAAATTCTCTTCAAATAGGAAACTTGTCAGGACTCTGAATCCACTAGGTTAACCAGATCGGTGTTTTCTGCAAAAAGCTGAACCAAGTGCCTGATACGTACAGCCGGTGAGTTCCAAGAATCTATCCAGCTCTTGCATCAGTAAAGGAACGTAAAAGATTCAGAAACAGAAAGACAGAAACCACCAATGACACAAAATGAAATAACCTTCAGAAAACATTTAAGAGACCCATGAATCAAAAAGTTTCCTTATGATCTGTAGTTCTATTTACTACCTTGTTCTTTGGAAATTCCTAATCACAACCTGAATGACTTGTGAACAGTTATTTCTTTATACTTCAGCTAATCAGAGCAAATAAAGTTCCCTGCACTGGAAAAGATTCAAATGAAACATCGGATGAAATATTAGACTATTATTATACAATCGTAGTTCTACAATAATACTTCGGACAACTCTTAGCAGTCCAAGAACTGGTAAACACATAAGAGTGCTTTAAATAACTAAGCTGAAAATTTTTCATGTGAGGAGTGAATTGATCATTTGTTAAAAGTATTTTTAAAAAGCCTCACTCATTTTCTCATAAGGGAAACAACTAGTTCTAAATTTAAAAAAAAATTTAAAATCATGAATTAGCTTCTAAAATGTCATTGCTGCTCAATACTCATGAATTTGGAAGAGCTGTAAAGAGCTGTAATCACTATTGTACCCACATACCTCATAAGACATCTACAGTCTGGGAATCATCTATTAAATCAATAGAAAAGGAAGCTGTAGAAATACCTGTGGTAGTTAAAACCAGATTTTGGCAGCAAAACCAAATACTGGTAAAGGCACAATAATACCCTCACCGAGTCCCTAGAATGTGGGTTTCTTTCTGAAATCTAACAGAAAATATTAAATAGAAATTACTGGATTAGAAACATAAATTTAGGAAATGCTATCATTTATATGCAGCCCATCAAATAGAAAAATGGACATATTCTGTAAATGAGTTTTCAAATTTGCTTGGAAAAAATGCGTCTCTGCTACAGTCATCTACCTTTGCCAATGAGGAAAAAAGTGACTGTAAAAATATTAATTACAGATTTATTTTTTAATAATTCTAGAATTCTTAAAACAACATGTTTACACGAGAGGAGAATTCAACTGAAATAAACAACCTAGTTTTTATCCTTTCCTAAAGACATTTCAAGGGTTGGTTAACTGACATTTAAACTTCATTTCGATAGCAGTATAATCATATCTACTGAGCTTTTCTCTTCATAAATCCAAGACCAATTTTACTTCAATATTTTTTTCTCTAACTTGTCCTTTACCTTAGAGCTCACACAAACATAGCACTTAAAAAAAAAAACCCCAAGATATATATAATACACTGAACAACATCATAAACTTTATAGAAGGCAAGAAAATATTGACTTCCATTTTCAAGACCCAAAAATAAAGACCTACCAGTTTAGTGCCTCTCTTTATTTCTTTCTGAATATCTTCAATAGAGAATCCACCAAGACTCTCATTATCAGTGTGTGAAGATACCAATGCAGATGAGAACAGCTAAAATTATAAAAACAAAACTTAATTTTTAAGTTTCAAGGTTCTAAGTAGATACAGAACATTTATATACATGAAAATCACAAAAGTTTCAAATTACAGCGATTAATCATTCGTGCCAATGCCACAGCTGCTGGAACGTTTCATTTGTTTGTCCTTTTACCAGCTCACTCCACTCTGTTTTGCTGCGGGTTACTTACCATACATTTGTGATGTGCTGCCACCTTCTGGTTTTCTGACATCAATAATTGTCCACATTCATTATCCTTATTAGATCTACAAAACCCACACTTCCTTTGTCTTGAAGAGACTTTTTTCTGTCCAACTGAGCTTGTCATGATTTTAAATGACCTTAGAATGCCACTTCAATCCTCTCAATGCTACAGAAAAAAAGGTGCAATCAGCATGTTAACATCAGCAAAAGGCAATTTAACACACATTTTTATAAATATAATATTGATTGCTTGAAAGTGACCTGCCCCTCTCTACCCTTTTCATTAGGCTACTTCAATATACCCAAATAAACAGGCATCCAGAGGCAGCATTTTGCCAACTTTTAATGAAATTGTATGAGCAAGCAGAAATAGTTCTTTAGGCAAAGAAGTTTGAACATTAATATAAAACTTTGGATAATAGTAGAAAATTTATGGGGAAAATAAGAAATAAGTGGAAAATATAACAAGTACAGCAACCTTTAGAGGAAAAAGTTACTGCAACTCTTCCATCCAATTCTTATAGTTATTTATTACAGCAAAGAAATTTGTAGAAAATGCATTACCTGCGCATACAATAAAACTCATGCTACTGAATTTCAAAAATAGAAGCAAAGAGAAACCCCAGAGCGCAGCCCAGCATCCAGAACAGGTCGGAGTGCAAAAGCTCACAGAGAATCAGGGCAGATGAGTAACTACCCTTAGATGAGGGTAGAGATGAGAAGATAAAGAGTTACCATTTTAGGTGTTTCACAGATACACTGTGGCTGTCAAACAGCATCAGGAACACAATTTCAGAAGGATCTATGACTAACCCGCAGCAATGGAAACCTTGTCAAGACCCACAGTTACTGGAGCAGTATCATGCCAGTTTTCAGTAAGCACATGAGAGCTGCTGTTCTCATCTAACTCAAACTCAAAATGAATCACAAACTTTTCACGTGTTACAGCAATGCATTTTAAAAGATAACTCTGAGGTCCCAATCCCCTAATCAGACACACACTGCGAGTTCAAAAGTGAAAATACCCAACGAGTGAACGTGCTTCTTGGCCCAGTATTAAGTAGTTTGTGTTCATTTGCTTCTACATCTCTCAAGAAAATAAATACTGTCCACTTCAAATAGACTTGCTTACAGCTTCTTACTTTGGAGAGATCTGAGCCTTACTGTCAGAACTGGCCACTGCAGTAAAAGCATCCTCCTCGGCCTCTGTCAACATTAGACTCATCTAATTAAGAAAAGACACCGCATAGTTTGGTATTTCTGTTGGAAAAAAGATAAATCCAGCCATAAGGCTAGCAGAGCTGCAGTACCACTGGACTGTGCTACGATGGCGATCTGCACAGAAATGCTTGGCTGCTTTTGGGGATTTGCATAGGCAAACCTGCCTGCTTCCAGTGCTGCCAGATCCACAATGCTGATCTCGCCCTGCTTTTCTAACCGAAAGCAGAGGAACCTCGTTAAGTTTCTGTCGGCACATACTACTGCTAAAAGACAACTCCGTTAGAGGCTCACTCCTCTGAACAGATTTTCACAGACTGAGTTTTAACTACTTCTCTTGCAATGTTTTACTACAGAACTCCCGCAGCTAAAGGTGTCTGTCCTGTACCTACCGCCTCTGCTTTGTCAACAGCTTCATTTGCTCTCTTTTACAACTGGAAAGCAGTTCACCAGCCGGTGACGCATACTCATAAGAAGAATGCATAGATTTCAGATCTTGCTGATTTGCACAAAAAAATGTGCCAATCTGGATCAAGTAGTCACACCCTTTTGCAATGGCAATAGAGAGTACTTAAGTGTTAAACACAAAAGAGTTACTATACTGTATTCTTCCCAAGAAAAAACAAAACAAGACCATTCTGTAATCTCTCCGGAATAGAAAGAAGGAATGGTTCCTCACGGAAAGATACACAGATTTTCTAATTTTCATTTTTTATATAATTTTTTAAACATTAAAAATAATATTTGGCAGCACGAGAAAAAAACCAACAAAAGACAAGTAGGAAATAATACCACAGATATTTCTTCTTTTCAGGTCACATTCAACAGCTCAACAGAAATCCCACAGTGATGGATTAGAAATATATTAAAAAAATAATTTTAAATGCAAGTTCTGCTTTGGTATAAATCATTTGATACATACACGCACACTCATTTGGATCTGCCTGTTTCATTTTACATTCGGATTATATTATCAATATATTGGCAGCAATGACAGTAGTTCTTAAAAGGAAGATCAGGAATTTCCCTGAACACATGCACAGGTTCTACAGACTTACAGGAATAAGATTTGTTACTACAAAAAGCATCTATCCTTCCATTGAACACACAAATCTGTATCATAGAAAATGCAAATAATTTACAGGATGCATAAAAAATTATTATGTGGCTCTCGTCATCTTTAATTTATAAGAATAGTAACTTTCCAAGAAAAAAGATTACAGAGAAACTTCTTGCAGCTTTATGCCATCCAGTGCACTAAAGGGCACAAGAAGGCATGTCACTACAGCAGGACTAGAACCTGACGTAACCTCACTTCTTGAAGCACTTTTGCATCATTAGGTTTTTTAAACACTCACAGTGAAGTTAAAAATAAAACCAATATTTACTTGATGATGCATGAATGTTGATGTTATAACAACAGCAGGCAAATACTAGGCTTTGGAATACTTATTCAATTATAAATAATTTAACATCTGAAAAAATATTCAAAACACAACAACAAAAACAAAAAAAGCATCTGGGTATGCCAGAGAGAAAACTTACACTCTTTTTATCATCAGATTAAATTACACTGAAAGCATTTTATAAGGATATCTAAGGATTTCTTCCCAATTCTGATTTCTTTGCATTTGTCTTTCCTGTATCCCTAGGCAATTACACTATTTATAGGTTTCTAAAGACTGCAGAAAAAAAAGATAAATATTTCAGAAGTATTTCATCAGTAGACCTCTCCCTAAACTAGGTTTGCTTTCTCATAAATGTGAGAAAACACCACCCTGGGATTGCTTTTCTTTGTGCCAAGCTGCACTTCTTATCCTGTCCACTTAAAAATATCCGTGTTCTGAAAAAGGTGAACCCAGTCACGCAGCTATATCACCACCCCACAATTCTGAACACAAACACTCAAAATTCTGTTTTCAACTCTTGAGTTAAATCACCCAGAAGCAACTAGTCCAGTTTGCCAAGTATCAAGCTACATTTCACTGGAACAAGAAAAATAATGCTATTTAAAACCAGCTCAATATTTCTGTTTTCCACGTTTAAAAAGCTAACAAATGAATAGAATATAAAATAGTGTTTAAATATACTGTTGACGGAATCTTGCTTGTCAGCTTTGTCAGAGAAAGTCCTACAGACTGGGTCACAGAAAGCGACGTGCTATGGAATCAGTGACTGGGAGATTATGCACTATCTCTATCAGAATGAAACACACACACTAGAACACACAGATTATCACGTTTTCCACAGGCTTGGTCTAAAAAATGAAAAGTTACATCTACCTAAAATCACAAAAGAAGAAACTCATTCAGGGATTCCTGACTCAAAAATTTTGGTTCATTTGCATTCACGTTTCTTAATATCCACTGAGGTGTTCAGCACAGTGCTTCCCCTAACAGCACCTTTATTTTATCTTTAAAGCAGCATGTTCTACAAACTCATCTGGCTTGCACAGTTTTGCTGAGTTCCAGACGGCAGAGTTTTGAAAGAAGAGAGCAAGTTCAGTGACCCTCAGGCAAAGGACGCTCTCAGTCTACGAGACATTGTTCAGCACCAAAGAACGGAAAGTAACCTGGATTCTAATTTCTATTTATTACCTGAATATGTTTCAAGAGCTACCACCTGTTTACAGGATTTCAGCCCCACTTGTATTTCCAACAAAGGACAGTGACCTATATGCTACACTTCCTCACGTAAACTTTCTCTTGCTGTGCGGCCTGTATGATTAAAAAATTATATATTTAAAATTCAGGGGTTTTATTTGTCTGTGAGGAAAATTTCAGACACTCGAGAAAAACCTACAAGAGAAGCATACAAGCTTTGTAAAATTTCATTAAACGTGCTGAAGTGGTTTGGGTTCTCAGGAAAAGCCGCAGAAAATATTTGCGTTGATTTTTTCAAGATGCCTTCTAGAGATACAAGATTCTCTGTTAAAGAAACTTTCACATTTCTAGGGTCAAACACCCAATATTGGGGGCATTATTTTGGAGAAGGCGTGGGGGTGGTGAAGCTGGGGAAAACGGAGGTATCCGATCGGTGTCTGTAGTTGAGAACCCAAACTCACAAATCCCGTGGAAATCTTTATCCAAGAGATATGTTCACATGGCATCCTACAGCCACTATAAAAACTAGGATAGGTGCTTTTCCATGCAACTTCCTTAAAAAAAGAAACCAAAGGGGAGGCAAAGGCAGGCAGGGGGCAGGGGTGGAGGCCCGACCCTGGAAAGTCTAAACAATAAGAATAGAGCAGGTAACTAAAAATGACACAAAAAGAGCCTGCGGTAAGGAAGATCTGGCAGACAGCACAGACCAATCTTCAGGAAAGTTTACATCCTCCCACGGGGAGCGGGAGATGAGCCGATAACGGCAACTCCGCCGCTCGCCTCCCCAAGGGGGATCGATGAAGAGCGGCACGGCACCCCCCGGAGACTGCCACGATTTCCCCCGCAGGGGCCCGACCACAAGCACCGGCGAGGCCTGACCCCTCCGCGGCGGAGGGCCTACCGAGGGGGGCTCGGTGGGATGTGGGGGTACCGGTGAGGGCGATCCATCGCCCCCTTTTGCACCAATTTTTGGGGGAAACGGGACTCGGAGACAAGGGGGGGGCGGATCCTCCAGGGAAGGAGGGAGCGGGCCGAGGCGGGCGGAGCGAGCGGCTGCCGTCGGCTCGGGGAGGGGGAGGGGGGGCGGCCAACGGCACCGGCGGGCGCCCCCTGAAGAGGCAGCGCTGGGTGCCGGGACCCTCCCGGGGTCGAGCGGCTCGCTGAGGCCCAGAAACCGGCGGCAGCCGGCGGCGGCGAGGCGGCGGGAGGGCAGGGCAGGCTCCCCCGGGCCGGGGGCTGCGGGCGGGCGGGCCGGGGGCACCGTGCCTGCCCCGGGTGCGCGGCAAAGAAGCGGTTGGGCGGGCAACGAGGCGGGCGGGCACTCGGTCGGTCACACAGTCACTCACCCGTGTGGCGGGTGGGGCGCCGGGGAGAGGAGCAGCTCGGGCACACCCCCACCCCCCCGTCACCGCCGGTCGCTCACGGCCGCTCGCTCGCCGGGACCGTCCCTTTCATTCGGGGCAGGGGACGCTGCGCCGCCGCCGCCGCCGCCGCCGCCGCCGCCGCCGAGCGCAAGCACGCACGCACGCACGCACGCACAAGCGGACGCACGCACGCACGGCGCGCTCGGGCCGCGACGGCGCGACGCTGCGGGGCGGTGCCCGATTGGCGCGCGAAGCGGTGCGGCGGGAGCACGCCGGGCCTTCGCGGCCTGCTGCGCACGCGCGCCGCTGCGCACCTCCCCCCCTCCCGCTTCTCCGCGAGGCCCGGTGGCGAGGGAGCCGGGAACCGGCAGGGGGTGGGGAGCTCTGCGCCTGCGCACTCCGCACCCGCAGCCGTTTCGGGGCGAGAAGGGGAATGGAGCTGACTGCCGGGGCCGCGCGTGCCCACTTGTGCGCAGCCGCGCGGGTTGGTGCCTGCGCATGCGCAGAGAGCCTCGAGGCGGGCAGCAGCGCTGTGGCGGCGCGCTGAGGGCTGGCGCACGCGCACGGTTGCGCAGGCTGGAGGCGCTGCCCCGAGGGCGCTGCCTCAGCGCAGCAGCCCGGCCCCGCGGCTGCGGCTCGGCCCGGGCGTTTCTCTCGCAAGAATCACAGAATAAGAGAATGGTTTGGGTTGGAGGGGACATTTAAAAGTCATCCAGGCCAATCCCCCTGCAGTGAGCAGGGACATCTTCCACTAGAGCAGGTTGCTCAGAGCCCCGTCCATCCTGACCTGGAATGTTTCCAGGGATGGGGCATCTACCACCTCTCTGGGCAACCTGCGCCAGCGTCTCACCACTTTCACTGCATAAATTTTCTTCCTTGTAACTAGTTTAAATCTCCCTCTTAGTTTAAAACCATCAGCCCTTGTCCCACCCAACAGGCCTTGCTAAAAAGACTCTCCCCATCTTTCTCACAGGCCCCTCTAAGTACTGAAAGGCCGCGATAAGGAGTTCCCAGAGCCTGCTCCTCTCCAGGCTGAACAAGCCCATCTCTCTCAGCCTGTCCTCACAGCAAAGGTGCTCCAGCCCCCTGTGGCCTCCTCTGGACCCGCTCCATGTCTTTCATGTGCTGAGCCCACATCCAGCCCAAGGAGTGACCCCAGCGAGGAGCGGAACACCCTGCCCTTGCACTGCTGGCTAAGTGAGCACACACATCGTTGATGTCAGTGTGACAGGAGTGAGGAACAGTGTGGTGAGAGGTTGGCGCACCTTGCCCAGGCACTGAAAGTGTGTGGTATAGCCCAAGGCCCGCCTTCGCTGCAGGGCTGGGGTAGTGTCGAGGTGCCCAGGGAGGGCTGTGCTGTCTGACATCGGCTCATGGCTGTATGTCAAGCCATCTGGGGAGGAAGCTCAAGGAGTCTCAATTCCCTTAGCTGCCCAGCTGGGAGCCCACGCTGTCCTCAGGCTTACACTGTGAGGGGAATTAAAACCAGTGCTCTAGCCAGGGCTCCTTGGTCAGAGCTGTAAGAGCAGGACTTCAGACCACCAAAATAAGGCTCATTTCTGCTAAATGTTGTGCTGAGGCCGCAGAGCAAGGCCTCAGCCAGAGGGGTTACAGAGCAACGAGGAGGGAAAGGGTATAAGCCACAGAAGACAGCCACCGCTAAGCAGGCTTCCCGGGTATTTGTGTTTGGGAAGGGGTGGGAGCACGGCGGCTAAGTTAAGTTGTAGGACTGAACCAAAGAGAAACGAACTGAGGAAGTCAACAGGTGGTAAGAGAAGCGAGTGTGGAAAGAAGCTAAGGTAAAGAGGTGATAAGGACAAGAAACTGCTGGAGCCTACAGTGATCAGTACAAATCCCTGCTGGATACCACAGGCTGAAAACACAGCCTCAGCTGAAAGGCAGCATTGTCATTGCGTGGCAAATTGTCACTGCACTGGTTGTTTCCACAGTGGCTCTGATCTTACGCTTTCTTCTTACCTTTTACTAATACAATGTGGCAGAGATACAGAGAGCTATCATGTGGGTACTAGTTTTTCCAGTTGGGTTCATGTCTACGTAGATCTTGCTCCCAGAGGATCCTTGGGAATGATGGATTGAAAGAGTTTGTGGGTACATCTATCCATTCACAGCCTGAGGAACTCTCGAGTTTTGGGGTTTTTTAGCCACTGCAGCAAAATAATTCAAAATGGCTACAGAAAATGGGTTGTCACTTTGAAGTGATGCGAGGTGAAAAAAATGTCAACAGTAATTAAGTGACCTGAGCTGTAAGCATATACTGCAGCCTAGCAGAATCACAGAGTGTACACATACAGACACACACAACGTGCTTCGACGACATGCTTCTGCGCAGAGAAGCACCATTCAGGACAGGAGTAACTGTTCTGTGCTGAGAAAAACTGTACTGCGGGTGGTTGTATCAGCAAAACCGCTTTCTCTGGTATGATTTGTTGTGTTTGCAGAGTAGTGATGATTGTAAAACATTGATGTTGTGCTCAGTGTTAGGAGAAAAGTTGCTGCTGAGTATCCTGCTGGCATAAGAATAAATGAAACTGATAAAGCACTTTTCCTGTGGCTAAAACATTTCAAAACATTTTGGTTTGGTTTGGAAAAAAGCTATTAGCTATAATTGCCATAGTAACTTAGTAGAAAAATGTGAGGCAACAATCAAATTCCAGGATACTGCCTGTTTTTCTGAAACACAACAAGTAACAAAAATTGTACTTTTTTTTCCTCCCTAAGTTCTCATCATAGTGAATGTTGACTGAATCTGCATTACACTATAGTAAGAAACTCAAGTGCTCATACACATTTAAATATTCAAGATGCTGCCATTTTATATTATAATTCATAGATGATTTACATTCCTATCCCTACAGAAATTATTCTGCCATCATGTTATTTTGTTCTTTTATTTTGCACTTTTTTAATAAAAAGTTGTCAGTTCATTTAGATCTGCATGACACTGCATCTCTTGAGGAAAACCTCTCCTTCCTCTTTGTGTTCTTTGATTTTTACTTTTCAGTGAATGTTTATGGAGTATCAGCTATTGGGAAAAGAAAAAAAAAGCCACAAAGACAATTGCTTTGGTTTTTGCTTGAGAAGACTTTTCTAGTGACTGTATTTCCTTCCCAAGACAATTATTTTTGTTTCCCTCTGGCAGTATTTTTGTCCTCATTGGCACAAGGAGCTTTAGAGGGTAACATTTAAAACCACACACAACAGTAAAGATAATTGTTGTCAGTGGTGAAGTATCCGCTATGCAGCATGTTGCTGTATAGCCCCAGCACCTGCAGAGCTCAGCAGAAAAAGCTTTCTGTGGAGGACCCTACTGATTTCATGCCCTAGTAAAAGGCTGAGAGCGAAAGGTGTGGGGTGAGTAATGGAGGCGGAGGCAATATTTTGTATGCATTATGAGACAGTTATGTTTAGTCCTATTTATTTCTCATTTTCCAAGCACTAGTGTGTTTTCCTTTCATTCTAAAGGAACTTAAAATTAACATGGCCAGTTGCTGTATTCTTTTGTAGCACAGCATTTAAGAGCACCCTAGGGATGCTGTACCTCGCATGAGTCCTGAATTCTTACACACCTAGTTTCACTGAGAGGCTCAGCAAAGCAAAAAAATGAATCAGTTTTAGAAACAGCATATCCAGCTGAGTTCATGTTTTATCATCATGATGTTTTGCAGCCAGAGGTCCCATGAATAACGGTCGCATGCAGCAGTATCACAGTTTTGTTTCTAATTCCTGATGCCAGGTTATTGCTGGCCAATTGATTGCAGTGGGCAAATGACAACACAAGGAGATTCTAACTTTATGCTAAAATATTTTGACCGCATTGGGAAGGAGCCCAGCAGGCATTAACTACTACAGGAGCTACAGCACTTCTCAGTGCCCTGTGCTTGGCAAGCTCATCGCCCACAAACTCAATTATTTGCTTTCTTCCATTTCAAGGAAACAAGAAATGTCATAATCAAGAATCTAAAATGACTGAAGTTACAGAATAGACCTTATAATTTGTTCACAGATACAGCATTAATCCAGTTGCTTTATAGACCTCAGACTTATATAGAAACCATTCATCTTTCATCAAAGACATGATCAGTTTTTTAGATTTTCTATAGCCCAGCTGTAGTGGAGTACATTTTACAGTGACTTCAGTGTGTGTGGCTAATTTTTTTGGTTAAAATGATGGAAATAATACCTCATTTATTTCCCATGAAGCAGTGCCTGATTAAAACAAACCCCAAACATTATAGAAGGTCTGTAAGAATATTCTGGGGGAAGCTCTTTAAGAAAAGTAATTTTAGAAACAGGTTGAATTCTCTAAAAAAGAAAAAAAAAATCTCTTTGGCTGCTGTATTTCTGCTACATGATTTAAGTACAATCCAAATGACTGCAGTCAGTCAAATCTTGCCCTGTCTGCGGTCTGGTTTTAGGTACAAGGTGTGACTTGGACAGTGCTTTCAACCGTATGAACAAAGGCAACATGTTAATGGGATAAAAAGATTTCAAGACAAGCACCACCAACTTTGCTTTAAGGAGATCCACAAAAAACTGATTGCAAGGGTTCAGAGGAGAGAAATGAAAATAAAACAAGAAAACTGATAATGAGTGGAAAATGGCCTGGGAAAAGCGAATAACGAGTTGCTTAGCCATCCTGCAGGTACCCCCACTTTTAGCTTATCAGGAGAAAAAATAAAAGAAGATAAAGTCTTCTCATAATTTTATTAATGGCCATTAAAATGTATTTTGAAAATGATAATGAGCAATGTTGACTGTGTGTCCTAATTGGAAGTGCCAAGGGAACTTGTGTCCAACAAGCTTTGAGCTCTATCCCAAAACACCACAGGCAAATAAGTCTCCTCTCCTCTCCCTCTCCCTCTCCCTCTCCCTCTCCCTCTCCCTCTCCCTCTCCCTCTCCCTCTCCCTCTCCCTCTCCCTCTCCCTCTCCCTCTCCCTCTCCCTCTCCCTCTCCCTCTCCCTCTCCCTCTCCCTCTCCTCTCTCTCCTCTCACTGTACAATGGCAGCTCAGTTTTAAACTCTGGAATAAGTCTCTGCCAATATGTATTAAATACTCCATTGCATTTGCTTGGTTTTCTACAAGATTGTTAATCTTACATTCTTTCATTCTCAAAGCAGCTACAAAAGGACCAGGCTTTAAACCTAAAGTGAAACAAAACAAGCCCCCTCAACTCCCTTCAAAACAACAAATGTTGCCAATGGTGACCGAAACCTTAATTATTTTACCACAGATCATTTTATCATAAAGATATGCATAAGGCACAGTGTTCACAGTCCTGAAGTAGCTCTTTCATCTTCCAGGATTACAAAATACAGAGGTTCCTTACTCACTTAATTCCTATTAATTGAGCTAAAAGCACTCTGCTTTAGACCACGCTGTGGTACAGCAGCACGTTAGCTCTGCGAGGTACTACAGTGTGCACTGGGGGATGTGTCCGTACGGGCCCTGGCTGAGGGTTCAGTCAGCTCAGTGTGCCGCGTTTATGCTGCTCTCCTGTTATTCTGGGACAAAACAATGGCTGTTCGTGCTCCGTTAACACACACACAGGTGCTTTCCCCTGATCTGTCGTTCTGTGGCGACTAAAAAAAGACTAATATATCTTGAGGTTTTGCATGATACCTGTTGTTCCCATAACCAGGATCTCATGTCACAGGTCACTTCTCTTCAAGAAGAACGTCTCTTCATCTTACTGCTTTTTTTCCCTCTGTCTTGTCCATACAGATGGCAAGATGGCAAAGGTTTATGAGCAGGAGCTGTTTCTTTCTGCGGGCTGATGCAGCAGCTAGCATAATAGCATCCTGATATTTTCTAGGGCCTTGTAACTGTTTAAGTTACAACATTCTCAGATGTATGGACAGAAATCTACATCTCAATTATTAGATTCCATATCTGGTTTATGGTGTCTTGTGGAGTTAAGGTTTACACTGGCGCTAAGTCAGTCCTGCTACTGCAGAATTCACAAACCAATTCTTAAAAGGAGATGAGCATTAAAAATCAGTTATGTTACAATTACGAAGATAAAATGCCAACAAGAAGAGTTTTACACAGTTTATGAGGTGCAAGATAATAAATCGTGGTTCAGATTCTTCTTTTTAAAAAGGAGAGAACTGCATTAATCATTAATGCTCTACATATGGCTTAACCAGGTGGACTTCACTGCTAATATAAAGAACATTGGATTTTGTATTTCATTTCCAAAAGTAATAGAACAATTTCAAACAAAGCTGAAGAGGATTAATGCAAATCATACTTGTTTTGATTGATGATGTGGTTAATTCAGACTGCACTCTTGTTTTAAATACACCACAGATGTTTGTGGTTACAGTCAGTAACTGGAACATGCGAGCCGTTGAGACTAGAGGTAAGATAAATTTAAAGATCAGTGAAGGACATTAGAACCATTTGCATTAGAGTATTTTAACAGGATTTTTTTCTGCTAAAAACATACTAACATAGAAATAGCTAATGCTGCTGTCATTTAAATAACCATCTTTAAGTTTGTGAATTAAACCAGACAAAAGCACTGGATGGCTCTTGGAGCTATTGTCAGAGCTATTGTTTCAAGCCATCTGTGGCTTACAGAAACATCTTCTCATTTGTATTCAATATATTGTTAAAACCATCAGCACTTCCTTAAAAATAAACAAACAAGTCTCAGATTGTAGACCTCAGTTTTCCATCTCGGAAAGGATTTCACAGCTATGGATTTAATACACCCCTGAGTTTTTTGAAGTGCTAGAACTATCCAGAATATGTTCTTTACAGTCAGACAATAAAGAAATATTAGACCAGCAGCTCCTAAACCTTCTGGATGAACAAATACTGTTTATCTCTTAATATGTTAGGAATCACTGTCAAACGTAACCGAAAACAGCGGCTTGTGAATACTGGCAATGGCTTTGAAGACTGTCCTTGGGGAATACCTGCACTAGGCAAGTAAAACTGCAAAGTTTATATAAAACATATGTGTGGGAATGACTTTCAGAGTTAAGACATTCCGAGAACAGTCCAGAGTCTTGGTCAAGCTCCCTCTAAAGAGGTAGATATCCTGTGTACATCATTTGGGACTTGACTCTTGCGTATGTGTTGTTTACCACATAGTCTTTGTGTAGTCTTTACTAGAAAGAATTTAGATCTTCTGACTCCCAGAGGAGGTGCAGTTGCGTGATGGTCTGTATCTTTATTAACTGGGGTGGTGGTGGTGAGGGGGTAGTCTTCAGTTTTCAACCAGATCAGCAATGTGATCTGACTGATTTCAGGCCAGCACCACTGCCCCAGCCAGGGCAAACACAGACGTGTGGTTAGGGAGGGAACTCCCGGCTGGGATTGACACAACTGTGGGAGGGTGGTTTTTCAGGCTATTTTTTAAAGTACAGTAGGACAATTTTGGTCTATGACCCAGGACAGTCTGTTCCTTGGAAACCCACCTGGCCACACAAGGTACCTTTCTGAGAGCCCCCAGCTCTCCCCATGAGAAAGGTGAGACGCCTCATTACTCAGAAAATATCAGTGATCAGCATGCCGCTATCTCTCACACAACAACAGACATGACTGACTTGTCGCCAGATCTTGTCCCGCGTGCTGCTGGCTCGAGCTTAGCTAAAATAAGTCACCCTGCACAGCGCTCAGTTACTTTACACTGCAGCCCCACTATCTGTCTGAATGGTGCGTCACAGCTAGGCAGGGAAGCTGGAAACAAGACACGCACTCTGCCATTGTGTTTTATGTCAACACCTACGGTTTTCTGAACTGAAATTGTGGACTTTCCAGAAAATTACATTAGCGCCACTGCGTAGTCATTGTGGATTGCCGTTAAATACCTGGTCAGCAGCACAGAAACATCTCAGAGTTGTCCAAAAGACTTTCCTATTTTCAGTACTCACAAAGAGCTGTCAAACAGTAACGTGTTGACTTCATACTCCTGTATCATCTTGGAAAGGATAAAACCTAGTTACCACATGAACTGCTGCCTGGTAGGAAACCATCCCTCTGACAGAGGTAGGGCAATGGCTTATAACAATAAGAGTATCTGTGTGTGGGCTACAGCTCACCAGGATTTTACAGTTGGCATCAAACAGTTCTTGTCAGTTTTTAGCTCGTCACTTCACAGGAACACTACACTGTAGTTATCAGCAACCTATTAAAGTCAAGTTTAAAAAATGAAAAGCAATTTTCAGTGCAAATAAACTGTGCAGTATATTTGAAAAGCAATGTAACAATTGCAAATTATATTTTACGAGCTGTCTTCTAGCAGTAAGTATCACACTAACAATACGACATTTGGGGAACTGGGAATATTTAACTTGATAGTCTAGCCTAAGGACGGCAGTAAGCTTTAATAAGACTATAAAGCTATTATCTTGAGTAGCATTTAACATGGTTTCACTTGACACAAGGCAGATATGGACAGCATTTTAAGTCCCCTTCTCTGCCAGTGTACGCTGCCATTCTTCCCTGGATTGAACCTGAGCAGGAATTCTCATAAATACCCTGGGAGTATGAAAAAAATGTGTTAATCAGATTAAGTGCAGCATTGGACATTTCACTTTAAAATAGTAAGCCTTACCTTAATCTCTGTAAAAATCTAGCAGCTGTGATAGTGCCAAATTTGTGTTTCTCTCACCTTCCTCCTGTAAGCTAATGTGGTGACATCCTCTACACAACAAAGACCTGGGAATAAAGGCACAAAAGCATTTAAACAACTCAGGAAAGCCCCCAAATTGAGCACTGCGAAGAGGTTTTAATTGAAATTAGGTTATAAACATTCGGGTTTCTCCTTCCAGAACAGGCACAATGGAAGAAGGTACAACCCTGGGCAATGTTCTGCACGTGGACCCCAAGGACTGAAATCAGCAATGGCAAGTGAGAGTGGTACTGCAGACGGGAGGGTTAGGCGGTGCTCACCACCGAAGTCAGGCAGGAGATTAGTTTTCATTCATTTTAGCTTCAAGTCAAACGTGCTTCTAAATCATCAGCAGAGACAGTTGTGACTGCAGGTTTGGGAGGCAGAGGAAGAGGGGGAAGATTGGCAGCAGGGATGCCCTTGGCCACAAGCGCAGTTTTGCTTTACAAAAGAAGAGATGAATACTGAGCTGTGCAGAGCTCAGCTCTATGCAGAGCAGCCTGGAGAAGACAAGCCTCAGACACAGGACAGGACAAAGGCCAAAGAAAGCTGCTTCAGCCTCAGAACTGGATGCTTCTGCTTAAAATATCCCAAACAATTCAGCAGTCTCTCCTCCTGCCTCCATTTACCCAGCTCCAGACTCAATCACACTACAGCTGTAAAAAAAAAGTTTGAATCTGTGCAATTCATTTTTCTTTCTTGCACCCGCTTTTGGTTCTCTCCCCTTGCCTCTTCCCAGCTGCTTTTCTAGTTTGAACAACCCACCCCCCTGCCCCTCCTCCAAAATACAGCGTCTACTTATAGGATAGTTTGGTCCTATAGCTTCTTATAACTCGTTTTTTTTAAAGCTAGCTATTGTTTAATTACTACTTTGAAGTCAATTTAGCAGAAAAAAAATCCCTAGTTTAAGGTGGCTTTTTGCATCCCCACCAAGCTATTCAGCAGGGCATTCATCCAGGACACAAAACTGGGCTGAAGCTTTAGGAGTTGAATGGATCGCTCCAGTAGAGACTTAATTTCCATGAAATTCCTCCATGAAAATCCACTCACTCCTCTTAGATCTGACAGACAGGCAAAGACCAGCCACTACCTTTGAACTGAGTAAGTTTTAAATGCATCCCACCCCCTCTTTGCCTCCCATGTAAATATGAATTGCTGAGGCTCAGAGCACTCCGGTAGACTTTAAACCACTCATCTCTGCACAGAGAAAGCAAAGTCAAGCACATGCCTCCTTGATGACTAAACTTGGGGCGGTGAGGTGAGTTAGCCCAAAAGCCATCTGCTGCGCGGTCTGTCCAGCTACGGCTGGCTCCAGAGAGCTGTCCTCGCCAGCAGAGCGGCTTCGGCAGCAGAGGCACCCTTCTCCCGACACGCAAGAGTTAGCAGAGACCTGAGGGAAGCCCCTGCCTCGCTCAGAGAAGGTCCTCACAGCTCTGGCCACCTCGCCCTGTCGCTCTCTAACAGCTCTGGACACGCACCATCCACCAGACGAGGATTTCATTTCCCAGGGCGTTTGCAGTTAGGAACTAAGCTTTTACCCCGGGCACGGGCGGGCCCGGCACTACAGCCCAGGCTGTTTCTGTTGCCGCTTGCCGCAGGAAAGGCCTGGTCCTTCGGTGAACTCGGTGTGGACCCCGGTGCGGACCCCGGTGCATTTGGCGGACACGAAGTCCTCCTCAGACAAGACCCTTCCCTTGCTGTTTTGAGCATCTTTGCGGTCCCTTTGCAGGGACCGCTGAGCATTTACGGAGTCACCGCCCCTGCCCCGAGCCTGTGCGACGGAGCCCAGCGCTCGCCTCGGCTCAGCCCCGGGAACACCTCCCCGCCCCGCCCGGCCCCCCGGGGCCGCCCCCTCCCCGCGGCCGCGGCGGGGCGGTGCCGGCAGCACAGCACCCCCTGCCGGCCGGCCCTGGCGCCGCCCGCCGCTACCGGTGGCCGCGCCCTCGGGGCGAGCGGGCCCGCTGCCGCGGCGGGTTTAGGGTAGCATCGGGCAGCGCAGCGGTACAGCCGGGTCCGGCAGCCGGGGATGGCGAAATCCACCCGGACACGGCGGGGCCTCGCCGCGCCCGGCCCCGGTGAAACACTGGAGCTGCAAGGTTCCTGGACGTGCAAACCGCGGGCCAGCGGCAGGCACGGCTGCGGATTCTCTCTGCCGCTCCGCTCCACTCCCCCCCTCCTCCCGCGGCAGCTAACAGAGATTCCTTCGACTTGTGTGTTTTAGCGAATATTCACCCCGACGTCGCCAAATGCATCACTTCATGGTTGGGCCAAAATCAGTGGTTTTTGTTTCTAAAGCTTTAATGTTCCAGGCACGCAGGACCTCAACACTTAGTTCACTTTTAACAGCTTCCATTCGCCCCTTTTCCCGAGCATTGATGCACCTCCACCTCCTCTGTGCAAACCCTATTTCCGAGCCCAGATCTCCGTTTTCACCTTACTCGGACTCGCGCGGTAAATCTGTTGTTCAAATTCGCGCGGAGCCGCTCCCCTTGCCTGGAGCAACTCTTCCTTTAATCTTAAGTTTGCTGATTTTTCGCCTAAGCCTTGTTTTAAACCATCAAGTTCGAGCTCTTTCCCCGGCTCGCTGCCCCCGGGGTTCCGCGGCGCAGCTCCGTTCCCCGGTTCCGCGGCAGCCGCTCCCGCCCCGCGCCTCGCGGGCCGCGTTTCCACGCGTGGCTCGGAGCTCCCCGCGCCTCCCCGGCTGCGAAGCTGGGAATGCCTTTGCATTCCCGGCACAATGACCCTCTGTTCCCTGGAAGCTTTCTGCGGCTCCGACATCTAAATCACCAGCCCCACAGCAGGCAGAATCCCCTCCCGTTTCCTCCTTGGAAATGTTTATCTTTGCACCTACACACTTAGGTTCATGTGCTTGAACAAAGGGTTTGGGAAACCGTCCTTTTCCTTTCGAACCCTTTTTTCTTCTAGAATTTTTGTAATTGCCATATTGTAGAGCTTTTTTTCACTCTCTTTGCTCTCTCTAAAGCCAATTTTTCAAACATCAGTGATTCAGATTGATTGGCTTGACTGGGAAAGTCCTGTGCGCTGGAATCAGGAGAAAATAACTGCTCCCGGTGTTTTCTCTCCATTCCTCAGGTTTGCTTCCTATCACATGGGAAAAAAAAATTAGAACAATGTAATTTCACTTGGTGTGAATGCCGATTATTTTTATTGGTGTAAAACCTTGAATACCTTTCTTCAGCAGTTCTCGTGTGAGGCTGCAGTAGGAAACACACCCAGGGGGTTTTATTCCATATAAGGGTCTTAGCAATGTTACCACACACTGAACTATGCAGGAGCTCAGCTGTATTTTAGCTGTTGGGGTGATACTAAAGTGGTTGCTACGATATTAGCTTGTTGGAGGAAACATTTTAGAACTATACATTTTTAAAACCAAATAAATATGTATAGTTCATGCAGTAAGCAAAATTTATTTTTTAAATAAAGTAAGTTTTATAGGACCTATGCTCAAAATGTTCACATTTACGGTCTGAGGATTACAAGCTGTTTGCTGTAGACTCTCTTCTTCGTTCAATCACATCGCCACTCCAACTCTTCAAAGGCACTTACTCTGTTCTAACATTTGCATTGGGCTCTGACTATATGAAACACTGCTGCGATTTAGACGCTAAGCGTTATTAAGAACTGTGGAGGTGTCAGACCTGATTATGCTGAATTACTAGAAAGCTATACACAGTATGGACAGGCAATATGTGCTGCCTCTGGTAACCCTGACGATTGCCCTTTAATCCTGACCTACGAGATTCCTGATATTCCAGTCATAGCCCTTTCTTTGCACACAAACCGAGCAGACACAACTAAACTATACAGAATCGTCTAAGTTTTGCTAGGGAAACAAACTTCCGTAGGAACTTCAAGGGTATCTCCAAATCCATATCACTTTAAATTAGGACATGACTCAAAACCTCCAGGAGTGAAAAATTTGGAGCACATTATTATCCTATTTACTCAGAGTTATTTGTTCAGGTATGTTTCATTGCACCGTAATTGCTGAACTGAGGAGATGAAACCCAGTTTACTTGCTGTTAAAAATAGAAAAGTAACAAATTTTCTCCGTATTTACATTAAAATCCCATAAGAACAACTGCATGAGGTGAAATATATTGACAGAGGATTATGGTAAATGTTTGTCTGTTCTCAGAAGTGGATGATCTAAGTATAATTTAACACTTCGTAAGTATTATAAATAGTATAAACTAGATGTGAACAAGATTTTCGACACAGCCTTTATATTTGTGGACGAGGAAATGTAATAACTAAGTAAGAGCAGTAATATTTCACTTAACCAAAATCAAGCAATTGGATGGTAATGACTTCAGAGATGGTTTATTATGTGTTGAGGTGCTCCTGTATGGTATGAGGATGAATAAATTGAAATGCAAATGCTGCGGGAAAGATGTCGTCTGCTTCGGTTTCCATATAACTTCTCACTGACATTAGAGGAGGATCACTGTAAATGGGAGGCAGTTTGAAATCCTGGATTTCTGTCTCGGTTGGCTGTGGATTCATAATCACAGAATCTGTCTTCCTCCTTTGTGGGATTTTGATCTTCCTGATGCAGCAGCTGTTAGACCTTAGTGCAGTTGTTCCAGTCCAGGTTCTAACGGGCAGGTACCTCCACCTTAGAGGTAGCACTATGCTGGGGCAGCAGCTATATTAATCTCGAAAGGAGTCTGAAGTCCTACAGGTGAGGATCTTATTAATCGTAAGAGAATGACAACTTCCCCTGAAGTTGTCCTAGGAAACACCACTGATGTGCACGTAACAGAAATTTGCAGCCTGTTCTGTACATTCAGGACTATTATAAGGCAATTTGCAAGAGCGGTACATTCATGTACCAGGTTAGAAACAAAACGCTGTTGCAGAAAGAAAAAAAGGGAAAAGGAAGAAAAGAAGCAAGACAGGATGGAAAAGAAAAAAAAAAAGACAGGAAGAGGAAGGAAGGAAGGAAAGAAAGAAAAAGAAAATGCAAATACTATTATTTATCCATTACAGTGCTAAGCTTTGAATCATGCCAGCTATGTATCTCAAAACTCAGCTCCAGACTTTGGAAACACGGGACTTCTGCCCTCATCACCGATTAATACAGTTAGGCATGACACATTTGTTTCATGAGAAAAGTATGCTGAGTGCCAATGCAGCAAGCAAACAAACTAAACCCAAACACCACATCTGCATTTAGCTCATCACCGAAAGGTTGAATTTTCAAACACACTGAGGATGCAGCATCATGTAAGCACAAGGAGCACTTCTAATTTCCTCCCACCAAACTCAGCTGAACTTTTCTGCATCCTCGCTTGTTGAGACTCCAGCCATTGCTTCATGCTAAAGTCAGCCAGTTCAGCGCAGTGACCCAGTGAACAATCCCATTCTGGAGGTGTGTTGTTTTCTAACAGCTCAGCACGATCAACCAGCTCCCCCTGTACCTGTGGGAGCACAAATAAGCAGCTGCAAGAGAGTCTGAAGGAAAGAGAGACCCTGGGTAGTGCCGTGGTGCTTTAACACTGACCCGGGCAGGCAGGGAACTGCCCTAAGCACCCACTGAACTCTGCCAAGCCTGTATGCCACAGAGACCTCCACAGGAGCCAGCTGTGGATCTCAGACTTTGGCTGCCTGTCGCATAAATCACTCCTGCGGGTGTGAGGCAGAGCGTACAGCGTGATCTCAGATGATGACTAAGGTCCCTTCCAACCCAATCCATTTGATGATCTACAAAAATGTTTTGTGCCAATATAGTTGCCTAAAGAAGCTGAAAATTAAATAGTAACATGAAGAGTTATCAAAACACTATTCCTGGAAGGGTACAGCTACTCTGTGCAGCTTACTCCTCTGCTACTACAGAGGTAAATCATACGAGTTAAAAGCAACCGACGTGAGTTGGAACTAGCCCTGGAACTGCCCACAAGCAAAGCGGCAGTTCTCCAGCTCTGAAACTGCAACGCTTCTGGTCACAGTCGTAGTCTCTGGGACTGGCTGCCTGTCCTCTTGGGCTTGCCCTAAAAATGGGCTTTCTTACATGAAACTTACTATGCCTCCGAGCTAACCTGGTAGCTAAGGGGCACAGGAGAGGAGGGAAGGAGAAATTCATCAAGTTTCCTGCTGCAGCCTGATCTCATAGGAAGTCCTCGTTTCCTGCAGCTTGGGTAGGGGACCCCTACAAGCCAGCTGGATATTTGCTTCAAGAAAGATCTACTTAGATAAGTCAAAAGCTGGGTAGGAGCGAGAAAAGACCGGGGACAAACAAGGCTGGAAATAACACCACCAGTCCTGCAAAAAAAGTCAGAAGCCCCCAGATCTGCCAGTGCTACGTAGCGGTATCGATGTGAATGCTCTCAGGATAGACAATCCCATCACGACCTTACACAAACATGGGGCACCCACAGTCAAGCCCTGTGTCCGCGGATTCTCCTCTTCCAGTCTAAGGACAAGCTGATTGCAGAAGGGAACGGAGAAGGTCTAGACGTCTCTGACAACCCAAAACTCTTTGTGACCTAGGTAAATCTCCCCGGGACACCCTTGGAGAAAGAACCTAATGAAACAAGGGAGGAGCACTCAGGTAGGTTTATTTGTGTTTTTCTTAATTTTTATTTCTTCATCCCACACCACTCTTACTCTCTCCATCTCAGTGCTTTCCCATCTGTATTTCCTCCTTTCCTAAAAGAACTCGTCAAATGTCTCCAGGCATGGAAGAAGAGGATTGCTTTTTGAAGTGACTGCTATATTTTATGAGCATGCACTGGCAGAAAAAGGGGGGGGGGGGAAAAGAGAGAAAAGGAAAATAAAGGGGAATACTTCAAAAAACTTCAGGTAAACTGCATGCTTCCTTGGCTTAGACAGCTTTTCTAGCAACAGAACAAATATTCCAACAACAAAAAATTCCAGTGACAGACAAGTAACTGGTAATTTGAAGGCAGCCCCCATTAAAATTGAAAGGAAGCCGCAGTTCCCAGGTGAGGAGCAGTCCACAGCACACTGCAGCAGCTCTTTGCAGAAAGGTGTCCCGGGAGGGCAGTGACAGCCACGTCCCAGCTCGTTGGGGGGACTGAATGCTGGCCCGGGTACCAGCAGAGCCCCTTCTGCTGCACCTCTGTTCGCTGCCGGGAGCGTAAAGGAACGGTGCCGTCAGCGTCGCTCTGGCTGGACAGCACTGGACTGAGTGAAACCGCACCAAGAGGAACACGATTATTTAGAAGCAGCAATCAAACCATGGACAGAACGTGCTCAGAACCATGCATTTTAACATCCTATTACACTGTGTTTAATTATCGGTTTTCACAAGTGCTAACCCTGTTTTCCAGCCCTAACAACCAAGACAAGAGACAGAAAGAGACATTTAATGCTGCTTTTCTGGGACATTCATCCTTCTCCCTCAGAAATTCTCCCCTTTGGAAACATGGGTCAGCCAGAATCTGTATGAGATGAAAGCCCCTAAAATACAAGTAAGTCCAGTATACAAGCTGGTATACCGTACCTGCTGGTTGATGTTATTTTGCAGCCTGCCTCTCCCAGCAGGCACTGTCGCCATCCCTGCTGGCAGAACAGCTTAAAATACCCCTTTATTTCCCCAGCTTTCACCTGCACCAGATTAACCAAACACATCTATGTGCATTGCTTAAATGATTTTTCTTAATGAGGACTAGAGAGCATGCAATACGAGTTACTCTGTCCTTAGATCTACAGGGTCAGTAATCTTAGGCAGAGGACTGAGATAACAAGCTGGAGGCAGCAGCATCTTCAAACGCCCTTGCTGGGTCAGGAAGAGTGCGTTTGTAAACGGCACAGGATTTCTAAACACGTGGTAAAAATAAATACTGAACGTTACAATTTAAGGAGGGTAACAGCTCTGTTTCCAGGTGACCGGGTAAAAGATGGCAATGAGGTCAGCAAGCAAAAGTGACCTCGGGTGCCAAGCCACTGGGTCCCCCAGGAGAAGTTTGGTTGTCATTCCTCCAGTCAGAAAGAATCAGCCAGTGCCTGGACTGATGGCCGTACGGTCTGGAAAGGCAGAGCAGAGCATCAGCCTGTTCTTCTGGAGAGAAATGTGCACATTAAACTAACTGCTTTTCAGATTAGCGAGAGCGACCTCTGTAATGAACCTTCCCACCCTCTGTTCTTCGCAGCCTGAGCTGCCGCGGGGCAGTACTGCTTTCCAAGCACAGGGAAGCCTGCCAGGCAGAAAACGCTTACGAGAAATTGGCAGTTTACTTTAAAAGCATCAGAAAAAAGATGTTCATAATTTCAGTTTCTGGATTTCATGAAGTGTGAGACTGCCTTACGCACTTACACCTGCCACGAAACGCCAGCAAACCCATAGAAGAACGAAATCATATCGGAGAAGGAGGATCAGGTAGTGCTGCCTGAAGACACAGAGAAAATTTCCAGTTGTTTTCATTTTCCTTTCATTAACTCTTCCCTGGTGCACATCTCCTCTCTGCACTGTGAACCACCTACGAGACACACGAGTCATTTTGTCTAATGTCCTGCTGGAGGGTGCTCAGACATCACAAATGAGGTACCTGGCGTGAGTGCCCATACAGAACAGAAGATTGTCTGCTGCTAAACTTTCTGAGAAAATTTCCTGAGAGACATTAGGCTCACTCTCTAATTCTGCCAAGGGGCTTGTTAGCTTCTCGTCTGAACATTCAGCAAGAATCTTCTCAGGACTGTGGCTTGAAAGATGGTACACTGAGAGTTCCTGCCAAGAAAAGAAGGGGAAATTAAAGCTTTCAGTGTAACGAATAAAAATTACTTGAATCACAAGCAATTTCTCCTGCAGCTGTAGGTAGTACATGGCACGAGTTCATCCCAGATAAAGTGCAAGAGATTATGAATTATCAAGTTATGGTCTTTTGAGACACAGTTAGGGAGCTTTTTTAAACATTATAACATAACTACTTCTATTGAGCTTTCGTTTGAGACCAAATACATTTGAATATTAAAGAACACAAATTATGGTGAATTTCACTGAGGATATTAGAGAGCAGCAGAAGAAACCTCCACGTGTTCTGGATAATACAGAAGAAAGAAAAAAACCAATTCAAAACTACCTCAAACAGCTTTTATTCTAATTTATATGTTTACATCGCCTTACTGTGACTACTTTTAAGAATCAAAGCTGCTCTTACCCGAGATGCCTTAATTGCATCTGAAAAAGCATTTAGGAAAGCAGAATGGTAGATAGGAAGATACAGAAAATAAGACATTGTTTTACTGGATACTGTGGCTGTTCTTAACCTAATTGCTGGAGATGTTTGAAAAAATATGGTCTGAAGGTCTGTGAGCTACACGTATGGATGGATGCTGTCTTCAGGTCTAGGACAAGCACATTTTCTAGAGCTAGGAGGGCCCTAGAGACACTCCGTGATCAAAATATGATCCAGCCCCTTTCTGAAAACCAACAGTTCACTTGACAATTCCCGCTGCTAATCAGTATTTCCTTAGTTACACGGTTTTTCCTCTTTTTTTCTGGACTCAGTTTATCTCTTTTAAGTCCTACCACAAGTTACGTTACAATTCAGATATATTTTTGTCCTTGAAGTCCCCTGGTTTTTTAACTCGAAGTGGGTTGGAGAAGCAGTTTCGGTTTGGAAAGCATTCCTCATCTGACCCTCTCACGTCTGACCGGTGAAGAGGTGGACTGTTGTGTACCTTCGCAGAATTTCTAGTACAACGGCAGGTTCAGCAATGTGTATTAAGGAGAATTTTCTTTGTCTCCTTTAATAAAGATTTAGCCTTCTGTGGCTAGGTCTGTGTTCCTCGAGAGCAACAGGGGCTTTCGGAGCTGTTGCCCCTGCGTTGCTCCATGCCAGCTACGGTTTCTGTGGGTTGTGCTGGTTGTCCAACATGGGTGTCCAAGTGCTGGAGATAGCTGTACCCCACCCTGTACTCCACCCTCCCGGAGAACAGCCCGGCGTGAACTTCTGACAGGATTACTGGAGGAGGGGAAGTCTACTGCTGCCCTTTCACAGCTGGAAGGGCAGAGGAGAGCAGCTTAAATGTATTTTGCTTTTCATCAGACCAACGAACATAAAATACATTTCTGAGACATGTAATAAAGGATGCTAATTGTTGTAATATGAAACTTGAAATATGAAATTACAGAAACAATATTTAAAATTTAATTACATGGTTTGACATGTATTTTATATGAGCCTTTTACATGGTGCTGGTTTACCCCGTGTGTATATATTATGTCATGGAAATGTGTGATATTTATTGTTTTGGGTTTCAGCCTCAACATTTACTTCGCCAAAGATATAATTAACACCTTGATAGAATGAAGCACCTCCAATTTGTATCAAGTAGTGAGTGATTGGTCTGTGTTGAGCAAGGGCCAAACCTACAAATATTATTGGAATAAGCCTTCCCTCTCAGTGCTTTCAACTTCTTTCCTTGTATTAAAGGGAAGCACTGAACGAAACAGAAATCAACCATTCCTAGCCCTAAAATATATTTTTTTGTTCTGATATTGGCTTCTTGGTTTTTTAAGAGTTCCTACTTTAAATTTTCCTTCCAGCTGCTGGAGATTCTGGTCTGAGATGGGCACATGGAAATGGCAAGTGATGTTTAGGAGAACCGTGTGGTCAGACAAGACAGGAAGTTTAGTAGCAGCCAGTAACTGCTGCTTCATTAGATGTTAGATCTTCACTCACTACATGTCGTAGTCACCAGCTACAAAGAAAATTATCTCGTCATAGCATAAATGAGCGCGATCCATACACGGAACCAGAGCAAATACCTCTGGTATGAAGGATCAGTGAGTCTGCTTTACTAATCTAGTAGTGGCTCGCCAGTCTGGCATTAGATAGAGCCAGTAACTGAGCATTCCAGTGGCTGATAGGTGAACTGGTTTCATTCCATTTTGGTAAATTGAAAATACCTTCCATTTCCAAGGTAACAAGATATCTGTACAATAAGAATGAAAATGTCATCTGGACATAGAATACTTCACAGGGTCTCTTCTTTCTAATTCCAGGTCCTCTCCTCTTGCTCTTAGAAATACCAGCAGTGTACCTTGAGAATATGGGATGGAATTCTTTCAAAGGGGAGTATAGGGGTTCCATACAGTATCTTTTAAAATGCTCTTTTATCTTGTTTTTCAGGGAAGGTTTGGAAGGCTTTGGTGTACATTTCAGTACAAATCCCACTAATTTACAAACTGGAGTGTTTATGTTGGGAAATGCATCCTGCTCTTTCTGTAAGCAAAATGTCTTCATCTTGATGGACTCTTTTCTAAAAAAAAAAAAAAAAAAGAGAGAGAGAAAAAACAGAGTGGATCACAGAAGCCTCTGCCTCCTCATGGGAATTTGGCTAAAAAGGGAGGATGAGAACATGTGGCAACTCACTGACAAGTGCCATGAAGCTTTTCCAAATTAGATTGTTTCAGGTTTTACACACATAATTTTTTTTTTTTTTAATTAAGAAACTAAACAGAACAACACTTGCTCAGAGATAATACACTTCTCATGGAACATTTTACTTTGAGAAATAGCTAATTTTTTATCTTTAAAGGATGTGATCAGCCTTTCTCCTAAAGCACAGAGGAGGCAGACACTGCAGCGCAGGCTCCAGTGCTTAGTCAATAAATAAATCAGGTGTCTTATCTCAGCCCCTGGTATTAGTGAATGACTCCTCTCTTCCAGCTCATCTCCCCCCAGGCTGCAACCTGTGTTCCATCACTTCCCCAGCCCTTACAGCCCTGCTCCAGCACTTCTCCAGCTTCTGCCACTGCTCCCCACTCAGCAGCTGCTATTGCTCTTGCTCGGAGCTTGAAAACTCCTTTAGACTACTTGGATGTGCATGTAGGAGGGGAGGGCGACAGCCGACGTTCTTCTTTTGCAGTACTGGCTTTATCCAGGGCATGATACCGTCAAGCCACAAATTCCAACAATTAGGTGCTGGGCTGCATCTGCTCTTAAAGAGCCATCTTGGGTTAGAAACATACACAAAAATTGAAACGACCATGGGAGCGTGCTGTGGGAATGCCACAGAGGTTCCTATTGCCAATAACAAAATGTATTTAGTATAAATAATTTTATTCTAAGAATGAAGTACACATATTTAAGAAATGCACCTATTTCTTTCTGGAAAAAATTCAAAGATGGGCTATTAAATTTCCTGTCAGAATTTCAGTTTTCATTAGACTTTTTGAAAGAGTAAAGGGTCCTTAAGAACCATGATTTAACTGAAGGAGGAGATAATAATTCGTTAGTGTTTCTCCACAAAATTACAAATACAGCATAAAGCCCTTTCAAAAAGACACTAGAAAATTAATTGAACTAATTCTAATTATAGCTAGTTATTAAAATAATGTTTGGTGATCACTGAAAGCTAAGAGATATTCTGGGATTAATTCTGTGACTTCATTAACGGATATTTATTAATGTTGGGATATTCTAACAGTGTATTTAGTGGTATCTTCTCTCTTGAACTGCAGTTTGAACTGTAATTTAACAAAGCACGCAACTTCAGTGTTGCTACACAAAATACCCTCCATGCCTTAACCAACTCTGGGGTCCTTGAACCGCCTTTTTATACCGAATTTTAGGCTAGGAGGAACAAAAGGATGCACTTTTCACGACCCTGGAACCCTGTGACCACTGGGAAATCAAAAGGGTGGTGACACGAAGGAAAACTATTGTCCACAAAAATAAGCTCTTCAAGGGGCACCAGGAATGCACAATAAAATCCCAGTTTCCTTTGTGTAGCTGTTTATGCCTGTGGCTTGCATCATCCAAAGCCCAAGAAAAGATCTAAACTAAAAAGGAATCCTGGTTTCTAAGAAAATTCCATATTCTTCTAAAAATAAACCCCCTATGTGAAAAAGAATCTTTGAAGAGTTCATCATCTCTTTACAAATTAAATATGTAACTCCGAGGTACTGAAAAGCCTTCACCCCGCTCTGTGGGAACCGGAGAGGTAGATTTAAAAAGTGATTCTAGCAATAGCAGCAGATGGGAAAATAACCTGATTTGTCAGGGCTGGAGGATTTAGTGAATTTGTTGCCTTCTAACTCTATCATTACTAGAACATAGCAGCATGTAAAAGCTTAATTAGAGAATCAGCTCCACTTTGACCTGAAAACATTTCAAGTTAAAAAAAAAAAAAAAAAAAAAAGGACTGGTCCTAAATTCTTAATTAAGCAAAGCTGCTATTGAAGCTAGTAGCCTTTTTTCCACTGAAGACTGCAAAACGTGGAAAAATAGCAAATAAAAAAATATAGCTAATTAAAATTACATGTGAGCCTCGAGTTAAAGTCTCTGAAAATAATTTATTGTGTCATATATTGTTATAAAAAATTTTTTTTAAAAGTTTTTGTTGTTAAAGTCTTTTTCAAAGACTTTTTCTAATTCAACTTGAAATCAGTGAAGAGAAAAAAATTCCATTGACTTTAATAAGCTTTGTATCAGGGAACTGCCTGGTAATTTATGCAAACCATTCTAATTAAATTTTCTTCTAATAAAATCGATTAATAAAAATGTGGACAGGCAAAATATGCAGTTACGACACTTCTGTTTGTGTATAAATGCAAAGTTAAAGTGCTGTGTTAGTGGAGCAAGTTTAGACAACGAAACTGGTCAGACGCTACTTGGAAGCAAAAGTGAAATCAACTGATTTTTCTTATTTCTTCTTAGACACTTTCAAAAAAAGTAAGCAAAAGCATATTTGGAGAAAAAAAATGCAGTTCAAAAGGCTGTAGCTTTAACAGCCTACATTTATATCAGGAAAGGGGAGAAGTAATTTAAAAAAAAAACCAAACCTGTCTTAAATTGTAAAATTCAGCAGTTAAACTGATTGTGAGAATTTATTTGTGGAGAACCCAGAGTACTGATACATTTGATGTTGCAACCGTTGGTCATCTCTGCAGAAATACCTAAAACAATCACTTTTGAAAAAGACAATTAAACCGTCCTGAAAGCAGCTAATAATGCCTGTGACTTTTTAGCTGCTGGTTGTGGTTTTAGGTTTTATAGTGAGAACACACGATACGCCACTCCTAAAACTGATGAGGCACAAGCTGGAAGCAGCAGCACAACAAAAGCCGCAGCCTAACAGGCAGGCTGAAAACTCCGCAGAGAGCCCAAACCTACTGGTGACCTCCTGAGCCCTGGGGCACCTCCTGCAGCCTGCAAGGGTGGCGGACAAACTGCCCTTACTGCCCCGCGCGTCTTCAGCCAGCTTGTGGAGCGACCGAATGGATTTCCTCCAGGGCAGTGAATGAACTGATACGGAATTCAGTGGAACCTCCATCAAAAAGTAAAGGGAAGTGAAATAATTAAAACACTCTTAGAGCTGATGGATTTTTTCCACATTTAATCAAAACTTGATGTTACACAGGTCGAAAGGAGATGGCAAACAGACCAATCTTACGGGAAAAATTCATGTTAGAATTCATATTATTCTCACTGAATCTTCAGTCTTCATGAAGTTTTGTGTTTCTCTTTAGTACAGAGGACTATTTACCTTCTAGGCAAGCAAAGCGCCACCACAAAACACAGTGATGCCACCAGCCATAGCAGTCTTCGACATTGTTTAATGCAGCACTCATAGGAGGAATGTAAGAGAACAGGGTCTATCTAAACGAGTCATTTGGGAAGGAAAGGAAAATCAAGCTAAATCAAAACAAACAAAATAGAAAGGCAGAGAGCTTTAGTGCTTCACATCACAGTACGTGTAAGGTACAGTATCTCTGATACATTGAATATTTAAATTACTGTTCCTGTGGAATATCCTGCTTCAGAATCTGCGTTTCAGTTTTACATGGGAGCATGTGGTAAATGAAAAAAAAATATGTACTGAGCTTACTCTTGTAATTTGCCTTTAAACCTTTTATCTTCCAAATCACACAGGTTTTTTTAAGGAGAGCAGCCAAAATCGAATGCAGAGACGCATGGCAGAAAATACACTTCAAGTCACTAAATAGAGATCTTTTTGCTGCCTTTTAATACAAAATTCTGGGTCCATTATAACAAAAGGATGCACTTTGGACGACCTTGAGAGCCTGTGACCATTGGGAAATCAAAAGGGTAGTGACACTAAGGAAAACTATTGTCCACAAAAATAAGCCTCTCCAAGGGGCACCAGGAATCCACAATAAAATCCCTATTTCCAAGAAAATTCAGGCATTTCCATCAAAAAAGACTGGTAAGATAAATAGAATGTCCTCATAAGCCACAGATTCTTAATAATACAAAATGTCTAAGTCCACGGTAAACAAAGCCCCGAGGAAAACTAACATCTCCTAACTCAGGCTTCTCAGACCTGGGTCGTGACCCAGCGCCTTGTCACGAGGTACCTCAAAAGCAGCATTTCGGAGCTGACGTTGCACGGAGTTCGTTTCGCACGATAGATATCGCAGTTAGCGTTTCACTCCTGTGCAGAGCTCACAGAACTCCACAACTCTCTTCTTGCTGATGGACACGGCTGCAGTGGTAACAGCTACCGCGGCCGTTATCTCGGAAGCGTTCCAGTTTCCATAAGAACGCACGCTGCTCTGACAGAAAGCCCAGCAGGCTCTCTGCTTTCCTGCTGCCTGCCCTTAAATTTTACACCGTTTTGTTTTTTCCCAAGTTTTTCAATGAATTCCTTTTGAAACTTCAACAAATGAATAGGAAATACATTTTGCGATGCATTTTGCTTTATAATTCTGTATCAAGACTCTTAATTTTTCAGTTACTGCTTTTGGACTTGATTCTCTTCAGTTTCTTCTAAGGATTGCATGGGAGGAAAAAACACTTGTGGTAGATTGAAATATCAGAATGCAGTATTTTGTGAAAAGTAAGTGGGGCTGTGATGAGGAAGTCGTTGGCAGAATGTCTGGTTTTAGGCTGAGTCCTGCCTGTAGCACTAAACCCACCTTTTTCTGTGGCAGTCCTGCAGGAGGCAGAAGGCAACGAATCTTTCCCCACTGCACCTGGCACGAAGGCGGTTTCGTTATGGGATGCCGTGGTTTTGCTAATCGGTACTGGCAAAAATTAACCGAACAGGGGAAGTTACACATACCAAAATTTTTAGTTGAGCTCTACTTTTTAAAGTCTCACCCTGCAAATATTGACACGTGCAACTAAATTCACTCCCAAAGTAGAGCTACTTGCTTGTTTGGGCATGTGTAGAACTGACCTATAATTTCCAGGAAAATCTAAAGAAAATAATGTAGGGTTTTCCTAAAGAGTTTACTAAAGGGCATATGTAATATATGGACTCGGGAACAAGATGACTTATTTATTAACTCAGTTTAGTATCAATTCTTGAGAGTTACTGCCTCCAAGAATTTCTGCACTTGACTATAATTCTAACTTTTATCTTGGGAGAAAAAGGTGGCGAATGTTATTAAAGTTACAGTACCGTGAGTCTGTTTCAAGGGCTGAATCACCATAACCTGAATGTTTTCACTCGGTTTGGCAAAGCTGATAGCTCTGCGATGTAAACTGCCAATGTGCCTCGGCTGGTTGCATATGGCTCGAGTTGAAGCAGAAAATAATTTAATGTAATGAGCTGCACAGTAAACTGTCCTTAAACGTGGCTGGAACCTGGTGTCCTCACATACATGATTTACATGAGAACTACTTCTCATCCACATCAATTCCATGCTCTGTTTGGATTTATGAAAGCACACTGCATTAAAAGCATTGCTTTTAAATAGACTTAATAGGTCTATTTGTACAGTAGGAGTAGATTTATGCAAACATGGGGAAGGGGGTGTCTTTCCAAAGCCCACAACTTTAAGTTCTAGAAAAGGACTCTGCCAGGAGGGATGATTTTTTGCATATCCGATGGAGCAGGAGCTGGTCTCAAACCCCTCTTGCTACAAGGCAAAGGGAAGGTAGCACTGGCAGGACAGCGGGCGCTGCATCTGCTTGCATATTGCCGTGGCTGGAAGCCAGTCCGATTAGCTATGCAGAGGAGCTTTTCCTGCGGTGCCGGATCCTGGACTGCCATCGCATCCTGGACTGCCATGGCATCCCGGACTGCCATCGCAGTGCAGAGCTGCTGCTGAGCCTCCTCGCTGCCAGCAGCCCTCGGCTCCAGCCGCGTCCCCGGGCTGGGGGGGTCTTCTCAGCCCCCGGCTTCACCCCAAATGTCCCCCTCCCTCTCTCTGCTATTAAAGCGGGTGGATTTCATTCAAGGCTTGGGGATGCTTCTCTTTTCTTTCTTAGCGCTGTACTTCAACCCGTTTGCAGCTTGGGGGCAGAGCCACACTGGCTGGTGCCGGCAGCGGGGAAAAGCCGCTTTCTGGAAGTTTTCGCAGCTGGGACAGGTTCTGGAGGGGAAATTCCACCCCCTGCCTCGGTTAGACATTTAGTTACCGCGCTCTGATGCAGAAAGGAAAGCATTTTTGCAAAAAAAAAAAAAAAAAAAAAAAAAAAAAAAAAAAAAAAAAATCTTTGTGTGTGAACTCCCGTCTGTATCCATCAGCCTTATTTCCAGGCTCAGCTGGATCTGTGGACTTTATTACTCAAAGCAAGCACATTTTCCCACTCTGCTGAGATAAATTACACATTCTTCCTCGTGCTTGTTTACCTACTGTTATGTTTTTCTTTTCTAGCAGAACGTTTTGAGCTTGCGATAACAGGATCATCCTTTAAGTACTCACATCCAAAAATGTGCTAACCTACTGTTAATATGTTTTACCATCTTAGCAGGGACCTGGAGCACGCACAACACATGCACTGGAGAAAAGCGCTGCCTCGGGACGAGAGGTGAGATTCTGTGTTATGCCTCTAGCCATAACTCTGGGAACAGATAGCAGGTTTAAGCTGGTTTTGTGCCCTTCTAATCCTGAGCTGCTCTGCAGGCTGGAGTGGGACCCTAGTGTTTAGTCAGTGGGCTCTAACTACCATGTGGACTCAGCTCTTCCCTGAATCTCGCAAATGCTATTGCGAGAGGCAACAGCCTCTCCGAGATCCACCTTCTAGTGCTGCCCAGCTCCTGACAAGTGTTTGGAAGGGAAATCACTGGAGGGAACCTTTGACAAGCTGCGTAATGAAATGCCTCCGCCAAATGGATGTAAAAACTACTTCACACTGCCCTGCACTGAGGAGCTCGTTCTAATCGACAGGATTTTTAATTTAATGGCTACACACACTGACTTCTGTCTAGGACATCTCCTTTTGTGCAGTCAATGCTCTTGAAAATGCACTGATCATCAGGCACTTGAACAATCTGATGTGGCACAGAAGAAGAGAGCCCCAGGGATGCTCTGGGTGCTGGTGGGACCTCATGAAGTTTGAGCATCCTGCCGATTGCACGTGGTTTATAAAGCCTGCCTTGCATCTACGCAAGTCTTGTACATTTAACAGGCAACAGGAGAGCTTCTGTCTGCAACACGCTCCCGTTTCTTTGGCAAAAAAGAGAAGAATCCTAGCAGTTCCTATTGCATGTGACTACAGGAATTCAGTGTCGGGAAAAAAGTACCAGCTGGTTTTCTGGCTGTGCGTGATGACATGATGTGTGTGCACACTGCCAGTTCTCTTACACGTACACACCCACACCGCTGCCTCCTTCTAGAGGCCACCTGTCAGAAACACATCTCAACATCTAATACCTGTGCGACTCTCTAGAGTGTATAAACACTAATCAGCAGGGAAAAGGTACATGTTTTCCTGTACCAAAGAAGGAACGCTTGGACAGAGAGCAACATACAGACCACGTGACGCAGTGGAAACACGAGGACAGGCTCTTGGTCTCTGGGTCCTCTCATCAGAGCTTTACATCAACCATTGATAATAGCTGTAGATTGCAGAGAAAAAAATGTAGGCAATTCTATACTGCATCGTACAGAAATGGAGTAACAGAGCTCAACAAACTACCAATTTTATGTGTACCCTGTAGTCAAACAGCAATTTATTGACTCATTTCTAAAATGTCACATGGTGTAAGGGATGTATATTTTGGAAGGAGATGTCTCATCTAGAAATGACTCGAGCATATTCTTAAGTTTATGCACAGTGAAGAAGTTTAAACAAGTCCTGTTTTGTTCCGCTGCCGTGAAGAAGTGAAGCGTGCACACAAAGGTCTGTGCAGGGCTGGGGCCGAAGGCTGCCCTGCCCTTGCACACGGGGACTGGGCTGAATAACCAGCGGGACCGCTCCTGTCCCAGGCACCCAGCACGAGTATAAAACTTTTGTGGGATCAGACTCGTGGTGCAGCCTGCTTCGTAGCTTGTTTCAATGGAAAGATTGCTGCTCCTCAAGACAGAGCTTTTGCAGCGTGCAAACTGACACACCTCTCATTTAAGCAAGCGCATATATTTAGGTATGTGGCTCATCCAAAAATAAAGATTTACACAAAATCTAGACAGCTCAAAATCTGCTTGTCAGCTGTGGAGAAATAAAATCCATTAAGTAATTTTACAAAAGGGGAAGTCGTCTACTGTTATGAACTAGAAACTGCACTTCCTGTTGAATATGCAGGGATGTATGCATGAATTACAGCGTTATGGTATAGACACAAACAAGAAAACTCAGGGAAATTCCAGCAATATTTGGCAAAACTGGAAGCCTGTCAGTGGGAAGGGTATGTGCATTTGGACTGAAATGAAGCAGAGAAACTGCGATACAACAAAAACCTTCTGATGAGAAAGGCGAACCTCAAACCCCAGCGATGTTGATGAAGTAATTTGAGCAGGTACAATGCATGAGCTTATCAAAAGGGCAGAAGGATGCATAGATGTGTTTAACAAGAATAAACCTACCTAGAGAATCTGAAAGAGAAAATATATGGCCAGCTCAGCTACACATTCAAAACTGTCTTCAAAAAATTGATTTTTATGTGAGAAAAATGCAAATTCTGTTACTGAGCAAGTTACTTATACGGGAAGCATTTCTAATACAGCGGTTCAGCACCATGTAGGGCCCACCTGTGAACACAACACGGGTCGTTTAGTCATGCAAGTAGCTGCCTTTTTGATCAGACAATTTATATCCGAATTTCAGGATTTAACCCACCTGAAACCAGAAAGAAGCACATGAAGAACTCAGTACTGAGGAGGGACGAATTCATTTGACTTCCCATGGTGAAAGTCGAGGCAACTCATAGAATCAAACCCTACAAAAACTGCAGAAAAGGGCTGCACAGAAATTTGATTCCAGCCTGCTAGAAAATAATATAAATACAAAATAAATGAAAAGGATTAGAAAGCTAAATGCAGACTTTAGCATATTTACACAGCTACCCAACTATGAAAATAAATATGAGACGGAGCTTTCGTTCTCTACACTTACGTTTTGTTTTAATAAACATGTTTCTAATAAATTGTCAGAGCTCTTAAAAAGAGAGGTTTGAGACATTAGTATGCGGCAGTCCCTTACAGCATATCAGAGATACAGAAACGTTACATTATTTATCACAGCAATCAATATTACACTAAAAAGAAAAAAAACCCAACCAGACAGTAGACATGAAGTCCATGCCATCGGTGTACATTTGTTTCTCATTTTACATGTAGATTGATCTTATTTAGGAGAGGGTTTAGTGGATTTATAAGCATATTTCACCTAACAAAAATGCAGCATAACATAGCTTAGCTGTATCTTATTTTTCAATATGAAATAGTTTTACAAATAAATAGAAAAGGCGAATGCCTGTTTTAAATGTTTTACGAATACAATGACAAAACATGAAATCTTTTGCAATAGAACCTCTATTATCAGCCCTTTGTCACAGAGAAGTGCAGATACGCAGAGACCATTCAGAAAACTACTCTGGAGTTAAATTCTTCATTGAGGAAAAATCTGAATTGTAATCTCAAAGTATTTCTTTTTATTCTGTCCTCACAGGAGGAAAGTGATTTTCATTCTACGTATTTTTCAGCTGACTGCTTTAAAGCAAAGACAGTTTAGCAGCAAGTGACAGGTAATCCACAGGTACATGAAAAATCCAAAGTGTGCAGCAGACAAATGAAGACAGATCTTTGAGGAGCTCCCCTCCTGCACAGATCTACCAAAGCTGTGGCTGTAGGAGCATTCACAGAAAAAGTTAGCAGCCTCCGCAGGGTCACAAGAATTTGTAGCTAACGATTCAAGTATTTTCTCTTAAATATTCCTTTGCATTTTTCATTTCTTTTTAAGATGATCTGATCTCTCTGAACACTTTCTTCCAAAAGTTTAAAATACGATGTCTGAGAGACTCCAAACCCGGCTATAAAACATGGACACCGATTTCATGCTGCTGTTCTGCAAGTTTAGTCCAAGACCTCCTTAAGACTTTCAACTATTCCTAGAGTTTTAAGACATAAATTAGATTTTATTAATCTGACAGGAATCTCTCCATACAGCCATCGATGTGCATCTTTGGATAGTTTGTTTTGAAAAGACAATCTTCTGTTTCACAAAGATACAGCTGCCTTCTTGTTTCTGATTTTCGTTTCTTTTCTTTTACGCATCCGGATAGTTCAGCCCAATTCACTGCGCTTTCCTCAGCACGAAAAAGATCAGACAATAGTTCTGATTCTTGGAGGAAACAGAAGTGCAGGAGAGCGTCCAAGGCAACCCTTGAACGCAGTGGTTAGAGTATGAATGAATCAGTAACCAAGAAAAGAGAGAAGAGAATTATTTGCAGAAGAAAAGTGCAACGAAGGAAACAGGAACATCTCAGTGTGTACATCATTCCATGACAGGAAAAAAATTCCAAATTCCTGCATATGCAGTATAAGCACAGAATGAGCTATATAATTTCACACCAAATTCTGAAAATTATTATTATTTTTTTAAATCTCTCTATAGGGATTGCACCTCTCTTAGTCTTCGTAACAGTCCTCCTAACCTGGAACAAACCCTTCCCACAGCAAGTGATGTGTTTTACAAGCACCACCTTACAATCTATAAATCACGTGCGTTTGAAACAGCCGCCAACACCATGCAGAACTCCCCGCCTCGCTAACAGGGCAGGCGGGTGCTTTAGCTAGACAACACCCTTTCAAGTAGTAAGAAATGTTCCAGCACTCTTTTCCTCGACCATTACTTTTTTTAGCAACCGATGTATTTGCAGATCCCAAGACTCCCTTCCCAGATACACAAAAATCCAAGTCAAAGGTCAGCAGGAGGATGTAAAAATACCATTTAATCTTATCTGTGCAACACTTCATGTAGACTTATTTCACCATCTTCAGGCTCTGTTTGTTGAAAGACTAATTTATTTCTGAACTCTCAAAAAGGAGATAATCAGTTTGCAGCATGTGCTAAGTAAAAGCTGCTGCACTTACACATTACTTTATTCATATACAAGATTTTAATAACACTTATGACAATTTTTTGTATTAAATAAAAATAAAATCAACAAAAACCATATGATTCTTATATTAAGAAGAAAGTTTTCTAGTACTGTGCCACGTTTAGCACTTATTTGCTAAGAGTTTTTAAAAGTTTTGTATTACAGAGTTATCCGCGGGGTTTGGGAGTGTTTTCTCTCCTGTTGTGCGTGTTTGAGTGACCGGGATACTTCTGTGTTTTTCCTTCCTGCGTCACTTCACTATTCCACTTCTGCAGGAGCATCGATAACAAATTTACACGCTCCTGCTAAATGATTGACTTCAGTGTTGAGCATTTTGCTCTTTTTTAGCGTACACCACTCAGGACCTCAGAAAGGTACTCTGCCTAATCAGGAGAAAATTTAAATTTCGCATGTTACCGCGTCCTCCATTACACAAAACCTCTCTGCAGCTCCAAACCAGCAGTCAGTAAACTCGGTACCCACCCCAGACACTACGATATAAAAGTTTGCAAAGAACAACCCGGCCGAGCATTTCCACTGATAATGAAGAAACAAATCGCAGTTTCAGGAACAAATAATAACCAGCCTCTGAAGTAGGTCTGCCTGCGAGAGCCCTCCCGTCTTGCTCCGGGAGCGCTTTGATATGGTGGTGGCTTTGTTTTAGGCCTCACACGCACACGCATGCACGCGGGGAGGGAAGTAGGGAAGCTCGGCACAACTCGCCCTTCAAACCTGAAAGAACTTGGCTGCAGAATTTTGAAAAAGAAATTAAACAGTAGTAAATACAGGCGGGACAAAAGCCCTTTTCTCGTTGTGTAACGAACGTAATACTGATAGATTACTCCCTGGTTTCCATGGGGACCTTTTTGTTCTAACTTCAGATACCGATGATTAGGGTTAAATGAGGCACCTCATATTTTTTCACCAAACTGAACGGAGCAGCTGGGGGGGTGTGGGGGAAGCAGGGCAAAATGTTCATTATCGATTGATTTTATTTTATTTTTTAAAAAAGATGATTACATCTAATCCTTGAGGAACGGCAGCGGCTGCTGGCAGGGCACAATTAGCACATTTTTAGCATTCCTGTGAGGGCTGCCCGCCAAGGCAGGCCAACCGTGCTCCCCCAGCCCGGGCCATGGGTCCCCAACGCTGCCCGGCCTCCGGCGAGACCCCTGGGTGCACGTCGGGGGAGGGGGCTCTGGTGTCGTGAGACCCCTCGGGTTTACCTCGGGAGGGTTCAGGCATAGTGAGACCCCTCGGGGTGCACCTCGGTGGGGTTCAGGTGTAGGAAGGACACGGAGGGTGGAAGGGGGGGAGCCACCAGCAGCGGAGTAGCACCGCGGGCTGGGCCTGCTGCCGCGTAGGCCAAGCTAGGCCGGGCCAGGCCCACTGCCACATCGTTTCGGGGATTTTTCACCCCAAAACGGCTGCAAGTTTCGACCCAGCGCCGCGCTGGGGGTCCTGAGTGACTGTGGTCACGCGTGGCTGTGGGAGGCTGCATGGTCGCTGTTGTGGTTTCCACGAGAAGGGCGCAGAGTGCCGGCGCGGGCCCCCGCCACGCCTGGGCCCCCTCAGGGTGCGCGGAGAGCCGCTGCCGGCCCGCAGCACCCACGCTCCCTGCGCCGCTTCCCCACTCGCGGTACCAGGCGTGGGGCGGCCGCGACGGCCCCCAAAAGTCCCCGCTCTTCTTCGACCCCAAAGCTCGCCGGCCGGCCAAGCGGCCGGCCCGCGCCCCGCCGCCGTCCCCGGCCATGCCGCGGGGCGCTGCCCGTCCCAGTCTCTTCCCGAGGTCTCTGGCCATCGCCATCCTCCCCAGGCGGGAGGAAGAGGAGGCCGGGGCGTCGGTGGCTGCCATTGGCCGGGGAGCCGCGGCTGCAGCTGCAGGACACAATTAATTATGCTAATGGCGTGGGGAGCGGATGTACTTTTTTCCCCCCCTTTATTCCTCTCTCTTTTTTTGGCTGGTCGGTGCGGGAAGGAGACGCCCTGGGCTGGGATCACATGATATTGTCTTCGCGCCACTTTCGTAAAACCCTTTTTATTCCAGGGCTTTGCTCGGGCTCAAAGGTAACGTGTTTATCTTTCCATTTTCTCGCCCTTTCCTTCGCGCTTCTTTTTTGTTTTTCTTCCTAAAAGCCGGCGCGAGCCCGAGGGTGCTCCCCGCGTTTGCACGCTTTTTATTATTATATTATTTATTTCTTTTCCCTTTTATTTTCGCTTTTTCGCCCCCCCCGCCCCTTGCGCGGCTCCCGCAACCCGCCCGGCTGCGCCGCAATCTCTGCCCGGCGGCACGGATTGCCCGGAGCGGGGGGATGCGCAGCCGGGCGGGCAGCCCCCGTCCCGCGGTGTGGGGGGGACGGCGGGCGGCAGCGCCTTGCCGGGGCGCGGGCGGCCGCCACCCACCTGTAGGAGTGCGCGGGGCTCGCCCTGCCTCCCGCGTGGGCCCGCGGCTCCCACGCTACGGCCCCCCACGCCGCGCTCCGCTCCGCGCCCGGCCCCCCCTTCACCGGGGCCGCCCGCAGCGGCCGGTGCCCCCCCCCCGCGCCCATGGCCGGCGTCTCCCGCGGCACCAACAATAGACGGGGCCGTGGCGGGAGGCCGAAACTTGGGGCTCCCTGGCCGGCCGCTGTGGTGCGGCGGGTCGGAGGGGGAAAGGGGGAACTCCGTGTGTTGCCCCCCCACATACCCCCGTTACACCTCTCTCGCGCCCAGCGTTTGGGGGGGGGGGGGGGGGGCGCGCGCCGCCCCCGCGTGGCCGGCGCGTGGGGGGAGGGGGCGCGCGCGGTGAGCACATGGCGGCGAGGGGGCGGTAGGGCGCATGCGCGGCGCGCGTGGTGCGCTGGGGCTTGTAGTATGGGCCCGGCCGGGAGGCGGTGCGCGGCGGGCGGCTGAGTGCGCGCGCGCTCGCTGGCTGGCGCGCGGAGGGGGCGGGCGGGAGCCGGACCACGCGCTCGGCAGAGCCGCCGTCGGGGCGCTGCGCTCCGCGCGCGCCGGGCCGCCCCCGCCGGCGCTCAGGCAAGACTGGGGGCGATGGCGGGGGTCGGGTGGGGGGGGGGGAGGACGAGAGGGGCTCGGGCGGCGGGGGTGTGGGGTGTGGGGCGGGACCGGCGGCGGCGGGAGGCAGCCGGGCTGCCCCCGTCGGACCGGGACAAAGGGGCCGCCCGCGGCCGTGCGGAGCCGCCCTCGTCTCAGCTTAGCGCCGGGCTCGCTGCTCCCTCTCCCGGGGGGCGCGGGGTGGGCCCGGGCCTCTCCTGGCGGCGGGGCAGGGGTGGGGCGGGAGGGCAGCTTGGCGCGTTTTTGGGTCTTTGAATGGAGGACTGCATTTCCCACCGTGCTTTGTTCCGGCGCTTTAATCGCCGCCGCGGCGGCGCGCGTCCCCCGGACGGGGCGGGCAGCACGTGGCGGGGCGCCCCCACACACCCTCCCGGGGGCGCGGCCGCGTGCGCGGCCGGAGCGAGCCCGCGCGGAAAGCGCCGGTGCTCCGCGCCGGCCGGTGCCTGCGGGGATGCTCCGCTTGTACCCCCGGGGCGGGCGCGCCGTGCACGTGGCGAGCGCGGCCGAGTAATCCCCCTGCCCGCCCACCCCCCCCCACCCCGAGCAGATGGTCAATGCGGGGGAGATAACGGCGGGCTGCGCCGCCTCGGGGGGAGATAATGCCCCGCCGGGGGTGGGGGCCCTGCCCAGCGGAGTCCCCCCGCCATGAACACCCGGAGCGGCTCAACTTCTGCAGCAGCCGCTTGGGGTGTGCGGGAAGGGGGGGCGGCCCCGCTGCCCTCGGGCATCCCCGGCAGAAGCCTTCCCAGCTCCGCGGGATCCTAACGCCGGATCTTGACAGCGTGGCTCCGGAGGGAAATTTGAATTTGATAATATATACATTTTCTCCTCCTCTGCCTCGAGGAGGATCTGTCGCTTTTTGTGCCATTCCGCACCTAACAGCATCCTCTGAAGTACAGATTCTGCAGAATCTGGTGTGCAGGGTTGCGGGATCGTGTGTCAGAACTTTTCTTCTGCTACTGGCAGGGGGGAAAATGTTGTGGTGGTTGGGTGATGCAAGTCAGTCGGTAAACCTCTGGGAGAAAGGTCAAGTAAAATGTCTCCTGTGCTGGAGTAATGCACCAAACCCAGGAGAGCAGGAAACTGGGGGGGTTTTGATACCTTTATGGTGCTTTTTAACTGCCGTTAAAATCTGGAGGAAGCCATTTCCACCTTAATTTAAGTGAAAGTTAGATGCAAACTCTTCCTTGTTTGGTGTGCTCTGTTAAACTGCCTTTCCAAAACTCTGAACCCATTTCTGCCTCTGTACTTTAATAGAAAACCTCTGCAAGATCGAGTAGCAAATCCATATCTGTGTTACACAACATTAATATTGGTCTTCTCTCTTGGCAGGTACTGTTGGCTCCTGTGCTTCAGTCAAGACGCTCCTGCGATGCTTCAGCCGTGCTGAAACAAGAAGACCTTTTAAGTAGAAGAGTTTCTGTCTGGTGATGGGCCTTGAGTTGTGCAAAAGTGCTTACAGTGCAGGTAGAGTTTAAGATCTACTGCAGTATAAGCACTTCTGGCATTACTGTGGCGATTCAGTGGCGGTAGCAGGGCACGGACGTAACCAGGATGGTTCTGCTGCCTTAGAGCTGCGTTACTAATGGTTCTTGTGTTAAGGTGCATCTAGTGCAGTTAGTGAAGTAGCGTAGAATCTACTGCCCTAAATGCTCCTTCTGGCACAAGCTGCTGCCTGCACATCCAGAAAAGCTGCGTCCATCTGCCTTCAGCTCAGCGATGATAATTTTCGTGAAAGCGTTTGTTCACTGAAGGCAGTTGCTCAGGAAGTAGTTTTGTCCTAGCAGTATCAAAGTGCTCATAGTGCAGGTAGCTTTGAATTGGACCTACTGTAATGTGGGCACTTACAGTACTGCTAGATAAAGCGCATCCTAGCTAGGGGCAGTGTCTGGAGAAGATGGTGCTGATCACAGTCAGTTTTGCAGGTTTGCATCTCAGCTTATTACAATTGCTGTGCAAATCCATGCAAAACTGACTGTGGTGGTGGAGAATCTGTGGTGAATAATGGGGCATGACGCTTTCCCCCCTCTTTTTCCGTGGAAGTTGTGAAGATGCCGTGCGCTGGTTTCTCCATGGGTGGGGATTTGTTGCATTACTTGTAGCTATATGTAGAGTATTGCACTTGTCCCGGCCTGTGGAGGAAAGGAGGACTTGTCTTCAGGCTGCACTGCCCCAAATTTGCCAGCACGGTAAGCTTTGTTTTGCTGTTGTCGGGTGGATCACGATGCAATTTTGATTAGTTTAGTAGGAGAAAAATTGCACGGTATCCATCTGTAAACCGCAAGACCTTCATCACTGACAACGTAGCTTTTGTCAGTAGTCGAGTCTCACAGCAGGGTCTGTAGTGATGTGTGTAATGGCTGGTGACTCCGCAGCTTGAAGGGATGGAGAGGAAGAACACTTCTCCAGATCCGAAGGTTTGTCTACCATTTAAAAAGACTGAAGAGCCCAAACAAACGAACAAAAACCAAACCCCTGGAGCAGTTGCAGTGGTCCAGGGAAGGACATTTGGGGAGTTTGTTTCTGTAATAATGTATAAATGACTGGTGGACATAGCAATAAAGAGATTTTAAAATCAAGCTTGTGTTTAATAACGTATCTCACTAAAATGTGGTTGCAGTAGACAAATAAGAAAAATATGGGAGAGCCTTTTTTGCTGGCTTCTGGGTTACAGCTTTTTCCTGCCTCTTCCAGCAACCTCCCTCTCCTCTGTTTTGAAGAAAGTGGCTCTGCTACAAACCTCTTGTTGCTGCTGCTTCAGGGAGGCTCTCCCAGGGCAGGAGAAAGATGTCCTCAAGTGATAATGTTCAACGCTTGCCCTTAAGCAGTAGTCCCACACACTCTTTTTTTTTTTTTTCCTCTTTGACTTGCTGAGCCTTGAAGTTGGGAGCAGAGCTGCGGCTTGTCATGAACTGCTTCCCCTAGGAGTGGGGAGATCTTGGTTTGTCCCAGCTTAAGAGGCTGGCAAAATGGTGTGACCTGTGGGAGCAGGGGCTGGAGCTGAGGCTCTGCTGCCTGAACTGAACATAGCAGCCTGAAATTCTGTGCTCCACTGTGGCGTGTTGCTGCTGGGAGAGTGCTGACCCAGCGAGCAGTGGGGGCTGGATGCTGTTGGGCAAAGGAGGGAGCTGAACCTGAGCTGTTTGATGAGGGTGTGCAAGTGACAGTGTACATGGGGAGGGTTGTGTTGCTGCAACTGCTGCTGCATTGCTGTAGTGTGTAAAAATGGTTGTTGGGGTATTTTGGGTGGTCAGTCTGCTAAGGGGAACCTCTGAGTGTCTTGGGAAGAAGGTTGCTTGAACGCTCAGGCTTCAGCTGGGATTTGTGCTAGTCTGCTCTCAAACCTGCATGGTTATGTACATGTTACGTGGCAGAGCTGTTTCAAGGCTTGCTTCAGACCCGCAGCTTGCAGTCACTGCAGTTGCCTCTGTGCAAATGGTTGTGGTCTGGTTAAGTGGGCAGCACCAGCGACTTTACAACACCCTCCTTCCCCTGGCTAAAATATTTTGTGATCTAAAAAGATCGTTTTGCTGGTCTGGGTTACAGTGGTCAACGCAGCTGCGCTTGGTACCATGGTGTGTCGATGCAATCCTCTCCCTGACATCCCATGCCCAGACCTGCTCCAGGGGGTGCTTGTGCACATCAGGCAAGAAAATGCCAAGCAGAGCAGTCCTTGCTTAGCCCAAGTGTGACCACAAGAGCTCCTCCAAGGGCCTCCCTGCAGCTGGTGGCTCTGGATGATTTCCTACGCCAGAACCTAATCTGAGGCTGAGTTGTAATCTTCCTTGTGCTTTGAAGAGCTGTAATCTGGACTTCAAATCCCTGCGCAAACAAAAGGCAAAGATGTTCCCAAGTGTAGAGCCCTTCTGGCTGTACCACTTGTTGGTAGTGAGCAAAAATGGTTTGGAGTACGTGCTAATTGTGATTTACTGTGGTGTATCGTACCCTGACCGACTGGAAGGTGTCCCTCTGTTCAACAAAACCCAAGTTTGCTGCTGTGTTAACGTGCTCTTGGGGGATGCTCCAAGCCTGGCTCTGGAGCTGTACCCAGCTCTTGCACAGGGTTTTATGGGTGGTTTTGGGGTGAACCAAGATGGGGCAGGTGCTGGGTGGGGGAAGGATTTGGTGTCGCTGGTGGCTGTGCTTAGCACGGCCAGTGTTTGGTGCAAGGTGCTGGTGTGGTTATCCCACGACATCTCGCTACTGAGGGCTTCTGAGCACCGTGGTAGGGCCAGAGCTTGAGATGGGCACCCAAAGTCCATCCCTTCTGGGCTGAGCTGTTCGCAGGTGACAGATAGCTTCAGCACTGAACGGACTGTGTGTGTTGAGTTATCTGGGTGAGGGGGATTGTTGCTGTTGTCTGATCCCACGAGTGAAAGTTATCTATTAACGACGTAGGTGTTTGCTGTTCTGGTGAGTATCTACACAATCTGTTCCAAGCAACAAGCCCATGGTTTGCAGTTTGAGTGGTTTGCGTGGAATTTACTGCCTTTGTTCAAAGCACTGAAATTTGGAAGCAAGCTGAATGTTCCTGCAGTGTAAACCGGCTCAGGAAGAAGCAGGATCCTCCAGTCCCTTGGGACCAGCTTCTGTGAACAGTTGCCCTCCGTGTGCTTCCTACACGTGTGATAAGTTGGTTTTATTGTCAGGCGCTGGTATTCGAGTGCCGTGAGGCGGGTGGTCCCTCTCCAGGCTGTTTTTCTCCAGGGTGCTGGTGAAATGGCGAGGAAAGGCTAACTCACAGGGTATCAGCACTGCGGGATTTGGAAGTCAAACATCCTGTTACCACCTTAGTGCACCTCTAAGGCTGATGAGCAGGAGCATGGTGTGATCAGAGGCTGCAGAGGCTTCATGTGCTGGCAAAGTGTACTGGCCCTGAGCTCATTCACTGTGCCTCTCCCACCGAGGCGTCTGTCTCGCCTGTGAGCTCTGCCCTCCTTTCCTCTCGAACACCTGAGGATAAACTACTGGCTTGCACAGACTGCAAAACTCCTTTCTGAGTAGGTCACCCTGGCCCACCCAGCCTTGCAGCTGGGTCAGCCCTGCAGCCTGTCTTACACTGCCCTGATCCCTGTGCCATGACTTATTTTTTAGAAGATTTAAAAATGCTGAGCCTGACTTTTGAAGTAACAAATGATGTGCCTTTATGCTAGCAGCACTGTGCAGAATTGCTTCCTCTTCGGCCCAGAATATCACTGTGGGAAATTTTTCAGGAGATACCCGTGCTTTCTGAGGTTTTGGATACCCTGTATAATCAGGTGGAGCCCCAGGAGGACAAAAATAGCTCAAAAAAACCCCCACAAACCGACCCAACCCCAAAGCAAAGCAGCCCAAGAATGGTGGGTTTGGGTACTGTGGATGTCTGAACTCTGAAGGTGGTGCAGAGCTCTGCTGCGGGGTGTCTGCCTGCACAGCCGGGCTGTGTTTCGGGAGCTGTGGAGTTTGTCTCCAGCTCCCTGCGAGGGGGGAATCCTCGGGATTTTGGGCTTTTCTGATGCATCTTTTGACTTGCCCTGACCCTGCCTTCAGAGGAGGTGAAACCAGGGGCTTCCCCCATCTGTCTGGGCATCCTCCCTGCAGCCCCTTCTCCTGTGGGAAGCACCCGGGGGTGCAAGGATGGGTGTTCAGACGCTGTGTTACCGCTTTGCTACAGAAAGGAGGGAAGGGGTGAAATCTCCCTGGCTGCACACACGCTGCTGCTGTCGCTGTGGTGGTGCAGGGGTTGCTGTGCTGCTTTTGAAACAAGAAGGTGTTCTGGTTTTTTTTTTTTTTATCCATGAGGAGTGTTGCGTTCATGTGGCTGCTGGACATCGGTGCTTAGGGGCTGAGGCTGTTCCAGGAGCTGTTGCAGTGGCTGCTGCTGGGAGTGGGATGTCAGAAAGGAGTCGGCAATGGTAATCTTTTACTGGAAGTAAATAGGTAGGAACACGCGCGGACGAGAGGGTTTCTTGTGGAAAGAGACAGCTCTTGTTCTGGAAACTTCAGATGGCTTCTAACATTGGAATGCCTCTGCTGTTTTCATAGAGTGGGAATATTTCATATTATTAAAGTCTCCTTCCTGCCACACAACACTTTCTGTTATTCAATATGTGTGGGGTTAGTCCCAGCTGTAATCAGCGTTTATCCTACGGATACAGTGGGTACTTTCCTTTTCTCTTAAAGGAAACGTGTTAAAATCATTATTAATGCTTCTGAAGTATCATTTCTTTCAAAACTATCATTTTAAGTATCTTCTGCTGTTGATGGTCCTTAGGGTGTTTTTTTGGTAGCACGTTCATGTCTGAATCAGAGCACTAAGCCCAAGCCCAGGTAAGCGTTTCCAACTGGTGTGTCGTTCGCAGCGCACAGCCTGTGTGCTCGCTGCCCTTCACCTCTGGTTGCTCCCAAGTTACTTGTCCCCATAAAATCTGGGTTTCATTTCCATATGTTATTAGGTTTAAATCAGAGCTGACAGAGAGGTGTTAAGTGTTTCTAATTCTTAATAATTTAATGATTTCTTAATTTGGTCACTGAACCAAGTGTTGTCCAGATCCAAACCAGCTCTCAAGCTGGACCCGCTGGCTGAGAAAGTGATTACGTGTTGCATCCCTCCTTGGTCTCCTCCCTGGCTGCTTTTCTGTCCCATATCAAATTCCCTGCGATGATACACCAGAATAAAACGCCTCATTGTCTGACTTTTTACATCTATCTCTTGGTTGAAGTTACTCCTGCAGTTGGTACGCTGGCTGCTGCAGCTGGCTGCGAAGTCACTGGCTGTTTGGCTAACGATCTTCCCCGCTGGAAGTGTTGCTTCTAAAGGTTATGTTTCATTTGCCAAAGGATTTTATGAAATGTAAGGAATTGCAGCACTGAACCAAAGGAGAAATCAGTAATGCTGTTTTTACGTATTATGTGTATATATGTACGTGTATATATAAAAATCATATAGAAGAGGAAATCACCATTTTGGTACTCTGGAGATACAGACCTGGAGTAAGGGGATTTTTTTTTTTTTTTTTTAAATAGAAATGGGCTCTTTGGGGCAAGGTGCCGTTTTCATGCTGTTCTCTGCTGACGGAGGCACCAAACCCAGTGTCTGGGTAGGTACCCTGCAGCAACAGCGAATGGCTGGCAGGACAGATTGAAAGCTTGAAAGTAACAAATCTCTTGGGACTTCAAAGGCCCCACTTTGTCACCAGCCTGCCTGCCTGCTCGCAGCTTCATTGCAGCAAGGAAAAGAAAATTAAGACCTTCCTGCCCTAAAACCAAAGCCCCCTTCCCTCCAAAGCTGCACCACTCCTCCAGCAAAGCCCAGAGCTCTCGTTCCTTCCTGTACCCAGCAGCAGTGCAGGTGCTCGTTAGTGCTTTAGCAAACACAATTTTTTGAAGTAGCACTGGGTCTCGGGATGTCCACTCATAATAATTTCTAGTGGTCTTAGATGGGAGCTTAAATCCCTGAAAGTGGTTTGAAAATCCCAGCCCATATTGCTGTGTTGAGGTTAGCTGTGGTGGTGATGAGCTTCCAGCTGTGAACTGATGCTGTCTGTGGCTGAGTTTTCAGCTTTTCCAGCAGGGATGTGGAAGGAATCGGGGACTGATGGGGGAAGTGCCGTCCCAGGAGACGGGAGGTTTATCCTGCCGGTGCTCCCTGGACACCGCTGTCCCTCTGGGCGGCTGCAGGGCTGGCCGACATGGCTTCTCTCTTTCTTTATTCTGTGCCTCTTCTTTTTTATTAGTAAAAAGGGTCCTTTGTATTGACAGAAGTTTTCAGGTTTGGCTGATGAAAAACACGGATTTGCATTGATATGCTATAAAAAGGTTACAGAAAGATGGGAAAATAATTTAGTCTTTGCTCTTTCTTCCAGCTTACACAACTCCCCAAATCCTGTTTTGCTCAAGGAAGGAACAACTTCTACCAGAACAATTTATGATGATGATGAAAACCTTATAAATCAGCCCTATAGCTGAAGAATGCTGCATCTGAGACTTATCCTTCAGTCCAGAAGCAGTGTATGACAGAGCTGAATTGATTGATTAAAAATGTTTTAGTTCTCTGTATCATGATACAGTACAGAAAGGAGTGTGAGATGGCTACTCACCCTCTCTTTTGGGTGGACTTCATGGTAAGCGCTTTAGCTGCAGTAAAAGCTGTGATTACTTTTGTTAGTGGAAAATTTAATTTCTTCAGGAGTTAAGACTGTATCAGCAGTGTGGTTCTTCCACCAGCAACCCTGTGTGCGAGCAGCGGTCATGGGAAGGAGCATTTGCCATTGCCACCTACCTGTGCAAATTTCTTAGTGCAGTAAATGTAGGAAAATACAGTTGCATTAACTCCGATCGTTGCATTGCCACAGCTCTGCTGATGGGCTGTTCCTGAGGCGGCAGTGCGGTAAACAGACCTGCTCAGAATTATTCTTATATGCCAAGCATCTCTTACCCAGTTATGCCTCACTCTCCAATTAAAACATGGGCCTGGCTTGTTTTAGGAGGTGATGACAAGCAGATAAAATGGAATTAGAGCCTCTGCTCGAGTGCGGGCAGGGCTGCAGTGCTGCCTTTAATAGTTTCTCACTCGGGCAGTTTGTGTTGCAGTGCTGATGCTCCAGCTGCTGGAAGGTTGTTTGGGGGAGATGGGGATTAGCAGGACTCTGAACTTCTTGGATGTGGACTTAGACCCATGTGAGCATCTTGCTCTATGGATTTGAACCTGCTCCTGCCGCTGCTGAGTCCGAGGTGCCCATGGAAAGCATTGCCCGTCGGATCGGACTTGCTGCTGCGAGAAACCAGCGTAGAAAGCAGGTGTTAGGGTGAAACTCTACTGCTGCTGCTTTTTCAAGCTGTACAAAATACAGGAGCGCCATCTAGACTAACGCCATTTATTGCACTACCCCCCTAATTTTCTAAGGGGCTGTCACAAGTCTGCGTCTCGGTGAAGGCTTCGAAGCTGTATGGGTGAGATGGGGACGAGTTGTTGGTGCCCAGTTGTGCCTACTGCAATCGAGGAGCTTTGCAAACAGGAGCATTAACTGAAGGGGGGTTGGAATAAGTGGGAAGACACCTCCCCTGTGGCTCTGCATCAGCCTGTGGTGCTCGGCTGGGCACCAGCCTGTCCCCTAGCATGGCTCGGAGTGGCAGCGCAAGACCCAAGGGATGCCCCTGTCTTCGTGGGAGCCGGTCTCAGGATTAGAAACTTTGCTCCAGTGTTGGCAGGATTTGCCTTGCTTCAGCTTCCTGCTGTGGGATTCTGTTCAGCTTTTTCCATGCTGTTAAGAAGCTGTTGGCGGTCAGAGCGAGATCCACTTTGTGTCCGGGGTTGCCAGCACTGTGAGTGCACAGCCCGTCGGTGTGACGTGCAGGTACATTTTCTCACTGGGTTTTGGGTTGCTGCAAGCCTCAGGGAGGAGCCGCTGTCATGTGTCCTGTTCCCATGTCAAGGACTCGTTTGAGCTGCGAGCTGCAGCTACGTACCAGTGCTCATGTCGGGGCTGGCTACGGGCCATCTTGCTCCTGGCCCCGCGGCGTTGTCTGCTGCCTGTTGAGTTACTGTCCCAGCTGTCAAAAAGCAGCCGGTGCGCTCTGCTCCTCCATGCAGCCTGGTTTTGCATCACGGCTGTTTTTTCAGCACCGATTTGGAAGATTCATGCACATCACTGATTTAAAAGAAGTGTTGGTTGAGTGGGGAAGATAGGGCTTCCTCGGATCTGTTACTCAGCACGGTTTTATTTATTCTGGATCACGTTGATTCTGGGCAAAGCTTTTATCCCCTGTCACGAAAAGCTGAGTGTTCCAAGAGGCTGCCCAGAAATCCTGACGCGCAACGTGAGCGCGATTGCCTTTCTGGGTCAAGCCTGCACCCTCACGGAAAGTGTTGTCAGAGCTGTTTGAGAAAAACTACTCACTGTTCTGCCCGTAAACCGAACGCAAATGGGACTTTTTGCCGTTGCAGTTGCTGAGACCACCGCGCTCTGCCTCTGCAGAGGGCTGGCTTTGTCTTCACGCAGCCCTACCCCATGCCGGTGCGGTGGGGACCAGCTTGGTGGCGGGTGCTGTGGCCCTGGTGCTGCGCTGGGCACCCATGGGCTCTGCCAGGGCAGTTGCTCGTGGCTATCTGGGCCAGCAAGAGAAGCGGGTGCTGTGCTGGTGGGAAGGGAAACAGGCACAAAAATGAGCGAGGAACAAACAGCTCCGTGTGACAGGCGAGGGACTGAGCTGTGCGATTTTCTCCGAAGGGCTCTTGGCTCCGGCACTTTCACTGGACGGTTTTAGTCCAAAATCTTCAGCCTCCTGGTTTTCCATTCACCACATGAGGGCAGGCTCTTTCTAAATAAAATACAGTGGGGAAACCTCCAGCCCACCCAGCTGATAGAAGCCTCCAGCCCACCCAGCTGATGAAATCTCCAGCCCAAGCCTCTCTGGGGAGGGCTGGGCACCACAGCCCCATCCTGGTTTCGGACCTCACGGTCCAAGGGGGCTGCGGTGGGTGAGGATGAACGCTCCCATAGCTCATATGTGCAAAGTCCACCTGAGCACTGTAATCCCTCTGCCCGAGGGAACTGCCCCAGCGATTGCTGTAACTATCTCGCCGCTTCCTTATTCCTCTGGGCAAACTCCACTTGCTTTAATGGCATTAGCTCCGCATAATAATTGTCTTTTCTCATCGCGCTGCTGCCATGCCAGCTGCAGGGTAGGGGAGTTTCCTCACCCTGGCACCCGCATCCCCCGAGAGCAGGGATGCTCTTGGCAGCATCACGGTGCTGTCACTCAGCCCCATGGGGATTTACCACCGCAGTCTCACCCGACTTCTTGGCTTCTGGCTGCTGTGTAAGTTAGCACAGCTTCCAGTGATGTTAAAGGAGTTTGTCAGATAGTTGTTAATGCTGCCTATGACTCAAATTTATTCCTCTCCTTAACTCTCTTTTTTTTTTTTTTTTTTTGGATGGAAATGTAACAGCAAATGCCCAGTGGGAATATAAGGTTTTAGGAAAAAAGCAATATGGATTTGTCACTGTAGCATATAATACTCATGGTTTTATGACTCATGGACTTAAAACCAAAGCAAGGACACTTGGGGGGATGTCAACAGAGGATGCTGAAGGCTTTGTGATGGGTGCCAGGGGCAGGAGCACAGGGAGTGAGAGTGAGGCAGAGGCTGCCCGGTGAGTGGCTCCAAGGAGAGTCCTCTGAGATGTTCCTTTCCAAACCCCTCTTCAGTTGCACTAACAAAATGCTTTGTTCTTGCAGTCAGATAGCACGAGCGGGCAGCCTGCAGTTTATGGGTCCGAGGAAATCCTCCTGCTTGCACTCCAGCGTTAGAGTAGCAAATATCTGTTGACGTGTTATCAAAGTGTCAGAACAACAAGAAATGAGGATAAAGCCCATGCCCCACAGTGGAGCAATGTGATTGCTGGTGGGGAAAAGCATATGAGATATTATTAATCTTAAAATATCAGAAATGTCATAGTGACCACGATAAAACACAGGTCTCTATCAGATGTCTTGAGAATGGTTCATTCAGGAGATGTGATGAGAAACCTTCTCTATGTGGCTGTCCTGCTTGCCAAGGGCTCCAATAAATCTGTTGCTTTTTGCAGGTTTTTCAAATTTAACTTAAAAAAAAAAACTTTAAAAAGAGGCAGCTGCTGGGGGAAGCGTTCGAGAAGATGTTGGTGTTTGGAGCCCTGGTTGTCCTTTGCTATGGGTGAGCTTGCGCCATCCTGCTCCTGCTGCTAGAAACCTGATTTCTGCCCTCGGGGCTGTGCCCGATGAGCTGCAGGCACTCGGTTTTACATCAACTCCCAGCCTGTCCCAGCCAGCTCCTCCTAGATATGCTTTTTATTTGCTTGCTCTCTCAAATAATTTTTCATGTCCTCCCGTGTGAATCATTTGGGAGGACACCTGGCCCCATTTAAAGGTTTTTATTAGTGTCTTCAATCTGGTTAAGCTATTGCAGCTCTGTGGGAGGAATGTGTCCTCAGCCACAGCTGGATCATGGGCAGAGGATGGGGCAAGCAAACAGTCTGCACTCCTGGCATCCCCTGGCTCCTGCTCATCCTCACTTAATTTGACCTCCTCAAGCCTGGATCTCTCCGTGGTTATGCCAGCGGGACAGCTGACATGAGCCAAGTAAATCCTGGGATTGAGGCTGCTGGAGCCGGGGGGTTGCTGTTGCTGATGGGGAGAGAGCAGGACCGGTGCTGTGCCCTGACCCCTCACAACTTTCTTCTCTCCTTCTGCATTTTTTACAAAAGGATTGTTCTTTTTTCCATCCAGGGTGACATAAATAATCGCTGCTGAACTGCTGGGGTTTTACCAGGATGGAAAGAGGTGGTTTCTTTGGTTGCTTTGTTCTCACTGTTGTGTGTGATGAGTTGAAGGATAGCAGAATAGCAGCCAGAATAGATGGCCGGGCTGGGAGGTGGCCACTCAGCCCCAGTAGGGACAGAAAAGTTATTTATCTTTGAAAGTGATTGTTCTCCTCTGCTATCGCTGTCCCGCGGATTTACAGGAGTAAACGGCTGGCAGGTTGTGACGGAGTTTAAGGGCTAAATTTGGAAAAACAGTCCCTCCGGGAGGGTCACTATGCTGCTAACAAGGGGGAAAGAAAAGTCGATCTTCTGCGGGGTATTATCAGCTGTTGAGATAAAGCCTTGAATCTGTTTTGAGTCACCTCCCAGCATGTCCCTTGGTGGTCCCAGCACCCGGACTGGGACCTGCCAAGCAGTGTGTTACCCTGCAGCTGCTTTGCCACCAATGACTGTTGGCAGGACTAGAGATGGCCAAGGAAATTCCTCACCCTTTTTGGACACTAATGATAGTAATGGGTGAAAATAGCTCTTCAAAGGAAGGCTCCCTCTGCCCCAAATCCTGGCCACTCCATCTCCTAGAAAACATGGAGCACTAATTTGAAAAACTATTATCACAGTGAATAAACTGCTCTGTTAAATATGTAATCATGTACCAGCAGGCACAAAAATGAGCTAGTTGGATAAAAAACCCCCAGAACTGGGGGGTTTTAGCACGTGGCTCACAGTTGGTATCGTACCACTCCCAGAGTTTATGGTATAACAGCAACATTTCCACCGATTTGTGGTACTGATCCTGCGGGCTGCTTTCCTGCTGTTCTTTGATGCCACTGCGTCAGGGTCTCCGATCCGATGCCAAACTCAAATCCAAGGAAATCCAGAGCAAATCTCTTTACAGAGTTGTGTGAGATTGGTAAAAGCGGAGGAAAGCTTCCCGGCCGCTCTATGGGGAAACCTGGCCCTCTGGCAAAATGCGGAGGCTGAATGTCAATGAGAAAATTCCCACCGACTTCAGCTGGGCCAGGGTTTGGGTTTGGGGGGAGGAGGGTTAAAAGCTCAAAGAGCTGAGGCAGAGGTCAGCTCCACCACCCTATTTCCAGCACTGGAGCCCTGAGGACTAACCTCTATTTTTGCAGGGTTTAGCCACATTGAGTCAAGCTATTTTGTTGTGTGTCAGGTCTGCTGCGTGGTCGCCGCAGGAACTGAGGTGCCATCGGATGCTGCATGAGACTGCACAGCTGCTTCCCCCTTCCTGTGGGTTGTAGCCTAACAGGTAACATGCTGGTTTCCCCCCCTCACTTCCCAGCACAATCAAGAACTTGGGTATGGAACAAACCTGTGTTTCCTTTTGCTACTTTGGGAACATTGGTGACCTCTGTGGGTCCCTCTCTGCGGCTCCTTGTGCCTGACACCAGCCTGACTGTGGGCTGAGCTTATCATGCTCGGCCTGATGCCAAGCACCAGGATCTGCTGTGCTGCCTGCAATGCTCTCCTGCAATTCAGTTCACCTTTAAAATAACCGCAATTAAAGTTTAAGACTCATCATTTTTCAGGATCCGACCCTGAGAACACAAAAGGCTTCTCCAGAATGCCATAAAATGTCCAAGGAGACAGACCAGCTGACCTAGGCAATTTTTTTTTTTTTTAAATCTGTGGATGCATGACCATGGGGAGGCGAAAACCAGGACAGTTTCTATATTTCTTGCTTTCCAAACAGGCCAGTATTGCTAACATGCCGCCCCTTTGATGACTGGCTTTAGTGACCATTTTTTAACATCTCCCCATAATGGTTAAATACAGTAACTTCCCTTCAGATCAAAGAATCTATAGTGCTGACGTCCTTGAGTACTTTGGGATTTGGCCTGCGTTCAGACCCATTCATAAACTGCAGCTCAAAACCTCGTTCAGTGCCAAGTCCGTGTTGCTTTGCCTTGTTTTAGCCAAGATGGGTAGAAGTGATTTCCCAAGTTCTGTCAGTGCTGCGTTGCTCGGGTGAGGGGCTGCCCAGATTAGTGCCTCTCGGGGTTGTGGGGGGCATGGGGGAGCCCCGGGAGCCTCTTGGACACAGTCCCACAAACAGGGTGAGCTGCACAGCCTTTCTCGCGGCTGGGACAGAAGGGTTTGGGTGTCTTGCCCAAAGTGCTCTGCTGTTTGCTTTTCTCCCAGGCTGTTTCTGGCTGCCGTACTTGCAGTCTGCCTGTGGCTGTTGGCTTCTTGTTGGTGGCATAGGGAAGCTGTGAATGGCAAAGCTGCTGCTGGCATCCCCCTCTGTCTGCTGAGCTTTGGGAGACTCTAGCTGTCCATCTGCTCTATCAGCTTCTGTGGGGTCTCACTTTGTCTCCACCATCATACCCTCGTGACTTGGGGAGGTGTTTCACTGAGAAGGCGTCGAACCAAGTTCCCAACAGGTTTTAGACGAGGACATCAAGCCTCCTTCCTAATCAGAGGAAGCAAAGGGTGAAATCCTTGAATAAACCTTTGTAAAAGACTTCAGACCTATAATTAAATACCCAGCTAGCCTTGGTTTGTTCTGCTATATCACAGAGGAGCAATTGCAAGTCATAGGGGATGGTCTGAGGTCTCTGTGGTCGTTACAGACTCTTCCTCTGTACAGGCTGCGAGCGATGCATTGACAGACTGTAGCAATCCAGTTGATACAGATATGGCAGCCCCTGAGCTGGCAGCCTGCAGCTATGGGCTCTCCATCCCTGAAATACAGCTGCCCAGAGCAGGGCCTGATCCTGTTGTGCTCCAGCCCAGACAGTTGCTCTCGTTAACATGAAGCTCATCATGGTTTTGTCCAAGCGCATCCCGGTGTGATGTTACGCTACCACATGCTTAAAAGCCGCAAGCGGTGTTAATTTAATCATTATTCTGTGTTTCCACAACAGATGTTGACATTTCAGTGTTGTCCCAGAACTAAATGTCACGTTATTCCCCTTCAAAACTACTATTAGAACGTTCAGGGATTCCATCTGCGGCTAAATTAATTCCCTTTCCAGACATTAGAACCAATACAAGCAGGGTAGTTGGAGGGGTAGGTTTCCTCTGAAATCAGTAATTATGCACTTCGTGGGACCAACTTCTGGATTCTGCTGTTGTTGTGACCTGGAAAACAGGAGCAGCATTCAAAAAAACCCGAGGTAATGGGGGCTGTGAGTGATCCAAACAGGACAGATACACGATAATCTGCAGCAAATCACAGTCCAAGATCCAGTGCAGAAACACTGGCACGGCTTTTAATTTTGCACTTCTCGCTGCTCCCATTGTTTTAATCTCCAGCTATGTCTCTGAAACGACTTTCTGCGCTCTCGGTGGCTACAGAAGCACTTTTCTTTCATTTGAAGGGTCAGGTAAATATCTCCATGCATCACCGAGCCAATATGTGTGCTGTGTGCTCAGCTTTCACTCTTCGATACTGAATGCCACGAACCATCTCGTCAGATGCGAGCTCTTCTTTGCTCTGCTATGGAATACTTTTTCAGAGCTTCTTGCCCTGCTGCCTGGCTGAGGAGTTAATGCTAGTGAGTGATTTAGGGGAGACACAGTGGGGTGGAGGGAGTTTCTTCTCAAACACAGCCCCTGACCTACTCTGACTGTTCAGCCCCTGGCATCACCGTGCTGGTGACAGAGGAGCTATGCTGGGTGGCTTTAGGTGGCACCAGTGATGGCAAAGCTGCCACGCTTCAGGATTTAGGGGACCAAAGATCCAGGTGATGTTAATGCTGTGCTCGCGGGCTTTACCTGCTGTGAGGTGTGCATAGCCCATGATTTGGCAGCCTAAAAGGCAAAGGCAACACTCTTTGTGTCCTGCACCTTTCTGGAGAGAAGCCCTGGGTGCAGAGGGGCAGGAGAAGCGTGGCTGGAGCCACTGGTTTGCAGGACACATGCAGCAGAGGAAGGAAGGTTGCATTTTGGAGCAGGGCAAACCAAGGAAAAGAAGCAGGCAGGCAGACCCTGGGTTCTCCCATCTTGGAACATCTTCAGATTGAATCCAGATGCCTCCAGACCAATACAGATGGGTGAGGGGCAGAGGCAACGGGAGGCGATTTGAAGCTCTGCTGTACAGGAGAACAGATAATCCACCCAGTGCTTCTGATCTTGGTGATTATGAATTAATGTCTTGCCCCAAAGAAGCCACAGATGCTTCCAGAAAAGAGACAAATAATTCCAGAAGAGAGACAAACCTCCTTGGCTGGTCTCAGCCCAACAGTGCCATGAAATCACTGTCAGCTCGGCCAGTTCACACCTGCCATGATCCGGGCCCTGGGGCTGCTTTTTAAATGATACAGCAGAAAATGTCCCTTTTTTGGGGGGTGGCAGCTTGCGGGGAGTGTGCTGCTTTCAGCTGTATCAGGAATTGATGAGATTATCAGTCAAAAGCATAAAGAGTCCCTATTTCTGGAAAGTCTGAAAATGAACAAAGATGAGTAAAAAGAAATAGTTTGAGGAGGTTTTATTGTTATTACATTTAGTGTTAGGGTTGTCTCTTTAATGCTTTATATGTTTTTTCCACAATAGGTAGGTGAACTTCTATTGCACAGTAAAAAGCTATTAGTTTTCTCAAAAGATTGTCGATTTTCTTTCCAAATTGCTAAATTACATTTTCAGTTTTATGGGAATGCTCTTTCATTTGTGCAAAATCCTGCGCTTAGATGGTTAGGCCAATCTCATCATGCAAGACTATTAGGTGAACTAATTGGATCTGTCTTGCTCGTACATTTCTATCAGGAATATCTAATAAATGTGGAAATCCATTTGGAAATGAAGATGGCATCTTCATGTTCTCAAGACCTCGGAGATTTCTGGTGGTGCAGCTGCAGCCTGAGTGCAGCCAGCAGAAATTAGCTGCTTTCCTGCTGGCAGCTTCATCGAAGCCCTTTTCCAAGGTATGAACCTGACCATCTTCATAATTGTCAGAAGTTGCTAAATGATGCAGTTTCTCTGTGGTATTTAATCGATGCTAATCCCAGGAAGATGCAGGGCCATCTCTCCCATGGTCCATTTGGGCTGTCATCGAGGTAGGTGTGAGGGTGACCTCGGCACTGTAATTGCTGATCCCCTTCAGCGTACTTATGAATTTATCTCCTCGCTATCCCAGCAAACAGAGAAAACCCATTATCCCCATACTGCAAATGCAGAGGTGTGGGAGCACGGCAATGAAGGAGCTCCCAAGGTCAGCCGATCTGAAGGCATTTGAGATGGAGCTACCACCCTGTAAATCCCAGTGGTTAAATGTTCACCTCTGCTCACGTGTCCTCCCTCCTGTAACGCTGCACGGCCGACGCTTAACGGTCTTACCCAAGGCTACCGTCAGTGACTCCTTTTGTACTGAGGATTTTCCCTCCTAAGAGCCCTGCCCGGCTCCAGCCAGGGGTGTGCGCTCAGGTCTGCTTTTCATGGGGTCGCTTTGTAGTTTGGAGTTAAGTCGTTTTGTGGAACGGGTCCCCAAGGTCAGATGCTGCTGGCCGGTTTGCGGTGCATTAGCGCTGTGCTCGCGGCGGGGCCCAGGACCTCTCTGTGGCAGGATTTCTGTCTCGCACCACGTCCTGCGAGTGCGAACCGGTCTGCATTCCCTCGGCACTTGGTGATGCCTCCTCTGGCAGAAAGTCTGCGGAAGAAAGTGAACCTTTTATGCGTTTGCAGGATGCTTGCACTGGCAGGGTACGTTGGTTCCGCGCTTTGTATCGCACCATGATATTGCTCTTAAGCCGAATGCAGTTTCTTGTTGAATCAGGGTCTTGCCTTCCAGGGGAAACTAAGCCAAAGCCACCCACCCTCACCCTGTGAGTACTCAACACTGGTCACTGACAGCACTGGGGTAGCTCAATAAAACGCTCAGCAATTCTCCTTTGTGAGACCAGGTTCAATAGAGCCAAACACCTTTCTCCTGAAGTTCTTCCTTCTTGCTCTTGCCCGGGTCACAAATGGGGACAAAATCCCTGAAAGGCCACGGCTGAGCGCTGAAAGCGGCTTGCTCCACTTTGCTGAAATCGGCGGGACATTCACTACTGGCCTCAGAGAAGGTGCAACGAGAGAATGGGGGGCACAGGGAGTTAAAAATCACTTGGCTTTAGGCATGTATTGTTTAAATTATTCAGTTTCTCCTAAAACAGCCCATTGAATAATACATTGCGGTCACTTTTATTTCTAAATGCTTGCACTTAGACTGAGGTTAAAATGCAATCCTAAAATGCCACTTGCGCTTGGGTTCCTCCAGCGACGCCCACGGAGCAGTGCCTCTGTCTCTGCAGCACTTCTCCCCCGCGTTTTAAGGCTCTGGGTCCCGTGTTTGGGCAGCGCCGTCTCCCGGCACTGCCCAGCCAGGGCACCTGCACCTCCTGTATCGTGAGACTGCTTTTAACAACCCCAAAGCACTAAAAATAACGTGCTCGGGCTGGCTTCTATTTGCTTTCTGCGTTGCTGGCCAAGCCCTCTGGAGTCATTTGTCAACAGCTTTAGTCCTTCTTCATTAAAGTGGAGTTCTGAACCTAATTGCGCTAATCCTTGAGTTTATGGAAAACCTTTGAAGTGTCCTACACCAGTCTCCAAATGGAGCGGTGACAGAGCACTGCATCCTGTTCTCCCTTTCTTTCCCGTCCTGTTTCCAAAACATGCACACACAGAGAGATTTCTGCGTTTGAGGAGATTTTCTACTCGAGACACTCAGGTGTGGGTTTTCCAATCAGATTTAAAGGGCAGGGGGAGTCAGGAGGAACTAGCTCAGCTTCACACTTACCTGCTTCTCAATTTCTGCTCCATGTTTAATAGTAATAATATAAGCGACGCTCCAAGCCACCAAAGAGCCGCGTGAGAGGCCTGACATCTATGCATTGTGTGCAGGAATGATTTAGCATTTAAAAACAAAATAAATCTCTCTGTGTAAGGTGGTTCATTATTCTAACTGACTGGGAACAAGACAAACGTGGGTGTCTAGTGAGGCTTCTTTTAAAAGAAAACTTCCCTTCTGTCGACACGCTGTCCTCCTCTGTGGAGGGGTGAAACCTGGCTGAGCGTCCGGCAAGATAATTAGTTGTTGTTTGGGAAATGCCTTCAAATGCACAAGTGTTAAATCTTGCTGGGTTTTATTATTAGATTATTTGGCTTGTGCAAGAAGGACGCAATCTTAATAGCCATGCTCTCTGAGATCTATTAATGTCCTCGCAGATGCAAGCGAGGATGCTGATAATGAGAAGCCCAATGTGTGGTGAGCTCTGGGTCTGGCCAGCCAGGAGGAGCGCTTGGATGGCTTCTTGGGTAGCTGCTGCTGGCATCACCTCTAGAAGGGTCAGGCCATGAATGCAGCTGAAAAATGGTCATGGTCTCCCAATGTGATGGACTGGAGCAGAGACAAAGGATGAGGGAACCGCCAATGTCAAGGGACAGCTCTGCACAGCTTGTGGGACCCTCACCTCCCAGGTGGAGAAGGGCTCTGGGACACAGATGGCCACATTTGACACAGACATCATGTCCTGGAGCAGTAAAAAGGCCAAGAAAGCTTCTGAGGAACAGCAGATTGGCACTCTCTTTGCAACAGAGAGGCAGCTCAGTGCTGGGCCCCATTGCGAGGTGAATGTGCAGCCAGGGAACATCATGCCACTTCCCTGGCTGCAGGATGTGGCTCACGCCAACCCACAGGTCTGGTGGGAACTTGGAGAAAGTGGCTGTAAAAACGGAAGCTCCTTTGGTTTGCAATTTTTAATCCTTGCCATCATGTGCGGTGACCTTTCCTTAATGAGAAAGAAGACAGCAAGAGGCCCAGGAGGGAGGGAGGGGGAGGAAGAAGGTGCTGAGAGGGACACAGCGAGTCACAGAGATGTTGTTCACCCTGCTACGCAGTGGCTGAACACTGCGGTAGCCCATCACTGGCTCCAGAGCCACCCTATTGTGGGTGGAGGCACTTCAGGCTGCTTCACACTGCTTTGTTCCAAGGTCTCCTCCCTTGCTAGGGCTCGGTGCTCGCTGGAGCTGCTCCAAAGCCACTGGCTCCAGCAATGACTCCTGATCTGTGTCGATGAGAGAGACGAATGCTGTGGCCCTACAATTTCTTGAATTATTGGGTGTAAAAGTCGCCCCTGAGTCACCCATCCACTCTTCTACCCACAAAATGGTGTTTGAGGAGCAGTCTAATGCTTCTGATACTTTTGAAAGTGCCTCATTACCATGCAGCTGGAGACAGCTTCTGCACGAGCCTAGCAGACATACTCCTCTCTTATATCTCTTCACAGAGTTTTTGCATATAATATTAAGCGTTAAAATAATTTAATAAGGCATAAATCAAGTTTTACGGTGGTGCCATTGCACAGGAGAAAAGCACTCCTGGAAAGGCACCCGAATACATTGTGGCCTCCTTTGGAGTGGGAGCAATTTATATATTCAATATCACTTCTGTTGGCTCTGCTGTAAATCCCATCTCAAAGCTTGTGAGCTCTCCACATCGTACCACGGGACTCCATCAGTGTGTGCAGCCAGTCGACTCGTACTCGGGCCACCTCGTCTGCAAAGATCCAGTCTGGCTTTGCACTGTGACCTGCGCTGTGCCCACAGCGCCTGTTGCTTCAGCTGCTTGCAGAGCTTGCTGTGTGCCTTTGAGCCCGTGCCGGTGCGGGGAATCAGGAGTGCAGCATCGCTCTGGAGTTAAATCCAGAGCGTGTCCCATGCCTGCACCAAAGCTGTTGGTCTGCTTGTTCTGTGCAGGGCTAGTTCACAGTAACGCCCTGTAATTTTACACCCCAGCTCCCCCCGTGAGTGGGATGCCCATGGTGTGACAGCCCTGGGCTGGAAATTGTCGGCAGCGCTTTATTTTCATAGGTGAATGCTCTGGGTTGATCCCTTCTGGGCTGTCTCCTGGCAGCGTCTCTTCAGTTGATTAATCACCAGGAGGTGATAAATGAAAATATCAGCTTGAGAAACGTCTGTGCTGTGCTCCCAGCAGATGCAGCAGTGCATGGTGAATAGTTTTCTCCCATCTCTTCTGTTTTGATTCCTTCTGTAGAGCTGCGTCTCGAGTGATTCTCTTCTACCCAGGAGTTCTGCTAGTGTTCAGCCCCACTTGCTGCAAGCTGGAGAAGAGATGGGAATTGCAGCTTGGGCAGTGGTGAGGAGTGCTACGAGCATCCTTCCTCTGACAGCCGTGTCCTGTAAGCAGCATGCCCCAAACCCTGGCACATTGCATGTTTTGTCCTTCCATGCTGTGCTTTGGGTCCTGCAGAGATGCGGGGTGTGTGGAAGAGCTTTTGAGCCACATTGACTCTGTCTGTGCATTTTTTAGTTTTACAAAGCATGCAAAACTCTTCAGGTAACTGGTTGGTTGCTGCGTATCTACCTGCCCCCTGCAAACCTGTGTCTTGTCCACAGTTAAGAACTGTGGAAAGGTTTAGGTCTGGCTGGCATAATATCCCATGAAATATTCTGCAATTTCGGTAAGTTTTGTGTCCTATAGTGGGAGAGAAGACTTTTCGGACTCTTTGTAAAAAAAGAAGGACCTTCCAGGACTGAAGTGCAGGGATTTTCCGTGGCTCTGGGAGGCGTTTCTGAGGTGAATGTGACTGAAATCAGTATATACTTGCAAAAAACCACTTTCTGGTTCTGAAGTGTCTCAGTTTTGGATAGGTAAAGTGATTTGTCCGGGTACTCTTGATGTACAGCTCTATTGGCATCTGCAGTGTCTTTAAGTGATGCATCTCTCTGAAGGCTTCACTGCTTCTGCTGTGCGATCTGCTTCCAACAAACTCCGGAGAGCCAGTGATTTATCAGCCACTGCTTTTTGGGGTGAGGAAAAGGCTAATGCTTTATGGATCTATCAGTGTCCCTGCATGGCACACGGAATACAATATCCTGCCCAAGAGGGGAGGGATGTCTGCTACCTGGCAATCCATCATTTATCCCAGTGCCCCATGGCAAATGCACTTTTCTTTTTTCCATCAGTGAAGACCTTCTCCCTTCTCCTCCTCCACAAATGGTTATGAAACCCTGAAAATGCAGCTTCTGCAGGATGAAGAATAAGCTGGAAAGGGTCATTTGACAGGGAGAAGCCGTCGTTGCCTGCAGCTCTTGGTTTCAGCAGGACACGTGAGATCTCAAGCGAAGCAGCTTGGCCATGGTCAGCACAACGGGATCACAGCAGGGATGAGAAAGCCAGGCCAAACATGCCCATGAAGGCTGCCAGGTATGGGCTGAAAACATGCAGATGTGTCAACAGATGCTCCAGGTTTTTCTTTTCTCCCCTGCCCCACATGATTTCCTCCACTACAGGCACGGCTTAGCTGACCTTGTCCCCGTGGAGCTCATCTGTCCCTTCGATAGAGTAAGGGAAGAGTAAGTGAAATGTGTTGATAACCTGGTGAGTGTCTACTGGGGAGTACAAATCCCTCTCTTATGTCTCTCCTTGGTGTTTTAATTGATTCAGGGTTTTCCCAGTGGAGAGCTTCATAAGAGCACTTGATAAAATCAGCTACACATGATCTTGCCTCTCATTACTTACAGGCTGGAGGCAGGTAGATGATTAAGTGAAATTTTTATGGTGTGAGCAGTTGTAACAAGGGAAATTATCATCCTGGATATGAGACAACGACTTGGCTCTGACTACATCTGCTGGCAGACAACTAACCCAGTGACTTTGCCTCTGATCTTGGAGCAAGTCGTCTGCTTTCTCCTCCAGGACAACCTTGCACTTGATACCCTCACACCTTAAAAGGACAAGTCACATGGACATGCAGCGCTCAGGAAAATGGCTTCAGACAGTCCTTGGGCTGTTGCAGTCCTCATGAAGGTGAGGGTGCCTGCAGTTGTCACCTGGGGAATGTCTCTGCAGGTGTGGGGTGGAGAGCATCCTTTGGGCTCAGGGATGGCTTCTGAGGTACCTCCTTGTTGATAAATAAACTTTATTTATGCATTGTCAAGAAAATGACAGACCCCACTGTGCAGCCAGATCCAGTAAAGACCAGTAATGCTGTTTTCTAAGTTGGTTTGAAGTCTTAAAGCACTCCCTCATCTTTGCAGAGATACCTAAACGCTGCCTATTTGGCGCTGTGTGTAATTCTTTGCTATAATGGCATGTTTGACAGTATCCGTGTACTTACCTGGAACAGTAAAAGCCTCTTGTATTTAAATGAAACGCACGCAGCAGATCTGAAGATGAACTCAGGAGGTGCTTGAATGCCTTTTAGACAACTGTAATTCAGACCATAAACTTAATATAGATTGCAATAGTGTATGTAAAGGAGCACTCCCAACACCAACCTTTGTATGCTGCCGTTCAGTCCAATTGATTCCCAACGCAGTCCTGTACCCAGCCCCCAAACTGTTGCATAAACATCACAAACCCGTTACCAAATCAATGAAGGAGATGCAGAAAAGACGCATTAACTATCCAGCGTGACACAGCCCGCATGAGCTGAAGCACGTGTGACGGTGTTTCACATTCGGAACCGGAAGAAATTGAAAACACATGGAGGATGAATCCTCATCCGTACCGCCGAGCACCCGCCGGCCCTTTGCTCTGCTGGAATTGGGTGCAACTTGCACCATGGAGCACCCGCACCTCTGAGCAAAATGAAATTTCTGGATTCCTCTGAATCCCTGCGAAGCGGGACTTTTTGCTGCCTGGTTGATGGGAGTTTTGTCAGCTGCGCTTTCTAGACACAATAAATGGATAATAAATAGTGCAGTCTGCGGACAGCAACAGGCTCTGGCAATCCATTAACCAGCGAGACGTGTTGCACATTCCAGCTTATTAGTCTCATATCCATAATATATTTTAACAGCCTCTACCTGGCAGGCATTTTCTTAGAACAAACACACAGGTCGGAATTTCATTTTTCATCCCTCTTCAAAATTTCAGAGTGAAGAAGAGCTGGTAGCAAGCCATTAGCGATAATTTGATCCTGCATTTGCGCTGGAAATTTTAAACAGGTTTTTTTTCCTGTTTTTCCGCTCACACTTGCTCCCTCGTGGCTTTTCTCTGCAGAAGTAGCATGTGCAGTCTGGGGGCAAACAGCGAGGAGACAGCCTGGGCAAACAGTTTTGGCGATTTTTCATATGTGGCTCTTAGTTTTTTAAATAAAACCTTTCCCTCCCCTCACCCAGCTGGCTTCCCACTCCACACAGCTGCCTGCTGAGCAATGAGCAGCGCGGGTCTCCTCTGGCTGAGCGAGCGGTGCTGGGTTCTCTGCTGGGGGGACGGAGCTGGGCTGTCCTGGCCCCAGCTGCTGCTGCAATGAAGGTCTCTGTGTCCCTCTGGCTGGCGGATGCAGGGTCCCACCAGGCCTGTGGGACTCTGGGGGGTCTTCAGCTTGGTGGGCAAGGGGTTCCCAAAAGCTCCAGATGGAAACTGGAGGGGAAATGGCCTTGGTGGGCCAATACAGCCTGCCCATGCATGGCTGCCTGTTTCCAGTGTAGCCCCTCCAGTGCTCACCCAACAGCACCCAGACCCGTGGGCACCCTTGGTCCCTCCCAGTGACTGGGTTATCCGGGTCTCTGGTGCCGTGCCAGGGGCCCTGCCCTCAGCACCCCTCTGCTCTCACTGCAGGGTTCCCAGGGGAGGTCCCATGCTGTCCGTTAGTCTAAGAGACATGGGCTGGCTGGAGGGTGTAACTCAGCTCTCCCTTGCGGCTCGGACTGGGGGTGGTGAGGGCTTGAGAGATGCTCTATTTACTTACAGTGCAGCGCAATGAACCCAGTGCTGCACCCATGTGTGTCCAGCTCTGGCGCCCTCAGCACTGGAAGGACATGGACCTGTTGGAGCGGGTCCAGAGGAGGCCACGGAATTGACCAGGGGGCTGCAGCACCTTTGCTGTGAGGACAGGCTGAGAGAGATGGGCTTGTTCAGCCTGGAGAGGAGCAGGCTCTGGGAACTCCGTATCGTGGCCTTTCAGTACTTAGAGGGGCCTGTGAGAAAGATGGGGAGAGTCTTTTTAGCAAGGCCTGTTGGGTGGGACAAGGGCTGATGGTTTTAAACTAAGAGGGAGATTTAAACTAGTTACAAGGAAGAAAATTTATGCAGTGAAAGTGGTGAGACGCTGGCGCAGGTTGCCCAGAGAGGTGGTAGATGCCCCATCCCTGGAAACATTCCAGGTCAGGGTGGACGGGGCTCTGAGCAACCTGCTCTAGTGGAAGATGTCCCTGCTCACTGCAGGGGCACTGGACTGGATGACTTTTAAATGTCCCCTCCAACCCAAACCATTTATGACTCTATGTACGTGCAAATGAGAGACCACGCACGCTTCAAACCATGTGTTGGATGCACACGTGGCGCTGTGTGAAACGCTGGGCTGGGTTATGGGGGTGCCTTGCTGGTGAAGGGTCCAGAGCACAGGTCTTGTGAGGAGCAGCTGAGGGAACGGGGTTTTTGTTTAGCCTGGAGAAAAGGAGGGCGAGGGGAGACCTTATCACTCCCTACAAATATCTGAAAGGCGGTTGTAGCGAGGTGGGGAACAGTCTCTTCTCCCAAGTAATAAGCAATAGGATGAGAGGAGATGGCCTCAGGCTGAGTCAGAGGAGGTTGGATATTAGGAAAAATTTCTTCACTGAAAGTGTTGTCAAGCCCTGGAACAGGCTGCCCAGAACAGTGGTGGAGTCCCCATCCCTGGAGGTATTTAAAAGACATACAGATGTGGTGCGGAGGGACACGGTTTAGTGGTGACCTGGCAGTGCTGGATGGACGGTTGGACTCGACGATCTTAGAGGTCTCTTCCAACCAAAATGACATCAAACGCGGCAGCACCAGAGCCGCATCCAGCCTCGAGCACGCCTGCCCCGTGCAGACGCGGGGCAGCCGCTGGGAGCAGCGCTGCCGGTGCCGGTGCCGGTGCCGGTGCCGGTGCCGGTGCCCTCCCGGGCCGCAGCGCGGCGGGGGACGGTCTGCGGGGCAGGTGTGGCGCGCGCCGGGCGGGGCCGGGCGGGGCGGGCAGCGCGGGGCCAATGAGAGCTGGGGCGGTGCCGCGCGAGGGGCAAGTTTGCCGGTAGCGGGGCGGGTACCAATCAGCTTGGGGGCCGGCTGGGCGGGGGCCAATGGGCGCGCGGCAGGGCGGGGGGGGGGGCGGTGCGCGCGGAGCCGGTCCCGGCGCTTCGGGAGCGTCGCGGGAGGCGCGGGGCCGAGCTCCGCTCCGCCGCGCAGCAGCCCGGTCCTGGCCCGGCGGGAATGCCTGCCGGCGGGGTGTAGAGCAGCACCGCGGTGCCCTGGGAGAATGTCGGGGACCGGCGGAGCGCTGCTGCTGCTGCTGCTGGCCGCGCTGCTGGGTGCCCCGGGAGCCGCGCAGCCGGTCGGGGAAGCCGCCTGCCGCCCGGTCCGCGCCGCCTTCCAGGTGCTGCAGCCCGGAGCTAAGTGGGTGCCAGAGAGTCCCGTGCCAGGTGAGACCGACCATCCCTGTGGCCTGCCGCCTCAGGCCCCCCTCCTCGCCTCCCCCCCCCCCGCTAGGCTCGCCGTCCCCCTGGGGGCGGGGGTCCGCCATGCCCGGGGACCGCTCGGGCGCAGGGCGAAGCGGCTGCAGCGCCCCGAAAGGGGAGCGAGGACTGGGGGGGCTGCTGTGGGGCGCTGCGGAGCCGAGTGCGGGCAGTCCGCTTTCCGCCGCCCGCGGAGAACTGCTTTTGCCCGGCAGCTCGGCGGCGGTGACCGCTGGGCTCCGCGCTTCGGTGCGGGGGTTGCGCCCCGTTGCATCCAGCTGGGTTAAATCAGAGCCTGCGGTTCCGGCCCCAGAATGGAAATCTCCCAGATGAGCGCGTTCTTTTTTGCTCTCGTTTTGTTTAGGGGGGTCTTTTACCTGGAGGTGGCTCATAGGCAAACTTGGGCTGCGGAGCAGAGCGGCTCTGCCACCCGCAGAACCAGCCGTCCTCAGGCACCTCTGCCGAGGGCTCCAGGGTGAGGTACCCGGAGGAGCGCGGCGTCCCTGCCAGCGGGCAGAGGCACCACGCACCCGTCACCTCTCTGCTGGTCCTGCATCTGCCAGAGCTGCTTTTCTGCAAGCACTGTGCACCGGGGAGCGAGCGGTGCGACCAGCAAAGCCGTCATCCGAGGGGCATCCCGCTCCGTAAAGTCACTCTGAGAACAACCAGACCCTCATCCCCAGCCTGAGCTCAAGGGCTGCCACAGCTCCAGAAAACAGGACTGGAAACAGGCAGCACAGCGTTGTCTGAGCCGTGTGTACCCTGCAGGGTGCCATGGCCTGGGCAAGACGTTCTTATGGGTCTGGGCGAGGTGTGACTCTGCTCTGCCGTTAGCATTACAGGTGGCTGCCTGCGTGGTACCACACCAAACCTCACCGCCTGCATCCCACAAGGCTGCATTTGCTATATGCGCCTCGTTCCTATTTTAGAATGTAAGTGAAATACTTGAATTCTCTGCCTTCGGAAGGTCCTTTCGCAGCTTTGTGGTAACTTGGGAGTGCCAGCTCCTCCAGGTGGGTGGCTGTGCACCGGGAGTGCGTGTACGCAAACGGACCCGTGTTGACAGCCGCGTTACGGAGCTGCCTGGACAACTCAGGTGCTGTTGTGTTAGGTTAAGTACGCAGCAGGAAACGCCTGCCTTGAAAAGCTTACGATCAAAGTATGAAAAGGAAGAGAGATAACAGGCAAACGTGACAAGCAGGGGAGGTGCAATGAGATCATCGCCAGCGGTAGCTGCTTTTAATAATGATGTGTTGAGTTACGTTTCTTGCATTCAGTGTCGCACAGGCCAGAAATCCAAGAGCTGCTTCAGCAACAGTCTGCTGCAGCGCAGGAGAGGAGCGGGGGGAGGCGTAGTGCCTAGGGCTGGGACTGCAAGGTGGTGTGTCTGCTGGTGCAAATCCCAAATCCTTTGGTCCGTAGGTCTAGCAGGGCCTCAGCTACCAACAACTCTGAGACCTAGAGGGAGAGCTTAGATGTAAGTCCTGGTGAGAGAGTACCTCCCCTGTCTCTTCCTGTCCTTACATCCCCCTCCCATATAATTTTTGACTCTTCTCTTATGCTCCCTTCAGACTAGCTGCAAGAGCAGCATCTCTTCTCTCTGTCCTGCAGGGACTTGATCTCCCAGTCGGTGCGGAGGTAGCACTGGAAACACCTTGCAAGGAAATGTTTGCCTGGAGAGTTGCAGGAGGGAAAGGAGCTGCTCTTATCAGCACTAAAATGACAAATTCTGTTGTTCGTTTGTCATCAAAGAAATGTCTTCCCTTGCTTCTGAGAAAGTCAGGGAAATGTTTGCTTTGATCCCTGGGTAACTTTCTTGGGAGTGTATTTTTACAGGGAGAGGCGGTGGAAAGGTGGGCAGCTGGAGTGCTCCCAGCAGGTCTCTGTGGGCTGTGCTGTGAGTGTTGAGGGGCTGCTGGGGCCTCCATTGGTCCTTCTTCAGAAACTGGTGGTATCCTTCATCCTGGCCCGGGCTGTGATTGCAGTGGGTGCCTTTGCCTGGGCATCTTCCTTTTCCAGCAGGGTTCAGGTTGCTGGAGTTGCGGAGTTGTGCTCTTGCTCCCCTGGGAGCCCCAGCTGCACCCCTGATACTCAGGAGGAGTAAGGAGCCCTTTGCCTCTCTGCAGGGCCTGTGGGTAGCTGGATCGATAGCTCGTAACAGGGCTGGTGTTTCAAATGAATGCTTCCAGCTTGTTATGATGATGAAGTGCCCACATATCAAATCGGAAGCGGATTTTGCATTTTCCTAAGTACATAAACTTGATCATCATTAAGGCAGTGACTGTTCACTTATACCTTGGATCTGGCCCATCTCGCATGACTCTGTGTAGTAATTACACTTCAGAGTGCTTACTTCTCCTAGTAGTAGCTTCATAGATCTCTGTAATAGGGGAGCATCACTCAAGGACTGTTTTCCAGGCTTCTGTTTATTGCTTTTCTTCCTTTCATACACCTGTGAATTAAAAAAAGTTTTGGAGTTCCCAGCCACAAATCACCATGGAATCAGTTCTGAGGACCTTTGCCTGTAGATCATACCACTCTGGTGAAACTGAGAGCTTAAACAACTTAAAGTGTGGGTTTTTTTTTTTTTTTTTTTGACACAAACAGAAAATAATAACTTCTGGAAGCCACATCTTGTATTAGGGGCAGTTGTGGCTGAAAGTGTAAGTAGGGGAAATGCTGCCGAGTTGCAACACACGCAGGAGAAATGCCCCATGACATGGTGCGTGGGCTGAGGGGACATCAGCACAGGGCTTCCCGTAGAGGAACTCAGCCACACCAGGCTGATATTTTAATTAAATTTAAAAAAAAAAGGCAATTCTGATAAATGTGAGGGAAGTGTCGTGCTGTTTCATGAGCAGTATTAATGTTCCGGGAGTAATTCTAGCTGAAGGCGTGCACCAAGCAGTGAGCAGAGGCTCTGTCTCCTCCAGTCCTGCCGCCTGGGGACCAGGTTTGCGTAGCTCCGGAGCATGCTTTGGCGTACTTGGAGGTGGGGAGCAGCACGACCCAACTCCTGTCAGCTGTGGCTGACTGTTCAGAGCGGTGGGAGGGTGTAATTCATGGCAACAGCTAGATGAGAGGAGCGAAGGCAGAGTGATGGGAAACTGCTTTTTTCTGCTTTTTTCTGAAGTTGAGACTTAATGCCAGCTCATCAGCCAGACTGTGGTTCTGTGCTGGGGTAACTTCATGTTCATCAACAACTAAATTATCTTTTTTTTTTTTTTTTACACTGTCTGTCTTGGTGTTCTTCTTCTTTTTGTCTTTTCCCTGCATAATTTCTCATGTATAAACATAACCTGAATTTCCATTTTCTCTCCTCTTTGCCATTCAGATTTCTTTGTGTTTGTGGCAAAGCTCTGGATAACCGGGCTAGTGCATGTGGGTAGAGGGGAAGGGCGAGTTGTTGCCTTGCTGAGATGGGGAGAGGGGATGGACGTCTCTGCCCTGGGCCATACGAATGCTGAGGAATAATTTTCTCAGCAGAAATATCTGCCAGCAGGTCTGTTTTCCTCCTCCCACGGCGGAGTGCAGTTTCCAGCTTTTTGTTCATTTTCTTTGATGGAAGCAAATACAGATTCATCCGAAGAAAATAGAGGAGATTAACCTTTTGCTTTTGGAGATGAGGTGTAAAGCTTTACAACTGGCTGGCTGAGCCCATCAAGATTTCTTCTCTTTTATTGTCTCCTTTTTGGCAGCTGGTGTGTGCCAATGTACAATTTAAAACTGAAAATCCCAACTCTTCCTGCTGGACTCAGTGCACCTTTTCTCGTGAGCTGGTTCTCTTTGTACTCCTGCTCTTTTATTCGATTTTTCCTGAGTGGGACTAATGATCCTCCTTCCTGTGCAGCCTTTGCGTTTAGCTTAGCATGGTGGTTTAAGATCTTAGTTTACTAGATAATTGAGTTTTCTGTTGTTAATTATTTCAGGCCCGCAAGTTGCTCTCTTGATAGTTAAGAGAGCAGGGGCAGAACCCTAAAATTTAGTAACCTCCTCAGGCAGTGGTTTTATAGTGAGGTCATTAATTTTATTTTTTTCCCCAGGGGTTAATCTTAACAACATCCTGAAGAGTGTTCTTCCCAGCCTTGGGAATGGCTGTAGGGTGTGTGCGTGTGACCACAACAAATGTGTATGGCGAGTGGGCGCCCACAAATTCACTCCACGTTTTTGATGACAGTATTGTTGATACATTTGTTAGGAGGAAACTCTTACTCTATACAACTCTCTTTTCTCCATAACTCTTTCTTTTAAAAGATGTGGTGTTACACAGCGCTACCTTTCCGTGGCAATCATCTGGCCAGCACTGCAATACTTGCAGAGGAATCCGGAGTCAGATGGCCTTGTGAAACACGAGATGGAATAGAAAATAAAGGATAATTAAGCAGTAATAAATGTCCCTTGTAGTATCCATACTGTTCCAACTTTAATCACCTATTGAACGGGGTTGGTTTATAATTTATCCCTTTAATTAGGTTTTAAAAAGCTCAGCACTTGTACTGAACAGTTGTGTTTCCTTTTTCCCCCCCAAATGCTGAGCATTAAAAGCCAGGGACAGATGCACAACCCCAAGAAGTATTGAAATGGCTGGGGGAAAATTCACTATAGCTAAAGGCTGAATCACTGCTTTTGTCCGTTTAAAGCGTGATGCTGACTGTAAAACAATTAAAGAAAATTATCACAAAGCAGCAGCTTTCTTATGGGTAATGTTAACAAATCTGTGAGCTAGGAGGGTGGGATGAAATCCTCTGACACTTCCAGACCACTGAGGGCAAAGGGTGCAGCTACACTGCGTAGCAGAGCCCTCCCGATGCATGGGGAGGAGGCTGCAGTAATGTAGCACTAAGCAGGGACAGGTTCTTGTTTTGGCAAGGCCTGGGATAAATCTGGGGGAACGTTAATCTGATTTAAGCTGCCATTGGGTCTGGGTGGGCAGACTTGTGTGCCCCAGTGGAAAGCACGGCTTGTCTGCCTGTGTCTGATGACAGGGTTGGAGCTATCCTGGGATGCTTAAAATCAAAATACAATCCTTCAGCTTCATGAAGGAGTTCACAAACGCCTGCAGATGATCTCGAGGGTTTTTTTTGACATTTAATCCACTGAAATTATTTTCACTTCTGCTGTACTAACCACCTATCTGAGGGAATAATTGTACATCAAAGTCAAATTTAATGCTTTAAATTCACTGCTACCCAGTCTTCAGTAAAAATTCTCCGTGTCAGAAGGAGGAAGAGGCAGAGTGCTGCTGAAATTACTGCAACTGTAAAGATCAGTTCTGTCACCTACGAGCGTATGCAAAATTACTGGAGCATTTACACTGCTGTTCCCCAAGATGGCATAAATGACGCGGTGCTCTGATGATGCCCAGCACCCCCCACACCTACGGAAGAGGCTGCATCCAGCCCCTTCTCACCCGTGGGAGTTGGGTGTCGGAGGGTCAGGCTCCCGTGCTTAGCATCGCATCAGTGTCGCTAATCTTGCAAAGATCGTCGGTATGTGAGGATCCAGATGAGATTTAATAAAACCATTGGAGTTTTCCAATGGTGGGGCACTTCTTTCCCAAAATGAATTTGTAATGATTTATAGCAAAAGGAGGAGGTTGTTTGTAAGGGCTGAGGCTGCCATTACGAGGTGTAATGGCTTGAAACTTTAAGAAAAAAGGGGACGTGTAGGTTGGGAGATAAAAACAGACTTAACGGTAAGGGCCATTAGGCAGCGGAATGAGCTTTGCTATCTCGCAAGTCACAGCTATCACTGGAGGTGTTTGTATTAGATAAAATACTTGGAGGGGATGGTTTGGGAAGCAGGGGGAGGATTTGATGACTCACAGAACCTTTTCCCTTGCATTTTTGGAGCCAGAAACATGTGGCGTTTGCATTCATGCTGATGTCTGGTCTGTAGGCTCGCAGCGTGCTTCCAGGCACTTGTCTCTGTACCCGCCGTGCTTCTGGAGCCCGCACAGTTTGCAGGGCTCCTAGCACTCGGGATGCAGCATCTGAGTCGCTTGGGTGGTGCTGCAGCATGAGTGCAGTAGAAGGTCCTCCAGGCAATGGCGTGAATAAACCCCAAACATATTTGCAGGTCAGAAAGCGCTGTCCCTGTTTCATTGGTGTCTGCTGGGGCTGAGGTCAGTGGGGTGGGTTGGTGGCTCCTGGGGGACTGGGGTCTTGGGCATCAAAACCTCCTGTCCTTACTATTGGGGCTTACAGATGGGACTGTCTGGGGTTGCTCGCCGTCTGGAAAAGCCATTTACAGAAAAGAGCTGGCAGAGGGGAGTCAGGCCCTGGTTCCCTGGTCCCCCGTAGCAATGCTCTGCACCAAGAAGGACCTTATCCCTCCCTGGTAGCTGATAAGAGCCTGCCCTGCCTGTATTGACCCGTTGCATTTACCATGATGTTTCTGGTCACTGGTGTTAGCTGGCTATCTCTGTAAAACATTTGAAGCTGTCAGAGTTAATTCCCAGGCTTTTTCCTCCTCCTCTATGATTGCCCTACTAGGCATGTGTCTGTCTCTTTACTCCACAAAAAAAAAAAAAAAAAAAAATCTGTTTAAGGGGAGAAATTGGCTTAATTGCTAAAAAGAAGGATAGGGTGTAAGTATATGACCTTGCTGCTTCCTATCCCTGGCTTTAACTTGCTCAGATCTCTTAATTGCCAGCTCTCGGATTTTCTATATTGGTATTTCCATTAATTGTGGAAGTTTTTTTTTTTTTTAAATTTGGAATGTGTCCTAATATAATAAATGTAGCAGGAAATAAGCTTTGAATTAACAAGAAATTTATGGCTGTATTGTAGTGTGAAAGGAACCATGATAAGCCTTTTTGCGGTGTAAATTGACTTGGATTTGGCTTTTGGAAGCCTCTTTAACTTGCTGTTATATAACCGCTTCTCTCATTAACGCAGTGTCTTGCTGCTACGTGGTTTTATGGTCCCTATTATTTTTTCGGTGCATGACGTGCCTGTTGCTGCGCTCCTTTGGAGTGGGTTAGTTCACGAACCACTGAGACTTGAGCTTTAGATGTGAGTGATGCTGGCTCTTTGTCAGAGGGCCTGATGAAGGAATTTGTGCTGTAAATCCTACCTTGCAGAAGGGGAAACCAAGGCAGTGGCTAGAGATGGAGCCAGGCTGATGCTGTGGGTCCAGACTTGGGCTGGGGCTCTTTCTCCTCCTTTGCCATGTGTTGTTTTGCAGTGACAGCAGGACTTGCTTTGGTTAAAGCTCCTTTCTGCATGTGCAGATGTGTTTCGTGTTGGTTTTGCCAGGTGCTGCCGGGGAAAGGGAAGGGGCTGGAGGGAGGACGGCTTCTGTTGTCGCTGCTGCCGAGCCCTGACAGCTGTTTTTCCCTTGGTGGTGTGCATGACTCTCCTTCAGGAGGTACCCAACTGAACTGACATTAATATTAATCCCGTTCTTCCACAGTACACTTGCAGAGGAGACTTTTGACACTTGCTAGTAATTAGGGGGAGAGTGGATGTGGTAAAAGACTCTTAAGAAGGAGAGGGGAACCTGGAAGGATGCGTAAACCTTCTGGATCAAAATGGTAAGATTACCAGACTTGTTTGTATTGAGGCAAAGAACCTTCATAGCAAACTGGAAGGCAGAGCGAGGGCTGAGGGGTGTGTGGAGATTTCGCCCTGTCTGGGCTGTCGGTCGTTGGCTTGGGGACTGCTTCCTAATCCTGGTTCTGGGCAGGGCTGAGCCTAACAGGAAGCTACTCCTGCTCTGGGTCGGAGGCAGTTTGGGGGGCAGACACTGAAATGGAAGGTTCTTGCTGCTGTCTGGCCCTGGACAGCCATTTTTAATGGCATTGTTGCTTATTGTTTGAGTTTCTAACAGCAGCATCAGCTTAGGTGCGAGGGCTATTTGCTTTGAAATGAGCTTCTTGCTCTGCTTGTGTTTGCGGGGCCACAGTTTGCTGTTGAAAGTTGAGAATGAGACTTCTTGTTGCTGCTATGTCCAGCTCTCCTGTTCCATCTTCTCCTGTTGTCTGAACCCAAAAGATGAATAATTTTTTTCTAGATTTTATTTATCACTTTTTACCTAACAACACTTTTTCTAACATGGTCTACTACCTCCAGAAGTAAGAGCTTTGGGAATGCTTTGGGAATGTCAAAACCCAAAGTTTAGCATCACTGACCAGTGCTTTGAGTTGCAGCTTGAGAGGCCAGAGTAAGCGATGTTCCTCTTGCCCTTGTTCCCTGGCTCTTGTGCCATTCTGGTGAATGGGTGGAGGTGCTGCCTGTGCAGTGGCACGTCTGCTGCTGAAAAGGCACTTGCCTTTTGCAGTGCTCAGAGCATCCCTTGGGGCCTGTTGCTCTGCAGTGGGGCTGGCACAAGCGAGGCAATGGACTTTGGGCTTTGCCTGTCGCAAAGGAGGAAGGATGGGATGGTGAAATCGGTGGGAAGACTCAGGAGGTATGTATAATTTAGAAGTCTGCACTAAAAAAAGGGGAAATCTTTATTGTTGTGCCTTCCTGTTGTTAATGTTATTACTGTGGATGCAAAAGGATGGATTTTGCAGGCAAATAACACAGTTATTGTTTGTTTTAAGTCTTTACGCAAATTAGAAGCATATCCTGTGTGCTGAACTATGCTCTATTCATTGTAAATCCTCAGCTTCAGATCCTGACTCCTTTTTCCATCTCCCACTCCATCTCTTCTAGCTGCCTGCATCTCCTTACCCATGTGCTGGTAGGCATGAGGAGACCGCAGGGCGATGCTCTCTATCACTCTGCTCAGCACCAGCGCATCAGTGGATGGGGTGTGTGGGAGCTAAAGCAGGCAGCACGCTGGCAGACGTACATACAGGCTCTCGGGGGGCTATTGCTCAGCAGTCCTGGCTCTGCCTTATCAGTCTTCTCCTTCGGCCAAGCTGCTTGCTCAGGACGAATTCCAGAAATGCAATCAGTTTGGGCAAACAATTGCGGCAATACCAATGGATGGAGTTGGTTTTCTCTCCATTCCCAGCAATTTCACCTCCTAAGGCAAACTTTCTGTCCTCCTTGTGCCTCTCTCCAGGGTCTGATCTGCAGGTATGTATCCCGAAGGGCTCCACGTGCTGCTCGAGGAAGATGGAGGAAAAGTACCAGGCAACAGCCCGCCTGAACATGGAGCAGCTGCTGCAGTCTGCCAGCATGGAGCTGAAGTTCCTCGTCATCCAGAATGCTGCTGTCTTCCAAGGTGAGCACTGAGGGTGGTCCAAGCACGTGGCAGGAAGGAGAGGTACTTCTGCTTGTCTTCCTCAGCACCTGGCAATCAGAAGTGCAGGTGGCTAGAAGTGTTCTGTTCACTTGTGTTCATATGTTTATATCTCATGTATATGCTTATTTATGATGAATGGTACCCCTGGTTTGGTATATGGCTGCTCTGCAGGGCTTATCCTAGAAATTTCTGTAGCTGAAACACCAAATGTAAATTTAAAGACTAAACCTCTTTAAGTGAAAATTTAAAAATAAATGAAAACCCCACTTCTCCAAGAATTAAAAGACCTGTGCAAGTACCGTCTTGTCTGATTCTGCCAGTCCCAAAACCCAAGTTGCAGTAATGTGGTCTGGTTGTCACCCCAGTCACACACTGAAGCGTGCGTATTGGTCATTGTTATCCACCACCAAACAAAGCTGGCTATTCCGTGTGAAGGTGGAGAGAGGCTGCCTTGTTCAGAGTGCAGTCCCTGGTGCGCGCCATGGAGTGCTTGAGCGTTTGGTAACCTGGTGCCACACTATGCGGTGGCAGCTCCCTTCTTTTTCTAATGATAATATGATGTATTGTCTTTTTAGCAAAGCTGATCTTTGACAAATATTTTCTGCTGTGCATACGCAGTAGTTTGTGCCGCTTAAATCTGCAATAATTTTTTAGGGTCTTTACACAAGCAAAACATTCCATCCATGGTTAATGTGCAGTGAAATGATTGCGTGTTTGTTGAATGCTCTCCTATTGAGGTTTCTTCATTCTGTATTAATGGCATTTCTGCCTATATTTAAAAAAGAAGGCATGAGCCATCAAGAGTTTTTTTTTCTTCATGCTGATGTTTTTGCAGAATAACTGATTTATTTTTGTTCATGCCTCACTAACAGCAAGACCCAAATCCTGCTGAAGCCTGCAAGATCATGGTAAAGCTGTGTTCTGGTCCACAACTGACTGATGAAGTCTAATGTGTTGTTTTCTCCATGTAAGATGAAATAAATTGCTGTGGAGGTAACAGTGGTTTTGTGGGTTTTTTTCCAATACTTCTTAATGCAGTGACCATTACATTCCAATTCTCCTAAACAGAATGGAGTATAACTAATGAGAGATTGGTTTCCTAGGCATTGGAGCTGCGGACTAGCTTCAGAAATGGTGAATAATGCAGCCAGAATACAAAGTGTCTGCCTTCTCCCCTACCATTTGACAAAACCGTTGCAACACTGGAGTTTTTTTGTGTGTAGGAAGGACACCTTATGTTACTCCAGGTTACTCTAGCTCTGAACTTTATGCCTCTTTGGAGAGAGTTGAATCCTTTGCTCTGATTTTTGTTTTAACCATGATTTCCATCCTGGCCATGACAGCCTCTTCCCTGTGCGGGGATTTTGGAGCTGATGTTACTCTGAAAAGCCCTGGCATGCAGAATTGTCATTCTTGGTGGTAGGGAAGAAAAGCATTTAATTGAAGAATTCCTGGCCACTTCTGCTTATAAAAAAACTTGTGCCTAATTTTAAGGATCTTTTGCAATCCCATTGTAGAAGGGGAATTTCTAGCTGGAACCATGGAGGAGATCACTTTACGTCATATAAAGTGTTTTAGACTTGAAAGGGCAATTTATTAGACTTTGACATTTGTGTACTTTTTGTTATCTTTAAATATAGTCTCTGAGTCTGTAGAAGAACACTTGTTTTAATAGATGGACCTTTTGATTGCTGCTTGTGTAAGAGACTTTGGCTGCAGTGTCAGAGGCTGTTTCAGCTCTAGAAATTGAGCTTGGAGCCAATATACGATGATCTGATTTCTTGTTTCTTGGCACTGCTTATGGTAGGGGACAGGTTTCTATCTCAAGATATCACTAATGGAGCTGGTGCTGGGATATAGCATCTCAAATCAAACCCCACCAGTGCACTGTTTCCTTCTTCCCACATTGCCAAGGTATGTGCTGTGACAGCTGGTTGCAGGTCAAAAAAACTTCCTGCTGCCCTGGCACACCTGGAGAGTGTAGGATGTCTGTGGCAGGGGTGTGCCTGGGGCTGTGCAGGCTGCGTTCTGCTATGGGTGGGATGCTGGAGTGGTCAGGGAAGAGGCACTCGTGACTGCCGTTGGAGCCCCCGTGGTCCCCCAGCATCTCCCGCAGGTCCTGCTTCTGCGTGGTGTCTCTGCTCAAAGCTGGGGACAGGTGCCCTGTGGCTTCAGGAATTGGGACTGCGGGAGTGGGATAGCTCAAAGCACTGCCAGCTCTCACAAATGTGCTCTGGCAGGGGAGAAACCTCTCCACGCGTGTCTTGCTTTGAGCTGGACCCCAGCATCTGCTGGGCATCCTGCACAGAGGATGGGTAATTGCACTGCTCTCTAGAGCTGGGTGGTATGTTGGGATGGAGACATCCTAACCACTCATTAAAAACACAAACGTGAAATCCTTCAGAGTGAATATTAATATTTTTAGCTTGACATCTAAAGGGACTGCTAGTCTGACAAACAATCTCATCCAGATGTTATTATTTTGCACCAAATTTAATTTCTTCCCACTGAAGCTAGAGCAGCATCTCTGCTGATAAAGATCAAGGGAAATTGTCTGGCATTTACAGAAAGTCTTGTCCAGACCTATCTGTTACAATGTTCACTTAGCAAAGTTTATTAGATTATTAGTTTTAGACCCTTGGGCTTTTTCTTTATTGCAGTTAAGACAGAAAAATCCCATCCAAAAAAAATCCTCCCTTCACTAAATTTAAATGGTACCATTAGCTTCTGGTCTTATCTTACGGGCGTTTTTTAAAATTATAAAGATGATTTAAGTAGTGGTTTAATCCTTCGGAAACTTGCTGCGTTTGACAGTGTTAAAATGTATTGTACCTGCCCTGACTGCCATTAATCTTACTCTGGGGTTTCTCTGAGGACAGGTTTTCTGCTTTCATGCCCTATATCCGTGCCGGTACCTGCCCAGGTGTGCACCTCCCGGTTCAGGTTCTCAGCCAACGGCAGCTCCATTGTGTACCGTGAAGCCAGGCTGAACCACATCGCTTCAAAACTTGTGTGTGTTTTGACAAGCGACATTTACTATTGCTCTGGGGTTCTTGTCCACGCTAACCAGTGAGTTAGTGCGACTCACCTGCTGTGGCAGATGGTGAGAGCCCTGCCTACAGTTTGCTTTCTCCCCTCTCTTTCTCCTGACTTTATGGTGGGTTGTTTCTGGCTCTGTCACCACCTAATCTTTTTCTATTAAAAGAACCAAAAAAAGAGCCCTCAACAAATCCTACTGGTTCCTAAACATTAAATCTGAATAGCTCAGCTTTGTGAAAGGTAAACTTGAACAGGAAAATACCAAGGCTGTTCTTGTTTTTGCTGCCTTCCCCCCGCTAAAGAACTCTGTTCCCCGGGGTTGGGTTGTGCACATGTTCATCAGTCTGATGCATCCTGCTTCCTAAGTTTGGGAATTTGCTTTTGAGTGATTACTTAATTTCTCGACCTGCATATTGACTGTGGTGCTCTGTGGATATCGGAAAATTAAGGCTGACTGAAGAGCTGACTGCTAGGGGCTGCTTCTGCAGGGGTAATGCAGTGTGCTGCTGGAGAAAGTTCCCTTCGTGATTTGAAATGATTGGTCAAGCAGGCTATCAGCGGAATCTCACGTTGCCCTTCTGCAGCCTCTTCTGTTGATGCTAGTCAAATCCTGGAGCGGCCTCTCTTTGTGTGGTGCAAATGCCAGGCTGTCAGAGCATGTCGATGGCCGCTCTGTGATCTCCTGGAAGTGATGGTGAGGTTGCTGGAGCCAGCAGAGTAGCAGTGGCATAAATGTTCAGATACACCATATGCCTCTTTCTGACCCTGAATCTAGCTGCCCTGCCACTTGTGAGGGCACAGGGCTGGCTTCTACCCACTTCCAACAGCTCTGCAGCCCTGCAGGAGCTATTTTGGGACTTTGTTGGGAATGTAGGGGACAGCGGGAAGGCGGGAGTGCATTTACCTGAACTGGAAAATCGGCCTGGATGCTGCAGTTGAATCCCCCTTGGTGAAAGCCTCTGGGCTTAAATGAAGACCTGATCTGTTCCCTCGCAAAGGTAATGGCATTTAACCTTCCGCAAATGGCAGCTGGAAGACAAAAGGAGCTCTGTTGAGTACCTAAGGGGAGCTTTCAGGGGTCACGGAGATTTGAGGAGCTTTTGAGATGTATGTTTCAGAGTAGTTTCTCGGAAGACAGAGAGAAATCAATACAGATAAACCTGCCTGTATGGGTATGGTCTTCTCTTATTCATGGGAGAATCCTGTTTCATCTCTCCTCTGGAGCTGAGCCCTCAGTGGTTCGGGCAGAGCAGGCGGCGCAGGGAGGATGTCGATTCATCTTGCCTTGTGTGCTATGGTAGGATAAAGGCAGAGCTGTAACTCTTAGTCCTACCAGGTGACTCTGAAGGCTGTATATCTTCCATTAGGCATAAATGCAGCCGTTTTGGTTATTTATAGTTATTTACACTATCCATTCATATCTGTCAGGACTGGAGGCAGTTTTGACGTTGCAAGCTCTACCAGGTTATCTTTAATCAGTTTAGAGGCACCTAAGCCACAAATATATCAAATAGCCGATCCTAATGTTCGAGTCCTCAAAAGTATGACTGAATTATTTATTTTGTTATGATGAAAATGTCTGGGCTTTATTGGGTTTTCTTTGAAGAACTTGATTCTGCTTGAAGTCTGGAAGATAAAAGATCAGCGATTGTCTCTCCAAGTTTCTTATTCCAAATCCTTCAAGGCTTTTCATTTTTCACAAGCCACTGTTACTACTTTGCAGTCAAGGTGGGGGAGTGCAGTTTTTTTATTCTATTAAAGAGGTTTAAGTATGCTAAAACTTTTATCTTTACTAATTATGCCTTGCACGGGTACATCCAAGGTGCCTGCAGCATCAATTAGGTGAGAAGAGCTGGGCTGTGTGGTGGGAGCTATGGCACGTTAATCCCTGATACAAGCACTGCCCAGCGGAGCTTGTGTCTTATCGTTTGGAATAGTCTAATACTCCTGCGACTTTAAGCCAATTAAGTCTGACAATGCAGGAGAGTCTTTTGGGTCTTGGCAGTAGGAAGAGCCTTGGATGGGCTTTAGCACCGCATAATTTTGCAGACCACTGTCACTTAGAGTGTGGGGAGCAAGGAGGGAGGTGGTATGGGGCAAGTGGAAGAAGTCTCAGCTTGAAAAGTTAATAACTACTTCTGGATGAGTAAAGCAGTGGAGGTGAGGGGTGCTGAGAGTTGGGAGATCTTGGAGCTGAATAAGCCCTGGAGAGGGGAGACGTGCCCTAGTGACCACCAGGCCATGGTTGGGGTGCATGCATGGGTTCGGATGTCTAACCAGTGTGCAGGTTTGGGTCATCGGCCAGGCTTCTTGCACAGCTTTCTATGCAGGAGAAAAGTGATTATGGTTACTGAAGAAATGTAAAAGATTCTTAGCAGTAGTCAAATGTGATATGAGTGGGGTGGTCAGCTTAACAGCTGCAGGTGTGTGTGAAAAGTGCTTGTGAAAATGTGAACTCTTGCTTGTGGGCTTGGAAAATATTAAGCTGATATTTTAGAGTGGACTCAAAGAATGAATTAATTTTTGGAAGAGAATATGAAAACTCTAATTAGACTTTACAAGTAAATACGCACCACAAATAGATCTCTGTATCATCTTAATTCCGGTTCCTAATTAGTCCTCTGCTAACTGAAGTCTTGCTGCATTTTTCTCTGAGGCACCTATCTCCATAGCGGCAGTTCTCCGCCCTGAAAGCTTCTTGTTTTGTTGTTGTGGTTTTACTTTACTAATGTGTATTTAAAATAGGAATTGTCTCACTGGGTCAATTCAGGCTGGTATTTTACCTTTGGCACTGGCTCCTGCCAGATACTTTGGATGCACCAAGTTTCTAGTGGAAAACTATGGCAATGCATTTCCCAGGTTGATAACAATGTTCTAAATCGATGATTACAGGGAGGTGGAAAGAGCTGTCTGCATAATGAGAGATCTCTGGTTGTCAGAACTGGTCTAGGGAGGTAATGTTTCCTTTCAAATAACTAGAACTTATTGTTCATAAATCACAGTTAATCTGTTTATTACACTAGCATATGAAGCTGGAAGTCTGGAGTGTGCTATAATGCTTAGCTTTAGGAGCAGAGCTGTAATAGTAGCAGCAGTTTCAAATGATTTGAAATTGGGGGATCAGCAAAATGCAGGAGTTTGTGGAGGCCCTGGGCATTAAAATGACTGCCGAGGATTGATGAGTTTCTTTAACAAATTGTAAAATCCATCATGCAGGAGTTAGGGCATGAAACTACCCTCCTGAGCCACATAAACCATGGGTTTGGAAGAATTGCTTGGCAGTGCACGCTACCGGGAAGGGAGATTTTGAAAGATGTTTGGTCTTGCTTTTGTTTCTTCCTCTTGCAGCCTGGAGTTTCGATGCCAGCATGGTGTTGGCAGGCAGCTCACCAGGCTCTGGGTGTGCTGGATAGGGCTGCTTGCTGGAGGAGCCGCTTGGTGCTTCTTACAGTGCTAAGCCCCAGATATGGGGCTCCCCTCTTGCCTGGGCTCCCTCTCCCCTGCTTCAGTCAATACCCGAGTGGTCACATTTCCTCGCTCTTCCGAAATCCTGGTGCATCTCGGGCAGCTGTGCACAGCCCTTGCTCACAGCTGGTGGAGAACTGGGCATGTATCTTTGGGGTGCCTCCTGGCAGGGGGGAGCTTGCTGGCTTTTGCCGCTGTTTCCCGGCATCCCCATTTGAGCTCTGCAGTGCGCACCCACTCTGACAGCCTCCTGTGCTCCCACCTGTATTCCCACGCAGAGAGGGCCCCTGCGCATGTCCTTGCCGTAGGTTGGATGCTGTAGGAAGAAGCTGCCTTGTGCCCTTTGCAGAAGGCTAACAGCAACTCCCTGGCATATCTGTGAAGGAGTGAAGTGTATGGTAGATGTCCCTGGTGCCCCAGCCCCTGCTTTTGGGGTCTTTGTGGCTTGAAGGGTGCAGCCATGAGGAACTGCATGTGGTTGAGATCCCTTCCTGTGTCCTGCCTCTCTTTGTTTTTCGGCTGCAATTAAATACTGCTGATGCCCTTCCCCTCTTCGGTGAAATGAGGCTTGGAGGTTAATAGGGGGATTTTTGTAACTGCCTACGTGCTGCTTCAGCAGTTTTTAAACACAGTACTTGGTGTCTGGGCTTAGGGGTCCCCAGTTCAAACTGTGCGGAGGAATTCCTGGATGCTTGTGGACCTGCCTCCTGCTGCTGGGGTACTGTCTCCTGCTAGCTCTGCTGCTGCTTTTCCGCTTTGAAAGCGGCTGGTGCTCCCCTGCTTCCAAGGGGCGTAGGGTGGCATTGGCCATGGGCACCCCAGGGCTGCTCCCTGGGCCAGGCTGTGGCAGATGCTGCGCCCATGTCCTCTTGTGTCTGTTGTGCTCTGCCTCCATAGGGGTTGAGGACCTTTTGGGTGGGGAGGTGTCTGGCCTGGGTCTCTGCAGGAACATCATGACCTTGCTGAGATGCCTGTGGTGTCTCCTGCAGCTCCTTCACATCTGCATCCCTGCATTGTGGTGATGCTGCCTCTGTCCCATCTGCTCTGAATCTGTGCTGGCAAAATGTGACCCCCTGTCTGTGTTCCCCATCAGAGTGACCTGTGAGAAAAGCAGGGAGTGAGGGCTCCTGCATTCCTTAGAGCCTTCCGCTTCTCCAAGTGGGCTGTTTTCTGTAATTACCTTTTGATCTGCAAGTTACTATCTTTCTATAGTTAAGTATTAACATTCTTAAAATGCCTCCTAATGCTATAAAGCAGTCAAATTACATCTTTCTAGCTTGCAGTAGGATGATATAAATATCATGTTACACTTGAATAAGGTACTTATAGAACTGCTTGGTGCCACTGAATTATTTTTTTGGTATTCTTTTTCCTTTGTAATTCCAGTGCAGAAATGGCCGTGGTGACATCTTCCATCTCCTGGCCTGAAAGAATAGAGGCATTATCGTCGTGCAAAGTGTTTAAAATGCAAACAAGAGCTGGTTTGCATTTGCTGGGGAGGAAAGGGGGGAAGAAGCCCGCACCCAGCAATAAAGGCAGGGACAGTTGCTGTAGAGAAAACATTTTGCTAGATTGTCATCTACTTTACTTTTAAAGCGGCAATAAGATATAGCGATAAAATGGCCAATGGCGCATTTCATCTGAGGGAAATGAACTCTTGCTGAGCCAATTAAACTGTCAATACACTGTGGTTTCATGTTCCCTCAAGCAGACTGGATCACCTCAGGTGTGTTACTCACTCTGACTTCACCAATGATGTGAAATCAATTTTAGCAATTTATAATCTTTCATTTTACTGTGAAAGTATATTAATCTGTGAAAAACACCACTCAAATAGAGAGCAGATGAGAGCTTTCTACACGAGTGTGTGCAGCTGGCAGTGCCTCTTGGATTATCTGGTACAGAGAAGCCTGTGTAACTTTTGGACACGCTGGAGGCACCAACAATCCAGTTTTCAAGCTTTGAACTTTATCCTTAAAATGTTCGAAAATCATGGGAGAGTCTTGGTCTAATTTTTCACTCCTCAACTGCAGCAGTTTGAAATTATCTTTATTCCTTCAGCCCAGAAGAGATGTGCCTTTCCGCGTGCTTTCCAACATCAAGAGAGGCAAAGAAGTGAGCATGGCAGGCTGCTGGTATGCATGGCTCATCAGAAAATAAAGCAGATGCATCCAGCATGGATGGTGGAGGGATGCTGAGGGATGTGGGATCTTCCCTGTGTTTTATTTCTGTGGCAACAGCACCTAAATGTTTGGGTTTAGGTTTTCCTCCTGCTGCCGTGAACTGTGTCCAGTTCAGAACAATGTGTCTATGGGAGATGTTAGCTGGAAACCCCCTTTCATCCAGTTACACTGGGGTGCTGTACTTGGTGCAGTGTCTACTTGCAGCCCTCAGAGTGAGGAGTCTATACTGCGAGATGCAGCAGCATTGCTCCAGGGTGACCTCATTGCCTATGTTGGACACTGCTTCACCATGACCTTGTTGCTTGCTGCATGGACATTGTTCCATTGAGGCACGTTTTGTGCTGGCATATTCATCTATTGGATATTCTGTTGTTCTATGGGGCGTTGATGGATACTTGGTGCACCTCAGAGAGGTGGTCTCCCTGTGGTTGTCCTTTCTCAGCTCTACCAAGCAGACTGTGCCCAGAGGTCTGCTTTTCTCCGAAGGGTCTTAGTATCTTTATGGGTTCAGGTAGCAAGGGTGAGTCCCTACATAGAGTTTATTTAGAAGGGCAGCGAACTGCACTGTGTTTAAAACAGCTTGTCTTCCTCTTAAAATGAAATCTCACCTTCAGGAGCTTTGTTGCACAGAGGCCATCTCTAAGCACAGCAGGAGAGGACCCGTGTCCTGTCCCCTGTGAATATGCTGAGTTTTGTTGTTGCTGGAAGAGTCTCCAGCCCTGTTTTCGCCACATAGATGGTTTGATGTGCCTGTGGTACGGTTTCTGCACCCGAGTCAGCTGTGACCCTGAGGGGTGAAGGGAAGCCTTCTTGCATCAATGGGTAACTTGCCTGACATCAACAGCGCTGGAAAAGCTCTGACAGGGAGAAAGCCCTGAGGGCATGCATGTGTGGGAGAAAACTTGCCTAATGGGGAAGAAATGCCTCATTTTTAGGTTGCTAAAGGCACACTGCAGGTCCTCTTTCTGTAAACTCGATTACACAAACTCCTGGGAACCAGGGAGGCTTTGGCATGGCTGAGTTTGTGGGGTTTGGGAGGGCTTGGCTGCAGTCTCTGGGTGGCCTGGTGCTTCCTAAGGACTGACCAAATCTCTGTGGCTTCCAGGACACCCTTAAACTTCCTGTTTTTTCACACAGCAGGGTTAGGTCCCACAGGAAAGTGAAGGGGTGAGTGGCAGAAACAGGCTGGTGACCAGCATCTAGGGCACGTTGAACCTGGTTGCTAGTTAAGGTCTTGCAACAGAGCCAAAGCAATAGGAGAGTCTCTGCTGTCTCTCTGGCATGTAGCTGGGTTGGGCTACGTGGAGTTTGAAAGCTATGATTTACCATGTGGCAGGCTTGACTAAAATAATGTGTGGCTGTACCCTTCAGCTGTCCCTCTGTGGTATTGCCAACTGCAATGGAACATCAGTAGGTTGAAAGAGACCTTTAAGATCATTGAGTCCAGCTGTAAACCTCACACTGCCAAGTCCACCACAAACCATGTCCCTAAGGGCCACATCTGTGTGTCTTTTAAATACCACTACGGATGGTGACTGATTCTATGGGCTGTGTCTCATGCGGGTGTATGAGAAGCTTTGCTTTTGCATTAAAGCTCTTCATGTTGGCTGCAGTGCAATGTGACCCAAGGGCATCTCGGAAATCCCACCAGGCTATTGGAAAGAGTCCCAACTCTTATTAATGTTTGGGAAGGGATGGCATTTGATTCACTAGTGTCCAGAGCTGGCAATGCTCTCCCCAGCTGAAAACAGCAATGCAATAGTTACTGTCTGCTTCTGCTGCTTTCCTTGGACTTTTTTTTTTTTAAAAGCCACTAAGATTAAACCCTTCTGGCTTTCTGATAAACATAGGCCTAACAGGTTTTTCTTCTCACAAAGAGAAAATATTTTTCCTCTTGATCTTGACCCAAAAGTCTTGATGACACTGCAGCCAATGGCCATGCTTCTACAACCTGTGTGCTGCTGCTGGTAGTGTGCGGGTGGAGGGCTGGAGTCAAAACCAGTTCCCATTGGCCCATGATGCATTAAGGAGTTTGTTGCAGCATGCCCAAGAATGTTTTCAGCTCTGCTTTGCATTGCAAATTACTTCAAAACTGCTACAAAATAGAAATTTTGACCAGTGTGACCAGTGTGGTGAAATGACTTCTTTTTTCTACCCTTCCGTCTGCTGTAGTGCCTGAAAGTGATGTTGGTGGGGTGGTGATACCTTGGCATGCTCAGATCTTATGCAAAAAAGGCACAGGGAAATACTTCAGGGTGTATTTATGCAATGAGCTAAATAACTTTTGATGCTGGGTTTAGCAATGGTTAGATCAAATCTGTGATCGCTGTGGTCCCTACACCGGCTGGGCTTCTTTGCATGGTTTTCATGGGATGCTGTCCCAGGTAACACCGGTGAGTCAGTCAGACAACTGGGTTTGCATGTGGCGGTTGGAGCTGCACAGGAAATGAGTGGAAACTCTCACGTGTGAAAGTAAATGCATTTCCCTGAAGTAATGTATCCAGGAATCAAAGCATCTTCTGTGACAGATGAAATACAGGAAGTACTGCATATTTAATCTGTTAATATATTTTTAAAAAAATCTTAATTGGAAAAAAAATCATCTGAATGTGTGTTTGGGGAAAAACATCACATAAACCTGTTGGTTAGAAAGTGAAGATTAAAAAAACTAACACTTAGAGAAGGCAAAACAAACAGCAGTGTCGATCAGTCGTACATAAATTCTATTGCTGACCAGCTCCTCCCAATTTTGTCATTTTCAAGTCAGAATATCTAGGATTGAGTGTCATAAAGAAGCAATTTTAAAAGCAGTAGAGAACAGTAACAGCCTCTAGGATTACAGCTCACAGCTTTGGAATTCCCTCTTTTTGAAGGAAATTAGTGAGTTACAGATTGCAGTAACGCAGCGTATTTGTATTGGTCCCATTCCTATTATGATTGCAGTGAAAAATTATGTCCCTTTTTTTAGGGAGAGGAAATTAAATAGGCCTGGTAATCCATGTAAGGAGACTGGCTTACACTAAGAGGGGAGGAAAGAATGTGAAGGCTAATCAGATCAATGCATTCTCTGGAATCTCTCTCATTAAAAAAAAAATCAAATCGCTACTGAAATTTGAGGAATTATCTTGAAATGACACATGTGCTTTTTTACTGCCTTTTAATTACAAAATTATTTCAATCTGCTGGTCTCTTCCCCGTAAGCAAGCTATCAACTGTTCTTAAATGTTGGCTCATAAATTCCAAACAGTTTTTTAAATGGAAGAAAATAGTATCCCTGGTCCTTCACCTGAGTGTGCCAGCCCAGACCACTGCAGGGTGAGAACTACCATTTGTACTGGGGATCTTCACTGGCTAATTTAGGTGTACAATTTCCCTCTGGACAAGGCTTTTAAGGTTGTTATTTATGCCGTCGTTTGTCAGGGGAGTTCTTGGTCTCTGACGTCCGGCTGCACCGCCATGATCGACCTTCTTATGAAACCTTTGGGAATTATTAGGTACTTAGTGAGAGCTGGTTGGAGGTCTTTGAGATGGCCTGAGAAGGATTTTCATGTGTGGTGTAATGCATTGCTCCCCTCAGCTGGGTAGAAGCGGGGCTAGGATGGACAGCTGGTGAATGGTTCTGCAGCTAAGCTTCCTCTTGCACAGAAAAGACATTTAAAAAGCCAAATTAGATATAAGGTCATGTATGAAGAGAAAAATGACCAGGAGTATGCTGAATCTCTTGTGCAGCATTTCTTATGCCTGAAATGTTTGCTGTAAGGAGGAATTGGCTTCTGCTGTCAGTGCATCAGTAAAAAATGTTGAAAACACATCCTGACTTTTACATCCTGACTTTTTTTTCCTGGCCAAGGGAATAGCAAGAGCCTGGTGCTGGGTGGTAGTTTTCTGCTCAGCCTCTTGTGGAGGACGGGTGTTAAATGGTGGTCCTCCCTCTCTTTGCAGAAGAGCTGTATGTGCTTGTTGGAGAAGGATGATGTTTAGCCGCCAGGCTGTGTGCAGTGTGGTCCTTGTGTGCGGGGCACTGCAGCCAGCTCTGCAAAAGCACTGCCATGGATGTGTGTGAGCCAGATGTGTGATACGGACCCGTGGCTGTCCCAGGATTAGGCAGTGAGCTGGTTTTAGGTGAGATTACGGGAAGGGGTGTTTACTCTTGCCTGTGGTCCTGCAGGAGGATGGCGTGGCTGCTTGGTGAGCTGTGCGTTGGGCTTTATCCTCTGTAGAGACCAGGGGCACAACAGGAGGAGGATGCTGGGACCTCTAGGCTTGTGGGATGTTGCTGTGGGATTTGCTGGAGGCTGAACGCTGGGAGGCTTTGCAGGTGTTTGGTGCGTATACGCACAGCCCAGCACTGCTCCTGGTTTGCTGTAGGTTCACATTTGCCTGGCTGTGTTAGGTTCCTATGGTAGCTCCCTGCTGGGGGTGGGACCTAAGACGGAGCTGAGATGCATCCACTGTTGGTCGGCTGGCTTGGAGGGGAAAGCACACATTGCAGTGACCAGGAGGTCACACGCTTACTACAAGTCATGTGGTGCAGTGTTGTAATAAATTAATGTGTCTGCATTTAAATGGGTAGTCTTGAGAAGGGGGGAGAGGTCTGCCTTGAAGAGCACTTGGTGCTGATGTAGCCTTTTTTTGTCCTTGGGAATGATCTCTGTGATTTCTGAAGAAAGATTAAAGGTGCGGTTCCATACAGAGTAGCTCTTCTCATCTGTGTTTGCTGAGAGGTGGTACTTGCGTGTTGGAATTTGCAGCAGCTCGAAAGCCGGAGCTGATAAGCTGCGTTTTCCCCTCTCTGGCTTTGTTCATAGGCTGTTTGTTTAGCTAACGGCCTAGAATTACATTAGTAAACCTGTATGTCCCATTTTGCTACCAGTGAAGAATAAGCAGTGCATCTGACATTTGGCAAAAAGGGTTCATTTTCTAAGGCATGTGGTTCAGAATCTACTACTTGAACTAATGGGCAGTATAATGCTCTTTTTTTACTAGGTTGCATGGGTTTTTACCTTGAAGATGCTCTGTACAGTGCACTGCATTACTAGTATTAAAGCAAATGCTTCACATCAAATGAGAAGGGAGTCTTTGAACTGGTGAGAGGTTGAAAACCATTTATTTCTCTGGCTTGTGATGCTTCACTGTGACACAAGCATGAAAAATAATTAGACTCACTAGTATGTAAATATTTGATCCTGAAATGCATCTTGAAGGTACAGAGCTGGGAGAAAGTAACCTCTTCAGATGCACGTTGATTCTCCTGGATTTGTGTCACGCCAACAGCTAGTTTGCAAAATTATGTTCAGCAAACTACATCACAAGAACATTATTGAGGGTGAAAAGTTTCTGAAGGTTATGAACAATCCAGGCAATCTCTGCAACCTCAGTTTTGTTTCTTGTGCCCTCTGAATTAGAATACAGCCTTTAATTATAGCATCATGTGTGTTTTCCCACAAGCTTCTTCCCTTGCGTAAGGGCATTGAATGAATGCCCCTTAATGAGCCATTTCCCCCCTCCTTGTTGTTTGATGCCTGGTTCTTAATACTTTCAAATGACACTTAAGGACAGAATTCCTCAAAACTTTTAATTGCATGTGAATACTTTATTTTCATGCTGTTTCATGATGTTCAGCACTGAGTAGTAGCACGTTTCTTCTACAGACAGAAAACCTGAAATTCAGAAGGACCCCGATTAAGACCTGTTTTGATTGTGTTCGCTGCAGTGTAGCAATATATGTTGAAGATGTAGGTCTTGAGTTTGGGTACAGCCTCTTCGGCCAACGCTGGCTTTGTACACTCCACACCTTTTGACTTCTGGACCTGGCAAAGCAAGGAGCTGGAGGAGCAGTGTCCAACTTCTAAATACTTCAGCTTTGCCTTTAAGTTAATAAAAAGGAGCAATAATGCACCAAAACCTGGGCTTTCTTTTAAAAAGCAGGAGGTTTCAAGGTGGAAAACAACAACAAAAATTCGACTCTTATTGTCTCCCCCTCCCCTCAAAGCACAAGTGAGTTGGATCTGGGTACGTTCTTGTAGATGCAGCAAAAAAACTCCCAAACTGTGACAAAGTTCGTGTTTATTACAGACGTTCACAAAACCCTGTCAAAAGTCGAGTTCTGTTTTAAAGTCTGGGAAATGTTTTAGCTAATTAAAGAAAAGGTCAGCGGGATTTTTTACTGTAGGCAAAAAAAAAAAGATAAATCTATCTCCTCTGCCTGGTTCTCAGAAGCAGTCGAACCATTTGGGCTGAAATGAAAATTTCCCTGAGGCAGACAAAAGACATGCGAAGTTGCAGTCCAGATGGTTAGAGTTTGGCAAAATTATAGGTAAGTAGGAATAGGGTCTAGAGATCAGAAGCATGAGGCAACTGTAATATGCAGGGCCACCAGCTCTGTTACAATATTCGATCTCAGTGTTGCAGAAAGCTATTCTGCTGTTCTGAAGCGTGATTGTTCATTCAGAGGTTTGGAAGGGACTCGGCTGTAGTTCCAGGGAGTTCACTTGCAGAATGTGAGAGGGCTTTTTATCCTCTGTATATGTGATGTTAGGAACGTGTCACCTCCTAACGGCTACATCTGCCTGAGTAATACCTGCTGTGGTCATGCAAACCTTCTCAAGTGTCCACGTTGCTTTTCACTCGTCCTGTAATCAGTCTGTGTAATAGATGGACCTAACAAGTCTTATTCATAAACAAGTCTTGGGTCAGTTTGAGTTTATTAGCGATTCACTGATGCACTCCTAATGAAGATCTTTGTTCTGATCCTATAAACAAACAGCTATGCCTGTTTTTATTCATGTTTGCAATGCTGCAGGAGTCAGTGTGAGCAAATTAAAGTGTGTGTGGATATTCTTGCGTGAAAGGCAGTTCAATACCATTTTTTAAATTCCATGGGGACTAATCCATCAAAAGAACTTAGTTTATGGACTGAGAAATTATCACCTGTACAAGGACTTGACTCTAAACACTATGAATGTGCCAGAAAATGATCAGAGTTCTTTAATGTGCTCAGAGGAGAAGAGGCGAAATGGAACAAGAGAAGAAAAAAGATGCAATTTTATCTGTAACATGAGTTGAGCCTGTTTTAGGTGGCAGGACCTGCAGAGAAGTTGCTGCAGTAGCCCAAGTCGAGGCTGATGTCACCCTTTTGTGGATGAAGTGCTGCTCAGTTTTGCAAGTAACATTAGCTGATCATGGTTCATGGGGCAATAAAATGTGGAAAGGCTGGAGCAAAGCTTCATTTTTAAGTTGTGCCGAAACTACGCTTTTGAGTTACTCTGGGTTGGAACTAATTTGCCCTGTTAATACCAGGATTTGGTACTAAAACCAGCTGTTAGCTATGCAAAATGATGAAGCTGGGTGGTGACCTGAGCCTTTAGATCTTTATGGCTGTAAAACTCTTGTGGAAGTGGGGTTGGTGTCTCCTGTGGCCAATGCCTGTTGTGTCCGAGCCTTTCTGCCAAGGCTCTCCTGGGAAACAGATATATATCTCTTCTTGTGTTTTTTCTTTTGTAGAGGTCTGAAAGTGCCTATGACTCACTGTGATATATTTGAAGGCTTCAGAAGTGTTTGTGCATGTATTGCAGCTGAGGTCACAGTAAAACAGTGGCAGCTGAGCTCAAGGGTTAATGGGGACAGAAAACAGGACTCCTGCGTGTTATTTCTGAAGATGACCCCCTGCCTTGTCTTGGGAGGCTTAAGGGATTCCTCAGAGACAAGTAGAGTCAACACAGGACATTTATTCCATCCTCTCTATAGACAATTATAATTTTGGGTTGCCACCTCTGCATGCAGAGATGATGGAGAAGGAGCTTTAGACTGACTGGGGACTGAGAATCAAGTCTTGCCTCCCTGCCCTCCTCCAGGCTTTGCACATCCCTTCTCCAGACGAGCATCCAGCTTCTTAGCTCACTCCCAAGGCAGAGGCACTTGGTTCCATGCTCCCTATATTTTAAATTAGTTTTTCTAACCTGCCAGTGGCTAATACTTCGTCTAGCTCCCTGGTCCCCCTCCCCTCCTCGGCTGAGGTTGCTGGCTCCTCTGCTCCCTGTAGGGTGCCTTGTCTCCTGCTCCCGGATTGAGATGGTTGAGGAGGTCATGCAGTATTAATAGGGAAGCAGATCTCTGATTTTGTTTCTGCTTATGGACTCTGACATTTCTGACGTTTTCTGAAGTGTAAAATGTTTCAGAGAAAACAACAACTTGGCTTTTACTGAAAAATTAATTATGTTGGCACTTTCCCCTTTGTGGTGGGCTTTTGTCAGAGGACAAAGCCACTTACGTTAGGGGGAAAGGGCGAGATGGTGAAAGGACGGCAGCGACATTAGAGAGAGAGTCTGCATTAAGGTAAAAAGATGTAATTAAGTGTTGATTATGAGGGAACAATGTAAACTCTTCAGAAAGCATTACCTTCTGTGCACTTACTGTATAGAGCTAATTTATACATCCAAGTTTATCTGCTTTGTAAATTAGTCTTTCCTCTAATTACAGTTAACGGACTATGACTCTCCGCTCATCAACAGTGTTCTCTGTTCCTCCGCTCCTCTCAATACAGAGATACATCTCGTACAGCAAAGCACATCTTGCTGCCCCTGTGCTGCTCTGGGGGGGTGTGTGGAGGTTCAGGTGGGGAAAACCAGCCCGTTTTGTCCTTTGAAAGGATTATCAGGGAGCCTCAGTGGAGGAATAAGGAAATGATGATGCAGGTTCTTGCTGAAATCTGATATTAGATGCAACTTGTCCACCTGAATGACAGTGATACAGTATTGGTGCTTAAATACACACACAACTGTTTGCTCCCAGCCCCTCTAAGGGGCAGTGGTGCTGTTGTGTCTGAACCCCCCTCTGGGGTTTGCAATCCAAGTGTAAAACAGGTGACAGCAGTTGAGTACAGACAAAAAGGGGATGCAAAGAAATGGGTGTAATGATGAGCACGTGAAGAGCTGTGATCTCGGCATCACCAAAAAAAGGGTGGGAAGGAAGAACCGTAAGGCATAAAAATAAGTAGTTTTGCCCATGTTTCTGGTAGCCCTTCAGGTGTAGTGGAGCATGGGAGAAAATTAAGTAGTTGACCAGTATACTCAAATTTCTATTTTGTTTCTTGAAATGGTCTTCAAGAAGAAATGGAGCTAGAATATGGGCTGATAAAATGAATGGAAAAAAGAATAGTTATTTTACTGGGAGTTTGCCTGGCCATTAGTATTCTATTAATTTTCCCCCTGCTTCTAATGATATGAGGAACACTGGATACACTTAAAAGGATGCATGTCATTAAAATGGTATCTGACAACAGTTCCTTCACTGCTTATGATGCTTTTGATTGTTAATACAGACAAAATGTAAATGATCAGAATATAAAAAGTCCCTTTTGTCTTTCTAATGCTTTCAGCTGCCTATTAAACAAATTGTATGGGAAAGTGAGTAGTGCAGTGGTGTCACCCAGATACTTTGAAATGCTTAATGGCATAGAAAGAAGTGTCCTTGGTTTGTTTATTTTACTACTAGTAATGTCATTTTAGGCTAAGTCATAGCTGCTCCTTCAAAATGCAGTTGCCTTGTCCTTACTACATAATGGTTTATTTAATGCGTTACGGTACTGTCTTGCAAAGTATTATGTCAGGTTTTTAATAAGCTTTTAAACCCCTGTAGCATAGGGGTGACTGTTCTGACGAGCTGAATTCTCTGTTACTGTCATGCAACACTGCATGAAAGTGTCCATCTCTGTATTTATTTCGTTGTGGTGTTCTGTGGTCTAAAAGCATGCAGAGGTGCTGTGTGGGAATGGTTTGATGCCCAGGACCTTACAGCATGCGCATTTGTCAGGTGCCTGTTGCTCAGCTCTAAGAGGTGAAGGGGGATAGCTGGGGACTACATCTGTTTTCAGCCATCTGACTACTTTTTCAGTGCCTGCTGCTGCATGAGTCAGTCTGCGCATTTTGCTTTCTCTGCCTACTATAATATTCTCATGGTCTCTCTTAACTTGCTTAGAGGAGGAGATGACAGCTGGTCACTGACTATGTAGGGTATAGTAACAGGGACTGTAATAGTTGCTGGCCAACACCTTGTGTCTTAATGGCACATATAGGTGCAACTGAACACTTCTAGCAGCTTTGCCGATGACAGTAGTACTGCTGAAAGGTCCTCGGCATGAAGAAGGCTTGGACTAGCTTGACTGAGATGTAGTTAGTCACTACAGCTGCAGAAAATGGGAGTGTATTTGTGCATCACTGGTCTTGCTCCTAACCAGGCTGCTTTTGTAGAGAGCTTTCTTCCTGCCACGGGGAATGTGCTTTGTTCTGCTTGTGTGTTTTCGTAACGAAAGGTTGCTTTTGTAGGCACCTTTCCTCCCGTTACGGGGAACGTGCTTTGCTCCTGTTGGAGTGTTTTCACAGCAAAAGGTCTGTTCCTTCAGCCACAGAGCTGAAGTCTTTGCTGTCTGGCAGGTGTGGGCATACAGTGCTGCCATGTCACTGGTTTTGTAGGATGTACGTGGAGTTCTCCAGCTGAGGATGTGGTCTGCAGCTTTATGCAGCACACAGCTGGTGGCACAGCCCTGCGAGCAGTGAGGAGACGCGTCCTGGCTTCTGACCTCTGCTGGAGGTACCATCTGATTGCCCTTGGCAGTGAGCTGGAAGAGTCTTTCTGCAGTGGCACTGGCTGCTCTTCTGCCAGCTGTGTAGTCCTTCTGCATAACTTCAATAGCAAACCATCCTGTACCAACCTGTCCCTTCTGTCGCAGTTATGGGGCAGCGCTACGTCCTCCTTTGTGCTATTTAACAAACTCAAGCACAATGTTATTACTGTTGCAGAGGCCTGCTAATTATTTAAAACCAAAGGTTAATGAACGTTTGTGCTAACGGTTGTGTAATATGATTGCAATAGCTAAATAATTAAAATTCTAAAAAGCAGTTTAATGCATCTTTGATGTGGAGCCTGTGGAGCGGGCAAGAGTCTTGTTTTAATCACTTAATAGCAATTTAACAAGCAAGGTGGTGTAGCAGATTGAGGGGTGTAAGGAAGTGCAGTGTTGATGGAGAATTCAATTGGATTAAGGGACCTGCTCAGTGAACAGGAGCTGGTTAGCACTAGTGGGGCCTGGAAACCCGGGGAGGTCAGTGCAGCCAATCTGCCCAGTGTTGCTTGTATGTGAGGCTGCAAATCTGGCTCTGTGTAACTGAGAGGGGCTGGCTAAAGACGTGAGAATCGTGGATTTTCCAGCTGCCTTGTGCAGCCCAGTGATAGAGAGCATCCAGCTGTGTGTCTGCTTCCAGGAGAACTGCAGAGGCGTCCCTGGGTACCTGGGTCAGCTTTTTGGTATTCTCTTTCTGGTTTAGGAAGGGTTACCTCCAAACAGAGCAAAGCATTTGCCATCCACCCTCTGCAGGCATTAATGTTTCATGCTTCCAAAATGGAGCCTTCCTTTGAGAGTTGTCATTGTGTCAACGTTAACTGCAAGGATTATCTCCCTTTGTCGTTTAGGGTGCATGGAGCCTGTGGGATCCTGCTTTATGTTGACACAAGTGCCCAGTTGCAGATGCTCAGAGGAAAGGCTGGTCACCAGCTATGGGGACATGCTGGTTGCTGCTCTGCAGCTGTGGAAACTTTGGGGTGGTCTCTGGCTATTTGCTTAGCAGCCTCCAGCTCTTGGGTGCTCATCTGGAAGCTAAGCAGGCATCTTCCCTTGACGGGTCAGTGATGAACACACACTCCTGATTGCCATGTTGAAAGAAGTAATTTTGGATAGTATTCTGCACTGCGAGTCGTCTTTTATTTTTTTGTAGTACTTCTTTACTTTCCTGTAAAATGAGGTAAGCAATTGTTCTGTATTGACGGCTGGCTTGTAAATCAGCCGCTCACTTGCCAGATGGGGAGAACGTGGAAATGCCTTATAAGCACTTTCATGTTTTGTGATCGTTTTAATTCCAGAATATTTAGAACCTCTTTGCATTGGTGCAAAGTAAAATAAAACATGGTCTCTGACAGGTGCCGAGACAGGCACAAGAGGAATTGCTTCTCTGAGGGTCTGAGAAAGGAGTTCACAGAGAAACTGCTGCAGCCCTCAGGGAAGGGGCAACACTGGGTTTTGGCTGTTAATTTCATTGTTTAAGGTCAGCTTATGTTGATCTAAATTGTGCAACTAATTCCATCAACAAACAAGATTATTTACATAGCGGATGAAATTTAATTTGGGTGCTGCTTCTCCTGCATTTCTCCTTGGTTTTGTATTTAGGTTGCACCTGAAAAAATAAACTGATGTCCATGTTAGGAGTGAGTTTATTATGCTTACCTTGCTGGAGAAGTGTTGAGCTGGGTATTTCCCTTATGGCAACTTACTTTTTATTGGTGTTTTTATGGCCCTCGCTGTAGCTGCCATTCATCTTACTCGACTTCAGAGCTGGTCCTCCAGTTGCTCTGTTCCTTTGATTGCAGTGGAAGGATACAGCTTCTTCTCCATGTGCAGAATTGCTTTCTTTGGGCCTCCCTCCCTTGCTCACCGAAGTCCTACCCAGAGTTAATTTTGATGCCTTTGTAAATGTTTTCAGTGTGTAACAGCAACAGTGGCACTGTGTAGAGGGAGAAAATCAATTTGAGAGCCAGCCGGCAAAATGCCTGTTAGCTAAAAACATCTGTTTCAGCAAAAAAGCAAATGTCACAAGTATCCATTTTTCATAAAGCCAAGTTGTCATCTTCCAGCTAACATGACCAAGGAGGTCTGTAGAGCTGCCCTTGCCTGGGCACCCGGCTCGTGAACAGAGCTGGGGTTTATCACCGCAGGCATCCAATGGAGGGTTTCCAAGGGAAGGGCTGAGCTTTGCGCACGCTTCTCACTTTCCCTTCTTGCTTTATTGCCTGTTACCTCTGGAAGCGGCTGTGACTGAGACGATACCTCCGCGGTCAGAGGGTTGCACAGAAATGTCATCCCTCTGACTTGTTTCCTTTGAGAGCCAAAGCAGGTGCCAGGACATTGGTGTGAGTTTTAAGGGGGAGCACGCGGCTTTGTACAAGAACAGCAGTACGTTAGAGGTCTGCATGTGGCAAAAATCTGGCTGTCAGAGAGGGGACCTGAAGAGGCAGAGGCCAGCAGGGTGTCTGCTGGTGTGCATGGGGGTCAGCAAAGCTGCTGCTTCCCTGATGTGAGAAAACTGATAGGTTCAGTCTAAAATCCTAAGCCTCATAAGCAAATTGTGCTTTGAGACTATTTTGTCTCCCCTCTGTGCTCCATCCAGAGTCCACTTCACTCATCCAGAATGGAGGGAGTCACTTTTCCCGTCTCTTTTATAGTGCTCTGAGATTCCAGCTCCCTGTGTGGCTCTCACCCTTGCACTATTGCTCTGCCTGTACACAGCACCAGCATCCCTCTCTCTGCTGCAACTGGTATCTGCCTCTTCCTGACAAGACTGGGTCCCTTCTACAGCCCAGTGAAGTATTAAGTGAAGAATCTTACAAGTTTTAAAGTTTGTCACAACCTCTGTGCTGTGGTAGCAGTAGGGTCTGTGACCAGCTCTTCCATAGTCCTCAGATAAGCTTTAATTAGGAACTGAATAGAGATAACCAGTGGCCTGATAGGATCGGATCTTTCAGTAAAGTAATGACTACAGTGCAGTAGACTTTTTTCCTTTAATAAAAATCTCCTTCATCTTCCTCTTTTTTTTTTTTGTTTTTGTGCTTTAGTTAGAACAGCTTGTTTTCTTGGTGCCTGCGCCCCTTTTCCCTCTCCCCCCCAAAAAAGGAGAACTGAAAAACCCTCACAAAATTTTGGAGAATTGGTTCAGATTGTTTTGTGGGATCAAGGCATTCCCATCCCTCTGGGTCTGCATTTCAAGACTGCCAAATGAAAGCATCACCCTTGGAGCAGAGACATGTTGCAGGAGAACTGGCCCCAGGGAATCGGTATTCCCATGGCAAACTGATCAGCCAGGATGACACTGCTGGAGCCACCCGGGACTGGAGAATCGCTGCTCTGTTCCTCAGAGGGTGATGACATTTTCTTGCCTGTTTGGATTTCCAGGTAGATAAGATGTTAAATGGAACTAAACCAGCATTCTGGGAACGGGGCTGAGATTTTTATCTCGCTTGAGACTGTTGTCTCTGGTATTGTCTTTCTGCTGGAGCCCTGCTAAGTGTTTAATAGGTGCCTGGTCTTCTGAGATTACAGGCGCTTTGCCGGAAACCCCATCGTGTGTACCGATACCCCTCGAGGGGAGGCAGCGCTCAAGTGTTAAGAGGCTGGGTTCTGTTTCACCCACCTCGTACTGTTATTGCAAATCATATTTACTTAATGAAACAGGGATCTACGTATTAGAGAATCTGTTGTGTTGGCAAAAATTAAAGATGCAGAGGAGTTGTGATCACGTTACAATAATTGCCTCAGTGGTAACATTAATGCTTTTTCACTTCAGTTGCTGCTTGTTGATTGAACAGCCCTTTTCTGTAGGCTATAAATCTCAGTGGCTCTACTAATAAAGAACTAAATAGTCTAATAATGTTTCCAGACGTAGCATTGCCTCACTGTTTGAGGAGATGGTGATCTTTTGTCCAAACCCCAGTCCAGCCTAGGAAGCGTGGCTGTATCGTAGCGACACGGGGACTTACAACAGTGTCTTTGTTGCTTTAACTGCTTCTATGGGAGATGGGTTCCAAAATATAAAAAATTATGTTGTTCCCGGAAACAGAGAACTTTTAATCATGTAAAGCGGGATTAGTGCTCGGTGTTCAGGGGTTTTCCTGAGGGGGGAAAGCGAAGAGAGAGAGAGACCTGCCGGGAGCTGGCAGGGGTCACAGCAGAGGCTGGCGAGGCCAGGGCAAAGGCGAGCACACCTGCACCTGCGAGAGAAGTCCCTGAGGAGCACTGCCACCGGAACGTGGCGTGCTAATGTTTGAGCAGGAAGGGCGCCTGGGAAGGGTGGCGCGCTGGGAGCTCTGCCTGCTCTGCCCAGGGAGCGATGGTTTCCACCCGGCAGGAGGCCACGGCCTCTCTAAGAGCTGCACCCACCATGACTGGCGCTGCTGCCCAGCCAGAGCTTCGGTGAGAGGTGCATCCACCCAGGTGTCACGATGCGGGGTGTGCCCTGCCGGGACACCAGGAGCGGGCAGCCCCAGTGAGCGCCCCTGGGCGACGAGCACCCGGGTGGAGGAACCGCTCTGGTTCGTGGCAGCTCCAGGAGGAGGTGAGCAGGTTGAGGAGTGTCAGGGAGGGTAAGAGATTGACCACTGGGACAACATCCTGCCTTCCCTGAGACAGGCCCAACAGGCAGAACATGGAGGACTCCCTGTCCCCTCTCCATGCGACTGAACATAGTGACTGGTGGGACCGGGGCGGGCAATGACCGGCTCCTGCCTGGCGCAGCAGGCATGTCACCCCAGCAACACCCCCACCTTCCCAGATGTCCTCGCATGGCAGATATGAGGCTCTGCAGGTGGAACCGATCAATAACGAGGTGAGGATTTGTCTAGCTTAGAAGTGTCACCAAGGTGAAGCCAGCCCAAGCCCTGCACCAAAACCACCTCCATAAAGAAGTAGTGACGGGTCGTTGTCATAGGTGCCTCCCTTCTGAAGGGAGCAGAAGGCCTGATGTACAGACCTGACCTGCTTCTTGGAGAAGTCTGCTGCCTCCCTGGGGCCCGGGTTAAGGATGTGGCAAGAAAGCTTCTTACCCTGGCACAGCCCTCCGGTTATTATCCATTACTGACTTCTCAGGTAGGTAACAAGAAGTCTGAGGGCAATCAAGAGAGACTTCAGGGCCTTGGGATGAGTGGTCAAGGGATCAGGAGCACAAGTGGTGTTCTCCCCTATCCCTCTAGTTGCAGGGATTAATTTGGAAAGAAACAGGAGGACCCACCAGGTCAATACCTGGCTCTGAGCCTGGTGTCACCAGCAGGACTTTGGGATTTTTGATCACGGGTCAGTTCCCATGACACCAGGCTGCTGGTGACAGACGGGTTACACCTGTCTCAAAGGGGGAAAAGGATCTTTGTGCAGGAGTTGGTGGGTCTCATCAAAAGAGCTTTAATTTAGATCTGAAGAGGGAAAAGGTATAAAACCAGGCTCGCTGGAGATAAGCCTGAGAGTGGCACATCAGTGTTTGTGGGACACTGTGCTAACGAGGTTCTTGGGCCATCTTAGACGGTGATCGTGAGATGGTAGATTTTTCAATTCTTGAAGAAGTCAGGAGGGGGTCAGTAGAACTGCTGCGTTGAACTTCTGGAGGGCAGACTTTGGCCTGTTCAGGAGACTGGTTGACAGAGTCCCTTGGGAGGCTGAGGGGAGACCTTATCACCCTCTACAACTGCCTGAAAGGAGGTTGTAGTGAGGTGGGGCCAGTCTCTCCTCCCACGTAACAAGCAATAGGATGAGAGGAGATGGCCTCAAGTTGTGCCAGGGGAGGTTTATGCTGGATATTAGGAAAAATTTCTACACTGAAAGGGTTGTGAAGTGCTGGAACAGGCTGCCCAGGGCAGTAGTGGAATCCCCATTCCTGGAGGTATTTAAAAGACATATAGATGTGGTGCTGGGGGACATGGTTTAGTGGTGACCTGGCAGTGCTGAGTTAGTGGTTGGACTTGATCATCTAAAAGGTCTCTTCCAACTAAAATGATTCTGTGATCAAGAACCCCAGTGAAATGTATATGGTGATGGTGCCCTTTTTGCCATGTATCCAGTTAAAATAATGAAATGCTGCAACGTATACATGGCAGGTGTTTAAAACCTGTATTTTACATTACAACTGAAGCACTGATTTATGTCCCCACCAGGTAGGTGCTCATCACTCTGATGGATGATGCTGGAGGCAGAGGTGCCTGGTTTGGATGCTGGAAAACTGGGCAGTGTGGGTTTGGGGCAGAACAGCTTTGCTCGTGCAGAACATGGAGCTTTTCTCAGTCCTGTGTCTTTCTTCAAAGTGCAGAAGACAAAAGCTGTCTCCTGAGCAGGCATGCCACCTGCCTCAGCACTCACTGGAGAGGCTGTAGAGATGGTTTTCTCTTAGAAATGTTGGTTATTCAGATAGGTGAGAAGAAACATTTAGAAGGTTCTTAGCTTCATAGCTGCAGTTAAAAGTCTTATGAATGGTTTTTCTTGCAGCTATATCCAAAGTAAAGCCCTGAAGTGTTAGATGATGTTTTTTAGCTGTCACTTGAAGGGATCAGAAAGTGTTCAGTCATTTGGAATTGCTGGGTTTGTCAGATTGCTAAAGGACAGCTTCTTGGGGAATTTGAGAAATAACACACTCGTACATGTAGCTGCTAGTACCATTTATTTTCAAATCCAATTGACGACATAGCCTAGCAGCACTAAATGTACTAATATCTATGGGTTTTTTAGGTGGGGGTATTTAAGTCTTGAGCTGAAATGTTTACCAATCCAGCCACATACTAGCAATGCAACAGGAGTTCAATCTCTCAGGAAACCAGCAGCAACTCGCAGTGCTGCTGTCGGAGCTTGGCGTTCGTATGGTGACGGGCACGATGATCCTCTCACGCACGCTTTTGTAGAGTCAGCAAAACATTTTGGGTGATGAAGTCACTTTGTCTGTGAGTTTAGACTAGCACAAATTATTGTTTCTGAATTGAAGGCAGTGACCCTAAAGCACAAGCCTTCTGTAGAAAACACCCCGATTGTTTAACCTGACAAAAGGTGTCTGTTCTGAAGCTTCATTTTGTCTTCCAACCAGATGATTCTGTGACCTTTAAGATCGAGTCCAACTGTTCACCCTGCACTGCCAGGGTCCCTAAACCATGTCGCTCAGCACCACATCTATGCAGCTTTTAAACACTTACAGGGAAGGGGACTCCACTACCTCCCTGGGCAACCTGTTCCAATGCTTAATGACCCTCTGTGTTCAAAGAAATTTTTCCTGATATCCAACCTAAATTTCCCGTGATGCAACTTAAGGCCATTTTCTCTTGCCCTGCCATTTGTAACATGGGAGAAAAGACTGCCCCCCACCTTGCTACAACCTCCTGTTAGGTAGTTGTAGAGCTTTTCTTGTGCTGCATCCCCTGGTCCTTGGGCTGGGCATTGCAGTTTGTGCAAATCCCCTTGTACTGGAATCGGTTCTATACCTGCTGTGGAGCAGAAATCCTGGGTAGGTATGGAAAAACCTGCCTTATGCAGGGACCTGGGTAAACTGAATTATTTTCATACTTCTTTCATGTGGGATGAAGAACCAGTCAGGAGCCTGGTAGGGGGATGATTTTGGGACCTGCTGAAAGATGGGCTAAAAGTGGCAGATGCAGAACAACACTGTGATAATTGCAGTATCTGGAGGCATGGTATGCTTTCCTTATGGCAAATAACACTGCAGCTAGTTAATACTGCTCCTTTCTCCATGGAGATGGCCCCCAGCTGTGCTTTCTGGAACTCTGGTTAATCTGTTAGGTTCCCAGCTCGCTAATGGACTGTGAAGCCCAGCTCCTCAAATTCTTCAGAAGTCTAGATATGACCTTTGTGTCTTTTTCTTCGTGCCTCTAGGATGTAGCAGCTTTCCATACTGTGGCAGGCTCGAGGAAAGCCGGTGTTTTTCCAGGACGCCTATCTGCAGGTTTGTAGGCTGCAGAACATAGGTGGTGGTGAGATTCACATCTGGACCCACATGTTTGGTGGGCTTAGTGGTATTTTTACATGCTCTGAAACATATTGTATTGCAAAGACAAAGCTCTGGCAATGGACTTAACCTCCCAAGGATGGAGAAGCAAGAGACTGCTGAAAAAGCCTCCTTTTGGAGTGTTTTCTTTGCAACCTAGTAACTATTCTGGCAATAGATGATAAAAGAACAGGGCTTAACTTCTAAGAAAGTAAGTTAAACTGCCAGGACAGGGCATTGTGAGCAGCTAAGCACAGTGAGCTGTCCTGCCTGCATTATGAGGTTTTTCTCTCTGAGAAGTTGTACTGGATCTTCAGTGCAGGCTGGCAGGAGCAGCGGGGTCCGGGAGGAGCAGGGCTCGATGAAATCCGTGCTAAGGGGGTGCAAGGCGGCTGGCTACAAGCAGCAGGAGTCCTGCAGGGGACTCACAAAATGAGCATTTTGTGCCCAATGTCTTTATTTTTTTTTCATAGCTAAGTAAGCTGCTGCTGCCATTTCCTTGAAGGTATCTATGTGCCTTTACCTGCTTACAGGTAATGGGTGCATGTACATGTCAGAGACACCGAACGCATCCCCTTGCACTCCTCCTCCCCAGACTGCCCGCAGAAAGTGAGTTAAAGCTTTGCAGATGTACCCAGCATTTCCATCCCTATCAGCGATACCGCTGAGCTCTGGAAGCTGAAAACCAGTACCTGGATAAAACTGAGTGGAAAGACTGGGAATAAACTGGGCTGGTTGAACAAAGTGTTGTGCCTGACTCTTGTCATTCTGAGCAATACAACACACTGAGCCAGCTTTGTTAATTAAGCTGCTTTAGGTGGCTTTAATGTTTTCATTGCTTAGAAGAGGCAGAGGATATCCTTTTTGATGTGGTGTTGATGTTTTTTTTTTTTTTTGGGCGTGGGTGGGGGGTTGTTGATAAAGTGCATATGGAAATAAATTTCTTGTATATACTTAAATCCTTATTTTGTCTGCATTTCACTTACATCTTAGATTTCCTGTCAATTTATATGCGTTCTGATAAATGCCGCCTTCTGTTGTAAAACAACTGGTATATTTAAAACATGGCATGTTGATCAGCTAAACTATAGATTTGCTTTGACATGTCATTTCTTTTGTTCTAAAATGCCCTGACAATTCACGTCTGTGGCAAACAAGCAAATTTATGTATGAAGCTATTGTTCTTTCCAAAAGTGTCACTGCTAAATGAGGCAGAGTTTAAGTATTTTATTTCCTCCCCCCCTTTGCGTGATGGGAGGTCCATTTCTCAATAATGAAAACAAGTTTTCTTGCAAAATTCGATTAAATGAAATATCGAATATAACTCAGCACTGAGCTCTCATTGAGTTCCCATATGTGCCTGTTGCTGCAGTGATAACGCTGTAAAAAGCATTCATTCTTCAAACTGTTCTTTTCGACTATATATTTTTTTTCTGGAGGAAAAAACAACATAGAACAACAACAAAAGACAGTTAGAGAAGTTTAGCTGCAAGCCAGTCGCGATGGTGCTCTGTCTCCCTGGCTAACAGATGTAACGTAGGAGGATGGAGGGATCTGGAGGGGCTTTCTGGTCCCCCTTCTACCTAAGATCAAGCTTAAATTCATCTCTGTCATTTCCGCTGGGCACTTGTCCACTTTGGCTCTCAAACACGGAGGTGTGGCTGTCCTTCCCAGAGCACAGTGGGGCTCCTATCAACAGGAAGGATTTTTGGAAAAAGCGGTTTTCCTATCCTCAGGGCTGACTCGGACCACGGTTGTTCTCTGTGCGCTGGAGACTCTCATTACAATGTCATGCTCATACCTTTTCTAGGATCTTTAAAGTTGCACGTTGTGTTTTGAGACATAATTTCAAGGAAGTTTTAGAGCCTTTGAGAGACTGAAACATTTGGATGAAATGGGGGAATGTTGGGGCTGTAAAGCCCTTCCTCAATCCTGATTTCTGCAAATATTTGCTGCCAGAACCAATGTTGTTTTTTTTTTTTTTAAAGCCATTAATTTTTTTTTTAAGTTTAAAAAGCTGCTGGTGAAGCTTTTAGTGTGAAAATACTTTTTTCCTATATTAGAAAAAGGTAATATAAATGGCTAACAAGGAAAGGTAGGTTAAAATAATCCAGATATATCTTGGAAAATCTATTTCAATTATGTTCTGTGTGCTTTTAGTGGAGACTATAAATTCTAAAGAGTTAAGAGAGCTATAAAGATAAGTGTTATAGGAGAGTACGTCTCACATTTCACCTTCAGAAATTAAAATATTTGCTCTAAAATCAGACATTATAAGGGTCACTGCATTGCTTGTGGTCATTAATAGCAGGAGGTGACTGTTGGAAGAACTAAGGGAAACCACTTCCCATAACATTTAGTGCAATTTACTGAAAATCCCCTTCCCATGAAATGGCTCGCTAATGCCGGACTGTGTGCTAAAGGGAACTGTGCTTTATATTTCAAATTTGCATATGGACAGATCATCTAAACTTGTACCTGCCTTGCATGAAATGTTGGTTAAATTAGCATAACATGAGGTCATTGTTTTGTTTGTCCAGTGTAGCTGGGCAGTGAGGAAGACAAATGAGTGGTAACCAAGACGTTAATGTTTGTAAGTGGGAGGACGTGGTAGGTCAGATAACAGGTACCACTTCACCATCCCGTGTACTCATGCGTTTGTGTATCTCTAGGGGTGTGTGTCTCTGGTAACGGCTGTTTAGATAAAATTTGTACAAGTAACAATTACTTTAGACAGCTACTGGCATTGCATTCATTTTCCACCAGAAAGACGGTAAATCCAGTAAGGCAGAGGATGCCTGGCCTCCTCCTTGTGGCTACGGGATGGGGGGATTGTTGCAATGCAATAAATTGCATAATATTTCTAAATGTGAGAGTTAACACTGTAGCTCATTTTGGGCTTTGGATGCTCCCTTTGCTCATCTTACTCGCTTGCTAATGGATTTCTATGGGCTCCCATCCTGTGAAATGCAGCTGTGGGTGCTCCTATACTGTTGGTTTGGGTTTTTTAACTCTGCTCTGTATTGATTTTGCATAAGGCTGGTGCTACCCCGGTTCGCACTCCGTATCTTCATTTGTTCCCAGTCCCTGGACTGGAGTGGATCAGAGTTCCTGGAGGCAGGGAGCAGAGGGGACACTTGGTCTGAGGTCTGTGTGCACGCCAGCCTGCACCCTTTAGCACAAGGACCAGGACTGGTTCTTTGACTCAGATCACCCAGCAGTGGGGATGAGCCGTTTGTGGTTGGAGAAGCTATATAGAACTTAGCTCCAGAATGGTTTATTCTTTTTTTCTTTTCCTATGAGGAAAAAAAAAAAAGAATCCCAGAAAGCAATCTTCAGTGTATAAAGGCAGTGCAAACATTGCATCGTCATGGCTCACATGACAGCTTTCTAATAACAAGCTTTTGTTTCTGAGACCCCAAGGTGTCAGCTGTATTGAGGTGGATTTTTACATCCTGACATTTCTGCCTTGTTTTGCAAGAGGAGCGATATACAGGAACACGGCCAGGATGCTCCAGTGACTTCCTTGCACTGAATGGTCCCTGGGGGCTGCCTGGCAACAGCTGGGCTGATAGATGGGCATCTTAGTCCCAAGAGTCACACGCTACTGCAGACCAGTCAGTAAATACAACTGTTAAGCATTGTGCTGGCGGTTCCCGGGAGGTGGAAGTATGTGTGCTCCAGCGTGCTCCTCACTGCGCTTCTCTGGTGAGGAGAAGGAAGAGATGCAGCAGGAATCAACTTTTTCACTTGAACTGTTTTTGCTTTTGCATCGTGTGTCTTGTGTTAACTTACATACCAGAATTATTTCTTGTGAGTCTCTACTCATGGATGACTTGCTCCCAGACTGGTCTGTGAGTAGATACTGAATTTTTTTTGGCTGGTGGGGTGGTCTGATCTCAGGAATGATACTTTGGAGCTGGTAGTCTCTGGATCCCCCATCCATTACACCATCAGACCCGTCATGTAGCTTTTGGCTCAAAGAGTGAGACTTGAGAAGTATTAATATCTCTCTTTTTGTTATTTTTTCCCCTCCCTAATGGCTATTAAAAACAAAACAGCTAGAGATGAGTTGTTTAGAGAAGGAAAATTGTGTGTTGCTGAGTTGGGGCAAAGAGGCATCTGTTTAACCTTGTTTTAAGCTGCATCTTGATGGAAAGTAGTACAAAGGATGGGGTGAAGACCATCAGTAGACTTCAGACCAGCTTTACTTTAGCCAAACTTAAGTCTAGTATGAACCCTACAATTTGTTTCCTAAACCAGCCCCTAGTGTAGCTTTCTTCTGGATTTCTTGTAGTTCTCTTACATCTTTCTTAACATCTGGCACAACAGAGTGGATCTGGTATTCAGTTAATATTTTTCCCTTTGAAGATGCAGAGCAGAACATTTTCTCCTGTCTTATATATGGCACTCAGCATCACCACTTGTGCCTGCATCCTTTCGCTCCATGAGCAGCCTTGGGTGCTTTTTCTGCTGTGCTGCTGTCTGTCCTGGTGTTTGTTGGTCTATGTGGCTCTTGGTGGAGGACATCCCTGGGCTCTCAGCTGAGCTAATTGAATTGTTTTTCTGATTTGTCAAGAAGATCTTGCATTCTAGTCTTGTCTTCCAGAAATTTGAGGGTATTTTTTAACCTTGCCCTTCTCCAGCAAGGCAGTATTCAGGCCTAGGAGAATTCCCTCTTTCAGCAGAGGAGGGAATGTTAAGCAAGACTTCCCCAGGACAGCCTGGGGTGCTGTGCCGCTCCCCGACTCCGTGGTGCAGGCGATGCAGTGATAGTCTCCTGTAAGTAGCAATGACTCTTCCAACGGTCCTCTCTGGGAGTTTTGCTGTCTGCTGTTCATTAAGCAGTAAGACCAGGGAGAAGATGATTTGCAAGAATCAGATAATCCCATTTTATGCCAAGGCTTTCTTGCCTTTTCTAAATGCTGTTAACCAAGGATGGCAGTTTTATTGTAGAGGATAATGGCCCCTGGGTTTTGTGCTGTCCTTGGACCCAGCCCTGTTTGCCTCTCGGGACTCCGGGACGCTGCGTGCCCCGTGCTGCCCACAAGCTGCACACCCTTTGCCAGCACATCCCCAGTGTGCTCACACTTTGCTCTGGGGTCCCCTCCCATGGCAACGCATGAACCTTGCTGTCTTTTTCTGAGGCTTCCTGTGTCCCGCGGTTCAGCGGTCAGTCTGCAGAAATGTCCCTGGGTTTGTTCTGTCCAGAGCCGTCGGTTTTAACTTGCTGAGCCCTTGCTGCGAAACTAAGACCACCTGATTGTCACTTGGCATAAATTTACTGTCCAGGCGCCTGTGTGTGTTGTCTTTTGAGGATTTTTAAAGTGGAGAAAACTGAACCATGTGGGGAAGCAGAGAGATGCTGAGAAGATTTGTGCCTGGTGCTGTGCTTGGTCTCAGGAGTGGCTGTGCCTCGATAGATCCCTCTTCCAATTTGTGCTTGCAAATAAAAACTGTGATTCAAAGTGGCTCAACCTGGACTGGGCTTTGTGATTCAGTGGTGGAAGAGACTGTAAAATATTCATACAGTAAATATACAATGTGAAATGTGGGAGATGGTGCAGGGAATTCAGTATGCTAAATTGCTGGAGGAGTGTGGAGTTACCGAGTCCTCTGATCCTCACTGGGCATTAAACAGAGGCATAAGAGGAAAAAAGAATCTGCCCCTTAGGAGACTCCTGTCTAGGTATGACCTCTCCAATCTGTTCACTGAATAATTTAAGCTGGAAAGGATGTCTGGAGCTCATCTGGCCCTGCTGTCTTCTCAGGGCAGGGTTTGCAGTTTCCAAGTTACCTGTGCTGCTGGGTGAACTGCCCCAGCACACCTCCATAAGCCTCGGTGCTGGCTGCTCCAGTAGTAGCGAGCTTTGTCTCACACAGTGTGTGCCTCCCGTATTTGGCTCCCTCTCCCCTGTCGTGGTCTCTCTCTTTATTAGTGTTGCTGTTTTTCTGCCTTGGCTCTTTTCAAAGATGTCTTCTCCCTCCATCCTGACCCATGCAGAGTTTATGTGAAGAGGTGATTTGCTATTGATTTAACTGGTGCTGTTCATGTGCATGATTTTTTTTTCTCTTCAGCTTATTGAATTAACTTGGGTCAGTAAGTTTACAGGGGGCACCAGTTAAACCAATAGAACCAGCTTGAAATGATTACCAGATGCCATGTGCAAAATGCATGAGTTAACAAAAATGATTTAGGGCATGTAGGGCTCACAGGGTATAGTAATGTCCAACTGCACATAACTGTGAAATATTAAGCTTCATCCTGACACCATTAAATGTGATGAATCTCTGCCTCTGACACCGCCCTCCAGTGAGCAACGCCTTGAATGTGCATGACACTAATGCAAAAGTGTTTGATATTTGGGGTGATGTATGAACATTCCAAATGTAGCCTGCTTTGGGCAGTGCACTTCCTGCCTCGGGACTGCGCGGAGTTTCCTCAAACGCAGCCTCCTCGTGCTTGTTCTCCGCGTTGGGATGTTTGTGTTTTCAATTTCTCATTCTTCGTTAACGATGTACACAAGTGTCAGTGGAGCCTTCCTCATGTTTATTTCTTGCAGTCATTGACACAGAGGCGTGTGTAATAAAGACTCATCAAAGTCGTCATTACTCTACGCTTACCTGCTCTGAACTGTCGAGTTTGTCCGTAAACCTCTTTTTGATCTGAGCCTGTTTCTGGCTACGAGACTCATTATTTACTTTCCTGTAGCACCTGCTTCTGAAGAGCACAATTCTGTTTAATTCATGATCAAAATATATTAGCGTTCATATTTGTCTCACTTTTCAGCTCAGTATGCATAACGGTAACTTAAAAACCACCCAACTTGCAGCGCTGCTGCTTGTCTCCATCTCAGACTCAGAGGCCTCGCAGCTCATTTCTGCTCACAGTCCCAGGTTGGCTGTTGTGGAAGGACTGCGCGTCTGTCTTGGCTCGTCCCTGGAGAGGCTTTGATCGCAGCCGGGAGAGGAACCTGGATTTGTGGATGCCTCCTGGCACAGCACAGAATCCACACAATGAATTTTATTTCATGCATAGTTGTGTTTTTCTGGGAAAAGATGACAAGCCATGGGCAATTTCATTTGTCTCATTCAGTTGTGTTGCAAGGAATACGTTAAAAAAAACATATGTATCTTGTGGGGGAAAGGAAGTGATATGGTGCAAGTGCAGCGTGTCCAGTCCATCTCCTCGTTCGGGCAGATGTCCCATATCTGTGCTTGGGTGAGACCCCGTGTGGCCCATAGCAAGGCCCAGCAAGGTGGAACACAGCCCTGGGTATGATCCTAGAGCGTCGTGCCCAAGCAGCTCCCTCACCAGCCTCGGGTGGGCTTGAGGTGACTCCCAAAATGTCTGCCCCTAAATCCAGCTTAAACCTAATTATGTGAAACTACTGCTTGGTGCTGGAGGGAGGGGCTGCTGGCCACCCAAAGGCATGGCTCTGAGCTCCCCAAAATCTGCGGTACTTGCTGTGGCTCAGAGCGTTCTACTCACCCTGCTGTTGTGGCTGCAATCAGCACTTGGGGGTTTCCGTGTGTTTTTGTAGGGGGGAAGGAGGCAGCCCCAGAGAACTGCGGGGAGGCATGAGAAGATAATGTTGATTGTCATCACGTACAGACCTGGGCGCTATGTTTTCGGTGGCAATTTGGCACACCAGTGCGTTGGCTACACAAGACTGTGAGTTTTCTTTAATTCTCTGTGATGAAAATAAAGGCTTTTGAGTTAAGGGATGTAGGCAAGTGTATGAAGAAATTCTGTTAATCATGTAACACCTCTTTTTGGTGATCGGGGGCTTTGGCTGCTGGTATTCCCATCCCCTCCGCTTTTACCCTGGTTTGCAGGTAGATGGAGGGGTGGTTGTTCTTTATGCAGTTTGAAGGATTTTTTTTTTAAAAAAATTGTTCTCTAACTTCTGTAGGCTGCAAATAAACATGGCAATTGGTTGGGTGGTGTTGTATGCTGTGATAATTACAGAGTATTAAATGACATTGAGATAAAATCCCTCATGAATGCGCAACGGCTGTGAAGGTCAGGGTTTAGCAAAGCTTGTCATTCCCATGGCTTAAAATGCAGATTGCATACCAAGTCCCAAGTGGCCTCCTAACAGCGCTGAAGCTTTTTACAGCCTGCAGTGGCACAGAAGTTTGAGGATTTCTCCTGAAATCAGTCAACCATTCATGAAGTCAGGTGCTGTTGCAAATTTAGCTGTTGAAAAGATCATTTAATTCCACTTGAACACTTGAGAAGTTTATTGGTCAACAGCAGTGGTGGCTTTCTTACCACATTTGGTACGCTCTTAAAGTCCTTGGTCCCACTTTTATGCAATTGATGAAGAAAGAGGGGTTTTCTTTGTTTTTTTTCCAAACAAAAGCCTTAGCTCAGGTAACTGCAGGGAGAGGCTTGAAAACCCAACCTGGTCTTGCCTTACATTCTAAGATGTCAGGAGACAAATAAAATGAATCTGCCTTGTTTTTATTAAATGGTATTGACTTTTTTTTAGCCTAAAAAGCCTTTCTTGTTTTACTGCTTTGGGTGGCACAGGCTTCGGTGATCATAAACCCTCTGCTGCAGAAATACGCCTGTCTGTCCCAAACCCAGCTCTCCTCTGAGCTGTTTTCCCCTCTCTTCCCATTTGCAATGACCTTGTCACTGCGGAGCAAGATTTCAACCTGCCTTGCTCGTCCCTTTGCTGCCTTGGGCGGCACCTGCTGGGTGTGCTGCCGGTGAGGGGGCTCTGGGGATGCTGGTGGGGAGCTCTGCTCTGAGGAGGATCCCTGCCTCTCCATATAGCTTGCCAAATTTCCTTTGTGCCGTGGGCTGCAATGGCATTTGGAGAGTGGAACGTGGCCAGATGTGTACCACTGTGTGCCCGTTCCGGTGGTCTCAGCAGCTCCTGGGAGCACCACAGCCCTCCCACCCCTGGCCCTAGTCTTGCTGTGCTCAGAGCTCTGGCTCAGCGCTCCCACGTTGGAGCCGCCAGCGGCCGGGAGGCATGTGCTCTGTAACTTGGTTTGCCCAGACCGAAGGGGATTACCTGCTTCTGCTGTCACTTTGACAGATGCTTGCACTTCACGTGCTGAAGGGACTTCAGCTGTGGCTACATTTTAACTGAGGTTTCACATAAAAAGAATTAAAATGATCAGGAAATCCCAATGGCACAGCCTGCCAGGGACCGTGGGGCTGGTGGAGGCGGGGGAAGGAATCGGCAGTCCCAGGCAGCATGTTATCTTTGGGTAGCCATCACTAATTTTAAGGGGGACTGCAGGCACTCGCTTTGCTGTTCCTGCTAGTGAAGTCATGCTTCCTGAGAAGGCTGCTTAATTGCAGCAGTTTTGCTCAAGTCTGTTTGAATTTTTTTTTTTTTTTTTTGACTAACAGGTATAAAATGGTATCGGATCTCTCTGGAGCATTGAGGTTGATAAGGGTAGAAAGAGAGGAAAGTTACTTTAAAGTGGAATAATCCTTGGGAAACTTGTATCAAACTTTGCCTGAATTTATATCCAAAACACCACTTATGCTGAGATTCATGTGGCTGGTGTAAGAGAGCAGAAAGTAGCCTGTAATTTGGGCTGCAGCTATTCACAGAACAAGGCAGCTCTTGCATGCTGGACCGCTAGCCAGATGTCAGCTAAGTCAGATACCATCCTCCTCTTCCTCCCCTTATTTTTTTGTGTCACTGAATTGTCTGTATTGGCCTTGCTTGAAAAGTAACTATTGAGAAGGCAGAACCTGACCCACTCATCGTGAGCTTAAAATATGCTATTTGTCTAAAGGTTCTTGCTTATTCTTTGCTTCACAACTTCTGTGCTGTGCTGCTTGGTGGTTTTGGAGCTGTGCTGGTCTGAAATCACAGCTCCCCTTTTAACAAAGCTTCATTTCAGTAACATAAAAGGAAGAAAGCTTTTCAGACCAGAGGATATGTCTGGCTTGGAATTGTTAGGGAAAATTCTTGCAAGAGACCAAAATTACAGAGGGAAAATGTTAAAATGCCCTTTTTTTTCCCTTTTCCAAGTGAAATTAAAATATTCTCTTCCTGCAGATGGCTGGCTGTATTGGAATGCCCCATATGTGACATTGTGTGTGTGCAATTACACGTTTCATCTTGATAAGTTCGCGTTTATGTCGCCGGCTGTTTGTCAGTCATCAACTTCAGCCCCCCTCCAAAGAGCTGGGGTCGTTTGTCCTTAATAACATTTTAGATCTGCTTTCTCTGGGCTGAGTGACAGATATTAGCATATTCCTTTGGAGGGTGGCTTTGGGTGTTTGTACACGGCGAAGAGCAGTTGCTGGGGTATCGGCAATCACAGCTAGTCTGTTCGTCATTAAGCTCAGTAAGAAAAAATGTGACTGAATCTGATAATGGAGAACACAGAGGCAATGCTGGCAGCCAGGCTTCTGCTTTAGCCCTAAATCCTTTGTTTCCTAATAGGAAAACAAATCTGAAGTGTGGAAATACCTTGGAGAGGGTCTGTCAGTGGGAACTTGTGGGTCCTGCTGTAACTCGGCACATGGGGTTTATCGGACTGAATGAGCTGTTCTCCTGTTTTGTGCATTTGCTTTTTTAAGTGAAGAGCACATATGTTTTCTTTCTGAATAACTCTTCCCTGTGGATGTCTGGGACAGTTATTCTGTCTTGCATCACTCGCCTGGTGGTATCAGAGGTGGATCCGGGGGAGTCTGTGGAAAGAAGCCTTGTAATGGTCAAAGTGGATTTTTGGGCTGGATTACAATTCCTGTTTCTTCTAAGGTGTCACATTGGAGTGATGAACTGTCCAGCAAACCCATCTGTTAGGGATTTAGCGGAAATACAGGAAAAGCAGGAAAATACCTGCTCTGTCAGTACTGTAGCAGTAGAGCACACAGTGGGAACAGTTCTAGTCTACCAGCTGCATCTCCATGAGTAAATACCACTTTTCTGCGTGCAGTATGCTTCACTTTTCATGTGCCTGAATTAAGAATTGTATTATTAACCTAACTCTGAGCAGAGTGGCGTGTGTGGAGAGGAGAAAAGGCTGCTGATGCCTATTCTGCCACGGTTGCAAAGGGAGGCAAGTCCCCTCTCCCCAGGCACAGCTGGGTGGGCTCAGCAGAGTGTGTGCCCGTTGCTTTGCCAGGCTTCTTAGGATCAGTTGTCAGTCAGGACTACAACCCAGAAATGAATATCCCTTGCCTAAGAGCTCCTGGTATCCCTCCTGCTCAAAGCAGAGGAAACAGTTACCACTTGCAATTACAGGTCACAGTTAACAGTGCTGTAAGTAGCACGGTGCAGCAGCGCAGATAAAGGTGACTGTGGGATTACGTCTTTTCCTTGAAGAGGATAAGCAAGAAGCACAGAGTTCCTGCTGGTGGTTTTCCCCCTTTCTCTCCTCTGCCCTGTACCCAGCTGTGTGTATTGCTCTCTTCGTCTCCTTTAGTCCTCACCTCTTTGAGGGCATCTCGGCCCACCTTGGTTGTTCTTGTTCCTGGTCCTTTACCAACCTGAAGGTGTCCCAGGGCTGTGGACAGAGTGTGGGTTCGCAGAGGGACAAGTGTGCTCTGCTCCAGGGCACTCATCTTTTCATGACCTTCAGACAGGAATAACTACAGAAGTCTTAAAGCAGGTTTGTTCATTCAGTTTGTTCAGTATCTCCTTGGGCGTCTTCCAAACAGTAGAATTCAGAAATTGTTTAAAAAAAGAAAAAAAAATATTGCCCCAGTGAGAACAATAACTGGCTAATGACTGCTGGCTTGCTGCTTTTATCCCACTCTGCTCAGCCCCTTGTGCGCTCTGCTCTGATGTTGTGCCCCATTTCTGTTGTTCTTCTACCAGCTGCAGGACAGAGGGCTTTGGGGACAGCCCCTGCCCCTTGAGCTGGGACACCTGCCACATCCCTATGGCAGTTCAGTGCTGGATAGAGAGGTATTAGCTTATCTGCTCGGAGGTCCCTTTTGCAGCCAGAAGGGTATTAAAGACCTCTTTGTACGGCACTGCTGGGCTGCCATTTGATCCGTGAGCTCTTTGTGGAGAGATGAGGAAGATATTCCTGCCAAGGCAAGTTTCCAGCATTTATCTTAGCAACTTATTATCCCTGGGCATTCTTCGCTGAGTAGGTGATAAAATCACACTGGCATCCCTCCTGCAAGACTGCAAAACATTTATTTTTAAATGCAATTAGTTCTACGGTTGCCATCCTGCAGTGTTAAGTTCACCATCCTATTCAGAAAGTCCTGATGATGCAGCCGAAGCAAACTGGGTGAATGATGCCTCAGACCTGGGGTAACACAGGAACCAGACTTTTTTTTCCCCTCCTTTTCTTGCCAGAGCATAAAAGACATGCTGCCTTTTTATGCCCCATGGCAGAGTCTTCTGCGTCACTTGTGAACTGAGCCCTTGGTAGAGGTGCAGAAATAACCAGGGGCAGGGAAGGGCTCAGAGGTGTGGTAATCTTGGCCATGGGTCAAGTGGGCATTTCCTCTACCAGTGAGGGAAGCAGGGTGAGGAGGGGAGAAAGATGCAACAGGAAAGCATCAAGCAGGTATTCCTGCATGAGGCAGGAGGGGTGATTTCTGGCCTCTCATGTGCCGAAGTTGGTAGCCACAGATGCCTACGATTGATGTGGTGGCTGCCTAGGTTTGGAATTGAGCTCTGAGTTTAATAGGCTGATGTCCTCCTGGAGAAGAGGTGGAGGATGTATCCGAGACCTGGCTCTGCCCCAGCTGACTGTCCCGGCTTGCACTTCGTGGCATTGTTTTGCAACCTTCCACGCTGGGGTTTTTTATTATTATTATCAGGCAGTCAGGATTCTTGCAAACTGCTATCGGTTGTTTTAATGCTGTTTTATTAGTTAATACAATGTTTTAGCTGTAATTTTTATCTGTAATACTGTAGCTGGGGGTGCCTGGGGAGGAAAGGAAGAATCAAAAAATCACATGAAAGCTTTTATTAAAAACCATCAACCCTTCCTGCAGTGCAGCCCCATGGGAATTAACTGCTCTGTCAGTGAGTGCACTCTCCCTCAGCTTGCTGCGGGTGGCATCCCTTTGCCCTTCGCTGGCAGCACGGATGCTTGACTGCTGTCTTGCGTGTAGTCAATGTGGCTGAACCCTTTTGCTCTGTGGTCGGGGCAGCAGTTCCAGAAGCTGGACAAATCCTTTAAAAGTAATGGGCTCAAGCATGTCACTAAACCCTTGTGGTGTGCCCTGGGGCTTGGGTAACCACCTTCCTTGTCCAGGCAGGTGACGGCTGGAGCTCCTGAGCATGCGGGGCTGACATGACTTGTGGTGCTCGGTTCTGGCACCTCTCAGTAGAGCTTGCTGCTGGAAGTAAGTTTGTCAGGAACAAGTTTTCAAGCTGAGGAGCCCAAGCCGGTGTTCTCTGCATGCAAGGTGCACCCCAAAACCCAGGGAAGAGCTGTCTTCCCCAGCACACGCTTCACACCGCACTGTTTGATGAATGGAGAGTTGGCATGGACTTGGCACTTGCTGTTTATCTCTGCTGCAGTGTTCATGGGATACCTATTGACATTTTCCAGGGAAAGCTTTTATTTGAGGTTGACTTTTTTTGTTCCCGAGGGGGGAGAAATTAATTACCACCCTCATTTCTGTTGCTGCTTTGCAGATCAGAAATAGCCAGGAACTTCTTAATGTTCGTAACGGCTTTCAAAAGCAGTATTTCTAAATGTCAAGTTAATGTGCTCTGGGAACAACGCGATTCAAGGACCCAGTACGAACATCAAATTGCATCTGCTGCCACAAGGACTTGGGGGATTCTCTGAGGCAAATGCAGTGGGGAGACTTAGAGTTTATGTCAATTATTTTTGATCTTTCTTCTGAAAGCAAAGTTTTATTTTTCTCATGCCTGTCCTCGCCACAAACGCAGACCAAACTTGTCTGAGGTGGCAGATTAAAAATGAAACCCTCATGAATGAGAAATATAGCCTGCATTTTTTATGACAGAGGAAAATGTAAACCTGTTTTAAAATGTGCATATTTTTTAAAAAGTAAATGACTAAGTAGGTAGGATGTAGGTATCAACAAATATTTATTCCAAAGAAGTAAACTCTTAAACAAAATTGGAAATTGCCTCTTCCTTTTAGGCATTGAAAAATTGGTGTTTGTTTTTTGAAGTGGAAGTAACATTTTCCAGTCGCTTTTGGAATGTAGCCACCGCCAAGTGAAAAGTTTCAGTGCTGCATGGCATTTTTTTCCCAGAGTAATTGCACTAAAAGGACATGCTGATTTATGGATGGGTTGTAATGATCTTGAAAGGAAGGGGAGGAAAAACCCCAGTGCTAGCCCAAATGGTATGTATGCTATAATGAAACTGTCCTCTGAAATAGAAGTTGGAGTTGGGGCTCTGTAATCTCCAGGTGGGCTGATGGTGAGCACCAAGGCTGGATTGCAGCTGCCCGAGGTAGAGAACTGAGGGATGCGGCTGATCCCCGTGTTTCTGGGGGTTTGGGTGAAGGCTGCTGGTGCCTGCTGAAGCCAGTCCCCCATTTCCCGTTTGACTTTGGAAATCGTGGTGTTGGACGCTGTGGCATGTGAAATAGGACAAGGAGCAGAAAGGCGATGACCGCGTTGAGCTGTGAAATGCCAGGATTGCCCTGTCCTGCGCGTGCTTGGGTGGGGATATCACCTAATGGGACCACCAGGTCCCTTGTGCCTGAGGGGACCTCGCTGCATTGTCTGTCGGTGCAGTGAGTGGTTCCCGTGTCCCTCTCTGGGGATCCCGTACATGCCATGCAGGTGCCCCAGGGCTTGTCACCTCTGGGTTCCGTGGCCAAAAGCTGGGACCTGTCTTCCAGCAGTGGTCAGCACTGTGTGCAAGCTCACAACATCCAAAAGACTGCGCCGGTTAGGGAGGAGGGGCATTTAATCTTACAGCAAGATAATAATAATCAGCAAGAGTCATCTGATTTCCTTCTCACCTTGTCAAAAACGTGTCGTCTTCTTAACTGTGGGCACGTGCGTGCACCTTGGTTAAACGGAGCTGTTACACCAGCTGCTCTAGATGCATTTTAAAGAGATGAGGAATGCATATGCATCAAGGTTATATAAATTAATAATTATCTAAGTGCTTTTGTCCTTTTCTGCCTCCAGAAAAGAAGTGAGGAGGGAGAAAACTTTAAACTGCTTTTTCTTCTAATCTCCCAAACGAGATTTCAGGGACAGTCTCAGGCACCGTTGTTTCGACTGCAGCCTTGGGCCGATTTGTACTTTGTCACCCATTTCACTGTCGCGTTGCCTGTACTTGAGCTAGCGCATGAATTTTCATTTCCAAGTGTATTTGGGTTTGTAATTCATACGGTGCGAATAGATTAATTATGAGAACTTGTAATTATTAAAACTTGAAGTACAGAGGAGGTATAAATCATGACAGCCCTGCTTTCCGGCTGTCAATTAAAGACAGGAATTTAAGCTGCCTAAGCGTGGAGGGTTTAGGCTGGGAGGTTTCTGTTCCTGTGTCTCACAGAAGAGTTAATGAAGAAAGGGCTTGCTCGTAACTTCTCATTAAGCAACAACTGGATTTATGAAATGTTGGCACTACTGGAATAATTAGGAGTTTTCTGTTATTGATGAGTTAGACCTTAAAAGAGAGACGCATTATCTTGAAGAGCCCAAATCCTGAAGCCCACGGTGGTGCCTCACACCGCGGCTGGAAGCGTTCCTGAGCTGCGCGGTGGCTGCCCGGGCTGTGCCCTGTGCTGGGAAGAGGAGCACATCATCCTGCTGCCAGGCTACACATATGGTCCCGTAGGTGATATGGAGTCAGGCTGGTTGTTACAGAATGGGGGGCAGGATACCTGTACTCCCTCCTCCTCGGTCCCCTTGGAATGATGCCTGGGGGTAGTTGTCTCATTTGCTGAGAGGTGGAGAGGTGGAACTGTGCACCTTCATTGCTGCCCTCGGCCATCAGAGAAGGGTTAAACCCGAAGAGAAGAGCTAGGAGGAATAAGCAAATGCAATTTGCTGCTTTTTTTGCCCCATCCTTTTATTTGCATTGATGATGCTTCAGCGGTACCCAGCACACCAGGCCATGCCAGCGCCCTGGCACGTTGGGCAGTGCCGGAGCTGTGACCGCGGAGGAAGTATCAGTAAACACGATTGTTGCTGACTTTGGTAGTACCAAACCAGAGTCCATTGCCTCGTGGCCATGGAGTTGGTCTTGCAGGCTCTCCAGGGAGCCTCAGCCTGCAGACGTCAAGGGCTGGCAAGGCAGCGTGGCGGCTGATGGAGCTGGGCAGCCCTGGGTTCTCCATCATGATTCCCAGGGACGGTGGGGACATTAGACAACCTTGTAAGCCTGGTGTAATTTTAAAGCGTTTTGATAATGTTCCCCTCAGCTTTAATGTTACATATCCCTGCGTATGTACCTCAGTAATTGAAAGGGATATCGGGCAAATTTGATCTGTCTGGCTTTGACTTATGCTGTCCTTATCTTGGCCTTCATGTCATTAAGAAAAAAATTGGTATTGATCTGAGACTATACCACTACATTGTGCTGCAATTTTTCTTCCTTGCTAGTAGAATATAAATCGATAAAAGGCAGCTGCTTGCGACGCGGGCCAGATACGGTGCTGTCATTTATATATTGTAAATCCAATGATAGCTGATCAAATCAGTGCGTCTACTGTTCCAAACCTGACATGATTGAATTGTCAATAAAAAAGATTTTACAGTAAGGGAGGGACTGCTGGCGGTGTAAATGCCTGGAAGCCTCACTAAGTTTGATACAAAATGAAGCAATAAGCTAGGCTGTTATTATATAATTCCAACAACCAAAATATTTAGATACTTGTGTTCTCACGTGGAACTGGAGCTGTGTGGGGGGAATCCTTTGACTGCAACTTGTTTGAAAAATAAGTATCCTGAGGCTGAGGAATATGGATGGCTTCTTCTGAAATGAAGATATCTCATATATTGATAAGGACTAATAGGAATAGTACAGGACTCGTTTGAACTGGGGATGTGCAGTTTCAGTGCATTAGCAGGAAGGAGATTAGTGTTTCTGTTTGCTCGGAAACAAATGGTGCAGGAAGGAATGTGATTGATAGATTGCTAAGAGGAGGCTGGCTCTGCTGCAGAGTCTGTGAACGTGAAACGAGAATGTGGCCCATCTGTTTTCCTGGACTGCAAAAAAGACTGTTTTATGACAAAATTGTTTGTGAGCCTTTTCTTGGAGATTAGGCTGGAAGGTGGTGCCGAGCTGTTTAAGTGCTCATAGAGTTTGCTGCTGTAACTTCCCTGAGTTGAATCTCTTCCTACTACCCAAAGACCTCACTGGACCGCGTCTCTCCCCAGCTGGAGGAGAAGTGCCAGCAGACAGAGACCGGTGTGTATTCCGCACCCCTGCATCCCCAGGTAAAGTGCACCGAAGCAGAGCTGGAGGGAAAGAGGACTCTGGGAAGCACATAGAAATACGCAGTGAAAGCCAGAAAAAAATGTACCTTGCCAGTGTCAGAAAGACCCTGCTTGTTCAGAGCATACAGAGCTCTTGGACTCAGCCCCTCGTAGGGTTGCGTTGTGACACCGTTCGGTGAAATGTAGTGGGGCCAGGTGAGGCTTTAAGACGATCCTACAAGGTCCTGGCTGGATCCCGAAGGTATTTACATAGATGGTCACCTGTGGGAATGGGTTTGCATCCAGCAGTGTGTTTATTCTGTTTGAATACGATTTCCTAAATTAAATTACCAGTAGTAGAATAATGCGGTGAGTTTTCTCTCCTATACAGATGAGCTTGGACCAAACGCTTCACGGTGTCAAAGGTTTCCTGTGTTAAAAATTGAGAGCGCTCTCTTTAGCTGCTGCAGAGAGGCTGCTGGTGGTGGTGGTATGTGTGTAGGAAACACAGTTTCTTCTCAGTGTTCACAAGGGATGCACTGGGTGAGTGGGTGGGGGTGGGTGTCAGTCGAGAGGTTGGGTGCTGGCTAGCAGGAGGGTGAGGGCAACTCCTTAGAGACTTTCCCCAGGCTCTGCTGGATGAAACCCCAACCTCTGCCCTGCATTTCTGCTCCCTCTTTCCTTGCTCGGTTGTTACTCTTGGACCTTGCTAATGACTGGGAGCTTTTTAAGGATGTACTAGCTCGGTCACTTGTGATTGACCATGCTCTTAATCTCTTTATTGTATTGCACCAATTTAGCTAAACCCTAAATCCATTAGGTGCTCTCAGATTGCTTTACTAGTGTCCAGAGGAGGTGTTTGTAATAAATCCAGCCTAATTCTCTCTGCAGACAGGGTTTAAAATTTCAGGCCTAGGCTGGAAGAAGAGTGGAGTTTTGCAGGAGTGGGTTTGCACAGGAATGCCAGGGGTGAGAAGCAGTTTGGCATATGCGTGTTTGTTTTTTTCCTACCATCTAGTTGATGTTACTGCTTCATCCCCTTTCTCCATGGAGGGAAGACCTTTGAGATCAGGAGCATGTGCTAAGAAACCAGCTGTGGGGACTCTCGGCCCCCTTTCACAAAAAAGAGCGAGGGATGGAAGTGATGCTCAGTTTGTTTACGTGGTTTTAAAAAAGCCCCCAAAATTAAATAAACTTGCAGATACTTTCAGTCTTTGCCATCCACCCTCTTTTATCCAGCATAAGCATGAAGCAAACCTTCAAATTAAGTCCTTTGGTGAAACAAGCTTTTTCCTGGCTGTCATTGGCCACCAGAGGTCTGTGGCAGAGGACGGTGCTGCAGGAACCACCATGGCAGGGCTTCGTCCCCTGGGCTGCGTGGGAGATGCAGGTGGGGATGTGCTCCTCACCCAGGCTGAGACCGCTTTGAACATGGCTTGGGTGTTTGCTGCAGATCACCTCCACTCCCAGCCAGGGCGTTCGCGTGGCTCGGCATTTAAACCAGACTCTTCTTGTCTTGTATCAGCACTGGAGGAGGAGAGCACGCAGTCAAAGAAGTGCCTTTAGAAACTACCGACTTCTACAGTGAGTGTCGCTGACCCCTCTCTTTATGAAGTGATTTATTTTGATTTTTGATGTACAAAGTGAATTGCTATCATATACATTCCATGCAAGACCTGGGCTCGCTCTGCTTATGGCTGCAGCTGCACCCCCCCTGCTTGGGGTGTTTGCACGGGGGTGGCAAAGTGGCCTAAGAGCTTGCTGGTGTTGGAAAAACTGTATGCACACACGAGGGATTTCTCTTTAACTTCAGATTTGACAGTAGAAAACGTGAAGTAGCAAAGCTCAGAGAGGAGCACTTAACATTTCCTGCGATTCTTTTCTTTCTGCTGCGCGCAGGCTGACGTACTGGCATTGCTGAACGTGAACCTGTCGCTCGCGAACTCACCTTTTTTTCCTGTGCAGTTTGCATCATTTTCAGGCTGCTTAGACCACTTTGTTTAGCACAGGAACTGCAGCTAATAATTCATCCAGGAGCAAAGGAAATCAGCTTTTCCTCCTTAATTTTCCTTTTCTAGCTTTGGAGGCTGTTTCAGGGAGTGCCATCCGCATCCCAGTGTCAGGGTGGGTGGACAGCCCCAGCCCTCATGGGGGATGTTGGCTCCGGCACTGCTCAGCCTACGGGGAAAACGCGTCTGAATTTCCAGTGTTGCATCTGGGAGAAATCGTTTGTGGTCTGGAGCTGTTTGAAATAGCATCTTGTGCTTACATGCGACTTGTTAGGTCTGGGGGACAAACTGCACGTCAGCCTGGGAAACCCTCGTGTTTTAAAAGTGCTCAGTTTTGTTACTATATAAAAGTGCAGGCTGGGACTCCCCTAAATCAGGGGAGGGCGTTACCCTGATATTCTGGGGAAAAAAAGGGAAAATAAATGCTGAGCTTTGGGTGGCACGTCCCCATATCTGAAGCTAGTGAGTCTTGGGGAGAGTTTGGTAAATTTTTGTTTTAGTGGAGAGGTAAAGATTAGGATGAAACACAAGTGTCTTCATAGGAAAGGTGAATTTGTAAAATGTTTTGCTGTCTCATTTGAGTGGAAGCATGTGGTTTTCAGTTCCCATAACCTCGGGGCATTATGAAATCCTGATTAAAGCCCTAAGAACAATGTGATCGGCATTAAAATTGGTAAGTTTGAAAAATGATACATTGTGAAGTTTTCTTTAATTTGCTTTTCTTGTCTTCCAGCACTACAGGTCACATTTTCCAGCTTTTTCCCACAGCATTGAGGGCTGGATTGTTTTGGTTTTTAACTGTAAACTGAGGTCTGTATGTAATCCGCTCTGTCCAAAGCTGGGGCTGCAGGAAAGCAACAGATTTTGCAAGATGTGAGAGCAATTCCACTGGTCAGGAATAGATTCAGCCTTTGTCAAGGGTGAAACTTTGCCACAAGTATCACTTATTGGAGTGGGGAATACTCCAGTTTGAATCCTGGCTGTATTTATATATCCAAGATGACGTGGTATGGAAACATTAAGCATATGGACAGCTAAGCCTTCTCATTAAATAACTGTTTAATGGGTATCTCTATTTGAGATTTCAGGGGAGAAAAAAGTCTATTGGCTGTCTGTACAAATTGGACAATAATTTAGATGGTACTTAATGATGGGAAATCAGAAACACAGCAGTTGCTCTGGGCAGCAGGGATGTAGATGACACGTCCAGCTTTTTATGTTGTTACCCATTTTTTTTTTTTTTTACGTTGTAGTCTATTTACCCGGATGGTTAATTCGTTCATGTGCAATTAAAAAAACCCCGATGCAGACTTCATGGAGTCTGCACATAAAACACAGAGGCTTAGTAGGGTATTAGAGATTCATCTGGGTGCCTGAAATACAGAGGATCTTTGACGTGGTTTGTGTCTAAGTGGTCTTTGTTTAACTGATAGCTGCTAACTTTGTTTAACCGATAACACATGTTGTGCTGTTACTGGTCTTGACCTTTTTCTAGTTAAACTGGCTTAAAATTAAAGTGTTTATGGGGAGATTCAGCAGCCCTGGCGTCCATGGGCTCTTTGTCTGGGCTGAGGGTGGGGTTGCTGTCTGGAGGGAGTTAGAGAGAGCTGCATGTTTGCAAACCTTAATGACTCGCCCCAGATGGCTTTTAACGTGCTCCTGGCGCAGCCACCCTGGGCAGGAGCGGCTTTTTCCATCACCAGCTTCGGTTTTGTCACTGTGGTTTTATTGCACTTCAGACTTCTTGGGCATGTAAAATGCCATCAAATTGGTAACACAAAGCGGAGGGAGGTTTGCAGCGCAACCTCGGGCTTAGCAATAGCAGAGCGGGCTGCTGCCTGCTCGACTTTGTGTGCTTTAGAGAAGGGCTGGGACCACGTCTGCATGGACCTGCTTTGGGCAGCTGCTTCTGGAAGTCAAGAGAAGCTTTCCCAAAGTCTGTCACAGTGAAGGGGCCGCCTTTGGGGAGAAGTGTCGGCAACAGAGCAAGTCCATCCTGTCTGCTCGCTGGCAGCATTTTCGCTCTGCCTTTGGCTCAAGCTCCATGAGCGTGCAACTGCTGCGCTGAGCAGCCCCTCTCTGTGCTGGTGATGCTGTTGGTTTGGATGACTTGCTTGCCCTGTCTACCCTGAAGAACGAGGGGCATCTGTGAAGTGTTTTGTAATGGAAAAGCACATGGGGAGGATGGCCACAGCATTTCAATGTGGGCGTAGTTGAGTGTATTTTCCAGGAAGGCTCTTGTGTGTGTGCGCAGGGGTATCATAGAGCATCTTTGCTCCTCTGCTGGCCCCAGCTCTTTTCCTGCCTGCAAAGGCCCCTCTGTTAGCCAGTGGATGGAGGGTGTGGGTTTCACTAAAGGGGGCTCAGGGCATCTGTAGATGAAGGGGGGCAGACTACCCATCAGCTAGGGCAAAACTGCCCTGGTGCTTTGTTCTTTATGTCCCAGCTCAGGGGGAGGCTGTCCTGGCGCACTTTCAGGAAGGTCTTTGGGAAAAGGACTTTCCAAGGTCCTTGGGTCTTGTATGAAAAGCTGAAAACTTTGAAGAAAAATGAGGCTATGTGTAGAAGAATGCTGTTTACCTCAAACAAGAAAATGTACTTTCATGTAAAAATGGGATACTGTCTGCAAAGAGGGTGCTCACCCCGCCTCATCCATGTTGAGAGCCAGATTTGTTCCTAGTGCCAGACACAGGCATACAGGTCTCCCTTTCTCTCTGTCCAAGGCTCTTCTCCATGCCGTGGTGCTGCATGCTGCTGGAGCTCAGTTCTGACTCTGGTGAGAGAGGTCCGAACCCAGATCTGAGCCTTCTAGTACCCTGTAGGTCAGATCAAAATATTGAAGACCTGTGGACTTCCAGAGACACAGTGGGGATGTGGGCATAACTCTGGGCTGCCAGCATTTAATTTCTTTCCTTTCTACCTCCATCCCTTTCCTGTTGCTTGTGTGGGAGGCTGTGCAGTGGCTGAGCCCTGGTGGGCGATGGCAGTCTGTGAGCTCTCCACTGATGGACAGAGGACAAACAGCAAATGATCAATTCAGATAGCAGAAAATGGGCTGGCTCTTCTTGCCTCCTCTAGAGGCTGTAAGAACTCCCATTACTCTGTTATCAAGAAGGATCCATCTCTGCTGTGCCTGAGCCAGTCAGTTAAGTGCAGACCTCACAGGAAATGAATTTTTTGATTCTTGACAAGAAGTGAACAAATAATACCTTTTGAAGGGAAAATATTCTTCTTGGCAGAAACAGTGGTGGGCTTGGGGTAGGGAAGGTAGTTGCCTTTGAGAAATCTCTGTATTTGAACCTGAGCTCTTTCCCCCCTGATTTTTCTCCATGGATATTAAAAAAAAAAAATTAGGTCCTGATTCCCAAAGCAACTGAATATTTGTACATGTGTTGTAACTTCTCACAAATGTCAGTGCTTCCTACAAGAGGAGGCTGTGGGAGAGAGAAGAAGCAATACGAAGGTTTAGAACAAGGTGATGCTTTTTCTTATTCAGCAGAGTATCTCCGTAGAGGGAAGCATGCAAGCACTTACTCAAAGACTCACTAACACATTCAATACCTGGACTGGGGCCTTTTTAGACAGGCCATGGCGCAGTTCGTCTTTGAAATGACCCTCGTGGGCTCTGCCCTTCCTGTCCAGCCAAAAACTAATTCTCAGGACTAATGGTAAAATTCTGCAAGGCATGAATTCCCAACTTAAATAGATTTACAGTAAGTTAATAGATTTTCCAGCATATCTCTTGCAACCTCTTTATGGTAGCATCATTTTAACATGCACAGTAATTGAAAAAATTGTCAGGTGATAGGATTTATAATCCTCTCTGACCTGTGTTTTTCACGCCTGGGAAAGGCTCCACAATAAACACAACATTTGCAGTAAGGAGATACCTTGTGTGGAAGTGTTCAGATGGGAGGTGTCTCTGGTGGTAACTTTTCTTTGGAAAAAGGATTCTGGAGTTATGAGAAGCTAATATCAGCAAATACCACTAAGAGGGTCACGTACTTATGCACTGACAGTTGCGGATAGATGAGTTAGTGCATTGTAATGATGAAGATGAATCTTCAACTGTGTTAGATAATATATTCTGTGTTGGTTTCCACACACAGCCTTTGAACTATGGGGTCTTTATTTTGAGGGGATTATGCTGGAAGTATCCTTTGGAGAAAGTTTTTATTTTTTTCCGAGCAGATTTGTCTTTGCTCCTTTTGTTACCATTATTTATAAATCAAAAGTTATATTGATCTGGAGATTAGGTGTTAAACCATGTTTGAGCAGTGGTTGCTCTATTACTGAGAAAACCAGCTGCCATAAAACTTCTGGTAAATTTATCGATCAATACTCTCCGTGTTTCCCTTTAGAAAAAGAACGCGCTGAATTTTAATTTACTGGGAACGCAGCTGAACACGTGACCCCCCTGTTTAGCAAGGGATTTAAGCCTGTGAGGAACTTTTGAGAGATTAATAGTGCCACTATTTTGCAGAGGATTATTAATGTTCTTGAAGGAAAGCCCGTCTGGTGCGGGCGGTGGGGCCTCAGATCGATTTCTGGCAGCAGTGGTTGTGAGCCTTGCTCTTAAAAGCCAAATTATCATCTTGCGCTCTCATCACAACAGCTGCCTCGCTCTTGGGGATGGGTGGTGTGTGGGTGGTGGTGCTGGAGTGGAGCAGGGGTGGGGGACTGAGGAAGTGATAAAACTTCTTCCTTTTAAAAAGAGTGTTAATCAAAACAGGGCTTTGAGCCAGGGCAAGGGGGATGCGTGAACCACTTGGGATGCTGGGGATGCCCTAGCCAGGGGCTCAACTGATGCCACCAGGATGTGATGCCTCACCTTCTGCTTCTTCCCTGGGCAGGAACCTGCCTATGCAGCTACTAAAAAACCAAAACCCACAAAAAACCCCAACAGCCAAGCAAAAAAACCAACCAACCGAAACCCCAACCAACCAAACAAAAAAACCCCTCAGCAACCCCTCCAAGAAGCCAACCAAACAACACCCCCAAAAGAAAACCCACAACCCCGCCCCAAACAAACAAAAAATCCCACCAATGCCCCCTACCCCCCACCCAAACAAAACAATACTCAACCTCCGCTCCCCCCCACCAAAAACCAAGTGTTTTTTTGTGAGGTCCACTCAAGATACCACAGAGGAAGGAAGGCAAGAAATGAGTCCAGTTTTTGGAAAATGCTAAGACTGCAAACTGGGGCCATGGGTAGCTACTATTTTTTTTTTTTTTAATGGGTGGAGACAGTGCCTGGGGTTTGTGTGTCTGGGATGTCCTGAGCCCTGTTAGCGGTGCTGGTGTGGGTATGGTGTCCTGAGTGTCCCCGTGGTGTCTCAGATGGGACAGGGGTTTCGTTACCCTTCTCCGTGTCGAACAAAACGCTACTAAAATATTCTGCTGTGCTCAGCAAGTCAGATGCTGCCAGGGAGCATTGGAGGGGCTGTTTGCACTTGTGCTACTGAGATCGTCTGTAGTCCTATTTCCATGTTGGAAACCCCTGTTCTCTGAGGTGTCTTGAGACAAAATCAGCTTAAAAATCACTAAATTGCTTTTGAGAGCCTGAGCACTGTTCTGCGTCTTGGAGACGGCTGCTCCTTAGGGGAAGTCACACTGATGTTGGTTGCTGTAGGTTACTGAGCAAATGCCTTTCTCAAGTTAAGCCAACACAGGTAGGAAGCTGAAATGAGAAATAAGGGGGCTGGAGTGACTTAAAAATGGTCAAGGGGTGCCCTTAAATAAGTGCAAGTTCTTGCTGTTACTATAGGGATCAAGAACTGCTCTTCTCCATTTGCTTTGCATCAGGCAGTTAAGATAACTTTAAAGAGAATTTGGCCAGCGGAGATTATAAAGGAAGGAATTTGCTTCTTAAATAAATAGTCTGCTCTTCATTGTTGGAGACTTAACAGGCTGATAAAAGCCCCTTGGAATGAAAGGAAGCCTGGAAAACCCTTCTCAGATCCGCCTTGCTCTAAAGTTACTGAGACCAATGCACTTCCAAAGGCTTTTTTTTTTTGGTCTTTGAATACAAACTCAACTTGACCTAGTGGCTTGCTTTATCTTCATTTATTCTGATGAATAAAGGAATTTGCTAGGCATGCATTTTTTCAGAAATTGCTTATAACTTTTAGTTTAAAATAAATGGAGAAACTACACAAACTGGTGTCTTGGTCTTTGGCTTGTAAATTTGGGAAAGAGTATTTGGAATCACTTGCCCTCTGCTTGAAATGTGGCTGGTCATTTGTCTTTGAAGAGGCATGCTGCTTGTTTGAGATCTTTATAACCCCATTAGGGGGATGTTGGAGCCTCCAATTAGTAAAGTATGGCTGGGAGGGTGACCAAGCGCTGGTTTCCTTGTGTCTCCTCTCGTTTTTGGCAATGCATTTTGTGTTTAAAAATAAAACAAACCCAGATGTGGCTTTGCAGTGGTAAAATGCCTGGGTCTGTGGTATCTCTGTCTGCTCGGTTACCCAGGGCGGAGATGCCTCTTTTCTGGGGTTTTTGAAGCTGTTCCTGCTGCCCTGGGCTGTGCTCCCTGGCTGGGCAGCTGGCTCAAAATAAAAGTTGTAGATGGAGACTGTTGTCTCTGCAGCAAACTGGAGAGGTAAGAGAGACTAGAAGCAAGGCGTGTAAATATTTGGCATAAAAAAAAAAGTGAAGGTGAAAGTTCCCCAGTGATGCAGCATTTGTTCTGGGCATAATTATTTTATATATACAATATAATGTAATTATAACATAACAAAAGCCTGGTGCTGGTGTTTTCGGTGATTTATTTTCTGTTCTGTGGATTGGTTTAATTAACTTTTCCCCTTTACAGGGAAAGAGGAAAATATGAAATGTTTGGAGTGTCCGTATTTCTCTGGGTGGCTGAAAGCAAACTCCTTATCAGCTGACCCCGAGCTCTGCCAGCTCTGTGCTCCCCGCTGCCTTCCTGCGAGGTTGGCTTTGGTGAGACCCCTCTGACCCCAGTGGTCTCTGCCCTGAGCAGCGGTTTGTTTCCTGCTCTCTCTATTGCAAACTCCCAGCCATCTCAAAGAGCACCAAACGAGGATAAAAACAGTTTCCTTTGCAGTAAATCACTTCTGCAGGAGCAGCGGTCACCCCACACAGATGCTGGTGCAGAGTCTGATGCGCTCCAAGCCAAAGGCTGCCCTTCATCCTTGGGCACTCCTGCATCCGCGCTCTGTCCTGCCGCTTCCCAGCAGTTCTGCACAACGCATCCTGAAACTGGCGTCCAGTGACAGAGAGGAGCCTGGACTTGACCCCCAACCCGTATGTGAGCTTCATCAGCAGGATGGGAGCGTGGGGTGCACAGGGAGAGGTTTATCTTTCTCTGCTCTGACAGGTTACCAGCACAACAGAGCTGCCTTTTTGCTGCAAAGCCTCTTACTTCCCTCTGTCTCTGCTTTACCTACTTGTGCTCCCAGGGCTCAGTTTGAGCCTGCTTCTCCAGCCCCTTATTGCTCCCATTCCCCTTAGTTTTGATAAAGAATCGTGTTCATCCAGCACTCGTGCCAGCTCGGAGTGTTTGCATTTTTAACTTTGTCTTTATTAAATTTTCAGGAATCTCTTAGCGTTCACACATCTGTCATGGCACGAAACGGAATATTTCTTGATGCTCGGCAAAACAAATTCCACAATAGATGTGCAACCCATATTTAATCAAAAGTGCCACGGCCATGTGTTCAAGCACAAAGTCCTAGAAGAGATTTTTACTGCAGAGTCATTCTTGACAGGTGTTTGCTGGGAGATTTTTTTGGTGGTTTTTTTTTTTAAATTTCACCTAGGTTTCCTACGTTAAAGTGAGTACTTCTGAAGGTCTCCAAGGATCTCTCAAGGCATCCTGGTGCTCCTCAGAAGAAAAGCTGCTTTCCTGCAGTCCCTTCCAGCATCCCTAGCCCTGGCTTTTGCTGTCTTGAGATGCGGATGCGGGCACAGGGTTTGGAGCACTGCACTGAACTCCCTCCAGGCAGGATCTGGTCCAGGCGAGGGGCTGGTTGGAGCCTGCGAGCTGTGGGCACCAGCGTTTCTTGTCTCCTTGCTTCTGCGCTTGTAGCAGCTTGTGTTGGTGGGCTGCGCTGTCTGCACTAACAAAGTCTTTGTGCGCAGGATATGAATAATAAATGGGTGAACCACAGTGTGACTAATTGCCTAACAGTCGGACTGTTACCCAGAGTATAACAGGACTGTGTTTTCAGGGCGTTTTGAGTGAGAATAGTGAGATGCCAGCATACAGTGTTTTTACTAGAAACTTCAGGGAGTGTATTTCAAAATGCCCAGGGCACTGGATAAACTGAACAATTGGAAATGAATGGCTTTGGTGCTCGGCATTTTGATAAGCACAGATAATTAGAGGATGCTTTTCTGACAGGAGCATGATGATTTGGCTTTGGCTGGTGAGCCGCACTGGCTTTGGAAGCTTTTAACTTTGCTCCCACAGGAGTGAGGTGGTGGGCACGGAGCTGGAAGGAGCCCCCGTTCATCGGAAGATTGACTGAGACCTTTCTTCTCTTGGTCTGGTGGTGATGAAGCAAAGGCAGAAAGTGAAAACCTTGATGGCTTAAAATTTAGAAGACAGAGTAACTGAATTGTTCTAATCTTTATTACTAATGCTTTGAAGCTAATCTCATAAGCTTGGGAGCTCGAGCCCGTAATTTTTATGGTGACAATATTGTAAAAGTAATCCAAAAGGCTGAGTCACAGTTTGAAAAAAAGCATTTCCTAAGCTCTAACCCCAAATGTGCTCAGAGAAACAAACCCTGTAAGAGCAGCAGTGGCACCATCTGATGGGTTTTGTAATGCTACAGACAAAAGTAATTATGCTGCTTAGAAGAGCTTTTGTCTCCAGATAACATTGTTAAAAACTTGCAGTGGAGTGTAAATCATAACGGAACAAATCTGGAGTCTGCCCTTATTGCTGCCAGGGGAAAATCTCTTGGATTTTGTTTCCTTTCTGCTCAATATATTGCCAACCTTTCCCAAGTTTGTAAATAAATATTACCTGCTGTTTGAAAAATGACTTGCGGTTCATTTTGCTGGTAGTGCCTGTGGCAGCCAGGCCGTTATTGCAAACAGTTGTTCCTCTCTTGGTGAGCTCTTTTGTGTGTCTTTCAGGAATACAGGCTGTTGCAACGAGTCTGAAGTTGTCTGATTCATTGGAGATATTAAAGATGTTTTTTCCTCTTTAGAGCTCACTCACATGTAGATGCTTGTGGCTCCTTTCGCAGCTTCCTAGCCGTACTGCTGCAATTGCCCTGTCAGAAAATACTTTGTTGGGCTTACAGAACCCAAAACTTGTAGCATTTCCTTGATGAACATTTGAATTCCCATCTGTGAACATTGGTGGGGTTTTTTTGAGGGGCTGAGCTTTTTTGGGTTTTGGGTGTATGGGACTTTTAAAGGTTTGGAAACACTGTGCTGCCTGAAGGAGATGCGGCGATGGCATGAAGCCCAATTAATTAACTAATTTTTTGCCACCCTGCCTGATGATCCATGTTTTTGCCTCAGGATGGAAACAATTCCTGTGGGCTGAGGGATTCCAGTGCCTGGTTCTCTCCTGGTGTGATTAGTGTCCTGAGGAATGAGGGGAAAGGGATTTGCATCAGTAGGTCATTCCACAGGTGGTAAATGAGGTTTTACCATCGGCAGGGAAGCGCCAGAGAGCAGAAGGAGCCGGGACAGCTTGGCAGGTGAAGTCTGGCCAGGGGATCTCTGGCTTCTGCGCTTATTGCTGTGCCTTACACAGAAAGTTTGGTATCAGGTCCTGTAAATAGGGACCCTCTGGGGAAGGGGTCTGGGGAGCAAACCCAGGAGCACGAGGAGAGCCATCGGAACCTGAAAGAAGGGGCTTCAGCACATCTACTGAGCTTCAGGATCTGTTTCACTTGCTGCCCTGGGGAAGACACATCCATAAATGAGATTTAGTGAGGGAGAAAGGGCGCGTTCACACCTAAAAGGCATTTAAAGTGCATTTTGGCATGTAGAGCTGGTGAGATTTGAAAATGGTCCCTCGTGCGGGACATGGAAGCGCTGTGTGCAACATTGCAGCCTGCATCCCAACGCACTTCCAAGCAGCAGCATCCCGGGAAAGGTGCGGTGAAGCACAAAATGCATCATGATCTGCAGAGAGAGCAATTCAGCTGGGTGCCAGTGACCTGTGCTGGTCTTGAGGGAGGTTTCTGCTGCACAGAAATCAGTTTATTCTTTGGTTTACTGTTTGGGATAATTTGTGCAGATTCCATCACTCTGCTGCAAAGTCCTGGAAGAGATGGCCCTGAAGCTTTTATGGGGAGATAGCAAGATGATGGTGACACCATGACCTTTTCTAGGTGTCTAACTTGCCTGTCTGCCTCCCCAAAAATAAGACAGAGCCTTGTCTTTACTAGCTCTTGGTAGTGGAGTAAGAAACATGTTGTAGTTCCTCCACTGTGAAGACATATCTTTATATAGTCAAGATAAAGCTTTAAATTGCCCAGTTTTTAAGAAAAGAATCTTCTGCAAAGGTATAAATGGGAGTTGGGAGCTCAGCTCCTGATGGGCAGTGGGAGTAGCTGTGGTGGGAGCTGCCCTTCATGATTGCATGGTTTGTGTGCCCAGATGGCAAGAAATAGTAAAATCAAGGTTGTAGGTGCAGTTTTAACCCCTTGGTGTCCAAGTGCTGAGGGGTGCGTGAGTCACACAACCCTGCACCTCCACCCCACTTTGTCCCCTTTCAAGGTGCACCATGGAAGATGGGCTGCTGATGCAGCACGGTTTGCCATGCAGCTCTGTCATCTTTGGTGTGCCTTTGTCAAAGAGGACTTCTGTGTGTGCTGTGATGCATGGAGAAGGGCAGCTGTCCATGTGGGAAGCTTGTGTTTGCAGCAAAACCAGCGGGGCACAGTAACGGAGGGGCAAGCATGAAGCCCATGGCATGTCGTGGTGTCTGACTGCCGTGATGGATCCTGCTTTCCCCTCTGCCCCTACCTTTTCCCCACAGCCACAGTGGTGTGTGGAGGTGGCTGCAACAACAGTTGCTGTGGGGCTGTTTTTCGGTAAGCCGGCATGGGGGGAAGAGAGAGGACAGACCTACCTGTTCCTTGCAGCAGCACCTTTCCAAACAGCTTCAGTTGCTTGTGAAGCTGCACTCACTGAGCTCAGACCTGGGGATGCTGGATTGGCACTGGCTGCTCTCTGTGGCTGCTCTGGCTCTGCAGCCACTGTCAGATTTCGACTCACCTCTCCCGAGAGATAACGTGCCAGAATGGCTCACTGGAGTTGCTTGTGACAGCTCCTTGTGGTTCAGGCAACTACATCACATAATCTCTAAATAAACTCAACAAGTCCTAGACTTGGCCGGAGCCTCCTGCAGCCTCGAGGAGCCGGCAGGTTAATCTGGAGCTCCTCTGGCACGGGCACTGGCCCCTTTGAAGTAGCTGCAGCTCAGGAGTGAACGCGCCTTCTCAGGGAAGTTGATGTTTTCACAGAGCAGCAGACTCTCATTATCTGAGCTGAGAATGCCATGGTTTCCTTCTGCTAGTAATCCCCACTCAGGGCACTGTTATGCTCTTTTACAATTTATTTTCTCTAATTGCCAGTTTGCAGTGGCCATGCAGCTCTCCCTGGGCTGCGTTCTGGGGAGCTTTTGAACTTTGAAAGCAGCTTAGTTCTTCCCTCCTGGCTGCTGGAACAGGGCAGCAATTCCTCTCCAGGTGCTTCAGCAAAAGTCCTGCTGGATAAATAATAGCTCATACTCTTCAACTGGTGCCTGATTAACTGTGGTCTAGGGTAGAGGTTCAGCTGCTTCACGCACATGTCCTTTGGGAGCCCTCATAAACTGCCCTTGACAGAGGTGGTCGACAGATGTACAGTACCAGCGTGCCAGGTACAATTCTTTGCTGGTGATGGTGCTCTGGCTTTCGTCCTGTGTATGATCCCTTTGTTCCACCAGGATGGTGTGGTTCTTCCCATCCATCCTGTGGTGCTGTTGGGTGTTAAACTGCTCGCAGGTTTTGTCCTAGTGTTGACTGAAATGACTTTGGAGTACAATCTGTATGTACGTTCAGCATCTTTAGGTGTCTGTGGATGAAATGTGCTTAAGAGCTACCCGAGGAGGACTGACTTTCTGGCATAGAATCACAGAATTGTTTAGGTTGGAAGAGACCTTTAAGATCATCGAGTCCAACTGTTAACCCAGCACTGCCAGGTCACCACTAAACCGTGTCCCTCCGCACCACATCTGTATGTCTTTTAAATACCTCCAGAGATGGGGACTCCACCACTGTTCTGGGCAGCCTGTTCCAGGGCTTGACAACACTTTCAGTGAAGAAATTTTTCCTGATATCCAACCTAAATCTCCCCTGGTGCAACTTGAGGATGTTTCCTCTTGTCCTATTGCTTGTTACTTGAGAGAAGAGACTGACGACCACCTCACTACAACCTCCTTTCAGGTAGTTGTAGAGAGTGATAAGGTCTCCCCTCCGCCTCCTTTTCTCCAGTCTAAACAACTCCAGGTCCCTCAGCTGCTCCTCATAGGACTTGTGCTCTAGATCCTTCATCAGCTTTGTTGCCCTCCTCTGGACATGCTCCAGCACCTCAATGTCCTTCTTGTAGTGAGGGACCCAAAACTGAACAAAACATGGGCATGGTGGCCCACAGCAGTTCTGGCTGTCTTCTCCTTAAGCCAGACTCGTGGATCAGGGCTCTTTAAATTTTAGTACATGCAAAAGTTTTTTGGTTTTTTTTTTTTTTTTGTGGTAGGTTTTTTTCTGTTTGTTTTCCAGCTAATCACATACGTAGATATTTTAAAAGCAGATAAATAACCATGTGGCATTGTTGAGTTCTGTTGTGTGTGCACAGCTACGGTGGTGGAGATGGTAAAAGGTGAGCTCCGCACTGCTGTGTGGTACCTTTGCCTGCTGAAAATCGGGGGCAAGTCTGATGCTACGCTTTATCAGTGCTCCTAAGGTATTTACTCTGCTTCAGTTAAACCTGCAAACCAGCTGCCTTAAATTGCAGCTTTTGAAAATACCCTTGAAATAGGAAAAAAATAGAAGAAAGAGAAGATTCGATTGTCTCCCAGCAATAGGAGTTTCAATAATGCCCTGTTATGAGCAGGGCAGCTACAAGCAGCAGCAAATCCAGGCTGTGGGATTTATGGGGGATCAGAAGCCCGTGCTGTTTCTGTAATGTGGTGTCACCTCTGTTGCCCTGCGAGGCTCACTCGTGGGAGCACAGGAGACTGACCCATGAAGTTTCCTCTTCTTTGAAGTGTTCGGAGTCTGGCTGTGGGTCACTTCTTCTGCTGGCAGCTGGGGCGTTAATATTCTTGCAGCCAGCCCTTTGTGAGGAATATTTCAACTACTGGGGGAGTTGGGTGTGAGAGATTTTGGATGTGTAAGACTTTTTTGACAGAATTTTGTTATTTCTTGCATCTATTAATAGGGCAGCAGGAGGCTCCATGTGCTTTTATAGTCCCTGTTGCGCTCTCATATATAATGGATATATGCAGAAGCTCCAAGGCGCATAAAATAGACACTCCTAGCCAGTTATTATGATAAAAATTATGTGCATGTCATGACCTTTAAAGCAGTGGGACTGTGTGTGCATGCTCTTCTGATAGGCCACTGTTTTCGATTCCTTTCTGAAGCATTTCTCGCTGTAGGAGGTTTGCATAGGAGCTTGGAATATTTTTCTAATCAGCAAAGAGTCTCTTGGCTCTGATGATAACTTGCAAAGCCCAGAGGAGCGAGAAAAGGGAAGAGGGATGACTTTTTCTAAGGGAACTAACAGAGAAGAGGTTAAAGGCGAATGGTGAGGCTCAGCATGAAAATCCTGGCGCCATCCGCAGTGCTGTCAAAAAAACCACCGGTCCAAAAAGTTCTTTATGCTCTTTGAGGCAAAAGCTATTCTGGTGCTCTTGAGGATAAAGAAGGAAAAAAAGTTTTGTAATCCATGTGCCCTATTTAAAGAGACTTTTTTTCGTTGTTTTAAAACTTTTAATAACAGGGCAACCAGAATTTGCTCCGCTTGCACAGCCCGCATGTTTACCCCGCTCTGTGTCAGACACGCCGTTGTGCCTGGAGAGCTTTGCAATACTCTGTCTGGGCGTGGGGAGCGAGATGCCTGCTGTCGTGGCGAGGGAGGCATGGAGAAGAGTGGCTCTGTGTCCTTGCACCGCTGCGTTCCTCAGTCTGTGGTGTGAGGAAGGATTGCTGTCGTCTGGGAACGCAGATGGTTGCTCTGGGCTTGCTGGGGCAGTCCTGGTGCCCGTGTCGGGAGCTACGGACAAAATGCTTCAGTGGCACGCCGGGAGGTGTGCAAGCACCAGATGGGATGGAGACACTGTCTGAAAAGTATATTGATAATTTCTGCTTTGATTGCTGCTTACAGCATGGGTTTCTGCGTTCTGGTGTGGCAGGCAGCAAACAACACTGGGTGCCCGTCCCGCCAGGCATGCCTGCGTAGGGTGCACCTGGGAAGGAGTTGGAAGTCCTAGAGATGTGACGGTCTCCAAAGCTTCTGAGTAATGCGGGACGTTGTGCAGGGCGAGCAGCAAGGCCTGACGTTGCCTGTGATAGCGTTGATAGCAAACCCCCATGGAGACGTGTCAGGCCATGCTCAGCTGCATCCCAGCCTTAACAAATGGGAAAAGTAACACTTATGGTTTTAAAAATTAAACATTCCCTTTAATTATTGAACATGAATAATCTGCATGCAAATTGAGCCTGGGTGTGTGTTTCCAGAGTGACACAGTTGAGAGTGGTTACATTGCGGGGTGCCACTGACCTGTGAACTGAGAGGCTGCTCATTATTTTAGCATTTTATGAATAGTACCCTGGAGAGTAGGACACAGGCTGGTAGAGAGACTTGGCCAAAGAAAAATACTCTGGTTTGCACTGGTGGCCTCCCCTTCTCATGTTTTAACTTGCAAACCGGGCTGTGAGTAGGTATGTTGTCTTTACATACCTGGGTATGGATATTTTGGAAGCCTCCTGGTGAGGAGGGCTGTAATTAAGGGAATAACCATGAAATGACTGTGCTGCTGGAGGCTCTCCTGCTTGCCACACATGGAGGAGGTGTGGGCAGAACGTCCTCAAATCTTTGAAGGTGGAGAGGGGAAAAATGTACCCTGGCTTTTCCTAGCAAATTGATGGTCTCCGTGTAAAATTTGAACTTCCCAGGGCAGTTTGGCACAACCTGATGTGTATGAGAGGGGTCCTGGCTGGATACTGATGGACACTGCACCGCTGGCTCTCAGCATTGCTTTGGACCATGGAGCAGCTTGTGTCCAGGGCAGGTGAAATGTTGGATCTGCAGCTGAAGTGAGCCCGGTACATTCGGGAAAACTACAGCACTGCAGCGGCTTTTCAAATGGCTTTGAGGGCACTTAGTGCAGGGCGGGTGCTGGAGGTCGAGTCTGAATATCCTTTGTGATTAAGCTCCCATAAATATTTTCCTTCTCATAATGGCATGTCAGCGTTTACTGTTTCCTGATTTTAAACACAGTTTGTCAAACATTTATCTCTGTCTTAAATTAAGTCTCGAGATAGAATTCCTGTTAATTTCAAATCAATATGAAAGGGGGAGAGAAAGAAATTGCAGTCCAGCCCTTTTCTTGAATCAATATTTTCCTTAAAAGCTGAAATGTTAACTAGCACATAATTTTTTGCCATTTTGAAATGTAGCTTGTGTTTAAAGAATGTATTTCCCCTGAAAATTGCTGATGCTGGAACAATTTGCAGCAGGCATGGCTGTCAGCAGGCATTTGACCCAAAGCGGGCAGGATGGGACCAGCCTTTGCAGCAGCAATGCGTTATAAAGTTATCCTCCCCGCTTCTGAGCTCATCGTCTCTTAGTAACTTTTTTTTCATTCTCTTTTGCAGAAGCCTTTGAAATTGTAGTGCGGCATGCAAGAAACTTCACCAACAGCATGTTTAGGACCCACTACCAGAGCATGGGGCCCAGAGCTCTTAAGTTGTTGGAGAACTTTTTACTGATGTCTCACTGTACATATGGGCTCTGACATCAGTGTTAATGACATGATAAATGAATTTTTGACAGTTTATTCCCTTTGGTTTTACTCTCACGTGATTAATCCCGGCTTCCCCGATCCCTCTGTGGAAATGACTGAATGCCTGCGGGCAGCCCAGGAGAGACCTCAAAGTCTTTGGTAACTACCCGAAGACGATGATGACACAGGTGTCCAAGTCACTGCAGGCCACGCGAGTCTTTCTGCAGGCGCTCTCAACCTGGGGATCGAGGTGATAAACACAACTGACCACTTAAAATTCAGCAAGGACTGTGGGCGAGCCCTGCTGAAGATGTGGTACTGCTCGCATTGCCAAGGGTCTCATCGGCCAAGCCCTGTGCTGGCTACTGCAGCGTGGTGATGCAGGGTTGCCTGGCGGGTGCCATGGAGATCGATAAACACTGGCGAGAGTACATCGGGTCTCTGGAGGTGGCTGACAAAAGGCATGCACGGCATCTACGACATGGAGCAAGTCACTCCTCAAACTCTTCTCTTGGTGCGGGATGCGATCCGTCTATGTGCAGAAGAATGAAGGAAAGCTCTCAACAACCGTGAGTAGTTTCCTGCAGTTCCCCTTGCTCGCTGCCACGGCAGGGCTCAGTTGTGTACCACGACCTCTACATGTTGAACCCACCTACCCCTTTACTCCAACCAACAACCCTGAAATGCTGCAATTACAGCTCCTCTCTCTTCCCACCCCCCTCACCAAATGCTCTGATTTTAAAAAACTTTTGGTAGCATTTGAAGCTGGTGTCTGTGGGGCCTGACCTTCAGTTAAGGGCTTTGCCTCTTTTCCCACAAGGTTGGTCAGAGCTGAAGGGTTTGGAGTCATCCTGGCCAGCAGCCTTGGAGCTGGGGTGGTGAGAGCGGGAGCTGAGATGTCCCAGCATCCTTCAGTGCTCCCTGGGTGCTGTATTTGCCTGGGATAGCTCTGAAAGGCTGGTCTTGCTCTCCAGGTGCTCCCGCTGCCTCCTTTAACATCATTAAAACGTACCTCCAGTAGATGCCAAGCGGAGGATGTACACGTGGCATCCCTGCTTCTTGATTTACTAAAGGGCTTCCGCTCTTTTGGAACTCATTCCAGTTTTGGGCCACATTAATCCAAGGATGAGGTTATTTCTTACTTATTAGGAGTGACCTGACTTTTCAGAAACACATTGTGTGAATTCTGAGCCTCCCAAGAAAATGAGGCTTTCATGTTCAGAAAATCCTGCTGCTCTGTTGAAGCCGAGGACAAATAGACTGTGGTATAGAATGCTTCTTTTGCAGGGGAGATTTTTCTTGAGATGTAATTGAACTGCTCCGTGCAGGTAGGGCAGAGTTGGGGATGGGGGGAAGAGTGGGGGAATGTTGTTACAGTTTGCTTAAGCCAATGGTGATTAAAATCTACCACTGTTCCCGGTTAGCTGCTTGTTCCTGTTGTTCTCTTTACAGAAGAACTGTTTATGTAAGGTCACGTAGTACTTGCACTGTAAGTAACTCTTATCTTTATTGGGGACCGTGGAAATGTATCGGCTTATGGATTTTGAGCTATGTGGCATTCAGCCAGCAGCACTCTTCTGTGCCGTTTATGTGACATCTTTGCTCGGTGATTGCCTTGAAGACATGCCACCACATGTATGCAGGCTGTGTGAATAACATGGTGTCCTTTGGGCAGCTTCACACCCCCTGGGTAGTTTGTACACACGTGGTGCAAGCTCTTTTATTGCTTAGAACGGGTTGTAGGGACCGCATCTCCAGGAAATTGGATTACTCTTGTGTGGCGGTGACCAGGAGGGGGCTGTGGCTGAGGTCTGGGCTTTGGTAGTGGTCACATAGGCAGATGGATGCATGCGGACTTGAGCAGCACATTAGGCTCCAGGGTACAGTGCAGGACACTGGCTTTCAACCTGTGTGCCTTAACCCCTTTCTGCAGAAAATCCTGTTTTACAGCAGCCTGCCAAGTGCTTCTTGTGTCCTTGTATTGCAGGGAGTTTTTCAGCTGATGGGGTCCCAGGGGTGGCAGCTCTGCTGGGCTCGACTTCTGCTGCTATGGAGACAGGGCAGTTCTTATCCCATTGTCAAGAACCTGTCAACACTCTCTGGAAGAGCAAAGGAGCAAGATGTAACTGTAGGTTTTAGCTTGAGGTCAGGTGAGATGGAGAGATTCATGTTACAAGTGATAATGATGTATACAAGAGAGAAAAAACCACTCAACTCAGCGCAGTTGGCATTTCCAAGGCACTAAGAAGCAGAACTTACTTTACCTGTAAGTGTTTGTCCTCCCATATCCTTCTTTTATTGGCACAACAATAAAAACACACTTTTTCTTGACGGTGTCCATGCACGCAGTGAAGGAACATGACTGTCAGTTGTATTATCGAATATTGAGACCTTGATCTGTCTACAGAGAGTGTGTTTGTGGGAGGACAAGTAGATGGAGCGCCACTAAAGTCAACACAAGCCAAGGCAGTAGAGCCATAATCTGCCCATCCTCTGCCAAATCAGAATGTCAACTGGCTTCCATTAAAATAAAAAATCACTGAGCACTGCAAGTGCTTCCATACTGATAGAGCTGTCTGAATTCATTAGTGCCATATGTAGTTAGGTATTTATTTAAACATAACTCCTCTTGTTTATTTAATACTTGGGTGATTCTTTTATTTGCTCTAGAGGCATTATTGAGTGATAGGAGTGAGGAGAAACAAATCCAAGCCAAGCAAGCCGATTGTGTGGCAATTGTCGCTAAAAGAGAAAGGCCACTAGGTTTTTTAAGGTTTATTTTTAAAACACCAACGTTGTTAAAACTCTTATATCAAACCTGAGCCCAGAGCAACTTTTTTTACGAATGAAGGCATGAGCTGTTCAGTAGAGGAGTAAGGCGGTAATGGAAGTGCTGACAGTCTGAACTACAGCACCGCAGATGGGCTGGCTCTGATCGCTGGTCTGCATCTGGGATCTGGGGTCAATCTCTCTGCCCACACGTGTTAGAATACAATTTACTTTTTTTTTTTTTTTTAGCTGTGATGGAATGAAAGTTTCTCTGTTAAACTTATCACCACATAGTGAGTTTCTAAGAACATACCTGGAAGCAAACAGTTGTACTTACTGTTATCCTGTAAATATGATTGGTTTTGGACACCACAGTCATACAAAGTATACAATGCTGCGGGAGTTGTCTTTGAAAATGTGGGACTTCGCTCTTGTGCTGACTTCTCATATTGGCCTCTTATAACTGGCCTTGGCCACCACGCTTCTGCAGGCAAAGTTCAATTCACCTGTATGTTATTAGGGATAATGACAGGTTGTTTAATTGTCATTAAAATCCCCTGGAATTACAGAAAACTTATCTTCCATGCCCATAGTGATTATAGCCTGATAACAACACTACTGCCCTTGCCTGCCCTTTGGGCTTCTTTGGTTTTTCATGGCTTTGGCGACACTTCTGCAGCAGTTGTATTTCCTCCTGGTATGCCAGGTCCCGAGTGTGTTACCGTACCGAGTATCCTTCTCCGTGTGGCTACTCCTCTGTCGTCCTGTCTGGGTCTCTTGCACATGTCTGTCACTCCACCCGCCTCCACAGCCACCCACCCCTGGGATGCGTGTGGGCATTTGCATGGGGACCTGGACCCCTTTTATAGCTTGCAACAGACCTGGCTACAAAGGCGGGTGAACTTGAGCTCCAGAGGTGTTGCAGAGCCTCCAGGTAGGTTTCTGAGGAGCTCTGCAGTCCCCAGAGAGGAGTCATGCTGCTGTTAATCTGCTTTTGGAAACTGCGCCTCCAGGCGTGTGTTTAAATGTCAGCCTAGAGCTGGTGGTGTTCTGGTATGCAAACAGCAATGCAGAAGAGTGAATTCAGTAATATGGCAGTAGGCAATTCCCATCCCAAGCCTTGCTTTAATAGCTCGTTTGTCAGCGATGGTGGTGTGTTAGGGCTTTATTATTTCTACAATTTGTCTGTTTAAAAACTTCACCCCTAAAACATGCTATTAAATACTTTATCAAGGAGGCTGAGTCTCAGAGCAGACTGAGAGAAAAAAAGTCTGTCTAGGGCTACATCTATATTAATTTTCCTATCTGCTACATTTTCCCTGGTTGAAAATGTGCCTAGTACGTCCACCTCTTGTAGATATTTTAATCATGAATGTAGAGAAGAGTGAATTTAGTCAGTCTGTTCATGCTTTCTACCACAAAGACAATCTGAGAGATGCAGTACAAATAAACTTCATAAAATCCACAACCCCAGCACCTCTTGAAGTTAATGCTTTGTCTGCTGTCTGAAGTACAAGAAGACAATAGGTCAGGGTGTCTTACATAGCTAATAGTTGATCTCCTCTGGGGTTCCCTACCTTAAGCCAGCACTGTAAATTTATTTTGGAAGGCTGCAGAGTTGGTGTGAAGGCTGTTGATTTCACACAGATATTAATTTATCCACATAAATGTTTTTTGTAATGCTTTTTTGCCCTTCCGTAACTTGTCAGGGTTTTGAACCTGTTCCCAACAGAGTGGGGAACAGGCAACTCGTGCATAGTGAGACACAGGCCAAAAAGGATGGGTGGCTTGGGGTGAGGCTGCAGCCATGTATTGCATGGAGGAGGAAGAGAGATGCACTGCAGTGTGAGTTGTCAACAGAAAGAGACATGGGTTTTAGCTGCATTAGCTGCTTTGTCCTGCACGACCAGCAGGACACATGTCCCCTCAGCCCTTGGGATGGGGGTGGCAGGACTTCTCCTGCCCTTTAGCTGCCGTGTGGTGCCGCTCTGTCTGGCAGTGGAGCCACAGTCACCGATTCCTGCCTCGCGCAGCAGGACTCAGCTTGGCAGGACCCCTACGTGTTAGCCTGATTAGGGTTGAGCACAGAAGATACTGTGGAACTGATGTGTCTGTCACAGGCTGAATCTGGGAATGAGAAGAGGTTGCAAAGGAATAAAAGATTAGTTTTCCAATTCTCACAGAAGAAGTATGTTATGAAAAACACCAGCAACCCACCACCAAAAAAACATATCGAGAAACTTCAGTTGGTCCAGGCTTGTCAGGCAGGTGTGCCCCAGCCTGGGCACCTGCATCTCTGGAAGAAATATGCAGACATGGTCTGATAGAGCTGCCCAGCCTCGGCTGCTGCCCTGCGGTCAGTGGAAGCGTGCAGCTCTAGCTGCACAGGGGGAAGGAAAGAGCAAAGAGCTCAGCAAAGCATTTTTCTTCACTCGGAACTCATCCATCAGGCTGAGTTTCTAGAAAATCCTGTTAAATTGCAAAGTGAAGGTGGCCACCTGTGTTCAACAGATCGTACTCCTCAGTGCTGAGGAGGGGAGCAGTCGGAGGAAGGGTAGCAGTGCTGTCCGGCAGCAGGGCAGTTCTCAATGTGCTTGCGCTGTGAGGGGATCCCTGCTGGCTTACGTCCCGGCAAGCACATTTGAAGACTGCTCAGGTCTGGGTTAACTAGGTTATACAGCTGTGCTGCAGAGCTGCTGAGGAGGTGAAGCCACGGTGCGGGCTGGGTTTGGTTATCCCAAAGCTGGAGCGCCCACCCCAGCCAGCACAAGGCCGTGCCGGGTGTGAACCCAGCTCTGGCACTGGCCGTGGGAAGCTGCTGGGGCTGTTCCAGGGAGGAACAGAGTCGGGCAAACTGGACCTCATTTGCCCATGATTTTTTGAGGAATCCTGGTAGGGACACCATAAGCATGCTGAAAGATAACCAGCTACTTCGATTGCTTGTATGTAGCACCACAGAGATAAGGATTTTCTGCTGCAGATTGGTGTAGAAATTTGCAGCACCAGCACAGAGATGAAATTAAGAATATGTAAGTAAAGGTACTTTTGGCACCCAGTGATGAAAATATCACCTGTCACCGTACACAGTGATTCAGTGCACTTGTTGGCACAGCATGCCGGTGCGTTTTCCCCTGGATGCTGCCTGGGAGCTGCTTTTGGAGCCAGCTCACCTGGCTACGTGCTGGAAGCTGCTTTGCTCAGTGGGTTGCAGCGTCAGGGAGCTCCGGTGAGTTTTCCTATCTGCTAATGGATTTCTTTCTGTGCCAGAGCTGGCAAGAGACTTGTGAGGAAAGCTTTGAAATTACAGCGCTGTTTGAGAAGTCATTTCCTTTGAGACACAGAGATCAGTTTCTTTGTACTTTTAATGCGAGTTGCTTCTGTTGGCATTGCTCGTGGGATGGTCAGCTGGATGTACAGCCTCTGTATTTTCACTTTCTTTATTGGCAAAGTTTAATCCTCAGGCTGTTCTTTAATGCTTGCTGGTAGCTAGCTCTGTTTTTCACTTAAAGCTGGAAATACGGGAGGTTTTGGTTTTCAGGAAGCTCAGACACACTCATAGCTATCCCAAGGTGTGTTTATCGTGTGCTTTTGTTAAGGGGTTTGTGGTAGGTGGTGTAACGTGCCTGATAAGGCATGTTAAAGCAAGCATCTGTTCCTGCTGCAGGGTGGAAATAAACCTGATCACCGAGGACAGTATCAGCAACGTTCCCATTCCTGTGAAAATACCTTGGAAGTATTACAATTAGTTGTCTGAAAAGATTTCAGATATTAAAGATTTTCTGATAGTTGGGGAAGCATACGGCAAGGCACTCCACTGTAAGGCGCTGATTTTGATCTAGAAATCCCCGTGTTGTTGGCGGCTTGGCTGGTGCTGAAAGAATAAGGGCAAACGTTATTCATGCCTGCAGTTTTGCAACCCAATATCAACAATTTTGATCCAGCGACTTTGGCATGCTGCTGCTGGTCTTAAATCTTTGGTTTAACGTTCAAACAGACAGTAGCAAATTAAAGGTCTGCATCTCACTTTTGGAAGGAACTTTGGCTTGGATGTTCCTGGCCACCACTTGCCTCTCTAAGGGAGTGAGGCTCAGAAGTTATTGTCAGCCTAGGGACAGTTTTACTTCTTGTCTGGTCTGGGGAGGGAGGTCATTCGTGTCACGCTATTAACTTCCTGCTAACAAGAGCTTTGCCTGTAGAGAGGACACAGGTAGTGTGCTTTCTTGGTCTTTGGTCAGCCTTGCCCCTTTTCTGCTGGGGTCCGGCATGGGTAAAGTGGCATGCTGGTGTCCCCTGCTCCTTCGTCCTGGATGGCATGGTGAAGCTTTGGGTCTGTTTGTCACCAAATTGGGTCTGGATGAAGCAGGGCAAGCATGCGGGGCTGCGTGGAGAAGCGTGCAGGGCTGTGTGGAGCTGCTAGGTGGAAGTAGTGGATGTGGCCATCAATGCTCAAACCTGCCAGCACAAAACCAGAGGAGATGGCATTGAATATCAACACAGGTTTAATATAAAATAGCATTTGATTTTGCTTCTATTTGTAAACTTTTGTATTGTCCTCCCCCCCTTTTCTCTCCCTCTGTCCTTTTAACTGGACATGCTCTAGCCTCTGGCATGTAGTGCCATTTAATTGGAATTTACCGTGATGATTTTTTTTTAAATTGAAAGTAGGAGGTAGCTGCTAATGATGTCTCCTGCTCCCTGCATGCACACACAGCAGCACAGGGAGCATCCTTTGACAGCACGTTTGATGCGCAGCCCAACTTTGCACTGAAGCTCACATGAATCTTTTCATTGACTTCAGTCAGAGTCAGATCACTCAGCTGGTGGCAACTTCATCCCCACTACTCTGCAGCTTAAAAAAGCTTTTTTACGCTGCCGCATTTTATGGGCGGGAATATCATATGACGCCCACTGAGCCTGGCTTGATCTCACTTCAAATCATGTTCTGGCTACAGCGCAAGTGAGATGCACGCAGGTTGCACACAGCAGGATGTCTTGCATCTTTTCCGAGCTGAAGTCGGAACAAGCCTAAAGATCTTGTGCAGGTTAATTGCTGGTTCTCTGTACCTGTCTGCACTTGGCCTGCTCCTTGTTTTAGTGGAGGGGTTGATTTGTTGTTGTGCAACTGGTTCCCAAGTGTTTAAAAAAGATATTTGGTTCTGAGATGCCTTGGCTTTAGTACAAAGAGCTGGCAGAGGTAGAGGTGCCGGCTATGGTCTTACCAGTTGGAAATGAGGGTACACAGCTTTGCAATATTATACAGCTTTCTTTACTGCACAGAGCATCTTCACTTTTTCTCATGTCTCTTCTTTTTCCTGGCTCCCATCACAGCTGTATTTGGCATGAGATGCTTTGGGATGTAGAGAGCTGGTGATCATGTCATGAAGCAGACTGTGTGCATTGCAGGAGGATGCATGGGCATGTCTGTTCCTTGGGCACTGGGCTTTAGGCTTTGACATTTCAAACTCTCATTTTGTAATAGATTATAATGGTCAAGGACATAACATGAGGTCTTCAGATTTTTCTGCTTAAATCCAATCTACTTGAAGTTTTAGGCTGAACCAAAGATTACAGTGTCATAAAGTTCCCTCTGGATGTCCTGAGGCTTCTGCTGCTTCAGGAGCCATGGGAGAGGTGCTGGCCAGGGATGAGCTGCCCCTCTGAACAAGGAGGGCTGGGGCACAGCCTGTTCCTTGCGGGTGTGCTTGCAGCTGAGCTTTACAGCTGAACCTCCTTCACAGTTAACCCCAGCTCAGGGTCCTTGCTGAGATCCAGATTTAGTTTACCTAATGGATGCTAAAAGCTGCACATGGCAGAAATGTGGGGATTTTAGGTCTGGGCTGACCCGCTTGGCTTCTGAAGAGCCTGCAGAGAAGTTACATCTATGGCATGAACTCCCTTTCTTCTTATTTAGCTCGGTCCAGACCATCCCTGCAGACAAGCTGTTGCCCTCCGCTTTTACTGGGGAGTCGGGGCTGCCTCTGGGATTCTCATTCAAAACTGGCCAACCATCTTTGTTTTATCAGAGAGAAACCCCCCAGTATCAGCCCCGTGGACATGGCTCCTCGCTGCTCTCCAGGTTGCTGCTGTAACCTCCTGCAACCTCTATGAACACAGATGCCTTATTAGCAAAATATTCTGGCCCATTTCCTTTCCTGAAGATTTTTTCCTTGCAAAGACCCGCAGCGTTGTAACACCAGACTTGCGCTCACCAATATCCATCTCTTTATGCTTTTTACGCTAAACCCTCCTTTGGCCTCATTATCCGTGACTGCAGTTTCCACCAAGACCTCCATCTGGGGTCATTCGCCGGGCATCCTTCATCTTAACCGTGCTGAGTTTACTTCCAGTGACAGTAACCCCCGTGAGTGTTGCTGCTTTAAAACTAGAACTAACTCTCCCATTAGCAATGCTGATGAATGAGACAAGAACAAAACAGAAACTTAAAAGTGTCCCTCTGCAAAGCAGAGAGTGCCCAGAGCTGCCCGGGGAGCGGCAGCATTTTGTTTTGCGCCAGAGAGGACGAGGGGCTGGGTTGCAATGAGTGTTTTGCTTCATTTTGAATTCTCTGCCTGTGTGCGGTGCTGTGAATTATATCATTTTTACGTCTTATTGTAAAGTGGCTTTGAGGTACCGGACATGAAAGATGCCATCTACAAATACATTTAACTGAAATAAAAAATTACAACAAACAATTGAGGCAGATTTTTCAGCCGTCTGCTGTAGCAGCGCACCCGTCGTTGCCAGCAGAGCTCTCGAGCAGTCCTCTCAGCCTCTCTGGGTTACTGCAAAATGAACTGGTGGCCTTTTCCATCCCCACCTGTTGTGTTCCCCCACTAATAAACCCCTGAGGGCACAGAGCTGGCTCTCAGAGGGTGAAGTTTGCTGCTAACTGCATCATTCTTCCAAAGACTCATTTAAGCGAGAGCGGTCTGGCTGCAGAAAGCTGTGCCGATAGCCTACAGCTACTTTGGCAGAGTTAGTTCTGTTTAAAAAGCAAAAAATAAAATAAAAAAAAAAGGCAAGCCAGCAGGTGGGGAATTTTGCAGTTCTTTATGCAGGTTTATCTTTCTAACCTAATCAGTTTTCACACCTAGTTCTCTTCCTCGCTATCACCGGTGGTAGAGATGATGCTCTTGGCCACTGACCTGGAGAGGGAGTGAGCCTGGTGGTTAGTGAGGGGAATTTGGGGGACTGATGTGCTCTGAGTTAATGTTTTTCTAAAGCTTATTAACTCTTCAATTGCTCGTATTGATCTCTATCACCGTACAAATCAACTTCATGCTGCCGCTCTACAGAGCACCAGGGAGCAGGTATTTCCGTGGATACCTCAACTGCCTGTGCTGGTGTGTAAGTCATCCGTCTTCTGTCTCCGTCCGGAGCGACAGCCCAAAAAACAGGCAGCGGAGGGCACTTGAGGACAGTGGGACCTGTGCGAGGTGATGCTGGGATGGCTCTGACCAGCAAAATGGCACCAGTAGCTCAGAGCAGATGGGCCCAAAAGGGTTTGCCTGGCAGATGCTGAAAAAATGTCCAGGACATGGAGCCTTGCTCCATGCAATTCCCGTTGCTGGTTAGGAGCCAGGAAGCACTTCAGTAGCACTTTCTACCTGAAGATTTTGGTGCATGGTTTTTGTCTCCTTGGTGAGTTGTGGAAATGCCCAGCTTACAACTTGCAAGGTGAGTGGAAAATAAAGAAGATGCGCAAAAATGCATTAAAAGTATTTAGTCCTTTTTTTTAAAAAAAAAAAAAAAATCTAATGCTTCCCCCCACCTTGTTTTGGAATTGTTGCATATCAGTTTATTGGAATCCACTTTTCATAATCAAATTCTAGTCCTCAGTTTGACGATGATAATAAAAGTGTTGTGATAAAGTCGAATTAATTTATTTCTGTCTACAGACAGCCTATTGTTGAATTAGTCACTTTAATACATTAATCAGACATATAATAGCATTGTAACGAAGATAAAAGAGCGCACCGATTTCCATTATAAAGATATTCTCAACCAAGCAGAAGCTAATCTAACGCTGTAAGTCATTCTGTAATTCAATTGTACTAACCGCAGTACATGTGAAAACAAGATGTGTTACAACAAAGTCTCAAAAAAGCCCTGCAGATATTTATATCTTTATAGCAAAGAATGATTTAAATTTTCAATAAGCCTGATTTGTCTTTGGGAAAAATCTAATTCCTTTATCATGAACAAAAACTTAATGGGAGTCTTTTTACCTTGTCTGCCATGTTTTTAGGTAAATTATCTTGGTGCTGACCTTTAATTGAATTAGGCTAGGACTGACAGGAAAAAAAATTACTATGCATCTCATAGCTTCAAAACTAAGAAAAATCAACAGATGAAAAAAAAAAAACAATGACAAAATAACACAGGACCTTCCCAAACCCTTTGTTGGTCTTGAATGGATTCATTTTACCAGCAGCTAATCTGCTCTGTGGAGATATTTTTACCACTCCCCATTAATAATAGTTATTACGCTTCTATTTTAGGCTTTACTTGGGGAGGTCCATGGCATTGCCATGGGGAGAGCCTTGTGCACCCCTTGTCGGAGGCTGGATAACATGCTGTGGGGTTACTCCGGGCTTAGCTGGAAAACAAATGGTTGTAATTATTCTGCTGAAGATACTCAGTAGCTTAAAAATGGATGAAATGATTTGGTGAGCTTTGGTGCCTTCAGCCTTGTTCCCTTAGCAGGGACTGGTCTTTGGAAAGAGGAAGGTGGATGGAGGGGGCAAAAGGTGGCTGTTGGGGGCGTTATTCCTCTGGGGAGGTTTAAATAAGTAGCGTTATGGTCCTTTGCACGGGATGGGTGAGTGGGGAGGAATGACGGGCGCCAAACCCTATGAGGTCGGAAGGGTTTTCCATTCAGCACAGGAAGGGAGAAGGGCATTTTATAGCGGAAAATACAAGCAGTGGTGTGAAAACCTTTGGGATACTTTCAGTACAAGCATTTATTGAATTATAAATATGGAAAGTTGCCTGTACCTGTGAGCACGGTCTGTGCAGGTCACAGAACAGGCATTGCTTTTTACCTGCTTGTTTTGGTATCACCCGCTAAAGCCGAGCTAGCAGTAAGCCATGCGTATTCTATTTTATATAAATATTACACTTGCTATTGGATTGCTGATAGAGAGAGAACTAATTAAGGAGATGGGATATCATCAGTAAATTTTTCTTCCCTGAGATTTTATGAGCAGTAATTTGAAAAGAGCCATATTAAAGTCATTGAGGAACAAGTTAATGCTGCGTTTCTAAGAATATTGCCCTTCTACTCAAAGATTATATTCAAGAATAAACAGTGTACAGTAGCTAATTGCTAGCTGACACATTATAATGGCTTTAACTTCCAAAATTGAATAGATCTGATTTAAAAAAAAAAAAAAAAAAAAGAAAGGAAAAAGTCATGCAGTACCTTTTTAATTATTTAACGATGTGTTTCTCAAAGAATAATTGAATCTCTGCTCATGGCTGCGGGGGGGAAGGAGGACCGGTAGGTATTGACATTTGCAACCCAGCTGATACGGCTGCTGTTAAATAACCCATTATAGGCTCTGTCTCCGGCTTGCTGCCTTACGTTCCAGACTGATGGCAGGTATCTGTTTTTCCTCTCTAAATTAAGCTGCTAGGAATTTATTTCTCTGGGATTGTTCTTTTCTGTAGTGCCGTAGGCGCAAACATGATGCGATATTAAAACCCGCAGCAATCTGCGAAGGAAACCAATTAACCCGGGGAAGGAAAATAACAAGCGCATGGCGCTTGCCTGGAGCCATCGGACTGCCTGGCTTTGCCCGTGCTGTGTCTGAGCGCCCCAGCCTCGGCGATGGGGGCACCTCTGAGGGCAGCGGGGCTGCCCGGGGCTCTGCTTCCCTCGGCTGGCTGGTGGGATGGGGCAGTCCCAGCCTTTTCACCACCGACTTCTCCAAGAGAGCCGGAGCTTGCAGCCTGTGCTGAGCTTGGTGCTTTCAAAGGGGTTATTGTTTGGTTATGGGTGTTCTGCAGCAAGGAGAGGTGCACAAAGTAATAGATATGTATTTTTTTTAAGTTCTTGGTAGGAACTGGTAGTTCGAGCCAATTCCTTGCTTTGCTGCTCAGTCTGTTGGGATGGAGGGTCTTCTGGGGGCCCGCTGTAGCAATTGCGCAAGTATTGTGATATGAATAATACACAGTGGTATAATTGCAATGTATTCAGCATCCTAGCAGAAAGGGGCTTCACTCCCCTGAGTCTGAATTTTCTGACAAGTTAGATGATTCAGTGCTAGCGTTGATATCAACTGGCTGAGTTTGGAGCATCTTCAGCCTCCTCGGGGAATCAGAGTCCCAAAGGCACAGCAGCAGCCTGGGATAAGGAGCAGTCATGCTCCCAGCCTCTGCCGGGCTCCCACATTAGCTACACGGCATGTTGGGGGCTCAGAGCTTTGCTGGAGCTGGACTCCAGGTGATGTCATATTTGCTCCTGAACCTGGCTTTGGTCAGTCTAGCTCCTGTTTTTCTCTGGATTTTGCTTCTGCATCTTCCCTTTAGCTCTGTTGTCACCTTTCAGGCAAGGCTGACTTCTCTTTCCAAGAACAAAGCCTTAGTTTGGTTGTCTAAGAAACATCATATTGTGCAGATCTAACTTGAAACCGTAATGGGTGCATTAGGATGCTATGGGGCCTGTTCCAGGAAATGTCTCCGCTTAGGAAAACTGCATAAGCATGTGCTGAAAATTAAACAAATGCTTTTTCCTTGACTCTCCCAGTCGGTTGGCTGAGTTGGGCACCAGCCACCAGTTTGCCGCCAAGTCCGACCATCGGAACTGAAATACCAAATTTTGTGTTACATATGGAATTAACAAAACACTGGAGGGAAACACTGATTTGAAACCTTGTGCTTTAATTATATGTCATGGATTATAAAGGCAGAGAAACAACTGTGATCATTTAGTCCGACTTCCTCTCTACCTATAAATAACAATAACAGCCTTTTGCTTAAACACAAAGCAGCTTTCTTCGGTGGATTAAACGCTGCATGCTGGGGATGCCAGAAGAAGAAACATCTTGTTTGCATTATTTCATGTAGGTTTGAAGGGCTCACTCAAGCTAAGGTCACAGTTCCTTTGAGGGAAAGGGCATCTGCACTGAGAGAAGCTGGGTCAGTGCAGGGTCGGGATGTGATGGGACACAGTGTGGGGAGGTGCATTGGATGCTGTGGCACATGTATGGGACAGCAGGCATGAGGTCCTCCTGGGGACAGGTGGCATGCCCTAAAGGGGAAGTGATGAAGTGCACTGGTGGTCTCCGTCTGATTTAAGCTGTTTGAAAAGTGCAGATAGGGATCATCCAGCTTCAGCAATTAGCACCAAGGGTTGAATCCCTTAAAAAGTCCCTTCTGGTCCTTACTGCTGCTCTGAGCTGCTGCACCCATGCCCTTATGCAGGCTCTGGGGTAGAGCGACTGTGTTAACCACGCCATGCATCAGACCTGCCAGCTCTTGTGTTCCCTTTGTCACATCAATACATGTGGCTGTGTAGGGCACGAGTCTTGCTCCTCGCCCTGAGGAACGAGCACCAGTTAGCCCTTGGGTCACACTGGGGCATGGTGAGCACCTTGGGCAGCAGCTGGGGTCTGCAAGAGTGGCTGAGCTATTGGCTTCTCTTCTGTCAAGTCTTGAGCCCTCTCTTGTTTTTCTCTCGGTCAGCATTCAGAGCTGTCTTTGCGGACAAGAAATGAGGCCAGGGGTGGACACCCATTGGTCCTCCCTGGGCCCCATGTTCCGGCTATGATGCTGAGCCCCTGCAAGTGTCTTGTGATGCTCTACATGAAGGATGGGATATAAAAGAGAAGTTATATTTACTTCTAAAAAGGTCTCCTTAATGCCTCTGACGTCTGCAGCAGTTTGAAGACCTGGTCTTCAAGCCAGGTGGTGATGGCCTTCAGGATAACCTGGTTTTTAGCTGCAGGGGTCCCTGAGTATTTGTAGCGTGTGTTTGCAGCATGTGTTGGGCATCACCATGGGTGCTGATGTGACAGGAGCTCTGTTATTCTAAGCACTAGTGTTTGTGTGCGTTTTACACATTATAGCATTGCATTATTTAAAGGTGATGCATTATTAAATGCTCTTCTCCTCAGCATGGAGAGTAGGTCACTTCCCGTGATTCCTGCTGCTCTGTGCGAGTGAGTTAGGCTGTTGTGTCTTACGCATCCTTCCAAAGTGATGACTGAATAATGGAAATCGTAAATCTATAGAGCTGATTAATAACATTTAGTACTCCATTAATGAGGAATTTTAGTGAAATGTGTGTAGAGCACATCTGTGTTATACTCAGTTTGTCCCTTCTGCTCAGGTGCCTGGAACCAGTAGAACAATCATTACTTAGTTTATAATAAAGTGCTTCCTAAAATAAAGACTTGTAAATTCATTTTTATACCCATAATCCCATTTTCCACTGAGAAGAGTGGGGGAGCAGGGAATTGTCTCTTTCCCATCTTCCTGACAAAATGTATATAATGATTACAAGCATATAATAAGAGTGTTTGTCCTAGCTAAATGTTTCTGCACTTCTGTTAATCAGCATTTGTTTGAGAGTGTGACGTGCAGTTTGTGGAAGGCGATGCAATCACTGGGGTCCTGTGGCAGATTTAAATCAGTAATAAAGCCCTGGGAAATTAACAAGACAAACATTAACCACAGACTAAACATTAACATATATTAGCATTTTTATTACACCTGTAGAACTGGTAAATGTGCTTGGTTACTACTATTAAAAAGTTTATGTTCTATCCCACATCATCACAATGTATATTTTTGGTTTTAAGCCCTTTAGAATTTAATTAAGCGAATTCTATAGCAGTGCTTGAGTAATAGACTTCAGGTTCACTTTTATGGTGACTTTGAAGATAAACGGGGCACAAATGCATTCTTATAATGCTAATAACACGCATGGTGTGTAGCAGAGTAGGTTGTTAAAAGGAACCGGGGAAGAAGTACCAATGCAGGCAGCAGCGTTACTAAAGCTTTCAGCCTTACTGGTCAAACTGGGTTCCGTTGCTGAACGATGCTCAGGGTTCAGTGGGCACCAGTTGGTTCCTCTGCAGACAGCGTGTTTCTGAGGTCTGTGGTCGTCTCTTCTGTGCATACCGTAGCAAAATCACCCTTTCAGAGGCCATGTTCGAATCAATTATAATAGTTAATCGCTTTTCAGTTTCCTTCTCCCAAAGGAAACTCGGGAATAGGTGTAAAATAATGTAGTGAACTCCAGAGAGCAGAGAAGATTGCAGGAGAAAATCTTCAAAAATGAGGGGAGAAAAAATACCGTGTCTTCCTGGAGAATGAATCTGTAAGCAGAAGAGTTCACAGGGAAGACAAATGGAAACTCCATGTAAAGTTTAAGCGAAGGTCAAATATAGCAAGTTCTGCTTTAGAGCAAAGTGGAGCTCATGGGCTGAATGAGAAGCGGCAGCAGCAGGTATTCAACAATGTCTAATGTGCTCTCTTCTCTTCCAAGGGAAAGCTGATGAGCTGCTTTTTTTCTTTTAAATCTTCTAGAAAATTACCTTTAAAACGCTCTTAAAAGTGATGTTCAGATTGGTGCTGAGGATCACGCATGTGCTGCTTTCCAATCTTTCTCCCCCTGGATTTGCTTGCTGATGTGGAAGGCGAGAGGTTTTTGCCATGCGGCCACCCTACCTCATGCCTGGGCAGCAAGGCAGATGTCTACAAGCCATGCCATCCTGCTGTGGCTGGGCTGGGGGTCCCTGCGAGCCTTTGCCCTCCATCAGCTGCACCGAGGCTGTGATGCTTCGCACGGAACCTGGTACTGTGGCCACTACTCTTTTTTGACATGATTTAAGCCTAACCTAGTAGTCCCAATTTCTGTTGGCTTGCGAGTACCCACGTGGACCAGTGATGTGCTTTACACCCTTGCAGTTGACCTGGCTGGAAGCAGCTGTGGTGGCAAACCTGGTCCCTGGCTGCTCGTGGTGCAGCATTTCCATGCAGCTGCAAGCAAGTTCCCTGCAGTCCTCTGACACCTCTTACCTTAAATTAATGGGGAAGCGTTAAAGCGGGCTGATAATGCTACTCCATTAGCTTTGTCCCTGTGCTCCCCTCAAATCAATGTTCCCTCTAAAGCAGAGCCATTACGTGGCGTGCAACTCCCAGGGGTGTCAGGAGCCAGCTGCTTCCCCATCCAGTGTGGGGGCTGTTGGCCTGTCCAGCCGGGGAGCGGTGAGGTCCCTGAGGAGCTCTGCCCCGCTGGCGGGCACGGTCTGTCCCTGCGGCTGGAATAAGGAAACGGAATGGTGGGTAGCGGTTGGCAGGAGGCTAAGCGCTCCCCTCGTGGCCTGGTCACGCTCACATGGAGGAGGCTAATGAAATTAGGTAATTAGTGAGTTTGTTAATGAGCTGGGGCAGGGAGATTTTGCTTTGGCTGTTACAGTATCGGTGCCTTTGGGGGCTTGTAAAACTTCAGGGCTTTGAGAGGATTTTGCTTGCCTTTTGTCCCCTCATGGCAGTTTTTCGGTGGACTGGCAGATTCTCTTAAAATCAAACAAAACCCCCAACCCTCTTTGCCTAAAAACCACACAGCCATTTGAAGTACTTACTCATTTTTCTGTGGCCTGATGTTTCAAACGTCATGTGTGTGACATGAAATAAGAGACTGCACAGCTCTTGCACTGAATATACTTTAGATAAGGACCCGTGTATATTTATGATCCTGCTGATAGCGTGCGGAGCCCAAGGAGAAGAGCTGGCGGTTCCATTCTGTCGATTTGCTTTGAATTTCACATTTATATTTGTGTGGTGGAAGGCAACCACGTATTACGCTGTTGCGCGGTACTAGTTTAGCACATGCGATTAGATATGCTGTCTTCCTTTCGCTCTCACTCTTGCAGGCACCCAACTTTGCCGGGGATCTGGCTGTCCTTGCTCTGCTGCCCCTGCCAAAGCAAGCAGTGCCTGGAGAGCTGAAGCATCACACTTTTTTCCCCTCCAGAGTCTGAGGCTTGTGTTGTCCCTTCTCTGACTGCCCTACAGTGGCAATTTTCTGGACTTTTTAAAATTTGGAGCTTGCTTTAGAATAGTGGTGATTAGGAAGAGACTGAGAACTGGGTTCATGTGTTCCTGAGCTTGCAGCGGGGACTCAAAAAGGGAGAAAGGCTGAAACAGGATTTTTGAGCTGTTGTCCTAAGACCGGTTGTGGCCCAGCAGACTTTGGCAGATGGTTTGTGAAATCCTTCCCTCCCCCCAAAATGCACGCGATGCCGCCCCTGCAAATGAGCAGGCAATCTGTTACTTCTACATTCTCTCACTTTAAGTTCAGATCTCAGTCAGGTTTTTGTTTGACTAAAATGTGACAATCATTTCACCATGACTTTGCAAGATGGGCTGCAGGGTTGATTTTTTTTTCCTGAAAAGGTTAATTGGTCCTCAATTAAATAAATAAATAAAAACTTGGATGCACTACTCAAACTTTCCACTTTCTATCCATGAAGACTTCATCTGCTGCTCCATGTCAGAGCTAACATGGTCCTGTTTGTCCCTTCATCCCTTGCAGGAGCTGGTGGTACCCAGATGCTGTGTGGGGCTGGAAGGATGCAGCTGAGCTGCAGGAGCTGGGAGCAGAGGGGCTGCGATACCTTTGGTGCCGGGTGGGAGACGAGGCAGCCCCGGCCCGCCCAGCCGCTTTGCTGTTTGAAGCACGCTCTCGGGTGGTGCCATTGTTCAGGCTGTCGCTCCGGCCCACCCCTCCCTTTCAGCGGATCTCAGCATCCTTGGGAAAAAAGCCTTGATCTTGGACTTGCTCTTCTTCGGGGTTCAATAGGCTTTGCCAGCTGAAAGGCGAGCTTTGGAAAGGGGAGGAGGGGGCCATTCACAAAGCCGAGGAGAATCAAAGGGAGTCATCACAAATGGCAGCTTAAAATATCCGACCTTTTCCCGCTTCTTTCCTCCGCTTTACATGCCCGTGCAGAGCAGTGGTGCAGCGATACTGCTTTTGTGGTGGTGTTTGTTCTGTGCCTGCTGTCCTGTAGCTTTCCTGTTTTCCCAGGGTGGTTTTATGGCAGGTCTCATCTCTGACCTCTCTGTGGGCGTGGAGGGCACCTTTGGGAGGAGAGGTCTGCAGACCCCTGTGCATCCTTGCGCTCTCCTGCTGATCTGTCCATGCAGAGATGGTGGTATCAGCCAGCACAGAGAGAGCGTGGGACATGCAGACCCATTCTGCAGCGGTGGGGTCTTGGCTGTCCCAAATGCCCTTGTCCAGGTCTGCTGCTGCCCCGTGATTTCCTCCTAGTCCTGACTGCCTGCATCAGGGGACTACGTGCAAATTTTGCGAGAGAGGGATGAGTGCTAAAGAAAAACCCCAAAGGCAGAGAAAACAGTCCAAAATATAGAGTTCATTTTCCTTACTCCCTCTGTTTTTTAAGCCTGCTACGTGATTTAGGGACAGCAGTAGGGCAGATACATTCTTTTGCAGGACTTGGGTTTGGCAAGGCAGAGACAACACACAGCCAAGGGAGGGCAGTGGAGGATAAAACAGGTAAGATGCTGCAGAAACTGCTTCCCTGGCAGCTGCAGAAGGAGCCGCTTTGGCAGAGGGAACCATGGTTGCAAAAGGGACCAGTGGCAGCAGTTCTTCCCACTGTGCTGTGAACCAGAAATGGCAGTGCCTGGCTCCCAGGAGGTTTTCTCTTTTACTCTTTGTTTTATGGCCACCTGAGCAAACAAACTGTGCTGCTCTTGATAATGAAAGAGGTGACATTACTAATTTATTTGCCCACCCAAATGCAGGATGTAATAGAACAGAATTAATCTCTCCTCTTTACACATCAGACGCTTGTAGCTTTGGGCAGTGGGTGTGCTTTTAACCTCTGGTGTGTGGCTAACTGGGAGTTTAGCTGGCTGCCTTCGTTCAGCGTGGCATGAAGTAAAATGAGGTGCTGCAAGGGAACAGGCATTTTATGGGTACGTGGTTGGTCCCAAGCCTGGATATGGATGGTGGGATGAGGCACAGGGAAAGAGAGGGGTTGGTGTTAGCCTTTGTGGTCCTGGTAGTTCACTGATCCCCCTTCACAACCCAGCATGGATGAGTCCTGCAGAGTAGCACAGGGTGGTTCAAAAGGTGAGTTTCCCAGGTGTAGCGGTGCCTGGGGGGAACAGTTGTCCCTTGGCGGTCTCCAGAGAAGGAAATGGTTGCAAATCCATCCACAGCAGGGACTGCAGTGGTGGCCGCAGCACTGCTGGCTGAGTCTCAGGACAGTGGCTGTGTGGGGGAGCTTTAATGAGGTGTTTTGGATTCCTTCCCTCACTGCTGCCACCGGTTACTGAGTCATCTGTATGCTAATGAGTTAATTTGTGTCATTAACAGAGCCCTGTTAATCAAGACCTCCCATGGTATGACTGGGCTGTAGCCACAGTGCTTGTTATATTTTAGGCCCTATTTTTTTTAATTAGCGATGATGCGTATGATGCTCATCCCTGGGCACCTGCAGGGCACCCCATGCAGGTGCTGAGCTGCCTCGAGATACAGAACCAGGGTGTTAGGATTTACCTTGTTTCCTAAAAAGTCTGGCTAGAGAGGTGGAGCATAGACTCTTGAGATGCCGCAGCTTTCAGCAAGGAAGCAGTAGGGAACATCTCGAGCTCCCTCCTACCCAGCATGAGGTTAACAAGGCACAGGGAGATTTGTCTCTCATACCTGCAGCTCAGGGGTTTTGATAGCCATAGGGGAACTTTGATGCCCAAAATCTTGCCTGAAGTTTCTTGCTTTCCCTCCCACAGGGCAGGTATTCATATAGGAGTGAAGTTGCATCCTTAGGGCAGCAGTTTGGTTTCCAGTGCTTGTGTGGGCTATGGGAGGGGTGGGGATGACGGGGCAGTAGACCAGCTCGTGTGCCAGTGTGCATCTCCGCTATTTTCCTGCAGTGTTTCTGGTCCCAACACTTCCTCATGCTGCTCTGTTTGTGTTTTCCAGATCAGCCGGTTATGTGGCCATGCTCAGCAGAGGCAGTATCGATCAGCTAATTACCTCGAAGACCTTTTAATTGACAAGAAAGTCCTGAAGGAGACTCACATCGAGCAAGAAACTTTGTCGAGCAGGAGGAGGTGAGAATGCTGGGACTGAGCCCAGTGCCTGCGGGATGGGCTGCAGGAGCAGTTGCCATACGGGATGGCCCTGTGGAAGCAGATGAAGATGCTCCTTCTTTTCCTTACCCAAAACCTGCAGCTGGTTTTGACTCTGAACATCAGACCTTCCGTAGGCTGGCTCTGAAGTGCAGTGAGATGTCTACATGTGTTTTCTCACCTAGTGCGTTTATTTTTCTTTAACCCGTAAAACTGCCTCCTGCTTTTCATCTTTGTTTTGCTTTTTTGCAATGCTCCAGGCACCCAGGTTCATACACCAAATGCCTTGTCTGGTTTCTCGGGTGCTGCTATAGTGCCAAAAATACTCACGGGTGTAGTTATAGGTGGAAATAGTCACTCTGGCCTGAAACATTGTGTGTAACGCTGTGTGTGTAGGTAAGGGGGACTCTTTTCACTTTTTTGTGTGCAATATCTTACAGTAGTTCGGGAACGTTAACATCCTTTTACTGAATATTTTCAAAGTGAAGCAGGTTCCTCTGCTGCTGGCACTGCACCCTGTGCTTCTTTCCCTCTCAAAACAGAGGCTGTAATTCAATGGGCTCACGCTGGTGTGTCAGGGAGAAGCATCTCCCCTCCAGATCTAAAAGTGCACCCGGAGAGGTGCGGTGCCTTTACTGCTATCTTGAATGCAAGAAAAGTCCTTGCAGAATAAAAACAGGCAAGCCTGGCAATTTTTGGAACTGGGGATAGGCGAAGTTGGATGGATTTCTCTAAAGAGTAACAGGGTCACATTCTTGATGCAGTTCCCATGAGATATAGCACCAGGGCTTGCATTCCTCTGTTGTCTCAACACGTCAGAGGGTTACACAGCCCAGGCTTTGCCGGAGATGTCCTTTAAGGACTGTAAAGTCTAATGAAATCTGCTGTGATAAATTATGTGAGCTCATACCTGCAGACGGAGGAGTTTCTCCCTTCCCTGCCCGGCAGGGCGCCCTACACCCCAGGAAAGTTTTCTTCCGTCCGTTCTGCCCAGCGCTGCCAGGGTCTGCGAGACAGGGAGCAAGGCAGTGCCCAGGAGGTGAGGGGCTGGGTGCCACGAGCAGCCTACGGCCTGTCCTGCTCGGGGTTTGGCCTAACTGAAGACCCCGTTCGTGCCTCCTTTTGGCTTTCAGAACGGTGTCGGTCGGACCTCCTGCCCCACCGTAAGCCCGGTGCAGGAGGCGGCCGTAGGACACGCTTCCTGCGGAAGGTGAATGTCTGCAGCACCCCCGCAATTAGTGCGGGGGACTGGGCGCTGGGCTCCCGCCCTCTGAAGGGGCTCTGCCTCCTCAGACAAGCCCTTGTTTGTTGGCCGGGTCAGCGATGGACAAGGCGGTGCTTGCGGTGCCCTGGCAGGCTGCGGTGTGCTGGCCCGGGGGAGGCCTCGGGTGGCCTCTGCGGCCCGGCCCGGCCCGGCCCGGGCACAAGCTGGGCCGCGTTCGCCGGGCCGGGCCGCTGCCCGGGCGGGCGCCGCGGCGGCTTCTCCGTGTTTCGCCTGCCCCCAGCTGGCAGTCGGGGGCTTCGTCTCGAGAGGAATCCCAGGGGATCGCCGAGCGAAGAGGGCTGGAGGGAGCTGGGCACCCCCTCTGCGGCCCGGCCCGCCTGCGCTTGGTCAGTCCGACAGCCGGGTGCTGCCGGGCAGCTCCCACCCCGACAGGGCAGGGAGATCCCGCTGCTGCGGGCGCGGAGGGGATACCCCCGAGAGCGCTCCCAGCTCCAGGTGCCGATCTCCCTTCACATCTAGACTGAGACCGCACGGCCAGCTCGGCATACGCCTTGAAATTGTGTGTTTTCGGCAGCGCAGCATGAAACCCAGCGTCACCCATCTGCACAGGTCTCTGCGGAGAGGGTCTGCTCTGGTCTGCCACCAAAAGTGCCACCTGCCCTTGCAGGGATGTTGGATGGCAGATGTCGGGCAAAGTGACAAGCCTGTCCTTTCCTGAAGACCCTCCGTTGCCTTCTGGAAAGTAGAGGGGACTGCTGGCAGCCTGCACACTTGCTCAGATGTACCCCGTGTATGCCTGAGCCAGAAGCACCTCTCCTTAGGTGCTGTGAGGATGCAGAGAATGTGTCTCGCTTTCACGTGCTGCATGGTTGGGCTGAGGTTCTGCTGCCCCAGTATCCCTCCCGTCACAAGCAGTTTTGCCCTAAGAAACATGGATTCAAGCCTTGACTGAGTAACACCAGGGGATGATGCAAAATGCTACTTGAGGTAGAAATAAAACCGATGGTTTGTGGTTTTTTTGCACCCAGCTGCTTTCGCCTTGTGTTTGTGGACTATTTTCACTGATTAAAATGCACCAATCTCATCGTCTTTTACTTTTAACTAAGCACAATTTCCTCCCCTTTCTTCCAGGGAACTCATTATGAAGCTGAAGTCCCACAGCAGTTTTTACAACAGCTTGCCAGAGTACATCTGCAACCACAGCTCTGCTGTTCAGAACGACACTCTTTGCTGGAATGGACAAGAAGTCGTAGAGAGGTGAATCACATCTCACATCCCTGCCCTCTCCCCAGCAATGTTTATCTTTTGTTAACCAGGTGCAGGAGTGGTCTGTGACCAGGACACTGCTCGTTCCCTTTAGAAACACTTTTGCAGAGCTGGTGTCCACCTGCGCTGCAGCTCAGATGGGTGTGCAAAGTCTGCTCGGAGAGGAGAAGTGGTTGTGTGCTGCCCTCCACTGAGTTTTCTGCACTTTGCTATGAAAACCCTGCAGCCATGACTGGTTTTGGTTCGGGTGGGTTGGCAGCTCAGTGCAGCCTTGCCTCCATGGAAGGGTTCACTGTGGTGCCAGGAGTAGCAATGGGGACATTGCCACCATGTGCTGCATTAGGGTGGGGATGTCTCCAACCTGGCTCCGTGCAGCAGTAGCAGGACAGCATTGCTGGCATCCCCTGCCCCATCCAGGGAGTGACAAGGAAGACCATGATGTTGGCTTTCACCTCGCCTGTGGCTTTGTGCTGGAGGAGGTCAGGACCACTGAGCTCTGGTGGTGCCACTGCTGCCATCTGACCATCTTCTGGCAGCTGAGCCCTGGCTGCCCTCTCTGGATGCAGCCATTCACACCAGGGTCTAGCTCGTGCCCTCGCTGCTTTTCCCTGCCCCTCTCACCAGTTCTGAGGATGTCCTGGTTGTAACTGTGAGGTTAACGAAGACAGGGAAATACAGGATTCATAGCATAGAGGGGAAGGAAGTGTTAATAGAAATGGAGATTTTTCTTGCAAAAAATGCCCCTCAGGAATGTTAAAGAATGTGGAAATAGAACTTGGAAATGTTTTTTATAATTATACGTAAATCTCTTCTAATCACCCTACTTTGCAAAGCATCCTCTGCTATTAAGTAGTTTGCATAAGGGAAGAAATAGAAATAAAATCAGGAAGTGGTGAAATGTTGCGGTGTTAATTATGACTTCTTGATCAGTAACCTCGGGTGGTAATTACCCTGTACTTGCAATACTGACCTGAAACACTGAAGGGACCAAAATAGCATCAAACTATATTTTGAAAAAAATTGCTCAAGCATCTAAGATCACATGCTTAATAAAATGTACTTACTTTGCCTAAGGAAAAGTGTGTCCTCTATCTGTACTTATCTGTGGAAAATCTTGAATTTCCATGCCTAAGTGAGAAGTTCAGTTGGAAAAAAAAATATTTCAATGTTCTTTCACTGACTGTTAGTTAGAACTCCTTAAACAGTGCTATAAACACTGCAGCTTTGCAGGGGAGGACCTAGGGTGAGGTCTTTGCTTATGACAGTTCACTGGGGCCATGGCCAGTGACACTGGTCCAGGTCCTGCTGATGCCACGGCTGGGTGTAGAGGCAGCAATGGAAAGGTGCTGAGCCCAGATCCGCCCACAAACTTAAGTTCAGAGTTATTTGCAGATTACACATGAGTTGAGGGGATGGCCTTCTTCAGCTTTCTGTGGAGAATCCCAGTGTTCTTTTATAGGCAGAGATGTCACCCTAGCTCCTCTGCTGCAATGCTGTGATGTTGGTGGCACAATATGGCAGGTCACGTAGATGCCATGGCATGCGGAGGAGACAAGACAGGGAGAGGATAAAGTGTGTGTGTGTGAAGGGGGCACCAAGATTTCAGCCCCTGCCTGGCTGTTGAGGATTAAATCCTCTGCTGTGCTTGAAGAGAGCATGCTTTTCTATTCCTCTTCTCCTTGCCCCCTCTGATCTATTGCACAGATGTCATCACCTCTGTCAGCTCCTGTGAAGTATTAGTAACAGCTCCCTTGCGGGCAGATACTGGAGTTTTTTGCTGCGAGCAGAGCATGGTGCTGAAAGTTTAAATCTCCCATCCCCTCGCAGGGACATCAGTGGTATCCTGGAGGGGGAAACTCTTGCTGGCTGGGCAGGGTGGGTGGTGGCTCACATGGAGGAGGAGATTTGAACACCCTCGTGAAAGCAGGGTGTTCAGGAGGGAGGGCAAATGGATGCACAAAATGGAGGTAGCTGTTGCCCCTTAAACGCATTGACTGCTTCCCACCTTGTATTTTCAGCATCTGCAGCAGTAACGCTTCCCAGGGTGTCCCTCTCCATAGGCTGAGAAAGTGTCTCATGCCTGGTGGTGTTTCTGCCAATGAAACTACAGGAGGAACTCAGCTAAATAAAGCTGAACTAAGATAATGGTCCAGGGTGTTCCTCTGCCAGGACCCATTTAAGAATGTTTCAAATAGAAGCAAACATGTAGTTAAAATGGTCTCTGAAGCCAACTGCGTTGCTTCTCGTGGAGCCAAATCTGCTTCATGTGCTTGGCCTTCACAGCGTGCCATCTCTTTCAGAGAATCTGGGAGGATTCCTGAAAATCAGGAGCATTTAAGGTAACGTTGCTTGAGTACCCCAAACCACCAGCTTCTTTATTTCAGTGTTTTCCCCAAGAGGGAGCCAAGCAGCTGTTCGCCGCGTAGGAGCTCTTTCGCAAGCTGCTCTGAGAATGTGCATTATGTACTGAAGTGTTTCTGGCGTGGCCACAGCAATCCTCCTGCTAGACTGACGTGCACCTGTTGGTCATCAAACTCCGACTTGCCACTTTTTTGCAAGAAACTTGGTGTTTTTTGAATATCTGGTATTAATTTCAGGATGCTGACCTGGTAGTCGTTTCACACATGTAACGGCTGACAGAAAGAAGAGTCTGACTTTCCAGGTTTTGTGCATGTAAAATTTACTTTATATCTTAATGTTTCCCTCTTGCTTTGTTGGATATTGGCCTTTGCAAATCAGATCTTCCTGACTGGAAGTTCAGCAGGCTGGACAGGAGGAAACGCTCATGCCTTGCACTTAACCTGCTCTGCGTGGTTGCTGTAGCTGGATACGTTTCACCTCGAGACAGGATTGAGTTGCCTGAGTGTGGGCACCACGTGCAATCTGAGACCCCTGGAGTTTCTGGGACATCCAGGGGAAGATCTAAGACCACCTATGTCCCTGTGGAGTGGCAGATGGGGCTTGAGAGAGACACCTTGCGATTCCTATGGCAATATGAGGTGCCCGCCCTAGGGATAGATTAGAAAGCACCTGCCGAAGCTGCTGAAAGCTTTGCAGCATCAGGCGAAGACCAGGTGCTGTGCAGATGATTGATAAAAGTACTCGGGCATCGCTGTGTCAGTGAGCTCAGCATGAGCATCCATACGGGCATGTCTGAGCTTGGGTGGTGTTCCTGTAGGGTTTGTGGCCATTTACTTCTCACATCTTTAATGCAGTACCCGAGTGTTAATTAAGTTTAGAGAGGAGCCCTACTGGTTTATCCATTTCCTGACTTGTCTGTTACAACAAAATTTGCTAGTTATTCTAAGACTTTTTCCTCTAACACCTTAAATCAAGCCTGGAATAGCAACTTCACAGCCCCTTGCCAATGCACTCAAGTACTAGATAATACCAACAATGTGTATCCTGCTGTTTGACGCACACAGTCCCTTCTGCACCCTATGCTCCTCCTCTTGTGGTTTTTCTGAATCAGTGTTTACCTTGTCCTGTTTATCCCAGCACTTTTGTTATCAGCAGACAGTGAGTGCGTCCCTTTTCCTGGATGTGCTCAATGCCTTTCCACTGGATCTCATTTCCCAGTTTGAGCCTTGAACTGTCCTCTGTTTCCTCCTTGCCCTTAACTCCCTCTGCCCTGACGGAACATTGAATATTTGTCTGGGACTCTGATGCAATGCAGCTGGCTGGAATATTTTATTGTGCTTTTCTCCTCACTCAACGAGCCGTTTCAGTGTAGTCATATGCGGACTTTGCTTGTCATGGTGATCAAGGTTTGACTCTGCTTTGAGCTATGTTCTTGTTTCATCCCTGGCTCTGAGATTTCCCGTGGATGGAGCAGGATTGTGCATGCAGCAGGTGCACTCCTTGCTTGGTGTAGCCCCTTGCAACCCCTGTGAAATTAAGAGCTCTGAGGACATGCTTGACCGAGGGCTTTCTACAGCTTGGCTTGTGGTGGGGATGACATGCAATGTGCTCTGCTGATGGGTCATTGTCACTCATCCTGCTTTGTATATTCTGGTATTTTTAATATGATCCATCCCTCATTTTCTTTTACTGAGTCTTACTTTGTGGTCTTTTGTCCCTCTCATTTACTTCTCCAGGTTGTACCATCTAATGGCAAGAATTCTTCCTCCTTCTGAGGTCTGATCTGTAGGTTAATAGTTTGATCACCATCCCTTATGTAGGTTTAGGATACGGTGCTGTGAAATAATGGCTTGCAAACTGTGGCAACTATACAAGGAAGGTTGATTTTTCTGGTCATGGAGAGCAGTGCCTATGTCTTTTGCTGTGCTGTTGCTGTGTATTTGAAGAAGCCACATTGGGAAGAAAAAAAGTAAGCCAACACATTACCATTTTTCACACTTTTCAAAACATACTGTGCTTTTACACTACAAAGGCTCACAGCAAAAGCCACATGTGGAACATTCCACCACTTGCACAGAGCTTGTTGAGGGATCGCAGTGCTTGTGTGTTCATGGTAGCTGGGAACCAGACCTGCTAGATCTCCTTCCGTGCATCCCTGCGCATCTCTGCAGCTTTCCTGGGCTCGGTTAATTGACAAGGACTCCCCTGATGTAGCAGGACGTGTAGACAGGGTGGGTGCACCACAGCTTAAACCTGCCCAAGCAAGGGTTGCCATTGTGCCCTGTCTTGCCTCTGTTTGTCTTCATGCCCATCCTCCTACTTGTCCTCATGGTGGTGTTGGGTGCTGAGAAGATGTTGTCCAGCCTCTTTTATCTCCATCCAATGTAGAGTAAAAACAGAGGCTGATTCTTATCAATGAAGTCCTGACTGAATAATTAGCTTGTTTAAAGGTTTCAGCTTAAGTCAAGTGGGTGTTGAGGTATCGAACTCATCTCAGTTTCTGTGGGAGTTAGGTGTCTGAATCTCAAAGGTGATTTGAGCCTTATATATAGTATCAGGATTTTGCAGCATTTAATACGAAAAGCCTATTAAAATCTAGATTCTCAGAGTTTAATAATCTGCTTACATGAGTATATTCCTTTCAAGCTGTTCTGAATAGAATGACAGCCACATTTGCCCACTGCAAAACTTATAAGCACATAAAGTATTGCTGTTAGATACTGCCATTTCCAAATTTCTCAAGACAAACTTGTACATTAATCTAAATCACCCGCGTAACTCTTGTTCTCTTTATACCAATTCCAAATTAATATATTTTTAGCACCTTGCCAGATTCTCTTCTTCAAGCAAGAAGTCTCAGATTTCCCAGCTGTTGCCAACATACTGTGGTTTGTTTTAATCATACAAATCATAAACAATGAAAGCACAATTGGAAGCAAGAGAGAAAAATGAGATTCTGTAATTGGAACAAAGGAAATTCCGTGCCAGCAGTAACCCTTTAGTTCATGAGGGGTTTGGTTATTTCTGGCACAGCTGCAAAATATCTGATACAATAGAGTCCCCAAAGAGGGAGGCTGTATAACTTTTCAAGCACGTAAAACACAGCTTTGTAGCAAATGTAAGCTGTAATGAAAGGATAGTGGGCAAATTTGGTGGGTTATTGAGTGGCCATAATTGTTTCCAGAGTATTTCAGAAATGAAGATCATGAATCTTCTTCTATTAAGCCTACTGCTTGGTCTCAGGTTTAGCCAATTTTTCTGTAATCTGTCTTGAACTTTACTCAGCTGAAGTAAGGATGGAGAGAGACTTCAGGCTGTCCTTTCATGCTACAAACTCCCATTGTTTTGCTATGAATATTAGGGGTTTTGCTGTTCCTTCTTAAATTCCCATGTCCCAGAACCAGGTGATTACCTGACACCTCACATTTATAATCACACTAACATTTGCAGCATGCTTACTGGCTGTAACGCGTTACATAGGGTGGTTGGGAAGAGGCAGCACTTCACTTTGGCAGGGAACTGCTATAGCAGGATCTCAGACGGCTCTCACGGTAGTGAAACCAGACTGCGATGTGTTGATATTTGGAAATCCAGCAGAAGACGGCTCCTTTTTAGTTAGGTGAGAGCACTCTCCACTGAGAGCATTGGATCCTCCTGGTTGCTTCTGAAGAAGCTTGCTCAGAGCGCTGGCGGTGTAAATTGACTGCAGCATTGCGAGCCCTGTGGTGACTGCAAGCACTCCCTGCAAGCAAGCAAGCAAGGGAGTGCACATTGCAAGCCAGGAAGGCACCTGAAAGCCATATACCCCACCTCTCTCCTGCCACCAGCACCCCCGTGTAACAGATGCCTGCGTTTGGTCAAGGGATGGAGGGACCATGTACCCAATAGGGAAGAGGACAGCTAGGATGGACCCGCATTTGTCTGCCTGCAATTCACACCCAGATTGTGTCTGGGCTGGGGTCATTGATATGATTGACCAAGTTATCTCTGGACAGTCTCTCTTTAGAGAGGAAACTATCAAGGAAGTAAGTTATCATCTCTTCTTGGAAGCTTATGGACTCATCCAGGAGTTACTCCCTGTCTGCAGGGGGGGATGAGTGGGCTAGAAGCAGCTCTTCCAACCTTTTGGCTACTGCTGCTCACACTGCTAGTGTGACACTAAGGTTGTCCCACGAAACCGAAAGGCAGCAGGACCAGAGAGAGTAAAATGTTGGCATCACCACTGCGCCCACCCATGAAAACCAGCTTATGGAGTCTTTTGACTTGGGTTCCTGCCAGGAGTGTGGGTGACAAATTTTTCTTTCCTGTATGCCCTTTTTTGTATCTTTTTGCCTCCTCTGCAGTGAGGTCTTGGTGTTACAAGCCCACATGGGCTGTAGTAAGTGGTGTCTTGTAGCAGTCTCTGGTGTGCTTGTCTCCCATCCACTCCCTCAGACAAGCACAGTTCAGTGACAGAGACAGTAGAGGAAGAGCCTGCAAGGGATACTGTGCTGTTTTAATTGTGGGGCTGCATTTGAATAAATACTTTGCAACTGGAAGACAGGCATAAATTAATTGTTATTTGAATGACAAACTTCCTTTCCTTTTTTTGAAAGGTGTATTTCTTGGTGTTTGACTTACAGGATTCCGGTCTCTAAATCACACGCTAGGCAGTGCAGTAACTCATCTCTAAGCCTAGCATGGCCAAGCAGGATGAACACACAATTTGCATTCATTGCCATGTATTTAAATTGCATTTGTCATTTTGTATTCTTTGCTCTGAAATGAAAGCGTGGAAAGAGCTGCGTTTGAAGTGGGATGACCAAATGTTCACAGGAGACATTTGTGGATGGCGGGGGGTAAAGCGGGGGAAAATCCCTTCATTTGACTGCATACTTTGACATTTATGGCTAGTGGATGAGAAGCAGCAGGAAGGGTCCACACAGAAGGCTTCAGATCATGAGTGTTTTCTTCAGGTGGTTGTCTTTAAAGTCGTTTTTAGGGAGGGCTGGTTATCAACACCTTTTACAGTGTGACATTTGTCTTAGAAAATACCACGTCCCCAGCAAGGACCTATACCCAGGGAGCCCAAGCAAGGAGATGCTGCTGAGTGACGTTGAGACACATCAAAGAGGAAAGTATTTTTGGCTTTGCTTATGAAGTGGAAGCCAGACTGTGCTCATGTTGCAACACTGATACCCCTTTGGCGCAGGGACCCCCTGGGACCCTGAGATGGGTTTTGTGGAGTGGCACAAGTGTCCTACAGAAGGGGCTATTTTATTGGCATATGTTGATAGCAGCTTGAGATGGCTCCAAGATTTCTCTTTTTCTCCACTGTGGCTGGAGAACAAGGGGGAAAGGTGAGCTTTGGCTTTGCTTTACAATGGGCCCTGGAAGCCCACCACCCCTGCAGCAGCTTGGTGGGATGCAGGGGAGCCTGCATGGGGACTGCCCTGGGAGACCCCTGGCCTCCAGCTCGGTGGGGGCTGCAAAGGCATCTCTCTGCCATATTAAGGCCTGGCTGCTTGGCCCAGGCTGCAGGAAGGGATGCCAGCTGCTTTTTCCAGCTTTTCTGGCATTTCAGGAATGCCCATCCCTCACTGAAGCTACATTTCAAAGTATTTAACACTTCAGTTGGCTGCATCCTGCATGCCTGAATGCTGCCAGCCTGGCCCTTGTGCTCACGTGGGCAGAGGGGGGCACAGCCGAGGGGGAGCTGGTGTCCCCCTCGTACCTGAGCGCGCCAGGAGGTTTTGGCTCAGCAGTGCAGAGGCAGCATGTCCTCAAGCACCCAAACCATGCAGGAGCGTGTCTCTGGCTGTTTGGATGTGGTGTGTCCCCGTGCATCTGCTTTGCTGCGATTCATGCTCAGAGATGTGCTGCTTGCTGTGCCCACTCTGGTGCCGCTCCAGATGACCTGTGTAATGACAAATTGGTTCTTTCAGGCCTAGTACAGACCCTTGTACCTGGCTGGGGGGAAGCGCCAGACGGTGGCACTCTGCTTCTCCAGCATCACTGTTTTAGGGAGAGATCCCTCTGCAAATTATTCCAGGTTTGTTTCCTCATAGACTTCTCCCCCTGGGGAGAGTGATCTGAGGTCCTCACCACCTCAGCAGAGTCTTCTGGAGAACAATTTCAGTCTTTAGGCACGTAGTTACGGAGTACTACTGCCGTAGTACTGTGTTCTGCCCTCCTGTATGTCATTGCGTAGGCTACAGAAATCCTCTCTGGCAGTCGTTGCATGGATTTCAGAAGGGCTTTCACCCACTCAAGCCCAATAAAACTGCATAAAACTGTATAAAACTGTTTAGGAGAGAGATTGTAGTAATTTAGGTATACACCAAATGGGCTTGGTTCTACTCTTGCTAAAACCTATGGGAGATTTATCCTGCTAGTTAAATCTCTTAAACCACAGGAGACTTTTCAGCAATGTTCTTTAAAGTTCCATCAGTGTTTCAAATTAAATTTACAGTGACACCAAAAATGGTAAGTTCTTGGGCATCTAAAAAGACATGTGTCTTGTGGATGTTTATGTTCAGTTGCCAGATGTGTTTCTAGGTTAGCACGGTGGCATTAAGTGATTGTGTGACACATACGAAGCAGTTAATGGTTTGCTGCTCCCATTGCCTAATTCCTCTGCAAAAAGTTAAGCCCAAGTATTTGCAGAGCCGGGCAGGTCTGTGCTTGCGGCAGCAGCATCCTCCCACGAGATGGTGCTCAGAGCATGTGGTCCCACCGGCTGTCTGTGCCAGGAGACCAGAACTTCTGGCCACTGGCTGCTGCAGGCTGGAATCCAGCTTTCTCCCAGTCACTTAGCTTTCAGCCTACAACAAGCCTCTAATTGCATGTGTAAGTGCTTTTCTGAACTGGGAGCTCCTGCGCCCCAGGTGTAGCTGTGTTTTGTACTTCCCAGTTTAACGCAACTATTAAAAACAAAAAAAAAAGTGTATTTTGCAAAATGTTGAGTCTTAACAGGAGACCCCAGCATGGGAAAAGGTGTCTGGGAGGAGAACAGAGCTGTTGGAGTCGGTACGGTACACCTGAGCAGCACCGTGCTGCAGCTGAAGTGCCGCATGGTGGCTTGACTGTGCAGGCAGCTGCCCCAGTGCTGAGGAGCTGGTGGGGCTTGGGAGACCCAAGCTGATGTCTCTGCAGAGATGCTTCTCCTGTACCTAGACAAGCTGTTTATGTTTGGAAGCAGGAATATACACAGGCGTGTGCTCCTTTGTTAGAGGCACAAACACCTCCTTTCTCCCATCCTCCTTCATCTGTTATCTCTTCCCATGGAGCATCTATGGGGTCATCAGCCCTCAGCTGAGCTGTGTTTGGGGAGTGCCCAGCACTGGGGACCCGGCTGGGCATGCAGAGCACTCCTGTACATATAACTCCTGCTCTAAAAAAGCCTCGGAGTGGAACTCAGCCTCAACCTGTGTTTTCAATGATACCCGTATTTCAGGTCAGGGGCAAATTCCTGCTGCACCGGTATAGATCTGGGGTTGGCTTTGCATCCCCACATGTCTGAGTTGGTCTCATTCCTAATTTAAGTGGGGCCAACCCCCTGTGTATCCCTGAAACTCTCAGTGTGCCCCCCAGCTCTTATGGCTGAATGTCCCCATGCCTCTTTCTTTCTCCCCCAGCAAAGCATCTTCCCTGAGCTGGCCCCACCATCCCTCCTGTCTCCCTCCCCTCCTTTAAATCCATGCTGAAGTTCCACTTCCTCCCTGAAGCCTTTGTGAAATGGGCTGACTGTCATCGCCTGAGCTCTTATGGCAGCACGGGGATGAAGAATTAGTGGGCAGGGGAGCGGGGATCTGGCAGACGGGGAGACAGTCACTGGGACTGGGGCTGGGAGTTGGGTAAGGACGTGATGTGTAGGAGATGAATTGCAGAAAGGAATATTCATTGTATTTACCCACAGCACCGGGAAAACAGACATACAGTAAAGCAGACTGATGCTTGGCGTTATCTTGGAGATCTCACTTTCGTAGGCTGAGCCGGGGTTTGGCAGCTTGTGCTTGAGCTGTCAGGTCTTGGAGACGAGGACTTGTTTTGTGCTTGTTGAGTACGACGGACCATCACTGGGTCTGTGACAAATACCAACAACCCACAGCTTGAGAAGGCACCAGTGTGCTCTGTGCCACCGCTGTGGCTGCCAGCAGTCAGTGGTGGCAGCTTCTTGCTCTGGTCCTGAAGCAGAGTTTGAGGTTGGTGCAGGTGCTCTTGTCTCACGTCCTGAGCATCAAGAGCTGTTACCCAGGTACTGAGTGTAGAAACACGTTCCTCCAAAGGCAAGCATGCAGTGATCTCTCTGTCTGCCTTCTCACTTTTATTGCTCTGATAAACTTTGGCATTCCATAAATTTTTCAGCAGTGAATTTGTATTTCTTTCCTAACCGCTGGTGAAAAAGCTGAGGGCAAGCTTGGTTGCCCTCCTCTGTAGAGCTGTCCTGGCAGCTCAGGGAGGGTGCCTGTGGAGAGCTGCGTCTGGAGATCTCTTTGCCAGCTCTTAATCTGCTTTACAGGTGCTTTACTGACTTGTGTGGTACCCATGTAAATCGAGATATTGCATGGTGCAGAGCCCAGCACTGTACCAAAGTCGAGGTACATTCTGCCTGAGTAGTTACTTTGATCCCCACAGCTGGATCTCTTCAAAGACTGAAATCAGGATTGTTTGACAACACCTATTTTCCATTAGCAATGTTGACAGCATTAATTATATTCTGATGCTTTAATTCTTTATTATTGAAATCACACATCAGCGATAGTCATTATTTTGCAAGGGGGTTGATGTTATGCTAATCAGCTTGCACTTAACTGGGTCATCCCACTCATTTTTTTTGGCTGTGGGCACAACACTACCGCTCTTGTACTGGAGTCTCTGTAGTCTGCCAAGATTTATTTTAAACAAACATGCGCGAGCCAGAATTTCTGAGCCAGCTTTTTTAGGACTCTTGGGTGCAAGCTCTGTGAAAATATTTATCCCTGTTGTATACTGTTTAACGTCTTCCTTGGTTACTAATGGACTGGAAAGGACTTCATTGTCCTCAAGTGATACAAGTACATCATCTTGCTGCTTTGCAAAGGCAGAGCAGAAATGTTTATGGGAATCTTCTGCCTTTTCTTCGTCATTATTAACCGTCTTGCGCTGTTTTGGAAGGGGCAGTTGCTTATCCTGGGATTTCTTTTGTTTGTACTGAACTTTAAAGGTCTCCTTTATATTAGCCCATCACATCATGGTCTCCTCTGTTCTCACTTCTGCAGGTACAGTCCACAAATCACAAGGAATGGAGCAAAAGCTCAGCCTGGCAACCATGAGGTGAAGATGAAAGGTCCTGAGCCGGTGATCAGCCAGATTATTGACAAGCTGAAACATATCAACCAGGTTTGTTGCGGGCGTGCCAGCAGGGATGGCTCCAGAGTGGGCGGTTTCCAAATCAGTTTGACCTCCCCCACACTTTCTTTAGACTCAGCCAGACAACCTGGGGCATCTCCATCTTCAGCAGCTGTGTGTGGATCCAGTGCCACCTCAACCCCACAAGGTACCAGGCTCAGAGGGCATGTGTGGCAGGTCCTGATTCGTGCACGCTGGCGTGGTGCTCTGTGGGTGCAGGGGGAGCTGCAGGGTCCATGCACTGCAGCCTTCCAGAGCTCAGTCAGCACCCAGGTGATGCGGATGCATCCCTGCAATGCGATTCTGCTGGGCATCTGCCCTCTGCACGGTGAAGGACCAGGAAAGATGGAGTTGCTGTAGTGCCCTCGAGCATGAGGTGCTGGCAGGGGTTTATGTGGCATATGCCTTATGTCCCCTTTGGCTGGAGGAGTCCCGTTTGGCATTGCTGATGGCTGGCAGGAATGTACCTTCCTGGACATCCGCTCCCAGTCACTACTGGGGCAAGTTACCATTGAATGAGGAAGTGGCCGAGCTGGATGAGACCCTTTCCATGGAGGAGAGAGCTTCTTTCCCACAGTCTGAGACCTGGGAGTCTTGCTGGGACAAGCAGTACCTTCTCTCTATCCATCATGCCAGGCCAGGTTAGGCCTGTGAACAAGCCACACTGCCAAGGGATTAGGTGGCACTTCTGCACAGCGTTCAGCTTGCAATTGATAACTTCCCAGAGCTATTCTGCAGTGTTGCCTTGGGCCAGTGCTGACTGGGGTCCAGTCTGGACTCTGCTCTCCTCTCTGTGTCATTGAGTAACTCATAGAGATGTTTTTCAGTAGGCTGATAGCTTGGATCCCTCTGCTTTCCAGGGACACAGCACTGGGACCACGCAGGGCAAATACTCGTGCGGTAGTGCTGTCTGTTAATACAGCTGAGCTGCCCGGTCTCTCTAGAGAGAGCACTTACTGGTGAGGACCTTGTTCAGGGTGGCTCTGGCACGAAGCTTTGGGCAGCTGTGGTTTCCTGGGGTTAAGCCCAGCCGGGTGGGCTGCTAGAGCTGCTCTGTCTGGAGTTGCTGGCTTAGCGACTTTTCTGCTAACCTCTGCTTTCCTGCTCCCTGACTGCCAGGGACTGTTTTCATAGCAGTTCCCGGTTTAACCCCTGCGCCCTCTGACACAGGCACGCCTCATTAGGTGCTGTCTGGGAGCGGGATGCAGCGATGGATTCAGGGTGCCAGGGAGCACCCTGTCATGCGGGAGCCGACATGGGCAGTGGCAGTGCTGCCCGCTCTGCCTTCCCTTCTGCCTCCCTGTGCCAAGCTGTGCCATCTGCCAACAGCCCATAATTATTAAAAGGGGGGTGGTGGGGGTGGTGGGAATAACATAATCAGCTCCCTATTAAATGGGCTAGAGGGCAGGCTTCAACCTGCAGGTGATAATGATATTTTGCCATTCACAGTGAGAAAGTCGCACTGAACAAAACATGGTTATTAGTGTACTTGAAACTGCTGACATAAAGTGGTTGTGAAATGCTGGCTGCCAGATTGGGTCAAGTTAGGTCTTTGCTGAACAGTTCAGGCTGCTGAGGAGTGGAGATCTGTGCAACAAGAGACCCTGGGTAAACATCGCCGGGCTGAACTCAGCTGTTTGCAGCAGCAGAGTGCCTTTGTCAGCTGCTGCTTGGAAAAAAATAGTGGTAAGGGAGTGAATATGGTGAGCTCAGTCATGATGTCTTGCAGTGTTTCCCCTCCTTGGCTTACAATATTGGATTGGAACGTATTATGAAGGGACAGGTGAGTTGTTTTGGTTTAAATGGTGTAAATGTAGGAGTCTGAAAAATATCAAACCTCTTGTGAAGTTGTGTTTGAGGAAGGGGGAGGATTGAGAATAAAGTCAGGAGACCATGGGAAGAGATTTGTGAAAATTGCTTATGAACCTTGCTATTCCTCTGGAAGGTTTGTAGTCTGTGGTAAGTGGCTTGTATACTGGGAAAGTAACTGCAAAGGTTCCTTAAATTTGGGATTTGGGGTGTCAGAGCTCACCATCACTTATTTTCTTGGCCTACCAGAGTTCTGTGCTCCCCTTCACATCTGGAATGCATCTTGAATGCTAAAGAGTAGGAAATGTGGAAGGAGCAGCAGCTCTGGATGAATTACAGTTGTGTTTTTCAGGTGTTGGCTTCAGATCTGGGAAGCAGTGGGGACTCCCGGGCTGGGGAGGGGTGAAAATCTCCCTATCCACCACGTTCAAGCCAACAGTGGCTTTTAAGGACTTTCAAACATCCGGAATATTGTGGAGGAAAGAGCATCTTTTCAAGCATTTGTAGTGCTCAGAGCTGTAAACTGGATTCCCCATGCGACAACAAGTAATTCGTGATTGTAGTACCATATGATGACTTCCTCCCCGTCTGTTGTGTTAAGAGAGGCAGCTTGGACTTTGTGGACGTGGGTAGACTGAGGAACCATGCTGCTTGGTGCAATTTTTGTAGAGTTCCGCAGCTTCTACTTTTACTCGTCGATTTTTGCTAATGTCTGTGATTTGCCAATGACTTGGCTTCGATTTATTCCAGGCTGCTCACACTGCTGAAAAATGTGTGTTCTTTCAGCAGTACGCCACATTTTCAAGCTTGGCGAATGTGTTGTGTGTGGAAATCGTGCTTGCTCATTAGTTCATGTCTTCTCAGACTGAATCTGGGTAAGGGTGCACATCTATATGAGAAATCCTCACCAAACTTCGGCAGTTTGAAATGAGAATGGTGTTTGTACATTAGAATGAAATCCATGAGGACTCAAAGGAGGGTAGGAAACCTGATCCAGAGAGAAGGAGAAGTAAAAGTTTGCCAAATTGTGTTAGTTTGGTTCAAGAACCTTTTAATCGAGCTAAAATAAATACATGAAGCAAGCATGGGTGCCTGAGTAATGTGCTGTCTCTGGTTAGTCCTTTCTGGATGATTCCCCCTCAGTGGTGCCTACTCATCACATCAAGACTCCAGACCATTTTTGTTCAACTGAACGTGTGATAGTTTGTGTGTTGGTGGGCCAGGTGGTTTATTATTGCCATCTTGGAAGTAAGGATTTTTTTTTTTTAGTTCTGTTAGATGTCTACCAGGTTTTGATTTGAGTTATTTTTGCTGTGTGCCCAGAGGCACAAACAGCCCATCCATAAATATTAGCATTGTTATCTCAGCTGGGAGGCCAAGGGTCACCTTCAGGAAAATGAGTTGGAATTGGTTCTTAACTTTTATTTCCCAGAGTGGATGAGGTCTGTTTCTACCTGGGAGGGTTTTCACTCATCCCACGCATGAAACTATATTGAAACGGAAAGGTTATTCAGTGTCAGCACAAGGTCTTGCTCTGTTTTTTGTGATTTGGTAGCATCAGTAGGCAAAAAGCAGTGTTGCAAGGTGAGCTATTTCCTCTGGTCACCCAATTTTCCTCCCACTACGGGGACATTTGGATGGCTGACTGATGGGGTCGAGCTTCAAGTTTTAACAGATATGCATGCATGTGAGAGCCATGGTGTTCCATATCCCACGTCCTGGATATTCTGCCATGCTGGTGACCTCCTACTGATTCCCCAAGAAAGGCTCTGGAGAGCGGACCTGAGTGATGCTGGTGTGAGGATGCAGCAGGGATGGAGTCTGCAGGTACTGAATCAGCCAATGTGATGACACTCTTGGTCCTCCCTCCTGTCCCTCTCTGTCCCAAAGTGACTCGTGTGCTCTCTGCAGTGCTTACAAGCTCAGACATTGTTGCAGTAGATGCTTTGCCCTGTCCTTACTGCTCTTACCTAAGCTTGTGCCCAGTTCCAATCCCTTTTTATGCTTTAGATAAATCCTGGAGTTTATCATAGGACCATCTCTAGGAGGACGAGTGCAATTTTGCAAGAAAAGGGGGGGAAAACCCCATCAAAAATGAATAATAAAATCCATAAAAGGAAACTTAACTGGGGGAGATGTGTCTTTACAAGACTGAAGGGCCTGGAAACATATTGTACATTTCCAGACACTCGAGTTAAGGGCTCATTTAGAATATTTCAGATATACTGGAGTTTGACAGTTCTTTGGTTTCCACATCAAACAATCTGTAATTTATTGCCCTGTATGGGGACTGTGTTTTTATCATATTGCATATTCTCTAGCCAGAAATCTAACTACCATATAAGCTCTTGAAAAAATAAACCCTTTGGGGATCGGAATCCAGGCAATATGCTTTCACAGACCCTGAGAAACCCACTTTGATTTATTTCCTTGGAAATAAGGGGAACACACAATTTCTTGGAGTATTACAGCTGTTCCCCAAGCAAGAACTCGCTGCCTTGCTTCACATGCTCGGTGTAAAGACCCGGGTCCTGCAGCGAGCCCGTGTGAAAGAGCCTCGCGTCGTACTTCGTGAGGTTTGCAGGAGGATGAGGACAAAATTTAGCAGTTTTACAAGGCAGTAAAACACGGAGCTGTATCTGGAAGGAAAAAAAAACCCAACTACCGGAGCCCTAGAAGTGCAAATGACCAAAGGCAAAATAGACTTAAAGTTTGCAAAAAAGCATTTAAATAGCCATGTTTGAAGCTGGTTTGATGAACCAATATGTCCTATATTTGTTTGTAGGTTTAATGGGCTGTTTCCCCGCAGCCTGGCTGCTGGGAGAGGGCATGGTGGAGGTCACCCAGAAGTTAATTTGGAAAGAGGCCAAAAGGCCACAACTTGATTGAATCAAATGTAAACAAAATAGGCTTGGGAACAGCGCGATGCCCTTGTGCCCGAGTCGGGGTGTCTCTCAAGCCCTTTGCTCAAAATACACAGTATGGTGGAGCATCGGGGCTTGGCGAAGGGGGTTTAATGTCACCGTGGGGGAGCAATGCTTGGGGCAGCAAAGGGTGGGATCCGGACCCTGCGCGGGGCACATGGAGAACCTGTGGATGGACCGCTCGAAAGGTGCGGCCAGTGCTCTCTGGGCACAGGGCACCACGGGGCGGCCAAGGGTGCTCCCGGGGGAGACGCCGGGTCCTGGGGAGCTGCCTCACCCAACCCTGTCCCGGGCAGCTCAGAGCAGAGAAAACTATTAAGTTTATTATGGGAGACACTGGGGAGTTTTCAGGAATATATTTCCCCTTCAGAAAAGTCCGTGACTTTGATGGATTTGGTGGAATCGCATCTCTCTGTGGCCTGTTAGGCTGTGTGAGGTTTATTATTCCCACTGTATTTTAATTCCCCAGCCAGAAGAAGCAGCATAATAATTAGAAAAATGCACAAACTGTCAGATCGTTAAATAACATGATGCACAATGTTTATCACTTGAAAATACAATATTTAAATTGCACCAAAACAAGCTGCTTTTGGCTAATTTTCCACTTTTAAATTTAATAAGTTAACACGACAATGTCTGAAGTGTTGTATATGTGTAATATAATTTATCAAGCCTTCAAAAGAAATGTTACTAAACACAATAATTACTTGGACACGCCTTTTGTTCAACATTATTAAACAGTTTGTAACAATTAAAATATTAAAACCACATGTTGTTGAAAGCAACCAGACATTGCAATTATTTCTTACTAAGGCTATTAAATAAAAAGACAGAAGATTTTTATTTTAATGATAAATGCATTTGGGAACGGATCAGCTAATTTTTCTTTTACTGCACAAAATAATCTATAGCTCCACCAAGTCTAGGCCTGGTGTTTAAAGACTAATTCCATCCTTCTTTCGAGCTGTGCCTCGGCTCCTGTTAGCACGCTGGGTAAATGCTCTCCAACTCCGTAAGCAAGTGGCAATTACAGCATTTTGCCAGGCCAGTTAAATCAGGGAAAGTGTGACCCTTTGTAACAAGAACATAATTAAATTTGACCGTATCTGCCTGTTGGGTTGCTTTTTAAACCCAAACCCCTTCTTCCCCCCTTCAGTAGGAGCCGGCGTTTGCTATCGCCATCCGGACCCTATCTGCAAACGTCCCGCCTTTATCGGGTTTGTTGTGGGAACGCAGTATCTGCAGGTCACCTGAAATGGGTTTTCTTTAACAGCCGGAGATTAACCGGACCTGGTGAGTTTGCATGTGTGTTTTCAAACAGAGGGGTAGTCTGGGCTGTGTTTGCTGAAGTTTCTCGCCTCTTTTACCTATGGTCTTGTGCGACGCAGGGCAGCGTAAGGGGTGTGCTGTTAAACCCCACGCTTTTACTGCTCGTGCAGTTACATTTGCAGTGGAATGTGAGGTATTTCCCATTTTCGGTAAGGAAAGGGCAGTAACCAGGCACATTTCTGGTACTGCTCAGTGACGGCAAAACTCGGAGCTGTGCCGAGGGCCAGAGCATCTCCTGTGCGCTGCGTAAGCCTGGCTAACTCTGCCTGTTACTGACTGGTTGTTTTTACTGAAAGTAGTGCCCAAACGCCTGTCAATATCTGAAGCCCTCATATTACCCAGTTTTTTTGAGAAAAAATGTCATTGTAAGGTTTTTCTTGGGGCACCCAAGTCCTTTGGTCCATGGCCATGTGTCTCTTTTTTTTTTTTTTTGGTAAATAATGGGACTGCAGAGCTGTCAGTTTTTGAGACAAGATTCCCCGTTTCTTGTCCTTCCTACTTTCATTTGTCCTTCTCCTGGCGATGAATTTCACCGACATGCAGGAGAGGACTGGGAAAGGTGTGTTCCAGTGTTAAGCCATGTATCTCCTTTATCAGTATGAAAACGGAACATCTCACTGATGCTTCCTTTTTGTGAATCCCACTTGCCTTTCTAGAGATTGCTTTATTCATCCGTGGTGTTTCACCTCTCATCTAGTATTGGAATAGATGTTTAGCTCAGTTGAGACTACAGGAGCAGCAAAGCTTTCCCAGACAGTGAATCTGTCTCAGCAAGACCAGGAAGCTGCTGGAGCTGCGCTTGGATGGGTGGCAGTTTTGGCTGGTTTCCACACCAGTTTATTGTTTGGTATTCATAACCTTTGGGTAACATAAATAGCATTTCATCACTCTCCTTCCCTGAAATTCCCAGGTTGCTGCAGGCTTATGCATGAGAAGGGATTCAACTTTGCCCCTGTGGCTTCAGCTCTGGCAGGGAGGCACGTGCCTCAGGTGTGTCCTGCAGGGACTAGCCTCCAAACAATGCTGTGGAAATCAGATGGGAAAAAAACCACTTTTAAAGGGAATTCATTTGGTTTTGTGTCCAAAACATGCAGCGGTGCTTTAAAACAAACACCAGATATCCTGTACCAGCGCTGGAGTTTATCCTGTTGTGGAGGAAGCAAACATGGAGGAATCCTTGTGCAGCAAAACACAGTGTAAGTGGAGCCGTTGATACTGAATTAGCAGTTAATGACAGTTATTCTGGACGTCGTTAATTGTATCCAGTGTTGCCTTGTGCTGTGACTCCGGATGGTAATTTAATCAGTAGATGTTCAAGGTAGGTGTCCTCCCTGATGGTCCCAGTAACAAAGCACGAAGCTTTCTCTGGCCTTAGTGGGATGACTGATAGGCTTCCCATTTATGTTTTTTTCTCCAAAATTCGACTTAACATCAAGGTTTTTAAAGTGTGATCTAGACTGAGAGGGAACTGGGATTCAGGGAGCTAATCTTCGTCACCCAGAGAAGGCCTAGAAAGTAACCTATGGTCTTCTTGGCCACAGAACTAATCTGATTGCTTTTGTTCCTGAGAAAAAGGAGCTTTCCTGGTCTGAAGTAGAAGAGGCATCAGACCTACGCCCCACCCAGCAATCCTGCTCTGGGAAAGCATGGTCCCTTTTTTTAAAGCACTGTCTTGGCTTGGTAAGAAGCCGAGGCTGCTCCTGGGACCTCTCCTGATGCTTTGTCCCACCTCCATGGAAGCAGTGGCTGGCACAGACTGCTGCAGCTTTCGTCCAAGCTGTGCTGCTGTCAGAAAGCGCAAGTGGGTTTGTACGTTTTAGGTAATGAATAATTTGTAATCTCACTTCTTTCGTTATACCTGCTGATGAAGCAGATGTCTGTAATTAGGCAGGTCTCTGTGCTGGCAAACCCTGTCCCTAGTCAGTGAGACCGCTCTGACCTGTCTGTGTTGGGGCAGGTGTAAATAATCCTCACGGCTCAGGAGGACTCTCTCAGTTAATGCTATTGCTCGTTAAACTTAGCTTGGTTTTGACATGTAACTGATTGCAAAGGCTGGGTTGTATTTTGCTGCTGGAGCATGTGCTGCAAGAGATGGCCCTTGCAGCACATAAAACTCTGAGAGCAAACAGGGAAGTTTAGTTGCAGCACGACTTACTGCCTATGGCCTTGCGCGACTGTGTCAAGGGAACGATATTTAAAAGAAGAAAATGTGCTTGGCTAGCTTTTCTGAGATGTGTAAGAAGATGCTGTCTTGCAAAGCACGGTCAGCAGGGGAGGTGGGAGACAGCTGGCAGAGGATGGGTGTTCGAGCCATCAAGAAATATCATTATGGGCAGGAAGTTACTTTTTATTTTTGGCAGTACCCCTCAAATGCCTCCTGCCTACAAGTGGGGAAGGAGCGTACTGACCTTTGTGTGCAGCACATAAGCTCCTCAATGCTGAGGGTGAGACTCTAGGTGCATTTCAGCACTTCCTCTGTGAGTGTTGGGTCTCACTGGGGGAGGGTATAAAGTCACCAGCTTTGAACCTAAGTTAAATGCTGAAGTGGTTCAGCTGCTCAGTTGGTGTCTGTGCATCTGTGCAGGAGAACCAACTCAGACAGGGATCCTCCTGCCTCTTGGCTGCAGCTCTGGAGGCCTGAGCCTTGCAGGGTCTGTCTCTGTTGGATGTGTTGATGACAAGTTGCACCTCAGTGTGTCAGCAGTGCCCCTGTTGGAGCCTGGATGTTTCCTTATCCTGTTTGTAGACCCATCCAAGGAGGTAATGCCAATATTGACACTGGAAATGCTGTGTCCATGACGTTAAATGTTCTCCTCTTTGGGTTTTAGCAAGCAGCAGCCAGGCTCTGAATGCAGAGTAGAGCTGTGTCCTTGCCCAGGAGCCAGCCCAGCCATGAGGAACTATGGGGCTGGAGAGACCCTGTTCCTGGGATTACTTCTGATGTGGTTTGCCTCAGTGGAATGCCTGTTTAATGTGAAGTGCAAAAATACTTGTGGCAGCAGGGCTGGGTCTTGGGTCTCCCCACTTCAGCTGGGCACTCTCCCCAGCGGCACCAGCCCTGTCTCGCTTGCCAACCCCCAGCTCTGCTCTCCATGTGGACAGAGCAATGGCTCTTGAGGGTGGCAGAGGTGGCCATGGGATGCTAAAGGCCACCAACCCACCCAGTCCCCAAGGAGCATGTCCAGGGCTCAGTTAGCACAACCTGCTCTGGTGTGGTGGCCAATGGGTCCCCAGGGAGGCCAGACTGGTCCTCTCTAACTGACGGCTTTGGGAGGTGTTTGCCTTGGAGTTCCTCCTCCTTCTGCCTGATTTCAGTCTCTGATTAAATCAGCGGCTTGGTAATTAGTCCTGTGCTTGGGTTGTCATGTCTGATAGGAGGTAACTGGCTTATGAGGCAGTTGTTCAGTTGCCTGTGACAGCCCTGTGGAGCTGGGGACATTCAACAGAACTGCTCGCAGTCGGTTTTGGGGCTTCCAATGCCTTGGGGAGAAGTGTATGCAAAAGTAAAGCTAGAAGGAGCAGCCTCTGGGAGGGTATGGTGTGATGAATGGGTCCCTCACTACAAGAAGGACATTGAGGTGCTGGAGTGTGTCCAGAGAAGGGCAACAAAGCTGGTGAAGGGTTTATAGCACAAGTCCTATGAGGAGCAGCTGAGGGAACTGGGGTTGTTTAGCCTGGAGAAAAGGAGGCAGAAGGGAGACCTTATCACTCTCTATAACTACCTGAAAGGAGGTTGTAGTGAGGTGGTCATCAGTCTCTTCTCTCAAGTAACAAGCAATAAGATGAGAGGAGATGGCCTCAAGTTGCGCCAGGGGAGGTTTAGGTTGGTTACTAGAAAAAAATCTATTTACAGGGCACGGTAACAGTGTACAAAGCACTGGGACAGGCTGCCCAGGAAATGACGGAGTCATCATCCCTGGAGGAGTTTAAAAGACATGTAGATGTGGTGTTGACGGACATGGTTTAGTGGTGACCTGGCAGTGCTGTGGTAACAGTTGGACTTGATGATCTTAAAGGTCTCTTCCAACCTAAATGATTCTGTGATTCTGTGACCAGTGTGACAGGGGCTGGTGTTCTGGTGGATACCTGTGTACAAGACAACGTTGTGCACAAAAATACATAATTTGAGAAGTTCCTGTCTGCTGGGAGCTTTTAGGGAAAAAGAGAAGTGGCTGGGACAGAGATTTGCCTCTAAAATTATGTGGCAGAAGGAGAAGGGGGCGGGGGAAAATCCTTCCGGCTCCGCTCTCGGCTTGCTGTTTCCTACCTGGTGCCAAGGACAAGATGTTTGTCTCACAGGCAGCCCCAGCAGACGTTGCTGACAGCTGGAGAGCGGCCACGTGTGCTGGAGCCTGAGCCAAGAGGAAATCTCCGAGCCACTCCGACGCAGGCAGGGCTGAGCCAGGTGGCGACGAGGCTGCGGGGACCCACTTGCTGCTGCACGCCCTGCCTCAGGCACACTGATCCCCCTCTACAGAAACATAGGGCTTTTTTAGCAGATGGCTCAAGAAGGTATGATACTTACATGTCCTCCTAGATGCTCCTGCACCTCGGACACCTTCCTTCTAGGCCATCCCTGCTTGGATGCCTGAAGGTTGTGATGACGATGAGGTGGTTGATTGCTCCACCTCTACTCACATTGTCTTCTTGTTCCTTATGCTCCTACTTTCATTGTCACCTCATGTTTTATCTTCTGCTGATGTGTACTTTGGGCCTTCCTGAGCCATGTTTGGATGGCAGAGCAGGGTTCTGCTCCAACAAAACTAAACAAAATATGGAAAATATGGATAATAGCAGTGATGGGTCCAGGCTCATGCAGGCTCCCACACCCCTCCTTCACTCAGTTGCCAACCCCTGAGGGGTGGCTGCTTGACAGGCACAGAAGTTGGTCCAGGTTCTCCTATCTAGTGATACAAAGTGGGTGGAAAGGAGAAGGGCAGGCAGCTGAGGCTGCTGGTAGGAGACAGAAACTTTGTGGGGAGGAGTAGCAGGAATATGATGCCAGTGAAGAAATGGTGTGAGAAGGGGTTGAGGCAGACAGCCCTTGCAGGTAGCGAGGAAGGGAGCATCTTTACCCTTGACAGGCATGGGTGATGTGCCTGGTTGGGGACAGCTCTCAGGGTGACTTTCTTTCCTTATATAATTTTTCCAGGCAGTCTGAAAGCCCAAGTGGTCTTGAAATATCAACTCTTCCCCTGATGCAGGCTGAAAAGTGCACCCACAGGATTAACATGGCATTCTTCTCCCCTTTATCAAGGTACAGGTTTCCTGGGTTGTACACCAGGTGTCCTCAGGAGATGCTTTGGCATGAGTAGCACCAGATCTGGAGCAGTTATGGGTCCTGTGGCAGAGAGACTGGGACTGAGGAAATGATGCAGGTCAGCCCAGGCAAAGCAAAGAAGATCCGGAAGGAGGTGTTTGTAGTAGATAACAGTCTAATCCTGGCAGAAAAAAGGTCCAGGCAGGCTCCAGCAAGGTGCTGAAGGTGTCATCTGCCTGGTCCAACTGTGTGTTCAATGATTGCTTTAATGGTTGAGGTTTTGGGGTTTGAGGGATGTCTGTGTCTGCTGGAGGTGGATGGTGGTGTGTAGGAAGGGATGCTGAATGACCGGTAATAGTTTGGTCTTGGAAATGCAAAGGAGAAGGAGCTGTAGCAGCTCACAAAGGAAAAAAAAAAAGAATTTCTCTGGCATCAGCATCGATGCAGGGCTCAGGGGACAAGCCAGAAGCAGACAAGGACTGCCCAGGTCCCCACCAGCCCTGCTTGGCATCCACACAGTCCTGTTGCTTCCTACCGACACACAAAAACAAGCCATAAATAGCTGCAGGGTGGAAGGGGAAGGATCTGGGTATAAGGTGAATGAGCTGATCTGATCGTAAAGCCTGAGTAATCTCTTTTTCGCATGTGCCCTGTGATGAATGAGCATTTGTTCAGGGTCGGGGAAGTGACACCTCCCCTGCCTGGGGGAGAGCAGGCAGGAGCCAGTCCCTCTGCCTGCTGTGGTGCCAGCGAGGGCTTAACCTCTGCGTCCGCAGGAGCATCCTGTCCTGGGCATCTGCCATCACCAAACCGAAGCAATTCATAACGGCTTGGCAGCCCCTCCTGCTCCGAAAGAGATTTACCATCCAGCGTGGACTCATTTTAATTACTGCCAGCACTTACGGGTCTGTATTTGTCTTCCTTTACCCATAGGGATGTTGTCAGGTTTGATAGCTAATGTGGAATTAAGCTGATGATCCATAAAGAAGGGCCACCCTTTGGCTAACAATTCACTGCTGTCACCAGTTTCTCTGTGCTATCAGGAGACTGACCAGGAAAACTGATTTATTGGCAGCTGAGAGCATCTTCTCTAGAGCCCGTGAAGGCAGTAAAGGGGGTCCTGCTCCGACGGTAGACCCTGGGTGATGCGTGGTAGGGATTTCTCCAGTTCCAGGAGATGGCATTTTGAGTGCTAGAAGTACAGACTAAACCATTTTTATGCCTGAAGAGCCACAATATAAACTCAGAACTGTGGTTCACCCCTTTTGGCACCCGTTGCCACAGGCTGGTGTGGAGCCCCAAGAGCCATGCTTGGGGAGGGTGTCCCAAGGCCATCGCTTGTCCACCCTGCCCAGAGCAGGCAGGAGGTGCTGCCTGCGGCTTGGTCGGCCGAGTACAGCTTCAGCGGTACAAAACCTGTGATGTCTCGAAGCAGGCAGCATGGGCAAGTGCAGAATTTGCTTTTAGAGCAGGTGATAAAACAGCTGATGTGCCCAACTTGATGTTATTCCAAGCACCAAAAATGACTTTCCCAGCTCCAAAGCCTGCTTCCACTTTATTAACATTTGATTAGCGATTGCTTCTTGTTGTGCTGAGCTTGAAATAGGAGTAAATTAGGAACAAGTTTCCTCTCTGCCATGTCTGTGTTGCCAAGGTGCATCCAACTGGAAGGCCTATAAGGAGACCACAATTCAGGTGTCCTGCTGCCAAAATGGGCTTTTCTGTCTGTGGGCTAATGTTGCGGTCAGAAGGGCAGCGATGCCCGTGCACAGGAGTTCGCTCGTGCAAGACAGAAGTACAGATCTTGGTATTTACAGATATTCTTAAAGTGTTAAGTATCTTTATTTTTAAATGGCGTTTTGGTGCTTGGTGCCAGGGAACACTGAGTTTTTCTGTAATATGCGTTACATTTTGTTCTGCCCATGACGGGAAAATCCCCCTAGAGCTTGGAAAGAAGCAAGTGAGAATGATGCTGTTGATCTTGCATTGAGTTTCTGCGGGTGCAAGCTCCTGTGCCGCCAAGGCCCCTGTCCACAGAAAGGATAAACCGATCAGAGCTGAGAAATAGGAAGGTGGAGTGGAGGGCACCAGCGAATCTCATGACAAGGGTTGGTTAAATAATAAAGAAAATATTTGCTAATAAAAGCTAATTTTTTCCATGCTATTCCAGGGCTAATAAGCAAAGGAAGTGGAGAGAATCGATTCCCCTGCTGCATGCTTGTGTATGATCAGGCCACAAAATTCAAACCACATGAATTTCCAAAAAGTCCACAGCTTCAGCCTTTTAAAAAGGGTTCCTTTCCCTCATTCTTGCTTGCGATCAGATAATGACCTTCATAAGCAAAACAACCCCAGCTGTATTTCATAATGGAAATAGACTTCTGTACATCGTAACGAGCTGTTAACAGGGAACAGTTTCGTGTGAAAATCTGCACCTTTCCCATGATGCTGCCCTGATTTAAAAGCCACCCATAAATTTTCCAGTATTGAAGATTTCAAAGTCAGGATCGGCCATAAGATCTACTTTATTCTCCCCCAAACCCAGCATTTTCCGCAGGCTGGAATTTAAAATAGAAAAACCTGATCTGTTGGGAATCTCGGGAATTGTGTGGGAAGTACAACAGCATCTGTGATGGGGACCGAAGGTGTGTAGCTGGAGTGGGTGGCTTGCACAATGCAAGGAAAAATAACACCTTTGCTCCTCCAAAACTCTTTTCTTACCGAGGGTCTTGAGGAAAGGACCAAGTTTTGCAGACAGCCATGAGTTGGTGGGTTTGGATGAGTTTTGAGAAGTTTCTAGCAGAGCCAGGGCCTGGATTTCACTGCTGGGTTGAGTTCCCAGGGTCCCTTCATGATGCCAAGCAGAACATGGGGGCATGGCTGGGCATCCAGAGGAGCTTCTGCACCAAGACACTTTTTCTGCTGGATGTGAATACTTGATTATTAAGCATATATTACAATTCTGAGTATTATTTTAGCTGCAAGTTCAGTCTCCATCCTCTCCAGCTTTTTAGGTTTGATCATATTCCAGAGGCTTACTAAAAACATGCAAAGAATTGCAGCAAAACTCTGTGGAACACTTTTATTAAATTCTTTCAGTCATGCAAGCTAAATTAAATGACAGCTCTGTCCACCAAAAGATTACAAATATCAATCAGACTTCTCCCCTAAACTCATGAAGGAATTAAATGTTTTTCTAAAAGTCTTCTATTCCCCTTAATAATCTGTTTGGCTGTTCTCTGTATGTATTTTTGAAGGGTGCTGAGAGGGGTGATTTCTGCCCTAAAGGAGCACAGTGCTCGTTGCTCATTGCCAATATTTTAGCTGAATTTGTGGGCACACTTTTGGGTATTGCTCACAGTGCTGTTTGCAATACCACGGGTGTAGTTTCCAAAAGGAGAAAAGAGCTATTAAACTACAGTCCAAGAAATACAGTGCTGATTTCTTTTCAGAGACAGGAGATTAATGATAAAAAGTACGTGGTACTGTTTATGTTAAAATTGGAAAAACAAGACCAGGTGGCTCAGTGGGCTGGTGAGCTCTGAGTAGAGCAGTTGTAAAGAATGAGGAGTTATAAAGATTTCAACATACGGTGGCCCGTCCAAGTCCTGCTGAGTCATTACTACATGTTGCTGCATCTGTTTTTGTCTGGTCACTGTATGGTTATGAATAATTGTGTAAATCATGCTGGGATGCCCTGGGGAGCTTTCCTTGCAGAAACGGAGCACCGTTCCCATCTGCCTTGTTTTTTAAGCTGTAGGGAGACCACAAGACAAGACTATCAGCAAAGATGTATGCGGAGACTAGACGGGGCTGTCCAGAGTGCCTCGTGTGATGATCCAGCAACCAACACGACAGCAGAGGTACCGTGGCACTGCCCACCCTACCCGTCCAGAGGGTCATGGTTTAAAAGGGATGAGATTGGAAATAAAACTGGTGCACATCTGAGCTGATGGAGCTCATAGGAGCAAAGGCTGTGGCCCACGTGTTTCCTGCCATGGTGGTCTTCCCCAACCTAAATGATGCTGCAGTTCTGTGGTGGTTGTGCAGATGGGAGACAAACGCCCTGCAGACACCTTGGAGATGCGTGTGTGTGCACAGACTCCCGCAATTAGTGCTCTAGTTTACAGCGGGTACATTATAGTGTATTTTTGCCATTATGGTTTAGCGAAGAAGCGTAGATACAACTGTAAACTCTTACAGCTGGCTGAACTGTGATTAAGTTAAAACTATCTCGCTGGTACGTACTACTTCAGCAATTGCTGGGCTATGTATTTTCCTGCCTCTTACCATAGGCTTTAAACCGCAGGACATGAATAAACTGTAATGTTAGGGTACAGTCAGCTCCACTGCCTATTTAAGGATGGGGAATCTCTGTTCAATCCACCAAATATAATTTCATAAAGTGTGCAGACCATTGGGGAGCTTGTGTAATGTTTGATGAGCAGGACTGTGGCTGCTGCTCTGGCCAAAGCCAAGGCATTTGACAGCGTTTGCAGGTGTGGATGCACCAACGGAGCAGGGTGGGATTTCCACCCCACGCCACGTCTCCTGCTAGCAGTGCCAGTAGGTTTTGTGTCGTGGGCTTCATTTCTCCCAGAGCCAGCTGCGGAATTTGACTCATTGAACCTCCCTGTGGTTCTCAGCAGCTGGAGAGCGTGTGGCCAAGGATGTCCTGGAAAAGGAAGCAACGGCGTAGCACAGAGACGTCATGTTCACTCGGTCCAAAGTCGGAGCCTGTGCGGTATTTCTCAGAAAGTCTCTGGTTTATTGTGGCTACAAAGGCAGAGAAATTAAGCTGCTAATTTATGACATGCCAAGAAAAAAGTAGTAATACAAGAAATTCTCAGTAATTTTGATGTTTGAAAACACACAATTGAAAAGTCCTGATTTTTCCCCTGCCCCCTGCTGAGCTTATTAAATCTGAAAATATCCCACAGCTTAATTCTCTCTGCCAGAAAGTTCCTCTGCTGTTTTGGGTAAGTAATGGAAGTTGTGCAGAGGGGTCCTGGCTGGCTGGCTCCATGCCTTGGATGCAGAGGAGTGAGCATCCTGCCACTGAGCAGTCGCGGTCCCCTTCCACCGTGCTGGGCTTTGGTTTTTAGCAATGGTGCGCTGAGGCAATGGGTTCGAACTGGTGCATGTTGTAATTAGCTGCTGGGCATGGGAGAACCTCGTTCCACCTCCAGCTGATATACTCTGTGCTGAGGACTGCTGTTAGCTGTGGGCTTTGTTTGGAGGAGAGAAATACAAGTGATGGTGTACAGCTTGAGCAGTCAGTGTGTTCAGTTCCTGTGTGAGGTCCTCCCTGTGCCACCCCCAGCATGACATTTGCCTTTTCTGTTTGTTTGTTATTTTTTTGTGGTCATGCCATATGCAGGGATAGGCCTGTAAATGTCTAAATAAAATAAAATTGCTGAAAACTGAACTCTAACAGTCTGAGCCAAAGCCCACTGGAAGCCATGGAAACATCCTCTGAGTTTTGGGGGGATGAGATACATTTTTCTTCCTACCGTGGACGCGGGGACTCAGCTCGGCTGTCACGCCGGGCAGACTTTTGCACGTGTCAAGGAGAGGTTTGCCGCGTTGTTTGATGCAGACGGGGAACCCAAAGGGGTCTCACATCGAGCCATTTGTTTTTCATTATGTTATGCTCCTCTAATATAAACACTAAGGTATGTGGACATTGCCGTGGACAGAGGAGCCAGATGCCGAAAGCATTCCTCTGAGGCTGTGTAGACTTCAGCAGCTGAATATTTTAGAAACTGGTTTCTAAGGCTAGCTTAATAGTTTAAAAATATAACCTAGATTCCAGATATTAAAAAATGCCTTGAAAGGCATGCGTACTGCTGCAATAGATGGAACTAACTAAACCCCTGAAGTATGTGGAAAGCTCCCATTTTGCAATATCTTCTCTGTTACTTATCCTTTTCTTTTTTTTTTAGTGCTGAGATTAAATTTAAGAAGGCTTTTAAGAGCAGAGTGGTAGTGATAGGAATTTTCAGCATATATTAACCGGCTGACTCACGCTTTTTCAAAGTGGATCTGGGTTTATGATGAAATAGCTGGCTGATTTCAGCAACAGCAGAATCAGAAAAGTCAGCGGGAGGAGGAAGCCGATAGCTTAAAAAGTGTCTAATCCCTCCGTGTGCTGTGAAGGGGCAGCGTGGGGAGCTGTTGGGAAAGCAGTCCCAACCCCGTACTCAGGTGAAGCAGTCGAGTCTCCGTCTTGAGGACGTGCAACCATCACCGTTAGTTAGGTCTCGGCTTTAAAACTTCATTGAAGAGATCCTTTTGTTGTGTCACTTGGCTATTCCAAAAGCTTTGACTAGCATCCTCTGCCCTTCAAGAGTGAGGAATGAGATTTTTAGGTTATTTTTGTGGGGCACCATAAGGACCCAAGAGACCTGTCATTTCCTTTCACATGTCTTACTTCTCAGATGGGAGATGGTCCCTGAAAGCAGTGAGAATCCCTGAACAGGGTTTCTTCTTGCTACTGTTTTTTGCCCCATCTGTCCTAACTTTGGACATGTGTTTTGTAGCCAGCTCCAGAGCTTTGGTGGCACTGAGGTCTCCCAGGGCTGGTAGACTCTGGCTCATGCGATGCTCGCTGAGCAGAAGCCAAAGGGCAGTTACTCACTGTGGTTTTATCTCCTCCTTTTGTTTCTTCCACTGAGGTTTTGTGTGCAGCTTTGTCCGTGAATGAACCTGAGCTCGTCAGTGCTTTGGCATAAGGAGCACGATAGGGTCCTGGCTCCACTGACTCTGTCCCACTCCTGTCACCTGATCCCCCTGTGAGTGCAGAATGGCGCGGTAGGGAGGGTGGAGGGAAGCTGTTGAATGACTGTGGCACCTCATGTCTTTCAGCTGCTCAAAGGGATGGCTTTGCCCCACCGGAAAGCTCCAGGCAAAACTGCAGAAGAGGAGGAGGAGAGCGGCGACTGCGACGATGAAGATGACTGTGGTGGAGGCTCTGGGGGTGGAGAGCTGCGAGTGAGGAACCAGCTTCGGTTCTTAGCAGGTGATGGGGATGGTGATCCCACAGTAACTGCCCCTCTGGGGGTTGTAGGTCATGGTGATGGTGTGGGGAGCTGCTCTATGGGGTCTGCTCAGTTCCACTCGCTGCAGGCACCACTGACGCTCGGAGGCTGTTCATGCTCAGCATTGTGCCGGCTGGCCTCGGTGCCAGCAGGGAGAGCAGCTGGAGAAGTAATGCCACTGCTTTTGCAGATCAGTTTTGCAGGGGTTCATTGAGGGCAACCCATGGGAGAGGGTGTGAGATAGGTTGCAAACCTGCTGCAGGTCCCAGAGTCACCCTCTTCTCCCCTTCCCACTGCTGCCCATGTCATGAGCTTAGAGACAAGCTTTTCAGCTTTCTGGAGGGCATCAGAAAGTCTTTAGGGATTGTTTGATTGCGGCAAATGATGGTTATTTCTGATCTTGGGTTTAGAAACCTGTGCTAATTTTTTACAAATAACTCAGGCCCATTTTGCAGAAGTGATTTAGGTACTCAGGAGCCTAAAATTGCACTGCTTGCCAGTAGGAGTCATGTCTTTGGTTGCTGTGAAAATGGCCATGAGGCATTCCTGGTGCTTTGAGGCTTCATTATTAATAAAGCAGTCCCTGGTCACCCATCGGGAGAAGAAAGCAAAGGACCGGGTGTGACCTGGGCAGTCACAAATGCTGTTGGTGTGTGCCTTCTCCCTGACCCACTAACCACTACCATCCTACTCGTGGCTCCATGGAGCTCAGCAGCAGCATCTGTTTTGCTCGTGTGAGGAAGACCCCAGGCTGTTAGAGGTTGTGAATGAGGGTGTCTGCTGGATGTGGGTCTGCGGGCTGGAGGCTTGGCCCAGTTAATGCTGGTTTCAGTGCTACACGGTGCTCTGAGAGACCAGACAACTGAACCTGGATAAAATCAGCTTTACAGCTTTGAAGTTTAAGAGGCAAATTTGGGCTCTCAAACGAAGCACAGATGTTTATAAATTCCCTTCCATTGGTCTGGGATAATTAAAATATCCTTAATGAAGTGAGAGCTGAAATATTAAATGCCAGTTTCATATCAAAGATTATTGACACATTATGTAAAATATATAAAATACATACATTTAAATATTAGGTAAGGGAAAGAAAGAACTTTTTCAGTTCTCCAATCCAAGTCTGAAAGAGAAATATAGAATTTGGGGAAGGATAAAATGTACTTTATTTCATCCAAAACTAAATATCAAAGTGTACGCTAAAGAAATACAGGTGATCCACATCATCCTCTGAGTCGAGAGAGAGATACGTGTTTCATTTTCCATGATCTTTGTGTCACACCTTTATGCTCTTTTTAATGTGTTTCTAATTTCCTCTTATAGCCCATAATATCATCAGTGATCTCTGAAGGTGGGTGTGTAATCCTTTCTGCCTTTTTCTGTCTCTCTCGGCTAGTTTAATCACTGTATCGATCTCCCCAACAACCTGTCTAGCAATTTAGACCTCTCTTGTTGCTGTGGTACATGAACGTGTAATAGGAGAAGAGGACTTGTTCTCCCCATGCTACTCTGCCGGAGGGTGTTTGCTGCTGCCTTTGCTACAGGATGAGTAAATATTAACTTTAAAGCAGCAGTGGCTTTGGGGCGTTGTGTTCCTGGCAGGTTGTGTCTTCCAGGTTGCTGAGAGCATGAGGTTTGTCCAGGCACCGACTGGCCTTGGAGGAAGTGAGCTGTGCCACCGGGGTGCCAGGGAGACTTTCTGGTGCTTCCTCACTTGCTCATGCTGTAATGCTCTTTTTCGTGTTTTGCTTCAGAGCAGAAAGGTGAAGCTGAACTGACAGTGACAGAATCCTATTTCTTTGGTATTGGTTATAAACTGTGACTCTGTTCAAGTTTTATGTTGGAAACAAGCCCAGGAAAAGTTGCTGATGGTGTGGAAATACTCACTTTCAACATTTTTGAGAATGGTATTTCTTCTTACTTTGAAAGGGTATTTTTCAATTAATATTTTTTTCCATCTTATCATATCACATGTCTATAGCACAAAATAAAAGAGACCGGAAACCATTCCACATTCCCCCCAACTTTCCACAAATTCTAAATTTTAGGTTAGCGTGCCGGTTTGAAATGATGCCAGGCTTTGAAATCTGGAAATAGTTTCCCAAGTGAACTTTTACATATAGTGTGGCTTTATCTCTCTCCTTCCCAAGGTGGTTACCCCGTAATAGAGGCAGAAAGGACTGGGAGTGGCTGGGGTTGAGTTACTGACTCCCTGGTTTTCTCCCATGCTGGATTCTCTGCAGTGTTAAGGCTGGAACGTGCCTGGATGGTCAGGTGTGTCTGTGTCATAGCACAACGCTCAAACCCAAACCCCTCCTTCAAGCATGTCTGCGTGCCTCTGCTGACCCTCAGAGGTTTGCAGTTGGGCAACACAGTTTAGGTGCTTTGCTTTCCTTTTTAGAGGCTTTGTTCAGCTTAGGAGGAACCTTCCTCGGGCCCCATGATGGCAGTGGAGATCCCCTCCCTCACAAAGGCTTTCCCAAGGCTTGCAGATGGACTTGGTGATGCCTTCAGGAGGAGAAGAGGTGGGTGCCTTGGGCTGGCACTGAGTTTGGCCATTGGTTGAATGAAAATGTTGGCAGAGTTTGCCACCTCCAAGGTCTTTGCATCTCGTGGATGCAGTGGGAGTTTCTCCTGCTCCCTGGTGTGGGTGCTGCTGGTCCTGCCGGCTAACTGCAAACAGCTGCTCAGTGCTGGTCTCACCTAGATGTCCCCTCCGCAGGTCTCGAAAATATGGAGATCAAAAAAGCAAAAAAAAAAAAAAAGAAAAAAAAGTCAGTCTTGAGTGCAAACTAGTTTTGATTTATCGCTTGTTGTATAAAATGTAACCTTTGTTTCCTATTTATAATGAGCCTGTAATAACTGGACAGTCAACTGAAACTTTAATGATTTAAACATACTTGTAAACTGTCAAGTCAAAAGTTTGTGAGTGACTATAAACATATGTTGGTGAGCCCTAAATGCTAATAAATTCATTATTATGTTGCCCCAGTGGGAAACACAGAGATGGCAGGCTTTTTTTTTTTTTATGATAGATCTTTTATTGTTTGTCACATCTGCAACACATTAAGGATTTTGAAGGCAGATAATGTTTACAATAAGGGGAAGGACTGAAAACCTCCCAGCTCAGAGCAGAGTGCATCCTGTTTGTCAACGCAGTAATCGTGGAGCCGGCACCCTGGCCGTGCAGCTCTAAAAATAGAGCTGTGTACAAACACACATATATTTATGCCACACCAATGGCAAATCATGCCTGCAAATAAATTACAGTATTTTCCCTCAAATTACGAGTCAGTGCAAATGCCTTCCAGGCTCTATGATGCAAACGTGTGCTCACACTCCACTGGTATCGGTGGTCCTGCATCGGGCACCCAAAGCAAAAAGAGCCTGGGGTGGCTGGCACTTCACTGCCGTTCCAGAGAGCCACCCACTAATTAGCTCACCTCCGGCGTTCTTACTCGTGATGCCACTTAAAACTGATGAGCTCATTGGCAAGAAGCCTGGAAATAAAACACGGGTGCTGGAGAGGCTCCTGTGCCGGCGGGCAGCTTTAGCAGATGCTGGGGCAGAGGAGGTGTGGACTTTTTGGGGGTTTGCAAAGGTGGTGTGGTCCAGCTCACCTGTGCAGGGATGCTGCACCCCTTGGCATCTCACAAGCTTTGCTGTGAGGAAAAATTCCCTTTTAGTGGACGGAGCATCACTCGAGGAATGTTCTGAGCAATCCAGCAGCTGGGGGGTGTGGGAGAATGAGGGGAAGCTTTACTCTTCCAAAATATCTGTGTTAGGCAGTAACAAAAGTTGTCCTGGGAACAGATGGATTTGGCAGAATTAAGTAGAAATAGTTTGTCCTGGGAAGGGAAGTTGGCCTCATCCCATGAGATATGTAAGGATAGATGTGTGCAATAAAGATACATAAAGATGGCTCTGCAAGTTTGTGTGTGTAAAACAGCTCCCCTGCCTGGCTGCTCCTGCTGCCTAACCAGCAGTTGGTTTGGCCTTTCTGCTCTCCTTTGGTTATTTCTGAGGGGCAGCGGGAGTTTGCAGTTCAAACCCCCGGGGAAGCCCCGAGTTTTCCTGCACCCTGCTCGTTTGCTGGTCTGGCTGCCACTGCGTGCTGCCAGACCAGTCGGGTGGGCTGGACCCCTGCGTGTTTCCAGCAATCCACGCCGTACCCAGGCGCTGGATGAAAGACAAGATCAGCCCAGTGCGTCCCTTGATTTACCCAGATCTGTAAATCTTCAATAGCTTCTGACTTGCTTTGCCACTGATTCATCCTCTTGGCAGGGTTTTTTTGAGTGCTCTAGTCAAACTGCGAGCTTGAACATCACCTCTGGGCTGGCCGCGCATGATCTCTTTCTGGGTGGAAAAGCCGTTTGTTGGTAACCCCTTTATACACGTTACAAAGGTGATGTTGCTCCCAAATGGGAATATAGGCGTGACGCAGAGCAGGTGATGTGTCCTGCAGCTACCGTCCCGGAGAGAAGGAGCTCCACGTTCGTGTGGCTGTGCCCTGCATGGGCTTAGAGGGGGACCCTTGTGTTTTCTGCCTCACACCATGTTTTTGGAAGCTGCTCTAAACCCTCGTGAGTTGCAACTTTCATCCTATTCTGCTTTTCAACATCTCTAAGCATCTCAGTAAGCTGGTTCTCAGTACTGTCATTCCGACAGCTCAGCCTTTGGAGACTTTCCTCTCCCGTTTTCTCCCAGGTTTATTTCTGGAAGTACCATCAACCTGAGCTCCTTCCACCCCCCGTCAGCTGTGGCAGAGAACTGGAGATGCTGCTGCTTCAATGACAGTTGAATTGCTTTTCCATGGGGCGCAAAATGCTGCTCCTTTTAGGGAGCAGATGGGTACCGGTGGGTTTCCCTGCCGAGGCAGTGGCTGTGTGCGGCAGCGTGGGAGGCCGGGGAGGGCTGGTTTGGATGCAGCCCTGCTGGTTTCTGCAGGAAAGTATCCATAGAAGTGCGTGTTCATGCTGGAAAAGGGCACGTTCCCAGCCTGGGAGGAGTGAGCGTTCTGCCCGAGCTCGCTCGGTGCATGTGCTGTGAGACAGACCAGCGGTAGTTAAAATATTTACAAGATCGTGTCTTCCCCTCCTTTATCATGGTGATTGCTTCCCTGCAAAGGCCTCCCGGGTGCGGGTATCTGAGCGGTTAGTATCTGCCGATACCACTCTGCTCCATTTCACGCTGAGTCTTGGGATGTTCGTTTGTCTGCCGAGAAAAACGTTTTCAAATACCTGATTGACTTTTAAAATGCTCCTTCCACAGGTGGAAAGTGTCCCTGTCCGTGTGGATTTTGCTGACAGCGCAGGGCTCTGGGGTTATTGTGCTGTCCGGCTGTACAGCCTGCAGCGGGGTTTGTCCTACTGAAAAATACCATGTGTACAATATCAATATTTATTGTACGTGGCTCTGCTCAGCCTCCAGCAGAGGTGCCCTGTCCTTGGCTCACACGGTGGGGTGAGCCATGGCTGTTCAATGCAGCATCCTTCTACTGGTTTTTTTTATTTTCTACTAAAAGCTTTAGGACTTTTAACTATTGTTTTTGTAGCAGCAACTTTTTTTTTTTCTTTATTTTTCCAAAGAGGGTGCTTGACTGAAGCAAGGATAACAGAAGCACACTGTTTTAGAAGACGTTCATCCTGTCCCAGGGCAAAAAAATGATGTGGCCAAATGTCAGCTAGGTCATTCTGATGGAAGAGCTGGAATCGTACCAACTAAAACAGTGCAATAGCTTGATTATTGCTTTTCTATCTCAAGTGTTTGTGTTTGCTGAAATTTCTCCTTTTAATGAAGATTTGGTTGGAATTCAGGAATTCTTTATCACTGTCCAATACGAGCTAGAAGATGGAGAGGGAGTCACATGTAGCAGTTGGCTGAAGCTCTAATTGAGTGGCAAGTTCATTAATTCACTTTTGACGTCAGCAAAAAAAGTTGGTTTTTTTTTTTTTTATTGACAGACTAGGAAAATTATTGGTGGCCTTTCAGAGATGGGCTTGTTTATAGCATCCTTCAGCTGGCTGTTTGTGCTGCTGTGACTCTTCCAAACCTCACACTGTACATAATGCATACACTTTGAAGGGTTCTTGTAATTTTTGTGCTGTGATTTCCTCCAAAGAAGCAGTAAGACCACAACTGAAGAACTAGAAATTCATCTGTCAGAATAAGTTTGCACTTTGAGAAAAGCTACATATATGTAAAACCTTCTATGAAATCTGCAAATCCTATATTTCTGGTTTCTATTATTCATCAATTTTTAAATGTTTTAAACTTTTTCAGTGTCATGCTTACAGGTTGCAGACCTGAGCCCACGTGAGCAATTTGTGTCTGGTATTTTTAGGAGCTGAGTTCCCCTGCCTTGGTCCATTCTGACCCAAAGCAAAGAATGACGCACCAGTTTTTTAAAGCAGGATCAGCAGAGGGCATGTAAATACCTGCTGTCCTCGTATCCATAAATCATGTGCATCACATTCCCAATGTTGAGCTGACATCGGCCTAAATCCTTCTTTTGGAAGCCCAGATCAGTCCAGATGAGGCTGGTTTTTGGGCTCAGTATAAAGTGACTGGGTGAGGTTGAAGGGTTGGAGATGCACTGAAGGTCAGATGAGATGATGCTTCTGCTTTTCCATGTACAAATACACAAAGGCCTTTGAAAGCCTGTGATTGCTTCTCAGTCCCAGATGTTTTTAATGCCAGTCCGCTGGCAAAAGGTTTACCCTTTAGTCAGGCTGCAAGTTTCAATAGCATCTTGTGTTAAGCCAGAGAATCTAAGGAGATACATTTCACCAGTGTAATGTGGGAGCTAATGTATCTTTACATCGTTACCAAGTGCAGCATTTCACATGACTGAATGCATCAAAACAATTTCAAATATGCAAATATCTGTCCAGTTGCAACAGTGGTAGTCATATTTATCTTTAAAGGATGGTGAATCTGTCTTTCTGTGGCTGAAAACATGTGAATTCTTCTGAAGTTGGGAAACAGAGCTTCTGACTTGGATACAAACTTGCTTTTTTTTGTTGTTGTTCTGTTTTTCATTGTGGAGAGACAAAATAGTTTACTGGATTTCTTCTTAAGGGACGACAATAAAGGAATACTTGAGACAGAAGCAGACCAGGTGCTACTAGCTAGTGGACCGACAAGATAACCTTACGCTGATAGTCAGGGCGTCGTATCTGCGCAGCTTGTTGTACAAAGAGAGGTTTGTCTGCGAGCCTGATAACAATATAACGTGTTGATTGACTTTCCATATAGGAGAGGGTGCCCCTTTCAGGAGTGGCTTGGCTTTTACTAATGCCTTACTGCAGGTAAGCTGATAAGAGCGATTACGGGGATGTAATAAATGAGGCTGTAGGGCTCAGCCCTGCTCGGCGTTGTGGGAGGGGGCTCCGGTCCCGGAGTGTGTCCCAGCAGTGCCAGCCAATGTGTGTGCTCAGCACTCAAGTTGGTGTGCCAGCACCAGCTGTAAAACATCAGGGGGACATCCTGTGGGCACAGGGCTGGGCCATCCCTCTCCTGCCCTGTGGCTTCTGTGGCTCCTGGCTTCAGAAAATGGGGGATGCACCCTGTGTGAAGAAGGGCTGCCTTCTCTCCTGGTAGTATTTCCACTCCTCTGTGGTCCAGGATAGGCTGGTCCAGCTGAGACCCCTTCCTTGTGGACTGCTGGGTCAGCGTACTCACTGTGTTGTCTTCAGCCCTGCTGCAGAGCAAAGACACCTGGGTGCTCACAGTCCTTGGGGTCGTGATGCAGTTTGTCAATACACTTACACTTCAGGTGTCTTTGACTACCTGGGCACCATTGAAGGGTCGCAGACACAGGACAGCACTGTAGCTGAGCTGGTGCTCAGTGGCACTACTCAGAAACCCCAGCCATGGGACTGGGGTCAGCAAGACTGGGATCCCTTGGAACACACCACCGTGGCACTGGGGATTTGGCTATGGGTAACGGCAAGGATCAAACCGGAGGAATGTCACACAGTGGGGACACCCAAAGGTCACATGCAAAGACACAAGAAGACAAATTCATGGAAATAAGGTCCATTGAGGACTATTAAACACAGCTTGGCTCAGGGTGAACTTGACATGCATCTGCCCAGAAAGTGTCTTGGGGAAATACAGCTATGTGTATAACCGGAGACACAGTTAACATTGGGGCAGGTGGCCCTGTCTCATTGAAAGTGTCTAGGAGAGGGTCCTGGGCTCTCTGCTGCATTGCTGTCCATCATCTTACCCTGAGGGAGATGTCCAAGAGAACAGGTGATGTTTCAGGTGGACCATGGAAGCCACCACTTACTGGTGGCTTACAGAGGACTCTTGAGCCTTAAAGAGAAGAAGATGGGAAATGCTGGAATTCTCCAGACTGCCTTAAAAATCCTGACCTTTCAGTTCCCCTCTTCAAATTTGAACAAATGTGTGTTTTTATATAGGCTATTGTGGCAATGAGCTGGCAGCACAAGTTACAGCATTGCATTATGGCAGCAACCGAAGGCTCTGGGGAAGCTGGTGTTTACTTAGATGTGGTTGAGTGAGAGCCTACATGGCAGTGATCTCCTTACCCAGGATCCAACAGGTTGCTACTTGCTGCAGACAGGAGCACTGCGTTCTTGAAAATTAATTTTTACATCTTTCCATAAATACAGGTTTATCTATGAACTAATTGAGCCTGATTAAATGAAGCTGTGACTTAAATATCTGGAAGACATCTGGATCTTTCCAGACAGTGATGCTCCCTAGAAAGTCATGGATTGTAGCCTGGGTGGAGGAGAAGGCATTACCAGAGATGAGGCTCTCAAAATGAAATCAATGGAGAGACCGTGCTGGACTTGTGCATGGGCCTGATCCTGGAGCCTGGTGCTAGTGCTTGATGGTCTCCAGCAGAAGGAAACACAGATCTGCCCAGAAAGCAGCCTGTCTTTTTAACACTTGCCAAAAAGGTATCCAAAAGAGGGAGAAGGATGCTCCTCCAGAGAAATGTCTCAGGACTCAGCATTTCAAATCCACATTTCTTTCTCTCTTCCCCCCACCCTTTGCTTTGCAAGGGAAAATAATGTGCGTTTGGGTCTGGGCTGCAAATCACTCATCAGTCAGTGTATTACCAGGACACGATCGGTTACTGAGTCAACACTGCTCTGTGCTCTCCAGAAACGGGGGATTCATCATCTGTCAGGACAATGCTGTGTTCAACTGTTGTGCATTAGCCCTGACCCGTGCGTGCACATCTGCTGGGGCCGACACCAGGAGTAACATGAACTGAACCAGGTGTGTCCATCCGAGCGCTGGTTCCCCGAGTTCCCAGGTGGACCTCCAGCAGACCCCCGACCTCTCGCGTGGCTGGGATGGATGAGCTGTGAACTGGAGGAGAGATGTCCTCCTTCCCACGCAGTGGCTGCCGGCAGGCTGCGTTCTGCCTTTGCCATCCATCCCTGGCCCCAGGGCTTTCGCAGCTCTGAGGAGAGCCCTCATGGCTTTCTTCAATATCAACAAATTTCAGGCAGCCGAGCGCTTCTGAAGTTTGTCGGCCTTGCCAGCTTTTCTGGGTCTCTGGTGCATCTCACTTGGGTGGAAGCAGCTTGACCCCAAAATTTAACCTCCCCTCATGTTGCTTCTAGGGCAGGTTGGAAACTTTCTGATGGGAAGACTTGTGTTGGAAAACACCTCTTTGATGGAACAGGAATGCAGTGAAGCATGCTGGGGTTTTGGATGGGATTTTTTTTAGTTTTGGACATAAATTGGAAAGTTCCTTCTCTGCTCCTGCAGTGGGGAAATGCAGCAGCAGCCTGCTAGCCCATACTTCAAGGTAATGACTCCAGAGCAGCTTCTTGTCTAAAAGTCTGTTGAAGATTACGTTTTCAATTATACCACAGGGAAAAAAAAAAATACAGATGAATTGATTGGACTTTATTGGAATGGTGTGTCAGCTTGCCTTTTTTTTTTTTTTTAAAACAGAAAATTTGGACCCGTTTTGCCTTTGTTCTGCTTTGGAGCAGTAGCACATTCCCCCTTTTCTGTGGGAATGGAAATCTGGCATTTTGACCAGCTTCTGTTGTTTTAGAAAATGTCTTCAATGGTATTTGGGGCTTTCGGCAACATCTTGCTGTCCCTGCTTTTTGTTCACTCTTTGCAGGACTTTGGACCATGCTCTGCGCTTCCCTCCCACGGGAAGCTGGGTCTGCATCCAGCATGGATCTTGAGTGCAAACCCAGCAACACCTTTCCTTTCCCACACCTTCCCTCCTCCGAGGATCTTTTCTGTGTACCCCATCTTCTAGCAGCTGGGAGCCAGTGCCTGAAGCGCTGCCTTGGGGCTGACTTCTTGCTGGATGCTAAAGGACCCTGTGCACTGCTGCATGCCCAGGATGCTGCTGCGTCCCTCGGCAGGCTGCTCACTTGGTGGTTATACTGCATAAGGTACCATGGATGTATGTATTGTGGTGGCAGGTACTGATGGCTACTGTGGGACCTCACTGGCTGTGTTGGGTTCGGCAGCTGGACGCTCTGCCAAGGCATCCGTCACCATCTCAGTCCAGTGCAGGAGTCCCAGCAGGATTTCTAAAATGTAAATTACAACTGCAATGTGATACACATCCTTTTTCTTCCTCCCCCCACCGCCAACCGTTTCCTCTTTTAATTCAGTATCTTGAGTCTCTGTAAAATTGTTGAAGTTTGGAGTTGCTTGTGTCCCATGGTTACTGGAGATGCTTCCTGCATGGGGAGGCAGACATCTGCTGCAGCCTGTTTTGGGGCTTTTTTTGTGTTAGGCAGACTGCAGTTGGCAGGTGCGAGCCAGTGTTATTACCAGGGTCTGAGTAATATCCTCTGCCTCCCTGATAACTCTCCACTGGCTGCTCTGCAGCTTCCGTACGTTTGCTCATCCTCTTCTGGTGCATTCCAGTAGAAAGCAAATTAAAAAAAGTTGTGTGCTCCCCAAAGTCATTGCAGAACACAGCCTGCAATATCTCTCCCTCTTCCCTTGTCCACATAAATCATCTGCTAAGGCAAGCGCAGAGAATGTGAAAGAATGCAGTTATACCCGAAACGCTCTCCTCTCCCCTCGATGGGCAAACTTCCCCACTTGTGCTCCAGTGCCTGTTGTCAGGGAGGATCCGATGTGCTGTTGCCTTCTATTCGTACTTGTAGCTTTATTTCTGCCATTGCAGAGACTAAAAGAGGGTCAAGGTTCAGAGGAGGCTGCAAAAACGGTCAGGACCTGGAGCACTTCCCCTATGAGGACAGGCTGAGAGAGTTGGGGTTGTTCAGTCTGGAGAAGAGAAGGCTCTGGGAGACTTTATAGCAGCCTTCCAGTACTTAAAGGGCGCTACAGGAACGATGGGGAGGGACTTTTTATCAGGGAATGTAGTGACAGGATGAGGAGTAACGATTTAAACTGAAAGAGGGTAGATTTAGATTAGCTATAAGGAAGAAATTATTTACCATAGGGGTGGTGAGACACTGGAACAGGTCACCCAGAGAAGTTGCGCCCCCTCCCCAGAAGTGTTCAAGGCCAGGTTGGATGGGGCTTTGAGCAACTGGATCTCATGGAAGATGTCTCTTCCCATGGTAGGAGCAGTGGAACTAGATGATCTTTAAGGTCCCTCCCAACCCAACCCATTCTATGGCACTACAAGGTGTGCCCAGCACCACACAGCCAACACGCTCACAGCCACCTCCCTGCTGCATGGTCTGTCCACGGGTGCTTTCGCCAATGGGCCAATTTTTCCAAATGTGGGGTCAGTGGCAGATATTAGGTGTGTGTGTGGGGGTGTCACAGTGGTAGCTTGGTGCTTTTGGGGGAGGCATTTGTCCTAGATGGGTGGGCTGTGCAAGGGGAGCCACTGTGGCCAGTGCAGGGAGCAAAGGCTTTGCACACACAGCATTCCTCTCCTGGGCTCTGGTGAGATGTTTCTGCCTGGCTTTGGTGGCAGTCAGAAAGCTTTGTCCTGGTGGGGTGGGGTGCATGTGTCCAGGGGAACTTGGGCCTTGCAGCTATTCTGGAGATGGAGGTCCTGAATCTGCCCTCTCCAGGCATCTCCTTGCTCGTTTTGATTCCCCCTTCCCAGTCCCCTGGGAGAGCATCCCAGCCATTCCAGAACACGAAGCTGAATGGTTTCTCCTGGGCCCCAGACCAGTGCCCCAGGTCTGCTGACCCTTGTATTTCCAGTGAATGAATACCAGCTGGTGGGTCAGGTTTTGATCTTGGAGGTTCAGCTGATGTCTTTCCCTCTAGTTTGCTTCTCTGAATGTTTTCAATGGCAGCACTGAGCAGCTAAAGGCAGCAGAAGTGATGTGGGCAGAGGTAGGTCTGGTGCAGCATGGAGTTCCCAGCTACAAGTGTCCCCTACACACAAAACATTCCACTGAACTTGATCCTTGGGTGCCCATGGACTTGGGCACCGGCTTAAGTATCCTGCTGATACTTTAGTGTCTGCTGGGCCAGACACTTAATGCCATTAGCAGATGCTAAACAGGTCTTTCTTATTTAGCAGCCTTAATTTATTGAATCGGGCAGCAATGCTCTCGGAAGACTAGAGCTGGAAAAGGGAGCAGAGCGAGCTGTAAGTTTCCAATTTCTGCTGGATCAGGCCCCTGGAGATCCGTGTGATCACCGGCATTGAAAGCAGTGCTATTGCAGTGACTCATAAACAGATGTGCCCAATTTACATTGCAGCTTAATACCTTTGTTTAAAAAAAAATATGTTTTTTCAAGGCGAATGTGTTAAAGCAGATGTTTCCAGTAAAACAAATACTTGTGTGATTTACAAACAACTTCCTACCGCCAGAACTCATTAGAAAAAGTGGAAAAAAGAAAAACGGTTCTTTGTAGCAGTATAAAGATAAAATCCAAAAATAAGGACATAACAAAGAGGTATTCTACACGTTGAATGAGAAGAACTGCTGTACCTGGCTTGGAAAGCAAGAGGTTTGCGAGTGATTTTTGGTTGCTGTTGGCAGTAAGACTAACCCTGACCAGTTGCATATGTTAAGGAGCAGAAACCTGTCTGTAAAAATACTTAACCAGCTCCTGTTATGTAGGACATGGTGTAACAGGGACCACTGTGTGGGATTGCCCGGAGGTTCCTAAATCACTTCCATCCCATTGAAAGCTGCACGGGGGCACTGGACAGCTGCAGGACTGCGCTAACCCCAAAGCGAAGCGAACAGCCGCAGCCCCTACAGCAAGCCCTGCTCCAAGGGATCCCTCCCGGGGCACCTTCCCCTCCGCATCCCACAGCAGCATGGGATGCGCAGGGGATCCTTCTCTGCCTTGACGTGCAGCTCAGGCTTTCCAGGGCCACGCAAACCTGAGGTGTCTCTGCATTTCCTCGGGGCTGTGCCCATTTGCCTGCTCCTCCCAGGTTTTGGGGAAGAAGCAGCTGGCCTGTGCTGAGAAACTCTTGTCGTCTCTGGTCTCTTTGGACTCACTTTCCGCCTGGCTCCACTGCGGGGCTGCAGAGCCTGTAAGCCTGGCCCTCATGTTACATACCATTTGACACCCCATGTGGTCTTAATGGGTTTCCCAGGCTGCAGCTGCAACACAGCCACCACTTTTTGTTAGCCGCAGGGGCTGGCAATCCCCTTTTGCCTTCCAGCTTTCCACCGCACAGGTATCGTATCTTTTAAATGCACTTTTCACCTATTTCATCCAGGCGTTTGTCGCTAAAGAAACTGTCACAGCAGATGTTTGTGGGTTGGCAGCTGCTCTGCTAAATCCACCGTTGCTTGGCACCTGTGCCCTGGGCAAATGGCTCAACTAACTTCTGAGAGGACATGAAGCCATCCAGGCAGATGGAAAGACGGGGAGGCATCCAGCAAGCGCGAAGCAAGCAAAATGAAGGGATCGGGAGGCAGAGAGGATTTTGCTGCTTTGCTGGAGCATCACAGGAGAGAGTTCCGGAGCGACAAAGGGTGCACGAGTCCTGTGTGATGTTTGTGAGTTTGAGCCAGTGAAGGACGCTGACTCTGCAAATGCTGCAGCGAGGGTGGTTTCTGGAGCATCTCGAAGCGCCCGTCCATGTTGGGGTGCTTTCCCATGGCTCTGCTGGCAGAGCCGCTCTCATGGATGGAGGGGTTGGAAGGATGGGCAGAAAAAGGCAGCTTGGTTGCCTTCTGCGGGCTGCCCCACCTGGGGATGGATGACACAGAGCCCAGCAGCACGCAAGGAAGCAACAAGGATGATTTGAGGAGCTTCTGTTGCTTCTTGGTGCATGGATGCAGGATACCTCATCAGGGATGTCATGTTCATCATTAGGAAAAAAGACCACTAATGTCAGAGACCTCTTGAGGTACCCTTAGAAATAGGAGCCAACCAGATGCACTGAAAGATGGATGTGGGACAGACCTGCTCCTCGCCCTCCTGCTCCCCGGTGTGTCTGGTTTCTGCGCTGTGCCATGAAGAATGTTTTCAGGCAAAACCTCGAATGACTACCTTCACGGGGGGACTTGCTGGGACATGTCTGGAGGAATTAAAAGCATCCAGGAAGAGGAGGCTGCCACTGCAGAGTGACTTGGGGCATTCAGAGGTGCTTTTCCCAGCTCACCCATCAGTGCTAGGGAAGCTTCTTTGCCACCTCAGCTCAGTTTTAGCCATGAGTGAGTGGAGGCTTGCGCTTGGCTCTCAGGGACCGTGGGGCTTCCATGCTTAATTAATCTCTGCAAAGCAGAGGGCTTAATTAATGCCTGCGGTGTGCTTTGAGACCCTTGGGCGCCAGGCAGAGGGCATTCACTGTGCTTTGTCTTTCCAGAGCAAAACCGCACGGTTGGATCTGTGAGAATCATCCCTGGCCAGTACCACGTGCTGGGCGCAGCCGCTCCAGGGTGGCCGCTCCTTGTATCACGGTGTTTGGGGGTCTTTTGGTCTTTGTCAGTGCTGTCTTAGGGAAGACCATGGGCAGGTGTAGCCTGACATGTCTTCTCTCTCCTCCATGCTATGATGCTCCCCAATCCGTACAAATAGTCCCAGGGACATGGAGCCTAGTGGAGAAAAAAACTTTCCCCTCGCTCCTTAAAGAGGGGACGTCGCCATCTGCTTCCCTGGTGTTTCTACACAGGCTTTTGTCATTTGTTCCTGAAATACCCTTGTTTTTCAGCCATTGCTTCAAACAGGGAAAATCACTACTAGTTGCTTAGTGCTGGTTTTAGATTAAACCGTGCTGCAAAGATGAGGCAAACTGGGTGAAAAAAAAGGGATATATTTTGGTAGCTTAAGGAGAGCCAGGCAGATTTCCCTCCTGGTATCTATAAAGCTTTTTTTCTTACTGTCAGCATTGTTTTTATAGGTGTTAAACATAGAGAGAAGAACAGATTGCAGGTACACTGAGTTCCAGCACAATCAACTGTCATAATTTAAAGAAGATGCTTTTAACCAAGTCTTTAATATTACCTCCTCGTTTATCAACTGTCAGGTGTAAAACAGCACATAGTGCAGAATTGTTCCCTGTCACACGTCGTCCTGATGCCGTCGCACCTGCTCACGCTCTGGGTGATCCGCAGACATTTTCAGCACTTGCCACCGAGCATTAACAGAAATAAATTAACGCTTTAAAAGCGCAAATGTTGTATTTCGTAGAAGTCAGGCAAGATATTTGGAAGGGAAAGAAATGTAAATAGAATGAAATTCTTAAGCAAGATTATTGATATGACAGGGCTAAAGAGCTTGGGATTCTGTGAAAGGTGCCTCTTTTCATCCTTCTAATAAGTCCATTACTTGCACTTGGGAATATTTTAAGGTCCTTTTCATGCTGAATCTGGAGTTGAGCATGCTTTGCATTTCAAGCTTTGTCTATGAATCAGTGGAAGCCAAAGTTATTTCTGCTTTAAAATAACAGGAGCAGGGAACAGCTAATCTCTTTTCATTCTGAGTCCTTACATTATTTTACTGGACAGAGTTTGTGTTGGCTACAAAACAGGGCATTCACAAAATCTATTGGAAGGAATTTAGTCTAAGAATGAAGCCTAGATTGCAGTATGCATAAAGACTCCTTCTCCTAAGGCCATTAAGAAATTCCAAATCTGAGCTATTTTGAACAGTGACATTAAATTAGCCTTGCTAATTCCAGTAATTCAAGCCGATAGCTGAGTTTACAAATCTACTAGATGAGGCCTTCCCATAATTACAATCTCAATGTGCTTTTCAGCTAAGGTGAGTTGGCACAAAAAAAGATAAATAAATAAAAGGGGGGAAAATGCTCTTTCTGTTCTGGCTTTTGAGATGAATATCTCTAAAGAACAGTTAGCCGGCTGTATTGCGCCAATAAGACATCCCCTGTCCTGGACTGGTAGGTTCGTTTTGCCTCTAATGTGCGAGTGCAGCGCAGAAAAGAGACTGGATTTTTCCCTGCTTTGTTTTTCCTGTTATCTCTTTTCAAAGGAGCATCGACGCTGCTGGTGCTTGTAGTTTGGTTTTTAGTTGTTTATTTACAGGTAGTAATTCCTGCTGGGAAAAGAAAGAGTCTGACTGTGTTACACTCTTCTGTGGGGGAAAAAACCCCAACTTTTGGTGGCTATATTCAGGCTAGAGCCGGTAGAGCAACAACACAAAGCAGCAGCCTCCTTATTCCTCTGGAAAAGAAGATAATTTCCAGATCCCCACACAACTAGACGTTCCCAGAGTGACGGAAAGGTTTTGAGGATATGTTTTCAAAGCCATAAGGCACCAAAAACATGAAACAAATAAAAACTGAGTGCATTATTTAAAAGGGTGTTAATTTTATTAGAACCGAGCTGAGCTAATATAAGGGTGAACCTAAGTATTCACATCAGCACTTAACTTGGGCTGCAATGTTCATAAAATGTCCTTTTGATCAAGCTGTAAGTGTTTTGATCCTTATTCTATGAGCATCATTCACAGTGACCCAACTGTAGCTCCAAACAGGCATCTGCAGCTGCAGAAGTCCTTGAGTAATAACAGGTCGGGAACTTGAATGTGTGCTCTGCAGGGAATACTAATATTGCAATTCTTTTTTTTGTTGTTCCAAGTAAGAATGAAAGCACAAAAACTCGCAGAAAATAAAAACTCCCAACAGAAAATTGTCTGCGGATACTTGAGTCATAATATTAAGCAAAAATGCCTTTTTCTTTTTTTAATCTATCAGGGCTGTTAAATATTTTTATATCATCGGCACTTGAGCATTTGACCTTTCCCCCACTGGTAACGTCACCACTGGCACAGCCAAGTGAAACATCTTGATTTTTAGAAGGCTACCCTGATGTGAGAGGACGTTTTCCTGCTGGGCACCCGCAGGCTTGGGTGCAGCTCCTGCAGCTCACAAAACCACAGCAGCATGTTACACGGTCCCATGGAGCCCGTTTGGAAATGGGGTGGACCAAAAAGCTTGGAAGAGGCTGGCTGGCATCTCCTCCTCTCCCTGATGCAGGCAGATATCCTACCAGCCATGCAAGTTGCTCAGAGGCTCAGGTACATGCAGCAGATAGTGCCCCAAACTAGCGCTTATGGCAAAATCAGTTAGAAACAGCCGGGCTGTTTTCAGGGGCTGCTCTCCGAGGCTGGAGCGATGCCTGGGGAGGAGTGGGGTGGGGTGGTGCAGGCCATGAGCCCGTCTCTTCTCTCTTCTGGGAGGATGGGAGAGGAGGAAGGCTGAAATGCAATTCTCGATTTCCAGGAAACTCCTATCTCTAATCTCTGTAATCCATTTTAGAGAGGATTTTGTATTTTTCAAAGGATTTTCAAAATGGATTATGTAGCCTTTTTTATTTTGATTTTCCACCGTGATTGTGACATTCCTGAGAGCGAGCTGCGAGTGCTACAGATAGGATGGAGAGAGAGGCGTTTGTGGACTTGGACCTCAGAGCCCTTTTGTGGTGTTACCTCCTCATTTCACTGCTTGCTCTTCCACTGGATGTGTCTCCAGAGCAATTTGGTTGCTCCCATGTGAGCTGCACGTCCCCATCCCCGCCACCCTCCATGGCTGCATGTACAAGCTGACCTGGGGAGGTGCTGAGTAGGAGCCTGGGACCTATTCCCTCCCTCCCTTGCTCCCTCCTCCTGGGGTAGGGACCATCAGGGTGGTCTCCTGGAGCTCCACTGTGGTCCCAGCTGTGAGCACTGGTTTGATGAGGTCCTAGCTACGGGTCCCCAGACATGACAGGGAGCCTATTGGTCCCCAGGAAAGAGCAAGTGTGATGAGGAGGATCTAGCACAGCCCAAGCACTGAAGCTGCAGTGTCCTGGTGCTGAGCTGGGGTAACACCGGGTTTCCCACTGGAGCTGCCACTGCCATCCAGCTCTAGCTTTCAGCACCATTGTTTCACCGGTGTTTTGGGACCACGGTTTGCTTTTGGTCCGGGAGGGAGGCAGGGAGCAGGAATCGGCCCTGGGTTTGTGTCAGATGTTACACACGCCTGGTAAGCAGCTGGGTTTAATTTGGGTCTTTCTCTGCAGCCATGCAGAAGGCAGTGCAAAGCCAGGTCCTGGTTTCAGACTACAGCGGCTGTTCCCGGGCTCCTTCAAGCACAGGGAACATGGCCTGAAGCTGTTAAAAAGTTCCAGCCTATGAACCCAACCTTTCATTTTCTATATAAAGTGGGAAAGTTGGGTATGGTGATGTTTCCTAGGGCCTCCTGCATTACCCCGTTTTTATAGGCTGAAGTCACTTTAATGTTAATACAGGGCCAAGGGTTTATTTATTTAGTTATTTATTCTAGCAGCTTAATGCAATTAAAAAAGCTGAGCAGTGCTGTAGCCTCTCAGCTCCCTTCCCTTGGCGGCTTTCTCACCTCAACCAGTGCTCTGTGCAAACGTTCCCCTGGCACGGGCATCTCTCCATCCACACCGGTGCAAGAGCACAAAAACTCGGAGAGTTTCTCCAGGAGCAGAGGCAGGCTGAGCAGATGCCTATGTACCACCAGACCTAAGCCTATCCCTGGCACTCCCTGTGGCCTGAGCAGGTATGTCCGTGCCCAACCTAAATTCTTGGGATATGACCTGAAATATCACTCCAGATATTTTCCTTGGCATCATGAGTTGTAGCCTGATGGAGTCTCTATCAGTCTGATCCCTGGGCTGGCACTGCTGCTCAGGCGCTTTCTTTACACGTGTGCTCAAGGAGCAAAACACCAGCTGCCTTTGTTTTTTCTTTTCAATACAAGCATAAGGCAATGATGGATGTCCAGGGATTTTTGTCTGAGCATAGGCACTACACAAAGTCCTGGTCCCTTCTGATTTGAAGAGGCGTGTTCCTGGTTGCTTATTTGGAGCATAAATGCCACAAGTCCCAATTTCCGTGCCCTGGTCCCTCCCTGTTCAAGTCTGGTTTCTGCACACAATGACTCACAAAGGAAGACATCAGATGCTCCTGGGTGCTGTAACACCACCATGAGTTTTATGATCAAGCATTGAGAAATACCCTTCTGCCCTGAGGGTTGCTTTTAGCTGGCATCTGGATGGCAGGACTATTGCTGCTCACCTTAGGACTGTGTCTTGGAGGCTCTTGCTGGTACATGAATGTCCCTAAATGTCCTGAGCTTGGAGAGTTGAAGGCCAGCAGGTAGCAAGCAAGAGCTGCCTGTTCTGGACATATCCAAAGAGCTTTTGGGGGAGCAAAGAGGAAGGGGAAAATTTAAGTTTGATGTGATGATGTTGATTTCGGTCTTTGGGGGAAACATGAAGCATTTAATTTTGCCCTACTATGATGGGGAACGTTCCCTCCCAAAAGCTGTCCATCACAACTGTCCTGAGAAGTTTCAGGTGATAGCAGACTGATCAGAAGAGATCGTTTTCTGGGTTTTAGATCTTGAAGATCTACAAAGAGGCAGAAGGTGACTCCACATCTGGCTGGGCTGAGGAGCATTGCTTGACCCAGTCCTGTATTGCTGCCTTATAAATCAGTTCACTTCTGTTTCCATGTTTTCCTCTTTTTCTTTCTTGACTCCTGCCTTTGTACATGCTTTTGGCTGTCCATGTTTAGCTCCCTATTTTTCAGTTCTTCTCTGTGAAGTTCCTTTAGGTAGCAGCTCTTTTTCTGGACTGTACAGCTGCATATCAGACCGAGGTAAGCTGCTTCGTCATCAAAGTACAAGGACTCCGTCACGTCCAATTAATAATGGTAATAAGACTTGTTAATTTTTAATAGATTACATGAGCATGTTTTGCTAAACACGTTTTTGTGGCTCTGCTCTCCGATATAATTCAGAAACTCTTTCACTTGCTGCCAAAGGGAAAATGATTAATGCCACTGCAGACGCCAGATTCTCTTCAGGGTAAATTTAGAGCACACCAAGAAGCAAAGAGGGATTTAATGAGTACGTTTTCAAAGTAAACATAGGCCCAGGTCATAAATGATAGCCCTTCCTTACACCAGCCTCTGGCCAAGGTGGGGTGGAGGAGTCATTGCTTGAATTGGGGTCATGGTGCAGCCCCTCTGCCCATACCATGTGATGTGTTACATTTTGGGGGGCGTTATGTCCCTTTGCTCCATCAAAAGTTTGAGGACATCCATGAACGAGACTTTTGTGGTAGTGCTGGATGCTGGGGAGCCAGGGTGTGTGTACCAGCTGCCTCACAGAGCTCATGGCTGATTGCCTTGTGCCCTGGGCAGCACCTGGTTGCACACCCGGCGTGGAGCTGAGCTGGAACTTCCTCACCTCTCCACACTGGATAACTTGGTCCCCACAAATCAACCTGGTTGGTGCCCTCCAGATTGCTTCAATTGTGGGAGAACTTCCCCCAAATTGGTGCTGGTTTTGTGGTGGTGCCTGCGGTCTTCGGGTCCCTCGCAAGCATGCACTGCAGGCTGCGGGCCACCAGTGGCATGCCAGCAGCCAGGATGTGTCAAAGAGGTGAGCGGGGGAAAAGTCTTGGTTTGCAAATCGGCAATCCCAATTCCTTGGGTTTCTGCCCAGGAAGTTGTTTTTGCCGCTTGCTGCTGAGCCATGCCAGGCTCCCTCAGCCCCGTCGCCGACGGCAGCTGGATGGTGTTGAGCCGGATTTTTTTCATTTTTTTTTCCCAAATCCATATTGCCAAGAGCCGCACCTCCTAAACTGCTGCGGAGGAGGTAGAAAAGTAGAGGCACAAGACCATGCACATGCTGTGCATCCATCTTGGTGATCCTGCAGCTGTGCCAACGTAAGCATCACGGCCAGCCCTGGCTCGGTGCTTTAATTACATGCCAGCGCGGCCGCACCTACGGCTGGGCTGTTGCAGCTCATTGTGCAAGAAGACAACTGGCAAACCTGTTGGTGCTCCAGGATTTTAATGGTAATAAGCCAGAGGGCAAAACCTCCCTGGTGAGGTGAAACCGTGCTTGGCTGGGTATTTGGAAGAGTTTAGGGTGTTTTGGAGAAGCAGAGGACTGGGGAACCTGGCTGTATCTGCACAGTTGTGGAAGTGTGTGCCATGTAACTTCATGGAGGGGTTCAGGTGTTGTCTTTGTGGAGGCAGAGGTGTGTTTGTAGTATGAGATGTTTGCATGAGAAAACCAGGTAACTGGAGGCTGAGGTGAGCAGAGCTTTTGGTGTTCCAACAGGAAGAGTTTGGGATGAAATTGGACTGTTTTAGATTTCAGGTGCAAACACCTGTGAGAGTGAAGTGGTTGGTGTTGTAGAGATGGAGAGAGTTGGGAGCCAGGGTCAGGCAATCTGGTCTAAGAAATCACAGGCTCTTACACTTCACCTTGTAATGAGTCAACAGCTTGGGCTTGACTCAGACATCTCGCCCTTGAAGAGATCCAGTCTTGCTTAGGAGACAGCCAGAGCCTACTGTATATGTTGGCAGCTTGTTCCCTGCACTGATGAGGCTTGCTGCTTAAAAAAATAATAAATAAAGCAATGCACCCTGGAGATTGTAATTCTCATTGGTGATGGTAGCATGTGCCTTCCTGGACCAGTCCTGAAGGCCATGTAGAGGCAGATGTTCACAACTAACTGCAAGGGCTACAGGAGCTTGCCAAGCTGACCTCTACTGTGTTCTGCTGGACCTATTTTGTGCTAACTGGAAATGCATGATCACGATCCATTCCCTAGTCCCTCACACCACAGACTTTCCATCATCTGCAAACAAGGGCCATCACTACGTCCCTGCAAGCACTTTGGCCCACTTGGCAGCTTCGTTTGGTGAACGCACTGCGTGAGGCATGATGGTTTCACCTGAGCGGGGATCCCCATCGCACCCGTTGCTGCTGCACGGGGCACCAGCAGCGCTATCAGTTGGCATGGCGAAGCGGTTTTCTCGCGCGGCCATCCATCACGACTCTGTTACTGTGTTAGGTCCATCACTGGAGCTATCTGCCGGGGCAGGCTTAGCAGGCGGGCGGCCCAGATGCCTGCCTGCAAGGTGACATTTTCTGGCTCTGGGCTGCGGGCAGCAGCCGAGCCAGCCTGCAGGAGCTGGGCACTGTCCTCTTGGAGGTCATTTGCTAGAGTGGCATTTGCCAGAAGTCCTTTGTTTAAGCCCACGTTGTCCTCTTAGGGGTGAAAAGGGGTGTTTCAGTAGGCAGTGGTGGATTTGGCACGGGAACGCCCGCCGTCATGCTGCCTGCGTGCCAGTACTCATCCTCCTGGCTCCTTCTGCCCCAGCTGCCATGGGACTTACTATACCGACTCAAAACCAGTCTCCTCCCGCTTCAGCCATCCTTTGTAGCCGTCTCCAAAGCTAGCGTGGTTCAGCAAGAAGAGCTTTTTAATGATTCCTGCCCAATAAGCTTGTGCAGTCAGTGCGCCTAATTCTAGTCCTAATCCAGGGAAAAATGCCGCCGCTTTATTTCGCGGATGCGGAAAGTGCACGTTGTAGAGCTGGCGGCAGGTTTTGTCGTCCGCGCTGCGAGACCATTGAAGCTTTTGCCGTCCTGGGAGCAAAGCACAGCAGCTTTGTGTTAGAGGGGCTTTTGTTACAAAAGATGCTTCCGGAGGGACTGGCTTGTGTTCGGCTGGAGACCTTTCACCAGCTGCGTAAGGACTCCGGGAAACGGCACGGCACACTCGGCTTGCATGCAGGGGAAAAAAAAAACAGAGCTAATGATTGACTATTATTTTAAGGGGATTATCTAATCCGCAGCCCAGCGGACAAGAGGGGCCAAAATGAGTGAAGACTGAATATGTAATTAGTTCAGATTGTTGGTAATACCCTCTGGACTCCAGGTGATTATGAACAGAAACAGATTTTTCTAGTTCCTCCCCCCACCCCCAAAAAAAGCCTTTGCGGGCCAAAGGGCCACTTTGTAATGGAAACCGTTGCAAATTAAGGGGGTGACCAGAGCTGGGGCAGTGGCGATGTTTAACGCGGAAGATGGCTGGGGAGCGGGGAGGCAGAGGAGCAGCTTCTCTCGGGTTGCTTTTGCAGCGTAAAGGCAGAGTTTTGGGTGGAGGAGACCAAAATGGCCCACGTGGGAGGTCAGTTTCTGTTACCCCAGCAGCTGTCCTGCAGCTGGCGCCGGGGCTGCTTCTCTCCTGGCAGCCGTGGGAGCAGGAGGTGCAGGGATGCCGTGGTGACCTGGACTAACTGGGGAACCTAACGAAGGCTGGAAAGCGCCATGGAGCCCTCTCAAGAAGGAACTGGTTAGGAACATTTGCTAATTTGTATTCCTGGATTTGAAATATGATGATGATTATTATTATTGTTACAAATTTTTAACATTATTATTGCCTGGACCTGGTTGTCAGCTGCCTCGGGTCTATTAGAGACTAATATTTTTTATTTTCTTCTACTCCGATGTACCAAAGGTCACTAGAAGTTAAGTGAAAAGGATTTGCAAGAGTTACGGATCCATTATTAATACAAAATAAAAAATGTATGGCTAAATCCCTCAAGCCTAAAAATACAACTGGGCACAAATAACCCCAGAGAAAGAAACAATGGGGGAACAGTGAAAACAAACGGCACGCCCAAGCACTAAACTTCTGAAGCAGTTAAACAAGGCTCAGAAAACAGCTCTCAAATCTCTGATGACAAGAGGGTTTCTGTTCCCTTCTCTTTGATTTGGTCAAAGAGGATGAATGAGAGAATTGCCATTCCCATTTGGGTGAAATGCCATGATTTAAAAAATTACCCTTGCTCAAGTTCAGGTGAAATCCCAGAATTTGGAAATTTCCCTTGTAAAAGAGTATGTTCGAAAGGATCATTTTGGTACGCTTTGACTGAGCATTTCCAACAGGGTTCAGCTCCTGCATGGCGAACCGTGTGGGAACTGGCATCTCATAAATTACAACATTGCAGAATGAGACTTTAAATGGGAATGTCACAACCTTTTGTGCTGTTAAGGACCTGCTGAAACACTCTTTTGTTTCAAACCTCTTTTCTAAACTGAGGGCAAGAGTGGTTACTCAGTTCTCGTGGATTTTTTTTTTTTTTTTTTAGTTTTGCTGGGATGTCCAATAAGAGAATGATCTGCCCCAAAACCTCTGCTGATCGGCTGCAGGTCACTGGCCTGGAAGCGTGCAGGTGCCCGATGGTACTGTGAAACCATGGGGTACCTTTTAGGTTTCAGGAGTTTTGGGAGCGTGTGGAACCTCCTTCCAAAACAGCCCAGGGCAGGCCATTATTGACCTGATCGGACATCGCACCAGCTGAGGAGTCTTGAGTAAAACAACCAGCTGTCAAATCATCTGCTGTGATTTTATTAACTCAAAACCCATACACTTACTCTGCAGAAATGAGCTTGGGAAATAAGATGGTGCGGGCAGGCTGCTCCCAAACTGAGCATCCCTGTGCCAGAGGAACTTTTTCTTTCTGTGCTCGGAAAGCAGCACAGGATGGGCAGAGATGACCCCCCGGTGCATCCCTTCCAGGGTGGCCCCTTTTCCTGCTCTGCCCATGAGCGTGCAGCTCCAGAGGACAGCAGCGTATCTGTAGCCTTAATAAGAAAAGCAGGAAAGTTGTGGAGAAGAGGAATCACAGTACCTGTGGGAACCTCCTGGTGAAGCCTGAGTTTACCAGGCAGGTTTTGCTTGCACCTGGCCCTTTGTGTGCGTGGATATCTGCTCCCTTTCAGCCATTCCTGACCCTCTTTGATGGCCTGGGCTGACTCTCTTGTTACGCTAACTTCGTTATGCTTTTGTTTTGCAATGTTTGGATATTTGTGATTAAGAAATACTGCCTGTTTGCCTTGGCAGTGGCGCTCATTGGATTGATGCAGCGTTTTTTAGCTAGACTGTTTATTCAGCCTCTTGGATTCTTTCTCAGGGGTGGGGTGGGATGATCCAAACTCATCAGTATGCTGGTAATCCATGAGGGCTTGTGAAAGGCTTAAGCCAGGGTCTCTTCTGATGGAAACCACGAGCTTCCTCCACTTCCAAAGGCGAGGCTCTGTGGGTGAGACAAACAGGCTTAACGGATTCCTGTCCAGGTGAGAAACCTGGACCCCAGAAGGAGACAGCATCAGCATGAGAAGGGGAGCGAGGAACCCATTGCCTTGAGTCTAGCATGGGTGCACCCACTTTGTCCAGCTGCTTGGCAGGTACAAACACCCCAGGTGGACCTGGCTAATGGCATCTTAAAACACCTTTTGCTTTTTGTTCTTAGCCCTGAGAATTGCTCGTTTCCTGCCTTTCCACATTGTCTATTTGGATTTTTTTATTCCTCCCTGTCCCAGGGAGACAAGGGAGACTGTGACTTACTGCTCAGCAGGTCCTCTGGAGCCAGTGATGGGTTGCTCTAAGCTTTCCACCCGTTAATGTCATGCTTCTCTGTCAGGACTATCAAAACATTAATACCAGACATTTTCTTGGGTTGGAGCTCCCGTGTGCTTCATCTCAACGTCTCCATGTTGCAACACCAGCATGTCCAGAGTGCGTGATCCATTCGCATTCCTCACTCTCCAGCCCTTTGATGAGGTGGACAGGGGATGGGATGGATGTGTTGTAAGTGTTGTAAGGAAAATATTTTGTGCACGCTTACATAAGACTGCAGAAATGCGGAGCAAATCAGGTCCTCCAACCAGGAGGTATTTGGTGAGCGAGGCCTTGTGGTGGCTCTGGGTTTCAGGGGAACTATTTGTGCTTGCCTGGATTTCCTCACTCCTGCACGCATCCTTGTGATGTCTGGGGAGCAGACACGGTTTGCATGGCTAAATACCCACTCGTTGCAGGACTGACAAGACGTTTGCTAAGCTCTTTTGGCCCATGCACCCCTGCCATAATGCCTTTGACTGCACTCAGACCCAGCTGCCCCCAGCTGCCAGCATGGGCTGTCCTGGGGACCCTGGTGCTGGCGGGGTCTGGCTGTGCTGTGCGTTGGGATGCCACCATGCACCGCCTGTTACCAACCACCTCCTTCCTTCTGCTTTCAGAGCTGGCGTATGACCTGGATATGGACGACACCTCTGCAAACAAGCAGCTTCTGAACCAGCAAAGCAAAGACGGTGCCATGGTCCCCAGCAGTGACCCCGGGAGCGCAGCCCCCCGCCCTGGCCCTGCCGCTGCCATCACCCTGATCCTGCTGCTGCTGCTGGGCCACTGGCCGTGAGCGGTGCTGGTGGCATTGCTCGGTGTCTCTCCATGCCTTTTTTAATGAGGAAGACATTTGGAACCTCTTCTGAAATATATGCAACATTTCCAAAAACAGAGCAAATGAACTCGAGGTGGTTTTGTAAAAGAATATGGTATCTTCACACAGAAAAGAAACCCTAACAAAGCATTTGTTCATGGTAAACTACTAAATATGTAACAGTGCTTTTTAAAGATAATCCTGCTTAATATAAGAAGGTTCATATTAAATTGTGTTCCTCGCAGTTTTCGAAGACTGAGGTCTCCCTTGCTGTTAAGTTGAAGACCACATTTCATCTTGAGTTGTTCGAACGTGCATGGGATACAGAACACCTACGATTTATGAAATACACTCAGCAAATATCAGACTCTTGATCCTAGTTGACTTAATACAGATTTTGTCTGTAGTTCAAGCAGTTTTTATACTTACTTCAAGTTTGAGGGTCACCCTAGGAATCTGGCCAGGCACAGAATATGGAGGGCGTGTGAAGACAGGGGAGAGAGAGGTCAGACGTACAGCGGGAGGAAAGATGCAGCAGAAGAGGAGCTGTCAAACACCAGGATTGTTGTGGAGATGTGCTCCCGTGGGCATGAAGCACACTTGCATTGTGGCAAGTTGCAGGTGATTTTGCTGCTTGCAGACAGGTTCTGCGAAGCCCTTCAGGGCAGGTGGCCGGTCCCCACCATCATCCCTGTGGCACATGCCATGCTCTGGTTTTATTCTTCAGAAGTGAAGCACCTCCTTTCCCACGGGAAATCTGCAAACACAGCTCTAGCCAAAGGACCGGCAGCGTGGATGTACACGCCGTGCTTTACAGGGATGAATAACGGGCGTCCAACGCGTTGCGCTGTGAGGGAGGAAACAAAAAGGATTTGCAGGAGCCCGAGGCAGACAAGACTCTTACTCATGTGTTTCTTTGCATGTTATTTTACTTAAGCTATCTCTACAATAAAGATTGGTTGCTCTATAAATGGTGTGCTGGAAGTAGCCTACCATGAGTGCGAGGCAATGCTCTGCCTTGATCCTGGAGTGGGCAGCCTGGAAAGGCCAACAATGCCCGCCTTGGGGGCACCACGGAAAGGCTTGGCTTAGTCTGGTTAAACTGATGGGCTGGGGCCAGGGAGCGTTTGATTTGGTTCCTGGCCAAAAGGGTTACATATTTCTGTTTAAGGTGCTGCCTTTTCTAGGGTGAGTATATCTCCAGTATCTTAAACCTCAGTGTGTGCATGTACGTGTGCACACAGACGGACTTGCGTGCTTTAAATATTTTTGTGCCTCAGTCCTTTTAAAAGTAACTTTATGTTTGAGAGAAAGTAGATAAATCCAAACCATGCAATCAGGCAGTTTGGAGAGTGGAAACTTTGCCCAGTCTAAGCGGTGGGGCTGATCTGGCTGGTCCTAATTCAGAACATTGGGACTTTGTCAAGTGCTTCAGGAGCCGTGGGAGAGGGAGAGCTGGCTGCTCACGCTGCTCCTCTGCCTGAGTTCGTTAACTCCCAATTCACTGCTCCTGATGGAGAGGAGAAGATCCAGGCGTGACCTGTTTCTTAACAGTCGGAGAGTTTTCCACTGGATTTCAGACCCGTCATGTCCTCTCTGCGTTGGGGTGAGTGCTGGTGATGTTTGAGCAGCGCTGCTCCCATACAGTATTCCTGTAAGTGCTGATTTTCACATCCGTGCCAGTGTAACACATATCTGCATGTGTCCATTTGTGTTTGTATTTTACGTGTTCACAAAGCAAACTGCAATCCTTTCCATCTCTCAGGATTGCCACTTGCTGGGGAGCCCTTGGGTCAGAGGGGTCCCGGTGCACAGGGCTGACGTGGGAGTGAGCCATCGGCGTTGCTGCCAGAGGCAGTTCTTCACCCTCCTGCTCCTTTGCTCTCGCGTTGGCCCAGCTCTCCCCATCATCCCTGCCCTCCACACTGTAGCTGGCTGCGCCTGTGAGCCTCTGCTTCACCAAAGGGAATATTTTATTAGCGCCACTTGAATTCCCATTGCTTCTTCTCTTCTGATCATTTCCCTTTCATCTTCCTGTTAGTGCTGGGGGTGGGAGCAGGCTGCTGGGTTTGTTCAGAGGTGATGCGCTGCCGCTGCCTCACCAGGTATCGCTGATACCTGCGCGGGGACTTTCTCTCCTCTAATACTGCATCAGAAATATTCCTTAAGTAAGCATCAGCACGGGATGGTGGCACTGGCTCTTCTGCAGTGCGAGTCCAGCGTGCTCGCCTTCTCTCTCAGGGAGATGGCGTGGGCTGTCCCTTGCTGTGTGTCTTAGAAAGCCTGACGGATTTCCCCACTCTGCATCACCACAGTGTGATGCTGATGCTTCTCAGCAGAAGATCTCTCTGGAGCATGCTGAGCCCGGTTTCCTATTGCACAAGACATGCTGTTTAGCAAAGCTGTGCTTGTTGGAGGCTTTGTTATGATAAGAGATCACAAAAAACAGCCTTTGAGCCCACCACCTGCCACGTTTATAAAATAACTCATTATAACTTGAAAAAAAGCTGTTGAATTTTACTCTGTGGTGGGTTTGTGCGTATGTTCTAATGGGTTTTGCGAAGGATGCTCTGGCTACCAAGGTGGAGTAAAGCTGGCGTTCAGTTTTGGGCAGCGTTTTGTTCCCATGTTGTGAGAAAGAAGGAATAATTGTTCCCTGTTTGTTTCTCCACACCACCTCTGCTTACTGTGACTGGTGTTGCCATGGGATGGGACATCTCCCTCAGGAGATGGGCACTGTCATCTCCCCTGTGCATGTGTACCTGGAGCTCCACACCTTGTCCCCGGGCTCGCAGGTTTAGCACACAGCTGAGATGATTACAATTTCTCTTTATTATATTGTCATTATTATTAAATTAGTAATGAGTATATGTATCATATATACGATAATATATTTGTCTGAGTTGAGGAGGTGTGGAGGCTAAGCTGATGGTAGGTGCTGGGGCAGCATCTTGGCGGTGCTCACAGCACCGTGATAACGCAGCAGTGCTGCGGCAGTGGCCGCATCTGGCCAGCGAGGCGTGTGGCCAGAGTAAATATCTGTCTGGTTTTTTGCCAGCAGGAAAAGCAGCTGAACAGAGGGGTTTATGTCATGGAGGTGCTTCTGGAAAAAAAAAAAAAGAGGGAAAAAACCCCTCTTCTAGGTAATTTCTAGCCCTGCGGTGAAGCCCAAAGCCAGTCCTGAGCTGTTGCTGACTGATCCCCAGGTGTCCCTGTGCAGAGCCCTGGGCTCCTCGCTGCAGTGTGGCTGCCCTCCATCTGCCAGCACCGTGTCCCCATGGTGCCTTACGGGCCCAATGCCTTGTGCCGGTGCCGGCTAAAGGCCCAGTGACCTCAGGGAAGGTTTCCAGGCTCAGGTGGTTGAACCCTTACCCCATGCCAGTTAAACTTCACGCTTCCTGGGTGGTTTTGCAGCTCTCGTTAAACTCTGGTGGCAGCAGCGGGGTGGCCACCACCGTGCGCATCCCATGTGCGGGCAGGAGTGAGCAGCATCATGCTGTATGCGAAGCCACTGCATCTCTGGGTGGGTCCGCAAAAAGCCTTGAAAAGGTGGCGAAGCTCGCACCTCTCCCCGTATCCGAGGGTGGTGGTGAGATGCAAACATGTGCTTAGCATGTGTAATGTACTTCTGCACTAACCATGCGTCAACTTATAATTTAAAACCAAAATATTTGTGTTGGATGGGAAGTCCCAGTTCATTAATCAATTGACTAATAGTTCAGTGCTGGAACGGTATAATCTAACGCACTTAACAGCTGCTAGAAACAGCTGGTGCTTATGGCTCGTACTGTTTTGGGAAGTGAAATCTAGAGTGTCTTGGTTTTGTTTTTCAGGGACTTTTTCAGAATTGCTCGTTCATCTCCAAGAGCAAAGCCCTCAAGCGCTCTGGAGCAGTGACCCAGTGAGGATGTGGGACCGGATTCACTGGGGCTTCCAACCAAAACGAAGTATCGCTTGCACGAGGGGTGCAGAGAGCACCAGCTGTGCCTGCAAAGGTGGCAGCTGCACACCCGTGTGTTCCCACGAGTTGGCATAAGGGGGACACACATAATCCCGTGCTGTCAGGTGTTTTGATTCGCTTTTGAGACAAAACTGGTGTGTGCTGAGCGATGGGTACAGCAAGGGAGATGCCACCAGCCAAGAGGGCAATTCCTGGCTGCTCCCTGGCCTCAGAGGGCACTCGGTTGGGGCACAGGTCAGGGTCCTGGCGGGATGGCATACTGAGGACTGCTGTGAGAGGAGGGGAGGAGGTGACCGCCTTGCACTGCCTCCTGCACTACTTTCTCAGCAGCTGCTGGTCTATTGTGAGACCTTCGCAGCCACACAGGAGGAGCAGGGAGGATGAGCAGGCTGCTGGTGGGGACCAGACGTGGGGTGTTGCTTAAGTCGCCAAAGTAAAATACAGGAAACCACACACAGACCTCAAAATGCTCACAACAAAGCCAGGTGTGCTGCTGAGATGCCTCCTTCCAACCTCAGAACACGTGGCTCGGTGGTGAGACCGGCCATGGCCAAGTCCACTGGATGAGTCCTGCCCTGCAGTCTAACTCGCACACCTAAGCTAAAGCATCTCAGAAATACCATTTTGTTCCCAAACACTTGCATGCCCTGGTGGGAATTTCCCTGACCTTTCCAGCAGCACGGCAGCTTAATGATTGGCAAATGCTGCTCAAGCTTTACCAGATCATGCACCTCGCACCCCAGAAGCAGGTGTCCATTCCCAGAAACCCAGGGGTTTTTCAGTGTGAACTCTGCAGCTGGGCAGCAGCAAAATCACAAATCCTCCTCGTGCATTATCTGTCGCTTTAGCAAGGAGCCAGGTATCGAGGTGTCAGGGGGATGAAATCTGCAGCCGGAGCGGAATGAGGTGAGACTATCATGCTGGAGGATGCTCACTGGTCCTCAGCGTGGGAATTTGGATTTTCTATTAGGGACATGGCGAAACTCTCCATGTGAGGACAAGTGGCGGATTTTGTTCAACTCCAGCTGGCGGCTTGCCGATGGGAGACCTCACTAAGAAGTAAAAGCGGGGGAAAAAACCCCAAACCAACCCACAAACAACCCCCTAAATAAGCTTGTCAAAATGTTACTGAAGGACATTCCCTGGAGATGAGGTAATTAAAATTTTTATATAGGCAGATGAAGCAGCGCTGGCATGTTTATACAGTCAGCGAATTTACTGCCTTCAGAAAAAAACTCCAGAAAAGCAGTCGGTATTAATCAAATATCGTTTATTTTGTGAAACATTGTATCCTTTTGAAAATAAACATCCTTGTGTTGTTTTGCTGAGAGCCTGCGAGGCTCTGAAGTACACATCCATGCCTCTGGGCTGCAGAGCGCGCATCCCACAGCCCTTCCCGATTGGCGACGCCGCTCCCGTGAAAGCTGTGGCGCCCGGCTCCTGGCGCGGCTCCCCACGAACCCCGTGCCAACCCCGCAGCCCAAAACGTTTGGAGAGGAAAAACAAAGTGCTGGCTGCTGTGGGGTTTTTCCTCCTGGGCGCCGTGGGGTGGGGTGGGAGCTGGCACTGGTACCCGGGAACGCGCGGGAAAGGAGAGGCCCTGTTAGGGACTCTTCAGGGTTACTTGGGATGCTCCTCGGTGGCCACAGGGACACAGAGGACTTCTCAAAAGGCTCTAGCACTTTCCTGGTGTTGAACACCAGACTGTTCCACAGCAGAGTCCAGATGTATCTTCAACCCTCCAGTTCGGTGGCTGTCTCCTCCCTCTCAGGAGCCCAGTGGAGACCTCAACAACTGCTTGCAGCGAGCCAACAGGTTTGGGGATCTCTGCCAGCAGTTTTCGTTTGCTTTCGCTGTTCTCTTTGCTGTTACTATTTCAGTGCACCAAGATGCTGCTCATCCAGAAAGGAAATCACTGCTGGATCCGAGCAGCACAGCCGCTCTTCCCATCCAGCTCTCTGCAGGCGAATCGCTAAAGAGAATTCGAAAGCCCTCCTGTAGCAGCCTGCATCCCTTCAGTGTCGTATTATATTACCATCCACCATGTTAGCAAATGGGAAAATAAACACATGCTGGATTGCAAAGCAACAGGCTGTTTAATTACAGATGTTAAGAAGAATGACATTTGTGTACATTCCACCCAGAAGTGGATTAAAGTGGTGACCTTTCCCGTGGTGTGAAACGGGTTTGTTGTGGAGCGCAGGCATCTTGTGTCACTTCATGATCTGCCAGACATTTTGTTGTCCCTGTTGTTTATGGTCGATGTTGGATGATGTCTCTTGAAGCTGAATCTCAGCAGATGACAGCATTTTCTGAGAACTTGTCATCTGGACTCTATCTAGCAAAATTCCTGGTATTGGGTGTATTTGTTCCTATTTGAAGGAAAAACAATGTTTTCTGGATATAAAAAAAAATCAAGGGAGGATGGTGGCATAAATGACTCATGATGTTGAGCTGAAACCTGCAGAAGGGTCCAGGATTTGGCCCAGGGTGCCAGACCTGTGGCGTGAGCCACTACTATTGTCTGTCAACGTGTGTGACAAACATCTCCTGAGTGTGGTAGCCAGCGCAGACACTTCACCGTGATGGTGCCAGAGAGGTGTCGGGGCTGGCTTTGCTGTGCGTGTCCCCCAACCGTGTCAGAGGAGAGGGATGCTATTTTCACCCACCAAGGTACGCTGCTTGTTTCCTTGCAATCCTTCTAGCAGCCCCTTGCTGCAGGTTGGTATTTACTGTGCTGAACACGCAACTAGCCAGTTCTTTGCTGTTCTGCTCCTGCTGAGGATGATGAAGCAGGAGGGCAGGGGAAGAAGAGCTTTCACATCAGTATCACCAGCCTTGGTGGCATGAAATCCCCCGCAAAAGATTTGCTCATCACCTTGCTGCTCATCAGAGCAAGCCCAGGCTGAGCACTGCAACCAGTGGCCCATGGAAGCCCTTACCAGCGTTTCCAGCAGATGCTGGTGGCTCGGAGGGCCAGGCCAGGCAGCACGGAGCAGGGAGATGCTATCTGGCTGAGGAGCAAAGGCGCTAATTAGCCTGGGTAATTGCAGAGGGTCACACTGAGTCTGTGGGTGGATACTGAACTGGTAGTGACTGACTGATGGCAGTGAGGGGGCCAGGGGCTCTTTCCTTCATTGCTGCCCTGTGCTCGCCAGCAGCCAGACTTGCCGTGTTTTGGTGAGCCAGCAACCCAGAGACACCCATGCCTGAGCCTGATGCATTTAGGTGCTAAGGACCAGGGTATGCAGCCGTCCCCGTCTCGCCTGCCTGTGGCACCAGCATGAGGAGCAGGATCTGCTTGGAGTGTCATGTACCAGTTCCTGAGATTATTGCTAGGGACACGATTTGTCTCTGGTGTCACTTAGCAGAGCAGAGCAGCAGTGTGGGACAAGGTGCTGCTGCCTCCTGTTCCCCCGTGAAGGTGCAGGAGGCAGGCAGCCGGCGGGGAGCTGTGGGTGTATGGGGGCTGCATTTCTGTTGTGCAAGCTGGAGCCTGGAAAAATAGAAATCTTTCCTAACCCTGGAAATACAGAAACCTTCCCTTTTCAATCCCTCTCTTGCATATTTTCCTATTGCAAAACACAGAGCCACGTGCCTCCTGGATACAAGACAAGTGCCTTTGGTTGTGTCTCCATCGCAGCAGCGGGAGGATTTCGGTGCTGTCCCAGAGGCCCTTCTGCCCTGCCTGCAGCTGCTGGCCGCGCTGCCCGCCTGCCCAGCTCCCTGGGGCTTGGGCTAAAGGCACTGCTCCAGCCCTGTGCAAGGGAAACCCTCTCCCAGGAGGCTGGTTCACACCTTGCAGCTTGCGGTAAGAGCCACACTGGAGCCTTTCTGGTGTCGCTGTGGTTAGATGTCTGAGAAAAACCCTTGCAGGGGGTGGCAGGGGTGAGTGTCTTTGTGTCAGGGTGAGAGATCTCCTGCTTGCGGTGTCAACAAACTTCCACTTGCCTGTTTGGAAGAGGTGGCTGGGCTGGCACGCTCCATTGCTGGCTGCACCTTACCTTTGCCTCCAGCAGCTCAAGCCCAGCGGTTGCCTGTCTGTAGCTGGCAGCTCTGTAGATTGTCCCCTACCCAGAGCTGCTGCTGCCTTCTGGCCCTGGCGTGGTCAGTGCGGGAATGTATGGAGGGTTGTTCACATGGGGAGGAACCACCGTCTCCCACACATGCTGGGGGCACTGGTGGGGGAGTATGGGACTGTCCTTGCCCTCTCACCACCTTGAGATGCTCCTGCAGAGAGCAAGGGAGATCAAGACCTGGGGTAGGAAATGATGACCCCACTTTTTAAGCCATGGCAGAGGTAACACCTCTTTGAAAGGCATGGGGGAGAGGAAAGCCATGGCTCCAGCCCCTGCTCTGGCCAGTGGTGATGCTGCTGGGGGGCTGGACCTGTCCAGGGGTCTGTAATGGAAGGCTCCTGCAGGAAGGAAAATCTTCATCAGCATAGCAGGGCTTGCCTTCAGAGCCGTGACGCCCAGGCAGAAAGACTGGACAGGGAAATGAGCCGAGCTGTGCATGGTAGCTGCATCCCACAGCTTGGAGACAAATGTTTAGCAGCCGTGTATCTGCTGGTGAAAGAATAAATAGAGACATGGGTCTTGCACCTTTTAAACACTACGTGTCTGTGGGCTGTCAATGTGGGGATGGGATTTGCATGCTGCTTTATTTAGTGTTATATAAGCTGTGCCGTGTTTACGGAAACTGCCCTGCAGACACCAAATGTGCAACCGCAAAGAAAAAAAAAGTTCTAAAAGATAGTTAAAAAAAAAAAGGCAAAAAAAAAAAGGCAGAGAAGTGAGTGGAGGCAACCTCTTTCCACCAGCACCCCAGCTCCAGCTCTGCAGCGATGCTCAAGGGGAAACTATTGCCCATCCTCCTGCTTCCCCTCACGCTGTTGCTGCCTCTTGAGGCTGAAGGATTTCACCGCAAATAATTTATGTCTTTGCCAGGGACAAATGGAGAAGCCCACTGAAATTGGGAACTAACTCGTCCCTCTGTGGGCCACCACTCAAGGGGTGCAGGTGACAGACACGGGGGGAGATGACAGCAGCTGCCACATTTGGCACGAGCTGATGTCCCCAGTTCTGGGGGCAGAGCAGGGGGCGAGGGAGGAGGAGCACACTGGGAGGTTTCGACACAGAGTGCCGGTAGGGTGCAAACATCAAGGGAAGGAGGGGACCCTGGGCTGCTCTGTGTGTGGCTGTCAGATGGCATCAGTGTTACCTCCCTCTGCAGAGACCACAACAGCGGTCACTCACTCCTGGAGAGGAAGACGGCCCTTGTATGTGATGGCACGATCCATAATGATAACAACAACAATTGCTCTGGAGCTCATCCTGCACACTCACTCAACTCCCTGTGCAGTTCCTGTGCTGCCTGTCTGACGCTTTTTTTAACAGCCTTTGAAGAATGGACATTTTAGGCAAGATATAGATCATTTAATTATTTTTAAGGAGACTGATTGATCCCACTGCCTGATGGGCTGCCAGACTCCACCGCTGGCAACTGTCTGGCAGAAGCCCCTCGTCATTTTGACCTTGATCTGCTAATGCAATCTCTAAAGGGGTAGCTTAAGGTCCTCATGCTCCTCTGTCTGTGGACTACAGGATAAGTGGATTCTCAACTGCTGTTGAGACGGCTTTTACCGCCTCTTTCACACAGCCTCACATGGCATTTTGGTCAATGCTCTGCTGTTTGCTCTTGATCTTACCCCTGACAGTGTGGGATGGGTGTGTGGATGGTTTGCAGGGCTGTGGGGAGTGCCTGGCCAGGCTCCGGGCTCCCAGTGAGGGACTCCCTCCTGAACCTCAACCTTGTTCCCGTTATTGCTGTGAAACCCACGGGAGAGCTGACTGCGCAAGCAGGGGCAGCTGTGGCTCTGGCAATAATATTCTTGCTACCCGGGGTGTAAATAAAGGTCAGAGCACGCCATTGCCAGCGTGTGTTTCAGACGGTGCCTGGTGCATGCAGGAGGGATGAGGGGGTGCTTCCTTGGATTGGTGTGGCCAAACCTCCTCTGCCCCTCTGCCCCACCCTCTGCAGGGAGTCTCTGCCACAAGTGCTGCTCGTCCATGGGGAGCATTTGACCAGGGGATTTGTGCAGTTCATGGTGCTTCATCCCAAAGTATGGGATAGCCAAAGTGTTAAATACAAATTAATTTGCTCGGTGTTCCCAAGTGTGATGAGCACTGAGGTGCTCAGCTGCTGTGGAAGGTGCTAATGCTCTACTCCCCAACATTTTTCAGCACTTTCTTTCCCATCAGCTTCCTCCCTTCCATGAGGCCCTGGGCAGGTACGCTCCAACACTGATTTCCCAGCTAATTAAAACCTTCATTTTTATATTTTTTCCACTTGAAAGCACCCTGCTGAGCGAGGCCAGATGCTCTTGCTTTTGAAGCACACTTCTGCGGGGGGCTGAGAACATCCCCCAGCCCCAGTGTTGCTATCACAGAGGGCATTTTTCATGGGGAAATGGCTCATTGCACCAAATAATAGGAGAGTGCTGAGGCAGGAGGGGTGGCACCTCACCTTCAGTAAGCATGTTTTGGGAGTGGGCTGCCTCCAGGCGCCCTTTGTCTCTGGAGCTGCAAGCTGGGCATGCTGCGGAGTGGAGGGCAAGCTTGCGGGGCTGGTAATGGTGAGGAAGGGACAGCGCCAGAGCGAGAGGTGGGACATAGTCGGGAGCTGGCAGCTTGCCTCCAGGGTCCAAGCCTCACCTCCTGACTGCACAACTCATCTCTGGCAAGACACAGGCAGCGGCTGCACCATGTCATGGAGAAGCCCATCCTGCCCTGGGTCCTGCAGGCAACATGTGGCTTAAGTGACTAGAGGACTGTGTGTCTCTGAGACACATGTGCTCTGGAACAGACTACCCATGGGAGCCAGTGTCATTGTAAATGTCACGGTATCGTCATCCCCGCAGCGTACGAGCTGGTGAATGAGGCTCCAAGGCAGCCAGGCCTGCCCTAGAAACCAAATTAAATTTAAAAGAATTTTTAAATTAAAAAATAATTAATTTGGAGTTCCATTCCTGCCATCTGTTTTTGCATGTTTTGGGTGCGAGTTTTCAGTTTCAGTCCCACTGCAGCCATGGGACTTGAAAAAAAAAAAAAAAAAGACCTCTTTAAGGAGCTGAGACAACAGTTTCAAGTGCTGGGCACTTACATCAAGTATTGTGAAACCTAAATCGCAAAAGCTCCGTGCTGCTGAGGGTTACTTTCAGACCTGTTGCAGAAGAGGAGTGAGCACACAGCTACCTGATGCTTTGCTTTCTCAGCCAAAACAAAGATGTTGTGAGTCAGAGTGAAATTTTCCATGGGGAACTTCTGCTTGTTCATTAACACCAAAAACTGCTGAATGTTTTTTTCCCCCTTGTACAAGAGCCTGTGGTGAGCATCTATACCGCAGGCTCCACAGGGGCTGGGTGCTTTGGAGGGGGATGGGATGGTGAGTGGGCTACAAGGAGGAGAGACGGCGGTTTGGCATGCAGGCAGTTTCAGAAGCGAGGCATGAGTGCAGCACAGAGGGGACATCCCTGGACCTGCTGTTTTGGACCAGGGTGAAGCCAAGGAGGGGCAAAGCATGGCTGTAACACCCAGCGGGATGCAGCTCCCCCAGCGAAGGGCTGTGCCGCTGCTGTTCTGCTGTTTTGCATCACTCTCCCAAGTTAGTCGCCAGGGGAAGGGGATGTCGGGCTGTTTCTAGCCCTGTGCTGCTCATCCTGGGGGCGGTGGTCCCAGCCTCTGCACCAGGGGTGCTGAGCACCGCTCCCATGTGAGCTCTTGAAAGTGGAAAGAGGAGGTGAGAAAAGTCCTTCCTTCTCCTCCTTCCTTTTTTTTTTTTTCCCTTTTCACCCCCTTTTTCTTCTCTTTTTTTTCCCCCATCTTGTCCCAGATGTGGCTGGAGGCTGTGGGCTCTCCCAACCCACGGGCTGGATTTCCCGTGGATGGGAGCACGTGGGACGGCCAGCCTTGCCACTCAGCCCTCCGTGCCTCCGTGGCGCAGACGGACGGGGTAGTGGCAGTGGCTGCTCCCGCTGTCCCCATCTCCTGTGGGGCACACTCCCAGCCCCGTGGCGCAGGACCACCCATGCCGTCCGGCACATCAATCAGCCCCGGCTGAATCTCGCCACTGGCCACCTCCCTGACCCCGCTATATCCCTCCTTTCCCTCTGGGATTCAAGTGCAAATGCCTTGGGGCCGTGGGCTGTACAGCCCCCAGCACAGATGGCATCGGCCCTCAAGGTTTGCCCGAGCCCACGCGGGATCTCGCAGGACCGCTGTGTCCCAGCTGATATACAGCGGGAAACTTCCATCTGCAGGGTAAGGAATGGCTGGTTTTATTTTTCTTTTTTTTTTCTCTTCCCTCCTGATCAACTATTGCAATAAAATTACTTCAATTTTCTGCTCCTCCGTTCGCCCCAATCTATGCCCAAACTGCAATATCGGTTAAAAATATCGTCTGTGAAATGAAAAGGCAAATAAACGAGCACATCAAAGCCAGCTGCCCGGGGCCGTTCAGTTGGGAGCAGAACTAGGGTCTAGAACTAGCCCTGGGCCCATTATCTTGCTGATATCTAATGCCACCACTTCAGAGTGTGAGAATGGAGCCTTTTTTTTTCGCAGCCGAGCGTACCGGCCCGCTGGTGTTTGGGAGCACAAAGGCTGCCATCCACCCCAGCTCTCAAGACAGACTGTTGACATGTTGCTCTCAGATTTCATTCCTGAAAATCTGGAACTTTATGCCGAACAAATAACATGATCTTTTTCCTTCATCTGGAAAGGATAAAAACAATTGCTGGCACTTGGAGCAGTTCGCTCTTTCTTCTCCTCCCTCCTTCCTCCCAGCTTTCCTCATAAGCCCTGACTCTCCACCCGCAAGTCACAACTTGCCTATTTTCATTGGAAAACTTTAAACCATGGGGGCGCGAGGGTCGAGAGTGGAGGGGAATGAAACAAGATTAAAAAAAAGGATTGCAAGCAGCACTGATATAACCATGAACGTCTGGCAGCCCATGTGCTGCCCGGGCCCCGCTGGGTGGGGAGAATGGAGCGAAACACAAAGTATTTGCTGTTCGGGGGGGGGGGGGGTGTGTGTGGACACGAGCAATAGCTGCCCATGGCTGAGTCGTGCCCAGCCCCACAGCACATCCCTGCTGTGGGATAGCTGCTGCCCTGCTTCATCCGTCCAGGGGCTGGGACCGTGGGGAGGGTTGCACCCTCCAGAACCCACATTGCACCCTCTGATGGGCATCGCACCGGGATAGGGATGGGAGCTGTGACCATTTCGGACCACGGCAAAGGCTGGTGAGTTCTCCTCAAGCAGTGGGACTTGAGCTGGCACTCACCCTGCACGCTGTTCTCCTGGGCTGCTCCTTCATGGGTTTTGTTTTTGGCATGGCAAGAGGAGCTGCATCAGCCCGTCCAGCCAACCCAGTGAGCTGGAGGGTGAGCGATGTGACTCCTGCCCACAGCAGTCGTCATTTTAAGCAGGTTCTGTTTCCTTTCACCTGTGTAAGTACACACATTTTCCACTCTGTGTTTACAAATTCTTTGGCAATAGCCTTTAAACAGAATTAATAGAGTTCCTAGGTGTAAAAAAAAAAAGGAAAAAAAACCCCTTTATTTTATCCTTATTTATTTTTATTTATCATTATTTTATTAATACTGAAGTCCTGTACTGGGACAAGTCCCGCTCCTGGCTCGTGCTCCCCCTGCTCTCTTCTGACCCATTTTGCTTCCCATGTCCCAGGTGGATATTAAAGGAGTTGGCCACTCTGATCTCCTCCGCTAACGAAATCCTCAAAGGCACTGACACGCATCCCTGCTGTAACAAGGCAGATGTCTACAAACGAAGAGCTTGCTGGACTGATGCCCGGGTAGAGGAGAATGAAAGGCCCTAGATGAAGTGCTGGTGCAGTAATTAGGATCTCTGAAGCTCCCCCTGGCAAGCTCACAGTGATCCTTCCAAGTTCTAGGAAACCAACTTTGACCTCTCTGCTGACCATCACGGTCCAGCTCCAGCCCTGAACAAGCACAGCTTGACCTGGGGCACAGCACCAGTGCTGCCAGTGGAAATCAGCCTCCTGCTCACAGGGAGCAACTGCCATTAATGGTGATGCCTGGCGTCAGACAGGACCAGGATGGTCTTGCCGACAACTGCAGAGCAACGGGATCCCTCTTCCCCTGGCTCTGCTTCACGAGTTTTTAGCTGGCATGAGGGAGTTCAGGTAGTATGCACATATTACTCATTTTTAAGCAGTGCCAGCTGGCTGGGTTATCTGCTTCTCTGAACATGCCTTTCCCCGTCTCGCTCCTTTCCATGGTAGGACATAATTTCCTGCTGCTCCAGACAGCGCCTGGGCTCGTTTCCCTCTGCCCCAGGTCTGCAGGGACCAAGGAGAAGCAGCCACACAGGTGGGGAGCACTGGGGCCATCTCCAGCCGTGCTGGCCGCATGTCCTGAGAGCCCTGGGCTCTGCTGAGAGCAGGGCACCCTTTATCTATGTACAGGAGAATGGAGAAAAAAAATACCCAGCTTGAATCGTAGCCAGGGAGGTCTAGGTTGGCCATTGAAAAATGTTTCTGTGCACTAAGATCCCGAGTCGGTAGCTGGGACAAGTTGTGTAGTCTTGATTGAGGAGGCATTTTGAGAACGGAGCGGGAGAGCAGCTCAAGGTTGATCCTGCCAGCCCAGAGAGGGAGGCAGCAGGTACCCGAAGCTTTTCCAGTCCTACTCTCTGCAGCTCCGGGGTTTTGTGAACCCCCCAGCTGGGTGATGAGCTTCCCTGTTTAACAGGCGAGACTAACCTGAGTGGGCAGGCTAGAGCGTGTGGGCTGGCTGTGCCACTGCTCACAGCACGCACAAACCTTGCTCTGCCCCTGCCCTGCCAGCGCCAACCCTGTGCCAGGCTGGCACCAGCACCGAACCAACTCCTAAATGGGAAAAAAAGGAAAAAAAAAGCAGCCCAGGCAGTGATGGCTGCTGTAAACATAGCCCAGAGTGCCAGAGGAAGGGCTGAGCAAGGGATTACCGCTTGGAAGGGATGGAAATGCAAGAGTGACTTGGGGGCTTGTTTCCTCTGTCATCCCTGAATTATGCTATTCATATTCTCCCCTGCCCTCCAACTGCTGCTCCCCCTCCAGCCACCCCGCCCCGCGCACTCCCGCCCCCCTTCACATCTACGGGAAGATTATGTGAATGTGGATCGAGAATTAAATGTCACGGCTGTAATTCACACTGAGAGACGCATGGGTGAGGCAGGCGCAGGGACCCGTCCTGCCACCCATCCTCCTCGGTGGCAGGCGGATGTACGGCCACCCGGAGCGGGCAGGATGGGGGCACGTCCCTGGGGTTGTTGGGCTGTGTGAAGGGGTGCAGATGAGCCAGCGTGGATCCGGGATGCCAGTCCAGCTGCTGGCATTGGCTTAGTGAGCCACACGGTGGCCCCTGGGGAGACACAGCCCAGGGATCCTCTTCGCACCCCCATGACGGGGGAGTGGGGAGGAGAGGAAGCCGTGGCCAGCTCTGGAACAATGGTGACTGACGTTTGCCTGCCAGGAATCTGTTGGGGAATATTTTTATCCGCTGGGTGTGAGTGTGCTACACGTCAGAGCCATCTGCCACACAGTCATTTTTGGGAGAGCTGGGAAGCGCAGGCATGAAAATCTGTGAAAGTGAGTGCATTCCTGCGCCCTTCAAAGCTGTGTGTCCCCAAGTCTCCTCCCTGCGGTGTCTGGGGCCTGAGCTGGGACAACCTCTTGTCCTGCTGGGTAAGTGACAAGCTCCTGCATTCCCTAAAATGGAGATGGTCTTGAGTTCCGCACAGCAAGCCCCATGCTCTGCAAGCCCATTCGGACACGGGAAGCTGAGTGGCACCCTTGCAGCAGCCTCATTGCACACCCAGCCTGTTCCCCCCGTCCTCTTAGCATCGTTCCATCTTGCTCCAGTGCGCACAGCACCTCACGCCCTGCTGCAGCAGAGCCTGGCCAGCGTCGGCCCTCCTGAAGAAGGCAACAAGGAGCTAACCCACCCCTCACCCCGGAGCCAAGCAGTTACTGCGGGAGGTTTCCATTCACTAGATGGGGTGAAGGAGCCCTAGGATAAAAATAAGCGATAAAAATAAATGGAGACATCAGCCCATCTTGAAACACCAGATCTGCTTGCCCTAAAATATCAGGCCGTTGACATTTGAAACCCAGATTCAGAGCGTCATTTTGCAACTAGCAGAATCCCTGCATCCTTGTGACAGATGCCCTGGATTAAACACCCCCCGAATTTGTGGTATCTGGGGTTTTATCAAAGGAAACTGGTTCCACTTGAGCCTCCTTCGTTCCAGCCTGACTGCTCTGCCGCAGGAGAGCGAATGCGCCTGGTTGGGATTTACAATGAGCCGTCTCCTGCTGATGAGCTGGGAAGACACGCCTGTCCAGTTCCCTTTCAACACTTTCTAACCTCCTTGTGGCCCAGGCTTTCCTGCTGGAGTGTAGGATTTAATCACCCTTAATGATAGGCAGCCCACGGATTGCATTCAGCAATGTTGTCCTAAAGGGCTGCATCTGAAATCTTTATCCAAGTACAACCCCCCAGTAAATTCCCTGACAGACGACTGGAAACACCGCAGGGCTGTGGCAGACCTCTGGCCAGGACCAGAATTAAACCAAACCAAGAGCTTAAGCCCTTGTAGGACCCCAGTGGGATTTTTGGATGTAAGTGGTGCTGCTGCTGGGCTTGGGGTTCCTCTCTGCTGCCAAGATTTGTCGGCGCTAGAGGATTGCCCCGCTCCCGCCAACCCGAAGTTAAAATCAATCCATTGAATCTCACACAGGTGGGAATTACTTCTATTGATTTCTAGTGTAAGCCGGTACCTCACCAGTGTGGGCTCGGTCGATACCAGTAAGATTTATGTGGATTAACCCCAGCCCAATGAAGGGGTTGTGCCAGTCCCTCTAGAGTGGATCCAAAGTGGTTTTAATTAAACCGGCAGAACTTTGTTGTGTGGACGAAGGCTTGGGCAGGAACAGCGTGGCCGGAGGTCAGTGCCGGAGAGGAGAAGCGGCACACCGGAGGAAGGTGAAGAGAAACTGCAGAGGAGCTGGGTCTCCTCTGGTTTCTCCTTCCCTACCCTTCTTCCCTCCGAAAACCTGGCAGGGCTGCAATTTTTCCACTGAATTAGATGACGGAAATTTGAAATGCCAAGTTGTGCAAGGCCTGTGGCAGATGCTGGAAGAGGGTCCGTGCAGACACGGTGTGGGTGATGTCACCTTGTCGCTGTCTCCTGCGCCGGGGCCAGCGATGGCTGTGCCAGCGGGTCCACACCGCAGCCAGCTCTGCCCAGCCCAGGGGTGCCCACGCTGGTGGCGGGGACATGTTGGGGGTCCCTCCAAATAATAGAGGAGACTCGCAGCCCACGTTGTGAGTGGGCAAAGACAAAACGGCTCCTAAAGCCCTGCAGGCAGCGTGGGCTCAGCTTTCTGCCAGGTAGGGGAGATGGAGCATGAGCCCCAGAATCAGGGAAGCATCTCGTGCCACTGTGTCAGCCCTCGGGCTGGAAAAGAACCACTGAGTCCAGGGGCAGAAATACTAATGGGGAGAGGAGAAAGTTTTGGGGGAGGTGGGAAGTCAGAAGTTTTTCACTCTGAAACCCCCCTGAAAGTCTATTTAAACTTAAACCACAAGTTCTCCCCTGTGCTTTTCTCTGTCTTTTTCTCCTGGGAAAGGGAGAGAGGTGGGGAAGAGGAACTGCTTGAGCGGTTTGAGGTGAAGGGTCTGGGGAGGTTCTGCCAGATGTAAGAAAATGGAGAAGGTGAAAAACTCGAAGAAAAATTTCTTTTTGAGACAGACTACTTTTCTGTTCCTTAAAAAAAAAAAAAGAGAGAAAGATTTTTTTTGTGACAAATTTCAGGCAGTCCCATTGTTTTGCTGCAGCCTTTGATTTAACTACTTGATCAAGTATTTGACAAAACCCTCCGTGTTTTTCAGGAGGTTTCTTAAATCCCACCGAGGTATGGGATTATGAGAAACAACAAATGGCAAGCTGTCTCTAACCCCACAGACTTTCTCACTCTCGTTTTCTCTCTCACTTTGGAATAAAAAATGCAGTGCTCCCTGCTGAGTTCTCTTTAAAATTCACATTGTCTCTTCAAATAAAGGCTGGGAGGGTGAGGTAGTGCTTTGAAAACCAGAACTCAGTCATACATTGCAGGGCCAGATCCTAGAGGATTATTCTCTCTCAGGACACTTTATAACTTCATGAGAACTTCTGGCCTGGCTTGTCTCACCAGCTTGGTGCAAGTGGCTCTGGCGGGTGGCAGGGTGACTGAGATCCTGGCACCCCTTTCCATCAGGATGGCTGGATTTGTCTCCGGAGACTTCTTAAACCATCACAAAGCAAACTCCAGCTTTGCCGCTGGGGATGGCGTGGCCCTTTTCCCGTGCAGGCAGGGGATGTTCCCTCCATCCCTGCCGGAGGGGAACCCCTGCTGCAGCAGGAGCCTTGCCATTGTGGCTGGCCCAGTCCGGGCTGTGGCACCGTGGCTTTCCCTTGCTTTTGGTGTAATCCTCCGACTGCAGGAGCCTGCGCTGCCCCTCGGCTGTGGTGAGCTGCCGGCATTGACCCTGGAAGGCTCAGAGCTGACGAGCATCTTGTTCCCATGAGCAGTGCCTGACAGGACAGCGTGGCCGGGCTTCACTGTCGGCATGCTATGTGAATAGAGCGTCTTTTCCTCCTGACCCCCCCCAGCATTTGGCTGACAAAAGCTTGAGAGCAAGAAGGTGAAGCTGGCAACTTCCTTTGCTGTTGCTCCAGTCTGTCCTTCCCTAGCGTGGCAATGAGAGAAATGAAAATAATAAAGGAGCAGACTGAAATGTAAACCGCTGCACATTTCTTTTTTTAAAATGATGCTCTCACCAGGCCGTGACACCGTCACGGGGCAAATGACACTGCTGCGACCCAGCACTGAGCACAGACACACGGACACTGCAGTGTCTGCACCCAGGGACAGGGACTCCCAAGACTTCACCCTTGCCAGAGAGGGAGCAAGGTCTCCTTAAGCAGATGCTTTAAGTGACATTACACGTCCGGCATTCCTGCGGTACTGTTCCTGTGTTTTCCAGTAAACAGAAGCAGGTAGCAATTGTTAGACTTAAGTCCCTGGTTCAAGGGTTAGCAGGGCTTGTTTACATCTGTGCACGTGTTTGTGTGCCGGGCTGGGGTACGAAGGAGGAAGAGTGGCTGGAGCATCTTGACGTCTGTGGTCCTGATGCCTCCGTCCTGCCAAACTCTTGGAAACAGAAGACTGTTGAGAACACCAGCTGGTTTTGATGAGTCTTTCCTGTACATAGTTCAAACCTGTCACAGCGATGTCTAAACTCATCAGCTTAGTGAACCTATTACACCTGGAGCAGAGCTGAACCATCTACAGCTCCAGTTAACGAAGAGCCAGCCCACCCCTTTCCACCCCTACCAGGGAATTTCTCTTTCCTTTGCGGGGCACTCTGGAGCGAGGGATGGATGGAAGCCTGGATGCCAGGCGGGAACTCCCCACTGCCGGCTCCAGGATGCGGCCAGCGCTGCTGGGAGGTGAGGAGCTCGCAGAGCCCAGCCTACCGAGGACACGGCTGCGGACAGAGCCGGGGCGACGGGCCCGCGGCGGGTTCTCCGCGGGAGGCGGGCGCGGGCGCAGCGGGGCGCGCCTTGGGGAGGGGGCGCCCGCTCCGGGCCAGCCTGGCGGCGGCGAAGGAGGGCGGTCACCCCGGGCTCCGCTCCGCTCCGCCTCGCTGGGCGGGCGGATCCCAGCTCCTGATTTTCCCGGGGGCTGCAGAGGCTTGTCCCGGCCCTGCGCGATCCTGCTTGGCTGCCGCCTTCCCCGCCTCCCTCCTCCTCCTCCTCCTCCTCCACCACCACCCCATGTGCTTCCTGCCGGGCCAAGTTTGCAGAGCGCCGCCGCACGCCGGGCCAGCGGAGCAGAGCCGCGGCGGAGCGGGGTGCACGGCAGCGGGCGCGGCTCCTGCGCGGCGCGGCGGGGCAGGCTCGGCGGAGGGCCGGCTCCGGCCTCGGGGCGCTCTCGCCCGGCCCCGGCGGCCCCTGCCCGCCCGCACCATGCCGCGGCGGCGCGGCTGCCTGCCGCCCCTCCTCTGCACTTTAGCTGCCCTCAGCCTGCCGCTGCTGCTGGCCGCCGAGCCCCGCGCCAAAAGTTGCTCCGAAGTGCGGAGGCTCTACGCCGCCAAGGGCTTCAGCCAGAGCGAAGCGCCCAGCTACGAGATCAGCGGTGAGTCGCGATCGTCGCCGCCGCCTTTGTGCGCGCTCGGCCCGGTCCCGGCGGCGCGGAGCGCGGGCTGCGCGCCCGGCTGCCCCCGGCCCGGCTCCCCCCGCAACGCGGGGCATGGCCCGGCGCGGAGCGGGGAGCTCGTTCCTCCGGAGCCGGGCTCGGGGCGCCCGGCCCGGCTCCGTTCGCCTTCGCGCGGCTCGGCGCTTATCCCGTCTCGGCTGGCCGGGGCGCGCGGTAGGACCCTGCGCTGCCGCTCGGAGCCCGGCGCTCTCGGCACCCCCTCCCGTGCCGGGGCGGCGGGCGGCACCGCGCCTGTTGCCGGCTCCGCTCCCCGCCGCTCGGCCGGCGGCTTTTGCGCGGCGGCGGAGCGGGCGCTGCCTGCCCTTGGGCTGCCTTTCCCCCTCGGCGGCGGGCGGCCCCGTCCCGCCCCAGGTGCCGCTGGCCCGGCGGCCTGCTGGCGGAGGCACGGAGAAATGGCTGCTTTTTTTTCCTTTCCTTTTTTTTTTTTTTTCTTTTTCTTTCTTTCCTCCACCTTCGTCCCGAGGTACTTGCGCATCCAGGGGACAGGAGCGCTCGCAGCCGGCAGCCGTAGGAAATGGTAGCTAATATGCTCACACCCAAAACATTTTATTCTTTTTGTTTCATCCTTCATCTCCCTCCCAGGGCCGCTGCTTTTATTTCCCCTTCTGAATGACCTACTGGACCGCATTCTCCGCGGAACAAAGGAAGTGCCTTTTTAGCTGGAATCCTCGGAGACCACCAAGGACTCCAGCTCATGCACTGCAATTTCGCACTACTTTCAACAATAACAAAAATGCATGACTGAATGGCTCAAAAATGTGGAGTGTTAGAGGCATTCATTTCGGTCTCGGACACTGTCACAACACAGACAGACCCCAAGTAAATACCTTCAGACGGCTACGATAGAAGCTGGGGGTAATCTTTACCATTGGTGTGCCCTCCAGATATGCATACATTATCCTTTTCATTGACAGAACTAAAATGATTTCAGTCAGTTGCGCTTTTATATTGTCACACTAATGACATGCGCTTAGCCTACATCTGTTTGAATAAAATTGCAGGCCCGTTTACTTCTCCAAGAAATATTTTAATGAGAAACGTCTGACTGGTTGCAGTTAAAATACTCTCTCCCCTTCGCCCTCCCTGCTTCATAAAGTGGTCTCTAATAAATAGGCTTGGATTTGGTTTGAGTCCAGCTCTCATCGGTGCAGGATCAGGACGCGAGCAGGCTTCCTCGTACGTCTGGTGCTGCGAAGGTTTGACCTAGTCCTTATTTTACGTATTGTTTAAGATCACTGGGTGAGGATGTCGGGGGTAGATCATGCTGACAGGGCTGCCGTTTGAGGCTCTAAAGCTATTGTCGGTTTGACCCTGTGCTTTTGAAATAAGGGGTCAGAGAAATGTGATGAGCAAGGTAAGATTATTTGGCAAAAGAAGAGCTTTCTGCAATGACATGCTGAAAGTATTGGCTTGGTGATGCCACTGTTCAGGGGCGTGGGGAGTTTGCGTCTGGCCTCGCTTGGAAAGCAACAGGTCTTGCAGAGTTACGTTTTAAATGCCATCCTGCTCCGCAGGGTGTTTCGAAGAGGATGGTGGAAGTCTTTAAAGGAGGTGTGCTGTGTACAGCTTTCAAGTGCGGTGTACCTCAGGTGCGGCTGCATTAAAATTAAACCTTGAGTGGGGTGCTACAGCTGCTGCAGTTTCACATTCCCCCTGTGAGTTCATGTGGGTTTGGCGTGTGTGTCGTGTTTAGAGGCTCCAGATCTCCCCTCTTGCTGCTCAGCTGGTGTATGCAGACGGGCAGAAGGTAACCACTCGCCCCGCTGCTGGTGTTTAACTTTCAGAGTGCGTGGTGCTTCACCTGCCGCTGCCTTTGTGGGGTCGGTGCAGGGAACCTGCGTGCTGTGGGCTGGGTGGGAAACGCCACCTGCGATAACACCGGAGGCCAAGGTCTGACACCAGGGTGGAAGGTCTGCGGCGTCTATTGCCAAACCTTTGATTTCAGTTGCTGTTTCGGGCGATAGCGGTGTGTTTTCCCTCGGTTGGGTGAATTGGGAAGTCGGTTACCTGGGAGCCTGGCTAATCGGTGAGAACGAGATAAATGGGTGTGGGAAAGAGCTGTGTGTTTGGGCGAGTGTCCCGTTGGGGTGTTGGTGGAAACTGGTGATTTGGGCTTGGTAACACCTCTCCGCTCACTAAACTGTGGTGGAGAACAGGTTGGAGAAGGTTCAACAGGCTGCGGTGCTGATGGGATAATGTGTGGAACCACGCTTGTTACTGGCGTGAACTGAGGTCTGAAATCCATCAGCTTCTTCTTTAGATTTTTGTACCAGTTTGGTAGATTGTGCTTTATTCTCCCATTCTCTTACAGATTTGCTTTAGATCATGGTGCACAGACAGAAACTTTCTAGCACCTTTCCAAAAAGGTGTCCTGAAAGCTGTGGGAAATCCGTTTCTGCAAGTGCAGTGACTTCTTTACTGTCAAAGCAGGGGTTACGGACCCTGCAAAGTATTGGCCTTGAACGGCTGAAGTGAAGCAGCTGGGGGTGTGGGAAGATGTGCCCCTGCACAGGGCTGTGTGACAGCAAGTGAAACTCATCCTCGCTGGATGGACACAGGAGTCCTTTGGGGTTTAGCAGCATCTCACATGGGCATTTTAGCCACATTTATCTTCTGGAGCAGTAGGTGTGTGCAACTTTTTTTTTCAAGAAAGGGCCCATTCCAGCAATCTTTTTGTCTGTATCATTGCCATTTCAGTCACATTAAATGGCTATTGCTTGTCCATAATTACCTAGGAGTTCAATTTAATATTTGTTTAGACTAGGTTTAGGATGTAATTAGAATGTGCATAAATGGCAGGTTATACCTTGCTGAAGTACATAAGCATTTCTGGAAGAAGCATGCAGCTGATCAGCTCATTGCTTGCTTGATAAGGGGTGTGCAGTGTGTTTATTTGTACTGTGGAACGTACAGAAATGGTTTCTTTTGTCTTAACTTGGTGTTACAGGTGTAAAGACAGACTGCTGCTATAAATCTGCATGGAAGCATTTCGTAAGTCACTGCCCTGCGGTACTCTCTTTTATCTGAGTGGTCTTTAGTAGCCTGTGCACCTAGAGCCCTGTGATGTATACGTTGCAAAGCTCCCGGGAGTGGTGCGATGCCGTCTTGCTGCTGTTGCTGGGGAGATCAGTGCTTGTGTAGAGCTGGTGGAGAAGGTTGGTTTGTGAAACTTGACTCTTGATAGCGTGTAGATAGTAGGTGGTATGTGGAGAGCACCAGCCTGTAACTGGTTTTAAGATTACTTTAAAAGTTGCCTGAGGAAAGGGCACATCTCAGGACGGTCTCAGTCCTACAGCCTGTAGCTGCTCGCTTTGTTCAAATGCTACCCGGAAAGTGTCATTGCTGTCTCTGGGTGATGGAGCCAAACTCCCTGGGAGTGACCGTGCAGGGACAGCTTACCCCGTTGGTCTGGTGCTGGTGTGGCTGCAGAACGAAATGCAGAGCGAGCTGGTGTGGCTGGCATCCGGAGAGCCACAGTAGGTGGCTGTGATTTAAAAACAAAAACCACCAACGTTGCTTTCAGGAGGCTCTTTCTTGCCCTCAGGTGTTAAGTGGATAGAAATTCCTTCCTTTTTCGTGCTAATTGGAAGAAATAGATGTTTCTTTTCCTGGATTGAAAGGGTGGGGGGGGAGAAAAAATCTTGCCTGTTGGTGGAAAGTGCTATCAGTTAACCTGCGAATTTCCTGCAGAAGTTTTCATGGTAACCTGGAGGCAGGCTTGAGTGGAAGATGCCTTGCTGGGGAGCACGGAGCAAGCCTGGAGCCTGCCGTTGCAGGGAGGGAGGCACAAGCAGTAGTCTGTGTTCAGTCTTGGTGAAGATGCTCGATGAAATCTCTGTCTCTATTTAAACTGAATTAATGGAATAGCTACATTTATTTGTTGGGAGCGATGGAGAGCAGGTCTTTCACTGTGACGGAGGAAATCACTTGACCACTGATTTTTGAGGTCATAGGATTTTGCCCAAAGTACCCTGATGCTCTACTGTCGCTCGTCCTTGATGTGTCTGTAGTTGTCAGCCGGATGCTGCTGTATCACCCAGGTGTGCTGTCTTGGTTGATCAGGAAGGCTGCTTTGTTGGCATTGCTGCTTCACATACAAAGTTCAGCACGACTCTTTTTTAGTTTCTCACGTGCTTCTCTTCTGTGCAGCCTCCTCCAGCCGAGAAGCAGTTACTGGATCTCATCCAGGACTCTGACTCGTGCCGTCTGGCACTGCTGAGCCTGTTGCAGTTAGTCTGCACAGGACAGTTCCTCACCATTGGTTTGAAGGTGTGGAGCTACCTGGCCACCAGCTGTTTGCAATGACTCTTGTTCAGTGAAGGCAGTGGTCCTTGGCAGGCAGGCAGGGTGGGTTCTCCTGCCTGGCATGTGTTAATGGAGCAATTGCCTGACCACCCGTGGGTGGGGAAGTGACCATCGGAGAACATCCTTGCGGCAAACACAAGTGCTGGCATGGAAAAGTAAACCAGAGAATCACTTGAAGTATTTTTAGCTGCTTCTAATGTCATTTAGCAGCTGGAAACAGTGGGAGGGGAGAGCTGGCAGCGTGCAAGTCACCCGCAGGCCACCGGCGAGCGCCTCGGCGTCCGTCCGGTGCTGGCAGCTGCGTGGCTCGGCGAACATTGGCAAGAGCCGGCGGCAGCCCCTGGCTGAGTCACGGCTCCAGCCGCCACTCGCCTGGGACTCTGCTTTCTCTCTGTAAATCTGCAGCGCGGGGTTTTGTTCGGCTGCAGCAGCGCGCCGTGTCCTAGCAGCCGGCAGCATGAAGCATGTGGTTAGCAGCAACTGCTTGCAGTGGTCCGGGCTGAGTGGGAGTATCGTTTTCCTTGGCAGACACTTCATAGAAAGTTCTGTTTTTTCTGCCAGAATAAGCAGTCATTACATTCCATACAATTCATAGTCAAATTATTATCTATTGTTAAAATTGCCTTAATTATCAGATGTTTCCTTAGACATGTAGCTGTTTTTTAAGAGGCTGAATGGATGTGTGTACATTGTGCAGGAGGCCTGAGCTGCACTATGTTTTCAGTACTGTTTTGTAGTTTCAGGGAGATTTTCTGTGGCTTTCGTATGTCAACAGACTTTTTATTGTTGCTGAAATGGCAGCAGAGCAAGGCCGACATGGCAGTGAGGCGCTGGGTTTGCCTGTGGTCTCTGCCTCTCCCCTCTGGCACCGTAGTTATCCTTGATACCTGTGGAGCCAAGGAAGTTCAGGCTGAAGCATCCCTGTTGTGTGCAAGCAATAGGTGTGAGATGGGAGAGGGTCCCAGGCAAGCATCTTCTGTCTTGGAGATGTGTAGGTAGCACCTGCCCAGCAGGGCTGGGACCTCTTGTCAGGAGACTGGAAGGGTCCAGGTTATTCGAGGTGGTGATGTCTGTGGTCTTAGCCTGCTCTGTGGTGTTAGCTGTAGCTCTTGCAGACCCCACCGTCCTGGTTAGGTGCAATGAGTTGCCAACCCTGAGAGCATCGTGGAGCCTGTGTGGATGGAGGACTGCCAGTGCTTCTTGAGAGGTGTTGGATGTGTGGCTCTCGCCTCCTGCCCCCTCCACCTGTAGCTGTTCCCCCAGTAAGTGGGGGGGTGCTCACCATGGGACTTATATGGGCTCAGTCTTCACATCTCCCTTCTGCTCTTCTCCCCAAACCACAAGTTTGGGCAGCACCGGCATGGAGCACCAGGATTACTCTCTCTGCTGCAAAATCCTTCACCTCCTCCCAGAAGAGGAGCAACCCTCTGGGGCCCAATTTCTTGCTTTTGTTCTGCTTTTAGGGGGGTCGGGGGGTGGTGGAGGCAAGGAAATTCTTGTTAGCCAAAGAGGTCAGGGTGTGCTTCTCCTTGCCGGCGGCGGCGGGGGCCGAGATCAGGCTGCCAGCCTCGGTCTCGGGGGCAATAACCTCCTCGCATTCCTCACATTCCTCCTGCTTTCTCTTTCTTTGGAGATTATGAAGATAACTTCCTTCTCTCATTGCTAAGCAATGCGAGGGCCAGCAAAACTCTTAAATTTCCCCCTTGCTCCCTAAATTACCTTGTGTGCTCCAGGATGCCCCATAGCAAAGCTCGCCGGTGCCCTGGAAGGGGCAGTTTGTTGCTGTCCGCTGGGGTTTGTGCATCTCGGGAAGAAAGCTGCTGCTTGTATTCAATTTTTTTTAATTGTCAAGCATTTTAATTAAAAGAGAACAACTTTGTTGTAGTGCATTTTACCAGCTTTCTGGTTTGTTAAAGATTTTCCTTAGTGTTCCATGAAGCTATTTGGCTTTTCTAGCAGAGATTTCAGGTTGTTCGTGGGTTTTTTTGCCCGTGCAGCCCCACGCAGGCCGTGGCTGAAGCTTCATGTTCCAGGGGATTTTCTTCTTGTTTACCTCTTTTCTGGCCTGAGAAAGGTGCTCATATAGAAGCAGCATTTTGGGAAGAGGGGAGCTGGTGAGGAGGCGTCGGAGGCTTCGCACGCGTGGGGCTGGTGGCAGCCACGTGGGCTGTCAGCAGGCTTTGCCCCAAGAGGATGTGGCTGTGATGGTTTTCTTAGGACAGCGTTTTCTGCTACAAGTGGCCATGACTGATGCAAGTGTCTTCCCCACCGGTTTGTGTATTGTGGCCTGGCATGTCTCGTGTCCGTGTGGGGTGGGATGGAGAAGGGGTGCTGGTCCCCAAGGGCGGCAGTGTATCACCTCGCCGGCGAAGTGCAGTGCTTGAAGGAACGGAGACGGTGCTTCGAAAGTGTATGTGTGTGTGGGTACCTACCGATGGGATTGGCCTTTGTTAGAGGCTGCCCAGCGTTGATTTTAATGTGAAATTAGGGTTGTAGTGCCTCTTTCCCCATGTAAAACATTGCCTGATTTCTCCTCCCCCACCCTCCACAAAAAGCACTCTTTGAAATACTTGTCTTTTTTTTTGCTCATCTTTGAGTAAAAAAAAATAGCATCTGTTTGTTTCCAGTCTTTCTGCTCAGATTTTCTGTGATTTGTGTGTTCGGTGGGCGATGGACTCGGACCTGTGTGAGTTCCCTGTGAGGGACTCCTCACTTGGTTGGTTTTGGGGTGGGAAAGGTCCATGGTCAGCAGAGACCCTGAGTACAGGATTTTGAAGGAGTATTTCTCTTAACGTTTCCAGCTTAGAAGTTGAGAATTATCTGGATTTTAAACAAATTCAGATGGGAGCAAACAATGATGAAATGTTTAAAATATGTTTCAACATTTTTGTGGAAATAAGAACTGTTCCTATAGAGGCGAGGCTGCAGCTTTTGGGAGGTGGAAATATGCTCCCCTTACACTTTGTCAGTGTTGTTGCTGCGGCTTTTTTTTCTTTTGTCTTTTTTAAAAAAACGCTCGTAGGAAATTGGCTTTGGTACCCGAGGTTCTACAGAACCACAGCATCCAATAGCTGTTCCCTTGCAGGGGTCACACTGAGGTTAGCCGGAGTAATGTGCAGGTGGTTTAACCTCTTGTGGTTTGTAGTGCTATTCTAGAAATTACTGGTGATTTGGGGTGTGTTAGAAACAACTTCACAGGAAAACCCAAAATGTCATGGTGTCTGGTTTTCAGAGAGCTCTGACCGCTTGCCCTGTGAAAACCAGGCACCTCGAGGTACGTCCCTCGGGGGATCGGAAAATGTAGTTAAAGCCTTTATGGCCCGTTGAACTTCCTTTTGCAAGATGCCACAGTAACCCGTGGCGAATTGTTTACCTACGTTGACTTATAACATCCTCCTGTGCTGGATGCTCCGTGTTGGGTCACGTTGCCCTGCGTGGCCGGTCCCCTGGCAGCGGCTCTGGTGGAGGAGCAGCAGTGCCCTGGACCCCCACATCGCCGGGGCTCAGGGGGTTTGCTGGCAGTGGAGGACCAGCTTTAAGAAATTATGAGCTGGGGCTTTAGCTTGGTAGCATTGACAATTTGGTATAAAAAGCTCTGTGTTGCAGGCTGCGATGACAGGGGGTGGTAAATCTCTCTTGGCTGGTGCTACAGGTTCTAATAATGGTGTTTTAAAAAGATTACATGGGTTTTAATACACACTTTTTGCTTCTTTGTACTCTCTTCTTTTTAAAGAGTGGAGCCTGTTTTGATTCAGCGTTCTTGGAACATGAAGATGGAGCCAGGATTTTTACTGGGCTGAAATGCAGTTTTTTGCTTCTCCTACAAACAGGAGGATCTTGTTTGAGTGTCTTTATAGCCAACTGGCTGGCAGAGTCCTCTTTAAAAGGGAGCGGGCTTGTTTGTTTGTTTTAAAGGTAACTTTGTCCCCTGGAAGATTAAAGAGCAAGCAGCTTCTCCCAGCTGCGGTGGGTGCTATTAGACAGAAATTTGTGATAGGGAGAGACTTTGCATGATAGCAATAAGGGGAAAAATGACCTCCTGCACCCTCCCTGGTTTTCCTTGGCCCGTTCCCATGGGAGGACAGGGCATTTATGTGATCAAAGAAACCAGCACAATTATAAGCCTGATGGAAAATAATTCCCTTGCCAGGTATGCGTGGGCACCTGGGCAGGCTTTACCTTTGCTCTGAGTAGTGCAGGGTGGGTTTTATTTGCCCACCTGCTAACCTTTGGGTTTCCAAAGCACGGTGGCTGGCAGTTTTGGGGGAGCACAGGGTGCTCGCTGTCCTGGGGTGTGAGGCACCAGCCGCAGTGCCCCCCTGCCAGGGCAGAGGCACTGGGGGCAAGCAGCTGGCAGAAACCCAGCATGCAGATCAGAGGTCAGAGCAGTGCCACTGGTTTGGTTTGGACTGGAGGAAAACAAACAGGCTTCCTCCTGAGTTTTGGCTTGGTTCAGAGATGGAGCTGAGGGTGCCATAGGACCATATGCTTTTCTTCTTGGTGGGAGGAAAAACGACTTTAATAGAGTCTGCTAATGATTCAGGGCTGTTTACATAATAATTGTGGTTCGCTCTCATTAGCTCTCATAATGAGATTGCTTTCTTCTAGTTCAATCACTTGCTGGTTTGGTTTTACATGCTTCTGCCTCCCCGCTCCCCAAGCTCGGCAGTGGGCTTGTGCTGGGGTGAGGAGGGAGCGTGAGGGCTTTAAGCCTGGCCTGACCTCCCTTCCCCGGCTCCAGGCATGGAAGAAAGCTCACAACATATCATCGAAATGGAGAGGAGGTGAAGGGGGCTTGTATTGCTGGGACAACTTCTGAAAGACCTGGATGGCAGTTTGGAGCATCATAGTGGTTTGGAGCATCATAGCATCTTAGTGGAGTTGGACTTAAATCCATTTTGGGTCATTTCTCAGTACTGTGCTCATCTTCATACTAAAAACCTCTTGATTTTAGCAATTTGCAAGGAAGGGAATCCACTGACCTGCTTCCACCGGAGGAAGAAGCCAGGTCCTTCTGCCTCTGAGGACCACCGTATCAGGTGCGCTAATCTGTGATGGTCAATGTACGTTGTGGATATTGTTTGTGTATACAAAGCTACTGGATTAAACGCTGCAGCCTGACCTTGATATAGTGCTTGTTTGATTCCCGTGTCTGAGTAATTGTGAACGGTGGCATTGCTGTACGACAGGCTGCCAGCGCCTGCCTGCTGCAGCATCCTGCCATCTGAGCAGCGGTGCCAAGAAACTGCCAGGCTGAGCTCTTATTAAATAAGTAATGTCTCTGCGAGGAGAGCACAATAGCATGAGCGCTACCTTTTGAAAAGGTAAGATTGGGTGGTGTTTTGTTGTTTGGGGTTTTTTGGTTTTCTTTTTAGCTTAATAGCAGGAGTGTTGCCATTTCAGAGCAGCTCTGGTGGTGGAGCCGAATACGAGCAGGCAAGACATGGCTGACAGAGCTGACCCTGTGGGCGCAGCGCTGCTCCGGAGCAGCACGAGTCCCCATGGGGCAGTGAGTGCTCACCTGGCGGGTGCTGTTGGGAGGGTGGGGTGTTTGCATGGTTTTGCAGATGTCACCTGCTGTCCTAGCGGTGGCACATCCTTTCCCCTTTGGTTGCAAGCGACTATTTCTCTAGAAATACACCCCAAACGAATTGCTGGCAGTAAGGGCTTGGCTGCTGGAGGGAGGGTCCAGGCAGAGGATGAGTTGACTTTCTTCTCCTTTGTGAAACAAAACTCTTTTTTGAGGGACTTGGGGAAGGTGGCAATGCTCTCAGCCAGTGATTTCTGCTAATTAACGTGAGTTAATTGGGGCTGGTTGGAGAGCCGCGGCTTGGTGGGTAGAGGCAGCTCAAGGGGCTGGGGTGCAGGGCTGTTTCTGCCCTGTTAAATCCAGCCTGCCAAAGGGACGTGGAGATCCCGGTCCAAAGGTCCTGCAGAGCAAAACTCCGCAAAACTCAGCTCTCTGCTTTATTAAAGGCTCCTTTATACCGTTTTTTTGCCATAACCCCTGTAAGAACAGCCAGCCTTTTCAGCAGCCTGAATCCTCCCTTACCGGGAAGGCTTCTGCGCGGGGAGCAGCCTGGCTGGCACGGTGCTGCACTGAAAACACCGTCTGTGCGTGGGCAAAGATGCCAGGTGAGCCCGGTCCTCCCGGCCAGCCTTTGCCAGCCGTGCCAAAACCAGGAATGGGTCCACTCTCCAGCCAGCCAGCTCAGTAGGATACTGAAAAATAGTTCTGGCGAGTAGGGGTTAATTTCTAGGTATCAAAATATGCACAAAAGGTTAAACAAGACTTCCTCCATGTCAATGAATTATAGCTTTAAAATATTTGCATTCTTTCCTGAAAGATTTAGGAATAATTATATAGCACTCAGGGGCAAGGCATTGCCAGATAAACTTAACAACTCTATAATTTGTACTCAAGGCAGGGTTTCCTGTAAATGATAGCTTTGTTTAATTTTACAATACTGCTTCCAAATGTTTGCCGGGTATGAATTGCTGGCTAAACTGGACTTGTGAATCTGAAAGAGTATTTATTTGTTTGTTATTGCAGGCAATAAAAGCTGCTGCATTAGGCTAAAACTTGGCGTTTCCTTCACAACTTCTAGGCATCCTTCCCCAGGCAGGCTTGATGGGGTGGGCAGCCGATATAGGGTGCGAGCAGCTTCCCAACTTCTCCGTACAAAATCCCTAAGGTGCTCTAGGATCTTCTCCTGCTCTGCCTTTCTTTTTCTGGGGTTGGGAAAGGAACGCTGCAGTCGCAACACACATACTTTATTTCCATTACTCAAAGCTGGAGTCATGCATAGTTACAGCCAAAGACACTTCAGCAGCTCTGGGGATAACAAGATAGCTGACAGACTGGAATGCAGATTTATCAGGGGTAAAAACTGGCAAAATTCCTTATTTCTGATTCTCCTTTTTAAATAGGCCCTTCATGCTCCTGCTGCATGAGCCCACTGTAAGTTTTAACCCCTTGTGTTCTCCCAGCTGGGTCTGGGGATGTGTGCTGTGGCCACCCGTTTGTCTTCTGGGATTAAATTGCTGAGTCCTGCTTGGTTTCTAGGTGCAGTTTTTAAACTGTGAAGCTCTTCCAGAAGTGTTGTCAATGGGTTTTTATTTTAAAGTGCAGGCTTTTGCACCAGATGTGTGTCTGAGTGACCACAGAAAGTAAATTTTACTGTATGTTGCCTTTGGACTGGCAGTTTGGGAGACTACCAGGCAGTTAACGTAGGAGGATTGTGCCATAAAATCTGCTTCTGTAGGATTTGATTCATATTAATTTCTTTCAGAGCAAATCTATTTATTGGCTTCGGTTACATTTTGATGTAGAGCTACTTTTCCTGTGCCTCTGTTAAGACCTGGAAATATTTATATTGCTGTGAGAAATAGGTCGTCTTTAGCTCTGTGGCTTTTCAGTAATATATATATAAAAATATTCTGAGATGTTAAGCAATTTATTTTTGGGGAAACAAGTTATGTCAGAAGAAGCACACTTGGAAGTTAAATAGATTAAGTGAGATCTCTCAATTACAGGAGCTAGGTTCAGACAACAAGTCAAGCTGTTTAAGGAAAGAGTTTCAAGTTAAAATTTAACCTTTCCCAAATCTTCTGTGAGCAGCTCGTGGTGCAGCTCGTGGTGTCAGCCCAGCGCGGGAGCCCAGGGAGAGGGCTCTGACGTGGCTGTCTGCAGGGTGGGTGGATCTGGAGCTGGTGGTTGTGCCTGTGGTTGTGCGTCTCGACTGGCGGAGAATGAAGAGAATTTCACTTTTTATTGGAAAAGGAAAGGATTGCTCAAGGATTGCAAAACACTTTGTTTTGGAAAAAATGTCATTGTTTAAAAATAACACGAGAGCAGGAGGGGGGGCCCCGTCCCTAAGCCTGCCACAGTCTCAAATGTTCTTCTTACCTGGGGGCTCAGGTGAAGCTTCCAGGCTTCAGTATTAGCTTGGACTTTCATCCCCTGGTGTCCAGGCTGGAAGGCTACATTTCTCTCATCCCTGCCTCTCCCTTTGGTGATGAAAGATAAGAAACTTTGCTTTTTTTTCCTTTTGTTTTTTTTAAGAGGGAATAGAGTTTAAAAAAAAAAAAGTCTGGAGCGGTAGGCAGAAACACTGATGTCTGGGTGCACTGGAAGCACCTGAAACCTGGTTGTAGTCAGCATTTGGGTTCTCATGGGAGAGTTGCCGGGTCCTGATTTTCTGCCCTCTGTGTGCTTTCTGCCCTGTCCCTGCATATATCTCCTTGGCCGAGCTCCAGGCATGTTGATGTGAACCTGCGAGGCCCCTCACTGCTTTGCTGTGGGTGCTCGTGTAGGTGCTTCTTGGCCTCTTTTATCCTGGTACATCCGCAGGATGGGTTCATCCCCACAGTGGCAAGCTGCTCTGGTCGCAGCCCAGTCATCCACTGGAAACAGCCAGCCCAGGTGGGAATGCCGCTGATGGCAGCCCTGCTAGCATCGCTCCGTGTCGCCTACGGGTTACTGAATGCCTCCCTGCTGTGGGGACTGCCCATCTCTCCTCCCGGCTTTTTTTAGCCCCAAACTTTATAATATAGAGTGTTTTTGCTGATGGAGGGTGCTGGGACAGCACAACAGTGGCTGCGAGGATGGGGTGGGAGCCCCTCTCCCTGCTTGGGGAGGACTAACACAACCGGTAAATGCATCCCATTCTCCAGTCAGCCATCCCTTCCCTGGGGCTTGCGGCACAGCAGAGGCTGTTGACCTTCCTGCTGGTGGATTTTGGATGGTACAGCCTGGGAGGTGGATGGCAAAGGTCCTGTTTGCACTCGCTCCTCCCCTAGGCTGCTTAGGGTCGTGCTTAAAAAGACAAAATAAACCCCTTTGATGCCTGCCAGCAAAAGCCTCGATGCGATGGTGCCCTGGTGCAGTAGGATGCTTTCAGCCAGACATGTTGTTTTTCAATCCCACAATACCTGTTTGCACAAGCCCAGCTGCTGTGCACGAGCGGGGATCAAAATCTGGGAGCCTAAGCCCTGGGTACCACAGAGACTGTCCGCCTGTGGACCCAAACGTGCTTCTTCCAAAATGCCTGAGAAAATGTGACCCTGTGCTGGCTAGAGGAGAGGAGACCTTCCTGGGTGGGTGCAGGGCCTCTTGTTGGCTGCAGGGTAGGTTCAAGTTGGGGAAGCGTTTCTGCAAAAGCAGGGATAGGGCCTGGGGGGCTTGGCTAGCATGGGCAGCATGAGCCATCCAGTGTGTGGGATGGGCAAAGCCACCTCAGATGTGGGGAAGGAGAGGTGCCGCGTTCCCCCATCCAGAGCAGCACCGAGGAGGCAAGTGCCGGCATGGTGAAACGTGGTTGGAAGGAGGGTCAGGAAACCAAAAAGATGGTCTCGTCTTAAAAGGCTGAAGTGGCCCCTTGGGCCCCCCTGCGCTCCCTCTGGGTCGTTGTCCTCTGCAGCCACGTCCTTCATCTGGAATGGTGCTGTCCTTCCTGGGAGGATTTCGCTCAAACAAACTTGGTGGTGCAGAAGCTGGCGTGCAAATTGCTGAAAAGGTGTTGAGATTTATCTATGCTAATGTGAGGAGGAAGAGGAGGAGAGCCCATGTGAACCAGCCAGCAGATAAGGCTGGTGTTCACAGCTGTGTCCAGGAGAGCGGGGCTGGATAGGGTGTCTTGGAGAGGGGGAGAAGGAGGAATTCTTAATTTTGTGATATCCTTATCTTAATCCTTTCTCCCCTCTCTCCCACCCCTCTCCTCGCCTCTTCCAGGGTACATTAACTACTCAGCCTTGCCTTTTCCACAAAGACTGGCAGGCTGCTAGTTCCAGACCTGGGGAATACATTGGGAGTCTGTTCCAGCAGCAGGATGGGTTTTCAGATGTAGGTTGCATTATGCTGGCTGAGCACAGTGCGCTGCTTGTGTGAGCTGGGTGGCTTCTGTAACAGATGCCCGGGCCGTTAAAAAAGGAACGCTTGGTGGGAGTAGCAGGCAAGGGCTTAAAAGCACATTTTTCAGGTAAAAATCTTACTTGCAGACTCAGCTGTAGTCTTAGCTCTGAGGTGGTTTGTCTAAAGCTGAAACGTGTGTTGTGCAGAGGATGGTTCACACCATCACTGGTGCCGGGGGCTGTGCTCCCATCTCAGTGTTGCTGTTCCCAATAAATGCCCCCGGGTGAGGAGGCAGCGACCCTGGCATTAGGCTCTGCCATGGTGGCATCTCCCCAGCAGATGTCCTGCCTGCTGCACCCGGGGTAAGGCAGAGCTGGGATTGGGGGCTCTCACCTCTCTGGGGCCTGGGAAAGATCTGCTCCCCCTTTCTTCATGGGGGCTAAACCTGTGGCTGGAGGGAGGATTTCCACTGGCAGTTTCTCTCTTCCCTCACTGGCTCTTAGCTGTGCATGGTAGCCCGATTTTCAAAGGTCTTGGGCGAGTTGCACCGTGGGATTTTTGGTGCTGGACCTCCCCTCTCTCCTGTTGTGCCGCTTACATGCCTTTCTCCGTGCGATGCTTCAGGTTTAGCCGTGTGTGTTTTTTGGAAGTTTGTTTTATTTACATGGACGGTTCTCAAAGTTCAGCTGAAAAGCAGCTTTTCTTCCCGGGAAGAGCCAGGAACCACTAGTGTGTGATCTTTGTGTATAAAGTTGCCTTTCTCTGCTTATAAACAGTGGCCCTGGGATGGATGTGTGGTGGACCTGTTTAGATTTAAATCTGACCCACCTCCGTGTTTTCAGTGCTGCATCCCCTTTGAGCAACGTGTTCATTCCTGCCTTTTGCAGTAACACATAGTGTGAGGTTTTTAACCTTTAAAATTGGAAAGTCTCGTCAGATTGTGGTATCCTGCTTCAGACAGCAGTTTATGGGGGTTTTTTAGTTTTTTTTTTTTTCTCACACAATATCATATCACAGATTGCTCATTAGTTTTCTGCACAGCCTCTCGTCTGATGTCCTGGCAAGTCAGGCAGGACCTGATAGCCACAGAGAGCCCATCGGTGTATCCCGATAGCCTCTGGTAGCTCTGACTGTGGGAGGGAGTGAGCTGCGAAGCACACGTGCATGCCTTGGTCCTCCAGCGGCAGTGGAAGAGTTGCTGTGAGATCGAGCTCTGGTGGCTGTCCCTCCCACAACCCTTCATCTGGGCTTGTTTCCCCAACCCTGGTTCGCATCAGATTGATGCGAGCTAATTATTTCTGAAACCCTTTTAATTGGTGCCTCTTTCTGGTCTAGCTGAAATTGGGAAATTGTTTCTACAGTCATGAGCAGAGGGAAGACATAGGGCAGAGCAGCATCACCCATGGCCTTCCTTCCCAGGAAGGCAGGCTGGAGCGAGGGGTTGCAGCATTGCTGGGGTCACTGATGAAGGAAGAAAAGCCTTTGTGTGCTTTTATGGGCAAGGATAAAGAATGCAGCGTGCATCAAACTTGCTGCTGTACTGGGTGTTCGTAGTGTGCAGCTATGTAGTGAGATGTAGTGTGGGTTCCTGCAGATAAACTCAAAGTTGAGTTGTGGCTGCAACGCTCTGGAGCAGCATCTCTGGGTCAATGGCAGTAGTTTCTCCAGACTCCTATTCTGGAAAGCTGCCCTGCTATGGGAAGTTCCTGGCTGAAACATAGGGCCCAAAACTGGAACTAGCTGTCCACCTGGCTTGCTGTGGAAAGGGCTTTGCCTGTGTCCAGGCTGAGAGCGTCATCCTGCGCTGAGCTAAACTGGGGGAACAACCAGGCAGCTGCAAGTGTGGAGCAGCAGGAGTGCTCTGCCTTCCCTTTGGTGGCAAAACGGTCTCCGTGTTGCAATGAAAATGTCTTGTGGAAAACTTTCCATTTATAACTGAAGTCTCATTTATGTCTGCCCAAGACCTGCTCTTGGACTGAATGAGCAAGTGAGACTCTTTGGTCCTTGAGGGGGGTGGGAGAATAACTGGTCCACCAACTTGCAGCCCACCTGCCCTCAGGGAGCTGGTGTTTGGGAGCCAGTAGGGGTTTGTGGCAGAGGAGATGGATGGTTTGTTCATCAGGAGTGGCGTTAGGGCTGAGCAGGGCAGTGGATAGAGTAGCGCTCTCAAACTGTCTTAGTTTGTGAGCCCTCTAAAAATTAATTTCCAGGGGGACCACAGCCTCCTATTTTGCAGGCTTCAGACTACTGCCTATTTGTGTGCTTCCACAGACCCCTCCAGTCACCCCCAGACCACAGACCATAAGCTGAATATGAAATGCTTAGTAAGAGCCAAACTGTCTTGCAAAAATGTGTGGATACAAAAGATTTTCATGTGCATTTTGCGTCTCTTTTTCTGGAGTCTCTTAACCCGCTCTAAATTCTTAAGTTATCTGCATGTTACTCTACTTGGCGAGCTCTGCAGGCAGGGGAAGGGCTTATTAATGTGGATTCTTCCATAGATAAGTGTGTCTGTGAAGTACTATTGATACATGGAAATATCGGTGGATGCGTGGAGAAGAATCAGCTGCTTTGTGATAGCTGTGTGCCAGTTCCTTCATTAGAATATCTTTACAAAATCCAGTTGTAGCAAAGCGTGTTGTAAAAAGGGGATGCGTACTTCTGTGGCTTAAAAAGAAGGAAAATCAAACCAAAACCACACCCACCCCTCCTTAGTAAAAGTTTTGCGCACATCGGAAACAAAGGCATCAGCACTTGCTTGTCAGAGCTAATAAGGTTTGCTTGGATCTTAATTTTTCTGCTTGATTTCACAAAGTAATTGAAACTTCCTTTTTGCTGCAAGCTCTTTTTTTTTTTTTTCTCTCTCTTTTTTTAATATTCTTAAAGGAACGTCTTTTGGTCAGTGAGTCGATGGAATTTTGCTCAGAAGGCAGGCGCAGTTCGAGTGCACGGAACGACTGGTCAGTCAAAGCTTATAGGACAAATTACTTGTCTGCAAGTCATTCCTCCAAGTTGAAAACCACCTAGACGAAACAAACCTTGAACTAGAGTTTTATAGGAGCTTTTGAGCATGTAAGTGAAGCTTTTGTAATCACAGCGATCTGATAAAGCCTTAAAAACCGGGGTTCCCATAAAGCAAGTAGTCGTTCTACTTGAGGTGACAAAACGCACATCTGGTAAACTTTGCTTGCTACCTCCTGATGACCTGTGAAACAGCAAGTAGTCCCCTCTCCAGAGGAGAGGACGCCAAACTGCTGGTGCCATACCCTTGCTCTGCAGGACACACACCCCAGCACCCCCACCAAAAAAAGTTCATTTGAGAGCAAACCCAGCGGCTTTTGAAGAAGGAACATCCTCTATCTGACATTTGCAATTGCATGACTATGGTGTCTTGCTGCCCACCTCCCTGCTGGCACCACGCAGGGAGTTTTAGAGGTTGGGATGAGGAGGGGCCCGGGTAATTGAAAGCAAACAAACAGCGAAGACAAAAAAAGAAACATAAAACAGCAAACCCAAAGCCACAAATAGAAAACAGACTTTCCAGATTGATTAGTTCAAATTTGTTTATTTGAAGTCCCAAAAGTTCGCATGGTCTCTCTTTTGGGGTGTCTCTCAAATTTGGCAATATGTTAACCATGTGTTTTTTGGATCAGCTTTTCTCAAGAAAGACCTTGCGTTTTGGGGTTTTGGTCTTGCCTTAAACTTTAAATTGGAAGGTGGGTGGCAGGCTTCCAAGACTCATTTGTAGCCTTGACATGCAGGTGATGCTCTTGAGAGCTTTATGCTCTGTAAAATTTCTGTTATGTGGAGGATTTTCCTGGGTCATGTTAAAAAGTACTGAGTGTCAAGACGTGCTGCTGATCACTGTTTTTCCATATCGCTGCTGGAAATGTGTTTGGGAATACTGATGCACTCACTGGCTTTGGGAATCAGTGGAGACCTGATAAAATCTGGTTTTAGTTTTGGTTTTCAGGGGGTTTTGGGCTGGAAGGTGCTTCCTACCTTCAGGAACAGATCAGTAGTGCAGCTGTACATTTTATTTATTTTTTTTAACAGATTTGGCTTTAACACCCCCAAGCCCCCAGACAGAGGAATTAATGGCCAACAGTTAATAGGCTGTGGCTGTAATGAGTCAGGTCTAAATGCCTTGGTTGTGCCTGAGGTTTCTAAGCTGAATCCTTTGCATAATATTAGTATGGCAAGAATGTCTCCTAAGGACAAGCAGTAACTTCCCAGCTCTTTTGCTGTGCCTCTCCAGGCAGGAGTAAGAACATTATGGGTTGCGCTGATACCATCTTATGCCTTGGTGCTATCAAAGTGGGTGGAAGCTCCCTGCCGCTCTGGCAGCCCGGCTCTGATGTTTTTTCACATCCAGGCACGTTGTTTATCTTTAACCAAGGCTTGGATAAACTTCCAAAAGAAATGAATGTAGTAGTCCAACTCAGTCTGCTCTGGCGGAGGTTTTCTGAAGTGACTCAAACGTTATAAATATGAAAGTAGCTAGACTTCAAACACTGCTTTTGGACCACGTTTTCATAGTTGCCTCCTAAAGCAGCAAAGGGCAACCTTTCCTTGAGGAAAATACAATTTTTTTTTTTCTATTTAACCTTACCCCCTCCCTCTTTCTCTTTTCATCTGTGCCCTTCGTTCATGTCTGCTTTCTGATTAAGAACTAATCAGTGAAGATAGATTAGTTCAGGAACGTTGTAGCCCTTGGGACCTGTGTGGCTCTGGCGGGTCAGGAGCTGGGAGGCACCGTGGGGTCACCGTCATCACCGCCGCTGCCGAGGCTGGCTGAGCCGCGCTCGAGTGCACGGAGGAATGCGGTAACAGGATTTAAAGGAAACGTACAGAACTAACGAGGATTAAGGCTAATTGTTCTATGAGGGACCGCAGGATGTGGCCAGGCGGGGAGCGACCCTGTTCTGCGAGGGGAAGGTCCAGTCGTCGGGGTCTCTTTGCAGGGGACTTGGGCAGGTTTGCTTGGCTTAGGTGCTGTATGGCAAATGGAAAATAGTGGATTGGAAAGGGAAAAAAAAAAAAAAAAAAAAAGTCGAGTTCTTCCTTAAACGCTTCAAGGCTGTTGGAGCAAATATTTCTGTAGTTGGTGGGAAACTTCCTACAAATGAATGATTCTCGCCATGCCTGGGCTCTGTTTTTGCTGGCGCTGCACAACTGTCGCTTTGTGCAGGGAGCTGACGTCCCCCAGTTGCTGAAGGCTCGTCCTCGGGCTCAGCTAAGGCTGGTAGGAGGCCTCTTCAGGCTGAAGGACTTTGCATGCCAGCGAGTTTGTTTTGAGAAACAGCATGATGCTGTCGGAGGTGTTTTGGGGACCTTTTCTCCCTTGTAGGCCAGGCTGGTTACTCGGGCCTTGCAGAAGGGCCATGGGTATCCCTCAGCTTGAATAAGGGGGGATTTGGGAAGCGAAAACCCTGAGGGTTGGTCCTCAGAGCGCCGGAGTGGTGTGAAATGGTGTGGCTGGAGCCGACCATCCATCAAGCAGGACCTGAGGGAGCTCGGCGGCCAGACCAAAAGAGTTAATCACATTGTCTCTGTGTGCTCGCGGGCAGACTGCTCCCTGCCTGGAAGAGAGTGAAGTTTGCAAGTGGCCCAGCTGGAGGATGGAGGGATGATGCCCTTTGGTGCCGGGGTACCAGCAGGACCCTCTGGGCTGGCAGCGTGCTGGCAAGGGCAGGTGGGACATGGGCTTGGCTCCAGGTGGTGATGTTGCACTACCAGGTCAAAACTGATCTCTTCCAAACGGGGCCTGAAAAGAACATTGCGCCTGGCTACTGTCATCTAAATGCTGTTGTCGGACACCTACCAGCCTGCTTATTGCCTCGTTATTTGCCTCAGTGGTGAGGGAGGAAAATTGGTGGTGGCTGTGGTGTCTGCTGGGCAGGGTTATGGGATGGCACTTGCTGGTGGCTCTTGGTAGGTGTGGATGGGCAACCTGCCTGAGTGAACGCGTTCTTCCTTCTCCCTCAAGTTTTAGATGTTCCTGATAGAGTCAGTCCAAAGCTCGGGGTCTTGTGAGGCGCCTTTGGGGACGACAAGGATGTGCAGAGGCAGGGGAGGGTGCCCCATTTCCTGACATGAGCCAACGGTTAGATTATAGCTGGACTTTGCTACCCCTGAACTCTTAAAGCTTCTGATCTTTTTGTTTATACTTTCAATTATGAGAAGTCACAACTCCTGTCCCCCAAAAAACCCCAAGCAAACAATACTCTTGCAAATTGAGGATGGAGTGTTTCTCCTTGATGCAGAGCTTTGGCTCATTTTTGTTCCCCCCTCATGCGCCCAGTGGGATTCCCAGGAGTTGGTGGCACTGGGTGCTGCGTTGGGGGTGGCTGGTGGCATGTGGGGTGGCAGAAGGAAGGAGATAAGGGGTCGGTGCTTTGGTCCAAAGTCCAGGCTACCTTTGCAAGGTGGGAGGTAAGCCCTGCCATTGGCAGCTGCATAGAGCAAGGCACTTGCGTGGGTTTTGTCTGTCAAAGCAAGGGGACCAAGGTTGACCTCCTGTCCATGTTACCTAGGACTTTCGGATGGTCCTGGCTCTTGGCCTACTCCCCTGCACCACGCTCGCTGACCTCCGTGTCCAAAACCACCCAAGGCAGGGTGAAGGAGTGTGTCTCTATGGATGAAAACCATGACCCTGCTACTTCCCAGTTAGTTGTGTGTTTATTTGTACGCTGCCCGTCAGTGGAGCTGTTTGCAACTTGGTGTTGTGTTTGGGTTTTTTGGGAGGCTTTTTTTGGTGGGGTTTTTTTTTTTCCTTCTGTGTAAAGTTGGTTTCAAAATTGCAGCAGGTTTCGCAGTGCCTGTTTTGGGTCCCACAATAGAGAATTAATCTCTCTGGAAGTTAATTAACATCTTTCTTGCGTTCCAATTTATAGATTAGATTATTGTTTGTATAAAGACCGAGATATTTTTTTAATTTTATTTTAAGTCGAAAACAGGAAATTGTGGCTGAATTTCACGAGCTTTGTTTCTTATTTAAGGAATTAAAAACATCTTTAGGTTTTGGGGGCTTTTTAAAATTTTTGTATGGGTCATAGCTGCCAGTTCACATGTCCTTAGAGCTTTTAATCCGGTTGGTGCACTTTTAACACGTGGAAACTGTAGCTTCGCTTTGTGCTACGGTGTGTGCTTGGTTTTGCTTTTGCAAGCAGGAAAACTTTGCTTCTGTCAAGCCCCTGTATAGTTGCTAACATGGGAAAGGTGGGTTGTTCAAGGAGGGGTAGACCACATGGCCACGGCACCAGCGCCTTGTGACGGTGGCCCTTGCCTTGAAAGGTGCTGGTGGCACCATTTGGGAGAGCTGTGGCTTTCCATGGTTGTGCAGCTCTCAGCTGGGGGGATCTCTGTCAGACAGAGTGCTTCCACAAAACCACGAACACCTTCTTTTGAGGGTTTTTTTTTGTGATTTGTTTGGGGTTTTGTCCAAATAAAGCACGATCCTCAGAATCATTAGGGCTGTATGACCTTAAAATGTTGCTGAAGCTTCCAGGGGTCATCTACTGCCAGATCTGGGACTCGCCAACGAATGACTGCGTTGCTGGCACAAATAGGTGAGCTTGGGTGCATCTCACAAAAAACTACTGTGCGGCTCTGAAATGTGTTTTTGTGCATTGATGCTGGAATCGGCTGTGTTTGAAAAGGAAAATTAAAAAAAAAAAAAATATTACTGGAAAAGTGGTTGCCAGTGGCGTACTCCTGTTTCTCCTGCCTGCCCATGTGCAGTGCCTCCCTGTACCGGTGGGTGTCCTGGGAGGTGCTTGGTTGAGGGTCTGGGGAGCACAGAGGGAGGGGGGAAATCTTGTTAAGAAGGAAAAAGATTCCAGTTCAAATGACAGGGTTTGTGGCAGAATCCGTTATGGTTAAAAGCTACTTTTTTGGCAAATAGCCCGAATTTTAGGGGGGAAAAAAACCAAACGGGCAGGTTTTTTTTGCTTTGTTTTGCCTTCTTAATGGGGAATTGGAGGGAAAAATGAGAAATCTCACAAAGCAAATAACTGTCTCCCAGCCAGATCTCTGCTATTTACTGTTCCTTGTGCTTGAGGCTTCAGTAATTGTGTGTATTTGCTGTTCCCAATAGATTCTGTCTTTTTTCGTTTGTTTTTTTTTTCCCCCCCTTTAATTGTATGAACTTAGTTGATGGGATTTTTTTGGGTTACCCCTGTAATATCTGCTGAACAATTTCTGTGAATTTTGAAGTCTGAACACTGGCCGTATGCAGGTTTGGTGGTTTTTTTAATAATGACCTTTATTTTTACCTTTCCATATACTCAAGTATATGTAAGTATACTTCAAGTGCTGGGCTTTCTAGCTGTTCTTTGGTGGCTGATGGAGGGACAGAGGCACTACCTGTCTCAGCTGTCCCAAAGGTGGGTCTCTTGTGTGCTTTTATCTGTTGTCCTCACCAGAGAAGTGGAAAAAAACAAAGATAACTTTCAGCATATCTTGTCTGTTGTGTAACACCTCTCACTTAACGCGTCTCTGCCTACGTGCCCTATGAGAACTTTTTCATACCTAAAGAATTTGGCGATAATAAAGAGAATTTGCTTTTCTGAAGTTCTCACTCAGCAATGTTAAGTAGGGTTTTGTTTTACTTTTGTAATTAAGAAACAACTCTTGATTTTCATTGAGGGTTTCTGTCTTAGCTAGAGCCAGGGAGAAACCTCTAGTTAACCAGAGCTATTTTGCGCTCCAGGTTTTCTTAAATAATAAGTTTAATTATGTAGTATTCTTTTTTTTCCTTGCCTTATTTGTGTGTTCAGGTCTTTGTGTGGATTCTCTCTCTTCTGATGTTTGCAGGATTGCATTATCTTCATCTGTCTGGTTTGTGTTTGGTGTGCCACTAATTGACTCAATATCCTGTTTATTGGAATGAAAGCACGCTCTATCAAGGCGTATTTTTCCAGGGTGTAAAACCTCACAGTATTCAGGCCACCCTGTTGGGAAGGAAATTGTTGGTTGTGCTGTGGAAATGAAACAGCGATGGTATTTTTCCTTAGGTGAGCAGAGTTTTAACTTTAAATGAACTCTTAACACCCTGCTGAAGGTGAGATCCTGCGTCCTCCTCTCTTGGACAGGACCCACAAAGGGTGCAGTCCCGGGCTCAGATGTGCTATAGAGAGTTTTGGGGTTTGGTTCTTGGGGACTTCCACCTGAACCTCCCCATTGCTTCCTCTGTTGATGAGAGGACAGGAGAGGACTTCGCTTGACAGGTGATGCTTCTCTGGGGTGCTGTAGAGAGTGGAGGCAGGTCTTCGTCTCTTCTTTGGGGCTGAAGAACTGTGTTAGGAGTGTGGGAAGGGCTCTTCTGGTGGCATCCACCCCGAAGGGATGTCCTGAAATGACTCTCATTGGCCTCAACAAGCAGCGTTTGCCCAGACTCGGTCAGCTTTGTCATCATCTCAAAGATGAGCTTTGCGGCAATAATTTGGGACTTGGACGAGTGGAAGGCAAGAGCCCTCTTTGTGTCCTAAGTTGCTCTTTCCAGTAGAAAATTAAGGTTCCTAATGTGCACTTGGCTTAATGTACACACAAGGATATAAATCTCTCTTGTTCTTTTTAGTCCCTGACCCTCTTGGCAGTAAATTTGGGAACCTGAAGCTGTCAACAACGCAAAATGGAAAAGTAGAAACCAGACAGACCCCAGTTGTGTACGATATTTTAAGTAACTGTAGGTACGCGCTATGGAAATAATTAGGATTATTTGTTGTGTTGAAGGGAGGTATGTCACTGAGATATTGTGTGCACTGGCGTTCCCCACGCCTGCAAGATGGATTAGCAGCTGAGTTAACAGATGCAGTAAAGCTCGACTGAAAATAGTTCACTGTTGTTAAGTGTAGGTGAAAGGGCTTTGGTTTGAGTATCAAAGAGTGTATTTTGACTGCTTGACAAGTCTGCCAAAAAAAAAAAATTATTTCAATATTATAAGCTTTCTCGGAGTCTGGGGATTTTGTTCTGTGCCATTAGAATAATCAGCAAAAAACTGAAAAGCACATTGATTAATAACCTAAGTGGAAGCACCAGGGAAACAAGTGGCTTTACATTAATAAGGCAAATAAACCATTTATATATAATGGTTGCTAATTGAGTAGGATGTTAAGTATGCTGCACGCTGGCACGTGCTGCCAAATTGCGGTATTTCTATAACCCTACCAGTCAGCTTTGCTGACTGCTCGTGAGGATGTCTTCAGGCTTAAAAAATCCTGGGAGGTTGGAAAAAAAAAAAGGGTGCAGGTGGGGATGAGCATCCGTGATAATTGAGTCCAGGACCAGGGCATCTGGGGCTGTGAAAGGGCTGGCATCCCTGTGCCTGGCTGGAGGGCCGTGCTGGCTTGCTGACCTCCATGGCAAGGAGTTTGGATACGTGGGGTTGCTCTTCCTTTTTTTGGTGCCTGTTGAGTTTGAGATCCCAATGGGAATTGCAAATGCTTGGAGGAGGGAAGGAAGGAAGGAAGGCTGACTTTGGTTGTGTGATGGTGGCCTTTAGGATGGGAAATGATTTGGACTGGAAATGGGGTATGTTCATTTGTGTCTGATGGTAACAGATGTAGGGAGGAGGCTGCAGAAAGCACTTCTGGAGGTGTGCAGTCGAACTAGTGGTTTGGGCTGAAAATCACAGCGTGCACTCAGGAGCATCAAGAGAGGTACGGCTCCAAATACCACAACCTGGTTTGACCCACTCTGACCAGAGGATACTAGCAGTGCTGTATTTCTTGCAGGATGTGAGCTTAGAAACTAACTCTGCTGCCCTTCGTGATGCCTCACCTCTGTTAGCAGGACCTCAGTGCTGTTTTACATCTCTTCCTTCCTGGCACACGACTATCTCTGCAGGAGTATTCTCCCCGGTAAAATAAACCCAAGTCCCACAGCAGCACTGCTTTAAAACAAACAGAGAAGACTGACCACCCGATGAGAAAGGAATACTTTGAGAAGAGACGTCAACTAAATAGTCTAAAGGTTGGTGCTTACGCCAGGCAAAAACCTTGTCTTCAAGCAGCACACGTGTGTGTGACAGCCGGGGAGGAGGCAGTAGGGTTGCTCTGGGTGTGCGGTGTTCTCCAGAGCGGGGGGTTTTTTCCTCCCCTTGGTGTCTACAGCTTAGTGTCATTTCACCTGGAAATACGTATTTATATGCCAATACACTGCCTGCACTTTTGTAGTGATCTTTATTAGCAGATATCTAAGTGGTGGTGAGGGTGACCCAGCCTTGCCTTTGTGCGGGCAGGGACTGTTGTGGCTGTGGGATGTGTGATTGTGCTGATAGCATGTAGAAATTATGGCAGCGCTGTGGCAGGTGAGCAAGAGCTCACAGGCCATTCCTGGAGGAGCTGAGCATCCCTGGCTCGTTTTGTAGCCAGGAAAACGACAGTTTTTTGGTACTTTGGGTACAATTAAAGGTGGTTGGATTGAGTGGACGGTTTGGTAGCCTTGTCTGTCTCAGTGACTCTGCTGGAGTTGATCACAAGCCTGTGCTTTTCTTTCTTCATCTCGTCCCTTGTTAACGTGGGGCTGGAGCAGTGGAGCTGTGCTCAGGGGTGATGCTGGTGTTTCTTGTCATCTTTGTTGGGGGTTTTGTAAAGCCTTGGTAGCATGTCAATTATATATGATGGGTGGAAGCCTAATATTCTGTGATAATTAGAAGGCAAGTCTAGTGTGAAATTGGATTAGAGCCCGGCATTACAGTCCGGGATTCCTTTGGTAGTTGGTTCAGAGGAAGTCATAAAACTCTTTCAAAGATGACACAAGCTGATGTGTGCTAGAGGAAAGGGGTAGAGCGTGAGGCCAAAATGGTGGCCCCACTCACCGGTCCCCCAGCAGTTTGCCTCCCACTCCTCCAGCAGCCCAGCTTACCCCAGCTCTTTTTCTCGTATGGAAGCTAAGTCCAACAGTAACATCTCAGACCATAAACTGCTTTTGACTTGTTTGCCAAGCTGCAATGACGGGCTAGACTGCGTGCAGGAGGGTTTTAAAGAAATAACCCACACTGCCTCCAAGCAAACCACTCCTGAAAGTTCAGCTAGTTTTGCAGCTGGGTGTACTTGAAGTATGAACTTGGTCAAGGTGAGGAAAGCAGGCTGGGAAGTCGTTAGACATCCAGAAACAACATTTTGAAAAGGTCTTGGAAAATTGTTCAGTGAAAGGAACTGCTTTTCAAGATCACGGAGCCCCTGAGTTTGCGCTGCGCACTTACTCATCGATGAAAACTTGTTTTCCAACACGTTGCAAAATAGTTACTTGATTTGGAAGAAGTTCTGTGTGCCTGGAGTCTGCTAAACACTGTAACGGCTTAAATCGTAAGTTTGGAAGATTACCTCTCTGAGCACATTTCTTTGGATGTACTGATGATAACATCGTGTACCATTGCATTTCTGTCTTTAAACCACCACCTCCATTCCCCAGAGGCGTGCTGTTAACCAGCCAGGAGCAGGCTTCTTTTGTAATTTGTATCTCTCATTTCTATCTCTAATCATATGTAATATAAAATACAAAAAAAACTTTGCTGCAACAGGCCATGAGAAAGATCTGCTGCATGTCCATGACAAGCATCAGCAATGGTGTGCATATGTGGTAGATATTTGGAGTCATTCTCTGCTAGTTAAGTTCTTTTTGCCATGCAGCCCCTGATGTGATGATTGCACACCCTGCCAAACAATTCAATAAAAAGCCTAACTTGAAAGGAAGCTGTGGCAGAGTTATATTTTTGCTGTGCTCACATGGTGATAAATTACAAAAGCTGCCGAGTCTTTTAACACTCAACAGTAGATGGACTTGCCTTGTATGGGCATTGTTTGATGAGATTTAACTTGGGAAGTAATTATTGCCAAATGCGTCCTTGACAGCGAATGCACACCATGAATGTTCTTTACATAATGTACATAAACATTAGCTCTCTGTTTAAGTGGGCCTAAATACACATATTTTTCACTCCTTTTCCATAGAGGGGTTCACTGCCAGTTGGAAGGAAGAAGAGCGATGTCTTTGGTCTTGGCTCTAGGTTGATGTTTTCTGTGTGTGTAACTGGTCCATGCTCACCTGGACGGCTGGAAGCGGCTGCTTTCCAGGCTTCATTGGTTTCATGCCTCTGCATGCTGTGGTTGTAGCACTGTTGTGTTTTGGAGCTGTTGTCCGATGATGCAATGCTTCAGGGTCTGTATGTGAAGGCGTAAACAGTTCCCAGCACTGCAGCCACTCACCAAAGGGGCATGTGATGGATCCATCACCTGAGCAGGCGACGGGTTGCTGGGATGTTGCATTGCTCTTCCCGCAAACTCAGACATGGGATGAGTCCTGTGGATGGATGCTGAACAGGTCAGCTCTGCTAGCTGGTTTAAAATGAAGGCTAGACGTGAGATTTCTTGCAAACCTTGTCAGTGCTTGTTGCTTTGCTCAAGCGAGGATGTGTTCTTAAGGATGTGGAGGTGCTAAGGACAACCCTCTCTGTGGGAAACTGGGGCCCCCAGTGTCTTCCACTGACTTTCAGTTGGTATCTCCCACTGTGGCATAAGAAAATTGCACAAAAAGCAGCCTGCAGCCGTAAACTTTCTGGTTTTTAACACTGGGTCACACAGTGCGTCCTCCTATGATTAGCACTGAGTAGCCAGAGCTTCTCAGTTCCAGACAGAGCTAATTCTTGATCACAAGCCAAGCCCTCATAGTGCTGACATGACTGAGAAATATCTTCCATAATTAGATTGCTTGGTCATTCATTTTTGAATGTCTGAGTCGCATTTTTGGTGCGTAATGTCTTAATGATCAACTAAATGGGATCTGTGCAAGCTTAGTTTATGATTAGTAATGTTCTCCTTGCTTGCCTTTGCACGTGTGTCCTGGGGAGGCACAGTGCAAATCTGGGATGAGGGGGGAACAAAGAAAAATGATTTTGCTTTGTCATGTTAGGTGGGATGGTAACTTTAGTTTAAGAATATAAATAGATATGAAACTGTCATTTGTATTTGTGAAATACATTGGGCTTTTTTTTATCATAAATGAATTACAGTAGTTGTTAAAACCACTGTTTTAGGGGTTGAGGGGTATCTGTGGACAACTTCAGAAGTGTCTGCAAAGTGTAACTAGGAAAAGAAGTCCCAGTATCAGTAGATTTGAATTTGCCAAGTAGCGTAGAGGCTTCCCCCTTCAACAGAAAAGAATGAGAAGTATGTAATTAGTAACCACCAAAGGCAAGCAAGCATTATGGAAACGGTGTTGAAATCACAAAGGTAAAATATTTCCAGCATGCTCCTCCCAATAATAAATTTAGGAGAAAAAAAAAACCCCAACAATCTGTTACAAGAGTTTTGACATGAAATTATTTTGACACCTCAAAACTAGCCATCGCTCTGGCTGTAATCATCGCTTCGCTGCTATTTGTTTCCCATTGTGTCAAAGAGCCTTAGTCTTGTATTGGAACTGGAGCACAGAGATTCAAAGTGAAATAAAGCGACTGGACACTTTTAATGCTTGCCAGTAATTCAGGCTCCCAGAGGAGTGTCCAGCTGTGCTCCATGTTGGGTTTGGTGGGGAGGATCTGAAAATCCTGGGTGTGCCTGTTCTTTATATCTAGGCTGAATCTCCCCTCTTTCAGTTGAAAACCATCACCTCTCTTTTAAATGGTGCTGCGTCCCTTAATGCTGTGTATTTGCTGCTGGAGATGCTTCTCTGAGATGGGAAGAAATAGAGTCCGTGAAAGAAAAATATATCTATAAGGAGATAGTGAGTTTTTTCTGAGTTTTTTGAAGGCTGTGCCTAAGCAGTGCTGCTTCCTGTAACAGACTTTGAGCTTTCAGTAATTCATAGCAGTGGATGGTCTTGTGCAATAAATTAGCGGTGGCAGAATTATCTGTTGGTCAAGGTCTCTCTGTAATGCCAGGGAAAACAAACAAACCCTGTAGCTCAAAAGGAGGATAGATTCAGGAGAAGAGGTTCTTAGAAATTATCTATATATATAGAGAGAGGTAGATATATATATATATAAAAAAAAAAGGTATCTTATTTTAAAATGGTCCTTAAGAGTCTGGAAGGAGAGATAGTAACATTGCACTACTTTGCATGACTTTCTAGCTCAGAAAAGGTTCAATAGCTGGGCAAGTGATGTTAGATGTTGGAGGCAGAGGCAACCACTCATGTTAGTCACGAGCAGGCTTTGTTCTGTACCGTGCAAAAACTGCTTTTGTTTTTCTAAACCTGCTTTTGACGCTCTAGCAGGTAGGATGGCCTTTCAGTAAGTGCATGGTTCACAGCCTGTGGTGAAGAGACTATTTTCTGTGCTGGGGGCTGACAAGTCCTTTACAGCTCTGGCAGTGAGTCTCTGAACCTTCGTGGTGGTTGGAGGTTGTTGGTGACTTCCCGGGTGTGAGCAGGTGGGGAAGAGCCTTCGCTTCTCCATCTGCTTCCTCGGAATTAAGGGTAAGGTTTGGCAGTGGGGTGTGAAATGGAAGAGAAGGCAGCAGCTTCTATGTAGGCTGTGGCTTTTCAAATGCCATCTGACTTGCAAGGATGAGTTTCTCATCCTAACTGCTTGTTTTGATCACATCTTCAGCATTGACAAAGATTTGTACAATTTGCCCGAGTTCGAACCACTTCAGAATGAGCCCACCTGCCTGTGATGGTGCTGTGTTGTGGGACCTGTCAGAGAAGCCAGAGCTGAGGGTTGCTATGAGAAGACTTTATCTTGGCCCACAGAAATCGACAGCAGCATTTTTTTGGTGGTGCTAGAAGAGGACAATGTCATCTTGCAGTCCAGCAAGATGCTCTAAAAGCAAATTATATGGGGCCAGATCCTATGCCCAGATTGTCTGTGAAATTTTGAAGTGGAGCTATGGTAGATACTGAAGCACTTCATGATTCCTCTGGCCAAGCCAGCTTAAGCCAGATGACTCTCAGGAGAGAATTATCTTTCAAGGTGGAAGAAGAAAAATCTGCATGAATTCTCTGAAAACAAGCACCCAGTTTCACCCAGGATGATGACAGAAAACTGTAAAATTAGGAGCTGGGAAATAAAACACTTTGTCATGAGCTGTTGCATAAAACAAGTATATATTAATATCTGTAATAACAATGCTTCTGAGAGAGATTACTTCTCCTGTGGTAATTGGAGGTGGGGGGTGTGTGTGTGAAGAAAAAATATTTATCTGTACAAAAAGGACCATTGCCATTGATACTGTGTTGTATATTAACTGAAGGAGTTGGAAGTAATTAAAATACTTGGCAAAAACTTCATGGAAGATATAATATATACAGGTAAATTTTCTGGTTCTTCAAATTATACTGTGTAAGATGAGTATCTGTTTCATTATTAACTAAATAAATAAAAGGACACTTTTTAATGTTCTTGCAGAAAGACAGGCATGGTATTTACGTGTGTTGCTATAAAGGTCCTCTGCAGAATCAAGTTTTGATATGCCTGGTCCAGTGCTCGCCATGAGTGGGTTCTCCTTGGGAGGAGATGGTGCTGTGGGTCCTCACACCCCCTGCCTCACAAGCCAACCTCTTTGTTCTTGCGCAGTGAATCCTTTTAACTCGGGATATTTTCTTCTCTGCTTTTCAGGGGACCATTTAAAAGTCTGCTCGCAAGGCTACACATGCTGCTCTCAAGAAATGGAAGAGAAGTACAGTCAGCAGAGTAAACACGACTTCAGAAATGCTGTTGTAGAGCTTAGCAATCACCTACAAACCATGTTTAGTTCCCGGTACAAGAAGTTTGACGGTAAGTGCCGAGACCTTGAACTTGATCTCCTTGGGATAAAATATGCAAAATCCCCATCCTGTTTTTCTCGGTGCAGTTGCTCTGCTCTGCCTTCCCCTTTGCTGGAGAAGTTCATGACTCAGGTCTCAGACGGCAGAGCATGCCTTGTTTTGCAATCCCATGAGAGAGAAATATTTGCTGATTATGGCTGCTTGTGTCCCAAAGAGAGATCTCTCTTTCTGATCTTTCGAAAAAACATTTTACTTTTAATGTAAGATTGCAGTTAATTTTGCTGGTACCTCCCTGTAGCGTGTGTAGTTGTAATGTTCACATCTTGCAGCAATGATCCACAAAAATGCTGATCTTTCCCAGCATGTTGTGAACCAGGAGGATTTGTATCCCTTTCAGCTTTTGGCCTGAAGCAGAGCAGCGAAGTACAGAGCTGGTTTTGTGCAGAGGCCAAGGGTTCAAGTGTGATGCAGAGTCAGAAGCAAAATGAACAATCTCGGCTGAGTTCCCATCGCTCAAGCGACGCGAACTGCTGACTGATAAGCAAATGACTGATCTCGGCACTGCCCTGGGATCCACTGTGGTGTCCTGTCAGACTGGGTCTCCATAGGGCATGTCTGGCTTGTGGGAGCTGCAGGAAGAAACTCCCTCCGGAGGTAGCTGGCACACGCCCTTCCAGCATTGCTCACCTGGCAGCCAGGCGCCTTTCTTTCAAGAATGCCTTCTTACAAACAGCTGAGGCTGATGCCCAGGCATTGGGCACAGCATCCATCTGAGGTCTGAGCAACATATCTCGGTTTTCCTGCTGAGTTCCCACAGGGCTCTGCAGGCATCTCAGTGCTCCTGGTCACTGCAGCAGCCCCTGTGCCCAGGCATCCCCAGGAGGAAGCAGCAGAACATTAGGCTTCTGCCTGGGTTGTCTTTGTTGGCTGGGAGAATGAGGTGACACTCAGTTGCACGTGGAAATACCTGAATAATCAGACAGACTGCGTTGCTGAGACTGTTGTTCTGGTCATGCGTTATCATTGCTGTCTGATAGAGAGTGATTCCACCTCACAGCTCCTCTGGAGCTTTTTGTCCTGTGGTCGGTCATTAGTTCAACATGGGTTTTCTACTAATCCCAAAGTCTGTGCCTTCAACCTGCTAGGGACCTCCTCTACACTACTGCATCAGGTAGCAGCCCCTTTCTTCCAAAAGGGATTGGCACTTGGGTCAGCAAAAAAGTCCTTGGATATGAAATTGCGGTGAGTTGAAGAATTACGCAATCGTCTCGATAGCATCTAAATCTGCTAGCTAAATATTTCCATCTTAACCTCTGTTGTCTCTACCTGCTAGTACACCAAAGGGGTGATAGAGAGAGAGAACCGAAGTGTCTAGACTTGCAAGCTTATTAAATGCAGAACAAGACACTTAATGAAATCCAGCCCATAGATAAGCCCTTTCAAATAGACCAGAGGAACAGCATCTGCTTCACCTTAAATGAACGATAAGGTTTTTTGAAATGCTGCATTGAAAGCAAAGAGCATGTACGGTTCACTGTATTAGCATCCCTGACATGGTGCAGATGTATTGCTAGGTGTGTCTGCCCGTTTGTAGGGTGAGAGATGGCTGCAGGGCTGCATGACGGCAGGGGGGTGATAAACTAAGGTGAGCTCGATACCTGTCAAAGCACCAGCCTTCAAAATGGGTGAGCTTTGATGGGGAGCGCTGTACGAGCTGTTTTCTTTGTGCCATGTCGTTCTTCTGTCAGCCCCTTGCGGTGTTCCCTGTGCTGGTCTCACCCTGATCTTAGCACTGGGAGTCCTTGACAGGCAAATCTGGAAGGGGGTGGTGTGATCCTATTCCTGGAAGCTGGATTTACTGTGCCCGGCCTTTCCCTGAAGGGTGTTTCTCTGCCCTATGCAAAACTAACGAAGGAGAATTAACAACCTCCTCAGCTTGTCCCAAGGCCTAATGGCCCCGTCTTTGAGCATTTTCTAATATCAGATCTACATCTTCATTTGCTGCAGACAAAGCCGATTTAGGGATTTTTTTTAATCTTACCTGGAGTTGAAGCACAGATTAACTGATTGCTGTCCTCCGTCATTTACCTCTTGGAAGACTTTTAATCATGAGCCCAGTCACTTGGAGGCTGAAGGCACCCCTTCTTCAGCAGCGCTCTTGCTGGTGGCTGGGGCAGGTTGAGGACCCTCCCCTCTGAGGTCCTCAGATTCTTGCAAAAATTGTGGAGTGCTGTGCCCAGGACTGCTGTGGTAGTTCTGTTTAAGAGCCTGCTGTCGAGTGATCGGCCGCTTGTGGTGCGGTGTTTCCTTTGGTTCTGATGCTTGGTTATCACGTCCGTTGTGGTCAGTTCTGCCTTGCACATTTGACTTCTCCTTGTCCAGCATAATTCTTCCCACACTTTTTGATGTGATGTGCTCAAGCTACAGGCAGGAGAGACAATCGAGACCCATGTATTTGTCCTGACCTCTAGGGATGAGATTGGAAAAGCACACGATCCCTTCCGGAGCTCTTCCCTTGCATGGGCCCATGCTCTGATTTTAGTGTTTGTAGCTTTTCAGGGCTGCCTCATTACTGGTAGCTAAATTCATTCAAGTGAAAATAAAGCTGACACAAAATGAGCTGTGCACCTTCCTCTGTTTAAAGAGAAATCCTCTGCGCTACAGCTACGTGGAGGAACTGAGCCGGCAAGATGAGTTATTACAGAGACCAAGTTCACTTCGCTTAACTGGTCTCCCAGCAAGTGGGACAAACACTCCTCTTGCAGGGTGTCACATCCTTGTGCTGCGAAGGGCTACTCCAGGATGCAGCTCAAGCAGCAAACCGTGTCCTCCAGCTCTTTGCAAATCTTCGTGGCAGGTTCTCTGGCTGCTAATCTCTCAGCCTTGGCATTCGGGTCCAAGAGGGGAGACAAACCCTTGCTGCCTCTGTTACGTGCTTGACCTTTGCAGCAGTTGCTGCTGCGAAAGGACAGTCGAAGTGGCGGCACGTCCTTTGGATGGAGGCTGTGATGCCCTGTGGCTTTTGGAGCGTTTGCATCAGCTGTTGCCAGAGTGCTGTGTGCTGTTGGAACTGTTGCCAGAATTGCTCTGATCTGACACCAAAGCTGTACAGAAATGGATTATCTCCTCTTAGTTGGGAGCATGGAACAAGCTGCTGATTATCTGTCCCCAAAGGGCTGACCAGAAGTCATTTCATCTCCTATTGCGTAATGTGACAGCGTCAGATCCTCCTGTGTGTGTTCAGTTTGCAGACACTGGGAGAAAGCTGGAGCTTTGGAGTCCCATACCTCACATATCCTGTCTAAATATCTGCTTACAGAAGATTTGCTGGTTTTTTCTGGCATACATGATCTCAGATACCTTTATGGATTTCATTGAGAAACTAGTGGCTGAGATTCTCTGGCTGTGTAAGCATCTCCCTCTGTGACAATGACAGCCATGGGAAAGCCGTAAAGCTGTGTGACGGTGATGACATCTCGTGCCACAGAAGTAGCTATAGCACTCAGGGCTTTAAATATCACACACTACCTCTCTTTCTTTCCCCCCCCCCCCCCCCCCAAAAGTCTCCTTTGCCTTCTGTCCTCTTCACCAGTTAGCCCTCCCCTTCCCTCTCTTTTGGATTAATAACATTAATACAATTAATGGTGACATTAAGACTGTGTAAATGCTCGGTCCCATTTATTAAACTCAAACTTTCACCTCTTTTGCCCTTTCAGGCTGCAGTTTTCCATGCCAGGGGCTGTGCTAGCCAAGCAGTGCTTTGGGGAAATTGCTCAGCTGTTCTGAGGAATTGGAGCAGGGACAGGACATAGCCCATAACTCTTCTTCAGTGTTTCCGCTATTCTGTTGCTTCTTAGATAAGATGTTCTTAGTTTTTTCTTATTAAAGACTTCTCCTGGATCTCTTGGAAAACGTAACTGTTGTGCCAGGCCTTTTCTGAGGGCAGAAATTATTTTTTTTGTAGGGTGGCTGCAGAGTGATTGGTGAGGGCAGAGCCCCAAGCCCCTGTGCGCAGAGGGACCACTGAGCCTCTGCCCTGTGAGACCGAGTCCAGCAAGCGGCTGCTTGTTCTCGTGCCCCTGCATTTCACAAGTGTTTTTGCTGTTGCACTTAAACCAAGTCTTGTCCCTTTCTTCTCTGTGCTCTGGATTTAGAGCAGGCGAGCAAGCTTCTGCAGCCTTTGTTGTACAGGAATGCTGTGTACAGGGGAGGAACCTGAGATGGTCCGTTCCAGGGCTGGGCTGGCACTTGTCATTCCCAGTGCCCAAGTGACAGAAGGATTTGTGTAAAACGGTACAGCCCAAGCCAGCATCTGGGAAGCTATTAAATGCTGAAAGCCTGTTTCTGATCCCCTCCCCCTGACTTTTCCATTAACATTTAAGATAAAACAAATACCAAAGTATAAACTGAAACCTCTTCAGGATAATGAGCACAAAGAAACTGAATCTAAGCAGCAGGAGCTGGCCAGGGGTCCCTGAGACCATGGTGCACCCACCCGACCGCTGCACAGGGACCCCTGTTTGTGGGCTCTGTGTTTATGTTGGGCAGAGCAGCCACAGGTATAAAGTACTATCATGCTGTGCATATTTGAAGCAACCCAGGGTGACCTTGATCTGGTGTGAGCCCCATGTTAACTCCTGGGTGCATGAATTGCTTCCATCAACTGGCTTGTGGCTGAGTCCGAGTGACTAGTCAAGAGGGTCACTGGCCAAATACCTTCCAAACTCTGCTGAAGCTGGGGGAAAAAAAACCCTGGAATCTCATTTCTGCATTGAGTTTTTGTTGTTCAGATAACCCTTGGCTTCCAGCCACTGTCTCCAGGTAGGAGTTAGCTTGGAGGTGTGCTGGGACAGCAGGATGCTTGGCTGGGAAGTATTAATAATCAGGAATGAGACAGAAGGGACAAAGGAAAGCTTTCGGTGGTCTGCTTTCTGCTGCTTCAGGCAGTGTGGAGGCAAACCATGAAAGATGAGCCCCGCAGGTGCCCAGCCTATCGTTCCTATAGTTAGAATTTGGCAGACCGTCGAGGTGCTCCGCCTTACCAAAATAACTGCCCTTTGGGGACCTTCATCTCACATTAACTCTTTTATTGGAAACTGCCAGCAAGGGCAGGGACCTGCGACCCCATCCTGCTTATGCCACACACCCCCCCGTGTCCATGGCAGCCAGGACTGTGGGGTTAGTCCTGGCTGCCAGCGCATTTCTCTCCTCAGGAGCAGCTCTGGGTGTTGTGTCACAGCAGGAGTGCTGAGACGAGAGACCTGGTAGACCTTTGATGCTTGCTATGCCAGAGCTTGCATGGTGTTTGTGCTTCTGAATAAATCTGTGTGGTGGAGAGAGCTCTACCGTTACAACCACCCTCTGGAGAGTGCACTGATGACAACTGCATCATTAACATACAAATAATAGAGGGGTTTTGTGTATCTGCTGCCACTCACGCCTAGATGAAGGCACAGCCTCACTACTTCCTCTCTGGAAAGGGCATCAAGCCTTATACCAACCAGGCGGGAAAATGGTAGGAAGATCCCTCTAATTTTGTAGAAGCAGCAGCTGCTGAGAGCCAGCCCTTTGGACATGGTTTTGGACCTGCGCTTAGCTGAGGTAGGGATGCAGTGATTTAGGAGAAGCAGGAGAGAGCAACCACCAACACACTTCCTTTAGAAAATCTCACTTGTGGGCTTTTGTTTGTGCTTCCACATTCACTGCAACAACAATGAAACAAATTGCTCTCTGTGCTGTGGAAGTTTGTTTATTCTTTGTTTTTGTTTAACTGGCTCCTCTGCATCTGGAGATTTTTAAGGAGGTACATAAACCACTGTGATTTTTTTTTTTTTAGTCTGTTTGTGGAAAAGGGTGATGCTTGTCTGACAGTGGTGGGGACCAGACCTCTCTTCCGGGAGGCTCAGAAAGATCCTGAGGTCAAGTTATCTTGGAAGGCAGAGAGAGGCTTCTGCCCTATAGGTTGGGGGAGAGGGGTGAAAGAGAGACAAGGTTTTGGAACTGAGCAGAGAGTTCAGCAGCGGGCAAGACCGCTTTGTGTGTGGGCTTGGAGGGGTCAAAACAGTCTTCTGCCATCTCAGGTCCAAGTGGTTCTGCTGTTAAGATCACAGGTAAACTGCTCGTACCCTTTTTTTTTTTCCTAGAAGCAGAGATGTGGGCAGCTGGCTTTATACTTGGCTCCAGGAAATGTGCCTGGTGCTCTCTGGTTACTAATTGCTGTCAAGCAGTCAATGAGCTATTGTTTGTCTGTTTAAAATTAACTCTCTCTTCCTCCTTGCGGCACAAAGTAGCTACCGAACCTATGTGTGTGCTCAGATTGCTTTCATAGTCTGGGGAGCTGCTCCCATGGATTCCTGTTGAGTTGGTGGTGCTTTGGGGTCTCATGGTGGGCTTGGGGGTATGATATTCCACCGGTGCAGAGCTGGAGCTAATTTGTTAGTTTTAAATGTCCTGGAATGTCTTAGCATCCAGCTACTTGCGTGCTGAATAAGAGAGGTGACCCTAGCTGAAAGAGCTCTCCATGCCAATATAATGAGATGAGGGGAACTGAGGTTATGGAAATGAGAAAGCTGTCCTCACTGCTCAGCAGCACAGGTCCTCCTCAAGCTCTTCAACAGCAGTGGAAGGGGAAGCTTGGAAAAGTGCCTGTGGGTGAAACATCTTTGTGAGTGTCCCAGAAAGCTCCTCTGAATTGGGGGTATGCAGGAGACAATGTCAATGTCTCACTTTCAGATTTTGCAGGTGATGTTTGCTGTTTGGGGTGGGAAGTTGGTGTGTTCATACTGAATGGCTGTAGGTCAGCAGGCTAAAGCAGCTGAGAAATAACAGATGTGTTTGAAAGATCAGTTGAGATTGAGGAATGGGTGCAGTGAAATATTAGACATGGGGTGGGAGTGGAGGAAAGAGCAAGCAAATGGGAAGAAAAGCAGCAGCAAGGGAGGTGCAGTGGGAAAGATGGCCAGTGCGTCGTGGTCATGAGGAGGACGATGGAAGAGCTGGCAGTGAAGGACTGATGCTTGGGGATGAGGCAGCATGGGAGAAGGGAGAGGAACCCACTCTAGCTGACCCAGAACGGGACACATGAGGAGTGGTGGTCCCTGGAGACAGGGATGAGGAGGCTGTGAAGTCTGGGCTTGTCCTGCTGTGTGAGATGTGACAGAGTGGGTTGGACAAAGAGGGGACCAAGGGCATTTCTGCTGTCGCTGCGTTCCTAATCTGTGGGATGCGATGTGTTGCTATTTGCTGTCTCTGATTCAAGAAGCAATCTCTGCGCTGTTTTTTCCTCCTCCTCCTCTGTTGGTTCTTATTCTTTTAATGAGCTCAGTCTCAGTGTGATGGTGGTGATCTTGTGCTGTGTGTTATCTTCTGCTCTGGGCTTCTGTCACCCTCATGGGCCCTCCAGAAACAAGAAGTTCTAGAAATCCTGGGTTTTTCTGATGGTTGTGGTTTGTTTGGTTGGTTTTTTTTTTTCCTCCTATGAGGCTGCAGCCCAGTTGTTGTTATTGTCTTGAAACTTTCAGTAATCACACCAAGTTTGGGGAAATGTTGTCCCTCCCAACTCTCCAAGGTTCACACGTGACACTGGCATGATTTAAGCCTGTACTTCTTCAAACTCCGCGGAAGAGTTCTTCCCATGTCAGTAAGTGCTAACACATGTTTGAAAACAGGACAGAGAAACAGCTTGTGGACTTGCCCTGCCCTTCCTGAGTTCATATTCAATAAATGTGTTAACACTATGTATTCATCAGTTTCTCAACACTTCTGGAAAAAGGTTGTTAAGCTATGGTTTGTTTTTCCCTGGTGGAAATTACAGATGTGGTATATGCAGTAAAGGAAGTGAAGGCATATTAAAAATAATGAGGCACATTTAGGAAAAAAAAATTCTCTTTTGGAGTAGGTGGCATGGCTACGGATGGCTTCACCTTCGAGGTGAAAAGAGCTGTGAAAGTTTCGTCTCTTTTCTTCCAAATTCCTTTTATCTGTCTGGATTGAATTTTGCTTTGCTTGGTAGGAGCAGCTGCAGGGTGGAGTTAGTATCTGCAGATGCACCTCGGCAAGGGCGCTGGGACGGTGCTGGCGCCGGCCCCTCCGCGGCGCAGCCTTCAGGGCCACGGCTCGGGCAAGAGCATTCGTCTGGGAATTTATCTTGCTGTTGTGGACATGTTATGAGTAAACCATTTTATGAGAAGATATAATTAATCTCTTTGTGGCAGTGTTCTGTACACACTAGAAAGCATAATTGTCTATACAGACAAGCAAATTAAAGGTTTCGGTAAGACAGACGGTCCTTAATTAATCATAATCTGGACAACATATTAAGAGTATACCCAAAAAGCTGGGTGGCAAATTATCTGAAACTAATTAATTGTGCCCATAAAAATTCAGCGTGGTCCCTCTGCATGCTTGAGCCTGGTTGTATTTTTTTTTTAAGGTGTCTTGAGTAACTGAATGTCTGCCTGGTATCTGTTTGCATGCTTAATTTGGAAACCTCAAAGAGAGTAAGACCAGGTGAAAACGTAGCTCTAAACTAAGGAAACCTGGTGCATGGGAAAAGTAGCATGTCTGGCAGCCTTCGGGAGCAAAAAACCATCTATGGTAGCCCTAGTCTCCTTTTGGAAGGACACCAGCACACCTGAACATGGCCAACAGATGGGCATCTGTAGAGAGCACACTGGCTCAACAGCCTTGCGGAGCTCTTGGATAAGACTCTCTGCCTTTTTTGCACTACAGTTAAGGTTTCCTCCGCTCTGTAAAATGTGGACAGTTTGGTACTGAGCTCTGGGTCGCTTATGGTTTGACTCTTTGCAGTTGCTGGAAGAGGAGCAAGCAGGGCGCTGTGGAGCGCTGTGCTTCTCCGTGTTAAACTTATTCTCTGAAATAAAAATGTTTCGTTCCTGAGGATCAGGAAATTCCAGGCAAAACTTTGTACTTCTACAGTGGTCTGCTGTGGGTTCAGCCCTGAGATCTCCCTGCCTGGGGCATGGTTGAAAGGACAGAGGACACCAGTGCTTAGGTCCTTCCGAGGGGCAGCCAGTGCTCATGGTGTGGTCGCAGGAGGCAGCTCGGGCCAGGCAGGTTTGCTGCTGCTTCCTTTGTCACCACTGTTCGTAGGGAAATGCCAAAGCTGCCTGTGGGTGTAGGGGAACGTGCCACTTTGATGTGTTCATCTAACTTCCAGGAGCTGCCTTTGATTTAGGTAGGACTATGCCCTACAGCAGCAGGCTCTGCTCATCAAAAGCCCTCTTGTGTGAAAATCCCGCTCTTAATATATCTGAAAATGTTAGCATGAGGGATAAGAAAATGTTGCATCCCTCCTTACCTGAAATAAGATACTTTCAGATGAGACCTATGAATCCAAGATAAAAAACATTTTGGGTACAAAAATCCAAGGAATCGGGTGTGTTGGCTGGAGGTAGGATTTGTCCGCTGCCTGACAGTGGATGGAGTGATTGTGCTTCTTCAAGTAGCTCGTGTATTTGCAATTTGGAAGAAAGATTGTTTTGAATTATTCTGGCAATGGAAACTTATGTCATATGGAAGCACGTTGGGGAGATGCGGTGCTCTCCTGCACTGGGTTACTCTGGTGGGGCTGGTCTGCTCTCAAGCTGCAAGGAGGTAATACGTCTTATCACCTGGAGAAAGGAAATTGCCATTAACTATGGTTATGTTTCCCACAGTGCACTTTTATGGAAGAGTTTGTTAAAGCAAAGATTTCTTTTTTCCCAGGACTCTTATTGCAGAAATATGAGATATGTTACATCTCTCCTTTCTTACCATTTCTTGACGTCTCTAGGCTTTCCCCAAGTGCTGGGCATTGAAATTCTACCCTGAAATTTGAACGTGTTAGAAGAATAAACAGAGCCCAGAGCTGTAGATTGCCTGACTGCAGATTACTGCCTTTTCTATCTCTAAAAGTTAATTGCATTGGAAATGTCATCTTCCTTTGAGCATCAAAGTCCATAGCATCCACAGGATTTATTTTACAGTACAGACAAATTTTAAACTTTCTTCTTGGCGTTAGGAAAGGTTTCGTGGCTCTGGTCCCACCAGGCAGCTCGGCTGCACTCTGCAGGCAGCAGCAGCGCTACTGCCCTCGCCCCTGTGCTCGTCCTCCTGAGCGTCAGCCGAAGTGATAAGATGACTTGGCATCAGCAGGGTTTAGCTGAGGTGAGTCGAAGCAGTAAAATGTGGACTTGCTCCCCTATCAGGTTGGACTGGAGCTGGCTGAGCAGTCTTAGCCCAGTGCCTTGTCTGTGGTCTGTCCTCCCTGTGTAACCCAGACATCTTTCCACACTCTGCTCTTAGCCAGGAGAACCAGGGAGACCTTCAAGCCACATGCTGCTCCCAAGGGTCAGTCAGCCCTTCCCCAAGGTGTGTGTGCTTGTGCCTGCTTGTCGACAGAGGGGCCAGCTCTTGTTCTGGGAGTTTAAACAAGATAACTGGAGGGAAAAGAGAGCCTGCCATCCCTCCAGATAGCAGCGTCTTGGAGAGCACCGGCAAAGTATGATTTGTCGTCTGTGAAAAATGTTTGCGTTTGACAGCTTTTCACAGGAAGCCTGTCAGAGTGATAATTTAATGAGTACAGATTGCTTGCAACACAGCTGTAAAATGAGCTTTTACAGTGCTGTAAAATAAGCAACTGAGGCCTTTGTGTGTTTGCTTTTGTTTGAGAAAAAGTCAACTTCTAATACAAATGAAAGGTGGTCATTTATTTTACTCAGCAAACAGTCAAGACACAAGAGAGGAACCTGCCATTTTTCTTCTTGTGGTGGCAAGGTTAATGCTGGGTTATGTTGGTGTTTGCTAATCAGCTTGTTTCTGTGAAGAGAAGAATTAATATCTAATTAGATGTAGGGAGTTACTAGTCAGATTAGCATTTAATCATAAAAAGTAGTTTTGGGCTTTCTTCTCTTCATTGCAGACATCTATGCCTGTGGTTAGCACAGAGAAAAGCTTAACTGTCCATCCTGTGCCCAAGCTGATTTTGTGATGGAGACAGAAACCGAGGATGCAGACTTCTAGTATTCCAAGAGCTAGAGCAAAACTTACCTATAGATATTATTTAATCCCTGCTGCTGACCAAGTTAAGAGCGCTGTGCATTGCACAGAGGAAGATGTTACCGTGCACATCCCGTTGTTGGGTCCGTCCCTGCTTGCTGACATGGGGTGGTCCCTCGCCCCTGCTGCTGTGCTCAGCATCTTTCCTCCCCACTTCACAACCTCATCCCCACCCCAGGAGCCTCAAGATACCAGCGAGGCCACCCACGGGCTGACCCACTGGGTCACCAGGGCATCTCATCCAGCGTGGTTCGGGGATGCAGGTGTTTGCTGGCAGGGAAGCTTCATGGGACAGGAGGGTGGGTGCTGACTCTGTGCTGCAGACATGCAGCTTCCTCTGTCCACCTTCTTATTTGGAAAGTGGCACTTGAACGGGCATTTTCTGCCTATCAAAACACTGGCTGATGCTCGAGCCAGAGACAGCGCCTTTATGCATACGTAGTGCCTCCTTCAGCAGTGTTGTCTTGGGGGTTCAGAAGTGGCTGGTTTTGGTGGAAAGTTTTCATTTCCTTTATTTACCTTCCTTTTGGACAAGGAAGAGCTGCTGTCTGGAAGACTGCAGGTGCACAGGTATTTACTGCTAATTAGGTTGCTTTTTTTTCAGGATAATTAATGAACATACCTGGTTCTAGCCCACATGAAAAATTGCTAAGAGACAAAGTGCTGTAAAGGCTGCATACAGTTTATTCAACTTCCACTTTGGAGTGTAACCACTAAAATGAGTTCAGGCAGGAGAATAAATTGGTTATGGTAATCGGGCTGTACTACTTGAGATAACTTTCCTGGCTTAAAACATTGCTTTGGGTTCCTTTAGACTGGTGGTTGGAACTATTTAATAGATTTCCCATCAGTATAATTTCAAAATCTAGTGCTTTTTGAAGAGTTTGCTGATGCATCTACCAGCTCTTGTGCCTGGCACAGAAGTATTTAAATAAACAACTTATTTGGTGATGCTAAAAGGTCTGAGCAAAGGAAGGAAGTGAGCCTTCAAAATGATTAAGTGGATTAGAAATTAATATACACCAAGCTAATCTCTGTAGTATAAACTCAACAGAAAAAAATCTTCCTGGAGAGGAAACGCTAGTCATGGGAACGAAAGTGGAGGTTCCTGCTGATACTGGACAGAGGACGTGTTGGATGTCTGAAATCAATCTCTTCTTCCCTGGATCATTTCTCTTGTGCTCCTAAGAGGCTCCATTATATACAGCCATGTCAGGCACTGAGCCCCATGACTTTGTTCGTCAGGAACTTGAAGAATGTTTCGGTTTCTCCAGAAAATGTTTTCTGTGTTAGGCTTTGTTTGTACTGGAGCACTTTGAAGACGAAAATCTGAACTTCAGCATACTTTTAATACATTTTAACAAGGTTTAAATTCACACTGGGCCAAAATATTTCATCCCCCTCTTCTAACAACTTCTGGCTCTACACATTACTCCTTTGAGGATTAAAAAAAGCCACAGAGGCATGTTTTATTAAAAAATATTTATTGAATATGAGTCACAGAAAAGCAGAGGTCAGAATCCTCAATTGCTGATGGCATGCATAAAATAATACGCTTCCTGGCCTCTACGGTGCGTGGTGGTGGAGAGGCTGTGCCTGCGCCCCGGGGCGCTGGCATCCCCCACGGGGATGGAGCAAGCGCTGCCTGGCACGAGCACTGCGGCACCTACCCTTGCTCTCCTTCACGCCTTCCCGAGGTCACCTAGCGTGCAGTTTTGTTCCAAAATGGACCAAATGCATTTGGCTTAATGGACACTCATCTGTATTTTTTTTTTTTTTTTTTTTTTTTTTAGTTTTAACTCATCTACACCAAATCTCCAAGGCAAAGGCTTTGTGGTAGGGTAGTCTTTTGCTTAGACCCACGTGCCAAGGCTTTGGTGGCACTGGCTTGGCAGGGGATGTTCTTTAAACGGACCTGGCAGATGCATCTGACATCATCAGGTCAGCTCGTTATCAGCCTCAGAGGTGTATCTGGTAGTGCCAAGACACGGTGACGGCGCTTTGGCAGTGGCCGCTCTCCTGCACCGGGCGAACTGAAGTGGGGTTTTGCTTTTAGAACATGATAAAACTGAAGGGCCCCCGTCCATCCCTTGTCATCTGAAAAATCTTGTTGCTTTTGTGCCAAGTGTTTAGCCCCTGGATTTTGAGCTAATTGGAGGGGAGTTTTATACTGCCACAAACATCTGAAGCCCCGTGTGCAATCGGGACCAGTTAGGTCATTAGAGACAGGCCCTGCCCCGAGGGCTGACGAACTTGGGACATGGGAGAAAGAAGCCGCAGGTAGATTTTTGGGTTTGTTTTTAAAATGTATTCAAATTTGTTCATTTTTTGAGGCTGGTTTATGATCACTTCAGAAACGTCTTTTTAACAAATAACCGCACATTTGTTTTCTTTTTGGTTTCCAATAGTCTTGTGCTTTAAAATGACTCTTTTAAGACAGCTGAATGGTAACATCATAAACTGGATCTTTTTGCTCTTTTTTTTTTTCTTCATTTTGTTGACTTCTGTCATGGTATTCAGATTTGCAGCTAAAGAGATTTCACTCATGCAGGTCTTCCTATCTGGAGAGAAGTTGGGGGGGGTTGGTTTATGAAAAGTAATCAAAAATTTTGAGATATGGAATTTGTTTGAAAACGTTTAGGGATTCCTTTAATGTTCCATTGCATGTGGTCTCATTGTGGATTTTGGGCTCATGGCAGTTAAGCCGTTGTAGTGGTTGTAGAAGTGCCCTTGTTTACCGTATCTTCTCTCCCTCTTTCCTAGAGTTCTTCAAAGAACTTCTCGAAAACGCTGAGAAGTCGCTGAATGACATGTTTGTGCGGACGTATGGCCGTTTGTACATGCAGAACTCGGAGCTGTTCAAGGACCTCTTCGTGGAGCTGAAGCGGTACTATGTGGGTGGCAATGTCAACCTAGAGGAGATGCTCAACGAGTTCTGGGCGCGCTTGCTGGAGCGCATGTTCCGACTGGTCAACCCCCAGTATCACTTCACGGACGAGTACCTTGAATGCGTCAGTAAATACACCGAGCAACTGAAGCCCTTTGGGGATGTGCCGCGGAAGCTCAAGCTACAAGTGACGCGAGCATTTGTGGCTGCCCGTACCTTCGCGCAGGGCCTTGCTGTTGCAAGGGACGTCGTGAGCAAAGTGTCTGCGGTGAGCTCCGTCTTGTGATTATTCCTGTGTCCCCTGGACCCGTGAAGGGTAGCATCTTTCCCTGTTGTCCTGACTAGGTGCCTTAAGGTGTTGGTGGTAGTTGAGCGCAGGTGGGACCAAACTCCATCTGTGTAGGCTATGCTGTTGCATGGTGGAGTCACGTTCTGGGGACACCACCATCCCATGCTGCAGCTCAGCAGCGAGGATGTTCCCCAGATTGATGCTGTCCTTCTGTCTAGGGAACAGCAACAAGCAGGAAATTAAATACATTCTGCAGTGGAAATAACCATGTTTGCTTGTGTGATGGCCACATCTTCTTAAAATTGCCTTCAAATTACAGTGAGTCATGGATGCTATGGGCATCTATTATGGAGCAGCTGATGATTTGCTCCCTGCTCCTAGGTGCAGGGAGGGGCTGTTAGCATGAGCAAGCAGTACTTTTATGATACCAGTAAGCTAGAGCCGTATGCACAAGGCAGGAGCCAGTTGTACTTGGTGCCACACACAGAGTGAACTAGACTTCAGATTTGTGTGGTGAAGTCACTTTTTTGGGGGGTCAAACAGATATGATGTGTTGGTCACTTAAATATTTACCTTCCTCTTCTTGAGGACCACTTCGGAGTGGTTTAACTGAGGTCACTTTTTTATTTGTGTGAAATTAGCCTTTAATTAAGTCTGAGTTGTATGGTGTAAGGAGCAGGTGTATCTGATGATCCCCTTAAAGTGATTGTGTAAGATAACAAATATTAGTGATTTCCTTTTAACAAACTCAGCTCATTTCCTGTGGGCTGTAGAAGGTCTAATATAATCATTTAATCGGGCGGAGAGTTTACTTTTTTTCTACCTGGTTATGGAGTAATAAAACGCCGGGCACTAGTTTGAAGTACCAGCAAAGGTGGGGGAAAGTAGTAAACCAGAAAAGAATAGCTGTTCAGGTTCTCCTAGGAGCAGAATGCAATTTTGGAGGCAGCATCATTAAGTGAGATAATCATTCAAATTCCTTTGACTTATAGGGATAATATTAAAATATTGTCTCTGGGGAAAAAAAAAATCTGCTTCCATGTTAATTTTTCTTGAAGGGAAATGAGAAAACCAGCCTGCGATAAGCCTGCCTGTGTGCGATAGGGCAGAGAATATTAGCAAGGGAAGAGCTGCCATACTAATGTATCCAGGCTCCAGGAGCAAGTTGTAGGTTAGCGGTGGCAGGTTTAAGGTCCTTGGACACCTTGAGTCCCCATTTAATAGTGATGGCTCTTGTGTGAGGTATGTCTGCACGCTGCTTATTGAGATCGAGGATGGGTGTTGTGGAGCTTCATGGATGACGTGTGGGGGTGTCTTATGAGACCACAAATCCTTCAGCCTCGGGGATGCTGTCTTGTGTTGGGAAGGAGATGTGGGAGGGAGGTTCAGTGCTGGGTGAGGCCAAGCATTGTGTCTCGGTGCCAGGCCACTGGTCAAGCTTGCTGACCTCTTGGTTGGGGTTTCAGATTTTGTGGCTCTTGTTTCTGGCTGTGTGGCAGATATTGTGGTCAGGGGATGGGGTTTTCACTGCTGGAGAGCGTGGATGAAGTATTCGGGTGGGAGGTCCATCCACTAAGCCCCAGTACGGTTTTCAGGAATGTGCAATCACTTGATAGGCAGTAAACGTGCATGGATGAGGGACTGTGTTTATGCTCCATCTGCTCAGAATTCATCAAAATGTCTCCAGACTTGACACAGGACCATGAGGGCTACAGTCCCCGCATCTGTTACGAATCAGAGTCGTGAACCCGAGGTGGCGTCGTGATTTCTCTTTCCCTTTTGAAGATCCTCAAGTGTAGAGTTGCCTTCAACTCTAGAATTAATTGCTCGAGTGTGGAAGGTTACCCAGAGACCTACTCAGCTGCAAAAATAGCTCGCATGCCGTGGACGATCACAGTTACCACTCTTTCCACTTCAGTTTCACAAGCTGCACTGGAAATCCTGCAGCAGCTTGACTTTTCGAAGCGGTAGCTAAAGTCCTGGCTGCTGAATACCTCAGCTTTTAGTTGCGGCAGTGGAAGGAATAATAATCTTTCCTATAGTGTTTTAATCTCATTCAGTGAAAATCTAACATCCCGTTTCTGCAAGACACAATGGGAAATCCTATACGCGAGTTTCAAAGCTGATGTTTTTATGCCCGCTGCTTTGCGGTTGTGTTCTGGGGCTTCCCACATTACATATAGATTAGCCTGGCTTTGCTGAGCTCTGTATAATGACTCTATTGACTTTGCCTCCGTATTATTTTTACTTGGGAGTTGTAGTGAGATGACTGCTTATACCAGGGTTTAACTTGAGGGATAAATCTTCTATTCTTCATGCAAAAAATTAGTTTTATTTTTAAATGCGTTTTGTAACAAGCAAGGTAAAAATGTTTAATTGAAAATCCTCAGGAGGAGAAGTATAAACTCCTGCATGACCCAGCTGCCTTTTACTTTCATGGGGTGCTATCAAGAGAGCAAAGAGTACTTTACAGTAGAACAGCCTTGATGGCTTTTTAATGATCCGATATATTTTTACATCTTTACTAGGGAGATGCATTTAGAAAGGTATTGTTCTTGCATGAGTTTGGGAGTAAGGGGAGAAAAGAAGAGAGGAGATTGAAAAGCTCCAAGTATGCTTGATTTCAGAGCCGGGATGCTAGAAGATAACTTCTGATTTGGCGTGGGATGGGTCAGAAGCCATGTGCTGCTGCCCAAACAGAGAATGGGGAGAAAGCAGAGACTTTTTTCAAACTACATCTGTAAAACACAATTTTGATGCTCAAGTCTTCACACCTCAAATTCCCTCCTTTGGACCGAAAATGAACAAAATTCTCCAGACCTGTCCTGAACAGCAGATCTGATAAGGCAATCCAGGGTGCCATTTCTGCCTGCTAGAGATGTGTCCTGCATCTGAGGTGGGCTTCAAGGGGCTGGGGGCCTCTAGTGCTTCCCTCTGTCATCTGCTGATGCTTGGTGCTTTCTCTCTGACCTTCCTGCCCTCGCCTTCAGGAGACGGAAATCTGCCCATCCACTAATCACTCACTTGCTATTAGCCCTCGACAAGCGCTAAAATCAGCCGGGTTAAATTGCTGCCAGCAGTGACATTTCCTGCCCCACCAAGGGTGGAAATGGGAGCAAATACAATCCAGAGCCCACAGTAACCAAAAAAGGATGAGAACCTGCAACTGGGCTGTTCTCAAGCTGCAGAAATATTCCCTTAATTAGTTACAGGTGATTAAACCCACAGCCTAGTCGAGGGTCATGACACCTTTGAGGGCAAAGTGCCCAGGGGTTTGTTGGGTGCCGGTCAACTAGGTATGGGATGGAGGTCTCAGTTGTGGAGGGAGAAGAAGGTGGTGAAGTCAGGGACTGAGCCCTCTCACAGAGTTTTGTAGGGTCAGGAGGAGCCTGCTTGACCCAAGGGGTGAGAGGGGAGGTCTGGCTGGAGATCAGCAATGGAGAGGTGTAAAGGATATCAGAGCCCTGTGTTTGCGTCGCTGTCTCCACAGGGCTGCAGACAGGGACGTGCAGATGGGAACTCCTGCGGTTGCAGTGGTAGTGAGAGTATTCTGCAGCCCCCCAGGAGATAAATGCTGATGAACTGTGCTTTGGGGCTCTTTTACCACTTTTCCCTCCTGCCCTTGTGTCTGATTGTTTGAGGAACTGCTGGGAGCTCTGGAGACTCCAAATTACCTCCCCAACAAGCATTTGCCTGCCAAAACCCACACGAGGTGCAGTTGCCACTGGCAAGGGGCTTCCAGCCTGACCTTGGGAACTCCATCTGTTTTGTCCAGGTCAGGCAGCAACTTCAGTTGTCCGCAAGAAATGGTGATTAGATTGGAAGCACAGATATGAGCCGTATGAAATAATGCGCAGCTTCATATGTATTCATAGTACACACCTACCTTGTCATCTGCTGTCCTCAAGAGACATTAAAAGCTGAGAGGAAGCTGCTGGAGTTGTTCGCGGTGGGTAGAGGAAGCTCAGCTTCCTTGTTATTGGCATTTCTTCCCTAATGAAGTGTGATGATAGCAGACAAGGAGAGAATTCTCTTCAAACTGTTTATGGAAGAGAATTGCGGAGGGGGCAGGTGATGGTTTCCCACAGCTGCTTCAAAGCTGGAGCAGGAGTCTGGTGGCTTTTTAAGCCCCTTGTTCTGAGCTGCCTCATCTCTAATGAGGCATCATCCATCGAGCACAAGGTGCTGGTCTTGCATAAAGCAACCTACAGCTGGCCTGTGTGAGCTCCTGTACCTCCAGATGCATCTCCTGAACCATGACTTCTGCCCTTTTCAGCACGAATGCTGAGTGTGGACCAGACATCAGCTTAGGAGAAGCGGTAATGAAAATAATAAAATACTGAATGAATAAGAATTAAGGCCTGTATCATCAAAAAATATTAGGGCACCGAGCTACTATTTCGGTATATGTTGTGCCCCTCATAATTGCCATTTGAAGATCTAAAAGTTTAGTCAGAGAGCAAAGGTCCAACCTCCCTTTGTGTGTGGTCGTTGCCTTTGGTTTGACTTAAGGGGAATGTGACCTTAATTATTCTTCAGGAAGAAGTTCGTGTTCCTGTATCCAGTGAAGCTGGGCAGCCTTCAGGCCAAGAGTAAGCCTTCGCAGGGAAGTGACAGAAATTAAATGTGTTGCTTGGATGCATTGAGAGGAGATGGGGGTCAGATAGATGCTGCTGCTTCCTGAGCAAACAGGAAACAGCCAGAAGAGCCAAGGAGCCCTTTTAGTTTTGCAGAGGGTCCTCTCAAGAAGCAGTGCTGTCCAGGCAACAAGTTGCAAGCTGTGGGGCCAGACCGAGGGGCCGCCGTGCACAAGGACGTTGCCTTCCACGTGCCAAGGGCAAACATCAATGCAGAAAACAATACCAAGCACTCCTCCACATCAAAGATGACCCTGAGAAGACCTGCCAAGAATGTGGCTGCATCTGCCTCAGCCCCAGCCATCTGAGGGTCTGTGCTAGGCATAGCCTTCAAAGCATGCTTGAGCAGCAATCATCGCGGATTTAACGGGCTGAGGGGGTGCGTGGATGTGGCTGTGGGTTTGGAGCTGATGGCATTACGCAGGAGTGTCTCAGTTCCCTCTTTTGTTATTTTTTTTTTTTCTTTTTGTGTTGATTTCTTTGCCTCCTCCTACGCTGTGGTTCTGCTGCTAATTTTGAAAACAACGTGAGAGGTAACTAAGGGAGTTTTTGGGTGTATCTGCCAAGATACGTGTTCACGTTGTTTTGCTCATTAAAGTAAACAGGACACTCCTAATTATCTGCTGTGTCTCTGGGTCGAGGAGAGGCAGGTGCTTTGGAGAACAAGCTTTGTTTGGAAGGTGTGTTGGTCCTGGGGACAGCGAGAGCAGGAGATGCTGACGCTGGCATCACTCCGTTAAGTGTTCAGGGAAAGAGGCGTCCGCTTGGCACCCTGAGGTTCCCTCTGCCACGTGTGGGCTGGGGGTGCCGGTGGGGAAGACAAGCACGTGGTGCTCCCCTTTTGACACGTTAATATTAAGACTGAGCAGGTTAAGTGAACTGGTGGTGCGATTCTCAGGAGCTCTGTGGTTCCCGTCTGGCAGTGTCACATCCTGCTGGGGTGTGGTGGCGGGTGGAGCAAGCTATAAGTAGGGAATTGAGCATAAATGTACTCTTGAACTTTTCCTCGCGCAGGATAAAGCTGCAGCAGACATCCCCGTGGGTAGTGAATGCTGATGAGGCACAAAGCCATGCAGTTCCCAAGTATCACTCCTAAACATGCTCCCCTGTGCAAAGCCTTGGAGGCCCAAATCTGTGGTTGAACCAGATGCTTTCTAAATTATTCATGTGCTAGCTCTGGGCCAGCAAAATTGGTTAAATGCGTAGTTAATTCCAAAACAGTTTCACTGGAATATTTGGGGTGGGGAAGCAAACCAAGAGCCGCCCAAGTGATCTGCTTCCCAGAGGGCTGAACTTCTGGACCGGCACGTGGCAAGATGATGCTCTTGCACAACACTGAGGGGAGATGAAAATGATGCAAGTAAGATCGTGTTCGTCTCAAAAGTCGATGACCCTTCACTTGTCTCAGCTGGCTGCTTACCTGGAGCATCCCACAGTCGGTTAGTCAGCTTTGGAGTTAGTTTTTGATGTCATGGTATCAACTTTCTGCATCACTGAGAAGTTAATCCTTTAGTCTTCCTTATCCAGTATTGCCCTAATTCGGTTCTTTTGCAAAGAAAACACAGTATAAATCGTAAGTAATTTCACTGCATTTAGTTTCAAATTGTTGGAATTTTAAGTTTCCTGGTGGCTGTGCTGCTGGCATGGCAACGCTGTTGTTGTGCAAGCTTGGAATACAAGAAAGCCTGAGTTATCAGTGTTGTTATAAATAGTTATTAAAGCCGACAGGATTTTAAATGTTGTTATTAACATTCCTAATATTAACTTGAGGGCAGGGTGAGAGAATAAAAAGTAGCTCTGGCTGTCTGGCAGCCAGTGAGAGCTCCCTGCAGGACCATCCTTGGTGGGAGCTCTGTCATTCTTCCTCAGTTATTCCTGGCCTTGGGAAGGCGGGTAAAAAGAAAGCGCTTGCTTCTCTGAACTTTATCTGCTTGCGCAGATCAGTTTATCCTGAGTTCTAGTGGCTTTGTGTAGGCTGGTAACAAGGCATTTCACTCGACAGGTGTGTACTGTAATGGTGAAGTTTCTACTGGGGCTATGCGTGCAGACGTGATTGCCAACGAGTCGGAACAGGCTAAAGATGTAAGGCAAAGCACTTCCCTTATGTGAGACTGAAACGGGACGGGTGTGACAAGGTACTAACAAAACCCAGATTTTACCGTACCAAGAGCATGTAATTTTTACAAGAATGTGATTGTACCTTCACTGGTCAATGTAAGTTTGGGGGTATCTGAACGAATGTGGTTTGAAACATTTGAGTTAAGCCTAGAATTGTTTGGGGTTTACTTGATTTTTGTGGATCACGTGCAAATCTGTATTTCTAAGGAGCAAGTTTGATACCAGTGTGAAGATTGGTGTCAAAACACGTCTGTTAGCAGCTTTTAATCTTCACGTTTGACAAAGCGTATAGATATGGACAAATTGTAATTTACATGATGAAACCACAGGGTGATGGATTGCTGCAGTGGCGTGGAACACCGCAGAAAGGAAATAAATTTCACAAGATAAAAGGAAGGGGTTGGAGTGCATTCACTTCTCTCAGAAGCTTTTACAGGGTATGTGCACTACAGCGTACCACTACCTGGGCTCAAATCTACCAGAGTAAATCCTCTTCAGCAAATAAAGCTTTCTTTGGGACTCTGCTGTATTAGAGAGGAGATTATTTGGTTTTGAGGGTCATTCTAGAGTAGAGTATGAATTAGCCTGAGTTGCTTTCCAAGATAAACACAACCCCAGAACAAAGCATATCTGGGTTTACTGTTACATACAATGGTGTTTTAAGAGCTTGCACCTGGCGTGGCAGAGGGAACATTAAAAGCTTGTGAAGAATTGCCAGTGCAGCATATGGCACATCCCAGTGACAGATCCAGAGCTGATCTGGACCGGGTACGGGCCCCTTGCCAGGGGTTAAGGTTCTCATTGCAGCGATAGGCAGCAGTTAAGCATTTATCACTGTTGTAACGAGGTGTAATTGCTCATAATCTTCCCTGAAACTCTCTCTTAGAGGTGATCTCTGCTTATGCCTTCCCGTTGCTTTCTGATACCGTAAAATGCCAGATCTGGACTGATTAATTTCCCCTTTGTCTTCCTCTTCACCTGCAACTGTATTGCAAACCAACAGCTTCCCTGTAGGTTACGTCCCTCACTCGTTAGGTCTCAGTTCAGCAGTCGCTGCGGGCTGTGGTTTGTCTTTTCATCATCCCCTTTCCCATCGCCCTCTGCTCAGCTCTGTGTAGGGCTCAGAGCTGCAAAGCTATCTGGGGAAAGAAGCAAAACCCCTTTTGCTTTTAAAATCATCCTGAGTCTTCGTTCAAAGGACCTAATCCAAGTGACCATCCCATGTTGTCTCCTGTGGAACGTGGTGAAGTGTTTTCAGTTTCCCCCTGCATCTGCTGGGATTCATATAAAGATCAACCCCTCTGAAATACCAAAGCGGGGGCAAGCTGCAGGATTGCAACCACTCAGTGCTCGTGGGGCGAGCCAGGAACCTAAGATGAGAAGGGGCCTCCTGGATCACTGCTGTGCGGGTGATTTTTTTGCAACATGCTGCCTGGCAGTCCCTTTCATAAAGCTGCAGCTTTCCACGATAAGGTTGGGAAGATCTCCTGCTCCTTGTCCCACTTCAAACTGCTCTAGAACCTGGCTGGTGCTTTCAACATTTTCTTAATTTTTCCCTTCACAGGATGCACAGCAGTTCTCTGAGGGCCAGCAGTGGTAGGACGGCTGGGATCTGCTGATAAGCCTCAGAACTGGGAGCAGAGGTCCTGGCACCTACCACGGAGTGACATAGGAAGGGATTTTTGTCAGAGAAAATGAGTTAACTGTTTAACTCGAGCATCCTTCAGAGCTCTGTCTCTGGGTGCGAGATGTTATGTAGTTCCCTCTTCCCCCCCACAAGTCTTTTTGTTATGCAAGGACTGCACCATCTGGATGGCAGATGATACCTTTATATTTGTCTGTTTTCAGTTTCCCAACTATAAATCATTTAATTTTGCTGGTTTCTGTTGCTTGAGCTCTTCCCAGTGTTTGAACTAGCTCTGCTTTAAAGCCTTGCTGCCCCAATGGGGAGCTTTCTGCTGGGGCTCCTGCTCCTGCTGCGCTTTCCAAATATATTTATATGTATATATGCTCTGGAGCATCTGTATCAGATTCCGCACCACTGCAAACAGCTTTCTACATTGAGTCTCCTTTTGCTCAGCCAAACAGGCTCTTCGCAGACAGAACAAGGGTAAAGGGATGTCTGAATGTCGTGGTTGGCCAGCCAAAATCCAGCACTAAGCTCCATCAGTTGCAGAAAACTGTCCTTCTGTCTTTCTAACAGATTTTCTTGCCTACGCAAGAGAAACCAAGGTCTTTCTGGAGATTTTTGTCTGTCATCTCTTTTCCTAAGAAGAAAGGGTTTAAAATTCTACTGATGTTATTAGCAAAGCCAGCCTGATTACGTAGGGGGCTTTTTTAATTATCTGGTTTGTGTTTGTTAAAATCTGTTGCCTCCTAGTTTCATGTGCTGCCAACTAGTTTTTGCACCAGAAGAACATACTTAGTTTCTCCATAGCCCTTGTGCTGACATGGGCTTCACTATAGTAAGGTCCTCAGTGTGTGCGTGTGTGGTACCAGGTCTTCCTCACGTTCGTTCATCTCCATTCAGTCCTGTCATCCTCTCTGCCATGAAGGTTGGTTTCTAGACCTTCAGCAGATGAGACGTGGAGGCCATCCGCATTTCCAGCCATTTGTATTGAATGACTTCTCTCTTCCTCGGGGCTGTGTTTTTGTGTCTCCCCCTTCAGTATGGTCTTGGATCGTAACCTATTTAGAGTGCTCTCCATAAACACCTTACAGAAGTCTCAAGTGCATTGCTTAAAACACCAGAGACTGCTTCTGTTTTGTCAGTGGCTGATTGCATCTTAATTTGCCATTTTCACGTGTGGCTAATTAATACTTAAAACTTGCTCTTGAGGGAGCTTCTCTGTTCAGTGCTTTAGATGGACCCACCATGTGGTTGGCACTAGTACGTGGTTCTGGAGCTAATGCTCCTCAGACCGGCTGGGTGGAAATGGTTTCAATGAATGTTTTGAAGCTGGGCCAGAGAGTGAATCAAACGTGAATGACCGTGAGTCACTCTGGAAAATAGCCCTGTCAAGGACTCAGGGGGTGACGTGCCTGCTGCAGAAAGCTCCACTTGCACGCCCAGCAGTTGCACCTTGGCTTCAAGGGTCCTCCCAGCTTGTCCTCAGCTGTGGGGCTGTATCTGCCACCTCCTTTGGGGAATGGCGTTATTTAGCGTGATGAGTGCTGAGTATAAATGAACCCGACTATCTGTCATGTAAATGCTGTGTTGCAGGAGTTGAATGTAAGATAAAGGAGCCGGTCTCTCTGCCGGAGAGCCCTGCTGGGCGATTGTCCGGGAAGAGCTGAGCCGCAGCGCCATGGAGGAGGAGGGCACATTTCTGGCGGGTTTCGTGCAGGGACAGCGGCAGACATCACATCTTGACCACTTTTTCCCAAGAAACCCTGCCGTCGTTGTTTTCAGCGTGTGCTTGCAGCAGGGCTTGGATAGTGCAGCCTTGCATTACGCCTTCTGGCTTGGTCACTTTTTACTGCCTTCCCTGAGCTTGAATGCTTCATGTTCCCTCAGGGGTCCCTGTTCTTGCAGCCCAGGGAGGGGTCCTGCAGATAATGTTTTGTGGAGATGGGAACCATCCCTGCCCCCTGGAGTGGCAGGTGCACCCAAGGAGATGAGCCAAACCCCTTCATCCTCTCCCAGATCCCTGGATCACGTCAGCAGAGAGCTCTGACTGGACGGTGGTGGCTGACCTCACTTCTTCTCCCCTGCACAGCTCTGTTCCTACTTGGGGTAAATGTGAGGGGTTTTTTGCTTTAGTGACTGAGGGCTAATTTTCTTCTGCTTTCCCCTTTTTCTCTTTTGAAGGTGAACCCCACGCCGCAGGGTACGCGAGCGCTGCTGAAGATGATGTACTGCCCATACTGCCGAGGTCTGGTGTCGGTGAAGCCGTGTTACAACTACTGCTTTAATGTCATGAGAGGCTGCTTGGCCAACCAAGGGGACTTGGACACTGAGTGGAATATCTTTATAGGTAAGGCAATGTAGGTTAAAACTGCACGTGAATGTATCCTGACACTGCGTCCCTTGCCTGAATGGCTTTTGTGAGTGGCTGTGCTGAGCTCTAGCAGGGTGTCTGTGATGGTTGTAGGTGTCTGTGATGGGTATCTTTCCCTTCTGCCCCTCTGTATCCAGCACACCTTTTGCTGTTCACGTTCATTTCCAAACAAATGAGACTTTTGTTGTGCCGGTGACATCTGTTGCAGCAGGATTTAGGAGGATGGAGCTACCACATGTCGGTAGGCTTGGAGAGTCTGTTCTTGCTGGACCAAGCATGTACTCAAGCTGTTTTTTCCATACTACTCCATATATGTTGTTGTCGCCTTACAGCTGTGCTTTCTGAAGCCACGTTTCTTGCTCGGCAGCCTGGGAGTCTCCTTTGCAGCTGCGGTGAGCTTTGGGAAAAGCTGTAGGCCTCTATTTTACGTCAAAAAACTGAATGGGACATGTGTCTGAATCTGTTTTTAAACAGCTTATTTGGCACTTGGCCGCCGTCCTTTTGAAATGTCGATAGGTCTTAGGTGATGCTGTGCGAGTGCTTTTGCCATCCTCTTCCTCCTGTTTGTTATTTCTCTTCCACGGTTACCAATGATATTATTCGATACATGAAATTCAGACTGAAATGGTGAACTCTGCCTTGGGTCAAGGCTCAGCAGAACTGGCGATGCATCGCGGTTTGGGGTCACAGGCAATAGATAATGTTAAATGTTTTCATTTGTGCTCCTTTTCCAGGAGGCTTGATTTATCTGTGAAGGAGCATCCTTTGGGAGCAGTCGCTTCACTCCAGTTAACGTGTGATGAAGTGCACATGTAAAGTATCTGCCGCTACTGACAAGGCTGCGGTATTCTTCCCATCCCACTCATGGAAAAAAAAAAATGTTACAAAGAAAAGATTCCCCTTTCGTTAAGCTGTGAGATAAAAAAAGGGAAATTGCTGATAATTGGAATTTCAGGCTAGATTTAAATCCTAGAACTTGTTTTCCCGTGTTTTGTGCACTGGATTTTCACTCTGCTCCCTGTGCCAACTGGTTGTGTGCAGGGTATTATTTTCAGAAGGCATTTTTTTGCCTGTGTATTCCATATAGGGAGTTAAATGTGACACTAAACTGGGTTTCCAAGTCATTCTCTGGGAGGCTGACGCTCCCCCCACCCCGTTCCTCCCAGCTGTCTTTCTCATGAGAATATTAAGTATTTCAGCTACAATTGTTGCTGAAATAGCTCAAAGCCAGGAGACTTGCAAACATCTAGTCCAAGTAGAAAAGAGGAATCCCATGAAAAGGAAGGGCATAATGCCAGAAAACAGACAAAAGCACAAGCAGCTAATTGCTGTAGGTGGTATGCGGCTGGAAACGAACCTCAGGGGAAGCCAGCAAGCCCTGTCACACGAGACCGATCAGGCGCTGCATACAATAATTAAGATTATTAAAGACAAAATAAATAAATGCGATTCCAGGTTGGAAGCAAAGCTTTCTTCTTGCAGTGCTTCCTCCCCAAGGGGCTTCTGCCCATTCATTACTTAAGTATGGTATTAAGCTTCATTACGTTTATTGGCAGTATGTGCTCGGTTCTTGCACTCTGGGTTGATTTTTCGAGTGGAGTACAGATACTGGAAACTTAAGCCGCGCTTTCGTTAGGCAGTTTAATAAATGAGCAGGTGCTGGTAATGTTCTGGATTTTGGTTTCTATCTCAATTTGCCACTTGAGGCAAATTAAATTAAATAGATCTGGTGTTTGGGGCAGGGCATATGTCACAAATATCCTCTGTGTGTGTTTTCCAAGCTTTAAATAAACTAAACAAACAAACAAAACAAACCACAAAATATTCCTCCAAAACCACCCCACAACAAAAAAAACCCACCTGCGTGGGCTCAGTGCTCTTTTGCATCACGGGTTTAAGTACTAAGTTGCAGCAATGATTTATTACTTGTCAAAACCAGATTTTGAACTTTGCGAAATAGTTTAAAGATAGTTAAATGGGAGAGCTTGCCACAGATGTAAGTATATATGTAAGTATATATGAACTTGGATGCATGTGCGTGTAAAATACGCATGGGTGTGTGCTGGTGGGTCTATATATAAGTCATTTAGGTAAAGCTTTTTTGGGAGACGTGAATTTTTGTGGGTTTTTTGAGATATACTTCCATACCTCTGCAAAGTACCATTGAAAGTTATGGTGTATGAAGTAATGACCGAAATGTAGGGAATTTTTTGTCCCATTTAACTATCTTTAACTTATTTCATCCTCTATTCTACACCAATTAGACAGGGGTATACTCTGTTTCAAACAAGCTGTTGGGGGGATTGGAGCTTTCCTGAATGAACAGTGTTAATCTCCAGTGCCTTTTCATGTTTTGTTTTAGTTTTTTTCTACAAACGCTTACTCTGCTCAAAGTTGTCGAATTCAGGCTCCACATACGTATCTGGAGGACTACTTTGTGTGCAGAGAATTTTTTTCCCATTTAAGAAAAAAAAAAAAAAATTGTTGTTAATGAATGGTCAAGGTCTTCCCCCTCCTTCCCTCCGCTTTTAAATCAGATCTTGGGGTTAAGACTGAAAACTGCCTTTTGTTCTTCAAGTCAGACAGTGAGGCTGAAGATGTGGGTTTCTGATTATTGGTGGCACAATGCGAAAGAATTGCTTTCCTTCATGAGAGCGAGGTGCTTTGTCGCCAAGGATTGTCTCAATGCCAGTAGCAAGGACAAATGTATGCAGGAGGAAAAGGGTCTTTAAGGGATGGCGCTATATGGTGTGGGTTGGGTTTTTCTTCCCCCCCAAATCCGCTTCTATCGCCCCGTCACAGGGAGGAGAGACAGTCTTTGTCATGCTGTGTGTTTGTAATAAATGGCCAGGGTGCATTTTTCACTCTGCCAGACCTTTTTTTTTTTTTTTTTTTTTTTTTTTTTTTTTTTTTTTTGTGAAGCAGATCTGAGCCACCTCACAGTGGCTTATAAAGAGCTGGTGCAAAATAATTGTTATTTATAATCAACTCCTTTCTCCCAATAATGGAAAAATCTTTTTGGTAGATGAGTTGCACCAAAGCTTCATTTCTGGTGTTCGTGCAGCGTGCCTCCCCTCTCGACGTGCGGTTCTTGAACCCCAGCCAACCTTATTAATGTCAAACGTGGCTGCCAGAGGGAATCGCTGCTCGCCACGACTGCTGGTGGGGACACCAGCCAGCTCCTGGTGGGAGGTAAAAGTTTACAGGATGCCCCCAAAATCAAAACCGTGGATGAGGTAGAGCCCTTCCACCCCCCCCTTTTTTCCCTCCCCTTTTTAATGAAAGTTTATTCCGTTTAGCACTACTTGCCAGTATCAATCCCAGCTCCTGAAGAGCTCCAGTTGAATATATTCTCCAAGGGCAATTATTACTTTCCTTATCTTTTCTCGCCAGCTTTGGCAGCTCTGCTGGAGGCCGAATGCATTTTCTCTATCGGCAGTCAAAGCGGAGGCTGCATTCCTGGGCTGTGATACATGTAACGCCATGGCACCCCCGCCAACAAAGGACCCAATTCGCTCTACATTCCCATGGTCTTGTGGATGGCCTGCCCGGCTCAAAGTTTACAAAGACGCCAAACAGCCAGAAGAATTGGGGTTTATGTTTCCTTTCAGTCTTTCACAAACACTTTATTGATCTGCGGCCTTTCCTGGCCACTCGGAGAATTAAGTAGTTACAAAATGGAATGATTTTCCTTTTTTTTTAAAAAAAAAAAAAAAAACCCCTCATTTTGTGTGTTTTATTATCTGTCTATTCATAATATTTTTATTTGAAATGAGCAGCTTCCTGCAAACGGCACCGGGATGTTCTTTATGCGCGTGAAAAACCCCGAAAGCTTTGACAATGATGAACACGTTTAAGTTGTGCTCCACTTGTTTACAAAAGTCTCCATTTGGTAGCACATCAAAAGCATTTTTCTCCCCTCCGGCACAATGGTATATTCATGCTAGCAGTCATTACTCAGAGATTTGAAGCATCACTTTATTGGAGCCCACCACAATACAGTCTAAGACTCTTTGTTTCATTTGTTATTACCTACTTTTTTTCTTTATTTTTTTTTTTTTTAAATGCGTCTAGTTCAGACCTGTTTGTAGTCCCTGACGCTAAATTCCAGCCGTGCCCTGCCACGGCTCTGTGGTTGATGCTGGTGGTGTGTGCCTGCAGGGCGAGGGGCTTTCCTGGGGGCTCCAGCCCCTCCCAGGTTTCACTCCCTGAACATCGGCACCTTGGCGGAGCTGCATAAGTCCCAGCTGATGTGGTTTAAGGGTGGGTTGTTCAACTGATAGACCTTTAACTAGCACACGGCAAATCTTTAGAATATTGCGAATATTTAAACAGTGGATTTACTGGCTAGGGAGGCATCTGTTCTTGGGGGGTTTTGGTGTCGTAATTATTAATTATTATTTGTTAATTTAGATACACAAGTAGCTTAATTGTATATTTGAGATTGGTTTGTGGGTTTTTTCTTAGTGTCATTTAACGTGACTTAGGCTCTAACATGGAGCTATTACTAAATTGTTCGGTATGTGGAATATCTTTGTAGGGCTTTTACAGGTAGCCGGAGCCCACAGAAATTTTCTGCTTGTTGAAAGTACCTTTTGCGCTTACGAGGAGGATGACAAACACTTTTCGAGAGAAATTAACAGACTGACTGTGAAATGCCCATTTCTCCTTAATGGAAGGGAACAGGCATATCCTTGGGAGTAGGGAGGAGCTCCTCAGGAGAGGGTTTCCTCAGGGCTGGAGGCTCTGTTGTGCCCTGGCCTCCCACGTCACACAGGCTCTAGGAGAAACTGAAGAATTAAATGCGACTGGAAAATTATGAGTTTGTGGCAGAGCATCGTGAAGTGATGCAGGAGAGGAGACGAGCAAATGAGGTGCTTTGGGATTGCGGGACTGCAGTGAAAGCTAGGGTTAAATAAAGGTTCTGATGGGTGAGAAGAGACGGGTGCTTTGTACCAGGTGTGTACTTGGAGGTACCTTCTAGGGCAGAACCAGAAAGAGGGCTTAAATGTAAGGCAGGGTGAAAGCCTTAATGCCAATAGTAATTTCCCAGAGAAAGCAGTGGATATTCAGTAGCTGCTATATTTAATGATGTATTTGATGAGGACGTGCATGCTGGCACAGGAGAAGTGGCTCAGTGCTCTCCCCTTGCCTAGAGATGTGCCAAATATATCATGAGTGCAGAGCGTCTACCCTGGTCTTGTGCAGTGTCTGTCGTGCAGAGTGTCTGTGTGATGCCAGAAGGTGCAATCCCTTGGCTTCCCCCGGCATGGCAAAGCCTGTAGCTTTCCATAAGGGAGAGATGGGAGTGCTGATCATCTTGGGCCCTTTTGCGTTGGTGTCTTGTCTTCAGGACCAGCATGAGGAAGGTGGTGGTTTTGAAAGCATTCTTGAAAAACAAATGACACCAGACAACCTTTATTAAATGAGCATGAGAGGAGGATGTTACTAATGCTTGTTCTAATGGGAGGAGGAGATTACAGGCTGCCTGTAGGCAGGCTGTGATGGTTCTCTCTCATTTAACGTGACTTTTGATGTATATGAGCCTGTGACTTGGTGCTGAGAGCCTGTAAGTGCTTGGTGAAGTTGTAGGCTCTGGGAACGGAGCAGAGTATTTCCTAGAGATGTGTGCTGGTCAGGAACAACATTGTGGTGGTTACTGTCTGTGTGCTCAGTTTGTTATCCCTGTTACCTGTTTTTAATGGAGAAGCTCCAAGAATAGCTTTCATTTCTCTCTTTGTGTTAGATTCAATGCTGCTGGTAGCAGAGAGGCTGGAGGGTCCCTTCAACATCGAGTCAGTCATGGACCCCATTGATGTGAAAATTTCAGATGCAATCATGAACATGCAGGAGAACAGCATGCAGGTGTCTCAGAAGGTAAATGGGCGAAGAGGACACCTGGGCTTGATCTATCTTATGTGTTTTATGTCTCTGTTCTCATCGATCTGTTCTTCTTTAATGACCTTTCAAGTATATGTGAAGCTGATGTATTATTTTGGGCAGAGGCTGCGTTGGAGCCTGGAGAAGGGAGGTTCTTGTGACCTCCCATTTCATAAAACCCTTTCCTTCTCTTGCATAGGTTTTCCAGGGATGTGGCCAGCCAAAAACGCTTGCCCAGGGCCGGACTGCTCGCTCTGTCTCTGAAAGTGGTTTCAGCGCTCGTTTCAGACCCTACAACCCCGAGGAGCGGCCGACTACAGCTGCCGGCACGAGCTTGGACCGACTGGTGAGTGCCTGGTCCTGCTGGTGCTGTGCAGGCATTTCGCACCCGTGTACCGCAGCGTATAATTTTCCATTTGTAATTTATAGGGTTTCTTAATATTCCTTGGCTCTCTTAAACTCTCTGAGGGGTGTAATCTTCCTATGGCTCTAGACGTGAATTACCTCAGTGCTTCTGTGTCAGAAAAGTGCCTGTTCTAAAGGCTTGGCTTATGACTAATAAGCATTTGAGGAGCGGTGTTTAATTTTGTATTAAAAAAGTAAATCAACCATCAAAACACGCAGCCTGAAGATCTGGCCTGTACACGTCTGTTGTGATAAAAAATACCTTCCCAGCTTCACTTTTAACGAACATTCAGTATTCTGGATTATGTCCTGTTTCTTTTTTTCTTTTATTTAATAGGTTACTGATGTGAAAGAGAAGCTGAAGCAAGCCAAAAAATTTTGGTCATCTCTCCCTGGCAACATTTGCAATGATGAAAAGATGTCTGTAGGCACTGTCAATGAGAATGAGTGCTGGAACGGGAGCGCCAAGAGCAGGTCTGGCAGTGCTGCTGCCCCTGGTTAACTCTCTCCCCCTCAGCCCAGCCTTTCCTTGCATGCTGGCCCCACTCCTTGAGCCCACTTCTCCTACAAGAGTGACCCCAGCTCCCCAGAGACAGGCTGCGGCCGTTACTTTTTTTTTTTGTAGGTGGGAGTACTTGAACTCAAAGCTAAAGGGTGTCCAAGATCTACGTGGTGGTTTCTTTTAAAGGAGGGAACTGAGTCTAGATACCCAGATACACCTTCTCTGCTTGGACTTAAACCTCTTGCTGGTTGCTTATGGGTTTGGGGAGGTGATTTGTACAAAATCCTGTATCACAGCCACAGAGTGGGGATGCTCGTGTTGTCTGAGAGGGCTGTTGCCCCAGTGTCCCCAGTTGGTGTTTCCACCACGAGCTATTGCTGGGTTCCTTGGTGAGCAAGGGTAGTGGAGATGCAGGCTGAAAGGTCCTCTTCTCCACTGCTGAGGTCAATGGCACGAAGGGGTCAGTGGTTTTCATGTGTGCTTTTTATGGAAAAATAGTTACAAAACTTCTTTTTTCTCCCCCCCCCCCCCCCCTTTTTTTTTTTTCTTGTAAGGAAGAAATTGCCAGCACAGGAATAAGCCAAAAGTTTTCTGTCATATGGTTTATGTAACTGTTTTAACTTTTATTTTGGAAATAGAAGTTTCTTTTTTTCTATTTGCTTACTGAGGAAATAAGCAAAATATAAGATGTTCCATTACAAAAAAAACCAGTTGCCCAGAGTTTTCCAGCAGTTTTCCCTAAGTAATAGCAGGTTTTGCCCTTTTTTTTTTTTTTGGCAGGGTTGGGGGATGCAGGACTGAGACATACCACATAAATTTTACACTGTGTTTGGCCAGGGTGATGGTTTGGGTCTCTGTAACAAGAAATGTCACTGCCCTGCTGAGGTCCTGTTTATCAGCAGCTTGTACAGCGCTTTTCAGGCAGATTTGGGGAAGATGGAGACTTTGCAGTTGTGCAAGATATTTTGCTTTGTTGTTACTGTTTTCTCTGTGGTTCCAATAAGTTAAACGTTCAGTAGTGTTGCACACTTTGACTTCTTTGAAACTTGTAATATCGTTCACAAGTGATAACAGAATCACCACCACCACTAACAATAATCAACCCTCTGATACACAGGGCAGGGTTTGAGCATCCCCTTCAGATCACAGGCACAGAACTGCAGAACGTTAGGGGTTGGAAGGGTCCTCAGCAGATCATCCAGATCTATGCTTATATCTCACTGCCTGGTCTCCAGGATCAGTCGGTTGTGCTAAAGGCTTTTCTCTCTTTCATGATACTGATGTTGACATCATAACTAAAAAAAGTAATGCTTTCTTCTGTTGAACAGTGATTTTTCTTGTGAGTCAAGTAATTGGAGGAGGGGAAAAAAGTGTCATATTCCTGCTTTATAAGATGATATTCCAAATGCCTGTTTCAGGAGACATATCGTGTTGGGTTTTGTTGCTCAGCCTCTCTTTTAAACCAAGAGGCTGTACGTGTGTTCGCACCTGAGCAGGCACACCTCCTCAGGCTGAGCAGCTCGGTTCTTCACTTCGATGTGTGGGCTTCTGTTATCTCATGACATTGTAGATGTTGCTTCTGCTGGGGTTACTGGGGAAGTTGCATGTCATGTCTGCGTGGTGGGAGGCACACATTTAATACCCCAGCTTGATGGCTAAGGTGCGTTACGCAAAGCCAGAATGACAGTGTTGCCTCCAACAGTTACTATAGGTTTCACTGGGATAACTATGGCCCCAAAGGTTGTCTTCCCCAAAGTGTCATTGAACTGAGCTTTGGGACATCTGAGCGGCTTGTTTTGCTCCATTGCCTGCAGCAAGCTGATTTATGCTGTTGTAAGCCGCTATTATTATAAACCCAGATCTTCCTTCTCTTTTCAAGCTGGGGAGAAAATTGTCTTTCCCCTGCCTTTGTGGCACAGGGTACATGAAAACAGTGTTTAATTCCACATGCTGCTCAGGGTGCAGGGAGGGGAGATGGGATAAGAAGCTGGAGAAGAGCTCTGCGAGGGTTAGCACGTGGGAGGGTCATGTTGGGCTCAGGATATCACCCAGGCTGGAAACAGGGGTGGCATCGCTGAGTTCCCAACCTGTCACCCCTTGGCGCGCGACCCTGCTGAGCTGTAGCTCTGGTACCAGCAGCAACGGTTTCTTTCAGGTACGACTTTGCAGTGACTGGAAATGGCTTAGCAAGTCAAGTGAATAACCCTGAGGTAGAAGTTGATATTACCAAGCCAGACATGGTGATTCGCCGGCAAATCATGGCTCTGCGGGTGATGACCAACAAACTGAAGAATGCGTACAGTGGGAATGACGTCGACTTCATTGACATAAGTATGTCTGCTTTTGTTTGTCTTTTTGCCTTTTCTTTTTCCCTTTTTAATTGGATTTCATGCTAACACGGGGTATCTGGTTAAGTTTCAGCTATGGGTAAGCACGTTAGTCAAGAGGGTGGGAACAGGCATCTCCAACAGGCTGTGCAAGAAGGGTTGTTCCCGTAGAATCATAGAATGTTTGGGGTTGGAAGGGACCTTCAAAGGCCATCTAGTCCAACTCCCCTGCAGTGAGCAGGGACATCTTCAACTAGAGCAGGTTGCTCAGAGCCCAGCTGAACCCGACATTGAATGTTTTCAGGGATGGGGCATCTACCTGCTCTCTGGGCAACCTGCGCCAGTGTTTTACAACCCTCATCATAAAAAATTTCTCCCTTGTATCTAGTTTAAATCTTCCAGTTTAAAACAATCACCCCTTGTCCTGTCACAAGAGGCCCTACTAAAAGTTTGTCCCCATCTTGTAAGCCCCCTTTAAGTATCGAGAAGCCTCAATAAGAGCCTTCTCTTCTCCAGACTGAACAACCCCAACTCTCTCAGCCTGTCCTCAACAGCAGAGGTGCTCCAGCCCTCGGATCGTTTCCGTGGCCTCCTCTGGACCCCCTCCAACAGGTTCATGTCTTTTGTGTGCTGAGGATCCCAGAGCTGGATGCAGTACTCCAGGATGGGTCTCACCAGAGGGGAGTAGAGGGGCAGAAGCACCTCGCTTGAGCTGCTGGCCATGCTTCTTGTGATGCAGCTCGCTGGGCTGTGAGCACATATGAGGTCACGCGCAGCTTTTCATCCACCAGCATGGATGGGTGTGATGAATGGCACCAGAGGACACATGCTTACATCTCATAAATGTCAAATCATCATTGCTTGCCCCCCCACCCCCCGCCATCTGCACATGAAGCCTCACGCACGTGTGTTTTGTCTCCTGCAGGTGAAGAGAGCAGCGGGGAGGAGAGCGGCAGTGGCTGCGAGCTGCAGCAGTGCTCCCCGGAGTTTGAGTTCAACGCCACCGAAGTCACTGGGAACTCCAACAAGAGCGATAAGAACGTGAACACTTCTGCCGCTACCAGGAGTGGTTTATCACACGCAGCCTTGCTCTTTAGCATTTTGTTCTTGGCCATGCAAAGACAATGGAGATAATTGTGCAGTGTAGGAGGGAGAAAAAAAGACTTTTATTATCAAAGTTAGAAGGCACCTGCTTTCACTTTTATACCATCTAGGGACTTTGCTTTTTAAGTTAATGGACAACAGTGTACAGTTTTTACCATGTTGCCACTGGTTTTAAGATGCTGATTGTTTTTTTTTTCCCTTGCTATTCTGGAAATCACAGGAATGGGGACTACCAGTCTGTCCTGTTCACCAAGAGTCCGTGTTAGAGGTGGATAATGAAAATGTATATACAAGCCTGTAGTTAGCTCTGCATTTGTGTCTTTATCACTTTTTTTCTGTTTTGGTTTTTTTTTTTTTTAATTTTACCATATTTCTTACAAAAACAAAAAACCCCAGGTTCTCTCTTGGCCTGTAACAAGTATGTGTTTCTGAAATGAGAAATATCTGTACAGAAGCAGGTTTTATTTATCATGTTATCTTATGGAGAAAAGAATAATTGCCCAACAAACAGAAAACATGTTTTACGTAGTTAACTTCCCATTTATCCACATTATGTTAGTTGCCTTATCTGGGAAGAAGTGGAAGTAATTTGTCTTTATTATGCAGTAAAGCAGAAGGTGAAGGCAAAGCTGGTTGGTGTGCCAAGTGCCCCATTTGCCCAGGGCGTTAATGGCAGGAGCAGGTTGTACTTTCTTTACAGGAGGTTTGGTTAAATTGGAAGAGACTACAGAGAATTCCAGTTCTGCAGATGCTCAGAAGAGTTGTCGGTTGTTCCCCGGGATCCTTGCAATTAGCTGTAACTCCTGTAGGTCAGCTCCCGACCTGCATCCCCCGTGGGAATAAGGCATTAAACTTGTTCAGTTGGAAGCAACTTGTCGTCTCGCAGATCCAAATGCCAAAACGTGTCTTGTCTACCAATTTGTTAGATGAATGCTGGATTAATTTTTTAAATTTTTTTTTTTTTAAGGAGGGAGGGGAGACGGGGCTTCGGGGTTTGTTTTTGCAAGAGTTTTGTTTCTTCTCTGACGGGAGGCAAAAGGGAAGGAGCAGGCGGGCAGTGCCCTGTGGCAGGCAGGTCGGAGTAGGAGAAGACAGGAGCTGGCAGGGCTGAAGACACCTCCTTTTCGGTGTACTTGGTCTCCTGGGAGCTGATGCCCAGCGACTGTAGCTTTTCGGCACTACCCAAGACACCCTCCTCTTTCTGTTTGTGCTTTTGCAGTTGGAACAGTGTTGTGGTGAACAGCCATGCATTAATAAAATAAATGTATATTTTTAAGAAAAGAGATGAAATAATTTGTAAAAGAGTTTAGGGAAAACAAAGTCTTTGAAAAGACTCAAAATTATTCTGTACAACTCCTCCTGCTTTAGGTAGCCTTTAGGTCTGGCTGGACACTGGGATCCAGCCAGGAGAGCAATCCAGAGAGAGGGGGTTTGCTCTATTCCACCCTTGTGTTGTAAGGATAATTTTCTATTTTTGTATCGAAACATTAACTACTTGTTAGCTCAGGGTCAGCGTTACATTCAACTTTATTTTCACACCAAATTTCGGCACAGCTATAAAGACGGGAGTATTCTTGGCTGGTATAAACAAACCTGGAGGCTTAATTTTACTAGAAGTAGCCAGTTATTTATTAAAACATGATGTTAGTAGAGTTAGGGATATTCTGGCTAGTTTATTTTTCTTTAGAAAATAAATCATGGAACCATAAAATTGAAAAAGTTATAAATTTATATGTGTGGGAAAAAATGGATTGTAAATAGCTAAGTTGCCTTGCGAGGAATTGGAAAATGTGCTGATACTTAGAAACTACCTCAGTTCTGAGGAATTTCCTTTCTAGCTTTGAGTGCTATTACATTTACTTGGTAGAAGTGAATCTGATCTCCAGTATGTAGCTGAAAGAGTTATCCCTATAGACCTTGTTAGATTGTTTTTAATTTAGAGGGTTGAACTACATCCAGCTGTTTTCTTTCAGCTAAGTTCCGTAACAAAGAGAATTTCTGAATTAAATATTGCTGATGGTTTCCATGACTTTTCCTGATTTGTTTGGTTTCATGGCATTTTCTGATTGCCCTTTAATTATTTAAATGGTTCTAGCCATTTGAATTTTAATCCCGAAAGAAACAAACCTTAGATGCCCTACCATTGTAAATATATGGCAGTAAGGTCTGACTGGATAACCTTTCTGGCTTACACCCAGCTGGCAGGCCGGCAAAGTTAAATGAAGAAAAAAAAAAAAAATTAAACTTCTTCGGAGCTCAGAAGGTGGAAACAAAGCCCTTGTGTTCAGAGGGGCTGAATTCTCCAACATCTCCCTTCTTAACGTAAATGTTCATATGTAAGAAAGTTGCTTGTAAATTCTCCTGCCTTCGAGCATTTCTGCTCAGAAAAAACATTTCTGAATTTATTTATCGTTTTACAATGAATTGCTTACTAAATTTTGTTCCTTAGTTTGGTACGAGCCACCACTGCAAAGACCTGCCGTGAGTTTTAAGCGTGTCCAGTGGACTTTGTTAACAGCACGAGGATCCTCCGCTATATAAAGGACAGATTTGTCACCTGGGGCTACAGGAAACAAGAGTAAACATCAATGTAGGATGATCAAAAGTTGTGTTCCTGCTTTTATTTTGTGATTGTGTGTGAAATTGGCTCTCTGACATGAGCTTGTAAACTAAACCATACGGCTAGGGATGAGGCATGCTGCTGACTTCAAGGAAGGCATGTGCTCCCTTCCTTCAAGTATTTCTTATTTTTTTCTTTTTTCCACATAACTGTTGCCATTACAACTGTGTTTTAAAGAAAAATTCCCCTACATAGAGTTAATAATTAAAATTAATGGAATTGGAAACAAGCTTCAAATGCAAAATGAACCAGAAAGGTGGTGTTCTCGGCAGCACGTGAGGTGCTGTCTCCCGAAGAATTGGAATAAAAAAGTACATCCCTTGCAAGGACCTGCTTTAGCAGCTCTGTGCCTCTCCTGACCCACCATACAGCTCCGTGCTGCAGCAGCCTCACGGGTGACACGTGTGTACGGGCTGCTCGGGGTTCCTCCAGCAGACCAGCCTCTGTGTTCACACTGCTGGTGCCAATGAAGGGGGAAAAGGAGAGCGGGTAATGGCAGAGCGTCTCTCGTTTTGTGTGTGATGAGTGGTGTGGCCCCAAGTTGGGCCAAATGACCAGGGCAGCAAATGGAGTCCCCTGGCACCCCCGGGGCAGGGTGCTGCTACTGCCCCCCAGCTGAGCCAACCTGGCTTTTGTCCTCATGGGCAACCTGTCAGTACATTGGTCATTTTTTAGACCTGATGGTGCTGAAGTTTCCATCACCATCCTGTAATTGCTTTAGCTGGATATAAGACTTTGCTGGACCAGGCAAGACCCTCTGGTGTGGTCCTGGCTCCTTTCTATGGTGGCAGCTGTGTTGGTTGTTGCAGAGGAAGGCACATAAAAATCCCTTCCATCGGTTTGGATGCTTTTAATTATCATGTGTCCCACAGTAATTGCTGGCCCTGTTTGTCAGCCTGCCTCCAAAGCCAACCCCTTTCCCTCCTACCTTCGTGCAGCCCCCTGTGTGAATGTGACAGTGTCCTCCCATGGTGACTGTGGCAACCAGATCAGTGACAGCCAGCCCGAGGGGATGCTGCCCTGCTTGTGCCTTCACTTGCCAGCACAAAATCGTGGTGTTTCTTCTTATCCCTGGGAATTCCCGCGCCACTGGCACATCTCCACAGCCAGGAGCGGCAGATCCCCAGGTCCTGCGGCGCAGGCAGTCCTGGAGCATCATGGGGACCCCGAGCACCAAGGATTGTGTGCATGGAAGCTGGTGGGCCTGGCTTCTGCAGGAAACCCCAGCCTGCATAAATCCATCTCTGACTGTTGAAAATAAGTTGCACTTTTTTTTTTAATGCTGATGGTTTTATTTTTCCACGTAAGCCAAGGTAACTGCAGAGTGTTGCTGCCTCAAGTCTCTGCCTGATGTGATGGCCAGTGGCCACCCACCTGCTATGGTCCATAAGTTGATACTACCTGCAGGACTGGCGGGAGGGTGGCCTGCCCTGCTGCTTCTCTTCCTTATGTTGCCATCAAGGGCTGGTAGTAATTTAAAAATAAATCAAAAAACATGCATAGAAGTGGGTGAAAATTGATGCGGGACCATGACAATCGCCCTCCTGGCTGGTGGGGTCTGTGTGGACCTGAGCTACTGTGGGGGGGGACAGGACTCACAGCTGGGAGCCAGCCTGGGAGGGCGAGCAGCTGCTGGGGCAGCACTGTCCCTCCTGCCTGCATCCCCCCCTGGGCTGGGGGCTGCAGGTCCCACCCGGATGGTTACGTAGCGCTGTGCTTCATAGCATCTTCTTTCAAGTGGCTGTGATGTAATGGCTTAAGGTATCTGCAAGACGCACATTGGTTAGAGGTGGTGCAATAGTGGTGTCTTTCGGACCACCTGAATGTGAACCAACCCCAGTAATGGTTTTAATTTCTTGATAATGCCGTTTCAAGCATCGTGTTTTCTGGGTTTGCTTTTTGTGTCTTTTTGTTCATCCTCAGCTGTGGTTTGTTTGAGGGTTTGTAACAGTGTAAATTGCCTGGGAAGGTGCAGCTCTTCTCAGGCTTGCTGTAATTCTGGGTCAAGTGTGCTTAAATTGCTGAAATTTGTTTCTAATGGATTACATGCATTGAGAGCCCTTTTATAAGTACTGGAGCAAGGAGCGGCTGCCTGCCCCAGGACGAGGGGAAGGTGTCCTGGGCGTGGCCTGTCCCTTTGTCCCTCTCCTCTGGAAGAGAGGACCATCCTTTCCAGTGTCGCTTGGGCTAGGAAGCCTGGCGAGACCTGGGGACCCTCCAGGCACGGAAGGGGCAGGTGGCCATGGGGAATCTGACGGGTTTTGGAGGATGCTGGTGGCATGTCTTAATGTTGGGCTGCCTTTCACTGTTTACTGTCCATGTGCTGTAGGCTGGGTGCTGGTGGAGCTGCCTTTTCTCCTTGAACTTGCACTGCTTTGTTGGCCTCTGCCCTTTTTCCAACCCTCTCTCAGTGGCTTTGTCCCAGGTTCCCTTGCTGCCCTGGCTGCATTTTTCCAAATCTTTGCTCTTTGTGGTGACTCCTCTTGTGTGTGCCCCACGTCCCAGCAGGAGCAGCGCAGGAATGTGTCGCATCCATGGACCTTGGTGATCTCGTCTGGAAGCCAGCTCCGTTTAACTCCCCACCAGACCTTGCTGTAACCATCAAAACGGGATTTTTCATTTAAAAAGCAACTCTTCACATTTACGTTGGCAAACCTGCCTCAGGTTGTTAGCCATTTCAGTGACTCTCTCCCCAGTGGCTGCGTAGGAGCTAAGCGGGAGCAGCTTCATCCCCAGCATGAAATCTGGGGTGCCCATGCCCCTCTTTCATGTCCTGTGGCAATACAATCTCCCTGCGTAGCTGCTCATCTTCCCAGCATGTCTTGCCTCAGTGTCCCCCCCATGCGTGTCATTAATTCGTGTGATCTGATGCAAATCAATATGCTAAACCCCTCATTAATTGGGTTACTGGTTTATACTAATGAGACTTAAAATCTTGGAGAAGGTTGAGGGTATTTGTTTCTCCTCTGAGGGGCTCGACAAGCTATTGTCAGCCCCACAATGGCTGGCCCTTGGCTGGGCTGGTAATTGCCTCGTGACTCTGTTTGCATCGACATAATGGTGAGGATGTTAGCAGGAGTCTCATCTTTTCCTCTGAATGGGAAAATTGAGGATTAGCAAGGTGGAATGCGTTTGCCGGTGGTTGCTGGCAGCCCCGTTGGGTAGGGTGGCTGCTCTTCACCTCTAACTTTGCTCTGACAATGTTTCTATTGTAAACCTGCTGCAGAGCTTTGTAAGCTCAGCCGTAAAAATCAAGTCTGCCTGAAAACTTGGCACGTTTGGAATTGGCCAGGCTTTTATTTTTTCTGGTGGGAAGAGCTGATGATTATTTTTAGAAGAAATTGTTTCATCTGTGAAGTTTAATGGGTTGAAATGCTGTTTTGGCATTCACGAGCCTTCAAACCAGGTTTGTTGAAAACCCCATTTAGCCTCGTCAATAATACAGTAATGCTGAGGATCCCCGGGGACAGGCAGCTAAACAATAGCCAAAATCTGACATTTTTAAAGCAAATTGTTGTACGTGTTCTGCCATTTCCCCCACGCCAGTACCACACACGCGCTTGCTGCCTTGTGCAAGAAGCAGATCTTGAGGACAGTGAAGTCTGCGGGAGGCCTTTCGCTGACGTTAACACGCGCTGCATTTCCAGGGGCTTCTATGGCGGCGAGGTCATAGACACGTATCAACGGGGTTGCTGCAGTAGAAAAACTATTCTGATTTAACCAAGAGCCTTTTTTTTTTTTCTTTTTTATGTCTGCCTTCGTTCACATCTCCGTAACAGAGTGTGTTTGTATCAGAGCTCACATCTGCCATCCTAAGTAAATCCGTGCCTGTAGGGCAGGACGCTGGGGGTGGCTTTCAATGCGTGTGTCTCCACAGCACCCCTCTGATGCTGGGCGAGTGGCCGCCCTGCCCTATGTGCAGGTGGGCAGCTGGGCAGCCCAGTAAATGCGTGGGATAGTGGAGTAGGAGCAAAGGTGTTTCTCACTTCAGTCCCAAAGCACTTCATCGTCTGCTCTGAATTCCCCATGCACTAGCACAGACCATGCTGCTTTCAGGAGGATGCTTCAGGTAAAAGGTCTTAGAGAACGGGACGAGGCGCTGACTTCTGAGAGGCTTTAGTGCCTCCGTGTCTTGGGGCAAGTGTGAGCTGTCGTGGCTTTGCTACTTTTGCTTTATCTGTAGAAGAAAAATCCAAATTTTGAAAAAAAGCGCATAATCGCTGTTTATGAAGTTCTTTGCTTGGTTGTGCATTCAAAACCACTTTAATATTGCATAAGAATTTGTTGCTGCAGAATGGTGTTGGGACTTCCAGGTTTCAGCAGGGGCGGTTGGGGATCAGTGTTCACGTGGGAGAGCGAGGGCTCTCAGCTAGCCAGAGACCAGGAGAGGCAGCACTACGAAAAAGCTGTTGTCTTTGGTAGGGGTCTTGCAGAACCTCCTTGTCTGGAAATAATTACCCAAATACACTAGGTGCGTTCTACTCCCTGTGTGTTCCGTGGTAATTCTGACATTTGGCTTCCTAGCAAAAGGGATCGTGTCTGTACGGATAGCTCAGCTGGTCCTTTGTCAGCTGCCCCCACGACACCCCCTGCTCGCTGCCACTCTCCCCTCCCAAGGGGGGCTGGCGGGAGCATCTTTTGCCCCACGCTCCTGCGCGGGTTTTCTCTGTGACGTGGCACAATCTCCATCAGAAGGCAGCGGGCTCGCGGCGTTTCCCAGGTTCCCCCTCTTGTTGGCCACCTTTACAACGAACATTGCAGACGCTTTCGCTGACCACCCTCCCAACACCCAGCGTGTCCTTCCTACAGCGTCGTCTGGACCCTGCTGCAGCGTGAGAGCGGGTCATTTGGAGCTCAGATGGGAGGGAGATGGAGCTGACGGCGGGGCACAGGAGCCAGGTTTTGTACGTGGGGTTTGCACTGCACCCTCCCGGTGACGGCAAGAGCCAGAAGTGGATTGGCTTCTGGAAGGGAAAACCTCCCCCATTAGGATTTGTCCCTGCTGCATTGTTAGGAGCCGTTTGCTCCCTTCCTTGGTTTCATGCCCTTGCTGCTTACCCCCGGAGCATTAAAGCAGCAGGAACCCCAGCTGCGAGGAGCTGCTAAACCTGTGTGAGATGTGTGGAAAACTTGAGTAAAACCGTGAGCAAACCTGTATGTTTGTCCTGTCTTGAGGGATGGAGGAAGCAATGGATTCCATCCTTTGGATTTCAAAAGCATTGAAGAGGGGGGGAAAACCACCAGCACCCAAACCCTTCCGGCTCCACCACCACGTGCCCGCTGGTTGGGTGAGCAGTGCAGGAGGCTTCCTAGGAGTTTGCGGTGGTTCACGTTGTGCTGAGGCTGTGCGTTCCGAGGGGACAGGCAGGACCCGAGCACAGGGCCAAGCACAGGAACTGCCCTGGCCATGGTGAACCCAAACTTCTCAAGCAAGAGTAAGCAATGAAGTGGTGTCTCCACCGTGGGGGTGAGAATGGTACCTTTCCATCGGGAAGACGGGGATTTCGGGGACCTGTGTCAGCAGTCCCGGGGCTTAACCTCGGGCAAGCCAGCACGTGTGGTGGTGCAGCTGCGGCTCAGCTCCGCTCAGCGGTGGATTCACGGCTCTCCTCTCCTGAGACCGGCACTGAGTGAGCAGGGTAGTTCTAATCAGAGCGCATAGGTTAAAACTGGTTTTCTCCTTTCAGAAGCTGTGGCAGGCTGTGGCTGTTCAAGTCGCTGTTTTAACGGCTCCAGATGTCAAGCACGGCTCAGCTGAGATCAATACATAATCCAAAGGAAATACTATTAATTTTAAAGGAATGTGGTCGATAATTAAATGTTTTGGATCTTTGTAACGTGTGGACGGTGGTAGTGGTCTAGCTGGGCTTATTAACTCTGCTTTTGGAGCAGTGGTTCTATTAGCACGGATTAATGCCTATTAACATTATTGATTTTCATTTATTTTAACATGCGGGCCTGTACCGGTATTGGTTATTTTAGACATTCTCTGAGGCTGTACCGAGTCGGGAGCTGTTGGTTTAAGGCCTGATCCCACAAGCTTTTATCCTTGCTGTTGCTGCTTAAGCCCTGACTTAGCTCCAAGCCTGTAGAGCGGCTCCCGCTGACTCCAGCAGCAGTCGGATTGAACCTGCTCTGGGTCCTGCTTCAGCCAGCCCCAAGGCTTCATCTACAGAGAGGCTTTGCTGGTCCTCGCACGGGGGATTTAACCCTTGGGGCACACCGGTAGCCACTGTGAAATATCCCCTCTGCTCTTCCTCCTCATCCTCTGCTGATTCAGTAGGCAGTGGGGAGCCAGCCTGGCTCTTGGACCCAGAACCTTCAGCAGCAACGGCTGAGGTGAACCTTGTCTGTGTGTGAAACTCGGTTTCTAAATCAAGCCCAGGTAGGTCAACTTCCCCCCTCCTCTGGCTTTTTGTGCCTATTAAATGTATAGAACGCTTGCAAAGCAAAGAGTTTGTAATGAGGAACAGTCTTCTTGAATGTTTTGTAAAAGGTATGGAAAAAATTGGTAGCTTTAATTTAAAAAAGTTGTCGTCTTTAAGTCAGGTTGAAAAACATCTTAAGGAAACAGTTGGAGATAAAGCTGCATCTTACAGAGCTAAAAGTTTTTCAACCAAATAAAACATTCATAACTTACCATTTTCTTAACAAAATACTTGTTTTCAACAGCTGTTGAAATATTTTGCTTGTAGAGGTCACACATTCTTAATGAAAGGCGTATATTTTTTTTTGGTTAAAAATATTTTAAAAGACAAATTATTTCCATTTTAAAAAAAAAGTTTTAAATCACTGGTGTAATTACAGAAAAGTTGCACAAGAAGAAAATTATAATCAGCCTAGATACATTTTTGGAAATATTAGGGGCTCAGAAAAAAAAATACCCAGCACAAAATATTTCAGTCTGCGTCAGAGTATGCTCTCAATAAAGGCAAACCCTGGGTTCCTTTGTCTGAAGAAACCTCACCCTTTGTTCACGTCTCAGAAAAATGTTTCTCGTTACTGAGAGAGTGTTTGCCTTGCATGAAAAAATTGTTTCTGTGGGAGATGTTTTACATTCGAGTGACGCCAGAGAGCCAAAATGTGGAGCTATATTGGCTGTAAAGACTGCGGGCTGATGAGGCTGGAACAATTCGGTTGAAATCCTTTGGGGAAAGGGGAGGCTTTCTCCTCCCTCTCAAGGCAGGGGGGCAGATCTGGATGAGGCCAGGCTCTTTTTGGGTGAGGAAAAAACTCCAGCGCAGGTGATGTATCAGCCTACGTAAATGTGCATCGCAGGGGCTGAAAGCGCGGCCAGGGGCACCGGTACCCTGCGGCCACGGCCAAGCCTGGCGCCATCGCCATCTCCACCGCCCTGGCTGAGAGCACATCTGGACTGCACATCTGGCGCTGTGCGTGCCTGCCCGCTCGCAGACACTGTGCTATTTCTGCCTCTATGCACTAGATGGCATTGCCAACTTAGCTACGGGGAGCGGGCTCTGGCGGACGCTGGCACCCCGAACCCGCTGCCCGCTCCCAGAGCATCCTTTTGGGTGGCGCTTGGAGAAGAAAAGGGCGCGATTTGCACAGGTCCAAGCTCTTCAGCAGTGCTGTTGATGGTCATTTGTGATTTTTATTTTTTCTTTTTAAGCTTGCTGCGGTGTCCGACACGAGCGGGCTCCAGGGCCCGGGCGTCCCAGAGCTGCTGGCACAGTCGGTGTGACTAGGACGTGGGTTGTCCTGATCCTTGAGCAGTCGTGGTCCAGCCCGGGCCCTGCTTTTGGGCACTGGCTGAGCACACAGCAAGAAATGGTCTTTGCTGCTGCCTACAAGGCAAAGTTGGACAACAAAGTAAGTTTACCAACAAGGTAAGTTGGACAAATATGAGAGAAGCTGGGTCGTTGGCATCTTAAGGAGGAACCTGACTACCAGAGACATCAGGAGCTCAACAGCACCTCTTGATTCCCCATTCAGGCTCTTGTCTCCGGTTCAGGCTCTTGTCTCCCATTCAGGCTCTTGTCTCTTTGCTGTCTCCGATGAGAGCCCTGCACCCGTCTCTGTCTCAGTTTCTCCATCAGTTGTGCGTGCCGGGCTGAGACCAGTGACACTGGAGCTGAACAGAAAGCTGTGGGAAGAGGGTGCGCCTGAGCCGGTGACGCCTCATTCTTTGGGTTTGGCAGCTGGCACCGAATGCTTGAAAAGCATGCCAAAAACAGAGGAAATGTGAACCTGTGAGTCTTGCTAAACTGTCACCTGCTCCTTGGACTCTGAGATGCTTTTTAAGGAACAAAGGTACCTTACTGCTCTTTGTGTGCTCTTCTACCCCTACATCCATCTGCAGAGAGCAAACCAAGTCAATAACGTCCAGGAGGGATGCCTGGGGTGGACCTGCAGCACAGCTGTACCCCTAAAAGCATGAAACCTGTTCCAGTGTGGGTTCTCCAGGGTGTCCACCCCACCATGCAGCCCTGGGATGCTGGATGACGTGGGGTTGAGCAGCCAGGGCTACTGGATGCCCTCTTGGGTGTTTGAGCTCCAAGTCTGTGAGTACCTCCTGCCCTGCCAGTGCCAGCCCCAAGGCTTCACTGGGGCAAATACGTCATTGTTTGTATCCTGCCTTGCAGTTTCTCTGGAAAACAGAATCCTGAGCAGCAGTCAAGTAAAACGGAGTCCCTGCTTTCCCAGATGGAGGACAGCAAGGGATACGCTCCCCTAGAAACATCAGCTGTCTCCAGCTTGTGTCCCGGGGCTCTCAGGTGGGTTGACCCGGGCTTGTTTTTCGTTTAGAGTTCGCTTTGGTTGCCTGGGGTGTCCAGACAGGGCACTGGCGTGTGGCTGCCAATAGAACTAATGATCAACGGAAGTATTATTTGTGTTGTATCAGCATCTCAGAGCATCCGTGTGACTTTCCAGGCTGCTCGGCTATGTGATCAGTGTTGACATGGCAGAAAAATGTTCAGGATAAATCTCCCCCTGGACAGCGAGGTCTGCATTCCTACTGGGACTCCCTGCAAACCAGCGATAGGGGAGACTTCATGAGGCAGCACTACTCGACAGACTTGCAAAATACTTTTCTCTGCCTGTAAGTAAGCGTTTGGTTGTGGGGAGAGCTGCTCACGCTACGTTGGCGTTTTAAGTTTCTGTGGAGAGGGAGCTGGCTGCCTTTCCTCACTGTGCGATGCAAGGCTTGGAGCAGAGCTGCTCTTGGAAGACGAAGCATTCGTGCTCGGTTGAGCTTCCCGGACGGAGGACTTGGCCCGAGTGTGGTGTTTGGGCCATCGCAGCCCTGTCAATCAGCCTTGTTTGGTTTCATGCCTTGTGTTGTATAAGATGGATTTTGTATGATCTTTGGCAAGTTCCCCTCGGAGGAACGGACATAAGACCTGCTCTGCAGCAAAGAACGAAGATAGCTGCGAGCTAAAAGCGCTGTCGCAGGACTCTCTGCTCCTGTTAACCCCCTGCTTTACTGTCCTGCGCCAGCAGCCCCACCAGTGTGATGTGTTGCCATTTCTGATGGATTATGGCAATTCTCCTGTTAGCATGAGCCAGCCACGTATGCCGGGTCTCACGCTCGAGTTGCTGAGCAAACCTCCAAAAACTTGGTGGTTCTTATGTGAATGCTGAGCTGCATTGTAATTTTTTTTCTCCTTTAATTTATGTGAACATACCAGTTGTCTTTGGAATGAAAAAATCTGCCATCACAAAGCATGTGAATTTGCTGTCCCCGCCTCATTTGACTCACCTAAAATGCGATGCACTCCTGCAGGCCTGGGGAATGTGACATGTTGGGAGCACCAGAACATCTATATTAGGGCCCGTGAGGTGGACAGGAAACGTGCATTTTTACTGCGCGCTCCGGGAAAAAATCTCATTAGATTCATGTGATCTCAAAGCAATTCTGTTCCCTGTGCAAAACGCAGTCCTCAAGCAGTGCAGCCTGTGTCTTTAAGGCAATGACAATAGAGCAGCAGCATCTGCAATGTCCTCCTTAATGGGATGTATTAGGAAGCGTATGTATGGACATAGTCCTAGAGACTACCGTAAGCATAAGTGCTTGTAGAAGGAGGGTAAAAGAGCATGTCAAAGTCTTCAGATGGAGAAGGAGCCGGTTGTGTGTTTGCATGAACTTGGAGTGCCAGTGTCCAAATACTATGATTGCACCAGTCCCTCCGAATGGCGTTCTTCTGCTGCGTAAATAACAGTGAGCTACTCGTATTTACGATTGACATTGCGTGAGTATTCAGCTGATCCTTGCTCCACCAGGCTTGACTACTTCCACTGCGCATTACTCATAAGGCAGTCGGTGTCCTGAGGAAGTCTCTCGATGACCCTTGCCTCAGAGGCTGTGGACCCTCGTTCGGAAGAGCGGGTGTGAAACTTTCCCTGAAGGTCTGACCCAAAGCTTTCCATTTAGCTCAGACAATTCCCAGTAATGCCTTTCGCAGCCAGGGCCAGCCGCTGTGCGGTGATACATCCTCCCACCTGCATTGCCGCCAGTGGCTCTTGCACCATCTTGGCATCCCACGCTCAGAGCAGGCGGTAGCAGCCTGGGGGGTCAGAGCGGCATTTGCAGCCCATTGCAGTGGGACCTTGCATTGCTGCAGAACTTCACTGAACCACAGGCTGCTGATCCTCACCATGGCCTTTCCAACTCAAACACCATTTGGAGACTGACTGCCGTAACGGTGACGTGTATCACGATGGTAACTTCTGCACTGCTGTGTCAGTGGTGTGTCTGGTTTTTGCTGTGCTGAGCAGTTTGCAGCCCTGACATGTCTCCAAGCAATTTGGCACATGATTCTTCTGGGCTGCATGCCTTTGGCTTTTGTGTTTTTTCCAGTCCTAGGAGCAATTCCTTTGGCTCCATGGGATGAGCCATTAGTGAAATCTAAAGTAGCTGCTGTGCTACCTGTGTTGACAAACTGGGGATGACACCAGTTACTCAAGCTGGGCCCCTTTCCCCCTGGTTACAAACTACCTTCAGTTGGTGGTCAGTCCACATGTGAATAATGTAGGGTATGTTTGCAGGCGCAGGCAGACCTTGGAAGTTAAAAGAAATTCAAGTAGAGACTTAGAAACTTTTAGGATCCTGAGTTATGCTTCCTTGCACCACTGTTCAGGAATAGTAGCGCACTGGGTTAGGCTTATTTATACGGACTGTTAGTGACGTGCTACATTTCTGCTATCCTGAAAGGGTGTAAAACTGTCATTCTCAGATTCTAAAAAAGCTTCGTTGTCTTTGCTGTAGAGATGATTCTGTGTTAAGGAATGTTGTCTATTTGCTACTAAATAACATCCCCTACCCCTTCTACCCTTATAGGTTGGGGTTCTGAATGGAGGAGCTGAAGCAGGTCTGTGCTCTTCTGTCACTGAAATAAATCAGGGAAAACGATCAGCTTCTGAAGGCGATCTCCAAAAACGAGGCAGTAACTTCTAAATTATCCCAGTGACCAGCAAACTTGTGAGTCCAGCTTCCAAACACGCCCCACTTTGCTGCAGCAGGGTCAGTAGCCGGAGGCTCCTGACGCCGTCTGCCTGGAGGAGTCGCGCTGCGGTTTTCGTGTGTATCAGCGTGATTGACTCTGTTGTAAGGGCAGAGTCAGCTCCATCTAAAGTTGGGACTTTATGTTAGTGCTTTCATAACAGAATTAATACCTAGAATTATGTTTCAGAATATGCTTGAGAATATGATCTGTCTTGCAGTGTGTGAGCTCTATCTTAAAATGACAGCTAAACCTCTGCAGTTTAGTATCTAGGTAAAGGTTTGATTGTCTGAAAGGGAAAAACCTTAAGCGTATGGGACTGAACAGCGAGCTTTATCTCGATGGATTTTGTTCGTAACCTCCTTGTGGAACTTAACAGAAAATTAGATCTCTGCCACTGAATTCTTAAAGGCATTAGAAAACACTGTGGAGAAGATCTTACCTTCCATCAAATTCCACTCCAGTGACTTTTAAAGAATGCATCTGTTTCACTCTTTTTGAGTTCTTTCAGGCTTTTCCATAGGGGATATTTCTAGTTTTGCAAACAGTTTCCCATCAACTCAGTGAGGAGGGGGAAAAAAATAATAAGAAAGGCATTTCATCTTGGGGAAAATCTCGTGTGCTCAGCTGGAGCCCTTTCCTGCAAAGCTGCTCTCCCAAGGCTCAGGGAACTGCTGGAAGTTCCCATGGCTGCTGCTTTGCTCTGTGCACTGGGGCCTCAGGGATGCCCTCCCCGGGTGCAGATAACGCGGTTATGTTGTGCCACATGTGCAGGGGTAGTGCCGGTGGGTTCCCAGGGCTAAGCTCCCCAAGGACATCCACCAGCAAACCTCCCCCATGCCCCCAAATCGCCATGTTTAAAAAAGAAAACCCCAAAATTTAAGAAATATTGCAAGGAATATGTTTAGCATTTGTTTTGGCTGGCGCTGTCTTTCCAGTGAAGGAAGTCCCCTCTGGCTGAATTTTGATGGCCCCACTGTGGGTGATGAATAAATGTCCCTCCTCCCTCTGTGACTGCCTGCACCTATCCTGGCAAGCCGGCTTTCCTTTGAGAAGCTGGCCTTTTTGGATGAAGTTTTGCCATATTTGGTCCTAGCCCCGAAGGTTGTTATTTAAAGGTCTAGTCCAAATCCAGCCAAGCGACACGTGTGTGGGAGGAAGACTAATGCGTGGAAGGGTTTGCAAGCTAGGGCCATTGAGCCCCCTGAGCTCAGGCACTTGTGCCCAGCCGGACTGGGAGCCTTACTGGAATGTTTTGCCTTTCCTCTACCTCTACCCAGGTGACTCAGGTTTTGGCGTCACCGAAGGATCACAGCACGTTGTGTGACGCTGGCAGCTTCCCGTGTTCGGCCGGGGAGAGATGGACATGGGCTCCAGTGGCAAAGTTACGAGGAGTAGGGTATGCCCTTGTGCTTTTCCAGAATAGCTGTGTGTGATGCTGACTATGAAGTTAAAATGAAAGATGTCTTGTGGTACGGTGGGGTTTTTTTTTCCTTCTTTAAATTCAGCTATAGATATGGAGGGAGAAGAAGGGGGAGAGGGGGGGAGCTTTTGGCTAGTGACTTTGGGCAAACAGAATGTTGACCCAGCAGCACTGCTTTTGCAGGTCAAGGAAGTTAAATGGAAATAAAATTATTAAAACAAAAACTGATGTGAAGGAGAATCATGTTTCCTGCAGAGTTTTGCTTCTCTTGGGTGTGGTGGTCTCTCTTGGCTGGGTGTTGGGCTGAGCTCATCGCCAGGCGGTCACCGCGCAGCCCGCTATGACCACGTACCCGCTTTGTTCTCAATACGCAGGGTGGGGCGTTTTATTTAACTAGATAACTTAGAGCCCCGGAGGACTCCGGGCTGCCATTTATCTTTCTGCGGTGTCAGCGTTAGTACAGTATTCCTTTCTTTTATCTGGGATCTTTTTATTTAATAAGTGCTAACCAGAAATATATGCTTCCTGGCTTTCCTCTCACAAATATCGCGGAGACTTGGATTTGCAGGCGAGATAACTGGCAAACAAAAGCTCAGGGGAACGGTGAGCCCTTGCCTGCAACAGCCTGCTGCAGGCACGGTTGGGCTTTAACGCTCCGGGATGTGGAGCAGACTCTTGCATCACGGATGTTGGAAACGACATCTGTTAACGTTAGCGAGCTCCTTGAGGAGATGCTATCGTCATGTATTTTCTTCGCGGCGTTTCTCACGCTGCCCCAGCTTTGCTCTGGTTTTGTTTCGGTCCTGTGCTGGGAGCGCTCAAAGCTTAGGCCTAAGAAGATGGGTGTTAAAAGCCAAGCTGGACCAGTACTTGATGTGAGCAGTGAGTCACTGGTCTGGAGCCATGCAGGTGTCTCCTGTCTCCCAAATCACCCACCTGCCCCTGAGAGCCAAACCCCAGTGTGGCGCTCAGCTGCTGATGCTCTTCTCTGCAGCCGGACTGCTGGGCGCGGCGGGCTCTGCACAGCCGTGCTTTACCCGACGGGTGTGCAGCCCAGGGGGGGCAGAGAGCAGCCAGAACTCCGTGAAGACACAACGTGCTGCCGCCTCATGTGCCCAAGGAACGGCCTTGGGGTTTTCATTTGGTTTCATAAGAAAACCTATGAATTTTTAATAACAAGTAGCAGAGTGGTGGAGGGGGACTGAAGTTGGTCCCTTGGGGGAGAAGGTCGTAGAATGAGTCTCAACCTTGGTGAGTTGCTTTCAGAAAACATGCAGGCGAAAGCTGCGGAGAACTAGGTTTCCTAAGTTTAACTGTTCACAGGTCTGCTTGGTTTTCTTGTACATGCGCCTGCAAACAAGACCTACATCTATCTTTCTCTCTTTCACACTTTCATTCACCTCATCTTGGAAATGAAATGTGTTGCAGGCAAGACCCTCACCTCACAAAAGGACTGGCCTGAGGGTAAGAAAATGACAGCAAGAGAAGCTGGGAAAACCTTAGGTCAAGTCTCAATATCAGCATAGACCTGCTGAACATTCCCAGATGGGGAGCAGGAGTGGCATTGAGGCAGATTTGGGACTCTGTCGTCCCCGAGCTATTTAGTACCTTGAGAGATGGCACAGAAAGACTATTAACAATGAATCTGCTGCCATTCAGGGGAGTCTTGAGTCATTGTGGTTTAAAAAATAAATTATCATATAAATAGCTGCTTAGGAATCTCAGCCCCAAGACCACAAAATCTCACCAGCACATGGCTTTTTTGGCTTATGTCGCACCATGTCTACTTGTGGAACATTTTTGGCTGTGTGTTGTAAAACCGCTTCCTAGTTAATAAAAGAAATCATAGGAAAAGAATAAAGTCTATTGTCAATGACAACGGCTGGTGGTTTCCTAGCGCCTCTCATTCCAAAAGGCTGAGCATATGCTAACTGGATTTTACATCCTGTCTTTGCTGAATCCACCCCAAGATGCTGCTGTGCTGGGGGACCGGTAGTCCCTGCTCCAGCTGCCCAGAGGCACAGGGTGAGCAGCAGCACCCACAGGTTTGGTTTAATGCACTTTCTGGGTAGTTTTTGTGAAGGACTGGCAGGTTTTAAAAAGACAGAGGAGAGTGCGGTGGTGAACAAGTAACCGGTTGTGCTCCTGCAGTTAAAAGTTACCCCTGGGATTTTCTTTCGCAAGCCACCTTCTCGTGAATGCCATCCTGTTCTGCTGTCCCGAGGAAAATCTGAATATGACCCATTTGTATCTGGAGACTTGATAACGTGAAAAAGCACCGAGGCCTTTATTATAGGTGTGTCGCCCTCTCCCAGTGCTGTGGACAGTTAATAACATTTCCATTGATTTTAATGGGAGCAGGATCAGATAGCAAGAGCAAAAATCCTCCCAAGAAAATTGTTCTCAGTGAACTCCAGCCAGTCAGCTTGAACATAATCCATCCTTGTGTTTCCCACTGTGCTGGTTCTGGCCAATAAACTGCTTAATTATTTTATTTCTGTTTGGGTTTGTTTGCTTTATTTCCTTATTTGTGATTTCCCATTAGGGGAAAAAAAAAAAAAAAGGCTGAGAGGTACGGCAGTGCCACCGGAGGCTGTGGGACGGTGCACACGGTAATGACCCTTTCAACAGGTTTTTTCTCAGATGTTTGGCGAAGGTTTGCAGTCCTAGCACAAAATGTGAGAATGATGTCTGTATCACAAAGGCATTTTCCCAGCGTGACTGAGCTGTGATATGAAACAAGCTGATTTTCTCATGAGAGGGGAGTAAATCCTTGGAAGTGTTATTTTTCTAATGTTTTATTTGAAAAGTCCTAGCATGACCTTTTCTTGATGTTGCTTTTTCTTTCTCTTTTTTCTTTGTAAAAACCCTGCAGGATTGTGATTAGCAAGATAATGAATACCATCTGCTTTTAATCAATTCCTTCCTTTTCTCCCAAACCCTCCTAACTTCTAATATTAATGGAAACAGATTTGAATACTGGAAGGGGCTGCTCTGGAGAGCGCTGGGGTATTTACTAGGTGGAAAGTGAAATTGCACAGGTTTATTTCATGGGGTAGGGCATTTGACAGGTGTAATTTTTCTTCTAGGTGTGTTGCATGCCTGTTGTATAAACCAAAATGCATACTGACACAGGAGATTATAATTCTGCATTGGAGGGAAATTTTAAGAAGGGGAGGTGACCTCTCACACGAGCAGGAGCTGTTGCCTAGGCCCTTCGAAAGGGACAACTCTTCCTTACCACCACAGAGATGCACCTAGAGATAAATGTGGTTTACAGGTGAAGCACGGAAGCAAAAGGTGCTTCCTAGGAGGAAAGTGATGCCCACAGCAGTTTGTATGCAACCCTTCAGCTGGTTTTGCAATATATCCAAACGGGACTTACTAATACAGCTGTCCTCGGTGCCTGTACATCCAGATTTCCATTAGTTTATCTTGGAAGCTGAAAAAATCTGAGTTCATCTGCTGTCGAGCCTTGCTTCAGATCAAGCCAATTTTTCCCCCCCTGGACAGGAATCAGTTTGATTTGCGCTTTTCTCCTAGGTTGGAATTGGTCATCCTGCTCTGATTTGAATGACCATTTTACCCCTCTAAAGGTTCACATTAACAGGGATTCCTGGGACTTTTTCTTGATTGGGTTCAAGGCATTGTGTGTTCCCATCTGTCCTGGCTGATTACAAACCAGCTCTGCCAGTTTGTGTTGGCTGGGAAACCTTTTCTTTCATGCATCGGTCCAAGCTGGGCCCTGAGAAGAGAAATCACCATCACGAACATTTCCAAACCCTTCGTGATTGTGATGAGGAGGTCCTGGGTGGAAGTGCTGGTGTTGTTCTCTCTCTGCTCATGGGATGGATGCACAGTGCAACCAGGCAGTGAGTGCCTGCGGTCGGGGTGCCATGGGTGCTCTGTCCCAGAGAGCTTAAACTGTAAAAAGACAAGAGGACCCAAGAAAGGGATGAACAAGGATCCCCCAAGGCCTTGGGATCTGTGGTGTAAGCAGAGGTGATGCTGAGTGTTACCTCCAAAGACCTGTGTGGGCCAGCATAGGCACTGGGCTGCTTGTGTTACCTACTCAGACCAGATCTATAGCTGTTGTTTGCCCACGTGGTTCCTACGGGGAAGTTGTGTTGTACCACCGTGATGCGAGTGTCCTTTGTTGATGTTTTCTTCCCCTTTTTGAAAATATTGTTTTCTTTTCCACTGAAGTCCTGGATATTCATTCTGCTTCATGCAGTACTTGGATTTTGGGCCAGGCATGGGCAAGCATATGCCTTTGAGCCTAGTCAGGGATGTCCCCTCCAGTGCTCCTCATCAGCGACTGTGGCCCCTGGATGTTTCAAAGGGAGTGAGCTTGTTTCTGTGGCACAAAGCTTTCTGGGTGGTGGTGCTGCTGCCAAGGGATCCTGCGTGCCTGCACAACCGCCTGAATTAAACCAGGACCTTTACCGTGAGAGGACAAGATGTGTACAGATGCCTTGCCCTTGATCTGGCATGGCTTCAGCCTGGGGTACCATGTTCCTACTGGTTGCTTTTATCTTTGCAGGGCTGTTTGGTGAGAGTGGGGCAGCAGCCTTTGCCATTTGACAGCACACCCTGAGCACGCACAGTCCTCGAGCTCGTGAGGTAAGGCACAGACAAAGCAACCTCTTTTCTGAACAGGAGGCGGCTGTAAACATCTTGTAAAAAATTTCCAGTGGAGAGTTTTTAACTGCTTCAGCCTTTTCCCTAATCCCTTGTTATGGGAGCTTTTGGGGTGAGATGTCTGAAGTAGCGTGAGAGACATGCGTGTAACACCACCGATCAGCTCACTCAACTGTGGGGGCTACAGCCTGATGCTACCGAACAACACGCTCTTGTTCCCTCTCTCTCTTTACAGAGCAACGCTGGCGTAACATCTTACACTTCCCCAGGACACGGAGCCTGAAGCAAGTGAGTGTGGGCTGGGTCGGCGCCAGGACGCTGGCCAGGGTGGGGATGCAGATACCGCAGGAGTGTTACTACAGGTGCCTAACTGTGTTTCTCCAAAGAGGGTGTGCTTTGCGCTGTGCCTTTTGCCATGCCTCGGAGGGCTTTCCCCTTGGAAAGCCCTGAACAGGGTGACTGCAGAAGCCAAACCTTCCTCCTGGAGCCGCTGCTGAAATTCCAGGATGGATGGAATAGGAAGGAGAACAACAGTTGATCCTGTTTGCCTCCAAGAACATGATTATGCTTTTCCTGCTCCTAGGGACCTCTGAGAGCCTCCAGTTACAGTTTGGAAAGCGCACATTTGGAATGTCTCAGGAAGATGCCACCTTCTTGCCTTGGTATTGAAGATGTGCATAGGAAAGTCCCGCAGAGCGAAGGCAGGGCCACGAGCAGCCGTGGCAGGCACACGACAGGAGCTCCGCATCCGATCCCTGCACCGTTTCCCGTTGGCACCCATGCGCTGCCAGCCAGCCTGCTGTTGCTCTTTTTGCAAGGCTGATTAAATGAAAGCAAGGGGTAGGGAGGAGGAGAAGAGAAGAAAAATGATTGTGGTTTGCCAAAAAGCCTACACCTGCCACCCTCGGATTGCTAACAGGGATGGGGACAGGCAGAGGCAGCGGTGGCTGACAGCAAGACCCCTTACTCTTAGCAGCCATTTCACGTGCATAGACTCGAAAAGCCTCCCTCACCGCCCGGTTCCTCTGCAGCCCCAGTCAAGATGGGTGTGGAGCTTGGACATTTTTCAAATCCTGCATTTCTGGCCCCGCCGAGGCTGTCTTGGCTCACCGCGATGTCACTGCGCGGGAATGCGCTTCCCCTGCTCTGGGACATCTCTGGCCAACACCAGATACTCTTCCTTCCTGCCGGCTCCCATGGTGGGGATTATTGCTTTTGGCTTCTCCTGGCTTTGAAAGGCATCCAAAGAGCTCAGCTCTCGCAAGCTGAGAGCGGAGACAGAAAGCCTCTCCCTGCCTCACCTGTTTGTGGTTATTCAGCTCCCTCCCTTCACGGTTTGGCACAGTAATGGTCTGAAAGTAAAACAAGAGGCAAGTTCTCCCCCCCGGCTCAAAGCGCTGAATGAAGCCCAGCCAGCAGGGCCTATTGAGACAGCATCGAGACAAATGTCAACTTTAACACAAAGAGGCTTAAATGACTGACATAGAAAGGAATAATCTCGGATCTGTTTTCCAGGCTGCTCCCCAGCATAGCTGTGCTGCAGACGGAGACAATTTTCAGTTCCCCAGGGAGATTGTATAGCCAAAAAAAGATACTTGGTGGTGATATGCTATAAGACTAGGTCATGAGAATGGATGTTTGGAATAATGACAGAATTCACTATAGGCAAACTAAATTAAGAGAGTGTCTTGAGAAACATATGGGGAGGAAATTGCCACTGAAGCCCCGCGAAGTGTAGCTTTATTTCTCCTTGTGCTGGCCTCTCCCAAAGGTCTCCATCAAACAGGACAGGGGGTTATAGGACTCATTTTGTGGCAACTCTGTGAACCAGTTGCCTTTTTGTTTGCAGAGAGGGGGAGCTGTTACGACCATTTGCCTCTGAATCTTCTGGCAAAGTATAAGAAATCGGGATTGAGATGAAAATACGGACAGCTTCTCCCCCAGAGTGGCTGAGAAAAATAATATCCTAGTTGGCATCTTATCGAGGCACACCTTGCTCAAACCTCAGCAGCAAAGTGGGCTGGAGCATGGGTGCTGCATTTGTCCGTGCCAGGCACCAAGAGCATCTTTGATGCCCCTGTGGCACCTCCCAAAGCAGCCACTGGTCCAGCTGTGCCTGGATGCAAAGAGCTTTGATCCCATAGCAACCCCTTTGGGGGATGTGTCTGGGGCCCTGGGGCCTTACCAGAGGCTCAACGTGGGGTGAATTTCTTCCTGGGGTGTCAGAAGGAGCTGAAGAGCTCCCCAGGAGGGCTTGGGGAATCTGAGCTGTGCAGAATTAATGAACCCTTGGTCCTTTTGTTAGGATTAATGAACCCTTGGTCCCTGGGGGTCCCCTCCCCAGGACCTCCATTGCCTGCAGGACTCACCAGAAAGTGTATTTACCTTTTGCAATTATCCCTGAATTCAAAGCTGCCTGGTAACAGCTGAAGGCACCAGCAAATATCCCTGTACCAGTGTGGCCAGTGGCACCATGCCTTTGGGTGGCAAATCGCTGAGCAGGGGCTGGGTGCCACAGCCTTGGGCTTCCAGCAGGGAGAAGGGTCCTGGCTAGGGGCCAGGCACCCTCACCGGGTGGAGAGCTGGGCCGCTTCTAGAGGGGGTGGTGTCTCATGCTTTATATATATTCGTATTTATTTACAGACATATATAGGTAACACCTATATGTATATGCCTGAGAGAAGCGAAAGCATAAATCCAGGGCAGTCTTTGCGCAGAGCAGGGTTAAGGAAAGGCAGGAGGATGCTGTGTGTAGCCGGTGCCTTTTAGCCTGGCATCTGTCCTGTGCTAAGTAATGGCAAGTGTGGTCCCAGATTCAATTAGTAAAGAATTAAAGGATTGAGATTCAATTAATGTGGAGCATTATGGAAATAGTCCTTTTTTCCAAAGAAACCTGCTTTCATTCTTTGCCTCCCCGGGATCTGTAAATCGCGGTAACAGGGAGGCACAGCACAGTTTGAAAAACGTTTAGCTTAATATTTCAGGTGGTCCCAGCAGTGGGACATGGCAGTGTGTTTAAAAACAAGCTAAATGAGCAGCCTCAAAGAGGAGCTTAATGGGGGTCTACTGCAGTACTCTCCCTGCGTCTGGAAGAGCAGAATCATAGTTCAAAAAAGTCGTATTGTGGGGTTTTGGTTCGTTTGTTTGTTTGTTTGAGTTTTTCCTCAAAAGCCCTTTCAGCGATGGAAGGGTTTGGCAACTCGGTCCGCTAGGAATTAAAACATAAAACATGTATATATCCTTTTTGTAAAGTGTTGGCACTTCAGCTGCCACTGAGAGCGGTGGGGAAGGCTCTGTCTTCTCCTGGGTGGTTTAGGGAGCAAGGCTGGGGGGGGGCGAGACAATGCGCTAACCCCAGGTTTTCTGCCTGGGCTTAAAAGGATTTGCCCTTGCGGCTTGCTCTGATGCGGTGTGGAAAAGGAAAGGGACGGGGAAGCTCAGAGGAGCTGACAGAGGCAGAAAAAGGGTGTGAAATTCATACTATCTGGTGTGTCTCCTTTGATGTGTCACGCAGAGATTGTGCAGGCGCTCAGACGGGAAGGGGTTAATGCTTTTCTCAGTAGCCATTGAAATGGGGGCTGTTATGGTCTATTTAGGCGATGATCTGTTACAATATCAATGGCATTTTCGATGGCAGTGTCTCCTATTCTTCTATTGAAATCACAATAGCTTTGGAAGTTCACGGCCATGGCAGTCTCAGGGACAGATTTCTGTTCATTTTTCTTTGTTGTGAAGATTTCTTCTTTTTTTTTTAAAGTAAATTAACTCACAGAAACGCGAAAGAAGCATCAAGTGTGTGACCTTTAGACAAAAGCTTCAGATTCGTCATTCTCTCTCCTTAACTTATGCCGTTGCTCTCAGCAATGCCCTGATACAATATATAGCCCAACTTGAGCTACCTGGCCACAAATAGCTGGGCAAGGCTGGAGTGACAACGTGAAATCTCCATTTCTATGCTGTTGTCAGCTTCTAACACTTAGGGAAAAAAGTCAAAGTTGGGGAGAGGCTTTAGCTGTCTGCCTCCCATGCGTTTAGATATAAAGGGAGCCTCCCAGCTCGGCCCCTCTCCGCTTCTTTAGAACCCCGGGGCTAATGCAGTCCCCAGGACTGTCTGGAGAGGTTACTCGCCCAGCCTTCACTTTGGTGATTGATGACAGTGGAAAAACTAATGATATTTTATTCACCTGTCAAAAAAATTACTTGCCCTGGGCAAGGCGAGGCTAGCACAGCAGAATTTTAACGCTGCTCTTTTTGCAATAATGCAGTTATCCCATTTCCCCTAAAATATTATCTCAAAGGGAGAAGTTCTCTCCTGCCGAGCCCGTTGCGTCAGGATGCTGGTGAGGGGAACGTCTCCCACCAACAAAGTGCCTTGAACTTTGCTCTGGGAGCATGAAACAGGCATCGCAAGTGCATTCCGGGGGGGTCCCATTGCCTCTGTCCCTCGCTGCGTATGGGCAAGCAAACATCACCAGGGCCCGTGGATGTCTTCAAATATCTTCCCAAAGGTGGCAAAGTATCTTTAGATCAAGAGAGCCGCCCATAACCAGTTACGCCTTAAATGTTGTGAGTTCGAGTCTCCAGCACAGACTACTTTCCTGTGTTTTATCCTACTTGCGTGATTTATTTTTACTGTGTGCATTTTATATTTCTTGATTCCACGTAATTACTATAAAGTCTTTCTTGTCAAGGGGCAAACTAAATGTTACCTGTTCCTACAGCTCCTACAGATGGCTCTACCTAGACCTCATAAACTACACGTAATTGTTTGTAAACCCGTGAGTTACCCTGCTTTCTCTTAGGTATAGCTGGCTGTGGAGCTGTGTCCACCCGCACCAGGCAAGATCTGAGTCCGTCTTACGGTTCAGTGTGAGTAAAATATGTTGGAAATGAGTCCGGCAAAGCCAGAGTCATGGAAGCTGTGGAGACTTTTTATGTGCATCTTTTATCAGCAGATTGCACTGCTAGGTGTTGCTCTGTGCTGTATCACGAGTCAGAGGGGAAGTGTCCACCAGTGCTCAGCTCTTGCTCCAGCTTCATCGTGCTGCAAACTGGCTGGTATGGGATGGTTATGAGCTGACCACCAATGAGTGCCAGATGAAATGGGGCTTTTTGAGGGACGCTGAGCAAAACGTGGCCTCCCAGGGAGGGACGTTGGGAGCTGACTGTGCTGGCAGCGGGAGAGCAGACCCTGCCTCCCCTGCTGCTGCAGCTTGACCATGAGAATCTCCCTGCACCTGCAGTGGTTTCCCCTTAGATGGGAATGGCAGCAGCACGAAGTGACCCCGCTTAAGGTCCTGTTGCATTTGCCGGGGGACTTTCCCATGGCAGTGTGCTCCCAGCTGTCTCTTGGCACGTGCTGCTGAGCCTTTAATCATCCACAGCATTGGCAAAATGTTTCCTGGAGGAGACAATTGGTAAGTGGATGAGAAGGGATCTCAATTTCTAGGCAGGCTCAAGCTTTGAAAAGCTGGATTCCCGCAGCACAGCTTAAAGTGCAGACATGTGAAAAGTAAACATTTCATCTTAATGCCGGTGCAGGTAGAGCTGTTCAAATGGGATGCAAACTGCTCTCAGCAGCCAGACTAATCTGAAGTACCATTAAAATTCATAGTAAAGAAATCCACAACACAAAAAAAAAGACTTTTTTTGACCTAGTTCTGAGCTTGTTGTGTCGGGGTGCTGCTGTGGTCCCCATAGGCAAGGTGAAGGGCACTCACACATACTGAAAGCAGGACCTGGAGGTCCTCCACGCATGGGCTGGAGCAGGGGGCTTCTCCTCAGGATGACATTTTAAGCTACATAGGGCAAACAGAGCTGCAACCTTGTCCTGGTGTGACAAAATCCCTATGAGTTCAGATACGGCGAGGAGATGGAGTTATGGTTTCTCTTATCTGCTCGATGTGAGAATGAAAGGCAATACACGGTGCCACCCCCTCCTGCAAGAGCCGCTCGCTGCCAGTGCTCCAGTGTGTGCTGGGTTAGCGTGAGGGACGTCAGCGAGCAGCGATGCTCAGCAGGTGCAGGAGAGCCCTTCAGGTGACTTTGCAAGGCTGTACTTCTGCAGGAGCTGTGATTAGAGTGAGAGGTGAAATTGAGGGCTTGGGTGAGGTTTGAATATTACCATTATTTTATTTAGCTTGGCTGACTTTTTTCTTTTCTTTTTTTTTTTTTCTTTTAAATTAGATAATGTGACTGCCACTTTGAGTTCAGGGTCTGGTTACAAGGACTTACCTCTATTTCACACCAAGAAATTTGTCTTGCCATTAATCAATGCAGGTTATAAAAGAAAAGATAAAAGAGAAACTTAAAGCATTTACAATGTGAAGGCTCCACATTTCAGCCCCTTCTTTTTCACCTCCATGGAGAATACATGTGCAATTATGGAGATAGAAAATTATGAAATTAAAGTTGCTGCATCTCAGGGATGCCAGACTTTGAGCACAGAGCCTCCACAGAAAGCATGCAAGCTTGAAAAACCTCACTTCACTTGAAAATCTCATTTGACTTTTTAAAGTTCTGCCCTGGCGTGATAATTACTGTGTTGCTCTTACTGCCCCCTGTATCCATAGGAAACATTGACATTTCAGCAGAAACTTGAAAACCCAACTCTTTTGCTTCAGAAGAGCAGCCACAACGCTGCCGGCAAGTGGGAGCTTGGATGTGTCCTCCTCTCGCACTGGGGATTCCCGTGAGATACGGTGCTGGGGTGTATGAAACAGCTCACATGACTTTCCAGAAGTTTGTTTTTCCAGCAAGAAACACGTGTGTGTATCTTTTCTCCCCACAGAAGACAGACCCTTCTCGCAGCATGCAACAGCAGCAGACCCACCCGTGATGCTGTATCTGCCTCACCGGGGGGCTGACGGACGTTATAGCACTGCCAGCCCTGACCTCTGAAAGCGGCTTCTAGGTGTGTGCTGGTGGATACACCAACCTTATGAATGGAAAGCACCGCGAGATGGACGTTGCCTTCATTGCCTTGATGTTTTTCGTGCTTTTTCAAAGGAGGTGGGATTTCATCACCTTCTTCACAACCTGTGGAAAATGCGTTGGGTGAAAACTGAATTACTGAGCAGGTAACCTGCCCCCACACGAAGTGTGGCTAGATTGATTTGCTGGGCTGTGGGTTTGCCCCTTACACCTCCCCGAGCTATTCCTTTACGTTGCCACTAAGTGGCGGTCGAGTAAAAAATATAGTAAAACGAAACTTTTCTGAATAAATATTTCATGTGATGCCAATGCAAGGTGCAGAAGCAAATAGAAAATTTCAGAGCCCTTGTTCCTGAGCTCAGCAACGCCTCGCTGTTTGCCCTGGGGAATTAAACCCCGGGAGGAGACAGTGATAGCAGAGATTGTAGGAATACATAAAGATTTTTCTTGGGAGAGGCTGAGTGTGCAGACAGGGCGTGTTGGGGACTGGGTGAAGAGTCCAGCCAAACTCTGCCTCATGATTTGGCCAGTGTGCTATTCCACGTTTATAGAAATAATCCAAAAGAGGTTTGGGGCATCGGTAAGTGGCATAAAATTGTGCACGGTCGGAGAAAAGGCAGGGGATGAGGCTGGTAGTGTTCCCTACCCACAGTAACTACAAATGATGCCAACCGCAAGAAGAACTAAGATTCCTCACGCAGTGAGCCCCTGGGTAACGTTTGGCTCTGATGCATTATTAACCATTTTAATTTTTAAGTGGTTTGAAGATACTCAGGTAAAACCTCCTGAAAGCAAGGCAGAACTAGGTCAGACACAGTGCGTTGGCTTTAATTAGTAACCGTGCAGATTTTTTAACCTTTTCGTGAAATTCGGGGACCTGCGGTACCTCCCCCGTTCTGTTCCAGAGCCGAAGTGGAGATGACCTCTTCAGGGACAAATGGTAATTGGAAGTGTCAGTTATCTGAAACTTTTATCCGAAAAGACAGGTTCCTGGGCACAGTGCCAAGGTCCTTACGTTTCAAATATTTTAAAATATTTGAAGAAAGTAGCATGCACGGCATAAATTTTAATGTTCAAAGGACTCCTGAGATAACTTTTTTTCCAAGCGTAAAGCAAATAGTAAAAAGGGAAGATAAATATCACAAAGTCATCTGAAAATGCCGGGGAAGGTCTGTCTCAGCCACCAGCAAAATCTGATGGTGTGGATCTGCTGAATTTCAACCACGGCCAGCCCAAATTCAGTCTTGCAATCGATGGGTCTGCATATAGGTTTTTCTGACACACTTAAATTGTGCTTACAGATGCAATGCCAGTCTTGAAGCCTAGGAGACAGTCCCCAGTCATCCCAGGGCGTGGGTCCTGGGGACTTCCAGGAGAGGCTGCGGTGGAGCTGACAGCCATGTGGATGGTTGGAAAGATGGTTGGAATACAGCGGCGCTTGCCTGTGCTAGACCTGTGGAGAGCCAGAGCAGTGAGCCCAAACAGGTATGGGGCGGGTTGTGGTCTCCCCTCGGGCAGGATTCCTTGGGGTGGTCCTGAGCCTTCCCCCATCTGATGTGACTTCCCGCCTTCCCATGGAAAGTCCCCTGGGGAGGTGGCAGCACCATCCCTCTCCACTCTGCCCTGGGATCTGTGCCAATCTAGAGCCTTCCTGAGGCTTGCTTCTCCTCTTCTTCCCCCCGCCAGGGCTGAGCTCGCTCCCTCGGATGTCTCACCACCTCGGACCTCTCACACACACGGTACGCTTACGGTGGGAGGTAGACCCCTGCTCTGTGATCACTGCTGGAGCTTAAACACTCTTTGTGGGATTGATATTCGTTCAGTGGGCTCCCTCGCACCTTCCTCCCCTTCTCAGCACTGCACCTTGTTTCACTGGCGTAAGTTACACGTGGGCCAGGGCTCTGCAAAGGCACTGCCGCCTCATGAGCTAACTGCTACAAGCAGCCAAAAAGGGGCTAGAGACTTCAAACTCGGGCCAGGCTCTGATTTCCTACCATTTGTTCAAAAGGTCACACCAAGCGACTACCTTTCCAGCTTTGAGCCCGTCCGTTGCCAATGCCACCGTTACTTAATCTTTGGAGGGGCAGGGGAAAATAAAATGACCTTCCTTCAAAATGCTGTGTTTTTGGAAAAGCAAAATAATGCAATGCAAAGGTTTGGCGGAACGTGCCCAGATGTGCAAGCTGGGCTCGCCCAGAGGGGGTCAGAAAGACGTGAGATTTCGAGTGGTGTTTTCTCCAGAAGATGAACGTTTCCACCACAGACTCGTGCCGCTTCCAGCCCGCCCAGTTGCAGTGGCAGTGCCTGTGGCACAGCCTTGGCGCGGGTTTAGCCCGGGACTTGGGCAGGTTGCAGCTCATCCAGGCACGGTTGCTGGTACCTGTTCCTCAGGATGACGATGCTGGCACCCCGGGGGCTGGCTCAGTGGAGGGTCCATGTACGTGAGGTGATTTGCACTGCCATGAGCCTGGAGTTCAAAGCGCTGGGCGGGCGGGCAGCCATGGGAGCATTATCTGTGCTTTGCAGATGGGATGCAGCAGCGTGGCCAGAGCCAAGCGCTGGATGTGGGCGGCGTAGTGCTGGCAGGGGACTCCTCGCAGCGTGCTGCTGGGAGCCCATCCTGCCAAGACACCTTTTGCCGGAGCTGCTTTTTGTCCAAACCTGGCGCGTGTTTTTCTGTATGGAGAGGCAGGGCCTGTTCTGGGTGGTGCTCCTGAGCCCCCCTGCTTTCCTAAGGGGTCTAAGCTCCTCTGCTTTCTCCCACCTTCGGTCTAAGTTTGCAGCAGCCTTTCCGATTTTTGAGGAGAAACACCGTAGCCCAGACTAATCTATTTATTTCTGCTTGCTGCTTTTCATGTGCCGATCTAGACATCGGGTTTCCTTTGTAGTTTGTCTCAGCCTCCCATCTGCATTCAGTCAGACGCGGGGTACGGTTTCCCATCAGTGCCAACCATGAAATAGCTGTGAGCTGCAGAAGGTGCCAGCTCTGTGGGGAGGACCTGCAGGCGCCCAGGGAAGGGCAGAACAAGAGTTGTCTCGGATGTGCTTCTGGTGTTGATGGTATCCCGTTTCTGACCAGTTGTGCACCCAGGATTTACAGAGGAGAGTGGAGCTGTCTCAGGGTAGTTTGTCTCCAGCCTGCGATGTCCCCTTAGTTCCTATTTCTCTCCTGAATGCACCCCAGGAGCAATGTGCTGTCCTCCAGCTCTGCTCCACACCGTCAGGTTCACTTTGATTTGTTGAAAGTGTTCATTTCACTGGAAATCATCATCATCATCATGGCTTGGCTTCGTGGACGAAGATTTGGGAAGGGCTTTGCCCACGCTTATTGCAAGCGCGTTGATGGCTGAAAAGGCCAATGCGGGCAAACGTGAGTACACCCTTCAAGCCTGCGTGCTGGATTTTTTAGGTGAGGCGCAGCGTGCGCGAGACTGGCCCCACCCTTTACACCTGAGGTTCATCTGCCAGAGCCTAGCGAGCTTGGACGGTGACAGCGAAGTCCTCAGGTCGTAGGTTTGGTTAGAGTATCCTTCTCTTAGATGGATGGCCTTACAGGGCTAAACGAGCTCCATCTGCCCGGGTTTGGAGTTAGAGTTGTCCTTCTCCTAGGATGGTTGCCCGAAGGCTAGTGAGCCCATCCTGCCCGTGGACACACTTTGTCTGACCCTTCAGTTGAGACCTGTCTGGCTTGGGACACCCTACCGGAGGCATATGCCACCACCAGCATAGCTCTCAACTTCGCAAGGGCACGCAAGCTCTTTCCCCACGGCAAGGGGGTGCCCGTGAAAGAGTCACTGGAAATAAGCGCTCAGCAAATAGCAAATTAGCCTGTCTTTGAATTTCTTCTGCTTCCCACCTGGTGACTCTGCCACCAGTTACAAACTCAGGTTAAAAAATGCTTTTTCCTTAGCCAATATCTTGGTAGAAATTTAGATACATATGAGCAAAAAAACTTTGTTCCAAGGGTGGCACAATATATTTCTGACCGTTTTAACCTTGTCAGTGAAGTACCAGAACGGATTGGCTGTTGGAAAGCCTGTGGCACTGTTCTTTGTTGCTGAGCGCAGAACGGGAAATTACCTTCCGCTTTTAAATGTGCAACTTCTGCCTTTCCCATGACCATGAATAGAAATATTGCAAGATCTCCTTTAAACTCAGAGGTATTAAGCGCCTCTTTTACCAACAGAGGGAGAGACATTTAGCTTTAAATGTGTGATTACCCCATTATCTTCAAAGGGAGAGAGCTGTGGCTGGAAGTTAGGCATGTCCTGAGGTCCCTTACGAAAACAGAGCCTGACAACAGAAGAAAGTAGAGGAGCTCAGATTTGCCATCACCAGTGCTGAGCCTTTGCTTTAAGCGCTGGAGAAGTGAGTGCACAGGGGCTGGCGCTGAGGTTCCTTTCCAGACCCCAGTTCAGGGACACTCTCCATTAACAGAGAGTAAAGTATGCTGGGTCAGATACTCTGCTGGAAAAGTTTGACGTATTCTGCTGACCCTGTTGGGTCTGCACTGATGTATATCCGAGCTCTGGCCTTGGAGGCTTCTAGGGGTCTTTCATGAAAGTACCACGTGCTGGTTTGGGTTTTTTTTTTTTTTTTAAGTGTCAGCTTCTTTTTGCACATTTGTATGTATTTTCATTGTGTATCTTCCAGCTAAACATCACTAAATGTTGTGCTGTTACTTCATGCGACTAGGTTGGTTTATATGGAGTTGCTGTGGTCTCAGCACGAGCAAGATTTGTTGCTTCTGCAATATTCAGGGTTAACTTTTGTGTGTGTGTGTGTGAGTGTGTAGAAGATAATAATGGGAAAAATCGGGAAGAATTACTTCTGTAAACATTAACGTATCCGAGAACTCTGAGAGATCACGTCAGTCAGCAGCAATAGCTAATCAGTCACACCGGCCGAGGATGGTCCACATTGCTCCAACAACAAAACCCCTTTCGGCTTACAGGTGCTTGGAGATTTACAGGGGCACTAGGACATGACAGGGTTGAGGAGTGCTGAGTATCCACCTGCATCTAATTGTGCCGACAGCACAAGGCAAAGCAGCTCATGTCCAGCAAACAAGATCTAGGCAAATGCTCCATAACTCACGCCTGGTCTTCAGCTGATTTCTTACTCCCCCAGGAGTATATAAATAGGATTGCTTTGGGCAGCACTGGAGTCCCAAGGCCAGCTCTAATCCTTCTGACCTCTCACCTTGCTCACGTACCCCCACACTGCAGAATAGGCAGTAGGGAGAGTAATGCATGACGGTGTGTGGGCATCTGTTTTGGGTAGCTGTGGCTATGACTTAGGGCACAGAGATGCTTTGTAATTCACAGCTTTAGAACTGGTTCAATTAACAGAAGTTTAGTTTGAGATGCTTTTAATGTGAAAGCTGCTGTCAAACTACTTGCGCTGCTCCCATACAGCCTTTGTTTCTGCTTTTGCAAGTTTGATTTACAGATTTCCTTTCTCATTAAAGGTGGTGGTGATATTAAGCCCAGGAATCCTTGATGGATTTCAGATTGAATACTGTGAGTCTTGTATTAACGCAGGCTAGCTGCAAATAAAGGAGAAAATCCATTAACCATGTGGTGTGCATCATAAATATTCCATAACAGAACAGTGTTAGTGTAATGATAAGAAAGAAAAACCAAAGGTGTAGGAGTCAGGAAATGCTGAGTGCTGAAAGCCCACTCTGAACACCTCTAACTCCTGCATTAACAGCCCTTCGGATGATAAAGGCCACGCTGGACTCCTCACTGAGCGCTGTGAGCATGTTTATTATTAATTTTTTTTCTAATGAGACTTTGAAATCTCATGCAAGTTTGGTGTAACTGGTTGAATTTGAGTGAAATAGTTAATCAAATGTAACACTGAAAACCAAGCGATTGTGATGTAACCAGCAATGCCTCCGGTGAAGCCGTGCCCACGTACCGACTGCATTTGTGCTTTGATGTACCACTGGGTAACTGAAGCTCCTGTTTATCAACTCTTAACCCAGAATGAGGCACTGTGATCTGGAACCACATAAAGTACGTGGGAAGCCATGGTGTAATGCAGCAAAGTCTGTGCCTCCAAATCTGCTTCATACGTTTGCTTTGAGACCATTACAAAGTGCAGGTAATTATGAGTGTTACATTAGAAATCAATCCAATGCATTTGCCTCAGAGTCTAAAAACACTGAACCAAGCGTGTGGAGCGTTCAGAGCAAACATAAGGAAATGCAGCGTATCGCCGAGGTGTGGAAGCCTCTCTGCCAGCTACGGAGACAAATGTTGTGGCCAGATTTTAATAGGCGCATTCATTACTTGTGCAGCTATGCACGCTGAGGCAAGGACAGAGCTAACCCAGCTCAACAAACGCACACCTACAGAGAGCCCTGTGGTACCCAGGCACGTTTGTAAGGCACAGACTGCAAACCTCCCCCATCGCCAGTGCTTGCTGCTCCCCACGTCACCTGTCAGAAGTGACACTGTGTTCTCCTCACACTTTTTTTTCTGGCTTTTTTTTCTGCTCTGTTTTCCAGGTGTTTTCCTGCTGTGGATTACTCTTATCCTCTAGCACAGTCTTGCGACCTACAGATGGTGTAGGTGTTGCTGCTCCCAACAGCCTGCTGTTACAACACTCGCTGTTAGCAAAGCAAGGAGGCATTTGTGGTTGTTTCCAAAATCTGTAACGATGGCGGGGGGTGAGGAGGTATGACCAGCCCTTTGCCAGGCAGCTCCTGCACGTTGAGGTGTTTCTCATGCTGGCAAGCACCATGCCCAGGGGGATTTGCCTGACCAGGGGTGCTGGTGGCACAGATTGCATGGCTGGCTGCAAAACTCACAGTGTTTATCAGTTTGCTTTCAACTCTTAGGTCTGAGCAGCACAAGAGGTGGGCTCTGGGCTGGGGTGCATGGGTGTCTCTCAGAACTTTCCCCAGATTTCGCAGCAGCACTGCTGCTTGGTGCCACGTAGAGAAGTTGCATCTTAACACGCTGGCACGGTGCGAGCAGCAGCACCTCGATGGAGGTACGCTGGCAGGGATGCTCTGACCTGTGCACTGTCTTAGACAGTCTGTGCAGGCAGCAAAGCCCAGCGCTGTGGCAGGACGGCACCGCTCACCGCCGGGACGTGGCTGTTTGTCCATCCTGCCTGTGGCTGTCCTGCTGGAAGCGTAGCACCGCCTGACCCTCTCTCCAGGGCGACACGTCGGCCACAGCCGGTGTGAGAGCCCAGGCGGGCAGACAGCTTCCAGCGGGCAGGGTGCGCCTGCAGCTCCCAGCGCTGCTGTGCAGGGGACAACGGCACCTCTCCCGGTGTCATCCAAGTACCGGGCTAACGACAGTGGTGAAGCTGAAAGAGCCTTAACACGGGTCCGGAGCGCTGAGCCGGCCGGCCCGCTGCCGAGGCGGTGCTGACATCCCCTGGTGACACGGCTGCTCTGCGGGGCTCGGCCCGCCGAGCCGGCAGCTCGGGCTGCAGCGCACCCCTCTTAGCAGTCACCTGCACCCCGGCGGGTCTGTGGAGAGCCCCGCAGCACCCCGGGGGATGAGAGCTGCGCTATGCGGGGCCGCCGGCGCGGCGGAGCTGCCCCGGCAGAGCCCGGCCGGGGCTCCGGCCGGCAGCTGCGGGCGGGGGAGCCGGGTCCTGCCTGGGCTCGGGGCTCCCAGCTATTAACACGCCGTGCCTGGGCTGTCCCGCTGCCTTCAGAGCCCGTGCCAGCTCACACCGCGAGACTGAATACCCGAGATGAGGTAATGCATTTTGTTTTTCCCATCTAAACACCAGGGCTGTCACCGTTGCTCACGATTTCCATCCTGAAGCAGCATCAGCTCCACTGAAGCCTTTGAAGCCCAAGCCTTTTTCGAGACTGAAGCTGTGTTGATTATTGTCAAACTGGACAGCAAAGACTGGAGCCAGGGTAGGGGCAGTGGGAAGCTGGTGTCTGTCCTGGGCCTCTCTGGTCACCAGGCGGGGTGCCAGGGAGTCTTGCGGGTGGTGATCTGACCACTGGACGGGAGCAGGGCTCTCTGTGTTGTGTACCAGGGAATATTTTCAGGTTTTTTTCAGATCCCAGATGATGACTGGGTGGGTCTTTAGAGCCAGATGTTTGAACTGCTGTTTCGCTTGACTGAATGAACTGCTGACACCAGGTTAGTTTGGAGAGATGTGAAGGATCGCGTCATGTTATGCTATAGGTGATCTGAGACCCAAAAATCAGCTAAGAGGTCTGACAGCAAGCCAGTGATAACTTAATGCATTGGATCAGTTTGATTTTGGGTCTAATACTGGGTTTTTCTACTGAATGGCTTAATAGGGGGATGTTTATCAAGGGAATGGGGTCACCTTGTTTTGAGGACCTTGCCAGGGACAGAGCTGTAAGTGGAAGGGCCCCTGGGACGGCAGGAGGTGGCTGTGCCTTAAAGTACCTCTCTGGAGGCAGGTGCAGTGGGAGAGAAGAGCCCATCCTCAGCACTCCTTCCCAATCCATGGAGCTGCAGCATGGTTTTATTCTCCTTCCAGGCTTGCAGGAGGAACCGAAATACTCTGGAGTTTGCAATCCTCATCGCATTTTGTAAAACTCAACTGTTAGACAAGGAGAGTTCTGTCTCTCTGAGTCAATGAGGAAAGTTTTTTCCTGGACTGAATATCCAGAAAAAAATCCCCAGGAAAGTATTTTACCCCTGCTCTCTATACATTAACAGTGGCTTAGAGCTCCACAGGTTGCCTGTAATGTGGTAGGCTGGTTGTCTTGACCTGTTTCAGTGTCCCTGGGAGCCCTGATGGAGTTGCAGGGAAGTTTGCTGAGGGGCTCATGTTTAGCACCAAGATCTGTTAAAACCTGAACCTGATTAGAGGAAGAGCGAGGGGCTGCAAGCGGCATGGTTTGTTGTGGTTCTGATTCTGCCTGGCCTGGCTGCCTAGATATAGCAACAAAGAAGGGTTTTATGGAAGTTGTCTCACATGTACGTAGCAGGCACATGAAGTTTACCCTGACCTTGCAGAGAGACTCTTTGCAGACGATGTCATTGAATTAGGCAGAAGTAGGTGGCCTTTCAGTCACGTACACAGCAGAGATGCCACGTTTCTCTTTTAGTTTTTTCTCCAATAAATACTTTTTTTCTGTCCTCAAGGCAAGCAAAACCTGTTTTCCCCTGCTTTTCACTTTGTTGCCATTACTCGCTGGCTTTTGATGGTGCTCATGCTTGCTGGATTTGGGACTTCCTTGTTTTCAAATGTCTTGAGGCTATTGAGCACCAGGTGATGAAAAATGACCTTTTCCTCTGAGATGCCCAGCCTGGAGCATGATGTCCTTTGCTGAGGCACATAAGGCTCGAAGCTCTCTCTCTCACCTTTGTGCTTGCTATTGTGTGAGGGGCAGGGGCTGCGCAGGGGCAGAGCAGCAGTAGGAGTGAGCTGGTTTAGGAGACTCTTTGAGCCCTGCCTCTGAAACCAGCTAGTTTTTGCTGGTTTCTAAGATGTCTTCGTTGAGTGTAAAGAAATTCTGTACGGCGAGCTAAAATGGTCAGATGGTCCTGCGTTCACGAGAGAAATGCAGCTTCAGTACAGATCTAACAAGACACTGTGCGATGTGATGGATAGATATGGTACACAGAATGTGACAAGTTGCTTTGAAAATAATGTTAGAAATCCTTGGCTTGTTCTTGGTTTATTAGTATGGAGCAAAAGAAAAGAAGATAAAGCCATCTATTGCAGAAAGTTTTCCAGCAAAAAAAATCAGGGAGCTTTTGCCACGTATGTTATTGCTGCATAACTGACACGCTCTTTCCCAGAAGCTTTTGGTGTCTTGGTCTTCATTCTGTGCCCAAATTATGTGTAAGAGATCCCATCGGAAGTTGCCTTAAAGTAATTGAGTAGTAGAGGAAGAGCAAAGTTAGAACAGGGAGAAGGCAGAAGTACAAATGGTCTGTGAAGTTTGCAGAGTGCAAGCTGCTAAATTGTAGTATCCCGCTGCATGAATTAGCGCAGCAGCAGGAATGGGAATGCCCCAGTCCAGCTTGCTAAAAGCCAGTGGCCAGGCTCATCATGTTTGTTTCTTTCTCTGACCCATTTAGACTCCTTAAAGGACATTTCTCTGAACGACAGTGTTTAACTACTGCAGAATTCCTGTGTCTGAAGGACAGTCTGTGATCCAGTTCATTGAATCCTGATTTCATTTAAACTGCAATTCATTATTTTCTTCCTGTGCTCGTTCAAGAACCCATTGTTCATTACTCTTTCATCACTCTATGATTGGAACAATTTGTATCTGTCGTTCATACATTGGCCAGATAATGAAATAATCATTTGTGCATCTACACAGTATTTTACATTTATTTTTCACAGTGTAATTCACTTCATAGGGTCATTTTATCATTCTGGAACAAATTGTGGTCTTGTTTAAGCATTTGCTAGTTGGCAACAGTTTACAACTGCCAATGTCAGGACACATGTCTGAATATTGCTGTCTGCAGACAGACTGGTGGTAGAATTATTGCTGATCCTCCAGCTACCAGCCCATCTTCTAAGAGGGAGGATTCTGCTGGCCGTGGTCTTGATCCAAAGTATACTGACGTTATTGAGCAAAGCCCTGCGGTCTTTTCCAGGGTTTGGGTCAGCCTTTCAGAGAAAGACACAGTAAGAAGGGATAACATTACCTTAATAAAAATGAAACTAGATGATAATGCACCCAGAGCACAATTATGGTGCTATTCAAATGAGTTCCTATTCTCAAGGAAGTCAGCAAGGTTATGATTTCTAGAGGGGTCAAGAGATTAGGAGAATAAACTAATTATTCTGATATCAAATAGAAAGGTGATTGCTGATTCGTTAATTCGTTTTTCTTCTGTGAATCTATTTCTGTTCAATTAATTAAAATGACACATATGTTATACTCTCCAAATATCACACGCATTATTATGTAAAGGTTGAGTTAGTCATTATGTTGGAAAAGGTCAGGGCTTGAATTTAATGCTGAAGGGAGATACTGTCTTCCATTTACTCGTCATAATTACCATCCAGTTCCTGTCCTACCTGCTGATGAAATCTTGGCTATGGTTTTCAATGGACTTGCCACACAAAGTGTTTTGGGCCTCCCCCCAAGAGCTTCTCCAGTAAAAGCAAGATTAAATCCAATAATAGAGTCTTTAAACCCATTGCTTTGCCATGGGAGCTGAGCTGTGGCACGATGTGTAATTCTTCTGTCTTCTACCTATCTCAAGGTATCACCAGGGGCCCCTAGGACAGATGAAGACTCCTTTATGTTGGGGACTGCACGAGCAGCTCTGGGAGATGTTTGATTGGCTGAGGTGTGGATGCACAGAACAGACCAGTGGGAAAAAGAGCAGATACTTGGAGTGTGTGACTGTACAAGGGTAACTTTGCTTCGGCCTCAGACCTGTTGACCTCAATATCTTTCTTGATCAGCCTCGTGTTCCTAGGCAGGTCTGATGCACTCAAATGCTGAGGCACTTGATTGCAGTGAAGCTTATAAATGACCCTTTGTTCATCCTTTCAGTTCCACAGGGCAGTATAAGAGCAGAGGTTTCTACTACCGGTCAGCAGGTGAATACCACCGATGAGCGAACGTAAAAATGAGCCATTCTTGCTGTTAAAGCTGGAGTGTTTCCACAGACTGATGGCTGGGCTCAGAAATAACCTTGAAATAGCTGGAAACCTTTGCACATGGCCACCTCTAGCAATGAAGATGGAAAAGAATAAATGAATGTCAGCAACGGTGGGTTTGGTGTGAGTATGGGCAAGGCATGGAGACTGGTGTTCCCACCTTGTCCTGGGAATGACTCCCCATTTCAAGTTCCTTGCGAAAGCGACGCTTTTGGTGCATCTGCTCTATGGATACATGGGATATGGTCTTCAGGGCCATCTCTCCAGGACGCTCCTCCATTCATGGGCTTTTCCTCCAGGAAACACCAAATCTTCTAGAAACGGAGAAGTTCAGATGGGTATTTACTGGCCTCATAATACAGCCACAGAACATTCCAGGTTACTATCGAGTAGAGAGTTTAAACATTTGCTTACAATGTTCGGAACAGAAGTGACTGAGGGGACAGCTGTGGCCATGGGGTTTGCCAGTCTGTAAATCTGTGGTCACGTTTCTAATTTTAATGCCTTACGTGAAACATTTTACACTTACTTTAATGGCCTAGAAATACTTTTTTCCCCAATATATTATTTCTTCTTAGTTACGTTCCATTAACTGGTGTTTAGTTAATGTGCGTGTAGACCGTATCAGCCATTTTAATAGAACAAGAAGGGGAAGAAAAGCTATAAGACATGACGTGGCATTGGACTTATCTGGAGAGAGAAAATATTGGCAGAAACAAACTGTCGCAAGATGTTAAAAAATCACTTGCTTCTTAGAGGAGATACAATTGGGTAACGATCCATGGAAACACGAACATTTCGGATTGCATATCTTCTATTCAAATTTATGGCCAGCTGTCAGAGTGCTGGTGCCCCTCACTCCATGAGAGGGATTTCTCTTTGCCAAACCATAATGAGCAGATTATGGGTGGTGCTAGAAAAAGTACGGGACTCTTTGAGAAATTGCAGTGCGTCGTATTAACTTCTCTCTGATGTTAGCAATTTCCCATCATATTGTATTACCAATCACTGTCACTAATATACCATGAAATTCAGATGTATAATGTAGTGTACAACTCAACCTCTCATTTCAAAGGTTTGTTACCCATAATCCTGCATGAGTCATTAGCAATGTCACTGAACAGAGTAAAACTCATTCACTTCTTACAGTGTTTCCCCTGGCTGGCAAATAACTGACATATTACACGTGGGCACAATGCTTAATTCTCCAGAGAGCTTTGATTGCGGCATTGTGAAATGTGTGCCTCTGAAATGGGCAATCAGGGCTACGCACAGCCCTCGACTATCCCCAGTCTAGCATGCCCTGCCGGATGGCGGAACAGCTGGGTACTCTAATAAAGCATCTATTTTCTTTCCTTTAAATTATTTATCTATTGAAATGTTGTTTGTGGTGTTTTAAATGTTTTGTCATGCTAAAAGATAAAAATAGACCCACCAAAAATGGAAAAACTTAAAAGTAGGGATAAAATTTAGGAAATAATTTAGATTTTTTTTCTAAAGACTTGATCTCACGTGCAAATGTCACTTAAAGGCTTGTGGCCCAAGCTTGGGGATGAAGGTAAGCACCCGGGTCCCTCAGGAAGCAGCATCACAGAGGCGGGAGCGAGGCACATCACCATCCATCTGGAAATGAGGCACGAATGAAACCCAGCTGTTGCTGGAAATGCTCTCTTAGTTTTAATTGCAAGGAGAAGCTTTCAAGGAGATTCAGCAGAAGGTTTCATGAAGAAAGGGACTGTTTCCTCCTCCAAGAGGAAAAGGGATGGCTTTAGAGATCTCAATCTACTTGTTGAGTTGTGGTCTTCCACAAACGGCTTTACTGAACTTCATCATGGTGATGTTGGGCCAGTTCTCCTGCCTGGGAAGGTCATCTTGAACCGTGATCCTGATGCCCAGAGTGGCGTGTCCACTTGCAGCCATGCATTTGAACTGTTTAACCATTGTTATTGGCGAACTAGCCATCCTGCCAGCAGAAAGATGAGCTACAGGGCAGGGCTGTGTTTGATGGTAAGCTGCAGATAATAATTTTCATTTTAAAAGTGTAGATTTGTGGTAAAATTTCATTTAGCTTCTATTTCCTCCTTTTGCTCATGTGAAACTTAAATAGGATGGTGTCGAGAGCCTTCCTGAGCCAAGATGTATCACATTTACCGCTCCCCTTTGCCTCCATGCTGATTATCCTGATAAATTGGTTTGCTGTGATTTGCTTGGGAAATCTGTTGGCTGTTTCCCACTACCCATGTAGTGTTTGGTTGTTTTACCCGGTCTTTTTTGCAGATGATGGTTTGTCTGTCAGGACTGTGCCTCCTGCATGGCCACAGGGCATTGTCCTCTGTGGAAACCCAGAGAGATGGTGCTTCTGGGTGACCTTCAGAGACTGCACATCTAGCAGCAGAAAAGGTGAGTATGGTGATGGCATGCTGTGCTGGCAGGTTAGACCTGGTGGTGGTCACCCCTGGAGGAGACTGTGCTCTGGATCTGCAGCCTGTGTCTGCTGCATGCCACTGGTTCACCTCTTTTCACTTGCTTAGATAAAATATCTGGACATGCCACTCCCTCCTCCTGACTTCTGGATTAGAAACACATTACTAGATTGCCTATTTATTCTGTTCATTGTTTAAATTAAGTAAATCTTTATGTATTTTATTTTCAGTCCTTAATGTAAGCTTTTTTCTTTATTTTTCTCCGTTCTTTCATCAAGTCCAAGATCAGGCCAAGAGCTTTTTGGCCAGCAGGTCATTCTGTTCATGAAGGCATTCTGACAGGTGGATGCTGAAGCATGATTGAGGCATTTAGAGAGGAAAAAAACCCCCTACTTTTCAAGTAGCAGGTGAATCCCAGGGCAGGCTGAGTAGCCGGGTGGCAGTGGGTCTGTAAGATGGGGCTGTAGCTTCTGAATTTTGCCTCACTTGGGCTGTGTGGAGGTGACGTTGGAGCTGTAGTCCCAGCTCACGCGGCCGATGAAGCTGTAGTTGTTAATGCTGAAGACAGTGATGTTCGTTGTCAATTCCCAGCAATAGCGTGACAGGCCCGGTGGTTCCTGCATCGTCAGTTCAAGTACTTCACCATTCCCAATTTGGTTCATGACGTGTCTGCAGTCTCCACGTTTGCTAATGTCATGATGGTGATGTATGTATTCTTGTCCCCAAAAGCATGCAAAAAGAGGGGCATTAGAGCCAGAGCAGCTCTGTTAAATACCTTGTTGGCAGGGCATTTCAGACATGCAACCTGTTTTCCAAACACAGCTTGCTAAAAATTATATTCCAAGGAGTACACCATTGTTAGGAATCATGCTTGTGACAGTAACATACATGGCATTTTAGCTGCCCCTCTATGTGACGCGGCTGAGTGATGGTTTAGGACGTCATCGGCACACCAGTATTTTTGCCCATACAAATAACCAGACAGCTATACTCAAACTACAATTAGAAATGAGATCCGAGCTTTTACCAGTTTAAATCAGACTAAAGACGTACCAATCTGGGAATGATAAACCGTCAGTGACGCTATCAGTAACTTACAGTAAATTAACTCTTGCAGCCTGGCCCAGGCTGAGTGTCATGGTGCAGAAGTGTGTTATCTGGCAAAGGCTGTGATCCCACATCTGGGTGCTGTGTGATACGGAGGGCTACTCAGAACCTCCAGCAAAACAATTTCTCATCAGAAAATATTAGTCTATCCAGCCCAAAACTTTTGGCAGAGAATACTAGCTCCAGCAAAGCACAAGGGTTATGGTGTTCACCAGCGATGACTTCATTATCTAAAACTTATTTTCTGAAGCCCCAGGTGAGTGCTCAGACTCCTGAGACACTGGCTGTGCTGGCTGGCTCGCTCTCTATCCCCAGTTCATCAGGATTCAATTTTGACACTTTGGAAGTTTCAGATCTCTATCTGCCCACCTCTACCAGTGTACTACTGCTTGGTGTTTAAATGGCAGAAGGAACAGCAAGGAAGCCTTCACTTCAAATCTCAGTTGAGCTCAGCAGTTCTGTAAATTTGAGAATTTGCATAAAAACACCAAGTCTCTACTGCTGCTAAATTGGGCTTTAGGAGAAAATGATTTTTAAAAACCTCATGAGTGGAACGGACGGATGTCTACATGCCCACATACAGCTCGCACCTACATGCCTGCTTTTTTGGTAAAATTTTCTGATCTAAAACCCAGAGTGGCTCAAAGGTGTTCAGGTAAGCCAGATGTTTAAATCTTGTCCAAATGCAGCTGGCGACTTATGAGAAAGTAAAACTTCAACCATGCCTAAATTTTAGTTGTTTGTGTTTATTATGAGTCATGTTGGGGTCCAGGTCTCATTCTGCCCTCTGACAATTATTTCTGCCCTTTAGAAAGTGGTGCTGTTGCTGGTGGACATGGGTGAGACCCCAAGGTTGGGCTTTCTTTTGAGCTTGGAGTCTTCAAGGCAAGTGGTGCCTTGGCCGAGTGCACAGGGCTTTTGCAGAAGAGAGGGAACTTAGCTGCAGCTTGAGACCTTGTCAGCACAAACAAGGGAGCTGTTTCCTCTCCCAACATCTCATTCAATAGTGGCACACATCGCCGTGGGAGGCTGTGGTGGCCAAAAGCTTAAATGGTGCAAAAAACCAAATTAGATGAGTTCATGGCAGAGCAATGCAGCGAGGGCTATTACACACCAGGAGACTCAGAAAGTCTCTAAGCCCAGATCACCGGGGTCCACCAAAGCACTCCACTCAATTACCGTTGTATGCTTGTCCTGTTCTTAATCTTTTGTTAGACTTCTACAGCTACTTGGTGTTAGAGAAAAGGTACTGGGCTAGAGGGACTTCCCAGTGAGCCAGCCTGGCCATTCTCATAAAGCAAAAGATGATTTGTTTTCATCTCTGTTTTAGACAATGCTTGAAGATCTCTTCGGTAAGAGATGTGAGCTCTCAGTATCTCTGAGAGCTGTTTCTGTTATAAAGAGCCTAAGCTCTCTGTTAGGAGACAGTCCTGAGAGGCTGTCAGTCATTCCTGTGTCCTGCTGGAAGGCATCGTGTTGGCGCTGCAGACTGCACTGATTCAAGTTAGGAAGGAGTAGGGGGGAAAAAGAAGATATAAAAAAAGCAGAGGAGGATCTGGCAATTCCAGTGTCAGCAGGAGCTGATCCCAGCAGTTCAACATAATCACTGAAAGCAGAGAAAATCCAGGAGATTTCACTGGAACTGAGCAAGAGCTTGACAGCTGGCAAATGCTAATGTAAGTAGGCAACTGGGACCGAGGGGTGGAGGGAGGGTGGTGTCGTTTAGCATCGCTTACAGAAGTGCCGTTTACGTCTGAAGAGAGTCTGTAGAAAATGTGCCACTTTTTGCTCAGCCTCCCCCCCCATCACGCGCGTCTGCCTGCCCAGTCCTGCCGTGCCAGTGGGCGTTTCAGCGCTTGCAAAGTCTCATCTAATGCAAAGCATCTCCAGAGCAGCCTTGGTTCACCCAGCCTGAGGAAACCTGTCTCCTCCGCTGCTGCCTGGAGTGTCAGCAGAGAGATGCTTACGATGCAGTGGGAGCATCCTCCTGCTTTTGCTGAACTGCTGGTTTCAGCCCCAGGGATGAAGAGGAGAAACGGTGGCTGATGCAGGGCTGGCACAGAGCACAGCTGGGTGTCCAGCCTCAACATACCAGCATACTTTTTCCTCATGTGAATCGCTGCTAAAATAGCTTGTTCCTTTCCGTGGAGTAAAGGCTGGTAATATCGATGTGTGGTGGCTATGCTATTTCTGCTGGCAAAGTTTCCCTGTTTCTTACCAGTAACTGAGTTCTCTGGATGCTCAGCACCCAATTCCATCTCTGTCTTACTGCCTCTCCGGACTGCTGGCAGGCCTTCATCACCAAACAAAGCCAAATCTTTTTTTGGATAGTGGCGAATGTGGTCATTTTTGTTGTATTAGAGGTAAATTACTCGCAAGAACATAAAACCCAAAGCAATATTCTTGCAGCAGCACGTTGGTGCCAGGCACTCGTGCTGTACAGCAGATAAGGTTTGCCCAGGCTTGGTCCAGGACTTCATCAGGGTAGCACGCACAGTATTTAGGCTGTCAGTTCCCCAGCCATAACGTCCTCTGCACCTAGCGACATTTCGTTGACTATTGTCTGTCTCCATACAATTAACTACTTACCATTTGACAGCTCAGAAATCTTGATGGTGCTCCAGCAGTGCTCTATGAGCCTGTTCCACAACCTAATGCTCCCTGACCTCCATTTCCAGCATTCTGGTCCAGTGCGTGAAATAAAGAGCTGAAGTGACCATGTTCTCATTCTAATATCAAAATTGATTTTTTCTGCATCTAAATAATAATTTTGTTGTCTCGAGATAAGCATTTTTGGTGTTAGAGCTCTTGCTTTGATATTTTCCCTCACACGTACCTGATCACGTTAAATATCCGTTATGGACGCTGTGATTTCCTAAAGGGAAGACAAAATCAGCAAGCAACAAGTGAAGGTTGTAACTGCAAACCACAATCCTTCCTCATTTCCCGAATGGTATTGTGCTATTCCGAGTTTCAGAGGGATCATATTCTATTGTAGACCATCTGTAGCATGTGATACACTCCAGTACTTCTTCACAGAGGCTTAATATTGAACACTTAAATGTAATGTTAAAGAATCATATTTACAGGAAAGTGGTTTGCTTTGTTGACCATGATAATAATAAAGTTCTGCAGGACAGTAACATCTGAGTTTCTGCACTCTAACCTGCTTTTGTGCAGGTTATTTCTGGTTTCCTGGGAAATGTTTAGTCTTCAGGCTCTGAATGATGACTTGTATTTGGATGTTTCTGCAGACATCCCTGAAGCGACACCTTGCTAATGATAGGCTTCGGGAGCTTGTGGGTGTGTTAATTTGAATTAATTATAGCAGATTTGACTTGCCCTTGCTGTAAGATTGACTTGCCTAATTCGCCCGCTAGAAATTGTCACTATTAAATCCAGAAGGTTTATGAGGATAAAGATCTTGGGATTCCGGTGAGCCTCTGAAACACTTGATCAGACCAGAGCTGAAATCATTCAAACACGAGGTTCCACGCTTGTGTTTGGGGTTGAGGAGCATCTGTAAATCCAGCTGCATGCAAACCCCAAACGTTTTATGGTTTGATATTATTCTGATTCAGAAGGTGCGGGGGAGTCCTCAGTCTCCTGGGGAACTGCATTAACTACGGATTTTCACTTTGTGTTTCCAAAAGCAGCAATAAGTAGTCCCGGCATAGGAGTACAGAGATGTATGCAATTCTTGTCACTTCATTAACTGAGAGACACAATGGGGGCAACTTCATTAACCAGCCTGATGGCTCCTGGGAGCTGGGGCTGCAGCTGGAGACCCCAGGTCCGGCAGACCCTCAGGGAAGCCAGTTATCACATGGTGAAGGACCAGTGCCAGCTGCTTTGGTAAATTAAAAGGTAACAGCAGTTCCCACAAGACTTCTTAGCTCTTGAGATATCAATTTCTCAGCGATGGGGGAAGCGGCTTGTGCTGAGCCCACTGGACACACTGGTCCATGTGTGTGTCCTGGACTGGGAATGCTGGTATGAAGCTTCAGGGCTGGCAGGGGCCCTGCCTACGGTCTGTCAAAGAAAAGCTTCATCAAAGGCCATGCGTTTCTAAGGATTAAATCTTACCTGGAATGTTGATGTTTCCTTAAGGAAAACATTGCTACATCGAATTAACAGTGCTGAGAGAGCAGCCTCTCTGTTTGTGCCTCTTAAATTGAAAAACTTAGACGGGTGTTCAATTTTCTTGTGGGGAACCCAGTCAAAAGGGTAACAGGAAAAAAAACCCACAAAACAAAACCAAAAAAACCAACCCCAAACCCCCAGACTATGATGAGGAAATATATTTTAAAAAGGAGAGAGAGAGACAGAGCCATGGGCCCTGGGGGTTAGGGTTTTACCTGGGTGGTCCAGAGAGGTCAGACCAGGGTCCCTTGTGCCTTCCCCAGGGTGTGTTGGCAGGAGAGAGCCCTGCAGAACCAGCACCCTTTGTGCTGGAAAAGTCACCCAGATCTGCTGTTAAAAGCTTCCACTTCAACACCCACTTCTCTCCGCCCCACCTTTTTTTTTCCTATGAGGACTCAGAAGAACAGGAAGGAGAGATGACGTTCTGTCAGCAATTTCTGAATGAGCTCTGATGTGAGGCTTTTTACCTTTCAGCGAGAATGGTGGAATTATATACTGCCCTACTGAGCCAGACTCCAATATCCTGTCCAACACATATGTGTGGCTAATTTGTCTTTTTATATTGTTAACATTAAGACACCTTACACCAAGATTAACTCTGCTGGTAATTTGACTTCACTGCACTACATAAGCTGCATTTTTATAGCTAATATGTGGAAGAATATTTTTGTCCTTTTGCATGTGCTTCTCTTGGGCTTTGTCTTCTTTAGCCTCTGAGCACGTCTAAGACAGTAAAACGATGCACTCCTGTTCATGAGCAAAGTCAGGAGGGTTCGGTACAGGCCATGCTACAATTTTGAGAGGAGGCTGATTTCTTCTTCAGACTTAAACACTGTTTGATTAATGAGATGTGTTAACATACATCCAGTCTATTAACACATAAAACATGTTCATATACATCCAGCTCTGAGCACAGGCACAAAGTGCAACTTTAACATATGTAAGAGCTGGTTTGGAGACTCTGCTCTGTAGAAGATACAGGAGTTTGCAAACGTGATGTATTGCTCCGCAAGCCCTCACAGGTCACTGACGCAACCGTCTCATCCTCAGAATGATTAAACAATATGTATATGTCATGGTTTGAACCCAGCTGGCAACTGAGCACCATAAAACCGCTTGCCCACTCCTTCCTACCCCCGGGGTAGGAGCAAAACACACCACAAAGAGAGAGAAAACAAAGAAATAACACTAATGAAGTGAGTGATACACAACACGCTGCTTACTGCCGCCACCGCCACGCCACTGAATACTCCCCCCGACTCCCTCTGCAGCCCCTCTTATACACGCCGGGCAGGACATCAGTATGGCATCGAATATCCCACTGGCTGGTTTGGTCCGGCTATCCGGGCGGTGGGAATTAACCCCATCCTAGCCAAACCCAGGACACTATTTGCAGGGACTGTGCGTAGGAGAGGTGGCACAATCGGAACTGCAACGCAAAGCTGGAAACAGCTTATTAAATTCTCGGGCTCTTTTTCGTGTGACACAAACACTAAGGTAAGAACAAGGTAACATGTAAATGGGTTAGTTAGAATAACTTAAGCATTGTTTAAGGTATGTTTTCCACAGTAATCTGTGTGGCTCAGCCAGTGTAGAATTGGAGACTTGGGCTGCATCGTGTTTTATACGGCTATTATGGATCAGCGTGGAAGTTAAGGATAAATGATCTACGGGGAAATAGCATCAAGATAAAATTTTGAAAACAAGTTAATGAAATTGAAACGACTGAATATGGCTAAAACTCAGAACGGATGCGATGTGATGAATGGGAAGAGCAGTCCAAGGGACCTGACTGAGCAGATTGCGTACCAGAGGAAGCCAGCTTGCCAAGGCAGCACTCGGCTCCTGCTCCTCTGCAGCGGGGAGGGTTCAGACCTGAAAGGCTAGGTAGGATAACTTTGCAGGAAGCTATTGAAAGGGATATTTCTTTTCTGAATCTTGCTATGCTGAGTATTACCAATGAGTAATGATTTTCTGGTTAGAGTAATTGCATGTTTCATTTGTTGTGTTTATTGTGTAGGGCATTAGCACATCAAGTAATGAACTTGGAGCAGCTGACTGGTTCGGTGGAGTGTTCGCTCGGATGATGAAGCTCGTTGGTGATCAATTATGATTTTGTTGTTCAGGAAAGTGCTAGTTTCTAGGAGCGTTAATTTCTGTGTAGTTACAGTGGAAAGCAATATGCTCTGAGATTATTTTATTCTAACTAGTTCTAGAAGTCCCAGTATTGGAAAAAAAGAAACTTAAAAGTTATGCTTCCTATGGTATTTTACATTCATTTTAATCACATTATTCTTCTTTTTATGAAGCATCTCTCTAGTGCTCATAAACCACAGAAATTGCTATCATCTACTCTGGCTGCAAGTTTACGTGATAAATCATTGGATGCAGAATTAGCCCGTTTCTTTAGGAGATGTAATACCTGACTTTGTTTTGGCATTAAGAACATTTTCTATGACTTTGCTCATAGGTACAATCCATTCCCTGCTCTGGCTGTCTTTCACACCTGTCAGAAATGCACATAAAAATCAGACATCGGTTATCTCAAGATCAAATCAAATAACCCTGCATGAATGCAATTAAGATAAATGTACTCACAACCCCCCAATGGATTCCACCCAGCCCTGATAACCTCCTGGCTTACAATTAGAGTGAGAGGGGTGGATTTTTGGCTACACTACGTGCTTTATCTATAAAATTACTAGGCTTTATTTTTCCTTTTTTTTTTTTTGTCCAATTATTTTATTTGCACCAAATTTTTTTTTCCCCTGCCTTGGGGGTTTTCTGAGTCTGCATGTGTTTTTAGCTGTCTGCTAAGGGCTGTCCACCCTCGAGCTCCCAAGCAGGCACACATCCATTCCTGATAAAGACCCTGTTTTCTTTAGGCTCCCCCAGCAGCTCCACCTTTGACTCATGAAGTACGTGTTAATTAACCACCCCGTTGGCTGTAAGACAAATATCCCTGCAAATTCAGGCTGACAACCCGCATGAGGAAAAATAGTGCAAAGGAAAGTTTGCCATTAAAATAAAGAAAACTCTGCAACTAAAATTTGGTTCACAGGAATGAAACAGCGGTTTATTCAACAACTAATTGCCAAAGGAGCTGCACACACAGGCACAAGAAAAATCAATATAGTTGATTAATCTCCTTCTATTTTACAGTTAAGGATAATTCATTTCTAATGACCCTCAGTATTCATGTGTATGAACATCAAATAGGAGGAAGCACAATAACTGTCCCAAAAATGTGGCTTATGCAGAAGACCAGGAGACCAGTTTCTTATTGTCAGGGCTTTCTGTTCAAACGCTGGGAAATTTAACATAATTTAATAGCAAAATGGAGTTGAGTACCCTGTTGAATAGCAAAAAAAAAAAAAAGAGTATTTTATATATTGAAAAGCATTTCTAATGACATCTATTTTCTTAACAGTGTTTTGTTGAATGAATGGCTTGGACAAAAGTGCTGGTAAATCGTCCGAAACCAGACTGCCTGACTCTCAAATAGCTGCTAATGGTAGGTAGCTCCTTGACTTCTCGTTGTATTTCTGTTGCATTGAAACCTATCCTTCTCAGGCCATTGTGCAGAAGGACACTGCTTTGCTTAAAGGGTTATCAATGTCACCAGGCGTTGGAAAAGATCTTGCTGCGCTTTAAACGGGTTTTTGCGGGTGGGATTCACATGGCCCATTGAGATTCAGCAGAGCGCCACTGAGGTTAGAAGCCTTCAGAGAGGACCCCTGGCAAGGCTTTTCCGCTGCTTCGTGGCAGTGAATCTCCCCAGGGGAATGCGGCTATCGGCAGCCTCTCCATCATTAACCACGCAGGACATTTTCCATTTTAACTCCTACTTTTGCTCCTTTTTTAGGGGAATGATACTCACAAAGCGGGAGCTAAATCTCCTTTAATCTTAAGAGTATCTTTGGGCTCTGCTGCCCTAATCTTGCCTTGTCTCTGTTGGGTGTTTCTATGGCAACTCCCTCGGGAGTTTTTCTGTTATCTGGGTGAAGTTAACTGGAAACAAGTAAATATGCTTGAGATGAAGTGCTGTTGGAGAAGAATGATGTGGCCTTCAGAGCATGGTCTGAAAAAAAGCTGAATTATGTGCAGAAAAACCACCACGGGAGGGACTTGAAGCTCCCATAGCCAAAGATTTTGCCTAAAGTGCATTTGCCCTCTGTGGTGCCAGTGTGGTCCCAGGTAGAGACAAGTTTTGCTGTATTAATAATAAAGTATAGAGACCCCAAACCGGCCAAGCCTGGAGGTGCCTCACCAGGGAATGGGATTTTCACAGGCAGTTTGAGAAGATCGATAGTCCCCATTCCAACCAAATTATAATAAACCTGGTGTCATGTCTCATTAGCAGGCATCTCTGTGTGGTTTCAGACCCTCTGGGTACGATCCATCTCCCAGCTCATCCTGGGGCTGCCAAGGGGAAGCAACACCTCCACCACCCATCCAAGAGCAGCATGGCAGGAGCCGGACCCGGCATCACTGCTCTGAGGAGGCTGTGTTCCCAAAAGTGGGGTGAGGGATGGGCCTGGCTAAGGGGATGCTCTAAGGGGAAGGAGGCCTTTTCTGCAGCTTTCTGCAAGGAGCTCAGGGGCTGTTGTGGCAGCTCTTCTCCAAATGAATAACCCAAATGATTATCCCAAGTCAGAAGATTTGTGGTCCAATTACAGAGCCCATTCGCTTCACTCTCCTCCCCGTCTCAAGACTGTGGGTTGGACCTTTCTAGGTTGGTGCCATAATTACCTTAATACACTTTTACTTCGCATTTTCGACCACCGTAGACCAAGTTGTTGGCAGGCCAGTGGCTACTTGAAAGCTGCAAAACCTTTACTAGCTGGTAAGCGTTCCTCTTTGATCTTGAGAAACCTCTCCAACGGGGAGCTGTGACCTCGCGCTGCTGTCACCCCAGGGAATGGAAAACCTGACTCCTTTGCAGTGCGAGCTGCAGATACCGACCGACTCCTTCCCCCGCTTTAATTTTTTGCATACCAGCCACGGGCTGCTTATCACTGGTTCTCATCCCTAAAGCCAAGGTGCTGATTCTGATCTGCGGCTGCAGCCGGGTTTAAATCTTTATCTGCAATCGGTGAGTCTGAGCGCTGAGTGTGCAGAGACGTTATTAGATTATTAAATCAATGACACTCAGGTTATTAGTCACACTCATCCGCATTACCTGACACTGTAATGATGTTCTATTTTTACTTCGAGCCTGCTAATGTCCCAGAGGTACTGAAATTATGACCAGAAAATTAGTTTCTATACATTTGAACAAGAAATAGAAGTATAGGGAATAATCCCACACTGACGGTATAAATCCTAATGGAGTTGTTTAGAAAAACCATGGGGAAAGGGAGAGGGTTGAGGACTGTGTCTCGCATGCAGCCTTCCCTCTGTGCTGCCATGCCAAGCTCTGATGGGTATGGTGGTTGCTAATAACTGGGACAGACTATTTTAGCTTGTAATTCATTTGGGGCAATTAGGACTCCTGAGCTGGCATTAACGATTTTACTCGCTCAGCCAATACTTTCTTGCAGAATCCCTCCACGAGCATGTTGCAACGGGCTTTTTTTCAGGCATGAAATCAAACCCAGTAAACAGAAAAAGGCCAGCACATGGCAAGATGTTGTTTATGTTTTCAAAAATGACTCCTTAAGCGCAGGCAAATCATCGTCCCAGCCCCCAGGTTGAGCTAAGAAGGCAGGCCCAATCTGATCATGCCTGAAGACTGAATTTGATGTTATTTCTGCTCCTCGTGACTAACCATCTGCAAGATGGGGGGAAATCTGTTACTGTGCAAAAATACCATGGGAGATGCTCAAAGTCCATCCCCAGCCTTGTCTAGCAGAGTGGTACTTGCACCTCGCCCCTGCAGCCAGAACGTTGCAGAAATGTGGCCCCAAGGGCTCCACCCCTCCTTAAAAGCCCCTGGCTGGGAGCTGCGGGGAGGTATGGTTGTGGGGTGGTGCTTGGAGTGGGGCAGGGAAAGCGCTGGTGCCGAGACAGGAACTTGAACGCGGGGCGGGTGGCTGGAAGAGGCGAGCTCCACGGAGGCACCCACAGCACCCAGCCAGCTTTCAGCTGGTGCAGCTCGCCGGTGCACGCACAACTTTTATGGGAGAGAACAGGGGGAAGCATATGGTGAAACATCCCATGAGGGAAAGCCACTCACACCTTCTCCCCACAACGCCCACAGCCCCAGCTACTTCCCTGTGCTTATTGATTACCAAGTGCAAATCTCCATATGCCTTAATTATAACTTCATTTTAATGCATATCTTCATAGCGTATTTATTTCATATTTGCAATTAATTCCAAAGTGCTCACTGTGTCAGAAATGTAGCAGGGTGACTTTCTGAAGCCTTCATCTGAGGAATTTCCGCTTAAAAATGGAGACACGTGAGTACGAGTGTGGGAGCAGATATTGTTGGTCCCTTCTTAAGTGCAGGATGCTCTTGTAAGCAAAGTTTGTAGTAGAATTATAATGAGCTGAGTTGTTTAGGTGTCATTAAAAGATGGCATGACAACTTGCACGGAAATCCTTTTCTCCAAGCTTTGGGAAGCCTGCTAATAAGACATAAACATTTAGCAGCTCAGCTGGAGTACGGTGTGCTCTTTGGTTAAACGTTAAAGGGGCATTGTCAAGTGGTTTTAATTAATTAGCTAGGTTTTAAATGAAATCAAATCAATTTGGAGCAGTTAGGCTCAAAATTAAAGTTGTTTTCACTTGGTGGGATACGTCCTTCGAAATCTGAACATCTTAAAGACAATGAAAATTAAAAATCCCTTTAAGAAATTGCACCCACATTTTTGCCTTTCCTTTTCCCATTTACCCATGGCATGGCTGGTATTCTGGTGATCTGGCGTCACTGTAATTGCTGTAACATAGTATGTCTGAAAGCCTTTTCATCTGTGTCCGCTAGGGCCAGCATTTACACGACATCTTCTAGACATGCAGTACCCAGAAACCATATCAAACCTGGCTTATGGGGTCTTGAATTACACTGTTTTCCCTTTTTATTACAACTTTTCATGGCGCAATAGAACCTTACACTAAATGGTAAATGAGGAAGGTGGGCAAATAAATCAGTTTGCATGTCATTGATGTGATTGCTGAACACGAGCGGGATATGGGTATTTTAAGCTCAGCCTCTAGTATCTATGTGCTTTCTGGCCACTTTTGGACACTTTGGGTAGTGAGACAGAAATTTCAAGAATTACAAAATTCTTCCCAGTATTGTGAAAATCCACAGCTGGGAAGAGGAGTACGAACAAGCACCTGCACTGAAAGGAGATGGAGCAAGGTGAGATCAGAGAGAGAGGTGGTGGATGCAATCCAATTCTCCGGTTGGTGGAGGCGGATGGTTCCTATTTTTCTTCTTGCTGTTTCTGGAAAACAAACACTATTCTCGATATTGACTTCTTCAAAGGAAAAAAGAAAACAAAACCCAAAGTGAGAATTTAGGCACTTTTTATTAGGCTGGTGCAATACCGTATATTATCTTAGATGCTTTGTATTAGATTTAGAGGGGAAAAATCAACACAAGCTCCCTGCGACACAATAGGCCATAACTGCTGGAAGCCGTTACGGGCTGTTATGCGAAGCCGTTACAGTCTATTGAGTAAATAACCTACAGATTAAAGCTTTCTAAGTACATAGTAGCTTGATAGGTACCCAAAGAAGCCATTACAATATGTCACGTCAATATGAGGAGGATTAGGGTCCCTCACACTTGGTGCGGCGACAGTCTATGTGCCGCAAACTGCCGTTAACCAAAAGCGATCGCCTTGTGAAAAAACCTGCAGTGCAGTTGTGCTCTGGGGCTGGGCACCGGGGATTCGCAGAGAGGCAGCTGCAACCCAAGGACGATTGTGCAAATCAGCGACCGCGCTCGGTCTGCAGCCTCCTGGGCTCACCTGCTCCTGGGCCATGGGTGGCCGGAGCCGGCACCATCTGCCACGGGGAGAGGAGCAAATCAGCAGGTTTGGGGTAGCTTCTAGTCCTCTTCATGGAAATAAGGCAGAGCGTTCTCTCTCTGAAATCTGGGAGAAATGTGTGCGCAGAGAGCCTTGCTGGGAGGCAGCAGGACGGGAGGACGTAAAGCCCCCACGAAGCAGCGTTTTTGGTGGGACGCCAAGGGGCTTTCCTCAAGCCCCACTCTCCCTCGGCCGGCCAGCCCGTCACCACCCTGACAGCCGCAGCAGGGAGCCTGGGATGCTGCTCCTCTCCCCTTTGCAGGAGCCCAGCTCAGTGCTCCCCCAGTCCCTGGGGCACGCCGGTTCCTCCCGGGACCCTCCTGCACCTCCTTCTTTTGCAGAGGTCTCCTGGCTAAGGGGCATCCACCCCCAGCATTTAATTACTCCCGGTTTCCAGTCGCTCTGGTGAGTTTAATATGAGCTATGTAAATTCCTCCCAAGAATGATAGGATTTTGACAGCCTGATTTGCCTTGCAGGCATCCTCAAACCAGCTCATTTTCTCTTCCCTGGAATTTTTGAGTGGTTGGGTGGCATTTGATTATCATTGGCTGCCATATCTGAGCTCTGGGGTTGAGCATAAAGATATTTTAAATTTAATAGGTTTAAGATGTCATTATTTCCGTGCTGATGAATTTATACTTGTAACCAGAGAAACTTAGAGCATTTAATGAACTTATTTAGATATCATGGTGCAAGCTTTAAACCCAATCCCCAGTATAAAATTAAATCACGTTGGATAAAAACTAACACCCAGAAGCAAAAACTGAACTGGGTAAATGAATGAATTTCAAAAGACAGAATAAATACAGACATAAGGTACCTAGGGGACAGATTTACTAAGAGTTTTTGCACTGTTTTCAATGGAGCTTGTAATAGCATAAAAGTATTAAATCTGATTTACTAGAAAGGATTTGTACAGTATTTCATCGCCTGTTTCCCAGTGCTGGCAGCCCCTTCCTCATCTCTCGCAGCTTGCTAGCAGGAACTCTGGACACAGCCGCACAAGCAGTGGAGAAAGCTCCAGCTTTGCTGCGGAGCATGCAAGCAGCTAGAGAAGAAAGTAATGCAACCACTTGGTGATCCAAATGGATTAACAATGTGATTCTATGAAAATCAATTCTCATTCCAAACTGGTCAATACAGAGTGGCCCCACTGTGCCATCTGGGAGATGATGCTGCACGCTTACCCATGAGATGGTCCTGCCTGCCCTCCCCAGCATGTGGGGCTTTGGGTTTGCTAAGGTAGATTTGAAATACCCTTCCCGGCTTCCTTGAGCCGGGGCTTCTCTGGATATCTTTTAAATCTGACAAACTTTCAGAGTTTGTGCAAATAAAGTAGCCCCTTGGTAATAAGGGAGACTTCAGTTTTGCCCATAAAGAGTTGGTCGTGTCATGTGGGGTGATGAGACACAGGTCGGGTTTGGAAACACCATTAAGTGACCTTTTTTTTTTTCTTTTGGAAGGAGTTAGAGAGTTGAGGTGAGGCGAAGCCCTTCATTTATTCATGAAGACCTCATTCAAGATGTAAGCACTGATGAGCTGCTCTAGTAGTGCCTGTTGTTATCAAATCCAGCATACCTATGGAAAAAAATTCCTACCACAGCTGTATTTCATCTTAAATGAAGAAGCTAGAGGAGAATAAAAAGACAGATAATTAAGAAGAAATCAGAAGGAATTAAATTTAAAAGTTTTTTTTTTAAAATTGCCTCAATGCTACCTACAAACAGAGATTGCTCGTTTAATGCTTACCAAAAGCGTGCAAATACACCAGAAAGTGAGCCAGCAGGGCTGGAGGACAGAAGAGAATCACCAAAAGCACTTAACGGGACTAGAGTTTCATGAGATTAAACTTCTATGGACTGGTAACAGGTAGGAAACCAGGACTAGGAATACAGCCCTGTGTAGTTTTTACAGTGGGTGGAAATCAGAGTAGAAATCCTGCAGGTGCCTGTGCTGGACACTGTCAGCACGTTCAAAAATGATCTGGACAAAAGAGGCGAGTAGTGAGGTGGCAAAGTCTGCAGGCGACACAGAATTGTCCAGGCTAGCCAGACCTAAAGCAGAGGTTTGCAGAAGTATCTCAGAGAAATAAGATGGCTGGGTGATACAAACTGGCAGGTGAAATTCAGTATTAATATGTGCAAATTAATGCCCTTGTTAACACAAGTCTACCTATTTGTAGAGAATGATGGGCTTTGAATGAGCACTTACTCTTGAGCAGGAAAATGTGCTGGAGCCTTTGTGGCTGCTCCTCTCCAAACAGTCACTGTCCTCAGGGCCACGGGGAGGGTGGAGGAAGGCTCCAAGAATGAGGGCCATCACTATGCCATGGTTAGGTCCCTGTACACCCACACCACCTCGGAGATCCTGCGTGCAGGTCTGGTTGCCCATTGCAGAAAGGCTGCAGGAGAACATGAGAAGGTTCGGGGAAGGCAACAAGCCTCACTAGACTTAGGCACCAGCCTCTGTGATAGGAAAAGCTCAAGATGTTTAGGACTCTTGCTTGGAAATGACATGATTGAAGGGAAAAGGATAGAGGTCCACACCATCATGAGTGATGTGAAGGTGGATAGGGATGAGTGTTGCTTGTAGTGCAAGAGGGAGAGTGCGAGACTCCTGGTTTGGGGAGAAGAGGGCACGTTTATTTATTTAATAATTTATTTTGAAGCGTGACACTCAGCTGTACTGCTGAATGATCAGCCGCCAGTAGAGCGGCTCAACAATTTTCCAGCAGAATAGTTTTCCGAGCCACTTTCTGTTGGAAAATGCCGATTTGATGGTATCAAGATGCTTGGCGGGAACATGTCAATGCAGTCAATGCCATCAAAGCCATCAGCAGAAGCCAGACATCTGCCTGGCTTCCTCGCCTGCTGCCCAGCTGGCTGGTTCTCTGGGACAGCTGGGCCCCCGAGCTGCAGCCAACCGCCCGTTTGATTTTTCTTTACTTTGTCATTGTTCTATTTATATTGCATTTCCCCCTCCATTTTCATCTTTGTATTTTATATCCAACGTACTTACAGCATCAGAAAATCCCCTCTTGCCTATCAGAACGTCGGGTGTCAAATCAAAGTGCAAGTCACTCAATGTGAATGATTTATATCATAATTTAAATCAGTTTTAAATGTGCATTTTAAGGTATAAATATAAATATATACAAATGTAAAGAACACATACAGTAAAAAGCTGGTTTTGTTTTTATTTGTATATCATGTCAAATATTTATTTAAAGATACAGAATATATATTTATATGAAGATTGAGTCCATGAAGCCAAAATGACACTTTATATTTGAATCTCTTTCTAACTCACTGGGCTAAATGGAAACGGTGATTTTGTAGGACGCAATTTCAAAATTTCACTCCCTGGGCAATTTCAACATTTTGCTGTGTTTGGTTGCTCCGTTTCACAGATGTTTCCATAAAAAGCAGGAAAGATGGACTGAATGTTCTCTGTGTTTAACTGAAAATACCTGTTCTCAACCTGAATCCAGGCTAATGCATCACACGAAATGGATGAGTCAGATTTTAAAGGCAGGTGGAAAGTCAGCCAGATCCGGGGTAAAATGAGCAAGCGAAACCCCTTCCCTAGTTAATGCGTCACTGGAAATGATGGGACCAGGAGCAAACTGTGTCAAATACCCATCGTTGCCATCCAAGATGGGAAGAAATCAGAAGTGGTATATAACTTTGACCTGGGATGATTTCCAGCATTTCTGTTTTGCCTGCAACAACCAACACCTACAAGAGAGCAGAAATCTGCACCTAGCTGGATAGTGCCCATGCTACGGGTGAGGCTGTCACTGGCCGCAGGTGGTACCAGCTCTCACGAGATAACCAGCCCTTGCTTATCACTAGATAAGCAACTCCCTCGCAAGTCTCAGCATGCATATTTTGATTTGAAAGGCTGAAGTTTGGCCCATGCAATCACGTGAATGATTTGAAAGGTTGATTGGGAGGTTGTTTTCTTGGTGAGCTGGTGGTGCTGGAGCAAGTTAGTGCAACTCCTGCATGCAAGCGGCAAGAGGGTCTCTGCTTGGCGTCCTCCCTGCACAGCAGCACTTTGCCACCATGGCCACCTCTGACAGCAGCTCAGCTGAAAGCACAAGTTATGTTTCTTCCAGCAGCATCTGCAACTCTCCCGGTGTTTGGTGCGGCGATGAGTCCAGCTCGTCATGTTTATGAGACTCCTCTGCCGTCAGAGGGGGGTCCTGGGGAGCTGGGTGCGAGATGATGTTTCAAGTCATGTGTGGTAAGCCACCCCACCATCACCTCCAAACCCTGCAGTCACTGCCATCACTTCTCTCTTTCTGGGGTGGTTATTTTCAACAAACTTCAACACTTGGCTGAGATTACAACAGCGCGGGGAGCTCCCATGCCACGGGCCAGCATTAGCAATTAAAATTAGATAAACAATTAGCCTATGAACTTGGCACTTGGACCACTGCTGCCTCGACAGCCACTGCAGGGGCCTCCTGCAGCCGCTGCATGGCCCAGTGTTCCCAGGGTCAGAGCAGTGAAGTGCATTGGGATGCAATGGGATGCCTAGAGGAGGTGGCAGCATCGGCGAGGGGGCTCCGGGGTATATAATGTTATTTATTATGCCTTCAGTTTCTTTTTCTTCTTCCCTTCTTTATCAGGGCACTGGGGGGAATAGGAACATGCTATCTAATTTCCTAATTTTCCTGTCAGCTTTCTGGCTTTCAAAATGATTGCAGCAGAAATCTATAACGTGAGGATGAGGGGAGCAACCTTAATACCATTGTAAATCTCCAAAATGGATGCAGGAACACAGTACTCAAATAGGAGTAAATAAAAGCAAGGAGAGATTCATTCCAGTTTTCTCCTCTGTAAACCTACTGGCAGCTTGGAATTATTCAGAAAACAACATTTAACCGAGAAAAAGGGAACCCTCTAAAATAGTAAAGATGATGCTGTAAAGCTAAGCACCCTCCATAAATCATAGCAGGGAACATTGCTAACTTATAGGGACTTGCAGATGGCTGTCATTAAAGGGAAAGCGCCTCTCCCAGCTTGGCGGGCCACGCTGCGCCGGGGTGCACAGCTACGGATCGAGCTGCTTTCAGGAGGGAGCCACTAAAGTGGTTTAAGAATAGGAATTTCAACCAGAAACCGGGTAAGCTGTTCAGGACTCAGGCTTGTTGAGAAACCACAGTGGTAATTTCAGGCGTGATTTACAGGAGATTCTAATAAGCGTCCCCTCTTTAAAATAATAGGGCAGTAGTTTATCGCTAGTGCATGTCCAGGCATGGGGCAGGGTGCTCTGGTGCTGAGCCTGGCATTATCCCCATCACAAAGAGGGACAACCCCTGCTCATCCAAAGGGGTGGGGGCTGCTGGACCAGGTAAGGAGCTGTGGGTCCTGTCTCCCAGCTGGTGTTTGGGAAGGGGTCAGGACAGACCAGCAGGCTCCTTCCCTGCTCTGGACACATCCCTTTGTGCTTACCTGAGGCATTGCTGGTTTTCCCTTTGGGATGAACTCATCTGGAGCTTCGACACGAGAAACAGCAGGGGAGATGCTCAAAACAAGCCTGCAAATCTGAAAATAGCACACATTGCTGCTGCTTTCCAGATAAAGATTTCACCAGGTGAGCCCCTCTAGGGTTATGTATTAAGCCATGCCATGACATAGCATCAAGACTCTATATAGCCCCCGTGGGGTGGTGCCACCTGTATAAGCCACACGTCACAGATGTGTGGGGATGTCTGCACCAGTGCTCAGCTGCGGGGTGCTGGGGGAGACTGGGTGGGATTCTCCGCTGGCTCCTTAAAAAGGGCTGTGCCGCTTCCCAGAGGGGATGACACTCTCTGCTCTCTCACAAGAGCCTCTATGGAGACTTAACCCTAAATACTACCCTGGGGCACCAGCACTCCCTGTGGTGGTCCCACACCAGGAGGTTCAGATGTAGGTCTGGCAATTAAAATACCCAGCATGTAACAAGACCTCCACAAACCTACCCTTGTTTTGAGGTTGGAATTGTTCTGCCCCACTCAGCCACTCTTACCAGGGTTCATGGTTTTTCAAGGTCACCATCTCTAACAAGGTCAGGAGCCTTTCCTGACACAAAATGGCACAGCAGCTGATGGCATTGATTTTAATTTCCCCTCCCCTTCCCATTTTTATTGTACCATTCTGACTTTCCTTTCTCAGCATTTTTTGCAAGAGCATCCTATACCTGCCAGTGCTGGTACAGTCTTGCTGGGCTCACTGCTCACCAGGCTCCCTGCAAAAGCTGCAGTCACGATGCTTTCCAAAAACATGACCAGGAGGAACTGGATCCCACTGTGTTTTTCTTCTGCTCTGTCTCTGGCTGAACTCGAGAACTGCTCACTGCATCTCTAACAACTGTGTTTAGCTCTTTGTCACAACCCCTTTTTGTGCTTCAGTAGAAAAGGCATCACCAGCAGATGCAATTTCTTTCAGTGCTGGAATTGTGTTTATTTTACTGGAATTGTACTCTATCTATCTGGTCGCAAAGGGATGAGGCAATTTATACTGGCAGCCCTGAATGTACTGAGATTGGCAGCGGTCAGGCACTCACGGCTTGTTACCCAAGGGAAGTTCAGAGCATACTAATTTATCCCAGCGTGGATCAGCAATAGAAGAACCATACAGTTGGTATCAATCAGCCTTACATTAGTAACACTGTAAACATTTTTTAAGATGGTAAAACATCCAATAAATCTGCTTTATTCTGTTTCACTGTAAGGTCCAGTTCTCCCTCTCCATCATACAAACACCTTCCAGGTAATGGAAGGGATATTGCATTTGCTATTCACAAATCACAGTTTGACCTATTATTTGTAATTTTCAATGCCTGCCTTCTTATGCAGCGTTCATAAAAGGAGATTAGAGTGATTTACAATAGTGAGAGATGGAACAAGGCTAAGAGGAGATGTGACTCATTAAACATTATCCTGTGGCTGTCGGAAGGAACCTGCGTTGCTCAGGAAGATGTGCTGTGATTTTCTGAAGTGGTCTAGGGGATTTTGACATACCTTTGAGGATCTCAGCACCAAATGTCTATGTTCCACCTGAAAACATGACCCACCAGCCCAGCTTTTATCTTGTATAAAACCAGCTAAGAAATTGATAGTCAAATTAAGAAATTCATCTCCCAAAACTCCTTTCTGACCTGCTAGTCTTCTTTATGGTATTGCTCTAAAATGGTGTTCCTTAAATGTTGTGTCACTGAGCTTTTCAAGAGTGGTAAAAAAGATACTTTTATTTGCATTCAACGTGGGGAAATTATACTTTGGTTGTCACTTATGGTCTTCAAAATTAACGATGCTAGTTATGGTTCAAGTGCTTCGCTGCTGTATCTGGACTTGAGAAAAAACTTGCTTCCCTGGTGGACAAACCAAAAATAGTTGAATGTGTCCTGTTAACAGGGATGAATTGGGTTTCGTCGAGCAAATTAAAAAGAAATAGGAAAGACATCCAAAGGTTTATTTTAATGAGCAGGGAAGTGAACTCCAGTAGAATCTGGTCCACCTCCTGGAGTCCTGAGTGGCATGGGGAACAGGTGAGTGGGTTCCTGTCCAGCGATTTGGAGGGTGGTAATAGCCCCCCTGGTTTAGTATCTCTTGCTGCTTGGTTCTCTCTTCTCGAGCACCCACATATTTCTGCCAAACTGTTTAGTGCATCTCCCTAAAAAAGGAAATTGCTTGTCAAGAAGCAGTACTCGCTTCTGTTCTCTCCGAGCAGACAGGATCTCTAACAAATGACTCACATGCCGTAATTACACTCTATTTCTTTCTACCTTGCATTGATTATTCAGATGTAGAAAGAATAGTTCTTGCTAGAATAAAAGATCTGAAGACCCAAATATTGGATCGTTGTTATTTTTTTTTCCTGTTCTTTCCCCCTCCTTTGTTTTTCAGGTCCTGTTTACAGTCATAGTATACTGAGGAGAGGAAACATTTATAAACAGAACCTCCTGTCAAAGTGCTTGTAGTTTATGTTTGTTTAAAGGACAATTTTGTGTCACCTCTTTGTATTTTAATAGTAAAAATAAATTTTGCATAATAATTCAGCTCCTCTCTGCTGCCTGTAATGACTATCTGCATTTTTCTGATGGATGTTTGTATTTGTTTCCTATGATTTACATGACCTGACGTCTCATATAATGAGCTTCCCAGCGCAAATGCCATTTGTGATACTCTGTGCAGCACTAATCTATCATTTGATGACCTTACAAGTGCTGGGGTCACAGATTCAATCAGTAAAATGTTTCAGGGTGTAATTAATTAATTTCCCCCTCCCCACTCTACAACTCTTCACTTAAAATTTGATGAAAGCGATGTTTGTTCGTAACACTTCTTCAGTACAGACAGTTTGTTTGTGTAATCAATCACGCTAAGTCGGTTAAGTTCTTAGTATTCCTGGTTTCGTCTTGGTTGAGACTTCCAAATGTTTATTTTCCAGCATAATTTAATAGTTTAATCAGCCAAACAATTAGCTACTGTACTTTTGAAAGTACACTCGGGTTCTGATTTAATAACGTGGGTTTGCCTTTGCTAAAGCTGGGCTGGATTGCACGGGGTGGGCAGCAGAGCCGGTCCAGCTGCGAGAGGCACAGCCGAGCTGGCTGCGTCCTGCGTCAAGCCTGCACGAGGCTGAGCTCTGCCACAGCCCACTGCAAACCACGATAGATCCATCGGCTCCCTGCCTTAAGCGTCTCATCAAACAAAAATGGGAGTTCATGGTCTTGGCTTTCTACTCGCACCTGTGTTGCTTAAAAGACCGTGCTAATGTCAGAAGAGAGGGCTGCAGGTGATGGCTCTTGCATAGAGCCATGGGATTTTCATGCTGTGCTTCAGGCCACCCTCTGGAGGTCTGTGGCTCAATTCCAGTGGTCCATGCAAAACAACCAAAAAAAGCTTGGCTTAAATTCCCTATCCTGAGCTTTGCATCTTCACCAGGAAGACATTGGGATATGGACAATGGGAAACGCTGGCACCCGCTGCAGCATCACTGCACGACCCGGCGCTGTTGTAATGTCTGTCTGCCCCAGAAGCCCGGCTTTTCTTCTCTAAAACAAGGCCACGAGCTTTCTGGCACCTGAGGAACATCGCAAACCTCAGCTCTCTGCTCCTCTCACAAAGACCAGTTTATTCCAGACCAGTGCTTTCTAGAGCAAAATGCTTCGCTTTTTGACAGCTCTCACCCCGAAGATGGGAAATGCAAAAATCCAAAGTTCTCACGCTTTTCTGAAGCACTAATTAAAGACATGTCAGCAGGAGGTGTGATCTAAAAGGCTGGATCATATAGGTGAGACATGTACACGTCCCAGCCTTGGAGTATGTTATAAAGGGTCTGGCATTTCATCCCTGCCTTTGCCTTTACGCTGTGTTTTGTAGGTTTTTGTTAATAACAGAAGCAGGTGTATTTTTGTGTGATGCAGCCATCTTTTCACCCAATAATGCGAATCTCTAATTTACAGACAGCTCTGGACCCATCCTCCAGGACTCCGTTGGGAGAATGAGGGGTGATCTTGGCCAGCTGCGCTCAGGACTGAACCGCTGAGGCACTTGGAGGGAGCAGAAAACCCTCAGTGGCTTTGGAATGAATTCCCTGAGATGCTGTTATTATGTTAACAAGTTTTCTTTTGTCCTGTGAAAATCTCGGGGAATCTTCATATTGACCATTAAGGCAAAGCAAGACAAAACATGCTGAAATTGAGAACTGAATGCTTATGAATGGAAATCCTATAATGTCGTGATTCAGTTTCTCTCCAGGTAAATATGATTGTTTCTGCAGTCCTGCTGCTTGGCTCACTGAAGCCCAGGAAAAGACTCAGAGGGAGGTAAGATGGAGATGTGGGGGAAAAAATAAAAATTGGGAGGATATTCCAAATCCGCATGATAAATTGCAATTGGGAGAAGCACAGACCTGTCTTTAAGGGACAGCAGCCCTTCAGTGCAGGGCAGTAGAGTTTGGAAATAGCACTGGTGGCATGCCCCCGAGGCTGTGGCTTTTGTAAAGGGCATCACACAACAGCAAAATCTCTTTGGAGTGAGGTGGGAACGTGTTAGTTGAGACCAGGCTCCTAACTCTGTCCCTGCTGCTGCCTGTTTGCTGGACATCCCGCGTGGAGCTGGACCCATACCAGCATGGCCTCTGTAGGGAGGAGGCTTTGGGACTAAGGTGTTGTGGGGCCAGAGGCTGGGAGGTGATTTCGCAACACGGCTTCAGCCACTGCTCCACAACTTGCTAGAAAGATCTCTTTCTCACAAATGATGTTTTCTTACCACCATTTTGAACACACCGTGGGTGTGAACCACAGCAACGCTTGGTTGGAATAACAGACTGACGTGGTGTAGCAACGTGTTTTGCTCATAGACTGTAGCCATTACTTTGATGGAAAACAAGCCGGGAATGCAGTGGTCCCATGTGCTTAGCAGTAGCATCTTAGACCCATGAAACTCCACAGTGCGGCTCATGTCTATAGAAACACATGCAGGCGTTCGCACAATTAAGGCTTAATATGCTATTTCACTGGGAATTGGCTGTATCCAGCATGAGGCATCATCAATATTCAGAACAATACATATAGATGTGCTATATAGACTATAGGCATTGCTACAGTGGGAGAATCGCTGTTGCTGCACAGGCTTCTTGCAGTCGTATTTGGGCTATGTAGGAACTGTGTTTTCTTTGAAATGTTAGAGGTCAGGAACGACTAGTGCCAGCTAAGAACTAATTGCCTGGAGCAAGATTTCTCTATAGTGAGAGAATATGGAAGTAGCATCTGAAACTACAAAAAAGTCACCGTGCTTTTTGCTCTATCAGCAGACTTTAATGAAATTTTGAAGGGGGAAAAAATTGCTTCTTGGCTTAAAGCATGAGCTATGTTATTAATCTCTGCAAAGGAGTTTTATAATTGAAACGCTGGTGGAACGGCAGCTCTACTGACTCAAATGGTGACCTAACAGTATCTAACATAAGCATATATGAGGCTGCATAGTGCTATGTCATGATCGTTAGAGTTCCTGATAACGTGGGCAGGTTGAAACTATGGTTTATGCTCTTAGCTAACCTCAGTCGCTTTAAAATTGTTTTTGACCATCCTTTTGGCATCTGGCTTCTGCATGATGCCATAAGGACTCAGATTGTCCCACATGCACTGCAGGGTCTGTCTTTGGTAGGCTGTTGGCATGGCTTATGCTGCCTATTGGTAAAATAGCATTACCCTGTGCTGTCATTTTTATCGCTAGTTTTAAACAGAAAAGTGATTTTAGTGCTTACACTGACAGAGTCTGTGGTCTCAGGTCAGCAGCTGGCCATTAGGAAAAAACAAGCCTGTACTCCATGCTGCTCTCCTCAACCTCTCCGCTAAACCGTGTCCTCGAAAGACAGTTTCTTGGCCAGGTTAGCTTGAGGGCCTCTTGGCCAAGCTGGAAGCTCAGCTTTTCCCAGCTCATCCTGGTCTGCAAATCTTATTTTAGGTTTTTGCTCTAGTTTGCTGGTTTTGCTCCAGTTTGCTCAGCCCTAAGGAAACCAGGACCTTGCAGGGCTGGCGCGCTTGGGGAGACCTGCTCTCTGAAATGCAGACATCTAATGGTAATTTTTATTCTGATTTCTCTACATTTTCTTCTTTTTGAGAGTTCAAAAAAACTATGAAGAAAGAGACATCTAAATCACTAGTCTCAGCCTGTGCCTTTCCGTGTGCATTTCTGATTAATACACCCCAACATGCCTTCACTACTGCCCTGTTTTGTACCTACCTGTCAGATACGTAAAGCAATGCTAGTATCAGAAAATCTCAGCTGCTTCTTCCCTTTGTTTGAAAGTAGGTGAATGTGCAAACGAGGTAGGAGATATATATATATATATATATATATATATATAAAAAAAGACTGTGAGAAATAGCTATAGCTTTTTAAATAACAATTTCCTTCCCTAAACGGGAACGCCGATGATTAAGTGACAAGAAATGCAGTGTGTACTCTCCCTGCCTCATCCTTTTCAATCAGGCATTGGGGAAATTTTGGGGAAGAGGAGATGGGAACAAAAACCTATCTTGGAAGGGGGAGCTGGGAGGCATTGGGGAGCACCTCACCAGTGGGAAAGGCAGCAGAGAGCACTGCATGGGCAGGCAGGGGCTGCCACGCTCCTGTCTGCGACCTTTGAAATAATGCCAGTTATTTATAGCGTTATCGGACTTCTGCCTTGGCTGTTTAGACGTAGCAGTTCTCTTTAAACAAAGCACAAGTTTCACCTGCCAGGCACAAGTGTATCCGTGAGAAGGGAAGTGCAGGGGAACCAGACCTTTCCCGGTGCCACAGACCAGCACCGTGGTGGTTTCCCCATGGAGACGTGCTCCAATTCAGAGCCCTTATGTGTGCTCAAAAAGCTCTCCCTTGAATATATTTGAGGAGCCATCAGTGCCACAGAGACCCACATCTCCTGATCCTGAGAGCTTATGAAAAGTGATGGCCTGGTTGTATCGACTGGTTTAATATCTTCACTTTATATTTATGGAACACGCAGTTCTTTGTGCGCCTTTTAAATGTTACATTAAAATAGACCGGCACCAGCTTTAAAGGGTTGAAGCACAAAAGCTCCTTTCCTGCTCTCGTCTCCTGTCGTGAAGAATTTGCAAAACTCTCAGGGAGTCTCTTGAATTACAGCTCTTCCTCTTCCTCATGATGCACGGAGAAAATAAATGTATTATTAATCTGCCCACTGTCAGAGATCTCCGCGCTCTCTCTCTGTCTGTACACAAGGAGACAGATTGACAGGCACAGCAGATGTATGCAGAATTGCCTAGTGCGCGCTCAGGCTGGTAAATCACCCAATGCTCAAGATGATGAGCTGCTCGGTTTGAACCAGGGTGGCAAAGCCATGAAGGGATTTGATGTAGGAAGGTAACTGTGAGGAGCACCTTGGTCCTGGATGATGGTATTCTGCAGATGTTTGCAGGAAGCTTGGTTTGGGTTTTTTTGTTTTGTTTTGTTTTTTTAAAGGCAGTTAGTTTGGGGTCAGCCAGCTCGAGACATAGTGGACTGCATTTTTGGAGGACTCTGGAGGACAGCCTGTCTGAAGTGCGTGGGTGCAGTGTCTGCAGGTTTGGGACTTGCTGGCTATGCCAGAAGCAATGTGGCCTGAAGAAGCTCAGACAGAGGGGACATCCCATCCCTCCCCCAGCTCCTGCTGCAGAGCAGCCTGATGCCCCTGTGCACTCACCAGGTGCACAGCGGTATTCCAGCTGGTACTCTGCCCTCCTTCTTCCAGACCAAATGGCCTGGCACTGTGCCACTGCCTACGCCTAGGAAGGGAGGATCGAGTGGGATGAGGATCTCAGCAAGGGCTTGTTTCAGCTTTGGAGAGCAGGACCCAAGGCAGGAGTCGGCAGACACGATCATGTCTCCATCATGACTCAGCCCCCGTGGGATGCGTCTCTACCTCGGGGGAAGCATGGCGGTGCAGAGCACAGCAACGTACGCCTGTGTCTTGCCAAGACTCCTGCCAAGCTCTGCCTTGGCTCTCAAATAAAGAGGGAGTTAGTCTGTATGCGTAAGCATGGGCTTTCCCACGGGGGCTGTGAGGTGCCTCACCTAAGGATTGTGCTCACAAAGGAAGGAGCCTTGGGCATGCAGGGAGGGACTTACTAAAAAGCCTGGGCTGGAAGGTACCACTCAAATTGCTGTGGGTGTTGGTTACTCTCAACATCCGCTGGGTCTCCTCATGTTGATGATGGCCCTTGGCCACACTCTGCTAGGGCTGTCCATCCTCCTTCCAGAGCAAGGTGCTGGGATGCCCGGCAGGAGACGGGGTGCTGGCACTTCCCAGTGACATCTCTGGGTATCCTAGCACAGGGATGTTGTTTACTTGCTTTGCTGTGCTTCTCCCTCCTGCATGGACCAGCTCCTTCATCTATGCATAGCTCCTGTGGGAATGCTCTTACTTGTAGATGATATTCAAAAGGAACTGGTTTCATATCACATCATGCAGCTCCTTGATGGTTCGCTTTTTGCAGCTCCCTGAGCTAAGCTGCAGAGCTTTACAGTTTCTAGAAAGCCTAGATTTATCTGCAAGAAGACGACCAGTATATCTCACCCTCCTACTCCCCCAGATTGGAATATTTGCTTTCAAGAAGCCTGCTGGAGTATCTGGACACCAAGCACTGCCATGCTACAGCAGCAGAGATGACCACACATGTTATTCTGCTGGTGCTTTGTTAGTTCTGTTTAGTGCTTAGTGAGGACATCACACTCATTGCATGCAAAGAAATTTTCTTCCAGAATTTCCCATTTGTGTTTTCTCCTGTTTTCCAAATCCCTTTGGAGAATGATCAGGGTCTGTCGCATCCTGAGCAGCATGGCATGTTGAGAGGGAAGGTCATTTGTATTTGTATGGTCAAGTTAACCGTCTGGAGGTTATGTATTGATGCTAATTGATTTCCTGTCTCTTTTCCATGTCCAAATGATCTGCTATATCACTGCTATAAATATCAATAACCTCCTGGCTGAACAACGTGGCACAAAGTCATAGCCTTGTTGCTGCGTGTGCAAAGGGCAAGAGAAACACCAGCTGCAGATCATCTTGTAGGTCCTGTACACTACAAGTGTCATAAAGAGGCAAAGGAAACCACTAAGCCTGTGAAAACCAAAGTGTAGAAGGAATGCAACATATGAAGAACGTAAGACCATTGATGGGAACCGTCTGGAAGCCCTGGTCAATAGGTGGGTAAGGATGAGAAATGCCTGTGCTTTGGCTTCGATGAGACCTCTCTGATAGTTTGATCTGGCCTAGAAATCCTAGGGAGAAAAGGGTCCCTCCAATGAGTCTTGTATTAAGCCAGATTTCTTGTACTTGACCAAGGCCATACCTATTACTTGACAACCCTTGAAGCAGAAGGTCCAAGTGATATTCATCATAGCCTTTGAGCTGGTGGGTAATTACATTCCCTATTAAAAATGAGGCCGTTGTGATTTAACCCCAGCTGGCAACCAAGCATCACTCAGCCGCTCACGCACCACCCACCCCTTCCCAGCAGGATGGGGGACAAAGAACTGGAAAGGTGAAAGTGAGAAAACTCATGGGTTGAGATAAGAACAGTTGAATAATTGAAATAAAATAAAATAATAATAATAGCAATAACAATAATATTGTAATTTAAAAAGAAAATAGCAGAGAGAGAAATAAAACCCAAGAAAGACAAGAGATGCAAATGAAAAGAATTGCTCACCACCAACTGACCGATGCTCAGTCCCCAAGCAGCGACCTCCTCACCAACTTTCCCCCTAGTTTGATTGCTGAGCATGATGTCATATGCTATGGAAATATCCCTTTGGTCAGTTGGGGTCAGCTGTGTCTCCTCCCAAGTTCTTGGGCACCCCCCAGCCTACTCACTGGTAGGGTGGGGTAAGGAGCAGAAAAGGCCTTGACTTGGTGTGTAAGCACTGCTCAGCAATAACTAAAACATCCCTGTGTGATCAACACTGTTTCCAGCACAAATCTAAAACATATACTAGATACTATGAAGGAAATTAACTCTAGCCCAGCCGATACCAGCACAGAGGCTTACCTTCATAAAAAGGGAAGGCTTGGGAAGGTCTGATAAAAACCTGCGCTCCTTGGTTTGGGTAACTTCTGAGGCATCATCACACGGCAGAAGGGGAAATACAAATTTGTCATAAATTCACTGTCAATTAGCAGAATCATTTTAACAATCCTTTATCTGATACTCAATTAACGTTGAGCTGATTTCTTGGCAAATAACTATGAGTGATCAAATGATAAGGAAATTCTCTGCTAGGAAGTGAGTAAAGGCTGTTCTGTGAGAAACAGGTGGGCAGTAAGATGGCAAAGGGTGTCTATCAAGGCAAATTTCGTGAAAGCATTGCATGACTGGCTGTTTAATTTTTGCAGTGTTAGGAAGGGCCACCAGAGGCTGTTGTGTTATTGTGCCGATCCAAACTTCGTAGAGATGTTTCCACACTTACGTCTCCAGTATGGCACTCCTGATTATTACAGAATAAGTTTGGGCTGAAGAAGCTGGGATGCATGGAAGATACATCCCTCTCTGATGGCACCCGAGGAGGTCCTAAAAGGAGCTATATTTTGTGATTTTCTCAAAAAGTGTCGTGATTCTTCATTAGGCTGAATGGAAATGGTTAATCTTAGAAACCAGGGGCAATTCGAACAGCCTGAAGAAAACCTCTTATCTTTCCAGTGCTCAGGGAAGGTGAGTGACATGCATTGGGTTACCATGCTGGATCAAGTAATGAAAGGGCAGATTCTGGTGAATAAAGTGCTGAAGGAAGGTGAGATAATTCTTGTCAATCAATGCAGGGCTGTGAGAACATTAACGTGATATTGTTTTCTCATTAGCTTGCACTTGGGATCAATAAAAGCAATAGTATTGACCTAGTTTATGTAGATTTCTGTAAGCATTTATGATTTTGCAAATTTTTACTATTGATCAAGAATGATATTTAGTCATTAGGGTACACATTAAATGGTTTAAAGAGTGGGCAGCCAATGTCCCAAATGAAAGCTGTTTATCTAATTTCTTGTTCCTAGAGATCAGCTCTTGTTTCTATGCATTTTGAAATATTTTTATCTACAGTATGGAAAAAAATATTCTGAAAATACTGATAAGGTTCCTACTTGATTTGAAGATTGGAAATGTGGTAAGCAAGGAGAGACTCACTGACGTACAACCTGGGCAGCTAGCTGAGCCAAGGGCAAGCAGACAAATAAGTGTTTCAAGACAGGCAAATACAAGGTCAAGCAGTTAGAAACAAAGAATGTAGGTCAGGCTTCTGGAGGAGGAGACTGTCTCAGGAAGGAGAAACTCAGGAAAGGAACGGTGGAAAACTAAATGCATATGACTTCCCACTTGTGGTTGCAGCTGAAGGGCCATTAAGATTCCCCGGGTGTATGGCTAAGTATAGCAGGCAGTAGGAGTAGGGAGGTTGTGTTACCTCTGGGTTTGGCACTGGTGCACACCTGCTGGGTGCTGTGATCATTTCTGATGTCCACACGTAAGAAAGTACAGAGAGAAAATCGCAAAATGTCAGAGGAGAGACACAGGAATGATCAAAGTGTTGAGAAAACACCCCATGGAGTTTGTGAGAATTCCCTCATTTTGTTTATCCAGCTGCAAGTTAAGGAGTACTTTAAATCACACTTGGTGAACATGCTGGAGGAAAGCAGCTGGATGGTGCAGCAGAGCTCTTCCGTCTCTAAGATAGATTAATTCAGGTGGAAAATAAGTTGCAGATTGTTGACAGCCAGCGAAAAGACCTGTTGCAATGGCTGCAGGTTCTCCACCACTGGACATCTTCATAACCAGATTGGATTTTTTTCAAAGATGACGTATATTCCCCTCCCAGGACTCCTCCGAATGTCTGTGGCCAAGGTGAGGTGCAGGATACCTGGTCTCCAGGCTGCTGACCAACCCAGCTGACGTACCTCTATGCCACACAGGACAGCGGCTGTGCCACAGAGGCAGGCAGAGGGGCACAGGCAGGTTACCTGGGAAGTGGGTCGTGTCTTGGGGTCGGTCCTTGGGGTGTGCTGCTCTTAGCATGCATCAGCCTACCCTGCTTTCCATCGCAGTGTGTTTGATACCTCTCTGGTTGTTTCATTGGCCCATTTGACTGCTAGGTGGTTTTGTCTGATAAAACATCTGTTTGCATGCAATTTGTTTTCTCTTATCAATTCACAGCAGGCCCACCTGACATTTTTTCAGGAGTTATTTATACAAAACAATTTCTTTTCCCATAGGTCTCTCTGCATAAAGTAATATTGTAACCTAATTCCCTCTGCTAAACAGCCTTATCAAGACTCTCTGTATTCATCTAGAATCCAGCAGTATAGTTTTCAGAGATCTGAAGCCCCAAGATTTCAGGCTGGAGCGGCTGAAACCAGCACAAGAGATCAAATATTAAAGCAGGTGGGTCAGGGAGCGGTACAGTGTTCCACAAGAGCTCCTGAAGCTCTGCAGTGCTGCTGACTTCTACTGAGACTACATGATCAGAGCCCACTTTGATGCATGTTTGTAATGATTGCTGCATAATTGTCATTATTGTGTCGTGGATCTTCGGTTTGCCATTCCCTTGCAGTCCTTCTGCACAAACAGCGGGTGAAGAACATCGCTAATAATAAATAACCCCTGGTTTTAACATACTGTTATCTCTGTGACAGTTAGCCATTCAAGGATCACAAAGCTTCTCCATAACAACAACGCATGGAACGATCTAATTATGCTTTGACAGGTCATCCCACAAAACAATTAGGCACGACTGGAGGTATTTTATCATGTTACCCTGTGTGCTATATGTCAAAGATATGAAGGTAGGAAAACTTTAAAATAATGCTTTCAAGGCTAATGCTTGCTGCTGGGGTAACCTGTGCGATTCCCGTCCCTTCCTCCTCCAGCTCCCTGGATGGAGGCTGACCTGTACCAGCTGAGGTTGTGACTCTTAAAAGCTTTATCTGTCTGCTTTTAGTTACAGCAAATTGTTTAGGGAAATCCTTTTAGTGACAGGAGGAGTGCACCTGGGGCTGCAAAAGGCAGCAAATAGGTTTCCTGTAATATTTGATTGAATTTGCCTCAGTGTCTTCCTTTGGTATGCTGCTGTGCTCAGACCTTACTGCGGTGGAGTTAGCTCTCTCCTGCTAGCACACCCTGTGCTCGTTTGCACTGCAAGTAAAATCTATTTCCGCCCTTATAGCAATGTTTTGTTCCCATTTTGTTTGGATTTCGATGGCGCTGCTGGGCAAAGCAGGTGGAGCAGGTCAAGTGAGACAAGGAGCTTCAGAACACATAGTAGGTGTGGTGCCCAGGCCAGGTCCAGCTCTGCAGCGATGGCAGAAGGGCCATTCCCCATCACCTGGAGCTCCCAGGGCTGGGACGCTTGCCTCTGGACCCAAGCCAGCTCAGGCAATAGCAGGTAAAAGCTGGGCTCTCCCCTGCTCCAGCTATCTGTGGTTCAGCCCTGGGCAAAAGCCCAGATCGTGTCACCTCTGGAAACAGCATTGCCATGTTGGCACACGTTGCACCATAGTGTGCATGCTGAGCCCATGCAGCCCAAAGCAGCTCTGCCTGAATCCACCTTGTAATCACTTGATTGTGCTTCCCAGAGTGTCTTCTTCTGTCAGGGCAATCTGAGTGTGCAAGTGCAGAGGGTTTTTAACCTCAGGGCCCTTCGTACTCAGCTGCAAGCTGGACAAGTGCGCATAGGTACGGCAGCCTTGCTCTGTGCCACCTATATCAGGTTTCCTTTTGGCATGAGCTCATTTCCACTAGCAGGAGTAAAGGAAAAGAGTGAAGTCCCTTGCATCCCAACGGATGGTTTGGGGGAGAGTTTCCCTGCAGCAACTTAATTGCTACATGCATAGTGCAGGACCCAAAGGGTTCCACTTTGGTACTCTTGCAGGGATGTCTTCTTTTATTTTGGAGCTAGTCACGCTTGTAATGCTAAATCCTGTCTAAATGCTTCATAAGAAAAGCACCGGCAAGACCAAGCTAATAGTTCTTCCATGAACTGTACTTTTCGGCACGTTGCTGCCTTCTCCATTGTAATTTAGAATGAGATATTGTCATGTTCTTGGCAATAATTACATGTGTATAACTATAAAGGTTTTGTTGATTAAAAAGCTAGAATGCATTATTTGAAATGGTCCAAATATTGTTTCCATTAAGATAAAGGGATTTTTTATTATTAGAGAACACTGTTGAGCATTTATGTGGCATTTTTCCTCTTCAAAGCATTTAAGCAGTTAATCTAGGGAAAAAGTCTTCTATAAAAACTGGAAGGGAGCACTCGGGTCAAGTGGACAGCTCTCAGAATTTTATCATCAGCTGCTGAAAGGCTGGAACTCTTCAAAAAGGCTTCCCAAATTTGTTTAGAAGAGAACTTGGCCAGTTTCACATGCCTACTATGCAGGAAAACGGTCCAACCCTCTGACCAAACCACCAGGAGAAATAGTTTCCCATTTTAGAGAGCCTGTGCCAAGGTTTGGCCCCAAAGACTGAGCTCTGAGAGGCCCTGAGCATTTGGAAACGTGCTATGGAAGGATAAGCACTGAATCGTCCTGAGCAAGAGGGGCCGTAGGCTCTGCAGCACCCTAAAAATGCACTAGGGAGCTTAAAAAAAAAAAAAAAAAAGGTACCTTTTGTTGCTTTTCGAATTATAATCCCATTGTCCTTGGTAAATGCCAGGTTAGAAGATGCTTCGTACAACAAGGTATCTTTCTTTTTAAAATAAAGGTTAGTTTAAGCTTATCAAGAAAATTAATTGCCATTGCAATGTACCATGGAAAAAATGCTTTCGTTCTATCCTGAAGACAGCTGTGAGGCCGTAACTCTCCTTCTGGATACAAGAATAAGTTCTTTGCCAGGGTAGTAATTATCTCAGCATCTGTCTCTTCCTTGCTCGGCTCTAAGAGAATCGAAAGCCTCTGTCAAGGTTTGCAGATCAGCAAACACGAGGGAATTTTCAGCCTCTCTCCCCAAGGACTGACATTTATGTCCTCACCTTCCCATATGCTCTCTCTCCCTTTCCTTTGCTCCAGAAGTAGGAGCCACACTGATGTCCCTGCTCACGGCTGAGGCACACTCACCCCATCAATGGGAGGGGGTTTGTGAAACATTCTTTGTCATTGCTGCACGGCTCGGCTGGCACATCATTGCTCCAGTGTGGCTTCCAGCCCTGCATGGCTTATGCACGAGTGCTGGCAGGAGAGATGTGCATATGGCTCCTCCAGATTCAGGGGAAGCCACGCTTCCCTCCCGGGGGTGGAGAATGGTAAGGAAGAACAGAAAAAAAAAAGAGAGATAATTTGTTTTATCAGAGTTTTAACCAAAGTCTTTTGAGAAATTAATCTAACCATCATCATCCCTTCTCTGAAGGGCTCTCCTATAGCTCCTTAACAGTGTGGTGTAGTCGCAGACAACCCTGCCACCAGGGCTTTCGGCTTACATCATGTTCCTGCTCCCCTGGAGGATGAAATGCAGGGTGTTCTTGGACCCGAAGGAGGAGAACAAAGTCTAGCTCTCCCTCCTCCTCCTCCTCCACCAGTACCATGCCCTGTTGGTCCCATCTCTGAGAGACCCATGTCCTCTCAGGGCAGTCTCCCAGCTGCTGTGCCAGGTCTTAGGGCAGCTAATCTTCACTACTCGGTCTCTGCTCCATGGAAACCTGTCTAAATTTGTGAGCTCTCCCTACCTTTGATGTGTCACCCCATACAAAGAAATCAAAGTGCACAGTGCTGCAGGATTTGCCCATTTCCCTACCGACCTATCCCTTTCCCACCTCTGGCTGAGGGCATGACCCTTATGCTCCCTGCAGTCAAATGCTGCATTTGAAGGATGACCTTTACTCATTATTAGTCTCTGTTTTGTTGTGTGAGATCGCTGAGACGATCCCCATCTTTGGTGGCTGTCCCTACCATCATTTCATGTGTTCTTTGCATGCACCTCACTTCTCCCAGTCCGAGCTGGAGAGCGTCATCCCGCTTGTTGACAGCTCCTCCGAGACTGTTCTGTACCGTGAACAAATTGCATTGCTGGTCTGTGTCTTCATCCCTCCAGGTTATTGATCATACAAATTAATTAAACTGATTCCAGTATTGACTCCAATGGCAGTCTATATTTCGCAACCCAAACGACTTTCATTTAACTACTCGTTCTCATCAATATCACAGCCAGTTCTTTCTCCACTCCGGCAACTCCATCTATACAACAGCCAATACCCACGTAATGACCTTCTAGAACAGCCCTTGCCAATTCTTCCCCTTGTCCAAACCCTTCTGTACAGTTTTCTGGGGTGTGATTACTTTTTCTTACGCTCCTCACAGAAAAAAACAAGGGTGAGGCAGGCCATGCATAGGATTTAGATACGGAAATAATCATGGCTGGAAAGAGGGAAATCATTCTCCATATGCACAGCAGCTTTCACTTTAAAAGGCAGCACTTGTCCAGCTGACTATGGTTCCCAGGGCAGAGCTCCCTATTCCAAGCAAGCAACAGGCAGGGTCTCTGGAGATGCCATGCCTGCTCCTTCTCAGAGGATAAGGCAGTATTTGATCTCTCCAACTGCACTAACCTTTTATAGGCAATCACCACGCTCGTGTTCAGCAGGGGTGTCCGTTTAAATCTGTGTAACTCCCAGGGGTCTGATACATCTCTTTCCCCCCTCTCTGTAACTTCAAGAGAGCCTCTCTGCCTGTTTCCAGTTTATCATGATCCTCTGCCTTGGGACTGACACTGCAAGATCTATTAATTTCTCATTGCTCTGAGTTTAAAGTGAAGACCCTCTTGTAACCCACTCATAACCTTCATGGGAGAGTGGAGTATCCTTGCCAATTATCTCAGAGATAGCTTTATAAACTCATTCCCTCCAAATACATTTTACAGTGGGAATAACTCATATGAAAAAAGATTCACCTTCCTTTCAGCAATGTCACTGGAGTCACAGCAGATTCAGAAAAAGTTGAAGCACTAACAGGAGTCGTATGAAATCACACATGCTTCCTCCTTGCTTCTTGTTTTCCCTCCACCATCCCTCCCGGCTCTCAGAGCTCCCAGTCACGTCTTGAGCAAAAGAATCTACGTTTCTAAGTCCTCGTGCCCTTTGACATAGTCAATTTGTCCTTACCTCCCTTCGGACCAAAAATAAATGGGAGACTTCTTCATTATCTTCCAAATGAGATGTGAAACTGAGGTCTTGACCACTTGTGATCATTAGAAAAATCCCATGGCACTTCTTGCGAGAGCAAGACCATTAGCACTGATGTCCTGGCAGAACTCCAGTTTGGGTGATCATAATTACATTTTGCCTGCTTCTGTAGCTTCAGAGGGATAATACGACTTCCATCCCTTGCTGTCGCAGTCTGTCGTACAGGGCAGCAGGGCCAGCTGCCCTGGTCCCCCATCCATGGGTTGGGGGTTCCTCTGAGAGAGCAGGATTAACATGGGCTTGCTTGGCCCAGGCAGGCACTGGGAGAGACAGGTCATGGGCTGCTTCTTTCCCAGCTCCGTTTGCTTTTCTGGGTCCCCAGAAAGAGTCTTGTGTCTCCATGCCAGAAGCCCCCAGTCTGTGCCCTGGCTGCATCCCCAGTAACTCTGATGCTAGCTGCAAAAAGACCCCTTGGGTGATTTGCTGGTATCTCACTGTGTTCTCTTGCTCCTGGACATGGCTCTGCTATAAAAACCTCCTGTACACTGTCTTGGTTTTCCACTCAGCCCATGACCGCTTTTATTTTATGGGGTTGAATAACAGATGTCTTCCTGCTATTGCACTTTTCTTTGTGTTGTGTTTTGAGTTTTGCTCACATTGTGCATAGACACATTTTGGCATTATTTCTCCCTGCAGCCATGCAATCAACCCAAATAACATGCCCATCTGCTGCAGGTGGAGGAGGATGAACCTTTACTAACCTCTTGCATGTCTGCCTCTCGCACCTGTAGTTAGGAGGTGTCTGCTCTCTGTAACCTTTTGGAGAGCCAGTTGCGTTGGATCCCAGGAGGACACTTTTAAATGCAAGTTTTATGGGTCAGGGTCCAACACCCACTGAAGCCAATGAAACTACTCCCTGCGAGTGCCGTAGCTGATGAGCGAAACCCCAAGACTATAAGCAGTTTAGCCAGAGTCTGAACCTTGCTGAGGGAGGGGAAACAAATTGGGATGAGTTATTCTTCAGAGCTGCCTCAGTGGGAATTAGGTGCCTCTGTCCCTTTGAGGATGTGTTTCAAAAGCGTTCATGGAGCACTGTGAGCAAAACATCACAAAACCAGGTGATGCAGCTGACCACCCTGTTTGCTGGCTGTGTCATAGTCATGGGCAGGGACCTTTAGGACATCCAGGACATCTCAGCTAGGTATTTTCAGATGCACATGTGGCAATAGAGTCCCAGTGCTAAGAATTGCCTCTGACCATTTGCATTTAATGCAAACTGAGTTACAGTGGACTCTCCGAATCAGCGCTGATGAAAACTTACATAGGAGGAGGTGTTTTATTCAGAATGACTGCCAAAAACTATTAAATATTTTTCTACAGAAAATATCAACTTCTCTGAAAAAAAAAACCAAAAAGTTAAACCCCGGAGAGGCAGTGAGAGCTGGGAGCCCAGTGCCTCCGCAGCCCTTCTCCACTTGGAGGGGGTGGGATGAGCAGCCGCGCTGCCCCAGAGCTGCTGCACACCCACACTGGTGCTGTGGCTGCGGGGCAAAGCCTGGAGCTGTGGATCTGCTGCCCTTTGGACATGTTGGGAGCCACCCAGTTCCTTAAGACCTTTCCAATTTTAATTTCAAATCCAGAGTTTTTGTCTGAGTTCATTTGGTCAGAGACTCTGGCTTTTAGTCCGTGTTTATTTGCCCGTTCGGCTGGCTCAGTATGTGTTTCATTTCCCTGGCTCCTTTGGCGTTTCTTTGAAGTCTGATTAGAGCAAATATGCAAACCGCCTTTCCTAGTGGGAAATTCCTTCTACAAACACGTGGGTGCAAGCCTGGCTCTGGAGCAGCCAGCCCAGCTTGTCCAGAGGAACAGGATTAAGGGGAGCCATGCACAAGCCAGGATCCGCAGTGCCCATTCCCATGGGCATCATGAGCAGACTCCCACGATGAGCTGAGCCACCGCCTGCACCACACAGGTCTTCCCAACAGCATCATCTTTGCTGTTGAGCAATGCGAGGACAAGCCGTGGCTGTGCTGGCCCCTGGGAGGGTGCAGGGTTGGCATGCTGGACCCAGAGCAGAGCAGGGCTCCCTGCCCGGAGCTGGCACAGGCTGCACCATGCTGCATGGGCTGGTGAAGATCAACTCACAGTGGCTGCATTCCTGCAGAAGATGAGCATTTCTGGTTGGGGCTGCCTCTCCGCCCCTGCTCATTGAGGAGGCTCCATGCACCCGGCGACCGCATCCCAGCCAGCCAAGGAGAGGGCGAGCATGCAAAGTCACGAGGAATCCTTCATCAGGCTTGGAAAGCCGCTGCTCACATTGTGCGTAGACCCATTTTGGCATTATTTCTCCCTGCTGCATCCTAGAGCAGCCAAATACTGTGAGAGAGAAGAACTTGTAGAAACAAAAGATGTTTCTCCCTAAGCCAAGCGTAGCTGGAAGAGGTTCAGGCTGCAGTAAGCTTTCACTTCCCTATCTCTGTTCGTAATTAAGCTTTGCATTAATATCAATGAAATTAATGCTCAAAGCTCATTCCCTGTTAATGGAGAGGGTGGTTGCTCTTGTGCGTATGTGTTTAAAGCAGAGTTGTACCTGCTGATCTTGATGAATGGGTCATTTGTGCTCTGAGTTTTCTCCGGAAATGAGGAGAAGAGTACACAGCCCTGGTGCTGATAAGGGATGCTGTTCTTTTGTGTTCTGTAGCCGTTTCTCCAGGAAGCCGTTGCTTCATTTGTATTGCTTTTTTAACCTTATATGCTCAGTGGGCCCAGGCGAGGCTTCTTTCTTCTTGAATTAAATGTAATCAGGCTGAGCAGCGAGGAAGAAATGATGAATGAGGACATCATTTTGGAAAACACGTATCTCCTGACTGCTTATCTCAATGACATAAGAGGACTTGAATACGGTATGGAAAATAAATGCACATGGGGGCTCAGCATATCATGTTGGAGAATAATAGCTCAGAGGACTGGACCTGGCCAGAAACTATTTATTATTTAGAGCATTACTGTTGTAATTTATAAAGGTTGACCATTAAAACTTCAATGTTCCTAGAGGAAAATGTCTGAAGAGCTCTGGCATTTCTCAAGCTTGCAGGAAGAAGACCATGACAATGAAAGAGGCAACCTTGCAGGGAAAGCCAGCACCTGTGCTGACCCATCCAAGAGGACAACATCGTCCTTCCTACCTGCAACCAGATCCAGTGCCAGCTGGACCCACTGTGGGAGAGCTCTGGGGGCACGGATAGGTGGTGGGAGAGTGAGTGCAAGGAGGTGAGGTGTCAGCCACGCACAAGAAGACCTTGCAGAACAGCAAGGAGCTGCTGTCCTTCAGGGAAGGCACTGAATAAAGTCCTCCTGCCTTGCAAGGAGCTCATCTCCTGGCCACCCTCCCAGGCTGGCAGCAGTGACTCAGAAAATGTCGTGGCACATGAAGTCTCTAGAGGGCAAGAGGAAAAAGGGACTCAAAATAAAACTTCATGAAGTGGAAGAGTGGTGAGGTTGCCTCATCATTTCTGAGGCTACACTTTCAGCCCAGGGTGCATTCGTTAATGGCCCTATAAACCGGGTGAATAAGAAGGAGAAGAAAGGGAGAATACATGCCAAATAATTTGCTTTTCAAACGCTCCAGTGTCCACTGAAGTTATTTATTTGTATTGTGGCTTTCTCTAGATATAATAAATCTGATAAGTCTGGCCACGCAGAGCGTTTGAGTCAGCTCGTTCAACACAGGTCAGTGTGTAATTATGGAAACATTCACATTTTCATCCGGAGCAGATCAGGCCACTTTACCATGAAAGAGAAGGAGCTCTTTTTTTTCACTGACAATGTGACTTCCATAAGAAACAAAGCACCTCTGCAAATTCAAGTCATCAGCCATGGCTGTGTTCTGGTGGAGGAATGCTGCTCAGCACGAGAGCAGGGAGTACGGCACATCACAGAACAAGTCCAGAGACATAAAGGGAGTATGAATTATGGTACATAAAGTTGGCAGAAAAGTCAGTGTTTAGAAAATATATGGAGACTTATGCCCAGCTCAACCCGTGCTCAACCTCGAACACCCTCAGATTTTGAATATTTGAACTTTGAGATCGGAGACAATCTTCAGTGCTAATTGAAAAACACTTATGAATGCGACACAGCGCAGTTTACCTGACCTCCACGTCAAGGATATTTCATTGCAGAAAAGGCCTTGAACGTGGTGGGAATCCTGGCCCACCCAGCAGCAGGGCTGTGCAATAAATCGGCTTACATTACAGCTCCGTGCCCGGGGAACAGCCAGATTCCTCGCAGAGCCGAGGGAAGCATCCAGCCTTGCTTGAAGGGTTGCAGCATCCGGGTGTGGGGGAAGAAGAGCTTTGGTTAGCAATTTGACTCCTAAATGAAAAGAATTGAAGCAGGTATTAATTAGTGTCTCAGTTTATTGACATTGCCATAAGATTTCCCATTAATTCGTAGAGTGGCTGTTTCGCCTTGCTCGTGAAATCCAGGCATCAGGGCCCTCCAGGTCCCGGGATGCAGCCCTTCCCTGAGAGCACTCCTCACACCAGGGTGTGCAACGTGCTCAAACACAGCTGCTGGAAAGAAGGTGAAAGCAGCAAAGCAAGCATGGGATTTATATATTTATTCTTGTTGTGACTTCCCTCATTCCTGGGAGGCATGAGTTAGAGCACCCCCAGTCTGGTAGTATCTTGCACTTGCCTGGGATGCTACGGGGCTGCTGCAGCCCAAATATTGAGAGCGCCCAGATGTAAAGCATTGATTTGGACATGTGTAGCTTTCAAGTGACATACATCTTTGGTTCTCCCAGAGAACAGGGGGTGGGACGGGGTTAAGCTGGGGAAGGACTCAGGAGCATTTCTGTCCAAGGCAGCAGCAGCGACCCTCTGGAGCAGGCGCTTGGCACCCCTCCTGAGTGCAGCCTGAGGTGGATGGCTGGAGGATTTCGTCCAGAAAGCCTGTGGGTCCCTGAGGACGGAATGCTTAGGCTTTTTCCAAAATGATGGCTCAGAGGTTTGGAAATCTTTCAATGGTCTCCTTACCAAAAAGTACAATTATCCTTTTGGTAGTTCCTTCTTCTCGCCGTTTTTTTTTTTTTTTTTTTTTTTTACATTTCATTTTTAAACTGCATGATTTCTGGTTTTTGTTTGGTCTCCCCTTGTTACTGATTTACTTTGACAATTATCTCTAAGTAGGACTGCAGTGCCACGAACCTGAGGTGTTCTTCTGCCTGCCAAAAAGCCACTCAATCTTAGAAACTAACCATGAAATCTAAAACCGGAGCAGAGACAATGGCTGGAGCAACACTTCCTCAGAGAAGGGGTGGTGGAAACCTCAAACACAATGAGCTCTTTGCCTCTAAGATGGTGTGTGACAAAGGAGAGGGCATCACACGGAGCGCTCCTGTCCTGCTGCCCTGGGCTTGGCAGGGGCAGCTGGCCGCCGGCACTGACATTCAGCCTGTGCATGGAGCTGCCCTGAGAAAGATGCCACCTTCTCCCTCCTTCTCTTTCCATTGTAAATTAGAGGTAGTGCCTGCAAACTGAAGGGGGGTAGTGGATGCTTTCAGCAATACTTATTTTGAAGACCATTGCACGATGATCTCATGGATACATAATAAATAGCAAAGCGCTATATATGATAAAGGGAACCTCTGGCTTGTACAACAAACCTTTCTGGAAGTGCCATAGAAACCTGTCAAGTGTCACCCTTCGAAGGCGGCTGCTGCGTAGGCCAAGGGCGCCTCGCTGGCATGCAGGACAAAAACAATGTCTGCAAGGTAAGAAAGTGTGAAGGGGAAATAGTCTTCCCCTCCATATTTGCACGCTGGTCTTTGGATTGCATCATATAAATCAACCCCACCAACTAAATGTGGAGTGTTCTGAAATATTGTATTTGCTTTGGATCAGTTCACAACCAGATTGCTTTTATTTTGTTTCGTAAGAAGTTGAGACTGGAGATGTATGGACATGTTACTCTTTATGTTTGCATCTGCCACCCTGGCAGGAGAAAAATGGTTGCTTGGGTTTTGCAAACGTTCTCCAATTATTATCCTAAAATAGTTTGGATGAAATACTGTTGGTTCATATAATTAGCTGAAATAATAAACTGGCAAGAGTTTGTTTTTATTTCCTTTTGGAAGGAAAAATGCTGCAATGAGCTCAACACCCTATAGTGCAGTTGGCATGAACCGTAACGCTGTGATGTGAACAATTTGAGGCAGAGTGCAGACTGCACCCAGCCCCGGTGGTGGTCCTGGGTGGAGGGACCTGAATTCCCAGTGCTCCGTCTCCCCTACGGCCATAGGTTTTCCGTTCAGCTCCTGCAAAGGCAGTCCTGCTGGGATGGGATGCAGTATCTCTGCAGAAAGGGATGTTTCCAGAGAGGCAAGGGGAGCTGCAGAAGAGCACGATGCTTCAGGTCTGCGTGTTCCTAACATGCCAGACAAGCCAGCTGAGGTTCACCTCCCTTTCTTACCAGCATTTTTATCCAGCAAACTGAAAACTTAACTCCAGTGAGTGCCAAAGGACCAACCCCTGATGCACGCAAGCAGAAAGGAGAGAACCTCCCAGTGTGCAGCTACTCATGGGTGAGAGAGCAGCAGCCCCAGGATGCTGGGCCAGAAAATCCTGGCATTAGGGTGAGCAGCTCCGTTCTCTCCTTAACCCTTCTTTCAGCCCTTAAAGCAATTTGGTGATTTTATTGCTTCCCTCGGGAGGAAGCACGCGTGCACTGCGCACATTTGGGTCTGTTCCTCAGGGTGTCTGCAGTCTCCACATTGCAGCATCCGCTGGTCCTGGGGACTGAATGCAGGAATTGCTCTGTGACACACACAAACCTCTTCTGCTTCCATCGCCCATGTTTAATAACAGAAAACAAGCAACAGTCTAGTAAATGCTTCAGACTACTGAAATAATCTAATTTTGAGCCAGCTTTGGAAAAGATGTGTTGTTTTTTAAAAATGCTTTTGAACCTGACAGTACCAATTTTTATCCCTGACCTCTACAACAACCCTGCCTTCCTTCCCACTGCTCAGCATACCCTCCCTGCGCAATAACCTCTGCTCCTCCATCCTGTGTGAGTTGTGTACACTTGGATAGTGGATCAATCACCATAATAGCTGTTGTCTTCAAGGTTTATTAATGCTTTCCAACTGAATTCCTGTTTTCCTGTTAATAACCCTACCAGTAGAACACTTCTGTGGACACGCAATTATTCATGTGGCAAACTTGCCACCCGAGTGCTGGTGGGTAATTAGTAAGCCTTGCATCCAACTAGAAGCAAGTAATTTTTAATTTCTGCAATAGGCTTGAAGCTGGGGTTATTTCTCGGCAGGATTATCTTCACTTCAAGCAATGCTTAGGAAGGAAGAACAGCTGATGTACATGAAGAGAATGAAAGGGGTGCAGGTGCTACCCATCGGGATTCATTTGGTCCCACATATTAACCCCCCAAGTTCATATTAGCAGGTCGTCCCTGCACTTGGACTTGTAGAGTGCAATTGAAAGGAGAGGTCTGAAAGGAAGGGAGCAAACAGAAGCTGGGGATTTGGCCCAGCTGCTGCTGGTAGGTATGAAGAAAATCTATTTAAGAGGAGGCATGTCTTGGTGCTGAAGCAATTAAGTTCCTGTGGGGCTTCTGTGGGTCAGGCTCATTCCTGCCTCCTTGAGAGACGGAGGGTTGGGTGAAGCTATGGCAGAAATGCTTCTGCAGCTATGATGAGGAGTTCAGCTATGGAGAAAGCCAGGCTGGGTTTATGTATGCTCCTTTTGCTTAAGGAGAGCTGCAGGTATCACTTCACTAGCTCAGCTAATAGCTGCTATCTGTCCCCAGCAGCTCTCTTTAGTTTCTGGTAGATACTCAATGCTCAGGACTAGAATCAACTGCTGGGCATAGCTCCAGTTCCCTGTGGTGGAGATAGATATAGGGCTGTATATGGACTGAAGATAGTACGTGGTCTTTTGCATTGTCATGCTTTGTCATTTTAGTGTATATAATATTTGGCAGTCAGAATAGTTGGCCAAGCTGGGAGTCATCTCTCTGCTTCAAAACAGTGCAACTTGACAGCTCTGTTTATCCTTGTACTGATTCATTTTGGTGGAAGCTAGAACTTGAGAAGTTTAAAAATTAAAAGGGAGAGTCTGATTGCTGTAAAGTATGGGTTTAACTTGTGGCTTTCTTTTTTTTTTCTTACACTTTCTTCATTGGCCCCAGGCATGAAAACAGAGCTATCCAAACAGGCAGTGTCAGTACTTTCATGCCAACTGTAAAAATACCCTGAACTATTTACTCTGATGAAGACAGCACCTCTCTCAAATGCAGCATTTCTGGGGCCAATGTATTCCTCTTCCAGACAACTAAATATGGAAAAGAATGCAAAACACGCTGCAAAGGCAGAACCTGTCAGTCATCCCCCTGTGGCTGTCAGCATCGGAAAGGATGAATGTAGAAGTCAAACATGGCCATCTTCATGCAGTCACCTGCGTGCCTAGCGTAGAGGTAACTGCTTGGGAGGTGGGATGGAAACGTTTCTTGGGGATGTCCCCTAAATGTCTGTGGCTTTGCAGTGGAGTGGATGTGCTACTCTGCTACAGGGTAGAGTGAGGCCATTTGCCAGCATGTGCTTGACAAGAGGCTGGGGCAGGCTACAGAGGGGACAGAAGTCCTGCACGCCCTCCCAGGGCCCCTCACCAGCAGTAGGACACCTTCAGTTGATGCAGGAGCTGAGTGTAGGGTTATCCTTGGGGAGCCAGGCATTCCCAGTGGTACAGCGCATCTCTGACTGTGGCTTCTGCAGGAGTTGTGTGTGCTGGACCTGACCCTGCCTCGCATGCGGATTTAGAGATTGGTGGCTTTGGCTCTCCACAAGCAGGGCTGACACTGAGCTGGGTGTGCTGTGGCAGCAAGAGGCTGCTGGCGATGTTTTCCACCTTTCTGCCTCGAGCAATCATCATACCAGAAAGCTCTTGCAGGTCTGCAATGACCCTACCAGCACCATCTACCCCATCCATCTCCTCCAGCGCAAGCAATGCATGATAAATGCATCACTCTGCACGCACGGGTACAATCCTGACCATTTCACAGTCAGCAGCAAGCGCCCATCAATCCACTGGAGTCACTTTAAACTGCTTTTATTCTATTTGTTTCATTATGCTGTTACGGCTCTCCTCAGACACAATGCTAATTAACTCAATCCCATCTCAGCCAGTCCTGGCTCCCACATTATCTCCAGGGTTTCCAGTCCAGGCAATTGTAACAGATCATTTATCCCACGGGGGTTTAAATGGATGCTTTTCCATGATGGAGCTATAGGCAGAGGAACTCAGGACTGCAGAGGTGCATTGAAGCCATCCATCGGCGGCTCACTGAATGCTACCCGTTCAGTGTGTACCATCAAAATTTGTATAAATTTTAAATAATTCATCACTGGGCTTCAGTATATTTAGTCATTCGAATTAGGAATCTAGAATTTTGTTCTGCAGAGAGCTAGTATGTGTCATTGTTAGAGGTCGGCTCTGCTGCCCGTGTCCATGCAGAGGAGTTCAGACAAATTAAGTCGGAGGAAGTGATTGGCAGCAAAAGATAGAGGAAAATCTGTGACACATAATAATGCTGTGAGAGCCTCCAGGCAGCTGTGGGCCGGGTGATGCTGGTATGTGGTCCAGCAGGAAGCACACTGCTGAGGTATTGGAAGACCTAATTAGCAAGAAGCATCGCCTGGGATTGCAGGGTTAGAGCCATTTATTTGCAAGGCCTAGGTGAGGTCTTTGGGCTTCAACCCATGAGCTGCCAGTGCCTGAGGGCTGTTTCCAACTCCTGCCCCCTGTTCTTTATGTGGACTGCAAACCACTGGAGGCAGTGAGCTGCTCTTGCTCTTCGCTGTGTCCTGCCTATGACTGTAACGCAGGTAAAGCAGCCACAGCAGCAGTGGTGGACTCAGTCTCAGCTGGTAGAGACCTGAGGTTTGGCACACTCCCAAACCTACGGCAGCAGTGCTGAGTCCCGCTGCAAAGGAGTGGGTTAGAAATATGGGCCCATAGTTCAATTTTATCACTACATGGTTTCTGGTCTGAATTTGCCTCTCCCTCTTTCTTGACCCAAGGGAAGTCCTTGAGAATGTGCTCCAGTAGTGATGAATTGGGAGGGGTCTGCACGCAGCATCTCGCAGACAATGAGATCTGCCCAGTGTGTCAAAAGTTGTTCCAGCCACAAGGCAAGCTGCAGCCTTTTGTCCAAGCGATAGTCTGCTTATGGGAAACACTGCCATTCAGGAGGGGGTTGATTCTGCAACGTCTCAACACCTATTCACCTCGACAGGAGCAGGAAGCACTCAGCACCTCTCCTCGATCTCAACGCATTGCACGGGGTTGAAACCTTTTGTCTCCCTCTTGGTTTTATGCATTACGGTCATATTATAAAGAAGTCCTGCAGAACATTCAATTACTTACTGCACAATTATAATCATATTTGTATACCTATAAGTAGGTCACCAGTCTCTTAGGTTAATCAATTATAATGGCATTCACACTGGTTTCTTTCATAAATCACTGGCTTTTAGTGTATCCACTGAGATAATGGAGGAAAACCATCTAATTTTGATCTAACTAGAATGAAATGTGAACGTGCATAATTTGCTCTTACAAAGTGTATCTAATGTTCTCTACATCTGTATTTATTTGTGCTGTTTCATGCTGCATATCTGTTAAGTGGGAAAAAACACAGAGGCTGCTGCACTTAAAACTAAATGACCCAGAGTAATACAATTTATCTGCCTTTATTTTACATTGTTCATCATGACAGATATTTTAATAACCCACTTCTGATGGCTGATGCACTGATTACCAATCACACTGAAATCTGAGCTCGATAGCGAGTCTGTTTGGTGTGCTTCAAGAATATTTGGGGGAGGTGTTTTGCCATGTAAACCAAGCAGTTAAGTGGAGAGGGAGGACTTTACTCAGGCTGGAGGCTGCAAGGTCTTTAGGACATAGCTGGATGCCACCAAATAGTGAATATCTGCTGAGCTACTGACACCGTAGCTTTACCCAAGCTGCAGCTTTCAGACAACTCAGTGAATGGGATAAATCATAACTGAAAAGTTTCTCATTTCCACCCACTTACTGTGGGTGCCTCAGCGCTGCTGTTGGAGAAGTTGGGTGCGAGGACCCTCTACCACCCTCAGTGGTGGCCTGGGGCAGTATTTGACTGGCTCCAAGGGGAAGAGATGAATGTTGTGAAGTACACAAGACCTATGCCTGTACTACCAGATACAGCTGATGCCAGTTTAACAAGAGAAACTGAAGAAGGGGGCTCTGGAGATGTTCAGGGGCTTGGGATGCCTGCTCTGCAAGGCTCTGGCAGATGGGCCTGGGCTGGTTGAGGCTGGTGAAGGGCTGAGGTAATAGCAGAGCCTTACAGCTACCTGCAGAAACGAGGGAACTGAACTTCTCTTGGTAAAGGCAAATGAGTTACAAGGTGCAACAGCAGCTTGGGAGGCTCAAACTGGACATCAGGAAAGACATCTTCCCTGTAAGCATCCATATCCTGGGAGGTTTTCATGCCCTGGCTAGGCAAAGGCATGGCTAACCTCATTTAGTGCTGGTGATACCCCTGCTTTGAGGGGCAGGTTGGATGAGAAGCTCTGGAGACCCCTTCCCACCAACACCGCTGTGATCCCATGCTTCAGTACCCATGAAAGGGTATTCAAGAAGGAATTCTTGCCTAGATGCAAAGCACTGCTCTCCATCCTACCCCTCTTGGAGCAAACGTAATGCAAGCCAGCTTTAGCTTTCTGCCTGCATGAACGTCTGCCTAAGCATCCCTTTGGCTGCCAGCCTGGAAAATGCCAGTGTTGGAGAGGTGGCAATGCAGGGACCACTTCCTGAACAAAAACTGTGCAAATTAAACCCAGAGAGTTTAATTTGCTGCTGGGACTCACCTTGTACAGAGTTAGTGACTCCTCTGGAAATGAGTTATTGGTTAGGAAATGGATTTTGCTTAAGCGCTGTCTATTTTGGAGCTGTGGAGCAATTTTGTGCTCATTTCCAAACAAGACCTGAAAGAGCAGGTGAGCACCTGAGATCAGCTTTGGGAGATGGCAGCTCCTGGGGTCTTCCCCAGCTTCCAGGAACACTCCCTGCCTAAATCAGTGCTGCAAGCTGCAGGCTTGCTTTGGGCATGCTGTGCCTTATGGCTCACTTCCATGGCGTAAGCGCCGTGTCCCCATGGACTCAAACGGCTTTCTGCTAGCTAACAGGGCTGCTCTCATACCGTTAAGCCCAAACCAGCTCGAGAAGGGGAGCTGACAATAGAGCTGGGTGGAAATTGCTCTTTTTTTTTTTTTTCAACTGTAGTTGCAACCTTCTACTTATCTCCACATTTTTAGAAGCTTCTGCTACCTGAAAAATGAACAGTGTTTTCAAACCCTCTTGTGAGGATGTCTCTGTGTGTTTTGCAGAAAAAACCCAGAATATTTATACCTGAATCAGTTTCTGCTTTTCTGATGGAAAAAATAGCAATTTTTATCCAAGGGATGCTTGCTGCATGGAGCTCTTTGTTTTTGACAAAAAGTTGCTTGCTCTTTTTTTTTTTCTTTTTTTGAAATTTTTTACTGACAAAAAGTGCTCCAGCTACTGTGATTTGGCCAACTGGAAGGTCTGGCTCATTATTAACGTAATTATTTACTCTTTTGTTTGTGGTAGCAGCAAGAGCCCTCAACCCATCCACAGGCACATTGGTCTTAGACATTGTGCAGGTTCCAGTGCAGATTTGGTGACAGTGTCTGGGGATGGTGATGTGCCGGGATGAACGGGATGGGGATGGCACCCTGTTGTCAGCAAGCATCCTCCATGCCTCCACATGCGCAGCATGGACTACGGGAAGGGGTGCCAGCACAGCCCTCTGTGTCAGCTGTGCCGCTGCTCGGCTCTGCTCCAGAGAAGTGTTTGTGAGGATTTATGTGTGCTGGGCTCCTACTTTAGGAGGGAAATGTGTCAGTAGATCATAAATGTTCTGAGCGATTTACGTTCACCGGTGTGGGTGCCTCAGCCTCAGGAATAGATAAATTGTGGTTTCACATTTTATTTATGCTTTTGGGGAATTTAGTGTCTTTGGGAAGCACTGGGTCAATAGTACTCCTGGTGGGATGGATAACCTGCGGGAAGGGCTCTGCCAGCACCCTGGGTGGCCCCTTGGTCCTGCTCATCACAGGGCACTGCGGGAGGTGTTGAAAAGAAACTTATTTCTGGAATTGTTTTATATCTGAGTGGATGTGTTTAGTCTGTTTCTGTTCTACGGGAGTTTGAAAGTCCTACACGTCTGAAGCAACAGCAGATGAATGGTACAATGGAGGGTGTAGCTGAGTTTTAGGTACGCAGACGCGTTAAATTAATTAACAGTAATCTCTTCAAAATGTGTGGCACAGTAATACCAATCTAGTCTATAGAAAGATTCTTTGGGACTTAATAAAGACCTGGGAGTAATTAATTATGCAATAACCCATGGTTAAGCAGATGATATCCGCCAGTGAGCAGGTAGAGTTTGGATTTGCCATTTTCCAAAGAGGAGCCTTTGTGTTTGCTACACGGAGACAGTCTGCACCAGTGTCTGCGAGGGGTGCCCGTAGTCCCCAAAGTTCCAGTGTGGATCACGGGTGTAATCGCCCACACTTGATTAAAGGCAAACTATTGCAGCATAAAGTATGTGGGCTCAGAGCAGGTACAGCTGCAAGGGAAAATGGAGTATTTTTTTAAGAACAGATAGTTAGCTCATTACCTTATAAGCACCTATCTAAGCTCTGTTCAGTTAATGAAACACGATTTAAAGCGAAAAGGATTGGTATCAACCAAACCACTGCACTATAAGCTCTTCTAATTATGCAATAAGATAATGTCCACCAGATGAAAATTTTAATTAGCTTAATTTAGAATAGAAAAAGCATTAGATTTCTAGTTCCGGAACACCTAAAATGACCTCAAGGAGGGAAAAAATTTGAAAATCAGTTAGGCATTGTGCATGTCCTCATGTCTGCTGTTTTCTGAAAGACGTCAGCAAATCCCAGTGGGTTTGGGCTCCTGGGTTTGCTTGCAAGAGGCTGTTTAGGGGGTTTGTGGGTGCCCTTGGTTTTCCTCACCACTCATTTCCAGCCCCAGCTGCCTGCAGTTCCTCTGGCTCGGCTTTCAGAAGGCAGAAACATGCTGGCTATAATAGGGACTTTTGTTCTTTTTTGTTTTTTCTCTTTCCTTTTCCCTATTCATAGATTTAAAGGCCAAAACAGACCATTAAGTCCAACTAATCCTACATCCTGCATGACAAAGGCCATGCCGCCCATCCCCTAATTCCTCAATAGCATGGCTGACCATGACCATGGGATTATACGTCCTCCTGTAAATGCACTGAGAGGCTCTGTGTGCTCCAGACACAGAGCGGGACCCCACTGAAAACACCCAGACTTGATTTAAAGACTTTAAGTGGCGAATGATTTATGACATCCCTCATGAAGTCACACCAATGCATAATTACACTTACAGTAAAATAAGTCATTGAGGCTGAAAGCGTGGGGAGCCGTAACGTGCAAAGTGCACGTCATACAGTTGTGTTTGGTTATGAGGTAAGGAATCCAACAAATCTTTTTTATGTCTTTTCAGGGAAGAAACAAAGACTTTTGAACCATTTGCACAACGCAGAAACTCTCTGAACCCACCTCTTGAAAGAGCTAGAGGCTTGCCAGGGAAGCTTTGAGGAGAGGGAGTAATAAAGAAAACAGGCTTCTACCGTGCAAGGTCGAATGGGAAACTTCTACTGGAGGGGCTTGGCCAGCTCCTATTCCTGTGGGGGAAAAGAGGAGGAATTTGAATGTAGCATTTTTCCCTTTTGGAAGGTCAAAGCCATTCCAAACAATTGCAAAGCAGCATAAGAGAAATACACTTATTCCTCTGTCAGGGCTGTCAAAAATGGAGGAGGGGAGGAAGTCCCAAACACTGCATTTCATCAAAGCCCTGAAGGTAAAAATGATCTGCTGGCTTGAAATTTATCTTAATGAGCAAAATCCAGCCAATGGAACAGGGTGCAGATGAAAGTGACAGATGGTATCATTTAAAGTTTGAATCTTTGCATGAAAGGAAATAATATTTTTGAGAAGTTATTTTTCTCCTGGTTGTTACAGTGCTCTGCGTAGTGTCCCAGCCTCCCACTGGCAGTCCCTGGTCTCTGACAATTTAATTTATCCAGAGTCTCTTGAAAATTCAGAGTTAGAGGGAACTCCTGGAACTCCTCAGCTCACGTAAAGCCACGGAGCTGGTCCGACAGCCAGTGGCAAGTGGAGATGGTCTCCTCGGCCAGGAGATTTTTGCTAGGTAGGGACTGCAAGCGAAGACGTGACAGTTTATAATCCAACGTGTGCTTTAATCTTTTAGCTAATGGAGAGCAATGGCACAGTGCTCCCAAAAACGTTTAAAGGTGCAGATCTGCTGCGGAAGTGCATTTTGATGAAAGTCCTGTGGGGCAGGGTGAGTAATCCTGGGCCGGACAGCGTCAAGGAGAACCTGTCCTGCATCAAGGTTCCCTTGCAGTGATGGCTGCAGCAGACTCTGCTTTGAGAGCTCCGTCTCTGAGGCTGGACCCTGAGTCTGAAGCTGTCCAGGCTCAGCCCCCTAAAAATATGAGCAGGCATCCATCAGGCAGGTTGGAAGAGTGTATAGAAATGTATCAATTTGTTCCTGAGTTTTTTCAGACACAAGAAACTGCAAGAATTTACCACTGCTATATAAAAATATCACTTGAGACCTCAGCAGGTCCATAAAAGCTCTGTGCAGTTGTAGGGTGTATTATTTCGTCGTAGGGGATCTGCTGAATTTTGAGGCTGAGAGGTGCTGTCATACACCCCTTAGTGTGTAGTACCATGTTGTTATGTGTTGCTTATCTTTAATAAGGTAAGTGGGGAAAGGAGTGGAATCAGCCCATGCATCAAAGTAATTGCTGTCTTTACCATCCCCTTGCACGGGCAGTTTTTACCGCTGTGATCTAGTGCACGCACAACATCTATGTGCAATAGAGAGTGCAGGCAGCAGCAGTGGACCCTGCCACCCAGGAGAGGGCAGGAACAAAAACATTAACCCTCTCTCCTCTGCCCACTTTTTTTCTGATGAGTTCAACTAGCAGTTAAAAAAGGTTCAAGACGAAGAACTGAGGCTGTGCTGGTCCCCCAGCCATCCCTTCCAGGAGTGTGCAGCATCCGAAACCTACTCCGAAGCACAGGGCAGGAGGCTCGGAGAAGGCTGGGGCCAGCACATGCTGCTCAGCCCTCACCGGCCGAAGGGGCGATGGTACCCCCACATCCACCCCTCCTGTCCGAGGCAAGGACAGATCCAGGCGGGGGACAGTGACTGCACGTGCGCTCCCTGCCAGGCGGCTCTGCGTCAGCTGGGAAGAGAAGAAAGGGGTTGCAAGGAATTTCTTCAGATGTATTCCAGCAGCAGATTAAAATAGCTGCTACTATTTTAATCTGGGGAAGTGGCGGCGAAGGCACATGCGGAGCTGGCAGCTCCTCCACAAAGCCGGGATTCAAAGCGCAGCCTGCGCCTTTAGTCACGCAAACGCAGGGCTGGCCACAGCCCCTGGGGAAGCCTGGCCCCAGCCCAGCCAGCCCATGGCTGGAACTTGGGATCGGGAGGTACCGATTCATGGTGCCCTGGTTCCCGTTCAGTTGCTGCACAGTGCTGCAGTGCTGCGATGAACCCCGAGTGTTTGGGGGAAACAGCAAGACGTTGGTGTGCTCAATATTGCGTGTTCGTATCGAGCCCAGCTGGGGGCTGGCTCCTGAATCCTGTCCTGGTGACATCCAGATTTCGGATGTTGGGGCTTGGTTTCTCGTTCCGAAGTTTCAGTGTAAAACATCCCAAATATTCTGTTTCGCTGTGGGCTTGTGGCAGCAGAGGAGGGGGCTGTAGGGAAAGGTGAGCTTTTTCTTTTCCCGGAGTCCTTTTACACGTAACAGGGAAGTGAAACGCGTGCTTTGTCCCTCGTTTTTATTTTGTAGGGGTGTTTGCTGAAGGCCTTTTGCAACCGGCAGAGCTGGATTGGAAGTAAGGGGAAGAAAATTTATCTTCACATCTCCAGAAATGGTGAATTATTTACTTGCTATCCCCGGCAAATCTGCTTTAGCACAACCACGCCGTGAAACGAGCACCTCTCCGTGTCACTGGACTACAAGATCACCCCCTGAAGACTCTCCAGCCCTGCTGCTGGGGGGGTCCCCGGAGCAGCTGGGCTCAGAGCTTCCTTTTCAAAAATTACTTGGCACTGCTTGGGGTTCTTGTTGCTTCCCCTTCATTTATTATTTCATTCATTTTACAAATTAGGTAACTTCATTAACACATCTGTGTAAATGTCAGATCTCTTCCTGCGATTTTTTTTTTTTTTTGCTCCTGTATCTGATCCCCCCTCACACAGATTAATCTCACAAGACTGTGTTGCCCAAATTCAGCATCGATTTCAATAAGCAAATATTTATGCAGCATCCAAGGTGCAGCCTGTACACAGAATGTCACCAGATTAAGTTAAATGGATGTTAACTACACTGTGATTGAGGAGTGTCCAGGAAAACGGGTGGTACCAGTTTAACTAAATCTATTTCAAAATCAGTGTAATTAAACTGGAATGATTTCACTGTGAAGGGCAGATTTCACCTTTCAGCTTTCTTGAGTGCCTTTGGACTAAATCCCTCTGTATTTACTCCACACAGGACTACGCATCGAGATAGCATTAGGTAATGTTGTGTCTTTTCCCACTGTTCCTTTCAGGGCCATGTGGTTTTAGGAAGATGCAACAAATATTGGTACGAGTCCTTTAACAGCCTTTTTCTCCAGTGTGAAACGGCTGCTGAAGACCACTCTCCATTATCTGAGTTAATCTCTTGCCTACCTTAACTGGGCAAATGCTGCAGGTTTTGTTCTGAAGTAGGTCAGATACACCAGGTTTGCACTGTGTATCTTAGAAGTGGGCACAAAATGTCCCTTGGACCATATGGCCTGCAGCCCTGGGCTTCGCTAGCTCCCACCCTTTCTAATTCCTCCTAATCTGCTCATAACCGCTTCCAAAAGGGTGCTTCACACACCTCACCAGTAATCTCTTTCAATGCCTGGTTGCTCTTTGGCTCTAATGCCAGATGGTATTAATATACCCATCACCGTAATTGTTCAGACAAGCAAACAGTGGCAGGAATGGTCCCAACTTCTTGCTTTTCCCACTGATTCAGAGGCATACTTGAAAGAGCCCTTTCATCCCCATGGATCCTGTTCCCTGGAGTTGTCCCAGGCTGTCCTCATCAAAAGCGAATTTGATGTTTCAGCAATTTCTCAGCCAATTTCATGATGGGATAAGAATCAGTGGTGATGGGACAGCATCATTTACTCACTCTGTGATTGTTGCCCAGAAGCTTGGTACACATCCAGATGCCAGCCTCACATCAGGTCCTCCTGTAAAACCTTTCACAGGACCAAGATCTATGTGTGAAATGCAAATACTGCTGATACCTTGTAACTTGAAAGCTAGCCTGCCTTTTGTCTGGCTCCAAATGATGGTGAAAATCCTAGATTTGCTGCAATGAACAGCCTGGATGGATGGTTTCTGTTGCCATGTGTTGGGAAGGAGGTACTTCTGAAAGCTTCCTGCACCCAGCAAGTACTGTGCAAATACCTCCCACCAAGTCCATCTTCCCATATGTGATTTCTACAAATTTTACTTAGCAATCAGTCAGCAACAAAATTAAACCATAAGGGATTATCTTGCAATTATCTTGCAAGGTGGGCCCCTTGAATTTCCAGGTCTTTGGCTCAAGCTCTTAGAGGCTGCCCAGTTTCTCACACACCCAAAGAGCTTTAGGCAATGTTTGTATTCAGGGAGGCAAGATCTATAAGCAGAGATAACTGCTAGCTCAGTTCAGTAGCTGGAAAAAACAGAGGTGCTTTAGGACACCTCAGGCTCTCCAAGAACCATCACGTGATCCAGAGTGAGACATTACACTTGCATCAAGTATGCTTGGTGTGGGGAATGAGCGGTGATGATGCCCTAGTGACGAGCAGCAAGGCTTTGATGCCCACGTTACAAAGAATATGCAAACTTGTATTATTCCTTTGATTAGCTGCTCTCTGATATGTCAAGTCCATGAATAATCAAGCCTCATTTTCTAATTAGTTTTACTCATCACCCTGCTGTTCCATGCTTTTGCTCATTTGCATACCCTTTTTCTAGAGAAGGGCCTTATTCTATGAGGTGCTGGCAGAGCTTCTGTCCCTCTCCACTACAGTATTTCTTTGGTCCTTTGCTGGCTGTTTCCTTGCTTTTGGCCGTGCTTCTCCTCCTGTGCAATGACCATCTTACTGCTCTGTGTTTTTCCACTCTTTCTAAGGTCTGTGTCCTCTTGCAGTCTGTCTGCCCCCGGGGGTAGCTTTTGTCTGGGTTATCCAGTTTTACCAGCCTTGATGGAGAAGCAAAACTATCAAAGTACTGAGTCTGCACAGCTCTTATGGAGGTGGTTGGGAGACAGGTCCTTCTGGGGCAGTGGAGAACAAGAGCGAAGCATCCACTCCATCACTTTGAGTACCCATCATGGGAAGAGTTGCTTTGAATGCCTTCGCCACAAACCTGTCCAGCCAGCAGCTGCTCCAGCCAAGAGAGACAGCTCCATAAAAGAAAGCTGCAGTGCTTGGCCTGGTGATGGTTCTGTTTGTTATTTTAATAAATATGCTATTTTCACGACATAGGAGGCTTCTCTGTAATTATTTCATTTATCTTCTCCTTCCTGCACAGGTACTGTAAGAAGAATCACATTACAAACAGACTTAGCAAAACAAAGTTAATGCCTTGTTTGCATTTTTTTTTAATCAGGTTATTCTAATTGTGCTATTGTGCAAACATATTTTCCGTTCTGATTTTAAAAACACCTCATTGTCCCAGCAGTTACGGGTGCTCCAGCAGCTGGGGTTACGCCAGCCCAGTGCTGCCTCTCTGCCTAGGGGGTACACAGCAGCCTGCACCCCTGCCCGTACCTCTGCGGAGCAGCGGACGCTGGGAGCTACTCTGGTTGAACTGACATGTAAACCTTGATCCTTTCAATAAGTCGGAGGCATTAATGCCTAATAAAGCTCAGTTTTACACACCAACCGCCCACTTACTCAAAGCTGATGTATGTTTTCTTTTTGTGAGGGCCAAGCAGTCACCGTTTGTCAGACAAATGCAGAAGTGAAATTCAGATTCCGTGGTCTTCAGAAAACATACAGAGGTGTGATGATCAGTCCTACACAAAGAACTAACAGTTTCCTAAAGCTGCAAAAAATCAATTTAAGGCCTGAGTCACGAGGTGTTGCATTGATCTGTCTCTGGGCAAATACCTGCTGCCTTTGCACACAAACCCCCACCCTTCCGAGCGTTAGTGTGGGTAAATAAGGGGGGTCAGTCCAAGATGAGATCCTCTGCCAGCTCAGCTTGACCCTGTTGATGTATCCACAGCAGCAGGAAGGGGCTGGGACTGGAGGCAGTGGGGGATGCTGGGCTGGGGGTGCAGCTGCTGATGGGGCGGAGGGCTGAAGGGACCAGCCAGAGGAGAGGATGCTCGTAGGTGGGAGTGAAGAGGAGCAGTGGCCATACCCATGTGCTTGTCCAGGCACGGACGTGCATGCACACGTGAAGGTGTGGGGAATCCCCTGTGACAGCAGAGGAGAAGGGTGGTGTGTGGGGAGTGGGAATAGAGACCATGTGTTTGGGGTCTGCGGGGATACTGTGTGCTGGGGAGAAGGCAGAGGTTTTTTTCCACTGGCATTTCTAAGCAGTCAGTATTTTTGCTTGACCTCTTAACTTAAACCAGCTGCCGCACCAGACATTGAAACTTGCCATGCTGTGAAACCTTAACTGCTCTGTTCTGTCCTACTTTTATCTCATTCAGGTGATTTCAATTCCATTAGTGCCTAAGAAAATGCTTTGTGTCCCTGGATCAAAGCTAGGGAGCATCATTTATGTACTGTGGGTGAGAAGGCAGCAGACTGGAGACCATCAGTCATCAGTGAAAGGATGATCATTGTTTGTTTAGCCCATTCCAAAATAATGGCTCTGCTGGGAACGCCAACCCAGTACACATCATATCTTTTATAGTATATATTAATTTAGTGCAGACATTAGACCATCATTATTCTCTCCTTTTAATTCCTATGCATTAGCATTCAGGATCGGTTTTAATCCAGCACGCATCTTTGTTATTTCATAATGTAAAATAAATAAAGCAGGAGGCAAATGTATTTTTTTTTATATCTAAACAACTGTGAAAGAGTGATGGATCTAAAGCACAGAAACATTTTTATAATTTTAAGGCTTGAATTTCAGAACACAGCATTTTCATTAAATGGTGCAATCCATTCATTTTGGAGATACAAACAGAAGCAAATGAACTCGGTAGTTCTCATGCCTAGAATCTTTGTGATAACATTGCCTATTATTGTGAGTATAAATATTTTCAAAATATTAGAGAAAACTGGAAAAAAATAGGAAAGATATGATAGGTTGCTCAAGGATGAAAACTGTAAAGAGATCCCCTTGAAACAGCACATACACCTGGTGAAATTACTTAAAGTGAATTGCTGTGAGAGCAGGAGAAAGGAGGCAGGCCTTTTTTTTTTTTTCCCATTTATGATGGATAAAGGTCTGGGAGACTGTTTTCGAATTATTTTCTTTGCTGTCTGTTGTGCATATTAGAAAATTCAGCTCTTGGCTGATTGGCCACGCAGAGAAACAGAGGCATCACAGGCAACAGGAGAGCCAAAGCTGAGGCGCTGTGGTGGGGAGGGCTGCTCCCTCTGCCAGCTCAGGAGGGGAAGGAGAAGCTCAGGCATTTCCAGCCCTAACTGAAATAATGCGTTAGTGAAAGGGAAGGAGCATCGCAAGATGCAGCACCTCTGTGTAACATCTGCAGCTGAGCCCACCAGTTTACATTGGAGCACATCAATTGAACTGGGGCTGGCCAAATCCCAGTCCTACCCTGGCTGCTTTTCCTTGGAAGGGCAGAAGGACACTGGGGTGGGGGTGTTAAAACCTCCTTTAGTCAGAAATTTCTGAGTCACTCGCAAGGCTGCAGTTTCCCCGGACATTAATTGCCACAGCATCACTTGCACTCAAGAGGGAAATCAAAAGCCCAGGCTCTGCTGCTGTGCTGGGCTGTGCTCCCTGGCCCTGCCAGGCAGCGGGCAGGCGGCCCTGCAGAACGGCGCTCGGGGACGAGCGGCTTCGCAGCCGCGCTCCCGGCGGGGCTGGGGTGGGCGCTTGTGCTTCATTGACATCGCGCCAGGAGCTGGAGGGCAGAACGTAATTTGCATATAAATACACAAAGGACTTTAATCAGCAATAAACCCACAGAGTCCTCGTTATTATTGTTTTATTTACAGAACATTCTCATTGTGCAGAGGGCTTTCAAAATATGCTGACAGAGATAGCGAATATATTCGCTACCTGAACCAACTGAAACCCCTTGGGGCATCAAGAAAAACAGCCAGTGCACTCAACCCATCCCCTGCCACAACCTGGGTGTTAGCGTGTGGCGTGGAGAGGGAGCACAGCTCGGTGCACAGCGGGGCCAGCGATGCGGGCGTGTGGGACGGACGTGGTGGGCGGGGGGACGGTGCCACTGCCCTAAAATCGGATGTTCCCTGCTGGACCGGCAGCCTTCGCCCTGGGCAACCCGCTGCCGCAGGGAGCTCAGACGAGGTGGGAATGGGTGCAGGTCCATGCACGGAGTTCTGAGGGTGCGGTACCCTTCAGCCTGCCGAGCACAGAGCACCCCGGTGCACCCCGGCGCCGGGCCACGCTCAGAGCACTGCGTGCCCCGTGCCGGGCCATGGCTGGAGCGTGGCTCAGGACCGTGCACCCTGCGGCCGGAGCGTAGGTACCCGTCCATGCCTGGAGCGCGGAGCTCCCCGGTGCCGGTGCCGGTGCCGGTGCCGGTGCCGGTGCCGGTGCCGGTGCCGGTGCCGGTGCCGGTGCCGGTGCCACGCGCCTCAGCCACCACCGGAACGGGCCGCGCCGGTTCCGAAGACGCCACGATGGGGGCGGTCCCGGTGGAGGGGGCGTGGTCCGACGAGGGGGCGTGGCCACAGCGTGGCGGAGGCGTGGCGCGGGCGCGCTGAGGGGAGGCGGCGCGGGTGCTGCCGGGAAGGGCCGGCGGCGGCGGGGCGATGGCGGTGGAGCGCGGCCGGGGCGGCCCCCCGCGGTGGCGGCGGCTGCTGCTGCTGCGGCGGCCGTGGTGGTGGTGGTGAGTGGTGGCGGCGGCGGCGATGCACGGTGCTCCCGGTGACGATGGAGGACCGGTCCCACAAGGTGCTGCTGGCGCTGGTGATGCTCTTCCTCTTCGCCGTGATCGTGCTGCAGTACGTCTGCCCGGGCACCGAGTGCCAGCTCCTGCGGCTCCGCGCCTTCAGCCCCGCCGCCGTCGCCGACCCGTACCGGGCGGAGGACGAGACGCCGGCGCGTTTCGTTCCCCGTTTCAATTTCTCCGATGGCGACTTGCTGCGGCGGGTGGACTTCAACATCAAGGGGGACGACCTGATCGTCTTCCTGCACATCCAGAAGACGGGCGGCACCACCTTCGGCCGGCACCTGGTCCGCAACATCCAGCTGGAGCAGCCCTGCGAGTGCCGCGCCGGGCAGAAGAAGTGCACCTGCCACCGGCCCGGCAAGCGGGAGACCTGGCTCTTCTCCCGCTTCTCCACCGGCTGGAGCTGCGGGCTGCACGCCGACTGGACCGAGCTCACCAACTGCGTCCCCTCCGTGGTGGACAGCAAGAAAGAGGTGCGGCTCCGGCCCTCCAGGTGAGGCCGTGCGGGGGCCCCGGGCCTTTCTCGGGGGGCTTCCCGTGGACCCCGGTCCCTGCCCGGCTTGCGGTGGTGGCCGGTGCGGCGGCGGCGGGATGGGCGATGGACCCGCTGGGCGCAGTCGTGGCGGGGGCATGCTGCTGCGGTGAATTGGGGGCGGGTTGTGAGCTGGGTCGGTACCGAGCACCCCGGCACGGAGCAGGCTGCAAACCGGGGTGCAGTGAGGGCTCTGGGAGCCAAACCGGCCCATGGTGGGTGCAGCGTGCCCGGAGCTCTGCGGAGCAAACAAAACCTGACCCCCGCTGTGCTGAGAGTTAAGTGTTATGGATGGTGTCCCGCAGGCTGTCGCGGCTGTAACTGCTGGTGGGGAAAGCCCGGGAGTAACGGAGCCCTGTCCCTGGCAGCAGGGAGCATGGTACAGGGTGACACACGAACAGGCCTGGCAGCCCCCCGGCTCGGGACCCCCCGGTGCGGCTCTTCCACGGCTCACACAGAAGCGAGGGTCCTCCAGCTGCCTGCAACCTGCCCCCAGAGCTTTTCCGTCTTTGGCAAATCAGCTCGTTATCCTAAGCCGCTACATGCTGTAGCTCTTGTGTACGCCAGCGATTAGTGTTGGGTTTAGGAGTTTTCGTGAACCGCTGTATCTTCTTCCATATGAAGTTTAGCTTATGTGGATGGTGGCCTTGCGAAGTAAAGGTTACTCTGCTGGCTGAATTCCCTGCAAATATTTGCATTGTCCTTCAGCCTTAACCTTGTTTATTTTGTCCTTGCATTTTGAATTTCAGTTAAACTGCTCTTTTCATCCCTGCACCTTCCTTTGAAGTTACTAACCTCACCTGACCGTAGCTAGCTGGTTGCCTAAATGCTGCCTTTCTAAAACCCAGCTGGCTGCTTCTCCTGAGCAGTGAGGACCTGCTTCCTCCGCTCCTGGAGCGGTTAGGTTACAGCCTGCTTTCAGTTGTAACAGACTGAGTAGCTTGTCCACAGCTGGGCATGCAGCTGCACCGTGTAGCAGAACGGCTCAGGGTTTTAGTGTCTTTTCACATTGCTGTGCTCGGAAACTAGAAGCTAGGGTATCGCTCCTATTGCGCTCTTGGACTAATGGCAGGTCCCCTTACCATGAAGATCCTGTTATATATCATGCTATCTGAAGTCGAGTCTAAGCGCAGATTCACTTGAAATAGCAATTTCTTTCTAGAATTCCTTTTACATAGTGTGACACTACACTGCCATCTAGTAGAAAAATGGTTAGCGTCATTATTTCCCTGTACCCAAGAAGCAGCTCTTTATGAGACTTGGCTATTGTGATTCCTGCTTTTTTGTTTTCCCTACTGCTTTAAAATTTAATTGTCCTATTTTTGTGACATCCCATTTGCAAACATCAGGAACCAATTCCTTGCCCTCCTGTCTATTAGCTTCCTGATTTCAGGCTGCTGAGCCTTGCAGGTTACGTAGTTTATTTTACCTGTCCTCTGCATATGCTGTTTGTCAGCAGAAATGGGAATTGCATAATGCGCACTCTCTTTTGCTGAACAGCTCCGAGTGATCTTTCTTTCTCTTCCCCCAAAGATGCGTCTGGCCTGCAGAGTTGTAGCTGTGGGGCAGGGATTCCCTTCCTTCCCCAGAGACAGGTCTGTCTGTGCTCGAGGTTAGTCGTGCCCTCCAGCAAATGGGGATAGTCCTTGTCCTGAAGGCACCACCTTAGGCAGAAGGGAACACCAGGCTTCAAGAGCTGCTTTTTTGTCTGTAGATTTTTGGCTTTCTGTGTTTTTTGTTTGGTTGGTTGGTTTGGTTTGGTTTTTTCCTCTTGCGTTACCAAACATGCATTTCTGAGTTGAAACAGAAGTGTTTTGTGTACCGACCCAAGGGTTCAGAGTGATGGTTCCTCATCCAGCAAACCATACACATCATCATAGCTGACTTCTGAGAGGCCACTAGGACTCGTGACTTGGGATTGAAGCCAGAAGAGAGGGATGAAAATGAAGCTGTGATGACTTTGTGTTAGGTAGAGGTCTGCTCTCTCGAAGGCTTCAAACCGATGTTATATTTTTAATAACCTCATTACACAGCTTGTTTAATAGCTGTAGTTATTCTGACAAGTAATGTCTTGACAAGCAATTATTTGGACTGCAACTTCTAAATGTTTGAAAATACAGGATGAGAAGAAGTTCTTAAATGAACAATAGTCTCTTCAAGTCTTCCTGCCTGTTGTAATAACTTGTCTTTAATTTTGTTTTGTGTTCTCAATTTAGCAAGATTCAGCTGACAACTAGTTAATTAGCAGTTATTCCTAGTGACAGTAACGGACGCTAATCTAAGCACTTTCTGGACAGATAATTGCTTCTTTCAGAGCAGCAGTAGGGGTGGGATGAGGGTGTCTGAGTGGAGGATCCTTGCTGGCTCTGAGCGGGGCCACCCTCGCTGCTCCTCTGTACTGGGAATTTTGGGAGAAAGCCTGACTGTCCTGGATGGTGTGTCCTGGGTTGGTGCTGGTGGGGCGGGAAAACGGTGAGGAACAGCACAGCCCTGGTGTGCAGATCCTGAGGGAGGGGGTGTATGCAAGGCCCCTTTGGGGAACGTCATCAGGGCAGGGAGCAGGATTCAGTCAGGAACAGAGGATGATTTCCTCAAGTGAAGCTTGGCATCACAAGGGTGGGAATTCCTGCATTTACAATCAACCTGTAGTTACTGTCTTGGGGCTTCGTAGCCTTGTCTGGGAACAGCCAAATGAGCGGTCGTTGTTCCAGCAAACTTTTTAGCTTGCATCTGTATGTGATCACTTTGCACAGAGGTTTGCCTTGAGGGCTGCGGAGAGTCTACTTGTTAGGTTGCTGATGAGTTGTGCTGTTCTGTAGGGGCCTTTCTTTCGTTTAAAAGTTGTGCCTTTGTTAGTTTGGAGGATGCTCTGTCCTGGATCCCTTACAGCTTAGCACAAGGTACAGAGCATCACTGTGATGTGATCTGATGGGATCAGCCTAGAGAACATGCCCATGAAGAATCTAGTTGCTTGCAGCATTCATCCTCTAGCCTCTGTCCTTAATCCCATCACTAGTCTGCCTCTGTTTTCTTTGGGAATTGCAGGGTTGAAGGGCAGATTCCTGCACTGGAGCAATCAAAATACCCAGGATGGCTGTTGAGACATTTTTGTTGTTGTTGTTTTGGATTTAAGAGAGTGGTGTTTTCCTGTCTATGAGCATGTAGTTTCTCAAAACTTGCATTGCTCTGTAGTGATGACCTGTGCTTCTCAATATGAAGTAAGTAGCTGAATGGATCTCCCTCTCCTTCTTTGGTCCTTTCTTGCCCTGGAGGAACATGAATCTCTGGGTGTGGGGAGAGGGATTTTTTTTTCCTCCCTGGGTCCCATTGAACACCTTTTGTATGCTCCCTTTCCTGCTTCTCTGCTGTTCCACCAGTGTCGCTCACCACTGCAGCATCCAAAATCTCAGAAGATGGAAGGGGAAGGTGCAGGCACAACTGATGCTTTGAGTGCACTGGATTTCCTGTGTGGGAGGTTGGTGGAATGGGCTGATGGTGGTGGCAGAAAGGAGGGGGTTGTCTCAGCTGCTTGGCATCAGTGGTGAGAAAGGAGAGAAGTGCCTTTTCGTAGTCATAAGTGACTGACTTGGGTCACTTGATTGATTGTGGAAGCCTCAAAGCTTTTGGCACGCTGAACGGAGGCAGCATCCAAAGTAACTGTGCGTGAGACCATCACAGAACTGCGATTTCAGTCAGCTCTGGCTAATTATTATGGGAAGTGTCTACTGAACGTGTCTATAGCAATAAATCCAATGGTACTGTTGCAAGAAACAAAAGGCCTTTGAGTTAGACTGGAAAATGTAATGGGACGTGGGAGCAAATTGAGATACCTGCGTTCTTAAGTGGTGTCATAGCTTTGTACCCTTGTCAGGTGAGAGACATGGCTGTGGGTTAAGGTCAGGCTGTATTTGTTGTCTGTCCTGGCTAGCATTGAAGGAAAGAGATGCCCTTTGTTGAGAGGAGAATGAGCTTGCAGAACTGCCTCTGGAGCCAGAAAGTCTGAGATTGGAAGAAGTTTTATGCTGCTGGTACAAGCCTGTTGGACCAGGGATGGTGCCTGCTGGCTTTTGGGAGGCCTGATGCTGGCACCACGTTGTTGTGATGCAGGACAAAAGCCTCTGGCAATGCATAGGTGTTTTTGTCTTGTCCCTACATGTTAGTTAAACTCTTCCAAGTTAAGCCTTAGGAAAATCTAAAGAAAAGATGCATGAAGACATTTCCTAGCAAACTGGAAGTATTTACTGAGCGTGGCTCTGTGGGGTGAACAGGTTAATCCTCATGCTCTTGGAAATGTGGTGGGATTTGCATCTGCAAATCTTGTCTGCTCTGTGGTCCACCATAGTGTGCCCAGCTCCTTGCAAGCTGGACAGCTGGCGGAGCCAGGCGAAGAAGGCGGCTTTGCTGCGGCGTTGATGTCCGCCCTGGCATGAGCTTGGATCCTCTGGGAGCAGGCTGGGCCCTACGTGTGGGTTTTCCCAGTAAGCTGCTTCTTTGTGGAGTGGGGGCAAAAGTTGTGTAATGCTGCCAGGGAGAGAAAAATGACTTGCTGGGTTTGCTTCTTAGGGAGAGGCATACTCGACAGCTGCTACTGAAATGGCCAAGGTGATACATCACTGTGCAAGGGTATGAACTCCTTGTTTCACCTGTAGCCGTGGCGTTTGGGGAATAGTCCAAAGTATATTGACACTTAATCCCTTGTAGGCAGGAGAGATAACTGTAGAGTCCCACGGTGCCCCAAGGCTTGGGGTGGGTAACAAAGGCTTTGGCAGGAGGTAAACAATTTAAAACCTGTGGATGCTGGTGGAGCAGACACCATTTCCAAGGATGGGGTCCCGCAGTGCTGCCACTTTGGGGACGAAACCTGGCTAGGAGTGGCTCCTCAGGGAGAGAAGGGGACCAGCATGGCTAAGCTGAAGGCTCTGAGTGAGCAAACAGGGTGACCTGCTGTAACTTGGGTCCTGACCAGAGCACTGGGAGGTCACGAAATACACGACTGCAACTACCCAGGAAAAACTCTGCAACAATTATAAAGCTTTAAAAAAAGTAGCAGAGCATTTGCAGAGATGTGTGCCGCTTCGTTTCTCAGCGGGATTTCCTAATGACCCTGCTCGTTGCTGTGCGGTGGCTGCCGCCGCGGGATGAGCTGTGTGGCGAATGTTACCTCGCCACCGGAGGACGTGCATCTGGGGCAGTGGGATTTCCCCACCGGGCACCTGGTGGGACTGAAGGTGCCTCTGGTTTTGAGGAGTTGGAAGCAGTGGGCTGGCTTGCAGAGCCAAAGAGGGGCTTGAGGGGGAGGGCAGGAGATTATTTTTGTAGGTACGAGTGATCTCTTCACCTAATCCCATTGCGAGGCCTGACCTTGAAAGTCTTGGTTCTAAACTTAAGTTTCTGGGTTTTTAAGTTTGGATTATAGTACTTGTAAAGCTCTCCAAATTGATATCGCTGGTTTCGCAGATAAAGTGATGGGATTCTTGAAAGTCATCTTAAAGGGATTAAAAAAGTCATATTCCATATTAGGTCTCTTCAGTTCTCCTCTAAATCTTTAATAAAGTGCAAATTGACTTTTAGATATTTAAAAGTATCTCTTTAAAAGTATCTGTTTCCTACTGCCTTCTATTTTAAATTTGGAGAATTTTTTTGAGGGTAGAGAGAAGCCGTTAACGCTTGCAAAAATAAGTACCAGTGATTGCAGTAGAGCACGAAATGAGACACAGGCGTTATTCCTTGCACTGTTTATTCCATTTGTTATCCGCGTTGTTCCTCCCTAAAGAAGAGAGTGGGAATTTGAGCACTGTGCCATGGTGCTGTTTACTAAGATGTGATTACTTATTCTTGAAAAGGTGCCTTTCTGCTAATTTTTTGGGGGAATTTATAAATATTAAAATGAAACTATAAACGTATGCTTCAACTGTATTAAAATAGACACAGATTGTGCCTTGTGATCCCTCTTCATAAATTCATAACCTTTAATAAAGGTTATTGAAGGTGCTTAGAAGTCAGGTGTCACCAGCAGGATATGTATTTTTAGTAAAAGACAGATTTTTAAGTTTAACAAGTTGAGCATCAGTTCAGAGGCATATTAACTGAGATTAATTTGTCCCTCATTTATTTAATCTGAATTGTCAGGAATCGTGTTCTCTACTGATGTAAATGTCGGCAAAAATGACTTATTAGTAGGTTTGATTGCTTTTTAAATTTAACTAGCAGAGATACACTGGCATGCCTAAGAGAATTGGTCTGGCTTTTGTGAACAGTTCAGTGCCTAATGAATCACTTCAATGTACTTTTCTGAAGGAAAGCAGAGCAATTTAAATGTGCAGTGCATTGATTTACCCCAAATGGATTAGGCCTTTGTGTGCAATCCTCTGCATTAATTTACTTTTTCCACAACTGTAATAATAAAGGCAGCGTTTCTGTACGGCATCAGCCCAAATTAGCTCCTGTAACTTGCTAGAAAGCAAAATAATTAATATGTGGCTAAAAATGGGATGCGGGAACGGATGTTTCGGAGACGATGCGGGTCTTGGGCAGTGCCACCAGGTTCTGGGTGGCTCTGGGAGCTGCGCCAAGGGCAGGACTGGGGGGCTGGAGCCCTCCGTGGCCGGGCTCTTGCGGAGCTGTCTGCGTGCCCTGTCTGCCCCTGCAAGCACTGACTGAGTGTGAGGAGGAGAGAATTGCGTCTAAGTACTGATGGTTCCTTGACTTTATTAAGGGGGGAAAAAAAAAGGCATTTGTAATTTGGTCAACTTTAAGAGATTTTTTTAAACTGTTTTTTAAAATGACTGAGGAAACAGTACAAAAATCTGTAATTCAAGCATATTTTAATGCTGTAGTAACTTTTCAGTCCTCTCTTCCCCTCCTTGCTGAGCAGCCGGGCCAGGACCAAAACTGGGTAATTCCGTATTTAACCAGTTCGCTGCAGAAATGGCGCCGGGGCTTTGTTCCACTCGGCAGGGATTACCATGGCCGAGCAGCCCTCATGACTCTCGGCCTTTTTTGGAATTACCCTTGTAGGCTTCTTACACACTTGTGAGGATTAATTTCCTCTCCCCTTCTCCATCGGCTAATTCCCACTGCGGGCAACTGCCTGCCCAGATGCAAACCCACAGGGGAGCAAAGCGGTGGAGCATCCCCAGCCGCTGCCTGCCTTCCCTGGCAGCCCAGTTCCCTGCTCCCAGTTTGGGGCTGGGATACTCGCCTGAGCAGCGCCTGTGAGGCTTTGCAGCATCTTGGATGGAAGCCAAGCTGACCAGGACAGCAGTGGTGGGATGGTGTTTTAGCATGGGCGGATGAAGGCAGTGTGGTGACCAGGGTGGGGAGGCAGCGCCGCTCCTGCCTTCCTCCTCCTCTTCCTTGGCAGCTGGCACCGGAGAGCGAGCGTGGATTATTGTTTGTGATTGATTTGCTGATGCTGGCAATTGTACAGCGTGTTCTGGGACTAATAGGGTAGCACCGAATTATTCAGGCGTTATCGAAATGAATCACATTTGTGATGAGTAATAAGTAGCAGACTTTGGTATTTATGAATAATTAACACAGTAAAGTTTTTCTTAAGCAGACATGAAGAAATGATTTAATTTCTACTGTGAACACTCTGTAAAATTAATGAAAGATAATTGCATTTGCTAATGTGAGACTAAGAAGCCAAAGCAATCTATTTTTTTGTGTTTTAAGTTCATATTGCTGATGTAAATAGTGAATGTATTATTCTTTCAATGTTTTCATCGGGTGGGACCTGCATTTAGCATCCATCGGGGTGGTTTTTGTTGAAATAAAAATCCTTAACTCATTTCCATCCACTCGCAGATCTCTGTGTAGCGGGTATCTCTGCGGGTAGCGCATATGTATGTATAATAGATAATGTTTTTGAATGAGTGGCAATTAGGACCAGCTTTTTTCCTTCTTCTCTCACTCTAGCCTTCTTCCTCAGCAGTTCATGCTTTTAAAGACAGAATCCATTTAAGATGTTGCTTCTATGCAGCTTTGAGTGAAAACCCCATTTATTTAGTCTTGGAAAAAATCATTAGTCTTTAGAGACCTATAAGTCATAAGATCCATTAGGGCTGAGACTCAAATCATGTTACTTCTTGGTTCTCAGCTGCTTATCCAACTCTGAAGGAGCCGAACTTCTGATGTGATATAACTAAATATATGCAGCTATGAGGGAGATAATCTTGCAGCATTAAATGATTTTACACATCTCCATAAAAGCATGAAGACGACTATGCCTTTCATGATATCCTTGTAGCAAACGCTCCTAATTTCCCATAATCAAAAGGACTGTGAAGTTTTTATGCTCTTAGAGGTCCCAGTAGCTGGAAGATCAATTCTTCCTTTACTCCATTTTGTGTTGGGTAAATTAAAACATCGCAAGGCTCCCAGCGGTGGGAATCTTGCTGTTTTAGCTGTGGGATCCTTCAGCAAATGACCAAATCAAGTGAGTAAAGCACTCTCTGTGACTGAATTATTTTTTCCAAGCTTGCTTCTGTTCACAGTAAAGCAACTGTTTTAACCCCCCTATTAAGAAAAAACAATGTTTCCTTGGGCAAAGCCACAGAAGCTGCTATTGAGAGTTGCTTTTCCAGGGTAACTTGAGGGGAGAGCATTTCCTTTTGCCTGTGGGAAAGCAATTCCCTGGAGCAATCCCAAGGCAATCTGAGGTTAGGCAGTTTGGTTTGGTTGTTTTTTTTTTTTTCCTTGTGAGTTCAGAGAAAGTTCTTGGGAATGTGCTTGTGTCCTGCTTGAGTAAAACCTCCCAGGTACTAACTTTGTCCCTTTTCTTGGCAGCAGCTAGCTCATCTTGATAGGGAAGATGCTACGGGAGTCATCCTCCCATGGTACTCCTTGTTCATGGAGGACTCAGGGGGGTTGGATGTGGGTGGAGGCATCTGTCCGTGTGATGCTCCCAGAAGAGCGATGGCATCGTTCCTCCCGGAGCTGATGTCACCAACTGTAGATGGGGAGGAAGATGGCTGCGTGGCTTCTGCCTTTCATAAAGCTGTTTTTCTGTGGGGGTGTTGGATCTAGTCAGCACGGTGGTAGCATAGAGAAGACAAACGCGCTTAAGGAAATGTCAGACACAACAGGATGTGTCTCTGTGATGACAGCTGAGTGACTTGCAAAAACATAAACGGCATAAATTAGGCTTTAACTCCTTTAATTCTTGTGTGCTGCAAGTCATTCACTGCTAAGAGAGAAAGCTTTTGTGTTGGCATGGTCTCCTCATTACCTCTTTTCCTAACTGTGCATCTTTAGCTGAAACTTCAATAGGTTTGTTTGGGATTTTGGTGATTTTCAATAACTTTAGGTCAATAAAATATGGAGTGCAGTTTTGGCTTTCAAATAAAGCTGACTTGAAGGTCAGTGTTCCTGCGGCAGGCTGTACTGGGGCCCGTCTTCTTGGCTCTGGTCTGTGTGGAAGAAAAGTGGTGGTTAAACATGCGGGTGGGATTTGAGAGGCCAGGACTTTCCACCTGGGGTGAGTCCTGTCTCCATCACCATGGCTGTCCTCTTCCTCTTGGCCTTTGCCTTGTCTGTATAATTCATCTCTTGGCATCTTTCCGTGTGTATGTAGCATAAAGGATGTTGTTTGATTTCCTGGCCTGGCTGCATATAGTTACTCTGCTGCCTATACACGACTAATCTTAGGAGGAGGCACTGGAAATATTTTTAAGTGTTTAGGCTGAATTCAGGGAAGCTGTAGTTTTTAAATATAAACCCAATGTACTGTACTGCCAGCTGACTCCAGCATGCCATGTACTCTGCCCCGTGCTGGTGTCCTGTGGGGGCTGCGGTGTTTGTTCCCTTCCTGGGAAGGGAAGAGGAGAGCTCCCTGACTGTGGAGCTGCTGATGTGTGGTCACACTGCTCAGTGCTTTCACACCAGAGCTCTTGCATGGTCTAATTGTCGCCTCCTTTCATAGATGAAGCAGTCTCTGACTTAACTCTTTGGAAGGAACAACCTGAAGATCAGAAGCCTGGTACAGTTGTCCTGAAGTATTGTCTAAACACGCCCTAAAGATATCTCTGTGATCCCCATGCTCTGGCTTACAAAAACGTGTAGTGAGAAGAGCTAGGACCTGCTCTCCTAAGGAGGAGATGCTGGGTGTCTAACACCAGCTGTCCTGATCAAAGTCAGTAGGAGTGTAACATTGCTGCTCTGCTTTAAGCTTTTGCTTTGTCTGGTTGCAGTGGGTGACTGAAGTGCATCTGCTCAGAGTGAAGAGGACTAGACCATCAGAAGGCAGGGGTAGCAGAGAGCTAAGAGAAAATGTAGTTTGCAAAACTATCCTATATGGCCGTTTAAACTAGTCCTGCTTCTGGAACAGGTCAGACAGACCCCAGGTGAGCCCACATTCTTGAATACAATGGATGCATTTTGCAAATTAGAGTCATAAATGCCTTTTTTTCATGCTATTTCCAGAGCACAGGCAGAGAAAACAAATGAAAAGTATAGTTGCACCTGCTTCTCCTGAGAAGCTACTGGCTCACTTTCCATGCTGCTGTTGTGAGTTGGATGTCAGCAGTGTTCTGGGTTGGAATATGAGCACTCCCAGAATTTTTATGGATAGATGCAAGTTCCTTGCTGAGTTAGATTTACGGGGTAGTGCTGAGGTTCAGCTGATAATACCTGCTGGAGTCTGGAGGTCACAGTTTGGTACCAGTGATGCAGAACAGCTGAAGATGTGTTTTGACTGGGGAGTAGTTCTGCAAGCTGTCTTATCACCCCGTGTTTTGCAGCATATTCAACATACTACCACATGCAAGAAGAAACTGCAATTTTGTTAGAAACAGTCAGCAGAAAATGTCGCAGGGGAAATGCGTGAGTACTGCCCTATGAATTACTGAGCTCCTTTGTTGCCTGGAAGGACAAAAGTGTGCAAGTAATTATCCTTATTTGCAAGCATGTCTGAGTGTGTTGGACCTGAGGTTTGGTGCAATACAGCCTTTGGAAAAATCTGCCCTAAATCTTCTTTAATTTATTTGTTGGGACATTTAACTGAAGACACATAACTGTGAACAGTGCTGATGTTCCTGGAGAAGAGATTGGAAGGAGGTTGTGCATCACTAGGTTTAAGATGCACACAAACTATATCTTGTCAAGCCAGAACTCTGTTGTGTGAACAGAAGTACTCAAATATATTGCTTAAGCATAGACTTAAAGTGTTTAACTGAATTGCTAAGTGCTTTGCAGAATAGGGGTCGGTCTAATGGCGTAAGCACCTTTTGTTGCCCTGAAGTGGTGAAGTTTCTGGCTCAGCAGAGTTTGGATTTCATGTGTCCTTGCTCTTGTTTGGGATGCCAGCTTTCCCTGCTGTAATTCTCCTTTTCCTACAACTTGGAACTGGTCAGTGCTGCAATTGCATGCACATCAAGATGAGCAGAGGGCGTAGGGTCTAGAGACTTGCTGAGACAAGTGAAAGTTGAGATTCCCTGTTAACAGGACCCAAAGACCTAGAGAGCAGCTTGGGTAAGTTGATGCATCCATGTGACGATGTCTGTCCTGGCTGGTATATCGGGTTTTGGTTGGGGCCCTGGAGAACCAAAAGCAGCAGCTGTTTTGGGCTCTGTGAGAAAAGGCTGTAGGAATAGATACCTTCTCCTGGACAGGTTTGGTTTGAGAGTGTAGGGAGAAAAGGAGAGTTTTAGACCTCTTTTCCACCAGCATCTGGGAGAGCATACCCAGAAGGCCAGCTCCATCTGACCTGAATCCGGACCTCCCGTCAGCCAATCCTTTTTATAAAATTGGTCAGTGTATCAGGCAGCACAGAGGAAAAAAACACAGAAAGGACTTAAGAATAGCTGAGCTCATGGTGAGATAAAAATTTCTCAGAGCCGGGATTATGGAAGGATCTGGTTATTTGTAAAATATATAAGCAGATTCTCTGCCTCAGCTCCGGTGGCTCAGCAGTCGTGCTGGAGGATTTGATGGTGTGCTCAGCCCCTCCTGCTGCTCTCCCAGGTACAGCTGAGGTCTGGAAATTGAGGCTTAAGGCTGGCGACAACTTGTGTATTAAATGTCGCAAATTAACTGTACTTTGCGAACCGCAAATACAGGCTTTTTAAAGAAATCTAAGGCTCTCTTGTATCTTGTATAAAGGGTTGTTTTCACTTTTCCCGTCATGTTATGCTATTTTCCTGGAATTAGCAGAACAATTTAGCTTCTGCTTTTCTTTGTGCATCACCTGAAGTCATGAAGGTGAATTGCTTCCTGCAATAAGCCTGTGTATTCACAGAAGAGTTATGGGTATGAAATACATTATCATGCATTATTTTTTCCCTTACAGTACAAGTATTATCTTCCGTAATGGTCTATGAAGATAAGTGAAATTCTGGACTCTCTACTCCCGTGATTAAAAGATCTTTTTAAGGATTTTTATATGTCTCACAGAACATATTGAAATCTCAGTACTTGTACCTGTCGCTTATAATGAAGGGGAGGTTGGTTAAACCTGAGATCTGGCATCTCGTGATGATGGATAGTCAAGCCGAAATGTGATCATTGAGAGAACCTAGAACACTGTGTGAAGCACGTTGCTCTGTTCTGGCAGCAGACAGTACCAAACTGCCTTCCTGTGACTTTCACCTCATCGTACTCAGCTTGCCTAAAACCTGTTTCCTTACTGCGGACGGCTTTGGGGTGGAAATCTCATCTCCTCCCTCCAAACACAGGGCATTTGCACACAGAACACATAAGCAATTGCAGATGGCTTGCCTGTCATCTTTTACAGAGAAGCTAATCGTTTTGATTACGGCAGAGGACTGACTTAATTTTCTATGGAAAGGGAAAGCAGTCATCTGGGATGTGATATAAAGGCAGAAATTGCAGTTCTGGGCTGCCAGATGTCATTGCCATTTTGTATTTGTGGGAGTTTGTGTTGGGCTCTGTTACAGGACCTGGGAGACGCACTTTCTTTCGGAAGTGGGTTATGATAGGATTTATAAAAGCTGAAGAGCATGTAGTGTCCCAAGGGTGTGAGCCGTGCTAGTGTAAGTGGTACTAAAATCTGCAGTGTGCTAGCCGGTGGGAGTCAGTTTGGGATGTTTGGGGAAGGGGGAGCAGAATGCAGGCTTTTTGGCTCATGTGGGCAACATCCTTTTATTCCACAAGCTGTTTTTCATCTTTGCTTGAGCAGCTGAGATGAAACATCCCTTTCTGATAAGAACAAAAGCAAAAACCTTCACTTTAATGCAGGTGCCAGGGCTGGGATCTGCTGCAGTCACTTATTGCATCGCTTGGCTTTGATCCTTGGTTGTGGTGTAGGAATGCAAGTACAACTCGGGAAGGCATGGTGGTGAAGTTGTTTTAAGCCCCTGGTCTAGACTGACGCCGGTATCCCTGGCCCAGAGTAAGTTAAGATTACTTCAGGCTGCAAATGCCACTGAACTTTTTGGAGTCACCTACAGTAGTCGCACTCCTTGGTGCACACAGCCCTTGCTGCATGCTTTCCTTCCTGGTGTGTCCTGCAGGCAGGGAGATGGGAGGAAAAATTACTGGGAGGAATGTCAAAAGGCTGGCTGTTCCCTTCCCTGTTTAAAGACTGGGATTCTCTTACTGGTTTTTATTTTTTACAACTTTTTTGTTAAACAAGAGCAGCCTTTTTGCAAGCTCCACTGCTTCTTGGGCTGGGCGCAGGGTGAGTGTCTGCCTAGCAGAGATATTGTGGTAAAATTTATTGTTGCTGTACTTGAACATTAACCTGAGGGATTTTTTTTCCTTCTCTCTTTAAACAAGCTTTTTTTTTTTTTTTTTTTCCCCCCCCCCCACTAATGGAAAATTTCAGCTTGTCCTCCACTTAACCACAGGTCAGGCTTTTCCAGGAAAACAAAATGAATCGGTAACGCTTCCCTGTTTTGCTTCTTGTGTGCTTTAGCTAATTGCATTATTTTTATCGTGGGTTTTTATTGGATAAAGGCCGCCTTCTGTCCCCAGAAGCATTGTTTTCTAGACACGAGAGGACAGCCAGGATCTCTAAGGGATCCTCTCCCTCTGGGACTATGTTACCTCTAGACCTTCAGGGTTTAGAAATCCTGGATTTAGGAAGAGGATGAAGCTGAACAAGGGCAAACAGACACTTCTTAACAGCACAGTGGTTTTGATTCAAATGGTATGCAGGGATGGGCATCCAGACGCACAAGGGCAACTCTGAGGTTTCCATTTGGCGGCAGGGAGAGGCAGCTTCCATCCGCAGCTGCCAGGCAGCCTCTTGGTGCTGCTTGGTTCACTTGCTACTACTACTCACTCCTCCTAGCGGCTCCCAGCACTGTCCTAGAGGTTTGTTCTTCATTATTTCACCTTTCACATAGACTTGATGTTCTCTAAGTTGATGTCTTGAAGCGTGGATTTAAAAATCAAATAGCAAATGACTGCACTGTAATGGATGTTATTGCACTAGACATTATATTGTAGAAGTCACTGTGGTTAAGTGGAGTATCTCTGGAATCTTGTTTTATCAGGACATTTATGTTCCCCTCTAATTTTTGTGGAGAGTCGTTTAGATGTTTTCCAGATTAGAGCATAATGGAACTGCTAGCTATAAATGTTCAGAGGAATCCATTACACATGGTGATTTAGTGGTTAGTCACAATTACTTTGGAGCTACAGTGTCACATTTAACACCAACCTTCAAAACCACACATTGTGAAATCTGGTCATCCTTCCTGTGAGATGCTCCTCTAGCTTCTCAGAGAAGAAAAAGACGTTTTGTACAGCAAGATATAGAAGCGATTTGGAGGGGACAGGCTGATGCTGGAGGAGCAACTCAGTATAAGAAGCAAACCGGCAGGCAGTTTTCCCCTGTGGAGTTTTAGCCTTTTTCTTTCCACTTAATTAAAATCCAGAAGATTGGTGGTCGCAGTGAGTTGGTGTGTTTGTTTCCTTTCCCACTGGAGGAGCAGATGGAGACAGAAACTACTAGAGCTGGAGCAGAGCAGCCTCATGTGCTGCAAGCCCAGGTCTCCTTCCTGCAGCAGCGCACGGTGCAGGGTTCCAGCTCCTGCCGTGGGACGGCCACCTGCTCCTGGGCAGCAAAGAGCTGGTCCTCTCGAGACCTAGACTGGTGTTTTTGTTAATGGTAGTGGAGACGTTCCTGCAGGTTCATCAAAGAAGGTGCTGTAGGCTCTAGAGCTATAGCTAGTAAGGAGAGCAACTTTTGCCTAACAGAAGTATCAACAGACATTTTCACTTATATATAGACACCTGCTTTAGCCACAGCTTGTGAGCAGAAGCTGTTGCCTCTGTTTAGTTTTCGAAATACCATGTTTTCCCCGAGGTAACTACCTGCTTGTGCAGTTGACTATCCATTGCCCTGTCCGACCAACAAGGGTTGGAGTGTCTTGAGCTGCACCTCCTCCGACCTCCTGGGGTGGGAATTATTGATCTGAATTGAGTGACCTGCTTCTCTGTTTTTTGTTTGAGTGGAGCTTTTATGACCTGCAGGACTGTGTGTTTCTTTGCTCTCAGCTTGTGAGTTGAAAGCGAGTTCATACGAAGGCTGTTGTAGCACTCTGCATCACAGGTTTTAAGCTCAGGGTGGAGGCTGTCAAAACGAAATGTGTAAACCTGAGATCTAGAGGATGCGCAAGTAAATCCCATTAAATTTGTGAGTCTCAGAACAAATTTTGGATTAAAGGACAAGCTCATGCAGTTGGGCATCCCAAAGCTCCACAGCTGTCTTTGTTGTCTGGGCATATTTGTTTCTGCAGGGGTTGGTGCTAGAGATGCCCGCAGGATACCTGAAAGTGCTTCACTGCCAATATTTTAATGGCAATGATTTAATAGCACATTTTAAAAAGAGCGTTATTTGGGATTGCCAAGAGTCGTCCTTGGTTTGAGGTTGCTTTACAGGAGAAATTGAAATTCTAGGTTTCTGCACTCTTGAAAGGGTCAGTGCCCTGATCGATAGTTGAGTTTACTAGTAAAGCTTTCTGAAATGTCTAGGAATTCTTAGCTAATTCAAGTCAGACTCCCCTTCCTTCTTACCAGCTGCCCAGAAATTTGAACAGTTTAAAACCTACCTAACAGACAGATCATCTAACCCTTTTGTTCCCTTTGGTTTAGCATGTTTCTTTTATTCATGAGCACAAGGTAAGCTTTTAGAGGAGGTACCAATTAGAGGACTCCGATTTGTGTTGAAATTAGCGCTTTCCGGGAGCTGCAGCATAGCGGCAAGGCTCTGGGAGTCTGAACTGCCTGGGGAAGGAGTTTGTGCTTGCTGTTGTGCCTTCAGCAGCTCACTCTCGGCTTGCTCCTGGAGTCATCTGAAGGGCATTGAAAATGTCGAAGCTGACGCTGTGACTTGGGGTGTGCTCGTGCTGCCAGGTTTGATCTCCAGTGCCGCCCGATCTGACTGCTGCGTATCCGAAGTGCACCCATCCCCATCGCGTGTGCCGTGGGCTTTGTGAGGGGATGCTTTCATGGGCCGACTCTCCTGTTTGTGACAACGGTGCTCATCCCGCTGATTGAATGAAGAGCCCCGTTCCCCAGAGGGGCGGCCTCCCTGTAAAGGAGATAATTCATGCTCTACACCAGCTCTGTCTTGTATTGGTTGAAGAACAGGATCTGGTTAGCTTTAATGATAAGAGCTGGGTTTTGCAGTGTCAGCTGACTTCCACGCAGTTAATGCTGGGACCACAAAACTCATTAGAGTTGTATCATGGGATGAAAGGTTAAAAGCCAGTGTGATACCTACAAAGTGCTCCAGCCTTACAAAGAAATGTCACTGCATCCTCCTTAAACACTCGTAATTAGTGATTCTGGGTTTGCTCTGGCTCTTACAGCAGTCTGCTGGGAGGACAAGCTTGTGAACAGCGCTCGGCTGCCTGGCTAGGGCTGTTAAACAGGCGCGCAGTTTCTGACATTCTTCGGTTTCAGAACTGGGTTTCCACATCTTGCTTTAACTGATATCATTAGCAATTTGCTGGGCTTCATTTTGGTGATGCGAGAGCATTTTGTGACCTCTGAAGCATTCTGTCAGCCCCGTTACAGTGCTGCATCACAGTACATAAACCAGAACTTACATTAGTGCTTTCTAAGGGTTTTTTTTTAAACTTTTTTCTTTTAAACTAATTCTTCTTGGCAACTCAACTGAGCATATGTATCATTGCTAATATTTTCTTAAAATCAAATCTGGTACCTGCATTTTTTTTTTTTACTGTTGCTTTTAAAGGACTTTTTTTTCCCTAGTAGACTGTGTTCTTCCTGCTCTCCTGACTTTTTTCCTGTTTAATTACTTTAGTATTGCATTGTGATCTGCTTTCACTTTTTAATTGGTGTCCATGGTGGGAGACAGGGAATTTCACTGTGGAATTAAAGGCAGAGATTTGGACCACTGTGTTTTCATTGAATGAGGAAAGTACTTGGTACTTCTCTTTAAACTGTACCTACTGTAACAACCAATGGGGTCTGCTTAAGTGAAGCCTATCAGATATATAACAGACACTTAAACTCTCTATTTAGAGTGATCAATGAGGACATTTATGGCAACTACTCAAGCCTTTGCGCCACGGCACAGCCAAGGAGGTGTGAGCTGCTGTGGGTGGTAGGGCTGTGGTCAGAGGAACCTTTGCTCTTCTGGCTGCCGAATGGGTGGGTGAGAAGGGTAATGCCTTGGCTGTGCCCTCTTCTCTGCCCATGGGCTTTGCATGGCAAGCTGGTCAACCTGACATTAGCAGTGCAGCAAAATGAGCATAATCAAGGTGATTTCAAGGTCAGAAGTTTCTCCTTCCCAATGGGCTGGGATGCCCCTGCTGCCCTTATATTCTCTATGTGTGAATGCTTAGATGCAGCTTTCATGCATTTTCTGTGCAGAGGGAGCGGGTTCAGTGTGAAGCTACACCTGAAATGGGGCAGCATTGCTGCTCATACTTCTGCCAACTTCTCGCCCTGCGTTCTGTTTAAACCAGCCAGCCCATTTTGTGAGCAGATGAACTCTTCAGCTCTGGTGAGTTAGTATATAAATAGCTTTTGATATAGGAGTTCAGCCTGTATAAATGCTGTAATGTCTTGTCTGTGATGGTTCCTGCACTTAATATTTTAGGGTTCTTAGGGTATGGCACAGACTACTATTGATTGCTTCTTATAGGTGCCAGTAGTGAGCATAAAACAGGAAAGTACAGCTTGTATTATGTGCACTTATAAATAACTCAGAGCATCCAAGGAACCTCAGAGGGTGCAGTTTGGGCCCCATGGTGTGGGGCCCTGAGCTCAAGTCATCTTGACACCTGGACCAGGGAGTTGAGAGCCAAAACCTCTAGTCCTGCCCTCAGCAAGCACCACCACCACGCACCTGGAGCTCGCTGCCTGGGTAAGGAGGCGTGAAGGAACAGCAAAGCAAGTTGCACTTTTGCATAATAGCTATGACTCTCATCCTGCCACCCGCCCAGGCATTGTCACTTTGAGGTCACATTGATGCAAATATGCTGTGCTGGATGCGGGAGAGAATGCATCTTTTCTGCCACTTTACCCTTTTGAAATGCATGCCGCACCGTCCTGGAATTCAACTTAATCAGAGGCAGGAAGGTTTGTACCAAGATTGGCTGATGTGTTTATTTTACCCAGGATTAATTTATAAACTCTATCTCTACCTGGAGAAGTTTGATTAGCATTATAAATTCAACGTGTGGTGGATACTGAAGGCACTTGTTCTTAAAAAAAAAAAAAGGCAAACAAACAACAGCTGGGAAGTTGGAGGGAGAATTCAGGTTTAACTTGCAAGGCTGCCTGTGGTCCTGGGTGAGCTGAAGTTGATAAGGTCATGTTCCCTGAAAAAATGCAGTCCATTTGGGATTTAATTTTTTACAGATATCCAAAACATGCTTAACACAGCATCTGGACGTGTCGTAATGGTTTAGAGGTGGCAACAATAACAGCGCTTGGTTTTTTTAAAAAAGCATAAAGTTAGTTGCTAAACTACAAGATATTTCATTCCCTAATATGACCCATGGAAATAAAAATGGAAATTCCAATGAGCAGCTGTGATTGTGGTTTGTCATATCTGTGATGTACAAGATTTCCAGCAAACATTAGGACCTGGCTGATGAAACAGTGCCCATGTGAACGCACATCTGTCCTGCAAGCCAGATGTGTGTCTAAGCCTTGACCAAGGTCCTTGTGGCCGTCCTGCAAACACTAGCAGAGCTGCTGCTTGCAGAATTTACTTCTATGAAGTTCGGAGCACTGATATTTTTCCTCCAAGGGCAGATGCACAGCTTAGAGGACAAAGGGAGGTCTTTTCCTGAAGAGTGGTTTCCAATATTGATAAAGTTCATTATTGAAATTGACTGTAACTGCAGGCCTGGTTTAGAGCAAGGGATATTTTTATAGAATGAGGAGGTTTGTTCGGTTTTTTCCTGTGTTACTCCTGGAGGAGTATTGCTTGTTTCAACTGCCTCTGACATTTTGGAGTCACTGAGGAAGGTACTGGTCTGATTTTATTGTTTGTCTGCTTTCCCAGCTGTTCCCCACTAGGTCCTAAATGGGTCTTGTAACCTAAATGGATGCAGCTCATGGATGAAAGAAAGCAGCTAGAGCGAGAGAGGAAGAAGTGAGGAAATATTTCATGATGCAGTTGATGTGAATGATTTTGCTGATTGGTGAGGTGGCGGGTGGCCATCTCCTTGCTCTCCTGATCCTTTCAGGTTGACTTTAGCTTTGTTCTTGGTAGGTTTCTCCTACAGCCTGTCGCAGAGTCGTTGGAGGAGTGTTTATGGAGAGGGAAGACCTTCACCACAAACTGATTCACAGAATGTTACTCCTTTATCTCAGACCTTGCCTTTCTTGTACCAGGTTGCTAAAGCCACTCTTGCGTCATCTGTCCTTATCCCGGAGCAAACGTTAATGGACCCAGCGTCTCTGTACTGCTGACGCAGGCAGAGGGTCCTTGAAAGCAGGCAGTGACAATGCAGTGTTGGCATTTTCCTCTAGGTCTGCTAATTAATTAAGGTCACATGTTCCAGCTATTAGTTTGGCCATTGCTTTTCTCCATTAAGCAGGCAGTGAAATGCCAGGGAAGGGGGAGAGGTGTTCTCCCCTCCACAGAGCACCACCGTGACACCCGGGCGGTGATTGCAGGGTGTTGTTGAGCCGTGGGTAGGCCAGCCTGTTGATGGAGCAGTATCGTTTGCTACTCCAAATAGAAGAACTTGTTTTATGTGGTGGTAAATTATGAGAAATGCTGTATGCTGAAGTGTTTGCCTGATCTTTCTAAGAGTCTGCTACGGTGAAGGCTTGCTAAAGAGTGAGGTGTTACTAGCTAAACTTGCTAGGTGTGTGCTGGAGATGCTGAGAAACAGGCTTTGGTGTTTTTAAATAAGCAATCGTTGCCCTGCTTTTTTAAAAAGTGCAGAATACTTTACATCAAGACTTATTGTAGAAATCTGGAGGACATTCCAGTGCAGAGTACGCCACCTCTGCAATTGTCTAGACAGGTTACCCATGTCCCTGTTGAGCAATCTCATTATTTATTTATAGTTATTTGTGATGATAAATGTGATTGCCTGCAGTAAGACACTGACTCCACTGAGTCATATTTCAGATTGCACAGCTGTGTTGGTTGAGTTTTCAGAATAAATAAAATGTTTGCAGCTGCATGTGGAGCAGCCTCTTTCACTCGTGGAGGGCTCCAATAGGTGCTGTTCCTGGGAGAGGCGCAAGTGGAGGAGAGACTCAACTTTTGCGAGGAGGAGGAGGCGTCCTTCAAGCTCGCATGCTGCCTTACCTTGGATGATGTCCTTGTAGGGTGGAGGAGCCTGTTGGAGCTTGCTGTCATTGCTGACTTGGGCAGGACTATGACAGTACGCTGCGAGCCAGGGTTTGAACACTGTGAATGGTTTGAAAACACCCAGTTTGTACACAGAAATGCAGTTTTTATGGATTTGCTGTATTAACACAGAAATCATGTTCTCTGTTCCACCCACTGATTTTGGTAGAGTTTCTTAAGATTTGCCTCAGTCAGTGGCTACGATTAAAATTTGGTGTGTGGTTTCTGGTTTGATTTGTGGGTTTTTTATCCTTGTAGTTTTCTTGTGTGGAAGGAGATTGCCGACCTCCTGACAGCTCTGGTTTACTGGGAGAAATGAGAAGCTTGCAGGTATCCAACTTCTATCCAAAGCAAATGGCTTCCTTTTTGACCAGTAACCCAGAATCTGGGGTCCTCTGAGCTGTTTGGCCAAGGAGGGGAGATTGACAGTAAAGCTAGAGATATCTGTGTCCTTTCCTCAACACAGGAGAGAATTGCCCAGGAGGAACAGTTTCCTCGCTCACCCTGTCTAATTAGTGTTCGACCTAGAAATGGTCCTTACTTTTTCTCCCCTTGGAGTCTCAGGTCTGCTTCTTCTGGGGCTGCTCTTGCTGCCATCCTGGTGGTTAAGCCTTTCAGAAGCTTTCCAAAGCTCCGTTGTGCAGATTGCACGGAATTTTGGACGTGTGCTATTTGCGTGTGCCTGTGCCCTGGGTGCGTTGTGATTGCTTCAGCTTCTTGGCTCTGTGGACGTATAAGCTCCTTTATCCTAAATGAGGTGGAGCCATCACACCCATCTGTGGTGAGGTAGGGCCCAAGCCTTATGCAGAAGACACCCTTGTAGGCTGCCAAGGAATGATGGAAAGCGTATCCAGTGTTAAATTTTATATATATTCAGTGGTAGGATTATGTATAGTAGGGCTGTTCTGGTTAGGTTGATCTGATGGCAACGTATGGTCAGAATGGTTGAGCTTGGCTAGACAGATGTTTTTCCTATAGAACTTAATGTTCTTTCACACTTTGGTAAAATTAAGTGCGGCGTTTTATGAAATTACTAGAGGGAGTTGAAGTTGGTTGTTGCCTGTAGCATTTGATAAAATACACGAAAGCCAGAAGGAATGACTGATTCACTTCTTGACTGACAGCTGTGGTGGAAAAATGAAGTGTAGCTGGATTCGTGATTTGAAAATCTGTTCATCAGCACTGGAACTTGTCAAAACATAATTTCATCTTGTTAATTTTAGTGAGTTATTGACTCAAAAGTAAATCATAAAGGTTTTGTAGAAGGAGAGCAAAACGGTGTTTTACAGTGACTGCTTTTTTTAAACTTGATTTTTTTTTTTTAAAGGAAGATTTTTTTAAAGGAAAATTTCATAAAACTTCCTGCTGTTATAAAGTTAACTTGCTCTTGGTCCAATAACGCCTGCCTGATTGCAAAATTTGAGGTTTAATCATGCACCATCAAATTCTATTTTCAAATTCAGAGTTAAAACAGTTTTTCAGGCTTAAGTTAACCTGCTCACTTCCATTTCAGTGCACATAGCCGCAGATAATTGTCGTGCATGCTGTATTTCTCTCATTAACATTAGTAGGTTAGCATTACAGCTTCAGCCAGACCACAAATAATGAAGGGCTACTTCAAGTATGGCTTTAAAATAAAAAAAGGAGAAAGAAAAAAAAAAGGGGGGGGGGGGGAGCGGGGCAGAGAGAAAGAAAAGAATTTCCAAGGAGTTGTATGCAGCTGGGTAATGCGTGTCTTGCAGCAGAGACCAGGTAAATGACTTAATGAGTCCAGATCAGCTGATAGTCAAACATAAAGCTTGTTCAAGCTTGTTAGCTAATCTCATCCGTCAAACTAACTGCCTATTCTTCATGGATGTTAACCCAGTTATACTAACGTTTTAAGTTAAAAAACCTACAAAAGTGTAAAAGTTACATTTGAAAAGGGAATAATAAATGAGCCTTTTTTGCTGTAATTAAGCAGACTGTTGATTAAGCAGACCCATGGTCTGAATTGGGGCTGCTGTTCACGGTGTACAACTGCTTGTGTTCAATCACCACTGTTGAATGTGGTTGACCAGCCGCATCCTAAGCCAGCTGCTGGAATGGGGACTTCCAGATTTCCATGCCAGTGTGTGCATGCAGCAGATGGACTTCTGAGAGAGCGGAAGAAATGGACTGGCTGTGGGAAGGATGTACGTGGAGGGAAGGAGTGCTTTGAAGCCCTCTTGTGTATCATCATTGATGTCTAGTAATATATTCAAGTAGTGCAGCGGTTTAGGTCTGCAAATTACTCTGGGATCCCTGGATGGAAAAGACTCTATTGCTATGAATTGCTCATAAGTAGCTTTGCTGGTGCCCTAATGAAATAGCAAAACTCGAGTGGTTTGGGCTGTTGTGCATCACAGGGTGTGTTGTGTCCTTCCTTCCTCCCGCTGTCTCCGCAGTGGAAAAGGCACAGAGCTCCAGTTTTGTAAAGAGTAGTGGGATGTGGAACAAGTAGTGCTTATCTTCAAAACTGGCTTGTCTGGCGGGGTCCCTCTGCAATGCATACTTTTTTCAAGTGGTCTTAGCTTTTTTTTTACTGTTAAAAAACAGTGCTCTCTTGGGATCCAGCTGATCTTCTGTTGCTTTTGAAAGTGTACACCATGGAGGTGCTCCAGGATGTGTGATGGTCACACCTCCAAGGAGATGTTAGTTGGCGTAGGAGGGCACAGGGCAACCATGTCTGTTGGCACCATCAGCGAAAACCTGAAGTAGTTGGAGACTGAAGGTTCTCGTAGACACCTCAAAGCACCCTTAAAAGTGTTTTTGCATAAGGAGGGGAGCTGTTTTCTGGATGCTTTCTGGAGGGGTTTGCTATGGGAGAAAGTCCAGAGGTTGATTGATTTGCTTCTCTTATGAATGGTGTGAGCAGCGTGGAGGAGCAACTCAACTTTTCCTGTCAGGATTGGGAGGTGGAGGTCAGGAAAAGATGGAAAGGGCCCTGAATCTGAAGCCAAACAGCTGGTTTGATAGAGAAGCAGGGATGAGGAATATGTGGATGGATGTGCTGGCTAGAAGAAGGACCTTTCTCCTCAGCTTTCTGAGCGAATATCAGCAGGGCAAGATGCCTTTGTCAAGGTTGAGGAATGTCCTGTGATTGAGTTGTGAGTTGAACAGTCCCTGGGTAGGAGCTGCTGAGTGTGGCTGGGTAGGAAGGACTGTTCTTCAACTCTTATGGAGGAAGAATCAGCAAACCTTAGATACAGCCTTAGCTGTGAGGATCTCAAGTGTTTTGCTAAAAGCCTGTTTGAGTGTAGAGATGAAGGGAAGAGAGAAGTACATCTGAGCCTGGGAGAGAAGATCCTCTGCAGGGTGATGAGCTGGTGGGGAGCAGGAGAGGGGGCAGAGGAGGGCTGGGAGTCACGGGTGTGTGGGTTCATTGCTCTGGGTGCAGTGCTGCTCCTCAGTGCCTTGCATTTCTGGTGATGGACCTGGAGAACTAATGCGCTGCCTTGCGGAAAGGAACAAAAATCCAAACACTTCTTTGCTGTTGAGGATGCAGCGTACTTGTACAAAAAGCTGGAAGAAAGGCAAACGTTAAACAACGAGGATAATTTGACCTATTGTTGGTCTTCTGGTTGTTCCCTCCCACCGGTTTGCTGGATTTTAGTAGAGCCTTAATAAGGGAGGAAGAAGACAACAACACTGTGATCAATTTGTTTTGCAGTTATTTTGGAGCTAATTTCTGGTGGATGTGGCTGCAGCTGGGGTGGGCGGGCAGGCATTAGCAGAAGGAGTCTTTACCAGAGAGATGCTCCTTGGAAAATCAAATCAACCTCTCTGGCTGTAACCAGCTCTTCCTCCCCATGTCCTGCATTCAGCCTCTGATTAAACTTTGCTCATTCTAAAGAAGAGGTGGCTTCTGGAAGAACCTGAGGTTGTGTTAGTGAAACCACTTGGTGTTGGGTGTCTCTGCTGGTCCTTTACCAGTGCTATTGAGACTTGAGCTCTTCTGTGGTTTCCCATCCCAAATTCTGCATAGGAATTGTAGGAGCAGGGTAATTGTTCACTGCTTTGCTGTTAGTTTACCCTGTAATGTATCCATGAAATTGGTAATTGGCAGGATCTTTTTTATATATATATAATATATATATATATATAAAAAAAAATATTCTTGAGCTGGAGGTGAAGAGCTGCAGTAGTAATTTGGGGACATGCATTTCTCCCTTCTGCATCTCTTTTTTTTTTTTTTTTTTTTTTTTTTTTTTTGCTGGTGTTAAGATCAATATTGAATAAGTGCTGTTTTGAAAAAATTGACATTCAGGTGGCCAGAAAACAGTAAACAACAGACAGCAGTTGAAACAGTCCTAACGTGGCTGGGCAGAGGAAGGTGATCATCCATCATGCTCCCAGTTCATTAGAAAGATAATGTCTGAGGAAATTAAAGCACGGTGCAGAACTGCTCAGGGGCTCTTTCCCTGCACCATGCATATGCTCACGCTATATTTGCAATTATTCTGCTGTTATGTATGTTTGGCTGCTAGCAAGCACATGAAAATCTAATATCAGGCTCAAACTGCACCTCCTTTATTTACAAACAGCTTTTCTTTTGCGTTATGCTGATAGAGCATGATACAGAGACATCTTGCGATAGACTATTGGAGTATAAGGTGCCAAAAATGAGGAGGAAACACTTTGTGATTAAACAACTGAGACGTTCTGACAGATGTTTGCCTGACAGAGTCTGCAGGAAAAGCAGTGCTGTTCGGATCTGGTTAGTGCCCCAAATTCAGGGGGAGGTATTAATACCTGGCTGTCTCACACAGACTTCTAGGACCCCTTCCCATTTCTGTGCGCTTTGTGGTGTGCATTTGGCGTGGACTCTGTTCTTGGTGCTGGGCTAGCTGCAAAGTCCTTCCCCATCCCTGTCCCAACAGCTTTCTTTTCTCTCCAGTCTTCCTTTTTCTTAGCACCTTCGCTTTTGTTTTCTGGCTCACGGCTCTGTGTTTCTTGCTTCAGGACTTACTTCAGGAGGTTATTACTGCTTTCATTGAAGGCTTTTAACACAGATCTTGTCAAAATAAAATCGCAGCAAAGATACTGGTTCTGACCTCTTGGGCCTGGCTGAATGTCCTCCCACTTTCATTGCCAGCCAGATGTTTTTGGGCTTTAGAGGCAGTTTTATGTTGGGACTCTGACAATTTTTGAGTATTAATGTAGCTTTAATTTGAAGTTTGAATTCAAGATAACACAGCTATGGCTTTTGAAAAGTTGCAGTTGATTATTTCTTATTCTTACAAGGGTGGCGGAAAGGCCCTAAATATTTTAAAGTTGTATTTGGAGAAGAACTCAGAATGAATTCAGACTTGTCCAAGCTGGTCTGTTGCTTTGGTTTGGTTTTTTTTTTTTTTTCCTAGATTAGGAGAGCAAGATGGACCTTTTTGTGATGTGAAATCAACTTGGAAACTTGTTTTGAGGCAAACTGCGAAAGTGTAATCCCCTTCAGGGATTAGGGTACATTTTGCATATTGTCTCCAAGTGCCTATCTGAGGATTCAATGGATGCTTTCACCCTGCTGCTATCTATAGCACTTTGGAAAGCATTCATTCATAAAATGGGTTTTAACAATAGCTTTGCAAAGACCTAAAGGAAAGCAAGAGTGCCTGGGAGAACAAGGAACATCATTGCCCAGGAAGACATAATGATTCTGGCAACTGCAGTGATGAAAAAGGACACCTACCTTGTGTGCCAGGAGTAGTATAACTCATTGGGGTTCATTCCCAAAAAGGAAGAGCAGGGTGAATTCTTACAAGAACTGCGAGTTACTGAGGATGCAGCGCTCCCAGAGCCAGCTCGGGCGGTTTTCTCTTGAGTTTGTGCCTTATATTGTGCAGATTTGGAAATAGGGTGAGTTTAGAATGAAAATACCCAAGAATTGCATCGTACGATTGAGTCAGTTAATACATATTTCTCCTCCCCCCAACCTGTGCAGCCCTCTCCTGGGCAGTCCGAGCAGTATTAGTTCATAGAGTCCCGCTGTGCCCTTCTGTTAAGCCATCTCCCCAGCCTACTGCATACCCTGGCATGAGTCGGTGCTCCACTAAAAGAAGACAAAAAGGGTGGATATGTCATCCTTTGGTCTGCCAGCTCCCTCGACTTGTTTGTTACTACAGGAGCACTCAGGTGAAGTCTTCTGCCAGCAGTATGTGCCAGGGCTGCTTCTGTTCAGCAGGGACAGCTGCTATCTCGTGGCCCTGTTAAATTGCCAACTGCATTGATACAGCAGTTAAGTCTGTGTGATACTGCCTGCACATCTGCCAGGTCAGGCTAAAGACCTGTCCAGCCCTGACAGCAGATGCTTGGGAACAAGTATCAAAAAAATCCCATAATTTTTCCCTTCTGCATTTGACAGAAGTCAGCAACCCAGTGTAAGCTGTAGGCATTGCTAAAGTGCCTTTTCACATGTGTTTAATGACAAGAATTTGTCTGGTTTTCATCAGTAGGACTCAAGATATTGTAGCGACGAATGGCAAGATCACGAGTGTGTGTTTGCTTTCCTGGGCCAGCTCTCTGCTTGTAAGCAGTTGCTCGTGTTGGAGTAAACCAATCATGGTTTGCCATTAAATCTTAATTAGGCAACAAATGGTAATGTGTTACATTATATCTTTAGTCTCATTTGCATGGGATGGAAGGTGGTGTGAGGACTCTTACTTGTTTGCATGTGGTTAAGAGGATTGGACGTGGCTCCGCAAAGGTGCAGGCAGGATGAAGGGGGGCTGGGAAGGTGGGACAATGCGTGCCATAGCATTGCTTATGCTGTAAACATTTATATAAAAGAAAACTCCCCCTTTATCCTGCTGTGCTTATGTTGAAGGAAGCACATTTGTTCCTTTTGACTCGGTTGTGGGAGAATGCTAAATTACTGCTTTCATCCTACAAAGGCACTTGGTGAGCAGGGTGGAGAGATAGCATAAAGGCTAAATAAGTGTAAAAGGTTAAAGCGTTTTTAATTTATGGCACAGCACTCATAGGGAAATATGCTCACGAAGACCTGCAGCATCTTTTCCTACTGAATGAACGGATTAACGATGGCAAATTCTGCCGTGTTAGGGACGTGTGTGAGGTCATTCCTTGTGCTTGGCTGTAGGAAATACTTCAGCTGGAAAAAGCCACTCTTTCCTTGCGGCTGCTTTGGATTCTGCCTTTACAGTCGAGAGAGCAGACTCTTTTTCTGGGATAGTTTTGGAAAATATTTAATTAAGCGGCTCTAATGAGGGGCCATTATAACTGCAAACAGAATTATTGTTATCATCATTTCAGCTGTTAACATTTTAAGGGCAGTTGTTCACAAACTGTTCGGTAATTAGGGCCCAACTCACTATGGAAAAATTATAGTTGGGCTGCTGCTGCAGCAAGTGTGACATGGAAGGAAGGTTTTGAAAAGAAGTCATCCTTCCCAGGATGTGCAATGGACACGTGGACCCATCTCTTCTCCGTAACGGAGTCTCTCTTCAGTGCAGGCTACAAAGTTTTAGATTGTAGAAGTGGCGTGGGGTGCTTTGGCATGTGCCTGATGTGCTTATCCACTGCCGGGCGTACCACGAGATTGTTTCATGGTCCTTTTTTAGGTGTGCAGAGCAGAGGCAGCAGTTTGGGACAGAACTGGGGAAACCTGTGCTTCTGGTACAGCTGCTCTGGTGAACTCAGTCTATGGCAGTTGTGCAGGTGCGGTGCTATCGATACATTAATGGCCAAGTGAGCCTTTTAACCTGCCAGGAAATTAAACACTAAGGAGGGGAAAAGCACAAATTACCTTTCTGTTCTTGGTAAGAAGCAGCACCTTACGCAGCTCGATGCAAATTGTTTCTAGTTAAGGAATGTCTTAAAATGCAACTCTGCAGGGTCGCTTGGCTGTAGCTATAGTTAGAGCTGCGACTATATATAGCATTAAATTTATTTAAGTGCTAATAAAGTGAAGTTTGGCATTTCCTCCAAGACTTATTTTAGAGCAGGTCTATCTGAATTGTTTAGCAATTTGTTGTGCACCTCCTGTTCAAGCACCTTCATACTGCTTGGTCTAGGCAAGTTAATGCGGGGCTCTGTCAGTGTCTGGCTTTTTGTCTTCTCCGTTTAAGGTACAGGCAGATCTGCAGTGCCTCGGAGCGGGGAGCTGTGCAGTGCCCTTGCAGATGTCCCAGGTCCTTTGCAGGTTTATAGTGAGCCAGGCACTACCATCTCATATGAGAGCTCCTCCACTGCTGTACTGCAAGGAATAAGCTGAGATTTCCAGCACTGGAGAAGCTGATGCTCGTTTCCATTCCCACACTAAGCAGTCTGCTAGCAAAGGAATTTATGATAATGAAAATATTTTTTGTGCAAAGTGGAGTAACATAGAGCAATAAAACCCCATAATTGCAGCAGGAATATTCCACGTTAAACCAAACTATCAATTATAGTTTGCATAGAGGTTTGCTAGACTAGAAAGGTAGTGCTTTCATGTGAAAAAATATTCATTATCTTCTTTCAAACACACCTTAATTGCCAACATCAAAGTTATTAATTAAGCAATACATCTTGCAAAGCTGGATTGGCTCATCCAGTGCATGTGGAGCATAGTAGGAAGCGTACGGAGAGCATATGAGCCTTCTGGATCCTCGCAAGGGAGAGCTGTTACGGGTGAATCCGTTCCTCGCTGTAAAGGTTATACTCGAAGGAATTGATCTGATGAGAAATGTCACGTTTTAGGGTGCAGTGTACTTGCTTTGGCAGCAAAGCTGTAACACCAACAGTGGCAAATTCTTCCGCTAGTCCTCTCGCTTGGGTTTACGTGCTTGACCAACGTGGCCTGCCCAGTCCTGTGCTGCAGCTGGGGGTGCTGGGGGTGGCAAGGCTCTGGGGCAGGTATTGCTGCTGCCAGGCCTGCCTGGCCCTGGGGCTTAGTCCCAGACGGTCCAGATGCCCCAAAATGTGGTTTGGAAACATCCATAACAAGAGCAGGTGGAGCAAGAAAAGTCAAGGAAGGAGTTTGAGTTTTGTTTTGCTTGTCTGTCCCCAGTTGTACCTGTGCTGCTGGTTTCCAGTTGCTTCCAGTGCTGTTATGGAGAGCAGAGCTGCTTTTAAAAACAGAGGTATCCTTCTTGAGCCCCTTATTCCTCCATACTTGAGGCATTTTGTATTTCCATGCTAGCAGAGGTCTCTTGCCTTGGATAAAATTCAATTTTAAGACTGCAGGTTGAGACCTGGAGATTTAATTTCTTTACCTTCTGGTGACTCCGTCCTTGCTCAAAAATGGCTCTTCTGTATAATGTGGCTGGTCAGCATCGTGTCTGATTAGTGCAAGGACAGTCTCAGATCGGCTGTTGTGTATCAGATGCTCGTTGTTTTCTTTCTGTTTTCCTTTCCTCTCCTTTGTTATATCACTCAGGAAGTCACCAAAATTAAGGTTGAGAAGGTGTCACAGAGAGTGGTCCTCATGGCTACAGGTGAGACTTCAGAGCACAGCTGGATCGGTAGGTATCCAGCTGACACTGTGCCAAGCAGACCTTCCTCTCTGGACACCTCGGTGCACCCTCCCTGGGCAGAAACTCTCCTCACTCTTTGCTAAAATGCTTAAAGCCCTTTTTGTGCTTGACCCTGCTTTTGTTGCAGGTGTGAACTTGCTATGATAATGATGAATATTTTTTGTTTTCCTCTATATGATTTTAGAGAATGATGATATCTTCTGTTTCCTACTAGCTCTGGAGGAAACTATACCTCTAAAGTGTTTGTCTCATCAACTTGCAAAGACATCTTTATTGCCCTTGGTGGATCATAAAGGCCGGTTTCCAAGAGGGAGGTTTCCTGTAAAAGCTAATGAAGACATCATTGCTTTTTGTGGCATCTCATAGCTTGTTCTCCAGAAAGAGTGATTGACTCCTTGTTGTGGCTGTATTTTAACTTCTGCTAGGTGTGTGTTTTTTATGAATTTTTTATCGGGTTGTTAATGGTGGAGTTGAAGGATCAGACAAAGAGATCGTTGTCTAAGCTGGCAGGGCTTGCTTGCTGCAGGCAGGGAGGATGCCTGGGCACTCTATTTGCTCTCCAGGTTTTCTTTGAATAAGAAAGCACTGTTGTGTGCATCACTTAAAATTAGACATTTAATAATTAAACAATTTTTTTTTTTAAAGATTTTTCTCTTCCTCATCTCGATGCGAGTAGGAAAAGTGTTCCCAATTACACTTTTATGACTATAGATTTTCCACTTCGGATTCTCAAGAGCATGGAAACATGATTAATGTAAAAGATTGTCAAACAGCATTAATCACTGTTGATTTCTTATTGATTCCTGCCCTCTCCTATTCCCAGAGAGCTGCTGTGCTTGCACTGGCTGGTCAGCCAATGTGCAGTAGAATAAAATCTCTCACTTCTGTTGGTGCCCTCTTGCCCTGTGGTTTGACGGAGTACAGTAAAGAGCCAGGGAGCTGTTCATCTGGGATTATTGAGAAGCTTTAGACGCAGCGAAGAGAAATAAAGGGAGGAGAGGATAAGCATATTTTATCTGACGCTGTTGCTTCGCTGTTACGTGCACTAAACTATGCACACAAGACAAGTGGTTTTACATCTAATGTGTATTTTCAGCCAGGGTGGCCTTTGCGAGGCATAAATGACATAAGGTGAACAAACTGCTTATTAAGGTAAGACAATGAAGGCCCAATTTTAAAAGGTTAAGATGTACTAGAAAGTATCAGTGCATCCTCCGAGTCATTAATGCTATACAGAATGCACAGCGCGTGGTATTTTGAAAGGCCACTGTAACCTTTTCAAGCATGAAGCATGCTAAAAGGAATCTATTTCCTTACTGCCTTGAAAAGGGAAATCAGTCTTTAAAAGCCTTAGTTTTTATTTGTTTAAGAAGAAACCTTTCCTTGGAGTGTAAAAAGAGAGGAAGGATCCTTAAAGCAAAGTGAGCAGTGAGCTGTCTGTTGCAAGGAAGCGATCCTGGAAGTCCGTAAGCACTAGGAGATGTGAAATTTTGGTTTTTTAAAGAGAAAATTATTCTCCTTGTTGTACTTTCTTCCCAAAATCCTTAGCTGAATTTTAAACTTTGCACAAGCTTGGGTTTTGTCTCTATTCAAAACAGCAAAATGTGGCGTTTGGGGTGGGGAACAGAGATGAGGAGGCTGCAGAGCAGAGGAGGAAGGGGCAGCTTCACCCTGCTGGTGTGTGAGTGATGTCCTGGGCTGCGGGGTCTGAAGTATTGGAACAGCAGTTATAGATGAACACATTTGGAAGTTGTGTGTTTGGTTTGGGGGGAAAAATAGGGAAAAAAAATCCAGACCAGTTTTCAGGAAAACAAGCTACAAAGACTTGAAAAAGGGTATATATATTCTTGAAAGCTTGTCTGGCATTTTGCATTAGGTTGTTTGGTCTTATCTAAAGGATGACAGTTCCCTACAGAGCAAGCCTTGCTGTCCTGTGCTGTCTCGGAGCAGCACCACCGCTCCCACTCCTTTGTGCTTGAAAACACATCGCTTCTCATTACCTGTCAGTGCCTGAGAGCAGGAGCAACCGTTCCCTCCTGCCCCACAGATTCCCACCCAGTAGATGTTTTGGGGAAAGCAGTAGTACCTCAACAGACAGCAATTGGTCGACCTGTTGCCCCACTTCAGATCTGTTAAGGTGGGTTGTGCAAGACCACGCTTTCAAACTGCTGTGGAAGTGCAGTTGTACCTCCTCTTTCTTGCATGATGCAACTTTTAGAATGTTTTTGGGTGTGTTGTTCCCCTGCCTGCTTTGCATTTGCAATTGCATTTTAACAGAGAAGGTTGTGGAGAGTTAACAAGCCTCCTCAGACTTGAGGGAGCCCCCAGGTTGCCTTTTGTTTAAGTCAACTTGACTGTTAGATGGCAACCCTGAGTTGAAGCAGCTGGATGTGACAGCAGGCATCTTTCTTTTGTTGCCGAGGTCTCCATGAACAAATTAACCAGATGCAAGTTTTGACTTAGGCCCACTGGGAACGAGGAAGATAGCAGACCGTCTTGCTGTATGTTAAATATGAACACCATGAAAGAACAATATAAGTGCTACTTGTAGTCTGTCCTTGGCATCTGTTGGCTAAATGGCCTCTTCAGATATACAGCTCCAACAGCTAAACTCCCGATTGCAAGATGCTTTTTCCTCCTGACTATTCAGCCTTCAACTCTTGCAGTGTCAGTGGAATTAAAGAGCATAAAGAGCAGGGTTTTACAGTCAGTGCTGCTGCTTTTGCTCATGAATCCTGAAAGCTGCTCCGGAAAAGCAGAGGCTTTGTGTGTGGAGGGAAGAGGTGAATTAAAATATTCTATCCCTTCCTGAACACAGAGAGTCCTTATGTTTAGATGATCTCATTCAGTGGGTGTCTAAAGACTGAGTGAATGATGTGTGCTGGGGTTTTCAGTGCATGTGGCGTGGGAGTGGGCTTTCTTGCTTTTCTGGGGGATGGGGAAGATTTGGGGTTTCTCCAAGTTTGGGATTTGATTTGCAAGCTAGGTTGTGCAGACTAGCAACCAGGCAGTTGTCACCGATGTCTCTCCTTTCAGATGTTACGGCTCCATCACCCACCTCTAGTTCTCATTTTCCTAAAAAACAATGGCAATTTCAGTGACCTATTTGGGACTCCTATGGGAATGCTCCCGGTGTGACACATTCAATGATCGGATTATAAAAGGCAAGTCTAGAACATGCAAGAAAGGGACAAAGCAAGGATCTTGGCAGCTCACCAGCCTCGCTATCTTTCTTGGCTGAGGCTTGTGAGCATCAAGTTGCACTCCTGTGTGGAGGAACAGTGGTTTAATGTTTGATAGTGATCAGATCAGGAGGGGAGCAGAGCGCCAGGCATCCGACAGGTTGTCAGACCTGTCACTTCCCAGCCTTTTCTTCCCCTAGACAAGGTTAGCCACTGACTGACAAGGGTACACTTTGCCAGGATGGCAGCAGAGCCTTTAGAAGGAGCAAAAATACTTTCAAAAATGAGTTCGGCTGCTTTCCACACGCTGTAACGTCCTCTGAGCAAAGCTGCGTTCTCAGATGTGCCTTTGCAATGACTTTGAGTCTTTCTCCATTTCTGGAAAAACAAACACATGCAACGCCTTCTCCACAGGCTCAGTCGCTTGTTGTGGAGCTTGATGTGGAGGAGCTGCGCGCGAGATTGCAGGGCTGTAAGCATCCCTTGCGATGGCTCCTGGTGTGGGATGGACACCTGCAGTCTGAGGAGCGGGTGCACCCAGCTATGCAAATGTGCCTTTGGGACATTGGTATTACAGATAAGGAGACCCGAAGGGATGAATTTCTTGTCTGAACTTGAGAGGGTTCTCTCTTGATCCTTTCCTCCCCCACCCACCCTTGCCTCTTCTTTTTTCCAGGATACTAAAGGGGTGAAAGTGCTGCAGTCTGTCCAACTATTCATTGCGCACAGTGTCAACTGCTGCGTTGGTAAAAACAATTCTAGCTACGTGTGTTTTTTTTCAAAATGCACATTCAATACTCCCTGACTCCAAAGTGCCTGTGAATTCTTGCAAGGCCCCTTGGCTCTGTAGGTTTGTAATGCAGGTGGTGTACGTTTGTGCGGCACACTTTCCCCTGCTGCGTGCATGTAATCATACATGAATCCGTGTGCTCTCTGTTTGCTGCAAAAGGCAATTCCCTTTTCCCAAACTATGGCCAACCGCAGTTCCATTAATATTAAGGCTATAGGTCTGCAAAATCTTAGCGGAATCTGCATTCACCGTAGGAGCGGATGGCTGTTTCTTAACCCTTTTCCCATGATGCGCTTTATACTACCTTGGATCCTGTATAGTTTTTGCACTTTCAATTCAAAATCATAAAGATGATCATCATATGGCATAAAAAAATTAGCATGCTCTTATCTATTTTAATTTGGTTTGGATGATGCCATCTGCTTTCCTGAATATGGCAGGTAGTTGAAAGAGGAGAATGTACCAGTTGGGAACTGCAGAAACAAAACAATAGTGAATTTCTTAGGGCTGATGGATTGTTATTTTAGGGTTTTGTTTTTTTAACATGCTCAGTGCTGAGTGAGAAAGCAAAAATCAATGTGAGGAAGAAACAAACAAAGAAGAAAAATTGAATTATCAGATTACTGTGGGTAAAGTTCACAAGTGGAGAACTTGAAAAGCAAGTGTGCTGGTTAAGTGAGAAAGCCATGCATTGCTGGAGGTCCTTTGTGCAGAGTTCATTCAACAGCCTTTCAGAGCTCAGAGCTCCAAATACTGAATTGCCAGATAATTGTAGCCAGAAAGAGGTAGATGTGTGTGTGCTTTTGCAAGATAGGTTAGTTGCACAAAGCTCCCTTTTGGGAGTAAGTTATGCTTGCACCCTCTTGGTCGGTTCCTGGGGAGGGTGAAGGCTGCTCACCTCTCCCTCTGCTGCGGGAAATGCCACTGGGAGGTCACTTATCCCACGAAGGGGGTGCTTGCTGTGGTCTCAGCTGTGAGGCAGATCCCAGCCTTTGCAGATGCATGTGTTCCCTCACCTGCATGGGGCAACGGCTTGGGATTAGGTCTGAACTGCTAGACTTCCAATGAACGCGATGATTTTTCTGCTGAAGTATTATGACAACAGAGTGGATGTATTACGTAGAAAGCTGCGTATCTGGATTACTCACTGCTATTTGCCATCAGATCCAGAAAGTTATAAACTGCTTTTTTTTGTTGTTGCTGATTTTTGTTGTTGTTGTTGTTGTTTTTAGAAAGGCAAGAAGCAGCTGCTTAGCTGAATGTTGGTGCACAAGTTGGTTGGTTGTTATTCATCATGTTGCTCTAGGCATCTGTTGACAGGTGGAAGAGCTCTTGGAGAGCTGGCCCACGGCTTTATTGCTGACAATATTGGCTGACAAGTTAGCAGAATTCCACTACTTTGTGCTGCGTGGAAATCTGTTAGTAGGGGTGGATATGGACCATGCCAAGCAGATAAGGCAGACATTAAATGAATGCCCTAGACCTGAGAACGAAGAGCTAAAACTGAGCTGTTGCCGTGCTAATGCTGCACAGGAGCATGTTATTGAAAGTGGTGATATATGGCAGTTGCTTCATTATATTTAGCTTCCACATCATGATAGGAATTCAGTTTTACTCTGGAAGATGATACTCGTCTGATGAAACTGGTATTAGTACCCAGCCAAGTGAAATAACCAGCTTTGGAGGCTGAGGGGCTATTGGGCTCTCAAAGGTACTTGCTGTGAAGTTGAGTAACCTCTTTGTGGATGTAGAAAGCACAAACATTTAAGCGAGGTTCATAGTGTCTCGGTATTCTTCTCAACTAGAAGCTTCCCATGTTCCTGATAACTAAATGATCTGAAAGACTTTAGTAAGAAAAAGAAAAAAGAAGTTCGTGTTTTGACACAGTGCTGTATATCTGCTCTATGTCTTCAGAATGTATGAAGACAGTCTTTGACCTACACAAATACCAGAGGTCCATACAGTTGCTTTAAGGTCACTTGAATAACCCCGTACAATAATAGGCTGGCATTGCCTTTGACAGATAGCCTGGAGATTTGCTTACTGAAGCCAGTCCTCAGAGCCACTGTGTCTTGGTAGCAAAGGCTGTAATAAAATTGTTCGGTTCCAAACAGACCGTTCTTCATTTCGACTCGTAATCAATAACTGTCTGTGGCTGGTGTCGCCTCAGACTCTGTCTCGCAGGGACTTATTGTACAGTGAAGTCCTCTGTGCTAACCTGTGTCTATAGACAAAAATCCATCTCTGTGAAGACTTCTACACCCTTCCTGGGCTGGTGGAGAGCTAGGGAGCCCTTTTTGTTTCGGGGCTTAATAGACTGTGATTAATTTGGATTCTGGATCTGCTTTTTCCTGAAGAGATACAGGATTTAGTGTATTTAGTTGGACAAGTGGTGTGTTTACCATGTCTTTGGCTAACATCTTTGCATTCCTCGAGGCTGAATAAAACAACAGCCACAGTGTTTCTGGCAAATGCGTATGAAAGACAGGTTGTGGCCAACCCGTCTTGCATGTGGTGGAGTAACAGTACATGTGGGACTTGTCCCTTTGACCAGGGACCCCAAATTGGTTAAGCCCAGTGCCTATCTTTTGGCCAGCTCTTGGTGGGTGCACAGGGATGGGTTTGGGAGCAGGGCAAGCCTGTAGCAGTGCTTCCCTGACCCCGCTGCTTGAAGGGACCATGTGTCATGTTGGTACCCGCTGCCTTCCTGTGAGATGCTGGTTGGTGATGAGAGTTTTTTTAGGAGCATGGCTAAGTGGCACAGAACTCTGGCTGCTTCCCTGTGTCCCAGTTTAGCTGTGGAGATGCTGGCAGCAAGCTGTGGGCAGAACATCCTGGTTGAAACGTGAGACTTGTGTGGGATCTGCTGACTTACAACTTGCTTCTGCTCTGCTGGAGTTGTGGGATATTTTTTTTTAAAGATGCCTGCAAAGGCATCTTTATATGGGTGTCTGAGGGAGAGGCTGGTGGCGTGGTGGGAGGATATTGAGTTACTTTGAGCTGCTGTAGGATGCAGTGTCTGTTGAGCAGGCAAGTCTCTCTTTACATGCGTGGCTGTCAGTGGGCGTGCGAAAGCTCTTGGGCTTCTGCATGAGCTGTTGTCTGTGCTGATGTGAAACAGCCAGATGGATGCTGGGGAGGTCAGAAATGCTCTGCATTCCCAAACTGGGGCTGTACGTAATATCTGTAATATCCTGTTACCAAGTCTTGCCGCAGCACGTGCAGGATGTGACCCAGATGGCCAGCAGAGTACCCACCCACCTTTAATGCTACGGTACCCGCCTGAGAGGCATGGCCACTATGAGCAGTAGGAAAAGGGATGTGTGGCTGTGGTGTGAGATTACTCCTGCAACCTGCTCCCTCATGGGTGCAGAGGGGGTTTAGGCACAGCCCAACAAGGGGAAACTCCACGTGCCGGGGAGGGAGCAGGACGGCCACGCATGGCTGAGCTCCAGAAGAGCGGGAGGAGTGCGTTGGAGGCTGCTGCTGGATGATGATGAATATGAAACAGGAGCAGGAGAACATGGATCTAACTCGGTGTCTGCCCACGCTGTTTCAGACCATGGCTTAGAGAACATTTCTCTCCATCAGCTGAAGCTGCCTCTGCTCCGCCGCTGTCCTCATCGTGGCTGTGTGGTGAACCAGGCTGGGGAATCAATGCGGGGTAAAAATAACTGAGATGAAAGAGAGACTGGCTACAGCACACCATACCTCCGAGATAAATGCTCGCCAAAACAAGCCCACAGGGGCAAAGCAAGAACATTGCATGTTTTGAGTGTTACGTGGCATGCTGAAGCCAACTAAGAGCAGTTTTTCTGTTTTTACACTGGTTTTTTGCTGTTGTTGGAATGCTTTTTCCTTTATATGAAGTGTCTTATGCTGCGAGGGAGGCTTAAGACTGGTATATTGAGGTGTCCTGGCTCTGCATGGTCATCATACAATGTGGAATGATGCTCCAAAATGTGCAGCTTTGGGGTCTTTTTCCCTTTCAGCTTCCATGTTTCATTTGCATAGCTGGCAGTAAATGCAGCCAAAATGTCATGTAGATGAAGCAGCTTCCTAAGAGCTTTAGTGCCACAACCTTTCCCAACCCCTGCAATTACATTTTAATTCAATATTTCATTGGCGTTTTCAAATAATTTTAAATTAATAGGGACCAGATTGTAGGAAGAAGAGCTGGCGTCATTCCCTGTTTGCTTATGGAGTCTCCTGCACTGCAGATATCTGGTCGATGCGCACAGCTGGGAGACCAGGTTTTCTTTGAGGACAGTTGGACAGTTCCTGTTAGCAGTGAGAAACCAGAGCCCACCCAGAGCTTAAATGCTGAAATGGGTCACGGGAAGGAGCTGCAAGGAGAAAGCTGTACGCCTGGTGCAGGGGGGAAGACAGAGAGATACACACTACTTTTGTTCTTGCCTTAGTTTAGGAATGTTATTAACAAGTGACAAAGTTGCATAGAAAGTTCTCTGCTGTGGTGCCTGGTTCTGGGCTTTTGAGTTTACGAATTGTGAGCAGGCACGCAGCCTGTGTGCCTGCTTTGCTTGAGGGGGCTGCTTCATTCTGGGTGCTTATGGTGCTCTTGCCTTGCTAGGCATGAGGTAGAGAATCATAGAATGCTTTGGGTTGAAAGGGACCTTCAAAGGCCATCTAGTCCAACTCCCCTGCAGTAAGCAGGGACATCTTCAACTAGAGCAGGTTGCTCAGAGCCCCGTCTGACCTGACCTTGAATGTTTCCAGGGATGGGGCATCTACCACCTCTCTGGGCAACCTGGGCCAGCGTCTCACCACCCTCATTGTAAAAAAATTTCTTCCTTATATCTAGTCTAAATCTCCCCTCTTCTAGTTTAAAACCCTCACCCCTTGTCCTGTCGAACAGGCCCTGCTAAAAAGACTGTCCCCATCTTTCTTGTAAGCCCCCTCTAAGTACTGAAGGGCCACAGTTAGTCTCCCTGGAGCCTTCTCCAGGCTGAACAACCCCATCTCTCTCAGCCTGTCCTCACAGCAGAGGTGCTCCAGCCCTCTGATCACTTTTGTGGCCTCCTCTGGACCCGCTCCAACAGGTTCATGTCCTTCTTGCACTGGGTACCCCAGAGCTGGATGCAGTACTCCAGGTGGGTTCTCACCAGAGTGGAGTAGGGGAGCAGAAGCACCTCCCTTGACCTGCTGGCCACACTGCCTTTGATGAAGACCAGGATGCAGTTGGTTTTCTGGGCTGTGAGTGCACATTGTTGGTTCATGTCCAGCCTTTCATCCGGGTCTGCAGTTTGTTCTGCGTTTGGAGAAATCCTCGCAAGTGCATCCACGGGGAGCTGTGCATTCCCCTCACCCTTGTCCACCGTACTCACGGTTTTGGCCTGGCTTTGGCTGCCCGTGACATCTTTAGCTAAGCTGACTCCAGGCCGTGGGGGCTGAATTATCCTCCCAGATGCCAGGGCTGAGGGATTTGCTGCCAGGGGCTGGCTGGGAGCTGTGTGTGGCTTGAGGCTGGGTTACCAGCTTCCCAGGCAATGCTCGAGCAATGGGCATAAAAAAGGACGGTGAAAATCCCACCTGATTCCTCCAGTCAGGATTTCACTCCTCTTACTTAAAAACAGTGAGGCGAGGAAAGCACAGCAACGAAGGGCTAGCGATGGGCAGGCTTGCGTCAGACCTCTTAAATGTGTTAGGCTTGATTGATTTAAACCTCCGGGTTTAGTCACAATTTTGATCAGCAAGCAACAACCTTCATTTAAATAATTGACTTGAATTTTGGTTTTTGCATTTATATTTACTAAAGTGATTCTCATGGGCTTGTAGCATAAAATACACTGAGGAAGAACAGCTGTGTTGCATCAGGTTTTGTGTTCCTTCTTTTTTAACCAAGAAAAAAATCCAGTGTTGTGCGTACATATTTAATAAGTTGTACAGATCTATATGTGTGTGTTAGGATTTGTAGCATTCTTGATATATTAATTACTGTTGGTTTGCTTGTGATTTTGTCTCAAACTCTCTTTGGATGAAAACTGGAATTCAATTACTGTGCACAAAAATAACATTTGCAAAGCTCTACTGAAATATAATTATCTGAAGCGTTATCAGATGTACACAAGAAATACTGGAATGCTTTTTGTATTAGGACTGCCTTTCTAATGTGAATGGAAAAAATCGGACTGATTGCCTGTTTGTACTATGCTGCTAAAGATCTGAGGGTTAGTAGATCTCATTGTCACTTCATAAGCAAGAAAACCCAAATAAGTTTATCTAATTCCACTTGGTTTTTCAAGTCTGAGAGGATGAGGCTACTTGATAAGCCTGGGACTAGCGCAGTACCTTCCTGCAGGGTGGATCTGCTGAGGTCCCATGTGCTGAAGTCGCCGCCTTAGTCCAGTTAAGTGCCTTGAACACTGTGAAACTTTGTCACCAAACTTTTATAATAGGGTTTTTTATTTCAAACAAAGGCTAAAATACCATTTCTGGTAACAAATAATGAATAGAAGTATTTGGGATACTCAACTGATAGTGAGAGAGTAAGAAAACGTATTTATGGTGTGGTTTGGGAATACTATTTCTTGTTTTATAAAAGCACTGCAGATTCCCAACACTTGCTTCTAATTCAGGTCTTGGTCTCGCAGCTGTATTGCTTTCATGCGGGAGTCCCACTGAAAGATTTGTGGCCCACATGTAAGTGCAGGCTTTGAGCCACTGAAAGTATTTCCAATAAATTCGCTTTTCAGGCAGCTGAGAGAAAAGCAAGCTTCTGATAATAACAATCTTTATCTTAAAGTCAGTTGTGAATGGAGAAAGCATGGCATCATCAAAATGTGTAATAATAAGTAAACTGCATTTCGAGCATTTATTAAGGAAAAGGTGACAAGGCAACAAGCCAATGTTCTTTAAGACCTAAAGATAGGAACTCTGATCATGACAGCAAAGAATTGGCCACCTCTGGGCCGCTGTAGTTTCTCATAAAGGAGGGGAATGCATTAACTTCTTTCAAAAGGGAGAAAATTATTTTTTTCATCCTATCTATAAACAGTTTCATTAACTTTTTCATGATCAGTGGATTGTGGAAAAAGAAACAATAACCGTGACAGACTTCTTTGAGGTCAGAAATTTTGTAATTTGAGTGGGAATAGAAAGACTATAGTTCTCTGTTGGTTTGGCTTGACATAAATTAAGCCTGACGTTGCCAATAGTATTTTAAAAATTGGTAATGCAATTAGTGATTTAATGCTGACTTTACATAGAAACGTTCTTAATATTTAATCAAGTTAAACAGAACTTCAGTCATTTGCTTTAATGGCTTAACTTTCCACCCTAACGTGGGCACTTTGCAGACAGCGGTGGTGTGAGACCTTGCAAAGCTGCTGTGGCACACGCCAGCACAGTGCAAGCTGATCACAGCCTGTCCCCTGGTCTGAAAGGGCACCTCTGGCTCTCTAGAGGTGTCAGCTCCTGGTCCTCCTGTGATGGGGTCGAGCAAATTTGATCTTTGATTGCCGCCACCATTAGAGAACACCTTGTGGCGGTCTGGCCCTTAGCGTCTCTGCTCTGCGCCGTCAGTCCTTTTGGCTGCTCCTCCCTGGGTGCTTCCTACCTCAGTGGTACCTTTGCGGTACTTTATTTGCACTGAAGCTCAGCCACCTCTTTTATTCTCATTTACTCCATTATTTGAGGGGTTTCATCACTACTCAAATCAGCAAGAAAGGTGGTTTGAATCACTCTTTTCAAACTTCCCAGGTTAGATTTATGTATTTTTATTTTTTTTTTTCAGTAATTCACTTTTATCCACGGATGGGAGTATTAAAACACGCTGTTTACACTTGTTCACATTCCTGTCTAAATTTGTCGTTACACTTGCTGAACAGCAGCCACACTCTGAGCTAATGATGTGGCTTAGCACACATCCATCTGCACGTACTTTTATGTTGGGAACGGCGAATGCCATGGCTCGTGTTTACTACAAACTGTCTATCTTGGATGGGCACCAAGTTGCGTTTGCACGGAGGTTGGAATTTAATACATACAGAAATGTGGGCTTAATTTTTTTTATTGATGAAAAGTCTTAGCTGTGCTAGATGCCTTTATAAATACATGTTTAAACATTAGTTTCTGTTGATTTACTGAGCAAAGGAAAGGTGAGATCAGAGAGGTCACTGGAGTCACTTTTCAAGGGACGTGGGTGCCAAGCCCTATTTGTTACAGCTACGTGAGGACTGTGGAGTCCTCCTCTGCAGTTGGTACCAGTGGGACCTGGGTGGCCAGCTGATTTTAGGATGCCTGTAAAAATCCACAGAGCTCCAGGTGACGTTATTTGGATCTAAGAGAGCTTTTCGTGTTTCCGTGGTTCATGCTGTGTGCCCAAAGTAGCTGGTCCTGGATGGCAGTGCTGCGGAGCTGGTCTGTTTGATGGGTTTTTTCATAGCTGTGGTCCAGTTCTCTGCTTGAAGGAATGCAGAGCCGGTCCCTCTGATGCTTTTCTTGGTAGCTGCTACACAAAATGCATCTGCTTGCCGATTAGGCAGCGAATTTTAAAACCTGACTTTCCATTAGCAGCTAAAGAGTTCCCCATTAGGAATCTTAATTGATGGTGGGTTTTCACGCTTTGACTTGAAACAAAATTTGAACTTTCTTTTCCTCCCAGAGCGGAGGCTGGCGGTGGCCCCGGGGTAGCTACTGTCTAAATGGATACTCGCCTACACGGCACAAAAAAAGCTGCATTTTCAAGTTGAAGGCTCCCAGACGCCGGGGTGGGTTTCCCTGGGATCCCAGTGCTCGGTGTGTTTGCATGCATGCACGGTGATGGCACAACAGGACGTAGATGAGAAGAAAGCTGGAGTTGGAGCATCAGCTGCTTTAATATCCTACCTCTGACTGAAGCAACCTCCCTGTGTGAGAGATAATAAACATTTCTTGTCTCTTAAGGGAAAATCATGCACAGACAGAGACAAGCACATATAAATAATTTACAAAGCTGTAATACACTGTAAATAACAAGCCTACTGAATAATGAATTAACCCAACTGCTGATTCATAGGTAAATATCTCTTGTAAAGCTGAATTTTTACAGCTTAGTTAATATCCCCTCGTATTTTATTAAGGCTGTTCAGGTGAAATATTCTGGTAATAATAATATATATATCTTTGGGGGTGAGACGGCATGGTTTTGGGCTGCCGTGCTGGCAGCAAGCCTGCTGTCCCTCTGCACCGAGGAAGCAGAGCCTTGCTGGGCCTGGGCAAGCTCTGGCTTTTGTTAGTCAGGCTTTTCTTTCCCTCTCAAGCAGGCAGCAGAGATTAAGCAGGAAGAATTTTGATGTGGCCAAAGAATTGAAGAGCTACAGGGCAGGAGTCTCTGAGCATCTTCCCCCCGCCCCAAGCTTCTGGTAATAAATAATGCATTCAGTCTACTTCGTCTGCGCTCTAGACGTGGTGAGATTTCTCCATGCCTTCGAGGATAGGGAGGTGATGAAGCTGCTGGGTTGGGATTGCCACCTGCTGATTCCTGAGCCCCTCCGTGAACACCGCATCCTTCCCGGCCGTAAGGACTGTGCATCCTTCGCCCCTCTTGTCAGCCACTCGGGAAGAAGCCAGACGTGATGTTTGCTTCCTCCATGCTGTTTCATCCCCCCCTTGCCCCTCTTTCTCAGACAAGCCTTAAGAAATGAAAACAGTTGCTAAGCTACCGGATAGGGAACATCGCAGCATTTTGTTGCAGTCCCGGTATTAACGTGCCTTTCTGAGCACTGGGGGAGTGGGAAGGGCTCTCCCATAGCTTGAATTGTCAGTTAAAGTGTTGTACTCCTGATGCAGGTTATATTGAAGGTGTCAGTTTAATTTATGCCCAAATAGTTGGGGGCTTTTCTCCCTCCCCTTCCTCTCATTCCTGTTTAACGTAGGCTGGTGGAAAAAAGGGTGTTATCTGCTTTCTGTTTCATCAGTTGTGAGGCATGTCACTTGTCAAACATGTTGCTGCTTTGTTTTATTTCTGATAGCTTAAGTAATTGCTTTCATAAAAGATAACTAGATTTCTTTCATCTGGAAGTACGTTGGTTGTAAATTGCATTTTCTGTTAAACTTAAAAGTGTAGATACCAACACTCATTTTCACTGGCAAGGTACAGTGCTGCCATTGAAGGTGTCTGTGGCAAGGGTGCATCTTTAAGGTTGAAGAAAATACTTTATGAATGAGAATTACTTGGGGATGATGAGTGTGGGGTACCCGCTGTGCTAATCGGGTGATTTTAGAGTGTTTTCTTGTAAAGAAATGGGCATTTCACGCAATATGCAAAGCCTTCATACAAAATAAGTTCCATACCCATTTGATTCAAGAGGTGGGATGTGCAAACATGAAAGTATTTCCTCTCCTTAAACGCTCTCGATCTTCAATTCTGGCCTGCCTTAAGTACCTTATGCTGTAAGAGGAGAGTGGATCCAGAGATACTCATTGCAGATGAAGACGCTGCTGCCCATTCCCTTCTAGGTAGCTCAGGATGGGATTATCCCTGAGTTTAAACCCGTTTTCCATGTAGCTTCTTTATATATGATGTTAAAAAACAACCAGTGCCACGAGGGACACGTTTTATATAGGTTGCAGTGAAATTAAATCTGAAATAGCACAATATTCTGGGTTCCTATCTCCTTTGCCTGTCAAAATACCCCATGAAATCCTTGCCGCTGCTCAGTGGTGTATTTAATTAAGCGAGCCATCAGTTCAGTGTGGATGGCTTTGCAATGTGCTTGCTGCTGCTGTTACCGACAGGGAAGCGCAGTAACATTTCTCCGTGCCCGGGGAACAAGGGGAAATGCTAATTGGTCGCACAGACGGCTCTTCTCGCATCCTCCACGTGGCATCGGACTCCAATTACTTCAGAAAGTTGGTGCACACGCATCTTTTTCCCTTGTTGCCCTTCTGCCAGGAGTAAGCTGCTGGATTTTTATGCTCAAAATGCCATTTAAGAAGTCTCACCAAATTACTAGGAATGTAACCTGGGCTTGAAAGGAGGAGAGTGTAGTCAGTCTCACGGCAAAGTACATAGTGTGCGTGTGTGTGTGTGTGTGTGTGTGTGTGAAAGATGTTTCTGCAGTCCGGCTGGCTGGAGAATTTCAATTTAACTTGTTGAGGATTCAAGGCACAGTAGTGGAAGTAATTTGCAATGCAAAATGCCTTTTTTTTTTTTTTTTCTGTTTTAAAGATTAACAGAGCCTAATTTGGAGGCAAGAAAAGTGTGTAAAATTATTTCTCTAACATTTGTAGCTTGTTAATACTTAAATTCTTCTAGATTAAGAGAATATAGAAATGCTTCTGTAGCCCTCTGCTTTTTTTGCCCATGAAGCATTTTCCTTTATTCTTGCCATTCTATGTAGAGGAATTTCCTGGGGGCTGACAAAAACTTCCTATTGTAAGGAAAAGAGACAATAACCACTATGAAAACTTCTAAATTGCTGGGGGAAAAAAAATGAGAGCAAAATACTTCTGGTGGAAGGATTTTAAAAAAATTTTCTTTTAAACGAAATTGTAAATTAGGGATATTTATAGTTCCAAATAAACCTTGCATTTATGAAAAGTAATGTGCTGAGAGCTCAGCTGAGATTGGACTTTTTACCCTGCCAGGCGCTGTGCAACCACCATCACATGATGCTTGCTGGGATGTGCTGCCCCTCACTCCCTCCAGCTCTGGGGCAGTGTTCCTGCAGAGGTGGAAAAATGGAAATGATAAAGACCAAGTCATTAGTGGAAAATTCTATTTAAAACTTTTGTTCCCACCACTCTATATTTACTCACTATCTTCTGTCTGAGCTAAAAAATAGCCTTCCATTTTCCGGTGCAAGCACTGGACTGTGAGCAACTTTTCTGGTATTATCTCTTCCATATAAAGCCTTTGACAGCTGTTGCCCTCTCCCCTGCGAGATGTTTGCGGTGGTTACCTCTGCATGGTCGTTGCAAGCTGGGCTGAGAGAGAGCCCAGCAAATGCCGCAGGAAAGTGAGACCTTGTGGTGACCAGTGCTCTGCCAGCCCTCCCCAGCGGGAGATGTCCCACCATTCTTGTTTTTATAAGGACTCCGATTTGATGCTGGAGCTTGTGTGTGAAGTAATCTGTGGATTTCATGTCCAAGGGGAATGAAAGGGGTTTTTGTAGTAATCAGTCGGAAGGACAGGTTGCCACTCTGCTGCTCCCACCGCTGCCGCAGAGTGTTGCTGGGCATCTTGTACAGCCGTGTCTTTGGGCCTCTGTTATGCAGCTAAAATAAGAAAAGATTAATAGATTTCTTGATAGGTTAATTGTTTTTCTTGCATCTCACCATTGTCAGCTTAAGCATCTTTTAGTTAATGAGACTGCTTTTGACACCTGAATGTCCCATCCCTCTCGGGACTATGGTGGTCCCTCTCTGCATGGGTGACACCCCATGGTGAGCAGCCGTGACTTCTGTACCGCCAGCAGCAGGGCTGAGCTTTAGAGACGCACACAAAAGATAGCCATGCTGCCTGGAAAACTGGTGATGGGGGACAAGATTATGATCAAAACCTACAAAACCACATGAGGCCTGGAGGGACCAAACAGGAGATGACTGTTTGCTGTCTCTCACAGTACAAGGGCCAGCAGGCATCGACTTCAAACAACCTGTGGGAGGTGATTCCTGATGACTCCTCATCACTGTAGGCACTCAAAGTGTATATGAGCTCAAAGACTGGAGAAATTCACCTTAGCTCTGCTGGGCTAGAGAGATCTTTGGCCTAAGTATCACAGTCCTTATCTTTTAAAGAAGTGTTACACTCTTGCTGCTGAAATCAGCCATGCTGTTCCCTGAATCCTGCTTTGAGAAAGGTGAGCTGTGCCTTCAATGATGTGCAGCCTCCGGGGCAAACCCGGGGATGAAAAGAGGTGCATTTACGGTGTTTCAGTGATGCTCCGCAGTCATGGTGGGGTTTCTTCAAAGCTTGGTCTGTTCCCGGAGCATCAATCCCAAAAACCATTCACTGAGGATGCTGGTGCCGGGTTCAAGAGCATGGTGCAGGTCTCCTGCACAGTGCTTTTTACCTGAAGTTCCAGTAGTTCTCTCCTGGAAAAGCTTGTATCAAAGCCTTGTGGCAGCAGTCAAATAAGTTCAGAGACTTGCTGTGGCTTGAACCAGGTTGATAACTGACCACCCACTTTGGTTCCCCTTCAAGTGTACTGGAACTGAATATTTTAAAAGAAAAATCTGTAATTACTGATATTTCTGTTGGATGAAATGTGAAGAAACAAGGAGAGACTGTCAGCTAAAACTGAGAGTGTTAGCAATTGAGAGGTACACTTGGATGGGAAGGGCTAAGTATTGCCCTAGGCTTAAGCATCAACAGGTCAGCAAGTCAAATGGCCTCATGAGATCCTTCAGCCTTATGTTCTCTGATTTTTCTGCTGGAGGTTGCTTCTGCCTTTAATGAGAGGCTTTGCTCCCTGCGTGATCTCAGTTCTGGAGTCATATCTGTACTGCATGTTCTTGCTCACTGAAGCAGATAAACTAACAAAAGTTATCTGTCAAGACCCTTGGCAGCCAGAAGTAAAGATGAAAAGGATGAAGAGAGACGGGGTCTTTCCTTTGAGGCTTCAGACACCTTTTCAGCTCCACACACTCTAAAATTTCCTCTCTGATACCAGTTCAACCAGTGTAAATGAGGAGCTGCTTCACATGCAGTTAGTCCATCCTTGGTGCGTGAAGACCTAGGGACTAAAAATGTAGCTATGGTGTCACTGGGGCTGGTTATAGGACATGTGCAAAAGCCTTGGTAACTCTTTGGTGTCGCTAGGGAATGGGCATGGGAGGACAAGCTACTGTAGGGACGGCCATGAATAGGAGAGGTTGCTGGCCTTGGAGCCTTTTTTCAAAATGAAGCAGAAGTATCAAAGGCCTTTTAGTAACATTTCTGTAGAAAACTGGATGTGCCCGCTGGTATTGTGCTGTCTCCTGCTTCCCAACTACCCGTGTTGAGGAAGTCATGTGCTCTGTGCTGCTTCCTTTTGAGCTCTTGAGTCTTGAGCCATCACCTACCCATCTGAACCAAGGCAGAGGGACACCTCTCCTCTGCTGTGGGACCTGCTGCCCCAGCCAGCTGCTGCCCAGGAACAGCTTTAGCCTAACACTGCCGCTTCCTGTGTGTTGAATGAAGTGACCTCCATTGCTTCGTTTGAATTCACACACAGTGAATTTTCATCTCTGTAGTTGTGGCTTCCACCTAGGCTCTTTGCTGGGGACTCACAGGCACATACTTTGCTGAAGTGGCAGAAATCAGTGACATAAGGTCCTGCTGCTTTGATACCCTACCACTTGTTCTACAAAAGGGGGTGCATGGGATGGAGAGGCAGAAGAGCACATCTCTTCGTAACACCTCTCCTTGACTCTGCCTCCAGAGCTCAATGGCTCCTTTCTCTAGGTCTTGGGATAATGAAGCACCATGCTGGGAAGCAGCTGACACACAGATGTGCTGATACATATGGCGGTCTATAGGAACCCCATACACCAGCTTTTCGCGTGGAGTTTGTTAAATTTAAACTTGTTTAATGACCTTAAATTACAACCGACTTTAGGAGGATTAATGTGTCGTCTGGAGCCTCCTCGACAGAGTTGTTTGTCTACAGGGAAGCAGATGCATCTTCGTCTGCTAGCAAGGCTCTAAACCTGAAGCTGGATGTTTATGGAGAGTGTATTGCTGTGAAGATGAGCTGGCCAGAAATACAATTTGGCCAGAAACTGAGGAGGTTGAAATGTTCGTTAGAGCAAGAGGTTGTTTGCAGCCTCCTGGGGAAGACAAATCCTGATTAATTCCAGGACAGATCTTGCTTAGTCTTAAGAGCGGGGATGAAGCCATGCAGCTGCCTGGGAGAGATCTCATTACTGGAGACATTTCCAAGCTTGTGTCCCAGCCTTGCTACAGCACCTCTGCGCAGAATGACATTCAGAAGCAGGTGGTTCTTAAAGGACAGCGAAGGACTTGCCGTTGTCCCAAACCTCGCAGACTTCCTTGGTGACAGGCTTCTCAAGTGAGGTAAAAGCGTGTGCCGGGTGGTACAGATGACAAGCCTGCATCTGATGTGTCCCCTGTTTCCCTGGGGAGACATTTCCTCCGCATGCCGCTTCACGCCCTGCTGCAGCAGACCACCTCGGCCAGGATAATCGCTTTGCTGCGCACATCTGCGGTTGCAGAGGGGATGAGTGGAAGGAGGATTTGTGTGTGTAGTATGTACATCTCTATACGCTCTGTCTACCAGAGCTTGAGGAGGTTTTGTTGACTGCGTTGTTTCTAGAGAACAGCTCCTTTTGTACTGGTCACTCCCCACTGGTGAGCCCGGTTCCTTGTCTGAACTCATCAGATGCTTCTGGCCTTGGACACGGCTTGCTCTTGTTGAAAAGCATGGGCAGGCCAGGCACTGCGTCACCTCTTATGAGTGTGGCGTTGCTCCTGGTGGCCTCAGCCAGAGCACTGCAGTAACATCTGCTGGGGTATCTGGGTTTAGATGATGGAACACTTTCTAGCCCCAAATCATTTTCCTGGAGATCTCCCCTAAAGCGCTTTTAATGTTTTATAGCATATTGATTTATTGCTCTTGGGTAACTGCTCATCTCAGAACATTTCCTGTCTGAAAAACCTTCAGTTGTGCATCATCTATCATCGCTTGCCTTTGGATGCTACTAAGGGCAAGTGCAGGAGGTAACCCCAGCCAAGCGTGCCGCAGGACTGTGGGTGCTGTGTGGCCTGGGCGCCTTGTCCCAGGGAGGTGCAGGGGGCTGCTTGGAGCCCTGTCTGCACCTCACAAACCCCACCAAGCCTCCTCCTACAAAACCGAACAGCGGGTGCAAGGGGAAGCTAAGCAGAAAACTCATTTGAGTACCAAGATGAATCTGCTTCTGATTTTCATCATTTTTATAGGGAGTTGTAAGACTTTCAAAAATCCTCTTTTTGTGTTGTTCATTACTTTTTTCACTAATTTGACACTCTGGGATGTTGTTTTACATTTAATTTTAGTCTCTAATCACAGAAAATTATAGCTGGCCACACATGCTGGCTTTGCATTCTTGCATCTTGTTCCTGTTCATTTATACTGAGGGATAGCACTCACCACGTCTGCCCAATTTACTTTTCTTTGCAGCGGCAGGAATTTCCAATACTCTGGAGCTCCATTATCATGTGCAGGAAACTAAATTCAAGGTTATCTTATTTGAACTTTATGACTTCTTGATGTATGGTGTTTTATTTATTTATTTAAGTTTTATTAAACCTTTCAAAAAAGAAGCCCTTTAGAAGTGCATGATGTGTAGCTTATTAAGAAGACTTAATATAATTTTGAGATTTAAGGAGCTTGAATTATGAATGTCCTAAATATTTGGTTTCTGCCCTGAGATATATGGAGGGGAGAGATGAGCTGTTGGAGCCGATGCCTTGACTTCTGATGTCTGCGAGCCAGCAGAAAGCATGTTTTCTGTGAATATACAGATTTCTTCTAATGGTGCTCCTTGGTGGCGTTTTGAGATCTCATTTGAACATTCAGGTTTTACCCCATGACCTTTCAAAACCTTCCTTTACTGACAACTAGAAGATAAGGATTTTCCCCCTCTGCCCAGTTTGACTCATAAAATGGTTATTAACCACTCTTACTGCAGGCTGATTTTGGTTGTTGGTTTGTTTATTAAGTGCAAGAGTATTTTTTAATTCCGAACGCACCTATTGTGATCAGAACAAAATCTCCAGGTGTTTTATAGGGCTTCTTGTTAACAACAGCACCTGTTGGTTTATTTTGAAACCTTTCCTTAGATAAAAATCCCCATGAGGCGGGTTTCTGCTGTAATTGCTTCTTTCCACAGGAGATGGTCCTTTGACACTAAATCCATCCCCTGCTCTAATTCACAGCATTAAAGGTCGTGTCCTTGATGTCTCCTGAAGCAAAAGAGCACTTTTTGGGATAAAAATAGTAAATAAAACTCACATTAAATTTTAGTAGTGGCAGAAGGATTTTTTTTGTGTTCTCTCCCACCCCCCTTAGAAGGGTGCAGTTTAGGAAAGCTTGGTCTCTGCCTTATTCCAGCAAAAATGCTGTTGGCTGCTGGATTTCTGGAGTTGCTGCCATGGTTTGTGTTGTCTTGCTGGACTTGATCATTCATCAGCCTGGGTGGGTGAGGAAAAGGCTTGTGTTCTGTGAGGTCTCTGCAACCCAGCGAGGTAGTCTGCTTGGAAAGCTGCTGGGACCTGGTGCCACAGAAGGTAGGGTTTCTGTATTGCCGTTGCTTGAGAAGCACCTCTTGGCTTTGCCCTGCCAGAATAAACTCATGCTTTGCTCAAGAGGGCTGTGGTGTGTTGATGTCTCCTTCTCTTTTTCATCGTCTAATGAATAAATAGCAACTTGAGCACCAAATAATGCTGCCTTCAGAAGAAGCCTCTGTGCGTCTTCCTCCTCTGTGGAGAAAACGCTGTTGAGTGTCCTAATGAATGAGTTTATTTTGGTGCTTTGGAAAAGATGTGGGCGGTGGCTGTTGGGGGGGTTGTGCTGGTGTGAATGGGAGTCTTGCGAAGCCTGTCAAGATGGCAGCACGGAGATTGATGTCTCTGTGTCCAGCCAGCAAGTGCTCTATGGGCAGTGCTTGTGGAAATGCTCGTGCTCCCCTGCCAGGTTGTCCCAGGCTGGATGCACAGGCGAGAGGGAGCAGTTGGGAACAGATGGCCTAAGGAAAGAGGGGGATGAGCAGCATGCTGGCACCCCAAGGATGGGGTTTCAGATCCTGATCTGGACGTGTGGTTCCTGTTGAAGCTACTTGCATCAGGTTTCTCTTGGGGAGGGACAAGAACAGAGATTTTATTTATGTTTGCAGTGTGCTGAGATTCATCATAATCTTACGATGCAGTCATTTATTTAAGACACTCATGCCCTGTGTGTGCCCTACGGACCACGTGTCTCCAAATAGCATATGGGACCCTAAAGGGCAACATGGTTTCCCCTTTTCCTTGTTTCTTCCTGGGGTGACCAGTTGTGCAGTCTGCAGAGGAGGGAACCGGCTGCTCCGCAGTGGGGACCGGCTGCCCATCTTCAGCCCCAGGGCTGCGATGGAGCCCAGGTTCCTGCTGGTCTGCAGGCTTTTGCGTGTGGTGCACAGCAGGTCCTGTGCTTGCATTGCCTTGTGCAGCTTCCCATCAGTTACAGATACCGCTGGCTTCTTTCCTCTGTAAAATAACCAGGCATTGATGAAGGATTAGTGAGGGATTTTAATTTAGCACAAATAATTGGATTAAGCTGGAATTTGCTTCCCGTTAGTTTTAGATTAGCCAATACAAATAGATAGAGCTTGACTTTGGCCTGTTCTGCGTGTGCAAAGTGCTGCATGGAGCTGTGTCAGAGGCTGCCAGCCACTGCTGATCCATCAGCTAGTGCTTTCCTTATTTGCATGTGTAAGTGGTGGGTGCTTAGAGATGACCACCATGTCGTTCCTTGAGACCTACAACCTCTAGGTGCTCGCTCTTTTCACAGTAATCACTGATGATGATGTAACATTTTCATGTCCATAGATTTAAACTACAGAGAAGTGGTGCCATGTATGTTTTTGGCATTAAGGATGTTGTCGAAAAAGTTGCTGCAAGGAGGGCAGGAGGAATGCTGGGTGTAAAATAGTCACATCAACCTGCTGTGCCCCAGACTGTTGGAAGCAGGAGGGGATTTCTCTGCTGTGTGAGCACAATTGTCACCCCCAAACTTGGGCAGACAGGCTTGTTTTATAGCCCAGGAGATGTGGTGCAGTCATTAGTTCATGGCTATCTCATCTCTCTGCTGGAATCTTTCTTCTTCTAAAACTTAGCTTAAATCTCCTTGAAGGGAGATTTCTTTTGTACTACTACTAGGCTGCTAATTTTTTCCAAGTGTCTTCAAAGCACTGCCTCAAACAGCCTTATTTGCAGTAAGCATTTGTCCTAGGGATGGATTTTTACAATGGGTGCTTTGTAAAACTATTTAGCGTGTGGAAGATCTTAGGGATTTTTTTATCTCTTTCTGATGCACCATTTCATTTGATTTTTTTTTTTTTCCCCCCCTCTTTCTTATAATCTCTGTTTAAGGGTTTGTGAACTGATCCCTTTATTTTCGGAAGAGAATACCAAATAAACAGTGATTAGCATGAAATATGACTCATGGCTTCCTAAAGGATGTGCTTTAGAACTGGTAAACAGTTGTAATTGCTGTTAGATGAAAGTAGCAAATTGAATACGTTCTCATAATAATTATAAAGGGATAGACAGACTATTCTTGCTCTCAAATCTAATTGGGATTAGTATAATGTTCAGTTTTCCTTGTAGAGGATGATCTGTTTAAAAGTTAAATGTAGTTATAAATGCTTTCATAAAAGCTGATTTTAAGTCAGTGAAAGAAACCTGCTTCTACACAGAGGCCAGGGAAGCAACTGCAGTGGGTTTTTCTTCTGAGGGCAAGGAATTGAATGTAGCGTTCTAAGGCCTGGAGATCATTTCATCTGGAGTGGTGTCACAGCTCTGCTGGGATGGTGCCAAACTCCTAAGTTCTTTGTTTGCAGAAGACCCTAAGCGTGAGCATTTGAGAAGTCTTGAAAGCTCTTTCGTTTCTGCTAGAGTCATGTCTGAGAAAGGGTTAAGAGGAGCATTTTTGTAGTATCACTGATGTAAATCAGAAACCTTAAAAGAAATCATAATAAAGATAATACTGAGTAATTCATTACAGAAAATCTATATTTTTCTTATTGCAGCTGTATGCTATCTTATAAATTATTGATTCCTTTGAATCCAGTTAAATCTTAGGGAAAAGCCTAGGGTGTGGTGTGGGCGTGCATCTGTCATCATCTCTATGCAGCGTATGGAGATCTACCAAAGAGAAGCGTCAGGTCTGCTCACACTTGTCCTTCGGTCAGGACTGACTTAGGGCTTTTCAGAAAACGAGGGTCTGCTGGAGCTGTCAGATGTCCCTTGGCTGACCTGTGCACTCTTTGCTTGCACTAAACCCTGGGGATGCTCCAGAGGGATGGCCCCCAGCAGCCCAGCCTGGACGGGCTTCTCACCTGTGGTTCAGTGACAGCCAAGAGGAGGAGGAGGTGTGAGGAGGAACACAGGAGAGCTTGCAGGGAGCTTTTCCTGGCCTTTACCATTTGTTCTGTGAGTAAAATGTCTTTCCCGCCACAAGGGAGGCGGATTTCCGTTCCCGCAGTAAATCGCCCAGCCGTAAATCACTGAGTGAGAGCCATGCAGGCAGTGATGATCAGTGCTGGTTGCTTCATCGAACAGCACAGGCAGGGAGCTGGCAGCGGGGCTTTTCACCTTGGATGCACTGGCTGAGATGCCCCATGTCACCCACGGGGAGAACTGCCACGGGTGTCCGTGGGTTGCTGCCTTCTCCCATCACTGGCAGCACCTAGCTCATTGCTTTGCAGTGCCAAGCAGCATCTGGAGGCTCTGCAGTCAGCTTCTTAACAAGGAAATTATTTTAAAAGAGTCAGTTTTGTAGCTAAACTTAGTATGCTTGGAAGTCATCCAAAACTCCACAGCAATAATGCAGCAAATACAACTGGTTTAAAATACATTAAATATGCAGGTTGGCTCATGGTAGCAAAGCCCTTGCAGACAAAGAATAGGTGAAAAACCGCTAACTTGTGTTGTGTGCATATATAGCATGGTTAATCATTGGCAAATAAACATCCAAGTGGGGAAAAAAATAGTAAAACAAACCATCAAATTGCAGTGTTACAGGAATGTGTTCTTGGCAAGAGCTCTTTTGTTTCTGAACTGAAATTCTTACTCAAATCTGAGCTGTAAAATGTACCAAAGGAAAAAAATATGATAAGCTTGTTTTAGTTAAACAAAAGCAATGGATTCAGCATTTGCTAGAGGCAGATTTTGAAGAGAAACTCAGCCTGAAACTAGCACAGGAATCCTAATTAGTGCATTCTCCTAACAATGGCATCCTCTTCCCAAATGAACAGAGGCTACAACTGAGGAATTTTTAGCAGAGTGTTTTGCTTTTGAGGCACAGTTTGATGAATCTGCAGTTATGGTGTTCCCAAAAGTCTGTCCTGATGCGGTTCTTCCAGATTTCACCTTCGTAAGTACAAACGCTGATTCACCTGAGTGCTCAAAAATAACAGCAATCAGGCTTAAAATGATAGCAGGCAGACGATTCAGTTTTAAAGATTATTTGTATCATGATACAGGATTTTTTTTTTTTTAAAAAGGAAACACCTCATAGCTATTGGTATTTTATGTATGTGGCTATTAATGGAGGTTTTAATGTATATTTTCTTAAAACCAGCAACAAAAACCCACCACCAACCCCCACAGAAACAACCCCCCAGCCCAGCTCACTTGGATGTTGACAGACTTGAGCTGAATAGTCTTTTAAATTGATTTAAGCAACCAGTGTGCAGCTTGGCTGTGCCCTTTTGATGGTACCGGGATAGGGGTACTGCTTTTTGATTAAACAGTGATGCGGGGGGAAAATAGATCGGTATATTTCTAGGCCATCTCGAACTGCATAAATGTGAATGTCTTGTGGCGATGTAAGAATCCATTCTGGACAGCATCTACTATGGGTTATGCTGGCATTTACGGTTTTATAAATGTTTGCAGAGAGCTGATGGGTCAGGACCAGAAGTTGGGCCAACAAGGGGATGCCAGCAGTAGGCAGAGGCTGAAGAGAAGGAGGTGGATGAAGCTTGTTCTAAGGCCAGGAAGACTCCTAGTTGCAGTCTGGGCTCTCATTGGGGGTTTGGACCAACTCAGTCCCAGCTGGACTACAGTATTCTGTATCCTTGTAGCCAAACTGCAGACATATGGACTGGATGGGTGGGCTGCATGCTGGGGAGAAGAAATGGCTATACCATCAGATGTAAAGGAGAGTTGTTAAAGGTTCTGTTTCCCAGTGGTGTGCCTTGGGGTGGATGCAGGGACCAGTGCTATTTAGCATTTCCATACTAGTATGATGGAGACGTTTTGCATCTCTGTGGTTATAGAGATGGTGGAGGTGGGCTATGTTCTGTTCCTTTCATACTGGAGTTCCAGTAGATTTAATTCCCTTTATCAGCTTAGCTAACAGGTGCAGAGAGAACATATTCTAGTTTGGATTTGTTTAAAGCTGAGAAATTGTTTGGGAGCTGGGAAAAAAAGAGGGAAGTGGTGGTGGTGGTGACACATACTCCTCCTCCAGCCCTTTCTCACAGCCTTGTAGTAACAAAAATGAGCAGCAGAAGACCTCACCCCACGCTCTACAAGCCAGCAGGGTCCCATCATCCACGTGGGAATATGTACCTTGACTTCTGGAGCAGTGGCAATAGCACCTAATCAAATCCGATCCTATATCGAACTGCAGCTGATTTCGGTAGGAAATACACCTCTGTCTGCATTTAGAAACGCTGGGCTAAATTTTGGCAACTGGAGACAAACCTATCAGCTTTGCTTTACCTGCATTTGCACACCTTTCATTAAAGCAGTTTGAGGTGCAGGCATTCTGTCAAGAAGATGCCGTTTGTGCTTTCCCAGGCTTCAAATTCAGCTGCCTTAAAGGAGCCAGAATCTGTCCTCTGGTATTAATAGTTTCCCCAATTGAAGCCGTTGCCTCTGTGGTTTCTGTGGGGTGACATAGGCTGGGGAATGCTGCTATTTTATTTTCTTTTTGGCCTGTGGTCACGTTGTGGCAAGAGCGTGGTTATCAGCTAATTGCGAGTAATATCTCTTCTTGTTCCAGATCCAGTTTTCCAGGGGAAGATGGTAGAGCCGGGGTTTGTGAAAGATGCCCGGCAGTGGGTGCTGGTGTGGGTGCCTCCTCAGAGCCCCTGGGGGCAGAGGGAAGACTGTGCTGCCCAGTGGGGTGGGGACCACACAGCATTTTATACGGGCGGAGGAGTGAACAGCTCGCTCCCAGCAGTGAGTTTAAGTGAAGCAGAAGTGCTTGGCAGATGCCTGTGTGTTTGCTGTTGTGTTGGGGTTTTTTTGAATAGCCGAACAGTAAAATGTAATGGTGGGAGGGGGTGGAAGGGGACTGGTTTTTATTCCTTCAGGATATTTTCCTGGCTGCTGTTCCCAGGTGTTGGAGTTGTCAGGGTTCTTTAGGACTGTCCTGCCTGAATGAGCTCTGCCTACTGTAGGAATGAGGATGAGGGAAGGGATTTTGGGGAAGGTGGCTTTTAAATGAAGGTGTCTTGTTGACGTTTATGCAGGTGCCACTGCTGTGCTCTTTTATGACCTGAGTTTCTAACATTTGTTCAAGGTCCTGGAGAAGTTTGGATATAGCATGACACGGATGCAAGCGCTCTGACAGGTCCTTCAGATAAAGTCTGGCTTTTCTATCGTTGGCTTTCAGCAGTGACTGAGGCAGAAGGGAGGGAGAAGAATAATGTTGACTACTGACTGGAGTTATTTGCAAAATAGGAAGCTTATTTTGTACATTCAGCTTTGGTCTGGCTGGGCTTCTGCTTTTCTGACACAGCTTTTTTCTGTCCAGAAAGAGAACTTGCAGCAGCACTTTCGTGTTAAGATTTCTAGTTTAGACAAAAAAACAGTTTGCTTGCTTGGAAGTCAAGTTTGTGCTCCCTGTGGGGATGCCTGTTGTCTGGTTACAAGATAATACATGGCAGAGGCATGCTGAAGAGCAGTAATACACTAAATGCTGCAGCTGTAATTGAACCGCACTAAGCATCACCTGCTTTTAAGTTATTAATGAGTTTGAACTATTTATAAACAAGGAGCAGTGTGAAAAGAGAGGGCTTGTTTGTCTTTGGTAAACAGCCCTTTTAAGGTCTTGGAGTGTGCTTTTATGTTGTGTATTCTGAGAATTCAAAATCCAGATGGGGTGACACCACGGATCTGACACTCACGGGTCTGAATAAAGCATCTGCCTCCAGTGGAGCCCAGCATCCATCATGGTGAGAGCATCCTCCTCTTCCTCCTCACTCCCCAGGAGGACATGCAGCCTTTGGCCATTTCATGCAATATTAAAATGGCTCCAAATGATTGCCACGCTTGGGCCAAACAAGTGGTCAGGTGTGGCTGGTTTGAGGTGTCTATCGCTACCAGAAACATTGCTCTGGTCTGTGGGCTCTCCACTGCCGCTGAGTGGCCCCATGTTACGGCAGCTTTGGGAGCACCTGCAGAACGGCACAGCGTAGGTCACTGTGCTTCATCTCTCGCAGTCCGGAGGAATTGGGAGGGAGGCATTTCTTTCTCCCAGTTTCAAGAACTTACTGCCAAACTGCCTGGAGACATTTGGTCAAGTGAAAAACTCACAGGTAATGGTGCAGCGTAGGTCAGTGTTGGCTTCCGAACAGGAAAATAAGGGGATGAAAAAACAATGGTGTGGATGAGATTTCAGGAGAATTAAATAGACTGCTGTCAGTGTTCTCAGATGTGGTTTGATCTCGAAGAAAAACACATCTTCACTTCATCATTTTAAACCAATTTCATGCTTCGTCAGTTCTATCCGCTTCTGTCATCTCGGCACCATGGGTCGCGAATGGGACCTGAGCAACTCGCAGAAGCTGAAGCATTACTGCGAACACCCTTCCTGCGCTCAGCCCTGTGGGTTATATAGAGCTGTAAAGGCCAAAGTTTCTTTTGATGTCCCCAAAATTGAGACCTTAAATTGGGCTGTTTAAAAGATTGCAATGTCTTATAAGTGATGTATTGGAGCAAAAATAGAGACTGCTTGTCTGACTTCAGGGATTTAACTGTGAGGCTGTGACCTCTAGAGGCTAAAAATAAGGAAGCATCTTTCCATCATTCTGTGCTCCGGCAGAAATGTTTTCCTGTGGGGACACATTTCCATGGCATCTCATGAGCTCTCGCTTCACATGGTGATTCCTCTAACTTTGGAAATGTAATTATAGTACACTATAAATTTTTCTCTTTTGGCAAGATCATTAGTGATGGACAGTTTGTTTGCAGAGGTCATTTTTATAGCTGTTCTTGAACTAACGTCTTAAATTGGTAACGAATGTCTAGACTCAGTAATACTTGTGCCTGAAGTGCCACATTGTTGGTTTTTTTTTTTTTTTTGCACGTGCATATTTAAGAGCATGTTACATTAGATTTAGCTTTAAGTAACCTCTGCTACTGCAGTGGGGCCATTTCTGGGGTATAATATACAGCCACAATTTGTCGTCCTTGGCATTGCACGACAGGTGAAGCGGAGAATAGCTTCTCTAGCCGAAACCGTGCCCAGTGTGGCTCAGCTTACAAGCTCAGATGGAGTCGCAGATGGTGCTGCTGATATCACCATGGGTCTTACGGCAATCAGCGAGTGCTGGGGGTGAAGTCTTGTATATTCTAAAAAAATCAGCAAAGTGGTTTTGATTCCTGTCTGTGGAGCACCCAGCATAACATTATGTTTTTCTAAAGTAGTGTATAGTTTAATGTCTGAATCTTTCAGTTGTTTTATATCCGTTTTCAAGGTGTAAGTGGTCCCATTTACATGGTCCCCATGCTTGCCCAGCAGTAAACAGAAGAACTGCTAAATGGGATCAGATCCATGGTGCTTCAGAGGAGTGTGCAGGTAGACCATAACCTAAACTGAGGACGATAGGTTATGTGCAAGATCTGAATCCACATTCGTTGTTCCAAAGAATATTGGATTGTGGCAAGTGCAGAGATCTTGGTGATGCCCACGAGTGGAAAATCTCCTCTCAGACCTGCTGGCATCCCTGCCTCCCCTCTGCCTGCTGCTTTGAGTTCCACCATAACCTTACCTGATGCAAGGGGGGAAAAAGTTTATTTTTTTTCTTTCCTTACTACTTGATAAAAGCTGGTTTCAATTTCAGGGCTGTAGTTGCTCCTAGCTTGACCTCGTTGATGCCATCACCCGAGGTGCTGAGGACTGAGCAGGATGCTCGTGAGTGGACCCCGAGGCTGCCGCTTCAGTCTGGTCTCTTTGCAAGGGGGAAGGTGGTAGAAGAGGGTTTTAGAAGGCACTCTGTCTCCTGGAGAGTGGGGACTTCATTTTTAGTTGTTCTTTTGGTAAATTGAGTGTGTGCAGCCTCTTCCCCTATCCCGGTTGTGATGGATGTTTCTCCTCCTCGGAGAGGTCTAGGGTTCGTAAGGAACCTGGTGTTGAGGTAGTTATGACATGGTGTAAGGGTTTCCCTTACTTTGGTGACAGTGCGCAGTTGTCTTGAAACAAAGACTTTTCTTGCATAAGCAGTGCTGTGTTTGCCCTGTTGCTTCATGGGGCCCATATTCTAGCAGATGGCTGTGCTCTGTCATCTCGTATTGTCTAAATGTGGTGGTGTTGATTTGGTGAGCATTTTTCTTCTCTTCTCTTGACTTGTGCTTGTGAACCATTTTACTGTCTGGGTTTTTTTGTTAATGATCTCAGCCTTTTGTTCTCGGTCTATTTTTAAGACTTAAATTGTTCTGTGTGCCACGATGGGAGTTCCACAGAGCATCACGTAACGTCGCTGTTTTCTCGACTCCCTTAGCTGAGATACAGAACATAATCTTGCACGCCCATGTGCAGACATTACGGCCCCTGGCACACCTGAAGTGAAGGTCTCCTCACTGGTGGGACGGGCAAGCAAAACTCTTTCAAAGCAAGAGTCTGCTGCGCAGTTTGCAGAGGGTCGTGTGGGTCACACGGATGATGTTGGAATAAGCAGGAATTATGGACTGAGCAGGTTTAGGAAACCCTAATGAACATTCAAATAGCGTTGTAATATGGCATTGCCATAGAAACAGTTTCTGCAGTTGTACCAATACTCTCTCCTACTTCACCCAGTTGTAGAGCTGTCTTAAGCAGCTGAGAGCCCTTGGCTGGAGTATCATGGGGGTTTTCCATGCAAGGTAGCAAAGATAACACCCTGCTGGCCTAAAGTTAGCATCTAGCACAAGGGAACCACCAGGCGCTTTCACTTCAGAGGAGTGCGGGTGCAGTGCAGCGAGGGCTGGGATCTCCCTGGATGTTGCTGGCCCACCCTGAGTAGAGGGTGGGCTGCTTGGCTGCACCAACTTGTGATGTGGGGTTGATAATGGCTCCTTTGGTCCACGGGACTGCTCTCTGCAAGAACACAGCTCCCCTGTCATCACGCTGAGCGCAGTGCCTGAGATTCAGAGCATTAATGGCTGTGGTCATTATCACTATGTGCAAACAAGGCTGGGAATTTTCTCTGTGCAAATGCGCCCGTGGAGAGATGCTCCCTTTTATTTCACAGACAGTGCTAAAACATGTTTTCCCACACCCTTCCTTTCTTCCCTACCTCTCTTCAGGCTCGGGGAGAGCAATCGATGAAGGAGGCAGCATGCAGCTCTGTGACAAAGGGAAGTATAGGCATTTTGTGAAACGTGCTCCAAGTGTAATATTCAGCCTCCCAAAATAAACTGTGAAGCAAGCTTGTTCAGGGGCAGGCAGTGAGAGCAAACCTGCTCCAAGCATCTGAGGAAAAGGAACAAGCTGCCTGGTAAGTGCTGAGGGCCGTGCCCTGTGGAGGGGCTCAGGGCACCGCAGGAATGGTGACGAGCACCCAGGACGTCCTTTTCTTAACAAAAAACAAAACACCCATCCATAGGCCCCATGCTACAGGGACTTAATGAAGCAACAGCATGTGGTTCTTGTGCTTCTTGATGATAACCGAATGCCAGATGATGAGATGTAGCAGAGCTTTTTGCGTGTAAGTACTAGTATTGTGCTGTGAAAATGAGACAGGCATTGAAAACAGTCCTCCCGATTAATATTGGAAGTTGAGTGCTCTGGGTTCTTATGTATGAAATGAAACATTACGCGACTGATGTAAAATGCTTGCAAGACAGGTAATTAATAACATTAGGAACTAATTAACTGGAAGTCCCGTGTACCTGATGATGACTACGTGAGCAGACTTGATTTGCAAATCACTACGGATGTTGTGGAGAGCTCTGGAGGGTTTTCTTCTCTCGCAGCCTTCTCCTCCCTTGGGTGCAGAGGGGACAGACCCAAGCAGGGGCTCAATGCCATTCCGGGCTTGGGGTAACCTTGTCTTCCTCACCTGGAAACATACAGATGAGCAAATTAGCAAACAAGTACATGCTTCAGTGTTTTCCTGTCCCAGTGACAAGGATCCAGTGGGCAGCGACATATGCTACTTGGGGAGGAGGATGCCGTAAGGCTCGGACTCGGTCTGCATTAATGAGATGGTGCCTGCCTCAGCCCTTGCTCCCCTGTGCCCAGACCATGCTGGGTGACATCTGCCAGGGCCACAGCGGGGCAGAGCTGTGCTTCGACTCCAATTAGCAGCAAGACCTTCTCCGGCACAGGGATTCTTTTGCTTCTCCCACTTTCCTGCCTCCATCCAGCTGTAGGAATCCAAGTGCGGACATGGGTGCTCAGAGGCAGAGGGTTCAGTGACCCTTGTCCTAACAGCACACTGTGGTCCCCATAATCACTTCCTGGAAAGCTACTGCCTTGTTTCTCCATTGGGTTCAGCATCAATCAGTTGAGGATGGATTTTGGGGGGAAGAAAAAACCCAGAAGCAAGCAGCTCTGTGGTCTTGCTGTCCTGTGTCTGTGGCCACTTGCCAGCTGGCAGCAAGGATGTCTTCAGTCTCGGATGGGTTTTGGAGGTGCTGTGGAGGGTGGTAGGAAGGTGCAGAGAGAGGGCAGTGTGCCCAGGCTGTGGGATTTGGACACCTTGCTGCAGTGGGGTGGCTGAGTTGTCCCCCACCATCCCTGGCTGCAGGTCCTGTCTCTGATGCAATGTTGCTTCAGTCGTAGGTGCTGCTTTTAATGCAACCCCCCTTCAGTCTGAGCCACATGGAAACTGTGATGGAAAATGCCTGGAAACCTCAAACCAGAGAGGCTACAAGGAAAAGCTAAAGAGGGAAAAGTGCAAGAGTGAGCTGTCTGTCTGCTTGCCTGGTTTGGGATGTTCCCCAGCCGTGAGGGATGCTGCAGGCTGCTCCCTGCACCAGAGGCACTGCCTCCACTGCAGAGTGGCTGCCTGGAAGCGCCAAGGACGAGTGAGACCCTTTGGTGCTTTTTGTTGCTCTTCTGACAGGTAGTAAACAGAGCTCTCTTCTCATTATTACTAAATCAAAACCCTATTGATTCCTTGTGTGAAAGTCCAGCGTGACATAAAATGTTTTAATTTATGCTTTTAACCCAGGCTCGCTGCAAAAATGCTGTTTTTGTAAATAAATGAAATGAAATTTATTGCTGAGCCAGAGGCTTTAGGAACTGCCCAGCTCTCCCTGGCATCCCCCTGTTGTTCGGGAGGCTCAGCTTTGCCGGCAGTTAAGGGGCTGTCAGTGAGCTGCCTCCGCCACTGCGTCCCATGGGAACAGGATCCGGCTCTGTATGAGGCGTCAGGACTGAAAGTGCTGCTGCGTCCCTCTCTGTCCCTTGTTACTGTGCTTCCTCCATGAGGTCAGAAACTACCGCAGCACCAAAACACCCTTTCCAAGAGTATTCCCTGTCTGCTCTGGAAGAGGGGAGCAAAATGCTACTCAGGAACACATCTCTGCCCACTTTGCAGATGTGTTCTGCACAGGACGGCAAAAGAAGGAAAGCAAGTCACTGATGCTGCGTGCTGCTGCTTTGTTTGTGGACAATCAGTGGAAATGGCCCCACGATGAGTTTAGTTAGTAGAAATGTCTGGAGCTGGTGGGACCATGTTCAGACCCTGCAGCTGACCTGGTGTGAGGTGGTTGTGGGCGCACTGGAGATGGAGGTATTGTGTGCAGAGTGGCACTTCGCTTGTCAGCAGCATTAATTGTACTCATTTAATGTGGTGATTAGTGTTGTTTGTTCAGATGTCTAATGTAGCAATTAGCCCCTTCAGGGTGTTCAGTGATAGGTTATTTCCTGCCAAGAGGTACTCCGCGTCCCCAGCCTCCCCTCCCACGCTCCTGGGTGCTGCAGTGCTCCTGCACCTCATCTCGCAGGTATTGCAGGCGTATGGCTACATTCATGCAAGGTGAGGTGGCCTCCTGGCTGCTGGGCTACTGCTCAGTCAGAACCCAGATTTTCACTGGTGCCATCTCCAGCTCAGCTCCTGGAGTACGTGGTGTTGTCCTGGAGGTGCCCTGCCTGGCTTGACCTGCGCTGGGCCATCTAACGCTTTGGTTGAACCTCAGTCTCTTAGCAGGAATGAATTTTGACCCAGAGAAGTGGCCTGTGACTAAACCCCACTGTGATATGCCCGATGTGCTTAGCCACGGCAAAACCATCACTGATACATTATATGGGATCATGTCCCTTGATTAAGACCCTGGGAGAGGAGACAAAATGCTTCCCCTGGTGCTGAAAGAGAAAGCTATTGATTTTTCTTCCACTGGGTGAGATCAGTTTCTGGGTTTTGATGGATGACAAGTTGAAGTGTAACATAATCCCCAAGCTCGGGGGGTTTGGTCTCTCTGGGGCCAATGCCATCTTATTCCCAGAGCTATTAGCACCGACACGCCGTATCTCTGCATAGCGCTCCCATGTTCTGGCAAGGGGGACATGAGGGAGAGGGAGGCATTGCAACAGCAGCTTTGCAATGGATTGTTTAATTAGCAGAACGCTTAAATGTGAGCATCAGATTAAAAGGCTGGGGCCGAGAAGGGCTGTGGCTCTCAGGGGAGGGGAAAATGTACTGGATTTACACAAATGGGCTGTAGAGCGTAAGCGGCTTTCTCTGGGGGATTGCTTGCCCCTCTGTTGAAGGCCTGGCTGGGGGAAGCTCTGCAGCAGGCTGGCTCGTGCCTCCTGCACAGGATGCTGGCCTGTCCCCCCCAGCCACTCAGGTCTGTTCCAGGAGCCCTCTCATTGCGCCTTCCACTCTTCATCCTCTGGGGTCCCAGAAATGCATCGGGGCAATTAGGGATGTGGTGCTGTCTGTTAAGTTGGAGGCAGCTACAGAAGCAATTTGGGGAGAAACGAGTTGTTTCTGGTCCTTCAGGGGTTCTGGGCTGTAGCCCAGTGCTGAGCAGTGTTGCCTCTTGGCTACACTCAGTTCTTCAGGTGGGCCGAGGGCTGGGAGCACTAGGGGACCCAGGGCAGAGGTGGCAGGTAGGTGAGCCGGTGCAGAAGTAGCTCTGTGTTTTTTTGCTGGGCTCCTGCTGTGTGGCTGATGAACATACTCCCTTCAGGAAGTTTCTGGGGAAAAAGGAACCAGAGAGTTGCTTCCAAGCCAGGTGAACTCCTCTGGTGGGAACAATTTCCCCTGTTTTTTCATAATTTGAAAAACGGATCCTTTAGACAAAGTTGCTTTTCAGGCTTCCTGATTTTTATCAGGAAAGCAAGCTGACTTTTTTCCTGGTTTTGAAAGTAAAACTGGAAGAAGAAAAATAGCTGCTGGCAGTAAGCTTGTGTCATAGGAAAGCAAAACACAAAGGTGCAAGAGATGGAGCTGCAGCAGACATGCCAAGCATCCTACCATTTCCAGCAGCCCCGGCCTCAGTGGTATGCTGGACCACCGGCTGTAGAGGCATCTGACCCAGGGAAAGGGTTGCTACCTCCCCACCTCCAAAAAAGCCATTCTTTGAGGAGGGTGAAGCAGTTCTGATGTTTACAAACCCACCAGGGAAGATGCTAGTGCTGAGAAGTGCTGTCTGTTGACTGAAAGTTTACAGAGCAAGATCAGCTGTATGTTGGTTTCTGCTTCAACACCCGGAGGCTGGGAACTTCAAAGTGAATTATACAAGTATTGCACATCCGTGCCGGGAGGGTGGCTGCTGGGAAGAGCCTTCTTCCACCCCCTCTCTGGCAGCCCTTAAGGCAATAGCGGAATTGGCTATAGAAGAAGCACTAATTCAGCCCTGGGGGCAGCAGTGCTGTGGCCAATAACAACAGCTTGGCTGGACATGGTTGAGTGGAAACGCTGAAGCGTAAGAGAACAAGGGAAAACATTGGGCTGAAGATGCATTTTCACTATGGAGTCAGGCTGTGTCTCCCTGGGGGAGGTTTCCTGGTCTTCCCTCCCATTCCTGCACGTGCACCCACACGTGTACCCATCTACCAGCATTGTGTGCATCTACCATTTTGTGTGCTATTCTGTTATTCCATGTCGTCTTGGGTACCTCTGCTTGGCTGGGCTGAGGATGGAGCAAGGCTTCTGGCAGTGATGAAGACTCTCTGCCGCATCAGTGATGGCTTGTGGGAGGCCAGCCCCAGGGAACCTGGGGGCAGGGAGTGGTGCCAGGGGTGGCTGCACCCTGCTCTGCACAGAGGTCTTGCGGCAGAGCCCACTGCTCAGAGTCTGCAGCCCCCTCCACCGAGAATTTCTCCACAGGTTTTGTGCTCCTAGGGAGATGCAAATCCCTGCAAGGTCTGCCTTGGTGCACCAAGCTCTGCTTCTGCCTCTGCTTTGACTAATGAAGGTTACGCTTTTTTTCCAGCACTGCTTTTTTATTAGACTAGTCTGCTGTATAAAATCTCAGCGTCTCCCTAAACGGTGGGAGAAGTCTGCAGAGGACATCCAGAGCAGGCAGTTTGCGTGTCCTCCAGATACCTGAGTGGTCCTTTGCCTTGGGCTGTTCCTGGGATGTTTATGGGATGAGAGGTAGGGTTGTCCTGCAGAACCAGGAGCAACAGGCGTTCCAGAGAAGAACACTGCAGCAAAACCGCTTCCTCTGAGATTCCCGGTGAACCGTGATAAGCTCTCTTGATTTCTTTGTGAATTATTTAAAATGCAGGAATTGCAAACAGAAGCCTGGCTGTTTTTGTTGCGTGCACAGGCTAGATTAGAGCAGGAAGCTTCATTACAATGAGCTTAGAAGTCTTCAAAGGCTTGGCTGTATTTTCCCCTTCATTGATAAGCAGTATTGATTTCAGCAGCAGTTGCCTGCTATGCTTGGCCATGGGAGTGTGGTACTCCTGCAGACTCAGAATTGTGCATTAGCACAAAATTGTGCACTTACTGTTGAGCAAACTAGATTGTTTCCTGCAGGCTGTTAAATCATTTTGGGGAGAGAGGGTTCAGAAGATGTTTAAAGGGAAGATTTGTATTTCTCTGTGCCAGGTAAGACCATCAGAGCTGCTGCATTGTATTGCTGCCCCTCATGCTGCCTGCCAGAGAGCTGCCCATCTCAGTGCAGATTAAAGCAAGTTATCTCAAACCTGCTCTGCTTCTGTAGAAAGTCCTCCCCATGGAAAGGGGTTGTTTATCTGCTGTCTCTATGCTGAAAAAGCTGCTCTAGGTAACATGCTGCTGCCAGTGAAGTCTGTCTTCTTTTTAAAGCTTAGCATTTTGTCGCTGCACAAAAAAAAAAAGAGGTATGTTTTCCTCCTTATAATTGACAAACTAAATGCAGGATTTTACTGTTTCTGAAAGTGAGTTGGGTATCCTGCTACCAGCACAGGCATCCTTCCCAGGTCAGGCATCCAGGTACCAGTGACAGAAAAGAATATGATGGTCTTTAAAGGCGTTAGGAGAGATGGGTGAAGGAAGTGCTTCCCTGGCCCATGGTAGGCAGCTGGCAGTGCTGAGCTCATGGTGCAGAGTAAACCAGGCTGATCAAAAGTAATGCTGATTTATGTGCAAAGATTCATCCTAATCATATGCCCGTGTATCTTCTTGTGTTGCATCAGCGATGCTCGCCCAGATCCAGTGATACAGCCAGACAGCGTGTAAGGCTGGGGTCTGTGTACCTGGAGTAGACAGACATCTCCTGTGGTTCACACACGTTGCCTTTACTTTTTTGCCTGCTTGTGCTTCCAAATTTTTTTTGGAAGAAAAATAACAAGAGAAAAGTTTTTTTAAAAAAATAATGCTCAAGTTACTTTGCTGTAGAATATGCTTCCCTTTGGTTGTGATTCCGAAATTGTCCAGAAAATTATGGCTAAAATAAGATGTACCTGTTAGTACTGGGTCATAAATACCTGCCCATTCACATCTGGATGCTGGAGTGTTTACTGCAGCATGGAGAGCTGGGTGGGGGTGTTCCGACTGGAGTCCGTGAGTAAAGATCTACCCAGTGCTGGGTCTGCAGGAGTGTGTTGGAGGTACCTGATGATCATCTGTTAATGGGCTCAGCCAAATTGAAATTCAGCCTCTTATTTAATTAAGCTCTTTGACTATTCTCAAAGAGATTTGAGTTTTATGAGGATTTAAGCTCAAATTGCATCACGATTTGCCTGACTAATAATGTGTGTGTCATGCTCCACATAGCAGCGACCATGACCTGAGCTCACATGTAACAGCTTGTCCCCGTGAAATATGTTTGACTGAAACATTAAAATCACAAGAATGAGGGAGCAGCAACTTCTTTTGTATCTTAAGCTTTTTTGGATGCACCTGGATCATACTGAATTTCTGGTGGTTTTCTTATTATTCACTTCCAGAATGACAGACCCGAATGTTTTATAACTGGAAACCCAGATGCCAAAAGCTGAAACTATAAAGATATAAAATACTGTGAGTTGTATCATAAAGCTACATGAATGTCAATGCTGATTCCTGGAGGCTTGATTTTCTTCTCCTTTACACTCCCTTAAATCTGAATTAACCCTGGTTCAGCTGCTTTAGGCTGGCATGAGACTGGCCCTGGATTGGGCTGTTTCAGTCCTGGGTGGGCTCTCCTGTTTGCAGAGGAGTTTGAAAGGCCATACTCTTGCATGCTCTTATCTTCATCCCAGTTTCTTCGGCATAGATCTTGCCCTTCTGCCACTTGGAGATCTAGGCTTTCTGTTGGTCTTCACTTAATTAAAAATTGACTTCACCCGTGTACGATCTGAAATGAAAACCACAGGCACTTCACACCACGGTTGCTAAATCTTTCATATTGTCCCTGGATTTTCTAAATGTTTTTGGCTTACCCTTGGACTCTCGTAACTCAAGTTGTGTTTACAGCAGCTGGAGGGAATTAGAGCCCTGTTCCTTCCCTCCCTTCAGCTGGTTTGCTCTTTGGAGTGGTCAATAGTTCTGTTCTTTTTCTGCTAGTAAGTCTCAATGAAAGGAGGCGATCAATCATCATAATTTAAATAGAATTATGATCATGATGGCAATGTTGACAGCTGACACTGAATGTTATAGCAAAGATCTGTAGCAGTTGTTTTGTACCTGGGATGTACTGAATCAAAAGAAATAATTAAGAGCAGTTGTCAGTTAAAGGTGAGCTGGCCGAAGCCAAGAAATACTGGATTCCTTGCAGCCTTTCGGTGCTGTTCAGATGGGCTGGAAAGAGGAAAGCTTGGGGAATGGAGGTGCATCCTCTGCAGGTACAGGTGAGGTTGCAGAGAGCTGAGGGACAGTAACCCATTACAGCTTCACCTTTAGAGAGCTTTGTCTCCTGTTTCTGGATGGTGTGTTCTGAGGCCGGTGCTTCAAAATCCACTTTATCTTTTACTCACAAATGCTGATGTGTTTAAATGAATGGTGCAGTGCAGTTGCTATAAATAAGTGAGTGTCAATACAAGGCTTCAGCACATGAAAGGCTCATTGATGGGAGCTGGCACTGATAATGGCTCTGCAGGTTCCTTCAGAAGTCTACAGGACACGGGGAGAGGAATCAGGCTTGCAATCCATTGCAAGAACTTTTTGATCTCGGTGGTGGTGCTTGCTCTGTGCAGTATGGGAAATAGCAAAATAATGGAGAAAACATTTGTTATTATTCTTATGAAAAGATGGGGAAGGACCAGTGGAGGTGGCTGCGATAAACTGATACTTTATGGGAACATTCTTCCATCTTAACCTCTCTCCTGTGGCTGCAGAAACCCATAGCTGTTGATCCAAATCAGTCCTTTCAGCTATTTGCTTGACATCCTGCACCCGCAATTCTTTCTCTGGTTTTATTTGCAGAAGTGAAATACCAGCAAGCTTTCCAACCCCATGCTTGCGTGTCTCACCTGTGGCTCTTGGGGTAGTACGTATGACATACCTCGTACCAGAAGATAAATGTTCTAATAACATTTATCTGCATGTCTAGATCTCCAGGCATGGCAGGGAAGTTCCGAGTTCAACAGAAGCAGTACAGCCTTCCTCCTTACCGTGGCGCCTCTCAAACTGGCATTGGCAGGCATTATGTTGGCTTTGGAGGACTGCTGCAGAAAGGGTCCCGCTGGAAGGAGCTCTCCATGGAAGATCTCTTTTGCTGTCCTCTGGTGCTTCTTCCCGCACTCGGTTGAGGATGGCTATAGCTCAGCATCATCGCAGAATCAGGTCTTACTTGGATCTGATTCTGCAACCTCAGGCGATGACTGCTTCAAACCACATGTTGGCTCGTGGAATTGAGGTGGCCTTCGCTTGGTCCTGTGCTTTAGGGCAGGCAGGTTTGGGGGAGGGAAGGGACCAACATGTAGCCCATGAGCCAGTTGCACAATATGCTGTGGATGAAGGCAGGGACCGGCTTCCAACCAAACATCCTTTGGGTGGCCTATTTTATTGTTTATTTTGTTTGTTTTATTCGATGGGAGCTCAAAGAAACTGCACTAACATGATCAGGAAGAGACCTTCTCCTTTGGAGACAATCTTGCAGGCTCCTCATGGGTTTTAGCTGGTGCCGGGCTGGCTGTGCATGGCCAGGCACGCAGGCTGCTGGCCTGTCCCCATGCCTGGGGGAGCACCAAAGGCTGCCTTAGATACAGGAACAAGTAGCTTGTACAAGCATTGGCTTTAATTCAGAGGATGTTTCCTGCGGGGACAGTGAATCTCCTCCTACGGGCAGAGGCAGTTGACTTGGAGATTTATTTTCCTGTATGTCACCAGGCCAGACAGAAGGCTTGGTGTTGGTGGTGCTTGGGTACTCCAGCTGGGATGCAGGCGCTCTTACACCCTGGCATTTCCAGGGGTATCCTCCTCTCTCAAAATCCTATTGGCATAGAGACAGAGTTTCTTACCCAGGAGACTGATTCCTTCCCCAGGCCAAGCTCTGTTCCTGCTTACACCAAAGCAATTTGGCTTCAAATTAAGGAGAGATCGGCTCATTTTGGGGCTTTGTGACTTCTCTCTCTGGCATGGTCTGTGGGCGGGTATAGCATGCTTCTCACCACCCTAGAGTGATGGCAGGGAGCAAGCAGCCTTGCCTGCTTCGCTCTTGACCCTGCCCATTTTTGTCTGTGGCAACTGTGCTTGTTCCTGTTTTTCACTCGGCCACCACTGCACATCGTGCTTTGCTATTGCTTGCGCTTATTTTTCCCTTGAATTTTATTTTTAATGTCACCAGGGCGATGATGATGGCTGTTTTCTTTCCCCCTGCTGCCGTAATTGGTACTTCAGAAGAACCGAAATAGGCAGCCCTGCCTTCCCGTTGGATTGCTTAATGCATTTTAATTAAATTAATGAAATTGTCCATTTTAGTTACGTCACAGGCAAGGCATAGTAAGTCAGGAACTGGAGTGGAGTGGGCTGACGCAGCTTGTAGCATGCAGCCTTTTAGTGCTTTATAAAAGCTGCTGTTAGAGATACTCATTGCTGGTTTTCCCCTCTGTAGCAGCTCCATTAAGGCGGTAGCTCTGTGGTGGGGCTGGGATGGGTGTTCCAATTCTGCGTGTTCGGATTCACTCCATTCGGTGTCCTTTCTTCCGGACTCTTGAATGGAAAACAATCCTGCAGTGATAATCTGCTCAACTTCCAGAAGATTATATTTGAGCTCGGCATCTCCAGCGCTGTGTTGCTGGATGCTGGGATCATGGGGGTCTTGCACTTAACCCCCTGCACCCCATCGCACTGTTGCACCCTGCTCTGGGCTTGCACATTGCCCCTAACCTTCCTGACTCCTTTAAAAGCGTGTTACAGCAGGATGCGCGATGGGACACTGGTTCACCGTGTGCCTTGCCCAGTGCTGCAAGAGCAGAAGCTGTAATGAGGCTCGACTTCAGTAAGACCAGCTTTTTGGGGGTGAGACTGTCTTGTCTGTGTGGGTGATGTCTCTCAGGCCTCCACCTCTGGTGTAGTACGTGTTTATAGAAAGCCAGAAGACAGCATTACTGTTGCTCGCTTTACCTCCTGGTCCAACCACCCAATCTGAATCGCTGAATGTTCAGCAGTATCTCCTAAAAGTGCTCACAGGGCCAGCCCCAGAGGTTTGGAAACCTGAACTGTGGTTATCGTTTCAGAGAAGCATCCACTCAGCCTCTACACAAGTATTAATGGCTGAAATCTTTAAAATTGCTGCCCAGAGTGGGGAAAACAGATGGACAGACAAAAAAACCCTCACTTTTGCCGATTTGGTCTTCCATCATTTGGCAAGAGAGGAGCTGGCTGCAGAATGAAATGTTACAGCAAGCAGTGCTGTGATAGTTCATCCATCAAAATACTTGTCCTGTTAATGGCCACGGCCATTTTTCTTGCTGATGAATCCACACAGGAGAGCATGGCCCGCTGCCCTGGGATCGGTTAGGAGTTGTCACCCTCCCAGACTGGAAGAGCAGTGTTGGAATAGGACCAGGGATGCTTTCTAGGTTAAACTCTGCTAAGCTGAGATAAAAATCAGATGCGAGACTTGCTGACTTACAACACTGCAAAGATGTCTTGGAAAAGTCAGTGAAACTAAGCAACGGCCAAGGAAAAACAGTTGTGCTTCTCTTGAGTGATGGCTTGTAGAGCCGCTGCATGGTAGTGCTGGTGATGGGTATTTCGCCCTCCATGCTGCCAGGGAGGGTGAGCTGGTGGATGCAAGCCTGGAAAAAACTGATTGCCGAGGTACCTGCTTGCAGCACAGGGAAGGGCAAGACCTTTGTTTTGCGGGCGCTATTCTTGTGCGGGAGGTCACAGGCTCCCCGTGCGCTCGGGGAGGGTGAGGGATGATGCACCCCAGCCTATTGGAGGGCGATTCAGTAGAAACTACAGCGCATGGCTTGCTTAGTTTATTAAAGCTTTGAGATAAAGGATCAAACTCCGATTTAACTTTAAAATGGGATTCTCGAGAACTGTTGGGGCTGGATTTATCAACTGATGCTGCATAATTCATTGCTGATTTTTATCACATCATTTAAACATAAAAAGAGCTATCAGAGGGTCAGCCCAGGAAAGTTAGACGCTGACAGCAACCTTCTCCTTCACTTGCCCTCTCTCACACCAGACCTGCTTGCAGACTGCACACAGCAGGCAACGCAGATCCCCTGCTAATGGAGCCCAGCAGAGCCGCAGGGAGGGGAGAGGGGTGCGGGAAGGCTTTTGTGGTGTAGCTCAAGCAGAGAGATGAAGGGAGGCTTGAAACTGATGGTGTGCTCAATCTCAGCCTTACGTCCTGCAGAGCAGAGGGCTGGGGTGCTGTGGTGTTGCCCAGAGAGGTATAAAATATAGCCGGCATTAGCACATGATGGCAAAAACACAGCCCTTGGTGCTGGCCATCTGCTGCTTCCCACGGGGGCTGTAACTGGTGGAGGCTTCTTTCAAGGAAACTTCATAAAACCTACATTTTATTGGTTTGCTTTCAGGACCTTGATAACTTGGGAGTTAGCACTTCTCAGACCCAGTGATGCTCAGTTTGTGTATTTCCTGCAGTGAAATGGCTTTTAAGGTGGGGTCAATAATTCTTCAATCCAGACTTCTTGCTTGGCCATAGGTTATCTGAAGCATTACCAGCATGGTTCACAGTAATTGCTTGTTCGGTTTTTGTTAACTCTGCTTATCCTTAGGAATTTCAGACGAAGTGTTGTTTTGTCTATCTTGGAGCATCCCATAATCAAAGCTGGTGTGTGTCTTTGTGTTGTGCTGCTGCTGTTGGTTGTTTTTGAAGGTGAGGACTAGGAGAGGGCAACAGAGGAAAATATTTGATTGCTGTATTAAGTGTTTGTTCCTGACTCATTTAATAGAAGTTAATTTAGATTCACCGTGATTTAACTTCAAAAAATAAATTGGCTCTACTTGAGGTGTTAAAAATAGAATTTCTAATTGTGATAGCATCTGGTAGAAATCCTGGTTGTGTAAAGTCAGACTCACTCCTACACCGTAGGTGAGGTTGAGTCATGGAGGTGACAGGTTTCTATTTGAGATGAAAGTAATACATTTTCATATCTCTGTCAAGTCCTCCCAGCTAATGCTGTGGCCTGAGGTAAGACGCCGTGGGTGATACACCAACTTGATCAAAGGCGGGTATAAAGAGATGGGTCAGTGTTCAAAGCTCTGGGTAAAAGCTTGAGACTTGTATGTGAAAATGCCTCTTAATGCAAACAGCCATGTGTTCCCAGCAATGCCAGGTGGTTTAATGGCCAGGCTGTTCCTGTTTGGATTTTAATGCTGTGTGACACTCAGCATGTTTTCTCATCCTGGATGAGCCCCATTCATGACAAGAAGCCTTGGTAAGCCTGTCTGTGCTTTGCATGGATGTTTTTGTTTTCCCTGCAGTCTTTTTGGGAAAAAAAAACCGAAACAAACACCTCCTACCTTTCACCATCATTGAGGGCGATTCCAGCAGTTTTCCTCCATCCCTTCTCCTAGAGATTGACTAGAAATCAGGAGGGCACCAAGAGCTGCCTTTTCTTCCCATTGCAGTTGCACCCATGTGCTGAGTGCTGCGCTCTGGCCCCTCTCAGCTGGAGGTGCTGGAACCTCGACCAGCAGCAGCAAGGCTTCAGTGGACCCCGATGCTCAGCACCCTGGTTGCCAGGTTTTCGTATGCTCCCTGGGCTGCTCCAGCTGCTGAGCCTCTCCAGCTGTGGCCACATGCAGCAAAGCACTGATGCTGCTTCGAGAGGAGGCTTCCTGCCCCCTCCTCCACAATTTTTACTGCTTTCTAGACCAAACCCAACCAACGTTGGCTGGAGAGCTGCTCCACAGCCCTTGAATGAGTCTTCTGCTCTCATCTCAGACCCCCTAAATCCATGGAGTTCTTCCTGCATGGGACAGAAATCTCTACCAAGGAGCCCACTGCAATATTTATGAAACTTTGTTTTCATAAACTGCTGGTTGTTCAATAGGGCATAAAACCGCCAGTATGAGATAGTTATTTGCTCTACAAAATCATTTTTGCTCCCTAGCTCCAATTTTACACGGCGCTTACTGCATTTCATTTAGTTCTGTAAGAAATGTGCCACAGTAGATTAACTATTGATAGCAAAATATGGAGTCTCCTGTACGCCTGTCACTTACCTTCCTCCATCCCCTCTCTTTTAACCCCAGATGATCAAGTAGTGCCAAACCCTGTTGCTCCTACAAGGAAATAGGTTCTGAAATGCTTCAGGGGAGAGAAATTTTAGCAGAATGTTTTAGGCATTTCTACTGTTTCCTATGTCTCCTCAAAGTTAGCATCAAACTACTGATGTCTTTAATGGGTGTGAAGCATTTTGTTCAGCCTAGATAGCAGCATCTCTCTTGGTGACTAGTCAGCATCCAGCACCTTCAGCACAGAAATACTGCCGTTGTCAACATAAATTTCCATGTGTTAAGTCAATAATGCATAATTGATGTCATGGCAAATAATTTATTATGCAGCTGATCGGGAAATACTTTAAAAAAAAAAAGTAAATAGGCTGAGCATGCCTATCAGGAGATTTGATTTTTGTTGTTGTTGTTGTTTCTCTATTTTTTATTTATTTCCCATCTGTTCAGGCCACCTGATGGCAGTGCTGCAGATGTGCCCACCCAGTGCTTGGGGGGACCTTGGTGGGCAGCAGGCAGTGGTGGCACTTGCAGCCTGGCCACAGGACTGCAAGCCTGGCCGGAGGTGAGGCGGCCAACTGCTTTCAGCAGTTATTTCAGCACAAAAAAATATCTAGTGAGAAGAGGAAAATCACTTGACCAGCCTCCCGTTTGTTTTTGCACAGGGTGAGAGTCCTCTCTTGCCCCCTAGCATCGGTCTTTCCCTCACGGTCTATGCCCTGGGCCGAGGATGATGCAAAGGACGAGGTGTGGGAGCTGCTGGCAGCCGGAGCTTGCTGGGCAGTGGGGAAGTACGTTGTCCCGCCAGCCACGGCGCTGGCCCACCATCCACTTCATGGTGCTACGGGGACCAGCTCCTTAAACAAGATACCCAAACTGAGTGCCAGAGTGGGATGCAGGCATCCTCGAGCTTGTTTTCAAATTGGCACAAAGGTGGTTAGTGTGCCGATACTGTCCTGTGAAGAAAATAACATCTGTTAAAGAGCTATTTGATCTAGTGAAGGATCCATAGCAAGAGCCAGAGGCCAGAAGCTGAATAACCTGGGCCTGATTTCCTTGTGTGTCTGTGCTTTATCCATCAACACAAAAAGTGCAGAGAAACAGCGAAGAGAGGAAACATCGGTGCAGCATCAGAGCTGCCAGGGTGCTCCTGGCCTTTCTGCAGGATTGCCTCTTTGTGCTTTGAAATAGATAAACCTCAAAGGCATGTGGCAGTTCCTGGGGTGGGGGGTGCTCGCAGGGACCGTGAGGTGGCAGAAAAACTTGGTAGCAAGGAAGGATGAGCTGTGGGCGCAGGGAGAAAGAGGTACGAATCCTGTTGCTTAAAAGGCAAAAATAGCTACCTCACCGCAATGCTGCTGTGCCTGAGAAGCTGCAGGTAACAACGGGGCATCACAGCACCAAGGGGGTGAGGTGCAAGTGCAGGCTTGCTGTGACTTGTTTTCAGACCTGGCTTGTCTGGAGTTGGGATCAAAGGGAAAGCTGGTCTCGAGGGACGGTGGTTGGAAATAAAACTGCCTGCTTGAACAGCCTGTCTGCTTCCCCAGGTGAACAAAGTTTTGCTCCTTTTAACATCAGTCCCATGGAAGTCTCAAAATGGTGAAGGTGGGGTTTCACCCCAATGCCTTCCCTGCTGGTTCTAGTGAGAGCAGCGTAACCTTGGTGGAGGAGACATCTGAGTACCAAAAACTACCTGTGTAAGTCTTAGTGGAGCACTTGACTTGTAAAACATTTGTTTCCAACAACAATGCAAAATAAATCAAGAAATGGGCCAGATCTTCCTGTGCCAGCTAACTTTTGCAGTGGTATTGAAATAAAAAGGGCAAAAGCTCCGTACTTGTAAGATGAGCAAAATCACTACCAATTACTGCGAAGCAGTGATTTTGGTGACTTCCCAGTGCCTTTTTTAGGGCATCAAACAATGTTTTTTAGAAGAGGATGCACCCCCAGTGGACGGGTGAAACCTGGGGTTAGTAAGTTCATGTTTCTGATGGGAGAAGAGTTTCTTATGCCTTTTGGCGTGGTGACAGGGAGAACCCAGCCTGCTCCTTGTAAGGCTGCCTCTGTCGATGGCAGCCCCATGCTGGAAAATGGATGCTCCTTAGGAAGCAGGAAGGCTTGCTCTGAAATTTTGAGGCAAACTGAGTCTTGGCAGCCCTCTTTCTCCCTGTATATCTCATTGGTGTTGGCGCTTGTGAGCAGAAATCATTGCCGCTCGGTCAGATCTAGGAGGAGCAACCTTCAATAAATAAAAAATCATAATTTGGGGAAAAAAAAAAATAGTGGACAAGGCCTTCATAGAAGAAGATCTTCCGAAAATCAGGTTTTTGACCAGAGTTGGTATAACGTAGTTACCTGCAGGAAGGGTGTAGTCCTGGTTCAGCAGGGGAGTGACACCCAGCCCAGTGACATGGCTGCACAGGTACAGTGTGGGCATTCGTGTGCCGTCCTGCTGCCATCTGCCCCAGGCAGAGCTCAGCCAGGAGCCCTGAGGCGAGGAGAGCCGTGCTTCCCACCGCGAGTGGTCCTCACCAGCTCATTTCTCACAAGTCTTCAGCCAGCAATTTTAATCCGCTGTAGTTGAGCAAACATTGATGGTGCAGAGAGGTTGGGAGCTGTGAGTGTTTATTTTAGCATCTGGTCCGACGGTCTCTCCTGGGCTGTGGCTCGCCACCAGCATCAAGTTAAATGACCCCAGGGAGTGTAATTTCAAGTCCTGCCACGTTTGCCCCAATAGCTGTGCATCATTAGCCTGCTGTCTGCTGCTTGTGTTGACACAAGCCAGCGCGGGAGCGTTGCTGGCGACTCGGGTGTTACCTGGTCTGGAAAACTTTGGAACTACTAGGTTTAGAAGACAGGAAGATCAAAAGTTTGATTTCTGGTTTTTAGGGGCCCTCGCTTCCTCCTTAGAGGGCCAAGTGTAATTTCAGGTCTGCTTTGCTTGACCTTTTAGCTTGGAGAAAGGCTCACTTTATGCATGATGCATGAGTGCAGTTCTTTGAAACCTGCAAGAAATGGTTTGTTCATTGAACATGCAAACAAATTCCTTGCTCTGGCCTGGAATTTAAACTGACATTAAGCTCAGAGAACATCTATATTTAATTATGTATAAGGGCCAGAAAACAATTTATAACCTTAAAATGGTGTAATTAAAAGTGAAGCCCTTCCTATGGAAGGAATTTATCCTAATAAAACTGTAGCTCTTTGCTCCTTGGAAAAGCAAAGAGGTGTTAAGTAAAGCTAACCATTTTTAGCACAGCAGGTTTCCTGATTGTGTTTTAGGACTGGCTTTGGATCTGGACTTAACCATCTGCAGGAGGTGATGTAGAAGCGTAGCATGAATACACTGTCTCCCTTGCGTGGGGTTTTTGCCCCAGCATCACCTGCAGCAGGCACACGGTGACTCTCCTGGGACAGCTCTCACCTTCAGCTCCTTCAGACACGATGCAGGAGACAGACCCTGAGTGCTTTTTGTATTTATTAGTGCAGATAATCTCAGGCTGGGATGAGCAATGACTGGGGGAGGAGTGCAACTTTTTTTTGGTTTTTGTCCTGTTTGAGGAGTTCAGAGGGAATGGAGGCTTCAGAAATAAATATGTACTTGGGTAATTCTTTTTAGCAGCCCTGGCCAAGTTGTCGCTTTTCTTTTCTTTTTGCATTTCTTCTTTTTGCAGCCACCTTTTGTCCCCCTCTGCCCCAAAACATCGCTGTTTCAGGCAAGCGGTTGGACTCCGTCTTGGCAGTTTGCCATTTGCTGTCGGAGGTGGCAGCATAAAAAATTATGGATGCAATCTAGTGGTAGCCCTTTGCAAAAACTGTCTGGAAAACGCTGAACTGTAAAACCCTTTCCTCCTTTCAGAAGCAAGGCCGGGGTTATTAAACACAACATATTGCACATTAAAATAGCATTAATCAGCTTGACTGAAAAAATATCTTGCAAAATCCAAATCAGTGGTAAGGCTTGTATCTCTGTCCTTGAATTGCTCTGTTTTACTGTGTGCGCATTCCTCTGTGTTTTCAAGATCACTGCAAGTGCAGGCTCTTGACTAAGAGAAACAGTCACCTTAAAAAGGATTCAGGCTATTAAGAATTAGTTTAGACTATGGTATTCAGTGAATAACATCTTTAAATTCTTAATATTCAGATTTTCTTTTAATAATTTTTTTTTCCTCCTGTGTTGTGGTATGCAAAGCTTGTCCTTCTGGAGAAACTGATCTTACAGAGGACAGTGTGGGCAGTCTCTGTCTGGTGCTCAAAGCAAGAATGACAGCCAGGGACTCCAGAGCCATTTCAGGTCAGGGTCTGTGCTAGGGGCATGCGGTCTTCCACAGAGGCTGCGCAGATGGCAAAAGAAATGGGAGCCTGCCTCAAAACGGGAATATCACACTGCGTGCAGTACCGAAGTGTTCTGCCACTGCCGCTGGACGGTGCCGTCACGCTGCTTGGGCAGAGAACTGCAGCTCTGCATTTCTGGGCTGTGGTTGCTGCATGCGGGTGTGAGCTGTCCGCTGACGCGACGGTGTCAGCGTGGAGTCAGAGGCTGGGGCAGGTTGGAAGGCGTCTCTGGCCGTCTCTTTTGCGACCCTTTGCTCGTAGCAGGGCCAGCTTCAAATTTAAGTCAGGTGGCCTAAAGGAATTGCAAGGCGATTTCTGCTTTTGGGGGGAAATCTGTGCGTGCATGAACCCCCCACGCTTGGATAAATCACTCATCACTTAACCTGTCGTCAGAAAGAAATTATCTAAGCCCTTCTGCTTAGAAAGGTCCCTTTCTAAGGTAGTCGGGAAGCACTTTAGGAAAACCAACTGCAGAACATAAGACTTTTTAATCTTAGCGAAGCTTCAGGCAGGAATGTATTTTACCGGGGAGGTGCGCTCGGATGAGCGTGTAAGTCTGCAATGCAAATTGCGGCAGCACTGGAGCGTGGCGGGAGGTTATAGAGATGGCCAGGCTTTGCTCAGCTAATTCTCTCTCTGGAGCAGGAGAGCTATACCTATAAATACAGGGAGCTGAACGCTTTAAGGACCTGTATATCAGCTGACGTGGCACGGTTAACATTCACATAGGCAATAAACACCATTTGCGGAAGATTTGTTCAGCAGTTCTCATCATCAAATCCACTTATTTTAAAAAATGTGATTGGTGCCTCGGTGAATACATTGCTGGGGCAATGCGCCTCCTTTCTCAGAGGAAGTGGAAGAAATATCAGAGTTGCTGGTGTTTACCGTTGCAATCCAGCAGTAAAAACAGCATTTGGGGGGAAACATGAGAAATGGGCATTAGTAGAATGCATGTTTATGGTTTAACAGCTACTATAAAGAAATAATTCAAAATGTGGTCTGTTAATGGCTTTCAAGTGTCTTCTCCATCCTGCTTCTGATTGCAAATAGTCAGGTTTGAAAAAAGAGGTTTAGTCTACTTCGTTACTGGTTGGAAAGCACTTTAGCTCACTTTGCAATACATTTTGTTCAGTTTTTCTTATTCTATTCCATGCAGTTGTCGTTTTATTGTTTTTCTTGTACTGTATCAGCTTCCATTTGATTGCTGAGATGTCTTGTTGGGCTCTTTGGAAGAAAGAGCCGTTGTGGTATGACGGGTGCTTTGGGTGGCAGAGGAATGTTGCCTTTCCCTCTGCCGTCCTGGGCTCGCAGCAACTGTCTGGGCTGTTCGCTGTCATCGGGCAGCTCCCCCTGACTTGTTCAGACTCATTAAAAGCGAGAAGTGGAAGAAGGTGGTGGTGTTGAGTGTGGCATTGATTTTCCCATTGTCAGTATCTGCTCTCTTGGGGAGGTGCTAAAACAGCGAATTCCCATCAGAAGCGTGTCCGTTTTGAGGATTTTATGATTTGAAGAAGAAAAAATAAAAGTAGTCTTAAGCTAATGCTGAGATCTTGCTAATAGTCACTTTTTCTTGTTAACTGGTATGAGCAAATATGTTGGTTGCACACTCATCGGGCCATTTGGTGCCTGATAGATGTTTGAGCAAAATCCTTTAATTTTTTTTTTCCCCCCCGAAAGCTTCAAAATGTAGACAGCTGCTGTATTTTGCTTTTTAAGGTTGTAACTGAGGCTATAATGGCTTGGGGTGAAGTGCGATAGCAATTTGATAGAGTTTTTTCCATTTTAAGCCTTGCAGACTTGAAGTAGCACGGGCACGGAAGTGATGTTTATGTTGAAGGTACTGAAAAAAGCGCTGTAATGAAGATAGAGGCAAATGGGGGTTTTGGAGGGTGTCTTAGTTTGTTGGGTCTGCTGCCATTGCAGACTCTTGCCTAGAGACACTGGAGTGGCGGTGGTTGATAGCTGCCCTGTTAGGTACCCTCACCCACTGAAGGTCTGCAAAGACCTTTCCCCTCTCTAAAGACTAAGTAAATATTTTTATGCAAACATATTAAGCTCAGTCCGTAGTGCTTAAAATAAAAATCATGAGCCAGGCTTTAGAGAAGCTGAAATACCATTAGATTAAGGCTTAAGACCTCAAGATTTTTTTTCCTGATTTGATCCCACAAATCTCTCATGTGCTTGGAGTTCTCTCGAAGCTCACAAAGTTCCATTGATTTTGCAAAGCTAAGCATGTGCTTAAATGCTTTGCAGGATCAGAGCCAAACTTGGGTTTTCCTTATGTGCTTATACCATGTCTGTAGGGATCACATTCTCAAGCTTTTCCTGGTAATCAGGGAGTAGAAATTATTAATATGTTCTTCACAGCAGTTCAGATTCCGATTTCACAGGATTCCAGGAGCTAAGGCTGTCTGGTACGTAATCAGATGTAAGGAGTTAGCAGTACCGTAAGCAGCTATCTGTCCTAAGTTTCTTATTTTATCTTTGAAATATCAGTTCACGTGTTTTTCTTCATTTTTAAAGAAGGAGGAGGAGGAGACAAAAAATACAACAGAACAACAAGTACAAATTCTAGGTAGAGTTTCTGTGTAGCAAGCCCCAGCCTGTCCTTTCCTAAGGGTGCACTGCAAAGGTGGGTTCCTCTTACTGCTCAGATGAAGATTGCTCCTTCGCTGTGAGCCAGGTCAGTTGTAGCTAACTGCCCTGTGAGTTCCCATCTCGCTGCCGGGCACAACCACGAGCCACTAAGGATCTGTGAAAGCCATCTGCAACTTGCAGTCTCTCGGAGTAGATGGAAAGCAGTACGCTCCATCAGGTTGCAGGAACTCCTCAGCTGTTTAAATGTGTGCTTGAGTATTATAAAACTGTGTTTTATGGACTTCTTTTTATTACAGTTATGTGAGGCTTGATCACATAAAGTTATATGGGCAACAAACAGACTGGTGCTGAAATGAAGTTCTTATGGCTTTGTTTTGATTTCCACAAGGAAATCAAAGAATGAATTCGAAATGCACTTTCCAGCTGCAGATAGAAATCTTATTAAAAGCAGAGCAAACTCTGAACTGGAAGTTCTGCTTGCTACAGGGTATAAATTACAGCTGTCCCCTTACTGGATCTTTTTTGGGGGGGTTAGTTTTTCTTGGCTGGGGGACCCAGACCATCAGGCCAAGCTCTGCAGAGCTCTCCTTGCCTTGTCTGCAGTTCCTTGGCTGTTGTGGGACCTTTGCCTGAGTGAGGGCTGTAAGATGGAGCCCAGCCTTCCGAAAATTGCATAAATCCAATCTCAAACAGAAGGAAAGCCTTTAAAGGAAAACTGGAATGGGAACTCTTGGTTCTTAGTGGAATTATGAGTGCAATTAAGAGTGTTAAAAATACATGGTGCAGATGCTGTATTATGCTAATCAGTGTCTTTTTGTTTCCCTCCTAATGCCTTTCACCTGCGATGATTGGAAACGCTTGAAACGGCTGGTATTTGGCATTTTCCGTTTTTCATCACAACTCTTCTGGAAATTCCTACTTTGAAGGTAAGCCCATTTGTATTAGAAGTATGTATTTTGGTCTAACCTAGGCTTTACATTTTGGGGAGGAAAATGACAGCAATTGGAACCAATCAGTCTATGGTATATTCCGTTCTGTCAACAAGGATTATGTATCAATGCTGTAAAATGCTCACCAGCCAGGGTAAAATTGAATTTGATGCGCCATGGTAGAGAGTCAAACGTGGCATAGTACATTCAGGAACCTGCCAAATGTTTACAGCACTGAGGATCATCTCTTGAAATTAGCGTGGGTTTTTTGATGGCTCCTTTCTAGGAATTAAAATTGAACTTGCATCATTCTGCTGCAAGGAACAAACTAGGTTTCTAATCCTGTAGCGCTTAAGGACAGCTTGAAGACAAGGACCTAAATGCTATGAGAGCAGAAGTCAAATACAAATAACCAAGCATGGATGATTTTCTTTATAGCTCGAGGATTTAGGGGCTTTTCTCAGGTTTCGAAGGCTTGATCCTGGATCATTGCCAGTCTTGAATTGCTCTCTTTCACAGCATTAACTTTTGGAAAGCTGCTACCGTTAGTTGGCCAGCATCCACGCTTAGGTGCAGCACTTCCCTGCGGTTGCTCTACACCCTCTGCAAGGCAGTGACATGGTCCCTTGGACACTGGGATGACCTCAGATGGTTGTCAGGAGGCAAGGTGACAGGACCAGCTCTGCACTGGGTCTGGTGCATTCTGGTGCATACATGAGCTCCACCAGGTATTGTGAAGTGTTGGGCTGGCTGGCACAGTATGAACAGGAACCCAACTCTGCAAAATTTGCTGTCTTACCTGGTCGCCTCCAGCTGCTTGCAAGCAGAGGACCCTGCTGAGCAGTATCCATGTGTCATGGCTGCTTTCTCAGTGCCAGTGCAGCGTGGCTTTCCAGCCATGATGCAAGGCAGGACCCATCTCCTGCTGCCCTGCTCTAGTCGCTCACCCAGCAGAGGCAGCCAGGACTGAGTAAGCTGTTTGTTTCTTTCTCTGAGTTTAATATCTCACCGACAGGCAAAAAAAATCCTTGGCAGTTCCTTCCAGGTCTGCTTGATTGGTCTTTTTCCGTTTCCATGATGCAGCAGGTTTTTTCATCAGGACACAGATCACTGTTCTTATTTTGTGGAAGGAGATTTAATTACAGTGCGAGTGAGCCACATCCATCATTTCCAGTTCAGAGCCCATCCAGAGCTTCTCTCTGCATATTGGGTACATGAAGTCACAGGGTTCTTGTGTTGGGTTTGTGTTTGGCAGGGTTTTGGCAGCAGGGGAGGGGGCTGCTGGTGTGGCCCCTATAAGAAGCTTCGCAAAAGCTCCCCCAGCTCCAAGCTGGCCCCACCTCTGGCCAAGGCTGAGCCAATCAATGCCTCTGCAATAAACATGTTTAAGAGGGGAAACCTGTTTGGCAAGAGCCTTTTTGTTTTGGGACCTCTCTTTTATTTTGGAGGGGTGTAGGACAGAGAGAGAGAGACAACTTGTGCAGACACCCAGGTGAGTGAGGAAGTGAACTGCGAGATGCTCCAAAGCATCGATTTCCCTCTGGCCAGTGACGAGATGGCAGGCTGAGTCCTTGCACTCCTCAGAGAACGCTGGTGGAGAAGAAGTCCATTTGCAGCCCATGGAGGAGCCCAAACTGGAGCAGAAGACCACTCCGGGAGAAGGCTGTGATTGGGGGAGACCCGCGTTGGGGTCTGGGAGAACCGCTGCCCACGGGAGACCCCCACGCTAGTTGGAAGAGTTCAGGGAGGGCTGTCTCCCGTGGGAGGGATGCCACATGGCCACAGGGGAGGACTGTGATGAGAGTTTCCCTTGAAGAGGGAAGAGCAGCAGAAACAACATGGAGCAGACTGGGACTACCCGCAACCCCCATCCTCTTTTCCTGCCACACCGTGTGTTGTGGGGGAAGAGGTAGAGCAAAGCTGGGCCCAGGAAAGAAGGGTGGGGTGGGAGGAAGATGTATTTAAGATCCTGTTGTTTTTCTCACTGTCCTACACCGTTTGGATTTGTGATTTGGGTAGCAGTTTTGTTGTTCAAATTCAATTGATTTTGTTTCCCCAAGGCAAGTCTGTCTTTTGCCCAGGACCATAAGTGGGAAGTGAGCCCTCCCTGTCCTTTGTCCCAACCCTTAAGCATTTTTGTGGTGGTTTCTCCTTCCTGGAGTGAGAGAGCGGCTGTGTGATGCTTGCTGGCCAGCTGACCCTAAACCACGACAGTTGTTTTCACTGCATTTCCCTTGCGTTTGCCAAAATGATAGCTAATTGGGGCAGAAGCAGAGCATCTTCCAGGCTGTTTCCTTGCAGGACTTTTTTTGTGGATGTCACCGTGCGCTTTCCCCGACACTGTGCTCTTACCCCTATGGTTTTTTTGCAGTAAGTGAAGCTTCTGAATTTGGAGCCTTAAGTGGAAATGATAACACAATGCTGGTTATATTGAGCTGGAATAACTGGCCTGGGAAACTGGTGAGAACTAGCGAGGCGAGTGTGTGCTGGTTGAGAGCAAATGAGCAAGAACTGCTCTAGGTTGGGAAGGTTTGTGTTTGTGTTGCAGTTTTCCTTCTCTAGTGTTTTTATTTTTGTGCATTTGTTTCAAATCAGTCTCTCAGTCTGAAGCAAAAGGACATCCCTGAAGCAGAGAGTGTTTATTAAATGAGGTTCAGGATAAGCATTGCAGCTCGAACTTCATGTGTCTGCTTCGTTAGTGGTAGGAGGATCATATTTTTGGTTAGCTCTGAGTCTTTTTCCTTTCATCCCTGGGAGTTAGTTCCAGGAAATGGACACTCTGGCAATGCCTACCATCTCTTGTGCTTTTGTCTTGAACACACCAGGTCAGGATGTCAGGCAGGTTTGAAGCAGGTGGGACTTGCCCTGTGGTGGTATTGTCGTGCCCTGGGAGCCTGGGGTGTGAAGCCTAGCACCGTGGAGAAGTGGCTGAGCACCTGTGTGAGCTTGGGGTGCAGCTGGTACTCAAGGGACAATTGAAAACCAGTGGAGATGCTTTGACACCCAGTCTTCCATTTATTTTTCTCAGGGGTACCTGGGCTTTTTATTCCTGTGACTGCGTCATTTTCCAGTATATTAAACCTTCTATTTTGTGGCTCTCCTTCATCCCCGGGGCACATGGCTGCTTCTGGGCTGTAATCCCCACTGCACCAGGCTGCAATGCTGTGCAGTGAGCCAGCCCATCGGCATGGCTTTAAAAAATGCAGCGAGGACAATAAGGCAACTATTGCTTTAGCTATCCCTGTTGTACATGTGGTTGCATAAATGTGTTAGATTATGATTATCTTTGCCTCATAATTAGCAATTTGCATAACTGCTTGCTATGAACAAGAAGTCCCATCAGTGTTATGAAGGATTTATTTAGCTGTCTGAATATATTTTTGTTATCCAGTGCAGAAAGGAAACAATCAAAATGGAAGCAGTCCCAAACGCTTGGTGTTATTTCTAACCCACACGCATAATTAACAGGAGTGCTAATTGTTCAGCACCAGAAACTCATTTGTTTCTCTATAGACTGGGAGAACATTAATTCTCAGAGCACCTCTCTCTCTTTTTCCCCGTAGCCAGTGGTATCATAAGCTCTGCAGTCGGTTGTAACCAGATCATATTTGTTGTGTTTGCAATGTAGCGTTTGTGATAGTCTTGTCTTTTCCCAAGCTACTGTCTAAGCGGTGAAATGTATGTAAATGTATGTAGTCAGAGAAGCGTTTCAGTCTCCAAACAATGGATCCTTGTATCTGCTGCTGTTGTTTGAAGGGAGGGCTCAGCCAAGCTACTGGCGGTACCTTGGGTACCTGCTCGTTGCTGGAGCATTCCTGCCCAGTGAGTGCCAAGAGATGAGACCTGCCTTTGCTTTCTGGCTTTACCTGAACATCTGCTCCTACGCCTCAGAAGATAAAATATGCCCTTGGAAGAGGGACTTTGCATACGTGGTTTTGATTTTGGAGAACTGGGTGTGAACTTGGTCTCGCCTGTGTGAAGGACCAGACTGACCCCATAGAAAATGACTGCTTTATTTGCACTTGTGTAGTGCGGAAATCATGGGAGCTGGGAAAACCACCCCTGTGAGCAGCGTTTCTTTTGCGAAACGTTTAAGTGTAGGAGAGTACTGTTTTGTGCCACATAGCCTGAGTTTGATGCAGAGCTGGGTCAGTGCGATGGAGCAAAGGATAGACTGGCGAAGACGCTCTGGGAATTTTCCAATTTTTAAATGTCCACTGATTCTTGAGCTGCAGCAGTCTTTACTTGGGAATTTTAAAAAGTACACAGCTCTTCCTCAGGAAGCTCATGAATCCTGACAAAAACACAAATTCCATTTTTTTTTTTTTCTGAGCCTGAAATGGGGCAGCGGTCAGTGGACATTTCACCACGTATTTAGGCAAGAGCACGTCTCTCCCTGAGTGGCAGGTATTGGTTTGTGCCCAGGTTAGAAGCAAGCTCTACAGAGCCTGTGGTTGAGTCTGTGCATTGATGAGCTAGAAGAAAGGTGTGGGCAGCATAAAAAAGTGGTTGGGTGAGCCGGTCCTTTTAGGTTTTTGGTGATAATCCTGAACCACAAGATCTTCCTAAAGGTCTTTTCCTGTACCAAGCTTTAGCTTTTTTTGCATAAATAATGCCGGAGAAAAGTAGCTTGCTTGTGGCACATATGTCGTATGTGGTGGCAAACATCTACAAATTCTAGACCAAAAGAAGCACTGCTGCTAGGAAAGCTCTGAAGCACAGACCATGAAATCATGGGGCCCTAAGTATGGGGTTGAGAGGGCTTTTAAATGGTGGCCCTAACACTGAAGGCAAAAAGGGCAGAAGAGTGTCTTCACAGAACCTGCTTGAAACGAGATGATATTGTGTAATCCAAGAGCCAAATGATTTAATATGCAATGAACCCAAAATCTCATTTAAAGAAGTGAATGTGCAGGCTTGCACCAACATAATTTACTTATTTTTATGGGTATCTTCCATGCACTGCTAATAAATATGAACTATTAACGGGTTTTTAATCTGATTCGCATTTATTACAGGTTGAGTGTGAAGCTATAAATAATGCTTGCTTGGAGACATGAAGTGTAAAGCTGTATGAGTGGGTCTGTCATCCATTCCTGGAGCCTGGGCTGTGCAAGGCAGCGCTCATTTGCAATGCTGATCAGCAACCGACTCAGCAAGGCATTTAGTTACATCATCAGGCGGGTTTTCTGCCTGGCTGCGAGGATGCTCTTCTGGAGCATTCGCACCTCCATTTCCTCTGGAACACAGTCTTGCTCCGACTTTATGGGTTGAAACAGGTATTTTGGGGCATAATCTGTGTTTCTCTGTTCAGTGGGAACTTAGAAATCAAGCTGCTTATGAAGAGGAAGAGAGGTCTTGGAGACATTATTGCTGATGTTTTCCAGTCTCCCTTGCACTCATCCGTCCCTCCCACCCTTCCCCATCCCTCAGGTAATATGAGTAATACATGCTTATGTGAGGAGAAGAGTAGGACATAAATCATTGGAGGGAAGGGGGAAAGCATCCTCAGGGCTCTTGTGCAAGCCTCAGTGTTTTCAGTCTTCCTAAATCTTCTTGCAGAAAGCCATTGTCTCCTACAGGGTTGGGTCCCCAGACAGATGCGCTTTCTGAAGAGGGGACAGGGGTTGCAGATTGAGTAAGAACAAAATGAAAGCTGCTTATTGGGGTGTTCTCTGTTTCCAACAGGGAGTTTTCATCTCAGGAAGGGGAAGAAATGAGCACCTCTAGCATCCTAGGATAGCAATAGCTAGAGCAGGCAAGAAATGATTGTGGGTTTCCTGCTGGAAATTTAGCTTTTATCAAGGAGAACATAAAACCCAGGAATTGTAGACAGTCTTTGCTTTCTCATTGGATTGCAGCAGGAGCACATTTAGTCCTGCACCATTTGCCTGTTGTGCCCCAACAGAGCGTGCAGGGCCTGGAAGAGCTCTCCCAGAGTGTGCTGCAAGACCCCTCTTGCTCAGCTGCTGCAGTGCGTGGTGAGAGGTGCAGCCCACACTGGTGAGACTTGTCCAGAAAAAGGAAAATGCAGGGGAAAAGCATCTTGAGGACTGCATGGTGAGATGGGGCAGCATAGTTTCCCTTCTTGGCTGGAAGCTTTTTGATCATTTTCTCTCAAATGTTTACCTTCCCAATCCGCAGAAGCTCCCTGAGGAAAAGGAACCCTTTGTGATAAATAGTTTTGTCAAAAACCCAATTTTCCTTCAAAAGCGTTCTGATGAAAACTTCTTGGTAATATGCACCCTTGGTCTTACTTCACCCTTATTTGCACAAGCAGGCTTGATTTATTTTGCCCTTTGATGTATTGTACAACTCCCATTGAAAGCGACTGAGGTTCTGAATAAGTTGTGGGAGCGACTCTTTGATGGTTCCCAAGATTGTGTTGAGTGGGGTGACCCACAGTTTCAGGGACTGCCTGGTGGAATTATAGCTGGCAGAAATGCATTTATAAGCATCAATCTAAAGCACGCAGTGACACGGACGTGTTACAGATCTCACGATAGCTGTGTTTATTGGTGTATTACGCTTTTCACATGGGTTTCCTTTCCATTATGTGGCTGATGATAATTAATTGCAGAGAGGCTAATGCCCTGGTGCGATGGAAGAGCAGAGAAGGTACATGTCCATTTAGCTCCATCTGGTATAGAAGGGCGACTCTGAAGTTTGTGTGGCGTTTACATTAACAGCCATATGCTTGCATTCAAGGAGAATATGATAAATATTTTATTCTGAGATTTCTTTTGTGTGATCTGTGTAATGTCATCTTCAATACAAGGGCAGGGTGGATGGGAGAATGTTCTAAACTTTCTCACGGTGCCATTTTGATGCTGCTTAATGTGATGTTCTTGTGGATCTTTCTCTGCATGTTCCTTGCCTTGCATGAAAATCAATAAATGAAACATCAGACCTGAATTCTCCATTCTTCCCGGGGTCTAAGAGAGGAGGAGTTCTCAGCACAGCTCTTGCGACTGCAGCTGGTTCCCATTGAGGGCTGCAGAGATGGATGAAAAGTCAACAGCAGGAACTCAAACCTGCAGGAAATGCGCAGCGGGACGTCTCTTACCAGCACTGCAGAACCTGGCTCTGCACAGGACGGGGTTTTTTTCGTGGCTGCGCTACTCAAATTTTGGCAGCTTTGTGTGGCTTCAAATACTGAGTGCCTGCAGCATGGGTTTTGTGAGAGGCTCATTGCTGCCTTTTCCCTTTGGCTGTCTACTCAAGTCCAAGGGGTTTGATCGGTGAGAGCGTTGGCGTGGCTGGTCCGCTGGGCGAGAGGCTGTGCGCAGAGTCCTGCAAGCGCACTGTGGCGAGTAGCGCAGGCTGCTTCTCTCTCCGATGGCACTTAAGCATCCAACTTTTAATACTTATCCTGCTCATGGGTGCCTAGTGAATGCAGCCTGTATCCCGGGCTAACTGTGCTGCCCAGACGATGTTAAATGAAATGAATTCACAGTGCCTGCAGTGTTTTTTGGTGCTTTGTTATGTAGTCTAGAGTAGGAGCGAGTCAATACTGCATTAGTTCTGGCTTGATGTGACCTATCTGAAGCCACCAGAGTAAATTCAATTTGTGTATATTTCTGTGCTGGAGTCTGTTCTTCACGAGCTTGACAAGGAATTCATCTCTTACCTTGTTTAACTTATTTTGAAAGGCAGAACCGTGGAAGGACTTAATTCTGGAAAGACTTTGTGCTGGCTTTCAAATACTCCTTGTCTAATGTTTCTGTACAGCTTTGGCCTGTTGATGCTCAGCTAATCCATCTGATCGTAATTCTCACAAAGTCCTTTGCATTCCCCGCTCCCCAACCTCTGATGCCCAGGAAAGGTTTTTATAGCTGAGACAGCACTGTAAATACTGCAGTTCTTAGCTGGGTTTTTTTTCTCCCACATAATTCATGGACTTCAGTAATGTGACTTCCCCAGTGAAAGGGCATTTATAGATTTCACTCTGTAGCACCTGATCCGTGACCCGCTGTAGTCAGCAAATGTCTTTCTGCTGACCCTATCTGGCTTTGGATCAGGCGATAGGGAGCTTTTTGAGTGAGAGCTATCTGTTCCCTTCTAATGGCTGTATCATCTGTCATAGATTTTTCCTGGTTAGAAAAGGGTATAAAAGCTGCGATGTTAGAAACCATAATACTTTGTTAATTGGATTGTATTAAAGCACACTAATTAAACTGAAAGGGAACATTAACTGGATTTTCATGTCTGCTAAAGAAGCACTTAGAGCCTTCTGCAAAGACAAGGACCTGTTTGGTGGTGTTTGGGGACACAGGAGTCAAACCAGTGTTCCCTTGCAAAGCGCTGCAGGGTGCTTGTGCAACTTTGTGGATGTGTGAATTACTGGTGAGATGAAGGATCAGGCCCCTTGATCCCAGCCCTTCCACTGTGTGGACCTGCAGTCTCCAGGGACCTGAGTTCAAACCGGTTGGGGATTCAAGTTGGTTGGGCTCCTTAAACATGTGAGATGCAACAAAATTTTCATGTAGCGAAAAACTGGAGCCTGTCCATCAGATTTCCCCGTTCTAGAAGCTGTTCCTCCCGAGCCTTTCCTGGCATGGATGGCTTTTTCTCTCTTCCCAAGGAAAGTTCACCAGGCAGAAACCATGGGCGTGTGAGCATCCTCACAAATGTGCCAGCATTGCAGTTTTATGAAACAATGCTGGTAGGTTTTAAGTCCACCTTTATGTAGAGATAAAGATGTTAAAAGACCTGGGGGTCTTTTTCAAGGAATCACTTATCTCAGCTGTGGCCCTTTGTAAAGACATTGCTTTGCCTATTAGGCTTCTTTTTTGTACATCTCTCTATCTTCTGGGAAGCCTGTTGGCTGCACAGTTGTCACCAGCCACTCAGACACAGCAGTTTTTTGCAGTGCTGGGGTTGTGGGGTTTTTTGGTGTTTTTTTTTTTTTGCAATAAACTGTTTGCCATTTCCATGGCAGATTCTCATTATGCAGAAGGAGAAACAGCCAAGGCAAGTGTTTAAAGCTACTTAAGACTTGGACTGTGTCATCTCTATAATTAAAAAACACTGCTTGGGTCATTGTTCGGTTGCAGCTTTGCTGCTATTACTTTGACAGATGCTTAAAGATCCTTCCTGACTGCTAAACCTGGCATAGGGACCTGGCCTTGATGTGCTATGGGGCCTCCGGCTCCCCCGGCACGTGGAGTGCATCCCTCAGAGCTGCAGCAAAGGGAATGGGCTGCAGCTTGGTTTCCCCCAGGATAGCCGCCCTGCAAGTAAACAAGCATTAATCATCCACCTCAATGAACTGGGCTGCAGTTGAAAGCGGTTGTTAAATTCCTGATTGTAACTGTGATTTGCATTGCCAAGCAGCACCTAGGGTTTAAATAATCGATGTTTCATTTTTTGTTCCGTTTGCGTGTGCACTGGTTGTCTCCCTGAAGGGAGGCTTGATCTGATTGTTTGGTGCCTCTTGCTAACCTTGGTCCCTTCACATTACCTTTGCAGCTAATTGCTAGGTTTTATTTTTGATTCACACTTTGCCTTGAGTTGTAGCTGGGTTGAAAGAGGCGTTCTAGAAAGTCACTTTTTTAGAATTCAGTGTTAATTGACCAAAGTGACTCAAAAGATAGAGGATATATAGGAAAACTAGCAAGTTTCTTGAAATGTTTTCTTTTTTTTTGCATTCAGTATTGAGTAGGAAAGGAAATACAGTCAAACATGGTGATATCTGGTCATCCCACCCTTCAAGATCAGCAAGCAATTTCCATCTTCTCGCATCTTACTTTTATTCATAAACTGACAGAAGAGCAAAAGCTGTCATCTTCTGTCTCTTCTTGTTCTGCTTCTGAGCTCTGAATGATCTGGTCATTAGTGGACCTACCTGAGCAAGTAACTGAAGAAAATACCATCGTTTCTCAGCAGACAGTTCCTAGGCTGTCCTCATTCTGCCTCATCAAGCAGACCCAGTGGCTGGAGGAGGTAAAGGGTGACAGGAGCGTCATTCCCAACAGCCCAAACTCTGGTCTGGGTCTGCTCGAGGGGTGTAGAGCAGACAAGGTACGCCCTCACAGGGGGGTGCGTAAGGTGAGGTGAGCCCATGTCCCTCTCTCAAGCCCTCATTCTTCTGCTCCTTCCCGACTCAGGTGCAGTTTATCAGTATAAATGTGTATCATTGTCTTCACAAAATGTTTTAACACGTTTCTGAGAAAGTGGTGTGTCTCCAGTGCTGTCAGCAGTGTTAAAATAGCAGCAAAGCAATATGATTATCAAGTAAGTATCAAAGCCAGGGTAAACCAACAATGCAGTGTTGATGGTAATTCATCAAATTAGTGAAATCACTGTGTAAGGATTGGTTAATTTGGGTACTAATTTGAAGTCTAAGAGGGTGACTGTCCGTCTGGTACAGATCGTCTTCTGGGATTTCCAGTAAGTCAATCAAATCTGTAATTGCAAGCTGGCTAAATCATATGGAAAATAAATTATTGTCTGACACTTCAGCCGCTACGGCAGAGCCAGCTGCACACATGTGGTGCGGGAGGGCTGGGAAGGGCATTTAAATACCTTTTGGCTTGTCACACAGTGTTTACTCACTGGCAGGATGAAAAGTCGTCAGGGCTCAAGAGCAGAGGGTTGCTGAGCCGTGGAGCAGGTCTGAAGCTGTGGTCTCTTCCTCGTCTGCCCAGGAGAGGGGTTGTGGGCGGCTTGTCGGTGTGTTCCCGGGGATTGTGGATGTGTTTGGTTTGACAGGAGGGAGCTGAAAAGCCTGCTGCGTTTTTAGACGGTTTTGTGTGTTGCACAGTGCAGGGTGCAAGCTCTTTTACTGTTGCTGATGGAAGAAAGTGGAGATAAAATGGGACTGTAGATGTCGCAAGGCAGGATGAACCCAGAGCATCTGAAGGGGTCCTGTCAGTGGCCAGCCTGGACAGACGTGCCTTTTCCTTGTGTTGCCATAAGAGAGGTGATCTGTCCAGGTGCTCACCTGAATCCAGGGACACTGACGTTCCCTTATTGCGCAAGGTTAAATGAGACACGGGGTGCTCCGAGACTGTGCTATCAGAAACCACGCGGGTACCCAAGGTAGAAGCCCAAAAGAGTAGAGCTGGCAAAAAGGGGGGGGGGGGGGGGGGAGGTGGGGGAGCAGGCAGCAGAAAAGCTTGAGAGGTATAAAAAGAGGAGAGTACTTTGTCCTCTTCTTGCTGACTTTGCGTGCGACAGTTTCATTGTGTTGCTTTCAGGATGTGGCAAGAAGTTATAGAGGGTGTGGTAGCTCGATCCACCTCTAAAAGAAACCAGGATGCGGAGGGATTTTCTGGGAGCTGGCCATGCTGGTGGAGATACCCAAGTCAAAGTGCTCCTCTTTCCAAACAGAGCTCGAGGCGGGTTTTGTGAAGCCAGCTCAGTTCACAGCAGCTTACTTTGGTGTGTTCAGTCACAGGCACTGGCCGGGCTGGGCTTCCAATGAGCCTGGCCAGTGTGCACCACCTGCCCCCAGGCTCACCCGGATGGCTGCTGCTGGGAAAACTCCAGACGAAAAGTTGAGAATTGCTTCCTCTAATGGCTTTTTATCCAGCAAAATGTTTTGTTGCCTTATTTATGACTTCTTCCGTAACAGGGGAGCCTGGGATGAAAAGGCTGAAGGCTTCCTTTTATTTTTGTGTGCAGACTCCCTCTCGCTGCCATGGATTTGCAAGTTCTTTAGCGGGATGAAAGTTGTGGCTGAGGCTGGCCGTCCCCTGAGTTGTTTCATTATGCTGTTGACATGAACACTAAATCCTGCTTTCCTTTGCTGCGTGCTGAAGGTCACTGCTGCAGTATGATCGTAATGAGCCTCATAAGCCAGTGTCTCATCTCAGCAGAGCTCTCTGCGGATTGCCCAAAAAAACCCCAACCATTTATTCTTTAACCTTATCAGTCTAGAGATGCCGAAGGCATCGTGTGAGCTTAGAGTCTTGTAGCTCATCGATGTTGTATGATGCTTTGATCTCGTAGGACTTGGGGGGTAACAGAAGGAATGAAAATAGGCAGCATTTCAAGTAGTAAATGCAAGACGCGGCATCCAAGTGGCAACACTGAAAACAATGCCCCTCGTGCTGTGTATCCCGCACACCCAGGCAGGAAGAGGAGCCCACCCTGCCTTTTTCTTACATGCTGTGAATGAGGCGTATGGAGGAGCCCTCTGGCAGAGGCCATGCCCATTCTCTTCAGCAGAATGCAGTTCCCAAAACAGGGAGAAGTTGGAAATGAGCCATTTAAATAAATGCACCTGCAGCTTCTCCACCCTCTCTCTGATCATCATTTTCAAATTAACACCTGCACATTTAGAACCCATTAAAATAATAATTTCATGCTCCACTGCCTACCCTGGCTGTTACAAACATGGAGGGATAGCCTGGGAATACCCAAGCAATATTCTTGGGGTGTGGTGGGGGTGTCATTGCATAGATCGACATCAAAAAGAGCCATTTGTAAAAATGTTTGTTTCATTGACACTTGGATTGTGTTAGTTTGATTTAATTAAAAATATGAAGAGGAGGAAGAGAAATCACCCAGAATTTGGACCAGAAGTGTTTATCAGAGCCTTGAATATAATCTATACAAGATACATAGATCAGAATATATATATATGTGTATCTCTTTGGGTCAGAATATGTATCTTGGGGAAGTGAAGACAGCTTGTTGGCGGTGGCGTATGCGACTGTGTCCCCCATGCACAGTGTCACCAGCACCATGGGGCAAGTCCCTAACGGGTGGCAGTGTGCTTCTGCGCATGGAGGCAGGGATGTTGGCTTTCTATGCATTTTATTGCTCATGTCATGGCTGCGCCATGCCCTAAGTGTGTTTCAAAGGCTCAGGGACTCACTAGGCTCAGCAGCTCTGGGCATTCACCTTTCTGGACGCAGCTTCTCTTCCTGGCTCCATGTTACTCTGTGTCTTCCCCTTGCTTGAAAAATGAGGCTGAGCTGAAGAAACGCAGACATCTTCCCTCTTGTGCTTGCTAGTATTCACCGGTGTCAGTCTCTGCCTGCAAGTTCACTTTTGCAGTGCTTCTGTTAAACATGATTACTCCTGAGTCAGTCTCGGGTCAGCAGGAGGGAGTTCATCTCCTTGATCTTTCACGTGTCTAAAAATTACTTGGAATTTAAAGCCTACATGAGCTAGGCTTTCCTTGCAGAAAAGGGGGAGGAACGTGGCTGTCTTGAGGCTAATTTTTCTCCTTCCCCCTCGTCTTCCACAAATAACCCTAGAAGACTGCCCTGCACTTGAGCTGCTAACAGGGAGGTGCTAGGGTAGGAGGAAGGGTCCTGCCCTCTGGTCCAAGGCAGAAGCTCCTGAAAGCCCCTGCTGTGCACGGCGGTCCCCAGGGCTCCTCTCATGCTCTGCTCTTAAGCAGGGAGACAGTTGAGCTGGCTTTGACATGCTGTGCTTGCAAAGCCCTGTTCCGCGTAACTCCAGAAGAGTTAATTCGCTCCTGCTTAACTAAGTGCAGGAGGGTGAATTGCACGAGCTGTCATTAGAGTGTGAGAGTTTTCTTTTGGATTTGTGAGCCGAGGATCAGGGGACCTTTATGGGGCTGTATTTAGGGCCATATTTGCTGCTCAGCATAGTGAAAAAGAGATTGCTGTAAGAGGCGAGGGAAGGCACTCATCTGTGATACAGACAGTGTATGACAGCTGATTCAGCCCGAACTGGGCAGCCGAGCATGCAGAGCGCAATGGGCTTGTATATCTTGCTCTGATCGCTGTTACAAATATTCCTGGTAAGTGCCGCTTGCTGACGCTGCAGACACCCAACAGGGGAGGGAGGCAACTGCAGAGCCGGTGCTGGGCAAAAGCCAATTACCAGGACATGTTTTTCAGCAGGAGGGTCTTTCCAAGCCACGTGAGCAAAGAAATTTGCAAACTAAAACTGCCTCGTGCCCAGTTTTTGCTTTATTTAAAAACTGCGTCTGCCTCACTGGACACCTGAGTTTCTTCCTGTCTTATGCTCTCGTCCAAGGCAGGCTCTCCTGTGCCTTTGCTGTCCTTGACATGCTAAGGGATGTTTTAAAAACGTCAAAGGGCAGAAGTTCCTCCTTCTCCTGGGGCAATTCATCAAGGTTCTGGTTAGTGGGAGCCCTGCCCGCGGGCATCATTTGGTGCGGTATGAGTGAAGGCGTACGAGCACCCTGCGCAGAGGGGTGGTGCTCCTCCTCTGAGCATCGTGGCAGCTGTGACGGGCTCGCCTTGCTTAAAGCTCGCTTTAGGCAGTGGGCCCTGGTCAGAGAGCAGAGCACCAGGTCATGGTCTAACTGCAAAATGCCTGAATAATAAAGGTCTGGAATGATAAAGCTCCTTGGAGCCCTCTGAATTGGCAGTATGGTTTTTGCACTTGGAGCTGAGGTGGCTCCACCATCAAATTCATGTTCTTTGACACTAACTTGGCTAATTTTTTTATGATGTTGTCAATTTGTGCCATGGTTTTGTACTGCAGAGCGGCACACAAGTCCGCATGGTGTGATCCATTTAGCATTCGAGTGTTTCCCCTTTATTTTCCTTTGCATCTACTGTTTTTAATAGCCATCCGGGCAAAGCAAAAGTAAGTTTTCTATTGAGTTAATAAATGTTGGTGCACATTGGTTCTGGAGCAATGCCTTACAGTACCTGTGATGCCTCCTGGGTGGGAAGGAGGCCTCCAGCAGCTCCCTCCTGCCGGCACCACAAGCTCTTCTGGCCCGCGTGGTGTATAGCAAGGCTTTGAGTTGCTACCAGGAGAGAAATGCTAAGGCAGGCAGAGGTGTAAAATCAGCTGAGGTTTGGTGCTGAGTTTTTGCAGTCATCTACTTGGAATAAAGGCACTGCTCCTATAATTTGGTCTTTGGAAGAAGAATGGGCTGACACAAACCAGCAGGCAGTTTTCTGGCCGCATGCTGCTTAATAACACATTCGATATTGATTAACTGTAGTTTTAAGCCCGTTTGGACAATTCAGCCACTTGACTGAGGGGTTGAAACACAGTGGAAGAAATGTTAATAAATGTAGTTCCCTGTTTGATCATGAGTTTAAAATTTAAAATCCTTCGTGTATGAATCAAGTTATTGTATTCCCAGGGAGATGCCGGTTTGATTTATGACCTTTTGATGTCCCAAATACAATTAGCACTCCATCAGTATGCAGATACTATCGTGGGGTCCGGTGACTTGAATGACTTCCAGTTACCCCTGTATCGGGAAGAGGTGTCACAGCTAATGAAATTCTCTCCAAAAAGTATTGATTCATTAGACAACACAATCCTTTGACTGTCCTTTGCCCAGTGAACTGTCAGGAAAAATGCGTCTCAGGACGTCAAAATGTTCGTCCTGTTTCTCATCACGGTTCTTTCTCCTCTCTGATGCTTGCTAGGATGGCGCTGTTGTACTAATGCTGTGGGGGCTTTTGTGCATCCAAACAGTGTGATCCAGCCCTCTGCCCAGCTTCTTGCAGTGCAGAACTGCCTGGCTGAAGAGGTGCAATCTCCTGAGCTAAGGTACTTGCATGGTCAAATCCAGGCTGAAAGGCAGCAAGTGCATTTTGGGGGATGTGGGCAGAAGGAGATGGACTCAGTGATGTACAGAAAAACGGGTAGCTCCTCGGTTAAATTGGCACCAATGAAATTCTTAGCAGATTAATGACAGCCAGAACGCCACGCAAATACCTAAAAAAAACTTTTAGTGACGGCACCCTAACTGATGTTAAATAAAGCTCTTCCCTGTGTCCCTGCAGTACGTTAAGGCAGTATTAATGCTCTTTTTTAACACGTGAGGGAGATGGAGAACGCAGAGCCACGGGGCTTGGCCAGCGCCGCCAGGAACAGAACTTCGGGTTTCTGGTTTCCTTTCTTCACGGGTGCACTTTGGGTTGTTTTCCTTCCATTTAATTACCTTGATGATAGCCACAGTGTTTCCAGATGCTTTGTTAATTTATTTCCTCTCCCAAACAACCACTGGAATGGCAGGAAATGTTAAAACAGCAGCAGAGGAACAGGGTGACGCACATCTGAAGCCAGGCTCTCTGACCGCCTGTGTCTGCTCGTGTAGCACGGAAGTTTTCACTCGCCTGGTATGCGGAGCAAATGAAATTTGATGAGCTTTCTGTCTTTTCTGAGGGGAGCTGGGCGGTTGGTTTTTTGCCTTCTTCGCAATGCCAGTTCTGTGCACCAATTAATCCATGCTAAAAGGACTTACTCTGTGGGATTGTGAAGTGGCGGCTCGCCAGATTTTAGCTTGTTTCAGATGTCTAATAGATAGAAAGTTGATCACTTGGCAGCTGAACCGACACCCCGGCGACTCTTCCAAGATTGTAAAATACTTGGGGATCCAGCAGCTTGGGAAAGGCCAGGTATTTATGAGATAGAATAACTTTTAGCCAAACTAAAACCAAACATATGGAGCCTTAGCTCCTGATTATTTGAGCACTGGCGTGGCTTCCCCTCTGCTAATGCGGCGCTCTCCTGCTTTATCTCCCCATCAATATAGACAGCGATAAGCAAATAGAGAGATAATCACTGGCAGATTTGTTGTTGCCATAGAAGATTGTGCTTCAAAGTTATGTAAATTTTGCTCTCTTCATTGAATCCAGCATGCGCATAGAACTAAATTTTCTTGTTTTATTGGCCTCGGTTGTAATAAATAAACCCAAGCTGAAAAATATATCTGGAGCCTATAAATATGGATTTGTTTGAGGCAAGATGCTTCTCGGGCAAAGTTAGAAGCATCCTTGCCAGCGATTTATGAGGACAGGCTGTGTGTGATCCTGAGAGAATATTTTGCTGTCAACATCTGCTGACACCTTAAAAGACAACACAAAAGCTTGGTGAAAGGCAGTAGTTACCTAGGTCAGGAGGAGATTTTGTTTGTTTGTTTGTTTTTGCAGTTTTGGGACACTTTTTAATCAAATCAGGAAAAGAATAAAAGCATCCGTAAGTGCCGCTGTGTTTGGGCACAGTGAGGTTGTCCTGAACTCACAGTTTGTAGAGACAGCATCAGAGCAGGCTTGGTGCAAATGCTTCTTGTATAAAGTTTAAGGGGGGCTTGTCCACGGAGGGATAATGGGCAATAAACTACATGCAAGTTTGCAGACTGCGGATTCTCGTGATAATGGTAGATGCTGTGCACAATAGTCTGTTCCAGTGTCTCGAATCTTGTGCCAGAAAATCAGCAAGACAGCAGCAAATATAGTGAAGTTCTGGAGTTGAAAACAGCAGAGGGAGAGCGCTGGGTGTCATTTTTTCCTCCAGATTTCTGTTTTTTGGATCTTCTGGAGTTCCTTGTTCTTTGCTCACCGGTAGACCTAGGCTGTTTGAACATGGGCTAAGTCAGGCTTTTGGAAACTTGGCAGTCAGAGGTGCTTCTGGTTCACCTGTCTTTGCAGAGCCCACAGATTGCGCAGGGAGCGGGTGGAATTCCTGAAAAGGTAGTGCTTTTAGCAGATTGCTACCTCCTCTTAAATCCTTCCCGAGGCGCTTGGAGGATGCGAGTCCTGCTCCTTTCTCTTCAACTTGCCTCTGTGCCTTGGGGTGCCCTTAGATGGCAATGCCAAAAAAAACCCAAAAGAAATGTAAAAGGGCGTTAGTTTGACAAGAAGGCTCGCAATTGTTTTTTCTCTTTGTGATCTATTGCACAGGAAACAAAAGGTTGGGGAGTTGGAGGTTTCTTCGCTAAAAACTTTTGATCCCACAGTGCTATAAGGGAAGCCGAACCCATTTGCAATTGTCCCTGGTTAAATGAGGGATAAAGCTGAGTCCTGGTGTTGCACAGCTAAACCAAGACCCAAGCTGACTGATGGATGCTCTGCTGTCCCCCACCATGGTGGAGAGCCCTCTTCAGCGGCCCCGTATGTGTCACAGCACGTGAAGAGGTGCCCAGGTCCAGCCGTTGTCCTGCCGCAGCACAGGATGGTGGCAAGCCGTGAGCCACCGCAGGCTCTTCTCTCACAGCAGATGGGCACGTTGGTGCATAAATGCTCCTCTCACACCTAGATGCTCAAGTTAGTGTCAGAGAAGGGCTCGGGAAGGTCCAGATGCCCTGAAGAGTTAACCAGCAGCCAGACCTGGGGTTTTTTTCCCCCTCAACCTGTGTGTGCAGTGGTTTTCTCATTACCTGTTGGAAATGCCAGCATGTGCAGCTCGGTTCCCTCTGCTGCCTTGACGGCCTATTTTGGAATGGCCTATTTTTGGATTGCAGCACAGGTGACATGCCTCAGAAAAGCGGCGTTGCATCGCTAACGATCGCTGCGGCGCCGCTGAGAAGATGACACCTTGCTGTTCCTCTGAAGGAAGGGTTTAAATGAGTCACTGTCTCTGTGATTTATTGGGAAGTTTGGGTTGTCGTGTTGGTTCTCAGCAGGTGACAGAAAGAAAGGGCTAAAAAAACCACCCCACAACAAAACCCTGCTAGGAAGAAGGATTGAATTGCATGTTAGATCCGTTGCAGCCTTAGGTGTAGGATGGGAGGATCAGTATACTAGTCTAGATGAAAATGTAATGAAGATATCGCTGTGGAGATGTTGGCTTTCAAAAATGCTAATGATTAAGTAATTATTCTTTTTCTTCCACAAGCATCTTGCCTATCGAGTGAGATACAGCAGTGGAGCGTTTGATTAGTGCCTTCAGTACTCTGCTCAGTTAAATCTCCTGTTTGAGGGCTGTTCCTAAAAACACTTATAAATGGAAAGTTTTGTCTTATTATAAATGATCCAGGGCCTGTTATTTAGCCGTGATTGGTATGTTTGTGTGCAGAACAGAGTGCGCTTTGTTTATTGAGGCTGTTATTTTCCTACGAACACACCGCAACTGGATTAACATGCCATGTCCCACAGCCTGCCCTGTTGAAGAGTGCTGTGTGTTTATTCAAATATTCTGTTTATTGGCGATATCTTGGTAGTTTATGAGAAGCAGAAATGAAGATGTTTCCAATCTTGTTCCCCTAAGTTGTCTCAGGCCAAGTGAAGCTTGGAAATGATGTGCTGGAATTAAATCCCAATTGCATTAAGGAGAAAGCAATTGCAAAATTGCATGTGTGTCTGTGCTGGGGCACCGGACACGCAGGAGCTGCTCCCGTTAGTGATTGCATGACAGCTTGTCCTTCACTTTGTACTGAGATAACACAAAAAACTTGAAATAAACCAGAAAAACAGTAGCTGTCCTGTTACTGCCTTAACATGGTAGTGAAGACAGTATCCCCGAGCTGTAGGGACAGCAACAAGCTGCATCAGTTAGAAGGGAGGGAATTTATGGAAACCTGTGCTTGGTGGAGTTCAGCACAGCCACCCTCCTGCAGTGACGGGTGGTGGCTGCCGAGTGCGGGGGGCCGTCTCCCTCTCTCCCTGAAATCCGGAGTTACTCCTCTCAGATGACTCCATCAACGTGGCTTGAGCTGTTTTGGCTGCAACTCCAAAGCCTGGAGGGTGTATGTTTCCTGCAGTAATTCGGAGAACCCATAATGTAAGTGTTCACAACTGGTCTCCAGTTGTGGATTTTTAATTATGCCAGATCATTTTCAGTAACTGGGACTTCAGGCTCAATGAGGGCTGTCAGATCCAATTTTTCACTCACCTACTATTGAACTCATCCTGTGTTGTTTGCAGTAATGGCCAAATCCACAGTAAAGATGGGACTTGCACAAGGTGAATGTCCAGGGTGTTGCCAGTTCTCACAGCCTCCTTCAGCAGGGGCGATAGGAATGTGGAATGCATAGGAAAGTAAGATGCTCAGAGAAATGTTTTGACCATTGAGAAGAGAATTATTTTGCCCAAAGTAGCAAAAATATGAAGTCTGGTCTTTGTATACAGCAAGGCAGCTCAGTACGGTAAGTCCAAGAACTTGCATCTTAAAAAATTCAGATAATTTCCTCCAGTGCAAACACAGTTTTGTTGGGGCACTGGTCTGTTGCAGGGTCTTGGCATGGGACACTGAGCCTGTCCCTGAGGCGTGATGGCCCAGTTGGAAGTCTGCTTGACTGGCAAGCTTGCAAGGAGCCTGCCCCAGCCCAGAGAGGAGCAGTGGTCCTTCCGCTGCTCCTCATCCTGGCTCGTCCCGCTCTGGGGCTGCCTGGGACTAAGCCAAGCTGCACGGCTCTGGTTAACCCACCTTCACTGGAAGTGTACTTGCCCTGTGCCCTGCATTTCTTCAGCTTGCTCTTACTGTTGTCTCTCTAAAGCGTAAACAAGGAAGATGCCCAGAAAACAAAAAATATTGCCTTTGCTCTGTAGACTCATGCAGAATTTGGTTTTGAAGATGAATGGGCATCTCTGTATGCACTGACCTGGAAGAGGCCAGAGGTTTCTGTTTACCAGGCTGGAGTTGCACAGGGGCAGCTTTCCTACTGCCTTTGGCTCCTGGGGCACTGCAGAACCACAGATGCACGGAGCATCTTCTGAAACAAACCCTGAGCCTACAGAGTGGATTATCGCTCATGAGCTGCCTGCTGCGGATACCTGCGGGGAGAAACCCCTCTGCTCACCCGGAGGGGGGTGGGGGGTGTATCCAGACCCTCTGGCTGGGTGCAAGGGTGGGTGCATGGAGGTGGCACACAGTAGCAAACTGTCTTGGGTCAGCCAGCTCTGCACCGGAGTGCCTGGCTCTTTGCAGCCAAACTACACCCCAGCTCTTTGTCACGCTCCTTAGGTGTCTCTCTCGGATCATATGGGCATCTTGGCCAGATCTGCTGAAGAAGCGTTTGAGGCAAAGTCGCTAACAGATGCTAAATGATGCAGTGGTGTCTGCTGCATCCCTCAGCCAAAAGCTGCGGGGATCCGGCTGGCTGTGTTGTGAACCCGCTTTGAAGAATGGAAAAGCTGGGGCTGTGTCTGTGCCGGGTGTTTGTGGTGCCTGGCTGCTCTCACTGTTCCTGAAAGGTTTGGGGAGGCTGTGTTTATTTTTGTTATTTTTTACTTAAATCCCAGAACAAAATCCAAGAAGTGGTGGGGAAGGAGATAACATGAGTTAAAACCAGTCTCTGAGTACGTCCTTGTCTGCTCTCTAAAGGAAGTGGTGCGTGGACGGAAAGACACAGCGAGGTTTACATGGTAAAGCCTCTTCCCAGGGAACCTTTCCCTGACCATCCGCTTTGCCCAGGCGGCAGCTAGGGCAGAGATCTGGCACTGTCGCTGAGCAGTCTGCTCCAAGACTCACCGAAACTAGAGCTGGCTTGTAAACAGCAGCATCCCTACGGATCGCTCTCCCCTCTGCTTTCTGCCGACGGCAGCACTGGCTAATGGACCCAGCAGCATCAGGCCAGAGAGTGTGTTTATCCAGCCACTTACCTGAACTCCAGCAATGGATTTTAATACTGCTTAGCCCTGTGGAAACTTAATAGCCTGCAATCTCTCCCCATCCTCTTAGCAAAACACTGACATAGGTGAAGTCTGTGCTAACTAGAAGAAAAACTGCTTCTCCCAGCCAAATGCTAGCATCTACAGTTCGGTCCCCGCTCCAGCAGACACGCGTCCGACAGACATCTGGTGTTTCTGCATCCCTGTCACCCTGCAGCCTGTTTCCCCACCTATTTCTCCTGCCCTATTTCTTCTAGCCCATGTATTTCTGTTGCTGAGCCCTCCTCTGTATTTGATGCCTTTTCCTGTAGACAGGGAACAGCCGCTTCTCTCTGCATACTTGGATCTTCTCCCTTGTCTGATCCAGGAAAACCATTAACCAACAATAAAAGTACATCAACAGAGGCACTCAGCAGAACTGGCTTTTCCTACTCTTGTTGCATGTTGCATCTTTGTCCCATTGTTATGCCTGATTTGAGATGACGTATGGGCTCCTCTTGGCGGGAGGTCTGTAAAACGTCACTGGCACTCATGGGACATGCTGAATGCTGTTGTTTAGCAAAGCCACCGAGGAGGACCTCTGCATTCTCCCCCTGCTGCATCCACCAGCTTTCTGTACTAAAAATCACTGTGCATCTCCTTCTCATCTCAAGCACAGGTGACGAGAGGTACTTGTGCTGTCGGGCCAGCCGCAGCTCCCAGCAATTCCTCCCTCCAGTTGCTAGCTGGGTGTTTTCTCCTACTTCCCTTAACACTTATTTATCTTCCACCCAAATTTGACAGCACAGTCTCTAGATAAGGGAACGAATTAAAAAATTATGAGGAAGCTGGCAAGAGGGGAGGGAGGTGGACAGTGTCGTCATGAAAGGCTGATTTATTTAGGAAATGAGGCTAAAAATAACTTTACTAATGTTTTACTGAGCTTTTGCTTCAAAGCAGTCTGCTGAGTGCATCTCACTCCTTCCTGCTCTGGGTGTCTAACTGCTGCTGTGTTCTTGGCTGTAATTTCCCCTGCACTTTCTCAGAAAGGCTGCAAGATCTTTGCTCATCACAGAGGGCAGACAAGACCTCCATTTTAAAGGTCTCATAAGAAGGAGGAAAAAAAAAAAAAAAAAAGAGAGAGTAGGAAGAGGCATGCAGTAAATGGCACAGAGCTCCAGTGAATCTGCCAGGGAAAGATGAAAGCTTGTGCTCGGATTGCCAGTATTTGAAGTGACGTCTCCAAAGTCTCCGGCAGAGTGTTAACCCACCACTGCTAGCGGCACGAGTCAGTTGATAACAACCAGCTCTCCCGCACCACGTCTGATGTGGGATGGCGCAGCACCTCAGATCACCACACGTAACTGGGGACCAGCTCCACGAGCGCAGTAGTGGTGAAAAGGATGTGGGTTTGATTTTCCTATATATGTGGTGATAGATAAACCAGAAAATTAGCTGCGTGGTGCTGCCTGAGTCTCCTGTTTGATGGAGATAAGGATCCGGAGAAGCGCGGAGTCAACTGCGTTTTACTGATTTTCAATGCCTGGATGTCTGTCCTTGGTGACAGAGCAGAGCCCACGGTACCCAGCCACGCAGGGATGTGGCAGCCTTTGTCACCCGTACCCACAGTGCTTTTTTTATAGAGCGTTTAGGAAGAGCTGTGCTTAACGCCTTCAGACTGACAGCCAGGAAGGCACGCAGAAAAGCGCTCCAGTATTAATTAACTCGTCCTGCCAGGAGCAGATATTGATTTGCTTTTACAGGACTTTGATGAGTCTTGATTATGATTCTATGGAGGTGGGAAGGTTTCCTGCCCTCAGAAGACTAGAGCAGCCATAATTATAAAATAATTGTGCTTGTTTTCTTCTAAAGTAGTATTTTATTATTTGATGAATCTCTTGTTTGTACTGAGTAGACAGTATGACTTCACAAATTACTTGTTTACTGTCATGCCTTGATTTATAATTCTCCCTTAAAATTTTAGAGGGGTTTTTTTTTCCCCCCAGATATACATTCAAATTACTGTAAAAGTAGGTCACATCATATTTGTGCAGCTGTTACCCTTCCCCGCTCGCTCTAGCTCTCCACTGGTACATGGGCTTGACGATAAGTTTGTGCTGATGACCCAAGACAGCACTCACAAAAGGTGAACCAATCTCATAAATCTTTCACCGTGATCCTGCTGCGTGCTAAAGGCTTACATGTAGTTTGGAATATTAATTAAAGGCAGTTAAATGGCATTTTTTTTTAACTGTGTCCTTCTACCTAGCAGACGTGCTTGTTCTACATCTGCCTTGCCTGCGTGGTCCCATGGCAAGTGCTGGCTGGAGTTTGGAGGAGCGTTGCTGGTGAGGGAGGATGCAGGTCACTCTTGCTGCCTGTGCCAGTCCTGATGCCCCGGCCAGGACAGTCCTCGAGCTCACGGGAGAGTGGCGGTGGCATCTCTTCTCCTGCCCTGCTCCGCTGGGGCTGCTGGAACCTGCCATGAAGCTGGCGGGAGTATTTACAGTGGCTTGCTTGGAGAAGGGAGTCAAAAACAGGGCAGAAGAGCAGTAAGCCAAGGAGGGAGCTGGTCTGGCAGCTGCTGCGAGGGGAAGGGGGTCAGATGTAGCGGAGAGCGGATTTACACCACTGTTTCCTCAGCACTGAATACGAGATTTCCCTTAGGAGGTTTTTATGGAGAGGTGCAAAGAGCTGTTAAGTCATTAGTGCAGTTTCCCATTGTGGCAGCCATTAGTCCTTGTTATCTCCGCTTTATAGCTTCTCTTCCTCACCAGCAACTACTGACGCAATAAATATTTGTCCTGACCGAATTATCTGTATCCCAAATGCTTACCTTATCCTTTCACAGGCAACTTCAAGACACTACAGCCACTTCTGCCTGGTAAGGAGAGTCTGGGCTTAATCAACCAGTGCTGCAGGCTAATGCCTGCCTGGGAAACCAGTCCGGACCTTGAATAAGGTTCGGGGAAGTTTCCCCCCACAAAAGCGCTTTTCTTCCTTCAGCTTTTAAACCCTCAGCTGCCAAGACCCATCCTTGATGCAGCAGCTTCTAAAGCAACCCCCTTATTTCACAGCAGCAGCTATTTGCCTTTTTTTCTATTCCATTAACTCAGTGTTTTGCAGCCAACACTCCTGTTAATTAGGCGCTAATTTAGTATTCTGACCAGCTGTTATTACTGTGTAACAACACCCCTTCCCCCCTCATTGCCACACACACACACACATATACACGCACCCCCATACACACCCCCCTCCCCAGCCTGTCTCAGTTCTGGGTGTGCTTCCAGCCATGGTGTCACTATGGACTGGGTGACCAGCATCCCCAAATTAGCATCTGAGGGAGGCACCAAGTCTGCCCTGGCCATGAAGGGGGAAAAATGAGGTTCCCCCAGGCCCCATGGACAGTGGCAGGACTCTGAGGTCCAATTCCCTGGGTTTCGTTCCCCAGCTCAGCATCGTGCCGGTGCATGAACCCCCACTCCAGCATGGCCCTTTCCAGGCAAACTATTACAATGAGCACTGACAGGACCTGCATTCCACAGGATTTATATCTTGTGGATGGTTTATTTTAAAGATGTGTGAGCACTAATTGAAGCATGTGCCATCTCTCTCCCACGTGGACCCTCTCATGTCCAGTAAAGCCCGACAGCATTGCCCTGGGGGAAGGGCAGGTTGCACTGGGGGCACTGGGCAGTGTTTTTTTTTTTACTCTATTCTTCTAATAGTTTTTTCTTTAATTATTCACAAGAGCTTTTTTGATTGAAAATCAAACTAGTTAAAGCTCCCAAAAGAGAGGAGTCCTTTCCCAGCTGGTTCTTGTTAGTGCATTTCATAGCTATCAAACACAATGTTCTCCTAGCTCTCTGCCCTTCCTCCAATTCACTAATTAGTGGTATTAATTAGTTGCAATGTTTTAATTATGAGCTGATACTTCTAATGTAAAGGAGGCTGAGTGCAAGAATGAGCTTCATAACCTCTGTTTGTGGAGGAGTAGAGTTTCCTGAATTTTGGAGCTGCCCTGGAGAGGTGTGGTTCTGCTTGACAGGTACTGAATGCAGCTTTGTTCCTTACTGCTAGCAGGAGCATCTTGCAATCTGAGAGGTAAAACTGATTTTAGTGATGTTATATGGATGTACAGAGTTATGGCTGGTGTGCCAGCTGGGTGGATGTCAGCATTGGTTCTTGCTGTTGCGTTGAGGATATTGCTGTTGCCCAGCATCATGGTGTGCCTTTCCCACCTCCCCTCTCTGGCTGCGATGCTCCAGGGGCTTTGTCCGTGTTGGTGGCAAAGCAACATCCCATGGTGATCCTGGGCTGCTGGCTTTTGAGTGGCTTGAGGGCTCTGCCACTCAACTCTTCAAGTCGTGTTGCAGAAGGGGGTGAGTTGCCCTGACTCTGCATCCCAATGGGGGACATTGTCATGTCTCCTTCTAAGCCATATCAGATAAAAAGTCTCCGTCAGCCCCAGTTTCCTGCCCTAATGAAAAGAGCAAATCTGTTGTTGCCCATCCTGGAAGTCCCCAGTTCAGTCCCTGGTTTCTTAGCTAAACCAGCAGCCTATTTGTGACATGGCTGTGTCGAGTATGTGTTGTCTGGTGGCATCAATTGTGTCACTCAAGGATATTAGCACAGTGGCATTCAGCCCTGCAAAGACTTAGCCTTAGCAATGTGGTCGAGGTCGTTTGTGCAACCAGATGTGCTAAGGCTTTAAGACAGGCTGGCACTTGATGTGAAGATATGAGGGTGTATCATATAATTTAGACTGTCTTTCAGATCTTTTGCATATGCCACCATCACTTAAGAGGATCTCAGTGAGAGCAAAGCACTGCCATCAATAGGGAAGCATGTCTCTATGGAGATGGACACATGGTGAGGAGGTCAAAACTTAGTGGCTGAAAAGGCTGAAGCTGCAGATTAACAAAAGATGGTTTGATAAAGAATTGGGAATGCTGCAGTCTGCAATCCCGTTTGGTGTTTTTTACACTGTGGTCAGTCGACTCCCCTGTGCACTGAGCCTGATAGGAGCAGGTAAACATCCTTTGCCATTTATTTAGCAACAGCTTCCAAGATGCGAGCCGTGGAAGTGGGGAGTTTGGGCGCAGCTCCCCACGCTGCTCCTGCAGGGCAGTGCTTGGGTGGGCTATCTGCAGAGCCGGAGCTCCTGTCGGAGATATTTAAACTGCTCAGCCTTAATCCCAAGAACGCTTAGAGATTAAGTATTGGCAGCGTAATTCAGTAATCGTTGGATTTACAATGTGCCAGGCATTGCCAACGCTTGCATAATACTGAGCTGGTTGGTGATTTTCCTTTTCCTTCTCCCCCTACTTTAGATCTAGAAATGTCACTAAAGATTAGTTTAATATTTTGGACTGGATGAGCCATCAAAGCAGGGTCACATGTTGGTGTTGAAGTAGTGATAGGACAGTCGCAGGTGGAGCATGGTCTCTCCTGTCGTTGCCTCTTTCCCTACCATGGGAAGCTGCCCTGTTCCCACCATGTTGATTGTTTTCCATGGCACAGTTGTCCCCAGAAGCTCAGCAGAGAAGCAGCCAAGTTGTCGGTGGTGAGATGGCGTTGCTCCCTCCTGTGGAGCAGGAGAAAACCATTTGGCTGAAAAGACAGTGCTGGGCAACCCCGAGGAGCGTTTGTTCTTCCTTCATCTGCGTGGATTGATGGCCCTTTAGACTAGCTGGCAGTTGCACAGGCTCATAACTTTTAGGGGTACGCCTTTTTGGAGGTCACTTCTGCAAAGGGCTGCAGAGCCAGGACCACGCGTTTCTGGAGCTGGGCTGTGTGGTGGTGTGATCCTACACTGTGACTCCAGGGAAAGTGCTCAGATCCCCAGAGTGCAAAGTAAATATTTAGCTGGCTCCTCTCAGTGTTGATCTACAGGCGGAGGCTAGGTGGATAGTTAACACTTTTCCCCCCGCTGTGCGCTCTCACAAGTTGAGGTAATTTGGTGACTTGACGGCATTTCTCCCTCACACCAAATATAAGTAGGCGTTTGGCACGCTTACTGCATAAACGCAGCGCTGCTGGAGGTGGGGGGCAGAGGCAGCCGAGAGCTGTTGGTGTCGGAGTGCAGCGTACTGATGGTATTCGGACCACCACGGTTCTGCCGTGCTCTAGCCACGTTAGAGCCGTGCTGCAGAGAGCCCTCTCTTGCTGTCGCAGACTGCCAGTCGGTCACCCCAAGCCCTGCGTGCCTTAGGCTGGACCACAGGTAGGATGCTCTGCTCTCCTGCTCATTGCTGCTTCACATGCCCCGGCTCATCCTCAAGATGCCCTGATGGCCTGGTGTGAACGAGGGAGTCCAAGTTGTCCCACAATTAATTAACTAGGAGAACCACGAATTCTATAAGGCATCAGAATTCATTTTTTTCTCGATTTCTTTTTTCTGTTGTTTTTATTAATGAATGCATTCCGTGTGCGCATGGAAATATCCTGGTAAGGCTTGAAGAGCTGAATTAAAGGGAAAAAAGCCTCTCGTTTTGCAGGAGCAGTTAGCTGATGGAATGTAAAGATGCAATGGGCTGATTAGCGATTCTGGTAATGTAATTAATGCCTCTGTTCTTTCATACGTGCAGAGCTGGAGGTCGAGCTGAGTGCTCAGTGAAAATTTGCCCTGAATGCGCAGCTCAGTGCGCTCGGAGTTATTGCTCCCTAGTTATGATTCCTTCAGCAATTCCAAATTAAAGCTGATATACTTGTAAACGAAAAGCAGGGCATGCTTATGAATTACAAGGGCTGGAGAATTTGTTTGCAAGATGTGGCTGTTAATGCAGCTGAACCACCATGGACTGGGGAGGGGAGGGACTGGCAGCAGAGAAAACACCGCGGTGGGTGTCACTTCTTCCAGACGCAGAGAGGGTGGAAGGGGCTGTCGGAAGTCCTTGTCTCCACTTCCCTGGCTGCTACAGGCAACCAGCTCTGCATAGTTCTGCTGTTACATCTTCTTAACATCTCAGCCATCATAAACCATTAACATAATTCCCAGTCTGAAACCAAACTCGGGCGAGCTCATTTTTGCATGAAACATGGTTTTGGCTTGCTGTACATGAACCTTTTGTCTCTCTTTTTTTTTTCCTCCCCCATTTTTAATAAACATCACATTATCAAAATATTAGCGACGCCGGATTTGCCGTCGTTGGTTTACCATAGATAGCAGCATGGAGTGTTCTTTCCGTTCTGATTCAGTAGTGCATGACAAGGGAATCCAATTTGTTCAGATTTAGATGACATGCCTCCAATTATGTAATTCCATTAGGAGGTGCCTGCAGCCAAGTCTGTGCTCACAGTCTCGGCAGACATAACTCTAATGGGACATGTTGCAATATTGCTGTGTGGTAAGCACAACTTTGATAGAGAGCATGACCTGTCTCTCCCGGTCCCAGGGAATGGAGAGGATGAAAAATGGTCTAACCGTACTTAGGGCTCTAATCTGGCAATAAGTTATGTCGCTACAAGAACAAAGCTTTGCAATGAAAGGTGAATTTGTAATGGCTGTATATTTTATGTATTCAGAATCAGACAGTAAATGCAGCACTTTGGGTGTGATCTTATATTCAATTCCATAAATGGAAGATATATCGGTTGCAGTTTTTCCTCTTGAATACCATCTCAGATGCCTATATACTTGGGAATGTTGGATATTTATGAGAATGTAAAGTAGTGATGAAAACATAAGACTGAATCTTAGCACAGTTACAACTTGCTTTAAATTATTAATCTTTAAGAAGTGTAATGCTGCCTTGCACATTCTGCGGGACCAGGGTTGGTGTACACACACATTACCGTAGAGCTATCTAAATAACGTCTTTAAAATAATTGTGTGATGTTGATGCAGACTTACAGTTTCTGCAGGCAGGAAAAGGCAATTCTAGTGGCAGATCTGTCTCCCCAAGAAGCGGGATGTAACACCACTCATAAATAAAGCTGTTTAGATGAATTTAGCATCACTTGCAAACCAGAAGATTTCTGCGATGCCTCGGGGTAACATAGCTCAGACGAGGTTTGGTTGGGCGCAGCTCTGCGAGGGCTGGCAAGGGGCTGGATGGGGCACGTGGGATGTATTTCTGGTAGGGGATGCTCAGACCTGTGGAAACTACAGAAATTTAAAGGCATTTAATAGCCATAAAAAGGTCAAAGCTCTGACAGCCGTAAGATACCTCTCGCTCAGTCTTGCCTTGTTTGGGTTGAACCTCCAGGCAGGTCCATTCCACAAGGCTGGGATGTGAGTTGTACACCCCACCTCTGTTGGCCAGTACTCACTAGGGTTGGCCAAACAGGTATTATTTAAATATATGGCTTTTATTAAGAAGAAAAGCTCCCTAAAAGGCTCTGGGAAAGCATGAGTGATAGCATCTCTCCTTTCACAATCTTTTGCAGTTCTCACATGAATATATGAATTTAATAATGTTCTAGGTTAGAAAATGGGCATGCATATGTATACATCTTAAAAATCTGTCTTCTCTGACTTTCTTTCCCCTTATTTATGTTGAGAGAGGAAGCCGGCAAACAATTTCAATGTATGATGCATCCAATATCACCTTTCACATAAACAGAAAAAATACGCTTCCTCCATTGATGTGATGAGACCAGGATGCATTTAAGTGTCTAGAGAAAGTGTCATTTTGTTTAAAATAATGTGAAGAGAAGCCCAGTCTCAGTATGTTGAAATGAGTTGTGGGGGTGCTGCTGTTTTGACGACAGGATGGCGGAGATGTAGCTAAAGATGCTGCTGCCACGCCTGAGCCCTGGCGCAGATCAGCGCCGTTGCGAGCCCTATCGCACCCACTGCCCTTGGCCACATCCCTGCTCAGATGCATTGCCAGAAAACTCCGCTCAAGTGCCATTTGGCTGTGCATTAACCTAGCCCCTTGGTGGGTGGCTCAGCCTGCGGATACAATGGAGTCTATCAGCCTCGGGTTCAAAACCCAGTGTAATTTTGTGGGAATGAATTGTTCAGTTAAATTTGGTAGAGCACAGTTTCTTAATCTGCTAAATGGGAAAAGACACTGCTGCCTGGAGTTTATTGGATTTTGTGCAATTTGGGAAGAAATTAGATTGTTTTAGATTAGCCCCTCCAGGGATGGACACCTAGGAGGAGGTTGTTGTCACTCAGACAGTTGATTTTCAGGTTTATTTATCACAGCAATCCAGCTGCTGGTGTGACTAAGGGCAGAACCTGCACCACTGTGATACGTTTCATCATGCTCTGGAGCACCCGTTTGCTGAGTTCAAGTGAGAAAGCATTGATCTGCTGCAAACCAGGCTGTGTACCCCAGCATCGGTGGCACTGGCCAGTGCTGTTCGGCCTCTCTCCCTGGGAACCAAATACCCAGGTGGGTTTCCCTGGATGTTCAGGTGCTCACTGGAAAATGTTCGTGAAGACACCTGTGCTCCAAGGCAAGCTCTGCCCTTGGGTCCCTCCAGCTCTCCAAGCACCCTGTTTGGCTCCCTTTAGGAGGAGGTTCCCCAGGTGGGCTCGGAGGCCCACCACAGGTCCCGCCATCTTCACCTCTGGATGCCAACGTGGATGAAGTGACAGCACACATATCTGCAGAGAAGAGTTCAAGCCCACATGGCAAACACTTCGGTGGCTAGGAGAGTGAGCGGAGCATTGCTGCCTGTCTGCAAAGCTGGACTCAGCCCCTCCACCTCTGAAGCTCTACTCCTGGACATGTTTCAAAGCAAAATGGGAAAAACTTGGGATCCAGAGGGGCTGTGCCTCGTTCCATCCAGCATCTGCCCTTGTCTGGTCTCTGCAGGAGTACTTCCACATCCCAGAGATGTCTGCACAAGGGTGAATCACGAGAGCAGAGCTGGTGTTAGCAGCGCTGTGCCTGCAAGGGGGCATGACAGGAGGGGTGCCCGTCCTCGCAGACCTAGCTGGAAGCCAGCCTGGTGCTGACATTGAGAGAAGGAGGTATTACTCAGTACTGCAAGCGGCAAGAGGAAATGTTCAGCATATTATATTCTGGGACACCTTCCCAGAAAATGTTTCCTTGCGGTAATTACAGCACTGATGCCGTAAGCCCCAGCAGTGGCTCCCCTTTGTGGTAGTGGGGATGAATGGAGCAGAGAATCAGGAAAGCTCTCCGAGACTCAGTTTGGCCATAGCCTGTTAACCAAAAGCCCGTTCAATGAGAGCATCGTGAGCTTCTCAGCCTGACAGCGACATAGCCTGGTCCCACACAGCAGGGAGCCACAGCCAAAGCTCACTGCCTTTGCTGCTTGAGCTCCGGGAATGCTGCCGCAGCTCTCCCACAGCAGTCGCTGGACCCATACCCTCTCCTAGTGCGTTTTCTGAACTGGATTATAAGCTCCTCGAAGCAAGAATCACATTTGCCATGGTGCTGTAAACCCAGGAGATGAGTGTTCACCTACTTCATTGTGTTTACCATGGAGTTTACAGCAGAAATGGTGGACCCAGCCCGAGCTGGGTCTCCTCGAGGCTGCGGCTCCATCCATTACTGGATAATGCCCATACATGTCTGAACAAGTATTTGTAGAGTTGTGGTCAGCTGAAAGGTGGCCCCGGGTCCTCCTTGTCCCCCTCCACCTTCTGTGACACGTGTGATGATGTTCCCCTGTGTGGCTCTTGTTTGCTAAATTATATTTTATTTAAGAGGGAAGAAATAAACATGTGAAAGTGCAACTCTGGTCGTAGCTACTGGGTTTTTGACAGGATGGTAGACCAGCAAGGATGAATGGAAAAGCTTCTGGCTTAGCTCCTCTCTCATCCCCTGGTGATGTGGGGCTTGGCACAGATGGGTCCTGAAGGGATACTCACGCCATCCTGTCCCTTCCCCTTGGGAGCACCCTCTGGTAGAACTGCCAAATACACCAGAGGGGAAAAGGAGGAAATCTTGGGAGTTACAACTGGTAGGAGTGGGATTCACTGAGAAAGACACTGAAATAAAAGAATTAAGCCCTTCATTGAGATGGAGGTAGCAAGGTCACCTCTTGGCTCCCTGGAGCAGGGCAGTTCCCCTTCAGCCAGCTTTCGTCCCTTCATCCTTTTTTCAAGGCAAGTGCTCTGCCGCTTCATACCTGCCATGCCTTTGGGGTGTATAGAGTTGTGCTCCGTTTTGTTTCCTCACTGGAAGTGCACTGTGCATTTGCTTGGAGGAGGACAACTTGTGTTGAGTTTCTATCCTGAAGGCTGCACTCCCAGCACTGGAAGGGTTACGGCGGTTCACATGGGTGGGGGAAACACGGCAGAGGCAGGACTTGAAGCTTGTTAATTCGTGAACTGTAAATTCGAGCTGGAAAATGTGGCTGTACTGTAAAATTCAGGACACCATCTGTTTCATTGCTTGCTTGCAGTAACATTTGTACTTGATAATTAAAATGTCACACACATTTTTAGCCAGAATAATCCATGGAGGAGTAGAACTGTGTCTTCTGAAAATCAAGAGATGCTCACAGATAGAAATGATGCTGGTTTGAACCGTCTCTCACTGCTCAAAGAGGAGTTTTGCTTTTTTGTTGTTGGTGGTTTGGTTTTTTCTTTTTCGTATTTTGAGGAGGAGGTTAGAGGAATGGGAGCAATCGCAGATCCTTTTGGAAGGAGCTGCGAATCTTAGTGAATAACCCTGGATATAAGGTGGTTTATTTTGCTTTAGGTTGGTCATGCTGGGCCTGGGCTGGTGGTGCCTTTCCCGGTTTTCTTCTAGCAGAGGTAGGTTAGCTTTGGCCTCAGATGGAATCAGCTTGTTTTAAGGGTGTCTCAGCTAACTTAAGTAAGATTGTTCCTCCAGCTCGTGTGGCTCAGGGTTCAAAGTGCTGCCTGCTTGGTTGGCTGTGGATGGTGAGGGCTGGGCGCTCAGCTCCTCTGAGCAGCAGGCTCACGGCTCAAGGACTGCAGTGAGAAGCTGCTCAGAGAAAAGTCAGGTCTTGACCCGTGCTTGTGTTACCTTCACTGCGAGAGGGACAGAGCTAAAGGCAAAGCGAGGAGTGCTGTTCGTGGGCAGTGGAATCGAGTGCTTTTTGCATAGCAGTGCCAGCCCTCGCCCCGTCAGCTGGTGCAGAGGGGGGCTGGTCTCCTCTCCTTGCCTAGCCCAGGTTGCTGCGTCTCCTCTTTGCGGTGGCCTCAGTGCAGCTGCCAGTTTGGCTGAAGTTTGGCTCTGAAAAGATGCAAAAATTGAATTTGCTTTTGGCTGTCCAAAACCAGGATTTTGAACATCTTAATGCTGCAGATTAATTAACAATATCGGAGGCATCTGAAATCCAAACGCATGCAATGTGTCCTAGCTGATATCTGTGCTGAATGACCCCCAGGAAAGCATCTGATGAGGTTTTGCCAGCTCAGTCTCTGGTTCCCAGGCACATCACATGCTTGGACTGTGTAGATGGTCCTCCTCCTCCGAGCACAATGCGGTGGACACATCCCTGCATTGCTTCAGGGTTGTGTAAGAGGTATTTTCCATAAACAGGGCTTTCTAAGGGCATTGTCCTAACTTAATTCAGACTAAGTAAAATATGCTCTGGCTAGTTACATGGGGTGCAACTAGCAGACTTGGGAAACGGGATGTTCTGCACATCTTGTACTGTTTGCAAATCTTCCCTGCTTAGCTGATGTACAACCCCTCCCAGATCAGCTTTGACACCACAAATACATCTACGGACTTTTATTAAAAATGCACTCTGCTATTCCATGAAAATTTTAAATCCAGTTATGTCAGATATGTGTGAATAAGATTTTTTAAATCCCGGTCTGCTGGGAGACATTTGATGCTCACAGCTTTACGGTGCATCGGTGTGTGCTATCAGTAACTAGTCAAGATTAAAGATGAAGTCTGCGGAAGAACTGCAGCGAGTACTTCAGAAACACTCGCCAGCCGGCAAGGTGCTTTCTGGGCTGTCTCCTGGCTTAAATCAAACATTTTTATGACATCCCAGCATCCATACAGACCTTCGTGTACATCAGAGCTCAAGATGTATCCTTGCGGGATCGGGTATATCGACTGTATTGTAATGTGTGAGAGAAGGTTTAAAATACTCTAATTGTCTGCTATGAAATTACAGTTTTGTTCCCTGGAGTAGAAAAGTGAGTTTAAATCATTAACGCCACAAGTCTCAGTGATGATTACGGAAATGTTTGCAAGTGACTTAATCAGTATGGTTTGTCTGAGTGGCCCATTTTAATATTATTGCACTGATTAAGTTTTCTTAGCTAATATGTGTTTCATTTCCAATTCAATTAAAGGAGAATCCCCTTCCATTACGTTGTATTACTGAAGTGCCCTAGTGGGGCAGGAGCATGCTTGGTATTTTCAGTTGATACAGATTTCTTCATTATACAGTCTCATGGTGCTAAATGAAATCAATGAAAGCTGAAATTAAAATTGTAGCAAGTTGCAGTTGTAAATACGTTGTCCGCTCCTCGGTCCCTCTTTTGGCGGTAGGGGAGGATGTATCAGTATCGGTTCATTAATTACATTTCAAAGACGTTTTCGGGAGATGCCTGCCTTCGACAAAGTTTTAGAAAGCCTGGGGAGAATTTTTCTTGGATTTCTATATGCCCAATGATAATGATAATCAAAATACAGGTTCCATTATCATGCCTTTTTTTATACGCTATATATTCTCACTTTATCTTTTAAAAGCACTTTTGTGTAACCTATCATGGGGTATTTTAACTGACAGACAGAAGATTATCTGCAAATGGCTTGGGAAGGAATTAACATCAGCCTTACATTTTTTTCACATGAGCCAAACCTCATCTTTTTATGTATTATGGAAGAGAACTGATTGAGCTCTGATATAGTAACAAATTATTTTATAAATACCTCTCTGGAGTTAATTTCCCATTGTGGGATATGCAGAGCTCTTGGAGCTGATTGTGTGATCTTGTTCTTGAGAGCTCCAAGATTCCTCCGGCGTTGAGGCGGAGATGTTCAATACTACTTTCGTATACAGAGTTGTTGGGAGGCGTGTTACGACCATTTAGGCAGCGATTAGGAAATTGCAACAAGTGCTCGGGAAATACGATAAATCACAACTTCTAAATGCACATTCATACATTCCTAAAAAAGACAGATGTATGCGTCAGGCTGAGACAGGAGCCCGCTGCACCTTCTTGCTTCTAGATCGTATTAACAACAAAACTTGCAAGTGATGAAGTGCACAGGGTTCCGCAGTCTTCTGCACCAGCTAACGCGCACCCTTTGGGTGGCCGGTGGGTGGCAGAACGAGTGTCAGCAGCCCCAGGGGACGTTGGGCAGGTTCAGCCCAGCAGCCCCAGTCTCACGCTTCTGCTTTTGTGCTGCTCCGCACGGACATGTGTTCAGCTCGTGCCCTCCGTCTGAGTGCTCAGGGCACAGCAAAGGCTGTCTGAAGGATTTGTTTTATTAAATTATTAAAAGTATTTTCATCTGGTCAGAGAATATGTGGCTTAGCGCATTTAAGACATAGCTAGAATATATATGGATATAAGGGTAGAGCTTCATTCTTTAATTCTAAATATATGCTTTTTATAAACAAGAACCTGGATTTTTTTAAAAAAATTTTTTTCAAATACAATAAATATTTTAGCCTAGTTATTCTGGCTCCATAAGTGCAATGAAAATGTTAGCCTTGGCATATCAATCATGCTTTACAGATGACTGTAATTTCCTGAATGTCAAAACTCCAAATTTTTCTACTAAGCAAACTTTTCAGTGGCAAAATAGATTGCCTCCATAATATATCACTGTGTGCAGGAAAAAATGAAATCTTTATGTACTGTATTATGAATCAATGAGGCATTAAGATTCTTGGAAGGGTGAGTGGACTCTGGAAAATGAAAAACTGCCACTATTCCCTCTCTGTAAACCACTGCTTATAGAGTGTAGGCTTTGCGAGCCTCTATCTTCTCCACCGCAGAAATATCAGTTACAGGTTGAAACCGATTCCTACGACGGCATTTAGATAGGGTAAATACTGTTGTAAATACCCGATTTATAGCAACATCCTGTGGTAATTCATCAGCCCTTTTGCAGTGGCCTCCTTTTCGCTGTGGGAGGTCTGCCGTGCTTTTCAATGAACCCACAAGAGAGCTCTGTGAACGGGGAGGTGCCGTGCCGTGCCGTGCCGTGCCGTGCCTGGGAGATGCTGCGTGCCGTGGCTCCGGGAGATGGGAGCTCTGGGGGACAGCGACAGCTCCTCATGCTGGGAGTAGGAAGGTGCTCCTGGTACTCCGTGGGCTTCAGAGCTTGATTCTTCAAAAGACATCACTCACACCTTGTCTTTTCCTAGTGTGTATTAAGGACAAAGTTCAGCCCTGCGTCCTGCTTTGTAAGGGATAATCACCCATAGCAAGAAACGCGCTTGCTAAAGCCCGGAGCTTGCGTGCTGCCGAGGCCAGCATCCTGAGGCCAGCATCACCCGTACTGCAGCTCACCATCTCGCGAGAAGGAAGCATGGTACACTCCTATACTGTTGATGCTCCTCTGCCACCTTCTCTCCCTTTCCTTGGGTTTTACCTCCCATGTGCAGCTGGAGGACTCAGCATCTCCCTCACCCTCCATCCAGATGCCTCTATCGTATAATTAAGCCACCGAGGTGGGAAGCTTTGCTGCTCTGGGTGGGTTGTGGTGGGAGATGGGTGTTTCCAAAGGGCAGTTCAGTCCTTTCCCCAGTAGGGTGGGTAGGTGGGATGAGTCTGGGTCCCTCTGCCCAGCATTGCCACCCTTTTCTGTGCCAGACTCTGGGGCGGAGGCTGTGGATCCAGGACTGGCTCCAGTGCCTGAGTCACTCTTCTGTTTGTCGAGTCTAAAAACGGAAACTTGCTTCTCTTTTTATGCATCACTAAAAAAAAAAAAAACCAAGTAAAAAGGCCACTGTTCTTGCTGAATTGGTTGTGAGCAAAGGTATCCCGCCGAGATCTTAATAATACAGGCAATTGTGAAATTAATACCACTCTGGCAAATCTGCAGGGCAGCTCTCCCCTCCGCAGGCACTGCTGCGGACAATTAGTTTGTGTGTGAGGGTAGCTGGGAGCATGTCTGTGTGAGGCTGCATATTCTTTACTTATTTAAAGCCTTATTTTCATTATCTTTGTGTGCGTGTGCCATGCCCGCACATACCATGAGCTGCAAAATCTCAAATCGCTGCCTTGCTCTGTGCCTGAAATGCCTTTTTTTTTGCAGATCTTTCCTATTTGATAATTTCATGGGCAATGATGGGTTGGTGTAATTGCCGTTCTCACAAAATCCAGCTCCTTTTTATGGGTTCCTCTGGCACTTTTCTCCTGCTGACGTTACCGTGGGTAGGCTGCTGGCTTCCTACCCCCACGATTAGTGTTTCTAGACAAAACATCTCTGTGATTCATTGGGTGCTGATAGAAGTGAAAACATAATGATTACTTAGAGGAAATGTAAATTTACATTTGCTAACGGCTTTAATTCACAGTTCTGAAATACTTACCTCCTTTCCTCCCAGGCCTTGTTTGGAGCTAATGCACGATTCTCCTGTGCCACCCTGAGACCTAGAGTAAAGGAATATAAATATAGTCCGCGTGCGGGTAGTTTTGCAGGCTCCTGCAGAGAAAAGCAGTGTTTGTTTCTCCCGCTCCTTCTCTCCCTCTCCAAAATCTTTATACTTCACCTCTTCAATGAAGAAGTCAGTTTTTCATCTAGGTTTTACTGTACTTTTGATTTTGGATGAGGTGGAGCGGGAAGTTTAGTTTAATTGAAATGATTGAACGAAAAGAGGTCTCGTAGGAACAGGCAGGGGCCAGCCCTGGGTCTGTTTGCTTGGCAGCCGCTGTACTGGGGGCATTGGGGAGAGGAGAGGAGAGGAAAGGGGGACCAGACCTGCTCCAATAACCCTGCTCTGTGCTTGCGTCCTTGCAAGTGCTGCGACCGCAGCAGGGGAGGACCTGGAGTGGGCAGCCAGGCTACAGATCATGGCATGGAGGCAGCATGAGATCTTTGCCCTTGAAGCTCCTGCGGAGCACAACAGCCCCCCTCGTTCCTCTCCCACTTAGAGATAGGGCCCATTGCCCTATCTGCCCCCATCTGCAGGACTAGGAGGGCTGGGAGCAGAGAGGAACACCGTGGGAAGCCCAAGGTTGATGCTTCTCAGCCGCTGCCATTGCCATCCACATCACTGATGCGAAGCATCTGGGACCGATCTGGAGTAGATGCAAACATTTGATTCCCAGCACTACAGCAGTGAGCTTGCCAAATATTTTGGCCTGCAAGCTGTACTGGGGGAGCACCTCTTGGCAGAGAAGAGGTATTCCTACTTCGGGGGTGTTTCCAAGCATGGATGGTTGAGGCAGGATGCTCACCCTTGTCCTCTTAATTGTGTCTCTCGGTGACAAAGTTCGTTAAGAATCAGGATGAGTCACAGTATTAAATGAACATTTTGCCTCTCTCTGAGCGATCTCCGAACAGATGCCTGCCTCTAACAAATAAGGCAGCAGGGGCATTTCTCTTGGAGGAACAATTTGCAGTATTAGCAAATCAAATTCTCAGTGGGCCACTTTTGATGGGAATTAACCTTACCTACCAGGAGCGAAGCGCTCTCGGTGCCTGGCGTGGCCTAATTGAGTTTGACTTCTTGTAGAGATGTGGTGGGCATGATTGATCGGCGGGGAGACCCTCTGCGGAAGGTTAAAATCCATCAGCAGCTCCGGAGCCACGCGGGAAGGGTTTCTAAGAGCAGAGCAAGAAATGTGAGACTCACACCATTCACGTCCCTGACCTTCCATCATCGTTCACGACTTTGCTGTCAAATTATCCTGAGAGGAGATGTTTTGCAAGCAGTGCAGGGTGAGGGAGGAGCTCAGGAGCCTGCCTGGGCAGAGTTGCAGTTCACTGCTGGGAGCAGTGAAGGAGATGGGATCTCAGACCTGTGTACGGGGCCACCATGTTCTTCTGGGGACCACCATCCTCCTCTGGTTAGATGAGCTGTGTGAGAGAAGTTGCCATCTCAAGAAAAAACCCCAAATTGCTCAGCTTTTAAAAGAACGAGTATGTGACTACTCTTTAAAAACGAGCTCTGTGGATTTTTATTCAGAGGCATGAGTGGTTTATGGGGAGGGTGGGAAGGACACTGATCGTCCTTGTGCTGCTTGCTGGTTCTGGTGATTGTGCATTGTTTCTGGTGCTGAGGCGCCAACCCTATGATTATTTTTCTTTTTTCAGTAGCTCAGTCCTTAATCCTTTGCATCATATGCAGATTCTCTGCTGCAGGGTTTTAGTTCATTTTATTTGCTTTTCTGCTTTTCTGTGTTACCTATCTGGTCCGTTCCTCTGCCCCTTCAGAGGGAACCTGCCTTTCAAAGTGTTTATCCTTGCCTGGAGCATGACTTTGTTTCACAGTGCCCTGTTAATGTACCGCAAAGTCTACGAACTGGGGAAAAAAGTCCTCCAGAAGAGGAAACATTCCCAAATTTCCCTTCCTCACCTATCTCCACCTAATGAGATGGTGATACTTGTGTAAAATTGCCTTCCATTCATTCCACAAGACCGTCTGCATCTCCAAACCATCCTAGCTAGGCTTGCTCTCTGGGTGAGCTTGACCTAGATATAAACTGGTATGTTTGAGCCAGCTTAAAGGGTAGTCTTAGTTCTGCTGGGTAAATGGGACTGCCCTGGTACGTTCCCTGGAAATCATTGCTCTGCTTCCTCAGCCCTGTGCTAAAGCTGTGTTTTCCTGGGATAGTTAACCCCAAGGCACAGTCTGGGGGTGGGGGTCAAGATGCTCCTGGGGCTGTAGTGCTCCCTGTGAAAAGGCTGTAGGTTTCTTTTGTAGCCTACAAAGCCTCATTTCTCAGCAGAAATGGGAAAAGGTCACTCAGTCCCTACCTACGGATCCATATGCTCATGGATGTGACAGTGAGTGGATGTTTAGCTTTCAGCTTCTTCTCCAGCTCCTTACCTCATTAAGCCAGGCTCGGGTTTCCAGGCTGAAGGCATGACAGCTGCCAGCCTCTGGCCACCAGCCTTCCTTGATCTCAACAAGCAACTAAACAGCATGGCAGCCTCTGTCCTCGGCAGGGATCGATGCTGCTCAGCCTCTGCACCAGCAGGAGTTTTGACCCAAAGGGGCTCAGACATGCCAAGTTGAAGCCAGCCCTAGTTCTGGTCCTCATGGAAATGGTACCCGTTTGGACCTCGCAGCAGTTGCTTAGAGCCTCTCCATTGGGGTTAAGGTGCCCTGGGAACACGTGGAAGAGATAAAGCCACTAGACAAGAGTTTCCTGGTGAGCTCTTTGCCACCAGCATGCAGACCACTGCTCTCAGGCCCCTAGGATGGATGCTCAGCTGCCGATGGTCCATTTTGCCAGTCCTCTTGCGACACAGCAAAGGAGGAGCAGAGGAAGCTGCAAGTCTTCCCCACATGCACTCTCTGCAGGTTTGGCCATCACACTTTCTCCCTGCATCGCCTGGGTTGTTGCTGCTTTGCAGTCCTGCTTTGTACAGCTGGGGCAGCTGGGTTGGGATGAGATGTACTCTTATTTCAGGAGGTTTTGACCTGTTTTCATTCTTAAGCAAAATCACCCTTTCCTCACCTCATTTCAGCAGGGCAGCTCCGCACGCAATGAGCCTCCTGGGCGCTGTGGCATGGGTAGCTTCCCTAGCAGCTTCTCCAGGCTCTGAAGACTGGCTTTACTCAGTGCTGTCATCCCCTGGGGTTTCACACCTCCTCACTTTGCCTTCAATTTATTTTTTTTTTTTTCTTTAATGTTGGTTTTAGAAGCTTGCCACAAGGATGCTTTTTAAAAAATCATTAGACTGGAAAAATGGATTCTCATTCAGCCCCTGTGCTGGGCAGAGGTGGGGATGGGGCTGGCACAGATGTACTACGTGACCACAGAACTGTCATTCAAAGTGAGCAGATGGCTCAGTCTCCAGAAACGCCTCAGAGAAATTCACGGAGGTCTTTGAGGTTTCAGTTTGCTTCATATTTTCTCCGGGGGCTGTACAGGAAGGAGAGAGGGGGCTGTTTTGGGCTGAGGAATTGGACAGCGGAAAGCAGATCCGTCCACTGACAGCACTCGTTTCTTGGTCCCTTTCAACAAAAAACATCTTATCTTAGCAAAAGTCATCTCACAGCAAAAACATCAGGCAGGGGCTTGCACTGTCCCCCAGGCTGGCATGCGTCATTCCCATGTGGGATGTCTGGGATGCTGACTTGGGGTAGCAGTGCTTGTGCAGGAGGAAAAGGATAGAACATCTGCATGACCATGCAGGTTATTAAAGTGCCCTGGGACCGGCCATGGGACATTCACATGGCAGCACCATCGCCCCAGAGATGGTGCCCATGCTGGGTCAGTCAGAAGGAGCTGTGTTTCTGGCCCATGGTTGAAACATGGCTTTCCTGGCACCACAGTGATGCTGGGATGGCACAGCAGCTGCAGGCAGGAGGGTGCAGTGTGAGGGCTGCACTGCTGTGGCTATAGGGAGGCTGTTCACATGTTTCCTATGACCATCCCTGGCTTCCAGCACATCACCCTGCCTGACTCTGCCATTTTCCTGGTCCCACCCATGGGTAGAAGTGTCAAAGCACCAAGAAAGCCCAGCTTTCACACCCCAGCAGACAATGCAAACTGTTAGCTGGGCATTTATCTGAGGGGAGCATCTGACCTTTCCTGAGCTCCTCTGCAGTAATGGATCATGTGCAAATAATTCATGGCTCTTGAAAAACGCTCTGGCTTCAACTTTGCAGTGATGTGATAAGCAGAGCGGTTGAGGCAACATGGGAAGCGAGCTCAATGTTTTGGGACTCTTTGGTCCCTCCGTTCCTTGGGGAATAGCTGTGTGCAGGGAGATACCAAGAGCAAGTGACTGTCACACTACCTTGTATTCCTGATGGCTCCAGGGTCAACCTACCTTTTGAGTTGTCCACAAGCTGCTTTTGTTCTCTGCTTCATAGGCAGCCAGCTCAATTTTATTAGAAAACCCGTGTTTCTGATGAGTACAGCCCTTTAAGTCGGAGGGATGATTCACAGTAAGGTTTGAGCTCTACCTGCAAACGTGTTGTCTCCGGCTCCAAAGCACAAGCTTCAAGGAATGGGCAAGAGCTCAACACCCCCATGTTAAGGTAGCAGAAAGAACAAGCTGTTACGTACAGAGCTAAAAATAATTGCAAAGCTTTGAGTCTTCCTCCTAGTTGCAGCAGAAGGATTCTGTAAGTGCTGATGGCCAAATCCGTCTCTGGCACGGCTCTGACTTGATGATGCATTAAAGCTTTTGTGACTTTTTGAAGCTCAGTTTGGATAAATGTAGAGTAGCATGGTTGCTTTTCTGGAGGTGCTGTGATTTCTAACTTGGATGAGAGTGGCTTGGGGCAAACCCAAATGCTGGTGTTCCCAAAAGGGATGCTGCCTTTTTTGGTAGAATTTTAACAGGGAAGGCTAAGAAGGGGAGAAATGCACAAAATAGCTGAGATTGGCCCGGCAGCTGACATAGCATCTCTCTGTAAGCCATGGCTTGAAAGCAGGATTCATCTGGGAAATAAGGATGTGGTGTAAATAACAGCCACAAGCCTGTTTGCAGGGAGACGTGCTCAGGCCAGGTAGGAAATGGGCTCCGTGTCGACATCCCATAAGCATCCTTGCTGATGGCCTGGCTTCCTGAGTGTGGGGTGCTGGAGGGAGCCCAGACACATCTACACTCACTGCAGAGTCCTGTGAGGATCTTCACTCAGCCTTCTCTCCCCAGTGTCCCTCAACAGCAGCGTTTTCCCCTGGCAGGCGCCGATGGAGATATCCGCCCGATGTGGCCGCTGGCCACCTGGGGTAATGGTGATCTATTAGACCACGGCTTCTTCCACCAGCATACCAGGTTTTATTCTTTCTTTTGTTTTTGCAACAGCAGCCAAGGGAGGCGCTTTTATCACCGCCTGTGACCAAAGAGCACGAAGGGAGAGCGGCTGGACAGTTTGAGCTACGATAAAATGCTCGCTGTATCGATCTTGGCTCAGGATTTGTTTCCCTTCTTGCATTAACTCCTCATCGATTGCTGTCACGACCTTAGAGCATACGGTTTGCTTGGCCTTCTCCCTTAGCCAGCAGCACCCACGTGCCTGCACCCCGCTCCCCTCCCAGCCTCGCCGAACTGCTGACAGAGCAGGTCATACAAGGTGCTCTGGAGCACACGGAGCTTTGCTTTTCCCTCCTCGGTCATCAGAAGTTTGTTGCTATAGTTAGTAGAGAGGTTAGTACTGTATGGCACTAAGGTTATTGCTTGAGGGTTGGGTCATTATTTTAGTGCAGTATCCCAATAAACTAGGTCCAAGGGTGAGAAGTCCTGGCAGTAGTTAAAGGGGCTTGGGTTTGCCCCAGGGGTGCTCCATCTCCCAATATCGGGGACCCTGACAAGGCTGTGACATTGCTGCATCAAAGGAGTCTGCTGCACAAACATGACCAGGGTCAGCTCCTGCTCGTCAGAGTGCCTGGTTGGGGTGATGGTCCTTGTGAAGAGCCCTTTCCCTGTGCCTGGTTAGGTTCTCCAACGCTGACAGATCTGCTGAGATGAGACAGAGCAAAACTCTTTCCGTCTTTGCAAGGGACAGTGTCAGTTTGGCAGCTGCCGCCCCAGGTATGCAACATGAAAGTGAGCTTTGTCCTTCCTCCCTCTTAACGCCAGCTCTCGCTGTGAAATTGTTTGATGGCACTTTTGGGGAAAAAGGACCTTCCTTGGGCTCATCGTGGGGACTTTGGCTCCCTGTGCTTGTGTGAATGTGTGGTCAAAGCCCTGTAGAGCCAGGCGGGCGGCAGCAGCGCCTGGGTGAGCGTGGGGCTGCCGATAGTGCTAATTGTGGTGTCCTGGCTCTCTGAGCGTCGGGTGCCGTTGTGTCCGGCCGCGGATGCTGTTCTGGGCTCCTTGGCTTTATTTGGTTTTGCAAGTTTATTATACTTTCTACTGAATTATTTATGACCTTGGATGCTCGAAATGGGAAGAGGAATGGTGACTCCACGTTTCCTTTCCCCTGTGCTGTTGGATGCTTTTGGTGCTTGCGATTTGCTTTTCAGTCCAGCCAGAGACAGTTTTCTGTAAAACATTGACATCTAGTGGCTTTTCTGCTGAAGGAAACGATAGGGAACAAAAGATTGGCTGTGGGGTGGCCAGTCGTCATGCCACTCAGGAAAGCAAATGAACGTCCCTTCTCCTCCTTATGCAGCACCAAGGACATGGTGATCACATCCCGGGGGCTCAGGGCTCCCAGACACATGCTGCTCTGTGTCCTTGTCCTGGAGCAGTGGCCTTCTCTAGCAGGACAATTTGCTTATTGAGCTACTTTAATTCCATCTCCTTAAGCAGACGGCTGGTATCCTGACAGCGTAGCTCCAGCATCATCGCTGAGGTCGTGGTCATATTAAAGGGGGTGCGCAGAACCCGGTGTTTGATGGTGGATATTAATGTGTGACCCAGTGATCTCTTAATGCTATACGTGAGATTGAGCTTGCAGCTTTTCCAGCTGGCGGCCTGACAGGGTTTCCTGCGGCAGCGTGTCCCCTGCGTGTGCCACCATCCCGTTCCTCCAAACCAAAGCCAGCACCTCCCTTGGAAATGTTTCTCTTACAAACTGCTGTAACGCAGCCTTTAAACTCCTGTTACTCGCTTACCTCTCCTCTCTCGTCGTTGCAGTCCTATATCAGGTGGAGGCGGGAGGATAAAACAGGATTTGCGTGGGCTTTTCCGAGGTCTTAATTTCAGTGCAAGTGGGTTGGGGCTGCTGGGTACATCCCATTTATCTGGCCTGCAAAAGGAAGTATCTTGTGGGAAATGTCTTCCTCAGAGAAGTAACGCTGCTCTGGGGCTTGTGCAGCTGAGACCGACGGCTGCTCATCGGGAAACGTAGCACAAGCAGCTTTTTGAAAGACTACGTAAACTTGTCAGTGCAGCTCTGTGGAACAAGGAAAATAAAAAAGCCAGAGCTACCCGTGCTGGGCTGGGGCTTACATCCTGGGAGATGTTTCGATTATTCTGCCCAGGTCTGGGGAGAGCATCAGCTGAGGCACCCAGCAGGAGGACGTTGCCACACGGGCAGCCCAGCGCAGAGAGGAATCTTGGGTTCCCTTTCACCTCTGCAGAGGCCAAACCCGTTAAGCAGAGACAGATGCGAGGGGCTAGATACAACCCTTCCTGCCCCCCGCAGGGAGTTCGCTCAGCCGCCCTTCACCCTGCAGAGGTGAGCGCGCAGAGGAGCGCTCTGCAGCGGGGCTCCTGAAAGCCTCTTAAGTGCATCTCCAAGTTTCTATTGATTTTGAACATTACTGCACTGTGTGCTGCAGACACACGGGACTAAATGCTCTGCCTTCCTCTTCCTTGGCAGGAATTTCTACTATATCACCATCCTGCGTGACCCCGTCTCCCGCTACCTGAGTGAATGGCGTCACGTCCAGCGAGGAGCGACGTGGAAGGCGTCCCTGCATGTCTGTGACGGGCGGTCCCCGACCACTGAGGAGCTGCCTAGCTGCTACACGGGGGATGACTGGTCAGGCTGTTCCCTGCAGGAGTTCATGGATTGCCCCTACAACCTCGCCAACAACCGCCAGGTCCGTATGCTGTCTGACCTCAGCCTGGTGGGATGCTACAACCTGTCGGTCATGCCCGAGGAGCAGAGAAACAAAGTTCTGCTAGACAGTGCCAAGGAGAACCTGAAGCGGATGGCCTTCTTCGGCCTGACCGAATTTCAGCGGAAGACTCAGTATCTCTTTGAGAAGACTTTCAACATGAACTTCATCTCACCCTTCACGCAGTACAATAGCACAAGGGCCTCTAGCGTGGAGATAGACAAGCAGACTCAGCAGCGCATCGAGGCCCTCAATTTTTTAGACATGGAGTTGTACGATTATGCAAAAGACCTGTTTTTGCAGCGGTACCAGTACATGCGGCAGAAGGAGCACCAGGAAGCGCGGCGGAAACGCCAGGAGCAGCGCAAGATCCTGAGGGAGAAGCAAGCGCGGCTGAGAGAGCACGGCGAGAACAGCTCCAGCACTGACTACATAGGGAACGTGGAGCGGTGGCGGCGGTAGTGGGGGGGTTCACTGGGCGCCGAAAGCGAAGCGGAACCCGACCCACCCCACAAATGGGAGAGCAGTCCAAACAAATTGCGCTTCTCAAGGGTTTGAAGCAAAAGGAGGTTAAAACGTTGCCTTTGCAGTTGCCTTTGCAGTAAATGTTGTACTGTACGTGGAACACTTAATCTTAGCGTGTAATTAAATTGTCCTTTTTAGGTTTGTTGGATTATTTATGAAATCCAGGAGCCAAGTAGGCTCATCGGAAATGGTTGCTTGGATGTTTATTTAAAAGAAAAGGAAAAAAAAAGCGTAAATTAGTTACGAGTACAAAATGGGATGCTGGAAAATGTTATGATGCTCAGCTGAAATCTATCTGGGAAGCAAAGTCATTTCCTAATAATGAGCATTTAGCATACTTTCACAATACCGTATATGAGCAAAACCTTCTCCCTTTGATTTTTTTCTTGATTCTACTTCAACAATGTGTTTTCAAGGGCACCAACTGCTTATGATATTTACCAAGTTAACGAATGAACGATGAAGGGAACAATAAAGGTCTAGAAAAAATATTGACTAGTTTTATGTGTAATATTGGCTTTTAAAAGGAATAGAAGTAATTTCTCTAGTTCTATAAATATTTAAAATTTTAAACTTTTTCTACCTACTGCTGTTTAGAGTTTTAAGCTTGGTCTATCTCATATTAAAAAAAAAAGACAAAAAAAAAAGACATACATACTTTTCTGAGCTCAATGCCAACGTCAAAGACACTGTTGCCAGAATTTTTCAGGGCAGTATGATTTTAACCATTCTGGAAAAGTTACAGCACATCTTCATGTTTCATAATGTGTTTTCCGAATTATAATCTTGTGACAGTGTCTAATTTTAAGTCTTTCTTACCCATTAGGAATACATAATGCTGAATTTATCATTCGTTAATAACTGGTCATATAAACTAGGTGAAATTATGTTGCAGATATTTGTGTAGTGTCTTTAAAAAGTCATAACTCTCTCTAATCCCAGCAATATTATGAAGAGAATTGCTCAATGGAAGAGGTAGATTTACACTTGAATTAGGATTTACTTCCAGTAAATCTTTGCTACACCAGATAAGAACAGGGCTTTTTTTTTTTTTTCCTATGCTCTTGAGCCCTTCTTAGCGATGACAGATGAGTGATGACTGAAAATGACGGAACCAATTTTACCATAGCCATAGTTATACAGGACGAGATGGTTGCACAGTGCGCGGGGATGCGGCAGCCCGCTCCCGAGCAGGCTTTGCTGGGGCGCAGAGTGCGGAGCTGCACCTGGACCGGGCTCACCCGCATCCCTTCAGCCTCATCGAGGCTGACAGGGAGAGGATATGGGGCAGGAGGTGCGAGGGGCTCCTATGAATCTCTATGCAAAAAAAAAAAAAAAAACCGAAAAAAACCCCCACACCTCTGCAAGGCTTGGGCTGTACATTCAGCAAGTTCAGAAATTTCGTATGTAGCCTGCGACGCACCCAAGCTTGGGCACTATATGGCGATCCCGGTGCGGGCGGTGATGGAGGCACCCGAAACGGGCGCGCTCTGTCCTGATGTACAATACGCTTACGAGGCTCACTTGCACTATTGCCTTTTGCCTGTAATGTTCTATATACCAAGAGGACAGGGAGGGCGTAAAATGAGGCAGATGACTTTAAAAACATCTTACAGCTCCACGCCTAAGTTATCTGACAGTTGTTTTACATCTGATGTTGTATTGCAACCCCGGGGCAGCAACCCTGCCGGGGGCAAGCGAAGAGCAAAGCAGCAGCAAACCAATACCCTGCGTTAGCAGCTTGGAAAAGAGAATAACTTCATGTACAGCAACTTTGTTTTTTTAAATGCAAACTGCAGTTGCCAATATGATGTCTCAGTTGTCTTTTGGTTTTTATGGGGGAAAATAATTCGCTCTTAAAACTGAACGGCACTGCTGTAAACAGGACTGAACCGTGGGCGAGCTGGAGGGCCTGTTGCAGAAGGTGCATTTTGTTTTTATGCTGTGGTGTGCATGGTTTACAGAGACTAGTTGCATTTTCTTTGTGTATACTGTTTATTGTATATAGGGGATGTACGAATATAAGGATACCATTCGTCATAACCATATCAACTTCTACTGATTTCCACTGTAGACGCTGTCGTATTGTGTAGATTTACGGGCGGATCCACTGACTTTGATTGTGTAATTTAACAATAGAACTGATAAATAAACTTTAACTACAGTCTTCTGATTTCTATGTGATTATTTCTTTAACTGATGGCGTGTTGGGAATGGCGCGGTTCAGGGTGAACGGTAATTTCGACACGAATGAAACAGCACTTGACAGGCAAGTACATGAGTTTAACATCACGGCTTTTCGGAAGCGTATTTAAACTTCAGCTTTCAAAGGCAAAGCCACTTTGGCCTTGCTCTGGTTCAGGAGTTTCTGCAAAGGTTTTGACTGCTTTTCTGAGCAGTCCTCAGCAAAACAAGCTGTGGTTTCTGCTGGTGTTAAATGTGAGTGTCAGTGGTCTGCAGCATTTTTAAAGGATTGTTCCTCTGTGTGTGTGTATGATTATTTTTTTTCCTTTACACGATACCCTCCGGTTTTGCTCCAGCTGGCTCTGGAGGACGCTGCCTAGCTGCTGACTTCCAGTGCATCCTGCTGTCTCCTCCCAGGGACTGAAGCAGCTAAACCAGACTCTAGATGCAAAAGCAGGTGAGCATGAATTGAGCATAATGCCCCAGATCAACTAGGAAACGTGCTTTTTTTACATTGTGGATGGAGGCATTTTTTTCTTGGCAGCTATAAAAGATCAGGCTTGCAGGACTCACAGTTGGGGTGGGCGGGGGTAAACCCAAAGCTGTCCATAGGAGACCTTAGTCGAATTCCCCTCTGAGGATGGGAGTGCTCTTCCTCTTGCAAGTACCTGCAGGGGCGTCCTATCTCTGGGAGGTTTTTGAGTCACGGGGAGCAGGGAATGGAGGGATCTGCCAGCAAATCCACGTTTGACTGACGTGGCTTTATATACAGGTCTATTAACGCACTGAGAAAGCTGCTAGTGGACCTGCTAATGGGATAGAGGTCAGGCAAGATGCTTCCCTGCATCTAAAAAAGCACCCAGCAGTGAAGTCTGGCACAAAAGCAATTGCAGTTGCCTTTTGAGACGAGTACTTTGACAGCTGAGAAAACTCTTTTACTGCAGGAGAGGAAGGATGGAGGAGGGGGAGATGTGTTTGGACAGACAAACTTCAGAAGCTGAGGAGCTACAGCAGTGAATCAAGTAGCACTCAAGCCCTCAGGTAAGTTAAATTTTTCTGAGCACCGAAATGTCTCACAAGTTTCTGCCAGGTAGGGATGTCAGCAACACCAGTGCTGCCAGCATCAGCCTGGAGCAGGTGGTGTGGAGCCAAGGGCTGCTTTGGAGATGGAGATGTGTGCTGCTAGTATGTAAAGTTAAAGGGAACAGGTTGGTTCATTTTGCCCTCCAAAAGATTGGAAAGTTGATAACTGTGAAACCTGCGTGGCCTTGCGAAGTGCCATATGCGGGGCTAATAGTTTGGGACTGAAACTTTCCTAAAGGGTACCTGGTACGTAAGGGTTGTTGGAAGTGAACTGCTCCAGCTGATTTTTGTCAATGAACTTGACAATTTCTTTATATAATATATGGTATATTTTAGCGTGCTGTAATACATGTTTGCTTTCAATTATGTCATTTTTCAGTAAAAATTAACGAATGGGCTTTTTAATGTAATTTTTTTAAGTCACACGTTACCCAAAATGATCAGAGCTGTGACTAATACCTGACAGATATGAGTGCACTTGCTGTTTCAGCTCATGAAATCACTGAGTAAAGGAGAAGAAAAACTGGTATATCTTCTCTCTTAGATTTCAGGCAGAAATGTCAGATAATTGAGGGAAACTGTCAAACTAATGACAGCCGCAGACCCAGGCTGCCAGGCTAGCCTACATGCTGCCAGGGAGGCACAGACAGCAGCTCTGAGTGGAGAGGTCATCTTTATGGAGACATCTTGTGCAGGAGAAATATTTCCCAAGCAGGTGATAGATTTAAATCTTTCACCTACTAAAAAGATCCCTGTCTCTCCAAAGCATTTGAGTGGAGCTGGAGATGGTTTGGTTATTGCTGGACCGTGGCAGCACATGGGGCGAGAAGAGCGGAGGGACCTGCCCACCACGTGTGGGAGTGGGGATGCTGGGACAGGGGAGTTGGGTTCTCCCGCCTCCAAGGCGAATGGAGCAGTGACAAACCAAGTCGTGATCGGAACAAAGGTGGAATCCAGGCTCTGGAGACAGCCAGCACTGTCCATCCTGCCCACCCCGCTGCCAGCCGTGGCTCCTGTGTGGCGAGGAGGAACAGCCCGCACAAAACCTTCCTGAGCAAACAGCACAACATCTGAACTCTTACCTATGAAATTCAATTCTGGATTTCCTAAAGCAATCTCCCTGTTCCACCAGCCTCATCAGGGAAGACTGTAATTTCATTTAATCCATTGCTTGAGTTCAGAGTCAATTGTGTGGCCATCATGCTAATATCACTGCTCTGCTACCTCTAGAGACGGAGTGACCAGTTTAGACCTGAAATCGAATTTGGCTCTAAGCTTCCAGAGGATCTATCAGCCAAATTACCTGTGGTCTCTACCCAGAAGCTTGTCATGCAGCTTAGCTCTGCGAGGATGCATTAGCCCAGGCAGGTGAGGTTATATCGCTTTTTGTTTGGGGAGCAATGAAATTCTGACACAATATATATATGCAAAGAATTGAAATATTTATAGTGAGGGCTGGGTGTTCACTTCCAGGACAATAAGAGTGCCGCCTTCTGGTGGTTTCAGCTTTCTGAATTTGTATCTTCCCTCGTGTGACTGCAAATAAGGTTTTCACTTGCAAGGATGTTCACCAGCAGCTGTTGACTTAAACCTCTTCACAAACTATACGAACTGTAGAGGTTTATGTCTAATATATGTATTTTCTGATGGGCACTGATGGACAGAGGGCTGCAAACAACTCTGGCACAACACTGACTCAAGCCCTTGTTCTCTTAGTGAGGTCTCAGCTCCACAGCATAAATGTAGTGGCCAGTGGGCCCCGGCACTCGTTTTGCCAGTGAATAGTAAATTTTCTGGTAAATGAAGTTGGGGAGTGGTGAGAGCTATAGTGAAAAGGGATGGGTTCAAGGGATGTTTAGGCCAAATAAAAGGTGAGATTTCAGAACCGCTCTGTTTTGAGGGTTTCAGCTCACACTTGTGTTACTGTTCCTCTTTGAAATGACGTTCTTCTTGTAAATACTACCTTTACATTGTAAAAGCAATCTGTAATGAGTTCCAATGATCCACAAGCTGAATTAAACCTTTGACTTCAGGTCATATGGCCTGAAATGGAATGGAAACGTTGTGACCCTTTCCTTTCAAAAAACCCTACAAGCTGCTTTTTGGAGGTGGGCTGCAGCTGGGTGTGAGCCCTGGAGCAGTTTCCTGGGGAGGAAGGATGCTCCGGCTTTTCCAGCGGGGTCTCTGCTCCCGTCCCCGCAGCAGGAGCTGCTGCTCTGCAGCTGCGAAGGGGACACGGAGCCTCGAGAGGTCTCTCTCCCCCTTCGCAACTGATGCCTGGTGCTCGGTACAGCAACAGCTCCGTGATGTCATTAGTATTAGGTGAAGCACATGGAAAGTCGTGAATTGTGCAATATAAGCAGGTGGATAGTGGGGAGTGCGCCGTGTGGGAGACGTGTGCTCCACAGGGGGAAACTGGGAATTTCCCCTTTGGGCATGGCAAGCTGGGAAGCGTATTAATAGCCATCATTACATTAGAGTAATTGCAGTGGAATCAGCAAGGGCGTACATAATCTTTAATGCCTGGGAAATCTCACACAGTTTAAAAATAATTAAAAGTGGGATTAATCTAGATGCCAGACAGCGCCTGCCTAATTACTAATGAATAAAGCTCTCTGAATGGCTGCAGCACCGTCTTCAGCATCAGCTGCTCCAGCTCTTAGAAGCCCTGTTAACACAAAGGGACAGGGGCCCTTCCCTGCGGGCTGCAACTGTCTGGGGGTCGAGGCTGGCTTCTGCCCGGGTGAGACCCCACCCAGCCATGGCATCTGCTGGGGATGCTCTGGGGAGATGCTGCTATGGGGCTGGGGGCATGGTGTGCATCAGGCATGGGGCTCTGGGGCCAGCCTGACTCTCCTGGAGCATCTGCAGCTGTGCAGATGTGCTCTGCGTGGGGCTGGCGAGCTGGCTGGCCTCAGGATGGCTCCACGGCAGGGATTTCAGGGCAAAGAGGTACAGACAGTGGTTAGGTGGCTGGGTGAGAAACCTCAGCTGGGCAGGGGGCCCCAGCGCCTCTGAACAGCAGGACTCATGTAAAAACATGCCCAAGGGGAAGATGATCTGTCCCCATGCTTTGAGCGGTAGCATTTTGCAGACCTGACTTTCCTGGTCAAACTTGACTTTCCTGGACAAACTCAAACACAAAAAGGAAGCCTACAGGGGATGGAGACAGGGACAGGTAGCCTGGAAGGAATACAGAAAATTGTCTGAACAGCCGAAGATCAGATTAGGAAAGCCAAAGCCCTGGTAGAATTAAATCTGGCCAGGGCTTCAAGAAAAGCTTCTATAGGTACATCAGTGATGAAAGGAAGACTAGGGAAAACGTGAGCCCTCTCTGGAAGGAAACAAGAGACCTGGTTACCTGGGACATGGAGCAGGCTGAGGTTCTCAACAACTTTTTTGCCTCAGCCTTCACCGGCAAGTGCTCCAGCCACACTGCCCAAGTCACAGAAGGCAAAGGCAGGGACTGGGAGAATGAAGAACCCCCCACTGTAGGAGATCAGGTTCAAGACCATCTAAGGACCCAATGAGATGCATCTTCAGATCCTAAGGTAGGTGAAGTGGCTATGCCACTATCCATCATATTTGAGAAGTCATGGCAGTCCAGTGAAGTTCCCACTGACTGGAAAAGGGGAAACATAACCCCCATTTTGAAAAAGGGAAGACCCAGGGACCTACAGGCCAGTCAGTCTCACCTCTGTGCCCAGCAAGATCACGGAGCAGATCTTCTTGGCAACTATGCTAGGGTTCATGCAAAATATGGAGGTGATTGTTGCAGCCAACATGGCTTCACTAAGGGCAAATTGTGCCTGACACATTTAGTGCCATTCTATGATGGTCTTACAGCATTGGTGGATTAGGAAAGAGCAACTGTGTCATCTACCTGGACTTGTGCAAAGCATTTGACACTGTCCTGCACGACATCCTTGTCTCTGAATTGGAGAGACATGGATTTGACAGATGGGCCACTCAGTGGATAAGGAATTGGCTGGATGGTCACACTCAAAAGAGTTGCAGTCAACAGCTTGGTGTCTGAGTGGAGACCAGTGACAAGCGGTGTTCCTCAGGGGTTGGTATGGGGACTAGCGCTGTTCAAGATCTTTGACGGTGACATGGACAGAGGGATTGAGTGCACCCTCGGCAAGTTTGACAATGACACCAAGCTGTGTGGTGTGGTCGGCACACTGGAAGGAAGGGATGTCATCCAGAGGGACCTGGACAGGCTTGACAGGTGGGTCCATGCGAATCTCATGAAGTTCAACAGGGCCAGGTACAAGGCCCTGCACATGGGTCGGGGCAATCCCAAGCACAAATACAGGCTGGGCGAGGAGTGGACTGAGAGCAGCCCTGGGGAGAAGGACTTGGCTGTGTTGGTGGATGAAAAACCAAGTATCAGCCAGCAATGTGTGCTCACAGCCCGAGAAGCCAATCGCATCCTGGGCTGCATCAAGAGAAGCGTGGCCAGCAGGTCAAGAGAGGTGATTCTGCTCCTCTACTCCGCTCTGGTCAAACCCCAGCTGGAGCACTGTGTCCAGCTCTGGAGTCCTCATCGTAAGAAAGACATGGACCTGCTCAAGCGGGTCAATTATCAGGAAGCTGGAGCACCTCCCCTATGAGGACAAGCTGAGAGAGTTGGGGGTTGTTCAGCCTGGAGAAGGCTGCAGGGAGACCTTATAACAGCCTTTCGGTACTTAAAGGAGGCTACAGGAACAATGGGAGGGACTCTTTATCCGGGAGTGTAGTGACAGGACAAGGGATACTGGTTTTAAGCTGAAAGAGGATGGATTTAGGTTAGATATTACGAAGAAATTCTTTACTGTGGTAGTAGTAAGACACTGGCGCAGGTTGCCCAGAAAGGTTGTGGATGCCCCCTCCCTGGAAGTGTTCAAGGCCAGGTTGGATGGGGCTTTGAGCAACCAGATCTAGTGGAAGAGGTGGAACTAGATGATCTTTAAGGTCCCTCCCAACTCGAACCATTCTATGATTCTCTGATATGTCTCCTTCTGTTTCTTTTCAGAAATAAATCAGCAACACTGAGAATTGTCTGGAGCCCAGTGGAGCCCCTACAACCTAAACAGACGAGCCCTTCACCGAGCGCTGATCAGATGCAAAATCAATGCGGCTTTTGCTGTTGCAGCATTGTGCCGATGCTTGCTGTGGCAGCAGGGATTTTCTGCAGCTTCTCTGCTCTGGCGGGCAGCAGCGGCCTGTGCGATCGCTGTAACGCACAGCCGTGCTCTAGCCCACACCACCCACTCACAAGCCCAACAGCAGCAGGGTGAAGCCCCTCTGCAGCGTGCTGCTCTCTGGAGCACCGTGGCCAGGCTGGCTGCAGCTGGTGGTTGCCCATGTCTCATAGCCTGGGCCAGGCAGGCACCTCTGCTCCCCTTGAGCAGCTTTGTGGTTTTGTGAGGCCATAAATATGCAAAGAACCAAAATCCTCCCCGCAGGGAAGGTCCTGCAATGCACATTCCAGCTGAGCCCTAGTGGTCCTGGGAACCCACCAGCACAGCTAGGGCACGCCGGCTGCGGGTCAGGCTGGCTGACTATCAGGGTCAGAATGCCCTAATGGTGCCCATGGGTAGAAGCCACCACATACTGATTGTCCCCGTGTTCCACATCTGGTGCCCAGTGTGCCCCATGGTTGTGCCCCCCAGAGCTGTTTGCAGAGACCGGCCACACATTTATAGTCATTATTGGGATTTTTGTGTTCTCTGGAGAACTGCCACACCTGGAATAACTCCTGCTGCTTGGGTTGAAGGCCAATGCTAGAAACTCCCCTTCCCTCTGTTCCCAATGCTGCTGGGGAGTGCGGTTGCTGCTGCCATTGCCCCATTTGTCGTGATCCTTAGAGGTTTTTTATGAGCATGTCCTTATTTCAGTTCAGTAGAACAATACATTGCCACCCCCAGATCAAGAAAGGCTAATTGCTTGGGTGGAAAGATGAATGCAGTGAGCAGGTCCCTCTGGTTTAAGAGTGGCTCTGAGACCCTGTTTCCCTTTGGCTAACCCACCGTCACCCTCTTTCAATACCTACACATGGAAGAGACAACTGGCAAACAAATTTCTCTGATCTCTCTTACAAGCGGCTCTTTCCCCCTGGAGAGGTCAGTGGTAGGTATTGGAAAAGGGTGTTTTATATCAGGTCAAAACTGTTCACAACAAAGATTCACAAGCAACGCTGTCCACTCTGCAATGGGCACCGCAGTTACTGCTCACATTGCAAAATCCCCCAACGCCCCCGGAGTGAAGGAGCTTGTGCTTTTGCAGATAAGCAGCTCCTGAGGTGCTGGGTCTAGTGAAGCTTGATCTTTTTAAAAGTAAACATGTATTTGTTACCATCCGTTTGGGCGCTGCAGTTGGAGCTGTGCAGCAAAGGCTGATGACACCGGGTACCACAGCTCACTGGGCATACCCGTGTGGGCAGCAGCGGTGGCCCCGTGTCATGTCCATCCCACCTCTGCCAAGTTCAGGGCTGCCTTTTGCCATTGAGAAGCTGATCTCATCGCCAGCACATGGCCATAGCCATGCTGGCTTGGGCAGCCAAAAAGTGGGGTGCTCCAGAGGGTGAGGGTTGGGCTGGCAGAGGGGATGGGAGTGGAGGGCATCTGGAGCTGGGGTGAAAAGTTGCCCATCCTCTCTGGGAAGCATAAAGTGGAGACAGGGGAGCAGGGAGGACCTGCAAGCCAGCATTTCACCTCCGATTGAAGAACATAAAGCTGAATTTGATGCTGTGAAAATTAATGGGGCTGCATTGCTTATTTATATATATAAAAGTTACAGGTGCTTCCTGGGAGTAATGAATTGTGAATAAAAAGCGGCATCCTGCTGAATTATTAACATATAGAAAATGCATTCTTACAGTATGCAAATAATGGGTTGGACTTGCAGAAATCTCCCTCAGTCCTTTGCTCCAGTGTCCGAGTTTGCACTTGGAGGACTCACATCTGGCGGTGGCCCAGGCGGTACCATCAAGCATCCCTATGGCCAGTGTGGTGCCTGCTCTGTCCTTCGCAGGTGTCTGAGCAAAGAGGCAACACGTGGGCGGCTATTGCCTAGCAAGATGGTGGAGAGCTCTTCCCTTTGCCAAGGAGCCTGGGATGTGACCAACACCCCAGAAGACACCATGGGTTGGCGAGCCATGAGTGTGCTAGTTCCCTTCTCAGAGGGGCACGCACAGGAGCAAGGACAACACCCACACACACACACACAGAGCCCGCCACACACACCCCCCATCTGCTGGTGCAGAGCCGTGGCACCAGTACTGCTCAGGACAGGTGGGTAGGGGCACAGAGAAGGACGGTGTTCACTGTGTGTCCTTGTCACAGCCCCATGCCCCATGCCCCCTGATGCGCTTTGGGCAGCACCACTGTGTTTTGGCTACTTCCATGCTGGGGTTGCTCACAAGGTCCCTCCGTGGCTCAGCCCAGCACCATGCTGGATCCTGCCCAAGGAGGCCACATGCACCAGGCTCCTCTGAAATAACGCTGGCTGCTGGGACCGATCTGGCATGCGGGGGAGGCAGTGCCATCGCCAAAGCAGGCAGAGGGGGCAAGGTTTGCAGCGACAGCTTTCCCGAGCAGTCACAGATTTCACCACAGCAAGAACAGGGCTGTTCCCTTTCTCCATGTCCTCGAGCTCTGTCCCGGAGAGAACATGAACAAAAATTAGTGACAGCCTGCCTTCCTCCGGTGCCCTTCAGAGCACATTATGCGCTGCAGCTGCCTGGCCGGCCGCACCGACAGCATGCACAGGGCTGGCTCTATGGGGACACCACGGTGCTCCTGACCCACCACCATGGTGCAGCCTCCCCTCACTGCTGGGTCACACTGTTGCAATGCTGCTTTTTCTTTTTTTTTTTCTTTTTATAGCCTTGCTGAGAAAATGCTGCGTCGGTGTCAGCGTGCAGTGTTGACTGCAGAATTTTAACTCCCGCCCAGGGCCTTTCGGGATGTCGCTGCCTGTCTGGAGGGAGTCATGCTGGCTCTTTGTCAAACACCACATTGATTTTAAAATTACTGTGATGGCTTTTTAAGGCAGTGCACTTTTTGTGGCCCTCTGCATTTGTCAAAGCTGATCTCTGTCTTTCCCCGTGGCAGGGCAGAGGGGTGGCATTATCTGGTTTGGCTGCATTGATTTTCTGTGAGCAGCAGGTCAGCTTTCGGGTGGGGAGACGGTCATCAGAACTGAATTGTCTGACTCTCGATTTACCCCCAGCAGAGCTCAGCTCTTGAGCAGGATGGGGCTCACTGGACTCGCTCTGTCAGGAGGGTTTCTCCTCCCAAGCCACCTGGGCAGTGGATGAGACACTGCTGCCTGGACTAGAGATTGATCAGGTGCAGACCATGAGCTGTGATAAAGGGGGATCAGAGCCCACACGGTCCTGCCTGCTAGTTCTTTGCTGAATCTGGCAGCCCATACCCTAAACCCTAACCCCTGACAAGGCCAATCGACCTGGCTACTTTTCTGTCGCTTCTGTACAAAAATGAAAGACAAACCAAAGACGGCAGAGGCAACACTAGAAGTGAAGATATAAAGATGTCTCATTCTGTCACCTTCTGCAGGCTGCAGAACAGCCTTTCCTTGAGGATAAACACAATCTCTGTACCTGTACACTCAGCTGTTAATACTGTAAACGAAGTACAATGTTTTTCAGATTATTGAATCATTACCGTCAGTTGAACAAGCAGCTCGAGCTGGCTGCCAAGGCAGGAAATGAGAGAAATCATTAATTTTATGTTACCTGTTCATGCACAGATTTCTGAGCGGGTGTGATTAACTGCTGGAACAAGCCACCAAGGGGAATGGGGGATGCTCCGGTTCCTGCTGTCTCCAGAGGAAGGCTGACTGCTGTTCTGCAAGGAATGCTTGGATGCTTTTGTCAGATGAAGTTGTTGGACCCGGTGCAAGTGCAACTGCATGAACCATGGTGAAAGCCCACCATGTACAGGGGTCCAGTGGAGACAGTTTAATCATCTCAGCCACCCTTAACAGCCGTAACACGCTCTTAAAAAAAGGTCTTGCTGTTAACGCTAGTTCTGAATATTCATGGATCAGTTCATTCCGACCCTTTAAAGAAATATCTTTCAGCTGGCACCAGCTACTGGGCTAACAATGCTGTCCCCGGTGCCTCCGGGGACGCCGCAGTGCGCTGGCTGCCTCCATCCCTGCAGGGCTCAGCAGGATGCTCTGTGGGGCTGCTCCGTGCATGCCATGCAGCCTCCCCCTGCAGGGAAATGCAGGTGTAGAGAGGTGCAGCACCATGTTTTGGGGGTTGGAAAGGCTTCAGGGTGGGAGGGAGGCTGTGCTGAGGTTGATGGTGTGATAAAACTGCCTTTCATCAGAGTCAACTACAAAAACGAGCTCTCTGCTCTGCAACAGGTTCCTCATTTTATATATTGCTTGTATGCGGCAGGTCACGACGTAGGACCTTGGTCCTCATTGCCCTTCATCCCCATCTCTGACCCTGGCAGAGCTTATCTTCCTCACAGACCTCACGCAGGGGCTTAGATACACCCCCTGCACTTGTACGCAGCTCCATAGTTCTGATCCTGGGAAATGGCTCAGATTAATTTGCAGGACTGATAATTTAGCAGGATGCACCTTGGATTTGCTCAGCCAAATGATCAGGGTATGACTCATTTGGTTTGCTTTTACTCATGGTCAGCCTGGCTCCTCAAGGGTGGACTCGGCATCCAGGGAAGCAAAGAAGATGTAGTGGGGATGAGAGGAGACATCTAGCATGTCTCAAGGGTGCCTAGCTTGGTGAGACCTCAGAGAAGAGCCCATTTCTCAGGCCGCCAAAGCCAAGGATGCCCCTTGGCCATAGTCTGTTGTGTGAGGAAGAGTTTGCTGCTGATCATGGGGCTGAATATTTTACACTCCTTTCACCTGCCAAGCAGCAGAGATGCCTGGGCATCTCATCACATGCCAGCCCACTCTCTGGCCATGGCCTCTGCTGGGACCTCTGCCCTCAGGGGCAAAGTCTCCGCCTCCTTGGCCCCATCTGAGCTCCAGGGTGTATGTCTGAGCTCAGAGGTGCTGAGCGTCAAATGCAGGGGCCTTCGGCCACTCGTGGATGGCAGGCAGTGGAGAGGGTGAGCTGTCCCTGACACGTTATTTACGTGAAGCCGTAGTGGACCCGCTCTTTCCAGTACACTCATGCTTTTGGCCTTAGAATAAATGCAAAGATTAAACAAACAAACAAAAACCAATCAAAAACCCCACCAGAAAAAAAAAAATTATTGGAAGGATTTATGTGCTCAGCAAGTTCTGCTTGGTATTCAGAACTGGAAGAAAGTAGGAACCTTAATGTTTACATCCGTACCAATTTAGGCTTTAATTTAGACAATATAATGCAATCTATCTTTCTCTGGATTTTAATAGCTTTTCTATTATTTTGCTCCATGGATACTTGGAAATGTGAGCTCCTTTGCTACGTGACTACTTAGACCAATAAAGGAGCTATTTACTTAACACATTAGTTTGCAGGCAGCCTTCTCTGAGTCTGCTTGTGGAGGCTGCCTGCCGTCCGTGGCTGTGGGTATGAATATGCATAATTAATAAGTGTTATTTGCTGGACATCTATTCCTGAGCGTCTCGGCTCTCCTTGACCGAGAAATTCTGTCTCTCTCAAATCTAATGAAAGGTTTAGACTTTTTAATTTATTTTCTTAGATTAGACTCAGAAAATAACCTTATTATTCTAATAGGTAGATTAGTCCCTGAGGAAGATATGAATAAATGAAAAAGGATAGGTGAAAAATAGGCCAGAGCTGCTATTACAGAAGAGTCTTTCTGACCTTTTAATTTTTGTTTCAAAAGCATGGGAAATCAGACTCCGTGAGCATGCAAAATGCAGCCAGCTGATCGTACAGCCCCAATAGCTGATTTTCTGTGCAAAATGGTAGAATTTCTACAAGCGCAAACATTTTCTCTGGAAATACTTTTAAAGTGCCTGTTGTATTAAATCTGTTTGAGATTGCATCAAGTGCGTATAATTCAATGTACGTGTTAAATCACATTTTGGACTGTACACACTAGAGGGAGCTACGGAAAAACCAATCCCCGGGCTGCTGCCAGGCTCCTCCCTTCTCTCCCAAAGCCCTGGTCCCTGCACGCTCCTGCCCTCTCTCCTGGGAAAAGGGGTGTCTTTGAGGAGCAAATCCTGAAAAAAAGCTGTTTGGGCCTGTTGGAGGAGCAGTTTTGTTGAAAGTAAAGTGTATTGCTTGAATATGCTGATGTTTGTCCAAGTTTTAGATGGGAAAAAGGCTTCTGTTTCCATCACAAGTTGCATTTTGTCCCTGGTTCGGTGATGTTGGTCTTTTGGATGTTCACCCTGAATTCCTGCTCCACACCGAAACACTGTCTATGCAGCCAGGAAATGCTCTTACACAGTATACCTCTCCCAACAGGACAAAATGCCACTGTTGAAGGTATCCAGGACTCAGTTAAAATGTTTCAGGGGATTTGAAACTATTTATTTTTGTAGCCTTGTTTCATCTGGAATTCCAGCTTTTCCTCCCGTTTCCCCTGTCTTTGCTTTCCCGCACAGGAGCAGAAGTGGACTGCCTTGGCCTCTGTGTGCCCATCACCCACAAATACGCCTAATCTCTTCTTAAAATCCCGTGTGCCCCCAATAACTGCAGCTTCCCACCGAGGGGAGTCCTCGGGGCTGGGGGCGACGGAGCTCCTTTCCTTTTCTTCCGCCTGACCCCTCTGTGTTGGGAAACAGGGAATGGGAATTCCCAGCTCACCAGCAAAGCCCCAGCTTCCAACCACCTCCTGGGCCCCCCTTTTCCTCAACTGGGTGATGCTTGTTTATAAAGGCTGTCTTGTGATGACGGAAATGCAGATCACCTTTTTTTCCCCTCCTCTGGGAGCTAATATTAGGAACCAGTGATACCAACCCCGTGCACTGAAGGAGCCTTGAGCAGGCTAATGCGCTGCGAGGCCAGGACGTGCCATGCAGCTGCTCCGTGGGCTGTGTTTTCACAGGGATGACTTGCACCAACAGCGTTAGAGAAAAGAGCGGGGCTGTTAGCAGAACAAGGCTGAAGGCAGCGCAGAGGTGTGAGGATTTAGCCCACGCTGTTCTTGATGGTCGTTACGGTGCTGCATATGTGAGGCCTGAATGATAACAGGCGCGGGCTGTTTGCTGCGCTCTGTTACCGTACAACGCCGTCTTTGTTGCAGCTTTGACGAGCTGTCTATGCGCAGCTCGGGTACAGGCTGCTGTTCTGTCTGTAAGGAAACATCATCTCTGTTAAGGCAGAAATATTTCCCTCTGAAGGACAAGAAAAGAAAAGCCGAGCAGTGGTCTCGTCAAATGCTCTTCCACTGATAAAACAGAAAACAGGACAAAAGTTTTCTCCTGTCAAACACGGTTATTCTCAGCAAAGAGCAGATATCTCCTGTTCATCCATTTATTTCCTCTTGCTCCCGTGCTCTTGTTGTGCCCTCTGCTGTGTAAAGTTTCAAAGGGACTCTGGGTCTGACGATGCGATTCCCCATAAGACCTATCACTGGGGGGAAAAAAGAAATCCAGCAGCAGGCTGGGAGAGGAAAGCAGATGCTAGCTAACCGGTCAGGAAGGCTTTCCAGGATTTCAGCTGAACCACAGCACAGCGGCGGATGCACAGCTTGGCAGGTGGCATATGAGCACCGTCACGTTTTAAGGACCACAGGTTTGAGCCACAGTGGTGAGAGGAGTGGCAATCCTTCCCAGCCTCTCCCACTCTCCAACAGTGATAGTAGCACCTTTTGTAAATCGCGGGGAAAAAAATATTAGCTGCGTAATGCTTCAACAAAGCATCTGTGTGTTTTGATACTGTGGGGGCTGCGCTGCCCTGCTTGGCCCAAGATCAAATTTAGAGAAGCCTTTAGCTTCTGATGGAGCCTGGCATGCACTTCTGCTTGGAGTGGTGACGCTGGAGGAAGAATTGGAGACCCATTTGGGAAAGGGAGATACCTCCTTAGAATCTAGCACATCCTGAGTCCACCAAAGACACAGGGAGGTTTATTTAAATTGGAACAGAGACATTATTCCAATGTGATCTGACTTGCACACCAGACATGGTATCTGTCAGTGCCGTGATCTGCAGGGAAAGGTCTCCAGGCGGGGATGGAGCTGGTTGTGTTCAGAGGCGATGCCACCATTCAGAAGGACACACCAGGGACAGTGTATGTTAGGGTTCCTTTGCATGCTGGGCACTATCAGGAAACAATTTTTCTCCTTCTTGGATGCATCTCAGGCTCTGAAAGCACAGCTGAGTGCTGAGGGACAGAGTTGCATCATTCCCCACTACTGTGCCCAGTTTAGTTAGAAAAAAGGCAGCAAGGGTGACAGGAGCTGCTCTTTGCAATGTGATGCAGCAACTGAAAGTAGAAACTGCTTTTTATGGCTCTTGTAGTAAGGCTTCCCTATAGCCCAGGAGTAGCAGCTGTTCTCCCAGTTTACAACACAAAACAGACTGCATTGTTTTCTGATTTGCCTTTTTATTATAGCAGATAGTGGATGGGTAGCTAGTGAAGAAAAAGCAGGGAAAGACCAGCCCAGCTGGTTTGGTTTCCAGCATTTGGGAACTGCAGGGGCTCAGCACAGGCTCTTCCAGGCAAACACAACCCAGGTGCTCCCACAGACGTGCTGCTACCTCCGGTGCATGGGAAGGGGATCTCTTTTGGGGCTGAGCATGCAGGTGAGTGGGTTAGGGAGGTGGCAGACCTGGGGGAGCCTTGTGTATACAGGATGTGTGCGAGTGCTGGGAGATGCCCCAGGAGCCAGGCGAGAACCAGCCTGTGAGGTTGGTTCTGCAGAGCTGGTGGGAGCACTGCAATCAAAAAGGGACTTTTTTCCCTCAAGTCATCAAACATAACTGCATTAATGGGAGGGAGCAGATGGCTGAGTAGGCAGGGGCCATTTTAACAATGTGGTAATGCCTTTTATTTTTTAACCAAGGTCACACCTGCAAATGGCTGAGCAGATTCCTGTAACTTGGGCTGGTAGGTGTTAGGTGTTTTGAGGGTGCCTCCTTAGTTGAGCCTTTCTGCAAAAAGCTCTGGGTTTTTTTGAGAGCTTCCTCAAGCTCATCTACTCTCCTGGCTGCTCTCGTGGTGTAGCAAAGCGAAGGGGGTTCTGCTAGGGCTTGCCAGGCAGGCTGCTCTGCAGGGCTCTCCTCTGCTTTGGGCGACTTGAACGCTTGTGAACGGGAGGCAGGTTATCAGCCCTTGCTGGAGGCAGAGGCTGTGCCAACATGCTGGTTCCTTCAGCGCATTGCTTCGGTGATTACAGCTTGACTCAGACTCGCAGGGCTGCTGCTCTTCCCATGCAAACCTCTCCTGGGAGCAGAAGGTTTCGACCAGGCACTCCTCCGGTGTGATGAAGTGTCACTGGGGACTGGGGTTCATCTACCACGACTGTCTTGCTTGTGCCCAAATTGAGGGCAGGCTCCAGCCATTGAGGGAGAGGAGCGAGTGCCAGCAGCCAGTGAGTCAGCGTGCTCCCTCGGTATTTGCTGGGCTTGGGTGGGGTTCCTCAGAAATGCCGGTTCACTTCCAGAGGAACAATAAATCATTATGTTTCTACAAGCTTCAGTTCTGCAGATCCCTGTTTAACAGCCAGGACGGGGTTTACAGTTAATTAAAAAAAAAAAAAAAAAAGGCATGTGAAAACAAACTCAAATGTCTTTAACAATTATCCCAGGAGCAAAAACTTTCACTCTTCCTTCAGATGATGACAAACACTGGGGAGAAGCCACCCCTGGAAACTTGTGCCCCTCCTGCCTCCCCTCCCTTTGAAGCTCAGCTTCCTTCCCCTTGGCGCCACTGATGTGACTGGGGACAGTGTGTTCATCACATGCTGGCACTCTTGCTCTCTGCGGGGCTGTGCCCAACTGCTTCTACAGCTGCCCGTTGGGCTCCCCTCCAGATCAGCTCCTCCGTGGCTGCTTAGGAGAGGGTGAATGGGGCAGCCGCAGCCGTTTGCAGGCTACGAAGAAGGAGCGAGCTGTCCTTCCCCATCCTGCCCAGCTCTGCACATCTCTGCATGGGTGGCATGTGTGGGGCACGAGGGACAGGAACACTCTTGACAGAGGAAGGGACCAAGCATTGACCTGTGGGTATCCCACTGCATCGGTCAGCAAAGAAAAACTCCCAAAGCCCTTAGTTCGACACATCTGGGCCTCCCTTATCTGCTCCCACAAATTAACTGAGAGCATCCATTCCTGCCCTCTCTTTGCTGCTCCAAGTAATTTCATTTAAAAGTCTGAATACCTGATGTTCGGGGCCTTCTTTCCTGCATGTACCTGATGCTCCCAACCACCCATGCCCTACTGGCTTCCTGGTGAATCTTTGTTTCTCTCTGGTGTTTCTACCTTTGATGTTACGTTCCCTCTCTTGCAAGTCCAAGAACAAAGCTGTCCTCCCCACGCACTCAGGCGCTCCTTCTTCTCCTAACTGAGCTCTGCAGTGCAGAGTTATTAATAAAAAATCACAACATCAGGTACAGCCCGCACCATCACATCTGTCAATGTCACCACCACACAAGATTGTGTGGTTTTTCCCCCTTTTACTGTCTTTTTGCTGCAGCGGTAGTTTAGAAAGAGGAGGAAAGCCAAGAAATCCCTCCCCACCTGCCAGAAGTGAGCAATGATTTCATTTTGGGGTGTGGCAGTTTGGTACCATCATTCATGTTATGAAAAACTGTTAGTTGCCAACATCGAGCTGCTAAAAAGAAAAGATTTCTAATACTCTACCAGGATTTATCTTATTGAAGGTGTCAAACTGATCATGGCATGTCTGCCTTTCATGTAAAAATGTCACTTTTCTAAGCCATGCTCATGGCCTGCGTTTCTGCTTACCTCTTGGTGACGTGTAAGGTTAATAATCACTCAGGGGAGCAGAGGAATGCAGTGCGGGACCCACTCGCAGCAAATGCTGGGGTTCACTGCCATGAGGGTGAAGTGCAACGCAACGGCAGACCCAGAGTCCCTCTGCCTTGGCACATTGAGGAATTCAGGGCCAAACCTTCTGAAGAAAACTTTGCAGCAAGATATTGCAACACAAACAGCAAGTCAGAAGCTGGGGCAAGGCTTTATGGTGGGAGTGAGGGTGGATCTCCTTCTCCACACACTTTCTTCTTGGGGCTTGTTGCAGCAGGGATGGGAGCTCTAATGAGTTGCCCCCTGGTGCTCCCCATAGCAGTGCCTGGCTCACTTTGTTGATAAGTTTTGCAGCCTTTAACAGCAAGAATGGGAATTAGCTTATAACTCTTTTAGTACCTCAGAGGATTCATGGAACCAAAGGAATGTGGTACAGGGAAGGGGGTCACAGCATCATCCTGAAGCACCAGGTCCTTCCAGCATGAAATGCAGAGGAACGCCGAGTCTCATGACCCCACAAGAGGATCTGCAAGCGGCTGTGAAGATGACACTGGCCCAGAGAATGACTACGGCTTTCATTAGCCCTCTTGGCCCAAATGATTCTGAAACACAGTCTCTTTCTAGATATGTGGCGGACTCAGCAATGTTAGGTTAATGGTTGGACTTGATGATCTTAAGGGTATTTTCCAGCCTCAGTGATTCTATGATTCTATACATACATTGACACTGGGGCACAGCTCTGCAGCCTTGTTTCTGCTCAGCACACGGATTTCTTCACGTCTTGCATCCGCGGGCAGCCTGCACGCACATGAGCAGGGCTTTGCAGGGGCCAAGCAGAGCCATTGCCATTGCCTGGCACCCAAGGAGATGGCAGGGACAGGCTCACACCAGCAGCTGTCTGCTTTTCGGGGAGTGAGGGACCCCAGCTGGCAGCATGGGCAGTGCAGTGGGTGCTCTTCACTGCTGCAGCCACCCCTTATGAAAGTGGAACGCAAATGGGTTTGTTGGGAGCAAACCAAAGCTGGAATTAGAGCGTGACTGTTGTGTCCGTGGGGAGGGTAACAGCAGTCCCAGACCAGCTCACTGTGTAGGCAAACAGCTGCCAGGAGGGTTTGGTGGAGCCAGGGGGCCAAGGGCATGGAGAGAGGGCTGCAATGACACTGGAGGCTCTGTCCAGTCCTCCTCATTCACTGGTATGTGTAGAACTCTTCCAACTGTAAAAATCTGTGCCTGCCTTGTGCTGGCTTGTGTGAATGGTCAGTTACTTTCCAGTTGGAAAGCTGCACAGTGAGTGCAGTGGAAGGAAATCCCGCTCCGCTCTGTGCTGGAATTGCCCTGGGTCATAGCGTTTGCAGATGCTAATTTCTCCGGTGCCCAGACAGCAATACCTGCCCTCCCACACGTGTGTGCTTGGCAGCCCTCTGCAGTGCGGAGTACCAGTGGTGTTTCTTCCTCCTTTGTTGCAACTACCTTACACCACATGCTTCTTTCTGCTGTTATATTCAGCAGTAAATAGCAAAAGGTCACTTGCTTGCTGCAGCCTGATGGGGTAAGTGTGCCATGGTGCGTAATGCAGGAAGGACACCAGAACTACCTGCTCCTTCTGCTACCTATGGGCTGTTCACAAAAGCACAGTAATATCCTGTCCCTCCAGACACCTGCCAAAGACACGAACCTCTCCTGCTTGTAATTCCTGCCCAGGAAGTTTTGGGACCAGATGAGAAGCGGGAGACTGAGGGGCCCCAGTCTGGTCCTCTCTGGCTTTCTCCCCTTCCCTGGGGCAGCCCCAAGCACAGAGGTCCAGGATATTCCTGTTTCTTCTTTCTGTGGCAGGATTTAGGGTTCACCCAGCTAGTCCTCTGCCTGTTCATGACATTGTGTGCACAACCCAGCTGAGCATCCAGCCTCAAATACAGGCCCTCTAAAAACACCAGCTAAGCAGACTGCTGCAGTCCTGCAGTTTATGCAAATCCCAGCCCAAGTTACCCAAGCACGGGCACAGGCCAGGCTGCCTTGAATGGATGGTGTGAGCACATCACACACTTCTGCAGCCAGCTGGAGATGTTAGGGTACCTATACGTCCACCCACAGAGAGGAGCCTGCCTCCCAGCCTGCCCTGCACCAAATATGTGACGTGGTGTGAGTTCAAAACGAGGGACACCAGAAAATAATAGACTTCACATGAAGAAGAGCAGTAATTTGCAGCTGTAAATCACCTTTCATCTACAGATCACAGAGGCGTCTCAAGCACTAATTAATGCAGCCTTGCAGCATCTCTGTCCCATAACTAGTGCGGGGTGATGGTTATTCCATCCTCTGCACGTGGCCACATGTCCTTGCAGGCACCTGCAAGAGGAAACCGGCTTGCAAGGCTGGTCCTGTTCCACTTCTCACGGTGGTGCTGGAGGTGTCCGGGCACCTGTGCCAAAATGCTGATGTGTGTCCCGAGCATGCGCAGGTTTTTGGTGTCTGCTTCCACAGCAGGCAGGTGAAGATGAGCCAGGGCTTCACACCAGTGAATGGACTGTGGAGCAGAACCCATTTTGAACCCAATCCACTGATGCCTTGGGTTTTATTTGATATTTTCTACAAGAAAATCACTATTTAGCTCAAAGAAAACTTGGAGCAAGAAAGGTAAGTCCCTCCACAGCACAGAGCCCTAGCAGGGTTGTAATAAAGTATGGCAGGACAGTTTCCAATCTCTTAAAATCTTAATTAATTTGTGAGTGTGTATGTATAATATATATATATTTTACAAAATATTTCAAAAAAGCTAGAGTTGTTTACATTAGTAGTTATCAATTAAAGTTGGAGACACACCCAAAGCACTTGTTAACTAGGGCACGGAGCACAGAAGACAGATTTGCACATACAAATGTACGTGGGTTGTTCATTTTCCTCGGGCAGCACGTGGAAGCCAGCCAGTCCCCAGCCTCGGTGTTTCTGCTTCCCTGAGTTGAGGCATCTTTCCTAGGGAAAATGAAATCGGCTTGTCTGGGAAGAGTTTGAGAAAGATAAGAATAAGGCATAATCAGGAAATTTCCCTGTTAGCTGTAGGTGTACCAGACTCGCCTTCTCTGCCCCTGGGCTGGGTATCTACAACACACCCCCTGCAGCACACCAGTGCCCGAAGGATGTGACAGGAGACTCTGGGCTACAAAACTGTCTGTTTTGAGTTTCAGAGAGCAAAATGAAGCAGAAATGACCGGGCATGTGGGAATTCCAGCATGTGGGAATTGAAACGGAAGACTGTGAAATACGGGAGAGGGGGAGTCAGACGTGGTAGTCTCTCTCTGCATTCAAAATACCTATGAACATGTTGAAACACTGTGTGGTGAGCATTTCGCATGACTGAAAATAGCTCTGCAAGGTGCTGGGTGCAGGGAAAACCAGCCCCTGGCATTACGCAGCTCCCAGCAGCGCTTAACTGTCACACCAGGAGCTTTGCTGTGCAAAGAAAGCACAACTGGAGTCTGCTGCATTGTCCGTGTTACAAACAGGTAAATTAAAGGTAGGAGAGACTGTAATTTTTCAGGACATGGGAGTATCAAGAGCTGGAGTAAGACCCGTGAGCCCTTGCTGGACAGTACCTTGCTCCAACTTCTGCATGATGTGGGATTTGTTTCCTTCGTTAAAAATAACCTTGTTTATAACCTCTGTTTCATGATTCAGTTTTCTGCAGTCAACAACTGATCACCATCAAAGCAGGGGAGCGTCAGATTTCAGGAGGAAGATGCAATAGGCTGTTGCAGCTCAGACATGCAAACGGCAGTTTGGCTTTGGGAATGAGGGATCATGTCAAGAGCTGCTCTTTTTGGAGAGGAGTTATCCTCTCTGAGATGGCTGTGCCAAAGCCTGAACTGCCTGGCGCTCCTGTTGTGCAAATCCCCACCCATGGCTTCTGCCCTGCCAGAAACACCGGTGCTTCATCACTATGAATGAGGCTCTGTGGAGGCCCAAGGGTACAGACAAACGTGGTTTTCCTGGTTCCTCTTCTCCTTCTTGCCTGTAGGTCAGAGCATCTGACATATGTTGTTCTACCTATGGTGACCTGGTGCCCTACCAGTGGCACAGCTACCAGTTTTATGTCTAAAATGAGACTCATTGCCAAGAAAAATCTAGAAAGTCCCACGTGCCCGCTTTTATTCCTCACACTGTGGTGTGATGTGTCTTATGAGCAGCACCGCTCTCCTGCTTTAAGGACCATGTTACCAGGGTTTGCTCACTGCTGTATTACCTTGTGTGAAAAAATCAGGCTACGCAGCTGCAACCCTCATCCTGCTTAGCAGACGGGCAAGCGGAGGCACAAGGTGACCAGGACCAGCATTTTCCAGAAGTGTCTGCTGATTTTCGGCTAGCTCTGGGTTAACTTGCCACTTTCAGGTAGGTCACTCCACCAGCTGCCTCAGGAACTGCTGGCCCAAGTGATGTGCCCATGGTCGCTCAGATAACCAGCAGCAGAGCCCTAAACAGAAGCCAGACCCCTGAGATGCAGTCCTGTGATGCAAATTTGAGCTCATCGTTCTTTTTTTTTTTAGGAGCTAATCCTTTGTCCTTGCAGGAAGAGGAATTTTCCATGAATGTGATCCTTTTTTTTTCTACACATGTTTAATGTTTAACAGCGGGATAATTACGGTTTTATTAGCAGTGTGTAATGCTTTTTCATCTTCAACTGACTTTGCAAACATTAACTAATTGATCTCAACTATGAATCAGTGGTGGTAGCTAGGAAGAGAGACGAACTAATCTGCTCCTGGTCACTGGGGAAGTGGTTCTCAAACAGGGTGCAGAAATCAGGGCTCTCGCTTTGCTGCTCCGACCGCGAACGCTGGCGTTCTATTACAGCCATTTCCGTTAGTGCTGCTGTCAGGGAGGGCCACTGAGTACAACCTTCGGCTGCTTCTTTCTGCCTCTGGTTGAGCTCGTGCTTGACAAAACATAGCAAATGTCGTGGAACCCCGTAAAAAGCTGATTTTTAAAAGCGTTGTGTGATTAACTTTGTTTTCTGCAGTGATCTGCTAGTTGCTGGTTATTTTCAGCTCACCCTAACAAAATGCATAATTAAAGTATATATATTGGTGGGAATTAGATGCTCAAGTCAGAAATGAGTGGGGTTGCTTACAGCCGCATGCCGTGAGGTTTTTACGGGCCACATCGGTGAAGACTGGCTTGAAGCATCCTGAAGACGCTGACAGGAAATGAGCTCCTCGTTTGCAGTATGCAGAACATGTACGGCGGCCTCATGATTTACTCTCTCATCTGCTTCACATTGCGCCTTTTTCCCTCGCGACTGTCCTGGCGTATGCAATTTTCTGTTGCAAAACAGGAGTGAAAATGAGCACTGCAGCGTGGAAGAGCCGTGCCACTACCCAGGTAAGGGTGGCCAAGGCTGGCAGGGAAACGGCCCCTCTGCGGGAGGGGTGGAGGGGAGTGACAATGGCTTTGGGGAAGGAAGGGACTCGGGGGCGGGATGTGACGGCGCCTTAGAGAAGGGATGAAATGCTTTTGGGTGTTGCTCGGAGGACAGAGGGGACACAAACCCCCAGCGAGGGCATGCAGTGATGACATTGGAGATAAGGGTGGGTGCAGTGGCGGGGTGTGACGGTGGCTTTGGGGACAGCAGGGGCTGAGCAGGAAGGCGTGACGGTGGCTTTGGGGACAGCAGGGATGCCCCTCAGCAGGTGGATGTGATGGTGGTTTTGGGGACAGTGGGAACACAGCGAGGACGTGTGATGGAGGCTTTGGGGACAGTGGGGATGCAGCCCTCAACAGGTGGCTGTGGTGGTGGCTTTGGGGAAAGGGTGGACTCGGTGAGCGGGTGCCGCGGCGCCTTCGGGTCCTGCGGTCGGGAAGAGGTGCGGCTGCTGGGCCCGGCTCCCCCGCCGGTGCGCCGGCCTGTGCCCGTGTCACGCCGGTGCAGACGGCGGGTGGCAGCGGCAACCCCGCAGCTGCGGGAGCAGCTGTCCAGCAGCCCTGAGGGGCGATACCGATCAGGAGACCCTCCCGCGGGGCCCAGGAGCGCCGCTGCACGGGTGGGTCGCCGCCGGCCTCGCACCGGCGGCGGGTGCGCGGGGCCCGGGGGGCGGGCGGGCGCCGGGGCGGGCCGGGCCTGCTCGGCGCGGCGCGGCCGGCCGGTTGCCATGGCAGCAGCCAGGCGGCGCGGCGGCGCGCGCGGCCGGCGGGGCGCGGCGCGGCGCGGCCCCGGAGCGTACCATGTGCGCCCGGCGGCGGGAGGCGGCGGAGGGGCCACGACGGCGGCGGCTGCTGCTGCTGCCCTGCTAGCACCGCCACGGCGGGCCCGGCGACCAGGAGCCGCTGCGTCAATGTAACGGCGGCGCCGGGGCAGAGGGCGGGGGGGGGGTTGCGTGCCGCTGAGTGGCATTTCCACGCCGCGCGTGGCCGCCCGCCGCGGGGAAGGGGGGCGGAGGGGGGGCGGAGGGCGGGCGGGAGGCGTTAAAATGGCGGCGCGCAGCCGGCCCCCGCGCAAACCGGCCCCGTGGCTCGCCCCGTGCCGCCGCGCGTGGCACGGTGCGGCCGCCCGCTGCCTGCTAGCGCCGCCGCTGCTGAGGTAAGGCCGGGCCCGGCTGCCTCCGCCGAGCCGCGGGGCGCCCCGGGGACGGTCTGGCGCGCTCCGGGGAAGGGGGGGGGCTTGTCCGCGGCGGCGGCTCGTCTTGCAGCCGGGGCTCGGCAGCCGCTGGCGGTCGTCCCGGCAGCGGCGGCGAGCTGGCCCGGGGGTGCCGACGCGGCTCCTTGGCGGCGCATCGCTCCTTTGTCTGCTGGCGGCGGGCTGGCCGGCCGGCCGCGGCCCCGCTCCGCCGGCTGCGGGAGCGTCTGCGGAGCGTGGGGCGCGTCGCGGTGCACTGCTGGGGAGTCGTTTCGTTCTTACAAAAAACCCAAACCAAACCAAAAACCTAAAAAAACCCCAAACTGCACCAAAACTAATTTTTGCAGTCGAAAGTGCTCCAGGCTCTGTCCTACGCCTCGTGGTGTAGCGAAACGCCTGCTCAGAGCAGGGTAGCAGCGGACTTTTACTTCTGAAAAAGCAGCACAAACTATCTGGAGGGCTCCCCTGCCGCCACGGCAGTGAGAGAGGGGCCGGGGGGAGGGGGGATTTTTTTTCTTTCTGGGTTTTTTTTTTTTTTGGACTCTTATGAAGACATGCGCATTTGTTCATTCTTGCCACCGCACTGGAGTCTGCCTAGAAACAAAGAACACAGCCTGGGAAGTTGATGCTGGCTCCGCAAGTGTCTGGCTTTTTTTAATTATTATTTTTTTTTTCCTCATTTACTTATGCCATAGTTAAAAACCTCCAGATATTTCCCCGAATTATTTCCTGTGCTTGCCGATGGAAACCTACCCCCTGTCCCACCCCTTGCCCCTCCAGACCCTGCCAGGCCAGGTCTACGCATTTTGGAAAGTGCAGCCATGATAGATAGAGCAAGTTCTCCCATTTTCACCCAGCCCCGTGGTATGACAGTTCGCAGTAGGTGTGCCTTCTGCCGGGGAGCCACCCCCTTGCTGAATCATCGCTGAGCGATGGCCGGACAGCTCGTCTGCTCGGGGAACAAAATATTCCCCTGTAGAGCAGGCGGTGGCGAGGCGAGACGCAAGTAAGAGACCTGTTAGCATTCGGCTCAGGCGCTGGGCGAGCGGTTGCGGAGGGAAAACCTTTCTCTTTCACGGCAGCGGGATGCAGATGCGGTTTTGAGCTCAAAGGCAAGATGCACGCTGCTGTAAGGAACGTCCACTGCCTTTGGGGTAGTGAAACTCGGAGGGCCTGATCCTGCAGTTTTTGCTTCTCTGAAAACTCCTTTCTTGCACGGATAAGCTCTGTGTGAGATCAGCACCTGGCTCGGGGAGCGACGTGCGAATCCCTGGTACTGTGCAGCGGTGGTTATTAGCAGTAATCCTGTAATGTGTTTGCACAGACAAGCGTGTGAGCAGTAGTGTCGTGTCCGTGCTCTGTGCCTAAAACTAGTTTGTTCTGCACTGGTGAAAGTCGTTGTCTTAGTGCGAAGAAATAATGACATTATTTGCGGGGGGGGGTGTGTGTGTGTGTCAGACGCTGAAGCGTCACTAGTTATCCCTGCCTTTGTTCAAAGGATGCCAAAAAGTATAGGAGAGGTGGGATGAGCAATTTTGAGCTAGGGTGTATCAGGCGAGACTGAATTGCAGCAGTGTTGGACACGTAATGTGATCCTGTAATTAGAGCGAGGTAATCGTCTATACCGTGCTGCAACTATCGAGTGTCTGAGTTGGAGCAGTCTGAATTAAGCTAGTTCTTCTGGGATTATACAGGAGCAGAAGTAATGCCATTAAAGTTTCCATACAGCCGCTTCCATGGGGTTGCAGAGTTTTCCCCCTATCGGTCCTCCTTGCGGGTATTTTGCTTTTAAGGTAGTATGTGAAGGCTGCAGTGGTCTGCTCTCCAGGTTGGGGAAATGCCTTACATGGCACAGTCCTGCTCCTTGGAGCTTTAATTACTAATGAAGGTCCAAATCATGTATCTCAGCCCTGGGGCGGGGTGGGGGGTTGGAAGGTCCTGAAGGAAGGACTTGGGGATTCAGCTTTGTGCAGAACTGAATGATTTGAAGGACTCTGTAATTTGGTCTTAAAACTTCCCTGCCCCCACCACTCTCCATACCCCAAAAAAGTCTGTTAGCAAGCGGTCTGGTGGAGAGCCTGTGGGCTGTGGTCTTTCCAGCGCTCCTGCCAGTGGGGCAGGATCCTTGCAGGGCTCTTGAGCAGCTCTGGCTTGCTGTAGGGTTGTACTGGTGTGGAGCCGCGGGGTAGTCATGCACAGGGAAAACTGGGAGGCTGTGCAGAGGTACCGTGTGTGGGCACTAGCCCTTCTCACGGATGCTAATTTCCCTTGGTGTGTGCATGTGTATATATAGACATGGTACATATTTAAATGAAGTCATTTTAAAGTAGTGATGGCCCAGAAAAGTTTGAGAGCTATGTCAGTGTTTCTCTTTGAAAAACAATGGACTGTGTAGAAGCTTCTAGGTATTATGGGATGTGCTTACAGGAGGAGAAGATGCAGTCTGCTCTTGGGTGCAGTCAGCCTTTCCAGCAGCAGCTGAGTTTTGTGAACGCACCAGGCTCAGCCTGTATATAGCTGTATGTCCGTAGCGGGTCTGGTGCTGTCACCCAGGTGGTTTGAGATATACTGGAAGCCCAAAAGGAGACCTGGTGGTCAGTGAGGAAATTGGCCCCTTTGTGCTGCTTAGCTTCCTGCAGCATCTGGACAGGTCAGGAGAAGTCAGATTGCCACATCCTTTCCACCACCGTGAGGGGTGAGGTATCCCCATGGAGAAAGAGGAGCAGATCTGGGACTGCCATTCCTCCCTCCCAGTGCTGCAGTGCTGGCACACAAGTAGGAATGCTGGGCAGTTGTCCATCTGATGTTGGGGTTGCATCCGCATAGAGGTTTTTGGTGGCTTTTGTGCCCAGTTCCACTTCATGCAGCAGTGGCCTTGTCTGCCGCCTCCTCTGTGGGGAATGGCTGGTGTGAAGCTTAAATGTTATTCTTGGATTTTTACAGACCTAGTAGTTTTCTCCTGGGCTTGCTCCATCTTAGCAAGATAAATACATGGACCTTAGAGCTTTGCATTTGTTCTGCCACCAGAAGTGAGGTGTCGAGAGGCTGTTCTACACATTTAAGGGAATCTCAAAGTGGGACTAAACTTGTGACTGCAAAGGGGGGAGGTTGGCTTTCTTACCTTTTGCAGTATAGCTTGCAAATCAGTTTTGAAGCTGGTGGTGTGGTGGAAAAAGTGGTCCTGCATCCAGCCCTTCCTTCCAGTCTCTTCACAATCCTTGTGGATTAAGAATAACCTTGCAGAATAAGAAGAAAGAACATGATGATCGTTTTAGGCATCGCTGCTTCCTTGGTTCTCTTTGCCATGTGGCCACAGAAACAGTGATGCAAGGGCCTGGGATGCACAGCAGGACAGGATGAACTGATGCTTTTATTAGTAGCACTGGCTTATGCTGAGTTTAACTGATGGCAAAACTGCAATGCTAATGTGTTGCAAACGCGTCTTTCTTCAGGCACAAGTCAAACTATGGCTTTCGTAGTCACCAGTGCCTGCAGCTTAGTCAGGAGCCTGAAAGCAAATGAAGATTTTCTTTGTGGCTAGTGCAGGCATAGGTAATGATAATGAATCCGCAGTCAGGATTTGGTGACTGGTGCCTGCAGCAGGACACCCCTGCTGTGCTGGTGGTGAGACTTGGATTTGGCAATGGAGCAAACCATTGTGTGACTCAGATGTGTTGGAAAGAGTATGCTGCCTTCATTAGGAGCAGGCTTTTCTGACCATGAACTTACTAGAAGTCACGTGTGGAAACTGAGTACTAGAAACATGAGGCTGCTCGGTGAGAGGGAGGCTGTGCACTGAAAAGTGGAGTTTGCTGAGATCTCCAAAGGTGCTTACAGGAGCTGTGGCTCACTTGCTGTGCTCTCAAAACGGAGAGTAGATGTCCAATCAAAGAAGAGCTGCCACCGCAGACAGACACGGCACACCACATTTGGGTCACCCAGGTCCAGCCTCTGAGTACCCAGCAGGAAAAAATGTGAGAAAAATCGTTTGCAGCGTGATAGAAACAGTTAGGAAGTGATCGCAGCTTGGAAGCAGGGGTGAGAGGATGTCTTCATTGAACTGAGTGTTTGCTCTTAAAATCCCTTTAAAGCTCTGAAGCTCAAGCTTCAGTGGGAAGTTTCAATTGAGTGTGGATGAGTTGAGGCAGGAGTTGTTCCCTTTTGGGTGATAGGGAACCAGTTACTAGTTGCTCGTTAGACTGTTTTGTGAGTTTCTTTTTAATGGGTTTATTCCAGACCTCTGGGCAGAGCATGCATCCCTTCTATAGGGCGATGCTCAGGTCCTGATTTGTCATATGGTTTAAGCAGACTTGTTTCTCTTGATGAAGCGCAGTCTTTAAGCTGGAGCATTTATGACAACATTTTGTAGTTCTCAGTTTAACGCAGCATCACAGACTTTGGACGTGTGTCTGCTCCTGGAAAGGAGTTCCTCCTTGTGCTCCCCAAATCCAGAAATGGTACAAATGGATCCTTTTAGCTTGTTTTCTGGAGGTTCCCATGTGTGTGCAAACTGCTGCTCCTGGATAGATGGCTTACCTGAGTTTGTGCTTGTGTCGCTTTTGCAGTTGGGCACCTCTCGCCTGCTGACCTGCGGCAACGCGTGTTCTTATCCTCCCCTTTTTCCATGCCGTCTTCCAGGAAGAATTGTCTACCCAGAGTGATGTTATCTTCTCCCATTTTAAATGGTGTCAGCAGATATATATTTTTCCCTTCTCCTGTCCCAATGCTAAGTACCCACCATGGGAATGAGTCGTCTTGTGTTACTCATGAGGAGTAAATCTGTGGCTTGGCCTCCAAATTATATGGCCTGGCTCAGCAAGGGTGAGGCCCTGGGAGCCAAGTAAAGGTGCCAGGATCTCTTTGCCTGCCTTTTTTTTTTTTTTTTTGGTAAAAGCACATAGGCCCATAGTGAGCTGAAAAACCAGTGGCCTTCAGAGCTGGGTATTTTATGTCTGAGGGCTTCTGAATGCATAAAATCAGAGAGAATGTGTCTGTGTAATCCGATCTGCTCTTGAAAGCCTTGCAGAGGGCTGCACGCTGCAGACATAAGCTATGTCAATAAGAACTCTATTCACCCTCGGAAAACAGCCTCATGATCGGATTTGACTGGCAGGCTTCCTAAGGGAGGGCCTTTTCTTGAGAAAAAGCTCTGATTTTTTGGCGGCACTTCTGACTGCCTTTTCGGGTTCCACTTACTGTTCTTTCCTTGGCATGATAAACTTGGAGGGTTTTTTTTTTTTTTTTTTTTTGCTGGGACAGAGGGAGGATTTCATGCAGCACGATAACAGCAGTGCAGAGGAGTTTCCTTCCTCGCAGTACAACCCCTCCACTGAAGCAGCATTTAGGAGTGCAAAGGTGGTGGGTTTAAAAGAATATGAGGTGGACCCGGAGGTCACTGCATGCAGGCGAGGGTACTCATGGGCATGCGCAGGGTATTTCCTTGCAAAACGGTGACACAAAATACCTGTCCTTGTGAAAGTCTTGGATGGTAATGCGCAAAATGCGTGCATCCCTTGGTTCTGCAGATGTCTGTATTACCCGCAAGTGTTGTTGGGTGAAATTCTGCTTTCGGTAATGCTGGCGTAAATCTGCTGTGAAGCAGTGTTGTGCTAATGGCTGTAATTTGCTGATTGCTATTATTTTTAAAAAAATTCACACAAGTCAAAAATCGTATTCTGCTTCATGAAGTATTCTACACCTGGCATGCAATCTTTTAAAATCTTGTAGGTAAAATCTGCTTGAGCTAGTAAAAATGATGCTGTAAGATTTTCTGAAAGCAGAGTTTTAATCAAAATAGCAGTTTCTGAGCTGCTGTTTACTGTATAGCATTTGTGTTAATGGATTTTCTGTAGCATTATGTGTATGATATTCAGTGTATGCTCTGCTAAGGTTTTAAAGCCATTTTTTTTGGCATCGAGTTACCAGTTTTAACAGAAGATGCTGGACTGTCGGTTTTGCATGTTTGGGGTTTTTTTATCCATGCAGGTCCCTTGGTCTATCTCACTTTTTTGAAAGGTCCAGCTCCTTACTCAAGTGATTATTTGAAAATTAGTTCAGCTGTATGTCTTTCTGGGTTATTTCTGTAGCTGCAAATGACAGCTTGAAAATATAATTAGGATGTAATATGCACAAGCTCAAAAAAAAAAAAACCCAAACCCAAAAACTCCAACAAAAAACCCGAAGTAATGCAAAGCTATGATTTAAAAGAAATGCAATTATGATTTGAGTTGATTGAGGCTTGACTTAATTTCTCAGGGTTTGCTTGTGATGATCCAGTAAAATCAAAATTAACTCCTGAAGTATGCCTGTCCTGAGCTGGGAATTTGGCTAGTGAAAATCGAGAGAGCCACTGAAGGAAGCAGAATCCCCTGGCAGGGGAGCCTGGCCCTGTGCGGTTCACAGATGGGTGCAGCATCTGGGGTTATTCCTGTAGCCTCTGTTTCCCAGGCTCTCCCCAGCTAATTCCCTTTTGATAAGGGCTTGATCTTGCCTGTGAGAGCTTTAATAACAAACTCTGACTGGTTTAGGTGGGATTGGCCCCTGTGCAAACGGTGTGCAGAGCCGGGCGAGCATGGGCAGGAAACGCTGGTTTCGCTGCTGCTGCTCTGCTGCTTCTACGGCAGGGAGCCGCAGCTGGGTAATCTGTTTTTACTTCCTGTTCCCAATGTGTTTGGGTCAAAAGTAGTGGTGTTTTTCCATATTAAGATATTTGGCTTCATTCTGCAAGGCAGCAATAAATTTCACACTGCACACAATGTGTGTCTTACATTTCAGAGACTCTTTATTGCTGCATTTGACTTTTAATTTGGATGGTGAAACCTTTATTAGTACCTTTTTTGTTGCATAGACCTGCTTTTCAAGGAAAACAAAGTTTGATGGTTTGTTTTTTTTTTTTCCCTTTCTGTTTAGGAAAGAGCCTTTGAAAGAGCTCGCAGGTCTGTAGCTGAGCGGAGGGAGGGAGCCAGCAGGTCTGGCTGCCATGGCTGGCTCCTCAACAGGCTCAGGGGATGATGGATACGTCTCAGCCTGCTTCTTCACTCCTTGGTCACGAGGGGATAATGCTGACGGAGTTAATTGGGATGCTGGGACTAAATTCATTTTAATGTTTGTGAAGCATTTGGTGATCTTATGGTGAAAGGTCCTGGGACTGCAGCGAGGTGGTTGTACTGTGAAGAGCTGTAATGCCAGGAGAGATGTGTGTGCGTTGATGGACCAGTCATTAAAGTGGTCCTAGAGGCTGGAATAGTGAGCTGCCAAACACCCCTGGCTTGCTGATAGGGAAACCTGCCCCGTAAGGGAAAACTGGGTTCTGCAAAAGAGCATTGCCTGCTCTGACCCATGGCTGGCTGCTGGGCTGCTGCTGGCAGTTGTTCTGCAGAGAGCTGGGTTAGTCCACAGCATACAAAGTGTTACCACAGACCGTGAGATACAAAACTGATGGAGAGGATAGGGCTCTTCCCTGGATGGGCTGGGCAGCAGAAGGACATTGGGTTTCTCTCCACAAAATCTGGTCAAAACTCTTCACCAGTGCTGTTAATCAAGATGCTCAGTTGTAGGATCTCCTGCCCTGTCTACAGCCAGCAAGTCAGAATGGAGAGATCTCTATAGCTATACCAGGTATTAGTGGGTCCTTTGAAACACAGTCTGAATGTTTTTAAATAAATGGTAATGAGCAGTGCTGGCCCAGGGGGCTGGTGTTGCATCTTCAGATACATTTCAGTAAAATTATTTCTGAGGTGCAAAACCAGAAACAGTAGCCATCAATAGGGTTGCAAGTGGTCTATCTCTAAAGAGGGTCTGTTTCTCTGAAGCCTCTGGATGCTGATGTTGGATCTGACTGAGGAAGCCAGAGCACAGAGGTGTCTTGTGAAGTGCCTCCGTCCCCCGGACAGACTGCCCAGTTTTGGCATTGGTGTCTCCACCATGCCTTTGCGCTTGACTCCTGGATCCACAACTGAACACCTCCCTCTTAGGTCTTTGGCTTGTTCCTCAGACCAAATCCACCACCCATGAGTTTGGCTTGGCTAATTACTCAGAGAAAAGCTCAGTGCAGCAGCCACGGTGCCCTTCATTGAGCATAGCCTTGGTAACAAGCTAATGTCAGCTGTGCCCTGAGTGCTCAGGCGTGGTCTGGCTAAGGCAACAGCACCTTTCATGCAGTGCTTGAGGAAGCTGTGCTATAGGTCATGTAAATAAGGCTGACCAGAGTGGGCTGCTCTTCTGCGGGAGGAACAGCGAGCCCCTTCCCTCCTGCATATCTGCAGTGAGGTGACACCTCCCTTGCTGCTTCTGGATGCAACCAGCCTCCTCCACCTTGCTCAGCAGTGCAGCCAGTTTGTGCCCATTTCTCCCTTGCCTGCTCTGTGCATCCCCTTGGACCAGACTGCCCAGGGCAGCTGGCTTGGGTAGCTCTCACCTGGGACCAACCTCCTTCGCTATGATTTTCAGGGTCTCCAGAGCAGTCGATTGAATAGCTGTGATCCATGTTTCTTCTGAGACTGAGGAGATGAGTACAGCATGCAGGGCGGATTCTGCATGAGGTTGTATCATCTTTACTGAAGGGAGAGACCTGCTGGGTTGGGGACTTTCCAGCTCTGGTGCCTGTGGTGCAATATGACACATTCAGTAGCCGATGCTCAAATACCACAGTTGGAGTGAGGCTGCTGCTGCAAGTCAAATTCATTCTGTGTCCTATGTTAAATGGAAGGTTATCCTTCTGACAAGACCTTGAGATCCATTCATAAGGTACAGGGAAGTTTCTAGTATGTCTAACAGATTTATTTATTTTCTGTGCAGTGCCACCATCTTGTTCCTCCAGAGTTACCAGGATTTGTAAATTCAGTGTGGCTGTAGAGTGTGTCCTACAAGCCCTTAGTTGGGTGGTTACACCATTTTGCATTCCAGCTTACAGAAGAACCAGTTTCTCCCCCAGGTCTTGGAGCATCTCCACCTGCTCAGCCAACCTGGGGGATGCAGTAAATGGTGACTTCTGGGTAGCAGGAGTGTTTGGTTGCACAATGCTGTGAGATTCATCCCATTGTCATCATCCAGGGTCTGCACTCAGTTCCTCCCATGTGTTTCTACTGTATATGACTTCCAGTGCACACAAGGAAAGAAGCAAACTTGTGGGGAACGTGTGTATTTGGGGGAATTGTGGAAGCCTCTTGAGAGAGGGGCAATGCTGAGGCAGAGCCATTGGCTACTCAAGCTCCTGGGCTGTGCTGAGTGTCCTTGGCTTCCATGGGTGCCATGAGGAGCTGAGCCTGCTGTTTCATGCCCTTCAAATGGTTTTTGGCACTGAAAGGTGCACTCTTTCCTCCCTGCTGCTGTCTGCATTCTACCTTGTTCTTGGTCTTATAAATGCTTGTCCTGGCCGAGGGACAGGCAGGAATAAGGCTTGGACCCCACCGGAGGGCAGAGCTGCCCTGGCTGATGCAGCCTATGCTTGAGTGAGCTGGAAATGGTGGTGAAATTGGAGATGGAGGATGCCCAGGGCTGCAGGAGATCCGTGGGTGGGGCAGAGCCAATCACTGACAGCCATTTGCAAGGTGCCTTTTTTAATTCAGTAAAACCCAGCTATTATAGTTATATATGATGAATAAGGGTAATGCTTAATACAGTCATTGCATAAGGTGTGGTGCCTTTTACCAGCAGTAACTCGCTTTTTGAAATGCAAGGTCTGGACAGTTGAGATGGACTGATCCTGGGCTACCATAATTCACTGCAAACTACATTTCAAATAACTGCCCACCAATTCCTGCTCTGTAGGCTTGTTGACTTGTATTCCAGATGTGGGGACCAGAGAACAAATGAGGAAGGCTGGAGCTTGGGGTTGCAGCCCTAGCCCAGCCAAGTACTCCAGATTTGGGGCTGACAGGCAGAAATTCACAGTTTGTTTGCCATGGAGTTCCCTTTCTTTCTGTAAAATGTAGATCAAACACGTGTGAGAAGCTTTTAGTGGGAACATTCATGATGTTCAGCAGCAATGTGATTGGTGATTTGCCTGACTGATGTTTTTCTTTTAAGCATCCTTAGATACTTGTTTGTCAGTAGGATTTTTCAGGAAAGGGATCCTACAGCTGAACTGGAACTTTAAAGTTTCAAAAGCATTTTTGCCTCCTGAGAGTAAATCTGCGGCTGACTTTGCTCCTGTTACTGTGCCCCATCTTCAGTTTGCTGGCGCTGGCTTCAAAACCCTGTAATTCCTAGTAGGGTGGTGCAGAGCACTGTCCAGTTCGAGTCTGATCGGTTACGATGAGCAACCCAAACTTAAAATCGGATTTTGGTCACCAATAGCAGACACTTTTTTTGCTGGTCCTCTTTGCCTGTGGCATGGCCAGGTTGGCAGCGCTATCAGCTCCCTCTTCCTGGCAGAGCAAATGGGCTGAGCAGCACTTGCTCCTCTGCAGGAGCAACACTGCTGCTGCGCTGGTGAGACTTTCCCCTCGCCTATTGATAGGGACTGCAGAACTTGTTTGCGGGGTTATGCAGCAATTGCCCCCCCCCCACCCAAAAAAAAGGGTTTGGGGAGATAGGTTGCTTGTGAAATTAGCACTACAAATGGTGCTTTTTTTTAGACTGATAATACAACAAAACTGGTGAGGGGAGTAGTCCATTATGGTGATTATAGTCCAAATATAACATCTTTGTGATAGGCAGAAAGTGGAGCTGACTACAAATGGGAGTGATACTGAGAGGGATGTAAAAAACTTAATATTCTGAATGATAGAAGGATGAATTTAAATTCATTTATGTCAGTAATCTTTGTATTATTAGCCATAATCTGCTTCTGAGAAGCATACATGCTTGACTTTTTTTTTTCCTCTCCTCTCCATAGAACTGCATGAATAAGAACAGAATGCTTCTCTCTACCTCTGCCTCTAGACTGTGAGCTCCCAAGAGCACAAATTTTTCTTCTGTATTTTTGGAGAGCATCTGCAGGTAGCAAAAGCTGCCACAAATAAATAGCAACGCTGGGAGCATGTTTCTGCAGTCCCAGATCACTTAGCAAAGGCCTAATCCTGCGTGATGCTTGTAGGAGGTGGAACTAGGGCTGCAGTCTTTTGTCGAGTGCGTGGGTGTTTTGAGGATGGTCCTTAACTGGTGTGTTGCCAAAGGGTTCTCAGCAGGGTGATCTCAGGAGGAAACCTGCTAGCTGGGGTGGGGGGTGCAGGCTTGCTGTATTTTTGGATGTACTCTTTCTGGGGTGTACCGGAGGGGAGATACAAATGCAACAGTATTGATGTACTTGATGCAGTTTTGTTAGCTGAATTGTAGAGACAAAGAGGTGAGACTAACCTTAGGATTGTTTTTTTGAGCCTTTAAACGTGGGGAGAGAGTGCATGGCGGAGTGGTGGCATCTGACACCTTTGGGTGAGAGGTTATCACAATGGACTTCATGCATCTCCCTGTTCTGAGGGAGAGAGCTGGTGCATGTGAGTTCGCTGAGATTTCTGCAAGAGTGTGATGTTGCTTATCCTGGAGATTCAGGCAACCGAAATGAAAGAGAGACAATTAAAGCATGAGATCTGCTTGCTCATGACCTGAATCCTCTAATCACAGCCTCGCATAAGTGAAGGTCTTAGGCTGGGTTTGAGTAGAGGGCATCTCCACACAAGAACATGTACATTCGCTCTCCTGCCTTCCAGAATTAGAGCTTACCTCATGATGAAATGTAATGGTAATGGCCTTAACCAGACCCGCTGTGTGTGACATTGCTTCTCCTGTGGCGGGCACATAGTAGGCCCCTTGGTGAAGACAAGGTGTGCTACCTGAGCTTCATGTCCCCAGGACACTTTCTTTGGGTGCCAGAAGCACATCCTGGTGAGTCCGTGACTTTTGGAACTGGTCCTTCATTTGATGGACTTGGATTAGAGACTTAGTGGTATTTAATTTAAGCTTTGGCTGCTACTTTCTGTTCTTTAATCTGGGAAGTATCAGTGAAGGCGGTTCATGCAACAGTGTGGACACTTTCACTGGCCCTGTAACTTGCTTTTGACGTGGGTATTCTTCATAGTGTGTCCCACTACACTAAGCCAGTGCTAATACCACACTTTGAGCTTTGCCTTCGGTTATTCCAGGTTGTAAGACTGTGGACATTAAGACAACCGCTGATGTAAGGCTAGCTGTTTTTTTCAAGTAGGTGGCTAAACTGAAAAATTAGTTTAAAAAAAAAGAGAAGGAGTTGATTCCACTTTGGATGGCTTCAGCAAAACAAATGAAGAAACTATCAGCATGTTTTTGGTATGGAGGTGAAGGGAAGAACATTTTTTTGGTGGAAAGGTACATAGTTTGTTTATTAGATGAAAGGTAGACATGTTTCAGCTGAGGGGTGGAAGAAAGAAGAAAAGGGGAAAAAAAAGGGGGGGGAGAAACCTAATGCTCTTTGCCTTTCGTAAAGAAATGCTTCAGTTTTTCTTTTGAAGCAGCTTGGAAATTCAGATTAGTCACTGTAAAACTGAATAAATAATTTCTCTGAAAAGCACTACCTATCTTGCACCCGTAGCAGATAGAAAGGCAGATTAAAGTATTTCACAAAAGTACTTTAAAGCACCTTTGGCTCAAATCCATGCTAGTGTAAACTAAGGGAGCATCTCTGATTTTTCTGTTACCTGAGGATCTGGCTTTTGTCTTGTTTTTAATCTCTTTTCCTCTCCCTCCCCTCCTCCTCCCGTGATATTACAGGTGTGTCTGTATGGAGGATTTCTTGCAGCACACATTCAAGGACTGTTTTGGAGCTCAGAGAATTTGATCCGGAGGCTCTGCCTAGCCTTTGTGGGGTTTTGTTTTTACAGCTCCTGTGAACCAGGAGTATTGGTTCAGCATTGTGTCAGATACAGATAACTGGGTTTTGAACACCCCCCCAAACACTTAAAGAAAACACGGTGCAAATGTCTTTGAGAGCCAACAAACAGCAGTGTTGCTGCCTGAATGCTGAATCCACAGCTAGCTGCCTTTCTTGGAGTAAGCTGATAACAGATTAGTTGCTAATATCTCATTCACAGGTTGATATTTCCACTGCTGCTGTTGATATGTGACCAGGGTCAAGGTTTTTAGGTCATCAGGTGGAGTGCATGAGCCAGATCCCGCTCTAGTCCTGATGCCCTGTTTGTATGATGTGTTTGGGCAGGAAAGGACAAGCTGTGTCCATCCACCTCCTGTGACTCCTACATGTTGGCCACATGCACTGGGGACAGCGAGGAGTGTGCTAAGTGTGACATACTGGAGGAGCTGTAAGATTGCTCTTACTTTGACTGTACCATGGCAACAAGTTGCTGGGTTCTGCCTGGTAAGGTACTCTTGGAGGGTGACAAGGCGGCTAGTTGAAGTCCTTCAATTAGTGTCCTGTATTGATGTTTTGTGTTTTGGCTGAAGGATGAGTAAGTGCTCCAGGCCAAGTTGGATGGGGCTTTGAGCAACCTGATCTAGTGGGAAGTATCCCTGCCCAGGGCAGGGAGGTTGGAACTAGATGATTTTTAACGTCCCTTCCAACCTAAACTATTCTGTTCTAGCCTGTAGGTGAAGCTGGGTGTATCAAAGTGTGGCGATGGTTTCAGTGTGAGGCCAGGGCTGCATCTGAGAAAATTTTGGGGACTGTTGATTTGAAGTTTTGTGTCCTGTTGGTTGAGCTCTAAAGTAGGGGGTTACCTTGCAGAACATAAAGCACGTTTGTGTTTGCTTTTTGGTTCTTGAATGTATGTATCTATGTTTTTGAAGAATGTGCAGTTCTGAGGGAGCCCCCTGTCAGTAATGGTTAGTGTTTCCTGGCTGTGCAGGCTGAAGGGGAGATTGAGCGTAGACAGGCCCACGTTGGAGTCCCTGTGTTTGCTGTGCCCTTAAGGTAAAGGATTACGCTTGGCAGAAGAGGAACAAGGTCTGGTCTAGACCAAGAAGTAGACTCTGGAATCCAGCCAAGAGGGTAAGATTTTTCCTGTAACAGCGTCCTAGATGTGGCAGTTGTGTTGACTTAGCCGAAAAGAGGCTGACATCTGTAGGTCAGGCCTGATTAAAAGGGAAGGACAGTGGAGAATAGCTCTGTGGAGTAAAGAGGATTTAAAGATAATGTCAGGGGGAGATGGGTGGCCCTGACTTGCAGAATTTGGTTTGGCCTTGGGAATCTCACCCTGCCTTGGGAGCAGGGAAAACCTGGGTCCCCGGGTTCTTCATTAGCCCTCAGAGCACTGTGGCTGCTGCTCGCTTCTTTCTCAGTTCATGACTGTCTTCTGACCCATCCGTTCCCTGCAAGTCTGACTTAAGCTTTCCTCTTCTGCTGTTCAAGGGAAATCTTTCACGCAAGCCTTTGACTTGCTGTAGAACCCTACCATGAAGACAACACCCACCCTTCGCTTTGTTGTGTGACAGTTAAGTGTCTGTGTCTCTTGCTAGGTACAGGCGAAAGGTGCTGTATTGCTGAGCATTATGTGCTGGAGGCTGCTTTTCTGAACGCTTTCTGAAATGTTTCTGTGCTCCTTTTGACCTCTGTAGCATCTTCCTGCCCATCTTTAGTTGTGCTGGCAGCTGAGGGTGCTGGAGACTCTCTCTTTGCTGAAAGAGGAGGATGATGGCACATCAGAAATCAGTATCTCCTCTGCTTTATTAAAGCAGTATGTTGTGTCCAAAACTGTAGTTCACCATCACTAGCTGCTTGGCAGCATGTTGCTTTCCCATCGTTTGGGGTGGTGACCTAAGGCACAGAGAGACGAGGTGACGCTGCAGACAGTAGTATGAAGGAGCACGCTGCTGCCCGAGTCAGGAATGCAATTCATCTGTACTTGTTGCTTGGAGACTTTCAGGGGCTGGTCTGCTGTTCGGATTTTTTCGCGATGATTCCTTTCAGTGGAAAAATGGCTTATTTGATTAGATGAAAATTTCTGTGTAAAAATCTGAAAGGAAAAAGGTGCTTGGCTTTTCCCTGAAGCTGGGTGTTTAGTTTCTAAATGAAAAACTTCTTAGCGAGATAAAAATAGAGAATTACTTTATGGGGAAAGTACTCACTTCCCTACTGGCTCTGCTGGGCGACTTTCAGCCGTGAGGAAGCTGGGAAATTACTCTCAGCTCCCTTGGACCACAACCAGCCCTGAAGGTTTTCCAGTGAAGAGAGTTACACCAGGCTGTGCTTTGGACCCCTGAATTCAATGGATATATGAATCTGTTTGAAAATTTATTTAAATCCTGCTAGGCACGGCTTCCACCTCACAGGACCTACAACCTGCGTGGCATTGCATCATGAGGCACAGCAGACCACGTTGCATGGTGAGGTTCTTCACATTTGGGTGCTCAATCTAGCTAAGCAGCACTGATAGCTGTGATGACTGCTCACATCAATCCATTAATAACTTTTATACTTGGGGAAATATCAGCGTAAGCACTAGTGCCCTTGTATAGAGTTCTGGACCTCTCTGTCAGGAGACTGGCAATTATTTGATGATTTGTAGAAAATAAATTATCTCGGCTCTCATTGTAGTCCCTAAATTCATTTTCAGCTGTGACAAGAGCCAGGATTTAAGCCTGGGGTCCCAAAAGTAAAATGCAGTTAATTAGCCTACTCCATCATGTCGCTGTTCTCTTTTAACAAAGGCCAGTACGTTCAGCCAGACAGTTCTTGCTCACAAGCAATGCTAACCTTTTGAGCTGCATGTAGGGGCAGAGCTGTGCTGGGGCAGAGCCTGAAGTCCTTGTTTGCATCCCTTTCCTGCGTGCTTCTTAACCTCTCTGCACAGTCCCCATGTAGTGCTGCTTGTCTCCAGTTGAGAGACCTTCTGCCACCAGTATGTGTTTTAAGCTTGAACGATGGTTTGTGCCACAGCAGTGGCCGTGGGGTCCTACCAAGGTCAGAGTCTGCTGCAGAATAAAGGGGGAGGAGGTTTCTATCCTGGGAGATTGTAGCCCTCAAGGCAAATACTTAGGGGTGATGTAACATTAGTGTTATTAACTGAAATTTGTGGATGGAGTTCAAGCAATGTCAGAGGGGCAAAGTGAGATGTCAAAACCATTTGATTTCTGGGCTGGAAGAAGGATGTGTAAGCCCTCATCTGGAGTCCTGACTTGTTCCCACCAGACCAACATCTCCCTCTGGCTGGTAGCTTGTTGCGATCAGAAACTGAGCAAGAGCTCAAGCACCAAATGCTGCTGTGGTGGATCAGTGTGGTGAGGTGTAGCTTAAATAAACCATCCAGAAAGAAGAACTGCTGTCACTGGCAACTCTGCCGCACTGCTCCAGGCAGATCAGGGGAGGTGTGACATTTTACCAGCTCTCTCTCCATTGATTTGAATTTAGAGGCTAGGTAAGGCACCATGCTCCTGACTAGGGTGGTCTGTTGTGAAGCTTTCCTACCTGGCCACTGGCCTCAGGTAGGTCACTTAACTCTTCTGCAAGGGACTACTTGGGTTTAAGTTTCTTGATGTTTCGATCCTTTGCCATATCGTGATGTTGTACAGTTTCAATATACTGGGGTTTTTTTTTCCTTGTTGAAATATCTAAATTTGACTGTTTCCCCTGCAATGTCATAGGATTTAGTAAACTGGAGAGGGGACAGTCCTTAGTCTAGGTATAACTATTGGTTGAGTCTGTAAGAATGTGTCCTGCAGTTTAAAAAAAAGCACAGGGCCTTTACAGACCCTGTCATCTATTTAGATCCAAGCTGTTCAGTCCTTGGCTGCTTCCTGAAATCTACACTTGCTAATATTGTAATCCAGAGCTTGTGCTGCGGGCAGTGCCATTTGGTTGAATGCAATCCTTGCACAAAAAATCATCTGTATGTAGATCTAGAATGTGAACAGTGATGGCTGTGTGAGAGGATAGCAGGTCAAGACCCCCTGAAATAGAAAACATATTGGTATTGTTAACAAAAGCTGGAGCAGTTTTCCTTGAAAATTGTTATTCATATTGTCCTTGGTGTCTTTGAATTAAACATAACCGTGAGAGTCGGTTTGCTGGAATTTGAACTGTTTCTGGAGGATTGGATATTGCATAGTCATTATCAACAGCCAGAGAAGGTAGCTTGACCTACTGAACAGACCAGCAAGGTGCACAGGCACTAAGAGCAGGGAAATCTGAGACGAGAGAACAATGGAAAAAATATGTACAAGGTAAAACTTGCGCAGCCAGCCCTTATGCAGCAAATAAAGCAAGGTCTTGCTGACCTTGGCAGCTGTACAGGGCAGCCTTTGCATAAGAATGACTTGTGCTCAATAGCTAGAGAAATTATTCAGGGACAAACATTTGTGTTTTCTGCAGTGCTGGGGATGCTGTCTTCTTCTATCTCCAGTTGCCACCAGAAACACAGATGCATTGCAGACAGGTAAGAGGGGTACCCAAACCTCCTCAAGCACTTCCAGTTCAACTTCTTATGGCCTGAAGAAGGAAATCTGATACCATTCTCCTGGTGAAGCTGAACTCTTCCAGTGCCTTCTTGAGTACATTGAGAGCTGGCAGTGGCTGGACATAAAGGCAGTGTGATGGGTGTCTGCCTTAATTAGTCCATGTGGTCTGTGCCCGCTGATTAGAGATCTTCTAGACTCAGAAGTGCTTTGCTCTTTGTGTTGGCTGTGGTGAGGCAAGCAGAGGGACCTGGACCAGCAGGCTGGTGAAATGCTGGCAGATACTGAGCCAGTAAAACTTGCTTTCCCTCATACTCATCAGCATTTCCCGTGTCCCAGTGCTTGCGTGCAGCTCTGGAGAGGCCAAGGCCAGCTCACCTGCTGCTCAGCGTGGGCTGGAGCCTATACGCAGTGGCTTCCCGCATCAGAGTGCCATCCCCCTCCAGCCGGGATGGAGGTGGGACAGATGGATGGTGGACTGGCTGCAGTCTCCGCTCCCCACTCCTGGGGCCAGGCCATCCCTTCCTACCATCGAGGCCAGGTCTGTGCCTGCACATCTCTGCTGGTGGTGTCGCTTATTAAACCTTGCTACTTAATGCCACTGTGTTCATGGCTTTTTGCTTTCTCTTCCCTCCCACTGGAGAGATCAACTGTGTAAACTGTGTTGAAGAGCAAAGCTATCTTGAGAGTTTGACAGAGCAATGTCTCTGAGGTCTCTCTATTGGGAGAGGGCCAGAGGTGGTGTTCGTTGATATTGATCATGGGAATGTAATTAATGTGGGTATAAAGTGTTAAATGTTAATTAAAATGGGAGATTAAAGGCAGTTGATAGATCAATTCCAAGGCTGGGATGAAATGCTCAGACTTCAAACAATAATCAGATTTCCAATAAAATCTCCACTGTGTGTAATTAAAGGGGTTGAAAATATTAAATCAGGTGTTAAGGAGTGATGTTTAGATGAAGTTTAAAGAACAAAGATCAAGCAAAAAGAGCTCTCATAGCCACAGGCAGAGCCCTGGCTGGGCAGAAATGGTGTGGAGCTTGGGGGATGATGTACTGAAATAATGACTAAAAACCACAGAGAGGAGAATTATGGGGAAACTGCAAAAATCCATGCTGCAGTGCTGAACATCTGCCTGGATGGAGACCAGACCATTTGGAGGTGATAGATCCCTTGTAGTCTGATAGCGCTTCTAAGACCTTGGTCCATCCATGTGTGCAGACATCTGCACCTGAGATCCTCTTGCTGGTAAGTCAGCCTTCTGGAGGAGTGAGGGCAGCATGTTAAACTGACCCCAGCAGGAAGTACTGCATATAAAAGACTTCTCAGGAGTTAAAAATACTAATTACCAACTGCCACTAAGTTTCGGGAATATCCCAGCTAGTCAATAAGAGCAAAGGGATGCAATTGAGGTTTTGTTAAGAGGTAGAATAGCAATTAAGGAGAGGGGCAAAGTTAAGCTCAGTGCTACTGCGAGTGGGATGTATGGGGTATCCTAGGGCATGTGACATTTCCGGGACATTTCTTTGAAGTTTGTGTTTTTTCCCTTGCCCTATAATCATAAGAATAAGCGTAAAAGGGTCCGGAGTAGCAACTCCCTAGTTAACTGGCCTATGAGTAATGATACCAAACAAGTTCTGCTTTAAGGGCAGTATCAGGCTTTGCTCTTCCAGTCAGCTTAATTTTCTGATGCTGCGAGCTGTGCAGGAGGCTGTAGGAAGCATCCATTCCCTGAATATGTACTTTTGCTCTCATCCCTGCAGGGATGATTCAGAATATGGGACAGACATGGTATTTACTGCAGGCACTGCACCTGTCAAGGTAACATTACCATGGGATGGAGAGTGAAAAACACCTCTCTGTTAGATAAGACGAATAAACTGGCTCATTAGCTCTGGGCATTTATTTGCTAACCTTGTCCTGTACCTGTGATGTGATTATCTGTGAAGATGTAGCTGTAAGGCTCTCCAGAGTCTTGAAAGACTCATGTTTTAAAAGGATGTTCTCATTTTGTTTTACAATCCCAGTGGCAGCCTCTGCTCTATAGTTCCTGAGGTTTCAATGCTGATTAGGTTATGGATTGTAATGTAACCCCACCCAGCTGGTCATCAGTCCCTTGAAAATGCCTTGTGATTGTGATTGTTATTGCTTAATTGCAGGCCCTGCCTTACCCTTGGATGGAGCCAGGCTCAGCTTACCTTGCTCCTCACAGAGTGGAGGGTGACGAGTGGGCAGGGAGGTGTCTTCATAGGAGCACTCCCTTGGAGCTTTTATATAAATGGCTCCAAAATTTCTACTGTGGCATAGCTGGGCAGAGGTAACCTGATCTTTGGAAAGTGCCTGTCTGCTGTAGCCTGTGGAAGAGCTTCTTTATTAACAAAGCCTGAATGCAGGTTAGTTAAAGTGTAGCCCTTGTATTCAAGGTCACTGTTAATTTTTTTTAATTGCAAGCTTTTCTCCCAAGTCTGGGGTTGCAAATGAGACTTGCTGTGTCGAGCTCATGGAAAGGGTTGAAATTGTGGCATTTCATCCCTCCATTACTCTGTGTCACCCTGACCCTGCCTTTATCTAAGGGGAAAATAAGCTCTGTAAACTGCCGTACATAGATACATGCCGTACGTATATGCACCAGATACTCCCATGGGTTAACTCTGTCCTTGCTGACTTTAAGGGTGAAGCTCCTTGCAGTCTCATTCCTTGTGGGCAGAGTTGGCTGCTTATTGCTTAAGCTCTGGTGATCCTGCTGGTACAAGTCCCTAGAAGGATGTGTCTCTGGGAAGAGACTGATGCTCAGTCTGCAGTGTATCATAAAACCAACCAGGGGGAAGGCAGGGAGATAAGAGCATGATTGTGGCCAAGGGACCCTTCATGTGAGGCATGGTGGAGATGTGGACATCCTTGCCAAAAGGTGTTGCGGGCATACGAAGGTTGCACAAGTGCTGGGGAGACTGGGCAAGTACTAAGTATGGAGCTGGTTGGGGAGTAGTGAGCAGGCAAACCACAGCAGGCTCTGGAAGTCCCCAGAGTTTAGAAATAGTGGAAGGCTGGAGAGCATTGGTGTGGGAGATCCTGTTTGTCTGCCTTGCTGTTACTCTTGGGCATCTGTGAGTGCTGCTGGCTCCTTGTCTCCAGCTGGAAGGAGGGTTGCTGCTCTGGTTTGCTGCTGCTTGGAGGGCTTGCTCTCTGCTGCCACACCTGCCTGCGGACAGGAGCAGAGGAAGGACTCGCAGACAACCTACTGCTCCGACCATTGTGTTTGAGGACTTGGGCAAGTTCAGCCTCCCATGACTGCCTGTCAAAGAGCATTTGCTTGTGCTCCCTGAGCCATTCCTGTGGTTCTGCCTCCAGGCTGGATGTAGGTTGTTCCCACCTACATCTTCAGCAGAAATAGGAGACCTGCAGCTCTGGTGTCCCAGGAGGGGTGAAAGGGTGCTTTAAACCTAGTCCACCTACTTAGCCTTCCCTTTGCCTTTCCTACAGAGAATATCAAGAAGCAGAACAGAGATGCTAGTCTTCTTAGGTGTCTTGATGCTCCATAAACTATACCTGCACCAGTTACTCCCCTGGGTTAACTCTGTCCTTGCTGACTTTAAGGTGAAGCTCCTTGCAGTCTCATTCCTCGTGGGCAGAGTGGCTGCTCCTTCACTTAAGCTCTGGTGATCCTGGCAGAGCAACGTGCGCATAGTGCCTGTGTCGAGTCCCAGTCCTGTTTTTCCTGACCTGAATGCACGGAACAGCTTGTTCTCTACTGTCTGTTAACCCTTTCAAAGACACTTCATCTTGTTCTCCTTCGTTCTGCATTAGCTGTGCTCGTCGGGGTGAGCTCCATGCTTTGGGTTTAGGGACAGAGAATCATACAATGTTTTGGCTTTAAAGGTCATCTAGTCCAACCCAGAGCCTGCGAGGCAGTTAATTGCTGTGTGTTGATGGCTCTCCCCAGCTGAAGATCTGCTCCTATGAGCTATTTAAGCCTCTGTTTCTTGTATCTCCATGCCAATCAGATTAGCTGGTGCCAGGAAACAGACCACAGCCTGCTTGCTCTTGAATGCACCCTTTTTCCTCCTTACCTGTTTATGCCGGTCAAGCCATTTCCCACTCTGCCTTGGTTCTTTTATTTAGCTTTGTTCCTTCCTTTTCATTTTTGCAGCCGTACTCTGGCCCATCTCTTCTCTTCCTGAGACTCTTGCTGAGTTTTGACATCCAGCCTTAACAACTGAGTAAATCCTGTTCCCTGTTGTACTGCTGGCTGCTCCCTTTGCAGTGCTGTGTCCCTCCCAGTGCTGCTGTGTCAGGCTTTTCTTGCTCTTGATTCCCTCCGCAGTGCTTACCCTGTTGTAAGTTGGATTCTCTTTAATGTGCAGAAGTAGAGAGATCTCCACTTCCCCAGAGCTGCTGAAGACATTCATCTTCCCAGGAAAGAAAGGGAAACAGGTTGAGGAGGGGAACGTGGCTAAGAGCTGCCCATGCAATTGGACGCGGGGGGCTGCTCCTGCCTTGGCTGTCTGTACACCCCTAGGCATTGCTCTGCTCTTCTCCTAGCTGGATGCTTCTGCTCTGTTGTTGCTGATTTTGGCAAGGGATCCACTGTTGGCAAAATAAGCTCAAAAGCCCATCAAGCTCACAGGACTAAGAGTTCCAGCCTGGCCACGTGTGCCAAAACAGGGCCATCCCCTGCCTCTTGCAAGGCCCCACCTTAATCCTTATTCTAAAAATAAAATGCAAGGACATTCCTTCCTAGTTACTCTGTTCTGCTATTCTGACCTCATTAGACTTTCCCAATAGAAAATTTCATTGAACTCCTCTACTAGTGGTGAAAACAAACAAGACCATTGGACTTCCTCTGGAAAAAATGCATCTGTATCACAGGGAATTTCAGGGAGCCAGATTTCCGCTGCTGAGTTTATGGTGTATGCATATGTTCCCTCATATGCATTTAGTAAACAAAGTTGTCTTCACACTTAGCATTTAAAACAATTTATCCTTTATATCTGAGCTGATTTCCTTCCCCGATTTGAGATAAATTGCTTCTGTAACGTTAGAAGGAATGAAGTGGTGTTAGCTGGGGTTGCAAGATCAGCTGCTTTTTTTGAGACCCCTGAGCTAAATATATTTTGAAGCTTACGTATGTGCATGTACATAGGAATGATAGCCAGGTGATGGATTGCTAAGCCACATCATAAATTCAGTTTGTCGGACACCTTGATTACCTCCTCTGCACTCTGCCTGTAATCATTCTCCTTCAAACATCCTTCTAATGTTCTTAACAGCAACCAATTAAAACAAAGACTACTTGCCATCTATCCCCTCTTCCCTCTGCCATCACACAAGCTCCTTCCTTTGGGTGGAGGGAAATAAGTGCGTTGATGGATGGTGGTTCAGAGCACCCACTCAAGGTTTGAGGCAATATATTCCATACCCCACCCCACCCCTTTTTTTTTTTTTTTTGGCCTGCTACTTTAAAAGTCAGCTTGGACAGATGCCCAACCAGGCAGGGGTGGATGCTTGTGTGTTTGTGTGTTGCTGGCTATGAGTGGCTGGGGACTGCAAGGTGGTGGCAGGAAGGATGGTGACAACAGAAGGCACTGTTCATCTGTACCTCTGCCCTGGCTAACCTTCTCAGGCTCCTGGTTTTGATTCAGCAGTTTCATGCTGAGTCAATTGCTTTCTGGAAGAAAAGCGTGCCATAGGCACGAAAAATTGGAAGTAATTCAGGTCACTAAGACTTCCACAGGGGAGAGGAGTGGCAGACTGTCAGCTTACAGATGCAGGAACGTGAGAATCAAAGATCTGAGGACTTCAGTTGGCATCCATGACTCAGACATCTCAGGGAGAATAGAAGATGTTCAGTCCCTGAAAAGTTGATTCATCCATCTGGCAGTGAGATGAAGACCAATGAATAACAGATTTTGGGGTGTGTGGAAGGTGGGAGAGGCCAACATATTAACTCTGAATGGCTTGGGAAGTGCCCAAAGGGCGACTTTGACTTCCCTTTGCCTTTTTCTGGGCTTAGCTGTCTTGGCTCCTCTCTGCGTGCATCCCCAACTCCCATGTGTCCCACAGGGGCACCAGGCAGACTGACCCTGGCCACTAGCTGAGTGGGTGGCACTTCGTACCAAACTATGCTGCCAAAACTGGCCCTTACACCTTTCAGGTGCCTCTTGGCTCATCTGCTCCCTCGCATGTACGACAGCAGTGCCTCCCCTTCACGTTGGAAGGGTGCTTATTGATGTGCAAGCTAGATTGGAGTTGTTGGCTGTGCCTTTCACCCTGTTGCAGCATGCTGGATTTGTGGGGCAGGTGTGTGTGTGTGTGTGCTTTCTGCCCCACCTCCTGCAGCCTATTTCATACTGTAATGACTGTGGGGTCTGAGACAGATCGATTCATCTAGTGCTTATACAGCCTTATCATAGTAGTTTCTTAATGCCTGGTTGCTGTTCCTGGGTTTTATCCTCTGAACATCGCTGAGGAGTAGGGACATGACGGCCCCCATTTGTAGAGGGATTAAGCAACTTGTCACTTGTGGCATCCATGGCTGCAGCAGGGTTTGAGCCGCTGTTTCCAGGATCCCAGTCTGGCACTTACAGCCAAGAGCATCTTTTCTAAGTGGTGACTACCTGCGAGACAATAATCCCTTTGGGATTTGGGACTAGGCTGCTCTGGATTTTCACTGGCATATGGAAGTGGAAAACAGGCTCTCATTTGTTGCTAAGTTTGCTTTTCCTGATTTCCTGCATAATCTAACTTCTTTCTTTTAATCCCAAAGGAAATTATCCTAAATACATTGGATGCTTTTGTTACCAGCCTTTCAGTCTCCTTCTGTCATCATGTATTTGATTTGCAACCTGAGGATGCCTTTAGAGGTCTGAGTTGAGGAGTAAGTCAAGGCTTCCCTTTTCCCTGAGCCCTGAGTTGTTTCACAAATGTTTCTTGAGTACCTTTGTGTGCGGTATGCCCTTCTGTGTAGCCCATAAATGAGTGGTGTTTTTGTTATTGTGCATGAGTCCTCATTTTTAACACATCGTGTAATTCAGATGGACTTGAATGTAGTAGCATAAAGACTTTGGAGGCCTGCCCTGTCCGAAGGGGAAAATTACTGTCTGGCTGAGAGCGGTGGCTTTGTGATGACTGCATTGTGTTCTGTGTTTGTACCAAACTGATTTGCTGCCAAGTTTTACTTACGGCTTATCCAAGTGCTCAGTGCAAAGAATGTTAAAAGAAAAACTATTTTTGTTTTCTGTGAATTCTTCTAGCTGAGAAAGAATTCAAACCACTGTCGAAATGCTGTCTCCTCTTTCTGCAGGCCTGTGTTCACCAGGTAGGACAGCTAACACGTGAGTCTGTGAAACTATAGTGTGCGTGCATGAGCACATAGATGCTTTGAGGAGATGCAGTTTGGGACCCAAATGGAAAATGCTGTCCTGTTAGATAAAAATCTGTCTCCTTGAGCAGGAGGCTCTGTGATTGAGAAGTCTAGAGTGGGAATTTTCCAGGTACAAGTATGTGCACATGGGCAGAGGCACCTATGAAGCACCAGACCTGGGCAGGTCTCCTCTGTGTATGCAGCAAGTCTGATACCTCCCAGAAACCCCAGGCCTCCTGTGCAGCACTGTGAATGGCTGAGCTGGGCTCCCATTGTCAGTATTTCTCCTGCTCAGTGGACTGTATTGCCTGGCTTGAGGGCTAGTGGAGCTTAGGAGATGCCCATAGGTCATTGCTGCCAGCAGAATCCCATGAAGGGCACTTGGGTAAAGGCATTCCCTCTCCTTAGCTGTCCCCTCCAGCCTGCCCAAACACATGTGGACATTTATCTGATTGGCCAAGGACCTTGGGGGTTTCTTGAACGCTGAGTAGGATAATCAGATAGATTGTGGGATACATCTGCTTGATCCTATTTCTTACGATTACGTGGTGGGGAACAAGCCTTAATGAGCCTTGGCCTTTCCTGTCTCCTCTGTAAATTTGTTTGACTCAATTGAGCTCTCTTTGTGTGAGACAGCTCTCTTTGTGCTTGGAGAGGGAAGCATCCACCTCTGAAGCTGGCTGTGCTTTGAGACTGGGTTTGGATTAGCTGACCTCTAGAGATCCCTGCCAACTTTTTTTTTTTTTTTTTTTTCTCTTTTGTATTTGCAGCTGGTTTAATTGTGGTCCTAACCCCTCCCAAGCGGTGCTGGCACTGGAAGGGATTTTAGCACTGCTTCACAGCAGCACAGCAGCTGCTCCTGCACCGCAGAGGAAATGCTTCTTTCAGTTTAGCCACCCTGTTCCAGCATGGCTCCCTGGCCCTTGGCACTGGGACGCTGCCTCCCATAGGAGGCTGAAAGGGATTTGCCAGGTGGGTCCCAATAGAAGGGAGCATCTTTCTCCATGTATCCATGGCTGGAGAGCAATGGGCACTTGCTGGAGCCTGGCTTAAGCAAAACTCCCACTTGACTGCCTGATGGGCAGAGCATCTCCCAGGAACGCCCATACCCCACAAGGGTAGGATCTCAGTGGGTCACTGTCGCTCCTAGCAGAGAGCTGGAGCAGGAAAGGGGTCTTGTCCTCTGACTGGACCCAAATAAGCTGATGGCAGGAAATCAAAAGCCCAAAAGAACAAAAATGTGTGTGTGACGTTACTCTAACAACAAATTTGTTCATCGAAACAGAGGGAAGTTCCCTTTGAAGCACTGCACCACATGCTGCCCTGGAACACCCTATGGAAAGGTATTTGTTCTACTGAGGCACGTGTGTGGGTCCAGCACAGCAGCTTCTGAGACTGTTTTCAAAGACAAACAAACAAACAAAAAAGGTCCTTAAATTGCAATGTTTTTGTAATGCATTTTTGGCTTAGAAATCCCTAGCAGACAGTGGCAAATAGCTCCTAGCCATTTGTCTGTGGAAGCGTTTTGGAGAAGAGCTAATCCTGCAGGAGCAAAGGGGAGAGGAGTCCTTTGAACTTTGATGGACAAGAGGTGGTGGAGGTTGATGAAGAAGGAAAAGAGATTGTGAAGATTTCGGGTGGCTGAGGATATAGGAGCACTGTAGTCCACAATGAAGAATGGTAGATTTCAGAAACCAAAGGGATTTTTTTCAAATATTTCCTTAAACTTGGCATTTATTTTTCCTGTGATTTTTTGCCGCAAGGTGTAAATGTGGAGAATTGCATGTACACAAGGGAGGATAAAGTTCCCCAGTTTATTTGTGCTTTTTTTTCCTCTGCCATGAAGGGCTTCCTTCCCCACAGTGCTTTATTATCTCTTTTTTATATTTTTTTTTTCTTTTGCCTCCCCTAGTTCCTCAGCTGTCACTTCTCCAGGTAAGAGAGGTGCCTAGGTCATGCCAAGGCAGCTATGAGCAGTGGGGAGCGCCCAGAGGCGAGTGATGGATGATCCGTTTTCCCAAGGACAGCAGCGCTACTGTCCCTGCAGAGCACCACAGCCATCTTCTGGTGTGCCATAAATCCAGGAGATTTAGCAAGGCTGGCGAGCTTCCTAAGGGGTGGGACGCAGTGTGTGCAGCCTTTCTCTGCTGAGAAGCAGGAGGATTTTTCTTGTGCTGCTCTTTCCATAGAGGTCACGACCAGTAACCCACACTCTGCAAAGCTTCTCTAAGCCAGTGGCATGAGCGAGTGTGGGAAAAGGACAAGCATTAGTGGCTTCTTCAGCACCAAGATGTGTGGTATTTGCATGCCTAAACATCCACCTTGTGCACACAGCCGCTTCTATAGTGGGTTTGTGTCTGGCTAACGAAGCTTTTTCATTGCAGCAGCATTGGAGGGCTGTTTTATATGCGTGTGTGGCATCTGGGTTCTACTGTCCTCTTCTGAACAGAAGGCACTTGGGGCTGAGCTGATTCTTTGGCACACGGTGTGATCCCTGGTGATTCACAACCCCAAACATCTGCGATTAGACCTTGAACAGAAACTTTTCATGCATGGCCATGGTAGAGGAAACCTGCTCCTCTTCTGAGTACCTGGTAGAAGAACAAAAGGAGGTTTATTTTCTTCTAGCTGTAAAGGTCTACCTGAAATTAAGTAAACTGTTCCCTGAGGGAGAAAGTGTCCAGGTACAGAATGTTCACAAAGGAAATATTCAAAGTGTCTACTGTGTCCCCAAAGCGTTTGCTTTAAAGTATGAGTAAAAATACCTCTTGCAGTTGGCAGAAAATAAATTGACCTTCTTCAGGCTTGATACTGCAGCCCACTAATTGCACAGGCGATGAGAAGCTATGGAGAAGCTGCCATTTGCAGAGATGGCTCCTGTCCCAAGCGCACAGCCTGTATGAGTGCGGGAGGTGGGAGCCAGTCCCGCTGCGTGCAAACTGTTGGTGTTGCAACAGCAGAGGAATTGGAGTCTAAAGGAATCTGAGCACTGCTGCTTTTATGTCATACAGAGTAAGAGTCTTGCTGATCGGGACTCAGCAATGGAGGATCCACGCCTTGACCTTATGGGTGTTATTTATGTGTTTTCTTTTGCTGTTGTACAGCACTTTTGAACCAGTCCCAAGCAAAGCAGAGCTGTCCTGTGATCCAACCGTGGCAGCACCGAACTTGCCATGGGCTTTTCTGAGGCCCAAAATGAGCTGCTTTAATGTCAGCCAACTGAACTAATGTCATCATGTTCCTGGCTCGGTGGCTCCTAGATAATTTTTTTTTTCCTCCTCACTGATTCTGAAAGCTCCCTACAAATGTGAGTTATCTTCTCTCATGCTTCGCTGCCGATAAATGTACCAGTATAGCGCTCCCCAGTAAAACCTTGCCCTTGACTACACCTTTTTGGTTCCTTTGAAGAGCACGGATGTAGCTTCATGTGTTCTTTGTTACTGCTGTGAAAGTGGAGGAGAAAGAAAGGACTGGGGAAGATACTCAGACTTGGTTTTCCATGGGAAGGTGAAAATGCTGTTGAATGGATGGTGTTCTCCTGAAGACTTCTGTGTCTCTTTCAGAACAGTGTGTTCAAATTCAATGTGTTGTTTCCATTGTTTCTGTTTCTCTTTGCCATGCAGTGTTTCCAGGAACGCAACATTGATTTAGAAGATAGTGTGATAATGGAAACATCTCACTGCTGTTTGAGTGAGGAGTTCCCCATTCTGGCTTGTCAAGGAGTGGATGGTTGGTGCACCAAGATCTTCCATACCTGTTAAGGTGCTTTGAAAAGCAGAGGCTACAGAATTGTCTCAGAAGTTCAAGGACTTACGAGTGTCATTTGTGCTGCCAGCTGAATTCAGTGCTTTGAGGGAAGGCCATTAAAAAAAAAGTCTTTTTTGACTCTGACAATATCTGGACTCTCAAAGAACATTAATAGTTCAGGGAGTGGAATTGGTGAAAGATTTGAAGTCTGGATTTTGTAAGTTTAAGAGCACAGTTTCTCTGTTGCTGTGCCTCCAGGATGTCCATCTATCCAGGCTGTCTGGGGACTGAGCTTTCATTAACCATAACTTGCAAAACTGTGTAAAGCATGCTGCAGCCTGGCACTATAGGGCTGAGCTTGGACTTGGGAGAGTGGGTCCTTCGTTCCTCTGTTATCGCTGGTGGCCTGTGTTGAGGAGGTGAACATAAATAGCATTGCATATGCTAAAGAAAGGGTGTGCCTGGAACCTGGGTTTGGGAAAGCTCCAGTGTCTCCTCACTTTATGCACTGTCCCTGTTATACTTCAGGCTAAGGGGAATAGCTGCTGTTCTTGCTCCCCAGGGCTGTCAGTTAGGGCAGCTGCACTTTTGCTTCTTATCTGAGCAATTGTGACCCGGAAATTCTTGAGGAACAATAAATAAGGAACCCACCTTGCCACTTCTACCGAGTCATTTTTTTGTTCTCAAAAAGAAAAAAAAAAAAGCCAAAACAAACCAACCCCCACTCCCCTTTTAAATAGCATCATTTACACTTGGGAGCTGCTTGAATCCACCCTGTCACATAAATTACCATCTCTGAACTTGACTGTCAGGAAGCGTCCTCATGAGTTGACATCCATGAGGAATGTCAGTGGAAGGGGATCAGTTTCGTGGAAAGCAGGAGGAATTCAAGCATCAAGCAAATACTCTTGTCCTCATGTTACCTCAAGCAGTGAGGGTATCTCAGTCCTGCCAGAGGCGAGCCCCAGCGTGACCTTTGCTCCTCAGACTGCCCTTGTTCCCCTTCACTTCAGTAGCTGCAAGGCTCAGTCTGACATCTGGAGCAAGCCCCCTCCTTCTGCATCTCAGGCAATTAAAGCCTAGCCCAGCAAGTGGCCCTGGAGCAGGGGCTTCAGGGATGTTATAGTTTCCTTACAAGGATAAAGGCCACAGGTTTTTCTCTCTGCTTCGCTGCTTTCTCCAGCTTTGCTGCTGCTGCTGTTGAAACGACATTGGCCCATCTGGTGGTGGGGGAGATGATCTCTGCCAGACAGATCTGGCTTGCTGGGAAGGGTTCAAAAGGCAGCACCTACCCTTTGTTGTATTTCCTGCACGCTAACAAAGCCCATGTTTTCTGGAGCTACTTTTTATCCTTGTTGTATGTTGGTTTTGGCATGGATGCTTTTATTCCATTTCAAATAAGCGGGAGAACAAAGTGAATAAAATGGCAGCCCCCCAGCTGCCCCCCAAAAAAAGGGCAGTACAAGGGCATTGTAAGGATGCAGCTTGGTGAGAATGCAGTTGTTTGCTGCCAGGAGTTGAATCGTGAAGTGAAACTTTATGGTTCCTATGCAGTGTGTGTTATCCTTGGGTGGCATGCGCGGGAGCCTCGCTGCAGCCATGTACAGCACTGGGAGTGATGTCAGCCCTGCATGCACGCGTTTTCAGCTTTCCCTGTGGCCGCATGGAGAGGGAATTTTCAGCAGTCCAAACACTGATGGAACTGTATTTGTTGACTTGTCGAAAAGCCTCACTCATGCTCTACTGGGCTGTGATCACGTAATCCAAAACACGAGGACTGCTGTCTGCACTTGCTGGCCTCCCAGCCCTGATCAACCTGTGAAGCAGATTCATTTATTTAGGCCCTGATTTAGCAAAGCACTTAAGTATGTACTTCAGTTTTTCTTCTTTCCAATAAGGTTGTTGGCGTGCTCAAAAGTGAGGCCTGTGCTTAAGCGCTCTTCTGAGTGCCCAGCAGACAAGTGACAGGGCAGTGTGTGCTGCTACAGGCTGCACAACTGAGGCCCTGGTATTAAAAAATGATTCATTTATTTGGCTTCCCCCAGTAGAGGAGCTTAGGGTCTGAGATGATATTCTGTCCTCCTGCAGGAAGGTGGTTCTGTATCACAGAATATGCCTCGTGTCTCGCTCTTGTCTGTTGAACAGGAGTGTTCCCTTCTGCAGGGTGTGGGGCCAGGGGGTCTCAGTTTCCATCAGCAGTACACTGGCAAGTATTTCTTCAGAGTTTTCTTCCCCCACTCCCCAAGTGCTGTAAAAAGAAAAATGTCAATCATATTACATGTATCTGAGTGTCTTGATATTTGTAATTCAACGTTTTGTAGGATTCGTTTGACTTGCCTTCCATTAACGTGATTCCCTTCCTCTTGAGGAGTGATCAGCTTAGTGCAGGCATGGGCCCCTGTGCTCCTGAGCAACGTGGGTGAGAGAGAATGTCTGGTTCTTAAGTTCTTTGAGATTTCTCAAGGTAGAAGGTCTGGGAAGCACCAGATGTTACTACATTGTTTCTACATCTCTGTGTAACTGTGTTATGTTCAGACCCACCATGTCCAGGCCCTGGCACTAACAGACCCTTGCTTCCGTGGGAGTCTGAGGTTGTGGAACAGGCACTTAATTCACAAGATGGTTGTAGTTCAGTCTGCTCAAAGCAGCTTCTGAGAGAGCATTCTTTCTAATCCCCACCCATATCTGACCTGTTCTAGCTCGTTTTCAAGAGCTGCACCCAGCTAGTCCCTAGCTTCCTGCAGAAGGTTTCTGCACATCTTTTCCTGCGTGCTGAGCTCATTTGGACAGGGAGCCCACGCATCACTGAATGGGATTCCTGTATAAATTTGCCCTGTTTGCAAAATCGGAATTGATTTAGAGCATCTCTCTTCTTTATGAAACTCAGAAGACATGAGCATGGCTAGATGTGGGCTCTTTTTTTCCCTTCCCTTTGAAGTTTAAAACATGTTTAGCAAATCTGATGCTTGTAGTCTCGGTTCCCTACCTGATGTGCAGAAACGCAAAGGTCCTTCCAGAAGCATGGATCAGACTAACCTTTGTGCTGATACCTGCAATCCAGCTTGCACTATCTGGACAGTTTTTGTTATGAACTTGGGTCTAATTAGCCTAGAAAATACTTGCAATGTAGGTTTAACAAATGTTGGGTTTTTAATGTGAAATAATTTGATCTGTGAATCAGGCAGCCTCTGTGCCCCACCCCCTGCTGCTGCTGACAGCCTCTTCCCACTCTCTCCTTCCTCGGTAGCATTGTTTGGCTGTTCCAGCTCCTTTAGGTTTCAGTTACTGATCAGTGTAATTGCAGTAACACACCAATAATAAAAGAGGAATTTAAGCTTCCTTTTCTTGTAGTTGAAGGCTCTTCTGCGAAAGCTTGAAGTCTTAATAGCCGTCACACGAGCAACATCCTGCGCCTGTCAAGTGTTTGCAAAACTGGGTGGCTGTACTTTAGGAAGATAAAGGGCTGGATTTTGGGAACTTGGAAACAGCCCAGCGCTATCAGGCGGCATTGCTACAGCTAATATTAGAATGGGAAACTCTAGGGACAGCTTAACATTTTAGTGGATGCCAAGGAGGCCTTGAATAGGAATGCATTGAAAGTTGCTCGTTGTATAACATGAGTTGCTGGAGTAGGAGTAATTCGAGTTGCCTTTAGTCTGGTGGAAAACTACAGCTGTGAGCAATGAGTTAATTTTTTCCGTGTGTGTGGCTTAGGTTTCCCTGTCGCATTTGCTTTTAGTTTTGTAGGCTCTGAAGCCATAGAGGAGCGACTGTGAACCATGTCTTCATGTGCCATCCCAGGCTGCTGCTGGAACAGCTCTGCAGCTAAGGATGGGTTAAATAAAACACCTTAAAAATGCGAAGTGGTTATGCGGCCCGAGCTGTAGCTGCTCCTTCTGCTTTGTATACAAGAAGGCCACCGGCTGCTCTTCCTGCCTGAACGTTTCCTACAGAAAAGGGATGGGGGGGCGGGGGGCAGTTAATGGAAAAAAAAAATTTTTTTTTCCGAGAAAGACAAAAGACTAAAGAGCAAAATATCGTTCCCTCGTCAGGGAGGGCTCTTGGGTGACGGCAGCCCGCCCTGCGCTGCTAGCCCTGCCGGACGCCTTGCCGGGGCGGCCGGGGCGTCGCCGCGCCGAGGCTGGGCGGAGGCTGGGCTCGGCCCGTCTCCGCCCGGGCACTGTCGGGCGCCGCGCGGGTCCTGGCGCCTCGAGCAGGCCGGGCCGGGGGGCTGAGGCGCTTTTCCGTGCGGCGGGCACAAAACCCGGCGTCTACCAGCCTGGGTGGCTATGAAACGGTCTCTTTTATTGGTCGGCTGCCCGGGCCTGCTGCTGCAACGGTGAACGCCATTGGTCGCTCTCTCTTCCCATGCGCAGCTTGGTGCGGGAAATGCCCCCGGTACCGACAATGGCTGCCTGGGCCGCGCCGCACCGGCGGGGGCCGCGCAGCCCCGCGCCCGCCTGAGCGAGGCCGCCGTCGGCTCGTGGCTGATTCTATTTCTCTTTTTCCTGCAGGTTGCTGAAAAGTGCCTTTCCTGAAGCCACCGCTGCTCGGATTTCTGTCTAGGGTTGCCTCGCTCTGCCCCTCGCCCCCTTCTCTTTTTAATTCGGCGTTGCTTGCGGTTCGTGCCCTGACGGCAGCTCCTCCAGCCTTGCCCCCCCCCCCCTTTTTTTTTTTTGCTCCCTATTTACACGCAGTTTGCTCAGCCATTTTATTTTTTTTTCTTCCTCCGAGTATGTAGCAAATATTTAAAAGAAAGAAAAGAAAGAGGAAAAAAAAAATTCAGACGTCCTTTTGCTCGTTTTGATGCTCGCGAACCGTAATTTTTAGAAGCAAGAAATAGAAGGAAAAAAAAACCCCGAAGTTTTCTCCCCAAGGACCGAGACCATTCCACAAACTGAAGTGCTGCCAGCAGCATATGCTTTTTGCAAGAATAATTGAAACCATTAACTGGAGAGCACAGAATTCTTTTGAAAGTCTGCCAGTTATTTGCGAGTAACTTCGGCAGTGGCACAAAATATAACACTTATATTTTAACTTCTACAATTGCACTTTTAGGAGCTGGCCTCTAATTTGATTTTCAGTTGTTCTGATAAGATTTCTATTTTATGATTGGCTATATGTTTAATTCTTGTTTAAACAAACACGATTTGACTTAAATAAAAACCTAAGTGCTGATGAATAGGAGTTCTACCAAAGCAACAAGTTAGTTATTTCTTCACGTTTCACTTGAATTCACTTTTTTACCCTTTTTTTAAAAAAAAAAAGAAGAAAAACTAAGATCAGCAGTAAATATTGCCCTGAAGAGGGGTGCGATTGCTTGCATTTTAATTTTTGTTTTTTAATATGGCTGTAAACGTTTCCCTGGTTCGTGATACAAAATGGCTGACGTTAGAAGTGTGTCGAGAGTTTCAGAGAGGTACTTGTTCTCGGTCTGATGCAGAGTGCAAGTTCGCCCATCCATCACGGAGTTGCCATGTGGAAAATGGTCGAGTTATTGCCTGCTTTGACTCCCTAAAGGTGAGGACTGTAACGCGTGCTTTACCTAAGCTCTCTTGATTTTCTTTCTTTTCCGAATGGCTCGGCGTGCCGGGGTGTGGGATGTGCAGAACAACTGTTTATTGCTCTGCTTCTGCAGGGAGGACGCTGTCAGTGCAGGGTGTCGCTGCTGAAATCTAGGCTGAGGCTGACATCAGGTGCCATCGCCTGGAGTGCCAGGCGTCGCAGGGGGAGAGAGGATTTTACCTAGAGCGTTTTCCGATGGTAGCTCGGGTCTAATGTAGCTGTCCTCGAAATGGAGAATGCACGTTGTGGGCAGTGTATGAAACTGAAATGAGAAGAGTAGAGAATTGAAACCCGGTACTTTAATTTGTGTCCAGAGCACATCGGCTGCACATTCGGCACAGGGATCTGAAATGTGCTTTTAATGAGCAGAAATGAAGGCAGCATTTTAAGATAATGAATCGGCTTTCTGTGTATTTCCTGGAGACAGAGCTACAGATGCACTCTAATGCTGTGCTGCAGATGAGGAATAGCCAAAATATTTGGAGAGCAACGCTCCCAGAAAAAACAGCGCTGGGAAAATGCTTCTGCAAGGGATGTGCAAACACGATGGCTCTGCTAGGCCTGTCCGAGTCACAGCTGAGCCTTTTTGTCAGTGTTCATCTTTACAGAGATGATTTTCCAGTCAGTATATGGCTGTTGGAGCTCTGGGGGTGACTTTCAAAATTTACCAAATGCAGGGGGTCTGAGTACAGATGGGGGGCTCCCAGGAGGGGAAGTGGGCATCACTGTTCAGGGTGCTTCACTGTGGTTCTCAGGAAAGGAACATCCACGTCTTTTTTTTCTTTTTCCCAAAAGTGTTGCTCCTCAAAGGTGTTTTAAATGGGATGGTAAAAACCCTGAGATGCTTTTGAGAACTCTTGATGTGTTTAATGTTTTGATAAGAGTAATTAACCTGTTTGAGCTTCTAGAAGAAATTTGGTAAATTTTACAAGCTTCAAAGTTTTCCCTGGAACTTGAACTGTTGCTTGAAAAGATTTGAGTTTACTTTTATGAACATAATGAGTAACAGAACTGGTGGAATTATGTATGCACAGGTTCAGACTGGGGCTGGATCTGGTCTAACATGGATTTATCCATTTTATTACTGTTTGTGGCTTCTTCATATTTTCACTTCTGTTTCCTTTTACCAAGAAGTTCAAGCTTCCTATTTGCATTCAGTTTTTCTCTTTTTAATCTCATTATATGCAATGACTCTTAGTTACATAGTGGCTTTCAAGCGTTCGTTTATATTGCTGGTTTGCTGACTGGGAGTGACAGAAATATTTTTTATCAGAGGGGAAAAAAAAAGTCATGTTCTCTATGCCCTTGAAACTTCTGAATTATAGCCAGTGGCAGCGCAGACACTTTGAAGAGATTTTTATATGGTTATAGCATTTATTTGTGAACTGAAAAGACTCCTATCATGCTGTGTGGGGTAGTACCATGCCCCTTGCAGAACTTCCATGATGTTTTCAGTGTCCTGGGGAGCTGTCCCAAGTGCAGCCACCTAGTTTGGCTCATCTCTGAGTGGTGCTGTAGTCCAGTGTCACCTGGTGGGTGACACTTCTCCATGTGTGCCGTTTGCTGTGCAGTGTCTGCAGCATGCCCAGGCTCTCTGTGCTGGCCCTTCTCTGCACAGCTGGGGCCGTGCAGGACAAGGTCTATGGGCAGCTGGGGTTAAAATCCCACCCGCTGTAATGAGAAAGCTCTTCTGCTGTTTCAGCAGTGGGGAATGGGATGGGGGAACACCATGTTGAGAACGCAAAATAAATCCCAAAGAAGTAGGGTATGATCTTCTACAGCTCAGCGTGTTTCCCCTGTAACTGGCTGTTAAATAATGTTCTTGTTGCAATTTCCTCTTGACACGGTAGCAGGTGCCCAGGATGTGCTAGTTAAGTGGCCTGAATTTTCGGGGGAACAGATTTTCCAGGCTGAGGAAAGCCTCATGGAGGGCTGACAGCTCTGCCTTTGGGAAGTACACCAGGAGGAGAGGTCAGGGCTGTTTCTGCACCTCACTTCTCAGATAGGCATTGTTCCAGGGCTCACTTCTTTTCTCCAGACCCATGGATCTGGTAGCTCTTGCTGGGCAGAGCCCTTGTTCTGTTGTGCCATGGAGAGGCGGAGTCCCCAGCGCTGCAGCCTGTGTGTGTGTGTACTCCATGAATTTCTCAGTGGAGATAACTGTCCTGGTGACTAAACTCTCAAACAGTGGTCTTCCTGTTCTTGGGCAGGAGCTGGGCTTGCAAAGCTGTTTGCAGTGGTGTGGAGGGGCTCATGGTCATAATGGTGGCCTCCCTTACTGGGGACGAGAGAGATGTTACGTTCTCAGACCTGTTAAGAGGAGGCTTTTCATGCCTGTCCTGTGGATGTCTTTGTGTGCTCAGTGGCTGTTTCCCTCCAACAGCTGTTGAACACTGACCCTCTCTCCTCTGGAGGGTTCGATAGCTGCTTAGTGCTCTTTTCATCTTTTCATGCCCTGCATTAGCAGAACATCTGTGTTGCTTTATTGGAGACAGGATATAGGATGCTTGCGGCTAATAAGTTTTCCCCTTGTCTTGCAGTCGCCCAGGGCTTTGTTCAGAGGTTGCTTATCTGCATCCATTGTGTAGTGCTGTTGCTTGGTTTTTTTCTCACAGGCCTCTTAAGCCTGAACAATACCTTCATACAGGAACTTCTGATAACCCAGCAAACAATGGTTTCACCTCGCTGGTCAGGTCACACACAGCATCTGTACGCTTACTGCATCTCACTTTTTTTTTTCTCCTCAATCCCATGTAGCAGTTCTGTCTCTGGCAGTGGCAAGAGCAGGTTGCTTCCAGAAGCAGTCAGGCTGCCTCAGTGTGCGTTGGTTCATGGGTGAACCATGTGCTACCTCTGAGCTTGTGGAGAACACACAGGACTCCTGCAGGTAGTGGGGCGGCTTCACTGATGCTGGGGTGGGGCTCAGCAGAGCATGCTCTGCAGGAGCATTGTGTGTTTGTGCAATGCTTTGGTCATGAAATAGCGGGTTTTGATTAGGTTGGAAGTGCAGGGTCTTGCTGTCCTGAGCTGTGGTTCTTCAAAGGGGGAGTTTGCACATTTGTAGGCAGCAGAAGGAAACTTTCTCAAGCAGATTGATATGAAACTTAAAAATAGTTTCTTGCGAGAAGCTGTTCACAGATTTGAATCAGATGCCAAGAGAGCTCTCACTCTCTTCTCGCGCCTCCCCCCTCGTTATTCTAGAAGAACAGTCTTTTCTGAATTAATGTGTGTGAATGGAAGGGCAAGCTGCACTGCTTGGTGGAGGGCAGTTCAGAGGCACAAGAGCCCAGCCACTGCTGGGCCACCCCCTTTCCAGAAGTGACCATAAGGGCTGCTGGGCAGTGGTCAGTGCTCTGCAGGACCTCCTGGGCAGGTCCTGTGGCATCTCTGAGATATTCCTAACAAAGTAGAGAAGCGTCCTGTCATTGCTGTAAGCCCAGATGGCCTTTGGGTTCATTCACTGCCTTCTTTACTGGGCCTGGTGTGCACAGTCCCATGCTTAGCTGGTGCTTTTTGCAAGGGTAAGGATGCAGTTTGCTGGCTCGTGGCAATTCATACAAAGGCTTGTCCTGGCGCTGTGGTGGGCTGTCTGCAAGTGTTCATTAAGTCATTAACCTTCCTATTCAGACTGGATCAGGTGGGTGCGTTATGAGCCTGTCTGATTCTTAATTCCCTGGCCAGCAAATTATTAGTTGTGTTCTTCTATTTCTAAAGATGTCAGGAAGGAAAAAAAGCATCTTCTTTGGTCACTCACTAGAAACACTAATGGAGCAGTAAGCTGAGAGATGGGGCCTTAGGAGACAGGGACATACATAAATATATGTAGGTAATGCACACCAGGTGTTCACAGAGTCTTTGATCTACTCACACTTTGGGTATCTGCGCTATGGACTTAGATTTTAAAAGAAAATGTTTTACAAGCCCAGCTTTGTGAGTTGTGGGTTGTTTTTTTGGGTTTTTTTTTTAAATTTGCTTTATAGATAGAGATGTTTCTGTATGCAAATCAAAGTTTTGAGAAGCATTTTGAAAGACAAGAAATAGCATGGTGAAAATTTCAGGGGTATGAATTTTGACGCTGCACGGTCTAATTTAAAAAAAAAATCATTAAGCTCTTGCGTGTTTCAAAGCAGTTCTTTTCTAGATATAAAAAGGCAAGTTGTCTGGGAACAGGCATAAAATCAGGAGTTTAAAAGTTAAGTTTTGTCAAAATTGTCAGTTTTCTAAAACAAGTGTTATTATCTGGTAATAGTATTCAAAGTTGCACGGCAATCTAAAAAGTTCACTGTGCTTGGGCAATAAACGTACCAGATGATCTTGAAGCTTGTGTACCTGAGGCTGTTCCTCATAGTTTTCATGCTAATTTGTACGTGGCTTGTGCTGACTTCATGAGAATTATTTGAGACATTTACTGGTTTGCAGTCAAATATTTTTCTTTTTTTTTTTTTTAATTTAAACAAACTCCAAACTAAGAAACAACTGAAAACACCCACTAAACTTAGCATATGGCTATGTTTTACAGAGGAAGAAGAAAGCAAACAAAGCCATAGAGATATTTTTGGAGATACTCTGACTGCATGTCTCAGCTTACTGTAATGCAGATGCAAATAAACCAAAGGAACAGTTGAGCCAAATCACCTTTGTGAGAAACCTTCACTTTTCCATTACCTTTAAGGTACTTACCTGTGTGGCACCAGCATTTGGTGATGAGAAGTAGATTTGCAGCAGCTTTTTGCCTTGTCTGGATGGTCGTGTGTCTTATGGCACATCGTAAGTGCTTTTTATAGGTATTGAATCAAACATCTGAAAGTGGAGGAAATGTATTTAGACTCAAGTTGATTTATAAGAGCTGGTGCTATTGTATTTTTCTTGAAGTAGAGAGATGCTTCAAGGACAATAGGAGAGCTCATGGGGAAAAAAAATATTTAGGCCTGATCCTTTCTTGTCTGTGGGTTACAACAAGGTCTATGTTTTCAAAGCTTAATTGAATTGACACGTGCTGTTTATCGGCTCTGCTGTGTCTCAAGAAGTTCTTTGGCACATGGACAGTGCTGTGGAGAACACAGCTGGTGGTGCCTGTGGCTGAGCATCTCCATGGTCTGCCTGGCTGGCTGGACTGCAGATGCTTTCTGCTGGGTTCAGGCTGGTTACTTGGATGGTGTGTGACCTCCCTAGGCATGTTCAGCTTTCCAGAGAAAGATACATACTTTGTTGCTTTAATCTGCCTAACGGATCTTTCTGTGGGACAGAGGTCTGTGCAGAACATGTTTGATCTATTTAGCATTATCCATAGGTGTCTCTGATGTTCCAGCAGCCTCACTTCATTTATCTGTGACTTTTTGACAGCTGAATCATGAGGGATGAGCATTGATGAATCTTGCTCTGGTGGTTTAAAAGGTTACTGCCCTTGCTTCTCTGTTGCATGTTCCTGCAGCAGAGCTAGCAGGAGGACAGAACACCTTAGATGCTGAATACAAAGTCCAGCGTCTGAGCTGAAGTCCCCTTGCTCCTGGCTTTATGTGGAGGTGCTGGTTGATGAACATGTGTAACTGGAAACAGGCTGGTTATCTGGTGACTCTGCTGCAGGGACAGAATAGACAGCAAGGGGCAGGAAGGTCTTAGTCATTGCCAGCTACTTGCAAAGATGTAAGGTGGAGTCCTTGGCAGGAATTCCTTGTCTGTGCTTTAAAGCAAGCAGGTGATTTTTGAGGTGTGCTATGGAGAGAAATAAGAGGTTGGCACTGTCCTTACCTCTACTGGGTCTTTCTGCAGCTGAGCAGCCTCAGAGGAAACACTTTATCTCAGCCTTTACATTTCCAGGAATGTGTGCTTTGTAAAACCTGGTGTTGTCCAGGGGTAACATAGCAAGAAAGGTGGGATGTCCGTAGGTTTCCTGGTGCATAGTTTAGTTCTGGTGCTACTCTGGAGGGGTGCTCTCTTCTCAGCTCATTGCTGGAAGAGTGGAGGAAGTCCTGGGAGTACTGTGTAGCTCTGATGGAAGCAGTGAGAAGTGAGACCTATCCCAGCATAGAGGGATTCTTCAGTTTTCCCAGAGATATGAGGTGGAGGGGCCACGCTTCTAACTGCCAAGCAGTCAGTACAGAGATTGCTGCCATCAGTACTGAGGTGGATGTTAAGAGCCTCTGAGGAAGCTTTCAGGGAGTTACCTGAAAGGAAGTGCTCTCCAAAGCTATCAGTGCAACACTTGTAGTAGTAGCAGTAGTTTAATACTTGGAGTTCACATTTTCTTAATTGATTGGGGTTGGACAACTTCCTCCTGAAATTGTTGGTTCCTCATATGCCAGATTTGCCTGCTTAACAGACCTCAGACTCGTACTCATGTGAAAGATGGCTATTAGACGACTTTGGGTATTTGCTTTGCAGTGGGTGCTTGGCAAATCTAAGCGTCTGTGTTGCTTTCCCCATCTAAAGCTGTAGGACTGTTGTACTGCCTTAGTCAACGTGAACACATTCAGTAATATGTGCTAATATCAGTAACAGTGAAAGTCGCTTCAGAACACTTTTCTTTCTGTTTGATGTGTTTTCCTGTGGAAAGTAATATGTCTTTTCCCACCATCCTCTCCTACCTCCTGTGGATCTCTTGCATGGTCCTACATCTGACTCCTTTGATGTCACAAGTCTGCATGACTCTTCTGCTGCCAGTTGCTGAAGCCAGGCCTAGGAGTGAGACTCTCCCACACAGTCTCCTCACCCTTGGGGTGGCTTTGGCCTCAGGAGTATCAAAGCATTGGTGGGGAGGACCCTTGGTGGGTCTTTAGTGCCCATCTTGTGCTGCAAGGTGAAGTCATTGGGCCTCTTCTGCCCTCCCATGGATACCTGTAAGGGGAGTGTCTTGGAAGCCCTCCCGGAGTGCCTGAGGGGTGGGCAGCCCCTGCTGGGGTGAGGCCAGGGTGTGAGACTCAGGGAGATTCTGAATAGATCTCCTGTTTGTGGCCTTGCACAGTCACAAGGGTAACACCAGGTCTGGCCCTGTGTTTGTAGAAATATCCTCTAAAGGTCTTTTGTTTCTGAGCAAGGAGAACAGCGTCTGTTCTGACCCACGTATCTCCTGAGGACTTGCCTGCATAGGAACAGGTGCCTTTGCTGTTAACCAATGTTGACGGGTGCCAGTCTCATGTGTGGTGTCCCTGGGTCAGGTTCAAGAGGCTGGCACGTTGGGAGGCACTCCCGGTGCAAGGGGCAAGCACAGTACCACTGTCCTTTTCTTTCTTCCTGCAGCTAATGAATTTATTACAGCTTTTCCTTGGGCCTCAGACTTGCATGCATCTTCTTTTGAACGTGTTGGAAAGCAGAGCTGTGGCCACAAATTTGTCCTGAGACCTCACTTTGGAGGCCAGCCTCTTTGGGGAGACAGACCAAGCAAATTCAGCATGGGGTTTTCCTGCCAGCCTCGCCTCTCCTCTCCTCACCAAGCCAGCCCAGGCAATGAAGGGCCTCTGCTTCTGGCTGCAGCTCATGTTGCCCTGGTCTTCTCCCTGTGGCGTGAACAAACCACCATCCCCAAAGTATAAAGCCAGGAGCATTTACATTATTAATATCAACCAAGAGTAACCTTGGTTTTCTGGTTGGGAAGATGATGGTAAAGTGCTGACTGCTGCTCGCACTTGCCTAAAAAAGCAGGAGAGAAATTCTTTGGGGATGTGACTCTAAACCCTTCTGAACTGCTGTGCGCGCTTAAGCAGATATATTTTGAAACCTTTTATGGGCATATTGCAATGGTGCAGGGGCTGTGGCATACCACCTCCTGCTCCTGAGGCTTACTTTCCTTTTTTAAGGGCAAAGCCCTCCAGACTGAGGTTCCAGTTCTGCAAAATACTTAAGCCTGATTTTAAGCTCTGTAGAATTCCTGTGGGCAGCAAAGAGCTTCTTGTGCTGAAGTGAGCTGTTGCATCATGTTTCGAGAGAGGAAAATGGTCTTCTCGGCCGTTCTGCAAAGGGGGAGAACTGCGTGTGGTTGTTTCCTCTGCTACCTTTGGTTTCCCAGTTTGGGAGAGGTTTTTTTTTTTTTTGCGTACGCTCAGCACGTGCACCTGGAACTCACAGTCCTCCAGGTCTGCTTGGATCTGCAAGCACACTCTGTGCCTGTGACCCAGTGGATGTGCAGTGCAGTGCTCTGCAAGCCCCAGGGGTTTCCTCTGGGAGGAGAGAGATGGGGTGCTGAAGCCCAGCTAGCAAGCTGCAGCAACACTTGGATTTACCCTTGCGTGGCTGGCTGTGAGAAGATGGCCAAAGGAGCATAGAATGGCGTGTGTTTTTTAAAGTAAGCTCTGGTACCTCAACGAGTGCCATGTAGCAAGCCATGGCGTTGCCAGATCCTCCTGGGGAAGGAAGGTCAAGCTTTACATCTTCCAGCCCTGATCTATAGCAGTAACCAACACTGGCACTCAAATAGATGCTCCAAACCTACTAATGCCTAATCCCTGGAGAGTGTTTAGGGCAAAGGGGATCCTTGAAAACATGAAGCCATGCTTGGCCATGGTGTCCTGTCTAGCTGCTCTGTCAGTGAAGCTACCTAGCCTACTTCTCTTGCTCATGATTACATTAGCCTGGTGAAACTAACTCGGGGAAAGGTGGTGGAAGATGCCTTCGAGGAGAATGACTCTGAACAAGCATGCGGAGTTGGTGGATTTCTTCAGCAGCATAGCATCAGTTTGATGTAATCCCTTTGCTGACAATAGCTTTCTGCCACTTGTTCACCCTTCTGAAGGAGGGCACAGTAACATGCATTTATGTAATTGAGCTGTCTGGAAGCTTTAAAATAGATAGAAACAAGAGGTACCAGGCTTTCTGGAGAGCCCATTGTCTGACATCTCCCACAGAGCATTTAAATAAGTGGTTAGTTTTCCAAGTGAGGAGCTGAGATCTTTGAAAATCTGCCCCTCTAAATGTTGTTATGTTGTTATTGAAATAAATGCTTTGAGGCACTTGTGTGAATGTTGCCCCATAGAGACACAGTTTTACTTATGGCCTATTAGTGTTGTTTTATTGCTGTTCATAAAAGAGCAAAGAACCAGGCACTGACCCCCTTCCTTGCCCCATGTAGCCTCTTGTGGCATGTCTGAAAGGCCAAGGATGTGGAGAACCAGGTTGCAAAGCTTGTGATGATGCAGATTGCTTTAAAGTGTTGTAATGTGCCTAATTACACTTTTTGACCTCACAGAAGCAGTACAAAGAAAACGTCTTTGAAGGCTGAGTGGAGCTGAGCTACTGTAGTAACTAGACTCTGGGTGTTTTAGACAGATGTCCTAACTGAGTAAGCATTTCAAACCCTGGCTCCTTCTAAATGAACAGCTATCAAACATGGTTAGTTCTTCTGCAAGCTTACCTGTCTGTTATGAAAGCCTCGTCTCCTGTAATAGAAGTGAAAATATTCAGCTTAACCATATCTAATGTGTTACAATAGTAAAATCTTTCTGCTGTCTGTGCAGCAGAAAGCACATGGCACAAAGTAATGCTGATCTCTGCTCTCAGGAACCTTGGTGCTTTACTTCTGACTCTCTGAACATCTGGTTGGTGTTTGGCCTTGGTGTCCCCACTGTCAGAGAAGCTGGAGGCTATGATGCTGGAATGATGGATTTTTAACCTCTAATTCTGTGTTTTTAGCTCGTCTGTATGAAGCCAGCACCTGGGCACGGCTCTATGCCATTTTCTGTGTACTTGAGCTCTGAGCTGGAAAGCTGGGAGCTGGAGGTGCCTTTCTGCAACATTTAACTTAAAACTGAGGGAAAGGTGCATATTCCTGAGAGGGGAGAATCGGCTTGCTGGGATGTGAGTGTACTCAAACCAAGCAATTCCCCAAGTTTTTAGTGAAATGTTGTGGCAGATGGCCTGCTTACAATGCAGGATATTATTAGAACCATGATCGGTGCTAATAAGGTCACTGGTGATGGGGGAGGAGGTCGGTGTCTGACCTTGTTTGAAAGGTGGCAGCCTGTGCTCTGGGAGAGTTTTTCCTGTTACAGCAGTGGAATGTGCATGTTTAAAACAAGCTGCTTTATATATTAATCTGGCTGCACAGTAGAGAGAAAGACCCACTACCCAGCCCAGCGTGACTATTGTAGGGATGCTGGGGAGGCTGCTGGCCCCCATCCCTTGCTGAGTAGCTCTCCACCATTAAAAAGTAGAGACAAATTCTGCTTTAATTAACAATCCTGAGAATGGGGACCCAGAGCAGTTTAGCTAGTCCTGCAGAACGGGTATGGTATGACATGGTATCACCAGTCAGATGACTGGTCAATGTTGTGCACCAAGTTTTATCATGCCTCTGAACGCACTTACCTAAACATACTCTGGATTAACACAACACTTAGAGCTGGTCTTTTCTACACAGGTATCAAAAAAAGCCCCAAAACAACTGCTACAGACAGAGCTGTTGGGATCAGCTGAGTTGCATCAGTGATGCCCACATCTCTGCCCAGCAGTACCCACACCAGGTTTTGATGAGGATTTAAGCCATTAGCCCAAACTGCGCTGCTTTAACTCTATTTGTCTCCTTACTTCTGCTTTGAGTGAGCAGCTCTGGGGTGCTGTGAGTAGTTCTGGGTGCTTATGGAGAGAAAACAGCTCTCAGAGGGGCAGTTGAGAAAGCATAGAGTATCTAGCTGGAGTGAAAGAGATGCCATGGGGCAGCACAGACTCGGCAGAGCTGCAGCCAGCTTGCCTGAGAGTGCAGCCGTGCTTCCCTAAGCCCTATTATCCGCAGGAGCATGGCTGGTGCTGAAGAGAGTCACACGGAGATTAGGTCCTTAAAGAGCCCCACAACAACTGAGCAAAGTTTGAAAACAAAACCTCAGCATGTAATCCCAGCTGCGCTGGCCGATCCCGCTGACCGGCATTTCTTCCTCTTGCTGTCACCTCCTGAAGGATCAGAGCGTGAGTAAAGCCTGCTTTCTCGCCATTAAGTTATGCTTGATCCCGCTTGGGCAGTTCATGCAGCATCGTGCTGTGTGCAGTGCTTGGGCTCTGCTGCCAGGGTCCCTTCCACGTGGTGCTGCAGATACGTGGACATTTCAGTGCATGCAGCAGTGCTCGAGTAGCCAGGGCAGCAGGGAGTTGAAAGCTGGAAACGTAGATGAGCCTTCAAGGAGGGCTTGGAAGGTCATCCAGATATGGCAGAGGTGTTCAAGGTCAGCTGTAGGAAGGAAATCGCTTTCCTTCCCCATGGGGGAATCTTATTTCATAAAACAGTGGATTTCCAAGACAGAGAGTTATCTCTGGAGGGGACGTTGCTCCTTCCCCAATGCAGTAGAAGAATGTGTTAAAGATGCATCTGGTGCTTTCTGCCCGAGCTCTTCCAAATCTTGCTCCCATGGCACAAGACTTGCAGACTTACGCCCCGTTTCTCCTTTCTGCTGTTTCCTCCTCAGCCTCCAGGCTTATTTGTCCCAGAGCCCTCCTGCAACTACCCTGTCCTCTCCCAGGTGTGGTGTGTGCAGGGACTGAACAAGGCAATCCATGAAGTCTCTTGCCCTCTGCTGCTTCTGTTGCTTCAGCAGTCATTTTTATTTCTCAGTGCATCTGGTACATTTGCAGACAAAGTAATCATCATGGTTATCTCTCTGCAGACTTTGGCTCCCTGCTGTGTCAGTCGTGTTGCCTATAAAGCCTCCATGACATGCTGCAGGATGAGAGCTAGAGCAAGGCAAGCAGGCCGAGTGACTCAGAGATGCTCAGAGCGGAAGAGCTGTCACGGTTGATAAAAGCAGGAAAGGGATGTTTGAAACCTTCACCGAGCTGTGAGAGACAGACCGCGAGGGAAGGAGGTGGTGGTGGCTGTGGGGAGGTGCAGAGCAGCTCCCCAGAGCACTCTCCTGCAGGACAAGGGAGCTCGGGGATGCGTCAAGGACCCCTGCCACACATCACTGTCAGCTTTATCAACATCTGCTGGCTGGCGCAGTAGGGTGTGGATTACCCTGCAGCACCAGCACAGCCTCCCTGCCAGCTCCATGTCATGCCTCTGTCACCGGAGCCCACTCAAACTGCTCCTGTGCCACAGCTAGGAGAGTTGAAGGGAGGAAAAAAGTCCCTTGGGGGCTGAGAGGCAAATGGGCAGGATTGCTTTCAGCTAGTGATACAGAAATGGGAAGGGCAAATTGCCTGCTGCTGGGAGGCGAGGCAGGAGCTCAGAAAGCATCAAGGGCATCCACAGCTGCAGCTCTGCATCTTCAACAATCCAGCACGGAGTGGCTCGTGTGCAGTCCACGTGTTGCTGAGGCTTCCCCTGGCTACCTGGGCTTTTTCCACCAAGTCTGGTGTATTCAGACTGAAAACTCTTCAGGCTGGGACAAACTTGTTCTGTGTTTGGGTGGTAATGGGAGCAGGACCCTGAGCTGTAGCATCGATGAGTGTATTCCCACAGACAAAAATCCCCTGCTGTGGCCTTGTGTGATAAAGCACAGATTGAATTAAGGGGATTTTCATTGTTGTTGTTTTGTGTTTCTCTGCTTGAGTTTTTTGAACAGTCCATGCTAATGTAAAATCTTTAGAAATCTTTACTTAGAATAGAGTTCGGATTAGCTAGGACAGAAACACCGCTGGAAATTTTTTGTTATTTTGAGTGTGCTAATTCTCAGAGAATTACTTTAAGCATCCTTTCAGAGCTTAGCCCAGCCGGTGGAAAATTGTTAGCACTTTTCTTAATATTCCTTCTTTCTTTGTATCAGAGGTACTTGCACAAAAGTTTGTGCAGGGATTTCCGCTGGGGCCCCCTCAGGAGTCCATCTATCTTGATTTGAGTGATCGCATTTTTTCCAGCTGGGTGTTCACTGAAATCGGCACCAGTTGTGCTGCATTCCAGACTTACTAATGACACTGGAGCTTCTTTGCAGCTACTCCTCTCACGTGGCCTGAGAGGTTGCAGATGTCCTCAGGAAAGGTCACTCTTCCTTGCAGGAAAAAATGTCTCCTAGCCTGATCCAGTATGGGCCCGTCTCACCTAAAAGCAAATGAATGTTTGCTTCACAGCTGACTCATCCTAGCTGTACCTGATCACAGTAGCGAAAGGTCTTTTTCTTGTTGCCCTTCTAGGAAGGGATTGTGCTGTGTCCAAAGGTCTCTCTTGTCAGTGGCAGAAGCAGAACAGATGAGATCAGATGTCTGCCTGCCTAAGTCATGTTGTTGAGATTGCTTTCTAGTAGAAAACAGCCTTTAAAAGATAATCCTTGCATTCCTCCTTGTCTACAAAAGATTGAGCATCAGGCAGTCTGTACTGCACTGGTGACCAGGACAAGGATAAGCAGCAGCTCAGAGTAGAAGTTGAGGGCAGGAGTTTGGAAAGAAGGAGCGGTAATAAGGAAAGGACAGAAAAAGCCCACAGTAATTCAGTCAGTTTGCTTTTTGTGACTGAATCCTCAATAAGCAAGTGTGTCCACACAGATGTGCTTTAGTTCCTTCTACCTCTCACCCCCCACCCCAGCTTTTCTCTTGTCCTCTCAAACCTAAATAAGTGAATCTGACAGTTATTAAAAACACAAACTCCAAAAACCCAAGCAAACGAAATCAAAGCCCTGATCAGTTCCATTCCTCTGGGTCTTCTGGGACAGATGGACGGAGACACATGCATGTGCACACAGGACACATTCCTTTCTTAGCTGTTCTGGCACTTACACCAGTGCCACTCAGAGGAGAACAGAGGTCCGGATTTCTGGCAGGGCAAAAGTTGCATCCCGCAGGAGAAAGTGGATACATCCACAAAATAAGGCTGTAAACCTTTTCAGTGTCCTGTTCTACAGCTCTTGTTACGGGAGAGGGAACAGATCTAATCAGTGGTTACATGGAATTAACCTTTTAGTGTCTGAAATAACTGTCTACAAAATACATTATTAGTTAATCCCCATTCCTGGCCCTGCGTGGAGAAAATGGACCACTCTTACTAGGTTTTGGAGTCTTTGGGCTGTACATCACTATAGTGACTTTGAATCCTGGGTATGTGGGTCAGCATGGAGTACAGGATGAGCAGAAAGCCTCCTTGAGCAGACTTCCTCGCAGCCTGCATGTTGTCTTCTTGTGTCCTGGGAAGAGTTTATTACTTGACTGTGCTCAGTTAGGGACAAGAGCAGGGAACTGCTTTGGCTGAGCGCGGTAGGGAGTGTGAATCTGCATGAGATTGGATAACACTCTTGGGGAACAGGAGTCTGTTAGGAGTGCTGTGATTAGGACTGGTAATTTGTTCTGACTGAAGCTGTTTTAATAAATTTGTCATAAATTAACAAGATTTCAAATGTTGACACAGAATTTGGCTTCCTGTCCCTTAAGGCTGGCTGCCTGCGTGGTGCTCGTGACTAGTGCATGTGAACTGCAGTTAAGTACATCTCACTGTTTTGCAGTTTTAGCCCAGAACTGTGTTATTGCCAAATTTTCACTTTGCCCGTGGAGATGGCAGTGCATTATCTTTGGTGTTTCAAGCCCATGATGGTTACCTTCATCGAAAAAGGCCTGTCCTGTTGCTGCTGCAGTTTACTGCACTGCTCTGTGGGCACAACTCCTAACAAACTGCCTGAACTTCTCCCATTCACTTGAGATGGTGGCAAAGATCGGTGACATATCTGCTTTCTAGTGCCAGGCACTTCTTAAAGAGCACTTCTGAAGGTGTTTTCTTAAAGGAAAAATCCCCTCTGTGACTTAAACGTGCATATGTTACTGGCTTTAATAAATAACAAGTTAAGATAGATCAGTCTGCAAAAGCTAACCGAGGTGGAATATTTGCCTAGGGCAAGGCAGGCTTTCTTTTTGTTTGTTTTTTTTTTTCTTTGTTTTTCTTCCTTCCTTTCTCTTCAAGCCTTGCTGCCTTCTTGAAGGAGGGCTGTGATTCAGTGTCACTTGGCTTGGATGCCCTCTTTGGAAGCCAGGGCCCGTGTGAGATGTGTGGTCCTGGCCTGCTGTGCCTAGAGCTGCTGCAAGAGTTCTCTTGAAGGTGCTTTTTGTATCTACATCTTTAATCCTCTGACCAGCAGCAAGTTCATTATACCATGGGTGTGAAATCGGAGGCCTGGCACTGACTGGAAAGATTTGGGATCCTGCTCAGAGATGAGTGAGAGCATGCGGAGTTGGTGGCACATGGTTGGCCCGTCTCCTGGTAGCCTGATAGCTTCTCCTTAAAGCTGGAGTGAAGGGGAGGTGGAGTGCTGTGCCCAAACCTGCCTGGCATGTCTGGCTGAAACAGGAGCATGAGAACAAAGCTTGGTCGTTGGTAAACTTAACTGTAGCTGGAGAGGCACTGCTATGGAAGAAGGTGGCTGGAGGGGTGGCCTTCAGCATGCAGTAGGAAAGAGGTGAATGGGAAGCAGTGAAGGGAGCCAAGCAATGGGACAGAGAGGAGTGAGAGTAAAAGATGAACTGGGGTCGTCAGTGGGCAGCCATCAGGATGAGGGGCAGAAATAGCTGGCTTTGCTTTCTGCTTCTTTGCTCTTGGGCAGATTTCAGCCAAGAGCAGAAAAGTGTCCTCTGCCCGGGCTCTGATGGACGTCTGGGAGCATATCTTGGCTTGCAGTGGCAACTGAGGACATCACCCTTTGCTGTATCTGCCTGCTCCCCTGCACTCACCTCCTTCAGGGGCTTAAGCTGATGCACAGAGGGACTGTTGTGTCCTGTTCTGATATCTCTTGGTGTTTCCAGCTGAAAGGTGGAAAGCTGGGATGGCAGTGCTGTGGTGTGCCCCAGCAGGAGTGATCAGCAGCCAGCATCCTTCCCTGCTCAGGGTGCTGCAGCATTATGCCCTGACAGCCCCTTGATAGCTTGAGGCTGAAGCATGTCCTGCAGGGTTATTTTTTTCCAGATTGAAGATTCTGCCTGGAAACTGTCGGCCCAGATGGAATTAATTTTTTAAAAAGTTTTTTCATTATTTTTTTGAAAACCAGGAGTCTGTTTATGCCCATTAAGCTGTTGCTTTCTGAGTAAAGCAACAACACAAACAAAAATTGGGCTAATCCTCAGTTGGTAAATCGTTATATTCTGCCAAGTTCATAAAAAAAAAAAAAAAACCAAAACAAAACCAACACAAAAACAACAGAACCAAAACCCAGCCACCCACAAACATTTTATTTAGAGTTTCATTTTATTCTCCCAAATGCAGCGAGAATGAGGTTTCCTGAGCATGGCTTTGCCCTCTGCAGGACAGGAGGGAGAGTTTGGGTCCAACACTCAGTTATCAATCTCTGCGCTTCCCTGATTGCCTTCTCCCTTGTGTAAACTCAGAGAGTGAGGCTGCCAGAGGTGGTCACGCGTCCGATATTTGTATTCATGAACACGGTGCTTTAACATTTATTCTCCTGGGCTTTAATGTACTTTGCTTGGTTCTGTCTACGTGTGATTTGCCTGCTGCAATTGTAATATTCAACAGACACCGTAGGTAGAGGAAGGTCAGAAGCATCAACTTTCCATATGACCTTGACAGATTCAATCAGCTGGTGAAAGTTGTAGAATTGGATTATGGGATTTGCAATGAAAAAGTGGTTTAAGGGACAAGAGAAAATACACTTGGGGTTTTCAAAAGCTGGCCTGGTGTACTAGGGACAAAACTGAAGGGAGATGAAAGATGGAAGACATATGCGAAGCTTTATTTTGTTTGTTTTTCTGTGGGGTTTTGTGGTGTTTTTTTAATACAGTACTTGTGCAATATTGTTCCAGAGACTGGCATGGGCTTTTTGTAATTTGTTACAGGAGAAAAATCAATGACATGCCAGTGTTTCTATCTTCCAGGTAGAATTGATTTCTTTACTTACAAATAGTCCCACATTGAAACATTCACCCACAGGAATATTAACATTGCAGGATGTCACCTGCTTCGTGTCCTACTCTAAATACATGCAGTGATCCCAGGGCTAAACATGCTCTTAAACGTGCTCTTTTTACCGGGTGCTAAATGCCTTCCTTCGTAATTGTTATCGATCAGTTGCTTGAGCACGTCTGTGGTCAGGGACGTCTGTAAAAGCTTGTTTTGCCTGAAGAGAGCCTGTGTGTGATACTACATTAAAGAAACCTGGTTTATTTTGCTTTTAACTTTCCTGAACCTGGGAGAGTAGTGGAATAATACTTGGAAGACATTAAAAATGATGAGTTCAGAAATCTAAATTGATGATACTTGTATTCTGTTTCAATCTCATTTCAAATGTGTGGTGGTAACAGACTAATATGGTTCACAAAACATGGCCTAATCAAAACGTATCGGAGGATACAAAAGAAAAGAGCTCGATGAAGTCTTTATTCCTCTCTTTTGTGGAATGAGATTGCTGTTCACTGCAAGTAGTAATCTCTCAGATAAACATGTTTTTCTGCTCTGTGGCTCTACAGCTTATAAAAAAATATGCTTTGACAGTGCTGTACTCTTTCAATATATATTTCTTGGACTTAGTAAACACTGTCCATTGCTTGGAGCAAGCAAAAATGTTCCACAAACCAAAAATGTTAAAATCAATACACGTTTTTCATTGAGCATAACAGAGCATACCATTGGCCTGAATGAAGAGAGCTTGGCAGGAGAACAGAGCTGGACAGAGTTGTCAAGATTTAAAAATATAATGAAGGAGCTACAGGGCTATTTCCCCAACAAAATAACTGCTCTGAGTTTGTAAGAACCTTGAAGTATAACAAACAGCCTGGAATGAAAATCCTTCGTGAAAGCAGGACAGCCACGACCTCTTTGTGCTGTATTGGGGAAATTCAGCAGAACACTGCTGTATTCAGCAATGTGCAAAAGTAAAACTTCACTCACAGCAGCTCTTGGCTTCCCTAATTGCCAGGTGAATGAGGGTTTGGGAGCTTAGGCTAGTGCCTGTGGCTGCTTAGAGTCTACTGAAATACAGTAGTTTCATGACACACACCTCCTCCCCCCCCCCCCCCCCCCCCCCCCCGGTTCTAATTAAAATTTTTAAATATGGTGGGTTGATGGTACTTGTTTAAATACTTGAGCTCCATGCTAACGAGCCATCCTTTCTGTATGGAGCTGGGTTTGCCTGCTGAGTTCAGTGGTTTGAAGTTCTTGGCAGTAGCTATGAGTAACTGTCACTGGTTAAGGTGATACCAAAAAGGGAGACGAGGATGTAGAAACGCTTTGTTTTTCTCTCCTTCTCTTGGTTTGAGCAGTGCAACAAAAACAAGCTTGACAAATGTTCTGAGGCTGCAGACTTTGTAAGTGAGTCCTAGATAAGCATGTTTGAATCCCAGCAGAGTGAATCTGATCTTGAGAAACCTCCTGTCCAAGTGCTTTGCTGATTTATGCGCACTATTTGAAAGGGCTGGCATCTGCAGTAGGGTTTGTCCATGCTGTGCATCTGTTTGTTCCCAGTATTTGCATCTGATGACTGGCTCTTAGCCTGATGTAAGTGAAGTGATGTTATGTCCTCAGTGTATTTATTTTTATATATACTGGTGAAATTATTCAGCTGCTGAAGTGTTTGTGCCACATGATGGAAGTATGTCCCCTACTTGGACAAAGTGCTGCTGTTCCTCACCTAATGGCAACCTGTCCTGTTGTACAATAGGTAGATGATCAAAACCTTGTCAGCTTGGCCACGTGCCACAGTGACTGTGCATCTGGTGGCAAGGGGCAGCTTGCTTTCCAGTCCTGTGATGGAGGGAGAAGGCTTTTGCACGGCATATTTCCCTGAGCCAGTGGCACGCAGGGGTGCAGCCTTTTCAGCCCTGGTTTGCATCAGTGATAGATGTTGGTTTTCGTAGTCAAAGGCCTGAATGACAAAGAGAGGGAGGTGTTAAGGGTCTCGAGCAGTGTTTGTTCAGCAGTCCCCTCAGCTGGCTGTTGTCAGCTTTTGTCTGGACTCAATACAATTGCAAAAATGATGCTGACAATTTTTTTTTTCCTCCTGTTTTTCCTTCCATCTCCCTGTAAAGCAAAAATATCCCAGCAGAGCAGTCACACAGGTGAGGTGGGGAGGCTGAAGAGCAGTACCGATGTCCTAGAGCCAGGAATTTTTGTTTGTGCTTCCCATTCCTTCTGTGTTTTCTAGCTCACGGGACATGAAGTGAGTTAGATGCTACCTGGACTTGAAGTGGCTGTGTTTGTCTGACCTGCTTTTTTAAAGTTGTGGAGGAATATAACTTTTTTAAGCTCAAACACCCACAGTTACTTGTTTACTTACTGGTTGGCCTTCCAGGCCTCTGCCCCACAGCTGTAGGGAGAGGAGAACTGGGACTGTGCAAAATGCACCAGTCTCACTTCAGCAAGGCAAATGCAGCACATCTGCTTTGTTTGCTCAGATGGCTTTCTCACTGCCTTGAACTTGCACATGCCCATGCCACTGAGCTTTGCTTTGAGCTCTTAGTTCAAAAGGACCTAAAACTCTTGTCAGAGCTGCCAGATGTCACCTGCTTTCATTTGAAATCATGCAAAACATCAAGGTTCACTCATTTCAGTCGAAATCAAGTCTAGGCTTGCTCAGAAAGGGCTTGACCTGACATTGAAGCCATGAAATTCAGTCACTGTTTCAGCAACGAGCTGGGGCTGCCTCGGGAGTGCTGGGAGCGTTGATAGCCCTGGGAGTTTGTGACAGATTCAGGTTTTTCCACTGAAGCTGTGTGGAAAGGCAGTTCTGACTCTTGTCCTCTGTACCCTGACAAAAGACATATCCCTGTTCGCCTGAGCAGCCCTGGGTCAGAGCTGACGTGCTGCTGCAGCTCAGAGCATCATTCAGAACAGCAGAAAATCTGAAGAGATTTCTCGTGCGATTGCAGGGAAGATGAGTTGGGCCAAAGCAACACCTGAGGGTTTTTTTAGCAGTTTTCTTCTCATCCCTCTGCGCAGGCTCAGGGAGGTAGTTCTTTGGACCCAGAGGTGGGAAGTTCAAAGAAGTAGGCAAAGTGCATCCTAGAGGCATTGCAAACAGTGGTTTGTGCTTTTTATGGGCTATTTGAATCCTCTTTCTAGGAAATTATGTATTCATGAACTATACTCGTTCCTAGCTAGAACATGCATTTCACAGGGTCTGTATCATCCATACCTGGAAGCTACCAGACTAACTTTAACTATAGCATTTTTATCTGCATACATTGAAATTGAAACTGCTGTCTGATAGGAAGTCTACGTCGCTTCCCTTCCCTTCGAGGCTGATTGCCATCTGGTAATGCGAACTAGAAGATACGTTTTGCTTTTCTTTTCAGCTATGATCTGTTCACAGCAGGATCCACATCATAACAGGATCTCTGTAAGTGGGTGTTACACCTGCATTTGAAAAATGTCAGCGACTAGCTGTGCTGTATTTTTTTCTTATTGCCGTTACAAGTAACTTCAGACCACCAGCTTCTTTCTACCCAATGTTATGTACAAATGCATGCTTGATGGCAGTAGGAGTGCTGGCCCAGGAGGGATGCAGATAACTTTCCAGATTCATGTGGCATCCAGAGAGGAGCAGAAAAAGCAGTGGAACTGGAAAGCCTTTGAGCTGGCTTGTTTCAGGGAGATAGGGAGGATGGAGTGCTGGCATTAGATTTGTGAATCTTTATGTGGCATGAATTGGTTTCCAAACAAGTCAGGGAACAAAGCATAGGAGAAACTTCTATGTGACAACCCACAGCATCTTGGAAAACTGAGTTCAGTGGTATTCTGGAAAGATGTCCTTGGCAAGACCGTTCAGTTTTGTTCAGATGACTTGAATGATGGAATAGAGAGAGTACACTTGTTAAATTGCTGGGATGCTCTGAGCTACAGTCACTTTAGAGAACCAGATGTGGAGTTGCAGGTAATCTTGACAGGTTGGAAAAATAGTCCCTAAAATAGGGGTGTGAGTCCAATAAAAGCATTATGAAATACTGCATTTAGGCGAATCAGCTGTGTGATACAGGATGCGGCATAGCTGGGTAGGCAGTAGTTCTGGAAAAGTCTTGTTGAGAGTGAATCAAAAATGTTACACTATTAGAAGGAAAGAAAATGTCATGCAGGGATGTATAAGCAGTAGCGTCATCTGCAGGACGTGAAAAAAAACCTTTGTACCCGCACAGCACTGGTGGGTGTTTAGCTGGAGTTCAGTGCCCTGTACATGCACACATGTCAGCAGGGTTGCAGGCTGACTGAGGGAGCAGCCTGACGAAAGGCTTGGAGACTGTGCTCGTGAAGTTGGAAGAGCATAGTTCGCATAGTCGAGAGCAGAGAGGCTTGAGGAAGGGGGATAGATGTGACTGCAGCCTTTAAGTATGGGCTGTTTCTCAAAGAGGGAGGGAATAATTCCTGTTCTGGCCCGCTGGGGTAAGACAAGTTCTAGGCTTTGGTTGCAGGAGGAGCAAAACTGCAGATGAGAATCAAGAAGAGCTGTATAGCTGCTGGGAGAGTGTTGTCTTGGAATCCCTTGTTTGGGAAATACACGAGTAATAGGTACAAAGAAAGCAGTTGAAGCCGATCTGTGTCGGCCTAAGGGTGATGTGGTCAATCCTCTACATGCTTCTAGACCTGCTTTTTAGGATCCTTGTAGGTGGGCTGACAGCCTTCCATGAGAACACATTCGAAGAGTGCTTTGTACATAATTACACTTTAAAACCTCTCTGTAAAAGTGAGCTGCTACAACACTGCGAGAAGAGCATTGCTATGAAGCAGAAGTTGTCTGATGTACTGTGCCAGGGTCAGTGTTCCAGGGAGACTGCAAGGTTGTGCTTCTCACTGACTCAGTTGGCAGCATTACTTTTAACATTTCATTGGTCTGTAGAAAGGAATTGCAGATAAGGTATGTGCAGAGCTAGGCTTTGAACTGTAGCAAGTGACAGCTTGCCTGCACGAACACCTGAGACGTAACACTCACTAAGGATCAAGCTAACTTGTCGGCTCCAGCCTCCTTTGTTTTCCCAGTTGAAAACATGCTATTTCTATGCTATTTGATGTTGTTTCCCAGTGGAAGGTGTTTGCTTCTGCAGTGAGATGGACAGCTGTCTCCTTCCCTCCTTCCAACACAACTCTCTACCTGTGCGGAAGGAGGAACGTGGTGCAGTGCTGGAGATGGCAGGATGGGCCACGACACCAGCCAGCATGCCAGTTGCTCAGCAAATTGCTTAGGGACCAACTGTAGCGAGCACAAAGCATTTGAGTTGGGGTGGTGGATGGACAGTGTTGCCAAACCCTGGTGGTTTGCTTTCCTGGAAGGGTAACTTGAAGCTGCAAGTCCCTGTAGGGTGTGCGAAGGACTTGAAGCTTGGACATTACCAGACACCAAGTCTGTGTCCCAGTATCCCTCTTAAAGAGCAGATGGCAGCAGGGGTAGACTTGGAGCTTGTGCTCCTAGTACATGTTCTTAGCTGTGATGCATGGACACAGGCATGAAGCCCAGAGCTCCCTCCTTTCTGCCTCCCACTGCTGCATGACAATTCACACCTTATGGGCAGTTCTGCAGGCTGGTTTCTGCCTTCCCTCTGGATGCGGGGGCAGACACCATAGTGGCTGAGGTTGTATTGTCTGTGAGAAAGCCATGCAAGGTTCTGGCAGGAGTGAGGATCCCCAGCCTCTGTGTGCATGTGCTGAGTGGGATGGAAAGCAGAGAGCTTTCATGCCTCAGCACTGGAGCGACAGGCACTGACTAAGCAGGGCCAGCACATCTCTGAATATACATCCCCACCGAGTTCGTCCTGGGGGGGTGAAAATCTGCTGCTTCATGCAGGGAGAAGTTATGTAGACAAGCTGTGTTTTGGTGCCTGGTTTTGTGCAAAACATAGAAATCCTTTCCTGCCTGGTCTCTTTTCATTCTTTTTGCTGTCAGTCATTGCACATGTCATCAGTGTCTGTGGAAAAGAGAGAATAGTCTGGGCACGAGCCTACTGCAGCCTCCACTGTGTGAAAAGCTTAAAGATTTTCACATGAGAACTGCTGGTGATTGACAGGACATACAATGTAGTCACTAAAACCAGAAACATGTCTGCTCTGAAACCCCTTACTGGTATCCAGGATTAAAGATTCTGTAACAAACTGCATTAGCGGTGCAAATGTGAGAAAGCCTTGGGTTTGTGTTGGAAGACTTGTTTCTGCAGCACAGCTCAGCCCACTTCATCAGCCAGTGAGAAGACAATTTGCGCACCATGCTTAGGGTGGGTTCATCCAGCCCGGTACTGTACCCAGCGTACTCTGATTTGCATCTCTGAACGATAGGATGCACGTGACAAGGTGCAGCCCAGCGGACTCCAATCAGCCAGGTGTAACACAGGTTTTTCTACTGGATTTAGGTGTGTTGCCATCAGTGCTGCACTAGAAACAGCTGGCTTTGTTGCACTGCAAGCTGCTGTCATGTTAGCTAGTGTCAGATGCCAGCCATTTACAGTATGCGCCATCACAGCATGACTTAAGTTGGCAACACAGTCAATCACATGCCAGCAGTCTACTGTAAGGGTGGGAGAGTGTGTGGGAAGAAAAGGGGGAGAAGATACTCTTATAAAATCTTTTAATGATTTATTTTTAATATCTATTTTTCAAGCCTTGGGAAGCGCAGGCCATATGCTTTTCCCTCCTGGCTGTAGTTGGCAAAGAAGCTGATGAATATGGTCCTTCGGAGTCCTTCCATTTTGTGAGAAGCCAGAAAATGCAGGGAAAAAAAGTAGGCCAGCAGCAGAGTCTGTTGATGGGTGGTGTTTCCCTGGCTGCAGGCTTATGTGCCACCTGGGACAGGGTGGGAATGCACCTTCCCTGAAGTCAATACTCATGCTAAATTAACAGCAACTCCTCTAGCTACACCAGGATGGCTGCGCTGGTCCCAGCAGGCTCAGCAGGCTGCTTGCTGACACAGGTCAGTCTCTGAGCAATATGCCCCTTCCTGACACATGCAGTGACCCACTCCAGATGTTAGGATGGTACTTTTTGGTGTAACACTCAGCTTGAAAAGTGTCTCAGCAGGTCTCTGCGTGGGGCACTGGGACTGTCCTGTGCCCTGTGCTGAGCATTTGATGTGCTGGAGCCACAGCAGCAAAATCACTGCAGCAAAACTGCTCCTTCTAGCATAAAGATGCTCACCTGAAACTGAGGGGCCTGGCTCCTGTTGTGTTTTCTCATATTGTATTCCTAGGCCACGCAGGTATAAAATGGAGTTGTCCTTATTTGTCCCCAACCTAGTATTCACACAGCAGATTTGCTTACCAGTTCCCTGTTGTTTTCCTTGCTGTGGTGCAGCTGGTACTGAGAAGTGAATAATGGCAGTTCCTTTGTCCTTCTGGCAGCTTTTGTAGAGCTGAAATTGGTCTAGAAGAGTGTATGTGTTGCTGAGAAGTACTGAGGACTGTGGACGTTATGGTGTAGAAGTGATCATCCTTACCAGTGTTGGAGTTCAGAGGATACTAGAGATGTCCACCACTTTAGAGCGAGACATCTTGAAAGTTGTTTCATAGCTGGATGTCTAAACTGGGAACATTTTGTGTCACTTAGTTATTTTACCAGTTCCTAAAATTCATTGTATGAGGGATAAAGAACCTACTGGTGTTGGAGATTCAGCTGTGGCTTCTAACTCGTGCGGGTGAAATGGAGTGGTTGATGATGCTCAGGATCAAAATGATGGTGAGGAGGAGCTAGATCAAAGGGATGGTTTTGAATCATAGTGCAGTGGTGATTCATATAGTCTTCCCCGAGCCCTAAAAGGCCTGACTGACAGCTGTGCTGCACTTCACAGCCTCTGCTCTGCAGCAGCATCTGCGTAGCTCTCAGTTCCTTGCAAATACATGTCCTCCTTGAAACCAGTAACGCTGTTTTCTGCTCACAGCTCTGTCGGCAGCATCAAGGCCTTGGGCTGTATTTTTTCTTTTTTGTTGGTAATAAAAACACTCTGTTTGTAGAACCCCCTGTTGGAATTAAACAAACTGTTTTGAGAGAAAAGTAGAACAAAGCTTCACACTAAGCTGGGGTGGGTGGTATCAATGACATGCAAAATTTCTGTTGGAATAGCAAAGTCCTTTTCAAGTTGAAGAAGGCCCTGTAAGTAGTGTTTACAAAAAATAGTAGCCCTTTTTTCATCTTCTCCATTCTTGCAGCATAGAAACAATCTATTCCAAATTGGGTAGAAATTAGCATTTTCCCAACCCAAAGCACTTGTGCCAAGTTTCAACCAGGAGGAGTTTCTGAGGCTGATGTGTAAGCTTTCAAAGGCCAGAGCTTCGAACAGAGCAGCTGCCTGGCCATTGACAGCCTGCTGCTCTGGGGGGCCTGCTCCTGCTCTGCACAGCTTCCATGGGGCTGCTCAGGTTGCTGCAGAACCTGTGGAGGTGAGGATGCTGCGGTTATACTCTGAGCCTGGATGCAGGACTCAAATGTGAGGGACCTGGTCCTGTGCAGCTATAAAGATGCCATGAGAAGGATGACCCAAACCTGCCTAGTACTGATTAGTCTTCTTCTGGAGAATTAATCCAGTTATTTACCTTGTAGTAGTGCCGGGTAGTCTGAGCAGCTGCCTGCTGCCATTTTACCCTCACTTTACACAGATGTAAGAAAATGTTTGGTGATGAAGATTCATGTCCTTGGGGCCTGTGAACAATTAACTCACTGCTGGGGAGCTGGGGCTGTTGAATGGCTGAGAAGCCAAAACAGCATTAAAAAGCCTTTTTCTTCTTGAGTTAGGTTCTTGGGAGCCACTGGGCTCATCTAGGAGCAGGGCAGAGAGTTTCATTCTGCGAAGGCATGCTGCTGAAGTTTGGGGGTAGGCTTTTTTTTTCCTGTCCCAGTGGGTTTAGCCCATCACTTCTTGCATTTAATTATTTTCCTCTAAATAAGAATGGGAAGCTGGGAGTTTTTTTTAACTCTCTGATCTCCTTGGAGCAGATGAGAGAGGAGCCTGTTTCTCATAATACTCCATCCAGCCCCTTTCATGCTGCAGTCACACTCCGCAGCCCTCTCCTGAAGCTGTTATTCCCACCAGGAAGGGAGGCTGAGGAGAGCACACCTAAAGCTTGCATGTCTCAGGCTGCTGTACAGTGACCTGCCCCTCTCCCAAGCATGCCAAGGAGCCTGACTGGGGCTTCAAAAACAGCCTGTGTAGCAGGTCACGGTGTTGGCTTTGTGTAGTGGTACTCAGACTGTCTAGTGATTCCACCTGTATGTCTGTACAAGTCTTAGAAATCCCCAGAGGAGCATCCTGGGTGCAGGCATGGGCCCATCCCAGGGCATTTCCGCCAGTCTGAGCACTGGGTGCAGTGGTGTGTGATGAGCGTGCCCCTGTGGACCTGGTAATGGGGTTACAGCTCTACTGCCTGTGCTCCTGCTCACGGGAGCAGGTACATGGGGTTGCCTGATGTTCCCCTTTTTGAAAGCAAACTTAATTAAACTGAGGCTGAGAACTCTGTGTCCAGCCCTTGACAGGAGTGCCTGGGCCAGGCTGCATAATGGATGGTCCTGCTCCTTTGCTGGCTGCGGGAACAATTGTTAGCTGTCATGTAACAGCTCTGTGGGCCCCAGACCTGGCCTTATTTTAATCGGCTCTGAATAGCTCCAAAGAATTACTTCCTAAAAAAAAATTCACTGTATTTGCATATATTTCTTATAAAACTTAAGCATAACATTGCAAAAAAAGTTTCCTGTATTCTGTATGCCTGTTTCTTGAGGAGGGAATGCACAGAGAAAGAAGGGAAAACCCCTATTTTTCAAGAATTATTTCATCTTAATGACTAAATTTGTTACTGGTTTTCTGTGTTGGTATTTATCTTCCTATGTCTACTTGCAAATGCTGTTAAAGCAAGGCACAGTTTATAGATGTTTTTTAAAAGTGATTGTCTCAGTTGATTTGAAGTGATCTGTAACATTAGTGATCCTTTGGTTTTTGGGAGCCACTAGCTTCCCCCGTGCTTATGTTTATAGGGGGGGTGGGTGTGCAGGGGGAATCACAATCATTTTGTTTGGAAGAGACCTTTAAGATCAAGTCCATCTGTTAACGCAGCACTGCCAGGTCACCACTAAACCATGTCCCTAAACACCACATCTACATGTCTTTTAAACTCCTCCAGGGTTGGTGACTCCACCACTGCCCTGGGCAGCCTGTTCCAGTGCTTCAAAGGAGTGATGCAGCATACTGTGGCTGTTGACAAATGAAAGCATGAAGGGGGGAAGATGTTTCAGTTCCTCCTCCTGTGACTACCAGTTCTCGGCATCTCAGAGTACATGTATGTTGAAGATCAGAGGTGCTGCTTTACAGAGCTGTTGTCTTAATGTTTTACGCAGCACAGCTGGGGAAGTGGTGGAGACAGTTTTACTTCTTGCCCATTTAATTAGTGGCCTGGTATTGGGCCATAGACAAAAAACAACCTACTCAAAAAAATGGGGAATTTCTGTTGTTTCTGGAACTGTTGCCACTAGCTTCTGAAAATGTTGGTATTTGTTAGGTTGTCTTTTTTTTTTTTTTACAACAAACATTTTAACATCACAAAGTCTAACTTTTAGGGTTAGCTTGATAGTATTTGGTTAGTGTTACTTCAGGAAAAGTCACACTGTTCTTCAGTATTGCACTGCTATAGAAAAAGCACAACAGAGACACAGTAGCTACCAAACTGCCTCTGCCTAGATGATTGTGTTGTTACAGTGACCCAAACAATCCTTAATTAAATTTCTCTGGCTGCCTTGAGTGTTATGTTCACTGAAATGCTGTTGCATTATGTTTTTTAGGGCCGGTGTACTCGAGAGAACTGCAAATATCTTCACCCTCCCCCGCACTTAAAAACACAACTTGAAATAAATGGACGCAACAACCTGATCCAGCAGAAGACAGCTGCAGCCATGTTTGCTCAGCAAATGCAGTTCATGCTACCAGGCGCGCAACTACAGCCCATTGTAAGTTACAGTAATGAATCGGGTTCACGCTGCTCCACATTTCTTTCCTGTTTGCTCACAGAGGCTCAAGCCCTCTGCTTGAGCTCGGGCAGTTGTCCAAGCTCCATGGAGTTGGACAGCATCTTCCAGAGGGATGTCTGATGCATCTTCCTGCAAGGTGCGCATCTCCTTTCCCCTGATAACTAAGGAGCTGTGAGATTCAGGACATCAAGTGGAAGGGTCTTACCACCAGATGGGTATTTGACCAGTTAATTCATGTATATCCCAGAAGTCCTGACTGGCTCCATTCCAAAGGATCCTATCTTGGATAGCTGTTTTATGCGGGGGGTAGGATGCTGGAGTTCTTCCATACTGTGGCAAGAGGCCAGCTGAGCCCCTTGGACTAGATTCATTGTGCTGGTGGGCTAAAATCAAGAAGATGAATCCTACCAAGACTGTAATACTTCATGTCTGGGAGTGAGACCTATTTCTCTGCAGTTGTTCCAGCAGAGAGCTGTGCTAATGTCACAGCCCTGTCACTTGCTTTTCACAGTAATGCTGTTTTATACTGACAGCAGCAAAATTTGCTTCTCTTCAGGTAGGGAGGGGAAGCCCCTGGGGGATGGGCATTTGCAGAGCAGGTAGTTCAGGGAAGCCTTCACTACCCATCCCTGCTTTTGCCTATCAGTTAAAATGGGTTTTCCGGCTGGAGAACCCTGTTACACCAGGGCTTGTGTCAGCTGGTTGGTGTATCTGGGAGGGAGTAACATTTGTCAGCTGAGATTGAGTCTGTTGCTAGGTATATTTTAAGAAATGCCAGAGGTCTTGAAGCAGCTCTTCGGTGCTGACATAAATAAGCTGTTCATTTTTAACAGAGAGCTTAACTAGGAGTTCTCCATTTAAAGTTGGGGCTGAATGTCTTTCCTGGGTCAACGTGCACTTGATGTGCAGTTGTTGGGTAAGGTTCCTTGTGCTGTGCCACCCAGGAGGGTCTGGCTGGATCCCTAGGACAAACTCTTCTAGCCTGAAGGTGTACAAGTCTGTGAACCAGTCTGTACTTGGCCTTCTGGTGTCCCTCCTACAGCACCTGGCTTCTCAGCCCAAATGGGGCTTCAGAGTCAGCATCTGTCACCCTGGCTTTGAAAAGCTCAGATGTTTCTGGTTTATTCTCACAAGAGAGTGGTGAAGAGTTCTTCCTTGTTGGGTGTGGTTGTGCTGTTTGGTGTAACATAGAGCTGTGTTTCAGTGGGGAAAGCTGGACAGTGTCCCTTCATGATGGTGTTCTGCCACCATACCAGGGCGTTTTCCTAGTCTGGCTTGTTCCTCCTGTTGTGTGAAGGCTTTTCCACATTTGCCCTTGCTCTGGTCATCCTGTGTGCGTTAGCAGCTTTATCTTTGCCCTGCTGTGTAAGCTAGGAAAATGCTGTTTATTCTTCCCATTTTGAGGATAGAAAAGTGAGGCAGAAGAGAAAATGGGCTCTAGAAAGTCTTCAGTTACTCTGCACCTTAAGCTCTTCATCTGCTGTAATCCTTGCACTTCTTTTTGTGGAGTTCAAAAGTCCATGCACCATCAGAAGGAAATCCTGAATTTCCACAAAATGGTAGCACTGGTTTCCCAGCCCTGTACCAAAAGCAAACCTTTCCTGTTTGGGATTTTCCTCTGTGGGGAATTCAGTGGACACTCTTTGGCTGGCTATTCAAAACATCTTTGGGATTTCCTCTTTGGAAAGCTCCCATCTTCCCATTTTGCAATCTTGCAGGTCCAGTTCACTCCTGCAATTTCAATTCTACCTTTTAAATTGCCTCTGAGACTGAGTCTGTCGCTTTGTCTGGTTAGTGCTCTCGTTTCAGAGGTAACCTTATCTGATGAGAAAGGTCCCTGGTTTCTAAACTGTGCCGTGAGGGAGACATGGGCTAAGAAGAAAAATAAAAATCTGTTCTGCAATGACTGCTCCCTTCCTGCTTTCCCACACTTCGCTCAGAGTAAATGAGCCCTTGGTCTAATTCCTGCTGCCCGACTTGCTCCACACCAATTTCAGGACAAACAAGAGATTGCTCTTTCAACTGCCTTTGATTTTCTGAAGATGCTGCCAGTGGAAGCAGACTTTGAGATTTTTATATTTTTTTTCCTCTCTAAATGAGAAGGGTGAGGCCTTCTCCTTGGCTACATGTGAAATTCTTCAAAGCAGAAAGTATTATATCAGATGCAGCAGCAGAAAAAATCCCATGTGATCAGAAAGCTGATCAATGGGATGCCTGCTTAATTGGGGTGCTTGCCGAAGAGGAGCTTTGGAACAGCGTGCTTAATAGCTCCAAACAATAGCTGAATACGTAGACATTTTAAAGTGCATTTTCACTGGAAAAGCTACCACGTAAGAGGAAAAATAAAAAACAATGAACCCTATAACAGCACTTGACATAGCTTTTCACCATGCTTCCTGAAATTGCATTGAATGTATCTATGAGCTTGCATCTAAACATTCACCACCAGATCTTCTTGCACCACCACTGACATGCAGCAAGAGCTAATCTTCCTGTTGAACCAAGAGCCAGGACCCTGATGATGGCTGTTTAATGAAGGTGCTGCTCAGAGAAGAACTGTCCCCCAGGTGGGCTGTGTGCTGCACGCTGCTCGCAGAAGCCTACTAGGTGTGAATTAATGGCTGCTAGCAGCGCTTATTCCTCTGAAGTTTTTGGTTATTCTCTGATGTTGCTGCTAACTATTCACGCAAAGCTGAGAATCACATGAATATTTGGTGCCTGTGCTGCAGTTTTAAATAGGCTGCTTCGTACAGCACTTTGAAACAAGTCAGCAAGGACATGGAGCTGAGTATTTGCTCAGCATGGTGTATGTGTCTGGAAGAGACCTTGGAGAGACCACGTAGGTGCCAAGTAGAGAGACTCTAGTAAAGTTTTGAAAGTCCAAATTCACCTTGACTGCTGGCTTTGGTTGAGCTGTGCTGGAAGATCTCTTGGCTGATTTTGCCTGTGTCTCTGACTGTAAAATGTTGAAGGTGGATAGAACTGAGCTCTGGCATCAGTACAGAGAGCCATCTTGGTTAATGCTGTGCCTGGATTCTCAGATACGATCACTGAGCCATGTGTATGCCAAAGCAAGACCACCCAAAAAGTGCTGCACCCTAGACCTGATCTCTACTCTTTCCATTCTGCTTTATCCCTTTGCAACAATGCAAGACAGACTTTTGGAGCTGGCCATGGAGGTGCTTCAGCAGAGGCTCCAAATTGACCTGGTGGAGCAGGCTTCCATGGTGCTGCCCTGTCAGCTGTGTCTGAACAGGCAGTTGGGTAGAGCAGGACAGTGTTAACACACCTGCCTCCATTTCTGCCCTGCAGCTGCCTCTGCTACTGCTCTAGAAAGTTGTTTCCCCTCTCTTTGTTTTCAAGCTCTTCATCTTTTCTTCCTGTCAAGGTCTTTGTAGCTAGAACCATCTTGATGGCTCCAAGTCACTCATGCCCCTGAAGACAACCCAGACTTTAACCTAAGCCTGCATCCCCTCCTGGGGCAGTGGGACCCTGCTGCCACTCCTTGGTGGTGATGGAGGGCTAAAAGCACAGGGTGAGCAACTCACTTGGGCAGTGATGCTTGGAACAAGTGCTGGAGCAGATTTCCACAGGTGTTTTGGGCAGACATTTGTTCCATGCAGCAAAAAACTGATCTGTATCTCAGCCTCTAGTCAAAGGCGCACCAGGAGTGAATAAACCCACATACCCTGGCCCACCCGGGAGCTGGTGTCTGCCAAGAGGCAGTGCTGCAAGGCATTAACACCTGACACTTCCACTGCAGCAGCCCACAAATGAGATATGCTTTGAGCTGGGACTGTGTCTTTGCGGTTTGACTGGGGAAATGAGCATCTGTGCTGGTAGGTAGCTAAATGCTTTGGCCGGTTGGATTTGCTCCAGTGTGCTCAGCCTTCATGGTAGAGGGCTGGTTTTACAGCCAGTCCCATGCAGTTGCGTTGGAGGGGAACACAGGTTTTTGCTTTTTCTGAACAGCGTCAATTATGTTTTCAGTAATCAGGGTCTTCAGCCTCATCAGTACGAGATCTTTTATATTCTACATTTCTATCACCAGACTGTAATAAAAGCTGCCACTGTTTTTTGCGTGCTTTCCATTTGTAGCTGCTTAGCAGTGACCTGCTTCCCCTCCTTCAGGCCATCCACACCTCTGTATTTATACTGGGTCTCTCATTATCAGGCTTTCCCTTTTTAGGGTCTGAGGTAACTCAGAATCAGCACTTCCCAGCTGAGACAAAACTTGTGTTCGACAAAGCACCAGCTGCTCCTCTGCCTTCCTCTTCACACCTTCTCTGTGTTTCTTCTCTAGCTTTAGCACAGTTTCTGCTAGGAAAATTGAATGCAACTTCTAGTTTGTTAACAAAATAAGCTGTTCCTGGTTCTGTCACCACCGGTGGTGACAAATGCCCCTCCCTGGGATGGTCCCCTCTCTCTGCTCGCACCTTCAACCCTATAGCTCCTGTGCTCCAGGGTCTGTGAGAAGCTCAGAGCTGTCAAAGTCCTTGGCAGCCCTCCCCAAGATGTGTTCTCACAACAGCTTCTTTTTTTTTTTTCACTTTTTATATTCTTACAAGCATTTTAATACTCAGTAAACCAGTCATGTGAGCTGCTACCAGTCTGAACCGCTCTGCCGCTGCACTGTAACCTATTTTTGTCTGCTCAGGAGTTACTGGTGGTGTTTGGATGTGTTACGGTTGATAAAAGTTAATTTGCAAGGAAACCTGCCCCTGTATTTCCTGAATTTGCAAAAGCTTTAAGGGGAGCAGCAGGGGTGAGTGGTGATGCTTTCAGTCCTTCTGTTTTGCCCTAGAGTGCACCAGCAACTAAGTTAAGACTGTTTGGTTTTTAGTGTACAGTCACAATATTGATCTGTCAGGTCTCCTGGCTGGGTGCAATCACAAGAGGTGGATGGGAGGCATGTTGAAGAGAGCAGTGCTGTTTGGAATGAAAATTACAGTTGGGTTCTGGCTGCAGGGAAGAAACTCAAATTCCTTCAGGACAGGCCTGGCACGGGGGACCTGCACAGACGTAAAGGGAGGAGAGGTTTGGTTGGCAGCATCTTTATTACTGGTTCTGATGCATGAGCCAGACTGGATTTCCCAATCCAAGACAGGCAGTCGGGGCTGGCAATGAGCACAGCCCATCTTTTCCCCTCATCAGCCACAATAAATACAGAGCTCCTCGATGCCAGCTTACAAAGGAGCAGTTTTCAATGCGCTTAGCACACTTCAGACTTAAAACCCCAGTGCTCCTAGGTTTAATGTGATGGGTGAGGTCTGCTTGTTCTCTGGCTGTGCATCTGCTGAAAACACCTGTGTGGCTACTGAGGGTCAGGCCCCTGCCTGTGGGTAGGGTGTGGAGCAGAGCTGCTGCTTTTAATCAGAGGCACTGGGAGCATGGTTCAAGTGGGCAGAAGCAGTGGTTGTGAAACCTTGGGAATGTGGCAGATGTCAGGGCATGGAAATGGATGATCAACCAGTGGCAGCAGTAAAACCCCATCCTGCTCTTTCATGCAGCCCTCTGCAGGTCTACAGGATCAGGAGTAGATCATACTCCTCAGTTGTTCCTCGCAGACATCTTTCCTCCCCTCACTTGAGCATGGGTTCAGATCTGTTAGCCCTTGCTGATTGCTCCCAGTGAGGAGAGGGACTGCTTTTGAGGGATGGCTTGGAGATGGGCACTGTGTTTCAGGGAGCAGAACCTGCCTCACAGTTTGTAGGGTCTTTGGTGGAGAGGCTGGTATATTATCTCTTTGTGAATGTTTTGCACCCCTTCCCATCAGTTTCTGATGAGTTCACTCAGCGTGAGGTGTTATAAGGCCCCAGCCTTCTTCCCTGGCTGGACGGATGTCCTGGCACCCTCTGCTTGAGCAGTGGGAAGGAAGAACATCTCTTTATCTCAGAAAACAGCAAAGTCCTTGGGCTGGCTCCTGGTTGTTTGAGCCCAGACAAGGGAAGCCTGCCTTAAAGGATCTCCTGAAATTTTGGAGTAATGTCTGTGCCACATCTGCTCTGTAGGATACCCAGGACTTCTGCTGTGTTAGGTGCTGGAAAAACATACGGTAGACTTGCACACGCATTTGTACAAGTTAGGTGTGCTGCAAGGTTTGGGCTAGTATGAGTATGCAAAACAAGTGCTGACAGCATATCAGGATAACCATGTACAGACTGGCCAAGCCAGAGAAGTTCCTTAATATAGTATTTACAGTGCAAATGGTGACAGAAGTTCAGTGAATGCCACTGTAATTACTGGTGCTCACACAAAAGCAGTCTAATGGATGCTGCCTTCTCACTGAAGTGTTCTGGGAGTCACAGCATTTGAAGATCCTTAAAGAGGTTTTCTAGCAGCAAAAGGTATGAAATCTCTGGGAGTCACAGAGAATTGAAAGAGAAGAAAATAATTTAATAAAGGGCCCTGGGCTGGAGGATCTTTGGGTTTAATGGTTAAAGTCTCCCATCAGCTGAGGTGGGACTTGACTCAGGCTCAAAAGAAGAAAAAATGGAAATCCATCCCAGAGAGAGGATTATTTGGTTCTGCAGCACTTAAAGCACCCAGCGCTGCTGATTGAGGAGGAGAAAGTGGAATGTATGCTGGCAGCGACCTGTCATCCCCTTTCCCATCAGCTCAAGAGCTGCTAGCTGTCACTCTGACCTTAGAGAAAGGGGCAACATTAAGTTAAAGATAGGTCAGGGCAGCTTGGCTGATGTTATTGTGGACTGGCTTCTTCCAGATTGCAACAAGCAGAGTGATTTATAGTGTATGGAAGTACTGGGATGAAGGTGCTGTCACTGTCCATGTACGGTTTCTTTTAGAAGCCCACAGGACTAGAAGTACGAAAATAAAAGCAAGGAGGGGATGATGTGCGTGGCCAAAAAACCGCCCCAGGCCATTTTGTAAGCATGCTTGTATTTATTGTCAAGTAGAGGCTGTAGCTACCAAGAACAGCATCACAACTGAGCAGCTTTAACTGTAACCCAAAGTTCACAGCAGAGCAGGTGACAGAAGGGAAAGTAAAAATGGTTGCAAGTTGCAGGATGCTTCCCCTGGGGGCCTCTGGAGCACTTGCTACAGGAGCAGGAGTGCTGCCTTGCAGGCTCTGGTCTCTGGGGTGGGCAGGGGGGATTTTTCATCAGCTGGAAGTGGTTTCATTCCCAAACGCACCTTGGATCTGGTGTTTTAAAGTCTCACAAACTCCCTGGCTGTAGGGGCTATTCACAGACTTTAAACTGGGCACCTGCTTAGGAGGTCCGTGTGATCTTGCCTCCCTGGCAAAATGGCAGCTCCTTTCCCAGGCCAGTGCTGCTAGAGCAGTTCAGATGGGGCGGTGGCTCTGGCCGCTGGCTCTGAAGCTCTTGCTGTGCTTGGAGGGCCTGTCTAATGCAATTTAGGGAGCTGAAAAAGTCAAGATCTTTATGGTCTGTTGCTCTGTCTCCTTGCAGCACAGGTGGGGTCCTGGACCTTGTACTGTCCCACCTGAGCCATCTCATCTGTTATACTCTGTCCTTGGCTCTTCCAAGCCTGGGACCCACCTCCTCTTGCCAAAGCCGTGAGGTGGGTCACGTTGTGACACTAGTGAGGTTGGTGTCTTGCTGCTATTCACGTGGAATGTAGGCTTGGGATACCGCTACATGGTGGCTGTTGCCAAGAGGCTGTTGACAGTGTGAAATAAACCCCAGATGTGCAGAACGCTGGACCTCCGAGGGTGTGGTACCAGGGATGCCTCACCTGACTCTAAATGATCCCTTTTGTCTACCTGAGCCACGTAAGCCATGATAACATGAAGCTCAGTGCAGCCTGATAGTAGCCAATGGGGTTACCTGCTTCCAGGTTCTGAAGCTGCAGTTTATCTTGGGTCTCTGTACAGCATTTGTGGTGTAGACAGAAGTTGAGACATTTATTTGGGAATGAGAAGTCTGTTTAATTTGGGCCTGCCCTAATTGCTGGCATGAAATCCTTAATTGTGTCATTAAACTATAAAGATCATCAATATGCTTTGATCTGACAAATAAAGATGCCTTGTGTTCAGGATGAGTCATGAATCTGTGAGTCAGGAGAAGTGAAGGGATTGCAAGTAAATGGCGATAAATGAATAGATTGGAGAATGTTTTGATGTTGCTAATCAAATTGTCTAAAAGGATTGAAGGCTTTGATGGGTAATCCAAGACAGAGCTTTTTAACTAATATTTTGTTTTTCTTCTTTCTATACACAGACAACGTTTCCTGTGACTCCATCGCTTGCAACAAGCCCCACGATGGCTTTTAGTCCCTACCTGAGTCATGTTTCTCCTGGGATGGGCTTGGTTCCTGCAGAGCTTTTACCAAATACTCCTGTCCTGGTTTCCGGAAATCCTACTGTTACAGTACCAGGAGGCTCTGCGGGACAGAAACTGATGCGTACGGATAAACTGGAGGTATTTGGATGTCTGATACAATACTGCTGACAGGAATGAACAGGACATGTGGTCCCAGCTGTTGCTCTCTGCTAGAATGACCTGGTGCAGCACAGCGGAGTTTAACTTGTAGCTTTCCTAACACAGGGCTGCTGCTCTGTACTTCAGCAGACTCTCATGCAGGGCTTGATCCCAAATACTCGGAAGTCACTGGAAATTTGGGAGCACTCACTCTTCTGATTTCAGTGGGTGTCAGAGCAAGGCTGGGATTGTTGTTTTCTGTGTGTGATCTTCCACGCTTAAAAAAATGCAAGTAGATAGTCTGCCCTTTCACTGAATTGAGTGGGAGACATTTTGGAAGTAACACTTTTTTTCCTTGTCTTATTGAGGGGTTATTGAGCTTTTAGAGAAAGCTTTAAGCATTATGCTGTTGGGAGTGGTGAGTATGGGGTGTTGGAAAAATGTCTTCTCCCCCCAGTTGGCTGGGCGTGCTGAGACTTAGTGTTGGGGGAGTTGTAAATGTCTTTCAAACCTTAAGCAGAGGCTCTGCAGGAGATAAGGACTGAGGACCTGAATTCAGAGGCTCCTGCAGGTGTAAATTATAACATAGGAACGTAGTGGAGAAGGGTGTAATTTCAAAACACTTTGTTTTGTGTTATGTACTTTATATTGTGTTACTGATGTCTCACCTTTCCCCACAATGAGTCTGGTAGTGCACTGGTACATGATCTACACCACCGGTTACAGTCTTCAACAATTTCTCTCAGTTCCTTAGACAAGGAAACCTTGCAGATCCATTTTGTGAAAACTTTTGCTCTGCTTTTGGTGCTTCACTGGTCATAACTTATGAGGATCTGCAAGATCTTCGTAAAGGTGGCAGTTTTGTCAACAGGGTACAAAGAAGTTGCAGTGTAATCGAATGCACTGTCATGTAACAGTCGGTCTGTTCTTACAAGTAACAAGTGATAGGACAAGAGGAAGTGGTCTCAGGTTGTGTCAGGGGAGGTTTAGATTGGGTATTGGGAAAAATTTCCTTACAGAAAAGGTTGTAAAGTACTGGAACAGGCTGCCTGGGGAAGTGATGGAGTTACCATCCCTCAGGGTATTTAAAAGATGTGTTGATGTGGTGCTGAGAGACATGGCTTAGTGGTGACTTGGCAGTGCAGGGTGACGGTTGGACTCGATGTTCTCAAAGGTCTTTTTCAAACAAAATGATTCTGTGATTCTGTAGCGTCACGGTTGGAGCTTTATTGTGGAGGACAGTGAGACTGTTTATGTGAAAGAGGCTCCTCATTTAAGAAAAGTTACTTGTTGTAAATAACAGCAGCTTTCAACATTTAGAATTAAATGTCCTACCCGAGAATGTGCTCCATAACAAATACATAATCCAGGTGAGACGCAAATGGCAGAGTTATTAACATTTAAGCTTTAGATGCCTGGGAGGAATCCTAAGCTCCAGAAGTCTGGCAAAATGACATTGACTTCCTGGGATCGCTTTCCATTCTGCACGAATTCTGTACTTCACTTGCATCTGGTAATTAACTGGCCTTGGTAACATTGTGGGTTTTTTCATACCGTGAACCAGTTGTGAGTAGCACCAGTTGCCCCTGTGACTGTTGGTGTATGTGCTTCCCAAGATGAGTATGGATTTAGAATGCACACGTGGTTTAATGTGGCCAACTGAACTGATATTCTGTGTTGAAAATACTGAATGAAGAGTAACTTGATGTTCTGCTGAACAATGTGACTTTCTTTTAAGGTTTGTCGAGAGTTTCAGCGTGGAAATTGCACACGTGGTGAGAATGATTGCCGCTATGCTCACCCTATAGATATTGCAATGATAGACACAAATGAAAATACTGTTACAGTTTGCATGGATTACATCAAAGGTCGATGCTCTAGGGAGAAATGCAAGTACTTTCATCCCCCTGCACACCTGCAAGCCAAAATCAAGGCAGCTCAGCACCAGGTGAACCAGACAGCTGCAGCTGCAATGGTAAGTAGAGCTCTTTTCAAACCCTATTTTCATTGCTAAGAGATTTCATTTGTGTCAAATGTGTCATTTGTGGAAAAGTAGAGTGCTTTGTAAATGGCTTACTAAGCTGAGAGCATGTGCAATACAAATCCCATCTCTTCATCCTTTCTGTCTGCTAACCGTAGCATGAAGCCTTGAGTGGCACAATACATCTCACTAGCTAGGGACATGGTGGTGAACCCTGTGGTTTTCTGTCATGACATCGTGATGTGACACGAACACAAGTACTGCAGCACTTGGAACCAACACTTTCCCTGGCTAAGTCGTAGGTGTCAGTTTAGCTTCCTTAGTACACAATGAGAGCAAAGACTGCCAATCCCATGATACATCCTTTGCAGGGAGATCCTGGCCTGTTGAAGTCAGTAGCAACATTTCCACTGACTTAAAAGCAGACAAGATATCAGTTGTTTGAGCTTAGCAAACTTGTGCTTGATACCTTTGCCAAGGCTTAGTGAAATGACAAGACCCAAACTCAGGGTGACTTCGTGACCTGTTTGATACTTTGGACCTGGTAGAGATGGTCCCACCTGGATTTTAATTTGAATTGTGACTTCTAGTACCTACAATTCTAAAAACGAGTTAAGGAAGACCTACCAGATGAAATTCCTAGCTGGAGTAGATGTTTGCCATTCTGCTGAATTCGGTTTAATGGCACCTGTTTATTTCAGAGGTGGGAGGAGAGCTGAGATGTTCGGCCTGGGGAGGGAAGATAAAGCCCGGGGGGGATCATGTGTAAAAATTCCTGATGGGAGAAGGAAAGACGATTGGGGCAGACTCTTCTCTGTGGTGCCCAGTGAAAGGACAAAAGGCAATGGGCACAAATTGAAATTCAGGAAATTCCATTTAAACATAAGAAAAAACATTTTTACCATGAAGGTGATCAAACACTGCAACAGGTTGCTTCATCCTTGGATACTCAGAACCTGACTGGATGCAATCCTGAGCAAGCTGCTCTAGCTGACCCTGCTTTGAGCAGGGTGTTGGTCTAGATGACCTCCAGAGGGCCCTTCCAACCTCATTTGTTCTGTGATTTTTTTTTTTAATATCTTTTTTATAACTAATATTAAAAAGATTCTTGTCTCCTTTTTGATTTAGAAGTAAAGCTACTAAAATTTTTCTAATTACATTTTTTTTAAAGACATTGAAAGATGTTGCTTTTCATTCATGTAATGCAAAACCAGGACGATTCTAGAAATTAAACAGCTGCCTTCCTTGTAGAATTGGTATTACCTGGAATGTAATTTGAAGAACCAATTTATATTGCGATATTTATTTATCCTGCAGAGTTTATTAGATTTCTTACTATTTTTATTATTACTGAAGCAAGAGCTCAGGTTTGTTGAAAAAGAACCTTCTGAAATGAAACTCTTGTGTTTTTTTTACAATTGATTCTTTACTTTTTCACTAATTATCTAGGACACTGCTATTAACCAAAGCCAATGCATCTTTAATTCATGCTCCTGGCTTCTCTTAAAAATGTAATTAACCTTATTTGTATGCTGTTAACTAGAACCTTTAAAATATTTATTGATGGCTTGTTGCGTCACCCCTGCTACCAAAACAGCTTACATTATTCATCAACTTTTCAAGGTTTGATGCATTTACTGTACCTGTTGAGGAGTAAGATTTTAATAAAGGGAAGAATGGTGCGCAGTCTTCTTGGATCAAAAACCATATGCCAGACAAATGGGTGTACCTTTTAAAATAGATTTGGAATGATTTCAAATCTAAATTGAGAAGATATTTCTGAGGGACCGGATCCTGCAGTTACTTGATGTGCACAAGTAGCAGCTTTACTCACTCCTGCTTGGCTGAAGTCAGTGCAGCGCAGTCAGACGAACTGGGTCAGGCACAGTCCCCAGTTCAGGATGGCACTTAAGCATGTGCTTGAACCTTACTTCTTTATCAGTGGTCCTTCCCTTGTCACAAGCGCTCCTGCAGACCTTTGCATGGTGTGTAGCTGCAGAATGAGAGCTGAAGCCCAGTGCAAGTCCACTTGCAGGTGCTAATCCCAGCGTGCTTCTGACCTGCTGTGCCAGCTGCAATGAAGGTGCTCTAAGGCACGTGCCCCTTGACAACATTTCTTTCCTTTTAAAACTTACCAAGACAAAATAGCTGGCTAGCCACTAGGCCAGGTTGTTACTTAGCCACCCCCATTGTGCATGCCTCCTTGTCTTAAGATACTGTATAATGCATTCAATTTTTCTTTTCTCTTCACTTCCCCAAAATGTTGCTCTCTCTTGACATACCTCTGCTTGCTGTTTTTGTTACTGTGCTTGACCCCCCTCCCTGGCCCATGCCATCATGTGCTCGCTGCCTGCTAATTAAGACTCAGCCAGCTGTCAGATCACTGAAGCGACCGCTCGAGGCAACTTTTGACCTGGTACTTGGACCTTTCACCTTCTCGCTTTGCACGTAACCATCTTAGTCTGCATGAAAGCCTTCCACACTTGGTCTGTTGTGTTAGTACCTGGGGAGACTGCCCATCCCGGACAGAAATGTTGCAGTGTGCGTTCAGACATGCCAGTCCTGCACCCCACGTGCCATCCATTAACTGTCTGAGCTTTGCTTCCTGAAGCCTGGATGTGTTTTGGAGGCAGTGAATAATCCTGGGGAGAGGCAGCTCTGGTGTTTGAAGTGTTTTTTCCAAAGTGACAGCTTTGCAGTCATGAGACACGATATTTCGATTAGACTTTATCTCACTAGGTCTGCAGTGTGCTGCATATGCCAGAGAACTGGATGGTGCAGGACAGATCCAGCAACATTTCATGGCATGACAAACAGCACAAGCTTGCCTGACAGTGTCATGCTGGTACTGTCCTGCAGAACGGTGTTCTGTGCAATGAGCGCAACTCAAATTTAGGAGGGAGAGAGCTAAGCAGCACCCTCAGAGATCTGTGCTGGGAACTGAAGCAGGTGTAGTGCAGGACTTTGGTTGTGTGTTCGGTAAGCTGGGGAGATGGCTCCTGCTGCAGCGGGTTCTGTCTCTGATTCCTACACCCCTGCTCCAGAGGGACAATGTCAGCAAAGGGACCTCATTCTGGGTGCCTTTTGCTTTAGTCTCAGGCACAGGATCTGCTTCTGTCTGCAAGCTGACTTCATATAAGGTACCTTTGATTATTTTGAGTCTCAAATATGTTCTACCTGCTTTTGTGACGTTCATGGCAAAGCAAAAGCCATCTTCCCAGACTGCTGTCAGTCCTGACTCCATAGAAGACAGCTCCTTCCCGTTCACCCCAAATAATGAGGGCTGCACTACATCCTTCTTAAAAAACAAAACAAAACCCCAAACGAGCTCCAGTTGCTCAGCTATAGGGGGGAAAGGGAAGAGTGGACACAGAGGGGCTCTGAAACATTCAAGCTGGTGTTGCTTCTCGTTCCCGAAGCTAAGAAGCAGAAGCTGATCCACTCCCTTTACTGTCCAAATACTTATTTGGGGAGTTTTTAAAGTAGTCAAGAGGCTTCCTTACGAGAGTTTTAGGCAGCAGCAGTAGGAAACCTTGCTAGGGACCAGCTTCTACCAGCAGTCATGGAACTACACTGTAAATGACATAACAGCCTCTCACTCCCCACTGATCACAGCTGGCACGGGCGTAACCCCAAAGCCAGTGCAGGCAGTGACCTGCACAGTGTCTCGCTGCCCTTGCCAAGAGCCACCTTTTCAAAGACATATGGTCTGGTAGAGAATGGGAAAGCCCTTTGAATCCCCTACCTGCCTGACCTCCCCCACTGTCAAAACCCCATCAGATAAGTTGCCTTTAATAGTCTTCCTGCTCTGAAGCATCTGAAGGTTTGCAACCACCTTGTTGGAATATGCACCTCCTCTGAACCCTTTGGGAAGGCTGCACCAGAGAAGGATTCACAGTGGTGATAAAGAGCATGCATAATCTTCAGAGGAAACTGCTCAGATTGCTTCTGCTGCTTGCCAGGGAATGGGTGCTACCTCTGCCCTCTCTCAGATCATTTGGTATTTGTCGTGCCTTGAACTGAAGCAGCAAGCCAGGTGCAGACCCAGCCCCTCTTTGCTGAGTGCAAAGGGGTGAAAGTGGGATCTGCTCCCAGGAGATAGTGATCTGAGGGGAACTTTGAGGTGCAATTAAATTGTTTGTTGCAAAGATTTAATTCAGTTCTTGTCTTACAAAAAATAACAAGAGAGGGTTGTTAACCAGCACGTGGGAAATTTCAGCATGCAGTGCGTTTTTATCTGTCAGTCATGCTGAAAGCTTGATTTCCACGCCGTGCAGAGAAGTGGCACAAACCTCTTTGTTCAGATACTCGTGTTCTTGTTCCAGCAGGTATGTGACTTTCCCAGCCCAAAAATGGAAGGCTGCCTGGCATTTCTGTAGTCGGAATTGTTCATTGGGATCAGTGCGGGCTATCACATGGATCCTGAATTGAATTAACCCTTTCACCAGTGCAGTCGGTCTGATCATGTTGCATAGGTTGCATACCCATGTGTGCACACAAACACACAAGTAAGAATGCAAGTTGGAAAAAGTTACTGTCAAAGGCTACTGTTATATCTGTGACGGTCAGAGCTTGTCCAGAGAGAAATCACAAGCAGCAGGATGAGGTGAACTGACCAAGTAAGTTCTTTGCTACCATGGTTTTTAGTCTAGCTCTTGTCCTGCAGCAGGAAGGCACTTGCTGTAGAATTCAGCATGGTCAGAATGTGGTGAGGAGTCTCTTGTGGACTTTTGTAGGTGCTGTGACACATGCCTGGGGGATTCCTGCAGAACCAGGACATGGTACAAGAGAGAAATGTTGTATCCCCACAAGCAGTTATAATTCCTGCAGGTCCTGAGACCCACGCAAAAATTATGGCTAATTTCAAATGCGACACACTTGTTTGCGCCTGTGCCCCTGCTAGATACCTGAGCAGCAGCTGTATTGGCTCGACTTCATCACATGCAATTTTAGACTCTTCTCCTCAGCCTTTGTGGATAGACCTCTCAGTGAGTGTGTGCTCCTGGCTTGGGGCTTTTACATCAACATAAGGGCTGGAGGAGTGGGGAAGCCAGATCCTTCTGTCCCCCTGGGCCCTCCTGCACCATAATATCTAAGATAGACAGGCTGACAACAGGAGGAGTCCCATCTTCAGGGCATGCTCCTGTACGAATGCTCCCCCAGCTGCTGGGATGGGCATGGTGATCCACAAGGTTGCCTCAAACCAGAAGCAGATCAATATGGTCTCCTGGCTCCTGTGCCCACAGAGCCCAGGTGGCAGAGCTGGCCTTCAGGCTGCCCAGCAGCTGCTACAGTGTGCTTGTTTCTTTAGAAGACTCTGGATATGTTGCAATTTTTTTTTTTTTTTTTTTGCTTTCTCCACCCACCTGCTGTTCAGGCATTTCCCAAAGGTGCTGTTCAGAGAGCAATAATGGGACTGCCTCTCTCCCGTGCTCCCAAGCAGCTGTAGCAGGGGTAGTGTTAGATGATGGGGTAGGCTGTTGTGCCTTGATATCCCTGTGGCCTATTGGTGTTTGTATGCTCCCTCTGACTGCAGCACTGGCCTCAGGAATTCTCCTGTGGAGAGCCAGAACATCAAGGTGAGGTCTCAAGGCCTTCTGCTGTTCTGCTATTTGTACTGCCGTTATGGGATAATGGTTTTTTTGGGGTGGTGACAGCCTTTGGCCAAGAAGTAAGGAGTCAAAAGTCCATTATGTGCCTGGCACAGTTGCTTTGCTATAATTAGTAATTTTTTTTTTTTCTGAGGCAGATTTTTGGAAGCATCTGAAAAAGAATGTTTAGCAATCAGGCACGGTAAGGAGTGTGAATTTAAGCATCCTAAAATACAGGTCTTAAGTGAAAGATTTTGGTGCCTATGTCTGAGAATGTTGTCCTGTGTTTGACTGCTGTCTTCTAGTACTAGCCAGAAGAAATCTGGAAAGATGAAGCCTTAATGCTGGCACTGGATGCCTGCTGGCATTAGCAGAGGATATGTGCGTGTCTGAGGGTAGTTTTGTCAATGCAATTTCTTCTAATTTTCTTTTTTTAATATTAAAACCACCCAAAAGCCACTATGTGAATAGACAGGATGGAGTAATGTTTTGCCTGGAAATATCTTGCTTAACATTTCTCAGATGAGCAGTCTCCTGTAGCAAATTAAATATCAAGTGAAACCTGTTTCTAGATGGTGACAAACTGTTGCAAGCTTTCACTTACATTCCATTTTGTGTTGATCTTCATAACGCTTTAAAACCTCTTTGCTTAAGTCCTTTCTTCCGAGTACTGTGTGTTTGTAGCCTTAACCCTTCATTAGCTAAACTGCCTCCATTACCTGCCCTTCCCTGTCACCTATTAAAAAAAAAAAAAAAAAACCGAGCAAAATAGGAGTGATAACCTCTTTTCAGCTATTGCTTTGCTACAAGATATAGACTAACAACGAGGCAGAAATGACCTGATTCTGCATGACTTCCACGTGCGTAAATCTCATTGACGTCAATGGGAGTGTTACGTGCAAAAGACTGCAGGGCATAATTAAAAAGGACCCTTTTCTATCACAATGTGGAGAAAAAAATGTGGTTTCTACTTGGGTACAATGGAAAGCTGTAAATCATTAGAAACATTCCTGTCTCCTGAGAACCTGACATACTACTTTGCTGTTGAGGCATGCTTGGGTGAATGATGAGTAACGCGCTGAGAAGTTCCTGAGTTGGGCTAATGCTTTTTACTGAGTCTGATCATGAAACAGGTTTGATGGGCTGGAAGAAGCTCGGTGGTGATAGAACAAAAGGAGGGGATTTGCCTGATAGCAGGGCCCACCCAAATCTTGTTCGAATACCACATTTGTCAATGGCTTTTTCCACTGCTGATAGCGAGCGAGTAGTATTTAACTGTTGGAGGCCACCTTGTAGAGATTGGGAGCCGGTCCAAATCTGTTGCTGGTTGTGAGCTGTGCCGCTGATGCGAGTGGTGGAGAATCAGGCATGTTCTTGACCGTGTTGCTCAGCCTCTCCACTAACAAGTGGAAATGCGTTTCACTGTGAATGTAACATCATGCATGTAATTGGCAACAGCTACCGCTTTACCACCTGGACACGTGGGTTGGCTGCACGTGTGTGCACGCTTCCACACGTGCACACATACATATATGTAGGCAAGTGTTGAAACAGACAAAAGCATCCCTTTTTTTCCATGGCATTTGTTCCTCATGCTAATCCTCTTGGTTTTAAATAGTCATCTACTATATTTCTCTTACCTGCTATCTTTCTTTAAGCGCTTGTTGCCTGCAACTGCTCTTTGTAGTATCCTGTTCAGGTGATCACTTCTCCCCTTCCTTCTCCTCGTGCTTTTTTTTCCTGTGTGCCCAAGTCAGTTCTGCTGAAAAGCTCCCTTAGCGTCTCTCCTCCTTATGGACTTTGCCCCTTCTCCTGGTGCATTTACTAACTGCTTACATAGTGAAGTTGTGGTTCTACCTACTACTTCTACTGTGATTTAGCTGCACTTCTCTTTCCTGTCTCGCTAAGTTGATTCAGTTGCAGGTGATTTGCAGCCAAGACCCCCTATTATTTATTGCATGCTTGATCTACATCCAGGCCCCTTTTTTTACTCCACTTGTCTTTAATGACTCCCTTATTCACAGGCCCTGCCGCCTGGTGCACTTCAACCTTTACCAAAGAGGCCAGCACTTGAAAAAAACAATGGTGCCACCACAGTCTTTAACCCAAGCGTTTTCCACTACCAACAGGCTCTAGCCAACATGCAGTTGCAACAGCCTACATTCATCCCTACAGGTAAGTGTCTCCTTGCTTTCCCCAGCATCATAGTTGTCTTTTTATGACCTAGGCATTGAGCTAATGAGCAGATTTGTAAGAGTCCTTAGCAAAAGAGTATCAGTGTGTAGTTTTATGTTAAAATGGATGAAAAGTTAATGTTTGTTTGACCTTTTCTTTTTTTCCTTCACCTGCTACAATTCAGAGCTTTTCACTTGTAAAGATCCCTTCTTAGCTCTTTTTGATTTGGGGTTTTTTTTAAGTGGTTGAACTAAGAAAAATGTCTGCATGTTTCTTGAATTCATACTTTCTGTTTCTCTTCCTTATGGTACAACTGGTTAATCCCAAATTAATTCTTTGACTCTTGCATACCACTCTTACGGACTCATGTTAAAATGTCTTGCAGACCTCTCTGCCTGCTCACTTGAAGCTGCAGGTGTCTTTCTGAGCTTCTGTCTCAGTGACCTACATATTCCAGCAGCCATGTTTGTAGAGGGAACAGTTTGTCTCTAGTAAATACAAATTACATAATCCTCTTTAAAGGCATATATTTCCCTCTTGCTTGTCTTTTGACCAGTGCGATAGCCTAAGCTTTTTAAAAGCAATTTAACTCCCAGCTTTTATTGTACCTTTAAGGTCTCAGAGTAAAATTGAAAGATGCAGTTCGGTAATTCATATAGGACGCAAAATATTGATGTGGCAGATGTGACTGCTGACTATCCAATTAACCTCTATTCACTATGCAGCCAAATGAAAAACAAAACCTGTTTAGAGTAGTAAGTATTGTAAGTGACTGAATTAGGAATATTCCAGAGTTGATAGCTCCGGTTTTAGTATCATTATCCTCATTGCAGAGCATCCTAAGAAAATGAATGCCCAGTGTTTTTAATGTTTAATGCTGTATTCACTTGCCAGATGATCTTACAACAATATAAAAAGTGTTTAGGTTGGCCCCTGGAGGTGAACATGCAGTGACTGGACCTGGACCTTGGCTTTGCTGTTTCTTGGGGTCAGTTTAGAGACAGTCCTATGCTGAGACCAAAGTCCTGTCTCAGGTGTGAGTGTGAGTCTGGAGAGCTGGGACCTAAACCCACTGCTCATGTGTCCTTTTGGTCGAGCACTTGAAGACACTCAGAACACAGCATCTGCTAAGATGTTCTTCCTGGGCAGTTGGAGTCTTGTGTGGAAAGACAGAGGGAGGATCTCACAGTAGCCTCTCATCCTGTGTTCTGCAGAGTGCTCTTGGAGGGGGTGGGCTGAGCTGACCTTATGGCACATCTGTTAGGTGCCAAGCAGAACACGTCTTCAGGAAACATTGACACCCTGGAGAATACCAAGTCCCCCAGCTGGCTACACAGTCCTCTTCCTTGAGGTCACAGTTGCCAAAGTTGAGATAAGGACATGGATTTCTGATGTGAGCATCATAAATTAGCTTTTACCCAGCACTCTCACTGCGCTGCTGTGCCGTGTCTCATGGCAATGAAATTATGCACAGGGCTGATGCATAACAGGTCTGTTTGCTGGCACCCGCTCCCATCTGAGGACATTAATGTTGGGCAGAGCAGCAAATTTCCAGTCAGAGGATGGATCTCTGACGAATTTGTTATGCATCCCTGTTTTCCTTTATGCATCAGACTGCAGATTTGGTCTCAGCCTTTGCAGCGCTCTGGAAAGCGAAGCAGAGAAGTGGCACGTAGCAGGTCGCTCTATGGGAAGAGGAAGAGAGCAGTTGCTTTTCTTAGTTTCTGCTGTAGTTATTGAGAGATCAGCATCATGGGTTGCCATGGGGAGGCAAGTCAGGGTGTCTATTGAAAATGGCATCATCATTACAATTGTTTCAAGTCCAGAAAAAAACCTGCCTCTTTCAGCTTAAACTAGAGACTTTGACTCCCAGTCCCTGCTTGCAGGAGTAAATTGCTTTTGGAAAATCAGTTTTAACATGAGTGTGACTTTCCTCTAAGGGCAATTTGTTTTCAGCTGACGTGATCCGAAAGAAATCAACATACCCAATACCAGAAAAAAACAAAACAAAACCCAATGCTGATTTCTAGGATAGATCATATAATTTAATACCAGGGTGAGAGAAGAAATATATTCTCCACTGCCCAAGAATTCAAGAATTAATTTGGTTTGCTGTGATCTCTTAAAACTGAGTTTAAACTATTTATGTACCAATATGCAGAATCTGTTTGCATGTGCTTAAATACTGAATGCCGCAAAGAGAATACCTGCTTTTAGTTAAAGTGATTTCTAACACTGAAGCTTCTCTAATGAAATATCCCTTTTGTTCATCTTTCCACGCTTCAATGCATGGTGTGCAGGGTCAGTTCTGTGCATGACACCCACTGCAAGCGTTGGTAGGTTTTTCTACACAAACTTCTCAACTTTTCCTAATCTGAAAGAGACAGCAAGTTAGTATGCATCAGTGAGAACCTGGGTGCCTGAGTGGTGTGACTGTCTATCTGCTGTCTTCTTTGAGCCTTAAATGGTCGTATCCCTTTTAATTTCTGTGCAGTGTTTTGTGTGTGACTAATAAGAGAATCCAAGGTGATGTGTTCCCACCCCTATTTAGTTCTGCTGCAGTGACAAAAATGTGTCACTTAAATGTCTTTACAACCCATTTAAGTCATCCAACAAAGGAAATAGCAATGGGAGGATCCTGTTGGTTTATTTTTTTTTGTATCAGGCATCAGGTGGATTAGAGTTTGGCTGTTCGGTTGTCCTTCTGAGGACACTTTAGGAGACTGGTTTAATAAAGGTGCAAAGGAGAAACACACCTAGGGTCAGCCCCTCTGCCAGAGCATGATGCTGCTTATACAGCAAAAGAAGCAGGGCTTAGGCCATGGGCTGGCTGAAGATTCATCTCTTTAGTGAAGGGTCAGCTGTGCAGGTAAAAGGGACCATAGGGAGGTACTGCTGCTGGTGCATGTGGGACACAGTGAGGCAGCAGGGCTGGGTGCATGCTCATTACTGCTGCAGGGATCCAGCATCTGGGTCTTACTGGGAACCTGTGCAGGTCTTTGAGGGACCTTCCCCTCTGTCTACAGCTGCTGGGCACAGCAGGGTGAGTGAAGCTGAGCTTTCATCCTCCAGCCAAGGTTATACAAGACTAGCTGCATCCAGGCATGTGCCTGCTTCAGCCAGAAAGAGAGGCAGGAGCAGGAGTCACAGGGAGGTGTAAGGCTGTCAAGGAGCAGGTCTGGAAGCTTTAGCAGGAATGGCTAAGCACTCTGCTCTTGAACCTTCCCATCCCTATAGCACAGGGAGGACACACCGCTTGCATGATGGGGAACTGAGCCCTTCAAACACACCTCTGCCTGTAGGAAACCCCAACCGACATGCTCCAGCATCCTGAGGCTGGAGCATGCCCAAACTGCAGGCACACACACTTCCCGCGAGACAGGCCATGTCTGCTGGGGTGGAACGAGAGGCAAGTCTGCTTCTCTGCTGCATGTTTGCAGGGACAGAGGGGCCTTCTGTGGGCTCCCTGACCCGCCCCCCCTACCCCCCCGCTAGGTTTGGGGCATGCACATGTGTACCCAGAGCATCCCCTTCAGCACCATGCTCTGGAGGATGTGCAGCTTCAGGAGGCTGCCAAGCTCCCTGATAGTTGACCTTTTGGATGCTCTTTCTGCAAATTGTAGCTGTTCAGATGCATTTGTGTATTTTTCCCTCTTGGCCCCCTGCCCTCTCCATCCCCCCCACCCCGCAAGATGGGATTGTTGCCAAATCCTCTAGAATTAGGGTGTAAAGGAAGCACGCTGAATTTGTATGGAGAGAGCTCGGGCTGCCAGCTGCTCGTTTGCCATGCCTCCAGCTCTGTCCTGTGCCGAAACATTGTCCCTGCTAGAGAGAGGCAAGAAAACCTGGTGAAAGGGCTGCGGCAGCCGCTGCAAAGTGCATCATGTACCTGTGGTTGCTGGCGGATGGGGTGGGGAGGGAAGGGGACAAGCTTTCCTAAGCGGGCGGGAGGGTGCGCTTGCCAAAATGTCCCCACCCAAAGGAACGTGCACTGGCTGTGTCTAACTCCCCACGGGTGCGAGCTGACGTGGGCTTTTGCTAGCACACCCGCCCTCTCCCCCCTTTGGAAATTTGGCCCTCGGAGTCTAATACATCATTGTTCTGCTTATAAATGTACTAAGTGTTGAGAATGTTTTGGTTTTTTCCTTAATTATAATTGTAATTGGCTTTTCCCCTTCTCTCTTGTTTATTTTTTTCCCAACGCTGTCTTGCTTTGCACTGTGATTGCATGCTGCGCCCCGATGTGTCCTTCATGACGATGTCACATGGCTTGTTGCTGTGATTCCTGCCACGCCCCCAAATCCACCACATGTTGCCATGGTTACATAAAACAAACAAATATATCCTCCACCCTCCCGTATGTCGCTTCCATGGTTCCCTTCCGAAAGTGCCCATGATGCACGGTGCTACGCCCACCACTGTGTCTGCAGCAACAACTCCTGCCACCAGCGTCCCCTTCGCTGCAACAGCTACCGCCAATCAGGTTTGGCCCTTTCAATGGCTTTCTTTCACGTGTTCAGATCTCGAGGACTGGGCGAGGGCCGGATCCTGCGCGGGGCCGAGTGCCTTCCCGAGCCGCTCAGCTCGGCGCAGGCTCGGGCGTGCAGAGGCAGCCTCTGTGTGTGTGTGTGTGTGTGTGTCCGGGGATTGGTGAGGGGGCAACGGCCGTTCCCACCATGTGCGGGATGGGCAGCAATGCTGGCCGGAGCGTAGGGATGGGCGATTGGCAGGGGTGCAGGTGCTTCTCCGAAAAGAGCACCCTCCTCCCCAGGTCCTAAAAAACTGGGCTGGAAAACTCCCGACCCTACTGTCGTTCAAGACCTGCAGCACTTCTGCTTTCAGTCTCAAGCAGAAATACCACCCCGAGCATCCTTCCCCGTGGTATTTTGGCATGTTCTCTCCTGGCTGGAAAGTGGAAGTGAAAACACAAAGCGGCCTCCCCCCACCACAAGATTGGTCTCTAAAAACAACCAAAAAAAAAAAACCCCAAACCAACCAAAACCCAAAAAGTTGGGGTTGAGGCTATGAAGCTTGAAGCTTATTTACACCAGCAACGTCACCCATCCCTACAGAAATGACTCTGGATGTGCAGTACGTGACGTTGTAGCACTGCCATAAGTGTACAGGATTTCATGCATGTCTGCCAAGCCATAATTCTCTCTAAAACTTTCCTCTGAAGATACTGAGTTGTGATGGCTGCTTCCGCACCAGTCCTGAACTGTTTATGCACAACTTGTCCTAGTGATGCTTCGTGATAATTTGGTGTGCCACAACTTTTCCCAGTTAGACCAGAGACATTTCAAATGCCTTTTTTTTTTTTTTTTTAGTTTTCCCCCAATACTAATTTTAGCTTTTTTATTTGTCAGGCTCTCAGGTTTAGAGCTACTGCAAAGAGAACGGGGTGTCACTTTGTGCTGTAGGAGGCAGTTAGCCACGCTGAATGTCAGTAATATCTCAGGGGGCATCCTCTAGTCTTTTGCTAGTGCAAGGTCATGAGGCTTTCAGTAGAAGTTTTGCCTGCAAAAGTTCTAGACAGTGTTCTACTGCTCACAGTAGGGATTGTTAGACTTCTTCTTGCCTTGTTGTTTTCAGGTAGAGCAGGTCTTACTCATACTTGTATTGGTCATGAGAAGAAAGCAGAAATTCCTGTGCAGCGTTGCTTTGTGGCTGTATGAGTCCTGTTTCAGCCATATTCAGAACATTTCTGTCTTACTTGTAGTCTATGGAGTTAAAATCCCGGTACAATCACCATGTACTCCACAAGACATCAGTAGTGATGCACCTCCGTTGTACTTAATGTGTGGCAAAGTAAAGACATCTTGGGAATGGATCCTGTTTTATAAGACAGTGATGTACTTACTAACCTGATACTGAAGACAGAATGAGCAGCCCAATCTCAAGACAGTGTTTTAATGTGTTGTGTTCTTTGTTTTGTTGTGTTCTGTTTTTTGCTGTAGATATCCCAGTTATCAGTAGATGAACTGAGTAGCAGCATGTTTGTTTCACAGATGTAGAAGTTCCCGATAGAACAGTAAGTTCCTTTTTGGTATTTCTCTTTCTGGTGGATTGCTTTGTACAAGGGCACTGCATCCCCCAAAAGGGGAGCTGGCTCAGGCAGAGGGACCAACCTGCGGGACCCCAGTGGGTCCTCACTCTGCCAACTCGGCAGAAATTCAGCAGCTGCAGCACAGATACAGACCAGCCCTATGGTTTATGCAATGTTTCCTTGTGTCTGAAATACCTGTTCTACGGTGTCCACAGCCTCCCTTCGTGCATCCCCCTGAGCCTGACAGCTGTGTTTACAGGTTAATCCTGCTCTGCACAGCTCCCAGCTGCCTGCAGATGCCTCGGGGATTTGCGCTATTGATGTCAAAGACTGCTCTGGTAATGAGTCAGCTGAAAAGGTGTAACTTCTCTTTTGCTGTTGGTGGCATATTTCCTTTCCTGGGGTAAGGAGGATTGGGTCATCATCAGCTGCTGTGCATCAGCAAGGCCGGCTTGGTCTGAGCAGAGGTCTGCTGTTCAGCTGCAGTGGGGGCCTGGCTCGTGGTGGGTTTCTTCTGAGGTCCTTGCATGTGTTTAAGACTAGGATGAATGGCATGAGCAACATATCCTTAATCCTACCTGCAAATCCTGGGCTTCCCTAGGCTGCTAGGTTTCTCTGAGTGGGAATGATGGAGGAGTTTGTCCGTTCCTTTGACTTACAAAGTATTATTTCACAACCATAGCAGCAGTGTCGTTTTTCCATTGCTTTTCTTTGTGTTAGCTGATGTTCATGAGAGAAAAATCCTTTGAGGGTTTCAGGTCATCACTGGTTTTTTGTTTGGTTTGGTTTGGTTTTTTTTTTTTACCCCAAGAGAGTAAAGAGCAGTTCAGCTGGTTTAACAAGAGGTCACCAGATTTTCCCAATGCAGGCCATTTAGTATACACAGATATGCAACCCTTTTCTTCCTTAGGTCACGTATTACAGGCAAGTAGTTAAATGCTGGCAATTAATTTGGCAAGCAATTCTCTAGTGATATCTTTAGCAGCTGGCAGAAGTTACTCATCTTAGTGGTGGCCCTTTTCTCTGCTACCCTTAATGAATTACTGGCTAACTGTGGCCATGGACCCGTGTTCATGTAGAGGTGAACCAAGCTATCCCTGTTAGTGAAAACGTTCTGTGTTACACAGTGTACTGCTCTCCTAAACAACAGACAGACGTGACACTTGACATGTTAACCCATTTTCATAACACATGCAAAACAGCCTGTTCCACCCGACAAGGAGATAATTTGCATTGGAAGAGCCTTATTCTTGAACTCTTTGAGATTGTTTTCAGCATTTATTTCAGGAAATGTCTTTTTTTTTCTGGATTCTTTTTGTCTTTATATGTGTGCGTGCTTAAACTCACACTGTCAATAGTTGGTGATTTCAGACTAGGCGGGGAACTTCCATGGGACATATTTCTTTAGCAAGTAGGGAGCTCAGCACAGTCTGTTGAACAAGCATCAGCCTGCTGTTAAAGACCGTGAAAAACCTTTGCTTGAAAGAAGCAGGGTCAACGTATTGAATTTGATGGGATTTCTTGGGGATCAGGCTGGGCGTGGAGGGGGTCTGGGTCAGCTAAGGAGCCCGTTCTTCACAAGGGCAGTGTAAGCATAACGTGTGAGCCAGTGCTCTGCCAGAAAGAAGCACTTGTCCTCTTAACACCTCACAGCTGCAGGACATAAACCTCCTTCAGAGGCTGGTAGAAAAGGGCTACGTCCCCCAGCATCCCCAGTGCTCACAGACCCGCCAGCGACCATTTTCATGCAGCAGCATGTGTGATTTGATCTTATTCCTGTGTTGTTACCCTCAGCATCTGTGCATTAAACTAAAGGCGAGCAAATCTCTCGAGGACTCCTCATTTCATGCTACCACCCAAGCATGTGAAATGGTGCATGTGTTCAAGTGTTCTGCTAGACAAGGACATTGGTTAGCACTCTGCAGTGCTGAGGGGTGATTCCCAAAGCTGCCCTGAGTGGGAGTTGGGTAATTGAAACGCTTGCGGCTCTGGCAGATGTTTTTTTTTTCCTCCATGGTTGACAAGGTCCTTGTAGCCAGGCTGGCTGGTCTAGCTCTGCAGGAGACAAGTATTAGGTACTTCAGGGGAGGATTTTCATGAGTACATCCCAAGAGAGGCTCCTTGCTCCCAGAAGAGGGTCCCCTGAGCACAAGGTTTCTGCATCTGTGTTTTGTCTCTGGGCCTGATTCACCTTTGACTCGTGACTCCTTCGGATTAGGTATTAGTGTGATTATCTGTGGCTCTCTCCGAAGGAAACAGGACCTAGCATGGATCAGGGATTTCTTTAGCCATCTCCTTAGTCATTCTCTACCTGCCATCCTGTCCAAAAACAAGACTATTATTTGCCCACCTCCCTCTTCCACTAATTGTCTTGTCAGTGTATGTGAAGCGCACTGGAAATGGAAAGCCCTAAGTGCAGATTACGGAGGATGCCAAGTGTGTTATTAGCAATTTCACCCTACATCAGAAAATTAAGGGAACAAAATGTTTTCTCTCTACAACATACTAATGGCAACCTCTTGGGCAATGCAGCGAGGATGTAAATGCGTCTTATTAGAATGGCTTCTCTAACTTGTCACTCTTTCTTTGTTGTTGTTTTTTCTTTCCCCTGCAGCAGACCATGTTGAAATTCTGAACAGTACAATTATGGAGCACCAGGACTTCTTGGTGGGAAGCTGCGCATGGCCTTTCTGTATATATCCCCTCTTCCCTCTATCGTTCTCTACCACCTCTACAGTAAGCCTGTTGCAGCCTACATGTTAACCAAAAACTGATCAATGGGAATGTCAAAAAAAAAAAAAAAAGCACTATAGAAACAATTAACAAACAGCGCTCTGTTATGAGATATACAAGTAGAAAATTATAATAGACTTTTATAACACATTACTTTAACACACTTAATCATTTTACGACTACCATCCTGATAAGTGCATCTGCACAGCGGACTGTTGGTTTACTGTATACTATCGATGGATAAATGTTTGTCTTGTTTTTAAAGTGTTATCTTACTGTTTTGTTTACATCATAGTCTATTGATTTGTTTTAAAGTGTACATCATTATCAAGTATACTCAATACCATTTTTTCATTATTGTTATGTCTTAAGTTTTCATATACTGTAGGTTTTATGGGGTTTTGTTTGTTTTTTACTAAAAATGTTATTGTGGGAAACAGGAATTATGTGCTTGAAAAACACAACACAGGAATGTTCTGCCCTTTGCTGGATTTTGCTGTTAATGTCAGCTAAAGTTGCTTGTGTTAAATGCTCCTTTTATCATTTAAAATTTGCCTTCAGATAGAGTCTCCAAATTTTTAGTACAGGTGATATGAAAGGACAGCTGTCATTTCAGTCCAGTTCAGGGTATTTCTTTCAATACAATGAGCTGATTCTGGAAACTTTTGGAAAAAAAACCTCATAAAAGCCCAAGCTCAGTAAAGGGGACAGGAACAATTTGCCCAGACGGTGGTCGGCATCATGGGATTTCTGCAGTTCTGTTGTCCATTGAAGTGCATTCTCAGCTGCAAACAGCGCACAATCTCTCTTGCTGTTCTCATGGTGCAGTCAAAAAAGATAAAATAAGTGGTGAAGTGAGACAGCTTCAGTTGGTCAAAGACTTATTGCATTGGAGAGGGGCGAATGCCAGCCTTTAGCTGGAGTGGGCCCGGAACCATGACTTTGCTTAAGCTGAGTAATACCATGCCCAGGGGCTTCTCTCCACTAAACATGCTGAAACATTTCGGCCCGAAATCTTACGTCGCTGCTCTTGAAATTTTGTCAGCATGCACCGATCATTTAATCACTGTTTTCCCTAAGTGGGTGGTTTGTTTTTTTTTTTTCCCCCCTTCCTTGATCTCTGTCCCTTTAAAGCGAACACAGCAGTAATAAAACAGGAAAAGCTCAGCATAAGCTTTCTACTGTAGATAAACATTCATCTTAATGGAGCTCCTGTTGGTCAGTGGATTTATTTTGGCACCTTCTACTTGATCAAGAGCAATGTTTGCTGCACAACAAGGGCTAGTTCTCAATACCTCCTTTTCATATGCGTGAATAAAACGATTTCCAGCCCGTGCACCCTGGACAGCCCAGCCTGTCGCTTTGCTGCGTTGCTGAACAATCTGGCTGCAGAACGCATTTTGGTTGAGGATACAGCCAAATTCATCCCTGTCATAGTTCTACAGTATCACTGGCATTATGGGAGAGATGGGTTTGCTGCTGTAAATCCATGAGCTCCATACAAGGAAAGAGAATCATTGAAACCAAGCAAGAGGCCAGCTCCCAGTGTCCAGAGGGCTGGCTACCCCGAGCGCACAGTGGTCCTGTAGGGTGCCAAATTCTGACAACCAGGTTTTCTTTTCTTGTCCAAGTTGCTTGGCCTTCATTAGAGACATTCCTTGCCCTCTTTCCTCCAGTGCAGATAGTTTGCTAGATGTGTATCTCCACAGACCACAAGTGATGGAGGGGCATTTAAGGCACAACTGGTGTGTCCCAGAGCAGGCTCTGACTGTCTGCACATGGAGAGTCGTTCATAACAAGAACCTTTGAAGAGCCCAGTTCAAAAAGGCCTTGAGCCAGAAGGAATCACTCCATTTGTTTCAGCAGGCTTTGAACCAAACCCTGAGTGAGGGGACAAAACATCCCTCCCCTAGACCCTCCTTTATGAACCTGTCTTACAACAATTGCTTGTGTCCATCGATGTTCCCCAGCCACCAGTGTTCACAAGCAGCAGCATTGCCTGAAATCAGTGACTCATTTAAATTGGGGACTGCATACCTGTTCTTTTCACCACTGAGTTTCTGTTTCCCAAAACCATAACATTGTTAGTGGAAAAAGTGGATTTGAGTACTTCCTGTTTGAAATTATTTGTGTATCAAAAATGGGTTTTGCACAACCTGTGCCAGTGCCTCAACAAAGAACAGAGCTGATCTTCTTAAGCCAGAAAGGATGCATTCAAGCTTGTATGGCTTTATGAGTTCAAGGAGGTTGGAATTTTTTCAGTGCTAAATGGATTTTTGTATATCTTGACACTTTGATGTAACCTCCTATTTTATTTATCGACTTAAACATCTGGCATAGATGTGCATAGAATGTAAACATAGAATACAGCTGTTTTCATGTCACATTTAAAGCACTGAAAAAAAGCGTTTAAGGATTATTTTTTATTAAAGAGGTCCAATGAGGGATGTTCAGGGTAGTTATATTAGGTGCCACAACAGTTTTTATATTGCTGGCAAATTTAGAGTTAATTTGTAAATGAGTTTAAGGAAAGAAAAGCTTGAAGCACTAAACTTCACCAAATTCAAAACAATCTCGGCAAAAATGCCATTTTGAGGTAGCACTATTTAAACTAGTTGTGCAATGACTTGCTCTAATTTTCTTTGTTCAAAAAAGAAAAAAAAAAAAATCAGTCGCCAGACTATAAATTTCCTAAATAGACTATTACAAAGTCACCGAGCTAGTTAGTGACTCTAAACAAATGTCATAAAAGCATGAATATCATCCTTTATTTGACAAGAGATGTATGTAAGTTTGTTTAAATCAATATAATTTTAGTGACATTTTTATAAGCTTCCCACTTTCCATGAACCTATATTTTTTATTTATCCAAAGTTATTTCTCTTTGTCCATTTCTCTCAGCCTTATGCAAACAATATGCAAGAAATGCTGAAACTTGGATAAAACGGGTCATGCAGAGGGAAAATGAAAGCTGAGATTGATCATTTTCACGACGAAAGGTTGTTAGTAGTTTCAATAAAAAGTACTACTACTAAACTGTAACATAAGCAGACAATAAAAGAGGGATTTAAAATAAAATGGATTCATAAAACTATTAAGATTATTTTTGTTAAATACAGTGTTTTTAGTAATTTGGAACATGATTTCACAATCAGCCATGTTTTTTAGTTGGAAATTTCTAGCTGATGATTTTTGACTGTGTATTTTTGCATCGCGATGTTCTAGAAACCATTACCTCCCTGGCCAGCCCGCGCCGGCCCCCTTCCCGAGCACTCTGCGGCACTTTTCCTCTCTGCCATCCCTCCTTGCCATCTCACATCACGTTCGGAGCGTTCCCGAACGGTGGCACTGCCAGGCTGGCCACCGACTGCAGCTGCCCCGGCCCTCCGGCTTCCCGCGGCAGGCTTCTCCCGGCATGCCGGTGGCAGCGGATGTCCCGCTGGAGCTGGGCCACCACTGTCAAGGCAGCGATGGAGACGAGTGCATGTCTTGTGGGCGCAGCTGGCCAGAGGAGGAGACGCGTGCTGGGGAGAGGTCGTCTTCACCTCGTGGGCTGCGGACTGGTGCGGTAGGGTGGCTCTAGGACACGCGGGTACACAATGATCGAGAAACTGGAGTCCTCGTTTTGTTTATCCCTTGTACATTTCACAGACATGAGAATTGAAAAAGGTGAAATCTATGAGGAAAATCTAATTTCCCATTCCTGTTGAATGGATTTAGTTTGCTATTGACCTGATTTTACCATGTGCCTGTTGAAGGCCTTAGAGTATATACTGTATGTTAAAGACTGTAATAACTTTAAAAAAAAAAAAAATAGTTGATAGCCTAATCCAAATGTAAATAGAGCTACAACACATCGTTACTAGGCTACAACACATTAATTCATGTCATATATTTTCATTTCTCTACCATTAGTTTTTAAGGTTTTCATTATTGCTTTTTTTGATATCTTTAGTAACTAATGAATTTAATTTTGAAGGAGAGTTAGAGAAAGTTTAAGATTTTTAATACATGTATTCAGCCCATTTAGTTATATTCTAAACCAACACTGAAGCATGGTAAGGTATAGAATACAGTCCATAACTAGTTTGTATAGTTTACAGTTTAAGAACAAAATTAACTTTGTATGTAACTCCTACAATGATAGATTCATTGTTAACTAATTATATTAAGTTGTTGTTGCTATGGCAACAAAAACTACAACATGGCTACCTTTGTATACATTATTTGTGAAATTTTCACATGTAAATTAAAAGTGATGTGTAACAGTATGAGCTTGTTAAAGGTACAGTTCGATACTGTCAGATAAAGATATGATTGAATATTTTTAAAATCCCAAAGTCCCATGTGAACGCTGAATTTGTGTCTTTAAAGTCACTTTTTCAGTCAAGAAGTTTACAACACATGGATTTAGAGTCAGGTTTTATAGCTTGTAGAAATTGTTGTGTGGCAAGGGTTATTCCACAGTATTTTCACTTTGAAAACACGACAGCCTGTATTCACGACATAGTGACCGGTCTTGCTTTCATTTCACGTTCATTCACACGGTAGGAATTCAGAATTAATCCATTTCAGTACTGTAGCTCTGCCTGCAATTTTCTTTTCTCCAGAAATTGAGCACTCACACGCTTACATTATGATCAGGGCTAAATAATTAAGCATATAACTATTTTAATACTAATTTATATTAGCAAAAACTGTACATAAGAAAAAAAATATTGTGGAATGACCCCGTAACAGTGTTGAAGATACAAATATGCTGCAGTTAAACTGATTCAGTTAGTGTACGAATGTGTGAGACACACCTTTTTTGCACTTATGTACATAGTCCACGAAAGAAATCCTTGGAACTTATTTTGAATATAAAAAGTCTGTAATAATACAGGAAAAGTTTGTAAAAGAGATAGGTATTACTAAGGCTTTGAAAAGGAGGAGTTTTTTGCTATAAAACTTATCTGAAAGCATGATGTTGCTTTGCTGTTGTAAAAGCTTTGTAGTTTGCCATAGCTTATTATACAGCAGACTGATAACAGGTCAGCTCCAACCTGCAGCACAGAGAAATGGGAAACAGTGCTTAATTAATTAGTAAGGTCACTAGCAAAGATTTGAATGACTTCTTTTCTTTTTTAATCGGCCTACTTTTTCAGACACACCCTAGGTCATGTTTCTGGTGGGTTGCGTTCTCGGTGAATCCTATTAGGACGGGTAGGTCCGTGGTGGCACACACGTTTTTCCTAGCACCTAATCCTATTTCTAGCAGAAAGTGTGAATCTGCTAGAGGTGACTGTCATTGCAGCAAGTGGTTTAAATCCCAGAGGAAATTTGAAATGTTGCGACTTGCTTCCTTTTTTTTTTTTTTAACCCTTTGGAGCAAGGTAACAAAATGGAAGGGACTGATGAGCAGTAGATGGACAAGGGGTGGTTTTGGATTGTCTTGGGCCAGTTTCTTCTGCTGTACAGCAGCCGTGGTGTTCATTTGGCAGTGCTGTCTGTTGCTGCTTGCTGGGGCAAGGACGTGGAGGCTGATGATGGCAGTGTGGCCAGCTTGGTGCTTCTGGCTGGGTTAACAAGCGCCATTGAGTTGCCACCACAGGAGAGCATAGCTGTGGTCCCCCAGCCTGCTGAGCAGCCCCTTGGTTCCCTCTCTCCGCTGTGGTGGTGGTGACACTGCCAGGGTTCTGCAGTACTGGAGGAATTTTAGAGAAGCTGAAGCACATGTGTTGACCCTCTTGGGGTTTTCTGGACTGGATTAAATTTGTTCGTTTGGTTTTTTGTTTGTTTGTTTGTTTTCTTTTTTTGCAAAACCCAAGCCCCAGATTTGCTTCAGAAAGGTCGCTGGTTTTACTGTGAGGCTGGTCTCAACTAAAGCGATGAGTCGAGCACCCCAAAGCAGAACTGTTGGGTGCTGGCACTTCCTTTCGTGCCTGTCCCAGGGTCGGGGCTGAGGTGTCACTGCTAAGCGCAATACCTGCTCTTCAGCCACCGCTGCTGGCATCTTGGAGGTTTCCGACTCCTTGCGATGCCACCAAGTGCCCAGCCAACCCGCATTGCACCACGGGGTTTGTTTAAGTGAGTGGTTTGCTGAATCAGAGCGGTAGCCTCGTGTGGCCCCAGTGTCTTTAAAACAGGGAGAGAAGTCAGATGTTGCCTCTCTTCATGTGTGTTATAATAACCTAGATTTTAATAGAAAACAGTCAGCTAATTCTAACCGCCGTGCTATTATGGCTTCTCTTTGCCATAATGGGTTTCTATAATCAAGCTCTTTCTCATTTCTAGGATCATGAGAGAAAAATGTTTTGCACTATGTGAAATGAATCGTAGCTGGTCAAACTTCTTTTCATTTGGGTATGAGCATGATCATGACAACACTGCTAAAAATCTTTGCTAGTGATCTTTACTGACATCCTCTATCATCAAAAATAACTCTATATGCCTCTCAAATGAGATATTTAAACATGCAAAAATAACACAACTATGAAATAAAATGAAGTTATTTTTCCAAACACACAACAGAGAGAATTACCTGACACCGAATTACAAGGTTCCAGTTCTTTATTACTGTACACAGATGCTATTTGATAGTGGTGGAAGCCAAATGATTTTGTTGCCATGGCTTTTGTATCCTAGCAGATGAGGGGATGATAAGACCATTCTTAGATTGGATTATGGGATTTTTTTTTTCTTTTCAATTAGCTTTGTTTAATTATCTTTTAATTTTAAATCATGAAAATGAACTGAGACTCCCCACACTCTTCACCTGACAACAGATCACTATTTTTTTTTTATAGAGAACTGTATTTTAGGCAATCACTAAAATCAAAGAGAGAATGTTCTAAATTGTCAGTTCTTAATTTAAATATATAAAAACATTTATACTGTATGTGTAAAGTAGATCTTCGAAGCACATTCTTCTTTTCATAGGCATTTATGGTAAAACAAAGTAAGGGAAACATTAGATATCAATTTAATGGCATAGTTTAGAAAATATATACAAACAATTACAGTTAGCCCTGTGGAATTGTAAGGATTTAAAGTGTCATCGGATCCAGACCGGCATAGGCTAATGCAATATTTCAGTTCCATAACACGATAGTTCATTCCCTCAACTGCTACCAACAGGGTGTACGCTTTGAATTTATTTTTCTTTTTGCCACGTTATATTGCTGTAGTGCTTGTACGTGCTTTAGAAATGTGCATAATGCTACTCATTTTAGTATGTTACTTCTATATTGTTATTGTTTATTTTTTGATCTTTTAATAAAGTGTATAAAATTCTTTGTTATGTTTTTTATGGATCCATATACACACATAAATAGGAGTTTACTTTAAAAACTTTTCAAGTTCCAGTTTATTAGTCCCAAACTTCAGAGGTTCTGATGTAAAAAATAATAACTAATGAATTTGATTCAATGTTATATCTAAAGTGTAGAACAACAGAATAAATTTCTTTCCAGAAAATACCTTCAGTATTTTGAATTCTGTAGCCAGTGCCTCCTTTTTATTGGATGCATTTGGCCTATCATATTAAAGTTACTAACACGAGAAAGACATTTGTATTTTAGAAAAATAAAAAGTAAAACTTTCCAGATGCTGCCTTTTGGTTTCTCTTGTGCCTTAGACCTTCTGACACCCATGTGATGTGGTATGTGCTGGTCTGTATTTTTCCATGCTTCCTTTCTGACCCTATCTGTGATGTGATTAGAGAGGAGATCAGAGCTGTGCATTTGAAGATAACCATGAAGAATAAATTGACTATCATTCAAAGGCCTGCAGCTTTTGTAGCACAGTGATGTGTGTATTAATTTTTCTCTTTCAGCATTTGTGTCAGATACCATTTTGAACGTCCCAGTGCAGTAATACAACAGTAAGCTCCCTTTGGCAGCAGCCTGGATTCCCCAGCTCTCCTCCAAGTGCCCAGCTCATCCCTGGGCCGCGCTGCCAGGCTCACGTCTCTGGCTGGCGCAGGCTGCGGATGCCTCTCGCCGCGGCCTGGAGCAACCATGGCTAAGCTTGGTCTAGACTTCCGCAAGAGAGAGTTGCTTCTTGCCAAGTTTGTGTGTCCATTCTGTAAGTTGCATAGATTTAGAGGTAAGAAAATTGCTCAGCAGTGTTGCCACCTTGGTCGCCACCTGCGTGCCAACAGCATTGCTGTGAAAGGGGGCTTTTACCTTCAAACTGGCTTGAGATTGGCGCTCCCTCCCTAAAAGCTTTAGCTTTTACCGCCCGTCTCCACATGTGTTGGGTGCAGCTGGAGGCACCCAGCTTGGGGCATGGCTGTGCCGCTGCAGCATCGCTCATCTCACGGGCAGCAGAAGATGTCAACAGGAAACCCCTGAATATGTGAGTAGCTTAACTCCGCTGGCGTCTGAGTGGGCTTCTGGCCTCGCTACTCAGGCGGCTCCGAGACGGGGGGTACCAAGGCAACGGGCGAGCCCAGATGGTGCAACAGAGGGGTTTGATGCCAACATGAGGGAGGGGAGCGCAGCATGGGGGGCATCACTGGATATTTTCCTAAAGGAGTTTGAGACTGACTCAGGGGTGGGGGAATGGGTGAGGTTGAATTTGGGAGTTTGAAAATAAGCGTTTCAGGGAATGCAGGTCCTCTAGATCTGCTTGGGGGTAGGAGCAGAGCAGTGAGGAGGCACACGGCAGGAGGAGGCTGCAGCCACCGCTCCTCCCCATCACCCTTAGTAGGGCAAGCCCTTGACTTTGAGAAAAGACAGACGGAGCCCAGGACAAATTACATAACCGTTTCTTTTTCATCAGCCTGTTTCCCTGACTTCTCCGTGCAGGTTAATTGACTCCCATTTCTGTCTCAAGGCCACTTACAGCTTTTTCTATAAATGACTCTCGCCTTGTCTGATGGCACAATTAAATGTCTGAATTGTTTCTAAAACCAAAAAAAACCCCAAAAACCCAAAACCCCCCACAACACCACACAGGGGGAACTGAAACTTTTCTAAGCAGTGGATGTTGTGAAAGGATCAGGATCCTTCCTGAACAATTACTCATGAGTTTTTATTGCCAACGTTCCTCTTGTTCACTTGGGACTGGGACTTGCAAGGGATGCTTTCCTCGGAGGTGTAGGAAGGGCGGAGTCGTAGCTGCTTGGGGGCGACAGTTCCACTCAGGAGAAGCATCTCCTGCGGGGAGGGTTGGGGTGGGAGTCCCACACTAGCACTGAAACTCAAGGGAAGCCCACTAACAGGAGACTTTAAAGTGTGTTTCAAGGGCAAACAGCATCCTTGGGCCAGGGATGTGGGATTTTACCTGGCGCCCATTTGCAGAAGTCAGAGGAGAAGCTGCTGCAAACTTTATAAATGCTTTATAGATGAACTTGGATTAAAGGATCTGAGCAAACTATACATGATACTGTATTTATGGCATGTGTCATCTAGAAATATTACAGAACCGAGCCTGTCTATCTTCCTCTCCACTGGGGCACATTTGTGCAGGAAAACCAAGTTTAATAAAAAAATCTCCATTTAGCAATTTGTCTTTTAAAGCATCAATGGGAGTCATGGGGGGGGGGTGGAATTTATTTTTCAAGATTTGCTCCATATTCAGATGGGCCTCTGTGGTCCAAAGTGAGTTTTTATTCAATCTGGACTTAGTGCTGGATTACTTTGATCTATTTATTATGAGTAAAAGGAAGACTGGAGAAAGAAACATTTGGCTAATCCCTGATGAGTTCTTGGATCTAAAATATCCTTTCCAATTCAAGCAGCTGGGGAGAGCCCTGAAGGCCATGGGGATGGGCTTGGAGGAGCCGGCGCCCAGTGAGCTGGCTCTGATGGGGTCCCAGCCAGGTTTGGCCCCACTGGAAGACGTTTGCTGCGAATGCCTTTGCCCTTTCCTCCTCCTTTTGCCTTTTTCAGGATGGCTCTGCCAGTCTGTTTAGCAGCTGAGTGCTCCATCCTCTCCCTGGCCGCTCGCAGTGCCCTTGCCCTGGATCCAAAGGTGTAAATCCAGTCCCGAGGTGATGGCACTGCAACACCCGTGCCGGCTGCCGCAGCAAGGATGGCGGTAGCCGGGCAGGAAGCTGTGGGACGATGCTGCTGCTGTTTATCTCTTCGCAGCTGCAGCTGGGTTTCGCAGAGGTATTTCTGCTTTGCTCCACAATGCATGTAAATTATTTGCTTGTAAATGTTATCTGCGCCTTCCCAAGGGAGCTGCTGCCTTCCTCTGCTCTGCAGCCATCGCGTGGTCGACGCCTGTTTATAATTGATGCGGCTTCTGCTTTAACGCTTTACGCCACCGTAGTTCAGCTGATATCCGTGGTGGCATTTCTGCTGCAGCTCCTGTATGTCCTGCGTGTACCAGCCGGCGGGGGGCTTTGCGGCCGTCTCCCCACGGGCGTCCCACCAGCCCTCCATTTGCCCCACACCTGCAGTGCCCTGGCACCCGGATGCCTTGAAGAGTTCCCACCAGTGAGTGGCACCCGGTGATCACTCCAGGCTGAGTGGTGTTTTGGGGTGCAAAGCAAAGGTACTTGCGGGTGCTTTGCAAAGATTGTAGAGAATTGTTGAAGAAAAATATTGTTTGCTTTTCTCTGCAGAAACACAAGGTTGAATCGAAGCCATTGGCCACCTCAGCCTGTGGGGTGAGCCTGCCCGAGGGTCCCACTCTGCTGCGCTGCTAAGGAGTTGCAGAATGTTGCCCATTAAACCGTCGCTGTTCTCAGAGTCAGCGTGCAAGCAGCACCAAGGTGGGGAGAATGCAAAGGTAAGTCTGTGTCCGCTGGGGTGCAAGGTGCTGTTGGCTGCCCCAGCCCTGTGGTGTTGGGGTATGTGGAGGAGCGGGTGCTGGCATGGCAGTGCCCTTGCTCCGAGTGTTCTTTGGGCTTTGGGAGCTGGCTGTGCCTTGTCCTGCTCCCCTGGCCCCATTGCACCCCACAGCAGGGGCAGTGCCTGCAGTCAGAGGACAGGGGTGATGCAAGAACATGGGAATTCACACATGGGGATGCTATCTGTGCTATTGCATAAATCAAGGGGATTTTGGAGAGGGTAACAAGGGCCGCTTGGGAGTCTGGGCTGGGCAGGATGAGGCCTTGGAAGACTTTTTAATTCCCTATGTCGCACAGTCCAAGGGTGGGGACTACGGCCGGATTTGGACCAGTGGGGTTGGGCAGTGGGTGGCCCATGCCAAGGAGAGAAGTGGGCTGCAGTTCTCCCCACCAGGCTCTCACCCCTCTGCCAGCTTTGCTCAATTATGGGAAATCCTTTAAGCTTTTGCATTAGTGTGTATTTAGGTCTGTGCTGTATTAGGGCTTGGCACAGGGAGTGGAGTCGGATTTCTAACTTAATAAAGAATGTTTTAAAGGAATTTATCATCATGGGCCCAGCATCATGAGCCAGGAAGCTGGGGCAAACAGGGTGGGTGCTATGAGAGGTGAGGGTGCTGGGCTGGTTCCGTGACCTACTGTGCTTGCCCTCGCCAGGTCCCATCTCTGCCTGCCTGTACCCGGCCAGGTCCCATCTCTGCCTGCTTGTACCCTGCCAGGTCCTATCTCTGCCCGCCTGTACCCGGCCAGGTCCCATCTCTGCCTGCCTGTACCCAGCCAGGTCCCATCTCTGCCTGCCTGTACCCGGCCAGGTCCCATCTCTGCCTGCTTGTACCCTGCCAGGTCCCATCTCTGCCCGCCTGTACCCTGCCGTGCGCTGCCAGCACAGCTCCTGCACCCACAGCCAGCCCTGCGCTCCCACCCTGAATACTGGGGCACTTGCTGCCAGGAGAGAGGGACCTGGTCTGCCCTCATTACCCACCCAGCCAGGGGTTCATGTGGGGTTGTGCATCCTAGGGCTGCAGCCTGCAACCTCCCAACCCATCTGCATCCACACAGCTCCTGGCAGAGCCCAGCCACCCTCTCACAAGGCTCCCGGGCTGCTGTGCTGGCAGGAGACCCGTTCTGCTGGCAGTAAATTTGTCATCAGATGGTGATCAGGCATAATGAGTCACGAACGCCCACCGCCAGCCAACCAGGCCGGTCCTGGTGCAGGCCTGCAGCACACAGGCAGCGGCGGGGAGAGAATATCTGCTCCAGCCCAAGCTGCCTTGCTGCTTCTCTGCCTCTCCCCACCTTCAGTCTCATTGATTTGCATCTTCCACAGGACACCAAATGATGGCGCATCCCTCCAGCAGCACTCGCCTGGGGATGGGGTGACAGCTTCACTCGCCTGGTCCAGCACAGGGATGCAGTGGTCTCCCCCGTACCCCTGCTCTCGTGAGCCCAACACTGCCACAACTCTGCCCATGGCTGTCAGACAGCTTGGCTGGGATGGGGCTGAGGGTCTGCCTGCCGAAACCTGTGCCCTCCAGACTGCAGGTAGTTGGACCAGCTCAGGGTGTGCTGCTGGGAGCAGGAGTCTCTGGACTCTCTTTTTCGGCGTGGATTTCTCCTTCAATCTGGTAATCGTTGAGGCAACAGAGTATTAGATCCAGATTTCAAGCTGCTGGTGGTAGTGTCTGTGTCAAATGTCCTATGCTCTTGTAGAGGGTACAGCTCAGTCCTTGGCTTGCGTTAGCGAGTGGGCGAGGAGTCCTTGAGTGCCTGCTCTCCCCACTCTGCCCCACCAGCAGCACTTTAGCGCTTTGCTCCTCATCTCCTAACTCTGAGCTCTGCAGCGACGTGAGAGCCCCAGCCTGGAGGAAGCCAGGCTTTTGCACCGGACCAGAGCTGTTGAAAGGACTGTTTTGTTGTGGCTCAAGTGATGTCCCCTGGGCAAGCCCAGCGTGAGTTCATGTAGTAGTCCCGTGGTCAGGGCCTCGGCCAGAACTCCTGGCAGCTGCCCTTCCTCTTTCTCAGATCTGCCGAGTGAGCAGAACAAGCAAAATTTTGTGAGGACGTCGCAGATCTGCTGCTGAACCAGTCCCAGTAGCAAAAGCAGCCCCAGTGCATCCCCTTCCCAAACCACCACTAGGGTCCCCAGGGAGGGCCCCGACCCCAAGCAGAAATCATCCCAACAGGAGAAGCTTTTATTTGCCATCTTTGTCTTCTCCAAGGTTGAGCTTGATTATTCATTTCAGCAACACGAAGTGCTAGAAAGGCTCAGCCAGCAGAGATCAATTTTCTCTGCTCTTGGCACAACATCTCTGTGAATGGAGAAGCAGCTTTTTTCTCCCCCCTTCCCATCGTGCTGAGACTTATCAGGTGATGCCAGGGATGGTGGCGGCTGCCTCACTGGCAGGAGGGTGACAGTGGAGCCCTTGCCTGATGCAGAGTTGATGGAGAGTGCCGAAGCCTTTTGCTCACAGCCATTGAAGAGCAACTGCATATTGCCAAGGAAGAAAGCCCAGCTTAGCTCAGCCATCAGCGTTGCTTTGAGATGCAGCACAGAGCGAGACCCTCAGCTGCCACCTCTGCTCCTGCTGTGCCATCCCTTCTCATTTACCACAAAGCACTGGCTAATAGGGGATTATTTTCTCTCTAGGGAACATGCAAAAATTTGCACCAGTAGGCATAATATGCAAAGACCCCATGTTTAGGTGATTGGAACATAGTGGAGGCACGAGGTGTGATGACTAAGCACAGGGGGATTTGAGATGCTTCACAATTACACAGCCAAGCTAAAAAAAAAAGTCTTGCACAGTTTTAGGAGGGTGGGGAAGAATTTGGCATCAGATAAATTATTGGAGAAAAGATTAGAAAAGCAAAAAGCAGGAGATGAGAAAAGCCTGAGGGATGAGGCAGACAGACCAGATCATGGAGCGCTGCCAGCCTGTGGATGAGGACTGTCCCTCTATCCCCCTATCAGCACTCTCCGAGTCCACATCCCCACACTGGAGCTGCCTCCAGGTCTGCCATGGCACAGGCAGAGGCAAAAGCATCCTCTCCCTGGCACTAGCATAGCCAAGCTTTCCTGGGGGCTCCTGATGCTGAGATGCCTGTGGCCGTACAGACCCTTGGCGTGAGTGGTGGCTCCGTTTGAGCCTGGCTCTGTCTTGCAGGGACAGTAATGCCGCTGGCTGCCTTGAGGGCAGGGCGGGAGCACCAGCCCTGTCAGAGCCACACTCGCTTTCACCAGCCACAGGTTTGATCCTGTCCAGAGCATGCGAATTAGGAAATCCTTTGAAACACCAATGTGCCGCTCTGCAATACCAAACCAGCCAGCAACCCCTCGCTGATGAAGGCAGAGATACAGCTGGGGTTTGGATCACCAGCTTTTATCCACAACATGAACTTGAGCAAGTTCATAAACTGCAGGACAAAATACTAAAGATTACGGCAGAGACCTCTAGGGTCCTCCTCAGCCTGGGGACCCCAGCAGGGCTGTCGACAGCCTCTGCTGCTTCTGATCCTGGCTGGCAAATATTAATTGTTTTTTTCAAGTTGAGAAATTAACTGCTTTGCAACCCCATCCGATGTGAATACTCTAATTAAGCAGTTTCGGTGCTGTTCTCCTCCAAGGACCTTTCCAGGCTGAGCACTTGAGCCCATTGGCTCCCGTGCCGGGCTTCTGAAGCAGCCGGCTCCCTTGGATGACAATGACAGATGCTACACGTTATCCAGCTGCAACTTTCTGGGGTGTGGCAAAGCCCCTCGCTGGTACCTGGATGGTGTCCAAGGGGCCAGGTGTTGTTTCCAGGGGAGCTGACAGGCTCTGGCACGGAGGATGTGCAGCTTCGCACCATCAGCCTCTTTTGGCAGCAAGGCTGATCAAGTGTCTCGTAATGAGCTCACTGTGTTCTTGCTTCGCAGACAGTTTTGTTGGCTTTTTGCAAATGCAGTCTGGGGAGAAGCTCAGCCAATGCACTTGTCTGGAAGGGCTTTTCCTCCGGCCTCAGGTTGATCTCCGCCAGAAGCACCTCAGCCCGTGACCTGCCTCCATCCTCACGAGAGCCATGTACAGCGGGGCCACCTGGGGACACGCACCTGACACACAGACTCGCTGGTGACTTTGCCGTGTATGTGTGTCCTCAGCTGTGCCTGGGGAAAAGCGATGGGTGGGAAAGCAAGTGCCGTCAGCGGCCAAGCAAGGCCATGCCATCCAGATGTGCCACCCCTCAGCAGCTGGTGACAGGGGCATTGCCCACCTGGGAAACGTAGCTCCCACGTGCCATGAGTGCTGCCAGGACCCGGTTTGTGTGTGTGCGTGCATGTCATCCCAGCCAGGAGGCATGCTCCGGGTTGCCCTGGGAAAGAGACACCAGTATTTCAGCAGAAACATCCCCACGTAACCACACTGAGGCCCCCAGGTCCTGCCAGTAAGGCGAGACGCTCGGCTGTCCCCGGGAGGAGGATGAGGCTGCACAGCGCTTGTAATGGACTCAGGTCATCACCCAACCTGGCAGCTCCCGCCCGGGGGATTCGACATGCTTTAATGAGCTCAGCGCTGGAATCTGCATGGAGGAATTAACCATTCAGGATAATACTTGTCACTTTGCTACGAGAAAATTGTCAAGTGAAAAGTACTTTATTAAAAAGAAGAAAGAAATGGTTTTGCTTATTAAGATCAACATCATATTAAAGTATTTTCTCCTACATTATTTGGGTTGAGGTTTATGTTTTCTCTCTCTCTTTTTCTCCAATGGGAGTAAAGCAGAGGGTTTCGCTCTAATTAATTGTTGGCTGCTTCATTTTGTTAGGGCATTTCATGCACAAATTTGCACGTATCTGTAGCATTTGAATTGCAAATGCTGCAGGAATATATATATAAAAAAGGAAAATCCATGGAATTTTAAAAGTGAAGGGGACATCTTCTCTTAGATGTCTCTTTAAAATGGCTTTACTTTCACAAATTTTAAAAATATATCTTGACAGTGTATTTACCTTCCTCCCTCCTTTCCCTTTAAACCATTTGAAGTTTAAAGCAACAGGTTTAGTTTATGTGTTCACTGTTGCCTTCTGGCTTTGGGGCCTTAAGGAGCTGTATTTTCGCTTTTACTCTACTACAGTCTTGGCTAGAAACTTTAAAGTATGTGTGTATATATATTTCTAGGGAGACGCTGTCACACGTGTTGGCGATTTGACAAGGTCAAGTTTGAGGACAGCCGCATCCCCTCAGCTTTGCAAAAATTCATGGAAGCTGGTACCCAAGGAGTGCGTGCTGTGCTGGCATCATATCATGCATGTGGAGGACAGGCCACTTTTTGGGAGCCATGGAGCTGCATCTCAGCACGAGTCCAACACGGATACAGCGAGCGATCACTGGAGGTGCTTCCCAGGCACTGCGGTGTGGATTATATTAGCTCAGACTATGAAGGGCAATGAGGAGGTAGTGCCATGTCCAGAGAAAATAGGAGAAGTGACCCGAGAAGCCTGCTGTCTGGCTGCACCAGCATGCTCGCACAGAGCAGGGACTTGTCACCACCCAGAGACACACGTGCTGGCCCTGACATGGGATGCTGATCTTGCAGGCAGGAGATGCTGCATCAGAGGGGATAACCAGGCGAGAGAGCTGGTGCAGAGGTGAGGGGCTGCAGGCTGTGAGCGTGGCAGGGTGTAGCAACAGCATCTTCTCCTGTGGTGCTGCTCGTCAGCAACTACCAGCTCCTGGGCCAAGCTTTTCTAAATGACTAGTGACCTGGTGCCTGGGGACCAAAAAAAGATGCTTCTCCTCCCAGAAATCCCAATAACATCCTTGCTGTATCAATTATAATTCAGTGCAGCCCCACTTCTGCCCCAGAATCAGTAAATGTTTTGGACAGCGTCCGTTACCTTTTTTAAAGTGCCAGCATGTCTTTTGGTGCTATGGAAGTAATGGCTAAAAGCTGATGGATGGCAGAAAAATCTCAGAAAGGTCCTCAGAATTTGCCTCTGAGTCACCTCTGTGTTGGCAGGAAAAGCTGATGAAGAAGAAAATTAATTCCGCAGGTTGTACTGCCTGAAACAGCCCCAGAATTAGCAGCCTGGACCAGATGAACACATCCAGCTCCTAAGACATATTTCACTGTGATCTGATGGAGCTGAAATCAAAAGCTGTCATTATGGTTATGAGACCGGTATGACAGGACCTCCTTGAAAGAGCCGCATGTGAGAGCAGCCCCCAGCGCTCCGGCAGCCATAGGAGCCCCAAGGAGCCAGTCCCTGCCCTGCAGCTTACAGGCTGAACACCATAAGGCACAATAAGTGGATTAGCAAAACCACTGGAAGAGGTGGAGAAGAAACGACACCGGGTCTTAAGCTGGTTTTGCATGTATTTACTACGCAAATGATGTGTTCAGCCAGACGGTAACTTAGGTGAAATCCAGGCTCTCCCTGCTGCCCTAGCTCAGCAGCCTGCCGCAGCCTTCCTGGCAGACAAGATCCTGGTTTATGGCTCCGGCAGACACAGTGAGTCACAGCAGCCAGCCAGTCGATATAACGACAGCGTGGAGAGCCTGCAAGAGGCAGCGGCAGCAGCCAGGCAGCGTCCACATCACGGCTGGGCTGGGGAGGCTTTGGTGGTGGCGAGGTGCTGCGTTCCCATGCTGGCATTCCTAGGAGATGCTCTAGACCACTCACTCCCTCCAGAGCTTGGGGATCCTCCTCTGTCACCTCTCAGGGCTGGCTCTGCAGGGCAGGGCACTGCCTGCCCTCCCTCCTGCCTCCCTGTCAGATGCAGCACCGAGCAGGATCTGTCTCTCATGTCGGTGAGATGAGGATTGCAATTATTCCTGGCCCTTGCTTGTGCCATCTGTCCGTTCCCCAAACATCCCTGCAGGATCTGTGTCTTAGCAGGTTAATTTAATAAAAGCCTGCTGTATTGTTGTGGACTGCAGGCATGGCACAGAGCAGCTGAGTCCATCAACAGCACAGAAGCTGCTCTGGCACCAATCAAATCCTGCCCAGATGCTCATTTGGGAGGTTTGTTTTGCTGAGAAAGGGCAAAACCTCCCAGGGCATGGCTGAGAGCAAAGCCCTGCACCTTTCTCCCTGGCAGAAGCTACAAGTGACAGCAGAGATTAAACCAGGCCTTGACCCAGGATGTGCCACACCTCACCGGGATGGAAATGGAGATGGCAAGGGAGTGGCAGAGCAGTGATTACGGGCAGGAGATGCCCTGCCTGGCTGGCTGAGGACTTGGCCATTTATGGCAGAAGCAGCTATTCCCATCCGGAGTTTCAAAAGCTTTTGTATCACCAGCTATTTCCATGGCTCCAAGTATATGGCAGCTTACAAGGCTGTGCGAACTGTTTAATGAATGAAACAACTCATCCTAAGGATAATGAACAATCAGGTGCACTTTGAGATCGGCCTTTTTTTTTCTTTTTCAGCTGTGTACACACATATGGCCAGGTATAAAGTGCTGTGAGTTGGGAAATAAATCTCCAGGAATCCCCTGATACTGATTACACACCTAGAGAAAAAAAATCCAGGTTCCCAATCCCACACCCACCCACTTGGGCTGTCCACTCAGCCCAAGAGTGAGGCATTGCTGGTTGAGTCATGCTGCACAGAAATCTGTTTTTTTTCTTCTGCTTGCCCCATCGCTGTGCTCTTTGCCCTGATTCCTCTCCCTTAGTCATTCCTCCACCCACCACAAACATAATGGACCAGCAGTGCCACAAAGACACGCACATAATGGACCTAAGTGACCGTGTAATCTCATTATTGTCACCTCATCCTCCCTTGCCCCTTTTCTCCCTCCCCCCCATTTGTCACTGTCGCTGATTGTGTCATGGTTAAAATTAGATGGGAAGCTCCTCTGAGTGACTGCATCTTCCCTTTATCCTGGGAACCTTGAGTGCATTAGGTACTTTGCAATGATTTATAATAGGGTTGAAGTAGGAGGCAGCCTGTTTTAATGCTCACCTTTTTACATTTTCAAGCTGATTCACCAGCCACATGAATATCTTCCATCCAGGCAGCCAGCGAGTCACTTGACAAAACAATTTTAGAGGCAATGGCAAAGGAAGGAGAGGGATTATCATTTATATGTATTAAGAAGAGTGACTCAAATTTGGTGTAACTTATGTAAGATTTGCTCTCGTGGCTAGAAGTCCTCACTAGGTTTTCCCCACGATGTACATATTCTCTTTATGGAAGCAAAGTGAATAAAATAATGCTCTTTGCAAAACGAGCCACAAGCAGAGGCACCTCTGAGTACCTTATCTGTCTGTGTCTTCGGATGATGCTTAGCCTCGACCAGGCACCTCTCTAGGTGTGTGTCCAGCACAGGCTGGACAAAACATGGAGAGACAATGGTGTCTGCCTCAGACTTCCAATCAAACAGGTGCTGCACAGAGGAAAGGGACAAATCCTGTGTCTCACATGTGTCTGCTGAAATTCTGCAGACCGTGAGAAGCAGCAGACTGGTGCCCAGAAACAAATTTGGCTACATGAGAGGGCAGCTTCTCCTGTGGGTGGGAATGCTTCCTGCAAACCATCGAGACAGGTCTGAAGTGACTGAGGGATTTTATTTTAGAAAGAAGACAGCTGTTTATTCTTTTTAGTGACTTCCTTTTACCAACGGGAGAAATGCCAGGGCCTATTCCAAAAGTGACCGGGGATGCATCTGGGTGGGCTGCGACGCCGAGCACGACCCGAGGTCATCCCGGCAGCGCGGTGGCTTCTGCTGCCGTGTTCGGTCCCTTGCTGACACCTGCTGTCGGGCGGCGGGAGTGATGAAACTGCCCGAACGCTCGAACATCCCGGAGCCACCACACACTAGCTCATCGTCTGGAGGAGTCAGCGCCGGGTCTGGGAGGCTCTTCGTGCAAAGGGCTCCGAGGGAAAGAGAACAGGACGAAAAAGGAAAACCTCTGCGAAAGTACCTGACAGCCGAGCAGCAAGATCTGGTGTCTTCTGCTGCAGCCGGGAGGTGTAAGGATCCAGGACAAGGGCTGTAAGCAGAGATAACACCCACTGTCCCCACAGCGCGCTTTCGGGCAGGTGAAGCCACGGTGGCGGTGCGCTTTCTCTCCCCACTCTCCCTGCAGTCCCCGCCGGCGCCCCAGGCCGTCTCCCTTTCCCCGCAGGGCCGCACCCTTCCTGGCCCCCGCCGCACCAGAGCCCTTCCTCCACATGGGCAAACCCAGCAGCTCTCTTCCTGGCAGGGAGCGCCCAGATCAGCGTTTCTCAGCTTAACGAATGCCCGGCAGGATTGGGCCAAGGCGCTCCTCCAGGAAACCGCCTTTTGATGGAAATTTTGCCGTGATTAAGAATGATTTATACGCTGGAAGGCTCCAATAAAGCCCCGGTGCCGCCGGAGCCCGGAAGCAGCTCAGCATCACGGCAGGCAGCCGGCGGCCGAACCGGGCCCGATCGGCTGCGGGGCCGGCGCTCACACAGCGGGGGACGTCCGACCCCCACCCCCCCGGGCCCGGCGTGAGGGGACACCGAAGAGGCGTCGCAACTCGGGGACCGCCTGCCCGTGTGCCGCCTGCCCCCAGCCCGGACAGGGCTCGAAGCAGCGTCCGGGTGCTGCCGGCAGCCGGCAGCCGCCGCGCTGGGGCGCTCCCCGCCCCGGGGCCAGGCAGGGCGGTCGCCGCAGTACCACAGGCAAACTCGTGCCCCACCACAGGAGGTGGCGGGGTTGCCTCGGTGCCACGCTCAAAATCGTCCCCCGCCGTGGGTGTCGCCTCATTAAGCGTCCGGGCCCTGTTTTCCGCGTACGGTGACGCAGCACGTCGAGGGGTTGTGGCCAGCCTGCGCTGCAGGAGCTCTGCGCCGGAAGTGACCGGAGAAAGCGGTGGGAAGGGCGCGCCTCCGGGTGCCGCAGCATAACCGTTCCGGGCGGGGGCGGCCGCTGCCGGGCGGTTCCCGCGGCTGAGGCGCGGCGGGATGGAGTGAGGCGCGGCGGTAAGGAGCGGGGTGGCGGGTGGTGGCGGGGCTGAGCCAGGCCGGGCCCTAACGGCTGTCTCTCCCCCCTAGGACGGCGCGGGAGCAGCGGGGCCTCGCCCTTCTTCTCAGGCGGGCCGGGGCTATGCGAGGGCCGCGCTGCCGCCTGCCCTAGGCCCGGGCCGCGGCGGCGGCGAGCGGCTTCGGGGCCCGATGCGGGAGTACAAGGTGGTGGTGCTGGGCAGCGGGGGGGTGGGGAAGTCCGCCCTGACGGTGCAGTTCGTCACCGGGACCTTCATCGAGAAGTACGACCCCACCATCGAGGACTTCTACCGCAAGGAGATCGAGGTGGACTCGTCCCCCTCGGTGCTGGAGATCCTCGACACGGCGGGTACTGAGCAGTTCGCCTCCATGCGCGATCTGTACATCAAAAACGGCCAGGGCTTCATCCTCGTCTACAGCCTGGTCAACCAGCAGTCCTTCCAGGTAACCTCGCCCGGGCCCTGGGCGGGGGCGGCAGGTCGGTGGGGCGGGCAGGCGACTGGCCCCGGCGTCTCCTCTTTGGCCGCGGCTGTTCCTGCCCCGAGGAAGGCGCTGGGCCGAGAAGGAAGTTTTAGGTTTGGCCGCGTGTATGTGTAAGCTCTTTATCTCCGAAGGGGCAAAAGTTGAAATACCCTGCTTAAAAGTGTATTTACCAGCCCTGCTTCCTGATGGAAAACTGCTTGCTTTGCGGGTACTTATCAGGGTGCCACCATTGTTAAATCCCGCACAGTGTTGGAGAACAATGACCCGCTCCCACTTCCCCAGCAGAAATCTTTTGGCAATCCCCTTCTATGAAGAAATAACTCGACCTTAAAATCGAAATTTCCCTTTTTTTTTTTTTTTGTTCCCCACCCCCCCCCGCCACTGCTTAAAAGGCCTGTTTCTTCAGTGGGTCTTCAAACGAGTCTTGTTGTTCTGCAGTTGTGGCTTGTTAAGTAAGCTGCTATTTTCTGCCCCCACCCCAAAATATGTTCCTGTCCAGCATAAGCTTGATGCTTTCATGGTGTAGGTGATGTACTGGAGAGGAGAAGCCATCCATATGTGATAATTTGTGGGCCTGGATTTCATTTCTACTATTAAAACTCTCAAAAAAAAAAAAAAGAAATATCTCAGCCAGTAACCGGTCTAAGCTGCCTCTAGAAATGAGGCTTTTTTTGTGTGAGTGAGTGGATTTAGCAGCACCACGCAGCGCAGGGATTTGCAACTACTGCGTTGGCTTGAGTTGCTGAGTTGGGTGTATTCCAGCTGCTTGGCAAAACCTGGCCCACCCCCACTGAAGCAGTATGTTTGCTTCTGCTGAAGGCTAAACCTTATCTTAGCAGAGACCTCGAAATAGCCCCAGTTCAAGCTGAAGACCTACTTTCTTCAGAAAACAACAGCAATGACATTGGGTTGCTTCTCCCCTTGCTTTGGGAACCCATTATTTGAGGAGTGGCCATACAGTTAGTAGTCCACCCTGTTCATATTTAATTATTTTTGTCTGTCTGTAGCATGTTCACTCTGAAGCCTGTAGGTGTTAACCACTCTCTGCAGTTCTTTTACACAGTGGTAACTTCAAACACTTAAATTGTTTTGTCTTGGATCTGTGCAAGAATTTGTAGAACTTAGTACTGGTAGTAACTTAAAACAGGGGGCAGAGGAGGCTGACTCAGACTTCCACGTGTAAACTCCTGATGTTAGCTCAGGCTTGAATAAATGCATCTCTAGGTAATAAAACCTCTTTACAGCATCTGATTTGGTTACTTATATGTGATTAAATGTGTTCACAATGAATTAATCTAAGCATTGCAGAAATGAGAAGACTATTTAAATGACTAGCTGTGAACTAAACACAAGCTTTCTAAAGGATTGGGTAATGCCATGCTGCTGCTGATGTTACAGGTCATCAGACTTGACAATTTTTTCAGAAACCTGAAATCAACTTTCACAGCAGCTGTACTGTATCTTCCTCCAGCTGAACTGAAAGTCTCTCTTAGAGCACAGTGGTCACTGTCTGTATGTACACATACATATAATGAATTGTGTGTACATTTATGTAAAATAAAAATAACTTTTATTAAAGGTGGGTAGTACGCTTTCTCGGAGTTCTAGGTCCGCATGATTGTGAATTTAAGAAATCTTCTGATATACTGTGAATGTTCAGTTGCATGTGAGGGTTATTAAAACGTGCTTCTGTAGCAGTTATATGGCAATTTCATGTGATTGCTTACACGTACTAACCAGTTGGATTATTTAATCAGGACATCAAACCAATGAGGGACCAGATTGTCCGGGTGAAGAGATACGAGAAAGTTCCTCTGATTCTAGTGGGGAATAAAGTGGATCTGGAGTCGGAGAGAGAGGTCTTATCTGCAGAAGGCAGAGCCCTAGCTCAGGAGTGGGGCTGTCCCTTCATGGAGACGTCAGCCAAGAGCAAAACAATGGTGGATGAACTGTTTGCTGAGATCGTCAGGCAAATGAACTATGCCTCCCTGCCTGAAAAACAAGATCAGTGTTGTACAACTTGCATCGTCCAGTGAGAGAAATTAAGAAAAACCTCAATCATGGCCATACAGAGCAGGTTGGTGGAACTGTCATAACTAATTGAGGTGCATAAGCATGCTGTTTAAGTAAGCAGATAAAGCGTGACAGGGAGTGTGAAATTAAGTAGTCTAACCTGGAGGTCGCCTTTCTCTGAAGGAGATGGAAGCTTGTGCGTTCGGTTGCACATGATTACTTGAGTCAGATGGACTTCTGGCGTTATTTCTGTAGAGTTTGTCAGGGAACATTGCATTTACTTGAAGCAATTTTACAATGAGACAAATTAGATGATCTCATCTGCAGCTATTTTGACTGTCAGTGCTGCGTTTGACATTACCTTATCCTTAATACTGTTTTGTGACATTGCAGTGTGTTATCGGTTGTAGTTGGTATCTGAATTATTTGCAAGTAGTGGGAATTACTTTGGAGTTCAATCATTTTTATTTTTTTCTGCAAGGATAGCTGCTTTTGGCCCTGCAGGTGCGTGCTGGTCTTTTTCAGTACCTTTTCCATCTGACTGTGTAAATGGATCTATTCATCCCCTGCATGCAGCCACGCTGTCATTCCTGTACAAGGTGGTTCTGGGCTCCCCCTGCTCTTGTTTTATTTCGTAGCCCTTGCAGGTCTGTTTTCACCATCAGCTGGAATCCATGTTACTTACAAGGACTCCTCTACATCATTGGTATGCTCTGCCTGCAGCCAGCTGGTCCATGGTTGTCTCTTGGACCAGTCTTGGAAAACAACTCGATGGGATCTCTGAGAGCATGTGCAGAGATGAGGGAGGACATGTAAACTCAGGGGAAAGAACTGCCCCTTCTTGACAGCTGTGCTGATTGAGTCTTAGACTCTGACTGCCATGCTAGTAACTCTTGCTTGAGTGAAAGGACCTTTTTGTGTCTGAGGGGAAGAAGGGAAACAAAGAGGGGATGTACAAAGAGGTTATTACTGGACGCTTTGGACTATGTGTCTTCTTTTAATCTGAAGTGCAAGGTTAGAGAGTGAAGTCTGGAATTGTTATCAAGTGCTTTGTGGGTGTAAAATTTTAGATACTCATGGCCCTAGCACTGGCATATTGAAGATAATATGCGATGGTTTTATCTCCAGTCCTGTCAAATAAGGAAAGGCTGCTGTCACCATGTAAGAGGTGCGTCTAAGTTCAAGATTTGCTTGCTGAAAGGTGAGCAAACTGCTTGTGTCGGAGCAAAGGACAAATAAAGTCTTTCCTCATACACTAAGCCTGAACACCTGCAGAGTGTTACAGGAAGTAGTAAGTCAAAGGAATGGCTGCTTTTTTAATTAAGCGCAGGGTTAGGATCTTGAGTAGCTTATAGTAATGCAAAGTTTCATTTAATTCTAAGGCAGCTTCTCAAATAAGAATATCTGGACTTAAAGTATCATGCCAAAGGTGTTGGCAAGGCCCTGAGTTACTAGTGGTTCATCTCTGTGCAGCTTGCTGTCTTCAATTCTGACAAAATCAGGCCTGTTAGCCCTGAAATTTATACTTCCAGCATTGGTTACTTCTAAGGGAGGCTTCTTTGTAACCTGGGCAGTTCTGAATTTAGCGTTAAAAATCAAGTTTCATCTTAAAGATGAAATTGAGGTGAGGAGCAGGGCCATGTGTTGCTCCTTTGAATCCTAACTTAAGCCTAGATTTGATGAGTTTCCTAAGCAAAGCCTGCTCTTGCTTTGGAAGAAACGCGTACTCTTGTGTCTTTGTGATCTCTTGAGATAGAGGATCCTAAGCTTCTTTCCTCTCCTTCGTTCTGCCTAGCTCATAGTGTCACATCAAGCAAAATACTTCCTTTCTTCTAGGAGGTGCTGCTTCTGCCCAGTGTAGTCTCATCACCTGTACCAAACAAGTAAGTCCTTCCTTCCTAAGGAGCTTCCTATTGAGTCCAGATCTCACCATGTCTGAAACTTTTATTACTCGACCTGACTTTTCACAGGCTCCATGCTCTCTATCTTTCATTTCAGCTTCACACTTTTGGGACATTTTCTTCTTCCTGGCTCCCAGTCTATCCTTGTTCTTTGAGTAGGTGTAGGATCTCATTAACGTCAAGCCTTCGCTGCCTGCTGATTTCTGACTGATGTGCTCTAGTGTAGGAGAGCTGCTGATGGTGTCTTGTGATAGCTGTAACCAGCTCTCTAATTCTTCTGCTTATCTGTGATCCAGGAAACAATTGCTGCTTCTCAAACATCTGCTTTAGCAATGACCTCTTCTAGGCAAAGTGAAACTGAGGAGGTGGAACCAGCTGCCTGAAAACGTGTGTAAGAAGTGGGCCTGAACTGTAGCTCTGTCTTAGCATAGCCTTCTTCATCTGACTTCTGTTGTCTGTCTGTGTCCAGGAGTCGTCTTAGTTCTGGATCGGTTAGTTCAGAATTAAGTATGTAGAAACAGTTTGTGTCTCTACAGTTCTGATGGGGAAACCAATGAGAGGGGTTGGGGGTGGGTTATGTGCTGGATGTGGTTTTATCTAAGGCCATGTCAGTGTCAGTTTTAACTAGCAGGTACCACTTACCTCTTTTTGGTACCGATACCTCAACATATCTGTCAGCTATGATGTTGTGTAGGTTCTTTTTGAGTAGCACTTGCTTAAATTACTGTTCCACCTGCCTTGGGTGAAATGAAGGATGGAGCATAACTACATAATCAGGATAATCCATAGTTCGTTTTTAAAATGTGTGGTATTCTTGCATCCTGTTTCCTCCCCTTCCCTTTCCTGCTTCTGCATCTCATTATTGCATTCGGAGATGTGAGATTTCCAGTAGCTCAAGTCTGTTCCTTGCACTAGTATTTCTCTTGAATGTTCCATCTGTCAGTGTTTTGTCTTTTAAATCTTCTTTAAAATATGACACCTGTTACAGTGCTGGTGTGTTAAAGGTTTTCTGTAGAGGGGCTAATTGGATTGGGAACGTCTTAATATTGGGCTGGAAGACTGATGCTGATTCATGATTTGTGTTCCTTCTCTTCATGAGTAATTGATATTAGCAAGCGCTGAAGGAAGAGTGCTTTTCTCTAGGGATAAAAACTGCAAGTATACTGTCTTCTGGGCTGTGTGGCTATGCAACACAGGCAAACTTATCCTACTAGGTGGTCTTAACATGCCCTGCTCTCAGAGAGTGCTGGAGAAATTTCATAGGCAAGTGAAACCACATAATGTACCATATGGTGCTAACGGTAGTAACTAAGGACAAGTCAAATGGAAAGATGACAGATCTGAACACAGGTCCCTAACCTGCAAATATGGGGATGCTGAGAGAGCTGAATGCCATCTCTGTTCTTACTGTCCCCAGCAATTCTGGATACTGGATTTAGGTGAAGTTTTGGGATGGATCTAACTCTGGTAGGATGAGGAGCTGCGCTGTATATGGTTTGCCTCTCCTGTGCTCTAAGCAAACATAAAACACCTATTAAGCAGGTCTAATCCATCCCCATTAGAAGCTAAATGTTTGTTTGCTGTTTTGACAGTACAGGAACTCTCCCCATCTAAAACTCATTGACCAGCAACAGTGGGGGTGGGGGGATGGTGGTGGTGGTGTGTGTGGAGCAGAACAACAGGTGCTCACTAGACTGGGTGAGAATTAGTGTTAGTTGGAAAACAAAAACAAGCCAAACCTGGCTGTTTGCTCCTGTCAGTACAGGAGTACTGCTCCTTAGTGTTGGAGGTGACCAGTTATTAGGCAAGAAGGGCAACCTCGACTATGCCAGAGCACTTTGCCGTGACAAACTATTAATTGAGAGCAAATCAACAGCTGAAAAGAAATGGTGCAGTAGGAAATGTAAGGTCCTGGCACCCACAAAGAAATGACTTCAAGAATAGAGAAGACTCGTCAAAATCCCTGAAAAAGCCAAACATCAAGCTCCAGTGAAGTGCATGCACGTGCCTATGAAGGACAGATTTTTACAGGCTTTGAGCTTCAACTGAGGCTTTTAGAATATCACTGTAGATAAATCTTGTGAAGTGCAAGAAGCCCTCAGAAAGACAAAGATGTATTGGACACATTGGACACATTTGTGTGATTGACTGAGAATAGTGGCACACAGTTCTGTCCCTGTTGAGTGTGTCTGATGAACACTAAGGTGTTTTTTTTTAGTAATTTAGAGTGTCTGAATGCTGAGAACTCAGATGTCAAAACTGAATTAGTTGGCTCATCTACCTGTTCCCAGAAGTTGTGCAAAATGCCATTGCTTCATGTTACTGGGTGGTGCAGTGTCTCCTCACCACCAAGGCAAACCCTAGTGAACCTATCTCTGTGCAGGAGAACTTAAATTTCCATGTTTCAGGTCTTGAGGAGCAATTTAGTATCCCACAGGGGCAGCTGTTACCAAGTTCCTAGCAATAAATCATTACCTGCGTGCCTCTTGTATTACCAGAACTGGAGGAGAAGGATGCTGTGTAAAGCAGTGCTTCAGAGCTCAGTGTGGAAATGTAGCTGTTCCACACTGTGGGAGTAGCTGAGTTCACTTTGAATGTGTATTGAATGTGGCTTTCATTAGTTATTTTGTTTAAATTGCAGATAAAACTCAGAGGAAACTTGCACAGATGCTGCTTTGGAGAACTTTCAGCCCAGGTTGCAGAGCTGAGCCTTGGTAAACCTGTCTCTATTACAGCACATTGCCATACGTCTAAGTGCATAAGGTTGGTGGCCTCCAGGATCCACACACCTTAATCAGAATGCTTAGCATGTTTACCATACGTTTAAAAATCTGTTCTTTATCTATCAATCCTTTTATAGCTTTCTAAGTTCATATAATGGCTAATATGCAAGAGTTCATTTTTAATATTTTAATTGATTTCTTTAATCAATTTCTGAACTTGTATTTATTAAATACTTAAACTCAGTATTACCTACTCAATGCCTTTTAAAAGAGTTTTAATGGAGAATAAATTGAGCCTTAAACAAATGGTTACTTCTGTATATTACCTCGCATCAGTGCTTATTTCTCTTTGCAAAGTTTTCTCCTTCAATGTATTTGGTCATTCTTTGAGACTTTTTGTTTACGTGTGACGGTGTCATGAAAAGATACTGAAGGCACCTCTGTTGTATGGATGTAGTGTCCCTTTTCTTGGCAAATGCAGCTGTGATATTGTGTTTGTAACTGTTCTGATTTGACAACAGGGATTACTTGGAATGGGGCGTAAAGTCTCCAGCTGATGTTTCTTTTCTTGCAATCATGGGTTTCTTAAACTCATTTAATCAACAATGACAATTGTAGCATTGAATAATGGCAGCACACTTTTCCTTCTACTGAGTTTCTAAACTTGCTTGTTTACAAATAGCTTCTTTATGCCTTTGAAAAGGGATAATGTATCCTTCAGACTGGGCTGTATGCCTAGTCAGTCAGCTCAGCTTTGCCTGGCACACTAAAGAGACATCTAGTAGACCTCTGCACATGTAAATCTAATGCAAATAAGATCACTTTACATTTTATAGTTCCTAATATTTGTCTTTCTGAATAATATTTTAAAGCAATATTTGTTAAAGTTTTTCTTGCACTGTCACAAATTGCTTTTTAGTTGTTCAGTTTTTTTCCCAATAAACAAGTTTAATATTAGAGACAAGTTGGTGTAACAAGGGGAAAAGCACCAGGTTTCAGTGAGATTAAACTGCAAGTGTGCTTTAAACAGCCATTGCCTTCCTTATTGTTTACCTGATCAACATTTTCTGAATACTTGAAAATTTTAACAATAACACAGGTATAAAGAGCAGAATGAAAATGTACAAAGAACAGATGAAATCTTTGTGTTCAGTTTTATTAACATGTTGCATACATGAGAGCTTTTTCTAGCAGTGGTTTAAAACATGTACTTTTTTTTTGCAGAAATTTAATAACTGCAGCTCACCTACTGCACCAAAGTTCTAGGTTTTTAGGAGCCCAGCTTTAGTCATTTGAACATGCTTCTAGAAATGTACATTCTTTCCCTGTAATAGCTAAATAACTTTGAGAAAAGCTCCGGTAAAAGCAGTGATGGATATATGAGGTTAAGCAGTTTAAAACTCACGAATTGTATTGTGGATGATGGCATTTAAAACAATAAAAGATCACCGGTACAGTATCTCAACATTAATGTGTTTTATTGGTAGTCATGCAGGCTGTCTTTACAGTGTTAGCAGAAATAGAGTCTGAGTCTACGTTCAGTGTTGAATTTGAATCCTGAGAAGAAGAGGGCACCAGGTTTTCTGCTTGGGTATCAAAACATCTGATTTTTTCCCTGTGGGGTTACTTGAATTTTTTTTTTTTTTTCCCCCTGTTTGTACCAACTTTATAAACAGGCTGAGGCTAATACTTAGGTTTGCACTTTAATATCAGAATTAAACCAAACCTTGCATTCAAACTAGTTTCTTTTTTTTTAAATGGTGGTTGTTCATCTTATTGTAGGTTGTAAGGAATAGGAAATAAAAGCAATTCATGAAGATCTTTGTTTTCCTTTGTCTAAGGGGAAACAAGTTGGTTACTGTTAATCAGTGGTTCATTCCTATGGGTTGCTATCAAACCAGTGTTCGTTTTCATTGACCTCAGCAAAAAAAAAAAAAAAAAGAAAAAAAAAAAGAAAAAAGAGAAAAAAACCCGAAAAAAACCCTTGAACTAGCTTAGAGTGACAGGAGTGGCAAGATGAGAGATGGTTTCTTCAGCACACTTTGGGGGGAAAAAAGGGACCAAAAGTTATTTTAGGCTTCCTCAATAGATTGCATGTGAAGTTGCTTATTAGAGTAAGAAGCTAATAATAAATGCAATATGTATTGTCTTTACTATGGCATCTGTTTAGGAGTTGTTCAAATCACTGCAGTAGGGCTCTACAAATACAAATGTAACCTAACATCATGTATCTAATGTACTGTATCTTTATCAGTGATAGGTGAAATCTGGAATAACAAGTGCAAAAACAGAACAATTACCTATAATGCTTTGTAAAAAGTTTTTTCCAGTAGAATTCATTCTTGTCATTTTGTAAGACAACCCTACAGTCCACCTGTTTGTAACTTTTTTAATAAAATAGATACCTGTATTACCAAGCTGGGGTGACTAGTCTGTTTTCAATTTCTCCTTCTAGAGTGGGCTGAACTGACAAGCTGCCTGTTGTTTTTTTTTTTTCTAAACATAGTAACCACATCTGAATTGTCATGAGTGATTCCTTCCTGCTTGGGGAAACAGTGTGTGCAACTGTGCTCAGGCTGGGTGTAAAGCTTACTGTCTTGAGGAGGAGGAGCGAGGGCAGTGTGTTATCTTCCTGTGCGAGGCAGGAACCCCCCCCTCTGTGAGCTGAGGAGCCCGCTCAAAGCAGCGATGGTGCTGCTCCTCGCAGGCTGGAGTGACAAAGCTTTGTTCAAGTATCTGTTTGTCTTCTCAAAGTCTTTAAATACATTTTTCATGTAGTCCATTGTGTGTGTGAAGGTGGCAGTGGCTGTGGGTCCTGGCATCTTCTTAGAGTGTCTCTGCAGCTGCCCTCCACCGAAGTAATCCAGAATGATGGTCTTGCCAAGTGAGCACTCTTGGAGCTGTGCCACAGGAAAGGCAGAAGACTTTTCTAGAAAACGTTCCAGCTGAGAGTGCCCAAAGCTATTTCCTAACTATTATCTGAAATGCTCAGTAAAAGCCTTGAGTTTAAGCGAACGATTGTTGCCTGGGCCCTGTAACAGAAAGTGCCTCTTCCTCAGAACCTACAGTCCTGGTACTGACCTGTAACATTGCCGTGTGTGAATGGGAAATGTGATTTCACATTTAGAAAAACTTGCTGCCTTAGTACCTTCAGTCCCCAGTGATGTGTTAACAGGCAAAACCCCCCCAGCATCCTTACCAGCCCTCCTCCAGCTAAAACAGCGTTAGCCTCATCTTGTCGGTAGGTCACTATGCTTTTTCTCCCTGCTCATAATTCCTTCACTGAGATGGAGGACAAGTTTCCATCTCGAGAGGAAAATGACAGAGAAAATGAGCCGACAGCCCTTCTAAGCGTTCGCGGTTGAAGTGTGTGTTTCCCTTAACCTCACTGAGAGGTTGGCGGTGAAGCGTGCCCTGCTCTGCCTCGTGTTGGTGAGTGTGCTAGCTGACGCACTAGGACCAGACTGCTTCGAGAGGCAGCAAGTGGGTTGGTCACTGTCTGATTTCTCATACAGTTTAAAAGAAGTCGTGATTGAGCGATAATATTCCCAATTCCTGATGGCACTTGGTGTAACTAAGGAAGCTGCTTCCCGCTCCCCCTTGGAGGCTGTGAAGTGAATGCAAGTACAGCCAGTGAGTCCCTGTGATTTCACACCACAGGTTTGCTTTAAAGTGACAGTACAACCTAGTCTGGGTTGGGGGTTTTAAGAAAGGATGTAAGATTTATGTTCAAGGCTGTTATCTTTCAAAAGTCTTGGTGCTGAGAGGGAACTTGGCTGCTGCTGAGCAAACAGTTGAGTAGTGTCCTTCATGAAACAGGTGTGACAGCGTCACATTGCTTCAAACCCGGACAATCTGTTTTCAGGGACTCTATGGATAAGGGTTTCACAGACAGCTTTTTCTTTGGTTTAACAGTTCCTGCAAGGAAGTGCACAGACCCTGCAGAAAGCTGCCCAGTGTCCCACTTGCCCTGTGCAGTCAGAGGACAGGTATGTCCCCGCAGCGTGTTTGGAGAGCAGGAGCAGACTGCAGCGCAGACCAGAGGACTCTTCCCCACCCCGCTCCCGTGTAGCACGGGTGACACGTAAACGAATCGCTAACAAGGGCAGAGCTGGGCCTTGCAGCCTGGCTGGCTGCGCATGGGTGCGAACCAACTGCGTGAACCCTGCTGTGGGGACAGCCCTAGGAGGAAATACATGAGATACCCTGCGTGGGTGGAGGGTGAACCGCCGGCCACACCTTGTGTCGAGCAGTAGTACGCTGTTATCTGCACTAACAGGCTTGGCTGTAATTACAGCTTGAGCCTAGGTGCAAGTGTCTGGTCTTAATTAAAATGAGATAGGGGTTCTAAAACAATGTATGTTGACCTGTTTGAGTTATCTCTACTGGAAAGTCAGCAGTCCTCGTAGCTTGGCTTGCTGGTAGGAGCATCGGTTTGGTGAGTCACTGCTCGCTTGCTCGGCAGCTGGAGGAAGTGCGTGTAGAGCTACCGTAGCTGCCAGCAAGCTCTGTCCGGAGGTTAGGTGGCCTTGTGCTCTGCACTCTGAAAGTGAAATAACGTGGCTTTCGGGTTTTTTTAAGTAGCCACTTTTATCTCCCCGGTCGATACAGCTGTGAGGAGCAGAGAAGATGGACTTTCAGCTGTACATCAGCAACAGCAGCCAACTCAAGCCGCATCCTACCTGTAGTAGTTGGTAGGCTCTGCTGAGGGCAGCACTGAGCTCACCATAACTTGATAGAGCGATGGTACAGTTCGGTTACAAGTGTAGGGGATGAAATTTGCTGCTCACCATGGAAACAGTGTATTTAGTATGGAATCAATTTACTTGCCTCTGGTGCTCTTTTTCAAAGCTGAGGTTCTCTCCAAGTCCCTCCGAAACGTCTGGAGCAATAATTGCCATGATTGATGGGGGAGAGTTTCTCACGTTGCAGGAACCTGCTAAATACTCACAGGCCGGCTTTGCTGTTTGTTTGGTTTATGGCATGTCCCTGCTCCTTGGTGTTGTTCTGCTTCTGTCTGAGTGTGCTGTGACAGCTTTCTAACAGTGAAAACAGTAGAAAACAGAAGTTTTCTAACTTCCTCCAAATCATATTTCCAGTGTTTGGGCTTGCGTGGGTTTCGAGACTCTGAGATGCTGCAGGTTACTGGGTGACCTCAGTTCTTGCCTCAGAAGAAAAATGATAATCGTAGCACTTCCTTCCGGGGGACATAATGTGGAAGGCTGTGTTAAAGACAGGGCAGTGCTCGGACCTACCTGGAATCAGCTGCTCTGGCGTCGTAGGATAATTTTGAAATGGGACTTCTTGAATGTAAGTAAGTGGCTAGAACATAAAAAACAAAGTTAAAATTGTCTCAGATTTATGAAAAGCATTAGTATCTTTCATACATTTGTGATATTACAGTGCAACTGGTTCAGACTTAGACTTCTTAAAGGTGTAATTGATACATGAGTGCACCTCAGTAAACCAAACAATCAGCTTTCTGGGAAATTTCTGGCTCTTCAAGGTATTTTTTAAAAATTTTTTTCCTGCCTCCAGGCTGACTAGTTTGTCCAGCTTTGTGTCTCAGAAGATTTGCCTTGACATTAGATTTAAATTATCTGGTCAGCCCAGAAAAGAGAAAATATATATTTGCTGTTTGTGACATTCCTTAAGGGCTACTTGTCTTTTTGGGAACTGGCAGATAGGATCAGTAATCATCAGCTTGGGATTCATCCTACTGCTGCAAGAGACCTTGGACACTTTTCTTAAAAGCAAATTAATAACAATCATGTAATCAGCAACAGCGTGGCTGCCGTGGGGAAACATGAAGAAATAAACAGTTTTCAGCAATGCTGCCTTAAGTTGGGGAAGAGAGAAAGCCTGTTGCAGAGTGTGGCTAAAGTGCTGGAGCAAGCTGCAGTTACACGGAGGTCCTTTGCCTGGAAATGCAGATCTGGTTTGTCCTGGCAATAGTCCTCAGAGAATTTTCAAAGACGACTTCAGAAAACCACTGCTGGAGGAAGGAGCATGTGTGGCGTGTATAGTTCCTGCCTCTGTACCCTGCTGACGTTGTCATGTGTGATCTCCTGAAGTCCCTTGCAGCCCCTTGTCTGCGATCGTGGTCATGTTGCTGATCATGCCATTGCTTCCACTTGACATCCAGGAGTTAGCACAGACTTGCCAAATGCCCTGTGTCTAATCTCAGTAATGCTGACTTGTGTTTTAATAGGTTAAAGAAAGATTTCATCTTCAGGGCCCGTCCAGTGTCAGGCAGTGGCTAGAAGTACTTGGAGTCCAGCTGTGTCCTTTCCTTCTACCTAAGCTGTTTCTCTCTTAGCTGTCAGCACTGTGTCTCAGGACATCTGAATTGTTTCATCTTCAGGCTCAAATTAATAATTTAGAAAGGTTTTATGAATGTACCCCTGAAACCTTGGGACAGTCACGATGTAGGAATATTTCCAGTTCTTTGAAACATGTTCGTTTCATAGCTGCCACCATCTGCCAGAAGGCCCTGGCAGAGGAACCGTGAGATGGGATTACCTTTGATCACTACAAAAGTACCAAGCTCCCAGCTTCAAATGGATGCTGCTCTATTTTCCTTCCCTTTCTGCTATGAAGAATGGTTTCTACACGACTTGAGCTCAGCTTTGAGCTATATACCTGGAATTTGGCAGGCCTTGGTAGGACTGAAGTGTGATAAGAGTCTTTAGAGGAACAATAAAAGGAAAAGAAGGGACTAGGGGAAGAGAGGCCACCTGGGAGGGAAATGTGTTAACAAAACTCAGCATCAGGATATCCATATGGTGAAATGGGTCTGATCCACTGGCCTGCAGGCACCTGGAGAACGTGTGCATTTCTTTGCCTAGGTATAATCAGGGCTTACTCAACCAGAGCTAGTTATAATGAGTCAAGAGGGAAAGCACATCTGTCATGAAGATAAGCAATATAGTCACTTAGAAGCCCATCCTTTCCACTAGGATTCCCTCTCTTCACCCAGCATTGCCAACTCAATTTGGCAGCTTCCTCAGACGAAGGCTTTGGCAGTAGGATCCTTCCTGATGATGCTCAGCAAATGTTTTCCCCATCCTGGCCTTTAATTCCCTTCGAAAGTGTTGCTGCTTCTTCTAGTCTGGTAACTCTCTGTTGCCAGAGCTGCGTGAGCAGAGGAGCAGACGCTGCCCACCTGTCAGTCAGATGGCTGCCGTGTCGTACGTGGGGCATAACCTAGCAATAATCTGGCCGTGACTCATGGAGAGCCTTAGGGAGGGGGTTGATTGCTTTGGCTTCCTGACAGCGCTCCTGAGACAGAGAGCCTCGTCATGCAGAGCCCTCGTCGCAGCACTGCTGGGGTACAGATAAGCTTATGATACTTCTAGCTTGTTGATATTGGGATGTGCGAGTGGACCAGGAAGAGTTCATGCTTGAAACAAATTAAGGACGGCATATAGGAGTCCCGTGCTTTGTACTACTACACAGAGGTAGTGAGATGCATCTCCCTCGCTGGAAGTGACTGAATGCTGAGATGCCAGAGCCTTTGGAAGCATCGGAGCTCCTTCGACTTGATACATTCAGGAGGCTTTGTTTTTCTGTATACATTGCTTTCTCGTGTCTCCGAAGTCATCTGAGTTAAACATCACTGGGTGCTTTCCATAACTGTGGCAACCACAGAGCACAACTGGCATATTAAAAAAGGGATAATCTGTTGTGGATAATACCGGAGTTGGGCTATTATTTAGTTTCTTGTATCGCTTGTGCTATCATTTGCATTTGCTTACAGCAAACCGCCTTCTTCAGTGCCTGGTAATGATTTCTACGTAGCATATAGAACCTGGAAAAGGGAGAAAAGTCAGCAATGTACATCGATGCACGATAGAGCGTGTTCTTGCTGACCCGAGTCGCTCATCCCTGCAAGTTCAATGTCTCCTGCCTTTGTCGATGGGCACAACCACCACGAGAGGGAGCCTGGAGGCCAAGAGCTGGTTCGTGCTGGCGGTGGCCCGCGGAGCACAGCTGGGCTCGGTCCTGCACAGGCGGAAAACAGAAGAGAAATTGCAATAAATTTGTATTTCAGGATCTTGGTAGCGTGGTGTCAGCACATCTTAATAGGACGTCAAAGAAAGTTTGGCACTTACGGTTAATTTGTCTGTCGAGTGTGTGGAATTGCAATCGTCTTTGGAGTCTTCCATGCGTAAGATGTAATTTGTGATTTCCTACTCATTACAGGTAGGTAAAAAGAGCCATTTACCGCAGCTGCCGAAATATATATATATATATATTAAAAAAAAATATATATATATAATCACCAGACTAAGATTTGATATGACTGCTTCCTTCAGCATCAGAAACTGTTCTTTAAAAAAAAGAAAAAAAAGAGCAGGGCGAGCCAGAGCATCACCTTTTAATTTGGCTTAGTGCTTAAAACTCAGCTGAAACTATTTCTTTCACTATTATTGCAACTGGGTGCAGCAGCTGAAACAGCACCATGCGTCTCACCCCGTCAGGGTCCCACTCTGCTCCTGCACACGTGCCTGTAAGTTGTTTTGCACTGGAGTCTGCTGGTTCTGCTGGGATGCTGCCTGCAGGAGAGCTGCCTGCCCAGTGACCAAACCACTCCCCAAACTTCTGTTGCTGTTTCTCCTGTAATCCTTACCTGCTGAACACCGATGCAAGTAACTCGTGTAGCTGGTGTTTGACCGTGTCATCACCTGCACTGGAACCACTCGCTGTGAGGCTGCCGGGCGATGCAGTTCTTCTTTAACCTCGTCTGCACTTCCAGTCGACCGCGGGAGGTGTTCACCCTCACTCCTTCTGTCAGGGTTCACCTGTCACAGCTCTCCCCTCCTGCCATCCAGTGTTACAGACAAGTTATTTCTGCTGACGAGCACCAGGGCGTCTGCGGAGCTGCGTTCCGTGAGTAATACTCGTGGTGGTGCACTGCCATAAGTATAGCTCGCAGTGGGAATGTCAGCGAGGTGAGGAGGCACTGTGGTGGGATGTTCTTGGGTAGGATTGGGGTAAACTGGAGAGGAAAATGATTCTGCCTAATGTCACCTTCTAGTACCAAAACAAAATGCTGGTCAGAGAAGTCTTATCCTGCAGTTGGAAGCTAATGGGCAAACCCCACCTTAAAATGAAAAAATGCAATAATTCCCATTTTCCCAGCAATTACTTACCAGTAATACATTTCAGCACAGTGATATCAGACTATTTAGCTGATGTTTGGCAAACGAAATTTGATGGAAATGCAAATGTGTCATGGTTTATTATATCCAATTAATAGAACTGTTTTGGGGCAGAAGTTTCTAGAAGGCCAGGACATGGTGAGTTGATTGTTGAGATATGCTCAAGATATATCTTGTGAAGCCAATGAAAAATGATAGCCGTTGTTAAAGGTTTAAAGGCAGGACCAAGTGTGCCTGGACCATCCCTAACAGACATTGTGTCCCTGGGTTTTCCAGCCTGCACCAGTATTTCTCCTGCCTCACAGTTTAAAAGTCTTTCCTGGGACCTAACTCAGATCTTCCCTGCAATATCCCGCAGTTTATTCCCCATAGCTTGGGAATAGAGCCGGTGACGGTGGGCAAGAAGCCGTGCTGCTCGCTGGTCCTGCAGCTGGGAAGATTATGGCTGGGTGAGAAGTGAATGTGGATGTTCTCCCAGCTCCGGCTGAGGAAGATGAGTTCTAATATAAATATACGAAAGGCCACCATGGACAAGTCCTCCTAGGTGAGTCCCTGTCTCCAGCAGCTGCCAATAGCAAGTGTTCCAAGAGGAAAACAGGGTCATTGTTTCTCCCTCTCAGCAATGAGCTGGGTGTGCGTTCTTGCCTTTTGGACTATGGTACTCAAAAATCCCCTGAAGGAGCTCTCTTCCAGGACTTTATCTAGCTGTCTTCTTTTCCTTTCCTCTAAACTGGATTTGAAGAGAAGGGTGACAAAGCACCTGGTACAGCAGCGCTCAGAGCCACAGCTGCAGTGATGCATGGCGAGCATGTTACATGTCTTTGCAAGAGTTTGCTCTTTCAGAGCCTGCTCCTCTCTCAGAAGTGACCCAAGGAGGGGCTGGGGAGGTTTGGGGCATTTCCTTGCCCATCCCAGGGCCTAAAGCAAGACTTTTTGGAATACAACAGCTGAACTCAATGCCTGGTGCCGGTGGCGCACCATTTCGGGAATCTCCATGGAGTGTAACCACAGTGACTCAGCTCTCTGTCAGATGTCCTGCGTGCTACTGCTTCTGGGGTCAACAGGGAAACCAATGAGCAAACATGGAAGACCCACATGAAAATTCACCTTGGAAAAGGGGCAACAGGGCTTGGGAGGAAGGATACCTGCTGGGTTTTGCTCTACTTGGTCCATCCTGGCAAACACCAGGGTGTTTGAGAGGCTGAAGAAGACCCCGATTCAAGGAAATACCATCCAGCCTAGTAGGGGGTTGGATGCACTCGGTGGACTGAAGTCCTTCCTGGGAGAGCTGATGCAATGCAGAATGGTGGTAGCAGAGTCCAGAGCATTAAAAATCACGAGATGAGCTGGTTGAGCAAGCAGCCCTCAAGCAGAGCAGTCCTCTCCTACACGCTGCTTCTCAGAGGTCGCCATGCCCCCGTGCTGCTGCTTGGGGTGCCCTCCCTGCCTGTCGGTAAGGCTGCACTCACCCTTCACCTCTTCTGTGCTTTTCTGCACCATTTCCACATTATTCCTTGCCCCTGAAGATAAGGAGGACGTTCATGCAGGGCTGGAGTTTGGCACTGACTCAGGCCGGGAGCCAGGATTGCTTCTCCTGGTGCGCTGGTGCTTTCCACGCGTGCTGCTTCAGCCAGCCCCAAAGTCACCTCCAGAAGAAGGAAAGAGAGGGGTGGCAGTGAAATGGGTCTCTCATCTGCTGAGGTGGTGGATATCCTCTGCTCTCAGCAATAATTCTCATGTCCCAAATCTCTTCTGGCTGTCCCTTGCTGTCCCTTACTGTCCCACCCCAAAAAAAATCCTCATTTACCTTGTTTGCCTCTGCTGGCTCCACGCTGGCTGCGTGAATGCCTCTACAGGGTGGTTAGAGGACCTGATACACCCAACACGGCCCTCTTTCTTCATGCCACAGCAGTGAAACAAACCCCTTTCTTCCATCCACAGCCCGCCTGGACAGCGCTCGGCTTCCAGCGGCATTCGTGGAGTCCAGGGTTGGTGCCTCGAGCATGCCAGGGAAGTTCTGTAGCACGGAGGCTTGGCTTCTTCTGGTGTTTGTGGGCTTCTCCATTTCATGCCCAGTGCCTCCTTTCTTGCCTTTCCAGTGCTCCTGCCGTGCTCCCAGTGCCGCTGTGGCAGAGCCGTGCCTGTAATGTGTGAGCTGCTCACGGGAGTGCAGCTCTTCTCCTCGATGCCCATCAGTATTTGACAGCACAAACATTTCAAACTGCAGAAGGAAAGCACACTGAGCCCCCCCAGATGGCTTGTACGTGACACTGCCCTTCTCCCGCGACACAAAGAGCTCAGATCAAAGAGCTCAGGTCCTGGGGCCACAGGCAGCACTGGAAATGTGGTCCTCAGCCACAGTGCCTGCACGCTGAGCACAGCCAGCCCTCCTGGCCACTGCCGGACGCTGAACTCAGCTGCTTTGCGGAGCAGATTCACACAGGAAAGCGGATTCACTGTAAATTTTTGGCTTCTTTTTTGTCCTGGTTAGCAGAAGATAATACACTTTTCTATAGCTAAAAAGCTCTGCATTTTTCCTCTCTGCACCCCAGATAAGGAGCTATGTGTATGTCCGGTGGGGCTCTGTCCTGACATCCCCAGAAATATTTGGGAAGTGTAGGAGGGATAACAGCACATGGCCTGGAGTGACTTACGGTGGATGTTTCAGTGGAAACTGGGAAGGGAGCAATGAGAAGAATCTCTGCAGCACTTTATGCGGCTTTTTCAGTTTGGTTCAACTGATCTGGGTCCCAGCGGATATCGTGTGGCTGTGACTTTTTCCAGCAGCAGCAGGAGCGATCCCCTACGACAGACCAGCGCCTGCCTTTTGGCACTACTCGGTGTATTCCTTTCTGCAGACAGGTGCCTCCATCCAAAGGCTCAGTGAGGGGGGTGGTGAGCTCTGCTGGACAAGAGTGGCCAGAGAGGTCAAGCAGTTCATCACAGCACTGCAGTAGCGGGGGCAGAGAAGCAGCACGAGTGCAAGTACCAGGTGCCCACCATGCTGCCTAGAGGCTGTACACGACAGCCTGGGCTGAGCCCTGGGGGAAGGTTGAGGGTGGGCAGCTGGCTCTGGAGCTCTCAGCCTGCGCGTGAGTGCATGGGGACATGGCCTTTTCAGGTGTGAAACAGGAACCCGGTTGTCTCAAAGGCTGTTGAGACTTCACTAAGCTGCCAAACCTGGGAATTAGCAGCAGGTCCTCCTCCGCCTCCTCAGGAAGGACTCCCACCTGGTTTCAAGTTCAGTTGGAAACATTTCACAGTCACTGGTGAAGAACATCAGCCCGGCTGCCTGTCTCTCACACATCTGCTCAGCAGATAGGACCTTATCTGCCCACCTCATGGAGCGACTACAGCTGCCAGCCAGCTGGCCTTTTAGTGCACCTTAACCAGACCAGAGAAAAGGCAACGCTTGCTGTTTGGTGCCTTTGGCAGGAGAGCTGCTCATCTCCCCTGCCCTGACCCTGTTATGAAGCATGGGCTCGCTTTGCCCTTGCATTGCTCACCTCCAGCTGTAAAACCTCAGTGTTCATCTCAGCCTCATTAGTGCCGCTCTTTAATAGCCTTTAACGCAGTGGTGATACTGGAACAAGGGGAGGTATCAGTATTTTTTTAACTGGTTTTTAGGCATTCAGTTCCTTTGCTCCAGCCTCCATTCCACATTCGTGACTGCAGCCTTCTCCATCCAGCTGAGAAGGAAATTATGTGTGCAAGAGGAGTCAGGGCTCCCTTCCCCGCACTCAGCTCACATCACTAGGACTTCTGCACCTGCCGCACGCTCAGCCACATGCTCAAGGATGCTGCACCTGAAAGTCCAGTTTCTGGATGACTCCCAGAAGATCTTTGTAGTTGATGTAAGTGGGTATCATATCTTTATATTTTTTTTTATTTTGGTGATAAGTATTGAAGTCATTGCTGCTCTGAAGGATTGTATGGTCTCTGATAGCTTCTGTTTTTTCAGCTTTAAAAAAACCCAAACAAACAACAAACAACCAAAGCAAACAATACTTCAAATCCAAAAGAAGAGGTTATAGTGCTGATTGCTAAGTGTCTTTCAGCTCAACACACTTCTGTTCTCCCTTCTTATTGGCATTATTTATAGAGAAGGAGGAATGGCTTTTATTTTTCTGGTGTCATCAGCCAGTGTAATCATTCAACAAGGAAAAAATCTGGGAACAGCATTAAATAGGGTATTTAACCAACTTACTCCTGGTGAAAAACGACTACAAGCATCAGATGTTCCTGGGCATTGAGCTGAAAAAAGAAAAACGTGTGGTTTTGAGAATAGCTGAGGAAAAACCTTACTGTATCTTATTTTCTGCATGACAGTGTCCCACAGCTGTCATGTATAACTCACATTTAATATATGCTCGTTCTGAATATTGACTGCTGAAATAATAGATTTTAAATGCTAAGTATTAATACCTATGATGTTAGATACATATATATGTATATAACTGAAATTAGATGTAAAATATATCTTAACTATGTGTTAGAAACACAGTGCTTTACAAGTGTGATTGATTGAGCATTTACTGTTGGTTAGGATTTGATAATCACAGTAGCTAATTGAATCAGATAATTAAAGTAGATCTGTTCTAGCACTTACCTGCATGTCCTCTGGGACCAGAGTATTTAATAGAAATTGGTTTTTTTCAAGGTCTGTTACATTAATCAGACATTCCTGTCCCCTGGTTTTATAGCACAGCCTGAGAACCGCTCAGTCTCCAATGAACTGCTCGGTTTCTTTGTGATAACAGTTTTGCACAGAAGAGCACTGTAAAGCAGTTCCATCACTTGGCACAGTATGGAAGTTTGATTTAGTTTAATTAATGTATCCTAGATCTGGAGTCAGCTTAAAAATGAGACTAGTAATTTTAAAATGCTTTTTTCCCCTATTGATTAGATCAGGGCATAGTGAGAGACAATTCGAAAGATGATGCTTTTACAATATTGCTGCTTTTTGGTTTTTTCCATCTCTGCTTTCTTATTTGCCCAAAACACTTACAGCACTATAGCTCTGCACAACATGTTATTGCAGCAAATAGCTTCCATTAGAGGAACTCCTGGTCATTTCCTTTTTTAGCATGGAACGGTATTGGAAACCCCTTTAAGGCATTTCATGCATTTGATGCTGTATGGCTATGATAAATGAGTAGATGAATTAGTGACTTCTCCATTATAAAAGGACTGCTTTGGGCTAAGTTTTGAGCAGATGTTTCAAGCAACTCTTCTTAATCCTCCCAACCCACCCCCGACTTTGGAAAGCTCTTTTGTATGTGTGGTACTTCAGTACAATGGGAAGGAAAAGGACAAGACAGAGAAAACACAGCGAGTCTGATTCCCACTCCACCTCGCGCCTGGCAGATGCGTCTCTACCTGCCTTACATGGGTATCAGAGCCAAGGTCTCCTTTCCAGCCCTGATTTGCACAGGAGTGGGTTCCTCTCCCGGTGCTGGATGCTGGCCTGGGAAGGATTCTGCCTCCATCCACATCCTTGTTGACAGACAGGACCTGGTACCCTCCCCACGGTCACTGAGCTCCCAGGATTTCCTTTGGCTGGGTGCTGGAGGTGGTTCCCAGGATGGCACTGACAAGCTAGGTCTTAGCACCCAGGGCAGGGGAAGGCGGGACCTGGCACATGTCTGAACGTCCCCTGTTGTGTCCTCCCTGAACACCCCAGGTCTGAGGCATGGCGTGGATGGGACCTTGTGGGGATGCTGCCAGCCACACCAGCAAACCCTGTGCCTTGCACTGGGAGGGCTCTGGGATGCCCTGCCCCAGTGCCCAGGCACAGGGACTGTCACAGGTCAGCCTTTAATGTGTTTGCACTGAGAGGATATATTGCAAAGCTGCCTTCCTTCTTTCCGCCCACATCACACACACCCCCCACACACCCCCCCCCCTCCCCCCGCTCCTTCAAGATACCTAGAGCATGTGCCCTCACTGATAAAGTCACTCCTCTTCTCTCTGGAAAGGGTTTAAACAAAGCAGCCCTGAGCCTGGGCAGCCTCCGGAGCCCTCCCGGCGCAGCACAGAAAGGACAAACCGCTTTGCAGCCTGGGCAGACAAAGCCTGGGCATCTCTGCTAGTGGAATTTGCTACAGGGCAAGATTTACCAGGAAGGAAAAAAAGAAAGAAAAGGCAAACCAAACAAGCCCAGCAAAACTAATAGCTGGGGCTGAGTGGACAAAGTCTCCCAGGGTCTCGTGTCCCTTATGGTGAATAAAGGCGGGAATTCATTGACAGGAGGTGTGCGGAGCTGGTTCAGTGAGGGCACAGGGAGCTCAAGGCTGGTGGCTTTTGGTGCATGGCAGTGCATGCCAGCTGCGGCCATGCAGAGGACACCAACTGGGGGTGACGTTCCAAGGTGGCGAGGAAAGATCACACCAAATCCCACAGACTGGTGCCCCCCTGTAAACCACAGACCTGGGTGCAGCAGCTCCCGTTATGGGGAATACTGCAGAAACATGGCTTTTGCCATTGAACCACAAGCGCTACCGGAGTGTCCTTTGGGGAAGGGTGTGCGTGTCACACAGGTTGCTGGCTGCCTCTGGATGTGCCTCTTGCTTTCTTACCTTGCTTACAGTCCCAACTGCTTCCAGCATGGATAGGAGAGGCGAGCGCAGCCTTGCCATTCCACTGTCCTCACTGCAGTGGTTTCTGGCTGTGGGTGCTACCCTGTCCTGCAATGTCATCAAAGGCACATTTAGGGTCAGACACGGGGTGCCCAGCCCCATGGGTCACACTCCTGCCTCGCACTGCACTGCACTGGCACATCCCTGCTGCTCTTGCCTGATGATGTCCCAAGCACAACCGTAACCCAGTGCTCGCAGCAGCGCAGGTCGGGGCCTCAGTACCGCACAAAGCCAGGACGGGGCACCTGCACACACCACTCTGCACAAGGAAAGCCTCTGCTTTTTAAACCATCCCCTGCGTCACAGGGCTGTGTCTCGTCAGTCAGCAGGTTTTCCTGGGGACGAGGCTGCTCTTCTCCTGCTGTGCCTGCCCTGGGCAGTGCTGGGCTTGGAGGAGAATGGGTTTCTCCCAGTGGTGGGTAATAACCCAGTAAGAAACGCTTGTCTTTCCTGGCTGCCTGACAAAGGCCAAGGCCTTTCATTCTAGAAAATTCTAGCTCAGAAATCAACATTTATAATTGTTTTAATTACCCTTGTGATCCAGTAATTTCGAGATTCGCTGCAGAGCGAATGCTGTTATTACGCTGTCACTTTTCAGCAGCATTTCAGCACGGAGCCAGCAATTTCATCCCAGGAGAAGCCATGAAAGGTGGTTATTAGTGTGCACCACCGCCAGCAGTGGGGACCCCTCCCATCCCTAATGGGAGCAGCCACTCTCACAGAGAGCTGCATCTTGCCTTCACCTCCATCACCCGAAAAGCCGTAATTTAGCAGCTGTCTGAGCCAGCCTCTCTGCTCCGGCTGGCTTTTGCACTAACCCACGGTTTGCTTTTCATGAGTTGATAAAGGAGTAGCAGGGGTTTTGTTGGGGGAGGGGTGGTGATCCCTGTCAGGTTCATTTTGGTGCTTTCTGGAGCATTTTCCAAAGCCAGCAGCTTCCTGGGTTGTTCCCCAGCTGTGTCACACGGCACTGCAACGAGCCAAGCAAAACACTGTCCAAGTGTTTACTGGGAATAACTACAGCCTGGCCTCCCTTATCAGCATGTAGTGCCACGTAATTAATATTGCTAAAGTGCACAGATGACCCAGGGCCCGTGGCACGGCATCTCCGCAGGGTCCTGTTGCGGTTAATTACCATTAACCATAATTGCAGCTCGTGCCTGGCAATCCGGTTGCCGGCTGCTGGGGCACACAGGCTTGCTGTACAGGTTTGAGGTGTGCTCCCGTTTGCTCTCAACTGAGCAAGTTTGCCACGCCTGGGTCAGGCAAACGCTCATCCCAGAGGTCACTGACTGGTTTGTGGGGGATAGAGCTGCCTGGACAGTGATGGGTGCAAAAGGTGAGCCAAAAGCAAGATGTCTTTCCTTTTCCTTTCCTTTCTAGTGTACATTCCTTAATAAAGGAGGGCAGTGATAAGAAGGAATCTGATTTCCAGGAGGTAACAGGCACTTGGTACACAGTTGTCCTGTCCCATGGGCCCAAACCAGCAGCATTTATTAAGGTTTTGGAAATCATGAATCGGGAAAACCCCACGGCTCCTCTTGGGATGAAGGGAGGGAGCTAAAACCTCTCCCCCATCTCACTGAAATCCCGTCACCACCGCTGTCAGCATTGCCTAACCTGCCGCTTCCACGGTGTGTTTGTTTGCTAGCAAAAGTCTTGTGGAAAAGGGCTGTTCAACCTCACCTGCAGCCACCTCAACCTTGCGGAGAAGGAGTACTTCGGGCTGGAGTTTCACAGCCAGGCTGGGAACCACGTGAGTGCGGGTCTTGGTGTGGGGCCCGGTGCTGCACCGTGCTGCATCCTCATAGCAACTGCCCGCACAGCTGGGGGCTTGCTATCACCTCCCTGAAATACCAGATGGAGAATTTCAATGAAAAGGTTTGTCACAATGTCAAAAAACCCTTGAAAAAGGGAGTTATAAGCGGAGCCACAAGCCAGTTGGCAAAGCCCGTGGGGTTTATGCATAGCCATCTGTGCGGGGCTGCCCAGTGGGATGGCTTGCCGCAGCAGCCGAGCTGGCCAACATTTCTGTGTTGCGTTCTAGCACGCTGCTGCTGCTTTTATTACCCATTTCTTACACTGTTTATTTACCCAGTTCTTCACTGCCTTGTTTTAGGTCTGGTTGGAGCCACTAAAACCCATAACAAAGCAAGTCAAAAGTAAGTATTTCAAGAAGAAAATTATTCTAAATCAGTGAGAGACTAGCACGGACACATTTGTGCAATGTTATTCCCTGGGGATGGGGGCTCTCCTTTCCAGCATTTACCTGTGATCATTTTAGAGCGTGAGGCTGGGCAGGATTGTTTGCTAAGACACCACCATCCACATAGAATCCTGTAGAAACACCACTGCCATTGCAATCTGGTATCTACACCGTTTCAGGCTTGAGCTGTCAACGATCTGACAGCTTGGCGAAGGAGCAGGGGCGGCTGCTTGTGTGCGGTGCTGTGCTGGCAGAGTGGCAGGCATCGCTCCCTGCATGCCCTCCTTTCCCATTTGCAGCTCTTTTTGCAGCCCAGACGCCTGTGCGGCACGAGTCCTGCATGAAGCTGGGTTAGCCGTGTGCCTTGCAGGCTCTGCTGCTCCTCTCCAGCCCCCAGCCTCCCTGTGCTGCTGCACAGAGATACCGTGGAGCCTGACCTCAGCTCAGTCTCAGCATCCCCTGCCACAGCCACAACCAAAGTTAATACAGTGCCCCTTTCAGCTTATGCCTGTTTTCACCCCCACAATGAACCAAACGATATTTTCTCCAGGAAAATATCCCCGGGGATATTTTCCCCTAGGAGCTGGTTGAGAGCATGAGGCCACGACCCCAGTGCTTGCCATGGGGAGGCTGCAGTACTGTGTTTGCATGAATTTCCCAGTAAGGGGAAAGCCCGATAAAGAACCTCTCATCTCTGGGTGCACCACCGGTGGGATTATTTCAGCCACCAATTTCTTTTCCCATGTTCCTTTTGGCCTGTCCCTCCAGGAGCACCTGAGCAATCCCACAGTGTCCTGGGATAGTTGGTGCCTACAAAATTACCTCCTCCCCTCCATGCTCTTTTCCTTGGGCTTGGCTGCTTGCTCTCACTCGTCCCATGAAGAAGCTTAGCTCAAACAGCCTCCTACAGAGCTGTTGCTTCCCAGTTGGTTGGAGGGCTGGCTCTGATACACAGCCCTGCTGGTGGCAATTACACTGGGGCTCCAGCCAAGCTCCAGACAAGCACCCCTGCACCACTCCATGGAAATCACCCTCCTGGAAGGGGTCTTTGCAATTTAAAGAATCGCTGGGGCATTTTCTCTTTAGTATTATTCAGGTGTCCAAATCCCTGTTCGCTTCCATTGATAATACTGGGTGTCGGGGCAGGCTGGTTTTTGGGGCAGGCTGGAGTCCCTCATGTTCAGGGTTTCCAGCATGTGTTAAGAGAGTTGTAAATGTTCTCAATAGGCACGTAAAAGAAAACTTATGAAGATGTTATGTTTTAAGATCCTAAGGAGGTTCTTTTCAAATTTATGGTGAAATTTTTCCCAGTGGACCCCGGTCATCTGAGAGAAGAGCTGACCAGGTACAGTGTTTGTTCCATTACTGTCTTACTGCAGTTCTGTATTTTTGCAATTGCAAAGCATGCATCTGATTCCTCATCTTCACCCACACCATCCCGTCTGTGAGCAGGGGTTGTCCTAAGTATTGAAAGGGTTCTGTACTTTACAAAACAAAACCCGACCATCTTTTCTTGATCCTCTCTTTCTAAACAAAAAAAAATTGGAAGGATCAGCTGTCTTAAGAGGCTGCAATTTGTTTACTGCCAAACGCTTTAGCAGTTGGGTACCAAGTCTGACTTTGCTCTGTCTAGTTCCTGCCTCAAGTTGCATTCTGAAAGAAGAACTTTAGTTTTATTTTTAAAAATGACATTGTTAGTTCTTAACGTTTTAGAGAAAACGTTACAAACAGGACTGAGAATAAAACTAAGACACTGCTTCTGCAGAACATTAGTTCTGAGAGATGCAAATGCCCTCCAAAGCGTAAAGGAATGTTAACTCTGAAACCTACTAATGAGCATTTCAATGCCGGGGTGTGCTGATCATGGTGGGACCCAGCTGCAGCCTTCTGCAGGGGCTGCTCACTCCTCCTGTGACCCTGAGGACCCGCATCCCTGAGGTTGAAACATGGGCAAGTGCAGGGAGAGGCACAGGAACAGCCCACTCTGCAGCAGAGCCCTCACAGCTTAGCCCAATGCCCAGCTCTCTGCTGAGCCCGGCTCCCCCCCAGGAGCTCCCCCCATGCTCCTGTCCCACTCCACAGGTACCTCTTCACCCTCCAGATCAAGAAGGACCTGGCACTGGGGCGGCTGCCCTGCAGCGACAAGAGCGCAGCGCTGCTCGTCTCCCACCTGCTGCAGTGTAAGGGCAGGCGAGTGCCTGCAGGGACAGTGCCTCCTCCCTGGGGACGGGGTGCTTTATGGGGCTTTGGCTGAGTAGCCAGGGATTCCCCCTGTGGTCACCCCTCGCAGCCTAACTCATGCTCTCCCCGTGTCCCCCACAGCCGAGCTGGGTGACTTCCATGATGAGACGGACCAGCAGCACTTGGCGACCCACAGGTACCTGCCCAACCAGGAGTACCTGGACAACAAGATCATGCACTACCACCGGAGACATAGGTAAGGGCTGCTCTGTGCTATGGCCACCCGCCCAAAGCACCAACGGGTGGCTGCGGAGGGAGCCTTTCCCATCAGCAGGCAGGGCCGGCAGTGGGGTGGGTGTAATGCCAGTGTGTGCATGTCCAAACCAGCATTTTTTTCAGTCCATTTCCGCTGCCTTCTCATTCCTGTTGCTTCCCAACGTGTTTGTGTCTCTAGTGGGAAGACACCGGCTGAGTCGGACATTCAGCTGCTGGACGTGGCCAGGAAGCTGGAGATGTACGGGATTCGCCCGCACCCTGCCAGCGATGGCGAGGGGACGCAGATCAATCTGGCCGTAACACACATGGGGGTGCTGGTCCTGCGGGTGAGCCCAGGGCTCGGGCTGCCAGCCCCGGGCAGGGTGGGACATCGCCTCCCACTGGGGGGGAACCTCCTCCCCTCTGCATGCTCCAAACTCTCCCAAATCCTACAAGAGGGAGCACGCCCTGGCAGACCTCAGGCGCGGGGTGATGCTTTGGGGCATGTATGTGGGGCTTTGCTCCATGGCCTCCGTCAGTGCCAGCTGCATGCCGCCGTGCTCGCCCTGGCTCTGCTGGCCCTTGTCACAGTGAGTGTGGCCATGTAAGCATCACAGGTTACACAGCTGCCTCAGATGTGTTCACCATGTAATCTTCTAGTGAAAATAGCCACCTCACGTCTGTGCAATTACATAACGCTGTAATCACGGCGTAGCTGCAGAATAAATACAGACTTGTCACAGCCGGCGTGAAGCAGCGCTCGCCTCCCACGCTGGCTAATTTCAACCTGGGAACATCTTGCCAGAGCAGAAAAAAAAAAAATCCTAACTGTGGGTCTGCTGCTCATAATTAACCCTGCCAGACTCGCTTATTTATTCAGAGCCATAAACATCCCACACACATGATTAGAGCATTTGTGAGCCCATTAAAAGCTGGGCTCTTCCAGAAAGCTGAGGGTCTCAGTGCCTCAGCGTGGAGTAACTCAATTTTGCCTGGACCAGCCATGACACCAGTGGTGTGCGGCTGCATCTAAACTGATGTGTAAAGATAATGAGGTGTAAGGTATGCTCGCAGCTTGCTTAAGGTGGGTCTAAAGGCCTGGGAGTGAGTTGAACTCTGCTACACTTCCCAACAAAGGAGAGGAGGGACTTACATCTTTTTGCGGGGGCTGATTCTACATTAAGTCAGGTGGTGTTGAAGCTGGGACAGATGCAACCCCCTGCCTTGACCTCTCTGGGATCCTGGATTTTTACAAATAGCTTCAGAAGGCAGAGTTAAGCCTGAACCTCAATTCCTACTTTTGGGGATCAACTGATGGTCAGCCACCAAATCGTAGTGCCCCGTCCCCAGCCCTCGGCAGCAGTAAGAGCCATGCTGGGGTAGCTTCCAGCAAGCTCAGGCCTTGGCCCATCCCATTTCTGCAATCCTCACTTGCCCCATCCTGCTGTAACTGCTGTGTCCGTCCTTGCAGGGCAATACAAAGATCAACACGTTCAACTGGTCCAAAATTCGCAAACTGAGTTTCAAGAGGAAGCATTTTCTCATCAAGCTTCACGCAAACATCTCTGTAAGTACCACACTGCAGGCGAGTGTCAGGCTCAGGTACAGGTAGCCAGAGTATCAGGTTTTGAATAAAATCAATTTCTGCTGCTCATGGGCAATTTTCAACCTTGAGCATGACATGTGCCCCCAACCCCGTGTCCCCAGAGGCCAGAGCCAGCAGCAGCCCAGTGTGACCTTTTGGATCCCCTGCTGTTGGCTTGCTTGTCTCTGCATGCAGGGGCTGTGCAAGGACACGCTGGAGTTCACCATGGTGAGCCGGGACACCTGCAAGGCTTTCTGGAAGACATGCGTGGAGTACCACGCCTTCTTCAGGCTGTCTGAAGAGCCCAAGTCAAAGCCCAAAGCCCTTCTGTGCAGCAAGGGGTCCAGTTTCCGCTACAGGTATAGTCCCGGGGGAAAACCAAACACACGAGGCCAGGCCGGGTGTGGGGATGGCTCAGAGCCTTCCTTTTACGTTGGACCTGGCTGAATGTGAGGGGATGATGCCCCTGGAGACACCACTGCTTCGGTCGTGCTGCACCCCCTCCCCAGACCACTGCTTACCTGGTATGTGGGGATGCCTAGGGATGGGGCTGATGGTGCTGCTCACACTTCTCCTGCCTTGCTGCAGTGGGAGGACACAGCGGCAGCTGCTGGAGCATGGGAGGAAGGCGAAGATGAAGAGCCTGCCCTTTGAGAGGTACCACGGGGCATGGAGGGGGGCACTGCCCAGGTAGGGGTGGAGGGAACACCCTACTGGCCATGCACCCACCCATGCTCTTGGCCTTGCAGGAAGCACTACGCATCCCGCTACGATGAGAGGCAGTGCCGCTCCTCACCGGATCTCCTGACAGATGTCTCCAAGCAGGTATTGCCCCTCATCGGCATCAGTGAGAGGCAGCAACTGGGCTGGGGTGGGAGGGGTCTCTTGGCATCGCGGCCCCACCTGGTGGAGCTCAGCTGGAGACCACGCCAGACTCTTGGCTCTGTGGACTCACTGCTGGCCCTGCTCGCCCTGCTTTGCCCCCTGCCTGGCCAGGGGTCTGGGAACCCACTCACCCTTTGCCCTTACTCAGGTGGAGGAGCTGCGCCTGGCCTACGGTGGCCGGGGCTCCTACCATGCCAACGGGGTGCACGCCTCTGAGCCCATGCTGGACAGCCGGTGCCGGAGCTCGGCCGTGGAGGTGACGTTTGCTGCCGAGCTGGAGCGCTCCAAGCCCGAAGCATCCCCTGCCTTCCTTCCCCACTCCAAAAGCTCATTCGCCTTCCCCCTCATCTACGCCGAGCTGGAGCTGGAGCGAGCATGGGAACCCGCTGACCTCTTCAGCACCAGGAACCCTTTGTCCTCCTTTCGGCCCCACCACCAGTTCGCTGGGAACAGTAAAAGCACCTCGGTGGGCAACATGCAGGAGGTGAGCACCCGGCCGCTGGTCTACACGGATGTGCCGTGCCCTCTGCCCGTGGCCACCCAGGCCCCGCAGGTCCTCTTCTACCTGGACAGGCCACCGCAGCCCCCGTGCCATGCGCCGGCCCCCGGTGAGGACACAGCCAGTGGAAGCAGCCCCGTGGCTGCAAAACCTCTGCGGCGGAGCCCGAGTGGGACCGGGGCCAGCGAGTTCCGTCGGGAGGCTGTGTGCACGGCAGCAGGCGTGAGCGTGGCCCCAGCAGGGGAGAACAGGTTGCTGGCTCGCTCCTTCGATTACGGCCTTCAGGAGCAGCCTCCCAAGCGGTCTTGGAGCCAGTCAGACATGAAAACCATCCGCTTCCCCTATGGCTCCGAGTTCAGGCCGCTGGGGCCATGCCCCACGCTGAGCAGCAGGAAAGCGGGCGTCTTTCGGCACATGCCGGCCCAGCAAGGGCTGGCGCCAGGGCCGCGCTGCTCCGCCGAGCGCTACGTGGGCAGCAGCACCGAATCCAGCGACTCCGACTCCGACCTCCTGGCCGCCGATTACTGCTCCCTGTACGGCCGGGTGCTGCGGTCACCCATGGCCCGGGTGCGGCTGTCCTCTGGCAGCCTCCAGCTGGATGAAGAAGATGAGGAGGTGTCCTTCGCGACCAGCGCCTCTGAAGCGAGGAATTCCAGGGTGGCCTCCAGGTATTTCACCTAGGTGCCTGACACCAGCTGGAGGGAGCAGAGGTGGCTGGCACCTGGCTGACCCGGGGCTGCAGAAGGGAGATGCTCTTTCTTGCAGGGCTGCTTACTGCTTGAGAAACATTGATGGGCTTGTGTTGTGCTCTTAGCTGTAGAGGATATATTACTGGACAACAAGGCAGCATTCAGAAGAACTGCCCCTCCCCTGCACCGTGCGTGGAAGCTGGTGGAACTCTGCCAGCACACAGTGGGGTCCTGCTCCAGCCAGAGGGGCCAGGGCTATCCTAGAGCCCTGCAAAGACCCTCTGCCCTGCCCAAGCTGGTGGCTGCTGGCCATGGTTGGAGCTCAGCTGCTGGGTTCTTCATCAGGGGGAGGGAGAAACAGAAAAAACATCTGGGTTTATTTTTTTTTTTACAGCTGCAGGGAAGCACACTGGTGGGAAGGGTGTCTGAGGCCCATTTAAAGAGGAGCAGGATGGGCAGGGGAGGCTGCTCCTGGAGCTGACCCCCTGTGGGCACGGGCAATGTCCCAGGATGGAGCCCATCTCCTCCATCCCGCCTCTCCTCCCTCCAACACTGCAGGGAGCACCTGGCCCTTGAGGACAAGGCTGTACATGTGGGCTGCTCCTTCTGGTGCTTGGAGCCACAGAGGAAGCAAACTGCTCTGTCTTCTCCCTGGCCAGTTTAGAGCAGTATCCTTCCCCAAGACACATCTCAGTGGTGCCTGTAAATCATTCAGCAGCATCCCACAGTGAGCTCTGGGAAGTGGGTTAATGGATGATGCTGTTTAGCTCTGCTTTTCTTAGGCCCCTTAGCTGTCATTTACTGGCAGCACCTCCATAGCCCTGGTACCTCAGCCCTCAAACCTGGGGAACGAGGTATGGAAGGGGGTCCTTTGCTCCCCCAAATCAGGCCTGAGTTAAGCAGCTTGGGGAAAAAGATCTCAGGAGTGCGTAGGAAAAAATTGTGCAGCTGGTGCTCACCCTTGGCATGAGGAAGTCTGCTGGAAGCATGGGGATTCGAAGCTTTCCTGTTTGCTGTACGAGTGCAGTATTACTACTAGCAGGACTGTTCCTCGCTATAAAGGAGCAGGAGGTGGAACTGCTCACCATCTATGGGGCAGCAGGAGGGGGATTCCCGATTTCTCCATTGCTCCCTCCAAGGGAAAAGGTATAAAGATAATTCTTGGAAGTATTTTTATTACAAAAACTTATTATTACCCTAAATCTACATGAAATTTACTCAGAAAACCTGCATATCTCCGTGATTTTAGGGGAGAATCTTGTTACTTTGCTTGAAGAACAACTCTGTAAGTATCTGTAGGACGTGACTGTAAGGAGAGAGACAGCCCAGTAAACCTACAGTTGAGAAACCACTGCAACCTGCTAGAATGGATTTCAAAAGCAAGAAAGCTGGGACAAACACAGAAAATAGGTTAAAATGTAAAAAGAATCAGGCTTACGGGTACTGCTCACCCTGTGTGCCACTGTCCTTTGGTTTAGAAGCTTGACAATAAAAATCAGGTGTTCACAGAAGAGTTTTGGGTTCCTCCTTCTGCCCTGTGAAATCTGTACCCCCAGCCCACCTTCTCCCTATGCTTCCCAGTTCCCAGGCAGCCCTCATTGCTCCACATAGCTGTCGGGCTGGTTTCCCTCTCCTGCAGCTGGTTGCTGGCTCCCTCTGTGACTTCACTGCCTCAGCAACTGCGGTCGCTCACTGAGATCCCTGAATGCTGCTGAAAACAACCACATTCTTCATTGGTTGCCCAAAGAAATGTATTAGACCCACAAGAGAGTACACCGTAAGGTTTGCTTTTGCTCCTGGTTACCCTGTGCTAAAGAAGCTGTGCACTACAGCAGTCCCACCCGCTGCTCTAGCACATGTTCTATTAAAAAGGGGGATAATCTTTCTGGTTACAGAGAGTTGTTTCTTCTTTCCCAAAGCTCTGCACCTCAGAAAGAGCAAGAACCACCACTCAATACAGCATTTATGTATGGCAGCCTATATGCACAATTTGGTAGAGAAAAGCAGCACTGTTTCAACTACAGGCTGCACACACAGCCCTCAAACATCATCCCTTAAAGGGTTGTTATCTTCAGCACACAGACAAACCTACAATCCCTGTTAGCTCCTGAAAGCATGTGGAGACATAGGTGAAGGCTGGCCCAGGCCAGCACTACCTTGAGCTTGTCCCAGAACAGTCACAGCCTCCCAGCAGGAGGGATTAATGTACAGTGACACTGCCCAACTCGCAGAGAGCTGCCAGCTCTGGCATTCAGGACTATGCTGGGAAAACTGCACTGAGAAGGAGAAACAAGGACTAGGGAACTATTTTTGGATTTTTCCATTGACTACAGAGCACTGGGGCACAGCGTGCGCACCGTACCTTAGCACATCCTACACGATGGTCAACAATAGCAGAGGGACAAAGCAGCTTGTCAGTGACAGGAATTAACATCTCCAAGCTAAATTAATGGCGTAAACTAGCTTTTTTGGGACTGCCTGAAATAAAGGCACAATCCCAGTAAGCAGCAGCTCACATGTCAAGAACAGTTGAAATAACCCTTGGCTAAGTCCTTTCCCATGGTCCCTGTGTTTCACTAGGAAAGAAAACGAGGATGGAGAGAGGACATGGAATGATTTGGTCTGCTGACAGTGAAAGACAGACCAACAGTACCTGGAAAATGTAAACTTTCATAGCCCTGACACAAGCAAGGATTATTGAAGGGGGAGGAAGCATAGCAGCACTACAGCGTCAAAACATTACATTACTCCGTGCATTTGTACTGAAGTAACTGGGGTTTGTATAAAAATATATCACATATAGATACAGGTAATCTTGAAATTCAGATCCATAGTGTTCACCAACTTTTTAGGTAGAGGTGTACACGTTAGGATAAAAAAAGAAGCCAAATGTATGCAGTACACAAAGGACTTTGCTTTGGAGAAGCACCAAGACAGGTTTCAGTGTATTTACCTCACCTCTGTGTTAAATGTTACATCATTTATTGGAAAAAATGTGAAATGACACAAGCCAACATACATACCACTAAAACTTTGCAAAGGAAAATACTTTTATTCCAGTGTTAAGTCATAAAACAGCATGATAAAAATCAGACCTTTAACAATTGCTAAACTTTGTGCAAACACACGAAGAACCTACATATTTCCCTACTCAGCTACAGACATTCGACTGAATGCAGGAACAGGCGTTCATGATACAACATGCCTACTGTACAGCAGTGTCCGAGAGGAGTCAGAGTCCGAGGGGTTTAAGAATGGTTACAGTGATAAAGGCCTTGTCTATCCAAGAACAAACACATTTCTCTATCCTGCGGTTCACACTGCTCCGCTATCAGTTCTTCTCAGTCTACAGCAGGAGGCCTAGCAAACTGAACCAGCGAGAAGATGGTTCCTGCATGAATATTTTGATACATCTTTCCATTAGTATCTGCCAGCAACAGAATACTGCTGATTCAGTTACACAGTTCATCAATAACTAACACATGGTGGGGTAAAAGACAACTGTTTTCTGGGAACCAGTAACACAGACATCCATTCTGAAGTTACAGTCTTATGATGCACAGAGACTTTATTTGGGCGTAGAAATGCCACATGCAGTACAATAAAAACCCCTTGTTGAATGGACTGTGCTGTAAGAGAATGAGGCTGTATTGTACACACAGGGATGTGTTTTTCCCCAGTCTCCTACGAGGTAGGTTTACATCCCACCCAATTCCCAGGAAAAGAGGCACCATAGTTCAGCAACTTGTTACAGTCATATCACAAATCGGACAGGTTCCAATTTCCCAAAGAATTCACTAACCCCACCTACCACCCAGAATCATTTATAGAATTGCATAGATCAAAGACTCTGAGCCAACAGGGTACAGTCACCAGTTACAAAATTCAGGAGGGTTTCCCATCACCTCCCCCCTCGGTCTCCCACAAAAGACCACCACCTTAAGGGAAGTGACATGGAAGTAAACTCCTGTTTTTAATTCTGAGAAACTTGTATGGAGCTCTTTAAAATGAGATTTGGGTCGAGACTGCTGAAGTGAAAGCCAAGGTCACTGTGGCACAGGCCTTTCTGTACCCTCACTCCACAAAACCGCGTTCAGAAGGAAGTCAGAGCGCTCTGACATCTCTACCATGTTGTCGCTGGCCGTGCACATTTGTCTGAGCACACAGATCCTGAAGACTCCTCTTCTTTAAGAATGGAATCAAACTGAACCCTGGGGCTGCTCCATCCATTCCCTGTGGCGCAGCAGCTGGCAGGTGTCCTCCAGACAAGAGCGGCCTGGCAGGGACCCAAATCTTTTCCAAGCCACCAAGCAACTGTGCAAGGAACACCCTTCTCGAACTGGAACACAAGCTTGTAAGAGGTCTAGCCACACCTCTGCACTCCTACTAACATCCAGAATAAAATGCACAACAGAACAGGCTCATGAAAGTTTACAGAACTTAAATATTTATTTTTAAACCATTTAAAACCCCCCAAAACATTGAAATAAGCTTAATCTATAAACAGATTTACAAGACTAACAACTACAGAAGCTAGAGGAGCACTACAATTTGTTTGTGATGCAGTTATTTTGTAAAGCTTCAGATCAACTGTATTTACAACTTTTGCTGCTTTTACATTTATAAAAATATTTATTTAATCCATAACATTATTGTTTTCAAAAACTATTTCCAGACTTTTTTCTCAGATATAAATTCTAATTGAATTTCAGTTATATAGCAGATGAAAGTTTTAAACAGAAACATTTTTTTTAAAATTAAAACAAGGAGTTAAAAGTAATTTTTTTTACAGTGTAGGCACCATTGAAAATAATTGTCCTTGGCATATCTAACCACCATCTCTCACAAGTGTCCTTTATATAAAAATGATGTAATGGCAACGTTGGATTCAAAATGCAGTATCTACTTGCACACCATTACTTTTCAATATTTGGCAGATATATTTCAGATTTTTTAAAATGACTTTTGTGCAAAAACAAAATGTGCAGGTCTGAACCATAAAATAAACACACCCAGCCTTTATCAAAAATAAATTTACACCAACAGTTCCACAGCTAAGTACTGAAAAACAATCCCAGTTCAAAACTTCAGCATAATATACATACTGGGTTGAAAAAGGGAAAAAAAAAAATAGAAGAGATTACCCATCTAGCAGTACCATAAATATATAACTGAAAGCAACTTTATAGTCTTAACTATTTTTTATGAAAAAAAACCAAAATGAAACAAAACCCACTCCGTACTGCACAGTACTAACTTTTTTGTGAAAGAATATCTATAACTCAGTTATTTGCATATTAACTGGTAAATACATATTTAAAATACACTTTCAGAAAATTATAAACAAATTATGTTGATGTACTGTATTTAATGTATTTAAGAACAAAATTGTGTATAAATATCTTACAGGAGAAACAACACCACCACACAGAATGCTGGTGTTACACTGATACCTGCTCGTGAGGTATGTATCATGCGACGCTCAGCTTCTCTGGCTCCCCTCCACCCAGGCATGTATACTCAGAGGAAAAAAATTAAATTAAGTTAAATTGGACTTCAGGTTTTGTCCATTATTGCCGAAAGCCCCACCCCCTCAACTGTATTGCTCTAAATTTTCCTACCATGATGATATAAGATTGAATTACTACTTCAAAACCTGTTCTAAAAGGTAATACATATACTGTACATCAGGATATACCTGTTGCTACATATCACCTGCAAACTATTGACATATTGCTCTCAAATATATTTAATCATAGAGCTGCCTAAAATACTGTACCAATTTAGAATTACCATAGATACTGTTGCAGGTTTGTTTTTCAGGGCATGATAACTATATGCTGGTTGAAGCAGGTGCTACAACAATACCCTTGCCACTACGTTACGTGTTTAGAATACGCTTGTGAAAAAGCTATTTTCTCTGAAGCTTGTTAGTGATTTACAAAAGTTTAACTCATGAATACAAAAGACCTGTACACCCCCATGTACAGGAACAAAACAGCATCAAAACATACTGTACTTGCACTTTCTATTAACTAAAGGTTATTTCTAAAAGCAAAACTGCACCTCAACATTTATCAGATTAAACAGGTGAAACTACAATATTAAAAGTTGTTCTTTACAAAATAATTTCCTGAAAATATAAAACCATGTGCACTGCCACAAAATAGTCGAGTAGGTTCTTTCAAATCCTTAATCACCATCAATATGTTGCAAAGATCCAAAAGGCACAAGGAGCTCATGAGCTAAGCACTGCCAAGCTTGAAGTAGTTTTGGTGGGTTTCACTGGGTCCATATGAAACAGCAGTCAATTATGTGAAGTTTCTTAGGATGAGTCATTAACAGAAAATCTACAGAGAAAAAAATGCAAGTAAGAATTTTGTAAATTATATTGTTTCAGCTTGGCAAACAGCACATGACTATTTTTGCATCACTGAACTAGCACATGCCTTCATCTCAACCTCATCTTCATAGGAAAAACCCACCAGAAGTGATATTCTCCAGAAAACATTCCCTAAAAAGATAAGCTAAAGATTCTCCTGCTCCTTTACTGGCCATAAATAATGCTTATGACAAAATTGCAGGCTAAACGAAAGGAAGCAAGGAATAACAACTACAGTGAAAGCACAGCACTAGAAGACCAGACAGATAGAGTAACTGTTGTGATTAGTTCTAGTCTCAAACAGAACTGTTATGTGTAACTACCAAAGCTAGAAGTTTAAAGCACTGAACATGGATCTTTCACTTATCATTAGACTACTCCCATTTACCCAAAATACCAAGTTCAGTGTCAACTAACCTTTCCTGGGCATACTTACTTAAAATCTAATTTTTTGAAAATAAAGCTGCTTTTCTTTTCTTTTTTAACAATGTATACAAAAAAAATCCTTAACTTACTTCTGAAATTTCTCCATAAGCTTCTTCACCATCTTATCCGTGATCCCTGGACACGTTGCTTCTGCCATATTGATGCTTTTCTCAAGTTCCTCAATTGCTTTCTTCCTGCTGGCATTATTCGTGTCCTGCTGCTTAAGCTGAGTAGCAAACCGAAAGAGGTAAAACTTATAAAAGCTATCCAACACTTGGGTAATACTTTCAAAGAAGTTTTAAGTCAAGACTTACCTCAGCAAACACAGGAGTGATTATCATAGTTAAACAACTCAGGGTTTTAACAAGATCCTGATCCTAGAAGTTAACAAATAAGGATAATGTTAACATATCCCTATACAATCTATATGCCACATTTAACACAGCAAGTGTGATTTTGAAAGTGCAATTAAATTCAACAAAGTGCTTGAAATACATAACAAAACCAATGAAGGTACAGTATGTCAACAAACGTTACGTGATGTGGAAACAGATGCTTGATGATGCATCTGGAACAATGTCATGTATCTTCAGAAAAACAGTTCAGTTTTTCCTCTCTAATATTCTACGAGTGTTTAAAACGCCCATCTCTCTGAACAGATACTGATCTATTAGTATGTGGTATCTTATGCATTTAAGGCTGACACGGGCAAAGGAAATATCACTAACAAGCATCATCTCTTAAACTACAAAGAGTCAGTTCTTAGGAAAAGTGAATAATTACTAAGTTTTATCACTATCTTCCTTAAATTGGCTTCAAAACAAGCACTCTAACAGAAGGACCCTTCAGTCTGTACACACCGTTCCATTCTGTAGCTTCTTTGCATCTGGCTTCTTCCGAACTGTAGTAAAGCTCCATTCAGGATGAGAGTTATTCTCCTTGTTACTGGACTCCCTGAAGAAAAAGGAGACAATGTACATAATACTAGCCACAACATAATGCTAAGCAAGCACAGGTAACCCAAATACATAATAAATCTGTATGGATTACTACCCTATTTCTTAAAATAAGAAGAAAAACATGTATTGAAAAATTAATTGAACTTTAAAAAGAAAATAGCTTCAGAGGCTGAATAAATTGAAATATGATCAAAGCAAAGAGAAGATGTTATCTACATATAAAGCTTACCTTCTCCCATGGCATCTCATTTAAACCAGTTATCTGATATCCAGAAAAGTAAGAGACTTACAGAATGTATGTTGTTCCACAGGCATTATGCAAACTTCCTCAAACACCTCAACCTTGCTATGCAGTATTGCTAATTGTGATTCATCGTTTTTGGTATAACCACTACCCTCAGACTAGGAAATGCAGAGCATTTAAACAGAACTGAAACCGAGTTCAGAGAGAGAGAAAGTTTAAAGAGATAATGAGCACATAGCTTGACTTAGGCACTAGTCTTCGGGTTCACACAAGGGGTTTTTTGAAAGAAGCCGAAGAAAAACATATGGAACAAAGACAGACATACAAAAGACGAGCTAATTAGAGAAACTGCAACAAACCTACTTTAGCAACATCATTTAAAAAAAAAGCCCAAAAGAGACTAAACTGAAAATGAACTTACGAATCTGAACCATCGGAATCACTTTCATCACTACTATGTCCCTCTGCTTTCCACCTCTTAAACCTATCAATCAGTTCTGTCAGATAGGAAGTCTTCTTGGCATTTTTCATAATGAATTTGTGCTTCAGAAGTTCTTTTGCAGTAGGGCGCTGTAAGAAACACTTTAAATATTTAATGTTATGCTAACATTCCATGATTTTAAATATTAATAGGGGAGATTTAGTAAGACAACTGAGCTAACAAATACAGTATCAGGAAATTAGTGAAACAGGAAGTCAAGAAAGGCCAGTAATCTGCATTTACAAGCGCTCTAAAAATATGATCAAGTCACACACAGACTCGGCTGCTTATCCTTCTAGGCTAGAAGGTACACACCCAGGAAAATGACTAATCAAAATTCTCCAATACAACATTTCCTTGTAAGCAGGATTCTGACAGACAGCAAAAGTTCCACTAGAGAAAAAAGACCTACGATTCTCTCTGTTAAGGCTTCTCTTCTGACATTATCCTAGCGCTGACTGCATTTTAGGAACCTGTCCCTGCCACCATCATTTCCCTCAGAATTCTTCTGCTCCTTTCAGTGTTTTAAACAAAAGAGACCAGGACGGAGATACAGCTATTAAAAAGCACCACTACCATTTACAGTGGAAAGTATAGTCTCTAAAATTATTTCCATCAACTACAATGCACTGCACCAGCAAAACACTTCACAAGCATGAGAGAGTAGAAAACAAAACCAAAACATCTCTATACACATACATATATCTACTCACAAATGTTGGGTCCTTATTCAGACATGCATCAATGAATTCTTTAAAAGGTTTACTGAATTCTCCTAATAAAGTTGGAGGATTGTTTTTCGGAATAAGAAACAGAACTCTCATCGGATGCATATCAGAGTTGGGAGGCTCTCCTTTGGCTAGTTCAATAGCAGTGATTCCCAAAGACCAGATGTCAGCCTGAGAAAAGGAAAAGCTATTTTTAGTACAAAATTAAGGGCTATCATTACCAAGTATTATTTAATAACTGAAATCTATATCATGAAACTAATTTTAGTCTAAGTAGATTAAGCACGAAGATTCCTTTGTAATACTTGAAGGCTAAAACTCAAGAGACCTGGCTGACTTAATCAGTCTTTAATGATGAACACCCACAACATCATTTTTGTTGCACACTGTCACTGTTGTAACACGGTCAGCAAGTTAAATGTGCACCTACATATACTTGCTTTTGGAAAAAGCTTCACATTAATCTTCTTTTGATTTTTTTTCTGTATAACAAACTACAAACTGCCACAAATTTCCTGAGTATAATTTAGATTTTGTTTAGATAGCAAAACTGCGTGTTGATGTTACTTTTCAAACTGTAGGTGCATTAAGGTATCCAATCTTGTTTGACACCTCGCTCTACAAGAACAAAGCGGAGAGTTGAATCAAATCCAGCAGGTGATTGCTTAGTTTCTTTCCTAACAGACTGCTTGACAAATTTAGCTAGAAAATTATCAACCAACTAGTCAGACCTGAAACACCAAGTTCACAGCTAAGTTTCTGAAGAATAATGGAGCGGTATTTGTTTTAGCTAAAGGTAAGCATTAAAAATGAATTCTGTCTTTTTATCAAAATATCTTATGAACGATAAAACTCTTTTCTGATTTAGAGATTTTTCCCCAAGTGAAATATACATTACTCCCATCTTTTTAGATGAGCTACTATAGTTATTAAGGTCACTAAAGGTGTTTCTCACTAAAAAGTGGCTGGCAATGCTTGACTACACGTGCCACTGAAGTCAAACAAAAGTTGCCCATACAGTAAACAGGGGTTACAATTTGCACGTCTCCAATACTCCTTTCCTATTCACAAGGACTAAAATGTTTGTACTTAATATTGAAGAATTAAACTAGCTCATTGTTTATTACTAAAATATCATAACCAACAATTGTGTGTTGGAGCAAAATGTTTTGAAAGAAGCGATGGGGCTTGTAAATCTCTGCCACTAAAAAAAAATATATGAATTTCTATTTTATCTTCTGTCATTTTGAAGTTGGGAGAGAAGGATAAAGGTTAAAATTCAGTCCAGATGCCAAAATATTCATCAGTAGTAGTGCAGAAATTAAAGTGTATTCTGTCCAAAACCCTTCATCTGTCCTACCAAAGGCTTGCATCTTCTGTGCTTTGCCATCAGTCTTCTGGGATGGAAAGAAAAGGGAGAGTATGTTGGTCTTGCAACATACTGAGGAGATATAGCAGGCAAGAGATTACGTTGCTGAGAGAATGTAAATGAACGAGTGGTACAGCTCATTTATACACAGGGCGAGCAGGAGAGGAATTATTCTCACTTTGACTGGACAACACGCATTTTTTGAAACGGGCAGAGTGCTTTTCCAAAATGCCCTAGGGAGCACATTACAGTTGCACCACCGAAACTCTAAACATGAGAACCACAACATACTCCTGCTTATCAGCAAGGACCCTTGTGACATGTACACAAATTCCTTCAAGTCTGAAGGATCCTGGGGAAAGTCTCCGAGAGTGTGAATATCTTCAGGACATCTCAGCTATTCAATAGTCTTTTCTTTATGTGAAAAAAATCCTCCTTAACATCATTTCTAGCAGCAGTTCCAGCCCTCAGAAAGACAGGGAGGAGGTCTGGTTTTCTACTGCTAGTTCACATAGGGAAACTCTCCTTCGCAATTAAGTGAGCTATCAAAAGATCCCACGGGAAAAGAAATGTAGAAGGTACAATCATGCTACCACAGCTACCCATCCTGTAGTTCAAGTGACTTTTCTCCTTTGCAAGATCAGTCAGCTGTGCTAAAATCTTCAGCATTACATCAAAAATACCATTAAAGAAATTATATCCAGAGCTGTTCATAAAAATCTGAGAAGAAAGTAAAATTTCAGCTACCATCTTGGTTTTAAATAAGCTGGTATGTTCTGGAGGCATTCTAATTTGTGAGAGCTTTATTACTGTTTGAATAATATGTGAAAAGTTGAATTGAAATTAAAAAGGACTCTAACCAACCAAGCCACAACACTGAAAGCATCCAGGGAATTTCTTTGAAAGAATCTTAACATGAAAGCATCCACTTACTTGGTGCATTTGCACGGGTCTTGTATGTGAGTACAGTGACATGTAACTACTGTATAAAAAACATTTAATCATATATTATTTGAAACACATTTTTTTCCTCCATACTGATAGCGCTAAAACCACAAAAATGAAAGTAATTTCTGTTGGACCTGCAGATACAAGCAAAGGTATTCTACTCTCATACATACTTTTGAATCATATGCTGACTGCTGAATAACTTCAGGGGCCATCCAAAAAGGAGTTCCAACAAAGGTATTCCTCTTGATTTGCGTGTCTGTCAGCTGCCCAGCAACTCCAAAATCAGCAAGCTTGACATCGCCTTGTTCTGATAACAGGACATTGGCAGCTGCCAAGGAGAAATAACGTAATATCTACATTAGAATACTGCTCTTATGATTTTTAAAGGCTTTAACAAAGCAACATTTAAAATATTATGTACCTTTTATATCCCTGTGAATCTTCTTCTCTGAGTGTAGGTAGTCAAGACCTTTCAAGATTTCCTTTAGCATGGTAGCAATCTGGAACTCATCAAAAGGGCCAGCACGCAGCTTTAGAGAAAGACACATTAAAATAATTTCAATCTTGTATCTAGTTTTTGCATTCTTATTGATTTAATTAAATCTTAAACTTGAAAGACTTTTTAAAGTACAGAACTAGCAGAATTCATGAAATTTTCAATGAATGATGTCAACATTCTATCAGAAATAGGTGCCATTGGAATAATCATAGAATCAAAGAATCATTTTGGTTGAAAAAAGACCTTTAAGATCATCAAGACCAACCATTAACTCAGCACTGCCAGGTCACCACTAAACCATGTCCCTAAACACCACATCTACATGTCTTTTAAACTCCTCCAGGGATGGTGACTCCACCAATTCCCTGGGCTTCCTGTTCCAATGGTTGACAACCCTTTCAGTAAAGAAATTTTTCCTAATGTCCTACATAAATCTCCCCTGACGCAACCCAAGGCCATTTCCTCTTGTATCCCTTGTTACTGGGGAGAACAGACTGAGCCCCACCTCGCTACAACCTCCTTTCACCTTCACATCTCCGCCTCTATTGACAATACATCAAAAACGCAGTTACTTTTCTAATTTATACAGTAGGGACACTCCTCTCAGCATGTAACACACATGAAAAGTTAGAACTAACTTTCCACAAAGTTATAGTTTCCTACAGACAGCAAACACAGCAGACTGAATTCTGCATTCTAGATTAAGTGAATTAAGAAACTCAGTTTATTTCAAAGAAAATTAGTCTATTGACTGTGGTTTTCAAATTTAATGATGCATTTTTGATTCCGTGCTTGCTTTTCATCAAGAAGATAACGAGCTACTACAAAGCTGCTAGTATGGACTAAGTGTAAACTTTGCACATTAGAAAGCTATGTAAATAAACCATACGCAATTAAGGAGGGTGATTCTGCTATAAAAACTACCAATGACACAGCACTGAAACAGAGCACATTGTGAAATTATGGTATGGCAAAGTGAGGCAAATGAGGCAAAACTTAAAAGTTCTATTCGTCTAAAGGATCAGTCGTTTCAGTTCGCACTAGTAAAAGCTACTTCACTATTTCTGACACTACAGAAGACTAAAAATTACTCAAAATCATAAAAAAGTCTCTCACAGCTCCTTTCTCAAAAAGACTAAGTTCCAGAGCAACAAACTACCACATGCTCCACATAATTACTATGCTTTTGCATTCCCATAGCTGAGTTGAACTTCTTTATGGAATTACATCACATCAATTAAATTTGTGAAGTTAAGCACATACTTCAACTCTTGCATATAGGACAGCTGTTAGCAAATATATAATTAACACCATTCGGTAATACTGAAGACATGATATTTTTCCTTCAGAATCACACAAACAAAGACCGAGTTATATTATCTTACAGGAAAGGGTGGGTCTCTAAGCTTTACAGCCGAGGCAGAGCTGTACTGAAAGTATGGGGAAACCACATCCACATACAGTGGGCTGTGCTCTTGTACTCCCTATGCGACATCCTTCATGAATGCTACACTATCTTAAGTAAAAGGCACTTTCATGCCTAACTGGAAATACCTGAAAATGGAAAACCCAACACCTTTTAACTAGTTAAAATTAACTGTACTCTGTGGGCACACACTTCATTCATTTCTGAGACCCAATCCCAAAGGAAACATTTTTCATTCAAGTGTAATGAATTCGACTGGGGGAAGGTGACAAGGGATAGACAGACAAGCCCAAACCCAAAAAACCACCACATACGGGAAGAACAGTATTTCTTCTCATACTAAAAATAAATTGCCTTACATTTGACTGAGAACACATGGATGCTTCTTAATGCTTAGAAACAAACAGTAAAACAAAAAAAACCTCAACATCAATTCAATATAACAGAACTACTATTCAAATTCACACTTTTTGGATCATTACCATGTCACAGTGATGTAATACCAGTTGTTTCCAGGGGCTAGATTTTATGAAGAGACAGGAAAGCACAACGTAGTAAGGTTCACTAGTACTTATAATGCAAAAAAAAAAAAAAAAACAAACCATACTCACAAGATCCAAAGCTGACCCTCCACCCAAGTATTCCATTATTATCCATAGTTTCGTGCCCTGTAAAGGAAGGCATGAGTTGTTAGAAGCCCAAGGCTGACATAATAGACTACCAGCATACTGTTAGGAGAAGGTAAATGTAGAGTTCCATTAATCACCAAGATACATGTAATTACTTCTTGTAGAATGATCACACAGCTCCTGTGCAAGATGTCTAACTATCACTTAAAGTCTGACTTCTGTATTTAAAAAAGCAACAAAACACCACCACTGCCACCACTCCCCCACCACTAATCATTTTCTGCTAACTGATATCTAAAATTATTTCACCCAAAGGAATGGAACTTAGAAAAAAAATTGATTTGGTGGTGGTTTAAGCTAAGCATTTTAATGTAAGGTTGTAGTTCTTACAAAAGACTGTCTTTGAATTACTTTGCATTAATTCCAGCCATTTGTGATACAGAAGCATTACAATTTTAACAGGAAACTTCCTTGTAACATCACTACACCTCTCATCTGAGGAAAATACTCAGAAAAAAATACTTTTGAGCAAGGGAGTGAACATGACCATACTTCAAAGAGAACAGAAATTTAAAGCCTAGTGGAGGCAGCTGCTAGGTGCCTCTTCACCTATGTGGTAACTGTGCAAGTGTGTATCTAACATGTGTACAAGCTCCAACTTCAGTTGTCAGATTCAGCAAAAAATGAGAATTGACAGCCCTTGAATATGCTTGTACCTAAGGACTTGCATCCCACCACAAAGCATGTCTGCTACCATAGGGTCATCTCCAATTTAGAGATACAAAGCAGCACTACAACCACCAGCCAGGAGAAATTGCACTTGCCAGACCTGGAACTTTACAAAAATGTTCAGGTTTCCAAAATTTTCATATTAGAGGTTTGAAATAGGCCATTGAAAGGTCAAAGATAAGAGCAATATAATTCAAGAAAAAGTATAACTTAAGGCATATCCTGATTTAGGATTTTGTTTTTATTTTATTGTTTCTAGTAATATTGCAAAGTTAATGTACTCTGTTATATGCTATTTGAATCTCAACCCCTGTGAATACATGAGGTTCTGCACTTTCTTTGTGGAGATTTCTAGACTACTAGAAATGACAATCTTTTCTAACATGGATTTCTAAATGCTGACCTTGCTCTTGATATGCAGCTGCAAAAGGTGGCTGGTTCATATAAACAAAACGAGGAAGATTTGGTATCAGATCTACAGACTCTGTGTTTCAAAACAGGGATCTTTCGCTATTTGCTTGTCAGAGTACCCTCACATTTTAGAAGAAACCCAAATATTAATCTGCGGGCTACTATTCTAAGAAATTCTGCTAATTAAAACATTTCTTTATTTAAAATAAAAAGCAGTTATTAAAAATACTCAACTGAACCAGATCTGGTGAAGTACCACGCACACTGTGTGAGTCTCCAGCAAATATTTACTAGTCCTAGTTCCTTATAACAAAGCCAAGCTTATGGCAAAAGTACTTTTGAAAGCCTCTTGCATTCCACATTTTGTGCTTTCCCACCCTATTGCCTAACTAGTGACAGAAACTAAAGAAAACTCACCAAGCAAATAACGGTGCAGTTTCTGAAAGCACCACATCCAATTATCTTAACAAAGCGTGCTCTATTAGATTTATACTGAATTTAAAACACACACCATTTATGAGAGTCTATTCCAATATTATGAGATCAGCAGGGAAGGGCTGGCTAATTTTAGCAGTTTTTATAAAGCCCAACTGTGTCAGCAGAGAAGACCTGTAAGGAACTTCAGTTTAAGGCAAACATTGTGGTTACCAGACATGTTTGGAGGATTTGACTATTACTTGAAAACAGCACAGGGTGAAAGTGAGTAAGTACTGTGTTTCTGAAATAATGTCTCAAAGAAATTGCTACTATCCACTGTAACCGGGTGTGGATATTTTTCAGTCAGGCATGAACAACCTTTTTCCTAGTTATTTTAGGTCAACCAAGTATAAATAGACACTGTAGAGCAAACAGTATCTTTAGATTGTCTCAAAGCTTTGCTGCACAAAGTGCTGTACAATTCTGATGGAAGTCTCTGGACGCTACTACAGAAGTTTTCCACATTCAAATCTGAAAAACTGAAAATAACTTTGGGCTTGTTTCAACCGCAAAAGAAAAGAGCAATCCCAGGTGGCTGTACCAGTTACAAGGACAGATATTTAAGCCCCTCGGCTAGATGGCACAAATAGGGAAAACAATCATGAAATTTCAGTCATCAAGATCTAATCTATGGGATCAGATGGAAAGTACAGCTCAAATATTTTATCAAGCTTCACAAATCTGCATAACCAAAACATGTCAGAACTAGCATTACTTTAATCTTTTTACTTCCTGAACCTGTAAGGTAGTAATACATTTTGACAAGTCATTAGGCTTGAGGAAACCACTCATTTTACCTATCTAACGTAACTCATACTGCTGCATTGCTATGCACTATCACTTTCAAGGGTACCCTCCACAACCAATGTTTTATTTATTGAGATGTGATGTTAATTGCAATCCAAGTGCAATACAGGATGAGGACACGAATGTGGATCTTGACCATCCACAAATATGCGCATCTACAGACATCTACATCAGGATTTAAGTTATCTTACAGCCGTATTAGTGCAACTTCTGTAGCTGTAAGCCTGCACAATTCTATACGTGTTTGTGAAAGACACAATAGAAAGGTAAAACATTTAACTACTGCACACAAATGTGTTTATTATGGTGCACTCTTTGACTATATATATGCTTGTACCTCACCTTGAAAACACTACTGATCTTGCCAGATACCCAATGAAAATTTAAGAAAAAAAAATTGCTAATACCTAAGCTCTAAGATTAATTTAATGGGAAACTCCCATTCAAACTCCAAAATTCAAGATATCAAGTACCCCAAATTACAAAGATACGGGTGTTTTGCACCTTTGTGTGTCACAGTAACTGAAAACTGGCATGAGCTGTATCCCAAAACCTCAAGGAAGTAGACCTTGTCATCTTGGACCAGTGATAAGGTTTTTAAAGAGTAAAATATCTGATAACAAATAACATTGCACTGCTAGTGAAAAATATTAAGGGACTGTCCATATTTTTTAAAATCATGTTTACAAGTCAGATGTACAAGCTGTAGCTAATGACCAGCTAGGTTGCAGAACACAGGAGTATCTTACATGGCATCAGCTGAGCTAAGTTACAAATTAGTAAGTCAACTAACTGAAATAAAGACTTTCTTCTCTTCCTCCTTTCAGCAGCAGGGGAAGAGCCTGCATGCAGCTGGTAAGCCTCAGGCTCCCTGAGACTGAGCCGCTCCACCCTGATGAGCCACAAGGCTGGCCTTGCATCCTAAGTGCAAGGAAACTGTAGAGCTGCGGAATACGTAGAACAGACTGTACAACAAAATCTCTCATCTGAAAGCTTGCAATTAGAAAAGCCTCACAGTTAACGTCTCTTCTTTTGCATTGTAGTCATAAACAACTTTTAATTATCAAATATGCTCTCCCATTGGAGGAAAAACTGACACTGACCACAAATCGATGAAAAGAATGACCCACTTATTCAAAGCTTACTGAAAATTGGTTAACCTAAGAATAAGTTACAACAGAAGATGTTCTAATACAGTTCCATTGGGTGAATGAGGCACACATTAAAACTCTGAAGTCAACACATAGTTTTAGCTGCACTTTCTTCAAAGTAAAAACTATCAAATTTAAAGATTTAAACCAGATCTAGATTACTCAACTAATATCAGTAAGCATTGAAGGCAACCTGAATACCTTTGCACTGAGGGTTTGCTTTAGTATAGTCAGTAAAACATTAAGTCTCTTCGACTTACACAGTGCAAAACTCAATAAATGTTTCTAATGGCATTCCTAGAGCTTCAGAGAAACCTACATGTATGATTAATACATTTTAGTGAACTATTTCTATTCCCTAAGCATGATCTGAAAGAGGGCAGACTGGCTTAACTGTTTTGTTTTTCTGTAAATAAAATTGCAAAGGAAAAAAGAAAAAACTCTTAAATTTTGAAATACTTTCTACTTTCTGTATACTAAGGCTCTTTTTAGCCACTATCTTAAAAGGTATTTCCAGAAATATTTTCAATAATCTTGGTATATAAATCAGCAAACCTATGGGACCACTTTGAACGTGATCTACGTACCAGTCACATCCATAACACATTGCTAAGAAACTCTGCAGCCTAGGACTTTGGTTTGTAAGACATAAGATGTCTTAATTTTCAGAATTTATCCTGAATGTTCTTTAACCTTTAATTAGACAGTCATTTGTACACAACTCTAACTATTTCACTGCTTCCAAGAGATGTCTACAGTATATAGAGAAATTAAATCCTCAATGAAGTACTATACAGCTAAATACTTGGCCTGACAGCCATTCTCAGAGTAATAGCTAATAAAAAGGTAAAAGCTATAGCAATTAAGTTAAAAAAAAAATAGATAGATCCAAACACCTCAAAATACTTGTTACTGTTAAAATGAAAAGGCAGCACAAAAATTTCTCTGCACATTTAACAAAGCTGATACACTCTTTGCCCTGTGGAATGTCAAGCTCTAAGATCTAGTATTAGTAACCAAGGAAAAATTTAGCCTAAGAAAAATTTGAACCAAGATACTACTTAAATAGTAATTTTATTTATTTTTAAATAAGAGTTCTCTTTTATTTTTGTACATTACTTGGGGAACAGCAAGCAGTAGAACTACCTATCATGCTAGTCTGGGATGAAAAACATCCCTGTGAACCATTTTTAAGTTTTTTCAGGTTTGGGTTTGGTTTTTTGGGTTTTTTTAAAGAGGAATTTCTCAAAGGAATGGAAATGTAACCGAAATTCCATAAACACCTCCCCCAAGCTCCATACACAGAAATTTTCCTTTCCCAGAAACATCAGAAGTGGGACAAGTAAACAAGACATCAGCATTCATCTTTCAGAATTTATCCGTTTAGAACAGAAATGGTATGATCTCACACAGTGGTGAGGAAAGTACTGCAGCATTAGCATGATCCTATATTAGCCAGGAATTTTTCAAAAATAAAAATCCCTAACCAGAAGCTGGTATTATTACAGCACTGATAGAGTAACTATACTTACATACCTAAGAAAAGGGGCAAAAAGTGAAAGACATGCATAATAAGGCCAAAGAGAAACTGCTGTGATGCACAGGTACTTAGGCAGGCTCGCAAGACTCTTTTAGCTTTCAGTACCTATACTGCTGTAAATTAAGACTATTTTCTTGCCCTACTCAATTGATGACTTAGAAAGTTTTTTCCACCCACCACCACCAATAAAAAAAAAAAACCAAACCCAAACCCCCATCAAATCGAGGTTTCATTTCCCCATTTACAGCTGCTGAAACCACCATTTAAGTCCAAAATTTAACAAAACATTTTTCCAAACAAAAGCACTTCCAAGCAAAAGCACTTTCCAAGATTTACCTTGACCTGTTTGTACTTCAAGGCACACAACTGGGCTTTTACCACACAAAGTTAAAATGACAGATAGCCAGAAGGATAATACGTAGAACTTGGCTCATCTCAGAACATAAAGGACTATAAAAAGTACTGGATCTGCAGCACCATTTGTTCACTGCTCCAGGGGAACATTGCTAGCTGAATTCAAAGTTATCTTGAGAAGAACCAGCTTGTTCTAATATACTATGACGCAGGAAAGTAAACTCTACATCTCAGAGCTCTATCACTTAGTAACAAACAAAACTAAAATCCCACTGATTGAGCCCAGTAAAGAGAAGGAAATACGGGACATCAGTGACAACTTGTATGTTCACTTCAGCATGAAGAACCTATAGAATACTGAGAAACTAAGTAAAAAGTAAAGCCACCATAGTTGTCTTACCTTGGTCAAAATGAAAATTTAGTATTTGGGAGTACAGGAAATTAAATCACCCACTTAGCATTAAAATATTAATCATTGAAGAGTTTGGCGATTTGAAAAGAGCCAAATCTACGAAGAACACTACTAAATAAATTCTGCAAATACTTTTATAGTATCACTGAAAGATACAACACAAGTTTTCAGAGATCTGTCTTTGGAATAATGTCCAAAAATCCACTATACCATTAGGAGCCAGAAATGCCTAGGGAGGAAAAAATAACAACCCCCCAAACACCACAAAAATCCCAAACCCAAGCAAACAAACAAAAACCAAACCAAATGCAAGCAAACAAAAAAGTCCCCAGACATTTAAGATAGCTCTAACTATGGTTAACAGTTTAGCTTTTGTTAAACAGTTTTAGTTTTTTTTCAATCATCTAAATCACATATGCACTGCAGATCATTTATTGGTATTTAAGGTGATTACACTTGGATAGTTTTGCAAGTTGGAAAGACTTCTCAATACTTTGGATTTCTGTAGGTTTTCATTTTTGTTTGTTTTTAAATTATGCCTTAGATAACATTTCACACAGTGGTTACATAACTGCTGATGTCAGTTTTACTTTGTCTCAGGCCCTACTATGCTGCATAATTACCAACACATCTCTACACAGTGCAGGGTTTCTTCCCATATCAGAGAAAGGTTTTTGCTTCTATAGCTAAGAAGATATTTTTTTCTGCCCCAGAAAGGCCACAAAATTGTGCTAGGGATTGAGGAAGGAACAGAGAAAACAAAGGTCCAAAAGCAATAGCAATAGGAATCCTCTATCAATTTTGTTCGTTCTTGAGCCATTCCGTGCAAATTCCAGCCTAAAAGAGCAAGCAGCAAAAGGAGCAAAACGAAGTAAAAAGCTCTATTCAATGAAAACTAAAAACCTACTGAAAAAAGGACAAGTTGGCATGACAAACTTCTTGCTCTATTTTAGAATTTTTCCTAGATGCATTCAAAACAACTGGGTGCTAGCAAATCTTTGTGCAATACTATACATTACCTTTAAATATGATCCATAGTATTTTGTTACATAAGGACTATCACACTGACTTAGAACAGTTATCTCTTGCTGTATATCTTCTATTTCATCTTCTGCTTCCTCAAGGTCTATGATTTTTATAGCAACCACTTGCTGCGTCCGATTATCAATTCCTTTAAAGACTTCACCAAAGGAGCCTTTTCCAATGCGTTCCAGTTTTGTGAATAGTTCTTCTGGGTCTGCTCTATGGTTCTAGAAAAAAAAAAAGGGGGGGGAGAGGGAAAAAAAAAAAACCAAACACCAGTTACTTAATTTACTTTCAGGTTATCAGCCCTCATTACTTCCCAAGAAGCCCATCATCCAGATTTATCAGCACTAGAAGGCTCGCAGCAGATACATTTCTTTCTAGCACACTAACTTCCAATTCAGCTATTAGTTACAGAACATACATTACGCAATTACGTCAAAGGTAAATGACCTCATCAAGGGGGGAGTCAGATACAAACCTCATTCCGCATCCCCACATAGCAACCCTTTAAAACCAAAGGATAGAGCTGTTCTTACTATTAATCCTATCTGTGCAGTAAATCAGAAGACTGGGGAATGCAACTACCACCACTAACGTCATCACACAGGCAGAAAAGGCTGGGCTTTCCACTTGGCCAACAGCCTCAAGAAGACAAAATGTTCGATCAAGTACTACAGCGTGGAGTTTGTTGTGGGAGGACTGCACTATCCAGTATTCACTGGCAGATTCTGAGATCTGGCAAGATCAAGTGTCTTCAGGGCAGCCAAAAAGTACACAGAAAAGACAGCAAAAGGGACCAAGAGATGTCCAAAGGAGGAATAAGAAGGGTGGAGCACACTACTGAAACTGGGGTACTGACCTGAACTGGCTGGTTTCACCCAAGCATGCCTTAAAAAGGGGAGCAGACCACCAGGCAGCATCAAACTGCTGAGGACCCCTGGCTTAGAATCTCTGATTAACTACTCTTAAGATCAGCAGACTGACTATTACACAAATATTTTGAATTTCTCAGCTCCATTCAAGTAGTCACAAGGGATACAAAAAAGAAGCAAATTCTCATTCTCCCTTCAAGATAAAGCAGGCTACATGGCCGCTTAGAGGATCTTGTGTATCCAAAAACCCAGCAGTAACTTCTGAAGGACACAGGTGACTTGCTCCACAGTTTAAGAACACAAACTTCTGACCATAGTAAGAGTTTACAGAAAAGTGTTTTTAAAAGGTAAGATAGATGTGCTAAGACAACAGCTCATGCTTTTCTGAGCAACAGAATTAAATACAGTACTGCTTGTCAGAACTGGGCAACTCATTGCACAAATCAACCTTTGATCGAGAAACATCTGCCCAAAAAAGTCGTCTGATTCAATATCAACATTTGAAAACACGAAAGAGATGCTTTGCTTTAGATCTTTCTTACACTGTAAAACTCAGAACCAGCAAAAGAAGTGACCGTTTTGGCAAGAGCAGGCATTCAACCCAAGGCACAGATTACCCTACATCACAAAATACTCAAGTATGAACACGAAACTCCAGAAAACATCTTTACACTGGGGTTCTTGCCAATGGATGTGAAAATCTTTACTGGTGGAAAAAACCCCATACATTACTACCTTAGTCTAATTCAAAATGGACAGTCTTATTTCCTTACTGAGCCTTTATTGACACTTCTTCCCTTCCATCAGAACCAGAATTTATTCCACAATATGGTGAGATGAATCAGGAAACAGATTTAGCTAAGAGTTAACGACCATATGATTTGTCAGGTTTATTTTCAGTGGTATCTGTTCACTGCTCATACATACCAAGCTGTCATTCGTGCTATCACAAGATGAAGGAACAGAAGTAGTATGGCAGATTCATGCTGATCTGTGGAGTTAGATTTTAAGATTTTGCAAATATACAAGACACACTCCTGTTCCTGAGCAGCACATCAAAGCAAGAACGAGGAATTTACCCTTTGTGTACAATGAGCTTGTTGCTACTCTGCTCCATTAAAAGAAAACAAAACAAAACCCCCACTTTCAGAGAAATGATTAAGCAAAAAATTTTGGATTTTCTTCTGTTGATAGATCCAGTGAAAGACCTAAAAGATGAACAACTAATCAAAGCAAATGAAAACAGTATTTGAAAGTAGAGTATTATTTGAAAATTGGGAACAACTACTATTATTATACTGGCAAAGACTGACTTCAGGTGCTCATAAAGCTCATAGTTAGACAAAAAAAAAAGCCCCATCAAACCACTAAACTGTCAAACTGCCCCAAGATAACCATAGTGACATACACTACTGCATCAGCTCATCATCTTTTCATCAAGACTAAAAAAAAAAAATTTAAAAAATCTGATTTTAAAAATATGTCCAGATGTGTTTCAAAAAATTATTGTAGGGTCAGCTGTGGCAAAAGCAGCAGCAACTGTCACTCAGCCTTTCCCTGCTGCTAGCTGCAATAAGAAATAATTAACTGATAGTTCTCTATTCACAATACACAAAGACACACACTCCCAAGAAACAACAGACTTAAGAGAGAGGGCTGGCAAAACTTTTCATTAACTTTTCATTAAATACTCATCCTCACAAAAACTAGCTTCATTTTGAGACGCACTTGGAGCCTGGGATTCCAGGAATCATTCATGCTAACTAATAGCTATTGTTGATTTGAGATGAAACCTGTCAAACGCTTCCAGACAGATAAAAGAAAAGCAATTTAATCACAGACACAGCCAGCTAATCCAACCCTTCAGAAATGTTTTACGAACTCAAAAGGCAACGCTTCGTTTTTGCTCGGGGAGAAACATTAAGCAGAAAATTCCTTTGGCTCCTCAGTGGAAATGCAGATTGCTGGATCCTATACATACCCACTTAATGGTCCTCAACAAAAGAAGGCAAGCCTCCAAAAACTCTCTCCCCCAAGCTACTTCAGGTGAATCAGAGCTTTAAAGGCTATTTTAACTTCTAGCAACCCCTAATGCCATTACACGGGAGTGCTGCAGGATAGGGAGAGATCAGGCACGGCTGGACTTCCCGACACCACAGAACTCCACGCACATCCTTGGAACCTGGGATGGAAAGGTGGAACAGAGGGGCACCAGAGGAGAACAAACTGTGCGGGATTACTAGAGGAAAGAGTCACATCTTTCTATTCTGAGAAAATCCTCTCACAGCAAGCAAAGTCAGCTTTACAGCTTCTGTTATTCACCAAGGCTGACAAGGGACACTCCAGGATAGCAGCAAATATTTCTGACCAACTACGGCTAATATTGAGATAATGTCCTTTGGAAAGGCTTCAAACTTAGAACACTATGTAACTTAAAGCATGGCCTGAGAACAAAGACTGCATTTTGAAATAGATTTGCCTTTACCTTTTCTAATTTCCTTGTCTTTCAAACTATTGTTCTACAGGAATGTTTTTCTACAACTAATAAAAAAGTAAAAAGAAAAAAACCCCGAAACTTCAAAGGACTACATTTTAAACAAAGGTAAATTTATAAAATTCAGTAATGCCTATCTCCTCTGGTATAGAAAAGGATGGATATATACTTTATATAAATGTGTGTGCATACATACCCCCAATGCATACCAATAAATTTTTGCATCAGAGCTGCCAGATAAGCTTCTAATACAATAGAAATTAAGATTTCTAACATTATTAACACTCCTGAGCAAAACAAACACTTGTTATTCCCTATTCTTACACAGATCTTTCATTGAATGGGAAAAGGATTTAGAAGCTTTGAAAGTTGCCTGCATTAATAATTGTTGGGGTTTTTTTATTTTTTTAATAACTCCTGGTTTCTATGGAGAGTCCTGTCTGTTTGGTAGCAGATGGTAACAAAACAACAGTGTATGGACTCCATCATCACCACTCCAAAGATAACACCTAGAAGTGGACAAATCAGGAAGAGAATCTATTGCTCTTCCCCTCCCTAAGCCCATTTCCGCAGACAAAAGCAGCAACACGTATGACAAGCACAGGCACATTCACATGCCAACTTGAATCTCACCAGCATGAGCAACAGCACCAGCAGGAGCGTGACAATACAAGCCCTCTGCGTAGCTTAGGAAGTCCACCATTTCACCAGCCCAGTACAGCTACACAGCCTGCACTAGTGTTCAGTAAAACCTCTCCTCCTCTCTTACGCAGCCCTGTGCCATTACTGTATGTGGTTATACACACATATAGGTACATGCACAGGGTCAAAGGATCAAAGCATAACTTGGCTTGGATGGGACCTCAGGAAGTCATCTAGTCCAACCTCCTGCTCAGAAGTCCCAAATAAAAAACACTAAAGCATAATTTTTGCCAGCATACTGGCAGTAGTTGCATCACGTATTCTGCCAAAACAGCTTACGTAAGCATTTTCTTTTGATTCCAATAAACACGGCTACACAGCAATGTTCTGGCAGCATTCTGCTACAAGACTGACTGGGTGACTCACCTTCCCACCTCTGACCCTTTCACGTACCTGTTCTCCAGATTCAGCATTCTTCCTTTGAAACAAAGTTAAAGCACACTGAATATCTAACTTCCAAGACTACAACAGGTACCTAATGACACACGCCAAATTATAAAAACCAGTATGTTAGACTGCTTTAGGATCTGTCAGCATAGGACAACTCTTTTACAGAAGCAGGTCTTCTATGAAGGTTCACTAATGAATTTCATTAAAGGGTACCGAGTATAACTGGATGAAAAACCAAAGCTTCAAAGAATCTCAGACAGATGCTGAACTAATGCTTTGTATCTAACAAAATCAAAACCGCGATCCTCTAGGTCTTCCAAAGCAAATAACATAACACAGTCTTGTGAGAGTTCTTCTAAGTACTCTGTCAATGTGAGAATATATATCCTGTTGTCTTAACAGTATTTCTAAGACCTGACCCAGAAAAGCTGTTACACTACCTATTTTCAAACATCTCCCAGACTATCTGGAGCAGAAGTTCCCTTAAAATTGTAGCAGTACTACAGAATAGCTCACCTGCACTGGAAGACTTTACTCAAATACATATTAGATAAAGATGCAATAATTAGGTCAAAAGATTTTACGGAAGGCTGTTAAGATAAGACTAGAGTGTGTCTACTCACAGATTTTTCAAGTATCCACTACTATGGCATCCTAACATGTACTGGTTTCTTTTAAAACATGCAGGTAATTCCGATAGCTTCCAAAGACCATAATTTCAAACAATTGCTCACCAAAATAAAAATCTGAGGTTCATAGCCAGGGAGAAGTCAAGGGTAAACTATAATGAAAAGAAGAATCTTATAGAAAAGTTGAGGAAAAGAAGGAAGTTACGTTATGGCAAAACATTTAAAACAGAACTGCACCATACCAAAAATAACCCACCACCAAAAAACATCCCAGTAATTACATTTGTTGGGCAGCCTCACAGTTCCATTACATTAAAATGCCAGATCAGAAATGTATGCCAACTTGTTGCTGAAGCCAGCATGCACTGCATCATTTCTCTTTAGTCCTAGTGTCTGAATTACAGCTAACAATAAAACTAGTAACAATTACGAGGCCTAGCTTATTATCTGTAACATCTCAGAGATACCTTTTATTGTCTTAAGAATGTATACCTGAAATGCAATGAGTAAAAAAGACACTTGAAAGGCAACAAAAAACATACTTTAAAAAAAAAAAAAAACCCCAAACATTAAGACATTTCGGCTATTCTCACCATTTATCTGACTCTCACATTACTGCATCTGGGTTGAATGCACTGAAATCATAGGTAATCAATCAATTCAAAGACATTCATCTATTCTCAGATAATAAAAGTACCTCTAAGTTTTTCTTCTGTTCAGACCCCCCAAAAATTTGAAATTAAGAGGGAGTGAGATCGGTAAACCTGATACTCTAAAGTCCTGTAGCCTAATGTCTTCATCAACAGACAGATTCTTAGTTGAGTATCTTTCTATACAATATCTGCATGTAGTTTCAGATACTATATGAAACATCATGCATATTCTATAACAATACATATTCACATACTTTATACATATTTCCCTGCATAAGGAACATTTTTACTTCTTTACAATAAAGCCACCACAGGTAGTGATGGATTTTAATTCCTGGAGCTTCTCCATACCTTCCCTTGCCAATTTTATTTTAAAATCTTATTACACTTTAAGTTACTCCCACAAACAGTGCCATAGGCGTGTGTGTCTACACATAAAAATTTAAATAGAAGTTAATGAAGACACAGGTGTAGATCCATTATTACTTATAAAGAATCAGAAAAAAAAAAAAAATAAAGAGAACTTGCAGACATCCAAAACAAGAGTGGAACGTATAGACATCTTTTTTCTCCACCTTGTACACACATGCTTGCTTCTCAGCAACTTTGGCCTGTAGCTAAACTCTGACATTATCCTGCAGTCCTGTTCAAGACTCAAATATCAGGATAAGAGATAATGAATTATATTTACTGGGAAATGTAGGATACATACTTAAGAATAAAATTATTTTATCAACAAAATTTTATAAAGTATCAAACTCTTACATTATCAAGCTTTTCTGCACAGTAGGTAGCAAAAATTAGATCTGAGCTTTGCTGTCCTTAAAAGGGACCTGACCTCTGTTACACCCTTGATGAAACATCTCCCTTATCTGACAAGGCCAAGACTCACTGCCATTTTTAGTGAGAACCTGGAGAACTTTGATATGAAATAAAGCACAAATAAACAAGGTAAAAACCCATGTGGCTTTCTTTTTTTTCCCCATCAATTCAGCCATAAGGCTTGAAAATTCCTATGACTATCAAAATTAAAATCAGCATTCAAACCCACCCATTCTCAGATTTTTAAGGCAAAAATCACCTTCAAACCATCTCTGACCTGTGGCAGATGCAAGCTGTCAGTTTTATGTTGTGCTGAAAATGGAAAACACTGAACTCGCTTCTTCTATTCTTAGCCATTCTTTCACTTCGGTAACACAACACGAAGCAGCTTAGGAAACAGCTTAAATAAGCCAGAAGAAAGAATAACACCACATCTCCCAAAGATTAGCTCTTTGATACTGGCAATTAAAAAAAAATTGCACCAATTATTTATAAAGAGTATTCTGCATTGAGGAAACACAAAGAAATTTCTCAATGCCAGTGAGCTTTTCTGCAAGTGAAAATCCTTACATTTCGAGGAGTCTCAACTTTGCCTCCCTTCTGTGTATCGATACATTTTAACCACCCAGTATGTTTAAAAAACAATCCCAAAGCCCTGCATACAGCTGCACATCCTTCAGTCTGGGCACATCTTTGAGGAGCACTGCCTACCGAAAGAGTTAGAAGGATGGGGGGGGAGGCACAAATTACATGGCTAGGTCTTTACTTGCTTTGAAAAAGACACAAGTGGCTGAACCTCTATAGCTAAAAGGATGGACATTCTCAGATGGAGACAGAAGTCAGTTCAAGAAACCAACAGGTTCTGGTATCCCAAAAGTGTTCAAATTCTGTTCTGCATTCATTAGAGTTCAACAAGCTCATGTCTCAAAACAAATTTAATCTCCTTTGTTGAACAGTGCAGGACAAGTGACTGCTGAAAGGGTAACTAACCCACCTCAGTGAGCTAACTGCCTGTACACCTGAATTAGAAGTCAGAAGGTAGAGGACTACTGCAATTTCTCGTTACTGAAGAACATTTGTAATCTCTCCACTCTATGAACTGCTTTGAAAAAATCTAATCTGCAGAGAGATTACAAAAGCTACATCGAATGGGAATATGCAGAAATAACCATCTATGGGCTGCAGCCTACTTCTAGCAGCACTGCCTTTCCTTTCAGCAAGCAGCTTGCTTATCAGGACACACATACTTTATTTTTGCCACACCCATTTAAAGAAACAACTACGTCAAAACTCTGCCAGCAATAAACCATATCGTTATGGCTTTTGGACCATTTTCTTAAATGTTCTTAAAGGTTCAGTATCAAAAGTTAAATGGCAACTGCTACATCAATTTTACAGGCCTCCTCACTGCTCTATCTTAGAAGCCATTTTAACATTCTTTTCTGTGCACGTTGGAACTTGATACACAGATTTTCCTCCTGTAAATAAGATTAAACTCATACTATAATCCAGCTAGAACAAAAATAACAACAAAACCCAGCCTTTTAACTTGCCAGTTCATAAACTAGAAAGCAGCAACCAGACCTCAGGTTTAACACCCACATAAGTATCTTTGTTAAATCTCACTACTGAAGTTGCCATTACTTATTTACAGGCTAAACAAAATTAAAGGGAGGCAGAAAAATACTAGTTGAAAAAGGATGGCTCCAAAACACAATATGGGTTAAAGAGCAGGCCACAAGTTTATTTACCACAGATAAGTTTCCAGGCATAATCACCACCTGCAATGAACTCCAAACGGGAACCCGCAGTTAGAGGATATCACACCATTCCTTTAGCTTTGGCAGGGACCATTTTGAGAGAGGAAAGCAAACACAGCAGTCTACAGAGCCCTAGATTTCTGCCCTCTCCTCAGGGCTAGACCACCACAAGCTTGAAAGCTGTACTCTTCTCTTGAATACCGACCCTTGATCATACCAATCATACTGGGCCTGAAGCTACAAGCAGCACACAATGAAAAAACAGAAATACAACTCCAAAATGAGCTACAAAGGAAGCAAGAAACATGCCGAGCCAGAACCAACCTGCCCCTTTCAGGAAACTCCTTTTTCAGATACTTTGCAGCTCATTCATAGCATGGTAAAACATTTCATTACATAAAAGGTGAGGGGAAGGGGGATGGGAGAAGAGAAACACCCTGAAAAAAATTTCAGATTCTTCTTGCCAACTAGGCTAGAATAAAGCCATGCAGGAATGTAAAAATGTTCCCGCTATGACTGGTTGCCAGATGACACTTCCCTAGGTGAGAGATCAACAGCAAGATCATCTCACTCCCCTCATCATTCTGTGTTTTTAATTGATTTCCATCAATAGAAATTCTATCTTTTTCATTCAGTGCTTTACATTTAGGCACTTTACACCACTCATGGTCATTTCAAGCTGTACAGTGTTTTTATTATTCTGCATTCATCTCCCAACACAGAAGCCTGCATTGAAATACAACTTGACATCTAGTAAAGCATAGACACCCTCTCATCCTCCCCAGTCAACATTATTCAAATATTCACAACATGTAACAGTACCCAGTTGAAAGGAAAGCCTGCAAAAGATCAGGGAGCAGGGCAGAAACAGAAAAAAAAAAACACATTCTTCGGGACTGAACACATGGTTCTTGACTTGTGGTTCATCAAAACAGTGAAGGCACTCTGGGCTCTCAGACTCACCATTCCACAGCTCAAGTGTGAAATCTGCAGATAACTAATATTTCTCATTCCATGTTCTTCTTCATCAATGCATATATAATTCTTGCAGAACCAAGACAGATCACACCACAAAGCTCTTCCAGACAGGCTGCCTCAATCAAGACCATTCAAATCCAGATTTTGGCAAGACAAACTTGGCTTCACACTTCTAAGAGTCAACTACACAGTTCTTCAAAGCTTTCTTCATAAAGATCTAAGCTGAAGCCATGCTCTTTCCCAAGCTACAGACCTAATCAATATAGCCTACCTCTGCAAAACCACATGCACAAGATACGAGGAAGAATGAGATCAGTGAGCTACTGTTATCTTGTCAATCCTTTTATTATTAGTTTCTCTGGATGAGTTCTTGTTGCCAGATTTATTTGGCTAGCAATCCCTCTGGCAGAATGGATTTCAGAGAGTATCACTAGATGGGCACCCTTCCCATGAGATTTAAGTCTTCAGAGTTAAGGAGTGTGCTCAGTGATCCTCATCTAATCAGCAGAACAGACTTGCTCTAGAAGAACTCCTAGAAGTTTAAATTTAAAGAACAAATTACAGTTCTTTAAATAGAGTAAAAAGTGGTGAGGCAGTATTAGGAAGGAATTTGATTTTCAATTACTGTAAGTTAGAAATAGCTGGATATGGAACAATGACTCCTGAAGTAATAGATACCTCACCAACTCTTCATTTCTTCAAAGACAACATACATGTAGCCATTAATTACACCATACCAGAAAATAATTTGTTACAGAATAATTTCAAAACCACCCCAACCCTCCAAAACGTGAACTCTTCCGTCAACTACTAAATTCAGTCCCTAAGAATAAACTAAAGACAAAACAATAGTCTCTTAATCACTTTTCAGAGTTCATGACTCACTCTTAAATCTGAAGGTAATCACCAAAAAGTAAACAAGTGGTACTTATACTAAAGGTTGAAAACTCATCCTTTCACTTTTGGATATGACTAAAAATCATATTTTCAGGACACTGAAAACAATGCACACTGAGGCTAATATGCTTGCCTACCTTCACCATGATCTTTCAAAGGTCTCACACAACAAATACTGCTGCAGGGGCACGTTCAGTCATTTACACTCTTCATGATGCGCCACAAAGTTACTATAAAGAAACAATCCTCCCCCTCAAAATAAGCATCTAAATAAAACTTTAGTTTCATTTTTTAACAACAAATTGCAATATATTACTGAACTATTCCTTGTTATATATTCTCCCTTTTGAGGAAAAGGAGAAAAGCAAAACTTTCATCAGGACTTGTAAAGCCGAGACACTGGAGTTCAAGAACAGCCAGTGTGAATCTTTTCAATGTTAAATTCAACAGAAAAAATCCCACTACAGAATAAAGTGACAATTACATGTTTTTAAAGGTTAAAAGTCTGTTTCCAGATGTAATGCTTTTACTTCTTAGGGGAAATTATCCTCTGCCCAAAACTGACAGTATATGATGGTACAGAACAGCAGAGAGATTAAGGTGAGGAGAGTCAAGTTTGGTTTATGTGCTCTCTGCAGCTTCAGCAGATTTGCCTCTGAATTCCAGGTCAGTGCACTTAACGTGTGTATAAAACTGTAAAATCTGCACAAAAAAATCCTAGTAAAAGACTGCTGTGGATTTATTCGTCTAAGCCTGATAAAAGCGCCTGCTGAATCCCAAGTGATTATATGTACAGAGCTCCCCTGTATCAAACACTTTCCAAAGCTCGCTCTATCCTCCTCCTTTGATAACAGTAAGACAGTAAAAGTATGACTGAGCCCTACTTTTCTTTGTCATCAGAGTAACTGACACTGCACAACATGGAAGAACCAAGTTCAGGTAATACAGCCTGAGCTGAGTTAGCAAACTAGCATTAGGTATGACACAACTTTACACTAAGCACAACCAGGAAAGGAACAAATGCAGTGTTGAATTCCACAAATATTTTAACGCATATCTGCTTCAAGTAGCAAAAAGGCACGTTCTCCACAGGGCTTAAAATACTGTCTGCCTGCAGTCTACCTGTGCTGTGGCTCAAAGTACAAATCAAAGAACTGAAATTGGACAACATATTCACCACCAAAACACTGGAGTCCATCCTAGCTTTACCATAAGGAATTCCTGGTTTTAGGCACTGTGGAAGACTTCTGGTGTCCTGCAAGTACTAGACTTTCCAGTTTTATTTAATTAAATAAGACACTGTCCCTAAATAATAGAAGTTTAAAGCCTTTCTAAACTCATTGTAAAAGCATGGATACAACTCAGTTCCTACCAGGGGAAAAAATTAACAGATCCTTGATTGAATGGATCTTTCTTCAAATGATTAAGTTCTTCTGATGCCCACCCTCTAAACATTTAAGTATTTGACAGTAAGAGTGCTTGCTCTTAAGAGAAGTCATATTCTTCTAACTACAATGCATAAGGTTTACTAGAAATCTGACATACTTCCAGACTAGCTTTAGGCACCATGCATAAAGATCCCATTTCTACAAGCTGACCAGTTTAAGAGAAATTTTTTTTCCCCTAGATCCGTGAAAAAGGCAACTTCAAAAACTACATGTTACCTCTCCTTTAATCTTTCTATATATCCAATAGCTAGATGTTAAGTGATTTGCCTCTGAGCATCCTGCAGGGAGTGATTCTCCAGCTGCCAGGCTCAGGTTGTTCAAGCAGTGCCCTACAGCCACTCTGTCAACTGGCAGCACAGAGAGCAAAGCTCACCTTTACATCCCAGTTTGTATTTAATCAAGCAATCCTTCAGTTGTGAATCAGAGTACACCGGCTGACAGGTCACATGCTTCTGGCTGCTCTGCTTTTAGAGGAAGTTAAGCACTTTATTGCAAGATAGTCTGAATGCCAATAAAAACAGATGGAGATCAGGTCTGACCAACCTTCCCGGCTGCACTCAAGACTACTGCCATACAGGATCAGGAGATATCAACAAAGCCATGAGAAAGGAAACAAAAAGTGTTTAGCTGAGTAGGATAGTAGAGATAAAGAGAAATAAAGTCCCAAACCAGGTCCCAAAGACATGCATATTGACAGGAAGAAATGCAAATGAAAAGAATCAGCATTTCTATCAGTTAATGAAAGAATATTTCACAGACTTAAGATTTTGCACAAAGAGAAAGTTTACACAGAAAAACTCTAGCAGCAAAAAAAGGTGTTTACAACTTGAGTGATGCTCCATTGCTGAAATATACAGACTAGTTTGGAAATTTAGGATGGTGACAGGTAGAAACATTTCTTCACTGTCCACCTTAGAAAGGTTAATTGTCACATTGTTAACAATTTCCAGCCTCTTTTATTTGTAAAGAAGTTTTGGAGTGCCGTATGAGATCCTGCCAATAACATAAGTTCATCAGAAATGCATCAATCCAAAACAAATTACGTACTTTAAGCTTTCCAATCACTTGAAACAAACATAACCCACTGAACTATGCATCCTGTGTGATGGGCAAGAGAAAAGCAGTACTGCAGAACTAAGAGCAAGGGGTTCGATACCTTCACTCCAACACTGTTTCCAGTACAGGTTGGTAAAAGACACAGGTAGGCTCTAATATCTCTCTTGCAAGCCATATCCAGAAATGTGCTACAAATTCAGCTGGACTTCTTGAGGACAGTGCCAGTGGACAAGTTTCTTATTGTGAGATCTCCAAGCATTCCAGTCTAAGTACTAGTTTTAATATATTTAACCCAAGGAACAGTTACAGTGACATTACTGAATAAACAACGTGACATTCAAACTCATTACAAACTGTGCTTCAGGTAACCGGGACACCTCAACTGTGCTCACACAGCTTCATCAACCTTTCATTTTTCCCTGTTGTCTTGGATTCTATGTAAAATGCCATAATTTGGGGTATCATGCTCAGTTTCAGAGCACTCATTTTATACATTCACTGAGTATGGGCTCAGAAGTTTGTCAGCTGGGTAAGTTAACATCATACAATTGGAACCTTTCCAAAGGAGTGAGGAAAATGAATGTTTAGGAAGTTGTTTGCACAGGCAAGAATTGTTAGGTATAAAATTTGGTTTTGTTAGGGACACAAGACAGGTTAAACAGTACACAACCACTACACAAACAAATGGTTCTGTAACTACTCATAAGGGCAACAGATAATACTACCCCTGCGTCTTCCATTGTTGCCAGCATACTGAAAGTCAGACTCCGAGTTCACCAAAATAACTCTATGTGACTTTCTGTAATTTTCCATGTTTGGATTTTTTTTAAAGGGTACTTGACTCTTTGTAAAATGAAAGATCTTAAAACAGTAAAAAAAAAAAAGCTTCTACTGCACCTTTGTGATAAACTGTCAAAGTCTTCTTTTTGGAGTATGGGAATTATATAATATAGTATTTCTGGATTTTTGTTGATACTTTTTTTTTTCTGTATAATGAAATGGGAGGGAAAGCATAAGATTACAATAAAGCTGAAAACAACTTCGAACCTGTAACACATTCTCTGGCAAATTCAATTTGCAACTGTTATATTCAATAAAATGCTTCCCTCAATGCAGACTTCAGAACAAGGGGTTTGACATTACAAGCACTTTCCCACAACAATAGTTTTAATATAAGTGTTAGATCTTCTTTCACCACAGAAGAACCTGTTTATTCCTATTTCAATCAATCACTGAGCAGAAGCAGGGATGCTTTTATCATCACTTGGATGATCCTCACTGAATAGTTCAGATAGGTTAACAAAACAAAAGAAGAAACCTATACCTTAGACTACCACACTCTTCTAGAACATGGTGGGGTTTTTTTTAATTTAAAAAAAACCTGTATTATGACTCTTCCAAAAGAAGAGTGAGCAGAGTAATTTTGCATCAAATTCTGCTTCTCTGGATCTAAGACTTTCAGGACTTCTGTAATAGTCTTCAAAAAAAAAAGTCACCAAGGGAAAAATGTATTTTAATTCTATGCAGCTGCATATATCTAACAGTTAAAAAAAAGCTTTAAATATACTAGTGGAATTAAGTATGCTATTACATAAAGTTTATTGGTATAACAATGGAAAACAGGACCTTAATGATTTCAAGGTCCTTTTGTGACAACAGGGCAGCTACAGAAAACAGGACAGCAATATGTTAAGCAGATAGAAAAATAAGTAGTTGACAACTTGGACTTTGAAATAGAAGTCTCCTAAATACAAACACACTAAAAAACCCACCCAGCATATAAATAAAGCAGCTCAGGTTAAAGCCTCTACATCTTCTATCACAAAATTTCTTTAGGAGGTACCAATACAACAGTAACCCTGACATATTAATAGAAAAAGCAGGCTGAGAAAATGGGGTTTATGTCTTCTTATATCAAGAGAAAGTCAGTGGGTGACCAGAAATTAATTGACTTCAGAAAGTCTGCAAATTATCAGAAACCAGAAAGGTAAACCAAACCTTGGTCTTGTAACTGGACTAAATTAATATATAAATAGTTTATAAATCAATTCCACACTTTCTAAAAGTGATGAAGATACCTGACCAAGAGAAATTTTAACTTTCTGTTCTGAAACCTCCTGAACTCTTTACTCCACATGTCTCATATACACAGAGATGTATCATCAAGGCTTCCATGTTATTTGAACTGAAAAAACCTCCAATATTATACAGGCATGACTACTCCAGAAGTTAAGAGAAAACTCAATACGCTAACTGGGCTGCAGTGTCTGCAAGCAAAAATCAACACTGGAATGAGTTTCGTCCTTAGCTCCTTTATGTTTGATAGAGATCTCTGAACTAACTTTTATTAGGTTGTCCAGCGGAGCAAGAACGAAGAGCCAGAGGTATTCCACCTTTCTTATGAAAATCATTAGTACACAAGCTTGCTTGTTTTGTAAGCAGATACCACAAACACACAGAAATGACACCAAGTCTCATTCCCAGCTGAAGGGAGGTGTAAGCTTCTGAGAGATGACGGCTCCCACAGCAAGCTGGCCGCTGGGCTGCATCGCCACCGGACCAAGCGTTTACCACCTTTCCATAAATCACAGTGTCCTCGGAGAAGCTGCGCTACAGGCCCAGCGCCAAGCGCATGTTGGTGGGGAAGTCCTGCAAAAGGTACGCTTGCCAGCGAGCCTGATATGTCATTTACAGCACACCCACACACCCTGCGATTAACTTCATTTCGCCTTTAATCAGTTTTAGAGGCTCTGACGTGCTCCTGGATGCAGGGCGGCCAACACCGAACAAAGAGGGAGGGGAAACCCTTTCCCTCCGAGGGGCTGGCTGCAGGTACGCAGCCCCCCCGGGTCACGCTGAGGGAGCGCGGCTCCTCCACGGCCTCCCGTCACCTCAGAGCACCCCGCTCGGCGAGGGCTCCGGCCTGCGTTCCTCCCTAGGCCGAACGAGGCCTCTCCGCGGCCAAGCTGCGCCGCCCGCCCCGCTTCGCCCACCCGCAGCACCCCAGACCCTGCGCCCCAGCGGCGGCCTCCGCCCGGTGGGGCCGAAAGCGCCGCTTCCGGAGCCGGGGCCGAGCCCCGGGCTCGTCGCCTCCATTTTGGGGCCGGCGCGGCGCGGAGCTCACCTGCATGCCGGGCACTTGCACCGCCACCGGCGAGTGGGCCATGGCGGGCTGCGGCGGCCGGGCGCCGCCCGCTGCTCCCCTCTCTCGGCCTCCCTGCTCCTGGGCGGCGGCGGCGGGGCCTGGAAGGACAAAGCGGCGGGGAGGCGGCTTTAGCGCGGGCCGCGCTCCCTCCTTCCCACCCCATGGCCCGCCCTGCCCCGCAGCCCCCGCCCGCCGCCGGCTCACCTCACGGCCGCAGGGCTGGGGCCGAGCTGCTCGACACGGGCGGGAAGGGGGTCCCTAGCGCCGCTCTCCCATGCCCGCCGGGCTCCTAGCAGCGGCCCTACCGGCTGGCGCCGCTCTCCCTGCCCATGCCCCCCTCCCCGGTCCCGGCACGGGGGCGGCTGCTCGGGGCCCCCCGGAGAGGCGCGCGGGGTGGCGGCTCTCGGCACGGCCGGGGCTGGGCTCAGAGCGCCATGTCGGGCTCCAGCGGCAGGCGACGGCTGCTTTGCGGCGGCGGCTTCTTCCGTCTCAGCTCCGGCCTCGCGGGGCGGGGCGGACGCCGACGCCGACGCCGCACGGGCTTCGGCGTCAGCTGTCCCCGCCTCCTCGGGCGCCTCGGGCTACCCGCACCGGGAACGCAGGCTCCGGGCGGTTGAGGGCGGGGCGGTGGCGGACCCTTAGCGCCGGGCCGGGCTTGGGGGCTCTCGCACCGGCCTGTCCCCCGCAGGCGCTGTAACAGGGTCCCGTCCTCCCACACACGCTGTCACAGCGCCTGTACCCCCGGACACACGACCTTAGCCCCTTGTACCACCAAATACCCCGTCGCCCCCACGCCAGTACCCTTGCCTCCTGCGCCCAGGAGACACATAGGTGCAAACAGCTGAGTATTTAACGGGTTTTGTCTGCTTTTGACACAAAGAGGTGGCGCCCTCTCGTCTCAGGGGTGCTCCTGGCAGACAGCCGTGCTGAAGGTAGCGTGGGCAACTCCGGTGTGGCTGTGGCGGTTCAGCTCCGGTCCGGGGTGGTTGGTTTTCTTGCCTCCCCAGGAGGATTTGCCATGCAGGCCGGCTTTCCGCAGCCCCGCTGCACGGCCCTCCCAACGCACGCTTCTGCCCCCGTGTTCTGCCGGGCCCCGGGAGGAGGAAGTCGCAGTGTTCTGGGCTGACATTTTTCCCATTCATACATGAGTCACCTATTCGTGTGTGTGATTCACATTCCTACACATGAAAGTTTTGCCAGTTACTCAAACAAAGCTAAAAACATCTTTTATGACACTGGTCTTTCCCGCATCCCTCTGAGCAAGAATATAGAAATCACATGGGCCCGTCGCAAATATTCTTGTGTGTATGCAAGCACTTCCCTCAGCTTCACAGGTTTATAGGTCTAAAAGCCAAGAAAACGTGAGGTAAGCTGGAGATGCTGGACTGCTGGCCATCCCAGAGCTACCCCGTTCAGAGGGTGGGTCCCTTCGGAAAGGATGTGACAGCAGGCCATCTCCCTCCCTTACCATTCAGAGAAATAGCGCACCATGGCAATGAGCACAGAACACCTCTGTTTAAGGTAAGGTTATGTTAAAACTGGCTGAAGTCAAGAATTTCAAGGTTAGGCAATCTTTCCATCCTTAACTCGCTGCGGTTTGAACAAAAAACAAACTCACAGTAATGTTAGTTAAGGACAGGCTTGTGGCTCATGCTGAAATATTTTTTTTTCCAACTTGCCAGTTCGTTAAGCCTTTGCTGTTATTAAAATATTTACTTTCTTCTGCACCTTTTAAAAAATAACATGACTTTAAAAGGCTTCTACGTGATAGTTATACATCTAAGTTACCCAGGAGCCTATAAGGAGTTGATTTTAATGGGTGAAATATTTAAGGTAAGTATTTTCCAAAAATATATGCGGTATACTTAAATTTTAAAATGTTTTTGATTAATGAACCTTTGGGAAGAAAGAGGGATTTCTTCTGCCAAAAAGCTTTCTTAATTATGTGCAGTGATTCAGTAAATAAGTGAATGAAGATCCACTCATGGAAATTCTGAATCCTGCCCGGTTCATTCTGTTCAAACATACTTAAATCACTTCTTTTACCTTTTCATGATCTTTAGAACATGACACCTGAAAAAATCCTGACAAATGAAACAGGAGGATTTTTGTTTCATGCTACTAATGCATTACCGTCCCTCTATGCCTTTTCTGGTTCTGAGGCTCTGCTTTTCTTGATTTTACTGCCCAGAATGCCGCTAACTGGTTACCTCAGCCTTGTCTGAACTTTATACTCGCCCTAACATAGTTCCTCCCAAAGACACCTGTTTACTTTGTATCAGAGAGAGCACTAATTGCCAATCCATGCTTCCTGTTTTGGGGCCGTATGCTGAGACTTTTGGACTTTTATGCATTTCTGACTCTCATGGAACTTAATACACCATGAAAGGGACTGTAACAAATGTATTTAACAGAGTAAGAGCAGGACAACTGCTATGCACATTGTAAGATAATCTGCCCAGTCATTGTATCTGCAGTTATTTCCCACCCATGGCAGATTGGCCGGGAGAACTGCGGTGACAAAAACACAAAGCCAAATGTTCTGTGAAAAGGCAGTGCTGGTCTATGCCCTCCTCGCTCAGACAGCCCCAGGATGATGCAGTGAGCGGAGCCAGGGAAGAAAATCTGTCAGGGGATCTTAAGTAATCAGCCAGTCCCATAATGACTGAATCATCGAGCCAGGCTGTGAAGTGAGGTAGGCTGGCACCATAACATCTAAGAAAAGGGCTGTAATATTGTGTGCCACTCTGTTATTAGCAAGTTCTAATTTGTGCGTTAAGAAAGTCAGATGGTCAGTTGCTGATATTGCCATATGAAAGACCTTCTCTGCCCCCTCCCAGCCCACCCTGTAAATACCTGTTGCCGCTGTTTTCCAAGACATAAGACATGTCTGTAATTCACATAGGACAGCTCACAGGGCCTCACAGTAGCACTGTGACCCAAGTCAGACTTTCTACTGTTTCATATGTTTAACTATTATTTTTGTGTTGCTGGTGTGAAAATATAATTATTTTTACATCGGAAGACTGCAGGGAGCTAGTAAAAACACTGAGCTCTTTCAGAGAGCCTGCATCATGTTAGCTGGTTTAGACCTACCACAAAAAGTGGTATAAATTTCTCTCAAACTTCCAACCATAAATGAATAAAATGAAATTACTTACACAGCTAAATAGAAAAATACTGCATCTTATAGCTGAGGACTCCAGGGACTCCTCACAGTGATTTACTGTGATGAGGGAAGGAGTGAGTGATGTGGGTCCAGCAGAGCTGATGCAAACTCACTATTAGGAAAGACCCCATCAGACTCACACATCTGTCTAGGAAACGTGATGCCCAGTTTGTATGTATCAGGGTGGATCTGGTATTTTAAACCCTTTAGTGTCTTTGCAATGTTCAGCTCACTGATGCAGCGCTGCAGGCTTGTGGTGACAATCCCATGTGGTACATTTAGAGGCAGCTCCACAATTCTCTGCCTTGCACCTTTTTCTCAATACAAGCAGCACAGCTAAGGCATCATCACACAGAAGTGGAATACAGCATCCCAAACAGATAAAATTCAAAGTCTTTCATGTCTTTACCTTTGAAACACCTTGACAAAGATGTTACAATTTGACTGGAATGAGAATAAAGGGCTGCATATTTATTTTGTTAATGAGAACAGCAGAGATGTAAAAGGAAGAATGAAAATGTTTTTGCAAGGATCTATTTCCTCTGTTCTTCGACATAAGTCAGACTCTGATTCATGGGCAACTGATTCACTTTGTCTTAGAGGCACCTTATTCAGCAGCTGTGGAATTTCCAGCACTGCCTCTGGAAACTGCTGATATTCATTAACATGGGAGATAGATGTACCTCTCATCAGAGCCATATTACAACTTCGATATTTCTGTGTCCAGTTAATAATTTAAAATTATAAAGCCTTGCAGCTGGGATAGAAACATAGTCCATAGCACATCTACTGCTGCATGCCACTTTCCTTCCCACACCTCGTATCCATTCTCTTTGCCTCCCCTCATTCTCCAGCTCCTCCAGCATCTGACCTTCCCTATTGCCTCCACGCTCTGGCATAACTGTTTCCAGCCTCCTGCAGCCTAGGTGCAGGCAGGTGAGTGCCAGGACATAAAGCAGAGGTTCCCCTTGTTCCCAGCATGGTGACAGCAGCCCCATGCTGCTAGGAGAATTGGCTGCCAAAAGCCTTCTCCAGCTCTGGGTTGTCCCAGAGGAGCCAGCGAGACAGTGGGCGCAAGGAGCTCCTTCAGCCCAAATGGATTCTTTGGAGAATTCAGCTGCCAAAGTCTGCCAGTGTCAACTATAAGTATTCAGAAATGGAGATTTTCACATAATATGGTCAACTCTTGCATTTTCTCCAGGAGACAACAATGGCACATCCTTGACTCAAGGATGATGACTTCACCACATTCCATGTCCTCCCTCAAAAGCAAGGGGACAAAATGATATTTCTTAGCAGGGCAAAGTGATACATCTTCCTGCAATCTTCTTAGAAATGGCTGAACTATTTTTAAATTGACACTTCCTGTACTTTTAAGGAAAATAAACAGTCTGACATAAATGCCTAGGATGGAAAAGGTGGGTGAGGGATGCTGGTTCAACTCCTTCAGTGCAAGAACTAAGGATCATTAAATCAAACAAGCAGGTGCCAAGTTCAAAACAAACAAAAGTAGGTACTTCTTCACACAGGGTATAGTTAAGCTGGTGAGCTCCTTGCTACAGGCCAAAAGTGACTGGACAATTTAATGGAAAAAAAAAACAACATTGGGAAATACTGTTTATAAAACTAGCACCTCTGGTTGAGGAAGTACGTGAGCTGCAAATCCCTGCAGGCGAGTGCAAGCATTGCTCCTGCTCCCTCTGTTCTCACGCACTTCCCTCAGCCGCTGCCACTGGCTCCAGCCAGAGATGAGCTGCTGTGGTGGACAGGCTTTGTTCTCGCGTGATCGGCCTGTTCCTATGTGGGAGTTTCAACCTGGAGGGTTAACTTTTGGCCAAACAGTACCCGGCTGAGTTGGGAGGAACTGCCCTGCAATGGTAGGCAGAGCTACTCGCTAACAGGACAAGTAAACATGGTGCCCGTGGCACTAGATGAGTCTGTAGCACAGTTTCATTTCTTCTCTGGGAGTTCTTCATTGACATAATCTTTACTTTTCCATAACAGGAAAAAAATCCTTAAGTTGTCTTTACACAGGTACTAAGCTAGTAGTGAGTATGTATTGTACCAGTGTGGTAAATGGTGAGTCACTACGTGACTAAGGATTTTGATAAATAGAGTGGACTGTTCACGAGTTCAAGGGCAAAATTTCCACATTTGTCACAAAAAGATCCTTGTACCGGTAAACTCTTTACTTCAATATAGTATTTGGCTTAAAGAAGCCAGTCTTCTGTAGGATAGTCCTGTGCTTCTAAGATTGCACCATAAGTGAGATGAGGTTAGTGTTTTGTTTCTGACCTCTTTGTTACAAATATACTCTACTTACACTCCCATCTGTAAAATAAACCACACGTACAGAGACATATATATATTTATAGGTAATTATATCCAATTCAGTAGTTTAACATCACAGAACACTTATCTTCTCAAATTAATGTTCTCATATATTCTTCTTCCTGCTTGCAAATATATTATATTCTTTTAAATAACTCTTCCCTGCCCTAATTTTCCCCTTAGCAGGAAACCAAAATTTCAGCAAAGCTTGCGCTCTTGGAATACCAAAAATAGTTTGGCCACAACAGTGGAAGGGGTGAAGGAAGTGAGTGAGAGGCCCTGCTAGTGGGCAAACAAATCACCAGCCCCATCAGCACAGTGTCTTTGCATAGCCAGCCCAACATTTTTTTTTTTTTAAATTTTTTTTTTTAGTAAAATATATACAGTATTTATAGAATTAAAAACATTTCTATATAAGGCAACAGCCACAAGAGGCTGGCTTCTGGTGGAATTCCTATACTAACAAAGGACCTGCTCCAAAGGGGCACAGGCTGATAGCCCAGGGCAGGGCTGCGGGCAGGATACATGTGGGGGCAGGCTGTGCCTAGCACCTGCTTCTGCCAGCACCAAGGAAAGGGGGGAGATAAAGAAAGACAAGATAGGTTAAAGGAGAGGGAGAAAAGAAAGATAATTTTTAAAAGATTCCAACAGGAAAACTAGAGAGGAAATGAAAAGAAAGGGGCAAGGAAAAGGGGAAAAAATAAATTGAGGAAGAAGTGGTATCTCTTCTCAGTAATTCTCACCTGGAATTACTGCCCTAAAGAAAGGGATCTCCTTACCTTTTCTACCACATCTTCAATATTTTTTGCTGCCTGGCTTCTCTTGCTCGTGAACAGAGGAGGGTCTCATCAGCTCAAACCCCCTAAGTCTTCATCAAGGCAGCAATGATCTGATGAAGGCAACTGGGAGGAAAGAAAGAACAAAAATGAAGTGCTGAGAGCACCAGCTGAAAGCAGGAGGCTACTTTTCTCTGTCCTTGACAGGCTTTCAGCACCAAAACACAAACACATGTATGCATGTGCATAGACACATGCACGCACGTGCACACCCATTTTCAGCCAGTCTCACCAGAGCCTCAGCCATTCCTCCTGAGAGGCCAGGGCCATCAGCTTGCTTTGGGCTGCTCTGCACATGCCTCTCAACCCCATTCCCCTCTGCACTGGCTGCAGCAACAAGCCTGCCTGTTGGGCCCTGACAGTGCTTGGCTCCCGCGAAGAAGTATTCACACACCATGGCAGCTTGAGAGAAAAGTTGAAAAGGAATCAAAGCCATCACTGCTGAAATAAACATCTGCTCTGCGTTCAGTATCATGGCAACAGGGCTCACAAAATGCACGGGCAGCTCTCCAAGGGCTCCTGGCACATCACAGCTATCTGTACCTGCTGAAAACAGGCTGGCGGAGCAGTCATGGCACGGTGGGGAGCACAGACGGGGACGCTCAGAAGAGAAAACTTTGGGCAAAGCTAGAAATAACTTCAGAGTTCCCTTGGAGATAATACGGCTTAGAAATCCATCGCCCCTGCAGCGATGCTGGTGAATAGGAAGAGACGGCAGCACCGCAGTTCCTTCCATGAGGCTGGGGCATGTGCTCATCACCCCAGCCCACGGACAGTTTCTTCTCAGTTGCCCCAATGCAGGCAGAGAAAGAAAGCAGTGGGATGTGGCTGTGGAAAATCACTTGTCCCTGGGACCCATGCAAGGAGGGACACTTTGTTTGGTGGCTCTCAGGTAACATGGAATTCCCTGAGGGTAGTCAGAGCCCCGTTGCCTTTGCGTGTGCCTACAGCTTCTGCAAGGCCAAACTGGAACATTAAATGCAAACCTCTCTGCTCCCTTTCTAGCTTTGCAGTCCTGTATCCCTGCAAAGGCAGCACTGTGACACAATGTCGGGCCGAGCCTGAATGGGGCAGCTCTAACCACTGGGACGGTGTTACTGTCACAGCCAGTGGAACCAAGCGCTGTGTTTGTTGTGGATACCCTTTGCTATCAATGATGATGCCTTAGCAGGGGGAAGGCCACAGCTTGGCTCATGGAGACCCACCCAAGTCTCCAGTTGGAACTTAGTAAAGGTGGCAACAAGTCTTTTTAATGCGTGAATTGGATGTGGTTGAGCCGGGAATCAATGTGAAGGGGCAGCCTGATAATAGTACTGTTACTGACCTCCTTCTCAGAGCAGAAATGCACATGAAGTGCAGGAATCCGATACCTTCCTGGGAAAGGGAACAGAGAGATTTTTGTCTCCAGTGCAGTTTACCCAAATTCCTCCCAGGGCACTAAGTGACAAACATGGCCTTCACCGAGTCCTTCAAAAGGAAATTGCTGCTTGCATGAAAGACATACTAATATGAGTTGGTTGTTAAAAGAGAACTTGATCAAGAGGACAGAATGGAACAAATCTCTTGGAAAAATGTCCAAAAGCCACTGGATTGGGGGAAATGAGGCTCAACATCGGTGTCCTAGTTGGGCTGTAACTTGACAAGAACAACAAGCACCTGGCTTTGGGTGTGCTACTAGACATCACAGATGGTGGCTCCTGTGTAGAGAAAATCAGGAGATGCTGGAGACTTCAGCAAGGACAGTAAGAACTAAGGAGAGGGCAAGCTGAAGCTGAGGTGAGGACAGTTTAAAGTTTTGCTAGTTTTACAGCAAGACAAAGTGAAAGGATAACAGAAATTAAAAGGAAACACAGGGCTACCAGAAAATCCTGCTAGGTTTTCATCTCCATTTGAATATGTAACTAGGGTGATCTGGAAAATTTCCTGCCTTCACAATTCTTGTTTCCAGGAAATGAACCCTCAAGCAATGCTACAAACCAACCCGGCTGCCAGCACTGCTGCGACTAGCTGGAGGGCGAACAGGTTGATGACAGTGTTGACAATTCTGAGTCCCAGTTCTGCAATCAGAGTGGTACAGGCAGAGCCTGGTAGGTAAAATACAACCTCATCATGTGCAAGGACCAGGGTCTCTCTGGGTGAACGGGTGAGGCCAAGGCACCAGCATGGAGAGCTGCACGAATCTAAGTGGGCTCAATGACAGAGGCTGCAGCAAGGAAGGGAAATTTCCACTACAACCCTATGTGTATGGAGTCATTTTTCTGCCAGCTAGAAGTAACCAAAGAGCAGATGACTCATAAGTACACATCTCTCCAGGCTGCTTTGGGAGCTCTCCTCTATCTGGTCCAACTGCTACGTACACTTAGCCCTTGTGCTGATGAGGAAGTCAGACATAAATATGTGGATCAAGGCCAGCAAGGCTACTGGTGAGACTGTAAATGCCGTGACGGTGACAGTGTGACCTGTGTGCTTGAAGGCTGCATCTATAAAACACACAACGGTTGGTGCGTCCTTCGTATGTCTTAGTGCTGGACCGCATTTGTATCTAGGAAAGTGGGTGTATTTTTCACAAAACATAAATAATGGTGAGACCTAATTAAGTACCACGTTCTACCAGCAGATGTTGAACAGCACACTCAGTCCAGGAAACTGCCACTACAAACGTTGAAGTACGGGGAGGATATGAGCGAGAAAGGGAAGAAGGGAAGAGGAAGCATCACAGACCCCTATTACCATTCGGGGCTAACGACCTGCGGAATACATGGGCCGTTGGTGCCCCCTTTCTTAATGTGTGAATGAGGAACAACAGCAAAATAACCTACCAGCGAGTGCGAAAGGATCCCGGGAGATGTGTCAAGAGTGCACTCCCCAGCCTGATCTTCCTGCTGTTTGGAGAAGCTGCCACAGGGCGAAATGTTTACTGGACTGACTCAGATACTAATGGGAGTCAGGGGATAAGTGGGAGAAGAGGGAAACAAAGAAGCCAGCACAGCAGAGGAGAGCTGAACTTTCATAAGAGGGAAGTGAGGAAAGCTTGTTTATGAGCCACTTTGCCAGGAAGTCCTGTGACTAACCTTATTTCACACACCGATTTTGTGGACCAAAATTGTATTTATGACATGCAGGACAAAATGCACAACAAAACTGTGAAAAGGTGGGCTCCTGCTTCCTTCATAAGGTTATAGCAAACTCCCTGAAAGCTCTTCTGCCATGAGAGCATCTCACCAGAGCAAAGCTTTGCCTTTGCAGCTGAGACTATGGTGTGGGGGCTAGGGAGCAGATTTTGTAACCCCAGGGAGGAAATGAACCCAGCAGAGCTGTGCGTTCTTGCAAAAAGAACTGTTCTTTTTGTAGTTTAAAGCTGTGCTGTGCCGGTCTGATTGCTCCCGTGCAGCACAACAGGGCATGTCTTCTCTTTCCATTCCCCCTCTCCTGCACCTGCGCTCTCCTCTTTGCGCTCAAAGGAAAGGAAGATTGTACCATTCCACAGTTTCAATGGCAACTTATGGATCATATGGGAAATGTATAGGATTGCACAGGAGCCTTCTCGAGCCTGTCTTTCCACTTTCTGCCCATACCACAGTGTGGAAAGAAGACCAGAGACGATCTGAGAGATTGTCCAAGCTAAACGGGATGGACGCAGTGCATGGCGTCACCTTCAAAAGCCTGTACTCATGGCAGGGCAAGTCAAGGAAGATGCTGACAGACTGAAAAAATCAGGGGGGGAGAAGAGGGAAGGCTCAAGGGCAACTGTGCCAATGCAGAAAGATTAGGACAAAATTATGCTTGACTTGGTTAAACATCAACTCACAGATAAGAGGAACAAGCCAGCCTCCTGAAAGGGTTTGCACTAGCCAAAAGGCTGAACGGCTTGGCCTAGGCCATATAGGCATGTAAACAAATAAATAAATGAAGATCTTTTTTCAGAAGCAGGCTAAATAACAGGGAAAATGTTATGATGGCAGGAGGTGCTAGCCTGGGCCTCTGCCCAGTGGGTGGAATGGGGTGTACATGATGTCTCAGCTCTGTCACCACTGTTCGCCCATGCTGCCTGCACACGCTGCACCCCACTGTGCTGCACCAGCAAGGGACTGGTGTGGGTGTTGCTCTCAGGGTGTCCTCTCCCTGCCAGCTCCCAGAGGAAGATGGGTCCCTCGTCAGCAAGTGTAAGATCAGAAAGGACAAGTAATGTACCCAGACACGGTGCCAGTCTGCAGAGATTTATGCTTCAGCTGCTTCCCACAGCCTTTCCTCAGCCTGTGAGCTGCTCAGGGCAGCATCAAGCCCTGGGAAACAGAACCAGCCATGAGATAGTTGGTCTGATGCCCCCATGGATTAGGTAGGTCCCACCTGGCCAGTTCATTGTCCTAAATATCTTCTCTGGCATGTCTTGCTATGCTGTGGTTTGGTGGTTTATAACTGCTCTGATGGGTGCATTGGCGATTTGTCCTTGTGAAAATGCCAACCTAATGAGCAGATTTTGAACTGCCTGCTGTTGGCAAGGCCACACTACTGCAGGGAGGGAAGACCACTGCAGCTATGTTTTGGTCTGTAGTGCTGTTCTTTCACTTGTCCCTGCTGTGGTGGGCAAAGAGGGTAGAAGCCTCCTTTTCTCTGGTGGAGGGCTGTGGAGGAAGCAGGGACATGGCCAGCAGCAGCGGCTCACTCCTGTGATGCACACCATGACACTGCCCCACAGGGGCTGTGGGTTTGCACTCACCAGGATGCTGGGATTCCTCATGCCCCCCTGCCCATATTCCTCCTGCCCCTTCTGCTCCTGGCACAGACTGTGTCACAGGGAACTCATCACATCCAGACTAGACAGACATGGTGCTCCTGCAGCCTTGTGTGCAAGGTTGTGTTCACCTCCTGGCTAATCATAGCTGGCGTAGATTGAAGCCTCTCCTCGTGCTTCCTCATCTGGCGCAGCACATTTTGGTGGGCAGGTAAGGCCCTGGCAGCGTATCCTGCTTCCCATCCACCTTCCTGTCCCTGCCATGGGCCTGCACATCCCTGACCATCCAGCACTGCCATGCTGTGGCAGGGACCGTGCTGAACCTCATCTGCGGCAGCAGTTCTTCCCCTGGATTTCCCCAGCGCTCTGCGTGGTGGTTTCTGCTGGTGGTTTCTGCTGGTGCTTTGCTGTGCTCCAGAGGTGCCTGTATAGGTGGATCCTGTTTAATCCACTTTGATGGACATGCTTCTGCTATCAGCTTTAGCACCTGACCTCCCTCTAGGCACGGTGTGCCCATGCTGGTACTCCTGTGATATGCAAGTGCCTGAATTTTGGAGCAATTTGTGCCAGCTGGATATTGCTGCTGCAATTCTATCAAAATGAAACTCTAAAGCTCACACACACGTCTGCAAATATTTGTATGCATGGCCTGCAGCCCCTGCTTGCCATCCCCTCAATAAACACCTTGACGTATCCTACAGCACAGCTTCCTCAGCTTTTTTGTCCCAGTGATTCTCCCAGCCCGGGCTGTTTTCCCAGGGAGGGTCCTGAAGAGTGGGCCATGGCACAGAAAGACCCTGCTTGGTTCCCTGGGGCCCAACATAGGTGGCCCTTTGCCCCAGGCTGGCTTTTGAGACTTGCCTTCATGGGTGGCTGGTGCAGACCTGGGTGTGACTCTCTCTGCCAGGGACAGTGGTGATGCTCACCCAGCCCTTGGCTCATGCACACCCTTGGCCCATGCTGACAGAGAGGGGCTACAGCTTCCTTCCTAGCAGGGCTCCCTGCAACTCCCTGGGCATTAAGGAGAGGGAAGTTCTTCAAGAAGCTCTCTGCAACCTGCTTCTATTTTCTCACTCTGTCAAGATGGCAGAGATGGGGGAGTAGTTTGCCTCATCTGATGCCAGGGCAAGATCTCAGCATCTCCTGACTCCCTCCAAATTTATGCTGCATCTCCAACCTGGGAAAGGAACACACAGCCTGGCAGCATGCCTGGTCCAGCACTCTACAGGATGAAGGTGGACAAGGGTCAGAGTCAGGCCTTATTTTGGGAGAAGTAAGGTGGAGATAGAAGCCGCAACATGCAGGTCAGCCTCCAAGCAGGGGACCCTGTCCCTGCAAAGGTCCCATTCCCTGGAAAGCCACTCCACAGCAGCCCTTTTCACCCCAAAGTCCCCACTTTCCTCTGCTTTGGGGGTTAAAGGAAAAGGGATGTTGAGCAGCAACCGATGTCCTTCCCCATCATTAACTCTGGTTGCAGTTAGCTGGGAGAGGCAGCAAAACTGCAACCAGATCTCTCAGAGAGGCAGAGACCACCCAGTGAAGCAAGGCTTCTCCCCCAGTTATCTGGTAGATGCTTATCACATAACAGCGACACCTGCACTAGCGCTGCCTTGGAAGCCAATTTGTTTAGGAAACAAAAATGAGAGAAACTAATCCAGTCACCCAGGTGTCTGAGCACGAAAGGAAGCTCGGTAGTCAATGAGCTTTCCTCTGATGCCTGAAGTGGATGGCGATTTGGGGGCGGAGGGGAGATACGACAGCAGATTACCTGACTTTCATTCCTTTGCAAGTCAGGCCGGTTCAGCAGGATTTCTGGCTGCTGACATCAGCGTGATCCCCAACAGACACGAAGCAAAGCCAATGTATGAAGTTTTCAGGAAATGCCAGAGATGGTCATTAGTGGCTTATTAATAAAATGTCACCCTTCCCTGTCATCTCAGGTTTTCAAACAGGGCCTGGGCACCCTGCTCTGCCCTCTGGCCCTGAGGAACTGCCCAAGTGTACTTTACTACTTCAGGCTGTCCTGGCAGAGCAGCCCCGGGTCCTTTCCTATTTATTTGTCCCATTACACCAATTTCTCTTGATCTGACAGGGCCAGAAATCACGTTGGTATTGTGTTGACAGATGTTCCTCCAGGCACCAGCACTGGACATCCACAATCCCACAGGAAGCCTGTGGCACAGAGGTAACCTGCCGACAGTGGAGAGGAGCGTAGCGGCAAAGGTGGCTTCATCAGTGCCACATGCTGCACAACCACAGCACCCACCTTCTGCTACTGGGAGCCCTAAAGCACTGTGTAGCACATTGTCAAACCTCCAAGAGTGGCTGGTCACAGGTCACAGCCTGCTCAGTCCAGCTTGTTTGAAAACATAGATTCAGTTAAAGCAAAGAAAACAGATTTTGTTGAAATATCAGAGACTTGTTGCCAGGGAGTAGGGGATAAAGGTGGCTTTAAGAGCCCTCTCTGCAAAAGGGAATGTGAGACCTGCTGCTGACACTGGGGAACTCCCGGGTAATGCAGCCATAGGCAGCTCTCACCCACTGCACTTGCTTAAAAAAATATTACATTTCTGGAGATGGATCTGTAGTTGGCTCCTGGCAGGTAGATATCACAAGGGCCCCATCCATCCATCTGCTCCTCTCTCACCCTTGGGCTACGTTCTGCACCTCGACCAAAGCCTCTTCTGGCCTCTCTGGGTGCCGCTCAGTGCCTGGGATGAGGGCTGTGGGCATGCGGAGAAGCAGGCAGAGCAGAAGGACCCTCACACAAGAGCAGGACATTGGCGGGAGGCTGTAGACCAGGAACATTCCCAAATGGATGGTCCCTGTGCTCTGAGAAGTTCTTGGAGCTGTTAATCCCTCACAGCCAGTCATCCCTCAGTTTATTCAAACAGCTGGAGGGATGCGCTCCCTCTGCTCACTTGCCAACCCAGGTGCCCAGCATTGGCCCCAGTGCTGGCCATGCCCTGGAATATGCACTTGAAGCCCTTGGAGCACACCTGCATCTCCCGAGCACACCTGCACGCCCAGCCCTCGCAGTGCAACCGGCCAGGAGGCTGCTGGGCGCCTGGGCACGGGTGGGGTGCGGGCTAGGGGTGCATGGGGGTGCCAGGGCATGTGCAGGGGTGGCCAGACGTGCGTGGGGGCAGTCCTGGGCATGCACAGGGCGTGGCCGGCTTGTCGGAGGGGAGTCCCAGACATGCCCAGAAGGTGCTCGGGCATGCATGGAGGGTGGCCTGGGCATGGCGAGGGTTGGCCAGGGGCGCAGAGGGTGCAGCCTGTGCCGGGGGTGACAGGCTGGGAAGGGACCGGGTGGCCCGCGGAGGGCTCGTCGGCGGCAGACTCCTGCCCCCCAGCGTCGGCTGCCGCCAGCGCCGAGCTGCCGGGGCGGGCTCGGCCCGACCGGGGCTCCCGCCTGCGGCTGCGGGGCTGGCGCGGGCTTCGCAGCCAGAATCGTCTTCAACACCGGTTTAAAACAAAACCAAAACCCAACGACCCACTCCCCAAACACCAAAGAACAAACAAAACACCGAGAACTTCCCCCCCCCCCCCGCCCCAACCAACCCGAACGCGCAGGCACAGCCCTAGGAGCATCCCCACCGTGTTCATGACACGGACGAACTCCCCGGGGATGACACGAGCTCTGTCCCCCGGTGCTGACCGTACTGCTGGGGACAGCGGCACCCCCAGGCCTGTCCTGCAGCTCCCTGGTCACGAGTCGCCTCCGCACTCAAACTGCTCCTTTCCACTCCTGGTGTAACCTGGCTTTCCAGAGGTGCGGCGGAGGGGCTGAGGGCTTCCCCTCCTCTCCGGAGTACGCGTTGGGCCTTACGGCCACTTTTGGCCGACTTTGATAAAGGGCTGAAAAGGCTTCCCCACGGATCTGCTCCCACCATCTTGTGACGACGGGAGAAGGATGAACCGGGTGAATGCGTCCCAGGCGAGGGATTACAACACCTCTACCTGCCAAGGGGCTGGCAGGGAGCGCTCAGCTGGAACCTGAGGGAGTCAAAAGGCTTCATTCGTTCCAGAGCTCACAGCCTGTTTCTTTGGCGTGAGAAGTCTGACCCCTTTCCCCCGTCCACCCGCCGAGCTATGAAAATAAAATGCAACAGGAGCCCAAGCTCTCCCAAGGAGGAGGTTATCCTCCAGCACCAGTAACCACAGACAGAAGTGTCCCAGTTGCAGCTGGCAACAGCATTGCCTCAGAGTACCTGTAAACCACATACGAGGAACACCATGGCCTGCCATGTGTCTTGCTGTGTTTGACATTTCCCCAGAGCTCCATGTTCTGCAGACAAAAGGCTACAGCTTCCCCTAGAAAACAAAGCTTTTACCTTCCTTATTAGTAAGGGTGAGCCAGGAGATGACCTGATGGCACCAAAAAGGTGAATAAGCCAAGGGAAAAAAAACCCAACAGTTTGATATGTCCCATCTGTATCTGTGTGGCATCAATCCTGATCAGTCAGTCTGGATTCTGTGCTTCTGGAGACAAAACATGCTAAAGCTTTCAATTTTATCTGGAATTAGCTTTAAAAATATAGACTTGGGTTTTACCTCTGTTACTGAGGATTCAAAACAGGACTGCAAAATAAAATGTGTTGTTTCAGCTTACACACAACAGAGAGTTTCCTTAATTCTCTATTGCTCATTCAGAGGCATCTCGTAACACTTATGCAGCATAATAAAATCATTAATTATATAGCAGTTCCTGTAGAGGCCGCACACATCTCATTTATAATAGTGGCAGGGGCTTTGGTAGGAGGATCTGTAACGAGTCTGTCCTTGTATCATGAGCTGAAGAAAATGCTTCTTTTGCAAGCTAGTTTCACTTACCTGACCTAGCAAGGAATAAAAGTGGAAACATGAGTGACAAGTCAGGAGATAGATAAATGTAATACAATGACATGATAAGCAGAAGCACATTTATAAAGTAATCCAGAAAACGCCTTTGCTCTGTTATATTTGTTATTTAAAGATGAAGAGTCATGTTCATATTCCAGATCATCCAGAAAGTCACTTCATGCCCATTGCAGGAGGAAAATTTCTCCCTTGCACACTGGATCAATACAGGTGGGAGGAAAAGCTGAAAGGCTGGGAGCAGCCGTGCCCAGGGGAGAGCACCCCAGGAGATGCCTGTGGAGGAATCACAGGGCTGCAGGAAGCAGGGACCTGCTGCCTCCAGCTCCTTGCCCTGGCTGGCCCACGCGGCAAGCTGAGCAGAGCAGGATGCGTGCAGGCTCCTTGGCCACTTCTCAGCTGAAGGGGCTGAGAATGCTACAGCTACTTCTGCTCTGAACCAACCAGCACCACACCCCTTTCTGGGCTGCCTACCCGTACCTGAGGAAGGGGAAATAGCTTGGCAAAGGTCCGCTCTGCACTAGTGAAAAAGCTCTCGGGTGCTTCCTCTTCCTAGTTGCTTAGAAACAACAACAACAAAAAAATGCAAAAACCTACATGTCCCAATCCCAGGCATGGTATTACATTTCCTCAAGAGGAAGCAACACTGTACAACAGCTGAATCAGCTCTAGGTGTGAACTACACCTCCATCACCCAGGCAGAGACATCCACTCTACTCCCAGTGTTACTAACATCCACAAATCCGCATGGACCACCCTGTTGTTACAGTAAACTTGCAGCTCTGGAAGTCTTTGTGTAAATAAAATGAATGCTACAAAATCCCTGTGCATTAAGAAGTTGCTCTACAGCTTCACCACTTACAGATAAAATAAAAGGTTGCAAGTGTAAGACAGACCATTTAAAGACCAGTGTCATGAAGTTGGGCCCTGGCAAGTTGAAAGTCTCTACTTACAGTGCATCTTACATGAGCACAACATAGCCCTGAAGCCCCTGGCTGCTGTTTTAGAGTACACTTCCCACCTCTGTTCTGCTCAAGAGCACATCACAGAGCAAAAAATATGCATCACGTGTACTTTCAAATATTTAAAATGTTTTTAAAATTACTGTTGACCAGTATGCAAACATACATGGCACGTAAAGAAAACAAGTCAGCGAACTATTTAGGAGCAACATCAAAACACCTTTGAAGACACTCTGAGCAGGGGAAAGCTGCATGTCGGAACAGGTTGACGTGAGCGCTGGCAGGGCTCTGCCTCCCCACATTCCCACCAGGCACTTGTACCATATTTGGTAATGAGGACCGAAGACCAGAAGGAAAAGGCTGCCTTGGTGGGCACTTGACAGTAAAGCCTGTTTTGTATATGCAGTAATTTGTGTTCACTAGCTCGGTGAGCCCTGATGCCTTTCACTTGCTCTGAGCATGCCCGTCCTCTGCCCTCCAGCTCTCAGCCCACCAGGGACGGGGCTCTGAACCACAGCTTCCAGCATGACTGAGGGCATGAAAGCAGCGGGCTAAAATGAGTCCTGATTAACGGGACAAAGCAGACGAGAAAAGAGCATTCAGATACCCTACAAGCTACAGGAAGATGAAATGCCTGGGAAAGATCCCAATGGGAAAGTTCAGAATAAGCCTGCTGCAGTGAAGCTTGGTGCAGTCATTTTTTCTTTTGTTTTAGTCTTTGCAAAAAGGATTATCTATAACCAGAACACATGAACTTTAACAAGCAAATAAAAGCACATCCAGACGAACAGGCCGGAGAACGTTCAGATGAAGTGTATGTCTTCCGGTGAGCAGGGCCTTATGAATCCTGCAGCATGTAAGGATCTAAACATTGATGCAACCTCCAGCACGGGTGGTTTTCTTTGAGGCTTGTAGAAAACAGAAGTCTTTAAAAAACCGAAGGACAAACATCATGTTTATCTTCAGAAAGGAAGCATCCAAGAAATTCTTGGCTCATTTGTCCAACTTTTATCCCTAGAGTAATTTCAGAACAAAGTAAACAATTTTTCTTTTAATCCCTTCTTCATGTTGTTTACCAGCCAAGTACATCTTGTGTCAAACCAACAGAGTTTCCCTTTTTGATAGGCCTGACTTATGAGGCAACATCCTTCTAATCAGCTTGAGGAAATACATCAGTTAATCACTGAGCTGGCTATGCAGCTCGCTGAAAAAAAATCTCTTAAAGAGCACTTTACTGCCCAGCAGGACAGCAAATGCCAGTATTTTGCAGGAATCTGTCACGTTAGCAGCTTTATTCAGCATTTTAAACAATTTGATCATGTGAAAGAAGGCACTCCATGGATTATATCAAAGGAGCAATGGTTAGAAAGATGTTCAGGGATGCAGTTAGAGTATATTAAAAAAAATAAGAATTGCAGCATTTTTCCAAATGGCACAGCAACACAAGCAAAGGACAGGGCAGCAGCATTGCTAAACAGCTCAGAAATCATAGAAAGTCACAAGATGAGGAGCAGCAATAATCCGTTGCCACAGAAAGGAGGAGTTCTGGATGAACTTGGGGAAAGAGGACCGAAAGACAAATAAGACAACTGCTCTGCTTATTTAGGGATGATGTAGCCTGGCTTAAATAGTCTTCTCTAGACTTGAGTGTTGCTAACAGGAATGGTGAACAGAAGAGAAAACATAACTTAGGAGATGAGGTTGAAAGATTCAGGCTTTTTTTTTAAAGCAGGAAAGAGCAAAGTCAGAACTCAAAGCAGCGTAATCAGAATGCAAACCAGAAGCTAAGCAACCATGGTCCCTGGCGGGGGGAGGAAGGAGGAGAAGGCAACTTAATTTGCAACAAAATCGATTTAGGTCAGTTGCTGGGGGAGCTTTCTAATTAAGAAGAATATAGCAATGAGACAGGACATTTGGGAGACTCTTTCACTAGAGATTTTTTGAGAGGTTGGACAAAACTCCAACAAGAGCAGTCCTGGCACTGCTCATCAGATGAGCAGTGGGCAGGTGGTGCCCTGACAACTCTTCCAGTCCTACCTAGGCTTTCACAAAATGGTATCATTTTGCATACATCTCTTAACACAAGAATTAATGATACACACCTAATAAAAATGGCCTGATGTTTCCAAGGCTCCAGGATTTTTGCTCCAAGCCAGGATCAAACACAGCCTTTGAAGTACTGCATACAGAAAGGGAGTTGCCCTTCACTCTGATTGGTATGTTAATTGGCTTTTCTACCTCTTATTCCTCCTAGGAAAACAAGTCACAAAGTCTTGTATGCAATAAAAGCGCTATGAAAATCAGCTGTGGAAAAGTGTCAGCTAACGCTCTGCCTTAGTACCTGCTATCTCGTCAAGATTGTCTACAGCTGAATATTCTCCCAAAACATGATAGGATGCAAAGTTAAAACTAAATAGCCATACCCTGAATAACTTCCCCTGTAGCCAACTTTGACATTTGAAGGACTGAGCAGTTTCACACCTTTTAAGAGTACCTAGCTGGCATTTCTGAAGTTTCTACGCTGACATTTTGTGTGAAGGAAGAAAGCTAGTGAGGCTAAGAGGCCTCAAAGTGTAGGAGGGATAAAGGTTCCAACGTGCCAAACAGACACAAGCTAATAGAGGTGCTCTTGCTGCCGTTGTCAAAAAATCAGTGGATTTTGTTTCAACTTGCTACATTAAAACAGGTTAAGGAGCAGTGGCAATGACACAGCTAACTGCCTTAAAAATGCCTAATTTCTGACCTTACAGAATTATACTGTACATGTGCTGAGAGCTCTGAGACAGCAGTAGCTGATAGCGTGGGATCTAACTGATCTTTCATTAGATCAACAGGAAAGGATTCCCATGGCGCACATTAATTTGTTCCTAGCATGAAGCACGTATGCAGATGGATTGTGGATTTTTTTTAACGCTGAAGATGTAGGGCCAGCCTATTTTTAAAGCAAGAGATTAATTTAACTCCTGGTTCATGCTACTCCTAACTTTTGACCTAGCTTAGTAAATTTTGTCCAGGTTCCAAAAAGTGACAGCACCTGAGCTTAACAAAAACTCTTTCTCATTAAGCTTTCAACCTCATCATGCTCTTAGCCAAGTCCATTTTAGCAAATTTGAGTCAAATTAAATAGAGAAAAACTTCAATGTAATAAGCTAAGAGTATGACTACTGGAAGTACTGGTTAACTGGAAAGCAACTCTCTGTAGATGCTTTGTGCAAGAGTCATCAAAGTAATTACAGTACTTTGGCAAGAGCAAAACAAGGAGCAGAGAGTATTACTAGAATACACTGGCTGTGTTACAGCTCTGTGGTGACAGCAGTGATCATCTTTCTCCACTGAGTTATTACCTTCAGAAGACTTCTTGGCAATAATCAGAATACAGCTGTAGAAGGGATACTTTAGTGATAAACAACACAAGGTTTACAAGCAAAGAGAAAAGATTTCATTAACCTAATCAACACAGTTGGAGAAGAGAGAGTAAAAAATACCCCAAATGTCATCAACAAGCTTTCAGCTCTTACATACTACAAACCTGAGGCAGACTTTCCGGACCTGAAAGAAAGTTTTTCTCCCTCCTGCGCCTCCCACCTAAACCCATATTGCTTTGCTGTGGTGATAGCGTGGATTTCATTACATCAAAGTGATCTCAAATCTCCTACTTTCATCTTGATTCAACATCGCTAGCAGGAAGCTCATCCAAATAGAGAGATTTTAATCTGTTTTTGCATTTGGATTTTAAGAATTATGTAGAAATGTGGCTTCTAGAGCTGGCAATGCAACCCATGGGGCTTGCTCCCATAAAACATTTTTTATAAATATCAAGTAAAACTGAAGTATTTGGGAAACATCCTGATGAACCTTCAATAACCCTGGCAGACCTGCTCCTCCCAGCCCCACCATGCCCATTCCTTGACCTGAAGATCTCAGCTGCTGCCCAACCATGGCACTGGGGTGAGAAGAAGGGAGAGAATTTTCTGCAGCACCCTGACCGTACCTGGGCTTGCACTCACCTACCTCCTCCTGCTCTTGCTTGGGTGAGGGGAAAACCCTCCAAAATGGAAAGTGTCATTGTCTTTTTTTTTTTTTTAAATGAAAAAAATAGACCAACACTCCCCTTTCAGGGGAAATTCTGAATGTTCAAAGTCCTAGTTCAGAACTAAGTTTATTGAATACGTTCCAGTGAATGGAAATATCCAATCTGTGAACAGTTCTACCTAGTGAGCATTGAAACACCAAGGCTTACAAGATGGTGTGTTCATCTATTGACTCCTTTAAAGCTATCCAACTACATCACAGCATTCCTTAATTGAAATAAATTAAAATTCACCAAAAAAAAAGTGTTTAATTTTTCTATCATGACAAATACAGAAAACTTAAATAATTTAACGTAACATACTAATATAGGAAAAGGTCCCTTATGGGGACCGATTAAAATCAGTTGCCACAGTTTATTCCTTAAATTTGAAGGATCTGCTCATTGGTCTGAAGGGAACAAAGTGCTTTCTCCGAACCTTTCAAAGAAGCCATTGCTAATGTGTTTATTTGGCCCTTGAACATATTTGGGTCTAAGCAAGGTAATGGCTTTCATCAGTTTAGCAACCTGGCATTTTCAATGACTTCAGTGGCCAAAGACAAGAAGTATTGGAGCTATGTTTGGTAAGGCTGCAGCAACCTCAGTCAAATTCCAGTCTGGGAATTTATTAACTCTCTGCAGTGTTATGAAATACATGCCAAAGTCAGAAAGTAGTGTGGCACTGAGTACACAGAGGGTGAGAGCCCAAGTCTTGTGCACAGCTCCATCTCCATTTCGAAAAAACCAGCTGCTGTTACATTCGCTGCTGAGTTCACTTTTGAAAGGGATGAGGGCAAAGCAACACTCAGTTTTTCGTCCCTGGGCTCTGCGCGCCTCAAACATGGTTCCCCATTAAACCACTGCCATCTCTTCTGTCTCAAGTCTGTCTTCTCAACCCAAGAATGAAATGTCATGCAATTCTATTGAAAAACATTCAAACATATTTATTCATTCTTTAAACAAACCTACAGATCAAGTAACTGCAATGAAGAACAAATGATAGCAAACCTTGGAAAATGTCAAGCTTAAAAACCCCTGACCATAAACAAGACACGTTAAAGAGGAAAAGATACTCAGACACTTACTTTACATGCCGAAACACAGGCTCAAGAAATCCCTCCATTGGGAAGTGTGTCAATTACTATTATTCAGGAAACAAAGAATTACCCAAAACATTTCTGTATAGTGATCTAAACCATCCTCTGCATTTAAACCTTTTGGCCTAATACCTTTCACTTGTTTTTCCCTCTCCTTTATTGATTTTTTGCTGTTCTTTTTCAGACAAAGCTTGTTGGAGTTTTTGGTTTTCAAACAAATATACTTTGCTTTTACCATAAACACCAAAACAAATTTCAAAAGAATTAAAGTACCGAGGATCATCTTCCTACATGGCTACACCAAAAGCCACAAAACTTACTACCCTGTTATGCTTATTTATCTTGAAATCATACATTTCTGTTTGTCTAGTGGTCTATGATGAGCAATGTTCTAGATGAGGTAGATCTGAGAAATATTTCTATCACTGTGATGACATAAATCTTGCAGGGAAGGAGGAATAAGCTGGCACAGGAATTTAATTACCCTTTCCACCACGCTTTTACCTCTGCAATACCAGATAGTGCTGCTGGCTGACTTTGAATAACCTGAGTTTTGTTTTCTCTCACTGAAATCCCTGAGGCTTTATTCTCATTTTGTCTCATTAACCAATTTTTATAAAGACTTTATTTTTTTAAGTCTGATTGTAAGTAAAAGATTTAAGCTAATATGGGGTCTGCTAGTTCTGTGACATTTCTCCTCCCCTTTCTACCACCTGTAATGAGAGGTAGGTAAGAGATGTGGAGGAAACTATATTTGAGAGGCTCAGTGGAGACTGGAGAAAGAACCGGAGTTATTGAGAGGGAGGGAATACTTAAGAGGGTAAAGAATGTAAATTTGTAGCTAAAAAGCAAACTCCATTAGTTCTACTTCTCACAGAACAATATGTTCTAAAAATGTAGCGTTTAATTTCAGATTTTTCATTAAATGGAGTTTGAGGACAGGGCTGAACTTTAAAATGTTAGTGGTTATACGGTTTGTTCCTAGCAAACTTCCGAGGACATCTCCTCTCAGTTTGCTAAGACTGACTGTATCAATGACTAAGTGTCTGCACTTAGTTAGGAGGAGCAAGAAATTCCAGAGCACTAACCATAAACAGCTTGCATGGATTCCTTTTGCCCCATCACACTACTTTCTGCCTCCTCTGCAATCAAGGTACTGCTGTTGACACTCTTGCATCACAGGGTAGAAATTAATGCTCAGAATTCAGAGCAGAGAAATGTCACAGTTGTGCCAGAAAACATCTGCTGAGGTTTGCTGGGTAAAGCAACCTCAAAACAAAACCATCAAAAAATGAACAAATCAATTCATGACTTAAAAAAAAAACAAACCCAAAACCCAAACCAAACCTGAAGTCATCAAACTGTTGCAGTAAAATACAGAAGAAATTTTTTTCAAAAGTCAAATTAGCACCTTGTTTTAAATTGCTAAGCTCCTAGAGGGGAAGCTCAAATCACAGCCTCATCACTATAGAAAGAATAAAGCTTATCCTTTAGAAAACAGGCCAAGGTTTCACTCCTTCTCCCCTCAAATCCATCAGCTCAGCAGTAAGGATGCGTCTTGAAGTCTTTGAATTTATTTGATTTCAGTGGTTTAGCACTTATCAATTTGACCACAGCTCCTTAGACTCATGCATCCACCCTGGTAATTTTGCTGGACAGACTCAGATGACTTGGCTTCCAAAACTCAGGTGTTTTGGGGCCAATATGGCCAAAGTAGAACCACAGGCTGGTGAGACTCAATACAGTTATCTGCCCCTGCACAACACAAGTACAGAATTCTATTTATCATGTTAAACAAAATATAATTAACCCAAGAAGCCTGTGAAGGCAAGGCATCTGAGGACAGGCACTTGGATGGATAAAAAACCAAGCCTTTTCTATAGATAGGCTGAATACCAGCTGGAAAGCAGAGAGGCTTTTCATACACATTTTAAAAGAAAAAAACGCCTTCTTTTATGGGGTTTGACCAGGCCACAGTTGATGCACATCAACCAGAAGTGATAAGAAGTTCAGTCCATAAACGCCCTCCGAAAGCACCCTGCCCCGGAGCACAGGAAACAGGCCATCCACAAACGGTCCATGCTCTGGCATCCTACCTGGCAGCACTTCCGCTAATAGCGCTAACGAGCTGTCAACTGTAAACGTGCCTCATCTCACCTGCTGTGTAAGAGAGCCAAATACTTCAGAGAAGTCACAGTGCTTGCTCCAGAAAGTCCGTTTAGAGTCTAATGTGAGGCACAAACACAAGTGCAAATGACAAGTCATAGGGCAGAGCTGGCTGGAGCCGGAACAAGAGATGCTGTAATCCCATCACATGAGATTTATGTACATGCTCATCTTGAACAATCCAAGACAAGTATTTCTAGCAGAGATGGAGGAATGGCCGCTGTTAGCGTTGTATCTTCTGAGCATCACAGAAGTTAGGCTCAGAGAAGTCTCAGCAAGGTGAAAGTTGGTGATTGTCTTGCAGGCTTCTTCACATCTACATTGGCACCTGAGGTACAGGAGCAGGAATGAAAGTTCCCTCATTTTTCACTGGTAAAGCAGAGTTTATCGGTTTTCTTTTTCAGAATCAGCACACTCTGGAGTTTCTGTTAAAATTAAAGAATGGATTTCTTCTTCCTTAATTAACCTGTCATAAGCATTCACCAAATCATCCTTTGCAGAGCTCTGAAAGAGAAGAACAACATTTTTAACAGCGCTTCTTCATGGTGAGCATTGTTTTTCCCAGCCCAGGAAGACAGACCTTACGTATGTTTCACAACATATAGCTCATATTATGAAAAAGCCAAGGCAGCTGGGCAACAAATTGTTTATTAGGGACATGGCTTAGGCCTGCTTGACAGAAGAGTTGTCCTCTCTGGAGATGAGGAAGACCTGAAGGTTGGTCTGCGTCTTAAGGGTGCTTCCAACTACAGCTAATGGGTGAAGCTTGGGCAGGAGGATGAAGAAGTGAGGATGTACAAGCTTAGTAGCGTTTTCACTGAGACCCTGAGCTCATAGATCATACTCAGAGGCAAGAATGTAGTGTTACTTGGGGCAGGAACAAAGCACTTGCCAAAGCACAACAAAGTGTAACAGCTACCATACTTATGATCCTCACGGCCAAGAGTCCCATCTTAGTCCCATAATGACCAATACACGCTGAAATATTTATCCAAAAGGTAGTAAACTAGGAGGCCAGATCCCTGCTTTCCACGTAATTCTGATTTATTATTAGGAGAACTCACAATACTCCTGTGGAAAAGGGGAATACTGGATTTTGGACTCTGACTCCTTCTGCAATTGGGAGGCCACAAAAAGGAGACTTGTTTTCAAAAAGTCAGCGATTCCTGCAACTCCTGTTCAGCTGAGAACATTCACTGCACATGCAGCACTAGACACCCAGACAGTCACTATCCTCTACACACGTTTCACAGCTGGCATAAATTTTGGGATGCCACAGTGAGTCAGAAGGTCCCTTCCACACAACGACTGTGTTCAGAGAGAACAACATACATTGCCTCATGTCCAGGTTTGAATTAGGGCTTGTCAGTGTGCTTCCCTTAGGATTTTTATAAAAAGCTCCTGAGTTAGATTTGTTTAGAAATAAGGGTTTCCATGATCAATATTATACTTATTTTTCCTGAAATAAGGGCTCATAGCAAATTTTTCAACAACCAAAGCTTGAAGCAGCTATAGTTAGTTTTGTTCTTTGCCAATAAGAAGCTAAATATCCTGATTTACTTCATAGGTAACTGACTGTGATAAACGTGAAAGTGCTGAAAAGATACGTTTCTGGAACGTAATTATGAATAGCTTAATTCAGAATCATAAATATGAGCAACTAGCAGAGAAAGACCTGAATGTTCAGGAAAAGTTGTTTAATGGAGTTGAAAAAAACCAACGAAGAAAACAAACAAACACCAAACCACCCCCAAAAACACCCCACCAAAAAAACCCCACCCAAAAAACCCAACATCCAAACCAACCCAAAACACGTTTAAGGGACTAGCAGTCTGTTAAATAACAGAATAATGCAATTCTACTAAAATATCTAGAAAAGTATATGCAAGTTGAGGGAAAAAAGAATACATTTCAGCTTTTGGTAATTGTTTCTGAACAACTCTACTGTTGGTTCTAAGATAGACAGAGGTACTAGGAAGAAGAAAATAGGAAGCCTACAGATTGTGGTCCAATAGATTAGTTGGCTAAAGAGCTTCTTACTAACCTGGGAATCCTCATTCTGCTCTCCAAACATGCGCTTAAGAATTTCTCTAGGGTCTGGAATTGGTGGAAGAATTAATATCTTCAGCCTTCAGAAAATTAAAAATACAAGATTTAGATAAAATATATATTAACCTAAAAAACACCATTTCAAAGTCATATTTAGGTGCAGTCAAGAAAATCTGTGACGTCAGCTGAGGCACCACTGGCCGACCTTCATTCTCTGTGTAACTGTACACAGCCTTATTTTTACTCCCCAAGCCAAAAGGAAATGGGAATATTCACACAGACAGAGTCTAAATAACTTTCACTGTTGACAAAGACAGCAGCAAATGTACTTTTTAAAAAAAATCTGGTTAAATATACTTTGTATATAAGCTTAATTTTGAATTTAGACTTCATTGTTTAAAGAGACCGGACGCAATAACTGTGCAAGAAGAATCTTACTGTAAACAGATATAAGCAATGTTACCCAAGGGAACCAGAGCATGTATATGATCTGTAAACCTAATTCTAATGACTGAGGCACATTTTTGTTATGCAATACATGTTATGGATAAAACAGATGCTCCTGAAACATGCCGCGTCATGGACAGTTACCCGCGAGAGAGATGAATTGTAATGCAAATCAAAGACCAACCAAAGTCAGTGGATTGTAAATAAAGGGAGACTGTTATTTACCTTTTTAGATAAAATAATAGAATTATTGTAGATATTGCTACTGTTAATGGAATGGTGATTATTAAAACAAAATAGAACGTAGAGTCCATCTTCTCACCTGGAAAACAAAAATTGTAGAAACATAGGGATATTTACAGAGGGGTTTTAGAACTGATAACAACAAAGTAATTAATTCTCTGATTCGTTCATAGACTGAATGTTTTTCAAACATACTGGCACTTTTGTAGGCAAGGACTCATTTTTTAAAGCATGATATTGTAATGTAGATACATTTGGCAAGAAAATGCAAACCAGTAAGACTCAGGGCTGAAAAACTGGAAAGGGGTCATTGCACCGCTACATGGATGGCAACCCCACCAGCACTTATAGCAGTACAGGCAAAAACTGATGGCACTGCGGAAGGACTAGAGCTCGCTTGCCCTCTCTTCACCTAAAATTAAACAGATACATAGGAAGTGATCTTCAACTACCACTTATTTAGCCGACAAAAGGTATTAGACGCCTCACAAATGAAGAACAAAGTGCAACAAATTGCAGGAACAATTGTTCTCACCAATACTCATTTCTTCAGTCCAGTCACTACTGAGCTCGCTGCTGTAACACTCGGGCTTTGGTTTTGCTCTCACTTTGAAGGTGTACTTGCTATTAGGATCAGTGCTAGGAATTGACACATCATTATCTTTAACCTAAGGTGAAAAGAAAAGGTAATTTGCTTTGTTCAATCACCAACCTAGTCTCAGTCATTTACTAGCCTATTTTCATTGCGCAGTTAATGTATTCTGAACATTTTGATGGAAGAACTTTTTGTGAACACTGAACTTCATCAAAAAGGGCATAGTGGCATTAAACCAGCACAGACTGTCTAAACAGAGATTCCAAAGCTGAGATTTAATCTTATTCATTGCTACATCTACCATGCAGCATTTGGCATCAACAATTAAGCTAAGAGCTAAGACTCAGTCTGGAACAGTGCCTTTTTTTTTTTTTTTTAAAAACCTCTGTGATTTATGCTGCCTTCCTCTCTCTGTCAAGGAAACAGTCTTGCTTTGACCATACCAAAGTCTTCTGTGATCCTCTACAGAGAGGCATACACACTAGATGGGATCAAATTTCACTTATTTTTGATCCAAAATGCCAGTTTCCTGAGGAATGTTGATATTATTTGAGTTTGCTAAATTTGGGGTAGGACAAACAATTAAATGTGCTCCACAGAAGACTGCCACTCTTTAAATTTATCATGTCGTTTACCATGCTGACCAAACAGTACAGCCAGTTTGGCTATGAGACACAAGCACGAGTACATCCAGACACTGAAGGCGATGGTTTTTATACATTAAAACCAGCCTATCTAAGACTGCACACCTTTTTCTTCCCCCCTTATCCTCAGTTTTTAGATCCCCTTTCTTTTCTATATAACATTCTGTGTTCTTGTGTGCACCAGCAATTAATTTGGCTTTATGGTAAGCAGGTCACGTCATTCAAGAAAAAGGCAGTCGTCTGATCGAGCGCAGGCCAACAACAGGAAAACCCGACACCAACAGACCAAAGTCCCCTATCACCAAGAAGCATACAGGTACATGCACCGCAGTGTTATTTCCTGGTAAGTGTTGTTCAGTTTAGTGTATGATTCTTTATCAGGCTGTTCTTACACATTACGGCTTCGTCATAGCAAATGATGGCCAAGATTCAAGACTCACAGGAACTGTACTACCAGAAATCTACTGAACGGGAGAAAAATCTTATGTCCGCACAATGTTTCCAGCTGGTGCAGCCAACCCATTCACGTGCAGCATACATAGTTTTTCATTTTTAAACAGCAAATATTTCAACACAAGTTATAAAAGATAGGAAAAAAATCAGTTAACCATGATTTTCTGAGTGGTGTCCAAATCGCCGTTGTGATATTCAACTTCATAAAGTAAACAATTTTCTGGAAAGGTGTCTGATTCACTCCATTCTACACGTATTCCATCATTAACCTTTGACAGCGAAACTTGTTTTGGTGTAGCAGGTTTTACTGAAATGCAAAATGGAAGGATTAGTTAAAAAATATATTTTACTGCTTACAAAAATAGTTCAAATCCCGTATTGCACAATATTACACTTATGCCACTTTACGAACAGAAAGAGGAAAAAGTTAGTACCAAAAAGTCAAGAAAGAATAAAAACAATTAACAAAGAAGAGTAAAAATGACTGGAAAATGAGCCCACCACTCCCCAAACACCTGTTCTCCAAAAAAACCAAGCCCTGTCTATATAATTCTCACCTCAAAGATCGGTAGGAGAAGGGAGCACCTAATCACGTTCTCTCATCCACAGCTTATGAGGTGCAAGCTTCTCTCAAACAACAATATACTAACAAAAGTCTTTTTCAAGTTGTTTTTTATAATGTGGAGTTAAACTTACCAAGAGTGGTAGGATTTTTGCTTGCACACACAGGCCTTATTTCTTCAGAATCATCTCTAATCAAAATACTTATAGTTGGGTAAGTGCTGGTGACTTTTGGGAAGCTAAGATTGAAACTGCATCTAGAGATTCCTCGGTGCATAGAATAGTTGCTGCACTTCTTATGGTTTTTCAAGCCATCAAACCTACAGGAATTAAAATATTTTTTAAAGTTTAAAAGAAGAGGACACCAAAGGGCAAGCTTGTTTTAAAAACTGTTGTAAATTCTAAAGACTGATCTTGCATTAAAGCTGTACTATAGTATACATAACAGTAATGCTAAGCAAAGTAAAACTTCTAATTTACCTCAAGCTTTAGAAAGAGTAATACTTTTGTAAAGAGTGTCAAGTAGCAGAAAATGAGGCAGGTTTGCTTTATATTGACTCATCAAAGACAACAGCCGCTTTCAGCTTTGGTTCACAGTTTTCACATGGGAAAAAAATGTCAAGGAAAAAAAAAATTAGAAAGCAAACTAATATGGACCACTTCCTGTCAACAGACTTTCATCTCTGTGATAGAATGAGCTGACCAATGTCCTTTAGCCATATCTCAGGTATCACAGCTCTTGCTTGAGATGGTTGAGTTTCACCTGTTGCCTGCATATGCTTTCCAGAGTGTCAGTACTCACTTCCAAGAACTGGGAAGCTATGACAACCTTCTTCCTTGCTCCTGTGTTCACAAGTCCCAATGAAAATATGCCAGCAGCCTTTTCTCCCGAGAAAACGGGTTTTTTATTTATTTTAAAGTGATACAGATCACATTCAGAGCCGTTCTATTTTCAGGACAGACCCCTTTTTTATCTACCCTTCTCATGTCTTCACCCTGGGGCTGAAGAAAACAAGAGGCATTCAGAGCCAACAGCACCGTGCTGATGCATCAACCTGCTCTCGCAAGCCTCCGTTTCAGCAAGTATTGCTGGGCACTGACTGGATTCCCTTGTTCTAAGCCCGTGTCAAATTCATGTTCACTTTGGATAAAAAGATGAAGTTTTATTGGAAAATATCAGTGAAGAAGAATATAAAATGGAGCAGTAATTTTTCAGGTCATTGTTCATTAATTTCTGGGAAAAAAAACCTCCACCGAACAAAAACCTCTCCCCTAAACCCCAAACAAACGAAAAATCCCAAGCACACCTCACCTGCATTATGGAATAATTATCTTTCAGTGCAAAAAAAATCAAGTGTTTCCTTAGTTTTCAGCTTTAAAATTAAAAAAAAAAAGGTCTTTTTCTTTCTAAGCAGTATGAACCAAAACACTTTGCTCTTGCAGCAGCTACGTCTTTCATTAAAATTAAGGGGTAAGTTGAAAATACATAGCTCTAATCTAAAGCATTATTCCAGTAAGTATTCCTATACCCAGAAATTCAGATCTTCAATGCCTTGTTGGCACTGTTTTTGTAATAAAGAGCAAATCTCTTTAAGCAGCAGTTTAGAGAGAGAGCAGTCCTCCCTGCATTTAACTAAGCAGCAAGTTTTCTGCTGTTTGCTGTTCAAATGCATTAAATCCAACAGTCAGCCTGTGAGACTGCTGCTGGAGAGGAAGAGGAAAAGGTTTATACAGTTAGTTCAGATAAGACAGAAAGCTGATTTAAAACTACAACAAGGAGCTTTCAGAAAGAAAAACTACTTCTACAGGAGCTAATGCAACCTGGCATTTCACAAGCCACATCAACACGTGGAAGTGTACATAGATTAGTGTGCACAGATCTTGATGCCAAGTTTTTGCTCACACCCCAACTCTGTTCCTTTGGAATAAGAGTCTGTTTATGGCAACCAGCTGACAAGCTGGGATGATGATATGTTCTCCGTAACTTTCAAGGTGAATCGGCCATTTATGACATTGAAGATACAAAACTACTGCTAAGCGTTAGTAATGCTTTCATTCCATTTTGCAGTGATTTAAGAGCTGACACATACATTAGTGAGTGATTCCAATTTAAACAGCAAACGTTTGTTGGGCTGCAAGGAATGCAATTAATATATTGGTCATAGTTATATTAACTTCCCAAAAAGACTCAGCAACAGTAACCACTTGACTCTTCAGCAATGAAGTTTTCTGTTGGACAGGACCCAAAACTAACTTGTATGCAATGCCCTAGGACTTTTCAAAGCAACAGGAAGCAGATAAATAAAATGTGTAACTTAAAACTAAAGATTAGCAGTAAAGCATGTTAGAGTTGGGAATAAGAAGGTCATACGAACCAGTAGAACAATGTATAATTGGTATTGCTGCTTGCATTCTCCCCAGGATGCCACGTACAATCCATGTACTCCAAATTGTGCCAAACACAGCTCAAGTTAACAGCAGCAGTACCTGGAATACCTGCAAGGCAAGTTGGAAAGGTCTCCTAAGACTGATTTTGCCAGCAAAGTCTTCTACCCAATTTCCAGAAGTAAACCATCCCTTTTTACATCACTGAAACTGTCCGGAAGGCAAAGATGGGTTACCTCTCAGCCTGCACTGTCCCTCTCGGCACAGGAAATGATGAATTCCAGTTGTTTATCGCTTGCAATAGCTGAAATCTCAGCAGAGTAACTTCTAAATGCGAGCTAATCGTAACAGTGAATCTCAGTTTCCGCCACGTCTGAATTACTACCTAGAGTTACCCAATGCTAAGCACCACGTGTTGAGTCAGGAGAATATTTTGTTCTACTAAAGTGCAGACATTTTAAAAAGGAGTTCAAGTAACTGGCAATTCCAGGGATATCATTTAGCTTCATTATAATTTCTACAGGCATCAACGTCAAAAATAGCCAGCATTCAATTATAGTTATCTTTGCCAGATACGACAATAGTTTCTCAACTTTCTGATATGGAAACACCTGTAGATCTTGAATATGGACAAAAGCAACACTGGGTAAGTTGAATTTTTAATTGAGACCCATATACCTCTAGACATTCAACTTCTTCAATGTATTGAAAACCCAAGTTACAGATCATCAATACAAATGAGTACATAGCAACTGTGAAGAGACGTCAATGTATCTCCCATGCAAAGCAATTACAAAATAAAGTCTTTTACATTCAATCCTGCATTTTTGTATGGTACAAGTTCTTTACGCTGTATTACATATTACAGCATATTAGAAATCTTTTCCTTGCAACAAGCAGCAACATCTCTATGAGCTAAAAATAAAATGCTTGTTAATTTTATCCACAGTTCAAACTTTTACTGATGGCAAACCACAAACTACTTCTGAGCTTGCATTCTCCCTGAAGTAGCAACTGTCTAGGAGTACAGGAAAATGAAGCTGGTTTTCATATTCCAAGAAGTATTTAAAAATACTTTATCTGCAAGCAGACTTTTAGAAGATCCTACCTGTTTAGTACATGCTGTCCTAATGATCTGCTTCCCTGATTTTTCAGAATACCCTTTTGACAGATGTGCAGACAAGCCCGATAAGGTCTCAGATTCTCCTGTCCACATGTGTTTTTCGTCCACATGTGTTTTTCATTCACATCGAGTTGATCTCCTGGCTAGACAGACTTTTACTACTCAAGGCAAGAGGCTCTATTTCCTTGCTGTACCTCCTAACATCCAGCAGAATACATTATTCCTTAAAGTCTGCTTCCTAACTATTTTGCTATGGACCCCTTATTTCTGGATGTCAAGAAACAAAAAATATTTTTTCTTTATTCATTTTGCTATGCACAGCTTCGTAGACCCTAGTCACCGCTTCCAAAAAAGAGAAAACCCAATTATAAGTATTTAATTAAGCCATTTATTCAACAAATTTTTCAATTTGCTAGATTCATCCCTCTAACATTTACAAATGGAGAGTAATTTTAGGGACTTTCACTTGTACAGAAAAACCGTACAAAATAAATTGGCTTAGATGTTTAGTCATGAAGTCAGCAGGCTTAATACAACTCATGTCTTATCCCACAGCCACAGCACAGCAGGGAAAAGAGGAATGACAGGAATCTCACTGTTGTCTCAGAAGAGCATACGATTGCCCATAGGGTTTTAAGTCTCAGAGGACTCCAGTTGTGTTTAAATGTAGCATAACTGTTCTGTTTCAGCTCCGTCAATTGAGCTAGCCCTTGTGTCTGCTATCTCCCTGTTTCTGTATGTTATGTTTCTATGATAATTCATTAAAATAGCAGAGAAAGCAAGACTCTGTCTCCTCAGGCCAAGAGAGGCAGCTCTGCCTCGGGTCTGGCTGCTGCACGTGTTACCTTTTGGCAGGAGAGAGGTCTCCACCCATCGGCTGGGCTCACTGGTGTTATCGTGCTTGCATTCACTTCTCACTCTGAAACGCATTTCCTCATTCAAGAACGTATCTGTCACGCGGAACCGACTCTTACTCCATTCCTGGGTTTAGATGGGGGAGCAAGAAAACCAGAACATTTGGCACATTCTATCAGACACATGGGCATTAACTATTAATGTAAGAATACATTACAGCCCCTCAGACAGACTGCAACTCGAAGGCGAATGAAATGAGCATCTGACAACGTGGGAAGCCTCAGCAATGTTTAGCTTTTCATTTTCCTCATCAGGTGCACTCAGACCGCACCAAAGGAAAACTACGTCAACTCCAGTGACCTGTAGACGTGAGCAAAGGCCACACAGAGATCAAGGAACAAGGATAACGCGGGGGAAAGTGATCCTGGAGTAAGTCTTCATGGATAATGCAAAATAAACCTGTTATGCTGCAGCTATATAAACTGGAGCTTACAGACCTAGCCTTCTGTGTGCGTGCACGAGTGCATGATGAACAGAAGAAAGAACATTTGAAGACATAACCAAAACGCAATGAGAAGAGTTCGCATGGATTTAAATGAAAAAAAGTATCAAAACATACCCACAAATGGCTGTTAAATACAGTGACACCACATCAGGCCCAAGCAGACCATGAGATTCCATTTTCAGAAGAGTATGTGTTTGTGTGAAAAAAAGGCTTATCCTTTTGTTACACACTTCCTTGAGCAGCTTTTATTGGGCTAAGGGGATACCTTTTACTTAACTGGAAACTGGATAAAAAAAAAACCCCACCACTTGTTATGATCAAAGAATGGTGTAGCCAGTCGTGTATATATAAAAAAAATACTGGCACTAATGAGAGGGGAAAGAAATCAAACAGCAATGAGCAGACTAGATTCTGTAATGCAAAAAGATGCAGTAAGAGGATACAGTCCGGTTCATCCTGCCATGCGAAACCTCTGTTCCACAGCTCTTTCACTGCTGGTGCCCTTAACACCTGTTAGACCTTCCCACAAACTCACTGAGCGCATTAGCCAAGCAGACTTTCAACTTGTTGAGTTGTTAATGACCCATCAGAAGAAGTAAATGGGTTTCTGCTGAGTTAGCAAGTTTGATTGGCTCATCTAAAGGTCCAGTTAGGATCTTCAGAGAAGGGTGAGTCAAAAATCAAGTATCATCCTTTTAGCAGAATCAAGCCGTTACATCAGCTCAGCTGTTTGCGAAACCACAGCTTTACTTCCAGTTCAGGATATCCTGGAGCTGTCAGAAAGAATACGGCAGTCCCCATGAAGAGGCCACTGTAAACATCAGGCCATAAAACTGTAACAGCGCTCAACAACAGAGGACTGTGTCAAGAGGCATTGTGTTGATTGTAACCATATCTGGAACAGCAGCGCTGCCAGCCCCACAGCTGGAGGGTGTTCAAGGCTTCAAATTCTCACAGGTTAGAATTACGGACTGATAGCATATTACCTTACTGGCAATAAATTGTGAAAATATTTGTCCTACAGCCCCTTTAGTACTATGGCAATGTTGCTGTCAGTCCTGACCAAACAGTTGTTAACCCACATCGAGGATCACATCCAGGCTGCAAACCGTCTAACACAGACAAAAACCACAAAAGCCCAAAACAAATAAAGTTTACGATTTCTGTTCTAGACAACAAATGCGTTCCATGTTGTCTTCATAACACAATGCTCATGAATAATTGTAAGCACAGGATCAGGGAAAATGTGGGAATACATTAATACTTGGCATTCCCTCCAAAAGATGCTATGCTGACAAATCCCAGCTACACCAAGGTTAATGTGGACGCCTCCTTCTTAAATGGAATTCAAGGTGAAGGAGATCAGCCTTTGCAAATTCCTATTTAGTCCCAAGGGCTTAGACTGCCCTGTATATAATTTATCTTTTCTAGAAAGCTGCATAAACCAAGACGGAAACAAGTATTTTCACGTTATTATGATGATATTTCTGTGTTTCTGTATTTTGGTAGCAGCTTAATTATCAGAGAGCGACAGAGAGATCTTTCTGATCTGAAGATCCCGCATGCCAGTATGACTAATTTTTGCGGTTTTGACCCCATGACAAGAATTAAAGGCTATATTAAAACTGTATTTATATACGAATACATTCTTACACACACAGAGTTTCATCCCAGTAAGAGACTTACTGGAGCATAGCAGAGTTTAAAAAGGAAATGCACTTACTCTTTTGTCCTGAGGGACCTCATCAATCACGATGTCACTGGAATACTCCAGGTTGCAGCTACTGCTGACGTTCTCTGGTGGGTTCCATGTCCAGTTCAGAGTGCAGATTTGGATAAATGAGTAGTCCAGGTTGGATGGAGGTGGAAGAACTTTAGCTGCTGAAAGGAATAAGTAATCAGCCTAACAATCCTGTTGGTTCACATTTTACTGTTAGTAATACTGACAGATTTTTAACTCTCCAACAGAAAAGAACACAAATTACTTCTCAACTTCGTCAGCTCGTATTTGCTATCAGATAAACTACTGCCCACTAAATTGCTTCTACTATGCCTGTTAGCTCAGTCCAGCAATTATTTAAATAAGTTAACGCACACACACACAAATCATTAAGAAGGAATTTTTAAGAAAAGGCAGTGGCTGTCATAATGAAATTTATGCTCATGAAGGGAAGATAAGCCTCATTTTCCAGGTCTTTTCTGATGTGAGTTTGCATCATTTATGCTGAATCTTTAGTGAAAATAGTATATACATTTTGTGGAGCAATTAATACTTCATTTCACCCCCAAATTATCCATCAATGTAGTTTTAGAGAGAAAACTTTAAAAATACAAGCAATTACATCTTGTAAGCGCCAGCTGTAGGTTAGAAACACAATTTAGCCCAATCCAAGCAAAACCGAGAATGTTAAAAAACAAAAAAGAAACCACAATGCTTTTTCAATTACTCACGTATTAAACTTTTAATGCTATGCTCTGGCACCGTGAGCAAAACCAGTGTGGGACAAAGAGTCATTTACTGCTGGCACACTTCAGCGGTACTGTTTTTTTAACCTTCCCAAAAGCAAGACAGAAGCAGAGGAAGAGCCGTGACTCAGAAATAGCTGCTGGGATAAATCCATTTACACATTGACGCTTCCTCACTCTTGTGCACTGAGTCACAGCCTACTCAATACCCAGTCACACAGCCTTGAAGGTTGTATCAGAAAACAAAGAAGGGAAATATGCCAGGAAAACCTAAAGTACGTGTCATTTTCCAGTTCTAGAAAAAATCATCAGTTGGTATTTTCCTAAAAAAATGAAAGTGAATTTTGTTTTTTTAAAGGGCTTTCAGAAGCTGTTTAATAAGAGGCCGAACAAGGCTGCTTCTCAAGGCAGGTATCAGCACTGCGGCGGCACCACCACCTATTTGTCTGTGGAAAGTACGTACCCTTGTTACACAGAGGTTTCACAAACACTTCAAACTGATATCAACCAGCACCACTGGTCTTACTCATCCCAGGAAACCAGGTTCAGCCCACCCCAACATTTTGGGGAACACATAGGGAAAGGGCAGAATAATTCCACTGAGGAATTATGCCCATCCAGGTCATGGTGCAGCCCCGTTTCCTTCTGCTAGCACAAGGAAGAGGGCAGATGGAAAGGCAAAACAGCTTATTTCAGCAAGAATTCTGCTCAAAGCATCCGCGACACCATTAGCTTACATTTCCTGATAGCCAGAGCTGCAGACGCTTGAAGGAAACTCATCAATCTCTCGGCGCTTTCTCAGACCTTTGCATAGTTAAAGGACAGGCAACAGTAGAGATCAGTCGTTTTTACCATCTGCGTGTCTGCATGTAAGCGCAGATAACATGTGCTTGCTCAGAAAATGAGAATCATTACTAGGATTTACAGTTTTAGTCGGAATATGCTTAGCTTTTTAGAATACTTAAAACTTCGGGGGTTTTTGTTTGTTTGTTCCTTCAGTTTTACAGCTGACCTCAAAAGCAGAGAAAAGAAATTTTTATTCTTGCAAAACTACAGTCTCCTTTGAGAAAACTGAACCTAGCCAAAACATCTTTGCCTATTACCTGTTCCACTAACAAAAGCTTATGATGGGTTTTAGGAACAGCATCAGGACCTTAAATTTAGAAATACTGAGTCCTTCAGCTCATGGGAAAAAAAAAAAAAAATTCAACCAGACCACACAGTGCCAAGCATTCTGTCTTTTCATGATAAAACGTTTTATTATCTACCAAAGCCACAAACCATTTAAAAAGTTCAGTGTCATCCCTGATTGCTGTTCTGAAGTTCTACACGTTTCCTTTTAATAGATTTGATTAGAAGTAACTGTGCTTAAGCTTGCAGATTTCTAACTACACAAAGTTAGAAGCGGGAATATTCAAGGTTTATAAATAAATAAATAGTAAGAACATAATTCAGATCTAGTAGGTTTTAGTTTAATCTATACCATTCTGAAGCTTGTGCTTTAATGTTACATTCAAGACTTGCTTTTATTCATCGGCTTGGCCAGTCTCCTACTTTTGTTGTATAAAACATACATATAGTCTGATACTTCTGCTATTAAAATCTCATTGCTACGGCAATTTAGCAGAACAACTGAAAGACCACAAAACACACACAAGACATTATTTCAGTCTTAAAAAACAAAACCATGGTGATGCTTCTAAGAAAATAAGGTGCAGCAAACACTAGCAGAATTCCTGCACAGAAAACATTTTATTTCCAAAAGCCGTGACGTAGAAACATCAACAAACACTTTGCATCAAGTATTGTAAAAGTGTTGCCAAGTATCATGAAAGACTCTGTATTCTGTCCTCCTGAAATTTCTTACGGTTGATTTCATAGTTATAGAAAGAATTGCAACCAGCTGAAAAAATAGCAGATCTCTAATGTTTGCAACTGTAATTTTGCGTAGCATGAGCAAAGACAGAACTAAAAGCTTCGAGCCCCAGTTCTTATGAACAGACACACATCTTTCCTGCAACTAAATGGTCGTGCTAACTAAAAGTAAGGGCAAACATAACGGACCAAGCCCAGGGCTCGGGCAGCGGCTCCTGCCCCGGGCTCCCGCGGCCAGCCCGGCTCTCGCAGCGCTGCCAGCGGCCGCTTCGCCTCATTTCCAGGAATCGCCGCAAGACACACGCTTGGGGAAAGGGAGGTGAGCTGCTGCTTTGGATTTTAAGGCACAGACAGTGCCTGGATGAGAAGACAGAGCTTAAAAGACTTCTGCGGATCCTGTCGACCGCTGCCTTGCTGATAGACAAAAGCAGGTAGTCAGGCATCCCCGCTGCTCTGCCCGGCGAGAGGCACCGGCGCTGCTCTCGCACACGCAGCTGTCGCGCTTCGGACAGTTTCTACTACAAAACGAAAGAATTTCACTTCAGTTCGCAAACATACATGCATCGAGCCCACCGCCGAGCGGGCAGCGCAGCCCCCGCGACCGCCTGACCCGCGCACGGGAGGTCCCCGCAGCGGCTCCCCCGCGGGTGTCCCGGCTGCGGCTCAGGCCGGCAGCGAGCGGCACCGCGGCCCCGGCTCGGCCGGCCGACGGGAGCGTCCGGCAGCGGAGCGGGGCGAGCCCGGCAGCGCGTTGGTAGCCCCGCTCCCCGCCGCCCCCTCCCTTCCCCCTCCTACCTGCCGCCGACCCCGCGGCGACCACCCAGCAGACGGCGAGGAGAAGCTGGCCCCGCAGCGGGGCTCCGGCAGGATCCATGGCTCCACCGTCCCAGCCGTCCGAGCGCGGCCCCGTGCTCCCGCTTCCCGTCGCGGGGGCCGGGCCAGACGGGAAAAGCCACGCCACGGCCCGCCCAGGTAACCCGAGCCGAGCAGGGAGCGGCGGCAGCGGCCCGGCCCCGCCACCTGGGCAGTGCCGCCCCCGCGCCGCCCCGCCCACGCCGGCGGTGGGCTCCCGGCCCCCGCCGCCCCCCGCCGCCGCTGCCCCTGCCCCAGGGCTGCCCGCTGCCGCGGAGCTGGGCTGCGTCTCCCGGGCTGCGAGGGGAGCTTTCCACCACATCCCCTGGCCGCACGCCGCTCCCACTCCCCTCCCTCGGTTGTCAACCCTTGTGTCATCCCATGTGTCACCCCTTGCTTTCCTTCCGGCCTCTGCTGCCATCTCTCCCTCCCGCACCCTCACCACAGAGACACTTTGCTTTCCCCCGGAGCCTTCTGTGCCTCCCAGGGGCCCTCCCCAGGCCCCGCTCTGGCACTGCCGCAAACCCAGAACCGCATCTCTGCTGCAGGCCCGGTAGCGCTTCCCGCACACGCTCCGCAGGGACCGCAGCCAGCAGCACGCTGCTGCCCCGGCTCCAGCCCGCTGCCCCGGCTCCAGCCCGCTGCCCCGGCTCCAGCCTGCTGGCCCGGCTCCAGCCCGCTGCCCCGGCTCCAGCCCGCTGCCCCGCTGCGCCCTCCCGCAGCTCCCTGCCGGACTCCCCTCACGTTGCATTTCAGCGCGGCCGTAAGAAAGATCTTGTTCTGGGAGTCAAAGACATATCCCTTTTACAACCAGATCTACGCTCACTGCCTACTGTCATTGAAGTGTGCTCAAGACATTGATATCTTCACACCTGGAAAGCAACTATGTTAGCACATCCCCGACTAGATATCTTGATGTTAAGCCCAGTTATTCAAATCCCCCGGCAGATCTCCTCTTTTCGAAATCCCTCCTGCAAATTCAGGTCACTCCTATAGTTCTCATCTGTACTAAAGGTGCATGTTGTTCTTTTTCTGATCTGCTACTGCAGATTCTTCTTTGTACAAACTTCCCCAAACGCCCTCTGTTTCCACCCCTTCCAAACATGACATGGTCACTTGCAATTTTGCTCTCACCTTTATGGGTGCGATGCAGCAAGTAGTTTTCCCAAATTTTCACAGATGTGGGAATATCACATGAGTGATATTTTCTTACATGCCAGGACAAGACAGCATTTGGGATACGGCTTTTTCTCCTGGATTAGATTGCTGCGGTAGATAGCAAGCTTGCTACTCGATGGCACCCAAATTCAGGTATTATAAAAATAGTACAGATCCAGCAGAGAGGAAACGGTCTCAGTTTCAAGGCAAACCAAAATTCATTAGTGAAAATTACTTATTCCTAAGGCAACGGAACATTTCAGTATTTACTCAACTCTTCAAGGAGTTTTGCAAGCATTCATCTGCTTTTTAGATACTCATTTTAGAAAAAGGGAAGCGGATCTTTTTATGATAGGGCGGGGAATATCCTGTCTTAATGTTGGGTTTTTTTTTGCTTTTCTGCCTGTTTGTTTTCGCACTGCTGGGAAAAGAAAAGGATTTAGCAAATTTCCTAGTTGCTGTTAGAAAACACCCAAGGGCCTGCATCTATAATAGAATAAAAACCGTGGCTTAAAGTTCCAGGACGCGGAGTGTTCAAGCTGTGTGACTGCAATCAGACTGTGTGACGACCTATAGCTGGCATGGACTATGCCTGCTAGTGATGACCTTTGTGGAGTAAAGCTGATCCAAGCTATGGCGAACTCTCTCTTGCTTTCACTTTCCTTGCTAATGTTTTCTCCCCTTCCTTCTTTCTGTTTTGTCCACTCTTTCTCCTGGGAGAGCCAGTGACAAGCACACATCCAATGGTTTGCATGCTTTTGGCTGCCAGCTCGGCGGCGGCGGCAGCTGAAATGTTTTTGCCCGGCTCTCTCCCTCCTCCCCAAACACTCAGCTTGTTGTCAAATTCCCATCCCTGTGCACAGCAATCAGAACTCGTGCTAAAGCCTTTGATCCTTGCCACCTACCTGAAACTTCCTGTTTCTCAATCTTGTTGAGTCCTGTCCTGCATCTTTCTGTTGCAGATCTCATGCTCGCTCGTGTTCTTGTTAGACAATACGCCTGCGCTGTGGTGACTGGAACTCATAGAGATGCACCTGAAGTATCTTTAGAATGATCTGTTAAATAAGTACTCAGGGGTATGGCTTCACGCTGGGTGTAAACCGATTAATGATCACGCTGGCGATCTGCCCTTGGCCGCACATTCCTGCCGTTTCCACCCACGCAACCAACGCCGTGGGGCCATGCTGTGCGTTTGCCGATGCATTAAAAAACCCACAACTGCCAATTTTTCTCTATGCTTGTTCCCTAACTTAGAGTAACAAGTGATGCTGACGCATGGCGGGGCTGCAGTATTCCTAGGTCCAACGAAAGGCAGTGGTAATTTGGAGCATGGGGCTGTGGGGAATTGTCCCTTTTGGGAGCGGAAGAGTCCTCCATTGCCCCACGCTGATGGTGAGATTTCTCCATTTTCATTTCTGATTTTGCAGCAGCTTGTCAATACTTCAGGTCTCAGCTGACATAATTGTAGACTCTTCAGAAGGTGGCTGAGGTCACTTCAAAGAAGGGCTCAATTAGAATACAGCTGGATCTGAGGCACAAAGATCCAAAACCCTGAGCTGAAAAGACCCAGTCTGACTCACGGGGCCTCTCCCTTTTCAACCTCAGTGTTCTTTGGGGGTTGTCTAGAGCTTTAGTGATACGTGTGTTCAGAACGGCCACGAACTCTGCAAGTGCCCTCTGAGCTGCTGCCCAAGCATCGCCGGAAATCGGAAATTATGCAGAATAAAAATTATGTCCTTTGACAAGTGCTTTTGGGTAGACGTGGAGCCAAGTATGCTTGCGCAAAAATTATATCCCTGCCCAATAAACCGCTATTGCAAGACCATGCATCAACTTTTCTGCTCATGGTTCCCTAAATACCAAGGTCTATTTAGTTCATTTATTATTTGGCAAGGCAGTAACTACTTTACCCATCAAGGGAGGCAGGGCGTGAATCTGGTTCCACAGCTGTTTGGCCAAGGCTTGCGAGAGCCCTGTACAGGATGCCTCAGTGGTAGAAGACGACAACAGAAAAAGCAGCTTGTTCTTTATCTGCTGGTGAGGTAAATAACCATAGTTATACCTGACTTCCTTTACATCATGTAATATCCAGTACACCTCTCTGAGCTTGGCATATGGACTAGTACACTGGCCACTTCGGTTAGCTGGAGAAGAGCAACAATCAGAGCAAAAGTCTGGGTTTGAAAATTGGAACTACAAAAGAGAGCAAAATCAAACTTACTGAATGTTCCTGAGGAAAGTAGGGTGATTTGCTGGGACTTTTCCTGGCCTTATTTCTATTTATAGATTTGTATGCATTTCTATGTCTGTCTCAGGTTTCTGATGAATCGTGGTTTCGGGATCCTCCCAGCTGGATGTGTGGCATTTGTGCTCCTTCAGGGTTTCTGAATCAATATCTTCTATTTGCTGCTGAACAATTTCATTCAGGGTACTTATGTGTTTGAAGATTTATTACAGTAATCTTCTTTAGAGGCAGCATATGCCATAGCTCATTTGACTAGGTTTTAGTCCCATGAATCTTACATCAGTATTAGCTTCAGATCACTGATCCTGTTCTGTGAAGGGAAGGGGAAAAAAAACCGCAAGCAAAACATGTTTATTGCAACACTTATATTTCCTGGTTTTGTAGTCTTTTTTTTTTTTTTTTAACCTGGAATAAACTCTTTTACCTGGATGGACTAAAATGTCATTTTGCCCTGGCTTCTCGATTCTTGTCAAGAAAAAGAGAATGAGAATAAAAAGAGCAATGCAGGATCGCTGGTCCCAGAAAGCTCTGGAGCAGCACGGTGTATTACTCAGTGTCACAGGTACATCGGCTTACAACTGAGGCAAACAGGATGTACCGTTGTGGCATCACACACAGAAAGTTAAACAGGGCTTCTACAACACGCATATATACAACATCCACAATAAAAGCACTTCTGTTATGAATATGTAGCAGCAGGTGTTAAATTTACATGAAAAGAGAGCAAATCACATCCAGAATAGCTGAAATACTATGTGTGTATCATAACTGGTTCACCAGTGCTTGACACAAGCATATTACTGAAAGGTTAAGTACTACAGTCTGTGGCTGCATAATACTTAGCGGAACACAGTATTCATCAATTCTGTAAGAACCCCTTGTTTAATTAGAAGAACTCAGTTCAGTGAACATCAAAAGAACACGTGATACTCAAGTGGGTAAATTGAGTAAGATGTGGTTTAATTTGTATGAGACTTTTGAGCCCATGACTTCCACTTATGTTCTCCAGTTCTTCTGGGCTGTGTTACCTCAAACTGCAGGGTTATTCTGGAGCCTGCTGTGAAGTCTATGGGACTGCCTCTACAGGAAGGGGAAACAAAAGTTTTTTATCTACTTTGAGACAAAAGGTGTTATGTTTATGTAAACTCTTATTCTGTATGAAAATACCATGTGGCGTATATTCAAAAGGCTTCTGGAACAAAATGAAGATGCTACAACTACACACTACTACTCACATCCATGATTTTCCATGTGTTGGCCAATCTCATGAAAATCTGTTATCAGAAGGAACATCGATCAGAAGAACGTGGACTAGTTTGTAGAAATATGTCCTTGGCTGCAGTAATTTCTGCATTCCAGATTTTTTTTGGAAAAGAAATGTAACTCTGAAGTCACTTGTCTTAAAATAATACTTTCAAATCTCTCTGCAGAGAGAAAAGCAGTAAGTCCAAGAATAGAGTAAATGTTTGCATGTTGCCTACTCTACTAAGTGTATAAATCTCTACAAGCATGTTCTTGGACATAAAGCGCTGGCCAACCCTGTGTTGCTTTGTGCTTCCTATCTGCAAACAAGCTGGCTCTAACACGTACCATTATCCAAAACAGGCCAGATGCTGAGAGTAGCCAAGTGCTCTCAATCCTCATGGACAGACGCTTTATCTTATTTCTTCCCCTCTTACGGAAAATGATCAATACATCCCTTCTGAAGACTCGATGCGTTACACAGCAGTTTTGCAGCAAAAGTAGGGGCGTACATGTAAAACACGTATGTGTAGCTATACTGATAGATAGAAAGAGCGCACGCCAGGTCGTAATTTGAAATGCGTCTGCTAATTTTTATGGACCAAAACCCTCCCGTCATTCCTTAGGTGGTGTAAGAAAAACCAAAGTGTCAATGAACAGTAACCATTTATATTCTTCCAAAAAGGGTAGTAAACAGGAAGTACCCAATGTGAGTACCAGTTACATAAAACAGGCACATATATAGTACACTCCTCAGATATAGCTGTGAATTAAGCTATTTGGCCAGAAATAAGAAAAAATCTGGAGGACTTCTTTAAACTGGGACAATCATGTAGGAAAAGGATAGGAAGAGAAAACGTGAACACCTTCTTGGGACCATTGTCCAGATACAGCTGTGAAATATCTAATGACCACTTTCTGTAATTTCTAGATTGGTGAAAATGTAAAGAAAACCCAAGCTGGTTTGTTACCAGTCTTTTTATAACTCATCTAACAAGGAAAAACTTTTCTTTGAGATTTTTCTGTTAAAAATCCAGTCAAATTATTTACCTGCAGGACAGAAGCCAAATCCTTATGGCATAATAATACTTGTTATTCATCAAAACTGCATATAAGCATGTCTTCTGAACTGTACTGACTGTATATATTCTAATTGGACAGGTATTAAATACTTTTTTTGGCTGAATTACTGTGATAGCTTTCCAGTATATTAAACTGAAATGACAGGACAATTCCAGTAACGATGAATTGAGAACTTCAGACAAAGTTCATCTTGGACCATTAAAGACATCCCAAGATACGAGTAAAAATTTCACTGGAATTCCAGTAAAACTAAGGAATAGCAACTGAAAATTCAGCCAACGTTTTTTCAGAATATGAAAGACATCAAAAAAACATGAACAAGAACTTCACTGCAATTCCAGGAAATTTATTAGGAAAATTATCAGATTAGCTGTAGTATTTAAAAGATCTGCGGTGCCAGAGCTTTTGGATGTCCACAGCTCATGATTGCTAACTATATTCAAGATATGCCTTTAGTACTGATGTTTAACTAGCTCCAAAAAAATCTTGTAAAGTAGCCGTTATTGAACAACTTCATCACCTTTTAGTAATTTGAAAAACTCTCACTATCTGCCTTTAAATGTTATTTGTTGAAAGATGTAAATCAATAAGGTAGCAACCATATTTAAACATAGCAGTCTCTCTTCCTCTTTCTGTTAAGCTAAATTTAGAACCTGTCTGGCATAAAAGCACATACAAGCAGAGATGTGGTCTGGTTGTTACATAGATACATCTGTATTTTGCTTGCAACAGCTAGTGGGTGAATTTATGGATCACAACATCATTACCTCAGAAGACAATTAATTTCAGGTATTTAAAATCATGCATAATAAACATTTTGAAATGTGGTCCAGTTACTATTTGAAGATAATTTTTGTTACAGAAATTAGCTTAACATTTTATAGACACTATAGCCAAGCTAAATACCCAGCTGGAGTCCTTTTATTATGGCATTTTGATACATATCCTTAAAAAACCCCACCCTTCCCATATGAACTACTGGAACCGTATTTACAATTGATGGGATTTTGAAAACCACAGATGTTAAAAATGTTGCTGGGTAAAAGAATTATTGATCTGTTTTCTTCTTCCTGCATCTGAAAGTGTCTTATTAAAAAGAGGCTTATTAAAGCTTCGGGGAGGGAAAGAAGGAATAAAAGAATTCTGGAAAATACATCTTCTCCAACCACCTGTTACATAAAAATAATGGGCTTTCAGAAAACAGACCTGTTTAACAGGACAGAGCATGCATGTCATATGATGTTAAAAAACCCCTCAATTTTGTATGAGTTATTTTGATGTCTGCCTTTTTTTTTTTTTTAAAGCACATCTCACAGATTACTAGAATTTTTCTGAAAGGTGTTAAAGCACTTTATAATTTTCAACTCAATTTAAGGTATCCTCAGAGTTCATATTTGTGTGAGACCATGAGTGGTAACTAGGAGAACGTACTGAACGACACATCTCTTGGGTTGTCCTCAGAGCGTACAATCCATCCTCCTGCTGCCGTGAAAGGTTAGCCAAAACTGACATTGGCTATAGTAAACTCAGCTCTCGTGGAGGTTACTTTAGAATTATCTGCTGAGAGAATATACGAAAATTATCATTTCTGACTTCGGTCTTAGTTATTCCAGACAAGGGCAAGTTTACTCTCCTTGTTTGAGTGACACAAGGGCATCCGGACCCCAAGTCACTTTTTAGAAGGGCAGGTTTCTTACTAGTGACTACAAGATCTCCTTCACCTTCCCTGTCCAAACAGGCTTTTAGCAGCAAATATGATACAATGCAAATTTCTATATACTCTATGATCCTTCTATTTACAAAGTAGTTTTACATTTTATTATACCCCATTGTACAACTTTACATAATACCATTATCATTTCAATTCATAGTTCAGCAATTCAACACATATTTAGACAACTGCCTTTCCATGTTCTGTTATACACTTAGCTTAAAAAAAAAGTAGAAAACAAGCACAGTGGTGCAATGTCCAGGCACTTCCAATGTTGCTCTGCAGAATAAGCAAGCACCCTGTTTGAAAGCATGGCAACTTTTTTGGGGAAAAAAAAAAAAGCATCTTTCCTCATCATGGATTTTTTTAAACATCCTTTGTACTGTTCCACGTATTCCTGAGAAAGCTCTGTAAAATATGACTGATATGTTTAAATTTCAGCAGTGGGTCTGAGTGAACAGTAACTTCCGTCCCCAGATGTTCCGCTGATCGCACAGAAGACATGTAGGGAGTCATGCATCCATGGCGAATGCATTGTATCTTCACGGTAGATCTAGACAAAACAAAATAATCACCAATTCAGTAAAAGTTTCCGTTCGTTATTATAGTCAAGCTGGTTAAAAAGGTATGCAAAAGAGATATCCAACCTTGTCTTCAAAGCTGTTTCGCATTGGCAGCGTAACAAAGAAATGAGAAAGAAGAGTAATTTAGCAATTTCTGTAGCATTCACATATACACTGTTCTGTGTATTACTGGATCATTTTTAGCTACAACCATCCAGTATAGGAAAGAAACAATTCTCCGTATAGCAATTTTTTATTGTATCTTAGCAGTGACAGAATTCTAACCGTTGGGGTTTTTTGTCAGCAAACGCTCTCTCCATCCGTGCCACGTGGCAAGATTTTGTACTTTATATCCTGAAGGATGGCCTTACAGTACAGGATCTAACTGGACTGGTAGAGCTGCTCTAGAGCTGACTGTGTATTCGGTTTTGTGGTTCATCAGACAACACGGTAGTTGGCCTGAATTTACATTAGTGAAACTGAGACCGCTGGCCATCACAAACAGTTTCTGGACATCCAGTTTTCTGCCGCTCTCCAAGGCCTCCTCTACGTGTTCAGCTGCAGTTTATCAATTTTTTATGTTTACATTTCCATAACTTAAGAGATCTGCAGATAGGTCACAGGCTGACGCAGCAAGTTACCCATCTGTCCTGCTATCTCAAACTAAGTGCACTGCCTGTCCTGTTTTGGGGAACTGACAATATTTAGAAAAGCGTATGTTATTTGCAATGAGAACCCTAAATTAATGTAATATACTTTTTATGTTTAACTAAGTAATTTTGCAGAAGAGGAAAACATGCTCCATTAAGTTCGTTAGATATTTAGGTCAGTTGATGGCAATACAAAGCTCAAGTCAGCAATTATCTACATAATGTTGTACAACCATAAAGAACAGTGCTCCTAAACATGATCTTTTAAGCTGCCTTATGATCTAATACAAGAAGAAAGTGAAAAGTATGTCCCTCCCAGTGAGCCCTTCACTTTGACTTTTCAGTTGCTCTCATTTTTTGCCCACTAACCACAGATGACATGACAGCGGACTTGTAAATCTATCGAGATAATAGGGAGTGCGCTTTAACAATGCTTCTTTGTTCTAAGATAAACTTAACTATTGTACTGTGATGGTGCAGAACTGAGTGATTTGGTTGTGATTTGACTATTGCAGAATTCAGAAACCACAAAAGTTCCAGCAGCTGCATGCAAATTAAATGTCTTGGAAAGGTTTACTTGCAAACAGCTTAGAGTAAGCAGGTGGCAACTCCTATGAAGAACATCTCTGAGGAAAATTCAGCAGTGGCATATACATGGTGGGTAATGTACATGAAAAAAATGAGTGTGCCGCAGGTGCAAAATCAGCAGTTTGCACACTGAGAAAATGGTGGTGGTAAGCCAAACAGTGGGAAATCTAAGAAAAGCAAGGGGAGTCCAGCAGTCACTTATTCTCAAACACATCCTCTCTTACACTCCTACAACAAAATTCAGCCCCACCATGAGGTTGTTTCCCTGAACTGATGCTGTACTCTTCCGTAATAAGACTCTGTTAGATTCCCATGAACATTATTTTACTGTAAATAAAGCTAACTTACAAGCAGCAGCCTGGTGCAGTTGTATTATCTTGCCACTTGCCCATTTTTGCATTGGTTTGAACAACCGCTGAAGTTATTGCGGAATTTGCCTATACATTTTTAGCGACTTAAAATGTTGCATTTTTAATTAATAGTCACACATGGCCTGTATGTTGAGTAAGTGGGAGATTCCGAAAATGTTCTTCTAAATTTCAAGTTCTATGAATCACAATGCAGTCTGTACTGTTCATTTTATGCGCTTGATACTATCCGTTTACAATGAGCTTTCTTCTGCCATCATGAAAGCAAAATTAAAGGGCAGAGGTATGGAGATTACTTCAGAAAGCCTGTTTTCCTCTAATTTCATAGCATGGTACTAGGTAGAAGTGCAACTCTTCTTTGAATCTCTCACCTCTCTGATGCTACTATTCAAATGTATTTTCCTAGAAAGATCCAAGAAAACATTAAAACATGGGTCGGATAAATTACCACAAATATTTTAACAGCACACAGAAATAGCATCTTGTCATTAGGCCAAAACTAAAGGAACAGAGCCTTTAATGAAAAATAAATTTTAAAAAGGAATTGAAGCAGGATATAACTGAGGAAACAGAAATTTTGCCAGAGAATTTCATCCTGGGACTCGTCACGGGATTATTATGATGTAGAAAACACGAGGCAAAACAGGATTTCTGACGACCGTGGCAGCCAGGAAACTAATGGTGTGTGTCAGCGACGAGTCCACCCTAGAGCACACTGTAAACCAACACCAGGCTGACCTTCCTTCAATAGAAACCAGTTTTAGGAATCCATCAAGTGTATTGTTTACTTTTCATGTTTGGTTACTTGTCTTTTTCTACTTAGCTAAATAACATGAAGAGTGATCAAGTTTTCGGTCAGTTTTCAGCATTAGCTAGTTTTCGAGCACAGAGAACCACCTCTGTGGGCTCCCTACATGCAGTACGTGCCTGTTCATGGATGATGTCAGAGAGCTCTTTCACCATATCCCGAAAGTTTGATTTCAGCCCCTCATGATACTCCACTTGATCCTCCTTAATGAGACGCTCGTTGAGCTCCAGAGCAATTCCACAGGCTTGTATAAACTTCCTGGGGAGGAAAGGAATGAACTTTGGGCATTACAATAACCCATTCTTCTCCCAAAGCAAATAACCAAACAGGTAGGCAAATCTCATTCCACCCCCCCGCCCCCTTTTCTCCAATGTCTGGGACAAGTCACGTTCTAGGACCACCCCTGGCACAGCGGAGCAGGGTTGCTGGAGCTCCTTCGAGCCTGGACTCTCAGGAGATGGAACACGTGCACCTGCAGCGCAACACAGTGGTCTCGCACCTTCACCCCAACCCGTAGGTTGTGCAGATCCCAGATAAGCCCAAGCAGCTGCACGCAGGGTCGCAGAGGGAGACCGTGGTCAGGCACAGAGAGGAAATCAGTCATACACGGCTTGACAGATCTGGATGTATCCGATGCAGCATGTGTGCTTGAGGAGTCAGGCTGCTAACAGCAGACACACCCTCCAGAAAGAAATTTAGATCACGGGGAGCTGTAATATTGTTTTCTTGGTTACTGTTACTTATTTTCTTTGCTTTATTTCTCGCACATATTTCTCCTTTTTTTATAGACTACAATGAAAATACAAGCACGACTGGGATTTTCTGGGATTCTTTACATGGATAGAGATGGTATTTCTCCTTCTTGCTGCACTGCGAGGCTGGAAAGGAAAACCAGCTTCCCTCTTTTGTGCATCCATGTGTGGCAAGTTTACAGAGATTGCTCCCTTATTTTTCCGTGGTTTGCTAGATTACTCACTACACTGAAGGAAAACAGGATTGGCCGAAATGCTGCCGCCTTCATACAGTGACCAACGGGCATAATGGGGGTCACCAGCAGCCAGTAATGAAGGCAGGAGCTGGTGGGCAACCGATCGCTTCCGAGAGGTCCGGAAAATAAAGTGGCAAGGGCTACTATGTGAAGCAGGAGCTGTTTGATTATATCTTGGGGGACACTTTCAAGTGGGAGGTAAAACCTACCCTAAGGGACGGAAGTTAGAAAAAGGCCTGTGCAATTCACATAGTTTCAAAAATTAGAAACAGAAACAAGAACGATGGTCCTTCCTAAGCTGGGAAGGGATTTGCTTTAAAATATATCAAGTTCATTATTATCTAGTAAAAAATCCCTTTGGAAAGACTGGGAAACCGTGCACAGTATGAAAGATCCCTGAGCACAAGACTGCCAGACCTCTGGATTTCAAGCATGCTTTTTTCACATGATAATCTCAAATACCCACACAAACCGCTGAAGCAGGTGTTCAAGCAAATCTCCCCGTGGAGATCACGGCCCTAGCTTGGGAACTCTTGACATACAGAGTTACACTGGCTTTTTTCTTATGTTTGAGCACCCACAAGCCCTTGAGACCTGGATCTTTGTAAGGCATATCTAAGCATTCAGCTTGTGCTGATTTTGGAGACAAACAAAAATATAAGCAAAGCAGGTACCATGTTCCAACCAGCTGGCTAGTTTTTATTACTTCAGAAATCCTACCTGAACATTTCTTTTAACTCATTCACCTTCTTAGTAGGATATTTGCTGGACTGGCTGTCACTTAGGAATGCTCTGGCATAGGCCAAGGGACCAGCATTAACCTAGAACCAAAGAAATAAAAAATCATTTATGTCAGAACTTCTGTTGAGTTGCTAAAGGCAGTTGTGAAGGGAATAACAAATTTTTTTTAAAAAAACAAACCAACATTAGCATATTATTTAAATGCCACCAGTTCTGCATTCTTAATGTCACTGGAGGCATCTGAAGTTTCAAAAGTTGAGAATTAGTTCTTCTATCTAGGTTTTTTAAGACCAAAAGATAAATGGAATAGATAAACGGAACAGATAAATGCAATCTGCTTCCTCATACTTTCCTCTTATTTCCATTTGGAATAGCAATACGGTCTGAGTCTTAAGGTCATTCATCCAGCTTGAGAAGCCAGACTCACAACACTATTTGTGCCTGACACTTATATTACAATATTCAGGAGTTAAGTATATGTCAGCATTTACCCTTGGCCAACTAACGTGAAGTTACACTTGGACTCGGCACTGTAAACACCACTGGACAAAATGCTTATTACCAGGAACGCCCTGCTAAGGTACCGCTGAATGCAGCAGGGCAAGCTGCACTGGCAGGTTGATGGCTGCAGTGCGGCAAACGAGATAGTTAATGACTTCTGGAAAGAAAATGTGTTGTGTCGTGAAAGGATGACTTCCTCTGAGATGTGTATATAAATGTAATTTTGGACAGACATCAAGCCTTACCTGTACAGAAACACAGCCTTGCAATTTGAGTTGTAGCTGGATCATGTCAACATCACCAGCAGAGCAGAGTTTCTGCAGCTCCGCTGTCTTGTCTTTTATTTCATCAGTAGCGACATCAATTGGTTTTAAATTAACCTGATGTTCATAATTGACTGGAATTCTCTTCTTTACATATGGAAAGGAGTTCAAAGCTAGCAGAAACAGCAAATGAAGTTTGTAGACTGAAAAGTCATGCAGCAAACAGGAGTACCCGTCGTAGAACATATACAAGCAGATCCTTGCCCTCAGGGTTTTACTCGGTGTGCGTGAACAAGGTTACAATTTACCAGCATGAGTTATTAATTAGTAAATATTTGCACATAGAAATATAAGGTAAATTCCCCCTCCCACCCCGAATATTGTATCACAATTCTGATGAAGTAACTGAAAGCATTTCTGACTCTTTTGGGATATTTTCATGAGCTAAAATAGTCTAAAAATAGTTGCTGACACATACTGTTCCACGTTCAGATGCTTGTACTTACTGGTTAGAATGGTCCTTTTTTTACACTGTTCTTCCACACTGCCATGCTTTTTTCCAGATAAAGTGTAAGGAGTTTCAAATACAAATCTATTGATGTTATGATTTCTTTCAAATTCAGTCTTTCTTTCAGAGATTTCTTTGTCTTCAAAATAGGGCTTCACATAAGTCACTTGAATATGGGCATACTTAGGATCAAGGTCCTTAATGTTGACCTGTGAAAAAAGAAGGTTACTCACTGGAAGAACACAGGTTAATAACTGAACTTATAATTGGCTAACTTGTCTACTGGGATCTGATTTAAACAGCTTCCCTTCTGACCCAGCCCCACTGCGTGCAGGTGACTGACACACCAAACTCTCCCTTCAACCTCAGCTGTGATGTCTAGACCATCTGCTAGCAAACACACAAGACAAGGAGGTGTGCCATAAGAAATACCTCAGCTGGTGCCAAACAAGCTGCATCTGGGACAAGTAGCCGTATCACCTTAGACTTCAATGAGCATACATCTGAGCTGCTTAGTCCCTCTAATATGACCATATTGCTTCCAGGACATGAGCTAGTGCTCATACAGTACAGTCCTATGGCAGGCAAAGCTGCAGGCTTGCCCGAAGCAAGCTTTGGGATCACCAGCATCATTGTCTTTGGTAACCCAGACTTATCTCTGGTTGCAACCCGAGGGTGTGAACAGCCCTTGCAGGGGTGTTCCATAGGAAAAGGAAGGAGCTGCAAGGTCACATAAGATTTTCTTTTAGACTCGAACTGTCAAAGCAACAAGAGATAACTCCGCTTCCAATCACCTGGCTCCTAACAACTCCCAGCCACAGGGCTCAGCGACATGTGGATTGCGATTTCCCATTCATAATTCCTAACTCATTTATTTCCACCTGCGAGCCAGATCGGCACCAAAACTTGTCAAGCTGTGCAACATGACCACACAGGAGCATGAGGATGTGAGGGGCAATTGGAAGCAAGGCACTTCTATCAGGGTGGAAGCTCCTCCCTTCCTACTGCCTGTTGTCTCCCAGCTTCAGCTCCACAGAGCAAAGCTCATCCTTCTATGCTCCATTTGCACAGTGCTTAGAGCAGCGCAGTCCCAAGCCCTGACCAGTATTAGAACAAATCGACATTTTTGTCACGCTCATCAGTGCACTCTCCAGTACGTGGCCCTGATATTCACTGTTAATAGCATTTCATTAGCTTGTTCACACAGTTTAACTCTACCTTGTTAGAATCCTGAATAATCTTTACGGTTTCTGACCCAAATTTTTCTCCATAAAGTTTAAGGAGTCTGAAGGAGATCTCGGAGAGGCCTGTCAGCTTGGGTTCCTTATAGATGTATTCCTTCCCATCTTCTTCTTCAAAGAAAGTCTAGCATTAATCACAAAAAAGTAGTGAGGAATAGCTGGGTTTCTTCACTTGGAGAACTTTATTTTAGATTTGCTACCATGAAAGCAAGCTTCTACTAGCATTTCAAAAAGTCGAGGAGGTTTAGAGGGCTGTAACTTGCATAAAGTCTCACTGAACTTGGCCTGTTTAATAGGTTCCTTCAAAAATAGTGTAAAAACCCCATAAAATTCCTCAACCAACACAAACATGTCATTGCTGAACACAAAGGCTTGAGTATGACCAGTGAGAAACTTAAACAATGTGGAAGGTGGGTTTGGCCAGCAGTTGACTTTTTGGAAGGTTGGGAAGAGACAACCAGGAGAAAAAACCAAGGCACGGAGAAGGAACAGAAAGACAAGTAAGTCGAGGAAGCCCTGTTAGTACAGCCACATGAACAGTCTGAAGGGAAGGATTTTGTGTAGGCTGAAAGGAACTTCAAGCAATAAAGAAAGAAATGGGTTTCCTCTGCTTTGATTCCGCCTGTATTCAGAGAAGTGGAACTTGGTGTGTTTGCTGTAAACAGACACAAACCTGCATCACAGGTTGTGCCCGCATCATCAGTCCTTCCTGTAATGGAAACACCATGAAAGCTTCATGCTTTGGTGAGCTGTTCCAGCCAGAAGTTGTGAGGGAGTGTTACAACTATCTGTGTAGCTGGCGTATAAACCTGGCAAAGCTTTAAAGTGGAAAACTGGATCAAGTATCTGTTGTCAGGATGATACGTTACATAGCTCAATTTTAGGGCCTGATCCAGTTATTTCTACAGCTTCTGGAAAACGAGGCTAGCAGATGTTTCCATTTATCTGTTGCTATCCTTATTTGCTTTTGACACGTCCAGAGTGAAAGATAAGATGAGGACAAAAATAAAATGTATGTTTGCTGCAGCAAAAGTCAATGTTCTGATACGTTATGCATGTAATGACCGTGGTGTTCACAGGTACAAACCCAAGAAGGTTTCAGGGGTATTCATCATCTCCTCTAAAAGAAGGAACCAGGCAAAGCAGGGCTAATAGAATTTACACAGCATTTTCTAAAGAGGGGTCCTGCAGAAGCAGATAGTTCAGACACAAGGGAGATGAGGGGTAACACACTTTATTAGATTAACTGCTATAGCTGGAGAAAAAAAAATAAACCCACAACTTCTTTCAGGCTCAGAAGAATTCATCAGGTACCATAAAGATCATGCTCCTTCTTGGGACTCTGAGCCCCAGATCTTGCCCATTTTTCCAGCCACCTCAGGTAACAAAAAATACTATCTATCTATACAAGGAAGTCACCAACAGTGATACATATTTTACCTCCAGCTTCTCCCATAACCTTTCACTCTACTAATATCTAGAAGGTAGCAGCAATTGCCTGTAGAAGAAAATGTCTGTTACTACTACTGCTTATATACTATGGTTATATACTGTTACTGGTTATATACCATAAACGCTAAAATGTGTTTGTGTAACTTATAGTAACTACAATTACAAAAAAATCCCCCAGTGTTTTCTGAACCCACTAAGCCCCTTCCTAAGTGCTGAGTTGTTTTATAAAAAGGCCACGAGCAGAATCATAAACTTTATAATAAATCAAGTGTTCTTGGAGACACAAACCCTCATCTCAAGGGTGCAATACTGAAATGCTCATGTAGACATGCCAGTGGCTGCACCAGAGGAGCTAGCAGGCTTTTTAGCTTCAGGTCTGACAGAGCAGCAGCTTTAGGGGCCAGGATGCCTGGTGAGGAGAGCTGGTGAGCTGGCATATATACTTACTTGTCCATAAAAGGCCACTCTGAAAAAGGTTCCAAGAAGCCTCTTCCTTGTGTGCATTACCTCCAATATCTTAGCATATGCTCCATGAAGTGTTCTGTACAGCTGAGTAAGTTTCTGGAAATCAAATCTTGGCATCGTTAAAGCAGAATTTTGCAAGCAGGAAATTCTAGCTACACTGGAATACTGAGGTATCTGAGCAGAATCCTTTGGAGAACTCAACCTTGAATTTCTAAAGAGGTTGAACTCATTCTGTTTTCTTTGAAAAACCTCAGTCTTAACAATGTTTAGCTTCAGGTCTGAAAGGTAGCACAGACTACATCACTACCTGGAGAGAGAAGGCTGAGCCTACTGTCTCAACATGACTGAGCCTTTATGGGTAGAGCAGCTTGCAGTATTTTACCCAGAAATTTTTCTGTGATTAAAACCAGCTTTATGATGAAGAAATTGATGAAGGCTTCCCCTCACTTCAGTTATAATAGTTGGATGCTGTCCTGATGCGGAGGGGTCATGGGAGAGGGAGGGAAAGAGAATCGCTATTCAGCAGTCAAGCAACAGGCACGTGTCACAGCAGGTGTTGGGAAGGAGCAAGGCGGAGGGCTGCTAACAGCTTCCTTCCTTCCTCTCCACTTGCCACTGAACTACTCGCAGATCTACTCCTTTCTTTGAACAGTTCTCACTCTGTTTTTAACCCTTAAAATGCTCAAGTCCCAAAAAGAATCTGTCTTTGATGAGCATATGGGATGATGACAGCTTTATTTTAGGGGAAGGAAGGTGGGAATTATTTACTAAACATGAGTCTTCTGTGTCTTTCGCTTTAATAATTACCCTTCACACCATTGCTTTCACTAATTTGTTTAATGACCGGCAATGAAGGACAGTGTGGGTTTTACTGACACCAATTCATTAACTCATAATTTCAAAAATAAAAAAAGCCTTCTGTTCTTTTCTTAGTGATCTAGAAGATTACCTGATACCTGGAAACTAGTTCAAAATACCTACCTCAAATTCACGCCGCTTTTCATAAATAGGAATGATCAGCTTGGAAACTTCAGAAATTGTTTCATAGCGCTCTGCTTTCCACAGGCCATCCACACATTGCTCCAACAGCTCCACCAGGACTTCCTATGAGAGCAACCAAATGGGTGTTGTTAATATCAGTGGAAGTTAGAAGAGGAATTAGTTTTAACTTCAGATACTTTAACAGGTCCCAGTATAAGTAGTCATAAGTTGCCTAAGTTTAAACTCTGTGTGTTCCTGGCCTTTATAAAGGTATTCTAAATTGGAGGGGGATAAAAAAAAAGAAAAAAGGACAAGTTATTTTTTAAAAGTTCATTCATTCTTAATAAATCATCAACATAAAGCCATCAAGTATGTCTCGGTTATTTAGCGACCTCCCCAGGAGAATGCAGAAGCTCTGGCAGGGTATGGAGATGACAGCTCTGGAAGTCAGAGGTACACGTCTAAGAGAATTGTCCAAGGAACGTGTGTGCAATAGCAGTGGGATGTGACACTAAGGGTCTTCAAGACTGGTGTTGATGAATGGGCAGTTGGGCAGCTGGGCTGCAGGGCCACCTTGCTCAGCCACGTGGCCTACCCAGCACCCTTGTACAGGGATGGAGCAGAAGTAACTGTGAATCTTCATGTCTCACAGGAAGACCTACCCACTTTGCCAGGGCCCTGCTAGGTTTGGGATTGTTGTGCTAATGCGATGTCCTGCACAGTCCTAACTCAAGGGGAATCTAAGCTGACCTCTCACTTGGCAAAGCTTGACTTGCATTCAGTTCCTCCTTGGCAATTCCATGCTGCGGAGCCCTGTGCTGGCAGAACTAGCATTTGCATAACATGGCAGGCAAAGGTTGTGCTGCAGCTTTTTCAGTCTCAGTGCCAGAAAAGCCTTTCAAAGGAACAGAGAACTTACACCAGCTTTACCTGTTTGAATCGTACACAGAAAATCCTTCAATGCAGATTTATCTTGGGAAATAAACAGTCTTCCTTACAGATGCCAGTAGAGCCCACGTGAGCAAAGTCTAAACCTAAATCCTAATCGGCTATCGAATATCCTGTAGCCTATACTACAGGACCTCACCTCGCTGTAATGTACATCCATCATCCCACCATCTTCTTTCATTGCACCTTCTTCATCAATGTTGGGAGTGATTTTCCTGAAGGCAGTGCATCCACTGGGGAAGAGTTCTGTGGCAGACAAAAGCAAACGGATTAGTGGAATAATGTATCTCAAATGCAACATGCTTTAATGGCCAGGAAAGCACTCTAGCTGATCGTGAAGTCCTACAAGTAGCAGAGGACCTGACTCCTATTTTTGCTATATCAGACTGACCACATCAGAACCTCCCCAGCCATTTGCAACAGGAGTCAATCCTAGTACATAACAAACACCAAGCATAACAGATTTCCCAGTGTGCTCTCTTGTCCTGGTCTGAGCTAGAACAGAACTCATTCTGTTCAGTGATTTTACTTTTCAGCTCAGGCTCTTCTAAGTGACAGCACTTTCTGAAGTTAACGGCATATTTTTGCATATTTTTGCAGACAGCGTCTGCTTCGAGAAGTGATAATGCTTGACGTTTACAGTCACTACCGGGGACCGGGATGCAGAAAGGCTCTTGCTTATAGTTGCTGCTATGGAGCCCAAGGTCACTGCTAAATCTTGTGTCCCACATTGGGGTGCAGTAATTAAGAGGTCACACCTGCGGGGAGGAGCGGACAGGACAGATGATCCTAAACTGACCAGGAAGGTGTTCCATTCCATAGATGTCATATTCAGTATAAAGCTGAGGGATCACAAGGGTCAAGTTCTCTTCTTCAATGGCCGGTGTCTGAGGAGAACTCTGTCCATTCTGCCCTCCACCCCAATCTATGCATTCCTGAATCCAGTTCCAGAATCCAGCTCCTGAATCCTGTTCCCATCTGCCACAGAGTCCAGTCTGGGACTTGTCCGGTGTCCGCCCACAGCATCAGTGGTGACAGTGACTAATTGCCATCCGGGGGTTGGGTTCGGTATTGGTTTTGTATGTATTTGTATGTATTTAATTTTATTATTATCTTTTTCATTAAAGCAGTTCTAGTTTTCTTTTCCAATCCATAAGTCTCTCTCCCTTGTTCCCTTTCTCTTCCCATTCGGGAGGGGAGAGGGGTTATTAGAGAGCATCTGTCATTAGTCGAGTGACTGGCCCAGCCCTACCCCTTAACAGATCTGGATGCAGTCTTCGACCAACCTAAATGGCTGCAAACAACTGAAAGTCAGGAGAGAAGGACAAGGGTGTATCTTTGCATAGAAGATGCAGGAAGAAAGTTATTGCTGGATGCTGGAGAGCTGGGTAGTAAGTGAACATGATCGTACACTCCTAGCAGAAGGCACAGTTATGTACTCCAAAACACTGAGTAGTTCAGCCTTTACTGAACCCGTTCCCGCCTACGTATATGAAGAGTACCAGTGACAGAGATAACTCAGTGTATTCACTTGATACTCCTTTGGATTTGTTCCTCTTTTTGTTTAATAAGTTCTCCTTTACCACCACTTGTGGTAAGCAGCCTCCAGGGTACAAATAAAGAATTGCCAGCTTTCAATACTCTCACCTCTACAGGCATGTGAACTGTGTATTCGCATCAGAAAAACAAGTCCTGATTCTTCCCACCGCCAACACAAAGTACAGCATTTGGAGGGATTCCAAGCCCCCTGAGCAAGGCACTGAAGACCTTTCCAGCCAAGGCAGTGCATGTAATCAACTTTTACGCAGCCTTAACTTTCTGATGTTAAGTGTCCATTTCAACAATTACTCTCTTATATGGAAATGAAATGAGGTCAACATGTCAACTGTGGAACACATATTTTAAAAAAAGCCTGCAAAATGGCGTTACTTGAGAACACACATCTGTCCTTCCTTCCTGTTTTGCATTAAACCACAACACTCTCTTTTTTGCTGATTGTTCTTTAGGTATTTGTATAGTTAGGCTATAGTCTCATTTTTTGACTGAATTTTGACTTCATTATTGTATAGTTTTCTGTATTGCCTGTAGTGATACTTCTGATTAACAAATTGACAGTCAGTTTTTAACATGGGCTTCCCCCATAAACACATTTCTTAATGAAAAATACAACTGAACATTTAACCCAAGACATGATGTGTCAGTTCTTATTTCACTCTGCAACGTGCTGACATCACTGTCTAAGACCTGGCCAGCCTAATAAATGCCTGTGTATGAACAATTGGATTCCTTTCTTGAAAAATACTCGTTGTCTTCTAGCTTTATCCACTGCATTATTTTTTTTCCTTTTTAGCTTGTTTCTAAAATAATCCTTTAGCAAACTGAGAGAAACTTGACTTTAAAAAGATTCTGATCCCCGCAAAAGCCATCACTGCATTGTCTTCCTTGTGCCTCCCAAACAGCACACACTTACTTTTCCTGTGTAGAAACTCTGCAACGAGGGCTGCTACATGAACATAACACATGGCTGCCTGCAAAGTGCAAAGGGAAAATTAAAATGCCATCTGTACATCTGCCTTGTTGTTCATCATGTTTTTAACTATACGAAATACCTCTGAAAAGTCTCCATTTTTCACATGTATCTTGGCCATACTATCCAGCCACGTCTTCCGGAGCTCTGGGGTACTTGCGTAAGATTTGGCTAAACTGTACTGTAGATCTATCAACATTTCTGGATCTTTTTCATGTTCTTTCATTTGAGCGGTAGCCATAAGCACTGTACGGATCCTCTTTGTCAAATCTTTTACTTCAGAAGGAAAAGCAGTTGCCTGACACAAAATAAATCTAATTAGAGGCAAATACAGAAATAAAAATTTTGCCAAAGAAAGACTGTCACTACCCTTTCAGCCAACACTCGACTTACTGCCAATCTGAAAATGCTGAGAGTGCAGGAGATAAGACAAACTAGCTTTTTCTTATTGAACTCACACTTTTACAGTGTACAGTATTTCCTGTGCAATTAGAGGCATTTCAATCTGGGCGTGCACAGGGCCAGTCTCTCCGGGTCATGCCCAGGATGCCAGGTTGGCTGTTCCCGTGCCACAGTGAGACAGGTACTTTGGCATCCTGAGGAGCTGCTGTGAGGGCGAGACAGAAGTGCTGTGTGCATGCAAATGTCCCAGGGTGGGAGCATAAACCGACACTGGATTAATTCCTGCTAATTACTACCTTCAGGTAACAGAGGTACCAGACCCTTGCCATTCCTCTCAAAGCTGGAAGTTCTTGGAAAGCTCTTTGGACAAGCAGCACACTTTGCAAAGTGTAACCTGAATTGCAGAGCTCACTCCTCTTGGCATGAATCCTCATGGATGGAGCATGACCTGCCTGTGCAGCTGGTCCTGTTGCTGTTGGCGTAATACTTGTTTACTGAGCAAACACAGCCCATTATGAGCTGAGAAATCATAGTTAGAATCATTAGCCTTATCCTTAACCATGATTTCCTTGAGTGTGTCCCCCAGTCTTGAAGTAGTGGCTGATAGCATACAATGTGATTTAATGTCTCCAACTTACCTTCATAGGCCTGTCACTGTTTGCAAAGTTGTTAATGATGAGCAAGGAGTCCTGAAATCTTGTCCCACCACTGAGTGCCACATCTGCTATCAGTTGGCTCACTGCGATTATTATCTGTTGGGACAGGGTAGGGGCTTTATTTAAACGAGCCCTAACAGTTGTCACAGTTACATAAAATGCTCAAAGGAGAACATCACAACTTTCTCACAATGTAAGCAGTGTTGTTGTGGCTTTGCTGTCACATCTCCCAAGGACAAATATTCCCCAGAAGACCAAACTTCTGCTGCGCAGAATTAACAATATAACAATTGTAACACAAATCCCTGTTTGTACTTTAGTTACCTTCTTCCATGATTCATTACAACCCAGACGTTATTCATCTGCCACCCAAGGTATCTAAATTTGCTTCAAAAAAACAAATGCTGCAAAATCAGCTCCAGGAAAATCGCTTCTCCTGCCTCAAAAGCAGCTCTTTTTGCTGTCCTTCCACCCCATCTTGGGCAGCTCCTGGGGCAGAGATGTGTCTTGTGTCCCTGATTCCAAAAACTCAACAGCTTGGAGTACCTGATGGCAGTGTACTTAACCCAAAGGGCCCTGGGCCAATCACTGGAAACAGGAATTAGGCAAAGCCTGAAAATCAAGAGGATTTTTGTCCATATAACAACGGCAAGATCCTCTGCAGTTATGAGGTAACATAGTTACATTGATATGTCTGTTCATTAAATGGGAGGTGTCCTGCCCTCTAGCTTTTCCCCAGTCACTGACCTGAAGATGCGTTCTCAGAAACGTTCTCCGTTTGGTGAACTCAAAGTTATTTCTCATCAAGAGATACAGAAGAGCTGAGGCTTCATTCCTTGTGGAGGACACCTTGGAAGTGCAACATTTCAGGATCTCGTAGCAGAGGGCAGCGCACATGTTCACCCTTCCCTTGAAAAATGCTGAGGGAAACTTCACAAGAGGCATGCAAATATTAGAAAATACACCAGTAAATTACACCCGCAGGGCTCACATGGGCAGGGGCATCGGGGAACACCCTGGGCTCCAGCCTCAGTAAAACTTCTGCCAGTGTTCTGAGCCTGGAAGTATTTGTGGGAATGAATTCAGGGCCTATTTTTAACCACGTTTCCTACAGCAATGTGAACTTTGCTGTCATATGGGCTTGTGTATGTTCGTCTATCCCCTCCCCCAACAGCTTTTGGGTTCTTTGGCAAATTCTCATGAGATTGGACAGACAGATGTTTTATGTTCTTAGAAAAGCCATAAACACCAGCAGCAGGGCAGAGAGGAGAGGTCCTGTGGACACTCCCATCAAAAGATGCCATCTGGCACATCAGAAAATCTGCCAAGCCCAGCCAGAAGTCTGACTCACAATGCTCGCACAGCTACTTCTACATGTCCCTCCAGAAAAAGCAAATTCGTGTTCACTGCCTCTGGCCAAAAATATTTTCAGAAAAAAAGGGAGAAAGAAAAGAAGCAAATTTACATCATAGTAACAGAGGGCCAAAAGGATCATGTATGCACTCGGGACGGGAGCTATGAAGTAATTGTTGCAACCCTTCTCCCATAGCGCGATGGGTCACGCTCAGAACTGAGCTTAGCCCAGACCTGTCCACAGGGATGTGCGATTGGGCATGCGCAGGTGGCACACGGGCACCCAAGAAGATACGGCTGTCACTTGCTCTCAGCAGGGACCACTGCTTGCCTGCAGAAATTTTTCAGACACTTCCAACCCAATGGTAGGAGAAAAAGTTTGCCTGGGAATCTTGCTGCAGAAGCAGCCCAGGATTCCTCCCTGTATACTCCCCTCCACACTGCACCAGCCCTGTTCATATGGAAACCCCGTCTCCCTACATAGCTCTTTCTGGAGACCTAGCACAAGCAGAGGCAATCACTCCTGGTGCCAGGTCCAGGGCAGCAGACCCAAGGCTGTAGGTCTGCTGGAGATCTGGCCACATGCTGCCTGCGGCTCTCCAGCTGTCGGGAGAACACAAGCTGGGCAGAGCTGCGAAACAGCACGTGTGGTGATGAATCTGCGTGTGCTGGAGGAGCGCAGTTCTGAACCAGCCCTAATATGAAGGACCAAACCAGGAGCCAACACAGCGAGCAGCTCCCAGAGACCTCGGCACAAAAGGGACGCGAGGTGGGACATGCCAAGTGCCCTTCACAACTGCATGGGAGGCTGTAATGATGCTGCATCCTGAGCGCTCTAACAGGGAGGGAAAGCACAGCTGGATGTGGTCGGGGGCATTGCTAACAGACAGGGAGAAGCCTCCCAACTTGGCTGTTGCAGGAAAGGAACAAGGCTCTGCTGCGCTAGTGCTTCAGAGCCTGGGATTTGTGATGCCTCTAACGTGCCCTGCTAGCGTCAATGCAGGGAGGGACAGGCAGGCACGGAGTGGGCAGCTACGTGGCATGTCCATCACTCTTCCATCCATGTGTCTGAGCTGCTCTTTAATGCAGGGCAAATTATCTCAGCCCCCTCCTCTGTGCATGTTTTCTTCCATAATCTTTAATTTCAAGATCATTCCCAAGCACGTACATACGTATTTATCTGTAAGTGATGCTCTGAAACAAAGGATTTAGTTATTAAGAAAACCTAGAGTATAAAACAAGAGCAATCTAGCTTTTGTGGCTTCTTCCCAGCTGGTAAAACAGAGACAGCTATCTTCCCAAATTCCCAGCCCACACACATGCAAGCAGCATCCTTTCTAAAATCAAAACCAAAACCAAACATGCAGACAATTATAGAACTTGTTTGTTCTTTGCTTTCTTGCGACATTTTGGTTTTGTTTTTTTTTTTTTAGTCTTTGGTCGATCAAGTAACCAGATTTAATGCAGAAAGGAAACTATTTTCAAGACAGATTTTGGGATGCAGAACAAATCTCAGCAGTTTTTTCCCCTCCAGCAACCATTTGCTGTGACCCTAGATAAGAGGCGGATTCCTTCCATTGTAATTATTAGCTACAGAAGGCCATAAAAATGACCAATCATCCATTCTAGCTGCATCAAAGGTATAACTCACTTTTTGTTTTCTTGAAGTTAACACTAATTTATAGCCAACAGTGATACGCAACCCAAAACAAAGCAATGGAGCTTTCACATTTCAAAATAAACTTGCAGGAAAACACGCCATCCTTGCACTTGTCATGAAATGCAGTGACAGCCCCACCCCACCCCCCGGCTATTTTATTGTCACTTTGGGTCTTAGAAAGGCCCTTCAGAGAACTTAAAAGGAAGTTTGGGACTCATGTGGTTATGGAATTTGCAAAGAAAACACTTCCTTATAGATACCATCTGCTGGGCTCATATCTTGCTTTTACAGAAGCAACGCTGTGTCCTGTAATAGGGGAAATATGACAAATTAACTGAAACCAATCTTTCGTATCTTTGAAGACCCACAGTGTCAAATTCAGCATGGATTCAGGCTGGCATAAATCCAATAAAACAACTCCACCGCCCGTCCTTGCAGCAGCTGAGAATGCAGCCTGTGCTGCTGTAACTGGCATTTGGGAAAGTGAGCGCAGAACCCCTGAGGGGCTCCAGGTTTTGAAGGCTGATGGTAAGATCAAATTGAGCAGGTGTGCAGGTTTGGCTTCGCGTTCAAAAACCACAGAAAATTTGCCAGGGAGGCAAGGAAGGTCTCCTGTTTGCTGTAGGCACAAAACAAATATTTCTGGCTAAACAAACTTTCAGCAAGTAGGGGAAAGAGACACGCAGGGAGAGCGTGTCAGAGTGGGGTGTGTGCAGACCTGCAGCAGGACGGATCTCAAGGCTAAGCAGATCACAGGCAAGCAGAAAACGCAAAAGAAAGGCAGAGCAATACACATGTACTGGACCCTCTAGAAAAAGGCATGATTCCTGCCAGTGCCAGTTGCCAATCTAGCAGGCTTTAGGAAGCCCCGTGGAGAAACATCTCGCAGGAGAGCGTGCTGTCTGGAGCCAGACAGGTAGCTAGCAAGACTTCTGCATCTTCTGCTTCTCAGGTGTTTGCTTAGGACAGAGCAAAATTCAGCCCTAGACATACTCATACTCAGCCTTAGCTTCACTGTTCGGTTATAGTAAAATGTACATAGCACAGACTTTTTCACATTTGAAAAACAGTTTAGCAGCCTCTTTCTTTAATCAAACTTTGCTTGGCAACTAGTGCAAGACGTCCTTTGGAAGCAACACTTTGCTGCTTATCATTCACATACTGTGCTCTGCCTGGCTGCAATCTCACGTCACATGGATTTACCTCATTAACGAAGTGTTGCATTCAAGTGATTTGAGAGGTTTTAATTAATTTTGAATTTATGATAACCATGCAGCTTGGAAGGAATGGAGTTTGCACGTACATCTGGTCTCAAAAATGTACTTATGAGAAGCGGCAGGTTTTGACAAGCGTGAAGGAAAATGTCAGCAATAGCACCAGTCATTGCTCTTCTGTGGTTAGCTGTGGCTTTGACGGTACTGGAGCTCAGGGGATTAAACAGCCTCGCTGCATACCAGGGCTCAGAAAAGAGTAGAAAGAGGTTCACGAGTACTACCCTCTTTCAAAGGCAGTGAGAGAAGAGCAGCTTGTCAGTACACGCGTTACTGAAGCAATAGAATTACCAGCAATATTGACAGTTTGGGGCAAAGATTCAAGAAGCACCAGCTTTTGGTCTAACAGATACTAATCTTAGCAGCAGTTTTGTGACTGAGGCAAGCGAGGGCGTTTCTCACAATTTCTCCTTTTGTTTCCTGATATTCAACAAATAATTGCTGAAATAGATAACTTCACTTGGGCTGGTTCTTAAATCTGTGAAGAAGTTGTTTTCTAAAACACAGGTCCAAACAGCACAAAATATCAGGTTAACAGGAGTTTAAGCATATTGGTCTCTTCTGTCATATCTATATGAATTCTCCTGCACTGTTGGAGTCATGCAATACATACCTTGCTAATAAAAGCTCTCAGAGAGGCAAACACGTGCTTAAGAGCTGCTTCTGACTGCCCGTTTTTGAGAAAAGCCAGATGAATATCAAAAACCTTCTTCATAAGTGGATTGTGGCCATCGTTGCTTAAAAGCTGGGTCTGGAAAGCAAGGAGAGAATTTATTTTGCAGAAATCAATTCTTAAGCCAGATAAAGAACAGGGCCTTCGGTAAAAATATAACACATAAATGTGACAACCAGTACAAATCTACACTAGCTGGTCAGAGACTATCTCTATAGCAGAGAAACCAAAAATATTTTATTACTTCTGCATCATTAATTCCAAAATCTAACTCAATAATCTGTAGGCTGTCTGGAGTTATTTTAAATAAAGCAGGCTATAATCAGTGTAACCATCACACTGTTTTTTCCATTTCTTTTTATTTGTCTCGATGAGTGTTTCATGTGCAGCCCAAAAGAGAGAGAGAAAGAAATTACTATCCTATCTTTTCACTGGACAGATTTGTAGCTGTAGCAAGTCAGTGCAATTCCCTTGTCTCCTGCAAAGTGTTAACAGCTTGCACCTTCTGGAGATACAGTAACATGGAATTACTTGGAGAGAATTAATAGTGTGGTGTCAGTTATCTTGCCTGTGCCTGCTGTCACCCCTGCAGCTCCTGTGTGGGAAGCCTAGCGCATCGTGGCCACCCAGCATGGGTGTGGATGTCCTGTATTGTTAGGAGATCAATAGTCCCTATGTCATTGCCAGCCCAAGTGATCCTTGGGCAGGCTGAGATTTGTCTTTTGACATCCTATACACACCCTGTAGCAGGGTAGGTTTAGGATTCATAATTTTTAACTGAACTCATTTACTCTGGCAGTCAGACCAGCACCAGCACTTTTACTGCAGTATAGAGCACACTTCTGTGTGGTAATGCTGTATGACCATAAAAGTGAAGGGGAAGCCCATTCAAGAGGAAGGGAATCCAGTCTATCCTGTGGTTTGAAAATCACATTGTTTTGTGGTTCAGCCCTATTCAGAAAGAGGCAACTGGGAAAGTCAAGCAAGTTTTAATTCTTGCATCTAAATCCTTCTGCTGTTGGAAACTTGTAAAGAGTAATTTTTAATGTATGCACCAGGATGGCTTTTTTTGCTCTGTAACAGAAGCAGAGGATATGATGACCTTTTTCTTCTTGTTGTTCATTCCATCTAACGAGGAAGTCTTCACTGTGCTTACTCTGAAATCCAGAGTTGTTCTTGTGACATTATGCAAGAAACATGGCTATGAGCAGGATTCATCCAACCACACTTCGAGGAAGAGCTTTTTTGAAACAGTATTTCAGTATTTTGCTGCCAGCCTGGGGTTCTCCTCACCACAGAGGCTTTGATTCTTGCAGATGGCAATGACTACCGGGAGTGTGAATCGCTATATGGAGGAGAAGACTTCTACCAGTGGTACTGCTTCTATCTGAACTGGCAGCACAGCTGGAATGCCTCAGTCCCAGAGACATTAATGTACAGTGAATCAAACAAATGTGGTCATCATATCTAGACAATTTATGGTAGAAAACAATGACTGTTCTAAGAACACTAGACCTTCATTTCCCTTTCCTCTAGTCCCTCCTTTCTATATGACATACATTTCCTCTTATTCTATTTTTGTAATGCTTATACTCATGGCATAACATCCATGTAATTTTCTCTGGTCTTGCAGTTTTGAAGAAATTGCAAGATTGCCTAAGTGCATAGTTATTCTGAGACCCCGTGAAATGCTCAGCATTTTGGACAATAAACAAGCTGCAAACAATTTGCTTTTGTAAAGCCTTCCATAATCTGCCACTCTAGGAGAATGAATCACAAAAATCAACATGCCTACAGAAATACAGCACACTTTTCTCAATACTTCTGATTTCAATGCTCACCTTGAAACTCTGAGTGAAAAAAGAGATGGTGTCCAGGACTGTCAGACACACTTCAGTGGCAATATTGCCCTCCAGTAACGCCTGGTGCACAATATCTGCTTCTGAGGTGCCTGCATCTGCAGACAGAAAGCAAATAGGAAGAAACAGTGTTCAACACTCCAGCTCCCACAAGATCTCCATGCTGATATAGATAAGAATCTCCCCTTGCACTTCACTGAGTTTGGGAAACGAGGTGAGAACAGCAAGATCCTGAATTTGCCAGCTCTGTTCAGAGAAGCGGTCTCAGCCTAATGCCAACTGAGAAAACCAGTGTCAGTATTTCCACTTAATCTCACGGTCTTTAAAGTCACACAGAGAACGAGATACCCAGGTTGCATCCACAGAGGGGAACAGCAAGACATTCAATAGGGCAAAACTCAACCATGAGAAAGAAGCTTAGAGCAGATCCTGGCCCAAGTTTCTGCACAGGGCAGCTTGCCTGCCTGCCCTGCTCACCACCCAGACGGAGGCATCGCCTGCACACACACTCAGCCAAGGACCTGAGCCAAGACAGACAAGAGGAAAGAGCCACACAAGTCCTAAGTCCCAGGGGGAGTTTTAAGGGGCTGGCTTAAATGTCACCCACACCAATCCAGGAATGTTGCAGGGACGAGCAGAGACCGCTGTTTTCTCCAGAGTTTGAATATCCTGAAGCAATAAATAGCAAGTAGAAAATAGCTACATGCAGTTTTCAGCAGGTTAATACTCCACGGTCCCATCTAGCTCTGCTGTACGTACTGTGGTTGAGCGTGAAGGAGGTGTCCAAGCTGCCCAGATGCTGGAGCCGCACCTGCATCCCCCCAGCTCTGCTGCGGAGTGCTGGCATCGTCTGGGATTTCCTATCAGCTCCCGCGTGCTTGGATAACCAGGCATCGTGCACCCTGCAAGGGGAAGTGATGACTGTGGGTCTGGACAAGCAGCAGCAGCCACACCACTGCAGGATTACATGAGGCACCAGGACAGAGACCTGGCCTCCCTCCAACACGCTAATCTGGTTTATCCCGAACAATCCCAGTGGGACTGATCAGGCTACCCTGGTCTTGCCTGTGCCAGACGGCCCTAGAGCTAATGAAGCAGCAGTGGTGCTGCTCAGGGAGCAGCAATGCAACTCGTGTCTCACCTGCAGACGACTGCGGGGGACACTGCCAAGCTGTGCGGGCAGCCAGGAGCGCCTGGGCCTGGGGATCTCATGCAGGAGCTGCAGGGGAGGGAAGGGGCAGGGTGCTATGATGAGGGGACTCTGCTCCCAGCATGGCGTTGAGCAGAGTCCCAGTCCCGCAGGCTTCCTGCCTGCTTGAGTTTGCCCAGCATCAGTGTACACCATCCCTTCCTGCCTCGGCTGTGGCAAGCAACACGGGGAGGGCTCCCCCAGCCCCAAGGGGAAGAATACAGTACCTGGCAATATTTCTCTTCCCCACGTATCTGAAGTGAAATAAACACACCCTAGAAAGAAAATAAAATATGTATCTGTTAGAGATCCTGCAGCTTAGGAACTATCCAGAACATTTAAAATCTACCTTGTCCTTGTCTGCTGACACACTCCTGGCCTTGAAGGTTTGGGTCTGTATTTACAAGTCACTTGACCTCACACCCTCAGTCTCCAAGCCCTATGTCACATCCCCGTCTCCTCACCCATCTGTTCCACCAAACCTGCTGCAAAGCGGAGGTTGTGCTGGTTGCAGCAGAAGGCTGTGCCCTGCTTGCCCGCAGGGGGTGTGACACCCTCTGCACAGTCCAGATCGAGCACAGGGCACCACCACTTCACCATGCTCCCTCAACATACACCTGTTTCTCCTCAGAGGGAGGAAGAGCATTTCATCACAACCTGGCCAGACACCTCTGGTACTGCACAGGACCATGTGCACCCTGCAAGGCACACCGCACTCATGTCTTCTTCTTGGTCAGTGGTGCCTACACAAAGGAACAGTGTCTGAATTACAGCCTTGTAATACTCACTCCAGAAGCACAAGGACATTGATCAGCTCTTGGGGAGAGAATTTGTTCCAGTAAGCTAAAAGAGTATCTGAAAGAAGAAAGAAAACAGTGCACTGAGATTTAAAAGAAAAATTACAGAGGGACCTTTTAGATCAAAACTGTCGGTGTTGGTCTCTTGACTTTCTGGTTGCCCCACAGTAAGCAAAAGCCACCAACCTTCAGAGATCATCTTCACAATGTAGAGGTAGCACATCAAGAGTGTCTGGATCTCAAACTGGTCCAGCCGGCTGCAGTGCGACACGCTGCTCCTTGTGGAGCTTCTGCGGACCTAATGGGACACAGATGTGATGTGGAGGCTGGTGGCTTCGAGCGCATGGGCTATGTCCAGCTGGAATGTGGGGCAGGACATCGTGTAGTGTGGACACAGCAAACTCAGCACATGCCAGATGTGCCAGCGTTCCTCCTGTCCCCCTACATGTGCACCCCCGCAGCACCATGCTTTGGAGACATCTTGTCCTTTGGGGTTGCTGCCCATCCAGTGATCAGCAGTTTGGAAATCCTGGACACGTGGCCAAACACTTCTCTGCCCAGAAAAAGAATGTCTGGGCAGAGAATGATGGCTTAACCAGCAAAACGCACGTCAGCTCTGCTTTCACTTCCCCTGCTCTCTGCAGATCCTGGACATTTTTGAGGCCAGTTCCCGTCAAACAAAGTAGTTCATATATGTCACAGTTTAAAGCAAGAATCTAACTTTCTGTTAAAGAGGTACACTTCAAGACAAAACGAAAGTTATTCAAAAACCCAAGAAATTTCAGCTTAAAAGAACTCTTTTTTTTCCACCTGATTTTTGGAAGTGTCTCTTGTTTTCCTACTACTTAGTGACTTGGGTAAAGGTAAGTGAAATCTTGCTGCTGAGTCAATCTGTGTGGGAGAGCCTTGGGCACTGTGTCATGGGAAATACAACTTCTAAAGCTTTACCAATATTTTTTACTTTCTCTGTGCTTGTCCTAGCCATATTCTCCGACAAATGGAAACAATTAAGCTCTAAGCAGGACATTTCCCTTAAAGCTGTGCCTCACATGTTTGGAGAGTGATCCACAGATTTTATTTGTTGTTTATTCTGGAACCATCTGTAGATGTGAGTCATAATAAAAGAAAATTAAACATTCACTTTAGAGTTGGAGATGCAGTGCTACAGCCAGAACTTTGCCAAATCAGCACGTAATGTCAAGTCAGCCCACAGCTCACTCTAGGGAAACAGGCGATAAGGAACTTGTCTACCTCTGTAGGGCAGCGTTAAAGCCGTGCTCCTCCATGTGGCATTACTTGTACATGGTGTTGTGGATATTGCATTCCCTAACAGAAAAGCTGTTTTCAACAATGCTGAAAAGCGTACCTTCAAGGACATGGAAAAGGATGTCTAGCTGTGAGGAGGAGCTGAGCTGCGAGCAGTAATGCCTTCTGCAAACCCTGCCAGCAGGGTTGAAGCATATACTCAGAGCTTTGCTGAACATCAACAGCTGGTAGTCAAGTGTTTGGCTATACTTAGTCTTGTAGCTTCATGATTCATGTGGAAGAACTTGAAAGGCCCCACCTCTCCTAAGCATGTCAGGACAGAGCCAGCAGAAGCCCAGATAAGCTTTGCCTTGTTTGTTCTAAAGGTCAAAGTTTTAAAAGATGCATCAAAGATTCACACCAACCCAAGACATCTGGAAAGCGCCTTGAGGAAAACCAGGGGCTGGTTTGCACAAATACCTGATTTCCATGTGTGCAATCTGCCAACAAGGAGAGTACATCCTGTCTGAATAGTGGGATCAGAGCTGTTCGTGGTGTGACCGCAGTCATCTTCTGCAAATTTTAGGCTGTGGTTATTAGCCTGATTTTCCTAGAAATACCTCCCCCTCTCTTAAGTCAGTGGTCACTGGCAATCACACATCATGGTGCTCTGCCTCCCAGCCAAGTATGGAAACCAGTTCCCAGCACCATGCTCTGGGCACTGGCCAGGCTCAGACCCATCCACACACAGAGAGCATGTCTGAGTATGGATAAATGCACCTTGGAAGCAGAGACTTTGCCCACAGATTTTGTCTTTCATCTTTGATAAGTAATTTGTCAACACATATTTTTAGCTCAGAGATGTTTGAAGTGGGAAAGCATACCAGACCCATGAGTCTGATCTTCTCCGTTAAACATGAATCTGTTTGTTTCCAGACAGACATAAACTGGCTTTTGAAAGCACTATTACGGGCAACTCCTTTTGCCTCCCCCTTATTTAACACAGCCCACAGACTGGTGCAGTAAGCACTGTTCTTTCTAACCCCAAGTACGTTACATTTTCACTCTGATCCGGGGAACTGGTTGCCCCCTCTGAGTTCAGGGATCCTTTCGAGTCCTCTCGCTTTATTGCATGGCCATTTGGAAGTGCTGCTCCGCAGGCTGGGAAAAAAAAACAAACCCCATCATTAACCCCTTTGCACCAGCACTCCTCAGCACATCACGGACACTGAGTGGAGGATGCAATTTGGGCAGCACAGACTGGGCTTGCCGAAGCCCCATGTTGAAAGCTCATTAATCTGGAAAGGACAGTTGGGGTGACACGACATTGAGGGAAAAGCATACAAACTCTCAGGGGTCTTCTGGTGGATGACTATTTCAGGTTTTGGGTAATGGGTTTCGGGGCTGGTAATAGTTACATTCAAAATAAATGGGAAAGTTAAAGTTTAGAAAAATTAATTTACCTGGATCTTTGTCTGCAATCAGGCTGGATCTATTTGAGGGGGATGCAAAACTGCACATGATTTCATCCCTGGATGCCTGTAAAGCAATACAAAGTTTTTGTGACCAATGGAAGAAAACAGCTATTCTCTTATAGAGAAGAACAATGAAATAAAAAAGGTAAATTAGAGCATCTTTTAAAACACAGATAAAAAAAATTCCATTTCCTTCCTTTCATAACAAGGTGACAAACAACTTGAGGAGGAGTACAAAGAATAGAAGAACATATTAAAGAAAGTCATAGCAGTTGTTTCCTTTCCGTTTTTCATCATTTGAGTTGAAATTTTGAGTTATTTTTCTCTGATGTCTTTTTTTTCTTGTCATTTTGCCCTGAACAAGGAGGAAAGACTAAACTGCAAGGCTAAGTCCGCCTGGAAACCACACGTAACCCTCAGGCAGACAGGCAACTCCCCAGAAGAGCTGCTGGAGTCTAAGGCTGAGCCCTGTTGCAGCTCATTGCACTTGGAGGGACTTACCCCACCTCAGGGCACTACACACACCAGAAAGAAACACATTAAACGAGAGCAGGCAAAAGAGCACAGACACTGTACCCAGTGCTACAGACAGAACCAAGTCACAGGAAAGCCAAATTAAAAGAAACAAGTGCGTTATGGGGCTGTGGGGAGAAGAAAACCACACTAATTTCTCAAGCTGAGCCTGGCTGCAGGCTGTGGAAGTCTCACGGGGGTATGCAGGGAGAGGAGGACTGAGCAGGAGCGCAAAGAGGCACCACTGGGCTTTACTCACGGGGCTGGAGGCGGCCGCGCAGGAATAGAGTGCCTCACGGCTGGCCACTCGCTGGAGGTTCTCCAGGAGCAGCCCAAACAGCGGCAGGTAGAGCTGGGCTATTTTTGCCTGCTGGTTCTGAAAAAAAGAGGCTAAGATGTAGGTAAGAGCCCAGGCCCTCAAGAGAGCGAAAAAGGGAAACTCTTGAGCCAAAACACACACACATATATATATGCACACACTCTGTATATGATGACTGAGGACACGGGTTGGTTTGGCTTCTCATCTCCACTTCCAGAGTTGACAAGTAGGTATTATCCTTCTAGCAGCAAGCTGGGAGCACTCAGAGGTTTTGAGAGCTGAATAACATTCCCAGTCACACAGGTTGTGTGACAAGCTAAATCCTGGATTTCCTATCTCTGTAACTGGGACTTCACTCACATAGCTTGATTTTCAAGCACAACACCCAGGAGCAATGAAACAAAACCATTTTCTCCTCGCCTGGTGATGGCTGTTGTTTCCAGTCAGGAATTCTCCATAGCAAATTCTTCTAGTTAGAACAGTTTGTAGGAACAGATTAATTTGGATTAAGTGGTAACAGATCACAAATAGTCTGTTTGACTCTTTTACATTCAATTAATTTTTGTTAAAAATTTATTATTCTGGACAGAAAGGTTAAAAAAAAAGAAATCTCAGACTTGCAAATTGAATGGCACATTTTGACCGATGCAAGAATCCAATCTTTTCTTCCGATTCAGTATGAAAAAAGATAAAAGAAATCTTGAAAACGCCCATGGGTTGAGAAAACCCATTGACAGAGCTGGGGTTTCCTTGATTGGAGCAGGACTGCAACAACAGATCCTGCCTCGCTCAGCCTGTCCTGCCTGTGATGTGATTTTTTTGCTTTGGTGTCTTGGGACACCATAGCAAGCCCACCTTCTGCTCCAACACGCAGAGAAGGGAGAGGAGAGGAGCTGGCTCTGTGCAGAGCATGAAACATGCAAGCTGACTTGTAACAGACATCAGTCCAGTTTCTTAATTACAGTGTATTAATGCAGGCTATTAATTGGAGCCCAAGACCAGAACAACATTGACATTGCTTAATCCTGTTGAACAGGCTCTTGGCCAACGACACTCTCAAGTTCCTTAATGGCTCAGGACTTTAGTATCTAAATACTCAACATGAAGAGTGCTGCAGTTATCTGACTGCATTGCTTGTGTTTCTAGATAATTTCTCAGAGCTGTTACGCTGTAACTACCAGTTCCTTACAACAGTTCCCTAAAAAGTAATTCGAATACTCTTGGTGCACCATGCAAGATCTGAAACTCTGATGTGTGTTTTTTCCATAAAATTCAAGAACATTACATTTAAGAGCCAACAACATATGCCTGACCTTGTGCTGGTATCTGTTGTCAAAAGCATGCTTTATCAAGAGATTTTTTAAGACTGAGATTGCTGTATATCTGATATCGTAGTTGTCCTGCAAGGCAACAGAGACTTCTCTGAGGAGCATCCCGACCAGGAAATGATGCCTGCAATACTCATCAGTTAAAGTGTATTCAAGAGTTACATCTGAAAGAAAGAGCAAGAAAATGGTTAACAGAACTGTTCTAAGGATCTGTTCGGAGCAAGACACAATGGTCATGTAAGGCACAACAGTCCACAAGTACAGGTCATCACTCTCTCCCCTACAGTGTGTTGATCTTTCAATAAAGCCTGAACTTACTAGTTTTCTCCACCCCTGAGTTAAGTTGTATCAAAGAACTTGACATCTTCCCGTTCAGGCTAATAATTAATTTCAGCCCCCACCATTTCAGCAGCAGCTAAAAGACGGAATTTGCAGTTTGATGCTTTACAAAGCTTAGCGCTCCAAAGAGTAATTTGCAAAGTCTGAGATGGATAAACCGGGGAAAGACAGGACCGCTTACTGCCTGGGGGCTGCTTTGCTCCTGACTGGGCGTTATCCTGTAAATCCCCAAACCACCTAGGCAGCAGAGGTGCCAACCTCCACAGAGCAGCTATGGAGGGTGGTAATGGGCAGTGGAGACAGCGCGTTTATCACAGGTGCTCAGCCCTAGCAGTTCCATCTCTGTACCTTGTTCCACATCCTCCATGAAATCTGCATTCCCTCTCGCCAGGTCAGAGAGCAGAGAAAAGGCCAATACTTCTGCGGGAATGAGGGATGCAAACAAGGACATGGTGCCAAGTGACTGCTACTGGGCCCTCCAGCAGTTTACACAGCTGGGGTTTCCAGCCCCACTGCAAGGACTGGGGAGCCAGGGCAGGGTTCCAGGCAGATGCTTGCCAAAAACTGTGAGACTCCCTTAGGTTCCCACCAGGAGATATCGAACACAGCTCCTTAAAAGCTGCACTGACTGCCAAAAGAAAGGCAGCTCAGTACCTAATCACCTTAGTTAACTTAACTCATGCCTTGCATCTCATGTAGATTAAGGCTATATGCTGTGATCAAAGGAGTGGCTGCTACAAGAGTAAGGCATCATTTCCACTGACAAGCCTGGATGATGCAGCAGAGAAGTGACAGGGAGACACAGTTCAGTGCAGGGTGTGTGTGCACTCGGGCTGCTGTGAATGACCTTGTCCTGACACCATTATCTCTGTCAGGCAACCTGTATACCTAATCAGAGCCGTAACAGGCACCGTTTGACTGTTGCTTTAAGCCTCTCAGAGGGATAACCCCGAAGTTGTGCATTTTTCCCCCAAACGGTACAAATGCTGTGTGCTCAGCTCAGACTTTTTGTTTTTTTAAAACACCATAGGTGTGAAAGATTTTCCTGTGGTAAGGCAGGGTGCATACCCAGAGCTTTGAAAACTCCCAGCCAAAGGTTTCCAACAACTCTGTGACTGCAAAAGATACTTTTAAGTTCGTTGATTCATAAGTAGCATTTACTGGTTTGTGAAAGTCTTATTCAGAGGAAAGAGAAAGCAATCTGGAGCATTATCTAGCTCTCATTGTTAGTCATGTTAGCAAGTGCCTGTGTCACACATCATGGTTATTGCATTAGTTGGATGCAAGCTAATTGATTGGAAGCTGCGTATTTAATTTGACATTAGAGGATTCAGTGATCCCAGTTGGACCTACCTACTGAAGTCAACCGTTCCACAGCAAATGTAAAAAAATCTAATTCATGTGTAAAAAGAAAAGGGACAAATAAGAAGACATCAAAAATCAACAGGAATAATTAATGCTCTAAATCTTGGAGAAACACAACAGTACATCACGGTTTAGTATTATTTGTAATGGTTATTGCCTAACTCCCAGCTTCTGTCAATCTCTTGGGTTCTTTGCTATCACAACATTGCAAAAACAATTCTGTGCTGCTGGTCATGAGGACAGGCTCAGGGGGTTGTTCTGGCTGATGAAACACATGTCTCCAAGGTGAGGCAGCCAGGACGTAGACCAGCAGCCAGCCCCTTATTAGCAGAGACATTTCAGAGAAACTGCTCCAAGATGCAACTCTCCAACTCAACAGGATACAGTCACAGGGATATACTCTGCCTGCAGGCCTGTCTGCACCAGCTTCTGCTGCAGAAGCCCTCTTTATTCACCTGGGGGCTATTCCTTCTCCCAGAAACAGAGCAGGCTGGGCATGTCCCATCTCTTCTTCCAAATAAGCTGATAAAGAGGTGAGGCACGCCAGCAGGATATGTTCCTGGTGATGTGCACATCACAACTCCACATCTCTGAGCCTGCCGACCCCTGTAATCACAGGTCTGTCCGTAAAACCAGACAAGTCTGCAATGGAGATGCATCACTGCATGTCTCTGCCACGGCAGGCAAAGCAAAGGCACCTGAGGACAGGCAGCTCTGCTGACAAGAGATGTATGTGAACCTCAGTTGGTAGGTCCTAGTCACAGTAAAACAGAGGAGGAAAGAGGAGCTGCTCTTACAGCTTTTCAGTTTAACCATCACAAATGCAAAGGTGACTGTTAACCAAGAGCGAGCATCCTTATGGTATCATGCCACTAATAAGCAACAGGGAGGCACTGCGGTTGTGTTTTTCTCTTTCCCAGCCATTTCTAGCAGTGCGCTTTGTTAAACTATGCCAGGCGAGTAGCCAAACCGATGTAAGTGTAAGAGATTAGCAGCTGGTTCAGAAAGCTCTGAGCAGTAGGAAATAAACCAAAATAAGGGAATTTTCACAGTTACTGCTGCTTCTCCCACCTGGATGTGGGTGGAACCATTTTGAGACTTGTGTGGCTGCACCATGAGGCAAAGATCCCCTTGTCTCCATTAGAAAAAATCACAGGATCGTAAAGCCACTGGACTTTCACATGGGGGAATCCAAAACCTTATTCTCCTCTCCAGTACTTATTCGGCCAGGCTGTTAGTGCCCGAACCTGGCAATCTTTACGGTATTTATCTAGCACAGATGAGAAATTGGGACACGGAGAGAATGAGGCTATATCTATCGCAATCTTAGGAGGCCGGCGAGGCACGCTGCTGGGCTTAGCGCTGTGGTCTATACCATCATCGGTAGCAGAGCTGAAGCCATCCACACTCACACAGTGCCTCAGCTGAGCGCCTTACAAACCCCACTTGCCCTGTGGTGAGCAGCATCAGGACTAAAGGGCACGTGGTGTGACAGTGAGAGCAGCCTGGATGCATGGTCGTGTCACAGTACATATGCCCTCGGCATGCGCTGAAAAGACTGACTGCAAACCATTCTGGAGCAAAATGATGTAAACCTGCCAGAACAGCATCTTTTCTTGAGGTTAATGGAAATCAGGCTAACGAGGACATAAATTTCCTTGACACCAAATCAAATTCCACCTGCTCAGAAGCCATCAAGACTAATAAATTATAGCTCTCTAGCCAGCCTCTTGAGAACGGACATACCTTGAACTCTTTGCAGCTTGGGTTTGGGAAAGGTCATTGGTAAGTTCAGAGGAATATAGTGCTCATGATTGCAAATGGTTTGAAGAAATTCAAACTTGTATTCAATCAGCAGCTGAGAGATAAAAAAAAAAGACAAATACAAACTATATTTTCAGTTTGACTCATTTGCTTCCAGTTCAGTGTGTTTGTTGCACAAGGACTGGGGAATTTAAACAGCATTTGGCGAAACTCAGTAACAATTGGCAAGTTTTTGTGTTGTTCCCTCTAAGCGTCAGTGCCTGTGGCTGTCACTTGGGACTTCTTTACCTTTTCATCTAGACTATCAACCGATCTCTCCTTTAATTCTAACTCTTTACATAGTTTTAAAGCTTAGCTGGGCTCTCGGCCCAGACAAAGAGGTCTCTGCCTCCAGAACACTCTGTAGGAACAGTGTCTAAAAGGCCTCCAAGAGTTGTATAAAATAATCACTCCGGAGCTTTGACTGATGTAGGTATGTACAAATGTAAACAATCATTAAAGAAACATACTGCTTACCTTAGGGTCTTTTGGGCTGAATCCAGAAATGTAATCATTTATCAGGTTAAAAACAAATCCTCTGTCCATAAAGGTCAAACAACGCTGGAAAAAAATAGCAACATGTGAGCAATCATTAAAAATAAAAGCATTTATCCTAAATCATCTCCATACTACTGTCCTGTCAGCAGCCAGATTTGATCTTGAAGGCTGCTGCTGACTTTCCAAAGCATACTTGATCCTGTTTCTCTGAAATTATTTGGATGACTTCACTTAAGTCTTCAGTGGACAACAGGAATATTTAAAAGGAGAGCACCTATATTTCCTCTCAGGTTTTGAACAGTTACTAGGCACGACTGAAAACCCCAGATAACACATAGAGTATCACAGCCTTTCCCTTGGAAATAGAAGTTTCTTTCCTAGGAAAGCTTATCCCCACCAGAGTTTTCACTACTGAAGAAACCAGAGATGATAAACTAGAAACACATTTGTTTGCTTGCTGCTTATTTCTAATTATTAATTGGTTGGGGTTTTTTTCTGATAAAAGCCTGGGAGAAGGAAAGAAACTGCTGACCTTTAGGAAGTTAGCCAAGCTAAAGTTGACATTCCTGGATTCTTCAGGGATTTCGTTATAGCGAATGGTCACATGAGGAATGATGGCAAGCAACAGCGAATGCAGGGCGTGCTGGTAGGAGTCGGGGAACCGCTGGCCTCTGGGCAGCTGAAACCAAAAGCATGTCCTACACTCAGTGCTGCAAGCCAGCAGCTGGGGAGAACCGAGTGCAGATACAAGTTCCCGTTAGCATTTGTGTATGTTGTTTCCCAACAAACACTGGCACAAAGGAAAGTACTGGCTAGTAACAGAAAAGGAGGCTGCACGAGCCATGGAGGTCTGGAATTTTTAAATTACAATTGAGAGTGAAAAGGGGAAGAATGGAAAAGTGGGAAAAAAAGGAAAGATCTGGTCAGCTGTTCAGAATGTCAGGGGTTTTGTGAATAAAGAATTACATATTTTTCAGAAAAAATTTTGGAAGAGAATTTGTGATAGCTCTGAAATGTGGCATTAAACAAATTTATTTTTACCTTGATTTTGTTTTCTTCCAGTAAGTACATTGCCATTGACTTCGCCAGTGCCTCAAAGAAAAACCATGAGTACTAGAATGAACAAAGAATACTATTATTTTTCTCAGCAGGATTGAACATGTTTATGTGGGGAAGCAGCAGTGTGGGAGGGTGAATTTACATTCAGCTGTATTTTGTAAGCATGGCTGTGCTTGCACAGCTAGTTTGGCATGGGTGCCTTTGCTACCTGGGGGTGTCAGTCTTGGGGTGTGAAAAGCTCCATCCTCTCTGCACCCCAATGCACCCTGCAAGAAGCCAACAGAATTTGGGGTGCAAGCTCTGCAAAGACCCAGAGAGGTAGAAACTCAGTCTGCCTTCCTTGAGCCACCCTTCATGTGTGGCTTGAAGAAAACAGATAAAACTGGCAAAATGAAAAGCCCTTTGCTGTGTCCTGCAATAAGCCTTAATACAGCCAGGTTCCCTGCAAGAATTAATCTCTGTTGTAAGGGGAGAACCTCAAGGATGTGGGTGCAAGGAGCTGCCCTGATAGCTTTGCTCCTGTGGTGGGTTTGGATGGTGAAAGTGCAAGGCTTTATATCAGACCCCCTCTTCCTCCCCTCCACCCCTGGCAGCCAAGTACTGCCAGTACTTCACCTTGAGTAGCTTATTGATGGCTAGAAAATCTGCTGACTGCTTCAAGACCGTGGCCATGGAAAGGACCAGGATTTCATGGGTCATCTTCGCCTGTGTGACACTGGGTTTCTCAGCTCGAAAGACATACTGAAGGAAGAGGAACAGTGTCAGCAGTGTGCCTGCTCCCAGCAGGGAGTTTTGCAGAGCGGTGTGTCATGACTGACCTTTATGAAGGAGCGCAAGTAGTGGTCTAGACCTTCTTCATGGCACTTGGACACGATGTGCAGAAGAACCCTGGGGAGAAATGTGGTTTGTGTTCAGCACACCACGCAAGGGCAAGTTCCTCCAGCTCATGGGAAGCAGACACTGCCTGCATCCTATGCTGCTCGACCCCAAAAGCCTCACTGCTGGTATGGCCTGATCTGCAGCGAGCCAATACTTGCAGGCTGGCAGCCCTCACAGCTCCTGTGGCTGCACCATCCTTGCCACAGCACGGCTCCTCGACAACACCCAGGGTTGAGGCGGTCAAAGCCTCTTCTCCACTTTGGTGCTGATCAGGTCTTGCTCAGACCAGCTGCCTTCAATGCTCATGGCTGCCTGCATAAGGAGGTGAGATGGACCATTTCTTGGGCGGGGGGGGGAATGGACATATCCTATTTTTTGGCCTTTGTGCATGCCAAGATTAAAGCCTGCCACTACCTAAATTCTCAGTGCAGAGAGCATTGGGCACCTGAACAATGCTCAGGTGTCAGGTAAGTCAAAACCAAAAATGTTAAGTCAATCTGTCCTGCACCCAGTTTATCTTTGGCTGTATCTATGGACCTGTTACATGCAGAGCAAGCCCACTCGCTCCTCCTGCAGACTCTACAGGTTCCTACACACTGCACGGCTCATCACGTGTTGAGCCTATCCTCACTGGAAGCCTTTTCCTAACGATAACACAAGTGACAATGAACAACTATACCACTACATCAAGTCTGCAAAATGAACACAAGAACTCCACAGAGCCTCTGCTGAGAAGCATGGAAAAATTCTGTTGTTGTTACAGTCTGATACCTTCCTGCATCCCCTGAATTTATTAATTATTTATTAAAATATTAATTAATTTTATATTAAATTACTGAATGTACAACATATGCTCCTTGTTAGACGCACTGAATTCTTTTTGGGCTGTTGCCTCGCCGTTCACTGGGGACAGGCAGACCCCGGAGAACATGCCAGCCCTCTGGAAGCACTCCAGGTAGCTGACGAAGGCAGCAAGTGCCTGGTTTCCCCAACCAGTGTTGGGGATTTACATTCCAGTCCCAGCCAGCGGGAACAACTAACTATCGCACGTTGGCACAGACCCCACAGGTCAAGCCATAGGGAGGAGTTTCCAAGCCATTTATCAGATAAAAGTGGGTTTTAAATTCCACTCTGGAAGTCTGGATGAGAAAACAGCTGTCATCAAACAGAAAGCTGTCGACGAACTGAAAAGCATCAGACCAAGCTTGGAAAAACTCTCTGGAAATGAAGGTGGGAGCTGGTCCCCCGGCAGGTAGCCGGGGTCGCTCGTTGCCCTGTCCTTGCCCTCTGGCGGTTCCAGCTGAGTGGGCTCGCAGTGCTCTGTACAGAAGACCCCAAACCCGCATCCCACGGCGCAGGACTGCGGCTGCAATGGGTCCCGCGCCCCCGGGGGACCAGGGCTCAGGCCCTGCATCTCGGAGCGATCCGGGCTCGGCCTCCAGCCTCCGGTTTCATGGGAGCAGGATGCTTTGGTACGTGGGTGGATGTTACCTTCTGGAGCTGGAGGAAGATCTCCAGGGGTGCAGCACGGCCCTGGCGCTGCAGCACTACCCCGAGGCAGAGCCGCGGGAGGGAGGTGGGTGTTCCAAGGCACCCATCGGTTTGGGGGCGCCGTGGCCAGAGCCGGGCAGGACGCTGCTCTTGCACCCTCCGCTCGCTCTGGGTCCTGCGCCAGCCTGCACGCAGCGGAGGCTTCCGACGGGACCCGGCCCCTGTCGGTGCTGCCCCCTGGGGGCTGCGGGAGGGGCAGCGCATGGCCAAGCACGCACCGCCCGCTGCGGGCCGAGTAGGCTGAGCCACGGCGGCGGCAGCGGCCGCTTGTGCAGCGGAGCGCTCCGAGCCCCAGGGGATCTTCAGGCAGGCTTCTGACACGGGACCGGTACGCAGGGCTGAGAGCAGGGCACCATTCCCCCGGGGAAAACACGTCCGCTGCCGGCAGCTGGAACGCCTGGGCACGCTGGAGCCTTTTGATGCTCCCGGAGCCATTGTCACCAGCCAACTCTTTTTTCTTTTGAAAAAGAAACCAGGAGTGTCTTTGGGGTACCGCTTTTTTCTCCACACAGCTCCGGGGCAAGGGCCCCGTGATGCCCGATGCCACCCGGACAGGGGCAGCCGGCAGCTGGTGTTTCACCGCGCGATCACGCAGCAGTGGGCGGTCAATGCCGTCCCTCAGGACCTCGCGCTGCAAAACCGTACCCTGCTTTGCACTGTAGTTTGTGGTTTTGATTTTGTGGCTGAAGAAAAGCAGATGGTGTACCAGATACTCACATGGTGCAGTTGACAGCGACTTCATCTTCCTGTGTCACGTTTGTAAGGACTCTAAACAGTTGCATAAGAATTACAGGTAGAAACTGAATCATTACTTGGATCTCCATGGCGTGCAAACACTAAAACAAATGTTCAAAACACAGACACTTTTAGTTCAACATTTTGCAGATGTTAAACATTTACAGTCCCCAGACATTTCTGTGGCAATAGGACAGGCATTAGCAAATACTCCAGGGTGTGGGCTTCAGCCTGCCAGAGGAAAGGAGAACTTGGACCCACCACAGCACTCACTCTGCCTTCCAGCTAACAGATCCCAGCTGCATGCCCTTGGGGAGCAACGTGGCAGGTATTAACGCTCCTCTCAGATGTGCCCAGGCAGCTATGACTTCATTAGAGGTCACATGCTATAATTTGACCCCAATAACCCAGAATTTAAGGCTGAAGTTTTTGCTCTGAATTCTTCTTGTCACTTGTGACAGTTTTTTGAAGTGACCACATCCCATTTTCACAAATGCCTTTGGAGCATGGAAACCTGATGCCCGATGACTTGCAGTGAGATTCTTCTCCAAAGAGCCTAACTTGCTCTTTGAAACGCAGAAACGAGATTTAAGTGACTTGGTGAAGGTCAAGATCATCTGGTGCATACACTCTCCACCCATCTCCTAGACCTCTTTTGCTTGAATCTCACAGTACAAGTCTAGGAAATATACTGTGCTTCTTTTTCAACTATCAACCCTGCAAATCTAATGGAAGATTCTTAAATTTGTACGAGGTATTTAAAATACTGAAATTATTGAGGTACTGGTGGTAAGAAGCCCTCGCTTGTGGTTAGCACATAAATGTTTCCCTGTCTGCAGGGTGCAGCGAGTTCACTGTGGTTGAGCAGGGCTGGGACCTGCTCAGCCCCTTGATGAAATGCTCCCAACCAAGCAATTGTTCTTTTAGCGCTTGGCTTCAAAACCTGCCATCATTTCTTATCTTAAAATATTTATACATTTTCTGAAATACACCCAGTAACTGTGTGATGATAAATCCCCACTACTGGACGTAGAGCTGTTGCTACGGCAGCACTCCCAAAAACAGGCAGCCACGGAGGCAAACAGGGACAGTAAACAGCCAAGAAATATATTCCCTGCAGAAGCCCTTGCTGGACCTGCTCTGAAGTCCTTACTCATGCTGCAGTGATTGCCAAAAAGCTGGGTCTGGGTCATAGGTCATCTGTGGTCAGATTTAACTGACTGATAATCTCACAGATCTTTTTCAGCCAGAAACCCCTCCCCCTGTTTTGAATGGATAACCCCGAAAACAAGAAATTGTGCTGCAGTTTAAAGGTTTGAATTAGATCTAGGGCAGCAGGGGAGGAGTGTGTGAGCCCACCAGGAAGAGGGTTTGCCCTGAGCATGGCAGAGCGATACTGGCTACTTGTTTTATCTGCTGTGAAGGGCAGTGGGAAGCAGCACACAGATAGCAGGCAGTCGTGTCAGTAAGCAAAGGTAAGAATATTGCACAATGCACCATCCCAGTGCTACGGCTAGTGCGTGTTCCTACAGGGCAGGGATCTGGATATTTACTGATGGTCTGTAAAAACACAAACAAAGCCCACTGACAGGCACTGTTCACCTTAAGGTATTTAACAAGCTCTCCTGGGACTTCCTTAGCTCCCGCCTGAACCAGCTGGCAGTACTGGAAGAATTTGTGCAAGTGCATGTCCTGGAAGAGACAAACAAGTTCAATGCAGCAGCCTCAGTATCTGTCAACCCGTACTCTGCAGTTTACACTCAAAATTCTGCTGACTTACCTGCAGCAGTAGGCCACATCCTTAGCAAGCCCCATTTCTCTACCAGTAGTACTCACGGTCCCCAGCTGCCACCTCCCAGAACTACAGTACTTCTCCCTGCCTTTTCCAATGTACCCAGCCAATGCCCATCCCCTGGCTCCCATCTAATCTCAAGATTAAGCACAAAACTGCCAGCAGTGTTAAAATTCTCCTGCAGTTGCACTACCCTGAGCCCCAGTACCCATCCAACACTGGCCTGGAGAAGCAGGACTCTTCCAGCTGTGACTCTTCAAGACTGCCTCACAACCTGCCTCACAACCTGCCTCACTGTCCTCCTACTGTCCACATGAAGCAGACTCTCCTTCCCATTTCTCTCCCTCTTCCTCCTCCAAGGTTAAACTTAGTTACTGGGTTATTTAACCCTGAAAAACATCTGGGAATGTAATTTGGTGGGGAGTGGAACTACTGTGCTGTACAGAATCAGTAAGACCCTAAACCAGATTTAGACGATGCTGAAGGCAAGTTACTGCGAATGTAAATGCAGCTGATTACATCCATCACTGGCCAGGAAGCCCTGCCAAGGGCATTTTGCCAGGAGCAGCGCTGACAGGAGGTGCCCCAGAGCATGTGGTGGGGATCAGCACATCACACGAAGCTTGGGAAAGACTGTCACTACCATAAGATGGCAGAATACATGAGGACTTGGTAGAACAGCCTGGATTGGTTTCAAAGGGAAGTCAGGACTCTTGTTTTCTTGTGTCTGCTGTTGTCAGAAAACTTTTTTCTTTTAAACTTAATAAACAGTTTAATATTTGAGGAAACCTCTCATTTGCACCAGTTCTCTCTTTTGCATCATCAAAGCAGCTCATTTGCTCAAATGTTTCCTTGGTCCTGTCCACTTGGCCAAGAAAACAGCCTCTCCCTAGGCTCACGCATTCACAGAACCGTCTCAGCCGTTAGAGAAACATCTCAGTGCTGCTATGCAAACCCAGGTACAGCTCTCCCACAGCACCTACGGCATAGCAGTAGGAGAGATACAGCAACCGCTTCCTCTGCATTTGTGTTTAAAGTCTTTAAGAGCGAGGTGCTCGACTTACCTGGGTATAAATGGTTGAGTCCAAATGGATTCTGATTTTAAACAGTGGCTTTGCTCCATCCACCCACTTCACATCCACGCTGGGCTGCTGTGGACAGACAACATTCATGTACTTGGTTTCAGACTGTGGTGAGAAGGTGGCTCCGTGCAGACAGTCACCTGGTCAGAAGGTACAGCTTGGGGTGGAAGATCGGGTTCCTTCCCCAGCACAAACACCAGCGACCTGACTGCAGCCACAGCAGGGCAGAGTGATCCCTGCAAGAACATGCACACAGAGCACGTGCCCACTCTCCTGCTCCGCGCCATCTCCAACAGCCCAGTCCAACCTGCTACAAAAGTATTCTCTGCAGCCTATGTAACCGCAGAAAGTGGAATCAAAAGCATCCTGTCTCCCACCCCTAAGAACTTTCGGCTTTAGAGGCTGCCCTGCAGTAGGGATCCTTCCAGCTGAGTGGAGCACCAACAGAAGCCCAGAACTTATGCTGGTAACAAAAGCTCAGCTTTCCTCATCATTTTATATTTAAGCCCACTTTAAATGGCCTTCCTACCTTTCGTGACTCTGTGTCTCCAAGACCCAGGTAGCCAGGCGGAAGGTTAGATGAAACCTGCAAATGCCGCTCCAGGGTGACAATCCGTCCATCCTTCAGCAACGGGACCCAGGCATATCCCACTGCAGAGGCAACCAGTGGACCAGAGTTAGCAGACACACAGTGAGTGATACGGGTTCAGCTCAAGCTCCCAAAAGAGCTGTGTGAGAAGATCAAACTCGCAGTCACATAAGCGGCTTCAATGAGGCTGAGATCAACCACGTCAGCCTTGTTAAAACACATTTTACCTGTGACTTGGTGCACAACCAAGATTAAGAGTGAGTTTGAGGGGCTTAAAGAGTGCGTGAGCCATGGTTGTGCACCATGACTGGCTGAATGGAGAGGTATCCCAACTGGTGGGACCCGGGTGCGCTCAGTCTCCTAAACACGCCTAGTGTTGGCAGGATCGGCCCCCGAGGCCCTGATCTTGCATCAAGATTTTGTTGGTGACTTGACTGACAATAGCCCATTCATGCAAGCCAAGTCAAGAACACAGAGAAACAGCTGTCAGACTGCAGCAAAAACTTGCGCTTTAGTATACACTAAAACCATTGTGTTTTATTCCAGTTTAGACCTAAAATTTGTATTAGATTGCTCTCAAAAAAGAAAATTCAGATAGGCTAGTACTTTAATCAAATATTTTTTCATGTCCCTACATTCATTTTATCATGGACTCTTATGCTCCAACAGAAGTAATTTAAACATTGAACGTACCTTGAGTCTCAATGGTGTCCTGTTTTTTCGATGTTGCCTTTGTATTAATTTCACAGCTGACATGATAGAAGGTGAAAAGCAAATGATGCTTTTGATGGAGGTGAATTGGAAGCTCAATTTTAATCTAAAATGATATCATGATAGATAAGACTTTGTTTTTAGTTTTGGAGTAATATTTAAAGTTCTATTTTATTTCACAAATGCTATGTTGTATGCAGTTCCACAAGACACATTCATATCCATCTTAAATAACTCCTGGCTAACATTTTCATCACATTTGCACATTACTTATTAATGGGGGTGTGTGATTGGAGTGCACAAAGCGTGACAGTAAAGACAGCAGAAAACAAACTGGCATTAAAAATTGACAAGTTCTCTGGCTTTGCTGAGCAGTTCTACTGAAGTAATGTGCTGGCAATTACTTTCGCCCATATTTCACCCAGCCCTGGAAAAAGAGGTATCCTGAAAGGCCCCTTGGTTTTGCAGCATCCAGAAAAATCTGTTATTCCCCACCATTTCATTTTTACCTCGTCGTAGAACTCTGGGCTCTGGTTGTGATGCAGCACGGCAGCATATGCATTCGTGGTCAGGAGATGGCCTCCAGGTTTGCCATATATACACTGGAAACACAAATGAAAAGGTTGCTGCCACCCTAAATTAGCTGGCTACATTAAAACGGCAAGCATGGAAACTCAGCGCTTTCCTATTGTTCCGCTCAGCCTGGCTGCCACACAGTACGCAGCAGCGAGCAAAGGGCAGCCCTCAGAGCAGGCACCCACCTTTAGTGGCCTGGCATCAGCTTCATCCGAATCCCTGAACTCCACACAGACAGCAATATTCCTTGCCTGAAATGGGGGAGAACAAGAGGAGGGACCATTGCCACAGGTCAGGAGCATCAGCCCAGACCACAGGGAGTCTGGCTGCTGCCTGCTCTCCAGGTTGCTCACCTTTGCAAACACCTTCTGGTTCTCATACTTCAAATGCAAGGGGTAGACGTAGAGGTGGTTTTTGTAGACAGTGAAGGGATAACAGTATTTTACAACTTCTGGGACAAGCTCCTCCACTTCAACTGCAATGTCCTCACAGCTCTTCTCAAAAGGCTTTATAGGAATATAAGAAGCTGTGACACAATCTGGAAGAGAAGGAAAGCTTGGATAAGTGCACACCCAACAAACATGGGGAGTGCAGCCCAGGTGAAAGGAAATTTGTGGGTCTGAAACTTTGCCATTGCTCTCAGGCACCCAGATTTCTTCACATCAGAGGATCATGTCTGTTGACCAGGCAGCAGGACTTGGACCACTCCCACTGAAATGATTAAGGGAGAATTTGCTCCAGGATTATGCAATATCTGTGGTCCCCAACTGCATTAGTAATACTGAGAAAAGACAGGTGCACAGGCACCAGGAGGCTCTGCTCTCCTTGCCAGTGGGAACTCCAGAAGTGGTACTTTCCTGTAGCTCTAGGCAAAGTCAAAGGGTCTTGTGAATGACCCATGTCTGGGCAGGGATAACCAATCTGCCCAGGACCTGTACCTTGAGTCTTCCAGGAATTTGATCCATTAAGTTACTGTTTTCTAAAACATGCAAACATCACCTGACTGAAGCAGACAGGCTACTGAGATGATGACTTGAGATTGACATCTCAAAGTGCATCAGTCCCAATGCAACAGTCCTTTTCCATTCTCTGCTTCAGAAAGATGTTTGACAGTTACGTTGCCTCAAAATACCAGTGCACGAGCCCTGCCTAATTCACTGACACTCACAGCCACCATGAGGAGAGTTCATCTCAAGTGAAGGCCTTTCAAAGAACAGAAAAAATCAAGTCCACTAGAAAAGCCTTTTGCACAGAGGACCAGACTACAGGACCTGTGACAAGAGCTGCCAAAGGCCCATGGAGTGAGACTGAACACACCATTTGCCCCAGTTTCTTTAAACGCAAAGTAAAGAATCACACCAACCATGTTTGTGAAGCCCTCTGGTGTTATGGACCAGAAAAGTTATATCAGATTGGCATAACAGTAACAGCAAAAGCAGGCAGGTAGCTTCCTTTAGATTTAGGATGTGATGGCCAAACTGCAAAGCAGATGCACCCCTCAGGTAAACCTCTGCACTTGGACCACACCCCTCCACAGAATCCATCAGAAACACTTACAAGTCAATGGCTGTGCTGATTTACTCATTTCTCATTGAAGCCCTGAGATAGTCTCGTTAATGAAATAGTAAAATTCCCCATAGAAGTATTAACTCCTGAGGCTAGAGCCATCAGCATTTATTTTAAGATCCAAGATCCTTACTTGTGAAGTCTAGTGGGATGTCTTTGATGACGATGTTTAACTGGGCTGGAATGACCTGTAGTTTGGTCTTCTCTGGTCTGTGTTGGGGAGAAAGGAACAAGAGTGTGAACCTTTAAAGCTTAGGTGCTGGACACATCAAGCAGCACTTTTGGTTACCCTCTGAGTGCTTCAGAAATTGTCATCTCCTGCCTACATGTAACTGTTTAAAAATGTATATTAAAATGCCCGCTCAACCTCTGCACCAGTCTCTCACACTTACTTCTTATACTCTGCTAAAAGCTTCAGCATATCTTCATTTGAGAGTTTGCTGCTGTCTTGTTTGTACAGAGGTGAGAATTTTCCTTCAGCATCAAGAGTGCCCTGGGAGTCTTTGAAAACTGGTCTGCAGAAAAGAAGAGACACATTTCTTAAATGTTGGTAAATATGCAGACACTGGGGTCTTTGACACGCCAGGCTGAAGGGTAGTTTATCAGGTGAGAGGTGCACTGGCCTGTGACTGCTCTGACCACCACCAGACCTCCCGATCACTCTCCCATCCTCACACAGTGCTTAGTCCTTACACAGACTGCAATCCACCCTGTCACATAAAATTGCACAGGACACCACCCATTTCCCTTCTCTCCAGCCAAGCGAGAAGGACACAGCCCAGTTCCAAGCCTGGTCCACAATCACGAATGCCCTTCAATCCCCTCCCACTAACACCAAGTGGTAAAGTATCTTCCTAGTGGCACATGGGGGCAGAGCATGGAAATCCTCGTAGGAAAGGAGTGTGCAATGAAGACCAGTCTCAGGATGTGTATCAGCTTACTCCTGAACCCAGAGCAGGAGATTGGACTCTGCCCTGGATGAATACCAGCATCTTTGCCCTTGAATATAAAGGCTGTGGGTGTCTGTGTACAATAAGAACATTACAGCATCCGTACTCCCTTTCTGTGCAAATACCTTCCCCTGAAACCCACAGGGAAACTCCTCCAGGGATGCAGAGCAACACAGCTCCCCACACCAGGCTCCTCAATTCCTTGGTCTCCACATGCAGCATTTTACCCAGCAGGAGCAAATCTGAAGCCTGTCAAAGTCAATGTCTACACAGAGCCCACCGTTAGGCTGAGGCTCCACTTGAAAGAGGGCTGAGGCATCACTTGAAAGTGGGCTGAGGCACTGCACAGGCTGTGTGCTGGCTCCCAGGAGTGAGCTGCTTCCCAGAAACACCACCTTGAAGCCGACCAGCCACTGTCACAGGAAAATCCAGCTCAAGAATACTCATCGCACGTTGTATACCACCAAACGTCAGCCCACTGTGAGAGTCATCTGGTGTTTCCATGTCATAACCATCCCTTCTGACAGCACCAAAGAGTAATTTAGCAATAGGGGGCTGCGGCAGAAGGATGAACTTGCCTCCAGGCCTCCCTCTGATGTGAGATTTAAGGGAGTTAGCGCTGATGTACTTTATCAGTCCCAGTAAAAGAAAAGCGAGGGAATAGCATCACTATCTTCAGTCATTCCCAAGAACATTAATTAAAGCAGAGTATAAGACGGGAGACAAACCCCAGCTGATTGCCACTGCCAAACCAGGAGGTCCTCCACTGTCCTCCACTGTCTCTGGCAATGGCTGATGCCAGGAGGGAATTTCGGAGCCGATTCCTGCGGTAGCACAGGACAGTGTAATCCATCCCCAGTAATGTTCTGCCCTGGTAGCAGCATAGCTACTGGTCAGCAGGAAGGTTACTCTCTTCCCAGCATTGTTTACTTTTTAATATTTTGTTTCTAATTCTAGATAGAGCATTTTGGGCCAACCCCCATCCTGTCTTGGGAATCGTAGCCAGATTCTGCCCTCGGCTACAACCTCACTGACATCATCCACTTGGCCCTTTGCCCACTTGGCCACACTGTGTCACGGATAACTCACAGCAGCAGCTCCCATCACGGCCAAAGTGCAGTCTGAGGTGACTAACCTGGCAGCCCAGCCAAAGGGCATCCTGTACTGCCCCAGACGGCTGCACACCTGCTTTGCCACCTTATGGACCTTCTGGGCAGTCTGCAAAACACAAGAGAGGTTAGTGTGTGCCACAGCTTCCACGCTGCCCTGGAAAAGGAGTAAAGAGTGCTGCACTCTACAGGGAGAAGAAACTCTCCGTACTCCACAAGGCACAGCTCCCCAGGCACACAGCGCAACAGTCGCCAAAGCAGCGATAGGCATCCTTGGCTGTCGCTTCACACCACCAAGCAATAGCAAACATGTTGTGGGCACGGTCATGTTAAAATGCCTCTTGATTCTGCATTAAACTGTCAGGGCACTAGTATTTTATTTTCCAAAGAGTATTAGTTTAATTTCCAAAACTGACAGTAATTGGCTTATCCTCTACAGACTTACACAGTGTGCAGATGGAATGTCATCGCATACCAGGTGTTCCATACATTGATTTTCCAGGGACTAATTTTGACTGGCTGCAGCAAGGCAGCATCAGCTCCACCTGCCATGCAGACTGATGCCAGGAGCACCAGGGCTCCTCCCTGACCAGCCTCTGCATAAGTTGCCTCATATGATCATGGCACTCTGCATGGAACAAGACAGAAGCAGGGCGAGTGGAATAAAGAGTAAAGGCCATGTTCTGCTGCTACTAAAACATCGCTTTTCTGAGCAGGAGTGAATTGAGACCAGGTAAAGGCACTGTGTAGCATTATGGAGCAGTTCAGCCTGTTTCTCTGGGGGTGAAGAATTGATGAAGAACAGTATTTGCCAGAAAAAAGCTAAAGAGCAGCAGAAACAACCCATGTTTCAGACCACGCTAGTCCCTGCAGCCTCAGACAGCATCACCAAGCATAGCCTCATCCAATACCTTCCCTGGGTCCGAGTTTTTCATGTACGGCTCTGCACAGTGCGTAATGCTGCCCTGCAGCACCTTCTCCACACGGACCACCAGGAAGATCTCCACGTGTGGGTCAGTCACAGAGAAAACCCCCTGCAATAGATAGACAGTGGGTTGTCAGAGAGCAGGACACCCCACCTGCACCACTGGGTTTGGCCCCTGTCACCTTGCTGCCCTTCCCACAACCCACACAGACCCTGCTCTAGTTGCTGCTGCAGATGGGCCATGGGGGCTCACAAGGCTTGAGCACAGTCAAGTCTTGAAAAACTCGACCTGCTGCTTTGCCTTTCACTGCCAGTGAGCCCGAAGTGGCATTTGGCTTGAGACACTGACCAAAACCCCGCAGCTCAAGAGAAAAGGTAGCTTCTACTTCTCCACACAGTGGATGACAACACTCCGCAATGCTACTGAACAGCCACAGCTTCAACAGAGATACAGAATGAGGAGAAAGTCAGTTCTTCACCCGTTTTATGTAGCGCAGGCAAGTCTCGGGGACCCCATGCACAAGGCTCTCGCCTGGCGAATGTCCCTTGGTGCCCTCTGCTCCAGATGCAGAGTTATCCAGCAGCATGTCACGGACAGATGGAGGGTTCAAATCCACGTGGAAGTCAGCTGAAATCTTGCAGTTGTTTTTCAGGTCAAATAATGCCAAGCTTAGGAAAAAGGGCTCAACCTGGAAATTTGATTGAATATATGCGTCAAAAAAAATTGCATGGTACAGGCTCAAGAGTATCAACATGCATTGCCTTCCCTGCGAACATTTGCCTTCTGCATCTGTTTGTTCCTTTGGTTTTGTACACCAGCATTTCACAGAATTCTTACAGACAAGCCATGTTTATTTCCTTTATAATTCCATAAAACCTTTTTTTCCTCACCTTGCAATATGATCTAGTCAACTTGAACAAAGCTACTTTAAAACCACCAATGAAATATAAAGAATGAAATCCATAAGGTTTTTTATATAAGTCATAAACTGTGAAGTTAGAAAGAAAACATGACTTCAATCCATCAGAGCTGTTTATCCTTTGCAATGACAAAGAAATCAACTTAAAAGGGTTTATGTTCACACACTACAGACCACTTCACTGGCTGTCTAAAGTCAATCAGCTCTGGATGGCCCAACTGCAAGACACTCAAAATGTTCCTCAGCTGCTACATGCTGGGCAGTGCAGGAGCAAAGTTCTCTCTCCAAACCAGGAGAACGCCAATACAAGGCTAACGCTGCTAAGGAACTGCACATGCAAAACCTGCCAGCTTGTTTGTAGCCATTGACCCTGGCAGTACAAGGCAAGGGGCAACAATTCCATGTATTTTTAATTCAAAGATCCTAGCAGGCAGGCATCCATGTAAAGATAAAATGAAGGCCTGAAGATAAGACTGTAGAGCATCCGAGACATTACAGCATAACTTGAAGGCTTTACATCAATTCTAAAAATGTGGTGATTAGGTTTGACTCTGTGAATAACAAGAATCTCTGCTACCAGTGACACCGGTAGTCACTCATCCGCTCGGAGTTACCAAGGAGAACTTGGTGTACTAGCTGTGAGCTGCCAATATGAAACCACCACTAAAAAGCCTTTGCAATTCTAACAGGCACCGGACAAGGTACCATCAGCAGAGACTGGACAGTGCCAGTGCCGCTGCCTCCCCTGCGATGCTACCTGCTGCTCTGGCACCCTTGCATAAAGGGTTTGACTCCAGCCAGAGCAAATGCAGGACATGATAATAGGGATTATGCTTTGGGAGGAAAGGCTGGAGGAGCCTGGTCTGTTCAGCCTGGCAGAACAAAGGCTGAGGAGAGATGTAAAAGCTGTCTACAGACATCAGAGACTCAGAAAATACAAGGAAGGGCTTTTTAGGCTGAGGCACAACTTTCACACAATAACAAATGCATATAGTAAGGTGGCTGTGAATACAGTTAGAAGAAGATTTCGGAGCAGGGAAATCCCTTGCCATTAGGGGAAATGAAATAAAACACAGCAGCTGGTGGTTTGGAGACGGAGCTTAATCATTTACCAACAGGACTTTCACAAGGGACCCAGAATGTGGCAGACATGTGCTCCCCATCCTCTATGTCTCCAAACTGCTGGCTTCCCAGCAGTCCCAGTTCCTGGCAGGCTGAGGCATGTCAGGACAGACCCTGTCCCCAAACACATTTTTGGAAGAACAAAATACCAAGGCAGACAGATCCTGCAATGACGCCGGGCCAGCAGCCACTGCCTGCCCAGGTCCCGCTGGAACTCATGGCAAAATGGGATGTTTGTATCCACACAGATTAATTTGCTGAGGCTTATTCTTGATGGTTAGAAGAAAGAAGACAAAACAGGACACGCCAGAGCTCCCCTTACATTAGTGGGTCCTCCTTCCGACCTGTCGCTGAGCTGAGTGAGGAGGTTGAGGGAGAAGTCCTGGCAACACACCACGAAGCGCCTGCTGCATTTTTCCTCAAATGGCTTCACATCCGGCTCAATCCCTGAGAAGTCTAGCCTCTAGACAGCAAACAAACAAATCTGGTCTCATTAAAAAAGAAAACGAACCCCTGAATAAAAACATTACGGCCAGTATTATCTAAATCATCTTGGTTTTTCAAATGGTAGAAAAGGTACAAGACATTCACAGATGAGTGCCATTTGGTGATGTTACACAAATGTATTCAACACACGAACTCATGGGGATGTATACGTTTTTAGCAATCTGGTTTGTAGAGCACAGTAAACTAAACCTCAGTGTGATTTCAGTTCCTTCCTGCTTTGCTGTAACCCTGGGGATCTTCCCAAACACCATTTAGAGCTTGGGGAAGAAAAGCGGAACATAAGTCGTCGTTACACTCAGAAAAGTATCTTCCACTTTGAAGATCTGACTAGTTTAAGAGATGGTCCCTGTGCCTGAAAGAGAGAAGGCACATGCCATTGGGATCATGAACAACATCTCGAAGTGGAAGGCATTTCTAGATGCACAGCAATAACCGGTGTGGTTAGAAACAACAAAGACTATCTGCAGAGCCAGCTGGGAAATCCAAACAGTCTTGATGATAATCATCTCCTTCCCAACCCAGAACACCTATGCCTTGTCTGTGCCTTGACATTCGCCCTTCTTGGAGAGCAGGCACATATGTGGCCAAAATACCATTAGCCAGATAAAGACCCTCAGCCTTCACCATACCCATTGTACCGGGCACTGGGGACACAGAGCTACCAAACACCCCTAAACACCAGCACATCTCCCAGTGACAATGTGGCACAGTCCTATGTGTTTTCTCCCATCAAATCCTGCAGAAATCTGCATGCCAGCCTTAGGGCACTGATATCTCATAATCAAGTCACTTCAGCAAAGTAAGCTGCTGTTGTCAATCCAATTCTGGGAAACTCTTTCCATTGTTTTCCCTATTTCCTTTTGATGAGGAAAGTACTTTGCAAGTATATGATCCTGCTCCCCCGGTTTCCTTAGCACCAGGTATACAAGTGTGCACATACTCATCAGCATTGACTAGGGCAGTGATTTTGAATGCCCAGTGTTATAGCAGATCCAACTGACCCACACCAGAATGAAGAGTTCTGGGTATTGAGAGAGGGCAGTGAATTCAGCCTAACCATTTGCTCAGGTAAAAAAAGATATCTTAGATGCTCCACACTGAATAATATTTCCATTTTTATTATCTGACTAAAATATAGGAATCTTCTCAAAGCTTCTCCTAAAAAAACAGAAAAAAAGGCCTTCTGAAGGCTTATCTTCTTCCTCCTGTTAAAGACCTTAAAGGAGTGTCAGGAGAAAAGCTCATTTTGTACACTAAACCTTTTAAAGACTAATTACATTTCCTTGTTAAAACAGAATGTTCTTTTTCAAAGGTATGAACAAGCCAAAGCATACCAGAAGGAGAACCAGAAGCTATGAAATAACTTGGAACAATTCTCTAAAACTGTGTTAACAGTTGCAGCTCATTCCACTGAAATCCCACACCCGGACCTTGGCAGAGAGCTCAGCCTTTGCTGATATTTTCATGTCAAAGCCAAGATGAAAACAAGCCAATAGTCAATGAACCCCTACTCCAGTGCATGAGAACAGCATGGGGTATTTTTTCTGTTTGTCCCCTAAATTTGAAAACTCCCTGAAGACTGAGATTCTCTCCGTAAACCCCTACCAGGGTCTTTAACATCACTGTTCCCTATTCCAGACATGCTGAGCTCATGCAGCGCTGCAACTGTCCTTCCAATACCACTTCTACTGCTTCTGCAACCAGGAGAACCTCCCAGAGACCCAGATGATGGGTTTGAAATCCAACAACATCAAGATGCATCACAAAGAGGCCAGCAAAGCTGGAAGGAGGCCATGTGTGGGGCTGCTGTGAGTCCTCCCTTTGTTTGAGATATCACCTGAGCATTGACAACTTGTTCAGCTCTCACTTGACAGGGACATGGGCTGCACTTTTATTCTCCAAATCACAGAAAAACACTGCCTCTGTAAGCAAATGCTGTGGTCATGCAAGGGAACAGGGGAGGCATGACACCAAGGGAGCTCTTCCAGAGACCAAAACCTCACATCTGCAAAGATGGAGATGTTTACCTGGACTTCTGGGTCGAAAGAAAAGAGGTTTTGTCTTCCATCATTTCTGCTCAGTTTGTTCAGCTGATCTGTTTCTCTTCCATACTAGGACAAAGGAAAGCATTGATATTACCACCCGGCCACACAGAGTCAAACATTTGTTATTAGGAAAGAAGGAAAGCAAAACAAAATAAATATTTTTCAGGTTCTTTTTGTGGTACATGAGACAATGCAAGGCGGAGCTCAAACCATGGAGCTCCATCTGTGAGACAGGCAGATGAAGTAACTGAGACCCCAGCAGCACTTGGTGCCTGCATAGCGCCCTGAGAGATGCAGACACAGAATGTGGAAAACCCTTTTTATAGATGTGGTGGAGAGAACTAGCTCTGGTCCGAGAGAGCAATCTCTGCAAACACGGTACCTTCATCAGCTCTGGATGCATGCTTCTCTCCAGGCTCTCCAGGATGTTCTCTGACTTTCCCTGTGTGCTTGATTCATCATCTGCAAGGACACAGAAAACAGATGCTCAAAACAACTGCAGGAGCACCGCTCTGCCAGAAAGCATCCTGCAATATTTGCTTACAATGGCACAGGAACAGTTTATTGAGACTCTTCTATTCCTCAGGAGTAAGATTTTTCCATACGTTACCAGCACCAGAGAGTACTGTTACAGCCTGCTAGGTCTTTCCAAAGCAGAACTTCAGCACAAAGCCAATTTTCCATGAGTCTTGAAATTTTGCCATGGATTTCCCATCCAGAGGAAAGGTCACGTTTCCCTCCGCTTTTATTCTTCAGACTGTCGTCTACATTATACTAAGTCCCTTTGCATGACATCATGTGTCAGCCACAATTCTTGCTATTAATCCAGAAAGAAAAGTATACACTTCTCCAGGCACACTGCTTGCATCTCGCTGGAGATTGATGAAGGTAGGTGTTTATTTATAAACTGACCTTGCACAGATTCCACAGTATCTTTCTTCTCTTGCAACAAACTCTCAGTATTGCTCTGAATGATCTTTCTCAGAGTTACCAGCCATTCTTCCATCTCCTGCTCAGTTTCAGCTGCGAGATAGTGGCTGTACTTGTCTATTGTCTTCAGTTCAAATGCATAACGGCGCATCTTAGGACACTGAACAAACAAATAAGAAAGAAGAAGATTTGTATTACATTTTCCTCAACGACTCAGCACAGTACCTGCCATAAGGCTCCTCTCTGTGAAAGCACCCTGAACTGAAATACTGTGAAATACAATACAAGCACCCTCCTTGACACAGCGCCTCCTCCCCTGTAGTAATCACAAACGGCTGCGATCAAGCAGTACGCAGCTCCATGGTTGCCAGCTACTCTGAAAGTGGAAGAGAGCCAGACTGAACCACAGACATCGCACTGAGGAGCAGCAGCAAGATCCTTCTTATGTTGTCAGACCTTTAATATGTACCCAGAGGAGTCAGTAACTGGATTCGTCTGACACAGTAAGTCATGTTGCACTCCACAGCACTTGGAGGCTTCTATCTTAAAAGCAAGTGATTCAGTGCAACATCGCTGAGCTCTGCTGGCCTTTAAACAGTGTCTTCCAACCAGAAGCCAAGGCAAATCTGATGCAACTTGGGAAGTACATCCTGTACATCACTAAGGTGTGTGCACTACTGCTTTTACTGTGTTCAGAAGGATAAACGGAAACGTACAGCTCTGACTCATCCATGCTGAAGCAAACCACTGGAGTAATTTAAGCTGCCCAGTACCAGCTCCACCGCTCCCAGTGCTTGAAGCTTCTGCAGAGACAGTAACGGCAGAAGGCACCACAGCAATCTACTTCTGCACGTCACTCTCAGCATAACAAAGCAAACTGAGGTTTAAGCCCCGTACAAACACCTGCCTCTAAAACCTTACAAGCCCTTTGCAGGTCATAAGTCCCAAAGGGCTGCGTGTTTGCATGGACGTATTAGGATGTAACTTAAGAAACAAGAAGCTGGTGTGAGTGAACAGAGGACGAAGGTGCCCAAGACTAAGTCACACCAATTACTTACTGGCTTCTATCCTCAGAATGTCTTGGAAGGCAACTGACCTACGATAACCAGGTAAAGGAGAGGGACAGAGCAGGGAGACAAAAGACGAGGTACCAATGAAATGCTTCCATTTATCTCTGACAGCAGTTCCTCCCCTTGCTATCTTCCTGGCCAAAAGTACGGCACCCTTATGAAACTCCTTCACCTGATTAGCTGACAGTGCAAACCAGCTCTGGGTTAGTTTGTAAATCCATGCCTTCACTCCTTGATGGCACAGACCTTGAAAGAGCATCTCTGTCTCAGAGCCAGCAACACATAAGCCCATGTACAGCCATGCAGACAGCACACTTACCTGGACAACATCATTGCAGGCGTCCAGGAAAATACAGCCTTTGGATTCTTTTGAAATTTTCTCATCTTTATAGGAATTAAGAATATAGGAGCCATCTGTGAGTTGTGACAAGTAAAAATACCTCCTCTTGAACACCTGCAAAAGTACAATGTCTTGCTCATCCAAGTATTCACTCCATCGAACATCACAAACCACAGCCACATTTTCAGGATCTGCCCTCCTGCTGCTGAGAAAATACTGTAACGAGAAACACTGATGACCCCAGAGTTGCAGATTCACCCCTTTGAGTAGGGCTTGTTTTTATAAAGAGAGATTTCATCATCTTCTTTAATTTTAATGTCCTTGTTGTTATTATAAGTTTGCCCATCTAAAGCAAAGCCCCAGGGCTTCCAGCTCATCTCCCGGCTGGCTCCAGCCTCATTTATCTTTACAAAATAATGCTGCATGATAAATTTAGATCAGCACATCACTTGAAGATTCATCTCACCCTAGAGCAGGTATTTCCAGAGCCTTTTTGATAAAGACCTCAGTTCAAATTACAAAGCAGTTCTCCAGAAGGCTTTGGAACAGACATGTGGAAATTCCTAGCACTCGAAAGCAAGCCAAGGGACACTCTAATCCACTCAACTGCTTGGTTTTTTCTGGGTTTGTTGTTTGTTTCTTTTTTATACATAAACCTATTTTCACAAACTGGCTTTGGCTTAGTGTTCAAGTCTCACCTCGAAAAGCAGTAAGTTTGGGAGAAGTGTTCCTAGGTTTGTGCTACTGATTTTTATGAAAGAAAAGCTCTCCACTATCTCAGAACACCTTCCTTCATTTTTGTCAGCCAAAAGAACCTGGACTATAATTCAGGGGGACATTTTGGCAGCAATTATGGTAGCACTATAAGCTGTCAGGTCTGTAAGGAGCAGGGTGCTTTTCTCAGTGTTAGGAGTATCACAAAGGAAGCCAGAGGAAGCAGCACTGTGAGTATTTCCACTCTTCTGCAGATCTGGAAGATCTATGAATAAACACAATATTTTTCATCCCAGATGGGAGACTACTAGTAATTTCCTGCTCCCATCATTCCTGATGCTAGCAGATGTTCAATAAAACCACTCACTTGCACTGCAAGGGAGCATTGCGCTCTGAACGGTAACCTACGCCCTCTGAACAATAACCTCTGGCATCATTTACATGACTAGTTAACTGTAGAGATGTTCTGTAGGTTGTTGAGCTTTAAGTTTTGTAGCTTTTAAGTTTAAGTTTTTAGTTCAACAAAGCACAAAAATACATGGAAAGCTAAGTGTGTTAAGCATTAAGGCAGCTTAAACATTGATTTAGCACTTCACTAAATCAATCTCAGAAACTTTGCAGTGGATGCTACAGAAACCCATGACTGATCTCTCTCCAGATATTACAGGGTTGACATCCCTCGTGAAATGCTATACCCATTTGAATTCTGTTCAGAAGGAAATGCAGAAGCAAGCAGCAAACACTGTTCCTGTGATCTTCCCCCCTTGTAAGCGCTGCTGTCAGAAATAATTGTCAGAAGACTATGATCATTTGAAATGAATACTATTAACCTAGGAGCAGAGGGAACTTCCCTTCTGATCAGGCTACAGATGCTGGTGGTGCAATTGCAGAGGCATGGCTATAGAACTGGGGAAGTCCATTTGGGCAGAGATGAAAGACAGAGAAAATCCTGGTGCCATGGTTGTAATGCAGCACACCGAGATGCCTCAAAACAGACTGCAAGAGAGCTGGGCCAAACCAGGGAATTTCTCTGAAAAAAAAAAGGTTACTCGGAAATACAGGTTGGCAGCTGTAGCCTCATTTCAGTTTGTTTGTGGGCCGGCTCTCCACAAAACATACTCTGCACACACTTAGCAACAGTGTGAGGTACCAACAGCTCAGCATGTCACAGCAATGGAAGAACCAGCACTCAAAGGATGGACACACCTGCTTCTGCAATGGCACAGCAGCCTCTCAGTGGTCACAACGCTGAAGACGTTCAAAGTCCTCAGATTTCTCATCTGTGTCTTAGGAGGTGCTTTGTAAGACGCAGAGCGACTGGGACCAGCTCAGGAAATTGCTACTGATTTTCGGTACTTTGATATCTGAGTTTCACGATAGACTCTTATTAATTGAGCTGAAGCCAGTGTAGTTCAGATATCAACTCTGAAAGGTGGGGCTGAGGTATTTGGGCAGTAAGGCCAACAATACCACAAGAGGCTCAGTCAAGAATGGACGTCACTGAGTGCTTTGAGCATGTTATGATACCTCCTCCAGAAGTTACAGGAGCAGAAATATCTTCAACCTGGCTGCTTGGAAAAGCAAATGTTCAGAAAATCCTGTGCTATTGCCTTCGAGCTCCTGAGTAGTCACTTTAAAACTCCCATTAAAATTAGTCCTATGAATGGTCCCGTTCCACTTCTCATGAAAGCATAACTCATTGAACTAAGCCTCAGAACAACCGCGGTTTTTGAGATTTACTAACATTCTCACAAAGCAGCCTTGCTGCAGCCATCCTTAAGCAGCATAGTTGAGCATAACACCCTAATACTCTTTTTATGCTGTAACAAGGCAGCTACACGGTGGAACAACAGATGGGCTCATTGCCACAGCAAAAACTTGCAGTGGAACTATTAAAAACCTCCACTGCAAAACCTAAGCAATGTATAAACTGGATTATGTATAGCAGAGAACAGGAGATAATGCAGCTGTTGCTTCTAGGACAGTAATGCTCTGTCTCCTTCGTGATATCACTCCTGCTTTTAGAGCAAAGACTTGTCATTTCAAGTTAAAGCTGGCCTCTGTACATATTTCCTGCCAGCAGGGAAACTCTCGGTTTGGGAAGTCTCCTTTGCAGGGCAGCTGTTTCAGTTATTTCAACTGCCTTCATCTTCAGCTGCTTGTTCAGAAAAGGAACTTGGTTTACTAGAACATGCTTCGCCTTTTTGTTCAGCTCAGCTGTCATGATTTGAAGTGCATTGGTCTTATGTTCTGGGGAGGGAAGTGTCAAAAGCTTTACCAGATTGGGTTTTTCAGTCCATCTTGGGATACTCTACAAGACGGACACGCGCCCAACCAAATCCTCCCGTTGCACTCCTGCTAGCTTTAGAGATGGGGTCTGAACTTAACCTTGTGCCTCTGCACAGTTAACATAACGCTGCATCAAACTCACCTTCATGGTTACAGTGATTGTGCTATTTACATTTGCTTTGTGCAGCCAGCCTTGCTTGATGACACCACCCTTCTGGGAGCACAGGGACGAGGAATCCTGAGGGAGAGCAGATGGGAAAAAGAGAAGGTCAGGTGAACTGCCTCCCACAGAAAATTCCCCTTGGACACAAGGGCTATGTCCACCCTGCAAAGCAACACGGTTTTAACTACAGCAACGCAGTGGCATGGAGAATGTTCACGTAGCAGGTACAGCTACACGTACAGGGTTTTCACAAGAATTTCAGGGCTCTCCCTTGCCAAGACAGAGGCAAACCAGGCTAGTCTGGGTCGCCTTTAAATAAGAAAGATTACATCTGCGCTGACAGAGTTTCACAGCAATTTTGCAATGAGGAAATGCATGTTGGTTCTTATGCAGTATTTCAAAAACTTGGGGAAGAAGGAAATTTTCAAAATGGTCTGTTTAGAAAGCTGCCAAATGCAGAACTCCAGACTTATTTTGTCATTTCCTTTTGTATAAATCCACCCTCCGTTTTAAATTTAGGCAAAAACCACCAAACCCCAACAGCTGAAATATAACTGACTGGTTTCACATTTATCAAAACAAAAAGTTTCAAGTGACCCAGCCAGGTTGTTCTTGGCCTGTCAGCTGGGATTTCCATCTCTGCTCCTGTCTCATGGTCCTGGAAAGGGAGAACAGCCCTTCACCCATGCCTAACTGGGACCTCCACTGGGAAGGGAGGGAAATGAGATCCCAGACTGGTAAAAAAACCTCGCCTTGGGACTTCCGGTAACTCAGCAGCAGAGGGGGACCTGGACTGTCTGCCGATGAGCTCTGAAGGGACTGTTTTATATCGTCTCCTGCATCCCAAATGGCAGGTTTTTCTCTTTTCTTGGCAAACTTCCAATGAGAAAGTAAATTGTCTAATGCTTTATTTCCTTGGGTAGAACAACCCATAATCTCTCCTTTATAATGGTTCACCTTTTTTTTCATCATTCTAATGTAAATGCTCCATCAGGAAACGGTAACAGAATCCTTTAGATATAGCCATGACAAGAAGATAAATGCCAAAATATTTGCCAAAGCACCAGGAATACTCTTTCACGATCAACATCAGTAACTTCACTTGTTTGACTATTTGGGACACTGACCAGAGGAAAAAAGGCCTCCGTCAAATTTGGATAGCATGTTTTTGTCCTTCTGCTTTTTCAGAGACATACTGATAACATGCTGCACAGCTCTGTCTCCAGCCCAAACCAGATATTATTAAAGAGGTGACAGCACAAGTTAATGATGTAAGGTAAACTCACAACATAGCCAAAAAAAAACCCTTAAGGCCAAACTTGAAAATACATTTCCATTTAGGAAAAAGCCATTCCAGTCCAGACCTGAGGTGTGCTGGGACGTACACAGCAATTGTGAGAAACGTGCATGGAACAGCCCCTTCAAATCTTCACCTCTGAAAGAAAGAAACTTGCCTTTTCCTCTGCAAGTTCCTCAGCTGCAGCATCTTGGTGCCATGTGGGTTTTAAACAGCTGGGCTAAACTCTTCCCATCGTAAACTAAAACTTCTGTGATGTCACATGCATGAATTAAACTTCACGGGGTACTCAAGACAGAACACCGCTACCCCTCCCTTCTGCAGCAAACAAAATATGCACAGGGCAACATGGCACCTGCATCCTCCAAAATGACCATCAGGTTTAGGATGTCCCAATTTTCAGAGCCCAGTGCTGCAAATCATCCCTGCAACCAGCTGAGCACAAACATCCCAACTTCCAGAGGAAGCAAAAGCCTCTGAACATTGGCACAGCGTCTACAGAGTGGGATTGACACGCTGCGAATATGTTGAGTAGAAGAGACCGATTAGGAATTGCAGGTTATGTGATAGAGCACAGAACTTTCTAAGAGGAGGACCCCAATGTCACAGTGTAGTGGAAAACCAAATTGCCCACTTTTAATTCTGGACCTGAAGAATTTTACTCAGTAATTGTTGGGCTGCTTTTTTTTTTTTTCTTCTGCTGCTGCAATGTTTCAAGTGAAAAAGCCATAAGAAATATTATGGCTAATCTTCCAGATAATTCGGGAGACCCTTGGCTCCAGGAGATACCTGTCATACTTTGAAATAAATCACTGTCTCAGTTTTGGTCCCATCTTCACAGCACGAAGCACCTCATCAGAAAACCACGCCTGGGAACTGAATTCTGACTTAGCCTTGCAAGATCTGCTCTTTAACAGATCTTAGAGTGGAATATGTGGGGGGGAAAAAAAAAAAAAATCTCCTTACCTCATCCTTTTCAAAATCTTCATCAATTTCAAACACATGGCTTGGAATCTTGTCTGGCCTAAAGGATTTGCTGAAATCACAACACATTTTCATATTTAACAACTAGGAAACGAGGGTCCTTCAAGGCAGCAAATGGATGCTGGATCCAGATCCAATCGCCAAGCTGCAGACTACAGAGCACAGCAGAACTGTCCTCCTGAAGAAGACAGATTTCCAGAGACCTACAGCCCCTTACAGCTGGAAAAAGCCAACTTCTGAGTGCATTTCATGGAAATTAAGCATAGGCAGTATGTGATTAGCTTTCTCCTCGTTAGCTGTCTATTCCGCAGAGCTGCTGCTGACTTGCATTTATGCAACACAGAGATGCAGATTCCATCTTGCTAAGAAAGAAGCAAGATCAGACTGCAAGTTTATTCACAAATTTAATAAGATTTCACCAACAGTGTTGCCCCACTGCTGCTGCACTTCCCTGCAAGATCCTCAGAACAGACCCACTTCAGCCGATTAACAAGAAAAAGCATTTAACAAGCTGCCAGCGCACGAGCAGCCTGAACCGTGGTTGAGACGTGCACGGAGCATGGGGAGCAAGAGCAGAGCAGGCGCCACCACTGAGAAAACAATAATCCAGCAGAAATCTGAGACGTATACGCCTGTCTAAAAAACCCGATTAGCTTTGGGGCTGGGATCCCTGGCAGAGCCCGGCGTTTCAGAGCACGTAACTCGCCAGCACTGCCAGCATTAACAGCGATACTACATCACTGGACTGAAGTTGTAAAACAACATCTCAGTGACACAGGGCACAAAGACGATCTGCTCAGCATGGGAACACCGTGTCCAGCACACAGAGGACATCAGTCCTGGGGACAGCAAGGCTCCTGATTCGGGATGAGCAGACACTGCCAACACTATTTATCCTGCCACGTGCCCAGACTGTAGTCCCTCCTCAGCCTAGATGGAGGGGGCTGTTTGCACACTGGTGGACAGGACGTGAAATAACAACCCAGGCTGGCAATATTATCAGCATCTCCCTGACACCGCCGAGTGACAACGGTGTGACAACACGAACCTCTGGCTCTCTAACCTTCAGAGCGACATACCTCTGGAGGGGAGGCTGCCTGTGGGACAGACATCAGGAAGAAGGGCAGACTGTTTCTCCTAAGTCTGACCAAACCTCAGCCCAGTGACCATGCATTAGTATTCCGAGGGAGTGTGACACCTACCATGGCAACATCCGAAAGTCTCCTGAGTATTCCTCATACTTGTAGTTTACCACATGCCAGTCTGAGCTGTACGTTTTAATGCACTGAAAGGAAAACAATACAGCCCTTTGAAAGCTACACCAAGCGAAAGAAAACCATACGCAAGTCTGAAAGGTTACAGAGAGGTACAGGCAGGTGGGTGAGATAAGCGCAAGTGGAAAGGATCTGAACAAGCTGCTTCACTTGTTTTGCATTTCATAAGGAACCTTTTCAGCACATAGCATCTGGCCTGCCACACAGATACTGATTTTGTATTTACATCACTCTAAGGCTTTAAAAAAGGACTAGTGACTCGGGAAGGGGCTGTTTTCCAGAAAGCACCGATTTTCTGCCCTCAGAAATGTAGTGCCTCTAACTCAGCATCGACCACCGCTTGGCATTCAGTTCCACTGCGCTTGGTCCTAGAGAGCGGCATGTGACAGAACAAACCCAGGGCACTCAGGATGCTCCAGGGAGGCTGTGTAGTCCGCCCCTTGCCCTGCTGCATGCCTGCAGCTTGCAGCTCAGGCGGGCAGTGCAAAGCCACACACCTCGCTTGTGTACAAAACCCACCGGAAAGAAGCACTGCAAAAGAGGCACGTGCAAGAGCTATCTCGTGTGGCCAGCCTGCCAGTGACCGGTGCTTCCCACATGGGAAAAACTAAGCGATCTGCAACCTCACAGACCAGGAACTACAGGAGAGCATCTTGCCCGAGGGAGAAAGTGCTGAAGGCAGGCCTTGCGTGGACTTTTGCCCCTACCTCTTTGACAAAGAGACTCTGAGCTTTCTTTAGAGCATCTTCTGGCACTGTCGACTGGACAGTCCTTCTCTGTCGACTGATGACCGAGATCTGCAGGAAAAAGGAGAACATGTTTTCAGTGCATATTGGGTCTTCAGGGCTTGATACTTTCTGTAAATAAATGTGGTGGGTCCAAAGCACCAGTGGCTCACTTTGGTTTTATGTGTCAGTAATGCAGCCAAAACTAACACATGGTTAACAGTGGACATTTTCCAAGGTAATCAGGAGTGGAGATGAGTGAGCCTCAAATATAAGAAACCTGAGCAAACTCACAGATACATCTTCAATCGGAAATATCAGCAGGTCCCGGAGGGGATCACTGTAGATCTGAACTTTGCGTTGAAGGATCACATTCTCATAGTCCAAGGGTTCAACCACTTTGGTTTTTTCCTGCAAGAAAAATAGAAGATGAAAAAGTTTACATATGTATAAAATATATAAAATAACCAGTAACAAACATCTTCTGCTTCATTTTCCTGACAGTTTCAAACTGTGTTTCCAATGGACTGCTCATTAATTCAGCAATCTGATACTCATGGGATGAAGGTCATCACCGGTGTGCATGATTTGCAGGAAGGGAAACAAGGGGTTAAGTTATTTGTGCCTGGTAATAAGCTACAGGAAGAAACGCAGCACTGCGCTGCTCTGGTCCAAGCACAGTCTCTAATTTCTTAATGGAGCAAGAAATCCTCCTGGGCCGGCCACAGCTTTAACAGCTGCAAGATTCAGCGAATTTCCATACGAGCAGCTCACCCGCAGAGCTCAGGAGAAACACGGCCTCCCTCGCTGGCTCTGCTCAGCTCAGCGCTAGACGAGCTGATGGGAGTTGTGCTCTCCCTGGAAAGGTGCCGCTGGCAAGATGAGAGCAAGCCAGCTGCTGTGACCTCCAGAGCAGGAGTCGCACTCTATGGACGGAAGGCTTGCATCCCTCTGGAAAGGCAGGAAAGCCCTCTCCAGAAATCACAGCCCTAAACTGGCCACAGCCAAAGGCTGGAAAAATCTGGCGCCTGGTTTTGCCCTGGCTCACATCTCTGGGAGCAAGATGAACTTTTTCAAAATCCCTGGAGTCACAAGTAAGAACTATCAGGAGAACGCCATTATGTTGGCTATTGCAGTACTTTTGTTCGTGTTTAGAGTCCAGACAACAGATCTTCAAAAAGGTGAGAAACCTGCAAACTGCTGAAGCAAGAACACGTCACCTCAGCTGCCCAGCCCCAGACTTCAGACTCGATAAGCGAGAGTCAGGCACTTAGCACGGCAGTTGGAACAATTAGCCTTCACACCAGAAGCAAAGCCATGACTCTGTATATGAATGGTCATAACAACAGGGGAAGCAAATTCGGATACATCCACTTTGCCTTGGTTTGAATCTTGACCAAAAGGCTGTTGGTGCTTGTCCATGCCATGGACAGTGTTTATGAAACTGTGCCAGGCGCTGCATGGTGCTGGGATGGCATGTGCCTCTGGCAATAACACCCTTGCAGGATGGCGTGTTTGGGCTCTCCACCCTCAGAAGAGGAATGTTGGATGCTTCCCCATCCGTTGGATGCTTCCCCATCCGTTGGATGCATTCCCCAGCTGAATGATCTGCCAGGTCCATTCATGTAGCATGCTCCCTGAGTTAAAACTGAGACCAGTATGAGGTCTCTTGCTGAAGACAGCAAAACCTACAGCTTGAGAAAATGAGTTCAAAGTGAGAATCAAAAGCTCAGCACCATCTAACACCACAGGGTAAACTGCTGGACCATCAAGCATCCAAACGGGCCAATATTGTCTATGACATGTGAGATAAGCCAAGAAATCAATATTGCTCTTCCAAAAACAATCAGAGCCGAAGGGTTTCTGTCCCATGTCTTTGGTTCCGGACTCTCTGGGATGCATTATTTTTTTGTACAAGCCCTTTGCAGCAAATGTGAGTGAGATTTTTGCTCTAATGACAGCTGAGCATCTGCTGCGTTCAAGTGGAGCTGGTGCTGAAACTTTGGGGAGGCAGTTCTCACACAAGGGGGTAATGAGGGGTAGCAAGAGCTATTTGAGGAGAGTCATATTTTAATCTTGTTTTAATATTTTTCTAAAATGTTGCAGAAAATCTTTGTATGGTGATATCTTCTAATATACCAGCACCTTTAAAAAAAAATCAAAGAACTGGAAAAAAAAATTTCTTTCTTTTTTTTTGGTCATACTCTTGTACGTGATTAAATGAGAATAAAAATCCAGGGAATGTAGCAGACATTGAAGGTCCATTGGGCTGGAAGAGGAAGGCAGTTGCCTCTCTTAGTCTGCCTCTGGCTTCTCTCATCCAAAGGACCAGCCCCACCAAGCAGAGGCCACTCCACTGTCCCAGGTGCACGACTGGTGAGCTTTTAATACGTTCAGAAAGCAAAACTGCGATAAAAGCTTTTCTCCACAGCACTTCAGAAATGCAAGCAGGTACCTTTCAGGCTGTGTTCCCAGGAATGCATCCCAGCAGCAGAACGACATCCCAGTATCTCTCTAATGGAGGACGGCACAGCGCCTGTATGCAATTAAGGGCTGTTTTGCTCATACAAGCAATGCCTGGGTGCCTCTGGGAAGAGTGATTTCTGCACAGCCTTTTGCTGAGCATCCACTCTGCACGCTTCTGAATGTCCACAAAGAAGTTCTTACTCTTGGCTAGGGGAAATGTCCTCCTGCCCCAGTTTTGTGTTCAAAATGTCTCTTTTCCATGCTACAGGAATCCAGCATAAATTAGCTCAGGTATCTGAAGCAGTTCCTTCTTAATTGCTCTCTGGAAACTTTGCTTCACTGCACAAACAGCCTTGAAAGAAACCTCACAAGGCTCGGTGTCGTCTTAGCACCAGCAGAAGCACTGCAGCCGTCATGGGAGAAAGCCCACCGGGTTGCTGGCAGGAAAGACAAAGGTCACTCAGCAGAGAGCCCATGCTGGGTTCCAGAGTGGCCAGGTGCTGCTGCCCGGCATCCCTGGCCGTGGGGGATTTGGGGCACGGGGTGGCAAATGCTGCCAGCCCCAGTGCTGCGTGCTGCCAGCCTCACTGCACGTGGAGCACCTCTTGCTCCTGCATCCAGGACCTGAGCTGCACGGGAATCTCAAAAAAGAAAGAGATCACCTGAAAAACAGGAGTCCCAAAAGCACAACAGGTAGACGGAGAAAAGGAACTCATTTTCTCACAGTTAGTCTCATCCTCTTTAAACGCTTAATTGAATCTGGTTAATCATCTGAAACACTGGTCTTATTTCAGGACAACACTGTGCACTTTTGCAAATTTGCCAAGCTTTGTAAATTAATGCGAATTAAGAGGACATTCATGAGCCACTCTCCCATTTGCAGGTCTGGGGTCAGGGATCCCCAAAGCTTGGCCACCCCATGAGCCCAGGCAGGACTCTATAGACCAGGCGTACGGCTTTCTGCCAACCTGTCTATTTTTCTCACTGCTAATCACTGGAGCAATCCTAGTGAAACTCAGTGGCATAAGCTGGTTAAAATCACGCCATGAGCCCAAGTGCTGCTTACACCAACTCCCCATCTCACCTCACCCCAGCAGCAGCTGTAACAGTAAATTAGATTCCCTCTAAGAGCCCTTCACATCACTATGGCATTAAATAGTAGCTTTGGGCATGCAAAACTCAGGCCTTCCAATGATACAGTATTTTCAGTCCTTTTTTCTTTTTATTTTGCAATGTGGTCCTGAAACTGGGACTCTGTTTCTAAAGTTGTTCTTTTTTAAAGGTTGGGGTTTTGCTAACATTTCTTTTCTAGCTTTGACATCTCCGACAAAGTCCTGGCTGTGACTCTCGTGGGATTCAATGATAATTAAAGGGTAAGGACTGAAAAGGATCCCACATCCTCACCTGAGAGGCAGCACTACCCACACCAAATATGAAAAAGCTCCTTAAATTAACTGACTACAGCCCTTCCACTCTTGTGGATTTAGTCCTACCGGACAAAACACGTTGTGCAGGCCAGCGCTGCGTGTGTATCCTGAGTCCCAGGACACACGACCAATGATTCAGGGAGCTCCAGGAGGTGAGGGATGCACACCTGCAGAGAACTGTCACCTAGACGGGCTTTGCAGCCCCCCCAGACAGGCACTTCTCCTCCGGAGCTGCTAGAAGTGCAGTCCCTAGAGCTCTCCTTACCCAAGCTGTGCCCTTTTCTCTGTTTCAGCACGCAGCAGCCCTCCGTCACCTGCAGCACAGTGTTATGTTGGCCGTGCTCGTGCCCAGCACAATGCAGCCGGGCTGTCACAGGCCATGACAGGAATCACAGCAGTGTCTCTAAAGTGAAGCCAAAAGAGGTAGGTCAAGCTTTTTGCAAGCAAAGCAGCTGCTCCTGGAAGGATGTGGCCTGTCCCCTGCCTGCCATCAAGGAAACACAGACTCCTCCATCCATCCCGAACCATGCTGGCTGCCCAGTGGGGCCAGGCATGACCATGCTCCTGCAGACAGACCTGCAGAGTAGAGAGGAAGCCATCACAGACATTTTTCACCCTTTGACCCAGCCTAGTGACCAGTGTCCCAAGAGGGCTGGAGGTAAAGCTTTAAGCCCTGAAAATGAGATTTTAAAGTCTTAGTTTTTCTGATGAGCTTGGTTAAAGCACACACCTCCCGGCAGCCAGGGCTCAGTCTGGCACTGCCCAGTACTGTCACAACAGCAGATGGCACCCACCAAAGTCATTATGGAAGCAGAGGAAAAACTATTACACTAAAGTAATTAGAGTCTTAGAAACCACAAATTCCTCTACAGGGAAAGCCAATATCCAAGTACAAAGAAATGCTGATGTCCAGCAACAAAACCAACCCATTTTTGCAAGAAAGAAATGTGCAGTGCTGCCAAAGCCATCCTGTTCTCCGGCATACACGCAGCAGTGGTTTATCAGGGCAGGCAGACGCGTGCAGTGTGATGCTCTTTGGGTTCCTCTGACCTCCTGTGCAACAGCAGTGTGTGCAGGTTGGGGTGAGCCGCCTTCTCCCGCGGCCCCCACGGCTGCAGCACCCTGAGTACACCCGGCAGCAGCTCCCAGCCCAAGACCTCTTAGTGGAAAAACATAAACAAACCTGATTTAAATCAGGAGATAACAGGAGATCAGTGCATCCTCCCAGATAAGCCCACTCACCTCTGTTAAAAAAAACCACTGGTTCAAGCTCTGCACACCAGCCTGTTCCCAAAAACCACAGGCTGCACCCTCTGTCCCTCCGCCTCTGCCCTGAGACTGCTGCTCCTCGGAGCACGGGGCCATGCGGAGCACGAGGAAGAAGGTTGTCTGCTGTGCTCGAGCCCCCATCCAGGCTGGGTCATGAGGCTCCACTTGGACAATGGCACAGGCAAAACAACAGTCTATCTATTAGAGTATTGACTCTCCACCAGCAAGCAAGTTGGCTGGCATTTTAACAGGAAATTCAATGAAATTACTTCAACAGAAACACGCCCACGAACACCAACGCAAGGCTCTGCCTTCGACCAAGCAGGAGCACAAAGAGCCCAGCACAAGGAAAACCCCAAGCAAAAGTTCTCCTCAGTGCCCTGCTTCTCCTGCTGCCCTCTGCCAGCCCAAGCACAAATCGCCACTGGATAGAAACCACCAGAGAGAGTTTGAAGGAAAGGTTTCAGCAAGGGAATTATCCATAAGCAAGGCGGGGGGGATCTTAACAAGTCAGATTAAATTGTCTACTTTCTCTATCCATTTGCAAAGCTGAACAAATTCCTTGTATTTGCTGTATTAATAAAGGTTCGCAATGACAGCTGGAGATATTCGTATGGGGTAGTACAGGAAAAGCCACTTATATTTTAAACTTCTATGGCCTGAGAAACAGTAGCTACCTGTCTTCTAGTGTCCTGCATTTGTACGTACCATACAAACATGCCGATGTTTTTATTTTAAGTATATGATTAATGTTTTTCTGATATCTTTTCTCACAGAATTACAACAGGTATAATCCAAGTGACATGAATGTACAGAAAATGAAGGAAAAATGCTTCATTTGATTAATTTTTTAAAACAGCAGCCGAAGGAAAACTATCAGAGAGCTTTTGTATTTTGAGTCCTTTCAGTCTGGCTCTCATTTGAAAAACCCAATGTCCAGAGAAGAAAACAAGGCAAGGGCAAACCCAGCTGGTTTGGCTCCGCTTTAACCAATGTGCACAGTCCTTTGCATAACAGGAGCCCCACGGCGTTTCCTGTTGCACGGAGGAAGCCAAGCCTAGAGCCAAGCCCAGCCCAGCGCAAGAGCTGCACCACGCTCAACTTTCGCTTCTCATGGCACTAACGGCCGGCACATACACACACGCTGCTCCAGCTCTGCCCTGCAACACTTCCTCCGTGCCTTCCACTGAAGAACGTGCGGGTTTGCCAACACCCGGGACACGGTGTTTTCTCACTTCTTCAGAAACAAAGCTTAGCCCAGCGTGTGCATCCACACTCACTAAGCAGCTGGAGAGTCACAAGTGATCTGAATTGAACGTGGTGGTTCTTTAGAGTAGCCGAAGAGAGAAAAAATGGCACGGACCGCATGTACATATAAACGTATTGTCTCAGACTGCACAACTGTCCCCCCAAATTTAGGGAGCATTTTACAGCCTACTTACTGCCTCATCTGTTGCAACTCTGTAATGGACTTACGCGAAAAGTCTACCAAAGCCCAAATTTTAAGAGAATCCTAAAGGGCCAGGCAGGTGAAACACACAGAAAACAGGAGGCAAAGTCAATCTGGGGAATCGATTAAAGTGGGGGCAGGAGGAGTGAGGAATAGAAGTGTACAACTACCCTTTGGACATACTGGTCATGGTCACATCACGAGCGAGACTGGCAACAGCTCAGGGCAGAGAGGGACCACTTCCCACTGCAGCGTGGGAATGCGAGGATACCTCGCAGACAATGAAGAGAACTCACTTTTTGTTTTGCTCATGAAACCTGACAGCACACGGGAGAATTTAAATGGCACCTGGGAACCGAAAAAATTCACTTGGCAAACCATATGGGGACATGGAACTGAGGAATTTCTACCCAGAGAAAAGCTTTTCCAAAGCAGCAATTCAAAGATGTCAGGTCAAGGCTCGCTCAAATTGTGCTCAAATTGTGTGGTCTTTAGTAGCCGGGGTTTTTTGTTGTTTCTTTGGTTTTTTTTTTTTAAATAGCACATTTGTGACTCTTCACTTTTTCTGCCCCCAGCTCCTACACTGCCATCTGATCCCATTTACATGGTCTAGCTTGCAGGAAGGCTACAGGGCTTCATTTTCAAAAGCTGAGATTCGCACATAATTCATCATTCCAGGAACCTGGGCATAAGAAAGAGCAATGCAAAGTGGGAAACCCTGAGCTTGGCTATCAGTGCCTGGAACCGCCACAACCCTGTGCAAAGCCAGAGTAAAGTCTACGTCCCAGAGACCGTGCGTTCAAAAGCCCAGGAGAGAGGGAAGAGGTGGGAAACAGAAAGCAGAGGAGGAAGGGCGAACGGGGCGACAGCGTGAGTCAGCAGCACGCAGGGCAGCAGTCACACCACCACACAGCCTTGCCACTGCCAAGAGGTTTGTGGGCTGCTCTGCAAAGCCAGACTTTGGGAGGAAATCAGACGGGAGGCAACGAAGCAGCTCTTACGGGGTGTTGGGGAGCTTGTGCCCACAAGCCTGCTGCAAAGCCAGCACTCAGCTGGATGTACAGCAGGGCCCAGGGCAAGATGCGCAGAGGTGGACTATGGTAAAACCACAAGGATGAAAAACAGTCAATAAAGCTGGGTATGAGCAGGCCAAAACTATTTTTACACTAGCCAGAGAGAAGGAAGTTTAGAAACACAAGAGGAATGCCAGACTGGAATCCTGGCTGTGCTGAAGGCACAAAAATGATGAGCTTGAGACCAGGGGGGAAAAGTCTGCACCTGGGACAGGAGCGAAAGTTGGGCTGTAAGATGGACATACAAACACACTGAGCGTTTTGGGAAATGCCAAGGGAGGAAAACCTCTGGAGAAGGTGGAGGAGCAGGGGAAGCAGGGAGAGAGAGGGGTATCAGAAGCTGGTCCAAGGTGGAGCAGGAGTGGGTTGGATGCAGGATGCAGGTTTTGCTCACCAGAGGATGGGGCTGCACTGGAGGCAGGTGAGCGTGGAGGTGACATCATGGTAAGAGGGACTTCTGCAAAGGCTGGGCCTGTGTAGCTGTAAGAGGCAGGAGATGGGGACAGGGAGGCCAAGAGGGGATGGCAGAGAGGGTGTGCACCGCTGACAGGAGAGAAGAGCCTTGTGGGCAACTGGAAGGGGACTAACAGAATCACAGAATGGTAGGGGCTGGAATGGACCTGTGGAGATCGCCTAGTCCTACCCCCCTGCTAAAGCAGGTTCATCTGGAGCAGGTTGCACAGGATCTTGTCCAGGTGGGTTTTGAGTATCTCCAGAGAAGGAGACTCCATGACCTCTCTGGGCAGCCTGTGCCAGTGCTCTGTCACCCTCAAAGTAGAGATGTTCTTCCTTATGTTCAGGAAAGCTTTTCCTCATGCTTCCTGTGTTCCAGTTTGTGCCCGTTGCTCCTTGTCCTGTCACTGGGCACCACTGAAAAGAGTCTGGCCCCATCCTCTTGACACCTGCTCTTTAAATACATACTTAGAAGCATTGATAAGATCACCCCTCAGCCTTCTCTCCTCCAGGCTAAACTGACCCAGGCCTCTCAGCCTTTCCTCATAAGAGAGATACTCCAGTCCCCTAATTATCTTTGTAGCCCTTCACTGGACCATCTCCAGTAGTTTCTTGTCTCTCTTGAACTGGGGAACCCACAACTGGAAACGGTATTCCAGATGCGGCCTCACTAGAGCAGAGTAGAGGGGCAGGAGAACCTCCCTTGACCTGCTGGTCACACTCTTCTTGATGCACTCCAGGATACCATTGGCCTTCTTGGCCACAAGAGCACACTGCTGGCTCGTGGTGAACTTGTTGTCCACCAAGACTCCAAGGTCCTTCTCCACAGAGCTGCTTTCCAGCAGGTCAGCCCCTAACCTGTACTGGTGCAGGGAGTTATTCCTCCCCAGGTGCAGGACCCTACACTTGCCCTTGTTGAACCTCATTATATTGCTCTCTGCCCGACTCTCCAGCCTGTCCAGGTCTTGCTGAATGACAGCACAGCTTTCTGGTGTACCAGCCACTTCCCCCAGTTTTGTATCATCACCAAACTTGCTGAGGGGACACTCTGTCCCTTCATCCAGGTCATTGATGAATATGTTGAACAAGACTGGACCCAGTACTGACCCCGGAGAACACTGCTAGCTACAGGCCTCCAACTAGACTCTCACACCGCTGTCCACAAGCCTCCAAGCTTTGTCATTCAGCCAGTTCTCAATCCACCTCACTGTCCACTCATCTAACCACACTTACTAAGCTTCCCTGTGAAGATGTTATGGGTTACAGTGTCAAGGGAAGAAGGATGAGGTGAGAAGGGGCCTGACAGGGAGATTTGGTCCCAACACAGCTCAGAGTAATGTTCTGCACATCCATCCCACAGGCAGCAGGTGAGCAACTGCCAAAACAGCACCACTCTAACAGCTCCATCGTGATGCTCTCAGGGTCCCAGCCTGCTCAGCGAGCCCTGCAGGGCAGCCCATCCTGCACCCCACTTCCTGCTCACCCAAATCATGCATCCGAGAGCAAAGCTGGCAGCACTACCTGCACGGATGCTCACTGCACATGGGTGCACGTAGATGTTCCGTGGTCCGGAGCAGAAAGAGGAAAGCAGGACACAACATGGGATTGCATGGGCTTGACCAACACATGGCAGCAGATTTGTGGCATGCCAGCACTCCGAGGACTCTCCTCTCCCAGCAGCAAACACGTCCTCCCTTGGGCTGTGTGGTGTTGCCAGGGAGCTTTTAGGTGATGCCTTCAGCAGGGTACCCCAGCACCTCCTTTTTCTCCTGCGTTACTCATCCTATACCTTGGAAACAAATGTTTCCCCAGCTGCAGTGCCGGCAAGCAGACTCGCTTCCCCGGTCCTCAGCACCCCCACAGCAAGCTGCAGGACTCGCTTTGTCTCTTTTACATCCTGAAATGGGTACATGGGGCAAAGGGAGCCCAGTGGCTGGACAGCAGGAGACACAGCTGCAAGTGCATCAGTTCCAGGCGTCTGGGTGAGAGTCCTATGCTCCCGTCTCCATACAGGAGTTATGTGCCAGTCTGCACCACACTCCAGCTCTGAAACACAGTGCAGACAGCATAAAGCTGCTGTATCCCTCTCCCCGCCTGCTCTGTGTCAAATGGAGATGGCTGTGTGTGACAGGAGCTCTCAGAGAAGTAAAAACCCATGTGGTGGGGAAGGGGAGGATGGGCGCACAGTCCTGGCACCCTGCGAGCAAACACTTGCAGTGAAAATGACTCAGTTTTTCCATTCAAAAGAGCAGAGTAAGAGCCTGCCCCCGCTCCTGCACTTCCCTCCACCCCACACAAGTCCTGTGCGAAAGCATCTCGCCGACCCACAGCTCTCTCCTCCTGCATCATGACCCCGGATGGCAGCAGAACCTCATCTGAGCACTGTGAAGGGCAGACTGGGTTCTGGTTATTTTCTAACTTGGATGTCTCCGTTTTCAATGTAATGCCCAATTCTCTAGTGACAAAGGAAGTGTTTGCAGTTATCAGCACTGTCTCTGAAAGTGGCGTAGCATCAGTGCAAGACACCAGCTTGGAGAAGGCCTGAAGAAACAGCCAAAAAGTTGGTGTCAGTGTAGACATACAAACATTTACCTTTCATTATTAGGTCTGGCCAATATAACTAATTCAGGCCTTCAAGTGTCTTCAGATTGGCTTAGAAATTACAGGAGGTCAGGATAATCAGTGTATGCCTCTTCCTTTCCCTTCCACTTATACAGAAGTGGACTCCACATTTCACAGTCTTTATGAGATCACATTTTGAAACTTAATTCTGCAGCCAGGAGGGCCAGGAATGCTGTTTTTTTTCCTGAAGGCTTGAGATTCTTGCATAATCACTTCAGCGAAGGAAAGAGCTGTCAGAAAGAAGCTGCACTGCAATGAAGCAGTGACAGTTCGCAGCCAGTCTGTGAGCAGCACAGGCTGTGAGGCAGTCCTGCAGCTCCAGCCCACGCGCACTTCACCTTCAGGCATCACCTCGGAAAATGATGCCCTGAACAAGTGCAGAGTCAATAGGAAAAGCACTGCTGGAGGCAAGTGGTAGCTGGGGGCATGGCCCATCTCTGGCATATGCGCGCACTTGAGGTGATCCAGCACTGCTCCCGCACAGGGCAGTGAATCAGGGCAAGCATCTGATGTTGCTTTCAGTACCCTTGTCCCCTTTGCCCTTACCTTCCTCAGGATCACAGAGTGCATCTGAGTGAGAGACACCAGTGACAGCTCAGAACTGGCTGCCACGGCATCTCCAGTCCCCAGACACAACTGCTTGTCCCTGCCTGCACAGGTACATCCTGGCTCAAATCCAGTCCTTCTGCACAAAGACCAGAGGAAGGGATCCATGTAGCTCTACATCGGTGGAGCTGCACCTGCATCCAGCTGCGCATCTGCCGCAGAGCATGAGAGAGATGAAAATATGGCATAGCTTTGATTTTCTCCTTTGAAAATAATAGCGCTAATTGGCAAAAGAGTACTGGTTTCCACGGGACAGATGAATTTTTGCCAGCTATGACTTCTCAAAACATTCTGTAAGCACAGGCATGCTAAAAAAGGAAATAGTAATTACAATGCCAATAATACATGTTATTTATATAAGTTCTTAACTGGAGCATCCCAAAGTGCTTTTCAGATGTCACTGGTATTCCATCATTTATTTATGTAGTATCAGTTTTATATTTAGCATCCAGTTCCAGAATAGCCAGCTGCAGAACATCTTAAAGCAATTAATTACACATAAGCAGAACCCCTCCCTTTCCTGCTGCTCTTAGAAACTCCTGTTTTTCACACAAGAAACCACTTGCACGGGGGCCAAGCCAACCACACAGCCACACCCCGAAGGCGGTCAGGCGAAAGGCTCCTTGGCTTCGCTGGAACATCAACTGAGCCAGGCAACGGTGAAGCGACTTGCCCAAGCCAATACAGCAGCACCAGGGGAAAACGGAGCAGGAAGTTGCAAGACGATTTTGGGTTGCCTTAGCGATACAGCAAACACCCCCAGCAGTGAAGTCAAAGCCCAGAGATGTCAGTGGTGGTTTAACCAGCTCAGGAAGTTGTTTGTCTCAGCTCCATCTGTGCTTCGTCTTTGGGACAGACGCTGCGGCAGACGCTGCAGTGGCTGCGAAGTCAAACCCTTTTCTCCCCGGCAAACGCGGCAGGGCCTGTGGAAGGGCTCTGCAATGCTCCACCCCACTCGCTGCTGTGGGCAGAAACACCTCAAAGGTTCTCTAGATGAAGACATCCATACACATTCCAGTGTTATGCAAAGGAGCAAGGAAGTGCCTAGGGCTCCCCAGGCACAGAGGAAAAGGCAGAACTGTGAAGGAAACTTGTCTGAATCCAGAGCAACTTTCCTGGAGCCCCAAACTGCCCTGGAAAGCATCTGTCTGTTGGCAGCTGGGTTTGCCCCCCCTGAAAAACGGTTTTGTGGGCATTCGGCCCACCCCAAGCAGCACCATCTCCTTCCAAGAGATGAAGGTTTCTTTCTCGTCTCCTGCCCATGCCATTCCTAGCTGTCATGGCTTGGCTTCGCGGACGAAGATTTGGGAAGGGCTTTGCCCACGCTTATTGCAAGCGCGTTGATGGCTGAAAAGGCCGATGCGGGATAGGCAAGACCGGTTGCAAAGAGCACACCAGAGGGTCTCCTTGGGTGGCATTGCCGTTTCGTCCCTTGCCTGTCGCTACAGGGCTTTGCAAACGTGAGTACACCCTTCAAGCCTGCGTGCTGGATTTTTTAGGTGAGGCGCAGCGTGCGCGAGACTGGCCCCACCCTTTACACCTGAGGTTCATCTGCCAGGGCCTAGCGAGCTTGGACGGTGACAGCGAAGTCCTCAGGTCGTAGGTTTGGTTAGAGTATCCTTCTCTTAGATGGATGGCCTTACAGGGCTAATCGAGCTCCATCTGCCCGGGTTTGGAGTTAGAGTTGTCCTTCTCCTAGGATGGTTGCCCGAAGGCTAGTGAGCCCATCCTGCCCGTGGACACACTTTGTCTGACCCTTCAGTTGAGACCTGTCAGGCTTGGGAGACCCTACCGGAGGCATATGCCACCACCAGCATAGCTCTCAACTTCACAAGGGCACGCAAGCTCTTTCCCCACGGCAAGGGGGTGCCCGTGAAAGAGCATTCCTAGCTACTGCTATCATAAACCCAGCCCCTGCCAAGCCTCTCCTCTCCCTGTGCCCCTCCACGCCTCTCCAGCTGGCACAACGCTTCCCCCAAGTCCCTGCTCCAGCTACCCGTGTCCCCGCACGCCGAGCCGCAGAGCCACGGGCTTGGCAGGCTGGCAGAGCCCTGGCAGGCACGGGGCCAGCCACCATCCTGAGCCGCGGCTTCCTCCAGACCTGCTGGGAAATGTGCCCTGCTCCATGCAGACACCGCAGTGCAGCTCCAACCCACATCCCCGGCTCCTGAGCACGGCCAAAACCCAGTGACATGTATGGCTGTTACAGAGAGCAACGTACGGCACCTGGACGTGATCGGGTCCTCATACTGCACAGGGGAGACGTGGTTTTTCTGGCTGCACCCAGGCGGTGTCCCTGCTCTGGGGACAGAGGGGCTGGGCTGCAGTGGAGATGTCACCCAGCACGGAGCCAGGAGCAGGATGATGGAGCAGGGAGCACCCTGGGCTGAACCAGGCGGGGTGTCCTTCCAGCCGCAGTCGCTCCTCAGGGACAGCCCCATGACAGAAGATATTAATAGGGTAGAGAAAAAAATTGCATTTCAGCAAGAAAGGAGAGAGGGGTGAGAAAGGGGTCAGGAACAAGCAGACCTGACCCCATTAGAGAAACAGCAGGAGGCAGGGAAAAGCTGCAAAGATAAGTCAGGGCTGTGCTGAAGGGAAGAGAAGCCAGCAAGGGAGAGCTTTGATTTGTACTTTCTAAGGGAATGAAAGAGATGGAGGAAGATGGTGGCAGGGAAACATTCTCCAGCATTTCTGAGATGACAGCAATGCCCACAAAGGCGTATGAAACTACCCTTTTCTTCCTTGGACAGAACAAGAATGAGGAGGCCAATTAACCAGGGAGGTAAAAGCACACGTGCGCCCCAAGCCTGGCTGCTGTTCAGCTGCTGTGCGTGACTGACTTGCATTCTCAGGCCTCAGAAATGTCAAAAGCTTTGTGTAATTTTGTATCATTAGAGATAATAAATCAGCGTGGAAAGGGCTAAGTGAAATGCTGTAAGAGCCACCAAGCTGCATATATAAAAGGATGCTACAATATGCACTACAGCAGGCAGCCCAGGTTCAAATGCTCCTGGTCCTGGGGAGGGGTCTCTGCAAATATCTCCAGATACCAGAAGAGGTTGAAACAAAGCCCAAGCACCATCCCCTCACAGGATTTTGAGTGCACCAAATCCCCATCTGCATTGCTGGCATTAGCTGCAGGCACCTCCACCAACCATCTGTTCGAGGCATTTCACTGCATTGACGGTGGCAGGTCGGGGCAGATGCTGTCAATGCAGGGAAACCTGCATTTTCGTGATGCTGTCCCTGGCGCAGAACAAACCACTCTCAGCCTTGCCCAGCAAGTGTAAAGGCTGGATGCTTTGCTCTCTTCCCAGAACTTTCCTATAACGGGCAAGAGGATACATATATTTAAATGATGCCTTGGGAAGGATAAGATTCAGTGCCCATCAAAAGCTTGTTGTAGCCTCCAAAAACCTCAAGAAACGGACACAGTGACTACAGCTCATCCTACGGTATCCATTCCTCAGTGCGCGGCTGTGGCGGGGGAAGCAAGGTATTGCTTCACCTCCTCTGGACTGGGTACTGGTAGGAGTCATGTTGGAGATTTGCTAAGTGGCCTCAAGTAGCTGCACAGTGTACTTGGGGCATTGGTCCTGTCCATAAAACAGTGCCCTTCAGCCACTGCGCAATCGGTGTGTGCTCAGGCAGGAGCAAACCAGGCCACTTCCACAACATGTGATGCCCAGGGCCATGCCACAGCACTCAGCCAGCGGTGAGCTAAATTCAGCCCCTTACAGCACTCGAGCCCCAGTTCAGGAAAGCATGTGATTAATTTTAAGAATGCATTTAAATGTTTTCTTGAATAAGCCCCTGTGAGGAATAATCTCTCTATAAGCACTTCCACAGAAGTCACCCGAGCGAGCTGCGGTGGCTGGCTCCGGAGGCACCCCGCTGCAGCAGGCAAAACCTGCCCTGGCTGAACCAACAGCAAAATACCCACCCACTTACGCAAGGGTAGAATTTCCCCTCATGCCTCATATATGTCTCTTTTTCTATGTAAGTTATGCAAACTCAGCATACTGACTACACCCGAGGGGGAACAAGCCTATGTTCTGTGTCTCTCTTGAGCACCACGATCACTACAAACGCTGTATATACACAGTCTTCACATTGATCAAAGTGAATTTAGCTCATTAAAAGGGGATTCTATGCAGAAAGCTGATTTCCTCTGCACGAGTATAAATTCAGACACTTGTAATATGTTTTAAGCTGAAAAAAAATCACAGAACGAACAAAATGCTTTTTTGCCTCCAGTCAAAACCTTCTTAATATCACTGTTAAGGAGCTTTTTATCTCCTTTGGCATCTGCCTGAAACTGAGCCACCCATACAAGCCCAGCCCAGCCAGGATCAAACAAAACTCATCTTCTCCCGACACGCTGCCCACTGTCTCACAGTGAGGTTTCAGGGACCGCATCCCACAGCACCGTATCAGGAGAGCAGACCCTCGGTTTGAATACCTCTGTGTGGCAAGAATCTCTGCAGTTGTTTGCAAGCAGAGGTTCTCCCATACTGCAATTGCTGGGAGTTCATGTGCTGGCACATGAGGGGCTGAGAGCCGTGAGTGAGCCTGGGTGCCACCAAGCTGTGCCTTGGGGTGCCCAAGGATGCAGCCCTGGGCTGGCCAGCACTCAACGTGGGCAAATCCTTTGCAGCTGCTCCTTCTCAGATAAGATGATCTGGGTCTGCGTCCTTTGTAAATCTATGGCTCAGCGGTAAATGGATCTTCAGTTAATCTGTATAGAAATGATCTAAAGAAAATCAGAGTAATGGTGGGGACTTAAAATTGCCACCAGATGACTAGTTTCGGCAGCACTATGGGAAAATGGATTCTCTGGGTTTTGTCAAGGGCTTGCTCCTCTGATCCCATGCCTCCCACAAATTGTAGTTCTCTGTCACGACATGGAGAATGACACCTTCTGAAATCTTGCAACTGGCTGGACACACAGCCCTCTGCTTGCGGGGGCCCAGCCACTGTCGAGCACATCGATCCAAAGAGAGGGGAGGCACAGGGGGGCTCTGCCTCAGCCTTGGCCTCACATCCCCACAGGGAAACAAGGGACCACATGCAGCTGATGTGAGTCCTGAGGTACTTCGTACTCTGGCTCTGAAGCTGCACTTCTAACAGAGTATTTTACTGTTGGGGGCCCAAGGTTTAAGCTGCAGGTAATCTCTTGGTTAAGAATGGTTTAAGTTATCACCCTTGGCCTTTGAATGTTCCTCTCTTTAACCTAATGTTAAAATTTTCCTTTGTCTTTTAGCGTGTCATTTATCCCACCAGCCAACTTAATGCTTTTCCCAAATTTGTCTGTTTATTTAAACAGCGACCTTGTTTGTCGGTTATTCTGCCAAAACTCCATCCATGAGTTATAATCAGTAGCACACATCAGGGACCGTTCAAAGTCAAAATTCACACAATCTGCCCTACAGCTTTGCAAAGGAAAGAGCACAGAGAGAACCAGGGTTTCCACGCACTCTGGCTGCTGCAGCCCCCCCAATGCTCCCAACTCCGCTTCATGGGGCTGGGCATTCTTTCAAGGGGTTCCCACTGAACTTTTTTCCTCACCAAGATCTCCTTTACACAGACTGAACGTGATGCAAGGCCAAAAGTACAGCCAGGATGCTGGGAACACCAGTGCAGTAAGAGGAAACAGAAGAGCCTCAAGTGAAAGCTGCACTTCATCATTCCCCATCCACGGGGCTCCAAAGTGCCTCTGAGCTCCCCACCACAGCCTACGCTTACTTTCACTGCTACAGCTCTGGATTACAGCTCTGCTTATACCATGACAGGAACAGCACTGGCTGCATCCTAGCAGCAGGTCCAAAGGGCAACGGGTGGGACATGGGTACCCCAGGACACCTCAGAAAGGGACAAACTCCCTTTGCTGCTGATGTCCAACCATGACTGTATCCACTTCCCTTTCACAAGCACAAAGGAGCAAAGCCCTGCCAGAAGTCACCGGCCAAACTTCCACGCACTTCACTCCAGCTTTGCAAACCAGAGAAGCATAAATATTCTCCTGGTGCTAGACAAGCATAAACAGAAAACCAGGAACAGAAAGAAGACAACATGAGCTTCCCTGTGCCTGCAGGACAGCCGTTTCGGAGCTGCATCATACCAGACATCGCACCTGCTCTGGGTGGCCTCGCTGGAGCACAGTTCTCCTGACTGGTGATGCCTCTCCTTTAGCGCACAAATTATGGCTCCATACAAGCTGACCGCTTCCATGACGTTAAAAGCTTTCCTCACTGAGATGTTTTTATTTACTAGTATTCCATTCACTGACTGCAAATGGCTTCTTACTCCAGACAGTTCCTTTTCTCAAGGGTGCCTTGAATGACCAAAATGCTGAGCTCAATCCATGCACTGAAAGAGCTTACGGTGCCCACTCCTCCTGCAGATGAAATTGTGTGTGCTGGCACCCTCAGCATTAGCTCTGCTCCCCGAGCCCTCATCTCATCCATGCTCACCACCACAGGTACCCATGGTTTCAGCTACTACTGCCCCAAGGCAAGTAGACAGCCAAGGTACCTGACAGGATCAGCCAGGGTCTCCCTAGGGTCTTGGGGAGTATTAAAGTACTCTCGTGCTCTTATTGACTTAACATCGCTTGCTGTGTCCAGGCTGCAGGAAGGGGACAGGACCTGCCAAGCAAGGTCCTGAGTGCAACTGCTGCCTGCTTCAGACTGCCAGAAAGCCCCAGCTCCCAACAGCCCAGGACACACTGCACAGCATGCTGCCAGCCTATTCCACCCGTTTACCAAGCACCAGCCCCTACTACCCATGTACCCATCAACCACCCCTTGCCTCCCAGTGGCACCAGCGAGCTCGGCACAGCTGGAACTGCAGCCTGCTGACACACACCTGATGCTGGGGCCTTCGGTCTCTCCCACTCTGCCCATGGCATGGAGGAGGCAGATGAGTAGAGATATGTTAGTGCCATGCTCTATAGCTGTCCGGCTCATCAGCACCAAGGCTGAGCCTTGCCTTGGGAGCATGATCAGAAAATACGGCTTTTCAGTGTCGCCCTTCCAGCATCATTTCCAAGGAAGCCCTCTCCACCCTCCTGACAGCCAGCACACCAGCACACAGACATCCCTTTCTTATAAGGACAATGACCTGGTAGATGGAAAGGAACCACCTTTTTCTTGGAGCAACCTGGAACCTATGAACTTCATCCTTAATCACTGAGGGCAGCCAAAATGCCATCTGAGACAGTCCCTCATGCCACCTCCTTCCCCACTCCCTGAACACTGCAGTGTCCTATGGCTGTTCCTCGTGATGCAGAAGTGCTGGGATTTATCCCTTGCTGCTGAACTGTTGAAAGCAGGGAACTGCCAGACCCAGGAATCAGAGACACATGCCCTCACCCTCCTCCGGCACCTGGCTGCAAATTCACTAAGCAGCACAGCAGCCTGTCAGGAAGAGAGAGAAGTTGGCAGGGACGGTGTGAGCAATGAAACCCTAGAGAGGATCAGAAAGAGAGCAGCTGCTGATGGATGCTGGACTCTGCTGGCTCCTTTGGGTTGCTGTCAAGGTTTTATTTTCATCTGCGGTCCCACCCATCCCTTCCCTTTGTGACAGAAGGCACCTGGCACAGGCACCAAGTAACTATATGCCTGTAGGATGCCAAAGCTCTTCAGGTTCTACACAAGTAATTTAATTTTTTAATTTAAAAAATTTAGGTTAGGAGTTCCATCAGCTTTTACAAAGCATTTGTCCCTATCGTTAATGGAAGAGGGAAGCAAATCACAAGGGAGCCTGTAAGGATCCCTGAACAACTGCACATAGAAGCAATGGCCATGGCGCAAGGAAATCAGACTGGATTATCACCACTGCTTCTTTCAGCTTTAGGAATCAGTAAATTTACAAGAAAAATCTGTTTTTAAAAGAACTGTTTTAAACCCTCCATTTATTTAATAGCACATGCCATTTAATCTGATAGTAGAGAACTAACGGGAATTATTCACTGAACTTGTACTGCACTTTCTGCATATCCCATTGACTAACCTTCCATCAAAGTCAAGGTCAAAGTTGATTACACGCTAGAGTAATTCAATGACCAACAGTGAAATACATCCAACAAAGCCCAGGGAAGCTTTGAAGTGACCCCAGCATCCACCCGGGGTTCAGCAGCTGACGTTTGCACAGCTGTGAGCACAACAAAGACAACCTGCTGCAGCATCCCACAGGCAGGGATGAAACGCAACTGATAAAGCACATGACTTTCGCTCCAGACATTTGAGCGTGATTCCCGGGATACATCGGACCGCCGGCTTACGCCAATGCCCATGCCTCTCTCTCTCACCTTGCCAGGCTGCGCCCTTCAGCCCTGATGTATTTATTTGCCAGTTTTCCACTGCCCGCACCCTGTGCAGGGTGAGCTCCGTTACCTGTTCGCTCAATGCACAGACGGATTCTCATCGATTCCTGCTCCCACCACACAAGCACTAACTAACCCCAGGCGGTAGAAGTGCCGGTTTCCTGCCGTCCTCACATCTCTGAACCGCGCTCGGACGGGGACGGCAGGCGGCAAGTGTGGCGGAAGGTGGGATGGAGTGACACCGCACTTACAGAGGGGAACCTAAAGAGGGAATTCTGTCCCTGCCCTTCCCCATCCCCTGCCTCGCTCAGCCGTACCCTTCCATCCCTTGTCCGGCGCTTCCCAACCCCTGCCCAGCCGTGCCCCGCGCAGCCCCTGCTCTGCCCAGACCCGACCCAGCTCTGCCCCTTCTCCATCCCCTGCCCAGCCCCTTCCGTTTCGTCTTCCCCCGCTCTGCGCATCTCCTGCCCAACTCTGCCCCTTCCCCAGCCGCTGCCGAGCGCCTCCCCGCTGCCCGCAGCTCCCGCGGACCAGACACGGCCCCGCCCGGGAGCTGCCCAAGGTACCGCGGGGCCGGGCCGGGCCGAGCGGGGCTCCCGGCCGCGGCGCCCCCGAGCCGCGCCGAGCCGCGCCGCGCCCCGCCGCGCTCACCAGCACGAAGGAGCTGCGCACCGCCTCCGAGACGCTCTGCCGCAGCTCGGCGGCCGTGCCCGGCTTGCTGAGCCGCTTCGTGAACTTCCTCACTTCCGACATGGCGACATGGTCCGCACCGAGCCGAGGGGAAGCGAGCCGCCGGCTGTTGCCTCCCTGCCGGCGGGCGGGAGGGCGCGGCGGGGCCGGGCCGGGGGCGGGCGGAGCCGCTGGGCGGCGGGCGGGGACGGGGAGGTCCCCCGCTCGGCCCGACCCCCGGCCCGGCCCCGCTTTGTCCCCGCAGCAGGTGCCGCGCTCCCTCTCGCCGCCTCTCCTCCCTTCGCCGGACACCCATCCTGCTCCGGCACACAAAGCGCGGGCTGGCGCTCTGCAGGGGACAGCCAGCAGCCCCCGGGAGGGTGCGGTGCCACAGCCTGGCACTGCGCCGCAGAGGTGCTCCCCGGCCCCACCACGGCTGCAGGGGACGCTCCCTCGATGGAGCTCCAGGGACGCAGCAGCAGCTGCCCAGCAAGGGGCCCCGATGTTGGGGCTCCCCTAAAGGCAGCCAGCGTCTAGACGAACTTACTGGACATTTGTATCAACGCTACCCCGAGGAGGCTCGGTGCCAAATAGGGCACCAGTCCCTTCGGAGCTCTGTCCAAGGTGTGTCCCTGCTATACGGTGTTCCTGTAAGACTAAGCTGGATCCAGGACAAGATCTTATTACTGAGCATCTCCCACCTATAGGGTTTGCTATGGGAAAGTGCTTTGATTATAGAGGCCATGATCCCAGGTGCCTGCCCTGCTGCAAAAAGAAGTACAGACAGGGAAGGAAGGTTTCTTAGGACTGAAGTCAATTCCTAGTCCTTGTTACTCTGTCATTGTGTGCTGCTTTTAAGGAGGGCCATTTTGAAATTATAATAGAGGTAGAAAGAGCCATCGATCCTTTATATCTTGTAGATTAAAGCCTTAATTTAAATCTTTTTTTACTTATTTTATTGTGTGCTGTATCTTCACAGCAAGATACAGAACTGGACAGAGTTAGCATGTAGTACACCTATTGTGCCATAGGGCTGATGAAGTACTATCTACAAGGACATCATTGGAATTATAGGCATGCCATAAGTCACACGACATATAGAGAAACTGTTTCGATTTTGAAAGCCCATCTGTAGGGGGTAATGAATACCGCTATTATGATCCAAACTGTTCAAAATGTTATTTGTGACTTCTAAAGCATGCAAGCCCGTTATTGTTCCGCTTTTTACCAGTTCACCGAAGGGGCAGCAGGCACCATTTCATATTAAACATTGCTCTGATGTTTTACACCAGAGGCAAAACAAATCTAAAAGTTTGTTAATTATCAAATATCTATTAGGCGAGGGACAGAAAAGATAGTTTATGAGCCATAGAATTGGCATTTTCACATACATAAAGCTTTTCCAAGTCTGTCTAAATTAAGAAGCAAAAAAACCGTTGTGACGCACAATTCCAGCTGCAGTGCACTGAGGTTCGCTTCCTTTTCCCCACACCCATGCACATTCTTGCAGAGATTTTACCAACCACTTCAGCTCAACACACCATACAGCTCCAGCGACTGTACTGCGATGAACTGGGCGATGGCTGGGCTGGTAAATAAACATCATTAGGTCTCATTCACCTGGTCACAAGAGGACAGGTAACAATGATGCTTGTCACAGAAGGGGGTAGCACCATTTTTCCTGCCTGCTGGGAGAGCCCCTGGCTCCTGCAGCTCCTCAGAGCAGGCTGGGCACCGCAGGAGAGCACAAGCCAGCACACCACCAATGACCAGAGGCCAACACTTACGGCGGTGCTGTTTCTGCCTTTGGTCTGCTACGTTAGAACAGCTCCAAGAACAGGAATGTTTGTCGAGGGGCTGAAGAGTGCTGTGACCAGTCCCTTGACAAGAAATAAAATACATCCCTAGAGCACCCACTCCTTGTTTATCCAGTCAGAAGCAAAAAGTTCCTACTAGAGGTATGAGCTTGGTTTGCTGCCAGTGAGGGGCTGCATCCGATCAGCTGCACATGAGCATCCCACTCAACAAAGCCAGGCAGCCACGCACAGCGCGGCTGTTTTTTTTGAGGTAAGCATGAAAACGAAAGGAAAATAGAAGCAATGGGAAGGACAGTCACGTGAAAACAACTTGCAGAAAGCTATAACTCCCTCTCAGGAAGACCACACATCAGAATAAGAGTCTCAAGCACAAGGAGCACTAAGGCAAGACAACAGCAAGCCATAGCACCACTGTGACCAGGCAAGACCAAGGTTGCAAGGACTGTGGTTTTCATCTCCCTTTTCATAGGGAAGAAAGGCCAGTAATGGTTTATCAGCATAAGAAAGGCACCCAAGAACGTGCACGGGGCATTCTGGAGGTGTGGAGGAATTGCAAGCCTTAGACAACCAAAATTCCTTGAACGCAGCCTGCATGGGGAACTCACAGACTCAGCTGTGCTTTTTCACCTCTTCATTGAGACCAGAGCCTTGAGGTTCCTGATGTCTTTTTGATCCTAGGCCTTTCCAAAACATGTCACTGAAATCTCTTCTGTTTTCTTCCCATGTAAACAACTGCAGCTTCTCTTTTGCCTTTAGCAGATTCAGTCAAGGGCCCTGAGCACCAGGCTCTCCAGCTGACCAGCTACAGCTTCACGGGCTGACTGCCCTTTTCCCAGGCAGGTGCATTTTCTGGGAGCCCAGGAGCAGCAATGAACGCCAGTTTCTCTGAAGAAAGGAGGAGTCTTTGCTGCAGGCTGAGATTGTGTTTAGGACAGGCAGTTTATTTACCTCCCAAGACCAGGGTCATCCACTCCTGCCTGGCTGATCAGAGGGTGAGCAGCAGCACCAGCTTGCAGTGGCCAGTAAGAAAACAGGCTGGAAGGTATAGCCAACATGGGCAAAAGAGCTCTCCTGCCACCCCCTCCCCAGGTGACAGGACAGATTACAAAACAAAATTTGCAGAGGACATGATATTAGACTGATAGCAGAATCCTTCCCACTGACCAGTAGCACTATAGCACAGAAGATGTATTAAAAAAACATCTTTTTTTTTTTGCTACATCTATCAGCCTGCAGCTGATGCTGATATAAGGTCTGGACCCATATATAGGGGGCTCCTGGACCTGCTCTGAAAACCTCCCAAACAAGGAGTTCTTCATTACAGCAGTCCTAGAATTTCATTTCTCACAAGCCATCCAAGATAAAAGGCACTTAATACCATTAGACAATAATCCTCTGTTTTGCACTGTCTTCACTGGTTGTCTGTGAGCCTTTTTATCACCTGCAAATGGGCCTGTCCCAGAAAAACACTCAACTACGTGACTAAACTTAGGCAAGTGATTAATCCCAGTGCTTCCACTGGACAGGTGACTCATTCCTGCAGTGAACCTGCAGGACTCAGTTACCCAGACATGCTTTTTTCCAGGGGAGGGAGATGTTTATAAATGCTGCAACATCTTCACTTTCCCAGTTTCACCATTCCTGCGATGCTTTAATGTGTTTTAAATACTTCAAGATTAAAAAAAAAAAAAAAGCCTTATAATCACCTCTACACATTTACCTCTCTTGATAACAAAGCCAAGACACAGACTGCTCCAGGTCCACAAGTGAGTAACTCCTTAAGCAATGCTTTTTGGACAGCTCGTGCCTCCTGTCAAAGCAAGGGAAAACCCGTGTGTTTGGGTAATCTGTTCAGATATCGCTCCTTAGCTGTACACGCAGCCAGCCAGCTCTCTGCTGTGCTCAGAAATCGGGCTGTGGCACCAGGACAGTTACAAACACTGTACAAGGCTGAATATGGCAAGAGCAGCTGTTTGGACTCCACAGCTAGTGGCGTTACTCTCTATGTGCCATCTGTCCCATCCACTGACTCGTGTCACTTACCCCTAAAGGTGTCGATGGGACTGTCAATAGGCAGCTACTCATTCAGTTCTCTGTGCCTGTGAAGGGAGCAGGTCTGGCTGTGAGCAGTAAACTGATGCTTAACTCAGGGCTACAAAGCCCTTGCCATCAAAGGGCTCTCCCTCTGCTGACTCACCCAGGATTGTACGGGCACAGCTCCTCCAGCATGGGAGGAATGCCAGGTCCAGCACCGCCCTTCCCTGGAGGGCACCATCCAGGTGAGCACCCAACTCACCAGGATCCAACCCAGCCAGGGCTGCTGGTCCACCTTGTGAACTCCCACCAGACCCATCTTTATGGAAGAGTATACAAGGGTCTGCAGGGACCATGGGTAAACTCCTCCTTGCCCTACAGGTCAGCGAACTGGCACTAAGAGGTACCACCACTAACGGTGAATCCCTCTGACATACCACACTCATCCTTAGCATAGCTATAAGCCTTAAAGTGACAATATTGGCCCAGTGGCCACCAGATTTTTGTTGAAATACAACAAGAAAAACCTCTCCAAAGGTTTAGTTCCTGGAAAATAACATACTTTAACAGAAAACCTGATTTAAGAAAATTAAACCGAGAGACATGCTGCTTCTGAAACACGTGGTGTGAACTATTTTCACATACAAAACCAAAAATTAGACAGACAGCTACTCCAGTATGTCTCTAAATACCACTCTTTAAGAGACTTTTGTTTTTTCTTCTGACACAGAACTGGACAGAGATAAAACCTCCCCTAATCACTTCAGGTATTCTGTGCACCCAGGCTGTGGAATGTAGAGAGGTCAAGACACAGCAGTGAGTGAGGGCCAGCAGGACCTACTGGGCTCTCTGTACAAGTGGAGAGCACCAACAGCTGCTGTAGAGCTTCCTGCTCTTCATGAACATGGTTGTACACGCTGGGGACAGCACTGCCTCCGCTGCCTGCGTAGGCTACATCCCCAACATTAGTGAGCAGAGCTCACTGCAAAGACACACTCTCCCCGCTGCAAGAACAACCTCGGATAATTCGAGCCCACCAGAGAACAGAATCACAGAATTGTTTTGGTTGGAAAAGACCTTTAAGATCATCATGTCCAACTGTTAACTCAGCACTGCCGGGTCACCAGTAAACCATGTCCCTCACCACCACATCTACATGTCTTTTAGATGCCTCCAGGTATGGCAACTCCACCACTGTCCCAGGCAGCCTGTTTCAGGGCTTCACAACCCTGTCTGTAAAGAAATTTTTCCTAGATCCCCCCTGGCGCAACTTAGGGCCATTTCCTCTCATCCTGTCACTTGTTACATGGGAGAACAGACCAACTGCCACCTCTCTGCAACCTCCTTTCAGGTGTTTGTAGAGATTGATAAGGTCTCCCCTCAGCCTCCTTTTCTCCAGGCCAACCAACCTCAGTTCTCTCAGCTGCTCCTCACAGGACTTGTTCTCCAGACCCTTCACCAGATTTGTTGCCCTTCTCTGAACCTGCTCCAGCACCTCAATGTCCCTCCTGAAGTGAGGGGCCAAAACTGGACACAGTATTTGAGGTGTGGCCTCACCAGTGCTCAGTACAGGGGCATAATCACTTCCCTGCTTCTGCTGGCCACACTAGTGCTAATACAAGCCAGGATGCTGTTGGCCTTCTTGGCCACCTGGGCACACTGCTGGCTCATATTCAGCTGAATATGCTGGCTGTCAAACAGCACCCCCAGGTCCTTTTCTGCTGTGCAGCTCTCCAGTCACTCCTCCCCAAGCCTGTAACTTTGCAGGGGGTTGTTGTGACCCAAGCGCAGGACCCAGCACTTGGCCTTGTTGAACTTCACACAATTGGCCTCAGCCCATCAATCCAGCCTGTCCAGATCCCTCTGTAGAGCCTCCAGACTTGCAAGCAGATCAACACTTCTGCCTAACTTGGTGTCATCTGTGAACTTACTGAAGGTGCACTCGATCACCTCATCCAGGTCAGTGATAAAGATGTTAAACAGGCCCCAACACTGAGCCCTGGGCAACACCACTTGTGACCGGTCACCAACTGGATTTGACTCTACTCACCACCACTCTCCGGGCCCAGCCATCCAGCCAGTTTTTTATCCAGCGGAGAGTACACTCATCCAAGCCATAGGCAGACAGTTGCTCCAGGAGGATGCTGTGGGAATCGGGGTCAAGGCTTTACTAAAGTCCAGGTAGACAATGTCCACAGCCTTTCCCTCATCCACTAAGTGGGTCACCTTGTCATAGAAGGAGATCAGGTTATTCAGGCAGGACCTGCCTTTTATAAACCCATGCTGACTGGGCCTGATCACCTGATTGTCCTGTATATGCCGCGTGATGGCACTCAAGATGAGCTGCTCCATAACCGTCCCCAGCACCGAGGTCAGACTGACAGACCTGTAGTTCCCCAGATCCTCCTTCCAGCCCTTCTTGTAGATGGGTGTCACATTTGCTAACCTCCAGTCGACTGGTACTTCCCCGGTTAGCCAGGACTGTTGAAGAATGATGGAAAGTGCCTTGGCAAGCGCTTCCACCAGTTCCCTCATACCCTTGGGTGGATCCCATGCAGCCCCATAGACTTGTGTGTGTCTAAGTGGTGCAATAGGTCACTGACCAGTTCTTCATGGATTATGGGGGCTTCATTCTGCTCCCTGTTCCTGTCATCCAGCGCAAGAGGCTGGATATTCAGAGAACAACTGGTCTTACTATTAAAGAGTGCAGCAAAGAAGGCATTCAGTACCTCAGCCTCTTCCTCATCTTTGGTCACTACATTTCCCCCCCACATCCAGTAGAGGATGCAGATTCTTCTTAGCCCTCCGTTTGCTGTTAATGTATTTACAGAAACATTTTTTATTGTCTTTTATGGCAGTGGCCAGATTAAGTTCTGCTTGGGCTTTGGCCTTTCTAATTTTCTCCCTGCATAGCCTCACAAAAACCTTGCATTCTTCCTGAGTAGCTTCCTGAGTAGTGTGCCCTTTGACTTGAGGAACACTTCAAGGGGCAGAGGTCTGCATCTGTTCTCACATTTGACCACCGACAGGAAAAAAAAATCCACTCTTTTTTTTTTTTTAATGTTTAAATGGAATTTCCTATATTTCATTTGTGCCCATTGCTTATTCTTCTCCACTGGATACCACTGAGCAGAGTCTGTGTCAGTCATCTGTACACCACTGGGAATTTATACACATAGGTAAGATCTCCCTGCAGTTCAGAATGTCTGTAACATCTTGCAGTAAGTGTCACCTTCATAAGAACTTGCTGAATTTGTGTTAAGTTTTAGAAGAGTTTTTCCTGAGCAAGTACATAATGTAATAGTTAACAAGGCCTCCAACCGTTGAGCCTTTTAACTGACAACAGTTTAGAGGCAGCTCCAGCAGTGCTGAGTTTGAGAAAGTATTGTGCAAGGTCTTTCAGAGATTCTCACAAATATAAGTCTTGAGGCTAAAAACAAGGAAAAGCCAGAGATGAAAATGAAGGGACTGTTAAAGACACCAACCAACACTGATCATAACTTCATGTCAGACCATTTACCAGCTACTTCCGTAAAACCAGAGCCTGTTGAAGAACTGAACAACTTAGACACAAATTCACTTAAGCAAAGCCCAGTAGGACTAAAAAAGACAAAAAAGGCATGAAGACATTTGGATATACAACCAGAGGAATTAAGAGGAAAAACAATGAAAAAAGACAAGAAAACACTTACTTTGAGGCTGGTCAAACACTGGGACAGGTTACCTAGGGAAACTGTGGAGTGTCCATCCCTGGAGACAGTGAAAGCCCAACTGAACATGGTCCTGTGCGACTTGCTCTGACCCCGGTTGAGTGGGGAGCATTGGACTAGGGTTCCAGAGGCCTCTTGAACCTTGAGAATTATGTGATTCTGTAACAAGCTGTTCTGATAATCACCATAATGTAACAACAGCCTTTATTCAGGAGGGTACTTAAGGATATGCCTAAATTCATGCATGAACCTTACAAAAATCAAAGGACTTAGAGTTACTGGAAACACAAACTTATTGCACAGCTCTAAGCACATGCTCATGGCTTACTACAGTTAAAAATATACACACAGGCTTAAACGAGTACTTGGTCCTTTTCTGAAAGGCCTTTTGTCTGTTCTTTTGTACATAGCACTTGGCTTCACTAGTTTTTTGTGCTCCATTTACTTAGCATTATATTCTGATCAGGTTTCCACCCAGAAGCCTGGGGCACTGTCACTAAAGCACACACAGGAAAAAGTGACCAGTTTTTAATTATGTGAACTAAAAAGCCTCCACAGCATCTTGGCAGCAGGCCAACACTATTAGTAAAATAGTAGGAAAATAGAAGCAGCAGCTATAGCCATTAGCCTAAAGAACCTGGAACCACGACTCCAGTACCAAGTCCTCAGAAATAGCCAACAGTTCCCTACAGCCTTCCAGTTTGTTCCCACATTCATAAAATGAAGCAAGGTGCTTACGTGCAGTTCTCAAACCAACCAAGCATCTCTCCTATATATAACTAGAAAGAGAAAACACATACTTATTTTGTCAGTGTCTGTTTTGTAAATTTGCATTGCTCAATACTCCAGTAAAAAGCAGCATACAGGTTCGCTGCAGAAGACAGCAACTTAGCATTCACTTACACTCGCAGGTTCACTTTGAATCATTTGAAGAGTGGCCAGTTTCCAACATTTTCCTGAACACATGTGCAGCGAATTGCTAATGGCAGGCAAAAAAAGCATACAGCAGCTTTCCCTGTGCCTGATAAATCGATTCTGCCATGTCTGTGGCTAATGTTCTTCTATTTAATAGCATTAGCATCATGTAAGTGGCTGAGTTCAGCATTGCTTTCAGTTAAAAAAAACAAAAAGATCTCACCATCCAAAAGAAACAAACACCTTGAGAAACCAATGACTTGTGCAGCATTTAAAGATCAAATTTTAGCATTATTCATCTACTTGAACTGTTGTTTTTGTCCTCTGCACGTGCATTAGGCTTGGTGCCCAGCACTGGTAGAGACAAATGTAGTAGAGAAACACCTTTGTTTCCATTCATAGCTACTTGCTGCCAGAAGTAGCTGACAGGAACCAGTTCAAGTAGAAATTAGGTGTTGAAGGGAAGAGTTCAAGTGACCTACGACATTCCAGTCTAATCAGCTAATTTTATTGATTCTGGGGAAGTGACTAAGTTAATTCAGACATCTCCTGCACCAAGGTCCTGTACAATGGTAGTTCCTCACTTCTGCCTCCTGGGAACTCTCAATCATATTCTGTAAGCAGAATTTTGATTACATGGATGTCAACAACTTCTGTTAAAGAACAAAAGGTTAAGTAGGCCCTTGGAAGCAGCAGTCCAGAAAGGAGCCCTCCAGCACAAGAGGAAATATTTTATTTTAACAGACTTCCACCCATGCTTTGCTTGTGCTCAAGGAAACTTAACTTCTCAGTGCAAGAGCACTACCTGATGTATGGACAGTGAAGGCACTTGACTGAACAAAACTGACTCAGCAGAGTAACTGACATTTATCTGCAAGGAGAACTTGCAGGCTTTAGACAAAAGCAGAACCCAGCTGTATATGGTTACCAGACAGTCCAGTAGTGGATGAGATTAAACAGGACACAGTCCCACTCAGAAAGGAGTATCACTTAACTGCTGCAACTTTTGGAAGAGAAAGAGGCACCGATTTTTGAACCATTAAAAGTGTGCAGCACAGTTCAACTGGGAAAAAAGCACAGAGAATACCCCATCACTGCAGAGAAGCACCAGAACTGTGAGTGTTAGAAGCTAAATATCAAAATAAATGGAAGTAAACCATCTTCAAGATCAGCTTGGTTTACTGCCTCCAGAAGATCCTGGATAATGAATAACAACAATTACTTTTTTGTCATCACCTGAGTACTTAACAGGTCCAACACAACACCTTAATAGAGCTTCTGGCAGCTAAAAGGCAAAACTACTGTTCAACTTAGGTCTCCAAAGCAGCCATGTTGAAATCTTAAACCCCCCACCCCAAAATATTCAGATCATTAAGAGGTTATAGAGGAGACTGTTTGTGCAGAACATTTAAAACAAGCTGCCGCTAACCTTGCAGGATTCCTCCTGAAGCCCACTTAGTCCCACATCTACATCAAACACTGCATGTTGACAGGAGCCAGGTCTTCAGTCACTCTGAAAAGCTGGGCTTGGACACATCCTCTTGTATTTCTCACCAGTTCAGGAGCACTCCCTCCTCCTGGCTACTCATCAATTTTTGTAATTGCTATTTTAACTATAATATGGTAAAGGCAGGAATGGGACAGCAGCACACCTAAAGAATAAGCATATACCCAAAAAAACCAATACAAAGCCCATGTGCCTCTTCCTCCAGACTGGGCTTCTAGTTCCAGAGACAGGAAGACCATAGGTGCCAAGACACTAGAGAGAAGGTACTTGTAAGTAAAGTGATAGTGTTCGTACTGCACAAAGCAGCTTCTTAGCTTGCCCTTGAAATTAAACATGTAGAATATCTATAGGAAACTCCAGAAGCATCTGGGATAAGCTCACAGGAATCACAGTCAATTACAGACTTCTACATACACGACCTATTACAGAAACTCATTTTGAGTCACAAACCAAATGTTGTCTTGTGCCATCTCCTCACTTCTAACAATTCAGTGGAGCTCAAAGTAACAAAAAAAATCTTGAGTTTCGTTTGTCTCATCCATACCAGTATTTTCAAATCCAAGAGACAAACTTACTCCAAGTGTCTCAACTGAAAATAATTTTATATAGCATGTGCCATTTTTAAATTTCTTTTGTCTGATGATATACCCCTTGCAACTGCCCCTCTTGTTCAAGACATTTTTACACAAAGCCACGGCCAAATTCACCTGAGTGAAAAAGAATTAAAACAAGAGTGAGACTCATTTCGTGCCTTCCCGTGCCTTCCCATGCCTTCATTCTTCACTAATTTTACACTCTTTTGAAGTCTCCTCCTCACACTAAAATATCATAAAACTACTCATAATTCTGCTTAACATCCAGTTGCAGTACTCCATTCCCCAACACTTCGGAAGAAAGGTGGCACCAAAAAAGTCACAATATCAGGAAAATTAGAACTCAAAAGTTAAGCACATCAAGATCAATGATCCCAGAAACAGGTCAAAACCACTTAGACAAAAGGCAAATTTATGAATCAAAATGGAAAAGAAGCAACAATTTCCAAGTGTGTGACCAAGTTTAATGACGCATCTGTTGTCTGAAACACTTGACCATCAATAACATTTCATGGGCTATGATGCCCAGAATGTTACTTCATAGGTGTTTTATATGAATATTTACAAAGACTGTCAAAATTCAGTGGCACTAAACAAACACGAAGAACTTAAAAATTTAAGCTACAATGCTTAAAAAAATGTAAACAGTTTATTTTACAGAGTTGTAAAATATAAGAACTTTCTAATGCAACTTAATTTTGTCTGGAAGGTGAATATATCATGGTGCCCGTGAACAAGGAATGAGAGAATTCTTTACACAAGTATTGTGCTCCAGTGTGCAAAAAATTATGTATAAGAAAGGAATCTAAAGTTCACAATAATTAAAAGACAACAAAAATTTTTTCACGTCCTGAAGTTGAGAAATTTATAAAAACATTTACACATGGTTGCTGACCCATCAAAAACTTGCATAACTTAAAATTCTGGACAACAGCTACTACAAATTCAAGATCTTTCTCAAATGGAATTTTGTGCAAAAGTCAGACTAGATCATTCAGCATTTTTCCAGCCATACCTCCAACCTTCCCTTCCCATCCCCATTCCTGACATCTAGTGGTCACAAGCACCACTAAAATCCTTTGATATATGTTCAAATTAGTGCATGTAACCAAAAGGCACACACATGTGTGAAGACATTTTCGTGCAGAAACCTGTGCAGGTTCACAATTACGTTGCAAAACAATCGTTGGTAGAAAGTTTAGAGTCTAATGTTTGGCAGGATTATTCTTACACATTCCTTTTTATTCTACAAGCCCAGGTGTTAATAGGTAGACACTGCTTTCCAAGGATCCACTATCTGAATAGCCTTAAAATAAAGATTTAAAAATAAATCAGCCTGTAACATTATTAGATACTTTGCTTTTGCCCGCATTATTTATGGAATTTTAATCCCACAGTACCATAGCTTTATGCTGTCTGTTGCAAAACAACTAAGATACATATTTCTTTTTGTTAATGAAGACTTTGATTGCTCCAGTAAAGTCGGCCGATAAAAGCACTTCTGTATGATCTGTCTTCAAAGCTCCTTAATAAGGAAAGAGAATAAACTGTTAGTTCATTGGGGAAAAAAAAAAAAAAAAAAAATCAATCAAGCTCTCATTAAAAGATAAGCTGTAACTGTGAAATCCTTCTTCCTCTATCACATTGCTGTTATCTAGCCAATACTTCAAGATACATCTCCGTTTCTAGGAAACGGACTTTTTCATTGTATGCTGGTACCGCTCAACCTCCTAACAGCTCAAGTGTAAAAAGGATAATCCTAAAGTTCACAGGACAACAGCTGTGCCCCTCACTTCACATTCTCTTTGGTTTTAAGAATGCAACAGCTGCCTAAATGTTGAACTGCTAAAAGTAGGAACATATATCCTTGCCACTGCAAGGACTTTTTTCTACTCAAGAAACCCCCTTCCCAGACTGAAAGTATTCTTCATAAACTTTTCCTCCTCATACCGTAGTATCAAGCAGAGCTCAGCTAAAACACCTACCAGAGGGTATGGTATCTGATGTTTCAGAATCTTCTCCCTTACTTTCAGCTTCCTGCTTTTCAGAAGTTTCCAGTGACACCATCAAACCAGGATTGGGAGCAAAAATCGCAGATGTTACCACTGCATTGTGCGCTTCAGAGAGAGAATCCAATTTTGATTACCTCATTTCAAGGAATTGTTAATTTTACAGTAAAGAATAGCAGGCAGAAATTTTAGTAAATACCTAAGAATCTCAGTACTAGTGGCACCGGGTAAGCTCATCATTCAAGGAGCAATTGACATTGTTTTATAAGCTCAGGGATCTCTGAAGTCCTGGCAAGAGCTCCAAAACACACTTGATATAAACATGGCCCCACATTTCCCAAAAACTCTGTGTGTAGGAGATAAGAGTTGCCTTTTTTTTTTTTTTTTAAATACTGCCATGAAAGAAAAAAAGCTGGCATTTGTTTTCAAAGTCACTTTTCCATACAGGAACTAAGGATTGATAATTATTTTGATTTCTACACTTACACAATCAAGTTCTGCCAGCAAAACATTACATACATTCAGAATATCTTACTGAAGCTGAACAAACTCTTAGCTACTGCCTCTTGCCATCCCAATCATGCATCCATAAATAAGTTCCCTGTGGACAAGGTTTTCTGACAGTCCATTTACTGAAAACCCACCAATTACAATGCATCTTGCTAAGAGTTTTTTCAAGCTAAATGAATAGCACTGCTGATCAAATAAAATCTACAAAATAAAATTTTTGAAATCATATGAGCTTTGATAAAACAACATCAGAGGTTGACTTTTACCTTTAATGCCTTCCCAAAAGTCATTACGGTCTCTTCTTACAGATGTAAACTTGCTCAAGTCATGGTATGTACTCCAGATATAAACATATTTATCTTCTGAACCACTTACAATGTAGGTAAAGTCATGGCTACAGATTCAAAGAAGGAAAAAACATTACTTTTCTTAGCTGTTCAGGCAACCAGTACAGTAGCTTTCCAGATGACTTGCAGCTTTATAAGTGCAATCAGGCTACCTTCACAATTCAAATTGATCCTTCAGTTTAGTGACTGAAGCTCAAAAAAAAAAATACACAGCCCTTAAACGAATGTGCATGCAAGCTTCATGATGCTGTCGCTCAGGAAGAAAAAAATAGTTCTCATCAATGGCACACAGAAGCTGTTCTCCTGCAGCTTCCAACATAGAAGAGGGTTAGTCTCACAGCTACACTCAGCAACAAGAAAATAGTATAATCTTTAAGGGCAATTTGCATCTGTTTGAGTCTGGAACCTGTGTGAACACCTGAGACTGTGTAACTGGAATGGTTTACAATAAAATCATGTGCAGAAAAAAGCCATGCAGGTGGAAGATGAAAGGCATTCAACAAGAGTGTATAATGCCCACCGACAGAGACAAAACAGTACCTGCAGATCCAACACAAGTACTTAATTTACCTACCACATGAGTATGCCACATATCTAGCTCTAATACTAACTATGCTACAGTCCTATAGGTAGAGATGACTTAAATTAGGAAATTAATCTTGAGCAGGGGGGCTGGACCAGATGACCTCCAAAGGTCCCTTCCAAACTCAGCCATTCTGTGAAATATTGGGTCAGCCTTCAAGACGCTTTTAAAATGCCAAAAGCTGACAATCAAGATTAAAATTGGTATTATTCGTCTGCTCAAACATTCAGGTTGAAGAGATACCCAAGCATTTTTCCCTTTCAGCTTCTGCAAGACTCAAGGTGGGAATAAAACAAATATTCCTCTCTGTCTACTCCTTCTCTTTTACTAGCTTAAAAAACAGTATTTCTGTGACAGTCACAGTAATATACTCAAATTCAGAAAAGCATCTTAGGCCAGCACAGAAAAAAAGAGAATTCCAATTCAGATTTGCAGGCTGTTTCCTGACAGTGAAGATAGACAGGCAGTGACCAACAACCTTGAGCAACAGTTGAAGACCAACACATCTGCAACAATACCTGACAAAATTAAGGAAATAAAACCTATTTATCATGGAGAGAGAAGATGTGGTGTCCCAGCTCCAGCAGTTCTAGCACAGTTCCTGCATTTACAGCAATAGTAACAGACATGCATCGTACTGTCAATACAAAAGGATTCACTCATTCTCAGAAGCTCCCTGCTCATTGGCAGCTTTGTCATTCTTGACCAGAGCCTTTAGTTACCTTTGTATCCTGAGCCAAATGACATTTCAGAGGCTCAGTTTCATACCAAAATAAACAGAATAAACAAAAGTCTCTGTACTTCAGCCACAGCATTTCCCAAATCCAACAACTGTGTTGTTACAACACTGTCTTACCTAAAGCTGGCTTTGATCTGGCTGCTGCTATTGACATAACCTTTGTATTTCATAGATAAAGACAGATCTCTCAGGTCATACAATCTGATTCTGGAATCATTTGATGTTACTAGTATCTAGAAAAGAAATAAATAAAATTTAGGAGTAGAAACAGTTAGCATGCCCAAGAAGGCGCAACAGAGTTCATTCAAACAGTCAGAGTTCCACTTCTTTTGATTAAAAAAAGTTACATAAACAAAGAATAGGCCCAAAGAAGCAGAATAAGATTTAGGACAAAGATATTTTTCTCTCTCCTCTTTAGTCAGTGGACAAAACACAGCTTCACTGTCAAGATTTTCCCGACTGGTCTGAACCAGAACAGTTGCTCTTTACTGAAGTAAAATGTGGGCCCAAAAAAGCAGTCATCAATTTGGAAAGGGTACCTTGGAACATTCCACAATAATATAGCAGAATAGCTATTCTAGTGAGGTAAATTTCTGGAGAGTCGTGACCTATCAACCATGAAGCATAGATCAAAGGCCATTATCTGCTATATAAACCAACTGGACTTTTCTTGGTTGATGCAAGTTTGCTCTCTTCTCACATTTTTCAGATCAGAAGCTTAAATGTACTTGCAATGAACAGAGAAGTCTGTGCAAGGGTTGTCAAAATGCGCAAGGGCATTCAGCTGATTAGCCCTTTTACGGTACATCAGAAGTGGAGCAAATTGTAGGTGAGCGTAAGTCTCAAGACCACACCAAAAAATGGGTATAGCAGAGCAGCAGTCAAACACTGACCCCTACTTGCCTAATTTATGCAAAGTTGTGTCAACTCTTGGAATACCATCACATTAAGAACTTCCTATTTGTTATCAAAAGAGTTCATATTGAGCTGTGTTTTATTACAACATTTAACATGCCAACACACAGCATCTGATGCAAACCCAATGGCATTATTGATTTCTGAATCTTCTGCATGTCTTTGGAATTAAATCATGGATAAGAATACAATATAGGTAACAGCTTGTGATCTGCTACTTTTGTAAAGTCAGCTGTTGATGCCACACCATCCCTGAAACTTTATATACATGTGAGAAATTCTCCAGCTTTAGATTATATCTTTAATATCCAACAGCATGTTCTTTCCTTGATGATAATTTGACCCTTTCACAACATAAGATTTCAGTTTAGACTGAAACTAAACAAGAGAAGCGATTCTGAAGAAGGGAGTATACTTGTTTGTAGAACAGCTTCTGAGCTTTCAGCATTTTTTCAGCTTCTGTACGAAGTACATTTCCAAATTAATATTAAAGGGAAGTTAATTATGCCAAAGAAGTTTTCACTGAAAACACTTTCTCACCTTCCAATTAATCAGAGCATAATGTCATTTAAAAACCCTCAAATTGTCTATTTTACCACTATTTAATACTGTATTACCCTAAAACAGCAAAGGGTAGTATTCATTTTAGTAGTGTTAAGAGACTTTGGATTTAAGCCAGAGATTTTGCATTTAAGCCAAACAAGACTTAGCACAAACTTACTAAGCATTAGCTACAAACATTGCACTCCAGTACTGAGCCAAAGTTGCACTGAAAGACAGTACCTTATTTTCTCCAGGCAAGGGTTCAATACCAGTAATTTTTCTTCCAACTCTATTTCGGCCTCTGGTAGAACGCACATGAATTTGTGTATGGTACTTCAAGTGCTAGAAAGATATTAAAACATATCCCAATTTGAAATAAAGTGTAAAAACCTTATTGTACTTCATGTTCTATTAGGTTTGTTTCTTGATATTTAAATAATCACAACTTTTAAATCTGTTTGTTATTTAACATAAAAAATACACTCTCAAAAAGTTGTTACCTCCGTGTCATAGAAGATGCATCTTCCATCATATGTGCCTATGACTGCGTATTTGCCATTCTGACAGAAGTTGGCAGCTGTAATCAATTTTGTCTGCCCATCTACTTCATTCCATAATGCCACCTTTTTGTCAGGAATGTTCCAGAGTCGGAGTTTCCCATCCAATGAACCACTTAAGAAGTACCTGTCATCCTAAGAGGTCACACTACATTAATCTCTGCTTGTGCTATGAGCATGCCCTGATTTCCTTAAAACCTTCCCACCCCATTTCCCAACAGCTGCTCTCCTGAACCTCCCTTGTAAGAGCTCTCAGAGGAGTTGAAAAGACAATGTTAAAATTACTGGTTAACGAGTTCAATTTCTTAGATATTTTTGACAAGATTATACTCATGCAGTGTATGGTTAGAAAATTGTTCACAGTTACCACGGTTACTTTTTACCCTCTCAACATAAGTTAGAAAAACACTAACCTTGTTAGGAGCTGAAAGCTCCTGTCAGAGTTCCTGATACATCTATCAGTTGAGTATGTTGAGGGTACACTGAAAATTGCTTTTCCTCTACTTGAGTTTTAATAATATTAGGTGGTTTTATTACAGTAATTTTTTAAAAAAAAATAAAACAAGATAGGCTGAAGGGATCTTTGGAGGTCTTTGGTCCACCTCTCCTCATCCCCAAGGATTCCATGGTCTCCAGACAATCTGTTAAATTTCATTATGAATTTTTTTCCACTAATACTTAATCATAACATCTCTCTTTTCACAAAGTTACTCAAAACTGTACCAGCTGTGATGTTACAGCCAATAGACAATTCCCTTTCCACATCATGCCTACAAATGGATAAACCACATGGACACTCCTGGTGAAGTTTAGTAAATATGAACACTTAACTTTCCAGAATATTATCCAGTAGGGATATTTTTAAAGTGCACTAACTCTATTATTCAATTATTTTTTTTTAAATCGAAAATAAAGGGGGAGGATTCTTGTAATTTTAAATTCTGCCTCTCTAGCGGAAAGAGGGCAATTACACTTACCCTTGGATGGAACGCTATAGCAGTGACAAAGTCTATATGCTGGAAACAGCAGAGACATTCTCTTCTTGATATGTGCCATAATCTGACAGTTTTGTCCATAGAAGAAGAAAGCAAGAAGTAATTCTGTGAAAGAAGAGAATTCCATGGTTATTAATAGACACAAAAGTAACAGAAAATACAGAAGTAATCTGATTGGTAAAGCCTTACCAACTACTGTTGCCATGAAATTCAACATTTTATCCTTTCAGATAAATATTTTCTCTAAATCATCATTATTGATCTGTGCTTTCCTTAAGACCAGTACACTGATGCTCAGTCACAGAAAATTTTCTGGAAGAATCTCAATGGAAACAAATACTTGGAAAGTAGTTAAGGTATTCAGAGAAGAAACAGGCTTCAGAGATGTGGCAAGATCCTTCAGCCAGACTGTGCTCTGAAAACTACAACTGTATTCCAACATGCAGAATTAACTGAATAAGCTTCATGTGAAAAATTTTGAAAGTTAAGTGCAAGGTAATTATCTAATTTTAAGATTTATGTTTATATTTGGCAACTTTAGAATCTGTACGCTTTGCCTAAAAACAGTGAAACTCATTAAAGACAAGAAAAGTGGTAACACCATAAATTAGAAACAACACAGCTCAATGGAAATTCCTCCCACTCTAAACAATTTTGCTTCACTATTGAATACACAATTGTAATTGTTACCAGCTTAAGGCTGGTTTGGCTTTTTTTTTTTTTCTTGTGGGGTTTTTTTGCTTTTGTTTGCTTGTTTGTTTTGGTTTTTTTTTAAGAATACTCTTGATTAGACAAGCCCAAGAAGTTTGTTCATTTTATTCCAGGTGAAATAGTTGGGATAAGTGTTGTCTCCACAAACCTTTTCTCTTAACTTCAATGATTTTTTCTTATTGTTTAGATGTATGGTTCCAATGGCAACTGACAAAAGCAAATGAGAAAATACAAGAATATGTAGTCTGTACTAAGGTGTCTTACTTTAGACCAGGAAAGATCAAGAAGATCTGCTGTATGTCCTTTGTATTTGCAAAACGGTCGTTGACGAAATGGGGCATTTTTATCATCTGGGTCTTCATCAACTCCACTGCAAATCTGTCAGAGAAATGTATATAAACATTACAAAATGTTAGCTGGAAAAATTCTCAAAAAAGCAATTACTGCTTACAAAAAGCACAGGGCCAATAACAATGTGAAGAACAACTCTCATGACTTTAAAACAAACAACACTGCACTAGCAAACAAGTGAAGTAAATTTGAAATACAATGGGTTGTGAAACATCATCCTAAAATTCCAAAATAAAGCAGCTCTGAATTTTCCATCCATACAGCTTTTATTCAACGGGATAAACTTGACAGCAAATTAAGCAAACATCTGAAGACAAGGTTTTGGAACAAAGACCTTGTAAACTGCATTCCAAATTAAAATGTAAACTGTAAGTTAAAGTTTCCACATTCCTAATGCATATCAAGAATGAAAACTTCCTAGTAACTTCTCACATGGCACATGGAAGATAAGGAGGCAATTGGAGACAGCCAGCACGGCTTCATCAAGGGTAAACCGTGCCTGACAAACTTGGTGGCCTTCTACAATGGGCTTACAGCATTGGTGGATTAGGGAAAAGCAACTGATGTCATCTACCTGGACTTGTGCAAAGCATTTGACACTGTTCTGCACAACATCCTTGCCTCTGAATTGGAGAGAGGTGGACTTGAGAGTGGATAAAGAATCAGCTGGATGGTCACACTCAAAGAGTTGTGGTCAATGGCTTGATGCCTGAGTGGTGTTCCTCAAGGGTCAGTATGGTGACTAGCGCTGTTCAAGATCTTTGTTGGTGACAATGACAGTGGGATTGAGTGCACCCTCGGCAAGTTTGCCTATTACACCAAACTGTGGTGTGGTCAGCATGCTGGAAGGAAGAGATGCCATCCAGAGGGACCTTGACAGGCTTGACAGGTGGGCCCATGCAAATCTCACGAAGTTCAACAGGGCCAGGTACAAGACCCTGCACATGGATCAGGGCAATCCCAAGCACAAATACAGGCTGGGTGAGGAGTGGACTGAGAGCAGCCCTGAGGAGGACGGCTTGGGGGTTTGGTGGATGAAAAACTGAATATGAGTCAGCAACCTGTGCTTGTAGCCCAGAAAGCCAATCGCATCCTGGGCTGCATCAAAAGAAGTGTGGCCAGCAGGTTGAGGGAGGTGATTCCACCCTTCCGCTCTCGTGAGACCCCACCTGGAGCACTGTGTTCATCCCTGGGGCACCAGTGTAAGAAAGACATGAACCTGCTTGAGCAGGTCCAGAGGAGGGCCAAGATGATGATCAGGGGACTGGACCACCTCTCCTATGAGGACAGGCTGAGAGAGTGGGGGTTGTTCAGTCTGGAGAAGAGAGGGCTATGGGGAGACCTTATAGCAGTCTTCCAGTACTTAAAGGGGGCTACACGAAATATGGCAAGGGACTCTTTATCAGGGAGTGTAGTGACAGGGATGAATTGGTAATGATTTAACCTGGAAGAGGGTAGATTTAGATTAGACAGAAGGAAGAAATTCTTCACTATGAAGGTGGTGATGCACTGGAACAGGTTGCCCAGAAAGGTTGTGGATGCCCCCTCCCTGGAAGTGCTCAGGGCCAGGCTGGATGGGGCTTTGAGCAACCGGATCTCGTGGAAAGAGTCCCTGGCCCTGGCAGGGGGGTTGGAACTAGAAGACCTTCAAAGGTCTCTTCCAACCCAAACCATTCTACGATTCTAAGAGACCTTTTCAGAATAAAACAGGTGCCAAACAACAAACACACACCTAAACAAAACCTCTCCAACAAAAAACCCACTCAAAACAACACCCCTGGTGTGTGTGGCTAAGCAAGCCTATTCACTTACCCAAAGCAAAGAAAGATTCCTGGTCCCCCTACCTCTCCCTGCCTCCTCTCCACAGTGCACATTAAATAACACTACTGCTAAAATCTTTGCTTAAACCCTGATTTTGTCATCTGTTTCTTACATTACTGGAAACCAAAAATAAAAAAGAAAATATTGATTTTAATGGCAAGTTTACTAAAGCATCTGAACACTCTACAAGTAAGAGTGTCTTAATACTTTTCACCAGTTATGTTCCATTTTATTCTACACAGATGTGAAAAATTCAAATGTATCGGGTTTTATTATGCTTCTGAGTATCCCATTGTTCAGTTTGGCCTTCCTCAGAAAAGACATCATCAACTCAGATATTAACCATAAGTAATGCTCTGAGACAAAATGCTAAGACAGGAAATTTGACAATGTAGGTTTTTTCCCTTCAGCATTTCACTCAAATCTGCTCTGGCAGAAGGCTACCACAAAGCTATGCAGATTTGTAATGCATTAAGTTTAGTGATATGTGATCTTGTTTGCACCCCATACACGTGGGATAACAGTATTTGACCGAACACATCTCTTGATAAGCCTCAAAGAAACCAGCCCAGAACTCTTTAACGTGTGTTTGGATAAGCAACAATGAACAATGCGACCCCTCTCTTCCCCTCCCAGTATGTACTGTACATACCCCTGCATCAGTATCAGACTTTGAAGAATTCAGACTCTCCTGAGATGGGGAGGGAGAGACACGGCCTAGAACACAGGCAGAAAACACCACCATCAACTCTAACTTCCCAAATAACTAGAATTTCTAGTATTTTAGAGCTCTAGCGATGCATAGAAACATACCTTCTGTGTTGTACTTCATTCGCATGTTATTGAAATAGTCGAAAGCATTCTTTAAAACCCATATTCTTACTACATTGTCCTGTCCCGCAGACGCAAGTAATCGACCGCAGTGAGAAAACTTCATTGTCCAAACAGCACCCTGTCCAAATACAGAGATCATTGTTTAAGATAAAGTGTCTTTTTTCCATATCAAAAAGCCTTTCTATGATGTCAGCTGACAAGATTTAGTACATATACAAGATACCACAGCTTAAATAAATTGTAGATCAAAATGCTGAAAAGTAATTGTTAAAACTGATGGATTGTGCAACACACTTGCAAAAACAGTTCGAAAGGAACAGACCACAAGGCAGATTACAGCAGGAGAGGAGTTGAGGGAGCTCAGGACTACCACATAGCTTACATAAAACTGGCACAGTTAGTAAGAGTCAGCCTGCCAAGGTTCTGAGTGACTTAAAATCTCCTATTTGGTTTGTAGAACTGGCAAGTACTTGTAGCTGCACTTGAAGCTAGCACAAGCTGTGCTAACACTTTAAGTAGAAATTGTGCTTGGTTACATCAATTCTGGCAACCCAAATAAGTACTAGGTGTATTTGTCAAGTTCAGAATTGGCATGAGGATTTTACAAAGCCTCGGAAAACAATTCTTTCTCTATTGCAAAGTCTGAAGAGCCAGTAGTCAATAAAACACAGTACCACACAAGCAGCATTCCATTTCCTTCTGTTCATCAAATGAACAGCTATCAGGCATTTGACTCCACCAACCTAGCATCCTTTTATGATGCTTTTGGGCAATTTCCTAGGTTTTAAGAATCAAATACTAGCGTGATGGAAACTAAAACAGATGGATTACCAGTAGGACTGGAAACTTTCATTGTGGATCACAAGCTGGAAATCTCCAGTCACCACACTGATTGCTGTAGGTCATTATCCTTAGCCTAACACTTAGAGATGTGGGACTGTTTTGGTTGTTGTCAACAGAAGAATCTGGGAAGTTCACAAAACTAGAGTATTTCAGACTCTGCAGGGAAGCACGCATACTTCCAACAGTGATGAACAGGTAGTTTTTCTGCTTCATTCTCCACAGGACTCTCTGCAAATATTGTATCCTAGTCTCTCCCCTCCTTACCACTCTGATCCACATACCCCATTAATCTCTCCCCACTTTTGCTTCCAGAACCTAATAGGTTAAATCCTTGTGTTCATCTCTCTAATAGGCAGACAAGTTTATTTGCTGCTCTGTGCTCAGTTCTGGTAGTGGGACAGAGCCTATTTCAGCCTAAATTTGTAATTGCCAAAACTTAAAAACCAAGTACCACTCAATACCAAAACTCTTCAAGGAAAAGCTCTAGAGAATCCCTAAAGCCCCTTTTTTTTCCCCCTGAAGATCTGATCAAACCAGTCAAATTTTCATTTCTTGCCAGAATATTGTTTTTCAGAATGAATAAACTTGACAGTCATTTCTGGAGGTCAACAAGTAGATGAAAACTAGAAGTTGAATCTCAGGTTGAACAGATTTAGTAAACCACAGATGAAATTTGAGACCTACCATATGCTCTCCACTGAGATCCTGAACAACTTTAATCTGTTCAAAATCATAAGGTCCCTTGAAGCCGTGTGCTGCTTTGAACTTAACTGGTCTTGTATAGGGCATCCCTTCATCATCACTGGAAGAGGGATCATCTTGATCTGTATGGAAGACTAAGAGGAACAGCAGTACACATCATGGCACACATTTAATCTATTAATCAGCATTTGTCTATGCTTTTTGGTAGCAGATTAGTCCTGAATTCACAATTTTTCATAGGCAATTTTATGATCTTAAAGCAAAACCAGAGTACTGTTGCATCAAGGTCTAAAAACACATCTACACTAATTTTAGGTTGTAGTGAATCCAAACACAGAACACAAAATAGGAACTGCTATCCATTTTTGTCCTGCCCCTTTCTTTGCACAAGGTCTTGCATTCTGCAGATCCTGCAGTAAGTGATTTCTGTCAGTTTAATGTGTGCTGAAAATTATTGTATGGTTTCTTCTGACTGGATAAAGTGAAATGGCCTGATGATTTGCCCACAAAGCATAAGAATTGCAAAAAGAGTTGGGGCAAACAGCCAGCGAAAACACAAGACGCTAAGTTCGTAAGTTCTATGGCACTTATCTCAGGCTGTGGTTAGATTGGCTTACAGCAGTCCTACAGGTCTGTCTGAAAGAAACACTGATGAAAGAAGACAGGAAGAATTCTGTTGTAGTTGGGAAATCTCACAAGAGCTCAAGCTGTATGAGAATTCTAATGGTGGCAATGGTTGTCAGAAAACAATCTGATTTTATTAAAGTAAGGAAGACAACCCCCAGTTCTACCTTTGCTGGAATAACTTTCCAAAAAGATTTACATTTTGATATCCAGAGAGCTTTCTAACAGCACAACAAAAATTACAGTATTCAACTAGTTAAGCTGAAACGGTCTCTCAGCTACCACTTTACACTCTTGTAACCGCTAGTCTCAAAATGCCTACCAAGCTACAAGCCACATCAACTCTATAGTGTTAGAATACCACTGTGTGTGCATGTATATATGTCCCTCAGCTAGCTTTGTTTCCTAGGAGCCCAAGGATAAACAGATTATCCTATTAAAAATAAATAAAAACACATCAGTGCCACTTACCTTCATCTCGAACACTCTTAACTTTATTTACAGCACGCTCGCCATATTCTTCAGCCAGATGCTTTGCTCGCTTTACAGATTTGCCAAGGAACTTTTTCAGCTGCGTCCTTAAAAAGCAAGGGTGCTTTTTCAATACATAACACTGGCAAATGCTCACTTTTTGCTAATATGAACAGTTTTGATTTGGAATGCAATATAATCTCTTTCTATTACTGATTAAAATAAGCATTTAATTTGCCAGCAGTCGTGCTACCTTCAGTTCAACTGCAGAGCAATGGGCTTATGCAAATTCAGGCATCACTTGTACTTAAAAGGTAACTTGTTCAGAAGTCGGAAGGGGAGCTTCAGCTTAGGAAAACAAAACCTGCCTGTTCTTTGTAAGGACATGAAACAGCATCTTACGTTTTTTGTTTTAACCTCCCTCCATCAGAATCAGTTTGCTGTGTCTGCATTTTGTCTTCGTCATCAGACTGTGCTGCATCGTTACTAGGAAATACAGAAGTGATTGCTTAATACGAAATCACAATGAATCTAAATTCAATGAAACATTAGTAAAGTCAGATCTGCATTTTAGGATCCACCTTTATTCCTTCATGTAACACACTGGAAAAACATGGGTGCAATGTTAGGTGATAAAACAGATCTTTCAATTCCTAGGCATCCTGATACTAAAACCGTATATACTCTGCAAATGGTAGAGATACATTACTCCCTTCCTCATATTTAAAACGTAAGTTTATTGTAATGCTTCGAAAGCTAAGAGCAGACAAAATACATTACATTACTAGGAATTGGTAACGTGCCACCTTGTCCTCATACCTTGGTTTCCATAGATTAAATAAATAGTGGCTAATTCTGAAACAGAAATTTGTACACGGAAGAGTACAGTTCTACAAAAGTGAGGTTTTCAGTGATAATACAGCAACGCAAAAAACCTGAAAGTTGTCTGACGTCTAAGTTCACATAAATCTAGGCCTTCGGGAAAAAACACCTAGACTGACACGATTTCATTAAGAAACTGAATTCTCTGATGATTAAAAAACTGTATTTTTCTAACAAAATTTACAAACAGATCCAGTTTTAAACATCAGAAGGGTCTAAAGCTCTGTTGAGAACAGGAAAATCCCAAAGCCGTCAGCAATAATGATGACAACAGATCTTCAGTACTAACGGCAGTTCAGCTGGATCTTCAGACATACTCGCCTGTCAAGTTCCAGCAATATCAACTTTTAGTTCACTTAAAAGAATTCAATAAACAGCCTAGTTCATAGAGAACTGGGAATTAGCACTCAGATTAGTGAGAGACAAGATGAATTGGGACTCTCTTTACTTGCATAAGAGCAGCCTCCTTGTATGCAAGAACTACAAGAGCAATGGTATTACGAAGAGCTGAAAGCTATCATCATTCATACCTGACATATTCTTTAGTTCTCCTCATGATATGCAACGTCAGAGGATTAATGCCTGTTGGCAACTTTTCTTCTGCCAAACTCAGGGGTATTTCTTCACCTGTATCAAGGTTTTTTATCATTACACTTGCTAGAATTTCCTATGGAAAAAATGAGATGTGAAATTAAGATGAGTTCATTAGACTCCAACACCTAGAGCAAAATGGAAATCATCTGATCTTACAGATTATTTTAATGGGAAATTCTGCAGCTTGCTAAATATGTATTTTACAAAGACTAAGTTTAACTTCAAAATGCCTTTAGCGTGTTAGCACAAACATTATCAACTACTATACATAGATAAACAATTACATGTCATCACAATTCAATTTCGCAAATCAGAAATGTGGCTATAGACATCAGCCACTGCCTGACAACTTCCATGCTAATACAGACTTATTATGTAATTAAAAGACATTGAAATCTTCCCCTTTCAGATATTCCAACAGCTGTAGTTTAGATTTAGTCAAAGACAACCTTTACATACAGAGAAAAAGGACTTAGACCTAACTACTACTACACGAAGGAAAAAGTTTTTTTGGAGCACCACGTGAACACATACATCTGTTCAGCAACAGTTAAAAAAAAGCTATACACAGATAAACACAACTCAAAACCGGTAGCTCCCTGGTAACACCATCAAGAGTAATGAAAGTTATTAATTGAAGAAACTATTACGCCAAGTTTGTTGGTGTTCCATCACACTGAAATCTTGTAACGCTCTCTCGTAGCTACAAAGACAAGCTCCTAGCATTTCAGAACAATTACAACTCACACTTTCAAACATAAATACCACATATAACCCAGGGACCACAAAGTTATTAGGTGGACAAAGCCTGCACACCGTCACTCCTATTTGCATCCCTGGTCACAGCACATAGTACTTCAGAGCACAAGAAGGGACGTGTGACTACTCCAATTCATTTGACAGCCTGGCAAAGCAAGCACAAAAATGTACTATGTACAGACTATGTTCATGAATACCTCATCTGTGAGCTCTCTTCCAGAATTAGACCTGGGTCTTTGTGGTCCAAGTACTTCATTTGTTGCTTGACCATCAGCTGCTTTCCCGTTTTCCTGGAATTTTGCATACATAGAATACATTATCTCTACTGTAACACTAAAGTAATAGAAAATGTTACAGTTATTGAACTTCTAACAGTTTCCCAATACCTGTGCAGTGACTATTTTGTCTCCACTAGTTGCACTTGCCAAATCCAGAGAAGGCTGAGAATCTTTGGGCATGCTCTCTGTCACGACACTTGGAGTTAAAAGACCACCAGCTGTGAAGTTCTCTCGAGAAACTGAAAAGAGACTCGTATCAGAAAGAAGAGCGTAACACTTGCCATAGACAGGCTACAGATTGTTAGAATCCTAACACGAGTTATACTCCTGAACACCCTTTCTGACAAGTTTCATTTTTTTAAACATCAACTGCCACCAAATCCGCCTTATCAGTTATACGTTTCATATACAGTTGGAGGTACAGGCACGATTTCACGCCTAGTCCTCTTAAGTTTTATTAAGAATTTAAAATTAATTTCTACAGTAACCCAGGACTACTCATTTTCATGAAACTTCAAGTCTACATCTTGACTTGTATTTCTATGCAAATACAGATTGTACACATTTTATTTGAAGTGTGTAACTTTTTTTAGTTTCTATATTGATGAGACAACTTCTTGCTACAGAAGTGGCTATTTTGGTAGAAGTGTTCATTTACAAGAAAGTCTATGAATTAAGAACACTTGTAATGCAAAAGGATATTTTTCCACTCTAAAAAGCTAAGATTGTTGAAGACATTTTTCTTCCCCCTTCATTTACAAGTCAACTAAACTGAAATGATTGAATGATTCTTCTCTCAAAACACAAGAATAGTAACCATGTCGATAACTAAACCCACCTAAAATAGAACACTTGCCTTCTAAAACAGGTTTCTGCACTTCAAAATCCAGTTCACTCTTCTTCTTCCGGGGTGGTGGAGCTGGCCGTGCAGGTGGTGGTGGTCTTGGAGGAGGAACATTTGTCGGAGGTGGTGGCCGTGCCGGGACAGGCTTCTTTGTGCTCGCAACTATATCAGGTTCTACAGTAAGCTGCCGTGGCGGCTTTGCTGGAGGAATTTCTTCTGTTGTAGAAAGGTCTTTGGTAGATAAATCTGAAGCCATTTGTTCTAAAGTATTTGCCTCTTTCTTGTCTGTTATGTCCTCATTTTTTGATGTTTCTTCTTGTGCTTCAGTTTCATCCATTTTATGGTCAGTTGCATTTGTTACTTTTGTTTGCTTAGGAGTTTCCTGTTGCTCAGAAGTAAACAAAAGCTTCCCTGACTCCAGTTCAGTGTCCTTACACACACTCTGACACACCAGTTCTCTAGGGTCATCTTGTACTGGTATTTTAGCAGCTAACACTTCTGGAATATTACTAATGATACCTGCTCCAGAAATCCAAGCATTTGCATCTGAAGTTGGAACAGTCAAATCTTTTCCTCTAGAAGCTAAAGAACCATCGTCTAGCTGTTGTGCCTTCTGGCTTTCTTCTATAATACTGTCAATAATCTAAAGAAACAAACCAAAACCATTCTACTGTCAAATAGCAGGCATTTCTAGGGTATACTTATCTGTACAACACCCACCAGAACTCTTCCACTGAAGAGTTACTTTATATACAAAATACATCATGTTTAAAAATTCTGGAGATCAGAACCTAGGTACAGAAATAGGCATATTCAAAAAATAAAGCAAAGTGACTAATTTCCACTCCTTTTTAATATACTTTGAGAGAAAGTTAGAAAACAAAAGCTGTTCACTTTTCAGAGTTCTCATGCACTGCTAAGTATGATCCCATAAACTCCACAAATAATTCAACAGTAGTGAATACTAAATATGTTTTTAGAACACTTTGAGTTCCACCATTTAGATGAACATTATTCCTAACATTAACAACAAATTCTAACCTTTGTTAGTTTCAGGATGAAGACTGACTGTTAAATTATTTAGTATTTCTAGTGTGATGCTGGAAGCACAAAGGAATATTTAACTAACCTCTTTTGAATCATCTTGTTTCATTTCTTGTACAAAGGTTTCATTTCCATCTTTGTGTAGTTTGTCCATGTCCTACAGGAAAAAGATGTAAGACGATGGTAGGAAGATCCACAGTAAGATGGTCTAACAAAAATAGAGCTACAGCAAATTAAATAGCATAAAAAACAAGAATTCTGCTAAATTATCACAGATTATCACTGTCAGACAGATGTTTTAGACAGTAATGCACAGTGCACATGAGGAGTATTTCACACTGCCTTACACAGAAAACCTGCACACTAGTAGGCAAAAAAGGCAGTTATTTTTAAGAGGTCTCAATGTCAACTAAAATAAAATTGAAGGTAGCATGAAGCTTAAAGAAATATACACATTTAATAATCCGCAGTAAGGAAAATCTGTATTACAGTATTTTTTTATCAACTTGTGGGAAAGGATGCAAGAACTGTATTATCACCACATATAATAGAAACTGTTTTAGAAATTTCCAGGTTGTCAGGCAGATCTAGCAAGTGGTCACAAATATGCCTTTGAGGTTCTGACACGGAATCTTATGTTCTACATTTATTCCTAGCACACGCTCTCTAATTTTGCCATCAGTCATCTTCATGCAGATTCTTCTGAAATTTAAATCAACTGCAGCAGAACAAATTAAATAACCGGACTTAAGCAAAAAACAAGAACATTTTCGGAACATCTGGGTGACAGATGCAAGAATATTTGAAGCTGAGTATACTATTTAACCTTTATACATGTATAATCGACACTACCAGGATATCATACTACTGATATGAAATCCGCTTGCAGTTTAAGAAGTATAGTTGAGATGTGCAAACAGCATCAACACTTTGGTGTATATTGCCAAACTGACATATAAATGTCAATTGTCAAGATGCTTTCAATAAAAGAAATTCACTAAATGTGGCCTCGTACGAAAGTAACGCAGTAAATCTTCGTAATAGTTTAAAGTCTTATTTAATTTTTTAAAAATATAATTAAATAAATAATGCTTACAATAGGCAGCCCTAGGAATATCAGAATTAGATTATACTTTGAGCATATTAAGTATGGTTGTTATATACAGGGTCTTAAAATAAAACAGAAAATACTCTATTTGTGAGTGAATGTATTCATTGATACCTGAAAAATCCGAGATTCAGAAAAGCAAGTGGTTCATACCATCGGGGGATACTGCTTTAACCTCAGTTAATATGGTCTAGTAGGAACTTGGTCATATGCCTTCTGGTCTACATGAATTATTAGACTCATAGACAGTTTGGGTTGGAAGGAACCATCAAAGGTCATCCAGTTCAAGCCCTCTGAAGTGAGCAGAGACATTCTCAACTAGAGCAGGTTCCTCAGAGCCCCATCCAACATGACGTTGAACGTTTCCAGTAATGGGGCTTCCACCACCTCTCTGGGCAACCTGTGCCAGTGTTTCGCCACCCTCATCGTAAAAAATTTCTCCCTTACACCTAATCTAAATCTACCTTCTTCTAGTTTAGAACCATTACTACTTATCCTACTGCAACAGGCCCTGCTAAGAAGTTTGTCCCCATCTTTCCTATAGGCCCCCTTTAAGTACTGAAAGGCCACAAGTCATGCTGCCTTTAAGCAGTATCAGCAGTACCTAAAAGGGAATCTGATAGAATACTTGATGTTGGAAGGGACCTGTGGAGATCCTGTAGTCCTCAAAGCAGAGCCAACTAGAGCAGGTAGCTCAAAGATGTGTCCAGTCAGGTTTTGACTATATCCAAGGATGGAGACTGCACATCATCTCCATGCAACTTGTTCCACTCTTTGACAATACTGCACAGTCTATTTGGTGACCAAAGCTGCAGATAAAACCCTGTATTTGTCTCACGGAAGAGAAACATTCACAGCTGACTCGAAGAATTAAATTACCAAGCTTAAAATACTAAAAAAACCCCTCAAACATCAAGTGATTCCTTGAGTTGAGATACAGATCTACTGTTCTACTCCTCCTTCCTGTCTACAGATACAAAACTCTTCTGTTGAACTCCTCAACTGTTTCCCAGCAATGTTAAAACCCCTAAAGACTCGCTGTTACCATTATAAATTATTAGTGTTAGGCTATTAATTTAATTCTGCTTATATAGCTTTTGATAGGCACAAGATACCTAATCTCCATATTAAACAGGCATTTTAAAAGACCTCCCCATATTTTTTTGGATCTTGATAAGATTTAGAGTGATCATCTGATACAGATATCTAAGAAATTTCTCAGACTTTTTAGATACTCAGCTAGTCAAACAGAATCTTTACAGCATAGTAACATATACTTGAAAAAAACCTCACTACAACTGTTGTAGACATCTATTTTTGAGAGTTCTGACCTCAAGAAATGGTGCATCACGCAGACACAGCTACAATTACAGAAAAATTCGTCCTTCCTCTCCACTCCCTCCCCCTCCTTCCAAAGTTTTTCTAACCTAAATGCAAGTGTTACTTTGCTCTATTACTTAAATCTATCTTCAAAGGTATGACGACTTAAAATACTCAGGAGTAATCGGTGCCTACAGAAGCCCATTATATTAATATCTAATTTTGTTGACATTAAACTCCCACACCTGTTAAACTTTGGACTTAGGAAATATTTCTTATCCTTCCAAGACAAACTATACCATTAGTCACAAATTCCCTGTACCAAGCAGAGAAGCAACTATTTTTTCCACCTTTAGAAACTTAGCTTGAACAAGTGACTTAGGAAGATACTTAAAAAAACCAACAAACAACAACCAAACAAACCACCTGCAAGCAACATACAGAACTTTGCAGCTAATAATTCAGTCAAGACATTAGTTTTGAAATTCACTGATTGCACTGAGTTTAGCCAGAATGATAGAGCAACATTTCTTGCAAGACGTACACATGTCATACTAAATCATTAGAGGGGCATTAAACACCAAACAAAATAGGGCTTAAGTCTCTGTTCCATAAGAGATACCATAAGATATGGTATCACTGTAAAAAGACAATTGATTCAGAGCAGAGTGCTGCTGACAAATCATAAAATATTTTCACTACAATTTCCCAACATGTTGCAGACCAAATTTCAAGCCTCCTTTACTCTATGTAAAAGTGTTGCAAAGCATTACCTTTGGCCCTTCTGAGACCAGGAAATGAATGCTATTTGTACAGGGTTCCACCTCCTCACCTATTTAATTCAGCCACACTGTCACTATGCACAGATGCAGCATACCAATTACCTGCGTGGGAAGTTGCAATGCTGTCTCATTAAGCTAAATATAGTGTTTTATCTTCACAGAACCTAGAAGGGAGGCTTTTGAAGTACAACACTAAAGATTTTTCTTATTTTGAAGACAGAAGAGAGCTAAGTCAACTATTTTGTATTGAGACCAAAAACCAAGTGCTGCAAAGACTTGCTTACTACTCACAAACCGCTTGGAAGAGGGCAGTCTAGTAATTAAGTAGAGTTCAATTAAATTGCACACATACATTTCAGAATAAAATTAGCTTCAAGACATGTTAACATACCCTAAATAAAGCTGGAACTTCAAAAGACATAAGCACAACAATTGCTACCTACAACAAAGCAAGCCTGTAATTTCCTGTCCGTGTAGATGTTAGGGCTACTATAGCACATCTGCTTTAGGTACAGATGCTCAACACTGTGTTCATTAACAAGCATTTGATTGATTTTAAGAAGAAACTCACCTTTAACACATGGGATCCCACTTTGGTCGGTGACCTGTTAAGAGAAGACAAATGTAGGTAGAGCTCAAAAAAAAATCTCTTCCTATTAAACACTCTATAGTACAGTCCTCTTTTATAGGGAATGTATACCTGACACTTTAGACAAACAAAGTGAACGTTTCTTGTAGCACTCCTTTACCTAAAAGGCTTCAAATAGTTAAATTCTCAACAGTCTACAACGCACAGATTCACAGCTTCTACAATCCCTGCAAGTTTCTCAGCAGAATCTTCTAGAAATCACATTTCTATCACCCTTGTCTAACAAACTGATGCTATTCCAAGTACACATTTAAAAACATTTTGCATTCCAGGGAATTTAAAATCAGCATGTACATGGAGTACAGGGTGCACATCAAAGAATCCGAAACTCTCAGAAAGCAGAAGTCCAAATGCTTGAGTAGGTTGCAAATAAAATGCCTGAACCCTACTCTGTAGAGTCAACACTGTTGCAGCCATTCTGCCCTTCAGCCTGCCTAGGACCATAAAGGTCTTGTTTCTAATCAGAACGCTCAGTATAAATATACTTACATTGTAACAGGAGGGAACTGGTTTTGCACTACTTTCCAAAATGCATACTCTGAAACAGTGAATTTGCATTAACATCCACTCACACATAACCTCTTGTTTCACTAATTACATGAAAGAACAAGGTAGCTTAGGGGAATGGTATCAACTAATTACTCCTCCTCCGGTCACCACTCAATCTAGTCAGAGAACAGCCAACTCATGCTGTATCCTGAACTTATGTTTTCCACAAGGTTTTCAGAATTGAGGAAGGTATTTAAAACAGAGTCATACGGCTTGCCCTGACTTCAAGATCTTACTCCCATGTGAAGAAGTTGAAAGGTTGGGCCAGATGATCTTTAGAGGTCCCTTCCAACCTGGGCTGTTCTACAATTCTGTTAGTTTGCCAGTCACAAGCAGAGATCAAGTCACAGATTACTTCCCTAAGAGCTTACTACCAATGAACTACAGCCTGGATCGCACAAGTATCCCAGCCAACTACCAAGGTCAGTGACACTCGACAGCTTTGAGTTTCACCCTGTACCAAGCAATACAGACAAATATAGGGATCCCAGTCCAATTTGCCCCTCCTGCCTCCAAAATGATGGTTTGGGGGACATTACCTTCTAAAAAAAACCAAACAAACCCCAAACCTAGTTCCATTTCATTTTTAAGAATTTCAGTTCTTCTCTTTACTGTCTGAAAGCATTTAATCACATCAAGAAAAGATTGCATTTATACAGCAGTTAGGTAAAACTTTCAAGTATTGGCATACAAAGACTGTACCATTTATAACTAATTTAACACCTTACACCTAGATGCTTCTGTTCAGATATTCAGATGCACAATATCCATAACACTGTTTTGAGGCACAATCCTCCTAGAAGGTGCTAAACCCAATGTGCAAAAAAGAGCAAAATCAGTATTTTGACCTGAAAAACAGATCTTTTGTCTCCCAAGGCATATGGCAGGGAAGGCCTCAGCCCATGCTGAATTCCTGGTTACTGAAACATTTTTAGTTCCACTATCAACTCTTGGATTTCCTTAGAAACAGTGGCAGAAACACGAGTCAGTTCATTAAATCCAGCAGACGACTATAACAATGAAATACATTTATAATTACGACATCAAGGCTTCAGCAAGGTATAGGGTCTTACCGTACAAGGCATTGCTTAGACTTCACAACCTAAATAAAATGCAAATCCCGTAACTGCAAATAGATACTTTAGTCTTCTATTGTGACACTTCCTACCAATTAGCATGTCACTTCTGGTACAGGGGAATGATTCCTCCACTGGTAACAGAAAACATGAGTTTCAAAAGACACTGCTACCCTTTCAGACTTCTTTAGCTAATTAGTCTTGTGGAAAACCCACACTCAAACTAAAACAGATGTTACTTCCCACCGCTCAAATGATAAAGGTTACAGAGCTAGCAGGTGTAGAACAGAACATGGTGCTGATAGCTTGACACAGCACACATACACATCTTAGGGTGAAGCTTTAGCATTGAAATCGTATGCTTTTAAAACATTACAAAGCTTCCACAACTATCTGGCAATAACACCACTTTCAGATCAGTTGGTAACATAGCCAAATAAGCTTAGAGGCTTGCCTGAGATTACGTGAGCTCTGTGTTTATAAGCACCACCGCTCCCTTAGTTGTGTTAGTTGCTGCTTATGTGCTACTACATTTAAAAAGACAAAGTCAGTCACAGAATAAGTTTGATAATTGAAGTCTCTTGTAGTTCAACTTTACTGTGGAACAGTCTTGCCTTCCCAACCACCAGAAGTTACCAGGTTTCTCCGCTCCCCAGCTTTACTTTAAGGCCACTAGTTCTATGGACACAGTATCTGAAATGTTTGCATTTTTTAAAAGTATGTATTGTGGCAAAAGTGTCTGAAAAGATTTATAAGAAGATCAATCAAATGATCAAATATTGATTTTGTTTTGAAAGATCTGTAGCTCCACAGGGTTCTCAGGCAGAACATGAAGACTGACACATGCCACAGAAAACGTCAGGCAGAAACTCGATTTTGTTGCCTAGTATGATTGTTTAGTAAATAGTGTTATTTAAAAATTTATAACAACAGATCTTGTAGATACATTTCACATAAAATACTTCTAACTTAAGTTTTCATACGGTACTACTGCAACATCCATTTAACGAAGGAGGGGTTCAAGGCTATCTACAAAGATTAAACAAAATTCAATGAAAAATCCCATTTCACCTCCACAAACATAACCAGATGCCTGATTAATCTGAAAGTCAAATAAACTCATGAAGAACTCTTATTTATTCAGCTGCCAAATTCATCCTAATACTGACCAGAGTATAGGAAGCTGCCATTCCCACTATGGGGTAGCTCCAGCCTAGTACCTATCCAAAATAAGCTTCACATTTTCAACAAGTTGTTGCTAAGTTGTGCGACAGAAAACATTTAGTCCTAAGAAAAAAAAAAAACAAGTGATGTGAATGACTGGGCTTGGTCAAGCCCCAGAGCCACACTGCCTGCTCTCCCAGGAGGATGCGCATTGTTACAAAGCAGGTGTGCTACAGGCAGATGGAAAGAGGTTTAAAGTGTACATATAGAAGCAGTACGCTGCACAGAACACACAGGTTCAACCACCAGCCCAGTAACTGTATTTACTGCTGTCCTTCAGCTTGCAGAGGCACATGATGTTTTCCTCTCTCTACCTTACAGCTGGCCTGGAAGCTACAATTACTCTTGCTCCAGCTCTCTGTGCAGTCCACACCTTCAAAACCACAAGGATCATTAGTGCAACGCACTGTTTGTGCCGCCCCTGGAAAGCGTTTGGGAACTTCAGTTAACTCAGAACACAGAAATGTGTCTGTGGTGCTGCAAGTCACTACAGCAACATAACTAATGTCTCACACTCCATCTGTTTGCTGCCAAGATCAGTTTTGTGTGTTGGCTAAAATACAAACAAAAATGTTGTACTAAGCATGTCCCATGTGTCAACAGGGCACAACTTAACATCATCTAGCTTCCTACACAGAAGAAAACTAGATTCTTCAGGTAAAGCATTGAAGCATCATCCAAAAGACAGGACTATTGAAGTTCAAAATCAAGAATTTAAATTAAGGTACCAGAGAATATTTCTCACTATCTACACCATGTCTTGAATCCAGTGCCTTTTGTTTGGTTTCTCACAACAATTTTTAGGATATGAGTACAGAAGGAACAAACTTGCCCCTTACTGCTAGGCATATGATGTTCAAACTACTACATTTGGCAGTTCTTGATTTCAGAGTGGGTGGATCACTTTTGTTATAAATAAAATATAAGAGAGCCTGTCACATGCCTGCATCCAAACAAGTGTGCCTTGCTTCATATTTTCCTTCTCTCAAAACTGACATCCTCCTTCATGGGACAGTTCACACCTCTAAATTTCAGGGTCTTTTTCTAAATCTCTTTCGTGGTTATAATTTTTTTGAAAGCAGAGTGACAGCAATAAGGGCATCTTCTGTCACACTACCTCTCCCTCCCCACTCCTCTGGCTGCACAACAAATAGATACCTTCACTGACCAGTCCACAAAGGCAGATAGATCATTTTTCTAGGCCCTAGGAAAGCATATAGTAACAGACATTGTTTGGGACCTTGTTACCTGACTCTCCACACATCCTGTCAAAATCAGAATTGCACATAAAAGGCAAGATCTACAGTAGACTTGAAGCAGACAGGCCTAGCCAGAGGGGATACAGTCATCTCCAAACATCTGGTTTAAACGCATTTCACCTCAGGGAAGTCATCAAGCCAGAAGAGCTATCTCAGTCCACTATTATGTGAAGGAAACATTTTGTAATGAGTTCTGCAATTTTTTCTAATTGTTTCTTAAAGAGCACCAGTTACATACATACTTGAGGATGCAGATAGGATGCTTTTGTTTAGAGGGGGCCTTAAGCATCACTACCTATTGACTTACAGTAGGAATTGGGAGCTTATATGCAACTTGAAAATTCTGCTTTTGCACATCACACGAGACAATTAATAAAACAAATAAATAACAAAGAAGTCAGCAAGTTTACATAAGCAGTTGTCACCACTTTCAGACTTTCTGTATCAGCAGTTAGTAAACTTTCCTACCCAGAACTCAGGGAAGCAGGGAGGAAGCTACAAATCCCACATTTTTAATGAAGTCAAATCTCTATCACTTTACTAAAAACTGGTTCCAGAGCATGCTGCCAAAAAGGATTCACAAGTGATTCTGCTGATACAGAACACTGAATGCACAATGCTTCAAACTGCAGAGGGCAATACGCACTTCTTTTCAGTTGCCCTTTCTCCCATTCTCTGACTTTTTTTAATGGGTCCCAACTCAATACCATTCCATATGCATGGGTCTCAAAATCTACAAGTCTGCTTCCAAGAAGTATCCAAAGTAAATGTGAAATTAGCTCTTAAGAAATCTCAAAGCTTATTTAGAGAAAATACTCTCCATATCCTTAGCACAGATTCAACTGCAGACTCTGAATTATGGGTTCAGTATCTGTATTGCAAACTAAGCCCTCTGAGATCATCTCCTTTACTTGACTCAAGCTGGCACAATTCTATTGACTTGAGTCAATGATGCATCCTTATAGGTTAAGGAAGAGCAATAGCAAAGTTAAAAGCATCTTCCATTTCAATTTCTGGTGAGTGATTTTGTATTATCAAGTTCTGCTTAGATGCAGGTGGTGGAAACCTGCAAAGTCTGGACATATTGCATTAGCTGTATCAAATAAAAGGCAGGATGTGCAGTTGGGCAAGATTTAATGGCTCTCTTCTACCAAAACGTCTGGTTCCTCCTTCCTGCGTGTGGCTTCTAGCCACACAAATCCCACACCTTCACCCTTTCCTGTCCCCACTCTGCCAGGTTCCAGTTGTCTTACCTTATTGAATAGTTTTTACTGTTTCTAGTTTTCAGCTGTTTTCAATTACTTTGAGTTGAAGCAACTCATAGAAGAGCTTGATGATCACTAGTGCCAGAGCAAGGTAAGCAGTTGGAACAAAACCTCATTTCAGCACAAGTACTGTTAATTCGGCTTACCAAATTATGGAGCTACATACCAAGAGGTGCTTTTCACCAGGCTAAGGTTCGGAAAAGGGAAGTTCAGAAAAGCTTTGATGCAGGGTGTGTGGGTGCAGAGATGCAGTCTTTCGTTTGTTCTAGGCATCCAGTGACCACTGACATGCAGATTAAAACAAGCCCTTAGTCAATTATTAAAGCTTCAAATGGATAGATCCCACAATCCATATCTTATTGCTCTTCAAACAAACTACATGAAACCTCATCCTGCAAGGTCAAATAATGGAGAGGTTTAGTCGAGACTACATGACTAAACCGAACTGATACAAGCTGTAAACTGTTCAGCACACAACTGAAAAGAGATATTTACAATTTAAAGAGAGAGCATATTTGAGTAACATCAACAATATAGTGACACAGTTTTGAGGTAACAGCACCGGGAACCTGCATTACAAAATGCTTTTAAAAATTCACTACAGAGAACCACACACCAGCTAAATACAAGGAGCATCAACCATCACCATAAAAACAAATGACAGAGCACACTAGAAGTTGTTTTACTCGCAGCAACGGTTAGCCTGTTGCTGAAGAAGCTCGTTCTCTTCTTTTTCCTCAGAAAACCTGTTATTTTATCTTATTTCGGGGATTAGTTCCATTGATCCCGATCTCATCTCCGCACGTCTTTTCTAAATTCTACATGTTGCCTGCCCACGGAAGGCAGATAGGATCTCATCAATATAATGGCTATTACCATCTCCCCAAGCCTTAGGAAGTACATCGAAATCTGCTCGATTTCTACGCATCCTTTTGCATGTCGGGCTTGCCACTCGCCCAACCAACCCACCGCCAAGCGCAGCCCCGCCTGCCCACGGCAGGACGCCCGAGCACCCCGCACACCGGGCGCGGAGCCCCGGGCTTTTAGGCGGGCGGACGCAGGGCTAGAAACAGACCCCCCATTCCCTCCCCCGCCCCCAGGAGCTCCCCAGCGGCCGTATGGGTCGGGGGCGACCGCCTCCCCTCAGGGCCGCGCTGAGGGAGGGAGGGAGGGAGGGAAGGAGGGAGGGAGGGTAGGGCAGGGCGGCGGCCAGGCCGGACTCACGGCGCGGGGGAGGCACCCGCCAGGTGCACGTCCTCGGGCGCATCGTAGAACTCCTCGGTGTCGCTGTCGGAGGCCATGACGGCGCCGGGCCGAGCCGCACCGCGCCGGGCCCAGTCGCCGGCAGCGCAGCGCAGGCCCGCCGCCGCCACCTCAGGGCAGGACGAGCTGGCGGGCGGGCGGGGACGGCGCTGCTCTCGCGAGAGCAGGGCCGGCCCCGCCCCCTGCCGGGCGGAAGTGCGAGCGGAGGGAGGAGGGCGGGGCCCCCGAGGCCGCCAGGCTCGCCCTCGCCGCGTGACGTCAGGGAGCGGGGCGGTCTAGCCTCGTGCCCGCGCTGCGGCGCCACCTCGCGGTCCAGCCGGCGGGTCCGCGCGCGCCTGGGCACACCGCGTGCTCCCAGGGCAGCCCCCGGCGCGTGCGGTGGCCACGCGGCCCTCGAGGGGGCGGAGCCGCGGGGTGACATTCCCGTCCGGTGGCAGTGGCGGTGGCGGACGGGGCGGTGGTGGCGCTGAGCGCTCCGCCGTTTTTCTGCTCGTCTCACGATTGCTCGTTCCGGGCGGTGGCCCAGCTAAACCCGTCTGGCCGTGACCTGTCCGGTGACGCGGAAGCAGGGCGGTGGGTCAGATGCGAGTGTTCGTCCTGGTCAATGGAGGCGAGCAAAGACATAGAGGACGAGGAGAGGGGAGGGCCTGATCCTTCCCGATCCTTCCCGACCCGCCTGGCCGCGGAGCAACAGCGGAGGGAGGGTAGCAGTGAGGTCAGACGGCAGAGAATCACGGTATTCTATTCGATGAGCTGTTTTCTCATTCACTGGCGTGATGAACGTTTGGAACCGGCAGCAGGAGTTAAATTAGAGGGTTCCTGATCTGTTTTCCCTTGTATTTTCCTTCCCATAAATTTTCATCTGATCTTCTGGTCGGTTTTCCTCTGCCGTCGAGTGATGGACGAGCAGACGGCGGCAGCTCACAGCGGAGGGAGGTTTCCCTGGGAAACCTGGAATGCTTTTCCTGTTGGTATCTGCGCAGCGCCAAGTGCCCGTTCTGGGCCTCAGCGTCATTCCTTGACGGGGTGGTTACAGTTTTAGGCTCCCCTGGACGTTCTCTGTGTTGACCCCCTGTCCCTCGATCTCTGCACCCTTCGCTGGGTTACAGCCCCTTTTCTGAGACTTCTCTGACTTCTAACAGAGCAGGATTTCCCGAGGCAGCGACACAAACTAGGGCTCTCTACCTGTGCGCTTGTTTTTGTACGGTGGGTAAAAACTCACTGTATTGGAGACGGCTGCCACTGCCGGGTCTGTACCTGGGCATGGCCAGGCACACGCACGCCCCTGCCCTGCTTTGGGGCCACAGCCTCCTCTTCCCTGAAAAACTCATCAAGCTGCTCAGTGAAACCAGCAGAAGGGCTGGACTGACAGGGAGGAATCGAACTGGAAACAACGTGAGCAGTTCTGATTCCTCCTAAAAATAAGGAAGGACGAGCCTAGTGTACAGCTTAAGCTCTGAACGTTGAAGAATTTGGGCAAATAAGTAGAAGAGAAAATTACTGACTTGTGATTCAGTGCTCGCTGTTCCTGCCCCAGCTGACAGCCAAACATGACAACTGCATTAGCCTAAGTAGGATGGTCTCTAAATTATTGAAGGCACCAATGATTAACCTTAGCTGGGAAGGCAAACGGCTCTAGAAACTAGGAGAAAGCGCTGCTGGAAAGCATCTCGAATTGTTTATCAGTTTGTCAATAACTGCCGGCAGCTGCGTGACTTCATGTTGTGTTGGGCAGAGGAAATCGTACAGTTGCAGAATTAACAAACGTTCAAATAAAAGCCCAATTCTGGCATTTAGTCTACAAGATGATTATCATGCAGCTTAACTGCGCTGATCTTGACCTTCCCACTGCAAACCCACTTGCCTTTAGCATCGGAGTGGTTTTCAGAGGCTGGCAGGACTCCAGACCAGGAGGGAAACCCACCGGCCAAGACACAGCCTGAACAGGAAGGTTCTCGCTGGCTGCAGGTGCTGGTGGGGTTACGCTGGCTCCTAACTCGGCAGGGTGCAGGGCCTTGCCAGGGCTGGCTGCTGTTATCTTTGCTGTGTGTAGGGATCATCGAGAAGACAATGGGGTGTAACAGAGACAAAGTTTCCAGACATAAAAGATAAAGTTTATAATTAGCATTTACAAATGACCCGGGTGTTTTCTCCCCAGGGTTTGCAGCCCTTTCCCAGGCTGCAGGCAGGGATGTGCATGGGGTGGCAGTGAGCACTAGCCGGGGCTTGTCTCGCCATGGAAATGGCACGATTTGGCTTGGAGGGACTGCAATGGCCAGCTCTGTAACAACCGGCTGTTAAACCCTCAGACTGAACATCGCCCCTGGGCCAGCTGTCCCAAAAGCCAAACCTGTGTGAGGAAGAAGAGGAGATCATAGGTAAAAATCCTGACGAATGGCAGATGCTTTGGCACAGTGGATAGTACATTTGCGAGGATTTTCTAACATAAAATCATACGAATCACATTGAATTGAATCACATTAATTACTTTCTGGCTTTTATGTACTGCCTAACAGATAGTCTACGTATTTCATACCCAAGTGATCACAGACTGGTCCCGGTGCTTCCCCAGTACTCCAGGGCTGAGCCCTGTGCCTGGTCGCTGAAGGTCCTACGTGCCCGCTCTGCTCCTGAGTAGGTGATGATGATAGTTTTTATTTTCTTTGGCTTAGATGCGAACTCCCCCAAGGACTCCTGTGAATCAGAGCTCATATGTCAGCTTGTCCCGAGCGCCCTGTGGTCTCAGCAGGACCATCCTACCAAAATCATTGCTGATGTGTGGAAGTTTCCTGGTCTTTTGCCGCTGCCAGGCTGACTTCTAGCATAAAGGGTTGTGTCTGCTTAAGTGTCTGTGCTGGTGCTTTTCTAGTTCAGAGGCCCAGAAAGCACTGGGGTCCCTCTCAATTGTTTCCTGGCTCATTTGCTAGCAATGTTGATGTTGGCAGATAGGTCTTGCTCCCACTAAATCTTAATATACTCACTGCAGACAGATACATTGTAGATTTGCAGCCTCTGCAAAACATTACCAGTCTCCTGATTCATCTGGTCACCTAGGGACATAAGCTCTTAAAGCAAAATTATTTTTTATCATTGCATTAAAAAAATAAGTGCAAGAAATATGTTTAGAGAGAACATGGCAGCATAGCCAGCAGCACAGCCCTGGGCACAGGGAGAAGCAAGGGGGAGATGTGCTGGAAGAACTGCTGGTCCTTCATCACCCATGGGGAGAGAATGGTCAAAGTCAAGCCCAAAATATGTGGCTGAACCAAAAGTTGCACCAAGGTCTCCTGCATCTCATCCCAGGGCTTTGAGATTCTTATCTGTGTGACCATGCTCCCCTGGGATACTGAGTTTGGTGAGAGTAGGAGGGACAGAGATGACCAGCGGTGATTATGGGGAGCTGTGGTGTGGCTTGGGAATGGCATCAATGGTCAGACAAAAGAAGGTGATTCCCACTGATTTAAACCCTAAGCACCAAGGCTGTGCTGCTTTAAGAGAAGGAGGAAAAGAGGAAAAGCTGCATGCCTTGAGCACACACGCAGAAGCATCTGCTTTTGCCAACTTGTTTGACAGCCCATTGGTGTAGATCATGATTTCTGGTTCTTTGTGAGAACTGCTCCTTCCCAGCACTGCAAACCGCTGCTGACTTACCTTCGCTGCTTAGGCAGCTTCTCCTGGCACCTGCCACCACAGCTGTCATGTGGTGGCACCCCAGCCTCTGATCTGTCCTGGGGAGAGGAGTCACTGGGAGGTTTGGTGGCGTCACAGCTGCCTTGCACAGGCAGCTTTGTGCAAACAGTGGTAACACAGGATAAGATTTAACTATACATGACTCTAACAACCACCTGGCCCTGTCCTTATGGCTGTCCTGTCGCTTCTGCAGCAAAGAGCATCCTGTACCTGTGTATGTTCGTGTGTATGGGGACACACATAGATATACACATGCGTAGGTATGCAGAGACACACACACACACACACACACACACACACACACACACACACACACACACACACACAGAGAGCGTGCTGTTACAGCTGACCCACAGGAACGCATGCTGAGGAGGAAGGCAGCGTGATGCAGGATGTAGCAGAGACTGAGCAGACCACGAGGAGTTGCGGCCCAGCTACAACCATCCAGCTGCTGCTTGTGCTCAGCTTGGGTGGTTGGACAGAGCTCATGTTTAGAGGTGCTTGTGTGTTTTGGTCTGGGTTTCAATCACTTGTATCTCCTTTTGCTTTTTCCTTGCTTTCTCCCTTGCCTTGAGCCCAGGTGGAGGCCCAGCAGATATGCTGCTGCCTGGTGTTATCCCAGCACACTGATATTCCCCATTGCTGCAGGCTGTTACAGAGCCTCCAGAAACTGCCACCACCCTAAATGGTGCCAGAGTGCCAGGAGGGTTGTTGCAGGAGGATGAGGAGGGGTGAGCGGCTTTGGGAGAGTACTGGCAATGAGAGGAACCAGGGGAAACTGGAGGAAGAAGGGAGGATCCCTGCAAGCAGGAACCCAAGTGCTCAGGGGAGCTCAAATCATCCAGCAAGGGGGTGAAGTAACACGCTGAGAAATGCAAACATAGGGACAACTGATGGAACATGCTTCAGCACCTGCCTCCAGGCATGGCGGAGTGGAAGTTCTGCACTGGGAAATGCTTTGTGCCCAGCTGAGTGCTACCACACAGCCCTACCTGGGCATCTAGATAACAACAGTGACAAACCCCCCATAAATACCAAATCAGATCACTGCAAACACACTAAGAAAATATATCAAGCAAAATGTTTCCTGAAGAAGGTGTGGCAAGGGAGAGAGACGTGGCAATATTGGCTGTGGCTGCTGCTGTGTGTGGCAGGTGTGGCAACAAAGAAGGTGGCATTTGCTGCTGATCACTAAGTCATGCTTCAAGACCTGTGCCTGGGCTGTTTACACCAGCAGTGATGAAACAGGTTTGTGTTTGTGCAGGTTATGAGGCTGGCAGAGAGCACGTGGTGCTATAGCCTGTGCCTTTCCTTTCTGGGAGAATGGGAAGTGCTCAGCACCAGGCACAATATAGGAAAGAAAATATCCCACACAGGTGCAAAATGCAGACGTAGAAAATAACTTGGCTGAGTGGGCTGGATAGTCTTTTCCTGATGTGATTAAGAGGAAGAGGTGTTCTGACATAAAGAGACTTTGCAGAGTTAGTTATGGAGAGTTCAGGCTCTTGCTGAACTGTGTGAGCAAAACAATCTGCAGCATCCTTCTTTAGTGCTGGTTTTCTTCTGTTTGCAGCTCTGATGAAGTAGCAGGTCTTCAGGAAAGGATGATTTCTCTTTATTCCTGAGATGGCAGGCTGGAGGAGTCATGTTCCAGAAGGACATAACCTGAGGCATTGATGACTGCAGATGGGTGGTGAGCCTTTCCCGTAATACAGCTTTTCTGGTCATTCACCAGTCCCAACACAGCCCTGCAGCTATGAGGAGAGGAGTGACCAGTCATGGCTGCAGCTTCCTTCCTTAAGGGGCTGCACTTCCTGCACCCAGAGGTGCTCAGCAGGGTATTTTTTATGCAGTTGAAGTTGTTGGCTTGATTTTTCCCTGCAAAGGCCAGTCCCACTATGGGAAAACACAGTAGGCAGGCTCTTTCCCGTGGCCCAAGAGGTGGGAGGAAGAGGAGTTACTGTCCACTGGGAGATTGGTGCCCTTTGGTCCCAGCAGAGCGTGAGCCTGAACTGGACCCTGCCTCCATCCCTGCCTCCATCCCCTAGGCATGGGGATACGGTGGTTGGAGCTGAGCAGCAACAGCTGGTCCCTGGCAAGGAGAAGCCAGGATGGGCTGAGCAAAACTGGCAATGTCTGGGGCTTTTCCCTGCTTCCAGAACCAGAGCATCAAATTGGTTTTTTAGAAGTGAAGTAGCTGTATTATTATTATGGGGAACTACCCAAAGTGTGTGTGAAACTGGATGGAGTGCAGCTACTAAATCAAAGGTGAGGTACAGACTCGGTCCCTGCTGAATGGAGTAAGGAATGGTTGAGAAAGCCCCATATGTCTCTTGAGGTGCCTTCCCAAAACTCAGACTGCGCATGGATTTGTATTCAAAGAATTTTCCTGCTGCTCTGACTTGCACTACATAATCTGCTCTCACAAATAAACCGATTTAACTACACAGACACGCTCTTTCTTTCTTCCTGGCACGCTGACAATTTCTGCATGTGCAGATGAGTTATGTCTCAGCCTTTGCCAATGCAAATGCTCAGTCCTCCAAATTTCCATGTTTTATTTTTGTCTGAAGATGCTCAGTGGATGCGTACACTTTCATTGCCACATTTTTGTCTTCTCTGGCTCTAAATGGCTAGAAGTGTACTGCTAGTTTATGAATCAGAGTTGATGTATCACTGTATAGCGGAACTGCAAGTTACGCTTTCCTTTGGAGTTCTACTTCTGTTCACTGAAGCTCACCAAAAGTCATGATCAAAGCAGTGCATACTGAAAGAGGCTGCATTTGCTGTTCTTGTAAGGAAGAATTGTGAGCGGTTTGCTTCGAGCTGACTTTTGTCAGATTTGGAAAGGTAATTTGCTACTTGTGAAGATTTTAAAAATTCTCAAATTAATGTAAGTGTTGAATGAGAAACACATATGTAGCTTTTACTTACATGGTTCTACAAAACACTTGTATTTGAAAGGAAAGGAGAAATAGAAAAGATAACAACATTACAATGAAAGAATTACATTGCATACATTTTCTGTATTGGATCCAAATTCACACCAAAATGGCTGCATCCTAAAGATGCTCCAAAATCTGTTGGGTTTCTAAAGAGATAATAATGCCACGAAGTCCTGTGGTGTCTGGAAGTTATAACTATATATGCCATTAACACAAAGCCAGTCAGTACTAAGAAAATTTCTCTGGCTCCTGGTCGTCACGCCTGTGTTTAATAACCCATGGCCGCTTGCCTGGATGCTGCTTCTCTGATGTGGCTTGGGGAGAACCCAGACTCTCTTGGGCTACAACCAGCAGGTCAGACTTTTTAACTGAGATTTTATCAGCTATCGGTCTCTAGACTCTATTCTTCTACAGGACAATTGCAAATGAGATTCAGTCGCATGAAGAGAAGAATGACTGTAAGGAATTTTACCTAGAGAAAAATAAAGCTGTTTTCTTGCACAGGGGTATCTGCTGGGCAGGGCCGGTGCTGAAAGTTAGTAGCTCTGTAGGCAGAATCCATGCTGGAGCTGGCTCTGATTTAGGGCTTGAAGCTGGGATTTCAGTATTCCAAGTTTCACTACTAAAACTTCTGCTTTCCTGACCAGCTTCCCATCACTTGCTGGGGCTGCGGGCTCAGAAATTCAAGTGCAACCTCACTTCTGAGCCCAGATTTACCTGTGCGCCCTCCAGGACTTGTTTTCCAGATATCCCCTCCAAAACTTGCATCCTCTTCCACAAATGCACCAGCCGCTTTCTCCAGCAGCTCCATTACCGGTCCATAAAATACCCATAAAATGCCAAGCAAACATCCACATTTGCTGGGAGGTCCTAGGGCAATGCTGTAATGCCCAACCACTCCAGCATGAGTCAGGGTTGCCATGGCAGCCCCAGCTTTGAATTCTGCTTTCCTGGTTTTCTGCCTCAACCTTAGTATTAGTTTAACCCCAGTTTATACATATATATATATATATATATATATCTGTGCTTTTGATGATAATTACTATTTACTTCTAGTGCCTTGTTCTGCTGCTTTTTCTCGTGATGGATTCCAGGTCGCAGAGGAAATTAAATAGTCCATTGCCACTCTCTCCAAGTGCCCAGAAAGAGCACGTGGTGCGTGTTCGTGAACCTGGCTGGCCAGATGTGGGCAAGCAGTCTGAAATGGGCCTTTTGAGCTTTTATGGGAAGAATCTAAAAAAAAAAACCAAACAACAACAAAAAACCGCTAAAAGAATCCCCTGCCCTTTTCCTGGAGAAGAGCTCTACTCTCTGGTGTGAAGTGATGTTGGCAGAGGACAGATGCAGGTAGAGAAAGCCAGGCAGAGAGGTGTCCATGAAGGGTGGCAGTAAAAGCTGGAATAATGGCAGTGGAAAGCAGAGGTGCTGGAGTGAAATGAGCCAGAGCCCTCCCAAATCAGCAAGATGCTTGCTGTGGTAACTCCAGGGCACCCCAGAGACCACGTTTAATCTCATTCTCTTTTCTGATTTTTCCTTGCCAGCAGAATGTGTCTTCTTCTGTCATTGTGCTCTATTTGAAGGATAACAGCAATTTCCTGACATGCACTTCCATTTGTGCCCCTTTGCTGCTGAATATATTTCTTTAATTATATCCAGCAGAAGCAATTTATTTGTTTAATAGTGTGCAGGAAACATACCCGAGGGAGATCTCTGAACATGACCACAAAGCTGATAAGGATTAATGTTAGATGATAGAACATTGGATAAGGCTATTCACACATTTAGGTCAATATCTGCTATTAATAGCATGAGCATTAAGTAAGTGAATATCAGGTTATTAGATGTTATTATATTTAATGAGTCAGTATTTACTTTTCCTCTAAAGACTGCTGAGGACCACATTAACATCATTGTATGCTCTGGCAGCCAGGAGAGCAGCCTGCCTATCTCAGCAGGGGTGAGTTTAGCACAACCGTCACATCTGAGCTTTAAAAGGGCACTATGTGGCCTATATGTTTTGTTCTTAGACAAAGCTAACAGTATTTGACTTGGTCTCCATTGCTAGCAGAGAATGCATTATTAGTGGAGATAAATCTCTTTCCTTCTACAGGTGTTGATATCTGTTGTGGAAGCTACTAGAGACATCAGAAGTCATTTTCAAAAGCATCTTCAAGACTCCAGTGTTGATAATGTGGCCTGTCTAGCAGCTCTGGGTTCCTGCTCTGCTCTGGGTAACAAATAACAAAGCATCTCCTTTGCTGACACCTGCACTTTCATTCTCACCTCCCTTAAATTCTTGTGTTAATAAACCCATAAATATTTAGGAAGTGCAGAAACCCAGCTGCATCCTGCATGTCGTGGGCCAGTGTGCGTGTGTAAGCCCAAGCCAGGAAGCTCCTCTCCCCACCGAACAGCTGCCTCCACAGTGCTGCTTCCAAACTCATGCAGCCTAACAGGATTTCTTCCTTTACCCCTTTGCTGTTCATCAACTCTGTTCACCCACCACTCCAGCCCACCGGGCACCCACTCGGTGGACTCTCTGGGGCCAGGACTGCCTCTCTACTTCCCCTGAAACACCCTGCTTGGAGGGGCTAAGCCAGAGGCTGGAGATGCCCAGTACTGACTACCATGGAAATAAAACCAAACCATAGCCAGCAATAACTTCTGTGCAGAAACAGGAGTTTACTGGGAAAGTCTGGTTTTCTGTTTGCCACTCTGAGTCACGTTGTGGGTCTGGGGGAGCTGAAACTGCTCCGGGAATTCTTGAGGCTGTGCTGAAAAGAACCTGATGTCATCATCATGGCTTGGCTTCGCGGACGAAGATTTGGGAAGGGCTTTAAACGTGAGTACACCCTTCAAGCCTGCGCGGTGGATTTTTTAGGTGAGGCGCAGCGTGCGCGAGACTGGCCCCACCCTTTACACCTGAGGTTCATCTGCCAGGGCCTAGCGAGCTTGGACGGTGACAGCGAAGTCCTCAGGTCGTAGGTTTGGTTAGAGTATCCTTCTCTTAGATGGATGGCCTCACAGGGCTAAACGAGCTCCATCTGCCCAGGTTTGGAGTTAGAGTTGTCCTTCTCCTAGGATGGTTGCCCGAAGGCTAGTGAGCCCATCCTGCCCGTGGACACACTTTGTCTGACCCTTCAGTTGAGACCTGTCAGGCTTGGGAGACCCTACCGGAGGCATATGCCACCACCAGCATAGCTCTCAACTTCACAAGGGCACGCAAGCTCTTTCCCCACGGCAAGGGGGTGCCCGTGAAAGAGAGAACCTGATGTACTGTGTTTACTTCACACAAGAGAAAAAAATGTCTCTGGCAGCAGGCAATAAACAACCATCTGTGGGGATGCTGAAAGCAGCAATGTTAAAGAATATAAAATTGAAGATATTTCTTAATGATGCAGTTATTTGAGAAAGCCAAGCCAACACGTACTGCAGCATGGCAATGGTGAGCTCTACATGAGCAACCTCGCTGGACCAGCATCTGCACCAGCATGGGACCATGAGAAACACCCTGCCTTATGGAACTCACAGTCCCCCTGAAGACCAAGATAGGACCGGAAGATAAAGCCAAAGCAGGGAATAATGGGCCTATGTTCTTTGTGTGAGAGGCTAAACTACCAGTGTGTTGTTTATCCCATTATCTTATGGACTGCTAGGCTGAAAATCAGCACACCTGGCCCTCAGCAATGATGGGAACAAACCCGAGTGCTTTCCTGTATCGCCGCACTGAACCCCTGGGGATGAGGAACATCTGTGTGCTCCAGTCTAGGACCAGCGTCCCACAGAAATGGTTTTCCCATCTTGGGAAATTTTCAATATTTTAGACTTTTTGGTCCCTTGTCAGCCAAAAATTCAAAACTAGAGAGAAATGAAAATCTCAGACATTTAATTTTGAACAGAGCTCCACAAATCATGCAACCTAACAAGACAAGAGGGGTTACTGTAAGGTCTTTGTTTAGATCTTTGTTCTAAATTTACAGCTTTTGTTTGCTTTAAATAAAATCCTTGTAGTTCCTTATATACGACATTTTTCCTTCTCGGTTTGATTTTGGATGTGTACAGCTAAAGGTTAAATATGCATTACTAAGTAATTGAAATGTCATAGTCCTAGATTAAACTGCTCTAGAGGAATTAAATTAAAGGTTTCTGCTCCTGCTTTAGAAGAGCACAGTGTGAATGTTTTATAGCAGCAGCAAAGCCAGAATTACAGGTTAGGCTCCCAATCTGTGTGCATGACTAACACCAGGAAAAACAAAAACAGTTTGAACTTTTAAAGACTGAAGCCAAGAAACAATGAAGGTGAGGTAACTTATTTTAGATCCAGCTTTCTGCAGGAAAGAATCAGCTCCTGCTATGGCTCCAGGCTCTGGTGGCTTGAAGGTGGGGCTGCACCTCAGGGAGGGTGCCTTGACCTTGCGTAGATGTGGTGTGTTCATCCCAGACATCCCATGGTGCTTGATTTGGTGGGACTGGCCTTGCCACTGCTTGCAGCAAAGCCACTGAAGCTCTACAGTCACATCTTTATTTCTTGCTGTAAGTGATTTAGGAGCTCACACCCATAGCTACACTGCATTGCAGGCTCAGAGTTTCTGCAGATGTTCATTGGGTATAGGGAAAGAAATCCCACACAAATATCTCGTTGTGACTGCACATCGTGTCCTCTGCACAGAGCCAGCTCACAGACAACGCGTGCTCTCAGGTAAGTGTTGGGAGGAAGCAGTCGGGTGTCAAAGGCCAGCACTCCCTGTCGCACAGGCTCTAGCCCTGCCAGCAGTGGGAGGGAAGCAACTGGGAGCAGAGGCTAATGAAAAGACACCTCCAGACGTTCCTGTGCCCCAGGTGACCCTGAGGAGAGCAAGAGTGTTACTTATGCCTGCTCCCATATTTAGCATGGGAGGGAAATGCTCTCTTCAGCAGGAAGGCAGTGTGCTTGACCCTCCTTTCTGCATGTCTCGGCATGCAGGACAGCAGTGACCTTCACTGGAGTGGTGAGGGACATATCACTGCTGGCTTTTGGGGACAACATAGTGCATTTGTCACCATCAGTCTGAGGCAACGGGGAGCTTGTCACCATCTTCAGCTCTGCAACGGGATCCTCTGTCTGAGCTCGTGACTGGGCAGAGCTCGGTGGTTATGGAAGGAAGGAGCAGAAACGCTCCTTGCTGCACCGATTTGGTTTTAAGCTTTCACCCAAGGAATGATGAGTCTTCCAATAGCTGCCTTGCTCCTCACATGGGCCAAAACCACCTTGCGGGGTTTGACTGGAAGGTGCTGCTCTCAGCTGGTCTGTGTTTCATTTCCTCCTCAGCATCTCAGCCACCTTCATGACATGCCAGTGAGTACAATTTCCCATTTCCTTCCTCAGCTAATCCTGAAAGGGACAATAAATAACAAAAGGAGTCTTTTATAAGCAAAGTACTCACATCCGCAGCATATTACAGAAGTTATACGGTAGTTTGTTCTCAGATTATCTATTTTAATCTATTAATACCTATTAACCTATTGGTATGAGCAACATTTGGTTAAGTCTGTGCTACAGAATGTCTCACTTCTCCTTCGAGGTTTCCTCTGCAGCAGCATCCTTCCTCCTGGAGGTGATTCCCTTGAGCTGGAGCTGATCAGAAAACAAACAAACAAAAAAACATTCTATGTGAAAAGAGATCGAGCCAAATAAAATTGCAGAGGTTTTTTTAAAAAGCCTTTAAAAAGTTAAGATTCTTTACCTAAAAGAACAGGAGACTTAAGAATCTTTGTAAATACACCTTTTTTTAACAGCTTCTTTCTAACAAATGTTTTGGATAAATAGCAACTCTTTGGCATGGTGCGAATCCCTGCGGTCCCCTGTGTGCTTTTTGGCAGTAAGGGCAAAGGACTACTACCTGCAGAGCACCTGGTCCTGGCGGGGGCTGGCACCAGCTCTGCCAGCAGCCCCTGCAGGTGTCCTGGAGATGTCAGAAGTGTCCCTGAGGACAGAGCAGAACGAGAGGAAGCTAACGAAAGTGCTGCAGGGAAAAAGTCCCGTGCTGAGTGTTAGTGATCACCTAGCAGAGTGGAGTGGGGGTTCTTGAGCAGTGTTGGGCCAGAGGATGTGGGAGAAGGAAGCCAGAGGATGAAGGGGTCAGTGAGGGACCAAGGTTGGAGGGATCTGAGCAAGAGCTGGTCTCAGTGAAGAGAGCGTAAGGACTGGAGGCAGCAGGTCCCAGGCAGACGCCATGGGGAAGGGTGCTGCAATGTGAGGGGATAATTCCAGGTGTGTAGCAGTTGCAGACACTGCTCCTCCTGGGTGTTCAGGGGGTATCACAGCAGCATGGTGCAGCTGGCTCAGCAATGACCAATAAATATCCTCTCTCCACAGCTGAAAAGGCAACACAAAGGCACAGAGGCTCAATCCCCCAGCTGTGGGAAGTGGGACTTTTTTGTAGAGCCACAGCACACAAGCCAGGAGAGTCCCCCCCAACTTAGAGTCCCTGCCTGGGTGTAGTAGCTCCACTCTGAAACCTGCAGTGCAGACCTTGGGTGCATGTTACAGAGCTGCTCTGAGTTATCCCGGAGCAGCTTATGCCAGCTGTTCACAATGCCCTTTTCTTATGGAAAAGTACCTGCCTCTCACGGAGCCCTGCTTATCCAGACTGGGAAATAAGGGTGCAAAGCACAGCCTCGTAGTGCTAACGCAGCTCCCGGGGTAGAAGGCACACCAGAAAACCAACCTTGCACTTGTTCATGGGCACAGTCTTATTCTTAGAAAGAATATAACCTATGTCTACAGTATTTTGCTGACTAGACAGGATTGCATAGCAGTCAGTAAAGACACTCCGGACTAAGAGCTAACCCCTCTTGCTGGGGCTGGGGTGCGTGTCAGGACAGGCTGTTGCTTTGCCTGACAGCATCAGCAGTGGAAACAACAACCAAGAGTGATGGCCAGCAGCTGGGCTCACGGGCTGTATCGGCACACTTGGTGTGTGCTGGCAAGGCCAGGCTGCTTTGCAGCAGCAGCGTGCCAGAACACGGCCAGCCTGACCTGCTCCACTCTAGCAGAAGTGTCCTGGGACAGCACAGGTGTGATTAAATGCATGATTGTCCTTATTACCCCTGTGCCGGCTGCCAGACCAGCACTGCGCACACAAGGGGCTGTGACGGGCACAGCCCAGCGACTGTGGAGCAAACAGGGCTGCTCTGGGGCACGGCCAGGCGGTCAGCAAACCCGGGCATTTTCAGCAGGGCAGGGGAGCAGGCTGGGAGGCAGCGCTGCTGGGAAGCCAGGGCTCAGCTGGAGTCCCATCCTGCACCTAGCCCCATCTTCCAGTGGCATGGCACATCCACGGCAACTGGCTGCTTCACCGTCCTGGTTGCACTGGGAGAGAATCAATTTTTTATTCAGGAAAGCTGCATTTTTGAGAAGACTGCAGCACCCGATTCAGTGAGAACGAAGTTGATCCGACACTTTGTTTTCATTTGCAGGCAGCCGTGGTTTGCGGGTCTCCGTAGTGATCAAGGTCTTGAGTTTTGAGTTAGCAAGGTGCTAAAGCTAGGGAGGGTGAAAGCCAGGGCAGCTGACCCAAGATGGCCATCTCAAGTGTTCCATACTGTCAACATCATGCTCCCTGTAAAGTGCACAGTTTGCTGGGGAAAGTCTCTTCTTCTCAGTGGTCAGCACCCCTGGTGGCTCTTGCCCATTACCCTGTTCCCAAGGCTGACTCTCCAGGTCGGCGTGACCGTTGTGCTTTCACGGCCGCTGTGGTGCTCGCAGAGCTTGACGTCGAGCGTTCACTGCTGGGGATGTGCAGCTCACGGTCGCTACATGGACTGAGTACTTTACATCAGTGTTAATTTTTTATTATTATTTTATTAAATCCGTTTCCATTTCAACCCACGGGTCTCCTTTCCCTTTCCTGGCTCTCCTCAGACGGGGTCACGGAGTGATAGAACAACCGACTGAACAGAGACATTCACACAGAGCGAAGCCCCCAAACCGCAGAGGTGCGGGTTGGTGGCGGGGAAGCGGAGCCCGCGGGGCGGGCGGGGCGGGGCGGGGCGGGCGAGCCGGGCAGGGCGGGCGGCAGCGGGGCGGCTCCGGGAGCGTCCCCGGACGGTGGCGCTGAGGCCCCGCTGTGCGCGCAGCCGGCAGCGGGCCGGGCTCCAGCCGCGCAGCGAGGAGCTGCTTTCGTACGAGCAGGCAAAAGGCAAGGCTGGATCTGCGCTGCCCTGGGGTTTCTTCGGCAGCCCGTAAACTCCTGATGCGCAGCGGTCTGGGGGCATTCCCCAGAGCAAGGGCGTGTCGAAGAGACAATAAATTAACAGGGTCGTAGGGAAAAAAGCAGAAGGTCGTGGCTGCAGTTTTTAAAACATGGGAAAAGTGCTTCGTCTGGCTGAAATTGCCTTGGCTTTGCTTCAAAGCAGCTCGCCGCACTGAAGCTGCCGGCAGCGGCCGGCTGCGGGGGGTTCCGAGGCAGCTCCGCAGCGGCGCCCGGCGGAGGGCACAGCCCTGCCTGTGGGCTGCGTGCGGTGCCCCCAGCCCCTGGGCACGGGGCAGGCGGAAAAAGCCCCCGTACCCACACCAGTGCTTCTGCTCATCGAGTACGGCCAGTCCTTTTTCAGCTGGGCTGCGCAGTGGAGCGCCGGTTTCAAACCTCCTGGAGGCTTTGAGGTCGCTGGTTCCCCTGGGTCAGCATGGGTTTGAAACTCCGAGGGGAAAGAGACCGCATCCTGCCGCTGGTATCCAATAGCTAAAGCCATCCCTAGGGGAAATGGAACCTGCCTTCCTCCACGGGATGGAGAAGGAACTGAGTCAAAGCTATTTCTTTGCCTCCACATGTGAGCTGAGCTCGAGGGTGCTCGCTCCCTTGCGACCTTTTCCACTTCTCATCTTTGCAGCAGCTCTCAGGCTTTATTTTGATCTTCTCTGCAAGAAATAAGACCTTGGTGGCTTTTGCCAGCTCATTTACAGCAATTTGGTTCTCGGGTACCGGTTGAAATCCTAGATGCAGCATGTCTGCAGTGAAGGAAGCCGAGGTCTGCCCGTGCCCCGTGCGTGGTTTGGCTTGGCTGGTCTCTTTTCTAACTGAGAAATGCAGAGAGCCCGCGGGCTCTCCTGCACAGATATCTCAGAAAGGCTGAAAGGCAAAATCAATTTTAAATGGATTAAGTCTTATGAGTGTACCTCTGTTTTCTTGAATATATATCACAGAGTAATTTTAATAGATCAACTCCTGTGAGTTTAGCTCTGTATCCTGAATACCGTGGAATTAAGGTAAGATCTCTGGGAAGGACACTGATTCATCACACAAAGCACAGGTCTCAGCACAGGCCAGTATCTATTGAAAAGAGCTTGCTGTATTGCTTAGGTTCCTGTTTGGTGCTTATTTCCCCTCACAATGTCTTAAAACAGAGCAAACAACGTTTCACTACATCCTTCCTCAGGCTGCAGTGAAAGGTAATGCTGGTACAACAGAAGAACTCCACCGCTTCTGCAGTAAGGACTTGGAGAAACATACTGCTGCAGGCAAGAAATGCGCTTCCGTGCAGCAGAAATGGAGCTCCCCGCTTCCTTGGCACTGGAGCTGAGCAGCTCTGGGGTAGAAGGAGTGGGAGAGGGTCCAGCGCTAGGTGCTGTGCTGAGGATGGCACCCATGGGCTCCTCTCCATGCCCTGTCGCCTGGGTCAGGATGTTCCCACCGTGCCATAGCACTGCCACGGGCATATGGCACCGGGCGGGGGACCGTGTATTCACGAGTGCAAGAGGCACGCTGCAGGCAGGGGGGATATCTGCTGCCACAACCCCCGCAGAGTCATTCTGCCTTTAGAGCCAAGGCAGCACCAGGCCCCCAGGCATTTGGCATACAGGCTGCTGGAGTTTTGTCTGACTACCTGATTTGGAAAGCAGTTTGCAAAGCTCTGGAGGGCTGCTCCTCCCTGGCACAGTGCTCGCAGGACCTTACTGGCATCAGGAGAAGGGGCACTGCTACAGTGCAGTACACTCTGCAAGGATTGCCAGGGATAAGAGTGCATGGGCTACACTGCAGGAATAGTCTGCGAGGTCTTTCTGATACCTTACGTTAATTAACCACATTTTTATCAATGGCTGTCATTAATGTTAGGAAAATACTACAAATGCATAGCTATAAATCCTAATGAATGCTCTTCAGACATCCCAGCCTCTAGATCTCCTCTCCATTCTCTCTCTCTCTAACGTTGCAAAACTTAGCAGATGCCCATCCATGTTATGCTCGCAGGTGACTCTCAGCGGTAAATCTACCATCTGCCCTCAGCACAGGAGTTGTGAGAGTAGGCCTGAGCATCCAGCTTATCTGCTGTCCTACAGCAGGACCGAGTCATGGAAATGGAGCTCAAGGCAATTCCCTGTAGCCAAAGGACCTCTGTACACTGTTGTAATTGAGACTGATGTACACAAAGAGACCAGATAACCTGTGTCATGTGGAAAATCACCTTCATTATGGTTTTTATCTCTCTATGTCAAATGCTTCTCCGCAAGGTGTTGTTTTTGTGTTGTTTCTCAGGTGACACAGCTGTCCCTGCTTTTAGATGTAAAACTTGCAGCATAAGCAGGAGAGATGAAAGCTCATGGACCACTGCTCTAACCGTGCCATTTGGCAGGGTAAGCCACGCACCCACCTCTGGCTGTGCTGGTGTGGATCCGGCAGCTGCTGCAGGCAGGGACCCTGCTTCACCCTCACTGCTCTCTCTCTCCACCATCTACAATACAGTCTGGTCCTACTCCTTCAGTGCAGGCTGTGCACGCCCCGCATGGTGCTTGGAAACACAAGACAGGATCTTCCTGCCATGCAGATTTTAACCCCTCGTTTGTTATTACAACAACAAAATGAGCAGCTCGTTCTACCAAACCCATAAGGAAAGACTTGCGCTTTTCTGGTACTGAGTATATGTCCCCAGGCAGATAAGCTCCACGAATGCAGCACAAAGAAATACATCAAGGAACAGAAAAAAAACACTTTAAGAGATAATATCTCTTAAAAAGCCCACTGAGTTACTACTAGTATGAACTTTGAAATAAAGGAGCCAGCCACTCCCCAGAGGAGCTGCAGCTGGATGTGTGGGGTCAGCTCCCCAGGGCAGGAGGCCTCAGACGGCTTCTTCGGGGGGCACAGAAGCACTGGCTGGCAGCTGAGCACAGGCAATTTGCAGGGCTACTCAGCAGTAAGTGTGACGTGCCCTGCCAGCTTGCAGTAAAAGCAAATATTGACATTTTGGTAAGGAGGGAAGAGAAACTTGTAAATAGCATCTGGGATAAAACTTTATTTAAGCAGACAGAACCTTTATGCTCACAAGCAATGTGAAATGCAGCAAAGACGAAATGTCAGATCATAGCCTTTAAAGAACAAGACAAATGACCACAGTAAAGGACACATTACAATAAGTAAAGCTGAAATCGCCAGCAGCCCTCAGAGCATTTGGCGGAAATAGAAGCTGTTTCTGCAGAGCTCCAGTAGCAGCATCCCCCCCGTCACGATGTGAGGCACAGGGCGTGCAGCAGAAGCCAATTTCCAGCTCATGCTACTGTGGATGACCTTAAACCAAAGGCAGACGATTTCTGCTCCTTCTCCGGTGCATGGCGATGTTGGCAACGTGCTCCTTCACCAGCTGCACTGGGGGGATTTCCACTGGCAGAAAAGCAGTGTATCCTCAGGGGCAAACCTATGGGACTCACACACCAGCACCCCAATGCTGAACTCAGTGATGTTAACCCCTGGCACTGGCGAAGCAAGACAGGCACCCACATACCCGAGGGTTGTCTGAGCTGGCAGGAGCTTCTCTGTGTGAAACAGGTACAGTAGAGCGTTCTCTAGATGAAAAGGGGCCACAAAGCTGAGCACTGCCATGTAACAGCATTGAGGCTTGTGGCATCCTTCGTGCCCGGGCAATGCAGGTCGTGGCTGGATGCACTGGCAGGGCGGGGAAACATGCTCCACACTTTGCCAGCCATTCACCTGTGCCTCTAGATAGCACTAAAAATAGCTCACTTTCATCAACCTCAAGTTCATCACCAAGAGAGAACAAGCAGATTTAATTCACTTGAACAGAGCCTTGTCCAGTCTTCAAGGGGAAAGTTCAAGCCTGGCTTATTGCATTTATTATTTATACAGGATGGAAACCTATGGGGTGGTGGCAGGGTTAGGCGGGGACCTCTCCCGATGGCAACTGTGACAGTCTGTCCTTATTCCTGCTAATGAGTATCAGGCCAGATCCAGTCCTGTCTATGGCAGCAGTTCTGCTGAACCCAGGGATTACACCAATGCTCAAATTACTTCCCACTAGTCAAGGACTGAATAAATAAATCTCAGTGATGCTTAAAGCCCATGCAAAACCCCTGCACAGCACAGCGAGCCAGGCCCACTTACATACAGTAAGGACTTGTTCACCCCTGTGTAGGTGATGGCCAAGTAAGAGACTTTCACAGGGGGTGGCTATAGCAGAGCCGTATTCTCAGGGATGCAGCACAAAGTGTAGCTCAGTCTGTGTTTTGAATCGTTTAACTCAAGTGGGTGCTGGGAAGAGAAGCTTGTTAGGAAACACAATGTTCATACTCTTGTTGGATGCATCTGGCCTTCAGCACACTGAAATTTAGACTCCAGTGTCACCTCAGTGTTAGGGGTTGAGCCTCCGAGCAAAACTCAAGGTCCCTAACGCTCCTTAAATCCCTTATTGGTATAGGGAAAAGGGAAAACAAAACTCAAATCTTGGAATATATGGATGGGAAACTGAAACAAACTTTTAATAAAAATTCTAAAGTACTATCATATCACACAACTATATATTAAATGCAAAACAGGAAACAATACAGTAAGGGTTAAAACACTGCAAAGGGAGGAAAAGGGAAAAGAACTACAATTATGGCCGATTGGCCACAGGCCAGGAGATGACGTCACGCCAGGATGGTAGCTCAGGAGATGGCGTCTGTCCAAAATGGTGGCGGGCCAAGTGATTAAAAGTTTTTAACAGCTTAGAGAAGTATTTTAACGAGTTCGCAGGGAGAACTTTTTCAGTGTCTATAAAAGAAACTTCAAGGACACTCCTGACCAAAGCAGCGGCTTCTTCAGATAAGGAGAAGCCCTCGCAGCCGGAACGCGAAGGGGGGTGAGCTTCCCCCGTGTCCGAATCCAGCGGTAGATTCTCGCCGAGTGTAAAATATCTCTTCTCTTACCCGATACAAGAGAGATGCTGACTGAGTCCCCCAACAATTCACAGCAGAGCTGGGCCGATAGACAGAACCAGTTCTGAGTTAGGCCCCGGGCGGGGGGGCAGGCCGCAGGCTTTCGGCCTGGACGGCAGCCAGCCCTCTCGCTGCGGCTCTTTCTCCGAAGCTGTCCGGTGTCCAGAGAGGAGGAGACTCCTCCTGGCTGCAGGTTTTAAGGAGTATCTGCCGGAAGAAATCTTTTGACCTGCACTTTTAGCCAATGGGATGCCGGGTTTATGGAACTTGTATGAAATAATCCCGATACTCTGTTGGGCTCATTTCCAAAACAAGGAAGTCTTGGCTCAAACTGGGACACTCAGCCACTTGCATTTGATTTACTCTGTAGCCAGGAATGATTTCTGTATTTCTGTCTGTTGTAGTTCATTAGATCTAAAGAACAACCATATTGCTTCAACCTGAGGACTCATCCAATTTTTTATGCTGATGTTCACTGACACAAAACCAGTCAGGAATGTGAAATTACGGCAATATTTGCTTTGAGCCCACTTATCTGAAGTACTCTGGGACCAAACCGTGCCTGGCTGCCACCCCGGGGCTTTCCAGTGCACCGGTGCCACACTGTGCTGTGCCAAGCACAGGCACTCTTGTTCTGGCACCATGGTTATGATCAAAGGGAACATCAGAGCTCTGGCTCAGGGACTGACTGCTGCTCTGATACAGATAACACCACAGTCCTGGATCACAAGGAAACTATTGCGGGAAAATGCTAATGTGACTTTTGCTGCTTATTTGCTGTGGGCCAACACCAGCAATAAGAAACCACAAATTATACCTGGCTGTAGGAAAGACAAGGACAACTCTGCAGAGTGACTTCAGAAATAAAGGAACATGACCCACAGGCTTTCTGTAACGTAACAGCATACAAATGTACCCATACCCTCCTCCAAATGTCCTTCCAACTGTCCTGGAGAGCCATCTCCATTGCCGCTGTACCCTGGGCTGCACCATCCATCAGCAAAGTTCAAGCCCCAGCTTGTACTTTCAGCCAGGACACAATGCTTGGGCCGCTCTTCGTTCAGCAAAGGTCAGCAGTGATGGGGAGAGGCCTGGGAAGAGGCCAGCAGCTTGATATATTATTGTGCCCTGGATCAGGTCATTGTGCATCCATCACGCCTTTTTAAAATGGAAAATTAAAGAAAAAAGAAAAGACTAAACTGGGAAATGCCAAAACATTTCAGCACTGCACTGGGACTGCCTGCCCTGCCACAATGCTCAGGGAAGCGTCGTGTAAGGACTCAACTCCCAACTTCTCCCAGAGCGCAAGGAACCTCCTCAGCCATCGGGCACTCTGAAAGTTTCCTTGTTCCACAGATATGGCTGGCTGGGCGTTTGCTCAGTGTGTCACATACCTGCTCGTGTTTGTGGAGAGGCATTCCAGGGCCTCCTGCCTGCATTCTCCTCATGGGAGACAGCCCCTGGCTGGGGTCAGGACCACCCTTCTCTTGACACGATGGTGGCTCAGCCAGAGGGAGAATGGAAAACATTTTGATTTGATACTGCAGAATGGCAGGCATCAGCGCACAAAGAGCTGGCTCAAAATGAAATACTTAACTTCTTGGTGGGAAAAAAGTGTTTCAGCACAACCAAAATGCTCCAGTGGAAAACACTGAGGAGACAACACATTATCTTCTAAAAAAGTTTTAGAAGATAGGATTATTATTTTTCCTAGGATAGGATCCTAGTTTTTGTTTTCTTCTAACTAGAAAATCCTGAGCTGAGTACTGCTGGAAATGCAAGAGGCAGTGCCTTCTCAGGGCTTGCTCAGAGCGAAGTTGTACCATCTCACATGTGCATAGAGTTGCTTTGCATTGTGTTCTCTCAATTGCACCTTTTAAGATCAAGCAAAAAAATCAACATTATTAAAAAAAAGAAAAATTCTGCCTGCTTGGCAGCTTGGTAGCTGCTGCCCTGAAAGGGAGCGACTCATCTTTATCAACAGATCAGCAGCTTGCTCCAGCACTTTCCACAGGGCGTTACAGATGCCCCAGTAGTGCTCAGGTGAATTAACCTGCCCTTTGGCGAGGAGGGGATGGTGTGCGCCAGAAACACGCCAGCCCTGGGGGCTGGAGCCTTCCTCCCAGTTCGGCCCCATGTACCTCCTTGTGCCACCAGCTGCAAAGCTCCAGAGGGGCTCTCAGGCACCCGCCACAAGCCCTTACACCTTTTTTTCCTGCACACAGTGAGGAGCAGACCTGGCCTTAGACCACAGCCATGCCAGGGGTCTGTGGTGTCCACCCCATGGGGCTTGGGGCAGGGAAACCCTGGGCCAAGCTGCTTTACCCGAGTTCTGAAACACTCAGCAACCAAGAGAAGCAGGCGGCGTTGCTGCAGGGAAGACCTTGCATACTGGTGCCTGAATCCTCCCATTCCCAGGGGTGACACTGGTGCTGATAAAAGACAATTTCCCACAGTTCTGCAGTTTACATAGTGACTAGCTTCTATGCTAATTCCCGGGGGTGGGTGGTAGCTTAATTATAATTGGATATATGACATAGCGAGGGTGTAACTTCACTCCTCAGAAACCTTTTCCGAAGCAAATGGGTATCTTGATTATGCTGTCTGCATTTCTAGCCAAATGTTTGTTGAACAAGACGTATTTGTTATCCAGGTCCAATGCACCCCCCTCCCACAGCCGGGTGCTGAGGCAGCAGCTCTGCGCTCATGTGAGAAACCACAGAGGTGCAGGTGGGTTCAGGAGCAGCATGACAGCCCCAGGGGTGCTGCTTGCGGACACGGGGCGATGCGCAGGGACAAGCGCAGGGACATGCACAGGCACGGCTCTGCTCCTTGCTCCCCGGTCACAAGCACTGGTGTTTGAAATATTGACAGCTTTTTTTTCTTTAATGTGTTTTTCTAAAAACATTACACAATAGCTGGGGCTTTTAGCTTGACATTTTCCTCATACCCTTATCGGGTAATTGAAATTTTCTCTAAACCACGTACAATTTCAATCACCCTTTGCACATGTTCTGAAAGAAGAAAATGAAGGAAAAAGAGGAAGGGAAAGGGTTGAGGTCCATTTTCCCAGCCAGCAGCTGCAGAGCCGTTTGGCTGGTGGGTGACATTGGGGAGACACAACCGGCAGGCAGGCACAAAGCAAGGGTGGACTGGGAACACCCTGCCTGAACTGGCTTCCTTCAGGCCCGAGGAGACCTGGAAGAACACCACAGACAGCTGATGCCCGTCCAGAGGAGACACCTCTCAAAACGGAACCCAGCGAAGGCACTGTAGTGGCTGTGCTCAAAGCACGGCCCATAGCGTTTAGGGCAGCATCTCCCTGCAATCAGGGAGAGATGAATGTGGGACGGAGCATTGAACTGTGGTGTCGAACTTAAGCAGACATTTCAAAGTGCTGAGTTACATGATAAAAGCTTTAATCACTGAAGAAACCAGAGGGATAAAAATAGCACTGAATGCCCGTGACACACTGTGGCACATCTGGTTACAAGAGTCACTATTAAGCACAGAAATTTTTTTGAAGGAGAGGAGAAGTTTGTGAAACTTTAGCAGATGGGCTTAATAGCAGGGGAAACAAAAAATCATCTGAATACAATTTGGCTCAAGGAACTATATATATACTACAAAAACCTAAATTTTGGCAGCAGAGATTTGAGGGAATAACATCCACATCTGATTTCCAAAGAATCACAAAGTACTTATTTTTGTCAACCCGTTTCTCCTTAGGGAATCATTAAGGGAAAAAATATCCTGGGGCAGCAAAGCATCTACCTCCACAAATTCCTGAAAAGACAAGCTGTGATTTTAAAGTTAGAGGAAGCGTTTAAAAAGGCACAGTAAGTACCTGCCTAGGGCTCGGATGCAGCTGGATTTCCACGGGTCTGTTTTCTCTGCGCTCCTTTGGGAATCTCTCCCCAGCAAGTGGCTTCACACTGACCAAGAGGCTCGTACATGTCCAACCCAGAGCGGAGAGCTGCAATCAGAGGAAGAGCTGGCGTGTTATCTGACCAGTGCTGGCAGTAGATACCTCTGATTGTCCCAGCATTTAGAGGCTCTTAAAAGGTTTATTGTCACTGGCCTCTCTGAGGTGTCAGCATGTCTCGTGCTGAATGTGAGACTGATCTCCCCAAATACACAGACTCCTTTTGCTTTGAATTAAGCTTATATAAATAGAATTAAAGAGCATTTACCTGAGAGATTGCAGGGGAGCAATCCAGCAGAGAAAACACAAGCAAGATGGTAAGGTTAGTGACAGCTCGTGGGCAGAAAGGCCCTGGAGGTTGTGTCTTTGCCCTAATTTTACACTATTGGTTTCACACCTTTCTTGTATCCTGTAGAGTGTTATGACGAGATACAAATATCTGTGACTCAGAACAGAGCAATAGCCCTATGTCTTCTACAGCAGAGACAATAACTACAGAGCATTAAGCAAGCAAACCCCCCTTGAAATGATAAGCAAAACTGTTGAGATTCATTCCTGCTTGTAAACACAATTACATGCTGTGTCCAAGGCTGGTGGGTAGATAACAAGGGACCGCTCTTCCTTGCCATTCCTGTGAGCCCCAGGCAGATGCCCGAAGCAGGCAGAGCCCAGCCCCAGTGATGCCCCATCCTCCTCGAAATGGGGCAAATGCCTTTAATCAGAGAGTTGAGAGGAAGTGAGTGTCACACAGAGCACTTCAAATCGATGTAAAAAACCCAGTATGGATGCAGCTCACTGCTGCTGGATGGCTGCAGCGAGGGAGCATGTTAATGCCAATGGTGTGGCCATGCCTGAGATAAGCAGGACAGAGGTAGCAGCAGCATGTTTCAGCGGGGCCAAGGCTCAAGGCTGGTACTCTGCACCCATGTGTACCTCCACACAGCCTTCTCCCTGCTTTTGTTGGCCTTGTCTGTCCTATTTGATGGACTATGCATTTTGTCTCCATTTTCTTCTAAAAAATGCAAGGAATTCCACCATGACAGCATTGCCCCACAAGATGAAGCTGCGGCATAGAAAGAAAAAAGCTTTTGTAAAAGTAATTTTTAAGTATCTTTTTATAGGTCAAGGATACTACAGAAGTAGCAGCAGCAGGAGTGATGCTTGGTGAAAGCCTTAGTGTAGTCTGTAAAGTTTCTCAATGAGCAGTGGCAGGTAACCAGATCTTAGTGGAAATCTCAGATGATCAACTCAGACCCACAGCTCCCTTCGAAGGAGTTCACTGGTAGAGGCAGGGGTCTGTACTGCACTGGGCATCACCTCTGCATGCACATATTCAACCTGCATTTTCTCTCTGCATAGGTCCTTGCCTGGCATTTCCACATCTCTTTTCTGACCTTCAGTGCTTTCTCTTGTAGACCACGCTGTTCAATAGCCTTCAGAAGCTGTCACAGGACAGCAGTTGCCCTCTATCAGCTGCATTTTGTGCATCTCTTCCTAGAGATTTCCTTTCCTCAGCCAGTCATGTTTTGCTCCCTATCATGATACTCGATCTCTTTTCATTTCTTAGTTTGGGACTTTTCCAGTAAGATACAGTATTGCAGTGAGCAGTTTTTTGCAGTTCTCCAGCACTCAAGTGCAGGGAGCAACACCTCTTTCATTGTGTTGCCTTTCTTGGCTGAATTTGAGTGTCAACTGTTAATCCTGTGGCTTGCAAATGCTCACAAGAGCCAAAGGCAATGTGCAGGACATGGACACCTGTCCCCAGGACAGCAGAGCTCAGCCTTCTGGGGTCCCCCAAGCTCTGAAATGGCTCCTGTGGGTAGGGGGAGCCAGGAGTGCCAGTTGTCCTTGCTCTGCCCTTATTAAGATTTATAAGATTCTGCCTGTTTTCTCTTGGGGCTCACGGGGAGGAGGTGGGTGTCTCCTGGCTGCCCCCAGTTTCCCTTCATGGTGTTCCCACCCTGACCTTGGAGATGCTCTATGCTGGGTCCCTGCACGTAGCTGGGATGAGCAAGGACTGTGTCTGAGCCTTGTCCTGCCATGGCTGCTCACAGAGACCCTCTGAGCACTTGAGAGGTGGGGAGCAAGCTTGGGCCAGCCTCCAGACGCTGCTCCAGGAGCATGAGCTGTTTCTACCTCAATGCCACTGGCTGGAAATGGCAGAAGGGTTTAAATCCTTCCTCACTGCCTCAAGGAGCGGAGCCAGCCGTGAGCCATCTGACACTGCCGTGGTGCAAGATTCCTCAGGGGCCTTTCATTTCTTAGGAGCATTTTTTTTTTCCTTTTATACAAAAAATATTTATATTTTACTTCACAGGCATTTCAGGGAATTTCTGTGTGGACCCTTGTTTGTTCATCTCTTCCATGCATGTTAAATGACTCATAAAATATACAAAATTAATATGAAATATCTTTGTGGAGGTTGCTGGACAGGATCCCTAGAGCTAAACTGGGAAAACAGTTCCTCTTCCAATGGTGAAGCCCGACACACTAAGGAGTTTTTGCTCTTTAACATAAAGTTGCTTCTTCCACTGTTACAACTTTCTTCCAAGCAAGCAGCCCCCTGAAAAAAAAAACCCAACCAGAAAAATGGCTAGAAAATGACAGCAGTGGCACTCCTGGAGCTGTGGGGGTTTGAGAATGGACAAGTTTCAGGAAGACGCAGTTTCTTCTGTGACATCGATAGAGCTGGAAGAACAGACACACTTTTGCACACACAACCCACACTTCCAAGTCTGAAGTAGCAGCCGTAGTCTTCAAATGCGAATAGATAAGAACTCTGGTGCTAACTGATGGTGTTGGGCAGTTAAACTGGGAAAGGAAAAGGTCGGTCCCCATGGAGCAGCAGCAATGTGTTGCACGGGACGTGACACGGGCAGCCACGCTGCACCGCAGTGTTGCAGCTGCCCTTTGAATTTCACGTGGACAAGTAACATACACAAGGGCTGTCCAGAGGCAGGCATTCCTGCTCTGCAGGGAAAATGGGGAAAATGGGACCGCTCCTTCCAGGCGCTGCCTCTGCAGTGAGCAGAGCTGCCAGAGTCCTTCCTCCTCCTCCTCCTCACCTGCCCCAGCAAGTGGCTGGGAGTGCAGAACAAAGGCCCTCTCCTCCCACTGCAGCTCGTGGGGACAGACACGGAATGGAGACAATTTTGCCTTGTGGGAAGCAGCTTCCACAAAACCCAAATATCTCTGGCTGCTCCTGGTGAGCAGCAGGTCCACATCAGCTGGGAAGCACGGCGTGAACCTCTCCTCTCAAATACTAGAGAAATCTCGCTTCTGGCAACAGGATACGCTCCTTTTGAAACACAAAAGCTAGAGACTATTTTTATCATTTTGATTTCAGAGGTTGGTATATTCAAGTATTTGTTGGATCTCCACTTTTGCAAGGGTGTGTCCATTTATAACTGCTCCATGTTTCTGAGTGTCGTTTTTCTCATTCTTATGTTGAGTTCCAGCTAAAAGAGCAACTTCTACAATCCTCTGCTGCTACACGTAGGGTAACTGAGAACAATAGCACTCGTGGTGAGAACTAAATCATACCTAGAAAAGAAGAAAAGCAGGTGCAGGTGCTGTAGCAGAAGGAGGTTATATTAAATTCCTGCTCAGGAGGGGCCAGAGCCTCCAGTGACCATCACAGCCACCACTGCTGGTCCCTCTTGTGTATCAGGGATGCTCTGGGGACCATGCATCCTGGCTGCTCTTGTCTCTGGGGTTCTGTGTGCCCAAACCCCCCAGGCGCAGGGATGTGTGTATCTAATACCTTTTGGTTTCTAACATCTACTTTGTATTTTGCAGTACCAGGATGGAGTCATGCTGCAAAACTCAGGCGGGATGAAATAAGTGGACCAGCATAGATTCAAATCAAATAAATTTGCAGCTGCCACTGAATCTCACTCAAAGAGCAATGGATCTGGTGAGCTATAAAGTGCACAGTGACTCATATATTTTCTGAACTGGTCTATGTTGTTTATTTATTATGCTTTTTAGCATATATAATAATTACTTTTTTGTCTGTTTTCTGCAGGAGCTTTCTGCAACCACAGTGTGTATATGTGTCTGTCTGCAGTCTACACTCCCTGGCTACCTCAGAGGTGCCAGCCCAGAGGCTGCGTCCCATCTGTGGCAGTGAGGCTGTGGCTCCTTGGGAAAGCTTTTTTTTTCTTTTTTCTTTTTTTCTTTTCTTTTTTAATCATCACTTCACAACAGGACTGACAACACACGTCTTGTGTTGCTGGCCAGACCCCTTCCTCTGAAGCAATGCCTATTTCTGTCCTGCTTTGGCTAAGCAGGGTCTCCACACTGATGGAGGTTTTTAGCTAGGAAGTGATGGGGGAGAGATGATTTCTTAGACTTCTTTAGCTAGAAAAAAACCCAGGCACATTTTTGATGCCTCTCTTCTGAAACAAAAGCAATGAGCTGAAGTACCAAACCCCTCCCACCTAGAGGTTGCTGTTCATTTTGACAATCTATTCAGAAAAGTATCTTTCTTTTAGATTCAGGTTACGCTGTCACAATCCCTATTTATACTCAGGGTTTATCTGTAAAACCTTGTTCTTGCTGCAGTCCTCATGGAAATATCATTTACACAGAAAATACGTGCAGTCCAGCACTGCCAGCATCAGGCAGTGGTTTCAGCAGGTGTCACTGGGACAAGATCCACATCTCTGTGACCTGCCTGGGAAGCTGTACCAGGCTGTTGGCAGGGGCTTGCAGAGCCACGGGTGAAAAAAGAGACAATATATATAGAGAGAGGATCAATTATTTCAGGGGTATGATGGAACATCAACTATACAATAAAACACTGAAGTTTGATTTTAATGTCTTTCCACTTAGCTGCAGGCTACAATTCCATTAAAATTCAGATGCACTGTATTGCACGCTGTATGTGCAATTCCTCACCGCCCCTCAGGAGCTGCATAGCAAAAAGCAGGCAACATCCAGGACACCTGCCTGCATTTCTGAGCATCAGCAGCACCATGAGCAAGTATCAAAGATGCAGTGAGGCAGGAGCAGTAATTTCTCCTTTCAGGCTTCCTTGCTGATAACATGGTGGGACCAGTGAAAGTTTCTGCTGTCACAAATATGTGCTTTTAATGGTAATTAAAATGATGAAAAAAACCAAAACGAAACAAAACCCAAAACACTGGAAATATCCAGTCTTTTTTTTCTCCTGAAAAGCCCTGGGTCTTTGGGAGCTGCCTCTGGGGCACTGCATACGAATGATTCATGCAAGGTGACCTAAAAGAGGGTTAAGCAGCTCATCAATGACGCCTTGAGACAAAGCAGCTCTGAGAATGGGCATGACTTCTTTCATTTAATGAGAATCCTCATCTCATTTTTGAATAAAGTGACTCTCTGCCAGAAGGAGTCACAGAGGAGTCACATCACCCCACTGGGACACATGGACTGGCCACGAAATAGAGTTGGATATAAAAAAATATAACATGTATATTAAAAATATTTTTAAAAATGCTCTAAATTCCTTCCTGAGTAAAATAAGGAACAAAGTGGTCGATATTTTCAGGCAGCCTTACATGGCCCAGCATGGCGCTGAGCATCCCAGCAGGCTGGAAACCATGTGCAGTGGCAGCTGATGCCCCCCTGGCTGCACATCTGCCCAAGCAAGGAAAATCGATTGCCACTGGCATGCCCAGGGCATGTGAGTGGAAAGCAATAGCAAGAGCCCCTCTGCCAGATAGTGGCAGGTGTGCCAAGGCAGGGAGGAGAGGCAGAGGTTGGGTGATAAATGGATATGATAAATATACCTAGTGTGACAGGGTGGTCAGACTCCTCAGGAAGGTACCGGTAATGTCAAGGGATCATGCTCGGCCATGAAATGGCAAAGGACCATTAGCTGCATCCTTAAGCACTGACTCGACAGGGTTGCCTGCAAGGCACAGCCCATGGGCTAAGCATGTTGCAACATCTGCTCCCAAAGGGAAATGTGAACCAGTTTTCTTTTCCCTCTCTGCCCGACCACCTGGATTAGAGCTTCCCTAAGGATCCCTTCCTGGCGCTGAAGGAATTGCTAGAGAGCAGACATCCAGGACATCTAAAAGAAAAAAGAGTGTCTGCCTTGTAAAGTACCTGAATTCCCGACTGTGTAGGCTGCAATCATCACATAAAAAACACTGTCCCAGAGCCTCACAAAATGTGAGAAGAGACAATCAGGGCTTGCTTCTGGGCATCTGGTTTTAATGGCACAAAGTCCTCTAGCTGTGCTCGCTCATCAGGTGCTTGCAACTATCTCCAGGAGCCTTTCAAGGGTATTTTCATAATGTCTGCTGTGTAGTTTAATGGAAATTATTTTCAATGATGTGTTGAACCAAATGAAGAGCAGCCTCACTGACACGGACACCCTAGAGATCTGTATTACTTTTGATACTGCATTTCACTGTTTTGTGTATAGTTTTTCCATCCTATGGACAGACATTCTGTGTGATCTCTGTCCATTATTCAAGAGCGATGTTTACAGCCAGCACAACCCTGCAGCTGGAGCCAGCAGTAAATAAGGAGTTTCAAAAGCAATTGGCCACATTCACCTCCAGTATTTATCATGTTGCCAAGCACCTATAATTTCCCTGCCAAAACCGATGACCTGTAATTTACAACCCCCACTTTATGCTAATTAATTTTGTCTTATTGAAGGGAGGATTGCACAGTGCTGAGAACTTCTGCCCAAACACACAGAACCAAGTTTTAAAATTAAAATAATATCTCGTCCCCCAGCATCAAAACAAGTAGGGTTTTAGTCACTGGGGCACAGTGAGGCGGGCCAGTGGTGGCCAAGATTTCTGTCAGCATTGACCCTCTTTGCTGTGCCCCCTTTTTCTCATACACGGAATTCAGGATGACCTATCAACAGCTACAGCGCTCGTATACTCAGGAGTTTTTGCTCATGCAGCCTCTACACGGCAATGCACTGTTTGGGAGACCAAGCAGAACTAGTGAAACCGTGATCTTACGGCCTGATTGTTGTTGTTTGTGGCCAAATGTGCCTCCCTAAATGAAGCCCATGTTAGAAAGTTCATGACGAGAGTAGATCTCTGTGGTCAGAGCAGGCATTCCTGGGCATTCAATCAATCTGTTCAGGAGCTGGGCTGTGCAAGGAGGTCAGGTTGATCCTCTTCTGATGTGTGTTGTGTTGTATTTTTGTTTGTGAATTCTACCTTCCTTGTGCCATTTACTCAGGCTCAATGGGGGTCTTTAAAATTTGCCTCTGTCCTCTCTGGTCTTACAGATCTTGCTCTTACCAATTCAGTATGCAAGTAGCTGAAATGTTCCCCTATTGCTAAAGTATTGGACTGAACGTCTTGTCTTCCCTCCACAGTCAATATCGTTGTGCTGGACAGAAAGGTAAGAACATGGACTTTTAGTGCAGTTACAACTCAAAACTGAGGATTTATACCTGTACAGCTTCTGCAGTAAAATACCCTGTAACGAGGTAGCTGGTTTCATTAGGTTTTGCTGATACTGCTCACACTGCAGTATCTCAGCAGAGCAAGCACATTTCATGACAATCTGTTTATCTCTGAAGAAAAAACTTAGCAAATAAACCCTTCACTGTCGCTTCTGCAGTGCAGTGTAGCCGTAGTAGCTGTGCCTAAATCTACCTCAGGGCAAGAGAGCAAGTGAGTTGAATGTGTGCTCCTGTGCTGTGAGGAGTATCATGATGAGGCACTACATTTTAACCTGTGGCAACTTGAAACTTCTCTTTTAAGCATTGCTTTTGGAAATGTCCACTGGGTAGTTCCTTGCTGTTTCCCTGACCAGGTTGAGGAGTAGCTCAGAGGATACTAAGCTGCTTTACTCCTGGGTGAGCTCAGCTGATGAATGGAGTGCTTCCACATCACCGACAGTTATTAAATTTGCTCCACTTGGAACCATTGAGCTGTTCTTGCTTGGAGACAGATTTGTTAATGTATTTCCTGGCAGCAATCGATAATTTATTTTATATTCAATGTGATCTTTAATTGGGAGTGAATCTAAAGACAGATTGCTTGGGTATAAGAACTATTGATTGCTGCAGGAATCCCACTTAGCAGCTTACGTTCTGGGGAACAAGAGTATTCAGTTGCTTGCACTGCTTTTGTGATGTTAGTGGAGGGAAGAGCCAGCTCTTCTGCCAGAACATTACTAGGTTGTGTCCTAACCAACTTCAGTCAGAGCTTATGGCTTTCACATGAGCAGTACTCCAGATCAGGATGAGTGTTTGCAAAAGGCAAAAAAGAAAATCTGGCTTTTAATACTTTTTTTGGTCATAGTAAAAATAATATATGAAAGAAGTTTGTATCTTGTTTTGATATCATAGTGATAAATGATAATTTATTAAGACATACAGGAGTTGTTCAAGTTTCAAATTTTCTATCAATGATAATTATAAGGCAACAAAGATGCATTGCCTTCTTTGATATGAAAAGAAATTCCCAGGTACCAAGCTAGCACATGGATTATGCCATGTGCCTTGAGCAAAAAAGCTGTACAGTGCTTAACAGCACGGATGTGTTGCCTCATCAAAAGCCACTGCTCTCCCTACGGCTCCAGGGGGAATTATATGCACAGGGCCTCCAACTGGCACAGGTCACTTTTCCTGCATCCTGGTTGAACTCTGTTGGCTGGACGCGTTTCCTCTGCTGGCACTTGTTCCTTGTTCCCACCTGTGGGAACGGAAGGAAGATGTAAGGGATCTTCTTTATCTTGGTGCTTTGCTGGCAAGATGAGCAGTGTTGAGCTCTCAGTTTCCTCTTTGTGATAGAAAGACCTGTATCACCAGTTTTAGGAGTCAAAAGCAAGGTGATTTTACTAAAGTTTGAGAATTTTTTTTTTTTTAAATTCCTGTCATGTTCCTAAAGCTGATCTGCAGTCATATGAGAGGAGTTAGTACCATTTGCCAGCAGGGAATAAAAGCCTGTAAGCGTACAATGATCAATTGTTCAGCTTGGAGAATATAGAGTTTACAGAGATGGAAGTAGTTATCTGCAGTGACTAGTAATTCTGTGCAAAAGTGTAGTTGCAGTTGGTGCCAAACTAGAAGAACAGTGAGGACTTGCAGAAGACATTGATTAACTCAGCGTTTCTGTTGGCTGTTGGAACTTGTATATGGTAAATGAGAACGTAATTATTTAATGAATCATAAAGCATCTCCATGCTGGCACATCAAAGTTCAATGCTGGTACATTCTGCTGTGCAGACATAAAAAAAAAAAAAAAGAGATTGATGTCAATGATATTAAAAACCCTCTTGTAGTGCATTTTGGAAATGTGTGGAGTTGAAACTGGGTATTGTATTTTACTTTGTTTCTCTGACATTTGTTGGAATTATTTCCTTGCTTGCACTGCTTCACTTATTGTCTAACAACAAAAAAAGAATTACATCTGGCTATTTTTTTTCAAGATAGTATAAGCTAGAAAAAAGCCAAACCTTGGAAAAGAGACAACGAATATACAAAACTGGCTTAAAAAAAACCCCAATCAGATAACTCAAACTTTGGACTTTCTGAAAATCTATTATTCAAACTTCAAATTCCCACCCTCTCCAGACTGTCTCAAAATGTGTGTAAGAAATAAAGAAAGTTAAGTTAAGAAAGAAGTATTAAGTTGCCCCACTCCTCTTTATAAACATATATCTCAACAAGAGCAAGCAAGGAAGGACTTTACAAGAAAGATCCTGTACGACTTAAAAATGAAGGCTGTTGTGGAAGAACATGTGAATTACTAAAGAAATGGCTTGACTGAGGTCTGCACCAAGGTCTTGGGCACAACCTGCAGCCTTGCCCAGCTTCTTGAACGGCTTTCTGCTGCGACTAAGGAAAAGCATTCGCTGTTTGTTTGATAGTGACATTTTATAGCATAAATAAATCTATTTTTAAAATAGCTGTTCCTCCAAATCTAAAATTCTGCTTCATTGATATTAGCTGGAGGAAAACCACAATAAACTCCACAATGACTTTGGAGGAAATGACAAGTTCAGCTGCTCTTTATTTTCTCTGAGTGAAAACCTTTGAGTTAAGGGAAGACTTGGGGCTGGGACTGGCAGACTGCAGTTGGTAAAGGCTTGTAATTTGTCAGTGCTTATGTTCCCAAGGAAGGCTTCCAAAACAATTTAATCAACTGAAGATGAGGAAGTCTGTGTTACAAATGTAATTGTTACGATCATACAAGGATTTGCAAGGCAAAGTGCGTAAAACCTTTTGTGTGTCCACCATGGCAGCTTATACCCTGGGCAATGGACCTCTGGCGATGGACGGGAGCGATGGGCTGTCTGATCCTCGCTTACCCATTTACACAAAGCTGGCATAATGCAGCAGGAAAGATCTACTGCTATTTCTTAAAAAGAATAACTCAATCAGAAATCTTCTCATCTATGAATTTAAAAAATAGGATTAAGATGTCAGTGTTACTGTTATTTTAGACTTCCATGTTCTCAAACTATACAGGTTATTGTAGCACCGGACCATGTAAGGATGTAAGTGGCTTATTTAGGTCAGATACTCTTTGTAGCTGCTATGTTAAATTTTGCATCCACTCCAAATTACTGAGGTACTTAAATCTCCGCTTGCACTGGATGGCCTCCTTTCTGCCTGCATGTTACTTAGGGACTGTACTCCCTGCAGTAGCCTTCTCTGATTTCCCCGTCTTTCCTTCCACTCCTTTCACGTTTCATTTATCTTCCCAAACTCCTAAGGTTTGGATCCATTGTCCCCGGAATGTTTTCTGCTTTTTTTTTTCCCCCATACATGATGAATTTTAATGCTCAGTGGCCAAAATAATCCCCCCTTCCTACATATTTTAATATTTTGACTGTGTCTCTCTAGTGAGATGCTCCATTTACGTTGGAAATGTTTCTCTGTGAATAGCAATGACGTTTACCCTGATTTCTTCCCTGTTCTGCTGCATTTTTGCCTGGTAGAGAAGGGCAGGCTGTCAAAACAGGCTGTGATTCTCTGCTGCCCCAATAATTATCATTTCCATGGTGGAAAACTGAATGGAGGGCAAAGAGAGACAAGATATTAAGAATAGTATCAACAAAAATTAGTTTTTAGGTTAGTGTTTTACTGCTGTTCTTACATTTGTGGAAATGACTGTGGACGGTGAAAAAAGGTTGAAAATCAAGGCTTGCACACGCAGGGTCTATCTGTATCATAATTACAATTTAAAATGCTAATGTGTGCCAGGCAGTTATTTCCTCTTCCAAGCACAGGGGGAAACTCTGATATCTGGTAGTTTTGCAAAGTCAAGTCACTGACTCTGCAAGGAGAGACATTTCAAATATATTTTTCGCTAAGCTTTAATACATATTTCAGTGTCATTTTCTTTTGAGGGCTCCCTGCAGCTGTCTAGGCAGACACTGCTGTGGCTTGGCGAGCTTCAGATGGCTCTGATCCTACCAACACTGGCGTGGTGGGGAAGATAATATCTATTTCTCTGCCCTAAAGCACGAGGCTGAAAGCTGGTATTTCCATTTTTCACTGTGAGCACCAACAGTGTCTGGTGCTTGCAGCTCTGGGCAGGGAGAGAGGCTGCAATCCCTGCAGGAAATATCTGGAAAATGGCAGAGGCTTTCCTTGCTGGCATTCCTGGAAAGTGGCTGGTGCCTCCTGGATGCTGCTGGAAGTGGAGATGGAGTAGGACAAGGTGGTAAAGTACTGCTGTGACAGCGAACCTTTCTCTAGGTATTTTTATTTCGGTAATCTACTCGAGGAAATTCCCAATTCACACTGTGGGAAAAGAGCAAGAACAGGACGTAAGTATGCTCCACTCTGAAAAGATTTTTAACAAGGTTTCACCAGCCTCAGCCCACATAAGGCTGCTCAAATCCCCTTCTCCCTCTCAAAGGTTGGAGCAGCCACCCCAGATGGTTGGCTGCTGGGCAGCTTCTGTCTGCATATCCCAGCCTTCGGGTTGGGATGCCAGCCTGCGGGAACAGCTGCGAACCGGCAGCCTGCACTCAGCAGATGTTACTTTTTACTCCAGGTTAATAAAATGACTTGTTACAAACAGCTCCGTAGGATTTGTTGCACACATTAGTGGGAACCAGAGTAGTCAGTGAACTTTGGAAAAGCACTGTGGATGGCTGGAATCAAGCTGTCTGTGGCTGGGGGTGAGGGGTCGAGGGCTTTTAAAAATACTTCAAATGAATGAGTTTTTATCATGAAATATTTTTGGTGTTTACTGCTTGACCTCACTTTTCATTTTAGAATTATTTTAATTTTGTAAGGCTGTAACTGTGGCATTAATACGTGGATCTATCCAACACAGAACATCTTCAGTATGGAAAAAATATAAACTCTGAAAGTAACTGTTTTCTAAACTGCAGAATACAAAAGGTGAGAGGAAATAAAAAGTGCTCATGCAGCAGATGAGCTCACTTGAAGAGCTGGAAGCAGAGAGATGCATCTCAGTCTACAGCACTGCACTTGGAGAAGGGGTGGTGGATGGTACAGTTCAATTTGAAAGGCGATGCTAGTCAAAACAACTGGAGAAATGCTGCCATCAATACATGTGTATGGGTACACCCACTGCAACTCCTCACATGCTCAAATTCATACAATGATAGAATGGTTTGGGTTGGAAGGGACCTTAAAGATCATCTAGTTCCAAACCCTGCCATGGTCAGGGACACCTTCCACTAGATCAGGTTGCTTAAAACCCCATCCAACCTGGTCTTGAACACTTCCAAGGAGGGGGCATCCACATCATCGCTGGGCAACCTGTTTCAGTGTCTCACCACCTTCATAGTGAAGAATTTCTTCCTTACATCTAACCTAAATCTATGCTCTTTCAGTTTAAAGCCATTACCCCTTGTCTTATCACTACATGCCCTTATAAAAAGACCCTCTCCAGCTTTCTTGTAAGCCCCTTTTAGGTAATGGAAGGCTGCTATAAGGTCTCTCCAAAGCCTTCTCATCTCCAGGCTGAACAACCCCAACTGTCTCAGCCTGTCCTCAAAGGAGCAGTGCTCCAGCCCCCATCGTCTTCGTGGCCCTCCACTGGACTCACTTCAGCAGGGTTTGTTCACCAGTCACTAGCTACAGAACTGTAAATAGTGAATCTACCTCGTCACAAGCAATTGAAGCTTAATAGAGCTTAGTTCCTCTTCTACCCAAGTTCTGCGTTCAGCTTCGTAATAGATTCTGTTGTAATTTATGGCAAATGTTCAGAGTGAATTGTTCCAAGCTCAGGTGACGGTGGCTGTGTGTTTTCTTTTTAGATAAAATCAAATTGTAAAATTTCTGAACAGAAAATACTGTTGCTTAACGGATATATTTCTCTCTCTATAATCTGTAATATGAATGCAAAATGATTGTGAGGTGAATATAAACATGCTCTGTCTGAACTGTTAATTTTATTCATTCTTTATACTGCTGTTAGATGCTGAAAACATGTATTGCCACAGCAAATTGTGTTCAGTGTAGTTACCAAATGTCGTATTTGTGAGCATAAATACTTAGAATAATGTTTTGAAAGGAACATTTGCTATAAGTAGACTTTAATAGCAAATGTTTGTGATTACAGTCTTGTGGTAAAGTTATGTATGAAGAATTACCCTGTAAATTGCTTTATTTTAGTAATTTTGAATATTTGCCTTGTGTTGTGTTTATACTTTGAGATGCCTGACAGAGAGTCTATAGCAAATTTAAGGAGGATTTCTTGCAGTAAAGTACACAACAGAGACATCAAAGCTTTGTAGGAAAGTATGCCTAGAGCAATATTATTAACAACAAAACAACACTTGAGCAACCTTAGTATACGTGTTTTCAATAAGAAATCCTTAGTGGCAAAGCCTAGGTCTGCTGAACAGAGCTTTCCAGCCCTTCCCCTGTCCTTCTCCTGAGAGCTGGGCTCTCATCTCCTGGGGGCTTTCAGGGGCATGTCTATGAGTTTGGGTGCTGAGAGGTCTCAGGTAAAGCCTGGGAAAAACTTGCCTGGTTTTCAAGGTTGAACCGTTAGAAGAACGCTGGAGCACTTTTAACTCTTGATTCATTTCCCAAGTCTTTAGCAAAAAAAGTGGGTCTATTTAACGGTGACATGAGATGGAACCTGGGCTGTGAAAAAACCACCTTCTGCCATGTAAGTAAGCAAAGAGGGTCAGGGAGTTTCTGTGTGGTGAGAAGTGTGGGTTTGAAACTTGGACAGGAGCCCATGTTTGTTATATGTGCATTGGAGACATTACCTTGCCTGGGCAGTAAAAATGAGCTGCAAGAACATTGTATCTAGTGGGACACATGTTTTATAGCTACAGTCTACTTAAATGGTGAATTTCACTTTCTTTCTAATGGAAAGAAGTAAAAAGATGAAGAACTCACTATTACAACCTGCCTTTTGTAAACATTGTGAGTGAGCACATTCCCAGACTGGAGTTACTGTGGGCATATCTGTGAAATATCCAGTTTGTCGCTATGCCCACGACTCTTCTCAGAAGAGATGTGTTTCTTGCAAAGTTTTGTAAAGGTAAGTTGAGATTGGCACTGGCTCATGCTAAAGGTCATTTTCAAGGACAGAAGTGGGAAAAAAATACATGAAAAATGCTTTTTTTCTGCAAATGAGATACTGAACTTCTTGTCAGCTTGAGTGTAGTGATGAGTCGGTTCTCTGTGCCTGAATTTGCTTCGGTTGCTGTCAATGATGCGAGAACAGAAGTGAACCTGCATCTGCCCATAGCAAAACCTCTTAAAAGTTACTTAACCAGATCTCTTTCACTCTGAGATAGATGATGCACTGGCTTTCAAAAGCCAATTTAAAAGATTTCCAGATAAAAGCTTTAAAAACAAACAATGTTGGCAATAGGCAAGTCTCAAATGGTATGGTATGGTATGGTCCGGTCCGGTCTAAAGGTTCTTTAGCCTTTCGTTGGGTTTAAAGTTGGCATCTCTCAAGCCAGGGACATTTACCAAGCCGATGTTACAGCGCTGCCACGAGGGGTTGTTTGCAGTTTTGACTGGAAGGCTACCTATGGCTTCGTAATGAGTTTTGCATCAAGTTCTGCCCTGCATTGCATTGCTGAAATTCCTGTAACTTCATTAGGGTTGGCTGGCTTTAAGTAAGGCATTATTTGCCCTGAGATTACCCGCAGTCAAAAATCTGCTGAATGCTGGGGGTTCAGTAATTAAAGGTGTGTTCACAGGAAACAACACAGGCAGAACAACAACGGCTCCCCCATGGAAGCTGCAGGCGCATGGAAGCTGCAGGCGCATGGAAGCTGCAGGCGCATGGAAGCTGCAGGCGCATGGAAGCTGCAGGCGCATGGAAGCTGCAGGCGCATGGAAGTGCGGACTGTGAAGAAACTCGAGGGCTGCCATCGCGCAGTGTTCCAGGAGCGGGTGAAGCGATTCTGAGCTTTCCAGCAGCACACGCTATAGTCAGGAGCGCAGCCCGGGGCTGGCCGTTCACCTGCTGATAATGCCGGTCCCCACCGGATCCCCCGGAGCACACGCGGAGAAGTTTTCACACATGTATCACTCGCATTCGCTGCCACCGAGGGCTGTCGCTTCCCTCTTCCAGCAGCAGCGCTCCTGCAGACAGAGCTCCGGCCCCGCGCACCCCCCTCGCCCCCTCCACCGCACCCCGTCACGGCCCCGCGGGAACACGGACCCCGCCCTTTTCTCTAATCCCGCCCCTTTCACTTCCGCCGTTCCGCCCTCGGACACGCCCACTCCTCTGGCCCCACCTGCCGCGCGTTGCCCCCGCACCCACCGCTGCCCCTGGGCGCATGCGCACAGGCCCTACGGCCCGCCATGTTGCCGGTGCCGGGAGGCGGGGCTAGGCGGCGGCGGGCGGGCGCGGGGAGTGCAGCCGCGCTCCCGGGTCGTGCTCGGGACTTTGGGAAGGCTCCGGAGTGGGCTCCGTGGCCGGGGCCGGGCGGGCAGCCGCAGCTCGCAGGTGAGAGAGGTGCGCAGAGTCGCTCTCCAGTTCAGTCCTGCTCGGGGTCTCAGAGGGGCCCGGCGCCCCACGTCCTACGGGGCCTGTGCGGCCGGGGTCGAGTGCCGGCCAGGGCGGGGGTGGGTCGCGGGGCCGCGCTCTGTGGACAGTGCGGGGCCGCGGCGCAGGGAGGGGGCTCCCTGTCTGCCGGGGGGGTTTGCCCTCTGGACGGGAGAAGGGCGCGCGCTTTGCAACGGAGTGTCCCCCGGTTGTGCTTGAGTGAAGGGGTAACCCGTCTGCAAGGGGAAGGTCGGCGTGTTGCAGTGGGAGGAGACCCGGTTTGTGAGGGGGGAATGGAGAGGCTGCCCTCTTCGCAGTCGGGAGTACCCTGCGGGAGGGAAGAACGGGGGGTGCGCTGTGCGCAAGCGGGAGGGAGAGCAAAAGTGTGCCGTGCCTCCGGGGGGGTGTAAGGTGGTCGGGGAGGAGGAGGTCAGCGAGAGCGGGTACAGGGGTCTTGCAGGACGGAGTTCCTGGGTGGGAACGGCAGGGAACAAAGCGGCTGGGGGTCAGAGCTGGCGGCTCGGTTCGGGAGTGGGCTGGTGTGCTTTGTGCTTCGCTGAAAAACTGTCTTCAATTCCCCTTTTCCAAGCATTGTTTGGCAGTCTTTGTAATCGTTTTCTTTCTTCCCCGACCCTTTTTGCTCATCAGTGTTTATTGTTCCCCGGTCTTTAAATAGGCCGGTTGAGGTCTGCGTGCAGGAAGGAGTTTTGGGGATTAGTTGTGAGATGCAGCCATTAGAAATGGGGATGTAACTGTAGGTTGTAATTAGCTTGCCTGTTTCCTATTCTCCCTGTTGTCATAAAGTTTAGGCCAAGCTCTGTTTTTACTAGGTACTGTTTAGGACTTTTTGCCTCCAGATGAAAAGTGCATTATTAACTTGCGAGCCCTTGGAGCCTTGGCTCGGGTCCTTTGTATAATGTAGGAGATACAAGGTGCACATCTTTGTCAGTTTTCTATGGCAAAGGGCTTTTTAGCTTCAATGTTCTGAATGTTAATGAAACTGATGCTGCCTTGGACCTGCTGTGAAGTCTATGTCAGAAATATCTCCCTTACCCATTTAAATATGGCTCATACATTTGAATAGAATGACACAGAGGAGTCTTCCTTTCTTTCCCCAGTGAGCTACACATAGAGATAATGCTAATGAAGAAGCTTTAGGCACTCTCTCCACTTCTCCGATTTCATGGTAAAGCCTGTTCTGCAATCCCGTTTAATACTAGAATATGCTGCAGAGTGTTGATGGTAGAAAAAGTTTGAGTAGTAACTAGGAGTAGATGCTATCCTGAATGCACTTCTTGTGTTCTCTTTGATTCTGTGATTTTCAAAATTGTGCTTCTAAACGTGTTCTTTCGCTTCTGAAGCTCAAAAAATTGTTGAGCTGCCAGCACAAATTAGCGTGCTGCTCTACTTCAAAGAAGCAAGACTCTTTCTGGGGAGCCTTGGCTTGACACCAGGTGTCAAAAATGAATTAAAGTGACTTTGCCCCAGCCAGGATTTTTTCCTATTCTTTTAAAGAGTTTCTTCTGCTCTTCTATAGAAGATTCACTAAACTGAAAGGGACCTGAGGCTGTAGTTCAACTCTTCCTAATCTGTAGCGGCTTGGGGACTTCTGTGTCTTGCTGGCACAACTTCTGGTGATGCCAGGCATGAAGACTTACCAAGCAGACTTACCCAGCCGGAAAAAAGGGTCATGCAAAGACTCCCTGATCCAGTTTCCAGACCCACAAACGACAGCAGAGCTTTTCTGTGGGGAGACGATGCACACTGGGATCGTCTCAGACAGCCTGTGAGGATTTGGCTCCTCAAAGCAGGGCTGAGCGAGGTTAAGCAGAGAAGGGAGTATGTTCAGCTGATACTGCTACAGAGGCAGTAGGTGAGATTGATGATGAATCCTTCATTAAGCTCTGAGGGGGCTCAGAGGGGAAGTGAAATGTATCTGCTGCAGAAAGGGCCCTTGTGCTGGTGTATGAACTGGCTAGAAGCACAGTGGGATTGAGTGTACAAAGAAAGCCTTGCTGAATTCTGGTAACCTTATATGTGGTGGTTTTTTTCATTTATTTTGCAACAAGTTGAGAAAACAGTTGGAGTTCCTTTAAAAAAATATATCAACAAACTATCTCATGCTGAGTGTATCTCAGTGTAATATGATACTTGTGCATGTTCCTGTGACAGTGCTGATCAACCCCAGGATGTCTGGATCTAATTGCATAACCTCCGCTGTCTGCATTAAGAGTTCCAATAATGTTACCTCAAGGGCTATATGTTCTTATAGCCCAGCTATTAGAAAGGGGTAATTAGTCCACACTACAAAGAAATGTGTTGGTTGTGACTAGAAATGGATTTGCAGTGTGTTCTGCTAGGAGTGTTTCTGCTAGCACTACTCTATCACCTCCGCAAACACCACCAGCAAAGCTGTCAAAAACGCTCTGCTTTTTCATGGCAGTTATATTGCTGAAGTAGCTGTAATGCTTAGTACATGGCTTTTTTCTTTACTCTTTTTTTTTACTCTGTGCTGGCAAAACTTTCTGAGAAACAGCACTGTGTCAAAAACGAAACAATTATGAAGCATTTGTTTCAGGAGCTAGCAGCCTTGAAGAGAGAGCATTCAGTGTTTGGCTGCTTCACTGTATCAAGAGTACAAAACTTTTCTAATAGCTCTTAATAGCTTATGAAAGTTTATTTCAATGGCCTCAGGCTAGAATCACAGGGGTAGATCCCTTTATCGCAGATCTGCCATGGTGTATATGGGTGTCAGTGTGAGTGGGAGGTAAAAGCTTAAATAGATGGGGCAACATATGTTCTGCTTTCCTGTCAAGGTTCTCTGCTTTGAGCTTTTTATAATTCCCACAGCTGTATGCATTGTCAGAATGAAGGATGGAAACATTTTTATGGCTTTCTTTTTAACTATTTGTGATGTAACAGGTTTCTTAAAACTGGGAGATTAGAGCTTTATGGATAAATTAAAAATGTTGCTGTGGAAGAAACTTTTAGTATATTTGCTATGCCTAAGCAAAGTGTCTTTGGAAAACTAGGAAGTACTTAAGCAGTGTTAGATAGCAGTGTCTGGAAGAAAAGGCATGCTTGCAGTGGGCATTCAGGGTAGCTGAAAAAATTGCAAGCTTCATCGGAATTATTTTCATAAGACTTTGTCTCTGAGGGTGTTCTACAGTAGCTTTTCAGGGTGAAAGCAGACCTGAGCTACGTAGTGCAGATAGCTTGTATCCTGCGTCAGAAGGAGCCAAGGAGGGAATTAAGCTGCAAGTGCCTTGAGATGGGAGATGGAGGGAATTGCAATGTGTGACTTGGTACTGGGGACAGGACTGCTTCAGAAGAGGATTTCTTGACGATGACTTTTGGTTTATGAGGTAGGAATGGATCTGTTTGAACCCAAGAGGGGCTTGCAAGCTGGAACAAAATTTAAGTCTGACTGCTTTAATTGGCCTTTTTGTTTCAGAAGACTAACAATAAGAAAATTCAAAAGATTTCCCATGTTCAGTGTGCTCTGTCTTCCATGCCTATTTTGAGAAGCTGTTTTTAAATGAATCAGCTGTGCTAATTTTTTGAAGAATGCACCAGCTACTGATTTGTGTTGTCAATGTTTTTGCTTTAAACTTGCTGTGGGGAACATGTAATTTTGTTTCCTTTTGTGGAAACAGTGCTTTGTTGTAACTACTAATGACACTGGTCATATGATTTCTTGGGGCTTTTGTTTTAACTTCTTTGTGATTGATGCAGCTGCTTGGTGGTGTGTTCTATAGTTGTGAAATGTGTGAGATTTGTTTGGCAGTGCCAACACACTCTCTGTTTTTAAAGCTGTTCTGCTTGGTTTCTTTAATACAGAATATTTAAAAATTATGGAGTCATGGAATGCTTTGGGTTGGAAGGAACCTTCAAAGGTCATCTAGCCCAAGTGCCCTGCAGTGAGCAGGGACGTTTTCAACTAGATCAGGTTGCTCAGAGCCCCATTCAATGTGGTCCTGAATGTTTTCAGGGATGGGGCTTGTACCACCTCTCTGGGCAGCCTCTTAAAATATGAGAAAGGTTATGTACAGGTGAAAGTAGAAATGAAAATAGGTTATGAACAGAAGTTCTGCCTTCAGAGAAGTCCTCTGAGCATTTGCCGTGATTTGTAGTTGCTTAAATTTTGTGGAAAGCTTAAAACCTTTTTCCATTTCCATATTAAACAGCGTCAGTCTTAGCAAGTGCCCTGTGCCTGCTTGAACTGTCAGGTTATGCATTCTGCTCTTCCCCTACTCTGGAGGGGTGCCCAGTCAGTGATGCCTGTGGAAGGCTATTGACAGGGGAGAGCTGCTGATGTGTTTTTGTGCAGGTATGGGTAGGACCAGGAGTGGAACTGGCTGTCAGTAGGCAAAGCAGCGGGAGTGTTTACCCATGATGTCAGACACCTTCCTTTGGCTCCTTCTGCCTACTGGTGTGCGTACTTGTTTGTCCTGCCTCTTGGAAGTCTCTTTATTTGCCTGAAGGTGGGGGGTATGAACTACTTTAGAACGGAGGTCCTGTCTAAGCTGTTACACCTTGCTGGAAGAAAAACATTAGCACAAAGCATGTGGGCATGTGTTGCACAGGTCTCCTGGTTAAAATCAGGGGTGGGATGATTTGAGTGCCTGTCCTAGCTCTGAGGTCTTAAGTGTTTTAGCAGATATTGCAGTGTTCAGCATCTCAACCTGTTAGTCCTGTAAATTTCCATCTTTTCAAGGAGGTGAGGGAAGAACTTTGTTTCTTTCTTCTTGGTGAGAAAAATGAACCGAGAGGGCAAATTTTAGCAGTCTGTATCATTCAGAAATTGCAGGCAGGATTTAGCAACATGACAAATGAAAACTGTGGTACATGGTAAACGAGCTTGATTACACCTCCAGCTCGTCAAGTGCAAACTGTTGTTATGAGGAAAGGGGGTTCTGTGTCATGAAAAAAAAACCCAGAGTTTTTGAAGTGTTTAAGTGATAGTGATTCAATATTAGAGAGAATCCTGTAGGTCGAAGAAAGCCAGGATAAATATGGGTATTTCAACCCAGTTTCTTTTTCCTGATTGTTTTTGGGATCTGTGTGCGAGTAGTCTGTTCCAGTTTCAAGCTGAATGCATTTCACGTGCATTTCATTTAGCATCGTGGGAACTCTGATTCTTCTGAATAACTGACAGTATCTGATAATGCTAATGTGAAATAACCAGCAGTATGTTAAGATGATGATCTGAAATATCCAGCAGATTTTTACTGTTCTGGCACAAAATTAATCTCTCTAAAATTAAAGCTCTGATTCTGTAATACATTGTTGTAGTATATTTTCTACTTATTTAAATAATTCTTTAAAAATAAATGCGAAACATTTCTTTTAAATGTTAAAATTCTTCATAAACTTGTTATGGATTGAAAATTAACCAGAGAATGAATTCTCTTGGAAGGCAAAATCTGATCCTGAGGTTTTGGAGGCAGTTTGGTGCTGCAGATACCTCATCTGATGCATCTCTGGGTGGTCCTGCATTGTGCCCTGATCTCCTGTTGCTGGTTCCTTGGCAGAGCTAATGCTTGTGTGAATGCAGGGTGATTTCTTTCATGCTGCTTATCTCATGGGAAACTAACCCACTCAGTAATGTTTTTATCAGTTTGCTAACTCACCCTGTGGCTACACCTTGCTAATCTCTCACAGGTAGAGGCAGGAATGATGTGGCTGGAGGTGAGTGGAGGGAAAGCAGGACTGCTTCTCCCAGCAGATGCTAAGGATGGAGCGTTAACCTCAACACTGCGGGACTGGGGCAGTGCTCCCACTTCAAACTGGTCACGTCATCCACATACAGATGACTTTAAAGAGGTGTTCCTGGGACTGCTGTTCTCCAGCCAGTTTTCCACCCATGTAGGAGCTGAATGATCCACATAAATTCACTCTTTCAGTAAAATCTTTACATGAAAGCATGAGATCACTACAATAAGGTAGAGGGAAAGCTTTTGTCTTGGCTCTAGAGGAATCGAAGCACTGGCCTGTATCCTGCTCACAGAAGTTATCTGGCTCCTGAAGGAAGCTAAGAGGGAGAAATGGTTTGGTCTTCTGCCTTGTCAACTTCTGGCTTCCCAGTGCCTGACTCTCAAGTAGCTTTGGTGTTAAGAAATAGGCATGGTTCTGGGCAAGTTTATGGCTGCCCACAGATTTTTGAATAGAACAGAGGAAGTGAGTAGTACATCCGTTACTTAAAGAAAGCCGGGAGTTGCATTAGAATCCTACAGACATTGGCATTTATTCTCTATACATGTTTTTTCAGAAGCTGTTTATCCACCAGAGGGGCCAGAGTTGTAGAAGACTTGTATTAACAGTTTATGCTCCACACCTCCCCTCCTAATCACCTTTCCGCTCACTGCTAGTGAGTAACTTCAGTAGCAACTAGAAGTTACAAATGTGATTGTATTGCTGTCACTTACTAACAACTATGTTTTATTGCCTGTTTGTCTTGGAAGCTTTTAACAGGAGCAGAGTATGACCAGTTTTGTTCTCTTTAGTGTTGAATTTGTAATTTAGTAGTGATGTTGTTGTATCTGGAAATTCAAGCTAGCCTCTTGTGTTTGCTATTCTAAGCTTATTTTTATACAATGGAATTATTCAGGGTATATGTCCTATGAGATATATTTTATATAAACTAAAAACTTCGCAAACTTATGCCTTCTAACTGGAAATCATGAATTAAACACTTGACCTACAAAAAAAATCAAAGGATAAATCTAGCTAATTCAACAATATTGAACCTGAATTTACTAGATTGCTTGAGTTGCCTTGTTGCTTCCTCAGTGGCTATGCAAATCAGACCAGTCTCTTGCGACTGCTCACGTTTCTCACAGAGGAATAACAGTTAAATGTGTAAGCATTTGCTGTCTTTGTTCTTCATTGGATTTGGGCAATATAAAATGCTGACATCCTTAATGATGGAAGGGCTAATATGGGTTTTTTTTGTGACCTAGGTGAGACTTGGTGCCTTATCTTTCCCCTGAGTCTGAAAGTTTTGTCCTTAATGTCCAAACACAGAATTCTGTTATTTCAAGGAGAGCAGTAATGAGTTGATGGTGTTATCAGCTATTTTGGAGTTGGTGGACCAAGTGTCATTGTCTCAACTAGTTCTCTTAGTGATGTTGGTGGTATCGCTTGCTATGACAGAGCTTGGCCTCTTACTTTGCAAGTAGGCAAATCTTTTGCAGGAATGGTTTAGTCTCTTATCTTAATGTAAGGTTGAATTCATGGAGAGGTGTGCAGTGAGGCTCTAAATGGACTGTGATACAACTCCACTACCATCTTGTTTTAGCAAGAAGATAGAGACCCAGAGGTTGGTTGCTTGGGTTTTTTTTTCCTATTGCAATTTCTTATTTTTTTCCTTCTTTATTAATAAAACGATCTTACTGATCAATATGCATGATGGCATGGGCTTCTAGAAAGTTTGCTATTTTTGGTTGATACTAAATTTTAGGATTTCATAATTAACTTTTTAAAAAGAAAATCTTAATCACTAATAAGAAACTATATTGTATAACATTTAATGAGTACATCTAGTTTATGTTAATACTATCTTATCTTCTCTATCCTCTTAATTCTTTTCCCTGTGAAATTGATGGTACTATTTAAGAGCCACAGTGATGGACCAAGACCTTGATGTGATAGTGCTTCACATGCACAGACCAAAAAGGCAGTTTCTGTTCCCAAAACTTGTTATGCTGCTGTAGTCTTTCTTTCAACTGTTGTTTTTGTGAGGTTTATATGTGGTCATGGGTGGGGTGAGCACAGAATAACAAAATGGTTAACATTGTAGGCAATGTCTTAATAAGCACCTAGTCTAACTTTAGCCTGTGGTGGTAGTGTTTTTCTCTTTTAAAACTTGTAGCTCTAAGGCCTTTCTTCAAGGGCAAAGGCTTACCTGCAGTGTTACTATAGGTGCTCTCATGGCTGTCCTGGCTCATGGAGCTCTGCGAGTTATACCTTCTCTGAGAGTTAGGGGAAATTACTTACCTGGAAAGGACTGAGGAAATGTAAGGAAGACTTGCCCTCATCTTGACATTCATTTCTTGGGTGCTGATGAGTGTGCCAAGAGCCCTAGTTTCTTTGGGGATGCTGTCAGGGGTTTCTTGTCTGGTTTTGTTGTTGGCCATCATTCCTGATTTGTAGAAGCAGTGAGGGCGCTATAAACCTTACCTCCAGCAGCTGAGACAATTACGTGAGCTTTTCTGCAGAATGTCAGCCAAAACAAGCTAGGGTGGTTTAAACAGCCTAAATAATCACTCCTTTTATAGGTTGATCCTGAGTAAATGGGTTAGAAAGTACTTAAGAGCAGCTCAGTGGGTAGACTTCTGGCAGAGAGCAGGGACAAGCAGCTGAGGGTGTTGAGCTCTTTCATGGCACAGCTGTATCTAGAGAGAGTTCAAAACCCAGGGCAGAGGTTCACAATCTAAAAGGCTGCTCGACAGTCAGAAATGTGGCTTCTACCCTGCAAATAACCCTGAGATTACAAATGAAGAGAATTCCAGTTCCTTGCTCTTCTAAGGAATGGATGTATTTTCTGGTTAGGCAGTAGTGATCTCCTGGTTTGGAGTGAAGGAAGATGTGGTTACATTTAGACATGGTTTATGGGGATGCATGGGAGGACTGTAGTGCTAGCTCTGTTCTGCCAGTGCTGCCAGGTGCTGTGGGATCTGCTCTGGGGTTAATATGCAATAGTGTCACGTCTTCCCCCTGTGCATCCAGAAAAGTCCATGCTATGGTTCTAACCAGCTCCCATTACTAGTTCAGATTGTTTACTCATTAGTAAAATTAATGGTAGGAGGGAGTTGGGCTGGAAAATGCGAATGTGTAAGAGAAGAGGTTGCATGGCAACACTTTATAGTCCCAAACATGGAGTCAAGAAGAAATAATGATGGAAAAATAAATGGGAGTAGGAAAAAATGAGTGGGTTGGAGGAAAAACGCTATCTTTGTATTGACTTTATTGTTTCAGTGCCATCCCAGATGTGTCTAACAAGTCTGACATTGTTTGAGATTTTCATTACTGAGAGCCTTTCATAAGGCCCTCCACTGTCATGCTCGTGTGTGTCACTGGAGTAGCCTGACACGGCTCTGCAGAGATGCAGGTTATGCGAAATACTCTGATAGGGGATGGTGGGAAGCCTGATCTTAACACCCAGTTTTAGAGAGCTTCTGGCCACCAGGAACTACTTCTTGCCTTTCTGGTTTTCTTTACCAAAATGATTTAACAGGCTTCCTGATGACTTGTCCATGTCATCCGTGATACATTAATATTCTTTTAATTCTGGAACATATGTCTTGCTGATGGCTAGCATATATAGATATGCATCTATAAAGAGCAAAATAATTTGACACATTTTAAGGAGGCATATCAAAAGAAAGCTTCATGAAATAAACCTGCAATAACCTCTCTGATCTTCAGGTAACTCCTTTGATTTGGTTAAGAAGTTTGAATGTCCCGTAGCGTTTCATTTCTTCTCTGTTACTGTTAGCTAACTTGCCATTTCCGATGTGATTTTGTTGTTAGTATTGCTTCATTGTTTTAACTGGATTAATAACTTCAGGTGGGCAAAAGCTTGTAATTGAAAAAATGTTGTTCGATCGTTGACTTGCAGAACAGACCCTCAGTTACTGGTTATAACTGAATGTAAGAATACGAGTTGCCAGGTGTAATGTTTCAATTTTTTTCTTTTCTGCGAGAAAAGAGAGGAAGAGGAAGCCTGGTGGTGCTGTTGCCAGCGTTTCCTCACTCTGCTTTATATTCGAATGAATAAAAGAAATGACTGCCATCGTAAATGATAATACTGCTGATTGCTCTTTGCATTTTGGGGTAACTGGCTGCTTTTTTCCTTTTCAATTGGACATGCTATCTTTTCAGCATTGAAAAGAAAAGCAGTGTCTCCTCCCAACTCCTTTTATTCAGTTGTTCATTCTGGCTGATAAGAGACTTCCAAATGACTGTAAAACCTTTTGCTGTAACTTGGTGCTATTTCAGCTCCGTTGTGACTGGTGCTCTTTTTGTACATCCTGTGGCTTGTATGCATTTAGTGATTCACAAAAAATAGTGGCTCTGCTTCTGAGATATATATATATACAGGGAGACTGACTAGTTTAAAAGCAAAAATGAGCTCTGGCTTTTTTAATTCCACACTGTTGAAATTGATTTTTATTTGAAGCTGTGGTCTTGCAGAATTGTGTATGAAATACTCTGTACACATGGAAAAGAGCAGGATGCCACAGATTTGTAGTGAGTGATGTGAACTTTCCCTCCAGGCAAGAAGGGGGGCGATCCAATTTTCCACTTTCAGTGGAGATACAGCTCAAAGAGCTGCAGAAGCCAGTGGTTAACTCTGCTGGAGATGCTGTACCCTGCAGTTCTTAAAAATAACATCTACACTGAATAATAGTGTGCAAATGTGTGTGACAATTTTTTTTTCTCTTCCTGAACCTTGTTCTAGATGTCAGAATTAACCTGGACTACTTGAGAATGGCGAAACATAGCCCTGGGATCCTGCCATGAACAGTAAGAAAGTTGAGATGTTTTGTGTATGCAAATAATTCTATCTTTTTAATGGCTAAACCCCAGTGAAACTGTGCCTGTTCAGTTAACGTAACTAGGCAAACACCGTGTAGTTCATTGTGGATGTGCTCCCAGCTTTTCATGCTGTTAAGAGGCAGTACAGTAAGTTAGAGGAGTGGCTCAATAGCGGAGCACTCTTTGGGAGACAGTTTTGGGGAAGTCTCTGCAGCCAGTATGATACTGGAGGTAGGAAGGCTACTATGGGTGGTACGTTATGAAATTACTGAGGTGGTAGCTGAAGAATGCTTTCCTGTAATGTGTAACTATATTGTGAGACTCCATTGTTATCTAGTGTATAATTATATTGAAGACTCCATTGTCGGGGCTATCTTGTGCACAAATTACTTTGAAATGTGATTAGACACATTAGTGGAAGAAAAAAGTGAATTGTGTAGTGGTAAAGACTGTGCTCTGGATGCAGTTTTTGGCAAGTCCCTAAAACACTGCCTGAGGGAAGCTGTCAGAGTGCAGTGTCGTGTTACTGGCATCGCTCCTGAATTGGCTGTTGTTAGAGAGGTTGGCTAAATAGGTCTTCAGTCTGCCCTTTTCTATCTGGCTGGTGTGTGGTGTTTTCCTTACGTGAAACTTGGCATTTAGTAGATATTCTGTAAATGGTCTATGCATCCAATAAAGGCACCTTTAAAGACATTCTTGAGTGTTGATCAAAATACTCAGATTTTTTTTGTTGTTGGTAACCTGAAATTTCTAGTTTGAAGGATGCATAAGTATTTATTGTATGTACGTGCTGTGTATTCTTTATATAGCCTTTTCCAGATGTTAGAGTAGACTTCCTTAAATTGATGCATTGAAAATTATTCTGACGAATTTTCTCAGTACAAATCAGATGACTTATGAGAGACTGTGTGGGTGAGTAGTATGCTTGAAAAGTGTATATTTTCAGCAGACACTATTGATGCTATTTGTCAGCTTTCGCTGGGTCAGAAATTAGAAGGCTTTTGTACTGTTAAATACAATGTTTTGGATATAGTCGGTTGGAAACTCTTGTATCTAAACTCTTCATAGCAGTTTAAATGCTTAACATGCAAATGTTCAAATGAAAAATATTTCATTTTCTTTTGTAGAACTCTGACCATATCTTGTTTAATTCTTGCATGGCAGCAGTGTTTTACGCAGGGCTTTCAAAAGCTGGTTGATATACTTGACGTGTTAATGTCTTGAAAATCTCAGCACTCCCCTTAGATGAAAATATTGTAATTGTTAAATTGTCATGGATCAAATTATGTAGCTTTAGGTCATTTATTAGAGCAGTTAAAGATGCAGGAAGCTGCTTGGTTCTTTGTAAAAAATAGTGTATGAAACGTGGAGATACTGTTAAGACTGATTGCTTTCAGCTTTTTGAGAAGTTTGTTCAGCTTAGTTGAAAAAGATAAATTTATATATTTGCAGATCATTAAACAGTTTTGAAATCCTACCAGAATGCAGCTAGAGCTTCAGTTTACTTTTTTCTGATTATGGATAGACAGAGCTAACAATTCAAGTTATGCTGCTCGAAGGTAAAACATTCATTCATTTGAAACTGTCCTATTTAGGAAGTTTCCCCTCTTTGAAAGGTAAGGCAGGGAACTTTAAGAACAAATATACGTAATATCAGGGAATATTCATGCATGAACAGCGCAAAGAGGAATTTTAAAGGTGGAAATGATTCTTGGCACAAGTTGGGACATCTAGAATGATCTTGGGTTTTTTGTTCCCTGACAATCAGTTATCTAAAAATGGTGTGTCTTTTCCTCTTGTTCATCTTTTTGAGGTGGTTATCGGAGGTAAAAGAGCTGGGCTGTTGTTATAATTGTGTTCATGGTCGTAGTGTTTGGGAGGTTCTTGATGTCCATTTCTAGGACAAGTAGCATTAGAAATCCAAATCTCATATTGGCTGTTAATGCTGTAGTACTAAAAAATGCCCACATGCTACTGAGTAATAAGCTAAATTACCAGCGTGTGAAATGCATCTTGTTCCACTCTCATGTAATTTGTTTGGCTCATGATAAGCCAGTGAGTGGTGTGTGCTATGTTGTGCTCTGGATAGCCTTATGACCTAATGTTTCCGTTCAGTGGTTGTGTCCTTTTAAGGTATGCTCAAAATAGCTGTTAGAAAACAAAGGAAAACTAATGCTTTTAAGTTAATCTGAGGCCTGGTGTTCCCTTAGCTTCCACTTTCAGCCGTTAACAGCACTCCAGAATTACTAAGATTGCTGATGGTGACTGGTGTTCTAAATCATGCTGACTAACTTGATCCACAAGCATTCTTCCCAGGCCTTTGTTTGCATATGTGGATTTTTTTTTTCCAAGGATGTGGTTTAGATGAAGCCTGCAGGTAAAGGATGTGGCTGATGAAAGTAAAGCAGGTGGGAAGGCTCAGAGTTTAGTGGAAAGTGATTCCAAGGTGGCTTGTCACATGGATACTTGAACAGTAGCTGAAGGAGATACCAGGGATTTAATTTCTCAGTGAAACAGGTGGCTCTGATACTCTGGTGTGTGATACAGGAGAGAGGTACCCAAAGGTTTTAAAGTAGAAAATGGGAAAGTGGGCTTTAATGTTCTGAGCTGTTTTGCTTTTATTGTTAGGTAAGGCATTTGTCCAAAAGCTGTCCAGCAGTCACTTCTGAAGACCGGAAGATTTCAGTCTCCTGAAGTGTACATTATTTTACTAGGAAACTTCACAGGATTTCACCTCCTGTTCATTAACTCTTTTCTTTAACCCTTCCAGAGCAGTATTTAGTTGATGCCTCTAACAGAAGCAATCCATGTCACCTGAGAGTCATAATTCTTTACTTTCAGGGCTTTTGAGAGATAATGATTAAAAACCTTCCTCCAATGTGGCAGAAGCCCATATGGTCTACAGCAGAGGAGTGGTGTGGAAGATGCTTGCTTTGTAGTCTGCACGTGGACAAACAGAAGTATGGGCATCATCATTGGTAGGGACCTGCTTTGGATTGTGTGCGTGTAGGGAGAGCAGCAGGAGGACAACAGAATGTTACGCAGCTGCCACTGTTGGACTGTCTGGGTGCTGTGCGCAGCAATGAGTGATGCTTGGAGCTGCAGCTGTGGATGAAGAAATGGTGCAGATGTTTGGGCCAAGGACAGAAGAGACAGAACAGTGCTGCTGTTCAAGCAACAAAGCTGATGTTACCAGAAGAGTTACTAACCTGTCAGGTCTGCATGGCACTGACAGGGAGCTGGCTTGTCTTACTTGTGCTTTGTGTTTTGGGACACTGGTCCCTGCTGCCTCCTTGTCTCCTCCCTGTGTTGGCACCTTAAATCACTATTGTTGTGGTGTGTTACCTGCAGCGTCCTTCTTGACTGCTCTCCATTGGTCCCAGGCTGGGATCACTGTGAGTGGAGCTGGTCTTGCTAGGGCTCAACCTGCTGGGAGAAAAGTCCATTCGTTCCCTGGGGCTTTATTGCGCTATGCTGTAGTTGCTGAAGCTCCCAATTTTGAGAGCATAGTATAGGGGTGTCCAATACAGCATAGCATTTTGCTGCTGGCTATGGTGGCATTTTAAACTGTAGGTGCTTTACTTGGACATGATTTATAAGCAGAGTATTAATGGTTCCGTCTTCTTCTGAGAACTGTTTTCTCTTGCCGTATGATTGAAATACTATACTGAGAAGCTTGTATTTTATGCATAAAATATTACTGAAGACTTCTAAGCATCTGTGAACATGCTGAAGTTTGCTTTATTTTGTTCTTAAAATAGGTTGAATAACATTTTTATTGAACGTATTTTTAAAGTACATTAACGAAGAGCGTTATGTAATTGCAGTTAACGAGCATGGTAGGGTTGCTTTTGGTGGGTAAAACAACTTCTCTTAATACAATTCCTAAATTTCCATTTCCATTAGGGTAAGATCTGTTCGGCTACCTAGAGTTGTATTTCAACAATTTATTGGTTTCCTTTATGACACTGAGTTGTTCAAAATGCAGTGACTTGGTTGACTGAAGAAAATTGGTAGCTTCAGTCGTATCTTCTATAGTCTAAGATAAAGGGTTTCTGTTGTGCAAGGACTTGATTTTTTTTTTATTGAAAAAGTTTATATACTTACTCTAGTTTTTAGGTGAAAAATAGCAATGATTCAATTTGTTAATTACTGATTATCAGGTGATATTTGATATATGTTAATGCTGCTCTCAGGTAATGCAACTCTGTTATAAAACCTGGGAGGCTATGCTAATGTCCAGAAATGTGTACAAAATTCACACTGAAAACTGCTTACATAAGGCTATTCTGCATCCTGTTTTTAAGATAAAAACGCCCTTTTAGGCATATACTTCTCTGTATTTAGGGAGAGATTCTCTTATTGTTATTTCTTATTTAGAGATTAAAGCAGTTTTTAGGAATACAGTTCACTTTCAGATTTAACCTGCTGCTGCTAAATGGGGCAATGCTACTTTCTTCTGCTCTTTGCATGGTTGCTCAGGGGGTGTCAGGGACACGTGCCTGCCGCCAGGTGAGTGGGATGTCCTTGCTCTGATGGGAGGCAGCATTACCTGTGCTGGGCACTGCTTGGCCTCCCACAGCCATTTTCTGTTGAGTTGTGCAGCACCTTGGTTTGTTAGGTTCTGCACAAGGTAGGCAAGTGGTACTTAGGTCAAACTAATGTGGAACTGTGTCCTTTGTTAGTATTCCAAGGTTAGATTTTAGCCTCTTGTTCCCTGTGGATTTAGTCAACAGTCTGCTTTTCATCAGTTCTGTTTTGTTAGGGTTTTGATTTTCATTGGCTACTGCACTAGAGAAAGGACTGTGTTAACGTTGTGGGTTTGGCTCAATAGATCAACAGTATCTTCTGGCTTTGTGATTTCTGAGCATCCTTTGAAAACAACCTGCCTTCTGTAGAAATGATGTGTTTGCTGAGGTCTGTCCTCTGGCCTGACAAGTGTATTTTTTACGTTCACTGTGTGCTTATGTTTGCCACTGAGAATGTGTGGACTTGTTCGTTCAATGGCTTCCTAGATTGTGCCCCATGCACTTCATTGTGTACTCTTGGGATATGTCTTGGGTCACTAATTTGCAGTTGTTTCTGAAGAGTTGACTGTAACTGACACAAATAACCTACATAAGCCATCTGCACCATCTATCAATTCTGAAATATCTACAGCTTTCTGGTTGAAGACAAAATATAGACTTAAAAATAAAACAGATAATTTCACAGGGTGTCTGCTATGCAAGTTGTGTGCACTGACATATGACCAATGTGTATAATTTTTTTTATTTTATGGTGTTGGAATTAGAAGTAGTTTGACTTTGCTGTGAAATGCTAATCAATTTGGCATGGGTCTTAACCACATCCCTTTTAAATTGTTTTCCTAAATTCACGCTGAAGGTTGTTAAAACAGATATAATGGGTTATATAGGAAATGAATCATCATTCATAAATATATGTACGTACTTTTGCATATCTGAGAGAATTATGGCGAAATATAACAGAAGCAACAAAGGCAAATGCCACAAACAGGAAAGATCTGAGGAACTTGCACAGCAGTGAGAGATTGAGCCCCCAGCTCCTGGCAGGGGGAGGCAAGTTAATGCTGGTGATCAGATTTGTTCTTTCTGTGAATAGTGAGTAGCTGTAAAGTTATAAGCGGAGGTGTGAGTTTCTCGTACTTGTGTGTTGGGCTTGTAGAATCCCTATTGAGGATGGAAAAGTTGATAGCAGCTCTATTGTAAAAGTTGAAAGTTAAGTAAAACTGAATTTCTGTGGTAATGAGATGTGCTAAGTATTCCTCAGGCACTTGCTGAATTTTGTACTTTATTGGAAGAAAATCTGTCAGTTGCGAGTTTTAGAACGTGAGAGTGTATCCTCTTGCCCATCGCGCACTTTTCATTTTTATAATCTTTAGTTTTCTCCTATGTACAGGAAAAAAAAAATACATGTAGCATTTCTCATGATTTTCTATTGCAAGCCAGCCATGCAGCTCCAGAGTGGTAGTTTCCTTTGTTCCATCAGCAATGATTTAAAAAAAAAAGAAAAGTCCCAAATTAAAAAAAAACTTCAGCTTTCACCTTGCTCAGTTTTCTTTCAGAAACAAAGTAATGTGAATGGATAACAAACTGTTCTGTTAAAGCCTCATCCCAGAGAAACCTCCAAGTGAGGGGAGGAGATAACACAGATAGAACGGATTTCAGTTTTGAAGTCACTCTAATAACTTTGCCTAGTTTCAACTTAAAATCTATTAGAAGTAGTACTGACTGTATGTAAATGTCTTGGCTAGTCTAATGTGTTAAACGGGCTCTGGAAGAAGATGAAACTGATCTTTTCAGGAATTCAAGTCCAGTTTTGTGGGGTACAGCATAAATTTATTGTGCACTACTAACACTTATTTCTCCAAAAACTTTAATAAACTTGCATTTAAGTTGTCTTTGAGTGACTTTTTCAGGGAGATTATGTAAAATGGAAGGATTAAAAAAAATTACTTTTATAGTTAATAGTTCAAAGGTCAGGTTTTCTTCCCAATCTTCAAGCAAGCTGAAGGGAGCAGTGTAGTTAAGTACTGTTAAGCAACGCTGTTAAAGACCATGTCAAAGGAACATGGTTTTGACCTCTCCCAGCGTGGATGGAATGAAGAAGCTTAAGGACATACACCAACCCATCTGTAGTGTATGCATGCCTGAGAGGAGGCCAACTTCATTTATTTATTAGAATTAATTTAATCTCAATCTTAGAGTTCTGTGAAGTTGAGGGCCACCTCTCTACTCCCTCTGATCCCTTCATACTGTTGTGTAGTGTATTTGCCTCACCAGAAAAGCCTGAGCAATGCCCACAGGATGCTAAAACAAGGAGTGAGACTTGAGTATCCATCCTAACTACATTAACCACAAGTACATCATTTAGGACTTTGCAAATAGCTATTTCTGAGTATGATGGTAGGAAAGCAGTTCAGATGTGTGTGGGACTTTTTGAACATGTTAGTTTTATGGATGGAGGAGAGATTAAGCATATCCTATTTACTTGACAGACTTTTTTAATAAGAAGAAAACCTGAACTTTATTTGAAAGAAGAGGATGTCCCAAGATGCAGCAACAATAGGAGTTAAACACCTTATTCTACCAGCTGCTTTAGCATCAGTGGGAAGGAGTGGGCACATTCAAAGCTGTTAAGCAATTCTGTTTGATGCTGTCTCCGTTATGGCATTAAAGCAAAGCACATGCTGAATTTATAATTCATGCTTACAAATACTGTCTGCAATTTCCTTCCACTGAATGTCTAAATCAGCTTTAACAAAATAAAATTTTGACAGGCTCCTAAATTAGCTTGTGACCTACTCTCTGAAGTCAGAATTTTATTTGTAATGGTACAGAGCAATTGAAGAGGAGCAGATGATTTACACAAGTTTCTGTTTTATGTCATATATAAATTGACCTGTTATTTCAGGTGTGTTTTGTGACCATATCTAAAAACTGTTTTACTTTTGTATGTTAAAAGCATTAATTAAGAAAAGGAATTACTGCTTTTGGCTGTGAATTAATATTAAATTATTTTCAAGAAATATCTAATTCATACAGCCACTAATTTTTTCTCATTCACTTATATTTATCAATGTAAAATACATAAAAGACCAAAATTCAGAAGTGTGGCTTTTATCCAGGGATGTTGTGTAGTTAATATTTTGCAATGCTTGCTGCTAAATGATGTCAGCAAATTAGAAATCTTATAACTCTTCCAGCATCCCTTCAAATGGAAGTACGAGTTCACAAACTTGAATGTAGTCTGTAGTCTTTCATTTTGGTTAATGGCTGTAAGATATCATACCCTTGAGACATAGAAAAAGTAGAACAAGGAGTTTTCTATCAACTATATTAGAGCTTAAAAAAGGCACTCATTAGAATTTTGGCCTCTTCTGTACAAATTAATGTGATTACATCTTGCACATAAATAATTTGAGCTGTTTCTATCCCTCTTAAAAGGTGGCTTTAATGAGTCACAGCTTCCTTTTCAGTAAATTGTTCATGGGATAGGCAGACTCAGGAACAACTGGGTTAAACCAAGAGATTATTTGAACAATCTGGGGCATGTGCTCTCTCTGTACACTTGATTAGTTTTCATAATTCATCCTTGTTTCTGCAGCAAAGAGCAGTGTAATACATGCAAAGAAGCAGTTTTCTTTCAAGCTCCTTTGTCTCTGTAATTTTACTGGTGGAACTTAGTGAAATGGCAAAAAAAGTCATATTGTGAGTGAATATTTAGAATGATTCTTTGTTTTGTGAAAATTCATGGGATCTGAGAGGCAGTTACTATTTTGTGATTTATGTCTGCGACTCTGCTTTAATTCTTTTCTGTTTGACTACAGGTGAATGAAGAACAGAGGAGATATTTCCGCTTATTGGAGATGATGTGGAGAGACACTTTGTGAGTAACTTCCGGGTGTTTTCTAGAAATCCCAAAATGCTAATGTGGGATTTTTTTTTTTTTTTCCTAACATAGAATAACTGTGCCATTTGCCTGACAGTTTCATTTGGTTCAGGAAAGCTGTGACTGTAGAGCCCTTCATGGAAACCGTGGACAAAGCTGATCATTGAAATAAAGAGCTGGAAGACAGAGCTATAGAACGTGTATGGTTTCATAAATGATGAACCCTGATGCCTAACTTTCCTATGGTGATCAATCTACCAAAGGTTTTTACTGTTGATTGCTGGATGTGTTCTAGATCTCAGTAAAAATGCCAGACGTTGGGCAAATGGGTAACCTTTAGTAGGGCTAACTGGGTACTTAGAGAAGCTCTTCTGGCAAGCTTACAGGTGCTACCTATTCTACATGATAGCTTATTAACACTTTATTGTTCTTGTCTAATTTTGATTGGAATATTTGCCGTAAATAAGATGGGAATAGTAGCAGTCAATAGAAGCTTTCCTGAAAGTTCTCAGTTCCTGTCTGTTGGAAAACAACAATATTCTGGGAGCATGAAGCTAAACTACGCTCACAAAATATTACAGGCAAGGCAGAACCTCTATGACAGAATATAACTGTACCAAAATAAGTACTTAAATTACTTTTGAGGAAACAAGGTCAGTTTTTATGATTACAATTAGGTGATGCAATGTCTTATTTGTCAGATGGACTCCATAAATATGCTGTGTTTCTAGCACTGTGGTCTCATCAGCCAGCTCTTTCCTTTAGGGCAGTAAGTCCTAGTGTTTCCTTTACTTTTGCCAAATTTATAGTAACAGTTGAGAATTAAAGCAGCATGTTACTTTAGGATTTTCCATTATAGTCTTCGTGCTTATTTTTTTTTTTGGTTAGTTTTATGTATAATACAAGTTTTAAATATAATACAAGTAATGTGATCTTGAGTGCTTTCTTTTAAACCATAAGCTTTGATACTCTGGAGCTACTGCTTTGTTCTAATGATAGTTACCAAGGAGAATGGTGCCTCTGTGGACAACTTCAGTGCTTTTCTTGGCACTGAGGAGCTCAAGTTAGAAGAACCGCTGTTACCTCAGGCACCTCAATTTTTCAAAATTTTTTTCATTTGTAGTATTAGTGCTACATGATGAAAATTTTGTTCTTTTTTAAATTGAAAAATATCCTTTTATTATAATAGACTAGTAATTGCTTAACTTCCAATGTATGAAACAGTTTGTGTTCTTACATGGGATTTGCCTTTTCTATTACCTAGATTGAAAGAAAAGGTTTTAAAATGGTTTTTGGACTTCCCTCATCCTGGAGCCCTTTGCATCTCTTCATACATACGGTTTTGTGATTTGTAGTTTAGTAACTAAAAAAATTGTCATTAATGCTTGATTTCCTCATTCTGGGATGAGGTTTGGCATCCGCAAATAGCGGCTGGTAGTCTTTCTTGCTTTCAATCAGGAGAAAATCTGCTTCAGGAAAATATTGGCTTGTAGTCATCTTTCCCTTGGCTGCTTCTTGGCTCTGCTTGCCAGTTCAGGAAGGCTGCAGGAGAATTTCTTTATAACAGTGTCCTAGCCAGGTGCTGGATTCTTTAGGAAGCAGCAGGAGGAATCCTTGTGCTGATCTAACTGACTTACCCAGGAGATAGTGTTGAGTTGATTTATTCTGTGACCTTGAAGTCATTCTCTTTGTGGACAATGTCCATGGAGACTTTGCCATAGTTGGCTGAGTAGCAGTGATAATATGGAATATTATTTAATAATAATACTATAACTTAAGAGTAATAATTAATATTTTCAATGAAACTATTACGTTCTGTGATACCTTTTGTGAGTAACCAGAGTAGTGGATTATTTGATTCCTTGGTCGTGGTACACGTTGTTCTCATTGCTTTCAGATTCTGGTCAGGCCTCAGGCAGAGCCCCTGGATTAGGTCTCATGGGCAGAACTTCCTTCTGCAGCTCCTCAAACTGCTCTTGTCTGCCCCTGAGACAGTCATCTTTTGGCAGTCCTACTTCTGACCCAGAAAGTTAGGTAGGACTTGCTCAGAGGTCGGCTACTTCCTTCATGGATGACACTGTTCCTAAAAGTGTCCCTATTTAAATTCTCCAAACTCAGCAACAGAGATTTCTGCTGTTACTAATGAGGTGAGTGGATACAGCCAAAGGCTTGGTTTGGTTTAGATTCTTGTGTTTCAACTTTCTGGGCTTCTTCCTTAGGACAAAGGATCTTTTTCATAACTAAAAATCTTTACCGTTAAACCAAAAAGTTCCTTAAACTCTTGCTGTGGCTTTCTAAAAGGTATAAGGGTGAATGAAGGAAGCGGAAGTTGTGTGGCTATCTGCTCTGTACAGGCTTCTATAAGTTTAATGTGCTTTAGACAGGTCCAGTGTGTTAGACGAGTACAGTTGTATTTACTTGCCAGCTGGGTATCACTCTACAGAGCATGGAAAAACTTGCAGTTGAGAAATAACTTTAGTATTTTTTTAATAAGATATCTTCATTACTCTCAGCTTAATAAATTTGGAACTTGATTGATCTCTTTTTTTCAACAAGAAATATAGTTTAGGTAAAAATGTTCCAATCGTCAGTCTATGTACCTTAAAACATTTTTGTAGTGATGCCACAGTTATTGATAATACATACATTTTTCTTTGAGTGTATTTACAAATGTTGACTGTATTTTTAGTGTGGTAACTTTCAGAAAAGGCTCTGTGAAAAATAAACAACAGTTATCTTGTGGGGCTGGCATTTTATTTGTACAGATGGTTGCTGTTAAGGACCTTTTTAGTTGCATAGCAGTCAGCATTTTACAGTCTTCAGCATATGGCTGGTTCAGGTTGTGCTCCGGTACTTAAGAGAGGACGTAAGGCTTACAACCAGTAACACCCACTGTGAATAGTGTTTCTGGATTTGCCTACATTAAGATTCCTCTGTGTCAGCATAAGTAGTTGCAATAACAGGTAATAACTATCTGGCTCGTTTCATTAGTTCTTACGGGATTACTGCAAGAGTGGATATGGGTAAGATATAATGGGATAGTTTGTGAACTGAATAGAGTTTAGTCCTTGTTGCAGGGTGGAGGTGCAGGAACCGATTTCACTTCCCAGTTCTACACGATCATAACCTTGGCTTTAACATCTGTGCTGTAATATCTCTTTCTGTGAGTGGTATTTATATGGTTATATAAAGCTAGTGGGATGTATAATGGAAATTGCTATTTACCTGTCACTGTGTAGTTTTTTTTTTTTTATCATGGTTATTACTGTGCATTTATGAATGTGCAAATATTTCTGGTTAAAAGGGGAACAATGTTTCACCTTTTGAATGCTCAAGCAGCAAGCTTTAAAGGGCTTAAAATATGTACTACAACTTAGTCCATTAAGTTAAAAAGGGGCTTTGCTGATAGAGAATGTACTGAAGAATTTTTTTCATTTAGTAGCATTGACTCATGTTCATAAACTTCAAACATATGAATTCATAAGTTTACTGGATGATATTTAACTTAAAATAGTAGAAGTAAAGTACTTCAACCAAACCACAGATACGCACATCCGTTCCCTATGCTGATTTTTCTCCTGACAGGCTGAATGAGGGTGCCTTGTTCTACTTGACATCTGCCCATGTCTGAGTAAGTCTAATTTGTACAATAGTAATAGGTACTTGAGCTGTGCCCTCGGTAATCAGTAGATTAGGGGTGTATGTGACAAGTTGGACACCGAAGGGACGTGCTGTATCTAAGCTATTCAGTTTCCTTGTGAATGGACTAATATGTTCCCTTGGCCTTCTCTGATCTTAGTAACCATATAAAGCTTTATGCTCTTAAAATAACTGACAGTCAGCAGCTGGTTTCTTAGCAGGATTTTTTTCACTGCTGGAAAGTGGGATCCAAATGTCATTAGTCCTGTTGTCTTTCTGGAGATAATACAGGCTTTTCTTTTACTTGTATTTACTGGATTGCGTGTTTTTTTTTATTTTAAATGCAATGCTTATCTAATCAAACTTTTATCAGTGGAATTTATTTCACCAATGTGGATTTAAGTGTAGGTGGTGGTGAATGAGCTCTAATTTGCTGAAGTTGTAGCCATAGGTGGCTTATATTGGAGAAGGGCTTTTTGAGGCGAGATATGGTAAATCTGTAACGACTCAAACATTTCAAGAACATTTCTGTATCAAATTTATTAGATATTTTTGGGCCAACTAATAAGCTTCATAATATTTTGATTCATCTTGCTGTAAATGAGAGTTCACATTTCGTTCATTGTGGAAATCCAGGCATGAAACAGTTGATCAGCTGACTTGTATTCAAAAGCATATTTTATTTAAAACAACGTTTCGGTAAGTACACGTCAGTATTGCAAAAATTCTTTCTGCTACTTGACTTCAGTGCAGTGGGTTGAGAGTGTCCTTCACAGTGTCCTGACCCGGTGTCACACAGAGCTTCTTGTGGAAATGGGTGAGTTTTAGGCCCCTGCCTCATTTGTGGAAGTGTTCAGGTTAAAGCTACCTTTCCTGGCAGTAAATAAGGTGTTGAAGAATGGAAGGGAAGGAGGCAAGGGAGAGTTCTTCTGCCACTTGTTAGGTACATGGGATTCACCAGCCTGGTTCTTCACAGCTTATGATCCAAAACCTGAGATACAGCCTGAGATGGTGGATGTGGCACGAGGTGCCCCTTCCACTACAGTCTAGAGAGAGATCTGTGGGGTCTACTGGATGCGAAGTATTGGCGACGAAGAGCTGTCTCTGCTCTTGATGAGGCTGTTGGCCACAAAACCATAGCAGGCAGGCTGAGGTGTTAGTTCAGACACAAGGCAGAGGTCGGAGCCAGTGTCATCTTCAAGGTCATTAGTGTGGAAAGAGAGGCTCACTTGAAATAGGTGAACTTTAGAAATTATGTACGAAGAGAGAAGGTACCTGTGATGATTTGTGGCAGACACAAACCAGTGCATTAGAGTTTTGAGTAAAGGCGTGTGCTGCGGCTATGTATTGTCCTACGTGTCACTTAACAAATGTATTAGCGGACAGGTCTGATTTTACACTTTAGTTACATAAATCTTTATATAAAATGCCACTCCGTGTTTGCTTTGAGATTTAACAATGACTCTGGTATTGTCAGACTTGTCACTCTTAGAGTTCAAATCAGGAAGCCCCTAACTGCCAAAACATGGATTGACTTGAGAGCCAAGACGTGTTAGGGCACAAATGCCGGTGTACTTAGGCGGTGAAATAATCCCGTTTTAGCTCAGGAGCACAGAAGCATGATTGTTTCTGCAAATGTTATACAGAGTTTGAAATTGCTGAATGGTTTTGAGATTATAAGTTTGATTGCATTGAAACTGTGTAAAGGTTTTTCTTTCCCCATGTAACAGCTATAGAGGTTTATTTTGCTGTTCATCCAATGTCTTAAAGGTTGTGGTAGTGATGCAGTGAAACAGTTTGTATTTGGATTTGGTACAGGCGTCTTTCTGGACCCTTTTGGGACACGTTTTAGGATGATGAGGGCAAGGCAGTAGATCTTTTGGAACTTTACACTATGCACATTGGTAATGTTTCCATTGCCAGCTTGCATCCTGCATGTGAGAGTGTATTTTTTCACAAGCCAGATGTTCACATTGCTTTAATAGTGCTCTGTGCACTGTACAAGCTAGTTTTGCAGTAAAATGGTTTACATGAAACAAGAATTACTTGCACTGATTTTAAATATGGTTTTGTATTATGGAGTTCAGTGTAGTGGATCCTGTTCTATTAAGCAGTCTCACTTCCTTTTTTAGTGTATGTGGCTTACCTGAAATTACACTGCTTGTAAATGGCATTTCAGGAAGTCTGAACTGATCTAGCATATGCCTACTGCTGAATGTTAATGAACTCCTGTGTGCTTTATGATGTGTGTTTTTTAATAACAAAGCTTCCTTAAATTTTACACTTTGGACAGTTTCACACAACTTTTGTTTTTAATGATGAATGGTTGCTTTTGCTTCAAGAAGCCAAACTATTCAGCTGTGGAAACAATGTTATGGTTTGTTTTTAAATGTAGTAAGGAACACTGTTCTCTTTTCAATTAAAGAGAAAAATCCATGGGGAATTTTTTTTTTTTTAACGTTTGTCTGATGCCCTCTTTAACACTCATTCCTAAGCAACTCTGGCTCAAGAGATGTTGCATCTGGATCAGAAGAGTCTCTGGTGGAAAGACCTGAGTCTCTGTTATCAGGCTAAAAGAGTGCTTGACACTCAGCTTGCACCTCTTACCATGTTTAGTTTTGGTGGCTTTTGAGCAGAGATAATTAACTTTTTGAATGGGGTTTGCAAGAGGCAAAGTGCTACCTTAACAATTGCTACTTGCACTAGTAATGCTTATCTGTGCTATGTCAACCTTGAGCTCCTGCTTCTTGCTGCAAAGGCTCATGGATAGTCTGCTTTACTTGAGGCAGGCTTGTGTTTTAAATTAAAAATAAAATTAAAAATTGAAGAAATTTACGAACTTTTCTTATGAAGCAGATTTCTCATTTTTTACTTCATCCATATGAATGACCGATTCCGTGACAAGTTTAGATCTGTTATTCTTTTGAATTTAAAGATGCAATGCTTTTACTTAATTTTATGTGTACGTGAAAAGTAGAGCTCAATATCTAGTTTGCAGAAACTCTCCTTAGATAACGTTATTTGAATATTCACCTGACAAGCAATGCTGACATACAAAGGTCAAACAACATCTTTCATGCAAAGTGCTTTTAACTTGGAGTGCAAAATGAGGGAGCAGGTGCAGATGGGAATATATGGAAAATCAAACTGAGCGACTAAGAAAGAGTCGCAATGTAGCGGCACTCAAGTGCCGTGTGTCATTGCTCACTTAGTGGTTGTTATGAAGGAGAAATTGCTGCTTTTTTGTAAGGCATCTTTGTGCATAAGGGATCACATGAAAGAAAACACAGAGGTGCTTGTTGGACAGTTTCCCGAAGGTTGGCCTAATTAAGGGGAACAAATGATGCAAAAAGAGCATAGCAGAGCCCTGAAGGGCCTTAGAAAGCAGCTTTTCATTCTTGATGTGGTGAGAGAAGTAGGAGTATTGGATGGATGTGCTATAGTAAATTAACGTGGCTGAAGGCATAAGGCAGGAAGACATTGCAGAAGTTTCAAAGGTGTAAGAAATGTGGAGCTTGACTGACACCAGGATAATTTAATTTTGTGAAAGATGGCTTTTACCTGAGTAGATAACGAGGGAGAAAAGGTTGCATCTTGAAGGTGCTGGAGAAACAGGTGTTCTGTAAAAAAACTTATATTTGACAGTAACTCTTTATACAGGCAGCATATGATTGTGAAAGATGGCTTTTTTTGCAGTTTATCCTAATTGATTTGATGACATAAATTGATAAAAGTCATTTATCAATGTAACTACGTTTATTAAAGGCTCTTGCTAGCCTGAATATATAAGTTCTTTAGAGAAACAGCACTCTTTGTGTTTCCTGTTTCTTTGCTCTCTTGCCGAGGGAAAAGATCCTACAAACAAACCACTCTTTATTCCCCCCAGCAAACAAATTACCAGTCAGGCAGAACTGCACATCCCTAATGATGCAGTAGTGCAGGCAAGATGAAAAGCATAAATGTAGTCCAAAGACTTGGAATCAGTGTGTGGGTAGAAAAGAAGGAATGAAAATATTCTTTTGATATAAATATTATCACATTTGTCCAAGGCTTTATAATATTAAAATATCCGAAGACCTAGTTCAACTTTTGAATTTGGTTTTCATTCTTGATGCTTTGTTGGCAAATAACGACTAGTAAAGTTTAGTGATTTTTATTGTTTTAATACAGAATGTTATCGTTGTCTGGAATGCTTTGTGGTGACAAAAGTGACTTAATGTTGATTTTCATTGGAAAGGAATCCAGTTTGTAACACATTATCAAGAAAGATTTTTAATGAAGAAAAAAGGAAAAAAATAAGTGCGTTCTTGTGAAGGGAGTGCTGCCGTCTTCTCAACAGCTACATTTTGGGTATTGGAAGCCTGTGATTCAACCTGTTCTTCTCTAAGTTGAACACAGTTGAGTCTGCTATCATTTCTGTTTCAACGTTTCACAGTTGAGGAGCAGCGCAGCTTTGGTGCACCGAAGTTTTGGTCCTTGCATTGGAATTGAATGCTATGATTTTATTTCCTCTAGGTGCTCTCCATAAAGCACACATGAATACAAGACAAGTTAATTAGAAATTAGCATCCTAGGTTAGATCCTGTCTTTGCAATCTGAAAGATGACTGATTGAAGTTTATGGTAGTCAAGGGAGCAGTAGAAATACAGGGAACACATCTGAGCCGTAGAGCTGAGCTCTTCCATGCAGGAAGAGTTTGTGTGCAGTAGGTTTGGGGAAGATCAGGATAAAGGCTTTTCATTGAGATTGGTTCTTTCCAGATTGTCACAATGTTCTTTGTTTTTTTTAACATCAGACTTTTCAGTTGATAGAATTTATTCCTGAGTTAGTTTTCTTCTGCTGTTGGTAGCCTTGGCGTATTTCTGTAAAAACCTCAGAAGGTAGTATGGAGATGGACAGCAGGCAGTTACTGTTGTGCCTGAACAGATGTTAGAACGTGGCTCACCATGCTTTGTGGCTTTCTGTGACTCATTTTTATTGCTTCACTATTTGCTGCATCTTCACATGTTCTTCCATATTAAGCACACTTCAGTGTGGCTACTCTAATCTAAAATTACGTTATTATGTTTTGTCTTCTTTGGTCAACAGGGGAGTTACTAACCTGAGCAGCATGGATCATTCTGTACTCAGAGGAGAGGTGTCAGCAGTGCTTTATCAGAGGTATGTTGCAAGTGCCTGAAGTTCCACAGAGATGTCAGTGGGGTTTTTCCAGGAAGGCAACCTGGAAGCCTTTTTTCCCCCCCATCATGAAAATTGAGGAATTCTGGAAGCACTAATTAGCAAATGACTTTAAGAAGTGAAAGGACCTAGCTAGTGAGTTGTAACCTAATTTGTTCCTCAAGTAATGGACTACGTGGTTTTTCAAACAAAGCAGAAAAAAGCTCAGCTTTAGTCTTAATGGTGCTCTAATCCAAGATCTCTGTGGGTTTTTCAGATTTAGTTGATCCAGCTGCCCTTCCATCTGCTTTTAGGTATCCAAAGACCTATTTTAGAACAAGGAGACAATAACAGTTACGTATCAAATCTTTCAGTGTGCTAGAAACGTTCCTGATACGGCTGGAAAGGGATTTCTGTTTCAAAATATACTGAAATCAGCCTTTCTGTCTTTCTTGATTACACTATGCCTGTTATTTGATCTTTTTGTGCTTATTCTGATTTTAGAAAGAAAACCCACAGATTTAGGGCAAGAGTAGAGATGAGCAGCTTGTCACAGAAGAAATTTCAGCAACCTTATTTCAGTGTCTTTCTTTCTTGAAATAAAGTCCTTAATAAAGGAACAATTATGTTTTAATGAACTGAACTTGATTTCAGGAAGCTATAAAATTATTTACGGTTTTATTTTGTGCTGTACTTTGCACACCTGTAATAGTAGTTTTGTCTCAGCCAATTAATTTGTTGGAGTGACTGGTTGAATTCTTTCAAAGAAACTAGAAAAATCAGTATGTGTCTAGTGCAGTATCTTTCTGTAGAAAATCTTTTAAGATGTATGCTATATCTTTGTTAGTTTTCATGCTTTTTGTAGTTGAATTAGGAACTTCATGCTTAAATGAAAAAGAAAACATAAGCTTAGTTGCCTTAAGTTTATAATGAAATAGCTGCTTGTACAGAAGTTTCTGCCATTCCTTTGTAAAGGAGCTTCATTGTACCAGAATGTTAGTTTTGTGGTGTGGTGGTTTTTTTTTTTTTTTCCTGAGGATGTGACAGGGATTTATGGAGTGCTTTTCTGCACTGTTATATGAAATACAGCAGCATGAATAAGAGTGTTTCAGTAGGGGAACAGTGTTGGTAGGATTTGTTTTCCCTTGTAGGTGGTTGAAAATATTGCTGCTTCAAATGGCATTGTTCATTACTAGCAATTTTCTGTTCATGACATTGAGACTTCCACATTCTTAATTTTAACAACATTTAAACCTTCCATTTAACTAGATTAATACATTTAAAGAACTGTTTTTAACAGTCTTTTTAAGAATAAATGCTCTGATTATTTCTATTCCAAAGGTTGTATTGACATTAAGCAACCTTATTTTTTAGCAAGTTTAGGCTAGAGAAATCTAATGGAGCTGTTTCTGTAGTTTCATTGACTGATCTTGTGTACTTTGATCTCAGTTTAAACAGATAATTCATGGGACAACAGTTTAAATTATTGAAGTTATGCTTTGGCAGTAGCTAAATCATTCTTGAAGAATGATCCAACTCATCAGTATGCTGCTCTGCTTCTGGGGGGATTTTTCACTAGTTGTTTGATCTTGAATTAGAAACAACAGATTTTCTGCCTTTTTCAAAACAGACACATAAATGCCTTTTGTCTGCTGGATGCGTTTATGGTAAGTTGAGCGTATTCAGTCTCAAGTTTCACTTTTCAGCCTTCTGTATGAGTGAAGTTCTTGGATATGCTCAGTGATTACATACAGCCTTTTAGCTGTGCTTTGGTCAGTCACAATTCTGCTTAGCATGAAGAATGCCTGTTCAATGAATAATGCAGTCAAACTTGAAGAATAAAATTTGAAAAGCTTTCCTTAGAGCAGAGTTATGTATGTGTTCTCTGCTTCTAAAAAAGCTTCCAGTCTCTAGTAATTCCAAACAATACCTCTCTACTCCATCCTTTTTCCCTCTGGTTATTCTGTTGTGCTTGATTTTATTTAGCAGTAATGCTTCTCTATGTACCCAGCAGTGATGTTACAGGTATTTTCTCTCCTTCTTGTAGGTTAATGAATTTGTCCATCATTCTTAGGCATGTGCATTTGACTTATTTTAGAAGTATGTCTTCATTTGAAATGTGAATGTTGGCATTTTCATATGAAGCCTTTTGAATATATTCATGTAAGAGCTAAAGTTAGAAAATATAGAACTGGAAAAAATCCAGTGGACTTTAAGGAGATAAGTTTCGTATTTATTGGACACTGTTGGTCACATTTGGTCTCAATATGGTGTGTATGACGGTGTTTCTGCTTGTTTAGAAAATGATTCGTCCTGGCTGATGGGGGAGGTACCAATTGACTGGTGGTTAACAAATGTGACACTCATCTACAAGAAGGGTCGGAAGGAGGACCCAGGGAACTACAGGCCTGTCAGTCTGACCATGGTAACAGGGAAAGTCATGGAGAAGATCACCTTGAATGCCATCACAGGACATGTACAAGACAGCCAGGTGATCACGCCCAGTCAGCATGGGCTTACAAAAGGCAGTTCCTGTTTGACCAACTTGATCTCCTATGACAAGGTGACCCGCTTAGTGGATGAAGGAAGAGCAGTGGATGTTGTCTACTTGGTCTTTAGTAAGGGCTTTGACCCTGATTCCCACAGCATTCTACTGGAGCAACTGGCTGCCTATGGCTTGGATGAGTGTACTTTCTACTGGATAAAAAACTGGCTGGATGGTTGGGCCCAGAGAGTGGTGGTGAAGGGAGTCATATCCAGTTGGTGGCTGCTCACCAGTGGTGTTCCTCGGGGCTCAGTATTGGGGCCTGTTCTCTTTGACATCTTTATCAATGATCTGGATGAGGGGATTGAGTGCACCCTCAGTAAGTTTGCAGATGACACCAAGTTGGGTGGATGTGTCGATCTGCTTGAATGTCAGGAGGCTCTACAGAGGGATCTGGACAGGCTGGATCGATGGGCCCAGGCCAGTAGTATGAAGTTCAGCAAGGCCAAGTGCCGGGTCATGCACTTGGGCTACAACAACCCCGTGCAATACTACAGGCTTGGGGAGGAGTGGCTGGAAAGCTGCACAGCAGAAGAGGACCTGGGGGTGTTAGTTAACAGCCGGCTGAATATGAGCCAGCAGTGTGCCCAGGTGGCCAAGAAGGCCAACAGCATCCTGGCTCATATCAGCAATAGTGTGACCAGCAGGAGCAAGGAAGTGATTGTCCCGCTGTACTCAACACTGGTGAGGCCACACCTTGAATACTGTGTTCAGTTTTGGCCCCTCACTACAAGAAGGACGTTGAGGTGCTGGAGCGTGTTCAAAGAAGGGCAACAAAGCTGGTGAAGGGTCTGGAGAGCAAATCTTATGAGGAGTGGCTGAGGGAACTCAGGTTGTTTAGTCTGGAGAAGAGGAGGCTGAGGGGAGACCTTATCAGTCTCTACAACTACCTGAAAGGAGGTTGTAGAGAGGTGGGGGTTGGTCTCTTCTCCCCTGTGACAAGTGACAGGATGAGAGGAAATGGCCTCAACTTGCGCCAGGGGAGATCTAGGTTAGATATCAGGAAAAATTTCTTTACAGAGAGAGTTGTGAAACATTGGAACAGGCTGCCCAGGGAGTTAGTGGAGTCCCCATCCCTAGAAGTGTTTAAAAGCTGTGTAGATGTGGTGCTGAGGGACATGGTTTAGGGACCCTGGCAGTGCAGGGTGAACGATTGGACTTGATCTTAAAGGTCTCTTCCAACCAGATGATTTTTATGATTTTTTTTTCCATGATTTCTTAACCTCTTCATAAAGGAAGAATTAACCTCTTCAGTGAAAAGTTTTTCTCCAATAAATGCTTTTAGCTTTCCAAATTACTTTTTTTAACCAAGCACTTCAAATGACTTAAAGCAAAAACTCACAGCTTTAATGTTGGCTTGCATTTAAATAAAATCTCTGGATTTTTTTTTTCTGTCATTGACTAGGTAAAAGTAATATTTTCCTTGTGATGATGGAGTATCTGACAAAAAAGAACTTGCTCTTGTATGACTAGAAACATGTGCAGAGTTGATGAATAAATTGGTAGTATTTTACCCTTTTTTTTTGCATGAAGAAAGGAATGGTGGTCCAAAGTAGCAGCACCCTCTTGCATATTTAAAAGCTGGTTTTTGGTTTTAGTTCAGGTATATTTCTGGGTTAGTTGCAATTAAACTTCCCTTATATATGGCATCTGGATCCTAAAATTTGTCTGAATGGAGTTTTAGTATGTTGTTTGTAATACAGTGATTTTGACATGTGAAATGTTGCAACTTGATAGGTTTGGGTCTAAAATAGTTTATTTTCTCACTGAAGGAGGTGAGGCTACTGCTTTTAATGGATGATAAACCTGCAAACTAGACTGGCTGCTTGGAAAATCTGACTGGTTTGTTCTGTGTTCAGTACTGAGTGAGCAGGTTGTGCTGAAAAGATCAACTCCGGAAAGTTCTCCATGGTGACATGTTGTTAGTGTAATGTAATCTCATGCTGACTGTGATTTTCTCTTTTTATTTCATATACCTGTCTTTTGTCACGTGGGTGGCTATATATTGGTTATAACTGTTCTCTTGATGGCAGGTGGTGGGTGTGGTGTTATGAGTAATTTTTCCCTGCTCAGTTTGGTGTTAAGAGTGCATCAAGTTAGAGGCTTTATCCAAAGCATCTTTATGCTTAGGATAAGGTGCTTTAGAATCCTAAATTGAAAATAAGCTGCTCAAAGAGCGTGTAGAGCGTTCTCCCTTTGAGGGAGACTGGGATTTGGTTTTCTGCACATAATTTGTCTGTTGTGACCCTGTAGTTAAACTGGGCATATCAGTGTACGGACTGCCATAATTCTTAAATTGATAATGCACTGAACATTCAAAACCTGAAATAACTCCTGTTGTTTCAAAAATGAATTGTTTTAATAGGCAGTTTAATCTGCCTTAGCTAGCAGCTGATCATCTAAAGACTTTGAAATAGCAGTTGTCATCTTGAAAAGCAACAGTGGTCTCTTCAAATTCTGTATACTCCCAGAAAATACGTTTTTGGTGCTAAATTTCACCTGTAATCCACATCCTACAGTATAGTCAAGTACAGAGGAATCCGTATCTGTTCTTTCTTAATAAAGGGAAGGGGAAGAAATCAAAACTTTTCTGTTGATGCACTGATTGATTTTATTTTGTTTTGCTGTTAAGTTGCCTAATTCTGAAAAGGGAAGTGTACCTTTCTTTGTGGGTGCTAAATAGTTTGGTACTTCCTACACTTAAAACTGAATGAACAAAAAAAAATCCCCAAAACAACTGAAGGATGCGCATAATTTTTGTCCGTTGCTTGAAGGGGAAAAAACCTCCACAGCTGAACACAGAAAAAACTTGCATTATAAAACCCACTCTATCAAAAAAAAAAAACCACCCTAACCCACTTGTGTATTCCATTTCTTTTAATGCTGGATGTGTTCTGTGTGTCTGCGTTCATGCATGCAGCTTTGTAATACATTTCTGATGGTGCCATTGTCTTTGGACATCTGTGATTCAGGTTTTAATTCACTTGAATGCAAAGCCAGGCATCTCTTAGAAAATAATTGCACAGTGGTGGAGACTGTGCTGGAAAAACAGGATACCCAGTCTTGCTTGGGTGATCATTGTGTGGGGAGACAAGTAGGTTTTGCATCTGAAACTGATTTGTTTTAATGAGCTGTGCTTTAAGCTTGCTAATGTTTTTAAGGATATCTTGTAAAAATGAGAATTGCTGGGATATTTGCATTAGTGTCCTGCCCTGGACAGTGAAGGTTGAAGCAACTTTTAAGTTTTTACATGATCTTTGAAGGTTTTACAGAAGCATCCTGCAGGACCAGTGAAGGCTGTTGAGGGAAACCACTCAGTTTCTCAGACAGTATGTTTCTCTGCAGCCTGATAACTTCCAATCCCATGAACAGATACACACTGAAATCCAGATATTGGTATGATTCCTGCAGGTTGTAGTAAATTTAACAACTGAAAATAACAATGCGCTATTAAAATGCAGAAGTAGCTGTCACAGAAAACTTCCAGCTATAACTACTGCTATTCTGCCTCGTTACAGTATTGTGCTTGTATTTATGCCTGACCTGCCTGTGACATTTCTGAAACCTAAGCATCTTGCTAAGCTCCTTCCATCCTCCCAAGCTATGTTATCACATCCAGCTCCATCACATTGGATTCCAGACATTTTCAGCATGCAACTGCCCTGTTCCAAATTCCAGGCTTCTAGTTTCATTTTTCTTGTCCAGCTTGCCTGTTACAGGCTAGTGGAACCAAAGCTGACAGCCAGCTGAGTGGAGGTGTATCAGCCAAGGGTCTGGAAGGAAACTTAATTAGAAGTGAATGTGTTAAATCCTCAGATGCCCTCAATTTACTTTCACTTCTGTTGTCCCAAAATGGATAGAGGTCATGGATCAACAAGTCAGCAAGTTCTGCAGTACCTCTGCTGAACAAGGATAGCAAAGCTGTGTTTGCAGTTGCTTAAATGTGGATCAATGTAAATTGAGTGAGTCAGAGCAATGTGGGAGTAAAGCAGAACATGGGAACTGAAGCAGAGGAGTTTGCAAGCTTTGTAAAACTGTTCTCTCCTGGCTAGGGCAGTATCTCTGTTGTCTGGGTTCTTTGCTCTCACTGTGATGTTTTCTCCCCTCTTGTTCTGTCTCCTCAGTAATTGGAGCACCAGTGTGGCTGTGTTCAGTTCTGTTTTCAGGTAATTAGAGCTGGGCCGGTTAGGTAAAATACATAGTAGTCTATCTTGGTTTTGCTCAGAGGCTTTGCCAGGCCATCACTGGTCTGTCATTGTAAACTGGAAATCCTTTTCATTGCTGCTGTTTAGGGGGGTGTGACAAAGATGTCATCTGATGAGGAGTAATTACGTGATGCATGCTGGCTTGGTCTGAAGTTAGACCAGCATCTCTCTGCTATGCATGGTTTAGGAGTAATGAGGAGTGTTGTTTAAGAACAGGAATGGCCTTGTTCTCTGAACAGTTAACGTACTTGGGTATAAGACCATTTACAATGCAGAACTTGGGAGCAAAGGGAGGGAGAAGGAGGGTAAATTAACTGAATCACATTACTGGAATTTGCTGTTAAAAAGAGTTTATTATGTGCATTCAACAACGGAAAGCTAAGGCTCAGTTTTACTTAATTTTACTGTTGCCCTTTGGATTCAGATTACAGCAATGAAGTAAAAGCTTAGTCACACTGTGCCTTGTGCATTGTTTTAGGGCATTGATAAAAGATAATCGTAAATAGGCTGCTTATCTGCAAATACTGGATTTAGTTATTTTACATCGAGGTGCTTGATAGGATGGATGAGAATCCTGAACAACTTCTTAACTGTTTATTGAATGCAATTGTTTAAGATCTCTGGTAGCCTTGAAAGAGGTTGTCTTAATAAATCAGTATTTTGTGCTTAAATTGAATACAACCACTGTTTCCACCCCCCCCACCCCCCTCCCCCGGCCCCAGAGTCCCTAGAAATACCTTTCAGGACCCAGCAAAATTTTGTCATGTTTTGAAAAACTATTTCTCCCCAGCAGCTGCTTTTTGTGCAGCAAGGTGTTTCTACTTCAGTGAAAGAATCCAACGGGAAAAGGTATGTTTATGCATGTTGTTGCTTGATTCAGAATATGAGCCAAAACATAAGTGTGCAGAAATTTGATGAGAAGCACTAAAGAAGGAACACTCTTCTGTAATGTTTATGTAAAACTCCTGTGGTCCAGTAGTTGCTGTAAGTGTTGGTTTCCCTGCATAGATTTATTATTCACTGGATAGTTTTTATTTCAGTGTTTCTGTAAGAGGCTCTGGTGGCAAGTGTTCATCTTATCTCGAGCTACCAACTGCATTTCACTTCAAGTTCGGTACTGACCTTATTGAATAAATATCTGGCTTATTGCCCTGCTGCCTTTTCTTCCCTATCAGACTGCTGTATCTTGTGCTTTTGGATTTGGAGCAGTATGGCTGGCTCAGCAGAGATTTCCCAGGTACCTCCAGAATTAATCTTGCCTGCTTTTCATTTTCTGGTATATGCGATTCAAAGGCCTCAAAAGCTTCAACTTTCAAAGATTTTAGTGTTCATGAAAGTACTGAGTTCATTTGAGATTGCCTTTGAATTGTTAGACACCAACACCGCTTTCAGTTTAAGGTTTGAAATTTAGAATCGGTGTTCCAAGTGAGTGAAGAAATGCTTTGGTGACCTGCAGAGATCTGTTCAGTGGCAGTTACAAATGTCTGTAAATACATGGGCAGGCAGGAACAGTTCAGGCATGGCTGATGTCAGTGATTGACTTTTTAAAAAAGTTTGATTATTTTAACACTTCATTGTGTGGGTTTATAGCATTGCGTTTTTCAGGCAATGCTTTGTGCAATATGCAGCAAGACTTTGCTGAGGTGGCTGCAGTCATGCTATGCTGGGTCTGAGTTACTATCGTGATTCTTCTGAAGTATCATTGTGCAGCTTTGGTATTATGAGTTATTTCTGAGGTTCTTGGAAAATCTTTTAGGCAAATAAAGTGATATTGCAACATGACTTCTGGTGGTGTTTGTGATGAAAGCAATGTTTTGTACTTCTCGTGATGTTTCTGTATCCTTCTGCATATTATCGTTCTGCCTTGTGTGAGCAAAGTGATAACTACAGCGACTTCAGAAACCAAACTGCTGAACTTAAGAATGAGTAAAAAACCTCAGTTGTAAGAACATGTTAGAGCAGAGCTTTGCTTAAGTTTTGCTTTGTTTAGAGATCCAGAAAATGATTATACAATGGGACACATACTGCAAAGAGCTGAATATATATATATATAGCTGACAGAATACTGAAAGGCTTGTGGGAAGGTGTGATGAGCAAGTGGGAGTGCTTTATAGATGCCCTTGTATTTCAGCTGTATCTTATGTTGGTTCTGCTACTTGTACATAAGCACTTGAGCATGGTCTTGGGTTGGTTTGATACCCACACCAAACTTCCTAATTATGTTGTAAATTCATGTAATTAAACTTGTGTAGTTCAAAGGTACAGTGGAAAATTTTAGCCAGAAATAATCTAATTTGTGGATCAGAACTTGTCGAAGGGTGGAGAATCGCTAGATGTTTGTCTTGTGAGGAACAGTGGAACATCAGATTTGACACACTTGGAGTCAGTTATCCACATAATTTATTAATATTATTTCCTTCATAGTTCTATGACTTTTTTCTTCCTCCACTGAGGATGCACTGCTTTTTCTGCTTGAGGAATTGTTGGTGGAAATTTGACCTCTAGGACATGGTTTTAGGTTGAAGGCTTAGGTTGGAAATTATTAAATTTATTTAAATGAAGCCATAGCTTAAATTAATCCTGCCTTGTGTGCTTAGTGGCATGGTTTGTATTGCTTAGACCCAGGTATAATACAGAATGAAGTGTATTTATAGGTGTATTCATATCCATAAATTTGTCCTGTTATAGTATTAATGATGCTCTGGTAGTGGGAGGCAAAGTGGAGAAGTTTGCTGGCCTTGTATGTGACTTTGCTTGAGTCACCTACTGTGTCTTTTGGTACAAACCACCTTTTTTATTACTTTTCACAGTTGCTTCTGTGAATTGATGTCATAAGAAGAAATGGTTACTGAAAAGCTGATAGTGTGATAGCTGAAGCATGTCATGTGAAGAAGTTTCCTCTGTTTTTTTTCACCAGATATTTGCTAGTTTCATTTGAAGATTTCTCCTTATTGTATTGGAGAGCTTGTGAATAATGACTCCCTGTACACCTTTACCATGACACTACAGACTCTTAACATATTTCTTGTTCCCTATCTGTCTTTCGTGCAGTTAAGTCCAATCTACGAGTTGTTCCTTGTACAGAACCATTTCACAAGTTTGCTCATCCTTTCCAGTTCCATTGCTATAGCTGGTGAGATGGGGCAAAGAGCACAAGAGCTCATATCTCAAACCACGTAATATAGGGGAATGATGCTACGTTTGTCAGGAGGTAGAACAGGCTTAGGACGTAGTCCAAGCTAATAGTGCTGTACAAATCAACTGCAGCTTAAAAAGATCATATTTTGCATCAGTGTCCTATGTGAAGTCCTTATGCTGGGGTGTTTTTTCCCATTTAAAATGACATTTTCTGAAAATGAATGTCCTGTAGAGCAGTTCATATGAATACCAGAAGGTGGCATAACTGATTTTCCTAAAAGTGTTTTGATTGCAAGAAATACACAGGATGCTGCTGAGCTTATTTTAAAGCTGTTGGTCAAAGTTTTTGATTTAAGGAAGGTTTGGCCCTTAATGTTTAAGGGAACTGCTTAAAGGTATAGTCATTCTGCTCTTTTTCAAAATGTGAAAACTCTGGTGGGGATTCATGCTGGCTTTGGTATAGAAGTTTTTGAAGTTCGAAGTAGTTTAACTGAAGAGCAGGATGGAAAGAAGGGATTGCCCATCATGTGTGCAGTGGAATTCTTTCCTAAGCTGTTTTACAGAATCCTGGCTTCCAGTGAATGTGGTGTTTAGATATTTTGCTTTACCAATTTGCAAAACGAGACCAATTTTCACCTGTTTTAAGCTTGTCAGGTTAGGTGGTGCTAGGGGAGAAGAAATTATTTCTATGGTAACATATTTATTGTTTTATGCTGTAGCAACTCTAACCACATGCGAATTTATAGGTGTACCAATGTTAAGTGTTAGAAGCATGAAGTGGAAAGCCTGTGCAAAAAAGACCAGTAAGCATTTAAATGAAAACCTGTTTTCAGTATAATGCATGTTTCGTTCTGGCAAACTGGAAACTTAGTCTTTGCTCAGTGTTACCATCCAGTTAATGACAAGTTGATGTAATTAAGGCAGTAGATACCATCTCATGCCTGTCTCTGGTACAGTTGTCGCCCCTACCCTATGGTGTGGGTAAAAAAAGTACTGACGTATACCCTAAAAGTAGGTATGGTTTCCATTCGGAGATCAGGGGTACTTACTTGTAGAGTGAGTGTGTTGGGCATAATTGGCAAGATTTTGGTAGCGCAGGGGTGCCCAGTGTGGGATGAGGCTGTGACTGCCCTGTGCCAGGCACAGGTGGGGTTGGTTTTGCATTAAAACCTTTTTTTGTCGAAAAGTTAAATTAACTGGTGAAGGACAAAACTAAAACTTCTGAAGTATTGAGGGATAGATTTTGTTTTCTTTCCTTCAGCTCCCTCTGGCAGGCGAACAGCTGAATTACAACTGTGTTAACGTAAACTATTTCAGAGCAAGGCTTGTCCCAACTCAAAGTTATCACAGTTTGGTGTTGTATATATATGCATCAAAAAGAGATTTTCAGCTGTAGAAAAGTAGATGACTGCAGCTGCGGAAGGCACTGAAATACAAATATTTCTTGGTTTAGCTGACTTTTGTACAGCCTTGTTGCACATCACAGCTGTGCAATGCCATTTCACCCCAAGGACCTCTACACTGTGCTCATCTATTGATTTTTTTTTTTTTTTTTCCCCTCTGTGTAGTGTCTTGAGCCTGCTGCAATTCACTAGAGCAGTCCGAATGAGAGTGATGTGGCAGTTTTGCATAGAAGTCTAGCGTTATTTGCAGAATTTCTAGACCCCTTTTTTGCTGACTTGACTGCCGCGAGGCTGGGTGGAAGGTGCAGCTCTGCTGTCGGTAGCTGTCACCTGGGCTGAGCCCATCGACCCACGTCCTTGCAGTCCTCTCCTCACAGCTTTGCCTGTCTCTTTTTTTCAGTTCTGGGTTTCTGAAGGACGATTTGCAGGGTGGGGTGATGCGGTCACAGGTACAGGAGTCTACAGATGTAGAAAACTGCCTAGTGTGAGGTAGTGCTGGTAAAATGGCTCAGCACTGGGACTTGCAGAAGCTGCTACATGGACATTTCTGACACTACTGAACTTTCAGTTTTCATTAGGAGCCAGATGTTTGAAGCTTTGTGATATACAGGCTTATAGTCAGGAGACTTTATTTGATTTAAGTATTTCCTAGTTTTTAAAAATCCAAGTAAGATTAGCATTCTTCTGGGGGCCTTTCTAAAAACAGCTGGTGCTTAGACTTCTCTCGTTGTGTGCAGTTACCTTATGCAAAGCAGGACCTACTGATTAGATCCTAAATCATCCAGATAGTTACGTCGTCATTAAATAGGGATGTTGTAACTGCAAAGTTGTTCCAGTCTAAGTGAATATCTTAAAGCTGTCACTTTAACTCTGTTTCTGGAAATGAATTCATAGCTTGTATGTTTCCCCACCATAACAAACTGGAATGAAATAAATAACTCACATCTTTTGTAACTTTGCCTAAGGAAGTTACATTCTCAGAGATGCTAGCGAAGAAAGCAGTTTCTAATTTTCTTTCTAGAATTATTATTATGCAGGAATTTTGATATTTGGCGAATTTGGTGTATTTCAGAGAAATGGAATTTGAAATGTCATTTTAGTGATGATTATTCTTTTTTTATCTTCTGGAAAAATCTAAATGTAAGCAAGGTATACATTTTGAAAGTCTTGTATTTTCTAAAAAATGTTAATAACCACTAAGATTGTGCTAATTCAGTGGCGTTGAACATACTAATTGATTGTACGCCCCCCCCCCCTTCAGTCGAATGTTAAAGGCTGCGCCTTTTGGGTCCTTTGTGTAACAACACTCGGCAGTGGGGGATTTACAGAAAACCTTTTTCCTGTCGAAGATAACTAGATATCTTCTGAAGAGGTAGTATACAACTCTGCAGAAATCTTGCAATTAAAGCTTTTCCATGCACTTACAAGGATACTTACAGATATCATTGAGGTGAAAATCTTCCCTGAGCTGCAAATACACATCTTCGGTGTCTTTGGTCCTGGCCCCCTCCCAAGTGAAAGAACCCGTAAAAACTATCTATTTTTGTAAATTTTCACTGCTGCTGTTGGAATGGAAGAAAATCAAAACAAGAAACCTGGTTACTCGATTTTTGCTTTCCTTCTGGGAACAGGTGGTGTGGAGGTTACAGTGGCTTGATTTGCTGAGGAAAGGAGGATCCTGAGCAAACAAACCAGGGAGTTCCTGCATGTTGTCTTTTGAGAGCAGTCTTTTGACTACACCCATCTTTGTTAAACGTGGGAAGTTCATTCCTGATTGATTGTGGCTTATAGGGGGGAAAAAAGTGTGAAGACATTTAAAGTATGGGGGTAAAGTACAAAACTCCCTTTGTTCCACATGGCCCATTCAGCAGTTCCAGCTTTGGTACTAATTCTCATGTTCTCATGGCATTTAGTTGGAACGATGTGCAGATTTGAAACTCCTTTTCTAGTCTAGAGAAATTGTGGGGTTTTTTTTTGTTTTTACACTGAATGGGGGAAAAATATTAGCGATAAATTTGAAACTGAACTTTCTGCTGCTTAAGCCTTTCATGTGCCTTTGTGCGTGAAGCTCTATGAAATAGCAGCTTGAACTTAATTTGTATCTAACATGCTTAAGGCTAGCTGATGGCAAATAATTAAATGGATTTAATCTATGTACGTCTCATTTTTGGTGACTCTTTAAAGGAATCCAGCCAGCAGCAGTGCAGTGACCATAGGCAGCATGGTGCAGCAGCTTTGAGTCTTCTCCTTGAAGACTCATTCCTACTCCTTGGCTCTCAGGTTGCACACAGCAATTTCTGACAACCTGGGCTTGAAACATCAGCATCTTTCTCGAAACTTTATCAATCTTGTTCTCTGACAGTCTTCCCTGAGGGACTCTGGCCTTCAGATAAAGATGTCAGACTGACTGTGTTGGAAATTTTGTGGACTATGGGTTAGCAAAGCGGATCCATCAGAGGTGGCAACGCAGTGGGAATTCCTGTGCTCAGAGAGAGTTAATATTTTTGTCTTTTTAAGAAATGGAGTCATTACAGAAACACAGTAAGAGCAGTGTGCTTTATTCTTGCCTCCCCATGCCTGCCTTTTTCCGCAGGGACTGCTTTGCTTAGGTGTGCAGGACCACAAAAACTCACTGCAGTGGATAAAGACAATAAGGTTTAGGGAATGCAAAGTGACTAACAAATGCTGTGTAAATAATGAAAGAAAAATCTTACAAACTATTAGGAATATTTTCAAAATACTTTAATCAGCACCTGACGTAATTTGCAGTTTACTGCCTGTGGTGCAGGAAATACTGAAGTTGTTAGTGGCTAGTATTCAATCCTAGCCTCATTTTAATTACTAAATTGTTTAATATGTTGCATCATATGAGTCAGATGTGTAAATGTGTTTAGCCATACTTTGCTAAAATAAATTGCGCAGCCAACAGACCATAACAGCTGTGGAGGAGTTGTTTAGAAATAAATTCTTTATAGTTCACGGTTTGACCTAATAAAAATAACTGTTGCTTCAGACCAATTATTTGCAGCAGGGTCAGCCTGGCTGCTGTGACTGTGCATTCAGATTTCTGTGGTCATTTATTAAATATAATCACCTGGGGAAGATGAGCACAGTTCTCTGAATAAATTGCTATTAATTCAAAATAATTTCTTTTTAACAGTATGTTGTCAGCAGAGTACACAGGCTTAGATCACAAGTTGGGAATATTCATTAACTCATTTTGGTTTTACCTTCTACTATGGCTTTTAAGACCTTATTTTACCTAATGCCTTTTGTGTAAGAGCAGTTTGCCCAAGCAAAGATGAATTTTTATTGTTTTGCATATTATAACCTGTAGCTTGTCATTAAATTATCAGTGCATCTTGACTCTTGGAAGTGATTTTTTTCCTAGAAATCTTACCTCACTTCTAGAGCAAAGCCATCTTCAAGAATACACCCAGGAAAATGCGGGACATCCATAAGTGCATTAAATAAAAACTATTTTCATGCCCAGAAACACACACTTAGGAATAGATATATTTCTGAAACTCTGTGTAGTCACAAAATATACCTAAACTGAATGTAGTATTTTAATAAATTAACCCTTCTAAATATTAAAAGTGTGAATACTACAGGGATTAGGTGTGTCCCCCACTTTTTTTTTAAAAAAAAAATCTCATTGTGACCTGATAGGACATGGTGTGGGTTTTTTTAACTGTTTGCTGTTGATGAGTGGCTTTAGAAATTAAGACTATCAAGATATTTTTTCTCATCAATGAATGGTACTTGCAAGGACCATGGTTGTGGATTTTCAAAGAATGTATGAAATGGGGAAACTCATTATTCAACACGATTACTTCTCAGTCAGCCAGCTGCTGCCTCTTTGGTTTGCTGAAGAACATGCATTTTTAGTAATCTCAAAATCGTGTGAGAACTGTGGTGTCTGGGAGAAAAGGGGAAGTGGCTGTGTCAGGTGCAGGGTAATATATATTTGTCATAGATATATGTAAAAATATTTTGTGTGTATATATAGTGCATATATATAGCACGTATATAGACACACAAGCTATGTATACAAACACACATATATATAGTATGCATATGTATATTTATGCATAAAACCAATTTTCACTGAAATGATGCATCCTAAAATGTTACTTGGAGCAATTTCCTCATTTATACAGGAAAAAATGCTGAGTGGGTGGATGGCAAACTGCAGTACTTCTTGTAAAACCTGTGGTACGTGCCCTGACTGCTTAACTTAAAGATTTTTTTTTTTTTTCTCTGTTTAGAAAGGGCGCTACACATCCTGCTATAGAGACTGGAACCTGTAGTGCTTACTGTATTTTGAGAGCAGGAGGGGTGGCTACAAACCTAGTTTATCTCACTTCTTTATGCTTTACAATTGTGATTATTCCTTGCTCCTTGAGCAGTCTGCCCAATTTAAAAGAATTAAATATATTTGACAGTAACTATTTTGTAAGCATCTCTGTTCCACTTGTGAGGCTGTGTACATCGTGATGTCTACAGTGCAATCACTTCCAAAGGCGATTAAGTTACCTTCCAAAGGTAACTTATATCTGGTGTCTGATGCGTTTTTCCCACAGTTATAAAAAAATTTCTTTGAGACAACATAGCAGATAATGAGTCAAAGTTCATGTGTGTTTCTCAGAACTGTCTTCAGCTATTTTAAAGTTTATTTCTTAATTTACTGAAATTAACTGGAAGACTGCTTCCTTGTAAGACAGATCTTTGAGGTGTCTAGAAAAGTTGTAATTTCAATAAAGGTTTGCCAGATTTTTTTTTCTGCATTTCAGTATTTGGAATTATATAGAGAGTGTTGCTGTGAGGGAACTGCAAACATAACTGCACTGGTTTCCTTTGGATTTCTCTTTAGGGAGAAATTTGCTTTCCCGTCATATGAATTTTGGTATGAATATTTTCATGATATATGGTCAAGGAAATTGTGTTAATTAACTGACTCATATATAGGGCAGTACTGTCAACACAGTCTTTTAATTATTCCTTTCCCAGTAATTGGAACAGCTGTAGTTTAATAGATTGAAAAGCCAGAGGTAGAAGCGTGAGAAGCATCCGTGTGAAGGGGAAAGAGCTGAATAAGGAAGCCAATTAAACTATCACACTGTCAATTTTTTTTAGGGATCCTGAAGAGAAACGTTATGCAGCCTTATTCACTTCCATTCAGTTTCTAGACTTGTGCCTTTACAGCCATATTTAAAATGCAGAAATGGTTGGATGTTGAAATGATTATTGCATTTGAGCTCCATGGCTTTCTGAATACTTTATCATGTTTTTTGGGGGTTCTGTTTAATTTTCTTCTGTATCAAAATGGTCTTGTGTCAGTAGTACACATCAACTCAGCGGGCTTGTAGTAAGATATGCAAAAAATCAGAGCAATTCCTTCCAATGTGAAACTGAGTGCCTTCAGTTTAGAGCGGCGTTTGCTAGTGATAATATATTATAAAACTGCTGTTTTATTATAATAACATATATCTGTTTTAAAATGGAAACATGGCTTCATATCAATGAATTTTTAGAACATTGGGGAAAAAACCCTCAAAACTCTGAAGATGTTTACTGGTCTTAACACCACCATTTTAACCTATATTTCTGTGTTGTTGAGTCTGGCATCTTTTCTTATACGAGCAAACACTTTTCAGCAGGGAATAGTCTAATGTTAGAAAACACATTTGTGACACAAATATTTAGATCTTTCTGTTGACTACATTTCTAGGTGAAAATAGGAGATAAAAATCACACTGTCACTGTAACTTTGAATATTTTCCTTTCTTAAAGCTAAAAGAAGCCTCTGGTTCTTGAAGTAAAGAAGACTTTTCAGGTCATGCTAGAAAGGGTTTACAAGACTTGAGAAAGTTTCCGTAGAGCATAACCCTATTTCCAGCGAGTGCTTTCAGTTCCTCCGATACTTAGTAGATTAATGAAAGGAGAGAGGTAAGCAGCTTGGTAGAGTGGAACAGCAAATAGGACTGAGCAAGTATTTTTTGGTTTTGTTTCTAACAGTTTAAGCACTGAATAAAGAAGTTAAATCAGCCTGGCAAACTGATGAAAATACATGGCGTATGTCTGGATAGTGGCATGTCTGGAAGTTAGCTTTTCTTCCGCTTTAGTTTTCCTACAAAAATTCATGTAGCATTTCAAGGCTAAGGAAAAATATTTTCAGACTAGTATAGTTTTATGTTACCACTGGACTGTGCTACATCTTTATGCCTGTGACATTTTCTTCTTTGAACAACCATGAAGAGAGGTCTTATGGGAAATGCAGAGATGGTTTAAAAGTTTTGTTGGAAGTCTACATGCCCCAGAAATGTAAGCATACTGGTCTGTAAGTGGAAACTTGTATTTCATAATGCAGGTAAAAGGCAGCAAAGGTATATGTATTGACAGTATGTACGAAACAACGTGGGATCAGCTTGGCATTCAAGTTGCGCAAAGGAAAGAAGAAGATATCACAAGAAAAAGGAAGAGAATCGTAAGGGAGGTGGTTTTAGCTACCTGAAGATCAGGAAGAGCTTGCAGAAAATGATCAGTGTACTTGCAAGGGGTGGTTCTGTGATTTGTTCATGTGCTTGTGGAGCATGGTGCTGTGTGCCTGCTCCTGTCATTTGGGACCAAATCTTGCTTCTTGGTCAATAGTGAAGAAGGATTTGATGAGGGGGATGGAAGAAGATGGATAAGAAATGCCTTGCTTCATTAAGCACTCTTCTATGTACCTTCTTTTTGTGGGATCAGAGCTGCAGTGCTGTACAGCCTCAGTCAATAGCTTCTGCCCTTGCTAACAGCTCAGGTCTGTAAAATGGCAGCTTGAGATCTTGCCTTTGGTCTTTTTTCTTTTGTCTTTCTTATGCCACCTGTTCGGTTAATTTATTTAGGAGTTTTTGCAGAAGTGCTTGATACCCTGTCAGTTACTTTACTGTCCGTCTGTTCAGTGCGTCTTTGGAAATACTATTGTGGAAATGATTGATTGCTTAAAAACCAAAGACTTTCTCATCTTTTGTATACAGAACAAAAGATAGGTAAAAGACCCAGATAAGTGGAATGTAATTTTAAGCAAGTTATAAATGTAACTTATAAATGGTAGATGCTTTTAATCTTCAACGTGAACTTGCTTGTGAGAAAAATACAGAAAAGAAGTCCCTTGAATGGTGCTAAGGAGCTGTTTAATCTGTGCAGTTATCATGGAACTTAAGCATTTAAGTGTTCTAAACTTAAACATATCAAGAGTTTAGTGCTTCACTTTGTGTTTTCATAGCAGTTGTCTAGAGGTAACTGTTTTCTCAGCAAGTAAGATTCTGCACAGAACTGTAATGCTACTTTTGTCCCTCAATACCAGTTAATTTTGGGGATGAGTACAGAAAATGTAGTCTATTCAGTGGGTGCAATGCATTCCAGGAGATCAACTTACTTTTTGCATATTTTTAAATGTGTAGCTAAACTGTTATTTTGGAGTCTTAATTAAAATAACAGAATAATATACTGTGATTTTCTATTATCTTAGGAATAGTTTTTGTAAAGAGTTGAATATATTTAGGTAGTCTTTTCCCTGGGAATATGCAACCCATTTGTGACTGTCAGGAAGAAAATGATTTTTTTTTTTTCCCCCTCCTTATGTACAGATCAGTGATTCATTTATCATGTGGTTCTTCTTTTGCAAGTGAAATGCATTTGCCTATTTTTAGATTACCTGGCACTGCTGCTTCCTTCAGTTCTACATTTCATACATTGGCCATTGGATCAAATATTGTGTGCTGGCCATTGGGAGGAGGTTAAGTTGGCAGTGCTTGGGATTCCATATGCTTTAAAAAATATTTACTGATACTGGTTTTACTGTAAAGGTTTTAATTAGGTGGCTTGTAAATTAATTGGAAAAATAAATGGTAACAGAAGCACCTGAAGGAGAGTAGGTATTTGAGGACTAATGTGGCCCTTTAGGGTGAATGATCTTGTTGGGGTCAGAAATGAGAAGTAATTCTGATTTCTGGGTGTGCATTGATTGACTTGATATCAGTCAGTGCTTAGAATGAATGTGTGGCTTGAGTTGGCTTTTATTTTACTAGTCAAAAGGGTATTTCAAGACTTACTTTTGAAAAAGTGGTCCAGTCATTGTCCTTAGACTCAGTGTTTTATATTAGTAATGATGCTGTTAGTAAAATGTGTAATCAGCTCCTTGAGGGTGGCGGAGCAGGGAAATAGAGACTTTAAAAGTGGTTACCAGCTGGTTGCGCTGGCTCTGCACTCCACGTGGGGAAGGGAGGTGAGAGTATTGTTGTTTTTTGCATCTCTATGATGGCAAGTGCAAAAGCAAAACTGAGTGTCTGAATTAAAAATTGTGATGTTTTTCTTTTGTGGTTATACTAGCTGCCATCTAACATCTCTTCCAACGTAACTTTCAGGCCTTCAGTGCAGAGAAGGCATGATGTAGTGTTATGTATATGTATGAGAGTGTTGCACACCATATTCACAATGTGTGCAGACAGGCATGGCTGTTGGCATGTAAATGCAGGAATTCTTTTTACTGAAAGTAAAGCATCGTTATGCTAAAACTGCTCTCTGCAGGGCTCATGTTTCTCAATATTTATAGCATATAAATACTGTTATCCTACACAGCAAATGTCCGTTTGGTATTGAAGTAGCAGTTTCTGTGGAATTTGTTGCCTGTGTTAATGCTGCTCATGTGTAATTTAGAACTTCATTGAAGAAGTGGGGAGAGTTCCTCAATTGTTTGTTAAATAGGTGCATCTGGTTTTGAATTAGTCCTCAGCTCTGATGATCCTGGGTTATTTTAGTTCCTTGCCTGTGCTCATGGTAACAGCTTCAAATGCCTAAAAGTGGTTTGGGCAGAAGCAGCAATTATTCGCTGGTGATTTCATCCTAAAAATAAACTTAATGTAGGTTTCAGCATTACGAAAAACTTATCAGTGTGTTATTACATGATATTAAAATATTTAAATTTATAGAAATTCTGCTCCTGGTTCTATTCCTCATTTCTGAGTAGCGTGACAGGGTGTTGGCTTGTTTTGTGATAGAATTAAGCCGTCCTAATGAACAGAAAAATTGTCATGCTGTACAAAGACTATTCTGAAATCTGTAGATTAAACATCTTTCTGATGATTCGGTCTGCTGTGGCAATACATTAAAAGTGATTTTTTTTTTTTTTTTTTTTCCTGTAAGGGTGTCAGTATAGTTGAAGCTCTGCGTTCTTTTCTCTAGAATCCTGCTCTGCTTACGCACAATATGCTATTAAATTCTCCGTTGTCTTTTTACTAGCTTGCCTTCTATGCTTCCCACTGTTGTTAGCCCCAGGAGGTCACTAAGTGGACCACAGAGTTGCACAGTGGTCCCTGATGGACACCTGCGTGACGGTCTGCTTCATCAATTCTTCAGGCAATTTGTGAGCTGCTGGGGAGGGGGGGCGCGTTGAGAAATTAGATTGTTGATAGCATCCCTACAAAGGCTGCTATTAACAGCGTGCTACACTCTGCTTCTCTACCGCAGAAGACAGAGTGGTATTTGTGTTCCCATAGCATGTTGTAAAATGCATGAGAGTTTGCTCATCCTCCTTGGAAATGAGAATAGGAAAATGAGAGCATCCTGAACCAGAAGCTATTAGAAGAGCATGCAGAAACCTGCAGCGATTTGTGCTTTATTTTGTCTTCGTAGCTATGGATTAGAAGGACTGATTTTTGCAATGGGCTTTTTTCATAATGGCATTCTTGTATTGTTTGGTCAGAGCTTGCACAGGAGGAAAACAGGCTGCCGAATTCAGTCACTGATCTCTATTGGCCGTGGCCTAAGGCTATGCTGAGATTTATATCCCATTTGTATTGTTGCAGCTCAAAAGAAGAATGTTCAGAGGATGACAAGTGTATTCTGAGTAGGTATGTTGTTTCATTTTCATATGAAACCCATCTTTTTTTTTTTCTGCTTCCATTGGTCAGAAATGAGGTTAATAGGAAGAGAATATAGTACAGTGCTGCAGTGTCCCTGTTAAGGTAGAACAATAGCATCAGAAACAGTTCTTTAAAAATTAGCTGCTTTATTAAATAAAGCTGCATTGTGCTCGTGTGCACAGTGCAGTCTTTCTTTTTTTTTTAAACATATACTGCAGTCAGCGCTTCCCTAACGAGGTGGCACTATTGTTGAGTTGGAAGGATAGAATCATCATATTGCTTTAGGGGACAGCAGGATTTAAAAGGAGATGCCTTGCAGCCCTGTTTTACAGATTGGAAGCATCGGTTTAAGGGCATTGGCAGAATCATTTCCTTGTTCTTAGCAGCAGCCACTGCTGTGTCAGTAGTGTGTGGAATGGAAGTCCTAGTTGGTAGTCTGTTATGGAAACGCTGTTTACTGTTATTGTAGTACCGTGGTGACAACATGCCATTGAAATGGAAAACGAGCTCTCCTGCTATCTGGAAATTCCCAGTTCCTGTGCTTAAAACATCCAGGTCATCGCCACTTTCTCCAGCATACATGTAAGTGAGAGAAATGAGGATAATAAGGTGGGATTGCTTTCGTGAGACTACCCTGTGGCAGAATACCCTGTTATATATTAAATTACATTTGGATTCAGAATTTTACCTTGTTTTCTAACGTAGAACCTCCCGATTTTTTTATCCTGGATGTTTCATAATGGATGTTGTGTCGAGTCTTTCCCTCTTTGTTGAAATGTAGAGAAATTGTGCAGATTGCCCCATACTCATAATAATATCGTATATGTTCATTTGAAAAGTTCATGTTGCTGTTAATTTGTACAGCTGATCTTAAATGGACAAGTTAAGCTTTGAGGCAGGCTTTCTTTGTAGTGTATGTGCTAACATTTCCTCCTCCTGACTGTTACTCTTGGAAATTAAACGTTAAATCACCTGCTGTATTGTACTGCACTTTTGTGTAAGTTCTTGTATAAAAGAAATCCTGCTTTGGTCGTGTTTTATTTTTTGAAAGTACTAACCTTAATACAAATTGAGTGCCTTTTCACGCAGTTACAATAACATCTTAAACCAGAAATGGTTCATATCTGAATACCTAGGTAGTTATGCAGTTTTTCCATGTAAAGTATCTTCACATAGAGTATTTTAAAATACATGGAAACAATATGCCTTTGTCTTGCCAAATCTTGCTGGAGCTTTTGTTCCCCTTTAGTTGCTGTGAGTTCTGTGTTAGCATATACAGGTGGCTTTTTTTCCTTCTGTGAAATAAAACTATGCATAGGGTACTGAATTGCTTCTGCCTTTAAGGAATCAGCTCTTTCAAAATGAGTGAGAGTTGCTTTAAAATGCACAAGTAGCAATGCAGGTGACTACCCTATCGGGACTGTTACTTTCCAATAGTATTCCAGCCTAATACCTGTAATATTAGTATTTTAAGCTTGCATTGTCCTTCTTGCAGATAGGCTTTTGCTTCAGCTATTGTAGGGACATGCTGTAAGAGATAGGTATTTGCAGGTCGTCTAAATGTCTTCTTTTCTGGTTGTTGCTGAGAATTGCCTTGATAAGCAGTGGAGCTGAAACAATACAATGCCGTATGCGTGGTCACTATTGTTCTCCGTCAGAAAGCGTGGGGTCTGAGGAGCTAACCTGGCTGTATAGAGCCCGTCCTCTGCAGGCTCCAATTAAAGATTAATTTTCATGGAAGTCCTTCAGCCTTTTCACTTGCTAGATGTTTTAAATATGCTTAAGGCTACCAGAAGATAAGCTATTTCAAATACATTGCTACTTATGAGTTTTTAAAAAAATATGACTAAATACAAAGCGAGTATCATGATTAGAGTTGTAAGGCTTTTGAACCTATGTCAGGGAAACCATGTCTTCAGTGTTGTATGTTATGCTTTTGTTTTTTAAATGATACTACTTATTGAATGCAAGAAAAATCAGAAATTAGTCTTACCTATCTGCTGCAGAAACTGAGTATTTCTTTTGTGTGCCGCCTTTAAATTGCTATTCTAGTTCTGTATGCTCTGACTTTTAAGATGGGGATCATGTGGCTGATTATCTCAATGTGGTGAAAGTATGTGAACAGGTTTAGTGGTCATGTTTAACTATATGATGCTGAGCTTATCTGGAGCATGAGAAATATGTGATCAGCAGCCTTAATCATCTTTTTGTTATGAGTCAGTGTATGGCAGTGTTTATGGAGATGTTTCTTCACTGTCATGCAGTCCCAGTCCTAACGTTAGCAGGACTCTCAAGTGTAATGTTAAATTATTCATATACTTTATAATGAAGAATGAATGAAACATTGCAAAATGGCACCTATTTGATCATGCAGTATATATAAACTGATACAAACAACCGTGTCATTTAGGTTGACCAGTAAAATAGGTGATGGAATTCATTATCTTCATTGCAGAGATTACAGTAAATTTGCTGATGTTTTACATGACCTAATGTTTTTCACATTGGTATTTATAAGGTTTTCCATAAGTAGTACTTTGAACGCTGGCAAAAGGCTTATGTTTTGAGGAGAAGATTCAGGAATAAGTGGTGTATGAAACGGAACATGTATTGATGTAAAATAAATGACCATAGAACTCTTCAAGTGACAGATGAACAGTTCTATACTTGGTATTTTGGATCCAGAGTATACAAGAGTACAATTGAGCTTTTAATCCCTTTAATACTTGATGTTGTAATCTGATAAAATAGGTTTATAGTGTAATTTGGAATGTAAAGTAGCGAGGTCTTAAATATGCTTATTTTAAGTGCTTGAAATTCCAATTTTTCAGGTTTTTCTGGTAAAGTTGACCTTAACTGTAAAAGCTTCATCCTGCTTATGATTTAGAAGTAACTTATCTAGAGCTTAAACTGATTGTAAGGACACAGATTTTATTAGTGTTTTATTTGGTCTGTGTACCCCATACCTGAATTCTTCCTTAGTTTCCCTGTATCGCAATGCCAAAACTGGTGGTTACAAGCATGTTTGGTGTCTGGGATGAAGCAGATGTTTAAAATACCACCGTAAACCAGTTAACCGTCTTGCAAGCTGTGCAGCTGGGGCGGTTTAGCTGCAGTCTCTGCTAAAAAAGTTTGCGGTAGTTCCTGAGTGGGGAATGAGTACAAAGAGCTTGTCCTAGAGAGTTCTCCGCTGTAGAAAACCTGTGGCCAGGTAGTACATGAAATAAAGGACCTACTGAAGTTGAGCTGATGACTTTGTAGGTGAGGATGTGGTTCTGTTACTGGGAAGTCTGCTGGTTTTGCAGAGTCTGGTACTGCTTTCCTGGCAATGGCAAGGAGCAGCAGTGAATTGTGGTCTCTTGGGTGGTGGTTTTGTTTACCACCAGTTATTTATTAGGGATATTTTCAGAATATCCTGATTTTAAGAGGCAACCCTTTACGTTATATGGAGAGTGACGGGTCCCTCTGAAGGGGAATGCAGACATCCCGTGGCTCCTGGTGGAAGCAATTGAGAGTAGCTTGAGCTTTCCCCCAAGTTGATGGAGAGATACAGTGACATTGCATCAGAAAAATTGGATAGTATTAGAGATGGAGCACTGGCATGTGACCAGTATGTGTAGATGTAATGCAGCCTGGCTGGGTGCATGAGTTAGGAATGTGCAGATGTGTGTGCATGCACATGCCTTTTTCAAGCTGCTTTATGTGGACTTGCGTGACATTTTGTGTATTGGTGTTTAAAATACAATTCCTTTTGTCAAAATGAATGTGAAAGCTGTTACAGCAAGTTTCTGCTCTGCTAATGAAATCATTCATATTTGTGGTTGTGTTGACTATGTGGGGACAGACCTAGATGACTTAATACATTATGTGGGCAGGTGAGCAGTTTCAGCAAGTGAATCAGAGGATAGGACGGAGTGAATAATACCGAATTGGAAAAGTGATATTCTTTGGCATTGTAGCTGTGTATAGATGGCCACATGTTAAAAAAAAACCCCACAACCAAAATAACCCAGTAACTGGCATAAGCAAAAGGTTAAGAATTGAAGCACTACTTCAGAGAGGGTGAAGAATGGTTCAGAATTGGGTTGTACGTAGCAGCTTTGAGGTGTAAACGAATATGCGTCCCAATTATTGTTCACCAGTTGTGTCATCTCATACATTGAGAACTAAGAGGAGAACTCCTTCTTACTCACACTAGCAATGTCATTCACATTGTTTTCCGAAGTTGTGCACATCTTCCCTTAACACAAATCAAGAAATGTTTGTGGAAAGTCTGGAGATTAAAGTACTGTGATGGACATCTACAAAATTCAGTGATGCAAAAATACTATTTTCAAAAATACGATGACATAGACTTATTCTATAAGCCTATGTTACTTGAGAATGATTAGCTAGCTGTTTTCCGAAAAGTTAAATGTTCAGTTAAGTGTTTTTAGTCTCCATTATGCCATGTTTGAAAATAAGTAAAAAAAAATCTTAACGCAGAATACTCTGTTTGTAAACTTAGTGCTTTCTATCCTTTTTCATGGAATAGTGTGATATTTTAAATGGAAATTATTCTTTGCATGTGTCTTCATAGATAACTGACTAATGTTAGGAGAAATAAACAAACACGATATTTCAAATATATTGCTATCAAGGGTTTGCAACACAGTCTGTCTATCTGGAGTCATGTGGTTGTGAAATTTGTCTGATAGGAAATGCTTTTCAGTAATAGAAATCAGTTACTGTGCAGAAAAGTAGAATAAATTCTTAATACTCTGGAGCAATCAGTGTTAGTTTTAGCTGCTTATGTAGGTTATATAGGTTAATGCTTTTGTGTCGTCTTTCAAATCTCAGATTTGCTCTACAATGAGATCTTAGAGTTTATGCTGTACAGTGAAATGTGGGAAAAGGTGTGTGTATACATAATTCATCAGACCATCTGTATTAGTTCTCTTTTGTGAGACCACCCTATGTGTCTCTACTGTCTTCACTGATCAGTTTTAATAAATAAACCTTTTTGTTGGGCTCTTGAGCATTTGACAGACTATGTGGTATTCACACCAAGACAGACTTGCCTGTCTTTTGGCAACATTTCCATTTTAAGCAGTTACTTCCTACATAGTTCAAATTGCAACACATAGAAAGTCAATGTGCAGGTCACCCCAAATATTTTTTGAAGTAGTCTGACAATGCATGCAAATGGATGAATTGGGTGGATAAACAATAGAAGGGATTTATCTCTTATAGGTAGAAGACTGCTTTTAATCCCAGCAATTTTGTATACAGAGTTCTCATTTGTGCCTGTTGCTTACTTTAGCTTTTTAAGTAATAGGTATTATAATTCTAAGTTCGAAATGTGAAATTTCATTGCAGTAATTAATGGGGAAAAAACCCCAAACTTGCTTGTCATTAACCTTCCCAGTGCTAGTGGTTTTTCTGGGCAGACCTTTGTAAGGGATGCTGTGGCTTACAGGTCCTCAAAATTATGTTTTCTTCCTTATGGAGAATGATTTTGCAATATCAACATTGTTGTGACAAGCATCTTCATTGAATTGTCTCGAATGTGTTAGTCTATTCTCCCAGAATGTCAGTTCCGCCAGTTTGTAATTTTTGCCAATATTTCCTTTTATTGTGGAAAAATCTTGTTGTCCAATCACTTTCTACTTCTTGGCTTTTCTAGTGTTATGAGGTATTTGCTGTTGAAGTTTGGATGGAGATACCTGTAGATTTCCATAAAGTACTTGGTGAATATTGGAGTTTTAAAATAATAGTCACTTCTCCTAAATGGTAATAGTGGGAATTGTAGTGTAATAATGTGTAGCTATAACACTAAAGTGGAAGTGTACACCTGTATTATTGCTGTAATATTTTGTCCAACAGTGACTGAGATTGTTTCAAAAATGTGTGTGGTTTTTTTTTTTTTTCCTGGGATGGACAAGTCACTCGCACCTGTTAGATAACATGCTTAGATTTAAACTCTGTCACACAGAGGAGAAATATTTTACAATTTAAGGTAATTGATGCTCCCTTACATTCTCCTCAGGAGATTGTAATAAAGAAGTGCTAAAACAACTGTGAGAAGTGACAAAGCAAGAGGAATGGTAGAGCAGACCTGGGTAGCAGAAAGAATAGGGGTTAATTACCAAACCCTAATGTCAGAATCTTGTTTACTTTTTTTACTGGCTTTTAAGCTATCAAAATTACTCTGTACAGTATATAGGGGAAAAAAACCTCCAACACTCTGGAAAGGAGTTGTTCCTAAATCTGTTACAGGAGTACAGTGGGATGTATATTCTATGACCAAATCTGGAATGTGCAGGTGCCACCTTAGATGTAGACAGGCTTTTGTCTCTAAGGAACCGTTCTGCAAACTTAACCATTTCTACGGGTATGAAAACTAACTTTAAAGACACATCAGGTAGAACTGTAATCCTCTGGTGCATGCAAAAAGTTTTAAGTGTTTCGTAATGCACAGGAAGTGTTAAGCTGCCTAGCTAAAGTCATGATTTGCCTTTTGAATACTTTCTATTGAAAGGACAGAGAATAGGATATGCAGTGTCAGTCTAGCCTAAACTCTGAAACCTCTGAGTGACTTGTGTTTTACCTTTCCGAATGTCAAAGTGATGCTCTTCTGCTTCTGTAGAAAAGCTCCAAAACATGTGCATTTGCTCTGCTTTTCCTGTTCTTAATAGTAGGAATCAATAGACTAACACCAACTTTGGCAAAAAGTCGTTAGAGAACCATTTCTAATTTAGCATCATTAAACAATCTGAGTCTGCAAATTTAAGCTACAAATGGCTCAATGAATGTAAACCCTTTGTCAAATAGATAAATGTGGATGTGATACTAAGGCTCCCAGAGAGACTAAATAGTTAGGAACAAAAGCTTTATAGCACTGACTGAGCCAAATATTGCTTTGTTTCTGTGGAAAACAAATTTGAATTAACCAGTGGGCTGTAATTATGCTGCAAACAGCTTGAGACCTCCGAGAGTTTAGTTGTTTAAGAAGGAATTGTGAGGAGAACGTTCTGTGGGTGTATCCTTGGGAAATCATACCGACACAGTGGCTGATGTTGCTCAGTCCTCATCTGCTGGCTTTGTGGACCTAATTTTGTCCTTTGTCTTTATTAGAAAGTGATACAAAAAGGTTTAAGTAATATTGGGAATATCCTCATTTCTGTGTTGTCCTCCTTTCCACCCAGATCCAGGGGTCGTGTCATGAATTATCTGAGTTTCTAGTAGCCATCATCTTTTCTGTTGATATTGTGGGCTTGCGATCTTGGGTGGAAACTTTTTGTCAAGATGGTGATTGTGTGTTGAAGACCAAAGAAACTTCTTGACTGATTTAAAAAAAAAAAAAAAAAGAAAAAGGTTAAAGGCGTGGCGTTTGTGCACTAGTCTCCAAAACTTTGCTTCTACAATTGCTCAAGTAGGTTACCTTGAGCCTGGCTCTGGTTGAACAAGGTTCAGTGTCCCTGTCTTTTAAGGCAGTTTGTGTATCTTGTTCCCCTCGTGGCCTTGCTACCTTTGGTGATTGTGTTTGCAGAGCTGCTCGAGCTACATTGCTCTGGTACTTAATTTCCCCTTTAGATGTCTTCTTAAACTGGTCATTGCAGTGAGCATCTCATGCTGTAACTGTGTCCAAGCAGCAGGTAGAGTTGGCGAGTCACCTGTCTCTGCTTGCCCATCAGCATGTGTCCAGAACTGATCTTTGTCGTTCTCTGCTCATTTGGGTGTTTGGAAGACCTATACCCTCCTCTCCTTCTGCCCTTGGCCAGAGCCTGTTGGAAGTAAAATGCCACTTCTCACTGCTTTGCTCTGCTATACGGAGCTTGGTTTTCTGTTCTCTTTTTACAGAACACCTTTAGTTTAGAGGAAAGGTGGAAAATGGATGTAAAAACATCTATGTGTTGTTTTAATTTAAGAAACAGTGAACTTTATGCCTTTTTCCTGAAGTGGAGATTTACAAGAGCGTGTATCAAGTTACTAAACACATGTTTTAACTGTTCTGCTGTTAACTGCTGTCCTTCTAATTTATAAACAAGGTCAGGTGTAAAAAGTGAGTTATTCAAATATAAACATCAGAGCATTGCCTAAGGTGAGCAGTGTTCTGCATTACCTGCTACTTTTGAAAATTGCATCCATAACATTAATTCACTTGAGGTGAAGGTTTGCAAACTTGTGGTTATGGTGGCCCTTTTCAAGAGAATGGTATTGAAAATTTTTTTAAGAAATACAGTAACCTGATAAATGCAAAGTGTTTCTAGTTACCTTATCAGCCTCTAGTTCATCTATTAAAAAATATTTCATCTATTAGTTCATCTATGGAAAATATTAAGAGCCTTTAAACTGTTCAGTAAAACCAGTGACTTCTGAAGCTGATAGTATGGGGCTAGGGGTCAGAATAAGAAAGGAAAAAAGTCCCGATTCCTGCTCCTGTCGCAAAGGTGATACAGCCAAAGTGATTTAGTGTCTGCCTTCCTGTGCTGTTCTTGTGTTCATCTCACTTTCAGAGCTTTAGCAGCAGCCTCTGTCAGTACCAGCATGCCCCAAACTAAGAACTGAAGTTTGAACGTGTTGGTTGGTCTGTTCAGAGAGAAGTTAACTTGCTCTGTCACCCTGTCAGAACAAAAATGATGTTTTATCTTTGTTTTCTCTTCTGGCTGGAGCCATGTATCTATTTTAATATGTAAACTTGCATTTCCTATAGAAACTTTTGCTCTGTTTTTATAATAAGAAAGCATTAACAAATTATAAAATTGGCTAGTTTTACTGGGATACTGATACCGCAAAGGAATTAGATGAGCTGTTATTATAGGGGAGGACCAGTGTAAAAGTAACTTTTTTGCCAGAATAAAGGATTTCCTGAAATTGTGTGGCAAGAAGATAGGGAATGGAGGAAATGTGCAATATTGTGATTGTATACTTTGTTCATCTACATTATATTAATATTTGAAATTCTTAATAGAAGGATTATGAGATTTTCTTTTATACAATGCTGCCATATGAGTTATGCTTATTGAGCTCCTAGGTGGCCGTATAATTTGTTGGGGAATTCCTAAATTCACTACTCATGAAGCCAGAACATCATAATGGGAAGACAGTAAGATTGTCAATACTAAAATTATTTTTTGGCAGACTAAACATACTAAAATACTTTTTGGCAGCTTATGCATACAAAGTAAAGAATTACTCTGTATCAAATAGTAAATTAAAGTTTCATTGTATTTCACTGATCTTTTAATAGGTTCATTAGCTAAATGCATACATACATGTGTGTATATATAAATACATGCATGTATAGGATAGCCCTGTAATATACCAGATTTTTGGATAGGTCATTAAATAGTAAAGCTTTGCCTTGTAATAAGAATATCTTAATATGAAATTGAAACCTGGTTCTTTCTTTGCTGATAAATACCAGAGTAGTTGTACATGCCAGGAGTGATTGCTGAAGATGTCATTTACCAGTGACCAGAACACTTGCAGTCATGGTTCATTGAACAGTAATTTGACAGACAAAATAAGGTTATAATCCTTTCAAAAGCAAGCTATTGAGCTTCACCAAATTAGGAATTCGCTGTCTGGCCAATATGGCTTTGGCAAGCTTTTACTGCGTTATGTAAAGTCTGTGGGTTTTAAATAAATCGGAGAACATGCACTCTAAAATATCTGTAGCTGTAGGCTGATCTCCTTGCTTTGTTTTCAAAGACTGTGCACTATGCTCTGACAATTTCAAACAGATCAATGGTTTACTGATGTAAATGAACAAATCCCCAATAATGTTCATTGTTGCCTTGTTTCTGTTGTGTCAGAATGACTTCAACTACTTCTGAAGAAAACATTATAGCAGAATATTGTTTTATTTCTGCCACTGAGCTCTATACACAGTGACAACTCCATAATTTGAATATTTTAGCTGAGTGTAAAAATGTGTCATAGTTTCCGCAGATCCCTGCTTATCTTGGGTCACCTGGGTGCCTCTGGGCTGTTTTAACAGATTGATATTTGCGAAGTGCTTTAGAAAGCAATTTGCCTCTGTGAATCATGTTGTAACTCCAGCCAGGTCAAAAATACTCATCAGTATTTGCTGGAAAGTTCCAGTACCTAAAGCATATTTTGAAGGAAGGTGCAAATTCCTTACGCTAGAGGTGTGGACAGATGTGTTTCAGCAAGCCTCCAGCTAAGGATCAAGTGAATAAGGTCCAAGTTCTGGGTCTGACCATAGGGTCTCATATCCAGTGCCTGGTCACAGGGTTAGTGGCGTACAGAAGCTTATATTATATGTACATATTTCTGTTTCTCCTTTGACACCATTTCACCATTTCATAGTTCACTGCATTTAATCTGGAGAGATTGCACAGAGAACTGGGAGCAGCAAGTGGGCAGAAGTCCTGTAAACACTTTGGTCAGTCTGTGTGTTTACAAATTGCGTGTTCGGTTTCCTCTGACATACTGAGCCCCGTCTGGCTCTTTACTGGTGCCAGTTCTCTGTGTTCAGGTGACAGCAGTTAAACCCTAGAAACTTGTGAAGACTCACTGAGATCATTTGCACCTTCCAGTCTTCTTTTTATTCACAGAAGTCAAATGTTCTTATTGTTACCTCACTGTATTTTTGTCCCATGTTGTGACAAGATGTGGGGATATAGCTGACTAGTGCTTGAAAGCCACTGAGCCTCTGTCTTTCAGATCAATGAAATGTTAAACAATACTACTGAATTGTTCCATCTGAACTTTTTTCTCCATGAGGGTGGTGCTTAGCTATGGTTTTCCTTTGCCTGTGCTATGAAAAAATACCAAACCAAACCCAAAAAGTCAGTGTAGCTTCTTCACATTAGCTGGCAAGACTCTTAAACTATGGTCGTATTTTTTTCCATAGCTTAACATTTGTTTTATGATCTTTCTAGTTCTAAAATAATTGCTAATTGCACAGATTGTCAAAGAGGATATTCAGGTACCTTTTAGTAGTTGGCAGGATTAAAAATAATATCTTTGGAGAGAAAATAATGAAAGCAAATCTAGTGGGCAGTCTTCTCCAGAAAGCTTACCTTTACATCTTTTCTTAATGGTAAAAAGCAAAAGTGTCTTCCTTCAAAATTGACAGGAAGTTAGGAAATTCGGATATACAATTAACATCCATACAATGCAGACTCCATATTTTATCCCTGCTAACATACCAGTTGGAAGTACTTGGAGGATTAACTTGGAGTCATGAGAAAAGCAGACATGGTTACAGTAGCCATGAAAAAACTGTGCTGTACTTTAAAGAATCAACATAAGGTTAGAAAGAGAATTCTGTTAGCTTATTCTGTGATAGCAACTAATTAACTACCAGTGCCTTTCTCCGACCTGTGAGCTACTGCTTTCCAGAGGCTGCAGTCAGGCAGCTCCTCTGCTGTGCTATTGCAACGTTGATTTTCATTTCACATTGAACTCCAACATTCCCTTGTTCTTAACACTGTAATATTCAACCCTCTCCAGACCAACTGCATGCTTGAAAGTGGTGTTAATATCTACATATAGAGCAGCTTGTTGTGAATTATCACTACATGGTATTGTAGTTTTAGCTGTCTCCAAATATTTTCTTTTAAACCCTGGTTAAAAATGCTACTGCTGCACTTACTTAATGGTTCCCATTGATCAGAACAATAAAATCAATTAGAAAATGAATTAGCTTTCTTTTTTGGTACTATGCTTAATTGTGATATACTGTACTTACAATAAAGGAAAAAAATAAGTTTACATTCATTATTGTCTAATTAATTATAGTGTTTAGCAGACCTGTGTTAATAAATGTAAACACCACCTTTGGTAAGTGTCCAAACAAGACCTATATACTTACTGTGTGTTGGTTGAGAATTTGGTCGGATATAAAGCGTGTTACCCATCTGTTCTGGGGGTGAATGGAGAGTTATTTTTGAATATTCACTTTACAGCCCCCCAAACAGAAGATACATTCTGAACAGTTCAAAATTAATCTGCAGGATAGTTCTAAATTACTCTCATTGTATGTGATCTAGTGTTTGGATTTTGCTTTTGCTTATAGTGTTTTTGGTTTCTTTGTGTATCGGTGTCAACACAGTGCGTAAGAGCTGTTGTGTTTTCACTTTGTACAACAAAAATGGGTTTCTCTTGTGGCGTGAGCATAAATGCTGAAACTGTTACAAAGGCAGTGACAGATTCTTTATTTCTGGTTGCTCTGGGAGTGCTCTTTTGATCTTGGTGAAGTCACAAGGCTGGAATTCAGGGCATCAGCGTGCTGTCGCCAGGTCTTGTTGCTGACTTGCATCGTAACTTCTACCAAAACAGGCTCCTGAATGTCACTTTCTGCATAACGGGAGAGGGTGCTCGGCCTTCCGAAACAGTTAAGCTGCAGGTAAAAAAGGTAATACATTTAAAAAACAAACAAACAAAAAAACCCAACCAAAAAAACCCCACCAAAAAACCAAACCCACAAAAAACCCTAAACAAGCAGAAAAAAAAAACCCCAAAACAAAATCACAGTTTTCTGGTCATAGTTTAGATATAAAGCTGTCCTGCGTTCAAACCACAACAAAAGCAAAAACCAGTATAGAAATAATATAATCTGCTTATCTTTAAGTTTATTCTTTTGAAGTTGTATGCAGCCAACTTAACGTTTGTGACTAAAACTGTGGCGTTTATTTTCTGGTGGATTTTTATAACACAGAAGCTTGCCATTTTTAATGTCATATTTGCATATGCAAGTTCTGTACGTAACAGCAAACATGAAAGAGAAGTAGTGAAAATCTCTACTGCAGAAGAGCATCAAGTTGTGAGCTCCTGAGCTTGTGTGTGACGTAGGTATTGGACAACTGCCCATTAGGTATTGAAAATCAGAACTGCTTATAGCTGCACCTGGCACATCCAATGTGGACTGTGAAGTATTGCAAGTATTTTGAAATACATTGTATCCTCCCTGCTGGCTGTGCAGTTCTAACAAGGCACCTCGTGCTATAGAGGACTGCTTAGGGCAAAGCTTAGGAAGTTGTATGTGATGTGGCCTTGTCAGAAAAATGCTTCCGTTTTCACTGCCATTCATGCAATAAATGAATCGTGGACAAAGTCTTTGCTTTCATTTGTAAAACTTAGGAAGTATGCTGGCTGTTGGGAAATAAAGTATTGTGGCGGATGTGGCCAACATGATAAAAAGCCCACTCTAAACAGCCAAGAAAGTTGGTTTACTTGTATGTTTCTTCTCCTGATGGTTTTAACTGATGTGTACATCTTCTATTTTCTTCTGAGTCTAGAAAAAGTATTTTAAAAGCCTCTTCATCTAACGGCTATTTGATCTGACATTTCAGGAAGATCTTTCTAGAACAAATAGTCAAATTCATGCCAGTTGAGTCTGTGGTTCCTTCCCACCCACGCTTACAAGTCTCCACACGTTATTTTATATTTCTTCTTAGAAAGACATGCACGAATTTAGAGACTGGGTGTCCTTTGAAATTAGGTTAGACTCTTTCCTTGATGTAACTGTATTAAAACAAAAAACAAAACCCAACCAACCACAGAAAAAAAAAACCAGACCCAGAACACCCTAGAACAAAGTGAACAAAAATATTTTTGGTTCGTGAGCTTTGCTGCTGTGCTACATCATGGTATAGATTTGTTGGATGCCAAAGATAGTTTGGAGAGCCCTTTTCTAAGGTACACTGTGTAAAACTTTGTTTAAATTACACTCTAGATTTGTTTTATAAAATAGAGATAGTTCTGTTTCCAAAATTACTCAATTCTTGCATGCTGTAGGGCATCCACATTTATTATTTTTCAGTTGTCTGAGTATTGGGTTGATGCATGAGAAGTCAAAGCTATTCCCTTGTTTCTATGATCTGTTATGTCTGCATGCATAAAATCTCACTGTTTCAAACCCATGTACACTGTTGAATAGTGAATTTGTTTTGGGTGTGTTTTCATAGCTGACCATATGTACTTACAGGTTTGATGAAGGCAGAGTGCTATCAGGGTAATGTCTGAGTTTCAGAAACTGCTCTACGTATTCAGTGTACCCAAAGGGGATGGGGATAAATATTTTCTTAAAAAAAGAAACAAAACTTTTTTGGGGAAATTTTTTTTTATTAAAACTGTTTTTCATCCCCAGATTCTAAATTTTTCCTCATGTAGTGATCTCAGTCAAAATTGGTGGTGGGTGGGTGGGAATTTAAACACATTCTTATCGCTTATTTAAAGTCATTTCTGAAACTAGCTTGGAGGCCCGTGGTTTAACCTGCATGTTTAAAATTTGGAAGAAGTTTGTATCTGAGATTTGCAGCAATTATGTCAAACTCCTGAATCTTTATTGAAATGCCACAGAGTCTTTATTAATAATGAAGATGCCCTCTTCTGTGGATTGACAGCTTATGTTTGCTAATTAATGTTGTGCTATACCAAAATGTGCTCTAATAGGTAGTACATTAGATCACAGAAGTTGCAGGAACTAGTTGTTAATATTTCTTGAGATGAAATTTATTTACATTTTATAATAATTACAGATTAGAGTAGTTAGAATCTCATATGCATATCTCTTTATGTAAAGCTAATTTGCATCTCAAGATTAAAATGGAAGGCTAATAATAGTGCAGTCATTCTTTAACAGTTCTACCTAAAATTAGCCCTTTCTATCTAGATTTGGACAGGAATTGCTTGGAATAAAAACCATACATATTGACTTCACACTAACAAATCTCAAATTGAATTTATATGGTGGTTGCCTGCAGTTGCAAAACACTGGATATCATGTCCTGAAGGAGTTGTTCTAGTTGTTCTATTCCAAAGGTAGCTTGAAGTTACAGCTTTAAACTCCGCTATGTATGTTTTCCATTATTGTGCTAATACTTGAGCAAGATAATGAAGCCATAAGAATGAAATTACTGAACTTAAATATTACTCTTGAGTTTCAATTTTTTAGCTTTCCTTGGCAATCTGGTAAGATACTTGATTTTGAAAACTGGATGAAACCCCTGCAAGCATCCTACAACACTGGAAGCACACATAGAAATAAAATAGCGTGCAAGCGTCTTGGTCAGGGAGGTAGGGGCAGAAGGAAAAATTCATGAGCGGAAAATTACGTTTTTGAAGTTACACTGGTTTAGAGACTGTTAGCGCTTCATTTTCTTAAATTAGCTGAAGGGGACCACTAAGGACTGATTCTGTCACCTGCTGACCTGTAGCCACTATGCTGTTACGTTTCATCCCAGAAGACCGAGGTTTTAATACACAAGAACACTGAGTGAAAGTGAGTTTGGTCTTAAGGTTTCTGTGTTCTAATCTTCTTAGATCTCTGGTGGAAGAGGAGGATCCTCATATGAAAGTATCTCTTGGTAGCAGCGATATGGGCGTGTCTGCCCATCTACAGTCTTCTAAGACAGGGACCACAAGATTTTTCACCAGCAATACTCACAGTTCTGTGGTACTACAGGTAATTAAATATTCTTGATCTGTGCTGAGAATTTTGGCTGCTTTGAACAATGTCTCCACTCAATAGACTTTGTCGGACTAGTAATTCCTAAAAAGCCTCAAAAAATACATGTTAGTGTGCTGTGCCGATAATGCCCACGAGAAAGCATGGCTTGTAACTTCTGTTTCTGTGAGCTGAAGGTTTGACTTTTAGCAACAGCTTGTAAAAAATCCCTGGCCTTTTCCTTGGGTTATATTCCTGTCCACTCTCAATTTCCTAAGAGGTGATGTCATTTAAACTATGAAGTGACAGCTGTGTCAAAGAAGCTCACTTGAATATAATCATTTAATTATGTTAGGCAAACACACCATCTCCTGAAAGCTTCCTTAGGGATGTGACAAGGAGAGCTCCATGCTCCTCCGTGTCCTTAAGATGGCAGAGCCCTGCCAGGTTTGGTGTAATGCCCTGTGCTGGGTCTGACTATATGGCACCACCGTATGGTGGAACGTTCCTCTAATGGGTAAAAATGTTACCATCTCTGAAGCTTTAAGAATTTAAAATTAAAGTAATTTTATCTTCTCCTTTCTGCTGGAACTTTTACATGCCATACAGAGTCAAGCTTAACAGCTTGCATAGCTCTTGCTCCTTTCCAATGTAGTCTTTCTCAGGAGTGCAGACAACTTCTGTATGGCATAATGCTGTTGTAGATGACTTTCTTTTTTGTTACATTTAGCCATTGTAAGTAATTCAGAAAAGATCAGATATATAATGTGAGCTTATTTTGGAGTTTTTACAGTGTGAACTTTGGTGATTTGATAAGTGTGGAACCAGGTGACAGCTTTCCTTTCAGGCCCCAGTATTTTGCAGCCTCTAAGGTTGCAAAGTACTTAAATTGGTGTCGAATAGAAATATATCTAGAAATGCAAATGTATCCAGAAAGGGTAGGTCCAAAAAAGGTGTCGGTCCCTACCTGAAACAATTGCTGGTGTACAAGCTTAGAAAACTAACTCCTTCCGGAAAATAACTTAATTAGCTCTTATCTAAGGCCCAGTGTGCTCAACCATTTCTGGAAAATAATAATTATTCTGCTTGTTTTCCAATGAATAAATATGATCAAATATATTGGAGATAATGCTTGTAAAATGACAATGTTCCAAAAAGTCACTAAGAAACTACAGTACATATGTACCTAAGAGTAAGTAAGCATTTACATAAGGGAAACAAAAGAGATTCCTACTCTCCTCCCAGATCAAATGGATGCTTCACATTATGCTGTTCTTGCAGGGTTTTGATCAGCTGCGAGTGGAAGGTTTGCTTTGTGATGTGACGCTTGTTCCAGGAGATGGTGACGAAGTGTTTCCTGTGCACAGAGCAATGATGGCTTCTGCAAGTGATTACTTCAAGGCTATGTTCACAGGTAGTGTTTTTGTTAAAGTAGTGCATACTGCTATCTCCGAATTGTCATCGTTTGGACACTCAGACACGCGTTCAGTGTTGTGTGGGAATCAGCTTAGGACTGCAAACAATTTGATGTAGTTGTACGCTTTCCACTGTTGCTTATGGGTCTTTAAGTTAGACCTTAAAATTATATTTTAATTTTGTATAAATTTATGAATTTATTTCCACGTTATCAAAATGATCATATAAACTTACCTGCATGTATTTTTTTCAGGAGGAATGAAGGAACAGGATTTAATGTGCATTAAGCTTCACGGTGTGAACAAAATAGGCCTAAAGAAGATCATTGATTTCATTTATACCGCAAAACTTTCCCTTAACATGGACAACCTTCAGGACACTCTGGAAGCTGCCAGTTTTTTGCAGATTTTACCTGTTTTGGACTTCTGTAAAGTGTTTCTTATCTCTGGGGTAAGACTTACTACTTGTTTCACATTTACAATGATTAAGGCCTCGGTATGGGGTTTTTTTGTGTAAGAACAATGACTATATAATAGTAAAAATTAAGTCTAAAACTTAGCATTATTCATAGTTCAGATTCACAGACAACATGTTTACATTGTAGTTTTCTTGAAAATCTGTTTTCTTCTTTATGTACAGTGTGAGTTTGATATAAATGTTAATCCACATTAGAATTCTTCTAATTCAGAAGCGTATTGCAGTGATGATAATCATAGTTCCCAGATTCCTTACTGGATTTCTTAGTTCATGCCCTCATACTCTATATCCTGCCATAGGAAAGCAGCTTGGTGTATTAAACTGGAAAAAAAAAAAACAATAGAAGAGTGAGCTACTGTTGCTGTCAGTTTACATACTTTCTGGAAACCTTTTTGTTTTGAGGAATGAAGCCCACAATTGTAATGATCATAACAGAGACCATTGTATCTTCTTTGTAAACCAGTGAACTTGGTCACGGTCCTTAGAATAAAATATCCTCCAAAGGGATTACTAATAGGGATGTTACAGGAATGTTGGTTATGTAAGAAAAGTAGCTACAAGCATTTTATCTTGATTGCCATAATTTGCTAGAACTAAAAATGGTTTTGAATGCCTGCTGGGACATGTTTTTTTCACAATCACAAAAATAAGTGCTTTTGTAAGCAGGGGACAGCCCCCAGCGTAGCAACCCTCTTCTCTTCTACCAGTAATTGTTAATTAAAAGACTATACTTATGTATGTAGCATGGTTGCTTTTGTTCCGTTGGAACAAAGGAAGTTTGCTCAGCAAAGCAGTATACTGTAGTTCCAATGCAGTACAGGCTGTTGTGGTTTGGAGTTGCCCTGATGATTTTTATTTATTATAGCGGTTAAAATCTCAGGTGCTAAACCCACTCTTGGAGGAGGGGGAACTTTGATAACATTTTTTCATTTTCCTTCCCCTTTTTAACACTTGGTGTCCTGTTTTCTTTTGAGGCTGGGCTTTGGAGAAGAATGCCATGTGCCCTTCAAGTTGAATGTCAAACAGCTTTGTGGTTTTCTCTAGTAAAAACAAACTTCTGTTTTTGCAAAAGCAAGAGAGCTGTTAAAGATTCAGCTTGTTAAGTGGTAACAGGCTTCTTGCATAAGCTTATTCCTAGGTTCTGTGTTCATGGTTGGGAAGAGACATGTAAGGAAGGAGATGTGATGTGAAAACACTCCCTTCATTTATGTGGCTCCAGCCTCATGTTAAAAGCATTGGGTTTGTACTCCTCTCTTTAATTTTGTTTTTTATTAAGTATAGCTCACATACACATTTGATCAGTTTGAGTTGTTTTTCAGAGGTTTTATTTTTTGAACACCTTCTTAAGTCTCAAGTATCAGAAGTTTCAGAGTCTCACTGCATGACTGCACTCCCTTTAGTGTTACAATGTACTGCATACATTTTGTATGCTTCAGTTATGTTCATTTCTGTAGTTAAAACAGTGCAATCTCAGAATAAGGGGGCAGTTATTTAGTTTCTAACTTAAACACAGGTTATAAACAATGCCAATATATGATGCTTCAATACCTTTCCTTGTTCTTGCCCTGCTGTCTTATATTAATATAACTCTGTCCTACCAACAATGAGGACCACCAACTCTGTGCGGTTGCAGAATGTGAGAGCTGTGCTGTGAAAGCAGTTCTGCCTGGAGAGGCACTTCGGCATTCTTTCGAACCTCCTGGAGGTTTTCTGATGTTAATGTTAATTGCTGATACACCTTACTAGAAATCTCCCTTTACCTGTAACAGGAAAACTGGTGTGTTCTACATGAATTATAATGTTATTTGGAATCCATCTTTCTGATTTCAATGAGAAATAGAGAAGCAGGTATTCCCTTTGCTTCTCTGAATACAGGCTGAAAAATGTGCCTTCCCTAATATAGATGTACCGGGATTTATGCAAACAAGAGAACTCCAAGCTGCTAATAGCAGCAATCTGTTTCATAAGGAAAGCGTTAGAGACGTTTAGGATCTGTAATGCTACTATTTTGCTTTTAATTTTGGCATATTTTCTAATTGGCCGGTTGTCTGGAAATGTTGCAATAATGTTTCATTAATCTTGATGCTCTTAAATCCTACCTGACCTATTTTATGTTGCCTGGGGTTTTTTTACCTTCCAAAATGATGCAGTCCACCTCTCAGGCTTGATGTTGCTATAAATGCCGACTTGGAGTAAGAGTTTCAGGGCTTTGGAGTTGCCTCCCCTTGATGGGAGGTGAGCCCCAGGGACATCATGTTGCCCTCTCCCCTTTCTGGGTAGGACAGCTGCTTGTTTGCTTTGCTTTCTTAGGGAAAGAGCTTCCTTCATCTTAATTTGTGTTATTTGGAAGAATTATTTTCATAGTTCAAAATGCTTGTTTTCTGAAGGTTCCTTCACTTGCAACGTCAACTCAGTCACTGTTCTGGTTCAAGTAAGAAATGTCTTGTTCAATGTAACATTTTGAAAGAATCAGGAAGACTTAATTCTCTTAACTTTATTGGTTCTCTTTTCGGAAATACTTCCATTTATACCAATGTGGGTATAAGGGGACATAGTCTCATTTGTTCTATAACTGTAGAGGAAGTACAAAACTAAGTTTGTGCTCTTAGCCTAGTTATGTTCTCAGCATCCTTGTATAAAGAATTTTTGCATGAACTTACATTAGAATTTGCTGAAGCAGGAGCAAGAGTTGGTGAGCCACCAGGTTGTTGTGGGGTTTTTTTGCTTTAATTACCCTATCTTAGCTTTACAAACGTTACTCCCCATTATACTAGTTTCACTCAGTTTTTGAAGGAGCATTTCTGTAATTTAAATGAGTTTTCTGAGCAAGTCATGAGCTTATTTCTGCTGAAATTAGCTGACTGAGAGCAGCATCTGCAAGCTGGTGTAACCATTTCCAGATGAATCTTAATTGTCTTTGAATTGTCTGGAGAGTCCATTATTAAAGAGATTGTAGAAGTCAGTTTATGTAAAGCATAATGTAACCATGTTACTTCATAAGAGGGTATTGGAAATATTTACAAAGAAAAATAGACGTTTAAGGTAGCAACTTAATTTATATAAAGTGACACCTTCAAGGAATGGTATATGTTGTAGCTGACTTGTAAGTGTTCTTTTATTTGTTCTGCATTTACACCCTCCTGACAAACAGCCCATTGCTCTAAGGTAATCTTTGCTCTGCAGCTGACCAGACTCCGAGAAACGCTGGAATACGTCATAGGATGTTTTCAGTCTTACTTTCAGTATTGGTTTTAAATATTTAATACTAAACAATAGACTAGGACTATTCCCAGGGTCACATTTAAAAGAGCCATAATGTAATTAAAATTAATAAAAATGCCATGGAAATATTTTCAGCGTAGTGAGTGCTAGAGAACACACAATGTGTGGGTGTGGTTTTTTGTTTTTTTTTTTGACAAGTAGCAGCAGTGACAAAATGGAGAAAGATCAGAAACCTATCCAAGTAAATTACAGCACTTGGGAAAATCAGTGTAATGGGGAAGAGGATGTTATACTGTAATTAAAGAGAACATCCCAAAACACTGAAAATTCATGTCTTAGCTGTACATTTCGTACAGCTGCAGAAAAAATATTATATTCTTTCTAGAATTCTGTGCTTTACATTTTTGTAACAACTCAGAAATTGTCAAATATTGAGGTCTCAGTGTTTGGAAGTCCTGTCTTGTCAGAGGAACTTGGGTAATTGAGGAAGGAGCAAGATGGTCTCAGTTTTGTGGGAGCATGAAATCTAATGCTGGGGCCAGCTCTGCCAGACACCAGAAATTCACCTTTTCTAATGTGGGTGTGTGATTGATTCTGTTTTCAGAGCTGGTCAGGTTTCTGTGCTGTTATTTCTGGACTTCTCTGTATGGAATCCCACAGAAAAATGGAGATTTTTAGAGGAATGTAATATGTTTTAAACTTAGACCCTTTGAAACAGCATGTTAAGTGCTTCAGTGTCTACAGCCATTGAAACAAAAGACAGACAGACACCTGAATTTTTTGTGGTACTGGCCTTGAGGACTTGATTTTCGGTGCTTGTTATCTCTCTTGCGTTTTCTCCAAGGTTCTCATTTTGCTCTGTGTCCAGTATGGTAGTACTTTATAGTCAATTAAGTGTTTACCAGAGCTTGGGAAGTGATTGCTTCAAATTTTCAAAGATCAAGTCAAATCTTTTCTCGAGATAGTACTTTGGCTTTTGCATACGTTTTCTCAGGCTGTAATAATACTGTGCTGTGCTTGAATTTTTTTAAAAAAAATTTCTAGTATTTTCTGAAACTTCTGCTTGGCAATGAGTAATGTGAATGAGCAGCTCTGCTCAGTAGTCAAAACCCCAGTAAAATAGGGTTTTCTTTAAAATTCTCAACTTCTTATGAAGTTGTGTAGTTTGAGTTGTGGCTTTTAAGCTTTCTGTGAGTATCTTTACTAGTTACTGGATTTACTGCACAGACAGTCCTATATTTCCATCTGATATTTCCATTCCTCCCGTTCACTTCAGTGGATTTCTAGAAGTAGCGGTTCCTTCTGTTTGTTGATGAGCTCCTGACTGACTTCCGCAGAGAACCATTTCCACATCTCCCGTAAGCACCATAGCATAAGTCAAACAGCTATTTCTGAAAAGGTGCACCTGCGTAACTTAAATACCAAAGTGTTTAAATAGCATTATTGCACTTTAACGCTGTTAATGTGTAAGTAGAAGTAACTATTGCATTTCATTCTGTTGAATTATTTTTTGGCTTAGGGCTTAAGAATTCTAGAGTATATTATTTGCAGTGTAATTTAGCCTGGTACATTGATTGTTATCTTACACCATAGTATAATTGGTAATAGTACTTTTGACAAGGAAAGTAACCTTTAAGAAAATATTTAATATAGTACCCTGATTTGAGGTGAGTGGTGGAACTTGTTAGTAAGCCAAATTCATAAACATAATGGGGAGTACTTGCAATCATGGTATGAATAACACCAACCCTGAATGCAGTACAATTCCAGTGGATTAAGGCAATATACAGTAAATTTTCTGAGAATTAGGGGGTGACTGGAAACTGCTGATGTCACGTTCATCAGTCATGAACAGTGTGTAATGTCAAATTTCTCAAATGCAAGCATTCTAGGAATATATTCCCAACTAGTTTTAAAATACGGTAACTTCATAGCAAGAATAAAGATTTGTGGTATACTATAAGTCAGCTTTTTTCAAGGGTTGATTTTTCTATTGCTTTATTTTTATTATAGAACTTGCAAGAAATTTTAGAAAAAGGTCCTGTTTCATCTACTTCAAGGTGTGCTGTTACTTCCATTATGCAATTAATTTACATAAATTAAAATCCTACAAGGAAATGTACAGAAGTTAGTTTCATACTGACTCTCAAAAACAGTCAAAAGAAGAAAAAAATTTCTTGAGCATCAGAAAATGTTTCATAGGTCATTGCTATGATGTGACTATATTTTGATCTAATCAATGTGGTCTGTCTTCTAATATAAAACCGATTTCCATGTATATATTGCATGGCTATGTCTATAGCAGAGCCCCTGACAGTCTGCCACACATTCATCTTACAGATAGGACCTGATTACAGGATTAGTGTTCCTGGAGATGAAGAATAGATTTTGGAACCTTTGACTGCATGAAGGCATTTCAGGGTGTGTGAGTGAAGACTTTGGATGACTGCAGATTTTAACTCTAGGGCAAGTTAGATCAGTGTCTAGTGAATTAAAAAAATCTCCTATTCCCATACTCAGACTTCTGAATTGTTTAGTATTAAAGGGCAATGATCAGACTGAGTTATGCTGTATTAAAATCTTGTAATCTCTGTCATGAACAGAAGGTATTTTAAAGGGTTTTTTTTAATTCTTAGGCTGCAATCAGGTCATAGTTCTCAATCTTTATAATCTTTTTAAAAATAGCCATGAGATTCAGAAGCTTAAGTTCTTTTGGCATTAGAAATATGATGAGAATCACAAAGTTTTGGAAATTGTTGACATTGAGTAGGACTGACATGCACAGAGACTAGAAAGCCTGTTTAAATGAGACTTGGATTAGAATAAGGATTGAATGCAAAAAAGCTACAATTCTCAGCAAAAAGCATTTGAAAATTGACTTGCTTTGCATATGTAGCATAGAGCTGCTGAACCAAATCGGCCAGGTTCACTGGAGACCCACTTGTAAGTTATGTCCCATCCCTGACATCTTTCTTCCTCCCTCTGCCTTGGATCCCAAGTGACCTCAAATTTAGGAGCCAAAGATGTAAGAACAGTAGATACAGTAACAGTCTAAAAGAGATAGTTGCCAAGATATGGTCACTCAGGTATTGAATTAAATTAGGGTATGATCCATACTGCTAAAGCTTTCATGTGCTGTCTATTTCTAGGGAAAATTCTCCTAGGTTTATTATTTTTTAAAAAATCATATATATAAAAAATGTCTTGTTATTGACATGTATTTAATTTTGAAGATATTCCATAAAAGCACCACTTTGATTTACTGAAGACCAATTTTGTTCATTTCTAAGGAATGTATTAATGGGATTGAAGACTATAAATAGATTGTGTGAAATCTGTGGCACTGGAGAGATAGCTATACCATTCTCTTTGGCTGCATTATGATAATACAATTTTAATACTGCTAGAAAATGTCTAATGGTGAGACCTATTTTTGCATTATTCTCTGCAACCTTGGGCTGATCACCTCTTCCTTAACTGTATTTTCCACATCTCTTTCTTACAAAGATGTTTGCAGAGCTTTTCAGAGATGAAGTGCTGTATAATTGCTATGTATCATAATTGTATAATGTATTTGACATAATTAATACATGCCATCTGCTTGTTACTTCTCTCATTTCTTTCTTCAAAATAAGGAATACATCAGGTCTCCCCTTGCAGTCATGAATATATAAATTACATTGAATATTCATTTGCTCATGTGTAAATCACCTTGAGCATTGCAGAATGATGAAATATTGCCGATTCTCTAGTATTCATTAAATTCTGCGTTATCATTTAGACACCAAATTAAGAAAGTGTTTTGATTCCTCTTTCTGTTTACTTAATAGGTTTCGCTGGAAAACTGTGTTGAGGTTGGGCGAATTGCCAACACATACAATCTCACAGAAGTGGATAAATATGTTAATAATTTCATCCTGAAGAACTTCCCTGCATTATTAAGTACTGGTGAATTTGTGAAACTCCCCTTTGAACGTCTTGCCTTTGTGCTTTCAAGTAATAGCCTTAAGCACTGCACTGAACTTGAACTCTTCAAGGCGGCTTGTCGCTGGCTACGGTATGAGGAGCCTCGGATGGAGTACGCTGCAAAGCTAATGAAGAACATCAGGTTTCCATTGATGACACCCCAGGATCTTATTAACTATGTTCAAACAGTGGACTTCATGAGAACTGACAATACCTGTGTAAACTTGCTTTTGGAAGCCAGCAACTACCAAATGATGCCGTACATGCAACCGGTCATGCAGTCAGAGAGAACTGCCATTCGGTCGGACAGTACTCACTTGGTGACGTTGGGGGGAGTGCTGAGGCAGCAGCTGGTTGTCAGCAAGGAGTTACGGATGTATGACGAAAAGGCCCATGAGTGGAAATCCTTAGCTCCCATGGATGCACCCAGGTACCAGCATGGCATCGCCGTGATCGGAAACTTTCTTTACGTAGTTGGGGGCCAGAGCAATTATGACACGAAAGGAAAGACGGCAGTTGACACGGTCTTTAGGTTTGATCCTCGCTACAACAAGTGGATGCAAGTCGCATCTTTAAACGAGAAGCGCACCTTCTTCCACCTAAGTGCCCTCAAAGGACATTTGTATGCAGTCGGTGGTCGAAATGCAGCGGGTGAGCTAGGTGAGTGCTTATCCTGAAGCATGGCTTTTTGCATTGCTTTTTAGGCCTTGAAATGCTGTACTGCCCTCTGAATGGCCAGAAGTTGTTTCTGGAACTTCTTTCTGGAAATGCTGCACACGCATAGAGAAATTTGTCTAGACAGTATTAGCAGTTAATTAAAGGGATTCAAAAAATGTTCCAAATACATATATCTTTTGTATTGATGCATAATATCCAATGTTTTCACCTTTATCATCAAACGTGAAGTGTGTGTTTACCGGTATTAGCGTGCATGTGTGTGTATATACGTATTAAAATTATTAAGCTGAAAAATCAAACTCACTCTTTTCACTCTTAAGGGATATATGACTTTCTAACTGAAACTGAGTTGAATGAAGGTTATTATTTTTAAGAGATGCAGGTTTTATTGAATAATTATGCAATGCTAGTAATTTTTTTAAAAGGTGGGCTAATGACTGATTTGTTTCATATGTCAGTGAGATCCAGATGTTCTGACATTCTGGACTTTTTAATTACTAAAAATGTTATATTTTGCTGGTAATCTTGTGACTACACAGTTAACTTATTTACATGAATGTTTCTATATTGCTGCCTCCTTTTTTCCCCTTTGCATTTCATTTGAACAACAACATCATAAAAATTCAGGGAAATAAGATGGTTGGAAACAAAGAATAAATACATCTTTAATTTAACAGAAGTCTTCAGAGGGTGGCCCGTGTTAATCCACTGCATTTTCCAAAGCCATAGTGCATTTGCACTCAAGTCTGGGAGTACACACTCAATTGTAAACTTGTCTGTGCCTTAAAATTGAAATGTTACAGTGATTATGCTTGGAATTTTAGCATAATATATCTAAACTAGATGTAACATTTCATTATATTGTTTGCTGCTTTCAGCCCAATATTTAACTGTGTCTTGTCAGTCATTGTGGCAGTACCACTTGCTGCCGAGATTTGCTTTTTAGAAATGCATTGATACCTTTCAGTTCAGTGAGAAACAGGTTTAATTGAAACAATACAAAACCTAATTTGTGACGCAGCATCTCTGACTTTGGTTTTTTTAATTAATTGTTGAAGATGTCCCTGCTTAGTGCAGGGGCGTTGTAGTAGACAACCTTTAAAGGTCCCTTCCAACCCAGACCACTCTATGATTCTATGTAAGTCATTCACACGAACACTTTGTTTCGTGGTCATATGCGTTTCCTAAGAAAGTTTACAGTAGTACATTGCTTCCACTACACAAAGCTGGGCTGGTTTTTATAGAAGTTTAAAATCCATTTTAATATTTGATGGAACGAGGTATTTAAAAATGCTACCTGTTTCCAAACATCATGGGAATCTGTTTTGCAGTAACTTGTTTTCCTTAGCCATTTTCTGATGCAAATCCAGAGGTTTTCAGAGTTTTTCTTATATGTCACTTTATCTTGAGTATCAGAAAAACCTGGCCTTCATTGAGCTATTTTCTAATGGTAAGAACTAATAGCAGATAATCAGGTTGCTCTCCGTGTGTACTATATGTAAACAGAGTAGGATTATAAGGATTATAAGAATGTCAGTGAAAAAGTTGCAAGTCTAACAAAATCAATATGAAATAACACTGTCACGAAGCCAGTGCAACCTGTGAGTACAGCTGGCTTTAAACACAGTGTTTTTCTTAAATTAGATCAAGCAGCATCGCTCTGCTGACCTCAACTCTTCTGCAGCTTTAATTAAAATAAAAATCTATTACCTGTCTAAAATTCTGCTGTAAAGATATCATTAAAATGCTGCAACAGTTTCCACACAGATCCAAAAAATGTCATTGGATCATTCTGCGGGAAGAGCACTCTATAAATGCTAAATATTGTACCTGTCTGATGCTTTGATTTGTGGCTTCAGTTTCTTTTCTTGTTAATTGTGAGGCAAGTCACTTTTCATTTTCATGTTTCTTTTATAAACCTTGACAGCCAAAAGATGAAATCCAGCTTAAACTTCCCATTCTCTTCAGATGAGAAAAACTTCCAAGCTTTTCAGAGAAGAGAAGGTCAAATGTGTGTTGAACAGGTATTAAAGAAGTTGCCCTTGGGTTCAAATTAATTTCAATCTGTTGTTAGAGAGAAAAAATTCCCAGAACCTAAATTCAGCTTTCCAGAAGGTCAGCTCCTATGAAAAAGGGCCAAAGGATTGAACTTAGTAAAATGAATTTCTTTATTATTTTTTCCTGACATACACTGGAATAAAAATTATACTTTTTTGAGACTCTTTATCAAGCCTTCCCAAAACAATTTTCAGGTGTTTTCATCTTCTGAGAACTTTGTTAATACCTCTTTCTACCTCTGTACTATGTGCTTTAGCAGTAGTAAACAGCTACTGTTCTAGAAGTGCATGCTACTAAGAAAAGTTTAGGTCATTGGTAAAGATGAGTGAATTTGCATTTATGTGGTACATGCATCAGGATGTGGTAAACCTATCTTTGAAATCTAATGAATTGTGATAATTCAGATTTTCCAACCCTGATAACTTAGGTCTGTGCAGAAGCATGTACCACTACTTGAAGGATTGTGAATTATTCTGGATGGTTCTTTGTAAATGTGAAAGCAGGCACCTGCCAAAGGGTATTTCCAGAAGGCAGGAAGAACAGCACCCTATTACGAGGAGGAGACCAGCCTGGAGAAGGCAGGTGTGCAAGAGGCAAGACTCTTTGGAAAAAGAGACCAAGGGAAACCAGGTGTGGTTCACAGAGATACTCATGAAGCAGAACTCAACGGCAATTTCCAGCTCTGCTGTTGGACAGAGCACTGGATGCTGTTTTCTCAGACAAGTCGATTTTTCTAGCTCTTTTTTGAGAGTTCAGTTGTGGTGCCTGATGATGATGGCAGAAGCTGTGTATTAGAAAACTTGTGCAGTGAGGTACTTCAGGCTCTGCTGTTGATGGACTTGAGTGGAGTTTGAGATTTTTATATATGGACTTTTCCTGAGCACCTTAGGAGGTGTTGGGTTGTGACTAAACCACAGATTCGTCGATCCCTTCATCATGCTGCAATAAAGACAGAAAGAGAAGACTTTAGTCCAAAGCAAGACAGTTACGTGTTCTGACCCACTGCTCAACAAGTGGAAAGGCATTTATTTTTCAGATGCCCTTTATGATGCTTAACCCTCAATTCAAACAGTTCCTTGTTTATGTGGAAACTTCTCTTGTGAGCCTTTATAATAGATATGTATTTTAAATGTTGTAGGTTAAGACAGACGTAATTTCCCAGTTGTGCTGTTTGTGGTCTGTGCGATACTGTGAACGTCAAACCAAAGCATGAACTGGAGGTCCTCCTGCAAGGAGCTTATTTTGAAGTGACCCCTTGCTCTGCTAGGGACTAAGTTACTTACGGGTCTGTTCAATTTACTGAAGTCAGCTTTGAGTTCTATGGAAGCAAGCTGTATTATAGAACTATTAAGACAAAATGAAGATCCTGGGGTTTGGGACATCACACAGCGTTGCTAAGTGCTGCTGTAATAAACCTCAAGACACATTAGAAGCTACTGACAGAGAAGTGGTAAATATCTTTATACTCAAATAGCATCACAGATGGCACTGTAAAATGCGTGCAGACGGCATCCCTTGGGACTGCCAAAGCTTTGTGTCTTTTTGATATTGCTTAATTCTATTAAAATGCAGCCTGTCATCCCTGGATTATGGTAATGAACAGAGCAGAGGTTGTACTCTTAACCATAAGTAAAGGCTGGTTTGAATCATTCGTGGTGTTGGGAGAAAATCCATCATTCTCGTGCTATATGGGATGTGTGCTTAGGTTCGGTAAAGTAGCAGTTCTTTTGAGTGTTTTGTGAATGATGCTCTATCTGGAGATGATGTATAGAACATCCTGATGCCTCTTTTAAATTAACAGGCACCTTTAATAGTTGAAATTTTGTATATATTTTTTCCTTTTAGTGCAGAGAGATCTTGTTAAGAGAGAAGTGGAATGACCTTACAAGGACACAGGGAAACAAGTACGCAGAACAACCAAACAGAACAGTAGAGTTTTTTCAGCTGGGAAATAAATAGCGTTGTTTTGGAGCACAATAGATTTGAGTTGGAACGATTTGTCTGAAATACTGTCAGACAATACTTGAGTTCTACTGGTGATGCTCATGAGAATTTTGAAGCTGCACCAGAAAGTGAGGGTTCTTGGACTCAATGGCTTCCTTTCTTGGATAACTAATGTCTTTACAATGTGGAGATAGTGATGGCAGTAATGTATGGCGATTTCTGCATGTTTTATCTTCTCTTGCTCTTCTTTTGCTAAAGTGGTGTTTTGGCTATGGTTTCTCTCTTAAATGCAATCCATAGAGCAGAGCGAGATAAACAGTTGTCCAGCGTTGAATGTCACGTTACTCTGGTTGCTGCTGGCTTTGCGATTGCCTTGTACGTACTCTGCTCTTCCTGTCCTTAGAGTGTATTAGAAATTTTGATTCCTCACCTCAGCACAAAGCCAAGTGCTGTGGGAAAGAGATGCCTTTGTTTTTGTGAAAGCAAGTAGAATGATTTTGGTGCAGCCTCGCAGTGAACAGCAGGTCAGAAGGGTCTGCTGTCAGGGTAGAACTGGGACAGATGTAATTACTTGCACATCAAATCTGTTTTTCTCTGGTCTTGAAATTTCTGCACATCTTTGTTTTCTTCTGATTGCTAAATAGAGCGGAGTAGAAAGGAGCTTCTGTTTTTAGAAAATAATACTGGAATGGATGAACACGTTCATATAAGAGAGAGCATGGGTTTATTTGGGGAAATACTGCATGTGGTGTGAAGATGGCAGTACACAGAAATAAAACTCAGATTTCATTTTAAGTGTAATTTATGGAATCAATTCTTTGTGCTTATACCTTTATTTGGATAAGAGGCTGTCTCCAGCATTCACTGGCTTTATGGCTGTGTAAGTCCTTGATAGATAGACAAAGTCTGCAGGATATCAAATGGGGGAAAATACCGAAGTTTAAGAGATTTTTTGACTTTATAAAAAATAAAATTAAAAAAAATCAAGACTGACTTTAAAAATTTTCATTGTAGAAGAATGCTTGAATACCTTTTCATGCCTTTTCTTATGCAGATTTTTTATGTACCTGTACATGTCTGTAGTGTAAAAGGCAGCTCGAGGTTCTTTTCAAACAGCTGAGATAGGAAATGCAGTAGCAAGGAGGCTTGATTGGAGGAAAAGTGTTTAGTGAAGGACTGAGCTCTTAGAGTAAACTCAGGAACTGGCCTGTATTGGGCAGGTTTTTTAAATCTAATCTGTAGTTTATAGACACACTTGAGTTCAGTTGCCTTGCATCAGCTTTTTAGATTTTGTCCACCTTACAAAGCCCTGAGCTGGCTGGTGTAACTGGGGGTCCATGTGCAAGACACTCTTACACCACCAGAAGCGTTTTAGGCTTTCGTTCCTGGTTTTAAGCAGTTTCATGAATATGAAATTAATAATTTCATGCCTGCAAATCAGTGTATATAATTTGTTTTGAAAGAAACAGGAATTTAGTGTGATTTGCCTGATATCATGAACTTCAGCACTTTTCTATATTTCTTAAATTTAAATTCCAGCTCCTGGGTGGGGAAAAGCTGAGGAACATCCAGTGTGCTGGAAAAATTTAGCAATTCTTATGTGCAATATAGATTTTTAAAATTTTTTTTTGTTTTTAACCTTAGATGGTGCTGAACTGCTTGTCAAACGGGATTCCTAATGCTGGAACTGGAAGCTTCTATTTGGAGTGTGTCTACTTGAGATATTTTGTAATTCTATGCAATTAATATCAGCCTGTTTTGCAACAATAAGATCATTCATTTTACAGCAGCTAAAACATGATTCAGAAGGTCACTGTAATGTGCTTTTTACTACATTTTTCCATGACTAGGGATTTTTTGGTGATAGTCTGAGGTCATAGCTATACCTTACTCTTCCAAAATGCTCCAAAGGATTTTTTTTTTTTTAAAGGATGCATTTGGAGTTAGGGTGAGGTACCTTATAGTCACTGTTTGAGTGCTACTGATTGATGTCCTTTACTTGCCTGCCCAGTACTGCTAATTCTGCAGCCTTATACTAACAGTAACTTGTTTCTGCCTTTAAAATGGCAAGTTTCTCAGCTTCTAAATTTTCTTTCTTTCAATTGATGTGTAAACCTGGACTGTAAGTCACCATCACTGATTCCACAGAGCTGGCTCAGATTTTCTACCCTTGATTGAATAAAAAGTTTTGTTCTAGAGCAAGGAAAAATGCCACTTTCAAAGGCAGATTCAATTTTGTACATGTAGTTCATAAACATCTCTTCAGAGACTGTGTTGTATAACAAGCATTAGAATCTGATTCTTATTTTTAATTATTTAAAATTAGATTTAATTCTAAGATAACACAATTATTGCTAATTGCTTTCTGCATCATAAGGTCGCTATATTACAGGGTTTTTCAGAATCTCTTGCCCCTCTGGTCGTATTGTACTGCTCAAGGTGCCAGTCTCTAGAGTTCGTTCACATCCATTATTAGATCTGTTTTCTGTTTCTATTCTCTGTGCTTATTGCATAGGCCTTTTCCCGCAACCCTGCGTCTCTTCCATCCCACTTCGAAGAGAGGATTCCTTTTCAGAAATGTTTTCTGCAAGGATACCTAGGCTCTGGGTTTCTTCTTAACTTAGTACTAACCTCTGTGATTTCTGATTTGATAAATCCTTTAATCACTCTAACATCACAATTCACAAAGAAAACTGCACAAATGGAGCTGTGTCTCTACAGGGGCACCGAGTCTCTTCATTCAAGATTAAGTGATGATTTGTCTTGAATTTTTTTTTGAAGCTTGGCTTTTGTGAACTGTTTGAATTGGTGACTTGCATGTGCTGTCCTGTATGTTGCTGTGCAAGTACTTAATAAAACATCGCAAGACAATAGAAAATCTGTCAACACTTGCTACCCCCTTCTGAGGGCATAAGACTATTTCAATGTGAAATACCAAGAAGAAAACCTAGCCTGATTTTCTGCGTGGGTGGGATGTTGCTGAAGACATGGGTCTGCTCTGTTTGCCAGATGTATTGAACCTCTTTGGGATAGGTTTTAAGTTTATTCCCTATCTCTCTATAGCAAACACTGAAGGGACTTGTACAAAAGGAAAGGTAGAAAAGCTGAATTCACTCATGTTGCCATCCGATGTCCCACAGCTGTACCTCCAGCACGGTTCATGAGGTTGTGGGTCAAGCAGAAGTGGGAATCAGAGAAGTGGAAAACAAGAATGCAGGAGTGTTTTCTCCCTTTTTGTTCCTCTGGGATGAAGCTTGAGGTTTTTCTCCATTGTCTCTTGACATAATGCCCAATAATTCCCTTGACACTTTCTCAGCTGAACAGTGTTTCTCATTGATACTTCCTCTGTTTATGAATATATTACTGCCACTGCAACTGTACTCAAAATCAAACTGCTATGCTACATTCAACATTTTTATATTCTCATTTGTTTTAAACAGCCACTGTGGAATGTTACAATCCCAGAATGAATGAATGGAGCTATGTCGCAAAAATGAATGAACCCCACTATGGTCATGCTGGAACCGTGTATGGGGGATTAATGTATATTTCAGGTAAATAATTCCTATGATCTTATCTTTATGAAGCAATTACTTATCTGTCTTGTCCTATTTCAGTGGGAGACAATAAAAATTAGTCTCTGGTTGCAGTAGGTTTGCTGTGGTATAAGCAGAGATGCTATTTCATATGAAGCCAGTCAAACAGTATATATACTGCAGAGTCTGAGAAAATTATTTTAGATAATAGTACATGTTTACATAGTAAACGACAGCTCTGAATTCCAAAGCAGTTACTCACTTTAACAGTCAGAATACATTTTTCTGTGGCAACACTATGTATCTATATTTATATAGCAATAACCGTTAAACATATCCACTTTGATACATTTGGAAAGCCTTGGAAATTTTAATACTTTGAAGAACATATTCCTTCATTGAGCAAATGGAAGGGGAAAAATTTTCATGTTAATCAATATATGAATGATGTCTGTACTTTCACTGGCCTTTCATTTGTAACAGGCTGAGTCCTATATATCACCAAGAGTATAGTTTCATTCAATTTTTTTCCAAACCTGGGGCAATAGGTTTTCTGAAAGTCTGGTATCTGCTCAATACCAGAGCATACTCAGTACAGAGATCACAGACCTGTGTGTCTTTTCCTACTGTGATTTTAAGGGATGTCCTCTAACAACTAAGCTGGAATTCAGAGTGGGAGGTGGTACAAGGTTGCTCAGCTGTAAAGAACTCGTAGGGAGATGCACCGGTGCAGATGGATCCTTGTGGTATTCTGAATCAGGGGGCCTTGTGCCAGTAGACTAGGAGGGATTTGGTTTAAAATTTACCATAAGGTGCAGCTGCTTATTTTCCTGTGAGCAAGTCCATTAAGCTAGCTTCTAGCCATTGTACTGCTATTTGTACTTCTATGTCCATTTTGTTTGCTTTACTGTGGGTGGCATGTGCATATGCTTATATAGATATTTTTTCATTTCTGTTCATCTCCCAGAGTTTTTTCTTTTCCTCTTGTCCTCTCAGATATCCCTGTGAGTCTAGACACTTATGGGGTTGAAAATGTGAAGGTTGGCATTAAAGCCTCTTCTCTATGACAGGCTCTCAAGCTCTGATGCCGCTATGGCTGTCATTAAGTGTCAGGGCTGGACCCTCCTATTTTTTTCTGTATTTAATTCTTACTGTCCAGCTGAAGAATTAAAGTTCTTTCTTGCATAACTCCTGTAGATACCGTGCTGTCTCTGTCTGCTAATAGTCCAAGTGTGATAATTCAATGTCGAAGGGTTAGCCCAGTAGGAGGTTGCTCAGTAGCAGTGTGTTCTCTGCGTGTTTTTAGCACCTCAAATATAGTTGCATTATGGTCTTAAACCATAGCTAGTAAGCCCGCAGCATCTGAAATTGGTGTGACTGGTTTCTGACCTGCCTAGTGACCTTGCAGAAAGGTGGGACATTTAATCCACTGATGGGAAATTGTTGTGTGATTTCCCCTGAAGCCTCCACAACGGCTTTTGCAGGAACCATGGAGAAGGTAAATATAGAGAGAACTATAGGCATCTATTAACAGAAGAATGTTTGAAATCTGTGTCCTCTCTCCAAGTTGATGAAAAAAGTTTTCTGAAGAAAATTCTGCTATGTGAATTTAAAGCTACCACTTAAAACACAATAGCATAGTCTCAAAATATGCAAGGGAAATGGATTCTGGTTTTCATGATGGTGAGAAATAAGACTAGGACGCTGAACCAATGTGAGCGAAGAAATAATATTGCCATAATGAAGCATGGGTAACAATTTTTTTTCTTTTAATCTGCCAGTATCATCTTATGTAATGAAGTACTGTATGAGACATGGCTTCTTTCCATATTCAGATTTTAAGGAACAAAGGACATTGAAAATGTCATTTGAAATGGAGTACCTATGTGGTAGTCATCTAAGCTATATTGAAGAGCTTTTAAGGAAGATGGAATTAATTCACTAAAATGTATTTTATTGCTATTTAATGCTTATAAGGGTGAGCACTACTCTAACACCTGTTTTATTTCTCTAGGAGGAATTACCCATGATACTTTCCAAAAGGAACTTATGTGTTTTGATCCTGACACAGACAAATGGACTCAGAAAGCCCCGATGACGACAGTCAGAGGTCTGCATTGCATGTGTACTGTAGGAGACAAGCTATATGTTATTGGTGGAAATCACTTTAGAGGAACGAGTGATTATGATGATGTCCTAAGCTGTGAATATTACTCACCAACTCTAGACCAGTGGACTCCAATTGCTGCCATGTTACGTGGGCAAAGTGATGTTGGGGTTGCTGTCTTTGAAAATAAAATCTATGTTGTTGGAGGATATTCTTGGAATAATCGGTGTATGGTGGAAATTGTTCAGAAATATGATCCAGAAAAAGATGAGTGGCATAAAGTATTTGACCTTCCAGAATCACTTGGTGGCATTCGAGCCTGCACTCTCACTGTTTTCCCACCAGAGGACAATACAGGGTCACCGTCTAGAGAATCTCCTCTTTCAGCACCTTAGAAACATCCCTTGACTTATGATGTTGTAGTACCACCTTTGCACTGCATCATGGAGTCTGTTATTTTTCTTCAATAGTTTCTGTTAGGCTTAGCCTACAGCATTTCATACAATTACTGGAAAAAAAAAAAAGGACTTTGACATTATTTGTGCTGTTTGTTTGGCCTAGAATGTTTGTCAAGTGGTTAACAAAAAAAGATGTACTCACCCAAGCCAAATGTTTAACAAATGAGAAGATACTGTCTATAAAATGTATGAACTAGGTACGTTATTAATGTTGTGTATTGGATGTGAGGTACCTTATAGCTTATATTTGGAAGCCCAATGAATCAAATTTGAAGACTTTGTATTGAACATGTTCTTTCACTAAATTCATAGCTGAAATCCTTTTTCCTTTCATTGTTGACTGCGGATAACAAGGGGAGGTAGACCACATCAATGTGAACTGTGACGGAAGGTTGCCAAGGGGCCTAGCTACCTCCCTCTTTTCACGGAGTATTTTTGACATATCTGTTTACCCACCTGACTTTGTGGGTGCTCTCAGAGCATATGAAGTTTCTTAGGCAGAGGGGAGAAATAAAATAATTTTAAAATATTCCCACTATACAGGAAGCGGACCTTGTAGAGGCCGGGAGTTTTTTATAACCATATATCGAGTGTTTTTCCTGAGTCAGTTGAGTGATGCTTCAAACAAAAGATTTAAAATGTTTGGGTTTTTTAATTTGGGTTTTTTCAGGAATTAGCTTCCGCTTGCATGGGAGCACACACTATTAACAAATGGGAATTCAGTGCAGTCGTATATTCTGTTGTATGCCTGTACTGAATATAGGTAGACAAGGGCTAGAAACATTAACTTAAGCCACTGAATTTGACCAAGTCATTCCATCAGATCAAATTTAATCTACCTTTTCTCCTTGCTCTTCAGATAACTTGCATAATGTGTCCTCTGTATAGTCTCAGTTAATAAGGTTATTTAGCACAAAGTGCAGCTTCAGCGAGAGAGCTGCTTTTGCTCAGTGAACTTGGACTACCACATTTTACCTTCTTTTGTTCAATAAAACTTTTAACTGCAGTTATTCAGTCTAAGCTACCTCATTAATGTATTTGGTTTTCTTCCTCTGCCTCACTGTCTCCAGGATATGCATTACATATATCTGTGTGGGTAGATTAATTTGCTAGAAAACCAATGCAGAAGTGAACATGAGTGGGTATTTTTGACCTACTTTTAAGAAACAATTTTGGCCTGATGTGTTCATTTTATTGTTAAGGACTGACAAAAGAACAAACTGTCTTTTTTTTCACTTGGAAAACAACTACTGTTTATGTCTGTGGCCGTGTAAACTTATATAAATCCTTATCTGCTCCAAAATACAGTGCACTGCTGACAAATTGCAGCTCCAAGTGCTCATAGAAGGCTGGTACCATCATGCTTGTTCTGAACTTCACATCGTACATTACAAGTTGTTTTGATAATGAACACAGTCAGAGGGGCATCAGCTGGAGAAAACTGATTAAATCAGCTTGTTTTATTGTGCTACCTTTTAGCAATAACCATGTAAAGTTTAACAGACTTTTGTTGAGAGTATGCTATTTGTATCTGCTTGATGCATCAAGCAGCAGTATTACTATGGTGTCAATTTTGGAAGAAATTATATTTATTCTTTATGCAGTTTACTAGTAATGATCACTACCAAAATGTGTGTGTAAGCTTTAGGTTTTGTAATTGTTTTAGTTAAAATCAAAAGCAATTCTTCCTTTTTCAAAAAATATTCTTAATTCTGCGTAGCTGTGCAGAGTTGTTACAGGTATTAATAGTGGCAGCAGTGGATACTCTTGGAAAGTGGCCAGTCAAGATTGACTTATCACCTTAAGAATACTCTTTCAATGCTGTGCAAAGCACCAGATAGGAAAATGTTGCTCTGTTGTTTAATTATGTCAGTCATTTAAATGTCACATGCTACTAATTTTTTTTTCCAGCTCAGAGACCAGATTTTAGAGCCTGCTTGAGTTTAAATCCCCTGAAATCCATATTCCATTTCTATTTTAATAATTAGATTAAAAAGTAGTTGCAGTAGTTGCAACTCCTTTTGGATAATGTAAATACACCCTGGTGCTGGGGATGAGGAGATGTACTGTTTAGAAGACTGAGTATCTTCACTGGCATTCTACGTTCAGAAGACGCTTAGGGTTGGTTCTAACCGTTACGAGATGGTTAGAAGTCAGGATGTCGGAGTTTTGTCTGAGCTGTGAGAATAGCCCAGGGGCTGGTATGCGGTGACAATGTAGAGATTTTTTTTTTTTTATAGTGACTCACTATCTATTTTACTTAAAGTGGAAGAATTCTTTTTGAATGTCATTTTGTCATCAGTGTTCGACACAGCATAGTGGATTAAATGTAGTGCTTCAATCTAATTAATCTTTGAGGTTTTTTCTTACGTCTCCTTCTGAATTAGTGTTTATAATGACATCAGTTAACATCTACTCACCAGGACTGAAAAGCAAACATCAAAGAATTGCTAAAAACAGCAAACTGCTTTATTCTGTAATGTGGTGTAAAATGACTTGATGCTCATTACATCTTAACCATAGCGTAACAAACCCTTTCCATCTCTGAATCCACAGCTGTAGGTGTTACATATAGATACAGCAGATATTAAATCTGCATTTTCAGTAAGGCTGCTTTTGTGAAGAGAAAGTCCCTCATAGTATGTAGAGCCAGCAGTGTCCAGATGGTAAGCAGCTGCCTCTTTTTTCATAAATCTTGAATGCTTTAATTTTTGCAGTTATAGTACCTAAAGTAGAGAAGCATCTGGATGAAAAGCAATAAGTAGATGTTTGACCTGAATGCAAGTAAGATTACATTAGTGTGCTAGCAGGGAGAGCTGCTGGAGCTGCCTGTCCTCTCCCCATGATGGCAGAACCACCCTGCAATCTCAGAATTCATTTGGACTTTGCATTTTCTTGGTGCCTAAAGTGCTCGCTTCCATATACAACTTGTCCAAAGGCCCAGCTGATATCCCTGGAAAGAAACACAGCACTCTGAATGACTCAAGACATCTGGGATGACATTTCCCCTGTGGACAAAAACAGGACAAGAAAAATCTGGAAGAAAACCCAGAGTATTTGAAGTTTCTTTGCCCTCTTCATATCAAAGGGCTGATTATCTGCTGATGTCCAGCTTTTCTGTGGTTCTCCTTCCCTTAGAAAGTTGTATAAAGTCTGGTTAGGGAAAGCAATTAATGGCAATTCATGGCAGGACCCAATCTATCTTAGGGTATTTGCAGTCTTGGCATTCTTGGCGTAGTGGAGTTGATGTGAAGGGGTGAGAAGTGGAGCAGCGGAAGGCAGCTGTCTGATGGCCTGGCCTGCGGCTCTAGAGTTCTCTTGTGCTGAAGAATCACTGTGAGTCTTTACCTGGTCCGTGGACAAAAATGGATTGTTTTCTCATACCAATGCTATTTTTAAATTGCCCATTCTATGTCTGAGGGGGGAGTCTTCAAAGAGTATCATTTTAGTAACAGTCAGAAGCTCAAACCAATGGTCTGATTCTTTAGCAGAATAATGGAAGTCTTGGATTAGGGCAGTTTACATACAGATAAATAAAATTCTCCCCAAAGGCTTACAGTCTTAATCTGGTGGGCTGGTCAGACAGCAAAAAACAATTTGATGCTACAGCAGTTAAGTGCAGTACAAATGTCTGGGGAAGTTTATAGCCAAAGATTTGGGGATTATCTGATTTGAAAAGATCAGAGCACTTCTTTTTGCAAAGTTCAGTCTACCTACTAGAATTATTGTTTCTTCTTAATTTACCCTCCAGCTGGTAATTACCTCATCTTTGCATCATTGTCTGACTCTGCTAGTTGCTTGTGGTTTTAATTTTTCCTTTTTGTAGCTGACATCTTTGTTACTTCCTCTGCTTCTAATCAGAATTGATAAAGCTGAAGCTTTTCTAGGTGCATGGCCTTACGTCAAGGGAGAAAATAGCCCACTGCTGGTATGTAGCATGTTTTGATAAATGTAATCATAATGCAGCTTGTGCATACTTGAAAATATATAAGCAGTTTTAAGCTAGTGAAAGGTATGCGTGTGAAGTAATGCATGTCCCGTTTCTTCCTGGCTTGCACCTTACGAGGTGTTTTAGGTTGTGTGTAGTAATAGATTACCCGCAGATCTGGAGGGTGAGTCTAGCTCTCTCATGTAGCACTTTATGCTTTCCATGCTCTGTGAAAGTGTTCTTTTCTTGCACAGTATATGTAGTTTAGGTATTTTTTTCTTTTGTATTTTAGTTAAAATGTGAATGATAGTTCTTTGTGTACATACATGGTCAGAAAAAAAGAGTCTTAAAATGCAGAGCTGTGTATGCTTTGCTTAATGGTAAAGTTATTGGTCCCTTGAGTATTGCAGGACCCTTTCAGCTGTGAAAAGGTGGTTTCAGTTTTGAGAACAAGCTGGGGAATCAGGATGTTCTTTTACTGACTGGCACCAGTTCACATGTTCTTGTTGCCGGTTTTTTACACATCATTGTGTGAACTTCTTAGTCCATAGGTTCTATCTATTGATGTGCAGCTCTGTTGGACCTTCTGATTACCTGTTCTGGGGAAAATGTGGTGGGAGTTGTTCCACAATGTATCTTACTCAGTAAAACAACACGGCAAGTTTTTGTCAGGAATTCCAGCATCAGTGATGCACAGGAGACCTCCAGAGTTACTTGATGACCAGGTGGTTTGTAGAAGATGCAGTCCAGATAACCTGAGAGGTGATATGGCAGAGCCCTGCATGGCTGACATTCCAGAAGAGATGATCTAGAATGGGGACTGCCTCCTCCTCTGTGTAGTACTTTGGCTCTTGAATGCTGCTTTTTTCCCCTTCTTCAGGAGCGTTTATTGCTGCTGTTTGGGTTTTCCCTATTTTGTCCATGAAATGAGAAATGCCCCTCTGAACCTGTGGTGGGAGTGAAAGGATCAGTTGGTTCTTTCTGAGCTATGTGCTGTCAAGCTATCCACATAATCATTAAGTCTTCTATTTGGGGCTCTGTTTCCTGAGCATTTAGAAAAATTCAGTTTGCAACGTGAACAGATCTCAGATGAAAATCTGTTTGGGACTGGAAACACATAAAGCTAGTAAACTTGCAGAGTAAAAGTATAATTCTAGGTAGAATTCTAGGTAGAAAAAATTTTTTTTTTTTTTTAGTTTGGCATGGTTCAGAGGTTTGTTTGGATATTGAGCTCCGCAGACTGTCTGGAGCAAATTTTTTAAAAATGATTTATAGTTGGCTTAGTTGAACCAGAGCTCAGTTGTTCACACCTGCTTGCACTCTTGGCTGGCCTGTTGCTGTGTTCTCCCTTGGACTGTAGCGTTCTGCATTGGCTGGGGTCTGTTTACGCTTGCCCGGAGAAAAAGCACCTTTCCTGTCTTCCATACTGCTTGTCAATCGAGTTCCAAAATATATCTGAGCTTTGATTTTACATCTAAAGTGTACACTGTGGCTCTGGCCAGCTAAAGATCACGTAGAGCTGTGGAATTGAGGACCATGGGTTTGGCAACTAATTACACACCAGTCCCTCGTTGCTCTGCAAGATGTTTCCAAGCCTGGCTAAAATCTGTGTGCAGCAAGGATGACCTAAAATTTTAGTTGCCCTGGCATCTAAAGATCTCCAGAATCTCTTCTTCTTCTTTTCAAGGAGGGTCGTGTACCCGAGCTGCTGAGTCCTCTGGAAGGGGCTAAATACAGTAACTCCTTGGTGTGCAGTACTTCTTTCTTGTCTGTTAATTCTGCCCTTTCTTCTGTGCCTGTATGGAAATGGCAGGAGGGAGGGGCAGGGTTTGGTCACACTTTCCAGATCTCAGTAGAGAGCAAGCTTGTTTACTCTCATCTGCACAACACTGTGGGGAAAAGAATGGCAGGAACATTTCAGATTTTAAACATTAACTCATGGAACACTATCAATTAATAAAGGAAAAAATTAAAATTGGTCCATTTTAACGTTTCCCATATACTGGATTGTTCCAAAGTACTTGGCCTCTGCTGAAATAACAACCTTGTCTTTACCTCCCTTGTTCAACATCACTGTAAAAAAAATTGCTTGGTTTCTTTTCCATTTGTTTTTCATTGCTTGTAACCTTTTCTTAGAAGTGTGGAAATAATTTTCCTTACATGTTTTATGCACTGAAATAAACACACCACTGATCACCTGAGTCCCCTCCCCACGTGTCTTAGCAGCGCCTGCCAGTGTATCTTTCCATATTGTTACCCAAACGTTTGACAGCTGTCAATAAATATCATTACAAAGTCGTATAACTCCTGCTACTTGGTGCAGGCTCCTGTGCTGCACCTTTGCCTACGGTGAAGAGGGGTCATCCCTTTTCTTAACAGCAGAATGCCTCTGAAAAAATCATTTGCTTTGGAGAACAGACCTGCCCTGCATCAGATTTAAATCTGCATTTAAATGCAGATTATTTTGGCTTGCGCCTAACTTCAGTTTTGAATATTTTACTCTTTCAGATATATTTTTGCAAACAGTGCCTATGTAGCTTTTTTTATAGAGTGTGTATTCCTTGCTCATAGGTGGGTAGAACACTAACTTGTGAGGTTTACTCAGCGTCTGCCTGCAAGTCTCCCTTTCTGCCCACAAAGGCTTGTTGAGAGTGATCTCTCCCAGCTTCAAAGGAACAACGTGGTGTAACTAAAGAACCTGCACCAGGGACAGGAGAACTGGACTCGGATAGAACATCAAAGCAGCTTCTTAATTACAGTTAAGAAAGAAAAGTCAACATCTCAGTTGGAAGCCCGTGTTCTAGAAAGGGGAGGAAGAGTTGCTGTCCCAGAGGCATGTTTTGTTGGCAGTTCAGAGCATTAACAATGAATGGATTGTTGCTGTAAATAAAGACAGTTAAGTAAATTCTCCAGTCTGTCCCTAAAACAGAGACAGATTGCTTCTGTTGATACGCAACACTATTAACATTTGACTGTGTGTATATATGGGATGTCTTCAGTGCTGATAGATAACAAATGCCTCACTTTTCTGCTGTCATCACATGACTGATGCCCTAGTTCCCATGAGTCACGAACACACAGTCAATTCTGAAGAATGTTTTAAAATGACATAGAATACCAGAGGATATACTTTGGGGGTTTAAAAACCATTTTTCAAGCTGTTTCCTGTATCTGATTATTCTGGCATTATTGCATTTACTTGAACCTGGCAAAGGCAGCATGAAATGTTAGGTTTTGGTTCATCATTCAGATTTTTTGGCATTGCTGCTCCTGCTTTTTGCTGTAGAGGTTTAAGGAGGGGATGTTTCTTCCTGTGGTAAGAAAAAACAAAAGGAAACATCAGATGCCAACCAGATTATAGAGTATGCTGTCAGCACTTCTGCAATTCGGGGCAATTTTATGATTTACAGTCCTGTCAAGTTTATCTTGTCTGATAACTCGGGAGGTTTCCATTTGACCTACAGTGACACAGTGGTGGGAAAGGAAAAAATCAAACATCTTTGTGGTGTTCCCTGAGCTGTGACTTTGTGTCTGTTCTGTGGAATAACAATGCACGCTCATCTGCACTGAGGCACCAAGCCTCAAATCCCATTGCACTTGCCTGGGAGATGGGTCCACTCCCTGCAGTGCGAGCCGCTGCCCGAAGCCAAGGACCGCTGTGTGGCTGTCTCTGCCCCAGCTGGGGCTCCAGCCCCTGGCGCTGGACAGCTGAAGGTCAGCGGAAGGAGTGTGAGTTTGTGACGGCAAGGTGTTGGCTATGCATGTCTGAGGAGGGGCAAGCAAGGTTCATAGTGTGGCTCCTGTGCAGACAGCAGAGCCTGAAAATCAATTCATCTGACATGGAGGAAGGATTTTTTTTTTTTAATCCTTGATTGTTCATAGGAATAGTTCGAATCTCGGCTCTCTAAATCATAGGGTAAACCTAAGCTCCAGTCACAGTGTGTAGAGGTCACTGTAGAGGATGTCTAGACGGGATCACTCAAGTTTCAGCACTCGTCAGCCACTGACTTTTGGAGAGGGTTGGGGTTTTTTCTTCCATTTTCTGTCAAGTCCTTAAGCATTTCTCACACATCTTGTGTGCCAGATTCCAAGAAGGTGCGTGCATGCAGAGGTGAGGTAGTTAGGAATGTGACAGAGACCTTGTGTCACCAAGCCTATGTCCTGTACTTAAGGATGCTGATGAGAAAAAAGCTGCAGCTCTGTTTGCACTCCCCCTTCTTCCTTCTTCCTCCCCAAAGAAAACCCATCCTATTTGTAAACATACATTTTCATTAGACCAGGAATCCAATCTGGGAGTTTTAAAAAGATGTCTCACATTCTCCAACTCGCTTCTCATTTTTGCTGTCTATTTTGAATTGAGATGAATTTTTTAGTCTTCTGTTAACACCATGTGGTGTGAAAAATCATGCCATTCAATGAACATTCTGGAGGCTTCCTCCAGAAAATATGCTTCTTAAGGAGTCGCATTTCATTTCCTTCTTCCATATTTATAAGCTTATAAATGTGGATTTTCTGGAATTTAGCTAACTTGATAGAGATGACGTGTGCCATATGGTCGCTGGGACAAATTCCAGCTTCATTAGCAGTCCACTGGCTGAGGGGAAATAGCAGTTACTATTTTAAGCAGTATAAAATCAGCCTATTGATTAGCAAACAAATTAAAAATTACAGAGTTGCTTTTTACAGAGGCCCCTGCTCTAAGTCTTCCCCTCCTCCCCATGCCCCACAGAGAGCTGACTTTGCAGCATCAAGCCATTAAACCCTGTGTTCATCCTACGATTCATCCATTGGAAATGGTTTAGAATTAAGCAGAGAAATGCTCAATGTGTAAGATGCAAATATGAAAGCTAAGGGCAAGAGAAACCTCTATGTTACTAAATCTTACTGCCACAATGCTCATTGAGAGCGAAGGGAGGGACCTGCTGGAAGAAGCCCTGAATGTTGCAACTGGTGAGCAAAAGCAGTGCCCTGAGAGCAGGAGCGCTGTGAACCTCCAGTGATAAGTGACCTCCCAACAGTGTGGCTTTTCAGCTTCACAGTAACAAGGTTTGGGGTTTGTCCGAGTTCTGCAAGCAGGTTCTGGATGGAAATCTGGGGAGAGCATGGCCAGAATGTTTTAGGGGCATCCTTGGCCCTGGCTGTCCATGAGCTGACTTCAGGGACTGGGTCTTGGTAGGAAGGTGTGAAACATCTTTATTTTTTAATTTTCCTGTTGGCCAAAGCAAGACCTTTCTCTTTTCTAAGCCACCTGGAAAGTCTGTGTTCCCTTACACATGAAATGGGAGCAAATAATTTATGACACTCTTTTGACGCTGGTTAGAAGGACTTGTTTTCTACTGTCTATTGATTTTTTTTTTTTTTTTCAAAAGCCCTAACATCTTGTGATCTGACTGAGGATAGATGATGGGTCAGGTTCAAACCTTTTTGATGTCAACAGCAAAGACTCTGTTGTCAAGTGTGCTGTATTGACCACACAGGGAAGGCATAGTAGGAGAACCTCATGAGGAAACACTGGTTGTTTTATGAAAACAGTTCTTGAATTGCTGCAAGTAACTGGGTTCGTTGCAGGAGTGATTGAAAGTCTGGTGTGGTAAAGATTAAATATCTTACACGGTACAGGCTGCTCCTCCTGGCTCTGAACCATCCCTGCTCAAGTGTGGGAGGTGGCTTCAACCTGGCTGGGTGTTCCATTTGCCTGGTGCTGAGCTTCAGCCATGCTGAAATAGTACTGCCACATGCAGGGTGAGAGGGCTTCCCCACCTTCCAGATGAGTAACCACTCAAAAACTGCAGTGGCATCTCAGCCAGCTGCATTCTGAGCCAAGAGATGCTCATCCCTGTTAGTTAACAACTCTGCCAAAGTGCTGCGCATTGTTGCTCTGTGATGTGAACCATCAGCCCCTGAACCTCCCAGTGCTGCTCTTGCGGAGAGTGGTCTTGGTCTCTACTCGCTAACTGTGATTTGACAGCCTTCAGTAAAAGTACTCAACCACGCCAGTAAGTGAAGCAGCCTGACCAGGCCTGTGACCTCGTTGTCTGCACACCCTGGACAGCATGTTCTCGGATGCGTTACACTGAGGTGCGAATATCAGATAGCCTCGTGAGCCTTCCGAAACGGGAGACTAATGTTTTGGAAGGGCCCAGGCAAAAGCTGCAAAGTGGCTGCTTCTCTGGACAAGTTATTTGCTGATTGTTGGGGTTCTTTTGAGAAGGCAAAGCATGCGATGCCAAGACCCCAGCAAGGGAGACCCCAGGTATCTGAATTAACTAACACTGGAAATACTCTTTTGGGTTTGTTAGGCTATTTCATTGTTTCTCCTCTTCCTCCTGGTCCCTACCACTTTGCCTGGAAAATACACAGATGACTTCATGTCTGACGACTCAGAATATTGGAGGGGAGTGTTTCCCCACAGGCACCTCTGCTCCTGCAGATCAGAGCAGTTGTGGCACTTCGCAGAGCCTGTCGCGTGGGCTTCTCTTACATAGCACTGCGGAGGTGGCATCAAGGAGAAGGTCACCAGTGTGCTAGCTGAACTGCCATAATTACTTTAGTAATTCTGCTAACGATAGTGGAACTGAGCTGAAAATGTCCCTGTCTGAAAGAATTGAGCCACAGAAAGCCACCTGGTTTTTTCCTCCATAATTCAACAGAGACTGGGTCTGCTCCTAAATGCAGTGAGTTTTGAAACCTAACCTTGCCTGGAATGGCAGAGCATCTCTGCTTTCAGATAAAAACTTCAAGACTGGTCGGTGTGTTGAAGTGTGCAAAGCAGCTTGCAGTCCCACTGGTGTCTTCTGTTGTGCTGGCTGCTCTGTATTTAGGCTCTCTTGTCTTGCTAATCGCATCACATCTGTCAGCTGTCTGGGACTAGAAACAAACTGTAAACAAGTTGTCAAGGTGGAGTGGGATGAATTGTTTAAAAAGAAATAAAAGGCAAAAAATCAGACCACCTTGAATGGCTAAATTCAGTGGCTAAATAGCAGCTAAATGTTCTTTTTTCCATTTTTAGTGCTTGTTCCATCCTAGATGATGGATGATGGTTTAAAAGTGCACTACAGTGGTAAAGATATGGCAGTTTCAGCCCTGCTCCTTCTCGTTGGCTGCAGGCAATGCTTTACCACGTCTCAGCAAGCTCCCACCTTCGCTTTCCATCATTAAGACTCTGGAAAGAGCTGCAGTAGTTTAATGGCAACTTATTCTTAGAAACTGTACAGCCCCACCAGCCATTTCACCAGCAACATTTGCCCTGCTCAGACCTTTCAAATTGCCTGATATTTCTGTGCTTCATTTGGCAGGTTTGTTATGGGACTCTGGTAAGGTGATCGCAGACAACCTAAGAGAAAATACATTCGGTAGGCACACAAGAAAGATTTACAGTTTACTTATTCTGTAAAAGTAACTTCGGGAACTAATTAAAAGCAACTTTTGTTACTTATTAGAATATCTGTCACTAATAACTGTGTGTTCACAGCTGAATAAAGTGATAAACAAGACAGATGTAACAGAGGAACTGGTTTTCCTCAGCTGAAAAAGGTGTAATGTTGAATATTCAGATGCAATGTTTTATGTTCATTTAAGGTCCATTTTCCTTCCATCTCCAGTGACTGATGTGGAACAAGGTGAGATGTTTGTGTCTGGGCCACAGATCAGATTTATGTATCTTGATTAAAAGCTATTTCAGGTAATTGTAGGCTCAGAAGAAGAAATCTGGAGCTCATTCCTGGCATTGCTACAGGCACAGGGTGCAAGCTTTCTTTGTGGCTGTCACCAAACAGGGAGGGAGCTTTCTTTACCGAAGCGATGTGGTAAAATTACTGATAAAATGAGAGTCTTATGAAAGCTACAGTGATTTTTAAAGCGATTTTAGTAAAAACACTGCTTACCTTTTAAGCCTGTTTGATAGGTTCTTAGGGTTTTGCTGCCTAAAGTTGCTGGAGGCCAGGGAAGCATTCAGACCTTGTGCATGCCTGGTACCCGAGAGCTTCCCCACCCTCCTGGGGCACAGCTTTCCGCCAGGCAAGGGAGCACCTCGCCTGCAGCCGGGCTCACTGCCGGCACACTCAGCCTCATCTCTCACAGCCTCTGCTTCCGTTTGGGAGAGGGGCCAGATCCAGCACTCGTCTGCCCAGCGGATTTGGGCTGCCTCTGTGGGGACTGGCTGCTCCTTGCCCAGCTGTGCTGTTTGAGTGGGGGATCTCCTAACTGGATGTCTTCTGGAGAATGCGAGAATTACTTTGGTCACTTCATTTTCTCGATATAGAAGCTAAATGAAGTGGATAAGGCAAACGAGCTCTTGCATGCAATGTGATATTTGCTGTCTATCCAGATCCCAAGAGGGTCCTACTGCCAGGCAACATCTGAAAGTCTGAGGTTTTGGGATTATTAATTTTTTTTTTTTTTTACCCCCAAAGAGTTGTCCTGTATTTCAAAAAGCGTCATCACATTTCTTCAGTACAGCAATAAAAATAGACACGTGGATGTGATTGTTTTTGTCATCCTGATGCTGTTTTGCAAGGTAACTAGGTGCTTTCTCTGGACTGTAAGTCAGCTAAACAAATAGCCTAGCTGCTGGTAAATAAGAAAACTGACCTGGGAGGGAGAAAGGAAGATCCTGATTTCTGCAGTGGTTGAGCCCAAACCAGTCCCATGACCAGCACGCTCATGGGAGGTGCTTTGTATAGTCTTAAGGATTCCCAAAAGAAGGCAGAATTCTGTAAAACATACCCTTTTTTTGCAGATTAAGCCTTTGTGTGCAAGGGGGCCGCAGGCTCGTGCTGTATCCTGCAGGCTGGAATACTTCTGCAGGGATGATACGAAAGCAACACCCGCTTTGGAGAAATTCCACAAGCAACTGCCTCTAATTCAGGGGCCAAGTTTCTGTGACGAAGACGTGTTGGAGAGCTGTGACTTAAGAAATCAGCTGAGCCTGGCGTAGATGTGGAGCACTTCGATGAGGTGGCGTTTCCAGCTGGCACCTAACCCTGCCAGGTCCATACGGCTCGTGTCAAGGACCTCCAAGCGGTGCAATAGAGGGAAGGAAAGGATGTAGCTGTGGGTACAACGCAGGGTCGGAGCACAATGAGGTGTATATGGTCTAATTTTTACATGCACAAGATTATCGCTAGCTTTTGCATGTTGTGGTTTGGGGTTTTATTTTTCCTGTTATATTCTCAGAAGAGAATAAATGATTGCGTTGACTGCTTTTACCACACAGAAAGGCGTGAAGACGTTGTTTAGTTTTTTGGATGTATTTTCCATGTCTGTGCTGTTGTGTTAGATAAGACTAGCCATGATTTGCTAATGAGAATTACTGTATTCCCAGAGGCAAACCGAGAGTATTTTTAGCAAGGGCATAGACTAACAAGATCACCAAGAGGATATGTGGTTGCATTGAATATTGCTATTTAATATACAGACATTTTGCAAAGGATTAGACATGGTAAATCCAGTGCTCTTTCCAAGTAGGATAAGTATCACTTTAAAATTATATTTAATTGTCCACTCTAGACTTTTATGTAATTTAGCATGTCTAGCCGCGCTATTAGTGACTTACATCAGGGAAAGCCTGCTGTGACCTTACAATACACAAACCCCTAGATGGTTCCTCCCCATCCTTCTCTCCGGGCAGTCTGTTGTTCAGGAATAAAGGCTTGGCATAAAGGAAAATAAACTGCAGCTGTACTAGTGGAGGGGGAAAAAAACCCCAACTTATTACTATGTGTAGAAGAGCCCTTGAGGCTGATGGTCTTGCGATACCTGTCTGGGTCTGATGGCCTGGGGCCCCTTGAGCTCTGGATCCATCATCATCATGGCTTGGCTTCGCGGACGAAGATTTGGGAAGGGCTTTGCCCACGCTTATTGCAAGCGCGCTGATGGCTGACAAGGCCAATGCGGGATAGGCAAGACCGGTTGCAAAGAGCACACCGGAGGGTCTGCTTGGGTGGTATAGTCGAGGCACGGTTCTTTCTGCGCTGTCTTTTCTCCTCGAGCCTGATTCTACGTGTGCTCTCAAAGGAGACAGCAGCGTTATGTATGGTGTGTCTCCAAATCTCCCGATTGGAGGCCAGGGTGGACCACTGATGGTGGTCAATATGGCCTAGGCTGAGGTGTTGTTTCAGGGAGTCCTTATATCTCCTCTTTGGAGCTCTTCTCTTGCGGCAGCCGGTGGCAAGTTCACCATAGAACACGATCTTAGGGAGGCGGTGATCCGCCATCCTGGAGACGTGCCCTGCCCAACGCAGCTGCGTTTTCAGCAACATGGCCTCAATACTGGTGACGTCTGCCTGTTCAAGGACAGCAACGTTAGTCACGTAGTCAGTCCAGTGGATATTTAGGATTGTGCGGAGGCAGCGCTGATGGAAGCGTTCGAGGAGTCGCAGATGGTGGCGGTAGATGACCCATGATTCAGACCCGTACGGAAGAGTAGGCAGTACCACGGCTCTGTAGACACTGATCTTTGTACTTTTCTTCAGGTGTTTATTGCACCAGACTCTTTTATGGAGTTTTCCGAAAGCTCTGTTTGCCTTTGCTATTCTGTTGTCTATCTCTTTGTCGATCGTGGCATCTGAGGAGATGATGCTACCCAGATAGCTGAACTGCTGGACTGACTGAAGCTCTGACTCGCCAATGGTGATGTGGGGATGATGGTAATCATCTTGTGGTGCTGGTTGGTAGAGAACTACTGTCTTCTTCAAGCTGACTTCCAGCCCAAAAAGCTCAGCCGCCTCTGCAAAGCAGGATGTTAAGCGCTGCAGAGCTGCTTCTGTGTGGGCAACCTACCTTAGAAAAGGTCCTGATGTTGCCATTGTAGGAAGGAGCCTGCTTTGAAGCTGGGAGATCTCTGGGAAAGACCAGCAATAGGGATTAAAATACTTTCTGTGAAATAAATAAACCCAGAGGTTTAGCAGTAACTGCAAAATGAGTTAATTACCAACTCGAGCTGCCTCTTACTAAGTGTCTGATGGCTTGAGCTGACATGCAGAGCTCCCACCAAACTGCACTAAATGAACTCCTGATGGCTTTTCTCCTCCAGCAGAATTAAAACTGCCTTCCCCAAATTATAGCTGCCCTTTTCATGTAAGGAGTGCAGCAGCACGGCTCACTGGCATGGTAAGCAAACCGATCAGGTGGCTTGTTGTCCTTGTTCATGGAAATGATCCTTGAGAGCTAGCTGGTTGCAAATGCTGAGTGAAGACAAATGCACCCACCTGAAGCAAAAGGACCACTGAAGCCCTGGCGCATGTTGCCCAGCATGTCAGAGGGTGAGAGCTCAGCATCACAGCTGATCCCTGGCGTGGAAAAGCTTTGCCCTCTAAGGCCCCTGTCCCGGGTGGAAGGTGCTACAATTAAAGCTGGTCCCTGGACAGGTAGGTTTTCCAGCTCTCATCGCTCATCTTGGGGTATAACACCTATGAGCGAACAAGAAGGTTGCTGATGGCCAACACATTGCTGCCTCTGACTCAGTAGCTGGGCTCTGAGACAGCAGCACCTGCCTAGCTAACATTGGCAGCTGCTTGGCCTCTGTGGAGGGGCCCCAGCCCGCAGCCGGCTGTGGATGGATGTCTCCAGCAGTGGTCCCATGCTGCTGAGCTCACAGGCGCAGTGAGTCCTCTGTGCACGGGGAGCCCTGTGTGCACGCTCCCGATGAAGGCAGTGACTGTGAACCTCTGCGTGAGCAGAAAACCCTCATTCTTGTGTACAGGGGAAGAGCAGGGTTGGTATCCGGCTCTCTGCAGAGATTCTTAGCTGCTCGAGCTGGGATACGTGTCTCTGGTCTTTGGGCCCTGCTGCTCATCTTCCTCTGCACCTCCTCCCTGTGTCACAGCTGCTGTCCCTTCCTGCTGGGGAAGAAGTTTTGTTTCTCTGGGCAGCAGCTTGCAGGAAACCCAGGGCTCATTTTCCCTGCACTGAGGCTTTGCTTTGGTGTGCGCTGGCAAAGCAGTCCCTGATGGCTCCTGCGAAACCTGGACGTGGGAAGGCACCCACGCAAAAGGGCATGTTTCCAGTCGGGATCAATGCCCAGCACGGCCTCCAGGTTGTGCTCAAAAGGGAGAAAGCATCTGAGAGCTTTGAGCTAGGTGACCAAATACATAAATCATTTCAGGAGCTGCAGACCTAAAGGGTGGAGGGGAGAGCACCCAGCCCTGTCCGTGGGAGAGAGAAGAAACATGGAGCGCCACCAGCAATCTGCTGCAGTCACCATCATGATGTGGACAAGCAAAGCCACGAGGAGCACGGGTTTTGAATAATGTCAGTATGTTCTCAAGGTGAACATTTGCTTTATGTAATTGCTGGTAGATACCAGCACTGCGATATTGCCTTGTGTTTGAACAGGCGCAGGCTGCTTCTCCACAGCTGGTGACTTGGATGGAGCCTGGAGCTTCAGGAGGAAAAATGATGAGAGGACCTGTGCTGCCCAAGCTGCTCTTTGGGATGCTGATGGATACACATGAAAACAAGAAAATCCCAGCAAGTCACCAGCTCAAACAAAGCCCGTGGGATCTCCAGGGGAAAGTGCAGTGGTCAGTCATCCATCATCTTTACGGTTTTGCTGAGAAAATTTTAATTCCCTTCCTTCAGGTGAGAAGACCTAGAGCTCGTGAGAGGGACAGTGTGAGGAGGGTCGCCAGCTGCCCGTGGTGGGGAGAGCTGACCTGGCTGTGTGGCTCAGCAGAGGTAGGAAAGATGGAGTCTGGCTCGTTGGGAAGGAAAATACAGAGTATGTTAGAGGTCTAAAAAAGTGAAGGAGGGAGTGCAGTAACGGCAGTAAGGGAGCTTTCAACAAGAGAGGAAGATGTGCGGGAGAGAAGGTGCTTTTGTATCACTCTAGAGGTGCATCAGATCCCTGGCACCATGCCCTCTCTGCCCCTCAGATGCTTCCCCTCTGGCATGGCAACAACTCCCAGATCATGTGTCGGAGGCTCTTGACGGCCTAGAATTTCTGGTCCATGTGTTGGCAATGCTCGGGAGGACAAGCGCCGTGCTCAGTGGGCACACAGGGACAGGCTGCCTCTTCCTGGGGGTGGAACTGGAAGCAGGGCTGAGCCCTCCGGTTGCCTCCGGTCTCTGCGCTTGCTGTGGTTGTGAATCTCAAACCCCAGGTTGTAATGAGATTGTCATACAGAACAAAAAGTGGTATTAAAGAAAATTAATAAATGTCAAATTCCATGTAAAAAATTCCATAGTTCCTCTTACTCATATGCAGCCTGACACCCCTGAATTGTAATTTCCAATTTCACCTTCTCTGGCTGACCACAGATAGGAATTCATTCAAACAGCAAGAAAGGAATTAAGTGTTAATTTAGCAAAAAGGAAAGGCTACTGAGGAATTAGATTAGATTCTTGAATTAAATATCAACCTGTAAAAAGGCTTTCTGAGTGTCCCCAGCCTGTCTCCTGGATAATTCTCTGCAGTAATAAAACAAAATGGTATCAAGTGTCTGGCAAAATGCTGAGGCACTACCCCAAAGCAGAAGGACAGAAGTGTGCTGTTCTTTATTGAGTAATTTTTTTTTTTAAATAAACCTGAAAATTTCAGTTTGCCTCCTTGATGTACACAGAGCAGCTTGAGCTGGGAGCAGCTGAAACTGCTGGCAGCAGTAGGTGGGTTCGAGGCATGCCTTGGGCTGAACATCATCCTTCATCGTCCGTGAGGACTATACTTAGCAGCAGAGTATTGAGGCTTGCATATAAAATTTTAAATAGGGTTTTAAATGCCCTTTCTCTAATGGAGCATCCGATTGTGCCCCATAATTAAAGATCACAGTCCAGCCGGCTCTGCCTGTGGAGGGGGAGGCAGACCCTGCGCGCCACTGCTCGCTTATCTTCCTGGCTCGGCAGAGGAGGCTTCAGAGACCTGTCACAACAGAGATAAGGACAGAAGCAAATTAAGATTTAGGAATTTCTTCCGGGACTTTTCTAGGCAAAAGAGGTTTTTAATTGGTTTTCAATTCTGTGGCAGCCAAAGGTGTTTAATTAGGTTTTACATCATTCTCCGGTATTGGTCTCCTTTTCTACACCTAGCTCGCTGTGAGTCGGGCTTCCTTAAACAGATAAAAATTTACTATTTGTCTTTGTTTCAGGAAATCAAGGTGCTGAGGGATTTCATGTAGATGCTAAATAGCCAATGAATCATTGAAACTTAAGCCTGCTAAAGGGGGTGTTTTAGTCTAATGCTGCTATATTTAGCTGGTATTATTCAGCTTGGCTGATAAATGTAGTACTAAAGGCCTGTTAACTTTATTTTTAATTATTATTTGTTTTCCTTGCATTATTTAGCTGGTGAACTGGCTTTAAAGCTTTCAAATTTTTTTTTACTCACTTTCTCGATTTTTAAAATCTTTAAAATAACCTTTCAAATACTCTGCTTTGCAGAGCTCTGCTGCAGCTTTGACAGTTTACAGGGCTGATTTTGGCAAACATAAAAAAAAATAAACGTATGCTCGTGTAGTCCTTAATTTTTTTTTTTTTAGGGTCCCTGCTCTGCGCAGCAATAACTGGGACTGGTGGGTGCTGGCTTTGGGCCAGGCAGGTGTGTTGAACGAGCACCAAAGGTTCCTCCCTCTGCCTTGTGCCTGGGGCAGCACGGCTTCCAGGAGGTGAGCCCTGACCAACACCTTCAAAGTCAGTAAAAATGGTCCTTCTGTCCTGAGCAGATTTAGGTTTGGACCAAAAATACATCAATGCTCTACTAAGAGTCCGGGTGGTAGATTACTACTCGAGTCCAGACAATAGATTGGTTACAAACCAACCGAACACGTGAGGAACCAGACTGTCATTTGTCCCGTCTGGCTAAATAGGAACTAGCTCTTGGAATGAAATTATTTTCTGAGTATTTCCATTGATTTAACTGGAATGACTAAGAGTAAATGCTGCTCTGCTGTAGTGCATGATGTCAGGAAAGAAATGTCCTTAGATAGGGATATCGGTCTCTGTATAGTGATTTACTTTATGCCCCTAATCCGCAGTGGTTTTGTAAATCATTCTCTCCCGTGTTCACATCTGCATGTGGACGACGCGGTGATGCGTCTCAGCAGTGCAGTTGTTTTGAATTGTGGTACAGGCAGAAAACGTGGGTGAATGTGTGGGCGATGACGAGCCTGGAGTAGCTGCTTGGGACAAACGCCAGCTGATCCCGGTGCTTCGTGCTCTGCTCGTGGGAGCATCACTTGCCTTCAGCCTGCAGTGCTGTTGGTCTTCCTTGAGACCTCTCTCTCAAAAACATGAAGGGATCAGTTTGGTGGGTAGATTTCCTTGGACAAACTTAGCAAACTGAGTGTGCTGAGAAGTCTGGGAGTTCTGCTCTCTATCCTGGCAAGTGTTTCTAGAGGAGGGGATGCTCAGCAAGATCTGTTGCTTGATGCTGACTCTACAGCTGATCCAAAATAGCTGCAATTTTTCCACAGATATTTATAAAAGCTTTTTTATGCTTAAAAATCCAGTGGAAATACTTCTATTAATTGCTGTTTATGCAGTCTTGTAATATTTCTTTTCTTTTTGGTCTTCTTTGAAAATTGTGGTAATTTCAGTTTAAAAATTCAATGGGAAACAGTGAAAAAATGCCACCTATTGTTTTTCCGTGTGAAAACTGCCGTTTCTGATGAGCAGACATCCTCTAGCAGGTGCCTGCTTTGATGAGAGGTGCTGGGTGGCTTTGCCTGCCCGTGGAAGAGCCCAGGGCTGCCTGCTGCCGCTTGGGATTCTGTACAGGTCTGTTGGCTGCCTTGCAGTTGCAGAAGGATTGGGATGGTTTGGGATGCAAAACATCACCTCCCCTCAGCCAAGCACTGATGCTGCCCTGGGAAAATCCAGCAGCAGGCAGTGAGCAGCGTGCCCGTTCACCCTCCCCTGCATCCCCCATGCTGCATCTGGGTCTCAGTGAGCTCCTGCCTGAGCTTTGGTCCTCCAGCCTAGGGCTCCTGTGGGCATGGAGATGCTGCTGCTTTAGTAATAAGCTGCTGTTTGTCTCAGAGGCCATTGTCAGGTAAATGGAATGCGAAAGCATAAAGACTCTGGCATAAATGGGAGAGCATTAAAATTAATGCAGTTTGTTGTTGTGATTGGTAGCTCATTAGAGTGAGTGCTAAGCTTGCCTCACTGAGATACTGTGGTCCAGAAGCCGTCCCAGCTGACCCTTCCTGGTGCTGGGGCAGGAACAGCAGCCTCAGCCATGGGTGCCTGTCCTGGCAGCTGGCCGTGCCACTGCTCCTGCTCACCTCTGTGCCATGATGCTCCCAGCTGAGCTGAGAAAATCCTGCGAACTTCTAAGGGTTTGGTGACCACAGGCAGGTCATTACAAGGCCTTCTGGCTTGGTGCAGGAGTTGCTGCCACCCCTGTGTGGACTAACCCTTTGCATCAGCTGAGCCTTTGCTGGTGCTCCCTGCGGGGACCTCGCAGAAATAGCCTTCAGCAGCTGGCGTTACAAAAACCCTTTTCCTCCACTGCTTGATTATTTAGATGTTTTTCTGGGAGGCAAATGGGAGCATCTCATACTCCACATCCTGCAGATCTCCTTGCAGAGAGGACCTCAATGCTGTCTGGGCCCCCAGGCTCAACGCAGCACAAATAGCAGAGGTGGCCCCGTGATACACCGACCTGTGCAGGGCTGGTTAGCACAGCATCAGCATGGGGAATAAATGCTAAGTCACGTGCACTGAGGACACTTCAGCAGCAGCACTGATGGCTCTTCAAGAGGGATGATTCTGGTGGAGCGGCTTTCGATTTGTTTCTGGCCCATAGCTCTCTCTTCAGCCTGGTGATAGAAATTGCTTCATTATAAACTATTTCGCAGCAGCAGACCTCAAAAGTTTCTGAATTAGAAGAAAATTGCACCATTGATTACTTTTTTTCCCTTCGATCTTGGTTCTTCAAGTGATAAAACATGTTTCTTATTGCTTCCCTTCCCAGGGACCCGGGGCAGTAATTACCAACTCAATGCAGAGCAGAGGCAAGCCACGTCTCTCTGCAGCGTACTCTGCTCTTTAGCTGTATCGGTCCCCATGATACCACCAGCTTTTCTCTGACGCTCAGGCTGACTGTTTCAAGGTTTTAAAAAAAGAAAAGCCTGGTAGTACAGTGCATTTTTACAGGGTTTGATGTTATGTTCCTCCTCTGTAAGACAGATACTGCCTTGAACGTGAGCCTGGCGTTTCCTTGAACATCACAGCTGCTTCATGGCCCAGGATCCTTAATGGCCACCATGAATAGGACACCGAAAATGTCCTTGCTCTGAGAGCTCCTATTTCAGCACAACCTGCTGGGAATCCCCATGGAGCTGGTTCTGTCTGTCAATTCCCAGCTGTTCCACCTCCGAGCAGTAACTCACACAGGGAGATTTCACTGACTGCTGTGCTTTGGATGGATGAGGACAAGTGTATTTCCCCAGTCCAACAAAGTAGTTTTCTTGTAAGGAATGATATGCTGTTGGTCTGGCGTGTTTTCCCATGGATGAGAACTCATGGCATTTTATTCTGTTTTCCACTTGTTTTTATCCTGTTGTCTTACAGCCGATTATTACATTCTGACAGAACAACAGAAATGCTATCCCCATAATTAGATTTATCACAACTGCCCAGCCTCCCAAATATCGACAATTAGCAAGTGTTCTTCAGATGGAAGGAATTGTCCAATATGGGAACGTCAATAAAGCAATACAGTGATTAACAAAACACCAAATATGTATGGATAAATCTGAAGCTGTCTGATTTGTGTCTTCTCAAAGTAAGCAAGCAAATAAAAAGGTTAGTCAGAGGACAGATTCATCACCATCATGAAACTCAATTGATTTTTATAGGATTGTGTGATTGAAAAGGTTCTCGCAGGCTAATCTGGCTGGAGGCCAATGAGACATGATTGAAGGTATTTGGGAGACTACAGCTTCCTCACTGTAGCCTGCAATAATTGCTTTGAACAAGAAGGTTAGTCAATACCCCCATACGTCTCTTGTTCATATTGCCTATAATTCATCTAATCTCATATGAACATCTCTTCAAAGGCATTTTTTGATTCTCTGCACTTTGATGGAGGAACAACAGGGAAAATAAATACGCCTAAATAGCAGTTTGTGTTGATTCTTGCACCAGAGAACTGCTGAGATGATGATAGGCAGGTGCTGTGCAAGCGCTGCTGTCCATGGAAGAGTGGTTTGGACTGTTTGGGTGATGTGATATTGGCCAGTGTTAGGAAAAGGAAGAACAACAAGGAGGCCCATGTTAACACTTCTGCCCAGATAAAGCTAACGACTGTATCTAAGCATCATGAAATGAAGAGCTACTTTGTGTGATGCTGTACCAGGTACAGCACCTTGGCCTCCTCAGAGCTGGACTGAGAGCATCGTCCCTTAGAATGTGTTACTTCCCTGCACCTCCGTGTTTCAAATGCCTGGATCTAGCCAACCTCTCTGACTGTTTCACATGCTTCAGTCCATACGCTGTCCTTGCTGTCTTCCTGGCACAGATGAGAAGTCTAAAGATGCGTAGCCCACGTGGTTTGTCTGACCCCAAGCCTTCCCATTCTGGAAAGCAGGGAGGGGATTTCTGGCATCAGCTAATTCTTGCTGTTGTCTGCTTTGTTTTGTTCCTTGCCAAATGCTAGAAAGTGGGTCGCTATTGTCTTAGGCTTCTGTTTGGAAGTATCAGTTCCATAACTAATTATGTATGAAATCAGACTGGTTTTTTAAAAACACTTTGAAGTTTTTACAGGCATGACATAGAGTGAGAATAGTACAGAAATAGACCAATATTGCCCCTTACTTTGAAGTTACAAAACCCACATCTAATTACAAAGTGATTAAGACTGAGTCACCGCAATTGTGTCCCTTCTGAACAGAGTTTTCAAGCAGTATTAATACTCTTAAATATAGAAGATTTCATAAAGAGGCGTGCAGGAGCTGCGAGGTTACTCCCTCCATGCAGTCTGAATTTTATGCTGAACTCCAAGATGCCTCTCAGTGAGTGACAGCATTAATAAAACATCAAAGCCTTTCTGTGTACTGCATGGAAAAAAAGCCTACCTGCTTGAAAAAGCAAAATCAATGATGGAAGACATTGTTTAGCTGTCTGTTTCTACAACTTTTCCTAGTATTTTTTAATAATAATTTATTTAGAAGTTGTAGGATCAGCTGCTTTGAAATGAGGACCTGGGGATGCTCCAAGGTTAACAATCATATTTTTATTTTCATAGTATTCTATTACAGTTATTAAAAGCTATTGCACCTGGTGATAGCAGTTACCCAGAACAACAGATAATTGAACGGGTTTAATGGAGCCTCAATTTTAAAATACTTGCTTTGAATGATAATGTGCAAAGTTAAATAAATGATGGATGAACGAGATTAAATGGAACAGAACTCTAATCTGCCTTACGTAATATAGGAGGCATTAATACAATTCTAAAATACCTGTAGTTAAAGGCTATGAATGTCATAGACAAGGAGAACATGGGTGCCACTAGCAAACGTCGTGTTCAGGGCCTGGGCACAGGTTTACGTAGAGCAGGAGCTCCTGAGCAAGCTGAATTTGGAAGTGGAATGCTTGAACACATCTGTAGGAAAGCAGACGCTTGTTGTGACTCGATGGTAGCGGCAGCTCATGGAGATGTGCGTTAGTTTTGGGTTAACATGCAGGTCTTGTTGGATCCATCTGGACTTCTGCTTTGCTCTCCAGTCCGCTGGGCACTCAGTGTTACAGCAGTCGTGTCCCTTGCTGATGGCCAGTTTTGGAAGATAGATGAGATTTCTGCAGAAACCATCAGTTTATCATTTTAAAGCCCTCCAGATGTGAAGAGAGCAGCTGGGACAAGGTGCTCTTACCCCACTACCAATTTAAGCAAAGGGTCTCAGTATAATTTTGGAAATGAGGGAAAGCTGGTGAGCCTGGCAGTGCTTCAAAACTGTTTTAAGGAGACGTATGAAGGCCATTTAAGGATTTACAAATCTAACAAGTGTTAGCTAAGGCTTCCTGCGTGTATACACGCCCAGTCAAGGGAAGAAGCCTCCTTACCACTGCTCTCCAGCAACGCCATCTGCAGTGCTGACTGAAACGACATGCTTGTCCAGGGTTACTCTCATCTCAGGGAGGTGCCTTTCTTCTTCTAGCTCTGCCAGGAGATCATGGCTTGGCTTCGTGGACGAAGATTTGGGAAGGGCTTTAAACATGAGTACACCCTTCAAGCCTGCGCGGTGGATTTTTTAGGTGAGGCACAGCGTGCGCGAGACTGGCCCCACCCTTTACACCTGAGGTTCATCTGCCAGGGCCTAGCGAGCTTGGACGGTGACAGCGAAGTCCTCAGGTCGTAGGTTTGGTTAGAGTATCCTTCTCTTAGATGGATGGCCTTACAGGGCTAAACGAGCTCCATCTGCCCGGGTTTGGAGTTAGAGTTGTCCTTCTCCTAGGATGGTTGCCCGAAGGCTAGTGAGCCCATCCTGCCCGTGGACACACTTTGTCTGACCCTTCAGTTGAGACCTGTCAGGCTTGGGAGACCCTACCGGAGGCATATGCCACCACCAGCATAGCTCTCAACTTCACAAGGGCACGCAAGCTCTTTCCCCACGGCAGGGGGGTGCCCGTGAAAGAGACCAGTGCTTAATAGGTACAAATTAAAGCAATTTGCAGAGTAACATGAGGTTGGAAAGGCATTCCTGTTATCTAACAATCCAGAAGAAAACAGAATAAAAATAATACGGTTAATTAAAAAAGTCACAAGTCTGCCCTGGTCTGATTATGCACTGTTAAAAAATACAAAGACACCGAGAAATCGAGTGCAGTCACTTCCCAGCATTTTCTAACTGAAAGCCCCAAACAAGTGTGCTGTTAGGAGTGAAGCCAGAAATGCTGGGGAAGGAAAGCTTCAAAAAGGGAGTGACATTGCAAAGCAACGTGCTTGTTGTGATCTAAGCACCAGGAAGAGGCCACGGCTTTATAAATTTGGAGCTGCGTTTGTCCAGGACGTGGAGATGCTGCTTGCAGGAGCCCTGTATCTTCGTCCTGACCTCACAGACTCCATGCATCACTGTGCTGGAGCATTATGAGCTTGGTGTGATCTGGGCATACTGCTGGACTAATGCTTTCTGGAAGCTTTGTCTTTTTTAGCATTTTTAGCATATTTTGTATAAGATCGATTTTAATCAGAAAATGAAAGATATCCTACATGTTCATCCTCCTGAGACAGCTTTTCTACTAGGCAAAACGGGGACATCCGTGCTCATACAGAGTTGGGACCGTTTGTATCAGACCACCTTGTTAAGGACTCAGTTCAGAGCTGTATTGCTTCTGCACTGAATTATCTGGATCAAGAAAAGGACTATTTCCAGCCACCAGACTAGGAGGATAAACAAGTCTCATCAGACATTTCTCAGGGTCATGGGTTAATAAGACCATAAATCTAAGTGTAATTTCTCTGAAAGCCACAATGAAGTCATAGTCTTTGGCACAAAACATCAGCTTTATCGTTCCAACGTTATTTATCTGAGAAGAGCAGTTATAGGTAATTTGTGAATTGTGCAAAAACATGAATTCATACATAATAATCTTAATGGAGCTTGTTTACATTGTCTTCTTGAGCATAATTAGCAAAACATATGATCCAAGTTGTTCTCCTCGTTTAGAGCGCTGTTTTGGCTGGTCGACATAGCGGAGCTGGTGTTGCCAAGAGCTATACTGGGTAATGTTTTCTGATAGATGTAGTGTGTGATATCTGTGCACAGCAGTAGGATCTGTAAATTTATGGCAAAAAGATCAAGGCTATCATAAAGAGCAATATCTGCTGGAAATGAAAGCTGCGATTCCAGCAGTGACATTTCCTCTGTGCCACACACAAGTGAGCGTCATCAGCTGTGTCTCTCATAAAAGCCTGACATTGACTGACTGATTATATCACAGCCTTGAGATCGTGCCTTCTCATTAGACATGCAAAGTGAATAATTTTAGTTCAATTAGGTGTTGCTGGCTGGACAACCAATAGCATAATGCATGACTACGCTAAATATTATTGTTAAACTCTTTCATGTTCTCAGTTACTGACACTTGGGTACTGGAAATTGGTCTTTTGGGTGGTTTTGTTTGTTTTTTTTTTCCTACTTTGGCATTATTTTACACGTCCAGCTAAATTAAAAACAGCAGTAGATGTTATTTAATATCTACACACTTTATAGGAAGCCAGCATTGTTTTTTTATCTCTGTAGTTATGTTACTAGTTCTGAGACTGATCAAATGTTTGTTGCCAATTAACATTTGGTGAGCTTTTACCTTTTTTTCCTGCTTTCAAGCCAATTCTGACTCATGCAGATGTAATAAGTTTCTGAGAAATCGTTTGTGTATCCTGCTCCAATGGGAGACTTACTTGCAGAGAGATCTCAGTGAGTTACCTCTCCCCTACTCACTCTTCATGTTGTGATGCCTAATTTTGGTTGCTAATTATGTTATTTGTTCTCTTCTTGGATTTATGAAGATCTCTTAATAGCAAAAATCAGTAGGATTGAATAAGTCGGGTGGACAGGCTCTCCCAGAAAGCCCCAGTGAGTAACCTGTCCTCTCCATGACCATCCGTTGTGTAGGTGCCCACATCCTCCTGAGCCACCTCCATGCCCTTACCCCTCCTACCGCCTCTGTGCCTCCCCGGGTAGGGCTCTCCTGCTCTGGCCTTCCCTTCCTTGCCTGCTTTGCTTGGGGAGAGCTGGAGCTATCCCACCTGAGCACCTGGGGCAGTGCCCCTGCCTCTCACCAGGGATTTCAGGTTCATTTTGGCTGCTGCAAGTTGATTTTCTGATGATTTCCCTAGGTTCTGACATAAAGACTCGGAGGGATAAGGAGTTTTGGGTAACAGATAATTGCTTGTTGTTCAAAGTGCGGCTGCAAGGGGAGAATGTGGCAGCAAGAGCCTACACAGACTAGAGGACAGAGAGCAGCTGAAAGGAGGGAGAAGGTCAAACTTCACAGCACCAGGGCTACCCTGATCTAATTCCCGTACTTGGTCAATCTGGCTGCAACTGCTCCCCCTTCCTGGAGCTAGTGAGCATCTTCTCCAGAGCCGAACCAGGGAATTGGAAATGCTGGGTCGTACCTGCTCTATCTCCAGCTCAGCTGCTTCTCATTACCTTCTCTGGTAACTTCTTTTGTTTTAGCTACTTTTCAGTATATACTGTGGCAGCTTTTGGATGAGGGCACCCTCCTTCCGAAGGGAAGGCAGTCGTGCTTCTCCCTGACACCCCTTCATATTTTCACCCTGCTCCAGGATCTCTCTTGCTTGATTTTGATGCCAGCATCTTCGAATGATGACTGCTCATTAGCACAGCAGAGCCAGGCTTTAATTTCCCCAAATCAAAAGCCTTTTCTGGCTCTGCAGTGTGTGTGATGTGACCAGAAGGTGTACCTGCCTGAGCTGAGGAGAGCCGGTATGCCTCACAAGCAGTGGTACCCCATGTGTACAGACAGAAATATTACTTATCGTCTTTCCTATGAATGAGGTACTTGCAAGTAGCTAGTGAGCTCAGCACAGGCTCTTTATGAAACAGAATGTCCTCTGAAATCTTTCACTTTTGGAGCTTTCTGGTCCCACTGAACCTTCGTGGTGCTGTGCTGTAGTAGCTGCAACACAGAGTGCTCACATCCTGCAGCTCTGCTCCAGGTACTGCTTGGAGCAGGTATCCTAACCCCCTAGATGAGCTCTGTATCATCCCGCACAGTCTGGGGTTTTGGGATCTTATTAGTTTCTTAAAAATAATACTACAAAAAAGAACAATTTCCCTTGGTATTTCAGATATAGGTTTTGTCAGTGAGGTGCAGTTCAGTTAGGGGTGCTCTGACATTATTGCATTGTTACTGTTCATGGGGCGGGGGGGGGGACGATGACTATTTTGATTCCTTACGCTGCAATGTGGTGGCACAGACCTTGTCCTGCATCATCTCCTCTTGGCACATCTCTGGGACCTACAACAAGTGGTGCTGCTGCAGGGCTGTCCTGCTACAGGCACCTGCGTGTCTATCCACCAGCTCCACTTCCCCAGGTAGTGTTGTGGCCCCCAGTGATGACCATGGAGCCTGCAGGCAAGTGTCCTGGAGCAGAACAAGTGATGAGGAGTAGACAGTGTGGGACTTTCATTCAAGTGTGCATCTCAGAGGAGGATGAGTTTTCCCCCAGCACGGGCCCACCAAGACTATTCCTCTGTGCCAACACTCTGCTCCCTCTTGAAATTGCATGGGTCCAGCCCTGCGCAGTATTTCGGGAGATGCCAGGCTGTTTCGTCGTGGCTCTTTATGGCTTCGAATGTTTTTCTTTTTATTGCATACTTCAAATGCAATAAAAGAAACAAAGGGGCCGTTAAAGGGAAATGTTCTTCTCTGGCATTTACCTACTCTGCGGGACGTTTCCAGAATTGCTCCTGAGTGAACACTGCCTGTACTCTGCACCATTTGCCCTGTCACCTTCCACATGATACTCTCTTTGCTTGCTGATACCCCTTTCTGGGGCTGGTTTCCCACCCCTTCAGCCTACTGTGCAATGGGTACCAGTAGGGAGGACTTGGTCACAAAAAGCAGAAATGCAGGAGCCCGTGGCTGGGGGCAGCGCAGCAGCCAAAGCTCAGCCAGTGCTTTGGGTAATTCTGCATGTATTTTGAGCAAGGCCAGCTGATCTCAGCCCTTGCTGAAAAGCTTGGCAAGGTGTTACTCATTCCTTAGTTTTCCATGTTGTTGCTAAGGATTTGATACTTTAGGAAGAGGCCTGGAGGATGCAGGTATGACCTTATCCTTATGGTTTATGAATATAGCTCCTTCTACATGTGTGGATCGTGATCCAGCCCTGCAGCATGTCCTGCTGGTCCTGCACAAGTCTGGGAATCTAGGGGAGAAAAATAGTGGGAAAGCATGTGATTAAGATTTGTCTAACCCATATGCACATGGAGGATTTCTTGGAACACAGGTTTTCTGCATGTACTCACCTTAGAGTTAGGGAAACTAAGTGTTAGCTGAGCCTGGTCGTTTTGTCAGCGGGATGCAGAAAACACAGTTCCAGCTTAAGTGCCCTTCCCCTGCCAACCCACATGAATTTGCTCCAAAAACATTAAAGAAAAGTGATTGTGGACTTAATAGTAGACAAAGCGATGTATCTTCCCCTGGCTTTGGTCCTGGAAACGATTACCAGTTTGGAGATTTCTGAAACTACTGCAGTGGGATGTGGCCATCCTCCATGGAGACATTGGGCAAAGAGCATCAAACTGGAAAATGGGTATCCTCAACACCAGCAAACATACACCCCCCTTTTCTTTTCAGTACTGATGTAGGAGGCAGTAAATGATGAGACTGCTATTGATTTTTCAATTACAGCTCTTGCCTTGTGACTTCTGCCGTCTGCTAGCACTGAAGGTACCTTGAAGGCATCTTTGTTTTAAATCCTACTTCATAACGAGTAAAATATTAAAGGAGGGCAAGATAACCTTGTCAGACAAAATTGATACTGGTTTTCTGATTGCTTTCTTTATAATAAGTTTACAGGCTTTGTTGATTAAGGTAAAAGGATTATAGGAGAGACTCTCCCACCTTGCAGATCTTTCACACTTTGAAAATAACAGCATGAAGAATTTATAATCATCAGCAGAATAATTTATAGTCAGCACTGGACTGATGTAGAATAAGACGATTTTAATAGAGCTAAATACAAGGTGAGTTACAACTCAAATGTAGGCTGTGTTGGAAAGATAGTGAAGTTCGTGCTTTAACAGTGTGTTTCAGAGAAGAATTTATGGTTTACAGTTGCCAAGTGCTTTGGTCTTTGCCATGGCCCTTGGTCTCTAACATGGGGGGCTGGTGACTGGTGTCAGCTCAGTTAGAGCCAGAAAACCGAGCTGACCTCTGTCATCTACGCTGCAGAAGTGAGAGGTGGCCGTGCAGCTTCTCGGCACATCATCCTGCACCACCTCCAGCTGCTACAGATGCAGCAGCTGCATCATTGGCTCTTCCTTTGCCTACAGGTCATGACCACGTGCTGTTTTTCTTTCCAGTCTAGCAAAATCTTACAAAGCCTTTTGCTAAGAGGAAAACCTCTCTTTGTGTTACTGCTCGGAACTGTCAGTGGAGGCTTAATTTGCCTGTTACGATCTGCAGCTCTCTGTCTCACTGCTCCAGGCCCGACCCCACCCCAGTGGCAGTCAATACCTTTGGTGGATGGCATTGGCAGTGATCTTATACAGACAAGGAAAAATCTGTCCCTAAGCTTGTCGTTAGGCGAGCTCTTTAATATTGCTACAGGCAAGCGCACTGGAGAGAAAGGACTTGCAAGGGATGAAGAAACCCGTGTATCTCTGGAGGCTGCAAGCACAGGACTGAGCAGGCAGTTACGGGTGCTCAGAGCAGACCTCTCTAAAGGTGCTCACACACGCAATGGGCTGCGTTCCATTTGCCCTTCTGTTTCACCCTGTTCTGAGCCAGCCCTGGAATGCGGTGGTGACAGCAAAACCTGGTGTTTTCTGTCTGACAGTCGCAGAGCAGCAGCCCTGAGCTGCGGGGATGTGTTCAGCTCTCCAGCACTTTCCTCACAGCCCTGTGATCTGTAGGTTTATTTTTTGTGGAAAAAAAAGAAAAGGAAAAAAAGAAAGTTTTGATTTTTGGCATGTGTCTCTGTTATTTATAGGAAAAGTAACAAAGGGAGAAGTTACTTCATTTTTTTCTTCTTCTTATCTTTCTTTTTCCCCCTCTTTTTTTCTTTACTAGCGCTCCACACTGCTCTCCTGGCTCGTGTGCTGATAGCAGTCCTTTTTATACAAGTAAAGGGGATTATTGATTGTTTTTTCTCAGTTAGGTCTGTCCAAAATGTACGTGAACACAAGCCCCTTCCTGATATCTCTGCTGGTGCTCAGTACATCTCCCAAAATCAAGATATTTTTGTGTTTGTTTTTGTTTTAAACTGTAAGGAATTGTCAATGCATTGGTAGAAACCATGCTAACAGTAACATGGTTTATCTGATAAGATACTCCGGAGGTAGAGACAAAGCCTCTAAGCACCAAAAAATATTACTAGAATTTCTTCCCCAGGGCTGCTTCTATCTCTTTAGGGATGCATTGCAGATGCTAATAGAGAAATTAGAGGGAATTCATGGATATAAAGCAACTATTGAATAGCAGGGCTGGCAGGGAATGCAGAAAGTCATTTTGTCCCAAGCTTGCTCCAAGGCAGGAACTTCTTTACATGAAGCTCTCTGCCTGCCCTGATCTCAGGGAGACCATCGCAGGAACCCTGATGGACCAGTTTCCAGAGGTCGCAACCATCCAGCCCTGTGTTCCTGTCAAACTCTTCTTTCCTCTGTGAGGAACAGACACCAAATGTGTTCGTCCTCATTATCTTCCTCAAGGTTTGTCCTGTTGGCATTTAATTTGCTTTTTCTTTGCTTGCTTTTTTTGGTGAAGTTTGCTTGAAATCAAATTTCATCCCAGCGCTTCTCCCAGGGTGACGCCAAGCTCATTTTACACTAACTCTTGAATTCAAGAGCATAAAATCACTGCTAATGTAATCTCCTTGCCTTGCACTTCTAGTTCCTGCACTGAAGTGGTTAAGTTTCAAGCTGGGGCTTCTGTGGGATAACTGAAAAAATGCATCTTCCACAGCTTGTGTCTGTGGCAGGAATTTCTGCTTCATCACCTTCAGCTCAAAAGCCACCAGTGGTGGTTGTGCTGCTGCTTGGAGTGGTGTTTGCGCCTGCAACCGTGTCACTCATGCACTTCGCAAGGTTGATGTGTGACAAGTCAGGGAGCGATTCCAAATCGTCCCGTTCTTGTGCTGTCCACAGCTGCAGAGAAACAAGGAAACGGAGGTGCTAATCATTTTGGGCAACAGGCGTCCAGGCACGCCCCAGCAGCTTCAGGATACAGACTTATATCACAGGATAAAATTAGACTCTGACCTTGAAAACCTATCTGTGGCAGAGCAGGAGCTGTAGCCTTGAAGCCACCCACATCCCATGTAATTCTCTGGAAATTATGCACTTTGAAAATGCCTGTCTTTCATTCTGACAAGGTTAAAGTCTTTTCTTATGGCGCAAAGTGCTCTTGCCTTCTTTTCCAGACTTTGTCTCCCTCCTCCTTTCTCCGTTGTGCGCCACGCTTAGAGCATTTTCTCCTAGAGCACCTTCACCAGCAAAGATCCTTTTTATCATGCAGGGAGCAGTGTGAAAGAGAGAGCCGAGCTGACCCTCAGCTCTTCTCACGAGTTACTGCAGCCAATGTGTTTATCTCCCAATCTCAGCTCCCCCGGCAATCCATTCGCAGGGAGAAAAAACCAAACCACAACCAAGAAGAAAGCCTTGATTGTAAATAGGTTTTGTGGAGAGGCAATATTATCTGCTTAAAAAGCAAGAAAATAAACAAAAATGCACACAAAGAAATCCTGCCTCTCCTGTTGCCCTGTGAACACAACCTCACTGTGAGAATAGAATAAATATAATAAAATTGCTTAGAGATAATGAATGTTTTGGTACCTGTATTTACTGACGATGTTGACCGCTCCTCTGTTAATAATAGGTATGTTTTCAGATGGAGTATAATAAATCTAGAGCAAGTCTGGGTAGATACCACTGATTTCCACTTCAATGGAATCAGAGAACAAAGTCGGGTCTTTCATGACACCTGATGAATGATAAACCACCCAATAACACAGACGCACAAAAAGTGCTAGAAATTCCAGTAGCCCGCCTGAGCCCAAAGCCAAAGCCTGGTTGGACTTGGTTCAGTCTATCAGGAGTTACTACCAGGTGTAATACATTATCACTTCTATTTAATTTTATGCCAGTTTTAATGTGGACAAAGCAACGGGCTCATACACCGTAAATCAGGGCAGGAACTGTGCTTTCTAGTTTGTTTTTGCACTGTTCTTTGCTCTGTCAAATTGTTCATTAGCAATTATGATTGAAAAATAGAGTTTTCAAAATTAAACATTGAAAAATCACTTTAAAAGCACATTCCTCACAACTATTTTCAGATTTTGCTCTGAGGTTTTTATTAAGATAAATATTGAAACTACTTAGACCTACGGTCTGGTAGAAATATTAATCTAGATAAAGCCCAATTGAAAACAAGGCACATTTATTCGGAATCTCGAAAGTGAAAAGATCTTTTCTAAATTATTTACATTTTAAATCTCAGGGTAAAAATAATGAAGTCTGCATTTTTAAAAAGGAAGGATTTGCTGTCAGCAAACCCCTTTGATTGTGTCTCCTTGCAAATGGCGTGTTCTCAGGAAGAGCTGGGTCTCTCCACCGGTGCAACACCCACTGGAAGACAAAGCGAATGATTCCAGCACTGGAGCATCAGAGTATGAAGCCGTTTCCCCCTTTCTTCTTCAGTGAATATCTTGTTGCTAACAAGCACTCTTAGCAATATAGAGTATTTTTGCGGTTGCTGGTGGTGGGGACTCTGTCTCACTCATAGACCCCAGGATAAGAGCAAAAGAGACACTTGAATGAGTCTGGGAAATGTTTGCTTTTGCAATGAAATGATAAAAATAATTTCATGATACATAATACATAATAAGTGTCGGCACACTCCTGAGACAGCCAGGGAACCCTTTAATAATGAAACACTTCACCTCTGATAGCAGTGGGTCTTTTGAATTACTAGGTCTTAGAAGAAATAATTCCTGGTTTGATTGGAAGGATCTGATTTATACCCAGATAAACCCTGGGCCCAACCAAAGATTTGCTCACTGTCCTGGACACAACTGTGGGAGATGGGATGGCTCCTGGGGCTGTGCTTAAAGATGTTTTGGGTATCTCTCGTCATGCACAAGAGCCTGGAGAGACTTTCAAAAGTTCATTAGAGGATATATTTCCACTCTCACTTTCTCTCTCTCCTGGCCTCATCATCTCTTCCTTTCTTTCATTAGCACTTTATATCATTTGACACTTCATCAGGATGATGGCCTGTTTACTGTATGCAAATAATTCCTGAATTATGCATGAATAATTATGAATTTGCGTATTGGTTTCCTGAACTGGCATATTGCCATGTAAAATTAGCTTCACTTGAATGTAAGCGCAAAAACATGCCGACACGGTCAAATTAAAATTGAAGGAAGAGCTCACCTTGAAGGGAACAAAACCAATTGAGCCGCTGCTAGAAAAGAGCAAAGTACAGCTGGAGCCTGATAGAGGCAGCCGTGATCCGAGGACTGGGTAAGGGACTGGGGCGGTGCTGTGCAACAGGACTTGGTCTTTTTGCAGTGTAACACCTCTCCTGGGTCAAAGGTACCTGCCAGACATCATCTTCACATGTGGCAGCCCCTGGCTTGACTCATCCATCCGTGCCAGTGGAGTGATTTAATGCATTGTCAGAGGTCAGAGGTGGGTTGTAGGACGCAACCTGATCACAGACACCCCTTGTGAACTGTCTGCGGTGTTCAAACGGCGTGCTGGAAAGGAGCTGCAATGAGGGTTTGAACCCTTTTTCACTTCCCCAGGGTTTGTGTTCTGACAGGACTGGGTCCCAGTTCCTGTTGCTGGGGCTGACTGTGGCCAGGCTGGGCACTCCTGAGGCCACAGGTGTGTCTCTAGTGTGCCGATGTGCACTCTGTCCCATCCTGGTAGAACTGCGGGTTAATTATGCTGGATATTTGCAAGACTGTTAGATTGAAATGGGGTATTTAAATGTTGTTTCTCTGCCATTATAATCTCTTACAAAAACTTCGGAGTAGCCAGCCTGCCTCTGATCAGATGAACCGACCTGCTTAAAGCCAGACTTAAAAATCTGAAGGCATCCTGTTTTCTCTTGCTGCCAAGTGAGGGCCAGGAGTGCACCTGCTGCGCCCCATGCTCTCACATCACCATCTGAAGAAATTTAGCTGCGTAAAACCCCTCAGCAGACCCACTTTTTGCAGTAGATCTAAGAAGGGTTTGGAAGTGGTAGCCGCCCTTTCACAGGAAAGAGTACGAGTACTGAAGGTCTTTTTTCCTTTCTAATATTTCTCCCAAGATGACATGGGATGTATTTGGAGAAGGGCTGAAGACAGGCATTCAGTAGGTACAGAGAAACTGCTGAAGAACTGTTCTCAACTGGCAGTAAGGGCTAATTCTGGTTTGAACCCCTGTTGCCCCTTCGTGTAAGCTCTTCTTTAGGCTTGCATTCAGTAGTTGCAAACTCATGTGCGTCTACGTAAATGTTCCAGTTGCCCTCTGCTCTTTGAATTTCCTGCCAGGACAGAGCTGTTGACATCAACCTGCTTGAGCAAACCTATTCCAGCCTCGGTGTGTTGGTATTACAGTGCTTTGCTCCGAGTTGTTTGATAAGTGTTAATTAAAACAATTGTTAATTGTGCTATGTGAAAAATCATCTGAGTTACGCTGTCTGAAATGCGTGTATGCATTGCAGCGCAGGAGCCGCGGGATAGAGGCGTACTGCTGTCCTGTGATTGCAGGTGTCCTTGGCTCTGCTCCAGGTTTGGCGAGGGTTATGCTGGATCAAAGTTTGCTTTGTCTAAACTCCTGACTGCAGTGATCAAAACCATCAGTAAACAAAAAAAACCATGTCCCTTTTCTTAAAATCTTATCAGCGGACATGTTATTCTCCCAAGAACTTTAGTCATTTATCAGTGACAAAGTTCACTGTAGTAAATTTTTTCTGTTAGTTTCTTAGCAAACAGAGACACAATATTGTCTTCATTTGTCTCGCTGCTTAGCATGGTTTCATGGGGCCATAAACTCAGCGACAGCTATAAAAAAGTGAGCTGATGCTCCTTGCTCCATCCAGTAAGTGACAAAGGTGACTAAACAAATCTGAGCAGATCTCCACTGATGGATGAAGCTGAGGGTGAATTTAATGACTAATTTTGCAGAATCAGCAGAAGGTAACTCTTCAAATTCAAAGAGCTGAGTAACTCCAGAGCCCTGTCTCTTGCCTCCCTCCTTATTTAACTAGATGCTTGTACCAAGTTTCAGGACAGGGACCATCTCTTGACTTCATGCACATGAGCTATCTGCCTAAATGAGCTGTGAACACTCTTGGGGTGCTCTGGTTGCTTGAAAATATTGTTTCACCAGTGTTTCATGCTGCAGTGAGTGCTGGAGTCTTTCCAACTTCCCTTTTAAAATCCCTTCCTTGCTCTCTGCCTGGATAGGACTTGGGGGATGACAACCGATGATGACCCTTTCCATAGCACGGGATTGTGCTGGTTTCTAGGCTAGTGGCCTGATCCATATTCCTCACCTAGCAGTTCCACAGGCATCGCACAGGGCTGGTGCTACACTGACGGTAGCAGGCAGAGGTGCATCTGCCCTCAGGCAGAAAGGAAGAACATGTTGGGAAGCTGGCAGAGCTTCTCTAAAAAAATTCCTGGGGAACGGTACTGAACTGGTAGCAAAGGGGAATGTGGATGCTGAGACTGCAGCTCAGTTTGCATAGCAATGTTATCACAGAATGGTAGGGGTTGGAAGGAACTTCTGAGGATCATCTAGTCCAACTCTGCTCCTAAAGCAGGTTCATCTGGAGCAGGTTGCACAGGATCTTGTCCAGGTGGGTTTTGAGTATCTCCAGAGAAGGAGACTCCACCACCTCTCTGGGCAGCCTGTGCCAGTGCTCTGTCACCCTCAAAGTAGAGACGTTTTTCCTCATGTTCAGATAGAACTTCCTGTGTCTGTCCTCTGTCTTCCTATGTGCCTGTTGCCCCTTGTCCTGTCGCTGGGCACCACGCAAAAGAATTTGGCCCCATTCTCTTGACACCCACTCTTTAGAGACTTACAAGCATTGATAAGATCACCCCTCAGCCTTCTCTCCTCCAGGCTAAACAGACCCAGGTCTCTCAGCCTTTCCTCATAAGAGAGATGCTCCAGTCCCTTACTCACGTTCGTAGCCCTTCGCTGGACTGTTTCCAGTAGTTCCTTGTCTCTCTTGAACCAGGAAGCCTGGAACTGGACACTGTACTCCAGATATGGCCTCACTAGAGCAGAGGGGGAGAAGATCTCCCTTGACCTGCTGGTCACACTCTTCCCAGGGATGGAAGTGAGGCTACTGGCCTGTAGTTTCCTGGGTCCTCCTCCTTTTCCTTTTTGAAGACTGGAGTGATATTGGGTTTCCTCCACTCCCCGGGCACCACTCTTGTTCTCCATGACCTTCCAAAAATGATGGAGAGTGGCTTAGCAATAACATCTGCCAGCTCTCTCAGCACTTGTGGGTGCATCCCATCAGGGCCCATGGATTTGTGGGTGTCCGGCTTGCCTAAATGATCTCTAACCTGATCCTCCTCATCCAAGGGAAAGCCTTTCTTTCTCCAGACTTTCTCTTTTACCTCCAGGGGCTGGAATTCCTGAGGGCTGGCCTTAGCAGTAAAGACTGAAGCAAGGAAGGCATTCAGTAACTCCGCCTTCTCTGTATCCTCTAGTATCACCCTCTTCAGTGGCAAATACCCCTTTGGTTTCGTTTCAGGAAATGATTATTGGTGTCTGTGATCAAGTTGCCTTTTCTGCGCACCTTCCACTTCTGCAGTTTATCCTCTGACTCCTAATAACCCCAGTGGCTGAGCAAGGTGGGGCTGGAGCTGGGATGAGGGGTCAGGACGATGGGGTCCCTGAGCCCCTACCTGGTCCTGGCTCATCTGCCCCATCAGCCATCTCCCTGCTCACCCACTCATGATTGACCTCTGCCAAATGCTCTGGGTGTGCTGGGCCCAGTGTTAGAACCTTGCCTCTCGATGTCTGTGACGATTACATTAACAGAAATCCAAGACGATCCTCTTGGTGCAGATGCGTGTAATCTTCTGGCTGGGGATCTGAACTGGAGAAACACAGACATCTGGCACCGGATCCAACCCACGAAGCTTAGTGGGTCCTGAGGGGGAGAGAGCAGAGAAAGAAAAGGGAATTTTTGGTCCCACCACCTGAGGATAGAGGCAACGGGTGGGCTGTGCGCAGCCTCTTCCACCAGTGCCAACGGGCACAGCTTGCTGGAGGGCTGAGTTTTCACCTGCTGTCTGCCTGCCTCTCTCTGCCGAAGCAAAAGGATGTTTAATTGGTATGGAAATGAGCCAGCAACATCCTACATCTTTTCTCTTCCTGGAAGCTGGCGGGGAGGGTGAATGGGGATTTGAGCTTTGCAGAGATCTGAGATATTTTTTTCCCAAACAAAAATACTCAGCCTACTCTGCTCGTGCTCTGTCTTTTTATATTTTCCTTGTTTTTCATCTGCTTTCTGTGCTTTTCTTATCATGACAATGGTGGTAAAAGATAAACACTGCAGCCAACAATGCTGTGCTAATAAAGCTGCAGCTAAAATAGCAAAGAGAATGCAAATGGAATACCATAACAATTTAGAAGCTGTAATTTCTATTAAATATAACTACTTTCCATTTCAGCTTTGGGACGTGGGTGGATTCTATTAAATTTAATTATTTTGCTAGTGGGTTGCAGGGTAAAGGTGTCTCACAAATGCACAGATAGTAAATGAGAGTGATTTCTTTTAAAAATGGCACAGAAAGGTGCAGTTGTTAAATATATGGATGATAAGGACACTCTGCTATTGACTCAGCCTCTCTTTCTCTTTTCAAGTCTGCCTTCTTCTGATGTTGCTGTGCTCCAGAGCTCCCGGAATTAATCTTTCAGAAATATTATTTACATATTTATCAATATAAACAACAGTAAAGTTTGCTTCTTACAACGTTGGAATGAACTTTCCTTTTGGCTCAGGCAGAGCGGGATTGAGCACGCAAGAGTCTGGGCTTGGACTTGGACTTTGGGCTTGGACTTCAGTGCTCTGCTGCTGCCTGGTTCCAGGGGTGCTGCCAGTCAGTAGACACAAAATCTTTCGATATTTACGGTTTGCACCTGGACACACGAATGCTGTGGCTAAGTCTTGGCTGTCCGCTTTTCTTCCACATCGTTGCAGGCAGCTCCTGTGTGTAACCGTGCGTCAGCTGCAGAAACCGTTCTGTGGCAGCCCACTGTCCCCAGGTACCGTGCTTAAAATGGAGTCCAGCACTCAATCCTTTTCATGGATTTGGACTTGGGTGACCGTTTCCCAGGTAATTCCAGCTCTCAGGAAACCTTGCCATCCCAGTGCCTTTTCATAGCCAGTAGCTAAATGCTGTTGCTTCACAAGAGTACTGAGCAAACTGACTTCTTGCAATTTTGTGAGCGTAGCCGAAAGCTGGCTGCAGTACACCACAGCTTTGGGCTGCCTTCCAGTTGGGTGTTGGCTCTTCTTGAACCATCCTCTCTTGGCCATTTGTGGTGTTGGTGTATTCTTCTGGAGCACCCGTGGACCCCTGGCTTTGCAAAAAAGCTCTGGTGTTCCTGTAGTTTTTACCTGCCAGGGGATCTGAATCACCTTTTCCGTTTCATTTGTTCTGAATTTCCTTCCTGAGAAAAAAATCAGCGACTCAGAAATAGGAGATGGCTGAGGGAATGTCCTTGCCTTTCCCACCAGCCAGCTCACTGAGCTGTATGTGTTTCTTCCAGGAAGATGGGTTATATTCAAAATCTCAGTGCTCCTCCCTTTGGTGCTCGTGGAATGCTCCAGCACCAGGAATGGCCACAGTTTGGCCTTCGTTCAGAAACGGCCATGCTGAGCTTGGGGTAGCTGCTGGGACTCACATTTTGCAGGCAGTTGGTGCAACGTGGGAAGGTACAGCCCTGACTGCACAGGAGCAGCACAACATGAATCAAAGGACACCGCAGCGTGACATTTTCCATGGGAAGCTATCTCCAGTCAGAATTATTCGTGGAAACTGTCAGTGCTGACTCTCATCACCTGTCTGTGTGAGGCTTGGAGAGTAGCTGCTAGGAGATCTTTCAAGGTTAATGTAACTGATGTTATTTTGTTGATTGAATAAATGATTATTTCCGGAGGGATTAGTTATAATCCACAAGATAACACATCATTTCATCCTTGATGGTGTTTGTACAAATCTTTCATATAACCTTTCAAGCACAGAGCCCTGCTAGCTCAGCACATTTTGTACAGGGATTTCTTGCCAATCAAACTGTTGTGGTGTACCTTCACATTAGAGCTAAAGCGGAATATTCTGATGAAGCACTTTCTCTTTTGAAAATGCCAATTCATTGAAAATTAAATGCTTCACAGAACTTTTGCCGTGTTGTCTGACCCTTCCTTGTTGCTTTGCCAGTTGGCGTGCTGAGAGTCCTGGGTTTCCACCCACTTTCCTTGGAATCTTGGCTTGCACGTATCCTTTTAAACATCTGTAGCAGGTGGCAAAGGGCAAATTCTGCAAACCTGGTGCTGAAAAGCCCCTCTGTGGAACTCCATGCATGCACAAACATGACTTGATGTGTAAGGAGTGTGAAAGGGGGCTAGGAGGAAAGGCAGGTATGTGGTATCCGGATGCATATCTTCTCTAGGAGATCCTATTGTGCCAGCAGCATGCTTACTCATCTGGAGCTCAGATGGAATATGCTGCGAAGTGGAGTCACCTTTGGCTCTACACTCAGGGACAAGGAAAATATTTTTAAAGCAAGGAGTCTTTCCAAACCTAATCAGCCAGGACATTTTTAAGCCTCGCCAACTGAGCTTTACAGCTTTTTACAAACTTAATTAGCACTATTAAGTTTGTAAGGAGGAGAAGGATACCCAATAATGCAAGTGAGGATATAGAAATATCTTCAAAATATTTAGAAGTACATCAATTTCTCTTTGAATGAGATGTATTAGTGAAAAAATATGCCCTGCATAATACACAATCTTTGTTTTCTCAATGGGTTCTGCTAGAGGAATCACAAACATGAGAGATTCTCAGGAAGTTACAGCATCACTTGCTGTTAGGCTGGCACTTTTTCATCTTTGCAGAAGTCAGTGCTTTCTGATGTTGCAATAAAATACGGTTTGCTTTTCACAAAAGCAAATTACTGCTTTATTTTGTTATTGCAATAACACCTCGGAGAGACAGTGAGTAGGTCTGTATTTCTGAGCATTGTGGCTCCGGGTGGATTTGCTTTCATGTACATCTCAGTGCAAGAGCAGTTTTGCAGAGCTGATGCACAGGCCCAAGGGGTCGGGGTGTGCTCAGCACCCAGGGCTGGGCTACAACATGCACTGGGGCTCTTGGCAAGTAATTTGCCACAGGTGACATGTCCTGAGAGGCTGCTAAAGTGTATTCTAGACTTCTACATCTCCAGACCTTCCTTTTCATACAGAGATAATAATTGTCTCCTCAGTAGCAGATTTTGCCTCTGTCTGCTGGTAAATCAACATCCTCTGAGTACTTCTATCTCTGCATCTGCTACCAGCAGCATCCTCTGCCCATCTCTGAAGAAGGTTCCCCTGGCAAATGTATTCCTTCCCTCACCCGCTATGGGGCATGCTGCCTTGCTGCCACTCCCCTTCACATCTCAGACCCCTCCTCACAGAGGGTGAGCTGGGAAAGTGCTTGGGCATGGCTGGGGCTCCTCTGTTGCAATATAGATCACGCAATAATCTGTAAAAAGCAGTGCAACAAGTGGGAGCTGTACAAGGGAGGTGAGGCTGTGGTGCAAAGCTGCTTCAGCCCCCACGGGGAAGCAAAGCCCTCAAATGGGTTTGTTACTTGAACAAGTTAATCCCACCAAGGGGGTGGGATGTGCTGCTGGGCTTGGTCCCTGCAGCTTTCTCATCCCTCCCCATGCAAGGTGCCTGCTGAAACCCTTGGTTCAGGCAGGACCCAGCTGCCTCTGCTGGATTCTGTGGGGCTGCTGAAGGCTGGCTTTAGATTGCAGCCTTGGATTTAATCACTGTTTTGACAGGCTGCACGGAAGTATTGCTGTTGGCACGAGGTGCAGAAGGAACAAGAGCAGCCCCAAACAGAATGAACCCAAGAAAAAGTGCTTGTCTAGCTGGGGGCTTTTCTCTCCACTGAATTTCAGTGCCTGGCAGCAAATGGCAGAGGTGTAAGACCTTCTCAGAAATAGGTGGCAGGCATCATTTCTAATAGAAAGTATCAGACAAACTCAATAAATGTGTTCCAGGGAAAGGTGAGCGCTCCGAGCTGGTTTGCTTTCAAATAGAGTTCCCATAAATAACAGCTTCCAGGCTTTAGGTGCGGTAATGATTTCAGTGTTCCTGTCACAGAATAAATGAGCTGAAACCCTGTAAGCTTCCCTCCCTAGGCTTGCACATCTAATATTTCATAAGATGTAAAGTTTTCCCTGGCGCTTGCTTTTTACTTTTGCACATAAATAAGAAATTATATTGAACCGGTTGTGTCTGTCAGGATGTGGTCCTTGTGGGGAAGGTAGCTGCATATGTGTGAGGACGTGCTGAAGGAAAGGAAGGCATTCCCAACCACTGCTAGCATGCTGTTTCTTATTTTCTTTACAGAAACTTAGTGTTTTTATGCTCACATTTCTCTTTACTATTCTGGGATATCTACCTAAACAAATCTGTACGTCTGTACTGCAGAAAAGCGGGGAAGCTATACCCATTTTCTGCATTCAGCATTATGCTATACAGAGTTTGCCATAATTAGCTTCCTCCAGCTGTAGTTTTTCCTTGCAGTTTTCTGTCATCCAACTGGCATGAAAGTCTCCCCTAACATTTCTGTAAATTACCAGATTTTTTATACAAGTGGTACAAAATCAGATCCGTAATCGTGCCTGTAGATCCTCTTCTATGATGTATTGGCTTTTATTACCTGGCATTGAATTCATATGTAGGGAAATTAGTATTACAGGTGACTTTTATTGCCGCATGTGAATATGTAGTATGTTATCATGCTGCATTTCACCTTTCTTAGCGACTTGTGTTTAGACATCTATTCCCTATCACTTACCTGATATGCAGAAATGTGGGTGATTTTCAAAACATTTTAAAATCCACATGTTTTAACATTTTGCTGTTGGTTCTCCAAAAGAAGGCAATTCTAGGAAAATGAAAGAAACCAGCCTGTTGTTTAAAAATTCTTCCTGTGAGATGGTCAATCTTTCTCAAATAGAACTGTGATCCCCTAGCATGCTTAAATTACTATTGATTTTATGGTAAACCCCCCCATTTTTATTAGTTTTTATTTTATTTGGCCTTTGCTCTCAGATCTCTCAATGCCACAACTAGTTATACGAACAATTTATGGTCATAAAATAAATAGTCTTCACAATTTAATTAAAAAGTCCAGCAGCATAAATATTTATCAAGCCCAATGAGTAAAGAGCCTGCCATTTATATGTCATAAATCAGAATATAGACTGTCAGTTTAATCTTCTCTCTTTTCAGCTGATGCACCCATGGCATAACATTGTGTTGGTACGAGCACTTGAGCAATTTCTGAAATGCTTCAAAGTTAGCCCAATAGCTGCAGTTAGCCCAATAGCTGCAGTAAGCCCAGGTTGCATTTGCATATCTTATTGCCCCTCAGCAGAAGATTATCCCTGCTCTTTACTGGTGTCCTCCTGGGCTGAATCATGTGTGATGGCAGGTAATGATGAGCATGGTGATATGTGGCTGCATGGATCCCTAAATAAATGTCTTTTGAATGCCTGTTGGCTCTTGCCAATAGACATGGACATTTCCTGGATATGAAAATGTTGTTTAGTCATACGGAAAGCCACCAGTGCCTATTGGCATTTTGACATATTACTGCTGTAAACCTCTTAATTTAATGCATTCTATCATTTATTGTGGACAAATTGATGAGTTCATTTACCTGTTGTCCACGGAAAGGTCAGCCACGTCTGCCTCACCAAGGAAGGCTGGTGTGTGGTGGGGAGAAGCGCTGGCTCTTGTCTCCTTCTGCCATCACTCATTAGGATGCTTTTTATTACACAGGGGTATAAAATTGTCTTCTGCTTTAGGCCTTGTCTGGACAGGCTGGCCCTTTAGCAGAAATCACTCATTAAAATGCACCAGTCCTTTCCAAGAGGATCCGCAGAGTCCTGCAAGACCTCCAGAAACAGGCTGTTGAACGCAGCAGCTGCCATGGGGTGCCTTTAGCTGGGAGAGAGGGGATGTTGCAGCCTCTCCATAGAAGGAACAATGTCACCTTGGCTGTGGGTGACCTCCTTGAATCCTTTCAGCTGTGATGACCAAACTGGGTGCCCTACATGGCACAGACGGTGCCGAGTGGCTCCTGGCATCACGGCTTTGCTGAGGTGTGCAGCTGTTTTGGCATCGCCAAATTTGTGTTGCTCTCTGAATAAGTTTCCATTTAAATTTCTTGTGACGGGTCTGTGAAACGACATTTGAAGAAAGACTTGCTGCATGGTCAGTCTTCTTTTGACTGAAAAACCCGTGCTGCAATTACCTGAGCATAAGGTTTGTTTCGAGCTGCAACTTGCTTGAGTAGGTGCCTGAGTGTGTCTACACTTACCTGTCCTGTTCAGCTTTATACACCTTCTAAGGTCAGATACCGCATGCTGGGCAGGTAACAGCACAGGTGGACAACTGCATGTAGGCTCTGCAGGAGCCACTGGTGTTTGGGAACCTACCAGTGACTATCTAGATCTAGCTCAGAGGACTGCTTTTTATAATGGCTCTAAGAAGTTTCCAGATTTTTCTCAGACTGCTGGAAAGTAAGTTCCCATCTTGAGAGCCTCTTAGTGCAGGACTTCAGCTTTGGGACATGGCTCTGTTTTCTAGAGAGTTGAAGGTTTATGTGTAAGGCGGCTGTGACTGTGTCAGTAATAACAGAACTGGAAGGTTTTTCATCACCATTCTCCATCCCAGCGGGGTGCACTGTGGCTCTCACTCCTTTGCTGTGATTTCACCATCGTTAATGAAAGGAAAATTTTGAAGGCTTGAAGTTCTGTCGGTTCATTTCTACAGTACTATATAATTCTATATATATGCATGCATGCATTTTCAGAAGTTTATTTCTTATTTAATAGTATTCATTAAGATATTTTCATCAAATAATTTAAAACCATTATAAAACAAGTTTTAAATAGCATAGCAAAAAAATTACTGTATCACTTCATCAAAGTGGAGTTAAGCCAATTGTTTCCTTGCACCTCCATAAGAATACAAAGAAGTTTTTGAGTTCACCAAGTTAAAAATCTAAGCTAGTAATTCCTGTTATCAACTCATCGATCCTCTGATTGGATGACATTTTCTGCACTGTAAGGAACAAAATACATGAGGGCACATGTCCTTTGCACTGAGCTAATGGATCCATCACGAATGCTGCTTTAGTCACCAAATTAGGTGGAGTTAGAAAAAATGGCTGCTTCTGTAGTAATACTCATCGTTAAGTCTACACAATTAATACATTGCATGCTCACTTCAGATTTATCTTTCCCTGGTGTAGAATAGTGGCCTACTTATAAGAGTTTTATCCTATAATTTGTTTATTGATAATGAAATAGAAAGAAAAGATGAAATGTAAGTATTGAACACAAGATACCTGCCTACAGCTGTTGTAGATGTGTCTTGTTTGAATCAGTGCACTAAGGTAAGGGTAATAATATTCTATCATGTTATCAGTAGTAAGGAATAAGTATCTTTTAGTAGTTTTTTATTTGGTAAACAATGTATATAATTGGACACTACTGAGTGCAAATGATGGGAAAATTTGTCTTTGATCCTTCTTCCTTTCATCACGGCAGAACACTTGTGTGGAAGTTGTGAATGTATCAGGTAAAGGCACAGCTGGAACAACCTCAGAGCAAAGTAGGATTTACAAGGCACGGAGCTGGTGTTCAAATTTCAAACACAGTAACAAAAGAATCCCACAATGTGCAGTGTGTGAAGTGGATGTAGTGATTTTGATTCTGAGCGGTGGATCCAGCTTACACCACCTCATTTCAAAGTCTCCCAAATTCACAGTTTGATCGTGAAGTACCTTAACAAGAGGAAACTGAAACGTCCGTTACTGTTCAGTTTCGATTAATAAATATATAATTTCCTGTAACGGAATGAAATCAAAGCTTCTAAATTCTCTGTGATACGACTTTAAAAAAATTTTTTTTCATGCAACTGCAAGATCTAAAAATATTTATAGAAAGTTTTTTATTGAAAAAGTGCTTTTTGTCTTAAAATGGAAGATTACAACATTCCATATGAAAACCCTGGGACCTTCCATCCTCCTTGAAACACTCTTTTTACAATCCCAACACAAACAGAGTGTGGTTGAAATTGGGGCGCTTCTCTGCCCCATTTCTGCTTTAAAAAAAGGAGTGATTTAAATTCCAAAACATCAATGAAAATCTTCTGGACAATTTCCTGCGGACATCACCTAGACCTGTCCTCCATCTGGGGCTTTGCAGAGGAGACCTTCTGTGCCGTGGACATCGTGAAGGTGGTGAGAGCAGGGCTGGGTCCCTAGACCATCCTTTCAAGCAGACCCAAACCCTGGACACCCTGCTGTGCTGATGGCCCGTGTGCCCTTTCTCTTCCCCTACTGCAAAGGTGTGCCCGCTTCCCTCTCTCTGTGCACTCCCCAGGCTTTTCTGTGGATGTGGCATTAATTGGAGAGTTATCAGAAAAGAAGGAAAAACGACGAGACAAAAACCACCCCCAACCCAGCGGTGAGCTGTGGGCAGATGGAACTACTGGTCACTACTGCTTCATCAGCATAACGAGGTGAGTGCAGCCAAGGAGAGCGAGCATCCCCTTGGCTGTGGGTCTTAAAGCGCAGCCGAGAGAGCTGCCTCTCCCCAGTGCAGTGAACGCACCTTTCTGCCAGCTTTCCCCCTACTGTCCGCTCTTGCTGGTTATCTGAAAATGGAATTGCAGGGCTCTTCCCTCCATCTCAGTCTGCTGAATACATGTGCTCATAAAGGATTGGGGCAGGGCCTTCAAGGGCACTAACTGGAGTGCCCAGGTGTTCCATTGCAGTTTATGTCTTGTGTATACACACCAACGTGGTTTTAGGCTTCCCTGGGTTTTACATTGGGAGAGAAATGAATGCATACCGATGGGAACCGCAACACAGTGTTAGCTAATTGCGTGGACTGCGCCAGGCCAGTGAAACGCAGCCAGTGCACTGGTCCTCCTGGTAACGATGTGGTGAATTGTAAATTGGGCATGAGAGGGTAAGAGACGCTGCCTAGTACCCTGCTAGCCTGATCACCAGGAAGATCCTCAGGTAAAGCACTGAGCGTGTGGGGAATTGAAATTCAGTTCAAACAAGTCTGAGCAGGTGTCTGTTCAGCAGATTGGTTAGACTTTAATAATGGTTAAATCTTTTGGTTAGATAATTGTTCTGCCAGCTGATAATTCGAATTGTACTGAGGAACAATACGCTAAAACATCTTCAGTGAGAAGCAGCAAAGAAGATGACTCTGGATTACTTTTTATATCTCGTATATCATCATGTTAGTTCTTTTGTTTTTTAACTAATCTGGTTGCACTGCACGTGTTTTTCCCTCCGAACACTGACTCCAGATACACACTTACTGCCACTGCCTGTGACACTACAGCCTGGGGAGCTGGGACTCATTACCAAAGGTCGAGGCCTCTGCGTAATTTGTCTTGGGTCAGGAGATGTCCTTCTATTTCCACCTGTGCAGTGGGAATTGGGGCAAATTTCCTTGCAAGGACACACCTGACTTTTCCATTTGTATAGTTTTAGGATTTGGAGTCCGTGTTTCTCACAGGCTTCTTTCTACTAAAAGCCAAGTTGCTTGGTGGTTTCAAAGTCCTTAAAGTCACACTATATATAATTTTTTTCAAGTGGAAATGAGTTTAATCTGTGCTTTGCTGCTATGTTTTCTTCATTTTATGGCATTGCTGTGTGCTGGAACGCAGAGCATCACAAGTATACTAGCTTTTGCATTGTCCTTTTGTAGGACACAAGCCATGGCAGGGGGCTGTGTCCCTCCAAATTCTGTTCGGTACACAGCAGTGAGCCTCGACCCGTGCTGGGCTGGAGGTGTTTGGGTGCTTACAGCAGCTGGAAGAATTACTATTTCCAGCCAGTTGCCTGCAGCTCCCTGGGCTTACGCTACAGCGAGGAAACCTGAGCACGCTGCAAGTCATGAGATGTACCAAGTTCTCTGTGTTGCCAGGGAAATATCCAGTTTTAGGCACAGCGCTAAATGTGCCTTTTGCTCAGTTTGCTCAGTCCCACCTTCCTCATGGACTGCCAGGCTGGCTGCTGTTGGTGGGAACAGAGATTGCTGCAAAATCTGAGAGGAGAAACTGGCTCTGGAGACATTGGCAAAAGAAGAAACGTACAAAGGAAATGGGAAACAAATAAGGAAAAAGTGATGTACTTTGGGTTTTCTTCCATCTGAAGTCTGGAGGGCTTTGCTTTGATTTGGGTGTTTGTGCATTTGAGGATTTGCCACGGAGGTGCCAAAACCAGTGTCTTCCCAGGCAGGGGATTGCAGGGACTTTGTTGCCTCTGCCCGGGGCTCAGTGAGTCCCCTAGGAGACCTCTTGAGAGGGGGTTGAACCAGGTGATGCTCAACACCAGGTGATGCAGAGGGCCAGCAGCCTGTGATGTGCATTTACATGTGGCACTGTCCTCTGTCCCCACGCGGGCGCTCAACCTGCGTTGGGCGCAGCTTCAGAGCCTGGGTGTGTGGAGCTGTTCCAGGGCACCCAGCCTGCTTTGGGGAATTAAAATGAGCTTCACTTTGAACTGAGAACCAGGTCCTGCTGCCAGTGAAGCTGATGGCAAAGCGCTGACTAATTTCAGGAGTAGGCAGACTGAGCCAAAAATCGCTGCTGTTATGACTCATTTGCATGCAAGTTAATTACCTATATGTTCAGGTGCACTTATCTTTATGGAGGTCGGCATTAGGTCTGGTATTTCAGTGTCTTTTGGACTGCTTTCCAAGGCTCGGTGGCAAGAACCATTTCAGGTGGGTTTTTTTCCTCATCTCTGCAAAACACGTCTCAATTGGTGACAGTCATGTATTTCTTCCTAGTCGATTATTCAATCTGCATGGAAATCTGTTACGAACATAGTCGTGAGGTGGAAAATCTGATTGGACTGGTAAGACATCTGTCAGATCTGAAACTTGTAAATGGTTGTCTGAATACAGCCTGAAACAGGCTTTCCAATGAAAACATTCTGTCTGAGTGAACCCGAGAAACCTTGTCCAGCTCTGAATTTGGCCCTGCTTTGAGCAGGGGATGGACTAGAGAACCCCAGAAGTACTTTCCAGTCTAATCTATATCAAATTTGAATAAGCAGTAACGGTAAGGCATACAGGAGCTCTGGGTGAATGTAATTGGAACATGTCCTGTGGCGTCCTTGTTCTTCCTATCCTCAGCGAAGCAAGGCAATGAAAATTTGTATGCACTTTGTGTAGACAAACATTTGTGCACAGGACCCATCTAAATGGAACTCTGCAAATTCAGTTTTTGGTTATTCTAAATGGAGCCTGCAGGGTTTTGGGTTTGGTTTTTGGTTTTTTTTTTAGTTTTGATTGCATTTTTTGACTGTTCTTGAATTCATTAAAAAGAAGAAAACTAAAAAAAAAAAAAGTCATATGACAAATCATGACCCTGGTAATGAACATAGGATTGCTAATTGCCCATGGCTATCTAAGGTCATTTCAAGCTGTCAGCAGCTGTGATTCTGCAGTGGAATTTTTTACCATCCTGGCAAGTAAAACATAAAGTCTGTTGTGTGTCTTTAAGATGAAAGTGAAACCCCTTCCTTGGATAAGCAGCTCATTTTCCGTGTTGGTTTTTCCACTGGGGAACAACCAGTTAAATGTGCAAGTCAGTGTCTTGCACCACTTCTGCAGCATTATGGGCTGATAGGGAGTGTCACCGAAGCTAGGAGTGGCAGCAGGGCAGTGGCTGAGCTGAGCTGACTTCACTGTACACAGCACCTCTGAAAGCAGCCCAAAGCTAGGAGATATTTTATGTCTTTTTTTGTATCCCATCTGAAAATACATTTTCCCCCATGTTATCTCTGCTTTCCTTCTCTCATCTATCGCTTAACTAGTTTCATGGTTTTAATAGTTAAGATTTACCATTTAGAATGAAGTGAAGTTTGCCCGAAAAATCATAAAAGCAAAGTATCCTGGCGTTTGCATGTGGACTGTTTTCAGGCTCTCTGCTGTTCAAGATATTTAATGGGTGGCAGGTTCTTGCTTGACCTTTTTCTTTATTTGGCAGTGGAAGTGGAGTAGGAAGGAGGATGAGGAAAAAAAACCCCAAAACCCTCAAGTTAGATTAACGGATAGATTAAAGAGGACACTCTTTGTTCATGCGCATGTGGTAAATATTAAAAAATACCTGCACAGATTAAAGTAAGTTAGAGGAGAGTAGTAAAAAAGGTAGGGAAGCAGGTCCAGCATTTTATTTATAGCAGAAAATGTCTGAGGTGGTAGGGACAAACATTGCCTGAGTTGCTGTGGACAAGGACTGTGGCAGAGGCTGGTGCTTAGTCCTGCTGGCAAGGGAGTGCTGGAGCCACGAAGAGCCCACAGGGCGAGAGACACACATCAAAAATTCAGAAGAAAATATCAAGAAAAGATTGAGATGAAGTAAATGGTTTTCTTTATGGTAAAAGTTGGTAGCCAGGACCTTGAGGTCCTGCCTTATGCACCACAGTGGTCAACACCTGTTTTAATGGTCTGGATAGGGAATAACATAACCGTTGTGTAGACAACACAAAGATTCAGGAAGGACCGTAGGGACCTTCAAAGAGAGATTTTAAATGAGTGAAAGAAATAGGCAATATGAGGGGAAACACTCTTAAATCTATTCTGGATTACCATAGGCTGTGTTTTGCAATGAATGCTCTTCTTTTTTCTCCTCTTTGTGGCTATTACTATCTTTGTTCTATTTCAAGGTTTTAAAAATGTATATCAATTTCTTTCCTAAGCACAAGAAGTCAAAGAACTGAATTCTAGCTATTAAGCTAAAGCAGCCTAAATAGATGATTGCTGCTATATCAGGCAGCAAGTGTGCACCCATCCATGTGGCCCTGAGAGGGGAAAATTACTTCTGTTTCATATGATGACTGAGTTGATTAAAATATTTAGTAGTCTTTTCATTCATGCTTTATCATGAATATTTGCATTCTCCTCTAGGTAAGAAGACAGCACAGATTTCCTTCTTGGCACAAAGTTTAAAAATGGTCCCCTTCATCTGCGTGCACGTTCGATGTGCAGAATGTGCTGTGCATGTGGCCAGAGGTTCATGCAGATGTTCATGCCCACCCACTGTTTCATTCTGTCTCTATCCTGGAATACAGCTACATTTCTTTACTGTCACAATACAGTGCTCTTGATTTTTTTGGCTCACGTGGACCTGGGGTACTGCGTGTTACTGCCTCTGCAGAACAGCACAGGAGAGGACAGGAATTTGCCAGGAGCCCTTTTGTGGGCATACTGTGGTTAGCCCAGACTGTAATTGTGCTGGAGAAATCTTGCAATTGTTCTGGTAGATAGAACGTTTTGGCTGTGTGGTCCAAGCCAAATGCCTGACCCTTCATGTGTGCCAGGGAAAGGAGGGTCACAGGTTGAAGACCAGAGCAGGGACGAGCACCCTGAGGTTGCTGCAAGCCCAAAGGGTGAAAGAAGCTGGGAGGAGGTAGGCAGGAGGATGCAGTTGCAGTTGCAGTTGGGGTCAGGGGCATCCATCTATAGGGTTTAACAAGGCTTCAGGCTACACCTTCAGCAAGCCACTGGATCCTAAATTGTCAGGGAGGTGTCTTTAGCCACCCTCTGAGTGCATGGCTTCGCCACACCTGAGCGTCTCTGTTTTCCGTATGTCTGTCTTGCTCCTACTGGTAGATGAGATTTATTTGAGAAGTTTCAGCAAGTCCCTCAAAAGACATCCTCCTGACTGCCTGCAGGGGAGGTGCAGGAGAGCCATTTTTGTATTAATTGTGATTAAATTTACCTGGTCAAAATTTCCTTGGAAGCACTCTTGCCTTTTCATCTGGGCAGATGTATAACTTAACTGCCTTAACATTCCTACAGATTCATAACACCCAAATGATCACAGTATTAAAACAGTATAAAGAGTTCTATAATTCAGTGTCACCTCATTACGGTTAAGAGAAATGTAATGCCAACAGTGACAAATGCAGAGTAACTCCAGTCACTGATGGTACAAATTGGATTCAGCTGAAGCTTCACACACAAAAATCTGGAGAGAAGCAAAAGGCTGTTTAACATACTTAGGGGTTTGGGAGTAGTTATAAGGTAGATGGTATTTCATGCTCATAAATCAAGGGTTAGGGGAGAAGCTGAACTATTCAACATTGATTAAAACTGTTCTTGCTGCTATAACTGAAATACATCTTCACTTTGAAGCCTTCCTTAAAAAGATAATGTGTCTGAGATTGTATTAACAGGGTATTTTTGCTTGGTAGTATTTTAGTTCTCAAAAGTACAAGAAGGGCAGGTTTTAGCTGATATGTACCGTGAGATGAAATATGCAGTGTGAAAAATCATCTCTCAAACCAACCTGAGGTCAATTCTCCCCATCCACATATGTAGGGAAGTTAGGGGGCGAAGGAGCTGTGCAAGAGGCAGGACTGGGAGAGCCTCCCAGGCTGCCCCAGGGTCTGCAGAGCCAGCCAACCGCCTGCGCCCCAGCAGAGCTGGGAACTGAGAATTTGGCTTTGCGCTGAGAAATTTGGCCACTGTAGCAAAACACAAACACAGTTTCTAAGCTGTTTTAGTGAGCGGAATAAGCTCAATTGGCAAATACAATTTGTGCTACGCGTCTCTGCTATGTATTTTGCCAGCAGAGAAATGTGGCAGATAGAAGCAAGTGTATTTTTTAATAATTCCAGCACTAGTAGAGCTTAGCAGAGCCTGGTGCAAACCTGGCGTGATATTCCGATTCCTTTGGCCCTGGGGGTGCTAAGGGAAAGATTGAAGCAAACACCAGATCTTTCCTGGACTCGCTGACGAGCTTAATGAGGGCACTAAACAGAGGCAAAGCTCCTTTTTTATCTCAGACACTTCTGGAAAGGTAACGCTATGCAAACTCCAATTCTCCAATGTGGTTTTAGGAGTATTATCTGCTAAATGTGGGGGCCTGGGGTTGGGGGGAGATATCCACAACCAAAACATGCCAAAACAGAGTCCAGAGCCCGGTGGTCACTGCAGACTGGGCAAGGCTTGTGCCTCCGCTGGGCTCACAAACCACCAAGTGACTGCCGCTGTTGCTGGATGGATTCAGGTGCCGTCAGATCCTCGGAGCCATGCATTTCAACGAGAAAGAAAGGGTCTTAAAATACTTTTTTTCCCCTGACTTTTCTGCCGAGTACAATCTCCAAATCCCTTTGGAAAGGGGAAACAGGTTTTCGTTGTTGGACTTTGTGAGTTGGGCATTTTTGTCTGCTCTATGTTGCAGCACGCTCCATTTCTCAGAGCTATTAGCCTTGAAAATGTGGATGTTTGAGACTCAGTGATTTAAGCGGTTTTAGTGCTTTCCTGGGGCCTGATACGTATTTGCTGCAAATGCACCATTGCAAACCTTTATAAGGAGAAACACCGCCATTGGCAGAGCTCTCTTCCAGCACAGCCCGGATCAGGGTTGTATGCGATGTGTTGAGGTTTATTTTCTCAGCTTTTTGCTCAGATTTTTAGAAGTCAGGCTTTTGGACACGGGGAGGGAGGATCTGTCCTGTTTCACCTGCTGAAATTAATAATAGCCAGAAGCTGCCAAGTGATGAAGGGATAGGAACGAACTTGAGGAAGGAACAGGATGGGGCTGCTGCACATCAGCGTTCCACCAGAGCCAAACACCCCTCCATTCTCCCCTCACTTTTTGTCCTTTAGGGATTTCTGTCATGAAACTGGAAAACAAGGAACGCAAAGAAAAATGCTGCTGGGTTACTTAGTCGGTGAGTATGGCAAGTGCAAGAAGGTCTTGGCTGGTCCCAGGGCCCTGCCCTTCGGGCATTGTCTATTCTGCAGGGGCAATTTTTCTTTCCTGCCCTCTGTTCCTTCCCAAGTGGGATGTTGATTAAAAATCTCTGTGCAGTGTTTCTAGACAACGTTGTTTAATCAAGCAGTAGCTTGATTAAAGTCTCTCAGAAAGCTGCAGTGTTGCCTCCAGCACTGCAGGCAGTGGCTGTTGTGGCTGTTTGTTTGGGGAGGTCACAGGACCCCAGTGGAAGAACTTGCTGGGCTTCATGCCACTGTTGGTGTTGTTTCTCTCCTCGGCGTGGCACAGTCCCTTCCTGTGTGGTGAGTACCATACTCAGCTCTTCCTGCAGCTTTTTTTCCTTTACTTTTCCTTGTCTTTCAACATACATATTGATGAAAAATAATGTGAAAGAACGAGTAAAATGGAGATATATATATGTATATATTCCCCCTTTATCCCCCAAGAATTTAATAATCTAAAATCCTGTTTCTTTGCTGCATCTTTTCCACCAGCAAGCTGTTCTTTTGGACTCTCAGCCACCAGCACATGGCAAAGGCATGAGAGGGGTGTGAAACAGGGAACAGCAGATTTGTCTCAAAGCATGAAAGAAAGTGCTACTAGAGCAGAAATAGTGCTGTATTACCCTGTGCAGTTCTCACTTCATGGGAGAAGTGCTTTGGAGTGAGCCTGGGGGCTCTGCCACGCAGCCATCCTCCAGGGTATCTGAGCAATCAGCATGATTGAAAATGATGGTGCATGGTGCAAGGGCTAAAACCTCCTGACCTTCTGCACTACTGTGAAGGTTTTGCTTCCTTGCTGGGCAAAGAAAACCAGGAAAGAAGTGGCAATGAAAGAAAGGCAGAAGAGAAAGGCAAAGAATCTGCTTGCTTTCTGAAAGGGGAAATGGCCCGTGGGACGTTCAGCGGGGGTTGTTGGATGAGATGCCACCTCCATGTCACAAGGTAGCTCACTTGTCCTGCAAGCACAGCTGTGGTCCTGGGGAGATCACAAGCCATGGGCAGAGCGTGCTGGTGCAGCCTTTACTGTCCCCACGCCTACTGGGAGGCAAAAGTTTCTTTTCCCAGTTTTCCATGTGCCACTGCTAACAGCAGCATTTGCCTAGGCAGAAATGTTCTTGGAAGAATTATGTTCCTTTTCTAAAACTGCCTCCACTGATGATTGCTAAAAAATAAGTGGAATGGCTGCCATGCCAGCTCTTAAATGAGTGTTGCTCAGAGAGCAACTGAAGAGCTCTCCAGAGAGGCAGCGAACAGAATGTCTCTTCTGTTTCTGGATACCTAATCTGCTCTGGAAGAGTGTGGTGAGCCAACAGGCATGGAGGGAGCTGGGTCCCCTGGTACAGTGCTGAGGACCAGGCTGGCTGTGCTGCATGGCTCGCTTGGATCAGGAGCTGGGTTGCTCATCCTCCTTCCATGCCTTGGCTTTCCTTTTGATTTGAAGAACTGTGTTTGGAGCCAGAGTGACAAATTGGAGGCCAGTTGAGTGAAGACACTGTGGTGAGAGACCTGGACCGGAGTAATGCCTGGGATGCATCTTGTGGAGTTGAAGGCTGCAGAAGAAGGGGAAAAATAAGTGCTTTGGGGTGGGAATAAGTTGTTCTTTCCTGCCTGTGGCTGCCAGAGAGATGCTGGAGGTTCAGAGCTACTGAAAAGCAAAGAGTTTTTCTGGCAGAGGGATACAAGCCTCCTGGCTACATCCCACTGCGATGAGGATTTGGGACCCAAAGAAAGTATTTCTGTGCTGAGGCACTCTCTCCCAAAGGCCTGTTTGAGAGGAGAAAAATAAAGAGAAGGAGAAGAAAAACAGCCAGCAGAAATCCCTTAGAAAGAGCAGCTCCCGTTAACACTGTGCTGCAAGCTTTGAAAATCAATGTTGACAATTGCAAGTTGCTGCACAGGAAGAGTAATTTGAATTGCAGGCACAGAGCTCCAGATTATTTTCAGACATATGGGCCACGCTGCTGGCAGCTGGGTGAAAAACTACGTCTCAAAGTGCAGAAGTAGAAATGTCATACTACGAATCATGGGACAGGTGACAGCCGTTAAATAGTACACCCAAAACGTAAGGGCGCCTTGGGAGAGGTTCCTGCTCCCATCTTTCAGTGAACAACCTCAGAGCAGACAGCTATTTCTTTTAGGTACAGATTTCTGGCTTGGCCCTTTGTAACTCTTCCCTTTTCCCAGTTTTCTCCAGCTCTGAGCTTTCCCAGCCTGTTCACCTCAGCGCTGGTGCAGGGACGCTGGCTCATGGGAACACCTTAACGGCTGGGGGTGCCTGGATCTGAGCGACCAGAAAAGGGCCGAAGCTCTGAAGGGCTCATACTCCTTCCTACAGTCCATAGGGGGGTATCTGAGTCACCTCAGACCATGGAGCTCCCTTCCCTGTGTCAGCCTTGCCACACAGTGAAAACCACATGTAAATACGTATTTGCATTTAAATACCATTAGTGGCCAAGATAATCCCTCTGTGGATGATCATCCTCAATTTCTCTCTTGCCCAAAGTTGCTTTTTGACCTCTCTCTTAAGAGCTCAGCTCTGAATTCCACGCCAAGCGTTGTGCTGAGTAGGAGGCATCCCTGATCTCTGAGGTCTCTCCTTCGGGTTTGCTGAGGTTTGAAGTTATTGACAGGCTGCAGAAATTTTGGTTGGTCCCTGTTAGCTTGGTTTCAGTGGAGGTATTGGCAGCAAAGGCTCCAATGAGTCCATTTGTCTGTGGTGGGGTATTTGAATATTTCTTTCCCATATCTGTGCAGATTGGAATAGAATTTTTTTAGTAAGGCTGTGGAATTTGCAAGTGGAATTTTTCACTTTTCAGTTTACAGGAAATGGATGCAAAAGTTAATTTGAAAAAACAGGAATAAAATGAGTGTTTGCAAACCTGATGCTTATTAAACATTATTTTCTATTCTCAGGAAAGAGCCTGTTGGCTTTATTATCATCCAAATAGACTATGTTGTCTATATGGTTAACTAATGACAACTGTACCCCCATAGCTCATCTCCCAATGACTTTTAATTTCTGCTGAGAAGATGCTTGCTATTCAGGACTAGAATTTCAGAGAACACTGATTTTTCAGCAGAAAATTATGAAATGCTGAAGACTGACTGAGTGCCACCAGTCTAAGGCTGATGTTATTTATGTTCTCCATGTCTGGTACAAGTCATAAATCTGCAAAGACAGTGAAGATCATATCCTGCAGCCCGTACTGGTAAGGGCATTCCTTACCCATAAATTGAAAAGTAATGTTTATTTCTCTTTAATTAAATACTCCGCTAGCTGAAGACTGTGTTAAAATATTTTAAAAAGGAATGTAATCAATAAACCAGCTGTGCCATCCAAGAATATTCATCTGCAGTAAGTGCCAGCTTTCCTCTTTGCTGAATTATGAGTTCTTTGAAATGGATAGGGGGAACATGATGGGTTGAGGTGATCTGTAAATGAAAAAGTAGTAATTTTTTCTTCACTCTCACGAGGGCACTTCAACAAGCTGGTGTCTTGATAATGCCCAGTACATTAATTGATTCAATTTTTTTTATGATATGCAATATTTCCCCTAAATTCTTCCTCTACTTCTCAGATGTGAGTGTGTGTTTATATATATGCGTATAAAATTATTATCAAAACCAGTGGATTTTGTGCTCCCCTGTGGCTTAGTCCTCATGTTGATTAATTTTTTGTTTGTTTCTTTTGTTTAAGTCATTCATGCTCAGGCTAGAAACTGATGGAACCACTGGAGAGGGTGTTGTTGCAGTGCAAGGTTTCCTCTCGAGTGAGCCCTGGGTGAGATGGGTGAATGCTGTCAGAGCCCGGCTGCTTCCCACTCCCTTTCTGCAGAGCACACAGTGAGGACGGGCTCCAGTTTCTGCTCCTGTGTGGCCATGAATGGCCATCCAGGCAGAAGAGGTTTCACAACTAGGAGACACCAGGTCCTTTCCCAAATGTGCCCAAAATGTGAAGAGAGGAGGGAGGAACATAGAAGTAACCAGGTGGAGGAGTTCAGAGATTTCTTTCTTCTTCAATCCCTTAGGGAACCAGGCTAAAATCCAGTTTCAAAACACTCAGGAAGTAAATGCTTTCTTTCCAGTACAATAAAACCTCTGCAGTCACTCTACTCCCTTACTGGTACCTGGAGGAGCTCAACCAGAAGCATAATGTGTCTGATTTAGTGTCCACATGTTCTCAGCAGGTACTTTCTCCCCTCCTGTTATTGCCTTGCATGGTGTCACTAGTACCAAGGTAATCAAGGTGAGTTTTTGCAGCTGCTTTCTTTCCCCAGAAATATATTCCTAGTGGCATGACAGAAAAAATGTCTTTGTGAAGATAGTCTGTCAGCTGGATTAGTTTACAAGTGCTTTTAATACCAAGAACCTCAGATTGCTTAAAAATAATAAAAATGAAATGTCAAGCAAATAAAAGTTAATTAAATGCACAAAGAAGATGGCTTAATTTTAGTCTTAAAAGGAGCTGAGGATTTTGCAGAACATATCTGCAAAGGTAACAAAATCTCTGGCTGCAAGGTGTAAAACATCCCCCATGCCCTGGCAAGAAATGAGGAGGGCACCTGAAGAGTGCCAGGTGTGGAGGAGATTATTTGCCAGGGGTTTAGGGAAATAAGACGGCAGTGAACTAATGCAAAAACTCCGTGAATTGTTGCGTATGATTAATATACTTGAAAACCATTGTACAGACAGAGCTCTGAGTTATTCCAAGCCTAATGCAACATACGATTTAAAGGTCAGCTCCTTTTCCCGTTGAAGTTAATGTAGGCGTGTGTTTTGCAAAAACTAGCCTGAGCTCCAGGCTCTTCTCAGCACACTTGTTCCAGCATTTCAGACGTGCTGAGGCAATGAGGAGAGCCAGAAGAGCAAGTGAGACAGGGCAACAAATACTGCACCTAACAGGAGGCTGTGGCATGGACAGAAACCTAGGGGACTCTGCTCCATCAAGTGTTTTCCTGACTTGGGCACAGCAGTGAAGCTTTTCATAGGAACGCTCACTTCTCTGGCTGAGACTCTTAATGAAGATAATAAAAGGGTAATAAAATGTTTCTCCATTAGCATAACTCAATCAAGGATGCAGACAGCGGGTGTGTGCTGTAGTCCAGGCAGCACTCCCTTATGAGCAGCCTCCCTGGAGCCACAGGGTCTGTGTGGGGAGCAGGCTGCCGGCAGAGGCACTGTCCAGCCGTGGCTGTACCTAATCGTTCAGGACCACAGATGGGATGGGGAGTGGTTTTTTTTAAGCAAGAAAAAAGCACAAATGACAACAGAGCAAGGACTGTCAAACCAAAATGAAGCGATGATAAAGCAAAATTACAGCGGTGAGTGGGGCTCCTCCGATGGGTAGCCTCCTGTCCTGGCCAGGACGCCAAGCCTGCTTAAATGTCTCCAGCCAGTTATCTTATACTAGAGACTTATTGCTCTATAGCCAAATAAAGATACCAGGGCTTGTTCACCAGCACCCCCAAAACTGCTCACCCTGAGGGCTGTGTCTTCAAGTAGCACAAATGCCAGGAAGAGAGGGAGGGAGAAGAAGGTTTTGTTGCAGCTTTTGTTTATGCTAGAGGGCTGGATGCTACGATTCCTGGTTAATTTTAAAAAGATGTAAGTTAACTACAGAAGATATGAGACCTGCTATGTTTAACTTTGGAGTCTACAAGGCTTTCCTCGCCCTTGACCTATCACCAATGTTGGACATTAGGATTACGTGTGCTTAGAATGTGCTGAATTTCTTAATAGATGGGATAACATCATTTCAAATCCCAGGGAGTCATAAAATGCCCAAAATGTCAGAGCTTCAGACTGATGGGCTTCTGTCAGGCTCTTTTCTTTAGTCTTCCTCTGCACCCTGGCTGCTGCTTCTCAGCACCATCTAGGAACCGTTTCCACCAAGTGTTTGATATTTTGGTAAGGCCTTCACATTTAATCTTTAGCGATATAACAGCTTTGTTAATCACTGTAACAGATTAATTTAAATGCTCCCTCTCTGAGCTGACCTAGTTTGGAGGTTAAAATTATGCAGCCTAGATGAAGAAAAAAGATCTGGGGGTAAAAAAAATGGTGCTCTCATCCTATTTGTATTGTTTTGCAATACGAAAGGAAGGGAAAATCTGCGTCATGAGGAAAGTAGGCTCCATCCTGACAGGCAACCTTGTTTTGAAATGTAATTATAGGATCAGACTACCAGAACAGAAGACCCCCGAGGAAAATCAATTGTGGCTGTGCTGCTGTTGCAGGCGGTGTGGTTTCTGGAAGCACTGCTCTCCAGTCTGTGGCTCCAAAGTGTCACCTCTCACTCAGCTTTAAGTGGGGCAAAGGCTGGAGTTAGAGACAGGCTGGGAAACTGTTTATGTAAACCCCAGGCTTGATGCTGCTCCTGCAGCCCCTGACCTGAGTGCAAGCTGTCAGCATCGAACTGAGTAGATCTGCTGATACTGTCAAAGGCTTGGAGATAGAAACTGCCCTGGGCATCCCCACCACGGGGCGGGATGGGGTGGAGTGGAAGCATGATGCGGATTCTTTTCTCTGCAGAGGAAGGAGAGACAAGGCCTTGCTCCAATTATTTAAGTCCCATAGGCTCCCTGTTGAATTGCATGTGCCAACATGCAGAAGGAGCACAAATGCATGTGAAATTTCCTCTTCCACTATGGGCAGAGCAGCTTGGCCCTGGAACGATCCTTGTTGGGTCTGTGAGGTTGAGAGCGTGCTCCTTGTGGCATGGCTGTGAACATACAGATAAAGCCGGGTAAATCTTAGCCATGATCTGATGTGACGATGCTTCTGCTGTTGAAACCCTCTTGTGGTCTCAGCGCTGGTCTGAAGGTAAGCTGTCTCTGTCTCAAGCGCCTACTCTTCCACATCTGCGTTCTTGGAGCAGGGGAGAAAGTGGGGATGAAGAAGGGGAAAATAATGCAACAACAGTATATTTTTATCAACAACTTACAAACAAATTAGATCTTGTCACTCTGGTGAGCTTGTAGCACAGTGCAAAGAAAAACAGCCAAAATGTTGCTGCTAGGATGCATTAAATGCGTGGAGACGTGAGAGTACAGGTCCTTTGCTGGGTAGTGGCAGACAGCCAGCAAATACAGAGATATACCAAACCTTTTTTGTGGAGGAGCTGGGGGATTACCTGTACATCTTTATACAACCACTCCAGATTAAAAAAACCAGAGCACTTTGCCAGGCTTTCCCACCAGTGATGGATTGTGTGGGCTTGGGGCAAGAAGGGCTGTTCAGCAGGAACATGCAATAAGCCAGAGGCAGCCCTGCGGAGAGCGGCTGTACCTGCTATGCTCTCCTTGCCGTGACAGTCTTTTCTGTGTCCCCTGACTGCTCACAGCTCCATTTCTCAGCAGGACAGCTTGCAAGGACCTGCACGGAGGTGCCAGTCAGCCCGAGGCATGCAGGGGGTGGCATTAATTTATTAAATGCCTTTCCTAATTTTGTGCCATTAGAGGAGTTTAAACCAATCCCAGGAAAGGGCATTTGTTTGGATGTTGAAGTCATAAATGACATTTGAATTACCGCTTTGCTCCTTTAATTTCTAAAGAGGTTGTCTATGAACAGGTTTGCATTTAGTTTCTCCACTCGAGACTGTCTACCCCGTGTCTTGTCTTGCAGGACTGGCAAGCAGAGTCTTTCCTGATTCTGTCCCTGGTCCCAGTATCTCCAGTGGCTATGCAAAGCATTGGGTGCTGCCTGCTCCTTTCAGATTTATCGCTGAAATTCGCATATGGTTAATATTTGTGCCTCACTGATGTAAAATTTGATTATTATTGGCCTTTATTAACTTTTTTTTTTAAAGGTCATTATATTGGTTTATGGAGGTGTTTAAAATGTGCAGAACTTGATGTAGACGTTTTGATTGCACGCATAAAACTTGTAGGAGGTACTGTAATAAAGCTTACAGAGCAGCTAGTAAATGTCCTCCTATTCAGAAGGAACTGGATGTGCCTCGTGTTTCCTGATGAGTGATTCACCGTCTTTAAGGAACAATTTTCCATTAATTGGAGTGTATCTCAACTGCAGCCTACCCTGTGTGTCTGGGTGGGTTAGTGACGGAGCAAGTGTCATTTCTGCGTGAGCCTGGGTCTGCTGCTGGCTGTGCTGGGAAACTTCCACCACTGCCTCTTGCCAGTGATGGTCTCTTCTGCTGGATACTACGCAATTCTTCAAGTTTTCAACAAGAAAGTAAACAGGAAAAGTGATAAAAATTCAGTACTGAAGGGAAAACGCTCTCGTTTTAGTTGCTGTCTGGATATTACTGTTTCAAAGAGGAAAAAAAAAAGACTTTTTGTGCTTGTTGGAATAAGAACACTCTTCAGCTCAAGCGTGAAGCAATACAGGGGAAACTCTTTTGCCAGATGCAATAAATCCATCCAAACAGCCCTTCGCGTTTGCAACTGCAGTGATCTCTTATGGCTGCTGGGGGTGTAAGATGAAGAAGAATTGAACTGGACAAGGTTAAACAGTCTTTCAATCCTCCCCTGGTACCGAGCTCAAAAATATCCGGAATGATCTGTAATTTGTCTTCCGTATATAGAGGTTCCTAGTGACTTATTTCCGGTTTGTGTGTTCTGAACTAGTGTCAGGAATGAATGTTGTGCAATTCGTTCGTTTATCAATCACGTTTGGTAAATGGAGATTGTCTGATCTGAATTACAGTGAGAAAAATTAGGCAGATTAATACCTTTCTCGACGGAAACAAAAGCAGTGATCAGAGCTGGCTGAATGAATCACCAAATGAATTGCCATCATTTCTGCAGACACAAGTGGTTTCTGTCGTGTTTGGGGTCATGTTATTCAATGTCCACAAAGCGGTTGCGCATGCTGGCACAGCTGGGACTTTTCAGACCGTCAGCCAGGATGGTAATTCATGCCAGCCCGACAATATCCATATTTTATTGGCCTTTATCCTTTCAGAGGAGGAGGAATGGCATGGTGTTTTCATCCCGCTCCCTGTCAGTGCCCAGTTGTTATGGGAGAAACTGGTGATGGAGCCAAGGGGTTTAATTCACAGATCACAGGCATGCAGCAGAGAAACCTCCATCACACAGGGAGAGCCTCCGCCTGCCTCCCAGCCAGGTACCTGAGCCCCAGCACCCACAGCGGGAGGCACCTCCTTCGTGCTCTGGCCCTGGGCGTGGAGTAGCAGCGGGGAGCTGACATTGACAGTGCTGTATGCGAAGCGTAGGCTCCAGCAGAAAGGTTTTTAGTGGGTGAATTGGACCAGGCATGCTCCTAGAAGCGGGCATTGCTGGAAGTGGCAGAGATGCCATGATCTGGGCAGAGCGTGCCTTATGCCTTGCCTTCCATCCGTCTGCTTACAGGAAGGGGCTGTCACACCACTGAACCACCACCCTGGTGCCCTGCAGCAGAGGTAGGGGCTAAAGACCTGTGGTGGGAGTGGGAAGCCGAAGGGAGAGTGAAGGGTTTGTGCTGCTGAGTATTTAGGAGGTGCAAACTGAAGAACTGGTGTTCCTGGTGAGGTCAGAAAATGCCTTCAAATAGGCAAGTGAGACGCATGCTGCCCACTAGTTATTAGTCCCCTGAGGGACCTGGAGTGGGAACCAAAATTGGTGGAGAGACTTGAAGGGCCTGTTGTTGGTTCAACTGGGGCTCTGAACTGGTGAGGCCCTCCGGAATGCAACAGGGATAGATGGATCCAGGAGAGCAAAGGCTGGAACGAGCAGTGTCAGTGCCTTCCCTGCCATGGACAATTGTGTTCAACCGCTGCCCAAGAACCATATCATCTCTTGGGAGCCATGCAGAGGGGAGAGGAGCAGCCGAGCTGATCCACTTGGCTGTCATCTCCTTTTTATTTGTGAACAAGCTCACTGCATTTAGAGCTCCCGAAAGCAAAAGCCTGCCCAGAGCCAAGCAGATTGTGGGAAAGCAGCTCCTTGCCAGCCGCCTGCCCGCGCCGCGGCGGGCAGCAGCCCCAGCAGGCCGTCGCTGCCTTGCTCCCGGGGAGATGCTGCCAGCCAAGCAGCAACTCGTGCCAAGTTTTGTTGTGTAGTTTTGTATAAGCAAGATACCCACCGGGAACACACAACTGCAGAGGTAATCTCTGTTGTTAATTTGCCATTAACATTTATTTTCAGCAAATTATTCATAAAATCCATAGTGCAGCTGTTCCACATTAATCTCTTCCTTCTTGCAAATTTTTCTTTGGCAAGAAACAGTTTCACTCTCTCTTGTTTTTTTGTTGCAGTGCCATGTACAAGAGGCAAGAGTCTGACTTAAGCGCTTGGGCAGGGCAAGGTCTATAAAGGTGTTTTTTACCCGGTAGAGGTTTGGAGAGGCATCTCTGCCCTCATGCCAGGGCAGGTCACGGCGGGCCGGAGGGGTTGCTGGAGCACAGATATACCAGCCTGCTCTGAGGTTTGGGGAGAGAGGACCCAGTCTGAATTATCCTGCCAGGCTCACCACTAACATCTGTGAAGGCCATGCATGGGCCATGTAATTTCCTTCTCTAATGACAAAAGGAAATGAATAGGCATTCAGTCAAAGCGGGAAATGTCGAACGTGTAAGCTGGTAAATGTTGCATATCTCAAGACGGAGAGTTTAACACAGACAAGAACCGGAAAATGCATACAACATCATTTTTCCTATAAATTTAAGACTGAACTCTTCTGTCCCACCCATCCCATGTGCCGTACTAACAGGTGTAGCACTATGCTGGCAGCACTGATAATGGTGGGGGAATATATGTCTTATTAGAAAATATTTCCTGTTAGAGAATAGTTTATACATTACACTTTTTTTTGTTTGTTTTTAAATCAACAGATCTTCAGCATTCAATTTACATTTACACCATTCAGTACCCTAAAAGCCATGAGGTGTTTCAAAAGGGATATTTTCCTGTTCATTAAATCCCATTGCAATCTAAGATAGAGTGTCCCTGTGACATTTAACCAGAAATGTCTTGCTGTGGAATTTGGAGAATAGAAGGGGCAGGACTGGGATTGGGTGCCACGTTCAGCCAATAACGCTCAATTAGGACTAGTCTGGGAAAATACATCTGAGCAAATTTCAGGTCTATGAGTTCAGTCTCCTCACAGGACCAGAACTCTTGAAAGGATCTTGCATGAGAAAAGGGAGGTGGGTTTTGATTCCTCTTGCCCTATTTGGCTGGGAGGACACTGTTGGGACGCTGGGAAGACTGTAGTTGGTTTTTTTTTTTCAGTTCCTCTGAAAAAGATGCAAAAGGAGTAAGGAAAGAGAAGCAGATAGAGGTGTACTGAGACAAGGTGGTGCCTTGAAGAGACATCATGAATGGAAGAAGGATTAAGTTAGGAGAATGTCATGTAAAAGAAAAGAGTGATAATAGAGCAGGAAAATGTCAGCACAAGAAGGCAGATGCGTTGCCTATGTTTTGGGAGGAAGCCCTGGCTTCACCCATATCTGTGGGAATTTGTCTGTTGAATTCTGTGGAGCTGACCTTTCTGCCTTTTCGCTTGTGGAGTCATGTTTTGAATCATGAGCAAGATGTTTTCTCCATGTAAGCATAAATTACAGTAGTTAGTAATACATCTCCCGTAACTGGAGACAATGAAATAGCCTTTAATATGTTTCTACCTACTCTTAAGTTCAAAGGCTTAATCTTTGCATCTGAACTACCCACTATTAGATTCACGTGCTCTAAGTAGACTTCATTACTACCCATATAGGCTTGCGTGAATATCTACAGGAGAGAAAAAGCTCACCTGCTTATTACCGTTTGGCTCTGTATTTGATATGGACCTGAGAAGCATGGTTGGAAAGCATAACCTGGGGTAACAGTGCTCTGAATATTTTCTTATCTTAGATCTGTTCCAAAGATCAGAAAAAAGCAACAGATGTCAATTTTGTTAAAGTTAATGAAAAAATGTGGCTTAGGTACATTTTTATGGAATACGTCTCCACACACGTTAGTCAAATAAAATGAAATCTTTAATAAGAGGCATTAAAAGAAGCTTAAAAAAGGCAGAAAGTCCAATTTGAACCATTGCAAATGAAAGAAACTTAAAAAACTTTAAAAATGTTGCATTCTTCCAGCAGCTTTAGTTATGTTATATCTCAGTATTTTTGATTCATCTTGTTATTCTGAAGCAAAGGGCTCGTGGGCCTGGAAGGCTGTAAGCAAGAAGAGACCAGCTGGGGGAAAAGGGGCTCTCCAGAGTATTCACAGGAAGGTGGATTTCTCTGACCTCCCGGTTGTTCTGGAGTATTGGTCTCACTGGAAAGGTTCATCTATAGGCTGCACTGGCATTGCAGACTTTTTTTTTAGCTTGGTATGTGTCCCTGGTGAAGAGCTCACTCTGGAGCAGTGCCCCGTGCTGAAAGTGGTGGACTTTGGGGTGGAGTGGAATAGTTCATGTTGGGTGCTCTCATCTGGATGACCCCAGAAAGACTGGAGTTCATACTACACCCAATGCTGAGTTTTCCCTTATGGCTGCTCTTTCGTCTCCTACATGTCATTCATATTTCCAAAAATCCTGGGTCCCCGGTCATGCTGCCAGATCCTTAAGCATGGTTACCAAGGTTAACAATACAAAGCAAATTAAATTTTCCTGCTGAAGCTGCAAGGTCCGTTACAACACAGGCAGTATGAGCAGAAGCCCCTCTATTCTTTCAGAAATCCCTGTGAAACTGCGAGGATGTCATACCCAGCTGCCACCCAACCTGGCAGGCACGCTGGAATGAGGTGCAATCCCTTGTTAATCTAAAGATGCTTCAAGCACCTTATGCAATATGAAGTCTGGAGGTATATTTTCTTTGGAAAACACTCCTTTCCTGATAAACAGTATTTTCCCCTAAATTGCAAATCGCTGTGGGTAGGCAACTGCACAAGGTCTGGGAGAACTGCTTCACCACTCCACTCCATCTGACTTAGACCAGGGATTTGTGTGGAAAGTCCAGCATCCAAACTGCTGCCCCAGTCATGAAGCTTTGGGTTGCTCTGGGGAGACTTGGTGGGTTTTGTGAAAACATCTCCTGAAAGCCTTTTTGTTTCATCTTGATGAGGAACGGGAAATCTTTGAAATCTCAGAAGAGGCTCAGATTAAATTGTACCCCACTGAGGGTATAGGAGCTCTACTGTAGGATCTTATCAAACAGCACAGCAAGAATATACCCTTTCTTTAGTCAGATGGAGTCTTTCCTAAGCTCTCTTTTTCTGCAAGTCAGAGCAGAGCTGCATTTCTTCACGTAAAATGGAAGTAATTTCCTCTTGACACAAGTTTGTCCTGATGTAAGGGCTAATTGATAGCTTGCAGGGCACTTGTGTTTTCCAGGCTGTTGGTTTTGCTCTAAGCACGAATTTACTCAGTGATGAGAATATTTTGACAACTCTGCCTATCTGTGCTCAGGAACTGCAGTTTGGTGTGAATTTTCTGGGTGTGTTGACCCAGTTTTAAAGCCTAAAATGAGCATGCTCTAGATTAATATGGAAATACTGGAGCTGGCAAAATAAAACAAAGAAATGGGGGGGATAAGCAGAAGTACAGTATGTTCTGCACTAAAACTTTCAGGAGAGGTTTTGCTTAGCTGGCAGTGACATGTTTTTTGTCCTTACTTTCTCCAGGAGGCAATTGTTAAAAAATTATGTGATTCAGCTTGCAGAAACATGTCATTCTGACCCACTTGCGCATCCCCATGACCACATCTCTTCACATGTCAAATCAAACAGAATTAGTTTTGAGGAGAAGGCATGTGTTGCTGCGTTATTCCTTTGCCTTCCTGGATCTAATAAATGTCTCATTTAGAATTCTCTCTCATTCATATTTGTGGTGTTTATTTTTACACGCTTCTCAAAGCTTATTTTTAGGCAACTCATGGCTCATTCTTCAGGAATAAAGAAAACCTTTCTGGTTTTATGCGTTATTGTGTGAGCGGAGCTGGGAAGTCGGTGCTTGTTTTCTTTAGATGATATGACAAATTAGCTTCTTCCAAAATATTATGCTCTGGGGACTATGATTGCAGGAAGCATGAGAGAGTATTAGAATACATTAGCAGAGCTCTGAGCAATACATACATGTACGCTTGTTGTGTACAGAGCAAAGTTTTAAGTAGAAATGTTCAAATAATTTTGCTAAAAACTCTCCTAACGTTGTCTGTGCTGTTCACAGACTCACAAAAAATTTTACGTGCTGCAAGACAGTTGATTTTAGTATATGTTTTGAATGTGGAAAAACATTTACACTGATTATATACTAAAATAGAAAAGAAGCTCTGTGCTTCTTCCCTTTATTTTTGCGCTCCAAAATCTGGCTATAAATAGAAGTGCATTTGCTTAAGAGAGAAGTATTATCACTTTACTTCACCATTTCTATCTTAGGTAAAATTAGCTGGATTGCTAAGCAGTCCAAAAGGATAACAACGATGAGCCTAGCTGTGTACCTTGTGCTCCCATGGCGAGGTTCCTTGTCCTTTGTTCTTCACTGCCTTTTGTCTCTTCTTGTTGAGGAGCAGACAAATTACGGTATTGCCATCAAATGTGAATTCACCTCAGCCACTGTTTGTTCCAGTAGCTGGTAGGGGGGTGACACAGATACCTGCTCACAGTTCCTCCCCAGAGGCTTTTTGACCTGGGGCAGCATGAGGAATAATAAGGAGATGGCCCTGCTGTACAAAGGCAACCAGTTGCTGCTTGAAGCAGGTAATTATGATTCTGAACACGGCTCAGAAAGTTAACATCTTGGCAACTAGGTTAAAATAAAACCTTATCCACGGTATGTTCTGTATGCAGAAGAACTGTGCTGTTTGCATCTGCTCTAGCCAAAATATGAAATTTGGATCAGACTTCCCTTGCATTGAGATAATAGTTGTGGGGTTTCACATCTGGCCTTTCAGGCTGGGCTGTTTTGATAAGGCACCAGCAGCAATTTCACTTTTTGAATAAAGCCATCAGAAATTGCTTACCAGGGTTTTGCAGTGTGGTGAAAACCTTCTTATGGCTTCTAACTTCGGCTTGATGGGTTTCCTGTTCATCCTGTTAGCTTCTGTAATGGAGGGGAGAGTTTAAGACAGCAAAAATGGCAAGGAAAAAAAATTATGTTGGCAATGGCAAGCTGTGTGAGCACTCAGACTGCCCAAATGTGGGTGTCTGCAGAGTTACTGTAGAGAACGGCAATGTTCATAAGCAGATTACTGAGTCATGAGCATGTTCTGAATGTGATTACAAGCAGAGAGACAGAATTAGTCTTTGATTTCCATAAAAAATTAATGAGGGAGACAGACAGGGACAGAAAAATTGAAGAGTTCATTTGGTTAATTTTCTAGCCAGCAGCTATTGTAAATGTTCCTCTTATTTAGCAAAGGAAGATATTAAATCTATATTGTTATGTTGGCCAAGAAAAACTATTAGTGTGCTAGAGGTTTACCTGGGGGCAAACTGCCAGCAAATTAAAAAAAGCAACAACATGCTCATTTTGGGACATTTTGATGCATCTTCCACAAGCACAGTCAATTAAGAGCTCCTCTGGAAATTATGTTTGGCTGCTGTGTTCCTGTGCAGCAGCTCTGCCTTCATGAGTGCAGCAGGGTACCGATTCCCTCTCTTAAAAGTAGAGAGTCCAGTCGTGTTTTAAAAGGATATTATTTAAGTAATGCCCTCTTACAGATGGGGTGAGGTGGGATGAGACTATCATTAATGCTACAGATGCAGTGAGTGCCATATCTCTAGGTTATAATTTGATTTCTTTTATTAATGGCTGCAGGGCAGCTTATAATTGAAATAATACAACCCTAGGGGTGGGTCTCAGAAGCAGGGTAGTAAGGTTCACACCCTTTTCCATGGATTCTGTTTTGAATCTTCCAAGGCCTAATTACTGATTTTAACCAATATTTGACTACACCTTGCATCAGCCATGCTCCCTCAACTTTCACTCTAGGCAGTCAAAATGCCACCATTTAGCAGAAATACCTACAGTTCCAGATCATTTGTGAGGTGTGGAGTTCCGATGCTATCATATACAAGATGGAGTTAGCTCCAATTCACACAAAATATCAATGAACATTTTTTATCCAGATCTACTGTCCCGTATTCAGCCTATTCACAGATGTTTGTATGACGAGATGATGAGTTCAGTCCCTATTTATGTCAACTTGCAACAGAACAGTGGAAGCTATGCTTTGAAAAGAATAGCTGCCCTCATAATAGAAGACTTTATTCCCATGGAAAATGGCTATGAAAGTTGTGTTTTTAAATTGTTTTCAACTTTTTTTCTTAAATCTTGCAAAATGCTGACTTCTCAGTGGGAAGCATTAAAACAGTTGTAAAGCTTGTGATGGAAATGGGCAAACCTGACTGGGTGTATTCAACAGATATTTCCTCTGTATAATAACATCCACAATGATCCAAAGATGAGGATATTAATGTTGATTGCATTAATGTAATACAGAAAACCTCATGTCCACTGTGTGTTGGGGGAATAGCCTGCTGTGGTAAACAAGGAGCAATTCCTTTAGACATTCTACAGAATTCTTGGCAGTTAAGTCACATATTTAGTTTCTACTTTTATAGTCTCTGTTATGATAGTGTCTGCATCAGCATATTTGTGCTACAGAAGTGCCATAAATAATGCATGACTTTATTTAAATAACTGTGGACTTATTTCCAGTTGGCGTGGAAAGGCCTTTATTTGCTATATCATTGTGCACAGTTGTACTAGCCTTTTGTTTCAGAATGTTTGTGACTCACTCAGAACACATTAGTAAATCAAATTACAGCAAATATAGCCTGAAATCTAATTAGATGATCAACAACCATAGTTCTGTACTTTCCCAATACAAAGTGTCTTACTGAACATAGTTTGCGAGGCATTGTCTCTGCACCTGAATTCATGATTCTTGAAACATGGCAAAACATTTTAAAATCCTGTTGATTGCCTTCTGTTGAGTAACGGTGGTACTTGAGAGTCCTTCTAGATGAGTTAGTGAAGTGTAACACAGCAAAGCAGCAAGGAACGTAACCGTCCTAACGGCTCTCCTGGCTCTGCAGCCCTTGCTCCCATAAGGTTGGCCACCGCTGGCCACAGGGCTCCTCACGGTGCGCAGCAGTGGGGTATATATTTTATTCTGGTTCTCTATGAAAACTAAGCTTATAGGCTTCAAATCTACACTGTTCCATCCTTTAGATTAGGATGGGGCTGCTGTCCTTCATGTCTGTGCCAAGCTGGACCACTCCTTTCTGTTTTCCAGGGTGTTCACATATCGGACCGGCAGAGCAATCAGACAGCCGGACTAAAGCAGCCTACCTCACTTTGCCACATACACAGTGAAAGAATGGCTTTCGCTAGACCTTGAGAAAATTTGGAACTAATTCAGCAGAACTTGAAGCATCCCATAAAGAATCACATAAAAATAATCTTCAAGGTCAGCAAGCTTGGCCTAGGTAGCAAAAGAATTCACTTACTTCTGTCAAGAGAAAGAAAATGGGTAAATTAAAGCAATCAGGTGTGGGAGGCAGATCCTACCACACAGAGCACTTTACAGCTGCCACATGAACTGCTCATATTCAAGTTATTTGTTGCTGAGCTAGAAAGAGGGATATGTACGTGGGTTAGAAGTGTTCGGATAACAAAACCAAACAAACAAAAAACCCACAGATAAGGATGTGCAGGACAGGTTAGTGCAGAACAGCAGTATAGGCAGGAAAAGGCAGCAGAGCCTGGAGAAGTATGAAACAGTGCAGATAATCAGCCCCCAAAAAAGCAAGAGGAATGTATGCCTTGATTTCATAACTGCAAAACCCAGCAAGACCCCAAGAAAAAGCGGAAACCCTGCTGACCAGCCTGTGAGGGAGTAAATGGGCTTTTGGTATATTTAGTTTTCCTATTTCCAGGGGAAAAAACCAACACAGTGGCTAGGATGCTCCCCTACTTTTCTCTTCCATTATTATGTTAATAAGGAAGTGTTGCACAGTTTTCTCTATAGATCATTTCAGAATTTTTCTTTAAGGCTCTTTGTGGGCATTAGACTGTAAACCTTTCCTCCATCAGCTAAAGGCACCACCAGACCTCTAAACCTTCTCTTCTTTTTTCCTTCTCTGTTACCTCAACAGTTCCCTTGTGTGTGGAGAAGCACAGAGAGGAGCTCAGAGATAATGACGTCTATGCAAGTTATATAAATGGAGTAGCAGCTGCACATGACTATATTTTATATAAATTTATGTCTGCTAGGTGGAACAGAGTTTGTGGTTGTGATGTTTTTGCCTTTCTCCAAGGGGTGGAGGTTTCAGAGCCTGCAAAGGCACCATCTCACTGTTGCAGCTCACAGAAATGGTGTGACGCTCTGTGAACCCGGTTCTCCTGGTGCAAGGCGATCGGTGCTGCTCAGGAGAGACACTGCAACCAAGTAGCAAAGCCCTGGCTGGCAAAACCTTCCCAGGCAAACATCACGTTGAACTAATAAGGAAAACAGTCTTTGGAAATGTTGTATCATTCCTACCTTGTGTCTAAGTCAGTTGTTACCTGTGCTAGGAGGGATCCTGCTAACCTGCACTGACTCTGGTGAGGTGTGTGTAAAATAGATTGGGTGCTGAGGTAGAGATTGTCCACAACTACCAGACTTCAGAGGTGGATTTTAAACAGAGGGTTAAGCCCAGAAATTGAGCTGAGGTCTTTGCAACACGGGCATGGGTCTGACTTCTGAAATGCTTCTGATGGATGAGAGTACATCTGGCAAGCTTTATCTCTGATGGAATTACTCGCCTCCAAATCTCAAGCCCTAACTCACAGGCATGTGAAATAGTAAAACTCGGGTCTTGCAGCGAGTGAACCTGGAAACCTGCCAGGAACAGTGTGTTGGAGGGAAGCCATTCCTCCAAGGGTACTTGGAGATCATTCTTCCAAGTGGTGTGGTCCCTGAACTGCAAAGAAAGTAGGTATGCAAACAGGGAGATAGATAGCGTCTCTCAGTGGATGCCTCTGACCTCTAGAGCTATTGATTTATTGTGTACAATCTGCCTGCTTCTTCTCTCCTAGAAATATTATAAGTTCTCTTCCTCTGCTAAAATCCTTAACATAAAATATGCCAAAGGGGTGTAAGCCTTAATTATATACACCATCAACCCTACTTATTTAGAGGAGGATATCAGTGTCCCTTGTTTGTCTATCAAAGGTTAAGTTTAACCTTCAGGGCACAGTGCAAAGAACATCTGTTTATTCAGATTTCTAGCCTGGGGCCTGAGCAGCACAGTTTGTATTTGGGACCTCTAGCTGACATTTGTTAACTTAGTTTGCATACATTTTAATGTGGTTTCTTGTACCCAGAGGCAGTTGTTTGGAGTATAGTATGACAGGATATAAATATATTTATACGGCCAAATTATTATTCCTCCAAGTTATCCCTGCTGTAATATGAAGGAGAAAATTACTTTTGGAGAGCTTAAATCCTCAGAGGTCACCAAGGGATGTGGAGCTGGACACACTGGAATTCATCAGCATGTGAGGCAGACAGAGGAAAAACTGCAAATCTGGCTGGTTTGAGCCTTTTTACACCTTTTTGCAGGGAGCAGCTGCTGTTGGGGAGTGATGGATGGTGTCTTGTGTGCCAGAGCATGAAGGAGCTCAAACCATTGTAAACAGGGGCTCTCAGCGGCCCCCAGCCTCTCCTGCCTGGGTGGATAGATGGCAAGGTTTGTACACGATGATCCCGTCAAATATAACTGCACCAGCATTATGTCATGCACCGACACCAGTGCTTTGGGCAGGGGGCATTGCTTCCATGTGCACAGGCTGCACTCCTGCTTGGGGAGGGTGACACCTGGCTCCCACGAGGTGGCTGAGTCCTGGGTCGCTCCATGAGATCTCTCAGTCCCATCCTCACCGTGTGTAGTTCCTTATCTGCCAACACAGCGCTCGTGAAGTCTGCAAGGAAAGTGTGTTTGCAAGAAAAGCCTATTTCCAGTAGAGATTATTCTAGAAATTATTTGGAACAATTTTATTATGATGATTGTATAGAGCTTCTCTTAATAACATCTAAATACGGGGCCAAACTTGAGCTGGTGGCATCTCATTAAAGGCAATGGAATAAAAATTCAAGTGTGCATCTTCCTGTAAGTGTTTACGTAGCAGCAGGAGCCTATTATCTTGTGTACTAATGTTATCTGCCAGTGACTCTGTATCTATAGTCAGATACATTGAAACATAGAGGATTCTGAGAGTTTCCGATGATCGAGATAACCACAACCTGCTTAAATGATCAGTATAGTTTACTTAATGAACTCAAATATTCAAACGTGCTTCTTTATTGTTAGGAGAATTGCACTAAAGAAGCAAAATGAGGGTGTCTTAATGCAGGATGCTGTATATAGACAGCTTAGCAAGAAATAGATGTGTGCGTGTATAGCCACGCACAGAAGTGTACCCAGCCTGTACGATCTCTCTCGAAGCATTTCGCTGTTCTGTAGTAGCACTCCCCAAAGATGAAAGGAAGCTATTGCTGTGTCTGTTTTCAGATGTTTTCCTTCAGAAAACATTTAAATGGCAAGGACTCTGTTCTGTTCCTTTGCAGGGCTGATCCGTTTGGCTCAGGCAGCCCCTTGCTCCCTCTATGCTGCAAGGTGGGACATGTACCTGCAGCTCCCCACCTGCTGCTTGCTTTGCCCTGCACCATTTCCCTAAGCACCTTCCCTGGCAGCACAGGGACTCTGATCACTTTTGGTCAAGCCCTAAATGACCATCCTTGTGTTCTCCACTTCCTTGTAGGCAAATAAGTGTTACCATCTCTGAAATTGGAGCATACTCATGATATTCTTCTACAGCATCACTCCAGGAAGAACCTAAAAAATGGGAAAGTCTCTTGTATCTTCTTATGATAGAGTTACCTCATAAACCACCAAATTATTTGCCAGGATGATTCTATTTTCCATACTAACACGCAGTGGGAAAAGTAATCTGTATCTTGTTTCTGTTTTTTAAGGGATATTCAATCCTTGTAGATATTTCTTTTGAAGCAGTAAATGAAGATGTCTTGCAAGATGCGCTCTGAGCCTTTTATCGCAACTGTCAAAAGCTCCTGTGCCTCTTGCCTGCAGCTTGAGAGAGACACCAGCAATCCCAGCCCAGCTGGCTGGGGAGTGGGGCTGGACCCAGGATCTGAGCACGCACAGGGCTTCTCAGCTGGTGCCGTCGCTTGTCATTTTGGTTGGTCCGTGCAGTTTGCGCTGAGCTGTCCTGAGCTGTACTTGATGGGAGCTGCCGCAGCCCTTCATCAGCAAAGTGGGAACCTTGCAGGCATCTCAGCCCTGTAGGTTTCTTCCCTTTTCCCCACGAAGTATTTTGATCTGTTGCTGGTAACTGCAGAGCCAGTCTGCAAGCGGGCAGCGCACCTGGCTGGGCTGCAGCTTTCAGTGCGTGTTAGAACAGGCAGTCCGCTTGCCCGGTCAGGCCGCCTGGTGATCTGCAGCTGAGCTTTCTCGACCTGTAATGCCAGGCTCAGTCTGCAAGAGCCCTCTGACTTCGTCCTGCCTCACTCCTGGTGAATATACCGTCCTTGGCAGTAAAGCAGTTTGGCAGCCTGATTTGTGGGATTACTGAAATTTTTTCCCTGTATTAAGGTCTTGTGGCTTCCTGGTCACAGGCAAGCAAGAGCAAAACTGTTCTTTCATGGCCTGGTATATAAGTATATAAAATTATCACCTCTAGGGATGGAGACTTTGTGTTCTTGTATACAGGTTCTTAGGAAAAGCCACATTATTGCTTGGAAACTGCACACCCACTTGAGGATGATTATCTGCAGTGGAGGTGTCTGTCCTCCAGCAGTGGAGGCTTAGAGGAAAAAAAACCTCTTCAGAGGGGACAGAGTAGAAATATTCATGCCAGTGTGAAAGGGGCAGGAAGGATCCTCGCAGAAACTATTTGACTGCCTTTTTGTGTTTGACCCTGCAGGAGATACCTACAGCTAAATACCTCCTCTGAGCTGGATACTCTGCTGCAGGAGGGGAGTTGGCTCTGGCTCTGGGGGCTGCTCCATGCTGCGTGGCAGAGGGTGACCCTTCAGCGCAGCAACTACCCTAAGCAACCCAGGGCATGGGACCTGGCACTGCCCTGCTCGCCCAGTCCCTGGTGGGGTTGTGGCCCATCTCTGTTGCCATTTTGCATTCCTCTATGATGTCAGGCAGTGCATCAGGAGCACTGTCTTTGCTCTCAATTACAGCTCAGAGGGATCTCTGCTTTCCAGGGCAGAAAATCTGCCGCCTTAGTCTTCCATTTCACAGCACGCTTCTTTGTGCCAGAGTTTCAGAAATGCACAGCTGAGACAATGTACTCACTCAGGCAGGATGTAAGTGTTACATACAATAAGTCGATGCACCGCTGCCTTCAGGGTCCCACAGCCCTTCAGGTGCATTTCATCGACTCTGTATACATTTCAGTACCACTCAATAGGGCGAAAGCTTATCATCATTAATTATGAAGGTTTATGTTGGCAGCCACTTAGTTCCTATGGTTACATCTCTAAGAAATTGTGAAATAGGCACTTCAAGGCTCTGGGCAGAGAAACAAATTGACTGTTACGGAATTCATGAATGATAATAACTCATTTACTTCTAATGCTAATAAATAATTGGTGTAAAATCATCTAGTGCAGCCTTAGAATGCATAGGGTATTTAAAGGTCAGCGCTGCTCTTAACTCTCCATTAAAACCCTGCTATTGCAATAATGCATCCCAGACAGAAATTACAGTGTTTCAGAGTATTCACTTCGTGAATCTATAGTCTGGTCCATCACATAGGGCTGCCCTGCATGTGTTCCCCTTGGCACCACAGCAAGCTTCCTAGCCTGCGCTAGAACAGTGTTAGAAACCCCATGTTTCTGGACACTCTAAAGCTGAGCCATGGGAACAATATATACTGTCTTATTGTCTCATGCAGCCCTTTGTCCAGACCATAACAAGGTCCTGAAAGAAATGGTGCTCTGTGGCAGATAAATGCTCCACAATTCGTTTATAAGGTCACCCCTGCTGCCCCACCACATCAGGGGACCTGAATCCTTCTAGTCTTTGAGTTATTTTCTTGGCTGTTGTTCTCATTATCCCTATCTTCCAGAGTTACTGGGTCCTGCAGTATCTACTTTGTGTTGCTGCTTTTCTAACTCCCTTTTCCCCATATTTGCTTCTGTCTTGCATGCTTTTCCTTTTGTTATCTGTCCTCTGCTTGTCTTATGCACAAGCAGGCACGCACCAGGCTTTGCAATATTTTAGGATGATGTCCTATTTGTCTTATCAGTACATGTAACAGTTCAATTTTTGTTCACTCTTTCCCTGCACAGATCTTGCTTTGCCTACAATAAAATTTTTATTCTGTTTCTCTGTCTTGCTTTTTCCTACCTTCTCCCTTGAGAGCTGGCTTTCCACAGTGAACCCTGGGTGAGGGAACATCATCCATTTCTGTAACTATGCTTTCATCTTTGCATTGCTGCTACTCTGCAACTGAGATATCCTCCTGTTCTTCTGCTGTCCATCAGCAACGTAGACAAAGTACAGGCTTTCCCCAGCTGCCCATGGCGATGCCCAGGGACTGCAGTTAGTTTAGAGCTTACTGATTCTTTCAGTTGACTTGAAATTATTCCTTCATGATTCCAGGCGTGGGATGAATCAAGATGACTCACACAGTGATGGAGGTAATTCCTCCCATCAGCTGAACAATGAATCAGTTGCTATTTTTCTCATAGTAAAGATGCCATTTTGAATGTGGTACTAAATAATGTTCCCTGCTAAAATCGTGAGGCTGAATAAAGCGGTCAGTTTGTTACCAGCTTACAGACTAATACACAGAATGAATTTCAGCAATACAGCCTTCAGTGTAAGCAAATAGTGTTTACTAATTGGGAGGAGGAAATCTGGCTCCAGGTCGGGAAACTTCTGAAAACACCATCCTCTCGAAATGCATAAACGAGCTGTCGCTTCAGATGGGAAAACAGGCCCATCACAACCCAAACTTCCCAAAGTCTCTGTAGGTCCTGGAAACAATTCCAGGACTCAGTTCTGCAGTACATGTCTGACAGTAGGAGTTGCTATCTGCTGGTGACGCAGTATATTAAAAAAAAAAAGCAAGATTGACATTCCTTCAAAGATATTCATAGAAATATGATGCTGCTACCTGTAGTCATCTTAGTTTTATTTGAAGTACATGTGTTTTATATTTAATGCATTACCTGTGATTCAACGTTAGTGTTGGGGAAAAATAGCTTACTTCTTTCTGTCCCTGGGCCAAAACCAAGGCGTGGACTCTCTTGAGATGAGGATGTAAAGCCTGGAGATGCGCTGGGCAGCTGGTTGCTTGTTTTCTGTCACTTCAAATTAGCAGGCTGTGATATGGAGGTAGGGGAAATACTAAAGCTATGCAGAGAAGTTGTGCTCTTGAGAGTGTGGGGTAAGCCAGGGAACAGACCATCAGAGCAGTCTCGGAAGCACTCAGCCTAGCAGACTAACCCCTGGATCTCCTATAGCCACCCGTAAAATTGCTGTGCTGCTGCTTTGCCACCTGTGAGATAGCAGCAGGCTGGCTGCACGTGCTCCAGGAGAGCCTTCTTGGCTGGGAGGCACTGGCGCAGCAATGACAAGGGGCTTCAACGGCTCCTTGCTTAGATGAAGGAGGAAAATAGAGGAGGAGGAGACAGCGTAAGTCCCAAGGCTGCTTGGCTAAGACATCTGACTGGTTCCATCCCTATTACACACCCCTTCTCTCTGGGGTTTGCTTACGGCTCGCTCTAATATTTGTACTGTTTGAGAAATGGCTTCACCTTCTTCTAGGTTTAAGGCTGAGAGATCTGCGACACAAACAGCAGCTTGTGCCCTTTACTCATTATGTCACTTGCGGAGTTACTTAAGTAAAGGAAATCCTTGCTTCCCTTAGATATAAATGACACCAAATCCTGATTCAAACTTGCAGTGACATTTATCGAGTTAGTCGATGTTTGCTGTAGGTTGAAGGGAATCGTAAGTATGGTTGTCTTTATGAATCGGGCCCATTTCTTGGTGTTCCTTGACAGTTATTAAATGCGTTATTCTTTCGATGTTAATTCCTGTGCAGTACTGATGAAAAATGCATCTTTTCCAGGGAGTTGGCACTTGATAAGTATCTCAATGGCAATAAATTGAAGTATGAACCAAGTTTCTGTTGCCATGGTTTTCTTCTCCACTGATACAAGCAGTTACTCTATCTTAACTCCAGCACGGGTGTAGAAGCAAAACCACAGCCCAGATCACCCGCTGCCTGAGATGCTCTCCTCTCCTGGCTCTCTCTTGTGCTTTACTGTGCAGGTGCTCTCACTACCTGCAGGTTCCTGTGCAAACAAATAATTCTTATGCAATCCTGCTGCATGCCTAGACCCGGGAGGGCTCTGGCCCCCTGAGAAGCGAGAAGAAGAAAATGGATGGTTCTGAGGAGCGTGCCCATGCAGCAGAACAGTTCTCTGTGCCTTTCACATGTCTCTCCATGTCACAGCCCTCCAAGGCAAACCTTGCCAACCCCACTTCCCTCTTCTTCATCCCACTTGGTGATGAGGCTAAAAGCAAAGTGGTTGAACTAAAAAAATAAAGGGACTAGGTTTGGTGTTTGGTGTTTTGTGCCCTCACATTATTTAAGTTTTCTGAGGCTTCCCAGTGGCTTTTGAGGGAGCACACAGAAAATTCAATGGATCGACTGAGCTGGGCCCTGCAGCAGAGCTTTAGCTAATGGGCCCTATTCTGCAGAAGCACCTTTCTGTTTCCCAAGGGGAGATGTTGCAGGGTTGTACAACACTGCTGCTCTTTCCAAAAGAGTAAGGAGAAGCTGTGGAGATAGCAGTGGTCAGAATATATCTTTAGACTCTGGATGAAAGGAAAATATTGATTTGACAGGACCTTCTACTGCACCTAAAGTACTTCACCTGTAGCATCATGCCAGACCCACATGCCAGGAGAGCTCTTCTCCAGCTACTTCTCCAGAGTAGCTCTGCTTGGAGGAAATGTAAGTCCTCAGGACTGATACTAGAGTTCTTCCATCAAATACTGATGCTGCTCTCAGCTAAATTCAGACAAGATCATGGACAGCATATGGAAGTAAAACTTCCCAGCATCTTAACCAAATCTTGCCATTTACAGCAATCATGGCACCTATCTTGATCCACATTGATCAAGATCCTTAAGGTTGTCTACTGGCTCATACAGCTGCACAGGATCCTCTAGTATATGTTTTCTCTCTTGTCTTAGCTCTATCTTCTACTGATGAGAGCAGGTGACCATCAGATATGCACCAATGTTTTCGCTATGACCTCTTGCGTTGAAGGGAAAGAAACCCTGCAGTTACACAGAGGACGCTCTGAGAAATCAGTATGTGCATAGCTTTTACTGATAATCTCGTTATTAATGCAAAATCATTCACACAGGAAACAATGGGATAAACGCAGCTTCACAGAAGCTTGTGGCTTTCAGAAAGAAATGATAATGGAGACTGGTTGTGTGGCTGACCAGGTCTGTGCTGAGATGGACTGGAAACAGTCCTTTGCTCTACAGCTGGAGACAAAGAACTCTTTCTCCCTTAAAAGAAAGGCTGCAAATAAGTTGGGTATTTTCTTCCAAATTGTGAATGTATCTTTGCTGCTGTATAGAACCATAGTTATGTCTGTTTTTCCTTCAAAACTGTCTTATTTTGCTGGCTTCATCAAGGAAGACTCTTAAGCTATTTTTGTTTAAAAAGATAAATCTAGACAAGAACGTCTAGCACCATTTTAGCCCATCTGAATATTTCTCTTTGAAATGTACAAATGTAATTTTCTGAATCAAACAGAATAAAAGTCCCTTCTTTGCACTGATTCAGAGTTACATCCTCTCTCTGAAGCAAATAGCAATGATGGAATTGCAAAGTTTCTAGTGTTAAGATGTATCAGTTTTACTAAATATATTTGTATATTTTCAGCAGAAAAAAATACTTCTGAGAGACAAGACAGAGTAGGAGTAAATCATAAATTATTCTGGGTGGTATTTTTGGGTAACTCTGCTGGGCTCCTTGGCAGTGGTTGAGCTCGGTGTAGTTGGAGCAGAGCATGTGCCTCATCCTGCCACATACCAGCACACAAGGATGGGAACACCACTGCAGAGGATGCTTCATCCACGTTCATGAGATGTTCATATTGACAAAATTAGTTTTGTGTCTTCACATCTTTGGAAAGAGGTAAATGACTCTGCCAGGAAACCTGCCTAGTCTCTGCAGCAAGTATTTGAGATGCTGCTGCCAGTCCTCTCCCAGGGGTCCAATTCTGCCTCTAAATCCTCATCACTTTGGCATCCTTCCAGACTTAGGCATCGTATTTGTGACTGTGTCTAAAGCAAACGCTGTGCTGGAAGAATGGTGATTTCTGCTCTTTGACGGCCTGGGATTGCACTACTGCAGCCTCCTGATCTGCTCAGAGAGATTTAGAGATGTGGCAGCAAACATCTCTTCCCTGAGATGCTCCTTTTATCTCTGGTTTAGTGCAGCCAGATCTCAGTCTGAACTGGGTACCCCAGGGTCTCACTGAGTGAGGAGTTCGTGAGATCAAGTCCATGTAGAAAGGCTGACCATGTATTCTCCCTGTATCACGACCTCCCCTGAAAAATAGCATGTGAAAACATCACCAGGAGAGATTAAAGACACCCAATCTTCATTAGTTGAAGCAAACTGGAGTCTTGCTCTAGCCAGTGTTGAGCAGAAATACAGATCCTGGGTACAGCATGCAATTGCTACTAGGCTACAATGCTTCTGAGGACAGGCTGCTCAGAGTCCTATCAGGATTATAGCACCAAGCTGCTATGAGATTTTATATATATTAATACACATAGGGCTTGATTTACACCCAGCAGCTCAGCAGCGATACTACCATTGATTCATGGTGCAGGCAAGAGGTCACAGTGAGATAGACTCCACGACACGTAGGTTTGCAGCCTAAACAGAAAGGAGAGGCAAGAGGAAATGATCTGTGTGGTTGAAGGTAACTGGCAGTTAATATACGATATCCAGTTATCTCATTCTATATAATACATCTTTAAAAGTTTGATCATAGAGATCTGATCATAATTTTTTCAAAGAATTTTTGTTAAGAGAAAACATAAAGTCTTCTTTTTTTTCCTTGCATCTCTTTGTCAGCGTAAAAGTAAACGTTAGCATTCCAGCTCTTTAAACAATGGCACATCTATGCTTCATACATTATTTAATGCTTCTATTTTCCCCCAGTGAGCTTTGTTTTACTTCTAATATCACCTGATCTTTGCGCGTTTAATTCCCTTGTCACCAAGCCACGTAAGTACTGACCTCAGAATTTCAGAATAACCTTGGCAAAGAAACCCCATCCAGTAGCTTCATTTGCATCACCGTCACTGAGGGCTCTGCATATTTCCATTATAAAACCCCAGTTTCATCAGGCTGGACAATCTGGATTGGTGCGGCTGTGTTCAGCTTTCAGAAGGGAATTTATTCTTAGAAATTGGGTCAAAGAATTTGGTTTGGCAGGACCGACTGAGAGTGGCTCTAGTTCAAAATAGAAAATTTACAGGGCAGCTCGTTAATTTAAACAATTAGGTTAAATCACTCTATATTTTAAAAGTGAGAACAAACTTCCATCAGCTACATAATCTAAAGGTGGACTGAGACATATGGGTAGAATAAACAAACAAGAGCTATCCAGAAGCCAGAAAACAAAGCAAACTCACGTATGGATTTTTTAATACTCTTTTCCTGTCTTGCTTCCTTAATCCCTCACAGTGTCAGTAAAATTGGGTCTTTCTCAATGTTATCTGTCCTTTGTGCATTTAGCTTTGACATTGAAGAAAAGGAGCTATAAATTAGGCATCTGGCTGGTGGAGGTGGGCTCTGAGCCTCCATGGACACACAGACCTTCCTGGAAGAGCTGGTCAGAAGATCAGGGTCTAAAAATAAACACTTGTGCTGAAACCCTGCTCTTCTGTGCTTCTTTCTTGTCTTGATCACAGCGATCTCCGGGGATCTCTGGGGAATATGGAAGCATATCGGCAGTGCCGGGGTGGTTTGTTTCTCCCATCACAAGGAGGGCAATGCCATTGCAGGAGTCCCTGTTCACCTGTGTGCCTTTCAGTGCCTTCTTTAATGTGTCAGAGGCTCTTAATGATCCTGAATCTGTTTGGTTCGAAGTATATTAATTGGCAGTTCCCCTGAGATGCTCAAGTACACATTCGTGAACACCTGTCAATTAACTTTTTCCTTTCAAGGACTAATGACTCTAAATAACACCTTCAGCGAGAACCACATGGTTGACACGCTGGGGTGGGGGCACCTTGCATCCAGAGCAGCTCTGGATCTGGAAATGTACCTGCTAAGAAGATTAAGTCTGCAATGCTAAGCATTAAACCCATCAATATTTATACAGCAGGCAAAAGTCATATCAAACCTGCCAGGCAGAATCTGTCATCACGGTGTTTCTAAAAGGTTAGCAGCCTGTTTTTCACTTATAAACAGGTTCTAAGATGAATAGTTTTGCAGTTTGAGCCTTGGTCTACCGTGAAACTGCTGGATTCATTATTGAATTCATACCTTTGCTTGGGTCCACCCACAGCCTGCTCTTGTGGACATGGTGAATAACAACCTGAAGGATCGAGGGGATAAGCTGGAAATGTTTTCACTTCAGAGAACATATCTATTTGTTCTACAGCCCCTTATTGCAGTTTCCATACAAAAGGCACACTCTCACTGGGCAGTACTGGCCTCGGCGATGTGGTCTCTCTTCTGTGCAGCCTGCCCTTGACAGCAGCTGCTGTGGGGAGCCTTGGAGAAGGGCACAGGTCCCTTTTTTAATATACTGAAAATCTTAGTTGAATATTACTTCAACAATTATCAAATTGCACCTCTGCCCCCAGCATCTCCCTGCGCGTGCTCTCTTCCCCCAGCACTGGGCTGAGGAGCAGAGCTATTATAGCCTTTCGGGGGAAAAAAAAAAAAGGCAAGCAAGGGATGAGTCTTTGCTCTCGCCAAGCGGAAAGGGAAGATTCATAGCAACGAGTGGCATGGCAGAGCAAGATCTGTTATGCAGAGGCATGTTAAACACCACCCTTCTTCTGAAGCATTATTATGTGATGAACGCAAATCCAAGGAGGAGGTTACGGAAAGTTTATAGAGAACCACATGACCTGAACAGTGTCCTTTTATTCCTGCCACCTGTGACAAGCACTTTCAGCTCACAGCTCAGCATCCCTGCCCCTGCAGGGATCCCTGTCCTTCTTATTTCACCCTAAAACATGCAGACCAGGGAAAGGAAATTTTTCTGATGCATACATGATATTGTGAGAGGAGAAAAATCAGCATGTAAGCAAACCATCCAGATGATGTATTTTTGGGGAGCAGAATCCCTCAGCCAGCTCTCGCCCTCCCCACGGTGCTGCAGCTCTCTGCTGCAGTGTGCAGGCGGTGGGCTGGTGAGCAGGCGACGTGAGGAATGCAGGCAATACTGATGCTGGCCATTTTCTGTTCGCTTTCCTTTGTCAGGAATTCTGTAGTTCTATCTTGGCTTCTGTTTGTTACAAAAGTTATTAACCAACGGCGCTACCAGAGCGTTTTCTTATTAGTGTGGCACAAGAGTTTGCAGCCTCAAGAAAATAATCTGCTGTAAAGGCAGAATCCTACCAAGCCACTGCGTGACAAATACCCTCAGGTTGCTGGAAGTGATTGGCATAAGCTGCAGCCATGGCTAAGAGGAATTCCTGCAGAGGACTGTCGGGCTTCTCTCTGTCTCCTACGTGATGTGTCTCTGAAATCACTAGTGTAGAAACCATGGGTAAGGGAGCTCCCAAGGTCCCAGAGCTGTTTTCTGCTCCAGAAGCTGGGTGAGAAGGGGGCCAGTGCCCAGTGGGCTCGGTGATGTTTCTGTATCATGTTTTCTCTGCCAGCCGTAGCCAGGAGGGGCATGTACATGAGCCATGGTTCTGCCGCTGGTGCCAACACCAGGCTTGCTCCTTCCTCAGTGTAAGATTTCTGTGACAGTGGGAAATGAAGAAAACATTGAAAAACCAAACGTGGTATTAGTACTTGATAATGTGCACCTAAGTGCTGCCTGTCCTTTGTAGTTTGTCTGCTCTGTAACGTAAAATTTGCTCTGCTCCACTCCCCCTGACCCCGGCCTACAAAAAACCTATGTTTTTCCTTCTAATGGGAAATCAGCTGTACAGTAAAAATATTTACTAAGACATGGAGACCTTGATCCATTTCCTGTTTGAATCAATAGAAAGGTTGCTATTGATTTTGGTGGGTTTTTTTGAGACAGAATCTATGTTTTATGCATTTTTTCGGTAGATGAACCCCCTGCTGATGCGTGCTTTTCAAGGTTAGCTCTCATCAGGTTTTTATGTAGTTTGGGAAGGAATAGAAGCATAACAGATAGTAAAAATGGTCATTTCATAAGCTAGAAATGTGCCATTAGAGTCTGAAAATATGGATTGCAATTAGTGGCTAAGCGTTGCTTTATCCTGAAGGCCTACAGGTATGATGGTTGAACTTGGTATTTTTCATTCGTGGTGTAAAACCTGCCAATTCCTTTAAAATCTGATGCAACGTGACATTTGTGTCACATTTTATCTACTTACATTTGTTTATGTTATGTCAACTGATGTGATGTAACCAGACATAGCCTAATAGCTAGTGATGTGCAAAACAGGCTTTTTCAAAAAATTCTTCCTATGCTAAGGGCTAGTGTAAGATATCACAAAAGGCAAAATCATCTTGGACTTCATGAATGCAACATTGTCAGGGTACAGCTACTGTAGGGTTATGCGCTATGTGTGTCTCCATAATGTTACCCATCTAGATAAGCAACTCAGCTTCATCTTCAGGAATGGCGATGGAGCCCATGAAATTCCCTGAATGGCGTTGGTGATTCCTTGTTTCCAGATGTCAACTGCAGTTTTTACCAAGGTGTTTGTACCTGGTGGTTTAGTTCAGTGAATACATATTAGAGGGCTCTTTCAGGCTAGCAAGTGTGGAAGGAGAGGAAACGTGCATCACAGCCCTGTATGTGGGAAATCCTGGGTGACAGACCTGTAGTAAAATCTGCAGGGAGGTGGAGCCGGAATGTTCTGCGGGCATTTTGGTCCCAGCAAGTGTCATGCACCCTGGGGCTCCTTTGAGCACAGTGCAATCTGGAGCAAAGCCATTTCCAGGAGTCTGGGAGAACAAAGCATGAAGCACAGTCAGCTACCATCTGGTGAGGAGCAATGCTGAGTGTGGCCCTGTCAGGGAGGGTGCACAGGGCAGCTCTTGGCATTAGAAACCCTCACTAGGTCAAAACCCAAAGGTGTGACGTTGCCTGTTGAGCCACTTTTTCAAAGTTGGCTCTCAATGATTCTGAATGCCATAACTCACAAGGACAGTATTTCTCGTGTCATTTTTGATTTTACCACTGCCATAAAACAATGTATCAGTAGCCTTGGTGTCCATCATACTACCAGCTCTGCGCATAACAAAAACTATGGGCAAGCAGCTATTCTTGAAAACCGAGTCAAAGCAGCATGATTGTTCTGAAACTCTTGCATTTCTATGGGACTGTTCCTCCTTTCAGTGATGGGTTCAGACCAGCTGGCCACCACACCTTACCTCAAAATCCCACTTTTTTTACCAGTGGTGGAAAGATCTGTAAGCAGGCTCTACACGCACAATACCAAGTGATGTATTTACAGATGTGCAATAAAAAAGCTAGAAAAGGTATTTGCCAGGGAAGACATGGGCTAGGTAATTTTTATTTTGTGTGGAAGGCCACTTAGGAACACTTGAAGTAAATCAGCATGATATCTGATTTTCTGCAGTAAGCTGGTCCTTTTAGTCATACAAACTGACATCCAGCCTGACACAGAGGCAAGAGTGACCCGTCTCAGGGCTGCCAACAAGAAGAAAGGACTCTGTTCCCTAAGCAAAGCATGGCAAGATCCTGCCTGCACGTACACCTAAGCATCACCTGCTCTTCTCCGCCGGTGCATGGTGAGGAAGGTGTGGCTGCTGTCTATGCCAGATAACCCTCAGCCTTCATAGCTAAGCATGGCGGAGAGTAGGAGGATTAAAGGTGTCAGGAGGTGCAGTACCCAAACCCGAGCTGGGAGATTGGCGTATCTGCTCCTTTGCTCAGCATTGTTATCATAGATTGATTGCTTCCAAGTGCATCTGCAGTGCTGGACAGCTTCATCTGCTGTGCATCTGGCTTTCCTTCATAAATGATAACGGTATTTTATTAGACTAGCAAAAGGTACTTGATAAAAGCACTCTTAGCAGAGGTTTAGGGCAATAAAATAAAAACATCAACTCTGTTGGTAATTTAATGCACAGGCAATTTAAGCCAATGCGCATGCCTGGAAGGTGCCCAAGCAGTACTGGTCCAGTCCAGGAACAATGAAAAAGGTGGGATCAGTCATACAGACAGCCCACTCCTCCAAACCCGTACCAGGGTTAGAGCTCCTCTGCACAAGAACAGCTGGGCAGAGCCCTACAGCACCTGATCTCTGCGTAGGGAAAGCTTAGCAAAGTGGGTGCCACAGAGCTCAGCAGTGGGCTCACGCCATTCATCTGTGCCTCGGTGCGTCTTGGTCAGGATTTGAACCTAGGATTCCTAAAATTCTCTGTCACCCCTCTCTTGAAACCTATGAAGAGCAGAGAGAGGGCAACTGTTTTCTTCTTTCTGCCCCAGCTTGAGCTGCAATCCCATTTGCAAGCTTGAACCCAGCTAGGGGGAAATATGCTTTATTAGCTGTGCTGATCTGATTAGGCTGGCAGCAGAACAGAGACAAACGCAACCCCTTCCCACTAGTCATTACTATGTAAAAAATATCTCTGTGACACTGTAAAGGTCCTTTTTGTTTTGGCTAGCTGCTTTCCCAGTACAAGCCGATGGTTAATTTCTATGTACTGCTCATTATTTTTTGAATATAGAAATTTACAGGAATTGTTGTGATAACATTTAAATGGCAAGAGGTGGCTGAACTGCACCAGCCTTGGTCTCAGAGTCCCTGCTCAACCCGCTGACATTTCAGCAGGGCTCTCATTATCCATACTGCTCGGCTGTTTCCAAGAAGATCACTTGTGTAACTCTTTCCTAGAGACATATTTTCTTCCCTGACACTATCTTGTGTAACTCAAGTGTCTCTCTCTGATGGGTAGATGCAATTTAATCATGGCAAAGTTGTTGCATGCTGGTAAATGAATTGGCACGTTCTGATTTCTCCTTACTGAGAAAATCCTGACTGCTTTATGATGGCTGCTAAGCAGAGCGTGCTGGGTGTAACAAGGACAGTGTTTTGAAATTATAAATAGTGATCAGATGGGTATGCTCTGTAACCAGTTTATAACAACATTTTGCTAATTACAGCAAAAAGTTCTGACAAATGTGACTTTCTGCTTTTTTGGCCATTTATAGGCATACATACATGTCCCTCCATGATTTCTCCTTGTGATACTTGTAGCTGCTAAAGCAGATAATGAAGCTACAAATCTGCACACCTACTTTGTCTGATGTCTATGACTAGTTCCCTATGGACAGAGTTCACTCCTCCAGAGAATAGGACAAAGCACCTTGTTGAGGCACTGTCTCCCAGCAAGATAAAATATTGAAAGGCAGAGAAAGGCTTTGGAAACTCCCCTAAAGGATCAGGGGATTCAATCAGGGCGCTCTCTCATTAATATTCATTGCTCTTCTATGTTACATCTTTAATATGTGAATACTTGTAAGTGCTGGTTCTCCAATCCCATGTGTTACATGCACTGGGAAAAACATCTAAACAACACCTGCAATACCAAGGGAGCTTATCACTCTGTCACTAAGCCCAAAATGTTACCTGTGAAGAATAAATAACACTTGCCCCTTGTGATCACTGTTGGGAATGGTGCCTTTTCTGTCCTCATAACTGCCAAAATGTTGCAAGAAAAAGGAATACGCTCTGCAGTTATCCGTTTTCTCAGCTCTCAAAGCCTTGGCACGGTCATTAAGTTATTCCTGATAATTTTGGTCTGCAGGTCCCTTGCACACGTGCAACAGTAGTGGGGCAATCATGTACTGAATGCTGCACTTAATACAGGAAAGACGACGGCACTAAAACCCCTGCAGTAAAAAATCTGTGGGGGGAGCCCACTGACAGACATCACTGACCTCAGGATTTCTGGCCTCAGGGACCTGGTTATTCCAAGCCTCTTCAATTTGAACCTTGGATCCATCCATTGAGTCATGGCATTAATCCAGTGGCTGAATCCTTGAATGCCTTCCTGATGCACATGGGGCTGGGGCCTCCCAAACTCTGAGCAAATAAAACTCTTCTGATTTCTCTTCAAATTTGATGATGTATTTTTATATGCAGTAAAGTGTTGGGTGTAATACATAAACACTGAGTATCTGGAGGAAGGGGAAAAGGAAGGAGCAGTTGGAAAAACTCTTTAATAACATTTTAGTCAGAACGTGTTAAAGAAAGACATCATGGCTTGGCTTCGCGGACGAAGATTTGGGAAGGGCTTTGCCCACGCTTATTGCAAGCGCGTTGATGGCTGAAAAGGCCAATGCGGGATAGGCAAGACCGGTTGCAAAGAGCACACCGGAGGGTCTGCTTGGGTGGTATAGTCGAGGCATGGTTCTTTCTGCGCTGTCTTTTCTCCTCGAGCCTGATTCTACGCGTGCTCTCAAAGGAGACAGCAGCGTTATGTATGGTGTGTCTCCAAATCTCCCGATTGGAGGCCAGGGTGGACCACTGATGGTGGTCAATATGGCCTAGGCTGAGGTGTGGTTTAAACGTGAGTACACCCTTCAAGCCTGCGCGGTGGATTTTTTAGGTGAGGCGCAGCGTGCGCGAGACTGGCCCCACCCTTTACACCTGAGGTTCATCTGCCAGGGCCTAGCGAGCTTGGACGGTGACAGCGAAGTCCTCAGGTCGTAGGTTTGGTTAGAGTATCCTTCTCTTAGATGGATGGCCTTACAGGGCTAAACGAGCTCCATCTGCCCGGGTTTGGAGTTAGAGTTGTCCTTCTCCTAGGATGGTTGCCCGAAGGCTAGTGAGCCCATCCTGCCCGTGGACACACTTTGTCTGACCCTGCAGTTGAGACCTGTCAGGCTTGGGAGACCCTACTGGAGGCATATGCCACCACCAGCATAGCTCTCAACTTCACAAGGGCACGCAAGCTCTTTCCCCACGGCAAGGGGGTGCCCGTGAAAGAGAAAGACAGACATATTCTACATGAAACCAGCAGGGTCAAAGCCCAGTATCTGGGCCAGTGTTTAAAGAAAAAACACCAGGGTCCTTAATATCTCTTGCTGAACCAGAAGAGTACTGAGTAAGCTCAAACTGACCCCGCGAAGCGGGGACAGCAGGCTGCATCTTGCCTGTGCGTTGAAGTGGGTTTCAATGGGGTGGATGCTAACTATGTGCAAAACCAATGTTAGGCACAAGTATGAGGCTGTAGTTTCCAATTACCTTCTTCTAAATACCTGGAAATCTATGGAAACCAGACTCAGATTTCAGACTCCCAAGTCTGTAAACCCTTCCATTGTCGATGTTTGGTTTTAGATCCAAGACAAGTTTAACAGTTTGGGTAATGGAAGAGATGTATCTCTCAATCTCTAAGCCCCTTATGCTCTTTTGAAATGACACTCGCGTGCTGTATGCTCCTCCAAAATGCTCTTACTGTATTTGTTCAGTGTAACAAGTCCTGTAAAAGCGTTCTCCATCCTTTTCTTTTGTGCTGAATCTGGCAATATATGCTATTTCACTCCAGATCTCTGGTTAGAAAACCGGGCATTTCTTCTGTGATTTTCTCCACTGGAAATATTTTGCTAGTTAAATGGAGAAAAAAGCAGTTAAGGCTGATGCTGTTTCATCATCTGGCTAACACACAGCTCCGCAGCATTCAGAGTGGTGGGTTACTGCCACAAATGAGGTGCACAAATTTTTCATGTGGAAGAAATGATTTCTTAATTCCCTCTGAAACTCCATTTCTTCTGTAGCAAGATGAGTTAATGAAGAAATTTACAATTTAGTGCTGTTAGTGCTATAGAGAAGCTTATTCTGGCTCTCAAAGGTAGCTTGGTATTATTTTCCATTATTTTAAACTCCTTCAGATGTGATTTGGAAACAGCAGCTGCAATCATTCCTGCAGCTGAACCTTTTAGTTACCTACGTCTCTTTGCTCAAGCTAAATGATGCCCTAAACTGACCACTGGGTCAGTAAAAAGTTGAGTAAACCAGCACTTTGTCAGCTGCCAGTCTGGTGGTTCATCATTGTTGCTTCAGTCCTCTCCCTTCTTGTCGTACTGATGCACCGGTATGTTCCCTGCAGTGAAGAGACCCTTTCAGTGTATAGACTGGTCCCAGCAGCGGAGTGAGGTGAGAAACAGGATCCTCAACCTGCTCAGTCCATGCTGCAATGTGTCAGGCTTCAGTAGCCTGTATGACATGAATTGGGAGTCTTCCAGTACGGCAAGTCATCCACTTCCTTCTGCTCCTGTGCAGCAGAGAGCCTAGCCTTTTCAGCTCCTTAGCAAGCCACTGCTTCTTGATTTTGTTGTGGGAGAAGGAGCTGGTGCCAGTGCCCATACAGACGTGGATGTGTTTTTCCAGGTCTGTAATGCTTACTGGGTATTGTGCCATTGAGTCTGGCTTTTCTGAAAGGCAGTAAATATATTCTAGTGCCAAGCTTTTGTGCTTTCTGAAATGGATGCACTCAGGGATTTTATTGAAAGAAAGAAGATAGATGACATGGGCAAAAAAAGATTTGATTCAGTATAATAGAAATTTTATTTTATTTCTAGATTAATGCTTTGGAAGTTTTCTTTCTGTGTTCTTGATAGCATTCTATACTGCATTTCTAACATGTCTTTTCTAATTGAGAAATAATTATATATTAAACTGATGAGTTCAAAGATTATTCTTGACTGCAGTTTGATTTCTTCTGACACAGATAATACATTACAGGCCTGTCTCAGGCATCACTAGCATCAGTAATCTTGTTATATTGGTCCAGTTTTGCACCAGCTGGGTTGGCCTTTTCCCTTTTCCAGTGCTCACACAGCTCAGAAATAATGATTAAACTCTGGCACAGATCTGGAAGGGAGCGTGGTTGCTCTTTGAAGCATAGACACAGCAGGTTTCCAAGGGCTAAAGAGAAACGCTAAGTCAATTAACAAGGAATAAAAAGGAGTAGAAAACAGAAGCGGAAGAATAAAGTTAAAATGCATTAACCGGTTAGATGTGCTAAACTGGAAAGTGTGGAGATACCTGTTTGCAGGTCAAGGATTACCTGCTCTTTGAAAGGGATTCAAGAAACTTCAGAAATAAACTGAAGCTGCTTTTTCAACTTCAGATGCAAACACATTTTGAGAATATATTTTCCAAAATACAAAGCAATGAATTCCACTTTGCTGTAAAACTGAGTCTTTAAAGTATACAGCTAAATCTGAAAAGAATAGTGACATTCAAGAAAAACTTCAAAAGATGTTAGAAATGCAGAACATGATGAGATTACGAAATTAACTTAATAGAAAAACATCATTCCCATAAACTATTAGACTCTGGGGAGACACCTCTGTCTGCAACTTGTGTTCCATCAGTAGGAAATAACAGATGTAATCTAAAGCACCAAAATATATTCTTTAAACCAGCAGTAGTTCAGCACCCAAGGGCTCTGCTGTGCAGCAGGATGCTCTCCTGCCGTGCTGCAGTCCCTGCTTGCTCCCTGTATCTGGCTGCATGCAATCTGGGAAACAGCGAGCGAGGCAGTCATTTTTTATAGGAACTTCTTTGATGATGTCAGATTATTATTTTTTTATCCTACTCATTTATTTACAAACCTGATCTTAGGGCCTGAATTAATCTGTCATGGTTCCTCTTCAACAGCAAGAACATTTAGACACTTAGCCCACTGCCAAGGGAAATTGAGGGATCCTTGTCATTGGCTCCAGTGACAATCCTATATTAAGGATGCTTTAGGAATAAGAAATCAATGAGACCATGGTTTGAAATGACCTAAGGACTTTCCAACCCAGTGATTTAATAACACGGTGAATAAAAAAGTAAGTCTCAGTAAATACTAGTGGCCTAGAACAGAATCTGCCCAAAGGAATTTTCTGATATTACTTTTACTCACATGTCATAATACATTTCAGTTACATTTTCCCCTTTCTGTTCCATATATTGTATTAAAGATGAAAAAAAGTTTCATATCAGTTTGAGTATTTCATGAGTCTTTTTCCTTGCTCGTTTAATCAGAAAGGCATTAAAATACAAATATTTAATTAGCTGACAGAACAATTTAAACGAAGTTTGAAAGTGGTTCTTTTAACTGTAGATGTGTGCCTGGAGAAGCAACAAGGAGAAAAATCCCTTACTTTGAGATGTGTTTAAGTTTTTCTTTCTTCTTCTGTGCAGAGATGAACCTTTTTGATTTCACTCTTTCGTAAAGTAACTCTTCATCAGCTTAAATATGAGGATCTCTATCAGAGAGCACTTGGCTTTGACAAGCCTAACAGTGCTATGTAGCCTGGAACGTGGTAATGGCTGGCACTGAAATGAAAAGGACTTGGACGATGAATAAAAAATATTTCAGTAGCATGACTCATAACTAAGACAAAGCAGCTCTGTCAATGTCTGTGCTAATTACAGACTAGTTGCTCTATTGTAACAATCACGGGTATTAAGTGTGTGGGATTCTGAAATGTGTGGGCATCCTGCTGAGCTTGATTTCAGTTCCTTGCAACTAAAATCCTGTCTGTCCCAGCTGGAAAGTGGGCAATGTATGTAGGTGCCTAAATATGGACTGAGGGGACTAAATGTGTGTATCTATTTTATTTTTTGTTTGTTCGGGCCTCCTGGCCACTGAGCTGTCAGAAATCATGGAGACAATCACATGCTGCACAATCGAACAGCCAACTGTCCTGTTGCAGCCTGGTGCTTTGGGTCTGTTCCTCATTGCTCAGCACTGCCACAGTGCAGCATTTCCAGACCATCCCAGTAGGATTGAAAAGCAGCAGTGTTTCCAAGCTATGTGAGATCTGTGCAGGCAGATGATGCTTGTTTTACCTCCAGGACTTCAGGGCATGAAGTAATGTGGGCTGCTGAGGTTTTGAAAAGCAGAATTGGATTCAAAAGGCTGGTGGTAAATCTTGGATGGACAACTTGAAGCTGCTTGATGGGAATATCTGCAATGCACTGCTGAGCGACTGCCTCTCTAAGGGATGGATGGGCTTCCTAATCTGGTTAGAGAGGGATGGGCTTAGGCAGTACAATGTCAGTGTGACTCAAACCTGCAATTTAATGCAGCCAGGTCCAGATGTGGAATTTCCTCCATTTCAGCAGTTAATGAACTGTAAAATTATCCAAGCTCAATTTTATGTTTCCTTCAAGGTTCTTGCATGCTAAGTTTGGGTGATTATTTCCCTGGGCACCATTTGCCTTTGCCCACTCCTTGCCTTTCTGTCCTTCAGACTTGGAGGATTTCTTTCTCCCTTTTGTGAAGGGTGGAGACCCTTTGCCCATTTCGCAGATGCTTTAAGGATGTGAAGCATGGTGCAGGACTGCACAGAAAAGTGCTCAAAAGCTGCTCTGTCTTGACAATACCATGGGACCACCTTACAGGTGAAGATTTCTGTATTTAGGTGGTGTGCAGTGAGGAAGGTGATCCCTATGCTGGGAAACTTATGCACAGAAAATAAATCCTAACTATCCATATACTAACTATCCATGGCTATCATCTGATGATGTTTGAAAAACCATCTGAAGCATGCCAGCAGGGAAGGAGAATGAAAGACGCAAGTAAGATTTTGGAAAGGAGGGGAGGGTTTGTTGTTGAATTGACGTCTCCAGTAATGAAGAACCGAGAGAGGATAGAAAATCTCTTCTGCACTGTGACCACCTTCTCTAATGACGCTAATGTGTCTGTAATGAAAATAACATTTAGCCTGTCGTTATTCCCCATGCGATGCTCCCCTAGAATCCCTGTTTTGTTGTCAACACTCCAGTGAACAAAACCAGGGATATTTTTCAAACATCTCAGTTGTAATAGAGAGAACAAACTGCCAGCACACCGTGCTAATGCATTTGCTTTGACGCCAGCTCTCGCTAGCTGTATGGTGCGGGGTGCCAGCAAAGGCTGAGATGGAGAAGAGCTAGGGTCTGTGGTGCCCAGCTTTGCTGCTGCCCAGGGACTGGTGGAGAGGCCCTGAAAGGCTCAGCATACCTTGCTCGATCTCTCTTGAAGCGCTTCATCACTTGGTGCCTCTTTATACCAGCAAAGCAGCACAGTGGAGTTGCAGATCGTGCTGTGATTGTTATGCTGAAGCCAGGGAGGTCGCCTGTTCCAATGTCTGGTTACTGTTTGGGTAAAGGAGTCTCCTTTTTGTTTGGTGGTTCACTCTATCACTGCTTGCAATGAGCATTTTTTGAAGTTAAACAGAACATACTGATTTGTAAACTACACCATCATCTTGTTAGATCCTCTGCAGGTTCAAACTGGTCTCCCACTCCTTAAAAGGGAGACAAGCTGAGACCAACCACCAGACCATTTTCCAGCTAGTTCTACAAGTTTATTTTGACTATATAACCACAAACTTCCCATGACGTTTGTTTTTAAGAACATAATTTCCCAGAAACATTGAAATGAATATTTGCAACTACAGCAATGATGCAGGTTATTATTTAGCCTCTGAATACACATACAAAGTATCCTGGAGTACGTCTGTTCTGTCCAACACCTTAATCAGGAGCTGGATGTAACAAAAGCCCAACTTCATGTGAGTGAATATTCATGGGTTTGCACAACTGAAATATTTATAACATTAATATTCTTAGGAGCACTTACAGTATTTCTTATTCTTCCAAAGGTGTAATGAGAGGCTTCCCAGGAGAATCCCCAGATGTAAAAATTGTGAACAACAGACAGGTTTTTATTGAGAGGATGTTCTGAAGAGACAGTAATGTTACAGCTGGAGCCTGTGGTAACATCGGCACACAAGGATGTCCCTGCTCTCGGCATGGCTGTCACCTGCATGATTCCTGTAGGTGGGTGACTTTGTCTGCAGCTCAAGCTGCAGTGATGTTGCTCTGACACTGCCAGAGGTGATGAAAACTCTGTTAATCTTGCAATGGGATGAGCTGCTCACAGTGGTGTTTCCAGGAGGTTATAAGTAGGGAGATGTTTTCAAACCCAGAGAGCACTCTCCAAGCAAGAATCATTGCAATAAATGAACCAAGGAAGCACAGGGAGATGGAGACGAGCAGTTCCCTCCATCACAAATCGCCTCGCAACGCTCCAATTTCCACTCATAAGGAGTGAAAAGCAAGTCAGGAGGAAGGAGCGGGGCTCCGACCTGACTTCGAGCTATGGTAAGAAAAGGTAAGCGGAAGACACACACAGGCTTATAGCACTTTGTCTAAATATTGGTATTTCCTTCTAGTGCCTAAAACATGCAAGGACTTTGGAAAGCTGGCAGAACCTGCTTTATTTTCACTGGCCTGGATGGTGGTGAAGGTGAGCTGTAAACTCAGCTCAGTGCCAGGGTGATGCTGAAGGATGGGGGACAAGGACAAAGCAGATTTGACTTGCAGAGGAGAGTTGGGGGGCATTCAGCATTCTTGCTGCTCTTAGCGACACCCTGGGCAATACCATTTCCACACAGCTCTGGCAGAGTCCCCATGGCCAAGGAGGGAGCAAAGCCATGGCTTGGCCTAGGGGAAATGACAGTCACTTGGGAGGGTTCAGGTAGAGCAGGCGGAGGGAGGGAGGATGTGTCAGGACACGGTGTCCTGTGAGTGTGACAGCCTCATTTCCTCAAGGCTGTTCTCATTTTGCAGGCTGAACTTTCAATACCTCTGCCAGGGTGTGCAGAAGGAGGATAGAGATTGCTTTTGCATGGGCGGTGCTCTGCTAAAAAACTGCCTGGCAAAGGCAGGTGCTATTAATAACCCAAGTGCCCTGTCCCTCCTACAACATGTGCATCTCCCAGTAGCTCTGCAGCACAAACCCCGCAGGCGCTGGGGACAGATTACTGTGTTTTTGACAGTCTGATCACAGGCCAGGGCTGTGTCCAAGAGGTCACAATGAGAAGAACACACAAGCATAGCTGCGCAGAATTTGCTGTTGCTTGAGAAGGTTTAACAGTGGCATAATACTGCCCTGCAGGCAGTGAGGTGTCATTTCAATAAACGAACAAATAACCTGGTGTCGCCATTCAGGAGCCTCTTGAAATGTCCTTCTCTACCAATTCTGTCATGCAAGGTCGTGAAGGAACGGGCTCTGCTGTCGTTTATTTGGCTAACACACAGATAGCTGTGCCAGCACACCGGCAGCAGAGCTGCCCCCCTGGGAAGGACAGACCTTGGGACCAAAGGAGGCTCTCTGAAAGGTTCAGCCATTGCTCGCTCTGGGATGGCGAATCTTCTGCCGGAGGCTGAGTCAACCAGGTGCCCTTCACACTTGGTGACACCACCACTACTTCACTGCTGCTCCATCAAACATTCCTGTACTTGAATAAGGAAATGCTGCTATAGGGCTCCAATATTTGCATTCACTTTCCAGGGGAAGTTTTAAAGGCTTACTGGTGAGAGTTATACAACCCACCCTCCAAAGCAGCCTTGCAAGTATTATATTTTTACAAAAAATCCAATGCTGTATCTATTCATTGCCAGCATTTATTTCATGTCAGTGTTCTGTGTGTTGAATAGCAACTGCCCATCGTGTACTGTAGTGTGCTTGTGTTTGATTTTGAACGAAAGATGAGAGCAGACATTACCTTAGATATTCATGAAGAAATGTCAGCACAGATGAGGCAGTACAGGGGGAGGGGTGGAGGTGGGCTAGGCATAAATCATTTATAGCCATGAAGCATGAGTAGCTATTCTGGTCACGTCATTCTCAGCAATATTAGTTTAATAACGCGATGCAAATCTTCTCTTTTATGTCAATCTGCAAATAAAACAAGCACTTATTATTGGAAACATATTGGCTTGGGAAACCTGTCTGGCAGCCCCCAATTTTAGGAATTGTCACCCTGTGGGGAGAGTCCTCCCCGTTGCAAACCCCAACAAAGTTTGTTTTCACGAAGTAAGCACCTTCACTGCTGGTGAGGGCACAAGCCCACCTGCCTGGGCATCTCATAGTTTCAGAAAAACCTGAAATACCTCAGCACCAAGAAGGACCAAGCAGCCTTGAATAGGTGATACTTATCCAGCCAAAGGTGAATTCTGTATTCCCTTCATGTACAGTGCAGCTGCACTGGTGATAGTATTCAAGGACTTTAAGGTGACAGGTGTATTAGGTTAAAACAACAAATCTTTTAAAAGATGTTTTTTGAGGCCTTTGGTTTCTCTGTAAATTCATGTCTGCCTTTGCTTTTTGCCGCTGCCTTTAATTCTGAACTGCTGGGTCAGCTTTGCTTTACAATCAGCAGTGACATAGAACAGATGTGATACAGCTGCATTACAGACTACCGGACTTACTTATTCCCAGGTAAGTTACTCAAACTCCCTGCAGATGAGCTCCTGCAGCTCCTCTGCAGCGTACTGCTTCCTGGGGGGCCATGTGGGACTGGTTCTTGCACCTAAAGATAGCTTTATGTACACAATTTATATTTGCATTTTGCTGGGGTAATGTCAGATACTTGCACAGTCTTCTTGTCTGAATCACTGGTCACTTCACGTGGTGTATATTTTTTCTTGTCTTCTCTTGTCTGCAGGCTTTTATATAACTACTTGTCTTGCTACAATCATTGCATATGATTTCTTGGAAAAATCAAATTTTTGCCAGCTTCTCTTAGACTCTACATCTGGACACAAAATTTCCCCATAACATATACCATCGTAGACCTGGTCTGGCTTCTCCCGTTGCCCTTCTCCCACCATTTATAAGAAATTCCTTAGAAACTGAAGGATAGAGAAGACAAAAAACTGTCTGGTCTTAGCTGAGCACACAGTTGTTTGTACCAGAATTAGTTGGATAATGCCATTCCCTCTTTCCTCTATGGGAGATCAAGGCTGGATAACCAACAAGGCAATTATCAGAAGCAGAGTACTGTCGATGCTTAGACTGGTGGTTGTACATCCTGAGTAGCAGAGAATACCTAAATTATTTGAGAAAATCAACGATGAAAGAGCAAAGGAATCACATCACTGTTTTACTAGATGTTAGAGGAAGTGAATTGGCTTGTAGGATGAAAACCGCTGGAACTGGGGCGAAAAATTGAGTCTGGGGACACAAGAGTAGAAAGTTAGTTGTTCTCTATTAAAAGCTGTCATTTAAAAAGACAGTTCTGTCTGCGACATTTGCTGACATGGAAAATCTAAGATGCCAGGTGTCATCTTAAACTCCGTATTCCACTATCACTAAGGAAAAAAAATCTTGAGGCCTTTGGTTTCTCTGTAAAGGCTTATGTCTCAGCTAGTAAGACATCTGAAAAAGGCACACGTAGTTAAGAACAATGCTTTGAATTTTCGTAATACCCAGGATAATTTTATCAGAGAGGGATTTATGTGGTGATGCATTACATTAGCCTACTGCTGTGCAGGATATATGGAAATCAGTGATGGATTAGATTTCAGAAAGCTTATAAAAAGAGTCTTGCAAGACCTTTAACCTTAAAATCGTTCATAGCTGAGCAATCCATTAAAATCAGTATTGAATTAATCCTTGGCCAATACAGTAGTAAGAAATATGCTAGTGATTAATGGGTTTTGGTTACTTCCTTAAAAGTTTAATATGCAGCTCTACAGTAATAGCTCTAATAATGGAAGCCACAAGACTTCACTCTGGTTTAAGTTGGATGTAGAGCTGTGAAAGTGGCATGTGTTTTTTGCTAGGAGCACATAAACTTTGCTAAGAGCTGGATGCACTGCCAAGGCTTTTTGCAGCCTCTCTGGTGTCTGTGCCACAGCCCAGCACAGGCACAGTGGCTACCAGCAGCCTAAGATACCTTCTGTGAGGAAGACCACTCCATCGGGGTTTTGGGGGCTTTGCTCCATACAGTTACAGCTCATGCACAAAGGTTGCATGAAGGTGTTTTGTCTTTGCTTGGTTCTGGCCAAGTCCCTAGGCAGTGGTGTCCTATGTGTCACACGCCCAGGGGTCCCCAGGTCTTGCAGTGGCAGTGCTGGTGTTTCACACTCATGGGTGTCTCAGGCTGGGCCAGGGCTCGATTTTACACATACAGTAGTTTCCTCAGTGTCAGAGCAGATTATTCTGCCAAGGCGGTGATCTGACAGTCTTGTCTGCACTGTTTTACAGAGCCTGGCTGCCTAATGTCACCCAGCATAATTTTCAGGGCTGGAAATAGAAGCTTAATGGTGGAAGTGCAAATCAGATTTTCCTGTCGGACACTCATAGCACTGGCAGACCATGGGGCTTGCTGACTCCGCAGGGAACAAGATCACTGTGAAAAGACTCATCACCAGTGACGAGTGCTGGAATATATATGTCTGCACAGAAAAACATTGCCAGCGGTCTGCATTTTGAGCTGCTGGTGAGAAGCTTAGTGCTACAGAGAAGGAATTTCTCTTGTAATGCAAAGAAAATTCACTTCCACTGTGAACTTGCCTTATACTTGATGGCTTCTTTTGCTAGCATTGTTATGAAGCAGGCACAAAGCAAGGCAGGCTGGCAGCATCATTTTTTTTATCAGCGGCATTGGATGCATGCCGGGGAACTGCAGGCTGTTGAGGGTCATGGGAAGGGCTGTGGCCAAACTAGCATGGGTGTCCCTGGCCTCAGTGAGCAGCCCTTGCTCCCACGCTGAGGGGCTCCTGTAGGCAGCTATAGTGTGAAAACTGATCTGTTGATGTCACCGGCTTGCTCTAAAGGGAGAACAAGGATGAACTGGTGGCTGTTCTTGTTCATTCAAGGATGACGGGTGGCTGGTCACAGCATCCAGCTGAGCTGCAGCCATACCAAAGGGCAGGTACCTCATCTCCCCATTTGCAGCTGGGCACAAAGCAGGGGTGTGCTGCACCAGGCTCTGTGTCTGCACAGCTTCTGCAGAAGCGATGTTACCTGTGCAGTACCAGCCTGCCAAGGACCATGATCATGCAAGGGCTTGAGTTTATCCTTTATTAGATGAGCTAGAAGTTCATCCCTCTGCAGTTTTGCTCGTAGAACAATCCTCTGTTTAACAAGCTATGCCATCATTTCTGTTCTGATATGGGCCTTCAATTTGATGTATGCTTGTACACTTGATGCATGCTTACTGTTCTTTAAAAAATAATTCTCCAATTCATCCACCCGCTTTTGACATGTTACCTCAGTTTAACTAAGGATGTGCTGCTAATTCCAGTAACTGCCTATTCATCACAAAAGATCCTTTGATGGCATTTTCCATCACTAATCACTAGAGCTATTTGTTTTATCATTGCAAGAATTGCATTATCTCTGCTGACCCACGGAGGCCATTACCCTTGGCTGCAGGAGCTGCCGAAACAAATGAGACCATGACTGTGCATCACGCAGCAACTTTGAGAGCTTGCTTTTCCTCCCACCTTTCTCTCCCAGATGTCAGGTGTTAGTGAAATGTGCCAGGGTCTCAGAGTAGTAATCACATCAATTTGAGCAGTGAACAAGCTGTCATAATTAACTGTACTAATGAAAATTATGATGACACCACAACAGAAATCCTTGCCAACCTAATCATCTCATACCACCATAGCACAAAGTTATTTAAAGACTAATGTTCTTAGTAATGTATACAAGCTTAGGAACAATTTCTGAAGATGATTAAGCACCAGAGCAAAGTGGAGTTGTAAGGAGAATGTAGTTGTTGTTTGGTGGTGAGCATGCATTCCTCTAAGCACCAGCATTATTCCTATGGTGTTAGAGAAAACAAATTCAATATAGCATGGTGGAAGAAAAGGTAGGGGAAAAGTAATTTTGGGGCAGAGAATTGCTGGGGATTCAGTGTTGCTGCCATGCAACGTTTCACTAGGAAAGATGTAAATGGGGATGCATACTCAGTTTGCGACCATTGCACTTCCTCACTGTGGATCATAAGGTTAAATTAATTGGGGGGAAAAAAAGGATTAGAGAAACTTTCTGAGGAAGAAGACATGATTCAGACTTGCTATGGTGTTTTAGCTTAGCACCTGTGCAGAGGGAAAAGGAAAGAAGTGAGTCCTCTCCATCACCAGCATAAAGTCATCAACATGGCAAAAAATACATATATTTACTCAATCATCTTTTGCGGAGAATGTGTGGAGGAAGGAATCCACAAAGGTTTATCAGAGGGGAAAAAGAGCATGAATTCAAATTAGTTCTAGAGACCTGTAAGAACTAGTTTGTGTGATTTCATCTACTTCAAATTTTATCCCTCCAGTGGTGACTCACGAAGCAGAATGTCAAACTACAGTAAATTCAAGGAATAGATACAACACTAAAAGACTGAAGGAAAGCAAAAATGAAAGTGCAAGTGGGCAGAACAAACAGGGAGGCTGGTGGGAGGATGGAGAGGGAACAAAGGGAATCTGAGGCAAGGAGGTCAACTGGGAACATGACAATATGATGGACAACATGATCTTCTTATATTCCATTTGATTTTCTCTACTGCCATATTTGGAGGTATTGCTCCTCAAAATGTAAAAAAGTGTTTTAAAGGAGGAATGGAAGCTTCAGGTGAGCAAAGGGAAAAACCTGTTTGGATGAGTTCCTCCTTGGCTTTTAGACCAGGGGAATGATTCTTGGAATGTCTGGAAAGTCTTGGAAACTTGCCAGTCAACTGAACATTCAATTTCTGCGTTTCTGTGATGTACAAAGATACACCATCTCACATCAAGTTCAAGTTACATTTTCCAGAGGAGAGGTGGCCCATGGTTTTGCAGAGGGGCTCTGACAGATGAAAGCCAGCAGCCCTGCAAGCAACTGGTTGGATTTGTATAAGTTTTTGGCTTGGTGCTTCCCTGGGATGAACTCTCATGGGCTACAGAAGAGGAGGTGAGAAGCCATGGCCGTAATAACCTCAAAGGAAGAGGTGATAACAGAAGACTGAGAAGAAAAGCCATGGAATCACAGAATCATTTTCATTGGAAGAAACCTTTAAGATCATCAAGTCCAACTGTTAACCCTGCACTGCCAGGTCAGTAAGCCACGTGCCTAAGCACCACATCTATATGGCTTTTAAATACCTCCAGGGATGGTGGCTCCACCGCTTCCCTGGACAACATGTTCCAATGCTTCACATCTCTTTTGGTGAAGAAATTTTTCCTAATATCCAGCCTAAACCTCCCCTGGTGCAACTTGAGGCCATTTTCTCTCATCCTATTGGTTGTTGCTTGGGAGAACAGATCAACCCCCACCTCACTACAACCTCCTTTCAGGTAGTTATAGAGAGTGATAAGGTCTCCCCTCAGCCTCCTTTTCTCCAAGCTAAACAACCCCGGTTCTCTCAGCCACTCCTCATAGGACTTGTGCTGTAGACCCTTCACCACCTTCACTGTCCTTCTGTGGACATGCTCCAGCACCTCAGTGTCCTTCTAGTAGTGAGGGACCCAAAACTGGACACACTATTAGAGGTGCGGCCTCACCAGTGCCCCAAGTACAGGGGCACAATCACTTCCCTGCTCCTGCTGGCCACATTATTGCTGATACAAGCCAGGATGCCACTGGCCTCCTTGGCCACCTGGGCACACTGCTGGCTCATACTCAGCTGGCTGTCGACCAACACCCCCAGGTCCTTTTCCGATAGTCAGTTTCCAGCCACTCTTCCCCAAGCCTGTAGCAGGGGGTTGTTGAGAACCAAGCATGGGACCTGGCACTTGGCCTTGTTGAACCTCATACCATTGGCCTTGGTCCATCAATCCAGCCTGTCCAGAACCCTCTGTAGAGCCTCCTGACCTTCAAGCAGATTGACACATCCGCCTAACTTGGTGTTATCTGCAAACTTACTGAGGGTGTGCTCAATCTCCTCATCCAGATCATTGGCAAAGATGTCAAAGAGAACAAGCCCCAATACTGAGCCCTGAGGAACTCCACTTGTGACCAGCCACCAACTGGAGTTGACTCCATGGCCCAACCATCCAGACAGTTTTTTATCCAGCGGAGAGTACACTCATCCAAGCCACAAGCAGCCAGTTTCTCCAGGAGAATGCTGTGGGAAACAGTGTCAAAAGCTTTACTAAGTCTAGGCAGACAACATCCACAGCCTTTCCCTCATCCACTAAACGGGTCACCTTGTCATAGAAGGAGATCATGTTATTCAGGCAGGACCTGCCTTTTGTAAGCCCATGCTGACTGGGCCTCATCACCTGGTTGTCCTGTACATGCCGAGTGATGGCACTCAAGATGAGCTGCTCCATAGCCTTCTGGACCTTCTTGTATGTGGGTGTCACATTTGCTAACCTCCAATCAATTGGTACCTCCCCAGTTAGCCAGGACTGCTGATAAATGGTGGAAAGTGGCTTGGTGAACACTTCTGCCAGCTCACTGAATACCCTTGGGTGGATCCAATCTGGCCCTGTGGACTTGTGCACATCTAAGTGGTGCAATATGTCACAGACCTCATGGTTTATGGGGGCTTCATTCTGCTCCCCATCCCTGTCTTCCAGCTCAGAATCCTCAAGAATTGAAAACTCTACAATCTTATGATCACTATGTCCAAGATGGCCTCCAACCCTCATATCACCCACAAGTCCTTCTCTGTTTGTGAACAACAGATCTAGCAGGAAGTGTTCTGTGGTTGGCTCCCTCACCAGCTGTGTCAGGAAGTTGTCTTCCACACAATCCAGGAACCCCCTGGACTGTTTCCTCTCTGTTGTATTGCATTTCCAGTAGATATCAGGTAAGTTGAAACCCCCCACAAGAACAAGTAGTAGTGATCATGAGACTTCTACCAGCTACTTATAGAGTATTTCATCTACATCCTCATCCTGGTTGGGTGGTCTATAACAGACTCCCACAATGATATCTGCCTTGTTGGCCTTTTCTGTGCTTCTTACCCATAAACACTCAACCCTATCATCACCATCATTATGCTCAAGACAATCAAAACACTAACACACATGTCCACTCCACCACCTCTTCTTCCTGGCCTATTCCTTTTGAAGAGTTTATCACCATCCAACACAGCACTCCAGTTGTGTGAATCATCCCACTACGTCTCCATCATGGCGACTACATCATAGTTTTTCTGTTGTACAATCTCCTCCTGTTATTCAAGCTCCTCCTATTTGTTGCCCATGCTACATGTATTGGTGCAGATACACTTTGGTTGGGCTACTGATCCTGTTGCTTTTTGGGGGGGGATAAAATCCCAAAAATATGGAAATCCACAAAATTCAGGCTGAGCTGTTGATGAAGAAAGGCTCTGTATCTTAGCACCTCTCAGCATCCTGTTCTTTTTTGACTTTGGAGGCCACCATTCTTTTCTCACATATACTCAGGAGCGGCTCACAGCTATTCTGTGTGTGCTGGGAACATTTCTACTCCGGTTTCTGAAGGAAATGAGGCATTTACAGTCAGCCTAGCTTTTTCTCCCTATGTCTGTCCCTGGCCATCCTCTAATGAAGGACAGCATGGATTTCTGTCAGCTGAATTTCACTGGACAATAGGACTACTTGGACATACAGCAAGAAAAACCTGCAAGCCCCAAAGACACAGCTAGCTTGGTTAGGAGAATAGTTCTACAGATAGCTAAACCGTCTCAGCTCTGAAGACAGATCAACCCTGTCAGCTCTGCAGATACTTCTGCAGATCACTCACACAAAGATGTTCCAACAGTCACTCTACAGCCACATATGATTTTGCTTCTCCCCATAACCAGGCAACCTATGCCTCATCAGCAGGCTAAGGGGGGTTTATGTGTTACCTAGAGTAACAAGAATGGCTGCTACTGCTTTTAAAGATAAGCCAGATCTGCACAGAGCCACCACAGGTTTCTATGTCCTGCATGCCCCAGTACACCCAGGTCCAAGGCAATGACAATGGCTCTTCTCAGAGTCATTCTCAGTTCAAGACACCTCAACAAGTGGGAGAAACACATACAAAGGCAGCCTCGATGACTTCAGTGCTCAGCTATGTGCCTTTCAAGGAATGACTTCATGCACGTGAAAAGCTAAGTGCCTGTATTTATAAGGCATGAGGGCTCTTTTTATTGCACAACACACTAAAGCATTTACTGTATATTTCTCTCTATTGATCCAGAATCACTGTATTTCCTTTCTTGGGATTTTAAGCCTCTCATTCAGTTAAGGTAAAAAGAATATCTCTTTCTTGTGCAAAAAGGCATTAAATAGACAGTAAAGTTGTTTTGCTCATGCTGGTCTCCAAGAAATACCTATTTGTGCATGGGGCCAACACTCACAGGGCTGGTAAAGAAGTGGTGACAGCATGTAGCTGTGCTGCACTTTCTGCAAGTGAGGGTGAGCTCCAGCTTCTCACCTGAGGTGGCAGCTGTCTGATCTGAAGACCATTCATCATGGCTTGGCTTCGCGGATGAAGATTTGGGAAGGGCTTTGCCCACGCTTATTGCAAGCACGCTGATGGCTGAAAAGGCTAATGCGGGATAGGCAAGACCGGTTGCAAAGAGCACACCAGAGGGTCTCCTTGGGTGGTATAGTCGAGGCATGGTTCTTTCTGCGCTGTCTTTTCTCCTCGAGCCTGATTCTACGCGTGCTCTCAAAGGAGACAGCAGCGTTATGTATGGTGTGTCTCCAAATCTCCCGATTGGAGGCCAGGGTGGACCACTGATGGTGGTCAATATGGCCTAGGCTGAGGTGTTGTTTCAGGGAGTCCTTATATCTCCTCTTTGGAGCTCTTCTCTTGCGGCAGCCGGTGGCAAGTTCACCATAGAACACGATCTTAGGGAGGCGGTGATCCGCCATCCTGGAGACGTGCCCTGCCCAACGCAGCTGCGTTTTCAGCAACATGGCCTCAATACTGGTGACGTCTGCCTGTTCAAGGACAGCAACGTTAGTCACGTAGTCAGTCCAGCGGATGTTTAGGATTGTGCGGAGGCAGCGCTGATGGAAGCGTTCGAGGAGTCGCAGATGGTGGCGGTAGATGACCCATGATTCAGACCCGTACAGAAGAGTAGGCAGTACCACGGCTCTGTAGACACTGATCTTTGTACTTTTCTTCAGGTGTTTATTGCACCAGACTCTTTTATGGAGTTTTCCGAAAGCTCTGTTTGCCTTTGCTATTCTGTTGTCTATCTCTTTGTCGATCGTGGCATCTGAGGAGATGATGCTACCCAGATAGCTGAACTGCTGGACTGACTGAAATAGGGAAAAGCTTACCAACCTGTACAGAAATTTTTAGAAGAAGAGTTAGTTAAGTGTCAGTTCAAGCATTGCTGAATTGCTGAACACTCTTACGAGCTGGGAATCTCCTTCCAGGAAAATCCTAGGATTTAACCAAGAAAGAGGTGAAGGATGTGTTTTGTTTTTAAAGAGGACAAGAGGGATTTGAAAATTGGAGAATTCTTTCAGAAGAGCATTGGATATATGATGGTGCTCTTCAAGCCCTATCTTGCATCTTAAATGTAGCTTGCAAGGTTAACAAAATACACAGACGGCCACACTGGGAGTGCTGAATCATTACATTTTACACAGTCCTTTGCACTATGAAACCTGGATGGTTCCCAAGGGTGAGCAATCTGGAAATAAAAACGAGCCTGATCAATAAAATGAAATGGCTTGAAGAAATCTGGGTTTAGTACTCTCTAAGTCCTAATTGGCTTTGCAACTATCAGAGCTGACCTTGCCCTTCACAGCCTAGCTATTATAGCAGTGTGCAGGGTTCTTCCAAGATAACAACAGTGCAGTGCTGACCCTGGTGCTCTTGACAACCCAAAAGACACTGACCACAGGAGAAATCAGCAGTGAGAAGGGCTGGCAGGAACAGCAGGCACAAAACATCCCAGTGGCAGCTGATGAGCTGAGGTTGTCATGCCCCGCTTGGGTTAGCAGGCTGTAACATCAACTCTTTTTTACATCAGATGTTGGCTAATACCTATTTGTAGCCCTACATGCAAGCTGCATTTTTTTTTTTTTCAAAGATACAAGATATGGACATACAAAATACTAACATGGGTGAGCTAATAAAAAGGCAAGTATTCAGTATGAGCTATTTAAATAGGGAAGTTAAACAAAATCCATCCCAAATGGCTTTCAACTCTTACCCCGTGATCTAAAAATCAATTGATTTTGCTTACAGAATTCTAAAACCTCCAGAGAAACCCCTCTTCTCAGCAGCGTGTGTGGACAGACTACACTTCAGGAGTTTTACAGCGGTTAGCCAACCGAGGCAGCCCAGCAGAGCCCAGGTATCTCTTTCCACAATGCTCTGGTCCCATCTAGGATACAGACTTGCCCTTTTATCAGTATCATACAAAAAATAAGGGAAATTTGCAGAGCAAAATGTATTGTATAATAGAAACTAGAAACACAGTAGGCTTGGCTTCAGAAAGTCAGGTTTGAATAAGATTTTCAGCAATGCCCAGAAGAATCCCCAAAGACATGTTTTGAACCACTCTATCACAAGATAAGCAGAAGCTCCCAGAAGGTTTCCTTTCCCTTGCCGTGTGGATTTGAGCTGACAAGAGAGGTTTGCCTCCCTAAGAACGTGCAGTCCTGCTGGGCTTTCACTGCTGTTGTTAAAAGTCTGCACGTTTCATTGCCTGCATTTTGTGACCTGGCACTGAAAACTCACTTTGAGCTAAAATGTGATATTTCTCCTTTGTAATGAGAAAATCATGTCCTTGTCCACTTAAAAATTCTAACACAAATTTGAAATGAGCTTTGCAAATTTAAACTCTTTTAAATAAAACACTGGCCATTGGTGAGGAGCGAGCAATGACAATTCAGGAGGGGAGCAGGAGAGAACAGTTTTGCTGTTTGTGCTCTCCACTGCTGCAGGAAAAGCGTTTGGGATGATGACTGCTGATGACCCGTCCCAGGGCTGCAGGCAGCCCTGTAACTTGGGGGACCTGAATAATTATTATTTTTCCATCCACATGAACTCTGTGTTTGAGCTGCTGCTCTGACTAGCCGTAGCAGGCATTGCTTTACAGCAAGGGTGGGTGTGATGGGGTATCTGCCCTCATCCATTCCAACAGAGCCACTGGACCTCACCAAGGAACAAAATAGAGCTGGAATCACAAACCAAGGGTTAGATAGTGTTGCGTCTAGGGGCACCTAGTCAGATTGCCTAAAAGGCATGCAAAGGTGGAGGTTTCATTGCCACAGACATGCCTCCCCAGAGCCACTGCAAAGCTCGACTGACCTTGGGGTCACATCTTAACCCCACAGCTGTGTCACCAAAGCCTTCAAACAAGCAATTCTCACAGAGTCTCCACAACTTCAGCAGTGCCAGCCTCACGGCTTTTATTCAATTTGACAACACAGTGGCCATAGCCATGAAATTTGCTAAGCCTTGGAAGCATGGACTTGTCAGCAAAATGATGGAGATCTCTTTTATTTGAAGTGTCTCCTTCTCCTCTTGAAAAAATAATTCACATTTCCATAGCTCTAGCACTAAATCCATAGACCTCCAAGGGTAAAAATGGCAACGAGAGACAAACAGTGGTGCCTGGGGTGATATGCTACTGTATAATCTTATGATGGCAGGGTAAATAACTAGTGTCATTTTCTTGTAATGTACTTATTACTTTATCAAGATAAACATTAGAGAGTGCATCACATTTCTTTATGTTTCTCACTTCCTATTAAACTCCTGGCTGCTTCAGCGAGCCCTCTGTACACAGCTTGACTGCGGACTCGTGATCTGTAACTTTCTGCAGTCTGATATTATCATTTCTCAAGTCCTGTTCAACTCCAGCTGTAACTTTTCTTGGGCAAAGATGAATGTCATGAGCAAAACCCAGGCACAGGCAAAATTTATCTCAATTTATCGTGGACAGAAAAAGTAACTGAGGGTACCTTGCTGAGAGCAAAATATACTGCTTGAATGAGTTTACAATAAGTAATAAAATACAGCAGGGAGAGACCATCTACTGTAGGGGAAGAACGTAATATACAATGTTGGTAATTCAGTTTAAAGCGATGCTATTAAGCAAGTATAAAGCTGATTATCACCTTTTTTAGGCATTAAAGTTATATTTATAAGCCTGCTGGTGTGTGACATCTAGCAATATAAAAGACTCTGTTTTAATATCTTCCAGAAAAAACTATGTATGCTTTATGCCACTTCCAGGACTGGCAGCTCTTGCAGCAATAGCGGAGGACGAAGGCAGGCCCTCAGCTGACATAAAGACAAAGTCCCCTATCCTTGGGACCAGGTTACAAACCCTGAAAACCCAAATGTCTTGCCCAATCCATTGAGGAGCTGCTGAGGCCAGATCAAGAGTTAAACCAGTTCTGGCATTAGTTCCCCAGCCTGATGTACAGACTCATCTTCAACCCAGTGTTGCAGAAACCAAAGAAGAAACACCAGCACACACATTTGAAGCCAGTGCTGGCCACCCACCGGCATCATATTACAGAACTAGATTATTTTAGCATAGATTCAAATGGGAATAATATTCATAATGAGGCACCTGTAGATGTTTCGTAGACATTGGATTTTTGCAACTTTGGGCTGGTTTTGGAGGAGCCACTTGCGTTGACTTTTGGCTTCTCAACCCAAAATCCCAGTCCAGCTCCCCTTCCACTCTGTTTGCCCTGAGTACCCCCTAGTCCTGGAGGTGTACAAACAGGCCACTTGGACCTCTGTTCTCCACATTTCTCCCATGGATTTCTGGCTTCTTTTTTGAATGGGTGCACTGGGAATTATACAGAATACTCTTGCATGATACTAGTAACTTTTCCCTGTCACGAAGTGTACACGAAGCCAGCTCTGAATCCTCATGATTTTGCCAGCTCTTCTGATGCTTGGTACCATCTGTGGAGATGGAGCTCCTGGAGACAAGTGGTTACCAGTGGTTATCTCAGGATCCTCTTTGCTTCCCTGAAAGGATCAAAATAAAGCCCAAATATGTGCACTTCAGAGACTTAAATCCTAGAAGGATAAAAAACCCCAACATCATCTATAAGACTTTCTAAATCTCACGACTTGTAAGTCAACATAATGATTTCAGGGCATTTGGGCTTGGCAAGCTGTCTGAGAGCAGAATCCCTCTCCCGCCCAAACCTCAGACACTGGAGATTTTCCAACACAGGCTTGTCCCTCAGCAAATGCTGATGCGTTTCACTGACCTGGTGACCTGGGATTACATTTTGCAGTAACTGCCCTCTAAAGCAATGATCCCTTGGTGCAGGAGGGTTTAAGACTGGCTGTGGCAGCACGGCAGGAACAACCTGTGATCTCTGTCAGGAGGGATGCAGAATTTAGAGCCGGGAAAGTCATTGGAAGGAAAGCAGCAACCTCAGTCCTTGTGGATCCTCCAGGTTGTTACAGCTTCATGGCTTAACATCCAAGAAGTTGCCTTAAGGAATGAGATACCCCAAATTGTAGATGAGCTGGAGCCAGTGCTCATTCCACTTACTGTTGATCACCCTATTGCTCCAATCCAGATGCATGCATTTTAAATAGCTCTTTCAAACAATAGCCAGGTTAATTAGAGCTAATTCTGAATGAGGTTTTCCAAGCCGCAGCTGAATCATGGCATTTCAGCCAGCACGAGAGGGACATGCAGCACGTTTCCTGCTCCACCTTAGCTCTAGTGAGTATTTTACATTAGAGAGGGCTGAGCAGCACGACCTCTCTGACACAGCTCCGTGCTCTGCTACAGTGCAGATCCACCCTAGCAACAGCCAAATCAGCAATCCCACTGATAAACAAACAAATAAAACCGGACTGTATCTCCAAGACATGGGTGGCCAGTGGGGATGCTCCGTCCCCACTCCACAGGGCATCCTGTCCAGTGGGTTTTACCACGTCCAGAGAAGCTGCAGTGGGATCAGGTCAGCTAGAGAAGGCATCAGGAGTGGGAAAGGAGAGCTTTAACCAAAGATTCCCTGAATTCCTTTATGAAACGACAACTGGCTCAATGGTTCCTGAATTTAAACCAGTAGCTTTCTTCCCATCAAGAAATTGAACTTCGGCTGTACAGGTCAGAGGGGACCTTTAGTCTCCAGGCAAGGCATTCCTGTTGATCACAGTTTCAGTAAGTACATTATAAATATTGCTTTTACAGTTAAACTCCTCCCATCAAAGCAGGAGCATTATCATTAAATTATTTAGAAAAGCCCATAATTACCAGGGTTTAATTTATTAACAAGATGGGCAATTTAAACACTATCTTTGGAGATAACAAAATCGTGTGAACTCTAAGACTGGGAATGAGAACATGAACACCATGGAAACTGTCACCAGCAAAAGCCGTAACACTGCAGAGATGTAGTTTGCCCACCTGTTGAAAACACCCAGCACGTTCTCCCTCTTCGTATGGAAACAGGGCAAATATTACTCATATGATGCTGAGAGAGAACAAAAGACCAGTTTGTGGGTTGCAACGGTGGTTTCCTTTAGTGGCTTCACCAGGTGTACCCCTCTGCGGTGCTGACATCCCAGAGTGCCCTGAGAGAGGCAAGGCAGGATGCGTTCACTGGAAACCACAGGCTGTGGTGAAGATAACTGCTCTCTCCAGGCACTTTCCAGACATACATTCACGTCTCCAAAGGTCTATTAGAAAAATTGTGAAAAAAGAAAAAATTAATACAATTGCTTCTACCTTTCCTTCCCGTACAAGGCTGTTCGGTAGCAGTGATGCACACTGAGGAGCCAGGCCCTTTCTGTATAGCCCCCGAAACAGCAAGAACCCCATCTCTGCACCCCTCCAAAAGAGTGTTTCTTTTCCAACAAGTGAGAGACCTCAGTGGCTGCGAGGGACGTGGCCAGCTTGCAGGAAATCCCTCTGTTCAGCAGTCCCAGGAACCCAGATGAGCCTTCGACAGAGACAAACACCAGTTGCCATCGGCAGCTGGCAGAAAAGTTGCTGCTAGTGGAGTAAGCAGAAGGATGAAGGAGGTACATTGATCTTTAGGGGCCCAGAAGCAAGATGTCAAGGGATGCTGTGGGACAGACAGTTTTTGGAGGATGCTGGAGCACCTCAGCACTTGTGTTGGGCCTGGCTCTCCTCGCAGGGCGCGGGGAGATGTGCTGCCCCATAACTCACCCCAACGCTTGGAAAAGGCAGCATGAGACATGCGGAAGTTCTTATTTTCTGGTGTAAGAAATACTTCTACCTCTTAGCTCAGGAGTAGAAATGCTGCCCTGTATAATTACTAATGTCCTGATGCAAAGCACTAGACAGCAGTTACACACAAACCAGGCTTCATGCCATTAGATACTTTAATGAGGAGGTCAGTGTGTTTTGCATTGAGGGATTTGGGATTTGTACATTAACTGGAGAGGCATGTGTTAGAAGGACATATGAATTAATGACACTGTTTATAACCCATCTCATTATGACACACAGCTTGATGCCTTAGACAGCCACTAATTCTCTTTACCAATTGCTATTGCTGGAAATAAAACTGCTTTGCTTCAGTTGTGATCTGTTAGAAGAATGCTGTTGTTGTTATTGTTTGTTTTTTAATGTAAAAAGCTCTTTTCAAAGAAAGGCTCCATGATTGCATGATGTAACTCCCCTGAGTCCAAAAATATACAGATACAAAAATATTCATGTTGAAGCTGATAAATGAACAATGAACAAATTACACGCTTGATTCCCCTGCTTTGCCTTACTTTTGATCTCCAATATTAGATTGCTATAATTGTTTTTCAGCTCCTTGTGCACGTTTTACCAATGTGTATGTTGCTATAGAAATGTAAAATTCACCATATTGTCCCTCAGTTTTTAAAAGAAATATGCCCCTCCTTTTATTTCTGTCCTACTCTTTGACACAAAAATAAGAAACCATCGTCTGATAAATACTAAAGTCTCAGATGCGATTCCAGCGTTTTCCCTTGAGAGTTTGTAGCATGGCACTGGCTTTTCTGACCTTTTCAGCTGAAAGGGGAAACGGAGGCCTTATCCTGCTTATGTAGAAAACAAGTAAAAAGGCACCTTTTTGTTCTATAGATCTGTATCTATACACTTATAAGGGTTTTAAGGACTTTAAGGAGGAGTTATAAGGAAACCAGACCATTTTCCTAAACCCAGACATCCAACAGTAAAAATCCATTCTTTCTCCTTCTCCTGCCAAAAGAAATCACTATTTGCAAGGTTGGCTGCCCAGAGGCAACATCTCTGACCTGTCTTCAGTTTCCTCCTTCCATATGTGGACATGATGACTTTCTAGGCAAACAATAGCAAAAGTGTCTGTGCATCTGCTGTGAGCTAATTAGTGCTCACCTACAAACCAGGGGAGATTTTTGCTCCTCCTGTATGCTCTGAGCTGGGGCTGGCAGCACTTGGAGGACCCTGGTGTCAGTACAGAAAAACGTCACTTCCCCGTGTCTCCTCCAGCTAGAACCTCAGGGCTGAGCAGAGAGGGACCTTGCACTTGAGATGGAGGCACAACGTGTTCACTGTCCCTCACTGATTGGGAAAAGAGGAGAGACCATGCTGTGGTGGAGAAGGAGCAGGGCTGAGGGTGGAGAAAGCTTCTGCTCAGCCATGAGCAATGCTTTTTCTACTCCCGAGAAAATAAACACTGAGAATAAATTGACTCTGAATACCAGTGAAAATAATGTGACTTACCACTGAAACTAATTGTTTTAGTGATGGGAATGGAAATGAATTCATTATGACTGACATTCATTATGACTCCAGTGGTCTGGAGGAGGGGAAAGGGCTATAATCAGAGCGGTGCTCTCCACTCTTTTGTTTTCCAATGTGTTGAAAGCAGAGCTGCTCGCTCGCTACAACAGCTAATGTGGAGCAGAGAAGGAGACCAGGAGGATGGACCCCAACACCATCCCATGCCAGGGTGGTGCTGAGTTACCAGTAATGGGGCTTGGGCTCTCCCAGTCCCTCTGTCCTCCCCAGTCTGCTCAGAGCTGGGCTCAGTCCAAAGGGGAGCATAGGAAAGAGCACCCGCCTTATTGGTGGGGAAACCTTTTTTTGGAAGGTACTTTCAGAAGCCTCTTACAGCAGTCTCTACAGGCAGGTGCTGTGCTTAATTACCTCCATCAGCTGGCGAATCTACTGCCTTGCAGCTAATTCTCCGTCCCTGCTGCACCACTGGTAATGAGTGCAGAGCCTGTCCTGAAACTGGTACTGCTCGGTTACATAATTTCCTTTACACACACTGCTTTCCAGACTATTCAGGGGCTTATCAAGCAGAGGGACAAGCATATTATACATTGGGAGGGGATAGGAGTTGATTTACATCTTGTCTTTTGCCACGAGATGACCAGGATGGAGCACGGAGGAGGAGAATTAAACTACACATGATGTCTTTAGCCTAAAATACCATGGACAAAGAGGACCCCAATCAAAACAGGTCAAAGGAGAGCTTTTTGCAGGACTTTCAAAGAACTTTGCTGCCAGTGAGCTATTCCAGACATCTTCCCCCTCAAAGATCCATTGCCGTTAATTTAATATAGCAGAATGTGAATAGGTTGCATGTCACTCTTGCAAAAAAACCAAGGGTTTACTCTAACTGTTTGCATGGAGGGAAGACTTTCAGGCACATTTATACCCCTCTTCCCTCACATCCAGCCACATCAGCCAGTTTTCTTGCAGATGACTCAGTGTGCAGTCGTGTGACTGTCTTCAGGGCTGTGGCTGTAACCAAGTATGCGATGACACCACTGGTTTTGCTGCCTCTGCCTGTAGGAGAGCTCTTTGTGCTTTTCTCAGGCCCCTCTGAGGCACAGCCTGATCCCTTTCCCAGGGTGGCTATCTAACCTGACTGGAGCAAGTCAGAGTCCTGCTCCGACTCCTTTGCAGAGGAGCTGTGTCTCCCTCCTGCTGTATTGGAAGCCCAGCTGCACTGGCTAACCTGCCTACCAAACTGCAGAGTAAAATAATGTTGTCTTCATGTCTCCCCATCAGAAGTAGGCATAACGGGTGCACCACCACCCCTGCTAACTCCTCTAAGGATATGGAGCAGGTGATGAGCAGCACTAAAGCCATTAGAAACTGCCCTCTGCACAGAGCTACATCGAGCTGCTGAGTCACAGCTTCTTTCATCCAGATGTGTGTCTGTCCCTAATACCCTTTGAAAGTCCTTTTTTCTGTCTTTTTTTCTGTCTCCACCAAAGCCCATTCTCCAGCTTCATGGCTTTCTCTCCTTGTGTTTCCTCCATGGCGCAGCTTCCTGCTAAACACGCACTGAAGAGATCAGGTCTGCCTCTGCACTTTGAAACCCTGCAAAAGACAGACGTCTCGTCTTTCTCACCCCAAAGCAGCAATTACCAGTAGAGACACTAATTGGAGTGCTGCTATCTCCAAGAGAGCAGAGGTAAACTGAATGAAAGCGGTAATGTTACCTGACTGTTGTGGTTTGAACCCAGCTGGCATCTCAGCACCACGCAGCTGCTCACTCACTCCTTCCTACCCCTGGGGAGAGGAATCGGAGAAAAAAGGTAAAAGTAAAGCCACGTGGGTTAAGATAAGGACAGTTCACCTGAACAAAAAAAAGAGAGGGGAAAAAATAGTAATAACATTAATACAGTGAGTGACATACAGCCCACTGCTGACCGCCACCACTGTTCTGCTGAGCCGTGCCACATCGAGCTGAGTGATGCCGGGCCGCTCTTCATAACTGCATGCCATCTCCAGCTAGCCTGTCTTATATACACTGGGCATGACGTCAGTATGGTATTGAATAGCTCATTGGCTGGTTTGGACCAGCTGTCCTGGCTGTGGAAATCAACCCTATCCTAGCTGAATCCAGGACAATGATGTTAGGCGTGAGGTTGCTAACAATAGTTAAAGCATAGTTTAATGTGCAACAATGTACCTAACAGTCTGACTTTGGTGTATTGGCCAAGTAAAGCAAAGTGAATCTTGAAGGCAAAAACTCTCCCATTTTCCTCTAAATTAGGGGTCAAAACTCTGCTGCTGCAACTAAATGCAATGCCACTGAAGCTGAAACATTTGTCACTTGGATCTAATATAAGCTTGATTAGCTGCTCTGATCCCTAGCCTCCCCAAACACATAAAGATGAAATCTCACCCCAAATATTGTCCCCAGGCAAGTGCCGGAGTCTGGAAAGCTGCATTTATCCCCTGAGCTCTGCAAGATAACTCTGAGAAGTTACTTTGAAAATGAAGCTTTAAAGTCACACTTGTCCGTCCCAGGTGCCATACCAGCTCCAGGCACATGCTGTAAACCCCGCTACCAATCTTGGGGCCTGAAGGGACTTCCCTCGGCTCTGGGAGACCCAAAAATAGGGGGGGATACCAACTTACCCTCCAGGGACTACCAGATTACACCCACCCAGCAAAACACGGGGCTGCCACCCACAAAGCAAAACCTGTCACCCCAAATAAGCCCAGCACCGAAAGGGGAGCAGACCCTCTCAGAGACTACATGGGTGAAAAGAAGCATCAGGAAAACATTCTCCCTTCTATTATAGCTCCTGTTTCTTCTTGATGTAATTTCTGTCTAAAGACGCTTTTGCCACACCACATCACAGCGCCTAAATATGTTGTTTTAAATGCAAACAGGGAAAAGCAGAAGAGAGTGAAATACCCACTTGGATGGATGTTTTCAGAGATTCAGAAACTGCTGAGCTGGAGGGCACCGCTGTGATTATCCCTCCTGACACAGTGCCTTGGCTGGCCGCAGCACCGCCCTGCATTAATTCCTGCCGCGAGTCCAATTGCTGTGGGAAGCAGAGCATAGATTTCAGAGAGAAAAATCTGATCGTGTTTGGGAAAAGTTCCTGTAATAATGACTTGACCACAACTCTTCTGCAAATTGTTCCCAGAGTTAATTTTCCTCATTCCAGAAAAAACACTGCCTTTTTTTCCCCTGTTTGAACTAGCTTCAGTTTCCACTGAATCTTATTATACTGGGTCTAGTACACTGCAGCACCTACCGTTACCAAATTGCCCTCCATCACAAAGGAAAGTAAAGATGGTCTTGGCAGTGTAATCCAGTCAGGATTAACTGTACCCAGGCAAATCACTCGTTCTCAGATCTTAGGAACAAACATTTCCTCTTTCCCCATCAGGAGAAGGTCAAATACAGATTACCCCGGTGCTAAATGCAAGACTTTTTGAGTCGAGAGGTTGTCATCAATAATTACAAAATATTTCAAGGACATTTTAGCACTGATAGCCTGAGACTTCTGTATGTCAGTCATTTTGAAGTCCCTTGTGATAATTCAGCTTTCCTCCCCAGAGATTACCAGAGGGTGCATGAGGAACCCATCACCCTGCTCTTCTGCGGTACAAGGTGGCCTGCAGCAGCGGTCAGTGCTCAGTTTCTGTGCCATCTCCCAACGTGCATGTCCCCAAGCAGCCACAGTCATTTGCTTCTGCGCTGTCAGAGGATATCTCGCCATCCCTGCCAAGACCTGCTTGCTCATTGTTGCTTCTTTCGAGATAAACAGACTATAGTGCAAGAAGTTAATCACAGGCAACAGTGACGTCTTTACCCTGATATATGCTGTCTTTATCTTTATGCATTTATAACAGCAAAGGCATCACCTAGACTATGGAAAATGGAGATGCTTATGAAAATACTTTCAAACCACCATGAAAATACTTGACTTATTTTTCCTTAATAGTATCTAGTTTTTTGGTAAATAAAAAATATCCTAGAATTTGATAACAAAACATTTTCTAGAACCTTTAGTAAAAAGTGTCATGAATATTGCTGAGTGTTTAATCAGTGCAAGCATAACTGCCAGAGAAGCTGCCAAGTGTCTAAAAACAAATGTAGAAATTAGAAGCAACTGAATTTACTGGCAAGGTGTCCCAGGGTTACCAGAGATAGATGCAAATCCTACACAGGTAAATGTGTTATCTAAAAATAATGGCTCAGCAAACACGAGTGCCTCTCCTCCACAGCGTGGGCAGCACGCACAGGTGGGTTTTTGCTCTCCTACACCTGCCCTGCCACCACCCCAGGCAAGCGTGGGAAAAACATTACTAAAGTACCCGGGGAAATAACTGTACCTGACTAATGCTGTACATTAAGGAAAGCAAATAATCAGAGCTTGGACTCGCCTTTCCTCTGACTTAAACTGAGATTTTCTAGTTCATGCATGAGGGTTGAGCAGATGATTACCTTTCTCTATTCCCTGTCCTTCCTCTGCATTATAAGCATATTTAAAGGGCACTTAGAAAAACCAGTCACAACCTAAATAAAAATGTAACATGAAAAATAAATGTTTGGTAGGCTGTACAGGGAAGTGATGTAGCAGGTATCACACACTGGAGAAAACATGGCCTTTTTCTCCCCTGAGATCAGCCCTTGGGCTTCCACGCTTGCTTGTTTTTGGTTTCGTAGCTCTTCTCTGTTGCTGCGGCAGGAGCAGCACTGTAGGGTTGGCGGGGTTATTGCATGTGATGCAGGGCAGCTGCCCCCTTCCCACCCACGTGCAGGAGGAGGCAGCCCACCACCGGTGACCCACTGCCTCCCCACTGCCCTGGGACTCAGGGCTGAGCCCCCCAAAGCCCCGTTAAGCGACCTGTACCTTTCCCCCAGCATGAACTTCAGAGTGCCTCCCCCGGCAGAAGAAAAAGATCTGATCTCTTAGTCCTCAGCTCACAATTTCTCAACCTCAGTGACTGACAAAATAGCACAAGACAGTCTGCAGAACGGCTGAGGAAAATACTAACCCACACAGATACATCCCGAATGCAGGCACCGAAAAGAGGGCAATGTGGAAGCAACCGTGAGCCCTCAAGACCAGCACAACTTTGGTTTGGTTATAAATGAAACCTATTTATCGTTACAACATTAGAAACAACAAGTTAAATGCAAACCGTGGAAGGTGGGAGGTGGGAGCTGGCAGGTCAGTCGAAAACTGCCACGTAAATAAGTATGTGTAACGTCCCCAAGAGGGGCCAAAGCTAGCCTGAAACACCCCAACTAGTGTGAAACTGCCTTTATAATTAAGCCTGCAAAAAGTGAAGATTAAAAATTTATTCTGAACTGAAGGAAGCTATTAGCAGAACAGTTTTCCCCCATTATACATTTATGATACATAATACGGTAATACAGATGCCTTCTTTTGAGAACACCAAACCTCATTGCTCAGTCTCCATTAGCACCTTGGAGACACCCTGTCTCTCACACCTTTGCTGCTCACTGCCTGGACTCCCACTTTAACACTGGAGGAGCAATGAAAACTTTTTGTTAACTCTTTAAAGTACAACAACCTCACATTTCAACACGAAAATGATTTTGACTCCCCAACTGGAACATTGTGAGATAATGTTGGAAGGGGATGTTTCAGGGATTTCAAAAATTTTTTTCTGCCCCTTTTCATAGAATTTCCGAAGCATGAAATTCCTTGAAAGCATCTGCTATATTATAAATTATGGGATATTTAGCATGACCCGGGGTTATGATAAAAAAAAAATCATAGAGTAAAAAAACCTGCCAATCATTCCTCTTAAAGGAAACCAGAAAGAACTGGTCATCTGTACAGCTGAGGAGACAACGCTGAGTTAGAGTAACGAGTAAATAAAACGGGAAAACAGAATTATTCATGTTCTAGTAAAGCCAGATGCCCTGCAATGTGCTCAGTTAGTGTTAAGAGGACTCTGCTGGTCAGCAAGGGCTGTATCAGGGCTGGGGAGCTCCGATCCTCCTGTGGATACCCAGCGATTAGCTTCGTCACCCATGGGAAAAGCCAATGCTACTCTTGGCAGGGTGCTGGTCCCTCTTTTCACACTTGGTCATGGCTCACCGGGTGATTCCTGGTCCCAGTACACCTCAGCTTACCAAGTCACAGTGATCGCAGTGAGATTAGCTCCACGTTTAAGGTCCTTGGTAGAGTCGCTGAGGAACAACTGACAACAACAGGAGCCCCCAGGTTTTAAATACAGACTGAATTTCTGGCCACACACATGGGCTGTGAATGGGTTGTTGCACCCTCACACACCTCCAGTTCCTCTGCAGCCCTCAGTATTTTGAGTGTGATGCTGCGGCCATCTGGACCAGGTAGATTTTTTTGTTTCTTCCTTTTCTGACAAGTTCTAGTGACTGCCCTCCTGGCTTTATTTAATGCTGTGGATAGTTATACTGAAGACAAAAGTAGCTTTAAGTTGAAAAATGTTGGAAAAAAAAAAAAAACCCAACCATCTTTTTTTATTCTTTCCTCTGGTTAAGATGCTTGCCAGTACATAAAAATTCAGGACGGACTGCTTTCCTATAAAAGTTTGATGGTGTTCTTGGCTGGAAGGTTGACAAGACATTGAATTCCAAATTCAGGAAATGTTCGACTCTGTGATGTGTTTATAATTAAATTTATTTCCCTTGAATGCAACTGAGCATCTCCCTGGTTTTTTGTGCAAAGCAGCTGCATGTTAAGGATTGTGCCTGTGGAATCAAATAGATTGATGACATGATTTAGGACCTATCTGAAAAGATTAATTGAATTAAATATAGCTTACACAATTTGCCATATTTCTCTGAGGAGATCTCGACTGACTTCACACCTTTGCTTTGCTCTAGAAACCTTATTAAAAGAGAGAGAGAGGGCACAGGAGTGATTATTTAATTAGGAGCTTTAAAAGTTTAATAAGTTACTACTCTTTTGAGGGAAAATCTGAAATATTAATCATCTCATCCCTTGTTTTGCCTACTTCACTATTGTTTTTTGCTTCTTTACAAATGAGCAGGGTGGCTGCAGACCTTGTGGTGAGGCTTCCAGGTCCCCACAATTTAAATGACCAGATCCTTGCCGCAATGCCTGCACCACACACAGGCAAAAAGGCAAAATAAATTAGCTTTGCGTCTCTGGGAATTTTGAGCTGCTCTACCTAGCAAATCCCAAAGATGCAGCAGTGAGGGACGAGATGGGAGCCCTGCCCTGAACTCAAGGGGCATGAAGGCAAGTAAAGCATCGCTCCCAACAGGGTTCCCCACATGGGTGCAGTACGCGGTCCATGGAGTTCGGAGCCGCTGATATGACACTTGCACAGGTGACACTGGCGTTTTCCACATTACCATTTTGTCTTCAAGCTCAAAATTGCACGGACAATTAATAAATGTAATTTAAAATGGGTCAAAGGTTTTCTCTCAGTAACACTGACGGGCATTCCCCTGCATCATGCATTATTCATCAGTTCTTACAGAGCTTTTTCAAAGGAACTTGACTTTTTGCAGGAAATATAGAGGCTCACAGCCGGCCCCCAGCTGCATCCCACCTTTACACTCCAGGTTCACTTTGGCTCCTGTGGCCTCTAGAGGTGGAGTTCAGAGACCCTCAGGCCACCAGTCTGCACCTACCAGGGCTCCCTGGCAAAGGAAGGAGGACTGGCAGAATGTCTGGCAGAAAGACTGGTAAAATCTCCATCACTACATTGCTTACATACTCTGTCACATCACCTGCCTGTGGTGCAGAGAGCAAAAGCAATATTTTGTAATATTTTCAGGACAAGCCATCAGAAAGTATATCCGGCTGTAGCAGCAGGGGTACATTAGTATGCGGAAACTCACTCTTCAGCTTGGATCTGGGCCAGGAAACAATATCTAACACCCCTACTGGGGTGGGAAATGGGATTTTAAATTTCAGAATCTTCAGCCAACTAATTAGATGGACAATAAAATTCATACCCCCTCTCCCAATAGGTAGCCAAGGGCTTTCCAGTGGTAGATACCTGATTTATTCCTTGTAATATCTTTAATGAAAGCAGCATTGAAATGTAGTATCGCATCACTTTGAACATATCTTTAAATTGCATAAAGCTTTATTAATTATATATTTAATTATGATGGCCTTGTAGATACACTATGGTCACATTTATAACTATCTAGAAAAATGGCAAAATTGCCACACAAAACCAATTTGGTGCAAAGACTTAAAAGAGCAGCATCTTTCAAAATAACAGTGTGTTACAGAGTTGTTCCAGTACAAATGCCTGAAAGTTTAGTGCCACGGTACCTGATGTATAGTCTATTCATCACATAAATATTTGTGTGTGTAGAAAGAGCAATGTTCTGCTAGACACAATTTTTATAACATTTATGTATGATTTGGCACCAAATAAAGACCCCACTTTCGCATTCAGTTCAGATCTGGCATAAAGCCACTAAATTTTCTCCAGATTTGTAATGAAAGCAGAATTTTGCCCACTGGTGCTGTAAGGCAGCTAAGTTTCCAGTATTGTATTTTTGTTCTGTGCCAGCCAATTTGGACACAACCGATTGAATGTAAAGGTCAAGAAGTCAAGAAAGTTGACTACCTGAAGAAGGTAAAATATTTTTTCAAAACTGATTTAAGAAAATTGAAACAGCTCGGAGAAGTCATGGAGCATTTTATGAAACCTGTATTCCATAGAAGATAAAATTGAATCTAGGTGCCAGCAACAGCCTATCACTGGTCTTGGCATGCTTGCCTCAAATCAGTGATTTCATCAAAAGATGTTTTACTTCTGGCAATGCTGATGACCAAGAAAAAAGAAATTACATCTGCACCCTAAAGTCCACAAAAAACAGACACCAGAAAAAGAGCAAAGAAATAAACTGCATTCCTGACCCAAGCCATAAACCTGACTGTTTGAAGCTATCTGGAGCCAGATTCCAGTTTCCACACAGCTCTTTTCTCCAGAATGACAGAAATGGATCAAAGTCCTGAATCCAAGCAGCCTGGAAAGAGAAGTTTTCTTTTATTACAGCCCAACCACACATGCAGCATTTCTCAATAACCAAATACAACTTCTCTTTCCGTCATGGCAAGAAGAGTGAACATTCGTATTTCTATTGCAATAGAAGTTATGAAGACAAGCAAAAAAACTTTCTAACCTGGGATGATACAAGGGGAATTACTAGCTCCACATTGCAGGCAACAGCGGTAGAGTATACAGTAAATCTCCTTTTCGATGGGGCTGCTGCAGCATGCTAATTGCCTTGACGAGGAGTCCCAGTGGCGTGAACAGGATTTCTAAGGGACAAAGGAAACAGGCCTTGGAGTCAGACTAAAGCCACTGCACATGAACTGGACTAATTAGTGCTTATTGATGCTTCGTGACGCATAAAGTCATACACTTATGTGGGAGTAAATCAGCTGCCCATTCACAAGACAGCAAGCCACCCTGCGGATAAACGCTGAATCCTAAGTAGATTTGTTTATCCAGGTGACTGAGCATAAGGCGCAATAGCCAGCCTATGGTTCCTCAAGTTTTTCCAAAACAAGCTGCTGCATCTCATTGCGCACATTGTGCTCGTCTTGCTCAGCACAGGTGCTCTCTAGGTGTAGGATAAGAAAGATGCTGGCCCACCAGCCGTGCTCAAATGTTGCCCTTTAGGTGAGCTGAAGACTGCCAGCCCCCGAGCAGCTCCGTGCAGTGATAATCCCCTCACCTTGCACCGCTGCACAAGCACTGCAAGGCCAGGTATTGACCCTTGCGCTGAGGGACACCGTGCCAACAGGCTGCTCAGGCTTGAACACGTTATCTGCATGGAAAAATTCCTCCTGGATTTATTCTTACAAGGCATCTCTGACCCAAGCAGACCTCTCGGGCTGAGTATGTGACTTAGCACTCAGCTCTCAGATGCTCCGGTGTTGAGCACAGTGCAGGGGCCCATGAGGGCAGGGAACCATCAGAGCACACTGGGCAACGCCGTGTGAGCCTAAATAACAGATTTGCAGACTCACAGTGAATAGGACTGTCCAGCTCATACATTTTCTCGCCTCAGACAGGATAAGCTGAACCTCTGCCTGTGAGATATGTCTCCCCTTTCCTGAACTACCTCCTCAGGCTATCCCAGTACTTCACTACACTGGCCACTAGGAAATTTTTCCACATACCTGACAATGATCTTCCCTGCTGCAGTGCAAACCCAGCTTTTCATAGCCGACCTGCAAGGCCTTCCCTTTCTGAAAGATTTCTGTGTCACATTTTATATATATGCTCCTGGGAGTTGTATATACCCAGGAAACAGAACAGAGCCCATGTCACCAGCATTCCCCTGCCAAGCTCACGGCAGAGTGGAGGCTCAGCCAGGAATGGTGGGGGAAGATGAGAGGCTCTGCCACTGGAGAAGCAACACCCAAGAGCAAGATACTTGAAGGACCACAGTCAGGTTTATTTCTGTTCTCAGGACAGGAAATTCAAGAGGTAATTGCTAATTGCTTCGTGCTTTTGTACTTACTTCACATGGACCCAAGGAAGACCTGCTTATGTGGTTGTTTGTGCTAACACAATCCGAAAATGTTGTTTTAGCAGCGCTGCTGGCAGGCACCACGCAGTGTCATGGCTGCATACTCTGCATCAAATGCTAGTGCATTGTTTCTTCCTTTTATCACCCATGTGAACATCCATGCCAGGTAGGATTGCCAGCCCAGAATAAAGCCAGAGACTGTGCTGGCCGTCTACTAACCAATTACACGGTCCCACAGTTGTGTGTGGTTTTTGTGAATTTCACACATACTGAAGTGTTGCGGCCAAAGGTTTTTCAGCAGTTCAGTAGTATCTACGCATCTGCTCCTGTTCAAACATCCATACGCATGAGTAGATTAAAGACATTTTACACCTAACAGCAAAAGATATCTCCTGTCTCTAGTGGCAGCTCAATAAATGTTATTCAGAAGATGTTGATCTAGGCTTTTCAGGATGGGAGAGAGCTGCACTGGGCAGTTCTCTTACTGGGAAAGCAAATGTACATGGGGTTCTTTGTTTTCTATCTAGAATCATAGAATCAGTTATGTTGGAAAAGACCTTTAAGATCATTGAGTCCATCTGGGAACTCTGAACTGTGAACGCTGCCAAGCCCACCACTAAACCATGTTGGGGATAAATTCAAACCTGTTACATATGGGTGAAAGTAGTCCTGAATGCAACTGGACACATATTCATCTATATGGAGATTCTTTGCTTCAAGGGACCTTTTTGCAAGTGCTGCCCATAAGAGGCAGGTAGGTTTTGGTAAATCAGAGAAGAGCTTGGACACAGCCACTTACAGCTGCTGAACACCAATGCGAGCTGCTGAGAAACACCATTGAACAGAAGGAGCACATTTATCAAAAATCCTCAGAGCAAGTGCTCCATCCCTGGGTATTCTTAGTACTCATAAAGCTGCATTCATTTGAAAGCCGTATCTCAAATGGTGGACCCTAGGGCACGTTGCAAGCCTTGGGTGCTGGTGTCAGCCCCATGCACTGCCCCACAGTGAGCCTGTGTACATACTAACACTCTCAAAGAAAACAGGTTTTACTGCTGTGTTATTTTTTTAGTGACCTTTTCCCACAGCCTCCTTTCATTCTGCACTGATTTATTCCCTTTCTAATTCTAATATCCTCAGTACAGCAATGAACCCCTGTCACCTGAACCTAGGAACTGCCCCCAAGGTCTGTAAATTGTGTACTTAGTGGTTTTGGTGCAGGATCACAGATCTGGAGCCGCTGGCATCTCTCCCCTGCACAAGTGATAGTTGCTCTTGGATGCTGACAGCAGCACCAGAACTCTGCAGCAGCTCTGGGAAAGGCTCAGATCCGGAGAGGGCTGAATCCAGACACATGGCTAGCTGAAACACTGCATTATAACCATCCTGCCCCCAAACCCTATCCTGGCAGCACTCAGCATAGCATCCACGGGGAAGCTCTAGCTTTCCAGCTTCCAAGGGTTCACCAGGTGATAAATGGCACCATGGATCTGAATTCAAGGTGGGAATTTCCATCTCATCTTCATCATTAGCATCCTAGAAGAACTACTCTCAGCTCTGTCCTTGGGGGAAACATGCATTATGCATAACAAGAATTTCTTCATCCATCTTCCAGAATGCATTATCGTTTTCAATGAGGGCTTTCCAAATCACCAGTCTCATTTGAAAGGAAGGTGAGCTGACCCATGTATACCACACACTGCATCTCCTAATGTTCCTTGCTAGAAAAACTACCAGAGGGGTAACAAGGGGAAGGAAGGCTGTATAAAGACCCTGCAGACTCTGCAGCTGGGTGGCAGGGACTGGACTATGCCTGATCCTGTCCCTCAGGCTGTCTGTCCCATGTCCATTACTGCCGCAAGCAACAAGCATCCACGTGGAGCTGCAGAAACAGAGGAAATGGAGGCTACACCTTCATGGCAGTAACTGGGAAAGAGTCAAGATCCAAGGGATCTCCAATGGTCTCTTGGGATTTCCTGAATCCAGCATGGTGACAAGAAGATTAAATTTAGCGTATTACATAGTTTCCTCGTAATGGGTAGTGGGACAGCTGGATGGTGAATCTTTGCAGGGCATGTTATGTAAGTGTATACAAATATATTAAAGCAAGAAGTGCTACCATATTTTACTTTCCATATTGTAATAGCAAATTTTCTATTTCACTAATGGAATGTGGAAACACAGCATGAAGTCTGAACCCAGACTCATGGGGGCTGTTTTTATAGCTTGTAAAACCAGAGAAAAATACCTCCCAGAGACAAAAAGCAATGCAATCAACCACGTCCAGCAGCTGGCTGCTCCCTCAATAAGCAGGCATCACAAAGACATTTCCAAAAAGGCCACTGCAAGCACAGCTCTGTTCCAATTGTGTTCCAATCCGCCCCCCCCCCCCCCCATCAAACGCCAAAAATATTTATGCCTGCTGTATTACATTATAAATTTATATTTCTGAAAAGTAATGAGTTATGACATTACACCAGGCATGATAATTCAACCTCAGGGCCCATCCCTGTTGAAGCTGCTCTAGAGTTGTTTTACCAACAGCAGTCTTACTTTTGGGGGTTAGAGTAACCTCCAAATGGCATTGGAGATGTTAAAAATAAAAACGCATCCAAGCTTATAGACTGACTTTCCACCAAGGGAGATGCCTAATTATATACCCACTTTGCTTTCCCCTGCCATTTATTGAAAGCAACTATTTTAAATATATACAGGGTGTAAGTGAGGTTCAATTTTCCTCTCTATTAGCTGAGCAATACGGGCATGCACGATGTGGATGTGTTCTGAAGTTGCATTCTGACATTTGCAAGTTCCATTAAATGTATTTCCTTTATTGATTTGTTTGGGTTTTTTGTAATTGCAGCATATGAACATTTTCAATTTTTCATTTCCGCTCTCAGCATTTAATTTGAAGTGATCCTGAGTTTAGTGCCAAGACATGTATCAGATCTTCAAGCTTGAGAGAAAAATAATTTTATTTTAGAACTCATCAATAAGCAATAGGCAGAAGCCTTGTACATTTAATAGCATCTATCACACATTTTCCCTTAAGAACTTGCTGACCTTCTTGGCAGAGGCCGTTCAACAGCACACTACTCCTCTCTGCCTTTATCAAAGAGACGGGATTGCTACCTAGTCATTCCTGCAGTCAGAAATTAGGTCAGCTATCAACAGCAACAGATTACAGAACGGAAATGATAGGTTCTCTCTGTTTGATGAAAGGAAAGTATAACGGTGGCCTCTCAGTGCCTTACAGTCAGGGCATCCTCGTCTGAGCTCTGCTCCTGCATTACCTGACTCTCCTTTTTAGGAACACAACGATTTAAGGAAGAGGCTAGTCAGCAGCCTGTAAATCCACCCAATGGTGGTTACATTCTGGCTTTGCTAACAGGAGACTAGGTACCAGCTGATCAGATAATTGCCAGTGAATATTCAGAGGAGGGTTTGTTTTATGCTTTACAGCCGCAAAAGTAGGATCAGCTCTGGAACAGAAATGACTCCAGTGAGTTCCATAAGCACATTCAACAGAGAACTCATTTCTCTCGTCACAAGAGGTAAGGAGGAAATTTTGAACAACAGCCTCTTCAATAACAGGGTTTTGATTGCACAGCAGAAAAATTACAAATTAAGAGTTTTGGAAAGCAGGTGATAAGTTAAGAAAACTAAGTATTTGCAGTAGTCAGCTTTGAACCATTTCAGCTAGTTAGTGGTGCTACAGACACACAGGTCTCAGAAAATACATTTATTAACAAAAGTATCATCATTTCCTTACTGGAATTTGCTTTTGCATATTTATAAGCCATAAGAATGGTGAAAGGAGGAAATCTACACCATTAATTCCTTCTGCAAAGTGATACTTCATGTACAATAGGGGTTTTGGGGCACTGAAAATGTGGTGAACAACAATCAAACTACTTTCCATTAAAAAAATAAGACCAAAACTTTCAGGGAAATAATTATAGCTGAGCCAGATTTCCTCCAGACTTTGAAATTAGTAGTTTCACTTGCCCCAAAAAATAAATTCACTAGCTTTCCTGTATTTTAAGATTCTCAGCAGTGCTGCTAAGTGGAACTTGCAAAGATAAAACTGTCAGGTGGAAATTTTGGAGTGGAGATACACAAAACTTGAAGCATATATCTCTAGAACAGTAAGAACATACATTTTATTTTGTGAGATCATACAGATTCATTGCTGTCAAGTTTGTGCCATCCCATAATTTCAAAGGATTTTTTAAAGCTTATTCTGCTTAAAGCTGAAAGTAAAAGCATATAGTTACATTAAATGTAAATAAGATATCACTTGTAGTTTTCTATCCTGTGCCTTTTCTTCAGCAAATAAACTGTGTATTCACAGGAAATAACAATTACAATGCCTTTTGCTTTTTTAATGTTAGACACGATTTTCACTATGTGAAAATAGGTATTTTCAAATGTCATTGGCAATAAAATTTTCATTAAAGCAGGAGAACGTTTTGGAAAAATCTTCATTAAAAAACCTCATGAATTTTCCTACCAGCTATAGCCTGGGAGATTTTTTTCCCTAATTCTAACTGTTAAATAAGACGGAAAAAAGTGAAGAATTTTTTGTAAAAAAAGCAGGGTTTGCATTTTAGCCCTTAGCTAAAAAGATAATGGCCTCCCTCACCTCCTCCTGCACACCTCCCCTTGCTGCCAGCCACCGCCGCCCCAGGTCGGCACTCCCCCACCTGCACCATCCCTCCTCCATCCGTGCCTATCCAAAGCATCCCCCTCAGCTGAAGTGCTTTAAAGAGAAGGTCCTCATCACAGGAAAAAAGCCCTTTTCCCTCTGCATTTCTCTACGAAACATCGGATAGGGCGTGCATATTAGAAGAGCTGGAGCAAAGCTACCTGCAAAACAGCTGCAGGTAGAGACCAAGCTCTCCCTTTTGGGGTAAGGATAACAGCAATGAAACCAACACACCTTCCTGGTCTGGCGGTTCATTTATTGTTTACTATGGAAAAAAGACAAGTTTTGTTATTAAAATATTCAATCATATTTATAAATAATAAAGCAAAAACCAAACATTACTCTTCTCTCTAGTCAGTTGAAAGACTTATATATTAAGTGCAGATATCCCCTGCAAAACTTCCACATTTCAACTAATTATGTTGTTAATCAAGAGCATGACTGCATCTTGATTGCATTCAGTTATCTCATCTCCTTCTCAAAACAATACATAAAAAGATTCAGAACAAAAGATTCACATCTCTCGCAGCTGCTCTTTATGCACATCTAATTAATCTTGGGACTATTAAAATTCAATACAATCAGAAATCGGTCAATACCGTAATTAGATAAATGGGCTCACGCAGTAGTGAAACAATCAAATCAAACAAGCTTCATCAACCATTCCTCATAAGTGACAGCACAAATGCATTTCAATGCCTGTTTTAAAATTCCCCAGTGATGGTAAGATAGCCCTGCCTAGTCTTTCACAGAACAGTGGGGTCTCCTGCTGCATGTGATGTATTATCTACACCCTCTGAAACCCAGAGGATTTCTCTCTAATACCTTTCTGCAGCAAATGCTTTTGAAATTCTAAAGCAACTAGAAACTACTGTTCCCACTCCAAGATCACTCAGCATCTGCAGATCAAAGGAGCTAAACAAACGTTTCCTGTCTGCAAACCTAACAAGAATATCTGTCCAGTAGCAAAGCAATTCACGACATAATCGCCGCGCCTTCCTTATCTCTCAGCAGCTTTAGATTTTTATATTCGGGAGTGACATTGACGATATTTGAAACCAGACATTATTCCTGCCTTGGTAATCAAGTTAGCTTTAGAGCCCGTCACGAGAGATTACCGAAATCCTCCTGAAACGCAGTCATGAGAGAGTAACTAGGTGGGTTATTTTTGTTAGTTACTTAAGCGTATTTGTGGGCAGCTTCTCAGAGCATAAATATCTGCTCCTCAGCAGGAGAACTGTCTCGTACATATCTTCCAATAGTTTGATTGCAGTTTCTCGAGCAGCCGGGCTCTGAGTTCCTGCAGAACGATGGCTGATTAACGGTGCTCTTATTCTTCCCGCGATACGCCTTAGTGACACGGAGAAAGACTCAGTGATTAATGCCAAGTGAGCTCATGTGCTGAAATGATGTGAAGTCCTCACAGGACATCGGCTGTATTAATTTATTAGCACTGGAGGAAAATGAGTGGTTCTGTACTACTTCCTGTGCTCTGCCTCATCCACTTACCACCTTTACCTGCTGCTATCACAGGCAGTTCTCTGGTACTGCTTTACCAGCAAACCCTCTCAACAGAGATGCAGTTTGTACAGACAGCAACTGATAAATTCCAGCCTCTAAAATGCACCTCTAAAACTCCCCAGAATGAAACAAGCCTCTTACTTGGAAAATATCTTTTGGGTGACCATATTTAGACTAGAATTCTTGCCATCGTCACATAAATTAATTGGTTTCATACGCCTAATCCACAAAGCCCTGGCAGCAAACTTGTTACATGCAGGTTGTAGATTATGGGCGGTGATCAGCGTGCTCCCCAGAGCGACAGTCCAGCTACCCGCCTGATGCCGCTCCCATTCACACCATTAATATGTGTGCCAGTCCCTCCAGCAGATGAGATTTAGATCCCACGTTTGTGTTGGAAGCTGCTTTTATGAGCCCATTGATCAAAAACTTGTAAGAATTTGTCAGCACGACTGACAAACACAATAATGCTCAAGATGAGTCTCCTTTCCAATCTCCCGTGAACCACATCAAGTATTAGAGAATTCGCAGTGGAAATCTAAAGAGTATGCTTTAATTCAAATGAAACCAAGCATAAATTTTTAACTTAGAGCCCACTATGACCCAGTGCAGTGCTCCAGGAAAGGGACTGGAGCTGTTTAAGGGTACACCACACAAAAACCTTTTCTTGCTGTGAGTTTTTTTTCTCTGTCTGAGCACAGTAGTAATGGGAGATGGTCCAGGTGGCTGCTCCACAGAGCTTCACCACCCCCCCACCCCCCCATTCCTTGCTGCTTGGAGTTGTACTGGGATTGAGATCCCTGTTTTATTCCTCCTTCTGCCACAATGACCTTATGTGACCTTGCACGGTCTCTGCTTACTTTATAAGTTATAATCCAGGGAAATTCACCCTCCTCTTCACACAAGACATACACTCAATCCCAGCCTAAAGCAAACCAACGGCAGCCTTGACTAGGGAGACCAAGTACAGCAAAACACCTCCAGGCACCAGGGCGTGTAGCCCAGCGCATGCTGCATTTCTCTTGCTCTGCCTGCCCTGAGGAACCTCTGCACCCTCCACTTCTCCCTTGGATGTCAGTTCAGCTTCAAAATGGCAATTTCTGCCTCTACGGAACTGCTTTCAATACTCAGGTAGTTGGAGCTCTTTGCCTTGCTCCTCTACTCTTCCGAGGAGGAGAGGATGCAGCATAATCTGCTTTTCTGCAGCGTGCTTCTAGCTTGCAGATCTTCTAGAAGTATTCACAAATTTCAGAGTTTGGCAAGTTTTGGCACAGTTATCTGCCTGTCAGTTTGTATTGGTCACATGTTAATCATTTGCTATTTGTTACTGATCTCTGTCTACAAGACCTGTGTTTACAAATTTTTCTATCTTAACTCCAAATTACTATTTAGAGCAATTAAAAATTACAATCAAGTATCACTTAGAATCACAGCTTGGGTTGGAAGGGACCTTCAAACATCATCTAGTCCAACCCCCCTGCAATAAGCAGGGACATCTTCATCCAGATCAGGTTGCCCAGAGCCCCGTCTAACCTGACCTGGAATGTTTCCAGGGATGGGCCAGTGTTTCACCACCCTCATTGTAAAAAATTTCTTCCTTATCTCTGGTCTAAATCTACCCTTCTTCAGTTTAAAACCATCACCCCTTGTCCTATCACAACAGGCCCTGATAAAAGGTTTGTCCCCATTTTTTTATAGCCCTCCCCTTAAGTACTGAGAAGCTGCAGTGAGGTCTCCCTGCAGCCTTCCCTTCTGCAGGCTGAACAACCCCAACTCTCTTGGCCTGTCCTCAGGGCAGAGGTGTTCTGCCCCTCTTTCGTGGCCTTTCTCTAGACCCACTTGGTGAGGTCCACGTCTTTCTTACGCTGAGAACTCCAGAGCTGGACACAGTAGTCCAAGTGGGGTCTCACCAGAGCAGAATAGAGAAGCAGAATTGTCTTCCTCAACCTGCTGGCCACGCTGTTTTTGATGCAGACCAGGATATATTTGGCTTTCCGAGCTGCGAGTGCACACTGTCGACTCATGTCCAGCTTTTCATCCACCAACATCCCCAAGTCCTTCTCCACAGGGCTGCTCTCAATCACATCATCCCCAGCCTGTATTGATACCAGAGTTGCTCCAACTGTCCCAGTTTGAGCCAAGACTTCCTTGTTTTGGAAACGTGCCCAATAGAGTATCGGGATTATTTCATACAAGTTCCATAAACCCGGCATCCCATTGGCTAAAAGTGCAGGTCAAAAGATTTCTTCCGGCAGATACTCCTTAAAACCTGCAGCCAGGAGGAGTCTCCTCCTCTCTGGACACCGGACAGCTTCGGAGAAAGAGCCGCAGCGAGAGGGCTGGCTGCCGTCCAGGCCGAAAGCCTGCTGCCTGCCCCCCCACCCAGGGCCTAACTCAGAACTGGTTCTGTCTATCGGCCCAGCTCTGCTGTGAATTGTTGGGTGACTCAGTCAGCATCTCTCTCTCGTATCGGGTAAGAGAAGAGATATTTTTCACTCGGCGAGAATCTACCGCTGGATTCGGACGCGGGGGAAGCTCACCCCCCTTCGCGTTCCGGCCGCGAGGGCTTCTCCTTATCTGAAGAAGCCGCTGCTTCGGTCAGGAGTGTCCTTGAAGTTTCTTTTACAGACACTGAAAAAGGTCTCCCTGCGAACTCGTTAAAATACTTCTCTAAGCTGTTAAAAACTTTTAATCACTTGGCCCGCCGCCATTTTGGACAGACGCCATCTCCTGAGCTACCATCCTGGCGTGACGTCATCTCCTGGCCTGTGGCCAATCGGCCATAATTGTAGTTCTTTTCCCTTTTCCTCCCTTTGCAGTGTTTTAACTCTTACTGTATTGTTTCCTGTTTTGCATTTAATATATAGTTGTGTGATATGATAGTACTTTAGAATTTTTATTAAAAGTTTGTTTCAGTTTCCCATCCATATATTCTGAGATTTGAGTTTTGTTTTCCCTTTTCCCTATACCAATAAGGGATTTAAGGAGCGTTAGGGACCTTGAGTTTTGCTCGGAGGCTCAACCCCTAACACCGACCCAGGTGCAGGACCTTGCACTTGGCCTTATTAAACCTCATAAGATTCACACAGGCCCGCTTCTCCAGCTTGTCCAGGTCCCTCTGCACAGAATCCCATCCCTCAGACTTGTCAACTGCACCACTCAGCTTGGTGTCATCTGCAAACTTGCTGAGGGTGCACTCAATCCCACTGTCTATGGCACCAATGAAGATATTAAACAACACTGGTCCCAGTACGGACCTTTGAGGAACACCCCTTGTCACTGATCTCCATCTCGACATCAAGCCATTGACCACTACACTCTGGATGTGACTACCCAACAAATTCACTATCAACCAAACCATCTACCTATCAAATCCATATCTCTCCAATTTAGAGAGAAGAATGTTGTGGAGGACTGTACCAAAGGCCTTACAGAAAGGCAGATAGATGACATCCATATCTCTTCCCTTGTCCAGTGACGCAATCACTCCATCATAGAAGGCCACTAGGTTGGTCAGGCAGGACTTGCCCTTGGTGAAGCTATGCTGGCTGTCTTAAATCACCTCCCTGTCCTTCATGTGCCTTAGAATAGCTTCTAGGAGGATCTGTTCCATGGCCTTCCCAGGCACAGAGGTGAGGCTGACAGGTTGGTAGTTCCCAGGGTCCTCCTTTCTACCCTTTTTAAACATGGGTGCAGTGTTCCTCTTTACCCAGTCACCAGGGGCTTCACCTGAACTGCCTTGACTTTTTCAGATATCATGGAGAGTTGCTTGGCAGCTACATCAGCCAATTCCCTCAGAACTCTGGGATGCGTCTCATTGGGTCACATAGACTCTACTCGTCTCAGCTTTGGGAAAGGTAGAACACTTTCCCTACCCTCATGTCATCAGTGTATGAGGTTGTTTCCAGAAAAGCCAAAAATAGCTGGAGTGCTTTTCCACCTGCTTCTGACAACTTTGGATGCTCTTGGCTCTGCTTCAGCAGGAATTCAGTGCCAGGATATAACAGACTAATTACGTGCTTTCCCTCTTTCCTTAAGGTGTATTCCCTATTGCTCTGCATTCAGCAAGGGCTTCACTTTCTCACCTCATGCAGAAAGTGAAGGAGGGATGGAGGCACAGGGTCAGCATTACCCCCTCTGCAGCAGGGCCATTCTCTAACAGAAAGGTGGAGATTTTGTCCTGCAGGATTTCTGCCAAAGTCACTGATTTACAAAGTTCAGCACAGAAGTAGTGTGGGATCTTTGCTGTACCTCTATCCCTTCAATCCCACCAGATCTTTACATGTGTCTGACTTCTCATTGCCAGGGTTATTGCCATGAAACCACCTACTAACTCACCCCCTGGAGGTTTCCAGTCCCCAAATGCCAGAGAAACCTCGGGCTTAACTCTAATCCAGCACTGTAGCAATTGGAGAAACCTCTGTGCCTCCAGACTGAGCCCCCAATCACTCTAGCAAGCAAATAAATCACACAAAATAACCCATTAGTGGCTCACATTTTGTGTTTCCCAGCACCTTCCCTTTAATTACAAAACTTTATTAACATTTAAAAGAAAAGGCGACCAGATACGTCACCTTGGTTGCCAGGGAACCTTCAAACACAAAGGCTCATTTCAACAAGCAGCAGCTTAGCTGCTACCCTGGGTACAGAGCTGCTGTGTTGTGGGAAGCCTGGTATTTCACTGTCTCAATATCATAAAATAATAATAATTCATGGGAGGTTGGCATCACAAACAGTTGGTGCTTCCATCACTTTAATGGTGCCTGTAAGTATTTCACTTCTCCATGGAGTTACACAGCGTTCAGAGTGGCTTTGCTAAGAGATTGCAGCATTTGTCCTCTCCCTGGCAGTCCCGGCGCCCACAAGAGCTGCTGCAAACCCAAATGCACCAACACAGATTGGCAGAAAGGAAGAAAGAGCCAAGCTATCCCACATGCACCCTCTTCCTCCTCCACACAGTCCTCTTTTAGCCTTCTCCTGACTGAGCAAGCAACAGGGTTTGGAGATAGCAGCCGTCCCCAGCACCTAACACTTCCCACGAGCAGGGAAGCAAGTCTGCAGCACCTTCTGCACTGGAGAAAATCTGTGAGGGAGACGCTTTTTTGCTAGCTCTGCACAAGCAAGGCCACCGTGGAGCCTCCTAAAAAAGAGTGGGACTGTTTCTGGAAGAACCAGTGGTCCCCGTCCTTGGAAGCACCAAAACAGATCTCAGCGTCTGAATTTTCTTATTCTCATGTTGTTACTCTCTGAAAATAGGATTTTCTAGTGCCTTAAGCTCCCACCAACAGTCTAAGGAGTCGACTCTGTTCATATATGTGCATATAAATGGTTCTGTAGAAACACGTGGAAAGTCAAAATGACACAGTTGTAGTGAAATCATAACACACTGGTTTAAGGCAACTGTAGCCCCTTGCTGAGGCATCAGGGTCTGGCTTCCATACAAGATACATGTTCAGTATCCCTGGACGTGATTTTAAACCCCCTGCTCTCTGTTCCCTCATAGGAGAGGTGGCACAGCCCTGCTTCCCAGTACATCCTTAGCTGTGAGATGAGCCCCTGCTCTGCAAACAACAAGTATCACAGCTTTAAGAACAAGGTAAATAAAAGGTCAAACTCACCCGGGCAGGGAGCTGCAGAGAGCCAGCCCTATTCCCGGCAGACCTGGCATCTGCCTCTGTGTTTGCACTCCTACTCAGACCCTGAGGGAGATGTGCACTTTCTGACAGCACAGTCTAAGATGGTATGTCAAGAAAATCCATGTCCTAATTTTCCGGTGTCCCCAGCGCAGTAAACAAGACCCAAAAGGGAGAGACATCTTTTTTTTTTTACTCTTCCTTTCTCTCCAGCTAGGCACTCTCACTAACTTCATCTAACAGTTGCATCTTGTTTGTTTAATAATGATAAGAAATATTTGTGGGTGATAGCAACATACAATGCTTTGATGTATATTTGATAACAAAAGTTAACATACGCTCAGAGGGAGAAGGCTGCAATCAGAGGAAGGAGGGTTCTGGGGAGCAAATACAGGCCATGGTGTCTTCTCCCCATTTCCAGCTCCATGCGCGTTGTGGCCCAAGTGCCAGAGAAACCCCTGATAAATCAGTGTCAGGGCAGCAGGAAGTGCAGTAATGCTCATAAAGCCTGTTCCATTTCCGAGGTGTCCCTGACATTGCGTTCATCCTTGATGGATGATGCACTGACAAAGCTGTTTCCTCATTGCAATGACCTAAAGAGGAGATCTTGGTTCACTGGAAAGTTTACAATTAAGCTGCTTGGGCGAGGAGACTGCAGCTGCTCGGAGTTTTAGAGGAGAATAGCTCAAAGAGGAGAAGCAAAAAATGCTGTTTGTCACTGCAGTTTCCAGGAGCTTGCCTGACGTCTCCATTTGGAAAGAGGGTTGTTAAGTCTGAATGGATGGGCAGGCCAAGAAAGCAAGCTCTGCGCAAAAGCTCACAGCCTTGTAGGAGCCTCTCTGCAGGCTGCAGTGGACAAGTTCACAGAGCACAAGTGCCCTGTCACCGTGACAGTTTGTCAGTGAACAGCTCACCCAGCACATCCTCCTTCCTACTGCCTTTTGGGACAAGGATGATTTGTCATTCCTGGTGTTTTGTAAAGCATGTTAAACACATCTGGAGGAACTGCTCCACACACAAACACCTGCTTAACTCAGATAGCTCCTCTTTCCTTATGGCCCCCACTCTGGGTAGTTAAAATGGAAATTACTTTCTGTTTCATCTCCTTGTGTCCAGGCTGAAGAGCTCCCTTGACCCTCCACATGCATCCCACACTCCAGCCCCTGCCAGCTCAGAATATGTGTTTCAAGACAAAAACCAAAAAACAAACAAAAAAACAACCCACAAACAAACCATGTAGGAAATTCTGAATAAAATTGCCTGCGAATTATCTCCAACTTACATCAGAGTTTCAGCTTCTTAAATATATTCCATACTCTTGGCCTTTGACTTAGTTTATATGCTTGGTTATATGTTGGGGGAAAAAAAAAAAAGACAACCTTTAAGGATGAACAAGCCAAGGCAAAATTTTAACACAGTTAGTCTGGCTCAGACTCCCAGCACTTACAGAAATTGCAAATTTCCCATGCTAATCCTGCTCATTCATATTAATGCATGGAAGATCAGTGCAAGGCTGATCAAAATGCATACTCAGTATTGTCGGCTTATTTATTTAAAATAAGGTTTATCATTAGAATGCAACATTAAGAGAACATTAATACTGTGAAGGCAGCAAGGCTTGCTCAATTGCTTTGAGGATACTTAACCAGACATAGGACATTATCCGGAATACCTGAGAAGTTAATCAAGTACATTGTTGGAATTATAGACCAGGGAATTAGAAGTCATACTGGACACAAGGTACAAGTGATAATCTTTGAGTGATTTGGTAAAGTAAAACTAATCCAGGAAGGGACAAAGTTATGTCCAAAATGCCCAGTGAGAGAACACAAATGTCACAAGATAGCTTAGGATGAAACCTGAAGTGTTGTAGTGTCACTTTGACTGAAGAAGGGGAACAAAGCCAGTTAGCTCATGATACTGTTCAAAGTCTATCATGAAAGATAACTTACAAAAATTCATTATAAGAGACAATTTCTGCACAGATAAAATGCATTTTTGGAAAAGCGATGCCAATATTTTAGCCCAGGGAAGATGCAGGAGATAAGGGCAAATGGAATCTTTCCTTACACAATAGCCCGTGTGAACAAAAGCAGCCTGCCAGCCTGCACATTTGAAATAGATATTGCTCTTATTCTTGTGGATTACATGGTGCTTGAAACCTAAAGTTAAGAAGCTAAGAGAGATGAGAATACTTCGATGGGTAGTACCATTTCTCCCCTCCAGAAAGGATTTTAAAGCTTGCAAAGTTGATTACATTCTTTACATTTTGCTGCTAGTATACAGTTATTTCTACTCCCAGTGCTAGTGGAGAGAGCTCCCTCTCATATATAAAGCCAAATCCAGCTGTTTATTTGAAGAGCTGGAAATGAGAACTGCAAAACGCTGACTGCCAGACAGGGCACCTAAGACAGATGCAGTTCAGATAGTATTAGTGGGAATCACACGGTCCATCTTCAGGCTTTGTATCTCTTTTTATGCTTGACATCTCAGCTGATTTTGCTGTAATTTTCAGAATCATCCTAGAAAATATACACTACTTAAATAAGGATGTTCCCGTATTTCTCATTGATGAATCTGATCTTTCGAAGCTCTGAGGATCTCAGCTAGCACCTGAATGAAGCTTCTCACTCATTACTTCAGCTCTTTGCTGCAATGTTCTTGTGTAATGAAGCACAGCACATAATCTGGCTGATCATTTAGCTCCAAAGGACAGAAAGGTAGAATTAAATAATAGCAGAAATTCACTTCTGTCAAAAGACATTTTTAAGAAGCCATTCTAAAGAAGACATTTTTTTCAGAGTTCAGTTTACCATCCCTCACATTCTCCAAATCCAGACAGTCACAAGAAAAGCTACTGAATTCAATGGGCCAAGGATTTTGTTTTTCTTCTTTTTTTTTTTTATCCTTCCTGCAGGGTAGGTGGTACTTTATGCTCCACCTGGAGGTAGTCTGCATAGGCAGTCACAGCAAGGCTTCCTCCTCCTTGCTCCAGTGCCAAGGAACATGGCCCCTGCCTAAATCAAGCTCACGCTTCATTGAAGTCTAGTTGCCGCAGCCCTGCAGAGCAAGGCATCGGCCAAGAGCAGGAAAGGTGCAATGAGGGTAGAAACCAAGAGTTCCCTGGAGTACCTAGAGGAACCCAAAGCCAGCAGATGTCAGGTAGTTAGCAGAAAGACCCTCACTGGTTTCACTGGGCTTGAAATAGGGCTTCAATTATTTTAGTTAGTGGGAGGCACCCTCTGCGGAGCAAGGTGGAAGGAAAGGAAGGAAGAGGCCTGGCTTTCCTTGGGCACTCGCTGCTTCTAGGACAATGCAATTACCAACAGGAGAGCAATGTGGTAAAGCTGTGCACAGGAACCACGGTGTCTTCGAAGGCTGCTTTTTGAGGCAGTCTTTGTAATGTCTCACATTGCTCAAGTGTGATGCTGCCCCAAGCAGGAACAGCAGAGGGATTCACCACCACATCCTACCTCAACCTTGGACCTTGATATGTATGCAAACTGTTGCAAAAAACAAAACAAAAAAACCAACAAAAATATATTTTGAAAAGCAATGACCTAAAACAGAGAAACAGCTTTGTCCTCAGCTGCCCGTTATGAAAGTTGAACAGCTCCTTTCAAAACAGGTAATTTGGGAGTTCCAATTCCACCTCTTGGGCTCCTTCCCAAATTGCTGAGCTGGGCTCAGGTGCTGAAATTCAGACTACACCGCTTTGGGGTTTAGCTGATCTGCCCAGGGAAAGTCAGCGCTCCAGCAAATCTCACGAGAAGTTTCAGCGTATGCACATCTGACTTCTCCTTCCCTTCTGGCAACATGAACTCTGTTTGCTCAGGTGGGAGCAGAACGATGGGCCAGCGCTGCAGGCAGTTTTTCTGCACTGCTACAGCAAAGCCTGTGTCGCAGATCAGCTGCAGGGCCACTGCTTCACAGGGAGGAGGGGGGAGAGCTCAGAGGAACCATCAAGCAGCGCAAACAGACACACAACATCCCCTGTGGTCCCCTCCACCACCACCATGCAATACTCCCTGGGGGAAGGCAGGAGAGGCAATCCCAAGGGAAGGGCTGGTTTAGCAAACATTTATTTGTGTGCAATGTTCCCCTAAAAAGGAGATCCATACCTTTGACTCCCATAGACATGTTCATACTACTTCTTGCCTAGCAAATGTTCTGTCTACCATTTTCACATGACCTTTTAGATTGCTTAGAATTTTAAAACAGGTCGCAAAAATCTCAGTATAGTTTTCCACAGCACAGGAAAGCTGTTGTGTTGGGTTTTTTTAAGACTGCAATTGCTCAAAAGGAAATTCTATGATTTATAAATCCAGGGGGATGAGGGTAAGAAAGAGCTGTGAAAATATATCTGGCTATTATCCTGCTGCTGTCTAGCTCTAAAAACAACAATGCAATTGTCTCTGTGTAACCTAAGCATCCTGCCTGTTATGTCTTCATGCCAAATGACAGGAAAATGTTTGACCAAAACAACCCCTAAAAAAACCTAAAGAACTGTTTCACAGCCTACAGCCATTGCCATCACTCAGAACAAAATGATTACTAACCCTAAAACATTTTCATAAACGCGGACTTCGTGCAGCCATCCTTCTCACAAGCACGGTTGCTGGAGAAGGGGCTGAAATAGCAGCTCATTAGTAGACTCATTACAGCCAACCCGCAGACATTTTTATGACCTAGTTAACATGTGATGGTCAACAGTAGCAAAAGCAGTTGTCTGTATCAGAGAACCTTGGTAATGCCCATCTTTGCACACTGCTGAGCACTTGCTGGACCTGTCAGCAGGACTCTCACCTTGTGACCAGGCTATTTGAGTACCTGGTTTTAAACAGACAGAAGCCCTGTGGCTGCAGCAAGAGGAAAGACAAGGTCAGGACTTGCTCCTTTCCATCTCCTGATTCACTAGGAAAGAAAACTCCCGCTTTGGTAAGCTAATGGTACGAGAAGATCTTTGGAAAATGTGGTCCGGAGTTGAGCAGCACCCAGACACACAGCCCAGCTCTGCCTCTCATCTGGTGCACTCAGTTGTTGGTACCGTGGCTTCATGTCATCTGTGAATTACCAGTCAACAAGTGTCAAAGTCGCTTAGCCCTCCTGCTCTGCAGCACAGCAGGCATGAAGCTACCGGAGCGTGAGTGTGAGCAGCAACTCCTGCCAAACAGGAGGCTCAGCAAGCAATATCCATACCCTGGTGAGCTTGGGAGCAAGGGGCTGTCAGTTTGGGGAGTTGAGGATCCCAACACAGCGTCACAGAGGGCGCTCACTGCCAGAGCTCAGGAACGTTTGTCTGCAGCCACCGCTGAGCTCAGGTCACCAATGCACAAATAAACACCAATGAAGAAGCAACAGAGGCAGCAGGAACATCACAGGCTCCCATGTGACATGTCAGCCAGGGAGGCAGAAAGCTGTCAGTCCTGTCCTGACTGCCTGACAAACCCATGCAGATACACAACCTGCTCCATCCTTAAGTTCATCAAATACACAGAGCGTTCACAGGCTTCTTTCTAACTTCTCTGCAGAAAACCTTTCACATTTCTCTTTTGGTATCCTCTTCCCCACACCAGTGTAATAAACACATAGCAGGGAGAAGGGCAAAAATTGCATCCAGGCTATGAACTGTTCTTTGGTGCCAGATAAAGTAGTGCTTCTGTCCAGTGTCTGCCACACGCAGTGGAAGAAGCTGTGGCTCCCAAGAGGAGCTGATGGGCAGAAGGCATGGGACCTGGGGCAGCCATGCTGGGCCATCAGCTCTAGAGAGCTGTAAGGAGGACTCATCATTCTCGATTCATGCAAACAAACTCCTTTTCTGATCTTATTTCTAATATTTACATGGTTCTGTCCTGCCTCTCCTCCTCTCACACATACAGAGCCTCAAATGAAATGCAGCTTTGTTGGTTTGCTGTTAAATAACAGCCCCCCTCCCCGGTCCAGACATGGCCCAAGCACTGCAAGTCTGACAAGCTGCACCATTCACAGCACAGAGCACCCCCCGCAAATACTCTGCTCCCAGAAGAGACATGGCACCACTCTTGGACTTTTCCCCAAAGCAGGCTGATGCCTCCAGAGCTCCTTTTCATTAGAGGAGGCAGCTCACAAATTTCCAAGAAAGTCTTACAACCTCTGCAAAAGTTACATTTGGTGCCCAGAAGTTCTAAAGAAAACCACCCCTGGGAGGCAGCCAGGTGCACAGGCAGCTGCAGGGTCCCAGAGGCACAGTTCTCCTGCGCTACGATACCATGGGAACATCTTGCGTGTCCAGGGCTTGTCTGAGCAAGAGCAAGAATAGGTCCCATGCAGGGAGTTAGAAAGGGCCAATGCAACCATTATAAAGCATTGCAAAACGTGGCACTGCTGCTTGGTAGGGCACTAGGAAACCTGGGACAGGCAACCCAAATACTGGCATCAGTGAGGGCAGCAAACACAGTCAGCTAAAGCCTCTCAAGCATTGCTGCTGACTGACCAAGATCATTGCACCAGTGACCACCCAGCCCAGAGAGCACAGAGAGCAGACTGGGTTTGTTTTTATAAGGCCTGGAGTGTTGCCCAGCTGAAACCCACATCAGCACTCCAGGGAAGATACAACCCACCCAAAGACAAGAGACTAGTGCTTTGCATCTTGACCTTGGCCAAGTCTGTCAGGGCATCCCCAGCTGCAGCCATGAATCAGCTCTGCTGTTCATCCTGCTTTCTGGGAAGAGAAAATCTGTAATGGTTGTGATCAAGAATCATCTTTTAAAGGCTTTGCAAATTAGTTGGCAGATTTAGGTATTAGCAATTGGCAGCAATACTCAGTCCTGGCTGAAGTTTCAAGGTTGCAATGACCTAGATTTTCCAGCTCCCATGTCTTACGTCATGTGTCAAGACGCCTGGGATTAAACTGGATGCAAATGTGGGGAAAAACAGGAATTTCCCCCCTCCATCCCATGACTAGCAGGCTTTGGGAGTCTCCTTGCTGTAGGGGAAGCAGAATTCATTGGTCCAGAGGTTGTCCTGCTCTGTCCTGCACCCTCAGTGGCCCAGGACCTTCAGCGCTAGCAGAAGAAAAGCTTTGCAAAAGTTACTTCAGCAAATCGGGCTCTTTCCTATGAAAAAAAAAAAAAAAAGATTTTGACATACAGGCATTTTCTAACAGAATTCTACTGAAAATTGTCTGACCAGCTCTCATTCATCTATGGATACTCTTTAAATTTTTTCCTTCGATCCCTTCAGGCAAGGCAGGGAGGGGAGTGAGGTGGAATGGGTTGCACCTGGCTTCTTCTACCACTTGGGGTAGTGGAAGGGCTTTTCGGACTGGATTTTTTTCATTTAATATTTTTTGTTTGTTTGTATTGCATGGCTTAATCAATACAAACAGCCTTTACTGGACAGAAATGCTAAGACTCTCTTGTCTCTTCTAACCAGGGGGCATTTATTTCTGTAGTAACACAAATGAAGATTTTAAGACTGTAATTAGGAGAAATGATATTGCACCCAATAAACTTCTGGTGGTGATCCAGAATTAAAAGAAGGCGTCATGATCCAAAACAAAATCCCCCCAAAAAAAACTATAATTAAGTACAGAACAACTGACCGAGAGTTGCCTAATTAAGGTTATATGTATATATATATGCATGCATAGAAGCTCCCTGCTTAGAAGAAAGAAGCCTACGGCTGCAGGAACGTTCATTTAAATTAGCACTCTCATAGGAAAATGTTCAAAATGTATCTATTGAATAACATGGCAGCATATCACAGAAAGGGATTAGACTTTGCCTTACCTATAATGAACTCAGGTATAAAAAGAAATTATGATGGACTAGTTAATTACAGCTTTCCGATTAAATAAAAATCCTACTCTGCTTTAATTATAGAGTCAAAAAGGGAAGGTAGAGAATAAAAAGAGACCCAGGGAAGAAGCATACAATTTTGTTAAATATAATCAGTGGCTTTACTAACTGCAAAACATAGAAAAGAGGATATTCCATGCAAATAGGAAGCCCAGTAATCATTTCTTTTCAACGGTCAATACCCAGTTCATTCCACGGGGCCATTACCTGCCTTTCCACACACCACTGTGTGAATGCTACATTTCACCTCCTCCTACACACAGCCAAGCGGTTGTGATTCCCTGTCCTCTCCCCTTGGCAGTGAAAGAGCGTTTGCCCCAAGCTGTGCAGGTGTCCTTTGTGCACCGTATCTACACCTACAGATCTAAGTAAGCAGAAGTTCAGTAGACGTCGGAGAGCGAGCAGATTAACTCTAACGGATCACATTTTTGCCTACCCTGCTATCATCACAGAGGAGACTCAGGAAAAGGCTCACAGCTTTTCTCCAAAACACCAGCTTCTGTGTATCGATATTTATGAGGGCAACATAACAGCATTAGGGAGCACAGCTCAGCCCAGAATGATGTAGTCGTTTTTGTGGGTTTTTTTTTTTTTTATTACTTTCAGAGTAACCAGTCCCATCTCTCCTTGTTTCACATTTCAACTGAGCTAAATCAGTGCAGTTTTCAGCTTGTGCCCACACTGTAATTTTCAGTGCTACTCAAGACCCTGTTATCATGGGATATGGGAGATGCTGCCCTCAACCCGCTAAAAGCTTGTGAAAAACATTAATACAAAACATTGGGTATGCCTTTCCTTCGTTTGGCTTCCACTCTTCAAGCTTCTTTTTAACAAGCCAAAAGCAGAACTGAGCAGCCCTGAATTTCATCTCGTGTTACCTCAACAGCGCAAGGTCTTGCTTGACACCGAGCTGCAGAAACAGAGGATGACCTTCTTGCTGCAACCCTAAAATGACCAGGTCCTCGGCTGCACATCCTCCATGTGTGTGGTGACACCCGGTGCCTGCTCAGGCAGTGTCTGCAGGCTGGCAGGCAGCGAGCAACCTTGCACCCATGTGTTTATTTGCCATCTCAGAGCCTGGGTGCAAGGTGAGCCCATGGCAAAGAAGGGTGAAGGAGGCCCGCTCTGATGAGGAATGGGAATGAACACAGTCTGTGCTATTTCAGGGGACATGGACGCTACCACGAGACAAAGCAATGCTCTTTTTAGCTGATTACAGATGCTCTTAGGGCTCAAAAGCATTTAATCGTGGCATGAGTTCCCCTGGGAACACATCCTCATCCTATTTATATCTGCCAGCAGTGCCTGGAAATGGTTTTCTATAGGTAGGAACATCGAGGTTTCATGTTCTGTCAAATACATCAGCAACATTTTAAACTCTTGCAGACAAGAGTTTTGCTAAACTCTACAAAAGGGAAAATGCTCCTGCTTGTTGAGAGGTGGGGATGTTTTCTGGGAAAGACAGGACTGCTGGTGAGTCACCACTTGATGCTGAAAACACTAATTGCTTACTAATTAACTAAATGCCTTATGGACTTTTAATAATAATTTTTTAAAATCATCTCTTCAGAGCCTTCCCTTAAAGCTTGAGTTTTATCCTTAGATTTAAGCACTCGAAGATCTTTAGCATGGCTGTTAAGGGGTAGGGCTGGGCCAGTCACTAGACTAATGACAGATGCTCTCTAATAACCCCTTTCCTCTCCCAAAGGGGAAGAGAAAGGGAACAAAGGCGAGAGACTTATGGACTGGAAAACTAAAACTGCTTTAATAAAAATAATAATAAAATTTTATATATACATAAAACCAATACCAAACCCAATGCCCTGATGGCAATCACATCACTGTCACCACTGATGATATGGGCAGACACTGGGTAAGTCCCAGACTGGACTCAGAAGCAGATGGGAACCAGATGCAACAGCTGGATTCTGGAACTGGATTCAGGAATGCACGGATTGGCATCGAAGGCAGAATGGACAGAGTTCTCTGACTCTGGCCATTGAAGAAGAGAACTTGACCCTTGTGATCCCTCAGCTTTATACTGAATATGACATCTATGGAATGGAACACCTTCCTGGTCAGTTTGGGGTCACCTGTCCCGTCCATTCCTCCCCGCAGGTGCAGCCTCTGACTTACTGCACCCCACCGTGGTACACAGGATTTAGCAGTGACCCTGGTCTCCACAGGAGCAAGTATAAGCAAGAGCCTTTCTGCATCCCGGTCCCCAGTAGTAACTGTAAACATCAAGCATTATCATTTCTCGAAGCAGACGCTGTTTGCAAAAATATGCCATTAACTTCAGAAAGTGCTGTCACTTAGATGAGACTGAGCTGAAAAGTGAAATCACTGAACAGAATGAGTTCTGTTCTAGCTCAGACCAGGACAATAGCTCATAGCAAGAGCCTCCAGAAAGGGGAACAAAGTACACGGGTGGTTGAGCCTTTAGATGGAGAAGATGGGTGCTCTACAGCATTAGTGTACTGATTTTTGAATATTGCACAGGTTTTCTAAATGGTCTTGGTGTCTGGAGGACCTTAAACCAAGCATGCAAAATAACACAATCTACATATTTTACATAAAAATTCAGGGGAATAGGAAGATGCATTTGGACTATGGAGTTCACATGTTCTGATACTTCCTTTTTCCTTTCTCTGGCCCGGCTCCCCACCAAACTCAAGTCACTTTGTAGTTCAGTATAATGTAAGACAGTGTGACCACTCTGAAATTGGCTGTTTTGTCTAAGATTTGTAGTGCTTGAAAATACAGGTTAAAAAAAAAAAAAATCAGGAACTTTCTTCTTAAATATTCAGATTCAGATCCAAACCTGCAAGAAGTGATACCTCCTCTGACTTCATCGCACTGCACAGCCTCACCGTGGCTGAGGCCTTAAAACCTAAGACCAAACCCTAAGAACAGGTGAAACATCTAGTCAAAAAAACCTAAAAAAAAAAAAAAAAAAAAACAAGAAACACAACAACCTGAAGCTTTCGAGACCAGAGAAAATGAGGAAGAAAAGCAGAATAAAGCATAGATGGGCAGACCGAGTTCTTTGTAACAACAGATGTTTCTTACAGATCTAACACTGCCCGTCCTGGGGGAAAAACACATGATCTTGTTGAATCCCATTGAACATGGAGTGATAATATCAGAAAGTGCATTAGAGAGACTTAGAAAGGTGCATGCCAGCATCAGGAGAGACCTGCTTGTTGCTGTGAGGGGATAAGGGCCCTCATCTCCGTTCCCAAGTTTCAGCGTGCCTCTGGCTGCAGCCGGGGGAAGAGCCAGGCAGGTGAGCACAGCAGCCCCTCGTTTCTGACCTAGATGTTGAGCAACCACTCCAGTTCTGACAGTCAGTTAGGAAATGGTGTATTGGAGCATTCAGGAACATCTAAAAATAGAGGAACTATGACATCTTGGATGGCAGGGCAGAGGCAGGCAGAACAAGAGAGCCTTCTGCAGACAACACATCCTGTGTCCCACCCCCACCTCATCAAAACATGCATTAAAATCAACAGTTTGCAACATCTTTTTGGCAATAAAGCCTCTAGAATAGTCTTTTCAATTGACCTTGGGTCATTGCTGCCATGCAGGATGAGGAGCAGCAGAGGAAAGAGAGGAAGAGATAAGCACCACGTCCCACTTCACCCCAAGCAGAAACATCCTACTTCAGAGGAGTCAACAGCCAATGCTCAGTATGGGTGCAAATCCCCACTCACTAGCATTTGGGCCATCCTGGAGTTGGTCAGTCTCTCTTCTTTCCTCTCAAAAATTTCTCATTTTGTTCCAGTGTGGGACAGAAGTGGCTTTGAAAACCCTGGCTGTGCCCACAAAGCAGAGCCTTGCCACCTGCCAGCCCTTGTAACACCAGCAGAGCGCTCCATGCATGGTTCCATTCCTGCTTCCCTGCACCATGAGGAGACAGATGGATAGAGAAATTATAACCAACTTCTAGGCAGCCTCCCTCAATTGGACTTTGCAATGACAAAGGAGTAGATTGAAAGAAAGACATCATATAGCAAGATTTGGATAAGTTTTGCAGAGTACCCAGTGACCTTTAATACCAAAGGGCCAGGGAACATACCGGCAGGTGATGTATGAAGCGAGCACATTCATTTTGCTTCATGTACTGTCCATGCAACAGTGATTTTAAACTAGTAACTCCCTTGTCATTTAAAAGTCCAGCTATTTTCCCTATTTCAGGGTGAATCATGGGGTAATGAACTTGCCTACCAGCTCTGGGCTGGCTGTCACTCAGCTCTGCCCCAAGCCCCATGGGCTTTATTAACCCTCTCTGAACTCTCACGTCCACATTAGAGGGTCACTATGTAGGGCTGGAATTTTTTGTGCTAGCTCCCAGAAAGCAGACTTCTTGCCATTAGAGATTCTCCAGCTGTGCGTTCAAGAAAGATTAGCCTGTGTTTACTGGGGAGAGGAAAGAAGCCAGCCAAATGGATGTCTCTGTGTGATGCCAAGAGATCTCAGGATGGCATGCACCAACAGAGGCTGCAAATCCAGAGCCAGACAAAACGTCATCTGTATTACTCAGCTTCTTACCATGGAAGCATTTAACATGTAAATTTGCTACAGTTAGAGCAAGGGGTTTGCTGATTGATGCAGTTTCACACAGGGTAAAGACTTAAGAAATGGTAAATTCTGTAAATCCGGGCAGTTCAACGACTCCATGGTTTTAGATATGAATCTGTTTAGCTTTGACCATAGGGAGTCTTAGATTCTGCATAGCTGGAACAAGACTTAAAGTGAGTGGGGATCCCTGCTGACTCTACAACAAATAAGCATCTAGCTGTGGAGCAAACAAGTGCAGATCCCATGGAAGATCACCAGAGGATCCTCAGTACCAGAACTCGGGACACTCTCTGCCAGCACCTTTCCAGTTTCTGTGAAGGAGTTGAACTAGTTTCTCCCAGCTGAATCTGGCTTCCTCTTGAAAGTGCATCGTTATCCTTCCTGGCATATCAGTCTTTTCCTCATAAAATTGTTTAATCAAGATTTCCAATGCAGCTGGCTTGAGTGCATCTGTCCTATTGCATTAATATATGTAAACAGATGGCATTATTGATGCAAGCAAAGGAATAAAAGGTCACTGAAGCAAGTTTAATTAAAGACAAAGTCTGAATTTGAGCAAGAGTTAGCTAAACTGAGACATATCGATTAGCTGAGCTGATTTTCATTATTACAAGACAACCGTAAGTTTACTTTGATATTGAACAGAGACAAGCCTTCAGATCGCACTATCACATCTCTCTGACATTTCCAATCACTTGGGAAATGGGTTAGGCTAAAACCAACAGAGAATAACCACAAGTGAGCAGAGGTCTCCAGTCCCATACACAGGCAGATTTCCCATCCTTTATGAAAGATGAAAGTAGATGCTACTGCTGCGCAGCACCCTTCTGTGGGGTAAAGAATTCATAGCCATCCGTGTAACAACTGGCACCTCAGAGCAGTACAGGAACAGCAGAGTGGCTTAAATCAGGTAATGCATATCAAAAAAATAAAAATAAAAATGAGAGTATCACACATCAGCCTAGAAATTGGAATAAAAGAAGGAAGTGAAGAAGGAAGAAAAAGAGAGGATGCACAGCTACCCCGGAGATGTAGATGGTGTGGGGAAGGTAAACAAAATACAATTTTTTTTTTTTTTTTCTTTTAACCTTAGTCCAAATCAGGGATTGGAAAGTCAGCAGCCCCATTCCTGAACAGAGAACAGGAGGCCCTTCTGGAACTGTGACCTGCTCAAGAGGAAGGTACTTCTCCCATCACTTACACAAGACAACACTGAGTCTAAGCAAAGATTTTTGGGTAAAGTTTTTAAATATATCTTACCCCAGGAGAAGAATTCGCTTCTACTAAATCCCATAGAGCTCATTTTCTCTACCTAACCTTCCTTTTCAAAGCACAGTTTTTTTCCCCAAAACGAAGAGATATTGCTTGCCCCTTAGCTCCATCACACATGACATGACAGGTTTGCTGTTGCTAAGTGACTACTATGGCAGGAGGAGGGGACTGGACTTTGTAAGAATATTTGTAGTCATCTGAGTGGATGCGTCTGGCTGAGAGTTGATTCTGGTACCATAAGGGAGGCAGAGAAATGAGCTCGAACTCCACACCACAAATGAGGTTTAATCAAAAAGAAAGTGCTTCAGATGTTGTTTCAATATCCTGATCAATCTGATAAACAATGAGATGCAGAGCATAAATACAAAGCACCTAGAAAACAGGCGAGACTTTTAATCATGGCAAACTCTAGCGCAAGACCAAAAAAAATCAGGGCAAACGCTGCCTAAGCAAAACAGGAGAGATAGCATCAGATGTGAAGAGCTAATTGAAATTATCCCAGTGAAGCTAAAATAATTAAGTTGAAGCTTAATTCTAATAGGAGCTAATGTTCCTCCAAAGGAGGCTGCCCTGCAGCACCAGTCTCCACCGTTTCACCAAATCCACCCATTTCACCACAGAAGGCCTTCATTGTCATGAGACTGGACGCTGCCTTTCTGAGAGGGGTTTCGGGTCCCTGCTCACGTGTGAAATCTGAGGGCTGTGGGGTTCAAGTGCAGCAAGCCCCTGCGTGGCTCAGAGCTGGAGAAAAGGGGACCCAGAAGCAGAGGCTTGTCCCCCACTCCTGAGCTGGCACCAGAAGACAGCAAAGCGAAAGGCTGTGCTTTTGGGTCTGGGGTGTTTTGCTTCAACTACTGCCTCAAGGAAAGGTCCTTCTCCAGAAAACAACGGTGCTTCGAGATCACCTTGAAACTAAAGGCATGGAGCAAACCCAGCAGCATCCCTCATAGCTGCTGATTCATACTTAGCAAATAACCTTAGAAAGAGCAGGGTCCCCTCATTTCCCCAGGAAAGGGGTTTCTGTTACACCCCTCTCTTTTCACCCATGTTTCTCACCTACCTTTACACTCGCAGTCCTCTCCTACTTGTTCCAGCTCCTGTCTCCCAGCATCAACCATCATTTCTCTCTCTGTTCCTGAGATTCACCTTCATTGGTTCCTTGCAGCCCTTCCCTTAGTACATGAGCTGCTGCTTGTATTTTCCCACCAATCTTCCTGAGACAGAGGGCCAAAGCCACCTGGTGCTCATCTCCATGAGGCTCTTCCACTCCGCCCTGTGGTCAGCTTTGGCCATTGGCTTCCAGAAGTGCCAGAAGTCAATCGCCTGCAGGCTGCAATGATTAGAAGTGATTGCACTTCAATCAGCTGCCAGCCCTGAGGAGTTCAGCAGCTTTGATTTATGTCGATAGGAGAAAGAGATGTTAGAAATACTGTAGCCTTGATCCCAGCCCATCCCAAAGATTAAAGGGAGCAAAGATTACGTTAGGAGGGGAAGAGATTTTCCCCCACCCCCAAAGACTTACCAGAGTGCTCAGCGATGTTGTAAATAATATGTCAAAGGCACCTGAGCTGAACGTGTTCACAACTGTAACAGGAGGAAACCCAAATGATGCTCTGAGCACAAGGGAAAACTCCACCCCGTCAAGGAGCTTTTGCAATGAGAAATCACATTGTAAAGGACATCATTAGACTCACTGCACGAAGATGAGAGGCCGAATCCATATTTAGTTTCATCCCTGAACAACAGCTAGAAAAGTGCTTCTAGATGATTAGTGAAACCAGAGACAAAGTGAGCGTATAATTGGTGTCCTCAGCACAAGAGGGGAGAGCTGCTCTCTGCGCAACTTATTCCTAGTTGTGGATTCTCATCAAATACCAATCTCATCTCCTCTGAAACCACCCAATCACTGCTTCACACTTTTCATGCTGTCATAATGAAAATGCAGGCTGAGTCCTTGTTGACATCCCTTGGCTAAGTCAAGAGAGCTAAAACCCACTCAGAACTACTCTTAAAGTTCATACAGTTGCTGTTCATACAGCAGCATACAGCAGAGCCAGGAACAAAACATCGCAGACTCAAGACATCAAGGAGCCTGTCCCAAATCCTCCACGGTGACGATCAGGATGATCTCAAGTTCATTTTTCTCTAACTGAAAGTTATATATAAAATAATGTACAAGTAATCTACCCTCCCTCTTCAAATCAACAAATTAAAAAATAGTAATTCTTTCCTGCATGTGACTTCAGCTTTTTGAGTTAATCTCTGTAACTACTATTAGTAGCTGTGCTTTCTGCAGGGCTGAGCTTCCCTCGATTTCCGGGTGCCTGCCCTGCACCCGGGCTGCCCTGTCCTAGCAAAAGCTAACTGGTCTATTTCCTAAAGTCCAACCATAAGGACATCGTAATATAAAAAATGACAACACAGGGAACATTTCTGGCACGCATACTTGTTGTGGAGAGACAGATTCTCAGTCTTAATGTTCGGTGTATGGATGCAAGGGAACAGACAAGTGCTGAAGTTAATGATAGCCACACCCTTCAATTCTAGACTTTGGACTTCTTACAAATCAAAAATCTTCCATTAAAGATTTCAAGTCACTTGAACTGGCAACTTTTCATTTTATATATACCTTTTGTCTTATTCTTACTATATTCTGACTTATTCTGGATATGGACTTCCATCTTTCTTCCATCATGGTCCTTCTCTGAAAAGATGATATACCAAATGGCATAGCACCACACAGGACACCTGTCTAATAGACTGTCATTCCTTTCATCTTCTTTCACATCGAAACACAAAACATTTCCAGTCACTCTGGGAAGCCAGCATGGACTCCACAACACTCCAGGATGAATCTATAGTTTTAATGTAGTTTTGTCAAAAAATATTAATGCACCTAATGGTAACATAATGAGGCAGGGCTTAACCCAGCTGTATGACAATTAAAGCAGATGAATAACACTTCACAGTATCTAGCCCTTTTGCAAAGAAGTCACTTGCCTGTCTGCATGCCAGATTTGAAGCTATGTTTTTCTCTGATGTGAAATTCTACTTCTGATCAAAAAAGTCTACATCTATCATGAAGAACTTAAGCCAATTTGATTTGTAACGGTAATCTGCAGTTTCAAGAAAGTTACCACGTGGACACGCTATTAGAAACATCAGAAAATCCTGGGATAGGGTAAAGTACATAAAAGCCTCTTTGGATTGTGGTTTCAAGTGAAGAGTGCTGAGGAGAGGCAACGGCCCTGCATTTCATTCTCTCCCACTTTCAAAGCTGGGGTAAATCCTTCCCACACTGTACTTGTGCAGAGAAAATCTACAATGCTTCGCTTCCCTAAATTTTGTTTCTCCTTTTGCCTTTGCATGTTTTGTCTGCTTCCTGAGTTCTGATATCCATCCCCAAGGCCTTCTATACATCCTTTACCCTACATGAGTCCCCAGGGAGAAGGGTGGGCTGTGGGTTTTGCTGTCTTTAACTCTCCACTGTGCCATGGCTGGATCTCAGGCCCACTGGAGACTGAGGAAGGGTCTGGAAAGTAGTCAGAAACGTTCTGAACTATGGAGAAGGAGGAAGGCAGGACCTGCTGGTGGGACAGTGGTCCTTTTTGCACCACTACTTGCACAAGGTTCCATTGAAATTGCTTTCCACATCTGTGGATGTACCTCTGCAGTAAGACCTGCTTCTGTATGGACCTGCAATTATTTTTGCATGTGGTAGGCATGGAGGGTATGAAAATGTGCTGGTTCTGGCTGGGCTAGCTTGGTAAGTAGAGCACGAGGCTCTCAGTCTCAGGGTCATGAGTTCGAGCCCCACGTTGCATGCAGAAAAGGGCTTTCATGGTTTAACCTCAGCTGGCATCTAAGCACCACACAGCTGCCCACTCACTCCCCCCACAGTGGGATGGGGTAGAGAATTGATGGGGAAGAAAATCAGAAGGATAAAAGTGAGAAAACTCACAGAAAAGGACTTTCATGGTTTAACCTCAGCTGGCAGCTAAGCACCACACAGCTGCTCACTCACTCCCCCCACAGTGGGGTGGGGTAGAGAATTGATGGGGAAGAAAATCAGAAGGATAAAAGTGAGAAAACTCACGGGTTGAGATAAAGACAGTTTACCAGGTAAAGAAAAAGCCACACACTCAAGCAAAACAGAACAAGGAATTCATTCACTATTTCCCCTGGGCAGGCAGGTGTTCAGCCACCTCCAGGAAAACCAGGATCCATCACACTTAACGGTTACTTGGGAAGACAAATGCCATCACTTTGAACATCCCCCTGCCCCTTCCTATTTTTTTTCTCCCAGCTTTACATGCTGAGCATGGTGTCATATGGTATGGAATATTTCTTTGGTCAGTTACGGTCAGCTGTCCTGGCTGTGTCCTTTCCCAACATCTTGGGCACCCCTAGCCTACTTGCTGGGGTGGGGTGGTGGGTGTAAGAAGCAAAAAATGCCTTGATGCTGTGTAAACACTTCTCAGCCATAACTAAAACATTAATATATACACTGTTTTCAGCACAAATCCAAAACATAACGCCATACTAGCTACTGTGAAGAAAATTAACTCCATCCCAGCCAAAACCAGCACAGAGCATTGCCCAGAGTGAAGGGCCACGAGCTATTTAAATTGAAGGATGTATTTTTTCTCCTGTCAATGAAGTGCCATACCACTTTAAGAATATTTCACCATTTAGCTTTGTGGTTCTTGAAAGAAACACTGGAGAGCCTATATTCCTTCCAAATTGAAAAATACCTGGAAGAAGGAAGACAAGCTCCTTTCTATAGGAAAATAAAGTGATTCATATAAATGAGTTAGAGAAATCAGACAGCAATGTTGCCAAGTCCAAGACGGCACAGACATCGGCACAAGTTGGATAAAGGAGGCCTTTCAGAGCTGCTCAAGACAGCCCTGTGCTCTCTCTGCATGACACAGCCCTGCTTGCTGGAGGCCCAGACTGAAAATATGGGTCTGCACACACGTTTCTGATTCCTCTGGAAGGTCTCGTTGGCACCCATTCATTCCTCAGCCAAATTGATTTACATTTGCCCAAGAACATTGGCTGAGCAGAAGGGACCAGGAAGGAACCATTCAGGTCAGCAGCCAAACAAGAAACTGGAGAGGAGAGAGGTCCAACGTGTCGGTTGGAAGACACTCAAGAAATCTCCTGCAAGGACAACAAACCTCCAAACCCAGCACCATCTACCTAGGGAGCCTCTCAATATCCAGCACACAGGGGATTGCAAAACCCAAGCAATGCTCTAAGCCAGGCAATTGCTCTGAGATGTCTGGACCTGTTTGCTTTCCCATCACCTCAATAAATTCATGAAAACTACAGGGTGTCACAACAGTCCTTTCAAGTACCGTAATGCTGCAGAGAGAAAGACAAACACAAACAATAAGAGGGAATTTTGTGCACCACAGAGAAGGTCCTAACAGAGCAATGCCCTGCAAAAGGACGAATGATAAGCAGCTGGAAAAGCAGGAAAGGAAGGGAAAATGCTGGTGATAGAAGTGAGTGCAACGAAGGCAACACTTGCCAGCCAGGGGGATGCTGTGGGGCAGGGAGGTCAGCACAAAGGAGCTCTCTGCCTTGTGCTCAGCAGGTTTCTGTTCTGGCTGCGGACAGTGTGCTCTTGCGAGAACACTGAAACTGGCCCAAGAAGCCACCCTTCCTGACATGTCCGCCCGGGCATCCCAAGGAGGCCGCACGCACTCCTGCCTTATCTACCCCAGATCTTCTGGGATCCGACCAGAACTCTCCAGTGCCTCCAGCCATCACTTCATAACAATTTCATTGCCTATCCAACCAACCACGAGAAAGTCATTTACAAACAACCCCTCAATTACCCATTGGTTAGAAAGCAGAGTCAGTTAGACACCTCCTGAGCTCCCTGTGGGTCTGCGGAACATTCCCAGGTAGAGGAGAGCAGCAGTGGATAGTTTTTCACATTTCTCATCCTTACACTTGCGAGATCAAAAGCTTCACACTAGAACTGTTTTCATCCTCATTTGTTTGCTTTTCATATTTTATTTCAGATCTGGGACCAATTGAGTTGCCGTTCCAATGTACAGTAAATGCATATTGTATGTTGATAAATTATTAGCTGTTTTATATATAGCGTGCCGTTTGGTAAACCCATACAGAGCTACTTACCGTTCCCCATCATGAACCAAAGGGCTCTTACTTAGTAACTCCTTAACCAGATTTGTTCAGTGAAGCACACAGAAAGTGTCACTGTTTACCAGCCTGGGAGAATGTCCCTGATCCAGGAAGACTTAAAGCCTACCCAGACCTGCTGCCAGCTCTGTGTGTGCTGGTCTCTGGAAAAATCGAGTTTAATGAATGTAAGGCAGAGTTCCCCACAGGAGCCACAGTGATGTGTGCCAGTCCCGCCTGCTGCCTCACACTGAGCATTACACAAACACAGGAGCCAGGTACCAATAAGATGGGCATCCGGATTTTCCCTCATGAAAGACTAGCAATAAATTGACTGGGACAAAAACTCTCAGCTGGATTAACTCTTTGAAATTTCCCATTTCTAAGACCATTCTCTGCAATAGCTACAAGCAGTCTAAACATTCATCTTCTAGTGTTCCTCCTGGCCTCCTGACTTGGGCAGATCTGTGTTCGGAGCTGGCTTGAACTTCCATGGTGTTCATTCTTCATTCCTTTTGTTCCTTACTAGAAACCTATTCTGCACTGAAATTTCTTGTTTTGAAAACAACAACAAAAAGCAGAGAGAAGTAACGTGAGACTGGAAAAACTTTCAGCTGTTCAAGATGACAACAAATGGGGGTTCTGTCCAAGTCAAGAAAATGCCTTTCAGGTTTGTCTTTTAAGAACTAATGAGAGACCTTGCACGTACTCATATCCTCAAAACTGAGACGTAAAAATCTGAAAACTGCTGCCTCTATAATGGTTGGGTTATTAACTCCTGCACTAAGAATATTTGCTAAATTACAGCTTATTCCCAACAACAGGGATCTTTTATTAAGAAACTCAACTTGGGTAATCAAGAACCACCCACTGTGAAATGAATGGAGTGTATTTTCCAGAGACACAATGACTTTCTTTACCAGTGCTGTGCCTCAACAAAATGGTAATACATCCCTGACTTGGCAAATGTGGCTCTGGGAAAGAAATGTTATATTTTATTTAGTTATATATTTCTTTCTTTATTGCAGACAGATGAAATTTCTTGTTAACTTAAAGCAAAAGTCTTAAGGAGTAATAAATAGTGAACAAACAACAGACCTAACGGACCAATACTAAAAGCAGAGTCCTCTACCAAACCATCAGTATCAGCTGCAAACGAATGTTTCATTCAGAAAACTGAGAGAGTAAAAATATGGAAGAAGGGTACACTTTCCTCTCTTTTCCAACAACACTTAACTCTTAATAAGTAAAAGTTAGAAACTAGTTAAAGGACTGCTGGCAGCATCTCTGTCTCAGCATTGATGAAAGTGGGTGTTTTTTGCTGTCTTCTTTGTAGTAAAGCTTTTGGGATCTGGCAGACAAATCTGCAGGACGAATTTGCTGTTTTATACAAAATTCATCATTGCAGTGTTGGCCACATTAGGTGGTCTGAGGTGAGCACGGCTGGGCCTCTCTAAGCCTCACCCCAGGTTTTTTTCCAGTCTTGGAACCACGTTTACACAAAACACAGTTACTGAGTGCATTAGGCCAGCCCTCAAAGCCAGGATGCTGCACTCACCGCTGAGCAGGAGACTTCAACATGGAAACTTGACCATAAAACTTCACTGCAAGGCAGCAAGTACTATGTGAGTTCAAAAAAATCATCTTTTTGCACAGAGAGAGATCTGAGGAGGAGGTGCCCAGGTCCCGCGGCAGGTGCCAGGGGGATTAACATCCGGAGTAGCCAGTTTCATAAAATGTAGTGAAAAAAAAATCAGGAAAAGTAATTTTCTTGCTTGTTTGGCCTGGAAAGAAATGGATACACTGATGTACACCCTGCGGTTCAGGAAGCTTGACTCTTTGGGTGCCGCTTGCACAAGACAGTGATATCAAAGACCTGCACATTTGTCTGCTATTAACACTTAAGAAATTCCCAGTAGAGCTTAATTTTACCCTGTTTGGTACCAGCCTATACCTGTCAAGCTTTGCACACAGAACAGCAGCAAGTAGGATGAAATTTTTAGATGCTCTATGATGTAGATGTTTCAAGCCAGGTCTTGAGAAATTTCCAAATAAAAGATTTTTTTCTTGCCATCGAGCCTAGCGAGGCTCTCATTTCCACTCCCTGTGAGTTTGCCCGCCTCCTGCGGGAGCAGGGCATGCTCTGGCAGCAGATCTTCGCCAATGCCGGCAGTCGTGCTGGGGCAACATGACCTCCAAGCTTCGCAAGTCAGGGCAGCAGGCTGTGAGATTTGCCTTTGGACTCACAACAAAGAGAAATCTGTTTTAAAAGGTTCTCTTGACCAAACTATGAAAATGTTCCTTTTTTTTTTCCTTTGGTAAGCATGTGATAATCTTACAAAACAGTCGAAAAGCATTAAGTTTACTTTGCATATCTAAGTGATGTACCAAGACACACCACTCTCTATAACAATGAAATGATCTTATCCAGAGAACACTGACATCACCCAGTACTTTCAGCTGTGAAGCAAAACATACTCTCTCCAACTTTCATAGTTGTGTCTTTTCCCTACTTCCAAGAGGTTATGGATGGAGGTGTACTTTTTTTTTTAATTTTCCTGGAAGTGATGAAGTTCTACTTTTTAATGTTTGAACCACGTATTTTGAAAGGGAGATTTTTCCTATTCTTTTGCCACTGATATAACATCATTATGTTGTTTGTAGGAATTATGGGTTTTATCTTCCTGTCAACAAAATATGCATGCAAATAGACTTAGATTATTTATAGAACAACATCAAATTAAACTGCTTGTTTAATGACTTAAAACTGGTTATCGCCATCCTGCATAATATCTGTTTAAACACACCATTTGCAACAAGCTTTCCTAATCAAAGGAGGAAACAAAAACACAATGTCACTAATTTTATGCATGCCATAATGTGCAGTTCGGCTTTCAGCATTGCAGCCCTGTGCAGTGCGGGAGAACGATGCTGGTTTTACTAGTATGTGCTCTTAGCTTCTGCACAGCTCTTTGGAGAGCATTCTATTGACCAAATTTCAGACTTCAGGGCTCAGACATGTTTGAAAAGCTGATGGAGACATTCAGGCACGTTCTCTTGCTCTGTTCATGCAGGACAGGAATCTCAGGTGAAGGCTGGGACCTGTGGGACCAGGGTCTATCCAGACCTGTCCTATCTACAAGCTCTATCCAGATTGGGTATGAGAGGTTTGGGATAATTGGGGTTATTCTGTCACACTGTGGGTCATTTTAAACACCCACAAACCTCTGTGGGGTGTGGGAGGGTGGGTGGGCAAAGACAAACATGCTGGACTATGGGATGGCCACCTCCTGGCCCATCGGAGCCAATCAGGGATAAGCAGCAGGTCAGTGTGGCTGGGATACATCGTGAGTTGGTTTCCTCTTCACCTAGATAAGCTGTTGTTGCCCCCAACACCTGCCTCCACCATCCAGCATGGCCCCAAGGTATCACAGAGCGTCAGAGCTTGGCTGGTTTGCAGCACCTCAAGTTGCCCACTGGAGGCTGGCACTAGGGTGCCTTCCTTAGGGAAGCAGCAAGTCTCATATTTTGGGCTGCTCTTCCTGGCTTAGCCTCACCTGCTCGCATCAACTGAAAGCTACTAAAATCATTAAGTGCTTCAGAAATGGCTTTTGTCAGTAATACAGCTGCATTCTGACTGCCGCCTTTCTGGCCAGATCTACAGTGCAGGCTGTAAGGAACCTCACCCTGACATCACGAAAGCCACCTCTCCCCTTTTCTAGACTTGCCTCCTTGCCTTATGTGTCCATATACCTGTGACAGAAGTGATACAGTGTTCTCACACCAGCAACAGAGCTACACCGAACATCTCCAGAGAAGGAGCTACCCACATCGACAGCTCATAACTACGTTGCCTTTGCTGGAAATCATGGGAAGCCCCAAACTAGCTGCAAACACAGCAGTTTTTTTGAAAACAACACCAACAAAAAGAAAAACCCCAAAAACTGGACCCACTGCCTGAGCTGCTGCAAGCTCGAAAGCCTTATAAATGTCCAATGGGGTGAGGGCAAGCAGCAGATTTGGTGAGTAGGGCTTTTGGATGCCCACGAGGAACTTGTGGTCCAGAGCAGCTGGCATGGGCAAAGTACATGTGGTGCACCAGGGATGCGGAGCAAGAGAGGCTGCTCAGTGTGTGCAAGGCAGTCCCCATCACATTGAAGCATGTGAGAATCTGACAGGAAATAAATTGGACCTTCAGTCAACCATTTAGAAGTGTTAAAAACTCCCCGGTGCAGGTCATTTAATTCGGTAAGAAAAAAAATAGATGTGAATTTTTTTTTCCTGCCTCCCTGCCTATTTTTTCCTCTTGGACTAACTCTGCTGGTGATGGAGGAGCTGATGTCACAGAAAGCATCATTTTGGTGGCTCTGGTCCACACAGAAGCAGTAACCAACCTCTCTCCCTATGAGCTCCTGTTTTTCCTGAGCAGTTTAATAACACTGGGTTTGAAGTGTTGCCATGTACTCATAGAATAAAGTGAAAGGGGGCACTGTTTTTCATCATAACTACAGCTCTGGTTTGTGGCACTCCTGCACTCAAAAAATTGTGCCAAAGAGCAGGTATTCCCTTGCAAAGCTGATGCCAGTGGCCAGTACGGATTAGGCAGGGCAAGCAAGTGAGGAGGAGCAGAGCCCTCCTGTCCTTCATCCCCCACAAGTTCCTGCTGGAAGAAGGAAAAGGAAACCAGCCCTCATTTTCAAAACTCTCACTGAAAGGGAAGAGCATTGAAAAACTGATGAAGTTGTCTTCCCTCAAAAAGAAAAAGGCCAAGGGAAGGGAAAATAGGGGCACTTATGGATCCTACAGGAACTCAGCTTTGCACAAAGACCTGTATAAACTGGAAGCAAGTCCTGCCCTCGGAGCCCCTGCACTGCCTTCTGTTCAGAGTGAATTTGCTTTCTCAACATTTCCCAGCAAGATTATGGATTCACTGAACTTTAAAAGTTATTAATCAGCACAGTGCTGGCCAGCAGCTAAGGCAGGAGCCGTTCCAAAGGCATTTCCTAAGCTGCCAGTCTCCCTCTGAAAGGAGTCTGGATGTGCCGCTGCTTCTCACAATCCTTGTGGATGCCCCAAAGGTGATAGTATTTCTAATAACACCTGCTTGTTCATTGGGTTTGTAACAGATGAACTGCTTCTAATGACTACAGGATTTCACCCACAAGTGTGAAATAAACCAAGGTCAACAGCCTTTACTTGAGACGAGGTGTATTGACTGACAGCCAGGATGCTAAACAGGCTGAAAAATAAGATTATAACACTAAACCTACAGTGGTGGGAGAATCTTTGAGCTCTGAGTATGGATTTTACACATCCTGCTGGAACTTGTAGGCAGAGTGTTGGCACAGAAGGGCTTCCTTAAATCAAATTATCATATTTCTCTGAAGGTGTAAACTACGTGGTCTGTACCCTAGCATTGTCACCACATGGGGTAGGTGTGACCTTGGAAAGACCTCTACAACCAAGGAAGCCCCTTGAGGTCTGGGTCAGAAGACCCCTGCAGCTGGTGAAGTGAGACTCGCGGCAGGGCTGGGGATCTTCGCACCTCTCGCTGTTGTTCAAGCCTCTCAGCAATGTGAGACCTGTGATTCTCTGAAACCATGGCAACCAGAGGTATACTTTAAAAATAAAGTATTATTGTGCTTCTGACAGAGGAGATAGCAACGTCTGCAAGGTGTAAGCATTCTGTCTTCCTCTATCACTGATCAAATCTGGGCCAGATTCAGTCTCTGTGCAACTGCATAGTGCAAACTCATTATTAACAAGCAGCAGAATTAATCAGGATAGGAAATGTCTGTGTATATGACAGCTGGTCGACAGCAACCACTGTAAGGAGAACCACTGGAAGAAGGAAACGCTTCCCAACCCACCTCCATGTCATCTGCCCCCACTAAGTATGGATAAGCTGGTAGCAGCAGTTTCCCTCTCTCAGCCCTACCCTGCAGGGCGGGTGTACTCCCGGCCCCCATGGTGGGACCTGGGTGCTGTTGTCGGTGGCTGGCACCCTGAGCAGAGAGCTGCAATACCAGGGAGGGGACGTGCACAGCCCAGGCTGCAGGGCTCCAGCCCAGCTGCTCAGCACTACACCAGACACCAAAACCCCCAGCCAGCCAACCGCACAGCACGCACTGCTGAGATAGTTTCTGGGCAGAAAAAAAGGAGAGCTGCATTTCCTTGGAAAGGCAGCCCTGCTCAGCAAGTCCCTTTCCACACCAAGAGACCAGATTTTGTGACCTGATGGAGGAGTTTGCCAGCAAAACACAGAAGAGCCCCAAGAGATTTGCTCGGTGGTGGAGGTAATCTTGAGTGAGGAGAGGCACTGATATCTGCTGGTGTGAGGAGGCAGATAAACAGCTGTTTGACCGGACCCTGAGCTTCCTATTGGAATGATGAAAGAGGGGAGAAAAATAGTCAAACAGGGACTGTAAAGCCTGACCGGATAGAAACTCAGGTGCCACTCTTTCCTCCCTGCTTGACTGCTTTCACATTTTGACTGAACCATGACATTAATAAACAACATATCTCATGTTCTCACTTTCACAAGCTTTTCGCTGACATGTTGATGTGTGCTTTTGCATCCTTTTTTAATATAAAACCTGAACACAGCATCAGGACTCTTCCTGCAGTTAGAGCTGACAGCTCGGAGTTTTCACTTGTCATGGCTAAAGGCATAAATAAAAGCTATTTTGCTCATGTGCATAAAGTGGAATCTGGACTTAACGGATTTTTCTGACACGAGAAGAAAAAAAACTATTATAACAGTATATTCTGGAACTACTTAAGTCTTAAACAAGTAACTGAATGAATGGTAAGCCAAAAGTAGGATAAAGTTTTTACTAAAATGTGCTCAGGCCTTTGAGCAGAACTTGAGAAATGAGGAAATGCCAAGAGGGACTTTTCTCTGCAGCAGGCTATTGTAGTAGAGCCTGCAAATTTTACTTAAACATTTAATTGCTCCATCATTAGAAGCACTTAAAACATAAAACCGAGCAGAAACAGGTTTCCTTGTTGTGGCTGTGGAAGGTAGTGGAGCTTTTAGATCAATTGTTATGCAAATTTGCCTCTAGTTTCAGCCTAGGTTAAAAGCTATTCTTCAGTCAATTAAAAAATGGGGTCTCTAAAGTGGTTCTTGCACCAAGCATCATCCACAGATGACAGGCTGTGGTTTTGCATTTTAAAATGTAGCTAGGAATCCCATTCCTCTCTTACAAGAGATGCTGGGGGAGGATCGAGAAGGAAGTTGGTGCAGCTGTACCAGAGGAGTGGGCTTGCCCTGAGCCAGCTACCACAGCTACCCCAGCAAGGTCCATCATAAAATCCAACCCAGACCAAGGAAAGAGAGTCTGCATGGATATCACCTGGCTAAGAACGGAGCATTTGGCAGGTTGATGTGAGTGGGCTGAGATGGGGCAGAGCTACCACTCAGATGCAGCCTTGGGACACGATCCCTGCTTTTGTGGCAGGGCACGAGCTCACTGCAGTGCCCAAAATCAGGGCCCAGGCACCTAGGGTGAAGCAGGAAAGTTTCAGCCACAAAACCTTCACTAACCCTCTGTTCAGAGGCTCACAAGGCTTTTTCACGCTCTCAGGCTCAGGACAGGTTCAGGAGGTGCTGCCAGCCATGTCAGGCTGCACTGCACTCAGCTCAGCCTTTGCACAGCCTACAGAGCAATGCACTCCCCACAAGCAGTGGTTGTGCCAGCCCCAACACAAGCACAGGGAAGGGGTCACCGGCTTTTACAGCGGCAAATTTGGAGTGTGCATGGTAGCACTGAACACACGAGTGCCCCCAGCATCCCTGAGTCCCTCCCTCCGGCAGCAGGCAGAGCCAGGGGCCCTGAGCTCTCCACCACGGCACTGAGCTGCCCAGCCCTGCAGCCCCTCAACGCTTTGCTCCCTCCCTGTGTTACAAAACCATCTGTGGCACTGTGTACCACACAATCTTCCTTTTTCTAAGCCACTTGGTCTGTACTTCCAAAATCAAGCATCAAACGGCCCGTAGTTCAAATCTGTAGAAGTTTGCCCTTCTTAGCAATTCGATTGACACAAACTGGCGTTTCTGACTCCCTCACAGACCACCAGCTGTTACCTGCTCCTCCTCTGCTTCAGAGCAAAGCCTGATTTTCTGAAGACCAGTGTGGTAAAACTGCTCCTGCGTTTGTGGAGCCAGATGAACAGCACACAGTTGATTTAAACTCACCATTTTACAGCAGGCAGACAGGTTTCCCCTCCAGCAACATACTTTATAGGCTGGTACGTGAGTTGGTCAGTAAAATGTCTAAGTATGTTGTTAGTCAGCCCCCACGACGTGCGTGACTAGTAGCACAAACAGTGCCGAGCCCTTCGCTATGGGAAGTGGTTTGCCAGGGCAGCCCAGGCTGCAAACAGAGCTCATCTCGGGCTCAGCAAAACCTGAGCAAATAGCAGCGACACCCGGCCAAACGCCACAAGCTGCTGAGCACCCAACTCGCGCCAGCCACACAGCATCCAGGGGGATTGGTGCTGGGGACTCAGGGGCGCCAATCGTGCGCTGAAAGCTGGTGTGTGACACAGCACACGCTCGCTCTGGCGAGGGCAGTGAGACAGCAAGTGGGATAATGGAAGATAATAGCTGTACAGTTAGAAATGGTAACGGTTCAGCCTACACAGAGGGTTAGTTTCCAAGAGCTGTTATCTCAGCGCCGATGCCTGGATGTCAGAGCTCCTATGCCTGTTTCATTGCTTAAGTACGTGGTTTTATTGCTGTTTATAGAAGTAAGCCTGCATACAGAGCAGTAAAGGAGGATATTAGCCAGGAAGCACTGAGCTTGCACTGACTGCTGTGGGGGAGCATCCAGACCCTGGCCAAGCCTCCATGAGAGGGCTGATGAGTGCATGTGGGGGCCTGCCTTAATTTCTAGTTCATGATCATGCTGAGGTGTAAAAGCAACTCAGATCACTTTAATGATGAAATGTTGTTAACAAGGAGGGGGGAGTCAGAGGAAGAGGGAGGCGAAGCTCTCCCTGCTCTCGTGTCACCCTTGGGCTGCTTCCCCACCTCTCTTCCAGATTTGTGACTATTTTTGCACTCTGCCACTTTATATATTAATTATCACCAGTCATTAGTGATATCCTTTCTGGTACAGTCCCAGAGAAGCCCCACAGGGGCTGGCCACTGCAGCAGGGTCTTACATAGAGCTCAGCAGCATCTTCAGGCCCCTGGGGGATGGGGGACCCCTTGCCAGAACTCCAAAACCGTCCTTAAATCTCACTCATCCAAAGTCCTCAGGTCTAAAACCAAAACAAGCCCATGCCAGCCCACACTTGCACTTGCCCCCTCTCTGGGCAGCCCTGCTCCCAGGGGTGCAGATTTCCCCACCTCTAAAAGGCGTGACATGGCACTGACTTCCTTTATGGTGTTCTTTGGGAGCTGCTGAGGAAGGCAGGGGTTAGATCCCCCAGCAGCAGCTGAGAAGTAGAGTCTTGACTGTCTCTTCCCAGTGCAAAACTTTCAGCTTATTTCCACAGGGCTGAAAACAAAATTCACATCCTTCAGTAGAGACAGCCCCGCTATTTCACTCTGTCTCAAGAGAAACCTACTTTTGAAATAAAGGTAGACTGCAGAGATTTTACTTTCCTTTACGTAAATATATGTGTAAAGGAAAAAACCTGAGGGATACTGCAAATCATTCTCTAGGCTGGTGCATAGCGTTGTGCACAGAAAGTGGATCTGGAGATGGGTGACTCAGACTCATGTGCAGGCACACTTGCCAGGCTTTTTTTTTTTTTTTTTAAATTATTATTATTATTATTATTTCTCTCTGGCTAATTGAAACAAAATAAAACATTGGGCTCAAGCTGCTCTGCTGAACAGTCTGTCCTAGTTCTTCCCAAAGACCAACCCTAAGGTAGTCACTGTAAATTAAGAAATTCTTAAAAAGAATGGCAGTGTCCCACCTGATGAACATTGCAGAGTTTGTGTGTTGTAGGAAATCCGGAAGATGATGAAACACAGCGACTGCCTGTGTGGGTGGGTTGAGCAGACAAAGGATGTGACAGCAGGGCAGGTGCACCACTCCACTCCCCCAGCAACCAGGCACCTCATTCGCAACCCCATGGGCAGGGGAAAGCCCCAGGTTGTGGGACCGCAGCTGTCACCCATGCTGGCTGAGCTGCTGCTGTCCTGGGACCCCCAGAGCAGCTGGGTTCTCACAGCCTGGCTTTTGGGAGGATGGCACCATCTGCTGCAGAGAACCCAGGTGCTTGGCCAGAGTTTGGCCCAGCACAGAGGACACCAGGAGGGAATCAGCTGCTGACTTTGGGGAGCTGTATGCAAAGTGCCATCTAAGCAGTGGCTGTTTCTGCTCGTCACCCTGCGCGGTTTCCTCTGTGGCTTCCAGAGCCCATCTTGGCAGGATACTTGTGTCCTCCTGGCAGCAGGAGAGACTTGTACATCCAGTTGTCACCCATGACAGTCCACAGACACCTGGATTTCACCTGAAATGAGATCAAGATCCCTCCCTGGTGCATGCAGCAAAGGCAAGAGGAGGTAAGTAGATTAAGAAGTCCTCCAACACCAAACATTAGCAGCTACAGAGATGCCGTGGGAATTGGCACATTGGTACTGCAGATGCACAGGCAGCTTCTTGCCCATTTCTGCAGAGCTTCACTGTGCAGCACTTGGCAGCCCCAGAGCATTCCACTGCCCATGTGTGGGCTCGTGCCGTGGCAGTGGGTGCCCAGCAGTCCCCAGCTCACAGCATCCTCTGAGCCACCTGCACAACGGCTCTTAGAAGAAGAAAAAAGTAAATGAGTGGGAGAGAACAACATGCAATCATTGTATTTTCCTTTGCATTAAGGTTTGTTTGTCAAGTAAAATTGCCCTTTCCGGGGTTTAGAGCGCTGAAATACTGGGATATTTAACTGCCTACCTTTCAAGGTTTACTTCAGCTCCTTAGTACAGTCTGAAACCATTCTGGAGATTGTTCCATCCCCCCTGGAGCAGCATTGGTTTAATGACATCCTTACAGACCTAATGGATGTCCTTGGTAAAGATTATAGCCCTGCTGTTAGAAATTTGCAGGACTGTGCTTAGACAAAGACAAAATAGTCACTGGGGAGCTAGGAGTTCAGTGTAACGGTGGTGCAATTCACAGTGCACCACATGAGTTGTGTTTGCATTCATACATTCTGCAGAAACAGAAATATGAACCATTAGGAATGATTGTAATTAGCATATGACTAATTCATTGGGCTATTTTGGTTTCTATTTCATTTAGAAGTAGTCTCACGACCATACGTCATCTGCAAGAAGTGTATTATAGACCAGCATGCAAATCCCTCAGTTTTCTGGTGTAGTTTCACCATCAGTTTCTGGTAGCTCTGCTCATGCTGCAGAGCATACAATAAGCCACAAGTGAGCTCAATTTTTCCGATGAAATCTGGCTCCAGACTGACCTTCCCTCTATGGCAAGCCCTCACAAATCAGCGAACAGTAGTCCCTGCCCAAAAAGCTCAAGATTTGGGTCTGTTCACCGAGGCACGTAGTGCTGCAGAGGAAGAGGCAGATCCCAGCTTTAGATTTCCTTGTGGAATGCTGTCTCATGCACAGACAAGGTGTGGAGCCAGCTAGACTAATGTAGTGTTGAAGTTTGTGGCCAGATCTTTCACAGAGCAAAGAAATGGAATGGTCAGGTCCTTTCCAAGCCCTTCAGTGGTTACCTGCTCATCATGTGACTGCCACAGAGGTTTTCCAATAAATCATACAGCACTAATCATCAAACTACTTCACCATGGAAAATTACTTTATGCTACCTCAATGCGTTAATGAATGATCATTAATTAATGAAATTATTAAACATTGGCCTTGCTTGCCTGCTAGGCTAGAACGATTTTGTGCCAAATTCAAACAAGGGAGTGGTGTTTAAGCCATCTCTGAAATCGTGATGGGCTTGAGGGCCCCAGATATATGTGAGACAGCAGAAGCCAGCACTTCCTGCAATGATGCTGAGCGAAGGAGAAAGCACGAGGTTGCTCTGAGCTGGAAAAAGCCTTGTGGTAAGAGGGAGGCAGGTCCCTTTACAGCTCCAACCCATCTTTACATCTCACCAGAGTTGACCTTCAACCTTGAAGCTCCTTTGAGCTCACCCTTGGCAGTCCCAGGAACAAAAGCAGATTTGCAGCCACTGACTGGTCATGCTGCTCCTACAGATGCCAGTGTCTTGGGCACAGACAGAGGAGAACAACTTTCTCATGCATAACCACTGTACTTTTTAATTTTCCAGAGTAGTCAGTAGAGTCTGGAAAGACTTTACACCCTTTCTTTCTGCAAAAGTACTAAGTTGTTGATTCTATGCTAAATAAAGTAAAAAATCTACTTGGATCGTTTGTGAAGAGGCTACTAATATAGTAAATCACTTGGTACAGGAATGAACTAACTATAGCGTGAATTACTGGTCACTTAACTGACCAGTGATACTTACCAAGACATGGTTAGAAACTACAGGTGTTTTGAATGCAGCAGGAATCCAACTGCAAACAATAGCTGAGAGGTGACTAGTTACACACAGGGAAGAGCTGAGTAGGGATGCTTTATGTTCCATATCAAAGACAATGTCCAATACCTTGAAGCTGAAGCTGGCTGCCTTCAGCCTTAAAATAAGTAGCGTTTTCCCACCTTGGAGAGAGACTGAACACTGAAAGAACAGGGAAGACTTTAAAATGACATCTTTCTGAATGGCAAGATTTCATCTGCAACCAGTGAAGAAGTCCTTTGCCTGTGTAGGATCACATCAGTCTTGCTGCATTCCAGAAGAGCTGCATATACCAGATGGATGGAAAGAAGTCAAGCGTCACTAGGAACTCCCTGAGCAACTGAGAAAGGGAAGTAAAATGAGTGAGGAAGGGACTGAGATCTCCTGAACTCAGACTTTTGATCTCACACCTTTTCTCTGAGACACTGGGATGCTCACAATGACAGAGCTTCCTGTATGAGCTCGATCTTGCCACATTGGCAGAAGAAAGCTGGGTGCGCCCAGCTCTGCCCCACAGCAGGCTGGCTCCCTGGGGAAGCTGAATCTCTGAAATCACTGATACTTCAATAAATAGTGGATGATAACATTAATCCCCAGCCAGGAGGAACTGATTTTAATATAAACAGAAGTAGATCAACTCCAGCTACTAGGGAAAATCTTCCTCAGCAATTGTTATAATGCAAATACCTATGGCACCAGCCACCAGCACACTGGTAACCATTTCCATATAGGAGTTCATTAAAAAGACAAAAATCCCGCAAGAGAGAAAGTGTTCTTTCCTCACAGTGCAGGGCAGTAAATGAGGTGAGAGTTGAAGCGACTCACACCCAGTCTCACTGAGCATCACAGCAAGCCAGCACACTCTCAGCTCCATCCCCTGCCTCAGAAAGGGGCCATCCCCTCATATTATCCTCAGGGCCAGGGTGGGGAAATACAGGGCATGTTATTAAAAAGGGAATCATAGCTGCTGCCTAATAACAACTCCCGTCCCTTTTTTAAATGACTGGAGGATCAGGTGTGACACTGAAGCAGTATAGATGGGAGGGAAATTAAAAAGAAACCCAACACAACAGTAAGGTGTTGGGGATTAGTCAAACAGACATTCAGGAAGCTGTGTTAATTAGAGGCTTTTCAAGAGAAGAGTCAAAGGACTTTGCAAACACAGATGGGAACCGGTTTTAACGAGTGCCAGGTCCCAGAGCTGGAGAAGCATCAGCAGCGCAAGGTCCTCTGCTGGCATCTCCAGTCACTGCAGGGGATGGCTCCAGCCCAGGCTGTGCTACACCAGTGCCAGCAGCCACCTGCCACCGACCGAGTGCGAGCCAGCGATTAGTCCGATTGATCTGGGGGGGGGAATATTATGATATTAAAATGAATAATCATGTAGCCAGGACTGGTAAAGGATTATTCCCTACACAATAGTCATATAGCTGTTTGTGAGAGCCCAAAAGCACCTGTGTCATCAGATTGCTCAGAAGAGACCCATCATCAGGAAGGAGGAATTGATTTCTCCTTTTTCGTAACAATGATGTGTAATGCAGCAGCTTTCTGCACAAGTCAGCAGACGTCCGGGTTGTTTAAGAGGATTTGATAATAGCAGTTGTTTTTCCCAGGCAGAGGGAAGTGCAGAGCAGAGGGTGGAACAACTCACAGTTAATTTGCTTGTTCTTTATATATGGTTTTATGATCATGGTTTTATGATCATCTCCTTTCCCGCTTAAGTCAAGGAAGCTCAGCACATGGATGTGAATTTGTTTATGAGCATCGAAATGGGTTCTTAAAAAGGGCATAAGAAATCCATTTAAGAATTAAAAACCAAAATTACCTAAGAGACTGGCCAGATCTGTTTTAGTTTATCCGCAAATGAACACTAACATTGAGGTAATTCTTGATGTTTGTTGCACTAACTGAGAAAACCAGGTCATGTACAACGAAAGAGTCCGTATTACCTGTGTAGGCAAAAGTGCCTTCTCATGTAGACTTGCTCACTCTATGCTTGTCCTAGACCATTATTTTCAATTCCCTAAGATTCATGAGGAATAATACTACAGGGAGCAGACATCACTTTTGGTGGATTGTACTGGTAAATTGGAGAAAAGGATTGCAAACACCAAGGTGTGACAGAGATAACACCCCCCTCACACATACTCCCTGTCTTAAAAGGGTGTGCAACATGGAGAAAAGTGCTCCTAAAAAGCATCAGAAAGAAAAAGCTGCCCAGTGACCCCAGGCACAGGAGGTGGAATCCTAGAGCCCATCAGCTGCTGACGGCCTGCCAATGCCCCAGCTTGTCCTTGCCAGCAGCTTGTTTGTGTGGTGACACATCAGTGGATGGGATTTTTAACACAATAAACCTCAGAGACCTGAGCAGGAGCTTCCAGACTCCCCTGGAGCACAAATGCAACTGCTCCCAGTACTAAACCTTGCAAAGGCCAAGCCTTGGTGTGATGCTCAGGTCACTGCACAAAGCCTGGGAGTGGTTACAGAATTTGCCATCTCCTGTGGTGGCTGGGGTAAGATGTCTAGGATTTGTCACTCCATGTCCCTTGGCATCCCATGTGGCACACCCAGCTCTACCAGCCTGTCTTACAGGTCTTGAGGGGTTATGAATGATACATCACTTCAGGAAAATGTAACTTTCAATATTTCATTTGGATCTTTCCCATCTGTTAAACATGATCCCAGAGTTTGGTGACACTTTAAATGAAACTGTGAAGAGATGTGTTTGTTTTAGATGTAATTGGACAGCTCTTTTATTAGGAATGAACTATGATGATTAAAGAGAATCCAGTTTTGACAAACCATTTATTAACAATTACTCCTGACTAAAATCACAGGTAAGTGCTAAAGAACTTTCATGACAATGACTGGAAGCAGATGGTGACAAAGCAAAACCAGCGAGGTGCAACAGGGCAAGAGATGCCTCCAGGCCAGGATCCCTGCACCAGGCACGGGTTCCCCAGGCTGCCCTGCAGCAACCAAACCGCTCCAACATGCCCAAGCTACCACTACACATCACTGTCCTCTCATCTGGGCCAAAGCCTCTTTTGGTCCAAATCAGTCATCAGGATCTGCTCAAACTCCTCCATCTTTCCAGCCCCTCTTCATGCCCTTGTCTCCCCTCTCCCCTGGCCACGGGATCCTGCGAGATGCTAGGGAGACAAAGGGGCAGCAATGGCAGCAGGCTCAGAGATAGAGATAAGATTGACCTCTCTGTGGTTGCAACACATATTTCAGACTCCTTTCCCCCCACTTTGGCCAAGGCTGTTTGCCCTAGAGGCACTGTACAGAATGAGATGCTCTCTGATGCAGGATCGCATCCTTCCTAATTGTGTAGTGATAGCCCCTTGGCCATGCTGAGCATCAGCAGCACCACAAGCTGATCGTGAGCTGAGGAGTCCAGTATTCATCCTTGCTACACTTTCCAGTTTAGAAGAGTTTCCTGTATTTCATTTGAAACCAGTGCCAAAAACCAGAGGCCACAGAAAGCAGCTGTTGGATTTTCCATAGGAGTTTCCCAGTTCCTATGGAGCAGTTTTCAAGCAGTGAAGTCTTCGTCGTGAGAGAGTTACAGTGAAAAAGATCTGAAGAGTTAAATGAAGAAAGGTACATATGCCACATACGCAAATCACTTATTTCCTGCTGTTAAAATAAATATGTTCCAAATCATTGTGGCTTCCCAACAGCTGCCTCCCGATCTTTCTCTGCTTCGGCCCTCCATTTGGCTTTCTTTTCTATGTTCATCCTCAGCAGCGTACGATCCCTTTTAGCAGCCTTGAAAAGAAATGGTGAAATTCATTGCATGCACACATTTCTCACCACTAAATTTCCCCACATTTGCACCACTTGCTTTTACACCCCACTGTCCTTTTTGATGTTTTGCAGTAACAGAAGTTAATGTATTTCCTTGTTTTACCAAATTTTCAGCACTTGCAGCTCTGATTAGCAGGAAAACTACACTGTAAGTTGGTCACAGGTGCACTAGGACAGGCAAGTCAGCTGGAGACCCTCCTTCCCCACGCGCGGGATGGGAAGAAATGAGTGTCACAGCTTTTGGTGGCCATGGTGGCACACAGTCTAGGTGGGCAGAACCGTGGAAGCCTCATGGCCCAAGAATGCAGGGCAGGTCCAGGCGCCATTGACACTGTCTGAGCTACTCCCCAACCTTTGGACTGGCCTCTATACCATGAAACAGAGCATTGCTGTGCATGGCTTTATGGCAAATTGGGTCAGAAGAAACACCTTAACCAGCAAGTTGTGCTTCCCCATGCCGATCTCTCTTCCACAGAATGGGGTGCTACAGATCCTGTGCAAATATTGCTTATATGGACATTATCAAACCTATCTGTCACCCTGGTGCTTATTCACAAAGAGAGCGTACACAGACCGTGTATTAAGTAGATCATTTCACCTAGGATGATACTCACTTCTTTGCCTGTGATTACCATGGCCAAACATCCCAACAAGGTCAGTGCAATCATGATGTAGCAAACCTTTATCCTGACGCTGTTCCTTGCTGCATCAAGGACCTCAGACCTGCAGAGGAGAGAGTTTCCGTCCTGCAGCAGCATGTGTGAAATGAGATCATGGGAAGCTCGGTAATAAATCCTCAAGACTTCCAGCAACTGCCTCTTATTGTACAATATGTTTCAGCAAACACACTGCAAGCACTTAGAAGAGGACTCAAAAAATTAGCCTATGGGGGAAAGATGTAGGCACCCTCCCACAGGTGGGGTATTGCTACTCCCAACAGTCATAAGTAACAACGGGAATTACAAATCCTGCCCGCCTGCCTTCTTTGATTGCATATGAGTGTGAACACCTGAAAAATGACAAGGAAAGGAAAGTCTTTCCATCGTGGCAACAGAATTACGAGGGGCCCACATTTAGGTGCTGCAGGACAGGGCATGGTGTGCTGCACAGCACTAAAAGACACTGGAGCTGTGCCACCAAGGCCAGGAAATGCAACCCCCAGTGGAATAAAAGAGTAGGTATGACTTTTTGGCTAGGAGCAACAGAGAGTTTTCACAGAGCGAAGAGGCACGGCAAGTGGTGACTGGGTCTGCGGCCACAGCCCCATCCCAGCTACCTGCGGTGCTTTGCAGCCCTGTCCCACTGCAGCATAGCCCTCTGCCAGGCAGCCCGCAGCTGCTCCACAAGCACCTGCGCATGGTGGGAGGCTGAGCTGGGTTGCAGAGTTTGTCTTCCCAAGCAGCTGAACAGCCACAGCCATCACTGGGAAATCTCCACCACTTTCCATGAGAGACCCACAATACTTCTCCAACAAGTCACGCTTGCAAGAGAATGCAGTGTGGCAGAGTCATTAATGAAATTGTATCCAGCCATGGATTTACTTACACCGGCAAGGGGAAGGCCAGCTGGAGGAGCCCCCAGGATGTCACAAGCCAGGAAGCATTAGGTCTCCAAAACTGAGTGACAATCGTTTAACAAAATACCTCAACAAGGAGGTGAAACCGTAGCCCAGACATGAGGAACTTGTTCCAGATGTCTGTCACCAAAGCTGTGTATAGCCTCAACTTCTTTCTAAAATTTGTACAGCGTTATTAATAGGTAATCAATAAAAACTGATAAAGCATGCAAAATTCCAAAGTGGATGACATATTACCATGGTGACTTCTGAGTTACAAAGCCACTTGTCTTGCAAAAGACACTTCAGCTTAGTTTGAAACCTATAATACCTAAACCAAGTGAATCCAGTTTACTTCACTGTGCATGAGAAGTAGTTAGTGTTCCCAAAAATTCAAATTATTTTTGGACACTAGTATCAGCAGGCCCCGTCAGCATGACAGAGCCCTAACCCTCACCACGTGAGCATAGGAAATGCAGACCAGGGTCTCAATCTGTATGCTCACATTCAAAAGCATCGTTCGGAAAGTCCTACTTACGATATTTGCTTGGGAATGTCCTCCTCCTTTTTAAAGCGTCCGGCCCATACTAACACCTTTTTATCAAAATTTGTAGGTCTTCTGTCATTTTTTAAGGCTTTGTAATCTGTGAGATTTTATAAAAGAAAACAATGAGATAAGCTTACAGAAAGGAAGAGGAAAAAAAGCTGTCGTTACAGGGGGAAAAGGTTTGAAAATTCAGAATGGCACTTTTCTATTCTGTGAGAGCCAAATATGCTTTCTAATGTCAAAAGGACTCAGCAGCTGGTGTGAGCTGCTTTGTTATATTTGCAGCTTATTTCTTATTTTTTCTTTACTTTAGGTTTTAAACTAAAATTCTCTTCTAATCTTCCTGATTAAGAGCAGAAAGAATGCAGGGCTGAAGTCATCCAGGCCCACAGCAAGCTCTCACCCTGCTAGCATCTTGCTTTTAAATGGCCCTACTAGTGAGTTAAGCAAACTGCCAGCAGCACTAATAACTCCTTGACAGCATCTCCTTCTAAAAGTGCTGATGGAGAAACAAGGTCTGTTAAAATACAGCCTGATGGGAGGCTGGCAGTTGTTCTCATGCAAGCTGGGTACCACATTACTGTACTCTAATGATGATACATTACATCCCACCAGACTACCACAGTGATGCCATTAGTGTGCCGTCACCCTGAACACAATGAAAAAAGAACTTTGCCTTCTTTTGATGTAAACAAGCCCAATGACAGGCCACGATAGGGGCAGGGAGACCCTGCAAAAATAAGGTAAGCAATGGATAGCTTAAATCCTGGCTTTTTGCATTGCACAGCTGTACAGGTGGTCATTGCAAGGTAGCTGGGACTGCTCATGCAGGCAGGTAGGTGCACCCAAGATGCCAGGTTACAGTAACCTGTGCTTGCAAATGTGGGACTGGTATTTAGAAATAATCTGTGGGTGAACCAGGGCATGCAGGAAAGGATGGACATGAACAAGCCCCCAGCCTTGGTGTCCTGTGCTCTCTGGCAGTTGCTGCATTGCTGCAGTTTGGCTGAAAGGAAATCACTTGCCACTACAGAACAAGGCACAGGGAGCATCTCTTCCTGCTTCTGTTGAGATGGTGAAATTACATTATATGCCTTAGCCCCATACTTGCTCATGCATGCCAGGACTTGTGAATGGCTGAGAAGTCCCAGGTGTAATTCTTGGCACCCAGACCCCAGGTAAATTTAATCTTCTGCTTCTCCTATTTCTCTTACAGAGTGTCCGTGAAACTAGAAGAGCTATATCTGAAATATCAGCAAGTGTCTGAATCAGACCTGCAGCAAGCAGTAAGATGGATTGCTAAAAGGACAAGCTCCATCCCAGAGAAAACAAGGGCAAAGCCCCATGCTGGAGGCCCACAGCCATCCCATGGGAGCACAAGCAGTCTCATGTAGCACACCCTCGCTAAGATGAGGACTCTGCAAAGGTACAGCCAAGGCGGTGCTGATACAGATTAAAAAGAGCAACTATCTCCATGCCAGGGAGGTTGCTCATGTCAAAGCAGCCCTTGCCTGCTGGCTGCCAAGTAAGCCAGGTCACTGCCTGCCACAAGCATACACAGTTGTGGATGTAATCTGGCAGGGAGCATTGAGGGGAGCAGAGGGGTGCAAGTCTGCCACTTGCACCAGCCCTGCACATGCAGGGACACGCACCGGTCCTCCCCTGGAAACCTGGCAGCTGGATAGGAGCAGGAACATTTATTTAATTTTTTTTAATTAACGGGTTCCCTGACGAAGCATAAGTTTCTCTTTGCTGCCATAGCAGGAGAACCATTTAACACAAAAAACTTTATCCCTGTGCACTGTGCTACAGAGCTCCAACATCGCTCTGTGTCTCACATTCGTAACCCCAGGAAATGCAATACTGTGGTAACACAGCCACAGACAAGAACAAGGGTCATTGCCTCACCCTTTCCTGCAAATTCCCTTTTCCCTCCATGCTGCAGCATAAAACAGCAACTAAAGCCGTTCTACCCACCTGGATTAGCTGTCTGCAAAGCCACGTCCTTCCTTTTGTTGCTGGTTGCTCTGCTGGGATGCAGGACCGGACAAGCCCCCCACCTCCACAGCCCAGGGCTGCGCCCCAGCAGCTTCCCCAGCATCCTACCTGGGCCTGGGAGCACACGGCGGGGACCAGCAAGAGCCCAGAAGGCTGTTTCTACAAGTTGTTAACATAAAACTGCCCCTTCCTGCGTGAAGGAAGTATCATGCATTTCCGCCCTGGCTGCCAACAGTTTTTGCTTGCGTCATGATGACTAGTTAAATTCATTGCCTGTGTTTACCAGAGAAACACACCTTCTGAGACAGGCAGGCAGGGACCACCACTGCAGCAGCTCCAGCCCAGCTGGGCTCTGCCCCGGGCTCTCCATCCCAAGGAGCTGCCTAGGAGAGCAATGGGTACTTACCTTATTTTCTCAACCCTTACTATGGTAGGACTGAATAGGACAGTGCACTTCATTTCCTGCTAATTATCACAGCCAGTTAAACTGTTAGAGTTCTTAATTGTTCTCAGCTAAAAAATAGTCTTGCAAATCAGTTGTATTAAACAGACTTTTTGAAGAGGGGTAGCATTTCCCCTATCTCAGAATAAATGTGGTTTGGCAGAAGGACACTAAAGCAATGGTTATGGCTATAAATGAGGAGTCGATCTCAGACCCAGACTGCAAACTTTCCTGGCAAAGAAATATTTTCAGATGTATTTCAGGTTTAAATCAGTGAATTAAGAAATTATGTCCAAAACCTCAGTCAGTATTTGTCAGTCAGTAAGATGTCATTGAACTCTAGCAGTACCTACAAAGTGTTTGTCCTCCTTGAAATCAACCTCCACAAAGTCTGGACAGTGATGGGTATTTTCCATAACATCAGCTGTTCTAACCAGAGAATGCACCAAAACCAATGTTATTTTATATCATTTTGACATTGCTCCTGTGTTTTGCACAAAATTCTCTCTCCCTGATGGGTCAGGAAATGGAAATGCAAAATACTTGTCTCATTTGGAGCAGTGGGGTGTTTACTATCCTTAGACAGAGAAGGCTCTAAAGCTGATTTACAGCTAGGGAAAGAAATTCCATTTGAAAGGGAAGAAGCAGTTGCCAAAAGGAAAATTTTCAGAACTACTTAGCAATACTATCAAATGCAATAGTGCAGATAATCAAAGTATATCTAATAGCTAGGGGAGGAACTGCAAAGGAATAGAACTCATGATGTTGGCAGGGTTGTTCTTTAAGAGCTCATAGGATGAAAGATGTGAGACAGATGTAGCTACCCAGCTCCTGGCCCCAAGGAAAAACTCTGGCATTTATTGAGATGCTTCATACTTCTTGAGAACACAGAGTTATTGATACTGAGGAAAGAAACTTGAAGCAATGACACAGTTTCTTCTCTTTCATAAAAGCTCCGCAATGCATCCGGACATAACACAGTGTGTTTAGCTTAATTTGCTTGTAATGTGGTGAAACAAATTAGATCCTTTTCCAGATTAGGAACTCATACAGAAAATAAATGGTGATTCGAGCTTCTAGCTGCAAATGAGACCTGCAAACAAGCAGAAAGCAGTGGATGTGATTATGCTGGAAGAAGCAGGAGGGAAACCTGGTAAAGTCACTGAGGTTACTTGTGTCCTGCTCAGGATTTCCCTGAAGGGAATATGGGGATGGAGAGGAGCAAAAGGTGCATTTATAGCGTGAAGTTTACAGAAGTCAGCACTCCTGAGCATCCCCACAGGCATCCTTCTCACCTTGTAAAAATGCTGCTGAGTGGAAAAGAGGCATTGTACACCTGGACATCCCTTGCTCTCCAAGCCAAGTGGGCAGGAGGGACTGGAAGCAGCACATGGGATGTGCTGCTGCAATGCTCAAGTGGTACTTGGAGCCACCCAACCCCACAGGGGCTCCAGCTGCACAGAGCATTAGAACATTTGCATTTTAACAGGCACTCTCCAAAATGCTTATTGCAGAACTGACTGTCTTTATGTTGCATCTGATTATGGATTTGAAGGTAAAAAGGAAAAAAAAAAAAAAGGAAAATTTTTGTTTTATCTCTTAGCTTCTCAAATGCGGAGAAAATCGTGGGCTTTTCAGGCCTCAGGTGCTTATCCACCTAGGGGCTGCTGATTGTTTCCTCTAGAAGACACACCAGCTAACAGCTGTGTTAATCATGTCTGCTGTGAGCAAAACAGCACTTCAGGATTTATTATACCAGCATTTAGAAGTGCAAAGACACAGAGGTCCTCATGAAACCACAAAAGCAGTTACTGCCTGAATTTTACTCATTTCTCTATCACCATGAATGCTTAATGTCAGGGTACATTTCACTGCAGTGCACAAAAGCTAATAAAAGTCTGTATACACTAATGCATTAGGAAATCAAGCTTGCACTGTGGATATCTTTCTGACCCAGAGTATCTTGAACCCCTTCCTGAACAGCAGAGAGATGCAGAATGCTCTTGGACTAAAGTAGCCTTTTGTGCAGCCTGATGGCTTTAGTCTTCCTTAGAGATGTTCTGTTTTTAGCCCAGTACACGCACAAACCCACCCCCCCTCCAGATTACAAAACATCCCCATGAAGCTCATCCATCCGCTCCCCTCACCAAGTTATTGCTTGATACCTATTAGCGACTCATTAGCAGAGTGCAACCATCATTTCATAACCGTTAAGCTTACAGACAGGGAATTTATTGTATAGCAGTGACAACTCATTCAGAGATGCAGAATTAGCAAAACTAGGCTTAAAGCACCATCTTATCCTCCTCCCACATCCTTCCACCAGGAGGAGTGCAGGTCCCCAGCTGCTCAGCAAGCCCTGGACAGTGCTGGTAGCAACTCACACACTGCCTAGCTGTACAGATGTCCCCCAGGTTTTCTCTGACCCTCGTTGTAAAGGGAGAGCACAGATATAAAGGTTTTTGAGTTAGAAAGAAGCAGGCTAGCTCAGAGAGAGCAGCTGTGGTGGTGGTGCAGGCTCTTGACATTTCTGTTTCCCGTGAGAGAGTGGTATGTAGTTGTAACGCTGCACGCTGATGCCAACACTGAAGGTGGAAAACTAGGCACAAACCTCACAGGACTCATCCCAGCTCTGCGTCATCTTCACACCCCTTCCACCACCTTGGACTCTGCTCTTGCAGCTGACTGCAGCAAGGACTAACAGCCAGTCATCCTCCCCTCCCTGAATGTACACAAAAAACTTTGCAGAACTGGAAGATCACATTATAGAATCCATTGCTCTGATTTTTGACAGACTTTATACTGTCATTCCCAGGACGTTAATTCCAGTTATTGTCAACTCAGTGCAGCAATGAGAAACTTGGACTTGGCATCACTTCACCTTTCTTCTTTTTCTGCTTTCAACAGCAAAAGGTATGAAAGAGTTTATTTCTCCAGAAGCCCCAGGTTCCTGCATAGCTCTTTACATCTCCTGGTTAATTTTAATGAGATTGCACAACAAATTTTTTTAGTTATATACACAAAGGATTCACAGGAGTATTCAAATGAAAAAAATATCACTCTGTAAAGCCGTTTTCACATGCAGTGTCCTCAAAACCAAATGGCTTACCATTAGGTTCTGTTTTGCATGCCATGCAAACTTTTTTCATGAGGGCTGTGATGAGGAGCAGAAGATAATCTTATTTTAAAATTCTTTACCTTCCCCCCACCTAATTAACTATGCGTCAGAGCTCTGTCTTGGTTCCTAGACAGATAAATAAGCAATCCTAGATGAGCTTGTGGCTCATGAAATTCTAAGTGAGTCAGGAAATATTCCTCCATGAAACTGCATATTCTTCAGCAGAGCAATTTAACACAGCAAGAGCAATGAATTGCTTTGAAATGTTTCACTTACCTTCAGACTTCAGCCCAAGAGCCAGTCCCCACCCTCTCCAGGGGCCCTAGGGAGCAGCACTCCCAGGGTTACAGTTCTCTCCAGGAGGCGAGTCACATCCTCCCCACATCAGGAAACCTCCTACCCTAAGGAGACTCAAATGCAAATCTCAAGAAACTACAAGCTCCTTAACTATTTCTCACCATGCCCAAGTTAAATCAAGGGACCAGTAACAGCATCCTACAGCAAAACTAGACTCGGTGGGTTTGTGAAGAGCTCTGAAAACAAGCACCAGCACCAAGTTTTAATCACTTCAGGACACTTGGATTAATTTTTTTTATAATCTTGAGTGTTATCAATAGAACAAGGCATCTGCTAAAAGACAGCAGTGACAATGAAGGAGTCCCTCCCCTCTTTCTGTGTTAAACTTCAGCTTTGCTTTAAAAAATGAAATCAGGATTCCTCCATCCAGTTCCTGAAAAAGGTCCTGCATTTTCTAGCAATATAGTCCCTATTCCTCCAAATTTGATAGTATCACTACCATTTGAAAAATCCTGCCTAGCAACCATAAATAAGACTGGAAGCCACACTGCTATAAAAACAACCAACCAAACAAAAAAGCCCCCAAAACTCGCCTGACTCTGGTAAATCTTGCCTAATTTACACTATAAGAGCCTCTTGCCACCAGTTTCTCAACAGAGAAAGGTAATTGATGTAACACACCTGTTATTTTCTACAACAGGAGCAGTCATTTCCCGCAGGTGAAAAAGATCTGAGCTGCTCTCTATGTCTGCCACTAACACAAGGATGAGCTGGATTTGGTCTTGATTGTGTTGGCTCTGAGCAGAAGTGCCCAACGTTGCAAAGATAAGAATCTCCAAGTGATCCTTATCTAGGAAGATTCATCTTCTCTGACATTAAGCACATTTATTCTTAAGGGAGTTAACCCCCAATTAACAGCCTGGAGGTTTTGCTGCTTAAGGTGCTGCACCTCTAAAACACCATGAGAACCCACTCCTGACTCTCCTGAATGGAACAGCAAAGCCTGCAAACAAGGGACGCTGCTGTAGCCAAGAGGGCCCGTAAGCCGCTCTTGCTTCGTTCCCTTCCATCTGTACCAAGTTTTTAGCTAAGATGCAATATAATGTTTGTTGGACACAGGAATGCAGTTATGAATTGTCTTAATAGAAGCCAAATTCAGCGGAGCTTGTGAGCTGGAACTAGAGTCACTAACCTGTACAAACAAATACTAAAAAGGGACTTGGGATGGGTCTGACATGCCCCAGGTACAAAGTGCAGAGTTTATAATATCTCGCATCAGAAGGACAGAGCTCACAGCAGCAAAACAAAAGTTAGTCATTGCTCTGGCAAAGCCCCGGAATGACTTTTCCCAGGGTTTGGGATGATCATACAGAGGCAGTGAAGTATCCTGTCACCTCCAGCACAGGGTCACTGGACACAATGCAGCAGCTGCTTATTGACGGGTTGAAATGTGGGGTGGCTGCCTAAGTCCAGCTTCACCATGGAGGAGCCACGACGAAGCAGCAAAGATCCCAGGACCCGCAGGAAACCCTCCAAGGCATTCAGGGTGTTGTGATGAAATTGCAGCTTTTACAACCAAGGAAATTAATGCACCAGGCCACTGATTTCCGGAATAATGCATAACTGAACTATAGAGAGCAAATGTGCAAAACCCTGAAAGGAAAACAAAACCATCAGGATCCTAACAATTTACATTGTGACTCAGATTTTGGAGAACGATTTAATTTAAATCTTTTCCAAACCTGTTTCCCAAACTAAGCCTGGGAAACACACTGACAAGGACAGACCCATTGTTCACTTGTCACTTAATGATTTTCTTTCCTGAGAAAGATGGCATTGTCTTCAAAACCAGACACATTTAGAAATTTTTCAGTCCGTTAGTCAATAGTCAATACTTTAGGGAAAAAAGAAACCTGATGTTGAAAGATTAAACAATTCTTTGTGGAAATGTCTTTTACCCACACTCATTTTAATATGAGGATGACTTACATTTTTTCAGCTCCTGCAGAGAAGTTATGTGTCGTCAATGAGGCCAATAAACCTGTTGAGATCATTAGAGCCCCTGCACTGCAGCGTCAAATTTCCCCATTTAGCGACTGGCTGAATAATTCTGCAATCAATAGAGGAGCAAATGTATCGTGGGTAGAACAGGAGGAAGCCCTACCCTGGGGACAGTTTGTCCCAGCAATGCACACCACAGTAGTCCATAACAGGGATAGGTACCTCCTCAAAACTGTATCTTGACAATCCCTCTAAAGAGACCATAAAACTCTGCCAAACAGTTCTGGGTGAGACAGAGCCTACCTGTAAGATGAGATTTAATCCCAGCAACTTTTATGTGACCAAAGGGACGACCAAGGAAATGTATCTTGTAAAATATACACAGTCCTGCAAGTGCTTCATGGAGAGGACAAGAGTGAAAATCTGTCGCACAGGGCTTTGCATAGTGGTTCAGGGGCTTTGGTGAAACAGCGTTGTCTTGGTGCCTTGTTCAAACCACTGGCTACATCTGCCTGCACTCTTACGGCTTGTGCCTGTACAGCTTAGACTGGGGCTGGTGACTCCTCTGCTCCTTGTTTGGACAGTGCTTTGCACAAGGGAGTCCCAGGCAGTTACTGGCACTCCTAAGTAAGAAATAATGAGGAGGAGGAAAATGAGAGTCTCATCTGGAGATGGCAATGATTACAGGGGAGCCAGGAGCTGCAGAAAAAGAAATTACATCCTACATAAACAGGACTTTATTTCTTTGACGATAACATAAAACTGTCCTGCATTTTCTGGACTGTGTATATCATGGAAACACAAAGTCATCACAATGAGCCATCTTACTGAAATAGAAATGTATTCAAGAACTGAGCCTGTCGTAGATATGTGACGTTTCCAGTGTGCTACCCACATTAGGTAGGCAACCCTCAACTGCTTAGGCTTCAGTAAAACTTCTCTCACAGGGACCGATACTATGCTTGGAGAAGTGGAGATACTTAAAAGAATAGTCATTTGGAGAATGAAGCAGCTAAAGCAGAGATGGTATCACTGAGTTCACTCAGAGATTGGTGAGAAGATCATCTAGGAAAACTGGATGACCTCAAGAGCTTGCAGTGTAGAAATGGGACAAAGCACAGAGTGCAAGGTTATCTCTTTAGGGCTAAGGAAAAGGATTTCTGGTTGCATTTGTTTAACTCCAGGCTGCCAAGATGATGCTGCCATGGAAAAAGCAGATGAAATTCTAAGATTTACAAGCAAATTCATTCCAGTAGAGAGAAAACAGTTTTAGTATTGTCATGTAAGATGCCTGGAATAGCCTGCAGTGCTCTGGATACTCAAGAAAGTTACCCAAGAAGAAAAGGAATAAAGGAAGAAGTGAGAGGAACATTTCTTTTTCTTGGCAAAAAAATTACAAACAGAGAAGGATCGTGGTAGTTATCTCTCTGAGAAACTCAGTGCCAGGGTAGAAGGGCAGTTAAACTGAACCACAGCACTGATAACCAAGCAAAGGGTATAAGCTGCTCAGGACGGATGCCACGGACCTCACCTTTCCTGCTGCTGTTCCTTGTACCTTCCAGAAAAGGGGCAGGGCTGTCTCCATCCTCGCAGCAGCTGACGAAGCGGACGTGGTACCACAGCCAGGCCACGCGGCTCCCCAGGCTCCTGCAGCGCTGGTGGCAGGTTTGACTTTGGGCCGTAACTGCACAGCCGTTTGTTTATAAAACTTTTCCAGGGAAGCAAAATTACACACGAAGGAAATGACAAGCAGCAATGTAACCAGGTGCCGCAGGGACATCATTTCACTGCCGGCACCAGGCCTGGTTATTCACCATTTCCCTGCAAGCGCTGATGAACGTAGGCTAATGACGCGTCGCCCCCCCAGACGAGCGGGAGGAGCGCTGGCTCCGTACGGCCACATGCCGAGCCGGACAAGGGAACCCGGCTTTCGGCCAGCAGCCCAAAAGGTCGAGGACACGAACTCACCCGCTGCAGAGAGGTGAGAGAGGGGTTTCACCCGCTGCCGGCTTGGTGTGACAGAGCAGCCTCGGCTGCGCGAGCGCCGTGGCTCCTGTTTGTCCCGGAGAAGTGAGCTGAGCTCTGAACATGCCAAGAGCGGGGGATCTGCCACGCGGTCTATGAGCAGCGCCGATAGGTGAAAGAGCCAGAGCTGGCTCTTCAGGGAAAGCCTTCCAGGACCAACAGCACGAGCTGGAGACTGCCAGACGGCTCTGACAGTTCGATATCCTCCTGGGCTTGGTCATGACACAGAGAAGGACATCAACAGAGAACGAGGCAACAGCACCTGCACGGAAAAACACAGCGGCAGGAGCTTTTCCCACCTCTGCAGCACTGCTGCCTCGTGAACACGGCTGCCCACTGGCTACTGTAGATATCCCACCCTTTAAAAAAAAAAACCAACGGGGAAACGGCAAACACACCGTTCACTTTTTAATTAAGTTCACAATCATTGAAAAAAAAACCCCAAACCACCAAACAAGCAATGCTAAAGAACCCCTTCAAAAATGGGAACAAACCTGTTTAACATGAAGGGGTTCTCAGAGCTGCAAAGACTTCCTCTGATTTTCCTATGCTTTCTGCACACTTTACAAGCGACACGGCACCCAGGTTTCATACGACGAACCAGAACATTTGGCAAGGCTTCTCTGGAAGGAGTTTAAACACTAACAGCCAGCACAAGGTGAAAACCTCTTCAGAGAGGAGCACGCGTGTCCTGATATTACAGGGAAATGCTGCCCTCATCTGTCTTCCAGTGACAGGTTTTATTTTCCTGCCTACTATGCCTAACCCATTCATCACTTCCAGACCTCTGTTTGCACTAGAGCTATTAAGCAATGTTGTCACCAGTAACTGCAGTCAATATAAGCATGTTGCTGCAATGGAGCATAAATACAGAAATGCCTTGATTCTCTGTATTGAAGACAGCCTCTTGGCCCAAGAGAAGAAAACAGCTTATACACTCTTTATAAAACTAAAACTGACCAAAAAAAAAAAAAAATTTGCCAATGCCAGGTGAGTGGGAGTACTGAGAGGCAGCACTGGGGTTCATCAAGAGCAGAGCAACCCCTGCTCCTGCAGCGGTGTGCATCCTGGTGCAGATTTGGGGATCTGGATGCCTGCAGCCCAGCCTGTTATGGAAAGCCACCTCTCATCCACATGGGTAAAAATCCATCACACACACGCATGCACACAGAGTGGAGGCACACTTCAAGCCCCACTAGTGGCCTTCAGGAAGGTGAAATGAAGGAGAAATTGAACATGCGTTCCTATTTCATGAAAGTATAAGCTTTGAGGCTGGAAAATTATATCTAGTAGATGAAGTATAGCACTAGCTAGTTCTGTATGGGTTTGAGGTGCAGAAGGAGCATCTGTTAAACCTCTGTTAAGCCACTGAATAGCCAAGGTCCTCAGAAAATCATCTGGCTGATGAAAAGTGCAGATCACAGTACCTATCTGTTAGCGTTTGCAGAGCTCCTCCAGAGCTCTGCTCAGAGCAGATGGAGATGGTTCTCTATTAAGGCCTATGTCTTTTAGACCTTTTAATGGATTTAGCTCTGCCAGTGTCTTAATGCCTGGAGCATCATCCCAGCACAAGCAGACAGGTCTCATTTGATGGCACCAACTGACTGCCTGGAGACTCAGGGCGGGGATTTACCACTAGCCCCAGGGACTGGATTCCAGCCGCATGATTTCACGTCTCCCACAGCAGCCTGGTCAGCCCTCACCCAGCCAAAGCCTGGAGCCAGCTACTGGCACCGTGCAGCCGCAAGCTTTGTCCAGCCCAGAAGCCAGGTGACGGGAACAAGGCTGGATGCTGCCTGCCCCACAAGCTCCACACTGTAACACCCAGGCTCTTGCAGCCCTATCCAAGGGAAGCAGGCTGGCCAAAGCCTGACAAAAATGTTTTGACCTCTGCAGAAATGCTCATTGGAATGTCTTAAATGGGCTTCTTGAAAAACCCTCAAATTAATTCTATATCTAATTGCTATCTATTTTCCTAGATTAAGAACTTCAAAACCATCCTTCCAAACTGATTTTCATGGAAATATCAATTCCAAATGATCATTTCCAAGCTCCCAGAAGAAGGAGTGCTCTCAGGACTGCTCAGTCTCAGACCCCCCAGCTGGACCCAGGATCCCTCCAGCGACTCACCCTTCCACTAGCTTCTCCCAGGTCACCAACTCCAAAGCCAATGCCTCAACAATCAAAACCCCTCATTATGACTTTTCTGCCTGGCACCTTAATTTGAACTGTCATTTCAGAGACCAGTAGCTCTATCTGAGCAGGTGGAATATGGCAGATTCTTCTCATTATTTTAGTCTTTGTCAAACAATCAATATTAATTCACAGTATTCCACATATTTCTCAGTTTTCCCCTAAGCAGTCCTCTTTGACCAACAGCTGCATCAAATATACCCCTACATACTCCTTCCCACATTGCTGTCTGCCTTCCCAATCTATCTTGTACATATATGACCAGTGTTTGGTCCTTTTAGTTCTTACTTGGTGTTGGCTTAGTTGTTTCCTCCTTTGGTTTCAATGTGCTTGAACATTATTCAGCAAACTAAAGCTAGGTGCTAAAATTCCTAGTGGTCATTTCACTTGAGTTTAGTCATTCTGGTCATGTAACACCTGGGGAAATTCTACCTCTCTTCACACTGGTAATATTTTATTAATGTATATGTGTGACTACAAGCTACCTTGCAGGCTTTTTTTTGTTTTGTTTTGTTTTGTTTTGTTTTGTTTTGTTTTGTTTTTTGTGGCTGTGGGAGGGAACTTGCCTTTTCTGAGCACTGCAGCGAGTAGACCTGCTGTCCAATGCACTATGAATGCAGCTGCACCCAGCTCCTACCACAACTGCAGTGCTCTGGCCAGACGGAGACTCCTGAGCGCTAAAGAAGGAGAACTCACCCCCTCCCAGAGACCATCCCCACCAGCCAGATGCTCCTAGCAGGATCAGAGCCTCCTCTATGCTGAACCCTCGTTTTCAAAGAGGATCGCTGCATTTCTCATCATCATGAAATGGTGTTTGTCTCGTGGCTGGGGGAGTTCTCAGAGGATTGAAGAACCGTGTGGGAGGTCACAGCATTCCAGGGAGTTAGAAAATGTGGTTGTATACATGTCCTGCCACCTGCTGGGGACCCTCCCATGCCTGATAGCCCTGGTGGCAGTGGCTCTTAGCCAAGGCTTGGCTCTGCAACTGAGCACACTCTGCGAAGACAGGGACAGGAACAGGAGAGCCCTGCATGCCTTTTCTATGCTTCTTTTTTCCTCTTTTTTTTTCCTTCTCTGCAGCTAGTTTAGGTGGTGATGGTGAGCATTATCTCTTAGCTTTCTCGCAAACTCCATGATTCATGTTTAAAGTGAATTATCTTTCTTTACCTTATAATATTTACCTTATTAACACCGACGGAGAACCGTTACCCTTCCTGGGGTAGGAAGCTGGTGTCAGTGGTGCTTGCTGCTTGTTTCACCTTGTGCAGCTCAGGCTGCTCACAGCAAAGCTAGTGGCACTTTCCCTGCTTTTTGGTTATAGCAAGCAAATTTGCACCAGAAGAAGTTTTGCCTTCCTGATTGCTTAAAGAGAAATAATGAAAGTCTGGAAGTCAGGAGATTGTGCACTACCAGGAGATGTCCAGATGAAACTGTGTTCAGGCTCTACTGAACATGAATCTTTTTGTGTCTGGCAGGGCATACACAAGAGAGAGAAAATTCAGTAGGTTTCTTGGCTGCAATCTGCATTTTCTTGCAAATGAGTTAAAGTTTGTAAATATTAATCACATATAGTTCAAGTTTTGCTCTCCAGAACAGCTGTATGAGATCAAACCAAATGGCCAGGCTGGGCCAGCATCTTTTCTCTGACACCAGCCAGGCGTAGACACCCAGGGAAGATGGTAAGAGCAACAGGAGCATTACAGACTTGCTTTCCCAGTATTCTCAAAGTCTCCTGCACCAGAGGTAATGTCTGGTTGAGGGTTTGGGGGTTTTTTTCATGAGCATTTCTGAATTATTTTGAAGCCATGCAACTGTTCAGTAGAAACATCTTATTTTGGTAAGAAGCGTATGTAAAAGCTTGGTTTTGTGTCAATGGGAAGTCAGCGTGAGTACACGGCTTTGCCGATCTGCTTGTTTTGGTCATGTGCTGCCCCAGCGCAGCCTCAGAGCCAAGCCTACTCCCTGCCGCGGGGATTTGTCCTGCTGCCCTTCTCGGTTTGAGCGGTGTGCATGTCTCTGCAAGGACCTGGGCAGGGGCTTTCCCGTCCTGTTAACGGGGAGACTGCATCAGCCCCCTTACACAGGCAGTGCTGGTGTGAACAGTGTGGTGTTCCTCCGCTCTCGCTCGCTCTGTGTTCACATTACGGGATTCCACTCTTGAATGTGTTAGCAAGCGCTGTGACTCTGTGGAGCACGTAGGAATCCCCCTGTCCTCAGAGATGCCAGAATCTGGAACATTGGATAAAACATTCCTCCTTTCACTTTAAAGCTGTCACCTGGTAAGCTCCCATCTTTTCTCTGGCTTTAAAATTATTAGAATGAGTGCATAGCCATTCCTTAGAACCCTTTTTCACTCCTCTCATGATTTCCATAGATGGCTATTGGCTCCCCTCTCCAGCCTTGATTTTTGCAAGACAAAACTCTTGTTCTTTTTACTTGCTTGCTGAGCAGAGCCTACTCCAACACTCAAGTTTTCTTTTGGCCCTTTCTCTATACCTCTATAATTGTGCTCTGCCTCTTGGGCTGACGGAGCTGCACATCACATTCAAGATGCACATGCACATTTCACCTCTACGCTGACTCCATGCTTCACTGAGCTGCCGTTTTTCGTAAAGGGATGAGTTATCGTGCACTAATAAATTGAAGAAAGTTATCTCAAGCCTTCTTGAGATTGTTTTACTGCGGAAGAAAAGCTTCTTTTAGTAGCTGTGGCTGTGCTATCAGTCAGCCTGTCTTTGATCGACCAGAATCAGCCCGGGTAATGCTGCCATTTCACACTGCATTTGATTCAGTGGAAGATCCAGTTTAATCCCCTGCTCCGTCTTCCCCTTCACCATAGCTTCTCAGTCCCACATCACCTTCTCCTCTGCCTGATTTCTATGGCTCTACTCTTTAGGGGATCTATTAAATGATGCTGGACGAAAACTACCAGCACTGTTTATTTTTTGTTTTTTTAACAAATCATTACACCAAACTAGTTTAGAGTAAGGTCATTACTTCTTGTATGGCAATAAGCTTAACAGTATTGCTAAGCAGGCACGATGACCAGAACTGGAAGGAGGGTGGGAACAAGGACCTCTGAAATTAGATCTGACCAAAAGACATGCAGGTGCAATCAGCATGACTTGATGAACCAGGTGCCCTGTACATGCTCTAGACCAGACCTGAGCTTTGGTTGCAAAGTCCAGCTCATATACCCAGTTAACCCATACTTTTACAGAAAATTCATTTATAAAAATCAATCAAAAATACTTATATAGAGAACTGATTGTTCCCATGTATTATTTTCTTTCCTCATTTCCTTCATCAGGTGCCATTTACCTACAGCCCGTAGATTTCAGTTCTTTTTTTCCTCTCCCCTCTATTCTCTACCCAAAAGGCTAATCGACACAGAGGATCTTGAGCTTCCCCAGGACTCACAGGCACCTGGCTAAGAAGGCCAAGAGCATCCTGGCACGTACCAGAAATAGTGTGGCCAGCAGGACTCGGAAAGTGATCATCCTCCTCTGCTCAGCACTGGTGAGGCCACACTTTGAATACTGTGTCCAGTTTTGGGCCCCTCACTACCAGAAGGACACTGAGGTGCTGGAGTGTGTTCAGAGAAGGGCAGTGAAGCTGGTGAAGGGTCTAGAGCACAAGTCCTATGAGGAGCGGCTGAAGGAACTGGGGGTGTTTAGCCTGGAGAAAAGGAGGCTGAGGGGAGACCTTATCACTCTCTACAACTACCTGAAAGGAGGTTGCAGTGAGGTGGGGGTCAATCTCTTGTCCCAAGTAACAAACAAGAGGAAATGGCCTCAAGTTTCACCAGGGGAGATTTAGGTTGGATATTAGGAAAACTTTCTTTACCGAAAGGGTTGTCAAGCCCTGGAACAGGCTGCGCAGGGCAGTGGTGGAGTCACCGTCCCTGGAGAAATTTAAAAGATGTGTAGATGTGGTGCTTGGGGACATGGTTTAGTGGTGACCTGACAGTGCTGGGTTAACAGTTGGACTCAATGATCTTAAAGGTCGCTTCCCACTAAAACAATTATATGATTCTATGAGATTAGACATTGGCTCCCAGAATCCCCTTAACAGAGGGACAAACATTAATTTTTTAAAAATAACTAACACCATTAGGGTAACATTTTTTTTTTTTTTTTAATCTTTAAAGGGTCCTGCCAGCATTTGCCTTACATGCATCACAGACCTAAATTGGAAAAGATTTTTCTCATCCTTCAGACAGCTGTAACAACAATTTCCTCATTTCAAATCAGGGAGTCAAAAAGTCAACTTCCCCCTCACCTGCCTTCCAAAGCAGCTCAGGTTAAGAAAATAACTTTTTAAATTTCAAAAGGTGTTTGTTAAACTTCAGCATTTTTCTTCTTTGGTACTTTGAATTTACTAACCTTCCAAAACAAAGACCACTGGGACTAAAAAGCAGACCACCAGAATCACTGAAAGCATGCTCTTCCAACGATGTAAAACCTTTTGCCCCAGTAATTTCTTTGAGGCCAACAGACATTAACTTGTTTCAAGACCAGTTCTGATTGGATCATTTTGGGATTTTCTTCTGGATAAGACTTTGTGGAGCATTCCCAACCCCTTTGAAAGTTTATTTTGCCCTCAAAAGATGGACTGTGCAACCACCTCCTCACTCCTGTGCAGCTCCCAGCAAGCCAGCTCTGCTCGCACACTGGTACCTCTTGCTTGTCATTCATCCCTCTGCAAACTGCCATCCTACCATTGTGTGGCATCCCCTGGAGCCTGACTGCACTGCCATGGTGGCCACATGGAACACAGGCCTACCATGGATCTGAAAACAAACACCAACATAAAGGCCTGCCATAGACCACCAAAAAAAAAAAAAGAAGAAAAAACCATGAAAAATGAGATTTAAAGCTGAAACAAGAAAATAAAGCCTTCAGTTAAAACCATGCGCACTGCTTCTGGGGCTATGCTGCCTCTTACAAAGTTTTAAAAAAGCAAGGAAGGGGACACCTCAGCAAGGAACACCATCCATGGGCATAGAGAAGGGGACCAGGTGAGGCTCAGCTGAGCTTTGGGAACTTGGGAGTGGGGGTGCACGAAGTGTCACAAAACTGTGATGTGGGGCTGGGAAGGTCCACAGGTCCTCTTACTGGGGCAACTGGTCTGCTGAGATAACCCATAGTCAAGTCCAGCCTGCAGAGGCCAGAGTGGCTTTAACAGGGCAGTCACGTTGCTGCTGTAACACTCGTCTTGAAGCCATACAGGAGTTCAATGGGCACCCCAGCAGTCTGGAGGTGGATAAAAGAGACCTTTTGATACAGCCAGTCTGATTCAAAGCTCAGATGCTGTTAACAGCCACCAGCCAGGCAGGAGTAGGTACCAAATGACTCGGCTCCATGGCTGCTGCCCTGTAATTCCGTCTCCAGCGCTGCAGGTCAGCACCCCGGTGGAGTGGCACTGGCCCCTCTCAGGCGCCCACTGCCCGGGTGCTGGGAGCCCAGCAGAAGACAAGAGCCACAGGCTGCTCTCTGCTGCTTAGTGCACCACCACGCAGCCCTGGCTGGAAAAAAAAGTCCTTTTGCAAATAGGTGATGGGTAGAAATCAAATGTTTTAATTTTTTGTTTTTAAGTTTGACACCACACCTATGAACAGACTCTACAATAGAAATAACTTACAAGTTTTAAATGTGCTTTCATAAGCTTGGTCTCTAACTAATTGCTTTACAAATGCCAGTTGAAATAGTTCTTTTTCAATGTTTCAATGTTATAGATGTGGCTTTTTGAAATTGCACACATCTAAGCTCTCTTTTCTAACTGAAAACATACTTCAGTTTTGAGCCCATCCAAAGGTTTCTTTCCACTTCTACTTTTCTTTTCCAAGAGTTTTTCTTTCACTCCTATTTAGCTGAATGCAAAGTAGAACCATTTTCTTTCTTTCTTCAAAGAAAAAGAAAAAAACCCAACCAACCAACAAACCCCCGCTATTTTGACCACCTGGTCAGCACAGAGCATCCTCCTTTACCGGGAACGCTGCACTGGTTGGCACTGCTTATTTTTCAACCCAAACACCAGGGTGTTAGACACCAGCCTGTGTGGTGGAGGAATGCACCCAGGTCTGCCAGGCCCAGCCTGCCTCCAGGCAGTGCTGAGGAACATCCTTCTTCATGTCACCCTCAGGGGCTGTTGAACAACCTTCGTTGCTGGGCTGGGTGAGCAGTATGAATGCCAGCTCCTAAACACTCTTCGAGACTCCTGAGCAGATGCTAACAGTCAGCAACGTAAGGAATAAACCAACTCAGCCAAAGAGAACAACAGAAGCTGAGTGTATCGGCAGGATGTCGGACAAGCACATGCAGAGAGGATTCCACACGCACCCCCACCCTCCAACCCCCGCTGCGCCACAGGCCAGGCAAGCACTCCTTTCCTTCAGAACCGCGGGATTTTCTTACCTTGGAGAAAGGATAAAGCACTAAAACTGGATCCCTAGCCCTTGAGAAATTGCCTTTGTCCTTCTGAGAGGCTTTGATAACGCAACATCAGGAAAACAGCTCCTAGAAGCACAGAAGAAACCTCAAAGAATTTCTGTGTGCCGCAGCAAGGGCTTCCTGCAGGGCATTAGATGGCTGGTGTTATCCTTCAGCACCTCTCTTGCCAGAACTTCCCTGGATTATTTCTGAAAGATGATTTGGCCAGCCTGCTTCCCCACCACCTCTTTGAGTGCTTTCACTCGTTCCTCAACTTCCTCCTTCCCAGAGCCTGCCCTTTCCCAGGTATGAACTCTGCTCACTGTGGCAGCTCCAATGCATGGTGCAGTGCGGGATGAGAACCTCAGCTTTGCAACTCAGCCTCTCTCTTGCTCCCAGCCTCTCTACATATCAGGGCTAGCAATAGCACTGTTTTCTGCTGGTTTGTGGCTAGACCGTGACCCTAGAGCAGCTGGAGTGCAGGAAAGGGGTCCTCTTCACCAGCTTCTGTTAGAGGCTCCAATCCCACAGTCCATTTTATAAATTCCACCTCAATTTCTTCCTGTATTTTCTGAGCCCCCTTCAAAACAGGGCTATTACAGTAGATCCTAACTTCTGTAAGAAAAGACTTCCTGAGGGTTGAATCCTTCCAGTTCAATCTCCCAAAAGCTTAGGATCACAGAAGAGTTGGTGATACTTGTCTTTCCACCAACTGCCCCCCCAACTCCATACAAAAGGCTAAACACTGATTTTCCAGCTCCAAAACCATTAAAAACAGAAAATCACATTTTATTTTGTTCATTTGTCACAAAAACACCAGTATAAAACATACACCAAGGTATGCAGCTTGGGCAACAAGCCACTATCCACACTCCTTCATGTCCAGAAAGAGTGACGAAGCCCTGAGAGAAGTGACAGCTAGAAATCTGCTGTGTTGTTCCCAAGGAACCGTTATCACAGTAAGAGATGTTCTCCAGCAGGCAGAATGTATTCATTCAATCCATAGGTCTTTTTCCTTTTATCAGGAATTTACTTGTATTATAAGCAAAGCCAGGTTCTCTTAATCTAAATCCCTCCTGCCTAGGTAGTAGCCTAAGTCTGTGTTCCCAAATGTACTACAAAATTTCCTAACTTCTCAACAATCTCATGATTTCAGCAAATTTTGGAGTAAAGGCACTACAAGGCAGCTGTAACTTTCACTTGGGGAAAAGCTCTGCTTCTTTTGGCTCTACTGCAACACTGATAACACTGTTTGAACCTTTAAAAAGCACTTTGGGTCTCCTTTTGAAGGGAAACCCAAGCCTGAGTGAAAGATACCGAGAACTAACTGATGGGCAAAGCCTTGGCGAGTGTAGGGAGGGCAGATGCACCAGAATCCAATGGTTGCTATTTAATTCTGCAAAGCCTGACAGAATATGGAAACACAGTATTTTTTAATTCTAGATAGATGAATGCTGAGCATGGGGCACGGCCCAAAAGATGGCTCTTTGGAGATTCCAAGGGGAATAATGAGAAACGGAAAGAATCCTGCTTTTCACCATGTCAAGGCCTTATTTTTTTCACCCTCAATATTTAGAAGCACAGACAAAAAAAAAAAAAAAGGCATACAAAGCATTAAATCCTGAGCAGCCTCACAGCACTGAGCAAGGCTTAGACAGAGAAAAATTATTCCTGTTCCCTGAGCTACAGTGCCTGGCAGCAGCACACCACTGTGGATGGCCAAGCACAGCAGGAGGTAGTGACTGCCCGTAGCACGTCAAGGCACACAAGCACAGTACTCTTTGGCTCGAATTTCCTGTATCTGGAGAGCAGCAGAATGTGTCTTTGCTTTGTTCTCTTCCATGCCTGTACCTGCAGTCCAGCTGGATACTGCTTGGATAGGGTTAAGCATGCTCAGTCCGTCATCCTGGGGAGCCTGCAATGCATTTTCCTGCCATCTCAACCCAAACCTCTGGGGAGATCTCAGTCTCTAATTTACCTGTTCCTCTCCAAATACACAACACCAAAAATAAATAATAGGGTCCGTTTTCATTTGAGGGGTGGGTTTCGAAGGTCAAGGGGTTGATATGATTTTTGCTGTTGTTGTTTTGCATTGACACTTTCTAAGAGTTAAAGGGAAAAACCATGCACAGGTTAAAAATTTGTCATCCAAATGGCCATCTCATTGTTGAGTGTATACGAAGGCAGACACAGTAGGAATCTCGTGTTCCTTTTCCTTTCTGGGAGTTACAACATGGCTGTATCTTTCGCCTCGGTTACATTCCAGGTAGGGACCCCAGTTTGCATCAGGCTTGCAGCAGTTTATCATCCGCTGAAAAACAAAACCAAGAGATATTTAACATCTTACCTTAGTCTATGCTATTAAAGTTCAGTAAAGCTGTAACTCTAGGTATGACTAGCAACTCAACAAATGGCAAACAAATCACCAGAGTGTTTTAAAATCATTCCAAATATCTTTGAGTTCAGTGAATTCTGGACACTGAAGTCAACAAGCAGGGAAAACTGCAACCAAAAAAAACCCCCAAACTTTGGCAAAGGCTGGCAAGAGGAGCATACTTCAGATTTTGCACTTGCTCATTTCGATGAGGAATGGGAGGCAAAACTCCAGAAAATTATATGGAGATGGAAAGTGATACATATTCTTCAGAGAATTTAAAGCAGCTGGAATAACAACGGAAACCATGAAAAAAAATCACTGTCGAACGCGTGGGTGTACTCTCAGAGAACTAGACTTTATCTTCTAACGGAACACAGTAGGGTAAATTTGCCTTTGATGCAACTACCAGAGGTGTGTTTTGGTCTAAAAAAAATCCAGTTAAAAAACACCTCGAGGTACTGAACAGGCATTCCTGACAATGCCAAGGAAAGCAAGGTTTGAGGCTGTGGCAGCTTTTTTGTGCCCTTACCTGACAAATGTTTCCTTTGGCTTTAACTATTTTTAGAATAGCGACAACAGGAATCCAGATGACGCAGAAGATAATCATGCACCAGCCAATAGCAGTTCCCCAGACTGGATATGACACTGAGCCGTAAGTGGGAGGTGAAAACGTGACCAAAGACCAAACCAATATTGCCTATTAAAAATGACAAAAAGAGAGAAAAGCAGTTGTCCAGGTGTCTGAACTTGCGCTATGTTCCCAAGTTGGTTAACAAGAAGGACTATCTACAAATTCTGCACAGCTCCCTCTTGCTTCTGAGAGCAAGAACAGACTTGCAAGATTCGTTGTTCAGTCATGGCCAAGCAGTAGGACTGAGGGACAAGGCTGAAACACGACACTAACACAAATCACAAATTACATCTGTATTTAAACAGAATTTGAGTTCTGGGTTCTGTTGAAATCTCATGTTGGAGAAGATACATGTTGCTGGATGAGTCCAGGACCTTTCTCTGTATGTTTTGTAAGTTCTCATGTTCCTTTATTTACAGGAATATTGGAAAGAATCTAAGATTAACTGTTGGCAAATACTGCTGGAGAACTAAGATAGTTGTAAGCAGCATTTCCTGAAGTGTAGTCCGGAAAGACTAGAGGTAATGTGCCGGCCAGAGTGCCTTGCCACTGCTCCTGGATTTGGGAGGTTAAAGAATTCTCTCATAGTAACGTAAAACAACTACCACCATTCACAATTAGAAGTACAGGAGTAACAAGAAGCTGAGACACACAGAGCAGCACATAAAGTCTCAGACAGGAGAACAGCTGGACATCCAAAGAGCAAAGTGAAGTGAGGGATCTGTCCTGAACGTAAGATTTCCCTCCAAGGGGAAGAAAAAAAAAAAAAAAAAAATCTAGGTTTTAAAACCATTTTCTCAGTCTGAAATGAAGGTAATCCAGCTGCTAAATTGGACGATCTGATCCGGTTGCTCTGTGTTACTGTTTCAAGTGTAGACCCACCTCACTGGCAACTGAAGGTCCAGCCTTTCCTGGAGAGGACCCAAGGAGGAATGGTATGTATCAGAATATAGTTTGCTTCACTGGCACAGCCGTACCCTGTCTTTATATACAGGGCCTGGACATGCAGCACTTCACCTGGAAAGCTCTTCAATACCCAATTAATCAATTCCATCCCACTAAACACAACCCAGTCACCTACACTCACCATTAACAGGGCAGGAGTAATGAAAAACCAGCACATTCTCCACCACAGCCAGAATAAACGGCTCTTCTTTCCAAGCATCATTTCAATGTCTTCAATGAACCTGTTTCCTCCTGTTGAAAGGCAATGTAGGGTGCATTGTAAAGCAGGTGCTTCCCTTGCGGGTGTGGTTACTCAAAAGGGATAGAAGAAATGCAATCATTAAGGGCAGTTTCCCCAGTCCTGCGGCAAGCATTAAAGCTTTTCAGCAGGTTAAGTTGAAAATGCTTTATTGCAGTAATATTTGTTTAATATACAGTGTGCCTGGGATTGCATAGGCAAATTAAGGATTTTCAATACAAATAATTTACCGTAGATGTAGATGATGCCTATTATCTCCAGGACAGCTGCAATAAGGATTCCCCATCCTGCACAGAAGTGATCTATTAGGTTAACCCAGTAAATTCCTGCCTGTAGAACAAACAATAAAGAGGTAAATATGTACCCAGTCCCAGTAAAGTCTTTATGCAAATAAAAGCATCTGACAAAATACTGTAGATCTGTATACTAATAACAAGATACATGTATATGCAGAGTGTATATAAAGAGCTGAGAGCAAGATTTTAGGACTTACAGTATTAAACCTGATGCTGAAGTTTTAATACTAAGCTGCAGCAACAGCTATACCAGTTATCGGTTCTGGTAGGCTTGTGTACTCCTACAGGCACAAGTTTTCCTTGTGGGTTAAACACATTAAACACCAGCATGCAACAGCAGGATCACAGAGCAGGAAACAAGCTTTAAGCTGTTTCAAACTCTCGCATGCTACGTCCTTTGCAAGCTTCCCTGCCATCATGTTTCATACCTTATGTGCTTTGCTTAGTCATACAGCTTGACTGTTCACCCCAGTATTCTTCTTCACATTCTCAGTTTAATTGCATAGATAAATCTGCATTTCTAGATTGAGTCATTGCAATGAACCTTTATATCTATAAAAGCAATTGCTTTAAATTTTACACGTTATACTTGAACTTCCTTTTACATATATATACAGACACACACAGGAGAAGTAACCATACAATCTACAGATACTTGTGAGCTAAAAGGTTTTTGTGGCTTGAACAGGCCATTTCTCAAATACTGCCCTGTTCGGTGGTCAGTTCTGAACAAAAAGATCCCATTGGCACCGATCAGCAGTACCCACAGCACTGCAGACACACTGTATGTGTATGCTTGTGATTTCACAAATAACCTCCTGAACTGAGGAGTAATACGCCCAGTTATACAAGCCTTCTATTTAAAAGAACATCTCAATTCAATAGTCACAGAAAACCTCAGGTTTTTTGAAAGCTTCCCTCTGGGAATTTCCTATTTGCTTATCCAAGCACAGTGACAGAATTCAAAGTCTTTCAGATCATTCCATGCAAATAGGAGCAGTTGGAAAGAATATTTTGACTTGAGTTTATTGTTTGCAGCGTAACTAAACCCACAGCCAAAAACCCAAAAAAAGTCTTACCTGAGTAACACAAACAAGACCAAGAAAGAAGAGCACTATGCACACACCCAGGGTTATGGGGATTCTTAACTTTTTCATCACTTCAGGATATATGTCTTGTATGGTGGTTGTAAGTGTTTCTGCAAAGGAAGTAGTGTGGGTTTTGAGCAGCACGGCTAGGAAAGGGTAACGTTCATTTGAAAAGCTATGGATTATTTCCAACCCTACTCACCTATAGTAGCAAACTGAGAGTCAAGGCCCAAGAGCAGGAGCATGAAGAAAAACAAAAAGGACCACAGAGGAGAAACTGGTAACCTGGAGAGAGCCTCTGGGTAAGCTACAAATGCCAGATCAAATCCTGGAAAGCAGCAGAAGGATGGTGGTTGTTATCGTGCCTTGGTCAAAGTAGGTCCCGATAGCAACAGTGCCACAATCAGCCTACCTGAGTCCACGACCTCCGAGACAGGTCTCTCAGACACAAATGCCATGTGTCCCAAGATGGAGAATATCGCAAACCCAGCAAATATGCTGGTGACGCAGTTGGTTACACAAACAAAAATAGCATCTGAGTAGCAGTTGTTGTGGAACTTATTGTACGAAGACAAAGCAACAAGGCCACCCCATGCCACGGACAGGGAGTAGAATATCTGGGTGGCTGCATCTTTCCAAACCTACCAGAAATAAGCACATGGGAATTACTGCATTACTTACAGTTCGTATCACAAACGTTTGAGTCTGCCCTCTGTTGAAGCTTCAGGGTTCTTCTACATTTAGCCTGAACATACAATTCTCTTTCATATGAGTTTTAGAGTAGGTGGGATATAGCACACTGGTGATCTTGCAGTCTCAAGCACAAACAATACTTTCTAAAACCTCTGAACGTCACATCCCAATTATGTTGTCAAATACTTAAATCTTACTGGGCTATCCCTGCAGAAGAGATTGAGTTTATTCACATATGTATGCAGGTTGTCGAGATATGACTCTTGTCACAGTGCCAACAAATAAGGAAAACCAGGACGGGATTGCAGGAGTGAGAACTTCCATATGCTCTCCCACTTCAGCTCCTCACACCAGGACCCAAACAAACCACTTCTGCCTCTGCTCAGTTAGCACCAAACGCTCACATAAGATACCACAAATAAATAGCACACTGAGTATTTGCTTTTGGTAAAATAAAACTAATGTTGGTATAAGCCAGAACAACAAAAAAAATCCAAAAAAATCCCCAGGCTTCTTTTGCACAAGGTGCCCTTCCTGCCCCACTTGATTTCCACCTAATTTTCCAAGCTAATTTCCTAGACAAGGTACAGCCTGAATTTCAGGGGTCCCTTCAACCTTCTGATAAAGTCCCTTGAAATTACCAGTAACCAAAGCAAGTTGGACACACATGAGATCAACGATTGATCCCACAGAAAGAACTTCCTCAGCAGGCGTTACTAAGACGAAACTCCAGCATACCACGCCAAGAGCTGCTCAGAGGCAATACCACGTTTGTCATCACTGTCTGGTGTGGCGGGGAGGGGCCAGAGGGTTAGATTAGATTGAATAGCTAGAATAGGGGCTTGGACTTCAGATAGAGGTGGGGGATGCTGAAAAAACAGAACGCAGCTGCAGATATGCAGGGCAGGGCATGAAGAAACACCTGACCAGGTAAAAAAGTTGCTCTGTAAGTGACGAGCCCATAGAACCGCAGAACACCACCACACTTCCAGGGGTGACTCTACCTCTCACCTCTGCCTCCATCAGCTTAGTGATGTTGGACTGTCTCCCAATGTAGTATTCGATGCCATCCAGAGCACCTTCCAACGTGGCACCTCGCACCAGCAAGATGAGCAGGATGATGTATGGGAAGAGTGCGGTGAAGTAGACGACCTGCAGAAAGAAGGGCAAGGACACACATTAAAAGCGAGGGGATGCACTGACCTCTGTGCAGGAGGAATGGCCAGGCTTTAGGCTAAGGTCTGCTGGTGCAAATGAAACACAGGCAACACATGTGAGCACATGTCAAGCACTAAACCATCCTGCTCAGCCGGTTCTGGAGCTGCATTCCTGCAGAAGCAGAAGGCCCAAGCCACATATCCACTTTTCAGAGAGCATTTGACCGGTTTCAGAAATGTGTTTTCTGACATGATTTACTGCTGTAGCAAGGCCTGGACTACCCAACTAACCCAGAGGTCTCTTGCTAGGCAATGCTTCTAACATACGTGAACTGAAAGCCAGCCAAAATTAGGTGACCAGGATGGAATTATCCCCTGCTGAGGCCGGGCAGGGGGAAGGTGGGGGTTAAAAAAAAAAAACCCATGCTGGAAGCTTTCTTTATTGGGAACAAGGACTTCTATTTTTCTCTCGGGCACAGATCTTTTTTGGTGTTCGTTGACACAATTTCTAGAACGGCGGGATCGCAGCCAGAGGCAGGGCTAAGCAGTGCTATTATCATGCGGGCTATATTCCCCTATACTCTTGTTTGTTTCTCAAGTCCCAGTTTCAGTGTTACGCAGATAGATAATTGACCCGGTACTCCCAGTCACAGCAAGTCATAGCATTGCACCATCGTATGGTGAGTCTGACGTTTCTGAAGACCTCCTTCACATTTTACTGGAATATTCAATTCTATCCGCTCTTCATCTTTGCCTTGTTCCTGCCCAGCTAGATTCTTCCGAGTCTTACCTTACTCCTCAAAGAGGCTTACCGTCATGCCAGAAGAGAAGTGACAACAGGAAGAGTCAATTGTCAGGAACCCAAAGAATGTGAGTTTAAGTGGAGCCATGCAGCAGAACAACTGTGGCTGGGAAAGCAGAGGTACTCCACCCTGAAGTGCTGAGATGAAGGGGAGAAAGCTCCAAATAGAAAAGCAGAAAAACAGGAGGCATCAGGCTCAGGACAGGAAGACAGGCAGTGAGGAACCACAGAAAGGCACAATGTCAGAAGGAATCAGAAGGGAAAAAAAAGTCATTGCAGAAAGGGTGAGAGGAAGAATGAAGGCAACAGAGACTGAAGAAGTAAGAGATGGAGGTGCAAAATGGAGGTAAAAATGGAGTTTGGGAAGGAAGGAAGGAAAGAAGGAACTAAACCAGGAAAAGGGCCTCAGGCAGGGAATAATGAAATTCAGCCTGCCTGAAGTCTGTAGAGGGAGGAAAACTCCAGGCAGGCGTGCTCCAGCACATGGAAATGGGAGCTCAGCGGAGCCAGAGCCTGAAAACAAGTACCTATGGACCTGGTCGCAAAAAGCAGCTTGAAACCTTGAGTACAAAGAACATTTCACAATCCGGCAAGAACCTGCACACACGCATCTGTTCACTGGACTTGACCTGCATTGTACAAACACCTCAACTATTCTGGAGGTACAAATAATCACCGGGTGTTCCCAGGGTGTGTGCACATGTGTGCAGTCACATGCACGTGTCCATCACAACAGGCTGAGTGACTGCCAAAACTCAGCTGGCAGAGAGTTGCAATGACAACACGATCCCCAGATACGTGGCAGCCCCGGTGGAGCTAAGAGATGCCCCTGTTAAGTCATGGCTATGTAATCAGCACCTCGCTGGTATTTCATGTAACAGTTACCAAGCCAAGGAGCAGAGAGTCTAATGCCGAGTCCAGCAGCGAGCAGTGGGTTAGAACTGCATCCTGCCTTGTACTAAACTTTCCTGGGTCCCACCGACACTGGAAGAGCAGGAATAGGCTAAAAGTCTGCTGCTTGCTCTTCCTAACTTACCTTCCCAGAAGATTTTATTCCTTTAAACAACACCGCTCCAACAATCATCCAGGACAGGAGGAGGCAGAGAGCCAGGTACCACACAATGTTCCCGGTCTCGTCCAACCCTCTCGAGCGCTGAAGAGCCACTTTGCTGAAAGCACAAACCACTGCAATGAGAACAGGCTGACAGCAGCACACCCCCCTCTTCTTCAGCCACTTCTTGGAAGAGAGTGTGCTGGTTTCTGCAGATATTGCAAGACCTTGCAGCAGCTTCCACGAGCACGCAGCTGGCACTGCATGATTGGCATCGAAAAACTGCATATGTAAGGGCATCTTTCCCCTCTCTTTTTAATGTCTACCAGCCTTCAGCTCTCCATACATCTCCCACCAGCCCTAGCTCAGCTCTTTCATGTTAACCGTGAAATGCTGATGGCAATAGAAGAGCCCATAAGAAGAATTAGCTCCCAGAAACCCAGGGAACATGAGGCAAATCAAAACCATGTGGCTAAAGAAATGGCAATTTCACAACAGGACCAGATTCAGAATAAGGAGAACGTGTTTTGCACAGTAACTCCTGATAAAAAGTATATACTCTACATGAAGATGCTAAGTAGTCCTTACCAGGACTTCAGAGAAAAACATTTCTTTAACCTGGAGTATTTTTCAGTTTGCTATAGGTTGATTCATTTGCTTCTCTATTTTTTTCTTTTAATTTTAAATTTTGGGTTTGTTTTTTTTTTTTAAAGGCCCCAGACTCATCAATTACATTTTAAGTCCCCTCCACTCAGATTTGCATGTCTTCTCCCCTTGACTAGACTGTTTCTGGACAGCAAGATCAGACAAAAATAGAAGGCTAATTCAAATCCACAGTGCATAATAAAGGCATTTTTAACAATTTTTTAAAAATTTTTACTTACTTCCAGTACTGTTCACTGGGAAATTGCACTGTTTTGTAGTTCATGGTGCCATTTATACATGTGAGATTGTTGCTTGTGATGAACGAGTAGTTTGCATGAATGATTTCTCCACCTAAGGTTGTGTTGCAGTCGCTTACTGAAAGCAAGCAAGCAAAAGAGATTGTTAACACAGCGATGACTATTATAAAAATCAGACTGTCATACCAAATTTCTCTAAAGAGTCACAACTTCAGTTTGCCTACTAATGCTATTAGAAACAAACCTGACCTATCACTTCCAGCTGTGACTTTGTTACTTTGACCAGAAATCAAAGCACAAAGAGTCTGGTATGCTCAGATCCACCTTTCACTTACTGTCAAAAAGACTTGCGAAAATCAGAACTGAGGATAGTTAAGATTGTAGCCTTGGTTTCTCTATGAAAACTTTTGTCCAAAACCAAGGTTACACACACATCATCCTCCAGCAATTCCATCCTCTCATGGCAGAAGGCTTACTCTTTAAACGGTTTCCTTAGGTGGCATGGGGTGGATGCTGTTTTGATTGTTTGGGGTTGGGAATTTTTTTGCCAGAACATACAGTAAAGAACACTATATCACCTTTTTCTGGGAAAGTCTTGTTGAAGCCTATTTCAGGACAGCTTCTTCAGTTTTGTATTTCTCCAGCAGTTACAAATTTTGAGCTAAAATATTTTTCTTTAGCCCATAAGCAAGTGTCAATTTTATGTTAAATAAAGCATCTCAAGTTCATTTTATGAAGCCTATGAATCTTTGAAGAAGTTTTCAGATATATGGTTAAGAGAGTTACAATTACATTAACACTTTAAATAACGTAATGCATTGTGAACCTGTCCCTGTTCTTTTAACAATCTCAGAGGCAACACATTTCCAGCTACTAACTACTAATTACCTCACCAACTTCACCTTTTGCCTTAAACTGCTCTGATATGGAAACTGGTGAGATAAACACCAAGAACAAGAGCCTAGAGGTATGTTCTCAAGAGTTGTTAAGGTGTGAAACCAGTGCCTCATTGGTGCTTAAGATTACCATAGCCACTGGGGAGGCAAGAGGCAATGAAAGAACCCCAGATAAAAGCTATAGCAATGCTCTTGCTTCAGGTAAGGAAGGTTTGTGCTTTGCCATGAAGCTTGATGAAATACAGAGTATTTCCAGGTACTGTATGTACTAGAAGAAACCTTAGATTTTGAAGGAGAAAAAAGGATCCAACAAGGAGGTTTCAGCCCAGCTCGCCTCAGGTTTCCCAAGCATTCGGAACTGGTGGTGGGGAAGCAGACAAGCATCACTCCTGTGTGCTCAGAGACAAAACTCCAGGAAAGACTTTTCAAGCCACGGGTAGCTGTCTTTATCCTGTAATTTCTCCCAGAAGACAGTACAAAGTACAGTTATCCAAACCAGTAATATTAAACTTCATCTGTTGAGTACGGTACCTAACCGTGTTTTGCTGCAGAACTCATCCGCCCAGGAAAAGCAGTCTGACCATGGCAGCACTTTTTGAAATGAGGCAAATAAGTAGTAGAGTGCGTAAGCAATGATAACGTTGTAGTAAATCGCCACAAATGTTGAGATGATGACCATTGTGATGCCCACTCCTAGGAAAGAGAAAAACACAATACCTTAACTACCCCAAACCTGGGTTAAAGAAAAAAGAATCTCCTTCACTTGACTTCTTTTAAAAGGCTACTTGAGAGAAGTTGAGGGGTCTTTCTTTGTTTTGAAAATAATTTTTAACAGCAATCAAACAGGGAAAGGGTAAATCTATGAAATGAGGGACATGATCCAAATTGACCACCTCAAATGTGGTTTTGACACAGAGTTTCAATCAGGCCCACAGAAAAATTGGACTAGTTGCTAAAGTCCAAGTCTAAAGGAGAAAATAAATATTTTGTTCTCTCCCAGTTCAGTGGGAATCTTTGATTGATTAGTAAATAAAAGAAATTATACTAGGACTGGCCAAGCCATTTTAAAGATCCCACTGTAATGAATAGTTTTGCCAGTAATAAACAGCAACAAGGAACAGTAAATCTGTGCAAATAATACCGTTCTCCTCCTGCATTAAAAAGAAATTTGTTCTGCAAGTTGGGGAAGTCTGCCAAAAAGTCCTAATAATCTTAGTTACTATATATTTAAGTTTATATCTTCACAGATACATAAAAGATTTGTTGTGTCTATAAACCTTTGCTTTAAAGTTAAATACACTGCTCTCGTGAAAGGTTGCTTGTGCTGCAGAACAGAGACTGGCAAAGAGAGGCAACCAGCCAGATCCTAATCCCTTTTGTTTAAATTGGCAAGAGAAATTCTTATTGCATCAGAAAGAAACCTCCTTCTTCCTACATTAATTCCTCTGGGAGATAAAGAGGACAAACGACAAATTGCATAGTCCTTTATACCCATTGGTAGAAGACCTGGATAGATAGGACTGAGTAAAGCACATGATTAGTTGTTTCCAAACACATAAATCTAAGGAAACATAACAATACCAACCTTGAAACAGTGGTAATATTCTCCAGACAGAAATTGGCCCTAGACTGGCAAATTGCCCAAGGGAACATTCCATGAAAAATAAGGGCAAACCAGCTAATGCCAACATCAGGGTGTATGGGATTAGAAAAGCACCTGAAAGGAGAGATGGGGAAAAAAAAAAAAAAAAATCAAACACATACACAGAGAAAATAATGAATCTTTTGGTATTCACCACAGTTCTACCCCATTTTATACTCCCCTTTTCGCCCCTGCCTCAAATATCCCACTGCGGAGAATTTTTTCATTTTGCAGAATAGAGACTTTTTTTTTTTTTTTAAATCTTGTTTTCTGTAAGACTAAATAGTACCTGAGATGAAGTGACACAGATTACCAGAACTGGTGATTTATATGGGATGGCTCCTCTTATAGAATTAAAAGGATTTTACATCAACAACTGAAGACATATTGCTCTCAGAAGTAGGAACATTGCTCAGCTGTAGGCACCACTGGCTTTGTTTGCTTTCTAGTTTATCTTCCAGCTTTTAATTTTAAAAGCAACAGAACCATTCCTTCAGGTACTCAGCTGTGATTTGCAACTGCACTGTTCAAGTAGCTACTGGACATCAAAGCATGAACATTATTTTCTATGGTTGGCTGACCTCTGTGTCCAACAGCTTCTCAACGTACCTCTTGTTCGAGGCCTTTTTAAAGTGCACATTAACCTGGTATCAATGACAGCCCTGTTCTCTGAAAGGGACCAGCACTTCTTTGTGTAGCGCAGAAGATAGGGAAAGTGCGAGCGTAAGTTTTCTAAACACGATTCATGGGGAAATCTCTCCTCATCACTTTCAGTGAACTTAAAGCGACTGAGGACCCAGTTATGCAAGGAGCTGCAAATACCTGCTGTAATTTAAGTAAATAGTCCCACAGAATTAACTGGATTACTCCTGTGTTTCGAAACAAGGATACAACAATTGTCTTTTTCAATCCTTGGAATGGAGCGCTGAGCAGGTTACAAGCAGCAGCCCAAATATGCTTTAAATGCAAAGCTTTCTGCTGCGGCAGATAAGAACGAACATCATCTAGTAGAATGGCCAATGTCACGACATTTCATTTTCGCAATTTTCTTCAACAAAACCACAAGTAACGCAACCTGGCCAAGACAGCTTCAATAAAACTTCTGTACCAAGAATGCCACCTTGTGTTCCACATGCAGCTGTATGGGCTGTACTGCATGTACTGTCCAGAATGTGACTTGCAATGGCTATTAGGCAGAGCAAATAGGTACATGCAAGTAAGTCTTCTGCAGTACTTTGTGTTTATGGTCCCTTTAGTTATGAATGGTTGCCTGGCAAATAGAAAGAGCTCTGAAGTGCAGTCAGAGAAGCCAGTGCCTCCTTTTTTAGCTTTGCCACTAGTTCATTGTGTAAGCAGGTAGAGGCTTTCTCTGCCTCCCACGTCCCAAGTATCTGATGGGGATAATTATTGAGCTTGGATAATTATTCCAGCTTAGCTTGTTTACCTGGCAAAACAAAGGTGTAGAGGGGATTCAATTGCTCTGTAAACAAACTAAGGAGCTAAGCACTGGGAAGGGATAACAGTCATTTAGGTAAGTAAAGGATATCGGTACATTGACAAAAAAGATGCATATTGGTCATGAGTAAATCAGAAGAGTTCTGGAATTTTCAGGTGGAAGTTTGCAATTAAAACTAAATACTATTTCCCTCCTCAGCTGGTACCCAAAATGCAGAGATGCCTCCGACTTCTCTTCCCACTCCCACCAGCAGGCACTATCCCAGGATAATGCTCACATTCAGCTTTCACAAGACATGCCCAGCCTCGGGGATAGCAAGCTGTGCCCACCATTCACTGCCATTCCGTACCTCCGCCATTCTGGTAGGTGAGGTAGGGAAACCGCCAAACGTTGCCCAGGCCCACAGCATAGCCCACCATGGAGAGTAGGTAGTCGCCTTTGTTTGACCAGTTGCCACGCTCCAAGTTCTCATCGCTGCCACTGGTGTGGGCATCTTTTTCATCTGACAAACTGAAGTCCTTGGAAAAGAAGACTAAAGGCTCAGTAGTGCCCCACAGGCAAGTGCTGCAGTCATATCCTCATTTCTCCTTGGCATCACTGGGCAGGGCAGCAAGATAGGGTGGGCAGAGCCAGGAGGGCTGCCTGTCCATCTGATCCTTCACAGGACAGCACGGACCTGGGAAAGAGCGTCCCTCCAGAGAGCCCAAACAACTTTCATTGCCCTGCTCATACCTTAGTCCCCTGCGCTGTCAGCTCCTGGGGGCAGCACCTCCAGGGGACTCTTCTATTTCACCTCTGCTCATGCCCAGAGGCCCCCACACCAGTTCAGATGTTCATCCCAGTACATACCTGTATACCCACTTTAAAAACACCTGTTCAGGTGCCTTTCACACCCAGCCAGGTGCTCATCCCTCTTTACCTATCCCAGTGCCCCCATATCTGTCTGGATCTCACTTGCCCAGATAATTTCATACCTGCCCAGGTGCACCAAACCTCATCTGCCCAGTGTGCCCGTAGTTGCCCAGGTATCTGTCCTCTATTTGCCCGAGTGCCCCTATGCCTGCCCGGGCACCTCCATACCCTACCTGCTCAGGTGCCCCCACACCTGCCTGTGTTCTCCCAGCCCGCCCAAGTGCCCCCTTTTCCCACACGCCCGGGTACCACCATTATCCCACCTGGCCAGGTGTCCCCACACCTCACCTGCCCAGGTGCTTTCATACCTGCCTGAGTTCCCCCATACCCCACCTGTCCGGGCTCCCCCTACCTGCTCGGGTGCCCCCAGCCAGCCGCGCCCGTCCGCCTCACCTTCTTCTTGCCGCAGGAGAGGAAGCCCGGCAGGCTGAGCATCCCCATCGCTGTCGCCGCCGGAGCCGCTCCGCTCTGCCCGCGTCGGCCGGCGGCCGGCCCTTTATCGGAGCCGTCTGCCGCCCGCCCCCCGCCGGGATCCGCGGCTCCTGGGCTGCCCCGCGGCCCGGGCGGGGCCGCCGGCGGTGCAGCACCTCCCGCCCCCGGGCCACCCGCTCGCCTCCCGCCCCAGCCCCGTGCCCGCTTCCCTGCCGCACCCCCGACCGCTGACCCTCCTCCGGCCCCGCGCCCACTTCCTTGGGAACACCTACCTGCCTAACCCTGCCCGGCCTCCTGCCCACTTCCCCTCCTAAACCCCCGCTGCCCTCCACCGCCCCCCCCTCCTCGCCTTACCCCGACCCGCTTCCCCTGCCACTCTCCGCCCGGGCTCACCGTCTCAGCTCCAGCTCTAGAGCTCTCCTTGCACCCCTGCCTGCCCACCGCTTTGGCCGCCACCTTTCGCTTCTGACGTGCCCTTCTTCCCCCTCTGCCGGCACCTACCCGCACACCCATCCCCTTCTCTTCTCTCTGAAGGGCTGCCAGCTCCTCAGCACACACTGACCCTCTCCGGAGCACCAGAGACCTGCCCGAAGAGCCGACCCCGCCACCTCCCTGCTCCCCACGGAGCCACTGCCTCACCTGCTCGTGGATCCCTCCCCACCCACACCTGCCTCTCAATCCTTCTTAACCTGCTCCCTGCTGGAGTCCAGGATCAAGCACAAGCAAACGGCACAAGGGGGTTAAAAAGTATGGAAGTTTCAGCTTCTCAACGCACCTTCCACGTTCACAAGAGGCACAGAAAGGGCGGGTCATAAAAGTGATGCCATCGCCAGAGGAGGATTTAACAAGCAATGACTTAAAGGCTTTTTCTGAAGCACTCCCCTGCTTCACGCACCAAAGCGACCTTCCCCAGGCATCCCCTGGGGACAGCGGCCAAAGCACCCTGCACCTACAGGCGCAAGGGGACATTGGTTGACTGGCTGCCTAATTGCTCTCCTCCATTCCTAACTGCTCTTTTCCATGGCCCTTTCAGATCCACACTGTGACAAACACATCTCTGCCCTCAATTAGTGGGACTTCTTGCTGAGTGAAGAGCTACCCAGAACGGCTCGATCTAGCCACAACTAAGAGGTGTACCAGGAGAGAGAAGTGTGGAGGATGGCATCTGAAAGGTAGGAAGGTAAAACCAGATTGTATTTTATCACCCTGTGCAACAGGTTCACTAGGAGAGCTCTGGTTTTGAAACTGGAAGGATGCTGGAAAACTCTTATCTTTGGAACAAAAAGCAAGTAAAAGTGTAGTGTCCTGGCAGGACGCAGGCTTCGGGGAGAATAAATAAAAGTTAGAGAAAACTCTCCTTCACAGGCTGCCTGGGAATTCCGGACTCAAGTGGCCAAGCCACAATACCAAACACAAACCTTCAGGCTGTTCTCTATGAAACAACACAAAACCCACTCACAGCAAGGACACGCTGAGAAATGGGTCAATATTCTTCCAAAGCATATAAACGAAACGAACCTTTCTGACAATCCCTATCTGAGTTACAAATCTGAAATAAAATCAGGCAGCAGGGCTTGGATTCCGGGTAACTGCAGTATCTGTGGGTCACCAAATGTTCCTGTAAACACTGCCGGGCCTGACAAGAGCACCGAGTTCTCTTCCAAAGTCATGATTCAGAACTGGTTATCGGCTTGTTTAGAAATGAAATGTGATGAAGAACAACCTGTTAGCCACAGCCTCTCCCTCCTTATTAGGATTAAGTGCGTGTTGTAATGTTGCGGAGTCACCGATTGAGGCATTCTCTCTGTGTAGATCAAGATGACTAAAAGTAAAATTATACTGGAGGTACCGCTCCTGGGGTGCGTTCTATGTGAAAGCTTAATTTTTGATGTATTTAAAGAAGAAAAATAAAAATCACAGCACAGTCATAGTTCCGGGGTGAGCAGAGAAATGGGTATCATTAAAGAGAGAATTGCGCCTGAAGCAGGGCTTTATTTTGCCTCTGTTAACTATGCAGCTGAATAGCCCAGCAGTTGGATTTGCATTCGCTAGAGGTTGAGTCCATCAGGCTGAGCCCTGCAGGCTGGCTCCTCACAGCTAGCGTAGCCACCCATCATAGGCCAAGCACCCTGGGAGCCAGCTACCGCTGGCATGTCTCAGCTAGAAATACAGAGATAACAACTAGCAAACCAAAACCAGCTTGGCTCTGCCATACATAACATTTCCCATCTCCTGACCCTCAGCATAACTGAGGTATCTAAGTAACCTTTTTTCATTGGAAAGTGCCCCGGATTACTATGAATTCTACTTATTGGACGCTCTTAATCCAATGAGAGAAAAAAAAAAGGCCAACCATTAACGCTAACTTTAACACCTTGAGAACACGGCAAACAGTTCTAACATTTCCTAGGAGCAGTGAGATACCCATGTTTTCCAATTGTTTGCACTGGTGCTGTTATCAGATTTGGGGTATTGCCCTTAGCTAACACAAACACAGCTATGGCGATGAAGTAGATGTGTTTGGTGTGCTTATTTAAGAACACGATGAGTAAATTCTGTTTCTTAATCTATATCTGCAACAGCAGTGCTTACTATTATTGGCACCTGGCACACTCATGGGCAAAACTGATTCAGCAGACAAAGCTAGGGCTCATTTACTCTCTCCCACTCCCAATGGGCAGGAGTTAATGACCAGAAAATCCACACTGCAAATAGCAGCAACAGCTTTAGAATAGCACTAATGCTGGCACTAAAGTGGTAAAAGAAATCACTGGTGTCTCTACAAGGCAGGCAGTCCTCTCCAGGATAAAGTGATCCAGAAGAGGAGCAAGAATGAATGCGAGAGATGTTTGCAGCATTGCCATCGCTAATGTTCATGAGTCCTGGAAAAAGTCAAGAACCTCAAAACAAATTAAGATTTCTCCCATCCAGAGAAGATCAAGCAGCACCAGCAGCTGCACATGGAAGTGCCCACCCACCAGACGTGAAGCATGTAGTTCAAAATAACATCTGCCCTAGCCAAGAGCCCAAATGCAGGAATAATTATTGGTGTTCTGCAGGGCTAACAGTCAAACCCACTAGCAGCATGCAAGGACGCTACATGAAAATCTGATGGAGCTGGGCCTGGCTGCCTACAAATCAACTCAGGTTATCTACCTAGATCCCTGCCACAGGAATCAAACTATACACAGCTGCCGTTCTGGTATGCCTGTGAGTGCAGCTATGTGACATTTGCCCCATGGCACCCAGTGCAGTGTTATGAACCTGCTCCACTCCTTGGAATGACAGGCATGTGCCAGTGTGCATTAGATAGTCATGACAAGGATGTTGGTATCTTCCCACAAAGCCAAAGACAACAGTGAGGGACAACATAGTTGTATTTGCTGGCTGACAGAAGCAGCTTCCTCACATTTTGTTCCAGCATCAGCACAGCAGCTTCCCTATAGCTACAGACAAGGACAGAGAAAAAAAAAAACCTCTCATAAAAAACCCCCAACCGTCCAAAAAAAAAAAACACCCAACCAAAAAACCAACCCCAAGCCAAACAAATCCACCACACCACGTTGACCTTCAGGATTGGAGGAAGATGACCCAAACCATCTAACCATGCCTCAACAGCATGTAACTACTGTCATCCAGAACTCCACGGCCACACTGCACTCTTGAGAAGAGAGGATCAGAAAGCCAAAAGGGACTTCCATAAACTGACAGGTGAAAAAAAGCAGAAAATTTAGGCTGTTGGCTCCTGCAGCAGCAGGAATAGTCCTCTTCTCTACAGGTGAACAGAATCAAGCCCTACAGCTCACATTTAAGAAAAGGCTTTCTGCTTAAGAAAGCATCAGCCTTGATTTAAAGACCAGGTGATAATAAGCAAGCCAGTTTCCTTGGCGGTGAACTACTGACCTGCAGGTGATCTAACTTAAAATTAGAAAAATTAATCATTGGTCAAGTAATCCATGAAAGCAAGGCAGCGTGCTCTATCTGGTGAGAAATAGATTATTTCACTGTGTGCCAGCCGTAAGCAAGGTGGAACTGTATCTAGAAGGAAAACATAGAAGAAGTGGCCCTCCTGCTCAGAAGACAGGCTGGAGAGGCGGCAATGGTGTTGTCAAGGGCCCAGGTAATACAAACTACAAAGGCAAGTGTTTCTGAAGTAGATGTCTGCGGCTTCAGAGAGGTGTTTAATGGAAGCAGACTGCCAGGGTTTATAGCAAAACACAAAGAGAGTGGAAAATAATTACTCAAGCGGTCTTGTGCCAATTCCAGCATGCCTGGTTCTAATGGTCCTCATCCAATCATTTGAGCGACTCACACAAACCTTCAGGGTGAGGTGTGAGATTTTGTTCATGAGAAAACGAGACAGTCTTTCATACATTTTTTCCCCCCGGATCTATTTTCCTCCCGTATCTGTTTTGTGCCTTTTCTGCACAGCTGGCACCTTCATTTGCTGCTGTTCAACAGGCCAGCAGGAAGCACGCATCTACTCCATTTGGATCTCAAGCCATGAGTTTGTTTTCATTAAATGTTTAACAGAATGGAATTTCTAGGAAATTTTGATTCAGAAACTTGGAAAGGGAGCATTGAAAGTTTTCAGTAATGCCTGAAGAGTTTGGTTCACTAATGTGATATTAAATATTTTCCAGCAAGGGTTTCACCAAAATGGACAGCTTCCCATAAAATATTTTTATTTTGGATGAGTAGCATTGCCTGAAGGGAAATCTCCACAATGTTTGTAAAGGCATTTACACTCTATTATGCATTATGTAATCATATTAAAGGCCTGTATTTGCCTAATCTCAATGACTGGTGCTTGATCAGATATTTTTTTCCCCAACTTCAGCACTTTTAGATTAATCCACGTGGCCATCTCAGAGGTGAGAAGTGCAGGAAGGTCACTCTTGCTGAGCTACTTGCCTCTACGGACAGTCAGCTATCATAACCCAAAGCAGGCAGCTGAAAGCTCACTCACTCATCCTCACAACAGAACGGTTGAAAAAGTGCTATAAAGGCAAAACACGTAAATCTTCTAAGTCATGCTCCTAGGATAATCCCTTTTTTTATATTTGAGGGTGGAGACTTGAAACTATATGGAAAGCAAATTTGTTGTTGGGCATTTTTAGCAGGCTGCAACCTGCGGTTTACATAATCGATGTTAATCAAGTTAGTAATGGGGAAGTTTTACATATGCATGCGAGAAAACAATAAAAGGAAGAGGTAAACGTGCTCAAATATATCAGTAAAACTGAAAGGTTCTACAGGACTGTTTTTCTACTACACTGAGTCTGGAAGAAGGTTTTACTGTCCCAGCCACTCAAAAGTGGGGCACAAGCCTCCATTCACAAAATGAATCAAGGTGCTTTCGAAACTGTTGGCAAGATAGTCTGTTTTTTATCTATGGAAGTTGATCTCCGCATTAAAACTCAAAAATAATAAAATCAACTAATTGAAGAGAACCTGAGAAGAGTCTCAAGTCTCTTTAGGAATTGTCAGATGGAATATGGTCCCTAAATCCTTCACTCTCTTGGTCCAAAGCTCTTTCCAGGATAAAATGTCCTTCCCTGTAGCCCTGGCTGTCTTCAGCTCCTGAGAATTTGTTAGTTTGTTAGATGTTACTGAAGCTGACATACGGGAATATATGATATTCTCAAACACAGAGCTCCGTCTAGAATAAGGAGCAAAGCAACCAAAAAAGGACTAAGCCGTTCAAAGTAGGATTTAACAGAGGCTAGGTGTTTATATCAAGTGTGGAAGCCTCTGAAAGTCTCTGCTGAAATACTGACTTGCATTAGAGTTACTAAGGTTCAGTGAACAACTGCATTTGCAGCCCAGGGCTTCTAATTCCCCCAGTACTTCTTCTGCACGCGGTCCAGAGCATTTCAGCTCTCCCTGGACAAGGCAGCCTGGTGCCACACAAACATCCTAGACTGACAAGGTGCATCAGGTAGGTCTCCTTCCACCCGACCCCTCCCTGGCCATCCTAGGGGCATGCTCCAAACACATTCAACTTCTATTTGAGTGACTGATACACTGTGTAAATGCAAAACCTCAGGTATCGTATCGTGGAAGACATAACAACAGATACAACTGAAAAAAGAGAAGCGCTAAAGTACAGGCAAACTAAAACCCGGGATGGTATGATTACCAAAACTTAATGATCAGGGAGAGCATAGGTGGCGGAATATAATGACTTGCCTATTGGGAAATGTTTCAGAGGCGTAGCCAGTAGAAACTAAGGAGTGATATTTTAATTGAGCAAAATAGCACCCAGGAATGAGTACAACACTAATTTTCAAATATGCTGAACTGAGTTCATCGATCTCATTAACAGTTTAATTTTCATATTCTTCCCCGGTATCAAGTGCCAATGTTTTTGGAGTTCAGCAAAGCGAGGAGGTGCTGGAAGGTGGTTGGGTTTTTTTGGTTTTTTTTAGTTTCACCTTCTTGCTAGTTACACACGAACAGCTTTTCACAGAAGATAACATAAATGCATATTCTTGAGAAGCTTTTGACTAACAGTAAGGCTTTGAAATACAGGCATTGACTACCACACTGCAAAAAGAAGACTTTTAAACTCAGTCCACCATTCACTGAGGAAATTTTATATATTAACGTACAGTCCTGCTACGTCATCTCCAAGAGAATTATCCTTGTGATTGTCCTCCTTCACAACAGGATAAAAGCCAAGTTGTTAGCCATGCTCGACGTCTTAGGAAGGGAAATACCTCCATCAGTGCTTTCCTTTGTGCGATATCTGTTCCTGAAGGTTAGCAATTTCTCTCAGAAATAGCTCATCCAAGTCAGTGAGACTTCTCACGTAAGCAAAAGCAACCCCACGTTGAGTAATAACACCATAGCATCACTTGTTACAACAACAAAATTCTAAATCTAAAAGGAAAAAGCAGGAGTCACACATTAATAATCACTGCAATACTTCTCCATGCCCCCAAGAAAACAGTGTTACGCTACAACAACAATTACTTAGCTGAACACCTTCAGAATTAAAAAAAAAAAGTCATTCAAAAGAATATGAATCATAGAGGTATTATTATTATTATTTCTACTACTACCTAGGTCTTCTATAGCTCTTTCCATCACTAGAATTAGAAATTCTTTATAACAGATATTGGCCTTCTTACACTATATATATAATGAGGAGAGCAGAAGTACGGTTGTTCAAGTATTTTATGCCGCAACTGTTTAGCGGAAAACACGCGAACTGCAGTGAACACCGGGACTGGACCCCATGAATCCCAGAATCTGTAATTTCCTTTATCCTTGCCACAGGATCTCCTCCCCTCTAAAGCCAGGGAGTGCATTTGTACTCCTCTCGAGCAGAGAGGAAAGCTGACCACCCCCCAGATAATCCATAATTGATTGGAAAAAGCTTTACCTGGAAACACCATAAGCTAAAATAATACCACACAACCTGGTTACCACAAACCTGGCCACTTACCTGGCTTTCCTTTCTGGGCCACAAGGCTCACTCCCTCCAACTCAGGCTCTTCTGAGCAGCCCGTGCTCACAGTCCAGCACCTCGTTTTCTCCAGTAGTATCAGGAACAGCCCTATCTGACTCCAGAAGCCCAGGGAAGGGGCGAGAGCCTTGGCTAGGTGAAAGGGGTGTAAAGGCAACTCCCCTCTTCACATGGCCGTGCCATTAGCAAAGTGGTAGTGGCAACACCTGATTGGAGATGCGTCCTCTTAGCATGCTCGCGAGCACCTGCCCCAACAGCAAAAGAGATGTCATTTTCTGATGAAACACTGATTTTAATCAAGTCGCTCAGAGCTGCCAACACTGAACAACCTCAGAGTCTTCCAGGCTGCGTGACCTCCCGTGCCTAAACTCAGGGCCCACAGCGTTTAACGGTGTTAGGGTTAGGCAGCATCCCAGCACCAGGCTTCTAGGCTTACTGTTGTGGATTACAGTTCCACCTAATTGCTGCACTGGGCTGGTAATTTATTTTGGAGAAGGGCCAAAGTCTCTGTTAGACTTCAAGGAGTCTCAGTACAGAAAGGTAAGGGACTGACTACAGTCCTGATGTGACGTCTCGGTGTAGATGTACATCTGAAAGGAATTCCTCAGAAGACACTTGCTATTAGTTATGCAGACTAAAAATCCGTATTTCCTGGCAGCCCAATTCGTTTACATGTCATTTCAGCATTTTAGTGTCCGTCATTTCTGTGGTATCAGGGCTCCAGATGGAACAGAGTTTTCTCTCTTCTCTCTCCCTGGCAAGCGTCACTGCACAATGAACAGAGGAAGCTTTTTTGTCTTTATTACTTCAAATACAAGAAGAAATTGAAAGATAAGGTTCTGCTACAATTAGCAGGAAAAATCTGTCATTCCTAAATTTTCGGAAAAGTTTACAAGAATGCTGTTGCTTTCTACTCTGCTGAAATACTACAAGTATTAGTATATCTGATGTTAACAACCTGCTTCCACCAGGTTACAGCTGCTCTACAGTGTAAAGGATGAGCACAAAATTTTTACTCTAGAGGATAAAAAAACACACTCTACTTTCCCCAAAGCTGAAGAGGTTTAATTTTCTTCATAACATGTTGAGTTTTACACTGTTATTTTTTTATTCTCACAGAACCTGCATTTTCTGTAGCTGGTTTTAATGTTCAAGTGAAAAAAGTATTATGAAGGCACATTTTTTCCTTCAAGCCAGGCCAATTACCAACATCTGATGGCACTCATCCAGATAATTATGGCTCATAAAGCGCTGCAAACTTTTCTTCAGTCATGACTTTCTTTGCATAATCTTGGTCTGGCAATCCTGTAATCTTACGCACTCCTCATTACAAACCTCTCCTTGACTGGCAAGCAAGGGAGTAAAATTTACACAGGAATGCAGGAATGCGAAGTAACTGCACTGACATCTGTTCCATGCAGTGAAGCAAGACATGAAAACCTCTGCTTGTGTACCTAGCAGGGAACACCAGAACATGTCACAGCAGCAGCAACTACTGAACGAAGGGGATCGAGCAGTCCCTGGAAAGTTATCATCTAATCTATGATGGATAGCAAATACAGATCCGTACAAGAGTATCTGTGAGAAATGCTCCGGTTTACAGTGAAAATCCAGTTGTGAGGGCTGTATGATGGTCCCTTATTGCCAAAAGCTCCTCTTCTCTCTGGGATTTTTTACAAACAGTTGTAAAAGCTGAAGGAGAGAACCGGATTTTCTGTTCGTGATGGGAAATTCTCCAGGACTGTTCCATGCAGCACTGAGCATGTGAAACTGCCTTTAGGACAATGTAAAGAGATTGTACAGATTTATTGCTGAGTCCTGTCAGCCAGTAAGAAGTCAAAAATAGTAACAAGCCCCAGAGTTTACAGAACAGCTACTTCAAAACCACGAAATGGGTACAGAGATTGTATTTGTTTGCATATCTAGATACATGCTTTGCAGCCATACCTCCCATGCCAGTAGGCATATTTGCCATATTATAGCAGCTCGAGGTATGCAGTTAAAACACATTATATTTTCAGGCTATAGAAAGGAGATGCTCTGCCTCGATTAAAGAATCTAATCATATGATGCTATTAGATGCTTTAATCAAAGCAGGTCCTGCCCTACAGGCAATCCTAATTGTGTCGTGCAGGGCCGGGGAAACATCCTGGGAAACTTCCTTCTGTTATTCCATCCAATACCAAGCACATCTGAGCTGATACTCCATGACTTAGTACACACATTCCAGAGCTGTTGCAGTATGGAGAAATTAGATTAATTTGAAACAATAATGTTTGAGTGTTATTTTTAATTTAAAAGTTGATGATTCATCTCCATACTGTAAGATTCTATGTTTATTGATCCTAGCTCGGCAGATTTGCACTAACAAATCCCATTCCACTTCGTTCTACAGATATTTCAAGGTAGCATTTCATTTAGGCCATTCTAGTGGTAGATATCAACCAAAAGGTAACTTTACAAGCATTGTTTCCAGCGGCACTAGTTATGGTGCCAGCAAATATCCAGTTTTGGGAAGACACGCCAGTCTTGCTTATACAAGACTGTGAGTAGGAGACTCACCCGTATCCAGAGTTTTGTTAGTTATACGAAAATTTGCTTCCTGCTTTGGAGTGAGGGGTTCTTTTGATGTTTGGTTTTGATTTTTCATTTGTTCCCTTTAAAATGAGTTTCAATGTTGGAATGCAGTTCCAGAAAGGAAGAATTTTTCAGCATGTAACTTGGTCACTTCTATTCTGATACGCGTGCATGGAAACTAAACAAGAGATAACCTGAATCTTCCTGGGGTGTAAGTCATGTTTGCCACCTTTACTGGGACACTGAGGAAGGGCTTCAGGTACGTGTGCAGCATTAAGATGACACTGATACTAAACTAGGCACTAGTAGTAAAAGGAGCAACACATGGACCTGAGTCCTTCTGACAAAGGGTTAATAGTGGCTGGCTTTCTCTTTCAGATGTTTCAGTGCTTCCCATTTCTTGGCTTTTGCCCATATACAGCATTGCTTTACAGGCTAAATTACAGGTTTGTGTCCAAACTTCTTTAACTAATATCCTTCCCAGCTAAGTGAATGTTGTAGGCAGGGAGGAAATACCGGGGTAGAAAATAAAGTCGAACAATGCGTTTACGCGCTTGCGTAACTGATGAGCAGACAATCACGTTTTTTCATTTGCATTCAAATGACATGCACTTGGGCATTATTCTGGGTGTGAGTGAGGTAACTGGCTGAGACACTAGGCAAATAGATGTTCTCATTTGTTAACCTCAACAAGATTACAAGGAGGCAGATGGTGTTGTGAAAGAAACTTTTTCCCATCAAATTCTCTTACATCTTGATTGTTTCCTAAGGCGTTTCAGGGTTCACTGCCTCACTTGACAATGAGTATGCTTTCTCTATGGGCATGCATTGGGTGATAACATAGGTGTGGATGGTGGAGCAGAAATTGAACCCTAGAGAAGAGTTTGATCTGCCATACTGGCATATGATTTACTGTTATACTGCTGGCTGTTTATATAAAGAACGAGGTCCAGTCCTTCCTTATCTGCCTAAATCAAGGCCAGAAAACATCTCCACTAGTCTGAATATTTCAAGCATAATATTTAATGACATAGACACCTGATTCGGGCCTTTCACTTAGGAAGATAACGATTGCAAACACAAGAATACAATCACCACGTGGCACTCTGAACAAGGTCAGGGGTTTCTCAGACACGCTAAGGTCACAAATGATAAAACAAACCACTACTAACTAACTTGCTGGCTTGGCTGTGGAATAGTATGGATATTTACCACTTGGCGCTTGGATCTTTACAAAAAGAAGGTATCAAGAATTTGTGTTATAGGGTCAGAAAAATAAAGTAAACATTTCAATAAAGATTTGTTAGAATGGATGATCTGGAAGGGTTTATCCTGGTCACCTTCTTTAGCAGGGTCACTGTGGTGTCAGAAGACACAAAGCAGGATTTTTTGGAAGGGCAGATATAGGTCATACAATCAAATATGCTATGGACAGTAGTGTCATTCCATTTCCCTCTCAAATTAACCACCTCAGTTTAACCAGTTAAGGTTTCCTCCCTGGTACTGCAGATAGGCATTGTTCCTCAATCTGACACCTCTGAAGATTAAACGTACATTATAAACTTGTGCTTAATTAGCTTTCTTTTACTCCTTTGCTGCTGTCCTCCCCTTCCCTTCTTTCCTCCAATCTTTCCTTTTGCCCTTGTCTATTGAGTCGTATCATATCTCCTCTCGTTCTTTGGTATTTCTAAGGTAAATAAACAGAATTCCTCTAGCTACATCTCATTCCTCTGACATGCCCTCTCCATACCTCTTCCAGTCTGTATTGAGCTTCTTTGAACATGGTTACCCCCAGGCAGGGACAAGGAGCGGGAAGGATAAGGAAGGAACCTTTGAAGACAGCCTAAGCATCATGTTTACTTAAGAGCCCAAACAGGAGAGGCACAGTCTCCAGCCATTTGAAAAGCTCTTGATCCTAGCAGGGTGATAAAGCAGAACCAGTAAGTCTAAAGTTTTAGTCACTGTAATACATTTATTTATTAAGGTGTTTCTTTGGTTAATGTGTGAAGGTAGTTTCCCACTGGAGACAAAACAAGCTAAACTGTATTTGCAGAAGACTAGATCATATTAGTCTGTTTTATAACTAGAAAACTGTCTGGGAGGAAGTCACTGGAGGTGGGAGACAAGTCTTTGTTAAATAGGAAAGAAATCAGAAATGATTTTCCAAAGGACTGAATAGTCTCGAATTTAGAGATTTTTAAAAAAATGGGAAAATGTTGTAACAAATTTTTTGACCTTTTCAAAACATTTTTTAATTTTATTATAATCACCATTTTTTTCTTTCAACTTAACGTGAACATTTGTATTAGTTCTGCCACAGAACCAAGTAATACACTATCTAGAATCACAGAACTACTTAGGCTGCAAGGCATCTCTAGTCTAGACTCCTGTCTAAGAGGCAAATGGGCTTTTTACTTTTTTCATATGAAATGAAGTAAACCTCCGCAGTTGGAATATCCTTAAGCCACTGAAGAGGATGGAGATCTAAGCTGAAGCAAGGACTCAGGTCTTGCTTTATCTGGCCCTTCTGCTGAAACTGGTTTTCTCCTTTAAAAGCTAGCCAAGAGCTTACCCTCATCTCAAACCGAACAGAGGCAGTCAGAGGTGGCCTCTTTTGATATTGTTACAACAAACATGTCTGCTGAAAGTCCTGAGACCTACTTTAATGAACACCAGTAGTAAAACAGGTGAGATTCCTTAAGAAGAGAAATTCAGAAAAAAATTTCAGTGCTTAAAAAATCAACACCAATGTAAAAGCCTGCTGGAGATGAGAGAAAGAAACAATAGTGAAATAGAACAACTAAAAGCTTCTAACACCCTAAAATCACTTGAAGTTATGGAAAAATATAAAACAAGGTTTTGACAGCTGTAGAGAAGCAATTAAACAGGAAAAAGCAGATAAAAGATACTGATTTTTCTGAAGCCTGGAGGTGCAGTTTGGATATAGTGTGGCACTTCACAGGGTCAGCAGGTAGAAAGCAGTACATAGGTCATCTCCTGCTTGTGAAACGCAAATTCTTGCTAGACTAATGCCAGGAAAATAGAGGAAAATTTTCTTCTGAGAAAAAAATGAAACCTAACGAATAAATGCAGCATTTTCCACACGCAACTCTTCTGCAGAGGCAGCATTTGAGATGACACAGGAAACGGAAGACTTGACAGGAGCCATTAAAAAAGAAATCACAGCAACTATTAGCTCCAGAGTCATTGCTGTCTATCCCATGCCTAGACAATAAGGTGGGTCTATCACATACACAGATGTTGTGACAACACTATGAAACCTTGCAATAATAAAGCTCTGTGATGTCATCCCAACTATGCACTTGTCCCTCTGCAACCATCTCTCTGAGTCAATCTACAGCTCATTGGATTTAAATGTATTTCAAAAGCTCTTTTGTGAGATTACAATATCTAATTTCTCATCTTTATTCAAATCTGCCAGCCTCTAATGTTTTTGACCCCACTTATTTTGTGCCATGAGTGAAGAAGAATTTGCAGATGTAGTAGATGTGTTTGTGTGTGTGATGGCTATTTCCTTTTCAATCAATTCCTTGTGCATCTGTTCCTGTTTATTCCAGTTTGGACTGACTGGTATGTAACCCAGACATCATTTAACCAACATACACAAAACCTAAGCCACATGCAATCACAACAGAAATTCCAGTTTCAGAGCAGAATGGTGAGAAAGAGACAAAGTTCAAGCTTAGTTGTGGAAGAAGGATAACAAGCGTAACTTGTTTGTTTGACTAACACTATCTCCATTTCCCACCCCTCCAATAAGGTGCCAAGCTTAGCTTGTATACATGCAAAGCTGAGATGAGCCTGGGTCAGTCACATTGATCAAATACTCTCAGATGACCTCCAAGCCATTTCTATAAATACCTACTTCTTCCCCTTCCAGAAGCTCCATGACAACTACCTTCTATAGAAGGATTACTTGTGTTTACAGTTGCTGAAGAAACCAAGCTGTATCAACAGTACTGAAACCCATCAAAATGGTTTTCCTAACAATGAGACCAGTCCTCCTCCTCGGCCAAGTTTTCAAACCTTAGCAATGATGTGGGACCTTCTTTCTTGGTCGTCCAATTTGAAACACCTTGCGAGGGAGGTTGCTAAGCGTGCCCCCTTCAAAGAAGGCACCTGCACATGGGCAACCCTTCAGCCTTGGGAATGATGTGTCTTTGCTCTAGTGAGGGGCTTTTTCAGAGGTAGTTGAGAATAAGGCTGTTTATTCAATAGTAACATTCCGGTATTGGAACAAAGTCCCATGTAGGCGGTTTGGCTGTGTCTATGAACAAAAGTCAGCACCTGGATAACATGCCAGTACAGCCTAAAAATCCTGTGCAATGATCCACAACAAAACACCTTTTTCTATGTATTTTATTCTTCCTATCCCCCTTCAGCTCTTTTTATGACAAAAAATTTGGATACAATTAGAGTTAGAGTCTCATTCAGTAAAAAAAACCCCTTCTTTTTAAATAAACTTTTCCCTCTCTATTTTTAAATAAACTTTCCCCTCTCTCTTTTTAGCTCTCTTTTTAGGAAAGATAGAAGTCAGACAGTTGGCCTTAGTCAAAGGGTATATATAGCTTTTGTGAGAGAATGTGATTATTTAATTCTTGTATTTGCTCAAAATGAGAAAATACAATCAATTTCCTTCTCTTGGTATTTTATTTTCTCCTGTTAAATCCTATTCCTTTTTTTCTGTTTTGATTAATTTAATATTTCTGTGCCTGGTATGCTTTCCATGGATTAGACTATTTAGACCAGGATGGAAATGTCAGACTTGTTCTAATTCTTTGTTAAAACGACACCATCATCTGTCAGGTGCAACGCCTAACAGATGTAACAGCCATTCTCTTCTTCATTTGCAGCTACATTCAGATCAAAAGATTTTTGTATGAGCAAAGAGAGCAGTAGACCAGGTGGAGAACTGGATTCCAAAAGGCTACATAAAATTCCTTTTGTTTCCCAAATGGGACATAGTGGAAAGGGACTCCCCATGGAAGTTGCCAGAGACTAGTTTAGGTTACTTTTCATTACACATATTTTCATGGTACCTACTAAACGGACCCTAGGAAGCTTTGTTAATTGCTTTAAACATTGCCAAGCTAAGCCAAATCTTATAGGTTGCAAATTGAGAGGCTAATGTCTTTTCCTTGTTTTTCCAAATAACTGTATTCCTGACTCTGTCAGCAGCAAGTCCTGAACACAGGAAAACTTAAAATCCTCCTCCACTGCAAATCCATGCTAAGCTAAATGAGTCATAGAATCATAGAATATCTCAAGTTGGAAGGGACCCATAAGGATCATCTAGTCTGACTCCCTGCTCCTTGCAGGACTATGCAAAACTAAACCATACAACTAAAAGCATTATCCAGAGGTGTCTTCAACTCTGACAGGCTTGGCATGGTGACCACTGCCCTGGGGAGCCTGTTCCAGAGATCAACCACCCTCTCAGTGAAGAGCCTTTTCCTAATGTCCAATCTGAACTTCCCCTGACACAGTTTCATTCCATCGTGTCCTGTTGCTGGTCACCAGAGAGAGATCAGCAGCTCCCCCTCCACTGCCCCCCATGATGAAGGTGTAGCCTGTGATGAGGTTGCCTCTCAGCCTTCTCTTCTCCAAGCTGGACAAGCCAAGTGACCTCAGCCATTACTCATAAGTCATGCCCTGGAGGTCTTTCACCATCTTGGTTGCTCTCCTCTGCAGTCACTCTAATAGTTCGATGTCCTTCTTACAGAGAGGTGCCCAAAATTGCACACAGTACTTGAGGTGGGGCTGCACCAGTGCAGCGCAGTGCAGGACAATCACCTCTCTCGACCAGCTGGCTATGCTGTGCTTGATGCACCCCAGGACACGGGTGGCCCTTTTGGATGCCAGGGCACACTGCTGACTCATATTCAACTTGCCATCAACCCTAACATTCCCATCTCTTTCCACAAGGCTGCTCTCCAGCCTCTTGTCCCCCAATTTGTATGCATAACCAGGATTACCACATCCCAGGTGGAGAATCTGGTTCTTGCTCTTGTTAAATTTCACACAGTTGGTGATAATCCAGCTCTCTAGTCTATCCAGATCTCTCTGTGAGGCCTGTCTACCCTCGAGGGAGTCCACAGCTCCTCCTAGTTTAGTATCACTGGGAAAATTACATTCTATTTCTATGTCCAGACCATTTGTAAAAACATTCAAGAGCTCTGGCCCTAAAATTGAGCCCTGGTGAACCTCACTGGTGACTCACCACCAGATTGATGTAAACCCATTGACCATAACCATATCCTTTGAGCCTGACCTGTCAGGCAACTGCTCACCCAGTGTATAACGGACTTGTCTAGCAGTGTGATGGACAATTTACCCAGAAGGATACTGCGAGAGACAGTATCAGTGGTTATGATCCTCCAAAGCTGTGGTTTTATTTGGGCATATCAGGCCTTAACACTGCTTCCAGCTTCGTTCTGTCAGGCGGGAGGAGATGGCAGGAGAACAGTGGCATCCAGCATCCCAAATGCACTCCCTGTTCTTGCTCAGCCATACCTCTCTTCTGAACGTCAGTACAGCTTCCTGCGCTCCTGTCTGCCCTCCAGCTGTGGCTGCACGCTGCACGCTGCAGTTGTCATGAGTTGAAGTACTCAGAAAATGAAGGGACTGAGGAGTGGGGATGCCTATTTAGAAGTATCCGTTTCGCTATGCCACAAGCTCCATTGATGCATGCTCATGTAACAGGAGTGACCCCCCCAGGAAGGTGTTAAATGCATGCAGCATACCCCAGTGGTGTCCCCACTTCCCTTTTCTCTACGCACAGACTCCCAGAATGGCACATCACACTGTGAAACCATGGCAGGTGGAAATGCAGGAGGCTTTAAAACCTGTCACGGAGCTGTGTAAAGAGGCAACTCCCAGATACTACCCATTGTTCGGCTCTGCTTTTGTTTCCTGGCCTGTTTGTTTCAAAGGTGTGAGTTTATTTTTTATTCTTTCCTTCAAGTTTCTTGGCCTGACATTGAGGAAGGTAATTTATTTACATAGATATTGCTGGAGTTTAGTCACAAAGATAACCCGAGATAACTTTTCCTTCTCTGTTTTACCCAAAAGGAGTTTACTTAAAGCCGTTATCAAACCTTCTCCTCCCATAGACTTGTGAGCAGGAAGACGGCATAAATGGATTAGCGCATAGTTCCACCTGCAGCAGTCACGGGGTAAAGTTCAAGAAAGCAGGTAACATCATCACATCACAAAGGTCTGGGGATGGGGCCAACAGAGCCTTGTGGAACACGGACGCACAGCATGGGGCTGGCCCAGCCTCTGGAGGAGGAAGTTGGAACAAGATTGAGTCTGACACTGCAATGAGAGGAAACAGTCAACGTCAGTGAGGAGGAAAGTACTGTATTGCTAACTGCAGGTTTTTATCATGTCCCTTCCAGTAAAAGCACAAGAGTGACTCGGGAAGCTTGGCGCTGTCCTCACCTTCGGCCCAAGAGTCAGCTCTTGGCCCTTCAGCACTTTGTTGAAGTCTCTGCTGTAGCTCTGGGTGACAGAGGCTGTGAAGAGGGCTGTGCTGCTCTGGTTTGTACTATATTGTACTGTTGCTGATATTGGACATGTAAAGAATTTACAAGTTTCTTTTCCTAAGGCAAAAATACTGGACATTTATTTAAAACAAACAAACAAACAAACAAAAAACCCTGAAAAGCTTTAGCTTTGAATTAAAATTCGTAATTTTTTTTAAGTTTATCATCCCCATTCAAGAAATTAGACAAAAGAAATCAAAAGCAATGGCAATGCTAGTTCAATTGGCAGTGAAAATTGTTTTCAAATCTTCTGTGTAGAATACAGAAAAATTAGAATCTCCACTGAATTTTGAGATGAGGTTTTCCACCAGAAAATGTCTTTGGCTTCCTTAGATGCTGTCTAACCTATTCTTGTTTATATGTCACTTCCAATGTTAAATAATTTCATGTTTTCTTTTAATGATGATGATGTTAAAAAAAGCTAAAACATTAAGCTTGCCTTCATTAGACTTAAACTATTTTTATCTGGTAACATCCTGTGGCAAGCTGGTATGAGCATCTGCTTCTAATCTGTAGCATGTCTCAAGTCATAGCTTTATCTGTCATATTCATTAATACTCCTACCAGTCCAAGAGTATTGAGCTGGTGTAGTTAGTCTGTGTCTTGCTTTATCTGACTTTTTTTATCCTTAGCTGGCTTTCCACATAGTTATATTTTCTAATGTCCGGTGGAAGTTTTTTGGTGCTCAGTTTCAGTTATTTTTTATTAATGCCATTTTCAAAATCATAAAATCATTATAGCCTCTTGTTTAAAGGCAGTCTCCTGTTTTAATGGGGCATCTTTCTGCAATAAAGGTGCTCTGCAGGGGAAAAACATAACAACAGTGTCATAACAACAACGATTACTGGACCATTGAAGTCCAGAAGACCACTGAAGGCCATTATTTCATCCCATTCGGAGACAACTTCACCAACGCTAGGCTATAGTTGTTGTAACAAAGGTGGAAGTGTATATGTCTGTCATAGCTCATTCTGTGTCTGTTTAGCACTTGAGTACAAACTTGCTCCTCATTCTCTGTAGCTTAGTTGCATTCACTGTTTGTTGCGTTCTTCTTCAAAAATGGCCGGTTGTATAATTGGAAGTTCATACCAGCACTCCAAGTCTGAAACCGAGACTCAAGTTCAGTAATTTTCAGTTTGGATTCTGCTCAGGAGAATCTAGGCAGGCAATCCCACAATATAAATAGAATTTTGGCAACATTATGAGCATCTTTGACAGCTTGATAATCTTTCCACAGCTCTCTCTTTCAAACTCCAAACTGCAGTATATTCTTGTAAAGACTCCCAACTGCCTGAAGTGAAATGTCTCCAGAGTCAGAATGAACAGGCTGAAAGATCTGTGAGAAATAACGACTCCTTATTTTCAGACAGGATCTGGTGGGTATTTTATGAAGATTGAAGATACAGAAGTATCAAACTCACTAAGTTTCCACCAGCCTAGAAAATCCTGTGCGTTTATGGAACCCCAGCCCACACGCAGTAGAATACTCTGTTGACTTAAGCAAGACGGGACTTCACCTACTGCTTGGATCTGTCTTGCAAATTCCTTCTTTTCAAATAAGAGGCTTCTGTATTGATTAACACAAGGAATTATGTCCTACAGCTGCCAAGAAATCTCTCCTTGTGCTTCCTCCAGCAGCCTCCTTTTCCCACCCAGCAGCGGGTTTCAACCATGTTTTGCTTTCATTCTCGTCTCTCCTGCTCTTACTGCCCTTTCCACAGCCTGATCTGGCCCTGGGACTTACCGCAATCAAAATCTGTTTCTCTTTGTAAGTACCTGGCCTACAATATTAGCTTAACTACTGCTGCTAGAGAAAGGCTGTGTATTGAAAGATAATAAGTCCAGAATCAAAGTGAACAGTAAAGATCCTGGAAGTCACATGCTCTGGAATACAGACACCACTGAAGCTACCCTTTCTCATTTCCAGTCTGCCCGGACTTGGACTTACCTTGGCAGTGAGCGCACCGGAGCAGGACTGAAGAGCAGCTGCCGCCTGAGAGGGCTGAGAATTTGGCACCTGGTGGAGGAAATTTAATATCTGGCACAAAACACTCTGTTATCTTTCCACGGAGCAGTCATCCCTGATGATGATCCTGACGATCTCTTTACTTGCATAGATAAAAACTTTCCATGCATGTGTTTCTGCAGTGCCTGCCACCTGACCTAAAAAACCCAACAATATCATGGTGACAACCGGAGTGTATGAGCATGGAGTGAAAGGCTGTGCCCACCAGACAAAGCACACGGCCGTGGCTAGGATTCCTGGAAAGAAAAGGGACCGCAAGGTCACAGCTAACTGAGGAGCAAGACCCTTTGAAGTGCGCATCATCATTTCCAGAGGATCCAAATGAGAGCAACGTTAGGTACCAGATATACACACTGAGACCAGAGATCCAAGCCACCCTTCCCTTGCCAGAGCAACGCAAGGCTCATTTGTTACGCTTTCATCTGCAGCAAACTTGTAATACCTGGGGGGAAGCGCACACAGGACCCTCTCCTGCAGTAGCTCCCTCCTTGTGACAGCCTTTCCTCAGAAAGCCTCTCTAACCTGTTCTTCACCTACGCTATTCTCTGCCCATGTGTTTGCCGCTCATTCATGCAGGTTATTAGAAGACTTACATTTGGATAACTCCAGCTACAAGGAAGCATGGGTTGTTACCATTTTATGTTATTGCTGTTTGATTGGTATGGTAGCAGTGGTCAGCGTCACTCAGCCCATGTGCCAGATATATCGAGGGATGGCCTTGGTCCCCAAGAGCTTGCTGGGCACGCTGGTTAAAGGCAGACAGAGGCTGAGAAACAGACCCACACAAGAAAACTGTCTTGGGGGCGGAGCAGACATTCAGTCAGTGATGGTTCCACTGCAAGAAAGGAATAAAATCCAGGGGAAGGAGATACTTAGTGTTGTAAAGCACTTTAAAAAAGGAAGGTGCTATACAACTGCTGAAGTGCCTTATTCCCACTCCTGCTGGGCTCTTAAACTAGCCAGTAAAAGATACTTTCCACCCAAAAAAAAAAAAAAAACCCCAAAAAAAAAAGAGTTCCTGAACTTCTCAGAAGAAAGCTTGCTCTTTCAAGAACTGCAGCCCAACTACCATCTAAGGATACAAGGCCTTTGAAAGGACATAAATGTGTTGGGGTGCTTATTGCCTATTTTTAAGAAAATGTTGATGCATGTCTAATGCATATAAATTCCTGCATTCTCTGACACCTCTGTGGTGACACTGCAGTTGATGAAACAAAAAGCATTCTTATAAGGAAGAAAAACATATTTGTCTTTGTGCTGCTAAAGAAACATGGACAGCAGGAGCAGGTTCACCACAGAAATACAGAGGTTGTAGGACCACCTGACAGTGATCAGTGTCAGCTCATGTGGGAGCGGCACCCATTTTTGTACGGTCTTTCATCACCATCGCTGTGGCATTCGGGCCAAGGTTGGTATGCCTCTCTCAGTCTTGTCTTCCTAAACACAGCAACATCAGTTACAGGAGTTTAACTGTTTGCTCTTTTAGTTCCATTTCTGCTTCTGATGTTGATTTTTTTTTTACATATAGGAGGGAATGCATTACAAGAACTTAAATGGTGATGTCAATGCAATACAAGGATAGTTTGTCTGAAGTACCGTAAAAATCATATGAGATCACAGACACATACACACTCTTGAGAGCAGAATGCGTAAACAAAAAGAAATGACTTGTATAGCTGCTACAGCGTTCTTAATCAGGAAGTTTTCATTGCTGTCAAGCTTAGTTAGTCATTAAGTTCATTGTTAATTATAACCCTCCCAAATTTTATTCCATAGGATTCTTAAAATATAGGCCTTCTGACTCTATCTCTGACAGCAATGCCATCAGAAATAAACCTCTGAGGTAGAAGAATGTGACCATAAGGTACATGGAGGTCAACCCCATTAGCCAGGGACAACTCACTATGGACCTGGAATCTAGCAGCATGATCAACTTAATGGGTAAAGGCTCCAACTGCTCCTAGTAACTTCAATTTTAATATCTTGCTCTAATGCAAAGGTAATGCTTCGTAGTATTTGTAAGTCTTATTATTCATAAGACATGAAAATTCAAAATTACATTTCACTTTTGCTAAAGGTACAGGGAGCCAAACTAGGAAATGGGACTGGACATTCACGTTACACAATGAACAATTAGTTCAAGCAATGATTTACAGTCTGTGAAAACTCATATATTGTGTAAACTGCTAATGAACAACCCTTCTTGCCTGTGACGCAATGCCCATGCTTTTGCCTAGGTCTTACATGCATATAGATCTTTTGGTTGCTGATTACAGTAAAGTCTGCCCATATTTCAGCTCTCAAACTGAAGGTTACCTGCCACTGAGTACTTGCTCTTTTGTAAAGATGGTGGGATGATTTGTGAGTACATCGTAAAGACATTTTGTGCTCATTATTAATATAGCAGTATTTCTGTACTTTGAACCTCTTCTGAAAGTACATCTCTATAGTTTTCTGAGGTAAATAATGTGTAAAAAAGTAAATTCATTGGTGTTCCAAAGTTTACTGAGTGCTGCATTTACCATTGCTTGTGTACAATGCTCCTTTTTCATCTGGAATAAATGTCCAGATTCATGGTGTCTGGCAGGACTATAAAGGAAGTTAAACTTTGGGTTCTTTGTACTGCACATAGAGGAAAGACTATAAGCTCCCTTATTCTCAGAATGGCTGAAATGTTATAGGAAGGCCAGTTTATCTGAACAACTAGGGAACAGGGTTGATTTCAGAAGTGGGTCCACTGGACAAATTCAGACCCAGAGCTCTGAACTGCAGCCCAGAGCTTGGGGCTGAGTTACAATCTGTCTTAGGTAAAATATAGAATATATATTCCACAGAATATATTGATTAGATTAGAAAGCTGGTAGGGAATCATACTTGATCCAGAATATTTTAAGAAGCCATGGATACAGTCGTGGGCAGAAAGCAGCTTGAAACAAAACACAACCACTACTGACTGGTTAAAGCATGGCATTGACTGAAGAAATTGTTACTGAACTGGTATGAGAATTTGTTTTGTTTTTTACAAGGAAATACTTCTAAAGGTCACAGATAATCACAGAATGAATGACAAAGTCTGGGAGAGAGCAAGGTGAGGAGTTCCAGGAAAGAAATGGGGAAAAGACTAGAAATAAGTGTCAGGTCAGAACCATTCATTCTCTTGAGAACTGGAATTCCCCAGTGTAGTAATAACCTGGCCTGATTCAGGGGAAGTGACATAAAGGCCAGGGAATGGCAAACACCAGAAAGCCACAAACAGAACTGGCACTGCAGGATCGGGATTTCACCATCTCCAGGAAAAGACAGCCTGAGTGTTCCCATGGGGAATACCAGAACAGTCACTCCTGCCCTACAGGCACCTCCAAGATAGAGGACAACGGCTATAGAGAAACCAATCATCTGCCCTTCCCAGAAGGGGCACGGACAGCTCTCAGTAATGCCATGCCCACGGTAGTTTCAAGTGTGAATTCAGAAACCACTCTAAAAATAATTGGCAATTGCCAAACTAAACCTTCTGAGCTAAATGTTCTACTTGCTTTGTAATGTTATCTTTGTATTTACCACACCACTATGAAAAGCTGTGGCACTTCTCATTAAAAGATGCCCCCAGTTATATGTTTCTATAAAAATTATTTGCCTTGGAGACTTAGAAATGATGGAAAAAGCCCACTAGTCTCATTCTTGCAATTGCTGTTAGAACCGGCTGGAAATTTACCCACAGAACAATTCTCCAAAAGAGTAGTAACTTGGTAGATCTGTGCAATGGGTCTTCGGCAGCATGAACTTTTTATCTGTTCTCTGCAGAAATATTTTGTTTCAACTTAAATTAGTTCAATTTTAATGTTCCTTTCAGTCCAATAGAATTAAAAATCTTGGGTTTAACATTGCTGCAATGGTAAAGTTATGAAATACCTTGATCTAGTAAAAAAAAAAAAATTACTTTAATCAGGTTGTTTTGATCTTTTAGAATTAAAATTTATCAGAAAAATTTTATTATAGTAAACTAAAAAAAAAAAAACTCACCAGCTTTTCATAATGATTCCAAAGAAAAAAATTCTCAGAATTTCTAGACAGACTTTTTTCCCCTTTTTATTATATTGTCAAACTGGCATCATTTCAATTTCTCATGGCTTATAGTCCACTCTTACAAATTTTAAAGCAGAGATCATATATAGCTTGCTAGACAAAACAGAGAACACAAAACTATGAACATTCATCTTGAGTCTGACACAGACTCACTGGTGACCAGCTTCCATTTCTTTCTCACCCACAGCCACCAGGGAGCCTGTGGGAGGCTGGGATATGCCTGGAATGCGGACACACGGCTTGAGAGAGCAATTTCAACAGTTTCCTCCTATAAAAAAACTGGGGTAACTACTAAGCTACGTATCTAACCTAAGATTATCCTTGCATAGCATTTTCTAGTGCAGAGCAACTCAAGACCTTGAACCTGTTTGATTTATCAGTAGGACTACTTCTGTATTAAAGATTAAGTGTGGGTTTTCTGAAAAGCTGCATGTATAGATGTGTGTGTTCCCCAGTCCCGACAGCCGATGCTCATCAGTGCTGACAGAGCCCAGAGCCCTTGCTACATCCTTTCCAGAATCTGAGTTCAGTGAGGAAAGAGGCAGATGTTCTCCATCGTACAACCAACAGCTACATCTCCTTAACCTCCCTCCCATTGGAAATTTCAGACCCAGACTGGGAGCAGATACCTGATCAGCTGTGGGATGCTGGCACACATTTGCAGAACATCTCTGAAAGCAAAGCTTGACCAGCTGTCAGCTTGCTCCCCAATGCCTGCTCAAGAATCACACTGGGCGTAAAAATATCAAGACCACGTACAAGGGGAATGTCCATGGTCTCTGCGGCCCTTCAAGACAACAAAGCTGAACTTCTGGCAGCCTCTCAGAAGCTGATAGCAGACCCAGACTAGACTGGGAAGACATACCAGCAACAGAAGATACCATTTAATCTTTCAGTAAATTATCATGATACCAGCAGGTGACATGCTATTAAGTCTTAGGACAGTATAGACTCTAAGGGCTATAGTTGGGTGTGGGAGACAGGTGTTCTTCTCTCTCCCAAAACTCATGTACACATTCCTCAGCTACAGTGACATCACTGAAAGGGTGGAGGAAGGGGAGGAGGACTTCATCTCAAGATAAAAGTGTTTCTGCTTGTCCTGGTTTAGATAGAGTTAATTTAGCTGGGATAGAGTTAATTTGCTTCATAGTAGCTGGTACAGGGTTATGTTGTGGATTTAGCATGAGAATAAAGTTGGTAACATGCTGATGTTTTCAGTTGTTGCTAAGTAGTGTTATACTAAGTCAAGACTTTTTCTGCTCAGTTGACCCCACCAGTGAGTAGGCTGGGGCTGTACAAGAAATTGGGAGGAGACACAGCTGGAACAGCCGACCCCAACTGACCAAAGGGACATTCCATACCATATGATGTCATGCTTAGTGTATAAAGCTGGGGGAAGAAGGAAGGGGGGTACATTCGGAGTAGTAGCATTTGTCTTCCCAGGTAACCATTACGCGTGATGGAGCCCAGCTTTCCTGGGGGTGGCTGAACATGTGGTGAATTCATTCCTTGTTTTGCTTTGCTTACATGCGTGGCTTTTGCTTTTCTTATTAAACTGTCTTTAACTCAGCCCACCAGTTTTCTCACTTTTATCCTTCTGATTCTCTTCCCCATCAATTCTCTCCCCCATCCCACTGGGTCAGGGGGTAGGAGGGGTGGTGCAGAGGGGAGTGAGTAAGCGGCTGTGTGGGGCTTAGTTGCCAGCTGGGGTTAAATCACGACAGTGCTGAAGCAGAAAATAAAGGTGAGAGTGACACTTCCTCCTTCTTCCCATACTCCTATCCCACCATATTCACCTCCTCTCAGGACTTCCCCCTCTCAGGACTCCTCTCCGGCCCTGCACTTCAGGATGTTTAAAACTCCATAGCCTGCCTCCACCAGCCTGGAGCTCCCTCACACCGGTTGCATCTGATGTCATGTCTTACGACAGTGGTACAGTTTGGCATGGCATGCACTGCAAGTGCCAAAGCACAGTAACCTCCCCACTGTAGTGCGGAAGTCAGAACATGCACAACTTTCCTCCTATATAGAAAAGTCCTTCCCTTAAAGGCTTCTCCCCTCAGACTCCTCAACTAATAAGCACCCGTGGGACCTTCTTTGACTTGCACATAGCTGTAGTTGAGAAGATGTGTTTCCACTCACTGGGGCTTATCTAGGAAGCTCACCCAATCTGATCAGAACGGGCTCCACTTTCCCAGCGCCAGGGCTGGTGATCACAGTTGTCATTAACTGCTGTTGGAGACCACCCAGCTAAGCACAGTGCAGCAGTCAGGCATGGGCCACAGAACATCATCCCCTCCAAACTGCCCCAAGCAGATCTCACAGCCGAGGCACATGTTGGATTTGCAGTCCCTTGCTCTGTGTTTACTCTGTGCTCTAGCTGGACCTTTCCAAGGTAGTTACACTCCAGAGGAGGAACAAAGATGTTGCTTAGTAGGGAGAGTTTTATGATTGTAGGAGACAAAGCTTCCAAGAAACTCAAGCAAAACCAGGAACACGTTGGCTACTAGATCAAACACTGGCCAGTCCCTCTCCCTCCCTCCATCCAAAGGGAAATACAACAGCAGCCTTCCCCCCACACCGCGCCCACCCCCCCACCCCACCCCCAAATTAGGTGTTCCCAGCAACAGTTTCCCTCCCATTAAGAAAATAAGTGCCAGTAAAAATTCTGACCTGCCACCTGGTGGGAGAAGGAAAAGGAAGCACTGTCGCTATGTTAGACGGTGTCCCAAAGTACGTTACCAAGGTTTAGAGAAATACCTGTTTAAAGGATTAAGCCCCGCAGCAAAAAGGTTAGAGGATTACACTGAAGCAATACTTGACCACTACTTCAGGAAGTACATCATAGATTTTTCATGCATGATTTTGTGGGGTAGTTTTTCTGCGCAGGAATCCATAAGAACATTCAGAGAGTTACACCTACACAAACATTTGCTTTCTATCACTCACTCAAGAAATTTAGAAGGCTGTGAAGAAAAGAGCTGGCCTTTAGAAAGCTATTAGATCAAAAATCTTGGATGAACACCTCTAGGTTTCCTACATCAGGCAGTGATAAAAAATAACACAGAAAGACAATTAGAAGGAACTAAATAAAGATGCTCTTGGGAGGTGTCTTATTCTCCAGTATAGAGCCTGGGATAAATTTAGATGCAGGCATAATTACTGAATAGTTGATTTAGGGTTTTCCTTGAATTTATCTCAGTGCAGTATTAAAGAAATGTATTTGCTAAAAAAAAAAAAGTATTCTTTTGGAGTATATCCTCTTCCCTGAGGAAGCTCTGTTATAAGCCCTCCTTGTACCTGTTGGAAGAGGGAGAGAGAGGATTTCATGCTGGAGGTTGAAGATGCCTTGACAGCCCGCACCCATCCTTTCTTCTAAAAGGAGACTTATTGGCTTTACTGGTATTACCAAGCCTTCCCGACAGCAAGAAACTTCAGTTTCTGAAGCAGAAATGAAGGAAGAGGCTGAAGGAAAGGAAGAGGCCATATATTCGCACTTTGTAAATGAAGCAGCAAACTCCGACAGCTGAAGGAGGTGATGCGCTTGTTTATTAAACAGAGTACAAGGCGGATTCCTGTACTAAGTTCTGTAACAGTTACATATGTCAGGAGCATCCCAGCACTACTCTGGACATTTCTATAATGGGGTTTGAGGGAAGGAAGAGAACAAGGTTAACAAATCTGGAGGAAACTCAGTGTAAACAACCAACTCTTGGGTCTGACCATATGCAACTGGCTGCATTAAGAAATAAAATCACTCAGCAAAATGTGTCATTTTCTATCACAAGGAAAACAAAAATAAAGCTTAACCAGTTCTACTGAAACCAAGGAAGGTCAGGAGAAAGAAAGTAACCGTGGCACAGGAGATGAAAGACAAGTAAAATCAGACACAAAATCTAACTTCAGCTCTGAGGAATGCTGCACTAAAGCTCTGTAAGAGCTGCGAGACAGATAGGAAGATGCCTGAGTAGGGATGGTTGGAGATTTGCAAAACAGAAAAGGTAAGGTTAAAAAAAAAAAAGTAGACCTGATGGCTTTTAAAAGGCAGCTTCGGTAGGCTTGCACAAAAGCAAAGGCAGGAAAAGGAAGAGCAAAATGAAGCTTTGGGTGCTTCTCTCTTTCCTCAGGGGTATTGCAGTGAACGAGACTAATGGGCAGCACCAGATTTCTCAATATTAGCTTCAGTTTTTGTTGGAAATGGCAAAATACCTGGTAGTATCTTGTTAAAAAGAACCTTAAAGAAGAATGTTCCCTCTCGCTTGAAAAAGATGGCATTTTTGTCAGCGTGTGTTCATTCTGTGTGCAATTTTTATCTGTATTATTTTAGGTTTGGAAAGTTAAGACATTAATACTACCCACTTGAAGCTTATCAGAAAAGCTCTGGAGCATTCCTTCTGTTCTTGTATCTTAAGGCTTCATGAACATTTCCTCAGTTGCACAAGACAGAAAACACTGGAGGACTCTGCAAACAGAAGCTATCACTATGAAAGGAAAGAGCTGCTGATAAATCTACAGGTGGTAATTATTTACTCAAATAATCAGCTTGATTCAGATAGAAAAGGGAACACACTTTGTTAAAGGTACAACAGAAAGCCACAGCAAATTTGCTGCTTGTGACGGCATGTATTGAAAGAGGACTCCACCTACCTAGTTGCAGCCCAGAAGTTCCCCGGAGGAGGGATTGCTCATTGCAATGAACACACTGTCAATCACAACGTTTGTAAACTAATTATAGTGTGCTATTCCCGGGCTTGGAAGGGGAAATGAAGATACAGTCTGCTGCTGCCTTCAAAGTCAATGAACCACCAATCAAATTTTCTACCAGATAGATAGTCAACAGCAAAGAATGCCATATTTATCGAAAATATTTTCTGAGAACTTTTGATGACCTCTGCTCAGTGAGTGTTCTCCTTCTCCATGATGGACATAAATGGTTTGTAAATGATACCGATACCAATGGCTCATGGGTGGAGGCACTACTCTGCAGGCATAAGAGGATCACTGTTAGTGCCTACGATACCTTTTGACCTGAGAGCATGTGAGTTGCGTGTGTACACCTTGGCACATGCACATTTGTTTTCACCATGATAAAATCATATTCAATCATATATGTCATGGTTTTCCAGTCTCTTGGAAAACACAGCTCAGTGGTTTGTCCTCTTGTCCATGATCCCTGCAGAACAGTGGGATATTTCTAAGGGTCTACAAAGAACAATCAAAAGACAACAGCCTGCTAGAACTCTCTTGGGCTTGCACTTTCATAGGACTGGTTTTTTAAGATTCACATATCCAAAGAGGTAGAAAACCACAGATTAAGTTCAGCCACAAGCCCTGGCTGAAGCAAGATTCAATTCACCATGCTCCTGTGCAGGAGATACAAGTAGACAATTTTAGACATCCCTCCTGTCTTAAAATCTTGGAATTTCAGGTATTAGACAGACATAGAGAAAAAACTAAGCTCACACTAGCCTATGTTAACCTTCCTATTCATAAGCAGGGGACATATCTAGGGCACACCTGGGATAGGCTTGATACGAGACAAATATCTGGAAAGCATTATGCCCAGGCACTGCGGAGTTCTGTTCCTGTTAAGTATGACTAACTTACTCCAGTAAATAGAAAACAAACTGCTTTGCTCTGAAATTAATTGAATACCCACATGAGTTCCAGACTGAGTTAGAGCTTCTACTAAAATATGTAAAAGGGCTGGAACTGCCGCTTGAAAGTGCTACAAGCATTTTCCACATATTAAATATTTCATTTAGGTATAAAGTAATATTCATATCTATGGAGTTTGTCACACTGAGTCTTCTAAATGTGTTTTTTTTCTCTGAAGTTATGCAACTATTCAAAATTATTATTTTTGCTATTCCCATCTAACCTGGAAAACAATTTATGCCTGCAGCAAAATGCCTCAAACAGAGAACAAAGCTGATTTCATCAACGTGTAATCTTAGATGGAATCTTACCTTGTCTTCTGTTTTACCCTTTAATTCTATGTAGAATTTTTTTTGAGAAGTCATGTACACCAAAACTCTACTCTTATTATAGTTATGTAGAAAACGACACTGGAATTCCATGCCACTATGGACCATAATATGGGCAACGTACGACAACTTCTGAAGTCCCATGCTAGCATTCCCTGTGCTTGCAGATACTACTAAAATAAAGTCCTGGTGTCAATAGTGAATATTTGTAGGAAGGAAGTATTTTCATGATACTGCTTGCATACAATAAAATAGGCATTGGGTTTTGGCACCTCCATTTCTGGGTGCTTCAATGCAGGTATTTAGGGTCTAATTTGGAAAGTACTAAACTCTAAGAAGGTTCCAGCTGTCGGTGACTAACAAGAGAAACAAATTTGCCATTGAAGATCTTTAATTGTTTCAGACATCTTTTTGGACAACGCCATGGCTCAGAAGGGGACATGGAAAAGTGTTTTTTCTTCTCCCAGGGAAATAGGTTCATGTTATACAGACAGCCTCATTCCAGTTGGCTACAGGCATTTCCCTACAGTGGTTGTACATATCCAGCTTACCCCGCATTCTCTATATAGTAGATTCCCTTTGAAGGCAAGGGTGTCACTGGAAGCCTGGCTGAACATCTGAAGTATGCAAGACCAATATTTAACAGAGATGCTTGATACATGCCTTGGGGAGCTATTAGCGTAATCTACTTCGGTCATCCAAGTGAGATTAAGCACAGCCAGCTTTCCTTGTGCAGGCAATGCATGAACAGCTAAGTATCTCCAGAGGACCACAAAGGGGTGTTAGGTCAGAAAACCATAAATTTAGACCCTCCTCCAAACACACCAGTAGCGGTAAACTCCCTTAAAAGTCAATGCAGAAAGAGGAGCAATGCCAGCCGGCAATTCAGACATATGGCACGAAACAAACTGCTAGGGCACGTTTTTCACCACTAAATACAAAGAAAGCCAGATGTCCTACAGTGCTGGTGGCACCTCTGCTGCCAGATGAGAGGAGCCCACAGGGATTTTCTGTAGTGCCCTAGTAGCTGGTCTGTCACCACCTTTCGTGAACATTTGTTCAATTACCCTTCTCCTCTCACTCAGCTTTGACAGTGTTCTGTGGGGTAGTGGGGTTTTCACAAATGTGGCAGTATAGTTACCAAAGAGAGTGGAACTGGTCTTCTTTGAGTGCTACACTGACCTTTCTGTAACTTAAAGACTGCCAAATCTCACTATTTTTAATGATAAGCAGTAGATCCACATGTAAAAGAGACATGCTGAACTTTTTAAAGTATGGCCAATTGCAGCCTGATTTTCAATGTCTAACTCTCTCTTTTTTCTTTTCTTTTTCTTTTTTTTTTTTTTTAAACACAACTGGTATTATTATTACACTGCCTTTATGTTTCATACCTTCCAAGCAGTTTTCTGCAGCCTAAAATTCAGCACTAGGTGGCCTCTTTCTTCTTTCAGAGAAGGTCTAAGATGTCATTATATTACCTAAGGACTTAACCAAAAGTAGAAAAATCACTAAGCAATTCTGCAGAACCTCAGTAGGGTTTTAAGATGAATATTGCAAAACAGGTCGTTGTTCCCTAACTGAAAAGTATTCACTGTAACTCAGAATACAGAACCGAATGTCTGTAACTTGGCTTGCAGCCTGAGCCTTGAACAATGTTTTATCCACACAGCAACCTTCAACGAGGTACACATAGTATCTTACTCTCCCCAAAAAAGCCCCACAATGTCCCTTCATCCAACTCATAGACGCTAGAGTGTACGGTAGGGAAGAGGATGTGAGCATGGAATAGTTACTCTTCCCTACTCTGCTTAGGTTTTCCCAGGTGAGATCCAAAAAAGCCATCAGAGCCTCCTCTTCCCCTTTGAAAGAAACTCACGAGCTCCAGTGGGTCCTCTTGCTGCCAAGTGAGCTGCAAAAGCAGAAAACTGTTAAATCAGGTGGCATTTAAGAGACTTTCATGAATGTAAAAAATCTGATGGGATTGAGGTTTCTAATGCAGACACCAGCACAAATTGGGGCATTTTGCTTTCCTAAAGAGGCTAACAAGGAAATGAGGCATTGCCTACAGCAAGAGAGCATTCTGGCAAAACGGCTTCAGGACAGAGGTTCTTAATTTGCCTTTCAGTATTTCCCAACCACAGAAAGCACAATCACTTCATTGCAAAATCGCTGTGCTTCGGCAGGGTAAGTTTTGTGCTAAACAAATGCCTGCAAGCACGTTCAGCCTTTAGAGCAGTACGGGCTATTATGTGAGATCGTATGAGGAAACAAGGCATGTTTTGCCGTGGTGTGGCTGATCAGCAACTCCCTCCATCAGTAGAAATGGGATAAATTTGTTTACAGAGCAAGTAAATGCTTCACGTGAGGCAGCGAACAAAGACTGGAGCCTGTGGAGCCACTAAATTAAGAGATAGCGCAAGGGTGGGCTCCAGCAGACTGCTTCTCTGGCGACTTGTAAGGACACCCCCGTGAAGAGGAAAGCGGTTAGTGCCTTCTTTCATCCACCACATGAAGGAGAACACATAGCTCTCCCTTTGCTCTGCTGTGCTGCTGTACCCCTGACTTAGCTCCACTGCTTCTTTGGAGAATTTCTCTTCTCGAACCAGTGACAAGGTGAGTTTAAAACCCCAGTGAAGCTGATGAGAGATTTCCTTTATGTGCTCTTATTAAATATTGGGTCTATAAAGAATATGGAGACACAAAGGGAGCAAGAGCAACAAGAATGCTTTGAAAAGCAGCCGTAGATGTTACCTGCCACCGTTAGGCTACTTTACTATGAGCTGTTCAGAGAGGATGTTAAATGTTACTGAACTTACTGTTATATTTTCAGCTGGTCTAACATGCATACCTGCAGTCATGTTCCGACAAAGATTACAGGACAGGTGCAGGTGGCAACATGACCACAGCAAAGGTTTATGACAGGATCCACAGTAGGAGGGAGCTCCTGGAACAACCTCTCGATTCTTCACGTGTCTCCAACCGCATCTAGCTTGGTTCACTGGCCATGTGTTACCAGTGTCCCGACACACTGGAACAAGTCCTCAGCGTTCTCACCTGCTCTGCGACCCAAGGAAAACCTGTGAACATTCCTCAGTAATTATTCAGAGGTTTTCAACAGACCCTCATGCTGAATCCACCCTGTTCATTCCACATGAACCTCTAACGCTTTTTCAAACGGCAGATTTTTTTTTTCAATGGTATGACTTACAACAGTCTTGCTTAACCCAAGCGCTGTCTTAGCAATTGACAACAACATCATTTACCACCCAGCTTGGGTACAGATAAAATCTGCTCCTGCCTTCAGCATGACGTTTGCTCTGGATACTCTTGCAGCTGAATTACCCCTGTAGGGTGGCCCAACACGAGGAACTTTCCTATTTATCTGTTTTCATTGCCTGTTTTTGTTTCCAGTTTATCCTAGAGAGAGGTACCTGCAAAGTACCAAATCTCATCAGAGAAGTGGCTAGTAGCTGGAAAAGCAGCTAGTTGTCTTGTAGTTCAGATCCGTGCTGGGCTCTGAGGTGAAGGAATAAACATTCCTGACTCTTCTGGGTAATTTCTTTTTTGGGTGTTCCAGTGGGTGAAAGAAAGACCTCTGCATTCCTGCAGAGGACGAAGATGGAAATAAAATCAGATGAAAGACTGTCAGATCCCAGGCTGAGATCCAGTGATGTCCACAGGGCTCTCCCCAGTTAACAGAGCACATTTAGTAACATATTCTAGAGTCTTTTCCTAGACTTGTCCTTGAAAACCACTCCCTTGAGTTGTATCTTTTCCCTAATAAAAGCCCACATGTTCCAAACTGCAGCAGTCTATTACCACAGATTTGAAAGAAAACCAAACACGTGGATTACATTATGAAGTCTATCTCGGTCTGAAAGAACATTCTTAAGCAGGCCTTTGTCAAACATATTTACTGCATACAGAATACATGGAGGAATCCTCTTCTGAAGAGGCGCAAGCACTTTGAAGAACAAATTCTGCACACCATAGTCATCCAAAAGGAGACAGTTAATACAGTAAAGCAAGAACATTCAGCACTTTATGATTAAAAGGGATTCATGATGCTCTAAAACCCTGGAGTTCACAACAGTAGAGATTTGTATAGAGATTCAAATTGCGTTGTCCTTGCTTTGGAAGAAGCCTTGCTGTGGTCAGTGAAGGGGTTTGCAGGGTAATATGCTAGCAGCATGAAGGTCGTGAGCATGCAATCTATTTGGTTATATGTAAAACTCCTTAAAGCACTTACCAGAGCAAGTCAAACAACACAGAGCAATGCTGCTCAGCATTTGCGAAGAAAACCTACCGTGTTCCCCTGCAAGTGAAGACCCTAAGCAGTTGCATGCCATATAAACATCATCTCATCAAAGACTTTAGGAAGCAACAGGTTTTAAGACTACAGATGAAGTGCTTCATTTTCCCCAGAGACAGTGGTAGTTGCCACGTTTTTTCTACTGACATGACACAGCTGCCTGCCTCGCACATGCTGTATCCATAATTTTCACTTTCCTGTCATTGCGAAAGTGCTGCCTGTTTGGATGCTGTCCTAATGCTTAATGCAGATGTTTTGCTGTGGTTTTTCGAAGGAGGCTGTGTGTTGTGTGTGGCACTGCACCTCAGCTAGCAGGGCACCCCGGAGAGCCTGGGGCAGAGATGGTTGTGGCTGATGGCTCCACACTGCCCAGCCTCAGGGCTCCCATGCCAGCTGCCCGCATGCCATCTTTCAGCAAAGCACAAAGGGGCAAGTTTAGGGCACAGGCAAGTTATTTCAGAGTTCAGACCCATGCTTCCAGTACAGCAAATACCTTTACATGCCTGGACTTCCTTCACGATGAATGACCCGCACTATGCGTGGGCAGATAGCTTCAGAGCACAACCTCAGAGGCATCCCTAGGGAATGCAGAAGACACTCTTAAACCGAAGTTTAAACAGCAATAATGATCTGCTGCTTCTGCTTCCTTATGGATATATTATACAAACGTGACGTCTTTCCATTTTATTGCATTAAGCATCTGCAAGCTCTCCCACATCTTTCAACAGTAATTGTATCTTATACACCAAATAAATCTCGGTCTAAGTGCATTTAATGGTTATACCATGTTCCTTCCTGCTAGAAAAGCTTATACGTGTTACAAGGAGAGTCAGATCTCCAGAAAGAGGCTTGTCCTCTCTTTAATTTTAGTTGTCTGTCATGTTGACTTGGCAGCTGTGTCGGATAAGCTGCATTTTCACTGTGGCAGTTCATTGTGCTGGGCATTGCGGATTTTTTTATTTGCTGTAAAAACAGTAAATATTTAAATGCACAGTTCTTAAAGCCAAAACTGTGGATCCTGTCTTCCCATAAAACTGCTTGTCTTGCAGGCATGGGGCGGAGCTTCACAAACTTAGGTTTGCTTAAACTGAGGAGCTACTGGTTGTCAGTAGGAGGGAGGGGGTAAGTAGAGATGCATCTCATGGCAGGGAATTTGATGTCACGACCTCCATTCCCTTCCATATTACTCTGCTTTGTTCCTGTGAAGTGTTTTGGGGAATAACAGAGTACTATCCAGAGCTTATAGTGCCAAATTCAGATTCTGTCTCAGCTGAAGAGGAAGTGGAAAGTAAACATTTGAAAAAGGCAATGAAACAGGCTGGCTTGCTCCCTGTCCCTGGGTTCTCCACTCCAAGACCAAGGTCCGCAAACTTTTTAGCCAGGCCCGTGGCAATCGCCTGCTGGCTTCTTGCTCCACATCACTCCCAGTGGCAGACAGACAGCAAAGCTGAAAAAGCTGGTTTTGTAAGCTGAAGGGGATACGAAACCATCTGTGGTCTTTGACAGTTACGAGGGCTGAGATTTGAAGCAGGCAGGGTTACAGCTTGGGCACAGGGAGGGAGGAGGCGTGGATGGAGGTCCTATGGGTTATGAAGGACAGGAGTGCTGTGGAGAGGTGCACCTGGGCACCCTGTGCAGAAGAGGAGTCAGCCCCCCAGGTTCCTATCCTCACTGTCTACAGCAGAAGGTGTGCCCCCATTGAAACACAGGCCCAGCACTCCACAGCCCTGCTTCCCACTGGTGGCAAAGGTGAGGGCACCACAATACTGCAAAGTGATGATTACAGATGTGGAAATGCTGGTGTGGGAGAAGGTCTGCAAACACATCATTAGACAAGGTCTCAGCCAGGTACCTCACTGGATGCTCTGCCAAACAGCAAAGCAATTGGCTGACCACTATACCCAGACCTGAGGACACACGATGTTGAGGACAGCAGCCCTTGGCTCCTTCTGTAGACAGGTATCTTGTAAGACAAAGCAGTAGGAGACTCACAAACCCTTCCAGGCAAAGCTCATGGGCCAGAGTATCAAGCCTCTCTCTGTTGCACCCAGCTGAATTGCTCAGCAGGCAGACATGAGGAAGGCACAGCCCAGGACCTCGCTGAATGGAGCAGCCCTTCCCAACACCACCAGTCATTTTCCTCCGAGAGAAGGAGATTTGAGATGAGAGTAGCAAGCTTGTCAGCTTGGAGGAAAGGCTGCCAGACCACCTCAACTCCTACGCTTCAGGGTTCCTGCGTTCCCAACAGGACCACTCAAATACAGTATCCAAAAGTTCTCATTTTCATGGGGAAACACGAGCAGTTCACTTGCTCCATGGCACCTCCTTGCCCTTCAGCCAGGACAAGGTGATGTGTTGTGAAGGGCAGCCAAGTTGTGGCAGTCAGCTGTAGGGTGGCAAGATGATATTTTTGCCCAAAATCTGGCCTGATGAACAGGACAAGTGTGCGTGCCAGCACAGGCTCAGGCTGTGTTGACTTCTCAGGGAGAACATGCTGTACCAAACATTTCTTATTGTATATCTTACATAAACAAAGCATTTAGCTCACCACCCAGCACTAGCTCATGCTAATAAATGCCAGTGACTTTCTCTGCTTCATATACTGAAGTTGCATATTCAAGACAGCTCAGGGACATGCACAGGATGGTCAGTTTGGACTGAGACTCTTTCTGCAACTCATTTAAGCTGAGAGTAATCAACTACAGCTAGAAAAGGGAGGAGCAAACAGGATTTGCTGTGCAAATATGACAGCGACCAACCAACCCTTTCAGGAAACAATCCTTCCCATCCATCTTTGGGGAAAGACCCACTGGACGGGCCCAGAAGAGGTCCAGGACATTTCTGTCTCCAAAGAAACCCTGCTACCACTTTGGCTCCAAACCCATCAGCATTTCCACCTGGTAGATGACAACACACCCCTTCCGCAGCAGACTTTCCTCTCTGCTGACACTTCCCGCACCATGGCAGGGCAGAATGGGTGCAGCCCCAGCCAAAATCCCGCAGCTGCTCGTAAATTCATCTTGTCGTACTTGCAGCGTGAGCAAGACACTGAGCAATCACACACACCCCCAATGCCAAACCTGCACAAATCACTGTAGGGCACAATCTCAGGGCAGGCACAGGGGGCCGCAGGAGGGCAGGGCTGGCGTGAGTGGGGCTCCCAGGCTTGCGCGCTCTGCCAAAGGGCTGCGGGGCTCCTGCCTTGGACAGGCTGTCTGCATTTTCTAGGAGTGCCTAAAGGAACAGAGGGCTTGCAAAGGCCCAGGGTGGGAGGAGGAATTGGGGTCTGACAGAGAGAGGCTGTAGCACCGCACAACTATTAAAAGGATTTGCGAATATCAGCAATATGATCTCTTGAAAGGAAAAAAGTAGCTTCTGAAAAAAAATCTACTTAAATTTTTGTCTGCGTTCTTTTGCGGGAAATTCTCAAAAAATAAACACAATACACTGAAACTGAAAAAACTGCACATTTTCCATTAAAAATCTCTGAAAAATCTCATAAGAAATGAACATGATGGAAAAAATTCATAGAGATCAAAATTATTCAATTTGCTCAAAAAATAAAGGGAAACCCTTGATACAGCACCTCCCCCAGTTCCATCTCAGGTTCTGCTCCAGACAGAGTTTTTTGGATGTTTGTTTAACGACATTACTCAAATTCATGACCTATTAGAGGTACAAGGCAGATCTGGCAAACAGAAATGTCACAGTGCCGAGCTCACGGGTCACCCAGTCTGTCCTCTTGCAGAATATGACCTTCAGGGTAGACTTCTTTTGAAACTGCATTTTGAAAGAAGGAATTTTCCTCCCCTCTCAGCTTTCCTCCCACTTAATACATTTGATTTTTTTTCTGTGTTTCTAGGAGTGAAACTTCGAGTGCAGCTGCCTCAGCCCCAGCAAGCAGACGTTAACCCCTCCGGCTGCAGCAGTGGGAGATGCTGCATCACTGCTCTCCTCTTGGCAAAGCTTTGCCCTCATTTTCTTTAGCCTCTCACAGGTAGGTGTAAATGCCATGGGAGCTGGATTTCAGATTTCTGTAGACCCCTATCTTCATAGCTCTGCACACCAGGGAGGAGGTGTAATACTTGTTAAAAACAGTTCTTTTGGAGCAGGTCCACGCTGACATGTAGAAACCGTGCAGTCTGTGCTTACGCTCTGGATGGGTACAGCTGAAGCACCGGTACCACTGGGGTCAGAAGTAGCTTAGCTTTTGTTTGGAGACTACAAAGGTGCCAATTAATGGCATGGTTTTGTTCATTACTGACCTGTATTGCAGCAAAGGTAAAAGCCTCCACAACCTCTCATTGCTCCTCTGCGCCTGCCACTTTGGAAACCTGGTAATTTTCTTAGTATTATGATTTGTTTTGTTGTACCATGACTGCACTGTTGTGCTCATTGCTAAGCAATTAACAGTTTGACCTTCCAAAAATATCTGATGCCCCAGACACTATTAGCTCCTCGGAATATTTTCAGAAACATTCCAGGGGAGATACATTAGCGGCTCTTCCACTTTCTGAGACAAGCATCTCTTCAGCTACATACCCTATCACAGAACACCAGACCAACACAGGGAGAAGGGGTTATTTGTGGTCGAGCCCCCATTTTGTCAAGTTCTGCACAGATTTTTCATCTCTCATCACTCTGAGACTGGCAGATTTCTTGCATAATCCCATTTTCACAGGCACCAGTGAAGAAACTTACTCCCACCCTAACAGTGACAGATGGCTCCCGCACCAGGTTCCCACAGCTGCCAGGCACCAGCCAGTGTTGGGGCTTCCATGGAGGCCAGACTCCTGGTTACCTTACCAGCAGGTATAATTTCTGACCCACTGATCCAAAATTGCTAATCCAAGTCTCAAGAGTAACTTGTCAGAGAGGATTCCCTGAAGCTAATCGTCTTTCAGTCACCCTGGGTCACCCAGCCTGGAAACAACCTGCTGGCAACTGAGCAAGGTGCTAACAGATCCTTCTTTTAAAGTGAACCTATCAAACATGACCCTTTCTGAAGGGTCCAAAAGGACCAGTATCTCACCAGCAAAAGAAAATTTCAAATAATCATAAAAAGTGACCTCAAAATAGAATCAGTGTTTGCCAAATACTGCCCTCCCCTTCTTTTATTGACAAATTAACACACTCCCATACTGAGATGTGGGTAAGTCACGCCACGGTTTTGCTGCTGGGTCTTACTGTACCCAGTACCCCAAAATTTAAAATGCCATTTAAAAAGCAAAAAGTTTAGACAATCAGCAGGTCCTTTCCCTGAAGGCTGCTGCCAGTGTGTGGGACTCAGCGTGCCCACACAGCAGTGGCACATAGCACGTTCCGTTCCCCAAGGCATTCCGGTCCAAAGTGGCCACACTGAATCAAAGCAAAGGATAACCTGGCGGGCAAACCAGCATCTGACCTGCTATGAGAAAAGTATAAAAACATGCACGTGGGTGTACTTTCCCCCAAGAAGACGCTCCTGCCTCCAGCAGTTTGCAGAACCATGTCTCCACCTGCCCTCAGGATCCCAGGCCTGAGCAAGCAGGAGAGATATTTGACACATTTTACATACAACATCTCTAGCCACATATTTAAAAATATAATAAAGGTCAAAATATTTTCTTACGGATAGCAGATAGGTACAGAAATATCTGCACTGCTTTATTTACACATTCTCTAGTGAGAACCACTTTTAGAAAATCAGCTTAGGGTATAATCCTCAGCACCTTCGCAACTGTAGCCATGGTGCAATAGTCCTTTGGTGCTTTCTGTCTTTTTTGTGTTACAGTTGAACACTTGCCTGACCTCAGCCGTGCAAAAGCTGGTATTTAAAATGCCGTCAATGTATTTATTTGCCAGAATCTTTCCTCTGTGTAAGACTTGAGTGCTCATTGCAGAAAGGAAGGAAGAATAAATCCCCACGTATGAGAAAAACAGATTCTCCTTCAAACAGCTGGTGAATGAATGCGCACAAACCAAAAGGGAACAGGAGAGAGGAGCGTAACCACCGCAGGGACTGCCAGCTGCACTGACGTGTCCCGCATCATACCCCAGCGCCTACAGCGAGGACTCAGGGCCCGCCTCCCTGCCCACGGCGGTCTCAGCATCCCTGAAGAAGCTCCCTTTCCTCAAAGAAGAGCTCTCTCGGTGGCTGTTGAATAGATAAACTCGGCGCTTAAACAAGCGGTGGAGCTTCTCCTGGAACTGGTTCCCAATAAAGCAGTACAGCAAGGGGTTGATGCAGCTGTTGGCAAACGCCATGCAGATGCTGAACGGCAGCGTTGTGTCGATGATCCCTGTCACGTCGCAGTTGTTAATGACGTTCAGATGAGCCAAGGCGTCCAGAAATGTTAAAACGTGGAACGGCAGCCAGGAAATTAAGAAGGCCGCAACAACAGCAGCCACCAGCTTTAGGACTTTGTCCATTTTCTGCTTGTTTTTACCAAACTCCTGTGCTTTGAGCAAGTGCCTCCTGATCCAAATGTAGCACATGGTGATCACTGTCAAGGGGATGAAGAAGCCAAGTGCATTTTTCAGGAAGGCAGTTGCCACAGACCATTTTGCATAATTCTCATGAGGAAAGTCCATAATGCAGGCATCGACCCCCAAGCTTTCGATGTAGTGAGTGTCCCGGAAATAAAAAGTTGGGAGGGAGGACAAACAGGCAAGGCCCCACATAACCAATGCTACAAAATAAGCTTGTTGTAGAGTTCTTCTTTGAGAGCGAATAGGATGGACAATCGCGCGGTACCGGTCCACGCTCATGCATGTAATGAAAAATATACTTGCAAACATGTTCAAGCACAGGACCGAACTGGAGATTTTGCACATGAGAGACCCGAAGAGCCAGTTGTACCCCTGCGCATAGTAGGTAGCCCAGAAGGGAAGGGTAGCAAGGCACAGCAAATCTGCCACGGCCAGGTTGAAAATGTAGATATTAGCAACTGTTTTGGGGCCACTGTGACGACAAAGCACCACAACCACCACGCTGTTGCCAAGCAACCCCAGGACAAAAACCACAGAGAAAAGTGCTGGAATTAGTGAAAACTGATAATCTGAAGAGGTAACTGGGCAGGGAGGGGGTGAGATCAACACAGCTGGAGAATTTGTCAGTGCTGTATAGAGGACTTGAAGAGTTCCTCTGGTGGTGATGATCAAAGAGTAGTTGCTCTGCATATTGGTGCTGGTGGAAAGGGAGGTTCTGCTGGAAATTCATGTGCTAGCAGCACTTTTCTACCACATCGCTCACCTGCAGATCAGAAATCGCGTGTTAGACATGCACTCTGCAGCTGTCTTATCTCTGGAAACACACAGTCCCAATAAAATAAAAACCATTTAGAATTATGTCAGTAAGCTGAATGCTGAAATGCAGCTGAAGTCCAGGCAACCCTGCTGGACTCATTTCCTCCATCCCACCGACAGGACACAATTAGCCCTAGGGAGGTCACAGACCTTTTTAATTAGCATGGCAGAGAAGTGAGCAGCTGGTTTTATCTGTCATTACATCAGAGCAGGAAGATGATTGGCTCAGGAGCTGGAGGTACTTTGGCACCTTCTGTGACCAAAGGCAGCACTGATATTCCTCCTGATCCTTTCCTAGGCTTTCTCATGCTATTTCCAGCACTCTCTGCAGTTAAAATAATGTAGAAAGGCAACTATGGCCAATGGGGATCAGGTACTTCACACCTGCGGGTCTCCTGGGACTTCACAGGCATGAAGGCAGCCTTTTAACAAGGTTATTAGGAAAGAAAGTTTTGACTTCTTTTAATTCACAGGACTGGATACAAAGACACTGAGGGGTCTTTGCAAAATGTCTTTTAATGTCAGAGTCCTTCTCAAAGCAAATCTGCATCTCCTGCCCTCATGACAGCTTTTAATCCGAAGAGTAAAGGACATTTTTTCAATGTAGATATCAAGCAATAGTTATCAAGTACTCAGTCCTTGCAGACATTGGACTTAACAGCAGTGTTTGCCGTTCATTTAGAAAGATCAGGACTGGGTTTCAGTAGGGGGAAATGTAGCTACAAACCAGCTAAAATAGGAGAGTTAATCGATGGGTCTTTGTTCCAGTTCAACAGCTTGTGTCTGTACTATAAGCAGCACATTTTTCAAACTTTAAAACTTTTTAGTCGATAAAGAAGGTCTCTTAACCAAATATTTTGTTTTACATAATTCTATTAAGAGATAAATCCTTTTAAATTAAGTCCTTATGGAACCAGTCAGGCATTCTCAAGGGGCCCTAAACACAACAGAAATTTTGACCAAGACAACAAAGTTGAGTAATGATCTCTCACTTAACAGAAGGCAACTGATAATTTCAAATGCATTTTTTGGTATTAACAGTTTAGTGTCCCATAGCTTAGCATTTGCTCAGTGCAAAATATGCAATACGCTACTTTGAATATACTGCCAAAATTTACTTTTAATTGTAATATGTTAACATTAAAAAGTCAATAGGAGAATATTAATGCACATTTCTGCAGAGTGATGTTATATAAAGTTCCAAATACTGGATCACAAGCCCACATTCTGTAATCAAACAGGTCTTTAAACAGAGGAAAGCTCTTGTTTGGGGATGACAAAGGTTCAGGAGAGGGTCTGGAGCCCAATTTCACCCTTCACTTACCTGTCCTGAGCCCAGCACTTTAACCTACAAAAGCAAAAATCTCAGAACTAATCACAGAGGGACCACACCACAGTTAACTTTAGCTACGTTACTGACAAGGTTTCACGGACAGACATGCTTCCCCCTCTGCGCATGAACAACTGGTGGCTTAGAATCTGCTTCTAAACTTGTCATTCCTACTATTACTTGAGACACTGTGAGGCATTTTATCACAAATTGAATCAAATCAATGGATAACAGCAGATAGAAAACATACCTCCAACCTCACATTCGTCTGGATGTCGCTCTAGAATTACGTGCTCCTTTTCCCTTTCTTCCTTCTAGCGAGTATTGCCACCAGCATTCTGCTTTCTCATATCTCCCGTTTTCCTCTGGGAGACTTTACCCTACATAACTTGAGAACTGAAATACAAACGCCTGCCAGCTTCTTTTCCTTTTGGAAGCAAAACGGTTTGAGAAACCCCCTTTCCAAGGCCACGTGAGCACATGCAGTAAATCAGAAGAGAGGAACAAGACAACCAAAAGAAAAAAAAAAAAAAAGGCAAGCACTAAAGAAAGAAAAAGGAAATTTACAGAAATACCGCTGCAGTTTTCTACTGCAGCTCTTGGGCCAGGAGGATACACCCACATGCAACCCCTTTCTGCCCCTCAGGTGTCCATGCAACACGTGCAAGCCTCCATGCAAGGATTCTGGCATCTCTGAGGACGTGCTCCACAGAGTCACAGCGCTTGCTAACACATTCGAGAGTGGAATCCCGTAATGTGAACACAGAGCGAGCGAGAGCGGAGGCACACCACACCGTTCACACCAGCACTGCCTGCGTAAGGGGGCTGATCCTGTCTCCCCGTTAACAGGATGGGAAAGCCCCTGCCCAGGTCCTTGCAGAGACATGCACACCGCTCAAACCGAGAAGGGCAGCAGGACAAATCCCCGCGGCAGAGAGCAGGCTTGGCTCTGAGGCGGCGCTGGGGCAGCACATGACCAAAACAAGCAGATCGGCAAAGCCGTGTGCTCACGCCGACTTCCCATTGACACAAAACCAAGCTTTTACATACGCTTCTTCCTCGTGTCACATCTCTGCTTGGCCACAGCCTCTTCTCCCTGGAAGGAGCTCCAAGGGGGCTCCTGGAAGATAAGCACTGGGGCAAAGTAAGTATCTGTAAACCTTAAACATTTTGCCCAATGTGTGATGTCCTCTGCAGCAGCAGCCCACCTACTGGGGACATGTGTGCTGTGCTCCCCAGGCAAGGCTGCACATGCCAGACGGAAAGCAACCACGTAAGTCCCTGTCAATGACATGCCCCTTTGCTCCAGCCAGGGCTGGAACCAAGTTCACCCCATTCTTTGAACACCAGCACAGCCTTGCAATGAAGAGCATCCAACCGCGGTGTCTTGGGGGAACCCCCGTGCCTGCCCTTGCCCTGGGACTGACAGCACACCAGAGGCAACAGGCATCACAGGCTCCATAATCAGCTCTGCTTACACCAAGGTGACCCAGAAGTGAGATGAAACATGGAAAACAGCCTTTTACCAGCATCTTCAGAGGAAGAAGAGGTCTGAGCAGGCTGTGAAGAATAAACTCACCTTTCTGCCCAGCTGAGTCTTTGACCCAGAAAGAGCTGCAGAGAGTGTTGGAAAAGCCCATTAGCAAACTCACATGCTTCCCCTGGCGGAGAACACTACATTTCAAGACAGGGAGAGGAGGCCTTAGCTGCCTCATATTAAGAGTCCAGCCATTGTCATCTTCTGTGCAAAAGGAGACTGGGTTATTTAAAGGGGAATCCCATGCAGCTTTTCTGTTTATCATGGAGCAGCTGATTTACTGCTTCTTCTAGTTCTTTTCCAACTTAAATGATTCTATGACTTTTATGACTTCTGTGGCTTCATAGACACAATGACAAAGCAGTCAGTGGTCAGGCCTGTCAGGCTGCAAGCGCACACAGTGCCTGTGCTCAAGGCAAACGCTGGAAGGGAAAGAAAACTGAAATAGCTCAATGAAATGACATGCTGAGAGCAGATAAAACAGAAACAGACCCAGACGTCACAGGTATCTTGAGAGAGAGTAATACCAAATCACTGCATGGGATGAGAGACCTCATCTGTCCCAACAGCTCAAGCACTGCATGTAGCAGCCAGGGTTAGACAACACAGTTGTCAGTACCTCCGTGCTATCTCAAGATGTATATATGAACGTCCCCAATGCACGCACTCACCCATTCTATAAACGTTTAGTTTTTGATTTGGGGGCATGCCATCCTGTTTCTTTTCCAACTCTTTCCATCTCACCCTCATTTGAGGTTATCATGGAAATGGCAGAGGAGGAGGGGAGACACCTTGGAATCACTGAAAATTGCATTACTCAACAAAAAATAAAGACCATTTGAAAAGGAAACAGTAACATCCATAGTAGTTTGGGGGCTGAAAAAGTCAAGACTTAACCAAAAGGCTTTAAGACAAAGATTTGCACTCAGTTCCCACATACTACAATTACTACCAGGAGACTTGTTGGTTTGTTCAAGACACATTAAACAGATGAAGCACCTGCTGAAGATATGTTGCAAGAACTGTGTCCATTCTTCAACCAAATGTCTACGACGCAGGTCCTTAGGAGCACAGGGGATGTGCAAATGCAGAGGTCACCTGTCCTACTGCAAAGGAGAAGAAATGTACCTTTTGCCACCAGTGCCCGCCCCATACATACCCTGACCCAGGTCTGGAGGACAGCTGGCTCTCAAATTGTTACGGTACCTTGTAAATACTGGCCTGTACAATAGAGATAAGGAGGAACTGAACGGCCTGGGAAGGAGACGAGGCCTAAGGGGGAGATGAAACAGTAGAGATAAGAAGGAACTGAACAGCCTAAAGCCCAGTTGAAACCAGCATAAATCTCAACGAACTGTGGCATATGGTTACGTGGAGCCAACTTATGACCTTATAAGGGAAAAGGAATGCAGAAGTCAAGGACAAGACACCAAGAAATACCTCTTCTGCAACTGCTAAGGACCTCCGTAATCCACCATAAAAGCCCCTCTGAGCCCAGACCACACGTGTAATGACTATGCAAAAATCAGTTCCAAGAAATAGAATGAGTATGTGGGACTGTTCTGGGAAAATTAATAAATATGTAGGCAATTGGGTGATGTAAGTTTTGGTTGAGGCAGCACGTGGCATGCACGATAGGTGGAATGATCCCCCGTGTGTCTGGCACTGCGAATAAAGAAATGTCTCTTTCTTTATACCAAATTGGTGTTAAGGAGTTTCTTCCGATTTTCGGTAACGAGACGAGTGACCTGAGAAGTCAGCACTCAGTCTGACTCACAGCCATTCAGTTTTTTACTAACAGTATGTGACAGGACACTCTCAGCCAGGAATTCTTGCTGCTAGTTGCTTTGCACACAAACAACAGGTGAAATATCTTCCTCCATCCTTCGTTAAACATCCAGCATGCTTTGTAAGCAAGAAGAAAAGTCAAATGCATGAGAATGCTTATTTTGAAAAGATAACTAACACAAATAGTTTAGATTTAAATGTAATGTTTTCCTTTCCAGACGCATTTTTGATCCTCACAGATACTGACTGTTGTGTTCTACCTCAAAACTGTTTGAACCTTTATGCTGGGTTCATCTCTCTTAGTAGACAAGAGATGGGCCTGATGCACGTGGTACAACGGGGGTCATACCTGGGGCTGCCCTTTGCCAAATCCTGCTCCCATTCTTCCCCCCACCAGAGTTCAACGCATCCAATTCCTTACCTGATCCCAAGCTGTCATTCTAAAGCTCCATTTAGGCAATGCACAAAACCCGTCCCTCTTGTGCTTCCCCCACTATTTCTATCTTCTTCATGCTATTTCTCAGCATTGCCTGCATGGGAATGGCTGTGAAATAGAAGGTGCACCTGGTACGGATGCCCAAGCTGTCTGCACACAAGCCAGCCTTGTGCCATGAAGTGCTGCAGCTTAGCTAATCCCCGCTGAGCTTGCAGGAAATATTTGTCCAACTCCCACAGCCAGGCTGGTAAATCCAGCACACGGATCTTGCTGCGTCAGAGTCCGGCACACAGCTCAGCACAGTGGCAAATTCTTCAGTCTTCTTACTGTTAATCTGGCTGTAAAGTTACAAAAGCTGGGAGTTTGGAGCCCAAGAGACGTGTTTAATGTTAAGTGGTGAGTTAGTGCTTCCTGGGGCATGTATTTGGGGAAGGAGTTTATGCATGTTTTTTATACCAAGAAAAGAAATCACAGTTCAAGAGAAGCAAGAAATTTTGCTGCATGTTCAGAGGTAGTACTGTTTACCTTTCCATCCTCAAGCCCACACACCTAAAAAGGTCATGAGAAGTGTTTAAGAAAAAAAAAACCCCAAAAACCACTCACACAAAACCACGCACACACAATTACAACAGCAACTTCTGAGCAATGGTGCAAACTTAAAAAAACCAAACCCAATGGATTAATGCACTCTAAGTCCTAGCTCTTGGTTTTTGCAGGGAAGTGCTGCTGTCAGGGATGGACTATTCCGAACAGGCAGTGTACCTGACTGCACTGGCAGAACATCAGAGCCAGCTCTTGAGGTTAAACCTTGATAGCCTGTCAAATCCTCAAAGCAATGTGGGATCCCAATGCAGACTGTATTCATGGGTTCCTTTTGGAGAAAGCAAGAGGAGAAAAAAATTCTCTCGTAAATGTGCTCTCCAGGATGCATAGCCTAACATAAGTCAGTATGGCTCTGACCCCTCTGGTGCTGATGTACAGCAGGATGCCCTGATTGCCCTGGTCCCGGAGCTGGCAGCAGGAGCTGGGGATCCAGCACCCGCACACTGCTGTGGGAGTGATGATTTCCATCGTGCCAGATGGCACATTTGCATCGTGCCGAACGACAGACCTTTTGAACACACTCACCGAAACGCTACTGCCTGCAGCTGGGTTTCTCCAGCACTCCCTGAACTTTTATATGCATTCCTCCTTCCTGAATTTGTTTAACTTCCTACTTTAGGAAGCAATTACTCAGTCTTGCAAGTCAGATTGGATTATCTACCTCGTCATTTCCCAGCTCCAGAGCACTCTTGCAGAGAAGGCTGCTTTCTCACATCCTTTTTCGGGGCCCTAGGGAGGACAGAAGTTGTGAGCAGTGACCAGCTGAAAATTGACAGCCGAGGAAGTGAGATCTGCTCACATCCAACATCCACGGTTCTTGCCTTGGCACTCTGGCTCTTATTGCTGTCTCATGTACCTCGGGAGCACGATCAGTTCTGAAGCGGGTGTTTGCAGACACAGTGTTTTGGCCAGGAGTGAGAACCACTAGCATTTTTAAAGGGAAGACATTGGGCAGTGTTTCACTTTCCCTCCTGGAGCCACAGTTTCACGTGGAAGCTCTGGGCAGGCCTTGGGAAAGCCCTGTTCTTCCACATCGCAGTAGCACACGGGTGAACACAAGGGCCACCCAGCCTGGACCCACGAGAGTACGGTGTCAGAGAGCTTTGGTTCCACACAAGGGACCTTCCACGCTGGAACAAGTTGGTTTTTGAAGCAGTTCAGTGTCCTGAGTGTGGCAGAGACAGTCTGGAGGGAAGTGGGATGCCCTTTCTACCTCCAGCATGCAGAAAACTATTTCAAAGCCTTTCTTTTACGAGACGTTTGCGTCCAGCCGATAGCACTGCCAAGACTGCGATTATCCTCCACGACGCTGTTTGTTCAAGTAATTGGCTGTAAGCGTTTTACAAGTTACTAAAAGTAGTAAAGAAAACAAGCACATAAGTGATTTGAAAACATGCTGCAGCCGTTGCTATTAAAGGCAGAGAGCGCACATGTGCCCTGGCACCACTGCCTGCCTTCGCAGGGAGCACCACAGCGTGCCTGGCCTTGCTGAAGGCAGCAGGACTTGGCCAGACCTCTGTTCCCAAGTGCTGCACAGCTCAACGCCTTGGCCCCATATAAAGATAAACCACCAGGCACCATGGCTTGCCCACATTGGGCATAAAGCCTAAATCCTGATGCTGCTGCTAGGGCTGAAACACAGCATTTCAGCACCTGAGACCTCCTCAGCCAGCAATGGGAACCCACATTCAGTTTTCATAAATAACAATTTTTCAGCACAGGTAATTTTTTTCTCCTGCTCATTTCTCCCAGACCAGCTGCTGTGATGAGCAGAATTCAAGACATTGATGCCCACAGCTTGTGGGAGACAGCTCCCTCCTGTCTAACTTCTACTTTATTAGCATTAATACACCTCTATATAACCTGGTGTTTAAAGAATGTGGGAACATACCTTACATTTCTTTTTAGGGTCTCAAAGTGATTCCGTTGACAGTTTTATAGAGCTACAGAGTACCCAGGGGGTCTCTTTCCAGAAGTCTTTTAAAAACAAAAATCTTCCTTCCTTTGCTGTTTTGAACTATACTCACTGCAAGCATCATTTCCCACTTTTAAAGTGTCTTTATTGGGAATTTCTTTTATGTACCAAAAATGCTGAGGTACACATGAAAGAGAGTTCACCAGCTAGACGAAGCTTTGGGGTAGTCAGAATATTCCTGATGCTTCAGTATTCCAACTTATTTAATCTTTCTTTTAATCAAGCAAGCTATCAAGTGATTCTGCTCACGCCACCTTTGCTCACTAGAAAGTTTAAAGAAAGCAAACCTTGCTCTGTTAACCCGATAGACCAGCAAGACCATCCCAAAGTAGATGTTTGGACTGTTTGTATCAAACTTCAGTCCTGTAGAGAATACAGCTCCTCAAAATCTACAGTATTAGGCAAGGCTCTTGACATCAGCTACAAACAATTTCTGAAGTGGGTGTGCTGGCCTATAAATCCCAAATGTCAGATAAATCAGTGACTGAGGAAAAGACAAAACACAATGGGTGGAATATTTTAATACATACTTCCATTAAAGCCAGAAGGATGAACCATCTCAGACAAAACATACGATGTACTCCAGAAAACCCTCCTAGCAGATGAGAGGCAACCAAAATCCCTGCATGCGGAGCACGAAGAGCTGAGCCTAGAAAAGACCGCCCAAAGGCTGAATGATCATAATTGAATGGACCATAGTGGGAAAGTATTTGTTAAAAAAGTAGCTAAAGAGAAAAATCATATGATTCTTCTTCTCAAGGACCATGATTTCCCCTTGTCTCTGCCGTATCCGATGTGGTAGTGATGCTGGCTGCTGCCAACTGCAGCGATGACGCTCAGGAAGCTGAAGCTGGACAGGCAACGCTGAGCGCTTCTTGCAAAGGAGCACTGGGCACTGCAGCACACACAGGATATATCTGGTTTCATTATCTTAGATCAATACTCAGCCCCCAGCAAAGGTTCAGCTCTCCACTGTGTTGAGTGACGGCACACTGCTGCGTTTCTTCCACCCCAAAGGCAGCTGGCATCAGTAAGTGTGGCCCAGGCAGCAGCCACAGCTGAAATCCTGGCAAGGCAGCTGCTACCCCACCGAGCATCATGGAATCATTACAGGGATCATCTAGAATTGCCATACCCATGACGAGGTGTAAAAATCTGGTCATTTTGATATTTATGGGCTTCTTTAGGCCTACCGGCTCTGAAGCAAGGAGACATTCTGCAGCTGTGTGGTCCTGTTTCACCAGTATGTTTTAGTCCAGTTAAGCAACATCTGGCAACGATGAGCACTAAGAGATGCATGCTTTTGGTCTCTGAAAATTTCCAGTATGAAATCAAGCAGAATTAGTGAGAGCACTGAACTTAAATAAGGGCTGGAACACTGCTGGAATTACAACCAGAAATACAGCCTGTGCAGAAAGAAAAGGACACCAGAGTAAACGATCCATCTTCTCCAGCCTAAGCTACAAAACTGCTGCTGCTTCCCAGCAGACACAGAGCAGCTTACCCCTCTTGCACAGACACCAGCAGAAACCTGTCTCCTCAGGGATGCACAGGCAAAGTCAGGGAGCAATGGATATTCACAGCTGTGCTGCAGCAGGAGATAAGAGAAGCCATGGAGATCCCAGCAGCAGGAGAGTCCTCCAAAGCGATGTCCTCGAAGAAGCAGCCCCAGCTGAGTCAGGAATACAGAAAACAAAAAACTCACCCACCAAAATCTTCAGCATGACTCCAAATGTGAGTAGCTGGATGGGGTGAGCAGTGTATGTTTCCGCCTTCCTTTGGGGCTCCCAGAACAAGCTCCTTGGCAAGGTGCCATCACCACTGCTCTCAGGGTGAAAAACAGCTTTTGGCCCCTAGTAACACTGCGGCAAAGGCTGTCTAACTAAATAAATGATGTTGTTTACAGCTGGAAGATGGTCTCCATTACACAACAGCACCATCTCAGCCAAGCTTCCAGGGAGAAGCTGTTCTTTAAGGGGTTGTTTCTTGAAAATATGAAGAAGAAAACAGAACTAGCTGAAGACAACACAGTGATTTAACAGCACGGGAAACCTAACCTACTTCTGAATAGACCTGCAAATTTGTCCAATTCACACTTACAGTTGGGCATATAATATGCTTGGGGTTTCAGCCACTGTGTAGACAGAGCTGGCAGAGCAGGGGAGAGAAAGGACACCCAACTCTGTAAAACATAGAAAAGAAAAAACCTGAGACAGACCAAGAAATTAAGGCAGGGAAATACACCTGAAGGGAGGGGAACTGAGAGAAGGTGCTTCAACACATCCAAAACGTAAGAACTCCAGCAGAGACAAGAGGGAAAATGAAAATTTTAAGAGTGAGAAAAAACAAGAGCAGCTATATCACCGGCTGCCCTGCTGACACATCAGCTGCGAGGTCTGGGTCTAGTCCTCTTGGCATCGTAAGCAAAATAATCAGCTTGCAGCTTGCTGATTCCTGGCTGCTGGGTGCATCAATCAGCCCCTGATTGCAGTTTTCCTTTGCACTCTGGATATAGGATAAAAAACCAAGTAGGGGCGCAGGGACATGGGCTTTTGGGGACCCAAGCCCAGCTCCAGCTGCTCAGTGGCATCTTCAGACCTGCTAGAGACAGGCAGCACTCTGGGAAGGGCAGCATGCCCTTGGGGTGCGCTGTGTTTTGCCGATGGTGATCATCTTTTACCACGCAGTGGCTCAGGGCTTATCCTGGGAAGAGGCTCCAGCAGGACAGAGCGCTTCCCCACGCACTCCCCACTGGCAGCGAGCGTGAGGTCCGCACAGCTCCTGACAGCCTCCCGTTTTACTGCAGGAACGTTACAGGGCAGGAAAGTCTCGCATCCAGATGGCAGAGCTGCTCACATGTGGATATCTCACATCTGGATGGCAGAGCTTCTCTCAGCTGCCTTTGCTGAAGCCCTAACTGGAGAAAAGTACAAAAATCCTCTCCCAGCACAGAGGGGTTTTCAGCAAACTGCCAAGCTGATCCTGAGAACGGTGATCAACCCAGGAGCAGGAGCCTCTCCCATACAGATCCCGAGGGAAGCCTGTTACCCACCGCTGTTGCAAAGGGCAGGAGGTGGGAAAAACCACTGTCAGTGTGTGATGCTCCGCTGAGAAATCTCCCTGCCTCTCAGTAATGCTCTTCACAGCAGGGCGGCACTTAATCGGCTTTTATCTGCTTAAAGACTTGATCCACATTGGTCTGCAGCGGGAAGAACCAGCTAATTTTTTTCCACTGTGCACTAAGAGCACAGCCCAACCGACCCTGCAATGCTCGTGGTTCACCTATCCAAAAGGTACCTGCTCTTTTTCTTGCCTCCTTCTCTACTGTCCATCAGGTATTAGATGTGGTGGCTGCCTTGTGGCTGGTCATGTTCTCTCTTGTTGTATTTATATTTACTTGTGCAGCAAAGGGTGGGCTGAATCTGAATATCTCTGATTCATGCCCAAGCATGTGCAAATGTGCACCTGAAGAGATTATCCACTGCAACAGAGCTGGACTGAGAGCCTTGCCGGGAGAAATAGCAGCATCCACCATCTCTCTAAACCTCTCCAATAATTATTTGCGGATTCTCACCACCAACACCTTCAGAAACTTGACTTTCCTCCACAGCCTCTGGCTAGATGGAAACAATCTGACTTTCCTGTCCCCAGGAACCTTCCACACTCTCAGCAAGCTGCGAGAGCTGCACCTCAGCAGGAACTCGCGCCTCACCTACCTGCATGCAAATACTTTCAGAGGACTATTAAACCTCATCAGCCTCGATTTGTCCCACTGTAATATCTTTGAAATCCACCCACTTCTATTTTCACACCTGCCTTCTTTAGAAAGACTCAATTTAGCCTCCAATCACATGCGGTATGTCCCACAAGCCTTTAGGAACCTCTCCAGCCTCACGAGGCTGTCCCTGGAGGGCAACCACATAGAAGCCATTGGCAGAGATTCCCTGAAGGACCTGGAAACCCTGTACGACCTGAATCTCAGGAAGAATCGGATATGGATCATTCAAGATGGTGCTTTTACAAAGCTTCTCAGATTGGGCATGTTGAATTTAGGACACAACTTCATCGCCGATTTGCCTAATCAGCTTTTCGACGGCTTGATCCAGCTCAAGACAATGCACCTTGAAGCCAACAGAATCACTGCTGTCAACTGCACTTTCAGACGTCTGCTGAACTTGAGAAACTTGTACCTGAACAACAACCAGATCTCCTCGATCTCAGACTCTGCTTTCTTGAACTTAAACAAGCTGCACTTCCTTCACCTGAGCAAGAACAACCTCAGCTCCCTTCCCATCCGCTTGTTCGCTGAACTGCCAAAACTGAAGTACGTGTTTTTATACCACAACCCCTGGAAATGCGACTGCAAGATGCTTTGGTTCTGGCGGTGGATCGCGACGCACAGGGGCGTGATCGAAGGGCTGCACTGTGCCTTCCTGGGCCCTCACAACACGACAGCGCTTGATGCCTCCCGTCCAGGGGACCTTACTGACTGCACAGTGCCACCGGTGCTGGCAAGCGAAGACAAGTGCGGGGTGGCCGATACCAGCGTGGCTCCCCGGCCTCCCGCTCCCCCCAGCAAAGTCATCTTACTGGCACTTGTCTGCCACACGTGGTATTTTGCAAGGGGATGAGACATCGCTGTGGCCACATTTTGACAATATTTAAATCATAGAGTGGAGGCCCTTTTTTTATTTGCTAGCTCTTTGTTTGTGAGAAATGGTTTTCATTACAGGTGCTTTTTAAATGGAAATAGAAGGATTTTAGTATATGGGAATAAATGTTTTAATTCATGGACAATGCTCAAATCTGAAATGCTAATATCAAAATTCAAGGTAAATATTCACATGCAGAGGAGAAGCTCACATCAGCAAGTTCAAGGCTGGGGCTTGTGCTGGGTGATGGGGGGCTGGGAAGCGTGGCTCCACCCCAGCCTCTGTCCTCCCCATTTCCTGACTGACCCCAGCCACAGGTGATCTCTCGGGGAAGGGCTACCTTCCTGCACCCAACCCACAGTGGACAGTGTGAGTACTGCTGAAGCAGGACAAAATTGCATGTTTTCCAGCACATCTGGAGCCCCTAGATAAAGCTCAGCCCATCGGCATTCTTGTGAACAGGAGGTTCTGTGTGGGTGTGCCACAGCTAGCACACAAGGGGCTTTGCTGTTAGACATGTTGAAGGAGTGAAAACATCACCAAGTAAAACATTTTATTGCCCGACTGCTCCTTGCAATATTGAGCTTCAGCTAATGTGGCCCTGAGTTTACCCCTGCGAAAAGCTCATTTGTCTCAGGGATGGTCTGTACGAGTTGTGCTCCCTGCGTTTTGTCGACAAGCTCTGGCATGGCATCACACTACTGCCATACCCCTGAGCCACTGCCCTGCAGCGGCTGGGAGACACTGATGGGTCATCTTGAGGTCTCCATCACACTGGTATTCACTTCTCTTTCCTCCCTCACACAGATTAGCCTTCTCCATCCTCCCAAGTATTTATTCCCCTTTAAGTATTGAAAGGCCGCAATAAGGTCTTCGCAGAGCCTTTTCTTCTCCAGGCTGAACAACCTCAAGGCTCTCAGCCTGTCCTCACAGGAAAGGTGTTCCACCTCTCTGATCATTTTTATGACTCTCCTCTGGACCTGCTCCAACAGGTCCATGTCTTTCATGTGCTGAGGACTCCAGAGCTGGGCACAGGACTCCAGGTGGGTTCTCACCAGAGTGGAATAGAGGGGCAGAATCACTTCCCTTGCTTGACCTGCTGGCCACACTTTTTGTTTTGGAGCCTAGGATACAGTTGACCTTCTGGGCTGTGAGTGCATATTGCCAACTCATGTCCGGCTTTTCATCCACCCATATCCCAAAGTCCTTCTCCACAGGTCTGCTCTCAATTCCTTCATCCCCCAACCTGTATGAGACTAGGGGTTGTCCCAACCCAGGTGCAGGACCTTGCACTCAACTTTGTTAAACCTCATGAGGTTCACATGGGCCCTCTTGTCAAGCTTATCCAGGTCCCTCTGCATGGCATCCCGTCCCTCTGGCATGCCAGCTGCACCTTTTGGCTTGGTATCATCTAAAGACTTGCTGAGGGTGCACTGGATTCCACTGTCTATGTTACTGATAAAGATATTAAACAGCACTGGTCCCAGTATAGACCCCTGAGGGACATCACTTGATGCCAGCGTGCATTAGACATGATCTCCTCAGACAGCATTTGTGCCTCACAGTGTCTCTGTTGTCCACCCTTCGAAGTCTTGAAGAATTTAGTAATTCCTAAAGCCATAGTGAGCAGGGTCCCCGCTGACCATGGCTCCCTCCCGTGCTCTAACCTTGCCCTCGGCCACGTGGGCTGGTGGCAGCACAGCCAGGTCTAAGCAAAGTGGTTCTTTACAGCTCTTTGGCTTTCTCTCCAAGATGCTTTTAGTGATATTTCTCACCTGACTTCTAAATGGAAGAACACCTAGACAACACTGCAGAGAGATGAGTAAATTTTCAGCAATTATCACTGTACACACACTTGCTGTAACACATGCCCGATGTTTTCCAAGTACTCACAGAAGGAAGCAACAGAATGTGTGGCAGATGCACCACGTTTGTCCTTGTCCTTAGAGGAATTATCCCAAGTTGATAATAGGTAAGAGAGAAATAAACCTTTGCTAAGCGCTGAAAACACACAAACAAGGACATTTTGACAAGGGAAATCTGGTGTGGAGTGCAGACCAGTAAGGCCAACTTTTGCTGTTGCACCACTGAAGGGACAAGCCAGGGCTGCACAACAAAACCACACAAGCAGATTTGTGATTTTGCAGATTTGTGCGAAGCATCCAATGGGCAATAAGTTTTTGCTTACATTTTGTTTGTGCTGTTTGATCATTTTGTTTGTGCATTCAGCACCATCCCAACTCAGCTTCACGTACTTTGGAAAAGAACTCCAATTGGTTTCTTGCTTTTGCATCCCTCTCTGCAATAGAAAAAGGCAGAAGTAAAGCACAAGAAAGCAAAATCCACCTCAGCAATTTTTTAAAGTCCCTACAAAATCAGGTATTTTCCATTGAAAATGTAAATTGGTGAAAATTTTAAACAGAAGTCAGTCTTGTCTCCCATGCCTGCAGGAAATATTCCTTCCACTTTTACGCCACCATCTGGTTAAATATTGAACAGAAGCACAACTAAAGCTTCTGTGCTACGATGAAGCAGCAATAGACATACTTAACAAGTCGTATGTGGCAGCTCTAGAAGAACACGTGGCTACATTTTTTATCCATAAAAAAAATGAAATTTGCAAGGCATACAAGAAAAACTTCCACCGAAAAACCCCACAGGCCCTGAAGATGCAGTCTGGGCTTGGAAAGACCTTTGAAGCAGATCCTTGAGATTAAGGACAACACAAAAATGCAGGAGCAAACTTGACTGTTCAAAAAAAATTTCAGCATGAACAAAGCTGACACTGCTAAAAAACCCTGGAAACAAAAGCACTTAATTGAATAAACAAAACCAAGTAATTGAATTAAAAAAAAAGAAATAATTGAATATGAAGGAGCAAAAAGACTTGCAGGAACAAAGCAACGTGCTCAAGCTTACATCTCTGGCTCCTGTCAGAAACTTGTAGCAGCGTCTGACAAAACAGAAACTATTTTGAAAGCTTGTTTTCCAGGGGCTTTCTTTTGAGAAAGCACTGGGGTTTATCCTGCCTACCCTGCACTGGACCTTCACTGTGAGATCTCTGCTTTGCTTTGACCCAAAACTTTTTTTTTTTTTAATCAGACCATTTCTTAAATACATCCAGCACAAGAAGGAGATGATTCCCCATTCAGTAATTGTCACAGTATCCATTCTTCCCCCTTTAACCCGGCAGCAGGAGGCAAAAGAGGCAGGAAACGACAGACATGGTCACTTCCAAAGTCTAAGAATTTTGACCTTAATTGTACTCTATTTCCAGCCAGTTCTATAAATCACTAGACGACTGTTTCAGCAGGATGGATATGATTCTGCTTATGGTATACAACTCCATCTTCAGTGAAAACATACACAATTTTCTGTGGGAAGCTTTGTTTACATATTTTCTTATGAAAAACCAGCACCAGTGGGAAGCTCCCAGCTGGCTGTACGTGAGTGTCATGCAGTAAACCACTGAGAGGGTTTGCTGATGCTGCCGGCACTCTGAGCAGTGAGTGCTCCCAGTCGGTGCCATCGCATCCCATGCCTTGATGCCTGCAGCAGGCAGGACTCCTGCTTATCTTCTCTCAGGCGCCCTCTCCAGCTCCCCATCAAATTTCTCCCTTTCATCTGCCCTGTTTTCCTCTGCTACCCGTAGAAGAATGCAGTCCCTATCACTTAACTAGTCTTTCATCGCTGAAGCCCACATGAGGCATAAGGGTACAGAAGCAGCTACAGCTTCAAATAAACATGTTCCTCCTTTGCTTTTAATGGAGTGTTCCCTTCTGTGCTCCCAGCAGCACCAACCTCTCAACGAGCTTTGAAAGACCCGCTCCTAATACCAGATTTGCATCTGGCCATTAACGATGAGGAAAGATGGCACATGGCATTGCTACCCAGAAGCACCAGCTGCAGGAGGGGCATGGAAGATTTCTGACCAGAGAAGGGGCTGAGAGGGAAGTGGCATCTCACTCTGACCATTTTCAAACCAAGCAAGGAAAATAGATAAACAGATAATCTTTTAAGCACTAAACCCCAAAGTTTCTTCAAGCAGCTGCATCTCCACCCTCTCCTGTCCCAAACTGGCAATTCCCAAAGCATCACAGCCCTCCACATTTTCAGGCGTGATTCCTCATCCTCCACACTGCAAACTTCCCCCATGCTCTCTTGGCATCCCAACTCTGAGCAGGTCACCCTGCACCCCAGTAAACAGCGGTGCCCCCTCAGGCACAGCTGGCTGTAGTAGCTGGATGGTAGTACCTTGTCCCTGGATGGCACCCCAGCCCCAGGCTTATCTGTGTCACTTCTATGTGGGAGACACATTCACTGTCTGCTACTGCACAAGGGACCTGGGCATCTGGCCACCAAAGCAAGCTCTCATGGGGTGGGAGCATCTGCTGCACGACCTGTGTGTTCACAGTGCCATCACGTGCACCACTGGGGACTCATCCAGCTCACACGGACATCCAGGTCACCCCACCACGCTGCCAGGGCAGAGACTTGTGGGTGCCAAATAATCTTGATAATATGATTACACTTAAATTACCTGAGAAACCCAAAGAGGGGACCAAAGGGAAACCATGGGCCATTCTTACCATGGGCTCCAGATGACCTATGTAACACTTGCTTCAACAGGATCTGCTTCTGGAGTAGTCTCATGGAGGACAAGGTCACAGTAAGAGGAACTTGCAAGTTTTTTTTCTTTTTAAAGCAAGGAGGAAAGAAAAACAAAAGTGAGGACACAACCACATACATGGTTCAGGAGCCCTGAAAACATTGCACTGGAACAGAGCTCCTTCCCACCAGCACCTTCACACCATGTGAGTTTAGAGCATGGGATGGGGAATGATGTATTTGGAATTTGGGTTTCACTACTCCAAGCATTTGGCTTGTGGGAGTTCTGAAGTGGCTTAAGCTCACAGCTATGCCACCCTGCTTGCCCAAGATGATGCCAAAAGAGAAGGCCAGGCACCACCTTGTAATCCAGGTTAATCCACCAACTCATCCCCATTCCATCAGCAGACAAGCTGCAATGTGCCTCCTGCACAAAACACACCTCCCTGTTTTCTCCACTGGGGGGCGGGGGGGAAATCATTCCAGAGGGGTCAGGAGGGGGACAACCCAGACCAGGTTGACGTAGTTAAGGTCACATAAGTTTGTTTACATGACACCAGCACCACAGAGATTGCTCTTGACTTTCATTAAAGCCACTGGTTGTTCTAGGGACTTCTGCATTGTCAGGCCACTGTTTTAGCAAAGCTCACCAGCTGCTCAGGCTCTTACTCACGGGTTGCAAGAGTGAAGGAATGCGTGCACTGGGATCACCACCTCCCTCCGGCATGCAAAGCCCTCTTCCGGCCTTGTAGGAGACAGCGAGTAGGCAAATCCCCCACAACAGCCAGTGGCTGCAGAGCACCCCCTCTCCCTGCACAGCACCCTGAGATGCAAATCATGCCAGACTTGTGGCAGCTGCCACTATGCCTCAAGATCTGCAGTTTCTGCAAATGAGCCCAGAGGGCATGTCCCTGATACAGGGAAAACTTTTCTTCCTTCTTCTGGGTTTCACCCCAATGGGACTCCTTCCTACACCTGCAGACATTATCTTTGGGCACACCGCAAGCCTTCAAGAGCGAGGTTTCACAGAAGCCACCACAAAGGCAAACCCTTCCAAAACCCGGGTTGAGAATAACTGCAGTGCCAGTGACCATTTTAAAAAACAAGAGTTCCTCAAGCACACCCTGATTTTAGGTATCTTACAGATCAATGGTCCTGGCGCAAAACAAAAAGATCCACCAAAGGAAAGCTAAAGCAGCTGAGGACAGGCTACCATTCTGGGTCACTGTAAATAAGGACAGAAGCATGTATTTAAATGTTTTTATTTCACCTAATGCTTTGCCACCATATTACATCACTTTGAATAGCTTGGAATAGCAATATGATCTCAAAATATAGCAAACAGCTTGCCAAAGCAAGATAATATTAAATCCTATGGATACAGCATCTTTCTTCTTTGGCGACAACGCTTCCTTTTATCTCTAAAAATAGTTTTATGTTCCAGCACATTTGCTGTTCAGTTTATTGAACCCTGCTTTTTATAACATTTGCCTCTTCCCTGCACAAAACCTCTTCACAATGTAGTATGGTTTTATATTCAACAGCATTTTAAATAAAAAAGTTATAGTTTTCATGCAGATTTTTGTAAAAATTATTTTCTAGGTGCCCAGAACTGAACCAAGATGCATACGAAAAAGCATTCGCTTTCATTCTCAGGTGTAACTGTGCCATCAGCAACATGCTATCATGTTACTGTGAGAGGTCCAAGGATGGTGGTATTCTCAAATACAACTTTAAAAAAAACCCAAAACAAAATAACCAAAACCCCCCCTTTTTATAAGCAGCAAGAAAAAAACCTGCCATGCTTCATTTGTAATCAAAATAGTTAGATGTATAAAAAAGCACCATGTACAGAGAATACCACAGGAAGATCCTTCTTCCTAGTTACACATTTCTCATTTAGCATTGCGAGCTGGCCTGCAGGTCCCAATTTTGTACTGCATCTTTTATTTGTAAAATGAAGTGGTCAAACCTACAATATGCTTGGGCCATATAATAGAAATTAAACGGGACTGCAGATAGAAATCAGATTTGTTTCCATTACGACTCATACCAACCACCTTATAGCCCTCAGGGGTTAAAAAAAAAAACCACGCACCAAATATCTAAGAAATAACGGAACGAGAACAGCTCCAGAGCAGTATTGCAAGATGCAGGTCTGTTATGAATGCATTTCTGTGAGCTCTTGATAAGTTAAACTGTCCTTTGGGAAAAGAGCACATCTGTTGGTTAAAACTCCTCTCCCTGAGAATTTTGATAAGAGTTTGTCTTGCAAAGCAAAACAAAGTCGTTTGAACTTCAACAGTTCCTAGGCCAAGAGCATTTCAACGTGGTCACAGCTGATCTGCTACTCATGCACCCAGGGTGGCAGGTTGGGTTTTTGTTGCATTTTGTTTTTTTTTTTTCTTTACGTGGATCAACACTTTTATACTCGCTTCATTCCTCTGCCCATCAAGCAGGCAAACACGGTCATGACCATCTTTGGTTTCACCTCCACAAGATCTTCTGGAAGCGCATAAACTCTGGCACCAATTCTTCTTGCCATGGACACAGCATACCTATTCACCATGGAAAGAGGAGTGGGTCAGCACTGAGATTGCTACCGATAAATGACAAGTCAGCTCCTGCCCTATCAATAAAATTTCACCCATTACCCTCTTCATTAAGATTCAAGATGTGCAACAGTCCAACCACACCACATTTATTTATTTTATGTTTTTTCTGATCTCTTGCCGTATTCCTTTTCCTCAGTAAATCTTTAATGAGCAAAATGACCTTTGAATGTCAAGTCCACTTTACTAACCAGTTAAAAAAAATAGTATTTGTTAATAATTAATAGTAATTAATATTTGTAAGGGCTTATAGCATGTATAACCAAGGATTAATCAGCTAACATTTCCATTTCCCCTCCTGTTTGCTCTTTAAGAATAATCAAGCAAGACTATTATCTGCAAGAAACTCTGCTGACATTCTGCCACTCAGAACAGTCGCAGAACACACATTTCAAGGGTATATTTTAATAGTCATACTTTTAAATTGACAACCTACGACGATTCAACAAGACATGAGATATAGGAAGGTTTAATTCCAAAACCCTGAGCCGCCAGCTGAGCACTCCATGTGCCTGAACAAACAGGTGAGAAACAGTATCATTGCTGAGAACTGCTTGGGCTGTTCTGCAGCTCTCTCAACAAGTTAGAGTCCTCTCAGCTACTCCCTCCAGCGCTACGGGCGAAGACAGCAATTGGATTTCAAGAAGCGCTGCCTGTCTAAAAGGCACAGTGCTAAAAGAGATTAAAGCCCCAGTAATAAACTGTGGTGAAAACACTTGCAGCTTCAGACCAGCACACAGAAGGCACACTCATTCAATGCAAAACAGCTTTTGAGATAGCAAACTTACTTAGCATTATTTTGTTTGTCATCTTCTGATAGATGACCGGTCTTTACAAGGTCATAGTTGATACAGCCAGGCTGTATAGCATCAATTAAATCCACAACTGCCAAGCTCGTGCTGATAGTCTTGTCCTAGAGAATACAGGGACAGACAAGGGAAGATGAATGTCTAATCCTTAAAGCACACTTCTCACCTCAAGTCAGCTGCTCTGCAATAGGCAACAAAACAAGCTTTAAACAAGCCACTTCAAAGCAGCAGTGTCAGTGATTATTCCCACGTGGACCACAGGGAAAACCAAACTGCTGCTTCTCGTTTGATAATAGGACAGGTTCATCATCAAAACACGAAGCAGGCAGATTCGATGTGCAGGAAGGTCCTCCCCACTGATCAGACCCCAAAGGACAACACTCACCTACAAATGCTCACCAGCTCCAGCTCCTATCTTTGCCAGCAACTCAGCCCCCATTCTCTGCCCCAGAGACCAACCACCCTCCCCTCCTCTGCCACCCCATCAGCTCTCTTGCCCCACTGCTATTTCCCACCATAGGCAGTCATAAGAAGTCTCCTCTCTGGTAGCTTGAAGCCACTGTGATCCCAGCACAGAGTGAATCCTGTCCTGTTTAAACCCCTTTCTAAGATGCCCCTGCTGTTCCTCCAACCAAGGAAATACTTTTTTGGGCACCCCTCTCCTTTTGGATGCAAGAGGGGAACCTGCACCTTGAAGTTCTGGATGGAGGTGGACTTGCCAGCTTCTTTCAGGGTCTGGTTTACCCAGCTGACGATAATGTCATCGTTAGCTTTCTGACCATCACCCAGGTCCTCGAGGACATTCAGCGTGTACCTGAGAACCAACAGAGAGAACAAGATTAGGCACAGAGCCTGCGCAAAGCCCCAGTGAACGTGCAGCCAGGATGCAATGTAAGCCCACAGCAGTTTGGAAAAATCTTCACAGTCTCAGCTCTGCTTTTTGTTTTTTTAACTCCTTTAGCAAAACAGGACGAACCATCTATCTTATCTGAAGTGTCATTCCTGTGAAAGTATTTAGTCTTTCAAGGCCTTTAATATGAGCTCAAAGAATTGCCTGTACTCAGGACACTTGTTGAACTGTTTCACCACTGACCATTTCCACCACAGGGGTAACACACTACCTAAAAGATGTGGATCAACTCAAGTTAGGACTCTGACCTCTAATGCCAAATACCATGCAAAAATTTTGCAGATATGTGTTTGCATCTTCATAGAATTCTTCAGACATAGATAAGAAAAAGGACTATCAACTTTATCTGCTATTAAGTTTCTCCTTCCCTCCATTCCAATGCAGAAAGGGATTATAAAGCAGCCCTAGAATGTTTCTCTCTCAATTTCCGATTAAAAATTAGAACATAAAAGTGCAAATGTTCCTGCATGCAAATGTTTCTGCACATGGATCAGACTTGAGCAGGTGACAGAAATATGAACCCGGTCAGCAGGATGTTCAGATCCACCAGCAGCTTCTCCAGAGGTCTCTCCTCTAGCTTCCCATGTGCAGCAGGACAAGTTCCGCCACAGTTTTGTCCAGCTGTATCACAGAAACCGCCCAAGGACAGAGTTTTACAGTCCTTCTGGGTGACCTCTTCCAGAGCTGCAAAGCTTTTGTGGCAGAACACTTCCCAAACTCTGTACTCCATTCACAAGTTTTACATGTTTGAGACAAGTCCTACCTTCTCATCAACTGCCAGACTAAGGCTAGTGTCAGCGTTGGGTTTCCGTCATTCAGATCCTGTCCTCCAATGCCAACCAGGGAGAATTTAGCTGGATGCTTTCCCAAGTCTACAGCGTAGTTACAGTTTTCTAGCTACAGAGTAAAAGAGTTTAAACAGAAAATCACTAATGCAAATAGACTCACTTCACTGGAAGCCTCAAATAGGAAATTTAGTGTCTGTGACTTCTTTTAAAGTCTTTTGAAATGCTTACCTTTTTCATATTTGCTCCAAGCTTAGGGTATGGAGGCTTGTTAACCTTATTCCAGTCAACAGGAACTTTGATCTTTTCATATAATTGTAGTATTACCAGTGCATCTTGGAGATCGCTGAAGTGGAAAACATTGATTAAGCCTAATATTTCAAGATTTAAATGCCCTGACTTTGTCACATCATGAATAATTATTCTTTACAGGCTGTTGCAATTTCAACAATCCTAAAAAGAAAAAAATTCAAAACATTTTGCAGTTTTCAGGGCAGGAGAAATGCTCCACGCGTACCATCAGCTAACTGCTGAGCTACAGCAGGTTTTAGCACGGTAATTATCAGCAACAGATCCAGGGAAGAATTTTGCTACATAAAATCCAAAGGTAGGCACCTCACTCCACTGACTGGGGACCCAGAGTATCTTGCCTCCTAACTACGATGTCTTGGTTACGCCCTGTGAAGGGAATTTAGTTCCAGTTGCTCTAACGCAGTTGCTCAAGTAGTCCTAAATGTATTGAGATATCAGGGTATCAGTTTACACGAGATAGGGGAAAATCAACTATCCTCAGCCCTCAAAAGCCAATTGCTGTTGTGCCAAGGGCTGGCCCAGAAATCCCTAAGCTACAGACTGCAGGGAGCGTACAGTGAGCATCTCCCACTCCCTACCATCACCCTTTCTCAAGTTCTTTGCTCAGCACTGTGGGCAACAGGACACTGGTGCGGGCAGATCTCTGGATTCAGCCTCTCCCAAGAACTTAACGCTTACCCATAGAGGTGATTTACATGGGGGTTCACACCAAGGGAGTTCATCCAGTTGCGGAAGGTCCGTTCCTCACGTGTCTCTCCTAGATAAAACAGGTTCATGCAACTTCTGCAAGCTCAAAGCTGTGCAGGGTTTTCTACCTTACAAGGCAGGGAGCTTTGAGCAGCATAGCTCATCAAGTAGGTTTCTGAGCAGAAAGGGTATTTTTTCTATTATAGTGGGTTTTTTTTTCAAAGGAAGAGGGTTGCCTTGATACCTAGCTTTGGATATCAGTTTGATTTCTCCAGGCCTCAGAAGAGCATGTGTTTTGCACTTTCTGCAAAACATCTGTCTTTCACACAGGCGTTAGCTAACTGCTGTCTGAGAGTCAGGCAGCCAAAGCCCTAATGCTCGTTCTTTCAACAACCAGTGCTCCCATGAATGTCTCACTGAACTACTGAGGTGCTCCTGCCCATAGCAGGAAACGGAGAAACCAAGTTCCCAGCCCTGGCATCGGGACTGATGGGCTGCTGGCAGTGCTCCTACAAATTCAGGCTCCACATCAGGGTCAGAGCAGCTGAGCAGGCTGTCAACTACCCTTCTCACCTGTACCACATGATTAAACAACCACTGCAGCACTGAAACCTCAAATCAAAGGTGTTACTTCAATAGAGACACCTCTGCTGGGCACAGATTCTTGTGACAAAAGTGTTTACTTTAGATATCTCCCTCCTGCCAATTTTGTGACAGATATGGCCATCACCTTCCAGAAGGTTCCAGTCGATGTCCTGGTTTTCAGGCTTGGTAAGTGCTGGGTACTTGTTGAACAGGTTGGCAACGAAGGCCAGGTTCAGTTTGGGATTGCCACTGACCACATCAGCTGGCGTGACGAACTGTCGGCAGCCAAGCCGATCTGCCTGCTGAAGCATGTACTCTGCTCTTCTCAAGTCATCCTTCTCCTGCCAGGGATGCAATGGACAAGAGCTGTCATGGAACAGACTGGGCTAAAAAAGCAGATGGTAAGCTCCTGACTGCTAGCTGGGGCAACGTCACAACTGCACCCGCCTTCGTTAGGCATCAGTTGCTAATCAAATAAAGGGATGAAGCACACACACTAATCCCTGCTGCTGTGGATGTAATTGTCCTCATCTGTCTTGGTATTTTCCCTAGCATGGTGCATCCCAAGTTTATATGCTTTCCAGCTTGCATGCTTTTTGAACTTGGCGGTTCAAAAGCAGCAGTCAGCACGCTCCCAAATGGAGCGTAACCACAAATGATTTCTCAATCTTATATGTTAATTGGCAGGTAGTGACATCAGGCCTGCAACAACCACTCATTTAGCACATAACCGAGGTGCACACATGCCCACTGACACTTTACATGCCCTAGAAATTAAGGTACCAGGTTACCTAGATGTCATGGGGCAACTACAGGGTACAGGTAGTTCACACAGTACAGCGTTAAGAGCCTGAGCACTTACATTGAAACCCGACATGTTAATATCGATCTGAGGCTCTCCTTCCTTCTGCCCTTTAGGTGCAATTTGATTGAGGAGGTGGAAATAAGCTCTGGAATCCTGAAACGGATGAAAAAGAAAACTCAGGTCTCCCGCACAGCGGTGAATACACCATAACAATTCATACCAGGCTCATCTTTAACAAGTTGCTGTGCATAACTGGCTTATGTACCTTTACTGAATTACCAAAGTCTGTAAGCTTAAGAGAGCATAACGGCAGAAATCCAGGCGGCAGAAAAGGAAACAAAAAGGGAAACAGTTAGAAATATTTAAGATGAAAATTATGGTCTTTAACTGTTTGAAAGATGCCTTTGCTGCAAGCTTTGGTGTCACAGCCTCCTCTCCAATGGTTAGAGGCAGTGACTCCGTGCTGCTTGCTCCCACGGCCCCCACAGCCAGATGCCCCAAGGTAGCCCTAACCCCTAAACCAGGCAGCCATTCTGACTGCTACAGCAACAAAGCAAATGGCTCAGCAAAAAAAATATTCCAGGCAAAAAGCTGATTATAGTAATTCTGAATGTTTTCTCCTGTGCCTGCCCATTAGCTAGAATAGCTTAAAGGAGAGAGGCCTGGGATGGTCATAAACTAGGAGGAGCAAATAGCTGCAGTAGTTATTTATCAACTAAAAGTCCTTTCAGTGCTCAGCATGAAGAAGGACCTCAGCATATCCTGGCTGCCTATGGGCTGCACCAGACAAGCCAACAGCTATCAGCAAAGCTGTAACTGATTCTGAAATCGGAAATAAGAGCGGCCGTGTGTGTGCGCACTCCTGCACACACACAGGGGAGCTCTGGGCTTCCCATGCACCTCAATTACCTTTTTTTTTTCCCACCAACAGTTTTTTTTTTAATCTGGAAACCACTTCAGTCATCATTCTGCTCCTCGAAACAACTGGCCATCTGAATAAGCTACAGAAACCTGCTGAGACCAGTGTCCAAAAACTCCACGTTGCCCAGGAGTCACCACCCTCCATTTTCCACTGGTGCTGAGAGGAGAGCCACCCCCCTCACACCTAAAAACAGCTGTAAGACTCCCTGCTCCCATTTCTGCTCAGCCCAGTGTGGAGAATAACGGCTCTTGTTTCCCTTCCTCTCTCCAACCCCTGACATTTTGGATGAAATGCCATCGTTAGCACTGGAGGAAACACTCAAGACAGTTCAGCATCGGGCTCAATCTCATGGCAAGAGAGAACAGCACTGCGGTAACTTAAATGTACCATCCATAAAACCCATTTACACATGCAAACACATCCCTGACTGGCTCCCAGCCTTTTCCCAGGCACATGCAAGCCAAGAGAGCTCTCGGTACCTTGATATCTGAGCTGAAGTTATTGATTTTATGCCAGCCTGCGTTTTCCAAGTGGAAGTTGGCCCATCTTAGGAGCAGTTCTTCTGGGGATAGTTTCATAAGGTCCTCCAGATTTTCACCATCACGAAGTAAGGCAGCCAGTGCTAGAAGAAAAATGCTTGTGAGGGGAAGGAAAGAGTTTTTTAAGATGCAATCCTGCATGCCAGAATTAGAGCAGCAACAGCGTTTTGGGGTAGAAGAGGGGGACAATACCAACTACTGATTAAGACAAAACAATATAGGTATCAGTGGAGTTTTCCTGAGTTGGTTGTTACACATAAAAGAGTACAAATGATGTAGGAAACTGTATGTAAAAAATATTTTCCATTCTTTTGTGTAACAAAATTCTCTTGATTGTACATGCAGTCTTTTAAGCTGATGACAGCAAGCTAAATGTAAATGTACTTCTATCTCAATGAAAAAATGCTTCCAAGCACTTTCATATGCACTGTTTAAAAAAAAAAAAAGAGAAGCACCCTTTCAGCTGGCCAGTGCTTCCCTTGCCATGAATTTTCAATCTAAGCCAAACAACGTTACCTCTTCACGACTGAAAAGTTTAAATAAAAGACACCAAAGCCCCTCCATCCGAGTGCTCTTATAGCCCATGTCAGAATAAGAGAACTCTTTGAATGATTTGAAAAGTTTAAATTTTGGAGGCTGTCACGCAGAACCAAGCAAGCACAGGGCAAGAGCTGCAGCACCACTGTCCCACTGCCAAGGACGAAGCAAGAGCTCAGCTGCACCATTGACAGTAGCAGGGAGGACTTTTGCCACTTCCTAACACCGTTACGTACCTATGGATGAAGCACACTGGGAGAGCCTGAGCAGACCGAGGCATCACAAAGCAACATGCTCATTTGCTCACCAATACTTGAGCCAAGATGCATCTTGACTTACAGACTTCTGTTTAGCCAGTTCTCCAAGGTTGACACACATTACCAGGATGGCACAACCCACCCGCCTGAACCTGCTTCACAGCTATAAACAGGCTGGAGAGCACTCAAGTTGGCACATGCCCTGATGAACCCGAAGGCAAGTACCCCGCTTTCAGTGGAGAGAAGGGGAGGGAAGAGGCAGTGACTAGGCTGGAGATGATAGTGCAAGCAAGATGGTTTTCATGCTTTAGAAGTAATCACTTACAGTTTCATTTACCTTCATTCCTGCTAAGCTCGATGTCAGCGAACAAACCGATCTTAATGATCTGCCAAAGAAGCCCAAGGACCAGGTGGGGTTTCCCTTCCCTCAAGTCCTCTGCGCCAATATTGACAACATGACACCCGATGGCAGATGCGGAATTCAATGCCAGGTTCAGGTTCTCCTGCAAACAACACATCTGAGTGAGACCAGCCAGGGGAGATGCTGCTTTACCTTTCATCCACCATTAGCAGGGCAGAGATTTCCCCCTTGTACTTGCTCCAACAGCAGCAGCTCAGAGGAAATGCTCCTGGCTGCTCTCTGGCTGAAGTTTTAATGTAGCTGTGGTGGCAGCAGGCTGAATCAATAAGAACTGAACTAGGCACCCGGGTTTAATTTCAACCTTTGGTATTTAGTTTCAGCCTCTGAGTTAGTCACATCTAGTGGCATCAACAGGAATAAGGCTACAGAAGTGTTAAGTTATACACACAGGCATCTCGCAAAAAAACCCTATGTCGTACTACAAAATGATTCCTAGACAGCCAATGCCAATAACCTCATTGTGTTGAAAAGAACGTGCTGTATATAATCACTGCAGCAATATCAGGGGCGCACCGCATTTCAGGCATTTTACCCCTTTTGTCATCAAATTAGCATTTTTGTCCTTTGAACTGTACCCATAGCACTGTCAATTATATGCAGTACAAAACTGCCTTTAACAATTAAATGCAAATTATAAAACTCGCTTCTTTCCAGAGTTCCACAATAATGCCTCAAGCCACCGCGCTGCTTTCGTCAATTCTATCTGAATATGAATTTCAGCAAAAACACAGAAGTGTATTATACCTGAATTATGAATGGTGTGAGTTTCTTCTTGTTAATTGCCCTTTCATCAATCGTGTCCGGAACAGAAAGATTGATCATCTTGCTGGTAGGAGGAAAAACAATAAACACCAAATGGTGTTCAACTATTAATCTCATCAAAACTCAATGCACTGTTTCAATACCCACCACAGTATGTTTTCTTTTGCCTGTTTGGTTTTTGTGTATTTTTTTTTTTTAAATCAAGCTTGTGTAAATCAGAAGTTAATATTTATGTTATCAAGAATGTATTTGTAACTAATAGCTAAGCCTGAAACCTTAAACATGTTACTGGCCACTACTGATCTCAGCTGCTGGAGCAAGAAAGAGCACATGAATTATTCACAGCGCCATCTCTGAACTACCAAAGACTCACTGCTCTGTTGACATCCACTGCAGATTCTAGTAAGGCAATGCACTCCCTCCTTTTGTAAAGGTGTACTACTGCTGGCAAGAAAAACCTGCCCCAAAACCCCACTTTTTCGCAAATCTTTTGCTCAGTGTGGGGGACACAAGTGCAATGAATTTTTAGTCAACAGAAAACATGGCAAGTTTTTACTTTATATTATGAACTACTTTCTACTCAGTTCAGTCTTTGCCTGAAGACCTGAATTACTTGAAACTGGGGAAATTAAAAAAATACATCACAAGCTAAAGCAAAAAAAAAAGAAAAAAGAAATGAAAGGGAATGGGAACATTTTTGCATATTGATACAGACTTACTGAAATTCCAGGGTCTTCCAGCTCTCCACTATATTAATTCCCTTACATTTAAAAAACAAACCAAAACCACAAAACCCAAAGAAACCCCATACATAGAAGGCAGCTGGTATTTAGCAGTCCTGGATGCCTTCTGTTTTCAGTAAAGTAACTTATTTTGCTGCATGCTAACTTAGTGCAGCTGTGATCAAAAGCAACAAGAGGATTTCTAGAAAATCCGTTTTTGGGTTACTTCATAAGGTCACTAACATTCCCACAGGGGTTACCATCCCTCTAAACACCCAAGAAAATGGGCTATTTAACACACCTGCCAAAATGGGCTATTTAACACATCTGTCCTCCCCCAAGCTACCTAGCTCAGGCTGAGTTTGCAGCAGGACCACTTTTGCTCCCACAAGGCACCTTCTCCCCTTCAGCAAACTCAGTCTCAAGGCCACACAAAAACACCACACAAAAAGACCAGCTTGTGAAGTTGGCATCAAAGCTGAAGCATTATGTAATGACAATGAAAGCCTGGGTGACTGAGTCCCTTTTTATATGTGCAAAACATTATGCACACACACTAGTCACAAAAGCGATCTAAAATAGAATGAAAATTCGCCTAACTACAGTTTTGGGAAGGTTTTTTTGGTTATTTTTTAATTCAGGAACGATCATGACTTACCACAGCACAATCCCATCTCCCACAGCTTTGAACAGGTCATCTGTATTTGGGTTCATTGGAATAACATGCTTACAGTCGGGATCATTCTCCAGGGCTTTGTTTATCCAGTTCACAAAGGCATATTTTTCTTCCTCTAAGATAACCAATAGTAAATTTAATACAGGCTTCTTCAGAATATAGCAAAGTTTTCCCCAAAAGAATCAGTGTACAATAGCCCAGAGAAATAAAAGACCCACTATCATTATCACACTATTTTGTTAGTCACACCAAGCCTAAAGAAATATGACTTTCACTTCCAATTACTGGAATATTCCTGTTATATACTCAACAACTTTATTATATCAAGGGTGACATAAGGACTTCATCAGCAAGCACGGTTAACAAAACAAATAAGCACACATTTAATTTACAAACTGCAAATCTTGCATTACTCTCTAATTGTGTCCTGCTCTCACCTTGACGTGAGATCATTCAGCTGAGAACGTGGCAGGGCAGTAGAAATCTGCTATTTTTGGCCTATGGCCTCCACCCACCCCAAAGAGGAGCTGAAAGGCAGATACCTGAGTAGGAGTGCTGTGTCCCCTCGCTGGAGAGCTCTGAGGTCCCCCCGATGGCACAGATTCCCTCCTTCCTGTTAATTGCTTTTCTGAATGTTTTAGCAATATCGCTGCTCTTCACCTCTTGGAAAATCTACAATTTAAAGTACTCTGTTAGACAAGAAAAAATTGTCTTCATAAAACAAAGGGACCACAGAAGCAGCTATTTCTTCTCGGCTTTAAAGCAAACTTTGTAGTAAAATCAGCAAATGTGAAGGGCCCAGCAAGGGTGTCGTGGTATTAAGTTCAACACAAATAGTGGGCAGCGAGTTGTCTCGCTCTCAAACACGTATTGCAGGTGCCTATTGAAACAGAAGCACTAGCCATGAAGTACCTCACATACATTTACCTTTTGAAATAGATTTGAAGAGACCACTAGAACAAAGCGAAGCCTTTGCAGTCGGAGAGCAGGTACACATGCAGCAGCTTCTGCAGGACCAAAGTTCAGAAAGCTGTTGTGCAATTTTAACCTTTCTGCATAAGGTGCACAGATGCTCGTGTGACTGTGACTTTAGTTTGCAAACAAGACTTTGTCCACAACACAAGAAACAATTCTAAGAGGATAACGGTCAAATCTGCAATGCTGTGCAACAACGAGCGCTCCCGGTAAGCCTGCTGTTGAGGGAGGGGCAATCCTTGGGACAGCCGACAGAACACCTTCACGTCTGAGGACAGAGGAGATGCCTTAGCACCGAAAGATCACACGTGCCATCTGTGCAGGTTGTACGTTACTCCTAGTGGTCCTGAGGTCCTACAGAACTAAGCAACTATGAGAAAAAAAAAAAATTCAGTGGCTTGAAAGCCTACTGTAACTCCCTCAAAACTTTATGACACTAGTTCCAGCCACGCTGAAAACACAAATGAAACACATGCAGGTTCTCTAAACACTGGCTAGAAAGAGGCAATGAAACAGCACCGTAAAGCAGAACAAAGTGCTCCTGTTAAAAACAGAGAAGGGGCCTTGCCCCTCTGGCCACAGAGGTGTGACTGCTGGCTGTCAGGCCTTACCTTCCCCATCCCTTCAACACAGGGAAGGTGGCAGGTAAGATGATGCAGTACATTAAACCATCTCCTGATGGTCTGCAGAGGTTTGGCTCACCCCAGTGATCAGGTAGAGTTGAGTGAAGACTCAAGAGCCCAAAAGTTTGCAGGTTTCTGGTTGGTTGGTCTTAAACATAAGGATTTTGATACAGACATATTTATTTTAAAATTTGATGGATTGATTACTGGTATTGCATACCTTCTTTGAATATATGTGCTTTAACGCTGAGGTACCACTAAGTCACTTGGCCCCAACCTCAAGTCAGTTCATGTTATTCTTTGTGACTTAAAACCCAACAAAAGCGCTCAGAGTTAGAAAAGAGCAACACATCTGTTTAAAATTCCTACAACTAACCATTGCTTCTACTGTATAGTTTAGATGCCCATGAGACATTTCTTGTTTACTCGATCATTGGTACCATTCAGATGTGACAGAAGACATCTATTTCCTCCTTCCTAGTTGCAAAGTTAGAGTTATGGACCAGCTCAAACCAACAGCTGAAACATGCAGCCAGCATGCAAGTGTTCACAAACTGCAAACTCCAACTTACTAGTAGACTCCGAACTCAAAAGTTCAGAGGGTCTGAAACAATTAAAGAACAGAAGGTGAACCTAAAATAAGAACTATCAAGAAAAATAGTTGACATGAAAACAACTCCCTACTGTACATGCTTTTATTACTTTCATCATTCAGTCATTGCAGTATAAAAGGATGAAGGGATGGATAGTGAACTAGTATCTCAGAAGTAGTGTTGTGCTTTTGTAAAAATAAAAAAAAAATACTGAAAATTCTGACCTATTTCTCAGAAAAAGGCTGAAGGCTAAACCCATCCTCCAGCTTCTCCTGTCTCCTTGCTTCTGTTCTTCCCTTTTAAGGCAGTTTTCCTAGATCAGCATCCAGGACTAATCTCTGAGAATGTCTTGAAATGCCCTCTCAAGTCTTTAGCAAATACTTGTAGTCCTATTAAACTGAAAAAGGAAATTAGACTGCTTCACTGGAAAAACAAGCATTCATCTACGTATCTGGAAAAACCGAGTAGCTTCCAGTCAGTACTGTAAGCCTGGAGAACTGGAAGTCTTTTCTCCAGTTGTCACCTCATGTGGAAACGATCTTTGGGCCCTCCAGCAAAGTTGTTTTATAGGAAAAGCATGAGGATTCTTTTTGGTTTTTAGTTTAAACCCCAACATATTTCCCTTCTGTCCACAACTAAAGGCTGGCTCTGACAGAACAAATGACTGGTCATAAGCAGAGATCTGTACAAAGAACTGTTTTTTTACATGGCAACACCTCAGAAGTGATCACTTCGTAGAAAAAAGACTAGGATTAGTGTAAGCCAGGTTCAACCTCTTCTACCCTCTTCCTTAGCTTTGTCTAAAAGAGGTCCCCAGGCTGCTGAAATTTCACAAATAACACTTACATAGACAAACTCTTCAAAACTAATCTTCCCATCTTTATTCTTGTCGCCGTCAATCATGAGCTTCTGGATGATCTCTCTGACTTTGTACCCAGGGAGAGGCAGGTTGGCTTCCTTGAAGAGCTCGTGCAACTCATAGTCGCAGATGAACCCGTTGCTGTTGAGGTCTGAGGAAGAGAATGGGCAGGAGAACATTTTAGAAATGTGCCAGTACCCGGACAGGACCAGCACCAGACAGCAGGGCAGAAACACAGCCTTCATGCTCAGAAGTGCTTCACGGAGAACAACCTGAGCACTAGGGACATCTACAAGACATGGAGGTAAGGAGGAATCTCTTAGTGTGGCTCATCACAGCACACCCGTTTTGGGGCCACATTGTGCAGAGCGTTCCACCTTTGCTGAAAGCAAGATCGGAGCAGGACATGCCCACACCAAAAACACCACGCCCACATAGTACACTACTCAAGGGACACCACCAAGAATACACCAAGAATCTCAGGGATGCAGTAGTCTCAGTGCAAGCGACGAGATCTCTCTAGCTTTGGGCAATGGCAGCTTTGAAGCAGAGCTGACCAGAATGGCTCTCGGCACACATGACCAAGTCAGCTTTAAAAGTTTCACAACAGAGCATCTGCATTTTCATAAATGATCTTCAGAGCATTTCTTTTTACATCTAACTGCAGCTGGCCTTGTGTGTTAAAAATAGATGGTAATGAAACACAGCACTTCTTAGTTTGAATTGAAAACACTAAGTCAGCACTGCATTTACATTTTTTTCTCACGTTGATAATGATGTTATCCATTTATCGCTGACAGGAAATTGCAGACAGATATTTTAATGCTGCCCAAGAATGCATTGCAAGGACACTTGCTTTGACAGTCAACCACCAAGCCACAGCAGCACTGCATGCTCAGTGAATACCTTATCACCTACTAGATTTGCAAACAAAAAAAAACCAAACAAACAAGAATCTAGCATGAATCTGGAGCTTTTCTCATCACATCTATTGACTGCCCAGGGAAAATCCAGCAGCCCTAGTCCTTCTTCAGGCAAGTGAGGTTTTGCTGCCGCCACGGACAAGGCACAGTTTGGGTGCCTCCTTCCTCAGGCTGGCCAGGATGGGCAGACAGTGTGGTTCACAGAACAGCTGGTCACAGCAGAGTCAGGTCCACGAGCTGCCAGAGCATTTGAAGCAGATGGACAGCCCAGATTCACATCCTAAGACATAAGCATGACCCTCCAGCATGTTCAGAGAGACAGTAATTCGTGGCATATTGTGCTGTAACCAGCTCAACAGTGATGTTAAAATGCCTTTGCTGTAGGCAAGTGGTACAGACAGCCCAGAGAAATTAATTCAGTGTCTGAGCTGCCATCTCTTCCCAAGGCCTGGGGCTGTGGGGAGACACTAACCCTGGATTACTGCTGCTGGTAGGCAATACCTGGATGGGCTGAGGAGGCAGAGATTTGGCAGTCTCCTACAATCGATTTGCTTGACTGCAAAGTCACAGTGCCTGTACTGGAGACATCGGCCAAGCCGTTCAAGGCTAAATAAGAGCAGTCTTTGCATTCAAGCAGCTGTGTTACCTTCTCCGCCACCTCCAGAGCTCCTGGTGCTGTGATGGTACACTGCCAAGTGAGCTCCCCACCACCAGCTGCCAAAACCACACCATGCTGCAAGGCACCCGGCCCCTCTCAGCTTCGCCAAGCCACTGTTCTGCCGATGTCCCACACAGGAGGGTTTTTCTGCTATTTATAAGGCAGGCCCCTCTCCCTGAGGCCGTAGAGTTAAATTCCACTCAAGCCACAGCTTCTGCTGCCCACATGCCCTCACGGTCTGCAGGCTGCTGCCAGCTTCCTAGGCTGCACAATGGAAGAGCCGTAGTATTTGGTTTTGTTCTAGAAGGAATCTCACACCACAGCCACTGCGGTCAGGATTCATGCTTAAATGGAGATACTTTCAAGAATAAAGGAAAACAATCATGATAGCTCTAAATCTGTTTTAGCAAACTTTGAAAATCAATTTATTTACAATGAGGTGTCAGTGGTGGTGGTTTTTAGGTTTTACTTCACAGCGATGTTCCAAGCAAGCAGTATGTCCACACCACCACCCCAACCTTCTTCATTTTCCAGATCCATATGAGCTTTTAAAATTGTTTTTATAAGTTAGCAAGAAAGTGAAATTCAAATGCTTTTGGCAAAAATGCAAAGTAACTCAGCAAACCTGTACTCCCTCCTACATATCAGTCTCTAGGTCTCAAACTAAAGAGCATCAATTCCAGTGGATTCATAAATACATTAAACTACCTTATGAAATGTCAGTGTTTACAATATTGATGACAAAATAAAGTGGTTTGGGCCAATGATTAATGATAGTGTCGCGGGTTAAAACTATGAGCCTGTTATATCCGAAAAGGTTTCGTGACTACATGGGTTTGGAGGCAAGGTAAACCCACTCAAACCTACACGAAAGAACTTAATGGCTCGTTAGGCTTTGTTTAGGCAAAGGAAAAAAGAATGTGATACACAGGGCTTAACTTAAGAGGGGTGAGAAACAGAAGCGTTTTAATAGTGAACGCAATCAAAACCATAAAGCGATCACTTAAATACCAATAGGACTGGAAGGAGAGAGAGAGAGATTGATAAATACAGAAATAGGCATCTACAGGTATAACACAGTCTCCCATCTCGACCCCCATCTCCCGCTCACACACAAAGGACCCGCCACACGGTCGCACCGCCGGGGCGGTGGAGGGGAAAGGAGTCCCTGTCCGTCCCCTCGCAAAGTTTTCAGTTCGAGAAAAACTTCTAGAGCAAACCTGCGTGCAGGAACGCAGTCCTTCTTCCTCTGGGGGAGCTGGGAGAAGACTTGAGTTCCGCAGGGCAGAACCTGGCGGCTCCCGGCTCTGCCCTCTGTGGAGCGGGGCACGGAGCGGACCCTCAGGGGGTGCCTGTGGGTTCCCCGCGGGGCTGCGGGAGCTCCGCGTGGAGCCGTTAAGAGTCCTCGTCGCTTTTCCCTCCTCAGCGGTTTCTGTCCCTTCGACACAGGGTCTGGGGGCTGACAGCCGGTTTTACCCGGGATCGGGTTAAACGCAGTCCAAAGCCACCCCCGCCGGTGATGGGCAGGGCGGAAAGGTCTACCTGCTGCGCAGAAGGAGCCTGTTACTGCCCCGGGGGCACTGAGGGCACTGCGGGCGGGTTTCTCTCTCTCTGGTGAAACTTCGCAGTCTGTGGCACAGAGAATCGAAAGTGCCGCGACCAGCCCGGGGGAGGGTCTTAAACTCCGCTTTTTATGTGCTTATTCGCTGAGGCGTGTCTCGAACATCTCCACTCCCAGCCAGGAACCGCGAGGGCTGGCACTGCTTTCCCAAAAGGCGCGAGAAAACTCCCCCGCACTTCGGGGAAAAGGAGAAGGGGGAGAACAAAGGGCTCCCCCCTGCCGGAGCCATCTCAAACCGTGACAGATGGCAACAGGCTGCTGTCTGGCCTTCAGTTTTAGAATTTTATTCCCCAAAAATAAGCCTGCAAAGGCAAGCTTTATTAAAGAGTCCAGCCTGAGGTGTCACCAGCAAACTATTTCCCCTCTAGATAAATCACAGCTGCTTCTGTTACAGTTTTCTTATTATGAAATCTATCTTCACAATAGGCATCCTTTCTCTGCCTTACAGCCAGTGAAGAAAATTAGACAAGAAGGGATTCGCTGATGTCCAGGACCTATGGACCCAAAACATAACTTTGCTTTCACCCTCAGCACACCTACAGCCAACACCCATTGGTTTAGCCTGTGCTCGACCGAACTGACCACAATCCTTTGCCATGCGGCCAAATTAAGCAAGTAAATCCAGAAACACCTGTTCCTCACTTCTTCCAATCAATTCAGCACCTAAAAAAACTGTTTTACATCTACCCAAATGTTAGCGGGCAGAGAAAAATAAGACTTCAAAATATATATTGTATCCTTGATAGGTCAATCCTTGACGGGTGTCATTTTGACTTAGATTTGGCAAAGGTTTTTCTCTTGACATGTCTAGCTTAAGCATTTGAAAGAGTTTTTGAACGAGGCTTGCATGTGCCATGTCTCAGCCTATTCAGAAGAGAAAGGGGAAAAAACACAATATATGGTATTTCATGAGGCAGAAACCTGCTGGGTGAGACAGTGGGGAACTGAGCTCTGAAGTTCCCATCTCTAATACACTGGAGAGATGCATGTGTAAAAGGATGCTTAAATCTGTTTAAAGCTCAGTTTTACATAAGAAGCCCTGCATGTCTTTTAAGGGTATAATCTAGTTCAAGGAATTAATCCCCAGCCTTGCAATTATACTGGTTTACTTGCAGAACAGAAAGCATAACTGAAAAATACTGATTGAAATGCAACTGAGGAGTTGGCCCAGGCTGTTGTCTGGTCCATCTACACTTGCTCAATAGACATCAATCCCAGCATGAATGCATCAAACCTAGCTGCAGGACAGATACCAGGAATTTATTGGTCTGGGTCAACATCTGCCCATTCTGGATGTTTCATTCACCCCTTCAAAGAAGCATATTCCCAGTCCTCCAGATGTGCCCAGTTCAGAGAAGATTTATTTCTCATCACTTAAAAAAAAACAACCCTAAAAGATTAGCAGCTCTGCTGCACGAAGAGCCATCTGAAATGCATGCTCACATGTCAGCACATGAAACTTGGAAGCATGGCACCAGGAAAGATGCTGCCCAACAGCAGGGGCTGCACATCAGTAGCTCTCAGCACCGGCACTAGGCTCAGACAGACAACACGTCATCAAGCGCAAAGGACACACACTCTTGAGTAATGTTCCTTAACTCAAAGCCCTCACGTCTCAGAACCTCAGTTCTTCCAACTCTTAATGACATCCCAAACAGCCACCTGTAAAAGTTACTGTTCCACAATATCCTGGGAAAAAAATTAACCACTGATTTACTGCATAGATTAAAAGGGCATTGATGTCCTTTGGGATACTTTGGGAGGGGGATTTATGAGCAAGAGAGGTCTGTTGGCTCAACTGCAAGACCCCCCACCAAGTTATTGGTTTTGCAGTAAAGATGCTCTCGTTTCAGCTTTTAGCTTCTTGGTCACAGAAGGGCAGATCTAAGTATTAAAGCCTGCTGGATGTTCCAGCCCATGGTTTTGGCTTGGTCGCAGAGTTGAGTAACCTTAACTAGTGATTGACTACGTGGTGGAATATGGACCCCTTCTTCACCTCACATGTCAAAAAAGACAAACAGGCCTGAGATCCCTATCCCACAGTGCAGCTGCTTCACTTCCTGCTCTGTCCCCTTCTCTGGCATCACAGTCAAATGTACAAAACAACAACATTAAAAAAAAAAAAAGTAGTCACCTTTTCAGCACCAGCAAGTTCCATAATTATTTCCAGCATTACTGCAGATCCACCATATGGTGCCTTGCTGGATGTCCTGCAACAGGGCCAGACTTCAGACAGAAGGTGGTCTAAAATCCCTCTCTAACAAAATCTGAAACTGTATTCAACAGCTGAAGAGGCTGTTGAAATAGAAGCTATCCCAAACGAAATCCTTTGGCGTAGGACCCAGAATTACTAATGGAAGAAAGCGAAATTGTTTTAACAGACAAGCTACAGCCTGGATTCATTATAATCTGCCTGATGGAAAGGAAACTATAGCACATCTGAAGTTTCCTATTTCTACCGAAAGATGCCTGCACACCAGTGTAGCAAACCTGGGAAAGGTCACTGCGGTGATGGATGGCACCATCTTCTACCCATATGCAGGTGGCTCAGCAAAGCCACAATAAACAAAACCCAAAAGCTGCTTCAAGCTCTGGCTAAGCTTCCTCCCGACAAGTACTTAAAATAGCTTAAATAACAGGATGCAAGAGGGGAAAGTAACCCACATGTTTCCTTTTAAGGATATATGCTCAGCAGGACACACTCCAGCAGGATCTCAGCTCCCTATTTGCCTTAAGCTAACATGTCAGAGCATTGTTTTACCACCTTGCAGCAGCGAACAAAGTGTTCAGCTCGGTTACCATTTTTAAATACTTTGTGTTTCCAGAAAAGATGCTTATCTCTGCTATTGGAAGCTGGGAAAAGGAAGGCTTCCAATACAAACAGTTTGTAGGATGCTGGGAGCTGCTTGTCTGAGCTGTAGCTGACTTTAGTGCTAAGCTTAACCATGGTTTCTCACCCATGAACTGCTTCTAGTAAGCAGTAGGTAGTCTGTGGGACTCTTGCCTTGTGCTGGCTGCCGGAGAACAGCACACCCACTGCATGGGAGAGAGGGGATACCTTAAAGTGCCATGGAAGGCAACTGCCTTCCAGCCATGACCAGATGTCTCGATCCAGCTGTATACAGAAAAGCTGGTCAAACACACTGTCCTGGTCTGAGCTAGAACAGAACTCATTCTGTTCAGTGATTGCACATTTCAGCTCAGTCTCTCCTAAGTGACGGCACTTTCTGAAGTTAACGGCATATTTTTGCCAACTGTGTCTGCTTCTAGAAGTGATAACACTTGATGATTATAGTGACTACCAGGGATTGGGATGCAGAAAGGCAACAAGGTATTCCATTCCATATACATCATGTTCAGTATAAAGCTGAGGGAGTTAAGCTCTCCTCTTCAATGTGCGGCATCTGAGGAGGACTCTGTCTGTTCCGCCTTCAATCCCAACGCATGCATTCCAGAATCCAATTCCAGAATCCAGCTCCTGAATCTGGTTCCTATCTGGCACTGAGTCCAGTCTAGGACTTCCCCAGTGCCCACTCCACAGCATCAGTGGTGATGGTGGTGTGATTGCCATCCGGAGTTCAGTATTGGTTTTGTTTATATTTGTTTATATGCCCTAAGACTCTCTCCCTTATTCCCTTTCTCTTGCCCTCAAGGGAGAGCATCTGTCATTCGTCTAGTGCCCAGCCCAGCCTTAATCTCTCACACACACACACACCCCTTTGAAGTCTCACCAACCTACACATCCAGAGCATCAACTTGCCTCATGCTAGAGTTAAAGCAGGTCTCCAGGAAGCCCATGCAGCCACACGCTGGTGCAGGGCACATCTTGGTGAGCAGAAATCACCCCATGAGCTGCTTTCTCCTCCCCACATCTCCTTTACAACATCCTAGAAGTTAACCAGTTGAGCTTTGCTATAACCATGTTTCTCAGCTGTGTTCCAAGTCTTCCAGGTAGCTGTGAGATGAAAGGAAGGCTTCATTTCAAATAGCAGCTTTAGTCCAACTTTTCTTCACATTCACTAGAAATGGAATTAAAACTTCCCCGTGAAAGTCAGTCAACCAGTTGGTGACCAGTTCTATATCCCAAGGCAAACATGGCTCTTTTAAGCAAGAATAAAAGGAATAAGAGCATTAAAAGGCACTCCTGACAAGCATGTTCCCACAGCAATGCTTGTGGGCTGTACCATGCACACACACAGAAGGCAGCTGAAAAGGACCAGCAGATCCCATCTCACTTGTGGTGGGTATGTCCAGGCTAATTATCACATTTCTCAATAATACCTCAGTTTTGACACTGCTTTTATAATTTAAAACCAAAGAGGGACCCACCCCCTGAGCAAGGTGAGCTGGTTTCCTAAAACAAACCAAATTCTACATGGGTTTCTCCGTGTTTCCAGTGCAAAGGCAGCCAGCCAACCTAATCTCAATAATTTCCCGCCACAGTAATGAAAAAAAGCCACCATATTCCAGGCAGGTTAATCATTTTAAGTTTATCCAAGGACAGAACAGGCTTCCTGCATCCCAGCCTTACTGAGGTTTGCACTCAGAGGCACATCTGACAGCAAGAAGTACAATGGTCACTTGTTTCCCTCTGCAGCAGCTCAATTCCAGCTGCTGGAAAAGTCTTGGGAAGAATGAGACAGGAGAGGGAACTGCCTGAAAAGCCACTTGCTTTGAGACCCAACAGAAAATACTGCTCCATGATAATCAGTTGGTTTTGAAATTCCTATTTCTCTCTGTAGATTGCAAACTTAGAGCAAGTGAGAGTTTTAAGAGCCACCCTGCTCTAGAGGGCAGTTTACCCAAGAAAGATGGAAAGCAACTACCAATTTGTATTCATAACCAGTGCTCTAACAATCCTGATGCCCAGTTAGGAAAATGAAATACTGGCTCTGATCACTTGTGCAACTCATTCCTGGCCAGTGCCAGTCCTGGGTGTGGTTCTCCAGCCTCATGCGCTGACCTCAGTACACACGGCTGCAGTCCAGCTCTCATCCTATCCCACCCCACCCTGGCTTTTCTCTGATCCTCCAGTAAGCCATATCAGGAAACTAAACCAGCAGAAAACAATTTTCTCCATGAAGTCAGTTTTCTGTTCATTTCAGCTTCCCCAACCAGCCTGCCAAAGGCTTCTGTGATACCAGTGCAGGGAGAAAGCTGGAAGGCAGGCAGTGCATCTTGGGCTGTGCAACCCCTCGAGCATCACAGGCTGTTAGGGAGGTGAGAACCACAGATGAAAGAGAGCCACCAGAGGGCAATGCACATGCACTGTAGCCACAAACCATTTTATTATTACCGCAAGCTGCTCCATAATGGCCAGGTAAACAGACACTAATTAGGTTTGCCTACAAAGCTCACAAAACAGTGCCTCACATGCACCTGCACAAATCAGAAACAGCACCAAGACTTACCATCTGCAGGGCTCAGCCAATCTGCCATAATCAATATCATCAGAACCAAGCACTGTGAAAGCCCTGAAGGGATGCCTGGGCCAAAGTAATTCAATACCTGTTTGGATGTTTCTTCTGCTCTCAGGATCCACAAAACCCACCCTGGAGCAACAGGGCAAGGCTGTCTGCCAGCACTGACAGCCAGACTGCTCATGTCTCTTCCTTTGTGTTCCTTGACTATAAGTGAGAAGCCAGAAGCAACTAGGCTGCCAAGGGACACCTTGGCACAGAGAAGATCATGAGAGCAGCAGATTGCCCACATCCTGTTGGCACCGCTGCTCATAGGGTTGGGATAAGTCCATTTCAAATGTACAGCAGACAGGAGCAAGGTACCCTTCTCACCATGACTTACCAACTTTGGCAAAGGCCTCCTTGAGCTCCTCCAGCTCATCTTTAGATATCTGCATGGTGTTGGCCATCTCATGAATTTAGGAAGTACCTAAAGAGAGAAAAAAGACACTGTGTGAAACCAGACTGCATTCAAATGCATGCAGTTTTGAACAGCAGCATAACAACAGTTAGTACTAAGGTCACTACTGTTCTCCAAGCCACATTTATCTTTCCGCTAAGAAAACAGATGGGTGAAACTCAGAAGATGCAAAATGCACTCCTTAACAGGTGAAAAACCCCATTAGCCTCGTTAATATTTAGCTCTGTATATTTATTTTATGGGGTATGCTCTTCTGCACACATTAAGTTACCTGCTATCAGTGTGTTCTGAGGTTAGAAAAGCTCACATATCCAAGGATTTTCCACAACTTTGAGCACGAAATTGGAATCCAGAGTTAAAATGCTAATGCAAGAGACCACTGAGAGGTCTTCCTGCCTATCTGTCCCGCAAGAGCACACAGCTACCAAACCCAAATAATAGATTCTGAACCGTACCTGAAAAGGTCTTTTTGCACAAAGTAGTACACCTGATACTTTCTGCAAAAAGGCAATAGTCTCCTTTTCTACAAGAAAACTGTTTGAATAAACACATTTCCCCAGAGCCAGTCTCTCAAACTATGTAAGCAATGGGCTGTTTGCAGTGCCACCCTCCATACCCTGGAGCAAGGCACGGCAGGAACACTGCAAGCAAGTGTGGAACAGCAAGTATCAGCCACGCTCAAACCCTGAGTACGCAGAAAACTCTGCTTTGATCAGACTTCCTTGGTGTTTAAGAAACAGAGAGGATGAAGCATACAGTTCCTACATCCACCTGTTATAATCCTCCATTCCAAGCACTGATTAGGTGCCACCAGGCCAGTCTGGACAGGAGATCTCACCCCCAAGCATGGGAAAAGGCCAGTAACCTGTCCATGTCTCCTTCCTATGACATTCATGACAGCAGCATCAGATGCTCTGTTGGCACTTTGGCCAAAGAGACCCAAGAGAGATCAGTGACTGGTGGAAAAGCGCAAACAGGGAAATCCCTGTGCAGGAGCACGAAGGTAGGAGGCACTGTTAAGCACATTCTAGCACATGGACATGCTAGCTGTAGCTCAGGGTCTTTAAAAATGGGGATCTGGGCAGGCTCTGTACAACTTGAAATGAGACTGGCATCCCAAGATTTTCCAGCTCCCACTTTGCTAGCTACAATTGCTGTAAACCGAGAAACAAAGGTTCCTCCTCTCCCTGTGGCAACAGACACAGCTGCCTCCTCCCCTACACACAAGAGCACGAGGGGTGAATTCAGGTTTACAGTCTGTCAGAAGGCAGGATGCTGAGCAGGCTGGCTCACCGCTCCAGCGACAGGAGGCTCAGCTTCCCAAATGCCTGTGCTCTGATTAGCAAGCCTCTTTGTCTGAGGCTCCCAGCTGCCTCCACAGCACTTGCTACTTAAGAACACAAGTTTGCCTGTAGCTGTAAATATTCATTTTCAGTTCACTCCGTCTGGAAAGAATGAAGTCGTTAAAGATGAGAGCGATGGGCAGGTGTGGCAGCCTGAAAAAGCAGCTCAGACAGGTGCTAGCAGCAGAGAAAGTCAACAAGAAGTTGCGAAACTGCAGAGACATGAAGGAAAGCACATCGGTCCCCACCTCCCAGCATGTGCGGAGCTGCCAGAGGACACGACGAGATGTTTAACAGTCAGTAAAAGCCACCAATGGCAAGACAGCCAGCTTCACCATTGGGCTTGTACTGCAAGAATGGAGCAGGTGGCAGAATTGAAGGAAAGCTTCATGAGAATAACAGAGAAAGAAAAAAAGCACCACAGTAAATTCTCTATATTGTTTCAGAGATTACAAATTAGACTAGTCGACCAAGGAAATGCTACCATGCAGGTCCTTGCAAGATGCAGGAATGTTGCGTGCAGCACTGCCCATCTTGCTGGCTGCCCAGTCTGCCAGTCTGGGACCTACCCCCATTCCTGCAGCAGCCCCTTCCCTGCAGCACTCACACAGGTGCCACAGCAGCCCAAGCCTCAAACCAAAACCTGGCTGTGAATTCTAGGGGATAAAGGAGTTGTTCAGCCAGAAAGTCAGTTCTGAGCAAGCTTGGTGCATGCTATAGGAGGTGGATTTCACAACTGGCAGAAACATTTGGGGAATGCTACTGGGAACAGAGACAGTTTGGGCTACGCAGGCAGGCAGGTGACATGAGCTGCCAGGCAGGAGAGGCTGAGCTATGGGACTGAAAATTCAGCCAAACCTCCCACACAAGTTCTGTCTCCTCCCTAATCCTCATTTGCACCAATTCATTTTCAAATCGTGAGGATTTCCCTTAAAAAGGGATTTCTAAAAGCATCATCCTCTAACCACTTCACTGGAATTTAATTTGCTGCTGCCTATCTCTAACATCTTTAACACTAAGACAAGCAGTGAACACCACTGCAGTTCAAAAGCTTTTTAAAAAGCTGTTGTGTTTGACTTTATCAGGGAAATACCATGCTCTGGATATGCCCCGCAGTGTAGGTCTTCACTTAAAAAAAAAATTCCCTCCCAAGCCCTATGCTGCTCAGCTCAGGCAGTAAGTCCATAAAACAGGTTAGCTCTCGATTCTCATATCACTTCTTCCTTCCCTGTTTCTCTGCTTAAGAGAAGAGAGCAAGAACATGAACCAACAGAGAAAAAGCAGACACCTAGCCTAGTTAGCACTGCCTGGGAAGGGGAAAGTATAGCAAAACAGTGTATGAAAAGGTTAGTGGGCCACAAAGTTCCAAGTTGGCAGCAGCTGCCAAGTGCCAAGGCAATTTTGGAGGTTTTTTTTGCAGTGGAAAGGTACTGCACCAACCCCGGCAATCCGGGCAGCGGGCAGGGGAGCTCTTCAGTTTTTTGTGGAGTGGGGGTTTTTTGTTTGTTTGTTTTTAATAGCTGAGTCTAGGGCATTCAGAATCGTGCTTTTCATTCAGTTGTGCTTTTAAACAAGAGGCTTTGTCTTCCCAGACATAAAAAGCCCTTTTCTCCCCCTGGCATAGGGCTCACTTATCAGCTGCCTCTCTCCGAGCCCTGGGGGGACGCAGCACCACGCTCCTCACGCCTCACCACGTCACATTCCCTTCTGCTGCAAGCAAAGGCTCTGCCAGGGCACGCAACGACAGTCAGAGACAAACTCACATGTAAAGACCCATTTTAGAGGGAGGAAGAGAGAGCAAGGGGAAAAGAGGTGACAGAAGTGAACTAGTGATCCCACATCCATTGTACACCTGGTGACAGATGGGCCACCCGTCAATGCACACAGAGCGTATAAGGAAGCAATTCCTGCTCCAGGACATTTTGCTCCTGCCTTCATCCCTCACGCTGCAGAAAAAACAAAGGCACCTCCATAACACACGGACACACAAAAGCAGTGTCACAGAAGAGAGTAGCTGGCAGACAGTGCCAGCCCATTTCTGCCCTCTGAAAACTTCACTTCGTGCTGAAGATCAAACTGCTTTACGGGCATCTCGGGTTTTTGAATATCAACTCCCCTCCCAGAGAGGGGCTATATAAAGTTTCTGTGCAAACAAGTTTTATAGCTTCGAAACGTACTGCCGTCACTGAATCAGGGTTAGTTTATTTGCTCTCCAGACAGAACTGCCACAGGGGCAGGTCAAATAAAGTTGTCCCAGCCTGGTGTTTTAACAGCTGTCAGCCACCTGGAGACACAGCACCGCAGTGGGAGCTGTCACCGGGGGGATGCCTCTGACGTGGCACTCAGCACTCCCAGCACAAGTGCCAGAAGCTAACCAGGACATTTGGGTGGATTAACTGCCCAGACAGCAACTTAAAAACACTCAAGCCCAGAGGAAAAAGTCCCCAAGACTCTTCCCCAAGAGGAGAAGCACTGGGAGCTGCACCCTGGAAAATGGGGGGCGGGGAAGAGAGGAAAGGTGCACGCAGGAATTTGCACATCTCTTGAAAGCTGGAGGATTAATTCAATTTTGAAAGCACCTGGCAACCAAATATTTCCTGACAGCCACTTGAACACTTCCAACAGAAACAGAGCTGGAATTTGCTGCTGATCCAAATGGAAGAATTTGCTTTCTTAGCAGCCCGGTGTTAGTTTGAAAACTGAGCTGGTCCATCCCTCCCAGACCTGCCCTGCTTCAATATCGCTACAATTGACTGATTAACAGCATCCATTTGTTTACTCAAACAGGCAAATGCAGAGACACATTAAAGTGTCAACAAAAAGGTATTAATGTGTCCTTTTTCCACCCAATTAAAAAAAAAAAAAAGGCAAGCGATGCCTAGTCTGGGGCCGTGACTCACCCCGAACGCATCCCCCTGTTCAGAGGAACCTGTGGTTTTGCTGCCTCTTCATGACAAAGGTTCCAGACATGAGAAGGCAAGTCAGCATTAGCCAATTAAAAATACGTCAAAACCCACATATCTGACCACTAACCCCGCACGTATCAGCCTGCTTTAGAAATAACGAGCCAGACAACCAGGCACTCAGTCCCTCACAACCCACAGCAAGTGCCAGAGCCCCCAGGCTTGCAGCACCCGAGGGAGCTGACACAGCAACTGCTTATTGACAGGGAATCCTGGTGATTCACCTGTGGTAGGATCCAGCCCCCAGGCTTCCTGTGGCTCACCCCATCCTCCTCCTCCTCCCTGGTTTGCAGGTAGGGCTGGGCCCTGCCAAGAGCCGCACCAGTGAATGGGGTGGCCATCTGCACTCCCCCGCTCCCCCCAGCCCAGTCACACCCCACCCCCAGCTCCTTTTGCAAGATGTGTTAATCTGGATCACCACAATCTTGGCCCTCTGCAAGGGTCTCTCCCCCATCGACATACAACCACCCCCCCACCACGGATCAGCATCATTGTGCCCATCCTGGCACAGCTGGGCAAGCTCCAGCACTGCTCGGCCAGCCCCGGGCAAAGCAGTGAGGGAAGCGAGTCACTGGAGAGGACTGGAAGTTGGAGTTCTCTTTGCATCCCTGGCCAGGTGGTTGGGATGCCACTGGGATCTCCTGACACTGCAGGAGCCCTCCTCCACAGACACTGGCCATTTGGAAAGGCTTGCAGGCAGGAGAGGGTACACACACCCCACCACAGTCCACTGCTCTTCTGGCACCTTTTTCTGGGCCAATACAGACATCTTCAAACTTGACAGCAATAGGGAGAAGCAAAAGCCTGCAGTGCACTGACTTGGTCTGATGAGTCCTCCAAGATGCTCACCACTGCTTTGGGGGCAGACAGGGAAGTTTAGGGATGGATGGCTTGTAAATGAAAATCTATCATGTTCTCCTGCTCATAATCAGTTTGTGTGTTTCAAACAGTGTTTTGGTCATCAAATTCCTCCAAGACAACACCCACTTGTTACATGTGGTTATGAGCAAACACTAGGCTGCTGGAAGCACATAAACTTTTATTTGGCAACTACCTTCCAGACAGTCATCAGTCAGAGGCACAGGCTGAAACCAGACCTTTACCATGCTTTTGTCTTTCCACGTGGTAATAGGTGCCATCCTGATAAGAGCGGTGATTAAGAGATGCTACCCCATCTGCAGAGACTGCTGCACTGCGATGTCTTGCCAACAGCATGACGCTGCTACAAACCTCTGTCCCCCAGAAATGACTTTGCTGTTGCTCTTTGCATGAACATGGTATTCATGCACGCAAAACACAAGAGGTCTTCCTACCAACTCAGTTAGCTGTGTCTTCCACCTCAGGAAGAAAGGGGCACACACAGCTTTGAGCAGGTATTTCTTTGCAGTGCCAGACTTGGCTGAGTAGCTAAATCTCTCATCTGTGGCTCTTCCCTTCAAGCAAGGGAAGCTTCCCCAGCCCCATGCACATCGGGCTCCAAACCAATTAAAGTACTGTTCTGCTCTCAAGGTCTTCAGTGCTTTAACTAATGAACAGCACCGGGCTGTAACACCAGCAAAGCAATTATCCAAACTGAGTTTTATTTCATTATTAATCCAGCTTTTCTCATCCATGCACAACACCAAACAACTCACCTCAACGGGCCAACAACCAACTACACATAAATTCAATGTCACTACTGAATTTCTTTAAGCTTATCTTGCTGTTTGAATTGACTACTTCCCACCTCCCAAATCTTCATCTTCTTCCATCTACTGCCTTTACACAGAGTACAGCCAGTACATGCAGCGTACACACTTCGACTCATCCATACTGGTTGTGTAGCCCACCAGCTGTTATCTGCATCACAGAAAAAGGATGCAAGACCCCAGCTAGCAATTCCCACTGCACAAGCACCTTACAGCTCGCTTCTTCCCAATCCCATATAGGGATTACCTCCAGCTTCTGCTTTTGAAGCATCTCTAAATCAGCAGAAGTCCCATTAGTGGGTTTTGCTCTATATTCTTTCAAATCCCTGAAACTACCATGCTGGGAGGGACAGGCTCCCTGCTACGCTTACTTTCACCTGGGAGCAGACTGCGAGACTTTGTTCCGCTTGTTACACAACTCACCGCTGCTGCAGGGGAAAAATCTGTTAAATTCATCTGAAGCAGAGACACATGCTGAAGTTAGTCACTGCACTTGGCTTGCCAGCAGCCCTCTGTGGATTTGGAGGCATGTCTCTATGGAGGATCAACCTCTGGACACAGGCCTTCCTGCAGCAGGTCCAGGTTAAAAACCAATTTCTCCTAGCTAGACCTGGGTAGAAAGATGCCAGAGATTTTTCTGAGCAGGGATCTGGGTTGCACAAAAGCAGAGTCACTCCAATGGTATGGAAACAATTGCAGAAAACCAGTTTTCCTATGCCTTCTCCTTAGACTTTAACCCTGCCTCAACGTCCACGGACAGCCTAGACAATCTTTTTTTGCATGCTGGTTAAAGTGTTTTCTCTCCCTCCAGGACAGAACCAGATTCACTAGCTTTGATCATCTTAAAACCAACTGCTGACCCATCAGCCAATTCACATACTTCCAACTCCCTTGCACAGCCCAGGAGGCTTTTTGGGGTGCAACCAGGTCCAGATAATGGTCCACATGTTCAGCACCCTGAACCAGAGATGAGCTATAGCTGGTACCCACAGAAAACCCAAAATCAGCATCAAACCTGCTCACAGCATCAAACAGGAATTAGACCCTTGCTAAAACCCCAGGAAAGCCATGTCCTTCAGAGCATTATCTAGAATGCTGAAAGCTGAGGATATTACACAGAAATTTGTAGGGATTTGAGCACACAAATCCCTCTGTCTCACAAATACAGAAAACAGAGAGATAGCATGCAGCTGAGGCTACTCGGCCACGTGATATCCAGTTGCCCAAAGGCTGGAGGGGAGCACAAGTTGGAGTAAGACAAATGCCTCCACTCCAGCTGCACATGGGAGGGTTAAAAAAAAGCTTCCCCAGTCCTCAGCACAGTCCCCCGCACATATCTCCATCCAGCCCTCAAGGACTATGAGCCAGAGCTGCCTCTGATGCACATTAAGAGGTGACATGCAATCCCGGAGTAAAGTAGGTGGATGCTTGCTTACTCTCATGATCCAGTGTTTACTACAAGAAGGCTGAACCAATGGAAATGGGAAACTGGTTTGGGACTTGAATGAGAGGGAGAAGCACAGAAAGCTTTCTGCAGACCTATACTCTTCTCTAAAGGCTCCGGACATGGAAGAACATGGCCAAGTGGATTAGATGGACGGTCAAAGCAGGGGTAGTGCTGATGTTCAATGAGGAGAGCAGCTGCCTGTTAGACCTTGCAACTGCACTGCTCACACCCATCACACTGCAGACTCACAGCTACCGCGTGCCGACCACCTCCCTGCTCCAACTCCATTACACGTATATCTCTAGAGTACTTATAACCTGCAGGGCATGGTAGAGACCAGATAAAATACTGCTCAAGGCACTAACAAATCAGTCCTTAAAAGCCTCTTTGCCAAGTACTTCTAAATGTTGCTTTTTGGCACACCTCTGGTTTTAGCAACTACTCCAGGACTAGAGCACTTTTGAGATTATAACCCGCTAGATTGGTTTAAAAAAACTTCTGAATTTTAATAGTTCGTTCACATCAGTGGAAACAGAACAGCAATATCCCCCACTAAGTAATTAGTACAACATGACACAGGTGATCCTTTCAAGGCCTCTTGGGAAAGGAAAAGCTGAACAGTCATCCTGCCTGGAAGTTGGAAAAGCAAATAAAATTCAGTGATAATTTAAACCTAAGTGCAAGAAGGTAAAAGAGAGGGGAGTGGGGGTCAGATGTAAGCTAATGGACTGAGACTCAGAAGGCTTAATTTAAATTCCTGACTCAGGCACAGAAAAATCATGCTTGCCTCTCAGGAAATTCTTAAGCTGATAGTAATTCTTATTCTTGTGTAGTCCCCCAAATAAAGATCAGCATTAAACACTTCCTTCTGCTTATTCTGTATCTTAACCATAAATGACTCAGAGAAAGGACCCACCTTTTACCGCCCATTGTAAAACTCAGCATAAGGCATCCCTCATTTTATGATGGGACTCTCAGAGCGATGGTGGGAAAGCCAACAGGTTCTCTGCCTGCATAAGCAAGAAGGGATGAGGATCACAAGGCTGAACGGATGCAAATTTCCTTCCCCAGAAGTGACTGGCACCTGCTTGCTGAGACCCACAGGTTAACCTCAACATGCTTTAAGCATGTATCTATTTCACAATATTCAGCCAAAAGGAGCTCAGTTCTTTACAAGGGTGAGCTGCAGACCTCAGCCTGTGCCCTGCACCCCAGCAGCTGGACACAGCACCTTTGCTTGGCAGGTAAAGTGACTGATATTCAATATGCCATGATAAAGCAAGAATTATTCAGTCTATTAAACCTCCCTCTTGCCCAGGCAGGGGAATCAACACAATCCCTAAATTAAATCACAGTACCGTCACTGCCTACTCAATGCCAGCAAACAAGCTCCTGCAAGCCAAACTTCACCCAGCATGACGGTGCCGACACCTGGCAAGCCTGACAATAAGGAGGTTCAGCAATTAATTTTGGGAGGGTGGGTTTGATCAGCATTTTAGAAGGTACAGCTGTGGTCCAGCTATTTTGCAGACTGTTTTATCAGTTTGAAGGTAAACAGAGTTGTCCTGAAATGGCACAGCCAGGGCTGAAATCCCAGCAGCCTGGAGACTGCTGCCCAGATGATAAACAGAGAAATGTGTCAATGAATATTTTCTTAAATAAGAAACAAAACACTAGAAACTACAAATCGTACTCTGAGCATTTGAATTACGAGTCTCTTAAAAACCAGGAATTTCAGTAACTGATCTCTTACCAGAGTGAGCTACTGATAAAAGAAAAACCTTTTTCTATCCTTCCCCTGCTGCCCGCAATCCTGTTTAGAAAGATTGGACAAAAGGGAAAGAAGTCTAAATAAGTTGATTCAGAGCAAGAAAGCAACACTAGACTGCAATAAATCAGTGTTGCTGCGCAGCTGTCCTAGCAGCTTTTGGAAGCAGAAAAAACCCTGTAAATTCAACACTTACTTCTCTAGAGGAGATGGTACAGATCCCACCTACCCTTAACAAAAGCAGAAACATTAATCTCAAAGATTAAAGTGAAACAGCTAGAAAAGCAAGAGAGTTGCTGTCTTTGCCTCGCAGGAGGCTGCCTTGACAGTGAAATCATGCTTACTCTTGACAGCAGGGTGTTCCCCACACTTCACTACAATTTACCTTAATATGGGGAGGAGCAGTAGGGAGCAAAAGGTAGCAGTTGCTAGTCCAGGATCAGGCAAGCTCTACTCCACCACTCTTGGATCTTGGACGAGCATTAATCTTTATAAAACACACCCTAATTCGGAGGTTTCAAGGCCAGGCAGGATCTCCAAGATGCATCCAGCACTCCTGGAGCCAAGTATTAACTCCTCATTGAGTCCCTTCAAGCTGCTTTGCCTCCTCCTCCTCCATCTAAACCCTGAGGTTCAGCAGCTCAGCCAGTGCCTGATACCCTGAGAACAGATGCAGTGGTTAGAGATGTGTGCACTGTAAACAGCACGTAACCTCATCACTACTCCCAATTTCATGAGGGTGTGCGAGTCCTCCAGCGGTGGAAATCATTCTTTACAGCCAGATGTTTTCCAGAATAAATGCAAGGTAAGAGTAAAATGTAACTAAGCAGAACCTCAGACCAACACATTCAGCATAACAAAAAAAAAAAAAAAAAATCAGGACATTAAGAAAGCTACATTTGATGTATTTTACAGGTTTTTCAGACATGTTAAGTCTGTTTTTCAGCACAAAAACTTCAGTATTTCAGTCCAATACTTAAAAGTACTTGGTGTATAAGTGTTTCAGCGAGTAGCAACTGCTAAAGCATTTGGAGAGGGTCTACACTGGCTTCCAGCATTAAGTATAGTCAGCCTTCAGCAGAAAACATAGCAAGCAAGATAAACTCCTCAGTTTGGAAACAAACTCCTGGCAGGCTGTGATACCACACGCCATTGCCACCAGAACAGCAAAGCAGTGCTCAGAGCCCAGCCGCTCCAGGTGAAAGACCCCCAAAAGTTAGGTAGCCACAACAGCCAGCAGCCTACAGCCATTTCCCAGAAGTACTCCGAGCTCCTCACGCTTTCTGCAAGGCAAACGTTTAAATATTTAACACTTGTAACATGCAAGTTTAAGTAGTTCTGCTTTTTAAAAGCCTGCTGCAGACTGAGACAGTGTAAGATGTTCCCCAAACTGAGATTTCTGGGAAGGCACACCCTCAGTCCTCCCCTGAAAAATTAAATACTCGGTGGTGCAAAGTCAGTTACAGCAGTTTGCATGCACTGTTCAGTCAGATGCACAGATAAATCCCAAATTTTAAATACATTAAACCTGAAATTAATCTTTTTATTCTGCCCACAGCTATTTTCCTTTACCAACTACAGCACTAGGAATGTCGCAGAGAAAATAAAAGCAAAACAAGTCGTTGCAGGGCAATCTCTGGCACGGGCTTCCATCCGCACAGCCAGCCAGAACGCAGAGCAGCAGCGCAGCACCCAGCCGGCAGCAGGAGCCAGCCGGCAGCAGCAGCCACCCGCACCCGCTTACCTCTCCTCCTCTCCCGGGGAAGGTGAACCGCTCACGCGCCCCGCCCGAGCGCTGAAGCGTCTCCCCCGCCCACAGCGCGGATCTGGACAGCCAGCGTTCCTCCCACCATCCTCGCCCAGCAAAGGGGAGGTCGCTTCCCGAGAGCCCCACAAGGGATTCGGTCACGTCGCAAAAAGGTGCCTAGAAAGGCTCAGGGACAGGCGGTCCGCAGCAGCGCGTACCCGCGGAGCAGGGACGGGGCAGATCCTCCCCCTACAAAGAGCTTTTGAGCTTTTTTTGCTTGGCACTTGGGGACAGGAGGCAGGAACATAAAAAACTTTTAGGTAAGCAAAATCTTTTTTTTTTAAATTAAAAAAGCCCAGAACTCTTGTACCTTTAATGTTTTAAATTAAATGCTTTTTGCTTTGCTAGCTCTCAGCTTGTCCAGCCAAATGGCGAGACAGAGCTTGTAGTTTGTTTTGTGTACTTATTTCATGGACATCTTTAAAACCACCAGAAGCTCACCAACTGAACGTGAGGATCCAGACCTATTCGGCAGCAATCCACACTGGAGGATGATGCTGCCTGCTATTTCACCCCACAGTTCCCCAAAGGAACTAAAAAGAGTGGTAAATACAGAGCTCAGAGCTGGTCCATATTGTAATACTGCATTACCTCAACAATTAATCCGTGTCTGCTCTAGATGAAACACAGTCATCTGCTACCAACCTGAGAGACAGAAGCACCACAAACATCACATACTATGTTGTTGCTTATGCAAAACACAGGAGTAGAATCAATCACCAAAAAGGTAAAGTGGGATTTCCAACCTATAACCACGTATTTCAGAAATTTATTTCTGTTAAGTCCATAATGTTTGAGCCCTCCCACAGCTAAAAGGAAAGGATGTCACGTACTAATACACACCATCTTTGAATTAGTGAGGAATTTCAAGAACCCTTGACTGTTCTAAAAATTAAAAATGCTTGACTGATAGGGTCATTGGGTTTTGTTTATTTTTAAGAATTATGTCCGCCAGGAAAGTGAGTCATCACCTGGTCCCATTTCTTGGGTATCACCTGAAAATATAGCTTGCAGCTGTAAAGTTTCAAAAGTGGTGTTAAAAAAAAAAACCACCAACTCCAAACCAACAACCTTCCAGCTTCCTCAGGATGGTAAATATAATGGAAACCAAAATAGAGGTTTTACGCCCAGAACTGCAGCTGCAACTTATAAGGAAAGAAGTTGGCTTGAAAAAATACTTTTGCCTTCCACTGAGATGACGTTGCCTGCCCATCAGGTGGGTTTTAGGAGCGAGCAACCTTAACTCTGCTCCAATTTGCACCAACAACCAGCTTCAGCATCACATCAGCCCCTGGGTGGCAAGGAGCCCATCAGGCTGCTCTTATCCAAACCAGTGCCTGCGCAGTCTTGGGGCAAACATGCCACAAAACTAAAGAAACTTATTTCAGGAAGTTTAGTCCCTCTGCTTGTGAATACACTGCATGGTGTAAATTCATCCTGTAAGGTTTAGGGAGCGCTCAGGCTTTGGGGCTTGACAGGTCCTGGAAAGAGTGCACCAAAGCCCATCTCCCAGGTTAGACTGTGACTTCTCCAATCAACAGCAGAACTGCTGCAGGAGCAATGTCTGCTTTTGGCAGAGAAAAGGAAAACCTCCTCTCCTTGTCTCTGGCATCCACGTGGCTGGGATAGAAAAGCAGAACCTGCAGGTGTGCAGGTGGCAGATTCTTGCTGCAGAAGCAGACTCTCAAAAGCCACCAGTCCATGGGTCTTCAAACCTCTACTTACTCACTATTCTTTTTTCCTGGAAGGGTAATGCATCATGCAGGGCTAAAAGCCATTTACCATTCCCTCTGCCAGGAAGGGAAAGGGCAGTGCTACCCTCTGTCGTCAGTCAGCACAGATCCTCAGCGGCTCCAACATGAGAAGTTTAACTGATGCACACACAGTGCATGTGAAACACAGCCAGTTTTTCCACAGCTTTAACAGCACTCTGCTCTCCGAGTACTCCAAATCCAGTCCTGTCAGCCCAACCTGCCATTACACTCAAACCTAAAATAGCACTTCGGCAGCACCAGCACCACCCATCTCTGCGTCATGCCCTGAGACTCACTGTGCCAGGGTGTGGTGATGGCAGGCAGAGGACTCGCAGCTCCGCGGGCACTCCCAGCCCACTTCCTTAAGCACAGCTGGTCACACCCCATTCCCCGTGCTCTTCCAAAATAGGAAGTTTTAGGATCAAGCCAGTGTACCAGTGTAGTTTCCTCTTCCTCCCTCTTTAAGAAAGCCTTTTAGGGAAGCACAAGATGCCCGAGGTGCTCAGAAGTTATTCTGCTCAGGTGACATGTCCACTCCCTTGCACAGAGTGTCGGAATGGAAGGTTACATGCAAGGAGGACTTGCAGCACCAACAGGATCCCTCCAGTGCATCATTGCACAAGGATGCATCTTCTCCCCAGCTCCATCTGCCAAGTTTCGCTGGGAGGCCACTAATACGTATTTGCCCTCCAGAGGTTTCTTAACCACAGATGTGGGAGTGGCAGCCACTGCCTTCCAGGTGATGAGGGAGCACAGAGGGTAAACCCAGGAGTCATCTTGTCCCTCTCACCAGTAGCCCTCAAGAATAGGCCCTCTGGCAAAGCTCTGGGGGAGGAAGGTAGCACATCCAACATACTGGCCTTCAGCTACAGCAGACTGTGTAGTCCCACTGCTCCCTCTGTGAGTTTCATTGCCCAGGACAGGACAACCACCTGCTCCTGGACACCAGGCTTTCCCATCTACTCCAGAAGTAGTCTTTTCCACCTCTAGTTAGCAATGCCAAGAGATGCCATGCTAATGCTGGAAGATATACAAGACAACTAATGAAATCCACGGTGATGCACAAGTCCCTGGGCATTCTACACCAGCCCTAGTGATTTTTGGGAAGAGTTTTGCCTGCAGGCACCTCTAACTCCTGTCTAAAAAAGCTGCTTGCTGGGATACAGGCAGCTCCACTGTCATCCAGCCAAGGAGGTGTTGGGCATGCTGGCCTCCTCTAGCATCGCCATGCTAGAAAAACCCACACAGCCAGAGGGCTGGGCCACACCAGCCCCAGGAGGTTGTAGAGGCAGGCGAACATCAGCAAACCTTGGTGGGCCTCCAGGAGTGGCAAAGGTGGCTCAGTCTCCTGGCCCTGCCTGCTCTGGTGCAGCTTTTAAGGAGCATTCCCACTACGTTAAAAAAAGACATAATGACATAGCCAAAATAGTAACTAGTTGGAAGAGAAGCCAGGTAACATTAAAACCTAAACAATCCACTCCATCAGAAAGAAAACACCACACTTCATGAGCCAGGGCTTTAGAGAACAAAGCTGAGTGGCCAGCCACCATCCCATTTTGGACTGGGATCAGCATCCATTTACCATGTGTTAGATGCTCCCCTCTAGTTCTGTCCACATTCTCTTTTAAAGATAAGGATTATAATGACATTATGCACAGATGGATAGAAGCACTCTCCTCTGTGCTTTTTAAGACAAATTGAGGTTTTATGTGCTTCTTGCCTTCACCTTCAGCTGCAACCAAGCACAGAGCACATTCCATCAATGTAAACAGCTATGGAAGGATTTGACAGCAGAGGAGCAAGCATTCAACCTTAACTCCTCAATTTATCAGTCTTTTTAAAGAAAAGAAGATCCATCTTCGTTAGATGTCGCCCCTAAAAACTTCCTGAGCTGCTTTCAGTGAGCCTGTCATCGGGAAGAAGTCGAGACATTAGTCAGACTCATGCTTATTTAAGAAAAAACTTGCATATGCATTAGGGACAGAAAGTTAGCCTTTATTTAAAAAACACTTGCAAACTAGAGTATGATTTTGCAGTGCAAAACAGATCTGAGGACTCGCCTGATTTACCCTGCACTTCAGCAGCGCTCAGCTTAGTAATTAACTGACTCATTATTCATAGCTTAGCACAGGGAGCCATGCAGTCACCAAACAAGTCAGCAAGTATGCCCAGAACACTGTGCAAAGGATATCTCCTGTCTCACTATTTCATAAGGAAATCGGAGGCTCCACTGATGTCAGCTCCAGGAAATGAGCAGCAGGCAGATGGTGCTGGAAGCAGACCTTAGCACTGAGTCACCCGCGTTATTAAAAACGTCGAAAGACCCAAAGAGCGGGTGTGAAGGGGGGAGCCCTTGAGATCACAGGCAGTGGGGAGTCTAGGGTTGGGTGGGGTTTTTTTGTAAAGGGAGAGAGAAACTAAAGATGACCTGGAATCCTTTCTGCACTTTAACTGGAAAAGCGGTTGCCAGATCTGCTGCACTTGCCAGGGCAGAATCCAGTGCCAAAAACGCTGCAGAGGTCTGGGGTACCATTGGGATTTGATTCAGTCAGTCCCGCAGACAGGTCTCAGGCATCAGTAGAGCACCACCAGTCCTAAGGAGGCGCTTTTCCATCCTTTCTGCTACCTCTTCTTTGAGCCAAAACAGAGGCCACTGGAAGGAACTTGGAGCAGAGAATGTTTTTAAGCCAGTTCTGCAGCTCCACCCAACCCACCATGACACACACCTTGCTCCTATCATACCCTAAAGAAAACACTTCTCTTTGGGCAGTTACAATGGCACAAGGTGAAGGCTGATGAAGACTGAAGCCTGCAAAGAGGAGCTGACCTGGACCCACAGCAAAACTGCACCTAAGCAGGGCAGACATCACTGCAGGACAAGGCCACCTTGGCCCCCTCCTCCTCCTCAGCATTTCAGTCCCCCCCATCCCGGCTTGCTATGGGGTCAAATGGACATCAGCATAAGGAAAGTGGGGAAGAGCAGAGAGGGACCACCCTTGTATGACACTGGAGAAGAGGTAGCACTAGGTCTGGTAATAAGGACTTGCAGGCACAAACATACTTTTCCATCTTTCACCTCAGCTGCCAGGTCTGTCCATCACCTAAACTAGTCCTTGACATGGCTTGGGCAATCCTTTGCTTAGCTGGAGAAGATACTCCAGAAAACTATGCACCTTAAGTCACTACTCAAGGAAATAGTGTTTTAGACTAGAATTGCTCTATTACGGAATACAAGTGACTGTTTGCTCAAGATCTCTGAACAGAGAAACTGCTCTGACCCACTTTCTGACAACATGCAGTTTAGATACATTTACATGTGGACTGCATCTTCATGGAATAAACTTCAGATTAATTTACAAAAGCTGCTATTTAATAGGAATTCTTTGTACTAAAGCCTTTTGACATGCAGAAAAAAGTTTTAAGAGACACCAAAAAACAACCTTACCTGTAGATTGTGCCACAATACAAATAACAGGAGTACAGATTTGTTCACAAGAGGTTCATATTTTCATACAAGTCCATCATAATAGTCTGCAGCCTAAGCAGCAGCAACAGCCTTACAAAGTTTTTTCAGCTACTTGAGTGGGAAAGACTTTTCCCCCGAGAAGACTCGCTTTCCAAGTACTAAAACATAAATACTGTTATCAAAGCCAAGCACTGTACCTCATTTTGATTTAAAAAGTCAAAAGTAAACAACAGCTAACTCTAATGCCAAGCACCACCAGCAACTTGCCTACAGAAGCAGCCTATTAGATTACTAATAAAATTGGTGTAATCTTCAAAATAAGATTACAACAGCAAAAAGGATGTGGCTCGAAAAATAACTCCACGAACTGTGGCAAGACTGGCAATTATGCAGAACCAGAGGTCAGGGACTGTTTAATAACTTCCACCTATATGAAAGAAGAAGTTGTATCACTGCAGCCACAGCCTGCTCCCACCAGCAAACAAGCATCTAGCCATCTGTTGACCACTGTCCAGACCAGCCTGCTGCAAACTGCTTCTGGCTAGTGGAGAAGCTGTGGGAGACTGCCACTGGGTGGCTCTTCAGTCCCACAAGTCATCTGCAGGTGACCTCCCACTATCAGAAAGGTTTCAGTGTTGGGAAGTCAAGGGAAAGCTGGTAGAGTTACAGACCAGCCTGGGCAGCAACTGATGCATCCAGCCCAGCCTAAGAGGATCTTTAAGGAGTCACTGGTATCTCATGTGGACATCCTGGTAGATGCTGGTGGTAGAAGGTTTTGGCACACAGCTCATTATGTTGTGCAAGTTGGCCTACAAATTCAGCTGCGTTGAACTAGTCCAGAATATCATCTCAAGGGACCTTGAAGTTTTTCCTCATATTTAGTTTGTGCCTGTCTTTGTTGGCTTCCCTCCTAACTGCTCTTCTTGTCTCAGACCCTAACAGAAAATCTTCTGTAGGGTGGACCTGCTGGAGAAGCTAACTCCAGGGGCTCCCACAACTATTGCACTCCTTTCAGATGTGTAGAGAGGTGAGAAAGAGATGGATTACCACTCACAAACACACTGCAAGTTGTCACCCATAGCCTTCAGGTCCCTAGAGCATAATCTTTACTATAGAGTTCATTTTCCAGCTCATAAAAAACAGCTACTAGTAGCAGACTGATCTCTATGCTGCAAAGCTAGTTTTTGATTCGACTGCAGATTTCTTATACTCTCATGTCTGTTGCTGCTGCTGAGTTCAATGCTTTATGAATTAATATTAAAAAAACCCAAACAAACTCATCCTCCCAAATTAAAAAAAAAAAAGATCATACATAAAGCCAAGACTAAGTAAGGCATGCTATTTGATAGAAGGCACAAAGCAACCTTGCAGCTCGAGTAGCAAGGGAAGATCCCTACAGCAGGAAGCAATAACGCCACAAGGTGCAACACCAAGTGCTGATCAAGAATGTGAGCCATGAGTGTGACGTGAAAGGGCAATGCACTAAAAGAAAGTGCAATACCTTGCTATGTGCCAAGTTGATATCAACCCAAGGCAACCCTTAATTACCAATGTGGATTATTGACCAGTGCTGGTTGTAAAGGCTCTTGCACAACTGGGGGTTTCAAGGCCATTAGTACAGGGCAGAATCTTACTCTTCTTTCATAGCTTTTCAAGGCTTCTTTATATAGACCTTCAGAAGACAGGGAGAAATAAGACCAACTAAAACAACCCTATATAACCCAGAAAAAAGGTATATTCCCCTTAAAAGAAGGAGGAAGCAGGAAGGGAGGCATAAAAAGCCTTGCCATTAGCAATGGAGCTAACTAAAATTGGCTGGGCTCTGCCATAACCATCCATCCAGGAGAGCTATGGTAATTTCCAGGAGCTTCTTAGCTGAGCAGAAGCAATGTAAGTTTTTGAAGTTTTCAACAAGAAGTCTGACTACGATGCCTTTACTTGAACATTTGGTTTATATAAAACAGCAGCAAGAGCCCAGCTGGGAATTAGATCAACAATAATGTTTCAAAGGGGTGGGCAACAGAAAGGCAGGGGCAGGATTGCACTGGAACCTCCCATCCCCAAGGAAAATTTAGTCCCAACCTCAGCCAAACAGTGCAGAAAGGAATAGGCTAAAGTTTAGGTCAGACATTAAGGCCACTTATTCAAAAATATTTTCAGTTTTCAGAAGGTCCGGTTTCACCTCTCTCCTTATGGAAAAGCAAATTCTACCTAAGTGAGGATTCAGAAACTTGCTTATCACTTCTGGAAGCACTGAGAAACATGAATGCATTTGTAAATATTTCCATTTGTTCTCTATTAACCTTCTTCAAAGCATTGCTATCTCAGAAATAAAAGCAGGGGCCAACCTTCTCCCTGCTTGTCTGTACAATACCAATCATACAGGATAACTTTACATACACCTACAAGTCCCTAAAATAAAGGCGTCACAATCCGTTCCTGGAGGCAAAACATTTTGTGCAGAATTCAGTAAGAAAAAGCTTAATTGCAATATTGTTTTGGAACTCACTTCCTTTATTTCTGTGACCAGCAGGAGACAAGCACCTTGTTCTATGCTGGGTCAAGGAAACATGTAACGACAGGATTTATAGTGGAATATATATATATATATATACACATCCACACACCACTGCAGCTGCTCAGCAGTTATAGCAGAAGGCAAACACTGTTTTAACCGAAGGAAAACAACAGCAGGCTGGAGTACCAGCCTGCTCATTAGCGTCCTGCTGCAGAGGCTCCAAGGCAGGACAGCATCCAAGCCTGTCCCTGGGACAACACTCAGCATCCTGGAATCTCAAAACCACAGCCCTGCTCCAAACCCAAACAACACTCCACAGACCCTTCCCAGCTGATTAGCAAGAAGGAGCACAAGATTGCGACAGCAGCATAAACAAGGACCCAAGATTTATGATCTTTCAGAAATTGTTCAGCAAGTGACCCAGCTGAAGCACTGCTTCACAAAATATGAATGCCAATCACAGGGCTGGATAGCTTGAATTTAAGTTTTCAGATGGTTAGCACTGTTCCGGACACATGAGAACTTTGGTGCTCATCAACTGTTTAGCCTGGCGGGAGGGGCTGTGCTGAGCTCTCCCAGAAAAACGACAGTGACTGTTAAAACACATGGGATCTCATCCACCATCCCCATCCTTCCCAGTATGGCAAAGACAAAGGCAGCAAGTTCAGCCCTACTGTTTGTGAAAGTAGAGCAAGTCACTTCCACCTTGTAGCACTGGAGAGTTAGTGGGAGAAGCAAATTAGCAATCTCCATCCCCTGTTATTTTAAGCACACCCCATTGACCAGATCTCCCGGCACTGTGGGCTTCTGTGGCCAGGACTGGGACAGTACCATGTACACTAGCAACATCACTGGGGCAAAGCCCAATGCAAAAATTAAAAAAACCAAATCCTGATCAAATTTAGGAACAGACGCACACATTGCCTACAAATATTGTAACCCAAAGTGCTCCAGCCTCTGGTTTCTGTTGTAAGCTAATGGGTACATCAGAGGTGGGATGCTCTTGTGAAGCTGAAGAACTCTTTTCCCCACTCTGTGTTGACCCGAAATGCATCACTTGTAGCTGCTGTTTCTGGCAGTAACAATGCAGAGCATTAGGTGGTACTTCCAACATGCAGAAGCAGGACCACAACTCGCTCTACCCAGTCAGCCTGTGCAATGCCAAGCCACAAAGATACTTTGAGGGAATACTTTTCTCTTTAATAGCTTTATCAATGATCTGGATGAGGGATTGAGTGCACCCTCAGTAAGTTTGCAGATGACACCAAGTTAGGCAGATGTGCCAATCTGCTTGAAGGTCAGGAGGCTCTACAGAGGGATCTGGACAGGCTGGATTGATGGGCTGAGGTCAATTGTATGAAATTCAACAAGACCAAGTGCTGGGTCCTGCACTGGGTCACAACAACCCCCTGCAATGCTACAGGCTTGGGGAGGAGTGGCTGGAAAGCTGCACAGCAGAAGAGGACCTGGGGGTGTTGGTCAACAGCTGGCTGAACATGAGCCAGCAGTGTGCCCAGGTGGCCAAGAAGGCCAACAGCATCCTGGCTTATATCAGCCCTAGTGTGGCCAGCAGAAGCAGGGAGGTGATTGTGCCCCTGTACTGAGCACTGGTGAGGCCACACCTTGAATACTGTGTCCAGTTTTGGCCCCTCACTTCAAGAAGGACATTGAGGTGCTGGAGCATGTTCAGAAGGGCAACAAAGCTGAAGGGTCTAGAGAACAGGTCCTCCAAGGAGCAGCTGAGGGACCTGGGTTTGTTTAGCCTGGAGAAAAGGAAGCTGAGGGGAGACCTTACCACTCTCACAGCTTCCTGAAAGGAGGTTGTAGTGAGCTGGGGGTCAATGTGTTCTCCCAAGTAAGAACCAATAGGATGAGAGAAAATGGCCCTAGGTTGCACCAGGGGAGGATTAGGTTGGATATTGGGAAAAATTTCTTTACAGAAAGGGTTGTGAAGCATTGGAACAGGCTGCCCAGGGAGGTGGTGGAGTCCCCATCCCTGGAAGTGTTTAAAAGACGCGTACATGTGGTTCTGAGGGACAGGGTTTAGGGACCCTGGCAGTGCAGGGTGAACAGTTGGACTCGATGATCTTAAAGGTCTCTTCCAATCAAATGATTCTGTGAAAGAGCATATAGAAAAGCAAGACCATAGCTATAGTTTTCAGATTCCAACACAACAGGCAGGGAAGAACATGTAAATGGCACACAGGTGACCACGCAGCCTTGTTTCAAGTAATAACCAACTGCATATGATGTTCCATCTAATCCAGAGAGAGTACAAGCTGCTGTTATCCAAGGTCTTCAACTCTGTTCATTCAGCTCTGGAGGGCCCTAATTTAATCCCTAACATATTGGCAAAAAATCAGTCCCATATATATAAATTGAGCGCAGAATCACATGCCTTCCTATTTTCCTTCTAGTATTGAAATACTTTTCATATGTCGATCTTCAAGAAAAAAAGCGAGGGAGAACAAAGGGATTTTTCTTAAGCTTCATTTCCCACCGCCTCATTGAGACATACCAATTTCAGTAGGAACCCAAGAGGATGTCCCTAGAGCTCTGCAATTAATTAGGTTTTTTTTTCCCCCTAGCAAAACAGTCTCCCCATCATCTGGAGCCAAGGCAACACGAGCAGTTCTAGCAAACAAAACTCTGGCAAAAGCTGCACTAATGGGAAGGATTACCTACTGTACACAACAGGCGAGCCCTCTCTGGCTACTGCACCAGTGGTCACTGACACATCCTGCAAAACACAGCATTTCCTCAAACCACTGTCTTGTTCAGCACTTGATATTAAAAACATTGATACAGGACAGCAGCACTTCTAATGCTATTCAGCCTGTCTCATCTCCCAGAGTACCAGATTTTCTTCTTTATGCTTCTTCCCAAATTGGTGCTTTGCAGGTTTTTTCTTGTCTTGACCTGACCCTGCAGTGGGCAACAATTCACATTACGTTAAGTTCCTGTATGCTATAATTTTAAAAAGCAACCTAGCTTCCATTTTTTCAAGAAAAACTCAGTTTCCTCTAGAAAAAGTCTGTATTAGAAGCATAACTGCAGGAGTCAGTTCTTCCACTTTAAGAATTTGAGATCTTAACAAATAGCCCCTTGACTCACAGCTAAAGTGAAAACTTGCAACTGAGTTAGACAAAGGCTGAAAGCTCTGTCCCTAGGCTTTGGGAGAAACAAAATCCTTCTAGTGTCCTTCTACAGCCAGTTTCATGACTGTTTACAAAGGTTTTATAAGAGAGACAGTATTTCACATTTTTAAGGTTTTTTTGTTTTTTTTTTTTTTTTTTACAGTCTAGTCTAGAATAGAAGAACCGGAAACAGATCAGGCCAAGGCAGAGTCTATAAAAACTGAAGAGAAAAAAGGCATTTCAGAGAGATGTTTGATCAATTTTGAAAGGTCACATAAACTATTCCAGGCCCACAGAGCATGCTAGTCATAAACAGTCGTGAAATAGGCATAAGGCAGAGTCTCCCTGCCCTCCTCCCTTCACACTCCCCTGCTCATTTATTCCCAGCCCTAAACAACCGTAGAAGCTTATGGCTAAGCTGAAGGCTTCAATTGCTAGGCAGCACCGCTGGGTTCCACATCCCGGACGAGCTGCCTGTTGCCTACCCCCACACAGCAGGCAGAAGCCTGCAAGCAGCTGGCATTTGCTACCACTCTGTATCACACGAGCATGGCCAAGGACGGTGAAACACAAATTGAACAATGCAGGAAGTCAACAGTTGAGGTTCATGATGCAGAGAACAGATGTGCTGATCAAGGAGACACCCAACTCTTTCCTTCTGTATGCCATGGCCAACCACTCAGGCATGCCTGAGAAGTCTTGGTTTTGAGGCTTGGCTTTTCCAATAGGCAGCTAGGGAATGAGATCACCACACCAGATACCAGTCAACCTCTTCCCCTTAATCCTTTTTTCTGTTTTAGAAGAGAGAGGAGTGTGCAGCTCAGGTAGGGACAGGCAGGACTAAGCTGGGGGCTGTGGGGCAGGAGCAATCTCCTGGCCCTCATACTTCCCTGCACGCAGCACTTGAGCTGGGACATACTTAAACTGGCAGCCTAATGCCTAGTGCACCCCCAAAATTTTGCTGTTCTTGCTAAGCACCAAAACACTGATTGACAGGAAGGCAAGAAAAGCCTGGTTTTAGGATAGGGTTGCTATCTCCCCTTGAACGCACAGCCTCCAGCCATCCAAGCAGCACACATACCCTTTCTCACCCAACTCCCTGCCAAGTTCATACAACCAGGTAGCAGAGCAGTTGTAGGAAGCACTTGCCTTCATTTTCAGCTGGCCAGAGTTCTGTCCTTTCTTTCCTAGAGGTAGTGACCTTCAAGTCTGCTGGACCTTCCTCTATGAAAGCACTTCCCCATCCAGGTACCTCTTCCACCCCTAAACACTATCCCAAGAGATCAGAGCCTCAAGATTCTCCTGCCACCCATGAGATCCCTTGCTATTGCACTAAGATGTTACCATCACAGGTAATGAAGTATAAGAGCTTCTGCCCATGTTTTTTCAACAACTAACTGCCTAAGCCAAGATAGGCATTTAAGGAACCAAAAAAAAAAAAAAAAAAAACCCTTGACTGCTACCTGCCGCTGAGGCTCAGTGATCCAGCATCGATTCCTTTCTTTGTGTCCCCCAGCCGGCTCTCTCCACTAACAAGGATGGACCAGGGTCTCTTTTCAGGCTCCTGGACTACACAGCCTGTAGTCTGCAGTTTTCAACTCTTTCAGGTCCTGCAAGAAGCATGCCCAAAATTTTACTCAGTATCTACAATAGCTACCTGGAAGGCAGACAGACACTTTGCTGTACACCTCCTGGACACTGGTCACCTCAGCATTCTGGAATTAGCAGCAAACAGACTTTTTGAGGTATTTTATAGCTGAAGGGCCTCCTGTGGCTGCCAGTGCCCCAGAAACCAAGACGTGAACGTGTTGTGTACAGTTTCCAGCCTGATGAAAAGAAAGGCTATTTTAATCCAAGCCTACGTAGGGTGGAGCTCAGTCTCCAACCAGGCCAAAAAGCCACTATAATCCACAAGACCAATGTCTGGCAACCTTTGCTTGCAGGCTGATGTCTGTTCTATTTTAGGGATGGTAGTAATTTAGAATAAAAAGATATATAAACTAAAAACAAAGAAGGCTATGAAAAGTGAATAGAGGGAAGGGCCAGGCTTATCCTGCATATTTTGGTCTAAAGAACAGGACTCTGAAAGAACACTAATCAGAATTACTTTATTTTCCATTTCCTGCAGCAGTTTATCATTTATAACATGAGCTGAGAAGAGTAAAGCCCCAGTATATTTTGTACAGGAGGAAAGACCAACCTGTAGCTCCTTGCACACCAATGAGACCTTGGGAGGATGAAGCCGGAAAACGGTCATAACCCATGGGCATACCACCAGGATCCTACAAAAGAAGGTTTCCTATCTCAGATACTAACACAACAGCTGTTGGGACACCCTGTTGTTCTGTGATGTTTTGACTGCAAAAAAGGCAAAGCATAGCCACCAACACAACCTGAGAATTGGAAAATAAGAAAAGTTTTGTTTATTTAGGGTTTATGGCCAACAGCCAACCAACCCACTGAGAGCAGTGATGTTTTGTATGCTCTCAGCACCTAAATGAACCCAAGATCAGAATTCCTACAGAAATATACCACTAGGGTTTTTTTGTTACAAGCACTGTCCCAATTTTGCAATCAAGCCAACTCAACACAGCCATTTACTTTGCCATATTAACCCCATCTTCCTTGCAGTACACAGGTCATTTGTCTAAAAGAAGATACATATAGCTTCTCTCACTGTCTTCAGATGCCGCTTTAACATCAACCATAAACCGTGAAACACTCCCATAGGCATCAGCATCTCTAGAGCTGCTTTTTCACCTGACCAGGGCTGGATTACTAACCCCACTACAGAAGTCTGCAATTACTTCTCCTGGCAAAATGTACAAAGGGCAGGACAGAAGAGACGGTACACTGGGCTAAGTAGAGGACAAGCAAGGATGAACCTCAAGCACTGCAATCATTTCAGTAATGGACTTCCTAGAAAAAAAAAAATACCTAAGCAACTCTGTGAAGTTCAACCCATATACTATAAGCACAGCAGCCAAGACTGGATGCTGAACACCTCTAACGCTAGATATGTTCATGGCTAACATCACTTCTTCCTTTCTTGTTCTACCTGTAAGTGATAGCACCAAATACTTTCTCTCTCGTTTCCATCACTAAGGGCAGTATGTGATGGGGAAACAGTGAATGAGACAGCACACTCTATTTTCATATTTAAAAAGAAAAAAACAAACAAAAGAAGCTTACTTCAAAACATCAGAAATCAGACCTCCCGCAGACACACTACACTCTATCTTCTTTTGAAGATCACTGTAACAGTCTCTCTTCCTAGCTATGCAGTGGCTACTCCCAGCAGCATCTGTGAGCTGTCACTCCTTTTACAAGAACAAAAAACCTACTGAAGAGGCAGGAAAAACAGCTGTAAGAATTTCAGAGAAGGAAATGAGACAAGGAGACTGGTTAGAAGCATATGGACCATATGGATTGACATGAGCAATCAGCACCAGTCCTAACCAAAGCTTCCCATTTCAGACAGTTGTCCTGCTCCCCACATTCTCAGATGCATGTCAAACCAATAATCATTTTATTTCTTCCATACTGATTCCCAAATGTCAGTAGCGCACAGGCTGCTTAGCCCTGCGGGGACAGTCTGGATGTTGCAGAAGGAGCCAATTTTCCTCCAAAAAATTGCACATTACCCCACAGCACAGGGTAGTGAAAGAGCACAGACCAACTGGTGCAGGAGGACACAAGGAAGGGGAGCCAAGGCAAGCAGCCCACCTGACAGGTATGCTGCATTTCCACAGGCAGCGTCCTAATCGCTCACAGCTGCTGAAACGTGGAGGGACAGGAATCACCCAGCCAAACAAGCAAAAGGGAAAGAATGGTTCTCAATAGCTCCATCTCTGCTGATAGCAGCTCTTTTGGGGACATGGAGGCTACCTCTTCATCATCATGCCGCTTACTAATGCAGGGGCAAAACTATCTTTGAGTAGACCAAGCGTTAACTCACAAAACCTAGCCGTGAAACTCTAGCTGTTAGAGGAGCACACATGATAAAATTCTTTCAAGTGGGCCAAAGAGGATTTACTTGTCATTCTTGGCATTTTTAATCTATTACCAAAAAAAGCCAACAGATTAAAGATTCCCAGGAGACCAGCAGATGCTACAGCAATTGGAGTCCACTGGCCACCACAGTTCAGCTCCCTGCCCAGGGGGGTCCACACCCCTCTGATGGGAACAGACCTGGTGGAAGAGGGTAGCCCAGGCCAAGCAGGCAGTCCTGCTGTCAGGGCAGCTGCCTCTTAGTAGCGCTGATGTCAGACATGCCCACTGCAGGGGTGAGCACGATTACCTCCGATGCCACCACCTCTGGATCAAACAGTGTGGTATTAGCAGAGGGCAGATGAGCATGTCCTCTCCTCCCATCCCAATCTCCATCTCTTAAGTGGAGATTTCTGTCTTCCAGCTCCACCAATCCATCACATTTTCTTGCTCAGCCAGTACAAGAAGACACATTGTACTTTACATGGCTGGCAGATCACTTAGGGTGATCACACAGGGTCACATCAAATACCTGAAGTCTCAAACAGAGTGCCTACTGCCCAGGGCTGGGCTCTGCAGCCACAAACACTCATGAGTCCCATCTTTTGGCCATAATCAAATCATCTCTTTGATCACCAATTAAAGGGGTGGGCATCCATCACCCTCCACAGGCAGCACGTACTCAGTGCACAGCACACCCACAACAGGAGGTGTGCTGGTGCAATGTGCCAAAGGAGACTGGGTAGGCTGGGGGCTGCAGCACAGTGAGATGGGGCAGGAGGATTTCTGACAGCTGGAATTCCCTGTCCCCAAGCTGACAGAGCAGTGTGGAAATGCCACCCAGCCATGCTCACACTGCTTGCTGGTGAAGTGGAAGAAATTTGCTCCTAATCTAGCCTTTCACTCAGGAAAGGGATTTACACAAAACAGAAGACTTCTCACAGGCCACAATGCAGCACTCCAACAGAATCTCACAGCACAGAACATGACAGTGCGGTGTTATCAAAGCCTCCACTTCAGAAAAACTTGACCTAGAGGCAGAAAGAATATTCAAGGCAGGAAACATTAGCGAGGATGGACAGGGCAAGCCTGACCCATCACCTACAACTTCAGCACTGAAGAGTACAAAGTAGGTAGCTGCTAAGACTGAAGGTATACTAAATGCTGCTGTGTCTAAGCACACCTGCCCCATACCCACACCCAGCACAGACCATGCTGAGGATACCTACTTTTAATTCCCTGCCATCCAAAAAACCCAAGAGAGACAGTACACCCATAAGAACAACGAAACCTGAGTGTGTGGAGCAGGGGCACAACAGTAGCACATTCATGGGCAGCAGCCACATGGCTAAAAACAATTATACCCAGTCACTGTCAGCTGAGCTACCACTGCTCAGAAGACCTCCAGGTTGGCCGTCCGCATCATTTCTCTCAGCCACACCACCCAAAGCCCGGATGTCAGACCATCACCAACTGCCTTCAACCATGAGATCACACCTCTCACCCTTCCCACCTACTCATCTACCAGAAGCAAGAGTAGCAGGTACCTCAGGGCTAGAAAAGGGCTTTAATGGTGCAAGCAAGGAAAGCTGGTTCTGTGTTAGAGCCTGAGCAATTCACTGGGATGGCGAGAGAGGAAACAATCCTTCCATGCATGCCCCCCACCAGCAGCACAGCAGGCAGCGCTCAGCCAAGACTGGCTCACCACAAATGCAGCCACTGCTGCTTGTGCAATAATCCAATTCCCCAAAGTGCCAACACGAACGTATGTACAAAGATGTCAATAAATGCCTAACACAGGGTTTGGGGACCAGGGATAGGAAAGAGAAAAGTGATACTGTGACATTCATTAGACTAACCCAACAAACACTGATTTAATACAATCTTGCACGACCCTCATTAAATGAGCTGATCTGAGTTTTGCAGCATACTTGAAATGAAAAGATATTCAGGAATGTTTTGCTCTGCATATGCATTAAGGCTATTTGGTAAACTTCTTAAATTCAGTATTTAACTTTACCTTTCACACAGATCTGATGATAAAAGTTTCTGGATTCATGTTTGGCTTTTTTTAATGTAATTAGCAATTTTAATTACTCCACGAGCTCAATGTCCAAAACGATACACAGAATACTTAACACACTACAGCACTTAGTTCATAAAGTGCTGAGTATGCAAAAGTCAATAATTAGATAATAAATATTAACACATCATATTGTGGCTATTCCCAATGACAAGGAACTTCTCAGTAGTGACCAAGTTAAAAATTAATATCGATTATTGCACCATGGAGGTTGATAGCTTGTCAGTCACATGTTTAAACAGCTGGCCCTGAGAGATGAGAATTTGCTTTTCTTTGCTGAGTTACAGCTCTAACCTACATAGAGACAAAGGTAGTATTCAAATCTTGAATAAAACAGCAACTTAAACCGTGCTTCTTTTGCTGTTTATTGTTACTCTGTGGCACACAGATAAAAACCAAGTTGTAGCCACATAAATTTCACCTGTCCAAGTCTGCAAACTGCGAGGCAACACCGTAGCAGTGACACGCCTCTCCTTCCTTTTCCACATTTGCTTTCTCTCTTCTTGATCAGAAGCAGCACCGTGTCCCTGCGCAGGATAAACCTGTCTCCCAACGTGGCAGACCAAGAGCCACCTTTCAACACCACTGTGAACACCATCAGCGAGCTGGGGCTGTGTTCTGCAGGAGCCACTCCGTGACAGCCGTGGTGGAACACCGCAAACAGGCCAAGCTTCACCATCACTGCCACTGCCACAGGCGGTTCCCATGCAAGAAAATAAAGAGGGACAAATCTCCCAAAGATTCTGGTTCACAGCACTCAGCATTTTAAGAAGGAAAGAGATGCAAAACATTCTACCTTAAAACAAAAAAACCAAACCAACCCAACCCCACACAACATCAAACCTGAACATTCTGCTATAATGCAGAACCGAGCCTTGGGTTTTGCTGAAACACAGCCTCCTTGTGCTTCACCACCTATCGTTTAACACTACGTAAACCAGGTCACCAACCACGCAGACAGGGTGTCCTTGGGCAACATCAGCAAATGAACTGCTACCATCTGAAATATCACCACCAGGATGACCTCAAGTGCTAAATGAAGCTCTTGCAAGTGATCAAGCGTGTGTGCTTCTGAAAACTACCGTCTACTTTGATAAGAAAGTGGAATAAAATATCTATATAGAAAGATGATGGGCACACCCTCCCCAAATTCACTGCAAATCATGTAGAAAGAAAAGCATTTCTCTTCTGCTGATGCATTACACAAAACACATTAGCAGAAGCGCAGCTCCTGCACTGATGATCCAAGAAGGGCAGCACTTGCAGGTTTATTACACAAAAGACACAGACAGTACTTCCAACATGAAGTTTACCTATAAAGCTATACACAAGGCACTTGGATCACTTAGATCACTGGCACCTGTTTAAGCAAAACTCCTGAATTACACTCTCGAACATTCTTTTCGATCAATCGAGTAGCATTCTCGTTTGCTTCAAGTCAGAACTGTGGTAATTTTCTGTCTCCAAAGCCAATTAAGCTGCTGCACTAGAGAGCCAAGAAAACACAGGAAAATTACTAGAAGGTCCTGCATGAGTGGATTCAGCAGCAAACCTATTTAACAAGGCTGCAATTCCTTCATACACCGTCTTAATCTCACAACAATCGAAACTCGAAGCAGAGAAGACAGGAAGGCAGCCCCAGGGGAAGGAGTTCCTCTGCGTTTATCTCAAATCCAAGCATCCATCAGCCGAACACCTAATGAAGTCGTCAGTCCCCAGAGCCCTCCCCACTGTGACTCTAACCTAGCCAAAACTAGAAAATAGGTTTCTGGAGTTTTGGGCATTCTTTAATCTGGGGAGATGTTTGCCTACTTTATAGGAGTGGAAACTTGGTCAGATTAGCTTTGATAAGAGAACAAAGACCCTGGTTAAGCATAATTCTTTATATCTAGCACTGAATTACTGAGCTTAATAATCACATTAAGATCTCTTAAGCCAGACAAAGAATGAGTAATTCACCTTTCACAAGCAGAGAATTCTTTCAAAGGAGCTTGGTTACAACCAAGCAACATCCTCAAATTGTTAAACTTTTGGCAAGATTAACAGGCTGTGATAACCAATAGCAGTGCTTCGAAAGAGACTTCTCTTTGCAAATTATTTTCTAACTTTTTTTTTTTTTTTTTTTTTTTTTTTAATAGCTATGCAGATGCAAACCAGCAGATCTGGAATTTTAAGTTCTCTGCATACACACACCCCACAGAATGCCATTAAACACCCCCGGGGCAGAAATCAGCTGCAGAATATTGCACACAGGGGACTTGCCTTGTGTCCACTAATCCCCCGAAACACTGCTCTCCACTGATAAACCACCAGCAGCTCCTCTTTGCACAAGATTTCTTTTCAAACTAGATTGAATTGCTATACATCATTACGCACAGCACTAACATACGTTGATCTCTGTAACTATTCCTTCTTTATATCCAGGTTCCAGCTGTTGTCTTTAAAGTTACTCTAAGCAAGTCTTCCAGTGTTAAGGAGCTTTTCATCTCAGGTTATCACGCTCACTGAAGAAGTCACAAGTGTTACTGCTCCAGCAATGGCTCCAAGTTCTCATGCAAAAGCAATTTATCTGAGATATCTATTATCTTTTACAGCCTCTTCTACAGACTGACCAAAAACAGGAAGCCCAGCTCTCGTGTGCATTCCACTGGGATTGTGTAACAGCAATAACAGCCTCGGAGGCTGATTCAATAGCATTTGCTCGGAGCTGTATCAACAGCTCTCCTGAAAAGAAATAAATGAGTTCAAGCGATACCCTGCTTGAAGGTATGGATGCTATTACAGAGCAGACACGAATAGCCTCTCCTAGGGAAGTATAAACTGGAGGTTGATTCCCAGCCACACGTCTCACCGCTATTTCCACTTCGCTAAAAACATGCAACTGGAGAACAGTCATGCCTGCAAAGTTTGTTACCTCTGTCTGCAGCAGGACTTGATGCTATCCATTAGAATACTTACAGCCAGTGCCCCAGCCTTTCCTATGCAAAAGAAAGTCTAAAGCTTCACCTCCTGAAAAATTCCCTGCTCTTCCCCTTCCCTTTGCAGGCGCCCAACAAGAAGCCATTGTTCAGGGGAGCAGGGTGACACTTCCTCTCCCAGTCCAAATTAGAGATGTATAAAAATAAACCCACATAGCTGTCCTACTGGTTCATTTTATTTCACCTCGCCTCATTTAGATGATAAGTCGGCTCCAATTTCCTCACTTTTTCTGCTTTTGGTAACACTATCCTGCACAAAAGATAAAAGCTATATAAAAACCGAACCCCCCTTTCGGGCTCTGTTTCTACCACCTCGTACAAAGCCTGAAATTTTGCAGCAGTCGGGGCTTTCGCTGCGCGCCTCTCCCCATCCCAGCGGCGAAGCTCACGGCACGGCCGCACCGAACGCCCTAACAGCGGCCAGGGGGCAGCGCGTGGCCAGCGCCGGGCCCGCTCCGGCTCAGCCCGGGGTGAAGTTTCCCCGGGGAATGAAGCAGACAAGCGCCTTTTCATCGCCGCGAGGAGGCTGGAAGGGGCGGCCGCGGCGCGCCCAGCGGACACGTACTCCGCGTCCTGCCGGGCACCGACGAGCGCTGGGCTCCGCGCCCGCCCCGGCTCCGCGCAGAACTCCGCGCCCCTTCCTCTACCCCGCGCCCGTCTCGCCACCCCACCGTCCCGGGACGCCTCCGGAGAGGCGACGCGGGGACACGCCTGGCCGTGAGCGGAGCCGGGCGGCAGCGAGGTCTGGGCCGGGCCGGGCCCCGCTGGGGCAGGTCGGCGCTTCCCCTCCTCGCCCCCGCCGGGATGCTCCGCCCGGGCCGGCGCACCTCTGGGCGACGGGGCGAGCGCCGGCAACTTTGCCCAAGTTGGAGCCGTGCTGAAAGAGTTCCCTGGAGCACTCACCGCCTGCGCGTCGCGCCGAACCGTCCTGCCGTGCCTAGCGCTGCCGCTGCCCCAGCCCCGCTGCCCGCGCTGGCGCGCCTCAGCCCCGCCGCCCCGGCCGGATTGGGCCGCTCCGCCTGCATATCGCGGCGGTGCGGCGCGGCGATTAGGCGGGCGCGGAGTCACTCAGGGCGGGGAGGAGCCTAGCCAGGGGCGCGCGTCCAGTAGCTGGACTGATTTGCCTTGCCCTCCCCTGCCTGCATCCCTCGTGTCCTGCACGTATCCCACCTCCCGCCCTGCTGCATCCCACCTCCCGCCCTGCTGCATCCCACCTCCCGTGCATGCATTCCTCCTGTCCTGCGAGCATCCCTCATTCTTCCCCTCTATGCAACTCTCCTCCAAGCAGGAACCCCTTCTTCTCTGCAAGCTTCCCTGCCTCATCCTGTGCTCGCATCTCCCCTCCCGTGTGAGTCTGCATCCTTCCTCCCATGCACGAGCAGCTCTGGCTCCCTCAGACCTGCCACGCAGACAGAGGCGCTCTGCGCTCCCCTTGCAATATCCCCTTGTCTCCCCAGTAGCAACCCCACTGGGTGGTGCTGAGGATGCCCAGGGGAAGCTGGTGCTGGTGGACACACCAGGCAAGGAGGTCCCCGCACGGAGAACCCAGGGGCTGGTCCAGAGCCTGGCTCCCACAAGGAAGGAGCAGGTGGGGTGAAGGGCCTGGGCCCTGGCACCCTGTGCTCTGTGCCCCTGGACAGGAAGCACTGGCACAGCCTTTCCCCGCTTGGTCTCTGGCTGCCCGGTTTGGGATGCATGGCCTCATAACTGTCCTAATTTCTACAGTTTCCACACAGACATCACTCCAATAGTTGCTAGAAGGGCTCAGAAAACCAAGGGCCTTAGGGACCCTTTGGCGTAGAAGTGGTGAACAGAATTTAATTCAAAAGAGGCCTTGAACAGAGAAAAGCAAAAACCAGCCGCGCGAAGAACAGGAGCCGGAGGGCGGAGGTGCACTGCGAAGCTGGGCAGAAAAGAGGGAAGCTGTTTCACCAGGACCAGGAGAAATCGTGAGTTCAGGGATTAATTAATATAATATTAAGAGAAAAGCAAATACGTATTCAGGCACACAAGAACCTTTTCAGGTCAGAAAGATGAGCCATTCCTGTGCCTGGAGGTGAGAACAGCACGAAGCAATAAATTCAGACATAAAACAAGAACAGTAATACAAGGTGCTAGATCTTGTATCAAGTCACAGTGAATGTCCCATTTTTTTGGTGTTTAACTATTTTCCAACACTGTCAGAAAAATTATGCTTGCAGAAAGGCAACACCTACCTAATAAACTATTAACAGATAAGGTGCACACCAATATTACATCATTCTTTCTCTTCCCTTTAAAAAATAATTAAATGTAGGATATATTTAACTAGAACTGCCCAGTGAAATCCATTGTAATGAGCATTTATTTCTCTCGTAACATGTTGCCAATGTTACAGGTGCACATTTCTGGATCTGAATGGCATAGTCAGTCTTTGTATGAATTATTTACAGGAAGACTGTCAGTCCGGTCATTACAGGATAAAGCAAAACACATTTCATTGTCAAAACAGTCAGAAAAAAATAATATTGCAGTTAATTTTCCAAAGCTACAAAATGACAGGTCTCACAGAGTGGTCCCACACGATGGAAGTGATGCAGTTCACAGCGGGAGTTTTCTCATCGCATTAGCAGGACCAGCTTCCTGAGAGGAATTATATGCTCTTCCCTTTGTCCTTTTATTCTGTTTTATATAGTTGGTTTTCTCACTGGGTGTTAGAAACTCTTACATATTCATCAGTTTATTAGACTAGCTGTCGGGAGATAGGAGTAGTGATTTTATACTGACTTAAAAGATTAGTTCGATCCCACACACTGTGGTGGTAGTCCTGTGTTCAGATTAGTCCAGCGCTTCACATTGCATTACAAACACAACAGAATTGTGAATATTTCTGATTCTGGTTGCAAATTTTAGCAAAAAAACATGCTTTAGACTATTTTTTTGACAGATTTTGCTAGCATGCCAACGTAAAAGAGCTAGAGACATTAAATCATCTCTGTAGATCTTGACTATTCAGAAAATGCAGATGACATGTTTCTGTGCCCTGCTTTTGTCCAAACCAGTAGTACTAAACAGTCAACTCTTTGTTCTCCAAATGAGGGAGCAAAGTATTAAACATACTGAACATTTACCAGTTGTCTCTTTATTAGGATTTCCCCATGTTTTCATGCACAAAGTTAAGCTATAGTAGACAAAGCCATTAATTCAGCTACAACCACCACTTAGTACCCTGATATAGTCATCAAGCTCAGTTTAAGATTTTTATTGTGTACTCAATGTAATTACTATATTCTGAGTGAGATGTCAAAATGTGGCCATTCATTGACACAGAACTAGCACATGCCTTCTTTGCAAAAACACCCAACTGCACATTCTCCAGTGATTATTTGTGGTTAAAAACACTCATTAACACAGATATTAGTTTCCCTTTCTCAAGAAAAATAAACACAAGGCTCAGCAACTACTGCTTTGTGAAACAGTGAACAAACTTTTTCAAGAGCCCCTGACAGCATGCGGTTGGACGCTGATTTCACTGCATCCACAGGTGATGTAGGTGCGGGAGGAAAGGTGAAATTTTGGCAAAGGTCACAGGGGAAAAATAGTCCCCTAATGAACGGTCCCAAGGAGATTTTAAAGAGATACTGAAGCGCAGGATGGATATGGGATATCAGTGTTGGCCAATGTCTGAAATTATGTTTAGGACATTTTTAAAGCACTTTCAAAAAGATTTCTCTTTAGAAAACAACGAAGAACACTGTTTACACAGAGGGACTTTCCACATAATGGCATGCATGGACTGAGAGATTAAGGCCAGTCAGGGAACAGGTATTTCCTACCTGACTTACGACATGAGTAGTTTTATTTAATATGACTTTTAAATAAAGTTGTAATTAAATATTTTTTTAGAAAATATGCACTTACAAGATACTGACTTCATAAACTGCTAGAACACAAGAACTTAGGAGGAAGGAAATAGGCCATATGTTTTGAAGATGAGTTCAAATGGTGCTTCAAAATTCTCTTCTTCAGCAGAGTATAGTGAATTTAACAGGTGTCAGAAAATGCCCTGGCTATAGACCCACAATGGATGGACTGTCTGCTGGATTTTTGTATTGAACATTTTTACCTGTAAGGATATGAATTTCTTTAAATGCAGTTTATTATAATAATCACCACCAGACAGATGAAGGGCTGACCCTGCCTCCAGAACGACTTTGCTACTGACTCCAGTGGAAGCTGGACCAGCCCTTAGCGGACTTTGCACTGCCAGATAAATGTTAGTGTGAGTCTGTGCCTACAGAAGTAAAATGAACTTTAATTACGTCTGTTTAAATGTAAGCTTCTTATCTGGCATCTTAGTGATACATCTTCTGTACTGCTTTTCCATTGTATAAAAGTTACATCTTTGCCCTTGGTGGGGTTATGGAATAATATGTGGTTTTAACATGTAATTATGGTCACTCACCTGGGAGAGTGTCATTACTGAGGCAATGCTCGGATGAAATAAAGTTGGAGAGGGACTATAAGGATAAATAATGCTTGTCTTCTCAGTGGTAAATCTAACTGATTTCTGATTGAGAGCTCCTGCCAACATCACTAACAAGAAAAAAGCCCATTGTCCGTTAAAGAGGAGGCAGTGCCTTCTGGAAAGGGTGTGCAAGAAACAATATGGTCCCGAGAGATGCTGTGAACCATCATATGGCGGCACCTTTGCAAGGTAAACCTGATATCCCCTGTATAAGCTAGCTGCTTTAAGATCAGGATCATCACAGACCGTGAGGGGGGGTAATAATCAGAAAGAAGGGGAGGAAGATTAACAGGGTAATTAAAACTTGTGTGTGTGATGCTCGGTATGCCAAAGAGACAGAGAAACTGCAAAACATTCTGGGGAAATGGTAAGCGTACAGGTTCAGAAACGGCCTGTGAAGAAATGGGCTTTAAAAGGAGTTGATGTGAACTTCTTCGGTTAGAATTAGGGCATCAATTCTCAACTAGACTTTTGTTTTCTGCAAATACCCACACTAACAGAATCTAAGAACCAGGATATTAATGTAAAAATCACTTGTCATCAATCAAGGAGAACAACAGAGTGGCACTATGAACGGATTAATATGCTGGAACTATTTTTTTTTCCATTGCAAGAAAGCAGATGGAAATCTGCGCAATATTTTGAACTAGAGCAAACTGAATTTACCTCCTGCTAGAAACATTTACTCAAATAATTCTGGGTACTTCTTTACTTAAAAACAACTTTTGGGAAATAAATATCAGTACGTTTATCCAGCAATGTTGGCCCATGCAGGGAACCCGTATTCAAAGTCTGAAGAAGTCTGTGAGATTCTTCACATGAATGTAGATTACCTCCCAGTTATCAGCCTGCCAGGCTGTAGGCAAGCTGCCTGCCAGCTGCCTTCCCTCTCACTGTCCTGACTGCCAGATAATAGATGACCTCGTGGGACTCTGGTCTGTGTTGTGAAACCACCAGTGCCTCCTGTTTATTCTGCTCTAAGGCAAGCTCGTGCTTTGGTGAAGGGTTTCATGCTGCCTCTTTTCTGCAGTACAGGTTTTATTTGTTTATCATTGTGCTCTTTCCTGTCAAGGGGTTTTTCAGTGATTGCCTGTGCAGCATAAGCAGAACTCTGCACTTTCAACCCAGCAGTGGCAAGTCAGAGTTATTCACTTTAGGTTTTTGTGAAGCATGCAGGAGGGTGGGTGACTTGAGACTTCATACCAACAGGGTGAACTTCTTTCCTTCATCATTGTGGACCAAGAAAAAAAAGAGCAGCACAGCAATGAGAAGGTGTTTTTGCCTCTTCTCTTTACATAATTTATCAACCCATCAAGACTACACTCCCAAAAGCTACTGAATCCACACTGCCTTTCTCCTAGCTAAGGTACAAACAACCGTCTCCATATAAAATGTTTCCAGAGAGCACAAGAGGCGGAAGGTCAGACATAGGTAGCTTTGGGCAGAAGAACCAAGCAGAGTTAGCTGCAAACTGTGGAAAATAAAGTCCCTGCCCATGAAGCTGACAGCCAATCATTTTGGTCATTTATGTAGGTTGACAATTTGGTGTGCAGTAACGTGGTTATTACTGCGGCTTGACGTTCTTCGTGCAGCTTCTTATTATTGGCGATCCACTCAAAGCTGGACAATGTCACCCTGGAATGAGTTTTTAGGGAAGGTTTGAAGGGGGAAAAGCCTGGTGGTTTGGCAAGCTAGGACCGGGTTGATATTTCATGCAGTTGGTTTTGCAGTAGAACAGGACCGGAGGCAGGAAACAAAAAAGCTGCAGACACAGGCAATTCTGCATGGTATAGAGAGCTTGGGATGGGATGAGCTGGAAACGTTCAGGGCCTCCAGGCAAGATTCTTGTCTGCACAGCACTGACCTTCATGACAGTCAGGCTTCCAAGCGACAGCCTTGCTTTCCTCTTCCTCTCTACTCTGCCTTTCTTTGGCTCAACTCAAAATGAGGCTCACAGCGACCGTATGGCAGTGGGGTGCTGTGCTCAATAACTGAGGAAGTATTCTTGCTGCCCAAGGGCACTATTTCTAGTGTTCCTGACATTCCCCCATTTGCTAGTAACTCATTTGGACTTTTTTGACTTTCTATTCCATAATATATTTATGAATATTTTGTTCTCATTTTCTCTGAACTTTTGTCTTGCTTTTCATCTTTTTTTTGCCCCTCTACCTTTTGACTCCTCCTCCATTTTACTCATGCAGGCATAAAATTCCCCCAGCTCCTACAAAATTCAGCCATTCCACAGCCTCCAAACCCCACGGTGAGTGGAAGCAGAGCAGGGCTGTCTACATTCCTGCAAGCCCAAGGCTTGGGAAACAGTGTGGACATATGCCAGTGCTAATAAATCGGGAACTGCTAGTGACTGTTTAAAGCAGGGAAATTGCAGAACAAGATAAGACTCACAGAATTCCTATAAGCTGATTTTGGATAATGATATTTACCAAGGGGAAAAAATAGTTTATCCTTAAATACCTGTCTTTCTATGCAGCCATCTCGTGTTTGCTCAGGCACTACGCTGTGTATAAAAGGCAGCAGGATCATGTGCTGAAGTATATCTGTGACACACGCTCAGCTCTTTTGCACCCTGCCCAGTACAGAACTTGCTTTGCAGTTTTGCAGCCAGGCTGTGATGGGGGTGACTGTTCCTAGCTCTGAGGCCCGGCCACAACATTCCTGCCAAACTAAACACCCCGTGTAGCTCCAGCTGGGCCCAGCATGCACGAAATCCAGTGCAGTGGCTGGGGACAAACTGAGCGGAGCAGTTTCTCTTACAGGTCCAGTAATCACAAGGCTTTATTGCCTCCTCCTGTGTCCTGCACAGAGGAGATCAGGCCAGGTGCCCTGATCTCACAGGCTTGCACTGCAGCAAGGCAGATCAGCAGGTCCAAGGAAGCTGCTTCACCCTCCTGGGCTGAATTGCATCTCTAGGTAGCTGAGTACTGCTGGGGCAGCTGCTGATGCTGCTGCAACAAAACCAGGAGGCTCTGGTGGGTGCCATTGTCCCCAGCACAGGTGTAGTGCTGGCACATCAGCCATCATTTACATATCAGTGCTTTGCATTCCCTAAGCTTTATTGCTATGATCACAGCAGGAAAGAGAGAACTGGCTGAAAATTTATATGTGGGACAGGGCAGAGAGCAGAGGAATTGCTTGCAATGGATGAGAAGAACATGAGGAACTGCAGAGATGGGGCAAACAAAAATCAGTCTAGGGTGGTTCAGGTTCAGGTCATCCTGCTGTGGAGCATGGGACAGACAGACTAACCTCTCCAAGGCCCTTCCAGCCTTATCTTCTGCTATTGCAGTTCCTGTTTGTTGCAGGAAAGCACCTCTTAGTGCCAGTCACAGTGGGATTTCTCGCCCTTCCCATCTGTGCAGGACCCCAAGCAGCACTCAGTGTGCAGGACCCCAAGCAGCACTCATTGTGCAGCTCCAGTGCATGGAGCAGCTGCAGGATGTAGGTATGATGGAGTTAGCTTCATTCCCAGCCCCAGAAGTAGCGCTCAGGTCCATCCACCCTGGCATGGGAGCATGGATTGGTCCTCAAGGTAGCAGTGTGCAGAGTGCTGGATCCAGCTGGCAGCAATGCTTTCTCCTTCCTGACCCCACCACTATATTCCCTGTGCTTAGCTCTTGCTGTTCTAGTTTTTGCTGATCTAGACATGTTAAAATTAATTTTTCTCTTGGTGCCTGACACTAGGCAAGGTTATTAGGGAGCTGGGTTATTGCAGTATGTGACTGTCAGCTGCTGAAATCATTTGCATTGGGCTATGGGTTGGTAACCCACTAAAGACCTTGTTGGAATGATGACTAATGAGCATCAAAACTTCTGCAAGCTTCGTTCTAAAAACAAGAAATATTTTCTTCAAAAAGAACAAGAAAACTGGATTTCTGTGTTGTAAAATAATTGGCCTTCATTTGGCAAGAGCACAGTTCATTTTCCCTCCGGTCTGCATTCTGGAATCATTACCACACTTACCTCCAGTAGTGCAGAGTCTTTTCCACGTGCCTCCTCTTCAGCCAGTAGTCTGTAGCTAATGTTTAATGTTTCCTAGGCAGGAGGAGATGAGGAGAAACCAACAGCTCTACTGCGATGACAAGCACTTTAGAAAACGTAAAACCTTTCTCTAAATACAGTCGCCAGCTCTGAGAGGAAGCCCAGTCCGGCAGACAGTACTTCAACAATGCCTCCAAGGAGTGCGCAGCCTTGGGGCAGTTTGTGCGAGGAGTTCACGAAAAGCTCCCATGTCCCCCCAAAAATACTCTCTGGCTAGAGCAGGATTGTACCTTGTCTTGGCTGAGAACAGAGTTCTCAGCAATGAGGAAGTTGCATAAAGTTAAAAGTTCATTTATATAGGCAATTCTTTATGAATTCATAACAAAACATGTTTTGCATTAATATTTGCTTTCACTGACATTGAAGAGCATTAGTGCCAATTAAGATGGGTGAGCAGAAACCTTGTCTTCTGCACTGATGTAACTTCCATCACAGCAACTTCTAACTGGACACTGTCCTCGCATTTCACATTCCATCTTGACAACAGTCTGCAGGTTTTGACCAACATGCTCTATAAAAAAAGTCACTTACTGGAAAAGGACAGTAAACAGCTCATAAAAAGTGTTTCTCAGCATCAGCCCCAGAAAGGAATTCCTCCTAGAAGCCCATCTCACTCTTTTTGTTAGAGCTGATAGGGACGTGCAGGATGGAGGGTATTCATAGCTGCAACGTGGCTTAAAAACAGAAGAAAATAATATTCTTGTGGGGAGAAAATGGTTCTCTAGTGGGCTGGGCACAGGCAGAATTAGAAAACAGGCTGTGTTTTCCTCAAGCAAGGGCACTCCACATCCTCCTGATTCTGCAGCGGGCACTGAAGGTCTTTTAAGGATGGCAGATCATACCAGTGATAGGTCCTCAGCTCCTGCATGCGGAGGATACCTGAGATAACCAGGCTGTAGCCATACTGACCACACTGACCGCTTCTGTGTCCCTGCCCAAGCAGCCCCTCCAAGGGAAGAGCCCAGAGCTGCATTTCTTTAGAGGTCCAGATTTTTTGACAAGGAGTATATGGTCTAAGACATTTCCAAGGGTCACACTTGCAGGAGAGGTGGCTGTGTGCTCACCAGTGTGCAGCCCAGCTGCCTGCCTCCAGGCACCGGAGCTGTCTTGAGCAGGTGGTGGCTGTGGTTACAGCTCTCACAACTTCAGCACCTCCTGTGCTCCAGATGGAGACAAAACACAGTGTTAAAAGCTACCAGCACCAAATGCCCCAGATGGAGTAAGAAACTCCTCTGAAGGACAGAGTAACACATATCTGGCCTACAGAGATCTCATCTCATGTTTAAACGTGGCAGTGTGAAGCGTTTTGATCTCTTCCTACACTTTTTGTTGCTGTTTTAGCATTATCCGTCTCACTTTTCATATTTTTGGTGTTCCTATCAAGACCAATTTCAACTGGTGTGAAAGCCATGGAAAAAAGACACTACTTCTAGAAGTAGGGCAAGCCTTAGGTTTGATTTTGCCCCTGATACTTTTACAATTGACTTAGTTTTGTCTTCACACATGCATCTCATAAGACATTTGAGAATGAAGCACTGCCAAAGGCATTAACACATAAAAACATTTTTCAGCCGGTAAATATCCCCTCCTGATCTGTCAAAAGAGGCTTTTCCAGTCATTATATGCTTGTGGTCCATCAAATTGGCACTGGAAGTAGATCTGAGGTAGCTTTCTCTGTCACACAGCTGCTAAGTAGCTAATACTTGCTTTATCTTTTGAAACGCACTTTCTGCAGTGGTGATGACTACAACATGGACTGATGGACTGTCAGGCCAGCTAGCCATGAAGGCAGCTTGGAAATCCTGGCCTTGTTTACAGATGCTTTTAAAGGCCTGTGTTCACTGCAGGTCTCATTTCTTTATTAATGCAATTATTTAAAGAATATATTGAATGAACTGTTTTACAAAGAGTTGGAAATCACACAATGTGAAAGGTTTTGATGAGCTCCCTGGTGAGGTTGGCTCCCCACCGTCCCACTGATCTGGACATGCTCTGCCAATGGGAAAGTGATACCCAACGCCAGCATACATATCCCCGCTCCCTTTCCCTGGGCTCACAGCTATTCATTCCTGATTTCTTTTTTCACCACTGAGGCCCCACACTGAGTGTGGCTGCTATCAGCCCAGAGGTCCTGCTCATACTTACTGACTTGCTGCTAAAAGGAATGCTGAGTATTCTGAGCTGAGGTGCTGTGGTGGATTGGCCCTGGCTGGATGCCAGGTGCCCACCAAAGCTGCTTTATCACTCCCCTCCTCAGCTGGATAGGGTAGAGAAAATATAATGAAAGACTCATGAGTTGAGATAAAGGCAGGGAGAGATCGTTCACCAATTACTGTCACAGGCAAAACAGACTCAACTTGAGGAAATCAGTTTAATTTATTACTAATCAAAATCGTATCAACAGGGTGAACTTCCCTCCTTCATAATTTTCCCATTCTGTAACTGGGAAAAAGAATTTAACTTCCCCGCTGGGGACCAGCCTTACAGACCTGGGAGCTGGATGATGTGTTGTGTGTAACACATACCCAATGAACCCTTTGCCCTGCAATGCAAATAAGCCTGTAATGGTTTTACATCCCCAGCTGGGAGGAAAGTTTTTCCGCATACATCCATCTTTCTGGTGAATGCACAGCTCCTCGGGTTTAAATCTCAGCTTGAGAGACTGGCATCGTCTTCTTATTGTGTTGATAATCTCTGAGGGAGCAAAACAGGATTCTTAGAGCTTCCCCTATCAAGTCCCACCCTAGCTAATGCCACCTACCTGCTGAATCCTTCAGGCCTGTGAGTTGGAGAGTCCCCTTGGCAGAACCCAATTTTTTTTGTTAAGGCTTGCAATATTTCGCACAATTTTTAAAGTTTTTAACTCTCCACCACAGTGCCACCTCCTTGGATACTCTGCTTTGCCTCCTTTCACTCTTTATTCAGAGTATTTAGAGGCTTTGGGGTAAAGATGACCATGCCCAGTGCCCATGTGCCACCTAGCACAGTGGGGTACTGGTCCACACATGGGATTTCTCAGAGCCATGATTATGGAGGCAGTAGTGATATCACCAAGGGATACAGGAGGGTGTTGGGCTGGGAAAGACCATGGCAATGCAAATCCGTGTTTTCTACAGACAAGCCTTTGGGTGGCATATATGCTGTGATTCAAATCACCTCTACTGACAGCTTTACCTTCTGGACACAGATTTGCTGGGGGCTAACAGTCCCTCTGTTCTGCACTGCCCTTTGCGGTTTGCCCTTGGTGTCGCATGCAGCCCTGCCTTATTGATGTGGCAGCTGCCTTCACCCCAGGACAGACCACTCGGTTTCTAAGTGAGCCCTCCTCCCCAGCCAGGAACATCTGTGAGACCTGGGAGAGAAAAACTTCTATTTTTATCAGCATGAAAATAAAGACTTCTTGGAGACCACCCTTCCCCACACTTCCAGCTGCTCCAGCCAAGCGGAGCTGCAGCCATCGCTGGTAGGGCTGAACATGCCAAGGGAGCACTAACACGTGGCGGGGGGATTAGGAAGACACAGCTGCTGAAACAACAGCCTGGGCAGGTCAAGACCTGGGTGCAGGCAGCTGCCTGTGGTGTGGGCAGCCAGGGTGGCTTATGGAATCACCTGTTGCATGGGAGGCAGCTCCTGTTGGCACTCTTGCACACCCAAGTATGTGCAAAACTGATTTTCAACTGCATTACTATTATTAAAAGCATAATTTATTCAGTGGCACACATGCAAGACAGTAGTATTTCCTCACTTGCCGTATGAACAGCATGATTCGGCTAAGGACAGATCTGCTTGCTTCTGCATCTGCTTTCTCTTCCCTTTTCCTTGTAAAATGCTCACGGTGGAAGAAAACAGGTGGGGAAGAAGTCACATATGGTCAGTCCATAGCCTGTTTTATCAGGATGGTGGGGACCAGAGGGCTGCAGCTGTCTCCAAGGCACCACAGATCAGCCCAATGGGATCCCGACTGCCAGAGGGTCATCCCCAAGTTCTCTTTTACTGCTTCTCTGGCCTCCACTGCAAAGTAGTTGATAAGTGCCTCTCCCTGCTTCCTCTGCAGCCTGCTGCAAGTCCACAAGCTGCTGGGCAAACACTCATTGTTTGCATTTTATTGTCTGTACTATCTCTCTCCTAGCAGTGCAGTTATCTGCAGCACGTATAATATACCAGCTTTCCCATAAAGCTGCCCACGTGTATGGGTTTGTCAATGAGGACTCTCTCCTGTGACATTTCTGTACCGTAAGCAGGCATTGGCAGGAGGATCAGGGATGGCAATACTCCACGCGGGGGGATCAGGAAGGAAAATTAGTCAAGCCACCAGTGCAGACGTTGAACCTTCCACACATCAAACTGCTGGTCTGGATAAAGTGGCTGTCCCTGATGAGTTGGAGGCAGGCATTAAGTGTGTGATAAATACCCATCCTAAAGTGAGCCTTCTTGGGAATCCATGTGAAATGAAGTGCAGAAAGCGAAGGAGCCACAAATCAAGGAATCTTACTGTGCCATAATGTGTCTCCAAAATGCTTGGCCAAGCTCAAAATCCTCTGAACCCTCATGTTTTGCAAAGTGAGGATGCTTTCAGCAGTGACTGTTGACATGCAACGTGGCAAGGGATGCCCACTCATGCAGTAGGGCACTGTTGGAGTGGCAAGGCAGCCACCGGCTCAGCTGGGGGTGAGAGCTGGAGCTGCTCCCATGTTGCCCCTCCATATGGGATGATGGGAATGGGGCCACTTCCTCTGCTGCCCACTCAGTCAAGCTGACAGCAGGAGTTGCTCTGACAGGCCAGAAGAATAGATGACATAAGACTCACAATAAAAGGGAACTATGTCCCTGCCTGCCACTGGAGTACTCCCAAGAAAGGTATGAGGGGTAATGCAGGTCTATGGCCTTGGCTCTGCCCAAAGCGAGATGTGCAAGAGGGCTATTGAGGTCAGGTTGGCTCTTTCACAAATTAAAAAATCCACCAAAGGAAAGTGTAAACATCTTTCCTTTCTCGTAAGAGAAACATTGATGGTGGCACTCAGAGGCACAGCAGGGTTTTGCAGCTCCGTGAGCCTGCTCTGCCTCGGTCCTTGCCCGCAGGGCTCAGCATGGCTGCCTTTGCCATCACAGTGCTGAACAAGCCTTTCCTCAGCTGGCAGAGGAGAAAATGTGCTTGGAAGCAGAAGGCTTCAAATTCAAAGAACTTAAGGCAAATGAGAACGCCACAGGGGGAAACATGAAACGTGCTACAAGGTGCACATACTGTGCTGGTGTTACAGCTGCCCTTGAGCAGGCACAGGAGTGGGAGCGTTTATCAGCTCAGGAGTCAAAACAAGCCAAAAGGAGAACAGGTCTGGGATAGCTAGACAGCCAGGAGAAAAATATTTAATCTTGAGCAATCAAAAGCACTTAGTTCAACCTGAACATTGCTGTGTTTCCTAACCTATATTTAATTCCCCATATACTTAAGGTCCCTTGTAACGGAAAAAATGCATTTTAAAACTTCCATTGGAAATACAAATAGTTACAGAGGTCCTAAGGTGAAAGAAAGGGGAAAATAGAAGATGCTGAAACAAACACGTTTTTCAGCTGCATCTATTATCCAAATGATGAGTAATTTCAGTTCTCCCCAAATGCCTTTATGCATTCATTTTGTGAAGCAGAGATGTGTGAACTATTCATGGGCAGCAGCTCAGGGGCTATCGAGCAGAAGAGAAAATCATTAAAGAGTTTAAGAAGAAGGAGGCAGCTCAAACCTGTACCTGTGCCTGCTGTGCACATGATGAAACAGGTTCCTGACTGCACTGAACTGATTGCATATTTGTTATGGACATATAATCACCCAGCTGCAAATAGCAGTGGGTGCCGTAGTTCATCAGCCCTTGAGCCTGGCATCTGGCTCATACCTGCTAAGGCCCCTCTGGCTTAGTTTTGGGAGTGTCCAGCACAGTGATGTGAAAATGGAGCCTCCCTGCCATGGAGTGGGACGAGCTCAGCAGCTCAGAGGCTGCTGGTAGCAGGGGGAGCCAAGGTTGCTGCCAAGCAGGAGAGCCTGGAGTTTTTGGCTTCTATGTTTTTTAGGGCAGGACGGTGCCAGACATACCTTTTGTGGCCAAATCTCCTTCTGCATGTTTATGTAGCACTTGTCCCTCAGCACTGGCAAAGTCAAGGGTGGCTCAGCTCAAGGGTGGCAGTGCGGGCAGCAGGGGGCAAAGGTTGTGATGTACAGCACCTTCTCTTCCCATCTCCCTGCCAGGACTCCTCCCAGCCTGTGGACTTTGTAATGGTGTTTTGCATGTTCCCTGTACCGGAGCATTTGGACCTCAGCGTACAGTACTTTGCCCCCTGTTCTGAAATGGGATATAACTTTTCCAGCAGCTAAAGCATGAAACAAATAACTGATTTAAGAGGAAACTTTGGTTATAAAGAATTCTGGAGAGCTGCTTTTTGATTCAAGAGTTGATTATCCAGAGTACAAATGAGAAGAGCAAGCATGGCTATGTAGAGGAGCTATTCTGCTGGGCTCCAGCATGGCAGATCCTGGCACAACATGCTTTTTCTGTTTCTTTTCCCAGAGGCATCACCCCTGCCAGCCACGCATGCCAAGGACCCCAGTGCCCAGTGGGGAGCACTCAGGAAAAAATCCTGTCCCACCCTGTGATGGCAGCAGTGACGGCCGCTCATTTTCTGGAGTTAGCATCTACCCCCAGAGCAAAGCTTCAGATACATTAGAAAAGAGGTGTCAGCAGCAGCAAAAAGAGTGTCCTTCAGCTACTGTGACAGTATCAAGTTTGGACTTTATCTTGGACTGTATCCACTGCAGAGCAAAGGAAGTCAAGCCCTTAAAAAACCTTTGTAATGGCTTTTTATATCAGAGGCATTTTATCTTGATAAGATTCTAAATTATCATATGCTAAATGCCAGAATATATTTGAAACATTATCTTTCAGTTTCAGTAACACCATTCAGTAGGAGGACAAACTCCTACCCATGGTTCTGAGGTGGGAGAGAGAAATCACCCATAGCAGTGCCCGTCTCTTCCCCTTGCCTGACACAATGATCCTGGGAGCACACCCCATGGGCTGGCTCCCACGCCATGGGGAGCTCCCACACTCCCATACTGCTTCTGGAGAACTGGCCTCCAAAACCCATCGCATGCCCAAACCTGGGACACAACTGGAGGACCGCCACCCAGTTTCCCTCTGCGCAGTCTGAGAAGCTTTTCCTGCCGTGTCCCCTCCTTAGCGCTGCAGAAGGCACTATGCAGTGACAATGGCTCCTGTCAAAGAAGGTGTCTGATCCCCAGAATAATATGCGTTGATCAGCTAAATTAGGATATGTTGTTTAAGGTGGATCTTCCTGGTATTGTAGGTTAGCTTTTAGGCCAGAACTAAGGTGAGCAATGCCCTGCCTAGCACCCAGCACCAAAGCAGATGAGCTTCTTGCCATCTTTACAGTGTTACACTTCTGATGCTGACAGAAGTTAGGTGAAGATGCCGTGTTCAAGGAGGTTGTGGGCTGACTCTGTGATGCTGTTTGGACATGGGTCACACTCCAAGAAGCTGCACAATCTCTACTCAGAGTATTGCCAGCAGCCAGCATCTTCCCTGCAGCACAGCAGAGGCTACCCTGGGCTGGAGGATGAGAGCCAGTGACTGGTGCCTTCTCTTTAACCCTTCAAAGGTCTCCCACAGCACTACAGAGGAAGCTGATGGTCAAGCAGCACTGCTTGGCCTGATGTTCTGCAGAAATGCCACACGACTTCCTGACTGCTGAGGCTGAAGGTATCACATCAATCATGATGCTCTCTCCCTTTTTCTTTCTTTTGTTTATACTCTATTTAATGTTTCCATTTAAATAATAACCCCCTCCCCCCCGTTACCCAGCATAGACAGAAAAATCAAACACGTCTGAGAAGGTAGGGCCTGATTTCTCCATAGGATTTTGGATGTCAATGGCCATGAATCAGCGGCATTTTCCTAAAATGAGCTGCCAGAATGAGGATCGGGCAGCAGCCTGTTTCAGCTGCATCTGTGATTCCTTTGTTATGATTCACCTTCCACAAATATCCAAATAAACAAGTTTGCTGGCAGGAATATTCTAGTAAGAGGCAAAAAACTGAAAAAAAAAAAAAAAGTCACTGAACTCTCACTTTGAATGGAGAAATGTTCTCCTGACAATCTGATCATTGAAGATGCCCTGGTTCATGCCCCACGAGTCCCTGTGCCAGAGGCAGGTACCCACACCACGTGCTTGGCTCAGTACACAGTCACACCCGGAATATTCACAGCACTCTTTTGGCACATCTCAAGGAAATGCATATTTTTCCACTGCACTGTCTTTGAATCCTCACATAGAAAACTCTCATTAAATGCTATTCCAATATCCTCCTTGGTTCTGTTGATCCCAGTATTTGGAAGTAGATGATGTTACTGGGACTTCAGCACTGCAACAGGCATTTCTTCCTTAGCACAGAATTCCACAGCCTCTGTTATTTCTTCATCGATTCTATGTTCCTCAAAAAGATAGCTAACTTCCCAACTAAAGTGTGCAATTTATCAGTAGATCTAGTGATTTCAGCAGATCAATGGCTATCTAATACTGCTTTGACCTATGTGGACAAAATCCTTAGAATTTTTGTGCATGTTATAGAAATAAATATTATTAATTTTTATGCATATTGAACATGTCTCTGCCTGCTGACATGTTTTTAAGACTCAAATAATGATTGTTTGAACTGACAAAGAAGCACTTTTGGAGGAGAGAGAAGTAAATAATGAAAAATGTTCACTAATATGTACGATTATAATATATATACATGTTTTCTCCTCTGATTCAAGAAAAAAAGAAATGAACTAAACCCTTCACTTAGCTCATCACTATAACTGGTCACATACAGTTTTTGGCTTTGGTGTCAACAGTATCATCAAGACAAGGTGGAGAGCCCCTCCCCAGGATTTCAGCACGTGCAGCAGTGCCGTGCTTACATTGTGACAGTAATGAAGGGTAATGTGGCCTCTTTACCCAGACTGAAGCCACCACAGTGGTGTCTGCAAAAATTTAGTGCAGTTGCATGAGATAACAGCTTGCAAAATATTTGAGATACTGAAATATATCCAGAAGACAGCTGCATTGGACAGGCTGACAAACGAGCCTGTTATCCTCTGTCCTTCAGCAGACCTCGTGCCATATATTAACTCCTGTCAGAAACGGCTCAGGGCTGATCCGCTGGGTGCAGTGCTCTAATTTTTGGGGTTATGCCCACGAGTCATGCAGAAGTGTAAGGCCTGGAGCACACACAGCCTGAGGCACGCAGCTTGCCATACTACAGTCGTCTGCCAGCTCTGCAGCCATCTGCAACCATTGCACAGGAAAGTGGGTCTGTGAAGGCGTGAAAAGACAGTAGAGACATAACCCTCTTCCAAATTCAGAGCTATAGATTCTCTCCTTTTCTCCCTTTTAAGAAAGAATCCACTGAACATTTCTGAGATTGGGCTATTTGTTTGCATTAATACATGGTTAAGTTGCTACTTAATGGATATTTCAGAAAAAGAAAAGAAACTACAGGTTAGGTGTTTTAAATATACTTAGATGTCTAAAACCTTTCACTAAAGCTAAGCACAAAACCATAACTATTCCTTCCCATTTTCTCCAGACAGGGCACACTTTCAGGATACAGAAATAGCTCAGCAACCCTTTTCAATAGTTTATGAGTTGTCAATTGATGCTCACTGTGTTCTGTGTTTTAAAATCATCCAGAGCAGTAGGATGCATGTGCCAGGCCCAAGAAGTCTGTTTATATTTCATACACATAGTTATTTAGACCAGCTGTGCTGGTGAGATTTCTTTGTATTACTGCTATTGTGCAAAGGGCTAAAGACACTGAAATACTCTGTTTCAGAAGGCTGCTAAATGGCTATATTTGAAGTCTTGACTGCAGAGCAAAGCCTCTCTAATTTGGATTTCTGGAGCTTTTCCTGGAGCCGTGTGGATATTTTGGGAAGTCATTCATAGGAGCAGTTTTTGGGAAGGGAGGTGGTTCACAGGAGAATCTTTTCCTCCCAAACCAGTCCAGGTCTTGCGTGCTTCTGAAGAAAGAGCAGTGTGTTGTTTGAGTTGTGTGCTGACTATTCTTGTACTATTTCGTAAGATATGTGCCCCCAGGAGTGCAATGAGAAGCCAATGCATTTGGGGAGGGGGTTCACAGGAGCATACACACAAGCCTGGTCCCACCCAGCGGGGAAACCCAGCGGGGTAACCCAGCGGGGTAACCCAGCAGGGAAACCCAGTGTTCTTCCCTGCTGATAAATGGCATGAGGAGATAACAAACAGAAATAACGACCATGAAAGAAGCTGGGGATGGGGCAGGAGCAGATAAACACACAGAGACACTGGACAACACCATCCTCTCTCTAGCAGAAGAGAAGTTTGCATTTTTATGATGCTGGCTTTGCTGCCTGCAAAAGGCAGGAATGTATGATGAAAATATTACAGTAGCCATTATAGACTAATACAGAAATCCTTATTTACTTGTGGATCTGCTGTTGAGGTACGCAGGTCCGTGCAGCCCAGGCTGTGGAGCTCAGCCATGCTGCTGGCTGCTCTGAAAAACAAATCCTGCTCTGGCTGCAGCTCCCTGTTCATGAGCCATGCCTGCTGCTGTGAAGAGCAAAGGAATTTGTCTCTTCCAAAGCTCTTGAAACTAGAAATTCATCTTCCACAGTGATTCAAAATATTCCAGGAAACTTATTTTTTCATACATAATTAGTCTTTGCTTTTTTTTTTTAAAAAATATATTTAAATGGTCAGCATTTTTCAAAAATCAGAAATGTAAATGCAACGGATGCTAAAAATGTCAGTCTATTTTCTCTGAATATTCAGATTTGCTCCAACACGACCATGTTCTTTTGGCCAGACATCGAAAGATTTTGATAAAAATCCAGAATTTCCCTAATCCTGCAATCTAGTGAATATTGTCCATTTAAACAGCAAATAATTCCTTTTTCTTGTTCTTTGCTGGGCAAGTGAGTGATGAGCTGAGAGGTTTACTGTGCCCCTGTATCCTGGCTGCTCCAGGCAGCAAGCTGCAGACGACCTGCTCAAGTGGGAGCAGAGGGATGCAGGCATGTGGGGGAGGGATTCAGAACCGCCCTGTGAATGCTGTCACTATATGAGCTGTTACCTAAGAGTAGTTCTACCTGCTGCATTCCTAAGACATCTAAATAAAGGAGGAATGGGGCATTTCCATGCAGGTATGACCAGGCATCTCCCTAGATTGCTCCCGCGGGATGTAGGAGATGTGGCAATGTCTAGGTGTAGCCTGGTGCAGAAAGCAGCCCTCTGGAGTGGAGGAGAGATGCTCCCCAGGGCATTGCCTTTCACATCCAGCGCTCTGCCACAGCCAGCACTGAAGCAAATAATAACCTCCAGGCAGGCAGGAACTTTCCCAGGAAGGCAGAGTTTGCCTGGAAATGCCCACTGGGTGTGATAGGAAGCACGGGGTGACAGCCCCTGGCCTGCGGCTGCAGGCTCAGGCTCCAGGTCTGGAGCCACGCTTGGCGATGGAGTCATAGCCCTCCTAGGACTTGCTTCTAAAAGCTTTTTAAACTCTAAAAGTAGATAGGATCCTCATTTTCCTGCCGCTGTGAAAGGATGGCAGCAGGTGAGCTCTCCTTCCTTGCCAGATATGTATATCTAGGAGACCAAATGCGGTCCAGTCGGGGCAGCACAAGCCAAGGTGTTCATGAAGTGACGACCTGTGTCATTTGTGACGTCTTATGGTTAGGAGTTACTAAACTAAGCTCAGCTGAGTAACTAAACTAAGCTCGACTGAGCAGGTTCCCCACATGCCTTTCCTTGGCCCGGTCCCTGAACACCTCTTTCCCCTCGGCGCTGGGATCCGCCCTCCGCAGCCCAGAGGCCAGCGAGGTGGGCAACAAGAGACCACCCCTGTCTCTGCGCCCGCCGCCACTGCTGCTCCGCGTGTCCCTTCAGGGCAGATCTGTCGGCAGAAGGGCTGTCTGCGGACCGCGCAGACAGCGCAGACAGCGCAGGCAGAGCAGACAGCGCAGGCAGAGCAGGCAGAGCAGACAGCGCAGGCAGAGCAGGCAGCGCAGGCAGAGCAGGCAGCGCAGGCAGAGCAGACAGCGCAGGCAGAGCAGGCAGCGCAGGCAGAGCAGACAGCGCAGGCAGAGCAGGCAGCGCAGGCAGAGCAGGCAGCGCAGGCAGCGCTGCTCGCAGCTGCCGCGGCCGCGCCGGCGGCACTGCGCTGCTTCTGCTGCTCCTCAGCTGCCTTCGGCGGCTGACCCACCCCGCGCTCTGTGCCACCGCAGGGCTTCGCCTCCCCCTTTTTTTTCTCCTCTTGCACTGCTGTACAGAAAATTCTGCAACTGATGTTCCCCCAGCAGAGCTGTTTTCCTTTCTGAACACTTTTTGGGCAGGAGCAGACGGGGCGCTTGTGAGGAAGAGACAGAGAAACAGGCTGATGCTGTGGAAAGGCAGCGCTGGAAGCCAGGAGGGGCAAAGGAAAACTTCTTTTGTTGCTTTTGGATTAGTTCGCCCAGAGTTTCTCTTTGTTTTTCTGCCAGGGCTGCTCTTAAATATCTGACTATACACTTTTCAGTGGTTATTGAAAGATCATTGCTTCCCACAGCACACATTTTTTCCACCCAGCTCGTAAGCACTCGAAGTGCCATGAAGCTACAACAAACTGTGCTCTGCCTCTGCAGCCGGTGTGCCCAGCCCCTGGGGCGGCTCATGGATGTGGGGAGGGGGCCAGCGAGAAGGCGAGCATCTCTGTGAAAAGCATCCTTTTCAAATGCTGGGAAAAGTTCAGAGGAAAAATCCGGAACAGCATTAGGTTCTACCAGTCCTGAACAGAGCAGGGCTGGGTGTGAGGGAGCTGCTTTCAGCTGGGAAATTGCTGTGCGATTAATTGAAGGAAATAGCAGAGCAGAGGTGGTGTCGGGAGCAGAACACCATGTACTTGTCCTGCAGGCAGTCAAGGAACGTGGCTGTGATGGGCTTACCCTTCGGACATCAGCCACTGCAGTGAGCGGTGCCATCCTGCTCTCCCCGTGGACATGCGGCTTGGGGGAAGCACTGGGTGTTGGGGTGCTGTGCTGTCCCTGCCAATTCCTAGTGCAAATCAGCCTCTTCGTGACAGCTTTGTCCTCAGGCTTAGATTAGGCAAGTGGCTCAGAACAGCAGCTTCTCCTGAATTGCAAGTTTGGGGCAGTAAGTTTAGATGCTCTGAGAAGAGTCTGCCTTGCTGGGCTGTCTCAAAGGCAAATAGGGACACAATATTTTGCAGGCCTGGAAGGAATATACTGTCTTGCCATAGCTTTCTTCCTCAGCCAGTATAATAGATGCTGAATGCTCTCTTCTTTGCTCACAGGTTCCTTAATTTTAATGGTGACAGAGAAAGCAGAGGCCAAGCAATGAGCATGCTGGGTACATAAATCCTGACTGAGAACAAGTGCAATTTAACAAGGTTTGCAGTCTTACTCCGGCAGATCACCTTGATCCCCATCCATCTACAAGGAGCACCATCAGTGTGGAAAGGCAGCTGGGGAAATGGGATGCTATGGGTGGAGGGAGCTGAGCAACCCAGTCCTCAGTGCTGGGTACTGTGCCCTGTGCGGCAAGGTCAGGGATGGGGCTGGTGAGATACTGACTCTTGAAAGGCAGGAGCCAGGATCTGCTACCCATCTCCTGGAGACAGTTAAATTGGCAGCCTCAGGTAGCATGCAAGGCTGATGTCCCTTTTCTGGCCTCTGACTGGTAGTGTTTCAAAAATGGTTTGTTATTTCTGGCTCTCGCAACAACAACCTGTGTTTTGTCACTAAATGAACTGGCCTTCTTTTGTTGCTCTTAAGTGCTTTCAATCCCTGTGCCCTGCAAGGAAGAAGACTGGCTCCTGTAAGAAAGAAATACATACAGTAAATTCAGAAGCATCTTAGGCATCCCAGCAGTGCACTAAGATGTTTAAAATGCGTTTGAGGAAAGCTGCCCTTTGTTGAACTGTTTCGCTGCACTCTGTTTAATGCAATTTCTGTCTCCTTTGCTTGAATAACGTATATAATAACCTCTATTAGTCTTGGTCTCTGGTGTGTGAATAATAAACAGCACCAATGGTCAGAGGCCAGCTCTGGTGAGGAGGCACTGGTGCTTCCACTCTCATATCCGCAGGACAGGAAGTCAGCAATCACTGCCAGCCCTCATGAAAAAAAATAATTAACGCACCCCACTGTGCCCACAGTGCATTACTCATTGGAGGACAGACATACATGCATCCTCTGCCCAAAATAGTCAGCAGTGCTGAAATCGCATGTGCTGAAATGCACCATCAGCGGAGAGAGGGGCTGCAGCATTCTGGAACTGGGCAGCAAGAAACACAGCAAAGGAGTTAATGCCCTGGGGAAGGTGAACAGAATCACTCCAGCCATTGCCAGGTATCAGGATAAGAACTGGAGGAGAAGAGGTCTTTTCCCAAGTGATATTTTGTTCTAGTAGCCCCTGGAGCAAGGATCAGCTAGGAAAAATTAAGAGATCCATATGGCTAGGTGACCCATGGAGTACATAGGCAACAGTGAACTGCAATGGTAGATTACAGGAGACTGGAGCGTGACGGGGAGAGTATTAAAGCAAGGACCTGGGGCTGCGGCAGCACCGCCAAGAGAAGGAGGCATTAATAAATGTTTAATAAACATTGCAAAACAGGGTTTGAAAGCAGTCATGGAGGAATTTAAAATGTTTTAATAGAAACCTCTCATCTTATCAAGGGGATTTCCTCAGTGGATCTCAAACACTTTACCAACAACATTAATACTTGTGTCCAAGGAACAGATAACAAGACTGAGGCATAGCTAGGGAAAAACACCTAGCCATCAGCTATGGAGAGAGCTCTGCCTGAACTCCTGTCCCACACCAAGGTCTGACCTGTATCTCACTCCCCATTGCAGAGGTGTGTGTAGCAAAATCTTCCTTCTCAACACATATGGTCCACAGTGTGATGAAGATTGGAGCATTCCACAGTTACATAGTCTTAATACTCCCTGCAGCCCAGATGCCACTGCCCTCAGCACCGTGAGACATGACAGTGGAAGCATGTTGTCACAAGGAACGTGACAGTGCAGTACATGGAATACAGAAAGATTATTCTTCACGTCTTTTGAGACTGAAATGTAGCAAGCACGCAGAAATGTACCTTCTGACTTACCTGAGATGTCCCTTAAATTATCTGATTATCCTAAGTATTACAGCTCCAGTGAAAGTTGAAAAGAGGGAAAAGAAAAGCCTGGAAGCTTTTCGGTAAAACTGTCAGCTCTCCACACTGCTTTCTTCGCAGGCCAGTCATGCTGTCCTGCAGATGCCCAGCCAGTTTTGCTAATATTCATTTCCAAGTGGAGGCAGCACTTTGACCAGCACTGGGTCAAAAACGTGCAGCATCCCTGAAGCCAATGATGGCCTTGGCTGATTCAGTTGGTGGGCAGCATATCGCATCCAGCTGATAATGTCACGCAGAACACTATGAAACCTGTTGTGATAATTCCATCCTCTTAATCACCAGCTGCTCCTAAATTTCTTTGGAGCACGTTTGAAATTAGTTAGTGTTTGCATAATCCTGCTGCTGGGCTGAAACTCGACAGCTGCAGTGAGGGCAGGTCCCACCGGCTGCTGATGCGCACAGCCATTGCGCTCCGCGGTCACTCTTAGCCTCAGCAGCTTTGGGGGGAGATAGTGCTCAGCCCCTCATGCAGCGTCAGCCAGCCCCACTGGAGCCTTTGGGCACCATCTCAATGGAAATGGGCCATAACAGAAAGTATTTGTGCATGCTCCAGAATCCCAAGGACAGAACGGTATGATACAGTGCCCTCTTTTATTTCTGGAGTTTCCTGACAGAGCGCAAAAGCTTTTAGGCTTTCAAAGGGTCTAAACTTTCTTGGGTATTAATGTAGGGGAGAGAGGGAAGACAGCAAAGTGCCCTACTTCTTCCTTTCATTTTCATCTTGGCTTGACAACACATTGCTGCTTCTAGCACATCGCCTTTCCCATTATCAGCAAATGTACTTTGACTGGCTGAATTATTCATTGCAAACAATTTACCAGGCCACATAAGGCCAGCTTTTCCCTGCCTGTGAGTTACCCACAAATGAACATGTACTTCTTCATTGATGTATTTGTTGTTGGTAACTGTTCAGTAAAAGGACCGTGCATTGGAGATGATGAGTTGTTTGTGACCTACTGTTTGGTTGGACTGGCCTGTCTCTGGGTAAGAGGTTTCTGGGAGAGAAGAGAAGGGAGCAGCCAGGCATGGAGTGAACATGAAGCAGTCTGACCCCATTTACACTGGAAGAAATCTAATAACCATTGTCCCTTCTGCCTCACAAGTGCCCCGATTTGTCAGAGCAGCAGCCACTGCGAACATTACTGCAAGCAAAGCCCTGTGTGCATGAATGTCAGTACAAATGGGACAAGACAAGGTGACGCACTTAGTTAAACATATCATCTCAAGTGAACATTTTGCAGTATTAGATCAGGCAAGTTGCTCATACACCATCAATTTATGCTGTAGGAGAGATTTGAGTCAAATGAAAATCCCAAACTTCCTAGACTCATTGTGCAGTATTCACAGCAGTTCTACATAGCCAAAACTGAGACCTCCCTCAGGTTCCGACAGTCTTAATCTGTTACCAAATCAACTGCATTTTCTCCAAGTGTCACATTTTTCTAGCAGCTCACCCATCTTCTATGACATTTTTTATTTTTAAGATGAGATTCTGTGCTGGTGGTGCAAATCCATGTCATCACATCTGGAGGCTCTTTGTACTATGAAAGTACAAGTATTCATCTGCTGTAAAAGAGAAAAACTTTTCTTGAGGCAATGAAGCAGCACCACTTTAAAACAGGGAAATATTTCCAGGATATACCACAACATCATCCAGCTATTTCTTTTATGGAGATGTCATAAGTCTTGGCTGCTGGAATACAGTCTACTGTAAAGTGCTTTTCTCACCAAGGAGGGTGCCGTGCTCCAGGAAGGCAAGACAACACAGCCTGCAGTGGGTGCTAGATCCACCTGTGTCACTGGAAACAACTAGAAACCATCAAGGATGCTTCTGGGACCGATAGTCTGAGAGCAAACTGTGTCATGCTGTTGTAAAAAAAGATGCATTATGAGAAGGACTCTTTGCAATACAAACTTTCTGTCCTGGTTTAGCTTAATGTAATGAAAGGGTTCCAGTTTTTTCCTATTCTTACAACATTTTTGTAACCACACTGTTACCTTGCAGAAGGACTTTAATATCTTTGCACACCTTCCTCCTTCCATAGAAAAAATGTTTAGGGTAGAGAGAGAGGAGGAGCTTCAAGGGATTGCTCACCATTGCCTGCATGCACTGCAGCCAGGCTTGCTACCTTCCTAATTCTGCTATGCTGCTGCAAAACCTGCTGGACATTATGTTTTATTCACAAATTCAGGGTCAGGCTTGATCATTAGGCTGTCATGGGCGTATATCATCTTGATAGATGGGCAGATGTAAGTGGGAAAAAATCATTGCTGTGCAACTCCATTCTGCAGCAAGGTAAACGTGAGCTTTCAATCTACAGTCGCTCAGCTCTGCCCACAGATGCATGCGCCAAGTTTCCTGCCTCCACACAGACTTTGTGTGAAGAAAAAAATCTCCCCATTTACTCCATGAACAAATCTGAAGGGGGTTTGTCCTAAAAACAAGCTGAAGTATCCTCAAAAATGGAGAATTACTGCAGAAAAAAACTACAGTGAAGTTACCATAGCATCACTGCAAGTAATTTCTATGGATTTCTGCTAAAAAGTAAAATGAAATTAGATTTAAAAGTAATGGAAGATCAGTATTAACTGATTCTGCAGATGCCAGTATAGTCATCTTCTCCCTAATGAGATGAAAAAACTTTAAAATGTGCTGTCAAGTAGCTAAGGGGTTTTGGGTTTTTTCCCTCAGTGGAGCCTTTTTTCTGGAAACTTATCAACCCCTTGACCACTTTTCTGTGGCTGTTGGAAACGATCAAAACTGTCTTTTCTACAGTTTACCCTCTCCATCTGCCTGTACTAGGCAGCAATGCAAAAAAAGCAATACAAGGAGACTAACATACTCAATCAGCATTTCTAATTCCTGAAATGTGGGATTGAAATAACAGAGGACATTGAATCGTCAGCCCCGTTCATCTTGGAGCGGTCACTCCCTGCCCATTGCCATCTGTCCCAGTGGGCTGAGACTGGAGCAGCTGAGCTTACCCCATCACTGATGCTTCATGGCTGCCTGACCAGTTCCATCACACACGTAATTGAGAACAGGTTATTAGTACAGCAGGCAAATGACAGAGGAGCTGACGAACAGTGCTCAAGGCAGGTGATTTGCTAGATCTGGGTAAACTTCATTGTTCTGAAATATTTCCTTTGGTAATGGGACAAAAAAAAAAGTAAAATTGTTGACTGATGGTGGCTTGCTCTGGTTTGAAGTCGTGGTGCTTTCCAGCCACCCTTGCAATATGTGGCGGCCTCTGTCTAGACTGCTGCAAACCCAGACCTTGTGCTGGGGCCGTTTTAAACCTCCTTGTCAGCCTCAGGTCCTGCTTTAAAATGCTTTTCCCCTTTCCAGTGGAAACTCCTTAGAAAACAAAGTGGCTCCCTGCTAGGCATACGAGTGACTCAGATCATGTTCCAATAGCTTTTCTCACACCAATTAATTCATGGTAACTTGAACTTGAGATCCGTGAAGGATTGTCACTTGTGCATATGAAGCAGAAGTTTGCTCTGCAAAGCTGAGGGATTAGAAAGGGGAGAATCAGGCAAAGAACATCCAGCATCTCCCATTCTGATGTAAATATATTCCAGGGTGCTCAATGCTTGGAAGAGGTTCAAGAGCGAGCCACAAAAATTACTTGCAATCCAGAAACATACCTTCAGCATGAGAGCATGGAGCTGAGCAGTTTATTTATCCAGGAGAAGAAGGGAGGATGACTCGATCACAGACTGCCTACATGAGGATGCATTTTCAAGAACAAGCACTTTTAAAATTTACCTAGAATGGGAAAATTGAAATGAAGATGCAAATAACTAGCAATGAAGCTAGGTAATCATTAAGACAATTCAGAAAGAATGCATATTTTTCCATCACATCAATAGCAACAGAAAGAGTGGCTGTTGGCCTTTTACAAAATAGTTCGCGGAACAATCAGCAGTGACAGACTGGATGCAGAAGCTGCTCAGTGAGTATGTACAGCCCACATTAACATCTTCCAAGGGATGTCATCCTGTATCCTTTCCTTTTAACACTCCTCAATGTGAGTGATGCCATCTACGTGGTTCAGGGAATTCCAATCAGCATCCTCCTTTTAACAGCAATAAGACTTGCATAGTTTATTATTAATGAGACTTTTCTTCACATTCCTAAATTAAGGGAGAGCTCCTGGGCTGATCTGGATTCTGCAGCACTGATGACAGATATTTCTCTAAATACTGTGAGCAAGGACTTTTTAGGAGCCAGGCCATCACAGGCTTGTTGATGGTATGAGTCTGTGCAGGTAGTAACTACACCTAGGTAAAAAGTGCAGAGTCAGTAGGAACAACTCAGTGTGTTCATCGGAACATACCAGAACTTTTGGAGCAACTCTGGACCCCATTTGGGGTTGGACCAAGCCATACAAGACTAGAAAGAGTGTTTATTGCAAAAACCTTTCAAAGATAGTTGAAGTTTTCTTCAAATTCACAGTTCCTAGGACTTGGAGCCCAAAAACTGTGCAGTAGTGACACAGCAATTCTGGGATGAAATGATACAAGCAAGAGAAAAATTGTTCACATCCTATTGTGAAATGATTCAGCATTTCTAGTAATGTTGAACTATGCTTCTGCTATACAGCTCTGAGCTTCTTTTGCAACCCCCACTCTCTGAAAAATCTGTCTGCTACAAGAGATGACAAAGATACAGCACAGACCAGGAACTAATTGGCTGAGATGAACACTTGGTGGCTGTCTTAGATACTGCTAATATGATTCTTCTTTGTTGAATCCGGCTTTTAAAAACCATGTTTTATATTGACTTCATGCAGTAGCGATGAGACCTGAAGAAGCACGTGGGGTGATGGTGTTACAGAGAAAACAAGACAGCAATCTGCTGTCTGCCGCGTCTCAGAGCAGCTCAGGCCTTGCCGTGGCATAGGTGGGACCAGGAGGTGGTAGCCAAGGTACAGTCTCTCTTTAGCCCAGCACCCACAGAAGGGCACAGGAGCCCATGGAGTGTCTGGGCTGGTGTCCTGGTTTCGCTGGATGGAATCATAGGGCAGCCGTGGTCTGCAGGCTGTTAGCAGTTTTGGGTCAGCCACAGCAGCTGACCTGAGTTGGCTCACAGGTGTATCCCAGACCAGAAATGTTGTGCTCAGGATAAAGGAAGAAGTTTGCTGAGGATGAGGGTGGTGTCGTGTCGTGTCGTGTCGTGTCGTGTCGTGTCGTGTCGTGTCTCGTCTCCTATCCCTGCTCTCAGGGGCTTCTTCACCATTCTGCTCCTGAGGACTGCCTTCCTGCTTTGACTGCTGCATGTCTGCTGGGCTAGGTATAGCTTTGTATACTTTATACTGGTATTCCTTTGGCTGTTTCAATAAACCTGGTTTTATTTCAACCCACTGGTGTCCTCTCCTTTTCTTGATCCCCCTTCTTGGGGGAGGGAAACATTAGGCGATAGAGCAACTGCTGCAATTTAGCTCTGGGTACAGGCTAAAGGTACTCAGCTGGGATGTGGCACAGGGATTTCTTGGTGGCTCGTCCCTCCTCCCTGCTTGGGGATATTCACAAGCAGGGCTGTCATGTCAATGCCAGGCAGTGTCAGCCATGATTCCCTGTGCTCCTCTACCTGAAGGTGGCTCATCTCACTGGTCTGGGTGTGGCTCGGGGTATATTTAGCTGCATGTCACTGCCATGGGCATCCCTGAGACCCATCCTGCCAAGCCTCAGGCTCAGCAAGACCCTCCTGTGAATGCTCTTCCTCTACACAATCAGCTTTTCCTCTAGGACTTGCCGTTGCAAGTGATGCTGATGTGGTGATTCAGGCTTCAAGTGACAGGCTTGGCATCGGTCTCTCTGCAAGCCAGCTTGTTTCCACTGCTTAGACCGATCCCTGAGATACCTTCCCATAACACAGAGGGACTGTTCCTGCAAAAAATGCAGAAGTGTTTTAACACTAATGGTCTTGGTGTGTGTGATGGCAAAGGCACAAAGACGTGTTACTGTTATGCGTTACATAGGCTTGTACTAACCAAATTGTAACAGTTATAACAGAACTAGCTGGACACTGGACTAAAGTATTTTCACTGTGAAAAAGAAGGTTCATGCATAAGAACTTATGTTTTTCTTTTAAAACATGAAATAAAATTCTTAGTTTCCAGTTTGATACATGATTTGGTTATTTTGTTGTTGTTGTTTTCAAAAAGGGAAAAAAAAAGGAGTCTATGTTGCAAATAACATTTCCTGATATGGAAAGCAGAAAATACTCTCAACACATTTTTCCAAGGTCAGCTCAGAATAGGAAGCTGCTTCCAGACTATAGCTACAAAATTAACAAGCCAAAAGTTAGAATCCTCTTCTATAGTTATTCTGTTTATATAAAAACACTGGGCATCTTGGTCCTCTCTCCACCCTAGAAACATCCTGTCTGACCTCAGTGGGAAATTCTAGATATTTTGTACTCTTAAAACTTGAGCAGCGTCTAAATATGGACTCAGGAGCCAACATTTGAATCTGTTACGTAAAAAACCCTCAAAGTCTGTCATTTCAAGCCATGAGACAGCAGAACAGTAATTTATAGCTTCCATGTCTTCACATAAATGAAGTCTGAATCTATTTTTCTCCTCTTTGTTTGCTGTGCAAACTGCTTCCCCATGAAAAGAAATTAGTTTCTCAATCCAAATGTCACTTTATTTAAAGCAGTGTGTAAAGAGTTTACCCTGGGAGGTGGTGAGCACGCTGCAGTACTCGCTGACCTCCCAACAGGCTCCTAAGCAAACAGAAACCAAAGTGCTGATCATGGCAATGCAGCCATGAAATAATTCAATAGCAAGCTACGTACGTTCAAGGATCATCGGCCCGGCAAAGCACTGTAATGAGTTTTAACTTGTGCTTGCTGAGGGCTGAGTATACGCAGTTACAGATCTGCTGTAACTCAGCAGATCTGCAGTATCTCTAGAAGCTGCAAGATATATCCACGTGTTCACATTTGCAATGGATGAATAAATGACGTGCCCATCAACACTTGTAGCTCCCCAAATAGCAGTCCGCCTGACTCAGGAGGGATCAAACACACCAGTTATCTTCCCACTGCTCCTTAGAACAGCCCTAAAGGCATGCTCCAAAGTAGATCAGCTGCTTCTCCATGGTCCTGGTCTGCAGAGTTGCCCATGAGGGCACCCGGCAGCTGCTCTGGAGGAAGAAGGGGCAGGTATCTGCTCTGGGGCTGGCCTGGCATGTCGTACACCTGCAAGTCAGAGCATTATCCTATCTGTTTTCTGGGTGACAGTGTCAGACAGAATCAACAGGTGCTCAGAGGGCCCCTGTGGAGCTTCCACTTGCAAAACAGTAGAGACATTAAGAGGCATGACAAGACATCAGGCAAGGATGCATTCAAAATAACCAAAAAATGAAAAACAGAAGTATGGCTTCTTTGGGTATTCTTGTTGTCCTATAATCATCCTGAAATAGCATGTGTGATTCAGAAGCAAGCCCAAAGCCACAGTCACTCTGCTGACACCTCCCTGCCAACCTGCTCACAGCAGCCACAAGACCCCACTGCCCCAAAGGCTATTGTCCAACCATACTGGCTCTGAGTTTAAACAATCCTGGGCAGGACTTGCTGTAATGAGTATGATCAAGACTAAGCACACGGGACATAAATAATCTAAAGGCAAGTTATACTCACAGCCTAATCCAGTTACAGCTCTAATTTGCACATTTCCTCTTTGAAAGCGGTTCTTCTATATAGAGCTGAACCTCTCCCAGATGCCATCTGCAAGCCAGGAGCGTGCTTTGCATCAGAGCCAAGGCCACGCGGAGACCTGCAGGAGCATATCTGACCCACCCACCATACTCCCCATGTGAAGTGCAGGACTGAGTCCTTCTATCAGCTCTGTTTATCAGCAGTTCCTCAGCCTACCCCAGCTTTCTATCTAGCTCTGGGTCCAGATGGGAAAAAACTCCAGAGCTTAACAACAGTCCTTGGCTGAGCTTCCTACTCAGTTACTTATTGCAAGCAGCTACAGCTTAAAGCAGGAGTAGCTACAAAGAGCTGGTTGTTACTAAAGCAGTACCTGTGGCTCTCAGTTTATAGAACCTGCCTCTTATTTGCATCCTCAGCACCTCATAAAGCAGAAGAGCCTATCAGCTACTCTCCTTTTCTAGATGCTCCTCTATTCTCTGCTCCTTTTCTGGTCAGTGATGTGGCTGTAGGTGTGGTTGTGTAGCTCTCCTGGGACAGAGCAGCAGCATGCCATGGAGAAGAGTTGCAGTTTTCTATCTCTGTGCAACAGGAAAGAGGTACATGCATAGAGATGGCTTGTGATCCATTCTGAACCTGGGCTAAAAAAAAATCCCAACTTGTTGAAAAGCATCAGGAAAAGTACTCTAGCACAGCTCTGTGTTGTCTGGTCATCCCAGGAAAAAGATGTAGGTGTTTCCAGTTTCTGTGGATTGCTCTGTTACGATGTTATTGTCTTCTTTGATGTTATTCGTTATGCTCCTGTAGAAACTGGTGTCATCCTAGCACTCACAGGCACCCAGCCCCTGTGAGGACGTGCTGTTGAGGCGGTGATAGCCTGGGCACACCTTCTTAGGCTGTTGTCTCTGTTTACAGAACTTTGGCTCTACTCGTCAAACAGCAAAGTATCACAGAAGCGTACTATTTAAGGACCTTGTAGATGAGGTCTGCCAGCTGCAGACAATGACACAACATATAGCCTGCTTTTATGAAAATATTTATTATTTACTATTCCAGCATTTCCTGCAGTTTTGGGATGTTATGGCTGAAAGGGTTCATTAACTCTTTCATGAGACTGTTCTGCTCTCTAAGAAATCTCGTATCAAAACAAGTAAAACACGAAGAATATCTGCTGGAGACCTGGCCTTGGCCTTTGAAACCCCTAAAATTAATTCCAAAGCAAAGCTGTGTTAGTATAATCTGAACTGGTTATACTGCTCTGAGAGTCCAGGCGCCGGCTGAGCTGGCTCTGTTTTTGCAGCTCTGCCCTTACCTCATTCCTGCCCATGTGACAGGGTCTACCTGCCACCGCCTTCCCACCCACGGGACGAAGCCTGACCTTATGTGCTTCTAAGCAAGGCTTCTGCCATGGCAATCAGAGCTTTAATCCCCAAGTGAAGCTATTTTCATATATTTGGTGGGGTGACACAAGCTTACAGCCAAGTGTAGGGGTGTTATCCAGGACAACAGTGTCTGGCTTGTCAGCAGCAAAGCAAGGAGAAACGCCAGTGCTGGTTGGTGACTCTTTTAGAGTTGCAGACAGAGGGCTGGGAGTTGCTACAAAAAACATTTCAGACATCATGAGTCCTGCTGCTCCATCTGCGTGGCCTCTGAGGCACAGCTTAACGGAAAGGGAAGCATTGCCTTGCGTCAGAGCTCCCCTGTTCAGCAAAAGCTTGGATTTATCAGGGCTTTGCAGCTAATGATGATCTTCCCTGGTGGCAGAATTAAAATTTACCGTTACCCATGGAAAAGAGATTTTTACCAACTAAGGAGGAGCTTGTATTTTCCTGTGTTGCTAAAGGGAACGGTTTCATATTGACATATGGGAAAAAAAGCAAAACGAAAACCTGGAAGTGATAGTTTTGTCAAAGAACTGTATGCCTGGCTTGGCAAGAAAGGTCAGCAACAACATTTGGAACTCAAACTTCTGTGCTAAGATGATGTTTAGCAAGTCTATTGTTTAGAATAATTACTTTAGCTTCCTTTTTGAGGACAAATGCCAGCAATGACTGGGAAAAAGGGTTTTGTAAGGAAAGTAACAAGATAATTCAGTCTCAGCCTCCCAGCAAAAGGTGTCTGTGTTTACTTAATAGAGGCAAGTAATTTTCTGGATCAATATTTGGACTAGATCCAATTATTCACTACTTATCCAAGAAATGGGACAAATCCACTAAGAATTGTTATTTATTTGGAAATTGGGAGTGGTTATTATAAATCAGCTTCGACTGGCCCCCATTCAGCTTAACATTTAGCCTCTGGGATTTTTTATTCATTCTCCTGAAATCCTTAAACACATTCAGTTCCAGCTCTTTGCTTCTAAGGCCTGACCAGGTGTACTCTTCTCCACCAGGTAACTGTGAGAGTTGCTGGATGGCAGATGTGGGTCATGGAGGAGCAGGAGGTCAGTAAGCCCAGGGCACTAGCAGTGCTAGGTGTTGCTGTGAGACACATTGATTTCTCTGAAGAAAATATTCTGAGTGACTCAGTTCTGACCCTTAAGGTCCCTCAAGCTATTACATCAAAGAATTTATAAGGATGTTGGCATAATTCTCTGGTTAGGAGGGTTTGACACAGGTGATTAACTCTTCCGTACTCAGATTCTGTAGAATAAGTCAGCTAAAAACTATTCTGTGGTTTGCAGCAGTAGAACAATTGTAAATGTAGTTAATAACAGCATCTAAACCCATACATTTAATAGAGATGCACATGGCATGGCCAAAATCTTCAAGAGGCTGTGGAGAGATGGAGCTGCCTCTCTGGAGGAGCTGCTGGTCTGGAATTAACGCGATGGTATTTATTTGGTCTTGCCCAGAAAGGAGTGGCATGGGGGAAGGGAGCACTCTGTCTAATACCAAGTGATCAGTTGCCTGGGTTTGATGTGAGGTCATCCTTAATACGCTTGTTCAGGACATGGGCTTCAGAGAGAACGTGCTGTCTGGAGGACTACACTGAGCCTGCCTTACTCTGCGCTGATCACGGGGCAGTGCAGCAAGCCGAAATGGCTCTGCCTCCTGAAACCTCATACATGATGATCCACATGTGTTGGGAAACCAGAGCTTTGTGTGGCGGTAAGAGACGGTGCCGCAGTTTGTACAGAGATAACAGGCAGAGTCAGGAAAGTTAGTTCCTCTTGCACAGGAATTTGACATTTCAACCTTTCCAGGCTTTCTGTTTAGGAGAAGACTTTAAACAAAGCTTCCACGCTAATGATGCATTTAATTTTGTGCATCTCTGCTCATGCAGAGTTTCCTTATCATTCATGCCACGTTATCGTCTTTCAAGCCTAACTGTTTGTGTAACTGCAGGCTGTGGGACTCTGAGGCTGACTCTGGGCACCAGCTGATCAGTTAGGGGGCATCTTCTTTGTGGCAAAGGCCCAAGCTCTGCCCAGCAGTTCCCATGCCATACGCTATAGGTCTTTGGATCCCAGATGCCATTTGCAAGCTAGGAGAAGTACTTTGCATGAGAGTCAAGGGCATACGGAGCCCTCCAGCTTATGCATTATTTTCTGCCCCAGGTGCTACAGGGACTGAAACCCTTCCTAGCAGCCCTGGCTGCTACCCAGCTTCCTTCTGTTGATTAGATGAAACAAATAAACTCATGCAACTGCTGTGACAAGGTATCTGAAGGCAAGCAGGGCTGCCAAGCAATTACTGTCCAAACCATGCCTAATTAATCTCTTGAGTACATCTTATTACAGAACAAAGCAGAAGATGTCTTTGTCCGGTTCCTGCATCGAGAGTGTGCAATTCTGATCTGATTTGGTGCAAAGCAGGAGGAGATGATCATTTCCAGGACATGTCTGGGGAGAAACCATTGCTTGCTCTCTCTGCAGCGATGACAGTTCTGGCTCATGCAAGCCATTTGCGCTGGCAGGCGAGGGCAGGAGAAGGGCTCCCGGTTTGTCAGAGGTGCAATGTAGAGAGCTGCAGTTTTTATTTTGGATCAGCTGTAGAAGATAAAATACAGCTGTAAAGGCAGTTTTGCATAGACTGTTAAACACACACTGTAGATCTTGAAGGCTTTGATACACAGTAAATTTTACAATATAAGTACTGCAAAACAGTTACATGTCACTTTGGGGAGGGGGGTAGTCATGAGAAATAAATGGTCTGCTTCTGATAGATAACGTAAGAAAATTCTTGACTAAAATCAGCCAGGCATTCAAAACTGACCAAATGCTACCACTAAATTCTAGATGCAAAAATAGACAGAGTCTGAATGGGGACCGACATCCTGCTCAATAACTGTTGGTAAACCCAGCAAACCACAGTTGTGTGTGGAAAGGAAAACAGGGGCATTCATCGGCCGGCTTTGGCAGAACAAAAACCAATTCGCTTTCTCAAATCAGTTGACATGCATTAGCCGATACAGCACACAGCGGCAGCAGAAGATAGAAAACGATCTGAAAAGAGATGGCAAACTGTTTGGCTGCGCACACTTGTGACTCGCCCTTCCCACACAACGAATTGCACTTCTGAAGAAGATGTGACCCAGCAGCAAAGCTGGCTGCTGACTACGGCTCTGGGAAAAGAGCGGTAGAGGAAGTCTAGGGGAGAAACACCCAAGCCCTGCAGCACCCAGTGCACTCCTCCTGCTGTCCCCATGGCCCTGGACTCTGCAGTAGCAGAGGGGGTCTTTGGCATTAATTGGCGGGGGGTGGGGGTGGGGGTGGGTGGGATGCGGTTTAAAGCTTGAAAATATTTCCATGCCACTTGCTTTAATCCTTAGGTAGAGTTTGGGCTCTGTATTGCCTGGGTGGAACAAAGAACATGCAATAAAAGGGACAGGAGCTAATGATGACAAATATCCTTTGCTTTCAGCTTTCTACCTCTGTGTTTGCTGAAAAATAACAGGTTTTCTTGGAAAATATCAGAAGAGTATTTGTGACTGAGTCTGCTCTAATGGGCATGAGCTGAGCTGTGCCTGTGAGGACTGTTGCACTTTCAGATGACTTCACCACTTAACAATTCAGCTCTTGTAATAACATTTAACACACACTTGTTAAACCATTCAGTGCAAAGGCAGCATAAAGTCCGGCGAAGGGCAGCATTGCGAACAATCTGTTTCTAGATGGTCTCCCTCTTAGAAAAAAATGCAAGTGAACAACGCAAAGGGCTGAAATGTTGTAACTTTTTAGGGTAGGGAGTAGAAATTCATTGGCAGTACTAACGTGATTGAGCAAAATAATGTGGAATTATCTTTTAGTTCTCTTGCATTGTGTGGGCTTGACTTTGTCAGTTGTTTTAAAAAGCAACCGGCAATTTCTGGGAATGCTGAGTTTAAAAAAACAGAAAGTGGGAGGAGGAGAAAGAAAAAAAATCATCATTTCTATAGCTTAGTAAACATGATTAATCCGACTCAGCAAGACTGAACCAATGACCAGTTGGTATTCAGAAATGTTTTTATTTAAACATGGCTTAAAATGCCACAAAAATTAGATCTAGTCCTGAAACTCTACAGAAGCCGAGTTCTTATTGTCTGTACATCTGGGCTTATGGTCAGATCTATTTTAATGTCTTTTAAAAATACAAGTGCTAGTAGGAAAGCAGAGAATCATCAGGGCTTTTGCAGGGCTTAAAGGAATGCAGAGCAAAACCCAGTTTAATATTAAAGTGCAAGGCCCAAAACATGTTCTTTACATCCCCTTTACCCGCTCCTCTGCATACGTGCACAGTACTTCGCAAATCTGCTGCTAGCAGGGTGAGGTATGGGACTCCCCATGGGTGTCTCTTAAGCTGTCTTTAGGCAAAGGAGTTGAATATGCTGCTCATCCACCAGCAAAAGAGACCAAGCAACCCCTGGGAACAGCAGGCACAGGGACCTGTGGCTGCAGTGCTATAAGTGCCATGTGTCACCCAGATGTGCAGATGTGGAGGATGGCAGATAAGCTATGTTCCTTGGCCTTGCAGCCTACCCTCAGTGGTGCCCCCCATCCTCCCCCTGCTCCAGGGGAGCCCGTCACTGCAGCAGCTTGGCCAAAGGGCTGGCCAGCACTAAGCAGCACATGTTCGGGTCTGAATTGTGGAAAATGTAAGGCTTACATAGCTGTGAGCAGAATCATCGGTCAATTTTGCACTACCCAAGATATTCACCCAAGTTCAGGCAGGATGAAATTAATTGCTGCTGCAAAATGATGCAGCACCTCTGAGCAGAGCCTCTCTCAACCTATCTGACCCTGACATACAGGTCACATTAACTTCTATAATTTGCTGAATCTTCCTTGAAAAGCTTTTAAAGAATTTCCTTCACTGCGTCCGGAGTTACACTTACAGTTCGCAGCGGCTATCAGGAAGGAGAGGACAGATGAGCACAGACAAGAGCAGCTGTTGGAAGGGGCACCTGCAGAGGCTGATACAGTGTGGGAAGGGTCCCATGAATTGTTGGTTCTGGGACTTGATTTAATGCATACAAAAGAACCTGAAAAAAAGACTGAATATCTCTGTCTTGTCAGTACACTGTATGTAATAAATAACCCCTATAAAAGTGTTTGCCTCCTTTAATCTCAGCAGTGGGAGCTTTGTGATGAAACACATAATTTTCATGAAAACATTTACAGTTCTCCTCAAGAGCTAAGGGAGGTTCACCTGAGCAGCTGAAAATGTAATTTGTCCATCTTTGCCACCAAAATTATCAGTTTTAATATTTGAATGAATTCCAGAATTCTTTTTCCTGATTCTAACTGTCGTCTGTAAGGATTTTGTATGTAGATGATGGCTGCTTTCTAGCTGCTCCTAGAGAACCACATGAGGGCATTCAAGGAAAACCGCTGTTTTGTTGGCAGTTTATTGCAAAATACCAAGTGTTGTAGGTCTTGGATCCAATAACCTCCCACTGCCTTTCCATCACCCAGCCAGCTCCCTCTGACGGAAACATCTTTTGGGAATCATGAGCTGGTTTTTAGCAGCTCCAGGCTCTTTCTCAGCTCTACCATCCTCTAGCTTTCTGTGGTGGTTGGAAGTTGCTGATATATGTGGCTGAGTAGAACAGGATGATGAGATCAGTAGAACAGCAGATGAGATACCAGAGGATCTGCCCCTGGCCCCGAGGTAGCCAAAGTCCTCAGCAGCCCAGACGAGCAGGAACCGACCCAGCTATAAATCAGCAACCAGGCAAAGATACCAAAGATTTCTGGTTATATGAAGCGAGGGCTGAACTGGAGACTTCTGCAAGGTTTTCTGCACTTGAATCCAGGATGGAGGTGGGCTCTGGTATTGCCAGCACAGTAAAACTCTGTAGCAGCAGTCGGACTGGTGGAGCACAGGCCTGACAAATCCGAGGTGGGCAGCAGCCATGGGCACTTCTGTGCTATGAGCTTGGTTCTGCCTTTGCCAGGACACTGCAAGCACTGTGCCAGCGCAGGGACGACACCCTGCCTGGGACCGAGGTGCTGCTGCAGAGAAGATAAAGAGGTCAAGGTCCTCACGGCATATGTAGGCAGGGATCAAGACCAAAGGAGAAGGTGGGGTGCTAGGTAAAGGAGGTGAAGTGTGGCCAGCAGCTGTGTGAACTACGGCTTGTGGGCGCGTCACAGTCTGTGCAGAGCTTGTTTCTAACACAGGCTGTGGCAGGATGGCCCAGAGAGAGGAATACCTCTGTCCTGGCCCTGCCGGGGTCTGCGTGGCTGCCTGGGGAAATTCTACCTACTCCACCAGTTAGCCTTCAATTCATGGCATTTTGAGTATTTTTTCCTTAGCTGGCCCTAGTAAGAGAGCATCTCCACAGAGAAACAGCTTGTAATTTGAAATGGATATAAAAATGCACTTCTCTAAATAGATATGATCGGTACCACCAAGCCTATTTTCAAGCAAAGACAACCACACGCAGTGAGACATGATTGGGGGCTCTACTTAGAAGATAAATCCTTGCATTAAAGCTAGGTGCTGGGTGGGAATTGCTACATTTTCACGTTCTGTTTGTGACTATATTCTCTTATTGCTTTATAAGTGCTGTAATTACTGTCTTTTTTAATCAACACTGCTGGAGCTGATATAAATAAATCACTAGAACATCTTGTATGCAGTACACAAAAGTCCCTTTTCCTTCCAGAAGTGCTTTGGTATTCATTTTCCTCCTAGATTCACGTTTAACAGCATGAATCAAAGTGCTTCTAAATGCAGTGTAGACCCATTGCACCCAATGAGGCTCTGCTTGCCCATCAGCAAATCCAGAATCAGACCAGGCGTAGCCATACCTGGGGCTGTTGGTGTGTTTCTGGACTGCTGTAGAAACACAACAACCCAAAACACTCCTTTTTTCCACAGTGTAGTTGCTTAGCAGGAACTGCAGCCATGAGCTGCAGCAAGCAGGGTGCTGGTCATCCAAATGCCTGGGCAGTGTTGAGGACCCCCTGCCTGAGGCCACCCTGGGAGCAAGGGTGTCTTTGGCACTTGCTAACACTCAGATGCACCCTCCAGTGTCTCATGGCAGTAGTGGGGTCCAAAATGCCTCTGTCTCACCAGCTTTCTTCCTGCTACCGGGGTTTCCTAGCCTTGGAGAAGGTGATCAGGGAGCACGGATATGCAACAGAGGCAAGACTTGTGCCAGCAATTGGAGGGTCCCTCATTGAGCAAAAGAGATCTTCACAGTTCCCATAGAGCTTTGCCTCATTTTTGCTTTCTCTTTCAGTCTCTCCATCTTCCCCAATCCTTCTCAGCTGTTTTGATGCCAAGGTCCAAGCACGGCAGTTTCCTGATGGTCCTTTCCCTTTTCATCACTATCAGCAAGGGAAACAAACATCTGGTTTTTCCCCTCATGCAGAGATGGTGATCTCTTAAAAGGCTGGGGTTTTTTTTTTGGTTGGTTGGTTGGTTTTTTCTCCAGGAACTGAGATCCCTGAGGAATCTCCCTCCCCTGCACTCATTCTTGTGCTGAGATGGAATTTTTTTGCAGATGACAGCAGTTCCTCAGAAAAAGTACCAAGATCTGGATAATTTAGAAGCTTATGGAAAAAAAAGGTAAATCAATCTTGTTCTAGTCTCTAGTTGTTTGGACTGTTCTGTTTTCATTGCACACAAGCAACTTCCATCACCACTAATATGTAAATAAAGATATTTGAACTCAGGCTTTCCTATAGGGAGAAAATCCTCAGCCATGCCATGTATCCTACAGCCAAGGCTGTAGGATATGTCAGACCATATTTTCTCCCTAGCCTGAACCCATGCAGGCTAAGAAACCCACAGGCTTCTGCATACCCATAGTTACTAGAGAAGACCCAGACTGCTACGGATGTTTCAGCTCAGTGCTTGCTCAGGTGAGGTTTTGCACAAGTATTTTTCCATATTGTAGAAGTGTTACAACTACAAAACTGTAGTGATGGGAACTGGGACTCCATCAGTGAGAGCTCTTTAGTCTGTTGTAAATGTATATTGGGCAGCTTGCAGACCCTGAAACTGCAGCTAGATTCCTGTCTTTACCCAGGAATTTTCTGCATACCAAAATCAACTGTGGTCAACAAAGAAACCTGGGATTGGTCAACAGTGAAATCCTTTAAAAAATTCCACAGATGAATTACTGTGCTGGATCTATCTGAATTTAGGATGCATGCCCTCTGCAGACCCAAAGAAGGTGTGAAACCTGTGAGCTCCTGCAGATACCTGCTAGGCAGGGCTGTCTTACTGTGGTGCAAAACTGGCTGGTATTAAATATTGCTGTCTTGACTGGTGCTCCACCAGCAGAGATGGTGTTATGATACAGAAGAGATGTGAGGTCCCTGCATGGTGGCAGGAGAGCCATTTGGTGAGTGAAGGTCTCAGTGTTCTGCCAGAGCATCCGTGGGGTGGGTGTTTGCATGAAGCTATGAAAAATTAAAAAATTGAAGGGCTGTCCATCTACAGGAGTAGCCTTCCTCATATCTCATAGATGAGACAAGTTACTTGGCTATGGTGCATTTGAGAATGGGATGTTAGGGGTGGAAATTTTCCACTTGTGGGCTTTGAGAAGGGCTCTTAATAGGGCTGGGAGAACTGTAGTAAAGAGGAAACTGCAATTCCTCAGCAAAATGCAGGGTGGAAAAGGACTTCTGCCTATATACACTCCTGGGAGGACACAGGACACCAGGGAGGTGAAAGCCATTTCAGCAGAGGATAAGGCTGACTCAAGAGAAGGCAGAGATGGCCACAAACTCATTTAGGCTGGAAAACTGAAGCTAGAAAGGGTCTTCAGAGCAGGGGGTGCTGGATGCCCCCTGGCAGAAGTGGAGGGAGAGCCTGCCTGCCCCAGGTCCTGTGGGTGCCTGTGGTTTGCCAAACCCCTTGGTTCTGGCAGACCCTTGTTTCTCCAATGACAGTCACTGGGAGGACAAAATACTCTGTATTGTATACAGTGCAAAACTTCACCTTTTCCCAGCCTTGCTAGTGACGCAGCAGGCTCCACGAGGATTATGAACATTTCTGGCAAGAGTGACTAAAAGCTCTGTTTCTGGAGAGGCTTGGTGAGACGATTACCAGCTGCAAATAAACTCATAGACAACATAAAGCACCCCCCCTTCCTCCTTGGTGCTTTGCGCAGCCTGGGTTCCCCTTGGGGTTCCTGCCATTCCATCTGGAGGTCCACACTCCATCTTCACCCCACAGTACACCTCCTTGATTCACGGCCAGGGTGAGGGACATCCTCAGCCTCCAGGAACGGGTGGCTGAAGAGCAGCAGTGAAATTGCTCATCTGAGGACATAGGATGGGGAAGTTGCACCCTGTCATCTTGGAGCCCAGCAAGAGAAGGGTTAATAGCTGCAGCCTGGTGTGATTTAGAGATGCACATCCTCTTCTCCAGTCTTGACCTATGGAAAGACCAAATCTCAGGTTTCTCAGGCACATGTACTTCTGCAACAAGCTGGGGCTATTACTGCAAAGCAAAAAAGTGCTGCCGTAATGGGGGATGTGGGGACAAAGGTTTGCAAATGCTGGCAGTGGCACAGACATTCCCATTCACAATGAGATGTGACTGTGGATTAAGTCTGACTCAGCAAGTGTGCTCAGAGCCATGAGTAAAGCTCTAAACATCAAGAGGTTGACTTAGAAATATGACATTAAAAAAAAAAAAATTGAGATTCCCTGTTATTTTGGCATCTGACACTGAAATTTTTAAGTTACTTTTGGGTCACAGTCTTCCCCTCACAGCCACAGCATTGCAAATTGACTTTTTAATACAGGCAAGTCAAGATTTTCACCTCTTGACCTGCCTCCAGGAACCAGCGTTTTAACTGCACCGTTAAACTTCATGGGACTTTCAGTAAAATGATGAGCACTGGCAGCAGCCCTGACAGAGCTAGGAAGGATCTGCTGTGGGACATTGCTTAATACTAAATCCTAAACCTCTCATCTTGAGTGGATAAAGCCCAAATCTGGTTTTTCTGTTCCTCTTGCCTCCACATTTTAGTGCTTTATGTTATGTTGCCTCTAAAACCGGTCAGAGTTTGACAGTGGGAGTAAGACTTCAGTGCGTGAAACCTGCAATGGGAAGAATAACTCTGTCTCGCCAATGGAAGTTAAAGGCCCGTTAGTCGAACTCTGGGAGAAGCTCTCCCTTTTCCAGGGTACAAAGCAGAGACAAGTTTCCGCATCTTGCGCTGAGTGTGGGTCTCGTGACAGAGCTAACACCGCCTTGGAGCAGGGCTAGCCGTGAAAGCGGGGCATCCTGCCCATTGCAAGACCTCATCCGGAGGGGCTGGGATTTCCCAGTGCTGGCTGGGAGGGATCATGTTAGTTTTTCTGCTTCTTTAGCAAACTGTGGTAAATTCTTCGGGTTTGTAGCACTTTTCTATGTCCCTTTCTTCCCTAGCGCTGTGCTGGGGTACCACGCTGGTTTGTTCAGGAATCATACGAGATTTCTGAAAATAAGTTAGTTGATAAAGTACCATTTGACCTTTCACAGATTGTTTACTCCCCTCCAGGCTGATTTGCCCTCTGGGTCCAGTCTGGGGCACCCCTTGCATTTCAGTCTAGGGGTTTACATGTCTTTTCTCAGCTTATTGTGGCTCTCTTTTCTACTGAGCTGCTGCCTGGCAAATGGTCTGCTGTAGCTCGGTTTAGCCCAGCCCCTGAGGGAACCACATTGCCTGAGATGCTGTTTGGATCTTGGGTTTCTGTTTACGCATTTTGTCTGTGGTTTCTGGCTCCCTGAATCCCTCCAATGACCGCTAAAACTAACAATTCCCACTGCTGACAGCAGGCTCCACCTCCACTGATGCTTCCCCCTGTACCTTCGACTCTGGGCGCTGAGTTCATGCCCTGCCTGACTCTATTTTGCAGCCAGTCTGACAAACACCAGCACAAAGCCCTCTGCGCGATGCAGGAGGAGTGCTAGCCCCCCATGTGGGGGGCCTTGGCTGCTGCTTTGTTAATAGGATGCATTTGACATACGGGTCTGTCCCAAACCACACATTTTTATTCTTGAGCCCCCACTGCCATGCTGCTCCTGGGGCATCACTTTGGGGCATCGCTTTGGGGCCCTGCCCTGTGCTAGCTTGGCAATACACGTGTCCCAGATTACTGGGGACTGATCTGATGCACATCTCCTCCTGGTCATACTACACTAAAATCAGCAGGAACCGACCAACTGGGAAATTCGTGCGGAAAGCTGGCCTTCTACCCCTTATCTGTTAAGCTCATTAAAGGTAGCTTTTAGCAGCAAACCAGTCAACCCATGAACAGCTAAAAAAGTACCGAACATCAGCTTAAATGGGAAAGCTGACCCTTGGGCACGTTGTCTCGCAGCCAGCCTCTCCAGGTGCCCTCTCTACCACCAATACATGGGCTGCCAGACCGGGTTCGGCAGAAAATGTTCCCTGGAAACTTGTTTTATTAAAACAATATAAACGTGTCCTCCATTTCCTACTCCAAGTGGCTATTCTGGGTTAAAAGCAACTGGAATGTTAGGAATTACTAGGAGAGGAACAGAAAACAAAGCAGAGCCTCCCTATAAATCAAGCTCAAATAGCGTGTCTGCTTCAGCCCTGCTGTCTCGGGCAGATGTAGCAGAGCTAGAAAAGGTACAAAGGTGACCAGTGGGATAGGTCAACGATACAAGTGGCAAAAGAAATCACCCGTACTGTGGGTTAAAAGTGCAGTGTCCAACCAGGGCCACACACGTGTGCTTGTGTCCTCCTCCCCTGGGATGCCCTACGAGAACTCTCTTCCGGCCCTGTACAGTTAAACCTCTCAGATACTACCAGAGGTGTTACCCTGGAGATGGCTTTGCTGGCCTGGAATAGAGTAAAAACGTTTTCCAGGTCGCACAGCTGCCCCTTCCCCGTGGTCCCAGCAGGAGCGCAGCCGCGCCGGCGGGGGCTCGGCCAACAGCCGGCTGCTGCCACCTTCCGGGTGGGGACCGCCGGGCCGCCGGTGCGGCACCGGGCACGGCCGCGGAGACCGCCAGGAACGGCCGAGTGGACACACGTATCTCCCAAGCGATGGTTTAGCACCGTGCTGAAACGCACTGGACAAACTCCCTCCCCACAGAACAGCCGGGCTCTGCACAGCAGCTCGCCCTGTGCACGACAGCATGGATAATTTTAGAGATCAGTATTCTGCGGGTTTAGTACTGTGGCAGTACTGTTGGAGTGAACTGACTCTGTGCCCTCTCCCACTATGTTTTTAACAAGATGGTCATGCTTTTTTGCTACTTATAAATTCAGTGTCCTTCTGTGCAAAGCCTGTTTCATCCCTTGCTGTATGCAAAGTCACCCAGCCCTGGGGAGGAATCACGCCAGGAAAAAAGTATAGTTTTTATCATTAAGCCCTCAATTTTAACTTAAGGCATACTTAAAAAAAAAAGGTACAGATTGCTGAAAAACATCTGTTTTGAGAATAGTATCTATCACCTGTTCTTTCAGGACTGAACGGTTCCATCCCTTTGCAACCTGGTTTAGGAAGTGACCTGGTTTTCCTGGCGAGTCTACCATCTTTTTGTCAATATTTACAGCAAAGGTGCAACTGAAATCAGGGATATTGCCATTTGCGACTGTGTTTCTTGTTCATCTTCCACGTCATTCAGATTATTTGCATAACAGGGTGGTGTCTTCTACCAAGTTCATTAACCTAGAAGCCAGTTTGCATTTGTTTCACTTTGGACACGCTCTGAGCCAGGTCTGCTTCCATAATTTTGCTAGGAACATTAAGGGCAAAACAGATCACAGCAAAGATTTTACAAAGTACTTATTGAGAACCTCTCACTGCTTTGGCTGTACTTTGGAGCCAGCATTGCAAGCAGCAAACGGCCTGCATGGCCAGGTCACTGCCCACAGGTGGGCACCGACAGGGACCATGGCCTCCCCCAAAGCACCGAGGCAGCAGCCCATGTGTACTGTGCCCTGCTGTGGCACACTGAGAGGCTGAACTTGCACCAAACACCTGCTGAAGGAAGGAGAATAACTGGAGGTGACATTTGACAAGTTAGGTTTTTATTCAGTGCATTGGACTCGTACATCACCACTTTGTCAACTAGCAATTCCACATATTCCTATAAATCCAACGCCAAGTCCAGTCTCTCATTAAACACGCTCAGTGTAAAATGTAAAGCAGTCTATCAAATATTTACTTAACAATTATAGCTTAGAGCCCAGTAACAGGCTGTGTCCAGCGCATTCGGTGCTAAGTTGCAGCAGTGGGTGGAGAACCGATCAGTGACTCGCGGTTGGTGCAGGGCTTCATTAACAAATGTCTAGGCCAAGCTCATTAACATCTCAGCCAATGTTTATCGGACCGCTGTAGAGCTTGGCCACCCTCCTGCAGCTGCCAGTTCAATTAGGCCGGTGCTTTGAGCATGGGTGGAGCTGCACCTACAAAATCCCTAATGTAGAACTACTGCAGCACTGGAAAACCTGATTTGGGCTGGGGCAGCCTGTCTGTGCTTTGCGCCAAGAACAGTCACTCTGGTGGCAAGGCATGTCTTACCCCATCCCCGCAACCAGGCTGGCAGCAGCAGTCAGAACAGCACGGCAAACCAAAGAGAAGTGCAAGGTGCTCAGGCCTGACAATCGGGGCAGAGTGAGACAGTTTCAGGATGGAGGGGTCTTACACTGCAAACCCGCAGGCACGGGTGCCTGCATGCACAACAAATTGGGCAGTTAGGTGGATGCTGGGGAATGTGGGCAGCTGGAGCATCTCTGCTGGTGCCACTGCTGGGACATGTCCCTCAGCCCTGCACGTGTTTCGCTCCCCACTCTCTCTCCCACATGGGCAGGCACAGTGTCATAAACCCTCTCCCACCCATGGGACAACTCAGGGAAGGTTCCACGGGTATGGCTTGGAGCTGGTCCCCCCTCCCTCCTGCAGGAGTCACCCTGGGCAGCACAGGGTGCCCTGGCAGGGGAACAGAGTTGGTGTCAGCTGCACAGCTCCCCAGCAGAGCGCTCCCAGCAAATCCTTCTCTGTTCATCCTCCACAACGACCCCTCTTATGTCCCACCTGCCCTGTGCTCTGGCCCCGATCCTCATCCTACCTCATCCTTGCTCTAAATCGCACATTCATTCTGCGTGTAAGGAAGGAGAAGGCATGTTGCCAGATTAGCTATCTCAGAGGAAATGATCGAGTTTTATTGAGCTGCCGGTAACAGGGCCTGGACTGTTACGGGCAGTCCCTTTGACAAGCACGAGGTGCTAAGGCATGGTGACCGTCCGTCCGGCACTCCTGGCTGCTGTAAAGCGCCTCTTATTCCTCAGACCAGAGAACCTCTCATCCAGCGTCAGGCTGGTCTGCAGGGGAAAGGGAGAGCAAGTCAGTCGTGCATCTTGTGGCAAAACATGGCCAAACTTGTAGCGGGGTATTGATTAAAGCCCATCAATCAGGACGGTGTTTCACAGCCAGTTAGTCAATTAAACCACTCAGCACATGGAGACAAGGAGCTCAACAGACTCTGTGCAGCTGGAAAACCTCCAAGCAGCAACCAGCCCCAAGACACTGGGCGTCCTTGGCAAGAACAGGAGCAAGCAGTGGCATTTGAGCACAAGGCATCAAGTAAAACCAAACTGTCCAGATAAGAAACGCCGGCAATGAAGAAGGTGGAGCAGGATTTCTGAGCTGCTCCAGGGCTCTTGGACCATACTTCAGTGTAAAACATGAAGCAATCAAAGCAAAGAGAGAGCAAAGCCCAAAAGTACTGTGTGTCTCTGAGGAGTGGGGAGCACCAATGGTGAAACAGTCCCCTGCAGCCAGGACTGCTCACAAGTAGCATCTCCCCACTCCAAGCAAGCATATGGACAAGCCAAGAGGGCTGAACAGAGTGGGGAAATTGTGCTGAGTCTGTAGTTGCTGAAGAGTCTTCTCAGGTGCCTTCAGTTTTGTGAGCAACCTGGCCAACACGACTACAGGACTTTCCTCCCAGGTAATGCTACATAAACCCAACTGGCAGCCCCAAAAGCCTGAGCATGATGTTAACAGTATAGTGGCAGGGCTGCTGCAGGGTGCAAAGTGCTGCCTGTCCTGTTGACAGTCCTCTACCTGGTTGGCCATTGCACGGAAGTTGAATCTCAGCAGCACCCCCTTGGGCTGGGGCTTGGCTGCCCGCTGTGGGGGTCTCTGGCTTCGCAGGAACGGGCGCTTGGATCTGGGCCTGTAGAAAGCACAGATCTGCAGTCACTCAAGATGCTAAGGCAGCTCACTTCCTATCAAATGCAAAGCAGCAAGGACTAAAGGAGACACCCACATGCCCCTTACATCCCATGGCATGTCTCACTGCAGCCTGGGTGAGTCTAAAGGGTGCCAGGAGAGCTGTCGTGCAGGCAGAGTTCCAGCACTGGAGACTGTGTCATGTCAAGGCTGTCATGGGTTGCTCTCTGCACCCAGGACACGTGAAGTGCCCTCATCCACCCTTCTTTTTGCCCCTAGCTGGGTGCCAAGTCCTGCAGATGCACCAGCTCAGCCCAAGGGTGAAGCTGCCCCCTTCCAGCCTCTGCACTCCTCTTACACAGCGAGCGCGTGGTGCCCCTTTGGGACGTGTGGCATCTCCTCCGCAACACTCCACAGCAAGCCCAAACAGCCTGCCACCTCCCACATGTTACCAGCACTGCCGTTTCTCCTTACGCTAACAAACAAGCCACACGGTAATTACCGTCTCCTTTCAGATACGCCAAGAAGGGAATATGACATCACTGGCTAACCATTTTGGGGCTGAACCATTCATTGCATGCTCATTACAGAAGAAATGATGCTGCAAAAATGCTAAAAGGATTTGCGATGGCTTTTGTAGGGCTCTCATCCTAACAAACCACCTCATTTACTTACATGCCAGTCTGGCCTGCCTGGGGATTAGCCACAGAAACTGTCAGAACTGCTCCAGGGCTGGGTTTCACTTTCCACCTGCCGAGACAGGGAGATGCATCCAGCTTTGATTTGAGCGTGAAAGAGCACGTGGTGTTCACAGCGTGCCTCTGTTCACCAATTACCTTCTCATCCTTGGTGGTTTCCCTTCTCCATTAGTGTCCATCTGCTGTGAAATATATTTAAAAAAAAAAAAAGACTTAAAGAATTAGCTTTCAGAAATAATTATTCCTTTCCCAGTATTTCATTTAGTGTATCTGAATATCTCTTTCCTTGTATGTTGTTATGAAATTCCCTAATTTTGGGGTTCCTGCTGGCACAGCAATCTATATGGGGTGTCTTTACTTTGCCCTGCCTGCGCTGCTGTATATGCTGAAAGGTTTACTTTTATCACCTGCCCTGGTTTTATTTTCCAGCCACCAGAACATTAAGCTGCATTAAAAATTGCCCGTCCTGCAAATACTTTCTGAGGAATATATTCATTGTTAAAGTCATCCGTTTCTCCCAGTTACTTTTGGAAGCAAAGATACAACTGGGCAAAGGCTGGTAAAACTGAAGGCTTTTCACTATCAGTAGGTTGCAGAAAAAACGTCTCAATACTAACCCCTCTCTGAAAGTTGGCTTTGGAGAACCGCTGCTGCATCTGCTTCTGCTGGAAGGCTGGTCCCCTGTTTAGCAGGAAAGGCCTGCTGGTAACAGAGGAGAGAGAAAAGAACATAGGTGAATACGACAGCAGGTCCCTCCTCCAGTTTAATGCTGGAATACCTAACCTAGTGTGGTATTAAAAAGCAGCAAGAGAAGCGAATGAGGCTGTATGTTACCAAGTTCAGCCCAACAGGTTTTTCTGCCAGCAAAGAATTTCAGAGGAACTCATTTTTCCACTCAAATGAAACCACAGCTTGTGTTGTTCTGCTCATCAGAAAAAAAAAAGAAAAATCATGGAAGAAAAGTGAAGAAAAAAATCTGGTCAGAAAGGACCTCTGAGGTTACTTAGTGCCTGCTCTACTCAGAGCAGAGAAACATGGGATTGCAACAGAGCTTCCTTTCGAGCTCAGAGAACACAAGGACCACGGCGAGACAGGCACTGCAACTGTGGCCAGCACCCAGCAGCCTGCTTTCATCACAGATCCTGGGGTGCAGCGTCTGCTCCTGCAGCCCCTCACCAAGACAGATTCCCTCTCCCTACCTATCCGTTATGGCTGGAATCTGTATTTCCTGCCTTTAGGAAAATAAACACTATTTCACCCTTCAAAAGTTTTCCCCAAAGTGAGAAACAGAAAGTTTAATAAAAATACAATGTCATAGTTGCTGTGTTTTCTAAAATAAAATGACAGATCTAATACCTGAATTATTAACTACCAGCATGAGGTTGTTTTATTTTCAGGTGCGCTCCTAACATAGCCAGGGGTATTTTTCTCAAATTGCATGAGCACACAGCTGTAGCCACTCCCAGCTGGCACAGACCAAGAGCAGAGCCTCAGGAGCTGCACAGGGAATCACTGAAAACCAAAAAAGCCCAGAGTTACCAAAGATTTTTACCTTCTCCCCAGGGCGTGGGTGCTGGCAGCAGCTGCTCTGAATCTCTTGGGGCCTGGGGGTGGCTGTCGCTGTCCCTCCAGCTGCCCACTGCTGCTGCTTTTGGCGAAAGCATCATTGTTCTTGTTGCCCTGAAAGACCAATGAGAGCTCAGCAGTTGCCACCCGTACCTCAATCTCGATGCACAAAGAGGGAGTGAGAGCAAGCAACAGCTCGCAACATCCTTCCCTCTGCCGACTGCGGCTGCCTGAAAAGCCGGTGCCTTTATTTGGCCTTTTCTTGGGCTCTGTTTGGGGGGAAATCCTGCCTGCTCCGAAGTGCAGGTGGTGATTGCTGACAATGCAGCGGCTCCCTCGCTGCTCTCGTTTGTATTCAGCGCCACTTGCAATTGCTTCAAAAGGGGTTCAGCCCCGCGCTGTGCGCTCTGCATTCCTTGTATTCTCATTCCCAACTCTTTCTTCCTTTGCAACTTTTGCAGTCCTGCAACAGAACAACCCTGCGCTGCAAGTGCTTTTAATCTGATATTATCTTGATGGGAGACTGATTTCTCTCTAAATCTATTAAAACCTGGTCTCTTCCACAGCCTTTTACATCTACGGCAGGAATATTTCTACCAAGCAGTGTTGCTGTAGTCTCAGCATTTGGACTTAGTATACACTGTTTTCACCAATTGGTATGTGCTGACATGCTGAGCCTTGGTTCCTGGGCTTGAAACTACAAGTATCAGGAAGAATGCATTAGAACTGCATTCTAATGGTGCAGAAATTAAAAAATAAATCATTCCAGGGAGAGAAAATCCCGTACAAGCCAAGCATTGTAGCTTTGCTCAGGTTTCTTTTAGGTCACTGACGCTTCCTTGTTTAGACATGTATGTTGCCCAGTCCAGGCCCTGAAGCATGAAGCACCTCTAAAGACTCCTCAGCAGTGTAGGTCCTCCTGCACGCACTTATACAAACTACCACAGACTCTAGCCCATTTCTTTGGGACAACCACCTTCACTGTTACTACCCGCTAACTGAGATGTGTTTCCACATTCCTCCCACTTGGTTTATTTCTGCAAAACAGAAGCTACCATAGAATTATGCCTCCTAGCAACTGCTTATTACTTTCTGTTAATACCTAGCCAGACTCAATCACAGTCTTTATTTTCAGGAATAACCACACTCCATGCACATGCATGCTTAGTTTAGGGCTCTCTTATTTATACCCCCAGGATACAGCCATTAAATGTGCCATCAAGTTCACCACTCTGGTGTTTTTTTGAAAGTTTACTGACCATACATGACCTCCTACTTGAGTGGATTTCCGTCACTGCAGAAAAAAACAACCTCCTTTCACAGAGGACTATCTCTACCTGCTTCATTTCCACCTTCTACAGCAAGCCAATTTCATACTAGTGATACTTAGAAGAAAGCTGTAAGAATTACATTGAACAAGTACCTTCATTTTCCATCTCAAATCTTAAAAATAACTTATAAACCAAATGAAAATATTTCAATCTTTCTTTTAAAATGTTTTTGAGCAGAGACAAGACCTGAACATTTAAATTTGAAAAAGGGAAAGCCATGAATGAAAATTAATGCATTTTACACTGAAGTATGTGGGCAATCTGACCCATGGTTGTCACAGTACTGGGAATCTGTCTCTGGAGGGATACCCACTTGCTAGTGTTTCTCTGAACCAAAGCCACCTAAAGTCAACAACAGGCTGTCCTTTGACTTCACTGAACCTTGGAAAATGCTCTAGGTGGAGGACAAATAATGGTGAATCTTAACATACCTCCTCTAAACTATAATAGTAAGATGAGATGATACAGATTTGTTTTTATGGGAATATTTTAAAATCTTTTAAGAACACATTTTTAAATAATCTTTTTTTTATAAAACCCATGGGAACTGATTCAGTAAAATTATGCCAAGTCATAAACTTATAAACCCAACTGGAAAATTGCTATTTTTTATGCATATGTGTCTGTACTCACTTAAGCATACAAATGCTGTGCATAGGCATATAAAACATGGTGCTTGTAATTTTTTATGTTGATTGCTCTTTGGGGTGATCCAGGATCATAAAATCCATCAGATTTCTATGTGACATTTAGGAACAGAGGTACCTTTCTTACTGCCCTACCTCTTGAGCTGGTGCCTGGCGATTTAAAGGGCTCACTCCATTTAATGCGGCAGCTGCTCTTCTCCTGGGACCAGGCACAGTATTCCTGAATTGCCTCCGATTGTATTGCTGTTGTCCAAACCCTCTTCTAAAACGATTAGGTCCTAAGAGAATAAACTCTTATTTTATCATCCTTCAAAACTCGATTTATGATTAGAGTTTTGCAAATGGATTACAAGGTTAACTTAATATGATATAGGAGTATCTACAAAAATAGTCATGCAATAATCACTTTAATTTATTACAGAAAACTACATAAATTTTGCAGAATACTTAAATAATTTATCCTTCCAATGTCTCACTAACATTCTTATTATAGGTAGGACTGACAACCACAACATTTGATCTGAAAGAAGAGAAAAGCCCTATCTAATTGACATAGCAGAGAAAAGCCTTCTACAATTCTGATTCCTAATACAGGCAGGAACACTGGCATCAGGAAACCTGTCAATAGGCTGTCAGAGCTCACATTGCTATGAAATAACTGTGACATGGAAAAAGCCTTTCGATACAGATTCACAAGTGACTTGAGCATCTGGAAGCCAACCCCACAGCAGCCTGGAATACCTCTGAGTGCCCACATTTCAGCACTTGGTAAGTGAAGACTGGACGATAATTTATATATGTATACATATATATATATATTTTGTTTTTTTAGCTTGACATATCCCTACTTACTGCATATATTGAAGGGGGCATCTTCTGCTGCTGTTTTACGTACATACACACCAACAGCCCATCTTGCATTTAACATTGTCCCCTAAGCCCGTTTATGATTTTGAAGTAGGCTGAAGTGTCGAGCGAGAGGAAAGCACTCCGACAGAGGCACAGTGCATTAAAACCTAATTACTCGACATGATCAACTTCTGTAGTCATAATGAAGCAGACATTTTCCGAGTTGCTGCTTCAGTGAAAGGTGTGCACCTGCTCAGAGGGGTGTGTGAAGCAGGCATAAAGCAGCGCACGGCAGAGGGCAGCAGGAGTGCAGTTACACCCTGAACCACGTAGCAGGACCTTACTGATAGAAACCACAGAGCAGTTAGACACATGTATTGATCCTGCACCATTGATTCCTGCATCACAACAATTAATAATGACTTGGAGCAATTAGAAATGAAGTGTTCTGAGGCAGCAGTGACAATGCTGTCAGGGGCCCCCACTGCTGTGATTAATGAAGGCTCCAGCCCCAGGATGTAACACCAGTCGGCACCAGCGTGGGCTGGTTACACTGGAATACAAGTGAAGATGATTTGAGCTGCTCTGGCTCTAAAACAAAAGAGCACCAGGGCACGCCTGTGGGAAGCATCTCCCAAATATCACCTCAGGGTGCTTCGCTCGCCATGGCTGGAGGTGGTGGTTGGGAACACTCACAAAAATGCAATACTGTTCACCAGCTCTGCAGGGCCGGTAGTTATTTTCTTTGCAAACCATGCTCTCTCCCTGCAGAAGTGCAGGTGTGTGAAGGTTCCTCTCCTGATAAACACTTTAATTTTGGTAATCTGTATCTTTTTGACCAGATGTGGTCTTGTGTTTAATGGCCCTTTTTTCCCTCCTGGTTCTGTCCTCACAGTTCCGTCTGGTTTTCCCTTTCTTGGTCCCTTCCACAACCATCCTGGGCTTGCCCCTCTCTCTTGCCTGTTTGCCAGACCATCCTCCTGTGGGCCACCAAGCCTTGCAACACAGCTCTCCTGCACCCTGGAGAGAGCATCTTCTCTGCAGCAAGACAGACTGAGCTCAGCTGCCTTTCCTGGAAGGGACTGATGCAAAAAGCAGCCCTGTGTAGAAAATCATGCCGCTGTCAGTCAGTTCATATTAGAGAGCCTCTGCTCAGCGGTGCACTCAGGCATGCCTCATCCAGTGTAAAGAACTAATGATGGAGCAATCAGCCTCAGAGGGGTACCCTGTGTACACCAGCTGAGGACCAAGGCCGCAGTCTGTCATGTGTATCCTGAAGTGTGACACATGGGAGGCTGCATGTCTGTAAAAAGTCTGGCAGATATTTATTAATGAAAGAACATTTGAATAAAACCCCATAGCATCAGCAGCTGGGGAAAACCCCCACCATGTCTGGGTACATGCTCAGAGCCTCGTGCTGAGCACACTTGGGGTGGCCAAAAGGCACCTCTGACCAGCAAGTCCAGTTTGGGCAGAAGCCCCAATGTCTGACAGACTCTTTTTCCAAGGAGATTTGAAATTCTAATTTCTTGTCATTAAAAATCATCTTTCCCCCACTGGGGAGATGGTTTAAGCCGTATACCAGGAGGGATAACAGCACTTTGCTTCCACAAATTCTCTTGCTGGTCTAATCTGAATAACACCCTTCTCCATCCTCTATCATTACAGTGCTGGGCTGTTCTGATTGTCATTTTGATAATGGTTATCATGTCTCAGCCCAGAAGGTACTGCATTTCAGCAGGGAACAAAGTGAAATGAGCCCCTGAAGAATTATGGGCTAAATTCCCAGTCATGCTGAGCCTCCCAGAATTGCTACTGACATCAGCACCACACACTATGGTGGGTCTCTGCATTTGGCAGGGCTGAATTCAGACTCAGTTAACGCCTGTGAAATACTAAGACTAGCAGAAATAGTTCTATAAATGAATGGAAAAATTCTCCTTTCTAAGGAATAGCTAAAAAAAATTATTTTGTTTGATTTATTTGACTCTGCATGTAGTAGTCAGTTGAGTGTGGAAGAATATCAATGCCTGTTTTTGATAAAAAATCAATTTGCAAAGGGCAAGTATTCTGTTTTGAACGAGAATGATTCTCAATACGGCAATATGTGATGAAGATTAAGAACATGAGAGTGGGAGGCAGATTGGAGACAAGCAGGATTGCTCCCAGCAATCCCACTGTCCTGATGTGCCATTGGCACTCCAAGGGAAGACTGGAAGGACATTGCTGAAAAATGTCACTACAATCTTCAATAAAGTGATTTAGCAATAATTTAAAAAAAAAAAAAAGGCAAAATTTTGACAGAGATGGCATTTCATGCAGCAGATCACTTTGGTTTTGTACATAAAAGCCAGTGGAACTGAACAGATTAGGGTGTGATCACTCTGTATTATAAAAAAACTCATCATACAAATAGCATGGTTGGCAAAAGTGACAAATTAGCTCCAATAACTGCGCTATCATAGGCAGTTACTGCAGGGGTAATTTAAGTGTGTTCTGGGAAAAAGAGGATTAGGAAGGGGCATAATTAAAATATGCAAAGCCAAAAGGGAACAGAGCATAGGTATTAAGTCATTTTGAATTGGTAATTCATGAGAGGGAGAAAGAGAGAAATGGATGGATTTATGCTCTGAAAGGGCCCCGATATTCCATTGTTGCAGCAAGAAAAGCTAGTCAGAGCCCAAGTACATCTTAAACGCACACAAGAATTATATAGGAGAAGGATTTAAGAGCTGTATTTTGTTACACAAATGTGTTTTCCAGCTTGGCAGGCCTCTGCCGTCCCAAGGTGCTTACCTACCTTGCAAATTCCTCTGCATCCAGGTGCGGAAACGGGGCCGCCTGTATCCATATGCCGAATTCCTGTTCTTGACCTGCTGCCTTTGCCTGTCCCCTGCAGCACTGGCATCTGTTTGCTCTTTCCTGTGGCGTTTTATGATGTCATCTAGATCAAAATGGCAAAGGGGAAACCCATAAAACCTGTACTTTCCATCAACAGTGATTCCCACTTTTGGTGCTTGCAATTGTCTGCTGTAAAAATGGAGCTTTCAGTTCTGTGAGCTACACTGGCTGGACAATAAAAGATTAAGCTTAGCTCAGAAAGCACAGGCTCAATTTACTCATCTCCTGCAGGCTGGAGATTAGAGTGCAGAAAATTATTTAAAAATGTGCTACCATCTGACACATAACCACCATGTGCGGGACAGATTTCAGACCCATGTCCCACCGAGGAATTCAATCCTGCAAGTCTCCCACAAGTACAAGAGAATATTTGCAGGGGCCCTGGGAGCTCAGTGCTGGGCAGAGAACGGTTTTTGAGAAGGTCTGACTTGGGAGGCTGCAGGAGAGGTGGTCAAAGGGGGGAGAATGGGCAGAAGCAACCATGGGTGCACCTAAACTGTGACAGCCGCTCCAAGGGCTCCTCCTGCCATGCATGGGACAACAGGCACTGTAGGATGAATGTGCACCTAGCCCCTAAATTTGTAAAAGGGGAGAACTGAAGCTTGGTGCAGCAAAGGCTGTGATGTGAAGGCTGCAGGGAAGGAATCTCACATGTACAGAACAACTGTCAGGAAAGGGGACATCGTGGTCCTGCAAACACTCATGGTTCACCAGGTGGTTGTATACGGTTTCCTCTCAATTCCCATCTCCTGAAGTCTGCTATCTGCATGTCTTTCCTCAGCGCTTTAAAAAAAAAAAAAGGCAAGTTTCTAGTCCTTGACGGTATGAGATGAATCTTGAAGCCATAAACTTCTACGGCTCAAAAAGCAGTAAGGAAATAGATGCAACATGCACAATAAATATCAGCAGTACTTAGTATATTAAGTTTCAGAGTCTTCAGGACTTGACTCTTGATTTTCTGACTAAGTGGGGAAGATGCTCCTGCTTAATACAGCTAACCTAGAAACACCTGGATAAGGATGTATCTCACAGAGCAAGAACCTCTTAGCTTCTGCCATTGTCTGGTGAACAGAGGGAGAATATCCCAAATACAGGAAGACTGCATAGGGAATGCCAGCTCTCACCTGCAAAACTTGGGTTCTCCTGTATAGACCTGTCTGCATAGAGGGAATCAGCTCTCATGCTTCATGTTGAACACATCGATTTGATTTCCATGCTTGCCCCACTGCCAGCAGCAGTAAGGTATTCTGGGAACCCTGCACAAGCTCTCTGCAGAAAGGAGGGAGGGCAACCAGGCAGCTCCTGTGCTGCTGCAGTATGAGCACTGTGACCAGGCACAGCTGTCTCTCACCTCTGAGTTCCCATCGCCACCCCACCAAAGGGGTATAGAACAGCCTGAACGCAGCAAAACAGACCAAATATGTCCTGCCAATGTCCCAGGACTCCCCTCACCCCAACTTCTGATTAGGCAGCTCTGCCAAGCTCTTCCATGACCTGTAAGATGTTTCCTTCTTTCTTTGCAAGACACCATCCAAATGCAGTTCCCAAGGCACAGAGACTGTATGAAACAACCAATTATTTTCCCTGTGATGTAGACACTTTTGATTTTAAACTATATTAGTAGCGCTGAGAAGATGACACAAAATTTCTCCCAAGGACATTTTGCCACTGTGCTTCACCAGTTCAGACCCAGCCAAGCATCCCGATGTATCCCTCAGCACTGCTGCTGTAACAAGCTGCACATCCCCTGAGGTACGCTGAAATGCTGAGTTTTACAACAGAGAAAGCACAAGGGACACAAAGGAAGGTGACAGTCCACTTGCAGTATCCAGAGTATACCTGACAGAGTTTTGAAAGCTCATGCCCATCCTGAACAATTGTTTTTAACTCTTTAAAAGACAACACTGGAAGTTGAGGCATCTGGACCGTGCACAAACTACTTTTAGATGCACACCTCTATCAAGAAACAGCTCAAAGTTCCCAATGAGTTGGTCTGAAATCAAGGGGATCTTCTTAATTCAAGCTGTTCTGATGAACAGGAAAGGCAAAGGGACATCTCTCCATTAATTCACATTATGTCATATTTTCCAACAATTTCTCCTTTTAACTTCAAACCTTCCAGAAAATATTCAGCAAGTAATAAAGCCACCTCTGTTAAGCTCCAAGCAGAATGTTTTAACTTTCCTTTTATAAATTAGTGAGGAAAGAACTGTCCAAATCAGGCCTTTTCCAGGCAGTGGGTACTCCAGCTCCTCAATGAATCACTGAAGTGGAAGAAAAGAAGTGCCATTAACTTTCAATGGGTGATTATCATGAACCGCACATCATACCTCCAGCGCTTGGCACTTGTCATTTTCTATCAAGGAACTCCTGTGTCTAAATTAATACAAAGCCCAAGGAAAACAAATGAGAACAGATATAAGAATAGGCTGCGAGACTGTTATTGTGATTTCTCTATCAAGTCTACCAGGAAAAGAGTACATTGGGAGCGGCTGGGCGATGTTCTTGGTATGAATGCACTAATGTTCTCAGCTAAGTGTGCCTTTGGGACATGTGCTATTTGGGGCACAGGCTGCTTTGAAGCATATTGACAGCATCCCTGCTTGCTCTGCAGGGAGGTGGATGCAGGCATCCAAGGATGGGCTATGTACAGTGCCATGAAGAACTCGCTCGGAACGGAGAGGAGATGAATGCTCAGGCTGCCCACTCTGTCACGTTTCAGTGCCTTTTTTTGTTTGGGTATGAGTTGTTGGCCTGCCTTTTGCACCCATAAATATGACGGGATTAACAAAGCAATAAGGCTGAAAGGGATCCTGAAAGGTCATTTAAGGTACCCCTACGCCCTCAAGAATTAGATCTATCAGGACAACAGTTTCCTCTGAATACTAAGTCAAGTAAGGCCCAATCTATCTGAAAGCACAGAAACAAGCACCTCACAGTAAAACTGTCAGTTTTTCACCAGGGCTCTTGTTTTCCCATTCTGTCTTCTGCCCTGAGTAAGGTGTATTTTGGATTGAATATGGATGTGGACCACAGGAGGTCGGACTGAGGGAAGTACTAGGAGAAAGCAAAAGCAAAGGGAGTATCACACATCAGCAAACAGAAAAACGGTGTGCAACACTGTGAAAAAAACTGAATGAAAAATTAGGAACCCACTACTGCTGTAAATCCTCATGGTACCATTAAAATAAGGATGCACCGGCCAAGGGATGAGTTTGAGTGTGCAGTGGAAAATGTTCTGCTATTCCTGACAAGTGGCTCATTGCTAGGAAGAAATGACACAAGGTTTTGGTTAGGAAGCTGACTCAATAATGAAAGGTACTGGTGGACTTCCCTTCCACAGCAGAGATGTCAACATGACAATCCACCAAGATCTATCGTCCAAGCATTGGAGTCCAGGTCTTCAGAGTTAATAAAAGGGCAGTTGTTTATGCCCAGTTCACATATCCAGTGCCAGAGGAATGGCGAGCATCACGAGCAAGCTGCTATAAATAGCCCACACACCCGAGGATATGTCTCATATCTTTATTTCAATAGAGGGCTCATTTACGTAAGCCTCTCCCAACCCGCAGCGCTTGACACTCTCCCCTCCGAAGTTATGGGGTGCTGCCAGCAAAGCACAGAGGTGGAAGCCATGATTCCTCCCCCCGGATATTTTTTCACCTTTTCCTGCCCGGTTCCCTTCCATCCCAACTGGGTGCAGGCGTGGGTCACACCACGCTACTCTGCCCGACTCTACCTACCCCGCCACGACACATGTAAGCACGTACCAAACCCCCGGGTTCGGCCGGGCGCCCGGAGCCCCGGGCCGGGCCGGGCCGGGCCGGGCCGGGCCGGGGCCCGCTGAACGCACTCGGCCCGGCCCCGCCGCCCCCCGCTCCCCTCCCGGGCAGGGACCCTTGCCCCGCCGGACCTACCCAGGGACATGTCAATCTCCTCGGCTCCCGACTGCGGCCCCGCCGCGGGGCCCGGCCCCGGCTGCGGCCCCGGCTGCGGCCCCGCCGCCTCCATGGTCTCCGCGCGCACCGCCGCCGCCGCCACCTCGCGCAGCCCAGTGCGCCTGCCCGGAATGTGCCGGCACCCCGCCCCGGCACCCACCCCGGCTGTCCTGCCCCGGCGCCCACCCACCGGCACCCTGCCCTCTGTGCCCGGACGTCCTCTCTCTCCGCCAGCTGACCGTCCGCCCCAAGCTTGCTCCGCAGCCCCTCCCGTCCAGCCGCTTCTGCCCTCTGCGCCCCGGGACGCGCTCTCTGCTCGGGCCTCTCCGACTCTCTGCCCGTCCGCACCCTTGGAGTCGCCCTCGCAGCCTGCCCGCTTGTTCGGAGGATCCTTTCCATCAGCACTACCCCTCTAGCCCCTAAGCACCACTCCCCAGCCTCTGTGCTAACAGTCTTCCTCTTCTCCCTCCCCCGACTTCTCCTCTGGGGTTTATGCCAGGAGCAGGCATCTCTTAAAAACCTGTCATTTCTGAGCAGTGTGAAAGAAGGAATGACTTTGCCTCATTTTGAAGACGAGAAGAACAAGGTAACTTGACAAACGGAGGCACTCTTAGCTTGTACTCAGACATGAAGTCTGTTTGCATTTGTGAGCTCCTTGGGAGGAAGCATCCATTTCAGCACCATCCGGATCCCTTGCAGAAGTCCGATTCTTCAGAGGATCTTTCAGTCTCTGACTCACATGCGTTGTGGCACTGGTGCTATTCTGCAGTTTGAATACAAATGTGAGCTCAACCATCTTCCTCTACTTTTAAAGCCAGATGAAACAAACAAACAAGCAAACAAACAAAACAAACAAAAAACCCCAACCAACCAAGAAACCAAAATGGCAGAGAAGAACTGGGAGAACAACCACTCCTCTTCCAAAGGCCTACTGTGCATTAGGTGACTAGCACGCTTTTAATTAAAGTTTCTATGTAATAAATGCTCTGAAATAAACTTCCACACCACATACATAATAAAGGCCACATAAATCTCAGAACGAAGTTTTCACATTCTATGATTTCAAGACAGCTTCTTTTTCACAGCTTGCACTTCAAATGGGAGAGAAATTTCTGCGTGCAAATGAATCAGGGCAAAGATTGCCTCCTGGTACAAGTATGGCTCTTAGCAAGATCAAGTGCTTCTGAAAGTGTTGGTTTAGGGAACTGTTCTTTTGTGAAAAAAAAAGTGCAATGTTAAGAGAGCAGCAAATAATCTCAATTGCCTTTAGCAATGACACTGCAGGATGATCATTAAAGCACTTTAATGTGAAGCGTTGGGTTATGATACACTGTTTGCAATCTTCTGTGATATGCACGGGACGCCAGAGGGGCTGTTGGTCTTGGGGGAGCCCTGACGCTAATGTCCCTCTAAGTCCAAAAGCTTTCCGTCAAAGGGAGTCATTAAAATATCCCAGCAATTTAGTCCGAGCAGCGAGGGAAGCTGTGGCTGCTGGGAAAGGGATGGAAGTATCCACAAGCCAAGCCTTTAGCAATGGACAGGGAGAGAAGGTCTATAGCAGTGTCATTTTCTAGCATCTAATGAGGGTGTTGGAGAAGCGCTCTGGGAGGTGTCTTGGAGCCAGTTGTGAAGCAGCAGCTCCCAGGAGCCATGAGGAAAGGATTGCAGGATGGATCTGGAGACTCCTTTGTGTACAGGCCAGATGTGTGTCGAATGACCCAGGCTTCTGCACTGGGAAGAACCTGGAGTTGGCCCCACTCTGAGGACAGTGTAAGGAAAGTTTCTCAACTTTCTGCAAAATCATTCATACTTGTATCTTCAGCAAGCCTGAAAGCAACAGCTTTCCAGTAGTGAAAGCAGAGTTTAGAAATATCAAGACCAACTTCTAAAATATTAAGTATTTTCAAATGACAGGTTTTTATTGAACTACCACACAGCTTTTGCTGCAAAGTCCACTTCACCAGGTGAGAGGTTTAATTATCCATTTTTCTCTAAGCAAATAGCTTCGAAGACAGTGATAAAACCTTTTCCAGCCATATTTCCACATCTGGGAAATACTGAGTTGATATATACTCTGTTATCTCTGAACTGCCAGTCTGTGACCTATTAACATCTTGGCAAGTGTCCCATTTTCTTAGCATGTCTAAGCACTGCCATTAACTCAGTTCTGAGTAATTTCTCAGGTTAACAGTGTAGGCAACACAAGCTGGAGTTGGTGAAAAGGCCTGAAGAGCCAGAACCTCCTCTAAAGCACAATCCCCCTGGTCTGGAAAGGACTACAGGCATCTGTCAGACAGACTTGACCCTGCATCCTAAGAAAGGAATGTCAGGAATGTGACTTTCTAAAGGCTAAAGTGAGATTATTTAAAAAAAAAAAAAAAGGATTTTTGTCACGCATTCCTCAAGAACTGGTTTGCATTGACTAAATGATACTGTGGCAGTGTGCCATCAAGCTAAGCCCTCAAAGAAAACTGGGGCATCTCTGCCAAAGGTACCAGGTATTCCTTCCCTGGAGGGCACATGGATAATGAACTTTTTCACAAAATGCAAGTGTTGTTTTGGGGCACTGAGCCTTTCAATTTATCAGATGCTCCTCTTGTCACATAATCAAACCCAAGGAACCCTAGAAGACTTTTAGCTAAAAACAAATAAAATAGAACTCAGTGGGAGAAGGGAACACATGCCAGCATTCAAACACTTGTATTATCTGAAATGTTTTCTCAGTCTCTTAGTAGATTTACTGAATCTTCTGCATGTTAAATAATTTGTGATGATTAGTTGTTGTGACAGATCTTATGCTGTGATAGAAAAATACGTATTTTAAAATTAATGCTGACCACTTTGTCTGTTGTTCCCAGGGGTACCTCATATCGCAGTTATTTAATACAAAATTATGAAAAATATAACTGTTCACTTTCAGTGAAAAAGACCCAAAATTATATGATGCAATATCACATAGGTGTTTTTTCTTGGGAAGTAAGCCTCAATGGCTGTAGGAACATGTGTCAAGGAGATGTTTAGCATCAGCATGCATATGTTTGTATCTGTGGGTATGAAGCACTCCACCCTTTATTGGAATTGCTCAAAGCAAAAACAATTGCTTATCCCAATAGGCCAAAAATCCAATCACTTTTGTGCTGTTTTATTTTGCTCACAAGGGGGTGCGGTATTTAGGCCTTTTAATTGGTGGGAACTACAGGAGTATAATTCTCGGCTCTTAATGAGGAACACTGGTAGCAATACAGCTTTGTTAGCTGGATCCGAAATTGATGCACCACCACCAGCGAGCTTATGTTTTGTTAGATGCTAAACATGGCCTTTTAACCATATGTTGCTAGTTGAAAATCATCTTCTTGAGACAATGGAAGAGAACAAAACCGTTCTCCAGGCTTTTTGAGAAAAGAGAACTCCAGATTATGGCAATATTTCTCTGTGTTACCCATTCCCAGACTGTGAGCTACACTGATGATAATACTTCAACTTTTATGCAGAAGTTCTGATTGGATTCAATCAAGTGGCTGAGGTGCACATACCATTGAGCTCTGCTCAGTGAAAACAACTGTTCACTGACAGGTCAACCACTTCTTGGTAACTGACAAATTCCATGATTTGCTTCTCATACATTTAGCAGATGCAGCTTGTACACTGTAAGACTGCAAGGTATATTAGAGAAGGGTTGTTAGGGGTCTTTTCTCTCTCCTTCTATGCATATATTAAAATTAAGATCTCTGGCTGGTACCTGAAAAACTACTCTTAACAATACCCATTAGATATACCTCTGGACTATGCAGAACATCCTTAAAGTCATGCCCTAAAAATGCACGGCTAGATGTGGAGATCTGCAGGATGATTTACCATGTGTACTGAAGCACAATACAACTGATCATCCTGTGTGCAGTTATCTAGGACAAGATGACAACAGTTACTTCTTATCTTAGACTGCCTTTTGTGTATCTGAGTTGTGGCTTGGGAAGTGCATGGCATACTTGATAAAAGATAATTGCAATGGCATGGGCTTGGACTCAACACGCACTTGTGCAGGATGACAGGGGAGCTGGTAGCTTCCACGCAATCTGTAAGCAGCCTAGCTACATCCCAGTAAACTGAGATACACAGATACGTCACACCACTGTGCTTCTCATTGCAGTGTAGGAGTAGTTTTAGTTCATGTTGCTACTCAGTGTCTCTCAGTTAAAGTAAGCCTTCACTGAAAGGGCTACATTTCTAATTTTACCAAGAAACAAGCAAGGCAAGTATGCTACTGCACGGCAAACAAGTTATTCAAAACAGAATAAAAGGAAAAATCCTGTTAGAAATCACACCAGAATGATTAGTTACGGATAAAGTCCTCTGCAGCACTATGAGGAGGTATTTCCTGTGTATGCAACTGGAATAAGTGCTACCTGAAATTACATCTTTGAAGGTAGAGGCCGCCCTCCCCACTGCCTTCAGAAATGTATTTTGGGGTGCTTGACGAAGCATTGTTCACTGTACAATTAATCAGATGCTCCCAATGGAAAAGGTACCAGCAAACTTCTCATTAATGGATCTCCTATCTTATTGCGGTCTGTACAAAAAGACTTTTAAGAACAGGTATTGCTCATGAAATATAGCTAGATGGAATCCTGCTTGCTTCTTTTCAAGCATCAGATGTTGGGGTGTTTTGAGCTATTTCTAGCTTTTTCAAAAGGGTAGTTTTAGATAAATCACTACCCTTATCATGACAGTGTGGCATTTGCCTTTTGACCTAACTAGAAATATAGTTTATTTTCTTTGCTTTCAAAGTGGGCCAGCAAATGATGCCATTTTATTATGAATCTTGAATCCAGTTATTTGGAGATCATTTTAGCTCCCTGTGGGAAGCTGTGGACACTTGCAGATCTTGAAGAAGAAAAGCAGTATCAATTAGGAATAGAGCATGCACTGATATGCAAAGTAAGTGAGAAGGAATTGAAGAGTAATCAAGGAGAAGGAGCAAGGATCATGTGAGTCCTGAAATAACAGTGAATGTGTTATCTCAGTACCTCACACAAGTAGGAGGACTGAGGCTACTCATAAAGAAGCATAGTAAGCACATGATGAAAGCTCTAGTGTTTAATTGCTTAAAGCAAGAAAGTCCCTAAAGGATGCAAAAAAAAGTCAGAGATGACATCTCAGGAGGATTTCATTTCTCACAGCAAATGGCAATCTAGACTGACAAAGATCTGCCTTGTATTCAGCTCAAGTATTTAATTCAGGAACACAGAAAGCTTCGGGCAGGGGTGTCTCTGCTTGCAACAATCCCTGTTGCTTGGCCTTAGGTGTCCAGAGCTTGCATTGCCTGGCAAAGGCCTGCAAATCTGGTGGAGGTGTCAGGGAGTGTTGCATCACAAGACACCCCATGCAGCATCTTGGCTTGTTACTGTGCTTTGATGTTCTGATCACATGCACTGATGTGACCTGGGACACAGCCTGCAGTATACTCTGGAGAATTGTGAAGGTACGGGAGAGATAAGGGACTCCACTCTTGCTTTCCCTACACTTATCATCAGTTTAATAGCAACATCTCCAGTGCAGATGAACCTGCCTGGCTCTCTCCAAAAGGCAGTGCTCTGGAGAAATCTGGAGCTGTGAGCAGGGGTCAGAAGAGGTGTGGGAGCAGCACAGGTAGAGCAGCAGGATGGGCATGCAGCTCTCACACTTGTTCTAAGCATGGCTTGGGCTAACTGTGCCAAAGACTTGCGAGTAACCATATCTTGCAATCCATGTTGAAAGTTAGATCAAAGACTTATCTAAGATCTCATTCCTCTAGGCATTAACACTACATCTTAAAGATCGTCAATATCATATCTTTATGAGTTTTTATCTCATCTAGAGCGGATGCGGGTAACCGCAAAGACCTTCAAAGTGGAAGCTCTTCATGGAAGTGGGGGATTTCCAGTGGTTTTCAGACTCCATCTGTAGTGTGGCAGCAAGAAAATATGTTTGTCTTGTGCAGTCTCATTACAACATCTGAGTGTTTCCACCTCTTCCTGTACTCAGCTGCATTATTAAATAAGAAAATGCTATCATCTCTGGTTTATAGAGGAAATTGAGAGATGGCACAGCTATGACTTGCTACTCATTATGATAAGATGGTTGGTTTTGGGAGCCTTCTGCCACCACACCCGTGACTCTGGTTTTGCTTGTGAAATGAAAAAGAAAGGGCAGTGGGATGCATGGGGAGAAAGAACTGTTGAAGACTGTGAAATACAGTATCAATAAAATGAATTAAACTTTAGCATTCCAGACATCTGCTCTGACTGCGCAGCTATTTGCAGTGATAAATGACCCCCACAGGTAAATCTGCATGTAGCTACACCATAGGAATGTGCAATCAATTCCCACGCTTTTGCCTGAGTAAGCAGCAATTTGCTCAAGACAGTTTGCAAATCTAGGATTTTTGGTTAGCTATTAGAAAGAGTTTCAGACATTGCTTCCAGCCTATTGTATTGGACAGTTTAATACATTTGATGATGTGTGTGCCTGAGCAGACTGAGCGTCTTGGTTTGCTTCTCAGTAGGAACACCTGCAGACACAGAGGACTTTTTTAAAGATGAAATGGCCCCTCATACATGAGAACTCCAGCATGACTAAATGGTGTTTTGAGTCCTCTGACAATTTGTCAGACCTATTTCTTTCAAAGTGAGCTGAACCCCTTTCTCTGTCTAATGTTGCAGAGATCAGTTAGGTTCTAAATAGCAAGCGGCTCTGTGATGTGGCTTAGCAGGAGAATAGCAAAGCTGCATCTCTGAGCTGGCCCTATGCCAAGCCACTCGCGCTGTAAACTCAAAGCAACTATCTCTGACATTTAGTAATGTTTAGTTACCGGAGCTGGTCCTGGCTGCTGCTTTGCTTCACTCCTGCCAGCTGCATAGCCACTGTACCTCCTACTACACATCTGCAGGCAACATCATCATACACACTTGGCCCAACATCAGTCTGGGAGTTTATTCAACCTCCACCCTCTCTGGCTGGAAACTCGACTGAGGGTAGCAGTCAGCACTGTTTATGCGGTTTTGTTTGATTTTCCTGCTATGAATCCAGCGAACAATAAGCTTTTTCAGGGAAAGAGCAGAGGCTCCATCCCAGGCAGACTGATAGGTAGATATTCATCTGTAAGCTTTAATCCCACAGCCCACAAAAGTATCCACAGCTAGGGTTAAATGAAGCAGACAGCCACAATATTTGCAGGTGACAAAGGGAGCCCTTCCTCCACCACACATGCATTTTGCACATGGGCCTCTTTTGCCGGAAAGCCAATCTATTTGCAATGACACAGTGATCCCCAAGTCCATACAATACTGAACCAAAGGATTAAACCCTTCACTCTTCAGTACCTTCTTACTGATCCTGGCTAATTTGGTTCTATTGAATTTCAGACAGATATCACCCACAGAATATTACAGGGCTCTTCCTCTTTTGACTAATAATGGCTCAGCTGTCTCTCACTAACATACTGCTGACTGAAGGCTAGTCTCTCCCATACTGCTTAGAGAAGGAATTTCCCTTAGATCCCCATTTTAGTCATGATGCATACATTAAAAAAAAAAATTCCATTGAAGGACCTTCAGGAGAATCAAAGCATAAAAGCAGATTATGCTTATCAAACCCACAGCAATTGCATTAAAAGGACCTTTTCTTTAGCATTTCTTAATTATGGCTCCAAAGTAATTTTTGACAGATAAATATGCAGCACCTAACAAATACAGCACCTTACACGGTAATAGAGATAATTATTCATCCATACAGTGTTCCAGCAATTGTGTAGCATTTTATTAATATAACAGGGCCTCGGACATTGCAACCAGCTTCTGATTTCTGTTTCACCACTCCCCTTTCACATTTTAGTCAAAAGCATTAGTATCTTCGAGGCATTTGTGAATGTTCCTTAAGCCTTTTTAGGGTGACAACCTTACTCCTATTCCCCTTTGTTCTGCTAGGGGAGATTCCTCCCAGCTTTTTCTTTTCCATGCCACTAAGGAAGATCTGCAGTTATTGACAGGCACTGCTCGCCACTGGCTTTCAACAGGGGTGCTTCTCTGATGCATCTGGGTTAGGTGGCTTTTTAACCTGAGGAGTAATCGATAATCTGTGTTGCCATAGATACGACAGTAAACCTGAATGGTGTCGAACGGCTCACTAGAGTGAAACCAGCCTATTTGCTATGCTGCCGACAGGCGGGACTGCTCCGCCACCGTCAAGGGATGCCCTTTCACCGGTGCTGTGGTTGCCGAGTTGTTTTCCGTGTGACAAAATGTCACCTCTGTTTTGCGGGACGGCCCCTGCCCTGAACGCCGTCCCCGCATCTGCGTTCTCCCGAAACACACTGACCCGCGCCCGCTCCGGGCCCGGCGTCGAAAGGCGCCCCGCTGCCAGGCTCCTCGCCAGGCCCTGCTCGCCATGTCAGCGGGACGTCCCGAGACTGCGCCCGCCCCGCGCGCGCGCGCTCCCGCTGCATCCTCGCGGGCGGCAGCACACACCTCCCCAGAGCGCTCGCGCGCCTGCCACAAACTGCCCCGCCCCCTGGCGCGCACGCGTCCCCTCATTGGCGAGCACCGCCCCAGGGAACCACACTCCCTTGCCCCTGCCGCCGCGGATTGGTGACAAAGGCCGCAGGGAAGCAGCGGAGTCACGCCTCTTCACTCCACGCCGCCGCGGATTGGTGAGAAAGGCCGAGGGGCGCGCGGAAGTCACGCCCCCTCCGCCAGCGGCCCCTCGGTCTAACTCCCGCGGCCACCCCCTCCCCCTATGTCCTCGGTGGCGCCTGCGCAGTGGTGGTGTGGCGGCGGGGCGGCCCCGGCTGTTGTTATTGTGGGGCTGGTCTGTGCCGCGCGAATATGGCGGCCGGGCAGGGGGGCGGCGGCGGCACCGGCAGCGGCACCGGTAACGGTGGCAACAACGGCAACGGAGCGGGAGGGCTGGGCATCCCCGCTCACCTCACTCTCTCCTTCTCGGCGGGGCCGCACTGGGGCGCGGCGACTCTGCCGCAGCCGCACACGGTGCGCAGCCTGGACCGGGCCCTGGAAGAGGCGGGCAGCTCGGGCATCCTCTGCCTCAGCGGCAGGAAACTGCGCGACTTCCCCGGCAGCGGCTACGACCTCAGCGACACCACGCAAGCAGGTTGGGAGGCTCCGTCGGTCGGGGGGGACGGGACCTCCTGCCGAGGGGGCCCAGCTGCGGGGTAATGAGGGGCGGATGGGGGGCCCGGCTGTGAGGGCGGCGGTTGGGGGCGCAGGACGCGTTCTCGCTGTGGTGGCAGTTGGGGGCGAACAGTGGGAAGGGGGTTCCCTGTGGTGGCAGTGGGGGTTGCGGGGGCCCTGCTGCGGTGGCAGTGGAGGGCCTGAAGCGAGGGGATCTTCTGCGGTGGACGAGGGCTGTGGCGGCAGTTGTGGGGGGCGGTGTGGTATGGGAGCGGTCTGCTCTGGTGGCATTGGGGGCTTGGAGGTGCCCAGTGGGGGCGGTGGGGAGGCCGCAGCGGGAGGATCCCATTGATCCTAGTGGCAGTGGGGGGAGCAGTGGAGGGCACATGTTGTGGCTCTAAGCCCCGTCCGCGTGTGCGTGCACACGGCGGCTGTTGTGCCGAGTGTGTGCGTGCATGGGAGGGTTATTGTGCTCCCTGAGTGTGTATCTGCGATGGGGAGGGGCGCCGGCGCTCTCCGTGCCTGCGCCTGTGCTGCCGAGGGACCGGGGCTGCCTGCGAGCAGTGAGCAGCGAGGTTCCTTCTGTGTGCGGTGAGGGAAAGGTTGTGCTTTCTGCGTGAGTGCAAGGCGGGGGGGCGTTCACAGGGAATTAAACGTGGTGTTCTCGGTGTCCGTCTGTACCGGTCATAAGGACGAGGACTTGCAATTCCCGTGCGTGCACCCGCTGCCTGGAAGAGGGTGTGCGAGATGAAGGAAGCTATTTAGTTCGCGCTCTGGGGAATAAGTGCTCCGTGCTGTGGTTGGTTTGTACCTTCAAGGGTGTCAGATCCCTTGCAGTGAAGCATTATTACCTGGAGTATTCCAGTCGGTCCTTCTTACCAGCTCAGCAGGAAGATGGTTACAAGTGCGGATGCAAGGGGTGTGTGTGCGCGTCTAGCAGTGTCCATGTCAGACCTTAATGTATTCACCGTGGTGGTAAACGCTTAGATACCATGAGTATAAGCCTGGATTTACCCAGGCGTTAGGTGAAGTAAACTTGGAGACATTTTTCTATACAGTTCCTAGAAAATAAAACCACATTTTCCATGGTGGTTCTGTTATATTTTGGCTTATGGCCGATGTACTTCTGGATTTATTTGGTGCTGGAATAGTTGCTGAAAATGGATCATTTTGAGTAATGTGCTAGGACAAAATATTAATAAGAGGTCTAGCATCTTTTGTTCACAAGTAGTAGTGGCTTTCCAAAATGATGTTTGGGTAAATAATTCTATGGGTTGGTTGGTTGGTTTTCTTTTGGGGCTTTTTTTTCCCTATAGGTTATGTGCAGCTGGCATATTGTTTTGAATGTGAGACTGCCTGTTGTGGTACCTTATCCATCTCTGACAATCCTGTACTCCTGCCCTATCAAATACTCATTCTGTTGCTCTTTGTTGTGGGTTGCATTTGTGCAGAAGATTAAATACTGATGTACTCATCTTCTGTGATATCTTAGGTTGTGTAGGGTGTAAAATTTGTGAAGGGCTGATTTTAAAATCCAATTTCTGTATCTGGTACCAAGCCTGCTAATGGTTTGTGGGTTATTTTTTTTTTTTTTCCCTAACACATGTGATGCATCCCTATGTGCAATGCAGAGCAGGGATAGGTAAGAGTGTGTTTGCTATGTTGTAGTGGAAGCACAAGACTAAGAACAGATTGCATGAAATAATGACTCTTTCTTTGTAGTAGCATAAAAATGCATTCAGCAACATGATAGGTCACTTCTGTGTATAAATATTCAATAACTAAAGCACTAAAATGAATCCTTATATATAGGCAATCTATTACTAAAAAGACTTTTTCTGTATCCTGAAGCAGGTGCATCAAGGATCCACATTTTGTGTTTGCTTTTAATTATTGCTAATTACATTTTGGGTTTTATTTTTGTGTTGTTTTATTTTGAATCTCAACATATTTGAGTAAAAGCTGTCTGTGATGATTTTGTCTTTATATTTTAGAATGTAGTAATGCCTAATCACTACAATCAGGATTGAATTTTCATCATAAAAGATTGTGTGAAAATGTTTAAGGGCAGTCTCTTGGAAAAAATAGCCGTATTGCTTGCTGCTCTAAAAAAATTTGAATAGTTGATGTGGGTCTATGCAAGTACCATGCTGAAACAATCCTCATTTAATGTAGCACTGATTCATGCATTAATCCTGTGAAATACAAATTTTAGATGTCTTTCAATATACGCTTGTAAACAAAAAAAAATGTAGTCTTTATTTTGACTTAATCTGTAGATTTTTTTTATTTTTATTATTGGGTAAATCGTATTCTATTGGTGACTTGGGGACATCCTTTACAGAGTATCTGTATGGCATAGAGCTTGATGGAGGATCAATAACCACCTCAGAGGCAATAGTCATTTACTTATTGGCATTTTTGTAGCAGTTATTGCTGTTTCAAAAATCTTCGCTGTGTTTCACTTTCTATTCTAAGTGAGCCTCTGAAATTCCATTCTGTGGTACTTGAAACAAAAATTTAAAAAAACAACTTCTAAGAAACTGGATGTAAACAATTTCTTTTCTGTATCACAAATGCTTATGCAGGAGGATATACAGTGTCATTGTAAATCCAGAATTTTCTGCCTTAACATCAATGAAATCAGCAACAGAAAGAAAAACAATACAGTTCTCTGTAAGGTTCATATATATATATATGTATGTATGCTAAAGCACAACTATTGTTGATTTATCAAAAGTATCCTGGGACTTTTTTATTTAAGGTCTGGCCATATTTTACATCTAACTTATATAATGGCTTGCCAGTACATAGTTTGCAAATGCTGTAGCACGTTTTCAGTATCTTACATTATGTGACAAAAATTATTGCTGAGCTAAAAGCATAATGACAATCTGGTTGTTTAGCTCTGACTGTATATTTGTCATACCTTTTTTTAACCATGAATTGTCATTGCAGCTTTTTGGCCAGAAAAACCTTATTTTATTATTCCCCTGAATCTCTCTTCTGGCTGTTTAAACAGATCTTGTGCTGCTTTTAAATGAATTGGGGGTGTGGGTGTGGGGGGGTTGGGCAGGAAACCGCAAAACAAAACCATAAACCCATAGGTCATGAGATACTAAAAGGTGTATTGAATATTCCAGTCATTTTATTAATGTGTGTAACTTTGCTTCTTGCCACCTGAGAAACATTGGGCCTCTGGCAGTTAAGTAATTGAGTATATCAATGTAATCACTGCTTAGCTGAAGTGTTGTGTATGTTCTGTTCTGGTTTTTTTTTTAAGAAGGGTTTCTGTGTTAAATTGCCACGCTAAACTAAGTCAAGCTATGTCTTTAGCAATATTCCCCCTTCTTTTGTGAGCACTTGTTAAAATGTCAGTTTAGTAAATACAAAAGGTACTAGACTGACAGCTCAAGAAACAATTTATTTGCTCTGGCTAAACATAGTGGTGCCATCAGGCTTACTTGTTCATGGCTTTGCCACCACAAACTTGATTCCCAGTTCTTAATTCTGAGGGAACCTCCAAGCAATTATAAGGAGGTGAATGATTGCCTGTAAATATATTAACTTTAAAATTTTTCCTTTCTGACCACCTGCTACCTTCTTATGTAGCTGAGAAGTAACACCAGTGTATTCCCAATATGACTTCAGAATGAGCCCTCCTGTCATGGCCAATAACAATCTCGGGACCACAGGCAGAGTTCCCGCATTGTGATTCCTGAATGTGTCTGCTGAGGGAATGGGATGGGAGGAGGCATGCTTGTCATTTAAGACACCTTTGCCTGGCATTACTTGCATGACTGTGGATTTTTTTACATAGTATTTCTGGCCCTCCTAAGGTATATAGTCATTCCTGTGATTATGGATTAAACCCAGCAAAACCTGCAGCTTAACATTGAGTGTGAATTGCATAAGAGTGTTAATTTGTAACACTCTTCTTCTGCCTTTACAATGTATGCATCTAAACCAATTATATTTTCCTGTCTGAATAAAGCTATTTTTTGTTGATGATACCAAAGTGATGGCAGGTAACTGAATAGCAACACCAAATTCAATTCTCAGCTTAAGAAAATAGCATGCATATATGATTTGAATTAAAAGAGAAACTCAGATTATATAGGGATGTTTTGGAGAGCAAGGGTAGTGTTTATGCTTGGAAATGCATCTGATACAAAATCTGGAAGTGGCAGTGTTTGTAAGCAAGTAATGGTGGAAATTCCCCGCAGTGGTTTCTTAGCCTGTTCAGTGTTAGAGCAAAGGGAATATGAGTTGTATGTTGTCAGAAGTTTTCTTGCAGAAGGCCAGTAGTAAGGATACTTGGTATTATAGACAGGTTAGGAAAAGTCAGTTCAGTGAGCTGAAATTAAAACAGCTGATTATTAGTTCGCCTGCATAAAAGGATTGCATTATGAGGAATACCACTAGTATCTTAATCTTAAAAAAAAGCATGTTATAGCCTTACCTGAAATACTGACCTACAGGAAATGTGCAATGTGTTGTTTTTGACTTTTTTGTGTTCTCCATCCATGAAAACTGAATTTACCATCATGTTGACTATTTTCGTGCCTTGGAATATAAAAAATTTAACCTCAGAAATATTTCTGGTTTTGATTGGTGTAAAGAACTTTTTTGATACGTGTTTCTGCTTTGTTACTTATTTGAGGAGGGGGCATATATATTTAGATCACAAATTGTATTGCAAAAGCTTGTGCAATAAGAAAAATGGACTAGCTGTTGCTTTTTCAGATTATCTTGTTTGTGAAAAGTGTGTTCTCATTTGACTCGTGAAGCTTTGTTGGAGCTATTCAAATGTATATATTAATTTTACTGGCAAGGCTGGCAGTTAATGCTGAAGCATGTCCTTAGCTAAAAGGTAACTGAACCAGGACTGAAGGCGAGAATTCCACAGAAAATGCAGACAGCTGCTAGACCTTTTTTTTTATGGTAAAAGTTCTATTTGACAGTGTGGATATACTTCTGAATTCTCTGCTCTGGCTGTCCAGCAGCGTGATGTTCATCTTTCTTCCAACTAACCTGGGACTGTTTGCTGCTTACTATGAGAATCTGCTGTCAGGTTTGACAGATCTAGAGAAGGTCTAGCACTTCAGGTGAGAGGGGAAAAAAACCCAACCCCTTATTCTCTGTTACAGAACTAAAACTTTTTTTTTGTTTGCTTGACAGATTATGCATGATTATCACTAGTGTGTCCCCAAGCGTCAATGTGTGATTTCTCAAAGGTTTTTGTATTTACAAGGCTCGAAGGGAACCCTGCATCTCAGGCCTCTTCATAGGCTGCAGACCAGCAGATGTCAACTGCACAGGGAGAAAATCCCTGACCATCTGTGTATTAAAACAAACATCTACTTCAATTTGTCACTTTACCGCTGTATCGCTGGCTGAAACCAGTATGTAGTGGACAAGAACTTGATATATTAAAGATTGACCTAGAACTAAAAGGTTTATGAAAGTGTTCACTTCAAATCATTAGATGCAGTAATGAGTGATATTACATCCTTATTTTGAAACTAATAGAAGTGGCCACAGCCGTTCTTGAATGCTGCCATACAGTCTGGCGTGAGTAGGACGTAGTTGGCGGGAGGCACTAGCAAATAAGAAGAGATGCTGAAGCTGCTACAGCAGTGGCCTTAGCGTCTCAAGAGAACTTGCTGTGGTTGTTGCTAGACCCTGTTCCCTCTGTGTTCATGGACTGTTAGTTTACCCATTTTCTTCAGGTCTTTTCTGTTTCACTCTCACTTCTCTTGCCTTGTTTTCCAGTGTTGTCTTCCAGCAGTCTAGCTGCTTTAAAACTTTAAAAATGTTTCTGCTTAGTTTATCCAGTGTCAAACAATTTTATCTGCACAGAAGGTATGTCATATAGTAAATGCTGATTACAGTTGATTCGTTGCAGTCTTTTGTCTCTGCCGTGTGTCTATTTAGATTATAAGCTCTTCAGGGCAGAGGCTTTGCATGTATGTAACTGAGCATACAGAGACTAACATAAGGAGCCTTATTTGGGAGTTTTGTGTGCATTTTAGGTAACCCTTAACAAATCCAGACTTTGCTTCATTTATATATGATGATTACTTTCCTTTCTGTGAAGGAGTTAAAAGAATTTGAAACTGAAACTTGGAATTTAAAAATTTCAAACCCAAAAAAATTTGACTGAATTAAACCAATAAGTAATGGCCAATTTAAGTGGGAGAAAGATGCCCTATGCTATAATACACAAGCTTAATAAGTCTTGCTGACTTGTCAAGAAAACGCATCTCACTCTTTCTGGTAGTAAGCTGTTTTAAAAATTATAGTCTAGACTAAATACTGAAGTGTTGTGTTGTTTAGGGAAATAAGCTTTCTGTGGGATTTGTTGCTTACCATTTCAAACTACAAAAGATTTGTGGTGACAAGATGCATTCAGAAGTGGAGAGGGAAATAATCCTTGGCATGTAGTAATGTCCTTTTTTGGTGTGCCAATTTACCCCTTCATGTGCCAATTCAAGGAGTAAATGATCCCCTCCTCTTGGTGATGTGTTCATTATTTTTTTGTTTTAATCATGCTATGCCAAAATAACTGAACACATACTCGAGAGTTGGAGCAGTGTGCTTTCCTGTGTTGGAAAAGTCTGAATCCTTCTCAGTTGGTAACATTGTGAGGAGCTGCCTCAATTCATCTGTTAATTTCATCCCCGCATTGGTGCGCAGCAGGTCGCACTGGCATGCCCCCAATTTGTTCCAGTGTTTAGATCAGAGCTTCTGGTTTAGTTTTTGATGAGTGCAAATTTCTGGAAAAAAACTCATTTACCTGAACCAACATGTGGAGAATGGAGATGAGTTGCATAAGAAACCAGAATAGCTTGAACCAAATTGCCAGTTTAGGCATGTTCAAGGTAGAAATGTCCATTGTAGACTAGGAGACTATGTTCAATGAGGATGGGCCGGAATAGTTCCTCAAGGCTACCTTGATTTGAAAGCCAGTGTGCTGGATCTCAGTCCTTCCTCCCTCGTAGTAGAAGTCTGAGAGAGATAACTGTTGGTCTTCTTTTCCAGTTACAGGAACATGCATTTCACAGGGAAGAACCATGGTTTGATCTGATGGGTTGCTTTTTTTGTTTAAGTCCCTAAAGTAATAAGAGTATATTTTCTTAAAGGATTTTTTTTTCTTTATTAGTGCTGTTTAGCTTGAAAAGCCAAGAACTCAGAATCTGTAAAAGCCAGTTTTTGGTTGCCTGTGTAACTGTCCCTCTATGATTGATAAGAAACTTTTAATTACATGGTCTTGTACAGTGGTAGTTTGTCACTTTAACCGCGTAGACTGTATAACTGAAATTAGTGACATGGATAACCATAAGCAGGTATTTCCTAACTCTTCAGTTGTTGGATTTAGAACCCAAACACCACTTCATAGTATCTCCTTCACAAAAATAGGAGCTGTTCTGTGTCCTGTGTCAAACACCCAGTTAAAAGCTTCTCATAGCCACCTGAAGTCTTGTGAGTGTTTTTCTTTCTTTTAAACAACTCAAAGAAGAAACAAAAGGAGTATGAAACTGAGAAGCAATGTGAAAAGGTGGCTAGCTTCTCTCTATCACAGGGCTGCTCCATATTAAAATATTTGATGGTGTATTACTATGCAAAACATGGTCATTCACATTAGGACAGGCCAGTACCCTGTGTTTAAATTTAGTAGCATATAAGGAGACATTGCATGTGTTTAGACGTTTGAATAAATGCTTGGTCATAACACTGGGGGCTGTTAAGATGGCCAAAGTAATTCATTTTCCTGGAGGGTTTTTTCACCCCTCTCTAGCTATTAAACAGTGGTGACATTAGTGGCAAGGAAACACCTCCTTTATAGTTTTTCTGAACTAGCTCAGGAGTCCTGAGTTTCTCATCCATGCATGTTGTAATTTTATGAGTGCATAACAGCTGCAACTCTGTATCAGTGCTCTTTTTCCTTTCGGTTTCAGAAACTTCTCAGTATGATTTCCCTTACTGTCAGATTACTGTCACATCACTTGCAAAGGGTTTTTTTTTTTTCTAATCTTTGCTGCTGTCTCCCACTGTGTACCTTGGGAAGAGGTGCTGGTTCTTATTTATGTGCAGTCTCTCTGATCATGGTTATATGTAGGATTATATACTATGCAATTAGAAAAAAAGATATAAAATTATATATGTATTGTATATTAGAAAAATATTTTTCTAATATGTAAATTGAACATAACTGTAATGATACAAAAGGTGTATCTAGCCCAGGGTGCCCCTTTAAAAGCTAATAATAATAGTTTTTTTTACCCTGTTACTTGATTACTTCCTTTGCAGCTCCATATTTTTACTGAAAATAATGAAAATAGTGTCCTCAGTTGTCTGTTCCAGGCTGACGAAACCTATTCTGTATAATCTCCTCTTATACAGAAAAATTCTCGTGTGTGCATATTCTCTTTGTATACCTTGTCCTATATCTTTCTGAGATAAGCCAGACACTGCATGCAGTATCAAGATATGGGTGTGCAATGAAATACCTTCCTATTCTCTGGTGCTATCACTGTTTTGTGCCTTTGACTTGAGTTGCCATTTTGAAAAAACCAGGAATTGAGTCATGTGGCTGGATAATTTCAGTTCTGAAATGTCAGCATATTGGCTTATGAGTTAATAGTTAAATACCATACATTAAAGCTAGAGGAAGATGTGGAAGTGAAATCCTCACAAAATTGTGCCTAAGATAAATAGGAAGCAACATTGGAGACACTGAAGTAGAACTAGCTGCACGTGTAATGCTACTGAAAATGTCAACAGTGTGTGTAAGACTTTTTAATTGTAAGCTACTGCAATAGTAATCATGAAGGTCTGGAATATCGTTTAAGCTTATTTAAATGTGTAAATTCTAACCATATGGTTTCTAAAGGTAAGTCTTTCTGAGCAGGGGTGCAAAAAACCCTGTTTCTTAAAATGGTCTTTTGCTTTTGTAGAAGCTTTAAGTGATTTGCTCTTTCTGCACATTGACTCCATGCTCAGATTAAAAAGTCTTATACTCTTCAAAAGTTCCATTGGTTTGAGGGAGCTTTTCTAGATAGAGGTTTTAGAGTTAATATTCCAAATGATGGAGAATTAAAGGTCAACTATGACAATGTCATATTAAAAAAAAGATCTTGAGAGTATGACCTTTCAGATGGCATTAAATACTTATATGTGAAATCTTATTTTCTTCAAGTGCCTAATATTGTTTGTAAGTAAAACGTCCTCAGTGTTAAATGCTCGGGCATAACTTTGTAACAAGTTATGTTTGTGTCTTCTGTTAAAGAAGGTACTTCCCATTTGTGGGAAGACTGCAGAGTCTGGATCCTGCTGTTTGTGATCCATAATAAATGCTTATGGGGCTTATGAACCAGTTCTGAGTTTCTGTTCCATGTCATTTTGATATGTCAGTTAAAATATATAGCAACCACAAGGATTAGATGAAGTTGAAGTTTCTATTTTACTTGAGTACACACCACAGATAAAAATATTTAAGTATTACTATATAAATTTTTAACAATGGGCTTTAAGTGTACATTGGTCAATTTAATTTCCTGAGAGCTCTATGTGTCTGGCAGGTATATCAGTTTTCTTATTGTGTATAAGAGCTGATGAGTGCTCAGTTTGTTCTGTGTAGTCCTTCACCATAGCTCTTAATGTTGGAGAGCAAACAAATATTTGCATATGAAATACAGTTACAAGCAAAAATTATTTTGCGGTAATTCTTGAACATTCTTTGCCAGTAAATTCTAATTTTTTGATTGTTTTGCAGCTGAAATGATTGCTGTTTGTAGTAGTCTGCGCAATCATTCTACATTTGGACATATTTAAACTGTTCAATACTTAATTTTGCAACCTAAGTAAATATCAAGAATTCTGTTACTAGTTATTTAACTAACCAGGCTTCTTTTTTTCCTTTTGCAAAGGAAAAAGCTAAAACATTTTTATTAACAACACTCATCAGGCATTAACATGAAGATTTGAACTTGTAAGTAGGATACCAGAGATGCTGGAGGATAGCCATTTATATGTAAGCGGGGCAACCTTAAGAATTCCTTTCTCCTGAGATTCCTGAAAATTGGGATGAATCAATAGTTTTCAGAAGCCTGATTCTCTTTCACATGTAGTGGAAAGTACTAGGTAGCTTATGCAAAGGACTTGTGATCAGAATCTGAGGAAGAAACCAGCCCTCTTGAATACACTTACTTCCTACCAAGTCTAATTCCTGGCTTAGTTTTGGTGGTAGTTAATTTTTGAAATTTTTTTTTTCCTATGCCAGATAACAGCATAGGAGCAAGGTGTTTAGAACCCACTGTAGTGTGTTCACCTTTTTTTGGCAAACTGGACAGGATAGGTCTTTTTTTTCTTTAGGAGATTGTAACTTGTTTTGTGAGGATTTTGTATTTGAAAGCTCCAGCTTTGAAGATGTGTGTTTCATTAATGCTGCCATCACAGCTGGCAGAATTAATGCCCTTTATAGGAAGCAGATACATATTTAGGCACACTGGGTTTTTTTGAAGCATCTTTAGTTTTCGTCTTTACCGTCAGGTGAAGAATCAGGAACTGGTATGTGAAATACCCAAACAGTGCTAAGATGAGTATACTCCTGTAATACAAACTACAGTTTTATATTCTATAATTACAAAGGTTGAAAGAGATCTTTGTAGATCATCTAGGACAGTCTCCTGTTCAAAACAGGTGCTTTAGAGCAGGTTGCTTGGGGCTTTGTCCAGTTGAGTTTCTAGCATTTCCAGTGATATTTCAGTCTTACTGAGAAATGTGATTTCTAGATCTAGAAGCCTCACTTAAGTTTATTTTTCTGACTGAAGAAAGCCTTGTTACATAAACAATGGTATTGGTTTGTCCCTGCTAAGTGCCATTTCTGGGGTTAGTAATGAAAGCCAGATCTCTTATTCCTTTCTTAGTGTCTCAACAAACTGGGCAAGGAGCCTCAGGCTTTAGTAGACTTCGAAACATACTATTTTCTTTATTTTTTTTTTTACATACATCATTTGTCACTAATACTGGGTTTCTAGACTTCAGCTTAAGATCACTCAATTTAGATAGTACCTTTGAATACCTGCTACCTTGTGAATCCATTTCTGCAGTCTTAGAATGATCATGCTGTTTATATAGTACTTATGTGACTCTCTTGAAGATTAAAACAAGATAGAAAACAAGGATATTCTTAGTCATTACAGTAAAGACCAGTCATTCTTAGACTATGTAGATACTACTGAAATATCACAACACAAACTGGCAGCTTCAGTTTGCCAATAAACAAGGACTATATGCTACTTCCATGGGTTTTGTTACCTTTTTTACTTCTCAAAGCAGGACTGCGAAAGCAAGGAAGGAGGAAAAAATAATACAAGTGGGTTTATTTTCTAAAATATTTTGTTCAAACACTTCTAAGTTCTTAGAAGTTCTTCAAGGTCTTTGGAAGCTTGATTCTGACAGAGTAGTAAAATGAAGGATTGCATTTTCAGATGTGGATAACTCAAGTTTAGTGTTAGCTCATCCATTTTTATTTCTAATGCATTTAATTATGTCCATTAAAGAAGATGGCAAGGCTAATGATAATGTAAAAATACAGTTTTTGTAGCATTACAAACATACCTGAATGTGAGATGTACAGGTTTGGAACATTCTCCTGAGGACTAAACTATCACTTTTTGTGGTATGACCATGCAAACTGTGGTAGTATAGCATAAAATAGGATAGGAGCTAATGAACTTAAGCAACTGCTGAGAAATTCGATGAGCTGCAGTCAGGACAATAACACTGAGAGGCTTGGAGAGTCTTTTTCTACTTAGCTTTGAGTTTCTGTGATTCTCATTCTGCAGCCCTGGTGGTCGTTCATCTGTACTAGGTGAAAGATTCACTCCACTACATGTATTAAAGCTTTATAATAACATTGCAGGGCTGTGGAAGATGGCCCCAGCAAGCCAGGAATCCATGGTGGGCATAGTGTAGATGAAGCGTTGGTGTGCTTTGGCAAGCTGACCTATTCTTAGCTTTGGCTTCATGTGTTTCTGTCTATGCTATGCTGGAATCTCCATTCCTGGTAGAAGGTGGGCACCTCATGCTTATAGAAGCTTAAGGTATTAGACTTTTATAGCCTGACATAGGTGTGTTTGTTAAAGGTTTTTGAAGTCTAATGGCCTTGTGGATGAAGGTGACACATAAGTAAAGTCTTACTCTTGTCTGCGTTGCTGATATCAATCTTGAAACTCCATCAGATAAAATGCAAGTCTGATAATTTTCTTTCTATTAAGGCCCTCCTCAAGGAGGCAGACGTGACTGTCTGTTTGAGATGGAAGAAAAAGAAAGACAGGATATCTGTGTAACAAAAACATAATTGGTAGGACACAGGGTCATAAGGTGGTTTTGGAGCGCTGCACTAAGAATGCATCTTTGCCTGCCTGTGTTTCTTCACCGGCCTGTCAAGGGAATTAACAAGCACAAGTGAAATATAATTAAACTGAGGGTTTTTAAATGCTGTTATTGCTCAATATAAATTTTAACCATCACAGGATTTAAGTTATAAGGTGACTGAATGTCTTATGGGCATGGAAAACTTCTGCCTCCTGGAATTACCATATGCAGATGTTTCTGCAGTGTTTGAGACTACTTTTTTTGCTTCTCCAGAATTATCTTGCATCTGACAGACTAATAAATTTTACCTATGTTCTGTGTGTTGATCTGAGATCTGTGTTTAGATCAGCTAGAAGTGTATCTTTAGGATCAGGTCTAAACACTTTTAATTTTATACATTCAGTGACTTCTGTAGGACTAATTATATAGTTAATTGTGCATAGACTAGGCTAAAGCACTACTAGAAAAACTGGCTAGGAAAATCTGTACATATTATGAGTTAGGAGAGTATATCTGGGTTTTGCAGGGGGGTGGGTTGTTGTTTTATTTTTGATCTAGTTTCTAAATAAAATTTTGGAACATGTTAAGCAAACGAAAACCCAACACCAATATCATGGATCAGCATATTCTTATGAAAAATCTTATAACATCAAGATGAGGTTCAAGTGTAAATTTCCCCACTAAGCCATGTATTTCAAATGCAACACGTGGTGCATGCATAGTATGAATATAGAAATGATTGCACTGGATCAAATAAAAGGCCGGTCTGTTCTAGCAGCATTCCTCTGATAGTAAGCAGTACTGGAAAAAAAAAAAGTGAAAAGTGCACATCCAAGGTAAACACGATGTTAATACTATTTAACTACCTTACTGCACACTGCTGTAACCTGACGTTTGGGTTTTTTCTATTGAAAATGGCTTAAATCTATACAATATAACTTCTTGTCTTTTAATCATTGTCTTAACAAAGACTTTACTCTTTATGTTAAAAATAAACTAAGCTGCAACCAACTTCTTCATGTTTATGTAGTTCCCCTTTTAAATTTAACCTTCGTAATGGTGGTGTTTCTGCAGATAGGGCATTGAAATACTTGGTGTGAGCAGTCATGGGTAGTGACTTGTCCTTAGTCTTTACACAACACCTCCAATTTAGAGTTTTCCAGTCTAAACTGGTTAAGCAAAGAATTCCTATAATCTCACTTTCAGAGGACTTGTCATCTTAAATCATCTACATTTAGCATTTAGCTGCATTTAGCAGCTTTCCTTGCTGCTTCAGTCTATTAACCCTTACAAAACCATTCTCATTTTATGTGCCAGCAGTGTGCTTCCATTTTGATTGAGATGAAGTCTGTCTTGTTTGTAGAGGAACACACTACTCCATATACTCCACAATATTTTCTCAGTTTGTACATTGTGTTGTTAGAGTTCAAAAAGTACCTGAATTGCGTAAGCTTGACATCTACATTTTATTTAACATAATAGATGAAATAATCTTTTTTTTTCTCATCGTGGAAACATTTCTGGAGAAGAAACCATTTTTCAGTTTGGATAAACAATAGCATTACTTGTTTTTAAAAAGCCGTAAGTACATGTGTTATATGAATGTTGTGAAAAACTATATACATGTGAATCTTTCCCTTTTGGAAAGATCTGAACCCTGGGGCTATTCTAATACTGTTTTGCAATGAATGAATGAAAAATTACTTGGAAGAGAAGTCATACTATCTTCCAACTCTTTCTCTTTTTTATTTTATTATTGACAGATAATTGGTATATTTTTCTATTTTAATAGGACTTAGGGGTTTCGTAATGGAAAATTGGGATCCTTGTCCCACGGTGTTTTAAGGCATTGTTTTCAGCAAAGTGTTTACAACAGTAATATATACCAATTTCACAATATTTGTCTATTTTCTTCTAAAGTGAAACCATATGGTTTTTTAGGGTACACTAAGGGAGTTCAACCAGCCTGCGCTAATGGGATTTTTTTTTTTGTCAGGCCAGGCTAGAAATCACAGCTGGTTTTGTATTGCCTGTTGAGTACTACAGTCCTGGTCCACTCATTGTCCAGAGCAGACAGTTGAGGCACGCTATGGTTGTTATCTGGCTCACCCTGGGTTTTATTTCTGCAGAAGTAACAGCAAAGCTGTTTTTTAACCTGTGTCTTCCCAAGTAGTGTGATTGGGGTATGATGGGGTATTGATGCACATACAGTGGCAGAATTTTCATGATGTTCTTGAATCTTGCAGTTCAGATATAACCTACAATACTACTCTTTTGATCAGCGGTGGTAGGCTGGCAGTCTGTCATTTTTATATTTTGTGCACTAGTTCTTTGTGCTAGCCTTCAGTCGTCTTTCCACCTGCTGATGAAACAAAATCAGGAAGAGCCGTAAAGCTGATTTCTTTAGAACGAGATTGTATCAAAGACTGTTCATCATGTGGTGGTGGTTGTAGAACTGTGCCAGCGATAAAACTGTGTGCATCTTTTCTGCACAGTTATCCTACTTTGCTGAACATTAGAGTAAGAGAGCCTTTGTTTAACCTAACAGAGTTTTGCAGAAAATTCTTTTATGTGAAAGCTGACGTTTTCTTATAATGTTTTGAAAAGTGATGAAACCTCACCTATTGTGAAAACTTTCTCAAGCTATGCTAAATTTTTTAATAAGCTTTTTAATTTCAGGTGCGATATTAAGTTTTAACTTTATTCCGTGTTTCATTTAGTTCATTAAGAGACCTCGTCCTGCAATCTAAATCTTTCTGCCTCTTGCAGCTAGAGTTCGCAGAATTCGTTGTTAGTATAGGATGCCCTGGTCTAAAAGAAGGCTTAGTGATAGTTTAGCTTGAGAATGTTTCTTGGGAATGATGGAATGATGGAGTTGCAGTCAGCTCACAAATCTCAGGTATTCTATACTTCAGGAAGTAAACTTGAGGCTAACTCCAAAAGTAGCGCCACTGGAAGGTGATGTTTCATTGTACCAGTCCATTTTACTTGATGGGCATCCACAGTATCCGCAGCATACAGTGTGGATGGCCTTTCCCACTGCTAGTAACAATGACTTGCATTCAGCCTGTTGTGTACAGCATCACATGTTCTCTGCAAAGTTATCTTCTACCCTTTTGTCCTCTAGCCCACGCTAGCATCAGGAGTTACTCTGCCACAGGTGCAAGTCTTCACATTTGCCTTTATTAAACTGGATGGGGCATCTGCCAGTTGAGATTAGTCTGTCTGGCATCCCATCCCTTCAGCACGTGAGTTGCCTCTTCACTCCCTCCAATTTGATGTTGTCCATGTGCTTCCTGAGGGCGCATTCTATCCTGTTTTCCAGGTTGTTGATGAAGATACTAAACGATACTGATTCCAGTGTTGGTCCCAAGAAATGCCTCTTAGAGCTGGTTTGCCAGTTATACTTCAGGCTGCTGAGCTCTGTTCTTTGAGCCTAGTGGGGACTTCGAGCCACTTTTCCAGCTGCTTTATAGGCTTTTTTTTCAGTTTAGTGTAGTATAAGCTATATGTTGGTTCCAGTGACAATGTGATGGGAGCTAAGCAGAAACAGTTACTTCATGCAAGTATTAAAACCGGAGAACTAAAGCCTGAAATAGCAAGGGACCTGTATCACTTCTTTTTAAAGAGATTGTTCAGTGTTTCTGAGAAACCACATCCTTTTTAAATATCTTGGGTTGAGAACCAGAGTTACTTTCAAAAAAGTAGATAGTTGTTTTCAAGTAAATATCTCTTTCAAGATAGTTTCATGGACTTCTTATGACACACGATTTGGTAGTTAACTGGCAATTTCCAGGAGTCTTGGGTCACATCCCACTTGTATTTTCTCATCAAAAATTCTTGTCAGAGATGGTATGTTTTTTTTTGTAGTGAGCTGGTTTTTCATATCTTCTGCATGTAGATTTGCATAATACAGTCATGCATTGTCAAAACAACTCTAGTTCAGGTATTATGTTTCCATTGTCAAAGATAGCTCTTCTTTCTGCTCTTAGGCTAAACTGCAACCTTATCTTTATAGGTAAATGCATTTGTCTTTTTTGCAATTTTATTCACTTCTTAGCTAAGTTACAAATGTGTAACTAGAGAATGTCTCAGTTACTGTGCTTGCAATAAAGGATATTTTTTTTTTTAGATGGGAATTGTAGGTCTAAAGCAAAACAAATGCATAAGGTTTTTTTGCAAACTTTAACATTGCAGATGTTTTGTATAATGATACTAATGTAGCTGTCAAAAAGGGAAAATAATGTTTACTGGGGTTGTACCTTCACTTCCTGTTGTGCCTGGAATTGGTGGAAAAAACCCCAACAGTTGCACAGAGCAAAGACTGATAGAGGATGTACAATTGTAATTTATATTCATTTGCATTTTAAATGCTCTTAATTATGTAGTGGGTAATATTTTTGAATTACTGTCATTTTTCTATTTTCTCTTATAATTGCATATCAAGCAATAATCTTTTAGTATATTAAGTCTTTTGAGTATTAATTATATGCAGTAGCATCTGGTAAAACTGAATTATTTCACACTTCTTACAACACCTTCATTTTTAGGAGCATGACAAGAATAACAGTGGGTACTTTTATCTCCTCTTACTGCAGGGGCATTTTTTGACTAAAAAAGCCTTTTTTTTTTTTTTCCTTTGCTTCTAGATCTTTCAAAGAACAGGTTTACTGAAATTCCTCCTGATGTGTGGCTGTTTGCACCACTGGAAACTTTAAATTTGTATCACAACTGCATCAAATCCATTCCAGAATCTATTAAAACTTGCAAATGCTTACGTATCTTAACATTAGGTGAGTAATACTTGTTATTTTTGGTCTTTGCATAATTTGTCTCATTGGAGAGGTGGCATTCTGCTTCCTCAGGTCATTCAGTGCCCATGTGACCGCATTTTTTCCCAGATAGATAAAATTATTCTATTGTTTGTTTGCCTTATCCTTGGTGTTGAGACCAGCAGTTGTTGCTTCCTTTGTGAGAAGGAATTGACTGTATTATGAAATTTTAGTCAGTAAATTATGGTAGCTGAGGGTGAGGAAAGTTTATAAAGTTTTGTTTTTAATAGTAATATGAAGACAGACAATGTTTAGAAACTAGACACACAGAAAATTTGCTGCTCTTAAGAGGGTAGATTACTCTGGCCAGAAGGCTCTACTCATTTTGCACATTATTTACATCCATTGCTGTATTGCTGCTCTTAAACATGGGAAACCTACAGTTTGATCTCCAAAGAACGAGAGACGAACAGGAGCTATGGAAGGAGAGGGAATCTAGAAGAACCCTCCCAAAATGAGCAGTGACCCTGTTTTCTTGTTTCTTATATTGATTAACTACATCAAGTCCAAACCAGTCTTCTCAGCAAAGAGCTGTTTAGCATGTGAGATTAGTTCCAGAACTTATTTTGAAAAAACTTTGTGAATTGATCCTTGGAGGGGGAAAAAAAAAACCCCCAACAAAACCCAAAAAACCCCCAACAGCAAACTATGTCTCAGAATCTGCAAATACCAGTACTTATAGAGATAATATGAGTAGTACGTTCCATGGCAGTCCTAAAGAGAATTAATGATGTGATAAATCTGCGGTGTTTTCTGAAAGAAATTTGACCTAACTTTCTTACAGAGCAGCCACAGCCCATTTCATTTTGATGGTTATTGAGGTGCTGAATGCAGTTCTTTACACAGAAATAAAGTAGCATGTAGTTCTGTCTGGGCATTGCATTTTATTTCAGGGGTTGACTATTCTAATCATTATTTGCGTTACTGTGCTCTGTCTTCATTTCTGTGCTAATGTCTGAGGACTCTTTCTGCAATGCATGAACATGTGGATTGTAGTAGTTGGGCAAGCTAAAATCCTGACTCACTAGTTTTAATATTTTGTTACAGAAGAAAACCACATGATCTCAAATTCTAGTTTTGGATTCAGACAACTGAAGAAATCTATTGTGCAGTTCATAATAAAGTAGGCAGCTTATTTTTGAAAAACAAAATAAAATAAAAAACCTAGGAAACTTAAGTGATGCAGAGAATGACTGTTTCATTGCCACATTTTTGTAATCAATTAAAACTGTTTACTTGATATTTTTGCTTCTCTTGCTCTGCAAATAAAAAGCCTGTGATATCTGCCTGAAATAAAAAAAGACTTACTATGTATCTACATCAAAACTTATTTGTATTGATCACTTAAACATAACATTTTTATGCTGTTAATTTTATAACAGATAGAAATTTACTGATAGAAATTTACTTTCATTATTTCATTTATCATTAAAATTGCAGTGCATCTTTGAAGCTGAAATGTTGCAAGGACATAAATCTATTTTTGTTGGTTTTGCAGGCCTATAAACTGTAGTCATGGGGGAAATAATTTGAAAAGCTTTTTTAAAATATTAAAACAGTGCTCTGATATATATCAATTAAACAGTAAAATTTCTGGGTTTTTCCTAATATGGTGTGAACACAAATGTCAATATTTAAAAGTCTTTTCATTTGGTTTTCTTGGGGTTGTTTGGTTGGTTTTTTTTTTTTTCAAAATAGGCCTGACCTCAACACATTTCTACTAAAACAACAGCAGTTACTGAAGTTCTGTTATTTTTATGTATGAAACAAATTGCTTTCATAGCACATCTGAACAAACTGATTTTTTCATTGGCTTTTTTAAGGTACAAGTAATTATGTACAAGTACATTATTAGAAAAATTCTATCTTTTTCTGACAGTGGCAGTCTGCAGCTGGTTGTTTTTCCAATATGGATTCAAATCAAATTGTCAGTAACTGTATATTCCTTGTGTACAAAGCAGACATAAGTGCATGCAGTTGGAAAATGATATACACAAAAGAACTCAATTTAGTACTTACCTTCCAGACTATTGCTCAGCAAAGTAATAAATAGCTGTTAAGTGCTTTTTTGTGGTGGCTCAGGAGGGACAAGACCACATGACATGAGAAGCAATGGTGTTGTATAAAGTTCTGGTTTGCTGAGAACATGAGCTTTATATTGGTAGATGGTCAGATCAGGTGATCCCTCTGAAGGTATCAGCAGGACAAAAGCAAACATGGGACGTTATTTCTTTTAACAGATTTGTCTGTACATTTTAGCGTTAGATTCAGTTGTAGTACATACTAATTTTATCAAGCAAGAAGGGGACCTAAAATTCACATATCTGATAGGGGCTCTTTATGGTAAGGAATTCATGATGGAGGTCATAACTTAAATGTAGGTGAAATTGTAATAGGTGGAGGTTATCTCCTGGAATAGGAGAAAAGTTGTACAATGTGCATCTCAGACTCCCTGTCAGGCTGAAAAAGAAGATTGTAGTCTAGCCTTGTGTGTTCATTTTTCTTTCTTTCTTTCAAGTCGAAATCTTTTATCAACGTTACCAAAATACCTGTTTGATCTTCCACTTAAAGTTCTGGTTGTCAGTAATAATAAGCTAGTCTCCATTCCAGAAGAAATCGGGAAGTTGAGACATCTAATGGAATTGGTAAGTACAATTGTGAACCATTGTACTAAGTAAACTTAAACTATAAGCAGTTTATTTACAATAAAGATACAAATTTAATTTTTTAAAATATAAAACTACAAAATGCAAAATTAGTTACTGCTTTTTTGTAGTTTTTGAGCTCAAATTACAGGTGTAAATAGAATGGTGTGTGATCCTCAATTTAGGTGTCCACACAACATGATTTTATCCTATGGCATACTAAAGTCTCATGCTTTGTCATCCATTACTTTCTCTATATTTCTTATTATTCTGGGGTTTCTGATCATTTCTTTGTGTTAAGCTCATGTGTTTTGGAGAACTGTGTGCAATTATTCACTGACCTGGCACTTGGACTAGGACTGATTGCCTTCCCCTTGCCCTCCCCGGTGTGCATTATTTCTTTGGTCATTGCAAGCAGGCCTTATTCTGTCCCCAGGGTAGCTGTGTATGCCCTGGACATTTCTTTTAACATGTCCTCATTTCTGAGCTATAAATCAACATTCTTTTTAATTTACAAGTAATATCAGATATTCTGAATGTTTGTGAGACTTTTCTAGTGTCCTCTACTCTTGGTGAGAAATTCTTTATGCTCGCTTCAATGTCACAGGATTTCAAGGTGGGATCACAGCTATTGTTTATGGGAAGGTGAATGTTTTTTTCAGAACTATAGTTGTGGTATTCTTTGCTTATTTTTCAAAATTGTCAAACCTAGAATGTGAGCTTGAGGACACAGATTAAGGACATACTAGAGTTTCATTCCAGTACTTGTGTTATACCTGTTTAGAACATAAGTAATATATATATACATTAAAGATAATGTAAAACATTAAGCCATGTGCTAGAAAGATGCTTTTACGAAGGAAATCCCATTTTAAATTTAATGACTTGGACAGAGAAGAACTTGGAATAGATAATTGATTATCAACAATAGTTGATCCGAAGCAGCCTGAGCTTTCTGAGACATCCAGCCGTGTGCAGGCATCACGGTTGCCAAAACAGATGAGCGTTGTCTAAGCTGAAGCTCTGGAAGAGTGCAATGGAGAAGGAGGCCTGGCTTCTAGTTACTAGTTCACCTTGCCTTTAAAAGCAGCTTCTAGTTTTTCATCAGATCAATAGTTATCGATATCTAGTCTAGGAGACTAGTCACTGAAATCAATTTATTGAATCAGAAATAAAAAAGGTTAGAAATGGTCTTATATCAGTGTGATAGTTAAGTCAGTCTGAACTACGTAAATGTTAAAGTAGTGGCAGAAATAGCTGTAGTCTGTGTTCAATTCGTGCAGCTTTTGTCACCCTCTAGTGCTTGTATCTAAAAGGCTGGTGAGCCTGCTATTGGTCTTTGTAAATTGTTAGTTACATTGATTTGTTCAAGGTTTTATAAGGTAGACGATTCCTTTTTATAAAAGGAGCAGAATACAAGTCATTTGCCAGCAGTCACACAAGAAGTTTTTAACTGATACGGGAACTATACCAGGAACTGATGCCTAGGCTATAGTTTTAATCTCAAAACCAGTCTTTCATCCTTCATTGGTTTAACTTTTGACTTGAGTTTCTGTAACATGCATCACTAAATACTGAAGGAACAGCGAGATCTGTTATGGTACTTCTTCCCTTTGTGGTAAAACCCAAGAAAGATAGGAATGTTTTATAGTATGCTTTATAGTACTTTTGATAGCAGCTTTCCTTTGTTTAATTTAAGATGTTCAGTTAATTTATTAATTATGTCTTTCTTAGGATATCAGCTGCAACGAACTTCAGGTTCTTCCCCAGCAGATAGGAAAATTGCAATCACTTAGAGAATTAAACATAAGAAGAAATAATCTCCATATGTTGCCAGATTGGTAAGCTACCAGCCTTCATCTTTAATGTAGGTAAATTAGGTAAAGTGTTAAGAAGATACATGATTCTTTTCTTTTTGTTTCCCCCAATGCAGAATTAGGAGACCTTCCCTTGGTAAAGCTGGATTTTTCTTGTAATAAAGTTACAGAAATTCCAATTTGTTACAGAAAGCTACGTCACTTACAAGTTATAATTTTGGATAACAATCCAATGCAGATACCACCAGCACAGGTTAGTATTAAAGCATTCTAGTTCAGATGTTTGCATTAGAATCTTTAAGACAGAGGAAGCTGTTCTAAATTATACCAATCCAGTTTTTATAGTTTTTAGCTGTAATTTTTCTAGTGGGAAGTTGTGAGTACGAACTCGGTGTAAAAAGTATTAGTTGGGGTGCATTTTCAAAAGACATGCTCTGTAATTAAGTTTGATTATTTCGTTCATTTGTTTTCCAACAGATATGTTTAAAGGGTAAAGTACATATATTTAAATTCCTCAGCATTCAGGCGTGCCTCAGAACAGATAAAAACCAGATTCTTTGGATTCTTCCATCATTAGGTAAACGATCCCCTCTCAGCCACTCACAGACAGGTGAGTAGTGTTTTTTTTTGATTTGTTTTACTTTAGCATTGGCTATGAAGTGATCTGTTTATTACACATAATAGCTGCAATTTCAATACTTTAATTGTTCTTTATTTAGAAGTCAGAGTATTTATTTTTAAGGTCCTTTAACTGGAAGCTTAAATGGCTCATCTGAGTTGCTATGAAAAGTTTTCATTATACTTATTAAAGATTTGGAAATCAGAACAAAGATGTATTCAAATTCATTTATTGGAAAACTCAGCTATTTATTTCCCAAAAAGATACATCAAAACAGTAGATGAGTAGTTCCCATAAATGTTCTGAACATGGAGTTATTCTGTTGGATGGAAGTCTGCCTACCACCTATATGTTAAGGGAAAACTAACTTAAATAATACATGGTATTTCACTGATTTTTATTAGATTAGTTGAGGTCAAAAAGCACAGAATATTTTGTTGGACTGAGTACCTCTTGAGGAATTAAATAGTAATACTTTTGTATATTTTGTCATCAGTTAGTTTGCCATTGGAAACCATACAGAACAGTACTCTCTCTATGCCTATTTTCTTAAAATGTCACGTGCAACTTGTGCCTCTCTGTATTCAAGGCTGAAGGGAGGATGAAAGTTATAAACAAAGCTTACACAGAACAATCTGAACGATCAGATTCAATCCGTGGTCTTGGTTTCAGGCAGCTGTGCCATAGGGAATTAGCCACAGTGTCTGTAGGTAGCTTCTAAATGCTCCTGAAAACTGTGGTCCACAACTGCTCCTCAGAAGCTTCCACTGAACTTAAGGCATACAACTAAAATGGAGCCAGGTCATGGGTATTACCACTGCACATCATGTTTGTAGTAGTGAGAACTCATTTGACTAAATGTTCCAGATAATCTTATGGTTTAAACCAAGCTCCAGTACACAGTTGGAATGCACATCCTACTGATGCTGCTAATTTTATGTCTTTGAAAGACATAAATTTGAAGGAAATATTTTGTAGAAATCCAGGCAGAGTTACACCATTATAATATGGCAGTCAGTTAGGGAATGCATATTTGCTACTAGCTGAAAAAACATGTCTGCCAATAGAATTCGAGGAACTGTGGTTTTTCAGAGGAAGCTGCCTTTTCTGAAGATGGTATTTTTGACTGAAATAGAACAATTCTAAAATTGCACAGATACAGAGTATACTGTAATTGATGGTTTCCTCTTTACCTTTGCTTTGATACTTTTTTCTTGAACAACTCTTGTAGGAGATTAAGAATTTGTCCTCTGCACGTGTGCAAAAATTCTGTATCAGCAGCTGTAGATGAGTAAGGAGAACATACTTTAAGAGGATGTTTACTTTTTTTTAGAAAAGTGAAACTACTGTTTCTTTCCTTCCTGTGAGGCTTTTTGTGTGCTGTTTTTTCTTAAATGTAGTATGGAGGACTTTTATCCCAATAAAATCATGGACCAGACTCTGGCATCGGAAGTGATAATGGAGATAAACGGTTGTCCACAACAGAAGTGAGTATTTTTCACTGTTGAATTTTTGTAATTTCTGGATTTAGAATTTTTTTTCCTTTCTATTTGTATCATTTGAGAAATACTTAACTAAGTTGCATTTAACATCATTGAATATCTGTACAGTTGAGTTTTAAACCATTACACTGCCAGTATCAGGCAAAAGGTATATACATACTGCTTTCACTTTCTGGTTAAGGTTCATTCCAGTCCAAATTTCATACATTTTAAAAACTGAATTCTGACTTAAGGAATTTTAATGTGTGAAGTGTGTAATCATTTTCTACCAAAGAACAAAATTCATTTGAAACTGTCTTTTGTTATTAATGAAATGAATGTACTTAAAAGTTGGACTAAATTTGAGTGTTGTATGTGTTAGTAATTCTCATTGTTCAAATATTAATAAAATTATGGATAATCTGCTAGGTTTGAACAAAAATCCCTACAAGTCATCTGTGTATTTGTAGAAATCTAGCTTAAGGAGCTGTAATTAATAACAGTTATGTCAAAGCTGAACAGTGTAAACAGATTTTGAAACTTGGAATTATTACAAATGTGGAGTGATTGTTAGTTGGAAGATTGTGGAACAAGGGTTTTGTGGTTTTTTTTCTTTTAAAGAAAAGTCCAAATGAAGTTAAAGCTGTGGGTCTTTTGTTTTTTCCTGTGGTTTAACAAGGGTCAAAGTAGGTGGAGGCTTTTAGATAAGAAAGCACCTACAGGTACAGTACAGGTTTTTTAGTCCACTGACTGGGGCTGGAATGGACCTCTTTGAACAAAATACTGTATTTCAGTATTAAATTACATACTGAACAGTTGTCTATCACTCTCTAAACTTATAATTCTCTTAAACCCCTTCCCACACTGTCCCCCATGCCCCCACTCCCCTCAAAAAAAACCCCACCCACAAAAAAACCCACCTGACTTGATGTTATTTTCCTGTCCTGGGAGCCATCCCTCATCATAGGGCCATTTGCACTATAATTTGTTAGTTCTTAGCAAATCATGTAATAGTGTAATTATATGTAAGTTCTGTATTAAATGTGACTGTCTTTGCAGCCATCTGATGATGACACAATCAGCCTTCACTCCCAGGTATCAGAATCAACGAAGGAACACACATTAAGGAATGACAATCATGTAATGGGAAGTAAACTTGATCCACAGAAAGGTAATATCTGTTGTACATCTATCATTTTAGGTAACAAATAGTTTTGCTTAGGTAATCGAATATAAGAAAATAGCACAAAATGATACAATCACATCTTGGCATTGTACTTTTATCATTTCAGAAAACAGTGTAATAATAACAAATAGACAAGGCCAGAAAGAAAGAAAAAAAGATTATTTCTAGCTCAAGGAGACATGTTTTCATTGTTTTATCTTTATCTGACATTTTTTTGTAAGTACCTGTCTTTCAGGAGTAACACTTGGTTGAGAGAACTGTTTACTATAGTCTTTTCCATTCTTCATCAATCCTCACTAGACCAGGAGGTATATGATTACATTGATCCGAATGCGGAAGAAGGAGCTGTTCCTGAGCAAGGAGATACACAGATTGGACCATTGTTGTCTTACATTAAGGTAGCTTGCCAAAAAAAAACCCCAAAAGTTCAGCAGACTTGGTTTTTTTTTTTTTTTTTTCCTTTAATTCAAGTCTAAGTGTATTCTTCATTCTCCATTAAGGAACGGGGAAAACATCCTGAGAAACCTCAAAAATAGAACAGAATGAGGACTGGAGAGATGAAAAAAGGTAAGTCTTGATCTTGAGGACCTTCCCTTTTTGGGAAGGTTTTACTGATGATGGGATGGTGAAGGTGGTTTTGTTTTAAGTGCCTTGCATGTGGAGGAAAGAAATTTCATATTGGACAGATAGAGTGCTCCTTCTTGGACAGATAATAAGCTTATATGAAGTGCTTCTTATTCATGTCCAATAATGTAGCCATTTCTATGTATTGCTTTACTGAAGTCAATTAAGTCACTAATGTTTAATTTTTCAGACTTCAGAAGGAACAGCTGCTGGCTGAAGATGATGATGAACTCAAAGAAGTGACTGACTTGAGAAAAATAGCAGCTCAATTACTGCAACAAGAACAAAAACACAGGTATTACAATATTAGTTAAGAAAACTTGTGATCTGATGATCTGCCTGACTTTCTCCTGCTCATGTTGGGCATCACAACAGAATGATTCTTGAAAAGGAATTGTAGAACAAGCAGCATCTTAAAGGAATGTAATGGAACAAGTTAACAACAGTATAAATGAAGAGCAGGAGGAAGTACCTGGAGGATGTGGACAGGTGTGGGTAGGAACCATGTTCTCTCTAGTTCCTTTACTAAGCAGGCAATTATCCAGTGAGCTTCTTTCACGAGAGGAAGCTCTTTACTGAAAGGTAAAGGTTTTAGTTAATAGTAGTTCATTAACTAAAATAGTTCGTTACAGTCATTCATTATCCCACAGTAATGGATTTAACTTCATACCAACTTATAGTATTTTTGTTTCCTTTGAATTTCTGGGTAATGATGCGATTCTGCATTGCTGTTTTAAGATAGTTGAAATAGATGTGAAACCCCTAGAGGACTTGATATACAGATAGTATGAATTGCAGAGCAATTGCACCACTGTTTTATACTAGTTAAATATAATAGGAGTTGGGGGGGGGGTTTATATGATGGTTATTTATATTGCAAGTGGGCATTGTTTGATTAGTTTTAATATTTCCTGGTTATGTAATAATTTGAAATACCAAGCCACTCAACTTTTGAAGTACTGCAACTTAAACTTGGCTTGTCCTGTGGTGTTGTATTTTAATGCAGTGATCTTGCTAATGATTCTGCTTTGCTCTTGAATTGTTCAGATTGTTCAATATGCAATCTTACTACTTGCTAAATTTTACTTATTAGCTTAGCATTTTTATTTAAAGCTTGCTTATGTGTCTTTAAGTTCATGGGGTCAAAATCACCTCTGGTATAAAATTTAGCTCTGAATTAGAATCCATAGTTTTCTTAATTTATTGCTCTTTATGACAAATTATAAGATTTAGAAGTTTAGTACAGATATTTCTGGTTTTGTGGAAAATATGCTCATTCTGAGTAAACAGAATCCTTAGAAAAGTGAGCTTCACAAAATAATTGCTTACTAATTTCTGTTCATTCAGTGTGGTGTGTGGTGTTTTTTTTTATTTTTAATGTTATGCAGTCTCTTTTAATTTTGCTTGCTATGCTAATGACTTGCCTGTCCTCTCCCATCAACCTGTCCTGCTTCCTTCTTCCGTCTTTGGCTTTGGTGTACATGAAATATGAATACAGACGAAGGCCATTAAGCTATAGAACTTCATTCAGTGAAAAACTCTTCCAGAGGACAAGGGCGGCAGGACGTGCATCAAGGTATAAAGTGTTTGTAGAGCTTCAGATTTCCAAATTAAGGTGTGGACAAAAAGAGTTTGGGCCATTTCTTGAACAAAACCAGAATAAAGGAATTGGCTGAGTTAGCCTCAGATATTTTGGTTTTTTTTGCTATGCATTATTGTTCTTTAAGATGCAATCCTATTTAAGGAAAATACTTAATTAGGCAACTCTTCAAAGACCATTAAATTAATCCAACCCTAGAAGCATAATTTCCTGTATCTTTGGCATGCTTTCTCTTTTTTTTTTTTTAATATATAGTACTTCAAGTATAGAGCCTCAGGCAAAAGTTTGGGGTTTTTTAAAGATCTGTGGGTTTAAAGTGATCATTTGCAAATTAGCATGACCAATGACAATTTGTTTTGTGTTTGAGGGCCATGAGGGAAGCATTTGCAGATACACAAATGTCACCAGTAACAAGAAATCTGGAATGGCCTGTATAGACTATGTTCAGACATGTAGGTGATGAATCAGGTGTTTTCAGACTTTACCTTATCAATTGAAACTCTAACTTACTCTGGATACTCCTGGTCTTTTTCGAAAGTAAGTAGGATAGCTTAGACTATCTAGTCTTCATTATTACTAAATGAGCCTGTTTCAGTTTGCATCAAAGTTAAGTATGGGCTCTCACCGACAGCAGTGACTTCTTACAACTGTCTAAATCCCTAAGAGCACAGCTTACAACCACAAAACAGAGCCATATGTGAAGACAGTAGACTGCTCCTGAATAAGTTTAAAATACTTTTTTTGTCTCACTGTAAAAGATTTCTACTGTCATACTCTTTAAAACTCCTAGGTTGTGCTTGCTTGTTTAAACTTGAAGATAGCTCACCTTCTCCGTCTCTCCCTTCGTTTTTGTCCCTTAATCACGATGTCATGTTTGCTCAAATATGAAAGTCTAAGTGACAGAGAAGAAATTTCACTTTTCAAATTCTCCAACTTTAGAAAATATTTCCAATATAATAATTGGTTTTGCCCTCACCTTTCTCTCCCATCTAGTCAGCAGTTGGAGTAGATGTTATGCTTGCTTGATGATATAAACTAGAAAAATGAGTCACAATGATGTTTTTTGAGTTTAATATATAGAAATTTGTGTCATGATGTATGTGCTGTTGAGTAATTTACTTTCAAAGTTTGTATGAGTTTTAGAACCCTTTATGCTACCTCTGTAATAACAGAATTTGGTTAAGTATGAACCATAAGAAGGAAATTAATTGTCGTACTAACACAAGTGTCTTTTGCAAGTTCTTACCTAGTGATTCAGTAAGACCATCAGTAATTGGTCTGGTAGTTAATCTCTCTAATACGAAAAAAGATTTGGATTTAATGAGTTGTAGTATGAATGGAAACAATTACTGGAATCTAAAGAGGCTTGTGAATGTAAGCTGCTTGTAATTTCATTTTGTATACCCAGTTTTGCATTGTATTTCCTGGAAGACAGTTCTTAATAAAACTGCAGTGATATTTTTTTCTCTTCTAGCTGATACATTTTTTTTTTTTTTGCCATGAATTCCTTAGCTTGTGATTTAGTAGACTCAGATTAACTTTCTTTATCATTTTCTTAACTAAAAACTTTCAAGTTCCTTATTCCACAGGAAATTCAAATCTCTGACTGGACTAGTAACTGCTAACCTGGCAGATACTGAACTTGCTGTTATTTCCCCAATAATATCTTCAGCTTTTAAACAGGGTTTCAAAAATGATTGTTGGCATTTGTTTTTGTTTTACAGAATATAAAAATATACTTTATAATAAGCTTAGTTTATAATGTTAGCTATATACATGTTTCATAGAAACAGTGTAGCTGAAAAGTTCATGTGCATATATGTTTGAATCAGCTTGAGTAGTTTTTCCATACATTTCATGACAGTTAAATGACCTGTGTTATATAGAATCATTGAATTTACACCAATAGTGTCAGTTTTGCTGCAAGTGTTGCGTTAAACCGTTAAGGTGGCTCTTTTTTAGAGCTCATTCTGTATAATGATCACGTCTTGCTACAAAGTCTTTGAATTTCTCATTGCTTTATGTTGAACATATAAGGCTGAATTAAAATGGGAATTATCTCTAAAAGTGAATTACTTTAAAATAGCATGTTTATATTATGATCTGAATCTTCATTTTTTTGTAACACTTTTCAGGGTACAGTGTAACTTAATTCTGGAATGTTCCCTTAAAATTAAGTTTCTGAATAATGTAAATATACAAAATATAGAGAGCAGGTGCTGCACTGCAGCCTGTGTCGGTTTACATTTTACCTTCTCACTCTCATTAAATTGAAGTTCACACAGTGAGAGGTTTAGACTGAAATAAGATTACTGAGCTCAAAGTTACCACAATAATCAGAGAAGACTGATTGAAAAATCATCAGTCATTTAAAGTTAATGGCCTATGTAATGGTCGTGAAGTATGAGAAGGTGCCTACTGTTTTACTTTCTTCCGCTGAATAGTTGCTGTTCTTCTAATTCTTTCTGATTCTTAATACATTCTAGTTCTCAGTATAATTCAGCATAAATATACTTTGATTACAGTTCTGCACATGAAGTCAGTGTTGAAGTGTAATATTACTACCTCAAAGAATTCAGAATATTCATTTGAATTACTGCTCAACGTAACACTTAAATACATTTATTTTTAAGTGTTACTGATTGTTTTGTTGTTTTTAACACTTTAAACATCTGTAATAGCTCATATTTTCTTCTTGTGTGTCATATGTGGTGAGTGTTCTAGATGAAAAAACATTTCTGTATCTCTAAGTTTAGGCTTTTAGAAAAAATTGTATTTCCATTAGTTCATTTCAGTATTGTTTTTTACTCAGCTATCGTCCTACCTGCCCCTACTGACTGACTTCTTGTGCTCAATCTGTGTATCCTTTCTTGCCTACTTTAGATTGACTTATTTTCTGCCTTCTAATTTTAGGGGAAAAGTGGGGCCTTTTGTGTTGAGGGCAGCATAACTTTTACACAGGTGTGAGATCAGTTGAAATACGATGTATTTAGGCAGGAAAAATAAGATAATACTTCATTTTGGTTTGAATTATCAAGTTTTACTTCCTTAAAATTCTGAACCTGAAATATTTCAAGAGGTAGAAAAAATGATTATTTAAAATGGATTAATAGGGCTTAGATTTCCGATATGTACGCACTTAACATATCCTAATTTTATGGAAAAACATCCACCTTAATGTTCAAAACTTTTTATTTACAGGAAATGTTGTGCAGTGAAAGTGCATTCTAAAACATGTTTAACTACAAAGCCGTTTAATAAATATGTGGATTTTTTTTTTTCTTTCTAGGCTTCTTAATCATTCAGTTTCAGTAAGCGCAAGGAATAGGCCAAAGCAGCCAGTGAATCTGAAAAATGGTATTGATATACTTTAATGTATCACAGCTTTCAGTATTTTATTAATTTAATTGTTATATTTATTCTGCATTGCTATTGCCATTTTCTGTCATGATGTTTTTAGCCCAAGATGAAATAGAAGCTACACAATCTGTTCTTGAGCTCCTTTCTTTCAGATTAACAAAAAAACCAAGCAAAACCCCAAAGAAACTTGCTCTTTTGAGCCTTCAGGAACATAATTTGTGGGTCTAATTATGGCAGCAATTCAGGTGCCTCAGTATAGGCATTCAGTGATGTTTTAGATACCCAGTTCCAGTCCGAGAAGACCACATCTCCCACAGGTAACAGGCCTGTGCAGATGTGTTGGATCCAGTGCTACATAAAATGGCACTGTAGCTGTGCTTAGGCATCTAAATTTTCACCCTTGCAGCCTTTTTGTGCTCTAAGAGCTGTTGGAAAAATCTTGGAAAAATGGGAGTTCAGCCTGCAAAACCTTTTACTGTTTGTGGAGGATGTGTCCACAATAAACAAAAGAGAGCCTTGTCTTCAGGAAATGGGGAAGTTGTGGTTTGCAGTGACTACATGGGTGAGAGAGAACTTAGCAAGTTTTCAGCCCTCCCTCCCTTAAGGAATCTTAGATCAGTTCTTCTAATCAGTTGGTCAAGAAATAATCTGTTTTAATTTTGAGATAAGAATGAGTTTACTGATGGCCTCCTAATGAGAACGCCAATTGAACGGTGGGTTTTTGTGGTTTTTGTCAGCCCATAGTCTTGTAAATTCTGCACCTTCAAAATAACCTGCATCCGCTTGTGTCCAGACCCTAGTTCGGCTGTGAATCTGGAGACAAAAGCCATAACTGTTGTTGGTGCTGCTAGAGAGCTCTGGGGGTGGTAATAGATCTCTACTGTTCAGGTGCACACCAGGAAAGCATTTACTCAAACAGAAAATGGGACACAGTGTAGATATTTCAATATGATACATCCTATATTGGCTGTCTTCTCTCTCATTGGTATCTGTGATTTTACAGAGCCAGTTGCTCACAAGTCCTGTGATTCATGAACCATGCTGAACTATTATTCATTTGCATTTGGAACTTTGCAGTCCCTGGGTACTTGATATACAGTTTCTGTTCTTTGGGATGCTGTCAGCTATTGCAGTGTACAGCTGTGTTAGGCTGGTTACAGTAATGTTAGGGTAATGCGGGAAAGATTAGATTTACCTTTTCCTGTTTTGTTAATGAAACAGAAACACTTCTGAGACTTAAAACCAAAATAAAGCAAAACACAAATAAAAATCCCACCCCCAAAAAACCCAACCACCTCTCCACCTCCTTAGTTCTGAGGTTTCCACACAAGATAAAGTACATGTTGCAGGCTATTTGTTGGTTTATCACACTGCATAGAAACGCAAATCACATGCTGCACAAGGAACACATGAAGAGTAAAATAACTGTCATATCCCTTAAAAAATAAACACAGAACATGTCATAGTTAAGAGAGATATATGCATAGACAGCAAAACTAATTTCAGCCATTTCTGCAGTTCTTAACTGAATTGCTTATCAAGCTATTGGACATGATTCAGACAAATTTCCTATTAACAGCTTTATAAGGTAGCATTACTGGTTTGAGGCAAACTGCGCGGGGGGAAAAAAAGGAAGGAAAAGGAATACAAAGTAGCAGAAGTTAAATGCCTGGCTGCTTTCTCTTTACCATTTATTGTGGTTGCTCATGGTGTTATGTGCTTCTTGCATTCAATCTGCAGTTTTGGTATACTGCACAGCTTTTAAACCAGCTGTCAGAATGTGAATGACTGGTTGCTGGTAATATGATACAAGTGAATTTCACAGATTTAGAAAGAAAAATTCGAAGTGACCTTAAATCTAACTTCTTTATTTTCCTGAGAACTTACAGTGATCTCAGGCAGTCCATTTTTCAGAGTGCATTTTTTGAGATTTTTTTCAGTTTCACTGTCCCATCTTAAAATGTTTCGCCCTTCTCCTTGACTGTGTAGAGCTAGTAGTGAATGTGAGTCTTCCAGAAGGATAGATCTTTGTCAGCTTGAACAAAATGTTTTATTAGTTGCTTTGAGAAACAAAACAATGAAGACACATTAGAAATCTCTACAGATCACCACGCTTCAAATAAAGCTTTATCTGAATGAAGTACTGTAGCTTGAAAGTTCTGTTGTCAGCATGTGATAGAGTGGAGTATGATTTGAGATTTTAGTCAAATGGTTGTGCTTTTTAGCCACATTGTGACATCCTGATACAGGTAGCCAGAAAATACTGTCGTGCTGCAAGAAGCTGGTTTTTTTAAGTGTTTGCTTTTTTGACATTTTAAAGTACTTGGTTTTAAAGTACAAAGTAGTAAATTTCATAATGCCTCTTATCTCAATTCTTAGTGTCTCAACAGATGAAGTGAATTCCCCAGTGTCCCCATACAGATGGCAGGTAAATACTCAAATGCAAATATGGTGGCTTCATATTTGAGTGATTTCATTGTTTTGTTTTAATTCTAGCAGAAAACTTTTAGATTTTCATATGGTTGCTTACATAGTTATTGTATGTATGTAATTTTGGTGGAAAATATAAAACCTTTGAAGGACTTATGCTTCGAGGTAATTTGACTTGTATGTAATGGAGGCCTTTTTTTTTTTGAGTGTATGGTAATATCTTTAAGATCTTGAAACTAATGAGACATAAGTTTTACTTGTTTGGTTTTAGTATTTCTTTACATATAAATTTTATTGCCTCACCATAATGTTGTTTTTTAATTTCTAAATAATTTTTCATTTCCCATGCCTCATTGAGAAGCTTGCATAGTATAATAAAATTGCAGTGAAACTGTAGAGAGTACTTTTTATTGTTTTAGATTTTAGTCCATCAGGTATTTACAATTGCTTTAAATGGCCTGGTATTCTAATATGAATACGTAGTTGGAAATGTAGGTTTAGCCCTGTGAAATGGTCCATTCAGATTGACTGCTTTCAGTTTTCACAAAATAGAATATAATCATACTTATTCATTGTTATTTTAACAATAAATCTACTTCAGCTGTCTCTTCAGAATACATTGCATAATATAATACTTTGAAAGACAGATTTCTTTTACAGCTAGTTGATGTGTGTTATCTTTTAGATAGGAACAGCAGACAGATACTTAAATTGTCTTATTGTAGCCGTCTTTTTCTGGGCTATGAATATGCAGATTGAGAAACTAGATATGCTAGAGGCCAACCACACTCCTAATTGGATTTCTGAAGTTATTTATGACAGCCTTAGGTGGCTCCCTTACATACCTGCAAAAATTAGGCTCAATGCAGAAAAGGGTGTTATTTTCTTAATTATTATTTAATAGAATTCTTTTCCTTCTGTGAAATATGTTTTAGGATCTGAAAGGAAAGAAGCAATTTCTACCAGAATCACCATTATGACTAATAACACTTTCATGTCGTAAAACTAGATTATGAGAAACAAACAATTCACAATTGTGGCTCATAATAGTTTGTGTTAATGCACGAGGTATATTTACCTTTTACTTAAAAATATTTCTGAACCTTTTAGCCACTGGAAAACCAGAAGGATGCAATAGATGAGCAGCATTGGCCGGAAACACAGCCGGTGATTTGGCAGAATGAAGAAAGAAGGAGAAGTAAACAAATTAGAAAAGAGTATTTCAAGGTAATGGAGGGGAGTGTGGGTGGGTGACACTTATAATGAGAGTAGAAGAAACTATATAACTTAGTGAAGGTAAGAAAAGCTCAAAGGTTGACATGCTTTTAATTTTGCATGTAACCTGTAATTTTTTATTTGGCTCTTTTGAGTTAAATAATATGTATGTATGTATGTATTTAGGGTAATGTGAGAGTGCAGGAAAATCAGGAGGAAAAGATCGACTGAAGGCTTTGTTTATCCTTTAAATAAAGTAATTTATAGTAGCATTCTGGTAAGCCAGAAACTAATCATCAGTCATTGGTCCTTCCCCATCTGTTTTGTGGGAATTTTTTTGTAGTGCAAGGAAAATATGCGTTACTTTTTGTGCAGCACAGTTATAAGAATGATTTATTAATTTCCTCTCTTAAAATGCAGATTGGTACTCTGAGAACCAAAATTTTCTCAGTATTGCATTGCTGCTGTAGTGTGTACCTTTGGTCTCCAGATGTCAGTGTCTCAAAGCAGATAGGAAGTCATAGCAGCATTAGATAAACTTTGTTTTGGGATATGGTAGAGAAACAGAAATTCTGACCAGTGCTAGGTTGAGTTAAAATTTGTCACTTACGAAATTAGTTTCTTGAGTCTTTGCTATCAAACATCTTTATGAAATGCTAGGGATCTTCAAAGAAACTAAATTCTAGGAAAACCAGAGCTTGCCGTACAGCTCAGATACATTATTATGGTTATAGAAACTATTAATTTTTTTCCTGGACTTGTATCCTCTTTCCAGGGCTTTTATCCCTGAGAGGGGATCTTATCAATGCTTATCAATATCTGAAGAGCCGGTGTCAAAAGTATGTGGCCAACTCTTCTCAGTGGTTCCCAGTGACAAGACAAGGGCAATGGGCACAAACTGGCACTCCACAAGTTCCATCTGAAATAAGGAAAAACTTCTTTACTCTGAGGGTGGGTAGCACTGGAACAAGCTGCCCAGAGCGGCTGTGGAGTCTCCCTTCTCTGGAGATACTGAAAACCTGTCTGGACACGAACCTGTGCAACCGGCTCTAGGTGAACCTGCTTTAGCAGGGTTCTTGGACTAGAGATCTCCAGAGGTCCCTTCCATCCCCTACCATTTTGTGATTCTGTAAATTAATTTTGCCCTGTGGTGTTTGAGGGGAGGGCAAGAAACTTCCAAGTAGAACAGAATTTAGTCATTTGACCCATTAACCTTTGTGTTATCAATAACCTGCATTAGTGATTCCTCATAATCTTAAAGGATGTCCTTAAATGTTTAATACAGATGTAAGTTTTGAGCTCTGTGATGGAAGCAGATATTTGACATGTCTCAAAAATTAATTAAGCAGACTGTACCAGTAACAAAATACTGTATCACTTATAGTTTCATTTGCAAAAAAAAAAAAAGGCAATAAGCAAGTGAAATGAAGTCTGTCTTCCTGGCAAACTGGGGAAAAAAAAATAGGTACTACTGCTGTTCTGAGAATCTGGTGAAAATACAGTTTATTTTGTGTCCATATTTTCTTGGCAAAAAGCACACTGAATAATCCTATCTGTACTGGCAGTTATCATAAGAATAACATAAGAATGTAAAAATAAATAGGATATAAATATCATTAGAATGCCAAATTACTGCAATGGGCATCATTAGAACAGAGAAAATGTACTTGGATCAGCATCCAGAGTATTTATAGAGCATCTTTATTATACATATTACACATTTTTATTGTATAATTTTACTTTGCAGCAGAAGGGTAGGAAAATGCCTGTGAGAACCGGAATTCCTTTTCTCGTGGCGTTGCACTGAAGTCTCGCTGGAACCTAAAATATTTGCATCAAATATGTAAAAGAATCTTACCACTGAAGAAAGTTTATCAACCAAAATGCTTTCTTTTTTTTTCTGGAATTGTAGTTTGTAGTTGTTTTGGATCCTAGTTACATCCAAGCTGAAATTCTTATTAGCATATCCACAATGGAAAATAATCGCTATGTGCTAGCTTTGATCTGGTTAATTGTGGTGGAAAAACATGACCACAGAACTGGCCCAAGTCTTGTATAAAGAAGTCAGCAGCAGAGCTCGGCAGGGCAAAGAAAACTAGGCTTTGCTTTATCAGCTGCCAAAGTAATATATTCCTTTCTGAGATCTCTGTGCCCAGGCCCCACAACTACCTGTACTCTCTGCATAGTTTAAAAAAACAAAACAACAATCAAAACAAACCAAAAAATGTGCCCCCCCCCCAACAAACCAAAACCAACAAAGAATCCCACAAACCAACAACTTGACACTTTATTCAATCACTTGTTGAAAGACATGTTTATTTCACACAGGAAATGAATGGCAGTAGGATAACTAACAAAGGCTGTTTGACCTAGTCTCTGGTTTTCAAGAGAGATGCTGTTCACCGTTGTCAGCATCGTTCAGGACAGAGTTCAAAAGCTGTTGAAAATTCAGCTCTATTATGCTGTTCAATTTTACAGTCCAACAGTCCTGTTATAACTTGGAAGACAAGGCATCTTCTATGCATAACTAATAGAAAGTTGTGTTTATAAGAGAGCTGTGTAGTTTGCACGTTCATTAATAACAAAGAACATAGTTGCAAGTCAGGTTTTTCTTCCTTTTTAAGAAATTCTTTGAACTAAAACCTATATGTACCCCTAAATGTCAGGTCTTTGAGGAAGAACCATCCTTCTAGTTCCTTCTAGTTAGTCTCTTAATTTAGCCTGTATTATGTGCTATCATAAAGATGGGTAGACCAGCCACATAGACACAACGCATTCATCAGAATTCTGTAGTGATGGATCTTTTTAATTCTAGCTGCATGTTGTTTTCTACTTTTTGTACACTTGCTCTGCAGGCAATGAAATCAATGTTAAGATCTTTTTACTTGGATCAATTTTCATATGCAGTTAGAGTTCACATTATAAAGCATTTAGTTTTAAAATGCTTTTATCTCATCAGCATAATGAGGATCTTGACTAGCCTAGGAACTAGATGTTCCTTTTCTGTTTTGGTTTTTTTTTTCCTCCTTTGATTTTTTCATGTTTTTTTTCTCAGCAGCTTCACCAGTAATAAGTACATTTGATTGATATCAAGCCATTTAGTTCAAATGAAAACCATACTTCCATTCTAAAGTAATAATTGTGTGTGTTTTGCAGTATAAGTCTTCCAGAAAGAGTTCGAGTGGAAATGAAAATGATGAGGTGAGAAGTAGTAATGGTGTAAAATACTTAATGAAAACATTTTACGTATTTTGCCTTTTATGAACATCTATGAGCCACAGTTCGTAGAACAGAGAACATCAGCTAGAGTCTATGCAAGCAATCTTTGCATTCCAAAGCTGTAGCAGAAATAGTATTATACTCTTTATATGAAAAAAATCTTCAAGATTATGTACTGGGGAAAAGTAGGACATTTACTAGCTTTGGTAATAGGGAATTTAATTCACCTATCAAGCAGAGGTAATATAAAAGTATATATTCTACATAACACTAAATTGTGTTTCCTTGACTTACATGTTTTTAAATTTAGTTGCTGCCAGTTTGTCACATAGTTGACAAATGTTGCGTGTCTCGTGTATTGTGTATGTCATGGTTTCATGTTTCTTAAATCATAATTTTCATTTTTATAATTTCATCTCTTGATTTCTTTTTAGCAAGACAGTGATAATACTAATGTGTCTCCACAGTCTCCTGTGTCGTCTGAGGTACAAGTTTGTGCTTTTGTTTTTCATTCAACAACAGTTCTTTGTGCTCATTACTTGTCACCAGGTTTTCCATGCAGATGTAAAGCTGTTACTTTCCTTTGAAACTGCAGTTGGAATATTTCAATAATAATTCATAAAATAGATAGAAACTAGAGGCCAGTATTACAACTTGTTTTGCCATCAACTATGTGATATCTCCTAGATTTCTGCTTTTTGGCTGGTGTGTAGAAAGGCGTGTTGCTTTGTCTCCATTCTTTCCTAATGTAAAGAGCCAATACAAAAAAAAAAATCAAATTTGCCATATTTTGTAGTTGTCCGCTGTGCGCTAGCCGTCCAGAGGATTTTAAGTAAAACTTGTGGTTTAGTATTTTAGATGTCACAGGCAACCCAAAGGTACTGACACTTCTTAGAGAGCTTCATCCTTTACGATTCTGGCTGTTACCTTTGTGGTGCAGCCTTACAGCTTCATTAACTGGTTGGTTTCCTTTTTAAGGAATGACCATGTAGTATCACTGTGGCTACCCTACTGAGCTCTGAATAAAACATCATACAAAAGAGTATTAATATTTCCACCTCATGTCAATAAGGAACCTGAGGGAGCAGAATGAGAATGTCTCCCAAATACAGTGAAACGAGTTGAAATAAGGATCTCATGTATGTATCAAATTACTGAGTGCATCTCTTTAGATGGTGAAATGAGGAAAAACCTGTTCTTTATATTGAAAGTAAACATTTCTTAAGAAATATTTTGATGTTAAGTGTTGGGAAGATGTTTGCATTTGTTACAGCTGCCTTAGAATTCTGTTCACAGAATGGTTTGCAGTAGTTTGAAATGGTTTACAGTAGATTTTAGTTAATGAAGTGCTGCTTTTCTTCCTCAGTAAGATAATTTTATCTGCATGTCGTGAGGTTACCTTCATTCCATTTCTTTTATACTGTCACCTTCAAAAGAGTGTGTTACAGTTAAGTAGAAGGACTCATTTTTCTTAGACAAGAATAATTTAAACACTATCTTGATAGGAACAGAAGTTAATTCTTGTAATGAATGGAAGAAAATTGACTTAATTCTCTTTTAACAGGATTGTGAAAGGACAGATAGTAACACTCATGGTCCATTTGGTCTCAAACCAAGATCAGGTAAGCCTGCTGTTCTCAAACATCTGTTCTATCATGCTATTTAATTTCCCAGACTGGAATAGATGGTAAGGATAGCAGATGCAAATTAATTTGAAGAGATAACACAGTACAGCAATCTACTCAGTGTACTTATCACAAGCATGGTACTGGAAAAGACATAGCTGCTTTAGCAAATAATTGAAAGTTTCCTAAGTTGCACAGTGATTGGTTTTGTTTTTTCCCCCACTGATTGATTTTGTGCATATTTATTAACTGCCAAAGACAGGAAAACAGCATGCAATTGTTCTCGAGACCTGATGGCTGAGGCAAGAGGGTTTAGAGAGGTTTTTCTAATTTGTCCTATGAAAGGATGCTTTGAGCAGAGCTTTGCCAGGAGTTTTATCGCTTAGTGATTTATTGTACCCCGATTCTTCCAACATCCTGCATACCCTCATAAAAAGTTGTATTGTCTAAAGCAGACTTTCAGTCCTCTGAAATCTAGGTAGAAATAATGCAATTTTTTTTTTTTTTTGCAGTTGCAGTATTCTTTTGTTTGCAAGTGTCTAGGTGAATATTCGATGTCAACAGTGTAAAGCATAGTTTGGAAAAGCCCCTGTGCAATCCTTATTCCAGTCAATACCACTCTTCTCTTTTAAGAGAAGAGTCTTCATGTGAATTCATTAAGAAAGAATGATCTCAACTCTTCAGTTTAATTTCATTCAGTGTTTATGGTAGCAAAGCTTGACCTCCTTAAAATTAGCCTGTGAGCCCTGAGTAGCAGAGTGGGCATGGCGGAGTTCATGCAAGGGATTTCATCAGGGCCCCTTCAGTCACTTGAGATTTGCAAGCAGGTGTGTAAAACTTCAGTGCCAGAGATAGCTAGGTTAGCTGTTTGTACCAGGATGTGGCTGGCTGTGGTCATTTAGAGGCTTCTGAGTATTGACATCCTTGCCTGCAGGAAGGTGCAGATTTGACAGGAGGAAGCAGGCTTGTTGGGACTTTTCAGCCCCTATTTTCTCAGTATGGTAGTAGGCCTCCTGGGAGCTACTGCCTGCTCATGTCTGTAAAACAGCAGCACCCACAGCTGTAACGCAAGCTATTAGAAACAATATAGAAAGTTGTAAAAGTGTGAGTATGGATTTCTATTTTTTTTTTTTGCTCAAAAGCATGGGGATACTTAAGGATACAGTGATATTGCTACAGAATAGATTTTATTTGCCAGCGATCTATAAAATAATAAATTGTCATTTGAAGGTTTTCTGACCATGAAGAATAGTAAAGTGAACGTTAGTATTTAACATCCCTCCTTTTGCATTTTTTTATCTGAATTATGAAAAACTAACCTAGTTTATGTTTAATAGCTTTCAGCCGTGCATCGCGCCAGGACTATGGTGCAATGGATCCTGGATTTACAATGAGGAGGAAAATGGAGCATTTAAGGGAAGAAAGGGAACAAATAAGACAGCTTCGCAATGTATGTACCCGTTATTTACTATATGGATGCAGCATGCTCTGTACCACAATTTAAACCTTTACAATAAAGGCCTGCAAATTATTACATTGGTACAAGGGCATCTCTGTAGTGATATTCCTTTCTCAAGGACTGTCATTGTAACAAGCTACAATGGAAACTATTTTTTGGTCCAACCAAAATACCAACCAGGAACTAAATGGTTTTTTAGCTTAAAAATGAAGTGAAAAGAAAAAAATTTTTTTTTTTTTTAAGGTTTCTGAGGTTTTAGGTTTCCTAGGGAGGCATTAAGTCTGCTCATGTTGCTGCTATTTGACTTGAGATTCAAAGAGAGACGGGTATAGTCTTCTGGACTAGCCAAATGCTTTCTTGAGCGTAGGAAAGTTGCTACAAGGTTATACACTACTGAATGGGATCTAAATTTCAGACTTCCAGTAAGTTGTTTTCTGTAAAGTTCTGTTCTCAAGATATTTAAACAGTTACAGTTACCTGTAAATTGTAGCAGCTCTGCTTTCCAGGACAGTACTGTTTGTCTTGTCTGGTTCACTTCCTGAGCAATGAGGGCTTGTTGCTGGAGTGGGGAAAAAACATTCCCTCCTTCCCCTCTCTGTTTTGCAACGCAAGTGTGGGCACTTCTTGGCCGCCCTTTCCTCAGCTATTTAACTGTCATCTGCACAAGTAATAATAGACAAAGTGGTTGTGTTCCCCTGTTCTTTTTTCCGTACTTCTGCTGTTAAAATTGTGTATGGGTTCAACCCACAAATTCGGCTCGCTAACAGCTGATGAGGTATTCAGCCTGACATTTCTGTCCTTAAATTCCGCATTTTCCAATTATGAGCAGTGAGTTCATTGTATGGTTTGAGAGCTATGTGTCATGGTAGTTGTTGGCTGAATGTCTGTCTTAGTGTCATGAAAAACCAAACAGTAAACCAAGCAAAGGGAATGTCAGGTTAATGAGAAATGAATAAAGAGAAAAGGATATTTGTACTCAGTAAAGTGTGAGTTGGCTCCATTTACTTCATGTTAGTATTAAAATATCCCTTTTAAACCGAATGCTTTAAAATACCCCTGGATTTAAAATTAAAAATAGCTACTGTTGAAAGTAACTTAGTTATGGACTTTTTAATAGAATCTTGAATCAGGTTAAAAGTAATCTTGCCAGACGACATTGGAGCAGCATTGATGGATGGAGTAGTTCTCTGCCATTTAGCCAATCACATAAGGCCACGTTCTGTTGCCAGCATTCATGTACCATCGCCAGCAGTGGTAAGTCATTTGTCGCACTTTTGTTGCATCCTATTTGAAAACAAGCTCTTGAAGTTCAATACTAAAACACCATGAATCACGTTTACCATATTAATTGGCTACATTGCTCGCTCCAGTTTTTCTGTGAGAAGCATTAAACAAGGGTCAAAAGTTTAATTTAAGAGCCATCTTGATATACTGAGTCTTTGTAGAATTTATTTCATGTTTTAGCAACTGTAACTGAATTTGCATCAGAAATATACAATCCTTCATGAATGTGCGATAAAGATCTAACATCCTGTCTTTACAGCCTAAACTGAGTATGGCAAAGTGCCGAAGAAATGTTGAAAACTTCCTTGATGCTTGTAAAAAATTGGGCGTTCCACAGGTATACTAATTGCTTTATTGACTTATTAATAACCACAGAAAATATCAGCAAATACTGAAGTTGGCTTTTTTGGAGGGGGCTTAATTCAGGGAGCAATAATGATTATAACACCGGCCAGGGAGCTTGAAGATATGAAATCTTATTTCTGGCCTGTGGAATGAACTTGAGAAAGCTACTTTATGGGTTTCTAGTCAGTTCCTGATATTAAAAATAATACTGACCTCCTTGTAAAATACATTATAATCTAAACAAGAACTGATGTGAGAGGATGGTGTTGTAATATTTGGAAGTCTTGAGTTTAGCAACTCACTTCGGCATGAATTTCAGTGTCTGCCTAGGTAAAAATCCTGCAGTTGGAGAAATATGTAGCTTAACTGATTTGCTCTCTTTTTTAGCATGACTGTAGTTGCAGCCTGTTCCACAAGGTTCATCCTCTTACTTCCCTGTGTGAGGGGAAGAAAAACCTTAAGAAAAAAAATTTACTACGTATTACAAGAGGAAAAAAACCTCCATCGACTCCTTTTAATGGAACAAGAAAATTAGTTCATGGATTTAGAAGCCTGTGTTACTGCTCTGCCACAGCTGCTATCTAGTGTGGAGCCACAGGCTATTCAGAAGTTATGATTCAGAAGAGATGCTAAAATTTACGTCTTGAATTACTTGTACACCAGATGGGAGTTGGGAAAATTGTCCCTTGTGCTGAATTTTGAAATTGAAAGGTGACTTTCTTGGAGTGGCTCATTACTGAGGACCCAGTCTATCAGCACTTCCAAGTTTTTCCAAGGGAAAAATTGATAATAAGCCTACAAAACATGGGAAGGGGGAAGTAGGCTACTGAGTCAGCAGTGCCCATCAGCCAGTTTTTCTTGCCCTGCTTATGAAAAGAAATGGAGTCTTTGGCTTTATGAAATGAGCAGTCTTATGTATCTTCTGATGTTGTCACAGTTTCACACTTTAAACAGATCTTAGATATAACTAGTTTCTGACCATTCTGTTACTGTAGAGAATCACATGTGAAATTTAAGGCCAAAGACATTTTCTGTGCAAGTCTTTTAGTATGTGTGACTTCAGAGAGAATGTATTTGTTACCTGCTGCAGGGGAAAAAATGATGAAGCTTGATACAGGTACTGCTTTATTTTGTAGGAGAGACTTTGCTTGCCTCATCACATTCTGGAGGAACGGGGTCTGGTGAAGGTTGGCCTCACAGTTCAAGCTCTGCTTGAACTGCCTACGTTGAAAGTATCTCAGCTTTCTTCCATGTGACAAGACTTCTTGAAAGCTAGACGACTTACCATTCAGTCTGTTGATTCAGATTGCTCTGAGTCAGTTCAGCTTCCTACATGGGAACATCCAAGCCATCAAAAACTACTATCTGTCCAGATGCTGTCAAGAGCCTTACTTCGGTGTTTGTACATGAAAACATTGGAGTCAGCTGGCAGTTAAAAGAACATAATTATTCTTTTTTTTTTCTTTTGTAATTGGATGCACAAAGAGATTGTGGTAGCATCAGGTTCTCTTTCCAGTTTAAGGTAAAAGCTGCAATTTAACATCTCACAGTGTTACAGTTAAATGCTGGATTTCTTTTTCTACATTGAAAATGCTGTTTGAATTATTTTAAAATTACAAAGCACATTCCCCCCCTCATTTTAATCTTTCAAGTCAATCATTTAATTTAAAGGTAAGACAAAAACATAGTGGTGGTATGATGGTAAAAATGCAAACGACTGATCACTTACACTTTATCAGAAAGAGATTTTGTGTTTTTTTATTTTTATGCACTCCTGATTGTATCTTACACTTCTAACATTGCCAGTATTTAGTCTGAGTGTATGGTGATTACACAAAACAGTATACAGTGGGGAAAGGACACATTTTATTGAGTTTTTTCCAGTCTTCTAGGTTGGTGCCAAATATTTTTTTCAGTTGTACTGTAGATTGTTTACATGTGAAGTGCCTGTGTAATTGATAACTCTAATAGTCTTAAACATTTTTTGAAATTTCTTTGTTTAAAATAGATAAAATGGAAATTTTAAAATATTTTAATAGGTTTTTGTAAAATCAATATGTGAAGATTTAAGTAATGATTCACATTTTTGATGTTGGGTGTCTTAAGTTTGCACAATTTAATTGGTTATTTTGTTGTCTAATTAGAAAATACTGTAAATACTTTTTATTTATGATATTTAATTTGAGAATACCTAGTAACTTTTGGTTTAATGTATTGTTGGACAAAAAAGTTGTCGTCTTTGTTTGGGACAAACATATACATGGTAAGACATGAGGACTAGTGATGCATACGGAGTAATCTAGGACATTTTGATAAAACTGCCAAATCTCAGGTTTACGCTGTGACTTTCAGGATTTTGTGTAATATTGCTCCTGATCTCACGTTACATTTTTACAACAGGTATATCCATAATTTAGTTAGGAATATCAGTGTTTAATCTTTTTAGTGTTTACAGGATTTATTGTGTAATTTACACAAGTGTGCCATAGCTCACAAGTCAGTTTGTATAAAAGTCACTGTGGCTGAGACATTAGACTTTTCTGGATAAATGTGAAACAGAAAAAATTTCCACTGTGGTGGTTTTTTGAAACTTTTTGAGTTTATGTATTTCTTTGCTTCTGCACAACTTTTGGTGTTTGAGAACATTCTGAAACCATACACAAGTGAGTTCTCTAAAATTGCAAGTAATTTTATAATTTTGGTAAGGAATCTGTTTGCATTAGCTTGCTCTTCACAAATAGGTAGCTCAATTTTAAAAAAGTTCTGACTGTCACAGATTTTCTGTATCGGGCTAAGTTAATTTTGACTGAGGAATGTTTGCCAAGCATGTAACAAGACTTGATTCTGTTCTTTCCAATTATCAAGACCCCATGTAATATATTTCATAAAAGAATGGGGAGGGGTATTGTTTACTCCTTAATTCCTTTATTATAATGCTTAAAATCAGTAACTGAGAGGAAAAAATAACCTTTTTGTGATTAAAAGATCTTTTTTTAAAGGTGCATTGTTTTTAAGTCCATTGAAACAAGTGATTCACGTGTAATAGTTAAAAAACATTATTCTTTATATAGTGTTTTCTTAAAATACAGCTTATGAACTGACTGGTGTAAAACTTAATTTGCAAAGTCCTAGATATAAATTGTAGGTGCGTGAATACTTGTTTAAGGAACACTCGATTGCTTTGACCTTTGAGATACGGTTATTTCAAATCTCTAATTGGTTTTCAAATCATTCACATAATACTCATGTGAACAACTTCAATCTCTGTTTTTCATTAAGGACAGTATCTGAAAAGAGACTAAAATGAAAAAGTAATATAATTCATGAAGCAAAATGCTTGTTGTCTGCTACATTTGAAGAACACAACCATTCAAAAAGAATAAGTCGTTGTCCTTTCAATTCCTTGCTATGGTATTGACAACAGCAACGAAGTTCTGCTTCAGTATGTTAGCAGTGGAATTGCTAACATTAAATTGTCACTTCTGGTTATCTGGCTTAAAACACTGCTATTCATTGTCATATTTAAGTATGGTTTCTGATCTTATAGTAACTTTTTTCCTAATAGAACAGCATTTACAAGTTATCACAGTGTAAACATTAAGAATTCCCTTGATGTAGCATGCCACATGCTTACCAGTTTGGTTTTTAAGCTTAGCTTATTTCCTAAGTAACTTGAAAATTCGATTTTAATACTCATTTTAAACTGTATCTCTGAAGTTGAAAACTACTAAAATTAACTTTTTTTAGTACTCTGCAATCCTTCCCCACAAACTTGCTAGAAACAGTCTTGCTTGCCACTCATTGCAAATTATTATGGCCTCCTTCATCCTTATGGGAAGGATAATCATTTTTCCAGGGCTTCCTTTTTAGCATTGCCAAGATTAAGGCCTTCAAATGTCATTAGGAGCAATCTGAGGAAAAGTCCACTGTGCCTGAATCTTTTCTACTCTTTTTTTAGCTGCTTTTAAAGTAATAATAATCTGTAGGCTTGCTAAAATTGTTCTTCCCATTGTGTGTGTTTTGTTTTTTTTTTTTTTTTTTTAGGAGCAATTGCAAAAACATGCATTTTAATTTTAAAGCAGCGCATTGAAATGTTCCTGACTTCCCTGTGTAAGAATTTGCCTACTCCGCTCTTTCTCCCTTTGCATTTCATTCCCAGCATCTTATTTCTTTTTCTTTGTTCACAGTTCCAGTGACTTTACATTGTTCAGTACTGCATGCCCCTTTCCTCCTTCCTCTCTTTTTTTTTAAAAGAAATTGTTCCAGTGGCACTGGTGAACTACTGTGATTCTAGAATCCCTGCTCCCACCATCTAGTATGTTTGAGAGATCCTTTTCCTATTTTGTTTTGGGTCTAGTGTCATTACTTAATATGTGGTCCAGCTGACAGGATGATTAAAAACAGAGGCCGCCCAGTTCCTATTGTAATTGCTCGGTTTTTACTTCACATGTGAGAAAAAGTCAACATTAAAAGCTTTAGGAAACTGCGTTAACTTTTCCTAATAAATTAAATAATTAACTAGGGTGCTTTTGTATTGTGAATGCTATACAAAGTTACTGCAATAATGTGGTATGAAACTGTAAATTACAGAGTGAATCGACATACTGACAGGGGTTCTGACCTTGTGTATTATTTTATGTCATTGGATGCAGGATGTCGCACAGGAATAATCTTTCTTTTAAGCAATAATGTCCCAGATATTGTGAGATTGTAAAGCAGTGGCATTAAAATAATGTTGTCAGGTCTGGTGACTTCTTACATACTATCTCAGAATGCTTCCTATCTATTGTATAATACTGCTAATCCAGTGTGCTAGCTGGGGATGCAGAAAACCATCTATACCCATGTCACTGGAGGCTTTCCAAAATATAACTTAAGAACTAAAATTATCATAACATATGAAGGAATACATTTAAAACAATAAATATCTAGGACATGAATCATAAGAATGTTCTGGGTAGAATCCTAGTTTCACTGAATCCAATCCAAGTTTCACTCTTGACTTCAGTGAAGATTTCACCTTTTTGATTTATGGAACACCTGAGATGGAGACTACAGTCAACATGGCTTAAACTTGACACAAGCATAGCTTTAGTGTCAAATTCATGACTAAAAATAGTGTTCTCTGGTAAGTCAAAGGAAGCTGTAAATACTACATGGACTCATTTAATATAATTTTTCTGACATGCCATATACTGTATTAAGAGAGTAGGAGAAATTACTTTGAAGCGCAGCTTTCATACAGCTTCATGGGAAGGTATGTCACCACAGTAAAATTGCAGGTGAGGATGACTATTAGTTATTTACTGCACTGAAAACTTTATTTCAAATATTTTATAATTTAGCATCAGTCTTCTCAGATTTTGACATAAATCTGTAGCCAGATTCAAACAAATTGAAAAGGCATATGTTTTCATTGAAAATTGTCTTTTCGGTATTGAAGAGAAGGAAAAAGATCTGGCACTTCTTCCTTCTGCTGATTTTTGTAAATGCTTGTGTGAAAGGTAGCTGCCTGAGACAGCTGCGGTCTGCCCGCTTGTCTCGGAATTGGACTGTATACCAATGCAGAGGTGAAGCACATTAATAATTCCACTCATTTCAACTGAAAGCAATTTGCATGAGTTTTTAGCACTTTCTGCAGATAGAGATGATTTTGTATTGGTAAACCAAATTTCTTTTTCCTCACTAAAGCTAATGTATGTGTTTCTCTCGAGGTACATAATATTAAACAGTGACCTCTACTTGAAAAACAAAAGCAAATAAACAAAACCCCAACATGCACAGAACTGGTGAAATATTTCCTGTTTACAGGTGACTCTTGGGAATTAAAAAAAGTCATTAAGACCAGGAATGGGAAGGGCAAAGTATAGCTGGCCAAGGAGAGGGTGCTCCAAGTTGATTTCACATTGAATCACTTCACAATGAAAAGCCTTTAGATTTAGTAGAGAAAAACAGATGTTTTGTAGCTACTTCATGCCAAGGGAGGTGGATGCTTAAGTACAAGGACCCTTCCGTAAATGTTACAATAACAAGAAGTTTAACTCCATATAGTTTGGATAGCTATCCCACTGCTGCAGAAAGCGTTGACTGTGCAGAGAACATTGCCTGTTCCAAGCCCTGGGTAGGGTTCCTCACTGGTTCTGTTTGCACTACCCTCTGGCTTTGTAACCCCGAGACTGGCCAGTGTGGTGCAGCTTCTGAAGGAAATACTTCCTTGCTTGTTGCTGCTGCTGCCTCCTGCATAGGCTGCAGAATTTTTAAATAGATGTTTGCCATCTGATTAAAAACACTAAGGAAAGTGGTAACTTCACCTGAGAGTAATATTAGATGTTTACCAATATTTAACTTCCACTGGCAGAGAATGATGTAGTGAGACAGAGGAGGCTTGCTGTAGGAACAACAGAGCTTCAGTGATTGAATATTGCATCATGACTCTTAATGGGTTAGCGTGTCCCTTGTCCTCTCATGAGTGCGAATCAAAACAGTAATACTGTTTTCTTCATACATCCTGTGGGATAGTCGTAATTCATTTACAAGTGGAGGGAAAGGCGATCTATATTTTTATTTCTGGAATTTTATGGTACAGATCTTTTTGGTAAAATACATATGAAGGTAAAAAATTAATCTCTTCCTGTGAAGCAAATTTCTGCTGATCTTGACTGTTAAAATAGAGAACACGTAAACTGAATTTTAGTGTAAACTTACCAGTGCACAGAATCAGTTCTGGCTCCTGTCGTTCTTACACAATAACATGTCACTTTGCTTTACTTGCCTTTAAGTATTTCACATAGTACAATTCTGACAACATATCTTGAAATTGTGGTTATATGCAATGTTGTTCCCTCATTGTTTTTGACCTTTTTTCTTTTTTAACACGGGAGGTAAAAGGAGGCAAAATTGCTGTAAGCTACTTGATTCATTTCTATGGAAGGAATACAAGTTATTACAAGAAAATGACATCAGTTATTCTTAGTTCAAATGTTTTATAGCCAACTACATTTTCAAACAAGAACTTTTAATGTGGTTTTCCTGTACACATTTTAGAATCCTAATCTGAAAGGAAAAACAAAAAGTCTTTGCAGGACTACCTTAGTATCTTAGCAAATATTCAAGGAGAAGAATAGCTCAAACTGTCAGCAAATTGAACTATTTCGGGAAACTTCCCACTTTGCCAGTGTTAAGGGTTGAACTCGATGATCTTAAATGTCTTTTCCAGCTTACGTGGTTCTGTGATTTCAGTGAGACCAGAATTTCCCTCAGTAGTTTTGTAACTGAACTACAACGTGAATTCTTGGCACTGAAGATTTCCTCCCTTCTTTCAAAATTGTATGAAATAAGGCAAACTTTTTTTTCACAATAGTTTTATGAGGGTGGATTGTGAAGTAGAGAATATTTGGAAATAATCACAAGAATTCTTTTTGTTTCATTTTTTAAATGAGTGAACCAGTGAAATCCTTCCAGAATTGCTATATTTGTTTATAATTGGGTCATGCCATTCGTGACGTGGGAACTCTTTGTTCAGTATTAATATGCTTTCTGGAGCATGTGCAAGGTTGTGCTCTTCACAGGCAAATACATTTGTGTTTACTGGATCGATATGTTATGTTAAGCATTGCTGCAGTTGTCGGAATTCCTAGCTGCAGCTGCTCATGTCCATTGCACCAGCAGGTAGTGCAAGGCTTGATTCCCCAAAGGGGCATATGCAGGCATTGCAAAAGGATTGTTTGGTGGATTATGTTGGGCATAATGTGAATACTTTTTACTACTATGTAACGTGTAGAACAAGGAAGATGTGATGGCTTTATGGTTATCATTCAGTTGGTATTCAGTTATTTTATTTTGTAACTCATGGTTATAAAACTCAGAAAATGCAGTGTAACCAAATGACCAGTATGTAAATATGTGCAGGACGTGACAGAAGTAGTTCTGAGGCACAGTTGGAGAGTGATAATTTAAAAATCAATGCTTAAATTGTGTATATACTTGCAACATCTTTGATAGTGCTTTTTAATTCATTTTGCATTTCACGTTCTTGTAAAGTGCATCTTCCACACTTCTGAAGTTTGTCTGCTTGTACAATACTGTATTAAGTCTTTTTTCAGGACTTTCATTCTTGCTGGAGCTTCCAACATAATTGTTTCTTTTGAAAAATGTTCCTACTGTTATTTTTTGTAAATAGTTTTTTGTATTAAATTTGCATGGACAAAACCCCCATTTCCAAAACCAGTGTACATATTCTGTGCATAAAATACAAACCGTTTCATAACTTTCATGTAGTCAAGTTATTCAGTTTGATTTCACTTCGGCTTTTATACATTCCTAGTAAATAATGAGAATTTGTTGTATGTTCTTTCAGTCGTCTCTGTTGTCATTTTGATAGATGAGTGACCTGCTTCATTACATATCGGGAAATATGGTCTTTTATAGAGACAGAGAGAAGAAATGTTAACTCTTTGTTCCAGGGAAATGTAGGATACTTTCACATATGAAATATGATAGGATTTGTTTTGACTGACAGGGGCATGACAGGAGAGAACATGTGGAGATTAAAGATGCCTTCACTTGTAGCAGGGCTTTTATACACTTACACGATTTCCTGTCTTGCACAACATGAGAACCACCCAGTGTCTTGCAGCATATATATTTGGAACAACATAGTTTTTTTAATCTTGCTAATAATAGGCTTAATCCAGTATGGAAAATCCTACTGAGAGAGGTGATCTTCTTCACTTCTGTTCCCTGGGTTGGATCACCTTTCGTATGGTTTGCTTAATTAATTGGTAGATCCAGCATTAGGGAAACAAAACTGCCAGTTTTTGGAGCTATAGTTAGGTTATTCAAGTGCAGGTTAAAGTAGAATTCTATATGACAGGATTGATTTTTACCTTAATTTTTCTCTTTATTTAAAGATCTGGAAAGTTTTGCTATTGGACATGAATATTGAAAGTCAACATTCTCTTTTGAAAGCTGTTTTTCCCTGTGAGACTTTTAATTCTGCACCTGCATGCACCCTGCTATTCTATGCTTCCTGGTGAAGCACAATTTGAGACTATAAGGTAGAAATTGAGTAACAGCGTTACAGAGGAAGTGAAGACCATCCCATGACAAGGCATCTAAACTGTTGGAACTCCTTTTGCGGTTACGAATGAGGGGTTTGTGGTTGAGATGAGCTGTACTGTTGTTCAGTTTCCAGCTATGGAGTAAACTTTCCTCTTATGAAAACATCCTTTGGATCTATGTGGTACCATGTGCAGAGGCCTCTCTTACAGGCTCCTGTCCTGTCCTTGGCTGTCTTCATGGGGAAGTTCACTTGAATAAGCAAAATGTTGCAAGCAAAAAAAAAAAAAAAAAAAAAAAATCTGTGTTTTCCAAATGAGATGTATTGAGAGAAATGTAAAATTAATGAAGCTTTGCAGGGTAACTTTTTTGTTGTTTGAGCTTGGCATATTTGATCAAGGTGCCACAAACAAGTATGTTCCTTTTATGCTTGGATGATCCGCTGTGGATAATATGGCTTAGACATGGACTTTAACTGAGCCATGAGGTGTTAAAGGTGTTGTAAAGGGTAGGCTCCCACTGCAAACAAAACATAGATAGTTACAACACCTGCCGTGGTAAAACTGTGTGCTGCTGGCAGGCTGTGTTGATTCCAGCACATTTGAAAATCAGGGGCACTGAATACATTTTACAAGTCTATTGCAGTGCTTCCTCCTCCCAGCAGTTTCTCAGCAGTTCTTCAGTCCGTGTAGGTCTTGCTGACTGCAGCAATCTTCACATGTTACACTGAGCTTACTCAGCTTCTGTTCTCTACGTCAAAGATAGTGAACTACTGCTGAATAGAATTTTTTTTGTTTTCTGTTCAAGCTTGAAATCTCCATCTCCCTCCTTAGCAGATACCTGTGATGGATGTTCTCATTCTGTGTCTGCTTTTACAGTCTCTCCTCCGTGTCCTGCTTACAGACCAGTCATACATCTCGCTATCTCCAGCTGCTGCTTTGCAGTGATTAAGAGTCACTGTTGTGACTGTAGCCTTTTAACTTTCCTCTCTGATTAAGGTATGTCTATACCAGTGATGGGTATAGCTACAGTGCCCCAGGCTAGCATTGCTGTTCTGATGTTCTTAGTTTGTATATGAGGGTTTTTTTTTTTTAAAGAAAATTCAACTCTTCATCCATGGTTTGGCAGAATTCTCCTGGTCCTGATTCTGTTCACACACATTAATCAGTTACTCTGGCTACAAATATCAGTCAAATGGCTGTTAGAACTCTTCCAAGAATATTTTTTTAAAAGTTTAAGTTTAATATTGCAATGACTTTAGCAGATAAAACCTATGTGCAAAATGTGTATGTAATTACTTGTGGTTTTAATTAGTTAGGCCTCACTAATAATAGAAATCTCATCTTAATACTCTGATTATATAGCCAAAGAGTAGATTATAATAGGAATATCTAGTTTTCATAGCTATAACACAACTGCCTTCAGAACTGAATGATGCCTAACTCAGCACAACAGCTCATAGCTGCTAGTAAGGGCCATGTAAGAAGAATTAGAATATGTTAACTTTTCCGAAATTCACAGGTGATCGTTAAAGGTTTGACTTTGTATCATCTTACCATAGTGGGCAAGCGGAGCAACGAGACTGTATGTGGAACTTCTGTAGGGTGGTTTTTTGTTGGTTTTTTATTTTTAAGCTAACATTTAAATGTGAAAAACTTACTGGAATACTTGTATTTTTCAGCAACTCAATAAACATCTATCTTTGGAGTATTATAACTGTGGCTGCATTGTAATTATTCCATTACCAGAATTCATACAACTTTTCATTTATGCATACAGGTAGATGCAGTGTGTGTGATCTCTAGATCAATAACCACAAGTTGGAGAAGTGATGAAGAATATACCCAGAGAAAGCCATGTGTTCTGTGTTAGCTGATTCTGTAAGGCCTCTGCTTATGTGCCTGGTTCTGTTGCAATGCCCATGAGAAAGAATCACCTCAACTACTCTATCTGTTGGAGGAAGAGAAACTAAGTTCATATCTAAGACTGCATCTGTGGAACTATATATTGTTGCCATTGCCCTAGCACGCAACTAAGAGAGGCCATAGCAGCATGGGACTGCAGGAGGCCACGACTTCTTGCATCTTCATCTTGGTAGCTTTTCATCCCGCTTGCATGTGGCATTGCATGCCTCGGTGTTGAAGGGGGTTGCCGAAGGTCTTGGGGCTCGCTGCTCTGGTGGGTTTAAGGTGCAAATCTTACTCTTCTCCTTCCAAAGGAGACGGTCCCAGTGCCACTGGCAAGTTGTCTCATTAAATGGCATATTACTATTTTTATTGCCCATAGAACTGTTAAATAGTTGCATTACATTTCCCGCTCTTCAGCATTTCTAAGAGATTTGTTGGTTTTTTTCCTAATGCATTTACAGAGATTTTTCTGGTCAAGGTTAGTGGTTTTTTTAAATCCTTTTGCAGCTTGAGTGAGAAATACTGAGATCTTAAGTGTAAATGTTAATTTATGTTAATAAGAATATGACATTCCAGATAGATGTGAATTCATGAGCTGATGAGACGCTGTTTATTGTGACCAGTTCCTTTTAATCTCCAGAAGCTCCTGTTGTCCTATAATCAGAAGAAGAAAAAAAGGTAAAGCAACAGCATACTCAATGCTTGCTTGCCTAAGCTTCCAAATGCATGAACTTCTGAAAAACACTTGATAAGACAAACCATCCCATCCACATGTTCTTCATCCCCTAAGAAACTCAAGCAAAAGAAAGGAATCTCTCTGAAAACTTTCGGTGATAACATTTAGAAATGGGTAAGTCTCAAATAATTTGGTCACAAATTATGTGAAAGCAGTTTTCCACTAATCTGTGGCTGATGTGTCTAGATTGCATATTCTGCTGTGTCCTGGAATAAGTTCATTCTGTTCTGTCTCCAGTAAGACATTTATACAATGATGTAACTGAGGGATTTCTGCCAACAGTGGTAATTTTGTGATTTTTGGCTCAAGCAACATAAACATCTATTTCCCGGGAACAGCAATTAGATGATTGTATTGTTTCTGGTGAAATGTCAGGGGAACTGTCAAACGGTTTCCTTTTTCCTGTCTTTGCAAGTTAAGGTTTGCAAAAGAAGGGAGGTAGTAGGTAGAATTATCACTCTTGGACCACCCCAGCGAATCACGGATTATTTGTTACTCAATGTTCTTGCCCTTCTGTGAGCAGTCCTGTGCTTGCCTGTTTACCTGTTGTTGTAGTATACCTGTATATGGCATCATCAAGCCTTATCTGTGTGTTTGGGAACTTAAAAACTCCCTTTGCTAAATTTTAACGTTTGTTGGTGGCTAAGGAACAGCCTTATCACACAGGCTCCTTTTGACGTGTGCTGTTTTTGATAACCTGCATTAATGTTTTGTCAAAATTCTTTCATTGCAAATTTAAGAGCTCTGATGCATAAATGGAAATGACAAACCTTGTTGTATTTAGGAAAAAGTAGGTTCAGGTTTTACATGGCCCAAAACTGGGCTTTCATTTTATCTGGTTAGAGTATTTGGCTTTTCAGATATCAACAAACAGCATGAATTTCTGCTTTAACTAAAAGCAAACCTCTAGAGTTGCCATAATGTGCTTAGAAGGTACCTATAAAACAGCAGATCTTACCACTTCTGTTCCCACAGGTACAGATGGAGAAAGAAACCTCTCCCCCATCTGTTTTTTCTCACTTGGACTTTTACATAACCTCTGTGCCTAAGGATTTCTTGCCTTAAATTTAGTTTCTCTAAATAGGAATTTTTTTACATCTGAATTTACTGTTGTCTTTTTAAAAGCCACAACAAATTAACATCTAAATTGACAGGTTACTCTTAACATCAAAATTGGAAGAAACATGCAGGTATTTTTAACTTTCCGATGAGCCACATCTGTTTGAGAATATTGCAACTTGAATTTCCCTGTGATCACTTACTGGGCACAGGTTACGCTCTACCTACAGACACTGAACCCCCTTTATTTTGGTAGTAGAGGGCTGCTGCTGCACTCTGATCTCCAGGAGTACAGGGCGTCCTCCTGTTTGTTGCTTTTTCAGCTTGTTCATACGAAACACCTGGAATGCCACCAAAGCTGTTCCCCTTGCAAGCTTACCGACGTGAAAAACAAGCAGGGGAAGTGGACCTGCAGATAAAAATACCCATCTTGCCATGGGTCTATGCCACCTAAAGGGGTTTCAGTTCTCCACCAGCTTCCAGAAATGTTGCTGAGTGTTGCTACAGTCTTGGCATCTTTTCCCAACTAGATGAGCTCCATACCTGCCTGCTCTATAACCCTTGCCTCAACAAAGTCTAGGACTTGGTCTAGGGCTAAAACATGTCTTGCTTAAATTTTAAGCCAGTTACCTAACTGTTGGCATGTTTTGACCCATCTCTGCCTGGGAGCTTGGACTAAACCATATTCTGAGGTCCCTTCCAGCCTTGGCTCTGCTCTGCTTAGGCTGGCAGACATCTGCTTGTGCTGCAGCCATGAGCATCTTTCTGCTCTATAAGATGTGCAGTGTGCTGCCCTGCTTGCTGGTTCATGGGTTCCCAAGGATGGTGCCTTGGGGAGGGCTGGCCAGCCAGCAGAGTTTAGACATCTGTGGAGGCTGGTTTGTCCCAAATCCAGTGGATTTTTTTTTTTTTTTTCCCAGGCTAATAGGCTGGGAACACACAGGCATTCCTGTCACTTGAGAGAACAGAAGGTAAGATGTTTCTTCACAAGCGAGTATGCTCTGACATTTCCAAAATGAACAGCTGGATTGACATGAAAATGTGTCTCTTGCTGGTTAATTGGTTGGCCGTGCTGTGATTTTGATGGACTGGAGGATTCTAAAGGCATTTGTGCCCTGCCCCACACCATACCAGTCCCAGTTTTGAGTTGACAGTTCACACACTGTGTCGTGAAAAGCACCCAAAAAAAGTTCTGCTGTGGGCCAGAATTTTTTTAAGCAGTGTAGGAGACAGATTTCAAACCCAAATAAGGTATTTTAAATGGGGTTGTCAAAAGTGATTATGGGTGAGGAGCATATTTACTTGCCTTCCACCACCCCTCCCTCCCTCCCCCCCGCCCCCAGAGTCATGTTTCTGTACTGGAACATGACACTGGCTAACTTGTGTTCCGTTGTGCAGTCCTTCCCCGCCGGGAGGTACGTCTGACCTCTGGTCAATGTTTTCTCTGCTAGACTTCCACAGACATAAAACCTGGAAGTATGGGAAAACTTGTTTTACGCTTAATATCCTAGACTATAAAATCGGGAGCCAATGAGGGCCAGTGCTGTGGGCTGGCAGATAAGCCAAGGCAGTTTCTCTTGTGAGCTGTGGCTCATTTGCTTCCTCTGGAGCAATCTCCTGGTTGTGCCGAACACCCCCTCTCTTCTCCCTCTGGCCCCTTCGCCTCCGTCCCTGTGTAGCTAAAGGCAATGTCCGGGAGGCAGGCAACAAAAAGCATCTGCTCACTCAGTCCTGCCCCGCTCCAGTGGGATGGGAAGGAGAAAATACAACAAAAAGCTGGAGAGTTGGGACAAAGAACAGGGAGGGCTCACTCACCAGTTATGGTCATGGGCAAAAGAGACTTGGGGAAAACAAAATCTATTTAATTTAAACAAAAAACACCACCAATTCACCAATTTAATCAGAGTAGGACAGTAATAAATATAACCAGATTTTGAATGCATCTTCCATTCCTTTCTTCCAGGGTCCAACTCTGCTACCTCTTCCTCCCTGTCCCCACTCCCACCCCCCAACAGCACAGAGGGGCAGGGAATGGGGGTCGTGGTCCATCCCAGTCTGTTCTGTGTTGTTTCTGCTGTTCCTTCCTCCTCGGGGTGGCTGGGGTGGGAGTGAGGTGGAAACTCTTTCACAGTCCTCTTCTGAGGTAACATGGTATCTCTCCTTTGGGACATTTCTCAAACTTTTCCGACTGATACGGGTTCCTTCCACAGGCTGCAGTTCTCCCAGTGATGAACTGCTCCAGAACTCCCTCAGAGTCCCAGCCTTCTTCGGGATTGGTCCCCTGCTCCAGTATGGGACCTTCATGGGCTGCAGACGGGGCACTCTTCTCCACTGCTGATCTCTAAAGGCTGTGAGGGCTCAGTCTGCCATCATACCATGGGCTGAAGGGGGATGGCTGCTCTGGCATGACTCCCCTATTCCTTCCTCACTCACCTGGGTGTCAACATAGTTGTCCCTCTCTCTCTCCCCTGCTATCAGAACATCACCAGACACAAACCCGTGAAGGCATGGCATTTCAGTGGTTGAACGTCTGTGAAGACCTTTCCTAATTATCCTGTTCCTGGCAATGCATAAGTTTTTTTCAAACTCTATTTATTTAAATATAGTTTGGTTTTTAATGAGCCATATCAAATAAGACTTTGGGCTGAGCGAACTCATGGATCAGGGGGCTTAATGTCTGGAGGAACTTAGTGGGAAGTATGACTTCACTACGAATGCATCAGAGCGTGCCTCTGTTCCTGTGGCGTGTTCCCAGGGGCTTTCTGCAGAGGCAGTTGACTGGGAGATGTTTCAGAAGAAGGCAACTCTTCAAGACTCAGTGTTATAGTTGGATTAAAAGCGTGTTGTAAAGTCACTGCTCAGTCAGCTTGGGACGAATTTAGGAGAGTGTAACTCATTTTTAGAAGAGTGCAGATTGCTGCACTGGCAAGTTTAAGGAATGTCTTTTACAGAAGCAGGCAAACTACTGAGATGCTTTCATTAAATATTTTTCTTTCCTCATTTAAGGGAAGTCTTCTTCCTCCTTCAGCTGAAATCCATCTTGTTAGGAGCAGTTGATTAACATGTCGATGGAGTATTTATTCATATAGTTCTTAAAGTCTGAATTTTTTTTTTCTTGTACAACTTTAGAGTATTGCTCAAATATACAAAGTTAGCTCTAAGTAATGCACTCTAAAATACAGAGCATTGCACCAATGGAAGTCAGAGAAGGGAACAGTAGGAAATTGTGTGATGATCTTTGGGCTTAATCCTACACACCCACAAGCACCTTGTACCCTTAGGTGTTCTGTATTTCTCAAGCATTAGGCTTCAGATGTTAGGCATTAGCCAATATTTTTGTGTGCAACACGCCCAAGCAGTGTTTAAAGAGGGTGAGCCCTGCCTGTGAGGTGAAACTGGGGCAAAGGCTGCCTCTGTCTGAACAGTAACTGATTTGCTCCTAAGCTATCCCAGCTTGGGTTTATTTTGGGAGGTGGCAGTGCCTCTAAGAGTGAGAAATGCAGTACGAGAACTATTGTTTTGATGAAGAACCACACAGTTTTCTATTTTTCCTCACTTTGCCTTTGTTCATAACCTTTATTACAGCAAATGTAATAATCTACGTCTCTGAGAGTAAACTATGAATTTGGTGTGTGACCTGGCAGGGTGAGAACAACTTGTAATGGCAAGGTGCCATGCTCTGGTCTGCTGAGAGCTGGAAGGGGTGGGGGAGCTTTCCAAAGCCCTGGCTTGCAGCATCCCTGTAACCTGAAATTACACACCAGAGAGTTCAGGTGCTGATACCTGACAGCTGTGTGCTTGAGGACCCAAATCTGCATCCAGCCATTACAGGGGTAAGGCAAATTGTGGACACTGTGAAATGCTTTCCGTTTCAGTCCTTGGAAGAGGTGCCTTGTTGAGTGTTACAAGCTCTGCGCACTCAACGGTTGCGGAGTGAGCGCTCAGGCCTTTGCTTCAGGGCTTTGCAGTAGTGTTTCTGCAAGTACTGAACCAATAAATCCTTGCTTTATAGCTCTTCAGTAGTGCCTTAATTCATCTTTTCACTGGACTGCCAACTGCATGTTCTCTGTGACTTCAGGTTTTTGGCACTTTAGCACTGCTTTATCCGTGCTGAATCAAACATAGCTGATTTATGTCAAAGATGTATTTCCCCCTTTTTTTTTTTTTTTTTTACCCTAAGGTAAAAGGCTGTGGTTGGTGCAAATGCTGCTCTGTGAGCTTCTCCAAAGAGCAAAGCCAACACAGCTCTTATTGAAAAGGATCATCCTGAGACTTGCGTGGGAATGGCCCACCCAGGGCTCTGGCTTTGGAAATCTAACTGTGTTAAAAATGGTTGATAAATTATCTGGCAGAAATTTCTGCCCCCAACATCCCAGGGACTCCTCTGCCAGAATCAGCCACTCCCACTACCAGGGTGTCAGGGGACAGTTTTTAAAGCAGGGCTCTGCCTTTGAAAGCACAGCTGAGCTGGATTAGCCCGACCACCCTGGCAAGAGGCTCTGCGTAGCCTGTTCTCACCCTGCTTGACAGACCATGCTCCTGCAGCAGCTCCTGGAGGAAGCTGTCTTGCACAGTAATGCTTAACAGAGGGCAGAGCGGCAGAGAACCTCATCGGTCTCCTCTGAATTACTGTTCCTCTGCTTTTCTTTTCACTGTTACCTAATGTGTGCGTGCTCCTGGGCACATGCAGGGATTTCAACACTGCCAGATGAGGCTGGTCTACCCTTTTTACCTAATCAAATTTCCTGTTGCATAACAAACCTATCTAAGACCGTCCACAAGCCAAATTATACTGGTGAAATCTAACCTCTTCCTGATTTCACTGGCCAACAACCAAAAGATCCCAGTCGGTGCTGGGGAAGACCACCAGCTGTACCTGCACCTCCCTGGAGAGCAGTCCTGCCATCATCTCCTCCTTTAGCAATGTAATTTATAGCTGAACTGCCAACATCTTCTCTCAGGACGTGAGATCTGATTTCCCAGGGAATCAGCTCCATACCACCGGTTACTTCTGCCTGTAACTGCTTGGGGCAGTTTTTTCCTTCTGCTGTGTTCCTGTCTGAAAGCAGCAGTCCACCTCATCGGGACCTTGGTGAAAATATATTTCATGGGAAATTACAATGGAGTGAAGCTATTCCTCGATGAGGAGCCTCATGTGGTTTGAAAGCATCCAGGGGAAGAAAAGACCAAAATTTCCCGTTGGATAAGAAGTTAGTGTGCTTTACTTTCATACTCTTCTTTTTTTTTTTTTTTTTTTTCTTTTTCCCACAAATGAAGTGATCCAGCTGTTCTCTGCCTGTGCAGACTTGCCCACCCATAGCTGGGATGCTGAACATTAGTTCAGGATGTGCAGAGCTGCCGCAGTCACCACGTTGCAGGTGACGGGAGCTGGGAGTCTTGCAACCTCTGAGACCAGCTAGGATTGTCAAGTTTTTCCCGAAGGTCTGCTCACTGCAGAGCCCCTAGCCCAGGCTTAGAGACCGGATCCTGCAGCAAGCAGCTTGCTGCCTGGCGGCTGGAGGTTTGCCTGCGATGCTGTTCCCGTACGGGGGGCGCTGGATTACCAGCAACCTTGCTGGGAGCTGGACAGCAGCCAAGCAGGAGTCTGTCCGAAGTTAGCTGGAACCAGTGTTATTGCCACAAAGCAGTTCACATTCAGCAGGGTTTTCTGATCAAATTGCATCTCGTGGCAGGAAAGTCCCCCAAACAGTGGTGTGGGGCTGTTTGCTGTGTTCCACGTGTGTCGTGGGCTTACTTTGCTCTCTGGGAGGGGTTGCTGAGCCAAATGCCTGCCCTGGGCAGTGAGCAGCCCTTCTCGTCCCTTCCTTATTTCTTCATGTACATCCTATACACAAAGCAATTTCAGGCTGGCTGTTCAGACACGGCTGCTGGAAACTTACTCTCTAGAAACAGAAACATATGAAGGACTTTTTCTTCCATTTGCTGTTCCAGTTTTCTTTTTATAAAGCCAGTAAATATTTTCATCTTGCACATTACCTGGCTCGAAGGAAAATCCTGATGCATTATGGTAAGCTGTAACTATGTGATCAGCATTAAATCTCAGCAACACACTCTCTGCTGCATTTGGCCAGCTGGGGGTGGGAGAATTTGTCTGCTTCATATTACAGTTTTATTTCATTGTGTATATTCTTGAAACTCATTGTAGCTGTTCGGGTGTAATGCAGAATGCAGATTTATCCATACCAGCATTTCTATAAATTTGAAAGTGTTTTCCAGTGCTTCTTTCTTTTTTTAGTGGTATTGATGTTTGTGTGTTCTTGAAATAGCTTTGGTTGCATCTGTTCAGAGTTCAAGGTGATGTGTGAATTGCAGATTTTCAGACGGACATGTTTATACTTTTTTTTCCCTGCCTGTTTACACCACTGTTTCTTGAACTGATATGTGTCCCATCCCTTGCAAGCCACATTTTGGCTATTCTGAAATCATTCCTGTGGTTGTTCCTAGCATAAGTGTCTTCTGATATTGTTCCTTTATGGAAAGATTTAAATAGCTTTTAATGCAAGTAACAGTATTTAGGCTTGTCCTAAATCAGCATTGACTTGCTGATAAGAACTCTCAGCAGGTATCATTGAGGGAGTATCTGTTCCTGGCCAAGCACTTATTCTGGGTTAATGCTTACTCTCTTGGAGGAGGTGTGAAATGATTGGCATCTGAAAAGCACTAATCTAGTCAACATTTTTGGGGGGTGTTGTTTTTTTTTTTTTTTTAAAAATTCATCTCGATTTGTTCACCATCAGGTCAAACTTCATACCTTTAATAAAACTAAAGAATCACCTTTCAACACCAGTGAGATATTTACTTGAAACTTAAAGGCTTGGGCTGCTGTTTACGCTGGTGATCCCTGGCCTCCCTAGGGAAGTAGAAGGCACGAGACAGTGGGCTAGTAATGCTGTCCCCTCCAAAGGCATCCTAAGCACTAGGAAAACCACCTGCCCCTCTTGGGTTTGCAGCTCAGGGTTCAAGGATCAGTCTGTGATAATGATCTGGACCTTGCCCTTTCTCCTGCATTTGCCAGCTGCCCTGCTCATGCATTGACGTTGTCCTCATCCCGCTGGATCTGTCTGCCAGATCCTGCTCACAGCAGCAGAGGCAAAATCAGACTCTGACTGCAGAGCACTCCAGGACTCACTGGCCACGTTGTTATGGAGCTAGGAGCCCTTCTCCTGGCCAGCTTCCCGAGGTGCTTGGCTGTCCTGGGCTCCCTGCAGGACGCACCTATCCAGATGTGCTGAGGACCCATGCATCCCCACTGAAAATGAAGGCAGGAGGCAAAAATAAAGTGAGCAAGAATTGCCAGATGCTCCGGCACACCAAGTTAAGGCATTCATCTCTACAGAATATCTGTCTTTTACACTTATTACTCCCACTGCACAGTAATAGCACTAGAAGGACCTTTGCCAACACTTCTGTAAACTCTCCAGTACAAGATGCTGGATGGAGTTTAAAGGAGAAGGAAAAGAAAACTTATTTTGCTTGTCTCAAGGGCTTGGAAACTTGTGAAGGAAAATTCAGTTTTAAAAAAATATGCAGAGCAGTAAAAGTCATGAGGTTATTCTTATTTTAAGATGGCCTGAAAGCTGAGATGGAATGCTGGCTCTTTTTGCTGTCAGTGCTGGTGCCAACAGAGGCAGCTTGTCTCTGCACATCAGACCACTGCTTTGTCCATGTTGAGTGTTAGGGCTGGTCTGGCTGCTACACAAATGACAGATGCTCTCTATTAACCCCTCTCCCTTCCAAAAGGAGAAGAGAAAGGAAAGAAGGGAAAGAGACTAATACAAATATATACAATACCAATACTGAACGTAATACCCCCCCCCCCCGCACCTCAATGGCAATCATGTCACCGTCACCACTAATGCTGCAGCATAGGCACTGCAGAAGTCCCAGACTGGACTCTGTGGTAGATGGGAACCAGATTCAGGAGCTGGATTCTGGAACTGGATTCAGGAATGCATGGATTGGGGTGGAGGGCAGAATGGACAGAGTTCTCCTCAGACATGAGCCACTGAAGAGATGAAGAGAGATTGACCCTTGTGATCCCTCAGCTTTATACTGAATATGACGTATATGGGATGGAACACCTTGTTGGTCAGTTTGGGGTCGCCTGTCCTGTCGGCTCCTCCCTGCAGGTGCAGCCTCTGACTTACTACCCTCCCTACGGGGTACACAGGATTTAGCAGTGACCTTGGTCTGCACAGGAGCAAGTATAAGCAAGAGCCTTTCTGTATCCCAATCCCTGGTAGTGACTGTAAGCATCAAGCATTATCACTTCTAGAAGCAGACGCTGTCTGCAAAAATATGTTGTTAACTTCAGAAAGTGCCGTCACTTAGATGAGACCGAGCTGAAAAGTGAAATGACTGAACAGAATGAGTTCTGTTCTAGCTCAAAGCAGGGCAGCCCATCACATCTCCTTTCCCATTTGTGCTCTAGGGGCTGATCTGCAGTGTGCTGCACCACTGCCAGGCTCGTTTTCCCAGTTACCATGAGAGCACTTAATGTGAAATGTTTCTGCTTTCATAACAAGTCTCTAGCTCTATTTTTTAATTTGTCTATTTAATTCTGGAGCAACCTGTAAACAAGATTGAAAGTAACTACCACTGTCCTGTGTAACCTGGCATGTTAAATTAGCAAGATTAAACCCACAGGCAGAACACAAATTTACTTTTGGGGGCAAACACAAAATCAGCACAAGGCAGGGCAGGGGGCTGGTGGGGAATGGGATGCTGGTGCAATGCCTACCTGTAGCATACTGCTGGAGGGAGACTGGACTGAGACCTGGGCATTCATCACAGGCGAAAGGTTGTCTGTGTTTGCTCCAGCAGCAGAAAAGTGGTCCTGGACAAGCGCTGGTGCTCCCAGCATGGGGCCAGCAGCTCCCACCACCTCTGGGCAGCACAGGTCCCAACCTGCAGACAGGGAGAACAGGAGGAACAGGGGAAATGGCACCTTCCTGGGGACCAGGAATTCACAGATCTTCCTGGTAAAGCCTGCATCCTCCGGCAGAGCCTGCTGTAGCCACAGGACCAAGTTGCAACCAGTGGTCATGGTGCTGGCACCAGCCAGGTCTGCGAAGGGCAGCTGTGTAGCAGAGCTCTGTAAGCATGCATACACAGGGCAGCTCTTTGTCCCCCCAGCTCCTGCTGGGAGCTGTGTTAGAGCCTTCCTGTTCTGGAGATAATTTTTAGCTGCTTTTGCATTTCTGTCTGGATGCATTTGAGGCACATCTATTAGCAGATATTGCTCTGCCAACTTTTTGTCTTCATTCCAGTTCTTCCTGTAATGCCCTGCTGCATTTAGAGGCAGAATTTGGGCTCTGGTGTGCCAGGCTGTGCTCCTGATCCCCTTCCAGCTTGCCATTCCCCAGCATCCCCACAGCCCTCCCTGTGCATCCTTGGCACCTGGAGCCCATCTTTGCCACAGGCTGGTTCCCAGATGCAGCTACACAGGTTGGTCAATGCTGTTAAATTCCTCAGCCTGCCTTGTATTTTTTTTCTGCAAAAATTTTATGTGCACTGGTGTGCTGGGGTAGAACTTAGTCACCGAGTTGTTTATTAAAAACTGCCAGCGTGCCACAATAAGAACAAAATTATTCTCACACAGTGTGCTAAGCCCCTGCCCAAGCCCAGCTGCATGGGAGGGAGAGTCAGAGCAAGTCCATGTGTTGGCAAAGGGCACATGCATGTTTTGGAAGAAATTGCTTATGGAGCAGAAGATGACGACTCAGTGTGATGTGAAGACAGGAGCCAGCAGGTTGTGGACCCTTTGGTCAGGGTGTTATCCCAAGGCAGCAGACATTCTCATCACAGACACCATTTCACTGGTATTAACAGGAAACCGAGATGATCGGGATGAGTAAGGGGTGCCTACTACGCAGCAGGGAACCCATGGCAGAGTAAGCTGAAAGGCATTTGGCTTTCAGCTAGATGGACCTTTCTGGGAACAGAATTCGTTACGGAAAGTAAAGATTTCAGCATTGCCAGCTCCATGGCAGCTGCTTTATTGCCTTACATGATCAAGCACATTCAAACAGCTGCTGTCCCTTCTTTGAGATGTTATCTAAGCCAGGATTAGTCCCCAACAGTAGCCATCAGCAAAGAAATAGGAAAGACTGACATCTCCACTCACCACAGGAATGCATATTGACACTGGTCATTGCTAGAGAGTCTGGATTCCTTCCATCATTTCCAGAAGTCCCATGGAAGCCGTAAGTGTTTATTGATTAATGCAAGAAGGGATTTTTCTTGCAACACATTCTGTTACCACTGCCCCATGCTCCTCTTCCCAGTACGTCTCTCATGGTGACATCCCCTTTTTGGTGCAATCCATAATACTGTGCTGGAGGCCACAGGTCTGTTTGGAATTGCTGACTCTCTTATCCTGGTGCCTCAGAAAGAGCTTGCAAGTTGTATAAAAGAGCCTGGCATCCCTGAAACTTAAGGCAGTTAAGAGGCTTTTACAAGTCATTGATTTTTCATGCCACTGGCAATTTCAAAACCATCCCTTTGGATCAAATGAAACATGCTGTTTGATACCAAATGGTCTGTTCATAGCTGGAACCTTTTAGTTTTTATTTTGTCTAACAGGAAGCTACTTCTAAATATGGAGCTGGATTGCAAAGTTGAAAGCTTTTATTCTGAACTCTCAGATCCCAATATTTTAACATAGGAAGTCAATGGATTGCTTGATGGAACCAATTTAGCACAATTAGGATGAATATAGCAAATATATTTTAACCAAAATGTATTTGGCCCATTTTTTGGACTTAGCCCCAGTAACGACCTCTGCCAACCGCTTTGTCATCTTCAATGAGGTGTTTCAGCCACGATGCTATTCTTCCTTTATTTCCTCAAACAAAAGCAGCTTTTTACAGAAGTGCTTTTTAATTTCTACATGCACCCACCCAGCATACCCCTCAGAGGCCAAGGACCCAGCCCAGGGGCTTCTCTGCTCTTTGAAATCTCTTATTCAGCCTGAAGGCACTTCTACAAGTTTGCCTTCCCTGGGCATTATCTCTCCCCTGCCCCTGGAGTGCAGCTGTGAGGCTCTGGGACATGGCCAGGCTCCTGGAGGAGGAAGGAACTCCTGCAAGGTATTTGTGAGCACATAGTGACTCCAGGAGTCATTCACCTGGCTGACAAATCCCCAGAAAAATTCACTTGTGAGCAAACTGGACAAGTCAGTGGTGCTTTCAGGTACAGCTGTAATGAGGAGCGCAGCCGTGCAAGCAGGAGTAAGTCCCTGTGGCTTTGTCTGTTGCTGGGTGCAGGGGCGTCTTGCAGCCAATACCATGGGGCTCTGAGGAAAGGTGGGCGCAGGGCATAGCAGCGGGAGGCTTGAACCCAGCCAGCAGCAATGCCGGCTGTGGTGCCTGGGGATGGCTCGGTGCATGGGGATGTGCCAGGGCACCCTCCCAGTTGCATGCAGGGCTTGCTGGTGAGCCAGAGTGGGTATATTTTTATTAATCCCTTCTTCCATGAGCTTGTCATCGCCTGATGTAGGAGGGTTTCTGCAAATTAACCCCATGTGCTGATTAGTTAGTAAAATGCAAATAACCTGCCTGTCCCTTCCCGAAGCTCAAGTCCATAAGGCTCTGGTCCAGCATGTGCAGGGATTTCCTATTTTCCTCCACAGCTCGCTAGGGAATTGCTGACAGCTACAGCTGGTAAGTTCAGTACAAGCCAAGGTCTGAGCACACGCCGTTTGCTGAGGTGTGCCCTGAGCCACCACTCTCTCCCACCGATGGGAAGTGCCTCCTCTCAGCATCTCTGGAACAGGGCAGGGATCCTCCTCCACTTGCCCTCAGCCCGTCTCCTCCACCAGCACCAGCATGGGCGTTGCGTTAACACCGGCAGGGGGAGCAATACAGCACAAGCATCAGGTACCAGCAAAGCATCCATAGTTTGTATCTATAGAGGAAAAGCAAAGCATCTATAATCCGCAGGCGGACAGCAGGAGAAGGCTGGATGGGCAGATATTTTTCAGCACGGAGCTGCACTTACTGCTTCTCCCTGAGTGTTCCAGCACTTGTGGCTGTGTCATGAAGCTCTGTTGTTGCAAATCCCAACTTTGCTTTTTTCCAACCTAATTTTCTCAGGAACTGACCCAGTTCTAGCACTTGGGACCTGACGTTTACCCTACTGGCAAATGTTTCTCATTTGTTGCAGATGATCTGTCCAGTGTGACCTTTTCTGCTTAAGCGGCTTACACCATGATAGTAGATGAATGTTAAATGCTAATCTTGCATAACTCTGAAAGCAGGGCCATACGTTTACTAGCAGCAAGGGCCTTTTTCTGCTCTCCTTTACAGAAATTAAGAAGGAAACAGCCAGCACTGTGCAACTGCAGTGAAGGGAGAATGCACCCATAACCTCTTCAGCCCCCAATTCACGGCGTGCTCAGGGCAACGAGGTTTCTACTACCCATTTCTGCTGCTTTTTTGCTTTGAAAAGATGAAAAGCGAGGGCTGCTCACTTGTTCAGGGGTCTTCAACCATGGCCATACCCCCCATGGCCTTCTGGGGCTGTTTCCCAACCAGATGCCACTGCAGATCCGTACAGTGGTGATTCATGGCCTTCCTGGTTCCCCACTTCAGAGCTTGCCTTGGCATCCATCAGGACAAACTGGTCTTCACAGTCTGAGTGCTATTCCTCACTCTCACCTCTGTTTTCAAAGCTGTCGTCTCACTCAGCACACAGCAGCTGGTATCTGCTCTGGGAGGTGATTGCTATAACAACACGTATAGTATCACTGCTGATTCTTAGCATAGCAAAAGGTAAAAAGGTTCTGAAATTTTGCTTGCAACTGTCTTTAAAGTTCAAAAAGTTCAAAAGTGTGAAGGATGGTCATGGTCTTTCCATTGGCATCTAGCTTCACAGCATCTTTACGGAGCCAGAATCAAATAGCTACAACATGATGGGAATGGCTTCACACCTGGAACGTGACCGTGCCCTCCTCAGGGCTGCACAGCCAACGCACCAGGCTGGCAGCGCTGCCCCGCGCCTAATCCTGCCTTGTCATTATCATCATCTCCTTATCATTGTATCCTTGTACTGAATTATGAGACCTTTCCAAGGCACAGACTTATGCATACGGCCAGGTTTGTATTGACACAAGGTTTATGTTGTGTTAGGTATGTTAAGAAGTAATTCTGGTCAGTTCTTCTGACTGGAAATTCTACATATATTCTCATTTCACAGTGAAATAGAAAACTTACTGGTATTGCTTATACTTATGTAATGGACTTGAGGGGATTTGATATTAATTTAGATTGAAAATTAGCTATTAAAATTGTTGTGTGTTTTTAATTGCTGCCATGTGCTGCCAGTTAGAATTTCTAGTTAATTTAAACTCCACACACACCGGCCCTGCCCTCAGCACAACCTGTCTCCTCTGGCTCCCCTGAGCTGCATCTTGAAATGATGGGGCTTTTGTTGGCCCCAACCCTCAGATTTCTCTGACTTGAAGCTCCACCATTCAGCAGACCCCCAATTTCACATTGTCTCACTGTAGCCATGGGCGCTGAGGAGTAAGAAGCTACTTCGGAGTATGACCTGGGAATCCACATTTTATAGCCAAGGTTATGTGGACAATGTAAAGTGAGTTTGTAAGCTGAAAGGAGCTCAGTGCTGCATTGCGTGTGCATGCAGATGTTGACCTGTTCTTACACAAGCAGAGCTCTCACACTTTCAGAAAGATTGATATCTATATCTAGTTATCTAATCTATATTATCTCTCTCTCTCTCACCCCCCCATCTTTATCTAATCTATACCTATGTCCCTATCTGTATGTAAAAATTAAAGAATATTTATTTGCTTATTTATTTATTTTTCACCTGTAATGCATGTGCTTTCTGACATAGGGAAACAGACTGGGCTGATGTGTCCATAGGCACTGATTCCTACCCACCTTCAGCATAAAATCTGAAGGAAGTAGAAGAACCCCCTGGAAACTCTTCTCTCTCCCTCTCAGATTTCATCTTCCCTCCATCAGACCTGCTCAGGAAGAGAATTTGTCCCCTTCAAAAATTACCACGACAACTAAGAAGACCTCTCGCAAGCATTCCTACTATTTCTTTTTTGTGGGATGGTGAATTAGAGGGGAAATTCTCTCTCTGTATTTTTTTAATTTTTAATCACCAAATTCTGAAACAGCAAAGCCAAAACCACTGGTAGCAGTTGCATAAGTCACGTCTGTTTATTGGATAAGGCAAGGCTCAGACATACTGTTTTGGGTTTTTTAAAATGAAAATGTCATTGGTTCAAGGTGCTTCCTGCAGCAGGCGAGTCAGTTGCTTGGCTGTATCACTCTTTCCACAGAAGATGTGTGGCAAACAGCTTGGTGACTGAAGCACAGGCTGACATGCCTTTGGAGAATGTGCTCAGTGAGCCAGAAAATATTTCGAATGAAGACAAAGTCATCCATGTGTTACCAGCCCCAGAAGTTACAAGTCCTCTGGGAAATGATTAATCAGACTTGGTAAACGAATAAAAAAGTGCTTGTTGTCAGTGCTCACCCTGCAGAGGGAGTGCCAGAGCCCCACTGATGCACTGAAGCCTTTCAACTCTGCTCTATTTATTTCTCCAGCCTCCTTGCACATGTGCTGCAGGACCGCTTTTCTGACGCCGCACACCTTCCAGCAGGAATCCCTGCCGTCCTATCTCTGAATGGCTCTCCAGTGGCTTTGCGCTTTCTCCGTGATGCTGGCATGGGGCTGCATGGCGTCCTCCTCCTCCTCGTCCCACACCACAGGTAATGCCCGGCGTGCCGTTCGCGTTGCTGCCTAACACGTGCTTCACATTAACTTGGGCCCTGTATGAAGTTAGTCCTTTAACTGAAGCTTTTCTTGTATGCGTGTTACAGTGGGTGGCTGATACATAAACCTGTAATCAATTGTGTAAATATATTGTGTGTTTAGTGGAAATTTTTCAGAGTAACTTCAAAAGGAGCTGAAACTGTCTTTGGTGCACAGTAAATATATTGTTAGATATAGAGGTATCAAATATAAATATCACTTGGATACATAAATGCTCCTCGGCATTGTCCCAGCTGGACAGACTGTGCTAGGTGTAAGAAACACAAGGCTTATTTGTAATTGGAGAATATTACTTTCTTCTAAAAAAAATATCGCTCTGCAAGCTATCATCCATGGCAATGACACTTCAAGACCCCTTTGCTTCAAGCCCTTGAGCACCTTTTTGCTGCACTGCACGCACCAGTCCCCTCCCTGCTCCAGCCCTTTCGCCCTCCAGTAGTTGTGACTTTGCACCCAAAAGCTTTCCTTCTTCAGAGGATCGGCGAGCAGGTCTGGACATTCTTGCTGCAGCCGGTGCACGGTGGAGAGGTGAACACATGACCAGGAGGGAACTGAGAGGCTCTCTGTCCTGCCAGCCTGCCACTGACAAAATAGGCAGAAAATCGCAAAACTTCCTGCTGCTTGCCCCACCTAAGGCACGACGTGGCATGGGGTGAGGCAGTGGGAGGCAGCTGGGGATGGCCAGGTGGTTCATCATCAAAGCTGCGATGTTCGAGTGAGCAGGCACAGGAGCCAGGAGTGAGTGGCGTGAGGGCTGCAGCTGTCTAGCCAGCACATCCGCTACCTGAGTCACCACCATGCTCATCAGCTAGAGAAGGTGTGGGTTTGGGTTTGGTGTTTTTTCCCAAGAAACGTTCAGGAGCAGCTTTCCTTCAAAAATAGAGTCTTTCTAGTCCTGTGTTCTGCATGAATGGCGTGAGACTGGATCGTCATGTTAATATTGTGAAAATGAGAAACTGCGAGGGGCGGTGCTGACATTTAAAAACCAGTCAAATCCCATCATACAATCCACATTCCAAAAAGAAGCTTTTCCATTCCCTCTGAAATGCGGTCAAAATTTACTTTGCAAGAATTGCTCTTTACAGCTGCAATTGTTTTGAAAAAAAATATTATTGTTTTGTTCAAGCACAGGATAGAAACCATTTCAGAGCGTTATCGTTCCAGTTAGAAATTCTGGTTTTGACCAATCTAATCCTCTCCTGACAGCTCATGACGAAGGCTAGTAGCTTTTTGCTTCCTGGTTTGCATAGCTGTGAGGCTCAACATTTATCCACTCAGGAGATGCTTCCCAAGCACCAAGAGTCTAGTTCAGCCCTGCCAGTGGATGTCTCCTGTGAAAAAAGGCTGAGCAAGTTGGGGTTGTTCAGCCTGGAGATGGCTCCAGCGAGACCTTATTGAAGCCTTCCAATACTTACAGGGGGCTTATAAGAAAGATGGGGACAGTCCTGTGGCAACAGGACTAGGTTGTTTCTAAACTAAAAGAGGGAGACTTAGACTAGATATAAGGAAGACATTTTTTTACTATGAGGGTTGTGAAACACGGGCCCAGGTTGCCCAGGGAGGTGGTAGATGCCCCATCCCTGGAAACATTGCAGGTCAGGTTGGATGGGGCTCTGAGCAACCTGATCCTGTTGAAGATGTCGCTGCTCACTGCAGGGGTTTGGACTAGATGACCTTTGAAGGCCCCTTCCAATGCCAAACATTTCATTCTATGAAACCTTTGAGCCTTTGCCCATTTGCAAAGACCCAGGAGGTGGGTGAGATGCTTTCACCTTGTCCCCGCTCGCATTCTGATGCTCACCAAGAGCCCAGCTTGAGCACTCTTTGCACAGACAGATGCCTGTGCCCCTATTCCCCCTCCTCTGCCCATGCTGGGAAATCTGTGCCTGTCATAGAGTAGGGATATCAGACCTTCGCCTTCTGTGGGATCATGAGGCTGCTGAATACAAGATATTGCATGTGCAGGGCCATGCCCCATTGCCCCTGGAGCTGGAGCAAGCCCACCACCATCCTCTGAAACCAGGCTGTATTTATGGGACTCAGAGCTTATTTGTTACACATAAAGATACATAAAGTCTACTTTTCCTCCAAATTATTATAGTCTATTGTTCCTTGCCCCAACATCTCCCTAAATACATTACTATGATATCCTACTTTGCCATCTAACGTAACGATAAATCTCGCGTGGATCTTTACATGCTGAGAAAATTGGAATCTCAAGAATGCTGCCTGCCGTGCATTTCATTTGGGAGAGTCTCCTTGGAGTAAATAAATCCTCCAATGATGTTCTCTGCAAACTCTCCAAGGAGCATATTAAAGTTTGATTTATATCACCGTCTTTCTCTGAAAGATATTCTCAGGGTCTGCTTTCATGATGGAATTACTAATAAAATAGAAGGAAAAATTCCTGACGAAGACATGAAAAAGGTGGCAGAGAAGCCAGTGACCCGGAGGCCAAACTCAAGAGAAGTGGTGGCAATGCTGGACTGCCAGGAGAGGGGCTCCAAATCACCATGAAAGAAGTGTATTACACAGTGAATATGTAGAAACCCAAATGGATAACCTCATCCCTAGACAGTGAGAAAGATGACCTTAGATATTACAAAAATTGATTGTGTTTGAGCTAATGAAACTGAATAGTCAAACAGCCTTCATCATGTGAATGACAGCTGCATACAGAGCTGGGCTTTCAGGAGACACGTCCTAGTACGGAATTCATCCATAGCTTATGCTGATTTAGTAACACATGGAAGCGCTTTGCAATAGCCTTACTAACAGTCACATTGACTTGTATAGCTGATAGGTGTCCAAAATACGACTTATTTCAACTCTCTGCTTTTCTGTTTCTGTATTTTTTTTTGTCTTGGTTTTTCATTAATCTTTAGTATACTTGAAAGGAATATTTAAAGCAATATGGGTGATTCGTGTCTGTTATGGTTAAGGAATATAAATTTCCCAGACAGCATGCTGTGATCTGTCATCCTACATTGGTGTATGTGCTGAACACAGTGTTTGCAAGGATGCTTGTCCTGGCAGTCAGTAAATATCGTGAGTTATAAGTAAGCAAGGGAAGGTCATCTCAGGACGGTAGTTTTGCTTAAAACATAGTGACAAAGAGTGTCAAAGATGTGGCATTCCTTGTGCCTTTTCAATGGTCCTTGAGTGTGGAGGTTTTTTTGGGGTGTGGGTGCGGAGTTGGAGCAGGAGTAGAACTTGTGCATGTTTGTTGAGAGCAGGCTATTAAAAATAGTCAGAGCTGGACTTGGGCCAGCAGTGCTTCACCCCACATCCAGCAGCTGCCTTTGTCATCAAACTTCACAATCTTTGTTTGTTTGTTTGTTTGTTTTCTTCACATCGACACTCTGTTTTACCCCCTGCTTTGTTTTCAATTTAGTTGCTCCCCCACAAGATCTTCAGATCACTGATCCTGGACTCTTAGGTTCTCTCGATGTAGAGTGGAAACCTCCACCCAATGTACAAAACTTCAATGAATGCACAGTAAAATACAAGTTTGAATACCGCAACACTGGTGACAGAGACTGGAAGGTAAGACAAAGCACGGTTTCCTCCTCTTAAATCCAGGCTACTGTTCTGCTTTTAGTTCCTGCATAAGGTTTGCGTTTGCATTTCAAGAAGGATTGGTACTAAAGCAGTTCCAGCTTTCCATGAAAAATCCAGACTGTTCCAGTGGTTTGAATGTTTTGGCAGATGGGAATGTGTTTTGCAATGTAATAGCAGCAGCAGTCAGAGAAGGGTTATTTCTGTCAGAGGGTGTGGTACTTGCTGCCAAAAGTAATCCAATAATATCCAGTAGCATATCCTCATTGGATAGGATCATTCCTATCCAATAATATCTAGTGCCTCCTCTAGTAGCACTTTTTAGAAAGTCTTAACGGGGCTTGAACTGAAACTCAGTGTCAACAGATCCTTAGGGATGGAAAGTGGGGAATAAACAGAAGATTAGATTTCATTAATTATCTTAATTATCTAACACTCCCTCTGTCCAGAAGGGGGTTTCTAATAACCATTTACTTTTGTCTTTTAGATATGGTTAACTCAGCTCTATGATAAAACTGTCAGTTTTTTCTCATTGGTGTGTATCGGGGCAATAGCTGAGAAGGACAGTACAGGAAGGGTTGTAGGAATATGCTCTAGGAGCATTTCATCCGCCCAAGGCAGCAAAGCCAGGCTGGAACAGCATGGTGCCCCACACCCTGTTTCAGCTATGGATTGCAATCACAAGGGCATGGAAAGGGGCTCTTTGACCTGACATCAGTCACGATGCACATCACACTCCTAGCCATGCAATAATGTGCAGCTGTGCAGATTCTTCTATGGTGATTTTAGTTGGCATTTAAAAAGCACAAAAACCCCAAAAATGCAGTTTTAAAAAACATGTCAGAACTCCCTAAATCACAAGTAGTGTGTGTCTTATACAACGCAGATCTAAAAAGTAGAAAAAAAATTACCTCTGGTGTCTTGCCAAACAGATAAGGTCACAAGGAAAAGTCAGTATGAAAAAAATCTGTCAAACCTCAGCAGAAGAAAGTCATCTGTGTCTGTTAGAAATACATGGCTCAACACAGCTCTCACGTGCTGGGACCGCTGAGAAAAAGCCTGACTCTGGGCTGTGCCATTGCTGTTCCTGCTGCAGCACATGTATTCATGTTACAACACATTACTTCTGTCCTGCTTGGGCTAATGCAACACTTTTGTCATGTGTTGTAGCTCTTCCCAACTTAATTATTTTTGCCCTGTGTAAAGTACAAGGGAGTAAGTCTGAGGGTAAAAAAAATAGAAAAACCTTCAGAGGGAGTTCTCAAAAAGTCCTGCACAGGGCTACGCCCAGCAGCGTGCGGTGGTGAGCCCACGCTGTGTTGTCTGGCTGCCCCTCCATCCTTGCAGGGTGTGGCTGTGTTTCCCATGGGGACCATAAGTTACAAGACTTGTTCCTTCTGTTTCTGATTATCTCACATTCTGAACAAGTGCCTTTACCTGGACTTACGACACTATCCTTGTCAGACCCGGTGCTCCTGGCAGGTGGGGATCCCTTGAACCATGGTTTGCTCTGTCTGTTGATGTCCTGTGGGGTGGAGGGAATCAAAGCCAGTGAGGCTGGGCAGAGCAGGTGGTACAAGAGTGCTGGAGAAGCATTAGCAGGAGAAGCAGGACCGAAATGTAAAGAAACATTAAAGCACACAAATGATCCTACTCACAGATAGAGTGGGAACAATGTGAGCTAGTTCTGCAGCCCACTTTGCAACAAAAAAATGCTTATAAAGTCTGTCTTTCAACCAGGTTATTTTTACTAGAAAGCTAAAATTCAGAGTTGGATTTGACCTCAGCAGGACTGCTGAAGTGAAGGTACAGACATTGCTCAAAGGACGGTGTACTGATGATCTGGAGGTGCAAAGTGACTGGATTTATGCTACCTTTCAGGTCCCATTGCAAGGTTAGAGCAGCCTTTGGTACCTGGTGTGGTTTTGTATTTTGCATGAGGCTGTTGCATGAACCACTGCTGGCCTGAGGGTTGTTGGATGGATAAGCGGTTGCAGGGCTTGTTGAGGTATAAGACAACACAGCATCTCTGCTTCCACTGGCTGTGCCTGTGGTTACTGGATGCTTGGGGCTAACTTCCCTCTGCTTGTACTCCAGCTCTGTTGCGTTGCCCTGCACAAGCTCCATTGCTAAATGAAAAGGTCAGTTATGTATCTGTGAACTGGCTTTTATAAAAACCAGAGCATATGGCAGCAAAACTGTCTAATAATGGTGACTGGCCTGCTTTTCCCTTTTTGTCTTTCAACTTCAGCACACAGTTGTTCAAAGATGTAAAATGACAGTTCTGCTGGGACTGACTGGTACATGGCTAAATAAGGGTTATTTCCTTCTCATTTGACAGGAAAACTGGAATCAGAGGTTCGGGATTTCCACTGCATCTATCATGACTGGGAATACCTCAAGTGCACTTGGCAACCAGGTCTCCTCTCTCCTCACGGTGTGCATTATGGACTATATTATTGGTATGTATCAGCAAAACAGAAACACATCCAGGCAGCAATTGAGTGAACCTCCCAGGGTACTAAAATGCCATGGCATATATGCTTTTACAGCTGGCAATGCTATTACCCAGAATGAAAAGAAATAATGCTCCAAGCAACATGTGCCTTCTGGCAAGGAAATACCCAATCCCTGCTTCCTTCCTTAAAATCAGGCTTGTGCTGACCTCCTACAGTGAGCACCTTCTCCCTTCCTTCGTCCCCTTTAATTCACCCCTGCGGAGCGCTTTCTGCATGTTGTCCATCACAAAGCCTTGTGCTTTCCCTTTGCTGAATGTACCTGGATTGTTCTGGCTGCACATTTCCCTTGATCACATTGCACATATCTCTACAGGGTAGGATTCAGCAGGAGGTTACCAAGCTCAGTGAACCTGGTAGAAAGAGCAGGGTTTCTTGGCAACTAAGTCTTCAAATATATTTTCGTAGCCTTAGCACATCTCATACAAGCAAACATGCTGCCAAAAGGTAGTAATAATGTATGTTTCTCAGTTGTTTCTTTTATACTGCTGCATAATGATTCTGTTCTGCAAGAAAAACAAAGCTAGACTTAGTGGTTTTGGACAAAATAAATGCTGCCTTTGTGCCTCAATTCCTATGATACTATGGTAAGGATGACTAATTAGGAAATCATTGGGTTTCATGACTTTGGGCTAAATGTAGAAAACCACAGCTGCTTTTCAAAAATAGTTTCCATGTAGCTCTTGGAAATAGTCTTCAAAGGAGAAACACTGATTTAAAAAAAAAATTGCTAACTACAAAGATCTGCTTGAAGGAAATAATGGAAATCCATGATTCGTTCCTCAAAAAACAAACCAAAACCAAACCCAGACAAAAAAAAAAAACCAAAAACCAAAAAACCCCACAAATCAACAAACCCACACTTATTTAACTGCCTGTAAGAGAACCAGGTGTTTGGATCTGGGTCCCATTGTATAACAGAGCACAGCCATAGCATCCTTTGATCTCTGTGAGTTAATTTTTACAGTACCACCACACAAAGTGTCTCTCCCAAACGTAATGTGCTTTGCAGGGAGACTTTCGTTAGGTGTAGAGTACAGAGGCCAGAGTCAGCTCTGCCTCAAGGGCACTAACCCAGCAGGAGTCTTAAAAGCTAATATGAAACACCACTTAGTGTTTCTAGGATGGAGCCTGCAGCTAAGCTTTGGATACTGGCCCCTAAAGCCAGGAGGCAGTCTGAGAGGACATGGTTGTGGTTGCACGTTAGCTAATAAGCAGCAAAGCCCTTCCTTGCTCCCACCCCAGGTTTCTATTACATGCCCCTGTAGATGCATGGGACCCACCCACAATCAGCGTAGTGGCTCGTTAACCCTCGTTACATTCATGACACGTCACCTGCCACAAACCACTGCATTTTGGCTTGGGAGGGGACCTTTCGGCAACTGGCTAATGATGCCCCATGAAAGGATGGGTGTCTCCAAGAGTAGGGGCCAGATCCTGCCCTAGCTCCACTCACACAATAGCATCTCCCGAGGCCTTTTGTACTCTAGGATTGGCCTCGGGAGATGCTGGCACAGCCCACAAACCAACCTGGGAAGCCATCTGTGCATGTTAATTTGGTTTTTTCTACTTTCCACACTTTTTACATGGTAGGAGTTCAGGTGCATAGAACTGTGCTTTGGATCTCTTCTGAAAGGCAAAGGGTGGGTAGGATACAGGTGATGCTCGAGGCTTAGGTCCGATGTTAAAAAGAAGGCCTTACATAAGTAGTAATTGTCATTGCTTTGGTTATATTTTTTTCTGTTTTCCTGATACACCGCTAGGTACGAGGGGCTGGGCCACGCAGCGCAGTGTGATGACTATATTCAGGATCACGGTATAAACATCGGCTGCATGTTGCAAAATCTGAGCCAGGCAGAATATAAGGATCTGAGCATTTGTGTCAATGGTTCAGCGGCAGCCACTCTGCTACGGCCGTTGTACGTCACCCTTCGCCTTCACAACCTAGGTAACACTGGCAGGAAAGCAGCAGGGCTCTGGGGACCTGCACGGCCATCATGCACCCAAGGCTTACATCTTGCATGCGGGGGCTCAAAGAAATGTGCGCTCTTGTAGATGGGTGACTGTAATGCGTCTGGGTGGATTTTTTCCCTTGGAGAAGGGGCTGTGGCATGTGCCACACAGTCCTTTAGTTTCCAGCAGTGTTTGCAGATGAGCAACACCACTTAGTGCCCACCCTGGAGGGTCAATGGGTGCTTCCAAGTGCTGAGCTCAGGGGTTGAACAGTTCGGGACATAAATAGCCTGCTGGGCAGATGACAGAACAGCTATGGGTTTTTTGGCTCCGGCAGCACTGCCACAGGGGTGGTCTCATTTACTTCTGCTGGAACCGAAACTGCTGCTCTGCTCCTGCAAGCACTGGAGAAATCTTTTGAGTTTTGCTGTTCAAACCGAGCTAAGGCCTGGGGAGAATTGAGCGCAAAGTGTGGTGGGGTCTGCCAGAGCAAAGGTGGATTGCAAACCCGTCAGAGGCAGGGAAAGGAAGCAAAGCACAGCAAGATGTGTAATCCATGTACTCACTATTTATTATGGGCACTTACCAATGCTGATGCATTTACCCACATGAAAATGTCGGGGGATAAATAGCTAGTCCTCCAGCTAAGCCACTTACTGAAGCAGGATTTCTGGATTCAGTTAGTGCTGCCGGGTGCTTCCTGTGTGGCTTCGGGCATCTGACATAAAGCAGAGCCCCTCCTGGGATGCAGAGAGTGTCAGGCCAACACTGTTCTGGTGTCTCACTGCAGAGGCGGAGGCTGCCCTCAGCACAGGGAGGGCTCAACGTGAGGGGATCATGCTGAGCACAATGCTCATACCCAGCGTTTCAAAACCCCTGCACCACAGACCAGAACAAGGACCTAGCCCGCTCTGTGTGCTAAGTTAAAATAAAATAAAAAAACCAACCCCATCCTGCAGCCTCTGTGACAGCCTGCTCCTGCAGCATCGTGGCTGATAGCAACAGGAGCACAGAAATTCATTGAACAGGGAAAAGGGGCAGAGGTTGGCAGTGATTAACTGAAGCCTTTCCCACCAGGAGCTGTTTGATTGCACTTCTTGACCTTCTCTCCTCTTGTTCTCCACCGGCAGCAAAGCCCTCGCCCCCAAAGCAGCTGGCGTTTTCCATGTCTGCATCTGAGGAGCTCCATGTGGTATGGAGCCCGCCGGGGGGTGAAACGCCGCCCCAGTGCCTGGAGTATGAGATTCAGCTGGCAGAAGACTGGGGGAAGGCCACGGCTGCCTGGGCGGTAGGGACAACACGCGCTGTGCCACGGGTGGGGGGGAAGGGGTGAGGGAGCCCTGCCTGATGGCTGGCAGTGGCGAGGCACACCGGAAAATTGGGGTTCACACCGCGTTGTGGACAGCACTGCTACTGTGCAGAGATGTTACCTGGTGCTGATGGTGGAAAACACTGACCAGCTGCTCCATTGCACATGTTCCTGTTTAACACCCTGACCTCCAGCCAGAGCATTTGCTTTAGCAGTGACAGATCCCAGCACCAGTGTCTGAGTGATCACTGAGTGATCTTGGACCACCTGCCTGTTATCTCAGAAAGGTGTCACCATGGAAATGTAAAGGTTGTTGTGGTTTGTTTTTGTGAATACGGCGGCACAACTTCATCCAATGAAACTGTAATTCTAATCTCTCCAAAGAAGTGGCCTGGGACACAACAGGTCCTTTATGCGTGGTCCTTTTTCCTTGTGCATTATCCAGGTGCAGTTTTGATAGAAAAATGGCAAGAACTAATTAATCGCAGTGGCATCTGAAGGACAGTTTTTCTTTAATTGCCATATTCTACACATGAGTCTTCTTAGCTAACTTAATGAAAGATTCCATAAATTAAGAGGCAGCATACCTGATGGCACCCCCTCCTCCTGCCCTGAATGTACGTCTTTTTGGTAGGTCCATCTCCATAATCATCTTATTAGCATTAGCTGGTCCAAAACTATTATGAGATCATTTAAAACTGCCAAAACATAATCCAAGGCTTCGCAGAGCCTGGAGACTATGTTCAGAAACACCAGGGCATGCCAGAGACTTACTAGTGGTGGCACATAATCCCTTGACATTTGTTCTCTCTGTTTTGTTTCTCAGTCTGTGTCAACACAAATGGAGACCACTTTAACAATTTCCAGAGCAAATCAAAGCCGCATTTCATGTGTTCGTGTCAGGGGGAGAACAAATATTTTCTGTGCTGACCAGGGCTTTTGGAGTGAATGGACACAGGAATGTTTCTCTGGTATGGAACCCAAAGTAACCACCACTTCTTTTACATCCTTTATAAAACCTGTTAGGGACCAAGCTGCTGATGGCTGCCTCCAGCACTGGAGGCGGGATCCAGGTTTAGTTACACTCTCAACCTACCCTAGCACAGCCACTCCTGCAGATTTGCATCTCCAGTGCATTTAGCAGGCAAGCCACAAAATATTAGTGTTTCTGCACCAGTACATTTCCTTGCTGCACAGAGGCAACTGTGATGGAGTGGCAGCTTTGTGAGAGAGAGTGTGTGGTACTCAGAGTCTCACCGCAGGGCATCCTCTTGGCTGCCCTGCACCATGGATCAGCTCCTTTGCACGCCATAGGCTCTACAGGGCTGTACCCATGTGCACTGGCTCTGCTGCAAGATGCAGAAGACAGGCTAGAGGCACGTAGCAGTGGCTATGTATATATGCAGGATATGTGTTACCCTGAAGGAGGATGTTATTCTATACAGTAACATACACCTGGCATATATGTGTAATAAACAAACAAACAAATAAATGTAGGGTAACAAACCTGGACACACTGGGTTTGCATCTGATCCCAAGCTTTGTAAGAGGTAATACGATCCCTTCTGGAAGACAGCGTTGTCTTATTTTCTGTCTTTTATCTTTGCAGTGTCCAGTAAAGTGGATGAGCAGCTCTTTATCCTCATTCCAGTCATTCTGAGTTTGTCAAGTAGCCTCATAATATTTATGTTGATTGGCCAGTGCAAGAAAAGGTAAGCACCAAGGCAACCTGTCCACTCAATGTGCTTTTATGTGGGTGTCTCTGACTGCAGTTATAAATGAAACAACATATTAAATATTAAGACCCAAACATTAACATATGCTCGGAGAATGGACACCAAACAACAGTATATTTTCTGTAAAATATGTGGCTTGTAAATGTGGCTTTCTCTGATATGAAATGCCTCACAACAACATGTACAGTCAGCAGAGACCCAAATTCTGCTCATGCAAGTCCAGACTACCATGCAGCAAAGTTACTTGCATGTACAGCATTATAAATAATGCCATTATCTTGCCCTAAACCACTCAGGCAGCAGAGATTTTTGCTGGTTGTGTTAAAGAACTGCCATTTTTATGGGCTGTGGCCTCATTCTCTTTACGCTCCCGTCCCAGTTGCTTTCATGTCAGTGATGGCATGTGGGGAAAACAGATGCACTGGTCAAATTTGTCCATATCCAAATTATTTGCACTGATATTTTCTTCAGGTCTAAAGGATCACTTAGAGACAACTGATCCCCTGTTACTGATAACTATTAACTTTTTTTTATGGCTATACAGTGTAAGCAAGTGGGTAGCTTTTGTAATATGCCTTTTAAGCCATCACTTATGATGGAGGACTGGCTTCATGTTGTCCTCAGAGATGAACTAACACCTATTTGGTAGTTGAGTGCATGGAGTCTGAGGCACACACTCCATCTTTGTTTGTATCTATCTATCTGCCTTCCAAATGTTTTGGTTAGTGAAATTCAAAGAAAGCGTAGATGCTAGCAAGAAAACTGTGGAAAGCAAATGCTTCCTGCATTGCCACTGGCATGTGGCGATGTGTGATGGGGATGCTGTAGCATGTCCCCAGCTGTCTCTCAGTGCTTGAAATAACAGTCTGTGCCCATTTCAGATCCCCAGCAGGAAAGCCATTGCAGGCATCGGTGGGATGCTGACTCTGCTTGTGACTGCTGTACTGTTTGTGTTTGATGGATTGCTCTTAGAACATCATTCCAAGGACAGACAAGAAGTCCTGAGCTTTCTGTAGCCCACGTGGGCCTTCCACTGCTGCCGCTTGCAAGGCTGATTGTTGCAATTCAAGTCCTGAACAGGTTCAGGAAACTATCGGAGGAGTTTTAAACTGACTTTGGAGCAAGCCATTTCTGAAAACAAGAGAAGAGATGAAAAGGAAGCAGTGGAAACTGCCATGAATAAAGATAACACATTGCTCTGTGGGTTTGGGGTTTTTTTAAGGTTTCTGGAAATCTGTCCATGGGACACACACTGAAGGGCAGCACCTCACACACAATGCTAGGTACAAATGCCTCATCTAGCCACTGTTCCCCACCTCGCTCTCACCACATCTTCCTAGTCCTCAAATACTCAGTCTGATCAGAGCATCTAAATACTGAACAGGAGCTACTTGAGCCATTTATTTCATTAACTGATACGCCTTATCTGTTATGGAGCTGAAGTGGGGAGGCCTTGAGAGAAACTTTTTTTTTTTCTGTAAAAAGGCATGATCACAGCTACTGTAAAGGACAGATGCTTCAGAGAGGAAATGAGGGTTACTCTGGCAAAGACAGTGTGGGAACTTATCTAGGAAGTGGGCACTGGTATCAGAATTCAATGAAGCACACAAGAGGTCTCTGACCACCATTCTATTCATGTGATGAAATTCCTGATGATATTTAAAAAATCAGCTCTAGATGAGACACCATGCTCCATGCCCATTCTGGAGGGGTTTTTTTGGTCAAAGAACTAACCAACTCAAACCCAGAGGTTTACAGTGCTTTCATTTCATTTGAACAACCCAGATAATATGTTTTCTTCCAGGAGCTTTTATTCAAAATGGGAGTTTTTAGTGAACAGTGGAAGCTCAGAGAGAAAACCAAGTTTGCGTCAATTAGCTATGTAAAGAGCCATGCTAATCCGATCAATCAGGCACAAATAACACAGCAAGTGCTGTCTTACACATCCAACTGCAAAATGATTCAATCACTATCAGCTGCTTCCACTGATAAATGGGCAACAACCCAATGTTATTTGGGGAGCAACCAAAAAGGAGGAAAACACCAGAAAAAAATGACCTATGCACAGACTGGAGCAGAAATGACGTTTCCTGGCTGTTGTTATTTTGGCCCAGAAGCAGCACCCAGCCCCATCTCAGGGAGACCTGGCCTGCAGACATCTCCAAAAGATGCACATCAGAGCAATTCAAGGGAATGCATGGTTCATGCAAAAGGCTGGATGCAGGAGGCTCAGGACAGCATTTGCTCCTCTGTGTGATGGGAGACAGCAGCTCTTTTCTTGGTGTTCTCCTGCCAGCTGCAGAGTCCTCTTCCTTTCCTCTCTGGTTTCCAGAAAGATTTTTGCAGTGCCAAGGTGCACAGCCCTACACCACGGCTGCCCCTGGCCAGCACAGCACAGATATTTTGCTCTGACTTTCCCCAGAGGCTAGGCTGCACGCGCCTCCCTGCAGATCCATGGTCCATCAGGGCAGGACAATATCTGGGAGGACCAAGCCTGGATCTCTTTCTCTGCAAGACGAGGATAAGTAAGTAGCTCAGCCAAGCTCATTCTAGGTTTTTCAGGTACTTTCAGGAACTAGAGGACTTGGGCACATCCAAAACTGGGTAGCATTTGGGTTCTGGGTTTTCAGAACTGCCAGCAGGGTGGCAGTTATCACACTAATAATAATGGTTAAAACCAGAAAAAGAACTAGAGGAAACTATTGGAAAGAGTCCCATTGAGTTTTGCTATTAGTGGAAATAACTGCTGATAAGCCTCTGATGTGCTGCCAGCCTCTAGACCAGTTTAAATGTCTACTAACAACACATGAGTGCATTGTGAACCTCCCCCAGGGAAAAGCCAGGCAGGCAGCTCGAGCCCACCCTGCTGCCCTGGGTACGCTTCACCATACAGGAAAGCTGAGCACAGGCATTTGGAACGGGTCAAATGCTGTGGCAACCTTGAACTGCTGAACGGGTGTAAGCTGGGTTAAAATTTCTAGTCTAATTTTTGTCTAAAAAGAGGTAAGAAGGGAAGAAGCATTAAAGAGAATGGGCGCAGGTAAGAGGTGACAAAGGAACAGATGTTGTACCTCCACAGCTAGAACTCACCCCAAAAAAGATATAAGCTATTTCAGAAACCATGAAATATAAAAGTTAGGCTGAAGCCTGCCTGGAAACCTGCCTGGTAACAGAGTGATAAATTAAGTACATGTACTTGTGGGTATCTGTGTGTTGCAGCTTTACAGGAGTGTTTAGGTAAGGAAAGCTGGGCTTGGCCCCGGTGCAGGGCTTCCCACTCACCAAACTCACCCCTGAAGAGGGGGCTCACTGCAGCAGCAGCAAGACGCACCCCACCTGCTTTCTTACAGCATTACATCTGTGGCATGTGCAAAATTTAATCCTGATAGGTTGCCAGATGCTAGTCCTTCCTAACATCCTGAACCTTGCTAGAATTGCAGTAGTATGTTTTTTCCCCCCGTGCTTATAGAATTTCACTAATTATGTATTTCTTTTGCACAGTATTTGCATTACAGTGGTTTAATTCATTTGCTGTAGTTCATAATTAATATTTTCATTAAAGCGCTTTTAAAATCCCTCCTTTGGCATACTCTGCTCTTATTGTTCCCAACTCATGTCTGGGTTCCCCAGTGTTTTTACATCTTAGCCCCACATGTCTGGTGAGGCACGTCTTTGCCAACACACAAAGAGAACTCCTTTGCATACCCTTGAGTTTAGTGTCTTTTTTCTGTCTTTGACTGATAAACTCTTAGAGCCATTTGTTGAGAAATAAAAAGCAACCCTTCCTACAGAGTGTTTTTCCCTAGAGAATGTCAATACTTGTCAAACATGAAAGCACAATCCTCTGCATGCTGCAGGGAAATGCAAGATCAGTTTGCATCTGTCACATTCTAACTGCTTTTGGGAAACAGCACATCAGGGAAGGTAAATGCCAAGGTCTCCGAACTCACAAACCCACCCTGCTTCTCTCACTGAGGTCTATTTTCAAGTAGCCAACAAGACAATAATTTGAAAATCAGTTTAGCTTCTGTTTCTTCATTATCCATCCTCACATGTTTTTTATTTTTTCTGGCTGGGCTCTGGATACAAGATTTTGAAGTGTTTCAACCACTATAACCTGTCAATGGCTGAAAGAAAGATATAAAGGAAGGCTGGCATCTCTCAGGAGCTCTTTCCTCCTCTTGCACCTGAGAAAATTAAAAGGTAGAAGTCGTACCACCGGTTGAGGCAATTCTGCTGAAGTTTTCAATCGTCTCATAGAGGCGCTTAGAAACTCCATGGCCACTGGGTGTCAGCACCTGTGCTTGGACGCAGGCGAGGAGGAAAGCAGGTGCAGCATCGCTTCCACCAGAATTCAGTATTTAGTGCTTCTCTCACTGAAGACAGATGAGTTTTGTTCTTTTTGTACTGCTAAGCGGGGAAGTGTCACACCTTCTCTCCATCGCTCGGGCCCAGGCTGACCACTGGGTAACGTCACTCCTTATGCCTCAAGGTATCACGACCCCAGCCCAGTACTGCTGCACTGACTGGAGCTGTGTCTCCCATGACACGTGCCAGCCAAAATCAGCCCCTGCCCTCCCTCCTGTGCTCGTGCCACTGAACACCCCAGAAATACCCAACTGGAACAAACTGGAGGCTTGGCCGCGCAGGGTCTGAGCCCTGCTGTATGACCCTGCCTCACGCTGGCATCAGCTCCTGCATCCCTGAGCCACGATGGGTCTCAGCACCCAGCGCCAAGCCACTGCAGCTCTAGCGAGTACCTAGATCTTGAAAGGACATAAACCAGCACAAACGATCTGGCTTTAGCTTCCAGCTTTGGGAGTGCAGTAACTAATGGTATAATCTAAAAGCCAAAGAGCTTCATGGCCTACGCAGGTTTGCAACCCACTACCTTGTGCCGCAGGGTACATTTGAAAGTGGTGCCAAGCTCTTTTCGTCCATGTAGAAGCTGAAATTTCTCAAGATGGTCTGTGGTTCTCATAGCTTCAAGGCAAACAAGTACAGCTGATGCATGTGCTTAACAAAGCAATTTGAGGCAACATATTGTGGCTGAGCTGTCTGAACAGCTGAAACGGCTCTGCAAACCATCTGTGTCAAGATGCTCTTCCTGGAGTACAGAGAGATAAAACAACCAGCTGAGAAACAAAGGCCACCGCAAGGTTTGCACCACACCCGAGTATTCACCGCCCTGACTTCCTGGGCTGCTTGCCTCCTGTGCTGGCTTTCCGCCCAGACGCACCACAGGACTGCTCTGGCCAGGAAGTAAAAATGTCATTTCAGTAAGTGTTACATCACCAGACACATTTAAAAAAAAAAAAAAAAGTTAACTAATCTAAAAATTCTAAATGTGGTCTTGACATTTCCTTTTCTGATGGCTCTGCCCAGGAAACAACCTCAGTGTTTAAGCAAGTGTCACTGCACCGAGTGCAGGCGCATCCTTAAGCATGGGAGCTTGACAAGCACGGCAGCAGCCCTCCTGCACTCGTGTCTGACAGCAAGAGAGCCCACACAGCACCTCTGCCTTTTCTGAGATACTGAATGAGGCTGCATTGCCCTGCCTCTGTTGGAAGGTGGGAGAAGTCACCCCAAGTTCCTGCGGCTGCAGTGGAGGGATTTGAGCCCTGGTCATCAGTGATTATCTGCAAACTACATTTTCTCTTTCCTTGCCTAGGAAGCTGTGAATGGAGGTAGTAAAGGCACGTCACATCTTTGTTGTGCTTGGATGTCCTACCTTGCCAAGGTACCAGGGACTTGCAGGAGTCATTTTCATTTAAAAAACCCCCAAGTAATAAATATCAGGTGGTTGGTTGTTTGTTTTTTTTTTCACAGATCAGGGAGCGCCTTCTTGTATTAGAATTCATTTATCTATATAATTTTATGATTAAAAAAACCCCAAAGGGTGCAGAATGTTCCTCACTGGAATTCACGAAGTGGTGGAGAAAACATGCATTCCAAACAGAAACATGAGGTTCTTGGGAGACGAAGCTCTATACTTCAATGCTAAAAATTGGTAAACCCAGCAGTCCCTCACCACTCAGGCACAGGGTTAGGCTCAGAGTACTGAAAAACTATTTATATGCCCACATTTGGAAAGAAAGCTGGCACTGGAATGTACGCCAGATAAACCAAGTGCCAAGTACCCTGCATGAGCGTGTGCCACTGTAAGTGTCCAACTGTCCTCAGCTCTGTCTTGCTTCAGATCTGCTGTCAATCCACTTGCATGCCAGCTGCTGCAGCAGTCCACAGCAAGCTTCTTCTGCCAGTCTGCTTGTTCAAAACCTGATCTTCACAAGAATTGCAACCTCCCAGCTGCCCTTGGACACGGCGACCTCCCCACCCCAAGCACCCCTCCCTACATGGCCATGACACACAAGTGCAACTTCAGCAAGAGCAAACATGCAAAGAGTGTGTTAACCCATCCAGTGCTTACAGCTTTCTCCATGGAATGGCTGAAAAAAAAATTAACACAAAGAAGTTGTTAAGAGTTAGAGCTAGGCTGGCTACTAAACGAAGGACAGATTCTCTCTATTAACCCCTCTCCCTTCCCCAAAGGAAAGAGAAAGGGAATAAAGGAGAGAGACTTACAGATTGAAGAAGAAAACTAAAATGCTTTAATGAAAAGAAACAATTAAACATATATAAAATATATATTTTGTCAATTACGTCACTGTCACCACAGATGCTGAGGGCAGGCACTGGGGAAGTCCCAGACCCGATTCAGAGGCAGATGGGAACCAGATTCAGGAGCTGGATTCTGGAACTGGATTCAGAAATGTACAGATGAGGATTGAAGGCAGAACAGACAGAGACCTCCTTGGAGACTGGCCATTGAAGAGAGCTTGACCCTTGTGATCCCTCCGCTTATACTGAATATGACATATATGGAATAGAATAGTTTGTTGGTCAGTTTTGACCTCTTGCTTTATGGCACCCCAACATGGTAGACAAGATTTAGCAGTGATCTTTGTTTCTATAGGAGCGAGTATAAGCAAGAGCCTTTCTGCACCCCAATCCTTAGTAATAACTATAAACATCAAGGGCTATCAGGTGCTAGGGATGCAAAGAATAACAAGAAGGACTTCTACAAGTATGTCAAACAGAAAAGGAATGTTAAAGAAAGTGTATGCCCTCTGACAAACATGACTGGCAAACTGGTGACAACAGATAAGAAGGTGGCTGAGGTACTCAACAACTTTTTTGTCTCAGTCTTCACTGGTAACCTTTCTTCTCACACCTCCTGAGTTGATGGACCACAGGAGCAAAGTCTCTCCCACTGTAAGAGAAGATCCAGTTCGTGACCACCTGAAGAACATGAACATACATAAGTCTATGGGACCTGATGAGGTGCATCCTGTAGTCCTGAGGGAATAGGCTGATGTAGCTGCCAAGCCACTCTCCATGATATCTGAAAAGTCAAGGCAGTTCAGATGAAGTCCCTCGTGACAGGGAAAGGGAAACACTGCACCCATGTTTAAAAAAGGGTAGAAAGGAGGACCCTGGGAACTACCAACCTGTCAGCCTCACCTCTGTGCCTGAGAAGGCCATGGAACAGATCCTCCTAGAAGCTATTCTAAGGCACATGGAGGACAGGGAGGTGATTTGAGACAGCCAGCATAGCTTCACCAAGGGCAAGTCCTGCCTGACCAACCTAGTGGCCTTCTATGATGGAGTGATTGCGTCACTGGACAAGGGAAGAGATATGGATGTCATCTATCTGCCTTTCTGTAAGGCCTTTGGTACAGTCCCCCACAACATCCTTCTCTCTAAATTGGAGAGATATGGATTTGATAGGTAGATGGTTTGGTTGATAGTGAATTTGTTGGGTAGTCACATCCAGAGTGTAGTGGTCAATGTCTTGATGTCGAGATGGAGATCAGTGACAAGTGGTGTTCCTCAGGGGTCTGTACTGGAATGAGTGCTGTTTAATATCTTCATCGGTGCCATAGACAGTGGGATTGAGTGCACCCTCAGCAAGTTTGCAGATGACACCAAGCTGAGTGGTGCAGTTGACATGTCTGAGGAATGAGATGCTGTGCAGAGGGACCTGGACGAGCTGAAGAAGTGGGCCTGTGTGAATATCACAAGGTTTAACAAGACCAAGTGCAAGGTCCTGCACCTGGGTTGGAGCAACTCCAGTATCAATACAGGCTGGGGATGATGTGATTGAGAGCAGCCCTGTGGAGAAGGACTTGGGGATGTTGGTGGATGAAAAGCTGGATATGAGTCGACAATGTGCACTCACAGCCCAGAAAGCCAAATATATCCTGGTCTGCATCAAAAACAGCGTGGCCAGCAGGTCAAGGAAGGTGATTCTGATCCTCTGCTCTGGTGAGACCCCACCTGGAGTACCATGTCCACCTCTGGAGTTCTTACCACAAGAAGGACATGAGCCTGATGGAGCAGGTCCAGAGGAGGGCCACGAAAGAGATCTGAGGGGTGGTACACCTCTGCTATGAGAAAGTTGGTGTTGTTCAGCCTGGAGAGGAAAAGGTTCCGGGGGGACCTTATTGCAGCCTTTCGATACTTAAAGGGGACTTGTAAGAAAGATGGAGACAGTCTTTTTAGTAGGGCCTGTTGCGATAGGACAAGGGGTGATGTTTCTAAACTAAAAGAGGGAGACTTAGACTGGGTATAAGGAAGACATTTTTTACTATGATGGTGGTGAAACACTGGCGCAGGTTGCCCAGAGAGGTGGTAGATGCCCCATCCCTGGAAACATTGCAGGTCAGGTTGGATGGGGCTCTGAGCAACCTGATCTAGATGAAGATGTTCTTGATCACTGCAGGGGTTTGGACTAGTGACCTTTGAAGGTCGCTTCCAACCCGAAGCATTCTATGGTTCTATGATCACTTTTCTAGAAGCAGACACTGTCCGCAAAAATATGCCATTAAATTCAGAAAGTCCAGTTACTTAGAAGAGACTCAGCTGAAAAGTAAAAACACTGAACAGATTCAGTTCTAGCTCAAATCAGGACAGAAGTAAAAGAAAATTTACACAGGAGAAGAAACCAGAGACAACAGATGCAGGTTCCCATCCTGCTTATAGGTACTTGAACATCCATTGCACCCTCACAGGGCCTGACGGCAGAGCCGGGGCCACCCAGGGGACCTGTGAGAACTGCTGTGCCACCAGTGCATCCCCATCTGATGCCCAGGAGAGGATAGTCCTTGCCTTTTATCTGATGATGTTCCAGCTCTTAACTGAGACTCTAACCTTGGGAGTCTCAAATTGGTCTTAGCAGGTAGCTGCCCAGAAGTTTGAGCCCATGCTGCCAATTTATTTAGGAACAGTCACACAGAGAAAACAATAAACTTGCTGCCTGCCAGGTCCAGCTAAGTCCGTTTTTAACAGCAGAGGCTTAAAAGGCCAACAACACAATTTACTTTACTGAAGCAGAAGCATAAAGTTCCTGGCTGAGCAGTTGGAAACACATCGACAAAGAAAAGCATTTTAAAAAGTCAGGCAGTGCAAGCACAAAGCAGGCTCTCAGCCCTTAAAGCTGCTCACCAGCATATTCTCAACTACACCAGCTAATGGCAGCCCAACAGAACATTATCTCAACACTGTGGCTCTCCAGAGCAGACTGAGACTGTCTCCAATAATACGCAATGTCCATGAAAATGCTTGTGTGGGTAAATAAAACTTACTTACGTGACTGCATGCAGTCAGGCTTGGGCTAGCCAAGCTGGTTCAGTCTAGATGCTTCTGAGAATGCAAATGAAATATTGCTTCATACAATTTGGGGCTGGCCCAGGGCTGGGAACACAGATCTTTCATGATCCCTTGACTTCACGTTGTCCTGCTTGCGGAAGATGCACTGATTTGAGATGGCCTCGCCTGCCTTCCTCCAAAATTGCGGCATTTTTCCTGGTTTTGCTACGACTCGGAAGGACTGTAGCATAAAAATAGTGCTCCTGCTTCAAGATTTTTGTTTCTCCCACGCTTTGGGACACATCACTGAGGAGGTCGGAGGTGCTGTTGTGCAGATGGCTGGCTTGGCGCCTAAGCTCTGCCAGCCAGGAGGCTGAGGACATAAGGGCTGAGCTGGGCCCTCCTACTGTACCCCTAAAGCGTAAATTCCTGTGTGAATGCAAGAGCTGAACCCTCAATAAGCTCCTTGCTGTTACTGCTGCCTCTCCAGAAAGTGCAGTCCCAGCCAGACCCGGAATATTCCACTTGTTAGAAACCTGCTTCTAATTTCTATTTTATTTCTGGCCCTTTTTGTATGCCAGTATTTTCCTCTAGCCTGAATAGCTCCTCTCCCTCCTCAGTCAGAACAAGCTCTTTCTGATGTCCTGATGGAGAGCTTTCTTTACTCATCTTCAGCTGCTAGGAGGAACAAGCCAAGCTTTCTATTCTCTTCTTATTAAAAGGACTCTCTATGCCCCGGCTTGGACTTGTGTCCCCCGCCTCTGCCTATCACCAGGGCTGCTGCTCAGGCCCAACACACAGTCCTGTCTATTTTTTAAAGCAGAAGTGTCAACTAACTACAGCATAGTACGCGATTTCGTTCATTTACCCTCAAGGAATAAAGATCTGGCTAAGGAAAAACACCATTTGTTCACCACGGCTTGCTGCATCCCCTGCTTTGTGGTACGGAGTCGGTACTGCATCCCACCACTTTGCTAACTGTCATCGTAGGACAGCCTGGTAGAGGAAGCAGGCAGTTCTCTCTTCAGCAACACCTAGAAAAGGTGCAAGATAGACCAAATGTTTCTTTGAAGGTTAGCCCACCAGTGGTTAACCACCTTGTGGCTGTGCTGCAAAAAGGAGGGGAGTACTTAGCTTGGGGCTAAAGATTGCCATGGCTTCACGGGTAAGTCACTGTGAGCTGTGGATCCTCACTGAAGACATTTTGGGAACTCTTGATGCCTACAGGGGAGGAACCCCCAACACAGCTGAGACATCTGCTGGACTTTTGCACTTACCTATTCTTTGAGCAGTGTCACGATCTTTGGGAAGTGTGAGATCCACAGGAAGGTCACTGAAGGCTTCCTCCCCAAAAAGTCACAGAACAGCTGTTCTAGCATTCAGTCAGGGAACAGGACCCTGATTAAAATCTTCAGTATCTTTGACGAACATCCATCACCAGCACCTGCCTGTAATTCTGCATGAGGAGACACTAACATCAGCAGCACACACAAATGTACAACTGGTCTAAATTTTAACAAATGCAACCAGGCAGTGGTCTAACAGGCACCAGCCTGCAGATTGTTTTTAGTGTTTCAGCAATTTAAATTACTCAAAATGCCACAATTAGATCCTATTAAAAACATACATTGGATAATTAGGCTGTATTTTAATTAAACATTAATTTATCCAATTTGTTGAAGTAATTACGATTCAATCACAGGCAAGTTGAGAACAGTGGATTTAACATGCCCCTGTGTGATGCTGCATGATTCATTTTTCAAATCACGTAACACCTAAGTGTTGGTCGCCCACTGGAGTGACAAAGCAACAGCCATTGTCCCAGGAAACTGCTGGGGAAATTGTACTTATATGCTAAGAGATCCTTCGTTTGAGGGGAAGCAGAACATAAGGCAACATTCATGAGAGTTCTAATACATAACAAGGATTGCTTCGAGGTGTCCATTTTCCACAATACATTTTAACCCATTGGCAGTTGTGAGCAGTCCGCATAACTCTCTTCCTTTCATCACCCCAGAGCAACCAGTTCTTCAGCTTATGTCATTGCTAGATACTTATCCACTTGCCAGTCCCCTGCCCCCAAATCTTCAAAGCTGTGGACCAGGAGGACAGGCTTTTGCAACCTTTTCTGCAGTTGCCTGCTTAGCACAGAGGGGAGTAAATCCCGCGGGGCAGTGTGCCAGGACGCGCTGTGCCAGGTCATAAAACCAGCACCCTCCCAGATGGCACATGCAGGACGGCTGCCTGGGGCAATGTGCAGCTCAGGGCACTCTGCCCTCCCGGATCCCTCCCCATGTACCGACACACCCTCCTGCCATCAGCATAACCCCCGATTTAGGACAGTTTTAAGCAAAAATTTTCAGTGTGTAGCTCATGCACTTGACTGTTTGTTGAAGATCTTCTGGGTGGTTCTTTAATGGGCGAGCTGCACTGATTGTGTCATAGGTATCTTAAATCACTCACCTGAAGACTGTCTCCTTGTCGGTTTGGGATTGCAGCATCCCTGCAGTCAAGAGGGAATGACACATCACATAGATATTTTGTCGATTACTAACAGCTTCAGAGCACAAATTTCAGGGTGGGTAAAAGCAAACACACAGAAGACCTGAGACTTAAAGAAAAACGAGGGAGAGGCAGAACAGTCATTAACAGCTTCATAGTTAAAAATGAAAAAATGAAAGCACTTTTTGGTACATGTACCTCCACCACTACATTGTCACTAGAACAGCCCACATTTCACAGTGACAACTACAGCTGCATTTGATCTCCCCGTCACAGGTTTCCTTCACAGCTCTTCCTCTATTCCCATTATTTTCAATGGAAGACTGAAGCATGGTGACACCTCCTGGAGCTTTCTGGGGGCTCTGGGATGTATGTGTTCATGTGTGCAGATGTGTGTGTGTATCTCTCTGTCCATCTCTGTTCTGCTGCACGTGCCCAAGGCTTAGTGGTCTTTGTATGCCTTTTCCCAGGAAAAAGCTTCTAATGCCTTTAATGGCCCAGTCTGAAATGGAGACACAGCCAAGTGCAGTTCTTGGCTTGGCATGAAGCTATCCTAATGATACTGTGACCTCGGGAGGAAACACATCCAAGAGACATCTGCATCTTTATCATACGATGGACAATGCTTTTGGAATGCCAGACTAGCACAATTTGCCTGCAAGAATATCAGCCACCCTTCAGTAGCTCAAAGCTAAACAATATTTCTGAAGATCTGCTCAAGGTTTGGTTTTTTCCTTTAAAATACATTTTTCCTTTGGAATTTGGGTCTCCATATTCAGGGCCCTCATAGCTCCAGAACATCAGATGACTGCAGTCAGCCTTCTGACTTGAAAGGGAAGAGCACTGGCTGCGTGCCATGTCAGTGATGAGCCTTTCTGTAGGGCTGTCCAGAAGAAAGGCACTAATGGTTGACTTGAGTGTGGCTATAGAGAAAAAGGCGCTAACCACACTGCTCACACTGACTACTCACACATCACCTAACATTATCATCTTGAAATTATCACTCAGATAAAAACTATTGCTGACTCAAAAGTCATTAAAATAAGGAGAGCCATGCTGAGGTGGGATGCCTTGGGGCTCTTCAGCATTGGCTCTGAGCTGTACCATCTCCCAAATGCCACAGCCTCTGGGTAGCTGCTCTTACCTTCAATGAGCACAGGGCTGAAGGAGCAAGCTCTTGTCCTCAAAGGACAGCCTTTGAGGCTTTGAGATCCCCAAAGCCACCACGGCTGACTCCATGGGTGCTACACCCCAGACTTGGCTGCATGGTGCAACATGTCACAGACATAAATGAACCAGCTCAGGTCTGGAAGCCAGAGGCCAACCTTGGAGGCCGCAGCCAACCTTGCTTCTGGCCTCTGGCAGGGAAGGCTGCAAGCCTCTACAGATCAGGAAGATGCTAGTTCAGGGGCTGACCCCAAGAGTAGACTCCTCAATGCATTCAAATGGGGTAGTCTGTTTGCTAGGTCAGATCCTCTACGTGCACCCTCAGTCTTGAAGGCACCCTGCCTGCACTTGTCCCATCTGGTCTGGGAAACAAAGCAACTAACATGTTTCAGCCTACAGCACCATTTCCAAGGAACTGTTTTCACTTATTCAGTCCAAATTCAAAACAGAACGCCACCACATATCCTATTCTTAAGACAAAACCATACCTGAGCCAAGGTTTGAGGACCCTCACAAAACTTCCAGCAGGTACTCCCACCAGGCAGCCCCAAGGCAGGGCTTCTTGAGGCACCACCATGGTTAATGACTACAGCTCAGGAGAAGCAAAACTGCTGTGGGGACAACCTGACTTTGGTTAAGTTGTAGAGAACTAAACCCATTCTTTAAACTGAGGTAATTTTAAAATGTCATTTTTAAGTTATTCCTAGAGAGAGCAAGGAGAAAGAGGGACTAGTTTATCACCATCTTCATATTTAACAAGTTTTGGGGCTGGAAGTGTTGGGATATCTGCTGACTCTAATTTCTGTGATTAAGCAACTGTGGGCCATACTTCAAGTGTGGGAGAAGAAATGAAGGTTATCCTCATCCTTATCCTCATTTTTTGGTGTTGCCTTGTTTTTTTGGTCAGGACACATTTTGCGCTCAGGGAAGATTTTAATTTGGGACGGATGAAAGAAAGAGAGGGTGAGTTCATTTATTTATTTTCTGATAGACCATGAAAAAAAAAAAAAAAGTGATTAAACCAACAAACTTTTTTTAATAAATTAATAGCAGCATCACAAAACCCTGATGTGAATGACCCAAAGGAAGTTGGGTAGGTGACAGTACTTAACCATTTACAAAAACGTTGTTACCCGCTGGCCAGGAGAGAATGCAGGTGCTGTAAGGCAGTCTCCTTGTCTGTTTACCTAAACAAGGGACGTACATCAGAACAGGTTCAGCTGAGTAGCCATGGTCGACATATTTACAGTTCTGGTGCTGAATTACTTAAAAACATCTATAAAAATTCTGTAAATTCTCTATTCAATTCCCATTATTTACATCCAAATAGAATAGCTTCCCTTTTTGGCCATACAACAGAACCGGCAAGGGTAAGACGTGAAGGCTCCTATGCAAAGACAATGCTATGGAATATGAGCTATTCACACGTGACCTATTCACACATGTACTAGAAGCTACTGTAATTCAACTTATTGCTAAATGCTTTTAAAGTCTATGGTTGGCTTTTAAATACATACATATACATGTATATATACATGTACACACTCACACACATATATATACACACACATATATGTGTTTGGAAAAGATGTGCTATGAATTCACCTAAGGGGAAAAAAAAGAACTTAAAACCCATGTGATCTTTCTGATTTTTCTCTACTGTTTGAGATAATCAAATCTGACTCAGAGCAAAGGGCAGTCACTGAAGACACAAGATTGTATCTCTGGCCAGTCCTTTTCCTACTGGTTACCAGACCTTTTTGGAGACAGAAGTGGATTCCCAAGCATTCATGTCTGTGGTGGTGTCAACAGGCTGGCACATAGCGCCTTTCTGCTGCCTTCTGCAAGCTGTAAGATACACTCCACACTGGGATGTCTCACCTGCCTGCAGGGAAATACTGTGGATTTTTCCCACGAAGGGATGAGGGAGAAGAAAGGACCATCCATTTCTACACATCAATCTGGGAGCAACCCAGCAGCAGACGCAACCCGTATGTTGTGTTTTGATAGTGGCCTCCGTGAGAGTGTTGCTGAGCACAGCAATGCAACAGCACAATGTTTCTCTAAAGCACTAGCAGAATTTTCCATTTCTTCTACAAGTTAATTTTGGTGGGATGAACACAGCAAGCTTAGAGTATAAGCAGTTCATGTGAGTAAAATGCGATTTATCCATGCCCAGTGTAAGCTTTTCTGTTCTGAGGATTTTCATAGGCAGAGGCTGTTAGCAGTGCTAAATGCATCCATGTTAGATGCATGCATTTGTGTATTAGTTAATGAAGAGGTAAAAACCTTATGGGTGACATCTGGCATTAGACAATACTCTACACAAGGAAAATGGCATCAGATGTATCACTCCAGAGGCACAGTGCCAGAAAGACAAGATGCCTTGGACTGTTTGTCTACACAGAAACACAGAGGACAACTAATTCAAATTACACACGGTACGAATTAAATGCAGATTACTTAAATTGCATTAAATCCCAATGTGGATGCTTTCATTAAGATGTAAGTGGCATTAATATAATATAGTATCATTTACTTTGGGAGTGAAATGGAATAAATAAAATTTAAAAGTCAATCCAGGTTAATCTTCCATGTAGACTTGCTCCAGGTCTGCTTCCTTCCTCTCCCTGGTCATCATTTGCTTTAGAATCACATCACCAGCAGATGATTTTAGTCACATACTCTGTCCAGCTCTGACCACCCCCTCCTGAGACAGGAGAAATGGACAGGGACCCTTGTTTATGCCCCTTCCTGAGCATCCCTCAGGAAGGCATATCCTGCACCTCACAGCCTGACCCTGACCAGCACCACATGCACAGCAGCCTCTGTTCTACTCCCAAAGCAGTGTTTTATCACGGGCACTGCAAGTCCCAGGATGTTGAAAAATAAAAGCAAATGCTAAACAAGCCAAGGAATAGATGTGGGGACCGAGAAGACAAGAGCTCTTACAAAGCCAGAGCGCTTTTCTCCAGGTCAGCCAAAGACCCTGATCATCCAAGCAACCCGTGAAGGCGGTGCCTTCCACACTGAGCACAACTTGCTCCACCCCAGAGCCGATGATTACAAGACCAAAGGAGGGCTTTTCATACATCTGAGGCCCCCCGTTTATGGAATGGTTGGAGTAGGTAAGTGGGGTTCACTCTGTTTCTCATGCTTCTTCTCCAAGTGTGCAAGTGCAAGTGATCCCAGTCAGGATCACAAAACCACACCAGACCTGCATTCCTCAACTTCCTTAAGGGTGGCAGAGCCTCATGAGGAACGGAAAGAAAACAGTAGCATTGGAGAGGGAGTCAAAATTTAACAGAGGTCCCTTGAAGTGCAAGATTGCCCCAGTATGGCAGCAAGCCACTACCCATAACAGGACACGTCTGGCCAGGTGTCCACACAGCCGCTGTGCTTTCGTGATGTCTCTCCGCCAGGTTTCTGCACAGTCTTTACACGGCACAAATAGGGGTGAGGTTTTAAAGTATATATTTACTGTCAACTTGAAAAAGAAAGTTATACTGACCAAGTCTAATAGCATGTATTTGATATATAACTATTAACGTGCCATTCTGGACTCCAGCAAATGTCACCTGAGATAAATATTGAGCATTTTTGTTCATGCACTGGAAGAAGAATTCAAACATTTTGTCCATGACATATGCAACGTAACTAATATTCTGATCTAGTATTAACAGTAAATATAGAACCTTAAACTTCACTGCAGTATATTAATATATATGATTTTAAGTACTGGACTGGAAAGACGTATCTTTTTTTTTTCTTTAAAAAAAAAAGCTTTGTTCAGAATGCAGTATTTACATTGTCCTTTGATCAACATTTACATTTTTACACAATATATTTTGGATACAGATGCACAGTAGCAAAAGGCTGTGTGAGCCACGTTTATACACAGCTCACTCTTTCACTTACAACATTACAGCTGTTTATGGAGAGCTCTGAAGTCCCTGGTTGCATTGCAAGGCCCTCCTCAACTTCATCTAGTTCCATGCTATTGAGTTCATTGCCATTTCGATAACTAGTTAAAGTCAGATCTTTCCCATATAAAGCTGTTGAAGCAACATTCAGACACTGATTCTGCCGCAGTGCTGACTTTTTACTGGTCTTGTATTGGCAACGGATGTAATTAGAAAAAGCCCTGCGATACGTTTTATTGAAGAGTGTGTACACAAGGGGATTAACCCCAGAGCAAACATACCCCACCCAAACAAACACATCAAGGAGTTCACTGAGGAGGTCTTTATCGCATGCTTCCTTGCAAAGGACAGACATGACATTAGTGATGAAAAATGGGCACCACATGATGAGGAACAAAAAGAAGACGATGCCCAGGACCTTGGAGGCTCTTCGTTCGTTGTTGATGGACTGCATAGTTCCTTTCCGAAAAAGCACTGCCTCCTTATTTACAGGAGAGTTCAAGTGAGATGCGCCCTCATGATTGTGAAGCATTGAAATGTTCTCTGTGTTGTTTTCCTTTTTGAGGCAGTTTACACTGCTCCTCCTCTGCTTGGGCACCTCTCCACACATGAACACTGTTGCCTGTCTCTGTAGCACCTGGACGGTCAGGCAATAGGTGATCACCATGATGATGAGAGGGATGAAGAACGCCATGAAGGATCCAATAATGACGAAGTTCTCATCATTGAGGACACAGGTCCCATTTACAAACACCCTGGAGTCATCCTGCAAACCAATGACTGGAATGGGCATAGATATCCCTAGAAGAACAAGACCAAAAAAAGAGATTGTTACCTGGACAGACGGGGCTCCAAAGAGGCAGCAGAGATGATGCAGCTCCTGCATGTGTTCAGCCTAAAGCTGTTCGAAACAAAACTTACTACTCCTAGAAGGAAGGGAAAACGTTGTGTAACAGCACTCCTGGGAGCACAGCTCCAGGTCACGAACACAGTCCACTGGGAACAACTGCAGCTTTGCTGTGCTCCACAGCTGACACAGTGAATGCAGTGTAACTTCTTCATTGAGTTCTTTTTCTAGCATTAATTGCGATTTGTGGGTGTAGAAAAGGCAGTCAGTACCTTGCTCTGTTCCAGCTGGCCGCTCCATGTCTGCCAGTTTGGGGCAGTTTTGAAATCACTGACATAGGGTAGGTAGCAAATGTTAAAGAGGAAAATTATCAAAATGCTAAAGAAGTACAGCTACATAGATTTAGAAGCACGTTTATTAAAGACATTAAAGTAATTCTGATAGAAAAATCGCCACTTTTCCCATGGCATCACAGACACTTGAAAGAAAAGCTCCTGCTTTCTGGGTCCTTATTGACCATCTCAGTGTAAACAGACAGTGGTCTCTGCAAGCTTTTCCTGCCCAGGGGTTTCAGCCACAAGCAGTATGAAACTGAGAAGTACCACAGAGGCGGTCTTGCTTGAATTCTTAGCGAAGGCAATTACACAGCCAAATGAAAAGCCTGCAGCACACGTCTGCCTGGTTCCTATCCCTCTGTCTTGAATACAGGGATAAAAACTGGAACAACAGACAACATGAGATTAGAAAAGATGTAACTAAAATGGTAATCAGATTAACATGATGGTCTGAAAGCAGAACCCCAGATACAAACCCTCTGGCTGAAAGGAAGGAAACTTTGACTGACTCAATTATAATAATAACTAGAGCACAGCTTCCAGCTACTCCTAGGCACTAAGCAAACTAACAAGCCTCAGGAATCGCTGCACTTGCCAAGGCAGTTTCTCTTGTATCCTGGTGGCATAGCACTTTTTACAGTTATGGACTTAATGGCAGACAAGTGAGATTAAGAACATTTTGGATCCCTTTTCCTTTTCAACATCACCCAGCACAACTTGCTTGTCCAGGACTTCAGGACATCAGGCTTTTGTGAAGCAGGAACAGGAGTCCTGTACGGAGGGTGTCTGCAGACTGCTGTGGGTCCATGCTGTTTGGCACATGGGCAGAGCAGAGAGCATGTTAAGCTTGGAGCAGGACTGCATACAGTAGCCCACACCCACATCTAGCCACTGGCTTGTCACTCGCAGAGGGAAGGAATGAAAGAATGAAAGCATTTAGAATAGTTCTAATTCAGATTCATTTACTTAATGTCCTCCAACGCTGTTTTCCACTAAGGAATACATATTTGTATACCTGCTCTATTGGTGAAAGTCATCAACAACTTACTGTGAGGATGGAAAGAAGAGGGAATACAGGACTCATGCCAGAGTACTGAATCTCACTCGACTATTTTGCATGTGTAGAGACCCAGACTTTTTCCCTTGATCTGAGGAGCTCAGTCCCGCACCAGAACAGACCCAAAACCTTCCAAATAAACCTGTTTAGAAACAGCCAAACCAACAAAAGCAAAGACATATTTTGGAATACCACAACCTATGTGTGTGTGAGAACATGGAAAAGACATGGTGGGTCAGATCTAGTTAGACCATCATGGGTTCATCTAGCCCTGCTCTGTCTTTGGCATGTACCAGAAGTTTAGGGCCGTGGTACAAAAAGGTGCAGCTGTCAGCATTATAGCTTAGAAAATTCCATAGCAAGAATTTGCATCCACCTCATTTTTAAAATAACCATTGAGAGACCTATCTTCCGTGAATGCTTGATCTCATTTAGAACTCCACAATACTCAGCATTCAGTTCCACAACCTATCTGTTTGTCATGGGAAAAAAGTATGTATCTCTCATTTTAAATTTGCTGCCTGATAATTTCCTTTGACTCCCCTCAGTTCCTCTACTGTGAGAATCAGTGAATAATCACTCTCTGGTCACCTTTTCCACCTTTTCAGTGATTTTATAGACCTTTATCATCCCTACTTTCTGACATATCGTTTGGCACTCAAGAATGCTATTCTATTTACTCTCTTCTCATGCCATGCTCATTTTATGCCTTTGATTATCTTTCTCCATTTCTTTTCAAACTCGTCTTTGCCCTTTTAAAGAAAGGAAAAAACCTGCATATCCTATCAGTTAGAGAGCAGCAGAATGTCTTTTGTACTCTGCTTCCTACCCTCTGGCTGCTCAGCTGTCTATGAACACTCTCTCCGCAGACACGGCTGTGGTGCTGGCCATGCCCTTCCTTAGCTCCTTCACATGATAAATAAACCAATGCTGAGGCCACTGTAGTGTCTGGATTGTTCTTTTGGGTTGTTGTGAACAGCATAGGTCCTAGAACTAATCCTGTGGGACTCTGAATTTCTAAACAGGAAGAGTATTAGCCAGGGCTAAAGAGATTAACCAGGGCATTTTTCCCATTCCAGCTAAGTGTTTTCCAGAATTCTGAAGAATACATCTGCAATTTGTCATTACCATAAAATTACCTCTTGCCAGTAATCTAGTGAAGGAATTTCTTTTGAAAAGCAACGATTACGAATGCCTTCTGTGATTATAGCATGTGTTTTCTTAGACCAAGTGATAGTTCCAGGATTTGGTCTTCTTTCACTCTACGTGCTAATGTTTATCAGCTTACCCTTGACAAGGCAGTTCCTCCTCCCTAGTACGTTAACGCCTGTTACCTTGCCTGTGCAAAATCCTCATGACTGTGATAACCTTCATCCCACCAAGCCATTGACTCTTTATCATCAAAGACATCTTTCTAATTCCTTGACTCCATCAAACCACATCCACTTGGGAAGTAGTGGGAGGTGGACAGAGTGGTCTTTACACAAAGAAGAAATCTGAATTAGATCAATAAGTATTACACTGTGATTATATTTGCATATATAATTTCATGCTTTAGAGCCCTCTGTAACAGATACCCTTTGAAATAAAACTTCAAAATTAATGAAGGTTCATTCATGAAGCAGTCATTGTTGAATTTAGTGTAATTGCTTTATCCAAGGGAAATGGAATGAGGTTTCAGGATATCTTCATGGACATGCACATAAAGTACATTTGGGAAGAATAACTAGTTCTGAGATATGATGAATATACAAATCAAGAGCACTGATGGCAGCCTCAAACTCTGCATGAGCATGAGATACCTCAGCATTGATGACAGGGAACGAGGAGATAGCTGCTGTAATGGAAAAAGTGTCCCTCGCCTCTCTCATAGCAAAGTGGGATTTCAAACCAAGAAAGCACAGAAGAGAGACATCAGGTCTTTGCTCTTCCCTCCAGTCCAGGAAAATCCCATCATTAACAGCAGTAGTAAGGAACATGCCCTTGGAGAAGCTGCCTACACATATTCATTCTGCTGCCAGCCAGCCTACAGCACGGCTGAAGGGGTAGCATTCCCCTCACCTCAAATACTTTCTTCTACCTTATATTTGTTCTTTATAACTCATTCTTTAAGATGAGATTTATCACTGATCCACTCCACAATCCAGCCCTAAAGGGAACTAAGTCTGTTACACAACTTGAGCAACAGGGAGTAAATCTACACCACCCCAGTAGGGAGAGGTGAAGTGTAGAAGGTCTCAGACACCCCAGAAGGGCTTCCTTCATGGGAGATTACTGCAAAATTGCTGCTGCCTCAATCCCAAATGCACAAATACCTGCTTGCAGATGCTGCTCACACCCTGGCCAGGATTTCAATAGGGTTACCCTGATCAGTACGTGCTGTGGTTGTCGCTAAGCACTTCCATGGTGCCTGAACATGGGTAAACATGAATGCCGCCTGCCTTACTTGAGTTCAGCTGTTTGAACAAGCACGGGGAAAGCATTCAACTCCACTTGATTCAAGCAATGCACAGTACTAACACTGCATTGTAACTGTTCATAATTTAAAAACTAAGGTCAGCTGGTCAGAGAAAGTCAAACTCACTACACCAGCGCAAGGACAGTGAGTGCCAAGTCAGGCAAGAGGCTCCAATGCCTACAGCTGTCCAGGCTTGCTGCAGCCCAGCTCTCCGAGCCCCAGTGCAGAGTGTTTTGTGAGCCCCAGCTGACACAATCTTCACCAACAAACATCAGGTTGATTAAGTAAGCTGAGGTCTCCAGCCTCAAAGGCATTTCCCGTTTGTGTCAAATATAACCCTTTCCAGCTAAGGTGGCAGAAAATTACCAAGGACAGGCAGCATTGCTCCAAAAACTGGCAAGGTATAAGTTTTGCAAGCTTATTACATATCACACTTTGCTCTTCAGAGCAAACGTCGTCCTCTTGCTTAATGTTTGAGCAGTGCCTAGGGCAAGTGATTTGCCCCAGTAAGAAGAGACAACTGGCCACCACCAGACAGCAAGCCATGAGCCAGGTCTCTGTCAGACTCAATGCTGGGAGCTCTGTGCACCCTTCTGCCAGGCAGCAGCTTGAGCAGAACATCCCTTTAAACCACAGCAGTTCACAAGTGTGAAGATGAATGTGATTTTTTTAACTTCTCCCCTCTTTTAGAGTCAATTGGACAGAGCAGCAGGAAGCAAGACAGAGAGATCCTCCAGTTTAAAAATCCAATTACAGTTGTTATCCTAACTGTTTCTTGTGAACTTTCAAATTGCTCTTAAGCCAGCATAACAGTTCACCAAATCGGGCTGAGATGATGCTGTGGACACAGAGTAACAGATGCTCAACTACTAAAATAAAACCCAAATGACTATAAATATGGCTTTGTAAAATATTTACTAGTTTGCTCCAGAGGAAAAATCAGCTGAAATGTCCAAACTGACATTCACAGAATTTAGACTTAAACGAGAAACCACAATGTTTTTGTGTTTAATATCTTCTTTTCTTCTGTGAAAGCCCATGAGATAGATAGAGATTACTGGAAAGATAGAGACTTTGATGGCTATTTCTACTAAGAAAGGAAGTAATTTCCATCCTTTCTCACAACATTCATATGCAAGAAGTCATTTCATTTCAGCCAGGGACAACAACCTCACCAAAGGAAACAGAGGCCTGCGTATGGGTTTACTCTCTTTCCATGTGTGGGATTCCCAGGGCTGAACACAGGAGGGGTCACGTTTTACTGCAGATACATGAGTTTGGGAATGCCAGGGAACAATTCTCCTGGTGTTGGCACTGGATTCAAAGTCTGCAGTGGTCCATGGCAATGACTCTGCTGATGCAGGTGGGCTTTGGACCTCACTATGATCCTCCTGGCATTTACACAAAATTAAAAAAAAAAAAAAAGCCAAACAATCCTATGGCTGCCACGGGAGCAGTCTGCACTGCAAAATCAAGAACACTGCTGTCCATGCTAAACACTCGTGTGTTTAAATCCATATCTTTAACCTCAGATTTATTATTATACAAAATAAACATGGGTTGCAACTTCAAGAGATATTCCCCTGACTGTTAATGGCTGCTGTAGCATTAGCAATGCATTAGCATTGAAGTCTGTTAGAGGAAAGAGACTCTCCTAATCTTCTCAGAAAAGGGAAAACTAAACTAAAACAAATCTATTTGGTTTCTTACCAGAAATGTCCCACAAAGTACCTGCACATTTATCTAATAATAACAGATGGTGAGAAGTAAACCCCAACAGACAGTAGCCTCTTGACTTGCATTGTGAAAGAAAAGACACCAGTTTCAGGAAGCAAAACTTCAGGAAGCAAAAGAGGCAAATTGAAGAACGTGGGCTTTTGAAGTGTTCAAAATCACAAAAATTCCATATATTCCCCATATGTCAGCAGACTAGTTGCAGTGCATTTCATGTGCTAATAGAGCAACAATGCACCTTCAGGGCTGGATTAGATCTAGTTTTATCTAACTGTTCTAATAAAACAACAGTGCCAACCTTGTATTAATTTAAAGTCAAAGATAAAAGGGGGGTGGACGTTGAGGGATCTCCCTGCCTTCAACGAGCACAACTGCAAGTGGATGAGTGTAATTACTGACTGCCTCTGAACAAGCTGCTGACCTTTACTTAAACCTCGAGAGAGTACAACTCAAGCCCAGGCAGAAAACCAGCAAACACCCGTAAAAGACAGAAGAAATGATTTTCCCACCTGCCCTTCTATTTTGCTAAACTACTTCTCTTGGTTTGCTCAGCCACATGTTTCCAACAGTGCATTTGAACCAAGGGGGATGGGGCTCCTTCTCACAGCATACCTGCTACTAGGGCTGGGTTTCCCCAGGAAACCAAACGGTGATGCCTGAACAGATGCTCAGTAGGAGTAACCTCAAACAGGAGACAGCAGCATCTCCCTTGCCCTTGGGAAGGGATGGGGTGGAATGGTCAATCCATCTGTGCAAAACACTTCACAAACTATCACCATCTACTGCTGTCCCAGGCAAAACACTTCACTGATGTCTGATGACAAAATCAAACCAATCCAGGCACCCATGCCTGAAATCCCAAGGTAGTTCACTTGCTACGAACTCAGTTTATCAGCTGCTATGGTATTCCTCACCCTGATAACTCTTGCTGATGAGCTAGGGAGATCAATGTCCCTCTTGGGAATCACAGTACAAACACTCAGGAAAAAGAATGTCTTTAGAGAAAATAACCTTGTAGTCAATTCAAATGAATGGGAAACAGAGGCAGACAAACCTTAGTGTCATGATCTAGGCTGTAAAGTAAAGATTTCTGTCTCACCCACGACAAGAAGATATGCCAGAAAAAATTTTATGAGCACAAACCTACTCTACTTCTCCACCAGAAGCAAGAAATAGCCTGTTTTGCAATGCCAACACCACCTCTGTGCTCACTTGAGGCTAAGAAAAACCATCAGGATTCCCACCACTGCAGCACCTCTGCCTACAGCAATCATCATCTATGACCCTCATGCTCATGAGGGAAGAATTTCAGTCAAACATATGCTGTCAGACATAAACATAAAAAGGCAAAAATACATTAATCCAATTTTCTCCCAAATCAGAAGAGAAACTAACGCTACCCTGTCTTAGGCTTTACTAACATGCAACCATTTTTCTCAGCAATAGTGTTACTGTCCTTCTACCAATGCAGTGCTTATACCCAGGAATTTGTGCACTTTTTCAGAAGGTAAAGGGTGGCTGTCTAACCTTTGCTTTGCCAGCAACAGTTGTCTTAACACTGTTTCCTTGACTCCAAGTGAAGCCACAAGTAGTACCAGCCTGCTTGGTGAGAAAGGCTTGAGCAAAATGCTAGTAACACATTTTGACCTCCTGTTTGTCGTCTTTCTCTGTTGTTGTTTATTAGCATTGTTTTTGACATTTTTTTTCCATGAAACATGGCCAAAGATTTGTTTACTACCCTGAAGCCTGCAAAAGAAATTCCTGAGTGTGTATTCCTATCCCAAAGAACAGTCTCTCAGGAGCAACTGCTGCCCAGGGCCCAACAGGGTGCTCAGGAGCAACCATGTCTTATCCAGTGAGCACACCATGGGAACAAACAAATGCCTTGCTAAGAAAGTCACTGATCTGAGAGACACCCCTATGGGCAGAAGTGCAAACCAAAACCCTAAACATGCTTTAAAACCATGACCCAAAGGATGCTGTGTGAATTATTCCAGTCCCTCTTTACCTCCATGCACAACCTGCTCTTGGCATGCAAGGTGACTAAAATTCCTTTTAATATCGGTGGTGCCACTCCAAGCGTGTTCCTCAAACGAACAGAGTATCATTTCCCACTGTGATTATACCCCGTGAGATAGGGGAAGGCTTAACTGATACCCGGAGACTCTTTAAGGACATCATTAGGGCAGCTTGGATACATGGGGATGCTCAGCCTCTGTGAGAGAGGAACAGTCAGGGCAGAAGAAAAAGCTGTTAGAAATAAGATCACTTAATCTGAGATGAGCATTTTGCCGATCCTTGCAGCACAAGTCTTTTATACTTCTATAAATACATATCCTCATTAAAATAGATCTTCCTCAAAAATGAAGTAGTATGGAAGTTAAATGGGGATGTAAAGTTCCTTTAAAATTTGAATGGTTTAATATACACAAATCCCGAATATCTGTCTCAGAGAGAGAATGAAAAGAAAAAAAGTCCCATTTTTAACACAACACATATCATGGTATTACCGTAATTCAACAGTGCATGTCCTATTTTTGTGACTTATTCTGTTTTCAAACAAACAAATGTTTTCAAATAAACAGCATGCGGGGTCTGCTTATGGCACTGATACCAAGAACAGAATTTAAAGGACGGCCTTATCTCAGTCACTTATCAAGTAAATTGAATTTACACTGTTACTAAGGGTGTAAAACCGTGAGCTGAAAAATTCATAGCACATGTAATTTTCTCTAGTAAGGGACCAAACCTTAGACTTTCTGGGAAGGAGAGGAAAATCCCTTTTGTGCTAGCAGGCACACAACTGGCCCACAAGGGGCTTCAGAATTCAAAATTTTTGTTTATTTTCATATGCTAAGCAGTGTGTGTGCACCATTCCACATCACTGAAGTTCTTTCATTCACATTTCCAAAGTGACATTTCTTTTATATTAATATTACCCAGTTAACACTTTCTGCTGTATTTAGAATTTGACTAACTCCCCGTCACTCCTGCTGAGAGCTGCCTGGGCATCTCTTCTCTTGGCCAGGGTGGCCCAAGGCCATCTTCCTCCGATCAGGACACAGGGAGTCCAGTGAGATGTTTCAGTCCACGTGTTACTAGTGAAAACCTTGGCATTTCCAACTGCGCAAAGTCTGCAGTCTTGAAACAACATCTCGACCCTGCCAGCAAGCTCACATTTAGAATTTATTTGCATTTCAAGTTGTGTGGATATTTCTGCTGCCTACTTTTCTACTTCCAGCCTTGGCACAGTGCTATCTATCACAAAACTCATTTTTACAAGGGCAGCACTTCACCCTCTCTTTCTCTAACCGAACAAAATGTCTTGCTTGGGTTATGTTGGCTAAAACACAGGACAACCAGCTGTGATGTACTTTAATCTGGAACAAAGGCGGCTTTGGAAAAGACCCACTCATAAAGTAACCATCAACAGACAGGAGAACTCTGCTATGTTCCTCTGCTTAAAAACCTAATCATAGGTTTAGGCTTGTGCAACCTGCCAAATTCATAGCTCAACGGGCAAAGCACCTCTATTATATATTTTATGGTCATCATTAACATTTCAGAAACATGGAATGCAAAAGCTACTAAATTAAGATAAATTACACACTTTTTACGTCCTGTTTATTCTCTTGAGTTCAGGATTCTTTACGGGGGATGCATTTAAAAGTTTCTTCAGTCCAACTGAAGTAGGATTTAGGAAATGCAAACTGACCCGTCTGCACTTAAGTGCAGCTTTGAATTTGATACTTTATCACATACAGAAATGCACAAATTCTTTTGTGATACTTAATACTGAGGGGAGGATGAATTTACTTAACCTATTTTATCCTCTTGAAAATTGCATGGGATTTCATCAGGCATTTCCTAGTGACAAGTAGATAAGAGCTGAAAGACCACAACAATACACTTTGGGTGAACTCTTCTCTTTCATTCCATGTTCAGTTTATTCCTCTGTGTGTCACATTTCTAAATTCATTTATGAAGGAAAAACAGTTATGCTAAAATAAGCTAGATCCATACCAAGAGTATTTTCTTTCTCCATTTAATGCGACTTTCTGGAGAAAGCCTGAGCAGATGGGTAAGCCCTATTGCACGCACTGGGGAGGGTAGAAATCCAACAGCATTTTAGTGCACTGAACAGACCCTCAAGGGAGTGTTGACTCTACCTGTATCTTCAAAAAAAGGGATGCAAACAGAGGCTCCCCTGGGCCAATGGTATCTGCATCAAACAAAATGAACAAAACATAAACAAAGCCCAGACATGCTGTACACCCTCTCAGCTACGCTCCCAGCAAAGGAGGGCTTAAAGGTACAGCTGTAAAGCATCTCACTTCCCAGCATGTGGAGGGAAGCGCTACCCAGGGCAGTCCCCCACAGCATTCTGCACTGCATCCCACAGCTTCTTCCTAAAGACTTCTGGATGCTGCGGAATAAATACAGCATCCATTGTCTTATTGAGGGCTGATGAGCTACGTGCCTGCAAAAGAAAAGTGCCATTCCATCTCCTTTCCAAGCTATTTCTTTCAGTGGGCATTATTTCACTTGTTTCACATCCTATTACAAATGCAGACTTGTTAAACATCACCCAAGAAAGCTGGGCAGGGGTGAGGTATTTGCACTCTACAGCAGCACAAAGTCACCTTGCCTATCCTGGCTCAGGTACTTGGGGCATGCTGTGTCCTTGGGGCACAGTAGAGCCCATAATGTTCCTGTTTTCCATTGTCCGGAGCCCGTTCCCCAGCCAGTAACTCCAGAGGGTAGGTCTATGGCTGTCTTTACAGCTTTTTGGTCAAGTCCAAGATTTGCTTACTAGTCTGCATACTCAGTGAACCATGCATGAAGTACTTCTTGCCTTGCTTTATTCCTTGGACCCATAGTCTAAACCATAACTTAGCCTTCAAGGTGCTTCGAGTTATTTGTGCAGGCAGCCACGTTCAGCATTAGCCAAAATTCTAAGGGTCTCTCTGCTTGTAAGGCAGCATAGGCAAAAATCTGTGACTTAGCTGCAGAAATGGAAGCAGAACAGTCTCATTGCCAGGTTTTGCAATGTGCTACTTAATGCCGCTGATAGATTTATACAGCTCTGCTGGGTGTGTGTGTGAGGGGGGGCGGTATACCGGCTGCTCCATCTGCGTTACAGTGCAAGACAGGGCACAGATTCTGCACTGATTCTGAACTGCCCTTGCGAATCAAGCCGAAGCATCCTGCATGTGAAGTTGTTCACTTAGGACTCCTTATGTACTGATTTCAGCAGTTTTCTTTCCTATGCCAAACAGGTAGCACAGAGAGTTTAAAATAATTTTTTTTTTTAAAAAAATCTAATTCATTAAACCCAATCCAATGTCACTACTTAGAAGAAATGTAGCAGGCCTGTAGCAAATGAAAATTTGTTTCTAACAGATATTCTTGTTATATTCATGAGGAGAGAAAGTGTATTTCCCACTTTTTTGCTTTTTTCCATAGCCTTTTTCAATGGCAAGCTTCTTCAAGAGTGCTCCTGCAGCACCCAGACATCCAGTATCACATTCCACTTATAAAGCAGGTAAACCAAAGAGAAGTTCGATTATCCTAAAACACGCTTTCCCTTGCAGTGCAGTGCCGAAAGTGACAACCGCTTTATAAAGTTAAATGTTAAATCTTTGTTACGACTGCATTTTATTTGAGCAAAAAAAGGCAACATAGCAAAGGGAAGCGGTCATACAATTCTTCTGGCCTCGCCCCAAATGTCTTTTATTGCTTATCAAGCATATTGAAAGAATTCCCCCCTCCCAAATGTTTTTCCTCACGATTCCTGATATTAGAGTCATCTTGCTATCATTTGGCCTTTATTTTACTGCTGATTTATTTATCACTTTTTATCAAAGTCATACGAAAGTGTCTTCCGTTATGTCCAGTCTTCGTTTACTATGGCTTCAAACTTGCTAGCTCAGTACTAGCAGCAATCCAGCTGTGGCAGAGTATAATGCAGGCAATAAAGCCTGCACGAGAGCAGTAAATATCTTGCTGTTAGCCTGTCTTCAGTTCTGCGCTGCTTCACTTAAACCACCACCAGAATTTGAGCAAGTTTAACTGCAGCAGCTGCAGTGTGGACATGTCGTTTGTACTGGCTGGATTTTCCTTACGTAGTCTTGGCTAATGCTGTTTTCTGCTTTGTTTACACAGCAGTTTTATAGTACCATTTGTCTATGTTACCATCTTCATCGGCATATTGATACGGACACAGCAGCAATACTTCAGCATTGGAAGTGCTGGTATTCTGACAAAGGACTACTTACTTTGGTCACCGACCAACCGCATGGAAGACGCATATTTCCCAGTAATCATTTATTATATTCAGGCATGCAGGCCAGGTAAATTAATTTGAGTGAACTCTTAAAAATCCTAAATGAAAATTGGAGTCACACTATTATTCATTAAGACACAGTTACGATCATGAGCCGCATTGCTTACCTATGGATATGGTCCAAACTGCAGCAATTTTCATAATAGCCTTGGTGCGGGAATTGAAGCGGCTGTGCTCAATGGGATTGCGTATTGCTACATACCGATCAAGAGAGATGGCACAGAGATGCATAATAGATGCAGTTGAAAAGAGCACATCTAGGGAAATCCATATAGGGCACAACTGTTTAGGCAAAGGCCAAGCATAATCTGAAACATAGAGAGAAAAGAAATGAAAGGAAAAAAGAGAAGGAAATAATTTGGGACGCTAGGCCATCATTTCGGAGAAACCATTGGGATTTTTGAACTCTATAGTAGCGTTAAGGGGCATGTGTACGAGGAGCGGACAAAACACCTCTCGCAAGGCCCCTCTCCAGGCAGTTCCCGGCTCCCACAGCCGCTTCCCACACACCTGTTTGCCATGGGCAGTAGCTAAAGGCGAAGGGACTTTAATGTGTCAGTACCTCCAAGCGACCATTCTAGCTCTGCTCCTCTTTCGATCTTTTCCCCATATCTTTACAAAACCAAATATTACATTAATTTGTTATTGTCTCATGACAATCTTTTCATGGATTGCATAGTGCTACGTGGCATTAACTTCACTCAGATCCTTTCCAACGCTCTCTTGATATGTACTTCTCAGTTTCTGTCTGCTGAGGAGAAAGGTAGCAGTTTTTCCACACAGTCTAACAACTAGCTAAATGCACCTTGAATGTTCTCCCCAGGCAGTGTGCCTTAATAACAGAGGAATACTTGCCTCCTTATAGAGCAGCTGGGATTGAGTGGCTGAAATTTGAAAACTTTTGAAGGTAGACAGAGCTGAGTATTATTCTTTACCAAAACAAGTATGCCAGCAAACTGAACAGACTAGAGAGCTGCGCCTGACAGCAGCTGACACACGGCTAATTCAGATGCCTAAATTTATTAATCAGTTTACTCACTGCTGAAGTACAGCTTGAGAATAAAAGTAACCCGAGAAGATCCTCAAGGGGCACTGGTATTTAAATTATATCTCAGAAAAAATTGATTTGTGAATGATACTCCCATGTCAGTGCCCAGAATGGATTGCATGAGATCAGTAGCATGTCCTGCCAAGCTCTGGGCTTCTAACACACTTATCAAAACAAATAAGCTGTATCTATAGCATCTGAAAACACGAGAGACTTCATAATAGTGGAATAATGAGATATTCTTTTGTCTTCATTCCGAGTATGGATATCTAAAGCAATCTCGATGTTTACCCAAAGGATCAGAAACATAACTCTGCAGAATCAATGTTATATTAAGAATGATGCAGCTCCATCCTACTGATCTCAAACAGAAAGGGAGAAACATTAGTCTCAGAAAGCATGTTTTGAAACAAATTATCCAGCCAAGAGAGACCCAGTATACCTTACAGGCAGAAACCCAAGATGAATTGAACCAGAGCAAATTATTATGAATTGTCCCAGCGAAGCCCAGGAACTCATCACAAAGAGCAGAGCAGAACCAGATGGACACATTAGTTCATTTTACCAGTGGAAAACCCAAGGAAGAAGTGCTAACTCACGAAACCCACACAACAAGACCTCAGCTCTGGGAGATAAAACATTTATTTCAGCAGGTTTGCACCGCTCCTACTAGATGGACTGTAAGTGAACTGAAATCCAAAGCAGCAAGCATTTGAGTTCCTTATGAAAGGGAACTAAGTAAAGCACTTTGTGGCTGGAGCATCTTTACTTTAGAAGGCACCTCTGCTGTACAAATGAATTGAACTTGGTTAAATTATGACTCAGCCCCTTTATGAAGACGCTACGATCAGATTCTCCAGCTCCTGCTCTCGTTCTTTGCAATAGCTTAGGACATAATTTCCATCAACTGCAATTGAGCTCAGAGATCCAGCTAAGTACACCTCTGATTTGCTGGGTCTTTAATGATGCCTCAGTGAATGCTCCAGGGAAGAACAAGTCTGATCTTCTTCAAGCAGTACCTGTGCTCCCTGACAGGCCCAGTCTTTTCCTGCCAGACCAGGCTAAACCACAGTCACACTTTATCGTTTGCTACTTCTCCCTTTGAGTTGCTAGACCCAGGTTTTTAGTACAGGCTGAAATGAGCTATGCGCACAAGACCTAGACAAGATGGATCAACTGATCCCAGTAATAGGGGTGGGGTGATCATGACGGAGCAGCAGCTCTGCACAGGGGGATGGTGATGACTGCTCCCTCTATCAGGCAGACTGCCAGAAAATCTCCGGTGTCTCCAGAAAGGATGCAAAGCTTCCAGGCTCCCATCTGCATGGGAGCATCTCCAGACTAATCTATGGTGCTGCAGTGGGTACAATCTGATTCTTAAGGTTTGCTAGACCTAGAAGAGGTTTCTACAGCAACCACCTTTTCAGCATTATTGAATGGTGAATGGCCTCTCTTACTTCTTCCTTCAGGCTACCAAAGACTTCCCATGACCGATTCCCCCTGGAACAAATTCTGCTATCGATGCGACCTGGGCAACAGCATTACAATCCAAAATTTAGCAGAAGCAAAAGCGACAGCAAACATTCATACCCATGGTGTGAGGTTAGTAGGCGTTGCCTGCTGCCAGCCCTGGCACTGCAGGAACCATAGCCACCAACAGATCCAAGTAATGCTGCCCAGAAATACTTCTCAGGCAAACTGACAGGATGTCTTTAAAGATAAAAGTGATGTGAGAGCTCTCCTAACGGCTAACACTTTCAGTCTTTACTATTCCAAGGCACTCTGTTATGCTTCCTGTTGAAAAGACACTTATATGAGGAGATATTCTACTTTCTCAGGAAGTTGTCTATATTGATCTGAAATAATAAAATGTCACTGGAAATTTGTAGAACAGCAGCTTCTAACACATGACTAAACCTTGATAGGAAGGGCATAGTATATATTCTATTTCAAAATGCAATTACTTTTAAGGAAGTATGGTGTGTGCATTTGGAAAATAACTACACAGCCTACAAAGCCCAGTAATCTGTAAAAAAGAAAAAATGATTATTCTAATTCTGTTTTGAATAAATGTACAAAACATAGGAAATGTGCCAGTGACTGTGCCAAGATGCAAACAAGGATTAAAAAACACCAATTCTTTTAATGATATGATATCTTCAAAACAATCTTATCCTCAGAAATACTCCAGCCACAGAAGGCAACATTTCTCTAATTTGTTTTATTTTCTCTCATTTCATACACAAAGAATAGCAATTACCATATATTTAGAAGTGAATTCTTGGACCCCAGCACTCCTAAGCTTTAGTAATTTCATTTCCAATGGAAAACATGCATCTCAGCCTAAATTTGTCTTCAGAAATGAATGAAACAGTACTAAACACAAAGTATTTCTAAGAAACTGATTCTTGTAACTTGAATTAATCTGTGACCTTAAAATCAAGTTATGTATTTAATGCACTGGCTGGTGGACCAGGCAGGAGAGTGCTGAAGGGAGTTAGATGAATCCAGCAGATCTGAACAAAAAGCTGTATTTCTTTAATCAGTGTGTAATCAAACTGCAGATTTTTTTGTCTCCAGTTTGTGAACACTAAAAGTTTGCAAATTCATAGACAGAAGTATATAGAAGACTATTACAATTATATTTCTTTTAGATCAGTGTTAGCTTCTGGCTCTTATCAGGATAAAACCACCACGTATGAATTCCTGGAAGAAAAATTCTGCAGAATGCCTGCGTATATCGCTTCAGCCTCCAACGCTGAATAGCATCTCAGCAAGAAACATGAGAAGCTTTTGCTCTTCTTGGGAAACATGGGTCAAACATTCACATTTCCCAGGAGTTACAGACCATAGGTGGGACTTGATCTGCTGCTTAGCTAAAGTAAAGCACAGTTCCTTTGTATCACCAAACAGCTGAAATGCACACAAACTGTTGGCAGCAAAATACAGAAGCCTTTTGGCAAAGTTGCAGATCATCTCTGTGTGTAGCTAATTTGCTGTCAGCTAAGAGTTCTCTTAAATTTTTTGTGCTTTCCATCAAGAAAGAAGGCAATAATGAAACTCAATCACTTTTGTCAAAGGTTTTACGCATATGGCTAAAAAGCGTTGTGCAATGATGTTGTTACAGTCATTGTGCTATTTACTGCATGAGAGTCAAAATTACCAGTCACTGCAGCAGGAGGCGACTGAATAATCCAAAACACAGCAAATAGGAGCAAAATTAATTATGTTGAATGGTAAACCAAAATTACTCTAGATTGTAGGAGAATGGCTGAATTGAAAAAAAAAAAATTGTTAGAACCTGTGACTGAAAAGAAGCTGTGGGACTGCAGAATAGATGGAGACTGATACAAAATCCCTCCCTCCTTGCCAAAGCCTTGAACAAAATCTTGTGAGATTTGCCCAGCTTTTTGTGCTAAACTGAAGTAGACAAGGGTTGCGTGTACACATATAGACAAACACACTCCACCCTACAAATGGACTGGCTCACCGTACCTACATTTAAAAGAATTACTATTGCTTGTACATATATACTACTTCTACAGCGCAATCTGCCCCAGGATCCCTCCTGGGAATACGCAATGTAACACTTGGGACAAATCTGGAATAACAGTGACAAAATGCCTGCTTACACCGCAATAAAGTGTAGGTTTTGTAAAATCCACCCCAGTAGCTTCAGAAATTTTTCACAGAAAACTCACAGTAAACCCCAGCAACCATTTCTTTTCCAACCATGAACAGGAGTTTGGAAAAGGCTTCAGAACATATTTTTTGTGTTTAGCCAGTGCATTATATCTGTTGGGATAAGATGAAAGGGCAAAAAAACACCCTTCAATATCACACAGGAAGAATAAAGGTATGTTTTGTCTTTTAAGCTCATGATGACATTTTACGGATATATACGTACATGCACACGTATATAATGTGTATATAAGTACGCATATAAATAGAAACAAAGCAGAGGTAACAGCTGCAGAAAAAGAGCGAGAGATGCTTATTTGTTCAAATACAGCCTCTTTTAATATTGTTCATTGGCTTCATGAAAAACTAAAATACATGTAATACTTCTCTTTTGGGGTCCTGATATTTACTGCACTTATGTTTCACTTTAACTACGAGTAGACCTTGGACAAATTGAACTAAGCATGGTGGGAAATGGTTATGTTTGAATGAATGCCAGTACAAAGCACTATTTCCCAGTGGGTAACATGGCAATACGGCACATGCCTGAAGCGCCTCTTGATCACCCTCTAGCTGCCACGTGTCTCCTCCTGGCCGTACACTGATCTATTGGTCTGTGTACTTCTCTAACTCTCGGAAAGGTTAATGACAAAAATCCAAGAGACGCCTCACCTAAACCCCTGAGAAATAAAGATAAGGTCTTTCAAAATGAGAAGCGGGGTACTCAGTAACAGCGTTTGTTCAGGTTTCCGAGCTGTAACTCAGAGCAGCATGCAGACGGTGGAAAACAACAACCCAGAAGATGTACCCAAAAGCTGCCGCTTTCTGATAAATTTTGCAGCTTTCAACGATTCTTTCACATGTTCCAGGGAAATCCACCGTTGTGGGCTGTGGAAAAAAGCCTACCCTTGCCCACTGCTACAAGTCTTTTTACGCCCATTGCACAATTAATGTATTGCAACTGAAGCCTTTTATACTAACCAGACTTCCCGGTATTCACTTTAAAGTTTCATAGCTGCCACAGGCTTTACAAAAATAGACAGCAATTACACAGTTTCAACATTACTGCATTACATTATTCCCAAGGGAATTAAAGAATTTAAACGTTACTTTTCTCTTTCTTTTATCTGGGAAGAAATATATTTATCAGTAAGTGTAAAACTATTTCATCTCTTTTTTTGTTTCCTTCAGATTTACATGGATGAATGACTCAGAGGCATCCATATCACCCTGAGAGTCACGCAACTGAGTGTGTTGAAAATCTCCATCACGCCTGAAAAGTACAGAATGTCTTGCTTGACCTCCTGCAGTCCTCAGTGATTACCAGCACGTCCACATAAGGGATCAGGCACGGTGCAGCCAAGCTTCCTGGCTACAGGAACAGCTGGTCTCAAGGGCAGCACTGCAAGTACTTCTGATTTTATCATCAATAAAGTGGAATTTAATGTTTTTCTGACATTGAACTCCTGGGTGCTGGGTTACATGAAAAATTGGGTTCAGATTAAATTTTTAGCCTGCATTTTTCTAGAGGAAGAAACGGCTATCCTAAAGCTATCTAGATCCCTTACATAGCACATATTCTAGCACAGCCAAGCACAGGGACATAATCTACATAGAAAGACTGAAGATCCCTTTTAGGAGAAGGACTGTATTCTTTAATGCTGCAAGTACAAGAAGTCTTGAGGGTCACAACAGATGCTCAGCAGAGGATGGGCTCTCATGTGATATGAGTGCTAAGAGGGTAGAAGAGGCCACCAAGTAAGAAAAGGAGGGTGACGCTGTGTCCAGACATGGTGTTGGAGAGACCACTGCTGGCACCTTGCACTCGACTCGAACTTCTGCACCTGGAGATGCCATTTTGCCATAGTGCAACACTGCACGAAGCATTTTCTTGAGTCTGTGCCACTGATCACAAACAAACTGGACCATGCCACGGTTCCTGAGCTTCAGTTTTCCACTGAGCTATTTGTTTTTCACCTCATGCAGCTATCGGCATGGTACAAGTGGCCCTGGGGCAGGGAGTAACAGGCGATGGGCATAGAACAGTGTGGTCTGCTTCAGAAACACCCCACCATCGAGGGAAACCCTTGGTGGAGTTGGGTGTGTCTCCAAAGGTCTTTCAGTTCTTGCCTCACAAGCTACAGCAATTAATTGATATGAATCTAATTTACTGCAAATTCAACAACTGCAACTGTTATGCTGTTCTGAGAATTTTAAATAACTGTGTTAGATTTTACTTTCTATCTAGTAGGCCAATGACTTGCAGTCTTTACAGGACTTGTAAGAAAGAAGCAAATTTAAAGCCAGGATGGATGTAAATATGTGATCTAGGAAAAGATGGTTTGATTATCATTTAAGTAATATTTCAAATGCAAGGGGGCAGCTTTATCACATACTGTACTTAAAACAAACCTGCTAAAGAAATGAGATATTTGCTAAGAAGAAAACATAGAGAACACTGTTGCCACCCCACAGGCAGCATCTCTTCTCCTAGGGAAATACAAAATTATTCTGGTATGGTCTGTCATTCCACGAATCTGTATGTTATACTCACCATCTCACTTACTGGTGCAGACTAAAACTATGTTTGAAATCAGAGGAAAATATTCCAGGCTCAGTAAAGTTTCTTGCTCACTATTTAAGCATCTGTAACTTCGTCTGAAATGTTTATGTTGAGTCAGCAGGGCGATGGTACAAATAATTGATCACCAAGTTTGTACAAAGGGTTCCTTATAGCATTTTAGCTCCAATGAGTATGATGCCTTCACACAATTCTGAGATGTAAGCTCTTTATAATACTTTATCTAAATGAAACCACAGCCTAATAAAATATTCACAGGAGTAAACATTTTCTTTTTACTGATATTATGTATGTCAGCACAGTGGCAGCACAGTGGTCTCTCCTTTAATTTCCTTCATGCAGGTTATGGATCAGTCTTCACCTGTTATTTAAAGTTCTAATGACACAACAGTGGAACCAACACCACACTGGACAATAAGCTCACGAGCAAACACAGACCCCAAATGCATAACTTCTAAATGTACAAATACAAATATTTTCGAAAACCCTGTTTCATAACAAAGTGCACAATCGTGACAATAACAGGTGGTTTTCCCCAGTTTTGATGAAACTGAAAAAGATCCATTGTCACAAGAAATACCTGCAAAACATGCAGATCATTTGAGGAAGCTGAAATTCAGAACTGAAAATGATGTGGCATTATTCAGATTACGGTTGACTGCTGAGCAGTTACCTTAGTTGTACCAAAGAAGCCACCTGCTTGAACCCAGGGTTTCTAACACCAAATAAAGTTTAGACAGTTGCTTGACCCTAGGACCGGTGACAGGGCTAGTGAGAGGACACAAAACCATACAGAGGGGAATTTTGTGGGTCTTAAGTTTGACTTCAGCATAACTCAGTGGCAATTCGGACATCTGTGCCATCCTGACAGCTGTCTGGGAGCCTACTGGGGATTAATCCTCTTTCTCAGCTAGGGCTCCCTCCTGCTAATGGAACTGAACCAACTGGCCTCTGAATCCTGATAAAATGACTGATTTTGGAAAGAGGCGTAATAAGGATTTCCTTCATTTGATGTAAAGGGTTTTGTATTCAGAGAGCGCAGGTCCATCGTCTTTAATTAGTCAATGCGTTTACTAAATGTTCCAGGAAGGTGGCCAATTTAATAAGAATTGACATACTTACTCTAAACCAACTTCCGCAAATCACTGGCGCGAACTTTGAGCACACAGATGTGATGTTTTCAGGAGTTTTGTTACTCTGGTATACTTTGCATGCCCAGTCGGTATTTTTTCCCCCTTTGTGGGGGAAGTAAACAATTGCATCTTGCAATATAAAGCATTATGTGAGGCCAAAACAAGATCTGTGGTTTGAAAAGCAGTGGAGAGTTTGCCTCCCATTTATTTGCAGGCTGCTGAATGTGACCAGGATACAACCATTGTTTTGGCCCTGGTTCAGCACAGCGCTGCGCTTGCACCGGTCTAACGCCAACGCTCAAGTGCTTTGCAACCCATGCTCAAGTGCTTTGACGAACTTAGGGGTATCTAAGTAGTTCAGTGAGTCAACCTTCCTTCTTACTGTACAGTGCACCTTCCGCAACAGAAGGAAACCTATTAGGACAGTGGGTTAATTGTCTGGCTGAACTTCATGCCAGTGTGATGAGGTTAAAAGGCAGTACAAGCATTCAGTGAGCCTGGTAATGGCAAGAAATCACTTCATGCAAGGGCAATAAGACAAATCCTTGTCATGCTTATCTCCATTTCCGATATTTCGCAGAGCAGAGGACTTGGAAAACACATTCCCTATTCAGCTTCCTCCATGCAGAAAAAATTGCCCCCATTGACATTCATCGATGCTTGCTGAAAGTTTATGGAAACCAAACAGTGGGTGTCACCATAGTGAGGTGGTGGGTGGCTCATTTCAGCAGTGGCAACAGTGACGGTGGGTCACGTCCGCTGGGGCAGATTTTCAAACAAGCGCAGCACCAGGCTCTTGTTCATTGATGGCAAAAATGCACAGCCGGTGATGGTGACTATATCAAAAAACAGTGCTTTGTAGCTGAGAATTTGCTCTATCAAAGAGTGTTATTGTGCTCTTTGTATCTGTTGTTTTTTCTGTGGAAATATGATGGAAATAGGAGGCATTACTTTTGGAGCGACCTACATCTTGGGGTTTGCTAAGAAGCCTAGGAATTCTGCTCCGTATCCTTGAGTGCCATTTACTGTCCTTCTGTCACTGAGTACCTGAAATGAAAACCTCCCACTTGCAAAGCATTTCTGTCACTGTGCCCAGTCTGCTTCTGACCAAGAACAGATACATCTTTCATTCTCCGAGAAGTGTCAGGCTGGAGTTTGTCACATTGGAAACTTTCACTGTAGGAGTCTGAAATGTGATAAACAGCACCTTCAGTGGCTTTTTCTAGGAAATAGTTTGCTAATGAACACTATTACCTATGCAGTAATCTCAAGGAAATCTGTGAACATGTGACCAAGCCCCATTGTTTTCTAGGAATTTAATGGCCACCACGTGCCAACTCAGCATAGTAATCTGTGCACGTGTGACGTGCCCCAATTAAAAGGCAATCCAGTGAAGAATCACTGTCTTTCCCTGAAACAGGAGTGGAACACAATTCATGCAGTATGTAAACAAGATGCAAATATTTAATTAAGTACTTTGAATAGCAATCCATAACATGTATGTGTTGCTAATCAATTCTATAGCATAGGAATAACCTGCTAAATCATGCGAGTGTGCAAACAACCCCCAGATTGCAAGCAGAAATGTGCAGTTATCCACCAGGATTCTTGTAGTGGTACAACCCAGACTTACACTTTGGAGGAATTTTGCTGGTAACTTCCTTTTAACTGAGGAATAGGATGCAGAAATGAGATGAAGCAAACAAGTGCAGCTAAACTGGACCAAGTCACTTAACTGCTTGAGCTCTTCTTAAATCTTGCACAATACTTGAAAAATAACAATTCAGCAGACTTTTCTTCCAGAACAATGTTTCAAAGTCTGGAATTGCCTTCCCTCCATGGTCAAACTTGATTACCTGGCTGTTCTTCCCCACTTCTTGCCCCGGTTATCCCATGGTACTTGGATGTTTGCCCAACTTGCCAGGCTATAGGAACCCCAGAGGCTCTGTTCTCAGGCCTGGAAAATAATTTTCCACAGTAGGACTGGGTCTGGAAGCTGCATTGGCAGATAAGCCAGACAGCGTGGTGCCTGTCAGAAAGCCCATTTGTCCCTCAGCAGCACAGGAGGCTTTCCTAGACATGCCAGACACCTGCAGGACACGGACGTGCAAGCGGAGAGGCCCTGGCGTGCCCTGCTCCACTTCTATCACTGCAAGAAAGTATGAACTTTGAAGGCTCATGTTTAATCGAACCTCTCCGCAGGGAAGTATGGACAGCATCACAGTCTGGGGATGACTCTACATTAAACCTCAGAGGAAAGAAGGCTTGCAGGCTTCACCTCGGCATGGGGCAGTGTTTCACCGTTTCTCATTGCAGAAGCCTGCAGGCTAATTCTGTCTTCAGGCCAGGAGCAGCCTGTGCTACAGCCAAGAGACTCAACTCCTGTTCCTCCCATGGGATTTGATTCATCAACTGGGGATGACAGTCAGAGAAGACTGGCTTGTCCCAAGCCCCCTTGCCATGAATACGGCAGGTCACCCTGTCACCAACATCCAAACAGTCAAAGCAACCCCAGGAAAGCAGGGGTCTGGGAAGGCTGTATGTGGCCAAAGCTGCACTGTCCCCCTCGAGAAGCTGTGGGTCTGCTGAACTCCTGCTCATCCCATACTCACCTGAGAGAGCTGATACACCCCCAACCAGCCTAATGCAGCGTGATTTTAAATCAACCCTTTACTCCAAGCAATAAAATTGTTACTTGGTGTGACAGCCCAACTACATAATACAACGTTAAGGCATTGCATTATTGTAAGCATTTTGAACACAACTTGTTACTAAGTAAAACTGCTCACTACTCACAGAGTCTACTATGAAAGACTTGAAGCTGGAATAAGATTTAATCTTAGATTATGGTGCTTCCATACAGCAGCATTTACAGCCTATAAAATGCCAGATTGTTGTCAAAGTGCTGCATGTAGACAAATAAGAGTCAACTCAGCACAGCTTTATTTACAGATCCAAAGATTTAGAAACACCTAAGACTATGACAACACATGTACCTTCATCCTCACATCCTGGAATTCAGGTGACATCCCTCAGCCAAAAAGAAAACAAACAGGCAGCAACATAAGTCCTGCCTGACCTCACATTCCACTCTGACAGATGATGGAGGTACAGAGTTTTGAATCCTGAGAAGGTCTGGATTGACAATGGCAATGCAGGAAGAGCTCATCCCATTTCTCATAACCATGTTTTGGCACGTAGGATGCTTACCTGATGAGTAACGTCAGGGGCAAAGTGAAACTAAACATATGACCACTGTCTGGGTACAGTTGTACTCCTCTATTTTGAGATTTGCAGAAATTTTAGGCCTATTGTAAGTTCCATTAACATAAAGTAGAAGTTTAATTTAATAAGGATAAATGAAGTGTGGGCGTACTGATGTATCAGAAAGAATACTATTACTCAGAAAATTATAGTGGTCTCATGAGGTGAAAAAGGAAACTCAAGAAATGATATTTACTTAAGTTATACCACTGGGGTTTTTGATAGACTTGGTTTTGCTTTGTAATCAAGTGCCACATTATTTTATTACCATGCTTATACTATTATCACGGTGTAATCTTGCACTTGATTACAAATCAAAACCAGTGATAAATGATAATAAAATAAGGTGTTAACATAATAATCTAGCAAAACATAATAAAATAAGTGTTGCCATAGATTAAACAAATGTAAATGAGTAATATGGGTGCTGTAGTAGAACTAATTACTCTCAACATTCAAGAGCTACTTATCCCAATATGGACTAGAAAAAGCTTAGAAAAGTCATTACAGAAAGTAGGTAAAGTAAGATGTAAAGGGTATGTTTAAAAGACTTCATGTTGGAAGTTGGTTTTCCTGTGTTCATGCTTGTCAACATCAACTCGCCATGTCAAACAAATTACCTTGGTCTGCTGTTGTGTGTCTTGGATGAAGAAAGCTAGCTAGATTTTAACAGCCAAGTAGTCTTACAACTTTTGGCTTCTTGCTGTGTTAAAAGGCAATCTCTTTCCCTTCACTTCAGATCTGCTGACCAGAAAGAATCAACAAAAGCTTAACTGGCAAATTTAAAATTTTACCCAACAAATTAAAAATTTAAATAGTGGAGTGAGAAGTAGTTACCACTCAGAACAAACATGTGGGCGTAAGGACAGAGTTCACCTGTCTCCTAAAACCAGCCATCAATATTCATAGGTGTCAGACATTCATTCACAGTCTTCTGCATCCCAGTGGGTGCCAAATAGGGATGGTAAAAGCCTGTCACACAATTTCCATATCTCAACAACACCAAGACCTTTTTCTACAACTCCTGATTGGGAATGGAAATCGACATTTATAAAAACAAGCGAAACACACAAAACTTACCAAAAATAAACACATTGGAAAAAAGCTATACATCAAAAGGTGGAAACAGATTGGTCAGAGTAAGAACTGTTCTGGCCCGATAACTCCAGCATAGCTGGAGAAGAGAGCCTGCTGCCAACATGTCAAGAGGAATGGAAATCAAACTGCACAAAAAATAACAGAGAATCAAAAGAACCTTATTGACCGTCCTGCCTTGCCCATAAAATCTCATACCTAAGAGTTGACAGAGGAACTAGGTATTTCATGTTTGTGCATTACTCATTGAACTTTGTAGTCCTAAACATTTTTCATCTAGGAACTGAGACAGCTTCTCAGAGGAGAGATTCGCTCGCTAAACCCACTGCTGTCACTGTGCTTATCAGAGCTCCTGCAGGAATAGTAAAGTTTTCCGACGACGAGACTTGCAACCAGAAAACACAGAGCAGGCTGGAAAAATGGAACAAGCATTTGAAACTACTGCATGAGAATGTTGATATAGCACATATTGGTAATCATAGCCTAGGCTCTGTGACAAGCTCATGCACACATTCCCCTAATCTCATTAGCATCTCTAATGATAATTTTGGCAGAAAAGCTGGTGAGGATCCATTCTGTTTCTCTTGTGAGTTGTCCATTCAGAAAACGGCTGTATTGCGTCAATGAGCCAGCATGCAAATTAGTGCAAGGCAGAGCAGTTGGCATGTGGCCTCTCTTCCATCAATGTAATTTCCACTTAATTACCATGCAAGCAGATGAATCACATCAGAGCCTCTTTCCCAGCATGTGCTGATAAAACACAAAGTGGGAACTTAATGCTACTCTTCCCATTAGGTCTCAGGGAAATGAACTAACCTATGAGGGTATTTCTGCATATTTTAATGAGTATTAGAAAACTCCAGAACCAGTATTACAAGGGATATGTCATGTGAATTGGAAAGAGACATTAAAATCATAATTTGATGACTAGAGTTTAATGATATCAATTCAACAGACAGATGTTAAAGGAAGTAGAAGAAAAATTTGAGTTAATCCTGAGTTAATTTACCCAATCCTGGAAACATTCGTAATTCAAATTAATGTATTACATTGGTATATTTGTCTTACAATGTATCTAAGTGCTTTTCACAGATTTCAACTTGCTTCTCTGTATTTCTTTCCATTTTGTGTAAAGCAGCTGTCTATATGTGTATTGACCTGCATAATGGCAGTGATTTTTCTATACTTTTGAGCTCAAAGGCTGGGTTGGCCCATTGCATGCACCTCTTCTCAAAATGCAGTAGTCTATTCCTGGGGGTCTTGGCATGTCAACTTGTCATGGTTGAGCCCTTATGCAAGAAATTATGATATTATTTTGTTAATCACATAAAGAACATTAAGGTTACCATATGCTGAAAAGAAATCATACTTATTTTCACAAAATGCTGCCCATAACACAGTACAGTAGAAGCAACGAATATGATAGAATGTACACAAATATACTAAACAGCAAAATGCCAACATGAGGCACCTGTCTGCATGCAACAACAGACTTCCTGAGAGAATACAGGGCATAATTTCCAAACAGAACAAGGGTGAAAGAGTTTTTCAACTATAAATGAACTCAAGACAAAGTACAGAAATACAACTGACCATCTCCAGAGTCCTTCTGTGTTTCTCCTTATACTCTCCAATAACTGCAGCTGCAGCCAGCACAGGAAAATGAGCCATATGTTAATCTTTACAACAGACTGCAAGTAGGACTGTTCCTGGAAATTATAACTGTGTGTTGGCAAGCTCTGAGAAACACATGCTACTAACTAGTTCCTCATCCCAATTTCACTCTGCTGGGGTGAGTGAGAAGAGATAGCAAGTTCTCAGCATGAGATGATGCGTCCTAGATATTTGGCGTGTGAAAGTGTTGCTAGATTTAGCTGCAGACACCTTCTAGGAGAGGAAGCAAGAGCTTTTATGGGAAAGAGAAAACAGAAGTAAAAGTAATAACTAGTACAGGGTATTTGGGTTGGACAGCATGGATGAAGCCATTGAGATGCACTCTGGACAGGCTGTTGTGGTCACATCTGTGTTTTAAACTCCAGGTTACACATACGATGCTTCTAAATGGAGAATATTTTATTTCCCACTTGCCTGAGTTAATTTAATACTTGAGTGAACAATAAAAGAGTTTGCTATTCTTTCCACTCTGCTATTCCTCTCTCCCTTTTCTTTTTCTTTCATTCTACTTTTTTTTTTTTAGATATCAATAGAAGCAAATGTCAGTTCATAAGTAACTCCCTTACTCACTGAGCAGATGCTGCTTGAGCACCAGGCTTTGTGGTGTGGTTGGAGAGGTGGTGCACAATTTAGCTGGTTCTTTCTCCAGATGGCAAACAGATTGTGAAAATGAGAGAGACATGTCCTACAGCTGAAGATGAACTCAGGTGAGTTTTGCAAAGGGCTGCCTAGGCTGGGACTAGCATCCATATCTAAGGTCCTGGAAGAAGTGATCCCAGGTAAATACGTATGTGAAATGAAATAGACTAAAATGAACTCAGTCTTGGAACAATGCCTGCAATTCTGGTTAAATCCTTTCTTTTATTATAAAATTTCAGTTTAAGAGTAGGGTATTAAACATACATAAGGAAGACTTTGGGTGGCCATGTCTCACATGGCCCCAGCACCCAGAGGTGGCGCTGTTCTTCCTTCCAGATGAGGCTAGATCTGTCTGTGGGAAACACTTTAGCTGTCTTCGTTTTACTTGTTATCTTGGTGATCCAGCTGGCACCTTTGTAAGGCAGCAAATTTATCGCTGGAATATTGTTTATCATCATATGTGGTGTTTCTTTTTACATATGACAATTCCACTTTTCTCATTTCTTGTATCAATTTGTGGTTTGCTACAAAGCAAGTAAGTTTCTATTTTTTTTCAAGCAAACTCATAAAGGTTAATTTCAATGAGGCAACGCACTTATGAAGCTACTACTGGATCTAACGGGCTACTGTCATAAAACGTAAACAAAGTGCAAAAATGCATTTTAAAGAACATTTAGCTTCACTGATCTAGAAGCAAACTTGGCATGAGAAGATTGCACTGACAGCATTAGAACTGCCACTGTATTAAAACTGACATCAGTACTCCTTTAAAACAGAAATGTAACTATACACACTCTTGGGTTTGGGGGCTTTAAACTCCAGTGAGTTTAAAACCCCATTGAGTCTTCCAAAAATTATTAGCAAGAGGATGAAATAAAAAATATAATTATATCTAAATCTTTATTTGTATTAAATAATGGCATTCAAAAGTGTGCCGTTCAAAATCATTCTAATGAATCATACCTGAACATAAAAGATATATTTTGAATGGCCAATTCTCAATTACACTGGGCAGATACAACATACCTGTCCAATTTAGGGTCTAAAATATGAAAAACAGCTCCCTGATTGGATGCAGCATACATGCTGGGGGTAAATTAGAAAATTATAGGGGCATTTGTTCAACTAGTGTAAATAGGAGTTAATCCACTGAGTATTTTAACATTTCCCTTCACCTGTCAGGAACTTTGGAGAAGAGCAAAGCTGGGCTCTGTAGCTCTTTTCTGCCACATTTGTAGAGACTGCATCCAACGAAACATCCTCACTGAAATGCCCAGGCGATATTTTCCATGGTTTGTACTTACGTAGAACTCCTTCCTAGAGCTGGAAGTAGTGAAAAAAACACCTTCTTCCACTTAGCAAGTGCCCACCAAGGCTTTGTGACAGAAACCTGCTCATTACCAATTTAGCTTCTGATCTTATTTTAGACCACAGCCTTAAACACTTCAGAGATGATGGGCCTAACTGACCTAGTGATAACTTCTTGTGCCCTAGTAGAGCTGTGAGAGAGGAAATACTGAAAACAGGTTCCCCTGGATAAAACTGCAATGGGGAAGCAGATGAAAGAAAGTTGCAAAGCACATTTATTTCTCACCAAGTACAAAGGTACATGAAGGCTCTGGTTTTTTCACACTGCAGTGTTAGGATTTTCTATTTTAAAACTGCTTCTTGCAAGAAAGTTGAGGTTGGCAAAGAGATGAGTTTTTGATTTTCTATAAGGTGCTCAGAGATTTGTCATGGCTTTCTGTTGCTGCACACTGATACATACAGATCCTGGCTTGGCATCACAATGGCAGGCAGACCTAAAAGGAAACAAGGTCTGGAAGATGTAAGGTATGACTGCAGTGGCTCAGTGTCTTACTAGGTAACAAACAATAGGACACAGCAAGTCAGAAAGTCCTCTTCACTCCCGTATTCCTGTGGGATCTGGAAACTCCTTGGAATCTCTTTGTGATTTCATTTTCCTGTTTGGATCACGTTGCTCAGCAAAATATGATTTCTTTCTCTAAGGTGAATTTGCTTCCTCAGCTTTTTAAAAAATTTTTATTTTTTTAACCAAAACCAACAAAATCAACCAAAAACCTCAACAGTGGCAGCCAACCCAGAAAAGAGGAGTTCATTCCTTCTCCAGCAGGAAACAGAGCAAAACCGAAAGGGCTTAGCCTCACAAAGCCAATGCAAAGGCAATCACAAGAAGGTTTTAATCCCAAACCACATTAAGCAACAGAATGCCCACTGAAATACACTTTAGGATCAGCCCCTGCACAGGCTGGGAGCACATTTCAGCACCGAGCCAAATGTTTCACACTGCGCAGCATTAGGTCATCTTACTTGGACAAATGGCAGCTCACTTCTCTTTACCTATATGTACCATAAAGCTTTAACAGGAGAGTGGCTCATGTTTTGTGTGATGATGCTGAAACCTATTAAACAGCAGTGTTGTGAAGGGAGTTGCACTGCAGCGGTGGAAGAGATTTCCTTAGACTCAGAGGCAAGCAGCAAAACATCTGGGACCCTTCAAGATGAAGGATGCTGCCATAGTCATGCCAAGAGCTAGAGTCCTGACCAGGCTGGAAGAGTGTAAAGGGTTGGAGGAGACAGAGAAGTGTTCTAGCGAAAGTCCTAGCCTCTCTGAACTTGCTGCAATGTTCCCTCTACCTTCAGCCTGGTGAGGTGCATTTGAGAGGAAGCCAGTCCCTAGGTTCCCCTGTAAGCACAGGGTTACCTACCTGCAGTCTACTGCCACTGATCAAAGCAAAGGACACAGTAACACATTTAGAAAACAAAATCTACTGTGTTCTTTAGCATTGCTGATTTGCATTTTTCTACATTTTGAAAAAAGAAAAAACCAACAAAACAAACAAACAAACAAAAAACCCAAAAGCTTCTCTTTTCTACTTGATGGGTCACCTTCCATCTCAGAAATGTGGATTCATGCTTCCATGCAGCATTTTCCAGGTTAGAACAACCGATTTTGTTCAGGCCTTTCTGCAAGAGGATCTGTCCATGAAAAAGCCCAGCAAACCCAAAGAGCAAACAATGACTCTCTGCAGCATCCCTCACAATCTGTGAAAATCGGGGCACATATTCCTGACGAAGGCCAAGATTAGCTCTCAGTCTGGCAGTGCCATAACATGACAACACTATTGAACGGTGCATGTGTGACTTGGTCACACCTGACACCCACCACTGCCAGGTTGTGGGTGCTGGCACAGCCCCCTGACCCACTGATGCGCACACTGTTCTTGAGCGCATACCTATGGGCTCCTCAACCTCTCTGGAGGGGGGGGTTTAATTAAATCTAACATAAGCTGATTCAAAGAGTGTGGAATCAATAAATGCTTTAGCAACCAACAGAAAGCAGCCATGCAATGTTCTACATGACCAGCCCTCATGATGGAAGTTACCAGAACCAGAAGTGTTGGAAGAGTTTGTGCTGTGTTCATCCGTGCCGGACCGAGCAGCCTGAGCTCCATGTGCAGCAACACCATCTCCAGCGAATCACAAGCTAAAAGCTCCATTAACTCACAGGAGGCAAAATAGCTGGTTGCTTAACAGCAATGGGTTAGGAGGAGCGAAAAAGCATGTTTACAAATGTGAAATGTTTATTGTTCTCTGGTGTTTTCTCCTAAAGCTGGCATATTGACAAGATCCACTTGTCAATGGGAATGAAGGGTGATAAAGAATACCTCTGTCTACACCCAGAAGCAGGCTGAAGCCAGAGCTGCATGATATACAAGCAGTGCAGAGCGAAGAAATAACAAGAAAGAGGCAGGTGACAAAAAATTAAATAGCAACTGTTCTGCCTCTGTATCTGAACAGCAGAAATTGGTCTTCAGAGTCCCATAAACTGATGCTCCACAATGTAGATTATAGCTGAACTCAAATTAGTCATAAGGACCTGGCACAAAAATGCCAGGCCCTACCCGTCCATGGCAGGTAAGAAAGGTGCCATTCAAACTCTCTCTTAAGGCTGGCATAGATTTACTCTGGAGAAAATCATCTTTCAACAGCAAATCCTTTGCTACATCATGCAGAGCTCAGCAGTACAGGAAGATAGATTAGAGAACTAAAGCAAGGGGTCCTCTGCTCTCTTCCTGAAAAAAGAGAAGATACTTGCCACGTGCAAGTGAACCTGAGCAACACTGAAGTAACGGGCAAGAAGCTTGTAGGGAACAGCGAATATTTGAGATGATGCATCCTGAGAGCTCAGGCATAGATATCTTCATCACTGTCAGAGTTGGACACGTTGAGCTCCTCCCTTAAAAGGCGGCGCTTGCTGACCACAGAAAACAGCTCCTGCTTTCCAGAGGCTCCAGTGAGCTACCCAGTTCACAGCACACGCCTGCAAACGGTAGACTGGATCTCACGACTTCACAGCCCTGGAGTGGCTTTTGCTGTTTGAGCATGTTGAAGGACAGCAGTGTTACAGGGTTGGAAATCTGATTTCATCCAGCATTAGAATGAACATTAGAATTTCTGGAGATTTTTCCAAGAATGGAGTTATGTTAAAAAGTACAGATTTTCAAGTCAGAAGTTCTACTTTATAGCTTGAAATATAGTCCAATATGCTCTAGTGATTATTATGTTACCGGATAAACTTTTAATTTTTGCTCAACAGATCATCACGAAGCTGGCGGAGTAGGGACTTGGACTCCCACATGCTGCAAAAACACTTTACCAGCAATGAGAATAATCCCATTCCTCTTCCACCTTTCCAGAAGAAGCGCTATAGACATGGGTACACTTCCACAGAGGTTTTGGTTTTGGCAATGCACCTTATGTTAATCAAAAATGTAAGTAGACAAAGCACTCTGAGCTGTTTTATTTGCCATGACATGCTTGCTCAGGATGCTACATGTCTCCACAGCAGTGGCCAGAGAGAGGCCCTTGCTGCCCACTCTTCTGTGACACGAGGCATCAGGTGATACATAGCACAACAGAGTCCAGGCTTCCACAAGCTACAGCAGAGCAGCCACAGAAGAGGGGTAGCTTCTCTTAGTAAAGCATTCCCTTCCAGAGCACATAACGAAGAAAAAGAGCATTCGTTTTCAGATGGAAAGTGCAGAGCAGTACACCTTGTGGAACGAGACCTTCATGTCCGTAACTGAAGTTAATGAAGCCTTGCTGAGAGCCCAGGAGGGACAACTGTTCATTCGTTATAGCCCGTTATTAACACCCAGTTCACTTGTCCTACTGCGGGTAACAGATGGCAGCGCAGATCAGATGGATATCAAAATATCATGGAGGCCAGGTGATAGTTATGGTTGGTTGCACCTGTACACCACTGCCCCACAATACTTGCTCTGACTGTGGCCTCGACACATTTCGTACAGCAAAGAGCATGGGCTAGGCTGGGGTTTGGTGTGGCTGCGCGCTCTCTCACGCATTGGAGGAACGACTCAGATCACCCTGCCAGACAAAGGTAAGGGGAATCACTGACATGAGGAGCAGCCTGCAATCCTTTCTTGAGGGGCGCAGGATCTCCAAGGATGCCATTCAGGCACTATTTGGGGTGCACTACCAACAAGCCCTGCCTGCTTCCTCTCCATCCCAATATTCTGAAATATATTTCCAGTTGTCATATCCTGCTTGCCACAATAATGCCGCAAATTTACCAGCTGCTGTTGCCACAGAGGCCTGCTAAGTAAGAGACAATATAAAAAAATAAAAACAAGTTTAAGCACTGTGTATCTCTGTTTGGGTTAACTGTGCCCACAGAAACACCATTTGTCACTAAACTGTATCTATGGTTTGACATAATTTGTGCTCCTTGTTCATTCCTAGTCCACCTAATGTTCTTCAATCTCTTTGGGTTGTTGCATGACCTCTTGGAGAATAAGAGAACAAAAAAAAAAAATCAAATAATTTCAACTCACCTTCACCAAGGGCTAAGCCTTTCTCTTTTTTTTAACCAATTTTTTATTTTGCATAGCTACTGCAAGACTGCAACATGCCTTCCAGAAGAGTGTTCAACAGTTTTTTCTATGATGTTGTAGTCGGTTAAGATGGTGCTGGCGGGGCTAAGCCCTTCCCTGCTGCCTCTTCTCCCTCTTCCCTAAGCCCACAAAAACTTTCTTGCGATTACTGTGGGGGAATTGATGCCACAATCCTCTCAGCTTGCTATTGGAGACGAGGCATTTCAATTAAGCACCTCTGTGACCAAGCGTATAAAAAGCTGGAATCTGCGACACTTTCTCAGGGCGCACATATTTGATTTCTGTTCAGGACTGAGAGGGAGAAGAAAAACATCTGACTGGAGAGAGATGCCTCCATTTTCCGAGCAGTTAAAGATCTCTTCCCCAACGTAAATAGACCTCCGCGCTTTGCCCATTATTGATGGGGGTGGTTTTCTGACTGAGTTTTAACCAGAACGAAGGGGCAACTTGGCTGTAAGCCCCCAACATCCTGTGCTAAGGGAACAGCCGCTGGCAAGAGTAAAGAAGACCTATGGTGTTCCCCGGAGATCCGGTTTTTGTCTCGCTTCACAGATAGGGAGAGCTAGAAGCCGGAATGCAGCCCTGGCAGACTGGTAAACTCAAGTCTCTTTCAGCCACCCCGAAGGAAGAAGGACTAAGTTACCGAGGAATTCTGCTCCAAAGGAGTTTCTTGAACTGAAACTTCTGAGGGTAATAATCTGCGACTCTTCTTTGCCTTCCCCCCTGCCCCTCAGGTGGTGGTCGCATGGTGGGGGGCTTTATTTGTCAGCTGGGGATGTGGGACAAATGGGAGAGAATGTATATTTACTTGTATATACTTCTTTATGTACTTATGTACTTATCTCTCTCTCATCTCTCTCTCCTTTACCATCTGTCCTCTTTAGAGTTAAGTGATTGATTTATGGTTTTAATTGCTTTGTCCATTAAATTGCTTTTGTTCCTCTCCTGTAATTTAAAACTTGTTTTCACTTGGTTTCTGTTCTTAAAAATCCCACACAAATTTAAACAAGCTCAAATGAATCACTTTAAAACTCTTTTGTATAGCTTTCGGGTGAGTTTATATTCTCCCTGAAGCTACAGAAAGTCGCAGACCTTTAGGAATTTCAGCCTTTCTAATTTCAAACTGTGACAGATGTTAATTGAGAAAAAGAAATACACAGAAAGAAAGATAAGGCTAATTTAATATAAAGTATTTATCTCAATGAAGAATATTGTTCTAGAGTCATACACAACCTGTCTGTTGAGAAAGTCCTGGGGATGGGGCTAATCCTTGGATGAACAAGTGGAATTTCATCAATCAGACAAAAAAAAAAAAAAAAAAAGTCCAAATGAATGTATCCAGTTCATATTGGTGCCATTCTGCAAATATCAAATTTGATTTCTCATCTCTCATAATAAAAGAATACAAAAAACTTGAGATTTTCAGACAAGACATCAGTAAAAAGCATGAAAATAATGAGAAAGAATAACAAAAGGCTAGAAAAAGTTAAATTCCCGTGACAATTTTTAAAGAAAGTGGATGTAGCATCACTCCCTCACCTTGCCAGGTTATCATCACCCTCTCCAGTCTTGAGCTGCTGTGCTGATTTCAGCTCTTCAGCCTTTGACGCTCGCTTGACCAGAAGCCATCAGTTTTCCACCAATGCAAGCTAAAGCTACGTAGGATCCTAGCACAATTTCCAAACATTATCAAACAGAATGTCATCGCTGGGTGCAATATTTTCAGGGGCTATGGAAAACCATGCAAGTTAACATTTAGCTGCCTCAAAATATTTTACAGCCAGGGTTCCATTTCAACAGTATATGGAGAGTATCCAAGAGGCTGTCGCAGGAGAAAATATCAACACGGTTGTGATTAGGCAGCAATCTAAGATTTATTAATAATAAGGGGTAGATCAAAGGGTAGATTTTGTAGTGGTGTTTAATCACTAACCAATTTAAAATTAACAAGGTGACTCAGTCAAATATGTTATAACCAAACAGTGACTCAGTTACAGATTTGATGATGACAAGATTCACACTAAGTGCAGGATATCCTTTAGATACATATATATGTGTGTGTACATATATACGTACATATGCACAGATACAATCACAAAACACACACAGAGACGCAGACAAACATGTACCCATCCACACTCGAGTTAGCCAGGTGGACGAAAGAGAGGCCAGCCTACGGTTAAAATTTCCTTCCTGAGGTCAGAGCAAACACTCACAATGCTCAGGCCATCTCAACGGACAGTTATTGCGTCTCGAGAAGTCTGACTTCATCCTGGCCTTTTTGCACAGCTTGTACCCAAGAGGCGTCCTGACTCAGGGGATATGCTGGACGCATCCCACTGTGATCCAGGAGAGCTCAAAGGGTCTCACTTTAGGATCGCTATTTATAGGGTCCGAGATGATTGACTTTCGTCAGATGTTTTCCCACTCCAGCTCGCCTCAGATGTCGTAATATTCTGGTATTTTCTGCCAGTTGCGCAGGCCCAGAAACCGTTGATTTCCGATGTTTGGCGTCGCGCCCTGTTGGCCTCGACTCAAGTACAGATGTACCAGGTTATCATGACCCAAGTAGGCATGTACTGGGCTATCTGGTGGGGACTATCTCCCAAGGATGGGAGAGCAGTACGAGGCTGGGAAAGCAGGCCCAGCACACCAAGGAGGCGCCTTAGTGCTCTGTTTTGCCGTCCTTCGCAATCCACACCTGACTCGCCCCGGGCTGGTTTGTGGCCCAGGGAGCAGAAGGGTGGGGAGAGAGAAATTGCTTCAGGTCTTGAGTAGGCTTCAAGTGACAGGGGGAATGTACCACCACAGAGGCTATTTAGTATTTTCCCCTCTCCCCTCACTCCAAGCACAATTTAAACCTTGGGTAGCAGAAGAGAAGTTTTCCCATGGATTCAAGGCACACCACACGGAGCTTTCTTTCCCAACAGCAACACAGACATGCCACAACTTAATCCCAATGGTCACATTAGCTGAACAGGCAGTTGTTCACGTGGAGAAAATTCAGTAGCAGGATACTCAATAGCTGAATTAAAGTTTTCTATATATCTAATAATCTAGAAAGAGCGTAAACAATCCTGTAGTGTGTTTTTAGATTTCACAGAATTATTTAGGTTAGCTGATGTTACAAGAAAGCTGTGGGGACTTCAAAAGAGAATAAATGTTGCTGGAGAGCATATAGCATAGCAGCCAATGGATTTTACTGACCACGAAAGATAACAAATGCTGTTGAATGTAAGTTTCATTGCACACATCCCAAGTACAAGGTGCAATTAGAGAGAAAAAAGATCCCCTCTCTGACATAGTAGACAGTGCAAGCAGCCTAGGTGTTTCCATTCACTCACACTCTAGCAGAAGAAAAAATTGTAGTGGTTACTCAGTACAAACAAAAGTCATTTTAGATTAACATGCATGAAAAACTGTTTTGGAAAATAATGAAAATGCCATCTGGAACTTGGCGTAGTCAAGACGAACCTAAGGCCATGACTTACGGATTTTTAAAATGGATTTTAAAATGGCTGACCATGTCTAAATACCTGAATATCATATCACAAAATGCTAACCAAAGCCTTGAGACAGACAGAAAACAGGGTGGGGGTGTGGGAGGGGTGGGTAATGATTTTACTCTAAAAGAGGGTAGATTTAGACTATATATAAGAAAGACATTTTTTTACAATGAGGGTGGTGAAACAGGTTGACCAGAGAGGTGATAGATGCCCCATCCCTGAAAACATTGAAGATCAGGTTGAATGAGGCTCTGAACAACCTGATCTAGTTGAAGATGTTCCTGTTTACTGCAGGGGGTTGGACTAGATGACCTTTAAAGGTCCCTTCCAACCCAAACCATTCTGTGATCCTATGACATAATTTTCAGAGATTTTAAGTAATTCCCACTCTCCTTACATTGTTGTCTCTTCTGAAGGGAAGAACATCTCACCAACATCTCCTCCCATGCTTGCAGCCATCCCCGTGGTTCCTGGACCATCTTCAGAACATCCTTGTCCACAGCAGAGCAGATCCTGTGCTCTGAGCATCATCTGCACAAGATGCCATTCAGAACAACGTCATTTGCCTCTGGGGGTCAGAGAACTAAGGCCCATCTGCACTCCTGAAAATAATTTCCTGACAAACACACCTGAACTGCTGCTGAAATACCATTTTCTCATGGCAGAGGTGGATGTTTATAAGGCTCTGGGAGGCTCAGCTGGCATTGGTTCACACAGTGGCTGGGCTGACAGCCCACAGCTTTTACCCTCGCCCCCAGGGTTTTGCTGCAGGCATTTGCCTTGTCTTCACTGCTCTCATGCCAGTTTCTGGCTTTTCTTTCTCTTCTCTTTCAGCTGTTCTCCGAGCCATAGAAAACTTGTTTTCCCTCTGCTCCTTTCCACCATTCCAGTTCACTGATCAGAGGCCACTCATACGGGAGCTGGTACTGCTCCATACCAGCTCCTTTTGAGCGACCGTGTTCTACCTCTGGCATAATTTGTAAGGGCATTATTTGAACAAGGTGAGGTTTCACCTTTCTCCTGACAGTAATCATGTTAATACTTACTATCAGTCATATAAATATCTCAGGCCTCACTACAGTATTGAGAGTGGCAATTAGTGTAGCCCTAGGAGAGCCCAAATGCTAAACCTGATAAATATTCATGTTAAAAGAGCTCTTTGAGCTGCCACTGTGCCGGGAGATGCTGCTCGTGCTCTCTGGGGATGAAGCCTTAGTGATACTGTGCTTGTTTTCACTCCTTTTATCAACATGGTGTTTCTGCCCTCCACTGCCACAACGCCAGCCAGGGCTCCAGGCACCACTCTGTCCATCGGCCAGGCTGGAAGGGCTCCAAAATCCCAGAACATCTACAAATTTCAGCTGACCCCATCGCTAGCAGAGCTGAGCATGGAGCAGCAGTTACTACTGGCAGTAACACAGGCAGTTAAACCAGTTGGGAGAGGAAAAAGACCCCTTCAGTCCTCGGCGGCACGTGCAAATGCATATCCAGCAGCCCAGAAATGGTGGGACGGTGCTGTCCCAGCCCAGGAAGGCACCCGGGGTAAGATGGCACAGGGAGGACAACAGCAAAACAGCATAGCGACTCATGGATCACGGACAAAGTGTCTGCTGCCAGTTCATGGATTTCGAGTTTACCATTTTTCCAGATCATTGATGGCTTTTAAGTACAACTTGTTAAAACAATGCAGGGTGATCTCACCAGTTTGCTACATTGATCAAACCAATGACTAGTTTATGTAATAACTAGCTAAAAACTAAGCCAAGAGTTTGTCAGAAGGGGAATACAGTTACTTAATCCAGGTGGACTGACACAGTCACTTACACACATACGCTACTGCAGGCATTTAGCTCACAACCTTGAATATGTTAAAAGAGTTAAGGGAACTCCAGTATAAGAAACATCGCTTCTTATTTCATCTGCTTCTCCTTCGTTTTTGAGAAGGAAGGGCCAAAATAGCTACTCCTTGTATCCTGCCAACACAGCATTTGGGCACAGGTACCTGTAGCTTGTTGGCAGCAGTAAACACTAACCTGTACCTCGAGAGACATCACTGGGAATCCACAGGAAAAAAAATAAAATTAAAAAATTTTAAAAAATAAATACAAATGACAGAGCAGATGGCCCCAGCTGTTGAAGGAGCACATTGCTCCTTGCTGCAGCTTCAGAAAACACCCAGTATCATCAAGGTGTGCAGCACGCCCTGGCACTGCTGAGATCTGCATTACAAACGCCCCAGGCACCCTCTGTCCAGCCTTTCAGGTATCAACTGCGCCCAGGAAATTGTTCAGCAACACCTTGTCCTTGTCTCGCCTCATCAGGTCTCTCTGCAAGATGTTCACTGCTGGTAGCAAGTGCCAGCCTAGAAAGGCAAAGCAGGGTCAGCCAAAATGAGACTGCAGAACAGGCTGTTTGACTGACAGCTCTTTCTGCTCCCCACTTGCCTCTGCAGGGGGAATCAACAGCAAAGCCTGCCGCCAGTGGTCAGCACTTCTCTGCCACTACTTAATCATGATGATAATTACCAATAATAACAATAATCTGGATGTAAAGCTGCTCCAGCAGTTGAGCATAATGAATGCTGCATCTAATCCCAGCCTTTCTGGATGCTGCATTGGGCCGCCAGCATTACAATGTTTTTTGAAACCAAAGAGAAGAGAGAAGCCGGGGCGTCTGGAGTCACAAATGAGTGTGCTGGGCACTTGTTGGCCGCACTCTGGTGACTTGCTAGCAGCTGTGAACCCATTTCATTACAACAAAGAAAGTTTAATACCTTACGTAATTTCCATTCAGGTCAGCTGATGAGATTCTCTTTCATTCCTTCACTAGTCCTAGCAGACAAAGAGCAGCCCTATCTTTCTTGTTCATAAACACTAGGTATGATGCGAACCCACCACTGTTGTCCCTAAAATGCTCCAAGCTGAGGAGACAATGTCCATGTGTTGTCAGAAGCTCCATTACGTACAGAATACCTGATGCCCTATCACACCTGTATTTTTAATTAATCAAAAGTTTCCCCACCAAGATTAAACACAATGTTAATTTCTCATTTACGCTCCCCAATAAGTGCTTATTAATTAGCATACTAATTTGTTTAGTTCTTTAGGAACTCCATGCCTTGGAAAATGTTCTCAGTTCTCAAATGCAACTCATCAATTAGTCCAAGACATTTAAGAAAGACTAATTGATATATATCTCAGAGTGATGATTAATTGGTGAAAAATCCAGCATGATACATCCTGCCATCCCTTCCTTTGTAATAAGACTCTTGAATTAACTGACAACTTGATTTTTCCTTCTTTTAATTAAGAAAAGAAAACCACTGAAAAATCAGAAGTCTTCGTGGAGGGTGTCTATTCAATATTCGGGTTACGCTTGAAGTGAAATCTATTTCATCTACCTCATTAATTGAAAAGTAAGGAAATGAACCTACTCTGCAAACTAGAATTTGTCATTGAGGCTGAGAGAGTTGTTATGGAAACTTAAAAGCAACTTCATCACTGTTCTATTTATTACATGTATTTTTTAAAGTTCCCTTCTGATTACATAAATTAGAATTGACTTCTAAAAACCTGGAGGAGATGTGCTGCATACACTTCTCTGTACAGCATATGGCAGCTCTTGAAACAGCCCGGTGCTGTAATATGTAAACTATATAAAATGCACAGGGTAAAATATACCGAGTGAAAATGATTGCACATTCACAATTACACCGCTGAGCAGTAACGCTCTCCTTGCTCAGTCCATGGCCACGAACCCCAGTTACTCTCAGAGGAGTTCTGCTGATGTGTATTTGCCCCCTTAATCACTGATACTATTTTTTGTGCTACCTTGTCTAACAGAATATAAAAGCTACTAAAGCATTTGTGCATTTGTATATGTTTGGATTTCCTGACCTCTAGCTCTTAGAAAACAAGATATAAGTCCACTGTCTTACTGGCCACTGTGGCATCCAGAGTGCTTGCAGGCTGCTGTGAGAAGAACCATTTTTCCAAAAACTATAGCTCAAAGGAAACTAAGCCAAGAAATCTCATGTTACACAATAGGGCATATTTTGTTCTCAAAACCAGTGCGTGTAGCGGTGTAGAGATGCTACTCACTGGATAAAACAGACTCAGGAATAAGTGATGGATCTCTGGAGGCTCTCATTTATAATAACAGCGTTTGTTAATGTAACGCTGACATGATCTGGCTTTCCAGCTGTTGTCTTATGTTGCCATAAGAACTGGACCTCCAAGCCTAGTCAATTAGACACAGGATACCTGCCTCCCCTCCCTGACAAAGCTAGAAATAGGTGTAGAACTCTGAAAAGCTTGATGACTCCTGCACATGTGAAGCTGAGGAAGACATGGCTGATTTGGTTCAAGCTATATGTACTGATGAGTGACAGGTTTATCCCGCTTTTCGTCCGTGTTATTGCATTCACATTTAATTTACATGAACCATCGAATGCTGAGGTTATTGATGTGTCCTGTTACTCTTATACCCTAAATGATTTTTCTAGATGCCCAGAAAAGGGCATCTGCATGTTATGGTGGATTTAAAGAGGAGCAATACCCTTGACACAACCTCAGACTTTTTGCTTTGGTCCTCTTAGACATACCCAGGCAATCCATGCCCTTGAGCTTCTGAGTATCAAACCAAGTGTTTATTTGCAGGATGAATTAGCACATAATCACTTGGGAGAGAGGACAGACTTCCTCTATTACCTCTGGGAGCCTTCTCCCCTTCCTGCTGGAATGACACAGCCCTGGGTGCCTACTTTCATAACTAGTAGCTTAAATAATATAGAAAAGTGATTTCACAGGGGTCCTATTCAAATCAGTCCAGTAGTTCCTCTGATGCTCTGTTTTCCCCAAATGGAGCTTTTCCTCCTGCCTTCACAAAGCCTGAAGGTATCAGGACTGTTTTGGTCCAGCCCAAGGAAGCAGTGTCAGCACCCAGCACAGCTCTGGCAGCCTCCTGGCTCCCATCAGATAACAGCAATACTCATTTCTCACAGTATTTCAACAAATTTTCCATGTCTGTTCTAAAATTATAGCTTTAGCCAAAAAATCTATTTAGTGTCATTTGCCTGCGGAGAAGTGTTTGGGCCATCAACAGCTAATACTGTGCTCTGGTAGAAAAGAGGAATAATTACAATTCCTCTTCAGATCAATGATATTTACTTGTCTCTAAATATGCAGCATGCTTTACACCTTTAAAGGACCCTAAGTAATCATTTTCTAGACAGAACATAAAATCCATTTCCATTAGTTTCCAAAAGCTCAGAAAGTATGTGTGTAGGATGATCACTTCCATAAATTCACCTTTTCAGAGTCACTGGGTAGCCCAGAATTCATGTAAGCGCAGGTCAACCAAATCATTCAGTATTTATATGCCCCTTTTCAAGCTCCAGGGAACTGGAGTAAAATGCTAAAAATAAAGTGCACATGTTGTAATACACAGAAGATTTAGAGATGGAACTATTCTGACAGCCCAAAATAAAATGCTTTATGCATAAGATCTCAATGGCTAGGTCTGTACCTAAATCACATATTGATTTAACTCACTGTATACAAGTTATATAAGCTTTGGAATGATGTATGCTTGATCAACGTGTTTTAGAAATGAATCTCTGTCTGACTTAATCATTTAGGCAAGTGAAAAAGTCACATAAATATCCCTACATTTTACTTTATAGGACAGTAAACCGATTTCTAATCAAATTTGTAAGTAAACAGCATTATTTGTTTCCAAGAAATACCAATATTAATATATTTTTCAAAGAAAATTTGAAAACAGACTTCAAAAATGATTAACTGTTATCTATTAAACAACACACATTACATTGATATATGAGTATAGAAACAAGATGATCAGAGACCCAGAGGGGAACGCAACACTCCTTCCTAATGTCTAGGGATGTAGAGTCCTAGCACCATACCGAAAAAAATCGGGTTCGGCATCTCAAACAGACGAGAAAGTTGGATGTTTGATACTTTACTCCTTTGAAGTGCTAACAGTGATTGTACGCTTGAGTGCAGGAGGAATGCCCCATTTCAGCACAAACACACTGACCCTAAAACGGTGGGGGAGAAATTAATACTTCCACCTATACACACAGATCTCTAAGTGTTTTAAAACCGGGGACTTTTCTCAGGCTGGAGATAGGGAAACTGAGACACAGAAAGGAAAAATGACCCTGAGAGGCACAAGGCAAGCGCAGGTACAAATGCTGGAAGTGAAGTCTTTTATTTGAATGCCAAATCTACTAGTGGAAACTTCCTTTCTTAAGATCCTTCTTCACATTATTGCTCAAATCCAACTGATATCAGTGGGAGCTCAAGGACTGATTCTGACCTGGCTTAGAGTTGGGTCAGTCACAAACGCACTCCCTAGCTTTTTCATAAGGTCCTAATTTTGGGACAGTTCAACCAAAAGGTAAAGGTTTGACTCACTGTTGCAGTTTCTCTGGGTGGCCTCAGCAATAAAAAAAAATGTTGCCAACACCATTCATGGGCCATTTCCAGCAGCATGGAAACAAGCTCTGCTCCCAGAAGAGCATCACCCTCACCCAGCAAAACACGAACCTCAGCACAGACCCATGGCCAAGTCCACAATGATATTCTCCAAACAAAAATTGGGCAAAGCAGATTGCTACAGCCTCAGAGGATTCCCTGCGAAAGCGTATAGTAACAAGAAGGGAAGTCACTTACCATACAGGACTGTAATGAGTGACACGGGCATGACCAGGATACCCACCAGCATGTCTGCCACCGCCAAGGACATCAGGAAGAAGTTTGTAGCATTCTGCAACTTCTTCTCCAAGGACACAGCCATAATTACCAATATGTTTCCCCCAATGGTCAGCAGGATGACAACCAAGATCAGGAGGGCTGGCCAGTTCTTCTCCCTCATGGACATTCGAGAGACTTCACCCTTCTCAGAGGCATTAAGAGGATCAGACATTGGAAAACTCTGATTCAGAGTCAAATTGCTGCTTAAGGACCAAGCCATCAGACCACCATGCAAACTAAAATCCAGTGAAACAGACACTGTTGTTAAGCTGAGTAATATTCCAGTGCCACTTAAAGTGCTCATCATCTGGGACTGTGTTTTCTGTCTCTTAACTGTTCCTCAGAGATGATCCCTCTTCCAAACTGCGGGTCCAAGGCAGATGCCGAACTTCACAAAACCTGAGCCACAAAATCTTTTGATCTTCCATAGTGAAACAAACCTTACAGAAGTTAGTGTGGAGCTCTTCTAGTTTCCTTGGGTGTGGTGGAAGATGACCGCTGACCAGCCACCTTGAGGGAAAGGAGACTTTGCAATCTCCAGCTGGTTTCCAGGTCCACCATTCTGAAAAGGAAAGGAAAAGCATATTCTTCACTGAAATCACGGTATACACAACACCTTCTTTACCCCCAGGCAAATGACATTCTTATTATCTTCCTTCCTGCTGGCTAGGATGTTCTCCAGACTGCAAATAATTTATCTTACGGGTACAGACTATGCCTACAGTTATGGGGGAGAGAATCGCATCAGTGTGCTCTGGCTGGTTAAAAGCTGATTATCCCTAATTAAATGTTTTGTGAAATCTGCAAAAGCAAGTCTGAAAAGCAAAATATGTTTCAATTGATAGCCACTTCACAGATACTCTGCTGCTGTGTAAAATAGTAATTGCACGAAATTCCAACCAATCCAGATAGCGCAGCCAAAGCACCGTGTAAACCACCACCTTAATTGGAAATGTTTGGATATATTTTGCATATTCTGAGACAAAAGACAGGTGATGTAAAAAACCCTCAGTTGTTAATGACTAATTAACTCCCCTAAAATAATGAAGACTATAGTTTGGTTTTTTATTAGGAAATTATTGATGGATAAGGTGCAATATATATTGGGTAACATTATATGATGCTATGCTATAAACGTCTCCAAAGAAACAGATAACAGAGTAAAGAGAAGAGAAAGGACAAACTTTTATAAAAGTTGAGCAGTTATTTTTGCTCCTCTTCATCTGTTTTTGTGCTTCTGTGCTTCAGTGTTGGCCAGTAAGCCCAGTGTCACCAGTCTGCTGCCCGGGACTACCGCCCAGGATGTGCAAGTATCAGCACCCTCATCATACACAAAGTTGGTGGAATAGATTTCCTCAGAGTATCTCATGTGATTTATGCTTTTCCACAAATTAGTTGACAGTGAAAGCAAGTCAGATTACATCTCCTGACAGTCCATGTAATACAGGCCAGAAAACATTGCTGTCTCTAAGGATTCCATTAGCCTCACTCATTGAGCTAATTCAGCAAATTAAATGTTCTCTTAACTTCAGGCACATGGCTACACCTCCTGAGGCTAAGGGCATGTGTTCCCAATCCTGGCTAAACCACATCATCAGGAACTTTGCTTTCCATTGCATCAGAGTCAGGATGCTAACAACCATATACAGCATATGACTAAAAGCACAGAAGGAAAGCAGTTAGTCAAACAAGAAAAAAAAAAAAGCAAACAACAAACCACAGTGTACAGAAGCCAACCAGTAAGTAGAATAAAATCAATACATGCAACTTATTTTGAGCATATCCTCAATTTTATGTGTAGTCCACAGGAAGAGAGAGTTTTCTATCACTGTTAAATAACTAAACAAAACCCAGATTTTAGCCCTTGAATACACTGTGGCACCCATGACACAAGAATTTGCTACAAAAGGATGAAAAGGTAAATGTAATTCATGGGATTACATTAGATTTTGTGTAAAATAAGAAGCGCTCAGAGTCCTATAATAGAATGTTTAACATTCATGGAGGTTTTGGAAACTTACTAATGGGCTTTGCACACAAAAGCATTTCTTAAATGAGCAGTGCACACAATGAACCCAGATTTGCTTCTGCATTCTAGTTAATTACTCCCAAAGGGTCTCTAAACCTCCTATTTAGGAAGAAGTTTCACACTATGTGCACAGAAAATAATTTTGCAGCTGCACATGCAGATGAATTGACAAGTAGTCACTGGACCATTTATTTTTCCAACTTCGCTTGTCTAAAAAAAGTTCCTAGAAAGTTTCAAAATATTTCAGAGTATTTTTTTCAAAACACAGCTTTTACTTTAAAGTGGTGAACAAAATTAACCATTTTTCCAAATCACCGTTCCACAGTGAAGGAGCTGCCAGGCACCTTTGTGGCACTTGAGCTTTGCCATGCCCATTAAATTCAGTGGGAATTATGGGGTCCCAAGAAACTCTCTCTCTCTGGCTCGATGACTCTTGAGAACTCCTGATCATGCCACAGTAATACTTTGGCATGAGCAGAAAGTTCATGCCCAAACATAAAGTCATAGTCAGACAGCAGAGCATCCAGCCTTGGTCTTATTTCTTCTCAGGTCTGAGGTCTTGGAGGTTTTGACGAAGGTGACACTTCCACCACTCTCGCCATAGATATGAATGAACTTGTTCTTGGCATGTTCTAGTTGGGGTTGCTGAAGGAACTTGTGCAGGGAGATGCCTCAAAACTAAGATTTCTTAATTGAGAATGTCTAATTTAGTAACTGCTCAGGACTCAATTCAGTAGGATCATTCTCTCTTGCATTTCACAAATGCACTCGCAATATCATTTTCTTTCATGAACATAGAATTAAAAAAATCAGTAGGCAGAATTATCACTTGCTTATTCATCAGTTTTATTATGAAAATGTATGTTATTTGGCTACTAATGTACTGCAAAGCATGGGGTTCCAAAATTATACTACTAACCAAATACAATTTGTTTTGAATTAAATTATCCTCAGAAGATAAATCAATTTTGTCAGGATGGTCTAAGAAAGGGAGACTTCAAAATTCATTTGCTTGCTCTAAACAAGCAGTTTTTCATACAGACACAGAGACAGGCTTTGAGCAAAATGCTTTCTACACAAAGTAGATTCTGCAAATCTGGTACACACTAAGTTCTCAGCAAGAAAATTAGATTTTTCTGAAGTCTAACATTTCTCAATAATCCTCCCCCCACACTCCTGACAGTAGTTAAAAATGTACATGTTCTACATGCAAGAGTAAAATTATGCTATGGTATTGAGAAACTAATTTTTTTTAATTAGAACTGTAAAGGTAAAAATCAGTGTCTCCACATGAGACTCCAAATTCCATCTTTGCTACTAAAAGAAATTATGGTTTCTTTTAAACCCTGGCCCATTTACCTGTCTATTACTTGGAGTGACTCATGAAGAGATCCGTTACTATTTTCATGCCAATACAGAACTAGGAAAAGAAAAGGAAATCACAAAGACACCTAAAAAAGCATTTTCTAGGTACACTTATGGAAATGTAATATCTGAAATAACTGGGTATGTAGGGTTGTGTAGAAAAATAGTGATGACACTATCAGGAGCTCTGCCTTATCCTATATCCTTCAAATTCCTGGTTTAGATGATCAAAGCTGTTGGCACTGCTCTGTATGTCACCTTGTCCTTGACGGTGGCCAGAAAGAAGCTGGAAGTCCTCATTCTCGCTGCCATCAACAGCCACCCCTGGGTGCTACCAGGTACTGGCACCCGGGAAATGGAGGAAGAAGAGCCACACTCTCAGACCAGAATAACATCACTGCTCATTTTGACGTTCCCTGAATTCAGCCATCAGCAGGTCTGGCATAAACAGTAATGGACCTTCACCTCTTACCTTGGCATAAACAGAAAGAGAAACATTACATGGTAGAGAAGTGACTCTGAGGTCTGAAACAATGCTTCTGCTTCTCTTTCACCACATTTCTGTGAAAAACCCCGTGCCAGAGTCCTTATCAAGTCTCATTGCCTCCCTTTTTTCTACAATGACTTTACTGTTTTATTTTCAGCTTTCACTGCCTGGAGAATCATTGTTTTTCATCCCAGAATAGCATCAGTGGCAGGAACACCTTGGAGAGGACATCACAATAATGAGGATTTTCAGGAGTGGTATAGATATTATACAAGATTATAATGGTTAAAAAATATATATATATCTCTGAACTGCCTTAAAATCAATAGATAAAGCATTTGGATACTCATTTTGAAAAACGATACATGGGAATTTGACTACAGCAATGCTCAGGATTGGGCTCCACCTTCAGAATTAACTATCCTATTGCTTCATTAATACTTTCATTATTATTTTACATGGATTCTGTCTTGAAGTCATCAGCTTTCTTTTTCACTGCATCCCTCAGTCTCCACAAGGTAAAACTTTATGACTAATTCCTTCAGCTACAGTATTCTAAGCACATCACTGTACCAGAAAAATAATTCATATTTTATTCATGATTTCTGCATATATTTAAGAAATATCTCCATAATTTTAAATTAAAACCTGTGCCTACCACAGATTTTTTCCAATAGGTAACTTCAAAGCACACGTACTGAATTTTGTGGTCAATCATCAATTCCAGTTCAATCTACTACTGACAGTTGTTAAAATTATAATTTACACATTCACTGAAGCCAAGTTCTTGCCCATGCCACTCTTGCTTTTTGATAGAGGTAAGTAATGAGTTCTTCTGGCACCTTTTTTCCCTTTGGTCTTTAAGCCCAGTTTAGAATAACCTGAAGCTAGAAAAACATTTTTGTTTCTCTTCTATCAAGAACACATGAATTATTTAAAGCAAGACTTTGGTATGTTGAAATTTTCAAATATTCCAGAAGGTTAAGTCGAAGGGAAACAAAAGCTACAGTGGTTTGCAAGTCTGTACTGGTCAGGCACTGGGGCATTCACATGCCTTTGGGAATGTTTACTACCATTAGTCTTGTTAAATTTAAAAACAAACAAACAAACCTTTCTTAAATAAACACAGTTATTTTTTCCTTTGAATTAAATGCATTCGTCTTTAGTTGTTTTACCCTTCAAAGCTCAGAACACTTTTTCCTGGAGAAAATCAGCCACTTGCTGAGAACTCAAGATGTTCCCCAGCTAGAATTCCGCCTCTCCTGGACAGACTGCAGAGCTCCTGCACTCTCGTAAATAATTTAATAACTCTCTGGGTCTCATCGCCTGAATGGTAACAATATGCATTTGAAATTGGGTAAGAGATCAAGGATTTTCAGTTCAGTCCCAAAAAAGAATCTGAGTCTCAGGCAGACTCAGAGAAGGGAGTAACGCACTAATTCATGGTAAGTCTTGCTGTAAAAAAACAGAAGTACTTCATGATCAGAAGTGATGACTTTCATCAATTCCATCCCCACAAGAAAAACAAGCAATATCCAATAGCTTGTCAAAGGCACAAAGGCCATATGCGAGCATAAGAGATTGTTTTTCTCTTAAACTATCAGCTTAATTCAAGGCTATGAGTTGCATTCACTTTTCATTCATAAACCGATGAAAGCCAACAAGTCGTTAAAGATCAATCAAAACCAAAAGCTTTTACTTCAGCCTTGGCTTTGGTGGTGAACCTCCATAAGGGTAAAAATAAATCTGAAGTTGAAGTGCAATGACTGCAATTTTTGACAGAATACAGTGGCAGAGAGTTTGCAACTCTCTGAGCCAGAGAGTCAGCCGACATAAATTGTTGTATCTCCATGAAGCCCTTTTCAATGATTTTAAATGGTATAATAGGATACACAGTTTAGGTTCAAGAAGGCAGATTTAAGGCTTCATTCTTCAGTCTAAACTCTCTATTTCCTGCTATTTGCATCTTTTTTTTTTTTTTTAAATGCATTGCCAGATTAATTTTAATTTGTCTTTGGAACAGAAGGTTGCTTTAAAATACAGCTTTTCATGACACCTTTGAAAGGGCCCTTTTAGCTTTAGTGACTAAATAAAACTGTATTTTTATATTTATGGAATTCTGCATTTTAGGCACTTTCAACTCATCTTTCTCCTTTTTGTAGCAGCACTAAGATGCATCCCTATTTCTGTGCAGATCTATTTTTAAATGGTGTGTGTGAATGCAGCAAGTCCTACAGAGGCCACCAAGGCTATTGGGGCTGAAACGCTTTAAATACTCGGTTTGATTCAGCACCAGATTTGCTTCAGCCCAGAAAAAAAGGCATTGAACAGGGACATATTTGTCATCTACAGCTACCTGCTGGTGCTTACAGAGAAGGCAGTGAGACTCTACCGAGAGCTGCAGAGCAAAATGACAAGAAGGAACTGTCACAGTGATAAATCTAAAGAAATCATGTATAAAATAGGAAAAAAAATAGATAAAAGAAACCACAGCGAGGGTGGTCAGACAAGGGAAGAGGGTCACAGAGAAACTGCCAGATCTCCATCCTTGGAGATGCTCAAAACACAGTTGGGTATTAGCCTCAGTCATCCATTCTAACTTGAACGTTAGTCCTTCCTTGAGCATGAGGTTGGACTAGAAACCTTCTAGAGGTCCCTTCCAGCCTGAATTATTCTATGATTGGATCAGCAATGTGCTTTGGAGCAAAGCTATCCAACCTCGGGGTGGTTTTGAACTCCTACCCGTGGATAAACACTGTATGCTTGTCTCTACTATTCAGGCTCAGGGTAAGACCGGCACATTCTCTCCCATATCGTCTCCCAAAGGTCAGAAATAAAACTGCATGCCCAGGTGGGAGAGCACAACCATGAGGACTCCAGTCGGCATGATATGGGGACCAGGACCCTAAGGCTGCACCAACACATGCCCCTATCACACCATGGAGATGCACACAGCAATGCCAAGTCCTCACATCTGGTCATCTGTTAAGGTCACAGGTGTCTGAGGAACCTACAGTTCAAGTATATTCTGAAAAGTGGCAATTGTAGAAAGATCCAATGCATTTTACTAACTTGGTAGCATCGGGAAATTTTCCTGTCTTGAAAGCAATACACGTGCTATCAACACAGAGGCACATTTTCACAATAGTTTCAGTGGGAAAAGAAAAATCGAACCCGAATGATTTTTCTGTAGATGCCCACTTCAAAATTAACTGAAGATGCAGTCCAGAGAAGTGCTTATACCTGATTTTAAATATTTAAATACTTTCCATAGCCACTTTTGAACTGGGGACCATATTATTAGCACTTCGACTGGGGACTTTCCTTCTGAGGTAGTATTCAATACTTCCTCTTCAGTTTAGCAAGAAACTCTGGAAGTTTTTCCAGCAGGCACTGGAGATAAATCACTGTAAAAACCACTTAATAAAACTTCAGGGAAACCTCCCCAAACACAGATTTTACCACTTTTTAAATTCCAATACAGAAAATACCCATTTAATTACTTACAAACTAAAAAAGAATATTTCATTTTTTCACAGCCAGAGGAAAATGGATTTTCTCAGACCCAAGCTCAAGTAATGATATTCTGTAGGGTCATAATAATAAATCACTACCGTTCTGTCCAAAACCAAATAGCATTAATTTCCCTCTCTGTATCTTCCCTCATACTGAGTCAGAAAGGCATTAATTTCTTTTGCAGACATTTCAAGGCAATACAAGCACACAGATCTTAATCTACCTTCTGGCAGTACGACTAGCATCCTTATTTTTCATTTTCTCTTGGTGGAAAAACACCTGGGAACCTCACAAGAAGATGTAGATACTCTGCCACTCCCTGCAATGATAAATTTGCTCTCTTGGCTCAGACACACAGAAACACTACAACAGAATAAATCTGAGTCTCATCACAGACTGTCCTAACTTCTTGGAATGATTACACCATAGTTGTCCATATTTTCTATATGTAGGTATCACTCCAAACTGTCCTTGTTTGTTTTTTAAAGAAGCATGTCCTCAGTGGCTGATATTCACCTTTTAAAAAGACCAGCTGAGCATCCCTCAGCCTCCTTGGCAGGTATATCTTGGGATCCTTATTGTTTTGGGGAATATTTACCTGCCACTGTGTGTGGAGTTAATCGTGCATGAAAATTTGGATTTTGCTTCATCCCTATTGATAAATAACTGAAAGCATTCAATCCCAGCATTAAAAAGTCAACACTTGCTAGAGGCATTGTGTGTATTTGCTCCCTGGCATGTGGAGGTTTGAGAGTCTGCTTGATCCCCCAAGGATGCTCCTGTGGCTGTAAAAACCCTGCTTCTGCTACCGCAAATGTGACATTCCCTCAGTCCCTTTTTAATGCAGCCTTATGATGTGGTAAACATCTAATGTCACACTGGTGGAAAATCTTATGTGGTAGGTTTTCACCCTCATCTTTTCAGGATTCTTGTAGTAAAGTACTATTAAACTCTTTCTCACTCACAAGAAAACAGATTGTTCTCTCAAATGCTTTGCATGACAGCTCTTTGTTTACAGGTCTGGAAGCACTTGCAGTGTTTTCTCCCAAAATAAAACAAAACAACAAAAACACTTGCCTGGCTTTTGTTAGCTAAGTTTTTGCAAGTTTTAAAGACACACCTTTTTAAAAACCAGAAGTCTCCCCAATTTTCAGCAGTTTTTGCAGCACAGTGCTCTAGCCCAGGTGTGGCTGAATATCGTCATAATTCTAAGTTACTATATAGACGGCATTTGTTATCAGTACACACACACTTGTAGGAAAACACACCTAAATACATGCATGCCTCTTAATAAAAAAATAATCATGTAATGATTTATTTTCAAATTACGTTTTTGGGAAAATCTCACATTCAATAAAAATGAACCTGACATTCTTAAGTTATTCTGCATAATTTACCACAGTAATAGAGAGCAGCAGTCAATCTGCAAAGGAAGAACGTGAATGTTCACCAGGTCTGATCATGAATCATGGCATGAACTTACACACAGCATTACATAAAACTCATGTGCCCATTTTTAGGGGAATGGTGGTGACTTATCTATTACTTACTAAAGCAAATTTCTTAATCAAACAAGAAATCATCTGATGTTGCATTTGTAGCTTTCTTTTTACTCCAACTCTCCGTGTCTTCTGAAATCATGCTGTCATTCATTGGTAACATCATTCATCTTCTAACGAAGAAACTGGGATTTGTTATACAGTCCTGTGGTGCACGCCATGAACCACAAGCCACAGGTGAACCTGGGAGACTCTCCCCTTCACTTTGTGCCTGGACCCTGGGCTCAGGCAGCTTGACCCGTCATGCCTGGGTACAGCGTGGTACGTCCCCAGGATATGGCTGCTCACCTTGGGGTTCGTATGGCTGAATCACTTCTCCTGTAAATTAATTTTCCCTGTAAGCACCTGAACGTGCAGAATCCTCTCATTCAAAGCTCAGAGTGCTATTTGTTTTAAGTTATAAGATGTTTAATAGAGGACTCCTACCTAAGGTGGTGGTGCATTATTAATATATGCCACCAAGTGCTCCTACTGCTGTCAGTGCTTCCTGAGAGTCTTCAAAAAAAAAAAATAATCACAGCATCAGATAAGGCAGGGAAAAGCGAAGTGAAGGGCAAAGCATAGTAAAAAGTGTCCCTAACAAACTGAGAAAACCAGGGCTTTTACTATAACAATATAATGAAACACGTGTTTTCACATACCTGTAAAACATCAGAGAAGGGATTATTAAAACATTCCTGAGTTACTTATCTGCTACTCATACATAACAAGCGATACAAGAAGAACTACGTAGAAAATGTCGCTGTTCATAACCAGAGTAGCCAAAGGCACTACCATACGGATAATGCTCACAGAGTGATTCCAACCAAGCTTGTAGCAGTATGCAGCCTCTTGATACCAAATCCCTGGTCCCACCACTGCACCCCTTCTTTAAGCTCTGTGGAGATGCTGTACTACATCCCCCAGCAGAGAAGGGCACCATGACCTGGCAACGGTATTTTACATCTTCTTCCAGTTTTATGGGTTTCACATGGCTGTTTAATATATGAGGAATACATGGGATTCTAGGAATGTTAGGGAACAAAGACGGATAAAAGATAAGTAATTCCTTACAGAGATTTAAAAAACAAAACAAAACAAAACAAAACAAAACCCCACAAATCAAATAATTACAACAAACACACACCCAAAGAACACTGCAGAAAATGCAAGTGTTGGGTTTTTTTTTTTCCTTTTTACTATGGTTTTTTTCTTTTCTTCCTTTTTTTCCTTGGAAAATTGATCAATATGGACCTGAAAGGGGATGACTGACACCATTAATTCAGAAAGCAAACACTTCTCTGATCTAAATATTTCACAACTGGATATTTTGGTAAATCAATACTAAGGGAAACACTAAAGACAAAAATAGGTAGAAAACTCTTAAAAACAGGTATTAAAAAAAAAGGACAAAGAACACCACCAAACGGAAGCAATTAAAAGAACTGGTCTGTGTGATGCCTGCATTTAACCAGGCAAAATTTCAGAACAGATTTAAAAGGAAATTTAAAGACATGAAGACACATGGAAAGTGCTATAAAATGTAATATGGGTTTCCCAGATGCACGATGTAAAAGTTTTGACTGGACCTCTTGGAATTTTGTTTATTTCTTCTTTAACAACCCATTCTCCAGGCAAAAAAAAATTGTGGTTTTTTCTAATTGACACGTGGTACAATATGATGTCACCAGGGAAATTATTAGGTAAATTCCACAGAAAAAGATGAGCAGAGCAATCGTGAAATTGTCATGGAATTTGTTTCAGAGGAAACGGACATGGATTAGGTTGAAAAACCAAACGCTTATCTAGAAGCAAGTTATTCGTTGAGGTTGGCAAGGTGTTTTGACAAGGTTGGCAAGGTGGTTTAACCCCAGCTGACAACTAAGCCCCAGAGAGCTGGACATCCTTGCACACGTACACAGGCACCTTGCAAGCCTGCTTTCCCTTTTTGGCACTGAATAGGGACAGTTTAATATTATTAATAATTTGTTCTAACAATGTTGTTTTGATTAAATCTTATTATCTAGACTTTTTTTAAAAACCTTTTTGGCTTGAATTTTTTAGAACAGTATTTTGTTTCATTTCTTAATTATAGCTTCTTTCCTTTCCTAGGCATTACAGCTGAGAGAAAGAAAAAAGGGGCTAGAAAACAAAATGTTTGATCAGCTTTGGGTTTAGTAATAAAGAAAGAAAAAAAAAATAGGAAGACTAACTATTAAAATCTTATATTACTTCTCTTTTTTTCCCAAAAATTGTTCTGGGGAAAACACCCTCCAGTACAAACTACATTTGCTACTGACTTTCTTAATACCATGATACGAATTTGAGCTTTTTTGCCTAATTTTCTTATTGATATCTAACTTTGGTTAATGTCCTACTATTTCATACTCATAATTCACTGTTACTGAGGTAGCAATTCTATTATGAACTGTAGGTTTTTTCCCTTCATTCCCTTTCACCCTTTTGAGAAATGTAATAATTAACATAAAATCTTTTTCTGTATGTTCCACTGCTCTAAAAGCAAACAACCTACCCTCCCCCCGTGCTGACTGCTTCATGCCATGATACATCTCTTTAATCTAGATGCCTTATTCCAAGTAAATTCCGTGTTGTGCTGCTGCTCCCAGACTAAGCCAGGGCTGGTTCTGAGCTCTTACGCTATGGTAAATCAGAAATATCTTCAGTTAAACAAGCAAGCCCAGTTGCCTCTCTGGTCAGACACACCTTGGCATAGTCACTCTTGATTTGTACTAGAAAAATGGGCCAATTGCTTTGAAACACCTTCAATGAGAGTAGAAGCAGGCTCTTTATTTAGAGAAATAATTTAATCTTCAAAGCATTTGACAATTTTAATAGACATAATCTATGAATAAGTCAGGGTGTCTAATATGCCTGAAGCAAGAAGAAAAAAGCTCATTAAATTTGAGAGAATAGACAGATGGGTACATTGGGGTAGAGCTCTGACAGCTCCCAAATTATGTAAGAAGTGAAGAGCGAGGAGTCGGATGCCATGTGCACATGAGCAGGAGTCATTTCCATGGGAGCAAATTGCAATGACACAATCTGTCATTTATGACATCAGTAAATGAGTCAGGAAAAACAAAGTGAGGGAGATGGAACATAATGGAAAATACTCCCGTTTTCAGCATGACGTGAAAGGCAAGGGAGGTCTATAGAAGTTGATACAATTTGAATTAACCCTGTTCTCTTTACAAGCATACACATGAAATAAGGTGTTTGCACAATTCAGATTCTAACACACAGAGAGTGCACAAGGCATGCTGAAACTGCAGCAAGGGAAGCAGTCCTGAGATTGCTGGTGCTGCAAAGAGCAGTCAGATGCTTGACTGCATTTAACAAAGTTGTTAGGACCACCACAAAGAAAATGAAAATAAGAGAGACACTGTAGACAAAACCAGGAACGTAATGATGGAGAAAAGATGAAAGTTAAAGACTAACAAAGCAGCACTGTAATATAAAGACAACCTCTGTTCTCAATAACAGTCTAGGAAGGAAAACTTGCGTTTAGAAGTGAGGGAAAAGTGGTATTTAGAGGTGACATCATTCAAACAGGATCCAAAGCAGTCATTTCATTTTTAAAGGAATATTTTTCCTACATTTACCTAAAATTTTGGTGAAATTTGTCAGGTGCATCAGCAATGTTGTCCAGCTAGGCTGTGGATGACTGTTGTGCTGTGATCAGAGACTCGGAGAGCCATCCTCACATAAGCGATGGGAGACAGGAGATCAAACTGTCCTTACGCAGGTCATGCTAGCATGAGTATTTCAGAAGGAGGCAGGCAAATGCACTTTTAATCAACTAAACTAAGGAAAAATAACGAAACTGTCAAAACTATTTATATAAGAATCAGGTAGTGTCTGCGTTTTAGTGGCTTGGAACAAAGGTAACTGAACTCTAATGAAGTCGATTTTCTCTTGCAAGCAACTACTAAATTGCTTTCACTTTGCCAGCAAGGTAGTATCTATGCTAACAGCTCAGGGTTAAGGAAGTAACCAACCATCAGTTGTCAAGTGGGGAAAAAATGTTTCCCCCCACCCTGCCTTGGATAAAGCACATTTGAAGGAGAAACACTTCTGTTCCTCTAGTAACAACGAGCCCTTCACAAGAGGGAAATACTCCATCAGAATAAAACAGGGCAGGTCCATCACTCCTGTCTTCTGATCTGTAATGACTTCAGTATCACCAGAAATTAAAATAATTTAGGGGCTGGCACCATTGATAAGTGAATGAGAGTTTTGCTTCTTACTCCAGTTAAGCTGGAATTTAATTCTTTTATGTTTAGTCCCTCAAGGAGCAAAAGTATGTTTGAAGGCAATGGGAATGGTACCTTTTCTGACATCCAAAGTCATTGATTAAAGAATGGGTCTCTTGACAAGAAAGTACAAACAAACTAACAGTTTGAGGCAGAAATTACTTTAGTTTGAAGTACTATGGCATACAGCAAGCACTGCATGGAGACACATGAACCAGGGTTGAAGAGCCAGCTGCAGAGACATCTCTTTGGGCACATGCTGCTGATCCGTGTGGGGATGAGTGCGACACAACCACAACCAGGCTGTGTATGAGAGTCAGCTCTGTCTTTACACGGCATGCGCTTAGCCGCACAGGCACTCCTACCCTATCAACAGTAGTTTGGGATTCCCAATACACGCGCACATTGTGCCAAATGAGTGCAACATCTGTGCAGGCTGGATTAATTCATTACGCTGGCCTGTTGATCTATTACCAACCAGGAAAGCCAAGAAGCAGAAGCCCAAAGCACAACCCAGCTGAGGGGCAGCATTTGGAACAATTGCAGAAATGGAGCTTAGGTACCTTTGTGCAACAATACAAACCCCTCTCAAGTTCTGTGACAGGAAAAGTGCTTTTTATATTTGCATTTTCTAAACCTGTCACCAACTAATACAGAGAAATGATCACAGGAATATTTAAGAACAAGCAGCATCAGATCAGGTAACCTAAAATTTTAAGCAACTTTACACCAGACAGTATAACACTTACAAACATGTTTTGATAAATGGCAGCATTCTAAAAAGGAAGCTGTTATGTTACTTCCATTAATTAACAGGCAATATTAGACTTCCATGTGCAGATGAGCTAAAGAATGTCATCATATAATTTTTAAATTAGACTGACATTGTTTTTCTCTCACACACATCTGACCATCAAGGAAGATTTGCATATAAATGCCAAAGAAGTAGGAAACACATTTCTCAGTTCCCAGTTTTATTACACTAAAGCAGCACAAATGGCATTTAGAAACACCAACTAATCAGTGATACCAAAACTGGCTTCATCCACACGGGTCAACAGAAGCACATCCACCCTCTCAATGCCGCCGTGAGCCACAGTGCCTTGCTGATAAGAATCAGTCTGCAGGGCTGAAAATGGAACCTTCAGACTAGGGGACATGGCATGAAACCCCGCTGCCAGCACTACCCACCATCTCCTTAATGATTTGGTGAAAAGCCATTTGGCCAGTCACTCTGGCTGATCTATGAGGCATACAGTTTTGAACTCATGACTTTACCTTGCAGATCCCTTAATGAACCGTCTCAGTAACTCCCTGAAGTAAAAATGAACTCACCCTTGTTCAGATGCAATCTTTCTGTAAAGATAAGGAAAGCAGGATGCAGAAGCCCATAACACAGGGCTGCATGAACTTCTGAACCTTACTGAGGAGAAATTCCTTGTGGAGCATGACCCAAGCCTTGTTTCCAGTTACAACATAAAAGCTTCCCTGAGATTGCCATAGGCAGAACAAGGTTTTATGTTCTGCTCCAAAATTAACAGACCTTTCAGTGTCATTAAAAATAATATCTTACTCAAGCACTTTGCTGTGCAAGCCTGAGATGTCAGAAAACCAAGGAGATAGTACTGATACTGACAAGACAATATTTTCTGCAGGAAAACCCCTTTGGGCAAGAAGAACATCCATATGTGGAAGACAGCAAAAGTGGAGCTGGTGGGGATGCACTGCTGCACAACTCTGTGAGAGCTTCAAAGCCAGGAGATCTGGCAAAACAGGCGTCTGAGTGTTGTTCCAGACCAAGGCTACCAAAGCACATACCTAGTAACATCCAGCAGCAATATTACACCAGAAAGGAGAACTGGAGGAAGGCAGACATGTTCAGCAAAGTGAGGAGCACCATACAAGCTGTTAGAAATCTCAAGATGGAGCAGGCAACCAGCAGTCATTAAACGCAACGGGTAGAAATACCAGTTTACAGCTTCTGAGCAAAACTGAGGATTTTGTACATCGCTGCAATCTCAGCATTTATGTACAGCTGTGTATTAATAAAAAAAAAAATGTTGAACACAAGGAGGATCCCATTTGAGCCAATGGAAGTGCAAAGTAAGACACTTATATTAAAGCTCTTTCATTACCAGCTAAGTTGTACAATTGCAGATTTACTGAGGACCAAGGGTTGTTGTAAGTATTATTACTATGGCATATATTGACCTAAGGCACAGAAACTTCACCAAATGTGGGGGCTTGAGCATCACAAATCCAGCAGGCAACTCTGCCTCGGGCACAAAAGGGAAGAGCTCTGAAAGTAAGGAAATGGGAACTTTAAACTAGATTTGAAGGGGGAAAGGGATAAAATCAGGATTGCTGGAGCTAAGCCTGAGAGCAGCATATCAGCATTTGTGGATCGGTGTGCTAGTGAGCTCCTTGGGACTGCCACACCAGTAGGATTAGAAGGCAGTATGTCATGTGGTAGCATAGTCACAAGGGATACTGGTGTGCTAGGAATCACAGCAGCTCCTGAGAATGGTCAGGTGGCAGTTAGGCCTTCTCCTTCCCCCAAAAAAGGGAATGGGATCAATAGCCTAATTGAAGTGCATGTACACCAATGCATGCAGCATGGGCAACAAACAGGAGGAACTAGAAGCCATTGTGCAGCAAGAAAACTGTGATATAGTTGCCATCACAGAAACATGATGGGATGACACACACAACTGGAGTGCTGCGCTGGATGGCTACAACCTCTTCAGGAGGGATAGGCCAGGAAGAAGAGGTTGGGGAGTGGTCCTGTATGTCAGGGAGAGTTTTGATTGTCTAGAGCTCCACAAGGGTGACAAAAGGGTAGAGTGTTTATGGATCAAAATCAAGGGAAAGGCCAACAAGGCAGACATCACTGTGGGAGTCTGCTATAGGCCATCCAGCCAGGATGAAGACGTAGATGAAATATTCTACAAGCACATGGGAGAAGCCTCACAATCAGTGCCATTTGTTTCTGTGGTTGATTTCAATTTACCGGATGTCTGCTGGAAATATAATACAGCAGTGAGGAAACAGTCCAGGAGGTTCCTGGAGTGTGTGGAAGACAACTTCCTCACACAGCTGATGAGGGAATCAACCAGGGAAGGCTCCCTGCTGGACCTGGTGTTCACCAACAGAGAAGGACTTATGGGTGATGTGAAGGTTGGAGGCCATCTTGGCCACAGTGACCATGAGATTATAGAGTTTTCTGTTCTTGAGGCAGTAGGGAGGGGGGGTCAGCAAAACTCCCACCTTGGACTTCTGGAGGGCAGACTTTGACCTTTTCAGGAGACTGGTCGGTAGGGTGCCTTGGGAGACAGTCCTGAGGGGCAGAGGAGTCCAGGAAGGCTGGACAATCCTCAAGAGAGACATCTGCAAAGCTCAGGAGCAGGCTGTCCCAGTGAGCCGTAAGATGAGCTGACATGGTAGAAGACCTGTCTGGCTGAACAGAGAGCTTTGGCTGGAGCTCAGGAAGAAAAGGAAACTCTATAGCCTGTGGAAGAAGGGGCAGGTCACTCAGGATGACTATAAGGGTTTTGCAAGACTATGCAGGGAGAAGATTAGAAAGGCTAAAGCCCAGCTTGAGCTTAGTCTAGTGTAGCAGGTTGAAGGAAAAAAACCCTGCTTGAAGGCTTACTAATTGAATTATTCCCTTCCATGTTACGATTTGCCCATCTTATGGGATGAGAAGTTTTCTCTCGCGGGTACTGCCCCTTTAAGAAGCTGCGGGCTCGGGCGGCCGGGGGCTACTCGGGACTTCGGGGGCATTCGGCTACTCGGGACTTCCGGGCTAGTCGGGACTTGCGGGGCTGCTTCCCGGACGGCTTCGGGGGTTTTTCTCGGGTCGTTCGCGGCTTCTCAGCTTCTCCGGACACCCCCGGCTCCGCTCTGTGGGAGTCACTGCGGGACTTCAGCTTCGTTCCGGGAAAGGGGTTTTTCCAGACACTGCGGCTTGGCTCCGGGGGACCTTGCAGGCTGCCGGAGTGGACCGTGCACCGGGGAAGCCCCCGCCACGCCGCCTGGGACAGACGGCTCGCCTGGAGGTTTTTCTGCTGCCGTAAGGTTTTACCCTCTTTGTCTGCTGCTTTGATTTCTTCTCTGCTTCAACAAATTCGGTAGGGAAGTGCTTTTCCACATATTACAGCCCGGCGTTCATAAAAGCCGCGGTTTTCCTTTGTCCACGAAAGCGCACACGTGGCCGGTGCCATTTTTCTGGACTGCACGTGGTACCGTCCCCCTTTGTCTTTGTTCTTGTGTTTAAAACCCTCACCTTTCCATCCTGCACAGACTCTCAGATTTTGCATTGGTTTTTCCCTGCATGTTATATATATTGTTCTAGTTTTAATAAAGTTTGTTTCAGTTTTCCAAACGTTCAGAGGTCTCACAAAATCTTTTATTTTTTCTCCTTTTCGTATCTCTGCTTTTGAACCCTTTTCTCTCCCGGAGGAGAGGGGGTCGGGGATAGGGAAGGACTCATCCCCGTGCATCGGCTTGCCTCAGCCGACCGGCGACATCTAGTCACTGCCATAAGAGACCACAAAAAATGTTTCTGTAAATACATTAACAGCAAAAGGAGAGCTAAGGAGGGTCTCATCCTTTCCTGAATGCAAGGGGGAAATGTAGTGACCAAGGATGAGAAAGGCTGAGGTATTGAATCCCTTCTTTGCCTCAGCCTTCAATGGTAAGACCAGCTCACTGAGTGCTCAGCATATTGAACCAGAAGGCAGAAGCGGGGAGTAGAATCAAGGCCCCATAATTCACAAGGAAACAGTAAATGAACTACTGCGCCAATTAGATGTGCGTAAGTCTGTAGGGCCAGATGAGATCCATCCAAGGATTCTGAGGGAGCTGGTGGAAGTGCTCACCAAACCACTTTCCATGATCTACCAACAGTCCTGGTTAACGGGGGAGGTACCAGTCGACTGGAAGTTAGACAATGTAATGCCCATCTACAAGAAGGGCCAGAAGGAGGATCCAGGGAACTACAGGTCTGTCAGTCTGACCTCGGTGCTGGGGAAAGTCATGGAGCAGATCATCTTGAGTGCCATCACTTGGCATGTACAAACAACCAGGTGATCAGGCCCAGTCAGCATGGGTTTATAAAAGGCAGGTCCTGTTTGACCAACTTGATCTCCCTTCTATGACAAGGTGACCCACCTAGTGGATGAGGGAAGAGCTGTGGATGTTGTCTACTTGAACTTTAGTAAGGCCTTTGACACCATTTCCCACAACATTCTCCTGGAGAAACTGGCTGCCTATGGCTTGAATGAGTGTCCTCTCTGCTGGATAAAAAACTGGCTGGATGGCTGGGCCCAGAGAGTGGTGGGGAATGGAGTCAAATCCAGTTGGCAGCCAGTCACCAGTGGTGTCCCCCAGGGTTCAGTTTTGGGGCACGTTCTCTTCAACATCTTTACCCATGATCTGGATGAGGGGATTGAGTGCACCCTCAGTAAGCTTGCAGATGACACCAAGCTGGGTGGGTGTGTCAATCTGCTTGAAGGTCAGGAGGCAGGAGGGATCTGGACAGGCTGGATCGATGGGCTGAGGCGAATTGTATGAAGTTTGGTAAGGCTACATTGAACTTCTTGTAGTTCTACACGCTTGGGGAGGAGTGGCTGGAAAGCTGCACAGCAGAAGAGGACCTGGGGGTGTTAGCTGACAGCTGGCTGAATATGAGCCAGCAATGTGCCCAGGTGGCCAAGAAGGCCAACAGCATCCTGGCTTGTGTCAGCAGTAGTGTGGCCAGCAGGAGTAGGGTAGGGATTATTCCTCTGTACTCGGCACTGGTGAGGCCACACCTTGAATACTGGTGTCCAGTTTTGGGCCCCTCACTTCAAGAAGGACGTTGAGGTGCTGGAGCGTGTCCAGAGAAGGGCAACAAAGCTGGTGAAGGGTTTAGAGCACAAGTCTTATGAGGAGCGGCTGAAGGAACTGGGGTTGTTTAGTCTAGAGAAGAGGAGGCTGAGGGGAGACCTTATCACTCTACTACAACTACCTGGAAGGAGGTTGTAGAAAGGTGGGGGTTGGTCTCTTCTCCCATGTGACAAGTGACAGGAGGAGAGGGAATGACCTCAAGTTGCTCCAGGGGAGATCTAGGTTAGATATCAGGAGAAATTTCTTTACAGAGAGGGTTGTGAAGCATTGGAACAGGCTGCCCAGGGAGGTGGTGGAGTCCCCATCCCTGGAGGTGTTTAAAAGACGTGTAGGTGTGGTGCTGAGGGACATGGTTTAGGGACCCTGGCAGTGCAGGTTGGACTCGGTGATCTTAAAGGTCTCTTTCAACCGGATGATTCTATGATTTTATGATTAATCCTGCTTTCACTTCCCCAGCAAAGCTCTGTGGGAGGACAGACATTGTTTAAGCACAGAACTGAGGATGAAAGCAGAAAAAGATCAACAACCGAAAACTCGATCTTGTGACTTCATTGAGGATTCATAAGGCAATACCAGCAACATCTTTTATATTTGACGCTTCTATTACATTAAATTCATTTAGAAGATTGGAAGACATAATACTTGGCACTTTCTAGATAAAAGCATGATTGTAGTCATTCAGATGCAGAAGGGCTTTATTCAACCAAAAATATCAGCACCGTGCTGCAGCACGCAAGCCCGGAAACAGAAGACCCCGCTCTGAATCAGAGCAGCTGATTCATTGGGAAACAAGGGTGCTGCACTTCCCCCCTTGATCCTACTCACCATGCCACTGCAGCCCACTGAGAACAAAGTAAATTCTGCTCCTTACATGGCAAGTGAGATAAAACCACTTCGTTCAACAGCTTACAGAAAGGGTCACTCTTCACCAAGCTCTAGAAGAGCTGTGAGGCCTCACTGACAACACCTAGGAGTGTGATTGAGAGGGCAGGGTAGAAAAAGCTCAAAGAACAGAGCGTAGTTCTTGAGAACTAGAGATATTTTGGTAGCTTGCTCATTATAATAAAATGCATATTCAAAATATAACAAGAAAAACAAGATCCAGAAGAAGTAAGAGCTTACATCAAAGCCAAGTACTCCATGTAGCTTGCTCCCCGGAGAGAAACAGAGATAGCACCTCACAGCTATGAATCTTAACACATAACAAGAAAAAGTTTTTTCAGAGGAATGACTGAAATACAGGACAAAGCTGGAATTTCAATCCTAAAGTTAATTTTTAAAACAACATTATAAAGAATTCTTATAAACATCCTAAAATATTTCTTGCTCCTGCTTGCTACTATTTAATATAAAAATAATTCTTTTTACTTCATTTCTTTTAAGCTGCAAAAGCACAGTCTGGTTATGAGAGGTAACAACAGTTGTGAGTTACTCAGATTCCTGCTTTCATACTACTTTGGGAAACATGAAACTAGCCTAGTGTTCCCAACTGTCACACGTTTTCCTTGCAAGTCTTTTATTATTTTGTGTCTTGGGTTTTTAAATCCGAGCCCTTTGAGACAGTAAACCTCACGGCTGCAGACAAGAATGAAAAGAATATCTCCTAAAGGCTTCGAAAACAGAAACCAAAATATAAGCAAACTATATTTAAGTATACAATAGGGTGTATTATCTTCTGAATTTTCTGATCTTAGGCACTTGGCTCATGGTTCTAAAAGGCTCTCAAGGCCTGTGACTCTGCACTCATACTTCATTGAGAGATTCTTAAAATCTCCACATCCATAACACTGAAAATTTAAGGAAAGATTTCAGGTTTCATATTTGACACCATCCTTCACCACAACATTGTTATCCCCAGAATAACACACTGTATTCCCCGAAGCCAGCATTTACATTTGCAGGGGTCCACAACACTGCTCTTTGCCAAACCAATGCCACACACCTCAGCTGTGCCAAACGTGCTAAAATAAGGAGAGGGCTGGCAGCAGGGAGCAAGGACCTGACGCTCCTGCACACTGCGTTGTGAGCAAGCTGTAGGACCTCATGCCTTTCCAGCACGATGCAAGTGGGATCTACAGTCTGGTTAAGCCACAGTTGGTGCAAGTCAGTCTCTGAGATGAGCCAGATTGCAGTAAATTTCTCTTATAACACTATGGACATTTTCTCAGACAAGTAACAAACAAGATTTAATATCATAAGATAGTGACTAATCCCTCTTGGATGGAGAGAAGCATTCACAGTAGAGTCTGCAGCTGGCCAGCTGGGAGCTCACCTGCAAGGAGAGCATCCCACAGCACAGGGGAACGTTGTGTCCCGAGAGAGCTGCTGGTGCTGAGGGACCTCATTTGCATTGGAAAACTTTTTTTTTTTTTTAATATCTACAGACCATCACAGAAATTTAACATGAGCTAAAGTTCATACAAAATTAGTACATGCACAGTTGGTACAACAAACCTCCTAAAACAGGAATATTTTTGACATTCACAAGCCTTTTGCCTACAGAAATTGTGTCAGCGGTCAGCTGAACACATTTCATTAGTGAGAAGACCTGACTGGAACTGTTTTGGAGAGGGAATTAATCTCTACTGCCAGGATCACAACAGAAATTTAAGTGAAAGGCCCAGACAAATATTATAGGCACACAGAAAGAAGGCAAATCCACGAGCGCTAACCTTCTGTCCTTTAGGGCCACCACGGACAGCTTACTGCACTGGCACCAGGGGCTGACAAAACAGGCAGACAGGACTGCACTATTTTAATCCAACAGGTTATGCTGCCTGATCACGTTTTCCCCCAGAGGTGAGCAGCTGATTGCCTAATTTGTTTTCCTACAGAAAACAGAGGCTTTTAATGATACAAAATGCACACAGATAATACATGAGCAAAGCTATAATCCTAAGCAAGTCTTCTGGACGAGACAAGGACATGAAAGACTTTTAGAAACATTCTCTTACCTCTTTTCTTGCTTAGATAAATGTTAATTAGGAGATCTCTTTATCAATATAGGCAGCACAAAGTGTGTTTACTCTGATGTACTTGTCACAGCTATCAAAACTGAAGTCACACACACCCGGGTCTGCCCAGTGTACTGATTTTTATAAGCTTTAGCCTGACTTTTGAATATCAGCAGCTGTGCACTTCAGCCTCTTCCTCTCTTCCCACCATGCTTCAACATGCCTCACTTGTAGAGCTGATACAGTGACAGTAATGAGCCATCAGTGAACTCCTCCATGCCAGGAGCATCCCTTATTTTAGGACTTCTTTTTTTTGGTACTTGTGAGATCTTCCACAGATTACCAAGCCCTGCACTGTTTTGTGAGAACTAATAGACCCTGCCTGGGCCCTACCAGAAGGGCTTGCCATTGAAAAGCAAGATTTCTTCCCAATTTACCACCATCCAGCTCGGGCCAGAAGGTAATAGGCTTTTTGTATGTGTATGTACATATATACACATATATATAATCCATGATTTCCATCTCAATCCCATTTGTCAGTAATGAATAACTCAGTAATAATCATTTTTTCCTAAAAAAAAAGAATAAAAACAGACTCCTGGGTTTGGGGCATTTCCCCTATCACAATCTCTGCCTCAGTTCCCCGTAAAGGAATTCAGTAAAGGATCTTCCTACCTGGAAGAGGGTTTGGACAGAATTCAGAGCACCATCTTCCTAAGTGACTGAAAATTGTATCTTCCACCCTTTCCCAGTGGCAGCTGTACCCTGAGGTACCACTAAGTTCTTTCCAAACCAAATGTGGCACAGCTGCTATGATTTGCCTTCACAGCTCATAAAAGTGATAGTCAGAAAATACATACAACAAGGACCATCTCCACTGTGTATTCCTGCATGCTGGAGAAGTTCCCTCAGCTGCAAGGAGGATGCTGCAAATTGTTCAAAAAGGTTGAAGTGGCATCCTCAATCAACTAGACCAATATTATTTTACTCTACAAATTTGGGGCATTATCATTGGTTTTGGTAAGTTATCCAGCTTTTGCAGCAGGAAAAGTTTCCCTCTGCCCCATGCAGAGGAAAAGGCTTCTGCAAGCATGAATGAACTTACAGGTGCACAAGCTTCCTCAAAGCAACAGTCAGTAAAGTAGCAGCTCTTGCACATAACTTCCCTCCAGGTCCTGGCATGGTCTGTGAGTTGTGTGGCTGCCAGCTTTTCTTCAAGATCTTGCTCTGCAGAGAAGCATCACAGATTCCCCACTCCTGCCCACCCCAGTCCTTGCACTGCCACAGAGGAGACACCTACGTTTGAAAGGAGATCAGTTCTATATGCCCAACCCATAACAATTTCATTACAGAGAAACAAGCTGGGAAATGGCAGACAAAAGGCACTTCTGTAAGTATACTAGTGTGTTTTTAATTCATTTAGTAGTAGATACTATTCTTATTACTCTTTACATCAGTTTTCTGGGTCTTCTTACCTGTAGAAATAGAGGTTCTTCAAAATGCAGAAACTAGCAAGTGCACGAGCAATTACTGTAGACCCTTATTCCTTCTGATATTAAAAATACTCTTCTCTCCGTCTGAGGAGATCAGGCATCACTGCCCAACAGACTCCACACCAAGGCTTAGATGTCCGAGGTTATGGAGCTAATTTCCCACTGTGTCAGGGCAGTTCAGGGTGTCACTAAACAGAAATGGGCGTTAAGCCATTTATAACCAGTTCAATGGGCTGTGTTGGTATCACGTAGGTTATAGGTATCAAGATGCATTTATTAGGTTTTCTCCTTTGTATGTAGGGACTAAAATAGAGGTGAGAAAAAGTAATTGCTAGCTTCTGGAAGTATAAGATGGTTCAGGTCTTTTTAATGACTAGTAAAGATTGTTTATGCTATCCTATGCTCTTATGCCATAAATGACTGCCTTATGTATGCTCGAAGAAAATGAGTCTGCTTTATCTTGACACCTCTGATAAATTCTGGCTCTCTAGCAATCCTCTTTGTTTTGCTTGCAAATGATAAGATGTAATGAATAGAATATTTAATACTAGAGTGGCTGGGAGGAGTTCCACAAAACTTCTCTTTTCTTGCAAAAAAAAATGTGTTAAGTCAACATAGAAACTTTTTTGTGGGGAAACGGTTTTGATACATTTCTCACAAAGTACTGTAGAAAATTGTTGAGAAAATATCATTTTTATAGCTTGAAAACAAAAATAATCCTGAAATTTGAAATTACTTTCGTTCTTATATTTAACAAAATATCAGCCCAAAAAAGTTATATTAAAAATCATACAGAAATAAAAGACTTCAAGAGATCAAAATGACCTAAACCTCTTGTTAAGATCTTTAATTTACATATAACATTTAACACTTCTAGACTTTCTGAGATTTCACACAGGAAAAAAAAAGTCTCCTGAATGACAGTTGTGGGCTAGAAAAGCTGTTTTCCACCTAGCACTAGTTATGTTATTAGGCTAGCAGTGAAAGAGAGAGAGACACCATGTTACTCTCTGGATCTATCAACTTCTTCTATCATGCTAAGATAAAAATGTGTGAACATCAACCACATGGAATACAAGTTCTTTGTTTTTTTCTTTTCCTAATGAACTGTGCAAAGAATGCAACATAATTATGCCTTCAAAAGAAAGTACTACACTACCAGAGGTACTAAAAAAGCTCTGTTCTTTGGCTGGCACCCATTTCTGGAAATGCTGTCACAACAGTCTCCAAACTGTCACTTCAGCAACTGCCCCTCACAGGAAAAACATATTTCTTCTATTTAGACAAAATTCTAACTTCATGTTTGAAGAGTATAATTTGTTCTTTTCTCTAGAAACTCATTAACCACTCAAGTTTAATTATTAACATTTGCTTTAAAAATTCACTGAATTAACTACAAATTGTGTGAGTGCAGCTACTGCTTTGACAAGATGATGCTTATTGCTGCGTTATGTGGGCATGTCACCAGGGCAGGTGGTGTGGTCCATGTCCACCTAAGAAACTCCTCTGAATGTAAAAGAGATGTAGCTTCTACCTCTGGGTCTGCCATCAGCTCACTGGATGATTTTGGCAGGTTAAGCCCTTTTCCTTTCCTTTCTAAAGATGTTTAGGGTGATCAGGTTATGAATTGTTTGGAGCAGGGACTTCTCCCCATTCTCCTCCTTCAGTTCCATTGTGCTTAATAAAGTGCTCAGTAGGACCCTGAGGCCATCACTGCAGTCATAACTGCTGGCAAGGGGGGAAGGTATCAGAACTCAGGGAACATGTTCTAATGCTGTGTCTGGTAAAGTGAAGCTCCCAATATGAGAAAAAAAATACTGTAAAAAATTCATGCCTAGGTAGGACTTAACGTCAGGGTTGCTCATGCTGGGGCTCCCACAGGGCCTGGAGCAGCAAGAAAGCTGCTGAAAGCTCTTGGTCTTCTGGGATAAAACTGAACAATATTGATTTCTTGATGGAAACCTTTCAAAGAAGTAGAAATCCATGATTTATTCAGTAACAAACAGGTTTTCAAACAGCGTCACGAACACCAAATGCTCGGACGCACACTTCCACTTGGCCTCAGTTATAAAATGTGATAAACAAATCCAGGATGCCCAGGACACAGTGGGGCGATGCAGACAGAAAGATACAGGCAGAAAGCCATTTTCTTACAAAAATCCTTCAATTTGACTAAAAGAAAAAGACTGAAAACCCCCACAAAACCATAAAACACCCATCCCAAACAACTAACTACTACCTTTGGTTTAAATCAGGCAAGTACATGCATTCAACACTTCTCTTAAAAATAAGCAGTCACAAGGTTCCATGGTGTTTTTTCAGTCTCATGGGGACCATTTCTGAGGGCATCTATGTGCGAGTACCTCAATGTCAAGAATTTCCTGAGTCCTTTTATATTCTCTAGCTGGTATTTGCTGCAGTGTTGTGGATATGCAGAAATGTGTGAAACTCTCCAGGAAGCTGAAGGGCTCTAGCACCAGCTCTCTGCTATTTGGATACTAACTCCTAACATTTTTTGCTTCAAGCAAAGGGATGAAACAGAAGTTACTTTTTGTTATCAGATTTGTCACGCTTAAGCAGCCTTAAAAAGTCAATGATTATAAAGGAGCTAGCTAAAAAATAAACCTTTCCTAGTTCCCAGTGTCATATTTTCAGATGAAGAAAAGCATAAACTTACACAAGAACTTCTACATAAACTGTGATAACAGTCTGCATGAGACTCAGGTGCTTTTGTTACTTCTGCATTTGGCAAATTCAGGCATAACAATTCCCGAAGTTCTTCGGCTTTTACAAACAGCTATGACTGACAGCCTCTAAATGCTCTGCTTTTCATAACAACCATGATTGACAGCCCCTTGATGTATAGCCCAGTCAGCCTAACAATGTTATTATTCTTTAATAATTACCTGATAATTTTTTTAATGTGTTGCTGTTAGTTACCTTTCAACTAAGTAAGAGTCCCTAGAACTTTTCAAAAGTTTATTTAGCTTGTGTTGGTTTTGGGCTGCCTTTCTGAGAGCCTGTTTCTGTTGCAGCGCTGGGATTGCAGACATCAGTGCCCAAGGTGTACTGGCTGTTGTTCTATCTGTAATTGATGCTTTCCTTGGAAAACAGAACAAATTAAAGCACAAATATGTGACAATCCATGTGTAATTTTGGCATGTATCATTCACCGATTTTTTTGTACAAAGGGAAATGTATCTTAACTTACTAGTCCCTGGAGCATACCAATATAACTAGTAGTTTGTATGCATCTAGGGCCTGAGCGTTGTGAAGGATGCACGCCTGTAGCTCAGCTCAGTACAGTTTATCACTTCCAAGCTGCTCAGGACGGCAGCTTGTTTAACTTCTGAAAGCACTAACTGAGATTTTTCTGTCTTACAGAAAGATCATCCTCAAGAACACTTAGCCAGGGGACCGTCTTGTGTGAATCACTAGCAGAAAATCATGACCCAGGAGGGTCACTTTTCTGAGTAGTTTCTGGTACCTACAAAATGAAATTAATTACATTCTTTTTATAAGAAGCGAATCAACCATAGCATTGCATACTAGAGAATGACAATCCCAGTTAGTAGCAGGCAGAGCGGAAAAAAGAAAGCCCACGCTGTCTCAGATTCCAGCTGAGGAAGGTTCAAAAATCTCCTGGATTTTTGCATGCCTGTAAAGCTGAACTTCACAGAGCAGCTTGAAATTGAACAAAACATTACTCCCACATCAAAGAAGTATTGTGAATAAACCCTAGTCTGGGTGGCTATTTTGCCAAGTACAAACCACAACACCTATTTTGAAAACTTTGTGAATGCTTTTCTCCCGAGTGTGTTGAAAAAAAACTATAAAACTCACCTACATTGCAAGACAGAAAAAAAATATTTCTGTTGGAGAGCTATTAAAGTCTATTATTGTACTTAGTTACTCTTAAAAGGACCAATAAAAGAAAAAAGTCCTTGAAGAAGAAAGCGTGCTTAGTCTGGGGCTTTTCAAATGTTTCCAGTTCTGCACTGGGGTCCTGAAAATAGTGAGTATGAGAAGGAGAAAGCTGAGTGTTCTTCTGGGCCTTCATTTTTTCAAACCAGAACTGTGGACCTTGAGCCTGCTTGGTTGCCTTTTCAAGAACTAATCTAAAGTTTGGTCTCTGCACCAACATACACTATGCATCACCAAACATGCTGTAGATCCAGAGCTCAGAATATACACTGGAATGTGAAGGGGTTTGTTCACATTTACCATAAATGAAAGCAAGTACACAATGCACAGATTGTATAGCCAAATGGGCTACTTCTGCTCATAAACATTTGTTCACACAGATTTACGGGCTACATGGGGGCCAGTCGAACAGTTGGGCCTTTATTGTTTGTTAATTTGCTTTCCAGTACTTCTGAATTTTACCAACATATTTGTAGAACTGTCCATTTCAATAATGCATTATCTATGGCCCTGACCCCAACCTCTAACCATCCACAGAGCTAGTTCCGTTATTGTGGCAGTTTGAGGAAAAAAACCCCTTGCTTGAAGGCTTGTTTTAAACTGACCAATTGGACTATTCCCTTCCATGTTACGTTTAGCACCTTTCATTGGTTGTAAAAGTTTCTCGCGAGCATCTGTGCCTTTAAGAGGGGCGTACTGCGGGCTTTTGGCGCTTTTTGTCTCTGCGCGGCTCTCTGGTCTTTTCGCTCTCTGGGACCTCCGGGAGACTTCCAGCTTTGCACTCCGAGGGGCGCTGCGGGCTTGCAGCTTCGCTCCGGGAAGAGGCTTTTCCAGACTTGCGGCTTGGCTCCGGGGACCTTACAGGCTGTGTCTCCTCGGCTCGGACCCTGCCCACCTGCCTGCCTGTGGCTGCCGCTCCCCCCGCGCTGCCGGAGTGGAGCGGAGCTGTGTGCCGGGGAAGCCCCCGCGCCGCCTGGGACAGATCCCTCTCACCGCTGGAGACCCGCGCCTCGGGGATGCCTTCTCCCTGCTGCTGTAACGCCGTACTCTCTCTGCTTTTCTTCTACAAACCGCACGACCAGACTGGTGGGAACAGCGCTTTGCACGTTGAAGCCCGGCGTTCGTAACAGCCGCGGATCCTTTGTTTACTCCACGAGAGCGTCCACGTGGCTGGTGCCATTTTGGACTCGGGTGCCGTTTCTCCCTCACTCGCGTTTAACCCTCGCTTCTCCATTCCGTACAAAACCCTCCAATTGCATTGGTTTTCCCCTGCATATTATATATTTTGTTCTGGTGTTATTAAACTTTGTTTCAGTTTTCCAAACGTTCAGAGGTCTCACAAAATCTTTTCTTCCTTTTCCTATCTCTGCTTTTTAACCCTTTCTCTCCTGGTGCAGGGGAAAAGGGGTTTTAAAGATAGGAGAGGGCACGTCCCTGTGATTGGCTTGCCTCAGCCAACCGGTGACAGTTATCGAGTATTTTTCCCATACTGTAAACACAGTGGACATTTTCTAAAAGTTGGGTTTGTGTTGATAAATTTTGTACAGAACAATAGTAAGGTAATGAATCATTGCAATGACAATGCACTGTCTCACTACAAACTAAGGAAGCTACCCACTGCATACTACATACAAAGCAGAAGACAAAAAAATTCAGCCATCTGTAACTTAGGAAACACCATGAGCAAGAGCTAAAAATGGCTTCTCACAGATCTTCAGTCAATGGAATCTCTGACCCCTCTTTTCAAGGACTTTCAGGATGCCTTTCTGAGTTCTTAGCCCATCATCCTACAATCCCTCATCTCCAGCTTGGGTTCAGAGTAATCCTGTGCAATCATCTCAGCATGTCCAAAGTCTGCTTTGGCACCTGAAGCTCTGTTTTTCCACATGCACACAAGCGCTGGTTCCTCACCAAAACGCATGTCAGAGAAAGGAACCACCCTAGAGGTAACCCCTTTTTGGTGCACAGAAAGGGTAGGGAGGACCCATGCTTAATGCCGAGGGACCTACCCCACTGCCAGCAGCAAGAGAAACATTTCCAAACCGATGAGACCAATTAACTTCTCTGCTATTTAAGGTACAGCAATGTGTGGGAAACAGGAACTGAAAACCCAGCGTTTTCAAATGGGAAGAGATGCTGGTTTGCAGGGAGTAACAGTCTCTTGGATCCAGATCCAAGTGGATCCAGAACTTTTCAAAATCTTTAAAGTGACTGAACTCCTGGTGTTTCATACGAGATTCCCAGACATTTCTCTAGCACGGACCAACCCCTTCCAGGCATCGTCTCATGGATCCTGTCATTCCTACAGTTCACAGATACTTGGTTAGTCTTGGGGAAATTCTGTTGCATTGAAGAGTAAGATGAGGAAAAGTGTTTCATGTATTTTTATGATTAGAAATGAGGAACAGAAGCCCCATCAACAGTGAATTCTTCACAGACCACCAGCTGTCCACCAAGCCGAAGAAAATCCTGTATATGGAGGAAGCATTAGCACCATCTTAAAACAGCTCATATTAAACAGCTACATAACTACAGTATGTGTTGTATTAGATGCACTGAACTAAGACAAATCAACACTGTTTTGAGTTTTATTCTCTGCAGTGGGAGGGATAAGCTTTTCCTTCAGCTTTTGCTGTGTTTCAGTTCATTTACCTCATTCTGTTCCCACAAGTTGTACCCTGTAATCCCATAAACCTGGATGAAAGTCCAGAGAACTATCAATTAGATAAATTTATTATTTCTTACTCAATACAAGTTACAGATTCATCTAAGTTTATTGAATATGTCCATGGTCCTCATAGGAGTTTTCATGACCCTCACTTCAATTTTGTAACAACAGAAATCTTTAGCACTGTTTTATGTTTCATTGTGGCGAAAAAATTGAGCACTGTCAGTTAACAGAATATTAATTCTTTGCTAAATTACTTTTGTCCTCTCCAACTATTACTTTACCAACGGATACATTTCCAACATCACCTTCCTGTTCATGTTTCCTTTCAATTGCATTCTAAAACCAGATGCTAATGAAACAGAATTTATCTAATTTCCAATTTCACTAGTTATTTATCAGATCAGCTTAATCAGGTTCATTTAGAGTTATAGGCTTAGTTACATAAGATGGATTTTTCTTTTAAAAATGTCAAGCTGCCTAGAAGTAACTAATATACTAAATTTTAATCTGTTCAAGGTCCACATATATTATTAGTAAGTTATCTTAAATTGGCAAGAGCATGCTTAATTCTAGACATATCCTTTTAATTCAAAACTAATTAAACAGGAATGGAAAAAGCAAATTGTGTTATTGAGTAGAGCAGACCCTGGAATTTCACACTAAAGCATTTTAACATTCCAGAGTGTAATAGTTTAAAATGGTGGCAGCGGGGGGACTAAGCTCCCCCTCCCACTTTCTATTCCCCCTTAGCGTGGGAAAGAGTTGCTCGTGAGGGGAAGCAGGAAGAAACCGACTCTTCTCAGGTTCTCGGCTTCTGTTGGGAGCTGAGACATATCAATCAAATGCCTCTGTAGATAAGCCTATAAAAAGCCACAAACCCTGTGTCTTCCGCTGGCGCGCACGTTTGATTTCCACCCGGACAGATGCAGAAAGAGATCACACATCAGAGAGAGACTGCAGTTACCTCAACCAGACAGTAAAAGAATCTTTTGCATTGAAGTAAGTCTTTCATTTTGCCGTTGGCCGGCAGGGGTGAAAGAGGGGGACAAGTCCCCATCCTGTACCGAGATTTACCACTGGCAAGGGACGACAGGAAAGGGGTCCAAGAGCTGGAAGGGCCCAGCTGGAATGTTGAGACAGACCCAGACCATCCCCTGGAAGCCAGTGATGTTAAGCTGTGCAGCCAGACAAACGCAGCGTTGGAGCCATTGCCCAAGGGACGCACACAAACACGACCCCTCCCCACCTACAGTGGAAAAGCGGACGTGCCAAGTCATCTCCCAAGGGGTGGGAAAGACTTTCGCAAAAGTTTGCTCTGAAAGAGTTCACTTTTGAACTGAAATCAATGAGGTTAAAAAGACTGTGCCTTCCTTACCCCCCGCCCCCCCACCTCTGGCCATGACCACATGGTGTGGGGCTTTCTTTGATTAGCAGGGGATGTGGGATGAATGGGAAAAATGTATATTTGTATGTATATTTATGTATTTATCTCTCTCTCTCTCTTTTCCATCATCTGTCCTATTTAAATTTAAGTGATTGATTTATGGTTCTGATTGATTTGTGCATTAAACCAATTTTGTTTCACATGCTTAATCCAAACCTGTTTTACTGGTTTTCTTTCCTTGCCAGGGACAAGCCCCATTGTCTGCTATCAACCCAAACCTACTTTACTCTTTTCTTTAGCTCTCGGGGAGTTTACATTTTCCCCGAGGCTATATCAGTCACAGGAACCTTTCGGAGTCCTTCTTTTGAAACTGCGACACTGAGACAACACTGAAACAAGCCTAGTTTTGTATCATCAAGTATGCTTTAAATATGAGCACACTAATCTTGTCCACAAACAAGACAAAAGTTAAGGTGCTGAAAGATGCAGAGACCTTCAGCTGCCAAAGGTTAGCTCCAGAGATGGGAACATTGCAGGTATCAGAGAACAACATTGCTGTCAGAGCCCAGCAGGTGGGACACTGCACTGCATGGTCACACCAGCTCCAGGAAGGGGCCAGCTGCATTACTTATTGCATACCCTTCCTTGATTAGAACCTGAGAACCATAAAATATTGGTTTTTAAACAGTGTCTCTGTGTTATTAAAAGGAAATTATCTTCCCCTGTGACAAAAAATATGGGGCATGCTCTTTTCACAGATGTGCTCCTGGCCTTAAACCCACAAGTGAGCATTTTCTTAAGTGACTCCTGCTGCATTTATCACTTGCCCTTACACTTTCTGATCTTCCACACATGGGAAGGCAGACTAAATAACCACAATAACATCTTCTGATACTATGTCTTTGTAGCATCCTTGCACCTTTACAGGTTTTCTAAACCTTGCTCCCCTGCTGTGCATCACTCATACCTGAGCATGATTTCTTCCCGAGGCAAAATCACACCACTTGCCTTTTGCAGATTAGCACTTGACTTTTCCATCCATATATCTCTGCTTCAGTTCACCAAGCAAACCAAGCACTTTGGGTCTTTCAGTCACCCTAAATACCATCACTATTAACAACAGAAACACGCTGCTAGTTTTCTTAGTTTCGTGGACCGTTTCTCTAGCCTGAGGATTTTGGAGCATTTCAGCAAAGTGGAAGAGAATGGAGCAATGACATTAATTTTGTCTTATTTCCAAGCAGAATGGCAGAGAGCCAGTTCTCAGAATTTTTCTGAGAAGTCAATAGATTCATGCTTGTCTCAAGTCCCAGCATCCTTGTGAGAAGCTGTCAGAAGGCAGCCAGAATAGTACAATTGCTTCACTTACTGCTGAACACTGAGATAAAAGGCCACTCCGTTTCGATCATAAGCAAAACCTGGGAACTGTCACAGAGCAAATAGCCTTCCCTGAAATTCAGATTGCACCGAGAAGTTCACCAATCAGTTAGTCATTACTGTAATTCAGTATGACTAAACAGCTCATCTCCGCACCTTAATTAAATTCTGATGCTTTTCCACCAGCCTCAGGACCCATGGGTTGGTTTGACCCAAGGCAGCACTGGTGAACTCCACAGAAGGATGGAGAGTCGTGTTGACTCCCCACAAGATCATCAGCAGGTCTTTAAGCCTTTGAAGGTGTCCTGTGGCTAATACTGCCAACCTTCCACTTACCTATCTGGCCAGTGGCAGGAACCATGCAAGCTGCCAAAATATGAGGGAAAGGAAGAACAAAATGGAGAACACCACAGCCTGAGTTCCTTTTGGCTTTGAAGTCTTAGAAAGCAGCTTGTGTCGGATATGGAGAGCAATAGAACTATGGTTTACACATGTTCGTTCTTTAGATGAACTAATTCACCTGACCATATTTCAAAGCCTCCTTAAAACACCAATATATTGCTATATCTTCACAGGAACAATTCTACAGAAAGACTGACAGCTAATTTAGCAGGACTTCTTCATTACAAGTGCTTACACAGCAACTCAATTATCCATGGACTCTCAAGACAGCCTTTCAGCCACACAATGTCTGTACAACACTGGTAAGCATACTTATATTCAATTTAGAAGTAGATAAATCAAGACCCACAATCTTGGAAGTAAAACGTGAGAGAAGCAGTAGAGCAAACAACGTACCCCAGCTGGGTCCATCCCTAGGTTCTCAACACAGAAATCCTGGACACACTCAAACTTTTCAAGGTTTTTGCTCAGCCCTGAGAGCAAAGCAAACATTTCTATATAAACTGGAACTCTTCGATAACCACTCTGCTTTCCAGACTAGGAGCAGTAACAGACAGGCAGAAAATAGAAGGAGATGATAAAATTAAGATAGTCGGGAATGTATTTCACAGAACTTTCATGCTCCAGTTCCATCAGATAGCTGAGGAAAAGCATGACTTTGGGCATGTTTTGGACACCATGCCTGGAATTCATCACTTAAAACTAAGCTGTATCACTTCACCATTCCAGTTTTTCTCCTTTCTTTTTCCTTTTTTTTTTCTCCCCAGGAAGAACATTCACTGGTGTCCTGGTTTGAGTTAGAAATTCTGTTCAGTGATTTCACTTTTCAGCTCAGTCTCATCTAAGTGACGGCACTTTCTGAAGTTAACGGCATATTTTTGCAGACAGTGTCTGCTTCGAGAAGTGATAATGCTTGATATTTACAGTCACTACCAGGGATCGGGATGCAGAAAGACTCTTGCTTATACTTGCTCCTGTGCAGACCAGGGTCACTGCTAAATCCTGTGTACCACAGGGTGGGGGTGGGGGGGGGTGGTGGTGTGGGTGTGTGTGTGCAGTAAGTCAGAGGTTGCACCTGCGGGGAGGAGCAGACAGGACAGGTGACCCCAAACTGACCAACAAGGTGTTCCATCCCATATACATCATATTCGATACAAAGCTGAGGGTCTTGCTCTCTCTTGCTCTCTTCTTCAATGGCCGGTCTCTGAGAAGGACTCTGCCTGTTCTGCCTTCAATCCCAGGCCGTGCATCCCTGAAACCCCTTCCAGAATCCAGCTCCTGCATCCGGTCCCCGTTTGGTGCTGAGCCCCGTCTGGTCCTTCCCCAGTGTCTGGCGTGCAGCATGAGTAGTGACGGTGATGTGGTTGCCACGGGGGCGGGGGCGTTGGGGTGGGGGTTGGGTTCGGTATTGCTATTGTATGTATTTGTATGCATTACATTTTAAAAAAATTATTATTATTAAAGCAGTTACAGTTTTCCAATCCATAAGTCTCTCTCCATTACTCCTTTTCTCTTTCGCCTATTTGGGAAAGGGCAGCGGCAGGGGGTGGTAATAGAGAGTGTCTGTCATTTGTCTAGTGGCTGACCCAGCACTAACCCTTCACAACTGGCGAACTAATGAGTGGAATTAGTTCACTAATGGGTTTGGTGAAGGCAAGAACCACTGCCAGAGAAGTGCTAGGAACACACAGTCCCAAGTGAAAGCAGGGTGGGGAAATCCGAGCAGTACACTCCTTTCAAGAGAGTTAGATCCACAGCAGTTAGTTGAGCAGGGGAGATGAGATCATTTTATGCAACTTCAATGTAATTTGACTATAATTGCTATTCTATGCAGCCAACATGGAAAGATGTTCTCTTTCAGCTGCCTGACATAGCCTAAGCTAGATGCCCAAATTTCAGCAGCGTGAATGGCTGAAAATCATGTGATAGCTCAGAGACCATTTCTGTTGTGAATTTAAAGCAATTATAATGTCTGAGACAGTTTCTTCAATGCTCATAACTGAATTCAAATTAAGAGCAACAACTAAGAGGTACAAGCCTAAGCATCTCTGCCTGAGGCAGAAGAATTTATACATTAACTAAAGGATAAGGTGGAACACACTGTACCTCAAGAAATGCATTTGCTCCAAAACACGCTAAGACTATCATCAATTTGGCTTGGATGTTTACAGCATGGTACACAAAACAAAATCATTACTGTGCCACAGTATGCAATAAAACTGAGCTTTAACACTGACAGTAAGGCTATAGGAGAGGAAAGGTACACGGCCAGCACCTAAAATAAAAACGTTCCAAGGTTGGAATTGCAAGGGATTAAATTTTATAGTTTATGTGATGCAAAAGGGTCAGATTAGATTGTAAGGTTTGTTCTGCCATGAGAAAGTACTGTTTGATCCTGCTGCTTATTAACTGTTACCACTGGTCTTCGTTTCTCCATCGCCTGTGAACACACACAACATATATGTTACAATGCCATCTTCATGCACACTCTGTCCACTATGGGGAGTCCTTTGGCTGATGGAGCCAGAACTGCCTGCAGAGCTCCACGTGAACAATATGAGGAATAGGAGTTGGGTATGGGCAAGAGCTCTGCTGTGAAGGCAGGTCAAGGCTTGGGCAATCAAAATAAGTCTTGTACTACAAATTGGGGTTTGGCAACATCTTTTAATTAACCAAAATATCTATAGTAAAATAATTATTTAGTATACTAGGACAAAATTTGCTTGTTCTACTTAAAGCCACGGTAAAGAACAAACAAATCAAGGCCTAAACAAAAATGCAGTGCATTTTCAATGCAGAAGAAAATTTGCTGCTTAATGGCATAGAATGCTACTACGTTAGAGGTAAGAGGTGCATTCAGAAGACATTTACATAGGCAAAACTTACATCACCTATAGTCAAAACAACCACAAGTTATATGGTATATATTCAAGACAGCAGCATACTACTGACTGCCCAAAGAATATACATTTCTTTCTCTAGGAAATTCAATAAATAACTCTTCATCTCAAAGGTTTTATATTTTCTCATTAAAAGCTAGGAGTAGCCAATACCAGTGACATGGTAGTAAACATGAAAAATCCTCCAGTAACCTATAGGAATCCTTCAATACTTCTTAAAAAAAAATGCCCTGTTGAAACTATTGGACTCATTCCCACAGAATGTCATGAATACTAAATTTTAGATGAGCTCAAAAAGCAATTAGACAGAATAATGGGAGGGAAAAAAATCCATTTGGGGCTATTAAACAGAATAATACCTGATCTGGCTTAGGAAGTCCCTAAGCAGAAATTGCTAGAGCCTGGAAGGTTACAGCGTCGAGGACTGGGTACTTGTCCTTAGCCCAGCACTCCTCCCTAGGCTGCTTTTACTGGTCACTGTTGGAAACAGAATGCTGGGCTGGATGGACATTTGGACTGACCCAGTAAAGACACTCTAATGCCAAGAGCTCCCAAGACATGGGTAACTCAATATTTTGCTACTTTAATATGCATACAGCTAGATTCGGTTCTTGCATACAGAGTCTAATGAAGTCAAGAGAAAATGTGTGTCTCCTGCCTAGGGGTAGAGTTCACCACTGAGCTGAGAATAGAAGCACACTTTAGGCATTAAAAGACATTTTCTTTTTGCTACTGCATCCAACCTATTATGCTAAAAATTTCACCAACAGAAATCGGTACATGCAGCGCATGACAGATTTTTAGGGGCAGGTGGGGTGTTTTTTGTTGTTCTTTTAAAGAAACTAAACAAACACATTGAAGCCAAACCAAATTAGAGCCCTCAACTATAAAAAATCATTTCCCTCCCTCCCCCAGGCCAGATCTCCTGATAAGAGGAAAAAGTCCAAATTCCCAGTCTGAATGTAACAAAAAATGCTTGAGACTACAAGATAAAGCTCATGCTATATTGGAAATCTGTTGTGACCTGTGCCCTGGGAAACCACGCAGTCTGTTCTCTACATAGTTTGACACCCTCAACCATGAGCTGGAAGCAGGAGAACAATCCATACTGCTGGGTGTGATGTTTTTCACTGCTGTACAGTTCAACTCCTTGGAAGCTTATCTTCCCCATTGCTTACTGCTTTAGTGACCTTGGAAAATGTAGGTAGAGGTAATAGAACCAGAATACTGAAATTATTATTGCTTTTATTAGCCTGCTATTAGGTAGCTGATTAAAACCACATATCCTTTCACAGACTACTCTGGGCATTAACACTCTCAGCTCTCTTCTTACGGAAGGTCACTGGGTAAGATGTTAAATAAAGTCTTAACTGTTGAGCACTCTGCTTCCAGCACAGGAGTCCTTCTCATGGCAAATACCATAGGGAGTTGTCTGTCTTTAGCCCAGGGGTTCTTTTTTTACTTCTCACTCAAATACAACAATAGCAACATGGATGTTCATAAGAAAATGTCATTGGCCTGCTAAAGAGCCAAAGAATAGTGGTGGATGATGGACAGATGCGTGAGTAGCTGTGACTTCAGTTGCAGAATTTCAGCCAGATCTCTTGTTTGTGAATGTCCCTATGAGCCACTCCATCAGACCACAGTGAAGACATGCATGAGCTGGCTCGATCCCCTCAAAGCTTTCCTGCTGAGTGGTCATACAAAGCCAAAATAGCTGTGTGAGAACCACCAGAGCTATGGCCTCGTATTTTCACAATGCCAAACTAAGGACATTTTGTCTGAAGATAGGGTCTTTAGTATTTTCCCATGATACTAGCAAGCTGATTTCTAATGTCCTCATTTATGCAGGTAGCAGCTAACCAGCTGCTTTGGCACGAGGTAGGGTCTCCTAATGCCTCCTTCTACCATGTGGAAATGGCAAAAACTGAACACTGATGACACTCAGTGTAAAATAGATTCTCCCAAACCCAGAAGGAGGTCAGGCAGCAGGAGTATGCTCCCAGTCTCCCTAGCCTGTACAAGTACCAGTTACAAAATAAGTGTATTTAAAAATAGGTTGTGGTGGTCATCCCTCTAAACACCTAACAGTCTTACTGCATGGTCATACGTCTCCTTTAATATAACAGTTTTTATTTCATGCCTTGTTTGCGTAGCAATCCATATTCTGGAACAGCAGGGCAATACGGTGATTAATTGAGGATAAGAGCAGGTTGCCAAATGGGCACAAATAACTCACAGCACCTGAAGACATTTTCTCTGATGCCATCTACTTCTACTCTTAATACATCACTGCTTCTATGGAAGAATCCCGGGCACGGTTACAGAGCACCATGAGGCAGCATCATTGCTCGGAATAAAACTGGGTGAGGGTTAGTTGTTTTCCTGCTGTTATTGGCCCAAAGATTGAAGGTGTCCTGCTAGCAATGCAACGGAAATACCCATCTCTCTGCAGTCATTTGCAGTGGGTGTCGGAAGAAGTTAAGAATAAACCAGGAAAAGACTCCAGAAAGGTCTGCTAAGAAGTGAGCTGAAAGAAATGTCTCTCAAGATACAGTGCACATACTCTTGCTTTAGCTGAAAACACATCCTTACACAGCCTCTACTAGATGACTGCTGGTCATAATCATATATTGCAGTTAAAATCACTGATTAACCTATCAGGAATTGTTAAAACAAGAGGAAAGTAGATGTTAGGAGCAATGGTGACGTCTCTGTTCATATAGGATACGCTGGAGTTGTTAAGCTTAAGAAAATAGGTAGGTGCCACCTCCTGCTCATTACAGGAAGTTATGAAGCAAATTGCAGCATTTTAAATCCTGCTTATTCACAATTAGGATTGATTTCTTCTCTTTCTTCCCTTTCCTTTGTCTCAAAAGAGCTACAAAAATATGCAAGCATATCCAGCAGAGAAATCCAGTCAGCACTGACCCCTATTCAGAAAGAGAACTGGTCAATAAAAGAAAGAAGACAATTAGCATGTAATTGGTCACTCCTAGTCAGGAAGATACTAGGGAGAAAAGAGAGAAGAAATGTGACTGTTTAAGGAAGACTGGTGTCCCCAGCGGAGGCTGGGGCAAATCTGCTGTTGTGAATGAGATGCATTTCATGTCCTTGCTTGCAAACTGAGGAAGCATGCTATGATCAGACCCTGGAAATTAAAAAAAAATGAACCTGTTTTTCACCAGCTTTAAGCTCCTTGTTTCCTTGTTAATAAGATCAAGATATTTCCTTGCATGAGAAAGCTCTGTAATTCTCTAAACTTATGAAAGTTTGTGAAAGCCAGGATTACTGATTATTTCTTGAATTAATGCTGAAGCTTTGGGGCAGTCTAGCAACTAAATTAGTACTTAAACTGTACATACAGGTCAAGATTCAAAAAGAACTGTTAACTCCTCTGAGACAAGCAAAGCAAGCAAAGCAAAAGCTTGCTATCAAGGTCTTCAGGGTAAACGCAGTAGTCTTGGGTTTGGGCCCACTTACTCTAGGCACAATGGAATTGCAGCAATGCAAAAACTGAGAGAGCAAGGATAGAAGCAAGCCCAGGTAATGAAGGGTCATATCAAATGAAAAGCTGACCTTCACTTTGTTGCATTTGAATTTTTGCAGAAGGAAAAACTTGCAATACCTTTCAAAAGAAAACGTGACATGTAATCTAACCTACATGCTCTCCTAAATCAAGTCAATAATATTAATTGTACCTTTTTACATCACTCCCCCAAAAATTAATATACTGGATCTATTGAAACATCCAGTACAGCTAGAATCAAGAACAGCAGAAGTCAAATTTGCATGGATGAAAAAGTCTTTTCTGGAAGTCACCAGATATTAGCTTCTTGCAGTATTATCAAAATATTTATATGTAGAAGAAGCTTTTAATTCAATGCAGCAGCAAAGAGTTTCAATGAGATTTATTTCCAGGGAAAAAAAAATTAACAAGCAAACCTCTGCTCAGCATAAAAAGCAATGGTCTTTGTAATGGAGCAGAAAGGCTCATCCCCTTCTCTCTTTACAAAGAAATACAGCTCTGTAAATGCTGAGCACATTAGTAATCTGAACCCTCTCAATGCTATGATTGACTTGGCCTTGCTTATCGTTAGGGAGCTGGAACAAAGGATGCAAAACAAACCTGAAACTCAGTAGCCCACTTGCAAGCACTGCTGTTGGTACCAAAAAAATCACTGGAAAATATTTAGCTCATTTGCTTTCACAGTGGACAAACAACAGATATTCTGCAGTCCATAAATTCTTAAAAAGGCAAGAGAGAAACTACCCATCTGCACGGCTGAGCACAGACATAAATAAATGAGTAATGGGATCTGACTGCATGTTTCAGGCATCGTTTACTGAGCCAGGTACAAGTCAGAAGGACGCGATTCCTCTGGTAATGGGCTTATCATACTTCGGATCTGCTCTTTGGCAAAGAACAGCATTGCCCAGATTCCCTGAAGACTTAAACCTAGACCTTTCAGGATTCGAGGCGGAGCCTATACTTACTGTGCTCTGTTCCACCCTAGTAACAATGCTGGTTCTCTGTACCTGGTGATAAAAAAGAAACTGGTAAACCTGTGGGTGTTAGGTGGAGGAAAAGGAAAGGGATTAGCATTTCCAGCTTGCTTCTGTTCACTAGAAACACACTGGTTTCCTACCACCATAACTTGGCAGAACACAGGAAACTTCATATAATGAAGGAACTAATGATGGGTCAACAGCCTGAGAATAGGATGTGAACACAGAAGGAATCTCAGATCCATCACACAAGCATCAGAAATCGGTTGTGCTGACAAAAAAAAACCCAATAAATATTATGTTTTGCTGGGTTTTACCTTGCACTAATCCATACTGTTACGTGGGAAAGAAAAATCCAAGTGGCCATTGTTCCCTTTGGGTTTAATGAATGACTCACATACCAGCTAAAAGTTTTCAGCATCACTCCACTGAAGTACAAGGACTGGACCCATTGTTCACAGGTTTTTGTTCCTCCTCCATATGCTTCCAGAATTGTGGTGCTGCAAGAAGTTTACCCAACCAATTTCCATACAGATCTGCCTTTAGTTGCAAATGCTTTAGAAATGTCCAAGACTATATATATTCTTTTTATTTTATTTTTTCTTTTCTTTTTTTTTTTTTAGGATAAAACGAAGGAGCCCTGAACAAGTCTTCGAGTTAGAAGACACTAAGGTTTGCCTGTATTAGCTAGGTCTATCTAAGGCTTTGGCAGTTCATTTTAACTCTTGCATTTTTGAAAAGTGAGCCTCAAACTGCTGCTACCTGGTTCAGTCTGTACAGAAAGTAATCACACAATGAAGAATAAACTGCAAAGAGATATGGATAGAGTTTTAATATTTACCAAAAAAAGCTGGCCTCATTTTTTTAGCAATCGTGTTCTAAGAAAATCTTCTGCAATTCTTAAAAGCGAAGTCGTTGCCCTGCGTAGTTCAGACTAGTGCACAACCTGCTTAGTCTTGGCTTCAGAGCATGTCAGGAATATGACATAGACTGTTTTATGATGGACATGTTTTGAATTCAAGGAAATTAATGGGGTTTTTTTCCAAAAAAATTATCATCCTACGTCTGTACTTGAATCTACAAATGGTTTCTGATAGAATAACACATTGATTAAGTCATCAAACAAAACACTCTCTGGCACTGGTAGCAGCGAGGCAGCAGCTGTTTCTAAGACAAATTATATGTCAAATGAAAAAGCTGGCAGGCTTCAAGTTAACATTTAGCTACCTGACCAGGTTATCTTCTTCAGTAGCAAGAAATGTAGCGTCAGCGGGAGTTTTTCCACCCAAAGTACACAGAAGGAAAGGAACCTCTGTCTTTCAGTTCATTATTTAACATACTTGATGCAACCCTTATGTTCACAATCTGTAGCTACACTCAGAAATGTAAGTGATCCAAAACCTCTAAAGATCTTAGTCATTAAAGAACATGAAGAGGAACTTGTTGACAACTGCAGCAGTATTTTAACTCTGCAGGCACTTTTGGAGACAAATAGCCATTTATAAAATCCAGCTGGAGGTGGCTTCCCCTCCTCTTGGTCTCTGAACACTGATGTCAGGATATCCTAACTATACCCACCGGGTGATTATCAGGGCAGTTGGTAAATCCTGTAGATGATCACACGGAACACACTAGTAGGTTAGGAGAACTTTTTCTTTCCTAAGAGAAGCACAAAACAATTCTACTGCAGCCGTTACAGGAAGAAATGCTCCTCCTGAAACCACCTGTGTGGTTCTTCACAGAGTTTTTACTGCTAGACAGCAACCATGAATTACTCATTAAATAACTACCCTCTCAAAAATTGCAAATTTTCACTATGAAAATCTACAAGCAATAATGGTTTGGTGCTGTTAAGGCTTTTGTTTGTTTGTTTCTTAACCAGAAATTTATCTTCTCATGAATTTTTAGACAAATTCTACAAATTGTTCCCACCCCTGCCAGGACTGGAGAACCAAATATTTTCCTCGAGCAGAACTTGCATAACAGCCTCCACATCCTCTTTAATGTCATTTCTGGAATAAACATCTTCTTAAAGTTTGTTCTTTGATGGACTTGCCCAAGTACTAGGAATCTTTCAAAGAACACGACAAGAGTTTGCCCTTTGAGACACTCATTACCTCTGCTGCCAGCGCCAGCCCATTCATCATTGATTTTTGTCCTACCCGTTCTTGAGAAGTTTCTCTCAAAGTAAACTATGGCCACTTGGATCTGATGCTCCCCAAATCTCTACAGAATCAAGGAGCAGAGGACAAAACTAGCAACCACACAGATCGCTGGGCAAAACCCATCCCATCTCTACCTGCATCAGAGGAGAATATGCGGCAGCAGTCAGACTTCGCAAGTCTCCTGTCACCAATGAGAACCCCCTGGGGACTTATCCTTGTGTGCAGATCTCTGGCTCCCTGCTACTGTGTTGCTCAAAACATGCTCCAAGGTTGGTACCCACCAGTTTTTCAGTCTGTAAACTTCAAAAGACTTTTCTGGATTTTATGGCATGAGGGTATCAAGAGGCTTAAAGACAAGACCAGGAAAAGGAGATAAGCCACCTATGCTATAATTTTTTAGATTAAGTCTACAGAAGATTTTATGAAGCTAGTGAAAACCTTCTAGATGATCCTTTAGGGTTCATCAATTTAAAATTATTTCTTTCTGCTCTCTCCTCACTAATATTGCTCAAAAATCAACACTGAAAATAGTTGCCAGCAATGTAATTCAGCCTGCAGAAGGCACCAAAAAAGCTTCTATGCCTACAAGTAACAGCACAGCTCCTCAAGGCACATCACTTCTGCTCCTTGTTATGTTCTTCCACGTTCCTAAACTTAAATAGGCACTAACCTTTATTGCAAGAAACTAAGATGGCAAAACATTAGATTTGATATGTGTGCTGGGCCTGGACTGCCTTGCTGTGAACTACAGGAAAAGTGTTGCTTTGCGATTCTCCGAGTTTGAATTGGGAGAACAAGTGTTACTTGTACTCCTGCTCCCAGCTTTGTGGGATGCTTTGCCCCACATCTTCTTTTCCACATAGCAGGCCACAGCAACCAACTCAAGTGAGCAAACTCCTTGTCCTGGTTTGAGCTAGAACAGAACTCATTCTGTTCAGTGATTTCACTTTTCAGCTCAGTCTCTTCTAAGTGACGGCACTTTCTGAAGTTAACGGCATATTTTTGCAGACAGCATCTGCTTCGAGAAGTGATAACGCTTGATGATTATAGTTACTACCAGGGATTGGGATGCAGAAAGGCTGTTGCTTATACTTGCTCCTGTGGAGACCAGGGTCACTGCTAAATCCTGTGTACCACGGTGGGGGGGGGTGGGTAGGGGAAGTGCAGTAAGTCAGAGGTTGCACCTGCGGGGAGGAGCAGACAGGACAGGTGACCCCAAACTGATCAACAAGGTGTTCCATCCCATATACATCATATTCGATACAAAGCTGAGGGTCTTGTTCTCTCTTGCTCTCTTCTTCAATGGCCGATCTCTGGGAAGGGCTCTGTTCGTTCTGCCTTCGATCCCAGGCCGTGCATCCCTGAATCCCCTTCCAGAATCCAGCTCCTGCATCCGGTCCCCGTTTGGTGCTGAGCCCCGTCTGGTCCTTCCCCAGTGTCTGGCATGCAGCATGAGTAGTGACGGTGATGTGGTTGCCACGGGGGGCGGGGGGGTGGGGTGGGTGGGGGTTGGGTTCGGTATTGCTATTGTATGTATTTGTATGTATTACATTTTTTAAAAATTATTATTATTATTATTAAAGCAGTTACAGTTTTCCAATCCATAAGTCTCTCTCCATTACTCCTTTTCTTTTTCGCAGTATTATGTTTGAACAATATCCAGCACCATGGGACCTTGCTGGTTGGAAAGTACTGCACTGTTAAATGTGTGTTCAAGGTAATAAATAACTAGTTTCTCATTTGCAAAAAGAGTGAAGAAAAACTGTAAGTGCCTGAAGTTCGAGATCGGATAGAAGTTCTAAGAGTCACTATACATATCTAATTAACAGAATGCACAAAAAACCTGATCCACTGATGTTTTATGAGAGAGAAACGTCTGTGTTTGGGTGAGATTACCTAGAATCAGCACATCTGGAGGGCAGGGTCAGAGACCAGTGCCATTCCATCGGCACTGGTGTGTTCCCAGAGACACACACAACCCGACACATCCTGTTGATTGCACAGGCTGGCAGGCAGGGAGGTGCAGGTAAACACTTATCTGGCCCTCTCTTCCCCTTCACACAAGACAGCAGAGACCTGGGTCCTTCCCTGCCCCAGAGGGAAGACAAACAGAGCTGGGAAGGCACCCTTGCTGCCCTGACAGCAGCATGACAACAATGTCTTCCTCACTTCCCAATGGTTCTAGCTGCATTCTTCTGCAGGGAAACGCTCAGAAAAAATGTCCAGTTCTGTGGTATCAATCTCGAATTACAAAGCATTTCTAATGCAGGATCATGGAGAAGGATACAAAACCAGCTCAGCCCTGTAGTTGCAGGGAAGAAAAAGTGCTAGCAATAAAGGCATTATCAGGATTATTGTGATAAAATGTTTGTAATTGCTACTCTGGCAATTTTCCCAAAAATGACTAAATTATTTTTTTACAAAGGTCTAAGTGGCTCTGCTTTCCAGATTAATAACATGAAGCCACTTGGTCCAGAGCTTTAGTCCTCTGAGATTCACCTTGGACAGTAAAGATATGAGACTGACGAACACTGAACTATTCCGTGTATGAACCCAGCAGTGGTTTGGCTGATGAGAACTTTTCATTCAGGTAAAGTAACTTTCAATTTAAAATAAAGACAGAGAGGAACTGGGGCTAGGTAAAAACTACAAGAAGTCAGAAGCAGTATTTTCTAACAAAGCATTTTAAACTAAGTATATCTTCCTAATGAGAATCTCGGGTTTACCACATCTCACCGCATCTGGGAGTTCTGCCTTGTCAGGTAAATTAAGGGCATTGGCACTTTCCCAATCCAGACAACCCAGCCACTGCTGGGCTTCTGGACTGCTCCCTCCCCTCACCTGACCCCAAGCAGCAGCATTTTTCTTAATACCAACATACAGTAATACATGACCCCCTTTCCCACAGCATTCTCCTTGAGCAACTGGCTGCCTATGGCTTGAATGAGTGTGCTCTCCGCTGGATAAAAAACTGGCTGGATGGCCAGGCACAGAGAGTGGTGGTGAATGGAGTCAAATCCAGTTGGTGGCCGGTCATAAGTGGTGTTCCCCAGGGCTCAGTGTCGGGGCCTGTCCTCTTCAACATCTTTATCAATGATCTGGATGAAGGGATTGAGTGTACCCTCAGAAAGTTTGCAGATGACACCAAGTTGGGTGGGTGTGTCAATCTGCTTGAGGGTCAGGAGGCTCTACAGAGGGATCTGGACAAGCTGGATCGATGGATCGAGGCCAATGGTATGAAGTTCAACAAGACCAAGTGCTGGGTCCTGCACTTGGGTCACAACAACCCCCTGCAACACTACAGGCTTGAGGAGGAGTGGCTGGAAAGCTGCACAGCAGAAGAGGACCTGGGGGTGTTTGTTAACAGCCAGCTGAATATGAGCCAGCAGTGTGCCCAGGTGGCCAAGAAGGCCAAGAGCATCCTGGCTTGTATCAGCAGTAGTGTGGCCAGCAGGAGTAGGGTAGGGATTATTCCTCTGTACTCGACAGTGGTGAGGCCACACCTTGAATAGTGTGTCCAGTTTTGGGCCCCTCACTTCAAGAAGGACGTTAAGGTGCTGGAGCATGTCCAGAGAAGGGCAACAAAGCTGGTGAAGGGTCTGAAGAAGAAGTCTTATAAGGAGCTGCTGAAGGAACTGGGGTTGTTTAGTCTGGAGAAAAGGAGGCTGAGAGGAGACCTTATCACTCTCTAGAGTTACCTGAAAGGAGGTTGTAGAGAGGTGGGGGTTGGTCTCTTCTCCCATGTGACAAGTGACAGGAGGAGAGGGAATGTCCTTAAGTTGCTCCAGGGGAGATCTAGGTTAGATATCAGGAAGAACTTCTTTACAGAGAGGGTTGTGAAGCATTGGAACAGGCTGCCCAGGGAGGTGGTGGAATCCCCATGCCTGGAAGTGTTTAAAAGCCATGTGGATGTGGTGCTGAGGGACATGGTTTAGGGACCCTGGCAGTGCAGGGTGAATGGTTGGACTCAGTGATCTTAAAGATCTCTTTCAACCAGATGATTTTGTGATTCTGTGATTTGCCCAGCATTTAGTGACCAGCACTTACTTTTTTCTTGAAAGAGAGCACCTGCGCTCAGGGAAGGAAGATCTTTGCAGCCACCTGCACATCTGGGATGTGGTGACGCAGCGCTTCTGGCAGGAACTGAAGCAGGGAGAAGCAGTCAGGGAGCAGGGCGAGTATCTCTCTCTCACACAGTACCACCTAGACACAGGTTCCCATCAGGCTTTGCTGACACAGATAGGTCCTGGGCAGCACAGCAGGAAACAGCAAAGTTCAGCTCCTCTGGTAGCTACTCCAAAGAAGATTTGAGGCCAGTGTTCGGTGACGAGCTAAGAAAATTTGTTCTTGTCTGTGACTCAGGGTCTTGCTAGCATGCCTTTAGCGGGCTCTTTTTGAAGCAGTCTGCCCTCGTGGATGGCACTAGGCTGAACTGCTCACCAGGGAGGAGATGTAAATATGCCAGGGAGACCTTTGGGGGAAGAAAGAGAGAAGGAAGAGTGAAGAACAATGTTAATTCTTGAAATTTAAATCTATCTGTGGCTTCTGCGCAGTACTTTTCAACCATCCCCATTAAATTAGTCCATTAGATAAAAACCTATTAATCAGATGACTTGGTCAGCTGTGGTTTACTCAGAATTTTTTTCTATTTTAATATTTTATCATCATAGTTCAGAGTAATTCAAACCTCACAACGTGAAGCAAAAATTTCCCATGATTGACAGCTTCAAATACAAGCAGCTTTCATCATACAAACACCAGCAAGAGCTCACACCACTCTCCACTCCACTTTCGTTGTTTATTTAGACTTGTTTACATCTGAATTTCTTCTCTGAGTTCAACTGACAGCAAGCTCGTGCTCATTTGAATTGCTCCTCTACAAACACAACAAACCAGCTCCAGCCAGGGAGCTTTAATCTGTCACTGAAGTTTTTCAGCAATCAGACCCCTAAGCATTAACTTCAGTAATTAAAGTAGCATATCTGACAAATTAGTAGAGGGGAATATAATAGCATATTTCCGTGCAACAGGGAGAATTTCTACCTCCTGTGATCACCAGTGGACTATCAAAGCCAGTATAGCATGATACATGATGTTGCAGCATCCCTGGGCTAGAAAAGTGAGTAATACGAGTCACCCAGAAACAGAAACAAATCCAAGAGGTTATTAAAAAGCTAGTAAACCTCAAAAATTTTAAAAAAATATATTAAGTAATTAAAATATCTATGAAAAAGTGGAGTTGAATTTTGCTGTGCTAGTATCACATGGCTTTGGAAACTGCCCTTCCGTAAACCAACAAAAAATTGGTATGTTTCTGTCTCTGCTTATTCTCTCTGGTTATGACTTCAGCATCATCGGAGACCTGTCTGGAACATCAGAAAGAAATAAAAAACAGGATGGAGAAACAAACAAACAAACAAAAATACTAGCATCTAGTATCTTGTTCTTTTCATTCATTAATCTCAAATTCATTTATCCAAGACAATGAATAGTATCCTTTTGCAAGTGTGAATTGTAACCGTGAGCTACTACGCGTACCATGGAACACAGCATGGCTGGCAAAGGGAGTCAGTCCAGCATGGGAGTCCAGGGAAGAGCATGATAATTTGAGGAACTGAACAGCTCTCACTCCAAAATGTCACTGCTGCACAGCCTCAGAAAATAAAACAGCAAAAAATACCCTTTCACCCTATACACTCGCACAGACTCTAGAGCCTCAAAGCAGCACCAGCCAATGCTCATTCTGCTAGAGGTTGTACAGACATTTGAGAAAGATGGAAATCTCTGCCCAAGAGTTTCCTGTGAATATCTAATACAATGCAGAAGTGCTAAATAGTACAGCAGCAGCACAAGGAAGGCTGTTAGCAGATGCTTGTTAGTTGTTGCACACAGTGTCTGCACCACTAAACCAGCCCCAAAGCAGGATTGGCACAGAAACAAGAGCATAGTGGAGGCGCTGACCTCTGTAATCACGGAAAACAGGGTAAAGTTACTGAACGTAACTGATCTCTGCTAAACCACATACCTACTGTCATAGCAACATACCAAGTGCCAACCCATTGGTGCTCTTGGAAGAGCACAGGAGACTTGCACACTTGTGTATAAGAGGATCCTGTGGTGGAACAACCATTGCATGGTCTTGGTTCTGCGTCACTGTCTAAGTACCACAAAACCTGTGTCTTTAAAAAGTCCATGTTTTTTTAATGCGAGTCTGAACTGGTAACTCTCCTTTACCAGGCCACCCTACAAACATGGCATAATTCATACCGCATACAGATCACAAATCCCTGTGAAGACTTTGCTGTGCTACTAGTCTGAGGCCGAAGGCACTCACCTTGGCGACCACCTTGGCGTGCAATAAGCTACCAAGGTCAACCTACGAACAGAGAACAAGCTGCAGCATCTGCTTTGAGGCTAAGACAAGTGACAAGCCCCCCATCCTTAACATGAACAATGCCTCCTCTTGTTAGCTTTTACAAAATGACCTTTCAGGAATACAATTTCCAAAGTGACTAGTCTTGCTGGTGACAGCTAGGTGAAACAGAGAATTTACAGTGATTCAAATAGGTCAGATTAATGGACTAACAAGACAGATAATGCAGAGAAGCAAGGAATGGAAAGTAATGAAGCCAAGGATAAAATTAAACTCATGCTATATTCCAGCCTAAACGACAGTGTACAAATAGACAGGAAATACGATCTAAAACAATTTACATAATGTTTAGTAGCACTGTAAAGGAAATCCAGAAAAGATTTTACAGCTCTTACAGACCTCATAGTTCGGAGTAACAACCAATGGAAGGCCATAAGGCAAGTTAGTAGGTACTGATGAAACATCTGTAAGAAAGGCACAAGGAGCCTTTCAATCTCAGGAGGGCTTGTTGCCACACTGAAAAATGTGAGACATTGTCAAACAGATTTCCGGAAGGTTCAAACCCAATTCTGAAAGATTTAATAGATTTCAGGTTTTTTGGGCAACCTTAACATTTTTGCAAAGTGAAACCTACAGTTATATTAAATCATCATAAAGCCTGTAGGATCTGATCACATTTAGGTATGTGACAGATAAATGCGATAGGGAAGGTGCCTCCCAAAATGAAAAAGTGTGGCAGGGAGTAAAACTGGCTTTGAGGAAACCAGGAATGAGAAGCCAAAAGGTTGGGCTTGTCCTTGAAGAAATTTTGGTGGTCTGTTACTTGTGGCTGAACCATATTGGAGAAAATGCTGTGTCAAAGGATATACTGGATTACCAAATCAGTATTTCTGGGGGGAATATTGGGATAGATTTTAACATGAGTAATTTTTTTTACAGATAGGAACATCCTTATGATTGTAAAAATGTTCTTTATGCAGGCTTATACTTCTATTCCGGAAACATTTACATACTTGCTTAACTTCATATTTGTTGACTAATTAAAATCAACTGGGATAATCAAGTACTTCAATTTAACATATTCAGCATTATAAAAATCAAGTGGATTGGCATGTTTGTATCTCTCTGTCGTTCACTACATATTTTTTGCAGGAGGAACTGCAACTCCCAGAAAGCAAAAATTATGCAAGATTTTAAAATACTATCAGAATTAACCAATTTTTTCTGAGCTACCCCTTTATTTGAGAGCACTCATTTTTGAAGGCCCTCTGTGCATACATCATCATAAAATATTTCCTCAAACACAGCAACTTATTAGCTGTATTCCTGACTAGTTTCTTAATTGGGCTCAGAAGTAAAATTATCGTTCAGATGTTAGCAGTTTTGCTGTCTAATCTATTTTGAAAGCTTAAACGAAGTCTATAAATATTTAAATTGAATATAATCTGCATTTGCTTAGTGATTTTAATTAAGAATTAGGTTTCTGCTCCCCTGAAATGTGTAAGTGTTTATGGCCAGTGCAGTAGCAGGATAGTGTCAGGCTATTTAAGATTCTGTGCCATTATTAATGGGTTTTTCAGTGTATTGCAGGCTGAGTTTAGCACTGTAGTTGAACTGCTACACAACTACTTAAAATCATCTTAAAAAAAAGAAACCAACAACAAAATTTTGAAACTTAACTCAATTTTAAACTGCTGTGACTGAGATACAGAACAGGATTTTACTCTTTCCCTCCACCCCCACCCCCATTTTTATTGCTACTTTAAGCCCTGTTTCTCCAGACCTTCCTTACACCGGCAAAACTCTGAGCCTGTGACTTTGAGTCCTCTGGATTTCTTCTGGGTCTGATGAAGGAGCCTCACAGAGATTTACATGGTTTTGGGAAGAAAAGACACTATGCTGACTTCACACTACTGTTTTAAAACAAGTGAGTTACAATCCTATTTAAGACAAATATTTGTTCCTTGCATGAGGGTATGATATCTGAATCCTATAAATGGGCTACCCTGGTACTGAGCAAATCCAAGAAGATCCAAGGGTAGCCCATCCACCTCAGAGCATGTCCCCAGCACACTGACCTTGTGCTGAGTATACCCTACCCAGAGTGTGTGCGTGCAGGAGGCAGGAATGGCCACGATCACTGAAGCAGGCTTCACCCGAGGGCACTGTGAGCTACAGGCTGTGTGTGGGAATCACAACCTGATGAGACGTGGTGAAGCCAGCATGGAGCTATGCATGACACAAAAGGCAACCCTATAGAATGACGTAGTCAAACCAAATGCACCCTGGGCAACTCCGGTGTGTCACTGGATATAGGAAAAACGTGCCTGCTTCCTCTGCTGGAAGGAAGAGCCTTATACCGGAATTTCCAATCCTACTGTAACGCAGCTGGACAAAAGGGCTCCCATCACAAACACATCTGAGAAGGAAAAATATACATAAAAGATGCAGGACATTGGATAGCAACAAATTAGATGCCTAAAGCCCAAGACTGAGAACAAATTCATCACAGATACTTAATTAGAAAACTAGTTATTAAAGTAGACTGCAGGTTTGTCAGTGAACTAATGTAATTAACTGTTGGATAGAAACGGGGACAATAAAGTGGTTACAGATCTTGGCAAAAAGTAACTAGAGAAGAGTGAACTGCAAAGGTTACAAATCTCAGAGAAAAACACTTGCAATTGAATCTCTTCATCCACATACAATTTAAAATGTTTCTTCTGTTTGTTCTAATCTTTGAAAGCATGACTGAGTAGACTGCAATTGCATTTGGACCACGATATAGACACTGTAATGTCAACTTTTTCTCTGCATGTTAGTTTGAGGGACAGAGGCAAAGCTGGGAGGATGCGCTATACCTGCCCTTTCTCCCAGAGCTGCCTAAATGGGATTGAACCAGGGTACAGCAAACAGAATCCAGAAAAAAATGGAATGAAAGAATGTTTAAACCCAGTTTCGGTAATACTGCATGTCACTAACTAAAGCAAAGGAAAATTATTATTTTACAGAAAATGGCTTTCAGTATTCCTTTGACTGGCTTCATGGCATGTAAGAAGATAGTAAGAAGACAGATGTATATTTCCAGGGGCCTGATTTAAAACCTCTAATTCATAACCAATGGCACAGTTGGTGAACTAGAAAAAAATCCCCACCACAAAAACCCAACTCCACACTCTACAACAAAGCAATTCCAGTGCTGATATTCATAAGAGGGCAGAAGATTAACTGTCATTTTGATCTTTTGATGAGAAAGAGCACAATTTTGACGCAGAACTGCATTTTCTCCAGTGGACACAAAGCAATTCAGAGTAGAACAGACCAAGGGAGCGTTTTCAACCTGTCACCCATCGAACTTCAGTCTGTTACACTAATTCAACTGCTGGCACCTGAAGTCCCAAGGTATCAGCACATCGCTGTTTCCTCATTGATAAGTCTGGATGTGTAGATTTTACAGAACACTCTTAGGAGAGAAAACAGAAGAGAGCAGAGCAAAGCGTGAATGATTAAGCTTTTTCACAGCCAGAAAAAGCAAGCAATAACATTCTCCACCACACCTGAATTTTCATCTCGTGGAAGTTGGCCCTGGGCTGAAATCAAACTGGGTGCAAAGCGGCAGGTTCTCTGCCCCCGAGGTGGCAAACACATTAAACCCACAGCACATCTACACGCTTCAGCTTTGCCCTTTGTCATTTTCCTTTTTACTGCAGTCCTTTGCACAGAGGACGAGGTAAAAGCACGCATTGCCTTTCGCTCTGTCCCGCAGACACTTCTCCTCTGATATCACATCCCATAAGCATTCCTGTTTGTTATCCAGTATATCACTCGTACTAATTTTAGTGCAGTCAACAGTTCCTCCCAAATGAGAGGAAGGTTAATGATGATTTCTGTTACTGTTACTATATGCTTTGCTTAAGAAGAGGAATGGATTTCTTACACAACTGGAGAAAACGTTCCTTTCCTGAAATGCCTTAGAGCAGAATACATCCCTTCTTCACCAGTGAGGTTCAACTGGACTGCCCACATTTTACCAGGTCAGGAGTTGCTTTCTGCCCCTAACACACAAGTATGCTGTGGCCAACAGAGAAATGGCCCAGGTGTCTTTAGTCTAGATACTTTTCTGTAACAGGGCAAAAAATTGTCCCTTGAAAAGATGGAGCCAAAGCCACCAGTAACAAAGCTATTTGCATTGCTGCACAACTAGAGCTGTCTTCTACCTTCCCCTAGACCAGATACTCAGCCCATGAGCCCCACACCATCCCTAGCCTTGGGATTGGGGTGGGTGAAGGGAATGGAAGCTGTTGCTCTGGAGTCAGGAAGGGTGGGAGTGGCATCAACTCTGCCCTTCACCTCCGAAGCAATGCATGCTAAACCAAACTTCAACATTTAAAGAGCAGAGCACCTTAGAGGGAACACTATGCAAAGCAGAAGTATGATCTAAACAGAATTTTGACCCAGAAGCCGCGGACTGCAGCCAAAATATTTTCATTTAAGTAATAGATGTTAACCCTACTGTATAATCCTAGTTACCTATTAATCTTCCCCCAAAGAACAAGACTGATTCTCATTGCCTGGTAACAGATACCACTGGCTGTGTCATTACAGTAACTTCAAATTTTTTATGCTAATAGCACACCATGGTTAGCAACTGTATTTTTTTCCTAATTTTTACATTTCTTATTTATTAGATTATTCATTTTATCTGCAATTTGTGTCAAACCGCTTTTGGGTCAAAAGCTGGAATTCAACTAACAATACAGAAAAAAGGCATTTTAATACATGCACTGTCTACGAAAGAAAACAAACATGATTTGCATTTAAATCGTTTGTCATCATATGAAGAAAATTATCTCCATAATTAGCAACTTGAGCCAATTGTTGCTGATCATAACATGACCAAAGGGCTTTAAAGAAGTACACCTTTGCCTAAGAAAGGGTTGATGATAGCTGCTTTTCTGAACTAACACAGACTGAAATTAAGCATAATTTCATGTGTTAAGCCAGAGAATTTCCTGGGTTGTAGCTTTCTTTACATGTTAATACGAAACATCTAATGCTTAAATATTGGTTTTATGTAAATTAAAATATTATGATGGGTCTAAATCTTAATATAGAAATGATGAGATGCCATTTTAGTTTTGAAAGGGATTACTTCAAATGTTTTGTTTTCAAACAGAAATACCAGTTTTAAGTTAAAAAGCTAAAAACAAACAAAAAAACCCCCACAACACTTCATGCACACCGCCTGGGCATGGAACTGATCTGAAGGACCCTATCAACAAGAAAGAGCACAGGGCAGATCCAAAAATGCGATCTTCAGTGGTGCTGAGGCAGATGGGGCAGGAAACGTAGTCCAGCACCTCCATGCAACCAATTCACATGAGCAAAGGTCCAAAATATGAGACAGAGCCTAGGCTGAGCAGGATGTAAGGCACATCTCAGCTCATCACCAGGCTCAAACACTTGCTTCTTCGGTCTTTGTTTTTCACTGGATCCCACTGACTCACTTGACAAATTGGGAAAACTCTCTGCGTGCTACTTACCCTGGTGATTTTGCCATGTCAGTTTTGCTCAGCACCACAAATATGACCCATGCTGGTCTCAGGAGGGTCCAGATGCTCAGCAAGGCTCATCCTCCTACACCAGGATGTCTTCCCCCAACTGGCCGTGGAGCCCATAGGCCAGCAGATGCAGAGCAGCCCAGGGGAGAGCTCCTCATGGCCCCATCCAGCAAAACACTGCCCAGCTCAGGTCGGAGCATGCAAACCATCCTACAAACCTGCTGGTGGGCTCATCCTTGACCCAGCTGAACCTAAGCCCTGTGACAAAGATGGCCTGTGAGCTCAGCTCCCTGGTCCTATGGCCATGGTACAGGCAGCTACACGTCTGCAAATTCTGGCTTAAAGCTTCAAGTTTTAGTTCAAACAGGCATTAATTCAGGGAAGCCCTGAGAGATCCCTCATGGCTTTAGGATCTCTTAAAGCAAGCATAAATCATTAGTGTTTTGTCTTGGCGCCAGGCTTTATACTTACTTTGTGTTACCATGAACAACTGCCAAAAGGGAAGAAAGAACTCAGGTCCATTAGCCATATTTTTTTTTTCATGATCTTCCCAGAAGTCATTGCCCACATTGTTTTGATGCATTTTTGCAGTCCTCATCCTCATCCACTGAAAGCCCCCGCTGCAGTCCCGGTATACTTACAGATTTTAATCCTGGGTGACAGTAGTACAGGCAGCAAAAAGAGAGCTGAACCTCCAAACAGTTTAACTGCAAAGAACAAATTCCATGTTAACTTGCTCTTTGCTTCACAGAATGGCACACACTGTCCAAGCTGCAGACATCGTATAAGGTACGGATTCTCAATATATGCAATATGAAGGAAGTGGCATTTCTATCAGCAGGAAACATTTGGGTTGAATTTAAGACAGCTGTTTAGGAATTATCAAGTGTACTTACCCCAAGGGTTCATAGTCACAAGTCTAATTTTGTCACCATATAAAAGTTCCTGAGCCATTTCTGCTAAAATGGGTGTGCATATTTCTGTCGCTTCAGATGGGACTCAGCAAAATAATTGACCGAGTGCTCACAAAGTGGTGAAGAAACATACGTCAGGGCCTTCACTGCAGCCACTGCCGTTGCAAAATGCTTATTTAAAGACTATGAGGCTAGACTGTGCACTGTTAGCTTTAAGACCTAGCCTCCCTGAGACAGGAGAAATGTCTTTTATTTAATTTAGTTATTCATCTTTCAAGATAAGAGAAAGTTCTTTAAGAACTTTAAGTAAGCAATAACAACTAATAGTATCTGAGTCACTGCGTTGGCTTGGTTTTATATGTTGAGGGGTTCTCTATGGATTTTCCCATTTATTAGTCTTTTTTTTCAGATTAGAACATTATTTTAATAATTACAGTTGTGAAATAAATACCTTATGAAGGTTTTCATCTTTAATGTGGGGTTCCAAAATGATTTACACTGAAAATTATGAAGCCTTAAAATTTGAGTTCCCTCTGGGAAATACTGTTGCTGCAAGGTCAGTAACAATAAATAATATTTAAAACTCATGGAAATATGTTTCCCAGGAGGCAGCCAAAATGTTGCAGTCCCTAATGAGCTGTGCCACAGGACTAAGAACTGAGCAGCTGCAACTTCCAGCAAAGTTCTGAACATCACCACTTTGGGAATTTAAAACTCTCCTAAAGTCATTAGACTTAGAGCCAGAGCTCTATATAAGAGGTTCTGTATGATTTGCTCATATAAAACTCTGCCGTCTGTTTTAAGATTCCTGAAATACTTTTACATGAACTGAATGTAATTGTGATAAATGAAATAAAGAGGCATCACAGAACAGGCACATAGTATCTGCTCTGCAGCATGGGCCCCTCAAACACAGTGTTTGAACACACACAATCCAGCTCTTTGAAAAGCCATCACCCCAGTCCCCACACCTGCGTTCAGTCCAAAATACAGTGTTTATGTAAAGGTTTTGCACAGTTTCAGAAGGCTACTCAATGTCACACAGATAAGCCATATCATGGTGGAAACAGAGCCAGGGAAAGGGCAGGCACTGGGGAAAAGGACAGGATCCACAAGACATCTACCATGGCATTATAAACACTGTATGCTTGGCAGGTTCATTGGTGCAAAAAGGGAATTAAGAGCAGCCTTAAGAAACATAGGACATGGGATTTGCCTAACACTTGCATTTTATCTGGATTTACTGATGTTGTAAATGTCCACATCATTATGAGTCTCATAGTCTGTAATCAAACAATCAATTGGAAATTCCAATTTTTGCAATATCAGGAGAAGGGGGGAGGAGGTTATTCCCCGTAGCTGAACACAAACAACTGAAAATAACATGGTCCTAAAACGAATAAAACTTACAGAGGTAGTTAAGAGAACCATTTAAAATCCCTCGATGTAAAGGTGCGGAGTCACAGTTTTCTGAGTGTGTGCCAGGACTGCATCACTCAGAAAACAGATGAACTCTTTAAAAAAGATCTTTCATAACCCTTTTGAAAATAATTTTTATTTCAAATCATTTGATAAAATTCTCACTACAGACAATTAAGAATGGCATCCAATGCCTTAAAACCGGCACTGCATTTATGCTATTCACACTGCCAGGAAAGTCTGGAATTTTTTTTTTCGGGTGTTTTTGATTGTTAGTTTGGTTTTTTAATGCAAACATTACTATAGCAAAGAAATATTTTGTGTTATTCAAGTGCAAGACAGTTTCAGACTACACTGAAAGTTTGCATATGCCAATGTCAGTGAAGACAAAGAGGACAGTATGGACATGCTCCTCTCTCATCTGCGGTCTTCTTGGTTCAGTCTCTCCTTTGGGCTACAACAGATCCCTAAGCACCACAGCGGGGCTCCCATAATAGCCCCAAATATTCTTAACAATAAAGCAGACATGGCTTCCTAATTTCACAGGCCTTTTGGAAACATTTTCTTCCTCTTAATGTCAACCTTTTCCTCTTATATACGTCTCTTCCCTTTGCCTCAAGGAGGCTTTTATAGTCTCTGCATCTCATATTACAGATCCGAAAAGCCAAATCAGGCTACAACACTGAATTAATTATTCCCATCAGTCCCATATTACAGACTCAGGAATTCAGATTGCTGTCATCATCATTAGCTCCAAAATTAATGAATATAGTTTATGAGCAACTCTCAGTTCAATTTCATCACCTTATACCAAACTTCAGATAGGGAAAACCATGGCTTCAATCCAGAAAACAGTGTACTACGCATCAATTTACAGTATCACTCCTAATCTGAGGTTGGGCAACCACTTGCTCTCATGCCTCTGCGGTATCAAAGGCTTCTTTCATTGAATAGATGTTTTCAATTACTGTATTCCTATTCTTTAAACAAGAGGCCCCTCCCTAAGAAATATAAAATCTGCATTTAATTACATCCCTAGACCTAAAAGTGCCTTGCTGCTTTGTAGGAATAAAAATTTCCTAGATGTTAAATCGGAACATAATTCCAAACTAAAAATAATGGCAAAGATAAGACTTCATTCATGAAGAAAACTGGAACTTCATTAGCATTTAGACTTTGTTAACAAAATTCTCGATGGGTATCTTTAAATGTTAAATTGAGATCAATACCTTGAACAGTTTGTCAGACAGATAAGCACACCAATGTGTTTCAAAAAGGAAAGACCTGAGCCTTGAAAAGCTGTCGGAGAGCAGAACTGAGAAGAAATAAAGCCTAACGAAGTAACTTCAATGCCTGAAGAAATGTCTAGAATAGGTTTTCCTTTACATTACAAGTCTCTTACATTAAGTCGATGAAAAGTGAGGCTGAATTCACTTCATAACATTTGGTATTTTATTACACAGAGGTACAGGTTTCTATGAAAATCTGCTCTTCCTTTTTCAATCTCCTCTTCACTCTATATCTGAAATATCTCTTTGCTGTTATTTCAAAATTATTTGTTACACTGGGAAACAGTGGAGAAAATACTGCATACATTCCCGTAAACCTGCTGAAAAGATGCTGTTGTCCTGGAGCAATGCCTGGGCCAGCTCCAGCTGCTCGCTGCAGCCCCTGCACCTCCGCATTTGCAGATATACCCACACAGGGAGTCACTCCCATGTTGTCCTCGGTAAAGCATCCAATAGCCTATAAATTATAATGGCCTGCATATATATAGATATATATTCCTTGATGGCCATAGCTAGGCACAGAGATCAATCGAAAATGTATTCAGACACTGTTGGCAATGGAGTGGGCTAAGGCAGTTAGGCATCAGACAGATGCACAGACATACCAAGCTGTATCCCAGAGGAAATCCTCCTCCTCTGCTGACTGTAGCACAGCCCAAGGTCTGTCTTCACTAGCTAAATCAGCCCCCTTGAATGGTGAGGCAGGGAGAAAATAAGCCACTTACTAGGAGTAATCCAATGTAATTTCGTGTAAATAAATCTCTGTAAATATCTAGAAGAAATAAATCAAACTTCATCTGTAACCTAAGGCTCAAAAAGCCAACATGCTCATGGTGCAATGTCTTCATGCTTCAGACATTAGCTGTGGAAAACAAGTACCCACTTCAGCATACAATATGATACAATTCAGCAAAGGCAGGTGTATGAAGAAGTCCAACAAAAAGTATTTATTTAGAATTTTCTGGAAGAAAGAAGCCAAGTTCACAAATGACCCCAAATCTAAAACAACAGACCCTGCATCAGCTGTGTAGTCATCCTTATATCTCCTCTGCAAACTCATAAACAAATGGATAAGCTGTTATAATAAAGTTTTCAAAACAATTTTTTTTTTTTTTTCTGCACTTATCATGATTTGTAATGAATGCCTGTTCTTATCTTGTGTAACACATGCTGGTTGTGGTCCACGTGCTAATTCTTTCGGCGCAGCAAGGTTTGAATCCCACATGGAAATCTGCTGTGACCATTGGGATTAATCCCTCTGACTTGCCAAAATCTGGTCACAATCCTATCTCAGTGTATTCACTGCTGTGCTAACCCCCACACAACCTGAATTTTAAATATACTTAGTGTGAGAATATTGGAAGGATGTTTTACTTGCTTATTTTATTGAGTGTAATGTTTTCCAAAATATGATCTTCTTTTGGTGCATGATTATTTGAAAAACTTGCTCTTAAGATAAAAGCTAAATCAACAGGAAACCTCCTAGAGCTGAGAGAGCCTTGTCCATGTGTCCTGGTTTGCAGGCTCAGTGGCACCACTCCAATTTTCTTGCTAGGTTGGATTTATCAGACTGTGGCTCTAGGAAGGAAAGTCCCTGCACCCCAGAAGACAACTTTTCATGGCCCAAATCCAGTTCTTCAGGCCTTGGAGCCTCAGCCCAGAGGAGCAGAGAAGGTGGTGTTCACTTTCTAAGTTCATTTGATGTGGGAAAACGATGAGAACATGATGGAGGATGAAGATGATTCCTTTGCAACAGAATGGGAATTCATCATCATATAGTCATTTGTGGCAGCTACACAGCCATTTCCCCACTGCCATCTCCCACTGCTAGGGTTTCACCAAGAGACGCATAGCTATTTACAAGGGCATGTGATAGATAAAGATACCTGCCACTGCTACAGATTGACTTTAGCCACAGAATTTATGAACTACCAATAAACATCAATCATGTTTTTCCTCCCAAAGCAAAGCAAACCTATGCCCCTTAGCTGGCTCACTAAGGATGGGGTTAATGCTACGGATGAAAAGAATAATGGGATTCAAAATACCGTATTGTTTCTAAACCTTAATAAAGGGCACCAAATATAAACCTGGATCATTACTTCTACTCAGAAGAAAACTACTCAGGCAGTTCCACAGTTTAAACTACTAGGAGAAAGAGAAAAAAAAAAAAAAGTAATGCTAGGGCTTGTTTTTATAATTGGGCCGTTTTGTGAGTGGGTGACTAAATAAGTAACCTCTGCAAACAAGACAACAGGATCCACGCTGAATGCATGAGCCCATTACATTCAACTGTATTTTAGTCTACTTTTATCAATATCTCAATCTTTAATTTAAAATTATATCTTTCACTGGTGGTCCCAGAAAGCTTTTCAGTTATACAAAAGTTACTCTTAGTTTGCAGAGTAGTGTTGAGGTTAAGAATATCGAAGAAATGTCTCTCACAGTATCCTGAGACAAAAAAAGTCTTAGTAGGAAGTACTAGATAGCAGTAAGTAAATTATTTGTTTAAAAATATGTGATATTGCAGATGATGAGAAGTAATAGGCAACTAAAACTTGGTGAGAAAGGGCACAGGAATATCCCCTTGTCTACTGAAGTTGGAATTATATCAATATATTTGAATATTGCCTTTGCGTACAAAGTGATCGCTTTCTAAAGGAGCAAAGTACCTTCTTTGCCTGATCATACCCACTTCAGGAAAGGATGACCCCAAAGCAGTGCTGATTTGAGAGCAATTAAGGTGTCCTGGCTGTGGGTCACTGGTATACGAACTGCCAGTATGCAGGTGAGGTGAGGCACGTTAAAAATCCCAGTCTCAGATTTTCATACCTCAGAGCAAATTGTTCTGGGGACAAATCCGATCATAAAGCACGCAGCAGGGGCGATCATGTTGTTCTGTGCTTACAGAGCATTTATCACTAACCACCAGACTTTATTGCAAAAGATGGCTTTACTGTCACGACCTGTTCATTACAAGACCTGTTCTAAACGCTGGCTGTGACATTTAACCCGTTTCCAGATATTGTTCCACGACTGACTGTCACCTAGAGGATCGACAGGTTTCTTGCTAAAAGACAGCTGCACGTGGGGACACTCTGCACTGTCTCAGCATTTCTTTACAGTCACACAGCTTCAAATAATCACGTTTGTCCCTGCTCCTGGGCACTACCAGAGCCACAGCTGGGGGGTATTCGGTGGTACTTAGCAAGCAAGCACGGGCCACCTTCAGCTGCATAGTTCTGCACCCGGTCTCTTTGGGAGGATGTTCTCTCATTCTCCCCTTTCAGCCTGTCTGCTTTAGTCACTCTTCTCTATTCCCAGCCTCCTCTGCCCTACCCAGCAATGTGAATCAGACACCCCACTAGGTGTATTTTACAATGCTACAAAGGCACCCCAGAAATGTCTGAGCTCATGTCCTGGTTTAAGATAAAACCAGTTTGGATCGTTTTGATTGACATAGAAGAAAGCCAGTTGCAGTACTCCTCCACCCTACACGTCACTACGTCTTACTGGTTATGGAGCTTCTTGGCGGGACGATATCTCTTGAACAAACTGCGTAGAGAGAGAGGGAGACCGCTCACACCTCCTGCCCTGGCACTCAGAGCTACCCAGACCTTTGACCCTGCTGGGACTTTGCTGCAGTTGCTGCCTTTACTACGGATGCAGCCGTTGCCCGTGGTGGGCTGAGGGCTGCTCTGAGGGACAGACAGATCCGGCTGGCTGCTTCTCTGAGGAGGATGGGGCAGTGCGGGCTGCTGAGGGGACCAGCCATTCTGCTTACTGCTGTCTGCTGCCGCTCGACAGGAGCTCCTCGCTGCCAGCCGACATCACTCGGACCACGGCTTTCGCACCGGAGCCGCTCTGCTGCTGCCTGCCATGAATTCCTACCGCCACTTCTCCCTGGGGGCAGAACACGCTGCGACCGCCTGCCGTGACTGCCAGCTCCATGCTGCCGGCTCTGGCTCCTGCCCGGCAGCCATGCGTCTGGTAGTTTGCCTGTGGTTTAACCCTTGCTGCACCAGATCCCTGAACCTGGTACATATTCGTTAATATCTTGTTATTGTTTGCTGTTCGTATAATATTTGTTTTGTAATTATTAAAATAGTTTTAGTTTCTAAAACTCAACTGAGGCCTCGCCACTTTATCTTTTCCTTTTATCTCTCTCCTTAACCCTTTTCCTCTGGAGGAGGGGCTGATTGGAAAGAGAATTTATCCCGTGGTTTGGCCCTGCCTCAGCCAAACCGGTGACAGCTCACTATTTGCCTGTCTCAGGAAATTCTCAGCTATCCCAGAGCCTCTAAAACAGCGCTGACTCCAACCACCTCTTGGATGCTACTGCAGAGCTCATGCTTAAGGCTCTCTGATCTCTGAGGGAGTCTCATCCAGCCTCCTTGATTTGGTACGTTGGTTCAAACTACCGCTGACATCAGACATGCTAAAGTCACCAAGTGGTTTGGGATCAAATATCCCCGAAGACTTCTTATAGCATTAGCAGCTACCGTTGAGAAGCTGAGTGATACACCCACATATTTACAGTTTAATGAAGAAATAGATCCTCTCAGCAAACTAGAACCTGAAGAAAATTTTCAGAACATGTCAAATTCCACCGATGAAGACAGGTCACACACAGATGAAGCAAGTGATAAAGCAAATAGCTGCAAAGTGTATGAGAGGGCCCCATACACACCCACATCTGAAATGTCAACCTGCATATGAAGTAGTTTATAATCTCCCATAATGCCCAAGGAAGTCAAAATGCCTGGAAACTTGATTTATTTTAAACTACAACCAAAGGAGCTCCCACAGAAGCAAAAATTTTCAGTTTTTTAAGCAAATCTGCTCAAGTATCTGTGTTATTTTCAGGACCCTGTGTGTGCACAGGGAAAAAGAAATCATTTCCAAAGTCACTTTGCATGGTACCATACGTAAACCAGAGCAGTTTAGATGACTTAACACAATCTGTTCTTTAGTGCTTTGTGATAGCTTTTGTCTCTGCTAATAGTTTGACAGGCTAACACACAAATGCCGCCCTTGATTTCAGAATTCATTCCATTCCTACCTCCTTACTACTATTTGTCCTCCTACTACCATTTCTTTCACTGGCACACTGTCAATTACACAACTTCACTCAACAATCCCCAAGATAAAGAGCTTTTGAGTTACAGAAGGGAAGGGCAAATGCCCATTCACACTCAGAGCCCCTCCCTCTGAAGTCCGTGCAAATTTTGCTAATCACAGAATCATCTGGTTGGAAGAGACCTTTAAGATCATCGAGTCCAACCATACACCCTGCACTGCCAGGGTTCCTAAACCATGTCCATCAAAGCAACCTCCTTGCAGCCACAGCAGGTCCTGAGATGATCTTTCTGTACTCTGAGTGATGACACCAGTCCACTTCTGCTACCTGCTTGTTCGTATTCTTCAAAATGAAGGGCTGTGCTCCAAAGCAGGTACATTGCATCTAGGAAGTGTGTGTTATAAGTGATTTTAATATAGATATTTTCTCAGGTCCAGTATTTACAAATCAGTCATTCGGTAGTCCTCCTCAGTGTATTATCCACTGAATTCACACTGCTTGATAGCATCATTGCTTCTACGTACACCGGCAGTTTTTGAACTTCTATTGACTTAACATACGGCATTCCAAAATCTTTTGCTACACCTACTTCAGCAAGGAGTTTCAGTGTACCAGTTTGGTAAGGCAAAGAGCATTTGCATGTGAATAGTGCTGCACTCGCAGAGCAGCCTGCTAGCACTTCTCCACTGTCCCAGCATCCCAAGTTTAAGAAACACCAGATCCTTCAGTGATGAGTGCCCAGCAGCTGCGATTTCCCACCATCTCCATCACCAGACAAAAAAAATTACATCACTTCAAACACTTTTTTTCCAAAGTTGTAAAGAGAAAAAATGAGAAGTTATTGACATAGAACACACAAAAATAATCCTTCTCTACTGCTAAAGCAAACTAGCTCACAGCCTTGGCTCTCTGTGGCTAAGTGAGAACTACTGCTATTGAGGTAACACAGGATTTCTTTGTTAAGGTACCAATACTCTTAGTTCAAGCGTGGAACATCTCTTTTTGTCTTAACAGGGCTTCCTCCCCCTCATGGCTGGTACTGCAGTGGCTGCCCTGGTACTCCACACAACCTGCCTGCCTTCCTGCACGTGTGTATATTGCTTGCTAATTAGCACATTCTCTGCTTCAAACTGCTTGTTCCTGGTGCAGCCTTCTAAAGACAGATAAAATTTATGCACCATGTACAAAATATTAAATGTACAACCACCTCATTAGATTATTCACTAATATTTCTCTATAAGCGTGATGATGATCTGGTGGAACTGGTAAGTGGATACCTTGTGTGATATAACCTCCCTGTCCTAGTCTTGGCTATACAGACTCCTCATGGGAACCCTTCACACATGCACTGAAGCCATAGCAGCTTAACACCCCAAATTCTAACAGAGACTGAGTAACAGTAGCTGCGTGAATGCATGATTTTGGCCCACAGTAAAGAAAAAAGAGAGTTAAAGTGTTTACCAGAGTCTAAGGCCTCATATACCGTTACCACAGCTCAGGTGATGCATGGTGAACTGTAAAACTATCGTGAATGTGAAACCTTATCGATTTACACTGCAGCAATGACACCCATCTATCCCAAATTCCCTAGAATCAATGCAAACTCTCTCTGCATTCAGTGCCTTATGTTTCCTGTTCTGGTCACATTAGTTACTTGGATTAATGATCACCTTGTGTACTATTAGCTGAGCAAAGTGTGACTCCAAGCATCTAAAATAAGACCAGGGAGATATTAAAGCCAACAGCAAAATCAAATGGCCTTGCAGCTCCCCACCCTCTCCTTTCCAACCTGCGCTGAACTACAGGCCATATTTCCCAAGAACCTTCCAAAGATTCCACCTCTACTATTAAAATATTTCAATACAACATGCAATGAGTATTCTCTTCCCTCAAAATAAAAAGTAGCAGAAAGCATCTTTCTGTAGAAGAGTTTTAATCAGGAAGTTCGATTAAAAAAAAAAAACAACCACTTTTTAAGAATATTTCTCCCCAAAATCACCAGATGATATAAATGCCACAGGTATTTATAAAACATGTTAGAGAGGTCAGCAATCAGATCTTTTACTGGGGAAAAAACAATCACGTAATGAAAACTTTGCCTTCAATCATACCAGGATTGGACTTGCAGTTGACCTCGTCTGCAGTCTGAGCTATTTCCTTTCCCACATACCTGAGATGATTTTGCCCAGTGAAGCTTTCTCAAGGCTTGGAGCTTTAGGCAAGCTCCCCAACTATTTTTCACTAAAACATTTACAGATATAAGAGGTTGACTGTCCTTTTGCTACCAAGGGAAGGAGGGATGTAGAGGGGAGTTCAAGCTTTTTCAACCTCTATCCAGGAAATCTGCCAAAACCATGCTGCAGATGTCAGCAGCTGGCTGGCTCCTGCTATTACCAGTATGTGAAGTGCTAAAGAGAAAACAAACTACAAAAAACCGTACAACCTTAATGAACAAATACAACTATTTGCAGAAGTTTTAGTGGTTCTCTGAAATGCAATAACATAGCTGCGTGAGGTCCAAGATCTAATCTTGTATTTAACCCACACTACAGAGACGCGTTTTACAGAGCAGACCTCTAGCAGCTCTCGCTACCACCTCTCTGCTCGCCTTTCCCTGAGCATTCAGAGCCCTTCAGATAGTCATAGAAAAGAGGTAGCCAAGAGTTGTCTATAGACTAATGTAGATGCAGACACAGTAAACATAGAACCACCTGCATCACACGATCAATGTGTTGCTGCTATGCTGCAGAGCCAAGATGCTTAGGACAATTTTCAAGTCTCAATACTTCGCTGCAGTTTCTGGAGCCTGCAAGGCCAGGGCTGTGAGCAGGTGCTTTCCAAAGCCACCTTTGAGGGGGAAACTCAGAGGCTGTAGCTTTGATTCATAGCTACTTTGAATTGGCTTTAAAAGCCTCTATATTGTGGCAGTTTGAGGAAAAAACTCTGCTTGAAAGTTTTGTTTTAAACTGACCAATTGGACTATTCCCTTCCATGTTACCTTTTAGCACCTCATTGGCTGTAAAAGTTTCTCGCGAGCATCTGTCCCTTTAAGAGGCACGTACTGCGGGCTTGCGGGGTTTTGCTCTTTTGCGGCTCTCTGCGCTTTTGCTCTCCGGGACTTCTGGGACACTTCTGGCTTTGCACTCCGAGGGGTGCCGCAGACTTGCAGTTTCTCTCCGGGAAGACTCGTGGTTTGGCTCCTGGTCCTTACAGGCTGTGTCTCCTCGGCTCGGACCCTGCCCGTCTGCCTGCTTGCAGCTACGGCTCCCCCGCGCTGTCAGAGTGGAGCGGAGCTGTGTGCTGGGGAAGCCCCTGCACCGCCTGGGACTGGAGATGCCGCGCCCCGAGGCTGCCTTCTCCCTGCTGCTGTAACGCCGTACTCTCTCTGCTTTTCTTCTACAAACCACACGACCAGACTGGTGGGAACAGCGCTTTCCACGTTGGAGCCCGGCGTTCGTAACAGCCGCGGATCCTTTGTTTACTCCACGAGAGCGTTCACGTGGCTGGTGCCATTTTGGACTCTGCGGTACCGTCCCCCTTTCTCTCTCACTCGCGTTTAACCCTCGCTGCTCCATCCCGTATAAACCCTCAGATTTTGCATTGGTTTTTCCCTGTATATAATATATTTTGTTCTGGTGTTATTAAACTTTGTTTCAGTTTTCCAAACATTCAGAGGTCTCACAAAATCTTTTCTTCCTTTTCTTATCTCTGTTTTTTAACCCTTTCTGTCCTGGTGCAGGAGAGAGGAGTTTAAAGATAGGAGAGGACATGTCCCCGTGATTGGCTTGCCTCAGCCAACCGGTGACAATATGAAAAACAACAATTTAGCATTCTGGAGATGGAATTCAGCTTTTATGATATCATGAATAACGGTGAAGTACAACCATAATGCAGAGCCTACAAATGCATACTTTGTTCAGAACTGCTAAACCTGCACTATGGATTTGCAGAAGAGGTCTGGTGCACATTTAGAGAATGAGCTGAAAAATCGCAGTTTGGACAAAAATAACCCTAAAAGAAAAACTGTCAGAATACACGAGATCAGAAATCTTTCAGGTTTTTCAGAAAGTTAGCATTTTGTAAAGGTGAAAACTGCACACAATGATATTCCAAGCTTCGAGGAAAGCAAGCCGTGGAATGCTGGAGAAATAAATATCATCCTTCGATTCACAAGGGAAGTATTCCCCTTTTACATCCCTCAAATCCACAAAGAAGAAAGCATTTAGAATATTTTCTTCCAAAATAGGACTCACTTGATTATCTAGATCAGAGGTCTTCCTACAGAAGTGATAATGAAATTGCAGAACTATTTCAGTACAATCCTGGCTCCAATAATTTACGTGGCTACTTTAAATAGATGTTATGCATCAAACTGCAGTCCTCAATCATATTTTACCATAACACTATATTCCTTGAATATATTATACACTAGTTATACATTAAAAGTGCAGTTTAAATCACCATTTGAAAAAACTATTGCAAGACTTGGTTATTCTTGTACAAACCAAAGTGCAGAAGATGAAGGTCCTAGAAAGCAGTGCTTTCAAAAGTTAAGAAGAGAGGGGTTTTTTGCTTGTTTTTTAATTTTGAATTTAGGTTTGATCTGTTTGGTTTTTGCATCCCCTGCGTGCCCCCATGTGTATGTTGTTCCAGGAGCTGAATTCTGGCCCTTGGGAGGGAGATGAGTATTGGTGCCTTCAGTGTTTCACCTTGCAAACAGGCGAAGTTTTAGAGGGGAGATATGTGAAATTCTAGAGACAAGAAGCAACTCTTCATGCACAAGTCAAATCTAAACAACTGCCTTTAAACCACACTTGGAAAATGCACTATCTTAAAGATTGGAGAGGCAAAGCAGTTCAAACTGTGGAAGTCTGCGAGCAAACTAGAAGTCACGTGTGAACAGGGATGAACTAACAATTTCCAAACACAAAAATAAAAAAGTCAAAAAGTATTGATTGAAATGAGACGAGGGTGTTCTTGGAGAGCTTCACAAGTCGGCATGTATCACAGAGGTGATATTCGCATCCAAAGTGTATGTGGTGGGAGTTTGCTTTGTTTTGAGAATTGTCATACTTTGGCAGAAGTCACATCACACGGCTTGAAGCTTTGATGCTTCTACTTGACATAAAGGCTTCAGTACTGCCTACTGCCTTCTAGTCTTACGAAATTTCCTGTAGCCTTTTCTCTGCCTCTTTTCACCACATACAATCATGGTCTGTATACTGCTCTCAAAACATCATGAAAATGTTCTGTAAGTTAAGACATATTGAGGGTTTTTTAAAAGCAAATTGTTGAAAGCTAAACACTAGAGGAAATCTAAGGTCACATAGATTTAAGCAGTAATTAGCAATAAATATATTTTGTTACTGAATTTAGCTTTTTTTCTGCTTGCAAAATAGGTAGAAGTAGTGCAAAAAGGCATCAAATTCAGCATTATTTATTAATTTATTTGCAAAGCATTTGATAGGTCTACATTTGCAAACTTTAGGTGGAAATACGCAGCAATCAAACTTCTAGGTGTGTATTCTGTCATGATTTTGTTACCAATGAGATGCAGTACCAATGCAATCATTAGCAGTCAACACAATACAGCACTCCTTCCCAACAATAATCAAATATATATGCTGAATTTCATATTCAAAAAATATTTGAAATTAAGTTGTTTTTACATAAATGTTCTTGTTAAAAAAATACTTATGTATCCCTAGGCAGCAAATTTTAAAAAAGGTTTCCCTTTAATATTCCAAACTGAATAGCAGTACTTTAGACATGCAAACACCTCTAATGCTTCTTATATACATATTTCAATATGCATATCAAAAGCCTGTGCTTGCTAAATGGCAAGAGAGGGATAAAGAGTTTTCAAAACAGGTAGATCATAATTACCATGCTGCAAATTTGCTTAGTCTAGTAAAAGTTGGCGCAAAAAGCCACCGTTCTGCTAATAGGGTTTTGCGCTGGAGACCACTGGACAGTTCAGTTTTCCTCAGCTTCTCGGGACTCCTGCTGACAGCTCCAGCAGGGCTCACCCACTGCCTCCAGACAGGGAAAGATGGGCATCCTTTGCCCATGGCTTCTGGGCAGCCAGCAGCTAAGGAAATCCTGCTCCAGCTGTGAGCTGGAAAGCCCAGGCTTTAACCAGACCATCGGGTCTGTGAGTGGGATTCATACGACCAACTGCCGAGGCCTTTAAAATTGATGGGGAAGAGACAGACACACAAGAGACACTCCTGGCTCTTTATGGTGTCAGTTTACACCCACGACATCCCCTTTTTGCCCTGCTGACCTTGTCTAAACTGACTTTGTGTCAATGGCAGAGTCACGGGTACATCCTATCAAGGAGCCTGTTGGTCTGGGGTTTCCTAAATCAACTTTCCTGAGCAATTCCACATCAGGAAGGTTTTTTAACAATATGGTTCAACCTGATTCAAACCAAAACCCAACAGAAAGAAAGAAAACAGCCAGAGGAACAAGAGAAATCCCCAAACCCCAAATTGAAAGCCACAACCCACATTCCTGCTATTTGGTCTATTTTATGCTTAACATTCAATTTAGTGTCTGAGATAAATTCATACTTGACCCACGTTTAAACTATGCCAATAATTTTAAGTGATGCTTTTTTGCATAAACTGTAATGTTGAGTAGTTTGAGAGGCACTTGGGACTCAAAATGCATTTCACAGACTCTGTTCACGCTACATTCTGAATTTTTAGCTTTGTCCACAGCACTGGTCCTCTCCCTGAACGAAAGAGCATATCAACAGTCAGAAATACTATTCCTGTTCTCTACGTAACCAGGCAGTTAGTTCCCTCAGTAGCACTGCAAGTTTCCTTCACGCGAGATGTAAATTCTGAGCTGATGGGGAACTGACCATCATGATGCTTCATAGCTACATGAAAACAAACATTTTGAACACACAGAAACACAGTCATGTTCTCTCCCCAAATAAGCGCTCAAAACAGATGAATTGCATGGATTCTGGCTCAGAGTTTTACTCCAGCATCCTAACCTCCACTTTGTAGCTTGAACAATACTACAGAACTAAATCCATTACATCATCTACGGTTATTTGCACATGTGCAAATGTTAACCCTGAAAACTTATTTTCAAGCTTGTAAGTAGCTCCATAAATACAGTACTTTTGATCAGGTTTTAGCAAAAGTCATCAGTGCACTTTTGCCCACTGACACAACAGAATGCAATTACTCCTCCCCAAAAAATCTATTTGCTTTTGCTACGTTCCTTGTCACAGTGCCAGTCATAAAGTGGCCCCTGAACATCAATTCAGAGAGACTTTCTTGAATATTTATTTTCTCTACAAAGGGGAGAGTCAAAAAAAAAAAAAAGAGAGAGAGAGACTAGAAAACAAACCCCTCACCCTTTAACCAAGCTGTAACTGAACCAACAATCCAGGCCCTCATCGCTTTCTGTTGTGCTCCAAAGTATTTCAACTTGCCCAGGTCAGTTCTGACTCCCTGTGCCGCAGTACTGTGATAGGCATTGTCTGTGGGGACCTGAGCACGGAGGGCATTCTGTTGCAGACTCTCCAACCCACAGAATAAAACACTCCAACTTCCCAAATGCAGACATCCGTTATTTCATGCTGCTTATCCAAGAACCAGAAACTTCTTCACTACTGCTTCATGACCACCTCAGCTATCATAAACATTTTAATTCTATGTGATCTGACTTACTTTGTGCTTCCTTCTGCTCTGACTTGGTATGATGAATTTAGAAGGGTGGCTGATAAAGCAGTAAAACATTTAGCTGGGCTTTTATGCAAACAGAAATAGCGAACTTGCTTTTTCATGCACTGAAATTAAATTCAATGTGATCATAAGAATATGTTAACATAGTAAAATCTCTGATGAATAATTCAGGCTCTTAACAGTGAAACACTGAAGGAGACATTTTCAGATGACTGTGTTGACAGGCTCTGATGTCCAATATGTTCAATGCAATGGAGAATGAGTTGGAAAGCCCATGAATGTAATTTTTCTAGTTCATTTACTTCTCATCAATAATAAATGGCATCATGTATTCATTTTAAATTCCCTACTGGAGAGATTGGAACATTCATGTGAGAAATGAAAAGTGCATCACAATGACGTCAATACCCAGATGTAGGAATGAGTCAGTTGTGTGCTTCTGACCAAGAAAACATTGAGAGGAGTTAAGAAAAAAAAAAAACCACTATGACCACAATATTTACAGTAAGGAGAAGTCACATATGAGTTATGCCACACATGAGTTCTCTCCTCTGCTGGCAAGTTTGGGTTGGTAATGGATATATTTTCTTTGATACCTTTAGGTACATGCTAGCTTCTGGCCAGGCTGTCAGAGTCAATCTGCAGCCAACAGGTTAACTAACTCCTCTGGTTATTTTCATGCAGCCTTTTATCTCTCCCAGGCTAATATTTCATAAAGTCAAAAGCAATTTGCCTGGATCTCTCTGACTCTGATTTGCAAATAGAGACCAGGCGAATGCATCACAGACATGAACAGCAAAGCATTAGAATTAAGCTTATTTATGCCAAACAAACCCTCACTCCCCCAAGACGTTCAACAGTCAAGTTCACCAAATCACAGTTGTCATTTTAAATAATTTGTGATTTATGTAATTACATACAGGTCTATTGAGCACAACCTCTCAGAAAAACCACACTTTCACTATTGCACTTCTAATAAGTAAATAGAAGATTTCCTAATTCTAGAGGAACAGAACTCACCAACCCTAGCAATGACGCAGCAGGTCAGCAGGCCGTACAGCACAAGAAGCACAGCAGCTCAGCAAGGCACGTACCCAAAACAGTACAGTCTTCTCACGAAGTGGGCATGTTACACATCCCTTTATCACATGCCTCAGAGTTGTTCCTTAGGTGGGGATATTTCACAAGCCGCTGAAATCCAAGGCCTGCCAACTTCCTCATTTTCCCCAAGACTGTTGCCCTTTCTTTGAAACACTGAGCAGAGCAAAGTAGAGTTATAAATTGAGGTAGGCATTGCTCAGCCGCCTTAAGCATCCATTGTCAGCTGCCAAGGCAATATAAAACCATTCTTTACACACATCCAGTAAGAGGTTTCTCCTGGGCTGCCCAGGACTCAAGGAGAAACAGGTTCATTAATGGGATGGTGTTACGCATCCCAGCAAACCATCCTTTTTAAGGAGAAATAAAAGCTCCTTGCCCACTTCCTAGCACTGTGAACTTCTCAGAGTCAACGCAAACTCATACTGATAACTCCTGGCACACAGGAGAATCTTTCTATATACAAACACCAAGGCTGAGCCAAAGTTGGCTGGTAATATGGCAGCTGGTTTGCGAAGTTTCAGCTCTCCTTTGGCTTTAAGTCAAATGTACAAAGAAAATAAATGTCACAAATTCCAAAGCTGAACCGCAGACCAATGGTTTCTAGATTTGTGCAGGATGGAAGTCCCTACTGACTGGATTTTCAAAGGCATTTTGCCAACCAGTGCAAAATTTAAAAGATAGCTACCAGCCCCTGAAAGCCCTGGAATCACCTGGCTTGGTGGCTGTCCACAGCAGTGCACCATGAGAAACATTTTCAAGCTTAATCTCTTGTACATAGAGCTGTCTTTCCAACACTGTAAAATTAAACTGCACCATGGCTGCAGCTTTATACTACAAAACTAACTAATATTTTGACCATAAAACTATAACTCTAACAAAGGCATAACATTTAAAATTACCTTTTGTATTATTTCAATAGGAGCTTATTATCTAAATGTCAGATGCATCAGAAACATTACCCTTTGATATATCCTAGTGTACGTGATTTATTTGCGGTAATGTTCCATAATTACAGCTGATATAAAATGACTGATCAACTTCATATTTTGGCACTAACTCACCACAGTTAACCATTCAGTTTGCAACTTCCACCCTTTTGCTATTTAACATATTTTTAAAAGCAATTGAATGATCCTTAAATAAGCCAGTGAAGCACAGTCCTTCACGTAGATTTTTATTTATATATGTGTATCTATATATACACCTATACACACACAGAAGCGAACAATGTTTTCCATTTGCCCATTAAAACATTTTACGAACTTGAAGAAGTGGCCTATTTTCAACGCAATTCACAGCAGGTGAAACGATTGAATATTTGACAGTGACAGGAATTAAGCCAGTTTCTACTTCCTTTCAGCTTGTGTCATTTATTGTATTCAATTACAGTTATTAGAAGCTGGGGGAGGAAAGTGGGCAGGAGAAGGAGGAATAGGTTTAGTTGTTCAGTCGACAATACAACTTACTCATTTTGGCACGTACTGCAATGCCTATTTTTACACAACCCATCACTATGCTCTCCCCAAGATGTGCCTTCACCCACACACCACTTGTGCACTGTACAAGTCACATTCCTTATGTAATGGTAACATTTTGTCTCAGATCCGTAGGCTTGTGCCAGAGCATGTGAAAGGGGGAGCAGACTCATAGGAAGGAATCAGCTGGAGGCACCAACACCAGACACAAGGAGTGGGCTTGCCGCTGCTCCTGACGGGAAGGCTGCTGATCTCTTTGAAGGTCCTCAACAAAAGCAAAGACGAAAAGAATAACCATGGCCAATGCACCCAAAAATGCACAAACTGAAACCAGTCAGTACAGTATGCAAAAATTTACGCGATGAAAATTTCTGTCACATCATTCAAAATGGCCAGTGGAGCTTTTAAATGTTTTTTTTTTCCTCTTTTAAGTCCCTCCGTGACAATACCGTATCATGCTATAAGTAATATATTGCTATAATTCTGTGCTTTGGCTCCACTGCTTTTTTGCTCCCTATACATAAAAATAAAGTTTCCATTTAAAGGGACTTTCTCATTTTTCCTGTAATTTAAAAGCTATAATTATAAAACAGATATTTCAAGCTTCAGCCAGTCACATGACCTGCTCCCTCATGTTCAACTGAAAGCTAAAGTCAAACCAGATTTTAACTGAGTTTTTTTCTAAACTGTATGCTGTTATTGCTCATCTGAAAATGCTAAATAGGTGGTTAAAAGTAGCTCAATAAATAATTTTATATGATGAAACTATGTTCTTCAGGATATATGTATTTCATATAACCATTTAGAATTGATCTTTCTTTCTTGTACATTGGTTAACAATCACAGTTACTTCTCTATTTCAAAATTCTCATAAATATCATTCTAGAGATTTTAAGCAATTCATACTCAAAATATGAAAGATTAAAATTACCTATATTTGCTTTTATGTGTTACTGATACAAGAAGCAGAAGGAAGAAAAACCCTGTACGTCAGTATAGAAAAATATATAAACATATGAACCACCAAACTTATATATCTTATAAAAGATCAAAGAGAACAGTGGAATTGCAAAAACTCGGGACCTCAAAGGCTGTAAAAATCTCTGTTGTTCCATTCCTTCAGGACAAACACTGTAACCTGTTACCTTGCTCTACTGACTACACAGCAGCTAGACACCAACTCACTAACTTCTCTGCACAAATCCATGACATGACTTCTAAAATATTTATATAGAGCAGATGAGATGCAAGTTGTCCACAGTTACTCTGCAAATTACTGTCAATAAGATTCAGCACCAAATACATTTCAAAGAAAGGTCAGTTAAACATGCTAAAATATCACTATTAAATGATACAATAATTTAGATGCCAAGCCCAACAGACAGCTTTCTAGACACCCTGCAAGGAAACCAGAATGCTTTTCTGTGCTATCTAGAGAAACAAATGCATACAAATAACTAATAATAGTAAAGCAGAATCATTGAGTAGTGCAAAAGATATAGTGGCCCTCCTTCCTCCAGAGATTAAAATTATATAACAAAAGTAAGATAGTAATGAGCTAATTCCATCATCATCATCATCATTATTAGCCTGTACAGTTTATATAAATGTTAACAGGGGTTGTCAAGATGATTAGATGATAGAGCACATGCAGTAGATTGGTTCAGTTTAGCATCTGAATTTACATTTTCGCTAAAGAAATTTATTTAAATATGAATTTCATTTGAATTAAAATATACAAAAGGATTTTCATAAAAAGACCTTGTTCCTTATAGATCTGTACGAAAAAAGTGGTCATCAAAATAGAGTTATTTTAGCAGATTTCTTTCTAAAAAGACAGGAGACAGATGATATGAAAGCGAATGAGCCCAGCAAAGGAAACCTCAAACCCATGAACTTTTCCCAGGGCCGTGGACAGACTCCAACATGTCTTGCTTTGGTGAATACCCACATGCAGAGACCTGTGTGGTCCTCCCAGCTTCATCCCTCCACTGAGCAAAGCTGCATGGGAGATGAGGCACTGCCTGCTGCCTTGGGTGAAGGGACTCACTGTGGGCTGGCACAAATGGAGCAAATCAGCTTCATGCTATAGACCACCAGCTCAAATAACTCCTGATTTACACTGAGACTGGCAAATAAGGTTTTTAATGCTCTAGATGGTGTCGGCATTGGTATAGAGATCTGTTAGGGGGGATCCACGGTCAAACAAGCTGTAAGTTGGGCTCTGTGGGAAGCCTGCTCTTCCCTGAAATGGGAGGGTCACAAAGACAGGGAAGATACAGTTGGAGGCACAGGACCCTGCCTGGTTTCTGGCCATTGGGGCGAGTTCTGTCAAAGACACCCCAGGACAACTGGCGCATCCTGCCTCTTTAGAAAGAACCCATGGCCCAGCAGGAGTCTGCAGGTTACAAAATATTTTTTTTTTTGTACTTCTTGATTTAATTTCAGTAACTCAATAAGGTGAAATAGTGTCTTCTTTTTTCAGGCCCTATGGAACTGTATGAACATCCTCTAGGGCTTTTCTCCATCTCTGTAGAAATCATAACATCTTCCATAAAGTCTAGACACAATTTTCACAATGTAAGCTCTAATTAGACACCAATATTGATCTGTTCCCAGAACAGACAGCTGATGCAAAACAACACTGTGCATTTGGAACAATTTAATATATTATTTGAACAGTGTTGCAGTTTTAGAAAAATACAAACTTAAATTCAATTCTATGGATGTAGAAAATCTGGCTGCTTCCGGCAAACAGAAAAGCTGAAATGTTTGTCATTTCATTTGAACACCTTTGGAATAATATTTACATTACCTCCATATGCAAAGCACACTGCAGAATACTATAGGAAGGTAAGCTGTAAACAGACTAAATATTACCTCGAAATTAAATCAATGACTTCAGCACTGCTAATTATGATGTCACTGCAAGACAGAATTCAATCAGCCAGAAGAAAAGATCTATTGGAAGGGAAATAACCAACTAACTGTGACAATCCTCAAAATGGAAACACCTAAAAAACTGCAAGGCATTTTCATGACGCCTTGGGAAACCACTTGACAACTGTTCAAGCTGTGCTTCAGGACATGATATAACCAATGGCACACTATGTCCCCAACCAAACCCTGCAACAATATGCAGTTCCTTAGGTAAAGTTTTCAAACCTCTATTTCTGCTGCTATACCATGTGCGTCTGTGTTCCTCTCCTTGACGTCTAGGGTTGTAGACAGGATTTCCAACTCAAGTTCATCCAGTGCATGTGAATGGATGCAGAAACTCAGTTGGAAATTCCCAAGAGAAAAAAGGAAGCCAACCTCATTTGCAGCAGCACTGTGCTATGGTCATGCACAATTGCTGCTGAATTGAAGTTCCTTGTTTCCAAAAGGTGGCTATAGCCATTTTCCTACAGATGGAAGATTTTGTGGTGTGGTTGACATCAAAATACTAAATCTTTTTCTTAGTTTAATTGTATAAAAAATAAAATTATATATGTATGCTGGCATGCATACACTGTGCATCTACAGGTCATAAAAGAAACAAATCCAGCAAATGGCAGTCACCATTTTGCCAAGCAAAAATGAAATACATCATCACTTCCAGAAAAAAACAAATCCCCTAACTCTTGAAAGTCAATGTTGTATTTGTATAAAAAGTTATCTAAATAGTACTCTTTACAGCCAGCATGAATTTGAGGGGGAGTATGAATTTTAATTACTATGCTACTTAGCGGTAGAGATACTTAGTGGTAATTGAAAAGTATTCAGCATGTTTGCTTAAATGTTTTACACAATTGCAAAACAATTGTCGCATTACAATTTATTACTGTGTCCTGAACTGAAAGCAAACCTTTTGCAGAGCTGCCCTACTCCAAATATTTACTTGTCTGAAATGCAAGGCGTCAAATGACTGACTTTTTAGTAACCACAGGAATAAGGAAAAAATGTGAATAAAAGAGAAATGCCCCGCGATGTGCTTTCTGAGATAAGAAGGGGAAAGTGATCTTAAACAAGATGTCACAGGTTAGGGCTGGGCCGGCCACTAGACAAACGACAGATGCTCCTTATTAGCCCCTCTCCCCTTCCGAAGTGGAAGAGAAAGGGAATAGGGGACAGAGACATATGGATTGGAAAAGAAAACTAAAACTGCTTTAACGAAAATAATAATAATAAAATGAAATATATACAAATATATACAACATCAAACCCAACCCTCCAATGGCAATCGTGTCACTGTCACCACTGATGCAGTGGTCAGGCACTGCGGAAGTCCCAGACTGGACTCTGTGGTAGATGGGAACCAGATTCAGGAGCTGGATTCTGGAACTGGATTCAGGAATGCATGGATTGGGATGGAGGGCAGAATGGACACTAGCCACTGAAGAAGAGAATAAGAGAGATTGATTCCTGTGATCCCTCAGTTTTATACCAAATACAACATACACGGGATGGAACACCTTGTTGGTCAGTTTGGGGTCACCTGTCCTGTCCGCTCCTCCCTGCAGGTGCAGCCTCTCACTTACTGCACCCCCACCGTGGTACACAGGATTTAGCAGTGACCCTGGTCTCCACAGGAGCAAGTATAAGCAACAGCCTTTCTGCATCCCAATCCCTGGTAGTGACTGTAATCATCAAGCGTTATCACTTCTAGAAGCAAACACTGTCTGCAAAAATATGCTGTTAACTTCAGAAAGTGCCGTCACTTAGATGAGACCGAGCTGAAAAGGAAAATCACTGAACAGAATGAGTTCTGTTCTAACTCAAACCAGGACACAAGAACTATAACCTATTGCAGAGTAAATCTCACTCACACATGGAAGTCCAGATGGACCTGAGTGTTTCGTGGACACAGAAACCTAAGCAACAGTGAGAACTAAATTCAACTGAAAACAGTAGCACAGAGAAATCAAGATCAACAGGTAGATGGGGGTGGACGAGGGGAAGGGAGCACACAGCATAAAAGGAAAGACTGGGAAAACACGATTTAGGAGGGTACCAGAAGCATGGAGAAACCCATCCTAGGGTAAGGAAGACCATCTGCCACACATAAGACTCCAATGTCGCTGGAATTTGGCTCTGATTTCATGAAGATGCTTACAGTAATTTTATAATGTATAACATAGATGTGAAAGAAGATCGCAGCTGGAAAAGACCAAGTCAATGAATTCAAGATGTTGACCTGGAAAAGCATAATTCTAAACGCATTGCTCTCACCTCTCAGCCATGACAGTTAAGTTTTTGTGACCACTCAGCTAACTATCCAGACTAGAAATACATAGAAATTGTGAGAAAAGAAGAGAAACTCTGAACTTCAGCTTTGCTTTCCTCCACAGTGCAAAGTTTTTCTGTCATGACAGATGCATGTTAAGGTTATTGCTTATTTAGTTGTACTAATCTTCTCTCTGAAATTTGCATTTATGTTTTTATTTGTGGAACCAAGATGAAGAATGACATCATTTAAGAACAGAAAAAACAAATTCAGGATGTGCGTTAATATAGACAGAGTTATCTCATTTGCAAAACAAGAAGAAGACCTGAGAGGGACAACTCACCATTTAGATTTTCAGGCTCAGTCTCCATTTACAGGACTTTGCTTTGGGGAAAAAAAAAATAAAAAGAGACAGAAAGGAAGGTTTGCTCATTAGCATTTCCTGCTGAGGCTGCATAAACCATAGATCTATAATGTTAATGTTTTCTGCTTCCATAGATACGACAAATATATCGTTTGTAATTACAAAAATGAGATATAAGTAATGACACAGTTGAGTTTTAGATAATGAGATAGTATCTTGGAAAGCATTAGAGCATCAAGGGTGAACCCAAGGCCATTTCAGTGTCACTACTTTTCTAATTTCTGTTTGTTAGTATAATAAAAAAATTCAAGTTAAGACCTAGTAAAAATTCAAGTAAACATTGCGGTTGCTTCATTTCTCTGAAAACCCCTCTCCATTACAGTGATTAAAGAACGATGGTGCAGTGACAGTAGAAGAAGTGGAGCGTAGCAGGAAGAGCAGCGCCTGCCAAATTAGAGAAATGACAGAGCAAAACCAAGAGGAAACAGGGAGGCGAGACCTGCAACACAGTACCAGCAAAATCTAGCTCATTTTTCAGCCCTACTGAGGTGTACTGACTCAGGAACCCAAAGATGTTGAGCTGAGGGCAGAGGTGAAATCACACCGTATTGAACAGTTAAAATAGCCCTTGTGGTGCAAGCCCAAAACGCCTGTTAATTAGCTGTTCAAACACGAGGGCAACAAAGATCAGCGCTTTGTGAAAACTTACGGCAAGTCTGAATTACGATTGCTTTGTACAGTAAAGAGAAACAGTGGCAAAACAGAAACTGAGAATCAGAAATTTCTTCCTGGCTGCCTTTATAAATTCGCAGTTATGCTCTGGTTTGGGGGAAGTCCATCAGGACCACTTCACTCTCTGCATTGCACCATTCCTACAAAGGCAGTTCTATTATTTCTCAGAAGTAGAATTTATTTTTCCTCTTAGCTGATGGGATGGCTGCATACTGGTAATTTATCTTTGTATGTAGAAACACTTCCCGAGACTGCTTCATGATGTGTTCTTTAAACGATGCTACTTTCCACTCTTCCATTATCTCTTCCATTTCGGCTGCACATCAGTGCTACTCCATGGGGCTCTCATCCTGCTGTTCCTACTCAGGCAAGACTCCAACGACGCCTTTAACATCCCCATATGAGCAGGTTTGCTGCACAAAGGAGGCATTGTATTCCTTCATTATTGAAAAAACAAGAGGAAAACATTTTTCTCTTTCCCACTTGCAGCCTTGCATTCAAAAGGCCCCAAATACAATTAAGTGTCTACTTCAAAGTCCTCCTTTGTTCCAGTCTTGCTCCCACAGTCCCTCTGGTATAGTGGAAGGTTTTTTTAATTAATTCTCCTCTATATGAAAGATAATTTTTTACTACAAGGAACTGGCAAAACCATCATCGAAGTGAACCAGAGAGCGCACTTACCTAAATCTAAAGCTGTCCAGGGCACGAGCTTTCTCACATGCCTGATGGCAAAGTACTGAGCAAGTGCACCCTGTTAGGTGGGGAAAAAAAATATCTGAAAGCAAATCGGTTCTTCAGACAAAAGAAAGCCAAGACTGCTGTAATGGGCAGTCAATGCTTTTCAGTTGTGTGGATACCAGTATCTGAAAAGTTCTAATGGTACTCAATTAACCATTCCCTCTCGGAACACCCAGCCTGCTTCACTGCCAGTTTATTCCTTTCGTCCCTTTGCATTCACCTTTCTCTCTCTCCATCTTTCTCTGCCTCTAACACATAAGCTATAAGCTTCCCAGGCACAAGCTGGCTGAAGTCACCTGGGACCAGTTGCACAAACTATAGCTTCCTTGCTTGTGCCAAGCTTCCCCTCAGAGCTCCTCTTTATAGTTTTGACAAATAGTTTCCAAATAGTCAAACCGTTTTGTTTTGATAAGCATTTAATAAATGCTTAATTAAGTGAGGAGAGGGACTGGGTGGGAGAATCATGAAAATGGAAATAATATTTTCTGTGAAACAACTTATTTTTGAAGAGCCTTCCAACACCAGTCACTTCTTGGGTATTAGTTTTCTGCAGAATAGTTCCTTTGTGCCCCTTTGAGAAAGCACAGGTCTAGCAAATACATTACAGTCATTTTGCATGTGGTTGATTTCCCTGCATTTTCAAGCGTAAATTAATCCATAAGGGGCAAAAATTAACCTTATATTAAAAATAATCTAGATGGACTTTGTACGGATTCTTTTCTTTATTACTGACATTTGAATAAGTTTTCTGAACATATGCTGGGGAGAAAGGAAGGGATAACCTGTCTGCATTTTCTCTGCAGTTCGTCAGTTTTATCACTTTGACCACACCATAATCTAAACCAGTATCAGCATCATCAGCATCTTTTGCAATATATCTGGGTTTTTTTGCAGTAAGTCATTTGAACCCATGGAGAAGTATCTGCCAATAACGGTGGAATCCCAACTATGACTCATTATCACTGCTAAAGATGTATTTTTGTACATCAACAACAGCGACACTGATCCTATAAAATAGATTAAGGGCTGGATGTGCTGATCAACATCCCAGTCTAAGTTCTTACATAAAAATAGGCAGTCCAAAGGAGTTGGAAAATTTACAAAACTGGAGCCAACAAGCCAGAGTAAGAGCACTGTTTTGCTTATTCATATTTAACACATTCAATCCAGTCTATGTATCTGTCCTGATTTCACTGGTATAGAATCATAGGCCAGCCATAGTCTGCAAGCCATTAGCAGTTTTGTGTCAGCCAGAGCAGCTGACCCATGCTGGCTCACAGGTATACCCTATGCTGTAAACCATACTCATTATAAAGGAGGAAGTTTGCTAAGGATGGGAGCTGCCTCTCCTCCTCTCAATCATCGCTGTCCCTGGAGGGGTTCGTTCATCATTCTGCTCCTGAGGACTGCTCTCCCATTTATTGTGACCACTGCACATTCACTGGGCTGAGTATACTTTATATTGACATTAGCACTAATATTCATTTGGCTGTTTCATTAAATATGTTTTCATTTCAAACCACAGGTCTCTTCTTTTCCCGATCCCCCTTCTTGGCTGGGAAGGGGCCATTGGGTGATAGAACGACTGTTATAGTTTAGCCCTGGATACAGCTAGACAGTATCTAACAATCCATCTTTTACTGATGTGTAGCATTCTTTGCCCACATTGAGTTAATATATTTCTGAAGGATTGAATGAAAAACCCCAAGTTAAATTCACATTCAACTACCTGTCACTTTTGCCATCCCCAATGTTAAATACATCCTTTAACTTTCTAACATGTCTGTTCAGAGATCCTTCCCGCAGCGCACATATGCGTACTTCCAGTGTTTAGGCTTTTCTCTGGCATCAGCGTCCACTCAGTTCCTATGTGGTTTAATTTCCTGTCCCTCCCAGTCACCTTACTTACTTTATTTCCTAGCAGCCTCAAGCTCCTTCCAACCAATGTATTCTCTAAAGATTATTCTTTTGGGTCTTCCCAGGAGCAGATCCCACCGCAGATGTACTACACTGACTTTCAGCATTCATGATATATAACGTGCCCACTTCCACAAAGGTGCCTGCAGTTCTCCCACAATTACCTTCAGAAGTTCTGAGACATCAACCTTAGAAGATGTTTCTGAGACATCAGACCCAAACACATAACAGCATACAACTTGGTGGATCACTTCGGGAACAAATTATTCATTTTGTCTGAAATTGTGGACTTTACCTCTTCACCAAGAAAACAGCCACTGCTTGAACAGGGCAATGAGAGTTATGTCATCAGGAAAGCCAGTTTGCCTGCAAAAACCTGCAGGTTTAAATAACAGAAACTTCTCAGCATCGGACAGATGTGCAAACCAGAGTTTAAGGAACACCGAAAGCTGATGAAGAATGTTCAACAGATGAATGACAAATCACAAGTGTTATGGGAGAGAGAGATGAAAAAGAAGATGCACTTTTGTATTTTGAGAGAAGACGTGAGCTAGCACACCACACCACATGATAAGTATATTTGAACATCTGAAAGGCCACCACGAAAATCACAAAGAGCACTGCAGAGCTCTTTGTGAAGAGAAAGGGAAGGGACCCAGCTAGACTACAGAATCTTTTATCATGAGTAATCACTAATCCCACACAAAACTTAAGGGAAAAGAACATGGAGTTTCTTAGATAATTTGCAGGTTAGAGGTGGGGAGCACATTGCACATGTAGCTGTGCTCCATACCCTGACAGCTAGATCCTGTTTTGGCTTGCAAGGAAGGCATCTTTGCAACAAGGAAGGCATCTCTAAAATTAGGAGTGAAAGCCTACAGCATGACAAACAGGCAACCATTTCTTTAAATGCATTGCATTTGTCCTAGCCCTAAGCTTGCCAGAGGCACAACATAAACCTCTCCACAGCTGTATTTGTATGAGCCTGAGAGATGCCTCTGCTAGGAGCAGCAATATAGCAGCAGAGAGGTGCATGGTAAATTCCATTTGCACATGGATACCAGAAAGCCAGAGGCTAGAGAAAATGCAAGAACAGATAAGGAAACCAAGTGCATAGACTAGATACAAAGAATCAAGACCAGATTTCCTCCAGTTTGACCAAAACTTATTAAGAAAAGACTCCTGTGTTTTCCTTCCAGACAGAACATAATATTAATAACAGTATTCTGAGAGCCACCCTTAACAAGTGCATGAAGAACTGAGCTGTGGTGGGCTATGGGGAGCTGAGAGCTGGAGCAGTCTTCACTGCTTGTAATTCCTTGCTCCTAGGGTTTGGTTTTCTAGTCTTTAAACACAACTAGAACAGAATTCAATTCAATTACTGTCAGTAGGAATAAAGGACAGCTGAAAAACAGAATGGATAAAAAAAAAAGCACATTTGCAAGAAAAATGTAGTCCTGGTATCCAACACAATAATACAATAAACATAGCAAAAGAATGCATATCATCAGCAAATATGCTGCAGCCTCTCTCTGTATCTTTCTTCATGCACTCGCATTGTAAATTTTGTTTCCCAGATAGGCATTCAACAATTTGAAAAAGAGCTCAGTCCAAAAGACAGTGAGGAAGCCCATTCATAAACACTCATTAGAACAACAGCAAGGACCCCAGAGCATGGTTTACGTGGAAAGGTAAGGATCGTTAAGGGGAGTAAAGACATAGACAAAACTATCCTTTTAGTCTCATTTTGTTAGCCATTGAACTGCTGACCTGGCATAAGTACCAGCTATGGCAGCTGGCTGTCAATGTTTCAGATCTATTTGGGAACTAACACCCTGCCAGAAACTCCCCAGAGAGCTGACTTGGATGACTTGATTTCATCATCATGGCTTGGCTTTGCGGACGAAGATTTGGGAAGGGCTTTGCCCACGCTTATTGCAAGCGCGTTGATGGCTGAAAAGGCCAATGCGGGATAGGCAAGACCGGTTGCAAAGAGCACACCGGAGGGTCTCCTTGGGTGGTATAGTCGAGGCACGGTTCTTTCTGCGCTGTCTTTTCTCCTCGAGACTGATTCTACGCGTGCTCTCAAAGGAGACAGCAGCGTTATGTATGGTGTGTCTCCAAATCTCCCGATTGGAGGCCAGGGTGGACCACTGATGGTGGTCAATATGGCCTAGGCTGAGGTGTTGTTTCAGGGAGTCCTTATATCTCCTCTTTGGAGCTCTTCTCTTGCGGCAGCCGGTGGCAAGTTCACCATAGAACATGATCTTAGGGAGGCGGTGATCCGCCATCCTGGAGACGTGCCCTGCCCAATGCAGCTGCGTTTTCAGCAACATGGCCTCAATACTGGTGACGTCTGCCTGTTCAAGGACAGCAACATTAGTCACGTAGTCAGTCCAGCGGATGTTTAGGATTGTGCGGAGGCAGCGCTGATGGAAGCGTTCGAGGAGTCGCAGATGGTGGCGGTAGATGACCCATGATTCAGACCCGTACAGAAGAGTAGGCAGTACCACGGCTCTGTAGACACTGATCTTTGTACTTTTCTTCAGGTGTTTATTGCACCAGACTCTTTTATGGAGTTTTCCGAAAGCTCTGTTTGCCTTTGCTATTCTGTTGTCTATCTCTTTGTCGATCGTGGCATCTGAGGAGATGATGCTACCCAGATAGCTGAACTGCTGGACTGGCTGAAGCTCTGACTCGCCAATGGTGATGTGGGGATGATGGTAATCATCTTGTGGTGCTGGTTGGTAGAGAACTACTGTCTTCTTCAAGCTGACGTCCAGCCCAAAAAGATCAGCCGCCTCTGCAAAGCAGGATGTTAAGCGCTGCAGAGCTGCTTCTGTGTGGGCAACAAGGGCGGCATCGTCAGCAAAAAGCAGCTCGCGGACAAGGTGATTCAGGGTCTTGGTGTGGGCCTTCAGTCGCCTTAGGTTGAAAAGGCTCCCATCGGTACGATACCGGATATAAATGCCGTCTTGTTCATCGAGGTCTGCCGTGGCCCTTTGGAGCATCATGCTGAAGAAAACTGTGAATAAAGTTGGTGCGAGAACGCAACCTTGTTTCACACCATTGGCTATTGGGAAGGGCTCAGAGAGTGCATCGCCATATCTGACTTGGCCGCGCTGCCCCTCATGTAACAGGATAATCATTTTGAGGAACTTGGGGGGACATCCTAATCGTTCCAAGATCTGCCACAGACCTTATCTGCTCACAGTGTCAAAGGCTTTGGTGAGATCAACAGAAGTTACATAGAGACCCTTGTTCTGTTCCCTACACTTCTCTTGCAGTTGTCTGAGAACGAATACCATGTCTGTGGTACTTCTGTTGGCTCTGAAACCACACTGACTTTCAGGTAGAAGTTCTTCTGCGATAGCGGGTACCAATCTGTTCAATAGTATTCTTGCGAGAATTTTTCCAGCAATGGAGAGCAGAGTTATGCCTCGGTAGTTTGAGCAGTCTGACTTTACTCCTTTTTTCTTGTACAGGGTGATGATGATTGCATCACGGAGAACTGGTGGTAGTTCGCCTTGTTCCCAACAGCGCACAACTAGCTCGTGAAATTTAGCATGGAGCGTTTGGCCTCCATGTTTCCAGATTTCAGGTGGGATTCCGTCGACCCCAGCTGCCTTGCCGGTTTTCATCTGCTGTATGGCCTTAAGGGTCTCTCCCATAGTAGGGGCTATATCCAATTCATTTTTCACCATTTGTTTTGGGATGAGCTGGATTCCTGAGTCTTGGACTACACGGTTGGCACTGAAGAGAGTTTGAAAGTGTTCAGACCATCGATTCAGGATGGAGGTTTTATCTGTGAGAAGCATTTGGCCATCTGCGCTGAGTAGGGGGCTTTGAACTTGGTGTGTGGGTCCGTACACTGCTTTCAGAGCCTCCTAGAATCCTCTGTGGTCACCCAAATCTGCGCATAGTTGAGTCTTTTCTGCTAGGTTGAGCCACCACTTGTTCTGGATGTCTCGAAGTTTCTGTTGGAGTTTACTGCATGCAAGACGAAAGGCTGCTTTTCTTACATGGCAAGATGGCTGAGCGAGGTGTGCTTGGTGAGCAGATCTCTTCTTTGCCAGCAATTCCTGGATCTCTGGATTATTTTCATCAAACCAGTCTTTGTTTATCTTTGAGGAGAACTCTAAGGATTCTTCGGAGGACTGCAGGATGCTATTTTTAATATGTTGCCAAAGCGCTTCAGGAGAAGAGTCTATGGGATGGTCTTCAAGCCTAGTTTGAAGGTTTGCCTGGAAGCTGTCTCTCACTGCAGCTGTTTGAAGATTGTTAACTTTGAGCCTCCTCCTCAGAATGCCGCCCCTCTTAGGTTTGGGCTTAAAGTGGAGGTTAAGTTTGCAGCGCACAAGGCAGTGGTCTGTTTGACATTCTGCACTAGGCATCACTCGGGTGTGACAGACATCGCAAACATTTCTCTGGTGCACTAAGATATAGTCAATGAGGTGCCAGTGTTTAGATCGAGGATGCATCCAGGTTGTCTTCAGGCTGTCTTTCTGCTGGAAGATAGTGTTGGTGATGGTAAGCTGCGGCTCAGCACAAAACTCTAGCAAGAGGCGACCGTTGTCATTGCAGTTTCCAACTCCATGCTTGCCTAGTACTCCTTTCCAGGCTTCAGAGTTCTTGCCTACTCGGGCGTTGAAGTCACCAAGGATTATGATCTTATCATCTGCAGGAACCTTTTGAGTAAGGCGGCGCAGATCGGTGTAGAATTTGTCTTTTTCTGTAGGGTCAGCTTGGAGAGTTGGGGCATATATGCTGAAGAGAACAACATGTTGCTTGTTGTGTAGCGGGAGGCGTAAGGAGATAATGCGATCGGAATGACCTGTTGGCAAATTTTCAAGTTTAGAGGCAATGGAGTTTTTAATCATGAAGCCAACTCCGGAATGATGACTTTCGGTTTTGGGTTTGCCTGACCAATACAGTGTGTAGCCGGCACCATGTTCTTTAAGGCTGCCTTCCTCATGAAGGTGAACTTCACTGAGACCAGCAATGTCGATGTTGAGTCGTGACAGCTCATGAGCAATTATAGCAGAACGGCGTTCAGGACGCCCACTGTCTGCTGTATCGAGCATGGTTCTGATGTTCCAACATGCGAGTGTCAATCTGGACACACCTTTGGAGGCAGGTGTATGCCTTTGTCTCTTTGCCTTTGGTTGACCGCAAAAGAAGATGCCTGTTGGCCGCGGCTAGCCAACCGGATTGGAAGGGGAGATGAGCTTTGGTTAGGCCACCTTTTCTAGGCCCCTCTCCATGTGGAGCAAGCAGTGCTCTCCTTGAAAAAGGCTGCTTGGTCATTCAGGATGCTGCCGAACGAGACTGTCATCTCCCGGGTCAGTCCCAAGCGACCAATGTCCTGAACCTCCTGCATGCAGGGTTGGGTCTGAGGCTTCCAGTGACATCTTTCCACCTGCCGTTTTGTCCCTTGCCTGTCGCTACAGGGTTTTGCAAACGTGAGTACACCCTTCAAGCCTGCGCGGTGGATTTTTTAGGTGAGGCGCAGCGTGCGCGAGACTGGCCCCACCCTTTACACCTGAGGTTCATCTGCCAGGGCCTAGCGAGCTTGGACGGTGACAGCGAAGTCCTCAGGTCGTAGGTTTGGTTAGAGTATCCTTCTCTTAGATGGATGGCCTTACAGGGCTAAACGAGCTCCATCTGCCCGGGTTTGGAGTTAGAGTTGTCCTTCTCCTAGGATGGTTGCCCGAAGGCTAGTGAGCCCATCCTGCCCGTGGACACACTTTTTCTGACCCTTCAGTTGAGACCTGTCAGGCTTGGGAGACCCTACCGGAGGCATATGCCACCACCAGCATAGCTCTCAACTTCGCAAGGGCATGCAAGCTCTTTCCCCACGGCAAGGGGGTGCCCGTGAAAGAGATTACTTGATTTAAAACCAACTAAATAGCCCAACCACCTACAAACCAAAACAACTGCAACTGATCCTAACGGCCTCAAGACTCCTCATCAAATTTTCTAGTCTTAGCACAGTTTACACTGGACCAGAAAACTGGGAATAAATATATCTGCAGACCACTACACAGGAAAGAGAGAAATTGAGGAAACACTGTTGAACTGTATGCTTCAGAGCCCCCTAAACTGCACCCACTGCAGACAATACACTGGCTATCGGGGAAAACGGATGCTAAATCTTCTCCCACCCTACTTCCACGCACTGGCCTCCCTTTCCAGCCCTCAGCTCTCCCCAGCTATGCCAACACAGTTCTCATGGAAGCCACACTACAAATCAGAAGTGATCCACACTGCAATAACCTCCAGTTTTCCCACCCCAGCAGAACTTCGCCCTTAAGCCCTCAGGAGTGTTAACAGCACAGTCACACAAATGCACCCCTTATTTGAGGGGTTGACATGCCGTAGTACCCGTGGGGAGCTTCTCAAATGATTTGTGTGAGTCTGGACTGACTGGAAGACCATTGGTTCTATTTAATTTAGGTACCTTTCTCAATGTTAAGTGGTTTTTTAAAATTTTCATTCAAAGTAGTTTTTTGTTTGGGGTTTTTTTTGTGTGTGTATATGACATTGGGCTTTTTAAAAAAAATATAAACCATCGGGTTTGGAAACACAATGAATCCATACTACAAAATCCATTTTCAGCTGTGCCGTGTTGCACTGCTAGAATTGCCAAGGTCCCCTTTTCAGTTTTCCTCTGTTGCACCCCGAGACTATTCATTCCCAACACAATCATTCACATTTTCCTTTCTCTTTTATTATGCTCAGATATGATGCAACCTGCCTTTAACAACGCATTACCATTTTCAAGGGCAAATATTTTTCTGTTATCCCAACTATGTCATTATTCTCTTTATATTACACATACTTTAAAAGTCAAAATCCATCTCCTAGAACTAATCAAATATAAAACAAGCCTAGCAGGAGAAAGAGAGCTTGAAAGGGGTATTCCAAATGAAATAAAAACTTAAATGCCCTTTCTTTGAAAGAGACTTTGCCTGTTATTTAATTTAGTTTCAGGTTTTGAAAAGATCTCCCAAGGACAATGTATGGTAGACCAGGTTCATGCCTGTCACAGCTCTGTTGAAATTACCCCCCATCGGGGGCAGCTCATCTTATATGACTAAATGCTGCAGAAGAATTAACCTTAACATTATGAAAGAGGGAGGGAGGAAATACGTCATCATCATTTCTGATTTTAGCCTCTCTTTTACTCCCAGCAGGCCATCAGGAAAAGTAAAAGCACAAAGCAAATATTAACGCAATGAATGACTATTTTATGAAAATGGAAGTGTGTCAACATTGGATGTTGAAGTGCTCGAGATTAAGCTTGTGACTTGCCTTTTCCATAAATTGCTTTCCCTATGCAGTTTGCCAGACCTACTTTTCTCTTCCAGTAGTGGTTTACTTCAGCATTCATCTCACATAGTGCACAAATAACCGGTTCTTTTTTAGCGCAGCTGTTAAAGTTTATCTGATACTGCAATACCTTTAACTAATTTTACATTTGTAGTACAAAAGTCTTTTTTTGGGGTAGTTTTTGGGTTTTTTTAATCAAGAAGTCCCGAAGTAAAGGCTCTCTCCATGTCAATGTATTTATCTTTAAAGTACTGAGCAATTTAAATTGATTTTTCTGTGTGAAGGTTTTAAAGCAGTAAACAAGTTCAACACATAGCTTTTATTTTTCTGGCGTCTTAATCAGTTCAGAAACCATTTCTCCATAGGGCCACAGTTCAGTTTCTGACAAAGGTGCACCAACACCACAGATCCTTTCCTAGCTTAGCAAGGGTAGTGTCTCAGCTGGATAAAATCTCTTCTGGGATTCAAAAATTTTTAGCATCTAGCTCCTTCAGCAAGTAAGGAAATACATCAACTCTTAAGACATCTGGAGTCTACTTCTAGGCTACATCTGGGACCTTGCTTCCACTCCCAACTTACCAGTGCCTTTAGGTTACAAATGAGGCTCTGGGCATTGGTCCCCAAACACTGGATAACACCATGGTGTTACTGTTTCTGTCCTATTTACTTCCTTCTTGATTCATATAAGATGACTGATGTATTTTTCAGTATACTTTTCAGGGTCTTAATAATCCAAAACCTCTGATTTTCTCCTATTTTGGACATTCACTGATAAAAACACATTTATTTTTGCAGGATATAATTGATAAGACTACAGCTATCTTGCCTGCAAAATGGTATTTTGGCTTGTACTCACTACTAGATTTAACACTGACTTGCTTTTTTTGGAGCAGCTCTGGTGTCATCTTTGGGTGCTCTCACACAGATGGACAAGAAAATGATACCCTGCATAGTGTTATTTAAACCTACAGCAACTGCAAATACCTTTTCCTTGTCTTAACATGCAGATGGAGATGAGTCGAGAGAGCCGACTGTGACTTCAAGTGGCTATCTTCTTTACCCCCATTCTGAAGCAGGATAAAAAGCACATATAATTTTCCTTTACTAGAAATCAACTGGGTTTTAACCTGTAGTGAATTAATTAGTGAAGCCGATTTCACAGCTTCCTCAAGTAGCCAGCTTTAATGCTTCACAGTTCCTGTAGTTTGAAAACAATTCCTAAGTCAAAATTATTTACTTCCCTTATTTTCTGCAACAGCCAGATAATAATACATGAAGATTCTCTTCATAACAGTGTTTTATATATTCTAAAGTCACAGGAACCCTCTTTAGTCTAAAGAAACTCAGTTCCTTCAGCCTGTCCTCACCAGTCACATATTCTGCATCTCTCATCCCTCCACCCTTCAGACACTTCCATTTGCCTGTAGATTTCTAAAAGATTGAGCATAAAGCTATACCTCTTTAGGAAAATATCAAAACTCCTGCAGTCACCGCTTTAAGCCTTTTAGTGCCGATGCGAAGCAGTTCCATTATATCTGCACAGCATTCACAGTGTCAACGGACCTAAAACCCGAAAGCTTTTCACTCTACTCAGTCAAGCCCTTGCTTATGGGAGCCCCATGCTGGGTAGTCAGTAAGATTGCCGTTGGCATGATTCCCCACGGCGTATGCCTGCTGAGTTTACAGCCAATTTCAAAGCACACAAATTTTCAGGAAGCTTTAAACCTTGCATACTACTTTAGAGACATTCCTCTAATGTACAGTGAATCCTATTACTTTACTGTATCTTCCTCCTCAATAAATTCTAAGATACTGATTTGGAAAAGCATCTCCAGTATCACAAAAGATTTTTTCATATATATATATATATATATACACATTACAGGTCTCTGTTTATTAAAAGTTCCCTCTCTCACCTCAACCTCCACACTAGTTCCAAATGCCCATTTGCCATAGTTGTTTCAAAGACACACATATTCCTCAACTCAATGAAGTTAAGTAATTTTAAGCAAAAATGAGAAGGTGTTCCAAACTGTAAACTTCTTAAACACAACTTCAGCAGATGAGCAAGACAAACAACTTTGTTTACTTCCCAAGAGAAGGTATAAAATCCTGGCACCAAATACATGGTGATCCAAGAGAAAGAGCTGGGCCCTTCTCACCTGACAATACAAGGCTCCAATTGCTGGTTTATGCACAAAATTTACACAGGCAGCTGCTACAGTACCCAAAGAATTGGGAAGGACTAGTAAAAACAGGGCATTCCCAGGATGGAGAAATATGTAGTTGTTTTTCCTGTGTCACTTCAAAAGCAGCTGAAGTTATTATGCAGCTACAAATCCAGGCAACTTCAGGGAAAAAAAAAATTTTACATGCTAAACAAATTGACGGCAGAGGTCTGCATCCTCAGGAAGATCCCTCCTTATCTGAGACTTCGACAAGTGAGTTTTGTGAAGCTGCTACAAGTATTTATGGAAAGATAATATTTTTTAATGAAGAAAATTATGCACAGCCACCTGGCTTTCACACCAAGTCATTCTGGAATTGAGTAATGCACTTAGGCACTTCTAAGATTATATTCAGCAGTTTAAAAATATACCCAGATCCCACCATCCATTCATGTACAGCAAAATCACATCCATAAATACGCAAGCCAAATACACCACTTTTCATGGCTACCTGTCATTAGCTGGCACTAACTTCTCTTTCTAATCATCTTCTCCCTCTTAAACCTGTACTTTAAAACATGGTGAGTGTTTTGCCACTTACACAAAAAACACTGAAATTGAAGCGGAGATGGGACTGTCCTCTGAGGCAGATCAGCTTTTAGCTAGCTGCTCTCTGAGCACGTGGGCTGGCTTTGGGAGAAACCAGACTTTTGCAGAACAGTTCTGGAGCCTCTCAGGGACCTAGTACTGCTCATGCTGCAGTGTTTTAGGTTCCCTCATTGCTCACCAAAGGCATGCTCAGAGTTACCAGGGCAGGGGAGAGTTAGAGAGAAACTGATGAGACATCTGTTGATGAGCATAAATTAAAGGTCCATAATCTGCCAACCCAGTCTGTTAGAACAAGGTGAAGTAAAAGCTGGCATATGGAGAAATCTAATTACTTAACTTCCAGGTGAAATAAATTATAAGCTCTTAAGCCTAGCAGACAGTTCTGAAGCCTGCAGGAGCAGCAGGTAAATTAAAGGTAGCTGCTCGGCAGGCTAAATAGTTCTTAAATCTCTCCTCATTCTTTTCTACACCTGTCTAAGTTGCAAAAAGGTCTTGAAAATCACGACCACATAAAGTATAGGAAGCCCAGAAAAAAGAGTGTTCTGACAACAGTGCTGCATCACTCATCTTTCCTTCAACTGAAACATGTGATTTATAATTTTGGGAGACGGCTAAATGGAAATGCTCTTTCCTTCACGGTAGCAATGAGTCACATCCAGGCACCACAGTACAGTAACACGTTGAACAACGGTGGCTCATCACCACCTTATCACCTGCCTTATCTGTGGGCAATGGTGAGGAACAGGCCCCCTTTCAGCATCTCTGCATCCAGGCTGATTTAGAGCTATGAAGGTAACAACCTCAAGGACCCTAGAAGAAGTTTTACCTCCCAAACTGAGCATCCTACTAGTGACTAAGCAAAGGATAATTATTTTACCTGGACCTCAGCAGCATGCAAAACAAAGTAATGCAACCCAGGGGGGCGGCTCATGATTTACAGTGGCTAAGGGACTGCAGTCCTCATGTGTCTCCCAGCAGTGCAGATGACTGATGTTTTACTTCATGACTTGTGTTTCAATTTACCTTTTTCACCTTAATTTCTGCAAATTCCTTGGTATGTCAGCTATTTCCCAATGAAATTGAGAACAGAAAAGAGGAAATAAAATGGTGTAAGTGAGATGCAAAAATGAAATAGTTGAAGAACTGACATAAACCTGGGGGAATTAATTACAAAACTGTCATCAAGAAAAAAGTCACGCATATCCCAAGGCATTTGCTAAAGAAGGTCTAATACCAATTCAAGAGAAGGAGGAGGACAAAGCTATTTTCAACATTTCACATGAGCTGGAAGCTAATCAAAACTCAGCCATTAGGATCCTTTAAACAAGTTTCCCTTCACCTTGACAAAATTGTGATAGTTTTAAATAGTGTACTTTGCAGTTTATTTACTAATGGATTTTGTTTTGGGTTTTGTGGTCTTTAATTTACTGTAAAAAATTAACGTAATAAAAAACCCGACTTCTACAAAACATTAGAAATATTAACAAAAAATTTTGAAAATCCTATAATTAATGTGTGTGGGAAAACTTCTAAGTAAATAGTATGAGTGAACATTTCAGCTTTTATACACACTCATAAATTACATTTATTATTCCAATAGAATCTTGGGCTTGAAGCCACAAGGCCACAGACTTCCTCCTCTGCATGCTGCAGCTAGAGCTAGAGCCATCAGGATTTATTCACTGATGAGCAAAACTTAAGGAGCCACTCAGAAGAAAGCAAACCAGGTTTGCCTTTCCAAAGAACAAACTGGGAGTCTGAGCTCTATCTCACACCAGGAGATCACCAACAGAAGTCCAGCACTCATCTGAACTTCTGAAGGGGAGCCCCAGGTAAGAAACCTGGGCACGGAGAAGAAAACAGTAAATAATGGAAATGCCAAAAGATACGCACTGCTTGTAACCTGCAGAGAGTGAGATTATAAAAGTCATGCTCTGAGAAGCAAAGTCTTGTCCTGTAATAAATCTGATTTTTTGCAAACATTGTCTTCATGGGAACAGAATGAGTTTGCTATATCAATTACGCCTTCTCCAGGAATCAGATGAGTGAAATAAAGGGCAGAAGAAATTTGGTACCTGCCCTGTGCTTAGGCAGTTCAGACTGAAGCTCCAGGTATGCTCACAAGCATCGACCTACTGCTGCTAAAATAGCCCTATATGTTTGATAGGTGATTGACAGCAAGACAGAGATTGTGTAAGTACCGACAGTGGGAGCATCCCTCTGTAGTCAAAGGAGGTGAAATGTCCATGCTAGTCTTACAAGGTTCTCTGCCATACTCAGCACACTGGCCTAAGGAACAGCTTGATTATATGTGACCATTAGCAAGCACAGCCCAAACAACAGCTCACAACCTTTTTTCTCCAGAAATGCCTAGAATATCCCCAGAATTGCTGGAGAAGGGCTCACCCATGCAGGTGCAGCCTCCTTGTGTACTCCGTTCAGCTTTTAAACGAAGGCTTTTCTGTCCATGCAGCAGCAAGTGACAGGTGAGGTGCTACAGATATTGAACTTGCCTGACCTTTTATGCTAGCCCTGCATCTGCCTAACAAAGAAAAGCAGTCCCACACCTATGATGATGTTATCAAGTAAACATTATTGGATAAACAATTATAAATTGTAGGTGGAAAAAAAATCTTCCAAATTCTTAAAATGCCAGAAGCAAAGATTAATCTCTTTCATGGCTTGGATGAAGAAGGTTTTGGTTCATACTCATTAAAATTACACCAGGGATTTCAAAGTATGTACCTTGAAAGAGAGAATAATAATAGTTGGTTACCACTTATTAGCAGCAGCCTCAGAGGACATAAAAGAAATAAAAAGCAATGACCTAAGGGGACTAAAGAAATGTATTATCAGAGGTACTACCCAATGGTCTGATTGACAGAAAGGTCTTTTCCAGTGCGAGCTTAGGTCACTTTTCTGGACTAAAACAGAGATTACAGCAGAGTTTGAAAACCCGTAAGAATGACTTGTTGCTATGGCTGCGAAAAGGAAAGAGCTAGCTTTCCTCAAAAGCGTACTCAAACAAGAGGACAAGCCTCCAGGATTGCAAGCAATACAGAAATGTGCAGGTTTAGATTTTTAAAATGGTTTTCAGTGTCTAAATCAGAACACCTTCCCCTTGTCCATCCCACTCTGGTAAAATCCGGGGCTCCAGGCTGACCTGGAAGCAGCAAGAGAAGTAACGGCAGCTTCAGGAGACAGACCCTGAACACCCGTGACCCCGAGCGACTAAATCTCAGCCTGCTTTGCTTTCATTCCTTTCACATACATTCATTCTTTTTATTCATTTGGGCTTTTAAGTAGTATAACAGCTGGATTCAAGATTCATGCCCCCATCTCCAAGTAAATTCTTAGTTACAGACCCAGTAGAGCTGGATAATTCCCCTCCCTTTTATTTAGAAGATTGACTTTTGTAAAAAACACCTTGATGGAGTCCTGGCTTTCATTCACATTTGCAATCACTTTGGAAGTTTCCATAGGGATTTTTGTGCTGTTTGTCCATGCCACCAATTTGATTTCCTACTTGTCTTGTTTTGGTGACCCTGACTATTCAAAACCGCACATGTGCAGCCAGGCTCCCTCCACTGATGAACCTTGGAGGCAACAAACAGCAGCACTTTTGACCTGAGTTGACTCCAGGCAGGCTCTGTGGACATTGCCACACCAACCTTGGTGCTCCTTCTGACCGAGAAGGCTGCTGCATCACTATCTCCTCAAGCCTTAAAGCTTCAGATCCCTCTGATGCCACATGTAACCTGTGTTCAGCATGATGCCACCAAAGTCCATTGTGAAATGTTGCACCTTTAGCCTACCACTGGTTGTGGATATTTGAAATTGAGTCTTATCTCAGAAACATCACTCATCAGAGACACTTGGCCCTGTGATTCAGGTGGATCCAGCTCTCCCCAGTACAACCCCTGCACATGGCAAAGGCTCAGACATTGGACCACATCACCCTAGACATGAGCCCCAGTTGACAAGTCAGCAACATGGGAAACATCGCTGAATCCAATTACTCCATCATCTCTGCAAGACATACCGCTTCAAGGCTTGCACAAGGCAACCTGAGTCACAACCTGAGCCAGTCCTTGAGCCCTCTGGGGGAAAGGACAACTCTTGGTGAAGGCTTTTCACTGACTCAATAACACAGCATTTAGTTCAAGTTTCAGTAGGATTTCTTTCACAGGCTGTAGAGAAGTTCACAGGCCTCTTTGGCCTCTGAAATCTGCCTATCCCCATCCTGAAACAGCTCTGAATGCAGGTGGCATGCACAAGCCTAGCAAAGCTATGCCCTCTGAAATCAGTTCAGGTTTTCCCTCTTGCAGTCCAGGGTACTCTAAGGTTTGCAATAATCCAAGTTAATGTCTGGACTGAGATCTCTGTACGAAACCTTCTGGCAGAACTGATTATGCCCTGACTGTGCAGTGACCTTCTGTCCATCACGTTGCTTCTGCTCACACAGTATTCCCACAGCATTGAAGTCTGCAAAGGGTTAAAATGCACCTGCAGTCCTAGAGCTCATTTTCACAACATCTATCCCTCCCTCTGAAGTTGGTCTGTAGGAAGACCAACTACGCCATCTCATCCCAAAATATTTTACAGTCAGTACCAGAAGTACTCACCATGATAAACAACTGGGCAGTCTGTGGCCAAGTACAACACTTGTTACTTTCCCAAAAGGGTTGGAGCTCCAGCCACAAACTACAACTGGCAAAATAATAATTTAGATTGCTGAAGGAAAAAACCTACATAACCTTGAAGACAGTTCTGAAGTCTCTGACTTCCAAACACTAAAAATTATAGCTTATGCTATTAAAATATAAAGCAAGCCTAGTGTTACACACCGAGACCAATTTATAGAGCTCAACATATAGGACTGAATGACAGCAAAAAAATAGTTTTCCTGTCCTGAAGACAAGCAGCTTATTTGCCCAAGAAGGAAGCACTGTTGAACAGTTTGTTTTTGGGTTTTTTTTATGAAGAGAAAGGAATAATGCTTCCATATGGAAGTCTTGGTTGTTAGTGGTTTGGGGTTTTTTTAAGTGACATATACCTTTCAGATATATCAGTAATAAATTAAGCATTTTCATGAGTGTTCACAGCAGCGTGCTTCACACTGAAGTGTTCAGATGTAAGACAGACCCACAAACCACAAATACTAGAAACTACAAGTAGAGAACTTTTGTCCCCATTGGCTTAGAAGCAACATGCTGCCTTAAGATCACCCAGCACTGTTCACAAATCTGTTTTGCTTTCTACAAGTAAATATTTCTTCAATTTGGGAAAATAATTTCATTGTTTGTAACATTTGTCCCAAGCTGTTCAGAATCCTCTAATAATTGAAAATCTTAAGAGAGCGTAAAGGAAAATCACTTCCTGGGCCTTACACCTTTGGTCAGTATCAGCATTAGTAGAACAGCCTCCCAATGCAAAAACGCATGTGTACTTGCGGCACGGTAGGAAAGCCTCATAGGGCATATATGTCCTTTTCAAGGTAACTGCCACAAAGTACCAGGGTCTAGTCTTCCCCACTGAGATCACTTCCACCACAAAATGTTTATTCCCTGAAGGGAAGGAACAGATACAGTCAAATTCCAAGAGAGCAGCTCTTGGGGATCTAGGGACAGACCCAGCCACCATGATCATGGTCTGAGTTCATATTGCAAACATAGTCTGTACCTGATGTGGAAGGCATGGGGGGGGGGGGTGGAATCAGAGGTGGTGTGTATTGCAAGCAAGGAGGTTGATCAGTCAACCAGGGATCCGTTTTCTTCTCTTTGACTGCGGTTTCAGTAATCTTACAGAGAGCAAAGAGTAGCCACATTGTCTATTATCAACTAATAAAACCAAAAGAAAACTTCTAGCTCTCACAGCAGGAACAGTCTTGCAAAGATAATAGCTGGGATGAAAAATACAACATACAATGGAAATTGATCATGTATTAAAGGCGAGATCTGTTTCCACGCACTATCAGGTACCAAATTCATAAATGCAGAAAGCTATAGTCTCTCCTAAATTCCTACAATTTGGGTTTGGTTTTTTGTTTCTAGGCTGCGATGATGAGACAGAAATGTGACTTTCTTATGGAAGTCCCTCAGATCTACCACTCTGGGCTAATGTGTTTCTTCTACATCAAGAAGTGTTGAAGTGTTGTTTATTTCACCTGTTCCTGCCTCCCACCTCTTCCTCATCTTCTATTCACTATAGTAAATCACATTTTCATTTCCCTTTCTTAACCCTGTATCAATGTTTCTGTAACTACCATAGAAATGACTGCAATCAAAACAATCCCTATTCTACCAGTTCCAGTAATGAAAGTTCAGGCTACACATACCCTGCATATACTCATAACACGGCTGTAAACCATCCCTTCACACCTCCCACCTCCTGAAGGCTGAAACACGCATTTCCTGACAGAGATCATCATCTCTTGTCTACCATCCTTCATTAGCTAGTTTCAAAGCAATTTACAGGAAGAGGTGCACATCAACAAGATAACGATGGCCTAGAGGAAGAATGGACTTGTCTGTCACGAGAAGGTAAAATATGGGTAATTTCAAGAATGCAGGCCCGCCTACCGTAGCAATTTTTTGCTTGCACACCTCTGACAAATCTGATTTTTAGTTTTACTACACAAATGCCATCTGTCTCTTCTGGCATTTTCCTTCCAATTACAATCCTTAATTTCATGAGATGGTTGCAGAGGTAAGTTTTACGGATAAGAAATTATCATAATAATTTCCAAATATTCCAAATGGTTTGCATGAAGAGGAAATCAAGTCACAGCAGCTCTTCACATGGAGCTAAGCCAAACCAGTTTAATGCTTACGTACAGTCACAGTTCTCTATGGTAACAGCAAATTATATTGCCATAGTACTCACACTTCTTCCTTCCTTGACTTTTATGCAATCTACTGGCTGGGACTAAAGAGACTCATAAGGACATCCAGTCAATATCTCTCCCAAATTACAATCTAAAGGGAGCATCTTAGCCTGCAGCATGCTTTCCACAGCTGAGTATCAAGGCAGGGAGTAGAAGCCCTGTCCTCGCACCTTCTGAAGGGATTGACGAAAGTGAATATGCCTTGCAATCATCAACTTCATTTTTGTTGATTTTTCCACAATATAGTTTTTACCTCCCCTACCCTGATTTTTCCTCTCTGTTTAAGGCACTTTCCTTGGCTCTGCCGTTATTCGCTGGTACACCCACACTTACCTCCCCCAGAAATGCCACTGTCCCAGAGTCATTACAACTCATCCTAACTCCCATTTCTTCTCTAATGCTTTTCTAATGTTGCTCCTCAAAATGAAACTGCTACTCCAGATCCACTCTTGCTATAACATAAAGCAGTGGTTTGCTACTCCTTTCTTCCAGGGCTCAGCATTATTATAGTTGTCATTTCTGCTGCCTCGTCACGCCACGTGTTCATGTCTATTTGTTAGGTTTTTATTATCCCTACATTTCCCAGAGCTTCCCCCCTCAGTTCTGATTTATATTGGATTACAAACCCTAAAGTCTTTAGCTTGTCCTTTCATGGGATGAATCTAAAAGTAGGTTTTTTGCTGCATGTGGAATTTCTCTAGTCACCTTTGATTTTGACATTTACAATACATTTACTTTGCATTTACTATAATCTGCCACTTTTGATACAGCACTGTTAGTTCACTTTTCTAGATCAAGGGACATATCAGCACCAAAAGAAAGAGATATTGAGTTATTAGAACTCCCTTCAAACCATCCCACGAGTGAACAAAACATCATCTTTTTCTGAACGGCTGAATGTGCTGAAGCATTTCATGGGTACTGAAGCCAGAGGAGATCACAGCTAGCGTTGGCCTCAGTGACGCTCAGACATCCTCCCAGGGAATTCAAACATATAATTTTGGATTTAATTGCCCTGACCCAGAGAGGAATAATAAAAACCCAGAACTTATGAAAGTGTGAACTCATTGAAAACAATAAGTCTGTATTGAATACATTTCAATTCCGGTTACCAGAGCAATGTCCTGAAAGTTACAAGAGGGTAGTTTCTTAAATATTCAGGAGCGGAAATAAGTCATTAATTCTGTACAAATTACTGATGTTTAGAATTTCTTAGAAATAACTGAGAAATTCTACAGAGTTTGCCATTTAACCAGTTATGATCTACTGCAGTGGGAAACACACTGTTTCATTATGCAGTAGTTATTACCTGCTGTCGTTTCGAAATGACACTCTAGAAGCTGGGAGAAACCATGTATTTTTCAGAGGTAACTTGAGGAAGTCCGAGATGCAAAATATCTTGCAATTATAAACAATATATAAATTAAAACCAAAGCCAAGAAACCTTCCAAGATAACGGACAGAACGCATCTTTCTGAAGATTAGAATGACCACATAATAAATTACTTTAAGTGATAAAACCAGGCAGGAACAAACACACAAAAACCCCTTAAAATAATCTAGGATAATTCACAGTGGCTCAAAAATACTTATAAAATATTCATTGTTCTCTTGTTCAGAATGATGATTAACAGATTATGAAACTGCATCAAAAACGTTACCAAGCTGCAAGTTCAGATTCCCCAAATTACTCTGGAAACCACTAGATTCATGAAAACCAAATTTGAAAGAATTTTACTTTCTCTTCTCAAAAATGGAGGAGAGACTAAAAAAACCCACAACAGTATTGGTGACAACCCACACCGTTTGGAAAACACAAGGCAATAGCTAACCACGTCTGTCATCAGTCCAGGTATCGGGAATAGCAGAGTGCGTGGTTCAGATTATCGCAGATTTTCTACAGCATATTCTGGATGTCAGTTCTATTAAGTTATTCTTTTATGCAGATAATCCCAAATGATAGCCAGTACATAGTGCTGATGTTTACTTTATTTCTCCTTATTACTGGTCATCTTAAAATGATTAACAAGTTGTTATTTCACTACAGATTTTTTTTATACAGCTTTTCTTCCAAGGAAGTCTAAAAGTAACATTTATCTCTGTAAAGTTGCACTGCTGTTCTTCAAAGATATTCCTAAAGCTCAGCAGTGGCCCAGAATTTGGCAAAAACAATGCAAAAAAACCCCTGCCAAGAGATTGGAAGTATGGCCCTGCTCCTGCTGTGTGTTCAGCAATCGTCTCTTCACCCACACTCAGCCTAACCCATTTGATTTCTGTCTTCAAAAATTTCATAAAATCCAGTATTGCAACAAACAGTGGGTGCCAGCCACTTTCAGAGATTGTGCCCTGATGCAGTTTTTCTCCTTGTACAGCTCTTTCATATATATATATATGGGTGTGGTGGGTTTTTTTACCCTACTTGGTGCTTCGGATCAGCCCATAGGGAGGCTCCCATAATCAATCACCAGGGGAGGTAAAATAAACCCAGTTTATACTTAACAGGCACCTAAGAAAGTATTTAACAGATGTTCTCAGTTCTTAAGTGAAGCAGTTGCTGCAATTCCCATGTTGTTAGAAGCAAAAAGTTTGTCAAACAGATTAATGTCTTGGGTATGATGGATTGTAGATCTCGTGGCTGCAGAGATCAGCCACTTTATTGACCAGTTATGGCTGCTTTGCAATCTCTCAGAGCCTCACAAATAGCAATGTCAGGAACACAGTGCCTTGATTAGTTTCTTCGCTAACCAGGCTCCTTTGTAATGACTATACCTGAAGTTCTTGAAGGTTTGTTTTTTTTTTTTAAGAGAAAGAAGTGAACCTCCATCCAGATGCGTAGCAGTTTGATATCTTGTGCTACCTAGTAAGCTTGAAATCTCAATATATCGCTTTCCCTCTTCCTTCCATCTTCCCTTGAGGAATTATCCAGTGATACGTATCAAGGCAACACTAGACATATACTTGCATATATATATACACATATTTACATATGGGTAGTAAAATATATCTCACATGTACAGATGTATGTATATAAAAACATCCATAAAAGATACTGCTTGGATATTTCAATTCAATATCAATTTCAATATTATCCTTTATCTATGGTGGAGTCAAAACACAGAACATTTAAAGCAAGTTGTGTTTAGCCATTCAGCTGTTACATTCCCCCAGAGACAGCAGTATATTCCAGATCTTTGCTATTACAAACTTAATAAATCATCTTTTACATCAGTGCTACATTGCAAACCCTCATTGGATTTATTGATTTGTTCTTTTTTCCTTAGGTCAAGTTAAAACTTTCTTCTGCAGATAAATATAGCAGCAGAGCTAAAAGACAACCTGAAGCACGTTCAATTTGAAGTTTCTTTCTGTGTACTATATTGTCAGTTATGCTACCTGATGGCCAAGATTGAGAAGCTAAAATCTATCCTCAAAGATAATTAAAAAAATTCAACTGTGAAATGAAACTATCAGCGTGTCACCTTTTAACTAACAAGATTAGAGTTACAAAAAACTGTGAGCTTACACAGTTCTCGCCAGTGTAAGAGCATGTAGAACTGGAAGCTTCACAAAGGATTTCAACCCATACTCAAACACGCCTGAATTAGACAGAAGCAAGCTATATTATTTTATTGAGGCTTCATACCAGGAAACACCACCAGACCATCCAACATTACAAGAAGACTTGTGGGACCAAGGACTTAAAAAGCTATCTGCACCACATTCCTGTAGCCTTATTTTTGACAATTACTCTTGCTCTTAGTGGGCTCAGTGATATAGTGAAACCAAATGCAAAAAAACATGAGTTTTTCCCCATCTGACTTGGGCAAAACACAGTCTACAAAAAAACCTCATGTAAATAAATGCTAAAGCAGTGCTAAATCACCTTATTAATTAACACTAGTGCTCTAGCTAGGCTTACTATCTCACTCATTAAGTAACCCAATACTTTACTTGTGCATGACTCTTCACCATGTCCATCTCAAAACTTTGAAAATTAAATTTCCATCTTTGATTTTAAAAAGTAAATATAACCCCTCAGCCCCATATATATGTTAGAAGGAAGAGATTTCTGTTTCTAACAATCTTTAGTTTGCCAAAGACCTTTTCAATTATGTAGGTCCTGGAGGTCCCGTGAAGTCTGAACCAACTGACAGTGCTTATTCTTACTTACTGAAAGTGGAGGCTGTGCGCCTTTGTTTTGTGTGGTACAGAAGAAAGAATTAATACTTACAGGCTTTTGGATGCGAACTTACTGTACTGCATTTGCAACACTACACAGATCCATTGCTAAAAATTTATAATTTGGGACTATTCTAAGACACGGAGCCCCAGCACTCACTCCTGAAATGGATCGGGATAAATAGGCATGGTGTAATCCCGATGGACCAACACTTGCTCTCTGGGATGCCTGCAACACTGCTGTGGTCCTGGAAATCATCTCTGGTGCTCTGATGTTTACTGCACAGATCTGAGAAACACGCTAATACAAACCCTTGAGGCAGAAAATAATGGACCTAAGCAACAAAGGTCAGCAGCTAGAAGTTATTACTGAAGGAAAAACAAAAGCAAGATTGCACAGAAAGATTTTATCATTTCATGGAAAATCCCTCTTACAAATTGTTCCTTAAAAAAACTTAAATATTTTGATGATGCTTCATTTTCTAGCTTTCTGTTTACTGCTTAAATAAATATTGTACTTAGGATGATACTTTTAAATTAACAATTCAGTTCCTTAAATAATCTCAAAGTCTGTAGCAGTTCAATTTCTTACTCTTTAAAAAGCAGGTTTGTAAAAGGAGTTGAAGTGTTTGTATCAATTTGATATTGCTATTTGAGCACACCAATGTTGACAGTTCAGCTCCGCTTCACCATCCTTAGGTGCTTACACAGCATCCAAAGTAGCTGGACTAGGCACCAGAAATAATGACAGGTTTCCAATTCTGCCCTGATTTTGTGTACAAGAGGAATAACAAGATCTATTCTCTTCATCAAAAGAATTTACTTTTAAAGCTATTGCCCATTGTAACAGCATAACTACATCACTTAATGACCAACTGAATTAAATGAGGTACCATTGCAATAATCTGTGTTAAAGACAGGACAACACTTAAGTCTTTAACACCTTTTAACTGCTGGGCATCCCCCATTAATATTGCCGTGCATATTTTTGATGGACTTTTACCAGATACAATCATGAAAGTGCAGAAACTCCCAGCCACTGGGGCAGCTGCACCATGCATACAACCTTTGCAAGGGATACTGCTGCAAAAGGCGAGCTGCTGACAGTCAACGTTTTATTTTATGGGTGTCCTAGTTCTGCAGGCAAGTCAGCCAATGATTTCCTGATCCTTTTCTGCATTTATGATTTCTCCTGTGCCTGCAACATCTGAATTTTCTTCTTGGCAACCACAAGGCTCTGTGATATTTGCACTTTTATCTTCATTTCAGAGGTATTTGAGCAGCATCACAGGAAAGTCAGAGTGAAGCATAAGTTAAGGTAAATGCCTCTATATCTGCCCCAAGGATGGATTGCCATGGAGATGGTGCCTCCTGATTGAGGAGGCTTGTCTAAGCACATTGCTGCTTGGTACTCTGCCCTCATGACTTGCTCCATCTGACTTACCATTGAGCAGGATGACATTTGAAGAGACTGGACAAGTGTAGATGGTTAGAAAATGTTCTTCCCAGAAATCATTTTTGCTGCTGGCGAAGTTTAAATTGCAATTATTTCTGTTCCTGAAGAAATGGGTCAGGTTTGGTCTCTGCCAAGTTATTGGAGCTATGAAACCACAGACAAAAGAGCTGGTTTCGCTGTTACTGCCCACTTTCTTAAAGAATGGCACACCTCACCTGCATGCCCCTCAGTGGTTCCTTAGCTCCTATATCTTTCCCAAGTTTACACTCGAGACAGAGAAGGCAGGTTTTCACCAAGCTCATAGGGAGTGAACAGTTTAGGCAGAGGATACTAATGGCTAATTTTCTAGCTTGTTTGACAGCTGATGCACAAACATGCTTATGGCAGCCACCGCCACCACCACTTTCCTCTATATTCAGCAGGTCAGAAGCGAATGGTGTTCATGACCTTTTCTTTCCCATCATCATCCAGACACATTCTCTTTTCCCTCTCTTCAGGGTCCAAAATGCTTGTGATGGCATCCAAAACAGACAAGAGCATACGCACAAGTGGATAGCCAACAGGAAAAACCAGTCAGTGAGAAGATGCTCTTCCAGAGGACAGTGCAGGCAGGAACCTCATTTGGTTTTTTGATTCACTCTCTGAAGGTGCCTGCCTTTTTCACTACCACAGCTGAGTTAGTTCAGATGATCAGCTCCCTGACTTAGACACCACAAGTGCCTGCATGTCAGGGTGCCATCCTCCTCCCCTCCTATCAATCTCCAAAAGAATCCTACTCTTTGCCAGTCTTGTCTCTGAGCAAAGGCCGTCCCCCATTAGGCACCTTCCCCAAACACAGTTGCACAGGACAGATAACGCTTTGTATGAAGGCACAGAACACTACGGCAGGAAGACAAACACACTAAATCAAGAGGAAGTCAGGACCTTTCCCCGCAAAGACTGTGAGCAAGCAGTCTCTCTTCTCCAAAGGACCTGGAACATAACAGTGCCTCTCACAGCTCAGAAAAACAATGACTATCGGCAGTGTCTTGGTTTGGGATTTCGGCTCCAGGGCAAGGGGGCTGTCCCCCCGCTTTTTGGGCACGGAAGGAGGTTTGCCACCTTTTCTTTTGGCATGGTTAGGTAGCGTAGGGGAAGGGGCTACAGACCCCTGTAACTGGCGTTGGGAAGCGCAGCCCTTGGCTCCAGTTTCGCGCCTGCCCCTGGCCCAAGCCCTGTCAATCAACGCCTCTTCAAATAATCGTCCCGCTCTTTTGTTTGGAAGGAGAAGGACGAAAAAAGAGAAGAAAGAACCGCTGAGCAATCACCTTGGCAACAAGGAGTTGGCTTCAGGTGTGTGCTGGGAGGGACAGTAAAGATCTTCCTCGTGGCAAGTAGACTTTGAACTTTGGTGGTCACTGGTGGGGAAGGAGGGACCAGGATGCAGGGACCCAAGGCCCCCCCCCCCACCTCCACATACTGGTAAGTTATTGATCACTGGCAAGGGAAGAGAAGACAGGCTGACGAGCCGCTAACGAAGGCACCCCTGGAACACAGAGTCCGAGATAGCCCCCAGAAACACGGCGACCTTGAGCTTCGGGACGGGGCCAGCGCAGCGCTGGAGGCATCGGCCCAGGCAATGGGCACCCCCGCACAGAATGGAGGCGGTCACGCTGAGCTGCCTTCTGTGGGGTGAGAGCTACGTGCAAGAGGAAGTTTGTCCCGCAGAGCAGCTGGGACCTTCACGCCAGCGGTTCAAAGGGCTGCGCAACCCCTCCAGCATCCCCACCCCACCTGCGGTGTGTGAGGCGGCGAGGTGTGCAGGGAGGGTGTGTGTACGCATCTATCTCAGAGCTCACTGGTCACTCTGTCTCTCCGTCCTACCCTAATTTAATCGACGATTTGTGGGTTTTGTTGTTCTAAGTTAAATTAATTTCGTTCCCCCAGCAGAGCCTGCTTCTTTGCCAGCGGCTCTGAGCGGCATATTTAGCCCTCCCTTCATTCCCACCTTGAGCACTTTAGTTTGCTTTGTTTTCCTCCCGGGAGAGATAAAACTGCTCCGGGAGCAATTGCTGCCTGTGCTGCTTAGGTTTTCAAATGGCGACAGGCAGTTAAATCATTCATAATAAAAAAAATGAGGTGTTTTGACATGCACAAGGGAAGTGCGAGTGTTTAATAGTGCGCCCTGTGATAAGGAATCACCAGTTTGCTCATTCTGTAATAGCAGTCTTAGAATTCAGAGCAGTAGATGAACACACTTTTGGGCACAGGGCATGGTAACTGGTGACCTTCACATGGAAAGCAAACTCATTGAGAGGCCTGCTACCGCAGGAGAGCATCAGCCAGCAAGGACAACACGTGCACAAGTAGGGGCAACAGGCTGCTCAAAAAATTAAAAGTTTAGTTTTGCCGAAGGAAAAAAAAAATTGTCCTCAGTAATTTAGATGCCATCTGTCACACATGAACTTTAATTCGAGGTTGCTAAGTCAGACCTACTAAAAACCAGGGTTTCTTGTAACAATTTAGTGACAATTTAGTTCTAATTTCAGCCCGCGTTGGCAAGGAGAATTGGGGGGAAAAAAGCAAACAAAACATCACCCATGTGATCTTATTTTTTTCTAAATAAAATTTAGATCCCACACATCAAGTCAGATTCTCAAGTGCCACACTCATTTTTAGCTTCTAGCAACTGTTACATAGATCTGGTCCAGACACAGAGCATTATTTTTGTAAGCTTTTCCACAAAAATACTCTTCTTTCCTGTTCCGGTTCAGAATTGTATCAATATGAAAGAGAGTAAGATTTCTCAAAAACATCCACCTATTAAAAGGTGAAATTTCATTGAAAACTTGAAGATGTTTTCAGTGAGATGGCAAATTTTCTACAGTTTCAAGCAGCCCCAATAGCTGAGTAATAAAAAGGAATATTCACCCTGCTTCCTTGAGTTACCAAGAAGATTTCCTCCCTTGAAAAGTGATTGAAGTCCCAGGCTCTCTACCACATCCCTTTGCAGGCTCTCTCTTATACAAGCAGCTCAGTAGGACACACTGTTTGTCCCCCACCCTTTATGTTATTTATATATAATATTCTGAAATCATACTTCTCATCAGACATCCACCTCCCCTCCTGCCCAGCCCACACTCTCAAACAATCAAATATAGAAAGATTAAGGGAGGAAGCAATGAAACCAAAAGCAAACCTTCTCAAGTACAAATTTTGGCTCTGGTTCTTACCATCCTCAAAGCCACATCCACCCAAGGGTGTCATGACAACTCTGAGGCTTCTCGTCTGTACACACCCATCGGTGCTCAGCAGCAAGCATCAGGAACCTTTGGCAAGCAGCTGAAAGAAGAGGCCAGAAAAAAAGGAAGTCATGGCTCCAAGGGAGAGGCATAAGCTCACTCTCAGGCATGAGATTGATGAAATGAAGTGCCAGACTTCACCCTAATGATGAATCATGCATTTGGCCCTCAGACAAACTTCTTGTCTTTCTTTGCTAGTTAATATGAAAGCATTTTCATGAAGAAACGCTGCCATACAGCAAGGTCATAATTCTCTGAAATCTTTCACACATTTCAAGTAAACACACAAACACAGTCTACCTACCTAAACCATGTAATCTTTGCAAGGGGAACCGTGTAGCACGGCTAAGATTTTTTTTTTTTTTACATAACTGATAGCCTGAACACATGAGCAAGGATAGGAAGGTATTATCTGTCTGTGGGTGAGAGATCATTACAAAGCCAGATTAATTCTGCAGCAATCCATACTGGAGCAGAGACCTGCCAAGACAGGCTCCAGGAGATTTGTATCAGCAGGACCAGCCTGCCATCAAAATTTACTGGCTGTGAGCAAGATATACCTGCCATCAGTTTCTGCCCGGAAGAACCAGTAAGAAGAACATTTCCTGGACTAACTCACAATATCACAACAGAGCCACATGAACCAGAGCTGTATCAGCACAGGTGCTTTATGGTACCACTAAACTGCCCTAAAAAAGACGGTATTCAGTAGATGCTAGAAATACCACGATCTGTGAATTTACAAATAAGTCAGTTAAAAGAACACATGGCCAGGTCTTTCTATGATCTGTGATGGCAAGAGGATAAATTAGCAATGATGTTTCAGAGGTCACATCTAAATTACTTGGGAATCTCCACTCCATTTACAAATATGACAATTAGGAAAGACACACAGGAGTCAGAACTGCTTGCAGGAAAAAAAGTGTGGGCATGGCACGTTTTGGCAGCCCTACTTGGGCTTTAATGGGGTAACTGTCAGATAACAGCAGCATCATGGTGACAGAGTGAAATGAGAGCTGCTTAACTTCCTGGGTTTGTGTTATTGCATGGAGCACAGTGATTTGGTTACCTTCACACGGTGAAATGTTACTGTGCTATTCTGTTCAAGACATGACCAAGTCTAATACAGGTCCTTATTTGCTGTAAGACATACTTCTATCTCTATCGTACCGTCTGTGCTGGGAACTGGCAACACAATTTCTTCCTATAAGCAAGTCAGGCAGTGACAAGAGCTAAATAAACACAATCCAAAATGCAGAACACGTGCCTCTGTGAAAGCCTTCTCTCAAAAGTTCATAAGAATTAGTATCTGGAATGGAAGGCAAGAGAGGAACGCAATAAAGGAGAGGGAGAATGAAAAGAGAGAATGATATCATTTGACTGTAGGAAATGCAGAAGAGATGGGACTGAATGAGAATACACCACGTGTTGAACATGCTACAGCACTACAGTAAATGCCAAAAAATGTGACACATAAAGAGGATACAAAAATACAGCACGTTCTCCTTAATTGCATGATATTTCAGTGACAAACAAAATAATAAAAATGAAAAACTTACTTCTTCCATAAACTAGACTTGTAATAAAAGTCAGCGCCTTCAGTTTGCCAGAATTAAATGTGTTGGCACTCCAGGCACCCCAGAGAGGTAGGGACCACATTACCAGCCCACCATTTCATAACGTTCTTACATGACTGCCTTCTCCTAGCATAAAGGACCAGGGAGAGGCACAGTCTAAACTGGCAGCTACATGCTATCAGTGGGGAGGAGGGATGAATTGGATGAATTGGCCTGCTGTTTGCAGGCACAGGGCTAAACAAACTGCCCTCAGGATAGACCGTAGGAGCAGTCAACAAACCAGCCCTACAACAAAGCCACCAACATCCCCAGAGAAGACCATCTTATACCCACAAACAGAGCTCTTCCCTCTAAAAGGTGTTTAGAGATAATAAACCCAGCACCTCGCCAGGGGCTGACATTCCCCTAGATTCCTCGGTTTATTGGTGGCTTTTACATTTAGCATCCTGGTTGATCTCTACATTAGCAGGAGACAAAAGTGGGGTTGGTGCTTCTGGGAGGTCTCAAGAGGCTTTCCCTACACCACTGCTGGGGAGAGCCACTCAGACAGCCTTCCCTGCTGGAAGAGCTGGCCTCACCCTGAACTGACATTACTTTGTTCTTCCCTCCCAAAATACCTACAGGAACTTGAGCATGCTTCTCCTCCTGGCTCTTTGTAATCCTAGCTTGTATCTTTTGTCTCCACATGTCAATATATTCCCACCTACCCTCTCCACAGAATGATGCATATGCACAAGCCCTTAAGTTTTTTTTCCTCCCCTCTCAAATTTCCACCTCTTTCCTTCTGTCAAAGTACTTCTGGTCCTTTCACCACCTCCAGCACAGAACAGCACTACATTTTTAGCATGCAGTACCTAACCTCACTATTTACACATTTCATTTGGTCTATTATATCTAGGGAGAAAACATTTCCATTAATAGACATGGTGTTAATTCAGAATCAGAAAATTTTAGTATTCTGAATGCCAAATTCTCATGACACTATCATTCTTCTACAAAAAACCCTACATTAAACAGGAAAACAAAAGATGCACATATGTGCATGCATAGCATGGTGCAGAGTGAGAAACCCTAGGAACAGAGTTCCTCAGGAGCTTAAAAAGCGTTGGTCTGAGCTAAGCAGAGAGGCTGCAACCAAGACCCCTGCCGTGGATGATGATTCTGCTGCTCAGACATGGCCATGCCACTCTTTTGGGCACGTGTATGCTCTCTCACTCCCTCTTTGCTAGTACGCTGCATGCAGTACAATATTGTACAGTTATTTTAACCCGACACCGCTGTGAGCTAATTAGCTGTGCTGAAAGCCAGGATGGTCAGCATTAATAATTAGTGCTTTAGCACTGAGGAAAGCACCATGTTTTTACAGCCACCTTGGTTGGACCTTTCTGACCACAATCCCACAGCCGTCTTCTTTTAAGAGTAGTCTAAGCACTGCTTTGGCTCAGGACAGCCTGCGACTGTGGGAGGTATAAATCCAGCCCAGACCTGGTTACAGAGAAACTGCTGCGGAAACCCCAGGCAGCACCCAGATCCCTGCCAGGGTGGTATAAGTGCTAACAGGATAGTGTCAAAATCACCTATCACTTCCAGGCTTACAAGTCCACTGAGCTACGGGAGGCTATTAGCACAGGCAGATGGTGCTCCTGCAGGAAGACTAATATCCTTCTCCTTTAACACCTCCTTACAACTCCAACACTTTATGATAGGTGTAGGACACTATCTTTGGTCTTCCACAGCCCTAGCAACACAGTCCTCCTACAGCTTACACTCTGTGGGTGTTCCCTCCCAGGGGCAGACTATTTGCTCAGTAGCAAACTTACAGCATCCTCCAGGAGCACAGGAGGTAGAGCAAAGTGAGAAGCAGAAGAGTGCTAAGCTAGACCCGTCCCCTCCTCACTCTGCCCATGCATGCACCCATGACAGGCAGTGGGGGTGGATGGGAGCTGGCCTAGGAGGGATAACAGTAGAGCATATCCACACCACAGTCACTGTTAGGATGCTCAACATGAAGGGAAAAAACACATTTAATCTCCTATACTCAAGGCATAAGTTGCCTCAGATCTATAAAAACAATAGCAGCAATACTTTACACAGACAAACAGAAGAACCAAACAAACTGAGCAGTTATGCAAATTCTGTGCAGACGTCTCAAAAAACAACAATTTATACAACAGTGAATACTACTTAGTTGTGTTTTCTGCACACTTTTCACATAGGCATTGATTACAGCATTTCCAGAAATACACATGGATTTTAGTATCCTTTCCACATAGAAAGCACAAAGATAATGTGCAGCTTTGAAATATGACAAAGGAATAAGGCAAGATGAGACTGCTTAGTGTAATTCTTGAAGTGTCAAGTATTCCTTTAAGGTAATAGATGAGTTTATTAAATAATATAATTATTTCATTAAGATAAAACCGCCAAAGATTGTATTTAATTAGGGCAAGAGCTTCAAGAACACCTCAGTCATTGAACAAAGAAACAATTATAACTGGTTACAGTCCTTGCAAGATGTTCCCTCTCCTTCTCTTTTCTTTTTCTGACATGACCTACAAACCGCTAAAACTTTTCATCAAAGCATTTGCTGACCATTCGCACACACAGAAACAATGGTCACACCACCCTGTTGGTGCCCAGACAAGCCTGTGAGCTGCTGGGGGATGCACTGGCAGACCAGGTCAGGCGCCTGCTCTTGTGTTCATTGCTTGTGTTAACAGCAATGTTCTCACTCTTCCTAACCAAGTCAGCACTGTGAATCACGGTGTCATTTTCAAACTTTGAAGGTGTCTGACTAAAATTCAACTATGATAGACACTGTTCTAATCCTTTTGGGATTTGGTGTGGACTTTAAAGGAGGAGGGCTTAAAATCTCACAACACAACAGCACTGAGTGTGTGGGTTAATTACAACCAGCTCTTCTTTCTGGTTATTTTCATTTTTATTTTGCATATAAAAATCAATTCTCCATGTGTATTATAAGCACGGTACCTCTGAATTCCCTGAACAGGGTATGGACAGCAGCAGCAAGGGAAATTTAAACAAGAAAAGCATTTGCACAAGTGTTGTGTAAAATAGTTGTACCGTAATGAAAAGGTGTTGGAATGAATTCATTGCCATCTGTCTTTATTTTGCTAACCAGCTCAATCAGACACCACAAATACACTGAAACATGAGAAAAATATTTAAATTATTTGTGCTATGTCGTTTTTCAACATGTAACTCATAGTGTTTTTATCAGTCTGGAATGTCCATCAATAGCAATGAATTCATTCACGCATAGCCTTTGGAACTTACCCATGCAACCTCAAATCCACAGTATCAGCATAGTGCAAAAAAGCCCCCAGCAAAAGTTACAACATTACAAATATTTGAAAGGTATTCGAGGAAGCATGACAAAAATACCAGAAGAAACTTTGTTCCTCAGTGGCAGAGTAATTAAAAACTCCTAATGATTTTGTAGTTGTTGGATAGGAGAAAGGTCAAAAAAAACCCCTATTGGGCAGTTCAAACATCAGTTCTCATGTAAAGTATAATCCTACAGAGTGAGAAGGAAATGATGGAGAAAGAAGCAAACCAAGAAACAAAATGCACTGAAAGAAAAATAGAAAATAATGAGAAACTATCTGAAAACAATGGAAAAGGAGGAAACAAATGCAGGGTTCTGCCCTCCACTGAGGGGCAGGAGGGTGCCCTGGAAGCCAGGCTCTTCCCAGACCATGTCCCTCACCCATGTCTCTTCACAGGCAGCCCCAGCCATTCTGGTCCACATGGCACAAGGGCAGGAAAGGGGCCAGCAAGGATTGCTTTGAGGGGAGACCACACTGCTCAGAGGCACTCCTGGGGAGATGAGGATTACTAGACAAGGTCAGCCTCAACGTCTGCTCAGAGGCAGCTCTTTTCTTTCCATCCTTCATACTGAAAGATAGCTTCAACCCTTCCAGCTTCCAGTCCAAAGAGGCATCACCACGGCAAGTGCCATCCCTCCAAGCAGATCCTGCACTATGCTTGTCTACCTGTGCGTCCATCACACAGCCACGTGCTGAAACTTGAAAATGCAGAAGTTTCATTTACTGCAAACAGGACTCAGCTGCAGACTGGCTCCACAGTACCCAAGATGGGAGTTAATGCTCAGGAGCTCATAGAGTGGAAGTTTACAGCACTTATCTGCCCCAGAGCTTGGCTTATGTCAAAAAAAGGTATAGCATTATAAAGCTAAAATGCACCCCCTCCTCCCAGCACACGACCACACCACTCCACAGTTGTTTTCTCAAACACTAACAGAGCAGAAAACAGCACCAAGAAAACACCAAACTCCTCTCACACAGACTCACTTTCCTCTGCTCACCGCTCCTGATCCACTGGGCCACCAAATCAGGGCAAATCTTCAGCACGAGAAAGCAATTAAAAGGTTGCAGAACGAAGGAATGCTAACGGCAGGCACGCGTAAACACGCACACTCACAAACCACCCGGCATGGCCCATAATGTCAGGTTTAAACAGTTCTCCCTCTGTAGAGGGTCCGCTGGCAGAAATGCAGCGGTCAGAGTGCAGGCAGAAAGCAAACCCCTGCTGCTTCAGTGGAGCCATTGCCTGTACTGGCAGCAGTCTGTGAACCAGGGCACAGGGCAGCGTGTCTCACTCCCCGGTGCAAGTGATTTACAAGGGCAGCAGATTATGAAAACCCACAGTGCCTGGCAGTTCGGATGCCTACTAAACCTCCAGTTTTAGGAAAGGGGACCAGAGTCCCTAGGGAATGTCTGACACGTAGAGATTTGCAATCCTGTTTATTAGTAGTTATTTAGGGCAAGAGGCAAAATCTCAAGTTCTCCCTGTATGAGACACCTTATAACAGGCTTCTGTCCCGAGCACTCATTCCTCTCCACCAGACTTGCACATATGAAATAAAACAAGAGAGAATTGATCGGGACCATCGACAACAACAAGCTAATTTCATGCTGTACGCAGCAGTGTGTTAGCAGAGGAAAAAAGTAGCACTTCACTAAGGTTCAGGACTTTTACAGTGGAGATAAAGGAAGAAAAGTTCTGCTAACTCTTGGCATTTCTCTTTTTTTAGTCTTTTTTTCTTGTGTTTTTATTTTCCACCACGTGGAGACAATACTAAATTTGGAATTCTTCAGCTGTGCACAGCAGTAAAAACATGTAGTCCTCTAATACTGCCTCTTGTGAAATCTTTCTTGCTAGCACAGGCTAAAGATATAGAGAATTCCTCAGCACAACCTAGAAACTAGATTTATTTTATGTAAATAAATGTTTCAAAATAGCTTGGACTAGTAGCTGGAACTATGCACCCCAGAGTACAGCCACCACTGCCAGGCTGAACGTTGAGTAGCTGAACCCCAGTACAGAGCAAAAGCTCCCAGAAGAGCTGAACAAAATGCGGGAGCTGGTACCTCAGCACCTGCCTGGGACACCAACAATGTTGGATAGATAACAGAAAGCTTCCATAATTAAGACAGAGAGGAAAGTCAGCATTGCTTCTGACATATTAAAAAAAAAAAAAATCAAGCACAAGCCACACAGGGCTACTCAGAGGAGAACAAAGATCACAAATACACTGTTACTGGAAGGAAAGATTCAAACATCTTCCTGAAAAGGAACTGGGAAAGCAAATCAAGAAATCAAAATGAAAAACGCCTAACCAAAATACCCGAAACAGAAAGAAACATCAGAAATAGCTTACTTCATTGAAAACTCTCTTTAGCTCACAGGCTGATAAAGTGACAGGCTTTTGGGAGGATATTTCTTATTATTCCTCTAACAATTTAGCACCGATACTCTGGAAGACTTCTTTCACTGCTTCAGCTGTAAACCCCATTTGCCATCTGAGGACTAAACATTGCACACTGTCAGGTGAAGGATGGTAGAGTCAGGGAAGTTCAGCACAATGCAGGTGGAGTCGATTCTGAGCAACACAGTCTGAGAGACACTCAGGTCCACAATTTTTCATCTAAATCCTTCAGCAGGGAATAAGTCTTTCAATATCCTTTCCTTTACAGAAAACTCGTTAAATTCAAAATGACAGAGATTAAATTAAACACCTCCCATTTGAAGGAAGTGAAGGTCAAAGAAAGTCTCGATCTCTGGATTAAAAATAATAAGTAGCTCCAGCCTCTACCTTGATTTAATTCTAAAGAGGTAATTAAAAAGTGCTCTATGTGGAAAGACTTACAAAGCAGTCTTACACACTGAATACCCAGACAATTGCATGCCAGAAAGCCAGGCACATGGCTGAGCACAGTTTCAGTTTGACATTTTTCTTTATCCAGGTAGGACATTGATGGAAACTATAAATGTAGAGAGGATATCTGATAAGCGAGTGCTCATTATGAAAAGATGGCTTAAGATGCAGATGTTGAGGACTGGAATGCGCTCCAATCCTCTTACAGAGGCTAACTCCCACAGCCCTTGTGCCCTGAACAAGCCCTCACTAACTCTTCTCGCTTTTGCAATAGAGAGCTAGACTAGCTCCTAAAAAACAGCCTTCCAGAAATAAGAAAAAACCAGGATGCCCACGAAGCCTGTGAGAGGCAGGCTGGGGTGTGTAGCTTACGACGTATGCAGACGTGAGGCAAACACAAGCAGAAGTTATCTACTATAAAATATTCAGTAACCGGACCATTATCAGACGCTCTCATCATGATAACAGTCCCCCAGCTGAGATAGGGGTATTAATATTTGTATGTTGATAGCTTCCTCTAATAACTTTGGCCTAAAAAATATAAGCTGCTTTTACATTTTAATTATGACTGGATTTTACTCTGGGCGTATAATCCTTTTCCAGCAATTGGATTAATGCAAATAACAATTTAAAGAAAGGAAAAAAAAAAAAAAAATAATCCCACGAAAGCAAAACCACCCCAGGAGAGGAGAGCCAAAGCCTCTGAGGAGCCGTTCGCTACAGCAGGACTCAGAGAGCAAGGTCAGAGCAGAACTTCATCAGCTCCTGCCAACTACTGCTAACATCCGCAGGACTGAGCTTTGAGGGGGTTACATCCCAAGTTCCCTTGGAAAAATGCCGGGAAGAAAAGCACTGCTCTCACAGTACTCTCTGCGCTGGACACTTCATTTTTTTCAAACATCAGAAACTATTTTCATCATCTCATGTTGGGTCTTTATTTACATTAATGTAGACTCAGGGCAGGCAATGAGACAAAGCTGCTGAGCTGATACCACCCATCTTTTAGTATAACTGCTGCTCTATCAGAGCTTTCCATGGCTTAGGAATCTTTTATTTTTTTTTCTTTCTATTGACATTGATGTCTCTGCATGTCATACACCAAGCCCAATTAGGGGACATAGAACAAATTCAGAGAAAGCAAGCTTTGTTAGGTCTGCAGCTCCTGAGCACCCTGCAAGCATGCTAAATGAAACAAAGCACTAGGTATTGTAATCACCTTCACTTATGCAATAAATATGGCGCAGGACACTCCTCACTGGTTATAGAATGGCTGTACACGAAGACAGCAGCACGCTGCACGCCAGCGAGAGCAACATCAAGGCTGGGGGAGGAAAAACATCTGCAGCCAGTGACTTTAGCCATTTTATTCGGTCTTCTCCCCAGTGTAAAACCAACAAGTAATAATACAAAACACCGTCGTTAGTAATATTATGAAAGGCAAAGCTCCTAAAAACTCCCACTACATGAAATAATACTTTCAGTAGCAACTGGAATAATACATAACACAGTTCTCCTGAGATAGGTGGTTTTTAGCGTTTCCTCATTGTCACTGAAAACATGTCTTAGACCACCACCACCCCCCTTTTAAACTTAATTTCCGTGCAGTGAAAGAAACACGGACTCCTAATGCAGTTCCTGTTCTTGAACAGGGCTTCAAGTCTAGAAAGCAGGTTTTGGCCCATCACAGATTCCGACTATATCCAGTTGAGAATGGACTTTCATTTCTGCAGCCTCCACAAGTCACTTTAGGTGCAATATTTGCCCTTGTAACAATTTTTGCTTTTAAATATTCCATTCCTTCTATTTTAGCACTTACGAGGATAACTACTATTCACACAAACATCCAGTTTGACAAAATCACTCACAGAAAAACCTTTGTTTAAAAATGCCAATTCATGGCAGAGAAAACACGGCACACGGCATTTCCTGGAGCAGATAGGTGACTAGAACTGCTCAAAGCAAAAACCAACAGTTAAAGCACTTTTCAAGACATAACTCCAAAACACTAGAATAAAAATGACAGGGTTTTTTATTAAAAACAAGCCCAGAAGATTCAGTTTTGCTTTGCTCTTTTGCTTTAAAAAAACCCCCAAACCCTAAAACATAAATGTTGATACAAGATTTACACAATGTTTGCCTGTTACACTGAAAAGGCAATTTTCCCAGCAATATTTCAGTGACAGAATAAAGCACAGAAAATGAAAAAAAAAAAAAATCAAATACAGGAAGAATGTCAATAATGGAACACACAATCACCTCACTATCAGGGGCCAAAATAAGATTTTTGCACTATTTAGGTCCTGATAATATTTTTCTTTGTGGAGGTCTGGAGAACTGTAATGACTCTGAGTTCTGACCACTGCCTTATTTTCACCTATTAACTGTATCCACGACACAATTTTTTGATCCCATCTCATACACAAGAAGAGTATGTGCACATACCAAATAATTTTTAAAATCCTGTAGAAAAAAAAAAAAATAGCCCACAACTATTCATTGCAGTTATTTTATCTCCTTCCCAGGTGTAAATTGAGCTCCATGATGTCCACATTGCATGCGCTGTGTACGTGACAAATACACACAGCATGTACAATGAGGACACCAGAGAGCCAGAGCAGAGAGGTCACAGCAAGTTTCTTCATAAAGGAAAATCAGTGGCTGCTGGCCTAAGCGCTCCAGCAGTGCTGGGAACTGCTTTCTGCTGGAAGAAGAGTTGATGCAGACAAACATAAACCCAAAGATCCAACTGTAGAGGAAAGTAACTATTCCAAGCCTGGTAAGATAAAAGAAAGGGGGTACACCCCAAAAGTCCTTGTAAGAAGTAGTGTACAGGAAATAACCTCAGTTTAATTGCAGTTATCAATATATTAGTCTAATGGTTCTGCAGTGTTACTGGCAAACAAGAAGATTTATCAGTGCTTTAAGCAGAAGTTTTTAAAAATGGCTGCACTTCCTTTTTTTTTTTTTTTTAAATGCTTGTTCTAGTACATGGATTTTTAAAAAGGCAGTATTGGTAATTGCTAGGAGCACTCTACAAAATATGAAAAAAATCTCCCAATCCCATCAGCTGCAAAGCATTTCAAAACGTTTTGTAAAATAGTGCTAAAAGTATACTTTCAGAACTTTGTGCTTCAGGCTTACTGTAAAACTTTCTTTATTAAACCTCACAGCTACTTTTATGGTTACTGTAACTAGGTATTTTTAAAATCACAGCAGAAAAGATGGGCTGGAGACATATTAGTAATCTCTGACAAAAGATCAAAATGCATTAGACACATTATTAATGTTTATAATAAAAAGAAAAGACCAGCAAAAAAAAGATTAAAAATAAAGCAATACCACAATGCATTTTCTCTTTCCACCTCTCACTTTGTCACTGACAACACGAGAAGGATGATTTGTTTTTCCGCATGCCCTGAGGGCTCACAGAACTGTTCTTCCTGGCATTAAAGTAGTGGACAGGGTGGTTTCCAAATGAAATGAGGCTCATAAAAGAAATATTTTCCAGAAACCTATTCCCACTCAGGTCCCTAGGAAGTCTCATCCTTTTCTGTCCTAACGGAGAGGTATGTCACACAGAAAGCAGTACAGTATTCATAGCATCACAATATTTTCAAAACCACCATCTGTTGCCAGATTCAGTCATCTTCTCAAATATTAAGAAAGCAGGTCAGAAACAAACATCGATTCATAAGATTCTTCATAGTGAATAGTTCTTGCTATTTCCCCTCACCTTCCAGAAATCTCCTTTTTCATATCATTTTTTGCTTCATTTCTCATTACCTAAATTAATAAGATATAAGCATCTTTATTTCACAAACGAACTTTAGCTAGAGAATTGAATTCTTCTTACCATATATTGCTATCTGTTTAAATATTCTTCAAGACAGCTTTGAGCACGCTTAGCAGCCTGAATATATGTTCACAAATCTGAGTCCCTGTATGACAATACAGCACATCTCTTCCCATACTCTTCATCATAGTATAAACTGCTAATCTCAATTGAGACTCTTTCTCGGGAGTCAAGGATACCCCTTTATCTGAAACACGATCAGAACTGCAGGAGCAAAGGCAGAACCTGGTTTTGTTATGCAAACACAATCTTGTTCAATAGTTGGTTTAATTCATTTTTTCTAATAACTGGAAGATTTCTAACTCATTGCACTCATATGTTGCTATGGCAGTATAAGATATAGTAGAGCAGTTTCTAAAAATCCGGTCAGATTCCAAAATGCGATTCTTCTTTCCAAGCATTAATTCACAGAATGATAAATAAAGTCAGACTAAAATTCTTCCATTCACACCAAACACAGTAAAAAGTGCAAGTTTCCTATTCTTCACCTAAAGGAACGGCTTGGCTATTGTAAAAATAATGTTCCCTGAACCTTTGACCAATCTCAAATGAACTGCATGTTCAGCAAAATACCTACCTTCATTGACATCTTTCATTAGGTCAGTGAACCGTGCCTGTTCTTGGTTCAAAGGCAGCCCCTGACAGGAGGTGAGGAAAACAGAAAATCCAGAACTGAGCCTCCTTTCAGCAGCAACTGATTCTTACAGTTACCTATCTGGTTTGTGTAACGAGAGAACCAACTTACTGTGGAAACAACAGCTAGTAGCACACAGCCTTTAGACCAGAGAGCACCTGTCCTTCATGATGCTAAAACCCCATAGAGACTTGTCATACTATAAGACAAGGTAGTCAATTTTTTTATATTAGATCAATTAGGCAGCTGAAATCCATACTCTAAAAATCGACCTCATCCATTTCTGTATATCCTTCAGAAAAAGACTCACATGCTTACAATAAATGGGGCCTGCAACTTCTGCAAGACAGTAAAATACAGAAGATGACTCAAGGAGCATAGAAAGGTTTGCTAGAAGTACAGAACTGATATCCTGCTTTGTGTGCCGGCACTGGGGAACCAGCTCCTTCTTTCCCTGAGGAATCTCATGAATTCAAAAATTCTGAACTGAATCTTCATAAATTGTAAAAAAGGTGGTGTTCTCTTTTACCAGCCCTCTTGGCAGAAAAAGAAGATTGAAATTTATATAAAGTGTAGGCGGATGTAATTACCCAAATATATTTTCTATATCAAGCTGATAATAGATCCCATTCACTATGCATTACATTCAAATGAACAAATATAACCACAGAATGCCAGAAGTACATTCAGAATATGTAAAATTTCATATAGTGAAGCCACTGACAATTTCTGAGATACTGAATTATGAATCCTTTAACACCTCAGGCTCATAGAACAGAAAATGATGATAAACTATATAGGTTAGGAGCTAATTTTAAAGGTCATTTGAAAACTTTTCATATGTTTCCATAAACTACCAGAAGGACAGAAATGAGAACAAATCAGAGACTTCAATAGATATTAATCCGTCATGCTGCCGTATACACCATTATCTTTCCAGTTATATAATGCCTATGAACATTCAGTTTCTAATTTTATAAAAGAGGCAGGTCTTTTTATTATATCTTAAGAGCATATCCATCCACAGGGCAGATTAACCATTTGGTTACTCTCAAACCTGTTCATCAATCACACACAATCCTATTGCTAACAGTATTTGGCACTCACGTAATTTCTTTCTCTGAACAGATTTATCAATGTTATAGGAATACTGGCCATTTTTTTTCAACAAAATAAGGAAAAACCTGAGAGCCTTCCAGCCCACTGCATATCAACGTGTGCCATTATATACCTGGCACGTGCCCAGCAACTGGCCTCTGGAAAGTAGAGACTTACCAACTCAAAACTGGAGATGTGGCACATTGTCAGGTTTCTGTGTGCAAACTCTGAGTGGCAGGGAGCATTTGTACTTAGAGCAACTGGGAAGGGGTCCCTGGGTTACCAACAAGTCCAAAGGGGTATCTCAGACCCACACCCCAACCTTGAGTCATAAGTCAAAGCTTCAGCACCCCTAAAAAACTGGTAGTGTGAGGACATATGTTCAAGTGTCCAGAAAGCCAGAAGGCTGACGTCTCTCACCCGTGGTGAGAGAGATATGTGGAAAGAAAAACACAATCTGTCAAAAGAAAGGTGACAAAGGGCGCAGCCAGCAAAACTTCACAGCTGGTGATGACCACCGCAAGATAGCTGTTGGAGTACAGTGTTTAGAAAACCATCAGAAGATGGTCATTTTGATCTTCTGCCTAGTGCAGAAATGGCAGTAGTATGGGATCCCAATGGTTTTCTAAGCTCACCCTTACTGATCACTGTGTTGCTTTGTTGGACTCAGCACTTACACTGCAGTGTTAATACGGCCGTAAAAGAGCACCATTTTACTGTGCTGACCTTCAGAGTGGTCCATCTGCTTAAAACTGCTCAAACTTCCTGAACTGAATAATTATTTCAGAGGAAGGAGAACTATTAATGAAAACTGGAAAACTAACATGAAACTCACTTTTCTTCCAGGGCATGAATCCAAAGTGTAATAGTTAATATTTCCAAGCACCACTTGAGCCAGCTCCAATTTTACTAATTAATAAGCAGAAATGCTCCTATCCTTTAATGCATTCTGGCAACAGAAATCCCTAAACCCAGCTTTGAAGAGGAGGTCGTACCCAGCCTATCACTCACTCTGATGGTCATGCTTCATCTCCAAAGCTTAGAGGAGAATTTGTTTCTCTTTCAACCAGTTCAAGGCTTACTTGGAGGGCTGCGCCATGGCATCTGCTCTGGGAGAGAATGCAAGCCAGCTATTCCCCTAAAAGATGAGTTTAACCATGCCCTGAGGCTGCACTCTAGCCTTCCACTCCACAGCACTTCACACCTGAGAGCGGGGATGGGGAAACAATTGCACTCTCTTCCCTTTCCAACTTCTGCAGCTGTCTTACCTGGCCGCACACAAGGTAGGTGGCACTGTCTTCAAGGAGCTGCAACTACTCGGAGTAGTCCGACATTTACTTCTATGAAAACATGTCATTTCATATAGAAAATATAGTCATATTAAATAGAAACTGATTATTCTGAGATCAATCTAGTTTTCTTTCTGCAAACAACTATTAAAAGAGGACTAGGAATACTAAAACAATTCTCATTTCTGCAATGGAATTTGAACAGACTATTATGAATAAACAGGATTTCAGCTGACTTCTTTTCCCTAAACTCCTGTGCTATCAAGCCTCGTTACTAATTCCACAGAGGCCAGGTCTCTAATAGTTTTCATCTTATTTCTGTGATTTCATTAGACCTAAAAATGAAGCATCTTTTGCATAAATAATTTCATCATGCTACAAAACGTCAGTTTGAGTTAACTTCTAAAAGCAGAGAAGTATTTAAAATACTTTACTCAGGTACCAGGCCTATCCAGCCTTTGTATTACCACTATAAAGTCTCAGAAAATCACCAGGCAAATACAAGTAGCTACTCCTTCAAACTGCAGCATGTTCTTCATGCCCTGGTTTCATTTTCTTCTACCACTTTTCTTGTTCTAAAGTAAAAACAAGCACTTCTCACAGAAAGTGATGACAAACAGGGAGCAAACAGGCTCAAAATAAAGAGTTACTACTATCGAAAAAAAAAAAATCTGGCAGATTCGGCACAGCTCATGGGTCACAGATGTTCATAAGTCAAAACAAAAAGACTCAGTACAGCAAACAAGGTTTTAGTAGACCAAAAGCAGGAAAAATCAAAGTCTCTGCTCTTCAAGCAGACCCTATGTGCCCTCTTCTACATGTAGAGGGCAGTCAGATATTAAATGGGCAAAGCAAAATAGCAGAAAACCTAAAATAAAGCTGCAATATCCACAACAACCATTCATTTGGAAAACGCTCTACAGAGCATGACTGTTCTGACAACCAGCTACTACCAACAAGTGCTACATTAAAAAAAGTTAGTATCTGAGAATCTAGCAGCAGGATATCTCCTGGGTGAGAGACCATGGCTGTGAAATTTAGCTGAACAGAATAGTGAAAGCATTGAGGAAGTGCATAAACTTTAAAAAATCTATCGCTGCACAACAGGAGAGCTCAAGCGTGTGTTTTCACTGAAACATTCAAAATGACAGTAAACTATGCACAGAGAAGTCCATCAAAAATGCACTTCTTCGGAGTGTAAAGCACCATACAGAGATGGAGATGCCTGGCTCAAATAGTTGCCCCAAAAATTGCAAGGGCTGGGGCAAGAGTCGCCAACCTCCCTACAACACTGCCTACTCTTTCCGTCTTTCCATTCTGCCTTCTCATTGCCAGTCTGCATCTACCACCACGCAACAGCCAGAGCAACATGAAGATAGGATACATCAGCTGAGGAAGCTGAATGGCACTCATCAAGGAAGGAAAGACGGGCAGATGGCTGGCAGAGAAGCCACGGCACGGGGCCTTTAGCAGAATTCCTGAAATGCAACCCAACTTCTCACATCTATGATAGCAAAGAATGAAAGCTCCCGAAGGAAGACTGTCATTTTGATGGTTCGGGTAGACACTGATTATACACTGAAATGTATAATGAGATTAGAGATGGTCATAAATACACTAGCTACTTCACAAATGCCCGTTTTGCAAAATGGTAGTCAGGCTAAGACCTGGCAGTTCAATATTTATAGGCAGCACATGTTATATACTCTCTAGGAACAATAAAGCGCCTGGAATGTTCAATGCTGAACTAAATGCTTCCTGAAGAAGAAAGACTGCTTTGCATAAGCTTCTGTAAACAACATTTTATAAAATCTCCTTTTAAAATCACCTTTTCTCAGATGAGAATGCTTGGTAAGCCACATGTTACAGTGCTTTTTAATTTCATTAAATTGTAAAGAAAAAAATCAGTGAGCTAATGGGAAAGCCAAGGAAATCCAGTGCTGAGGTACTACTACAATTAATTAGAAATATCTCCAAGTCACCATTGTGGGGCAAATCATTTTGAATATGCAAGGTTTGCAAGATTCAGCCATTTGTGTAAAACTATAAAAGATTTTCTTGCTATAAAGCTTTAATTCCCATCTCAGAAAACTTGGAAGCTGACCTACTTTTTTAATTATTAGGTCAGAAAATACACCATGCAAATTATTCTGGATGAATGTGTCATTATTTTCATATTAATAGATTGCATCCACAATGTATAACATCATCCATTACATAAGAAGCTTTGTTATTATTTTCCAATGCACTGGTTGAATACATAACACCTAGCAGCACTATTGAAAGGGTTATTAATTATACCTGAGTAGAACAAGCTGAGTTGTTGCCTCTGATCCACAGTACATACTTGAGTTAGATTATATGATGCTATAGCACTTGGAAAAGATCCTTTTCTCACAATTTGACTGCTCACAAGACCATTCAGACATTGCACGGTGCTCCTGAATGTCAGAGTGAATATGGGTAAGGTAGTGAAGAAAAGGTTGAGTGCATTTTTTTGAACACTTTCTGTTATGGTCCAATTCACAGTCTCCTCTCATCAGCAGGTTAAATCAGCCTCGAGTCAGACTCTGCAACAGCAGCAGCCAGGAGGGTTTTAATGCCAAGTGACGCCACTGCTATGGCAGGAGCAGTATCAAGTAACTTTTGGTGACTACACTCACAAGGGGAGATATGTACCCTGAGACTAGAAATAAAGAACAACCTAAGACTTCAGGGCCAGGCTCAGCAGGACCTCTGCCCCGAGAGCAGCACACCCCAGTGAGCCCAGCACCGTCTGGCTGAACACAGGAAGACATCATGTCCTGGTGAACTGCAGGGTCTCCGCGCTCCTGCTGAGCTCTCCATGCAGAATAAGGCTTGAGTCCAAAAACATTGTCTCCCACAGAGCCAGCAGCTCTGGCACCCTTCTGCCATGCTTGCAGGCTCTTACCAGGATCAGCCAATCCCAGGCTCCCAGCAGCCTTCCTGGTGGAGGCTCTCCCCACCCTTAAGCAGCAGTATGACACACTCCCACACAACTGTCCCAATACACCATTTACAACTGCCAGTTGACACCTCTGTGGGAACACAGAGAGATGGTTATTACCATTAATGTCACCAGGGGCCTCCCACATCACAGCACACAACCCACAGGATCCTCTCCAGGAACCGTGTGGGCATCATCCACTTTAGGAAGCAACTGCTGCGATCTCAGCACAGCGGCTTATACAGCCGCAGGAAAAAGAAACATGAGGCCATCGACAAAACCAGGCTCTGGCTCAGGCAGGAAGTAAGTGCTAAATGGCGAGTTAATCATGCAATTCATCTGCTATCACTCCAAAACAGCAGGAGGAAAAAGGTTTATAGGATCAGCACCCTCACTCCAGAGCAAGGTTAGAGCTCTTCCCAGAAGGAAGCAGGACTTGTCCCAGGTGTAGAAATGGGCTTTCCAGCCACCTCAAAGCTCAAAACGTGCATTCTTATGATCTTGGTACAACTACCACACGAGGACTGTAGAAAAACACCAAAGCACTATAGTCAGACACCCAAGCTGCTGCTGTGGGCAGCTGAAGACCCAAAAACTTCACTGAAGACGTGGAGGGCTGCACACATGCTGCAGGACCATGAACCAGAAAGAGTCCTTCACCTCAACTCTCATCTGCCCTGCAATTGTGGCACCTATAACAGCAACTATAAGTGTCGTTTCAAGATGCTGTAAGCTACTAATCGCATTATTCATGAGTGTTGGTAAAACCATCTTTAATGAGTCAACACCACAAAGCAGTCTCAGAACGATACTTTTATAATTCCAGTGAAAAAATGAAAAAGTGTATTGTGCTCAGTACTGATCAGATCCCTCCAAAACCAACCAACTTCCTTAAAAGTTATTTCTAAGTCACAGCTTTTGATCCAAATATTCTCCAAATTTATTTTACCATGTAAGTTGACTGAGAAGAATGCACATTTAGCAATAACTTCATTCCTGTATAGTTATATGGTTTCCCTAGCAGTTCGTTGCACAACATGCAAATACGTATTTTAGAACAGAACAAAAACCACTCAAGCAGAATAAGCATGAAAGAGCCACCAAGTGCAATAGCATAGCATACAATAGTTCAGTATATTCAAAGCACTTTGCGGAAGATGGGATGTCCCTCCTAAACAGGCAAGAAAGCCAGCTCACACTGCCCACAAGTATCCTTGGCAGAGCCCAGAAAGGCTGGAAGGGTCATTCCATCTCCAAAGACACCGAGCACATTATCTCATAAATACTCTTTCTGGAAATACAGGCCTATAATCAGTAGATCAGGAAGGACAGAAAGAAAGGGGATGTTTCCAGGATTGCCAAGACATTGCTGCTAGCCTGTTATGTACTAGAGCTCCCAATGCAGGTTTCAAATGAAAGAGGTTATCTAGGGCATAAGAGGCTTTTAGGTATTCTCTGGAGAGCAATTCATCCCAACACCTTTGCAGTAACTCACTATTCAGTTTGGAAAATTAGAAGTACATCAACATGGTAAGAGAGCTGAAAGCAGCAGATGAACTCATAATAGGTTAATAGAGAATGAATGTAAATTAATAATTCAGAGTTACACTAGGAATGGTTAGTTGGGAGCAGGGGCTCTTCCAGCTATTGCAATGTCCCTTAAATAATAATATGTCCCATAAATAATGTCAAGTATTGCACAGATGGCTCCACACTGGGTACATTTTAGCAAAACAAATTATGCAGTTTGTACGTCACTGTTTGGAACGTTAACAAACAAGGTAGAACAAAGGTCTAGAATTTACATGATCTTGTAAATTTTGCAATTTCTTCTTCTTTCTAATTTTACTCAGAAGGCAAGTATCACACAATCTGCAGCCTGTTACATGTCTACACCACTGGAAACATGAAATGGTTTCAGTCAACTCGATCTCATGGAAAAAACACATTCTCATCACAAACAAAAAAGAGACTGTAAAGGAGCAGCTTAGTGACCACAAGTAAAAACCAGAAATGCAGGGAGATGACCTTGAAAGTTACCATGTGAAAAAGCTGTACAAAATAAAGGGGTTTTTTTGAAACTGCAGCGGAAAGACATTTTTACAGAAAATACTGTTAGATGAAAGCACCAGGGGCTTTTAACCCATACCTGATACTGGAGCATGCTTTATTTACCTTACAAAGTGTCCTGAGTATAATGCTCAAAATACTGCATAGAAGTTAATCTTGTACTTTACAGGGAGATAGCTGATAAATCAAATTAGTCAACCAAATGCAGAACAGGAGATGGATATGCAAAGTGAGACAGAGATGAAGCTGGGCAAACAGTATCTCTGAATCTGCTCCCAGTGCTCATCTGCCAGGAGGCACGCAGGGCACCCAGCGCAGCAAAAGGGACAGTCCGCAGAAGCAGCCCTCTCTCCAGCACATACACCCCACACAGGCAGGTTTTCATCTTATCTCAAGGTCATACCTCCTCTGGAGTCTACCTACCTTCACTTGTGCCAGTCCCAGTGCTGAGGCAGACAGGGACAGCGTGAAAGAGTCACCTGCCCACTGTGCTTCCTGCAGTGCCAGGCAGCTGCACTGCAGGTACTAAAATGTCAAGGTGAGGATCATTCATTTGGAAATCAGCGGCACATGATTACATTAAACTGCAGCCCTGTATATACCTGCAGCACCAAAAATACAACCCTTTAGCATACCAATCAAAGGAGCATTTATAGTGGCTGTAAGAAAGCAGCAGACCTAACATGGACCACGGTGATAACCCACCACCCCACCCCACCCCACCAGAGATGTGATTGTTTTAGCACAGGACCAGATGCTGTGAGCATGCTCCATGCCAGCTGATAATCTGCTCTTTCTCCTCAGAAAACAGACCAGAAGAATTATAAATATCTCATCCCCCCAACAATCCTAGTATTAAAATAGTATAGGAACTAAAACGAGAAATCATTGCACACCTACTGCTCATGGCTGCTCTGATGGCAAGTGTACAGCTCTGCCTCAAGAAAGAGTAGTAAATAACAAATCTTGCTATCATTTTCAGCCTGCCAAAGGAAAGCATGATACGTCCTAATCTGAAAGCTAGATGACTCTGCAGCCTTTGTGGTCCAGCTAACGAGGGGACACAGAATGGCAAAACCAGCTTTACAGTCACAGAGGGAGTAGTTGGGGTCTGCTAAAAGCATGAGGCTCAATTTCATTTATATTTATTAAGTCTGTTTCTAAGCAACAGGCCAAAAACAGATGCCTGAAAGTACCTGGCATGTTTTAGAACTGCAGAAATATCCCTACTTTTGTTTCAAAGAGATCTTTCTACAACATGGGCAATTTCACAAGGAACTGAACTATCATTGGTTTTACTCTTCCTGCTTCATGTCCTACATTACAGGGGTACAAGTATTAATGTCTTCTGTACAATAAAGCAGTGAAAGTCAGCACAACACAGCCAGATGCTATATACTACTATTAAGAAAATTCTATTAAGGCAACATTTTAAACGACAGGAAATAATCAGATTGAAAGTGTAGGCAAAGCTAGACGTTCATTTGCTAGCCATTCATCTCCTAAAGGGATTATTCACTCTCTGAAGGAACTGGGAAACAGCTTTCCATGACAGAATCTTCTCCTACTGCTCAGCCAGATTTTTGTACTATCTCTGAAGACTTACATGTAAGATTCAGTGGCAGGTCATTATGTGCTGTTTTGAAGGAGTCAACAGCAGTATATTCTTCTGATGCCATTTGTTTTTTTTAATGTTGTCCAGATTATCAAAACCAATGCTAGAGGTTGCCACTCAAGAACTCCCAAGACCACTTCAGTCTCACTCAGAACATCAGCAGAGTTTGTAGCTGCATTGAACCAAATACTATTACAGGAAGGTGAATGGGGAAAGATGACGAATATTGTGATACCAGAAAACTATACATTGCAGGAAGTGCCCTTTGACCACACCACGCTCAGTTCCCTTACAGGTGCCTTCATGAGAACAGATGTGCTTTAAAAAAAAAAAAGAGGGATGTGGCTCTCCACAAGACACCACCATCACTGGGTATGTCCAGAAGAACCCATGCAGCCTGACATTCAGCAATCAATTGTTGATCTTATAAAATATTTGTTGAGCAAAAAGTATGTTGATTCCTTTCATTTTAGGTGCAGAAATAAAATCATGAAGGAAAGTCACGTAGGGAGGCTTCATTATCATCAGTACATAAAAGAGCCATTGCATACTGGTAACAACACTCTTCACACCTGAAATTTTATTTCTTTTGCAGTGTATCACAGAACTTAAAAACTGATGCATATAAGGAAAGCAATGATTTTAAAAATGTTTAAATCTGTGAAGATTCTTTGACACATTTATGAAACAACAGGTTTAAAATCTATCTATTCAGGCTCATTGTTCTATTATAAAATATTGCCCACAATGTTTTTGTTCTGCTTCCCCTTTGAATAGCAGAAAAGGCTTTATATTCTTAAAGAGAGATGCAGGGTACTATTTTAACACCATCCTCTAATGCTTGCTTTTACTGCTACTTGTAGAACAAAGAGTGATCCTAACCTTCCCAAAATAAAGGTAGATCCTTGGTTTTTCCAGTTACTGAAAATAGTTGTATTTGATTTTTGAGCGGGGGGGGGGGGTGGGGGGGGGGAGGGAAGAGGGGAACAAATATAAGAGAGCACCATCTGTATAAGATGAATGATCTCTCCCAAATCACAAACCATCCAGGGTGGAATTTTTCATTGGCTAAAGTCATTTTTGCAGTCACAAAATAATGTTTTGAACATTTCAAATCTGGAGCTGAATATATTACTGCTTTGAGAAATTTCATTTCATCTCCTTATTACTTAAGAGTAATGCCTCCTATTCACTCTCTGAAGAGGATTGGCTGTCAAAGAACAACAATTTCCAGTCTTCACTAGAAAAGACTAACATTGCTGCAAAATCTATCTGCATGGATTTTGAGAGGTTACACCAGCACATCATTACAACAACAAAGCACAGGTATAAAATAAAACAGAAGTCAATGTAAAATGAAATAGGCTTGAATTATGCAGCAAGAGACCCGTGTTCCTAATGCAGTGCATATGATGTGGCAAAAGCTGCTGAACGCTTCGGACGCAGCCCTGACCTACACACAAGTATGCAAATCTAACAGTGCATCCTCTGGATCTGGGATCACCAGAGCTTAGGGAAGAAAACCAGCATATCTCATGCTGAATCACCCAGGTAACCCTGGGTTACCAGCACACCCCATCCTAACTTGCTGCTCTCCGCCTTTCAGTCTGTTTCTCCCCAAACAGCTTCCTTAATTTGGTTTTTAAACAATGTTTAGGAACAGAAGAATCTGAACTGAAAAACACAAATTAATGGAACATATTGACCAGAAGCTCACATTGTTCTGCACTTTGTCCCAGCTGAGTGGTGGTAAACTTTTATCATCCCCATTTTCCAGATAGGGAATGAACTACCAGGCGACTCGGCTACTTGTGCAAGGTCACACACATAGGTTCTCATGAAAGAGAGACTTCCAGTTGACTCTGGATCTCAGAGCTCCCAGGCTGACATCCAAATCTTCATGCATTCAGTCTCTTCAAGGGAAGGACTAATGCCCAACTAACTGGCCATCTTTTAACACGAAAGGACTGACGGGTTTGCAGATGCCTCCTGTGCTTTTGTAAACTCAACAGGTGGGATCAAATGTAAAAAAAAGCCAATGTTAAAAATTTTACAATTCTGTTGCTTTATTTAGTGTGTAAATTTTTAAAATATCTGAAGTTTATTGAAACTTAAGTGATCAAACATCATAATTCTTTCTGTCAAAACTTCATTGGGATTTTGTTCCCTATTTTTTTTTATAACATAGTCAAAGATTTTAGGTTACTCTGAAATTTATTATTAGTTATTCTAAGTATAGAAATAATTGTATTAAATGCAAAACTACCAGACCAGTTTTGACTTAACCTGTATATCAGTATATCTAAAAATAAATTGCAACTGTAATTCACCCTTGAGAAGAATTTTATAGAGCAGTGAACATCCTCTCTCTGCCCCCCTGGCACCCAAAACAAGAAGAAGAAAATGGTGGACCAGAAAATCCCAGCTCTTTACCTTCATATTCTGGATATTAAATCTGAAAAAATAAGATTCAATGGTTATCCCTTTCCAGTCCTTTCCCACAAATACTCAGTTTGATTAAAGCTCAGGATAAGAGGTGAAAAGATCATAATTGACATGTAATGTCTGTAATTTGTGCATCACTTCAGCATCTACAGCAGTATCTGCGGTGGTAGGACAATTTCCAAGAGTAGCAAAACATAATGTGGCAACGCTACACTCCTCCCATCTGTTCTAATGCTGAGAAGCAATAGAACACCCTTCACTGTTTTGTCTAATTTAAAAAAAATAATGCTGATATAGAGGCATTGTCTATAAAAATGTATTCAGCATCCAGACAGACAGCCGGTCTGTCAAGGGACATACTACTTTATTTACAATTGAGAAATCGCAGTGAGGCACTCCAGCAAGCCCATCCACTGAGGGATACACAAGTAACTGGGAGCACTGATAGCAGAACAAAGGCAGGTGAAGAACCTCTTCAGAGAAGGCAGGGTTGAATCCCTCATTTGCTTACAAATTATTCTGGAAATTTTCCCAGACTGCAGTTCTGCTCCTCTACTTTGGAGCTGCATGGGTAAGAATGAAAGGGAAATCTGAATTGCTGTCACTGGGTTTTGTGGGAAGATGCCTTTTTGCTATTGTGCTGTATTAATCTACATCCTAACTAGATTTTTTTTCTTGGAGTCGTCCAACATTGCAAAATGTGCAAAACTTCAGTGACCTACTGGAAGATTATGAGACACAGAATCACAGAATCATCTGGTTAGAAGAGGCCTTTAAGATGACTGAGTCCAACCATTCACCATGCACTGCCAGGGTCCATAAACCATGTCCCTCAGCACCACATCCACACGGCTCTTAAACATTTCCAGGGATGGGGACTCCACCACCTCCCTGGGCAACCTGTTCCAATGCTTCACAACCCTCTCTGTAAAGAAATTTTTCCTGATATTCAACCTAAATTTCCCCTGACACAACTTGAAGCCTTTTCCTCTCCTCCAGTAACTTGTCACATGGGAGAAGAGACCAACCACCACCTCTCTACAACCTCCTTTCAGGTAGTTGTAGAGAGTGATAAGGTCTCCCCTCAGCCTCCTTTTCTCCAGACTAAACAACCCCAGTTCCTTCAGCCGCTCCTCATAAGACTTGTTCTCCAAACCCTTCACTAGTTTCGTTGCCCTTCTCTGAACCCACTCCAGCAACTCAACGTCCTTCTTGAAGTCAGGGGCCCAAAACTGGACACAGTATTCAAGGTGTGGCCTCACCACTGTCGAGCACAGGGGGACAATCACTTCCCTGCTCCTGCTGGCCACACTAGTGCTGATACAAGCCAGGATGCTGTTGGCCTTCTTGGCCACCTGGGCACACTGCTGGCTCATGTTCAATCAGCTGTTGACCAATAATCCCCCAACAGGTCCTTTTCTGCTGTGCAGCTTTCCAGCCACGCCTCCCCAAGCCTGTAACTTTGCAGGGGGTTGTTGTGGCCCAAGTGCAGGACCCAGCACTTGATCTTGTTGAATTTCATACAATTGGCCTCAGCCCATCAATCCAGCCTGTCCAGATCCCTCTGTAGAGCCTCCCAAACTTTAGGCCAATCAACACTACCTCCCAACTTAGTGTCATCTGCAAACTTACTGAGGGTGCACTCAATCCCTCATCCAGATCATTGATAAAGATGTTGAAGAGGACAGGCTCCAATAGAGAGCCCTGAGGAACACCACTGGTAACTGGCTGCCAGCTGGATTTGACTCCATTCACCACCACTCTCTGTGCCTGGCCATCCAGCCAGTTTTTCATCCAGTGAAGCATACACCCATCCAGGCTGTAGGCAACCAGTTTCTGCAGAAGAATGGTATGGGAAACGGTGTCAAAGGCCTTACTAAAGTCCAGGTAAGCAACATCCACAGCTCTTCCCTTGTCCACTAAGCAGGTCACCTTGTCATAGAAGGAGATCAGGTTGGTCAAAGTAGTGGGGTTTCTTCCTGAAGCTATTTACTTTGACCACCAATTAGTTTAGCATCATCATTTTTTCACTTGCTAAAAATAAATAACCCAACAAGCAAAAAAACAACAAACAAATCATCCATCAACCCAAAGATACATTTAAAAGGTTACATTTATCTTGCCAACTTAGGTAGTTGGCAGTGAAGACAAGCACTTCTGACATTCACATTTTAAAAACCACAGAGTGGATAATGGCAATACTCAGCTCACCACATTTGCTGTGTTTGAGCATTTCCCACAGCACTTTTATTGCTTCAGCATTCAGTAAAAGGAGCTACTCCACATCCCAGACATTTAAGACTTGCATGGGAAGGTGAATTAATCACAGAAAAGCAACATGAACTCTTTATTCACGTGGCCCAAATACTGAAAAAATATATGTAATTAATTAGTTTTTGTTAATCCCTTTCACTTCATGAAAGATTGTGGTCAACCAAAACTGATCCTTTGGAAACAGCCAGCGTAGTACTTGGCATGGCATGTTCTGCTGTAAGAGGCAATTAGCCTCTTACAGAAAGCATATTTCATTCACTACCAGCAAGATGTGTGGAAATGGGCCGTGCAGGTAGTTGACTGAAATTCCCACTGGTTTCTGCTCTTTCCTTAGGTCAGCTTCCTCCAGCAAGCACAGAGCAGCAGCCACGCTAACAGCTCTGCAGGTTTGTTTCCTGGGCCTGTGCCATGCCAGCAGAGGACAGAACGGAGGTGACAGCAGCGAACGGAAGGCAGCAGTCCCATTGCTGCGGGAGGAGAAGGAAGTGGTGGCAGCAGTTCAACTCAACCCAGAAATGTCACTGCTCTAATGGATTTGGGAAGGAAGCACAGCAGCACTCAGTAAGTAAAAATGCAGGGGAAAGACTTTCAAATGTACTTTAAAAAGGAAACACATTTTTAATTTTTTTTTTTACAGGTAAAGCATTGAAAAGACAAAAATAGCCCATCAGGAGTTCAAAGTTCTTTGTAATGAAAAAAAAATTTTTTTTTTTTGGCTTTTCATACTTATCCAGCCTATGTAAGCACATGATCAGTGTTTGATTTTCTTTTTATATCTACTGATTTCAAGCACTAGACTTCAGGTCTGGAAACCATTAGCCACAGGCTGGTTCCTCATTGATATTGACCAGCTGTATTTTCAAGTCATTGAAATTTTTCAGGTGGTGCATTGTTACAGCAGCATTTCCCTGTTAGAAGCATATGAGAAGTTCTTGCAGCAACTAAGCCTGCTAATACAAACGCTCATACTGAAGGATCATACCGAACTTCAGACAGGTCCATTCCTGTGGATATGCAGGAATGGGAAGTTCAACAACAAATCATCATCTGCACCTGAGTAGCAGGGGTCAGCTGTCTGCTCCAGGTCTAAATGCAGCTCTGCCAGGTAGGAGAATGTAAGGATGTATGAGAAACGGTTAAAAATTAGAGGTGTGTTGCGGTTTAGCTCCAGCCAGTAACTGAGCACCATGCAGCCACTTGCTTGCTCCTCTCCCCACGCCCAGATTTTTTTTATCTGAAAAAAAATAAAACCTCAACCTCATGGGTTGAGGTGAGGACAGTTCAATAATTGAAATAAGATTTATTAATGATAATAATAATAATAATAAATGTAGTGGAAAAGATAACAGAAAGAGAGATAAATAATACTCAAGAAAAACAAGAGAGTTGTACAACACTGACCAATGCCCAGCCGGTCTCTGAGCAGTGATCGGCCCTTCCCAGACACCTTTTTCCAGTTTATATACTGGGCATGATGTCATAAGGTATGGAATATTACTTTGGTCAGTTTGGGTCAGCTGTCCTGGCTGTGTACCTCCAGACTTCTTGCTGGCAGGGCATAAGAAGCTGAAAAATCCTTAACTTGGTATAAAAACTACTTAGCAACAACTGAAAACATCATATCAGTGTTATTAACATTATTCTCATACTAAATCCAAAACACAGCCACTGTACCAGCTACTAGGAAGAAAACTATCTCAGCCAAAACCAGGACAAGGTGTTACAAAGAAAAATTATTTGCAATACCCTTGTTTCTTGTAACAGGACAGTCTATTTCATACAAAAAAACGCCAAACACATTTCATTTAAGCACTGCACAATAACTCAACAAAATGCTGAAGTATGCCAGAGGAGGGCCAATTTATACAAGCAACTAAATCACCAGGACATCCCTAGACATTCACACTAAGCTAAAACTTAACGTTAAACAAACCCCTCCCCAAAAAAATCAAACACAAAAACCCAACCAGAAACCTGGTAAGTAGGTGAGGGGGTAATTCGTAAAGACAATTACTAATTTTTGCTATGATTCACTCAGTGAGTAACCCCCAGAGCTGCTGCCCTCCAAGCAGTAAGGAAAAGTTGATTAGAGTACAAAATAGCGGCATGATTAAAGAGGTTCCTAACAATACTGTGGGGTTTGTAAGCACAGTCCAGGGCAAGGAAAGCCTGTGGCTGTAGATCCATCCACCTGCTCATCCTCATAGCAGGTCACGGGCAGTGGCCAATTTCTCTAAGCAGATTCTGCCAGAGCTGCTGCCTCTGTTGCCCCCAGGATCGGCACCTTGCGGCAACAAAACCTCCTGTCTAGGGGTTGCTGCAAAGAAGCCAACTCACTTATTGACTTATTTTGCTGCTTTGAGGTATTTTGCAGCTCCTCTGCCGTGGTGTCAAATCAATACTTATGTAAATCCCTCACCTATTAAGGGACTGAAATCGTAACTTACATGCAGATTTCAACTATTTCTGTCAAGCCTATCCAATAAAAGGCTTTTCTAATCTTAGCACTATTCCAACACGGTAAGTACGAAGTTTTCTGAATTCACTTTGGTACATAGATTTAGCTTGTTAAGGGCATACAGTCTCAAAAAGTAACTGTAACACCAACAAAAATAGAGTTTTGCAGCAGAAAAGGACACAAGTGCAGACCTGGACTCACCCAGCAAGGGGCTATTCCAGAACCATTCATATGTTGTCTGACCCCTGCTGGACCAGCAACAGAAGCTTTAGTTCTCATTACTAACATTAGATATCCAAAACCTTTCCCTCTCCCAAGCCTAATCATTAAATCCTAAGACATATTCAAGAAAGAGATGCACACACACAAGAAAATAAAATACACAACTTAAAATAGTTCTGCTATGGATCGTCCAGATCTGGTACAGAACTTTGCTGAAGTCAGCTTTGCTACTCATCTGAATACACAAAGTTGGGGGGGAAGTGTAAAAAAAAAAAAACTTTAGATACCTGTTTATTCATCCATCATCTTAGATGCTGAGTATGTTACTGTAAGAGTAAGTCTCTTCTTCCTAAGTTTCCTACTGTTAATGAGTCCTTATACCCAAAGGATCCTGAACAAAGAAGCTGTCCCTGGGGCTTTTCAGTTTAGCCTCTGCCCTTTCTCATGCACTGGTGGCATTTCCAGCACAGCTGCAACTGGTCTGAGCAAACTCAGCCAACACACATTACTGCCCAAGCACCTGCCCAGGTGTTGTCACCCACCCGACATTTACACCTGAACCCCATTTGTAACAAGCTGGAAGCTGTCCTGCTGCAGACCAGCCTGTGGCTGGTACAAGAGGAAATCCAGACACAAGATGCATTTGCAATTTTAGGCGGCAGTTTAAGCAACCCTCAGAAGAAAAGAGGTAGTCTTCGATGAAAATAGGAAAGGAAAGTTTATGGGCATTTTTTTAAACTGAAACAATGGTCTTCTGGCTTTTTTTCCAGCAGAGAGCCTCCTATGTGCCTGCCTGGCTAAGGAGTCAGACAAGCACGGAAACGAAGTCTTTTGTTTCTCGCGGCCTCCTCAGGGGTCAAAATGCCTCAGCACTGTTTGTAAAACGAAGCTGGGAATCTTTCAGTCCTCAAGATAATCAATTGACTGACAAAAATGAAATCGCATCTTTCAGACGCATTCCTTAACAGAAGTAGAGCCCATGTTAGAGAAGGGTTTGCTTCACCTAACACTATTGGCAGCACATCACCCCTGTCTTCAGAGCTGGGCCCTGTGTTGGTGTGGATCAGAGAAAAAGCCACCCATGGCCTACCACTGCTATTTTTATGATTAAAGCTCCCTTATGCCGAACTGACACACATTCAAGAATGGCACAATTATCTACATCAAGAAGACAGTAGGAAGAGGAGCTGCAGACCCCTTTGAGCATATATGGCATTGCACCCCTGGCAGTGTCTTCAGCAGAGGTCTCGTCAAACTTGTGCAAACGCCACTGGAAGACAGTGCACGACCCTTTCCCGTCATAGTCTGTTACCAAGTATCTCAGCCTTGGAGCATCAGAACTAGTGAACCAACTTTAAAAGATGTCATCAGAAAGGAGACCAGAGTGTTGCTGTCACAGTTTGTCAGAAGCACAATGAAGGCAGGGAAGCGTCCCAGCAAGAGTACAGCTCCAGGGCAGGAAGCCACCACACGCAGTCTCCTTGGTCAAAGGACCACCAGAAAACAGAAGACAACTGCTGAGCACAGACTCTCTTATACCACTGCAGGCAGTTGGCATGGGCACAAAGTCCTCAACCCCCAAGCTCACCCAGCAGTGGGCAGAAGGTATCCCCAGCCAGCCTCAAGCGTAATGGAAATGGAGGGAAAAAGTTTTCAAAACAATAGTTCCCATCCATGATTGGGAAAGTTGAGCTCTCCAGGATCACAGAGGTAGAACACTGTTCAGACAAATATATACAGAAAAACCTGCAGTACAGAAGCCAGCCTTTCAACGATTTGAAATCAGGACCTGGAAGAGGGGACCAGGGATCCTGCCTTGCCTTGATCTGCAGGCTAGAGGAGGGTGGTGGGAGGAGGAACGGTGGAAAGGTGACCCTAAGAGGAAGCACAGAGCAAAAACTGGTGCCTGAGATCCTATTAAATATACATGTAAGCATAGCTTGTCCCACAGGTATGGCCCCTGCATCACTTTGAGCGGTACTCACTGCAACAACACTCATCGAGAGCTTCTCCTGGGATATAACAGCATTACATCTCCCCGTAGGAGAGACCACTGTGTCCTGGTGCTCACACCAGGGCACGACTTCAATCCCATCCATTCTCTCTGGAGTCCTACAAGTGTCATATTCAGTCTGACCAAGAATAGCTTTGTGGCAAGTTTTTGGAATCTAAAAATGACTCATAAATTTTCCTTATCTCCTTTAAAGGATGTGGCAGCATTGCTCCATCTTTTAAGCTGCAGTTTGAAGGGGATAGAAGGACTCCATTCCAACCCAGTGGGCTGCTGTGGAGGCATCTCCAACACCTGAGCAGGGATGAGAGAGAAAGGGAGCTAGTTACTTACTGAAACTCAAGGGAAGAAACAGCTACCTGGGGTGAGAAAAGAGCTTCAGAGAAGGCTAACTGCTGGGAGAATCATGTGAGAGCTGACCACAAGCCCTCCTGAGCCAGTACAGGAGAAAACAGAAGCTATCAGGACACCCTACTTGCAGCTGTGCATCACCTGCCCCATACTGAGCGAGTGCAGTGGGAATGCTGGGTTGTGGTTCCCCTTCCTGCTTGTCCTCAGCTCACCACAAGCCTGCAAGGAGACAGCTATTTAGCTTGCAACAGCAGAAGCAGGGAGAGGCAGAAACATCCTTTCTCTCATCTTCTGTCTCTGCTGTGAGAGAATATTAGTGCTGTTGCTGAATGATTTACCAGTGTCGATTGTGAAAGGGAAGAAGCCACTCTGAAGTGGAGTGGAGAACTGAGAACAGAGCCATCTGAAAAAAGATTTCCATACAGCTAATTTTTAGCCTAAGCCCTTTTCCCCTCCTCTAAGTACATATCCCTGTAGGAGACTTCACACAGTAATCACTCTAATAAATTAGTCCATGGGAGAAGAGGCAAACACACACTCCAATACTTGCCCAGTTCTACCTGATAGACTCTCCAGAAGAACAATATTTAGCGTTTTACACTAATGGCTTTCATCCAGTAACTAATTAATCCTCTCAACACAGAGGTATATGATTTTTTTTCTTAATGTTAAAAAAAAAAAAAAAAGTGCAATATCTCATGCCAGTCTGCAATTATGAACTGTTCACTTCTCTACCAGAGAAGAGAAATGCTATTTTAGGGCCTGATGCTGCAGGTTTGAGCCAGCTCCACGCTTCCTATGAAGGCAGTATTCACTGAAAAACCAGTGCACCACTTTCAACCGCTGCCAGTCACCCTAAAAGGCCAGATGTTCAACAAGAAATTAGCTCCCTTAAATCCATTCAGGAAAACTAGTTTCATAGTCTAGTGTCTCTTTAGGGATGATGATATTTATTTCCTCATCAAGGTCTAAATTAAATACAAGCACATTTGAATATACATCAGCATCTATCATGGTGACTTTCCAGCCAAGTGTTGGCATAGTTTATAGTCTTGCTGTCAGAAAATATTGCTGCATGCCTATCAGGAGGAGTCTTCAACTCCATCCCTGAGGCGGAGTATTCTCTGACGGCTAATATAACTCTGCCTCTGAAAATCTCTGTCTGCAGCCTACTTGAAGCATGCATAAGAGGCTTGAGAGGCTCTTGCCCATGGCTTGATCATGCTAACACTGATTTTTGCCTGGCAGTACAGCAGAACTGCATGGAGCGAGCAGAGGGGATAGATTTAAATGCTGTTTCCAGGGCAATAAGTGGCTCCAGTGTCACACAGAGAGTCATCTGCAGAACTGGACCATCACTAAACATCACACAACCCCCACTTTTGGCTCTCCACAAAAATCAAGCTGACCCACTCTGCTTCTTACACCCAGACTAGTGTTCAAAGAGGGTCATCAGAAATGGGTTAAAGACCATAAAAAAGACAGCAGCTCAGGATGACATGTTGATGTGCTCCTGAACAGAGACTTCAAGATGCCTGCAGTGTATTGGACACAGCTCTTACATGACCACAGTGGCAGCTAAATTATTTATTCTTCCAAAGGTTTGAGAGCAGGTCTGGGGGCTTTATATTTCTGGTGCAGTAATTGTTTAAATATAAAAGCAGGGGCCATATGGCACTTCCTAGGATGCAATTCACTTTCAGTGCAAAGCTGCAATGAATTTAGGTAAATTTTCATGCATATGTAAAAGGGTAATTTTCAAAAATGCACAGACCAGTTCATAGAAAATATCCTTCTTAGCCAGATGAGGCAATGACCATCAGGCAATGACTCACATCCTGCGCATCAGGTTGGCATGAATAGTTTTCAGCCCTCCTGTATCCGAAGTGAATCAGCATAAAATTTACCAAACTGCGCCAAAATCTAATGCAAGTCACATGCAGAGTTACAATCACAGGCAATAAATATTAGATTCATTCTCTTTTTTGTAAGAAATTGTTATCATCATGGGTTTGTTGTGCAAACAGCTAACATCTTCAGAAAATTTCCCTAAGGTCAAAAACTGAATACGTACAAAAGGTTTCAAGTATTAATGTGTTTAATATCTCAAAATCTTCATTACAAAACCTTCTGGTTTTTCCCCCTAAATCTTATTAGAACAGGTCACAAGACGGGCTGGTTTTAGAAAGATGAAGAATGGTCAGAATAGCTCAGAGAGTAGCTCCCAACAGACATAACCTGCCATCGCACTGTACTGGTCAGGCAGCACACTGACTTTTTACCACTGGTGGGGAAGCTGGCTGAGACCACAATTTCCAGTGAACACCACCCAAAATGAACAGGTTTAGCCAAACCTGAAAGCAACACTCACCAGTGTCTTACAGTGAGAGAGCCTTACGGTGAGAACAAGGCATCATACGCCATCACGTAACAGAGACAGCACCTCTCCATAGAAGACGTGAGTGCAAAGGCATAATGAATTGTATCACAGGACAACACCACAACTCTGTGAGCAACCCCAGCTTTGAGGGCAGAGAAGTGCACTAGACGTGCTGGGATTCAGGCAAGGACGCTGAGATAGGGCTGAGGTACCTCTGACACATGCTCTGGGCCTGGGCCTGGTGTGGACAGACAAGCAGGAAGGCAGAAAGTGGAAGTAAAAGAGGATGAGGAGTGAATATTTGGCCAAAAATAAATAAAAATCAAGCCACTCATATTTGAGGAGCCCAACACATTACCTTCCTTGAGAACTTGTAAGAGATGAAGGACCTCAGCCTGAGATGTGACAACAGAGGCAGGAAAGGGCATCAAGGAGGAACGGCAGAGGCAGAAGAGATGAAAAGCAGGGCGATAGCTAGGAAGTCAGGGTGCACGGAGAACAAATCTGCCAGAAGATGAACAGAAGTCAGCTTCTGAGAAGAAGCAGAAGGATTCAAGGACTGCCTCATCATACTGGTTCAGGACAGAAAGGCCCGACATATGTTCAAGGCTAGCGGCCTACACCATCAGGGGAGTCAGCAGCAAGGCAGAGCTACGGGAAGGAAGCAGGAGCACTGCATTCAGTACGTTGACAGGGGATGCCCTGTCAGGGGATGCCGTCTGCCCTGTCAGACAGCATTTGGGAAGGGGACACAGGATAGAAACAGCTAAAGAAGTTACAGATGCAGATAAAGGCATTTGGGAAGGGGACACAGGATAGAAACAGCTAAAGAAGTTACAGATGCAGATAAAGGCATTTGGGAAGGGGACACAGGATAGAAACAGCTAAAGAAGTTACAGATGCAGATAAAGCTCTCTAGGAATAAAAGTGCAGGATGAACCACCAAAATGGGCAACCCCTCCAGAAAAAAAAAGAAAAAACCAAAAAAAGCCCAAAAAATGCCCCCAACCAACTAAAACCTCCCACCAAAAACCTAAAACCCAATCAAACAAAAAATAACACACATATCCAATACCCCCCTCCCCCCCCCCCAAAAAAAAAAAAAAAAGAAGAAAGACCGGAAAACAGTCTATAAAACTAAGAGCCACTGACCAAACTCACTCAGAATCGGTGTATAAAATCCTGAGACTGCTGAAGCTACATTATTTAAGTTGTTTTGCAAATATATTACAAAACACACATGCACAGTTACTGACTGAGGATGATTTACATTTTCAAATTATTGTTCAAGCACACAACTACTTCACTGACAGTTTTCCAAAAGCTATTTAAGTTTTTTCCTTTAAGTATCAAACTGGGAAATCAAGACCACAAGTGCTGATACCCTCAGAACTAAGGGCCCCTGTACATGGAGGAGAGCGACAAGTTAAGAAGTACAGTCAGAAAAGTATCTGAAATGATGGTGAGGATTCTGCTAGGACCTCCTGAAAGTGAGAAAGATTAGAACCATGGCTTCAGGTGGAGGAGGAAGGTACAGATCTGATATAAGAGGGATGAAAGGACAGCGTACCCCAATCTGTGCCACTGAGAGAGTCAATATGTGCTGAAGTGATCCAACAGTCTGACCAAGAGGTCTCTTCTGGTTTTGTTAATAATCTGAAAAGATTTTCTCTTGTGCACATAAGAGTTTCTGCTTTTTGAGCAGAAGTAGAGAGCTTTGTTGCTGCCTGTGCTAGTAAAGAAATGCAACTTCTTTTGCCAGCAGCTGAAGAGGTCACCATCTGAAGTCAACCTGCATCCTTTGACTGCTTTAATACAAATGAGACTACTGTATTTCGTAATTTTTGAGCATCTTACTGAAGCCAGCATCAAAGAGGAAACTAGAAGCAGGCACATATTTGGCTTTGCTCACATCTTTCATCAGCAGACTCCAGTGCTGATCAAGATGACTTCATTCAAGGCAGTCTCGTAGCTGGCCCAGACTGATGAACTGCCCCCATGCACTGGACCCCTAAATCATAGGAACAATTGATAAGGCTTCTAAGTCACTTCTTATGCTTTGCTAGAAACTCTGAATTAATTTTTCCCTCCTCTGCATAAGGAGAAGTACTGATTCTTATTACAGTTTCAAAGAACATTCACAGGATGAATCACCTAATGAATTACTCAAGTATTTGATTCTCTGCAGATGGCCTTGCTTCCTAGCACAGCTCCCTACGTGATGCTCTATTGCTTTCTCTTTGTGGCTTATGCAGTACTATTAGGCAAAACATAAGTCCTGTTATTTCAAAACAACATGATAGAAGCATCAGTAACCGGACAAACAGAATCACAGAATCATCTGGTTGGAAGAGACCTTTAAGATCATCGAGTCCAACCATTCACCCTGCACTGCCAGGGTTCATAAACCATGTCCCTCAGCACCACATCCACACGGCTCTTAAACACCTTCAGGGATGGGGACTCCACCACCTCCCTGGGAAGACTGTTCCAATGCTTAATGACCCTCTCTGTAAAGAAATTTTCCTGATATCAAACCTAAATTTCACCTGACTCAACTTAAGGCTATTCCCTCTCATCCTGTCATTCATAACATGGGAGAAGAGACCAACTCCCACCTCTCTACAACATCCTTTCAGGTAGTTGTAGAGAGTGATAAGGTCTCCTCTGAGCTTCCTCCAGACTAAACAATCCCAGTCCCCTCAGCTGTTCCTCATAAGTTCTCTAAACCCTTCACCAGCTTTGTTGCTCTTCTCTGAAGCCGCTCCAGCACCTCAATGTCCTTCTTGAAGTGAGGGGCATTTCACCCTGGAGATGGCTTCTACAGCAGGCTCTGCCCTACACTAACCTCTCAGACACTCTCAAGACATTTACTACGGAAAATTAACCCAACCATAACTATGTAAAGTTCAGCCAACCATACAAAACTGCACTATAAAGTTTTGTGGTTATAGACCACCCAGCTCAAACACTTGCAGGCAGCCATGCGAAGTCCAGTTGGAATCCAAGAAGGAAAGCTCCTTCTGTTTCAGTGGCAGCCATGAAAACAGTGGCCATATCCATTGCCTGCTCCAGGTTTAAAACAGCAGATTTAACTAGAATTGTTTTGCCCCGTTCACCCTCAACCGTGCACATTCAGCAATGTCTTCTCATTCAACACAGAAAAAAAGCAGGTTTCCTTGCACAGAAAGAATAACCTTCACCCAGCAGCATTAGGAGGCTCTTACTCTCTTCCACAGTCCAGCACAAGAGAGGCATATCAATCTTGACATGCTGGCACATTTCTGTTGTTAGAATTACTTCAGAATGTGAATATAGACCTAATAAAAAGGCACAGTTTCTTCCACTACTACCTTCAGGACAGTATCTCAGAACAACACCCGCCCTGAGGTAGCAGAAATTATTTCAGCATTACATTTTGCAGAGGAAAGAACAGCCAGAGAGCAGCAGGAAAAGTTAGCCAGAATTACACTAGCTAAAGAATATTTTAGGTAGTAAATGCAGAAAAGCAAAAACCAAGTCATTGGAAAACATAATATCTAAGGTCCTACATAGCAGATATTCCAACACCATGTAAAAAGGATCCCACAGCAGTGCTGAACTTACCATAAGAACACTGCAAGTTAACGTAACAGCTATAAATACTAAGGCTTAGCATCTTTTTCTTGCTTCTTCTCCAACAGGCCCGAAGACTCTAAGAAGATCACAACCATGCTTAATTGTGATTTTTTTTTTTTTTTTTTTTGCATAACTGTTGAAATTCACAAGAAGAGAGTCTTAGATTAGAGCAGTCAAATAACTATGGGCTCCAAGAAATATTTGCTCTGAGTCCCTATGGAGTTGTATTCCCCCAGAAGTTCTACAGGCCAATTTTTCCTACAACCACATAGACTGGTATAGATACTTACACTCCGACTACAACATCTCATGTAAAATTAAAGTGACTGCTCTCAAAGAGGATTAACAAAAGCAATGAAATGAATGTCAGAAGGGTATGTGGTTTATTAGGAGTTTCTGCTTAAACAGACAACAAAAAACACCAACACGTGTTCTAACAAGCTGCAGAATTGCGTCCATGATTCCACTAACATCACTGCGATAAACTCTAAACTAAATGGCAGCAGGAACACTACAAAGAGAACTGCTATTAGCAGAGTGGACACAAAAATGACACTCAATAATCCAGTTTCTCTGACAGTGCAGGGATATCCTCTCCCACCTGGAGCTTTGTCCCAGCATGGCCTCAACAGCTTGTCACCATGTTTCCCACCAGAGATTATATTCCACTCCATCCATTTGAGCAGTTTTTATGAACGGTTATTAAACTGTTTCAGAGAAAATGAGCCTTCTCAGCTTTGATCATTTCCTTTTTATTAACTGAGCTTTCTTGGTGCTTCTTCACCCATTTCAACACAAACTGTTCAGACAGAAGATCAGTGTAAGCAGCTGCCCATCACCTGTCAAAGCTGTAAATGCAGAGGTTGCACCCCTGATGTAGCATCGGCATGTATCATAATAGGTATCTCTATAATTCACAAAATTTCAGACTTTATTTAATAAAGCAAGATTTATGATAGTGAAATTAATCTTCAGGAGACAGCCTTTGTCCTACTTTTATCTCCACTGTGCCAGTTACGTGTCTTCAGACCTCTGCAAACATTTGGAGGCCTCTGTTGCCCTCTGTAAACCATTGAAAGTGCCTCAGTGAGGTCTGTCTGCGGTCTTTGTCCAGATGTTCTGCTGTTAACCAACCCTCCCTTCCTATCACAAAGGCACTTGTAACACAGTATGTTTCTTTTGCTTTTTCTATAGGGCTGCATTCAGACAGGTTTGACAGTTTTACAACTTTGCTTCAGCTTTTCTTCTGACAGATACTTTAATACAAGTTACCTCAAAACTGAGAGCCTTTCACCAAGATGCAGGGCACACAGCCATGGCTTTACCCTTGTAAGTGGTTTTCTCTTCTCCTCAAGTTTTACAGATGCAGTCCTCCAGCTGTAGCACAGCTCTCTACTACAGCGCATCATCTCTTAAGCCCACACCTCAATGATAAACCAAAAATGAGAGACAGGATATGTACAGGTGCCATTCCTGCAAGCGATGATCTATGAGAAACCTTTCACACACCTTTCCAGTCTTAACCACTCCCCCACGTCTACATTTCATCCTTTTGACAGATCCTCGGGAAACTCTTCACGCTGCATGGCTTAATCCTGTTTGGGCTTTGCCCTGCAGCCCAGTAACTCTCTCTGTCTCCAGAATTATATTGCACAAACAGACAATTAATCTCTCCCTGTCACATGAAAAACAGCCATAATTGGTATGCCCATCAATTATAAGTAGGTAAAGTGCTAATGTTTGCCTACAAGTGTATTTTGCATTCAGAAATACAAAACAGGCATTATTATTTCATAGAAGTGCAATTATTTTCTCCTATTTCACCACGTGTCAGTACCAGTGTTCTGGGAAAAGACCATCAGCATATATACTATAAAAGGCAGAAAAAAATAGCATTATAGACGCAGCACAGAGAGGAGAGTACAGGCTGCATGAAGTTATCAGCTCTTCAGCAAGCAGTGAAAAGTTGAAAGATACAGAGCCAAATCAGTAACTGCAAGGGCATCAGCTGGGTATAATAACCATCAGAAATGCCCTTGAATAAAATGATAGGAGATGATGAAGCGAAGAGATACTTCAGTAAACAATGACTGACCTTAAAAAGGCAGAAAGTCTCAATGAAAGGTAGGGAAATAGATCTATTAGGGGAGAGTTGTTAGCCCTCAAAGAGTTACATTCATGGGGCAGATTGTTCAAAGAGTATTTCTGTTTCATAGGCTTATCCTAATTTAGAAGGAAGCACAACTGATGCTGCTGCTGCACTCCTGGCTGCAATGTCGCACTCCACAGCCTGTTGAGGCTCATGGCCCTTCTACTCCTTTAACAAACTTTAAGTCCTCAGCCTGCAGGAAGCAGGGGATGGAGAAACTGATTTTCTGCACAGAGCAGAATTCAGAACGGTGTAATTCCTACACAAATCTCTTCAACCCAGGTAATTCTGCAGGTGCAAGCCTAAGTAGGAGGGCTACTTGTGCCAGGTTACACATCAAGATGCAAAACCTCAAATACCAGAAAGCCAGGAATAAAAGCAGTTGCAGAGAAGGAATTACAACCAGAAAGATGTCAGCCTTCTTTTCTCTATTCCTTATCCAAACTTTGAACCACAAAAATCCCAGATGAGTCAGTAGCCCAAAAAGTAATTATTCCACATGTTAAAACTACACAGGCATAGGCAGAGAGCTAATACCATGACCCACTTAGATCCTGAGCAGGTGATTGCTATACTCTGAGCTACACTAATATGTGTTTTGTCTCGTCTTTCAGTCAACTCACATCTCAAAATCTCTTTACAACCTCCTTGGACAGAGGGAAAACCTCATCCCTTACCTGGTGCCAGGACAGACACTGCAGAGCTTTCTGAGAGCACGAACCAGCCCACTTATTTTCTTCTGCTTGCGAATTCTCTTCATCTCTGGCCTCACACACAGATAAAACTAAGCCTCTACGTACAGAGAAATCCTACATATCGACAGCTTGTAAAAGGCTTTGTACTGAGGGTTGCTATGAAGTAGTATTTCATGGAGTAATTTGCAAGCCGCTTCTCACTAACAGAGTTGAAGCTATCGAATATTCAGTGAAAGCTTCCAAACCACAGCTAGGGAGGCAAACACAGCACAGAGTGCTGGGAACAAGCACTGTTTGCAAGTGCCAGGCATCTGCCAAACACCTAAGAAAAACTATCTAGAGCCATATATGAAAGTATAAAGCCAACAGCATTCCCAAAATACACAGCATTATGCTCCATGCATATGAGGTTCATTCTGAGCTTTAACAGAAAGCTAAAACCAATAAAGCCTCCCATGGAAAAACCTTACTTTTGGTTTTGATAAGCTTCTCAATTCGATTTGCTGCTTGTGTGACCACACAGGACAGAGTAGAGCATAGACGGGAGTGAAAACCTGAGGATATCGAGACTGTTTATTTCAGCGTCATTGATGACCTGTAGCCTGTAGCTGACTTTACAGACACTGCTTGTTTTTCTTTCACAAGCCATGTTTCACAATTTTCCCATATTTAGCCTTTTATTACCAAATGCTAACAGCTAATTTCCAGATACAGGCCCTTTGTAAAATGGATTTTACGAAGCCGATTATTTAATGTGTCATGTTTTGATGAGACTAAATATTTTCTGCCTCCACATTTCATGGGAAGCACACATCATTCATGTCTGTATCACTGACGTTCCCAGTCCTGGAAGCTCATTGCATCTGCAGACACAGCTGAATAGCCTTCAGGGTCCAGATGGAGTGGACATTTTGCAGCAACAGATCTTATTCTTTTGGAACCGTGTGCTTCAGAAATTCTACACCAATTTGACAAATAAATTATAAAGTACCTCACCAGTTTCAGCAAAGTACTTCTGATTTGCATTTGGGTAGCTAAAAATAGGATTCAGGGGAAAAGTCCAAGACAGGCCCAGCTTGATTCAGCTCCTTGTTTATTCCTAGTGCTAAGTGAGTCAGCTAATGAAAAGCTTATGGGATAGACAGCATCACTGGCCTTTTCTTCAAAGTCCACTGGGAGACAGATGTGGTACCACAAGCACTTGAATCCTGATCTTCCCTGTTCATGTCAGTTCTAGACAGAAAAATTCCAGACACCAGGTGATAGGGCTCACACCAACACAGTGAGCCATGAAGGTTTCCTTGGCAGTAATAGCACCAGGTTTTCATTCTGCTGCCCAGTCCAGCTTCATTCTCAGCTTATTCTCACCATGCACAGGCTGTGCATCTCATTTTTGACATTTCTAGACATTTCACTTAAATCTCACACTATTCACATCTGCAGACTTCTCTTGAAACCAGCTGACTTTCTCTAGAAACAAGCTGTCCAGCACAACACTGATTCAGAGGTTAACTGTGATCTTTATATCACTGTAATAAGAACTGAGGAGACACCAACTGCTAATGAATTAGTGACACATACTCACACTTATCTTAAAGCAGAAACCCTCTTCACACCCACTGCTCACAACATAGCAAAAATACCCTGCTTAGCCCAGCAGCTAAGATAAGCACACTTGTAATTCAAACAAAAGACGTTCCTTCTTGCAGACAGATATGATGAATGAACCTGAGGAAGCAAACCAAAAAAATTTGAGAAACTTCTTTCTTCAGCATGAGTCAATGCAACAAAGAATGAGTGCAATGTTATTCAGTAGATCACCATCTTTCATCTATCTACAAAGCACATTAATTTCATAAATTAAAACTTGAATATTGCTATGTCTGTTGAATACCATGAAGAAATTGTATTTCGCTGACTTTGACAGGGGGCACTGGTAAGAAATGCACAGGATCAATCTCATCTAGATTGTTCCCATACTTTCTGCTATGTGGGACAAGGTACAGACTGGGAGCACTCCTGCCTTTGTTCATGTCTCTCAAGCCAGAAGTTTTCATAACTCGTATGTGCTCATTATTGCCCATTTCTTGTTACACCTCCATCACAAAATCAGGCTACAGTGGTAGCTGTGACTTGACGGCCCCCTGCTATTGTGAGTGACTCCATCCCCTTGTTTGCTGCAGTTCCTGCCTGCAACCAGCTTGTCTCATATTTATTAGCTCTCTCAGGCACAGGCCATTTTCATCAAGCATTTATGAAGTTGCTAGCACAATGAGGTCTTTGTTCAGGAGTACAGCGTCCAGGGACATCAGCAATACACATTCATTAATACGCTGCATTATGAAAATCCAATCCTACACCCAATGAAACTGTGTTTAGTAATCCTAAAATTACTATAAAGAAAAATATTTACAATGAGGGATGGAGAGGATGAAGGTCAGAGAGTGCAACAATAATGGCATAACAATGGGGAAATGCTGCATGAATAGGAAACACAAAGAATAAGAAAGATTTGAAAAGACAGCAATGAAAAACAAAAGGTGGCGTAAAGCAGTGAGGAGCCTACAAACACTAGGCCAAAAATGTCTAGGCTGCTTCTCCTTGTGCTGTTAAATGAGAGAACAGTCAGACAGGTGAAGGTCCAGCAATATAAAACTAAACATAAGTGTCAACTAATCCACTAGAACCTTGTGCCAAACACCAGCAGTTCAGTTTGAAGCAGGTTTCAAAAGACGGTAAGACTTTGACAGCAGCTTACAAGAACAGCTAGGTTTCAGTAGACAAAATGAGACTCTTTAATGACTGCAAGCCCCTGATTTCTTTGCAAGAGACCATCAGCTCAGTCTCAAGCTGCCCATTTCATCCTTAACTGCATCAAGCTTCTTCCCACTCCCCACGAAGCAAAAGTCTCTAATGCCAAACAGGAGCAGGATCCTGCTGAGCCGAGGTCAGATCCAGCCCAGCAGCTGCCATGCTCTAAAAGCTGCATGGCTCTGTCCCACAGTGCCCGCAGCAGCCCTTTGTCCCACACTGGGATTACACACAATGTCTGACTCAGAAAACCCCTCCACTACCGCTATTACTGGATGCTGAGAGTGCACCATGCTGAGTACTTGGAGGCTTCTCTTGGCCTTCCCTTGGGTGCCTGTGAGGTGCTCCTGGACTACATGGGCTGTGCATGCCCCAGGGTACCTGCAGTGCCTCTCATAGATCCACTGCCCTGCACCTCGCCATCATCCTCCGCACACACCAGCTGGAAACAGAAGTGAAACCAAGGCAGCATATAGAGAAAAAAGAACTCTGAAACAATCACCTCCAGCAAGAACCCCTCTGTTTCTTTGATTGCTATCCAGTGGCAAGCACAGGCTTCTCAAACCAAAACAGTAGCAGCAAGAGCTGCACATGTTCAGCATTATTTTCAGCTGGTCATTTTCTCCAGTAGGACCCCACAGACTTTTGACTTCTCTCAGCTCCTGGAAAAGCTATCCTCCATCTCACCATCCCAATCTATGGCCAGTCTGCCTGCCAGTCCACTGTACAGGGTACAGGGTCCAGTTCGTCAATCTGCCATCACTCATCCTTTACCTGGGCTGCTCTTCTGCTCACAAAGGGCTTCCAGCTGTCGCTGCTTGGCCCATTGTAGTGGCACAACCTCCCTCCTATTCCTCATGTACTACCAGGTGTAGCTACCCTTCATGGCTGTACAAGGCACAAACAGCTATGTAAAAAGAAACCAGTCTCCTTCACAGTGTCCACTCAAGCCAATGCTTTGCCACATTCAGCTTTGTTCCTGGGACCAGAGCATTAAAGTTTCTGCAGCTCAGATTTACCATCACCTTTCCTTCTGGTGTAGTCTTGCTGCAGCTCTTCTTTCACTGTGTTTTAAAACTGAAACCAGTAAAATTAATTTCATTAGATTTGCAAGGTATGTAAGAGCTATTATATTTTCTTTTATTATCTTAATTTGCATTTTCCTGATTGTTCCCTCATGAAAAGAACATAGTCACTACAGTGCATATTAATTTAGAACATGTTTGTCTTTATTAGGAAAAAAGAAAGCTTATTTTAGCTGAGACTGCAACAAAGAGTAGTGGTCTCTGGCTCACCTTTTGAAAGGACTGAAGCATTTCTGGCAGCTACCTGAGTTCATGCAAAAAGCTCAAAGATGGCTGCAGGCACTTATGAACAGAAAGCTCTTCCTTTCCCCAGGGCTCACTGAATACTTTAAATACTCCTCTTAAAATAGTAGTGGGATGCTGTTCTGTACTTAAAAAAAAAAAAATTATCCTGTTCATTATTTCTTTTTCATATTTGTTGCAAGAAAATGTCAATCAGCAGCTCTTAAGCGATATCTGTTCTGTACTAGACACATCTGATTACACATTCTCTGGTGCTGTTAAAGCATGAAGGTGTCCCCCTTCCTGAAGATAAAAATGCACTTCAGAAAAGGAATGCAGAGAAAATGAAGTCAAGCCACCTGCACTTTTTTGCTTCATTGCCCAACTTACATATGAGTCAGACAAGAGAGGAAAACTTGAAAGCAATCCAGCATTAGGTCCCTGGTGTTCAAACTGTGAACTGAGGCAGAGCTGGATTGCTCACAAAGAAAAAACTTGGGGATAACAATGCCAGACAGCCATTGGAAGCCTACTTGAATATGCAGCAAAGATAAGGGCAGCCTGTTTGGGCATGCAAATGTTCCTGAATTTTGCGAAACTAAGCCTAGCTAAAATTGTAACACAAAGTCATGCATTCAACCCTAAAGAAAGTAAGATAGATTTCCACATTAAGTGTAATTTTTGTTTTGTGGCTCTCATAGCTTAACACAGACTCACCAAGCAACAGCAGTTACACAGTGTAACAGACTCTAGACAAGTTGATTTAGCAAGATAAGTCCGTTTAGAAAATTGGCATAATCTGTTACTAAGGTCTGAAGGCAGTAAGATATTACAAAGCCTTTCACAGGTTTTACGTATTGGGCCTTCTGCATGTGAGGAACCCAACAGGAATGCAGCTGTGACCTCCTCTTCACACTGACTGAGCTAGATCATAAGGTAGTACTTCCATGAAAGTAAATAAAATAACAATTAACTACTATATTCTCATCAGAAGCCTCTGGCTTTTAATAGCTCTGTGTCTGGAGGATTCCCACTTGCACTTTGCAGGTGGCCCACAGATAACGGGGGTTTCCTTGAGCTGCAGGCACACCAAGGGCCAAACTTCTGTTCAGCAGACTCTTCTGTGCCAAAACTCAGCCGAATGAAGAACGCATGCATCCACGCATTATCCTCCCGTGGATTTAGAGTATCCCAGCAATTAATCTTTGAAGTAGAGTCCTGTCGACTCCCATCTTGGAACAGATGACACTGGAAATCCAGCCCAGAGAGCTGAGCTTTCCTGCAAGGGAAGGACCATACCCAGCCTTGAGATAACCACCAAGGCCTTTGGACGTCTCAATGGTTTACCATTTTTCTCATTCTTCTTGTTAAAATACTGCTCTTGGAATATTTTTCACGGCTAGAAGCTAGGAGTACAATTTTTATCCTTCCCTGCATCATTACTTCATTCAGTTATGGCTTCCTCTGGCCCTCAATCCAGGCTTTGCCCTGGTACCTCAATGTCAATCATGCATTTAGCACAGTAGCCAAGTAGGACCCCTTGGTAGCTTTATCTCTGTGACTATGTGCAGAGAGATGAAAAAAGGCAGGCCCTGCTGCAGCATTAAGATCAGACCCAACAGCAGGTGGGAAGACAGAGGAACGAGGTAACAAAAATAAAGACACGCACAATCCTTCTCCAATCAGAAACAGCAATCACAGCTCACCACCTGCTCTTAATGCTCTTCTTCAGTGGACCAAGCCATCAGAGCTGTTTGCAGATTAATACAATCAGTTGTTTAGCTAGGCAGACACAGAGATTACAGGGCTATAGTGATTATTATGCAAAGAAAGCAGAGCACATACATGTGGACCAAGCAACCATGTAGTAGATGCTAAATGCTTTGAGGTGTTTGCAGAAGGGAATTAGAGATGAAAAAAATGGGGAAAATTAATCAAAGAAGAATGGAGGGCTGACTGTCAAGCAAGCCACAGAGGTTTATCTCTTCCCATCCCTGGTAGAAACACTCAATGGAATCGGTGACAGAATCTCCCTAATTAGAACATGAAGAAAAACACAATGACATATAGATACGCCTTTTATGCAGCAGGAGAAAGACCAAAAGTTTTACAGCTTTGATGCTATACAAATTATTTAGCACCTGAACATTTGTGGTATAAGAAGACAAGCATAATCCCAACAGATTAGTCGAAACTCTGTGAGGGCGTCAGTTGAACCTGGCCGGGTGCCCCTGCACACAGAACTGTGGCTCTCCCTTGTGTATACTCCACTTAAGAGCAAGCCTGTCTCCTCCTTTTAAGCCATCAAGTTTTTTTCATTTTTTTCTGTTAGCAAAAAGGAATCATGTTGCTAAGATAGCTTTCTTTAGAAACTACAACATAGAAAGATATCTATTTGAACTCAATAGGTTTTTCAGAAACATTCCTTTTAATTTCACTGCAAAACTACCACCACAGCACCTTGATTTGTTCATTCACAAGCATATTGCTAAGCTATTCTTCATATGCTAGGAAATATTTTGCTACATGGCAAGTCTGTCAAACAACAGGAATATTTGTTGTTTGCAACAGTTATACCACACGAAGGATAATTCCAAATAAAAACTGTTTATAGGGGTTTCTGTCCTGTTCTTATCAATCACCGCATACCAGACTGGTTAGCACTGTTGATCTGTTCCTGTTTTCCTTTGAAGGTTTCCACTCTTTCAAGCTTTTTTTCATAGACACAGTTGACATTGTTCTTTGCATTTTCCTGATGGTTTTGCAGAGATTTCACCAACATAACCACAGGTTGCTCATGGCATTCAAACCCCTCCTCCTTCCAGCTTACATCATCTTTCAAAGTATGATTTTAAATTTATTTGTCTTGGCCATACTGCAGATTATTCATGGCAATTTTTCCTCAAATACACTGTGGATACTTTTATCTATTGCTTCTTCAAAGCTATCGGTCAGGTTTAGACCTACCTGGTCTTACATTTGGTACAAGATGACCTGAAGGATTCATACTTAACTCCACAAGTTGTCTTTCTCTCTCCTTTTCAAATCCTGGCATTGATGAAGAGCCAGAAGACATTTAGAGTTTTAATTACATACACAAACACAACTTAAAAGAAGTTGCTGTGTGGGTGCAGTGACAGAAGTGCTCTTTCTGAGCGCCTGGGCACTTCCCACCGCTCTAACCAGGGAGCAGTATAGGCCAGGGGCAGCCCCAGCCCAGGGCATCAGGCACCTCCATAGGGCCAGGGACAAGTTGAGGCCAGACTGGGACACAAGCCCATAGGTGGTTGGGAGATATGGAGTGGGGAATGAGACCGGGATTTCTCTTGCTCCTTTCCAATCCTTGCTAGATCCTGCCCCATGCATGTTACTCAGGAGGTGTCCCAGGGACCTCCAACTCATTGCTGCCCTAGCACACACACACCACATCTTTTCCATCCATTCAGCACTTTTTCCCAGTACTTGAAACCATCCTACAGGGCCCCAATATCCTCACACCATGATTTTGTCCTGTTGCTGCATACAGGTCTGACACACACGTGGACTCCAAATTATGCGTATGTTGCTGAAGTTAAAGACATGGCTTTATTTCTCCCCAGTGTTAATGGGTGAGTAGCTTTTGTTTGAGCTCACCCAGAATTAATCAAGATGTAGGCATTTTCCTGAAGCCATCTGCAGAATGACATTAAGAATGGCAAATGAGCTATTGATAAACCATTTAATTTGCATTCAGGGCTATTGCAGACAAAGAACTGCTGGGCTACAGCTAAGATGCAGCACTGTGTTTTATCTCTAATGTCAGCTGAATTAAAAAAACAAACAAACAAACAAAACAACATCCAGTGAGGAGGTACTGAAGAGATCTATATAGGGTAAAAGAAACTAGACCTGAACACATAAGTAATTCAGATACACAAATATTTTGCAGAGCATGGTCTAGTCATCACTTAAATTTAGGTAGGACAGAAATAGGAAAAGAGAGAGAGAGATTAATAAATACATTATAAATGTATTTTCCCATTCCGGTTTTATTCCTTACCCCACCACTACCACCTCTGGTGGTGACCACGTGTGTGAGCTTCATTGGTAAATCGGGGTTCTAGAAATGGAATGGATGAAATCTATATTTATACGTATATCCCTATTAATGTATTTATTAATCTCTCTCTTTTCCTATCTCCTTCTCACCCAAATTTATGTGATTGATTTATGGTTCTCATTGTTATCTGAATTAAATTAATTTCCTTTCACATCCTTAATCCAAAAACCTGTTTTGCTGGTTTCTTTTCCTTGCCTGGAGTCCTAAGCCCCATTGTCTGATCAGCCCGAACCTTTCAACTCTTTTGTTAGCTCTCAGGGAGTTTATATTTCCCTGAGGCTCTATTTGTCGCTTTTTAAAAAAACTTTTTTGGTCCTTTTCAAACCGCAACATTTTGCCCATCCAGGGACGCCAATTAATGTCATCATTCGGCTGAGGCCTCGCCAACTTATTTTTTCTTTTCCTCCTATCTCCCTCCTTAACCCTTTCTCCTGGAACGGGGGAGGGGCTGATAGGAGAGATAATTTGTCCTGTGATCGGCCAAGCCTCAGCCAACCGGTGACAATGATGTTCAGCAGCATGCAATGCCTTTACACGATGGGGAACAATCTGGCTGCTGGTATTTCATTTTAACTGGCTCCTCTAAATTCTATAAACTACTGATTCCAGAACAACCATACCTAGCTGCCTTCATTGCAGAGTTCAGCTTTCCTTGTTAGGAAGTACCAAACTGGTCTGTCATTAATCAAGACGCAAAAACACTGTGATCATTATCCAAAGAGTCCTTTCTCTCCTTTATAAGTATTTATACGCATTCTTTATATACGATACCATACACTCTTTTTCATTATATTTTTCTATTGAGTATCTATCATGCACTTATTTTAGTGAGTGCTTCATCCATATGGTAATTATGCATGCAAACTAAAATTGTTAGTAGTACTATACATTTAGTTCATGCTATGTACCTCTCAACACTACATTCAATCATCTCCCTGTCTGCACATCCTCCTCCATACAATATTGCTGATGCCTTGTAGAGACTGTTAATCTGTTCATAGATCTACAGATATTCCACTCAGTAATGTCTAGTATTTTAACTTATCCGCTATTCCCTGTAACCATACAGGTACAAATATGGATTTGAGACTTTTCGGGCCTTTGCAGCTGTGCTTTATCCTTCCTATATTATAGAGGTGAGGCAGTGTTAGGTGACACCGCTCACAAGAGACAGTCACTTGATTAATTAAAGAACATAGTTTCGTGCCACTTCAGGCACACACAGCTTGTCTGTAATCGTGAACTCACTGGAGCACTTAGAGCCCAGCCCTGGCCTCATCACATTTGAAGTTACTCCATACTTGTCGATGGAATCACGTTAGCATGTGACAAGAATCTGCCTTTGACAATATACTGGGAAACACAGCAGTGACAATTTTCTTTTAAATACACAAAATACAGACAATTTATACTTTAAAGCTAGCTACAGCTATCACTAGCCCAGACCTGTACATCCACACTTGGCACAGAAAGGACTTTCCAAATTTAAAAAAAAAAAAAAACCCACACAGCGATTTCATACATGTTTGGGAGCATTGCATTTTCAGAACATTTCAGTGTTTTGCTGCTTTAGGGTCACAATAACTTGAGTTTGTCCAACCTCAGGAAAAATGTTAATACAGGATGAATTAGCCCCTTAGGAATTTATATCTGTTTACCCAAAGTAAGCTGCAGATCATGTGATCTCAATGGTTCCTCTTACTTCAGTCAGGAAATATTTCCTTTAAGTTTCTCAGGAAGAAAACAGAAGCAGAACTGACAGTTTACTGGCATTAAAGAGACAGGCCATCAAGTGCTAGCAATAGCAATCATTATGCTAGGTTAATAAGCATCATTGTGAACCTCACTCTACAGCCTGATTAATGGTTTTGGTGGGGATTTCCCATAAAGGTGGCCAAGCTCTGAAGCATAATTATGGACTCTGGAGATGCTGAGAGCCTGCACTATCCCACTAATGAAAGCCAGCCCCTCAGCAGCCTCAGCAGCCGGGAGAACAGGTGCAGAGGCAAGGGCCATCCAAGGAGAGATATTTCTATCACACTTTCAGAAATCATACTTCATGATGCCTGGGGTGGTCTATATGGATGCCCTGATACTGTACAGTGCCATTCAAACTGTTCCCCAACATCAGCAACCCAGTGACTGAGGAAGCATGTCAAAACCTCTGTAACTGCACACTGAGGAACCCTTTGAAGACCACGGCAGAGAGGCAGAGGAGCACTCAGACACTCAACACTGGCCATAGGATGAGCTAGAGCATACACACAGGCATATCCAGGAGACTCATTCCTGAGCAGCATACAATTCACTGCGCCCATTCCTCTATCTGGGAAGACACAGAGGAACACAAACATCCTCTGCCCGATAAAAGGAAAATGAAGCAACCAGCATAGGATGGGATAACCTAGCTCTTCAGATAGGTACAGTGGTACGAGAGGACATAAACAGCAAAAGCAATAGCTCAGAGGGCCTGATTCAGGGTCTGAGAAGAGCTATCATTTCTTCTGTCCTGGTAAAAAATCCATAGTTACACTTGTGCTTTCTTTGGTTGGTTGATGGTTTTTCTAAGATACCTTTTAAGCTGAAGAATTTGTAATTCTGATGTTTCCTGTGGGCACTGAAACGACTCCACAATATGGTGAATGAGGCTCCCAGCACAAGGGAAAACAGGCAGATCTCAAGGCTGGGGAGATGAATACCCTTGGTATGCACACGAAGGCCACCCCAATGTCATCAGTCAGAAGCATTTTTGCCATTTCAAACACTAAGGGAGATCAGACTCAGATACAAATCATCCAGATTCAGAGAACTCCCAAAAAATTACCTTGGGATATGCTGAACTCTCTGCTATTTGCACATTGGCAGATAGTCCAGGTTTCTGCTGATTCATATAATTATTTTTTTTGTTCTAAAAAGAAAGGTCTTGGCCTATTTTTACTATTTCTTAATCCAAGAAATCTGCTAGATGCTATCCTTCTCTCAGAGATCCTGCTGACACAGGTCTGACAGATAAACTGAACTAGATGCCTCTCTTTTGCTGCTCTTCTCCCTCCAGAGCCTACTTCGTGTTCATATTTCCAAGGCGCAAGCTGCTCCAGAGCATGGAGATTTGGGGCATAAGATCAGCTGCGAACTGAGATGTGCTGGCCCTGAATCTCCTCATACTACTGAAGGTCTCAGTGATGAATGATTCACAGCTGTCTTCACCATCGCCTACTCTCTGCCTTCAGAGGAATGAAATCTTGCCTTGTCAAAAAAGAAAAGCAACAGCATTTCTACCTCCTCTTTCAATATTTTTAGATTTTTCTTTCATTTCTGTTGGTAATTAGATGTTTTAAGAACAGGCTTAAAAACAAGGTTTAAAAAAGAGCATGCAAATACGTTTGCATATCATGAGCAACTGCTGAAGCACTCTCATGGTTTTTGGGTTTTTTTTCTTTATTGTTTATTCCCATGTAAGAAACATACTGAAAAAACTTTTTAAAATTAAAAGCAGTCAACTTTCTCTGAGGTATTTCATATTTTGCCATCAGGTTATAAAAAAAAAAGTATGAAAGAAAGTACCAATTTTGTCATTACTTGGAAAAATGCAGTATCTCTTTGGAAACTTTGGACACAGTAAACTGGACCTCCTCAGCAGCAGGATCAGAACACAGATTCCAGGGCCAAGGGTGGATAAACCAACCCAAACCAAACTCAACCCACCCCAACCCAACCCTTTCAAGGTTTGAACCCTGATGTTATTGTTTGTTTCCCTCTGCTTTAGTGAATATGGTGCAAACAGGAAACCCTAAGGAGAAACACTTGCATCCAAATCTGTATTGGTGCTCTAGCCTCACTGCACAATCAGCAAGGGAAAACGCAATCTATCCCTTGCCAAGGTAGGTGTCTAAGGCAGATACAACAAGCCTTCCAGAGGTGCTCCTCCAGTGCACTTACAGGGCCTAGCCAAGAGGTGAGCAGTTAGGGAGGGCAATGCCGAGCGCTGGGCACGGACCTTCACACGGCAACAGTGGGACAGGCTAGGGACCCTGTTGTGGAGCAGGTGGTTTCATGGGGGGTTTAAGAGGAGCTCAGCAGAGCCTTTAATTTAGTCAGAGTGGATTGCTGCTTCTTGCATATCAGCTTGTTTAAACAAAAACAGACAAGCAGGAAAAAACGGTTTAGAACAGGAACAAGAGCAAAAGAAAAAAGACTCAACATATTCTACCATTTTCTAGACTAGTGAAGAACAATTCTCCAAGAGTCCTGACGGACACTCAGAGACAGGCTTTTACCTAAAGGTAGGTCTCCCACCCACCCCCCGCAAAGACCAAAAAACCCCTGTATCGTGTTATTCTGGAAAATAGAACCTCTGAGGATTGATTTAAGAACCAACATCTTCATTTAGAAGAGACAGTTACTCTTAGACATCAACGGGATTGCATATGCTACAGCTGCTCTGCAGGTGACAGATCACAGCTCCACGTGTTGTGACTCCGTATGGGCAAAGCTTCCTGACACATTTCAGAGTCTTTGTTTAAGTGGAGGGCACTTATTTAGCTGCACAATTAAATCCATAAATGGGCATATATTCACTAGACTGAAGGCTTTTTCCTACATTATGCTCTAAATATTGCTACCTATTCAAGGACTCCCTTTAACAAAGGAGTCTCTAAAATACATAATAAACGCTCGTACAAGAGCATTCAAAGTGCTATAGGAAATGCTGTTATAGTGCCATAATTAGCCATAATTATGAATTCCCATATTCATCATCTTTCTCAGTAAGTATCTATATTACCACAGCACCTTGGAGTCACCAACATGTGCTAGGGCTTCAGCACTTTACAAATACAAACCAAAATGACTGTCTTTGTCCCCAGTTTACAGCTCACTCATCATAAGTTTCTTCTCTCACAAGCTTTATCCACTTGGCCTAGTAACTCAACCCCAGAGTATGGTGCCATCAGCTACTCAGGCTCTGATTTTCACTGTCCATGTCTCCTTGGGGTAAGAGGTGATTCTGCAGCCTGGGGGACAAGGTTATTTTTAAATGATTTGGGTAAGCAGCTCTCCATTAACACTGCAATCATTATTATCACAGACTCACAGAATTGTTTCGGTTGGAAGAGACCTTTAAGATCATTGATCCCAACTGTTAACCCAACACTGCAGGTCACTACTAAACCATGTCTCTCAGCACCACATATACGTGTCCAGGGATGGTGGCTCCACCACTTCCCGGGGAATCCTGTTCCAGGGCTTCACAACCCATTCTGTAAAGAAACTTTTCCTGATATCAAACCTAAATTTCCCGATGCAACCTGAAGCCTTTTCCTCTTGTCCTGTCATTTGTAACATGGGAGAAGAGACCAACCCCCACCTCCCCACAATCTCCTCTCAGGTAGTTGTAGAGAGCGATAAGGTCTCCTCTGAGCCTCCTCTTCTCCAGACTAAACAATCCCAGTTCCCTCAGCCTCTCCTCATAAGAAAAGTTCTCTAAACCCTTCACTAGTTTCGTTGCCCTTCTCTGGACACACTCCAGCACCTCAATGTCCCTCCTGAAGTCAGGGGCCCAAAACTGGACACAGTTCTCAAGGTGTGGCCTCACCACTGTCGAGTACAGGGGGACAATCACTTCCCTGCTCCTGCTGGCCACACTATTGCTGATACAAGCCAGGATGCTGTTGGCCTTCTTGTCCACCTGGGCACACTGCTGCCTCCTATTCAGCCAGCTGTCAACCAGCACCCCCAGGTCCTTTTCCGACAGGCAGCTTTCCCACTACTCTTCCTGTAACCTGTAGAGTTGCAGGAGGTTGTTGTGACCCAAGTGCAGGACCCAGCACTTGGTCTTGTTGAACTTCATACAATTGGCCTCAGCCCATCGATCCAGCCTGTCCAGATCCCTCTGTAGAGTATCCCAAACTTCAAGCAGACCAACACACCCTCCTAACTTGGTGTCATCCACAAAGTTACTGAGGGTGCACTCAATCCCCTCATCCATGTCGTTGACACAGGTATTAAACAGAGCAGGCCCCAATACTGCGCCCTGGGAACCACCACTTGTGACCAGTCGCCAGCTGGATTGAACTTCATTCACCACCACTCTCAGGGCCCGGACACCCAGCCAGTTTTTTATTGAGCAAATAGTGCACTCGTCCAAGCCCTGAGCAGCCGGTTTCTCCAGGAGAATGCTGTGGGAAATACTGTCAAAAGCTTTACTACAGGTAGACAACATCCACAGCCCTTCCCTCATCCACTAAGCAGGTGTCCTGGTTTAAAATAAAACCAGCTTGACTCTTGACTGGCAGACATCAGACTGTTTCTGATGGACACTTCAAACGACTGATCGTGATGTATTTCTTCCATTTACGTTAGCACATCTCATTGGTTGTGAAAACTTTGGTGGGTTCTCCATCCCTTTAAGAACTGTGCAGGAATGGAACACTTCCTTCTTTCATTGCTGGGACCCTGGGAGCAGCCTTGGCTCTTTTCTCTCTCTCTCTTTCCCTTTCTTTCCTCTTTCTCACTGACAACCACAAACCTGCCTCAGCTCCAGAGCCGTCTCTCTTTCTTTTCTCTCTGCTGGCCTCAGGACCAGACTCTGCTCTTTTCTCGCCAGTGCCTGGACCTGCTCGGATTATCGCTGCTGCCATTTGCCACAGTCTCCATGCCACACAGGACCCCGCCCCACCGCTGCTGCCATTTGCCACGATCTCTGCACTGCATGGGGCTGCCCCCGCACCACACGGGACTGCCCTCACCCTGGCTGATCGCCGCTGCTGATCGCAGCTGGTCCTTCGCTGCCAGGATCCTGGCTTGCTGCTGTTGCCCCCTGCTTGCACGCCAACTCGCCGCAGCTTGGCTCTGCTCACTGCGTTTGTTACAGCCGCTGCTTCTGTTGCCATTCTCTAACGCCCGTGACCCGACTGCTGCTTCTCGGCTTGGCTCCTGCCTGCACGTGGTCTTGCTCAGCTCAGCTCTGCTCCCACAAATCTGCCAACCGCATGGCCCCTGCCATTTTGAACTCCTTGGTATTCTTTTTTCCCTTTTGTTCTCATTTTCTTAACAGCGGTTTAACCCTCGCTACACAAGGTTTCCAATCCCATATGCACCTGTTAATATCTCATTTGATCTTCTGTATATAATATTTTTCTAGTGTTATTAAACTTGTTTTAGTTTCCCAAACTTAAGAAGTCTCACAAACTTTTCTTCTTATCTCTGCTTTTAAACCTTTTCTCCCAGGACGGAGGGAGGTTAATTAGAGAGAGGAAGAACTCCTCCCGTAATTGGCGTACCTCAGCCAACCCATGACAGCGGGTCACCTTGTCATAGAAGAAGATCAGGTTATTCAGGCAGGACCTGCCTTTCATAAACACATGCTGTCTGTGCCTGATCACCTGGTTGTCTTGTACATGTCACATAATGACACTCAAGATGATCTGCTCCATAACTTTCCCCAGCACCAAGGTCAGACTGACAAGCCTGTAGTTCCCTGGATCCTCATTCTGGCCTTTCTTGTAGATGGGTGTCACAATTGCTAACCTCCAGTCGACTGGTACCTCCCCAGTTAGCCAGGACTGCTGGTAAACGATAAAAAGTGGTTTGGTAAGCACTTCCGCCAGCTCCCTCAGAGTCCTTGAGAGGATGCCATCTGGCCCTATAGACTTGTGTCCATCTAAGTGGTGCAATAGGTCACTGACCAGTTCCTCATGGATTATGGGGCCTTCATTCCACTTCCCATCTCTGTCTTCTGGTTCAAGGAGCTGGGTACTTAGAGGACAACTGGTCTTACCATTAAAGACTGAGGCAAAGAAGGCATTCAGTACCTCAGCCTTTTCCTTGTCCTGGGTCACTAGGTTTCCTGCCGCATCCAGCAAAGGATGGAGATTCTCCTTAGCTCTTCTTTTGCTGATGATGTATTTACAGAAACTTTTTTAAAATATCTTTTATGGCAGTGGCCAGATTAAATTCTAGTTGGTCTTTGGCCTGTTTAATTTTCTCCCTGCATAGTCTCACGAGATCTCTGTAGTATTCCTGAATGACCTGCCCCTTCTTCCAAAGGCCATAAACCTTCCTTTTCTTCCTGAGTTCCAGCCAAAGCTCTCTGTTCAGCCAGGCCGGTCTTCTACCCCACAGGCTCATCTTGCAGCACATGGGGACGGCCTCCTCCTGCGCCTTTAGGAGTTCATTCTTGAAGGATGTCCAGCCTTCCCGGACTACTTTGCCCTTTAGGGCTGCCTACTAAGGGACCCTGCCAACCAGTCTCCTAAACAGGCCAAAGTCTGCCCTCCAGAGGTCCAAGGTGGCAGTTCTACTGACCTCCCTTTCTACTTCATCAGGAATTGAAAACTCTACCATCTCATGGTCGCTGTGACCAAGATGGCCTCCAACCTTCACATCACCCACAAGTCCTTCTCTGGTTGTGAACAACAGGCCCAGCAGGGAGCCTTCCCTGATTGACTCACTCACCAGCTGTGTGAGGAAGTTGTCTTCCACACACTCTAGGAACCTCCTGGACTATTTCCTCTCTGCTGTATTGTATTTTCAGCAGACATTTGTTAAGTTGATGTCCCCCACAAGAACAAGTAGTAATGACTGTGAGACTTTTCCCAGATGCTTATAGAATATTTCACCTACCTGGTTGTGTGGTCTGTAACAGACTTCCACCATGATATCTGACTTGTTGGCTTTTCCCTTAACTTACCATAAACACTCAACACTACTGTCACCATCATTATGCTCAAGACAATCAAAACTCTTCTTAACACACAGGGCCACTCCACCATCTTTCCTTCCCGGCCTAACCCTTCTGAAGAGTTTATAGTTATCCAATGAAGCACTCCAGTTCTGTGAATCATCCCACCACGTTTCCATGATGGCAACTACATCATAGTTATCCTGTCGTACAGTGGCTTCAAGCTCCTCCTGTTTGCTGCCCATGCTGTGGGCATTGGTGTACATGCACTTCAGTTGGGTTATTGATCTCATCACCTTTTTGAGGGGAGAAAACATAATTCCTACTTGACCATTCCCAGGCACTACCATGACTCCTAACTCATCAGTATCCCTTGTGTATATACTACCGCTTGGCACTCTGTCCCCATCTCCACCGGTGTGGCAGCCCCAAGGACCTTGTTAGCACAGCATCCCACAAACACTGATGTGCCACTCCCAGGCTTATCTCCAGCGAGCCCGGTTTTATACCTTTTCTCTCTTCAGATCTAAATTAAAACACTTTTGATGGGCCCCATCAACTTTTGCACAAAGATCCTTTTCCCCCTTTGAGATAGGTGTAACTTGTCTGTTACCAGCAGGCCTGGTGTCATGGGAACTGACCCGTGATCAAAAATCCCAAAGTCCTGCAGCTGACACCAGGCTCAGAGCCAGGTATTGACCTGGTGGGTCTTCCTGCTTTTCCCCTTATCATTCCCTGCAACTAGAGGGATCGAGAAGAACACCACTTGTGCTCCTGATCCCTTGACCGCTTATTCCAAGGCCCTGAAGTCTCACTTGATTGCCTTCAGACTTCTTGTTTCGAGTTCATCACTGCCTACCTGAAAAGTCAGTAACGGATAATAGTCTGAGGGCTGTACCAGGGCAGGAAGCCTTCTTGCCACATCCTTAACCCGGGCTCTAAGGAGGCAGAGTCACTTTTTCAATGACCCATCACTTTTTCTTCATGGAGGTGGTTTCAGTGCAGGGCTTGGGCCAACTTAACCTCAGCAACACTTCTAACCGAGACACCCACAGAGTGGTGGTAAATGAAGTTCAATCCAGCTGGCGACTGGTCACAAGTGGTGGTTCCCAGGGCGCAGTATTGGGGCCTGCTCTGTTTAATACCTTTATCAATGATCTGGATGAGGGATTGAGTGCACCCTCAGTAAGTTTACAGGTCACACTAAGTTAGGAGGGTGTGTTCATCTGCCTAAAGGTTGGGAGGCTCTACAGAGGGATCTGGACAGGCTAGATCGATGGGCTGAGGCCAATTGTATGAAGTTCAACAAGACCAAGTGCTGGGTCCTGCACTTGGACCACAATTCCCTGCAATGTTACAGGCTTGGGGAAGACTGGCTGGAGAGCTGCACAGCAGAAGGGGACCTGGGGGTGTTGGTTGACAGCTGGCTGAATAGGAGGCAGCAGTGTGCCCAGGTGGACAAGAAGGCCAACAGCATCCTGGCTTGTATCAGCAATAGTGTGACCAGCAGGAGCAGGGAAGTGATTGTCCCCCTGTACTCGACAGTGGTGAGGCCACACCTTGAGAACTGTGTCCAGTTTTGGGCCCCTGACTTCAAGAAGGACGCTGAGGTGCTGAAGCGTGTTCAGAGAAGGGCAATGAAACTAGTGAAGGGTTTAGAGAACTTTTCTTATGAGGAGAGGCTGAGGGAACTGGGATTGTTTAGTCTGGAGAAGAGGAGGCTCAGAGGAGACCTTATTGCTCTCTACAACTACCTGAGAGGAGGTTGTGGGGAGGTGAGAGTTGGTCTCTTCTCCCATGTTATGAATGACAGGACGAGAAGGAATGGCCTTAAGTTGCGTCAGGGGAAATTTAGGTTGGATATCAGGAAAAATTTCTTTACAGAGAGGGTCATTAAGCATTGGAACAGTCTTCCCAGGGAGGTGGTGGAGTCCCCATCCCTGGAGGTGTTTAAAAGCTGTGTGGATGTGGTGCTGAGGGACATGGTTTATGGACCCTGGCAGTGCAGGGTGAATGGTTGGACTTGATGATCTTAAAGGTCTCTTCCAACGAGTTGGTTCTGTGATTCTGTGTCACAGCAGCACACACCCTGCAGCCTGACACCTCGGTGGATGCCTGTTCCCACTGGAGCTCCAGCTGGGCAGCTGTGTCAGCCATGCTGGGTGCAGTGCTTAGAGAGACTGTGGCCTTCTGCTGTGTGGAACTGTCACTTCCTGGTCTGAGTGGGCAGAGCTTTCAGTGCCCTTCTCACATGCTCTTCTGCATGAACTGCCGTGCCATGCTCTGGCTGCTGCGCCACACTGTTTACCCACCAAACATTAAGCAGTTGTTGAGATTCTCTTTTTGAGCAATATTTTTGAGCAACACTGTTGGCACAGCCTTCATTCATAGATCTATTTGTAATATTTTCTACATTTATTTCTATGGGAGAAACATTTCAACGTGGAGCCTATTGTTAATAAAATACTTAAACCCCAAAAAAATGATCTGATGGCAAGTTTTAAACACAGGAAATTAAATATTTAAACAGCAATGAGAGCAGGGGTTCAAATCCGAATGTTCTCCAGTTTGTTCTCAAGCCCTAAAAGGTAATTCTATAAAGCCATCGACTGCTGACCACTCCCTAAATAATTTCTGAACTGCCTCACCTGTTTCTTTTTTTCAGATTGTGTATGGTGCACATTTTAGTATTTGGCTGCGTTATACAATGAGAAGTAAAAGCAAATATAAACACATCAAGCCCAGTTGAATCTGATTTGATCTGCCACTCATTTAAAGCAAAAGTAGCTCCCCTCTTGCTTGCTACTATCCACATTATTTTCACACTAAAAGTATTTACACTTTTTTCTTAGCTTACACTATTTAATTACAATTATGAAAAACCCAGGGGCCCATAAGGGAAATTACTTCATTAAATTCCTTAGATATTGCAGTATAGTATGGTATGGCAAGATTTCGCATACGTAATATCTCTAGTATTTTCTAGTATGTAATAATCTAGGACGTAACTTCACCTTTTAAAAAGTCCTCCATTATAATGGAGGAGATGGCGAATCAGCTACAGATCTTGTCTTGTTTCTACTGAGATGTATTTCCTGTATCTTTTTTCTTGTCAGTAGCATTTCTGCTAATTCATACCTCCAGGTGATACCAGCAAAGCTATCATGCAATTTGGGCACAGGCTCTTTCTCATAAGGAAGCATTCACATAATTTCTAAACCCTGATTAATTTAACATTGTGCCATAAACTGTATGTGCTGCAAAGTCTGCTTAATACCTTAGGAACTAGACTATTCAGAAGTTGCCTGCACGCAGGATATACCTTAATCCACGCACCCTCCCATCACAGCAAGGTTACAGGGCTTCAGAGAGCTTCATTCTACAGTCTCCTGCACTCTCCTGCCTCTCTGGAACAGGGAATCCAGCTTTTCTCTTGGCTACCTATTCCCAAAACAGGAGGGACACTTAACATTTCAGTGTTATTAACACAAGTGTTTCATCAGTATTTCTGGTAACATGATTGGTACACATGCACGCACACAACAGTCCTTTCAGAAGGCTAACTTTTCCAGCAGAGCACTCCCTAAGAGCAGGGTGCTCTTTAGCTCTCACCAGCACACAGCAAGCAGCTTCCCCCTCACAAAGCTATCCTGATGTTTAGTGCAGGTAGTTGTTGGAAGTCCATCTGGTTAATTTTTCCTTCAGGCACAGTTGTATTGATATTAACCTAAAGCAAAGAAAAAAAAAACCCAAAAAACCAAATACTAAACCCCCCCAAAAAACCCAAAACCAAACCCCCCCCAAAAAACCCAAACAAAAAACACCACCACCAAAAAAAACCCAAAAAACCAAAAAAACAAAACACCCATGACAAAAAATGTATGCTGATCACTTTTTTTTTTAAAATTACGTATTTTTTTCTTTCATTTGTGCTAGTGTTTGGAGTGGTGACTTCTATTCAAATAAAAGACAAATAGCAACCACCTGTTGTATTCACTTGTCAACATACCTGTATGAAAATGGGAGTATTAGCTCTGTTTTCCATGGCATCCTGATGCTCCAGTATCAGAGATAAGGTAAGCAGCCCTTGAGAGGTGTCGTGTGTAGTTGGAATACAAAGACAGTGCCGAGGTAAATTACAACTGACCACATTACTCATTCACAACGGTCACACACACACACAGAGACATGGTTTGGAGCAGTCTTAGGCGGAGGTGTGAGAGATGTGCAGCGGTGCTTTCCCCTCGCATGAGCTCTCCTCCACAGCCCCAGCCCTTCACACTGCCAGACGCAACTTCTGTGCAGCGCACTATTCAGTAGTGTGGAGCATTAAGACAAATTCCTTGCTAATGTATAGGTTTGACATTTTCAGATTTATTCAGACATATTACCCACAAAATGGCTCTAACACAATCAAAGAACATTATCAGAATTGTCCGTTCCCAGGATGTTTGGCACTCCATAACTCAGATGCTTTTAACTCCTCAATAACTCTTGTATATTTGGATAATTTGCTGCAGTAATGTATGATCTTGCCGAGAGGATTCATCCCTTAAGAAATTTAATAAATTAAATAGCAACCTGTATAGCCCACATTTACTAGGCATCATTCCATTTAAAAGACCATCCCAGAGTGTCAGCACTGAGTGATCTCACCACACTTTCTGCAAGGCAGAGATGCTCAGCCATCCTTTTACACTATTTCACTTTATCAGAGGTGGAAGTGATGGGACATCCTATTACCTCCCATTGTTTCTAGGTCACTCCAGGAAAGATGTAGCAGAGATCACTTTAGGTAAAACGCAACTCAAGGTAAAATGTGTTTTCCAGCCCTCTCCACACCAGTCAGAGCAGGAGGCCAGAGGCAGATAGGGAAAGAAATTACGTAACTGCTCCCCTCTATACAGAATTCAGGGCCAAAAGACACGAACCGAACAAGAAGGGGAAAAATTACCTGTCAATGCTACATCCTCTGTGAATACAGGACTTCAACTCGCAAGGCAATTTCCTTAGCAGCTCCCTCAATTGCTGAGCCAGCAGCAGGGCACCAGTCCGATCTCTCCGGAGGCAGACAGATTTCACTTCCAGGAGAGCCTCACCTGCTGATCTCTGGTGTGAGGCACTGCATGGTTGGGCACACCATCTTTCTAAACAGTGCTTCATGCCCGCTCCTTTAAACGAAAAACTCCTCTCAAACACTCTGCAGAGTCATCAGGGACCTTATGAGCTGAGAACCTGCCATATGGAAAATTTGGTGGATCCTGGTATCCACAAGGGCCCAAAGTGCACCGAAGTCCCCACCAGAGTGCATGACCCACTGGAAGTCTTCCCATATCTATCAAAATCCAGCTTGCTCCTTCTCAATTCAAGTTCCTGTCTGCTGTTAAAACAAATAAACAAAAATACAAAGCCTCAGCATGAGCTCCTCTAAGGCTGACATCTGCTCACCGGTGTCAGGGCTGCTCCAAGCCATGCTGCAGCTACCCATCTTTGAGGTTCCTTGGCAGCTTGTGTCCTTAGAGGGATCACTGCATCCCTGACATCTTGCACAACAATGCTAAGCTCCTTCTGAATTTCAATCAGCCTAAAGATTTTAATCTAAAAAAGAACATAATGCTGAAGAGAGAGCCACAAATTCGGGTCTCATCAGTGCTTTAATTACACTGGGTTACTTGACTTGTTTGTAGCTATACCAGTATGAGATAATTACACTAATGGAAAAGCAACACTTACGGTTGGAAACACTTACCATCAAAATGACGACAATCTATAAAGTCAAAATCCACTCAGAAAACACCCTTCTACAAGAAAACTGTAATACAGGCAGTATGCAACCTGCCTCTCCAAGACATTCCCAGCCCAGTGCTGAGCCAGGCTGTTCCCATCATTTCTGGGGACAGGACTCCCCCCACCAGTGCCAGACTGGGTGGTAAGCTAAGCAGGACCATCACCACTGGCCAAGGTGTCATGCAGAGCCCTTGGCGTCTGCTCCACCTCTTGTAGAAAACCAACAACTGCAGCAGGGCCAAGTTGTTGCAAGGCACTGAGTACTGATGTGAAGAACTGGCAAAAAAATCACATTACCTCTGCAGAAACGTACAAACATTATAAACTCCACTCTCCCACAGCAGAACCAGCAGGAAGAACACCCACATATTTGAAAACAATGCTAAATGGATGCTGTTCCATATGTCTAACCCCTACCACAGATAACTCATATATTTTCAAAAACTGCAGGGCTAGAAAAATTAGTCTATTGTAGACAGCTGTGTTTGTTTCATGAACCACTTGCACATTTATTATGAAAGAGATATAAAAGAGTCTTATAAAAAGAAGTTCCTTTAAGATGCTTCTGTTAAACTACTGAGCTTCTGAAGAGCTCTGCCAACGCTGGCAGCAGCCATTGATCACCAAGACAGCTCCTTTTTTAGTATTCTCTGAAGAATTCAGCTCTTTTCTTACTGTGATTTCTATTTTGAAGATGTAAGTGATGATGCTTTTAGGGTTAGCAGGCACACCAATAACTCATTTACCAGCATGCTTCAATAATTTTTCTGCATCTTATCTCAGACCAGAAAGACCTGGATTTTTGTTCTCTTTAGGATTATAAAATATTATATAAGTAAACAGCATCAAAACTAAGGATAGAAATCACTGAGCAGGGAGGAATCTGTTGCACTGAATTTTCAGAGCATCAGAGGAGGTTAAGTGTTCCTTTGTCATAAATTTTGGTGAGTTTTCTTATGGCAAAACTTTACATTTCTGTCCAGCAGTTCCTTACAGGAGAAGAATCCCAATCCATCTCGCATACCAGTCAGATGATATTTCTCAAGATAGGTTGAATACTCAGCCTCTGTTACAAGATCTCATGCAATACTACAAATTAGGGTAAGAAATGCAGAATAAAACGTTGCATGGCAAGGTAGCTAAGCAGAATATAATTAGGCAGAGTAGAATTTAGCAAGAGTAGTCATATTAACATATTAATGTCAGGGTTTAAATAAGAGCTTGGTGAATGCTGCCAAAGAATATCGCAAAAGATACCCGCTCTCTGGGTCTTAGGTTTTGATGTCTTCCAGAAGAAACAGCTCTACTCACAGCGCACGGTACCACCATGCCAGGGCCTTTGCTGCTTCTCCCACATCATCGAGTCTGCACCCAGCACAGCTCACACCAACTTCTCAAGATCGACCCACGAGCTCCATCAGCCTCCAGCCTTCCTCAAAGCCTCATTTTACACTCAGACTCTGCAGCCAGGATGATACCAGGTCTTTGCAACGAGACAACTCATTTTCCTGCTGAGTGTCCCACGGTACACTAAAACAATTCTGTCATTGAGTGAGAGGTGATGTACATCAATTACTATGACAGACAACGTGAGATTGACCTAATGGATGCATTAATACAGTAGTATGTATGGTAGTTTAGATTCATTGTTTCTGCAGCATGTTCCATTTTCAAATATAATTGATTCCACAGTTCTAACTGCAAGAGCTAAAGCCATTCAAGAATCAAATCCGAAAAACTTATTTTTGATTCTATAGCAACAAGCTGTTCTCTTCATAGTAAACATCTCTTAAGAAAATTACTTATCTTCTTTTTTTTCTTTTTTTTTCTTTTTTTTTTTTTTTTGTGAGACTTCAGTGCAGGGAACTGCTTTGTGACTTGAATTTTTTGTTTCAGATCAATTTGAATTTAAAAGGCCAAACAAACAACTCCTGAAAACAGAGATTACAAGTTTAAACATGAGCCTTATGAAATAGGTCATGCGGTTAGATTAGTTCTCTAGAGAGCTGTTGGACATTCAGTTTAAAACATCCTAAGGTCTGGCATGTGGACAAATATCCACATTTCTGGAAGGTGATACAGTTAGTTTCTTCTCAGTGTCTCAAACATGCTGACAATCTACTTTCTTATTACTTGAAACTGCAATTTTAAATTTGTGGTAAAACACCAGTAATTGTAATGGCTAATTGGTAACAATACATATCCCAGCAGGTGCACGACTTATTCAATACCGGCCTTCGACTTTCTATCACATCCACCTCTCTACACACCAGCTCCCTAGAGGGGAGATTCCCACAGTGAAGTAAGAGCTCTGTGCCTAGTCACTACACATCGAACAGCAAGAGCATACATAACATTCCTGCAGAAATATAAAATAAAATAAAATAAAATAAAATAAAATAAAATAAAATAAAATAAAATAAAATAAAATAAAATAAAATAAAATAACTTTTTAAACAATATTGCTTAACATATAAAAATTAAAATCCAGATAAATATTTGTTATGAAAAATATCTGACATTAAATAATACACACATGTTCAATGCTCTCTGGGTCTGTCATACTGGAGACATGAACAGAGATCCCGTGAGATGCCAGCACAGCTCTAAAGTTTCTGCTACACAGAACTTCTCTATGTTTGTTAATTCAAGAAGCTCTTCTCTTTCAGGGCCTACAGTAGAAGAGTATTCTTATTCCTTACAGTAAAATACATGACACAGGCAAAATTCTGCAAGTTTATTTGCTATTAACAAGTTGCTGTATGAAGAATGAAATTTAAACGCCGTTTCATCTACAGGAAGCACTAAAAGCAAAGCATTGCTCAAGTGGCAAAAGGGAGTTTCCCTTGAAGTGGGCACTTCCCTTGAGCTTTCAGCATGGTATGTAGGAGGGGGATATGGGAGCAAGCCCCTGAGCCAGCCAGGATGACAAAATGACAGCATCAGACCTCCAGTGCCACTGCACACAACTGTCTTTATGGTGAGCTGAATATTTTTCACTTTTCCTCTATAAAAAGTGAAATGTCCTGTCCTGGTTTTGCTGGGACAGAATCATAGGCCTGCCATGGTCTGCCATTAGCCAAGCAAGTCGTTACTTGGCTGCTCTGATGCTGAGATAACAGAACCAACAGTTTGGACTTAGAGGGTAGAGAAGCCAGGCAGTTGGAACTGATGGCTAGAGAAGTGGGTGTTGACAGGGGTCTTGCAAAAGAGGCACATCCTCTCTCTCTCTGGAGGCAACTCACGCTAAGCGTGAAGAATAGGTATTGCTTTAGAGACGATGTTGTACCGCCAGGCAAGTGGACAACCATTGAGTGAGGTGTTAAGAATGTGAAGGAACTAGCTGTGAGGGAGCTGATTTTTGCCGACCAGTATGACTCGCAGACACCATTAGAGCCACATGAACTCAGAGGTACTGGACCCGTGTGGTGCAAGTGGGTACTGAGCACACCAGCACCCTACGCCAACACATTCACATTGTTTAGCTGGAAAGACAATGAAGCACCAGCAGTGGGTGACACAGGTGCTCGACTGCAGCAATAAGCAGATAGTCTCTCTTTCTCCCAACAGGCTGATGTCTCTGCTGTGGAAAACCCATCTGACAAATCCATGGGACTGCTCAGTAAGATGTACAAAATCTTGTCCCAGATGGGGGATAGGTTCCAATCCCCACTTGTACTGACAAGTGTCTCAGCTGTCAGAAGAAAGCGATCTCCTGTAAGGCTTGCTCAGAAGAGATGGTGCACTCCATGAGGCACCCTGTGCTTTTTCCTGCTTAACCATGGGGAAGATGTGAGAAAATGGGATGGAAAACCTACCTCAGTCTTAAAGGAACGCATGCAGGATTTGCAAAGTAAAATTATCGCAAAACAGGGCACTTCCAAGAAAAGTGGTGCTCCAGTTTCCAGTGGGCAGCCCCCTACATGGCATAGATGGGCTGATCCTTATTTACAAGATGTGAGTAAAGGCAATGGACATATAGTCCACTTGAGCAGCTCAGACCCATATGTTCAGAATTAGAGGGGCCCTGACTCCAGCCAGGTGGAGGAGAGGGACAACAGAGTTTTTTGGACTGTGCGGGGTCAATGGCCTGGCACACCAGAACCACAGGAATATAAGGCTTTTGTGGACACCAGTGCACAACGCACCCTGATGCCATCAAACTATAGACGGACAGAATCCATCTGCATTTCCAAAGTGACAGGAGGATTCCATAAATCCATATGGAATCACCTAGGTTCAGGGAGATTATCAGAGGGGATTAGTGTTCCTATTGTACTGGGGCTTTGGAAGGCGACATTGTTTGTGTATGCCATTTTAACTGGTCCGTGTTTGACATCCTGAATGATGAGGCATATTCTCATCACATCCTGAATGACGAGACGTATTCTCATCAGTATGGACTTCCATCATCTATATAACAGCTAATCTAACCCACCTTGTTGGTTTTAGCAATGAAGCTGAAATGATTCTGACTGGACATGAGGAGCAAAAGCACTGTATTGTGAACAGCCCAGATGCCCCATTCATTCTTGGTGTAGATTATCTTAAGAGAAGATATTTCAAGGACCTGAGGCGGGTACCAATGGGTGTTTGGTGTAGCAGTGGTGGATACAGAGGCAATCAAACAGCTGTCTACATTGCCTGGTTTATCAGAGGGCCCTTCTATTGTGGGATTGCTGAGGGTCAGGGATCAAAAGATGCCCATTGCTACTACAGCTGTGCACCAGCAGCAATATCACGCTAATCGAGACTCCCTGATCCTCATCCAGAAGGATCCATCAACAGGACAGTGAAGGAGTGATCAGCAAGACAAGCTCAGTCTTCAATAGTCCTATATGGCCAGTCTGGAAGTCCAATGGAGAGTGAAGACTGACAGTAGATTATCATGGCCTGAATGAGATCACACTGCTGCTCAGTGCTGTCATGCAGACATGTTAGAACTCCAGTATGAACTGGAGTCAAAGGCAGCCAAGCATTACATGACAATTGATAACACTAATGCATTTTTCTCTTTGGCAGCAGAGTGCAGGCCACAGTTTGCTTTCATCTGGAGAGGCATTCAGTACACCTGGAATCGATCACATCAGGGTTGGAAACACAGTCCCACTATTTCCCATGGACTGATTCAGTCTACGCTAGACAAGGGTGAAGCTCCTGAACATTTGCAATATATCAATGACATCACTTTATGGGGTAATACAGTGGAAGAAATTTTGGGGGAAGGAAAGAAAGTGATTCAACTTCTTCTGAAAGCTAAATTTGCCATTAAGAGACAAGATCAAGGGACCTGCACAAGAAATACAGTTTTTAGGAATTAAATGGCAAGATGGGCATCATCAGATCCTGACAGATGTGATTACATAATAACAGCAATGTCTCCACCAACTAATAAAAAGGAGTTTTCTTAGGTCTCGTGGGATTCTGGCAAATGCATATTCCAGACCACAGTCAGGTTGTGGGGCCTCTCTATGAAGTGACTCAGAAAAAGAACGGGCCCTGAGCAACCACAGTCCTTTGAGAAAATCAAGCAATAGATTGTTCATGCAATAGCCCTTGGGCCGGTATGGACAGGTCAAGATTTTTAAAATGTGCTCTACAATGCAGCTGGGGAAAATGGCCCTACCTGGAGTCTCTGGCAAAAGTCACCAGAGGAGAATCAAGGTCGACCCCTAGGGTTCTGAGTCAGGGATATAGAGGATCAGAGGCTTGCTACACGCCCACTGAAAAAGAGATACGGGCAGCATATGAATGAGTTTTAGCTGCTTTGGAACTAATTGGTACTGAAGCGCTGCTCCTCCTGGCATTCTGATTGACAATGCTGAACTGGATGTTTAAAGGGAAGACTCTTTCCCCACATCATGCAACTGATGCTACATGGAGTAAGTGGATCACATTGATCATCCAGCGGGCTCAAATAGGGAACCCAAGTTGCCCAGGACTTTTGGAAGTAATCACAGACTAGCTGGAAGGCAAAGTTTTTGGAATGTCACCAGGAGAGAATGTAACGTGCTGAAGAGGCCCCACCGTACAAGAAATTATCAGAAAATGGGAAGCAACATGCCTTGTTTACCAATGTATCTTGCCATACTGTAGGAAAACAGAGTAGGTGGAAAGCTGCTGCGTGGAGTTCCACATGACGAGTCACAGAAGTGGCTGAGGATGAAAGTGAATCAAATCAGGATGGAGAGGTAAAAGTAATCCAGCTGGATTTAGATATTGCTGAGCAAGAGAAATGGCCAGTACTTTATCTGTTCACTGACTCATGGGTGGTGGCAAATGCCCCGTGGGAGTGGTTAAAACAATGGAAGGAAAACAGTTGGCAGTGCAGAGGCAAAACCATCCAGGCTGCCCCATTGTGGCAAGGTACTGCTTCCCAATTAGACAAGCTAGTGGTAAAGGTACGTCACGTAGATGCCCACATACCCAAGAGTCAGGCCACCAAGGAACATAAAAATAACCAGCAGGTGGACCGGGCTGCTAAGGTTGAAGTGTCTGGCAGCATAAGGGTGAATTATTTTTGGCTCAGTGGGCCCATGATAGTTCAGGCCATGATGGTAGAGATGCAACAGACAGATGGACTTGTGATTGAGGGGTGGACTTGACCATGGACACTATCACACAAGTCATCCATGAATGTGAAACTTGCTGTAATTAAACAAGCCAAACAGTTAAAACCTTTGTGGTATGGAGGGTGTTGTTTGAAATATGAGTATGTGGAGGCCTGGCAAATCGACTATATCACACTTCCACGAAAACACCAGGGTAAATGCCATGTGCTTGCTCTGGTGGAAGCCACTACTAGATGGCTGGAAACATATGCTGGGCCCCATCCAACTGCCTACAACGCAATTCTGGGGCTCAAAAAGCAAATCTTGTGGTGACATGGCACCCCAGAATGAATTGAGTTGAACAATGGAACTCTTTTTCAAAACAGCCTCATAGACACCTGCGCTAAAGAACATGGTATCAAGTGGATATACTATGTCCCCTATCACGCACCAGCTGCCAGGAAAGTTGAACAGTGTGATGGACTCGTAAAGACTGCACTCAAAGAAATGGGTGCTGGGTCATTTAAAAATTGGAATGAACATTCAGAGAAAGTACCTAGTTAGTTAACACAAGGGCAAGTCGAGCTGGCCCTGCTCAATCAGAACTGGTGGATCTTTTGTGGCTAGAGGTATAAATTAGTAGAAAGTATATTAGTGCAACATAAACTAAGTTGTAGATTTACAGATTTAGCTGCTCATTGCAATAGTTGTCCTGAGCCCCTAGAGTACCTATTCAAGCAGTTATGATAGGCAACAGTCACTGCTGCACATCCACACCCTATTTTACCTGTACTTCGCTCCTGGAGCCTAGCACAGTGTTTGCAGCAATTGCATTAAGAGGAGGTATACGTTGTGTTTTAACAGACCACATTCATAATTCATGCTCTTGGGAACCAAGTGAGTTTTAGAATCAATTTAAAAATCTCAGGGGAGCTCAATAATCAATAAAGTGTAAATCTCAGCCTTTTGCTAATGTGATGGTACTTATTTGATTATTTTTTTTAATATTCTTGTTAATAGGTGGCTTTGATTATATAAGCATTGTGCTTATTGTACTTTATGAGGTTTATCCACTGGTTCTGTGGACTTACTTCCATGTTTATTTGGGTAAATAAAGCTGAAATCTAGGCAAGATCATAAGATGAGTTCTGATGAACAATTGTTATTCTTATAAAATGTAAATTGCACAGAGAGTGCTTGACAGAACAAACTCATTGCAATGAATTACTATTGTTATTTTAAAATTAATTTTGACAAGATCCATTATTGGTAAGCACCATGAATTTGTTCTGTTCTCATAACTGTTTTTATGGGACACTAAAACTACTGAAGTCATAAAAAATGCTCAATTGAAAGTATTACTAAAACTTAATACAATGGCAGTAAAATTATCCATACTATGCAAGGTGTTCATTGTTATGAAAGAAATGGTAAATTGCTAAATACAAAATAGACTCAGGGAGAAGGAAAAGAGATTTGTTTTGCATAGGCATAAATCTACTTTACAATGTTTGCTTATTTCCATACTTCTGGAAAACAGAAATGAGGGGCACAATAAATTAAAATTACATATTTTTGCAGGTACACAGAAGTTAACGCCATATTAGAAATTATATTTTGCGTTAATATTTTGTCTAGAAGTTTCATAAACAGACAATGATCTTGTGATGGGGCAGTAATGATGTAGCTGTGGGGATGTCTGGACTATTTCCATGTATCTTTCTTAGAATGATCCAAACTGGGAATTCTCCTATTTGCAGCCTGGATTAGTTGCCCACCCATGGGAATGTCAGCTGCGCGTGTCTCATTTGGGCATGCACAGAGTGCAAACGAACACATTTCCAGCACTCCAGAAGCAGCCCCTTTGTTCTAATGGAAACCTCAGGATCAGGCACAGTGCAATCACCTCCCTAAATTAAGGGAATGCAGTTACCTACTGACAAAGTATTCAGAGGTGAACAATTCTACTAACTACAAGCAATGCCAGGGGAAAGTCTTTCAGAGCTTTCAAGGCATGAGCATATTCAAGAACTACTACAGAACTTAATCCAGATACCTGTAGGAGACGCCGTTTAAGGAATAAGCAAGAATCATGTATCAGAAAACGTGCATTATTCATATAAATGAACACTAAACTTAGTAGGGGTGGAATGCATTGGGTTTGCATGGCAAGGTTTTGGTAGCAGGGGGCTACAGAGGTGGCTTCTCTGAGAAGCTGCTACAAGCTTCCTTTATGTCTGATAAAGCCAGTGCCATCGGCTCGAAGATGGACCTGCCACTGGCCAAGGCTGAGACAATCTGTGATGGTGGTAGCACCTCTAGGATAACATATTTAAGAGGGGAAAAAGCTTGCTAAGCAACATCAACTGTAAGCAGAGAGAGGAGTGAAAATATGTGAAACAACTCTGCAGACACCAAAGTCAGTGAAGAAGGAGGGGGGGGTTGTTCCTGGTGCTGGGGCAGAGATTCTCCTGTAGCCAGTGGTGAAGACATGGTTAAGCAGGCTGTCCCCCTGCAGCCCATGGAGGTTAATGGTGGAGCAGATCCACCTGCAGCCCATAGAGGACCCCATGCCACAGCAGGTGGATACACCTGAAGGCGGCTGGGACCCCATGGAGAGCCTGTGTTGGAGCAGGCTCCTGGCAGGAACTGTGCACCCATGGAAAGAGAAGAGTCCATGCTGAAGCAGGTTTGCTGGCAGGACTTGTGACCCCATTGGGGACCCACGCTGGAGCAGTCCTTTCCTGAAGGACTGCACTCCACAGAAAGGACCCCACTGGAGCAGTTCATGAAGAACTACAGCCCATGGGAAGGACTCGCATTGGAGGAGCTCATGGAGGACTGTCTCCTGTGGGAGGGACCCTATGATGGGGCAGAGGAAGAATGTGAGGAGTCCTCCCCCAGAGAAGGAAGGAGCAGCGGACAACATGTGATGAACTGGCCACAACCCTGTTCCCTGTTCCCCTGCACTGCTGGTGGGGAGGAGGTAGAAAAAATCAGGAGTAAAGTTAAGCCCAGGAAGAAGGGAGGGGTGGGGGGAAGGTGTTTTGAGATTTCGTTTTATCCCTCATAATCCTACTTTGATTTGATTGGTAATAAAATTAAACTAATTTCCCTAATTCAAGTCTATTTTGCCCATGACCATATCTGGTGAATGATTGCCCCCTGTCCTCATCTCAATGAGCCTTTCGTTATATATTCTCTCCCCGTCCAGCTGAGGAGGGGAGTTATAGAACAGCTTTGGTGGGCACCTGGTGTCCAGCCAGCCACCCCACTTCAGTCCCAATAATGATACATACCGGTATCGGATCTTTGCTGGTAAGAGGGGAGGAAACACTGAGGTTTTAGGGAAATAGTGCAGTATATGAACTGCAAAAAACCAGAATATGCCCAAATCCATAATATCAATTTCTCAACACTCGTTTACTCTTTTGGAAATTATCCCTTTTATTCACCTTTACACAGGTCTTCTGCAAGTCTGCCACATCAATATAAGATTGATCCAAAAGGTCCCTTCAGAGAATTTCCTTGCCTTCACAAACAAGATGCTGGACTAATAAATTTTTCCACCTTTCATTATATTTTGAGTAACCTGTGGAGAGGAGCCCAGCACATATTCCAGGAAGCATTGGGGGTATTTATTCCACCAGATAAATTGATTCATAGTGGTTCAGCCTCAGTTAAATAACAGGAGCCCTCACTACACCTCAGACAGCAGCACACTCCCTTTTCCATTTTTCAAAAGTGCTGCAAGGTTGATATATAATTATTATGATTCTAATGATGAGCAAGCTGATTTTAAATTTGGATGTTACAGGCATAATTTTAAATTTGGATGTTACAGGCATAATTTTAAATTTGGATGTTACAGGCATAATTTTAAATTTGGATGTTACAGTCATAATTTTAAATTTGGATGTTACAGCATGTTCAGAAGAAGTTACTGGTGCTATTGCATCTATGTATAACATCTATTCCATTAAATAATCTAAAGATGCAGTGAGGAAAGCCTTGTATACAGTATAACTACATCCCACATTGTTCATCGGGGAATGGGGACCTTGCGTACACTGACAACAGCTTTGGATTCTCTTACACAGTCCCCGAAGCTTAATTTCACATGGTTGCCACATACACATATCAGAAACATTAAAAGAAAACGTAGCAGCAAGTGGAGGAATGATAACCTCAGAGTTTTGCAGTCTGGATGGAAGTAGAAAGGTCAGAAGTTTTTTAAAGAAATAATTGCTATTCTAAAAAAAAAATTTCTTTCAAAGCAAATAAATCAATATACAACCTTTTTCTGTGCCGACGTTTCCCCTCACAAACAGTGATGGAGGAAAGAGGACAAATTGAAGCAAATACTTAATATAGTGCTTTGAAGAAGTCCTAAGTGATTTTATAAAAATTGTATTCAGCTGAAATAAAGATGTTTTCAGCTCTTGGGGAATATCTGATCAGTACATTTCGGCTGCTCTATTTTCCAGTTGAATACAAGAAACAAAGACAAGAAAAAATCTGTTCAATTAAAGATAAAATAATGATTGCTGAGCAATCTGAAATAAAAATCATTTGTCTGGTAAAAAAGACATACAATAACAAATTAAATGCTACTGTGTTATAGGTCATGTGAATGTATATCTTATTAGTAATTAAAGAAAAAAAGCTTAATAGTTATTTCATTGCTTCAAAGATCTCACCAGCTCCTCAGCTAACATCCATTGCTGTGCATAGTCATAGACCTCAGCATCACTTTAACTTGTTACAATTTCCTCAAAATCTACTGTGGATTTATTCAAGTAAAGCCAAGCACTTTTGTAGGAGTCCAGAAAGAGAGAGATAAGCATCTAAAAATCAGTGTTTGATAAACTGTTATTAAATCTCTTGCCCGAGTTCCTTTTGCAGAATATAATACATATAATTGGCATGAGTTCCCTCAGTATACCACAGAAAGCAACACATTTCAGACAGAGCAAAAGGTAAAGCATTTCAAGACTTTAATGCCTCACACAAACACATCTTACTATTTTTTTTTTTTTCACCTAAAAAAATGGCATTCCTATCATCAGGATATATTCGGTGCAGTGCTGGATGCAGTTACTTATATTCATTGTATTTTTCACTGAATTACAGAGATGGAAGAGAAAGAAAGCCTTAGGAAAGAAAGCAGTAATAAGACACAATTTAAAAATAGTTAGCAGCGACTCCAAGCCGATTTTTTTTAACTTTTATTATCCTGCTAATTTATGCTAACATCAGGAAGAGGAGATTCCTCTCCAAGGAATTCAATAAGAAGTAAAGATCTGAAGAATAATGAAGCAAAATGCATACAGATTGTTACTGTAATTTCTGACTGGTTGGGATGCCACCATACACAGAGCAGAAACTCATCAAAATGCCACCACTCTAGATTATTAGGTGTTTTCATCATTATGATCAGATGGGTGACAGGTGAGCCGTGACAGGTGAGCCATGACTGCAGAAACATCGTCATGAAGAGGAGACAGCAGTGCAGCATACTGCAACTATTAAATCAAAAGCGTGTCTCCAGTGTGATGAAGGTGGGACACTCCTCATAGGAAGGCTGAGGCTACATGCTGATATTCAAAAACGCACCAGTGGTTCCTTTCACTGTGTGCATGGGGAACAAGCATTTTCCAAAGACTGGCAGTCCACTTACATAGTATGTGAATAAAGAAAATGGAGGGACAGAAAGGGGTCTTGATAAAATTCAGTTCCCATAACCATTGCCAATACATTCTCTTAGATACCCAGCATATTGCAATGTATTTCTCTCAATTTTCCGCGCACAGATGTTAACTTTGGAGCAAAAGTACAAGGGAGAGGGCTAGCTGAGCAAAATAAATCATGGTAGAAGCGCCCATGGAGATTGGCCCACAGCCAGCTATTTGCCCAGTTGTCCCATGGACATTTAAGAAAGCAAAACATTCAATATGATATGCTGAGAATGAAGCCTTTGAGTTACATAAATGAACTGCAATCAGCAGCCTCTCATTCCTCAGTCTCGGGTTTACCATGTTTGGAGTCTGTTGCTCCCAGTCGTTCAGCCTAAAATCTGCTGGTTGTGGGACAGAGCCAACTGTCAGAGCCACCACAGGACACAGTCCAAGGCAGGGCTGTTCTCCATTCCCCAGCTCCTGAGTGCTTGGAGCTATCTTGCACAGTCAGGCTCCCAGTCTCATCTTTCTCACGCCTGGCTTGTGCTGCAGCTGTGCAGATTGGTTGACCATCCATAACTGGAAATGTAGATTTGAAAGATATCTGGTTTTCCACATATGCTGGAGCTCTCCCTGCCCAGTTCTTCCATGTGTCTGTGTTCATCTCCTCATTTCCATGTTTTGTCCCAAACCCATTTCATTGCCGTTGTGCAGTCTGAGTCTGGCTCAGCGCTCAAGCATTGACAAATACATGGATTTAAACACACACCTCCAGCCTGGTGGAGTTCCTTTCCACACAAATGTGATAACCAGTCACTGAAAACAGCTCCCAAAAGAAGCACTGGGTTTTCTCAATTCTGACAGTTTCAAATACAGGGATTTCTGCCTTGGAGATGGAACATGATGGCCGCCAATATCCAAGAAACCATACAAAAAGAGATAGTGGACCCTTCTCAGCCCTATCGGTTGATTTATTAGATGTTCATTTTACCCTGGTATTATTAATCATGTGGGTCTGCAAGCTTTTGTAATGCTGCTGCTCAAATTCAGAGCAACTTTCATTGAAGATTAAGGTATTCTGCACGATAACTTGAACAAATCTGAGCTGGTATTTAAAGTGGATATTACGAATTCATCAGTTCTACTCCAGTGTTTATATCCTTTTATAGCTTAACCTTAGGTAAGAGAACCAACTTCATACAAGAATGTGCCAGCATTTATTAAGCACTGATTTTGAAAAGGCTTGAATGATTTATCAGGGCCTCTTTCCTAAAGAGATGGACACAACTGTGCAATTTAATTTTTAAACTTGTCATCACAAAGCACTCCGAACACATATTTTCACACAGACATTATCAAAGCCTTGTGCAATATGGAAATATCTTGTAGAAGGATCTATAAACATTTATCTTTTGTAAATATGAGCAAATAAAGGAAGGATCTTGATGCCTTGAGGCACAGACACTTCTTAGACATCTAAGCATCTTTGTACTGAAAGGCTTAGTTTAGGGTTTAAATGGGAACAGCAACAGATGAGCCACACTGATTTATATTGAATATGGAAATTTCTCTCCTTAAAAATGTACATCCAATTAAAGATCAGTTCAAATACAGATCAATTAAAATCTGATTTTTAATGGATAACCAAATACCAGAGTGGATGAAACTTTATACTTAGAGCTCAATTCCTCAGTACCCAGCACCAGCAGCATATACAGTCAGCCAGCCATCACTTAAACGGCTAACACTGACACCCCCATTTAAATATAGTCATCAGTGGGAGAAGTCCTAGCAAGTTTTACCACTCTGTCATGGAGATGACTTCTATTATGGGTGCTTAGCTGTGCTTTTTATTGCTCTAGCTGTTATAAAAGACAAGCTTTTATAGGCTCAAGTCCACAGCATTCAGTGAAGTTATTTTGGATTAGGGTGGGGTGTGAAGCATATTTTAAAAAGCATAACTTCTATGTGGCAACTGAGTTACCATGCTATCCCCTAATAAAAGGACAGCTTTGCACTGTATAATTATCGAAAGTGATAACATCAAAATAAAAGAACAATTATCTTGAAAATAACAATGGATTTAAACTAGTTATGTAAACATACAACGTATTTCATTGGTAACAAATATGAAAACCTCTCTTTCTAATAATCATTGAAAAGTTCCCTATGACTTATAGCTGATTATAGGACAGCAACGGAAGGCTCATCACTGGGATACGTAAACTGAATGGGGCAAAACAGTAATAGATGATGCAGACAAATGGAATATACACTGCGCAAAGGGGACAAGAAGTCGTTTCTCTATCTTTTAAAAACATCTGACACACAATCCATCTGACAGGTAAATTGTTGCTAGTGTGGTTACACCCTTCTCAACTTCTAAAAAAAAAGAAATGCAGCAGATCATAAACTTCTCGTTCTCACATCCTTGCTTCCCAATAATCCAATGTCATTTAAAGACACTTGTGAACACACAATGCTCCAATCTTGGACACTACAAAGCAACTCATTTGCAAAGCCGGTACTGCTGAGGGGCTGTGTGACCTTGGGGACGCTCAGTGCCTGGAATGGGCTGTGTTCCTTTACTCACTGCCATTTCAACAGCCATGGAAGAAAGCAATTTCAGTTCTCCACTCTGTCCTAGATCTACCGCATGAATCTGGGCAACTAACTTAACCTTTCATTGCTGCTTTAGTAGGATGGTGATGCTAGCCTTACCACCTTGTGAGAGAGTATGAAGGCATCGTGATACAGCACATACGGTGCAAAAGGCATCCACAAGGCTGCCTATCTTGTTATACCTGTCTTGTGTATGGGAACTCTACCTTCCAATCAAGCCATTTAGTTTGCTAAAGAAGAGACCACAGGATCTCCGTTTGTGGTCCGCAAATGCCTGCAATGGGTCAAGCACCACAACTGGAAGACTTAAACCTACCTTAAACCTTACCTGGATCAGTAAAACGAAGTACCTCAAATGAGAGCGTAGTTTATATTGTTCTCAGGGGATATTTAAGCCAGGCATATGGGATCCAAAGTCCAAAAGCTTCAAAACAAGCAGGCAAGGCCCCAGCATCGGATGTTTACACACCAACAGGACTCAGCTGACAGCTACAAATATTTATTCTGCACTGCCTCCTTTGAATTGCATGAAGCTTTAGAGCCGGATGGAGTAGCTCTCTCTCTCACACACAGAGTACAGAAGAATTTCACTTCAAGATGAATGAAGGATTACAGGATTTGGCTTTTCCTCTTTTTTAAAGTTGCTTTTATTACAGCATTTAAAAATCTACAGGTTGCTCTGGGACTGATGCTAGACACACACATCTGTACCAGACACTGCTACTGGGATTCAGTGTTTTGCAGCAGACCGGATTTCCTCGTATAAAAGAAATTAATCAACAGGGATGGATAATACGCAGAAAGAAGGATCATATCTTAATTCACATACTAAGATGCCTGTTGTTTTTCTATGCTATTTACAATAAACCTTGGAGACGCAAGACTTGTACGCAGTCTTTTATGTTGAAAATGTCATGGTTTCTGTATTGCCACATGTAACCAAACAGATTGAGGAACTGATTGCTTTGAAACCAGCAAGTCACGATTTTATTAAAAATATTTAAGGAGGACTTCAAATATATCTCTACAGACATTCCATCCACCTCCAACATGCGTGAGAATTATGATTATGCACTACTGTCTGTATAATTCAGTATCATCTGCTTACTTCGCTTTCTTCCCACTGACAGCCACAAAACACGGATATCCATGTAACAGCAAGGCTGTGTAAGGGACAAACCTTTATTTGAACTTCTCGGTGGTATATTTAAATATCACCAACTTCCAGTCAAGCCCAGAAGAATTCAAGATGCTTATCAAACCCACTCTCCAGGAATTAATTTCCATGTATGTCCTTCTGGAACCAGTTAATGTCATGTTAGCATCATACTTTTTGATGATCCTCCACCACCTTCCCACTCCCTCCTACTGTGCTCACACCTAGGAGGATAAGTCCAGCCGTCTTATCCACACTGTCACCGAAACTTAACTTTCATTTGCCTTTCATCATGCTCTCTCAACGTGTTCAGGGTCACAGCTTTTAAAATTATAACCCCTACACTGAGAGTGTGATCCTTGGTGGGCTTTGGTGGTCCAGGACCATATCTACAGCCCCAGCTGGAGTCATACATCAGCACATGATACTGAGTCTCCAGAGCCTATACCATCGTGGACACAAACTGGGGAGAAGGGGGTAAGTTTAGCCACCTTTCTCTGCTCCTCTTACTGCCCAATCTACAAGACAAACACTAATGAAGCACCCTTTTCACCAAAAGAAGGGGGTTGCAGCCGAAAGAGTAAACAGAAAAAAGAAACCCAGAATACCACTAATACAGATTGCAGTGCCTGCATTTAAAAAAAAAAAAAAAAACCCAAAACCAAAACAAAACATGTATGCAAATAAAGCAGGCTTTTGAACAGGACCTGTGGGACAAGAAAGAAAACACAGGTATCTGCAAAGGAAGGATAAAAATCACCCTCAGGGTGGGCATGGGAGAGCCTTCAAACAGCTCCCTGGTAGGTCCTGCCTCTCCTGAGAGGAACGTCATCCAGAAGTAACTGATTCCAGCAAGCCTGGAAGGGAAGCGGAGCAGAAAGTTGTGCAGGCCCTGAGATAATTTCTTACTCCAAGAAACCTGGACCCCTCCACATAGTAACTTCTGAAACAGAAGCTGACAATGTCAAATCCCAAAGGGGCAGCTTTTGGTAAGTGGCTAAAAGGGAAATGATCTTGCAGATGAATGACTATTAACTTCTAAATATTTTTGATCTGCTGTAGAGATGTTCCCTTAGGGTACAAAATTAAATGCAAAAGCACTTGGACTCAGAAACAAATACTTGCCTGTAATTTACTGTCTGTCAGGATTATAACCTACATTTTTATTTTTTATCAATATCAATGCAGAGTTGGACCACATCTACAGAACATTCATATGTACTCGGTTTCCACTGTCCTTCACATTTCTCCCCTACCCTTGAGCAAGACAAATGTAAATGTTCATGAGACTTAAGAAGGTCTTTTATGTACAAGCATACCATGTATTGGGCAACAGGACTTTGCCAAACTGATTGCCTTACATCTCACCCAGAGTAAATGGCAACAGCTTCTCCCTTCTGCTGCACTGATGGGGCTGAGAACATCTTTAGGGCCACCAGAGTCAGAGTCATGGAAGAGGTCAATAATTTACTACTTTACTGGCCGTGCTATGCAAATCTCTCCTCCTGGCTCCTGTGATATGTATTTCATAAAGAATAAACTACAGTTTTAATAAAAACCCAACATCAGAATTACTTCAAGGGAAAAAGTCACCCATTTTTAGAGTTGTTAGCTTAAAATTAACACCTTCCCAGAGAAATGAGCTAATTCCAAGGAAAGCAGCAGATACAAAAGTCATCGGCAAATTTAAAACTTGGTTTTGTCACATTTTCCATACAGAAATAGCTATTTAGTCAATGTCATGAGAATTTGACATTGATGAGTGAGATTTTGACAGGAGACATTTCATGCAATTTTTATCTTTATAAAGCACTCTTTTTTAGTTATAAATAGACTCAAAACCTCAGAAATTATTTCCATTATTCTGCAACCTTGGCAAGACGTTGCAGATGTCTCAGCCCCAGTTAGTGCAGCAGTCAGCCAGGGAGGCAGTGCCCAGTTCTCCTGCCGGCCACTCCTATGTCACAACCATGTTGTCAGAGAATAGCCAGAAATTCAGCTGGTCACAAAGAGGTGGGGTTTATTTTTTTTAAAGACAAAGAGGAAAAGAAAAAAAGGCAGTATTACACATCACACTCTATGTCAGCAATTATGTTCTACAACAGCAGATGATTCACTCAAATCAATATAAAGAATTGAGAGATGATCAGTTACAGAACGACTCAATGAGAATAAAACAGAATACCAACAAATCAGTAATGATTTGGGAAATCACACTTCTCTTCACTCTGCAAGGACTGCACTGCCTGGGACTGCCCTTTTCAGAGGTGCTTTAAGTATTTATATTTATAGAAAATGGCCATTTGAACATTGACTCTCACATGCTTTCGAAAACCCACAAGCCCAAGAGTATCACACAGAGTATGATAATAATAACATCACAAACACTAGATTAGTCACCTGCAAAACTTTTCTAAGACTATTTTCAAAAGTAATGAATAGTTATCCTAGGTCTTTAATGATTAATATTCATAACCAAAAAGCCTTTTCTTTTCCAATTGCAAAATACACTCCCTGAAGGAGAAGTACACTTGGCACAGCGTATTTCAGCCTGAATTGACAACTCCAATTTCTGAATTACGTATTTGCAGGGACAAAGCAAACTGTATTAGTGACTGACAGTAGGGAGATGTTATTTTTTGACAGTAGAAATGTACCATGTTACAGTCCCTTTGACAAAACAGCAGTTGAACAATAACAGCTGCACTGAGAAATGCCTCATATACTTGGGTAAAAACAAAACATGAAGAACAAATGGAAGCTGTGGACTCTGTAAGAGCAGAGCATACGATGGAAGGGTATTGCATTACACAAACCAGGGAAAATTACCTTGCTCTCTTCTGCAGCAAGGACTTCAGACAGATGCTTTACTTATAAAATGTGCACAAAAAATCCAGCAAAAGAATAATACACCTGTGTTAGCACTAAACTAAATAGATGTTTGTATGGTATCTGCAATGTAAATAATCCTAGGGATGAAATGCCATAGAGCCCTACACCAGCACCCCAAATCAAAAGGATTTCTGTTCGAAGTGGAGCTGAAATTTGCTAGGAATTGCATATTATCAATTGTAGGAATGCAAACCTTACAGTTCCAGAAGGCTAAGACAGCTTTCTAAAGTAGAAAAAAAGTAGAATTTTGTGAAGTAAAAACCCACCAGTATTCTAATATTTTAGACAGTCCAGATTTTAACTTATAAAAAGCTTGGCAAGATCAGATTTTCAACTCAATTAGATAAATGGCTGTTGATCTTTGCAAAAGCTACCATTACCTATTGAAATCTCAGGGAAAAAACGGCTCCCAAGATTTTAGCACAGTAAGTGCAGGGAAACATTAGAAAGATCTCTTCAGCCTCAAAAAGATTCCCAAACAACACAACCCCTGAAGTGCACCTGCAACAAACACTTGAGAAAAAACAGCAAAAGTGATAACCACTATGAAAGAAGTCAAAGTAAACATAAGGAAAAAAGATTTGTCAAGGAAAGTACAGATTTTATCCAAGCATAATGGAAAGTATAAGGATAGAAACAGGAAAGGAAAATAACCAAACGCCCCTATGACAACTACAACAGATGCTGTTCACCGGGTCAGTCACTCAGGCAGCACAGCCACCACCAGGGCAGCATGGATGCTCCCAGGCACCGCTCTGTTCCTCAGGCTGCAGATACAGTCTGGAGGAGCCAGTGGCTGTATTTCAGCTTTACGTTATGTACTGTGCAACTTAATAATAATAATCTGATAAGGTTTAATTCTGCTTGCCATTTTCTTTAAAATGCACAGGCTCCTTTATTCCCAGTTACCTTTTTGGATTGTATCCGCCTCGTTCTCTGCAAGCATCTCTGGGACAGTCTCTCTGCAGAGACCAGTGTAGCTGACTGCACGTTGTGGTTTTGTTACTTGATGAGTTTCTACTCAGTCTCATTCTCTGTTTATTGGGTTTTTTTCCAGCAGGAGGGGGCACACTAAGCCAGTTTATTTAAATTTAAATTATTCTGACTCCTGTATTACAGGAGTATTATGTCTAACAGAAACGCTATTGTAGTCAAAAGCATTGGTCTTCGATATTAACAGCATCAAACATACAGGGACATCCCAAAGCTATATTAATGCAAATGGAACACTTTGAAGCAGACCGAGCAGGGTAAAGTACTGTAATTATTATTTTCCAGAAGTATAATTCGGTTTGGCATTAGAATGTCATCCATTCGGATTCGGTGACACTGTCACACTGACCCACATCCTTTGCTTCCACTGAAGCTTAAGTTTTTTAGTGAATTTTAAGATCTCCCAGGCAAGAATGCAGCTTAAGCTTCCCAAGGCAAGTCTGCCAGAAGAACATTGTATTTCAAAATCAAAATCACTTTCTGCTTTACAAAGCATATAATTTACAAACAGTTAAGGAAGAGGCAGGACATAAACTGATGCCACATGGTCATGGGTGGCAATCTGTCTTTGTGGAGTTGAAATGAGATGTTTACACGAATGGCACATTCAGCTGAGCACGGTAGTGACAGAACTGAAAAAAGAGTGCTACTCAAAGGACATCGATGCACAGAACATATATTCAGTCTTACCATAATAAATGCTGTATATAAAAAAATGTGGCTGTAATCTCAAAACTCTGATCTTAGTATAAAATCCTATTTGCAACATACATATTGACTTCTAAATCTGAAGGTGTTTAAAGGGAAGTAAAGTCTGGGAAAAAGAAAATCTTTATGAAAATTTATACCTATTAAATCTGTGAACAACATCTAAGATCCCTTCTGCTTAAAGTTGTAAAAGAAAAAAAATTCATCCTTCCTTCTTTTCTACACTTACTTATTATGCAAATTTCAAAAGGTTTGTTTTCAAGACAGTTTCATTACTTGCCTGGAATATTTAGCTAGAGATTTTGCTCTTGGGAGAAAACATTCATAAGCATCAGGAAGATAATTTTATATATAGTAAAAAACATTATATTTAAAAGCTGCACCAACAAAAAGATATGCTGAGAAATATCAATTTAGAATAATGGACATTAACAAAAAAAATTAAATCAGCAAAGAAAAAGAATCTTTTTAAAAATCATTGTGTGTCGAAGAAATCCTGGCCGATGAAGTCTGATTTATGAGAGTTAGCACCTAATGGTACGATTTTGAAAGAATTTTCTCCAAAGCTCACTCACATCAGTAACTGCCAAGTGCAAGAGTAGAGTCTAAACGTTTAATGTGGTCTTGCACATAGTACAACCAGAAATCTTTAATCAGAGTCTTCTGCAGCTACCCTGCATGTTAGTAATGTGCTCACCTTCAAAACGGGTATATTCCTAAGGAGATCTAGTGATTAAGATCCACTCTGTTCTTAGGTAAGATTTATTAGGGTTACGCTTCTTCCAACATGCATTAGCCTAACTTTAGTGTCTGTCCACTGATTTATATAGTTCCACTTTTGCCTGTTAGTTTAAAAAGCCTCCTGACACCATAAATCTCCTGCCACAGTTTTATAGAGTTCTGGTAAGTATCCTCTTAACATTATTTTAACTAGACTAAACCTCTCATTAAAACTGGAGGTTTTACAGACATCCAGTCATTTTTGCAGAACTTTTCTGAACCTTCTAAAAATGGCTGTAATCCTTTTTTAAAATGTGTTAACCTCAGAGTGGGGCTGAATATGTCATGTCATCGGCGGGAGCAGTCATCTTTCCCCCCACAGGTACATTCAGTCGCACAAACCGAAGAACACATGTGGCTGGGTTTCAGCACAACGTCCAAGTCTCTTTCAACGTCATGGCACTCTAAGATCAAATCCTCCCACCCTGCAGATGCAAGCAATATTCTTTGTTCCTAAATGTATGACCATTGATTTGGCTGCATTAAAATGCATAGGAGCCTACACCGATTACAATGGGCTTTGAATCAGACTTCAAAAGAAAATGTGCTATGAAAAATGGAGCTTTTCAAGGACCAGAAGACAGGCGTGTTAAGAGCTTATTCCAACAACATTCTGCAGCAGGAAAGACTGACTGAGGCCAAAATGATAGCCAGATTGTGGTCTGCACCAAGACCCAGCACAGGTGTCCACAACCCAACCAAAGAAAGAAGCAATCAGGAACAGTGAGCTGACACCTATTTGTTGACAAGGAATATCTGCACCTGTTAGCACAGTCCTATTTTAGTCTTTCAGTTCTAGCAGTGTTCGCATAAAAAGTACACTCTATCTCATCTATTTTAATCAATGAAATTAGCTAATGAAAAACAAAAAGCCAACACAAAAACCCCACAGGCACTACGGAGAGGATGCGGAACAGAGCTGATTTACACTGCTGAATGGAAAGATTCCATCCTGTTACAAAACAACAATACACAGCTACAGTTTTACAGAAGAAAAATGGAAAACAGTTTTACCTGTTATGTGAGAACAGTTCTAAAGTGCAGAGATGTGGGCATTTCGTAACAGTTCCAGAAAAGGCCATCCATCATCTAAGCAGACGATCATCAAATCCATGACCTGATCACCCCACTCCATACTGCAGGAACTTCTGCTGTTCCTAACTTCCAGGCTGCAGGCCGTTGGGGCCCGATTCTGCTATTTGAACATGATACAAGACCCAGTCAGTACTGAGACACTCCACTTCCTTGAGCTCAGGGGACCCTAAGGCAGTCTTCAGGCTACGGCTGTGTGACTGGCAATGTAGAAAGGATCTTCTGAGCACCAAAATCTCATACTCGTAAAGCAGAGTAGCTGCTGATGTGAAACAACCTCCTGGCATTAACTATTTTCCAAACTGATGATTTTCTTTTAGCGTTTTTCAAATGTAAAGTGACAGCCATTAAAAAAATTAGTGATAAGTAAAGCCCATTCTGCATCTCTGCTGTCCTTCCTCTTCCACCTACTGGCTTCCACTGGACAAAGAAATTATTTCACCCCTCCTAAGACAAAGGTCCTCCCTTTCTCTGAAACCTCTGACCTTAGCATCTGTCAGAGCAGAGACGCCAAACAAGACAGACCTGAAGCCTTCTGCAGCCTGGCAATTCTTGAATTCCTACACTATTTGCCAGTGAACAAGGAAATTCCTCCAGCTCTTTAAATAGCAATAAATTCTTCACTTCTCCACTTTCTCTGAAATACCACTATATTCACATCTGTCTCAAAGCAGTAATTGTGCAAATTAGTAATTCTTAATAATTACAATGAAGATGCCTAGACTATTCCCAGCTACCAAAATTGAAGTCCTTATACAGATGCAAATATCTTATTTTTAGAGATGCAGAGCCACATTTTATCTCACTAATGAATAATCAGACTAATGGCTCTTCCTTAAAGTATTGAAAAATTCTCTTGTGCACTGTGGTTTTGTCCTGCTAATGTGGCACTTACAAAAAGTAGTTACCAATATAAGAGTATCTGTAAAGCTTCACAAAGACAGGAAGGAAAAGTCTATTCTTTTAGGCACAGTATTTTCGTCTCTACATCATTAAGTATACTTTTTCCTGTTACTGATATTCTCCTTCAATGACAGCAGCAGAGACTGAAAGGAGGAAGATATTGCCATGAGTAGTTTACATTATGCCAAGGTGCAAGCAGGATGGGAAATATTGATGCTAACCAACCATTCTCATTCATCACAGCACTAGGGACACAAAAATTGCCTGCATAACTCACAGGCATATTTCCATGCTCAGTGATAGAAGTTAGCCCCTCACTCCAAATTACACTTTGTGGTTAATCCATTTTTCCTGGAAACAATATACTTTCTGTTTAACTTTTTTACTACTGTTGTAAATCTGTTCTTTTCAATATGAAATTTGCAGACAGGCTTTTACATGTAACCCAAGCACATTCTTTTGATAATATTCCTCCTCTCCTATGGATATAATTGTTATGGGCACAATAACTTTAAGGAACACCAACCAAATGAAACTCCTCTCCAGGGGTGCAGCAGCTGGCTTCACTAACTCTTCCAAAGCCTTGCAGGATCCCATCAAGTTTTGGTGGCCACATAGCCTCTCCTGCCACCACACTGCCTTGCCTGGTAGAACACATGACGAGCAACTGTCCAGAGATGAGAATGCTCTTTAATGGGAGCATTGTTTATGCAGCTGACAGTCTTATAATTTAAGTTAGGTTGAAGAGTTTCCATGGAAACAAAACATGAAACTAAAAAATAAAGCAGAAAACAGATCTGAAAAGAGGGTCCCAGGCTGTAGCCCACCAACAGTCTGGAGGAACTCCAGTACTTGTCACAGCAACGAGAGAGGAAAATAGGGATAAAACAATTCCTTATGAAATAGTATCACATATCAGAGCTACTTCATTGATGATGAACAGTTTGGGCAGCAGCAGCGCAACCTGTACCACTGCATATGCAGCAGCTCTGGACATGTAATATGCAATGGAGGCAGCATGGCTCAAAGCTCAGCCACAACCAGTGGGTACTCACAGCCAGGTTATGTCAGATTCAATCATCGTGGAAAGAACTTTTGGTCTGCAGATTCAGGAGCTAGGATTTCCAACTCCCGCATGACAAATACTGTCCTGTGTGGTACATTACCTGTAACCTCAGATGCCCTGCTGACTGCCTAATGAGAAAGTGGGTTTGCTCAGGCTGCAGGTCCCAGACAAGTAAGCATGGTAACCCTTGGTTCAGAACAACCAGCCTTTTCTTACCAGCAACAACTCCAAGGCATAAGCGTAAGATGGATGATAATCACCATCGGCCACTTCCATCATTTGCTTTTTCACTGCAGAGCCAGAATTCTCATCCCAGCCCAAACACTCCAGACAGCCAGAGGAAAAGGATTGCTGAAATGCAGCAGTTAAGAATGAAATGTTGAAATCTTAATGCCATCATTACAGACAAATGCAAGTGAAGAACCCTCATCTTTCTTTTCAAACACACCCACTATCTGAAAACTACTTTCAGAATGCGCTGCTCTTTGTTAGGAGTGCCCCCCAGCTCGCTGAACACAGTCATCAATTTGGCAGGGTGCAACAGTGTGTGGCATTACCAATCCTTAAGCTAGCTACAAAAAAGCTATTTTCAAACCAGCACAGTTCACGGTTGCCTGGGGATTGTAGCTTGACTCCTGAAAGCTGCATAGCCGTGGAGTTCTTCACACTCTTCTGCATCCTGAACAAAGATGAGGGACAATCTGGCTGTTACCAAGACAGCACATGCAGAACTCAGGAAGTCAGCATGAGATATTTCTTAGAAGCCTGATAAAGAACAGTAAGTTCAAATAGGGAGATAGAAGAAGGTCTTGACTTTTGACACATTCCACCTACAATGAAAGTCTCACTTGAATGATTATATGTGCTGTTTTCCTGCATTTATCTGATTAATCGCTGCTCTTTGTGCAACAAATTCTTATTCAAAAATAACATTGTTAACAGTTTTCAGGAATACCTGTGCAAGGCACTACACCCTTAATTTATGACCTCTTTATAACTTCTTACTCTGTTTGTAGACACAAATGAGCATGGTTCAAATGTGACAATAAAGTATGAAGGTTCTTGCTGGAAAAGACTGGACTGCTACCCAGGAAACTCACAGTCATTTCTCAGCTCTGCCGAGATTCTCATCCTAGATATATCATGCCTCAATGTTTTGCATGCCTCAGTTCTCCAATGGTAAAATGAGATCAAGAACAGCAAATGTTGCCAGAACTCCCTAAGGCACGTCAAGAGGACAGGACTCGGGGATAACCTTCCTCGTACTCACCCTTAGTCCTTCTTGTGCTCTTTGATCCTAAAACCTATCTGTATGTGGTATTTACCATAACAAAGGATGTCACAATGCTGTAGAATAAGAATAAAACCAATAAAGTCGAAGACGTACTTCAAAAGAAAAAGAAATAACACACCACTAGGTTTCTTCATAAATACCAGTTAACATATTGTACAATAATCACTGGATTTTCAGTTCTGTCTTGAACTAATGTGGTGCATTCCAGTTTAACACTCACTGCCACTTCTGCTAATGCTACCTGCACCCTCATGTACCCCAGCCTGGGCTTCCTCCACACCTCTCCACCTGGACCATCAGATTCCCATCTTTGGTCCAGCCAGCACTGACAGTCATATACTGGGGATGATTTACACCACTCTCATCAGGCAAGTCACACTGAAGGCAGTTCACCACATCCTCAGCTAACAATTGACTCATTTTCAGGAAAAACAACAACTGTGGTGAGGGCAAAGAGGATGGTTCCCTTTTTGGGAACACCAGCCACAGGGGAATCAAATCCAAGAAGCTTGCACCTCTGTAAGGACAAGGGCCAGCACTGAGCATGCCCCTGAGCATCCTATAGTAGCTCACAATATCATATGCTCAGATTATAAGTGAACAACAAGTACCACATCCTTGTTTAAGAGACGCATGAATTATTGATGATGTTCAGGAGCTCTATCAAACTGCATAGTGGGCCAGCAAGAACATCCAGTAGTTCAAATGCATCAAAATGCGTAACAGAGCTTCTACTTTGAAGGTTGGCTGTTAGAGAAAAGGACCCTGGCAAATATATAATTTTGTGCAATTTCACTTGGATGCTCACTGTAATAGCTGTAGTATTTATGAAACTATGAGTCATATGCTCATCAGATAGCAAAGCCGCCGTTATCCACACTATGTAAAAACAGAGTCCTTATGCAGGAAAATATTCTACTAAAGGCAAGGCCTGCTTATTTGCCTTAAACTATAGGCTTAGTCTATAAATACATACCACTTCTGTACATACATCTGTGTCAGCCATGAAATGGCATAAATAAGTGTTATAGAAGGAGAATTGTCAACATTATGAGAAACACTTTCTAGTAATTCTTCAGATCCCATCTATAAAATTGAGAATTCAATTAAATTGCCTTCTTATGATGAGCACAGAGAAACCTTTGTCATGCAATAATTAAATCATAAAACAAAGCCTCTCAGAAAAGAAGACCATTGCATATTCAGTACATGATATTCATTCTTATCCTGCCAGCATTTGTACATTTAATTGAGTGCAATCAGGAGACAGAAAACAAAGTTACCGTCTTTATTCTGAATGTAGGGCAGAGTGGGACAGAGCTGTTTTGAGGGACATTTTCAGTCAGATTGCAACAAAAGAGGTATTTCTCCATTCAGATCTGGCAGATACTCAGCTGCAAACTTGAGAAGTTCCTGCACTGAGGGTCAGCCGCTCTCTTTCCTTCCTCCTCTTCTCATAACGTGTAGGAGACTGTGGCTCCTTAGAATGTAACCCCTTGCTGATTGTTGACACAGTTTTCACAGCTACCAGGGACCTTTCTGGGTAAGACACTGCATACAGCTTTTAGGATTTCACACATTTATTCAGTGCTGTTAATAATCACACAGTGTAAACCTGAGCAGTGAAATATTTATTCTAAAAGACTTGATGTCTTGATTTAAGGAGCATTTCAGTAGCTTTGGACTCACAATCCACCGCTACCACTGCAGTTGCTGTGTGACACTAATCGGTATTTGGAGAGATGCTGTCATATATGATATTCAAAGGCATTTAACAGGATGCGGCTGCCACGTAAATATTATGTAGCTTTTATTCACTAAATCCACAGACAAGTTCCCTTTTTAACATTTTTCCCTCCTTGCTTGCAATCATCATCCACATAACAGTCACTAACTTGGGAAAATATTTAATCTGGAGATGTTATATTCTATGACAAGCCTCAGAGATTGCACAAAAATGAACTATATCATCCAAAAAGTCAAAACTTCTGCAGAGCTCTGCCATGAGTAGTAACTGCCTCGAACACCAGGAAACAGATTACTGACTGTATAAACATTGAGCACTCTTAAAAACTTTTCTGATAGACAAAGAACCGTTAACAGGTAATTTAGCCTCAGAAGTCATTAAAAACCTAATGCATTTCCAGAATTCCCTATACCCCAACACTGCCATTGCAATGGATTTCTATATAGCAGTACAGCAACAGCTATTATAAAAGATGGGTGCAGCAAGTCCAGGCAGTAATTTGTCCTTGGATCTTCATCATATCTGGAGTCATCACCTACATTTGTGCAAAACAAGAAGAGGATAACAGGGCTGCTTATCCAAAAGGAGATACATCTTCCTATCATCTTTTTTAAAAAAAAAAAAACCAAAAAAAAAAGAAAAAAAGAAAAGGAGGCCTCACTCTTCTCTTCTATTTCCTCTCCAATTAAAAATCTGTCATCCTGACTAAAATGAACTATCTTAGAAAATGAAATCACGATTTACAAGTTTGATCTCTCAGCTACTCATCTTCAAAGAAACCACCGCCATTACAACAAACATCCAGCCCCTTCAGAAGCTTTTCATACTTTTAGGAAGCCTAGTGTTCAATTTCAGTATTTTCTTATTTTTCCTGGATCAGCCAGAAGCAAAAAAAGGAGTTCCTTAGCAACACATAGCAAAAGAGAAAATTCTACCTATTTCAGTGTGCAGTTTTCTCCCAGAAATCTCTAAACAAAAATCAGAGGTGAATACTGCTCTATAATTATTATTCACAAAGTGTTTCCAGCGAGCTTTTTCTTATCTCTGGAAGATGCAATCTTCTGCAACAATGTAAGACAACATGGTTGTAAACGCACTTGCAAACTCTATAGAGGGTTCTGAACTCATCGTTGCTTGGAGCAGTGATGTAGCTGATAGTCATGTACTGTTCAAATTTATCTTCTGGAATCCATGGCCCAGGACACAGTCTGTACACGAGAACAGTGATGCAGCTGTAGAGCAACAGAATTTGGAGAGTAAGAAGAGGCTGGGGCTTGTTTCTCTGTTAGTTTATTATAGATATGCTGGGAGCCTTTCATTTGGATTCTGGATTTAGTTCTTCCTTCAGCCACAGCTAATAACCAGATGACAAACTGAGCATTAAAGCTACATGACTAGCTGAGCTTGAAAACCTTCATAAGAAATCCTTTGGACAGCACGGTAGAGGCATGATGGAGAGTATTACACAAAACCACAAAGTGTGTGTTTTTCTCTACAGCTATGGCAGGTCACTTCATTTCTCCTAGCTTCAGCCCTCTCAGGAGAGCTCAGGAAAGTGAAATCTGTGAACACTAAACAGATAACACTTTGCTGAGACAGGCACAGACACCAGCTCAGTTTTCCATCCTGCCATTTTACATATGACAGTGCTGCAGTCAAGGGATGTTTGTAAGGGACCTCACTGGCTGTAATGGTCAGGAAGTTCCATTCACCAAAACATGTGCCCACGTGATATCCAACGGGCAGCAGTCTCGAGGGAAATACACAGAGCCACCTGAGACCTGCCACCAGCATAATTAGCTCAGCTGCATGGCAATGAAGAAAAAGCCTTTTTTTTTCCTTTTCTTTTTTTTTCTCCCTACAAAATGTCAGTACTCTGGAAGCAATAAACACACCACGAGATTAGTGCAGTCATTTTACACTGCTCTGCAAGTCGCTATGCAACAGTTAGATGTCAACACGCTGATCTTTGTACTCATCAATGAAGTACAAACTTTCTAATATATCTTAAAAACAGTGATATCAAAATGTGAAAATAGCTGTAAAAACTAAAGAGCTGTATTTCAAAATTTTTAAAAATCAGGCAATTAAATGCTTTGTACCCTCAGGAAGAGTGGTGATGCCAAGCAGTCTACTGTAGGACTGACACTCTAAAGTTTGGATAGACTTTAAAATGTCAGGTTAAAAAAAGAAATCCAAAATGTGTGATTCCAGTTATGAAACAATAAAAAACCTCCTCAGTCTGCTTATCCATGCCCAGGTGTCTTCTCACGGCCTGGGACAACAGCAGAACAGCCTCTCACCCTGCCACACACACGTAATTATATGCATTTTACGGAAGAGTTTACATGGCAGAACAATAAAACAATCACTGCAAGTCATCTTCTCCCCCTAAGATATTCATCATAAATAACTGTGATCTTTGAAACTGTGTTCTGAGAGGTGAGAAGAGATAGAAAAGGAGTCACATGAGCCCAAGCAGCCCAAATGGCAATGGAAGGGGAGCCCCATGAGCACAAAGAGCTTACTGCTTCAGCAGGGACGGAGGAACCTTGCCCTCCTGGGTATCTTTTCTCCCAAATCAGCATCATTAGCACAGTATCCGCATCTACACTTTCCCAACGCACAGGAGGTCTCAGTGAAGTGCTGCAGGAAGATACAGTATTTGCTCTGCCATAGGTGAAAGAGCCAGGGGAAAACCGTACCTTACCTCCTGCAACTCTTCAGAAAACCAACTGGAAGCCCAAGCTGAGGCAAGCTTCTCCAGCCTACTTTGACAGATAAATCAAGAAAAACTCTACAACACAAGTTGGAGAAGTCTAAAAAGAACTATCATAAAATCTACAGCCAATAGCAGCCAGGGACAAAGTTTAAATCTCCAGCTAATAACATCTCTTACTTTCAGGGCTCTCACCACAGACTAAAACATTTCACCTCACCTTGGAAGAAAATGCTGCTCCTCAGGCTGAAAAGGGGACCTCATCCAGCACTCCCATGGGTTGATACCATCCTTATGCCAACCTTTTATCATGACTATACTGTAATTCACATTCCAATACTTAAAACATTAAAAAATGCACGCTTATCTTTTAATATGTATAAAGGTGTACCTATTAGTAAGACTTGGTTCTTCTAATATTTGCACTATGACTAGAAAGCATCTGCACTGCAAGATGGCAGCAATAGCTCCAATCTAACCAAATTTTGTTTGCAAGTAACACCAGGTTATCACTTCAGCAAAGGATTTTACAGTATACTGTCCACAAACAGTGAATAACCCTTAGAGAAATAAAGAGCAGGGGCAATAACTCCTCCCCAACCCCAGGTAGAATGGCTTTATATATTACCCTTTGGCATATTTAAGAATTGGGTTGATATGAAGTTAGTAGATTTCTTTTTAAAACATTTATTTTTATTCAGCTTTTATGAAGTGTTACATTCTTTTCTATGCACCGTATCAGCATTTATAATCACTAAAGCAGTATCCACTTAACTTGCCCTGGCTCGTTAGCCTAACTTGAAACTTGGTGTGACTTGGCAGCATGATGAGCTTTCTATTGTGGTTAGGGGTGTACACTGCTGGGCTGCATTTTCATAGACTAGATAAGCACAGGTGTCCCTACTGCTAAGATACCTGTAAAACGCTCTTTTAAGACCATCATGATTCAACCCAAGCTAAAAATTAGTCTAAACATTCTTAAATAATTACAGCATCTTCATTTTGAAGAAAACAAACTTCTAAGCTTCCAAGGCTTGAATATTATTAAGAATTCTAAGAGAAACATTCTACAGCCCCAACAGAGCACATATTTTATTTAAATTAGCATTACACCTAAGAACTTTAGCACATATTTTCTTCTCAGTTGGTCCTTACTACTTTGTGACTGTTTGATATCACCCCTAAATAACACTGTCACTAGCTAAATGAATAGAGTATGCTATACTTACTGATGATTTATACAGAACTAAAACATATATTGGTAGGCATATTTCTGTCCTGAGTCTCTAGATACCGTTCCCTTTGGCATCAAAGGAATTATGTGCCTTTCCATCCTGAATTTATAACAAGTTAATTTACATAGACACACACTCCTGAGCTCTGGTATGCACAACTTTGCACAAAGTTAGAAGCCTCCATCTGGGAAAGGTGCACTGCATGCTTCACCCTGCTCTCCTGAACACCCCCTAAAGCTACTGCTAGGATCATTTGGCATAACTCATTATAGGCATTCCTCTCCTTCTGGGAGGAGAGGAGGTAAAATTGGACAGGAAGAATAATGTTCAATCTTATTCAACAATTACATGGTATGCATTGGACAAGTTAGAGCTATAGGGGCTTATGGACTCACCTATATGAACAGAAGAACCCTTATCCTTACTGATGAGGTCAAACAGTGAAAAGCCAGGTACTGAAGGCCAGTCACGTGAACAAAGTGCCTCTGTCTTCCCACTGATCTATATGTTATCCCAAGGAAGTTCCAAGGACTTCTCAAAAAATTTTGCAGATAGTAATGAACAAAGCAACAACCACAAAAGAAAATATATCACATGAAGAAAATATAACTCTGAAATAAAATCAGTAAAGCTCATCATTAGCTGAGGATAAATCAAAATATGGTAAGTGTGTTGGCTGCAAGAGTAGTGATGGTAACAGAGGAAGCACACAACTGAAGAACTAGTAATTAGAGTTCTAATGCCTGCAACATCACCCGTCTGATTTATCTGCTCAGTGCCCTGGATAATATATTCTACTTGCTAATAAAGGTATTTTTAAGTGTAACTTCAAACCTAGCACTTTAAAAAAATCAAATCTATTTTTCTTCTTGCTTCATACAGTTTAGACCTTGTTTCAGATTTAAAGGAACACTGGAGAAGTTTTCAGAAAACAAATAAGCTGGAAATAAAGAATGAAGCCCAAAGTAACTGCAAAGATGCAGACAGAAAAATCCCCACAAACTCCCTACGTACACCCTCCTACAACCTTGGCTGCTGTAAGACACCTCAATGTCACACCATAGCAAAGCCCACACCCTGGTAACCCTCAGAGCCTCGCATGTGCTGTACGTGAAGCCTTGCATCTCCAAAACACTGATCAAGAAGAGTATCTGTGCAGCTTGGGGTCAGCCCATGCTGCCAGTCACCTGGCCACTGTATAGTGTTGGAAGTGCTCCCAGGCTGCCCTGCCACGGGCCAAGCAGGATAGACATCTGTAACCTCTCTGGAGGTGAGGGATACTGGTTTTGGTCTCTCCCTCTCCCATGTGACCATGATTTTCTCAAAATTTTTTGCAACTTCACACATCCAGCTATGTCAGCTTGTGTTACAACTAGCCAGAGCTTGCACGTCAGAGGAATCTGTCAGGCAGCACAATCGTATGAGGGATCATAACTAAACACGAGGACTTCTGCCTTTATCTTGGCACACTGCAATCATCTCCTCAAGGAGACTCCAAGCGAGAGATACACAAGCTCCTATTCAATCAGGTGCGAGGAGCCCTGCAGATGAACCCAGGGCTGGCACAGAAACAAGAACAGCACTGCTGTGCCTTTCTGTGCTAAGCAAAGCAATGCCAGGCAAGGAGACAGCCGCGCTTTTGGAGAGAGGTGGTTACGCAAGAAAACTTGCCATCTTGTAAAATTATCCTTTCCTCAGCCACATGGTTTTAGCCATTATATCCCCCGCTGGGCTGAACTTAAACACATTCACAACATAGTCAGGCATGCATGATACTGATCACTGCTGGCAGGATATATTAGAGTTATTATAGTCTCACCCTGTTTCTTATATTATTCTCTAAGCATCTGTTATTTGCCACCATTGGAGACAGGATACCAGCCCGTCAGTAATTGTTATGTCAAGGAAACAAATGGACTGTTCAAGAAAAAACTGTGAAAAAATGAGGATGGCAAAAAGAGAGAGGAAAAAGTAATCAAGGTAGAATCACAGAGTCCCAGAGATAAGGACAAGGGGTGCTAAATGAATAAGAATTACCTGGGTGAGCACTGAGAGGATGAGAAATAAGCAACACCACAGAGATTGGAGGAGGAAAAATTTTACTTCATATTCCTGCTGAAAGGGAAGTGCCTCAACGGAGGTAAAAATGGAAAAAGATGATCAAGCTAAGGAAAAGACCTGGATGCCAGGAATGTGAGGTGAGGAGCTACCACAAAGGGATATATTACTCCAGCAATTTTAAGTGGTTAAGATGGCTATCCAGTCCGGACATAAGCACCAGAGCAACATCACACAGCAACTGCTAGAGGATTGAACTCTTAAGGAATTAAAAGAAAGTAAATAAACACCAGCAGGAAACAAAAATGACAAAAAGTATGGGGAAACAGAAGAGTGCTCAAACACCAAATTTGTAATTTATTTTATCTCTGTCATGGGTGATTTTATGAATACCTCAACAGCAACAAATCTGTTCAGTTTCTCCTGGAAAACATCACCCAACGCCCTTCAGGAAGCGGAAAGCTACAGAGACGGATGTGGCTGCAGAGAACCCTGTATCTGCATGTGATGGGAATGTCAATCAGCCCTCTTGGATAGCCCTGAAATGACTTTTAATACCCTTAATAAAGCAGGTGGGAGGGGTGTGGAAATAGCAGCTGTGCCAGCATTGCAGGCTTGTTTTTTGCAAACAGCGCAGTGACACACCACATACTGATTGAAAGAATATCACTACATGATACATGATGGTTTTTCTCTATATGGTACGAGTGAGTGTATTAGTAGAAGGTGGTGTTGTGCTGTCCCATAATAGCCACCTCTGATGTCCACAGCTCAAAAAGATGCTGAAATACTGGGAGAGAAATGCATAGAATTTAACGGTCTGAAAACAGATTGTGTGGAAAGAGTTTAGATGATACAATCACTTTAGCAAAAAGAAGGCTGAACAATGATTTGTCCACATCATGAGAAATTATTTCCACTACTAGCAGGCTCCTTAATTAAGTAGACAAAGGAAGAATAAGATTCAACATACAGAAATAAACTCGGATTGGATTCTTTTCTTAAATCACTGTAAACAATTACTCACCAAAACAACTACCCTCAGGACACCTTTTAGTCCCAGTTAGCTGCACTCTTTAAATAAGGCTGAATATGCTTCTGAAAAGCAAGGAGAAATTGCTGGATAAAATTTTCTATAGCCTGTGTTATCAGGAGTTCAAACAACATGATCCTAATAATCATGTATGTCTTACAGAACCAAGGACTGCTAGACAGTATTCGCCATATTCACACCACAATGCTCAGACTTACATGCTTATAGGAGGTTTTATATTTGCACACTATTTAGAAAACAGAGAAGGTGATGATTAACATTTAAAACTAGGTAAGTTATTAAGACAAGAGACCTCTGATAAAGCTGTATTCACTTTCATTCCAGCATTCAGCTGTGATTTTATTGTCATAAGCCAGGCACATGATACTGGGTACCATAAAATCTAAAAATACAGGCTTTTCCAAATAGACCTCATATTACAATTAAATCATAACTGTACGAGTTTCAGTAGACTACAACAGCCCCCATTAGAACCGTTAAAATAACAGTCTCAGATAACAATGTCCACAATAACTGTTTGCAAACCACTATATACATTAAACTGTGGATAATTTATATGCATCTGCGATCCTTTTTATTTTTCCTGTCCAAGCAAAAGCTGTTATAGAGTCATACATGTCTGCCCAGAGCTTCCTGAATGTTGCATATGCTGAAAAAGAATGGAGCAAGGCATTAATGATCAAATGCTGCAGTCTTGGCATGAATACACACTCCTGAATTCCACATTTTGGCTGAAACAAGCCTGCTGGGTAAATCCTGAATATAAAACGTTTTATGGGCTAAATCTCATACTACTGGTCTTCTTTCTGCAATAGTAACTCCCTGTATACAATCAAGGTGATGGGGAAGTGGGCAGGAGCAGGAAATCCACGAAGCCCACTGATAAAACACGTATCATCCACATCAGTCTCTAAACTGACCCAGATTTTCCCCCTTCAGTTTCACCATAAAGCCTGGAATGTACAAGTCTGGAAGATTTTATTGCTATTTAATGAGGGAAAAAAACCCAGGACTTGTAGTAATGATCAAAGAGGCTGTCTTTACAATCAAGTAGCAATACCAGATCTCCGTGAGCAGAAACATTAAGGGTATCTGCTATTGGAAAGCTCAGTGGCAAACAGCAGCACATACTTCACAACCACACTTGATAATATGGATTGACAAAGTTCAAGTACTCAAGTTCAGTCATTCATTCATGGCTTGGCTTTGCGGACGAAGATTTGGGACTCAAGTTCAGTAAGGCAGAGTTAAACCTGCAGGGCTGGCTCCTCCACCATGCCTCTCACTTCCACCAAACCCCTCCAAGGAGCCTGGAGCAGCTCATGTGGAGCTGAGCAGTTGCTGGATGAGGACTGAAACCAGCTGCTGTTGATTGGTGTGTTTCAACCCATCTAGTGCTACAGCTACCTTCCCAAGCCAGTTCTGCAGGCTCCATCTGCATGACTAGAGGGAACTGAGCATTTCTAGCCTGTTATCCTTCTCGTCTTACGGTAGCCTCCTAAAATAAGTAGGGGTAATGGCTTCCACAGATTGCCTTTTTCTTCTGCTGTGAAGAAAGTCTAAACAAAGAACTGCAATGTAAGTGTTTGCAGTGTCAGCTAATGCCTTTCTGCCTTTTGGTGACTGGAAATTACCTTCATAACGACCGGCAAGTTCTTCCCTACTGTCACCACCTCAGAAATAAAGTTGGGACAGAGCAGGGAGACCAACTTTGCCATTTCTTGAGTTGGAACAGAAATTAATTACTTGCTACCTAATATCTCGGGGGCGGGGGGGTGGGGTGGTGGTGCGGTTAGGTGGGAAGAAAAAATACCAAGGATTTGTCTAAATGAAACAGTTTAGCACAACCTCACAGCATCTATCCCACTGCTCAGGAGACTGAAGTGATGATCAGCATGTGTCCTCACTGGAGATCAAACTAGTTGAAGTAGCTTCTGTGAGATCTGAGTTCACTGATTGTGGCCCAAGTGTGGAAACATTTTTGGGTGACAGTGGGGCTACCTGTATCCTGTCCGCTACTCTCTAGCTCACAAATAAAGTGCAATTTTGGTATACAATAACTTTCCAGCTCTATCTGCCCCTTTATCTATTGTGCAGAAACCATAGAATTCATACAATGTTTATAGTGAGGTAAGAGTAATTCAGTGACAGGAGAGCTGGTGTCATTTCTCTAATGTTTGTTGACTTATGGCTAGAATGTGCAATTCAACAGCTGAGGAACATATCATTTCTATTCATGTTGCATTACGCAGAAGCGCATGCATTATAATCCATGTCATCTGAACAAAGGTAGCGAGATCCTTGGACACGTGCTACAGTAGCTCTGTAGTAAAATTACAGTCCCTTGAACATTTTATGATCTCTGATGATTACAGCATTTGCATTGGGCTGATGGTTCAAATTAATCTGTTTTTCAAAAGTTACAGCGTTAATTAGGATTAGTAATAAAAATCATAGCATTCAAAAGAAAAAGTATTATGACAGCATCTGTGTTGAAACAGGGTGGGGGGTGGGAAATCAGACAGGGTTTTAAAAAATGTAATAATATTAAGAGTGACTAACAAACAAAGAAAATAACCTTCTGGAACAATAAACAAGAGACAGTAGCTACCTCTTATCTTTGGGATGGAAAGTCACCTCAAAACATTTTCACTTTGATATGGTGTAAAACCCTGTCTACGATACAGGTCTCTTTCTATGCATTTTCTAAGCGACTAAATCCTAGCATTACTTTTTGACTTTTATTGCTTTTCAGTCTGGTGAGAGCCAAATAATGATTCATCATTAAAGTAATCTTTAAGCAGCTTTGTTCCTATTTGTTGCTATATATATAAAATAGAAATTGCTCTTTGAATTCACCTTTAAAGTGAGACTCAATTTTTTATCTAACACGGATGGTATCTCCAGTCATCATCTGAATGCAGCAAAGTGAGAAAACCTTTTGCATAATATAAATATCTGCATTCACTAAGAGGAGGAGGATGCCACCACCTACTGTGAACGCATTTTATAAGTGGTACAAAGCCAGATAGATTTCAAATGCAGTAGCACAGTCTGTTGAAGATACTCCAGGCACTAACGTAAAGGCACAGTTTATCAGTTTATCTCTGACTCATCAATTTCTGGACCGCAGGGTTTGATCACCTGTAGCTGGTTTACAAGCAGCATCCAAAGCATAAAAAATGCAACGGTCGCTGAAAAAGTGCAGCCACCTAATGTCCAGCCTTTGTTTACCTCCCCACAGAAACCAGGGAAATCACTCCTGAGCGAATAGTTCTTGAAGATTCAATTTATTTCCTTTGCACTTGTCTGTTATCCCTTGCCTGCACCACCTGTGACTGCTGAGCAGCACATGACTGAACAGCACAGCTCACCCGGCACGGTACCCAGAGGATCAGGCCAGGCATTTGTCTCCAAAAAAGGCAAACCCCACAGGGATCCCAGCACCGCTGCTACCAGGCCACCGCTGGGCCCAGGTGAACATCAAGGTTAGCCCCATCTTGCAAGAGAGCAGCTGCAGGGCACACCGAGGACTGCCCTGCCCTTGCTCTATGAGACAGGCAGTTACGGGACTGTCAGGCAGAGGAAGGTATCAGCACAGTGCATGTGATACACAATGTTGACCAGCCCTCATTTAATAAATCATGATTTTAAAAATTACCATTGTTAACTCTAGCAAATAGCTCTCGACTTCCACGCAATTACAGTTTAATGCAAAATTTATTACTGACCAGAAAGTCTGCTTAGAAATAATCAGTAGTTCAAATGTACTGGTCTGATTTCCTGAGCGGATGGGAGTACGGCTGTAAGGCACATATTCCCATCCACTCCTTCAGACCACATAACATGTGAATATGCTCCAATGTTTTCATGTTTTCAGAAATACTTTTTGAAAAATGCACTTGGTGGAATAGGGGCACAAATATGATCAAAACAGTGGCTGGCCAGCAAGCACCAACTTAATTTTGAAATCATGTCTGTGAGATACATTTTACTTTAATTCAGCCAGTTCTAATCACCATTTAGGCAGTGTGCAAATAGTAGTAAATGGGACAACTACCATATAATTTTTCTAGTGTTTCCTGCACGGACATTTGGGTCATTTAACGCTCACCACCTTTTAAAAGTGCTCTTCAGATGACCTTACACCAGTATTATACCAGTGACACTCCACTGCCTGCTCATACATTTGCGTTTTCAACTCTCTGAGTGAAGCCTGGAGATTTTTCTCCACTTTGTGGGAGAAACGAGTGTTGCTATGAAGCACTGCTGTCCAGCTCTACCTCGTGTGTGTGAGTAAGAAGAGATCCTCTTTGCCAGGATGAGGAGGAACAACTACTCCCCAAGCACCATCTCAGCCCCCATCCTCCTTCTTTTCGGCTTCTTGTTCATACACAGCAGCAAGCCCACCAGACCCACTTCTGCACCTCCACCTCCAACACAGAGGTCTTGCAGAGCAGCAGAGGTCTTCTCTACAGGATCCCAACAGAGGATGCACAAACATACTGTTCTTGCAAAATAAAAAAAAAAAAAAAAAAAGGGAAACAGGTTCTTGCCTGCATTTGGGCCCAAATTGCAGGTAAAAAGGGGGATTATTCTCTGGCCTTTCCTATGCGATGTCAGTGCTGAGTCAAGCATAGCACAACAGCCCTGGGGAAATTGCGGAGGCAATAATAAATGCTCTGACCAATGCTCAGGTAGCAACGTGTTCCAGTCAGGATGCCCTTGACTAAAGAAACCAAGAGTGACTAAAAAGATTTGCAGGGCAGATGACATTCCTGCTCTTTTTCCTGAAGAGTGCAGTTATGAATGACACATTTGTTCCACCAAGATGCTACAGAAACACTTCTGAAACTTACAGCAATGGCACTGTTGACTGTGCTATCTCAAGAGATCTGCAATACCAGAAATGTGCACAAACCTCTCTCCACATGATATAGGCACGTAATCCAGGCAGCACCTACCAATTCTGCACAGCCAGGTCTCCTTGGCAGGATCCACGCTCACGTGCTCAGGAGCCAACATGTGAACATACGTATGTAGGTCAACCAGGAGCGCTAAATCAAATAGGTATCCAATGCCCAACACCCTGCATTTCTGTGGGAAATTCTTTGAAAACTTCCCTTTCGACTTAATCTTTACAGAGTAAAGCTCCCACTGGAGGTGGGTCTCAAGACAAACCAGAAGTGCCTGCCCTGCTGGTGAGAAAGGAACAGCATTAACTGCTACTGATTTTGTTAGGGATTTCCCAAGAAGGCACCTTCCTAAACAAGCCTAAGGAAATTTGATGGCACTGGCAGTTTTTCTCTCCCAGGTACTGGTACAAAAAATCCTCAAGCAAAGGTTGATATGCAGTAATGCAGTTAGCAGAGATGAACAAAACTCCTCTCCACAGAGCTGGGAAAGTAAAACACAAATACCAGGCTCGCACACAGACTGCTTCTAAAACAGATTTCCTTCTCTACTTCCGAACACCAAGATCAACCCTTAGGACCTTAAAATTCCCTCTTCCTCAGGGAACCTCTCTGTTCTGCCTTCTAGTGTAACTTCACTCCTCCAAAACACACCATCCCCATCAAGCAGCATTTTCTCTCTCTGTGGGTGTTCTCTGTCCTCCCCACATCCACAGGAGCACAATGAAGGGACCTGTAGAGTGCACTGTGTCCCTTTTCCTGAACCAAAGCATAACCCAGCGTACTGCAGCCAACCCCTTCGAAAGGTCATATGCCAGGAAGAAGCAAAAGCTCCCAGGTGCATTCCACAGAGACAAAGGCAAGTTTGTTCCAATTAAGCGCAACAACTTCATTGCCAGGCATGAAAGGTATCACTTAAGTATCCTTTGCTCTTCCTCCCTGCTGCACACACAAAAACCACACACATATTTCTGTCTGGCATTAGGCTGCAAATTGAAACCCATTCCCACAGAAAGATTTTTTTATTATTATTTTATAGCCCAGGCTGAGGAGGACTTTATCCCCTGACAAAGATCACGGCATATTGCACAAGCAGCAGCACCTACCTCAGTGAGCTGACAAAGCCAGAAAGTCAACATAATTCCTCCTGGATGGAGACATTTACCCCAGCTCAGACATGCTACCATGCCTGGCGCTTCGGACACACCAGGAAAGCATCTTCTGTGAGCAGCATGGCTTCTCTCACACACCAAATTGCAGCAGCAGCAGCAGCCTGGGAGAGCAGCAGCAGTTGAATTGCTGCACATGTATCTCTGCAGATTATTTCCTGCTCGAACACTTGGCATAAAGGCAGATGCTCTTAACCCCCTGGAGGCCTATGCCTCTGTCCCCCCTCAGCAGGGGTGAGCAAGCAACTCCAAATATTCTGCGGTGAGGCCAGAGAGGAGTGACTGGAGACACACAGGGCATCCTCTGAGAAGCAGTCCCAACCTCGAGTTAGTTACAGTCACACTGTGCTCAGGGAGCCAGTCGTTCCCACGGCAGCTCACAGCATCCCCGGCCAGGCACCATGCAGCTCCCGCTGCATCACCCGCTGCAGGTTCCCGAGCACTGGCAAAGTGCAGCTCATAGCCCCTGCCAGGGTGGGGTGGCCAGTGCGCTGGACCTGTGGCTGGAGGCCACAGCCACACAGGCGAGGAGTTGAGGGGCTCAGGTGATGTGCTGAGTCCAGTAGTGTCACTGAAACTCAGGCATACAGTGCTTCTTGTATAAAGCTCTCCAGCCCCAGGCGCAGCCCATCATCTGCGTGCACCCATGCCACGGGAAAGCACGCACTGTCTGGATGGCACTCAGCTGCCGAGCTTCAGATCTGCTCCCTCTCACAGCCTGTGAATGTGACTGGAAAGCATGGCTGAAAAACATGCCACAATTAACAGGAGGGAGGGAGATACTATTGCTCTCCTGCTAGTCTTAAAGGCACATTGCTCACATGTGTCTGTTGGAGACGCAAATATCCACAGCTCCAGAACCAGCATCTGACTCATCTGCAGGAAGCCAAGAAGCCTGGGCAGGAGCCCTGCCTACACCAGGGGAAGGAGAGCACCAAGGAGCCAGGAAGGGAAGGGGCAGCTAGCAGTAGAGCCCTTACATCAAGGTCTCAAAGTGAGGCCTCCCACATCTCCACCACTGTCCCAGAAGCCAAATCAAGTCCCGGTAACCCAGCTCGAATGCTTACCCCCATCACTGGCCCCTCCACCAGAATCCCAGCCAGACGCAGGGCAGCCTGGCAACTGCTGCACCATATCCCATAGACAGACCCAGCCATCATTTCTGGCCTGAAAGGAGGGGCTGGCACACCTCAGGGACATAGTGCTCCTCTTCGGGTCTTGGCAGGAGAGCTGGGTTAGTGGCATTGCTCCCACCAGAGATGCTGGCCAGGACTACAGCAGCAGCAGGTGCAGTTTTGCACCCTGATGTTACCCAGAAAGGATATCCTTTTTGCAGCTCTTTTCCGAGCCAGGAACTGTGAGACACTGAAATCCAAAGTGCCACACTTGTTAAAGCTGTGATGAGTTCATCAGGTCTCAGACTGCGGTAGCACCAGATGCCACAGGGCTGCAGCCAGTGGGCTGTGCACCAGCTGAAAGAATAACCTGATTAATATCTGCCTCCATTAACCATGAGGGAAGCTATTAGTGGTGTGGACATTTCAGCCTGAGCATGCAATGACAAAACAAATCACTATGGTGAAGAAGCTGTAAGTCAAGCGTAGCTTAAGTTTAGGCATTTCTGAAAAATAGTCTGAAAGAAAAGGTACAGACTTTACACCATGAAGAGAATCAGTGGTTATCACTGATGCAAATGTGTATCACAGTATAATAAATATCTGCGTTACTGTAGAGCTAGTGCAGAGGGGCTGTTAAAACATGATCACCTGCTGAGACAACTGCAAAGCAAATTTCCCTGCTTCCAGGCCATGCAGCTTTGTGCAAAAACACCACAGTGGATTGGTTCAAATTTGTCTTTATTAAGCATCATGTGTCTTAAAATAAGTCTTTTTAACATCAGACCTACAAAACATGTCTAAGTAGTAATCAAAATGCTAGCAGAGACACTTAAGGGTTTATACTCCCCAAGTTTTTCCCCTGAGTATCAAAGATCAAATTTGTTCTAGAGAGCATAGCTGAGTATTTCTTAAGTATAATTCTTCATGAACTCATCTGATTAGTATGCAAACACAGCACAGTGACTACCATCGCATCGCTACAGGTATCTGTCCTGAAATGTAGCAGTCCCTTGCAACATATTCAATAGAAATGTTCTATGTACAGGCATTATTGTTTTTTTGAAATGCAAGACCTTACTGATTAATCAAAATTAAATTCAGTGGAAAGGACTGCCTGTTAAAATCAGAAGATCACATAGTGATTTGAGTTATTCCATGGTGTGCAATAGAGTGGTTTGGTGTGAAAAACCCAGGTCAGGAGGGTCACATCTCAATGTCAGCTACATGCACGTGTGTGTCAGGGTAGAAGAGGGCCACAGTTCACACATGCGATAATGAGAGCACATTATCTTTTTGATTTAGGGCAATATGAGACTTTATTTTTAAAAAGATTTGAGTGTAAAGAAGACATCATGCCATGAAGCGTCATACTATAGAAAGGTGAATCATTAAAGAAGTCTACAAACACCTGCAAGACCCAAAATTCACATTCCAATTGTCCTAAACTGTATGTTCCACCAAAAATATGGATTCCAATTAGAGTACACAGCTCTTCACTAAGGGAAAAACACTGCAAAACAACCCTTCTCAAAGGCTTTAAAGGCACAATAAATAAATGTCAACATAAAGAAGCACAGCCACCATTAACGTGGTTTTAAAAAAGAGAACCTTGGAGTCAGAAACCTAACTACAACTATTCAAAACTTCTAGAAATATATTTTAAACTGTATTTCTACCTGATACACTAGGAATAATGATGCAAACCTTAAAAACTTTTGAAACTCAAATGTCTCAGGATGTGTCCATGTTGAAGGAGATGCCTAGCACATAAAACAAGCAACTATCCATGAGACAGCAGGTACATTCAAGAGCATCCAGCATGATGACCCTACTGGGACTGTGTAAGAAATAACAACACTATTTTAAATGGATATTTTGGAGAAAAAAAATAACAAACAGCCAGGGGCAGGAGAAGATGGATGCCTGGCAGGATGAGGCTGTACCCAGTAACTCTCTTGCATGAGTCCTGCAAAATACTGTGCCTATCTCTGCTCAGGAATCCTGGAACACTGACCTCAATCATCTTCATGTTACATAATTAACCTGATCTACTCTGAAAATTCAACATCTAACCTTCCTTTATAATTATTCTTCTACTACACTCATGTAGTGCATGAAGGCTAAACCATCTTCTAAGAAATAATTTGTCCATTTTTTAGGGAATCTGCTGTCATCAAGTTGTACATGATCATAATTGGTTTGTAACAGGCAAGCAAACAATTCATACATCCATTGCAAGCACAACCTTAAGGCGATATGTAAGAAAATCTTTTGAAGTGGGAAGAAAGGGCTTCTGTACTGAAAATCAATGTCAGCACAATCATTTCAGACTTCTGGAGGGTGATGGGGGGTGCTGGAATTTCACTTGTGCACTTCATGCACTGGAGCGACTGCATAGGGCCACCATGTACACTGCCACGGGCAAGCAGCTGAACTTCATATAACAATGGCAAGGGCAGCACTGGAAAGACCCAGGATGCCCTGTATAAGTGGCAGGCAGCAAGATTGTCCTTCCTGAACCTTGCATCCGCTTCTGAAACATGCAGTAAGAGCCATTCTCAGCTTAGTGAATGGCTCCTGTACAGACCACGAATAGAATACTTCTTCCAAGAAAAAAAACTTGCCAAATGGTGAGAACATGCCATATAGCTAAGCTTCCCTTAGAAAGATATTTCACACACATGCCCAAAAACTATAAAGAGCAATGCCCAATTCTGTACTCCCTACAAGTTTTTAGCTACGAATAAATTAAGGAGACTCTGGGATATGACAAGCTTTTCACCCCAGGGTTCCCTGGAAGTACTGTTCTCCAGGCTGCCTAACAGAGCGCTCCCAACCATTTTGTACTACTGATCACTCTTCAGCTTTTCTCATCAACCACTGCCAGTAACCCGCTACTGAGCGCTCACCATAAACCCATAGATGTCTACAGCTCAGAAATGCTGGATTGGTAGCAAGGGGATTCCAGTCAGGAGAGAGGGCTGGAGGCGGCGTTCAATAGTGTGGAGGCTGAGAAGTAAAGGCACTGAGCTTTAATGTACAGCTTTCTTGGAATCAAACTCCCAGCCAAAGCTAACGAAATGAACAACTAAAGCATATACAGTTTTGAATAGTTACACACATATTAGCATGGTGAGCTGATAATCCTGAGGTTTATTTACATTGGGAAAACTTCAGAACTCCAAAAAAGGCATTAGCATCCAAGCCCCAATGCCAGGCTACAGCAGCTCACTGGGAAACATCAGAGGACCAGTCTGCAGTGTTTACCCAAGGAGATACACGTGGATCAGAATGGGAGTTTACTGGAAGAAAAAGCAGACCCACAAAGCCATGAGAGTGCACCAGTACATAGTAGCACAGTGAACCACACCAAGGTCAGGCCTTCTGGCACCCTCCCCTGCCTCATGATCCTTCCAGGGATTTTCTTCCTAATGAAATTCGTCCTTTCACCAATAATTTCATAAAACTTTATATCCAAGTTCAATTTTGTATTTATACCAGTTTTACTCATTTATGGTTATGGAAGAATCTAAAGATTTCTAGCCCATACCTTTGCCAAAATTTGATGAACCTGGTTTCTAATCAAAGGTCCACACCAATCAACACGGAACAGACCCGTCAAGCCCACACTCAGACCACTAGCTTCACACCTCCACCTTCTCTTCTACCTCTGGAGATCACCCCTCTGATACTGTGCTCGCAGCGCTATCTCAACCTTTCCTTTGCCTTGCAGTTTCCTGCCCTGCTGCTCCCAGATGCAGCATTCCTTCCATGGGAATCCACTGCCCTAAATCCCAATTACAAGACTTCCGTCTAGGCAGGGCCTCACATATTGGCACTGAGGACCTTGTGAAAACTGAACCAATACTAACACCTGAAACACCTTGGGTGACCATAGGAGCAGTGGGCCTTTTCTTCACACAAAACTACATCAGGAGCATGCATCCTGGGGGTGTTCTTCTGCTTCTCAGCTGCAGCATGAGCCCATCCATGCTCCAGACAGCACCTGATGGAGTCCAAGCACAAAGGAACCAGTTATTTAAATGTGGATTCATCAGCAAAGTCCAGAAAGCCCAGTAGGGAGAGAGAAGCAAGATATTACAGGTGACAAACCACAAACCACAGCACTGAAGGGGAACCTGCTCCTCCTGTGGCTGAGGAGACAGTTTCTCATACAGTGGCTGTCAAAACCCTGCTCTGAAATGACTCAGTAACATTTGCCTCAGCCTTGTCCTAGCTTGAATGGTTGGGGACAGCTCTGCACACTCCATTTCCCTGGGAGATTCAAGAGCTTATATGCACGCAAAGGCCCTGCTGGAGTACAGGGAGAAGGATACTGTCCCTTTCTGCATCCATGATATATTGGGAGGCCCCCTGTACTGTCCTCCACTCCCCTTTCACGCTACCAGAGCGAGAGAGGGGGAAACATTGCAGAGGTGCCCAATGGTCAACACATTTACACAGCACATGGTGTCCTGATCTCTTGTTCAAGCACAGAAGTGCTCTGCTCTAGGCTGCCAGGATGCCCCAGCTGTTGTTCTAGCCACCGGTTTAGGTGTCAGTCCAGCACTTTTCAGCTGGTCAGAGCAGCCGAGTTTGTCTCCTGGTCCCTTTGCAGGACACTTATGTGTGTGTTGTGATTGCTCAGCCTGAACATAGTAATCCAAAAAGGCTGATCTGAACTGGGGCTAGAAGGAAAATGACTAAGCAGCTTTGGCAGGTGGGGTGAAACCTATCATTAACTTTAGTCATGAGTGATCTAAAATACCTACACACATTGTCCTTCTATAGAGGGACTGGGTTTCTCTATTGCTGCTTTAAAAATGTCATGCTAGCTCCACCTAGCACATTGAATGCTTATACTAGCACTGGTAAATCATTCAGGATTAAGTATGGTCACTTTTGTTCAGTTATTTTTTGCAATTCAGACTAATGCTTCCATTTAATTCCTTTCACGCTCTCCCACAGGAAAAATATCGCCTACAGCTAATCTCTTAAGGGTACATTTACTGCGTATGCAAAAGTTTTTACAAATAACTGCGGGGGAAGGCAACAGTTCGTTATGCATCACATATATTTTAAAAGTCCATTAGAGTCCTTCATATTTATCATGCTTCTATGGTGGATATTTAATACAAGTACAATTTTAAAGGTCAGTGCAGGAATCCAACTGATTGATCTGAAATTGCCTAGACAACAGAACTGCTCAGGCCACTCCTTGCAAACGCTGTCTAGTGACTTGCACCTTGCAAGCTCTGCTGGTTCCAACTGGATCAATATTATCCCATTAAAAGTTTCTGCTCAGTAGCTAGGCAGTACAACCACTAAAATAGGATTCCCAGAATACTAATTCCAAAAGAAAGGCAATCAGGTGTAATACTACTACTACAACCTGCCTAATTTTTTGTGTTTGGCTCTGCACTAAATTTAATGAAAGTAATTGGCAATCAACAAACATTATTTTTGACAACCAACAAAATAAAGCTTTTTGAGAAGGGACAAGCATTGAGGTAAGCCATGCACTTACCTACAGAAAAGAAGGGACTACTGTGGCATCTGACAGGACAACTTCCCTTCTAGCAGGGCTAATGAGGGGTAGGAATGATGGCAGCCTTCCCTGTGCCACAGATTTTCTGTGCACCCTGCATAGTCTTTCGGATGGAATGGATTCTTGCTCAGCATCCAAATGAAAGTAAGCAAAAGAAAAATCATTCAGGGGATATTTTCCAATGTCCTTGTCACAAGTTTCAGAGAAAACTTCACTGTGATTCAAATGGCTGATCCTATGGGCCAAACCATGATGTCTAGAACATACTGGTTTTCGGCTTGTATCTGAGTAAGTCAGAAAAGGCTGGGAAGATTTAAGACATGATATGAAGTTTACATCATTTGCAGACCCCTTTCGTGGGCTTGGGGCTTTGTCATTCAAGTGGTTTGTGGTTCAAATCCAAGGGCTTTCTCACCAGAAGAATCATTACACTTTTTCTGAGTCAGGTGACAAATACACTCACAGCTGTGGTATTTCAGATGGGATTGGAATGGTCCTGTACAAGAGGTAGAGTAGGGGCCTCCGGAGAGCAACCTGAGTCTCCCAAACTCACACTGCAACTCTGGGTCAGTACTAAGTTCAAGCATTTCTCCATAGAGGCCAAACTGAGCATCTAGGGACACATAATGATGCGTTAAGGAATCAACAGGCAAGGGGAGAGTGATGGGTAGAAGTTACTTGGATTTGTGGAAAATGGGCTAAAACAGATGACTCCCTAGGTTTTTGCAACTCCAACATCCATAGAGAGACACAGGATAGCAACAAAGACATGGTGAAAACACAACAAAAGCCATCACACATCCTCAGTATAGCATATTACCAACAGGAAACAGACTCTTCTGCACTTACATTATTAGCAATCAGCTTTTCAATATTTTGATTTTTAAAAAACTACCAAATAGAAAAACCATTTGGAAGATTAGGCCTTCTACAGAGATGAGAAAAAGAGCTCATACATACCTTTGTCACAGCACTGAATAATACCAAAAAGAGCCAGAGAAACACAGATCAGCGCATACTCAGCCCACAGGGATTTAAAAAGCTACACTGCCTTTACTATGTGGGAATCCTGTTCCTGTTTTACAAATGCCCCGTCTCTGCTGCACACACTTGGAACAGACCAAGCTCAGATGCTTGGGTGGTTTTGGCTCCACACCCAGACATGTGCCAGTTCCACTAGGACAAGAGGTGTTAAGTGAATCTGCCTGCAGATGGGGAGTATGCATAATGAAGCAAGTGCCAGCTCTTTAGTAGGATGCTACTCAGCTGAGAGGGTGCTGCCATGTTGATAGCAGATACTGCTAACACCTGTTGATGGGTACAGTACTCTCTTTTTAAAAGCAGTCAACTATGGGAGGCAGGAAATCATGGGGCTTGTACTTACTCAGAGGACAGAAACAGAGAATTGCTTTCCAGGTGCCAGCAGACAGTAAAAAAAGGAAAACATGTGCTTCGAGGTTACAGAGCCAGGCAGGACTTGAGGGAATCACAGAATCATCTGGTTGGAAGAGATCTTTAAGATCATCGAGTCCAACCATTCACCCTGCACTGTCAGGGTCCCTAAACCATGTCCCTCAGCACCACATCCACATGGCTTTTAAACACTTCCAGGGATGGGGACCCCACCACCTCCGTGGGAAGACTGTTCCAATGCTTAATGACCCTCTGTGAAAGAAGTTCTTCCTGATATCTAACCTAAATCTTCCCTGGCACAACTTAAGGCCTTTTCCTCTTATCCTGTCACTCGTCACATGGGAGAACAGTTTGACACCCGCATCACTACAACCTCCTTTCAGGTAGTTGTGGAGAGTACCCCCTGAGTCTCCTCCAGGCTAAACAATGCCAGTTCCCTCAGCTGCTCCTCATAAGACTTGTTCTCCAGAGCCTTCACCAGCTTTGTTGTCCTCCTCTAGACACACTCCAGCACCTCAATGTCCCTCCTGAAGTCAGGGGCCCAAAACTGGACACACTATTCAAGGTGTGGCCTCACCAGTGCTCAGTACAGGGGGACAATCACTTCCCTGCTCCTGCTGGTCACACTATTGCTGATACAAGCCAGGGTGCTGTTGGCCTTCTTGGCCATCTGGGCACACTGCTGGCTCATATTCAGCCAGCTGTTAACCAGCACCCCCAGGTCCTCTTCTGCTGTGCAGCTTTCCAGCCACTCCTCCCCACGCCTGTAACTTTGCAGGGGGTTGTTGTGACCCAAGTGCAGGACCCAGCACTTGGCCTTATTGAACCTCATACAATTGGCCTCAGCCCATCGATCCAGCCTGTCCAGATCACTCTGTAGAGTATCCCAAACTTCAAGCAGACCAACACACCCTCCTAACTTAGTGTCATCTGCAAACTTACTGAGGGTGCACTCAATGCCCTCATCCATGTCGTTGATACAGGTATTAAACAGAGCAGGCCCCAATACTGCGCCCTGGGAACCACCACTTGTGACCAGTTGCCAGCTGGATTGAACTCCATTCACCACCACTCTCAGGGCCCAGACACCCAGCCAGTTTTTTATTGAGCAAATAGTGCACTCGTCCAAGCCCTGAGCAGCCGGTTTCTCCAGGAGAATGCTGTGGGAAAGTGTCAAAAGCTTTACTACAGGTAGACAACATCCACAGCCCTTCCCTCATCCACTAAGCTGGTCACCTTGTCATAGAAGGAGATCAGGTTGGTCAAGCAGGACCTGCCTTTCATAAACACATGCATGTCTGTGCCTGATCACCTCATTGGCCTGTACGTGCCATGTGATGGCACTCAAAGATGATCTGCTCCATAACTTTTCCCGGCACCAAGGTCAGACTGATAAGCCTGTAGTTCCCTGGATCCTCATTCTGGCCTTTCTTGTAGATGGGTGTCACATTTGCTAACCTCCAGTCGAATGGTACCTCCCCAGTTAGCCAGGATGGGTGGTAAATGATGGAAAGTGGCTTGGTGAGCACTTTCACCAGCTCCCTCAGAATTCTTGTGTGGAATACTTCACTTACTGTTCCCTCTTGGATGGTGGGGCCTTCATTCCACTTCCCATCTCTGTCTTCCGGTTCAAGGAGCTGGGTACTTAGAAGACAACTGGTCTTACCATTGAAGACTGAGGCAGAGAAGGCATTCAGTACCTCAGCCTTTTCCTCATCCTGGGTCACTAGGTTTCCCGCTGCATCCAGCAAAGGATGGAGATTCTCCTTAGCCCTTCTTCTGCTGATGATGTATTTATAGAAACTTTTTTTAATGTCTTTTATGGCGGTGGCCAGACTGAGTTCTGGTTGGGCTTTAGCCTTTCTAATCTTTTCCCTGCATAAATTGCAAAATCCTTAATAGTATTCCTGAATGAACTGCTCCTTCTTCCATAGGCCATAAACTTTCCTTTTCTTCCTGAGTTCCAGCCAAAGCTCTCTGTTCAGCCAGGCCAGTCTTCTACCCCACAGGCTCATCTTACAACACATCAGGATGGCCTACTTCTGAGACTTAAAGGTTTCTCTCTTAAGAATTGTCCAGCCTTACTTTGACCTTCAGGGCTGTCTCCCAAGGGACCCTGTCAACCAGGCTCCTAAACAGGTCAAAACCTGCCCTCCAGAAGCCCAAGGTGGCAGTTCTACTGACCTCGCTCTCTACTTCATCAGGAATTGAAAACCCTACCATCTCATGGTCACTGTGACCAAGATGGCCTCCAACCTTCACATCACCCACAAGTCTTTCTCTGATTGTGAACAACGGGTCTAGCAGGTAGCCTTCCCTGATGGGCTGACTCACCAGCTGTGTCTTCTACACACTCCAGGAACCTCCCAGACTGTTTCTTCACTGCTGTGTTGTATTTCCAGCAGATAGATATCTGGTAAAATGAAGTCACCCACAAGAAGAAGTAGCAGTGATCATGAGACTTCCCCCAGATGCTTACAGAATATTTCATCTACATCTTCATCCTGGTTGGGTGGTCTGTAACAGACTCCCACTGTGATGTCTGCCTTGTTGGCCTTCCCCCTGATTTTAATCCATAAAATCCCTTTCATCACCACTGTCAAGCTCTAGACAATCAAAATTCTCCCTAACATACAGCGCCACTCTCCCACCTCTTCTTCCCATCCTATCCCTACTGAAGAGTTTATAACCACCCAACAGAGTACTCCAGTTGTGCAAGTTGTCCCACCAGGTCTCTGTGATGGCAACTATATCATAGTTTTCCTGCTGCACAATGGCTTTCAACACCTCCTGTTTGTTGCCCATGCTGCATGCATTGGTGTAGATGCACTTCAATTGGGCTATTGATCCCAACGCCATTTTGGCAGCAAACAGCAACATCGGTCCTCAAGCAAAGAAACACCAGTTTGAAGCTACATGACCCAGAGCAATGGACCTCATTGGTTCACGTGCAGCAGCAGCAAAGTAGAAAATATAAACTCTGTTAACTTTCAAATGGAGCTGTGTTTAGCACAGAGAATGCTTTGCCTAAGCCACCCTGTGGGCTGAAATGAACTTTGGGGAAAAAAAGAAGGATTAGGGCTGTGTAGAAAATAAAGAGAAAGAAAGAACATTTCCTTTTCTGCATAATCCAGCTGGAAGGCTGTAGGCAAACTGTCCAAGACTACAATTTCTACCACAACATGTTGCCACTGTTCCTGTAACAAATGACTGTTCTATTTTGGCTACCTCCTATTCACTAATCCTTCAAGCGATTCAGCTGGTCCAGGACAGAAACCTCAGCCTGCTGCACAATTTTGTAGTGCTCAGCCAAGAAGTTCTCTAGATGTAGCCACCGGACTTGCACAAGACAAATCTGGAAGGCCACAAGACTTTCATCATTCCCTTGGAAAGCATTTTTGACTCACCACTTCATTTTTCCACAGAATTTCTCTCCTTCATTCACATCCCTAGATAAGAAGCATCCCAGACATCAGTAGTACTTTCATACAACATAACTTAGGGAGCATCCACTTCATTACTTGTACATGGGTCAAAAAAGGATTTGCTTCTGGTATGAAGCAGATGCACTGCACACATGTATTTATTATGAAGCAGATGCACTGCACACATGTATTTATTATGAAGCAGATGCACTGCACACATGCATTTATTATGAAGCAGATGCACTGCACACATGCATTTATACTACTTTGTGCCAAGGTCTCCAAGAATGTAACAGTCATATTATGCCAACGAAAAATTCACCTAGCTTAGGCAGATGCCAAGGACAGGACATAGAGCAGGGAAAGCAGATACATCCCCCTAATACTCTACTGGCATTCAACCATTTTCAAGCCAGCAGCTTTCTAAGCTAGAAATCATTTCTACGTATTTCAAAAATCTTATTTGATCTTGACCCATTCGCTTCTGAATCAATGTAAACTTCTGTGCTCAGGACACCTCTTGGCCAGGGCTCCCCAGGTTGACTGTTAATTGCATGAAGATCCTCCTCAGCTCACATCAAACCCAGCACTTGATACCTTCACTGCATTGCTCTTGGACCAGCACTGACTGAGAGAGCATGACATCAATCCCCACCCATCTTCTTCCTGTGATTTTACACTCCTCTGACATATCCCTCCCCACACTCTTTTTCCACACTTTGGATTCTAGACTAATAAGATTCATTCAAGGAGTTTTAGTGCTTCCTTTTCAGTATCACATTCTTAATATCCCCTCTGTTCCCTCTGCCTTAAAAACTCATTCTTGACTACGTTACATTAGAGCAGTCTATTTGTCTCAGTCTGGTTCAGTCCCAGCCCTCAGATGAAGTACGGAGATAGGAAGGGAACTGTGGCTTCCAGAGAATAAAGCTTTCCTCTCCAGAAGCAGTGCCAAAAAGAAGCTACAGCCCTGGGCTGTGGCTATAAAGGACTCTAGCACCAAACAAGATGTATCTGGTCAGTCAACTTTGTATGTTAGGCCAGTTAGGACTCAGTTTGCATTAGATAAAGCTTGAAACAAAGTTGTATAAGGGGACCCTCATCATGAGCCTCATTTCCTTGTTTCCTGATACATTCATGTTAATATACTCTTCCCCCACTGCCAACCTTTTTAAATCCCCACTCACAGCTGCTGTGATAAAGGGTGTGTTCATCACAGATTCTCAATTATTACTAAAACCCCCAGATTTCATACAAGCACTTTTTTATTTTCCTTCAAGATTCTGTCAAATGGTGCCCCAGCTGATTATTGTCTTCTGACCAAGTTTCAAAACTCAGCTTGTTTGAAACCAGAGAAGCATAATATCCAGGAAAAATAACTCTCTGGAAATGTTGTTCACCGCTTCTTTTATTTTGAGTTGGTTTAGTGCTTTCATTGAAAGTATCCTGGGGGGGTGGGGAAGAAAGAAACCACAACAAATTCCAGCCTTGGGGAGAGACTAAACAGAAAAACTTGTAATATGTGAAGTTCAAAAAGCAACAACAGGAAAGAGGGGTTTCTGAAGGAGCACCTCTGGCTGGCCCAAACAATAGCTTTTGTCAGTGCCCTAGCTCCAGCAGCACTATCAGCCAGCTGGCTGCATAATTTAACACATAATATCTTACACATCTTGACCTTATCAGAACAGTTTATAGAGGCTAATGGAAATGGTAGAATAGACTTTTTAGAGCTTATATAGTGCTTTCTTTGAACTGCCAAGGTTTACACTGCATCCAGCAAATTACCTAATCCAATGTACTGAAATCTACAGTCAAATGAAGCACAAAGTTAAAAGCATCTAATAAATGCTTGGATGGAATGGTGATCAGCTGACCGTGAAAAGTAAACTGTTCATTCGTTCTTCTTTTAAACTGTTAGATTTTCTAAAACTCACACAACAATGTATCTCATATTCTCAGAATTAATATTTTAGAACTCCTTTTTTCCTAGGCACTCTCCTTCTTCTAAGGCTTGCGATTGCAAAGACAAGAGCACATTTTACTAGCAAATAATAATGCTAGGAAACACTATGCAATAAATTTTATTGCATGAGTTAACTATCGAAAAAGGCTTTTTTTATATTTTGCCATAACTAACAAAGAACTTAAAAGTGCACTTTCCTTGTCTTTGGTTTTTATGAAGTAAAGCCAGGCAGGTTGTTCTGGGGTTTTTTGGCTTTTTATTTATTTATTTATTTATTTTTAACTGGCCAGGCAAAAAAAATAAATTTCAGACACTGAAAATAAAGCCATAGCACACAAGCAGTGTTGGAATTACATATTTCCATGACTGACTTTTTAAATCAAGCACCAGGCTGGAAGGGTAGACATCATGCCCAGAAAGTTGTTTTTCCCAGGGTGAGAACAATCCCTCGCAGTCTAGCTGTTCTGACCTTGCAATTTTCCCACACATAGGGAGGGTGACTGCATAATTTGTAGAACATCTCAAGTTATGGATTTTCTTTCCCCCCCAAGTTAATCCCTGGAAGTAAAATCAATCAATGTTAATCAGCTGAATCTAGGAAAATGAAGAAAACAGGGCTGTTGCTAAACATAATAACTCTAGGGAAATGCACTTATTGTTAATAGCACATGATTATCACCCTAACTGTGCTGAAGAAAATTATTTCCACTAAGATGTGGCAACCTTTTGCAAAGCACAGATAGATACTTCCACTTGCAATCGCCCAGTCTAATATCTGCATTTTTATCAAGATATTGGAGAAAGGACAGGTAAAAATAACATCATTAACTTCTTGCATTCTTCCTGTATGACTTATGTCCTTTACTGTATCTTGTCCTCCACAGGTGCAATAAATTAATGAAAGGGAGAGTAACAAAAGTAGAGATACATAGAAAAGATGAAGGACTAACATTCAAGTCCTCACAGAAGCCAGATAAACCTCCAGGGAAACATGGACAGACTTGTGTTAAGAGGAGAAGAATGGGAACATGAAAAATATCAACCGACCAAAATAATGGAAAAACCCAAAAACATACATACATATGAATGGCCCTGGGAAACTGGCAGGGACCTCTCAGCTGGAGTATTGTCTGAGGAACAAGATGTCTCAGAGCTTTTGAGTTAGATCATCCACCCATGAGGTACCAATACCTGTCAACATCCAAAACTAGCACAATGGTTATAAAGGGAAACAAGAATGAGGACACACTGATAAATGCATTAAAATTGCCTTGAAAACACAAGAGCTAAGAGATTAGCAAACTAGACAATACTTTTTCCTCCATGCTGTCATAGTTGATTGTTTAAAGCCTGTCAGGAGCTCCTCTGGGAAACCCTTCATAGATACACTGAGAGCAGTGGGAGAAGAGGGAATCAGTCAATATTTAATAACTTTATTACTCAGTACCATATGAAATTAATAGAAAATTACAATGACATTTGGGAAAAAGTGTTTTTCTTTTGCAATAGCAGTCAAGTAGTTTGAAGTATTTTGAAAAGAGACACACACCTGTGCTAAAGCTGTAGCACACTTGAGGACACTTTAACTACTGGAGAGTTTCCAGAAATACTTCTGTTGCCAATGCCAAACGTTTTCTTTTTCACATATCATTTTCTTTTTCAAATAATGATCAAATTTGCAACTGCACTGAAATCATTAGCACCACGCACCGGCCAGATCTGCTTGGAACCACACACTCAGCTTTCTCCAAGACAGACAGTTGGAGGCTATATGTAGAGACCAGAGAAGAGGTTTGCAGAGCGCTAACAGCCTTCCACTGCACAGGCAGTGGTAAGTTTCTTTCTCAAAGAAGAAAGACAATTTTAAAAGAAAGCCCAGAAGCATATTTGGGTTTTGCTCCTACATTACAGTAGTGAAACTACTATTGCTGATACCTGCTGCACAGGTATCAGGAAGTTCACAATTTTGGAAGAATGATGGAGCATGAAAAAAACCATAGAAATAGCCAAAAAGAATTTGAGAGGTACAGACTATGCTTCAGCAAGACACCCAAAGAGTTTCTTACAGAAAGCAGTGACTTGTAGAAGTGCATGAACACCCTTCTTAGAAAACACACACGAGTCTAAGTGCCGACGTAGGCATCCTCTGCAAGTCAACAGAGAAAGCAAAGGAAAAAAAAAAACAGTGTCACGAAGTTGAAATTACTGAATCTGGTATTAAATTCTACCAATCAATACACTCAGTACTCTCAAATATCATGTGTCTCCTGGAAGACCGAGAGCACTTCCTCCATCGCTCTTCTGTATCTGTCTTCATCCAGCCAACACCCTAAAGAAAATAATTATTTTGTACCTTTTCTCCCCACAGACCAAGCCTTGAATTGCAATATAATTTTAGATCTCCCAAACAGTTGGTAGTTCACTTGCCTTTGCTTGTCTCTATCATCCTCCAAGGAGGAAAGCAGAGCAGTGGCACTCACAAGTTCATCTGATTGGCAAATGCCTGAGGTTTTCTACTGATCTTTAAATGCACTCTGAATCTAATAAAACCTTCAACATTAGTACTGGAATATTTCATATGCTGAAGTTTTATTTAATTTCTTGTTTATCTGTTTATCTACTGCCAAACAAGAGAATATTCCATGAAAGCTAATACAGCCCTAAACAAGATATGAACTGTTCTCAAAATACTGTGTGTATGTGCATGCACACATGTAAGTCCACATACCCTACTGCTTAATTCTCAGTGAAGATGTTTGCTTTGTTTTAAAAATTCTGACTGGAGACATTCAGCTTCAGAAAAATCTTTATAAATATACCCAGGAGGAAATCTGACATACGCAGTATAATCCCTTTGCTGTATAGCTTTGTTCCAGCATAGAAACTGTCTCTTACATTTAAAAAAAAACAAACAAAAAACCAACAACAAAAAAAAACCCCAAAACACACACGCACACAAATCAAGTAAGATTCTCTTCACGCACTGCTTACTATTCTTAAATTTGCATTTAGTACTGGTCATGTACAGACCACAAGATGATCACAAAGTGGTGTTATACCACTGCTTAAAAAACAAAGAAACGAACGCTGCCACCAAAGCATGCCAAGATGTACAGAGAAGTCAGGTGTACGGAGGTGAGACACCAAAAGCAATCTGCTCATTCTGCTCTGCTCAGGAAAGGCCTCAGTTAGACCACCCAAAGCTCAGTAAGAACCAGCACCAATGAAAAAGAGTGCAGAGGAAATAGCCAGAAAACCAGAAGATTTAACTCATGGGGAAGAATGGAAAATGTTTGTTGCTGTTTTGGTGGAGAAGGTGACTGGCAAGAGGGGGTGCTAAAATGGCTTTCCTTGCTACACAGAGCGCACAATATTCAGGTTGGAAGGCACCGCTCAGAGGGCTGCGGGCTGCTCCCCGCCCCAGGACACCTCTGTTTTTCCAAAGGCATTTGTTTAACTTTACCTTCACCAACATAGGCTCTAAATTTCCCTGTGCGATAAATTCTGATGCTTTACTACTACTCCCTTAGGAAGCTTCTTTCTAGCATCCAACTGCAATCTTTCTTGTCAAAATGGAAGACTTCTCTGTAAGGAACACAGGCATGAGAGTATTCTCCTCTTTGGAGGAACAGTATGACCACACCACCCATTTTCAGTTCTTGACGTCGAGTTTTTCAGCTTTCCCTGAGGGTTGTACTTCCCAGGCATCAGCCAGTTCATGTTACGCCTTTCCAGCCCCACTCCCAGTTTGCTCCCAGCTCTCTCAAAGCATGATACATGCAGCTGGAGCTTGTTATCTTCTGGGCTACTTTTCCATTTATCCACCCAACATAGCATTTGCCTGTTTCAGAGCAGTGAGGCACCTGGGTTCCCATGCAGTTGTTGCCCACCCTGCTCATCCCACCCCGTCTCTGCCTGAGCTGACCCACCAACTGCTCACCAGCCTGCATTTACGCAGCACATGGCTTCTGCCCGGTGTAGTGTGTGGCATCCTGCATCCAGCCCCTGGTCTCAGACCTTATTTGCAATTTGTCATGATGATTTTGATTTCTGGTTCTATTCTCCAGCATACATACAATCCCTTCCAAATGGCTAACCTCTGTATTTGAAAGAATGCAAGATCAAGTCAGATATTAAGATTTTTCAGACTAATTATAATTAAGCACAGTTAGGGATCCTGTGGAAACTCCATCCTGGAGGTCCTTAGGAAAAGGCTAGCGAAACTTCTGTTTGAAAGAATATAGTTACAAGTGACCCTGCTCGAGGTGGATAGCTGACTTGTGGAGAGCCTTCTGGACATACTTCATGGCGACATGAAAGCAAGGACTCTTGCTCCATTCACATGTTCATTTCATATCTTGTTGCTGTACATGAGAGTGACAATGTGCTGTGTCCAATTGAGACAGTTGTGTCTGCAGAAAACATTTCAAGCACCAGCAGAGCTTAAGGGAGCTTGTGGATGGAGTGACACTCCTTGCTTTCACGCCCTAAAGGACTCCCAACTTTCTCTGAATATTACATCAATTCCCAAGGGAGTGGGGAAGCAAGAAGGCTGGATGCTCATGCAGAGCCCTTGTGCTTGTACATCATTTGAACACTTGCACTCTGCTCCTTACCCTGCTCCTATTCCTACACGTCTCAGCCAGAATTTAGATTCTTTTTGCAGGAAATCCTTATTTCTGCAGATTGATGGGTTTTGTCTCGATCCCTAACCCCTGAAAATTTATACCTCTCTTTCAAAGGAAGGCTCATGCTTCATTCTTTATCCAAGGCTCCATGTATAACTTACAAAGGACATACAAAAACTTTTGACCTGCTGGAAGCAATAACCTATTGATTTCACAGTTTGTTCACTACTGCCAACTAATAAAAGGATGAAACCAAGCCGCTATATCAGAAAGTGTACCAGTGGCTCAGAACCTATCAGATCTCTTTTGGATCAACAGAAGCATGAAGACTCAAGCAAACTCCAATTTCATGCCTGCATTGAATTGTGGGCAGTACCTCAAACCCCCCTCCTTCATTGGCTTTGAGACCCCATCCCACTCCCATCACCTGTATATAACCCAGTGCACTTAGAAGGGGACTTATGACAGATGGGATGATTAAAAGGCTTTGAGTCATATATCAGTAAGTGCATGAGTATTAGTGTATGTATGCCAATCAGTATACTCACAAACAGAAGGGCTGAAAGTCAATATAAATTACAGTGTATGATCTCCAAATTCAGCTCTGAAGTTTTAAAATAGCCTTCTTGTCATCCCTGAACACCAAACAGCCGTGCCCAAAGCTGGATATACATTCCCTCTTTCATCAACATATCTTTGCTCTTGCCTTGTCCTAATTGATGCGTTACCTTGAGTTGTCACATCCCATTACACATGACGTGACATACGATGTCAAGAATATGTATCCCACTTTGATGTGAGCAAATTCATCAAATTAGCTTTGGGGAAGAACAGGAAGGCAAAAATGTACTGAGCAGCAGTTTACTTGAATCATTGCTGTTATTATTATTAAGTTCACTTCCCCTGTCATTGAAGAGGAACCAAAAAACAAAGTTAAAAAAAAAAATTTCCTCACAAAAATCATTATGAAAGTGTCCACAGACCTTTTTTTCCAAATCCTACAAAAATTAAATAGTCACTTCAGCATTGGTCGGCATTGAACTATTAGTCACCAGACACTAACAGATGCTCTCAGTATTACTTTTGAGAAATGAAGGACATGAGGAAGAAAGGAGCTTCCTTGCTGCTTGTTCTTTGACTAAGCAGACTATTTTCTCCTCTATTGTTCTACAAACAGAATATTCACACATACCTGAATGATGGCATTCAATCAAAGAGCCAAAAAGTTAATTAAATCTCTCATTAATTACAATCTGAGCTAGTGAGCTTCCTGTTTACTTGCGGGGAGGAGGAAGAATAGCACTTACACAATCACAGCTTCCTGAGGATTGCTCCTCATGGCCAGCAGTCCGGCAGAGAGCTTAAAAGATGGTAAGAGTGGGGTGCATTCGTGTCTCTTTCTGAACACATGCATATTCCCTCACTCTTCTAAGAGTAAATGCTAGACAAACTCTTCTGCAGGTCTCTGGGTTGTGTTTCACCTTCATTTCCATTCTCTGTATTCCCACCAGGGTTCATAGGACCACAATCACATTAACCAAGGAACGAATCCAGCCCTCTGCTTTTATTTTTACCCATTGTGCTTTCACCACAGCTGAGTGAGTGAGAAACCATCCGCTTCCTTGAGATGAAAAGGCCGGAGAGGGAGCTATGGTTTCCAGAGGAGCATAACTTTTGAGATACAGCATCTGTCCTTTCTGTTCCTTCTGATTTATAGGGATTTCAGTTCGGGCCAAATTCACTTCTGCATTAGGAATGAGAGTATCCTAATGTGACGCTGTACCCAGAATGAATTTGGCACGGTGACTTCAGCTTATTCATTCTCAGGGGTGATATTTCAGAGCACTTGATCCATGATGCATAGTAGGTGAATTTACATTGATGCAGTAGGTGACTTTCTCATTTCATTTATGCACAGACCATCCTCTTGCCTGAAGCTATTTAGTTTGAAGGATTAGATAATCAGGATATGTAACCTTTATAATCAGAAATAAGTTCTGTTAGGATTTTGCACAGGAACATTATTAGTCCGGCACAGAATCTCTGGACATCCAATTTGATAAACCTTCATATTTGAAGGCAGCAGGAGAAGCAGCATCTGATTTAGAGACAATTAACTTCTGGCTGAGAAAGAATGATGTCAGGGAGCAGTCAGAACTAAAACCTTATCTTTCTGATATCTATGAATTCCAAGAATTTTTCAGCTTGAAAATTATTGTCACTGTTATAAACATGTTTCCAGGCAGATGTGTAAGACTGACAGATTTCCCACATCACAAATATAGTAGTTGCAAATACAGTTCAAGTAACAACCTTGATCTCCTTGCTTCCTAGATAGTTGTTAAAATTTGAAATCATCTTTTCAAATGTTCCTCAAGATCTTCCTCAGCTTTGTTACTGAAATCAATTTGACAAAGCCTAACGACCAAACAAACCGATTCACTCTCTTTTTTCCCTTCAGTTATAACAGGTCTTTGGCTTATTTGCATGGGAGTCAATGCCCAGACTTAGTCATAATTTTGGTTTACATTAATATTTGGCCTTTGCAGAGGAATATGCATTATCCTCAACACTGATCTTGCTCAAATTTTTAAATCCTACATTCTTCTTGAGATGATACCAGGAATGGCATGAACAGTAAGCTTGTTTGGGGACCACAGAGCAGGGCCGACTGAGGCTGCTCAGGGCTGTCCATCTGCTGCTGGGAAGCTGGCACTGATGCCTCCCTGACGCTGCTACTCTTGCAGCCAGATCTGCAAGGTTCTTGGACAGGAAAGCACTAGCTCTGACCAAGCTGATGTCGAAAACACATTTCTGTTTAATGACTACTTATTCCATTCTAAGATACACACATTTACTCAAAAGAGTTTGGCACTTGGCACCTTGATTTACTGTTCTAGGGTAGGTTCCTATACAGCTCCTCTAAAAATTGATGGTTTCTACCAATGTTTTCTGTTTGAATTGAAGGATAAAACCATATCTCTGGTAATACTGCAGATGGGCTCATTCCTGCAACATGGTTGGCAGCTTCTTGGTTGAGAGCAATCCCTGCCTTTTCAGGAAAACAAAACTGAAAGTGGTATTCAAAGAGCTTTGCCTCCCAGGACAGGTCTTATGGAAGGACTCAAGTTTTGCTAGGAAACCCCAACTCTGCATTGACCTGGATTACATTCAAAGCTGCCAACAGAGAAACTGTCACCAATGTAACTCTGCACAGCAAACTCCAACATCAAAGTCAGAGAATCTACCCTAGGTCAGCAACAGGTTTAAAGCGAAATGCATGCCTGCCCCTACATCCTGCTGCCACTAAGGTTTTCAGTGCTGAACACGGCTTTGGACCCCTGCAGAGACCAGCAGTAACCAAGTCTGGAGACAATGCAGAACCATAGCAAATGTCAGGGATCCACCTGATACCAGTGGAAGGGCACATGCCAGAGTTCTCTGCAGCACAGGATTTCCTTCCCAGAGGAGATGCACAGCCAAGGACCATTAAGCAATAACCCAGTGCCTCCTACTTCAAGGCTTTCAGGAAATCAAGGAAGGACAAGACTGCACAGAGCTTCCAAAATACAAGGAACTGGGAAGCGGCTCAGGAGCTGAAAATCTGCCACAGACATCCAAAATGAACAACACGTTGCCAAGGAAGGCACCAGAAATAAATCGTAAGAGACACAGTGCAGTGAAACAAGAACTAGAGATGAACAGAAGGGAGATTTGTTGTTATAGAGGCAGAATGTGTGCAGCTTGGGAGGAGATTTCAGATCCTGGCAGTCTCATCTAGACAGAGAATTTAACTCAAGTGTATTAGCAAGGAACAATCTTAATCAAAGTCCTTTTAGCAAGTGATAAAATTGATACCAGCTAAGCTGTGCCACTAACAGCTCTCTGCTTCCAAATCTAAGGCAGAAAGCCCACCAGCTCCAGCAACTCTTACCACATGCTTGGATCAAACTGTGGACAAAATTCAGGTGTCAACACATGTCCAATGCTGTTTGAGACGTCTTCTGATATTCAAGACATCTGCATGGGGCTTGCAGGAAACAGGACTTCTAGGAGATCTGCAGCCTTTTCAAAGCAGCAGCTGAAACCCAGGGCACCTGACAGGACTAAGAGTGACAGCAGTCCTACTCTGAATGTCTGGATCATCTTCATCCATGGCGACAATAATTTTTAGAAAAATATTTTGCCAACAAAATTTTCCATACACGTTTTAAAAATTGCTTAGCAGTTGTTTAATATAAATCTGTCCCGAAGCACTAGCATTCACAATTAACGCTGCTGGCTTGGACATGCCTCTGGTGTGAAGTCCTTGCCACACTTTCTACCATCTCATTACTTAAGTCCCTTTATTGCCAAGGGGATAAGTACTGACTTTGCCTTTGTGAGGGAGTACAGATCTGCAACTGCCAAGAGAGGTTGCTGACGTACTTTCTTTGACAGGAGATGCAGGCATAGGTCTTACGCAATTACTGCAAGGAAGGCAGTAGGATATAGCACTCCTTACAACTGTAGGACACAGCAACCTGGAAATGACAAATGTGTGTTATACTGGACTCCAGCACAAGTGCATTTGTGATGCAGTGGCAGCTAGACTTTGCAGAATTATTTCATTAAAAAAACATAGCTGACTTTTCAATAGGTATACTTATTACTGTCATTCATTAATATACCTGCCAGATAAAAATGACAAGGGACTTCCAGCATGGCTAATATGTTCTCTGTTATGGAAGAGTCAAGAATTACTGTATTCACTTCTGAAATAGGTTATCTATCATGGCTGGTGCACAGCTGTCTGTGTTCCTAACTCACTGGTAATTAATGTCACCAAGAAGTAATGTTAATCCCACATACTGACTGAAAGCAGAGAGCAAGTCTCCTGGAATTTATGCCCTTCCCCCTTTAGCAGGGGGAAGTTTTGAGTTTGAATTGATTCAAAGAAGCTGAGATAATAACAGGACTTGGGAAGTTAATTCTCTCAAGTCTGAATTGAGAAATGAGAAACAGAAACCCAAAGCAGACCTACAGCAAAGATACTAAATTTGTCCATTCTTAGCAGAGATAAGGATAGAAATCTAGCACTTAAATATACCTGTAAACTGCTGAGATATGTTGCTCCCAAATAGGTTTGCCCAGAATAAAGAGTAGTGCTTTATTAGGATAGACTTGTCCCTGCCTAACTGCATCATTGCTCCTACAGAGGAGCAGGACAGCCATCCTCACAGAGATGACTGCAGTGAACATCGGAAGTCTCCATCTTAGAGCACGGGAAAGAGTTGCTGGAAAGAGTCTACCCAACAAGAAGTGGCACTAGAAGGTCTAAGAGTGATACTCTGAGGAAAGACAATGAGAAGGTCAAAGCAACAGATGGCTAGGGAATTGCAAAACCCTCAACCAGAAACATCACAAACCTGCCTCAGAACAACTTAATCCTCTACATGTAGGCATAAAAGAAATGGAGAGAAAGCTTTACAGCTTTCTGTAACCCAGAGGATTTTCATTGCATCTGACAACACTGTTTATTAGTGATTAATAATTTGTTAGCTTTAGAAACACTAAGCAATTAGAATAATTTTGCCCTAAAGCAGTTCCAAATCTCATAATCTCCCAAAGACCCTCAGGTTGCTTGGATTTCCACACAGTGTATTGTTCCTGCAGAGTAATGCTGTTTTACCATGCACAGTAAGTCACATTACATTTTCAGCCCACCCTGCAAGCACCAGCTCAAAAGTAACTACAGGCAAACTCTATGCAGTTTTGAGTTTGAAAGTTTTAACTCCATATGAATGAGAATCCCTCCATTCAGGTGTGGACCCACTTGCCAAGTGTGAGCTCAGCAGGTGTCAGACTCAGCAGTCCTCTCTGGGGCTGATCAGTGCACCAAGCAGATACTATATGGACTCATTCCACATTTGCCTGCAGTAAATGCAGTCAACTTGTTTCTGTCAGCAACATTTACTCCGTAGATTAGCAATAAGGGAAGTCATGAGATGAGTTTCTCAGTCTAAACATAGTAATACACCAGACCTGCACAAATGAAGGGTCAAGTTTAGCCCAAAGATAATGCTCTGCATGTACTGTACTCCCTTGGCATCCCTAAGAGCTTTCTCATAGAGCACTAATTCCAGCACAGACACACTAACTGGCTTCCTATGCATTGTCCAAAGTGGACACACGATGAGTTAACTCTCCACATTTGAAAATGCACTGTGGGGTGGATTGTATTGCATTTGAGTGGCAAGGTTTCGGTAGCAAGGGGCTACAGAGGTGGCTTCTGTGAGAAGCTGCTAGAAGCTTCTCCTATGTCTGATAGAGCCAATACCAGACAGCCTCAAGACAGACCCATCCCTGGCCAAGGCCAAGCCCATCAGCAATGGTGGTAGAGCCTCTGGGATAACATATTTAAGATGGTAAGAATGTTGCTGCACATCAACCGTAGTCAGAAAGAGGAGTGAGAATACGCAAGAGAAACAACTCTGCAGACATCAAGGTCAGTGAAGAAGGAGGAGGTGCTCCAGGTGCCAGAGATTCCCCTGCAGCCGATGGTGAAGAGCCCCTGCAGCCCATGGAGGTTAATGGTGGAGCAGATCCACCTGCAGCCCATAGAGGACCCCATGCCACAGCAGGTGGATACACCTGAAGGCGGCTGGGACCCCATGGAGAGCCTGTGCTGGAGCAGGCTCCTCGCAGGAACTGTGCACCCATGGAAAGAGAAGAGTCCATGCTGAAGCAGGTTTGCTGGCAGGACTTGTGACCCCATTGGGGACCCACGCTGGAGCAGTCCTTTCCTGAAGGACTGCACTCCACAGAAAGGACCCCACTGGAGCAGTTCATGAAGAACTGCAGCCCATGGGAAGGACTCGCATTGGAGGAGTTCATGGAGGACTGTCTCCTGTGGGAGGGACCCTATGATGGGGCAGAGGAAGAATGTGAGGAGTCCTCCCCCAGAGAAGGAAGGAGCAGCGGACAACATGTGATGAACTGGCCACAACCCTGTTCCCTGTTCCCCTGCACTGCTGGTGGGGAGGAGGTAGAAAAAAATAAGGAGTAAAGTTAAGCCCAGGAAGAAGGGAGGGGTGGGGGGAAGGTGTTTTGAGATTTCGTTTTATCCCTCATAATCCTACTTTGATTTGATTGGTAATAAAATTAAACTAATTTCCCCAAGTCGAGTCTGTTTTACCTGTGACAGTAATTGATGAATGATCTCTCCCTGTCCTTATCTCAATCCACGAGTCTTTGTTTTATTTTCTCTCCCTGTCCAGCTGAGGAGGGGAGTGATAGAGCAGCTTTGGTGGGCACCCGGCATCCAGCCAGGGCCAATCCACCACACGGATGCAGTGTAAGTTTCCATCTCTGCCTCCCAGTGCTTTACATCTCACTGTCCCAATATTCTTACCTCTTCAGACTCTAAGAAATGAGCTTTTCCATTTCTTTCTATTGATTTCTAAATTGTGTTGAAAAGAATACATTTGAAAATACATTCCATGTCCAACAGTGATTACAAAGGAGGATGTACACTGCCACACAGCTGTCCCTCAGTTCTGAATTGGCCCTCCAGAGATGCATCTGTGTGGTTTTGTGCTACAGTCAGGCAACATTAATAAGTCCACCTAAAAGATAGAGCTAAGAAAAATATTTGACCTCACTGCTTATAGGTCATCATGGCTTGGCTTCGCGGACAAAGATTTGGGAAGGGCTTTAAACGTGAGTACACCCTTCAAGCCTGCGTGGTGGATTTTTTAGGTGAGGCGCAGCGTGCGCGAGACTGGCCCCACCCTTTACACCTGAGGTTCATCTGCCAGGGCCTAGCGAGCTTGGACGGTGACAGCGAAGTCCTCAGGTCGTAGGTTTGGTTAGAGTATCCTTCTCTTAGATGGATGGCCTTACAGGGCTAAACGAGCTCCATCTGCCCGGGTTTGGAGTTAGAGTTGTCCTTCTCCTAGGATGGTTGCCCGAAGGCTAGTGAGCCCATCCTGCCCGTGGACACACTTTTTCTGACCCTTCAGTTGAGACCTGTCAGGCTTGGGAGACCCTACCAGAGGCATATGCCACCACCAGCATAGCTCTCAACTTCGCAAGGGCACGCAAGCTCTTTCCCCACGGCAAGGGGGTACCCGTGAAAGAGACTCCTTATAGGTAGTTAGAATGAAAATGGCCATGGAAATCCAAACAGCGCTGTATGAAGTGCACTGAGCGGGTACAGAATGGTCATCACGGACATATATTCTCCTGAGGACTGTGTGATTTGTACATTGTGAGGTTTAGTTGATACAGCTGTAGATGACACTGTAAGAGTATTTAAAACCCTGTTCCCTACTGTCATCTCTCCTTTCCCTGTTATAAAAGGGAGCGAGAAATTTGGGAGGATCTCATCTTAGAAATTAGCCAGGTCTCAGAAAAGCAAAGACCATTGTTCAAAAACGAGACAAACATCCAGCTGCATGTAAATAGGGTGTTTTACTGGCCAAAGCATTTGCCATATAATTACTGTGGATTCAATAAGCAGAAGAACAATTTATGTTATAGTTTTAATCTGATCCAAGCCAGTGAGGTATATCGAGGCTACTCTCCAAGACTGTACAACCGACAGTGAAATCATGTCCACTTGAAGGCATTTGCTGTTTGGATACCGCACTAGCTAAGAGGGATGAAACCAGAATTTCTCTAGGTGTAGAAATTGAAACCTAAATATGAATGACCAAGACAAAGTTTAGAGGAATTCTTGGGCTGTTCCCAGTGTAAAAGAAGAGTATGAGACACTGTAGAGCTGCAGAAGAAAGACTGCCTATCTTCACCAGTTCATGTTTTTTAATTTTAGTCTTCAAGGATGATATTAAATTCCTCACTGAAAAGGATACAAAGAGAAATTGTTACTTTATACGATGAACTACTGTCATACTTTAAAAAATACTAACTTGATCAGCAGAGACACAATCTTATACAAGTTCAGTTCAGCTCTTAATGAAGTTGTTTTTTCAAGGAATTTCTTCTCTCTATAGTTAAGATTTGCAGTCAGGGAAAGGACATCAGAGGACAGGTTTTCAGAGCACATTTTTCAGGACTTTGTTCAAATTCTAAGCCATTCCTACCTCCCAATGCAGGTACTTCACATTGAATCATGTTTGTTCATAAAATGCTGTTGTGGTTTGTACCCAGCTGGCAACTAAGCACCACGCAGCTGCTCGCTCACTCCTTCCTACCCCTGGGCAAGGGAGAGCGGAGGAGCAGAAAAAAGGTAAAAGTAAAGCTTCATGGGAGAGTTTACCTGAACAACACAGAGAGAGGGAACAATAGCGATAATAATACTAAAAAGCAAGTTATATAGAATGCATTGCTTACCACTGCCGCCATGCCGAGTCAAGCCGTGCCACACCAGGCCCTGACACCACAGGGAACTGCACGTCCTCTCCCGCTAGCCCCCTCTTATATATACCAGTTATGACATCAGTATGGTATCAAATATCCCATTGGCTGGTTTGGTCCGGCTATCCTGACTGTGAAAATTAACACTGTTCTAGCCAAACCCAGGACAAATATACATGTAATTCTGAAAAATTAAGAGTACAATCTTTTATTTTTAATCCATGGTACTCCAGTGCAAACAGGTATATTTTAATATGTATCAAATGGATTTAAGTGTTCCTAGATCTCTTCCAAAAAACAGCTCTGACAAATCTTTTCTTTGTCAAGTCTTGATACTAATATATGGAGAACTCTCTTAAGACTATGTTTCAAAAACGGAAAAAAAAAAAAGCCTTGACCTTTCCTCTATATATATTTATTGAAATATCAGGTTATTAACAAAGAATTGAAAGGCTCATTCATCATCTACGAGTTGACAGCTTGAGATGGAGTCAAAGAAATATTTTTCTTAAAACTGAAATATGGGTCAAATCCCACCATGGGATCACTGAACGGAACTCTTGGCAAATGTATATCAAACTGCTTCTTTGATATACAAGTCTTTGTATCCCAGCTTGGACTGCAGCTTGGAAGGAAGTTGAGAAAACAGTGGATGTAATGCACAATTTGAGCAAACCAGTATTATGTTTCACGGACTCCTGTCAAAGTTACTCTAATCAAAATGACACCTTTGGATTTTAGCTATCCAGAGTATCAGGTAGGCTAAAGACCAGTGCATGGTATGTTTTGAATAACTGCTGGAGATTATGCCCCTTCTCTTCAAAAAACAAGCCAAACAAAAAACTCACATACACACAAGAAAATTTAACTCACAGATGCTTAAAAAGCTTCTCCACTTGCTCTCACCTATATTTCTTCCCCAAGAAAAGCAAATACAGATGTGGAGACAGGAAAAAGAGGTCTTCAAGAAGTCTGCCTTTTCTGTCTTTAAAAATGTTTAATTTCTCTTCTGCGAGCCCTTCTAGGGTTTGTGATAATGGTTTACATGAAATCAGAGCAGCAACAAGTGCTGAGAAAAACTCCTCTGATGGTTACAATTCTCTCACTGTTTCCCAGATCTCTCATTATCTGGAAGCCCCAAACCCCAGAATCTCTCAGATTAAAGAACTGTGAGCAAATATTTCTTCCTTTCTCAAGGGGTGATGGTTCCCAGCTATCTCACCTTATTTTATGCAAAGATATCATAGGTCCTCCTTTTTTTAGAAACTCCCCAAAGTTTAGATTAAATCAAAACACAGGCGGTTTTGAGGATACAATACAGTTTAAGGAGCGTTTCTTCTATGAAGACCAGAATAGGGCTAAAACTGGCTCAACGATAGAAAAAGGCATCCATTTACTTTGGCTTTTGGCCATACTTCAGAAAAAAACAGGAAAATGTAATGCCATGCTAGAAAGTAACTGTTAGCAAGCCTGTGACTTCTGTGTGAGAAATTGCTGTTGCAAGACTTAGCAAATAACAAGGGATTTCATCCGCTAAAAGTTCAGCTAGGCAGACCACCACCTGGTAGGCCAACAGAGCACACGGTGCAGACACATCAGCAGAGCCGTGATGTCCTCTTGCTGCCTTAATGTTACACCAGGACAAGACAGAGCAACGCAGCAGCAGCTGCACTAACCCCCAGGTATCCCATGAAGTTTTCAGCTCTCCAAGGCAGCAGCCAGACGTCTTGCCACCCTTTTCTTGCACAAATAGAGGGTTAATCAGTATGTCTGAATGATCACAGATCATACGCCTGCGCTTTTGGCAGGCTGGAAAATAATTAAAAATGTTGACAGTTTTGTTTCAGTTTTATAGACAACAAAACCTGCTGACCCTCTGCAGTGTGTTTACATAATGTAAGGAGATGTACTTCAGTGTAAAATGGCATTTCTATTGGAAGCTACTTCAATTACCAGGAACCCTTGGCATCGAAACGCTTCTAGAGTGTCTTCTAGACACCGATTCTCTTCTAGAATACCTCATTTTAGAGACTCCTTTAACAGCATTATAAACAGACAAGAACCATGCAAGAAGCAATTTAGGGAATGGAAAATATATTCTTATTAGCTAATCTACGTCAATTTTATGACAATATTGGGACACTTATTAGGAACTGGTCAAAATACACTGCTACACAGATCCCAACTGCAACTTTCCGAGGTGTGTTTTCCTTGACAAGTATATCATTGCCCATACTGAAGCTCACTTCGTTTGCATGCTTTAATATCTTCATTTCAGTAATTAGGTAGTAGGAAGTATGCATGACTAGATAGAAAACTGCATCCTTCTATTTTAGATTTTATGCTATATTTCCTTTTCCCTTGTAGGTATAGGATCTAACATCTGTTGTTTTGCCCAGTTAATAGTTTCTCCCCTGAAATTTGGCAGCCCTAGCCTAACATTCATCTAATTAAGAGAAAAAAGGCTTTATTTATTACACATATGTGATTCACTGAGGAAGTGCTGAGGAACTGCACTATTACTTCTGGAAAGGAAGTCTTCAGATCACAAAGCTAGGAAGGCAGCAACTCCCAGTCTGTGTGTACCATTCTCCACTCAGCATTGCATTTATCTGACAAGCGCTGTTCAGAGGATCCTATCCTCCTTTTACCCTTTGAAGAGAACTCTCCCATTAATCTAATTTTACTGATCATGAAAAGTGAATCGTCTTTTCTGAAACATTTAGCTGGGTAGTAGCACCAGCCCAAGCGAACAGGATATGGATTGTTCACAAAAAATACTCTTGTAATTATTGTCTCTGATAGTCAGCAGTGAATACAAGAGCTATTTTCCTTTCAAACTAATTAACCATGAAAAGATGGCAAGCTCTTATTATCAATCTCAATCACTCGGCAGTAGTGATACTTGCAGATAAGGATTGCAGAAAAGGATTTACTTTATTTCCATTTTCTCCAAAGACAAAGCGTGCTATGGGATGGACCAGAGGAGACATCTCTGCTGAACTGATTCCCAAATTCAGCTTGCTTGGGTGCCATTGCTGGCAGAACAGTGATGGCAGCAGCAGCCACCTCTGGCAAGTTTCATGTGCTGGCAAAGAACAGCAGCCTTCTGGAACGGTTACATAGATTTTCAAATAACCCACAGCTCCTGAGAAGTTTGGAAACTCCCTGTCTGAAGGAAAACTAGGATGATTCTCCCTTGAAACCTGCACATGGTGAAGTCATATCCTTCTACTCCTGGCATGGGCAGGAAAGTTCTGATTGTTCTGCAACACTCCCAAATACCTACTCTGGATTTGCCCTTGTCTTTCTCCGCTGCAAGCAAGAAGTCATGAATTAGCATTCAGCACAGGCATGAGATGCCTGAGTATATTTCTGAGCTGTGACCAATCTGAATTCAGAGCATCTAAGAGCCATAGATGACTTAGGACCCCATACATCCAAAATCCAGGGTGCAAAAGTCTGGGAAAAGATAAAACGGAGTTTCACAGGACACTGGCAGCAAAGAAAACAGTTACCATGCCAAGAGGGGTTTATTATAAAGAGGGGTACATTATAAAGACAGGCCAGCACAGCAGTAGGCTGAAAAATTAGAGATTGGATTCCCATACAGCAGTTTAACCCTGAGTGCAGACAGGTCCCCATAGACACCTTCTGCCTCCAGTTTCTGTAGATGTGGACCTTTGTTGTCTACAGACTTTTCACTAAGTAGTACAGAATTGTCTGCATGTGGAACAAGAAATTCCCATGCTCCTCAAAACGATTTTCACTGCTGTCCCAAAGCACAACAGGTAGTTTGTTGATTTCAACAGAAGTGCAAGAATATTAATGCAGTTGGAACATTTACTCTGGTTTATAAGCTGAAAGAAATATCATAACCCCCAGATAAGTATATAAAACTGGAAAGAATATCCTAACAAATTCATAATTTCACTCAAGTGATTTTTTTTTTTAAGAACTTCTCCAAGACTTATTATCACAGTGCTGTCTTTCTGAATTAAAAAATAAATAAGCAATGAACAATTTTTATTCTGTGCTATGAGGAAATAACCAGATAAAGCAGATGAGGTTTACTGACTCTTCACTGTTGTTGAGTTTTAACTGCAACCAGCAACTAAGCCCCACACAGCCACTCACTTACTCCCCCCTGGCCCAGTGGCATGCGGGAGAGAATTAGAAGGGTAAAAGTGAGAAAACTCATGGGCTGAGATAGAAACAGTCTAATAAGTAAAGCAAAAACTGTGCACACAAGCAAAGCAAAACAAGGGATTCATTCACTACTTCCCCCGGGCAGGCAGGCGTTCAGCCATCTCCAGGAAACCCAGGATCCATCATGCCTAAGAGTTACTTGGGAAGAGAAACGACATCACCCTGAATGTCATCCCTCTTCCTTCATCTATATGATGTCATATGGTCTGGAATATCCCTTTGGTCAGTTGGGGTAGGCTGTCCCAGCGGTGTCCCCTCCCACCTTCTTGGGCACCACCACCTACTCACTGGTGGGGTAGCGTGAGAGGCAGAAGAGGCGTTGACCCTGTGCAAGCACTGCTCAGCAATAACAAAAAACATCAGGGCATTATCCACCCTGTTTCCAACACCAATTCAAAACACAGCCCCATGCTAACTACTATGAAGAAAACTAACTCTATCCCAGCAAAAACCAGCGCAATTCTGACTCAAATTCTTACTATAGAGTACACGCATCTCGCAGCTTGCATCTCTTGGTACAAATAGTTTATAAGAAACAAGTTATTTTATTAGGACTGCCTGGTGGTAAAGTGACCTACAAATCACTATATTTCAAGTGATAATTTGCTATGCAATCACCTCCCTTTCTTGCATGATGCTGGAATCTTGTTCTCAGGGTAGAATGGAAACAGGAACCTACCCAAAGCAAACACTACAGATCTTGTTTGGCAGGTTTTATTGCAGAAGTTTTATGTGGAGACAAGATGCTAGATGGTGATGCAAGTGTTCTGCTGTACGTTAGCCCCCAAGACGATCAGATCTTGCACACACATATGCATGTACATAAATGGAAATAATTTAATTAAAAGCACAGAATCACAGAATCATCTGGTTGGAAGAGACCTTTAAGATCATCAAGTCCAACCATTCACCCTGCACAGCCAGGGTCCATAAACCATGTCCCTCAGCGCCACATCTACACAGCTTTTAAACACTTCCAGGGATGGGGACTCCACCACCTCCCTGGACAGCCTGTTCCAATGCTTAATGACCCTCTCTGTAAAGAATTTTTTCCTGATATCAAACCTAAATTTCCTCTAACTCAACTTGAGGCCATTCCCTCTCATCCTGTCATTCGTAACATGGGAGAAGAGACCGACCCCCACCTCTCTACAACCTCCTTTCAGGTAGTCGTTGAGAGCGATAAGGTCTCCTCTCAGCCTCCTTTTCTCCAGACTAAACAATCCCAGTTCCCTCAGCCGCTCCTAGTAAGATAAGTTCCCTAAACCCTTCACCAGCTTTGTTGCCCTTCTCTGAACCTGCTCCAGCACCTCAACATCCTTCTTGAAGTGAGGAGCCCAAAACTGGACACAGTAATCAAGGTGTGGCCTCACCAGCACCAAGTACAGGGGGACAGATGCACTGTTCTGATGAAAAATGCTCTATCTGTCCCGAAACACTCGCAAAATTTGAAAGCTATAAGGCCTTTCATAGGAAATGGTCTAGATTCTGTCTCAGATTTCTTGTTTGGTTTGTTATTTGACCACAATCATGCCAGATAACCTCAAACAAAGATCGTGGTACTCACGGGCTTCTGAAAGAAGTCTAATTCTTTAGAAATGACAGGGTTAAAGGCATATAAACATCCTCCCAATATTATCATGGTGCAGTACATGGCACTCATTAACTGTCCCTTTGGGCTGGTGACCATGCAGTAATAGTACGATGCTGTTTAAGCAATGTGTTTGGTTTATCTTTTTTGGTAGGAGAGCAGCATATGCTTTCTACAATCTGGCACTTTGGTTATGAGCATCCAAGACATCCTGAACCTCTGCTCACAAGTTTCTTTTACACTAGTTCTCCAGGTTTGTTTTTTCATCACCCTCCCAAACACATCCTAAAGGCCCATAATGGCAGATATGCAAAAGGAAAAGATTTAACTTGTACTACTGTCACAAATGTTAAGTTGCAGCTGGCAAAATAAGTGACTTTGACAGGAGTAGAAGCAGGGTGGAGCTATCCCCCATGCATCCAGCATTGCAATAAAGAGAATGCCTGGCTTTTAATGCTACATTGGTTTTAAGAGGTTTATTCCCAATTTCAGTGACGTGAGAAGCAGAGTCTGTGGCACCACAACCACCTCAACTTCCTCATTCTGATTCTTCACTGACAGACAAGCACAGTCAGCAGAGAGAGAAGAGTATAATGAGCCTCAGTTACATGGAAAGAAAGCACTTCAGATGTAAAAACACATAGTACAGAAAATAGGTACATAGCACTGTAAACACATTTAAATTCACAAAAGGAATTGCGCTGGAGATTAATCTAAATGAGTTTTGCAAATCAGTTGAATTTAGGATGTGAGATTTTCAGATACTTATGTTTTGCGGGTCCTTAAAATTTTTTTTTCTTTTGTGTCTGATTAACAGAGGCAACATTCTAAACATACAAACCCAAGGAGCGTGAAGAGCTGGGGAGTCCCCCTGGAATCCCTGGAACAATTCCTGCCATTCTGTGAAACTCTGGATCAAGCCTCAGGAATCTGATAACCTTCACATACTTCAGAAAAAGCAATTGTGCTCTCTTGGGGAGCCCCCTTAAACTCCAACTTCCACTATTAATCATGACAAAATTTCAGTGAGCCCTAGAAAACCTCAGAGCTGTTTAAAGAATGTGCTGGCTAAACCTGTCCTGGCTAACATGTGCATTATTGATAACTTGCTCTCCTCAGCTGCTGAAGATGCTGGAGTACTCAAGAAATAAGACCCAGCTCAGCAGCATGGGTTCATGACCAGGAAAACTGCAACAGGAGCAGTCCCTGTACCGACATGGCTGCATGCTCCTGCACCTCGTGGATGTCAGCTCTCAGAGAACAACCTCAGTGCACACTGTGACAGGCCAGGTCCCTGGGGACATTCAGTGATCAGGGAGACAAAGAGTTCTAGGACCTGTCACTGAAAACAGATAAGGAAAGAGAAAAGCTCCATTAAGCCCCCTTGGCTGAAAAGTCTTTCGCATCTGCCGGCACAAACTGCCATTGAGCAAGACACTCACTCACGTTAGCGAAGAGTTTCTGCCAAGGGTTAGGCTTTGGGGAGTGGTGCAGCAGTACCCTCCTGCAGTCAGACCCATTTAGTCACTCTGTACTAGAATATGTCTCAGGAAATGAAGCCACTGCACATATGGAAGCTAAATATTAATGTCTATAAAGCCTAGGCAGATGGAAGTTATTAGGCAGGTATTACCACATTATTACTCACAACTTGATACTGAAGATGCAGGTGGCTGCTTTTGAATCCCCAAAACATATGTTATTTGCAAAACAGTTAACCTCTGCTAACACTTACTTAGTGTATGTTAACCCTGCTGCCAGCAATGCCAGACCGCCAGAAGGCAGAGAACAGTCTGCTAAAGCACAGGAGAAGGCTTGGATGCTTCATGGCATACAAACAGTTTCTTAATCCCGAGTGGCATCAGGACTTAGTACAAGCCAAACTGCTACTGCTCACCACACTAACTGCTTAATACGTCTGAGGCAGCAGATGGTCTCCCAGACATCTTGCTTGGGGAGCAGCAAGGGGCAGCAGCCTATTCCCTGTACTCAAAGGCTGTTCAGGACTGCAACATCAGCCCAAGGACAGGCCTGCCCCATGGCCACTAGCTACAGCTCCCAACAGCCCTGTGCCATGGAGAAGCCGTGTAGTAGAGGAACACACTCCAGTCCCCAAACCATACCCAGGCCACCATGTGCTTATTGGGTGTGAGAGATGGTTTTTCCTCAGATGAGTGTTTTTCCTCCATTTCCAAGCGAGTTGCTCTCCAAATTCCTGAATTAATGCACAGTAATGTAGGACATACCATAGATCCTGGTAGAATTTGGTCTTGAAATGACCAGAAGCAGATATCTGCTTTAAAATACACAGTGAGAGTGCCACTCTATAAAAATAAAGTGTGCAGATATACTGCTTAAGGAGAAATGCAAGTGAGAAGTAAGGAAAAAAAAAAGTACAAAACTATGGATACAGTTTGGTTTACCACACATTTTAAGAGAAGGAACCATCAGAACAGTTACCCTGGTTTCAGATCACGTGCAGGGCTCCAGCAAGCTGTACGTTTGCACTTACAAGCCACAGCCTTTGCACAAGCATTTTCTTTCTGTGCCAGAACCAAAACAATCATTACACTGAACAGAAATGCAGCCACAGCTTTTGACAGCGTGTCTGGGGCAGCCCACCCACCCAGCAGCGAGCACCCTGGGAGCACCTCGGTCCCCAGCCATCTGCTGTGTGGACCCGTATGGTGCTGTATGGACCCAACCAACAGCAAGAACAGGAACTGGGGCAATCAGCCCCAGCTGAAAGTCTGCTACAGAAAAGGAAAACGCTGTTATCTAGCAGCATGAAAATGTGGCCTTGAGCATAAGACTGGCAGCCTGCTCTCTCACCACCTGCCTTTTCCTCATTTATTGTCACCCACAATTGACTGAAGCTCTTCTAAGACTGCGAAATCTCATCAGAGAGGCAGTTTAACAGCTCCATCTCAAGTGGGGAAAAGAAGCTGGTTATTTCCAGAAATGAGAAGCAGAGCTGCCTATGAACATACTTTTCACCAGTAACACTAGTAAACTATAGAAATAACAAAACCAAGCACAAACCTGCCAACAGGTGCACAATGCATACAATTCCAATAGTTTTTTTCTAAATTAGCGTCCAATGAACACGGGAGCACCACCAAAGCCTGGAGCAGAAGAGTTTTTAGCTAAGCTGTTTCTCTGCCACAAGAAAAAAGCACATTAAGCACGAAGTCACTAAGCTAACAAGACAAGACATCTCATTGTTACTCTAGTAGCAAAGGAAATGCTGAACTGCAAGACAATGTTATTCATAAAGAACCAAGTTCTTATCTTGGAAATAGCTTCTTTATGAGACATATCCTGGTGTTACAACTTTGTAACAAGATTGTACTGGAAAGGTTACTAAATTAATAAATAAAGCAAACTGAGCATCAGAAATCTTTGGTTTGAGTTAAGCAGTACATTATAAGGTTTATGCAAACAAAAGACAAAAAGATTTGGGCATTTTCAAAAGCATCAGGTTACAACTTAAATTGTAATTTAAAGTGAGTTTTCATTAGCACACCTTCCTATGTAGCAACCATACATACACATCTAGACCATTCTTATTACGCACACTTTCATATTGCCCAACATCTTAATCAAGGACATCACAGTTGCCATAGGTCACCCATTTACAGAGATCCAAGACCTTTCAGTCCAGCAGAGGTTTCCCAGCCCTGACATCCAGGACAGCAGAAAGGTTATGGACTGCATGAATTGCTCGGAGGGTGTTTAGATGGAAACCGGTTCTCCTGAAAATACCAGGCAGGTGCAGCTCTCCCACCTGCTCTTTCAGAGGCTCTCCTATGTGTAATATAGCAGATTAACGACATCAGCAATGGATGTTGAGCAGCTACTGCATCTGCTGCCGTGTAAGGACAAACTGGTGCTCATCTGAAACATTCACTGTTTTCCACAGGTGCCACCTGAGGATTTTGGTGTCTCTTGCAAGGAACACAGCTGTGGTACAGATTCTTGGGGATTTCTAATATTACAGCCTTGATTACAGCATTGGAGGCTGTCAGAGCTGGCAAGCAAAAAGGGAATTTGTTCTAAAGAGAGTCCACAGAAAGGCAAAAAAGTTTGTAAGAAAGATGCACATGCTGGCAGCTAAGACAAGATTACTTTTCCTATCCTTCAACACTGTGATTAGAAGGTAATTATGATAATTCACTAAAAAAGCTGACAGTGTAGCTACTGAATTTCTTATGTGATTTCAGTCTCTCAAACTTCAGTAGATTTCGGTAAATAACATAGCTTTGCCATAATTTATTTGGGAGGAAGATGCAATATTTCATTGTCCTGCAGTGCATGATGAACATTAAACCAGCACAGTATCTGCAAACATGAAAGGACAAACAAACAAAAAGTCAGACAATTTGCCTGCAATTTAATTATTTTAACTCTGTAAAATTCATTTTTTTAGATTAGCAACAAGCTTTTACTCACAATGAAGAATTAATTATAGGATCATTTAGGTTGCAAAAGACCCTTTAGATCATCAAGTCCAACCATAAACCTAATACTGCCAAGTCCACCACTAAACCATGTTCCTAAGCACCACATCTACAGGGTTTTTTAAATACCTCCAGGGATGGTGACTCAACCACTTTCCTGGGAAGCCTGTTCCAGGGCTTGACAACCCTTCTGGTGAAGAAATTTTTCCTAATACCCAATCTAAACCTCCCCTGGAGCAACTTGAGGCCATTTCCTCTCATTCTATTGCTTGTTACTTAGGAGAAGAGACCGACCCCTACCTGGCTACAACCTCCTTTCAGGTAGTTGTAGACAGTGATAAGGTCTCCCCTCAGCCTCCTCTTCTCCAGACTAAACAATCCCAGCTCCCTCAGCCGCTCCTAGTAAGATAGGTTCTCTAAACCATTCACCAGCTTTGTTGCTCTTCTCTGGACATGCCTCAGCACCTCAATGTCCTTCTGGTAGTGAGGGACCCAAAACTGGACACAGTATTTGAGATGCGACCTCACCAGTGCCAATTACAGGAGGATGACCACTTCACTAGTGCTACCGGCCACACTATTTTTGAATCAAAATTAAATTCTGTTCTGTTTAAAGCATAGCAGATGGGTTTGTTTATATCTGAAAGCATCCAAATGCTTTCCTCATTGTACAGAGAAGATTTACCAGAAATCTATATTATTCTATCTTAGAAAACATACACAGTAGAGGCCACGAGTAAAAATAAAAGCCAGCTATCTGGCTGTCCAATAAAAAAGATCTTTGTCTTCAGGGAAGGAGGTCTACAAGACATATCCATAGTATTTCATAAAATGACAGAAACGGTTGTATCAGGTGCTGTTTTTGTACAGGACAGAAGAACAACACTTCCCAAAAAAGGCAAGACACAGATGAATAGTGAAAATTCTCTGCTGTTTTTAAGAGTGTAAAATTTAGGATAACAGTTTAAGAAAGTCATTGAATAGGACGCAGAAAGATATATTTTCCAGCATCTAAGTTAAAGGTGCTACTAGACTGTGATTAAAAAGGAAACTGTAAAGTCTGTTCCTCTAGCTGTGAGTTACTGAGTTCAAGCAAGAGTGATTCCCAGAAAGAGTGATATTCACTCATTTCTATTGATACGTAATTACATCATGAAGCTTTAAGATCTTATTTTATATATTTGAAAAATTTCTTCCAAAGAGAACAGTAATGCAATTTTGTAATGCTTAGAAAAAGAATTTTCTAACAGATTTGTATCATTTTTACAGACCTTCAAATAACTGTGGAGTTTCTTGTTCTCAGTCAAGGTGAGCTATGAAATCTCAGTGCTGATGGTTATTATTAATGAGCTTCCAGCCTAGGGGGAAGGAAAAAAAAAAGGGAAAAAAAAAAAGGACAATGCCATTTATCTAAAAAATAGAGTAGAGCCCTTTCAATACTTTAGTGCCTCTGGGTTCTGTTGAAATAGGAATTATATGTTAAGCAGCCAAAAGCCTATATGGGCTCTTTTTTATTATTATTATTAGAAATATATACATATTTGAGACTCCCAAAGGTCAGGACAAAGTCATCATGCTTCTTACTGCCACTGGACTGAACTCTGGCTGGAGTGATTTATGTGGCAATTACATTTCTTCCCAAGAATATAACTAGTCCAATGCTAAAGACAGGAGAATGACTGTTGATGACTCTCACTTGCCCTCGCCAAGGATACAAATCATCACAAGAAGTCCCCTTTTAAATAAATAAAACCATAGGCAACAGCTCTGTTCACTGCAGCAGAAGCTTAATTCTTGCCTAAATACTTACTAACACAGAAGTCAAGGGGTACGAAGAGTTATTTTTGTGCTGATGCCCCTCCAATCCAGTGACAAGATCTGACAGCAACATCTTATCTGATATATGGCTAAGAGATGTAACTGCTCATCAAGGCTCCTTTTTCCTAAATTGTGCAATTCTTTATCTCTGAACAGCTTAAATGCCCCAAAGAAGCAAAAAAATGAAATGAAGGACATGGGATAGGAATAGACCTGTTGCAAAATCGCCCTGATCAGCTTGCCATGCAAATTCCACAGTGTCACCAAGCATTAGAGAAGTTAATAGCTACATGAAATAATACCTTCCCTCTTAATAGGCTAGACATGAAGTTAAAATTCATGTTTAAGTTATGAGATACACCACTAGAAATGACGTGCAGCATGCATGTGTACTGGTGCAAGCTCATTAATGGGTTTTTCTGGTTTCATGCACTCCAGGGAAGTAGGAGTTTGGTGCACAAAAGGGTTAGGGATAGCTCGAGGGGATGTATTTGAGTCTGTTTTTCTGAACGTCCAATATCTCAGTGTAACTCTTGCCCTTCCCAACTGATCCCCATGGAAAGACCACAGTGAGAAAATGCAACGGCTTTTACAAAGCAGCTAGGAAAATAACGTCTTTTCTTAATGTCACTTTGAAAATAAAGTTAATTTTAAAAGCCTTTTTGTAAGTGAAAAGAATTATTGATTTCTTCTGTAAAGTTTTAATGCAGTGAATGCAATCCTCAGAAAAATTGAACCAATATAAACTAAATAATGTTTGGAAGTTGCTATTTATGTAATGACATTAAGTACTCCGGAATTTAAATTGTAGTCATTTTGACTGTGGTGACATTTTCAGATACAGGAAAAGTGTTTCAAGGGTATATGAAATATGTCTTTAAAATGAAGTATCTTTAACACTTGAATGCATACTCTCTTAATTAAAGCATTGCTGTAAGAAGTACATCTTTATTTCAGAACACATTTTTCTATCAACATGTTTAAGTTTCAGATTGTGTGTGTGTGTGTGTGTGTGTGTGTAATAGGTATGTAGAAATTTCAGCCCTGAGAACCAAAGATCTCTGACTTACCTTTAAGGGTTTGGAAGGGCAATCAAGTCACATAAAAGTAACAGAAATTATGAGCAAATAATGGAAAAAATTCTCTTCCTTAGAAACAGTTGTGACAGAATCACAGAATCATCTGGTTGGAAGAGACCTTTAAGATCATCAAGTCCAACCATTCACCCTGCACAGCCAGGGTCCATAAACCATGTCCCTCAGCGCCACATCTACACAGCTTTTAAACACTTCCAGGGATGGGGATTCCACCACCTCCCTGGGAAGACTGTTCCAATGCTTCACAACCCTCTCTGTAAAGAAGTTCTTCCTGATATCAAACCTAAATTTCCTCTAACTCAACTTGAGGCCATTCCCTCTCGTCCTGTCATTCGTAACATGGGAGAAGAGACCGACCCCCACCTCTCTACAAACTCCTTTCAGGTAGTCGTTGAGAGCGATAAGGTCTCCTCTGAGCCTCCTTTTCACCACACTAAACAACCCCAGTTCCCTCAGCCTCCCCTCATAAGAAAAGTTCTCTAAACCCTTCACCAGCTTTGTTGCCCTTCTCTGGACATGCTCCAGCACCTCAACGTCCTTCTTGTAGTGAGGGGCCCAAAACTGGACACAGTACTCAAGGTGTGGCCTCACCAGTGCCGAGCACAGGGGGACAATCACTTCCCTGCTCCTGCTGGTCACACTATTGCTGATACAAGCCAGGATGCTGTTGCCCTTCTTGGCCACCTGGGCACACTGCTGGCTCGTATTCAGCTGGCTGTTAACAAACACCCCCAGGTCCTTTTCTGCTGTGCATCTTTCCAGCCACTCCTCCCCAAGCCTGTAGTGTTGCAGGGGGTTGTTGTAGCCCAAGTGCATGACCCGGCACTTGATCTTGTTGAATTTCATACAATTGGCCTCAGCCCATCAATCCAGCCTGTCCAGATCCCTCTGTAGAGCCTCCCGACCTTCAGGAAGGTCAACACTACCTCCTGACTTAGTGTCATCTGCAAACTTACTGAGGGTGCACTCAATCCCTCATCCAGATCATTGATAAAAATGTCGAAGAGGACAGGCTCCAATAGAGAGCCCTGAGGAACGCCACTGGTGACCAGTTGCCAGCTGGATTGAACTCCATTCACCACCACTCTCTGGGCCCGGCCATCCAGCCAGTTTTTTATCCAGTGAAGCATACAACCACCCAGGCCATAGGCAGCCAGTTTCTGCAGAAGAATGTTGTGGGAAACAGTGTCAAAGGCCTTACTAAAGTCCAGGTAAACAACATCCACAGCTCTTCCCTTGTCCACTAAACGGGTCACTTTGTCACAGAAGGAGATCAGGTTGGTTAAACAAGACCTGCCCTTCATAAATCCATGCTGACTGGGCCTGATCATCTGACTATCCTGTACATGCTGCATGATGACACTCAGGATGACCTGTTCCATGAGTTTCCCCGGCACCGAGGTCAGACTGACAGACCTGTAGTTCCCTGGATCCTCCTACCAGCCTTTCTTGTAGATCGGCATCACATTTGCCAACCTCCAGTCAGCTGGTACCTCCCCCATTAGCCAGGACTGTTGGTAAATGATGGGAAGTGGTTTGGCGATCACCCCTGCCACCTCCCTCAGAACCCTTGGGTGGATCTCATCCGGCCCCATATACTTCTGCACATTTAAGCTGTGCAGCAGTTCACTTACCGTTTCCTCTTGGATTATGGAACCTTGATAATGCTCTCCATCTCCACCATCTGGTTCAAGAGGCCAAGCACCCAGTGAGTTGGTCTGACCATTAAAGACTTGGGCAAAGAAGGCATTGAGCACCTCAGCCTTTTCTTCGTCTTTGGTCACTATTTTTCCCATTACATCTAGCAAGGGATGGAGAGTCTCCTTAACCCTCCTTTTGCTATTAATGTATTTATAGAAACTTTTTTAATTAACCTTCATGTCAGTAGCCAGGTTAAGCTCTAGCTGGGCTTTTGCCTTTCTAATCTTCTCCCTGCATAGTCTCGCAAAATCCTTGTAGTTTTCATGAGTGACCTGCTCCATCTTCCATAGGCCATAGACTTTCATTTTTCTTCTTGAGCTGTAGACAGAGCTCTCTGTTCAGCCAGGCCGGTCTTCTGCCCCTCCAGCTTGCCTTACGGCTCACTGGGACAGCCTGCTCCTGGGCTTTGAAGATTTCCCTCCTAAGAATTGTCCAGGCTTCCTGGACCCCTTTGCTCTTCAGAACTGTCTCCCAAAGGACCCTGCTAACCAGTCTCCTAAAAAGGTTAAAGTCTGCCCTCTGGAAGCCCAAGGCTGCAGTTCTACTGACCACCCTCCCTACTGCTTCTAGAACTGAAAATTCTATAATATCATGGTCACTGTGGCCAAGATGGCCTCCAACCTTCACGTCACCCACAAGTCCTTCTCTGTTGGTGAACACCAGGTCCAGCAGGGAGTGTTCCCTGGTTGGTTCCTTCATCAGCTGTGTGAGGAAGTTGTCTTCCACACACTCCAGGAACCTCCTGGACTGTTTCCTCACTGCTGTGTTGAATTTCCAGCAGACATCTGGTAAATTGAAGTCGCCCACAAGAACAAGTGGCACCAATCGTGAGACTTCTCCCAGTTGTTTGTAGAATATTTTGTCTACATCTTCTTCCTGGCTGGGTGGCCTATAGCAGACTCCCACAGTGATGTCTGCCTTGTTGGCCTTCCCCCTGATTTTAACTCATAAACACTCTACCCTTTCATCACCATTGTTGATCTCCAGGCAATCAAAACTGTTCCTGACATGCAGGGCCACTCCCCCTCCTCTCGTTCCTGGCCTGTTCCTCCTGAAGAGGTTGTAGCCATCCAATGCAGCACTCCAGTTGTGCGTCTCATCCCATCATGTCTCTGTGATGGCAACTATATCATAGTTTTCCTTTTGCACAATGGCTTCAAGCTCTTCTTGTTTGTTGCCTACACTGCATGCATTGGTGTAGAAGCACTTCAACTGGGCTAGTGATCCCTTTGCCTTTTCCTGGAGGGGAGAAGGCCTCACTCCCACCTGACCTTTCCCTGAGGGTGCCTTGACTCCTGGCACACTAGTGACTATTATGGCTACCCTATCACCAAACACATTGCCTTCAATCTCCACTGGTGCAGCATACCCAAGTAGCTCGCTGGCACACTGTCCAATTAGCACTGGTGTGCAGCTCTTAGGCTTAGTCCCAGCAAGCCAGACTCTATCCCTTTCCCCTCTCAAATCTAGTTTAAAGCCTTATTAATGAGCCCTGATAACTTCTGTGCAAGGAACCTCTTCCTGCTTTGAGACAGGTGTGCCCCATCAGATGCCAGCAAACCTGCCACGGTATAAATCAACCCATGGTCAAAGAACCCAAAGTCCTGCAGCTGACACCAGGCTTCGAGACAGGTATGGACCTGGTGGGTCTTCCTGTTTCTTCCCTCATCATTCCCTGCCACTAAGGGGATTGAGGAGAACTTGTGCTCCTGATCCTGATCCCTTGACCAGTCACCCGAGGGCCATGACACCTTTTTTGATTGTTCTTGGGCTTCTTGTGTGGGGAATTTCATCACTGCCTAGCTGAAATATTAATAGCGGGTAATAATCTGTGGGTTGTACAAGAGTGGGAAGCTTCCTCACCACATCTCTAACTCGGACCCCAGGCAGGCAATAGACTTCCCTGTGAAGTGGGTCAGGTCTGCATATTGGGCCTTCTGTTCCCTTCAGAAGGGAGTCACCTATGACAATGACCAGACAGATTATACATTTCTCTTGTTAGAAAAGAACATAACAACAACAACAAAAAGCAACACAAAAAAAGAAACTATTACTCTCATTCTCTACCGAACACAGAACTTGCTTGGGTTCTTTTCTTTCACACAAAACTTACTAGCAGAATTAGTGAATAAAGGGCAGAGCCATGAGCTTCTACAATTCTATCAGGCAAAGGAGAAAGAAGTGGACTACATAAACTAAAACCTGCATCATTTCAGCATCCTCCTGCAAGTAGAAGGATTTTCCTGTGAACAATGGATTTGCATTAAAATTTCAAATGTTTATTTTATGCTGGTTAGAATTAACAATGAACATTTCCACATGGTAACGTTTCTTCTGGACTTGTGTGTGGCCAGTTTATCCTTGACAATGGGATTTTTGAACTGGTATAGAGAATTCAGTATTCGATTTGAATCACCACACACCAGCAATCTGTGATGGTCAAGTAAGGTATAAGAATTAAAATCCTTGTACAGACCAGACCACAGCAGACCTCAGCAAGTAGCTTTTATGATGGTTGTAGAAGAAACAGCACAAAATATTTTTCTGGTTTATTTGAGACATTTCCCTGTGTTATGACACATTTCTCTGTGTTATGACACACATTCACACACACTAAGAACATGTGTGTTTAAGTTAAATATCACCAGAACTGGAGATTGGATGAATCTGAGAATCAAATCCTCCAATGCTACTTGTGACACAGAATGTCAGTCATGTTTCGCAGTACTTGTGTTACCAGGAATCCATATCACCATGAGAGCCAGAGTAAGCTGAAGGTGCCCGGGGACTGTTTTAAAATATTTCCAAGGTCTTGGAAGCTCCCCTAAATGTAAAACTGTGATTATTGCCACAGCCATGGTCACCGTTTCATACAGCAGGGCATACAGGAAAGATGAGTCCCTCCTCTGCAAGTGAAAAGCAGTTCAGAGAGTTTCATCTAACTATAAGAACAAAAACTAGAAAATGAGCCAGAACAGAGGGCTTGAGAGGGGGTTATCACATGGACCACAACTAAGAGCAGCTGGTGAGGAGCAGATGCGTATTGCCAGGAAACTTTTTTTATATCCAAAGAGGTTTTAGGAAACTCTCGAGCTCTCTCAGCTCTTACTAACTAAAGGTTAGTGTGTTTTAATGGGCTCTCACAAGAGTTACTTAAACAGACTTTCGATGGAAAAGCATGGGTTTTCCTAAACACCAAAATGTGTGGGTGTATTAAGCTGACCCTGAAAATACAAGTATCCCCTGTTGATCCTCTGGTGAGCTTGCTGGGCTTAGATCTGTCTTTATATCACACTTGCCTTGAACATTCACAGTTATTAAAGAGATCCATGTGATTCTAGAAATACGCCTTTTCTGTCAGAATTAATATGGTCTGGTTTCAAGGACCTTCTATAGATATTTGTAGTATCCTTCTGTTAAAGGCTATTTCAGATAAACAGTTAGAAATATTCTACCCAGACACTGTAAAGCACCACACACTACCAGGAAAAAGAAGGAAAAAAGAGCTGAGATGTGCTCTTTATCTTTTATTTTAACTCCTCTCCATATTTTTAAAACTCTGAGTCAGCTCCCCAAATACCAAACTCTCCATGAAATCTCAGGGCAACTAAAAATTTGCAACTCAGATTGGAAGGAGATGTTTAAGATCCTCCCTTTTCCTCCTGTAACTCCAGAGTCATTGATGCCTTCAGAGCTCTGCAACACAGAAACTCAGAATCAGCAGCCACAGACTCCTGCAACACCCCAGTTCAGCCCCAGATGAGCAAAGAGTGAGACAGTGCCCCTCTGCAAAACAAAGCACAGAAGACCACACAATACAAGCTGTATCCTAATGCACATGCACAAGGGGGAGGCATTTACTACATTTTAAACGCTTGGATTAGGAATCTTAATACTACTCTTCTAACACATTGCTTTGGGTGCCACATACTGGGGGGTTTGCATGCCTCTGGAACTGTGATAAGCCATATCGAATTCTCGTTTACCCCCAAAGCTCTGATGCTCAGGATAGCTAGGTGGATTAGCATAGCAGAATTTGCATGGTATTGAATTGAGCCCATATTTATGGCAGCATATGTGGGAAACCACTGCTAAATAATCACTCCCATCCAGCCTCTGGAGCTGCCATGTACACAGTATCATGTCATATATGTGTACTATAGGGCACAGACCCAAAATGCACCACCATCAGCTCTTGGGTTTCAGCTTCTGCAACAAATGAAGAGCATCAGACCTCCTGACAAAACTCCCTCAAAAATCAGACTTCAAGAAAATAATTTTTAAAATACATACTAAGAGAAACTCCAGCATAACCACCAATACTTAATAGTTACTAACCAGCTGATATTATCCTAATTTCCTTTGACACATTTTTGGAAAACTTTGTGAAAAAATAAAGGAAAAAATATAAAGTAAAGCATCTGTGATTGGAAATGCACTTTTTACCACTTAATAATGACAGTTAGGGTCACAGAGGAGACCAAAATCCTGCTCTGATATTCATGCAAAGCAAGAAGCCACTACCTCCTTCTAGAGCTTACAAACTAAGTGAATGAGAAAAACAGAGGAAGAATTACCATCCTGCCGTCACAGACAGAACAGGAAGAAACAAGAGAAATAATGTGCCCAAAGTCACGTCAGAGCCTACAGCTGAGCTGAAAATGCATAGTACAGTACCTGAACAAATACAACAAAGAAAACATATATTGTAAGCCTTCTCTGTAGAGCACCAAAGAACCCAATAATGTCATCTCTTTGTCACGGCTCACAATCCCTGCAGGGAAATGTGCGCAAGGGAATATGTGCATCCTACAATAGCACACTCTGGAGCCATCAATGCTGTCAGCTCACGGGTTCCTCCCTTACAACAGTTCTGCAATACACCAACAGGGACATCACTCCAAGTCTCTGAAAACTGTTTATAATGTAGGTCCTGCTTTAAGGATTGGAGCAGACTCAGTGTTGCCTGTTCATCTGAAACTGAACTACAAAAGTAAAACACCAATAGCCCTGAAAGTCATTACATTGGGATGTTTAAAGAACAGAAATGGATTCTGAGGGGGAAGACAGAAACTGTGTCAAGTGACTAGGAATTTGATTTTGTTTTTAAGGTATAAAGAACAAACTTCAGACAATGAATTCACTTTGGCAGGTTTCCTATTTTTGCTATACTAGTGCAGTGATGATATAAGGGTTGACACTGAGGGCACCAGACTCTGAAAATTACTTTTATGTCATTAATATTCTATTTTCGAGCTTCAGGTGAGTGAAATGACATACAAATTGCTGCAGTAGAAGGATGCTGAAGGTCAGGTGACACAAGACCAAAAGGCACTTGCTTCCATCTGTGAAAAGGAGAGTATTATCACACATTTACTTTGCCAAAGAGGTACGATAATTGGCCATAACATTTGAGACAAAAAATATTGGCTCTCACCCCATGGTCCTTCTCCTGAGGCTCATACAACAAAGGAAGAAAAGAGAAGAGAACATCACATTAATCTATGAATATCTGAGTAGTATCCTCTTCCAAGTGCAGCCTTACCTAAATCAATGACATTAAACCCAGGTGACACACATGATGTACGTACTGTTTTTTCACTATGACACATAAATAACTACGAAAATTTTTAGCCTGAAAAGGTGTTGTAAATATGCGGTGGATAGCAATACAGAAGTACTAAAGACAGTTAAACACAAGGAGTCTAAGAGATAGGCACTGAAGCATGGCAGGGAGTAGCAGCAAGAGAGTACAGTCAGGGTAATGAAACATCACCATCATTCAGCTGGCAGACTTCTCCATTTTAATATTGCTCTGTTTTTATTATGGTGTAAGTGAAATTTTGTGGAAGAAAAATCTGTAGACACTATGTTTTAAACATTTTCTGAGAAGCTATACACAATACTTTTAAACTAAATTTTGATTGAAGTTATTTTGAAAATATTGAATATATAGGCTGGGGGGTGATTTGTGGGGTTGGTGGTTTTTTAAGCTATTAGCTTTCCACAGTAAAGTTCCTTTAAAAAATATTTTAATATGAAGTTCCATGGAAACAAAACCCACTAAGAACAACAGTACTGGCTGTATATCTTCATTTCCTATTAAAAAATCTGTACATGTTGTCATTATGGCTTCTATTTTAAAATAGCCACCCTGACAGGAGGAGTCACAGCATCATAACAGTTTGCAGTTACTCCATACGTGTGTGTTCACTTCAAACAGCAAAAATAACTAGGATTAAATCTAACCCATTCTTCTGCATTACCACATGTCAGAAGAGAAGGGGGGGGGGGGGGGCGGGAAACAGGGAAAAAAATTCTCACAGGCTGTAAGAAATCTACAAAAGACTCAAACTCAAGTGTACCAGTATCTATTTGACATGAAAAGAAAATTAAAACCCAACCCACCAAATAAAAAACAGAATTGTTATAAATTTTCTTCATACTTATGGTAGGGTAAACAGTCCAAGATAATAATAAGTTTATCTTTATTCTTTTGTTCTTCACTTTATTTTTTGATTCTTCACTGTTGTTACTTAGATGCAAAGTGAGTGAGCCAGAATCAGAAGTCAGCAGAACTGTGGCTAATGTAATTCCTTCCTTAATGAAACTCCCATAAAGGAAAGTAACCTAGAACAAGATATTTACATGCAGTAAAGACTGTTCTCTTCAAAGCTGTGCGAAGAGTACAAATTACAGGATTATACGTTGAAAGAAAACAGCTTCCACTTTCATATCTTTTTTTTTTTTTCCCCCCCTTTGGCACAGGGTTGTGAAAATGGCAGAGAACTGGCCCTGGCTCATTTAGGAATTAGAATAGTAAATGAACATTTTTTTAAAAAAAGCAGCAACAGAGCAACTCAATTTTCCACATTCTGATTTTACACAGGACCTGCAATTCTACTGGTGCTGAAAGAGTCATGATTAATTTATACTATTGAAGCAAGGGACAGGTACTGGGTGCTAGAAGATGTTTTCATTATTCTCTCCTACAGGCACTGTTGTGCTGTCATGAGTCAAAATAATTAGAAGAAATCAGATGGTGGCTAAAGCATTATCTGCAGAATTTCAAATAAAAGTAAAGTTTCCTAAATAGCACTTCAGAAGATGACTAATGCACGTACCTGTGGGGGCTTGCTCTCCTGACTTCTAGATCACCTTAGCCAATTAGAAGTATTCTGTTCCTCAGGTCCCAGGACTCAAGAGAAATGTGACATTCACTCAAAGTGAAATTTTAACTTGATAAATAAAAGCACTGCTTTACACAGTGCAATTAAACTGTGTTACTCATTATCCCAAGATATCACTGAGATTAGCAATTAAAAAAAAAAACCAAAACCCTAGAGGCTCTGCAATGATCACCAGAACAGCAAGATTTAAAACAGCGAATGTTGACAAATTTTGGAAAATATCAGCTCCCAGGCTTCAAGGCCTCTTTGTCTACAGTTGTCCTGGAAAGATGTTCTATCAGGTGAATCCCAGGTGATCGGACCTGGTAATACCTACCAGCTACCTTTTGGGTCCCTGCCTTCTCAAAGGGAAGTGTAAGATTAAGATATAGCTCTCCAGAGCATAGAAAATGTGACTGCCTTTGCCCAACAGGAGCCACACTAGTCAACTAAAGGCATCCATGTGAATGTTTCTGAAAACCTCTTTGGAATGAAAGCCTGCTTATTCCCCTTGCAACCTTCCCCCTTCAGTTTAGTTATTATGTCTGTTCTCCATGCCAAGCCACATTCTTTGTGCCCCAGCTGCTGTTCTCATTATCAGTCCATATGACAAGATCTCATGGTTGCTTACAGCAAATGGACACCAGAGCTCAGACAGGATGAGAGGCACAAGGTGGCACGGAGGGACTGAGCAGTCATGGACAGTCATACCATTACTGAAATCAGGAATAAACTCCTTAACACCAATTTAGTATAAAGAAGCAGGCATTTCTTTATTTGCAGTGCCGGCTGCACAGGGGATAATGCAGCCTATCATGCATGCCGTATGCTGCCTCAACCAATGCTTGTATCACTCGATTACACTCGTATTTATTATTTTTCCTGGAGCAGTCATACTTACTCATTCTATTTCTTGGAACTGATTAAATACTTTTGCATAGACATTATGCATGTGGCCTGAGCTCAGAGGGACTTCCATGGTGGTCTTTTGGAGAACTCCAGTGTGTTGAAGAGGTGCACGGTTTGCCACAGTTTGTTCAGATTTATCCTGGTTTTAACCAGCCTTTAGGCTGTTCAGCTCCTTCTTATCTCTACTGTTTCATCTCCCCAGTCTCCTTCCCAGGCCGTTCAGTTCCTCCATATCTCTATTGTACAGGCCAGTATCTACAAGCTAAGATAACAATACATCAAAACAACATATTTCGCCCTCGTGGGAAATCACTCAAGTGTCAGGTGCAATGGCATTGCAGAGTCCCTCCGTATTACCTCTGTTTTCTCTCCTCTCTGGCTCCAAGCCTTGCTCTGCCACCTTCAACACCTTTCCTCTCTTGCAACTGCTTGGCAATGTCTGCTGATAGCTATGTGTGACTACCTTGGCTAGGACTTGGGGTGCACACAGCAAACAGAGCTGAAAGCACCATGCCTAGAGGAGTGGGGACTGGAAGTTGGAGTGGAGACATCTGGAGACAATTTTCTTGAGGTGCCTAAAAAACCTTGAACATTCAACAGTCTTTTTTAACCTTAGGGGCATACCTTTGCTGCATAAACTCTGCACACTCACATCATAAACAGTAAAGTATTGCAAACAGAACACATACCAACACTTTCTGAAGACATCAACCCTAGTATGAAAAATATTTTTGCTAGCGCTGCACATGCTCGCTTATGACAGGCTCATTCTTCTAACATTTATTAGAGAAATTGATGGTCTTTGGAGGCATTAATACATTGCAGAATAGCACCGTCATCAAACCTTTCATAGTACTTGTGTCACTTTTCCTATGAGATGCAAAAATATTTTTCATTCACTTTAGTGGCTGCTTTAATTGCAGAGGTTGTTCTTCAGGTTGAGGGAAGAATTGAAATCACAGAGCTGAAAGATAATAAGGAGTTCTATTCATAACTTTTTCTCCTTTGGCTCCTTCCAATCTAATTATTAACATCCCATTTATTTGTATTATAATAAAGAATATAATGATGCACAACACAAGCATGCAGACAGAACAAAAAAAATGTTCATATTCAGGAAAGCCTAAAATCCAGCAAAGGCAGAGGCAGTCAGCGAACAAGAGGAGGTAGAAAAACCAGGTAGGTAATGACAATCTAATGGTGGTTAACTAAGACAAGATCTGGAAGCAGTAACTCTGCTCAAATACGTCAAAGGAAGCATATGGGTAAAAGAACAAGGCAGGTCTTTTCTGAGGTAGAGTTACCATGCACCCTTCTGGAGACTTCACACTACCTATTTCATTGGAAAAGAAGAGAGAAATAAAGTAGCTCTTCCACAAAGAGTTGAGGAACTAAGAAGAAAAGCACGACCATTACTGTTTTTCCAGAAGCCCTCTGTCACACGTGGTCTGCACTGGAAAACACAGGCTTACAGGCAATGCTGCTGTTCTCTAAATTCACTGCCCAATGGTACTGCCGCCTTACCTGAAACAGAACACCGCTTTCACAAACGTGTCCCTTTTCCTTCCTTTACCAGAATAGTGTTTATTTGAGGCAGAGGCCACAAGGAGCGCAGAACTGCTACCCAACCTCCCAGAACAACCAAGGGCACTGAATAGCATCTGGCGGTACAAGACTTGGGTAGCTGTGGTGGATAAGTAAATAGTTCCAGAGACTTGTCTGAGACCTGAAGACGCAAAGCTGTAATATTTATGATATGTACATTAAGCATTGCTTCATGAAACTGCAAATATCTGCAGAGAACAGTTTTGTTTAAAACAAATACCCCCTCAGAGTCCCCTGGTTTTGAAATGCTTCTTAATGGAGTTCTCTCTCTCCAGTACAGGCAGCAAGAGTCAAAGTACTTTTTTTTTCCCCCAGGGTGGTATTTGTTTTAAATAACTATCTACTGAAAAAGAAAGGTGTGTTTGTCTTTTGTAAATAGATTTACCTACAGAAAACAAACAAAGTGGGATTGTTTAGTGCTTTTTTGTCTAGAAACCGGTTTATTTAATGAAGGCTAGCACAGCAACAGGGGTTAAAAATCTTCAGATTTTAGTGCTCTTTCTCACTTTTTTTTTTTTATCTAGAGCTGCCAGAAATCAAATTTGGAGCCATTGTGGCAGTACAATCACAAGTAAAGGCTTGTAAAGTGAAGCATAGAAGTCATTCACAACATTTGATGAAAGATTCAAAAATAGTGAAATATGTTTCAAAACTTGCATTGTTTCAGCAATTCGGGTTTATGCCCCTAATTTTGTATCAGTCTAAAATTATCTTAACCATACTTTTCTAATCAAACATACAGAACATCTCCTGAGCTCTGGAAAGAGAGCTTAAGATGTATTTCATGTCATAAAAGCTATGACAAAAAATACAATTCGACTGTGACAAATACTGGAAAATTGTTATTAAGTAAGGGAGACAATATTTCCCAGTCCTCTTTGGAGTCCATGTTCTACTTCTGCTTATATTCGGTTTGCTTCTCTGAAATAATATGACTTCTTTTAAAAAAAAGGCCCTTGTTTCCCAAAGAGATTTAATCATGAAGCGTTATTCTGCAAAAAAAAATCATTTTGTTTCAGTGGCAATAAAGAGCATCATCTTGGTCTTATCATGGTTATAGATTCCAAAACTGAAGTTATGGCTTCTGATGTAATTTTACAGCTACTGGCAAAGAAACATAAATAAGATTAGCAAATGTGTGATCCTAGCTCCATGGATCATCTTCAAAGCTTACCCTTTCCCAATAAGTTCACTTGTCAAAACAGCAGCACAGCAAGCTGAGCAGAACAATATCCCCAGAAGTACGCCTAAATACCCTCGCTGAGCTCTACTTCTCTCTCTGTCAAGTGAACCATTTGCAGTTACATCAAGAAACTTATTTCTTAGACTAATACACGCTCTATTATCGTCAAGCACTAGCTACTGTTCCACCAGCTAGGTCGTGCATCCAGATACAGCACCTAATTACAGGAACTAATTTATCTTTGACATCTTCTTCTCTGGGGCCCAGATGAAAGCATCTTGATCGGTACAAAAGCTGTCACAGAAATATAATTAGAGGTGGTTCAAACATCAGCATTGAAACCACACACGATAAAACAATGTAAAATTGTTCCTCTCTTTCCTGCTAGCTAGTAGTTGCCACACATAATGTGTCTTTTCAACTGCATGAGGAATGATAACCTTGTAATTTTACAGAGTCTTCAAAGGTGTTTACATTGTGGTAGCCTCACTGCACAAGTTTCAGGGAAGTATTCCGGGAGAGCACAGGTGCTGGATGATGTTGGTTTGAGGGGGAGGTGTTGGAATAAAAGCACAGGTTGATTTTTTCATTAGAAGGGTAGAAAAAGAAAAAGGGAGATGCAACAAGAGGGTAGGAATTATGATGACTAATTGTGATTTAAAAAAAAATAACAAGTTATAATCCATAGCAGAAGTTTATAGTAAGTTTGTAAGGGATCTCAAGAGGTCCTCTAGTCCAACCTCTCACTTGAAGCTGGGTCAAAGCTGAATTCAGCCCCAGACTAAACCCAAGCCCAGGATAACATCTCTCTGTCCTCTTCTACACGCACTCACACTAAGAAAATCCATCCAGAACTGAACAAGGGCGTTCATAACATTAGTTCCCTGACTTCTTCATACAAGCTTATTTTTACTACAGTGATACAAAAATAATGTCATAAAAGAAACGGCTGGTGTGGAAATAAAAATCTTAAATCAAATTCCTAACAAGTTTTATTTGTTTTCATGAAAATAGTTAATGGAAACAAGAAAGTATGAGCTGCAGGACTAAGAATGACAGTAGGTTTGGACCTCCTGGTTGGACTCCATGATGTGTAACACATTGCTGGCCCTAGTGAAAGCTTTGTTATATTTGGGATATTTGTATTTCTTTCATGTAAATTCTCTGAAGAACTCGAGGGCTAAGCACAGGATGAAACTTTTCCCTTTCAGACACTAACTGGATTGCTTTCCTTTGATTAGCCAACTGTTTTAATAAAATCTGAAGGCATTCCATAAGTTAGGTATCTATTTCTCTGTCAGGTTTTACCAAAATCTAGCAGGGGGTAAAAAGTTATTGGGTGAACACAGGACAGACTGACAATGTGCCTCAATAAGATTTAATTGCCTCAGAAAATGAGGCTAAAATAGATGCACATTTTATAAGCGCTTCTGAAGATGGGACCACCGACAGGCTATAATGTAGAGCTCAGGAGTTAATTTGATTCTATTAAAAAAAAAAAAAAAAGAAAAGATCAGAGGGAACAGAAACCCATCAACACTTTAAACATTTGTGGATTTTACGGGGGTGAAGGCAAAGCAAATACTGCACCCACAGATGAGAAGAGCTACTGCTGGATGAACAGAAAGGACATGGTCTGGAATAGGTAGGGGGTGGTAGGTCAGGTTTTTTAATCCTTAAAAAGGTTTAACTGAAGTTTGGTGAGATGTTCAAGTAAAATTTATCCTAAGCTCATCTTTAAGCTCACTTAGCCTTCACCGAGCAAATTTTCTTTGCTAACCCCTGACAAGCACCCATCTTCAGAATCTGACAGCAATCTCACACAGCACAGAAGTGGAAAGATACTATTATTATCTATGGCAACCCACACTGATCAAAAAACGCTCAAAAACCCCTACAGTTCATAATAGTTTAGATTATGGCATCATTGACACAGATTTTCCATTTTTTTCCTAGCAAAATTAGAACCATGATAGGCAACAAGAGACCTCTTGCATTCAGATGGAGAGCCTAGAGGGAAACACAGCTGTCAGGTCAAGCAAGAGTTCTGTGGTCACCTGACTTTCTCCTTCTGCAAAAGTGTACTTGTAATTCAAAAATTTTCATGGAGCTGCACTGAAGATCCTTAGTTTCATTACTTTCATCTATTATAAGGAAGATTACTCTGTTCACTGGGCTGTGAGAAGTATCACACTCAGGATACCTTGGTAAGTCAGAATGAAAACCTGCCTCCTGGGCAAGGCACCTTCTCTGAAAGGTGGGGCACCAGAAACAGATTCTAACTCAAGCTACAAGAAAAGACACAACAAACAGGTGGAAAAAAAAGTCCTGATTAAAAATCAAATTGCTCGATTTCAGTGAGACACCCAGAGGAGTCACATTTTCTACTGAGATTGGGGGGGTTTTAAGCCAGAAAATATTTCAGTGAAGCTTTGCATCTTCCTTCTATGTCAGATTTATATATATAAAATATAGAAAAGAAAATCATATATAAAATATATAATTATACTTTTAGTTTCAGAAAGAGTTGCAAAGATGATTTTAGGAGCAACTACATACAGAGCCATGGTCAAGCCAGTCAATGAATCAAGAGAGACACTGGCAAAGACTCCTATCAAAGAATTTTTTGATGTGACTCTCTGCAGCAGCTCACCCAAGTATCTGAGCAGTCCTCCTTGCATGGTAGGGCCCTGCACTCGTGTCCCAGAGGAGCTGATGCGCAAAGAAGGACTTTCCCAAAGCCCAGGAGAAGTAGAGAGAGTATTTGCTTTCCATTCTCCCTGGTATCCTAAACAGTCATCACCCCAGAAAGTCCATCAATGGGTCTTGCTTATCTCAGGGAGCTCGTGCAAAGCTGGGCTTTGCTCTCCCCCTCTGTCCCAGGCATTTATGTGCCTCAGACCAGAGTTATTTACCCGTTTAATCATCACAGGATCACTGGCTCCCCCCGCATCCAGCCAGGCATCATAGCAGTTTATGTCCCAGATCAGCTCATCATACTTAGTCCAGGTCATGGATGCTCTTGCACACCTTGTTTGACACCGACAGTTCTGTCCTACAGTAAAAAGAGAAGCCTCAAACTAACAAACAGCGTAATTTCAGACAGCTTGAGGTACTTCTGTGTGCACTGGTCTTCCCCAAGACACACACTTGCTGAACTGTGGGTAACAGCAGTGACAAAACCTAAAGCATCCTGTGCTTTCATAAATGGAAGACAATCCACAGGATCATTGCAACTTCATAATTCAGTGAAAGCAGAAAGCCAAAATATAAATACCAGCTGACAGAAGCAGCACATTTGTACCCACGGATGGACTCAGAGGTCTAATCTTGCCAGAGTCCATCACGGCTTTCTCCAGCTGCGTCCTTGCCAAACTGGCCTCCCCACACTGATGGATAGCATCAGCCTCGCTCTGAAAAGAATAATGCTGTCCTGCAAAGGAAGGGGGGGGGGGAAATAAAAGCCACAGTTTCTCTGCAAGTTCTGGTTGCTGAGCAGTTTGATGTGAGTACCTGCTTGACACTTGCAGCACAAGTAGGTTACGCAAGAAGGCAGTCCCAGTGCAGCCAAATAAGCCCTTTCAGTCCCGGAAAACAGACTGAATCACAGAGGTCACTATCACCTTCTGTCCTCTGCTTCACACCTGGGTTTCTGCTCGCTTAATCTGTGCAGTAGCACAGCACTACACTTCTTACTGAGAGACTTCCATTGTCAAAAAGCCCCCATTACACCTGATTAACCTGTAGTGATAAATTTTCTTCTCTGTACTAATCTAGTACAGAGCTGGTGATTAAATCCTCATTTGTAAGGCAGACCACATCTCTTGCATAAAGAGATCGCTGCTAGACAGCTATACCACATACCCAGTTAATTATGATTTTTATAATTCAAGATCCTAATTGTTTCTAAGTCAGAAAGCAGTTATGGAAAAGCTTCAGTACATAAACACTGCATAAATTATCATAACTTAAGACAAAAAATTGGTTGGACTTCTAAAGCTGACAAACTACAGTAGTTAGAAAGAGTACAGAGTTTATGCGCAACCTGCATGGAAGCACGTGTTGCTCCTATCCACTTCTTACAAACTGGCAATCGCAGATGGTTTCATAAAAGATTTGGACAGAAAATAGATCTTTGCATTTGGAATGTGCAAATTCTACATCTACGTTAACAGATTTGTAATTCACAGCATGACATTAATGAAAGACGACATGGTAAGGGTGTTGTACATTTTAACATACTTACATAATGAGCAATTATGTCGAATGTACTAAAAAATAGAATTTTATGTAGGCTGGGGAAAATCCACAGTTAGTAACCATTTTCCTCTCTAGAAATTCTGATACCTCGGGTGGCTTACATGAATTTTTCGGTGCATTGATGCTAAACATTTTTCATGCAACAAACAGTGAACCTGACCTGAAAAAGCAACAGTTTTATTTTGGAAATTAAATAATATAATTAAATGTTGTGATTCTGCAATACTTGATAGAAGCATTGCAAAAAGTCCTTTATGATAGGGCATTGTTTTATTTTTTCCAGTCATCTCAAAAATGCTAATTTTATTTTGTTGTCAGGAACAAAGATAAGGGCCTACTCTTTTTCCCTTGTTAGGCAGCAAAATCAAAAAGGAACAAACTTCACTACTTAGGGAATTCTGCCGTGGTAGAAGATGGAGATGGCATGAAAAAAAGAGGAGCTACTCAGATGTATGAAGGAACTGAGAGGCTCAAGCACAGATTCCCTGTTGTGTACTGCACACTGTCACATGCCCAACAACTAGTGAATCACCGCAACAACACCCTCTTTTAGAACAATTGAGAGGTCCATCGATTCTAAAATTGTTCTCCCAAACCCTTGGCCATCTGCATGCCGTAGCCTAGCAGACCAACAGGAAGGGTACGATTCTGTTGATGAAAGCAAAAAAGCTGCTATTAACTTTGCAATTCTTTTGGTATCAATCATTCCACCTCCCATAGTCTTACCGCGCTGTATGGCTCAAGCATGGAGGACTGTATGGAAAGTTTGTAATTAATCCAAACCAATGTCATATGGAATCAAAGTGACCTTATTGCTATCAGTGAGAAAGGCAATATAACATCACCTGCATTTGCAGTCACTTGTACAAGTTACTTGCACTATAAGTCATGTATCAATAACGATTCATAACAAACAGAGCTGATTTTAGTTTTGCTACAACTTGAGCTGGTAAACTCCTGCGCTTGCAGGCCACTTACTTCAAGTAGCTTTCTATACTGGAGCTGCTGCTGCTTGCTTCCTTCCCCTCTGCATTAGGTTCTTTAGCTGTGGGTAACCCTACAATTCCTGTAGCCTATTTTATTTTTGACCTTCCTGCTCAGCTGATCATCATAGTTTATCAGCACGTTGGCTTTGTTGTTGTTGTAAACATATTAAAGCAACTTTGTTGCTTCTGTTCCTATTGTCAGTGATTTTTATGAGCAATCTTTTGAAATACTAATACTTTGATAAAATTTTTGTTTTAATTTTTTTCTTGACTGCACGGTTGAGCGCAGTAATTGGCAAGGTCCTTACAGGACCTAGAACCTGGACTAAAACCTGCAGTAATGCCACAACGGTTATTTCCGTGCCATGGTAGCTGTCAACCATCCCAGGAATACTGCTGCTCAATCAAGCCTGAACCCTACTTGCTTTGCTAATAAAAGCACTATGAACCATTCTGGACTGGCAGCAACACTACGTCTCTGTGCTGAGGAGATGGCAAGTCATGCAGCCACCTGTCATTTGTCATTCCCTCAGGTCAGAAGACTTCTTTGCAAACAGGATTTAGTCCATGAGTCACTATTTGGCCCTCTGTCCTCAAGAAAAATCTATTATCAGCTCAGATTGCCTTTCCTCTGTGACTCCAAAGCCAGAAGAAAAGCATCTTAGATGCCCTTCCAGAGCAGGACTCTTTTCACAAGTCCTTCACTTTTATTTCTCAGCAAAATTAATCCTGAGGAAGGAAAGCTGCTTCTATAGTAGGTATGAATATATTTAGCATCATACTTGTTCCTCCTTGCTTTGCCTCCTTGGTTTTATATTTTTTACACACTAAGGAAAACATATGATGATAGAGAGTTGGTATCAGTTTAAGCCTCAGTTTGAAGCACAAAGCATATTTCAGCGAAACTCCAGGTTTTCATAGATTTCCTTCATGTCCCTGTGTCCTGAAATCATCAATGATGACCCAAAACACTTTGTTCGCTCAACTTCAAAGACCCATGGATTTTCATGAACTGAAGACGGGCACCACACACACTCTTATCATATGAAACAATTGTGAGGGGACTCAGCGGGCACTTCAGCCATCCCCACTGCCCAAAGGCCGGGGATAAAGTATCCCCAGTGGGATAGAAGATTGCCAATTAATCTTCACGATTACACAGAAGAGAAGTACAGTTACAGACAAATACTTAAGCCCGGTTTCTCTACTGAGTGTTACAGGCCAGGGAAGCTGGACAATCGGTAGATACAAAATTCCACGTTGGCTTTTATGAGGGACTGTAGAACATCCCATTAAATAATCCACTTGTCAGCACCAGTCTGGCACCATGACATTTGGGCTGCAGACTGGGTACTGACTTATGCTGCAGGTTTTTATATATGCGCATTTTGAATTGTGGGTGTCTGGGAACGCCAATTCAGGATTAGCAATGGGTGTTTTTTCTGGAGCAGAGTCATTGCTTGTCTTGATTCCTCCTCCCACATTCCTGGCAGGCTGAGGTTATGGCAGAGCTCAGATACCAGCATCTTTTCCTCCATCTGTGATACAAATCACATAACCTAGCTCTCAGGAGACCATGGGTATGCAGGGACAGAGGCTTGTCTGCCTCATTCACCTTTAATCAGATTCTGTTATTGAAGTTTTTTTATTTGTAGCTCAGTTTTTAAACTTAATTTCTCCTAAAAAAATATTTTATATGGAAGACTTTCCAAGGTGCAAGACTTACAGTACAGTGATTTACCCAGGGTCACTCTACCCATTAGAAATCCCTGGTCAGAAGTTAAAAGTGAGGTCATCTTTGGAACAGCAGATCACTATTTCTGCTATGCCATGGTACTGTCAGAGTTCTCTGCTACTACATAACTATGACAGGTAATATCTGTGCCATTACCTAACTCTAAGTTCAAGTTTTACCCGAATTTGGACAGAAACATGTTCCTACCTCCCTTTTGAAAAGGCCTTTAGTCTGTTTTATAAGTCTCTATTTTGGGAATAATTATGAGTTGACTGCAAACATAGATGACTAGGTTAAGAAGAGAGTAAAGAATCTTTTAGAAGAAGGAAATTTGGTTTTTAAGAACAGAGATATACAATAACTTTGATGCAAATTCACTCATCCACAGTCAAATCTCTTTGTTCAACACACTCGCACCTTATTCTTCAGAATATCAAAGCCCTCACTTTCAGGTGCGTCTCTGTATGTTAGCAAGACGATTAATTTTGGCACTAAATTCAAAAGACTTTCCATACACTTTGGAAACAGGAAAAAGAACATGGGTACTTAAATGCAAAAATCAGCAGATCCAAACAAGATTTTCTTTGAGCGACCTCTTCAATTAAACCAAAGAGAAACACTGATAGTCAGCAATTTTCTTCTTCCTTGACAGCACCGTGAAATCAAGAAAACAAGTAACTTCAGAGAAATAGAATCAAAGTGTAATTTTCCCTGGCTGGTGTTTTACATCATGCCACCAAGGAATTCTTTGCAAACATCCGTACAGCTGCAGATTTCCAATATGAAACACAGATGGAACAGAAGCGCACAAGGCAAAAAAAGCCCCTACTGCACACATGCTGTTGAACTGCTGGGGAATTTGCGCAACCACCTACACTGCTGCTGCTGTCCATGAGCTACTGACACTGGCGCAGGGGAGGAGAGGCACTCAAATGCTGGAGATAGTTAATGGGCACAGCATGCTGCTCTTTGGAGTTTGGTCTTGGCAATAGGTTTAACCTTGCGTTTAACATTCACGCCACTGACTCAGCATGAGACTTCTTGCCACTGGAGTTACTACAGAAAAACCATTAACCAGACTAATTCGACCCACCTGTATGAGCTTTAAAACAGAAGAGGAAAAACTTTTGATTTAGTTTTCATCATTAACAATACAGCTTGGAAACGGTTACCAAGGAATGAAATGTGCATTAATTCAAGGAACTGCATTTTTTTTGCATTTAGAGCCTTTCTTTTCAAAAAGCAAGTCAGAGAAAATTTTCAGGACAGAAGTCCTCTTGGGCTCCCGCCCTTATGATCTTTCTCAAGAACGATACATTAGATTGGAATAAAGGAATGGTTCAATGATTATCCCACAAACCGTATCCTAAACAGCCTACCGCTGTGTCCTCGTTTCGGCTGGGATAGAGTTAATGTTTTTCCTAGTAGCTGGTACAGTGGCTGCCTGAGAATAATGTTGATACACAGTGACGTTTAATTCTTGTGAAGTAGTGCTTATCCTAAGTCAAGGATTTTTCAGTTTCCCATGTTCTGTCAGCAAGCAGATGTAGAAGAGGCTGGGAGGGAACGCAGACAGGACAGCTGATAGAAACTAGCTAAAGGGATATTCCATTCCATAGAAAGTCGTGCTCAGTACATAAACTGGGGGCGTTAGCCAGGGCAGGTGGACCACTGCTTGGGGAGTGGTCAGGAGATGGTGAGGAATTGCAGTGTGTATCACTTGTCCTTTACTTTTCTCTCTCTTTTTTGTTATATTCCTTTTCATTACTATTATTATATTTATATTGGTATTGCCATTATATTTAATTTCAGTTATTAATTATCTCAACCCTCAAGTTTTACTTTTTTTTAATTCTCCTCCCAATCCCACTGAAGGGAGAGGAGTGAGCAAGCAGCTGCATGGTGCTTAGTTGCTGGCTGGGGTTAAACCACAACACTTTGCAAAGCCCAAACTCTATGAAGATGCTTTTTATGGCATCATAAGTTTTAACAAGACTGATGTTCTATGACACGCACAAAGCCAGATTAAGCAAAGTAGTGACTAGAAAGAAGTACTGGAAAGTTATCATTTTTAACACACTATTTTATATAATGATAAGATTAAAAATCAAGTAATACATCCAGCTCAAAGTTATTCCAAATGCAGAGCGATAAGGCATAGGGAAAAATATCACTGGCTTCTAGACAAAACTGGTAACTTATTTTCTGAGAGCAATTCTGTCATTTCAAAGGATTCCCAAATCAGAATAAAGCCTTAAAGATGCCCTATTTCCTGCAGGAGCAAAATCATGAATATTATTCTTTTGGAAACTGTAGGTGCTTTTCCAAGAATATGAAGTAGTTTGCTTCTCTTCCAGGAACAAGTGCATCCTTCATCTCCCAATTCTACTGTCTCCAGAGCTCTGACTATATTTGGCTGGGTCGGAGTCTGGACCTGGACCACAGTTGCATCAACAGTGACTCACAGGCCACTAGACAAGCTGAAGCAAGTCTGCCAGGGTTTCATGGGAAGTTCATGTAAGCAAAAGAATTTTTCTGCAAAAGACCTTTAGATATGGACAAATCTTAAATAAAAATAATTTTTTAAAAAAGTCTTTAAGCATTTTGCTGAAAGAATCCAGGTCTGTGCTTTCAAATCTGATGATTGGAAAGTTCTCTGGATTTTCTGAAATACTGAAGAACTGAAAATGCTCTAAATGAAGTCACTAAGCAAGCACATATCCCTGCCCTATCAAATAAAAACCACTGAACTACATTTGCTAGGATCCTGGCAAGGAAGACCAGCACTGCCTCTTTGATCAAAAACTTCTAAGTTTTCTCCAGAGACACTTTCATTCATCAGTTTCCATTTCGGAAGATTCATCAGTCAATCACTTCTCTAACTGAACCTAACATTAAATGCTTTTTAATGTTAATATTTCTTTTCCACTTCCAGAGAAGTCAATCAAGAAAAGGTCATGTTTTTCATACATTTTTTTTTCCAGCATGCATTAACAGGTAAGAAATGCCACTCCAGAAATGGAAATACTTTCAGATCTCTGCCCAACTAGCAATCAAAAAGTGATAACTAGTGGTGGAAACCCCAGAAACACTCTTCATTCTAGCTCCATGGCTCAGATCAATTTAATATCCATGTAGATGAAAGTCTTGCTGCAGGCCTGGAGCAGTTATCAAGTTGAGTTCAATCTTGTCTTGTGATATGAGTGCAAATTGGGGTTTCTGAAAGAAACAAATTTATTTTGATTTAATAACCAAGACTTCCTGTGCACTTCCTGTACAACGCACTGAAAAGGGGGCTGCCACTTCCAGCAGCAATGAAATTGCCTAAACTCTGAAATTCAGAACTAGATGACATAGTCCAGGAACTTCCTCAAGCTTTTTGGGAAATAGAGGTTAGCATTTTCTCTTGTGAAAAATAGAAATAGCCTTTCAGTTTCAAGCTAAATAGCATATGGGAAAGAGCTTTTAAATGAATGAGGCTTAGAATGTTGTGTCTAATTAAACTCATTTGAAAGCTGAGGGCTATTATTTAATAGGAAAATATTTCACCTTCTGAAGAAATCACTCCTATGCTTTTTGGCTGACAGTAACTTTGAGAAACAATCACTCTGAAAGGGATGAGGGCTTCCAGTTTTTAAAGAGGAGGTAAGTAAGAGGCCATGGGGGAAGGGAGCCCACACTCCTTCCGTCCAATAAATTTCAGTTTGCCTCAAACCAAAAGGAGCAAGAGCAGCGGCAAGCACAGAAAAGCAGCACAGCCAGGTATTTCTTGTTACTGTTACTCTGCCTGGGTTTATATCCCTGTTGTTTTCTTCCCCTCATTTATTTTTCCACTTTGCTCCAATGCTTGGATACCTCTCTATTTATCCTGTGTGTCTGCAGTGTTCCTCAGAGAGGTTGCATTTGCATTCTTTGCCTTGTTCTTGCAAGAGTAACACTTGCTTTCGCTCACTATACCAAAACCGCACTCTTGACTGCAATCAATAAGGGTGTTCCTCTCGCAGCCCTGTCACTTTATTAGGACAGATTCTTATGAAGAGCAGAAAATATTCCTTATTTGTCCTTGAGATATGTTCTCAGGCACTACTGCCTTATAGTTAAAAGCTCTTATAACAATTCCACATCCCAGCTTTCACCCACTGCCAACTGAAGAAACTAGCAAATAATCTCTCTGAGGCAGGAGAAGTTTGTCTGGATTTGTGAAGATGTAAATACCCGCATATGGCAGGCTTCCATCCCCAGCACAAAGATCTGTAAGGATTTTATGTCTTTTGTTTTAGGTCATTTCCACAATCCTTTCCGCTCTTCCCTTGTAAGTCCGGTTCAATCCAAGAGGCATCTCTAGGTTCCTTTCACCAAAAGAGTAACTACCCTTTCCAGCTTAGAAGAATTGAGAAGGAATAGTTCAATGACACCAAGAAACAATTCTGGCTATGATCTTTTCCACAGAGGCAGGGCTCTCGCCTGTACCAAAAGGAGATTCCAACCAACAGACACTGCAGTTCCTCACAAACGGGGATGGACAATTCGTGGTAGCAACAGGATTTTCTTCTTCCTTCTTACTCTTGCTATAAGAAATTGCAGCCAGTGGGATTCCAGGAGCATTGTGTGCCTCTGTCAGGAATGCACAGAAATACCTCATGACAAGAATAAGAAGTTTGGAGCCCAATCTGCAACTTGATTTTGAATTATGCAAGGAGTCTCCAAACAAGTCTTTTCAACCTCAGAGTAGAAATACAGCAAAGTAACAAGACACGTGCTGAAAGGGAACACCAAATATCCAGAGGCAAATTTATGCCACTCTCTAATGGGTGTGTATTTAAAAAGAAAAAAAAGAGAAACTTGATGATGAGATTAATCATTCAAGATATTTCTCTGAAGGGATCCAGAATATACACTTAACATACACTTGATGTAGAATTACATACACTTAACTTAATATACACTTAACTTCTAAATGTCTAAGTTAAAGCAATTGAAGTCCACTCAGCAACCATTTCTAAACTATTTCTGTGCACTGCAAGTGTCTAAGCCACGCTAAAGGAGGAAGGTTTTCAAATAGTGGAAAAATGCTGTAATGTCTGTGTAATAACTCAAGACATCACACAAATCTCTGACTGCAGAAGGGAGAATCGAGAGTGCTATCACATTCTGCAGTCAGGTCACATCAGTGCTCCAGATAATCACTCTTACTTCAGGTCCAGGTTTCTTACAGCTGATATATAGTAAGAATTGTGATTATCAGCAGGGACCATTTACTGCCAGACACAAAAATATCAAGAATGGAATAAAAAAAAAAAAATTTTGGTTCTTTTCCATTTTGGAGGCAACCAGCATTATTACCGCTTCATCCATTTATTGCTACTTCTTTCTCGCTTATTATCACTGTCAAAGATTCATAAATTGCAGTTTGATATGTCACAGTATTTGCTGTAAAATGCATATTCTACAACTTTGAAAATGGGCTTTCCTCAACACCATGTTACCAGAAAGGCTTTGCAGCTGGATCTACATTGAAATATGACAATGTAGGTCCAAAGACACTGCACCGAAGACAAAAATAAAAGGGCAGAGACTCAAAGGCAGAGGCCAAAACAGCCCCTAGAGAAGTGGCTTGCTAGCATCCCTACAACCAGCACAAAGGCAGAAGGCTCTGCACACTTCGCAGAGCTGGGAAGCTACATTCTGCAGCAGCTGGTGATAAGTCTCCTCTAACGCCCATATGATGGCTACATTTTCATAGAAGGAACAGTGATCTCTTTACTGTGGTATAGGCGAGGCAGAACACAGCATACTGTATCTTTGCAGACTCCAGACTGAGAGACTTCTAGGGTCTGCAACTCTTCCATTGACTTTGCCATGCTGGCCAATTCTTTGCAGTCCAGTCTGCAGCTCAGAAATCAGCTGCCAGCTTCCCAAAACAGTTCCCAGATTTTTCTCAGAACTATTACAGGCAGAAGGGTTTTTTTTATAGGTTTAGGTTATTGCAAGATACCAACATCACAGACCATAAGGCGGCTGCCAACAAGATCTCAGAAATGAAGATGGGCTCTCTGGCAGTGAAAGCTGTACAATTATGCTGGAGCCTACCATAGAGCTGTCACAGCTCTTCCAACATTCTTCACTTCCTCTGTATTACCATATCTTGCATATATTTGCATATCCTTATTTCCCTCTTTTATAGCAGAAGCCCTTAAACCTGTATTTGGGTTTATATCAATTGTGTACCACACATCATCTAACAATAAAAGTTAATAGGGCTCTTGATAGGTATTTGGTAGTGGAAAGATACACAGGGTCTTTTTCACATACAGAAAGGTAATCTAAAGTAAGGAATTTGTATAACAAAAGCACTTGTCCAAGCATTAAACCCATATGACATCAGATTAAAATTTTGTTATAAAATAACAAATGCAATGTTCGATAAGTAACATTTTTTCCATTGAGGCACTCATTCCAGTTAGAGTTTAATATTTGGTGAAGTGCAATAAATCAGATGCAAAAGGAGTCTTAAATAATTACATAATGGGTCATTGAATTTAACACTGGTATATCCTCCCAGTTCTTTCCAGGTAATGTCCTGGGTGAGATTTGCTTACGCAGCAGGGCAGAATTGAACCAACAGATTACAAACTCTAAAGAGGAAACAGATTTTTAAGGGGAATCCTGAGGCTGGAAAATAGAAGCAGAGTAAACTGCAGTAGGAAGGCAACCTAGAAAATTTACCATGGGAACATACTGGCACATACTTGCATGCTGTAAATGGTTAGCAAAACCACAGTTACTAAATGGACTAAGAGAAGGCTCTGCAATGGGAATATAAATCGTGGATCCATGTAGAAAGACACTTGCAAAAAAATCACACCATGATGTCTCTTCCCTTGTTATTTCCCAAGCCTATAATGTTCCTGACAGGGATTGTCTGGTCTCCTCTCTAGAGGAAACCTTGCAGTGACAGATTCATTACAATACCGATTTTACAATGATGGAACCAACACACAGTATTCAAGATGCAGGTGCACTAATACCATAATGTTTTCTGGTTTGTTTTCTGTCCCTTTCCTTACAAATGCTAGCATTCTGTTTGGTTTTTTGGGTGCTGCTGGCATTTTCTTATCATCATTCATTATCATTCCAAGATAACACTCTTCAGCATTAATAGCTAACCCATCCATACTGCTAACCAAAACAAACACGCTGTGTTTTCTGGTTGCAAAGCCAAATAGCAAAATGTGGCCACCCTTTTGGAGCCACAAGACTGAGGCTCCCCTGTACCTTGCATTGTGCCACTGTGGGTCCAAGACAAGACGCCAGATCCCACAATCCTAAAGGCACTCTGGGATCAGTGACACTCAAAATAGAAAGTGCACAGAGAGAAGAATATCCCTAACAATCTCATGGACTGCACGTCCTTCTTTTGAAGTCAAGAGCAGAAATTGAATTAATTTGACCTCAGCTTACTATGATACTGAAATTTTAAGTTTGTTAAAATACATGCTTATGCTATTGCTCATGTGCTGTAGCAAAAGAGCTATTGTCTTTTTAAAGAAATAGCTACAATTACAATATACTAACAAGGTGCAGTTGTTATAACATCCTTGCAAGGTTAAAGGCTTGGCAAAAGCTGTACGCACTGGAGTTTATGATCTATAGCAAGTGGGAATGCACTCAGAGGACAATAAACAGCTACTGCCTTCCAGTTAAAGTGTTTTTAAATAAATATGGGTGGGGTGCCCTCCAACTTTTGACCTTCTTATTGTTAAGTCTACTGTCATCAATCACAAAGCCCCATTCCACCTCTTTATCATAGAACAGAGCAAAGTTTAAAAGGGGTAGCAATGAATTCTCTGATTTTCATAAGTCTGGAAAGTAAAAGAAAAAAATTGTATTAAAAAAAAGGCAAGCATCTTTCATGTGCAACAGAACAGGGTTTGTAAAGTAGATTAGGAAGTTAGAAATAAAGTTAATGTCTCAAATTCAATTAAAAGGATCACAGCTCATGCTGTCTATTTTCTAAGTACTACTACACAATTACACTGCTCTGGACTTAAAGTGGGAGAAGGGTCCCATAAGGCACCCTACAGACAGATTTACACTGGGCTTACAGTTACCAATAGCATGCCTAGGGCATATTAATAAGTTTCCTTCCTTTAAATAAAAGGCAGAACCATAGCATTCAGACCATTCCTATTTTTCTTAATGGTTTCACATATTCAAATTGCTTGAAAATGAGGTGTAATGCTTAGCTCTCAAAACTTCCATATCCCAGTCCTGGTATTGAACTAATACACCTACAGACCAGCCCATGCTTTGGTGACCATAAAGCTGCCATTTACAGAAACATTTCACTCAAAAATGTTAATTCAGCCAGAAATGTCTGAAGCTGTGAGCAAGGAGGCAAAGTCCAGAGCTGGCTGCTACAATTACAGCAAGGCACAGGAGGCATCCATGGTTTCCTAGAAGAAAGCTGTAGTCTTTAAGCCGGTATTCTCCACAAAAAAAATGCAAATCATCCAGTCACATGTATTCCAGCTTTACAAGCTGACAAAGCCAGCCTAGAAAGTAAGAAAAGAGGGGTTTCTGCCACTCCACATCTCTCTTGCAGAGACAGTTTGTTTTCTAAGGAGCTGAGGTGAAGTCTAAAACATACTATTTCCCCCAAAAAGAGTTCATGCTATATCTCTTGGCTCATCACAAACTTCTCAGCCACTTTAGTTCTTTTAGGGAGACCCTGGCGATTCTCTTTTCTATTTCTCTCAGCCCCAGCAGAGGCGGGGATTGGAGCCATTGCTTCAATTATCCAGACTATGATCCATAACTGCAGCAGTTACAGCAGACCTTGGACAAGGAGTGTCTATGCATACACTCCTCCACAGACCTGGAGTCACTTTACTCCATGCCAGATGTCTGCTCATGGGACTGAGTTCACAGCTACATCACACTTTGAGGAAGAGGATAATACACCTTATTCATTAAGGCACAGCAAAGAGGCATTTCACACTTAATTTCCAACTTTATTTTAGGGCATTAGTAAAAGCAGCTGTTAGAGGTATCAAACCTTTTGTCCAGCATAAAATCATGTGCCTTAATAGAGCTGCAACCTACATCTGTTTCTGCTCTGATTTATTAACACACACTGTTCTATAGTTGCTCCTAGAACACAGCCTTCCAGTAAAGCAGAATGGGCAACTTCAAGTTAATTACCACCATTACACTTCATCCTGTAGAAGTCAACACCAAAAATATAGGTATGAGCTCTCTCCTGCTTTCTGACTCTTTTAAATTATTTGGTTAAATTATTGGAATCAGCTAAACGAGAAATACAGCAGCTCACTAAATACCTATCACATATATACTTGTTTAATGCAAACTGCTTTTGAAGCAATAGGAATATATCAGGTGCTTTTAATATTTTTTCTTAGCTATACCTCATGTTGCTGAGCACACAAGTTCTCTACTAGTGCCTAAATCTTACCATAAACAATCCAGCCTGAATGGTTTAGGGACCCTGGCAGTTCGAGGTGTACAGTTGGACTCAATGATCTTAAAGGGCTCTTCCAAACAGATGATTCTGTGATTCAGGCCAGCCAGCTCACTCAAGCACACAGTCTTTTCCCCTATTCACAAGAAACTCAACAGCTCCTCAACAAAACAGGCACCCAAAATTTGCTTTTAGTACCTATTCCTTCTCCACACTTCAAACTTGAGGCACGTGTCTCCAGCTCCACATAGCTCCACATTCAGCCAAACCCACAGCCCTTTGAGCCATCACAAACACTGCAGACAGAGCAAGTTGCAGGAACTTTTTCTGAGCCACCAACAATCTCACTCCTGTCCTGCTGCACCTTTTTTGGGTACTTCCCCTGACAAGCGGAAGGGCAGGGTGTGATCTCCACCTTAACTAGTATCCACCCCACAATTGACCTCTAACAATTTCTAAAATGCAAAGCTGTTGCTGAAAGCTGTTGTTCTAGTTTCTACCACTAGAAATAGCATTTTTCCTTTATGTGTTTTCCCAACAATGCTTCAGGACTATTTCACTTCCCAGTGCAACTTGAGGAGGGTGCTGGAAGCTGCTCTCATCTTGTGCAAATTTGTTAGAGGAGCCTCACCAGTCCTCATTGCTGCCTGCTCCCACCTATTTCAGTACAGAGGAAAAAGATGAACCAAACAAACATATGTATTTGAATGAAGCCTTGTCCTTCTTAAGTTTAAATTCAGGAGTCCTTGACATCAGCTCTCATACTTGCATGTAGCATCTATTGTCTGCTATTACATAGGGTGAATATGGGTGTTGAATATTAATCTTACTGCTTTTTATCCTCTTCATCAAAATTATGCACTTTGACACCACAGTCCTCAGGAGCACAGAACAGAAGATATAAATTAACTAGGACCCTCAATTCCCAAAGTTTAAAACAATCTGGCACCTTGTTTTAAATGGGAAGACTTAGGAACCCAGTTAACTGAGGTGGCAGTCTGTCAGCTAGGAGCAGGTGATTCCTCTGTCTTAGCTGCACCATGTCTGCAAGGGTTGATTGCACCACTCTTTATATCACACTGTCCCTCCTCCTTCCAGGATGTCAGGAATTTACACATCTTCCAAATACATAAACATTTGCTCTTCTTCATTTGTTTTTATTTGTCCATCTACATCACTGAGGCACCTTGGTCTGACAGTGACATTTGCATGGTTGGTGAATAGAGGGGAAGAATTGTTTTAAATTTCAAATAGTGTCTGCTTTTCTGGCAATGCATAGCCATTATTTTCTTCTACACATGTAGAAGAAATGTTCACAATAAGGCTTTTCCTGCCTTGGGGTAGAAATATCTCATGCACCATCTGCCTACATACTGCACACCTTTACATGCTTTTCTGTTCACTCATTTTCTTACCAAAAAATCTGCAATCAGATTTCTTGACAGCAAACAGACTGAAGCGATTTGGGGCCACATCCATTCTCTGAATCACCAGGCCAAGAGCCTGCTCCAAGATGGAAGATGTTCTGCCACGCTAACCCGAGTTAGTGTGCTTGGTGACAGCCATGGTATTCCTTCTGCAACATAACCTGTGGGCACATGGCTTTGTGGTACCAGAAATGCCCATGAAGTATGTAGAGTCTAACAAAGCATGCCGCTATCAGCAAAAACACAGGATACGATTAAACATTCCAGAAATTTATGATAAACCATAGAATTTCCAATAATTAACAGGACAAAACACTAGAAGGACTGTAAAACACATTCTGTGTTGTTTCTGTTTTTTTCTGAGATTTGCAAAACTAATGCAAGCATTCATAAGAAATAGGCATTAAGTTCCTCTTTCCTGTCATCAGGAAGCCAGCAGTGATCTGTATAAGACAGTGCTAGAAATTTGCTGGCTGCTATTCAAAGTTGCTAGAATTTCAATGAGAAGCTGGGATTACTAAGCAGCAAACCCATAATTAGGAGGAAAAAAAAAACCCACAAGAAAAGTTGGCAATACTGCATCACTGGGTGCTTGTTAGGCAGTTGTTTAGGATACACAGGACACCCGCAGCAAGAGTAATTCAAGATACAGTGCAGATGGAGCTACTCTAACAGTCATGCTCTAGAAAGTCTCATCCAATTTATTAAAACTAAGAGACTGCTAGAACAAACAAAAACTTCAAGGCAGATTGCATCAATTGGCAATTTTCAAACACTTCATCAACTCCAGGCCTGTACTCCATACTCAAAATAAAGTTCATAGATCTTTCCAGAGTAAAATGTCCAGGGTTACTACAACAAAAATTAAAAGGTTAAATTGTGTAAATATTACAAAGTTGACAAAGTTCTTCCTATGATGACAAGAGGAAGAAACATCTTCAGATAATGGTTATATATGTGACATTGATCCGGCGATGATCTATTAAATTAGAAAACTACTAAAATTGATTGAGAACACTTGGACAGCACCTACACAGAAAGTTCCAATAGAATAAAACATTTTCTCATCTGAAAGGTCAGGCATTTGAAAAGACGATTTATTCTAAACAAACAGTGCATTTTTCCACTTCATTGATCAAATATATTAGATTAAGAATCCAATTACTATTGCTGATTGATTTATTGGCAGGTCTTAGAGACATCTTTCCAGAGGTCTCCAAAATATTATTTTTGTCTCTTCCAGGCAACGAGGATTCACAGCTTGGAAAAGCAACCTTCTGTCACAGAAGAAGCACTAGATTAAATATGAGAATAGCAATGTGGTTGTGTCAGCAGAACTTGCTGCAATGCTATATTCAGGCATCTGAAGTATTTTTCAGCACTGCAGAGCACATTAAGAGACGAACTCATGTCACTGTACACTATTAAATTCAAGGCTAAGTCATTTGCAGCAGATACCACATTTCCTATGTTTTGCACAATGTTAGCAAACCAAACTTGCAATAGGGACTACAGTGAGTCAGAAATGTTCTAGTTTCCATAAGAAAATGTCATTTCAATGAAAACAAATTGTTTAAAAGGCCATAATCCTGTTCTGTAGCATTATGGGCCATGGCTAGAATGGGATGTGAGATTTCGTTCACAAAGTCATGCCCCTGTCCTGCGTGCTTTAGGGCTAAGGGAGCTAGGAGACAATGCGGGCGTTTCTCTGGCTCCAGTTCCTTCCTGTACTGGGAGTGACGGAAGGACAGATATACAGGAGCTCTGTGTGAATGCGGGTGTTGTGGTTTAACCCCAGCTGGCAAGTAAGACCCCTACAGCCACTCACTCCCATACACATATCCCTCCCACCTCCTCCCTCTGGTGGGATGGGGAGAGAATTAGAAGGTTAAAAGCAAGAAAACTCATGGGCTGAGATAGAAACAGTTTAATAAGTAAAGCAAAAACTGTGCACACAAGCAAAGCAAAACAAAGGATTCGTTCACTACTTCCCCCGGGCAGGCAGGCGTTCAGCCATCTCCAGGAAAGCCAGGATCCATCATGCCTAAGAGTTACTTGGGAAGAGAAACAACATCACCCTGAATGTCATCCCTCTTCCTTCATCTATATGATGTCATATGGTCTGGAATATCCCTTTGGTCAGTTGGGGTAGGCTGTCCCAGCGGTGTCCCCTCCCACCTTCTTGGGCACCACCACCTACTCACTGGTGGGGTAGCGTGAGAGGCAGAAGAGGTGTTGACCCTGTGCAAGCACTGCTCAGCAATAACAAAAAACATCAGGGCATTATCCACCCTGTTTCCAACACCAATTCAAAACACAGCCCCATGCTAACTACTATGAAGAAAACTAACTCTATCCCAGCCAAAACCAGAACAGCAATGAGTGGCAGGTCTTGCAGACACAACATATAATACAGATGCTGTGACATGTGGCAGTCCCACAGTGCCACAGCACTCCTTCCCCCCATTTCCATACCTGCTTAGATGTGACTACAAGACTCATCTTTTTTCAAACTTTGTCCAAATCTGCACCTCAGAAATCTGACTAGTCTCACATCAGATACCAAACCACTCCCCTACAGAGACATACCCAGTTTCCACTGCAGAGGTGATGCTGGAAGTGAGTTGGGCTTCTGGTTATGAATTGTATAAACTTGCCTCATTCATCCCTTGAAAGGGAAATGTAGAAAAGACCCTTTAAAAGGAAGCTGCAAGTGGAAATGATTCTTTATCCCAACCATGCTTCTCCGAGCAGCTTCCATTCTCCTCCTTTCCTTTCCCAAAGAAGAGGTGCATTCACCACAGCACACGCTTCAGGCAGCCAACAGTATTGCCAGCTCCCAGCAGCTGCCAGCTCGGTCCTCCCAGTGCAGAAGCTAATCAAACCAAACATTCATAGTGCTGTCATCAAAAAAAGCAGCACCTTAGCACCCTTCACCAGGCTGCAAAGCTTTCAGGGTAAGTACTGGAGATGAGATGCTGACACAGACATCTTGCAGACCACAAGCAGAACTAAGGTGGGTGGGGGGTGGCAGTGCACAGGGTGGGATTTTAAGTGATCAACCCCTCAGGCTCAGTGTCACTAGATGAATGCCCATCCTCAGATCTGTTCCAGCTTGCTCCTTCACAGACACTTCTGAATGACAGAAAATCAAAAAAAAGGGGGAGAGTGAACCTATTCCTATTTTATAATATTTTTTCTGAAGGACAGATTACTCAAACACAGGCCTGTGCGAGGTGTTTTGCATTGCCCCGGAACAATAATGGACAACAAATAACTATCTAACTTTTTAAGCATAGTGTTTAAGAAAGCTACCAGAACACTACTTCTTAGTAAATTTGTCACCTGCGATGTCAAACTGAAGTACCTCAAGCTGGTATCACCTTCACAATGTACACAGTGTTCTAAGGCTGCTAAATTCCTATCTCTCTACATAATACCTTTTTCCCTATAAATGAATATTCCATCATAGCCACTGAGCATTTCTCCATATCTGACTATTTAAGAAGTTACAAGAAAAATTTGAAAAACAGAAAACTAAGTTATTTGTCAACATTTCTTCTTAAACGCTTTGACTTTTCAGTACTTTATCTATTGATCATACTTTTATTAATGCATGCCTTTATTTCTTGAAATTGAGTTTTTCTTGACTAGAATAACCTGAGATAATGATTGTAACGAAAATAAGCTAATATATAGTAACATTTTCAATTGCTTTTAACTCTTCATGCAAACATTTTCTGTTCAAAAGTTATGTGACATAGAAGTCAACAGAACGGCTGCAGACACAGATGTAAAGCCCTAAGGTATCTGTATCACAAGTCAGGAAATTAAATTAAACCTGCCCTTCTACAGTGGTCCATAATTGCACACCTGTAAGTTTACCAGTAATTTCATTAAAGCTACGGGGCAAATAAACTAAATTAACAACTCAGACTTCAGAGGATTTTATTTTATGCTAGATACAGTGTAAATTTGCTTGGAAAGTGATATATTTCTTGTTGATTTACCCCTGTCAGTTTAATGCCACTGATATCTTTGGCTGCCAGAAATGATAAATAAATGTGACAAACAACATGGGCGGTCTAGTCAAATATACTCTCATTGCAATGAAACAAGAGAAATATTATAAAATATGCTTGTGATCAAGCACAGAATATCTACCGGTTGCTGTGTTACTAAATTCTAGTGTGTACTGTTATTTCACATTGACACAATTTTATCCACAACATATCATTTTACTGACAATTTTTGTCACAACAGGTACTTCTTTCTTGCTAAAATTACATTTTTCTCAGAGATTTGATCTCTGACATATTATTTTGCATTTGAAAATTTCCATTTGCTTTGGATTAGAGGAGTAGGCAAAATGAACCTGGGCAAAAACTTAGGAAAAGGCAGAAACCATTATTATAAAGTGCAGATAAACCACATCTGAAAGCTGCTAATCAAAATTGCTCAAGCCTGGAAAACATATTGACTGCTCTTCCTACTGTCTTCCTACTGTCTTACAAAAATAAACAGATTCACAGCTCTGCTGAGGACTTTAACTCTTTAATAGGGAATAAGAGAGCAAAGTTGATAACAGAATAAATTACTCATACATTATTTTGTTATCTTATAAAATTCTAAAATGAATTAGTCTTAATGGAAAACTCTGACTAATAGAGTTCAAAAGCAAAAGTCATACTTCACATTCCTGTGGAAAAACCCAATAAAATAAAATAATTTTTTTTCATCTGCTTACAACAAGGCAATAGGCCCAATATGTGACCCTTCTCTTAAGTCTAATAGTTTCCATGGATTTACACAAAATGGTAGATATCATACTTTTTATATACTCAAAGCCAATAAAGGCTAAGTGTTTCTTAAAAGGACTCTTATAAGCTAGGACTGAATGGGGATGTACTCTAAATTAAAATGCCACAGACAGCTGGTGAAAATAGCTCCTGACAAACCCCCATTCACTTGCAGTCAGATGGTGATTCTGTAAAAGAAATTGGAAAAAACAAGGAAAAAAAAAAACCAAACAACAAAGAACCCTGTACATCAACAGCTTAACGATTCAAGCATTACCAGGTGAGCATAATATCTTCCTATGGGCCAAGTGTTACCCTGGAGGGGTGCTGCAGGTTCCCTGGCAGCTATGGCACCGGTTACTCAAGAGCAGCCAGCAGAGGTTTAGCAGCCTGAAGGCTGGGGCTGCCTTCCAGCACTGTGCTCCTGCCCAGTGCAGATGCTCAGAGGCTATAAGCCCCTGAGCCATCCTTGCATTCTCTGGTTGTACCTCTGGCAGGAATGCAAGTTACTCAGCATTGCACAACCTCTTCAGGAAATCTGGGCATGGAAAGGCAAATGGGGTGGGATTACTGTTCCTGAAACCTCCGACAGGTGGTGGCAGCCAGACCCTTTGTGTGGGGATACAGGACTGAATCACAGTTTCTTAACAGGCAGAATAAAAGGTAAGCTGAGAAGGAAGACAGGAAAAAGAAAAAAAAAAAAAGAGAGAGAGGTCCAGAAGTCTTTACTGGAATGCTAGCAGACTGAAAGTCAGAAGAGAAGAACTTGAGTAGTGTAAAAGGACAGACAATCTAAGGATGCATGCTGGGTGACCCAGAAGCACACATGAACTCCAGAAAAAGCTTGGACTAAAGGAGAAACCTTTGTGATGGAGATGATCAAGACTCACCAGAAAAGTTTTCCTGGAAGAAAACAGAAGAAACATGATCATACCACACAGATTTCACATAGAAAATACTAGAAGCTACACACTATGGGCAACACAAATTTGGAACCAGAAGAGCTTTAAGACACTGACAATGACCACCAGGCACATCCATCCATCCACCATCTACCCATCCGTTCTTCATTCTACGGGACACAAGCTGTCAGTGACAGGAGGCTGTAAAAAATGTTTTCCTTTCTGTCTTAAAAATAATGTACTTCTGCAGAATTAATTAATAGAGAACCTACTGAGGGTTGTTCTGCATAAGGCTCTACAACATGACCTTTCTGAAGCCATGTAGCTCCAAGACATTATTTTAATTGAAAAAAAAAAAAAAATTTCATTCTGATTAAGAAGAAAGTCAGGTGGCTAGTAAATTCAAAGAGATAAAACATGATTAGAGCATTACTCTGTCTTGTAACAGTACTCTCATGCTCTTCTGATCAAGTTTTTCCTCCTTTAGAAAAGTCCAAACTTTAATTGCATGGCCTATGACAACAAGATTAAAGAGAATAATGATGTATTCATTATGAACAAGTTGAAAAATACATCATCCAAGGTTTCTCTGAAGCAGAAATCAATTTTTCTGTAAAACAAGCAACAAACCACACCTTGTTTTAGCAGGCAGGATCCTCCCTTGATAGTAAGAGATAGCACTACATTGATGTACATGAAATCAACCCCAATGATAGTTCCCTGCTAAACATGCCTCTCTAACTTCTGTGGGTAGCACAGCACCAATTTAACCACCAACAAAATAGAAATAAGAAGCTACCTATTAATTAGCAGTCTCAGCTGCCACAGATCTCTAGAGACAGGGTAAGTATCCTTGAGGGAGTCTCACTCCACCACAACCCTGTTCTTAGAATTCCCCAAATATCCTTTTTTGAATACCATAAAAAAACCCAGGATATTGGGCTAGATCAATCCTCAATTCAACCATGTGTGGTCAATTCTTATGTGATTAACAAAGACTTATTTTTTAAGTGTTAATCCACATACATTATCTAATTTACATAAACCCAAAGATATTTCTCCACTTTGATGTGCAATTGACAGTCAGCAGACCTGGAGTGAGTATATCCTGAACATACAACAGCCTGCAGTATGGCAAAAACTAGCTCATCTTGATTGCTGCTTGTTAGATGACAGCACAGGCAGTAAGCACTGTACAGGAGAGGTCTACAGACAGCAAAGAGGGAGGGAAAAGGATGAGCAGCACATTCCCATTGCTAGATCATCCAATAGAAGATGGTCTGAGCCATTAAGCACATGAGAGATTCACATCACTCAAAGATCAGGTATTGGAAATACTGCAGGAAGTACGAAGTTCACGTACGAAGTCATGCACAAAGGGCAGCTGAATGCCTGAAAGCTCATTGTCGATAAAATTCAGTGCCAGGCGATTCAGCAATCAGAACTACAACTATCACTAGATCAGTATCTGGTCATTGGTGTTATCTAGGGGCCTGGAGGAAGGAGAAGTAGGGCACAGACTCTACTGTCCCATTCCTCCATTTTACTGCCCAGGACAAAAGGAGCTGTTACATATCCCCATGAAGGTGTAAATTAATGGACTCTGTGCAATTAACATAAGCAATAAGTTTGCCTACAGTCCCACCACACATGCCTACCCCATTGATGTAATAAGAAAAATGAAGCATAAATATTGTCCGAATGTCACCCCTACAGTTGGGCAGGAGACACTTTGGAACCAAACTGAAAGAACGGATTGACAGATTCGCTCCTTCTCTACACCCCCACACCAGGGAATCCTTGTGGGTAAGATTCATAACCTCAGCCACACTGAGTGCTTTTATTTTTCTCCAGGGGTTAGATTATAATCATGATTGTATTTGTTTCTACCGGACTATTCATGCATCCAACCTGCTTGTTTTACCAAGCAGCCATGCCTACAGTGGACAGGCGGTTGCATATTCGGTGTCAGACTTACGGTGCTGCATACTTCTTTGGAAATAGAGCTATAGCTAGACTGCAGTTCATCAGTTTATCACTAGCAATCCAAAAGAACTTGTATACCGTTACTATTCGTGCACCCCATGTTCTTGTTTCACACAGCAGCCAGACTTACAGCAAAGGGGCTGTTTGCATATTCAGCGTCAGTCTTATAATACCAGATTCATTCCCTTATTGCAACAAATACAAAGCAGCAGATCATTAATTTTTTTCTTTTCTGTGTAGGACACTAATTCATCAACTGATGTTCATGAACAAGAGCTATTGCATTAGCACACAGACCAAGCTGGAAGTGTTCTCTCACAGAGACTTGTGAGAATTCACAATGTTGTCTTCTCGAGCACAGCCATGTGAAAGCCAAGGGCAGGTATTTTTGTTCTGGTGTTCTAAATTAAACTCCAAAATATACAGGAGGACCATAAGTCCTTCAACTTCCATATATCCAGAGCAACTGCGAAACCAGCAGGAGAACATAAATATCTTAGAAACTAGCTAACCTATATTTACCCATTTATATATAGATTTAAGAGCCTGACTTTAACACCTGCTTTAAAAGTGCTGGCCTCTTATCAAATCAGTGACTTTAGCAGAAACAGAGACAGACTGCATGAAACATGCTGTGATTTGCAACATTCTGTAAATATAAGCTAAGAAGTATGAAAGATGTGCTTACGAAAAAATATGTAGCCTAAAAAGTAATTAAGGAAAGTATGTGTAACAAAACAAGTTACAAGATATAAATGCAAATGATGACACACAATTCAGGATGTTGTATAAAATCAATAGAATTTAACCAGATTATGTAGGACACTAAGAAAAACATTCTGTTACTGACAGATGAAGAGGATTTAATTAGCAGCAGGGGAAGAGTGGAAGGAAAACTATCCCCAGTTAGATGAGAAAAAATTATTTTTAGTAATAAGAACATTTAAAACTTTGATGAGTGTAAGTTCCCCTGCTTCAAGTCTTTATTCAGCTTCTCACTATGTAAGGAGAAGCAAAATTCTCTGGGGCAAGCTATTCTTGTGTTGCTCCATCAACATTTCTCACATTATCCCTTCAAAAACCTGTTCCTATCATGAAAGACAGAGTGTAGAGATAGCGGTATCTTGTTTTTATTTCATGTGACAACTCCTATGTTATAAAATCCTAAAAACAAGAAATCATGAGACCTAAAAAAATCTGGGTATGCTCAACTGTAGGGTTCCAAATACAATATGAATCATTAACAAAAGTTTTCTTATTGATTTCTGTGGCCATTACCTGGGACTCTCGAGATCTCAGCACAGATGAGAACTGTAAAATATATTCACAGTCCTGTCAAAACCTGAAGACTTATAAACTAATGCAAAGTCGCTAAACTGGAGATCCAAAGACATCCATCAAAATTTTATGGTGAGGCATGAACATTTGAAGTGACATCAAGGGTAATACAAGCTTGTAACATAGCAAAAGGTTATGTTTCCTTTTGCTTTTCAAGCCCAGTTTAACACTGTCATCCTCTGCAGAAAAACTACATTGATCGCAGAGGAAACGAAATTCACAGCTGGAAAAAATGTGTAAATCCACTGGAAAGTAAACCAGGTAGAAACTTCGGCAGGAGCATGAGCAACACAGGCTTACTGAATTGTAGGAGGCATCACACAGGAGCAGACATCTCCAGCCTGTCTCACCATCCCCCAGGAGTACCATATGCTAAGACAATTAGGAGGTCAACAGCTCCATTGTGCACATCCCACCTGCTCTATTCTGAAGGGTTGTGTTGGATGGCTACAAACTCTTCAGGAGGGACAGGCCACGAAGAAGAGGCAGGAGAGTGGCCCTGTATGACAGGGAGAGTTTCGATTGCCTGGAGATCAACAATGGTGATGAATGGGTAGAGTGTTTATGAGTTAAAATCAGGGGGAAGGCCAACAAGGCAGACATCACTGTGGGAGTCTGCTATAGGCCACCCAGCCAGGAAGAAGATGTAAACGAAATATTCTACAAGCACCTGGGAGAAGTCTCATGATCGGTGCCACTCATTCTTGTGGATGATTTCAATTTACCTGATATCTGCTGGAAATATAATACAGCAGTGAGGAAACAGTCCAGGAGGTTCCTGGAGTGTGTGGAAGACAACTTCCTCACACAGCTGATGAAGGAACCAACCAGGGAACACTCCCTGCTGGACCTGGTGTTCACCAACAGAGAAGGACTTGTGGGTGACGTGAAGGTTGGAGGCCATCTTGGCCACAGTGACCATGAGATTATAGAGTTTTCTGTTCTTGAGGCAGTAGGGAGGGGGGTCAGCAAAACTCCCACCTTGGACTTCCGGAGGGCAGACTTTGACCTTTTCAGGAGACTGGTTGGTAGGGTCCCTTGGGAGACAGTCCTGAGGGGCAGAGGAGTCCGGGAAGGCTGGACAATCCTCAAGAGAGACATCTGCAAAGCTCAGGAGCAGGCTGTCCCAGTGAGCCGTAAGATGAGCTGACATGGTAGAAGACCAGTCTGGCTGAACAGAGAGCTCTGACTGGAGCTCAGGAAGAAAAGGAAACTCTATAGCCTGTGGAAGAAGGGGCAGGTCACTCAGGATGACTATAAGGGTTTTGCAAGACTATGCAGGGAGAAGATTAGAAAGGCTAAAGCCCAGCTTGAGCTTAGTCTGGTGACCACCATAAGGGACAAAAAAAATTGTTTCTATAAATACATCATCAGCAAAAGGAGAGCTAAGGAGAATCTCCATCCTTTCCTGAATGCAGGGGGGAAATGTAGTGACCAAGGATGAGGATAAGGCTGAGGTATTGAATCCCTTCTTTGCCTCACTCTTCAATGGTAAGACCAGCTCACTGAGTGCTCAGCATATTGAACCAGAAGGCAGAAGCGGGGAGCAGAATCAAGGCCCCATAATCCAAGAGGAAACAGTAAGTTAACTGCTGCACTGCTTAGAAGTGCAGAAGTCTATGGGGCCAGGTGGGATCCATCCAAGGGTTCTGAGGGAGCTGGTGGAAGTGCTCACCAAACCACTTTCCATTATTTACCAGCAGTCCTGGCTAGCAGGGGAGGTACCAGTCAACTGGAGGTTAGCCAGTGTGACACCCACCTACAACAAGGGCCGGAAGGAGGACCCAGGGAACTACAGGTCTGTCAGTCTGACCTCGGTGCTGGGGAAGGTCATGGAGCAGATCATCTTGAGTGCCATCACTCGGTGTGTACAAGACAACCAGGTGATCAGGCCCAGTCAGCATGGGTTTATGAAAGGCAGATCCTGTTTGACCAACTTGATCTCCCTCTATGACAAGGTGACCCGCTTAGTGGACGAGGGAAGAGCTGTGGATGTTGTTTACCTGGACTTTAGTAAGGCCTTCGATAGTTTCTCACAGTAGAGAAACTGACTGCTCATGGCTTGGATGGGTGCACTCTTTGCTGGATAAAAAAACTGGCTGGATGGCCAGGCCCAGAGAGTGGTTGTAAATGGAGTTAAGTCCAGATGGTGGCCGGTCACAAGTGGTGTTCCCCAGGGCTCAGTATTGGAGCCTGTCCTCTTCAAAATCTTTATCAATGATCTGGATGAGGGATTGAGTGCACCCTCAGTAAGTCTGCAGATGACACCAAGTTGGGGGGGTGTGTCAATCTGTTTGAAGGTCAGGAGGCTCCCCAGAGGGATGTGGACAGGCTGGATCGATGGGCTGAGGCCAGTTGTATGCAGTTCAATAAGGCCAAGCACCAGGTCTTGCACTTGGGTCATAACAACCCCATGCAATCCTACAGGCTTGGGGAGGAGTGGCTGGAAAGATGCACAGCAGAAGAGGACCTGGGGGTGCTGGTTAACAGCCGGCTGACTATGAGCCACCAGTGTGCCCAGGTGGCCAAGAACGTCAACAGCATCCTGGCTTGTATCAGCAATAGTGTGGCCAGTAGGAGTAGGGAAGTGATTGTCCCCCTGTACTGAGCACTGGTGAGGCCACACCTTGAATACTGTGTTTGGTTTTGGTCCCTCACTTCAAGAAGAACATTGAGGTGCTGGAGCATGTCCAGAGAAGGGCAACAAAGCTGGAGCAGCTGAGGGAACTGGGGTTGTTTAGTCTGGAGAAAAGGAGGCTGAGGGGAGACCTTATCACTCTCTACAACTACCTGAAAGGAGGTTGTGGTGAGATGGGGGTTGGTCTCTTCTCCCATGTGACAAGTGACAGAACAAGAGGGAATAGCCTTAAGTTGAGTCAGGGGAGATCTAGGTTAGATATCAGGAAGAACTTCTTTACAGAGAGGGTTGTGAAACATTGGAACAGGCTGCCCAGGGAGGTGGTGGAGTCCCCATCCCTGGAAGCGTTTAAAAGCTGTGTAGATGTGGTGCTGAGGGACATAGTTTAGGGACCCTGGCAGTGCACGGTGAGTGGTTGGACTCGATGATCTTAAAGGTCTCTTCCAAGCAGATGATTCTATGATTCTACACAGCAGCCCACTGCTGTGCTCTCAGACTCTAACAGCAAGAATACAGTATTGGAATAATACCGTTAAGCAGTGGGAAATGTGTCCATAAAACTTCAGATGGTATAAAAAGCAAAACAAAAGTGGCTTAGAAGAGGCTTCATAGTACACGGATGAAACAATTCTACAAAATAACTTTGCTATCCTTTGGTTTTGGGCATCTCTTTCGCAGACCATGCAAGCAGACCCTTTCTAGCAAACATACATCAGTAGCCCCACTTCAGTTTTTATTTTCTGCCCTAAGGTAAAACCATCTACCAACAGTTTACTGTTGTAACTCCCCTTATTATGTTGGTTTAAAGTAGGATGTGAACTCCATCCTTGGTTTTACAGCATGGTTCATTAACACTCAAAAAAATCTATTCTCCATCTTTGAATTTTCCAAAATTGATTTAACAAAGTTCAACTTACCTTGTCAGAAGTAAAATATCCAGAATTATTACACTAAAATACATCTGGAAAATTCCAGAGACATTCAGATTTCTACGCACCTGCCAAACAGCCAATGTGGAGACATACAGGTCTGAATTTAACACATTGTTGCCTTTCCTTCAAGGCATCATTTTTATTTCTTCTTGCATTACATGGATTTCATAGTATTATGTTGACACGTCATGAAATTCAACTAGAGAACCTAACTCTAACTCTGGTGTATTTAAAGTTTAAGGTGCTAGAAAAACTGTGCATAACCCCACACTAAAGCATGACTAAGACAACTGAGATTTTGGTATATTCTGTAATAATTCCTGTATACTCTGTATTATCCTCAATAATGGAATGTTTGTGTCACTGGTTGGCTGAGGTACACCAATTATGGGACAAGTTCTTCCTCCCTCTAATTAACCTCCCTCCAGTCCTGGGAGAAAAGGGTTAAAAGCAGAGATAAGAAGAAAAATTTTGTGAGAACTCTTAAGTTTGGGAAACTATAACAAGTTTAATAACACTAGAAAGAAGTATTATATACAGAAAAACAAATGAGATATTAACAGGTTTATACGGGATTGGAAAGCTGGTGTAGAGAGGGTTAAACCGTTGTTAGGCAAACAAAAGCAAAAGGGAAAAAAAACAGTACCAAGCAGTTTCAAAGTGATAGCAGCCATGTGGTCAGCAGATCTGCGGGAGCAGAGCAAAGCCAGTGAGTGCAGCCACAGCGAACCCACACATAAACAGGAGCTGAGCACAGCACAACGGTTCAGTCGTGGGTGTTAGGAGAACGGTGGCAGAAACGGCAGTAGCAGCAGGGATGAAACAGCGGCGCGGGTCATCCCGTGTGGCGTGGGGGGCAGTAGCAAGGGTCCATCCTGTGCGGTGCGGGGAATAGCAGCTGCAGTCACAAGGGTCCACACAGGTCTGTATTTGCCAGTCAGCAAGCAGCAAGGCAGATCTGGAGCTGGCAGTCAGCAAGCAGCAATATGGGTACCGGCACACCGAGAAATAGCAAGCCACAGTGAGCCAAAAGTGCAAGCCCCGAGCCAGCCCCCGAGGTAGCCCCATCCCCGCACAGCTCCTAAAGGGATGGAGAGCCCACCAAAGTTTTCACAACCAATGAGATGTGCAAATGTAAATGGGGGGAATACATCACGATCGGGCATTTTAAAACAAACCAGTTTTTCTAATCAAACCGTTTTTTCTCTAACCCAAGACAGTTTGTTATAAGAGTGGTTTGCCTCAGAGGTCCGTGGGAAGAAAACAAGGAGGAAGAGATCAAGTTCGAAATAAACCATCCTTAACAATTAATTTTTGAAGTCTAGGGCCAGGGCCACAGTTTCAAAAAGAGTTAGCTTACCTTTTGATTAAAGCTCAGAAACAGGAACACAGATTTGTTGCCAGGTTTTAAAGGATGTTCTATTAGCAAGAAAAAGTTGGCAGTGATGTGAGAGAAGATGAAACTGGCACAGAAATGTAGCGTGAGTGACTAAGAACCTAAGATTGCAAGTGATCATCAGGCAAGGTTTCAGATACATAAGTTGCTCGTAATTCTCAAAAGGTAATGAAAAAATCCACAATACCTTGCATTTATGGCTTCTGAAAAGATTAGACATTCTCTACTAGTCAAAATCTTTTTCAAATATCAAAGCAGTGGAGACGAGATTTGGCTGAACTCCTGCCTGCAACACAAGCTGTCAAGGTCCTTGGCTCACACCAAGAATATGTGAATTGTAAAATTTTGTCCCTAGAGAAAAGGCACAAGAACTAAACTTGGGGAGGAAACACTGAGACGGGGGCGGGGGGCAGGAAATGTAAACTTGCCTGCAACACTGGGACTCAACAGCAGATCAATAGTCTCAAGACAACTCACCAAGACTTTGAGAACTAGTTTTTAGCCACATTATAACTCAGTAGTAATGAATCATTCTCCCTGCACAGGGAAGACAAAAACTGTTCCATGCTCTTATGGAAACTAACAGATTATTTTCTTTTCAACCAAAATGCATACAGTGGGAAGAGGTGGCAATGCTCCCTTTCCTGAAACTGGATAAAGGGAAGTTTTGCAGACAGTTGTCAGTTCTTCCACATTTAAACTACTTCACATAACAGCAGATAACAGAAGCTCTTGGTTTCCTGTGAAATACCACACCAGAGAACATGACTGTGTTTGACAGTAGTTTCTTCCTATCTCCAGGACTGCATGAAATACTGAAAGTTTCAGTGCACATTTATCTTTATCTATTGTATATTACTAAAAACCAAACAAAGCAAACTCACATTGTTTCCTTGAAAGTAAATGCAGTTTTCTTTTTTTTTTTGCTTTGATTTCACAGATAGTAGCATTGGGTCCTGAATGCAGATGGGTAGTATTAGGAACAAACACTACACCATCAGTGTGCCTGCCAGTTCCAGCAGATCTTCATCTCACCTGCATTCCCTGATCTAAATGCGTAAAATGGTATCACTGATCTGCTTCTCCCCACTACTACAACCAAGTATTTCACTTAACTTTCTTGCACATAATGTAAAAGAGAATCTATTTCTGTTTCTTTACTCATTGCAGACATAATTTTATGTTTTTCTAAATCTACTGTGTACAAACTTTTGAATTATTATCGTCAAGGACTGTGTTGAGATGTAGATAAACTAGAAGAAAATGAGGTTGGAGCATTGCTTACTATGTTTGACTATGAACAGGCTTTTTCCTCCATAATTACATAAATTCTTGCCAATCAAGAGGGATTATGCATTCAAATTCAAAAGCATCTGGCTTTAGAATTGGAGCTGAATTCAAACATTTCTTCCTCTTCACTTCAAGTTTTGTTGAAATTTTTCAGCTGAAGATAAACAAGTGACAAACATTATGTGGCAAAACCCATATATGTGCTATTCATCAAGCAAATACTTTTAAGTTCAGTGCTGTATCTACAGCTCAACAGGTCAAATCTAAGAAGTCCTGGCAGTGTTCGCCACTATTCCACAGAAGTTTTTATACTACCACACCATAGTAATTTCAATCATGACGAAAGCCATGTCAAGCAGGTGGCTAATCATCAAACTACAAAATGATTTGGCAATTTGTGTAGTTCATGGTGAATAATCATGCATCTCACAGAAGCTGTCAGTGTGGCTGAGTATCCCGTCAGCAGGCTAGACCAATTAAGGAACGAGTAGATAAAGACAAGGGAAATCTTAGATTAAACTCTGATTCCCTGTCATATTTTAGAGAAGATAACAGGGGCAGAAGGCTAGAGAACCCAGTCCTCAGGGGATTTTACTTACATAGTAACTGTGTGTTCACCTTGCTGCAGCAACTTAAAACATGGGGAAGAAAGAGTAGTCAGAGTAACTCCCTCTTGCCAGAGTAGTGGTGGAGCCAGAAGCAACTCACTGTACTTTACTCACCTACTGCTCAAGCTCAGAAACTCAGTTCTGCCTGTCTGGCTTTAAGTGGCAAGTCCAACTGTTGTGACTAGCACTAACAGTTCCTGTGTCTTGCCTTCCTTTTAACTAGGAAAAAATTACGCAGGAAGAAAGAGGTGGTGAAAATGTAGCTAGATTTCAGTTTTGATAATCTCTGTCAGGCACTTGGAAAATCATCTAAGTAATGAACTCAAGGCTGGCTTTCCTCAGCAAGAAGGGAAAGAATCATCTTGATCTGATCACAAATATTCAATGGACAAATAGTTTTTGGCTTTCTGCAGGGTGGTCATTACACAGATCACCTTCCAGTCTCACATTGCTTCAACCACTGTACTCTAGCATAATTTATATCGCAAGACATTTTAGCACACAAATTAAGCTATCACCAATCAGACAGAGATTAAAGACTCTAAAAAGCTTTTTGCAGGTACGGGTTGACACAGTCATTCATTACATTTACAACATTGTGCTACAAAGCAAACTTAAAATGAAAAATACAGTATATCAAATAGAAGTAGACAGTCTCCCAATTTAGACATATTTAAGCAGAAGCTGAAATGCATGCTCAAAATAAACGGACACGAAAAGTTCATAACTTTCTAGAGAGTATTTCTTGCTTTTTATTATGCTATTGCTTCACAAAAGGACATTGAAAGGTATTTGTTTATAGGATGAATTGTTTTTTTGAATAATGACTCCACCTTATTTCAAGCACTTATTTTGTTTTACATCAGTGTGATCTAAGCAACTGCATGCAAGCTGTACACTGGAGTGCATCAGTGCTGCGCTCTGTGACTGCTTTGCCATCTCAGTGAATGCGTATCAGTTTACAGATGAGGTCTTAACATTTTGAGGAGGACTTTGTTTGCAGGAACAGTTTATTTTTGAAAGATATACTTCAAGTTCAAACAAGTAGCACTCTCTGTGAGTCATCATAGAAATTTAGACACTCCTGAAGGAAGCTGTGTCAGAGTGTGACCAAGACAGTCTTGCTGTAATGGCATTTTACATGACAGTGTCACCTATTTGAGAGAGCAGAACAGATAGAGTTTTCATGTTCGCCTCCTGCCAAGCATAGGGGTCTCCTTTTCAAAGACTTGGGAAGGCAGGAGTTACTCACGGAAGGAAGACTCAATAACCCACCAATGGGTTACTCTTCACTTTGCCCTGAATTAATACATGGAGCAGAATATGAGAAAACAGGAGAACTAAGACATTGGTTTTTATAGAAAAGCTTAAGTGTGCACCTGAGACACTGGCTCTCTTCGGAAATTACATCTAACTCATCCATGTGCAAAAGTTGTCACCTAGGACTTGCAAGCTTTATTTATCTTTCAATACATTTCCAGACCCAAATTCTCCAGTCTAAAGAAAAAAAAAATTATAATTAGGATATTAAAGGCTTTTATCAGACATTCCTACTGGGACTACTGCAATGCAAAAAAGAACAGCAGGAATCCCACAAGGTACCACTTTCTTACCCATTATGTAAACATTTCTCAGAGAAAACAAGTTTTAAGCAAATCTAAAAGCAGCTAAGAACAAGGAGCAGAGCTTTTAGTTTCACTTTATAAGTGCCATCAGAAGACAAATTGCAATGCCTTTCCTTTCCTATTTCCAAGTAGAAAATTTAGTTAACCACTTCTCTGAATCCTATTTTCCTAGCATAAATCGCTGCCCTGCTACATAGGTTTCTGCCCAGCAGCTACATCTGCTCAGAATATCAGACTTGCTACCGAAATTAAAAGCCACTAGAGGAAAGACCTTGGCACAATAGTTATTAGTCTCTGACCTTGATTTTCAACAAGACAGTCGTGGTTCAGGATGAGAATACTTTTCATTGAGTCAGCCAAGTAGATATATATACTATTGCTCTTCAAGGGTGTATGTTTTGAAAAACCAAAGCCTTTGCAGACTTTTGCTACCTAAAAATTTAATATAATGCAAGACAGGACAAGGGGTAGCAGGCAACCAAAAGACCTTCTTATGAAAGGTAAATGCCATTCATTGAAGTCACAGCAATAGAACTGGTCAAAAAATGGACGTAGTCACACACCATTTTTCTATACATTTTGCTAAGGCTTACAGGAAGGTACAAATTTAGATTAAGTGTATTGGGCAGATCTCTACAAATCCCAAAATGCTCAGCTTGTTCACTGGCATCAGATGTGTTGACCAAATTTGTCTTGCCTTTCAGAGATTAGTCTGTCCTACAAGTCAAAAAATTGCTTTCCTGGAGAAATGAAAGTAAGCAAACTAAATCCAAATATAACAGCCTTCCCAAGGGCAAAATTGGTTACAATTAGTCACGTTCATACTTCTCATTGGCTTGAGTTTTCTACCACTGCTACATCTATCAATCCAGATGCACAAAATTCCTTAGCATTCAAGGAGGAATTTTTCAATTCTCAGCACTGTTCACTTCTGTTCTTCTAGAGTACAAATCAATACACACCCATCATTTCCATGCATATAACATCAACTTTGCTGCATTCTGCTATTAGCACTAGCACAGCAATTGGGGTTCTTAACCCCACAGAAGCAAACAGTGAGGTTTGGCACAGATTCATCCTCTGTGAAAAATCCATGTTTCAGATGTAACTAAGCCCTAGCCCTTGAAAGATGCACCATATTCCTCAGAACACAGTGACATCATCCTGTGGGCCTTGCTGTCACCAGCTGGCTGAGGCAAGCCAATCAGGGGGACGTGTCCTCTCCTATCTTTAATACCCCTTTTCCCCTGCACCAGGAGAGAAAGGGTTGTTAAAAAGCAGAAATAGGAAAAGGAAGAAAAGATTTTGTGAGACCTCTGAACGTTTGGAAAACTGAAACAACGTTTAATAACATCAGAACAAAATATATAATATGCAGGGGAAAACCAATGCAATTGGAGGGTTTTGTACGGAATGGAGAAGCGAGGGTTAAACGCGAGTGAGGGAGAAATGGGGGACGGTACCGCGCAGAGTCCAAAATGGCGCCGCCCACGTGGACGCTCTCGTGGAGTAAACAAAGGATCCGCGGCTGTTACGAACGCAGGGCTCCAACGTGCAAAGCACTGTTCCTACCAGTCTGGTCATGCGGTTTGAAGGAAGAAAAGCAGAGAGAGTACGGCGTTACAGCAGCAGGGAGAAGGCAGCCTCGGGGCGCGGCATCTCCAGTCCCAGGCGGCGCGGGGGCTTCCCCGGCACACAGCTCCGCTCCACTCCGGCAGCGCGGGGGGAGCGGCAGCCACAGGCAGGCAGGCAGGCGGGCAGGGTCCGAGCCGAGGAGACACAGCTTGTAAGGTCCCCGAAGCCAAACCGCAAGTCTGGAAAAGCCTCTTCCCGGAGCGAAGCTGCAAGCCCGCAGCGCCCCTTGGAGTGCAAAGCTGGAAGTGTCCCGGAGGTCCCAGAGAGCGAAAAGATGACAGAGCCGCGCCGCACGCGGCTCTTAAAGGGACAGTATGTTCACGAGAAACTTTTACAGCCAATGAGAGGTGCTAACGTAACATGGAAGGGAATAGTCCAATTGGTCAGTTTAAAACAAAACTTTCAAGCAGGGTTTTTTCCTCAAACTGCCACATTCCACCCCTTATTCCATACCATGTACGTTATGCGCATCTCATTTACATTGTATTATACAGGAATTAACAGCATGAGACTCTGGTTCAGGGTGTTTCAGCCAGGGTTAACTTCCCCTGTGGTACACAGTGGACTTCACCATCCTCCTGCATTACCTACCAGGTGTGTCCAGGGCCTTGGGCTGAGACAACACCACAGATGGGTCTGTCTGGGTTTGCAGCAGGGGAAACCCAGACAGCTTTTCCCAGCAGATTACCTTCACATACCACAGGAACTCTATCCCCCTCTATGGTATGTAAAAGGTCTGATTGGGCAGGGCCAGCTCGATTGATTGATCCCCTCGTGTTCACTTGTCAGGTGGCTTCTGCCAGATGTTTATCCCAGTTTCTGAAAGTTCCACCACCCAATGCCTTCAGGGTGGTTTTCAGCAAGCCATTATAGCGTTCTATTTTACCGGAGGCTGGTGCATGGTACAGAATGTGATAAATCCATTCGATACCATGTTCTTTGGCCCAATTGGCCACCAGATTATTTCTGAAATGAGTCCCATTCTCCGACTCAATTCTTCCTGGAGTGCCATGCCGCCACAAAATCTGCCTTTCAAGGCCCAGAAGAGTATTAGGGGCAGTGGCATGAGGCACGGAATAGGTTTCAAGCCATCCAGTGCTTGCTTCAACCATTGTCAGAACATAGCACTTACCCTGGCGAGTTCGAGGGAGTGTGATGTAATCAATCTGCCAGGCCTCTCCGTACTTGTACTTTGGCCACCATCCACTGTACCATAAAGGTTTTAACCTTTTGGCCTGTTTAATTGCAGCACAAATCTTACAGTCCTGGAAAACCTGGGTAATTGCATCCACGGTTAAATCCACCCCTCGGTCACGAGCCCATCAATAGGTTGCATCTCTTCCCTGGTGACCGGAAGAGTCATGGGCCCACCGAGCAAGGAACAACTCACCTTTGTGTTCCCAGTCCAGATCTATCTGGAACACTCTGGCTGCCTTGTCCACTTGGTGGTTATTTTTATGTTTCTCTGTGGCTCTGCTTTTTGGGACATGGGCATCTACATGCCTTACCTTTACAACTAACCTTTTCAGCTGGGCAGCAATATCTTGCCACAGAGTGGCAGCCCAAATAGGCTTACCTTTACGCTGCCAATTGTCTTTCTGCCACCTCTCCAGCCATCCCCACAAGGCATTTGCCACCATCCAGGAGTCTGTATACGGATACAGCTGTGGCCAGTTCTCCCTTTCAGCAACGTCCATGGCCAGCTAGATGGCTTTGACCTCTGCAAATTGACTCGATTCACCTTCTCCTTCCGCTGCTTCTGCAACTTGGCACATAGGACTCCATACGGCAGCTTTCCACTTCCGTTGGTTTCCTATGAGGCGGCAGGATCCATCAATGAAGAGAGCATATTTCTTCTCCTGGTCTGAGAGGTCTTTGTATGGGGGTGCTTCATCAGTACGAGTAACTATCTCGTTCAGTGGCATCCCAAAAATCTTCTCCTGCAGGCCAGTCTGTAATGGCTTCCACAATTCCTGGGCAACCAGAGTTACCTATCCTAGCTCTCTGTACAATCAGGGCGGTCCACTTACTCCAGGTAGCATCTGTGACATGGGGGGTAGATGCTATCTTCCCTTTGAACATCCAGCCTAGGACTGGCAGTCGGGGGACCAGGAGGAGCTGTGCTTCAGTGCCAATTACTTCGGAGGCAGCTCAAACTCCCTCATAGGCAGCCAATATCTCCTGCTCAGTGGGAGTATAATTGGCCTCTGAGCCTTTATATCCCCAACTCCAAAATCCTAGGGGACGACCACGGGTTTCTCCTGGTGCCTTCTGCCAAAGGCTCCAGGTAGGACCACAGTCCCCAGCTGAAGTGTACAGAATGTTTTTAATCTCTAGTCCTGTTCGCACAGGTCCCAGGGCCATAGCATGTGCTATTTCCCTTTTGATTAATTCAAAGGCATGCTGCTGATCAGAGCCCCATGTGAAATCATTTTTCTTCCGGGTAACAGTATAGAGAGGTTTAACAATCTGGCTATACCCAGGAATGTGCATTCTCCAGAAGCCTATGACTCCCAAGAAAGACTGTGTTTCTTTCTTGTTGGTAGGCGGAGACATAGCTGTGATCTTGTTGATCACATCTGTGGGGATGTGGCGGCGTCCATCCTGCCACTTAACCCCCAAAAAATGGATCTCTCGGGCAGGTCCTTTGACCTTACTTCTCTTAATGGAGAAACCGGCATCCACCAAAATGCGGATTAACTTCCTGCCTTTCTCATAGACCTCTTCTGCGGTATCACCCCATACAATGATGTCATCGATGTACTGAAGATGTTCAGGAGCACCACCTTTCTCCAGGGTAGCCTGGATCAGTCCATGGCAGATGGTTGGGCTGTGCTTCCACCTCTGGGGCAATCGATTCCAGGTATACTGGATACCCCTCCAGGTGAAGGCAAACTGTGGCCTACACTCTGGTGCTATGGGAATGGAAAAGAAAGCGTTAGCAATGTCTATCGTGGCATACCACTTTGCTGCCTTGGACTCCAGTTCGTACTGAAGCTCCAAGATATCAGGAACAGCAGCACTCATCGGTGGTGTCACTTCGTTCAGGCCACGATAATCCACTATGAGTCTCCATGCCCCGTTGGTCTTCTGCACAGGCCATATAGGACTGTTGAAAGGTGAGCAAGCTCTGCTGATGACATCTCGTCTTTCCAACTCTCGAATCATTTTCTCTACGGGACGCAGAGAGTCTCGGTTGGTTCGGTATTGTCGGCGGTGAACTGTGGAGGATGCAGTAGGCAACTTTTGATCTTCCACCCTCATTCTGCTAACAACAAAAGGGTCATCCGAAAGTTCGGCCGATGTGGACAACCGGATAATGCCATCGGCTCCCACGGTTGCTATCCCAAAGGCCCATTTATAACATTTCAGGTCCTTAAAATACCCTTTCTGGAGGAAGTCTATGCCTAAAATCCATGGAGCATATGGGCTAGTCACAATTCGGTGAGTTTCCCAGTTATGTCCAGTGAGGCTTACCTCAGCTTCTACCAGTGTAAGCTCTTGTGATCCTCCTGTCGCACCCAAGATAGTGACAGACCCAGTTCCTTGATGATCCGATGGTAGCAAGGTACACTGGGCGCCTGTATCTACCAGGGCCTTGTACCTCTGTGGTTCTAATGTGCCAGGCCATCGAATCCACACAGTCCAGTATACTCTGTTATCCCTTTCCTCCACCTGGCTAGAGGCAGGGCCCCTCTAATGCCTAGGGTGTGGTCCACAGTCAGTGGAAGGGACTATCTGGCTTGTGGTACCTTCTTCATAGGAGTTTCTCCTTGGGCTGCAGCACTGTTCGCCAAAGACTGGAGCGACAATTCTTCGATTGCAGTCATCATGTTGGTGTGGTCTGCTCTGCAGCTCGCGTGCTGGTACCTCTGGGTTAGCGGCAGGTCGTTGTTCCCATCTCCTAGTCTCTTCACAACCTCTTGAGCAGCACTGGCGGTCACATCGTGGCCTGTCCTGTCTGTTGCGCCTTGCTCTGGGAGGACGATTTCTCCTAACAGCTGACACATGAGTATACACAGGAGAGGAAGTGTTTTTTTGTTCTAACCTATTAATAGAGTCCAATATTTTCTCTGTCACTTTCTCCACTGCTGCAATGAAGGCAGAGGTATGAGAAAGACTGTCCTTATACTGGCGAATCCTGTTAGACACATGTTCTATGGTGAGTGGCCGATTTTCACCCGGTCTTTCCCACAGCATTGTGGCCAATGTATGGGCATATGTCTGGGGTGCACTCTGCACAAATTTGCGCAGCAAAGGCTCGTTACTGTGCACCTGGTCCGGGTTCACATTAACATTCCAGTCACCATAGATGACCTCTTTCATAGCCAGCTTTCTCAGGTAGTTAATACCTTTGCTCAGGACAGTCCATTTAGTAGGGTGGCATTCTATGTCATCTCTGAAGGGGTATCTGCCCTTCACAGCGGCCAGAAGTCGCTTCCAGAGACTGAGCCTTTTTGCCTTTTTGCCAATTGCCCTATCAATAGCTCCTTCCCGGGCCACATTTCCCAGCTGCCTGGCTTCTTTACTGGTTAAATCAATGCTATCAGCTCCATTGTCCCAGCAACAAAGCAACCAAATCATTAGTGACTCACCATCATGCCTGCTAAATTCCCTTCTAATGCTTCTCAAGTCCTTTCTGGACTGCGGTTGGGTGTTTACCTCTTGATCTGATGACTCATCCCGTGATAAGGATCCTTGGGAGGGCGGTGCTGTTGCAGTCTCTGAGGCAGGAGTCTTTCCTGAGCGCTTCTGAGAGGTGCTTGGTCCTGCATTGTCGTCAGAGCTGTCTGTTGCATAGTTAGTCTTTTTCTGGTGTTTAGTGCCAGAGGGCTGATTTTTCTTTTTCACAGGAGCAACCTGTGCTTGTTTGGGTGGAGAGGTGGCAGTGGCTGATTTGGTGGCTGTAGTGCCCATGTGATACCTATTCTTAATAATAATCCACCCCGGACCATGTTAGAGATAATTGATAACAACAAAATTATCAAACACAGGGAAAGAATACCATTTGTAGAACACCCACTTTCAATTGCCGTTGGTCCAGTATCAAATGGAGAAGTGTAATTCTGCATCATCCATTTGGTAGGGGAGTTATAAGCAGCCACTATCATGTATTGTGCAAAATATACTGGGAGCATTATGAACTGACTAAATACAGACCAAAACACTGAAATTACACATGCCAGGGTGAACACCCTCTTTGCTAAATGCCCCAGACCAGCAAACCATAAACCAGTACCAATTAAAAACAAGTAATTTGACATCACAGTTGGTGTGCCAAGCACCAGATCATAGAGCATTTTTATACCGTATTGCTTAAGAGCTTCAAACAGAATCTCACTTACCACCATCCTGGAAAAACCTCGTTTGTTTCAGTTTCCAAACTTTAATAAAAATATGAATATTAAATATGAAATATTAAATTATTCAGAAGTGCCCACCCAGGGACGCCAATTATGTCACCGGTTGGCTGAGGCAAGCCAATCAGGGGGACGTGTCCTCTCCTATCTTTAATACCCCTTTTCCCCTGCACCAGGAGAGAAAGGGTTGTTAAAAAGCAGAAATAGGAAAAGGAAGAAAAGATTTTGTGAGACCTCTGAAAGTTTGGAAAACTGAAACAACGTTTAATAACATCAGAACAAAATATATAATATGCAGGGGAAAACCAATGCAATTGGAGGGTTTTGTACGGAATGGAGAAGCGAGGGTTAAACGCGAGTGAGGGAGAAACGGGGGACGGTACCGCGCAGAGTCCAAAATGGCGCCGCCCACGTGGACGCTCTCGTGGAGTAAACAAAGGATCCGCGGCTGTTACGAACGCAGGGCTCCAACGTGCAAAGCACTGTTCCTACCAGTCTGGTCATGCGGTTTGAAGGAAGAAAAGCAGAGAGAGTACGGCGTTACAGCAGCAGGGAGAAGGCAGCCTCGGGGCGCGGCATCTCCAGTCCCAGGCGGCGCGGGGGCTTCCCCGGCACACAGCTCCGCTCCACTCCGGCAGCGCGGGGGGAGCGGCAGCCACAGGCAGGCAGGCGGGCAGGGTCCGAGCCAAGGAGACACAGCCTGTAAGGTCCCCGGAGCCAAGCCGCAAGTCTGGAAAAGCCTCTTCCCGGAGTGAAGCTGCAAGCCCGCAGCGCCCCTTGGAGTGCAAAGCTGGAAGTGTCCCGGAGGTCCCAGAGAGCGAAAAGATGACAGAGCCGCGCCGCACACGGCTCTTAAAGGGACAGTATGTTCACGAGAAACTTTTACAGCCAATGAGAGGTGCTAACGTAACATGGAAGGGAATAGTCCAATTGGTCAGTTTAAAACAAAACTTTCAAGCAGGGTTTTTTCCTCACACTGCCACACTTGCCACAAAATTCCAGAGACATAAGAAGAATCAGCCTCTGCCTTAGGTCCCTTGGTCATCAGTTTTGTCCCCTATAAATGCATGAAACCCTGTCTGGGACCAGCAATGACATAGCACAGGACTGAAGGGCCGGAGAAAGGAATGTATGGGGAATCCCATGTCAGAAAGCATACTCCATAGCAAGTCACCTCCAAAAAGCACACAGAGCTTGGATCCCAGTTTCTCATACAAAATGCAAAGTTCTTTTAGGGGCAGTGCATTAACAGTTTAAAAGGTACCTCAGCATGACTGAATAGTATGTATTTGAAGTTTATGATACTATTATTTTATAACAAATCCTCTTGCAAGGGACAACTTCAAAAGAAAAAAAAAATATATATCACAAGAAGTGCTTAGTATGCTAATAATCATTCAAAATGCAATGGCATTCTTTCCAGACAAGGGAACTGGTTTGATTTCCATTTCTAGATGCAGAAGTAATATATCGTTATAAACATAGATAAGCCTTATTTTAAAACATATGGACTCTGCCATGTGGTTGTTTACTTAGATGAGATGCTTTAATTTGTCTTGGCACATTCTAGTGTTTAGGGTGTCTTTCAGGATAAGGGAGAGATGTATGGACACATTGTGGGCTAAGATAGAATATAATTAGAAAGCAGAAGGTTTACAAGATCTTTCTTTGTTATATCCACAACACTGAACACATTATCTAGCTCTGTACCCTACAACAGAACACTCAACATATACTAAAAGACAAATCAAGAATTAAAATAGCATCATGAACAGTTCTTCATATGTGTTTCCAGTGACAAGCACTGTGCAAAGGCAAGTCAGCTACGAAGAAACCAGATGTATGTGCATTTTTCATATACAAATTCTGTCTTAGCTGTTTAGATAAAACATTAAGCAGATCCTTTAGGAGCTCCAACAGCATCTTTCTTGCTCATGAAAAAATAACCAAATATATGCTAAATATAGCATTTATAAAGCTGTTTATTCACTAAAAATAGGTATATAAACTACTTTACTCAAAAACTCCCCTACATAATGAGTTAAGACTTAGGCATAATTGAACCAAGCCAGTAGAGGTGAAGACCTGCAGGACGCAGATCATCTTTATATATCCTGGGACCATGATAGCTGTAGAGGAGGAAAGGGAGGACAAACACCTGAAAGAAAATACTCACATTTGACATTAGTAGATGATCCACAGAAAAAATTTTAAAGGTTTCTAAACAAACCTACATGTTACTGTCTTACTATGCTAAGACCTAGGGGCACATCCATGCACCTGTATTAAAGGCAAGTACTTAACATTTAACCCCATTAGGCAGCTGAAGAAAGTGTACCTACACTCAAGCCACCACTGCAACTTGCACATCAGCACAAGGAATTGCTCAAGGCTCCAATTCATGGATACACAACCTGAGAGGCTATTTGAGAGGCATCACCTTGGTTCCTTGTATGACAGCTTTCACCTCTTCAGGCTTGCAGACCTCCACAGACACACTCACATCACTGTCAGTGCCAGCCACTTCTCTGCTGCACCAGTTTCTGGCTCCAACGCAAAACATGGAAGTCTAACTTAAACTGGCTTTGCCTTAAGTGAGTGCTAAATAGGAGATTCATATAATGGGTAAGACTACCCAGTGGCAGTGTGAAAATCTGCGTGTCTGTAACCAGAACAGAGAGAGCATCAGAGCACAGCTCAAAGTTACAAAAGAAATACAAGAGACTTCAAAAAAGGAAGGAGATCTATTTGTGAAACAGCAGCAAGATAGATACTGGGCCAAAAATAGCACAGCAGTATTTTAATGAATGAAAAGATAGCTACCATTAGGAGAAACCCTGCCACTGCTTTAGCAGAATTGCAGTTAAAACCAGAGCAGATGAAACCTATACATGCCCATTTCAAGTACTGTTTCCTGAGGTCAAAACAAAAATTCAGATCAGGATTCCAGTAAGTCTGTACATAAGAGCACAAGCTACACACAACCAGGAGGACTGAATAAAAACACTGAACTTAATACCATGGTTTGGGGTATGCTCCCTTGAAAGTGCAGAAAGCTGCATTAAATGAAAATAACTGTCCAGACAGCCAGCAAAGCACAGCCTTCTGTTCCAGAAGAGATATCCCTCAGAGGCATACACCTGAAAAAAATTGTTGCATACTGAATTCTTCCTCACATTTCTACTTTATTTAATACTTCATTACTGTTTCAGAACATTTTAGCACTTGGCAGAGCGTAGTTACCATGGTCTCAAAGCTGTCCAAGATGTAATATTACTATAAACAAAAATTATGTAGTATCATTCATCAGTTAACTTCTCAGTTACATAAGCGCACTCTGTGTTGAAGAATCCAGGACTATGCTGGTCATTTATTTTATTAGTATAGATCTTAGATAGACTTACAGAATATAACATAAATTCTGGTTATTGCTCAACAGGAACATTGTTCAGATGCCTGATACATCATGGAATTTGTATATAATTATGGAACATGAGCAATGGAATTCACACCTTTTGTACAGGGGGGAGTCAGTGGAATTGAATTCAACTGTCTTCCCAAAAAGGAAGGTAATCATGGCAATGAAAATCAGCATATCAAATTGTGTTTGCGTATATAACTCAGCCCCAGATAAACAACATTTCCTTTGCATGCTTAAAAATTCCCAGAATTAATCAAGGCACAATAAAAAAACTTCCCTAACTTAATTAGCATGAGCAAAAGGGAAGTGGAAGTCCCTACACATTGCTTTGAAGACTCAGAGCTCAACAGCATCCTGATACCTGTCACCGGTTGGCTGAGGCAAGCCAATCACGGGGACATGTCCTCTCCTATCCCTAAAACCCCTCTCCCCTGCACCAGGAGAGAAAGGGTTAAAAAGTGGAGATAGGAAAAGGAAGAAGAATTTGTGAGACCTCTGAACGTTTGGAAAACTGAAACAAAGTTTAATAACACCAAAATAAAATATATTATATGCAGGGAAAAACCAATGCAATATTGGAAGGTTTGTACGGGATGGAGCAGCGAGGGTTAAACGCGGGTGAGGGAAGGAACGGTACCGCGGCAGTGTCCAAGATGGCACCAGCCACGTGGGTGCTCTCGCGGAGTGGAACAAAGGAGCCGCGGCTGTTACGAACGCCAGGATCCCGCGTGCAAACCACGAGCTGCGCTGTTCCTACCGGTCTGGTCGTGCGAGTTGAAGGAAGAAAAGCAGCAAAAGCGGCGGCTTTAGCAGCAGGGAAAAAGCAGCCCCGAGGCACGGCGTCTCCAGCAGCGGGGAGTCTGTCCCAGGCAGCGCAGGGGTTTCCCATGGTGACCACTCCGCTCCGGCAGCGTGGGGTGCCATAGCCACAGGCAGGCAGGCAGGCGAGTTCCTCTGGAGGTTCGAGCCAAGGGGACACAGCCTATAAGGTCCCCGGAGCCAAACTGCAAGCCTGGAAAGCCTTTTCCTGGAGAGAAGCTGCAAGCCCGCGGCGCCCCTCAGAGTGCAAAGCAGGAAGTGTACAGGACGCTGTCGGAACGCAAAGAGGAGCGCAAAGAGCCCACGGCAAACACGATACACACCTCTTAAAGAGACAGAAGCGCTCGCGAGAAACTTTTACAGCCAATTAAAGGTGTTAAACACAACACGGGAGGCAATAGTCCAATCGGTCAGTTTAAAACAAACCTTCCAAACAGGAGAAACTGGGGTTTTTTTCCTCAAACTGGGACAATACCATTCAAGTGCAATTAGAGAGGGGTACCAGAGCAGAATACATTCTGAAAGAGAGCCACAGAGGCAGAGGACTGAGATACTGCCAAAAGACACTGCAGAGAAACACAGTGAGGCAACAGCTTAATACCAGGCACATTCTCAGCAGAACTGGTGGTTTTATTTGAGGCTTTTTTTTTTCCTGTTTTGTAATCAGCAAGAAGAACTCCTACATACTTTTACTTCTTTGAAATGAATCCTAGTCATATGGCGATGCAAGGATATCCTGTAGCCGTCTGAAACTTGCGACAAGTTTGGAAAGTTGACAAGTTAAAGTGCATCTCCTGTTAAAGTGGAATGGTCAGCCCAAGAATGGTATCATCCAGTGACCGCTCTAAGGCTTCCCTATGAGATCTCATAACAGAAGACAGAGGATAAATAGCTTGTGACAGTGAAAGCTGATGATCAAAAAATAGACAAAGAGTTTAAACAAGAAAAACATTTATCTGTAAAAAGCTTTCAAAAATCCATGACTGAGCAACTGCAAAAGGAAAAACATCACCTTAATATCATTACCATCTGCAACAGAAGGACGAGCTCACTTTGACTATGCATTTTCAAATCAGCACATCTAAAATGTTTACATCTGTGAATCTGTAAAGCACCAATTAGATGAACAAAGAAGCCTTCTAAACTCTCATGTTTAATAAATTCTGTAAACTGAGGAATTTCACAAGTCTTGAAGGACTCCCTGGGTAGTTTCAAGATGTAAAAATGGCAAGATGGGCACTCAGGGAGTTACAGTCTGGATAACATGATATTACTCCCACAGAACAGTTACTGACTCTCAAAGTATTAGAAGATAAAATGTAATTAATGATAGTCAATACAGTTTCATGGTCTTTCTACACCTTTCTAAGTCTTCTCAAACAAACATGTTACAGCTGACAAGATTACTCATCAGGTAGATCAAGGTAGCTGATTTGACATAATTTAATTCCTTCAAGCTGTTAGATTAAATTCCATACAATGCAAAATTTCTGGGGTTTGGGGTTTTTTTCCCAGAGATACCAAGTAGTACTAAAAGAATACATAAAATAGGATAAAAACTGATTTAGTATCAGGTCTTTGAGTTGCTAATGGGAAAATTTTAATTAACATGAACATCACTAGTGGTTGTCCCAGAGATCAGTGTTCAATCAAGTGCTGTTCAATATTGTTACAAGGGATACAGAAATCTTTGCTGATAAAGTCTGCAGTTAACACAAAGTTCAGTAAGGTAATAAATGAAGATCACTCACTGATATATGATCATCTGAACTGCCTACTGAATACTTATAAAACAGATTTGTTTGGATTGTGACAGACAAGCACCAGGTAATGGCAGTAGGATTACAGCACACAGCCACAATAACTGTCTCAGCGTATGTCAGGAGTATCCTTCATGAAATGGAAAATAACTACTAAAAGCTGGGTAATGACAGCAATTATGTATACAACACTAGGAAAGAGTTGCTAGAAAACCACATTCATTAAAAAAAAGTTACACAAAAGGACAGAGGGAACTCAGGAATGAGTTCAAAGGACACATAAAAATTACCCAGAAAAGCACAATTCATGGTGAGAGGAAAAAGCTTAAGGGATGTGAAAAGGATAGGTGATTTCCCTATGATAATTTCACAATGAATTAAATACAATGGTGAAGCCTTTTTCCTTCTGATGCAAATAACAACAAAATCCAATGGCTTAAAGTTTAAGCTTGCAAAATTCAGCCTTGAAGTTAAGATTTCATTTGCTAATGTAGAAAGTCAAGAGTGGCATAGCTAAGTGGGAAATGCAGTGAAAGAAACTGTACCAGTTCAGATACGCGAGGCAGGCAGTTCATCTGAATTATCTTCATGCATGTGTAAATGAAGCCAACGTTTTTGAATTGGGGAATCCTGAACACAGACTGTGAATGTAAAAGAACACCTCAAACGCCAGGAGACAGAGGATGGACAGCAGACAAGTCTCTGCAGTACTGTTTTATAAGCTCCTGCTCATTTTGTAAAATCTTACAGCTACCAATATTTGCAGTAGCACTGTTAGGATTCACTATTACAGACACGTAACAAAGATTTGGTGAGTTTTATGTTGCTCTAAAAAGAATAATCACAGCTGAGAAAAAATAAGCAGTAGCACCTCATCTCTCAAAAAAAAAAAAATCTTTGAGCAGTTAATTTACCATACACAGGAATCGCTGCAGAAATGCTGCCACCCAGCTGTAGAAAAGCATAGGAAGAGCCTCAGCTCCCAACGCAATAATTAAGTGGAAAGTGCTGTTACCTGCTTGCCAGAGCACTTTCCCCTTCCCCACCCCATTTGGCTTTCCAGATTTTGGCCACTCTCTACTGCATTCTCCACCCTATCTCCTTGTGCTTCAGTGGATCTGAAAGAAATATTGTGAAGCCTAATTTGGAGGCAAAGATCACACCCAGCTGTGAACAGATAGCCCAGTTCTGTAACTTATGATGAGATCTGTATCCCAGCTGAAGGAGTGAACAAAACCAGGCATTCCTGCTGGGTTGTATCAGACAGTACCAGGTCACATCCATCGTTAGAAGGAAGATCTCCACATCCAGCAGTACCTATTGCCCTACTAAGGCAAATTTTCCAAGGCAGTGAGGCAGGATGGTAGTTACCTTGTGAGCATGTTAGTTTATCCCTAAACCCTCTCACAGTGAACGTGCTTGTGGTTGTTTTAACATCTGTGTGAATGTTCAGATGACTCAGATAAACTGCAGCGGAGCAGCACCCAGGTCCAGCACCTGCACAAAAACAAAGAGGCTTGAAGATGATGTGGCATAGGTTTCTTCACCAAGCTTATTTCCTAATTTTCCTCCAGCATGACAAAGTAAAGTAGATGATTCATCACCAAGCTACACACCAAATTCTGCCTAAGGAATCTAGGTTTAAGATTTGCCATTAGGTCAAAATAGTTAAATGCCTCTTTTGGAAGTTTTTGAAAAAAATTCAAAACTTTTTTGGAAGCTTAGTAGTAGATAAGCGTACCATTACATTTTGCGATGTGAAGAGTTTTCTCTCATATCACCATTAACTGCAATTATCTAAGTTTGATGGCAAATTTCTTCTCTTTTTGAGGTATTTAACAGACTTTTTCACTAAAGTTCACTGACTTTTCAATTATTTAAGTCTCTGCCAAAAAAAGCAGTAAAGATTCATAAAAAGTTGGGTTAAAAATGAATTCCACCAAAAAAGGTGAGCATATGTATTTTCGTACAATACACAACCTTACAGACTCTGAAAACTTCTGAACACACTTAAAATGTATATCTAATATATTTCCTGGTTGTTTATTATATGCAGTGAGCCAATCTTTTCATCCAGCCACTATATCAAACAATAATTTCTAAAAGCCAGTATAATTTGGATGGTGGTAATGTACCTCAAAAAAACCCAAAAAAACTATTCAGACCCAAGCTTCAATTCTGTAATGATATTTAGCACACAACAAAACCAATTTCATTATCATTACTTAAAAACCTCTATTGAGGAAGCATTTGCTAGATGAAATTAATAACTCAGAGATGACTGTGAATGCCTGATTGGAGAGTCAGACGTTTTACTTCAAGTTATTTCTAGATAATTTAGAGAACAAATAAAAATGTTTCCATCTAACAAACATTTAAATACTAAATCTGAATTACTGTATTCCAACCAGGCATTTAAGATTAGGAAGACTTTTTTTGTGCTCTTGACTCATTTAAAATCAAGATCAGAGGGGAACAAATGAATAGTGAACCAGAATTTTGTTACTTCACACTGCTGAGTAAATCCATAAGATGCAATTATCAGATCTTCCACAAACCCAGTGCTGAAAATAGACACAAGTAGTTCCTGAGCCAAGGAAAATTGGTATAATGTTAATGTAAATATACTGAAAAGCTAAAGTAATAATTTCAAGATTAACCATCACTTTTCACTTTCAACACACAACACCTAAATCGTTTTTAAAAAGATCCAATAGATTTGCAATTTACAGAAAAAAACCTGAAAAAGATTACACAAACTTTCACTGTGCCTTAAGAACAAAGGCTTATTTTTCACCTTAACTGTTCAGTTAGAATTCCAGAACCACAAAAGGCATCAGAGCCATTATGACCAACAGCAGCTCACAACTGCAGCAAAAATCATCATCACATCTTAATAATATGTGCACATACACATGCACACTCAAAAATCCTTGAGTTGTGTCCTGTCCTATTTTCAGGAGAGGACAATACACACAAGGGAAAAGGCTACAGACAAATGCTGACAGCAGAGCAACTGTATCCATCACACATGCAGAGTTCAAAATCCTATGGGGATCAGCACTGGGACCAGATCACCTCTGCACCACAACTCTAAAGAAAAAAGGCAGAAGGAAGTATAGAAGCAGTAAAACGTCATGCTAATGGATCTGAACAGTGGGTCCACCTACAGGTACAAGGACAATCTGGAAGAAATAAAGGTACTAGTCTAACAAGAGTAACATATTAAATTATGGGAGGAATTAAGAAATGGGAGGGCCAATAACATCCTGGAGTGCCTTAAGAACGTGATCAGCAGGTTGAAGGAGGTTATCCTTCCCCTCTGCTCTGGTGAGGCCACATCTGGAGTACTGTGTCCAGTTCTGGGCTCCCCAGTTCAAGAGAGATGTTAAAGAATTTTACCAATCTGTGGGTAACTCTAGGCTTGCTTTATTCAACAACTCAGAGCTGGGCCATCACCTCAGTGAGTGGCAAAGTACACAGCATACATCCTTAGTATATATAGTTTTCTTTTCTAACATTATGTAACTAGGTAAAGTCCTTGACGTTTTCCCACCAATTCTCAGTCCTTCATTCTTCATTAATCAAAAAGTCTATTCAATTCCTTTGTCTCAGCAGATGTTATATTCTTCATTTCATTTCTTTCTTCAGAGTCCGCTCCAGTTGTTTCAGTCCTCGGTTGCTCAGGTCACAGATTTAAGTTAATCAACGATCTAACCTTGAATATAGCCATTCTCCTGTTGATTCAGATTGACTGGGTTTTACGCCAGCCTTAGTAAAGATTATACAAGGATAAATGAGCAGCTTTGTTTCATATACACCCGTATCAACAACTGAAACAATATTCTATTCTCTGATGTTACAATAGTAGAAAATTAAGCTTATGATTAATTCTTTTACAAGAGACAAGGAACTACTGGAGACAGTCCAGCAAAGGCCTACGAAGATGACTAGGGGACTGAAGTATCTCTCTAATGAGGAAAGGTTGAGACATCTGGGTCTTTTTAGCCTGGAAGAGACTGAAAGGGCCTCTTATCAGTATCTAAAAGGGCAGGTGTTAGGAGGATGGGGCCAGACTCTTCTCAGTGGTACCCAGAAATAGAACAAGTGGCAACAGGCACAAATTGGAACATAGGAAGTTCCATCTGAACATGAGGAGAACCTTCTTTACTTTGAGGGTGGTAGCACTGGTACAGGCTGCCCAGAGACGATGTGGAGTCTTCCTTCTCTAGAGGTATTGAAAACCTGCCTGGACATGATCCTGTGCAACCTGCTCTAGATGAACCTGCTCTAGCAGAGTGGTTGGACTAGATGATCTCCAGAGGTCCCTTCCAACCCCTAACATTCTGTGAAATTAAGATAATGGTAAAAGGATTAGAGGTAACCTTTGTACAGATACCCCACAAGACCTCTTCTGGAACAGCATACACGAATCAGTTCAGTCTAGCAAAAGCCTGCCAGGCAAGCCCAATGCACTTCCCTCTAAATTTATTAGGAGATAAGTACAAGGAAAGGAAATGTAGCAGTTAAGCAGTGTTCTGCTAAGGAACAGCACAGAAGACAACTATGCAAACACAAACTAATCAGATTTAGCCTAAAAGTTGCAGAGTTTCCCAGACATCAGCAGTGGAGGTGCCAGAGGACCAAAACCCTTCACAAGAGCTCCACACACATTCTAAGCAGCTTGGCAGCTGAGGTGCTAACTACTGCAGAAGCTTTAACTAAGTAATCCAAAAGATCTCATCTAGTCTAGTGCTCCTGCAACACTTGACCCTAATTTAATAAGAAATAACCTGTAAGTGCACAAGTGCTTGCTCTTCTTTGGGTTCTTCTGTAGACTGCCGGCACTTGGTGGAAAGCACTGCAGATTCATCACATCCAGCTTGCTCTGAGTCTGCACTCCCACACAGCTAATTACAATTACAACCAGAGAACCAGGAACATGTGGTAGTTCCTTCCTCACCATCCACAAACCCCTTTAAATTCTTCACTAGCGTGTGATTACTAATAGAGGGAGTTGTATAAACAAGCAGTTTAATAGCTTATTACTTTAATCTAAAAGAAAGCAAGAATAAATTCCAGGATTAACACAGTAATTCAAAGGGGTCAGGTTTCAGCTTTCGATGTCGTGCCTATCTCAGGAAATTCTTACTTTGCATGTTCACTGCAATTGTTTATTGTATACATGGAGAGCTATGCTCCCTTCTGCTAGAAGTGCCTAATTGTAATGCTCATTAATTGGTAACTAATTAAATAAGTTTCATAGCTTCCTACCAAGTGAAAATGATTAGCAACAGGATTATAGGCAACATAAAGGGCTACAAATCTAAGTGGAGAAGACTACTCTCTGGTATCTCAGGATTATCACAGCTGTTAGTGCACCTACCGCATTGCTACCTTTCACAGGAGAGTTAGGAACATGGCTGAATCCAGGCAGACAGAACCACAGATGCACAGAATGGCTGAGGTACCACCAGACCTTCTGCAGACAGCAGATGGCTCATGACTTTGTCCAGGCAGGTTTTGAATATCTCCAAGGATGGAGACTCCACAGCCTCTTTGGGCAACCATCTCCAGTGCTCAATTACCCTCACAGAAATTAAAAAAAAATTTTTTTAAATGACACATACTTATGCTTGAACATATTTTCCTATATTTTAATTTGTGTTTATCACCTCTTGTCCTTTCACTGGTACCACTGAGAAGAGTCTGCCTCCGTCATCTTTACTTACCCCTCCCATCAGGCATTCGTTAGGCACATGGATAAGACCCCTCCAAGCCTTCTCTTTTCCAAGTTGAATATTCCCAGCTCTCTCAGCTTCTCTCTGTATGTCAGATGCTTCAATCTCTTCATGGCCCTTCACTGGACTTACTCCAGTATGTCCATGACTCTCTCATACTGGGAAGCCCAGTCCTGGATACAGTGCTCCAGATGCAGCCTCACCAGGGCCAAGTAAAGAGGAAGGGTAACCTCCCTTAGTCTGCTGGCAACTCTCTTCCCAATGCAGCATAGGAGGTTGTTGGCCTTCTTTCCCACAAAGGCACATTGCTTGCTCACAGTAAACTTGGTATCCACCAGGCATCCTGGGTCTTTTATCTGCCATGCTGCTTTCCAGCTGGTACTGGTAGAGGCGGTTATTCCTGCCCAGGTGCAGGACTTTGCATTTCTCTTTGTTGACTTTCATGATATTCCTGTCAGCCCACTTCTCCAGCCTGTCCCAGTCCCCCTGAATGGCAGTGTAACCATCTGGTGCACCAGCCACTTCTCTCAATTTTGTATCCTTCGCAAACTTGCTGAGGGTGCACTCTGTTATATTATCCAGGTCGTTAATGAAGATAGTAAACTCAACTGGACCCATTTCAACTGCTTCCCAGCAGTTAGGAAGCAATGCATAAGCATCAGATACAGCTTTAAGCTGTTCTTGCATAAGTACCTACATTATCTATTTCACCAAAACACCAGGTATTTATGACTGGAGATAGCTTCTGTCCCATGAACAGAATTAGCCAGACGCAGTAGTTCAGTGCAGAATCAGTTGGATGTTAATGACAGGTAATGACACTCATGTGCAGCATACAAGAGATGGATTCAACCCCCCAGAATCTGTGCAATTCCTCTGCACTCAACAGCACTTGAAGGAACAAGAAGAAATCCCACAGCAGCTTCATACAAATAGGCAGGAAGGAGCACATCCAGAGTCGTTGGCAGTCTCTGTGGAATTTCATCATTTCATTCTACATAGTACTTTCCCCGACTGAAAACCACAAGATTTCTCTTCTGAAGAAGACTTTTTCTCCTAGGACTTACCTGCCTAGTTAGGAGCTCAGAATTATGTAGTCCCTCTTGGAAAACTTCAATTGTATTAATACAGCATCAAGGTTATTTTATGACATGCATTGCTGTGATAGCAAAGTGGAATGAAGCAGGGTTAAAAACATATAGACAGGATACTAGTGTTTTAGTTTAAAAAAAAGAAACAGCAAAACCCAGGAAAAATTATCTATTTTTCTACTGCTTTTACAATTCAGGAGATAAGCTGAAGTTCCACCCCATTTCACACTTGTTGCTTTGGGCAGTCAGCAACTCATGCACTCAAGTAAGGAACTGTTTGGAGCACAGCTGAATGATCCCCGCACAGAAGCGTAAAGAACAGAAGACATATCAGGCCATACCCTGGCCAAGATGTCACAGAGTTCATCATCCATAAGCAAAATTGTCAGGAGCACAATAGGAATTTTGCTTGATTCTCAGTGAGCTCTCAAGCACCACATCAGACTACACATTTTAAGCAACATTTCCATAACAGATGTGCTTTCCCTCAGTTCCAGGACTGTTTGAACCTTAAAATCCCATACAAGAAAAACATTTAATAATCTAAGTACTAGATACATGGATTCTAACCATGGGGTGCTGCTCAATCACCTTGCCCACACAAAACCCAAGTTAGTTAACTGAGTTGTCCAATATGTACCTATAACCTCAACTTTCCATGTATGTGAAGCAGAAAGACGTAGCCATAGAAGAGAAGGTATTGCAAAAAGGACAAATATAATTACAACATATGGGGAATAACCAAAAAGGTTTTTTTCCTAACCAAAGCTGTGCTGCAACCCGATCTATTTTCTGAACTTCTTTTCATCATAACGGATCTACTTAGCCAAAGAAATAAAGGCCAAATGACATATGGTCCCACACAACACAATTCAGATGAGCTAAAGGCAAGCTCTTTTTCATGGTTCTGTTTACAAATGACATTTTTCACTTCATTTGTTGATCCCATTTCCTTTGACACATGCAATGGTTTTAACTACTACCAACTATGTTGAAATAGTTTCAGCTGTGTTCCCATGAAGCCAGAGAACTAGAGATCTGCAATATATGCAAGCTGAGAGTTTAGCAAGAACTGCTGTTTTTAGGACTTATGTAGTTCAGTATCTTAATTTAAGCATAATAACCCTGCAGTACACTGATCAAAAAAGCACCACATTATGGTGCTGCTTAAGGTGTTCTATGAAATCAAAAGATATCCAATAAGAGTTGGGAAAAGACCCACCTGCTGCCAAGGGCTATATCATTACCAGGAACTATGACAGAGTGCCATAGCACAGTGGGATCTTCTAGAGCACATACCTGGCAGCTCAAAGCACTAGAATCTATTCAACCTAATGAATCTGGACCTTTGTACAATGGCTTAAAGCTTCTAAACAGCCTACCTCATACAAACCCCATGAGAATGTTCTTTCCACTTGCATTGAGCAGTTAGCTCCCCTATTATACTCAGTCAGTCACAACTTTCAGACGAATGATCACAATTTCTTCTTTGATGAGTTTTTCAGATTTTCATTTATATAAGCAGCAACAAACCAAAAGAATCCATCAATTTCTACCTACTGTTCTGTTCACAAATTCTGCAGTTGTGGTGCATAATTTTTATTCCGTGTTATTTTACTAATTGTTTCTACCAGATATATACAAAGTTATTTTGCACAACAGCTGGAGAATTATAACATTAAACTCCCACTGCTGGTTACTACTTCTTTCCTGCTATTCTCAGTGAGAAAACTAGAGTTGTAAGAAAGCATAAAAATACACTGTAGCTTTCCAACTCATTTCTTTAGCACAAAATTCAATATAAACACACTTCTATTAGAAAGATAGCCACATTCAAAAACAAAAATTGGATAAATAAAAAATGAAAGCTCACATCTTTGGCATTGTACACAAAACCTGGCATAGCATTTTGAAGTGTTCTTAACACAAGTGGTGCACCTGCCAAGAGAAGAGAGTGTAAGCCCAAATAGGTTCAGAAGTGAAACAACATTCCTATTACATGAAGTATCTTTACTGATACTACCATAGTACAAGAAGCAAAAGCCACAAACAGTAAAAATACCTCTTTCTATTGAATTAAATAGAAGAGACCTCACTACTGGGCAGCTTGCCAGATTACTGGGAGCTTGGAGCCTTTTGGAAGTACCTGAAAAAACGTTCTGTGGGGAAAAAAGCAACCATCCTATAGGGAGAAACAGCATGCTGTTGTATGGGGTAAGCATAGATACTATACATTAAGGAATTATTCTGTGTGGATGAATTTTACGTTAGAGGGAATAAGGATAAATAAAATTTTGCTGTTTTTGTTTGAACAGGCTTTATGATGGTGGTCTGACTGAAATAGGGGAGGTGTATGTATTCCTTCCCACTTGATGACTTCAATCACCTCTGCCCCTGCTTGATTTGCTACATAAGGAAATTCAGAGATCTGGGGTAGACGTGAGAATCTTTGCTAGCACCTAACTCATTCTTCAGAAGATAAACATGACCAAAAAATGATTGTCGTGGTGCCAATCAGAAAATCCACAATGAAGGACATCCCCCATCAGTGCTTATTTGTCTAAAAGCCATGCACAGATGGGTGGGAAGACCCCAAACCACTTCTAAGAAAGCTTAGTTTTCTCATCCCGGCTGACAAAAGCTAAAATTTTCAACATTTCAGCTCTCTGTGCAGAAAGCAGTGTTCTTGGAGAACACAACTATGTAGTCACAAGCTACTGGAGTTTTCACCCGTCATACACTGCTCTGAGAAAATATTAGCCAGAGCCAATCCAGAATTAGCCATTTCCAATCCAGAGTTGTTGGCACTTGGGCCATTTCCCTTTGCCTCTGTGCATGTTGAACCAATTTCTAACCAGTGTACATGACACCTGTGAATACTTCTTCCCTTGGACTCCTGGCCTTTGCTATATGCACTAGGGCACATCTTGTGATCATTTCAACATCCGACCATAAAATTTTGGGGGCAACCTCTCACTCACAGACCAATTTCAACATCATAGCCACTGAACAGTGAACGACAGCATGGTTGTCCAAGTTGCAGTAAGCACACTTGGCTAAGTCATCACATTCCCCCTCACCCTCACAGCCCACATGGTGCTGGTGTCAGATGCTTAGAGAGCATGTGTGAGCCTGGGGAGCATATCAGGATGTGTATTTCTTCCAAAACTTTGGAAAGAGCCACCACACAACAAGCCTTATTGGCTCCAAAGCAACTCTTCAGCTGGTTCCAGCTGTACTTAATGAGGGAGGAATAATGCAACCCCAAGTAGTGTTATTCTGTGTTGGTATTTAAAAAAAATACTGGGAATGAGAAAGATTAGTATCTCCCACAGTTGCTGTGGCCAGACTTGGTTGACAATCTTTTACCGCCTTTTAACAGCGACTGAAGCATTTGCAAGGCACTTAAATCTTCACATTTTTCTCCCAGCACCCAGTTGAAGTTTAGTTCAGTTCTGATAAAGACAAAAAGAGAGAGCATTTTAGCTTCCAGATTCTCAACATATACTGGCTGTCACAGTAAAGAGCTGCAGAATTTCCCAGGCCTTTAGAATCAGCCCCCACTATCACAGGCATCGTGTCATACCCTTCTCACGAACTATCCAAATACGATCTCAAAAGCTGTTAAAATCTGTGTTCCCATTGCCTTTAGTAGAAGTCTTTTCCAGACCTTCTTGGGACAATCTATTTTTAGGCTGATTAGTAGGGAAAGAAGATTTAATCACACCTTGTTTATTTGTACCCACCTGTACTTGTGGAAATGCTGTCTTCTAATTTGACTTTTTTTCCTCTCTCTGATACTTAACTCTGATTCAACTGAGAGCAGCTCTAGCCTACAGGCATGACTGTATCTGTACAGATGATGTGGCATACCAGAAAGAAAGCAACTATCCTCCTCACCTTGATTTTTGCTAAGCTTTACAGGCCAAGCTTCTCCAGTCACTCAAGAAACAGGTAGTTCATTCTCTTGGTCATCTTTCTCTGTAGCTGTTAAAGTTTATAGAGTTTATCATCCTTGTCTACAGTGTAGTGGAAATATCTCACCTGATGGACTGCAGCTGCTTACTTGCATAGTACTTTGTGCTAAGTAAAGAAGCCTTGTTCTTGATAAATGCACCCAGACCGCACTATCCTGCTCAGCATACCATGAAAAATTGGAAAAGTATTCATCTTTCAGGTGATATGCAGCACAAAGTTTCATAAAGACAACTGGGTCCCCAAAGAGAAAAGTGTTCCAAGCTGTAATTGTCAAAATTGCTGGTAATACAAGACAGATACTTTACCTTTTGTGAATGACACCTTCTGTGGAAACACGCATTTGTCTTAGCCACAGAATGAGAATATTTGTTTGTCTCCACTGAATCTACCTGGAATGATGCCCAAATCATAAGTTTTCCCTTAACTTTCCACTGAAGCCATATATTAGCTGACTGCTTCCCTCTGGCCTTAGCCATTTTTTTCAGATTGCAGTTATATTGGTTAGAAATTGCATACTTTTCAACACAGAAAGCTGTCATGACCATGTAGATAAAGAGACACCCAGACTGACCTAACTTTCACACTTTTCCCCCCACATGTTGCATAACAGCAAGGTGCCTAAACAAGCTCCTGGACATGGCACTGCAACTTTCACACTGAGTGGGCACGTGTCTACAAGGATAATCCAATGCAGTTATTACAGGGACCACACTCCAACTAGACTAAAGGAATGTTCCTTAGGAGGCTATTCTGTTCCTCACCCCACTCTGGGTTCCCCAGTGTAGAGGGGCTTAGAGACTCTCAAAGGAGCTAGCAGAAAATCTGCCATGCTCTGTAATGTAGCAATGCAAAGTGGCAAGGGACAAGCTAGGGGTCCAACTCCTAGCCCACTCCAGCAACCGAGAGGATAGACAGAGCAGTAAGAGATGTCACAAGGACTGGCTACAGATCAATTCCTGTTGGGCAGAGACTACCCCAGCGTGACGTAAGGGCACTTACGCCTTTAAAGGCCAGCAGAGGATTTTTGTTTTGTTCATTGGAGTTTAGTTATTTTTTTTTCCTTTTGTGTTTGAAAGAAGGATTTTTATAACCTGGTTATAGAACCTGCTGCCTTAGGTTAGCAGGAGAGACATTATGCACCAAATAAAGTAACAGAAGGATCTCAGTCCCAAGAAGTTTCTGGTTGTTCTTTTTGAGGACCAAGGCTTTGCTCAAAGTTTGTAGTTTCTAATAAGCCTCTTCACCTTTCTCAACCCTCTGCAAAGACTGTGAGAATTATTTGTTTACAGACACTTCTTATAGAAATAGATATCTGCACAGTTTCTCCAGGGACGGGTCCAAGAAGACATACACAGCAAAAAGCCACTGCTTCTCACAGAGAAAAGATCCTCCGAGACACAAAGTTTCTGCAAAAGTTCACATCCAGATGGAACTGTAAGCCAGAAGCAGGATATTGCTTAATAGTTTATTGCTGGTATTTTACCTTATAGGAAACAGCTTGTTAAGTAGTGCCTGCAAGGATTCAAGTGAGAGCAGCTCTAGCCTACAGCCATGACTGTATCTGTACAGCATGATGGGGCATACCAGAACTCAAGTGTCCTGGTACAGCCCAAGCACCTGAAGCACTGCTCACAGGTTAGAGCAAGGCAGCTGGAAAAAGCAGAGCATAGGCTAATTGATTAGAGGCTGCTAGACAGACAGGCCACAAGTGCCCTTGCTTTGACATCCTCTTAGAGCAACCCTTCCAGCTTTTCCATTAAATAGAACTTATACAAGTGTAAGAATGGCCATCTCCCCTGCCCTCTCCAGGAAGTGCCATTTCCATACTGCATCATGTAAGCAGCCACTCAGCCATTCCCTCAAGAATCCACACACTTGCAGCATCAGAACATACTATGCTACACACTGTGCTGTTACACTCCACTACCACAAGCTTCTAGACACTCACTGCAGAAGCTCCATGTCTTGCATGTGACAATGAGGTGGAAGTTTTCATTAACAGGAATTTATTTAGATAAAGAACGAAAAAGCTTAATAAGACAGAACGTGTTCATCCTGAGGGGTATCTTGAATCTCTGGAAGACACCTTCTAAAAACAGACCTTGAAGAGCAACATTTCAAATACAAATAAAATGCACACCTGAAATTCCCCCTTATCCAATCTAACGGCAAACAGCTGCATCTCTTTCAGGATATTCACATTCTCTACCAGCTGTTAGACTTCTTGATGCAGCACCATGATCAATCATCATAGTCCATCACTATGCTCTCAGGCCAGCTACTCCAAGTTATGTATCACTCTAGGACTAAAATAAAAACCTATGCAATCTTCAAAAGTTTCCTGAGAAGAAACTGTTAATTTGACACACTACTCACCTTTGGAAGATTCAGTCTGAAATAAAAACAACAGTTGTCCTGATGCTTAGAACTGTCACACAGCTCAATACCACAGGGGACCACAGAGTCAGCAATAAAATGTTTTATTATAGCAGCTAGAGCTGAGAAATGTAAAAGCAGTTGTGTAAAATTAATCTGGTTGTTGGAAGAGCTGAAAAAAACCTCTCCATTTGTTATCATGTTTCAAGAGGAAAAAAGTCTGGCTTGTAAATTAGACAGTTACAATGTTTGTAACAGTTTCTGCAAATTCAGCACCTTTCATCAAATTTCCTATTACCATTTCACAACTCAGAGCCACTCACCATCTCAGATGGAAGCAGTTCAATACCTAATACAATGACTCTTCTAGCAAAAGTAGTACATTATTTTTTACTCACTTGGGGATTTTTGAATTAGCACAGTATGGTGCAGTACGAACATACAATAAAGTACAAAGAAGGACAAACAGGTAAATGCTCCCAAATTTCCTGCTAATACTAGTAAAAATATCAAAGTAGCACATAGTTATGCTTTTTTTATTCAGTGGTCCAGCAGCACAGTGTAATAATGCAATTTATTCAACAGTTTACTCAGGAGACTCTGGCTACAACAGTGTATTCAGAAACTCCTGAAACTCTCACCACTGATGTTTGAAGATTGTCTATGGTATTTTACAACAGCTTAATAGAAGAGAAGTTAAAATCCCTGGCTGACTCTTCCCTGCCTTGCAAACAGGGAAAAACATACCCACACTGCCTTCAGTCTGGCTCCCCATTGCAAGCCCAGAAAGCAGCTTGCACTGCTGAAAAGCTAAGAAACACAGGGGTTTTGCTGAACAATTTCAACATCATTCAAAACATTTTGCAGAAAACGAAGTAAATTGAACAGCAGTTTAGCAACAGTGCATAATAGCAGGTGTAATGTGTAAGGTTAAGAACCAAATTAACTAAAAGATGAAAGAGAGGAAAATAAAAGAGTGGGTATCTCAGATGGGCCTGATATCTCTGGCAAAACAGTTAGTACCAGCCCTGGTGCTTCATCACAACCTTGTCAGCAAATCCAAGGAGGGGAACAAGTACAGCCTGCTCCCTTTACTGCTTATTACCTTTTCTCTGATGCCTCTTTATAAGCTTTAATACATTGCGGGTACTTTTAGCCTTTATATCATCACATTAATACACAGTGTATTTCACCACTATGACCTGCCTCCATCAGAGGAGGCAACTGTTGTGCAGGGGTCAGGGCTCGGCTAGTTTCAGAGTAGTTTATGTCATTAACAATCCACTCACATCATTCTCCCTACGACAGTTGGGCCACATGCTCCAGGAATGGGGCTCATGTTGCAGCAAAACTTATGGATAGTTTGTTTGCCTACTACATACACTCAAGGAATAGGGATATACAGGGACCTGAGGAAGATGAGAGGTATTCCTGTCCACAACACTGCCATATCTGTACAAAAAGCAATTCTACTTGGTGCATAAGATACACATTTATTAAAAAGGTGCTTTTAGTACGTAAGCAACTACATAGCACTACTAGTGGATTACAGTGCATCTAGTGGATGATAGAGAAAAACATAAAGACCTTTACTCACTCAAAGAGATAAGATCTGGCTACAGAGCCCTGTTCCTAGGAATGTGCTACTTACCAGGTCCAGGAAAGTGGAAGAGAGACAGCTAAGGAGAGAACTGGAGCAAAACAGGAAAACTCAGCCACCCTCCAGGCAGCATACCCTTCAGCTTCCATTTCTGGCCCTGTGTCTTCACATTTCCCAGAAACAGTGCAAAAAGCCTCAAACTGTTGATAGCTCTGGGTGAGTTTCCATAGGAGGAGCTAGCTCCTGGGTAGTGGGGATGGAGATAGTCAGCAGAGAAACTTTTCCATGCATATGGAAGAGATCCGATGCAAGAGCCCAACCAAGCATGACCATTCTATGGCTTTGGCTGTCACAGTACAGGCAGAAGAAGATGCACACTGCTGAGCTGCACTAGTACTTTCAGAGACGCTGTAATGCTAGCTAGCTTGGTACTAGTGCAATATTCAGCTGGTACCCTCATTCTCTGTCACTCTGGGTTTCCACACTCACACCATTTGGGGGGGTTACTAAGAGGGGAGAGATGAGTAACAGCCCCTGACAAGGAGATTAGTATCAAGAAGGATCATTTTGTTTCAAAGAGTGGTCACCAGAAAGGAGCACAGTAATGTGCTAAAAGCATGGCTTAGCAATTAGACTAAGATACCAAAATGTACTGGTCTCACTGGTTTCACTAAGACTCACACTGTTCTTAAGTGCTTTTATTAAAATCCCATTAGAGAGACTTGATCTTTAGGTATTTAAACAATTTAAAAATCAGATGCTTGGTCATTTGCTGGCACACAAATCCCAGATAATGCCTGCATCCCCAACAGGGGATGCTCATCCCCTTTGAGCTGTGAATTGAATCACCACCATCTGCCCACTGCAGCACGACACTTGGCTGCACCTGCTAGTAGTATCCTTCCCACAAGCCACTCCTTGGCACTGCAGTTTGCATGTGGACATACTACCAGCAGTAGCTCATACTCCCAAGCAGCTGTCAGCAGCCCAGAACCCTCTAGATTTCACTTGTTTAATTACACATTGCTGAGGACCTGAAATCTTGATTCATAGATAGTTTGCTTATCACAGGAAAAAGGTAGCTATCTGCTTACAATAAAGACCACACACTGAATTGGTGTTAAGACACCAGACTTTGGAATAGGAAAATTGCCTGACAAGGCCTCCAACAGAGCAGCTCCCTACCATAAAAATCTACTTCCAGTTTGGGAGTCCTTCCATTAGAGTTATTCACATTTAAAGGCTTAAGATGCATTCACTGTCATGAATACTTTCAAGAACCACTGTGATGATGATGCTCCACAAGCAACTTCAGAAGAGGCTGCATTTCACAAAGTTTCCACAGTGGACAAGAAGAAGTACTCAGAGTACACAGGAGTATCAAGACCAGCTAGAGGTTGACTGAAGAACCCATCTGAGCCTACAGCAAGTGCTCTCCTCTGTTCTGAGTCTGGCTCAGAGCTCCAACTCCTGTCTCCGAGCTCCAACTCCTGTCTCCCTGGCACTGGGGTGTCAGCCAACTCATCTCATTCTTACCCTTTTCCCCAGGAGCCTGCTCTTTCCTGCACAAAGGCCACTGCAGCCTTTTGCAGAACAGTTTCAGTCTCATCCAACTTCTGCTTCTCCAGCAGCATCAGCTAGGACACACACATGTATCGCTCTATAGTGCTGCTTTCCACCAGTCCCAACCTGCCAGTTCCAATGGTGCAACACATCCACATGCAGAGATGGGGCAGGAAAGTGTAGGAAGGTTTTAACTTGAGTGAGAAGACTAGCAATACCTCTGCAATTGCTCATACTTATTTCAAATAAAACCACACCACTACACAATAGAACTCACACACCGTGGGAAAAAAAGCATTAATTTGATATAGGATTATTTTTAATAATACTCTGTTCCTTCACAGATTAATAACTAACCTGAGCAAGTGCAATCAAGTGATAATGTAAGCAATAATGCAAGCAATAATGCATGCTGCTCCTTGAATACAGAATCTTTGAATAAAAAAATTTCACTTCATCATTAAGAGCAAGTGTTTTCTCAGTCAGAAGAATCAATATAATCTGCCTTTTGATGCTGTATGGATGCCTAGGGAGCATCTCAGCCTTAGTTCTTTAAGGCCCTTGCAGCTTTCTAAACTTACTTATACTTCTTTCTAGTTATGTATGTCCAAAATTTTCTACCCATGTTTGTTTCTTCTGTTATTGAAGAAGAGTAGACTGGAGTTGCAAATTCCTTCAAATAAGGGCTTGAGTTATTATTCTTATTGCCTAATAATGAATTGAAAAATTAAATAACCAAGGACAAAAGCTTTGCCAAGATGTTGGCACCTCCCTCTGGCAGTGATAGATTTGCCTGGAATCTATTATTTGTTTATAAATATTCTATTACTGTGAAAGAATACGTAAGTATTTCTGCTTCTTGAATTCCACTGCAAGAAGTGTAATTTATTTTGCTAGCATCTACACAAGTTTGTCTTGTGCCATCTGGCAACCTCATTTGTATGTATCATGTTATACACAGAAGCATCACTAAGTATCTCTAAGTTTCCTCAACATGATGCTTTATGTTTATTATCAGAAACAATTTTCATTCTGATCACCAGCAGCAAATCTGTATATTTCTCAGATAATCATTATGTCATATTCCATATAATCTCAAGAAAGTTTCTTCCAATGCATTCAAAAAGATTAAAATTTAGTATGCAGATGTAATTGCTTTTTAGGGCCCTAGCCTTCAAACAAGTACACAACTTTACACACACAGAGATGAAAAGCAACTGCCTAGCAGATTTGAGATGCCTGGTGCACAAGCAGGACCCATACCACACACTTCAAGAGGTCACAAGGGAAGATTAATGCATTCACTGCCAACATAGGTTGGCAAAAAACGCTCCCCTGGCTGGGAACACCACCAAGGATGGCCCACGCTCTTGTACAAAAAAGTGCCTGTTCTCAACAATCCCATCTGCACTCCTCATGGGATTGGCCAGTTCTGAAGGATTTTATTACTACACCAAAAGTCAGGAAAGCCCACTAAAGATGAGCTTAACCTAAAAACTTGCTGCATCTCTGCCTGTCTAAATTGGCCATATCACTTCATTGTTCCACAGCCTCTGCCCTCAGGAAGGAAAAAGTAAACAAGGGATAGAATACTGTTTAGCATAGGAGTATATCCTGTTTAGATTTACAAGCACTGCATTTTATTTAGCTCAAATTTTTCAATTTTTCAACTATTTTCCAACTGCACAACCACCCATCATTTCTAGCCACAAAGCTTTCACACTGTAACACCCTCTGAGTACAAGACAATTAGCAACACTAAAACTCGAAGTGGGATTTCACCATGTTGGTAGTTGGTTCTGGGAGAATTTGAATATTTGTCTCTTTCCTGCTCTAAATATAGACACCTTCAAATCAAGACAATAACTAGTTTGCTCTCCAGATGAAACATACTTTACTGTTAAAGAGAAACGATAGGTTTTTTCCCTACACAGTTTGGAAAAACATGTTGGAACCTTTTACTGTAAGCATTACCTTGCCTTTTTTTTATTAGGACATGTGAGACTATTGCCTACTAAATGACATTTCAGTCTTTCAGTGTGTGGGAAGATAAACAATACTTCAACAAGATATACAGTATTCATCAACATAGTAGAATCAAACCTATTTAGAAATTTCTGGCACATTTTTGCTTCTTGGGCATAAAAGCTACATTAATACATTATTTTAGGCTGCATTATAAACTACTTCATAGATATAGCAAATGTCATATATAGTAAGAACAACCCTATGAAAGAAGCCTGTCAAGACTCCTCATTCCATAAAATGATGCACAGAAATTATCAGATGTAGGGAGACATCACTGTAGCAGCAGAATATTTTAATGCAAAACATCGTGCAGCTTAGACTTCAAAAATACAGGGTCAGATTCACACACCACAGGAACTTCTGCTGAGAAAGATGTATTTTCAGTTTGACAGCATCCATGAGATGAAAAGCAACACATTTTTAGCTTTGCTCTTTATCCAGTCAAAACCACTTTCTAATTGGCTTGACCATGTTTGAAGCTGAGTACTTAAAGCTACCAAGACACTAAACTAGATGTCCTCTGCCAGAAAGCAGAACAGAGCAAGGAAGAGCACCCAAGAATGCTGGTATGCAGACCTTTATTTTGTACCTTAGAGCAAAACCCAGTGGCATCACCTCTGTGCATGAGCAGCTTTGTAGGCTCAGGTTATTTAAAGTCTCTGCATATTCACTTTCACTACCATCTCCTGCATTTGTTAATATACATCTACAAAAGTAGAGTATCAATAGCTTTTGGATGCTCTTAGCTGGGAATTATTCAGTCTAACTCAATTTCATACTCAACATGCTTTCCCAAAGCACAAGACAGGTACAAGGAAACCTGCATATAATCCTTGAGTTGCCTTCAGCATGCTGAAAAGTAATGCATCATGCCAGACTGGATGGGATTTTTTGCTTGATTCAAGGAAATATGCAAAATAATCTTAAAATGAAGAATGTGACATTCAAAAAAAGTCACAGTGCACCAAGGTAAACTCTCTCCCAGGTAAATCAACTATTTGCTATAGAAAGAACTTTGTTTCAGTTTCTTCCTTCCCTATGTGTGCATGTACACACACAGCAAGAGATGAGAGATACAGCATTCTTAATGGAATCTTTTTTTAATTATCACTTAACTTATTAAACAAACAAGAAAGATGCAACTGGGACAGTTATTTTTGTGCAGTAAAGCTTAGTACAGCCTAGCAGTTGTTAGAGCACTTACAGTTACAGGTAAGTTCTGTGAAGAGATGTTAGATCTCTGTATCTTATCTAGTGAGATCTTCACAGGGATGCCTAGAAGTTCTTAGTAAGTATTAGTGCATGTCTGCTGCAACATAGCAGACAAGAATTACAAGTCTGTTTTTATTTCTGAATGCAAAGTACTTTCTGTTCTGGACACAGGATAAATACTTAATTTAACAGCAAAAGCCAAGAACAACTTAGCAAAAAACATAAACAAATAATTAAGACTTATCATCCTTTACATCATGGGGGAAAGCAACTGACATATCTGTTAACTGCACAAGATTTGCATTAGAGTGAAATATAAGCAAGCTGGGGAAAAAAGGACCAGGCAAAGGAAGAACTGTCATTCAAGAGGTACAAGTGCAGAACAGCGAGTAGTTGCTTGGAAATCACCCAGAAGATCTTCAAATCCATGCCTGGATGCAACCTGATACACAGTAAGTCATCAATCAACACTAACATAAGAAAGCAAAACCAATTAGGCTAATGACCACCTAATAAACAGACAGCTAGCCAATGCACAACTAAAAGCTAGTAATACTTCAGAAAGCTCAAAGAACACCTTGAACAGATATACAAAGGGTAAATTAATTGTTTATAATAGTCCAATCTGTTGAAGTTGCTAAGCAAAAAAAAAACCATAAAGTTCATTACAGGTAGGCATTAGTGTCATATTCCTGCCTATATATCCTACCCACCAGAATCCACTGAGTTCCAAAGATATATACATTCTGCCTAAGTACCACTATCTCCAAAGTTGCTATATAGCTGGTCTTAGTAAGATCTGAACTGGTGATACTTTTACTGACTCAAAAGCAGAGCAACCTAGAAGTATGACTTTTTTTTATTCCTAGCATTATTTCCAATCATCAATTAAAACTTAGCAGGAAAAAGCTCGAAGGCTTCCAGATAAGTTGGGACCTAATAAGCTTAAAAGAATCACTTACATGTCTACTTGAAACTCATTTCCCAAGCAGCTAAGAACATACCTCCAACAAAGACAACACATACATATACAGATTCAAGATACTACAGTACAAGTTAAGCTGTGAATACATTCTCAAAGTACATTCTCTTTGCTCATTAGAAAGCATATTTAGCTATTCTAAAGGTTCAAAGAGGCACAGCTACTTCAATATGACAGCAGAGAAACACTAATTCTGGATAGTATTTACCTGCACAAGCTACAAGACCTAGCCCTTATTTGCCAGAACCAGCCACTTGCAGCAGGTCTCTCAAGTAGAAGCCAAAGCGGTGTTGTGGAAGGGGCTTTACAGCCTATGTATTTTACATTTTGAAGTTCTGCCTTACAGCTGAGGCTCTCCACCACCACAGGAAATTTAGTTTCCCATTATCAGAAAACTAACAAAAAATCAAATAGCTTTCTGCTATAATTTCTAGTAGCAACTCTTCCTCAGAGCAGTTCAGCCACAGTATCAAGCCTCTTCATGCTGTCAAACACTCCATCTGAAAAAGCAGCAAGTGCAAGTCTCTTTCAGCCTAGGTTCCAGAGAAGAAGGTCTCACAAGACAAAAAAAGTTTATACTTGCACTTTCCTAACTTCAATGGAAAAAAAAAGGCCTTTTTTCCACCCAAACATGTGATTTCCACAAAACGTTATCTTCACAACTGTACAATCACCTTTTGCAGCATGAGAAGCAGATACTTCTTCCTCTGAAACATAAGCATTTTGTCCATAAGCATTAAACATGAGAAACCACAGGCAGCTAGACACCAAGCCTCAAAATTACTGATTATACAGTAGCCCTAAGAAAATAAAAAGAAAACAATACAAACATGGAACACTAACTAGAAATCCCCCACAACCATTATCCTAGTTAGAGGCTCAGAGAAAAACTCACACAGAAGTTACCAAAACAGAGCCCTTACAGATACCTAAAGTACTTATCTGCAGCAGTCAAGTAAGAAGACAGATGATAGACAGCTATAATACCTTTTTTAACTATTACAGTAACTTAGCTGTATTAAAAAATTCAGTACAGCCTTTACCCAAAAATATTTGACTGAAATAACCCTCAATACATACAAAAAAATAAGCCATAAATGAACATGGGCAAGAAATTATACTTACAAGGAATAAAAAAGTTAAACTAACTATTCTAGGTTTAACATACTATTACTTAAAAAAAAAAAAAAATTCTCTGTTAATAATTCTACATATTGGCTTACACTATAACACAGCTAACCCCCAGCCACCCAAGAAGACGCAAGCACCACCCCTCCACCAGATTACTCACCACTCCCCAGCAGAGGACCTTTTCATAAACCTACCCCCAACACAGTGCTCTAGAGGCTGATCTTATAAATTTGCCAATGGCAAACAGCTGCTGCTTATATACCCTTGAGAGGTTGAAACAAGAAGCTGCTTCTGTCTGGTAAGTATGTCAGTTTTGGGCCTTCTCTTGGGTATGTGTGGGGGTTTTTTATTATTGTTATTTATTTAAATTAATAGCTTGTAGTAATTGTAAAATATGGGATGCAGATAGGCTATATGAATGGGAAAGTTGTTTTTTATAGAAGTGTTTAATATAAATTGTCCATCTCCTTTAAGACAACAGGAAAGGCTCTATTGGTTCTGTGAAGCTATCTGATAACAGCTTGTAGGTATTAGCAGGAAAAAATGTAGCAGCACTGTAAATATAATGGGAACATTACTGGTTGCAGCATATCATGACTCTTAAAAAATGTTATTTATTCTCAAATAATCTATCGGAGAATAATGAAGTAATAGTAAAATAGACATGGAAGAGGGCTTTGTTATCTCTATCTATATTTATAGGGTAGAGAGGATAGAATGATATGAGTGATAAGGTGAGTAGCAAATGGCAAGTGTAAGAACTGACTTGAACCACTATTTGTGTTGATACTTGAATACAAAGTGTGCACTTACAAGTTACGTGCTTGGGAGCTTGGGCTGTATCCTAATAGGTGCTTGGTATCATTTCAGAGTTAAGCTTTTTTTTTTGATCAAGTACTTAAGCTTGGTTTTGATAGGAACACTGATTTGGATACAAACACTTGTTCTACCTAGATTGCTGTTAGCTCCTCAGGAATGCTGTAACAAAGTATGTGACTTAACAGTAACATCAGTGAGCCGTAATGACTTCATGAAAGGCTTCTGAAACGAGAAAAGCAGCTTAAGCAACAACAAGATTTTGTGTTCCATATCATAGTAATCTAGTAGCTGCTTTTACATCCTGAGAAGGAAGAAAAAAAATGTTGTCCTCCAGTAACTATAATTCTGAAGATAAATCAGAGATTCATTAGGAGCAAACACACTATAGCAAAGGCCTGTCCCCATGCAAAATAACAAAAATAATCTTAAAAGTTAGTAAACAATAAAAAGGTGGAATACAAAAGTTTCTGTAGTAGAACAGAAGTGGCAGATAAGATGTTGTATGCTTATTGACAAGGCAAGTACTATATTTTTTCCTGTAAAACATGCAAACATTGGTCAGAAAATAACACTAACTACTGATACTGCTCAAGTACATTTTTTCAGTACAGAGTAAATGGAACCATATCTGCAGAAACAGTGTTGCCCCATTCAGTAAGTAATACCTACAATTTAACTTCCAGTAAAGCTAATTATTCCTGTAAAGGAAATGGACTAACTAGAAAAACAGTTCTGCTATAATTAAATTATTATTCCTTTTTAGGTTATACAAAACCCAAAAATATGTAGTTTAAGATGCAAAATTGCACAGGAGTATACCCTGTGAGCATTCCTTCTATTATCTTAAATGTAATACTTAGGGCTGGGTTTCATATTGTGTGGCTTCACTTAAGTATGCAATGACAAGGCAATTAGGAAATGGCAAATTATAAACATCTTATAAATATGAATTAGTTCAACTTCCAAAACCAAAAAGCTACATCTGAACAAAACCCATTATTTCAGTCCTTGAAATCATCAATGAAGTAGAGAACGTAAATCTTATAGGACAGATCTCTGACAGAAATATCAGAATCTGGTAACTACATATTTTTAAATGAAAGCAAGACTTGCCTGTTTGAGTTTCTCCTTTTTTCAAGGAACCCCAGAAAACCATTTTTGCCTTATCAACTTCAGATATGCCACGATGCTATGCCTAAAAAAATAATTTCCTAACTGTACGTATACAGTATAATGCTTACTGAACAGATTACCTTCTGCTTTTCTACTGTATTCTTGTAAATGTCTGGGTTCTTTGTACATTAACAAATGTTCCTCCATAAACCCTTGAGGGGTGTTAGATTCCTATGGAAACAGTGGGGCTAAACGCTGTACTGTTACAGTGCCTAATCTGAGATCTGCTGTTACTGTGCAGCTTGAACTCTTAATGCTCATTAGCATTTGGTCCTCAGAGCTCCTATCATTCATCTCAATTACAACAATGAATGATTATCACTCCTGAAAATCAGCCCTGTTCTGTTTTCAAGTACTCAGGAAATGAAAACTATAAGGACCACCCATGAAAAGTTTGGGTCAAGTGCTTTGCCTCTTATACAAACTCTGTGGTAAGAGCTGAAACACAGTTTTCCACAGAGGTTTTTCCTCATGTTGAACAATACTCTCACAATCTGTATTCCTGATCTCCTTAACTAGCCTACTTCTGAGGAAAAATCTCTGATTCAGTTTGTTCACCACAGTCTAATTCCTTACAAGCTTCTTGCCTTTAGGTAAAAGTAAACCTAACCATTGAGACTAATACCATTATACACACATCCTCCCTTACACAGTCATTTTACCTTCTGAGTAGTTCTTTCTAATGACTTAATTTCTTAAAGTGCGTATGCAAGATAGCTTCAAAATGTAGCAAGTTCTAGATTACTGCAGATTATCAGCAAGTAGGGATTTTTAGATTCATAATGGAAAGATTTTTGCCTTGGTCTATCAGTTTATGTAGGTCAGCTACTAGCTGGGGTGGAAGCACAGTCTGTGCCACTGGCTTTTAGAGTATTGACAGTGGAGGAAGGTGCTGTGCTGAATTCTTGTTGTCCATTACAAGCGGAGAGAGCATGAAATAATGGTTATAGAAATCTGTGTTGCCTTACACTTTTACCCCAGGTCTTGAGTCCTATGGGAAATTACATGAAGGGAAAACATTTCCTAAATCAATCATACTTAAAAGCCATATTTCTTGTGGACTACATGCAGCATAGTGAAAAGTAGTAACTGAAACAGAGGCTTACATCTTTTTCTGAAAAGATTGGTTTGTGACCAGTTCAGTTGACAAGGAAGAACCTAACATAAAGCCATTAAGTCACTTCCATGTGTTGAAAATACCTTCTCTACTCCCCAAGTTAAAAGTCTACAGAGATAACTTTAGCTGATCTGTAATTTACCAAGGTAAGTTTCCCTGCTCACTTAGACCTCTGTGCATTGTTTTTATAACTTTACTAGAATTTAAAAGAACAGTTTCAGATGAGGCTGTTCACATGTGAAGGCAGGATACAAACCCTACAGCAATGCAACATGATGTTTTGTACGAGCTGACTCAACTGTGCTGTCAGGGATGTTATTTTCTGTCTTCTTCCCAACTAATTCTGGCATTTCTGACTTTATGGTGAGACAGCTGTAGAGCTAAGCTGGCTTGACTATACATCCTGGTTGTTAGCTTTAACTATGCAACTGCATCTTGGCTCCTGGAGATGAGACAAGCATCTGAGCTGGCAGAGCAGTGTATGCCCAGGATGCCCTTGTTCATGGCAGCCTGATGGCCTTGGACATGAGGAATCCTTAAGTTTGGCTCCTTCCTTTTGGTGAACCCCAGACGTGTGCTCCTGTGCCGTAGCAGGCTCAGGCAGTCAAGGCCTGCTCATCTGGTGAGGCTTGATTTGAACGGCTGCAGCACAAAGCAGATCTCCCTCATCACACAGCAGCAGCTGTTCAGCTCGGTCAGCTGCTGCCTCCTACTGTGTGAACATCAACTACAGGAAGAACCTACAATGTGGACAGAAGCAAACTAAGATGTCACTGTATGTCACCTCCAATGGCCCTTTTCCAAGATGAAGACGATCTGAGCCCAAGTCATCTGAGGTGGCAGGCAGCTCCTGGCGAGGGCTGTGCTCTGGGGGTCCTGCAGCTGTGCGAGTCCCAAGCCCAGATCCACCTCTCGGGACGAGGCAGCCCGAGAAGCCTCCCCCGGCGAGCTGCTGGCAGGAGGGTGGCCGCCGCGGCTTAGGGCGAATTGCCCTGCGAGCTCTCATGCCACTCCCAGAGGCCAGTCCCTTCCGAGGGAGCGGTCACGGGCGCCGCCGCTCCGGAAGCGCCACTGCCGGCGCGGAGCAAACCGGGTCGCCGCGCCGGTCGAGCGCGCCCGCTGGCGGCTGCGCGCCGGCACTGACCGCGCTTGGGTTCGGACGGCGCTGACGCCCGCCGCACGTGCCAGTACTCAAAATGGCTTCCGCCCCCCCACAGGCACACTATGACGCCGCTGCCCTCGCCCAATATGGCTGCCTCCATCGGTTACGCGGCGCGGTTAAAAAAATGGTTGCCGCTTCCCACAGGGGTGAATCCGGGAGCTCACACGGGAGTAGCGGCCCTGCTGTCCCTCCCCTTCTCTATGGCTGCCCGTGTCCGGGCGCCGCCAGGCAGGACTGCAACCTCCCGGCCATGAACTGGCAGCGGCCCCGCCAGCGCGGCTCTCTGGTGCGGCAAAGCCTGCGCGCGGCGGCAGGGCGGCGGCGCCCTCTGGTGGGCAGAGACGGCCTCTGCCGGCGGCGCGGGCTGCGCGACCGTTGCTGGCAGGGAGAGCCTGGCGAGGGTGGGTGCGCACCGCGGAAGGAGCTGTCCCTGCGCAGCGCCGGGGTTGTCACAGGTTGTCCTTCGGAAGAGAAGCTGGCTCCCACCCGGCGCGATCAGGCGGCGGCCAGTACCGGGGGGGATCGCCAGGGAGCTGCCAGTCCCGCAGCTCCAATCTGTCGGTGGTGGAGGGGCGCCTCTCCCACCGGCTTTGCTTCGCACCCCTGAAATCCACAGCTTTTGAGCCTCCAGGAGCTCTGACGCAACCTCTGCTTTTCCAGTATCAACTCGGTCTTCTTAATTCGTGCTTGGTTTTCCCCTCCCTACTGCCTGAGCAATTTCTTGCGTTAAGTAGTCCTTCGCTCCTCCCCAGTGCTCGCTCGCTTCTTCATCTCCTTACAACCTGCAGCCCTATCCCCAACACGAAATACCTTTAATCAGGTAAAATGGGCTCTCTGCATCCCAGAGGCTCTCCCCGGGCACAGTCCCATCGGGAAGACCCCCACCCACGGGTTTGCTCTGCCCCACAGCACCACACTTGGTCTGTGCTGGAGCTGGCAGAGCAGATGGACGCAGGAGGTGAACCTCGCAGCTAGCTGCTGACAAAATTTGGGGCGCAGGCATGTTGTCCCAAAAATGGGTTCTTTCACCCAGTGTGCAATGAGCTGAAGCACACACAGAGTTGAGATACTTGTTTTACCGCATTTCTGCGCAGAGATGGGCACTAGGTAGTAGCTCCACAAAGCCAGCACAGCTTCCCTGTAGAATAGGATTTCTTTTGTAGACCAAAGAATGCAAAATCACCTTATCTCTATGAATACTGATATAATTTGTCTGTATGATTGGCTAATTAGACCTTTGCTTCCATTTAAAGTGATAGTGCATCTACTTCTTACTACATGCTCAGAGGGTAGGGGGTTCTTCTAGCCAAGGGGAGGGTATTTTAGTATGTTAATGACATAGGTTCAAGCAGACGGTGCTTTCTACTACCAGTTCTGTGCCCAAGGCTAAAGACACTTGTGATTAGCATCTTCCATTCAACTCCTTCCACACCAAGACAAACTCGGCAAGCAGCGCCTTCTGTTCATCATGTTGGCCTGTCTCTTTGAACATCAAGGATGAGCTCAACAAACATCAACAAACATCCCAGGCTTGCCTTCCTGGACATCAGACCTGCTTACTCATTCTAGGGGCATTCCTGACCATCGCAAAGCTTTCAGCTTACTCCTTCTGGTGTGGAGCAATGGGTGTTATTGCACAAGCCCTCCTGCAGTGCTCCACACCCTCCACTCACGAGGCCTTACAGATGTATGATTGGCACATTTCATGCAGCTGCTCAGTGATTTGTGCTGTAGCTGTTAATAATAGTGTGGAAAGGGATCAGCTGCAGGGGTGAGCGCTGAGGCTTCTGCCTAGGCTGGCTGTTGCTGCATTGCTGCAGCGACGGCCTGTTGTGATAGGACATGGGGTAATGGTTTTAAACTGAAAGAGGTTAGATCTAGACTAGATATAAGGAAGAAATTTTTTACAATGAGGGTGGTGAAACACTGGCACACATTGCCCAGAAAGGTGGTAGATGCCCTCATCTGTTCCAGGTCAGGTTGGATGGGGCTCTGGCCAACCTCATCTAGTTAAAGACATCCCTGCTTATTGCAGGGGGGTGGACTAAACCATCTTTAAAGGTTCTTTCCAACCCCAAACCTTCTATGATTCTGTGATTTCTCTTGGTTCAAGACAAGAAAACACTTTTACCTCTGTGCTTCTGCCTTCAAAGCATGCCCCAGTGAGCATCAGCTGGGGCAGCTGTGGCCGCCCGGTATGCGTCTGTCCCAGGCTTCCTCTGCAAAGAAGGGAAAAGTCTCCCTTTGACAGAGGGGCTCCCACAGCCCGTTGCTTCAAGGCCCGGTGATGCGCGGAGCTCTGCTTCCATCTGCCTTCCCTGCTCCCGGAGCTCTCACTGGAGCTTCGCCCTGTCTGGAGCGTGGGCTGCCTGCGAACTGCTCCGTGCTGCAACGCGTGACACCCCCCTGGGCCCCTTCTCTGCTTTCCCAGCGGCCACGCAGCGGAGGCTGCGCCAGGGTCGGCGGGACACGAAGCCGCTGGAGGGGCCCGCCCTGACCCCCGGCCCTGCCCGTTGCGGGCCGCCCGCCTCTGCCGGCCTGTGCAGACCTGCAGGCGGCCTCGGCAGCGCTGCCGGGCCACGAACACACCCAGGAGGGTGTGAGCAGGCGGCAGAGGAGCAGAGCGGGGCTGTGCCGCGCAGGGACGCCCAGCCGTCACCGGCCCCAGCAGTCACCTGGCCTGCCGGCGTCCCAGCTGTGCGAACCCAGCGTCCGCAGGGAGCAGGTATTTTGCCCGCTTGGCTCACTGCCCCGGGGTGGCAGCCCATGCCTTGGCGACACCGTCCGGTGCCGCTACAGGAGCTATAGGAGAGCTGGCAGAACGGCAAGGGAGGTGACCACCCTGGCCTTGCGTGCGGCTGAAGGGGGAAGGAAAGGGGCTGCCCGCGCTGTTCCCGGGCTGTTCCCGTGCTGCAGAGGGCGGGGACAGGGAGCCCAGGGCTGACTGCAGGGGGGAGATGTGGGGCGTGAGGTTGGGAGTGGGGCGTCTGCGGCAGGCTGTGCTGCTCTTGGTGTTTCAGGGTCACCCTGTTGCCCGTGCTCGGTCCTCCCTCCTGTGAGGTCAGGGGACAGCAGGATGGGCAATCAGCTCCTGCTGACCTGCCTGGTGGCACGCAGCCTGGACTGGCTCAGCTCCATGAAGGCAAGGGGATCTTGCCCTGCCCATGAGCACCTGGTTGTCCTGTGCCAGCACCCCTGGGACACAAAAGTCCTTGCAGGGCTGCAAGTGCGTGCTGCCATGTAGTTGACTGTAGCAAAGGGTTTGTCACAACTTCAAGCCCCCTGTGCCCCTCACAGGAGGGCCAAGGGTGTGCTGTGGGGGTTGTTTGGTGGAAACTGAAGGAGGGCTCCTTCCAGCCCTGACAGACCCCCAGTTCCCAGTGTGCAGCTCTGCCCTTGGACCCTGAGCAGAAGCTGAGCAGGGTCTGCTACATGCCCAGCTCTGTTTGGGACCTGTGCCCTGTGCAGGAGTGTTGCACAATAACTACTAGTGCCACTGCTGCAGTCCCACTCTGAGCTGGGGAACAGGGTGGTATTTTTCCTCCACGCCCCCCAGATAGTACCACTGGCATAGGTTTGTGGCCAGTCCTGTGCCACTGCTCTGCCAAGCTGCTGTCCTGGCAGCAACAGCCTCTTGCAGCAGCTGAGTGCTGGAGCCCACAGCCACTCCTACAGTACTTTGTACCCTTCTTGGGAGCCAGCTGGAGTGTGGTGGCAGGGTTTCCCTGAGCAGCTGCCTGGCACCAGTGCTTTGCCTGTGTGAGCAATGAGGGGAGAACAGGGTGAATCTCAGGGGATGCTGGCTGAGCCTGATGCTCCCTGGTCAAAGCAGTGCCTCTGTTTCTGGTGACAGCAGGAGTATGAGCCTGCAGACAGAGCTCCTGGGAGGGAAACTGTCTAGTCCTACAGCTTCTTGCACTTGTGTTAGGGCTGACTCCTTCAGTGCAATCACTGAACAGATCACAGCTGCTGATCTGGTCCCTAAAAGACTGAGAGGGCAGCAGACGTGGACACTACTGTGCTGCTCAGCATCCCCTATGCCTTGGCTGGCTGGACCTGCTGATCACAGCCCCCAGACTTTCCCCAGCCCACAGAAGCTGGCTGGAGAGGTTAGGGTCCTGCTTTCGGGTTGGTACCTAGCTGTGCATGCCCCAACGGCCACTGTTCCATGTGGGTCCTGGGGGAGACTCTGCACCTCAGCCCTAGAGCCCACCATACTGGTGATATTTGAAAGTGAGATGCCATGCTGGGGTGCTGCTGTGTCACGAGGGGCAGACCAGGCTGACCTTGGCCATATCTAGGGCATGGCAGAGCCACTCTGGTGTTGCTGGCTGGGGCTGGAAGGGCCTGGGCTAGCTCTGTTCCCCCTCTCCAGGGCCCACATTGGGATGGGACACAGCCCTGCTAGACAGACCCTTCCCCCAACATTGGAGAGGATGTGGCTGGGAGGATGTGGTTGTCTGGCTCCCATGCCTGGCTCAGTGGTCACAGTGAAGTGAGAGTCTAGCTTAATCTGCAAGGTGATAGTGTTACAGGAGGTGCCTGGCCTGTTGTTGGGATGCGTGGGAGCAGCTCAGCAGCAGGGCAAGTGGTAATAAACATGGGGTTTCTCGAGGTGGATAAAGGAAGACATAGTTTGGGGCTCCCTGCTTCCTCCAGCCAAGCACCAGGAACCTGGGGACCACAGCAAAGTGTCCTGGCCCTATCCCTTTCCCAGTGCATGGGGAACTCAGTGGTAGCCCTGCACTTGGTGCCTTAGTGTCCATGACTACAGCAATGGGTTTCCCCCCATAACTGCTGCATAGTGCTTGGATCAACAACCATCTGGCACCTGCTTAGCTGCAGCTCCTCCTGCACCCCTGGGGACCCCTTGCTGTGCAAGCTGAGCTGGAGGGCTGCAAGGATGGTGCTGCTTCCGTGAGGACCTGGACTTAGGAAGGAGGACAAGAACTTCCCAAGCTGCTGCACTTACCCCAGCTGCACAGCAGGAGCCCTGGGCTGCGGCATGGGGCTGTGTGGTCCTTGCAGCTGGGCTGCTTCCAGGGAGCCTGGGTGCAAGCTTGTGTCAAGCTGGCTGGTGGGGCTGCTGGCCTCTGGAGCAGGTACAGTGCTCCTGGCTATCAGGTGGAATGCTGAACCCTGGGCTGGAAAGCAGGCCCTGCTCCCTGCCAGCTCCAGGCTTTCCCTGGCCCATTGAGCAAAGGGTCCCAGGGCAGCCTGCTGAGCAGGTTGAGCTGCACTCTGTGCTCCTGCTTTCCCTGGCACCATGACTTGCTTGGGGACATGGCCAGAAGCTCCGCTATGTCCTAGGGCTCTGGGACAGCCACTTACACAGGATGCTGGAGTGCCCCACCTCCACGGAGTGGGGGGCAGTATGTGTTGGGAGGTCTGTGCTAACACTGTGTGCATCACCTGCAGGACACCTGACCTTTGGCCTGGGACTGCCCAGCAAAATGGCAGAACCCCCTGGCTGCTGCCGCCCCTGTGCCACCTGCCTGCTCTGCCTCTACAGCTGCCAGTGGATCACTGCCAAGGAGAAGAGGAGGGGCCTGAGAACCACCAAGGTGATACCATGGGTGATGCTAAGTTGAGGATGGCCAGTGTGGGAGGCTCAAAGTAGTGGCTTGGGTGAGGAAGGGCTCCAGCAAGGATCACTGGTCCTGCTTCCCAAGGCTGAACCCCAAGAGAGCTAGGCTTCTACCTGACACCCTCTCTGTCCAGGGACTGCACTAGCCTGGAGCAGTGAGAGGGAGAGCTGTCTGTTCCCTCTGGGTGAAAAAAAGGGTAGAGCACCACACTGGCATCAGTGAGGCCGATCCGTGGCAGTCCTGTGCCCTGGCGAGCATGCATCTGCAGCAGGGCTCACGCATGCCTGGAGCAGAGCGCTGCGCTCCCTGAGGGCTGAGTGTTGCAGGCAGGTCCCAGGGCGCTGAATGCCTGGCAAGGCACATGGGAGGCACAGTTTCTGGGATGGGTGTGGCCCCTGCCGGTGGGGTACTGGAAGGGGGTGTCCCCAGCAATTTGTAACCTGGGATGGGTGAGGCCTTGGGATTCTCTGAGGTCTCCAACTCCCATGGGAGTGGCTATGCACTGCTTGTCCCATCTTGCCTGGAATGTGCAAGTTGGTCTGGGCTGCTAGGTGTCCCGCTTTGCACCTGTGGCACCCCTCAACTCCCCAAGTACATGGGGCTGGGGACTGGAGACCCTGAAGCTGGACCTGACTTCAGCTTTGTAGGCAGGAGCAGTCTGCAGGTTCACCACTACAATGGCAGCTCTGAGGCACAGTAGCCCTCTCTGCCAGCCCACAGATCACCAAGCTAGAAGTGCACAGGACCTGGCTCCCTGTCCCTTCCTGTGTCCAGAGTCCCAGCCTGCTTCTAGGGGCTGCTGCATAGGAAAGGAGGCAGTCCTGCTACAGGGGCTGTCCTCCCCAGCCTGGCATAGGCAGCTTTTTAGCATGTTGTAGAAGATGATGATCCATCTTCCTGTAGCATGGGTCCAGCCATAGGAGCTCTCCTGGGGAGCTCTGTTCCCTCTCCATGGGGCAGCTCAGTGCCTGGACCCATGAGGCCAGTGCCTGCTGTGGCCCCCTGTGCACCCTGCTACAGGCTGAGTGCTCCCCAGGGGTCTCAGCAACCTGGCCAGGGGCCCTGCAGATGTGTGCATAGCTATCATCTCTGTTTTCAGTGTGACTGCAGCTGGTTCCTTTTTCTCTTCTGCGTCTTCGTCTTCACACTGGTGTGGCTCTACTTTGCCATCATTATCCTCAATGATTTCCACAACTTCAATGAGTGAGTAGGATCCCACATCCAACCTCACTCCCTGTGTCCCCCCTGCCCCTCTGACCATCTCCTTTGCTGGCAGGTTCATCTTCAAGCAGAGGAAGGTCTGGCTAGACTGGTCCCTGGTTCTGCTCATAGCTACGGCTGTGCTGATCACCTACTTATCTATGCTGCTGGTGAGCCCCACTGATCCCGCCTGGGCTAGTGGGAGTATGGAGCTGTGCTGAGCGCAGGCTGGCTGCTGTGCCCTGTGCAGAGCCAGGAGCCTGCAGCACCTGGACTGCTGCGGCTGCATCAGCCTGAGCATGGCCAGAGACCCTCCCTGTGTCAGGGGCCAGAACTGTGGTGGCTGAGTCCTGTGCCCTTAGAGAGCTGAGGTGTGGGGTACAGCCCAGCTCTGACATCTCCTCCTCCTTCTCACAGGTCCTGGCTTTGTGCTTGCAGCTCTGTGGCCAGCCCTTGAAGCTACACTGGTTGCACAAGGTGAGAGACTAGGAGTGCAGTGGTTCCTGCCCTGGCTGCCCTTGCATCTTGGGAAGCTGCTACCAGCCTATTGGGCTGTGTACGACTGATGTGACCCCACTGATTGGCTCTGTGTCCCTGCCAAGCTGCAGCTATTAGTCCCCCAACCATGTGTCTCTAGGATGGGGATATTCCACTTGCTCAAAGCATGATGTACATTGCTCAGCTGCAAACCCAAATGAGTGAAGTGAGATTTCAGGACTTGCATGGGCTGAGGAGGACTCTGCCTGCCCTGCCAGAGCAGAGCCAAGCTGGCATGCAAGATGCTGTGTGCTCCCCTAATTGCCCTGTTCCCTGCCCCACAGAGCCTGCTGATGTTAACTGCCCTGGTGGTAGCTGCAGCTTTCACAGGGCTGGGAATAAAGTGGGCGGAGGAGTGGAGAAGTGCACGTATCTCCCTGCAGGTGAGTCACCTCAATACCAGAGACTCCATCGCTGTACCCAGATCCTGGCCTGTGGAGATGAGCTGAAGAGTGGTGACAGGAGCCCCCAGCATGGCTCTGTGCCATGGTCGTTAACTCCCTGCCTTTCACTTCTGCTGCATGGGCAGGCAAGATGCTCCTGCTGCTCTTGCGGTCATGCCTGGAGCAGCTGCATTCAGGGTGATGAAAGGTGGCTGGACCAGAGCAGGCAGTCTGTTCAGTCTCCCCAGGAGCCTGTCCTTCACTCTCTGGCACTGCTGCTCTTCCAGCAGTGCTGGCTGCTGTAGCAGATCCCTGGCACTGGAGCGTGTGGATTTTGGGGACAAGGCCCAGGCTCATGCCAGTTGACACCCTGCCTTTGCCTCCACAGGCAACAGGTCCCTTCCTGCACATTGGAATCGTGGGGGGAATGACGCTCCTTGCCTGGCCCCTGGCCAGCTTCGTGTACCGCACCCGCAACACAGGTAATCCCTCTCCAAGGTCTCCACTTCCCCCCCTTGGCTGGTGACCTCCTTCCTACCACCCAACTGAGCAGCACTGATGGCAGAGTGGTGCACTGGGAGTGTCAGTGCAATGGGAACTCAGTCTGGTAGTAAAACCTGTTCTTGGTTGCTGCTGCTCATACCCAGCCCTTGGTGCAGCTTCAGCCTTACTGCTTTGCAGCTGAAGAAGGGCTATGGATGGCAGACTGAGTCCTGCAGAAGTGCTGGGTTGGGGTACAAGGACATGTAGTGGGCCAAGAATAAATCTGCAGTGTGCCTGAGGCTGGGGATGCAATGTCTGAGCTAGGACAACTGTAAGTTAATGCCAGGTGAAGCAGCCTTGGCTTATTCCTAACCGCCTGCAAAATACTTCCTCTGTATCTCACCCCTCTATCTTCTCTGCCTCTGCCTGCAGGTCTAAAGGTATTTCTGCTGCTTGTGTACTGCGTGGTGATGATTATGCTATATCTGGTTCCCCTGGGAATCACTTCCCCTTGCATCATGGAGGAAAATCAGCTGCCCCCAAAGCCAGCCCTGGTTGGCCACCGAGGAGCACCCATGGTGAGTGAGCAGCAGCAGCAGGATCCTAGCACAGTGGTCTGGGTGGATGGGACAGACTGGTCTCACAGCAAAAGCCAGGCTGTGCTTGGAGTGGGGCACTGGCATTAAGCCCTTGCTGCTGCAGGCTTGGATGAGTTCTGGCCACCAGTAGAGGGGTCCTCACACCAGCCAGGGCAGCACAGGGCTGGAGGACGGGTCAGCACAGGGTGAGGAGGGTGGGCACAGCAGCCGCAGGGCAGAGCTGCTTGCTGAGTGCTGCTGGACCAGGAGCAGGTGACTCTCAGCGGAAAGCCTGGCTGCGTAATGTGAGCTGGGAAGGAGGGACTGTCTGCACCCTTTTCCATCCCTGACCTACCAGGATCTCATTGTGGTTACCCTAGAGCCCAGTCAAGCTGCTGGATGCAGCCAGGCAGAGTGACTGCCTGCCTCCTGCCCCTTCCTGCCCACAGCCTCTGCACTAACACCATTCCTCTTCCAGCTGGCCCCTGAAAACACCCTCATGTCACTCCACAAGGCAGTGGACTGTGATGTGCAAGTCTTTGAGACAGACGTCATGGTGAGGTAAAGGGACAGCAGGGACTCAGAGGGAGGAAGGGGCCTGTGTATCCTGGGATGTCACCTCCCACATGGGGCTTTCTGGAACACACCTGGAGGACTGATATAGGAGGCAGCCTGTACAGGTAGCCCTGTTCAAAGGGCTCTGCCTTTCCCACATTTCCAATATGGGACTGTCTCCAGCTTGGTGTCCAAATGATCTGGGAGAGGTACTGGGTTTCTGTCGTCCCCACGCAGGTTACCTTCTAGAGCATTAGGAGGGAGGCACCATCAGGGGAGAGGCACTGCTTGGGAAACAGACTCTGGCTCTAGTTCATCCCGTGTAATCCTGCTATGGGAAAGTTGCAGTGAGCAAGGAATTACTTGGTTCCTGGTTTGGTTTCTAGATGCTCTGTGCTTTCCAGACACTCTGACCTTTTTTGCGTAGAGGACACCAAGTAGCCATAAGGGTGGGGGTTACCCTAGGAGAGTGGCTGGGAGGGGGCAGATATGCCAGGGCAGGGATAGGAGACAAATAGCTCGTAGCACAGAGCTTCCCTCTCTGCTCCTTTGCCAGTGCTGATGGCGTCCCATTCCTCATGCATGATGAGGAACTCACCAGGACAACCAATGTGCAGGCTGTGTTCCCAGAGAGGGCTGCCTTGAACAGCACCACCTTCAACTGGACAGAACTCCAGCAGCTAGATGCTGGCAGCTGGTTCCTGGAGGTGAGAACACCCCTGGTGTGGCCAGTCAGGGATGGGTGTATTTGTGGGTGAAGCATGAGCTCTGCCCTTGGGAAGGTTCCCTCTGGAGCACTGGTCCTGGCAGGGTGCAGAAGCACTTCCACTCCTGCACCAATTTCTTGGGTGCGGTTATGCCTGAAGCTGGGGTTTGTTCTGACTCTTTAGCTGAGTCATGGAGGAGGCTGGTTTGAGGGGAGATGTCTCATGCATTTGCTCTAACCTGCACAGCCTGCCTGGGTTTAAGGCAGCTGTGGCAAGGCTCTTTCCAAAAGGTGACTAACCAACTGCTGAGCTGCTCTGAATGCCCACAGGTGTTAAGGCTACTTGAACTGTGCTGTTAGTGGGGAGAAGGGTAGAGGTCCCCCATGGGTGTGCACTGGAGACCATGTGTAGAGGCCAGTGTAGGAAACTAGGGGCCAGAGACAGGCACCAGTTTGGGAGCTGGAAGCTTACAGGGGGTCTGCCTATGGTGACTAACTCTCTCTCACCCTTGCAGCGGAGGCCGTTTCCCACTGTGCAGAGTCTTTCTGCTGATGATCGCTACCAGGCTACTAAACAGAGGATCCCATCCCTGAAACAGGTGCTAGAGGCAGCCAAGCAGAGTAGTATCTCCATCATGTTCGACCTCCGGCCTGAGAACCACAGTGACTACCAGAGCTTCGTCAATGCCACCCTGGAAGTGATCTTACAGTCAGGCATCCCACTACAGCAGGTGACTTGGCCACCACCCCACTACTGCTGGGCCCTGCTGTCGCATCCCTGCCATGGTGGGAGGTGCCCCACCAACCCCACTGAGCATCACTGCCACCTCATACACCACGTCCCTATATGTCATTGCTGCTGGGGAACACTGTCTGGGTGTGGGGTTCTCTAGCTCGGAAAAGTTGCCAATAATTAGGAGTTGATGTCTGCAGCTTCAGGCCTGTACAAATACTCTTGTTCCACAGCACTGGTCACCCTGGTGTGTAAATAGTGACTCAGCCTAGGGAGGGGAACAACAGTGCTAGCAGGAGCAGGAAAACTATGCTCAGGCTTCCACGTCCCCAGGCTTCACCACACCTCTCCCTGCAGCTCTTGGACTCCTACTGCAACCTCCTGTGTTGCTTTTGCGCTTCATTCAACCTCTGCAGCACAGGACACGTGCTGCCCTGAGGGAATTAATTAGCACCCAAATCACTTTCCCTTCTTGGCTTTCTTTTTTTTTTGGAATGTAGAGCAGGAGGGGACACAGCAAAGACTTGTACTGTAGTGCTGATCCAGGATGCATTCTTGCTGCAGAATTGGGGCCAGAGATGCACTGCTTGATCCATTCAAGCAGTCTGAAAGGACATAACTGCTGCTGCAGCTTTCTTAGGCTGGAACTGCTTTCTCCCCTCAGAGGGGTCTGTAGTACTTACTTCTTGGCTGGGGCAACCTCTTATGAGACTGTCCTAGCTGACATCCTTATGGAGCTGAGTGTGGAGAGGGAGACAGGAAGCAGCTGTCTGAGCAGGCCATGTGTGCCTGGACCTACAGTGAAATATCGGAAGAGAGCAAACTCTCTGGAGCACCTCTCATCTGCATGTGCTCACTGGCTCTTGCATAGGTCCTCTGGCTGCCGGATGGGTTCAGGGAACAGGTCAAACAACAAGCCCCAGGCGTTCAGCAAGTTTACGGCCGGAAGAGACTCCAGAATGAGAAGGAGCCACTGCTGCATGTCAATCTGCCCTACCAGGACATGACCTCTGAGGAGATCAGGTGAGATCCATGCACCCAAGAGCCTGGGAGCTGTGGAGTCTGGGCACTGTCCCAACTCTGTCCCAGGGGCCAGCAGAGGTGAGGACCAGCTGAGGCTGAGTGCTGGTGCACTGTTGGGAAGAGCAGGGCATGTGCTACAGCCTTGTGGATAAGTATGCCTTATCAGGCAGGGCTGGTGCAGGGGATGGAGCTGGCTGCAGTCCTCTGCCTTGCCAGCAGATCTGCCCGGGGTCTGGCTCTCCAGACAGTTACTCCATGTGGCTGCAAGTGCTGGATCACATCCCAGATGTACAGTCTTCTCTGGCTGCTGCTCTGACGATAGCTGTCCCTGTGCAGGCAGTACCGCCAGGACAACGTCTCTGTCAACTTGTACGTGGTGAACCAGCCCTGGCTTTTCTCCGTGCTGTGGTGCTCTGGTGTGAGCTCTGTCACCACCAATGCCTGCCAGGTGCTGAAGGAGATGAAACGGCCTATCTGGCTGCTCGTAAGTGACCCTTCCATCCTTCACCCTGTCCCACAGACCTGTGCTGTGCCCAGGCACTTGTGGGTTCCTTTCTACAGCAGCCCTGGGCAGCCAGCTGCCTGAAGGGTAGCTTGTGTTCAGTATTGTGCTGGCATGGGAACATATGACCCTGCAGAAGGGACTGCTGGCACAGCAGACTGGGCTGTGCCACTAGCACACCACCCCTGGCTAATGCTCATGGCTTGTCTTGTTGCTTTGCAGCCCAGAAGCACGTACCTAATGATCTGGATTGTTGTAGACTGCACTTCCTTCCTTGCTATCCTCTGGGCCTTCCTCTTGCTGAAGTATGTTTGATCCCTTTCCCCCTCCCGGGGCAGGTCCGCTAGGGGAGGCCATAGTGTGCCCTGAGTGGCTGGTACATACCCAAGCCCAGTCATTATCTGCTGCCAACCCTCTCTGGACTCAGATCCTGGAGGGTCCTCTCCTCTCTGGCTGAGACAGCAGTGTGATTAAGCAGCTTTTTATCATCTGGCTGCAGCTAAAAATCTGGCTTGACCCTTCCTTGAGATGCTGGATGCCTTAGTTCACACTTAGTACCTCGCTCTGCACCTCAGGGCTTGGTGGGCTGAGGTTGGAGTACCTTGGCCCTGCTCCTGTAGCAGTACTGCAGGTACTGAGAGCAGGTCCCTGTGGGACTGTGTGCCCTGTGGGGCCTCACAGTTCTCCAGCTGGAAGCTTGGGGGAGGGAAGGAGGAGGCCAGACTTACATGCTAAAGTCGATCCTATTCTGTCTCCTAGGAAATGCTCCCAGAGAAGACAGCCAGCAGGTAAGTGCACATGATTGTGAGCTACCCTCCCTTGGAGCCAGCCTGTGCTTGCGGGACTCTCCCTAGCAGGCAGGCAGCTTTCTCCAGCTGAACACTGAAAGAGCGGCTTGGGACAGCCAGGGAGGAAAGGGAATCCCATCTGAGGGAGTTTCTATCCTGCCCTTTAACAAACAGCCCTGTGGGACAGCACTGGGGAATCCCACATTCCCCAGGTCTCCTCAAACCTGCTTTTCAGGCTGCTCTGCCTGTTCCTGTGGGATGGTGGCTGCCTGCAATGACTATTTTTTCTCTCTCCCCAGAGTCTGAGACGGATGTGCTGCTCACAAAGATCAATAGCTTGATGCAAGAGTGACCTGTTCGGCCTGCATCAGCCATGGGGGAGGGGCAGCCAGAGCCCTGCACAGCTCGAGTGGGGAGCACTCCTCAGGCCAGCTTCGAGGCTCCTTTCCTTTGCAGACTCCTTCCTGAGCCTCTTGTCCCCTGTAGTTTTCCTGGCTCCTTACCTGGTGCACAACTGCTCTCAACTAAAAAGACCTGGAACTGGGTTCCTAGTTTCCACTGGCTCGAGGAACTGGAGCATTTGTAGGGGTTTCCTGCAGCTGGCTTGTGTCTGGATGCTGAGTAGACAGCAGTGCTGGGGCTAAGACCTCTGCCCTGGCGCTCAGAGACTAGTGGAGGTTTGAGTAGCTGTTCAGTGCAGAGGAAGGGTAGCCTCTGCCTGTCATCACCTCTGCAGCCAGTGATTCCATGTTTAGGGTGTTACTCCACTGGGGTCCGCCCTGCCCCATGGCTTGAAGAATGGGGGTAGGGGCTGAGGGTGGCTTTTCACAAGATGGACGGGGAGCTGAGGTCTTCCCATCCCCATGCTGGACAGATGTCCTGCCCCTGCTGCTGCTGGCTTCATGCCTGAGGGCCAGGGTGCTGGCACCCCATGCAGCAGCCTGTTGCTCTGGGGGAAAAGGGAACAGAGGCTGAGGGTGGAGGGTGTCTGGGGCTGGCAGGGCTGTGGTTGTGCCCTTGCTGCTGCCAAGGCTTCAGAAGTGTGCAAGGGAGGGGAGCAGTGGGACTTCGCAGCAGGGCCTTGAACTTGGAAAGGGGGATCAAGTCAGTTTTACTTGTTCCTACCCATTTATGTCAATAAATCAGCAAAGCGGTAGACAGACCACAAAGGGGTGAGTGGAGCATAGCTGCTTCCTCCACCTTTCCCACTCCCCTGCACCCCCAACCTTGACCGGGGCAGGAGCAGCCCAGCCGGTACCGGCCTGGGGCAGGCGGCGATGCGCAGCGCGTCCGTGCCATCTAGTGACAGCGCGAGGAAGCGGTGCCGGGGGCCGAGCGGCTCCGCCGTGCCGGGCCCTCCGCAGCGGGGAGGAAGGGGAGGCCGAGCCGGGCGTGCCCGCCGGGGTACCTGGGGCGGGGTGCGCACGCCGAGCCGCCCTGGTAGCCCGGCGGGCTCCGATCAGCCGCGCCCCAGAACAGAGCAGCGGGTGCGCTCTCGGTGCCTAGGCGCTCCCGGAGGCGGTGCCGGCGGGAGGCTGGCGGGGGGCGGCCCCTCGGCCCGTTCCCGTGGGGCGGGGCGGGCGGTGGCTCGGCCGCTCGCGGGCTGGCACCGACCGGAGCGGTCGCCGGCCACGGCGGAGCGATGATCCGCCGGGAAGGTAAGGAGCGCCCTGCCCTGCCCTGCCCACGCCGCGCTCAACAAGTGTCTGCCCTGTCGGTACTGGCACCGGGATTGCGGCCGGTGCCCCGCGCTCCTGTCGGGCAGCTCCCTCCCTGCCACGGGCCGGACGGCCCTGCCCGGTGCACCCCGGGGATGAGACCTAAGGACCGGGTGCCCCGGCTTCACGCTCTCTCTGGGCTGTGGGACGTGTCCCCGTGGCTCGGAGTGGGTGGCCATAGGATGCTGTGCTTGCAGCACACTTGGGTGCTGTGGGGAGGGCAGGTATGGGGGTGTGGGCGCTGCGAGGATGTATCTCTTGTAAGCTGGACTTGCACTGTGAGGTACGGTGAGATGGGCCCCAGACACTGTGTGCTTTTCCTTGGGTGCTGCAGGGTGTTCCATTTTTTTCTCCTGTGCTGGGGGCACAGCACTTCCCTGGATTTGGCAGTTCAGGGCCAGCACTCCCCTGCTTCAGCTGGCTGTCATCTGGTGCTTGTGGCCAGCAGTACAGGGGTCAGCACAGGGTGCATACTGCTCTTTCTGTGCAGCCTGGACAGGGTTCACATTCTTTGTGTCCTTGTGTGGTGGCCCGCGTTCTCCACCTGCTTCTTCAGCTTCTGCTGATAAGGTCAGGAATGGCCAGACGAAGATGACTCAACCCCTCTCACAGGATGCTGGGCAGTGTCTGAAGCTACTGTTTGATCTTGCAGAAAAGGAAGCCGTTAGTGATAACACAGATACAGGATGCCCATAAAGCCTCATAAATCACAGAATTGTTTTGGTTGGAAGAGACCTTTAAGATCATCAAGTCCAACCTGGAGCTTGGGGAAGTCCCTGCTTTTCCTGGAGCCAGGGTGAAGCCCAGCTCTGAGCACGAGATATTGACACTTCCCAAGGCTCTTTTCTCTGTTCTGCTGCCACAATGAGTCAATGTGGGCCAGTGACACAGGCAGGACCCTCTTTCTCTTTTGGCTGAAGAGGAGCCTGGAGGGGAGCCGGCTGGGCAAGCTGGGACAGCAGGTGGCACACACCCTAGCAGACACAGACCCCCTTGTTTGATGACCTGAATTCCCTGCCAAGAGCCCTGGGATGAGCAGGATCATCCATTCTGCATGAGTTCCTGGGTTAAAAGATGCGTCCCTAACAGTGGCGGGACAGCTCCTCTGTCTCCTCACACAGAAGCTCTTTGTCTGTGGGCTGCCTGGGTGACAAAGGGAAGTATTCACTGATAGGGCTCCGACAGGCTCAAGGGCCACAGGAGCTCCCCACCCGCCTGAGATGGATCACATCTGGGGCTGGAGCTGGAGCTGGACTGGCAGCTCTGGGTGTCTGCCCAGAGAAGCACAGAGGTGTCCTGGAACAGAGAGATCGCAGCTCCACTATGTTAGGTCTAAGGTTTTCTCCCAGCTGTGGTGAGCCTAGTCTTTAACCAAAGCATTGCTTCATAGCAGCCTCCAGCTCCCCTCCTGGCCAGCATCCCTCCTTCCTTGATCCCAAGGCATCATCTTCTTTTCCCACTGTGTCTCCTGATGACCCAAGGATGCTTGTTTTGTGGAACAATTCTTAGCTTCACTCTGTAGAAACCCAAGTTTTGCTGCTCATCTAGGTGAGCTGTTTGCAGTATTTTGCACTACATGAGTTGGGCTATGCTCAGCTTTGCTGCAGCCATCTGGCCCCATATGGGCGATTGCCACTCCTGCAGTAATAGTCATAGCCCTGTGCAACTGGGCTGTGTCCAGCTCCTAACTTTGACTTCTCTGCCTGGGAGGTGGCAGACGTGCTCAGGCTGCCCAGTGCTACAGGGTTCAGAGATGAGTCAACCTGGGTTTAGCCTCTGATTTTTCAGGGTAGAGGAGGGCCAGAAGGAAGAACCGCCTCCCCTCCAGCCCCTGTCCGGCTCTCTGCCATGGCCTCTCTGCACTTCGCAGCAGGGTTAGCTTCTCTAGGTATGTGTAAGGAGGCTACTTTTGTGGCTGTCTGACTCTTAAAAATACAGAGCTGGAAGGCAACTTGAGGCATTATCCAGTTGAGTCCTTTGCACTGCTCCAAGGCTGCACTCAAGCCTTCCCTGATGACGTCTGTCCATCCTTCAGGGTTAATGCCTTGTTACTCCTGTGTCATCTCTGCAGACACGGAACGGGCAGTGGAAATTCTGACCAGATACCAAAACACCCTACAGTCTCCGGAGGAGCAGGAGCTAAAAGCCTCCATTGGAAAAGTCTCGCACATCTTCCAAAGTGAACTCTTCCAGGCTCTGCTGGGTAAGCCCCCGCCTTGCGGTCCCTGGGGCTTTGCGGTCAGTGGGCTCTCCTGGGGGCCTGATCCTGTGCAGGTGCCTGGCACTGTCCAGGCTGGGTCCCTCCTGTGAAAACACACAGGTACCTGTAGCACCAGGGAGCTGGGCTGTCCTTCTCCTTCAGGGCTTGAGCAGGAGGTACCACGGGTCGGGGCTGCAGTCACTGGGTGTTTACAACATGAACAAGATTCCTCAATCGGGTGATTGTGGACAAGGGGTAAGGCCTTCTTCATCAGGCCATGCCAGATCTATCCAGTACCCACTAAAGGCTGCTGCAAATCTGTGAGCACCCTCTGTGCAGTGCAGATGTGCTGTGTCTGCAGCCTCCGCCAGGTTTCAAGCTCTGCTGCCATACCAAGGACACCCTGCCATAGCGCCTCTCTCTTCCCTGTGCCCTTCAGCCTCATCACAACCTGCTACTTTCCATTCCTGCTGCCGACCCAAAGGGAAACTAAATTTTTCTGTCTTAGAGAGAATCTGTGCGTACCCAACTCCTTTTGGGATATCCTAGGCTTTCTTGTGCTTAGACCCACGAGCACTTGTGAGTAACACGTTGTGCAAGCGGCTCCATTTCACACAAGAAACAGACTTGACAGCAAGGGTCATTTTGGGGCTGGGCACCAGAAAATGCCCTTTGAGTGCAGCATAAAGTTCTCCATGTGGATTTAGACAAACACAGCTGGAGTCTCACCAGACTATGCAGCTTCTTGCTGCAAGACACACAGCTATCTCTCTGAACGAGGTCATTTGGAAAATGCACTTTCTTTGCAAAGTATTTTTTTTTTTAAAATCCACTGGTTTTGGACTCTGAAATTGCTGGGCTCCGTTCCCTGCCAGAGCAGACCAGTCCAGATCCTGGCTGTGTGGGTTCACTTAGGGTGTTAATTTTGGAGGTAACCCCAGAGAACCATTTGCAGAAGCTGCAGTGTGCCGAGAGGGGCAGGAGCTACTGCACCACTCCTCTCCCTAAGTCCTGCTTGCTGTGGGTCTCTGGGAAGTGCTTGCAGCTCTGGCGGTTTCTGTTTGCAGGTCACCTGCAAGAGAAACCAAGTCTCCCTGCCAGGAAGGAAGGGAAAGAACCCCAGAAGCTATGCACCCCAGAGGAGGAACAGGGCCCCAGGGTGCAGAGCTCCATGCGCAGTCTGTGCCTCATTCTCAGTGCATTTTGCCCTAAGGCTGTCTGAGCCCTGGTGCTCCCCCTCGCCATCGCCCTCCTCTCTTGGCAGCTCTCAACTTTTCTTCACACCTCTGCAGTCAGAGACCCATTTCTGTGTCTGCAGAGCCCCAAATTGCCAGCAGCTCCTCTGTGCTTCAGGTTATCCATTGAAAATTAAATACAGTTGTGGGATGAGTGGTGTGTCCTGAGCTATTTTATTCTCCCCGTTCCTTGTTCTTGCTGTTGGAGCATAACCCAGAGGCTTTCAGCCCCAGCATGTCCCTGAGCAGGGCTTGCACTGGGACATCTGTGCCATCGGCAGCAGAGACACAGGGCAAGGGAGTGCTCCCCAGTGTTACCGAAAACCAGAAGGAAAACTCCTTAATACTGATGTAGCATTAAGAAGCAGGCATTTCCTTTATTTTTCAGCGCTGGGTGCACGGGGGATCATTCCTCCTAATGTGCATACTGTATGTTACCCCAACCAAAGCTTATATCACCCGATTACATATATATTCATTATTTTCCCCTAAATAATCATACATATTCATTCTATTTCTAAAAACTGATTAATAATTTTGCGTAGCTATTATACATGCAGCTTGAACTTAGAAAGACTCATATAGTAGAGTATGGCGTGTCCTGCTGGTCGCAGAAGAAATAGCTTTTTAAGTTTTTCGTGGGAATTTTCGCATATATGGTGGATAATTGGCAAAGAAAACCAAGTTACCAGGCTTTGTTGTGATTTATGCTGGTTTCAACCAGTCTTCAAACGGCTTAGCTTGTCTTCTCTCTTCTGTTTGTCTCCTCCTGTCCGCTTTCCCAGACCGCGGACCTGCAGTTTAGATTCTTCTCATTCCTTTCCCAGACTGCCAAGGTTTTTGTATCTCTGTTGTACAGACTAGTATTTACAAGGGAACATAACACCAGGGCAGTGGACTTCCATGCCAAAGGGACCAGCATGCATCTCCTTTCTTGCCTCTTCATTTATACAACCCACTCTTGAAATGGTCCCCGACCCAAGGTTAGGCATGTACTGGTGGCAGTGGTCCTCAGCAGGACTGTGATCACCTTGGCAAACCTGGCACAAGCCCAACACCCCTGGCTGCTTTTGTGTGCTCCCCCACCCCTCCCTGGGGCTGTGTGAAGACAGCAAAACAGCCTTCCAAAAGCCCAGAGCTCTTCATACTAGTGCAAAAGTGTTGTGGAGAGAGTGTATCTGGAGAGAGCATGTCCACGTGCATGCTGAGCTGCAGTTTGCACGCTGGCAAATGGACACTGCACAGGCTGCCCAGCTGCCTGCTGTAAGTCATCTTGTCTTGGTGTCCTGTCAACACTGGCATAAGGGAGTGTCGCTTGATTGCTGGTGACCTTTTCAACTGGTATAACAGGATATTAATTCCTCGTGCCAGAGGGAGCTTTCTCTAGATGTGTTTACCTAACTAGGAATTTGCATTAATTACTTCCGCACCACCCCCCCCCCACCCCCACAGAGTAGGTTTCTGAATTCTTCCATCGCTGTGTGGACGCATGTAACGCTGTGTTGGGCTATGTGCCTGCTGTGCCTGCATACAGCTGGCACACACCAGGGTCACTTGGTGTCCACGGTCCAGACCCACTGGAGCATGGTGACAGCTCTGAGAGGGCGGTGGAGCATTTCTGTTTTATTTGCTTTTCACCCCACCTTTTCCCAGTGGACTGCTGTGTCGCTGAAGTTTGCTTGGAGTCAGGGACCTAGTTCAGAGTTTATCTGAGGGAAGCGGATATGCAGGAGAGCCACCAGTACACCTTCCAGCGCAGAGGCTCCCATCTTGCTGCCCCACACCATGCCAGATGCTTCTGGCTCTGGAGAGGTGAGAGGCTGCAGGGGTCCCTCCTTTTGCAGCCTTTCAGCAACATGGGCCTGCTTTTTTTCAGCCCCTGGACAACATGAATGCATGAGCATGGTACATCCCTGTCCTCAGATCGCGTGCTCCTACAGGTAATGCGCTCCCAAGGCATGTATTGGCCAGCTTGACTTTGAACACCAAATGTATTATACCATAGTAGAGCTACCAGAAGTGCCAAACATCATGGAGTTTTCCAGGTTAGTCCACATAAACAATGCCAGGGATATGGCTTTTCATATGCTTTTTTTTTTTTTAAGACTAAGCTGTTTTGTGGACTCCAAAAGCCCCAGTTTGCCCAGCTCTGGGGGAGTATCTGCTGGGATATTCAGATAAAGCCTGTGCAGTGTCCAAGGCTGGATGTATCTGTTGCCATGAACAGTGTTGCTCTGCACATGCACCATTTTCTGCCGGACTCCTCAGAGCACAGCACAGCCTCTTAAATACTTGTGACCACCATGCCAGACTCAATTTTCTCTCCCAAGAGCTGGCCATGCCCCAAGGCATGCTGGCTCTGCCAGTATGGCTCCTGCCCCAGTGGGTGCTCTGGTGGCCGGCTCAGCACATCGGTGCGGGAGCTGCTTTGCACTGGAATGTGCCAACCTCTGCTCCACGCAAAAAAAATTCCTTGGCGACAAAGAGGGAAAACAGACTGTGCTGGCTCCCTCCCCCAGCCCGTCTCTCCCTGCGTCTGAGGCCATGGAGCCAAGTGCGTGACTTGCAGGGAAACAGCCTGGCAAAAGGGCGCTTGAGGAGCCTGGGCTTGGGGATGCTGTGGCTGGGTGGGGACAATAGTCGTCCTGCTTTCCCTCTGCTCCCCGAAGCTTGACCTCGTCTCATGCCACCCGGAAAGACAGGGCTCGCACACAGAAGCAGGTCCCTGACCTTTCTTTCCCAGAGCCAGGGCTGAAAGGGGCCGTTGTGCCCTTTGCATCGGGCGAAACTGGGCAGACAGGCAGAGTATGTGTGCACTCAGCCACCCCAGCTGCCAGCAGCCCAAAGGGCAGCGCTCCTCCCGAAAGCCCTCTGGGGCTCGGCTCCTCTCCTGTCTTTCAGCAGTGGCCAGTGCTGACCCCAATGAGGTCCTGTCAGCTGCTCATGTCTCAACCCTCCCCTGCAGCAACTTTTATCCCAAAAAAGTCTCCTCCCAGAGAGCCCTGCTTCTGCAAAGGCACAGGGAGAGGCACAATGCTGCCAACCCATGGTGTTTCCCTGGGTGCAAAACTCCAGCCAGGAACTCAGCTCGCCAGCAGCACTGCTAGAGATGGCAGTCATGGCTTCACTCCTGGCAAAGGAGCCAGGGTGGAAAACTAGAGGAATCTGGAGGACTCCCAGCCCTGAGGACTCCTCCTATTGCACATGGGCCTATAGCCAAGGATGGAACCTCGTAGCTTGTTTGAAATCTGTGCTGTGGTGGCTATAGGTGTGAGTACTCCCTACTGCACTGGGGCGGCAGCTGAGAATCTGGTGCGAGGCTGGAGCTTCTGCTTGAGGTAAATCTATGGTGACACAGCTGGTGACAATGCATGTGTCAGGGAAGAAATGTAATTTTCTGGAAGCGTGCATGCCGGCTGGCACAAGGGCACTGCATTAGCCCTCGAATGCTGGTGCTATAGAAATATTTAATGACCCTTATTTGACGTATTGAACCCAGGATGAAATTGTTAGACAAATTCTAACCTCTGAAAGTCTTTTAATTACTCTTCCTTATTAGATCCACAGCAGATTTGCACTGTCATCAAACAGAAATTGGGCTGTAAGACAGAATATTCGGCATCATCTTTTGCTACCATAATGTCCTCTTACTAAGGCTTTTCACAGGTAGTGCGGCTCTTAAAGTGCACAGGTGAGGCAGACTTGTGTGCAACTTGAGAAGCCTATAAGAAATGAAGGAAACCAGCATATATTTAAATGATCTTTAATGCTACATGCACATGTGTCCTAAAAGGTACTCCTGTCACAGCCGCACCCTTCACTGCTTGAACCTTGTCCCCCAATCCTGAAACTCCTTTAATCCCTGGTGCCAGCAATGATTCCCTCTCCTGGCAAGTGTCTGAAATGGGCTGAGGGTTTCAGAGGTGGAGACCTGCTTTGGAGGACGAGCTTCCTGCTCCGCAGACACCTTGCCAGCTTGGCTGCCCAAAGCTGAATTCCTGCAGCAGATAGGTGACAAATGGATGCCGGCAGCTGTGCACCCCCAGGATGGGGCTGATCAAATCCTGGTTTCTTTTTTGTGAAGTTGTGTGTGTTCCAAGTGTGATCCACACAGCCAGGAGCCCCAGCTACCCCATTACAGAATGACTATTTTTATAACCAGAGCAAGAGATGTTTATGCACGAAAACAAAGTCCCATTTGTCTGACTGTGCAATGGCTGCTGTGACCTCATGTCTGATTTGGGAGGGCTTTGAGTGCTGCTAGCAGCCCACCCAGCACCTGAGGGGCTGCAGAAGGGATGCCCCAGATGCAGTGGGTGGATCTGGGTACTTCCACTCCTCCTATCATTTCCAGCTGCCCCATTTCTCCCACGACACAGGACAGAGCCTGGTAATGATGCAGTGTGAAGCAGGAGCTCCAGAAGTGGCATTGACACCAGTTACTGGCACAGTGCTCCCTGGACTTGGGCAGCCGCATGGCCTGGCTGGGCTCCCCGTGGGCTCAAATCTGCTCTGCCATCAGCCAAGATATATAGCAGCATTTTCCCTGCAGCTAGGAGGTCACCAGGCAGCTCCTAGGAGCTGGGTGATGGGGATTGATGCAGCTCCCCATCCCATCTGCAACATGGACATGCTGCTGCGGTGCATGAGCACGTGGTTAAGCACAGGGAGAGGATGGAGACTTATATCCAGGAGTGCAATCCTGCTTTGTGAAAGCCTCCCTGGGAAGTAGCCTCAGGCAGTGCTCAGCATGTCCTTGCTAACACTGCCCAGCACTCACCAGATTTCCTTTGGAAATCTTTAAAAGTGGGCATTTAATACCCCGTGGTGCCTTGGTGTGCCATAGTTTCAGGTGAGAAATCCCACACCGAAGAACTGGCACAGCCACTTCATCCCTGAGGTCCCAGGGAGCGTCAGGGGAATGGCCGTGGCTCCCTCAAGCTGAGACCCATCACTTGCCCTTGGGGTTGCTCCCAGAAGAGGGGCTCTCCAGCCTCCTCTGCAGCAGACTCGGGTACAGAAAATGAACTCTGCTTCCTGCTGTGGCTTTCCCTGCTCCAAGTGCTTATTTATGCTGCCATGACTTTTTTGTCCTGCCTTTGCCACCAGGCTTCCTGTTTCCCAGGTGCTTGAAGAGATTTATTCCTTTTTTATGCCTTTCACAAGGCGTTTACCAAACTCTTTTGGCCAACCTTTTGGAGCTTTACCTTTAACCTGGCAGCACTTACCATCGTTTCTGGTTTTGTCATTTGGACACAGCTTCAGCTTTTTAGATAAATGGCTTCTCGCTTTTAATAGCTTCCCTTTCCTTGTGGTCCAGCCTTGCTTTCCTCCCTTTTGCCTTTACAGTATTCTCAGGCCAGGCACTGTGCATCTGCTCTGATGTCTCAGTGGGGTCTCTCTATGTAGGTTCAGTGCCTCCACAAATGTTTTACCCTCTTTGTTACCCTTTTCAGTTTCTTCATAAAAAAGCTTCTCACTTTCGATGTAGTTCCCTTTCTAAAATTAAACACTTCTGCAATGGATGTTGTAGAAGACTGTATCTGTAGCCTTTTGTTGTGCCTACAGAATTGCTGGATCTGGAGGTCTGGAGATGAGCTGGGGGCTGCTGGGGCCCGGCAGCTGCCTGAGTGAGAAGCAGTGGGGACTTCCCTAGGGAGGAGCAAAGACCACTGCAAGCCTGCTGCTCCCTGCAATCCTCCCTGTGTGACTGGGAGAGGGTGAAATGCTTTTGGCAGGGGTAGGAGAGGGTCTGGGCTTCCACAGCCCCTCTGGAGCTACACCCAAGCAGCAGCTGCCATCAGATCCTGCTGTCACCCTTTAAGTGTCTCTGGAGCAGCGAGGGCTGGGACATCCCGTTCTCACACCTCTCTCTGCAGCCACTATGATTTACAGCAGCAGACTCAGGTCCTTGGAGCCCAGAGTGAGGATACCTGACATCTGCTTGTGGCATTGCACAAGTAGTGTCCTGCCAGGTGGGAAGATGGACTTTTCTGGGGAAGGAGCTGGGGATAACACAGCTGTAGCCATCAGCTTTAGAGCTTGCACACCATGAGCCTGCTGTCCTAATGCCCTGTGCCCTCCCTGCCTGTCCCCATGGGAAGGGAGCCCCTCCACAGACCAGGGGCACTGGGGAGCAGTGATGGTGAGGGAAAAGCCTGGCAGCATCAGGGCAGGCAGGGGCTGCCTGGTGCAGGAGGCTTCTCAGAGCAGACGGAACATGGGACCACACATGTGGCTGACACAGCCTGGTGGAGAGCAGAATGGGATGGGTTTCTGATTGATGCTGAGCACAGTTTGTTCTTAGTCCCTGTGGAGTGTGTGGTCATTGCTCTGTGGAAACACTCAGGCCTTCTAGAACCATGAGGCACTGTGCGCTGAGCCAACTCACTACACCTCTGGCCTTGCAGAGGAGGCATGGTGGGCAGTGTGGCAAGAGTGGGGAGCCAGCAGAGCCCTGTTCCAGCCCATCACCCATGTGCCAACCTCTCACAGAGGGCTCAGACTTATGATATTCTGGGGGAAGAGCAGGTGAGCACGGGTGCTGCACCCCACGCAGGATGCTGGCATCAGCTGCCTCCCCAGTTCTGTGGATGTTTCTCACGCTGTTTTGCAGATATCCATGAATTTTACGATTTCACATTGCGCTCCACACCTCTGCAGCCTCCTAGCCCGGAAGCACATTGTGGCACAGACCAGCAGCAGCATGGGGCCAGCAAGCCCAGCTCCGCAGTCTCATGTGGAGAGCCCCAAAACCTGCCTGAGGTAAGAGCCACTCCAGCATGATGCTGCAAGTCCAGACCCTGCACACTCCTGCACTGAGGGGAAGGCAAGGGACACAGGAGGCTGCTGGCCACCGCAGCCCAGCCAGCTTGTCCACACCTCCTATGTCATAGCCTGTCTCATTACTGAGGCAACTTCTTTGGTTCACAAGTGTTAATTGAATTACTCCTAATGCACGTAGCTTCAGGTCCAGCTCTGACTCCTACTCTGCTGTTGCAGCTGGATTAGTTGCTTCTGTCTGACACTGTCTCCCACAGAGGCATTTTGGCTCTCTGATGTAGCCACCTCGCAGACTGCTTTTGATAAGTGAAGTAGGTTGAGTCTTTTAAGTTTCCCTTTTCAGGATTTTTTTTCTGGTTCTCAGATAACATCTGTCTCTCTTATTTGATTGTCTTTAATTTTCAACAGCCTTTTAAAAGGTATGGCACAAGGTAGGGAGGCAAGAATTGAGCAGTAGGGTCTCAGTTATGTAAAAGGCACCAAGGTAAATAAAATTACCTCGTGCCTTTGCAGGCCCTCTTCTCGGCCCCCTCTCACTCAAGCAAGGGATGCTGTGGGATCCCCCTGAACTGGCAATACAGGAGCATTTGTGCAGAAATGCAAAAAATTTGGGGATTCCTCCTTTCAGTGAAATAATCCTGTCAGATAAACACCATATTTCTGCCTAACAGACTGAACTGGCTTCCCATGATACGCCTGTTGGGACACCAAATTTGAATGACACTTAGGGATGATGGAGCTGAATGATGTCTCTTAAGACGGAACACTTTAAAGGAGTTCAGTGATCAACAGCAAAGTGGAATACAGTGGAATCCTGCTTTGGTTTTTGGTGTCTACTGTAGCCTTGATCCACCCACTGGCAAGCTCTGCCAGAAGCAGCTGCTTGTCTCTGAGGCCAGGCCAGTCTGTGGGGCCCCGAGAAGATCTGACAGTCAATAAGGACATTTAAAAATCAATGTGGAAGCAAATGGGGAAGCAACTGTGGGCCTGGTGCAGCTGGTGTGAGGGGTGCTCCTGCTCGCCCTGCAGTGCCCTGCACACAGCAGGGTGTGAGCAAAGCAGCCAGTCCTGGGGTTTCCCTGCACTGAACACAGCCCAAGGCCATCAATGCCATTATATCCCTCCTTCTTTCCCCAAAAAATGTGTTTGAGGCATCTTGTGTTGCTAAAACATGAAGTGCAACAGGGAGCTACCCCTGCCTGGTGGCAGACAGCCCCAGAGCCTCCTGCCTGCAAGCATCCACCATAGCCTGCAGTGACCCCTCTGCCCACGGGGCCAGTGCAGGGACAGGCTGTCATGGGTGGTGGGATGCTCACCGAAGGCAGTATGAGCCTCTTGCATGGGGGAAAGCTCATTTTTGACCTTCCAGAAGTAGTGCAGGGTTGGGGGGGTGCGAGCTGGAAGCTGCTGGCCTGCCCTACCCACATGTACCCCCTTGTCTCATTTCAGGATCTGTTCCGGGACAGTGAGCGGAGGCTTCCCTCGAGGGCTGGGGACAGTGCACTGGGGACACCGCCACGGCTGGTGAGGGTGACAGCACGGAGGACAGAGGCACCAGCCAGTGTCTGCAGCCTGGTGCTCAGCTCTCACAGCACCCTGCCCCAGGTGAGCCTCCGTGCACCCAACACTGCATCCCACCCTGCCAACCCAGCCGGCAGCTGGCACTGAGGGGAGAGCACCAGGCCATGTGCCTGTAGCACCACAGGAATGGGGTGCCAGGGAGGCATTTTCCTCCCCTGGGGCTGGCAATGCTGCCTCATGGCTGTTCTGGTGATGCTAGGAAATCTAGAGGTCACCTGTGTCAGGGGCTGGAGGATGCCAAAATTATCCCCGTATGTTAGCATTTATCATGGCCTGGTGTCAGCCCTCAGGGCTCAGAGGGCAGGTGGATATGGTGCAGAAATAAAGAGGCTGCGTGGAGCTGGAAATCCTCCCAGCCCCATCCCTTTCGCCTCCAGTGCTGGCACACTCCCACGCTGCAGATTTCCATATTTTTTTCTCTGAGCTCTTAAATGGCAGGCCCATTCCTCAGCTTACTGGGAGCTTTTCTCTGCTGTCTTATTTACTTGGAAACAACGTTTATTTGGATGTGCATCGTAAATCTCAGCTTTCTCCAGGTTTGAGTGCATCAGGGATAAGCAAAGGGCAAAATGCACTTTTGGGAGGGATGAAGTGGTCAGGATGGATGGAGAGCACTGCAGATTTAAAATTATATGAAAATCTTGTTTTCTGTGGCATAGTTTGAAATAATGCTTGTTTGCTAAGTCAAAGTCGTCTTTCGGAATAGTTTAAATATGAAAATCGCACTGCTGCTTTTCTCTCCTATTTAAACATTTCCTTTCTTATTCTGGACTGCAATAAAATGGGTAATGCCCCATCTTTTTCCCTTACTGTTCAATTTCTCCTTTTCCTCTTGCTACTCTACGTTTTCAAACATCCACAAATATTTACCAATTTTGGGAGGGTGGAATGGTGGTTTTCTGAACATGACAGGAGGATGAGCTTTGCTGCTGGTCTCTGTTCGCCAGTGGGAGGGAACCACGACCACACATGGGAGAGTCATAGGGCAAAACCCACAAGGGATGAGAGCCTTATCAGTTGGGAACAGTCAGATTTTACAGACTTTTTTCTTGACTGTCCCAGGCAAACGGCTTTTGAATCCAGCCCCAAATGTTTGGCTGAGTTGCAATGTCTCCTTTAGTAGCAGCCACCTAGCTTTGATTTTAAGACTTCATGGAATGGGGAATCTGCTGTGTCCCTAGCCTGGCTGGCCTGATGGCTATTTATCCTTCCCATCAAAGATCTGCACTTTGCTGTTAGCCTGGATTTCTCTCGATTTAGCTCCTAGCCCCAGGAAATTTTGCTGCCTTTGTTTGCTAGGATAAAGGACCATGGCAATCAGAAATGTTCCCAACATGTAGGTATTTATAGATGTGTCTAAGTTCCCTCTTAACTTTCTCTTAGATAAACTAAACAGATTGGCTTCTTCACTTGCTCAGTGTGAGGCAGGTTGTTCCAGCCCTGAAATAATTCCTGTCATTCTTTTCTGAAGCTTTTTTTTGTTTTCAGCCTCCTCCTTAGCCTGTGTTGGTATGGGTCAGGAGCCAGTTCTCAATGCCCGGTGCTGGATCTCCCAGGGTCATTCATTTGCGGGGACCACAGCTGCCAGCCTGGAGCAGGGGATCACTGCCCTGAGAGGGAAGGGGCAGTGGGGACCTGGGTCTGGGAGGGCTGTGCTCTGGCAGGGCTCTCTCATCTGCAGCCTCTTCCATCCCAGAGGATGGCCACTTCACAGACTGGCCGCAGGCAGAGCAGGGACCTGAAGGTGAAAAACTGTAAGGATGGTAATGTTTAGAGCTGGGCTTAACCTGCAGACCTGCTTGAAACTCGGCTTTCTGTGGAGATCAAGAAGACCTGGAAATTGGGACCAAGTGGTACTGGAATGCTGTAGGCTTGAGTGCTGCTCCTCTGTGGCAACCCCTCTGCTGGGATATGGAGGCCTTTGATACGTTGGTGAGCCTCAAGGTGTCATCTTCATCACTGAACATAGTCCTTGTCCCATCAAAGTGGGAGCATTTTCAGCAGTCCCCCATGTCAGTGATCCAGACCATGACACAGGATCAACCAAGCCTGAGGGCAGGCTGTGCTGATGGACCACAGCATGGACCCTGCTTCACATCCTTTGCTCCTGCAAGAAGGCACTGAGGACACCTCAGTTTCTGCCCTTCACCTCCTGTGATAGTTCTCAACAATCCCAGTGTGCAGGACAGTGTTGGGGCTGGATAACACTTACGCACCCAGGTCCTGCCACTTCCTTCTTCACTTCTTGCCCTCCAGCCTTCGGTGTGTGCTTTTTGCAATGGGCATTTTCAAAGTGGGTTTCAGGAAAACACTGGGCACTTGGAAGAATTGGGGAAACTTTTGTAATAGGTGATATTTATTGCTAAGGCAGGAGGGCACCAGCTGCAGGGCAGAGCAGCTGCTCCCCTGGTGCTATCAGCACAGGAACAAGAGCTCTAGTGGACACCCTGCCACTGATAAAAGGCAAGATGATGAACTGGCTTATCCTGCCCGAAGTAACTGCAATTCTCTTATCACATCTGTCGATGTAAATAAGTTTTCTGTTGTCCTGGCTTTGTCCTCTCCCCTGCCTGCAGCTCTCCCCAGTGATGATAGCAGAGCAAAAGCCACAATAACCTGCTTTAGCCAGGAAGGTGCATGAGAAATAAATTGCCTCTCCACACAAATGCTTCCAGGAACAAGAAATTTCTATCTGCTGGCAAGGATGTGTGTGCACTCCAAGTAGCCCTGCAAATGGCTGCTGCAAAGGAAGTGGGACTGGTAAATAACAGCAGCAACATGTGCTCCCTGATGGCAAGGCTTAGTGAGCTGAAACCATCCCTCTACGGGAAAGTGGATGTTCAGCCTTCAACAGGGACAGAGCAGAGAGACTCAGCCAGCTGAAATGCCCTGTTGAGGCACTCAGAGGCACAACGCTACCTGAACTTCGGGGTTTGTGGAGGTTATTTGCTGAACACTCCATTTCAACCTTGTGCCGAGCCCGGGGATTGCCTTAGCAGAGCTGCTCGGGGCTTGAATGCATCTGTGGTGGGAAGATGCATGAGGATGTTCCTGTGGCTAGTGCCGTTTGCCTGCGCTGACAGACTGACAGGAAGGCTGCTTCTCTCAGAAAACGCATTTTCATCCTCCATGTGGGGAGCAGAGAGCAGCCAGCTGTAAAGACAAATGAAAGAGGAACAATGCTGCTGATGAGCAGAAACTGCGCCTGCGAGGAAGCACTGTGCTTCCCTGCCACCCTTTCCTGCCTCCCAGCACGGCTCTGCAGCCACTCTGACTTCATCCCTGTCATCACGCCAGTGTGGTGTTGCCTCCTCCCGCGGTCGCCTGCCTGTGCATCCCTCCTTCCTGCCTGCCAAGGGTTTTGCTGCTTCACTGCCTGACAGCAGCACCATGGCTCTGTCTTTGCTCAGCCCCAAAGCTCACACTGAGCAACAACAGGTTTTAACGTGATGGAGAGCGAGACTGCTTCAGAGGACAGACGGTCTGTGCGTGCTCCAAAATCACCGATGAACAGGAAACCTCAATGGCAGGGAGTGCTGCCGCTCCCGCAGGGTGTGGGTGCATGGGATGCCGCTGAGCATGCCTGCAGCGTGCCAGGTACAGGCTGTGCTTTAGCCTTACTGCGCTGAGGCCCAAAGTGTTCCCTTCCCTCCCTGCATCCCAGGCAGGACACAGCCCAAGTCTACAGAAATGCCCTAACAGGATGCTAGGAGCACTACCTGCTGCACCTGCTGCTGAAGAATATACATCCGTCTGCCCTGTAACCCACAGCTCAAGTGCCAAAAAGGTTTGTGGAGCTCCCCAGGGGATTTGGCAGAGAAAAGTAGGCAGTGCCGCCCTGGCTGGCTGCTTCCCCTGTCTTTCTCGAGTGTTTTTTCCTCTTGCCTGATTTGTCTTTGGCCAAAGAGAAGGGCATTTCCATGGTCTGCACCTTTGCCTGGCAGTAGTGGCTCTGGGCACCTGCAGCAGGGCAGGACAAGACCAGATTATGGCAGATGCTGCTGCTGCTGCTGCTGCAGAATGCTCACTGTGAGCTCCCCGCTCCCTCCTGCCCTGGCTGCAGCCCCACCACTGTTCACTTTCTCTGCAAGGTGTATGAGAGGGGAAGCACCAATTAGCCGTTTGCTATTGCAAGGAGCATCAGGGAAATAAAGCAGGTCCCTGATGCAGCCCAATGTCTGACAATGAATGCAGCCCCCTCAAGAAGCGCACCCCATGAGGCTGCTTGTGTTGCACGTGCCCTGCTGTCTCCACCACCCCATGTCCTCTCTGCAGGCTGCCTGACAGGCAGCTGAAGCCATCACTGCGGGCCAGACTGGCTATTGCTTTATCTCAGCTCAAGCCCAGCGGCATTAACCCTGCAACCCCAGAAGCCTGGGACTGAGCTAATGCTCAAGCAATGGGAGCAGAAGAGCAACCAGCTCCCAGAGGTACTCCCCCTCCCCATTGCATTCCCATGCACCTTTAAAAGCTTGTTTACTTTGAGGAGAAGGAGAGAAGAAAAGCAGCAACCCACAGCCCAGAAGCCCCAGCTTCTGCCCTGGTGTCACTTGAGCTGCTTTGTGCCTCGAGGTCACTTCAGGACTCTGCATTCACAGAATCACAGAATCATCTGGTTGGAAGAGACCTTTAAGATCATCGAGTCCAACCGTTCACCATGCACTGTCAGGGTCCCTAAACCATGTCCCTCAGCGCCACATCCACACAGCTTTTAAACACTTCCAGGCATGGGGACTCCACCACCTCCCTGGGCAGCCTGTTCCAATGCTTCACAACCCTCTCTGTAAAGAAATTCTTCCTAATATCCAAACTGAATCTCTCCTGGTGCAACGTGAGGCCGTTTCCTCTAGTCCTGTCACTTGTCACATGGGAGAAGAGTCCAACCCCCACCTCTCTACAACCTCCTTTCAGGTAGTTGTAGTAGAGTGATAAGGTCTCCTCTCAGCCTCCTTTTCTCCAGACTAAACAACCCCAGTTCCCTCAGCTGTTCTTCATAAGACTTGTGCTCTAAACCCTTCACCAGCTTTGTTGCCCTTCTCTGGACATGCCCCAGCACCTCAACGTCCTTCTTGAAGTGAGGGGCCCAAAACTGGACACAGTATTCAAGGTGTGGCCTCACCAGTGTTGAGTACAGGGGGACAATCACTTCCCTGCTCCTGCTGGTCACACTATTGCTGATATAAGCCAGGATGCTGTTGGCCTTCTTGGCCACCTGGGTACACTGCTGGCTCATATTCAGCTGGCTGTTAACCAGCATGCCCAGGTGCTTTTCTGCTGTGCAGCTCTCCAGCCACTCCTCTCCAAGCCTGTAACTTTGCAGGGGGTTGTTGTGACCCAAGCACAGGACCCAGCACTTGGCCTTGTTGAACCTCAGCCCATTGGCCTTGGCCCATCGATCCAGCCTGTCCACATCCCTCTGGGGAGCCTCCTGACCTTCACACACCCACCTAACTTGGTGTCATCTGCAAACTTACTGAGGGTGCACTCAATCCCCTCATCCAGATCATTGATAAAGATGTTGAAGAGAACATGCCCCAAAACTGAACCCTGGGGAACCCCACTTGTGACCAGCCGCCATCTGGACTTAACTCCATTTACAACCACTCTCTGGGCCTGGCCATCCAGCCAGTTTTTTATCCAGCAAAGAGTGCACCCATCCAAGCCATGAGCAGTCAGTTTCTCTGCTGTGAGAAACTATCAAAGGCCTTACTAAAGTCCAGGTAAACAACATCCACAGCTCTTCCCTCATCCACTAAGCGGGTCACCTTGTCATAGAGGGAGATCAAGTTGGTCAAACAGGACCTGCCTTTCATAAACCCATGCTGACTGGGCCTGATCACCTGGTTGTCTTGTACACGCTGAGTGATGGCACTCAAGATGATCTGCTCCATGACTTTCCCCAGCACCGAGGTCAGACTGACAGACCTGTAGTTCCCTGGGTCCTCCTTCCGGCCCTTGTTGTAGGTGGGTGTCACACTGGCTAACCTCCAGTTGACTGGTACCTCCCCTGCTAGCCAGGACTGCTGGTAAATAATGGAAAGTGGTTTGGTGAGCACTTCCACCAGCTCCCTCAGAACCCTTGGATGGATCCCACCTGGCCCCATAGACTTCTGCACTTCTAAGCAGTGCAGCAGTTCACTTACTGGTTCCTCTTGGATTTTAGGGGCTTGATTCCACTCTCCATCCCTGTCTTCTGGTTCAATATGCTGAGCACTCAGTGAGCTGGTCTTACCTTTAAAGACTGAGGCAAAGGCGGCATTCAGTACTTCAGCCTTTTCCTTATCCTGGGTCACTATGTTTCCCCCTGCATCCAGCAAAAGATGGAGATTCTCCTTAGCTCTCCTTTTGCTGATGATGTATTTATAGAAACACTTTTTTTTTGTCCCTTATGGTGGTGGCCAGCCTAAGTTGAAGCTGGCCTTTAGCCTTTCTACTCCCTGCACAGCCTCACAAGAACCTTATAGTCTTCTTGAGTGGCCTCCCCCTTCTTCCATAGGCCATAGACTTTCCTTTTCTTCCTGAGCTCCAGTCAGAGCTCTCTGTTCATCCAGGATGGTCTTCTACCCCATCAGCTTGTCTTGCAGCACATGGGGACAGCCTCCTCCTGCGGCTTTAGGAGTTCATTCTTGAAGGATGTCCAGCCTTCCTGGACTCCTTTGCCCTTCAGGGCTGCCTCCTAAGGGACCCTGCCAACTACTCTCCTAAAAAGGTCCAAGTCTGCCCTCTGGAAGTCCAAGGTGGCAGGTCTACTGATCCCCCTCTCCACTGCTTCAAGAACAGAAAATTCTATAATCTCATGGTCACTGTGGCCAAGATGGCCTCCAACCTTCACGTCACCCACAAGTCCTTCTCTGTTGTTGAACAACAGATCCAGCAGTAACCCTGGTTGGTTCCCTCACCAGCTGTGTAAGGAAGTTGTCTTCCACACACTCCAGGAACCTCCTGGACTGTTTCCTCACTGCTGTATTATATTTCCAGCAGATATCAGGTAAATTGAAATCATCCACAAGAATGAGTGGCACCGATCATGAGACTTCTCCCAGACGCTTGTAGAATATTTCATCTACATCTTCATCCTGGCTGGGTGGCCTATAGCAGACTCCCACAGTGATGTCTGCCTTGTTGGCCTTCCCCCTAATTTTAACCCATAAACACTGTACTCTTCCATCACCCTTGTGGAGCTCTAGACAATCAAAACTCTCCCTGACATACAAGGGCCATTCCACCTCCTCTCCTTCCTGGCCTATCCCTCCTGAAGAGGTTGTAGCCATCCAGCGCAGCACTCCAGTTGTGTGTGTCATCCCATCATGTTTCTGTGATGGCAACTATATCACAGTTTTCTTGCTGCACAATGGCTTCTAGTTCCTCCTGTTTGTTGCCCATGCTGCATGCATTGGTGTACATGCACTTCAGTTGGGCCACTGATTCTGTCACCTGTTTATTTGAGGGGGAGAAAGCCTAATTCCTACCTGACCATTTCCAGGCACTGCCATGATTCCTAGCACACCAGTATCCCTTGCGACTATACTATCACTATACTCACTGCCCTCTATCTCCACTGGTGTGGCAGTCCCAAGTAGCTCACTAGCACACCGATCCACTAACACTGATGCGCAGGTCTTAGGCTTAGTTCCACTGAGCCTGATTTTATCCTCTTCCTCCTTCAAATTCAGATGCTCTCCAGCAGTTTTGTCTTTCGACATTGCAGATGCAGGCATGAAAGCCAAAGAGCTGAAGCAAGGAGGGTATCTGTCTGCAGCAACGTGCTCAGACTGAACCATACATCAGCCCTGCACAGTATGAACACCCAGCTGGGCAGCCAGCTGCCTGTGTCCCAAGGATGCTGCTGCTCAAAGGAAGGTCAGCATGGGCTATGTCAGAAAGAGCTGTCACTTCAGTGGACGTTTTGTGGTTGAACAGCCTCAGCTTTACTAAAGGCACTTGCTATTCCTGATGCAGAGATGAACAAGGAGATGCTTAGACCTCAGTTCTCCCAGCTTAATATAAAGCTCCAGAAAAGGATGAAGTCAGTAGAGCCACCAGGCTTGACAACCAAAGACTCATGTGTGGCTACCTGTTCCTACTCTATTTGGGGACTTTCTGTCTAAAGCCAGCAGCAAAAGGAAGGTCCTCAGCAGACCTTTTCTGGCCCCACAGTGTAGGAAAGCCTTGCCAGACACAGGGCTGTGATACATCCATTCATCCAAGTTACTGTCACTGTTTTGAAGCTGTTTTGTAATGGTGCAACTGCATGCAGCACTCCCTGGGCAGTGGCACAGAGGACACAGTGAGGGGGAGGCTTTAGGGAGTGTCCTATAGATGGCCAGAGTCATCCAGACAAGCCTGGAGTCCATCCATCATTTCTCCAGATTCATGCTCCAGCTTCATTTGCCTCCATCTAGTGTACGTGTCTGTCCATCCCCAGGGGAGCACAGCTGCTGGGGCAACTCGCCCACTGAGATTCACACTGATGGGTTTCATGCGTAGCTCTGAAAGCGAGAACTGAGATCATTCATAGGCATCTCAGCAGGATGGGGACTCAACATGGGCCAGCCCCATCAGTGCATTGGCCAGGAGCTCCATGAGCCTCCGTTCTGTCCCCGCTGAGTCTCTGCTTTGCTCATCCAATTTCCAGAATGAGTGGGTGCAGGGTCCCCACAGCAGCAGGTCCTTCCTTTCCTGCTTTGCCTTGTCGGGTGACTGACCACACTCCTGCTGCAAACAAAATGAAGAATTGGAGCCTGTCTCACATAGCATAAGCCAGCAAGGGCCTCTCAAAGTGCAGAGCCTCTGTGCCCACAGCTCGTGATGTGCCACCCTGACCCCCACCTGTCCATGCTCTGCTCCTCCTCACAGCTACCCCAGTGTCTTGGAAGGCTGACGACAAATCTCCTGGGTGTGTTTCTGCAAAACAAATGGGCTCTCCTCACCATTTTTTAAAGGACCAAACCAAGCTTGAAGGCAGAGCCTGGCAGGCCAGCTGCTTTCTATCTGGAGTGCTGGAGCTGGGGAAATATTGCTGCATCTTAATGGCATCAGGCTGGACAGAAATAAGGATTCTGGTGGCAGAAGCAATACAGGCACTGTTATAAATAGAGCATGAGCCACGATAACTGCTCATGAAGGTTTTTAGTTTTTAGGATTTGGAGGATCAGTATCAAGCTATGCTTCGAGATCCATTATCCTCAGCATTGATAGGAACTAAGGGAATTGCAGGGGAAGGGGGAGAGTGGATGAGTGCAGGTTTGGAAATCATCCCTCTTTTGAATCTGAGGCCAAGCCCTTTGAAAGGTGCTCTCTGCTGCGTGCTACCTCTTCTTGCTTTGCTCTGCCTCCTTTAGGGCGTTAGACCATGCGTGGCTGCAGCATTGCAAGCATTTCAAGCCAACCTTGTGCCCTGCTGCAGGGAGTGAGGGTTTGCTCCAGGGCAGCGCCCACTGGAGCCCTGCAGCCTGCAGGTACAAAGCACCTTGCAGAAGCCTCGCTGGCATTGCACCTGAAAATTATTCCGAGCATTGAGATTTAGGCAAAGGCATTCTGCGGTCTGTGGCCTAGATAGCTCTCAGGGCTGGCGCAGCCCAGGCACATCAATGTCTGTGCCCAAAGCTCTGGCATGGAGAGCATCATGCCTGGCCAGCATCACTTCCCCAGCCTCACAACCAGCTCCCCACTTGCGTGTGTAGCAATGTCTTGCCAGGCTGACCCCCTTTTTAAAGGGGTGTTTTTAGACCAGATGGTTTCACAGCCGGGCTACAGCAGACTGCAGGAGAAGCTCCGGCAGAGCAAGTGAGGGGGCCCTGCACTGTGGTGTAAGGGGGAGACTGAGGCAGGTCCTGGAGCTGGATTCATTGCTGAAGCAAGAGGCAAGTTCTGCCCACTGCTCCCCGAACGTGTGGTGGTCGCGTTGCGGCACTGTTCATTATCGCCTCTTTGGCACGCACCGTGCAGCGGTTTCCCCTCGGTTCGCACTGCCCCCAGCCAGCTGCTCGTGGGAATAGCCTCATCCGGGCTGTGCTGCCCCAGGACACGATTTGTGACGTGGGAAGCTGCCTAACCTCAGGGAGAAAAATGAATGCTGGTGTCCCTGGGAGCCCCGGGCACCCGCGGCGGTCGAGAGGTCAGCGCCCGGCTGGCCGGGACCCTTCCTGCCACCCTTGTCCTGTCCCCTTTAAGAGAGAAAGGGCTGCGCGGAACTTTGTGAATGGCTGTCCCCGCCCCCGGCCCGCCTGCCGGCTGCTGGGCCAATCAGTGCGCGTGCCGCAGGGCCACCGGCAGCTCGGGGGCTTCTCTTAAAGGCGCGCAGCGCCACCCGCTCGTTCCCATCAGCTTAGGCGGGGCCAGTGTGAAGGCCTTCCACAGTCTCGTACAGAACGAGCAGGGTGTGTTCGGCTGCCGCTAAGTCTGAGTGTGTAAGCACACCCAGTGACAGCTTGGGGCTAGTGAAAGATGCAGGAAAACAGAATGTCTGGTGGGGTCACACTAGGCACAACCGGCTGGAGATCAAGCTACAGGGCCCAAAAAATGGCATCTGATTCTCGTAAAGACATGAAACTTCAAAATACCTCCCTCTGACTCTGGCTTGGAGTGGTGAAGTTGTGCCCTGGTCATATTTTCAAATCTTCCCTCTGCTCCAACAGGCTGGAAATGTGCTTTATTGCAAAGGAAATGAGGCTCACACAAGGACTGGGCACCCCCAGACCACAGAGCACAGCAGTGCTGTAACACAGCAGTGCTGTAATTGTCACACCCGTGCAGCAGCAAGGCTCCCACCTTGTGCCCAGGGACATGCCACAGGAAGGAAGCCCACGGCCAGCGCAAGTTCAAATGCTCCAGTGCAAGGCAGGAGCTTCTCTGCCAGGTGATGGGAGAGCAGCTGTGGGTGTTCCAAGGCTGTCAGGAAATCTGTAAAGCCTACTGCAGCTGATTGCTCTTAAATAGAGCTTCCAGGCTCTCCTTTACAGGGAAGGAGTCTGGGCTCTGCTGCAGGAACCTGTCGCAGGTCTCCATCACTTCTCTCCTCTGCCAGTGCAGCCATGGAAGACGTTTAGTTGGCCCTAATTTCAATTGCAGAAAGTGGCTGGTAGTGTTTATTGAATACCATTACGCTGTTGCTGCCACAAGTAAGGATACGGATAGTGTGTAGTGGCACTGGGCAATGTATCAGGGATCATTAATAGAATGGAAAAGCTTTTGCCCTGGAGGAAAAGAATTTCTTTAGCAACTGCCCTGAGAGCACTGAGAGCTATCAGTCCCTTGGTATGCCTGGTTATTATTATCCCAGTTGCACATTTCCTGGTGTGATTTGCTGCCAGTGGCAGGTAATAACAGCCTCAGCATGAGATGTTCATTTTGCTGCCCTTCCTACTCACCCGTGACTGTGCAAACCCCCTGAAGCTCACAGGAACCACCAGCCCCATTTGCCCACTAGCTGTGCAGCCGGCTCTGCAGAGCGCCTGGTGAAGTTCATTTGACAAGCCCCAGACACAGCAAATTGCAAACCCCTGCTAGATGAGGGTCTGTGGTAGTGCTAAGGAACCAACTAATGGACTGAGCTGAGTTCGGTTGGTTCCTCCTTTTGCTTCTCATCTCCCCATGTTCCCCTCCCCCTACATTTACCCCCTGTGCTCCCTGTCCCTCCATTCTTAGCTGAGTGCCCCTGAGCTTTGGACATCAAGTAGCTTTTTGCAGGGGATTGCAGTCAAGAAGGTACCACCTCCATGCAAAACTGACTCCAACCTTCTCCCTCAGCATTACAAAGATGACACCTTCCCCATCTGCACTCAGGCTCAGAGCTAATGCCTAGCTTCAGTTCCCCAGGCAGGACCCAGCTCTCACTTGGGCTAAAGGTGCTGCAGGTTTGACAGCACTCGTGTGACCGCCATCTCTGCAAGGAGCTGGCTGCCTTCAGCCTGCCCCATCTTCTGTTCCTAGGAAAACTGTAAGTGCCACAAACCTCCAGCTCCTAGTCCTTCACACTTGCCTTCCTCTCCCCACAGGACTTCATGTGGAAGGAGGAAACAGGGGCTGAAATACTGGAAATGCCAGATAAAACCTAACTCTGTGCTGCTTTCGTGCCATGTAAATAGCACTATCTCCAGAGATTTCTTGACACTTTGCTGACACTTTAGCACCTGCAAAAAGAGCAGCTGCCAAAGCTGAATTTATATAAGATGGGCAGATTTCTGGTAGGGAGAAGGTGGAGGATGAGAGAGCTTTTGTTTTCCTTACCTCCACGAATGCACCTGCCTGGAATTCAGCTCCCAGTTCCTTTAGCCCTGCTCAATGCCCACACTGGGGGTGAGATGCCCACAGCTGTATGAAGGCACTGGGCAATGTGCCTGCCCTGCCAGACCCAGGTCTGGGCACCCCAGTGCAGGTGCGCGTGCCATTTGGGCTCTGACAGTGCCACTCCCAGTAGCAAAAATGCCACTATTCACTGAAGCAAGCTGGATAAGTGCAGGATGAGTATGCCTCTGGCCAGCTGGCCCCGGCCTCCTCTTGAGCTCAATAATGTGTCTTGAGCCCTGTGCAGTGTTAGGAGTGTTGCAAGCAGGTGGCAGCAACCAGGGATATTTTTTCCTTTCAACTGGGGCTCGCAGACGGCACATGCAGTTCACTACAAATGAGTAGGAATTAAATAACTCTCATGGCATCTAAAAAGGGACGAGCAGGTTTTCAGGAGAGGAGCTGCAAGTGGGTAGGGAAGGGCTCTGTCAGATCTACAGTGGCCGAGGCTCAAGGCCCTTCCATTTGCAAGTGGCAATGAGGCACTGACAGATAAGATGGCTGGAGGGAACAACAGAAGGTTTTAGATTGTGGAGCTGTCCCTGAGTTTGTGAGCTGGCAAGTGGAGTTGGGTGGAGAGAGTGACGCTGGCACTCCAGGGCTGGCAGCAAGGCTGTTTCCCATATGGGGATGCCCATTGCATGCATGGCTGCCCCATCTATGAGGCTTCCATAGACTGAGCAGAGAGAGGACCAGAGACCTTCCTTGTGGAGAATGCACTCTAGTCTGCCATGGGTGAAAAAATAAATCAAATGCTTCTTTTCACTCAGCTCCTATTAAAGCATTTTTCCCTAACAATTCTTGTCCTTTCCTTTTGCACTTCCATCCTAAGTGAATGCCCATATCTCTGCCTGCCCCTGCCACAGGACTGAATGAAAGGAGGATACGTGTCTGGAGCAGGACAGGTGCGAGCAGTTGGGGTTACAAACTCTGCATCGGTCCTTTTTGTGGTGCTCTCCTCCCACCCAACTCAGTCTCTTCCAGACATGGATCTCCTGCCTGACCTTGTCCCAAAGATGGCTTTGGTGGAGGCTCATAGCAGTGGTGAGGGCCTCACTGGAGAGCCAGTGGGATTTGCACACTGCATGGTCCCTCCAGCTGAACCATGTCATCCTAGAGTAGGAACTGAGATGGGAGAGAGGTTTGCAGCTGGGCTGGAGCAATAATTAGTTATAGTTATGTTACAGGTTCTGGGCACATCTCGCTGGTGGAGTCACTCAGATCTCAGAGGTGCCATAGAGTGGGAGACAGTGGGTAGCCAAGATGGACTTCACGTCCTTCTGCTCTCATGCAGGAGACACTGGCCACCTCCTTGTTTCTACAAGGCTTATTGCTCTGCTTTGGTGCAGCAATCCACTACCTCAGCTTCGTTCCTGTCCCTGTCCCTCTTCTTGTTCCTACCTTTGCCCTCACTGCTGCAAGATGTCCTTTCTGCATGGATGACATCTCCCAGTCCCCACCCCCGGTCCACCCTGGCTTTTAAGGAGGTACAGCATCTCCCTGGAGTACAGAGCTCGTCAGCCCAGCATCGCCCTGCAGGGCCAGTACCGTACGCTCTGGGAGTACGCACAAGGAGCAGTAGTAAGTGTGGAGATGATCCTCATTTCTTAAAGCCTGAAGTGTAAACTTCTCTGTTAATGTCGACATAGCATGCTTTCCTGCCATGGACACAAACACTTTTTCATTGATTAAAACAACTCTAAACAAGCTTGCTGTGAATTCAGGCACCCAATCCTTCCTTGCCTTAGTTCCTGGGGTCTGCAGTGCCCTGTGGCACTGAGCTCTGCAGGGTAGAAGCACTTTCTTACATGCAGCTGTTGGCTTCATCTTGCTGCATGTGTGTCTTTGGGTCAGTGCCACAATGTACCCAGGTGCTGTAACTGACTTGACTACCAGTGAGAGCTCCTGGGAGAAGCAAGGCAAAGCTCTCTCAAGAGCTGCTTGGGAAGGCTCAGCAGCAGTGCTGTGCTTGGCCACTCAAAGCCAGCACGGTGGGAACAGGCTCCCTACACATGCTTGTCTGGAAACATTATGAATGTCCCAAGCTTGCAGCTGGGGAAATTTCAGTATAATGTATCTGAGCCGCAACAGTGCCCCACGGCATTAAGCATGGAGCAGCACATGATCATAGCATCCATCCTGTGATGGAGGCAACCTGAGCAGACCACAGGCAATGAAGCACAGGTAGTGATGGAGAGGACAGACTCTGCATAGCGCAGTGGGGACCATGGGGTTTCGGGACAACATGGATCCCAGCTGAAGGGTGTCTTCTGTCCCCTCCCCTTCATCCAGAAGCAACTGTTTCACTTGACCACTTGGGAGCAAACACTGCAGAAGCACCTCTGCCTGCAGAGGTCAAGTGCAGAAGTAATATGGTGTTGTAGTTTAAAGAGCTAAAGAAACAAGCAGTGGGCAGGGGCATGTGTCTGACAGGCCATCAGACACCTCCAGTTCCCACAGCCCTGCTTGTGAGCAGGGCCATATTGCACTAGCTGCATGAGGCCAGTAAGAGCCCGCAGAACTTGCAGCCTGAATTGGAGTGTTGGACCACCACATCTCGTGGCTCAACTTGTGGCCCCCTCCCGTTTCCGTCTCATTTCTTTACCCATATCCTGCAGGAGCCCCATTGCACAACTTTCATTGCTCTTCTACATATTTATGTACCATTTCTTCATATAATTCTTCACCCACCCTAGTGTTTATTACAACCCTTAAGCATTGGAAGGCTGGGTTCAGTTTCTAACTGGTCAGATGTGGAGGTTTTTTGTAATGGCCTTTCTTTCTACCCTTCATTTTGTCTGAATGACTCTTTTCTGAACTTCTTCAAGTCCAGCAGTGCTGTACAAGAGGTGAGGGCCTGCCTGAGCCGCACGGGGAGCAACACCCTTGCCCTGCTGCACCAGTGGGCATTTCTGTTCTGCTTTTACCATCCCCTGATGGCAGCAGGTAAAAGGCCCAGCAAAGGCGCTTGGCGTTTCTACACCTTCAATGCACCTGTGGCTCACTGGGCAATGGCAGCATCCCCAGGGTGCTGTGCTGGAGTGCATGGTAACATTTCCAGGTCTGGAAAAATTGTTTCATACTCCAGTACAGAATACAGCTGACACGAAGTGACGCCTTTTGGTGTCAACCACAAAGCTGGCAGGAGCTGCCCCCTGCCGTGCTGGGGCTACAGTAATGGAGCTGCACAAGAAATGCCTGGTGCATCTGGGGACTGGGTGAGGGCAGACGCAGGTGATGCTTGAGGCTGTTGAGTGGGGGATTTCTGTTCCGTCTGGGTGCCGCCAGCGCAGGCTGCCGGAAAGCGGTGGGGGCAGCGCGGGTACTACCCGCTGTCCGGGAGCTCCCCTGTTCGGTGAGGGTAAGCGCGGTGCCGGCGCACGGCGAGAAGCGGATTCCGCCCCCGCGCTCATCGCCGGGGCGGGTCGGGTCGGGTCGCGGAGCCTCCGCCGGCGCGGATTGGCCGCCGGTGGAGGGGAGCGGAAGGCGGGGAATGCTTCGCGCCGCCGCAGGTTCTGTGCTCTCGAGCCAAGCTAAACTGGACCCGGCTAAGCCGCGCCGGACCGGGTTGAGTTGCCCTATGCGGCGGGGCGGAGCCGCTGCCCCGCGCCGGGAGCGGCCCCGGGACTGAGCGGCGCTGAGGAATATGCGGCGGCGCGCCTCCGCGGAGATCATCGCGCTGTAACCCCCCTCCTCCTCTCGCTTACGCCCGCGGGTCCGGGGGCGCTGAGCGGGCGAGGAGGTGGCAGGCGCGCCTTGCGCGGGGCGGGGGCCGCTGCCGCCCCCCGAGCATCCTTTCCTCCCTCCCTTCCTCCCTCCCTCCGCGCCGCCTCCCTCCCTCCGTCCGTCCCTCCCTCCCTGCCGGCTCGATGGTGTGAGGGCAGCGATGCACAAGCACCATCACTGCTGCAAGTGCCCCGAGTGCTACGAGGTGACGCGGATGGCGGCCCTGCGGCGTATGGAGCCCCCCTCCTACGGCGAGTGGCAGCACGAGCAGTACGGCTACGGCGGGTACGGCTCGCAGACCCTGCCCGCGTCCGGGGGCGCCGCGCCCGCCGCTCGCGGCAAGGCCAAGCTGGGGCCCCCCGCCCGCGACCCCGCCGCGCTGAAGCCGCCGCCGGGGAAGAGCGCGCCCAAGGTGAACGGGAGCAGCCCGGGCTGGTGGCCCGAGTGCACGTGTTCGAGCCGCGACTGGTACGAGCAGGTACGGGCCGGCCCCGGGCAGCGGCTCCCCGGTGCGGGACGGAATAGGACGGGGTTGGCGGCTGATGATGTGTAACCTGGGGAGAGTGGCGGCGTGGTGGCTGGGTGCAGCGTCACCCCTGGGGCGTTGCAGGCGATCGAGGTGGATGCTGGTGTTGCTAGGGCTGGACGCCAGCATTGTTGCGTTTGGCCATCATCGTCACTTGGGCTGAACGCTGACATAGCTCAGGTTGGCAACACCATTGCTTGAGCTAGCTGCCGTGGTCCTGCTCAGCGTAGGAGCTCTGCATCAGCACTGACTCCCCTGGGCCAGCTGGGTCTCGCTCAGCTCAAGGTGGGTGTCAGGCATGATGGTTTTTTGACACCCCACCCAAGGTCCTCAGTGTTTGCGATGCTGGTGCCTGAAGCCCCAGCAGTGTCGACGGCATCCCATCATACCGCATTTAGGAGTCGTGGGGCATGCCGCCCGCTGGGCAGCCTCGTGGGCTCACGGTGCTGCTTGCCAGTGCTCCCAAACTGGCACCCACTATCCACTGAGTTCTCTCTGCTGCTATGTCCCAGCTCCCCAAGATTATTATGTAACCCTGCTCTGGTCACTGGTGTGCTGTGTGCATTTTGCCCCATATCACTGCCTCCATTTCTTCCTACACACATTAATTTTATTTGTGTTCTTCTCTAGGACCCATTCTCAGGCTGTATCTCTCTTTCTCCCCTAAATGAAGAGACTAGTCTTGTTTTGAACCCACAAGCCAGCTTAGAAAATGGTTGGATCTGTTTGCAAAGCATTAAAATGGAGGCTAGACCCTGCCTCAAAACCAATTTACCCTGCTTTAGAAAAAGGCATTTCAATTTGCTTTTTCTGCCTCTTTCATTCATTATTTTCAAACCTCATATGATTTCTTTCTGATCCTTCTAATTATTATTTCAAGACGCTATAGCAGGCAGGCACACAGGAATCAATGGGAACTCTCTCCTCCTTTCCCCTCAAAAACCACAACCCTCTTCTTCCCTTCCCTTGTTTTTTTTTCAGTAGTTAGTCTGTAGCTCTGGTTAAAATAATTAGATTCAAAGCTAATATGCTCAGATGATGTGTACAGAAAGCATCCAAAACCCCAGCCACCTTCCTATCAGCCTAGTTCTGCTTTCTGTCTCTGCCACTCTTTGCATCAAAATCAGCCTCTGCTCTCTCTTGCCTGCCGATTCCTGGCAAGCATTCCTCCATCTTTCCTTCACTATCTCTTTCATTCCATCCATCCAGAGCAGCAAGCTTGGGGAACTGGATAGGAGCAGGGAAATAAGCATATCTGCTCCCTACTTTCCACTCCTGCTTGCATGAAGGGTCTGGCCCAGGGTTCCTGATAAGACAATTGCAAGTAGGCTGGGAAGAAAGCAATGCCAGCTGCATCATTGCAGGGAAGCCTTTCGTGTTTTCGCAATGGTGGAAGGGAAATCGTTGTCTCTTTGTGGTGCTGCCCCAAAGCCCTGGGGCTTGGTTTGCTCTGAAAGTCCACATTGGGAATCTCTGCTCGGCCTTAGACGTAATGAAAATGAAAAAAAAAAAAAGCTCCTCACAGCATTACAAGTGACAGAGGATGTCAGTGTGTGAGGCTACGTGAGCATAGCAGGGTCTGCATGTAGAATATGACGTGTATGGTATGTGTGCTGCCTGTATCAGAGCCGGCAGGGTTGCTCCCTGGTGTGTAGCAAATGTATGCAATGAGTAAAGCTTTGCAGCAAATACCTCAGCAATGCTCCCCTTCTATTCCGAGGGTGAAAGTGTCTGAGCTGTCAGGAATCCATGTTTTTCCCAGTCCAGTGGTGGGCAGAGGGACAAAAGGTGGTAAATGGAAACAGCTGGGTTTGGCTCTGGGTGGCCAGGAGACGTTGGGCGCTGGGTAGATTTGGCTGGGTGCCATGGATGTGAAGCTGGTCTCCTTTGCAGGAGCTGAGGAGGCAGCCTGTCTGTCCTCAAGAGCCTTGTCCAGAGACAGGGTTGCCCCTTTAAATGAGCTCCCTGTCCCTGGAAGCACTTCCAGCAGCAGAGATGGGGGAGGTGGGGAGGGGGGGGCTGGCTGGGAGGCTTCCCCGGGAAAGCAGGGAGCTTCACCACCTCCCGTTTAAGCCTTTTATTCTCACCTCTTTATGCAAGCAGAGAGTGCACACCGCCTGTGTGTGCTGGTGCCAGCCTTGTGCGTGGATGTTCTGACATCGGAAACATGCTCACCATTGCCTATGGTGGTGTATGTTCTCTGACATCATGCGTTCTCTCAGACCCTGTGCTCAGCTCCGCAGCATGTGAGGCATGCCCTCACGTGCTGCTCAACACATGGCATGGTCCCAACATCAACCCACTCCTCCTTCCACTTCTGGTGCCCCATCAGGTCTCACCTCCTGCCTTTCCCCTTCTCTAGGACGCAAATTAACTTGCTCAAGCAGTGCCAGTAACCAAGACCCTCTAATCCTGACCAGAGGGAGGAAATCTCTGTGCTCTGGGTTTCTCATTTCTTTATGCTTTGCTTTTCTTCTCCCCTCAGATCTCTTCCATTTCTTCTTTCTTATCTATCCATGTTCCCTGTTCATTATCCCTGCTTCCTGCACTTACTGTCATTGCTGTCCTCCATTGTTCCCATCGCTGTCCTTCTGGCTGGCCCTGCACCCTCCTTGTCCCACCCCCCACCCCGCCCCCACTTGCTGGTGGGGGACTCGAGTCCTCCTCTGCTGGTCTGGGTGAAAGGAGGACACCCGGCTTTGGAGAAGGAATGGCAGCTCGATCCAGCTCCAGGGAAGCGTGCCTGATGCACAGCACTAGAGGAGCAGAGTGCTCAAACCCCTCCTCTCCCCTGCACAGTGACGCCCACGCACTCTCAGGAGAGGAGCACTGAGCTGCCTGGCTGTGCCCCAGCCCCTTCTGTGCTGTTCCTTGCGCTGAGGGTCTCTCAGCAGCTGGCACGTTTCCCTCCCACAGGGAATGTCCAGCCTTGTGGCTTAGTTCACCTAGAGGTCCCTGGTGCCAGGCACAGTGGTCAGAGTGGGGGCCCCTCATGAGGCTCCCAAGGGTCTTGCCAGCATTTTCACATGGATTTGGGTGGCTGAATCATGGGTACGTCCTCTCGTGACTGAGGAAGGAGCCCTGGGCTGTGCAGTTACCTGGCATGCGGTTGGGAAGTGCCCTCCACCTCCGGGGCTGCCCCAGGTTTGCTGGCCCTCCTTGGCCAGAAATGCGATGTCCTGCTGTCCCCCCTTCCTGCAGCCCCTTTCTCCCTCTTGGTGGGGCAGGAGGATGCAGAGGGGGGTTAGAGCAGCATCGCAATGAATCCCTGACCACCTGAAGGTGTGCCTGAAGCGTGCTAGGCTTGTGTGTCCCCGCACCGGCAGAGGTGTTTCATGGCCAGGCAGGTGGAGGAGGGGGACAGGTTCTCCTTGCCTGTTTTCAGCAGTGAGTGCTTCACCAAAGGTGGTGTTTTTCCACACATACTGTGTGTTATAGTTCCTCATGTGCACTGGGGAGCTTTTGGATGCTGCTGGATTTGGTGCTCCTGGAGCATGGGTAGCTGGGGGAGGAAAGAGCCTTGGGGAGGCCATGGGGGTCCGGACTGGGTTTCTGAGCAATGAGCAGGCCTGGCTGGAAGGAAAGAGGGAGAATACTGAGAAGACAGGCGGGAAGCCAAACACAGGTTGCTTCGTGGGAAATGGCTGAAGCCCCAGATGTTCACTGGAGAGATGCGAGGGAGGGTGAGAGGAACAGGGTGCTGGGGACACGGAGGCAATGGAGGTGGTGAGGTTGGCAGGGTGATGTTGCTATGGCTACTCCTGTGCTATTCATAGAAGAAATTAGCTAAATCTTTGCACTGGAAGGTGGAGGAGAAGAGAGGAGGAAGGCGTTCTCTGTGCTTGGAGGGAAGGAGAGAAGCCAAAACAGAAATGGGGTGAAGTTTTCCTCCTTTGGTCTGTGTCTTCATTGTGGAGGGGCATTTGGGAGAAGCACTGCTGCCTGACCTGCCCAGCACTGTCAGGGTGTGGGAGGAGGTGGCAGAGAGGAGCCACCCCATGGGAAATCACCACACACAGAGCCCAGCCCCCACCAGAGCGTCCATGCAGAGCCCTGTGTGACAGGATGAGCTCTGCATCATGCCAGCAGCACAGGAGACATCCTTTTAATTAAAGACATCCCATCTGTGAAAGGTATTTTTGGCAACCTAAATGTAGATACAACTGTAGTGAAACTCACTCTTCGCATCTGGTTCTGTTGCTGGAACACAGTGCTTGTCTGTTCCTGACTTCATGCGTCTGCTTGGCCTCTGCTCTGCAGTTGCTGGTGGTATCCCTGCCCTCCCTCCACCTCCAGCATCTCTTCCAGCGTGTCCTCCCACCAGCCAGAGTCCCAGGAGGGTCTTCCATCTCCACCACTTCTTATTGCACTCCACTCCCTCATGATAGTTTGATTCCCATCCCACAGACCTGCTTGTCACCTCCTCACTCACAATGCGTAAATCTGCATGTCTGTTCCTAATATATCTTCCTCCATCTGATTTCACCTCAGCTTATTTCTTGGGCATCTCCGTCTGGTGATCCTGCTGTCATCACCCAGTTGAGTTGCTATAACTAGGCGCTGAGCTGCTCTTCTTCCCCCAAACCTAGCCTCACGCCTACCCTTGGCCCCTTGCCATGGGCCTGGGATGCAGCTGATATTTCTGATGGTCTTGATCTTCCTTTCCTGCTGTCCAGCTGGAACCAAGGCCCAGTTAATGTTTTATAAAGTCATTCCCCCTCCTTGTGTGTCTCCCAGGGAAACTTTTGCCTTAACACCTAGATAGCGGGTGAGCTGGTTCCCCTTGTCCATGCTGGAGCACCCCATGTCCTGCTGTCACCTGTTCCCTGGGCTGGGCTAAGGAGAGTCAAGTGTTCTCAGTGTTCCTCCCCAAAACACATCAAGTTTGCATAGGAGTAGACAGCTGAGGACATTTGTCTCCTTAGTTTCTTTATTCACCTGTAAGACTTTTCCTCTTTCCCTTGAATATGTGAATCCCTTAAAACACCCTTGGACAGGAGCTGTGCTCTTGTGCTTGCTGACCCTTCTGACACATCCTATTAATACAATAAGGGATAACATTGGAATTGGAGAGTTGAACAACTGACCTTAGCTTCTCTCCATCCGGATTACCAACTGCTGCCTGCCAGTCAGCACAGATGCACAGACCATGGCCCCAGAGCTGCACCCCACTGCTGGTTCTGGGATGTTGAGCTGCCAGAGGGACCCTGGGAGCAGCACAGGGAGAGATGCTGGAGCTGGTGTCTAAACTGGCCATAGCAGAGATGCAGCTGCTGCTATAAAGGCAGTGTTTGAAGTCACATAGGTGGGAGAGACCCCATCAGCACAACATGTGGAAGAAGAGGAAAGTACCCACTAAAAAAGGGAGGATGTGTCCCTGCCATGTTGCCAGAGGAGGAGGGGAGCGCATTGGTGAGGCAGCCAGGGCCAGGTACCGGCAGGTTTCAGCAGGGTTGTAGCCAATGTGGAGGATATGGCTCCTTGTGAAGAACCTGGGGGTGGCAGGAAGAACTTCAGCCTCCACTGCAACCAGCACCTGCCCTTACCCCTGCTAGAGGGATGCTCCCTGTGTCCCTATGGCTGAGCTTTCCACCTGGCTCTTCCTCCATGGTGGCCTGAGCCCAGTCATGACCAGTACTGAGGATTTGGCATGGATCTGCTGGCTGTCCTCAATGTGTGCTTGAGGGAAGAGGGTCCCATGGGGGGTTGTGAGAGGGCAACCCAGGCGATGGCCATACCAGAGGTCCCATCCAGGTACCCTGGGTGTGGACATAGGCAGAAGGGAAGCAGAAGCTGTCACCATCTGAAGAATTGCCTTGTTCAGGTAAGGACCTCAGCATGTTGTATGCTGTGATGGGAAGACAGAAGCTTCCTCTCCTTCCTAAGCCACGAATGCTCATTTAGAGAGAGGAAGTCATTAAGACTAATCAGGCCATAATAAGCCATGGCTGTGCCAGGTGCCAGCAGTGCACAGCTCCATGAAGGATGCTTTCCTAGAGGACTGGGGTCTCTGGGTCCCGGGAGAGAGCAGGTCCAGCAGTGATCTGCGCTGGGGCATGAGGAGCATCTTGTGGTTTGAGTGGGCTCTGCCTGCCATCCCAAACCCTGTACACTGGAAGGAGGGATGGTGTGTGTCTGGCTCTGCATTGCAGCTGTGGTTTGGGAATGGGCGTAACCCTTGCTGTAAGGTGGTGCCATCATTGTGAGTGCAATGGGTTGTGCTAATGCTCACAGCTGGTTTTAACACGTGCAAAGATAGAATGATAGAGGAATCCCTCAAGGGCCCTCATTGCAAATCCAACGTATGCTATGAATATATATCAGGGACTTGGAGATGAAAACTTTTAATATTGCATTTAACAAGTTCAGAACACCTGAATTTGAAATGAAGTTCAGTTTAGTCTGCGGAAGCTCACTTGGATGGGGTTTGCTGAAGGACTGCTCAGAGGGTGCAGTTATTTTGGGGGACATGGAGCTTCAGAGCACCCTGGACCAGGCCCTAAATACTCTCTTGTCACCTTTGTATTAACTGGAATTTAGTTTGAGGCTTATTGATGGATCTTTGTTTGCTTTTGTCCCAAAGAAACATGTTTCTTAACATTTGGTAACTAGATGTGTACTGGAACTTACTGAAGAGAACAGGATATTTGAATCTCAGGGACAAAAGAAATCTTTATTTTAACACCATCCCTTATTCACTCTTTTTTTTTTTCCCTGTACATATGTATTTGTCGGAGAGGCAGGGTGGAAAAAAAAGCATGTGAGTCTTTCAGATGATAATAGCTCTTCCTGTGAAAAAAGGAATTGAGTCAATTTTATTTGGCACCGCCAGGTCAGAGGGAAGATAGTGGAGCCCAGCACCTCTGCAAATTGGGTCACTTATTTTAGCGGGCTGAGCCTGGAACAGGACATCTAACTTTCAAGTATGAACATGCTGGCCTTAATGGTTTCTAAATGGAAACTTAGATTCCACAGAGCTTCTGTCTGGGGAAGCTTTCTTCCTTCCCTGCTGAGTGAAGGCTTTTTTCAGTCCCTATTTAAGCTTACTCTTGGGAAAAAAAAAAAAAAAGCACCAAAACAAAGATTAAACCCTCAGTAGTTGCTTGTTTTCACATTACACTTTGGGCACTTCAATGGCTTTGCCAAAGATCCTTGTGACCTCTCAAGTCCTGTGTTCCCCATTTCTGGATGGCTACAGTGCTTTGAGCCAGTGCCAAGGCACAGCTGCGGGGCAGGGGCTCTGCTCCTGTGGCCCAGGAGCCTGGTCACACTGCCAAAACAGCCCAGTTCTGGTGGCTTCCAGAGGCAGCCTGGAGAGGAGGGTTGCTCTTGCCTGTGAGCCACCATGCTGGCTGGGAGTCAAGCAGGGGGACATGGGCAGCAGCCAGTGCCTGGCTAGCTAGGACTGACACAGGGGGTCTGGGCACCCACAAGCTCTATAGTCATCCCCAGCATCATTTCCTACATCATTTGTGCCATGTTTTGAGCTGTGCAGGAGGGCATGGGGTCAGGTTCAGCCTGTCTCTCCCCTTCGTGCAGGCACATAGTTGGGTGCTGTGTGCTTCTCCCTGCCCGAATGGTGTCAGCCAGAGGTTGGTCTTGCAGTGGGTGAGAAAAAAATGTAAAGACAGTTATTTTGTCCAGCCAGTTAAAGGGAAGGGAGACTCGTCTCTGGCCATTAAATTCTTCAGTGTCCAGAAGTTTCCAGCCTTCATTTTCTTTTGCTTCTTTTCCTCATCTCAGTTTATGGGAGCCCTGAAGGATGCAGCTCTCCCTTGGGGCTCTGCAGCCCTCTGGCACTCCCAAGCACCCTTGGCTCTGACCACGGTGTAAAGACCCTGTGAAGGCAAAAAAAGAGGTGAGAACAGGGGATTGTGAAAAGAGGACCAGCCTCTGGCAGCAGCGTGGTATCCCTCCCCTTGAGAAGGGAGAGGGTAGGAAGGCCAAAGCATGGATTTGGTATTGAGATGTAGGAAAAGCCTTACATCTCGTGGGCTAGCAGGGAGCCTGACTTCAGTCTGGGAAGGGATGTGCTATGCATCATTCCTTAATGAGAGGTCTGTGAGGTGGCTTCCCTGGGCACAGCAGGGTGAAAGTCAAGAGGGTCTGTAGGTATGCAGGCATTGAGGAGGTGGGGGGTGGTTCGGAGCGTGGAGTGATGGTGTCAGCACCTCTCTGGCAGGGGCAGAGCCAGGGCTCATCTCCTCCCTTGCCTCTGGCACAGGAAGCCTCCGGAGCGGCTTTCTGTCACGTCTCAGAAGTGCCCACAGGTGGCTGTGGAGGAGCTGTGCTATCTCAGGTGCTTTGAGAGGTGATGTTTTCAGCAGCTGTGTGTTGGGCTCTGTTGGTGCAGGAGGCAGCCCCGGTGTTGGGAAAACCAGTGTCTTTGTGAAGGGCAGCAAAGTCTGGTGTGAAGCAGATGAGCGTGTCGGTGCTTATCAGGGTGAGTAGTGGTGAGCACAGGCTCGCCATGTGTGCTGTGCTGACAGGACCTGGGCTTGCTCCTGTGAAATTAGTTCATTACCTTGGTGTGAAACCACTCCCCCTGGCAGTGGGAGCCTGTCGGTGCCCAGGTGTCCTGCAGCTGACCCCACTGCTGCAGCATCATCGCACCACTCCCCAAGCCAGTACCTACGTGTTCACAGCTAGCACCTGGCACTGTGAGGTCTTGCCACAGAGCAGCTGCTTTCATAGCTGTAAATGTACAGCTTTCTCCATGGTTTAACACCCTTTAAAAAAAATCATCAGAGTAGATGGAGCCGAGCTACAAGCAGTCTAGTGTGTCTGCCCTGTTTAGATGCTTCTGTTGGGCATCTCCCTTCTTGGCCTCTGCCCCTGAGAGCTTTTAAAAGATGTGAAGACTGAATTTTGTTTATCTCCAGAGCCATTTCCTTTTGAGCATTCCTATTATACCTCAGACGGTATGAAGCAAAGAATGTTAAAAGGCAGATTGACTTTTCACTCTGATCCAATCCATATAAGTTGCAGAAATAAAGGAGTTAAATTAGTACTTTGCTTCTCATGCACTAGCCCAGCATCACAAATAGACACCCTGTCCTGTGCATCCCTTGGTATGTGGACACATGTAGCACACTGGCCTCCTGCGGTGACCAGCTCTGTGTATTAGGCCTGGTATGTATCAGCTCTGGAGGCTCCTGTTTGAGTCCTTTTGCTGGTTAAGCTGGAAGTGGGTTTATATGTGGGCACAATCCAGTTGCTGTTGTCCTGGGATGTCGCAGCGCATTTATTTAGCCTGGAGAAGGCACGTAATTCCTGACCTCTGTGGCCTGGCCCCCAAGCTGGCTCTGTGGAGGATGTGAAGTTGTTGCAATGCTTCAGGATTTCAGCTCTGAATAGAAGATCTTTAAGTTCAGAATCTCTCTGTTCAGCTCCCATGTGCCAGCCCTGGGAGCAGTCCTTGGGGAAAAGCCACAGGGCAATGCTTAGTCCTTGGAAGCAAGTTAATGACCCTCCTCCATTTGCATTTAGTTGCAGCTTTTGTTTTGGTTCGAAGTTTTGGAAAATCATCATGTTTTGCAATTCCTACCTTTGCCCCAGCAGATGACAGCAATAGAAAAGGAGATGAAGGGTGATACCTTCAGACATTTGGGACTTGGCTGCCCGCAGGTGACTGTGTTAGTGCCCCTGGCCTGCTGAGGAAATACAGCCCAAATGGCAGCAGTCCCTCTCAGATGGCTGCCCAGAGGTGATTTCTAAAGTTGTTTCTGAAAGGTCGTATCCTGTGCCTGAGGTGTGTCTGAGCACTGCTGGCTGTCTTGCTGTCATGCTGCAGTGGAATCACTCCAGCCTAGGGGGCTGCAGGCTGTCAGGAAGATGTCCCTCCTGCCTTGCATGCAGACCCGCAGTCTCCTCCTGGCTTTAGCTATGGGGCCAGCTGCCCCCAGGTGGGCTCTACGCTCTCCTTGGGCCTCTCATGGAGCCAGCCTCATGCTGGGGGCTGCACAGGGCAGGTTGCTGCTCCCTCCATTAGCACCTGGGCTGTCACTGCCACTGGGACCCTTGCGCAGTGCTCGAGCACTGGTGCCTTGACACAGGTGAATATGAGGCTTTGCCTCTCTCAGCCCCTGTGAGACAAGAGAGCTCTTGAATCCTGACCTTCTAACCTCATCCCCCTTCACCACTATTTGCTTTGACTCCTGTTGCTGGCCAGATTTTCCCAACAACTGTCCTCTGCCTCACTGGCTTTGCACCTGTATCAATCTCTCTGCACCTGTATCAATCTCTCTGCATCTGTGCAATGACCCCTGTCCCTCCCCAAGGTTCTCCCTGAGTCCCACCTTCCCCACAGCCTCCATCCCCTGAGCCCAAGGATCTATGTAGCCTCTTGCACCTCTGCCTGATGGAGGGAGTTTTAGGCACCTCCAGCTCCACCGGGCTTGGTGATCCTGCTGCCATGGGGTAAGTGCTGTAGGGTGTGGACTTCTTCTCTTTCCATTTGTAAACCCTCCAAGCACAAACGGGGCTTGGTAAATAATAACAGCGTGAAGTGATTTAGATAGAAGAGATCTGACAGCCCCCATTTAATGTGACCTGAATGCACAGCCCCGTTCCATCTCTTCCCTGCATGCAGCAACCCCCTGCTCCTTAGGGCATAAATTACTTACTGTTCCCTGTAGAATTGAGGGCATAGTTAATTCACCAGCACGTTCCTGCTGCCCAGCAAATAATGACGATGTTCTCTCTCCTCCCCTGGCTAGCAGAGGGCTCAGTATATGTGCCTTACTGATGGAGGGAGGCAGAGGCTTTTCATTTTCGGGCCCTCTGCTTATTTCTGAGTTTTAGGTCTTGTCTGGTTCTGGAGTAGAACAGGGAAGCTACAAATGTTGGAATATTTGCAAGTGGAATTCAGAGCTAATGTCCAGACAGCTTTCTTGTAGTAGCTGGAATAGCTGTCCACAGAAGGCAAGTGGGGATTTCCTGGTCTGAATTCCTTCTGACTGTGTGAGGCTTTGTTTTAAGCAGCCACTCACATTCAGCATCTCCTGGGTCCCATCTGGAGCCTGAGTGGGAAATTGTGCTCCTAGCAGTATTTTGAGATGTAAAAATCACTAGTGTGGAATAGCTGTGAAGGATGCTCAGTGCACAGTGAGCAGGCTAGACAAAATATGTCCTTAGGGCTCACCACTGTGTGAGCAAGGCAATGTGATGTGTGATTTGTGAGCTATTAGTAATTCAACAAAGAGACTGCAGTAGAGCTCAGTGAAGGACTCAGACTGGACCTGCGAAAGCCTCTATAACATTATCATACACAGAACTTCTCCCTGGGAGGGATCCAAAGCATAATTTGTGGAGTTGTATTCATGTCATAAATCATGGGGCACGTGATAGGCTACAGTCACATAGGTTGCCTCTTCTGCATCCTTCCTGGAAACTCATCTAATAAGAGCTGGCCTCTAGCACATCAAGGTTCAAAGATCCATCCTTTGTTAATTGCTGGCAGTAGAAGTGGTTTTTTTTTTACCTTGAAATGTGAAATCCCTTCATAGAATTGCACTAGGGACTAATAAAAGCCAGTGCCAGGTTTAATATATGCTATCTCAGAAATTATCTGGATTAAATACAAGGACTGTGAACTGCCAGAGAGGGGATATTCCCAGCCTAACGTTGCTTTTGGGCCATGGACATCCCAAGACACTGGACCTGAAAAATTACAATTCTCTTATGTGTGTGGGAGGGGTTTGGTCGGAGTGCTTGAAAACAGTCATATTTGCTTGAGCTAGCGAATTAATTGCCATAAAAAGTATGAGTTTGTAACCAATAGTTACAGCTGCAGGACAGATCAGAAAGCACCTGAATAATTCAAATTAACTACTTCCTGCCTCATCCATATGAGAGCAGAACCTTTCAGGGCAAGGTTTAAACCACAATCTGATTGACCTCTAATTCTCCCACCTACAAAATGAGGATAGTGAAAAGTCATAGAATCATGGAATGGTTTGGGTTGGAAGGCACCTCACAGATCATCTAGTTCCAACCCCCCTGCCATGGGCAGGGACACCTCCTACTAGACCAGGTTGTTCAAAGCCCCATCCAGCCTGGCCTTGAACTCTTTCCGGGATGAGGGATCCACAGCTTCTCTCATCAACCTGTTCAGGTGCCTCACCAACCTCATAGTGAAGAATTTCTTCCTTATATTTAATCTAAAATCTACCCTCTTTCAGTTTGAAGCCATTACACCTTGTTCTATCACTACATGCCCTTGTAGAATGTCCCTCTCCAGCTTTCTTGTAGACCTCTTTTAGGTCCTGGGAGGCTGCTATAGTCTCCCTGGAGCCTTTTGTTCTCCAGGCTGAACAACCTCAACTCTCTCAGCCTTTCCTCACAGGAGAGGTGCTCCAGCCCCCGATCATCTTTGTGGCCCTTCTCTGGACTTGCTCTAACAGGTCCATGTCCTTCTTATATTGGAGACTCCAGAGCTGAATGCAGTACTCCAGGTGGGGTCTCATGAGAGTAGAGGGGAAAGTCACCAGAAATACAACCAACTAAAACGAGAGATGGTGGGGACTGCAGCGCTGGTTTATGTGAGGAGGTTGGTCTCTGTCAGGGTCATATAAACACAGAGGACAATGAGGAGGTAGCCTGCTCCTGCAAAAATACCACAGAGTCACAGAGGCCATTGGGCTGTGCAATCCAGCCACCCATGTTACTGGACAGACTGTGGTTCCTGTTAATTGCTGCACTAGCTCATGCCCTGACTTGCTTGCTCCTGACCCTAATGTTTCTGATGCCCTAAGGCAGAGGGTTCGCCTCCCATTGTAGCTCATGTCTCTTAGAGTCTCCCTGTCTCGCTCTGGCTGTTCTCCACACGAGCCTTGGAATGATGACATGCGATATGCATCCCGACCTTCCAGATTTTGCACCACTTACTGTTGGGCACTGGCGAGGAATGTCGGCCTTGTAATTAATGTTAAATTCCTCAGTTTTTGACGCCTCTCCCTCACGCTCTCGCTCAGAGTCAAACGCTTTCCACACTTCCTTGCCTCAGCAGCCGCGCCGGCAGCGCCTGTGCTCGGGGAAGGGGCTGCCCTGCGGGCTCCGCGGAATGCCGTGCCTTCAGGAGGTTGCGGAGCTGGACAGCTCCGGCGCGGCGGGGCGCCGCCAGCCCCCAGCGCTCGGGCCACCGGCGCTGCAGCTTCCCCCGAGCCTTTCGCGCAGGAAACCCTCGCTCCTCCGTGTGTGCCTCCTACTATGTGCAACGAGCTAATGGGCAGAGGGCAGCCCAGGAGGAGGGGAACCCGGAGAGAGGTTTATGGGGAGCCCTGCATGTGGTGGTGTCGGGTATGAGCCAAGACTGCGGAGCAGAGGTTTTACCCTAGGGGTAACGAGGATGAGGGACCAAACGCTGCCATTTCTTCCCGGGCACGGTGGTCCCATGCTTAGGAGGGACAGCAGCAGCTGCTGGAAGGTGCGTGAAGGCCTCAGGGCTGCTCTGCTGGCAATATATCCCTCCCTCAGAAGGACTTCCTTCTCTACTCCTCCTATTTCCTAATCCTTCAGTAATGTTGATTTCAAGTGAATTTTGGTGCTGGTGGGATTCTGGCCCAACACTGAGAGAGTTTCCAGTCTTTCTTGTCTCCTTCCCCGCAGCTGAGGCCATGGGGTGTTCGAGACACACCAGACCTGAAGCAGGGACCAATGCCCAGAGCTATGCTGTGGCCCTGCTCTTGTCCCAGGGCTGTTGGACACCTGGGAGGTGTCCTCCACCTGTTGAAGGAGGGATGAGAGCAGAGCCCTTCCTGAATTGCTCTCTTCTGCCTGGTGTGGTGGTGTGGTCAGGGAAGAGGCAGTGCACTGCGAAGGGCTGGCTTCGTTGCTCAGCTCAGTGACATCCCACTTTTTTCTCCTCACAGGCCAACCCTGCTCCCATTATCGTGAACACAGACTCGCTGGAACAAGGGCTCTCTGTAAGTCTCCTGGTTTTGTTTTGCTTCTGTTGAATAAGTGTGCGCTTTCCCTGCTCAGCTGCACAGGAAAGGCTCCTCCAGCCTAATGAGGTCCCAGCAAGGTGGTGGAGGAGACTGGTACCTGCACCATGTCCCCACAGCACATTCCACTCCCAAACCTTGCTGAGGCTGGGTGACACTGAGCAGAGCCAAGGCTAGCAGCAAGTGATGCTGGGGACTCCAGCACAGGGAGGGTACAAGGCAGGAGGCACTCAAAGGGGAACACTGTAGGGTAAGAGGCATCAGAGGAGCAGGGGGAGCTGGGCTGGCTGCGTTCAGTGTTACCCACACAGCCGTTTCCTCAGCCTCCCATGCAGGGTGGCTGCAAGGCCCTGCTGGGGCATCCCTTACCTTCCTGCAGTGTCTTAGCCCTCTTTGGCAGCCCCAGCCTCTCATGAGGGAGGCAGGGCTTTCTGGGTGCTCGCTGGTGTCATACCCACGTGTCCTTAGGGCAGCAGGACCCATCAGATGCTGCTGCTTGTCCCACTGAAGGCTGCCAGCAGCTGAGCAATGCTTGGTGACTGTGAGTGGTGCAGCCACAGTGCATTTGGTGCTCTTGGCATAGTATAAAGATAATCCTGCTCGGTTTGTTGCAGAGAGGGTTTGGGTGTCACTGCATCCCTTCCCGGAACATTTACAAATCATTCCTGCTGTGGGGATGGAGGAAGAAGGGTGGCCAGTGTGGATTTCTGTAGCCCTGGCTATGAAAATCCAGTGGGATTTTTTCCCAAAAGGGAGCTCACTTGACAGCTTGCCAGGCCTGAGTGTTTTGCACCTGGTTTTTTTCTGATGCAGCAAATTTCAGCGGTCCTCCACATTAATGAGACAGTACCAGGGCTTAGAGCTGGGGTTGGTTTGTCTTTGGAGTTGTGGTGGAGGTCTGTAGATAACTTCTGGTGGTTGTACCTTCCTTGTAAAGAATTGCATATCTCAGTCCACAGCCTGTGGTGGGGTCAGTGTGCATCAGACCTGTGCTTAACTGGTTGAGCAGTGAAGCAAGTCCAGCTGAGACCTCTGCAGCCCTCGCTGTATGGTTTAATTATGCCTTGGGTGCTGAACTGAAGCCACCTTGCTTTTGGGAGGAAGGCGATGGTGCCTCTCTCAGCATGGTGGTCCTGGGTCCAGCAGCCTAGTATGAATGTGGCAGAAGAGAGTTGCTGCCCCCAAAGGTTTCCTTCTCCAAATGCGTGGTATGGCAGGGTGTTTGTGGGGTTGGAGGCTTCTCACAGTGTGCTGGGCATACCAGCTGCAGGACAGTGCCATGTTGCAGCCTGCTTTCTGCACTCACCTGGCTGGTGCCATTCTACAGGGAAGTGGAAAAAGGGCAATATCTCATCAAGCGGAAGTACATACCGCAAGGTTGGACTGGGGCAAGTGAGAGGTGTACTGTGGGCAGGGCAGGGAGGTATTCCTAGATGAAAAGTCTTCTTTCACATCTGTTTTGTATCCTCTCTCCCTTGAAGGAGCATTTACCTGCTTGCCATTGCAGCCACCAGTGCCACACCATTTGCCAAGCTTGCCTGTCCCTCCTCCCTGCCTTTGTGCCCAAGGGCAGCAAGAATTGAGCCTGAGGACCAAGGACAGACTCTGTCACACCAGGCAGATTCTTGAGCCCTGCAGAAACCAGCAGCAGGGAGTCCACCCATGGGGCCAGTGGCTGCCTCCTCCCACCACAGTGTGCTCCACTTTCCTGCCCTCATGCCTGCCTCCCCGCTACTCCATCTCATTAACTCCATATCCCTCCCATCCCCTCTCCCTCAATCTCATTAGCTCCATATCGCTGTCCACTCCTTCTCCCTGTACCTTAGCCACAACTCATTCTTGCTTTGCTGGATGTGAGCTCCCTTCCTGCAGCCCCTGGCATGGGTTTGGCTGGTTTTTGGAGGGTGCTCTGCACCCCTGACAGGCAACAACATCACCCTGGGGATGACAGTCACCTACCCCATCCATTCAACCCCAGTAGCACATGCTGCGGGTGGAACTGCCCTGTGGTGGTCAAAAGGAAGGGGAAGATTGTGGCTGCCGTCTGCTGGATGGAGTGGGGACCACCAGCCCCGTGCCCAGGTGTGTGCTGCCTGCAAGGTGCCTGAAGGAGCCCTTGCCCAGGGCAAGGGAGACATCTCACTTTTATTCCTCTCAACCTCCAGCCTGGAAACCCTCTTGCCTTTTACTTCATGTCATTCCAGCACAGAAATGAGCCCCGCTTCATCCTTTTATTCTCCACAGTGCCAGGCTCTGCAGGCTTCAGGGAAAACACACCCCAAAACCTTCCATTCGGTCATTACCCAGGTCAGCAAAGGAGCCACACCAGGAGCTTGCTGCAGAGGAGCACACCAAAACGGCAAATCTGAAAGTGTATTTTTTTACAAACCCAAAAGTTGAAGCATGTTGGTACAGTATGTATTTGGAAGGGTTAGTCACATTTTCCAGTCTTTAATTACTTAAATATTCAATGCTTTCCTTAATGATAAACAGATGGATATAGTCTAGTTCCTTCCTGTTCTAGCTCCATTGATTTCATTGGACTAGCTACTGGGCTGAATTTGGCCCTGGCTGTTTATCAAGAAGTCTGCTCCACATTTCAATCTCTCTGTCCACCCACCTCCATCCCCAAGAGCATGTGGCACCAGCAGCACCATAAGATACGAGCTGCAGCACCAAGTCCAGCTCACCACCAGGGCTGGGGCTCAATTCTGTTGCCTGCATCTTGTGCAGAGGCCAGCACCCCCAGGGTGTAAAAACCCAAATAAATTCCTGCTATGTTAAAAGCATCCCTTGAAGGGTAAGGACAGATGCTGATGGGGGGTGGGAGGGGGGAGTCACCCACGCCAGCTCCAGTTTCACCCCTTGGTGTATTTTGCCCAGCAGGTCCATAGCAGGGAGATGGAGCATCAGAAGCACAGTTCCCATGGTGGATGGAGTCTGTGCGTTTCAGAGCTGCCTCTCTGAAGCTGAAACAACTTCTTGTGGCCCAGGGCGCATGGCAGCTGCTGTCAGGCGCTCCCAAAGTGAGCAGGGAAATTCACTCCCAAGCCCTTGAGATGTTGAAAGTTTCATAGCCTGGGTCCTTGGAACCCTCCTTTGGTGCCCCACTGGCCAGCAGTGAGGTGCCATCACTTCCTCAGTCTCTTAAGTACCTCTCAGGCCTGATCCTAGCCAGCAAGCACCATGGGAGCTCTGGGCTCTGCCACCAGTGAGTGCAGATGCAGCCTCCTTGTACAGCACTGACTCTGCTGCCAGGGCCTTCAGCCACAGTTGCTGAAGGGTGCGGGGCAGCAGAGATGGCCGTGACCTGCCAGAGCAGAGCAAAATTTGCATGTAAGCCTGAAAAAACAGAAAAAACTCAAAACTAAACTGCCACCCTCACTCTTTACTCCCAAGCACTGGCACATCCCTCTGCCAGTTCCTGCAGACAGCATGGCTGTGGAACCCTCACGGCTGTGTGCTGGGGCTATCAGGCTTCAAATCCCTTCCCTCTTACCAAGTTCACAGGCTCATCCCCATGGCCTTCTGGCAAAAGGTTGACCAGAAATACAGCATTTATTTACTCTGTGCACAAGGCCAACACCACGGGCAATGCGTGCAAGGGGGGTTGAAGCCAGGTCTTAGCTACAAGCGAATCGGTAGGTCTCGGTGCTGCAGCAGGACATATGGATGTGGGGAGGTGAAGGGAAGGAGCTCTTCACCTATTTTCTTTGAGCCCCTTGCCATTTGCAGGCAGGGAGAGCTTTCCCTCACCAGCGCTGCCAGTGCCCGCACCAGCAGGGAGGGACCCATCTCATCTTCTTGCCTGGCAAGGGCTGCTCAACTTTTCTTTTGCTGGGGCAGGCATGGGGCATCACCAGGTGCCCTCCACCCCCGGGTCTGGCTGGCAACACTGAGGGCTGACCCTCCAGCCTTCAGACTGTCTTCATTATGTTGGTACATAGCTGCTCCACCGCCAGGACCCAGTGCCTGTCCCTATCACATCCTAACCACAAGATACAGGCTAGATCCTGCTCCAAAAGTGACTGCAGGCAGCATTACCCTTCCTGCAGGTTATTTCTTGTTGCAACCTGGTGGGCTGTTTGGGTTGGGTTTTAGGAACCCCGTCTTAGTCTTTTAAGTTTGGCCTCCTTTTTTTATTAAGAAAAAAACAAACCAACAAACCAAATCCTGACTCTAGTATATTGCAAAGCACGTTCCACGTGCGCTGGTGTGGTGGTGGCTGGCAGAGCCTGCAGACAGCTTGCAGTAGCTCTGGAAGGTGTGTGCTCTTCTGTTTATCAAATGAGTGTTAACTCTGCAGCCTTCTGTTGATGATTTAAATGTCATCATCACTAACTATTTCTCTGCTGCTTAAAACACAAAAGGGAAGTGAAGGCCAGTGAAGGGGGCCCCTTCCTGAGCTCTCAGGTGGGCTTGTTGCATGGGAAGGGGTTGGAAAAAAAGCCCTTACTCTTTTCCATAAGCAATCAGTCAGTGCTTAGCATCAGGATATGCTGGGAACAGCTAGTTCACCCCCTACACCCCCCTCAGCTCTGCAGGCATTACATAGGAAGATGGGCGCAGGGTGGGGTGTGCCCTCCCTACCTCGGGTGTGATGGCAGCTCCCCACCAAGCCCGTAGCACTGAGACAGCCCAAACAGCAGCTGGGGAGGAGCGCAGGGCACCAGTTAAGGAGAGGGGGAACAGCCTGCAGCAGAGCCAGATAGTGGCAGCTCCAGTGGGTGCCACAGGGAGGTTTTGTCATCAGTGAGTGACTGCTATTCAATTTTCTGACGCTGGAACATTTGCTTTGTTGGTTCGTTCCCTTGGTTACGTGGTATATATTAAGTTCTCCATTTGACTTCCTTCTGCAATTAACTGGCATTCTGTTGCATGGATTTTGGAAACATAATCAGAGCTAAAACTTCCCAGTCAGGCATGGCTGACCCTGGTCTGCCCAGCTGGAGCAGGCTGCTCCCAGCATGCACCATGCAGGGTGAGCCCCAACACCACTTGCTTTCAGGGAGTGATGCAAAACACCACTCAGCACTGGCAGCCCTGAGATTTGGGGAGCCGGGATACCCCAAACTCACCTGTCTGGCATCAGGGTTGCATGCCAGGGTGTCTCTGTGCCCCAGGAGCTTGCCCGCAGCGGCCACTTGCTTAGTGGGGCTTGCACACTGCTGGCTCTCTCTGTGGATCACAGATTGTCAAAGTTTTCTGCACATCCCCATCCTGTAGGTGTGTATGTGCTGTTCCTCTGTGGCCGTGGGTGTGCATATGGCTGGCTGTGTGGCAACTGTGTTGAGTGCCAAAGCAGAGAGAACAATGTGTGTAGTAGTGAATGGTGCCAGCAATCCGAGTTTCTGGAAAGCCAGTGAGAGGCGACACTGCACCCCACGCACCGGGCTACCAACTGTGGAGATGAGATGAGCCCAGAGACTGTGGTGAGGGAGGCTGTGAGGGTGGCACAGGCCAGCGAGCTAGCCCTACTGAAGATTAGTCAGTACAGTAGGATGTGAGGAGGGAAAGGCAATTCATGGTAGAGGGGGAGCCTGTGGCAAAAGAAGTGATGCCTCCCTGCGAACAGAGCACAGTCCCAGGGTAGTGCTGTGGCAGGAGGTGGCACCAGCCATGCGTCCCTGTCCCTCTGAGGCTGTCAGAGATCCTGCTGTGGGTTAATCCCACCACTCCCAGTGCTGTCCTGCAGAGGGGTCCTTTTCAAGAACCTTTCCCACTGTCTTGGGAGGATCAGAGCATCCTCCATGGAGCCCCCATCCCATCTCTCTGCTCCAAACTCTCTCCAACTTCATCCTTCTTGAAGCGCAATACCCACGTCAGGGTGTGGGATTGCTTTGGCTTCACCAGGGCTGAATCAGGCAGGGGATGAGGGTGTGCATGTCACAGGTGGCACAGCTCCATCTCAGGTCCTGGCATGCAGAACTGCTCTTCCACCTGGGCACCTGATTATTCCCACCTAGAAAAACTCCTGTTTCCTCTTACTGCCTGTAAATAGGGCCTCACAGCTGCCTCACTGAGTTTCCTTCCATGGCGTCAGATGATGGCTTTAGCATAAATGATGCTTGCTGTCCCCTTCATCTAATGACCCGGCACTGTGGGATTTTGGAGGATGGCCAGTCTGTGCCTCTGCGGGGATGGATAGGAGGCAGCTGGGCAAGCAGGACACAACTGGCATGCTGGCACCGGATAAGGGACCTGTGTCCAAACAAAGCCATGGCAGCTTTTTGAGATACGAAGCATGTGCAGAAAGTAGCTCCATACAATCTACAAGCCATCAGTTAATGGTGGATGTAAAATCCACATGAGGAACCTTGCACATTGTCCAGAGGCCGCAGGCAGAGGTAGGGCTTCACAATAGCAGAGGCATTTGCCTGCTGAGCACCAGGTCCCTCCACCTCTGCCGTGCCGTGCAGATCTGCCCACATCCCGTACCTTGTTTCCCAGAGTGACTCAAATTGTGAGGTTGAGTCCAGTCCACTCCAAAACTATTGCTGTGAGTGTAACAGCTCTGGATGCTCCAATAGCCAATTGCTTTGCAAATCTTGCTAAATTTTAGACCTCGGCAGCTGTTTATGGCCTGATCCTGATGAGCTGGAGTGAAACTGCTGCCTTATTTTCCTATTTATTGTTGCTTGTGGGGAAAATGGAAGTTTTTGACCTGTACATTTACCATTTCTTATTCTAGAGCTCACAGTTGCATCCCTTTTGTTTCAAGCCATTACGTTTCGCAGAACCCCGCTTTGATACTCTGGATATCTGGTAGGAGATTTTTAAGCACAAGGATCAGTGTGATGTACAGCATTGAGACAGGCTACGCCATTTTTTTATATAAGGGCATCACAATATTGTCCCCTCTTACTGTGCCCCACACTCGCACCTTGTTTCCTTTGCACCCAACTAATTTGATAGAATAAGTTACTCTGAATTCCTCATTAACACACTCTCTAAGATTTAAGTCTCTAAGATTTAAAGGATATAAGCTGCTAAAGGTGTTTATTATGTTATTGTGGACAGACTTTTTTTTTCCTTTAAAGGGACTGACCCCCTTTCTTTCCTTCCTGCAGCAGTGAATTCCCAAGGTTAATTACATGCTGCATAACAAAGGCATTATTTCTTTTTGTGCCTTCGGTTGTGTTCCTTTTCATGGCTGGAGAAATGAGCTGGGAGAATAAAGGCTTTGTGCTGAAGTGCATTAAAGTCAGTTGGCTTTGGCTCATGCCCAGAAAGAAAAGCAGTGCATGGATGAATTCCACAGCAGTTTTGAGTGATTGCATTTAAGTTTTTTTCATCAGTGATGGCACAGCTTTTAGGCTGGATTCTCAATATTCAGCTATCAGAGGGGAACAGCAAATCCCCCCAGGACTGGCACAGAGCTGTAACGCGCTATCTCCCTCTCCCCAGGTGAACGGCAGTGATGGGATGTTCAAATACGAGGAGATTGTCTTGGAAAGGGTAAGTGCTCTTTACTCACCTGCTGGCAGCCTTTGCTGCCTCTTCCCACTCACCCTCCCACCAGCACAGCTGGCACTCCCTGCATCCCCATGCCAGGTGATGGGGAGAGGTTGGTCCCTGCTCCCTGCTCTCTCTGGAAGCTTTTGGGGGTGTTGTGCTTGCCTTCCCTGCACAGCCCCCACAGCACAGGGAAAGGTAGGCTTGCTGCTGACCTCCCCCCACAACCCTTCCAGAAGGGAGGGAGGAGGGCTTCTCCCTCGCCTCCCTCGTTCACACCCTCACCCCCACAAACCTGCCAGCACGGAGCTGGGGAGAGGCTCTTTGTCACAACCTTTGCCAGAAAATGGAGGCGCAGGGAGCTCTGCTAGTGCAGGCATGAAGGCAGGTGCACCTCACAGCCAGGCATGGGGGACCGATGCCTCCCTGCTACCAGACTCTCAATCTTTCCAGGGTACTCAGCCTTGCTAAGCAGCAAGAACAGGTTTTATAGTAAACTGGACCACAACAGGTAGAGTTTCTGCTTGAGCCTTTTCTTGTCTGTTCCCAACACAGAGCTGATGGTGTGCACCACACTGGCCATGGCTAAAATAAGTTCCCTCCATGGATGGGGCTTATCCAGGGGCAAGTTGGCACACAAGGAAGGGCTTTCCCTGGTGCCCAGGGAGCAGCAGGGGCGGAGGAATGGAGAGGGAAAAACTGGCCCAAAGTTTGCTCTGAGAGGTGGGCACAGCCCTGCTGAGTGGGGATATCGGGGGCAGGAGGCTGCCAATGGTGCTCCACGGCACACCTTGCCTCCTCCTCACTGTCATGCTGGGTGGCTCGGCCTAGCTGCATGGCCAGCATCTCAGGGGAAGACACATCACTCATTATTCTGTTCCTCTCTACCTTTAGTCATCTCCCTCCTCCCCTTGGCTCTGCATCATAGAAGTGGGTGGACGGAAGGTTATCTGGGGCTGCCACCTCACCCACCACTTTCCCAGAGTACCTAACAAAACCAGTCCAGCAGATGCTTGCTTTTTGGGCTGAGTGCTCTGGGCCAAATTTATAGGCAAAAGCCTTGTTTTCAGGGATTCTTTAGAGCATCCTCTGTCCTCAGCCCACAGTAGAAGTTGAGGGAGCTGACAGAGTTGCACAGAGAGGCAGCAGTCATTTCAAAGACCCAGGCAGCAATTCCCTCTCCAGCAGTGAGAAACCATGAGGGAATTCCTGTGCTTAGCAGCCAGGGCCAGCATGGACCATACCCAGGTCCTTCCCCTTCACCTGGTCCCCAGTGGGATCCAACAGTCCTGTCTTACTTAACTGGTGCCTCCAGGTGAGGCTGTCCCCTTGCTAGGGTGTTTGGCTCCCAGAGATGACCTCAGTGTACCCAAAATTGCTGGTCTGTCACTGTTACTAGTCCTTGTCCTTGTAAAGTCAAGGGCAAATGCAGCAGTGTTTTGGGGGCAATAACTGAGGAAACACTGTCCTCAGAGGGAGGTGGCTGTGGGTTTACCTACCCTACATGTGTCTGCAGCAGGAGCTGCTCCCTTGTCTACGTCAATGCCAATGCCAGCTAAGAAATAAATCCCTTGAACTCCATTTCAAGGTTTATTGAAATAAAAATAAACATCTCCAGATTATTTCCAGGTTTTGTAGCTATCACCCGAGCATACTCTTCCATAGATAGGCACAACGGATGACTGGAGACCATTTTGCTCAGTCTCATTTGCTTTGCTGGGGCCAGGCTGGGTCTCCAGTGACAGTAAGCAGCTTTTCTGAGCTGGGCACAGGGTAACCAAAATCCAGCTTAGAGGAAGGAGGGCGGCCTCAGACCTTTCACTGAGTGTCACATGCCAGCCAAATCCCAGCCAGCAGGAGAGCATCCAGGTGTGTTGTGTAGTGAGAGGCATTGGTGGCTCCCAGAGATGCCATATGCTGTGTCATGAGTGGTATAAAGTCAGAACAGAGACTTCTGCATCACCAGAAGAGCTGATGCTGAGCCCAAATTGCTAGGGAGAAGCATGAGCCCCAGATGGATGCTTGGTGCTAGATGATCCCAGGGAGCCTGAGCTTCAGCATGGCCCTCCTGGCCACAGGTCCTCCAGAAGGGCAGAGTTCCCCATCAGCTAACACTGAGCAGTGGGCCAGTGGGCAGCCAGGAGACTGCTTGGCCAGAGCCCATTTGTGTACGAGGGGTGCGGACAGGATAGGATGTGACTGTCAGCTCTTCTGCATGAGAAAACAAGGCAAGGAGCCATCTGATTTTCAAGGCAGAGGATAAGAAGCAGAAATTGTCCACTTGCATCAAACACAGAGCTGGAAGCAGTGCCTGTGAGTTTGTCACTAATAGGCATCCTGCAAGCGGGAGAGGCAATGCAGGGCCATGGCCACTTATCCTGGGATGCTGCCCGGGTGGAGCTGGAGACACTGCACAGCCCCTGCATTCCCCTCCCCAGGCAGACTTCAGCAGGACAAAGCTCAAAGCTCCAAGCATGTCAGGAAGGAAGAGTAGGCAGAACTGGAGACCCTGCTCCATCCTGACAGCCCCCTCCACCCAACCCTGCAAATTTTGGCATCAGCACTGCTGATCCCCAGGTTGGTTCCATGCCAGGGCTGCATTACAGGGTGCAGAGAGGTACGGAGTGGGGGATACTGATGTCTGGCACAAGTCCCTCTGCTCCGTGCAGGCTGCAGCATCAGTGTCTCCTCCTGGGGAGCAGCCAACAAGGGGAGGCTTCCTTCGCCAAGGACCACCCCCTATTCCCCCAGCTCGCTGCCTGCCTCACAGTCTCTCAGTGGAGATGCAGCGATGAGGGAGGTCCTCAGCGGCTCCCACTCTCCCACTCCATCTGTTTGGTGCTCCGCGCTGCTGCACTGAGCACCTCAGCTGATGAGCAACAGCCTCCCCTCCGGCGCGCATCCCTCTGCCCCCTGAGCCAAGCACCCTGGGGCACAACAGATGTCGTAAGGGCTCCCACGCCACAGGCAGCCACGGCTGAGGAGGAACCACTTTGGGAGGGTTAGCAGCAACTGTTTGCCCATGAGGGAAAGACATGGTGTTTCATTTCCTGCAGGGTAACTCCGGCCTTGGCTTCAGCATAGCAGGAGGAATTGACAATCCCCATGTTCCAGATGACCCGGGTATCTTCATCACCAAAATTATCCCAGGAGGAGCAGCAGCCATGGATGGCCGTCTGGGGTGAGTACAGGGCCAGGGAACTGCCCTATCAGGGTGTCACATGAGATCTCCCCAGGGACCCTCTAGGCAGCTCCTGCCTCCCTCCCCTGCCATGATCCCTGGCACCTCCCCAGTCCCTTCCCCACAGCCAGGTCCCTTCAGTGCTGGATGCAGTCCCCTGCCACCAGCCTCCTGTCTGCAGTCACCCCTCCTCCCCTCCCTGTGCCAGCCTCTGGCTCCCATCCTTCCCCCTGCAGCCCAGGACAGGATCCAGCCCTTCCCCTTATCTCCCATCATCACCTGGGTTGCACCATGGGGACCAGCCCCACTGCCTCTCCCTTCAGGAGGGACCCTGCTTTCACCCCAGCAAGGCAAGATCTGGCTAGCGTGAGCAGCTCTCCTTTGCACAAGGGTCTGCATGGCTGGACAAGGGTGGCAGAGGTTTCCAGAGGAGGGTGGCACGTGTGATGGTTCCCCAGGGGAACTCAGGGCCACCCTGTGCCCTCAGGGTGAATGACTGCGTGCTGCGGGTGAACGACGTGGACGTCTCTGAGGTGGTGCACAGCAAAGCCGTGGAGGCCTTGAAGGAAGCAGGCCCTGTGGTGCGGCTCGTGGTGCGCCGCCGGCAGCCCCCGCCAGAGACCATCATGGAGGTCAACCTGATGAAGGGCCCCAAAGGTGAATTCACTCTGCTTACAGGACCAGGGTGCCCCACTGCCTCACAGGATAGTGTGGGGTGACCCCTCAGTATGGGATGCCATGGTGTGCAAGGCAGCCTCATGGGGGATGTGGGATATGAATTGGCACCATGACAGTGCAGGATGCCGCAGAGTGGCCTAGCAGCATGGGATGCTATGGGGTGTGGAATAGCTCCACGGTGCAGTGTGTGGTGGCTGGGCTGTCACCATGCAGCAGCAGAGAGGCCTGTTGCCTGTCGGGTTTGGGGCAAAGTGGTAAGCCCAGTGAGGCAGAGGGGCCATGGTGCCAATCCAGGGCTCCATCCATCCATCTGTCCCTCACCCCTCACCTACTCTCTCACTCCCCCTCAGGCCTGGGGTTCAGCATCGCAGGGGGCATCGGGAACCAGCACATCCCAGGGGACAACAGCATCTACATCACCAAGATCATTGAGGGAGGTGCTGCCCAGAAGGACGGGCGCCTGCAGATTGGGGACCGGCTGCTCGCGGTAAGCCCCATGCCTGCAGCCGGCCGCAAGGTGAAGCCAGGCAGTCTCTGCTGTGCTGCGGTGCGGATCCCAAACCCCGCACACCTCCCGCCAGCAGCCCCACACCCCTTCCCTGGAGTCCCTGCTGGGATGGTGCTCTGCGAGGGGCAGACGCAGCACAGACTGCAGGTGGAAGGGCGAGAGGGCCAAGCTCTGGAGCTACTGCAGCACTTACCCAGCTGGAAACCACTCTGCTCCTGCAGGGCTGCATTGGCCCCTGCCCTCCTGCCTGCCCTCCTGCCTGCAGCCATGTCACCCAGCCCCTTCCCTCCGGCAGGTGAATAACACAAACCTGCAGGATGTGCGGCACGAAGAGGCAGTGGCTGCACTGAAGAACACCTCTGACATGGTGTACCTGAAAGTGGCCAAGCCTGGCAACATCCACCTCAACGACATGTACGCGCCCCCTGACTACGCCAGCAGTACGTACACCGTCTGCTGCTGGTGCAGCAGCCTGGGCACCACAGGGCTGGGTGGGATGAAGCATGCTGGGGTGGCAGGCAATGCTGGGCTGATTTCCACATCTGTGTCATGTATGAATGCCCTTCTTCTCCCCTGCAGCCTTTTCAGCCTTGGCTGACAACCACATAAGCCATAACTCCAGTCTGGGTTACCTGGGCAGCATTGAAAGCAAGCCTGCCTACCCCGTCCCTCCCCAGGTGACTCCATCCCGGTACTCGCCCATTCCTCGGCATATGATTGGTGATGAGGACTTCACCAGGTGAGTACCAGGCATGAGCATCCCTAATACCTCTTTCCTCCCTCTTTCCCTCTCTGGCTGCTTGACCTCATTCCCGCTGCCAGTGCAGAGCCTCAGCCAAAAGCCCATTTGTGGGTGCATGGTGCAATCCTTGGGACCTCCATGGTGAGGTCCATGCTTGTTCCCCCTGAGATCAGCCCTGCTGTATTGCTTCCTGGCTCGCTGTGTCGCTCCCTGGCTCACTGCATCTCTCCCTTCCCCATTACTCCTCCTGCTTCTCCCTGAGCCTTACATGTCTGCATTTCCGCTTCATTCTCTTGTTTTACAATACCTGGAATACAAGGTGTTCCTTGTCCTTACAGTGCCATCCAGTGCCACAGGCTCCCAGGCTGCGAGCCAGCTGTCCCTGCGCAGAGCTGTGCAGGGGCTGAGGGGCTGAGAGAGGCACAGCTCTGGGTAAAAGTAGGGCTTCTCCTCCCGTGCTCCCCAAGTCCTGCACCTGCACCCAGGTGCCATTTGACCAGCTTCCAGCCCCAGGCTTGACAGCCTCCTGCACCGTCCTGGCATGGCCCTCTTTTTCCCACTAGCATCATTTATGCTGCACAAGCAGGTTTGTTTCCTGAACCCAGGAAATAAAGAGGATCACAAAGGAGATGTTGCTCTGAGCCTAAGCATAACGTAAAACTTCTCCAAAGACTCATGCTGAGGATGACTGGTCGCGCTTTACTTGCCTGGGCTCACATCTTTCCCTCTGCTTGCAACAGTCTCAGGGCCAGTGCTGAGCCTGCTCTGGGTTTAGTATCCCACAGTGACACTCCGTTAGGCTTAGGCTGGCTCTGCAGTTAGGACCAAGGGCATAGGCTGGTTTCAGGGTTGTGTTTGCAGTGGAAGATGCCATAGCCTCGACTGGGATTGTCCAGTTCTGCAGGGCGCTGGCAGATGCCAGAGCTGGAGACCCTGACTTGCCATCCAGCATCAGGTCCGCTGTCCTCCCAGAGAGTGGCTACACTAACCTTCATCATGGAATTTCTCACTTCTTGGTGCTCGGCTGCGGCCAGGTGCCTCTGTGTGCCATGACCTGTGCAGCATTGGCCTCCACCCATGCCCTATTTCTCCCACCTGGTCTCAGCACCAATGGTGCTGGTTCTACAGCCTGTTCCTAGTGTTGCATCCTCGCCGGGTGTAGCAAATCCTGTGCTGTCAGGGCACTGGGGAATGATTCCACACGCAGAAGCAGTGCTTTCTGCCATTACATTGCACCACAGAAGGGCCTGAGTCCCAGTGCTCAGAAACGCATCATGTGTCTCTCACCAGGGACCCCAGTCCCACAGGGTATCCCTTCCTACATGTGCCGACATCCTTATTTGTGGGCCAGATAGCCTGGGCTTGGACATGGCCCAGTGGCAATGGCACAGTGATGGCTCGGCAGTGGCTCAGCGGTGGCTTGGCTGTGGCCCTGGTGCTGCACGTGCTGGTGGCCGCTAGAGGATGGTGCTGCCTTGCAGAGGGCCCTGCTGCAAACAGGCTGGCGACGCCGAGCCACTGTCCCCAGCCACAGCCCCCTCCTCCCTGCCAGATTCACAGCCTGCGGTGGGCTCAGCACCTCTCTCATCCATCTCAGGGCAGCGCTGGAAACCTCATGTGCAACACCGACCCCACCAGGACAGTTTCATTGCTGCGGGTCTGTTGGCTAATGCATCACCAAGATTGTGCACTGTCACAGCGTGGTTCAAATGCATCTTACTGGTGTGGGGAAAGGCGGTGACTACCCTGAAAAAGCAGCTGTCTCCCAGGAGGCTTCTGCCAGCCATTCCCCAGAAGAAGCAGAGGTCCTGGCCTGGATCCAGTATCAAGCCTCTTCCTCTCCCATGGGCACAAGTGCTGCTGCAGGTGAGGACAAGGCTCCAGTGACCATCGTGTACTGCAGCACCCAGGGCCAGGGACAAGACCATCTGTTTTCCAATGAACTCCACTCTGCAAACCAGACCTGGCACAGCCCCAGAGGATCCCACAGTCACTCTGTGCCGAGGTCCCAGTGTTAACACTGCAATGTCCAGTGTGGACTCTGTCTGCAGGATCCATGCCTGGCCTCCCCGAATGAGGATGGAAGTGGAGAATGTGTGTCATGACTGAGACCTGAGATGCACCTGTCTGGGGCTTCATTTCCTTTCCTTGATTCCTGTAGTGTCTCTCAACCTTCTACCAAACTGTCTGGTCCTCATGGGTGCTGGGGATGCTTCCCTGGGCTAAATTGGGGTGGTGGTTCCTGCACTCTGATTGGGTAGCAGCAAAACCCAAGGAGCAGAGCAAGTTCATCAGAAATCTGCAGACCCAGAAATCTGCCCTATTTTTCCTGTGGGAGAGCTTTAGCCCCAGGCATAGCTTTGCTGCAGAGGGACTGATGACTGCAGCCCTCCCTGCTCCCTCACAGCCACCCCTGAGCTAAACACTAGTGGCATTCTGAGGACTTGGGGTTCACCGTCTTTTGACACCAGTGGTGTTTCTATAGTGTTTCCCAGAGCTCAAACACATCAAAAGGTCATAAGAATAAAGCAGGTATTTTCTGAAGGTCACAAGTCAGAGTCAGCCTCTTCCCCATCAGAAATGCATAGCTGGAGTTATGACTCTGCTGCACCTCTGCATTTGAAGGCAAGGGCCTGCGATGATGCGTGGTGTGTACTGCAGGCATGGGGAGCCAGGCTGCAAGTTAGCCCTTGCTGCAGTGCTTCCCCAGTCATGGCTGTGCTGTCTGTGCCTGCAGGGGCAGGAAGGAGTTAAGGCTGTAGGGTCTAGCAGATCGAAGGCTTCTTCCTTACAGCTTCTATAAAAAACCCTGGCCCACCAGTGGGTTAGAGGTAGAATCAGGCATCAAGGGCGACCTTGATGCAGAGCATTCAGAACATTCCTGCCCCTCATGCCTCCTGGATGGCACCACAAGCAGAGCCTGCCACACCGCAATATTCATTGTCAATGTCTCATTGTCTATGTCCTACAGGGGACAGCTGTCCTTGTCCCCTTTCAGGCAGTGGAGAGGCCACAGGAGCAAGTGTGACCAGAGGTAGGGGACTGGGATGCTGCTGTGTCTGGTGGGAGGCACAGGGACAGAGAGAGGTACAGCTGGGAGAGCTGGGAGGGTTGGGCTGTGCTGAGCCTGGGGTCTGGGCAGGACAGGAGCTCACCAAGACCTTCTTTCAATGCATCCTGCACTTCTAACTGTCCATCTTCTGCTCCTGTTGCTCCTTATAAGGTGCTTGCCTGGAGCTAAGTGACACTCAGCCCATCAGGACTCCCCCATGGGAGACTCTTCCTGGGGTGCTGGCATGTGTCCCTGGGGGCAAATCCTGCTTCCGACATTCATGAAAGCACCAAAGCCTTCCCTCCTCTGCCCAGGTGACGGCAGTGATGCTCCATCCTGGCCCAGGGGCATGAAAAAGGTGTTTTCTTGCAAGAGTGGCCTGGGAGCGTACTGCCAGGCTGCAGGGCTTCGTGCTGTCTTCTCAGCCAAACTTCATTCCCCTGGGTCCCTGCTCCACTCATGCCACCTGAGCCCCACCAGTAGCTGGGGCGGGGGGGGAGCAGCTGGGCCAGTGCCCCAGGGCCCCCTTAGCACAAGTCTGCCAGCATTTTAGGGTCTCTGTGGGTGCCCTCAGCAAGTGCCATGCCTGGAGCTTCAGCATCTCTCCTACCACCTCCCAGAGGTATCCCTCTGCTCCCCAGCAGGTGTGAGATTAATCAGGCTGCTGAGGTCACTGGCAGGTCCTCAGTCTTTGTGGTACCTGCTGGAGTGCCCAGGATCCAGCCGGTCACCACAGCGGATGCACTGATGGTCCCCAGTGTTGTGTTGGCTGACAATCACCGCCAGCCTGTGCCAATCGTCTTGCATCGTTTATTCCTTCATATTTTAATTCAGCATTTGAGCTGGGAGACGCTGTTGTTCCCATCAGACTTGGGGTTTTTTCCCAGCTGAAAACTGACACAGGATTTTTACGATGCCAGGCAGCCTTTGCCTGCCTATTGTTTGAGCTGCAAAAGAATTATCATCCAAAAAAGTAGGATTTCTGCTGAGCCACACAGGGCCAGTGGCATAGCGTTATGTGGGGTTGCAGGCACGCTTGCTGGGCTGCATGGGTGGAGAGGGGCTTGATCCCCCTCTCCCAGCATGACCACACCATTCTCGATGCCCAAACTCACAGCTTGTGATGCCACCTCATAGTCCAATGTTTCTCCGTGTGATTTCACGGTGGATGCTCTGTCTCTGTCTGTGCCCTGTCTCATGTCACTCGTGCAACCGCCTGTACCTCTCCTGGTTTATCAGCCTCCTTGGTGCTGAGAGCTGAGTCACGCAAGGTCACACTTGGGGTGACTCCAGCCCCGTGGGTGTGCCGGGAATCTCAGGCATGGCTGACCCTGTCACCAGCTTTGCTGCTCCTCACCCTGCTGTCTCCCTGTTCCATGTGTGTCCTTCCAGGGAGCCACGGAAAATCATCCTGCACAAAGGCTCCACCGGCCTGGGCTTCAACATCGTTGGAGGGGAAGATGGCGAGGGGATCTTCGTGTCCTTCATCCTGGCTGGAGGCCCCGCTGACCTCAGTGGGGAGCTGCGAAGGGGAGACCGCATCCTCTCGGTGAGTCGGCAGGGCCACCTACTGTCCCTCCACCGCCTTCCACAGCGCCGGGCAGGAGACCGCAGGGCACCTGCCTCTGCCACCATCCCCAGTGCCGGGGTGGACGTGGCCCATAGGTGCCTGGAATCGGAGCAGCAGCCTGCCCGGGATCTGTCCTGCGGCAGAGAAGGGGCGGGCTGGGTAGTTGCCCGCCTGCCGACAGAGGGCACTCTCGATGCCCGGGCCGACCGGGGGCGGGTGCCAGGGATGCGAGTGCTAGAAATGCCGGTACTGGGGGTGCCGGTGGCAGGATTGGTACTGGGGGCACAGGGGTTAGGTGACGAGGCACTGAGAGTGCGGGTACCGCGGGTACTGGTACGGGGGGCAGAGGCAGACCTGGTCGGTGCGAGCCTCTGTCGGTCCGGTCCAGCGGAGCGGCTTTATCCCGGCAGGTGAACGGCGTGAACCTCCGCAACGCCACCCACGAGCAGGCGGCGGCGGCGCTGAAGCGGGCAGGGCAGACGGTGACCATCATCGCGCAGTACCGGCCCGAAGGTACCGCCACCGGGGATGGGGCGGGGCGCCGCGGGCGGATAAGGGGGCGGGACATCGGCCGGCGCGCGGGTCGGGCGGGCCGCCGGCTGGGAGGTCAGGGGAGGTGCGGGCTCCGATTGGTCGGTGGAGCGAGGGGGGGCGGGGCGGCGGCGTCCCGCCGGCGGTGCTTGCGCGGCTTTGTGTGCGGGCCGGGCGGCTCCGGGGCTGCTGCAAGGGCGCTGCCGCCCCGCTCCGGCCTGCAGGTGAGCGGGACTCCGCCGACCTCGCCCGCGCCTCCCCGGCCCCATGGCTGGTCTGGCGACACGAGCCGGGCCGCCTCCTCCGGGCCTGGGCCGACGGGAGCCTTGCTGGGAGAGTGGTCGTCTCGGAGCGGGGTGGGGGATGGAAATCTGTTCGCTGGAGGGTGTCGCCGTGAGGCTTTTCTCTGTGGGATCCCGTCGGCCTTGCTGATGATCCCGGAGGGGGCACCGGGGGGGATCGCGGTTGCGGCAGCCGCCCCTCGTCCTGGGGAGCGGCTCCCTTCCCCTCGGCGCGTTGGCTTCCGGAGACCCCCATGCGACCACCGGGCAGGCGGGGCTGGAAGCGGGGCCTCGGGGCTGGGTGGGTGCTCGTCCCCCGCTCCAAGCATCCCGTCTGCCGCTCCTCCCAGCTGTTGCCTTTCATTAAGGTTGGCCTTTAATTCCCTCGACAAAGGTGTCAGCGGCTGGTCGTCTTGCGTGGGGTGGCTGGGTTCCGCGTGGGGCAGCCGGTGGCTGCGGGAGGGGTGCTGCCAGCTGCTTACCGAGGCCATCCCTGGGCTGATGGGGCTGAAGTGTCATCGGTGGGCTGGAATGGTGAGCACTGGTGGGGCGACATCCTGTTGGCAGTCGAGGGGTCAAGAGCTGCTCCTAGGGCTGCTGCTGCACTGTTACCATGTCCTGACCTCTGGGATGCAGCAATTTGCATCCCATGATGAAGGTGTTTCTCCTGGACCCCGCTGTTTTTCTCGCCCAGCAGCTCTGGTCCTCTCCACTGAGGCCAGCATACAGCCCCTCATCTGCCTTGTGCCTCCTTGGTGGCATGCTGGGCAGTGCCCTACGGGTCCCTGTCCCCGCTGTTCCTCCTCCATCCCATGGCAGAGGCCATTGGCACGTGGAGCCATTAGTGGTGCTCAGCAATATGCTGTGGGTGTGGGGTTTGTTTGTTTTGGCTTTTTTTTTTTTTCCTTTTTCTTTCCAGGAAGCACTTAGTGTTCTTGTATTTCTGGCTCCCTTTGCCACTTGAGATTTGGCAAAGATGCCAACCAAGAGTGGTTCCTAAATGTCAAACAGGAGAAAAATGTTTTTTAAACCCCTTTAGACAGAGGCTGAAATGTCAGTGCTTTGTAGCCAGTGGCTTTCTGGGTCCACAATGGCTCATGGCATTTGTGGGCATACAGGCTGCAGCTGTCCTGGGAGGCAGTGTAGCTGCTGGGAGACACAGACTATTGTATCCTGGGAGTTGACCTCAGCATTCGAGAGCTTGAAGGCCTGGGAGTCAAGAAGAAAGGTCTCCCTGGTGTGAGCCCGAGGTGCAGGTGAGACTGGGTCCCCTCAAGGGGACATACACTCCCAAATGTTTGCCTTTTCTGTGTGCATCATGGCTGTGGAAAGAGCTGGATTGTAGGATGCCCAGAAAGGGGCTTTGAGAAATTTCTTCCTGCTAGCAGAGATGGAGGATGGCACCTGTCTCTCATATGTGAGCACACCTAGGGCTTGGCTGTGGGGTACTGGATCAATGCATGCATGCTCTACATCTGACCTCACCGCTTCAAGGGAGCGAACAGGCTGCTTGTGCAGGTTTCGGGGAATGAGGTGCTCTCCCTGTGGGGTCCTGCCAGGCACTGTGAGTGGAAAGAAGCAAAGACAAAACTAGGGAAGGATAGAAAGAGGAGCTGGCACCCTTCCTTTCTTCTGAGCACCTGCACCTGGCACAGTGCCTCTGACTACTGCTGCATGCTGTCAAGGGGGAAGAGGAGGCTGCTCTCTGTGGTGGTGCCTCTGAGCTGTTAGTGAGGTCCCTTCCCTTTAAGCACTTCTCCCCCTGACCTTTGCCTGCTGCTGTCACCAGCACTTGGGTTTGGCAATTCCCCCTCCTCATGCCCCACATGACAAAGCCTTGATACTCCTCACCTGAAAATGCAAACACTTGCGCGACAGCATTTCTGAGCTGGCCACTCAAAGGGAAGTGCCAGGGCCACGCAGTGACTTTTAAAAGCCTCCAAGCTTTCCCCATGGCTGTGCTGGCCTCTGCTCATCCGGGCCTGTGGCACGTGTGCCCTGTGCAGGGAGGTGGCTGTACTTTAACCCTGCAGCTGGAAGGTGTGCAGGGTCAAGGCAATAAAACACTAGACTGGAGAGGAAGGTTGGAACTGGGGGTAGTTTTTGCAAACGGCTGGGCTGAAGCCTGTGGCTGAGCATCTCTGGGCTCTGCTGATAGCACAGTGGAGCTGGCCTGGCCCTGGGCAGGTGGGTTTGTGTGCTGGAGAGAGCAGGGCACGTGCACAAGGCTTTATGCATGCTTGGGGGTTGCTTTCTGATGCATGTCCCCTCTCTACCAACACCTACCCTCATGCTATATCCTGGTGCTTAGGAGCCATCTTGTTGGCTCCTCTGGATGTATTTGCAGGTGCATGACATGAGCATGTGCCAATGCTGGGGATCCTCCATGCAGGCAGGGGATCCCTTCCTGATATTAATGGTCTGCAATCACACACGTGCTCAGGTGTGCAGGACCATATCCTGCTCCTAGCACTGAGCTCACCCCGTATTGCAGGATCAGGCCCAGCTCCAGGGGCACCCACACCCTGGGAAGGCAAGAGTGGCAGGAGGGGTGGAGCAGTGTTTTTATCAAGTTGCTGAGTGGGAATAGCAAACGTCCTGCCGCGTGGTGCAGTGCTGCAGTGGCACTCATGGCAAGAGGTGCCAGTTCACCTGTTACATATTTTTCAGTCTTAGTAAGTGTGTCTTGAATGTGTCTGGCACCAGGGTCCTCTGGGAAAGCTGGGGAGGTGGGAATCAGGTGTGGCTCACCTCCCCCCCTTACAGTGGGCAAGCTTCCCAGGCGAGTTTTGGCTGCGCGGGAGGTCTCCTTCCAGGATGCATAGGCAAGATGGCTGTAAGCCAGGGAGCAAAGGCAGGAGTGCTGCTTGTTGGAGGTTATCTGCCAGTAATTCTCTCGGAGGCTGCTCTAGCAAGCAGGTAAGAGGGGGCCAATAGCAACTGGGAGTATCCCGTGCTTGCTCCCTGGGTAATGTTGCCTCCCCTGTGTTGGGAGGGAGATAGCAAGTTTGATTTTCGAACTGGCTGCTCCTCCACCCTGTGTCCTCCTGTGGTTGGAGTGAGCACAGGCTGGTGGCTCCTTGGGAGACCTTTCTTAGGACAGGATTTTGTTTGCTCTCTGGGGGATGAAGCCAGCTCCTGTGACCTTCTTCTGTTTGCTACATTCAGCCTGGCTTGTGCTTCTTGTTGTGTCAGCAGGCTTTCCCAGCCTCCCCAAGCAGTGTGGCTCCAGAAGAATTTGGAAAGTCTCTTGCCATGGAGTGCCCCAACCAAGGTGGGGGCATTTGAGAGCTCTGCCCTTGAGTTGCATGCAGAAGATGCAGCTGCTGGCAGGGTTGTGACACCCAAAGGTTGCCCTCCTGCCATACCCACCCAGCGGTGGCTAAACCTGCTTTTGGCCTTTGCTCCCTGCCCAGTCCTGGGCCGTCCTGCCAGGCTTCTTGTGGAGAAGGGTGTGGTGGGAGGGATGTGAGCCTGTGTGGCAGGGAGCAGTGATCCTCTCAGTGCAGGGTATGCAGAAAGTCTGTGCCCCCAGTGGGGTTTAGGACAACTCAGCTGGGGATGGAGGTTGTAGCACCAAGCTCAGCAGCTTTCTGGGGGAAATAGCCCTTCTGTACTGAAGAGGGTTTACACAGCAGCCGTACTCACTTTTGATGGATGCTCCTCTGGGATCTGAGAGCTCTTGGGCATCCTGGGACAGAATGAGCTGCTCCACAGACTGCTATGGTCCACCCTGGTGTGGGGCAAGAGGTACAGAGTGGGATGAAGTTCACCTCCCTCTGCTGGGAGTTCCATAAAACCCCAGTGCAAGTCAGCAAGTGCAAAAGTGCTGTTTTGGTGACAGATTAATTTTTTTCATAAAATAAGCCTTTTCCTGCCTGGCTGCTTCTGCATTTCCCTCTGCTAGCAGGAAGGCAGGCAAGGTGAGTGGGTGCCCCTTGGCATGGGCCAGCCAGGGTGGGCGGAGGTCTGGTGACCTCCACTTCAGCTGGCAGACCCTGCCCAGTGTGTGGCAACTCTTGATGCCCTATGGCAGGTGAAGAGGCTTCATGAAGAGTTTCTGTGTGTGCTTGGCATTTTTTGTGTGTATCACCTTTTTTTTTTCTTCAGTCTTTAAGTAAAAATGCATCTTCAGCAGCTAGGAACAGGAGGGTGGATGCCCAGGCTGGTCCAGCTGCAGAGTGAAGGGCTGCAGAGTCAGGAATTGCTGAGATGCAGCTGCATAACCCCTGCCCTGTGTGCACTGAGAATTGCCTTTCCCTTGCACTGTGAGGGGCTCGCTCTCAAACGCAGCTGCAATGCACTTCTCAGCAGTGTGTTGGTCCCGCTATCCATGTGCAATGCAGCTCTGCAGGCCAGGCAGCAGCCTGCACAATCAGACACGCTGCTGGGAAGCTGTGTTCTGGTTCACAAGAAAGAAAAAACCCAAACCACATCTAAACCGCTGGGTTGTGATGAAGGCTTTTTAGGCAGTTCTTACAGTAGGGGTGAGACTGGTTCTCTCTCACCAGGACATGGGGGTATAACTGCAGGGTGTGCCCAGGGGACAAAATCAAGGGTACCGGGTGAGAACTGCCAGGGTGGGCTCTGGCAGTGCTGGCAGCTTCCCTGATGCCACAGTGCTGCAGTTGCTCAACACCCAACAAAACTTCCTCAGTCAGCCCTGGGTAAGCAGGGCTGGTGCCTCCACCCTCTGCTTGCTGCCTGACCTTTACACCGGGCTGAAGTTCGGGCTGGCATAGTGGCAGTGGTGGCAGGCGGGTTGGTGGCAACTCCTGTGGCCATGGCAGCAGCTTCTGGAATGTCCTCCAGTGACTCCTGAGGGTCTCTGCCACCAGAATGTAGGAGTGAAAGGTGAATTTCTCCTTCCTGCCCCCTTCCATGGGTGGGGGACTAAGCTTTGCCTCCCGCCTTCCTCTTGCCTGCTGGGGAGAGGGACTTTGCTGTCAGCAGAGCGGTGGGTGGGGACTCCCCCCGCTGATGGCTGCAGTCAGGCCTTCCTGCTCCAGCTGGTGGGTGATGGTCTCCTGGAGGGGCTCTCTTTCTCTGCACAGTTTGAACTGCTCTGTAGGTCAGTGGCTTGCTGAGCCTTGCCCAGCTGTTCTTTCACTGAGCTTTGGCTCAGTAGTGGAGGAGGCCTTGGCAGGCCTTGCCCAAGCTGCTTTTATGGGGGTTTAGGGTTGGTTTGGGAGCAGCTGGTGCCCTGCCTGCTCCACATGTCCTGCCTGGACTCCTGTAGGGTGCTGCAGCTTCTTCGGCTTCGTCGTCCCTCATGTGCAGGGACGGACAGGCTCCTGGGCAAGACGCCCCAGACAGGCTGTCATTGCCTCTCTTGGTGCTTACCAGTTGCACCCTTCATGGTGCAGGGAGGTGGCTCTGAGGCAGCTCCTGCCTGCACTGACCATCTCTTTCCCCACAGAGTACAGCCGCTTCGAGTCAAAGATCCATGACCTGAGAGAGCAGATGATGAACAGCAGCATGAGCTCCGGCTCCGGTTCGCTCCGGACAAGTGAGAAGAGATCTCTCTATGTCCGGTAAGGCTCAGCTCCCCCTGCCTGCCCCCTTGCCAGAGACAGGTGGGATGGGTATATCTCCACAGTTTGGGGTGCAGGGTGGGATGGTTCAGCCTAGACAGTGCAGCACCCTTGTGGACCAGGTGTTTTGGAAGCCAGGGAAGCACATGAGCTAGACACATCATGAAGCCCAGAGAGTGCAACAGGGAGGATGGCACTTTTGCACTGGTTCACCAGGGCTGAATGTTTTGCACTTGAGTGCCTCTTCCAAGGACTACTCCACTTCGAAAAGCTCTGGTGTCTCTACAGAGCCCTGGGTGGCTGCTGGCCAGGCCAACCCAATGGGGACCACTGGGAAATGCCAGGCATCCAATGCTGCTTCTGCCCTGGGCAGCTCAGAGCAGCATTCAGGGAACTTTCCTTGAACCACTCCCTGCTAAAATGTTTCTTCCCGTCACCTTCCGCCATTCTTGTGGCAGCATCTGGCTATAGGGGAGATGAGCTCTTAGGAGGATTATTGCTCTGAGCCCTCAGTGTGCTTTTGGTCCAGAGCCAGGCATGGGGCAGGCAGGGGTTAAGCAGCCATGCAGCTCTTAACTGCTGCAAGTCCTGTGCTGCCAGGACAGCCTCTGCTCGCTGCCTGCTTTCTGCCACCTCCTGCCTGCCACACCATGAGTGGGGTGACAGCTAATGAGTAATTTTAACTTGGTAGTTAAAATAATCCTGTAAATCCTTGCCCTGCACAGTCTGTTGCGGGTGAGGGCTGGCAGGAGCAGGGGATACTTCTCCTCTGTGGGAAGGATGACAAGGCCCAAGGCTGCATCAGCCTCATCCTGCACCTCCTACTATATGGCTGCTCTGTGCAGAGAGGCTTGAGGCTGTTGCTGGACCTGGTGCAAGCCGAGCCTGGCAGAGGGAGAGAGGCGCAGCTCTCTGTGTTTCTGCAATTCATACGAGGCTCTGCAGACATCTTGCTTGATTTAGCATCTTGGGGTTGAATAAACATCTTCTGCCAGTCCTGTCCTTGCTCCTCTGCTGTCCCATGGAGACCCTTATGGGTGCAGCATGGTTAAAACTGAGTTCAACTTGAGTTGAGCCTGTGAGTCTTCTGTTCTCTGCCTGGATAGGTGCTGCACATATCAGGGCATACCTATGAGCCAGGGAGCTCCCCGCTGCCTCTGGGCTGCTTGTAGCATCTCGCATTTCTTGATGCATCTCTCCATGTGGCTTTGGTGGCCTCCACAGGACTGTGTCGCCTCACATACACCCAGGTGGCTTCAGACAGGAGCTAGGCAGCACCTTGTTGAGAGGGTGATCTAGGGGGATTGCTTTCCCACAGTATGGCTCTTCCTGACCCTCCCCAGCTCTGGCGGCTGCTCACCCCACAAATGTGCTTGTGAGAGCTGCTGGGCTGCCCCAGCCCTTCTGGGCGGGGTAGTTTCGAGCACAGTTTACCTGAAACCAGCTGAGTTGCTGTACTGCAGACAGGACATCAATTACAGGACTTGCTACCCAACTGCTTGAGTCAGCCCTGTGAGGCTGCATTGCACTCCATGCGCTGTCGATGGGGCTAGAGCCAGGCACCTGAATGACAGCTGGAGCTGATTTGGGGGTGCCATGTTTCAGCACTGCACCAGAGGTGAGGCAGGTTTGCGTGCTGCCTGCCACCTGCCTGTGCTGCTGCAGGACAAAGTCTGCTAGCACTGGGGCTATGCCTGGGGATGGGAGTCAGGCAGGCATTGTGCCTGGGCACCGGGAGTCCCTGGAACTGCTCCCCTGCCCTCCAGCCAGACCATCTGCTGTCCTGGCTGCTTGTGCCATGAGCTGGCCCAGGGCAGAGTGGAGTGACCACACTGCCATCTAGCCCATGCACCCCCGGGAGCACTCAGCCACAGTGAGTCCTGAGTGCCAACACAGCCAGAGGCTGGTCTCCAGACACATCATGCCTCAGGGAAGCAAATGCCTCATGTCTCTGCTTTGCAGGACCTTTGCTGTGCCTGTCCTGGGATGCCAGTGGCTGCTGCAGGAGGAGGCAGGAAGCCATGGGGCCAGCGCTGCTCTGCAGAGCAGGTTGCAGGGTGTGGGCAGGGTGCCCCGCAGCTCACTTTGGTTCAGGAACCGGCCTGACCAGTTCCCCAGGGCCTTGGCTCATGCTTTGCTCCTGACGGCGCTGGCCTTGCAGGGCATTGCTAGCCATGCACAGTCTTATCTTTTGGCCTGGAGCTGCCTGCAAGGGTAGATTACCTCCGGCCAAAGGGCCCTATGGTGCTTTGCTGCTGGCTCCAGTGTGCCGGGGGCCACACTTGGGTGCAGAGGGACTGAGCATGAAAGTTGCCCCAAGCAAGATGGGAAAGGGGAGCAACCTCGTGTCTGGATATACCTGGATGTGTAGGACTGCATCAGGTCTCGTCCCAGTGAGCCTTCCACAAGCCATGGGACAGCCCTTCTTCTCCTCCCCATTCAAGATTAGCTGCCTTGACCCAGTCCCAAGTGATCTGAAAGGTTTCATCACTCTGTGCTCCCCTGGCAGCGCTTGAGCAGGGATCTAGGTGAAGTGCCCTCCCAGCTTGGCTGCTCCACAGGGACCTGCCACATGGTCCCTTGGCCCTCCCATTTGCACCGTGTGCTTTCAGACCCCTCTTAGGAGTCCTTGCAGTGGAAAGGGGTAATGAGCAGGGCACAGGGTGTCTCTCTGGGCTGAGGAAGGCTTGTTAGTGCTGGGATTAAACCAGTAGCCAGACTGTTTGTGGTGCTTGGGCTCGTGTCGGGCTGGGGGGTGAGCAGGGTTGGTACACAGTGGTTGTGCTGCCAGCAGTGGTGCTTTTAGTGACTGTTTTCTTGGTTTGGTTTTTTTTCAAAGAGGATGTGTCAAAGCAGACATGGTTTGAGATCTGACAGAAGTAGGGTATGTTGCACATTGAAGCCACTGAGAGCAGCTTGTGGGTACAGGCTGCAGTGCTGTGTGCAGTAAAGTATGTGGAGAAAGGGTATTAGTGCTCCTCTAGTTTAAAAAAAAATTCTGTAGCTGGATAGTTTAATATTGACAATAATGTTCTACTAAATAAGCTGTTCTCAGGGGAAATATTTAGGAGTCTGAAAAGGATCAGTTGTGGAAACATACATATATATATACCCTCAGATGTGTTTCTCATTCACAGGCTCTGGAATAACGTACCCCTCTATGTAAATAAAATGAGTGCTCAAAGCACCCCATGGTCTCTGCCTGTGTGACCTCCCACCAGCAGTGGGGTCTGAGGTTCCCCACCCTGCTCCTTTGCCCCACAGCTGCTGAAGGGATGACAGGAGCAGCCCTGCATCCTGGCTCCCTGCTGCCCTCTGCATACTGCTGCTTTCTTGAGAGTGCGTGATCTTTGCCTGCTTGCTAACCACAGCTGCCTTCAATGTGTCTGTGGTTCACTTGTCTCTCACAGCTAAGGTCTAGAGCAGGTTGTTGTGATCCAGCACTGTTATTTCTGCATTGCATGCTTCAGAGCTTGTCCTGTGCCCGCCAGTGGGAGGGGTGTGCTGGTGGCTGTGTGACACTGCTTGCATCAGCAGAGGATTCCCCAAAGTTTGTGTTTAAATCCTTTAAGGTATGAAGGTGGCAGTGCTGCTGTCCTTACTGCCTGGCCATGCTTAGGAAAGGCATCGTTCCTCTCTCTGCTCCTCCACAGAGCCCTGTTTGACTATGATCGGACTCGGGATAGTTGCTTGCCCAGCCAGGGGCTCAGCTTCTCCTATGGGGACATCCTGCATGTCATCAACGCCTCTGATGATGAGTGGTGGCAAGCTAGGCTTGTCACGCCCCACGGCGAGAGCGAGCAGATTGGGGTCATCCCCAGCAAGAAAAGGTGAGTGTCTGTCAGCAGAAGTTGTCACATGTGGTACCTTCTGGAACTCCCCAGTCTCCGTGAGCCCTGCAGCCCTCGAGGGTATGCTCAGGGTGGGATCTCCTTGTGGTCCCAGCCCACCTGCCCCTCCGTGGCTGTGGAGCATGAAGGGCATCCCAGTTGCAAGCTGGGACTCCCTGGGGAGATGTTCTCCAAAGCTGGATGAGACTTCAGATAAGGATGGGAGTGCTCAGCTCCCTCTATGGTCCCCATGGGCATGGAGAGCTGGTGTTAGCCAGTCTGGGCTCCAGGTAAGAGCAGAGTCACAGCAGTTGACTGCAAGCTGCTCCTTGTGTCCTCTGACAGTCTGGCCAAGTCTGCAGGCCAGCTCCTATGAGATGGAAAGTCACAGGGAGCAGAGGACCTGGCTGCCACTGCCTTCAGGTCTGCAGAGCAAGCCTCATCTCTGTCCTCCATCTCTGTGCTCCTGAGAAGGCTGGCTTGTCCCCTGTCCTGCTCCTGTAGACACTGACCTTGGCCAGGCCCTGGACAGGCAGCTCCACCTCTGTCCCCTCTGGAAAAGAGCTGCCTTTCACCAATGAAGCCACCACCTGAGGGTGCATGGAGCCATCTGGGGAGCCAAGCGGGTGGCATAAAGGGTGCATACACAGGACTATCAGTTCTTTCTCTCTTTTAACTTCCAATCAGGGTGGAAAAGAAGGAGAGAGCGCGGTTGAAAACAGTGAAGTTCCACGCCAGGACTGGCATGATTGAGTCCAACAGGGTAAGTGCCAAGCTGACGTTCAGCGAGGGGCCTGAAGCCAATAGCTAGTGGGGACAGGATGAATCCCAACAGCCTGAGCTGCCAGTGGGGCAGTTGGAGCAATCCCAAAGCAAAGAGTAGTGCCACTGGACCTGCCGCAGGCCCGTATCTGCTCAGCATGAATACCCCATGGCTGTGCAGAGGGTGAGCAGAGGAGCCCAGGATGCTGTGGAAATGCTAGGGAAGGACCCCTGTTTGGAGTGGTAGGCAAGCCGAGCCTGTCCCACCATAGCATGTGGCTGGGAGCTGACTGCAGGCAGCTCATGCAGGTGAAAGTAACTGCACTCACCCCTTGCACAGAGTGCTTAGCAAGTGGACAAGGAAGGGAGAATGGCCTGGCAAATCCCTGCAGAGCTGCTGATTGCTCCATCAGCTTCCCAGCATCCTCACCACATGTTTTTCTCCATGCTTAATCTTTTTCCTACATTACAGTTTTCATGTAATCTCCATGATTTCATTTGAGGGTAACTGGCCTGACACAGCTCCTCATTGTCTCTTCATTTTAATTTTTCCCACATGCCTTAAACACCATTGTTTTTTCTGTCCTCCCTTCCAACTCCATGTTCTTCAGTCGATCAAAACGAAACGTAAAAAGAGTTTCCGCCTCTCTCGAAAGTTTCCATTTTACAAGAGCAAAGAGAACCTGGCCCAGGAGAGCGGTGGACAGGAACGTAAGTAGCAGCTGGCCAGAGAGGGCAAGTGTGCAACCCTCAGGTCCCCTGCATTGAGGGGAGAGATTCAGCACATATCTGTAGCCAGTGGTCCTGGCATCTGCCCACGTTCTGGTTTGTGCTCCATGGTCGTGCCAGCAGCTAGGGAGAAACCAGAGCTTGAAACAAAAGCAACAGCTGTGGCCTGGTGCTCTCTTTCTCTCATGTTCAATGTCTTCATCCTTTCATCCAACTTCACACCTGCTTGACCCCCTGCTCTGCCTCCCCCTGCTCTCCCCACTCTGCTGCAGGCTCTGCTCCTTCTCTCCATCTGCCAAGGGCTGCTGCCCTCCAAGCGAGGGGCTGGCCACCTCCTGCAGAGCTTCTCCTGTTCCCATCAGGGCTGAGGGACTGGGGAGGTCCCAGCTGAGCTCCCCATCTCCCCTAGAAGTGACTCATGACTACCTATTCCCATCTGAGAGCCCTCTCCTCAGGTTAAGTTGCGTGGGCACGGGGAAACCTTGTACTCACTGGTGAAAAAGCTGCTAACCTGCAACTAAGGCACATCTTTGCTAGCTGGCTGCAGACGTTAGAAGGTCCCCAGCTTTCACCTGGCAGCCCTCTAGGGTTTCCAGAGAAGGCAGGGCATTCAGCTTGTTGCTGCAAATCCTGATGTGAGCAGCTCTGGAGCTGCTTGCTGAAGCCAGCCCCTTGTCGTTCCAAGATGCTGAACTGCATCCACTCCTTTGGCAAGCATCCAGGTGAGAGCTGGGGTCCTCAGGCCTCAGGGAAGGGGAGGTGGGCAAGGCAGAACAGTGTCTCTGGCCCAGTGCCAGTGAAGTGAGCAGGTCCCCTCCCCTCCAGTGGCTCTATTGGACATGATGCAGAGGCAGGGGATTGATGCTGGGCTGCTCCGGGGGTCTTCCACATCTCTCTGCTACCCACATCCCTCTGTTGACCACGCCAGGCTGGCACTGGTGCTCGTAGCCAGCGTGAGCCTCTAACCTGTGGTGAAGGTTGTCCATGTGTCTGGATATCTGTTATAGTGCCTTGATGTGTCTGAGCTCCAGTTGGCTCCATGCTGGAGCTGGGGGCTCGCTGGGGTCACTGCTCTCAGCAAGCTCTGTGTTGCAGTGACATACAGCACGAGGATGGGACAGACCATGCTCTTCACCAGCCCATGTCACAGACCCACAGTCAGCTCCCTCCTTGTGCTCTACCACTGCCCATCCCAGCTTGCAGTGGGGCGTCCTTCCCCCATGTCTGTACAGCCCACGCAAGCGCTGGGGTGTGGGCAGCTAACACACGCAGATGGGGAAAAACATGCCCACCCCCCTGCGCAGTAGAGAACTGACTGTGCTGTGTATGCCCCCAGAGTGGACAGTCTGTTCTGGGGAAGCACGGAGCTGCTGTGCCCTGCAAGTATGCCCTGCGAGGAATCACAGAGGAACGCCTCTGCCACACTTGCCAGCAGCTTGGAGCTGCAACTGCTCAGTGCCAGCAGATGCCGCCATGATTGCTTTGCCCTCCCCAGACCCAGAGTGGCCCTTTGGGGGCTCTTTGGCAGAGAGAATGAGCTCAATGGGGGGGTTCCAGCCACACAAAACGAGACACTGGCAGCAGGCTGGTGGTATCAGCTCTGAAAACTTTTAAACTCACTTGCAGTTGCAGCTCTGGGCCGTTCTGCACTCCTGTCACTAATGCTCATCTGGCTCTGTCTTCCCCATCCCTCTGACTGCCCTCTCCCGCGCTCTCTTCTCTCCCCCTCTTCCCCTTCTCACTGTCTGTGAAATCAGGAATTCCCTGGGTTAAGTGACGATTATTATGGAGCAAAGAACCTGAGTAAGTCGAATTTCAATGTGCATTGCTCACTTTCTGTCGCTGGCATGCCTGGTGGTGCCTAGGGAATGGCCGGGCTCTGGCCAGGGCAGCTGTGCTTCTCTGGGTGCGGGGAAGGAGGAGTCCTGCAGGTGCTACTCTGCCAGTGTTGTCTGCTGGCAGAGGCTGCTGAGGTTGAGGAGGTGCTGCTGCTGCACGTGGGAGGGGACAGGGGAGTTTGCTTGGGGATGTTGGCTGTGCCCTAAGTGTGCCCAGCTGAGGGCTGCCTGCCGCACTTGGGGTGAGCTCTACCTCCTCATCCTTTTGCTCCTTCTCCTGGCTGGGCTGGCTGCTGGTTTAGTGTTTGGAGCCACTGTCAGTGCAAGTGGAAGGTGGCCGTGACCATGACACATCTGAGTGGGGCAGGTGACAGCATTTTGAAGTATTGCCACCTTCCTCTGGGGCACTACATACCCAGAGCTGCAAAACAACAATGGCAGAAGCCCCTCGGCCCTCCCAGGTGCGCATGAGTGTCCTGCCAAGCTCTGCTCCCTTCCTGACCAGTGCAGAGCCCAACTGGGGGCAGGCAGCAGCCAGCAAGCCTCTGTAGGTGGTCACAGCACTGGGATCAGCCTGAGCAAGCCAAGTCCCAAACTCTGTCACATCCTGTCACTGTCTAACTCTGAGTCCCAGGCCCATCCCAAAAGGAAAGCTCTCCCATCCTCATGCCAGCATGGAACCATGCCCTCCCTGCCCCCAACATGCATGCTGCACCCACTCCCCTTGCCTGTGCCCTCCTCGCCATTCACTCCCATCTTCCCGTGGCATGGGAAGCATGTGTCTGCCAACACCTGCCAGGAGCCCCCTCCTGGGATCCTGCCTTCTCCGAGAGTAGCCAAGCATCCCCCTGCATGTCTCCCATTTCCCAGCAAAGGGCAAGAGATGCCACCTTGTCCGTGCAGCGCAGGCTCGTCCCAGTGGGTGCTGGGGCCTGGGTTTTTCAGAAGGCTGCTGCTGCCCTGCCCTGTCTCGGTAGTGCTGGGTGGCAACTGGGGTGCCCCTGTGCCTTCCACCTATGCTCCTTCTGAAGGGTGTCTCTCTCTGATTGCTTTACAGAGGGCGTGACCTCAAACACCAGTGACAGCGAGAGCAGTTCCAGTAAGTCTGCATCTTGCCTGCTCTCCTGCACCTGTGCACTTGTGTGTGAATGTGTGTGCATATTTTGGCACTTCTATCTTGTCTTGTCCTGGTGGTGGTTCTGTGCAGAGGCTGGTCCTTCATGATGGTGATACTAAGATGCTGTGGCCAGCTCTCTCCTCAGGGCTGGGGGTCAGGAGCGAGTCTGCCTGCTTCCCTGCTCCCTCCTGGCTGCAGGGCTCTGCTCCAAGGCTGAGTGGTGGGTTCCCAGTCCATGATGGTCCCCTATCCTTGGTGCCTCCTGCAGGAAGCAATGGCCAGAGGCTGGGTCTGTAGCATACACGGCTCCTAGAGCCTAAGCCTGTACTAAAGCTTGGGGGTCCAGCTGCAGGGAATGCCCCCTTTGTTCCTAGCGGGTCCTTTAAGTATCTGCAGCACATCCGCTATCCACCTTGCAAAGAGAACAATGTGTCCCAATGGGCCCTGAGACCACAGCAGCCGGGAGGGAAAGAGGAGGCTTGACCCAGAACTGGAATGTAAATAATTAACATGGATCAGGGGCTAGTAACTGCATGCCTATCGCACTCCATGTCAGCTGCAGGCATCCTGGAGGTGTACCCAAGGCTGTGGGGGGCTGTTGGGAGGGCAGAAGCCAATTCCTTGCAGGTGCAGAGAGGCTGGGAAGCTGCTGCGAGAGCTCACCTGCCTCTCCCTGACTCTGTTGCAGAAGGACAAGAGGACACCATCCTGTCTTATGAGCCAGTGACACGGCAAGAAAGTAAGTCTTGGTGCTGATCTGGCCTATGCGCCCTCCAGCATGGACACTTGTGTCCCTCATACAGCCAGGGTGACCAGTGCAACCTCCTCTGCTGTACCAGCATGATGCTGGGTGAACACAAGTGGAGTTTTTTGTCTGTTGCACGCAGCAGGGTAGCCAGGCGTGCACACTGCCTTGCGGGGCATTCCCTGGCCCTGATTGCCCCTTTTAATCAACAGAAAAGACTTTTCACCTGGTCTGCCAGACCAAGGAAGAGATCCAGCGCTAAAACTGAGCTGGACTTTAGTCCCCAGCTAAGGACAGGATTATCCCTCCCTACCTCAGACCAGGTTCCTGCTGCAGAGCAACCCCTGAGCCCTCATTGTTTAACCCTGCTCAATCCTTGCAGACCCTTTCACAGGTTAAATAGTCCCAGCCTTGGTGGTCTCTCCTTGCCAGAACCTGGATCAGACTCTTAGGCTCACATCACTCCTTAAGCTCTGTGGCATCCTTGCCCAGCTGTCCTGGTTGTCTGGCTTCTGCCCTGAATGAGGGAGAAGCTTTGCTGCTCTGTGACCCCAGAAACCCGAAGCACCTTTCAGGGCCAGTGCAGATGGTTTGGGTCAGGTGGGAAGGAGATGATGACTGTGACCAAAAGGAGATAAACTTGCACAGAGGAGGCACTTTTGGGTGCCCATGTGACCAGAAGCATCCATTGCCAGAAGGGAGAGGGCAGCTTGATGCCAAAAGCAGCAGAAGGGTCAGCTGCCTGCAGCGCAGATAGGTCCTCAGGTTGTGGCTCTCGTTTGCAGTTCACTATGCGAGGCCAGTGATCATCCTGGGGCCAACAAAGGACCGAATTAACGATGACCTCATCTCAGAATTCCCACACAAGTTTGGTTCCTGTGTCCCCCGTAAGTCCTAAATGGTGCTCGGTGCCCTTGCTGGAGGGAGGGGAGAGTGGTGGCTCTGCTATTTGCAGGGTCTAGCCCAGAGCATGGGGAGGCGGCCAGGAGCACGGGTGGGTTTTCTCCCTCCCAGGAGGTTTGGTGTGCATCACTCCGGGTTCGCTTATGGTACCCACTCTACTCCAGACACTACCAGGCCTCGGCGTGAGAACGAGGTGGATGGACAAGACTACCACTTTGTCATATCCCGTGAACAGATGGAGAAAGATATCCAGGACAACAAGTTCATAGAGGCTGGGCAGTTCAATGACAATCTCTATGGGACCAGCATTCAGTCAGTGCGGGCAGTGGCAGAGAGGGTGAGTGTTGGGTGACATTCTTGGGACTTGGACGCATCCAGCCCAAACCTGGACGCATTTGGCAGTTTCCCTTCTCTCCCCATGTTGTTAATGAAGGGCTGTTACCACATTAAGCAAGCATGGCACAAGCCTCTTCTTCCTCTGGAGTTCTGCTAAGCCATGTGGCTGTTTTTCTCAGCTGCATTACTCCACCTCAGTGTTGTACTTCTGTCATCTAAACTCCATCCAAAAGCCCAGCACTGGTGGCACCAGCCTCATGCTCAGGAACTCACAGGGCAAAGGTGCCTGGCTGCCCTCCTCAAAGCAGCAGCATTTCCTCTGCAGGAGAACTGGAATGTACCTATGGCTTGTAAATTGTTTCACATGATCATGTATCCTGCCCTAAGCAGGCAGGAACATAAGGCCCTGGGAGTTGGCTTGTGTCTCAGGACTGATGTTTTGTCTCTGTGGCTCTTCTCTTTTGTAAGCACATCTATATAAGCAAGCTGTTTTCTGCACAGAGTAGACCTTGTGGGTAGGTCTGATCCTGATTGTCTCCTTTCCAGGGGAAACACTGCATCCTGGATGTGTCTGGCAATGCTATCAAGAGATTGCAACAAGCACAACTTTATCCCATTGCCATTTTCATCAAACCAAAATCTATTGAAGCTCTCATGTAAGTGCAACACTATGTTCATTGCCTTTCCAGGGTGAGCAGCTCTGGCATCTTGGGGGTTTGTATGTCTGCTGCCTCTGCTTTTTAGAAAGCAGCAGAGGTTGCTGCTGGTGCTGAACTTGTCTCATGTTAAGAGGAGGTGCACCCATTGCTGTCTTGGACCCATTACATCTAATGCCATGGTGCATCCAGACTCCATGGATTGCTCCACCTTAAAGCCCTTTGTTTGCCTCATGGAAAATCTAAAAGTGCTCCCAAGTGATCCTGATGTAAGCGCTCACCTGGGACCCAAGTCCAGCCAGGAGAGCTGCCAACAGCCCATAGTGGTGACGGAGCCAGGACAGCCCTAGGGAGCAGAGAGGAGACATTTCCTGTGTTCCTAAGGGGGACCTTCTGCTTGTCCTTCTGCCCCTAGCCCTGGGGAGCACAGGCTGGAAAGGGCATAAGAGCTGAGCTTGCAACTCTTCCAAGAATATTCTCTGTGAGGAGATTCAGTAGCTAGAGATGGACTCTGAGATCAGGAGAGACTCTGCTGGCACCGAAGGGACTAGGACAACCTCTTCTCAAGCCAGAAGGGGTTGAATTGCTTATTTGGGTGTTGTATGAAGATGAGGGAACCTAGGTAAGGAGCGTGGTGACAGGCTCTGGCAAATCAGGGAGACTTCTGCAGTGGACTTGATGGTCTTAAAGTTCGCTTCCAACTGGGTGATTTTGCGTTTGTGATCTGTGTGTGGTCTTGCAAATTTGGAGAATTCTCTGGATTTGAGTCAACTTCTGTGCTATGGTGTAAGGAGGGGGTGCAGGTGGCGAGGGGAAGAACTGTTGGAAGTTGAGATTAAGTGCCAAGGCAGCAAAGAGCATGTGGGGAAGGGTCCTGCCTTTGAGAGCTGAGTCCTGCTTCCATTCCTGGTGTGCAGAGGCTTGCCAGGCACCCCAGCTCCACGGGATATTTTTGCTTCTGTTCATTGCTAAGAAAAAGAGCTAAGTTTCTATTTTTTCTACATGGCAGGGAGATGAACCGGAGACAGACGTATGAACAGGCCAACAAGGTCTTTGACAAAGCCATGAAACTCGAGCAAGAGTTTGGAGAGTATTTTACAGGTGAGTGACCTGAGCAGGCTTGTATCTGATTTATTTTCATTTTCCAGCTGTCAGCTGTGACCTCTCTACCAGCACTGTTTTACTGCAGGGTCGTGGGAAAATGTCCAGCTCCATCAAAACAAAAAAGATATGGCACTTTGCCAGGAGGGCTCTGTAAAGGGACTGCTTCAAGATCAGTGGATAAGAGGAAACCAGCTCTAGAGAAGGAGACAAGTTGTCAGGCAGGATTTTCAGAGTTTGTGAAAGCTTATCGCCAACTTCAATAATAATAAAAAGAAAAATCCATAGTCAGGGGAAGTTGTGCATAGATTCAGGGTGTTACAACACTGCAGGAAATAAAACTCCCTGCACAGGGGAAAGGGGAGCATTTTCAAAAAGATAAGAGAGTCATTTTGAAGAGGAAAGATAAAAAATTAGTGACTTAAGTGGTGGAGACTGCCCTGGGTTATTACAAAACACCTTTCAAAGAAAGACTGGAAGTTTGCCTGGCTTCCCAAGGAGTCTTTGCTGAAGAGCCAGTCAGAGGCTGCCTGGCACTTTGTGCCTGCAGAGGTGAGCTGCTCACGACACAGGGATCCTTGTGCATTAAGATGCTAATGTTTGTAACATGATTATTCCAGAAAATCATGGGCAGGCAAAGAGGCAGAGAAATTTGTCTTCCATCATTCCTCCAGTGCATGAGTGATAATCTTGCCAAACCCTGTATTACACTTAACAGCTACCAGGAAAAATCCCAAGCAGAACATTTTCCAAAAATGGATCTCAGCTGAACGAATGTATGGGTACAATCAGGGTGAAAGCTTTGCCCAGACCTTCTGTCCCAGGCAGCAGTTCCAGAGCTGCTGACTGCTCTTCCAGGAAGACCGCAAGGGAATAACACACAGTGGTTTCACCAGACCCTCGGCATGCCATTGTGCGCTTGGACAGCAAGTTTGAAGTTGTACCTGGGAAAGGAATGCTCTTGGCTGAAACCCGTTGTTGAAAGAAGTGGTAATGGGCAGAGAGATGGTCTCTGGAGCAAGTTCTCTGCCAGAAACTTACAATGAGGGAATGGAGATGCTAGAGGATGGTCCTGGCTGGGCTACAGAGGCAGGCTGAATTACCAGAAAGCTTTGGACCTCCAGGTGCCTTCATGTGCATCTTCCTCCTCTGATGCAGGACACACAGTGAAGTGCTTTGTGCTGTGTCTGTACTAAGCAGCGAGACTGTTGCTGGTCTTTGGGTGAGAGTTACTACTGGGAACAACAGCCATAAGCTGGCCTTTTCCAGCCTGACAGTGCTGTAATTCTCACCCCGCAGCAGAGGAAGCAACAAACATGAGGAGCCCTCAGCAGGCAACCAGAGGGGATGCACAAATCTGGCACCTCAGGGTACACACTCAGCACCTACCAGCTAATCCGCATGAGGCCTTCCCATTCACTGTGGCAGAGCAGCTGCAGTGCCAGGGCCAGCTGCCCACAGCCTCAGCACAGTGGTGTGACACAGTTTCCAAAGCTGATTAGCAGCCAGTGGTGGGGAACCCAGCCAGCACCTCACGCGCATGAGGAGCTCTGCCAGCACGGGATCAGCTCTCGCTAATCCCCGTGGACACTCTGGGTTAACCCTCTATGTCACTGTGCACCTGTTACAGCTCCTTTGACACAGGTTATCTCCTTCATTAATTGTTGGCCATGCCACACCAGCCTCTGGTGCAGAGCGAAGGCTTTCCTGTAGCTCGTGGCAGGGAAGGCACAGCACTGCCTGATGCTCAAGTTCTTGCTTGTTCTCTCTTCCAGCCATCGTACAAGGAGACTCTCTTGAGGAGATTTACAGCAAAATCAAACAGATCATTGAGGACCACTCCGGGCACTACATCTGGGTCCCATCCCCAGAGAAACTCTGAAGATGTCCCCCACCTGCTTCCCTGTAAGCAGAAGATCTCTGAAGTCCCACCCCACCCAAGCCCTCTGCCCCAAGGAGGGGGGATATGAAAACTATTCCTGCCCCCTTTTTTAGATCATCGCGAAATTGAGTTTTCTAGTCCTGTTTCTTTCATTGGGATGAACTCATCTCATTCATCATGTGACTGTTCCCACTGTTCCTGCATGGACCTTCCCCACTGCTCCGTTAGAGACAGATGAGAACCCATTCAAGGTCATTTTTTATTATTATTATTATTATTATTATTAACTGAACCAAGAATCAAGATGGGAGGAGGCGGCTAAGGACTGACATAAGAAACACATGAAACAATGGACTCTGAGCACATGACCTAGTATCAGAGCTCCAGGGGCATTTTTCCAAGTGTGACTGTCTAGCAGCTCTGACCAGTGCAACAGAAAGGCAGCAGAAAGCATTTTATTTATCTGTATATGTAATTTATATATAATATATAGAGAGATATTATATATATATTATATATATATGGACTAGGAAACCTGAGGGACCTCTTTTAAAAGGTATTGTATTATTGCAATGATCTTTCAGTTTCTCTGTCACAGCCACTGGGCATAGGGAGTCCACTTGGGCAGGAAGAGCTCAAAATGGTACCAGGTGCTTCGGAAGCGTCTTCTGTTGGGACCAGCCTCTTGCCAGCTGCCCCAGGTCTATGAGGCAGAGCAGAGACTGGTGCATTGCCTGTGCAGAGGGGACCAAGGGTCAGAGTAACACAGCAAGGAGCAGCAGCTGATCTGAGTAAGGCTGGGAGACAGAGACTGAGCAGGAGGCTGCAGAGCAAGAGGATGGGTGATACTACATATTAAATTGCACATTGTTTTACACAGCACCTTATGTGTTTGCATGAGAGGTTTCCTTTTGGTTCTATTTTTTTAAGCTGATTTTAAACCAAAACCATATTGTGTTGCTGTGTTGGCTTTTTTTTTTTTTCATTATTTCATTTTTCTCTTGTTAATAGTGAACTGAATGGGTATAAAATCCAGTTTTTTAACTTATTTTTTAAGCTGTCTCTATTGTAAATAGAATCTAGATCTGTGGTGTTTAGTTAGGAAATAGTCTACTGGACTCATGGAACAAATGTACTCGCTGTCCTGTGTTGCTGTGGAAAACCTAGGATGCTGAGCTGGCCTTGCACCTGTGGGTGCAGGTGAAATGACCCATTCTAGCTTGTGACACCACACTGGCATTCCCTTCCATGTAAGCTGCTGGCAAGAAAAGCCCCAGCTGTGCCTTGGATGGATGTTCACACTTTTCCAAATCAGTAACAGAATTGCTCCATGCCAAATTCCCAGCTCTGCTGCATGCAGGTGGTGGTGGTGGTCTTCCCAGTGGCCATCCTTCCAATACAGCAGGGACTTCACCTGCTGCTCTGGGAGCTTGGGGCTTCAGGTGAACCCGTGACCACCTTGCCTGGTTCTGTCTCCAACATCTCTGTATAAATCATCTTTCTGAAATTGGGCTCTGCTTCCTCTCTCAAGGTCACCTTAGAAAACTGAACTGGGTGGCCTGTGCTTGCAGGTCTGTGGGCCAGGGGGATGTAGAGCTGCACCCATCTCCTGTGCACTGGAATTTTTTTTTCAAGTGAAGCAACTATTGGTGCTGAGACAGTTCACCCTAAGCTGAGAAACGTCTTTGGCTTTCACGCTTCTTCCATCACTGGAACAGAGCCTTGTGTAAAGCTAGGGGGGAAACTTGCACAGCCTTTGAGAAGGAGCTCTGTTGTTGGGTGCTCCTAGCACAGGTGGAAGAGCACACCCACATTACCAAGAACTGGTGAATGCTTTTTCTCAGGCACAGTGCCAAGCACCAGAACAAAGGAGGTCTCCAAACAAGCACGAGCAGGTAAGTCTTGGCCTGTTCTCCCTCCCCCTATTTTATAGGGATAAGTGAATGTGTGGGTTCCCTTTCCTGAAGGTAACAGTTGTCACTGTGTCAGTCAGTGCATGGCGCACACAGGCCACGGTTTTCAGTGCGAAATGGTACTGCTGTAAGATTGTACATGTACTGCCTGGTGAGAAGCTGTCTACTCGTCATGCATCACAAGGAGCCCTGCAGGGACGGAGCAGCTTCCTGGGACAGAAAGCAGTGCTGCAGAAGAGATGCAGCTGCTGGCATGGTGGAGGGCAGGAAGGATTCTGCTGTCAGTGGGACTGACCCAAAAGGAGTGAATTTTGGCAATGGATTCCCGTTCAGCATCTAGCCGTCCACCTCTGCTGGTCCTGCTCCAGCTGCTATAAACATCAGACCCTGGAGAAATGAAGTAAGTGGAAGAAAAATCCTTAAGATGCTACTCACACTATTCTTGCCTTTTTTTTTTTTTTTTTGGTCATTTTTTTCTTTTTTTTTTTTTTTTCTAATAGCCTGTCTCCCTCTTACCAAGTCACATGGAGAAAAAGATGATGTACTCCATGGCACATCTGACAGTATCGAATCGATCGTGACAACACTAGTTGGTTACCAGTGTTTCTTCCAAGGAGACATATATTTTTAATAAATAGAGAGTTGCAAAGAACTCTGTCTTTGAGACCTTCTTGTAGAGTCCTTCATGGTGTGCAGATCTGGCTTTTTGGTGTTGAACTTAGCAACTATTGATAATGGTTTCTCCACAGGAAGCTTAAGTGGTGACAGTGGTTTAAAAAAAAAAAATGCCTTTTTTAGTGTAAGGTGGTCACTAAGAACTTGCCTAATAGAAAAAGGAAATTAAAAAAAAAAAAAGAAAGAAAGGAAGTGAGCATATTTACACCAGGCCACTGAAAAGCTCTTTTGATTGGATTGTTGTAATACAGGTTGACTCTGGTCTGATGACACCATAAATGTATTTTGGGTCACAGCTTGAATTGCGGGGGAGTTTACTTTATAAATGCAGATCAAATAACAGGGTTTACATGTGGCTACCTAATTGTTCCTGTTTTGGATATAAAGACATCAAAGTAAACATGTAGTCCAGCTAATATAGAGCATCATTTTACAGTTTAACATGATGTTTATACATCAGAGAGACGGAAGAATTTGTAAAGAGAACTAGTATCTTTTTCTAGTACCTTTAAGTGCAGAGAACAGCAGTGTACACTGGAAGGCAAATGTGGTTAATGGAGTATCATTATACATAACTGCCTGAATCCGCTTTGTCATTTAGTTGAGTTAATTGAAAGGTGATTAGGGTTTTGGTTTTTAAATCTTGAATGTTTTATTTGCCTTTCAAACTGCACACAAAAGAAGTGAGATCTCAGGGGAACAGGGGTGTGTACTGAGCATGGGCAGACAGTTTGCAGATAGTTCACAGTTTATGAAGCTCCTCGGACAAATAAAACACGGTTTAGAAACTCCTTTAACTGACCAGATCTGCAGTTTTGTGGTGGTGGTTGTCCATAGAACACTAGCAGATTAAACAGTTGCTAAGCAGAGCTGGTGCTAGCGTTACCACTGCAGAAGTCAAACTTTTGGAATTATGAAGTTGTTGATGTAAAGCATCACAAGAACATTGTCCATTAATGGCTACCATGATAGCTGCCAGTCTTCTCTGCCCCGTCCAGAGTTAGTACCAGTAACTGAGTTGCAGACACTCTTAGACAATCCATGATGTGTTCTGAGCTGATGTGTAAAACGTTAAGGTTCCAGTGAAGAGAGGAACATGAAAATGTGTTCTCATATAAATCATGTCACTCCTGTAAGGTGGAGTCAACCACTGGAAGAGTAACCCACCTACTAAAAGAAGGATGGTGGCATGAAGGGGAAGAAGAACTTGCTCTTATGGAGCTTTTTTTAACGACCTATTTTTCTGGCTAAGGCCAAATTGCTCTGCCTACCCAAACCTTAGCAAAGTCCTGGACCAATACAATGGCAGAGCATTGTCCTGTTGATGGTCCTGTCTCATTGTGAAATGGAGGGAGGGTGGTTCTTTCTCCTCCCAAGATGTCCTGCTACAGGTGCCTGCAACAGGCATGAAACTAATCTGCCCTAAGACACTTCTAGAAAACTAGACTATAAGCTGCTTGTGCTATAAAGAAATATGTCTCTTTCTGTCTGCAGCTCTGGTTAATTAACTGTCTTGGCCCTTGTTAAGCAGAGGCACACAGGATCTGTGAGGCTACTGGAGGAGGGGTTTAAAAGGAATTTAATAATAGTTTTTCTCAAAAATTTTCACCCTGTTGGTGCCTGAGATGCAAGCACCTGGACAGCTGTCTTAAATACAGCTTTTCTTGCTCGTAATGCTTGGTAGCATAATCTTCAAAGACTGCTATTTGCTGCTGTCCTCAAGCTGTCACAGCAGGATTCATAGCACTAAAGCATCTTCTGTGAAGCAGGTAAAGTTATCATCATGTTAAAGGTGTCTCTTTCCTTGAAGAAACTTTAGATACCCCCTGACCTTTAGTGTTTGTTTATTTATATCACTTGGCTCCAAAATGAGGGTCATGTTGCTTTGGGTTTTTTTTTTAACCCTATGGAAAAAAATTGTTTGGATCAGTCAGTGCAGCCTCTGTTAATGGTGCAAGCACACAGGAGCACTGTGGAACTAGCGATACCTTGTTGGGCCACACTTCGCTCACCATGGGGGTGACAATGGTATTTCTTCCCTTAATTCTAGTACACTACTTGACAAAAGCTTCTGCCCAATCCACTAATAAGCTTCAGTCCTCTTCCAATTACCTTGTTTTCTGATTACTGTGATCGCCTCAATTCTAAGTGCTAGTGGCCAGACCATCCCCTCTTCCTTCCTGCCTTTCCAGAATGCTCAGTGCAGCCACAACATTAATGACAGCAAAGCTCTTCGCAAACTGTGTGGTCCGAGGTGCACCCCAAGTGGAAAGCTGCTGGACAGCCAGTGCTCCTACTGCAGGTTCCTCTGGGTGAGAGGGGGCAGAAGGTGCTCCAGGGCCCAGCAGTGACAGCTCTTATCTTTTCTGCCCTGCCCCGCCCCACTCCCAGGCTCAGCAAGGACTATTTTTTCCTGGGCAGGTTCCCTGCACCCACATTCCTAGTGGCTTGGTGGTAGAAATACCCTCTCCCTGGACCCATTCTCCAAGTCACATTGTATGTTCCTTGTGCCTCAGACTGTTGTTGAATGTCAAACAGTTAAGAAATGGGATTAAGAAGAAAGACAGGGTATAAAATACAGTCTGGGGAAAGGGGGGAAATTTGTCAAGTACTCCCCGAGAGGATACATTTGAGATCCAAGGAGAAACTCTGCAACTGTCCGGCACATGCTGTAGCTTCCCCAATGATACTGCTGCAATGCCACCCTCTGGAGCAATCTGTTAACGTCTTAGGATGAACACCCAGACTCTCTAAGCTGAAATGCTGCTGCAACAAAACAAAAATAACAAGAGAATACTGGGGGAAGGATGAGGGTTATATAGTGCAGTCATCCTAGATGGACTACTGAACTATAAAGCAACGTTTAGTAAAATAAACTCTGGACTAGCCTGCATCCATGCTAGCAAATTCAGTGCACAAACACCTGCAAAGCAGAGTAATTGCATGCAAACTACCTCTTAGGCATGGTCACTGGAAATCTAGTCTGTTCAACTAGGAGAGGAATTCTTGCCCTACTTAAAACATATAGTAAATATAGACTGGAATAAAATGTGCAGAAAAGAGGTGAGAAGTACTATCAGCCGAATCTGTAACTGATCTGATCTGGACTCCTTAGTAAAGTCTATAGCATAAAATAAATCAAACTGAGCATCTCCAAGGAAAAAATTAAAACAATTCTGGATGTAGGCAAGAACACATTTAATGCTTGCTGTGTTCTATGGCTGCTTGTAAGTACCTGCTACACATGCCCTCATCTAGGACAGTGTGACACCTTTAACTATTTATGTGTTTGTGCAAGTCAGAACTGAGAACAATAATTAAAGCCAGTCCAGCAGCCACCAAGGAGATACTACAGGCAGCAGTGGATACCTTTGACTCTATGGCATTGTTTACAGTCCCTGCATTAATGTGATACAGCTTACATTTCTAAAACTGTAACTCTAGAAGAATTTTCTGTGGCATTTGAGGTCTGGCTTTTTATGAGTTCAAAGGTGTTCCTTAGTTAAACAGTTGGCACGTTGTGCATTAAAGATCTGAAAGCAGCAGCTCACAGAGATCCAAATTAGACCTGATGAACTAAGCACGCTAGGTGAAGAATTAACTCGAAACAGATCCATCCTCCTTCATGTCTCACAGGAGCCATCTGCATAAGGCCTGGGTGATTTGTCTGGGTACCGTAAACAGAATGCCACTGAAGTTCAGCAAAAGTAGCTTCCATGGTTTACACTTCCTCAGCCTAATGGCCCTGAGGTAGACCTCAGAAAAAAATAACACATACATAACCTCCAGTTGAATGTATTTACTTTTGCTTTTATCTTTGCATCCTGCTCAACGGCTTCCACAAAGGTACCTTCCTGTTCTTACCAATGCATAGTTCTATCTAGCTGCGCCTGAAGAGCAAGAAAATGCTTCACAACAAGCACAACGGGCACAGCTCAGCCAGCACCATTCTCAGCTACCACATCTGGTATCTTGCTGTCACAGGCACCAGATGTGTTAAGTGTCCCAATAATTCTCTGTTTGCCACCTGCAATGTAATTCATCCCTTTAGGGAGTGAGTCCCTTTCTCATACTATTATCCAGAAGCTGATACTAGAAGCGGTGCAAGTAATCATCTAGTACAATATGTTCCTTCTTAACATTGTTGTAAATGCCCCACTGATTTATGTGTCTGCAGGTACCTGCCTTCAGGAAACAACCCTGTACCCACCTGCAAAATAGACATGAGGATGACACGAGGGCTCATTTCTAGCCTCAGCTGTAGGATGCAAAGTGATGCCTAGTGCTCTCAAAAAGCAGAAATCACTAATATTTGGTTTACTTAGACTATGAAAAGACGACAGACATGGAGCATTGGTAGAGACTGCAGTACAGCTGACTTCAATTACTTCTTGGCCCTGACCACTGCACTAAGCACACTACTAAGCTCTTTTTCCAGAGCATGTCAGGCTTTCAGCATGGACTAGGACTAAGGCAATTCCTTCTTTTCTGCAGCTGCTAACCCTGCTGTTAGTGGCCCTGTCCTCTGTCTGAATAGGCTTTAATAATCTGGTCCTAAGTAAAATATATTTTTAATTTTTAAAACAAAAATAAGTCTTAATCTCAAACCAGATGATCTTATAGCTGAAAGATACTGCTGCCCATCAGCCCTGCCTTCTGTATAATGTTTGTAAAGAATAAGCAGTAAAGTACTTTTAACTCTCAAGTAAGCAAACCAGAGGACCTGAAATGACTGTTAAGTGTTTCTCAGGGTGCTTGAATAGCCTCTTAACAGCAAAAGAATTCACATACAGGATGTATGCCGTTATATATGTGATCTATCACACAGAAGACACAATATAGTATCTTTGCTTTGACTTGCCTTGTACCTGCTTAATATAGTACAGCAGCCCTTTCAGAAAAGCAACCAATCACTACACATCTATCTACTACCTACCTCATCTTCTAAGCAGGCAACCAATAGCCTGAATCTGTGTTTTTATTCTCAAGCATGCTACCAGTCACTTTTATTAAAAAAAACCCCAACCAAAAATCTCCTATACTAAGTATACCTCATCTCTGCTAGAACCCACAGCACTGGTCCCCAAGCACTCAGAGGGCTTTATTGGAGTACACTGTTGCTCCTTCCCACACCAGTCATCTTCATCTCCTTCCAGAGCAGGGCTGGGCATAGGAAGATGCATGGTCTTGTGCTCATATGCAGGTAGAATGCAACCACAATTTGACCCCGGAACCAGGACACCAAGAGGTGTAATGGAGCACATCTGTGCTACAGTACAGAAGACACCACTCAGGCCATGTTTTTCCTGACTTCTGAACTGTCAGTGAAACAGCAACAATAGTATAGACCTAATAATGTTTCTTAACCTCACTCCACACTCCTCACTGTCTACACTGAATTTCAGGTGGAAGATTATCTATCTCTTCAATCCAGCTGCAGTAAGATCCATCCATTTACCAGCCTGTGTTTTTATGCAGATTTGTGCAGATCTGGGGGGCATTTCATACTGAACCGTGACTGGTGTGTTAGTAGTTGTCACATGAGAAAAGTCAGAAATCACTCAGACCGATCTAGTACTTAGTAAGTAGAGATAGATTTGCGCTCATTACTGTTTACTACATTTAAAGTTAGTATGGGATACAAAGTTATTGCTTAAGCTTCCTACACATATTTAGAATGTTACATGCATGCAAACAATGTCATTTACCAACCCATCGATGTCTGTGGCAAGGGATCTCTCAGCCTTGAGAGGTATCCCTACTCAAGGGGGGAATCACCACTGCACGGCCCTGGAGGGAGAGCTCAATGGGCCCTGATGGCTGCAGCTATTCATAGTGTAAAGTGGTATGATTTGCAGTCAGAGTTTCTGCTGTGTTAATGCAGTTTCAGCTGCTTATCAGCTCAGTCTCCAGCCAAACCGCGGGTTTTTTTGTGTTTGGTGCTGAGTTCACACTGATATCCTCAGCAAGTAGCCCTAATCAAAGTTAATCCTATCAATCATGTGAGGTTCTGCCTGGACCAAATTTTGGTTAGTTCAAACAGAAGCGCATCCCTCACAGTCTATAAACAGCAGTACCTAGTCAAAGCTTTAGCTTTTTCTGAGTGTTAAATAGCACCTGCTCTTTTTTATTCTAACTAAATTGTGAAACTGGCACACAGCTCTGAATTCCTATCCATTCTGAAATGGACTGAAAACTAACAGTCTGATAAATATTGATGTAGCAAGGCAGCTATGACATCCAGAGGAGATGCCTGGTCTTGGAATACTTTTATTGTTCTCATTGCCACTCACTAGAAAAATCAGGTATTTAAACCAACCTGTTACACAGCAGCGGACACATCTCAAGAAAAAGTATTTATTTCTAACTGTTATATAGCTTCAGAGAATGAAAATTATTCCTCAGAGGAAAACAACTACATTTATTCAATAAACACTTCCTAGAAAGTACATAACTTAATTGCCAACAAGGCAGCAACCCTGGTTTCTTTTCCACTACTCCCATGACTCTGTGCCTTCACAGAGCTAACGACCTCTTTCATTCAGCAGAACATTTCCAAGAGAGATGGCTGTCCTCCTTTTTTGCAGTTGTGGCTGTCATTATTCTTCTTCATTTGGAAGAAACCCTTTTGCTCTGTCCAATTTGTCCAGAACTTCACTATAAAGACCAATCATCTGGAAAATATAAGCACCATAGTTGTCAAGGATGGATAAAGCTGTATCATTCGACTAGATAATACAACAAAGTGACAGGGTACAGAAGCAAGGGAATAGGTGGCAGACTATACCACCAGCTTCTAAACCTAGAATTTCAGACTGATGTAAAGATTTTTGGCACAGATTTAAATACAATTGTTTTAAGAAAAAAAAAAAAACAGTTAAATCAGTGCAACCTAACAAAGGCAGGTTTATTTATACTGAAATAAAGCATAGTTTACAGCCGAGTCTTACATCAGTGAATAAATCTATTCACAGAATGGTTGAAGTTGGAAGGTAGTGATTTCAGTTCTTATTGTCTTAGCTGATGTACTTAAAATGGTATGAAAGTTGTAACCGGCTCTTGATTTCCCAGCTCATGCAGAAAAGCCTACACCAGCAATGCTGCATGTGTTGCAATCAAGGTAAGATCACCAGCCAAAAACTGTAGAGAGAAGGTTACTTGTGACAAGAGTAAGAAAAAGTGTTGCTTTCTACAGAGGTACTCGCCCTGAAATTTATTCCTCACAGGAAGTGGTAATGCTACACCTGAAAAGATGAGCTTTAATGATTTTATTCACATTAGCTTAAACCCTATTTATGACACACTAGATTGCTTTCAAGCTTGGTTTCTTGTATATTCATACAACAGCTGATTTAATTAAACTGGTATAGCACTTTGTCTTCTGTGAAAGCAGTCAAGGCACAAGGGTTCTCCTATGACCACAAACAGATGTTTATTTCCAGTCAGCCATTTACACGATCCTTCCAGTAAAAGGACACTACATTACTCTTTTTATTGTCTATCAAAACTTTTCTGGTCTCACTTTGAAAAAATCTTTTAGCATCAAGCTCCCCCAAAATATTTAGGTACCATGCTTCTCCTGAAACTCTTTAAAGATCATCTGTAATGGTTTCTTCAACCAGATCTGTATCTCAAATTCAGGCCAGACATCCAATCCCATCAACCCATCCATCTCCCATCCTCAAATCCATCTGCTTACACTTACATGGCCTTCATAGCTTTTCTTCAGAGATCCTAAGTGACTCAGGAAACGCATTCCTAATCCACACCACTGCTCAGCTTCCTTATATTTACCAATGGTATACTGAAATATTCCTGTATTCCAGGCTCTTGTCATCAACCAAAGGATCTCAATTTCTGGGTAAGCATCCTGGAGAGGCAAACAAGAGCAAGCAGCCCATCAGAAAATAGACTTTTCATTTGAAACCTGACCATTCAAGAGTGTATTAGAGTTTAGTTTTAGAGTGGGAAAACAGGTTTGGGTTTTTTTTCTCCTAAGCAAAGGGCAATTCCTTCAGAGGCATCCCGTACTTCACAGTTCACCTGCACTATTGTCAAACAGCTTGTTTCCAACGTGGGCAAGTCACATTGCAACTACCTACTGGTAGGTCAGAAAATACAGCTCTGTGGAACTGGGAATGATGCTAGAATGGAAGCATGCTTTCCAACAGCCTATTTGCAGACAGGCTGAACTGGCTGCTGCAGTACTTTCCAGTTTATCCAAACGGTACTGAATAGCAGAACATAGTTGCTCACTACAGCTTACAAGCAGCAATCCTTACGTCTTCAGAATTTCTCTATGTACTGTGGCAACGGCTTGCCAGAGTGAAAGTTGCCCTTAAAACTGCAGAACAGAAGCCAGAGCACCCAACAATTACTCTGAGCATGGTGTAGAACTGATTTAGTTGGGGATAGGAAGGGAAGGACAAGCAATTATTTATACGCCATGCAAATCTTTAAGGGGAAGCTGGAAGGACTTCTTTTCCCTCTTTGATAGATACTTGTCATCCTAAATAAGAGGGCTCAGAGTGAATTTTTGAACTGCAGTATCCATTTCTGAATAGGAGGTATAAATCACAAGTCATGCAGTAGCTTTCTAACTGATGTGATACCCCAATGTCCTTCTCCTAGCATTGGTACCAAGTAGTAGTAGCTGCTGCCACGAGCAGGACTGCAAAAGAAGGCCTTCTAGTACTGTGAAATCTGCTGTTATGAGTATCAGTCCACATTAACATTTTATGCACATCCATCAAAAAGAACATTATCAAAGTTATAGATGAGAACTTTGGTGAAAGGCAGGCCTGAATGTGGACATACTCTTTCTTGGGGAAGTCAAGAACAGCATAACTTTATGCTATTTTTATAAAAGAAGACATTCAATTCTGACTAAAGAAACAGCTGTGTAATGAAATGAAGCTAGAAACATAGTATTGGTTTCATTAGTCCTGATGAGGAATACTCCTTAAATGATTTTCACCTATGAAATTCTAAGTAGAAGTATCTGACTTCCTCAGTACAACTGCCTTCACTGTACAGCATCAGCATTATGCTTCAGGCCTGAAAGGAACACCAGAAATGCTTACTGAAAGAAAGATTTTACTCTCCATATACCTGTCCTCACAGAAACAAGGCACATGGTGCCACAAGTACTGACAGCACAGAAATCTAGTTCTAGGTAATTTGGAAAAAATAGTAACATAAGTTCCCAAATACATTTAGGAAAACAGAGCTGAGAAAAAACCAAGACTGCTACCCAAATTTTACTTTTCCAGATCAGTTTAAAGCCAGCTAATCTGCATTTAAGAAAATATATACAGCATAAGAAGTTAGAAAGCAAGAGGAAGAAAGATGGATGCTCTTGCTCAAGTTGTTTCTAAAATAGGCAGTGAGAATTTGCCCTTAAATGTCTCTAAAAAAGCCCTTACAAAATCCAGGGAAATTCATAATTCAGTTATAAATATCCAAGAGGCGCTTCTTCTGAGGAAATTTCAGTGCATCTTTTACTGAAGAATTCTTGGCTGCTCCACATGTAACACTATATAATGTTCAGTCTACTAATTATTCTCTGTCGGATGAGATTTCTTTTTTAAATGTGCTCAGGATCATCTCCCAATCTGTTCTCCTGTTCAACTTACTGTGCTGCTGACTACGCTTAGAGCATCTTCAAAGTAGTCCCACACCTCCCGCAGTACACAAGCATCCAAGTCTGTTAATCCAGTTGGCAAAGAAATATTAATCAAACTATGTAAGCATTTGCTGAGAATTGAAACAGAGCAAAAGAGGAAACATTAAACACCACATGCACAGCTACTTTTTTGTATCAGCAGCACACTAACTTATGTCTCTATGATTGTCAGGCAGACACATCCACCTTGGTCCTTACTACACTAACGTTTTTATAGCACAAACATACATTTTCCTAGTATTGGATCTCATTCATAGAAAGTACGCAAAAAGATAGCCAAGAGCAGCAAGTACTTCATTATTTTCATTGCTGGGCTCTAAAGTAACACAGAGGAAAGACATAACATTTTCTACAGTGCTACATATGACAGTGAGGAAAAAGTACCTTGTCTAACTTAATGAACAAGAACTAAGTAGTCAGCATCCTCAAAAAACCAGTAACAAATACATGGTTTCTGAAAACAGGTCTTTCTTTCTCAGTATAAAGTGAGAAAGGCAACATTAACAGTTGTCTTTGCCCAGTGGTTACCACAAAACTCAGAAAAGGGGAAAAAAAATCCTTTGTGGAATTCAAGTAAGAGAGAAGAACATACACCAGGTTATTTTACAGATACCATAAAGTACAGCCATTAGAGAGACAACTATTCAGCAAAATAAGTCATGTATGTACTATGGCATCATATCACTAACTTACAACTCATGCCTTTCTTCTCAGCCCTTTATTTCTCTTCACTTCACTGTCTTTGAAATACCTAGTTCATTACCACAGGCTATCTTTTGACATTAACACCTTCCTCACAAGAAACAGCCAGAGACCTCTTCTGGATCTACTCACATTTTCCTTCCTCAATACATTCATTTATTGGAAATAAAACTGTTTCAGAAAATACACCAAGTAAACAAATTGCAGTTAACACATCTGTTAGACAGCCATACTTAGAAGTACATTGGTTGGCCAGCAAGAAGTATAACCTTGCACATAAACTGAAGTCCACTTTTTTCAAACTGCAGACTTTATTCCCTGTCAGCATTTCCAGCCACAGGCTCATGGAACAGCTATGTGATACCACTAACCTAAATTTCACAGCATCGATGACAGTCTGCTTTCTGTGAAGGTTTAGTGCACTCTTGAGAGCTTTCTTACACAGTCCAGGATAATGAGCTGGAGATTCCATTGCTAATGCTTAAAAGCAAAAGAAAACAGAGAAGAAGGAAATTATTGGAGCCAGACTTTCATCTCTTTGGTTTCTAAAATAAACTACAGCATGTTGACAGATTCCTTATGATAAACAACTGAAAAACCCAGGCTTAATTCCTGGGCTGGTCACAAGCTAGTGCTTCTCTACTACCTTATTACTGTGCACATCATCAATGAGGACTATGAGGCAGAAGCACAGTAGATTTTGTAATTTACAAGAACTCTCACTGCTATTTACTTCTGGGGGTGTGTCTAAAGTAAAGAGTACTGCTTTGTTCGACTTCTTGAACATGAAAATCTGGATGGAAAAATTAGGCAGGAGCAGGATGTCAGTATGGTGCTTCCAAGCCTAGGTGTGTACTACCTCAAGACAAGGGAGATAAGTAAGTGTTTATGCAATCCTTCAGAACCCCCTCCAAAGATTTCCCACAGTAGCTCTAAATTTTACTCACCTTCCTTGGATCCTACTCTACATTCTCAAGGAGGCATGACTGGAACTTCGTGATCGAAGTATGGTACAGTATAGAAAAGTGCCGTTTACAAATTAGCTACATTAACTTTAAGCTGAAACTGCCTTATCTATCCAAAGTCCACACCCTAATACTTCTGTGTTGGGGCATGAATCAGCTCAGTCATTGTCTGGCCTTTGTCATTTTGGAACTTGTAAAAGTTTATATGAATAATCTTTGAGACTCACAGCCTATACAAATATCTCAGGGTCTAGAAAAGGAAGGATGTCTCAAATTTCATCTACGTAGTAAGGTATTTCAAAATACCGATCTCCTAATGTTGCTGAGATACTAAGCATCTTTGCTTCAGGACAAAATATATGTGGTTAGACTCATTTTCTGCATGCTGCACAATACATGATAAACCTGGTCATCCCAAATGAACAGGAAAGAGGAAAAAAAGCTATTTTTCATTATTTGAAAAACTATGAAAGTACAAATGCAGTCCTTACATGCAATGATTTCTAGTGTCTTGACCTCAGTTTGTGGTTGCTCCCATACTGACTCCATAAGGTTGTGTAGTGTTGGATCATTCAGTTTGGATCTTGCTTCAAATTCATAAAGCAGCAGCAATGTATCTGTTGGGTCTTTAGCAAACTCTCCTATAGAAGAGACAGAATTGCCTGTATGTAATGATTCATTTTCTTAAAGTACATGGTGTACCATAAGGTATAAATTTTGCTTCCAACAGGCAGAAAAACCATTAACGTACTCAGATTTAACAGTAGAACAAGTAGAACTCTGAAGCAGTCTTGGACAGAAACCTCCAATGTCCAAAGCACAAACCCACCAACCACCGTGTGCCGCTCTGCATCCCCACCAAAAAAAAACCCCAAAACCTGGGTTGTCTGTAATTGGCTAAATTCATGCAACCCTCCTAGGCCGGGCAAGAGCTACTAAGGAAGCCATTTTCATAGACAGGTAAAAGAGTTAACAGAAGGCCACCAGCTCAGAAGGTCAGCTTATGAGAGAAGTTACCATGAGCTTCAAATTTTACTACAGGACTTGTCCCCTTTTTGGTAAAAGCCTTAAGGAAATCCTTAAACACAGGAAGGTGGGAGAACAGTAGAACTGCTAGGAAGGTGTAAACCTGATATAAATGCCAAACAATCTTTTACTGAACTATCACAAAGATCTTTTGTTTTTATATCTAAAAGACATTCTCAGCATTCTCCCGGGCAACTGGCTTGTCCACACAGTGGCCAAGGTCTAGCGAAGAAGTGAAGGAAGCACCAGGCTACCATTCCACAAACCTCTGAAGGAGAAATTCCAGTAAGTCCCTGTCCTGAGACAATGAACCCCTTGGGACTTTAAGGATGGAAAATTAAAAGGGAAGAACTATTCCTGAGTTAATTTTGCCTGCAGTGCAAAAGGGCAAAGAGAATCCCAAATCCAGGCCATTCAATGAACCTTCCATTCTGAAATTTTAAGGGGAAAAACACTTAGCAAATAAGTTTCTTGACAAAATACGAATGCTTCTTACAATGGAAACTCCAAACCTGTAACTGAAAACAGACCACAGGCCAAACAAGGAATGCCTAACGGATTTTTTGCTACCAAAAAAGCAAAGCATGCACCCTCTAGGCTAACAGTCACTCAGCTTCTCAGCTGTCAGCTGAAAGCACACCAGTCTCCAGTAAAATCTGATCTAAACTGACACGGAACAGTCAGGGAACAGAGAATGGGTTTTGGCACTTCAAAGTATGGTAGCAGGACTTCCTGTATTCTGAAATGCTTTATATAGGAATTGCCTAGTAAAACTATTAAAATAGTGCAAGAGTGCTCCACTCTAGGCAAAAAGCTTGGAGTTTCTTAACTTTTAAGACAGAACAGTCAACCCAAATTCACCCTGATTGTTCCACACTTCACAGCATCTATAGAATAAAAAGCCTGCAATGACATACAAAAAACAGAGGTTGGCTTTGCCAATTCATTTATCGTATTTCCATATATCTGCTTCCAGACTCTTCAGCTGAGATAGCAGTTCCATATGTCCTGTTATTTTTCATTAATACAGTGACTATGTCTAAGAGTTACATGTGCTGAACAGACATACTTTGTAGCTTACCTGTTAATTTCAGAACTTTCCATATCTCCTTGCATGCCTGGAGATGTTGAAGAGCCTGAGTCAAAAGCTCTGTCTATTTTACAAAATTTAAGAAGTTATTCTTGTCATAGTTTTAAAAGCAAAAGCAATACACGTCACAGGTAACAGGATCTTTATATCTAGCTATAAAATAAATTAAAAATCAGCCTAATTAGTACATCATCTATACCGGTTACTGTTTGTTTTGGGGTTTGGTTTTTTGGGGCACAGGGGAGAGTCCTCTCTCTTTTTCAAATACCCTATCTCCACACCTCAGACAAAGCCTCTTCACAATAAGCATTCCGTTGGTCCAGAAAGAACCATACAGATTCCTATGGGACATCATTTACTTTAACACATTTTTATGCTTGGGATCTATTGAGACTCATAAACCACTAAATCCCACAACACAAATTGCTGTGCATTGCTCTCCACAAAAGTAAGTTTCTACAACAATCACTGTACAGCAGACTTCCGTACTTCCTTCACAACCACTGTACATCTTCCTTAATCATCTTACCACGGTAAGTACAACATGCCAAAAAAAGGATGTATGGATAAAGCTCACATTTTTTTGTGTGTGGTTTTTTTTTTATCACAACCATACTGGTAACTACTTTGAGCAATGACATAATCTTAAAGATGCAGTATCTGTTTAACAGCAGACTCCTCATATAAGGTAGACTGAAATTCTTCGAAGAGAAGGTACTGTCATGACCTTTTGCTGATACGAATCTGTTCAAATCCACTGAAGTCAACAGATGTAATTTACAGAAATCCAACATTTACAATTGTCTGGGAAGCACTAGGTGCACTGATTCTGACTACAAAAGGTTCCTATGCTCAGATTCTCAATACCCTGTTCTGACTAAGAAACTAAGACTTGAAAAACAAAAGAAAAAAAAAAAAGTTACACTGACAGATACAGGACCAGTTAACAGAACAATGTCCTACCTGTTCAAAAGGTGTTACTTGTTTTCTCCCCATTTCCAGATCAACTGCAGCTGCCATTAAAAGGCATGTCTTCTGAGCAATTAGAACAGCTTTGTCAGAAGGGCATAACTGGGACAACTTACACCAAAAATAGGAAGAGGTAGTAAGAATTCTGCCCATATAAAGCAATTTGATTTTGAACAGATGATTGCTGAGTCTCCTCTATGACACCTTTAAGTAATCAGTCATGAATAGTATACATTCATATGGCAATTTTACTTGTAAAATTACACAAGACTATTTAAATATATAGTGTAGAACAGTTTTGGGAGTCCTCTCTCTATAAACACATAGAAAACTAACAGTGTTGGGAGAAGTTCGATGTGGAGATAAGGACTGCAATAGTTAATATGTTTGTATTAATGACATAGTACCAAACATCAGAATCCATTTATTTTGAAAGTTCTCATTGAAGTCTAAGTTTCTTACATTTTTAAGCAACAGAATGTGAAGTATGATAATAATGCTTACATTTTGTATTAAAAGTGCTCCATCTTTAGAGCAAACAAGTGTGTCTCCAAGGAGATATCTGATAATGGATGTAACTTCTAACAGAACAAGACAGATGACAATATTCCTCAATCACAGATACTATTAGCAAGAGTACTTACCTTGAAAGACAGTAGAAAAAAATCCCTCATCTTTTCAGGGCAGTCCCTGAACTGTACAGCTAAGTTCCAAGCTAACAAAGACATAAAAAAATGGAGACTAGAATAAAAGCTTCAACATTATGGGGTATGCCCATCTAATCTCTAGTAATAGGCAGTTCACATTCTACAATTCAATTTCTTAAAGTATCATCAACAGCTTATTGAACAGCAGTAAGAAAAGCTGTTATTAGTGATTTGTTATAATAGCTTATTCATGCTTTCAAATTTTGTCTTAATTTCATCATAACCAAGTATCCACTCTACCACATACCCTACCCACTAAAGCATGAATCGTAAGAATCATTTTCTTATGTTAGGAAACAAAACTAATACCTGAATAAAAGTGCTGAACGACATTCCCAAGACAAGTGGAAAAAAAGTAAAAACCTCACAACACTGAGACAGTCTCCATTTTACCCCAGCAGGGTCAAGTACATGGCAATTAAACACGCAATTTTTATTAGTAAATGGATGAGCCATCTAAAGACAATCAAACGATTTATGTATGAGAATCTGACCCAATTAAATGTTTAGATTCTACAGTGACTTTGCAGATTCTAACTTTTATGTTAATTTATTCCCTAGGACATGTTTTGTAGTCTCTGAATTGTTTATTGTTTGAGTGAGAATGCTGCCTTGGAAAGGTCATGATTATCACAAATTCCATGCACACTTGTGTTACTATATTTGACCTCTACTGCTTTTCTCCCTCCTTTGCCGCTCTTCATTGGAGCATGGCTACACTGTGAGGATGCATGCAAAAGCTCATCATGGCAGATGTCTTCTATTGTTTTCAACTATTTTTCTCTCTTGTGCCTTTCTGGCACAAGGAAAAAAATCTGAAAAATTGCTTCAACCCATTACCCTACACTTACATTTTATTTACAGATAGCAAACACACTGACTCCCTTACCAAAACAGTGGAACAAAGATTACTAAATGAGGATCCAGACACACTAAGGATAGCACTTAGGACAATTCCATGGGAGCTGCTTAGATTTCATATACTGTAGTTCAAGGCAAACTCCAGGACTGCTGATTTAAGGGACTAATGAATACAGTCTAACTGGGTGGCAGAGGTAAGCAGCAATCACACCAGTACACTCATATGAACTTCCTAATTTTTATTTTGCCTACATAAGAATATTCATACTCAGGATCGGCAGTAAGGTTTTTTTATTGTACCTAGCAGAATTGGTTTTTTTCAGACATTATTCTTTCTATTCGCCTGATCTTAAATTTTACTTCTGTTAACAGAGTTTTAGTAGTGAGGGGCTAAAAGAAAAAAGGTGAACTCTGAAGAGTTGTATCATGGATACATACAATTCCTGTAGCAAAGGGAATAATGTATTCACTATCCCATCAGTCAAATAGACCTTGTGAGTATTTGTCTTGATAACTGACTTAAAACATGAGCCATATCAGATAGTTTCAGAAAACAGAAAATGCAGCAGGAGAACTTTTAAGACTAGTTAAGGCAGCGACTGCCAAAGCTGGCAAGTTTTATAAATGTACTATATATTTAAACACGCCTTTCTTCCTGAAGGTCTGGCTAAGTGGCATACATTCAGTTTAGATTTTGAGAGTGCAACCTACCAACTTTTCTAAACCAGTGAGCTTCAAGGATCCTCATGTCCCCTGTAAATTTCTCTTCTGTGAAAGGCTCAGCAAGTCTCTTGTGAGCTGCAGAAAATGCATTGTTCAATACATAAGTAACACCTTCTGAGCAGAACAAAAATATTTCCAATTCTAATAACTACACTAAAAACCAGAGCTTTTCAAAACTCTCACATAATTCTGATGAACAGTTATTCTCACAACTTATATCTAATATATTTGACCAGAGAGGCTTATAAAAAATTAGCAAAAGATGCTTCAAACAGCATGTTAGGTAAGATAAATAAGGCTGTCACCAAGTACTGCCTCTTCAAAGTTTACTGACATTGAAGCCTAATGCAGAGGAGTTTTACTTAATTTCACAAAAAGTTGAGGGCTTTTTAATTTAATAACAGGTTTGAGGCCTTTTTTCAAGGAACCTTTAATTTATTCTAGTCTTCATTCTTTTCTCCTATTGCAGTAAAAATGACTAGTGTAGAAAGAGTTCTACAATCTCATCAATTTTCTTGTCCAAGATAGGAAGAGACAGGTAAAAAAAGATGTAGTGAAAATAAGTATTTCTTCTGATGAAGAAAATTTCCAATGTAAAAGAATTACCTTGTTTTCAAAGGATGGCACAATTTAGAAGTGGGAACCAATTTTGACAAGTCTCTCCTGTCTTTCAGTGATTTTTTGTTACTCCTTATAGTTTTCCAAGTCTTCCAGGGCAAAAAAAAAAATATAGCATTAACTAAATTTAAAAAATGTTCCCTTTTAAACAGCTAGAACAGCAAAGATCACCATTGGCAGTTAATTAATGCCAATAGAAAGTTATGCTGTTAGTTCAGTTTACAAAACCAAACTTCGTCCTTTTGTGGTAGCCCTGCTACAAAAGATATACTAACTTGGTTCCTTGGCAGTCGAAGTAGGAGACTGCCACTTGAGGCCACCCAGGCTGTGGTTTGTACCCAAATATCTGTTGTTTGCATGCATGGCTTTATGAAGCATTAAAGGAAAACTGCCTAGAAGAAACCGACCCTTTGTCTGAGAGAAGCTCCCAAGTACAGGGTTTACTAGAAACAGTTTTCCAACACTAGCGTGCAAGCTTTTCATAGCAAAAACCTGTAGCACTGAGATCCAACTTCACAACACTGCTGAATCTCCAGTTTTAATTTTCACTGATTTCAGTGGGAAGTTGGGATCCTAGACTGAAATAAGGAGGCTAAACATCTGGTTGGTATGAACCTAATCATATCATAAAATGTTCATAGATTGAAGAATTACAGAAAACATGAATAAAACAAAAGCATACCCAAGGTCAAGTAAGTCAGCATTGAGTTGACATCTTCATCTCTAGAATGGAGGAAAAACTAAGTTCTAGAAAATGTTTGATTAACTTTCTTACAACAATACACATTATTTATGTTGGAATATAACATCTCCATAATTATGGATATAATAATTCTTCCCCTGACAAACATCTCAGGCATTAGAAACTTCTAGCATTTGAAGATGCAGAAGGAATATTGAAGGCCTGCAAAAAGTCTTCTTGATCTGCAGCAGTGAAGGTCATTATGTAAGTGCAGCAGAATTTCTCAGTTGTTGGGCTGCAAGTTAAACTTCAAACCCCACTGACACTATGCTGTTTTCTTGACAAAATTCAGCAATACAGTTAGCTTCTTCCAAGCCAACATGCTATTTCTGAAGTGGCTAGTCTTCAGCAAAGGAAATCCCACCCCTAAGTTCTCACTTTTGAAAGATATCACATCCTAGTGTCAAAATTAAAGAGGTTGCTCATGTTCCCCATCAAGAAAACGGACTCACCTTTTCTCTTCATTTTCTGCCATGACCTTTGACAACATAAGACGAACCAAACATCTAAATATAAGAAAAATAAGCAAAGAAGAAACAAAGATTTTTTTCCTAAGTGTACTTTGTCCTAATTTTCCAGAAAGAATCCCACTTTTCTTCCTATGTTATCCTTATGTGGAACTCACAGAGAAATTCAAAGTGTCAATCTGAGAACAAGATTATACTATTTTCCATCCTATTGCCTTATTTTGTATATGACTTTGTTAAATCATGTAATACAAAGTAAATAAATGTACTTTAACACAGGATTTAAGCAAATATTGGAATAAATACATCTGTCTCACAATAGTTAATAGTTTCAATAAGAACTCCTCTGCTTCATCAGAGGATACAAACAAACAGCTATTTTCACCAAATATATTGTTGCAATTCATTAGAGTCACTGTTGGTCACCTGTTCAAATCACAATGTAATCATAAAATTCAGAATAACTAAAACATTTGCTTCAGAGAGTTTGGAACATCTGTAGATACTAAGAGTTCAGGCTTAAGAGCGCAGCACCAAAGACTGCTAACTAATCTTTCATCTCTTGTTTTACACCTTCCTCAATATAATAAATTGTTTTTGAAAAAGAAATAAAAAATTTCTCTTTCCTTGTAAATATATTGAATTCTCACTTTAAAGCTCCAAATAACTGATGGCAGTCTTGTAAATGTTCAGACAAATACTCCAAAGCTTTGACAGCCGCAACTTGTTGTTCATTCTGAAAAGAAATTAAAACATGTTTTGCATGAAGTACACTACCTCATTTACCTCAAAAAAAAAACCAAAAACAAACCCAGCATTTTCCAAAAGTCTGTGCAGTCTAACAGCAGGAATAAGAACAAAGGACTCTGAACAAAATCACCTCAGGGTCAAGAGAAAACCCTAAGGAGAGATCATACAATTCCATGCATAATTTCTACTTTGCATTACACAATACATTTGAGTGAGAACTTGGTCACAGAAGCATTAAATACTTAGAAATGCATGATATACATGGAAATATTAAAACTAGGCCAGGTTAAACCTGTCCTACTTGTATCAATAAAGCAAACTAAGACAATGTTCTCTGCTCTACCTCTAATGCAATTTGGGCAGCTAAACTCAGGAGGTTAGTGCCTGTATTTTCATCCACTTTCAGCTTGTCCTCATGTTGAGATGCTAGCTTCCCCATTTCAATAACTGCTTCCACAGCTGAAATACACATAGGGAAAAACTGTGGGGTTTTTCATAGAATAAATTGGAAGGTGGAAAGTTCTACTGTTTTAATAAGGCTTTTGAAATAACTTATGAAAGGCTGTAATTTTTTTTATTATTACGAAAAACCAAGACAAGAGAACCTGACCATTCCTGCACTTCTCCACAACTAGGCATTTCTTCCTAGAGAGGTGCCAAAAGGCCTTCCAAGCTACTAATCTAAGGAAACAAGGATGTCATAGAAATGAAACTTTATCTCACATCCTTAATTTTGTTCTGCTAAGTAACTGTTTGTCACCAAAGACAGAAGACTTTCTCTAATACATTGTCTGGGCATGATGCCAAGTTCCCACATCTTGGCTTATGCTTTTATGTTCACACTGTGCTGTGGTTCCCACTCTTATTACATGAACAAATTATGCTGTCATTAAAAAGATGTATAGAGAACAATTAATTGACACAGAACTCCTTGGAAAATAAGCTCTGCATGTTACTCTGTATTGTAAGTAAGTATAGACTGTATTTCTCAATATCCATTTTTTGAGCTAAGATTCTTATTAAAATATGAAATGGCAGAACTCATTATAAAGAAGAGTCTACTGAGATATGTCATTCTGTAAGTCATCTCAGTAATTCATGTTTTTTCTGGTTACTTCAGACTCTACTTGTCCAGAGAAATTAAGAGCAGCAATAATGGTTCCATTAAGGTTCCTCTAGCTCAGTGTCCCTTTTTGATATTGTATATGCATACAAAAGAATATTAAAAACAGTAAGTATACAATGATTCTCACCCTGGGATGCTACCACAGCATGAGAAGATGATTTCGTAGCCAGAAGCCCCATCCAGACAGTATCAGACATGGCAATGGACTCCACATCTTACATATTGTGTGCAAAAGGCATCCCACTCTGACAGTTTAAATCTACAGCCTGACAGTTTCAATTACTTTATAGACCCTTCTTCTAGCTACTTTCTATTGTGTCTTTCTCAAGATGAACATTCCAAATCTGCTTAGTATTTTCTAATATATTTGGCACTTCTGGTCCTTGTAGTGGACCATCTACCTTTCAAGTTCTACCTTTATCTGTATCCTTCTCCATCACTGCAATCTTATAGACACTGAATTTGGTGAAGATGCTGTTTGGATCACACCTCTCTGCTTCTTTAACTGCCTCTTTAGCCTATTCACAGAAGAGATTGAAGGAAATCAGTACAATGACATCTTGAAATCAGTAATAAAATTTGCAATAGAAGAGAGTTAAAAAGACCCACAAAATGTTAATGATTACATTGTTGATGTTTATGTAATTACTTGAGAAGTTTGGTTTGGCAACAACTTCCCTGGAAAGAAAAGTGATGAGAGCAGAAGATGGCACCAAAGGCTGACAATGACCAGAATGAGGGAAAAGCCAATCCCTCAAAATTAGAGCTGCAGCTCTAATAGATGCTGAGAAATTAAACTCCCTTCTGTCACTTTGAACTGCAAAGTTTAACATCCCCAAACCAGAAGGCCTAGATAGGTAAAGCAGACACTCTCTGCAGAGCTAAGCCCTAACACACAGTTGTGGGAAGTTCTAGTGAGACACATCAAAGATTTTTCCTGCCAGGACTCATCTTTCTTGGAAAGAGGAGCTATCTGAGAATAAACCTGATATACTGACGCATGGTCACACAACTTGCGGCCTGTTTCCCCCATTGGATAGGTGATACAAGAGGCCCCCATGGCAGCTAAGCTTATGAACACTGTCTCTCTCTGCTAGATGATTCAAGACAGGCAAAGAGAGTGACCTCTCTCAAAGCAAAAGAGGTATAGTAACAAAGATGTAAATTAAGTCCCAATAGCTTAGGTACAAAAATGAAGAACAACGCAAATAAATAAATGTGTGTATATATATATAATATATACCTTGTCAACTTGTTTCAGATGAATATAGCAAGAAGCCATGTTCCTCTGCAGCTTAGCCAAGTTCTGATCTATCTGCCCAGGTGTGTAGAAGCTGACAGAGTAATTGTACCAGTGAAGAGCTTCAGAATAGCTTTTTGCCTAGGAAATTAAAAAAAAAAACCAACCACAACTAAACAAACCAAAAACCAAACAAACAGACCCTTATTTCGGTGATTAAACTGCCAAATTTTAAGAAAACAAAGGTCCTATGAAATGAAAGATTTAGATAATCAAGTATATTCTACTGTAACCTTTCCCCTAGAGGAGCGATCAATCATTGGTCCCACAACACAGTTAATATTCTTCAGGAGAACTGACACCTTACCTATTCCTACTCTTCCCTTATTCTTACAGCCATTATTAAAGACAGAACTCTGGACTAGATGGACCCAGAAAGGACATTCTTATGACAAAATACAAACCAGAAATGTTATTTCAAAAAACCTCTCTCTTCATGTTACAAAGCAACTGAAACTGAAAGAACTGTTACAAACCAACTGGAAGAGAAAAAGACAAAAGTGTTTATCCCAATTACACTGTGAAGCTTGATGATACTATGCTGAAGATGGTACTCCCAACTATAATTTCAACTTGGACAGAGAATTTATTTTAAAATTAGAAGGAAGGAAGCTGTGTCATTAGTAAAATTCCTTCTTGACTATACAGATAAGAGGTAATTAAATGGCATGTGTTTTTCTTTATATATTCAAGAAATGAGCATATAACTGAAGTACAAGAACAGAACATGAGCTCATAGTCTCCAATACTGAAAGAATAAGAAGGTATCTGATTTTGAATAATAGAACTTATATATACTCACAGCATGAATGTATATGAACTAAGATACAATGTAAGTATCCAAAGCCACTTTATATGGGCTAAAAGGAAAATCAGTGTTCAAATTATAACAATTCATGCTCCTTAAAGCAACAACTGACCATCAGAGGGTAGAAATTGTAAAATAAACATCTCAATGTAAAGAATATTTTCAGGTTTTTGTACCCTTCCTAGGACAGAACCAGAATGATGGGCTGCACAGGTTCCTTGCCTGATCAGTTCTGGCCATAACTGTTCCCATGTACAAACCTTGGTATGCGGCTACCTGAAACTTGATGCTGTAATGGAAAAAAAGCACCCAGTTGCACAAAAATACAACTAGTGCCAGCTGGAACAGGGATCTTAGTAACAGCTTGCACTGTAACCAAACCAGACATACCAAAGAGGTCTGAAAAAGCAATCTTTATTTTCACTGATTCAAATAACAATACTACTGTTTGGTCCCAAACCTCATAATGTTTGGCAGCTCTGTCCCACAAGATGATGTGCAGCTGGTTCAAGGCTTCAGGTAACAGCTGTTTCCCAGTATAATGACCTGAAAAGATACTGCAAATCTTGACTTTGCAAGAACTTTAAGAAGCACACTGAGAAGCACCTAAGAACTATCTGAGAAATACTGAACTATAGCCTAACAAAAACACCATAATTTCAGGCAGCACCCAATGTTTCATATCCTGCTTCCAAAAAACCAAACAAAACCCTCCCAAACAAAAAACAAATGAACACACATGGTGGGTAAGAGAATAAGTATTTTCATGCTTGAACAGTGTAAATGTGGCTCTTGCACCTATGCTACATAAAACACAGTCTGATTTCCAGAAGATCTGACAGTCAAAAAATACTACAGCAAGACAGGTGCAACAGACCAGAGAAAGAAACTGTAACTCAGCTGCTCAAACAAGGATATGCAACCTGGTTTAATACCAACAAACAAAAAAAGACTATGCTGGATGGACAAAGTATTAACATTACATAGAAATTATGACAAATGTTTTCAATCCCACGTATCGGCAAAACACAGTCTACATTAAGAAGGTGGAATTGTTCCAGCATGTGAATTTAACCCTGAGCTTTATCATGACTGTCATTCCTTATGGAAGTTGAGAGTTGCCACGCAAAGAAAACATAAGGGAAAACAGACACAAATAGAAAAATAAGAGAATAAGCAAAAAAGTGAAAATCAGAATTCAAGACTTTAGCCAACTAAATCTAGCTTTGAATAAACAGCAGCAAAAGATGGATACAGACCTATAATAACTTCTTCAACCTTTTGCTTAGCTAGCAGCTCCCTCTTACTCTGCAACAGGAACTCGATGTGGAGCAGGGTAATTTTTCCAAGGTCAAGTGAAGACTCAAATCGTTCAGCCACAGATTTCAGAAAATCAAATGCAACTGATTCCCTATTCACACAGGTGCACTTTTAAGGGGCTGCACAAGAAGAGCTGTTAATTTTCCATTCTAAAGAATTAACATATTCACACCATACAGCATGTTTCTCATTAATGCTACTGCCCCACAATCGCACAGAGTGAGTCAAGGTATGAATTTACTGCAGTTCATCTATTCAGTAGGAACCTCCTATTAGCACATGCTTGTTCCATGGTATTCACAAGAGAGTTTACTCTACAGAACGAAAGAATCTACTGCAAGATAGAAGCATGTACACAGATAATCATGATGGAGCACTCAGTGTGAAATTTCATGCTTCAATTTATTTTGCAGTAACTTGTTCATCCGTATATTTTTTTTTTTTTTAACAAGAATTATGCTAGGACTCCAAATGCTTTTATTCTGAGGACTGGTTAGTCAATATGCAATAGAGATTTCAGTCAGATAATTCCAGACTTCCATATATTATTCTAGATATATTATTGCAGATATGTATTAAAACTACATAGGGAGAATCTTAATTCCAAAGTAAGGCTACAGCACTGCAAAGTGCCATTCAATGTTACTTCACACCATGCTCTGCTGCTCCATAATCTGTATCACCTTGCTGTAGAAAAGACAGGCTGTCTCTCAAAACTGTTTACCTTACTCTGTGAGTTTTTATTTAAAATAAAGCATAATTGTATATTAGATGTTCATTACTTATAAAAGAACACCTACAAAGCCCAAATATTGTATTTACCCCACTTAGTGATGTTTTCATACCTTCCATGCTCCAGAAGCAGTTTGGCAGTATTCAAACAGAAGTCTAAAGACAGCTCATGATGCAGGAATTCTACAACAGCTAGACAGAACACAAAGCAGTAGAGATTATTTAATCAACTTAGACACTAAAATTCTCAATTTACCATTTACCTCTTACAGCTTCTTTGAACAACAACAACAAAAAGAATCAACAACCCTCTAGCTCTAAACAGCTCTAAATAGCTCTAAAACAAAAGGAAGAATAAAACATTTCTATTGTGCTTTGACTTTCTTTTTGCTGTACAGTTAATGTAGTATTACAGAAAGGTGACAGACAGTGCTGGAATTCTAGCCCTCTGTCTTTTTAAACTGGAACAGCATAGGCGTTAGTAGCACAAACTTCTGCCCTAGCTGGTTTCCATCAAAATATCTCCTCCTTATTCAGCAGGAACCACCTAAGACTTAAGCTCAGGCTATGTGATGGTATCAGATTGCAATGGAACTACTTAAGTCATAGAATCATCTGGTTGGAAGAGACCTTTAAGATCATCAAGTCCAACCGTTCACCATGCACTGCCAGGGTCCATAAACCATGTCCCTCAGCACCACATCCACACAGCTTTTAAACGCTTCCAGGGATAGGGACTCCACCACCTCCCTGGGCAGCCTGTTCCAATGCTTCACAACCCTCTCTGTAAAGAAGTTCTTCCTGATATCTAACCTAGATCTACCCTGGCTCAACTTAAGGCCATTTCCTCTCGTCCTGTCACTTGTCACATGGGAGAAGAGACCAACCCCCACATCTCTACAACCTCCTTTCAGGTAGTTGTAGAGAGTGATAAGGTCTCCCCTCAGCCTCCTTTTCTCCAGATTAAACAACCCCAGTTCCTTCAGCCGCTCCTCTAAGACTTGCTCTCCAGACCCTTCACCATCTTTGTTGCCCTTCTCTGAACATGCTCAAGCACCAAAATGTCCTTCTTGAAGTGAGGAGCCCAAAACTGGACACAGTATTCAAGGTGTGGCCTCACCAGTGCTGAGTACAGGGGGACAATCACTTCCCTACTCCTGCTGGCCACACTATTGCTGATACAAGCCAGGGTGCTGTTGGCCTTCTTGGCCACCTGGGCACACTGCTGGCTCATATTCAGCCAGCTGTCAAACAGCACTCCCAGGTCCTTTTCTGCTGTGCAGCTTTCCAGCCACTCCTCCCCAAGCCTGTAGCACTGCATCAGCTGTTGAATTGACTGGTGCTGATAAGTAGGTAACCATTTTAGATCACTCAGATAAAGCTTGAAAATGGCTAGATTCATACATTTGTAGCTTGGATGAAATCAGAGGAGGAATACATAGGGACATGACTGCACAGCTGTTAAAGGAAGCATTTCTAAGCCAGCTGTGTACAAGTGCACAATACAAGATTTTAGTCAAATGCCGAAAACTTAGCAGGAACATTAACTCAAAAGACAGAGACATTGCAGTGCATAGACATAACACTCTTCTGACAGCCATACAAGACAAGACAGACATCCACTTGTTTAAAAACTTTCCTGAAATATTGACTGGAGTCTTAGTGCTACTAAAATATAAGCAGAATGTGTTTTGATAGGCAACACTATGGCTTCACAATTCAAACTGCAGAACAGAAGCCAACTATTCCAATGGTAGAGTTTTGAATAACTGTCCACTTGAAAGCTGGCTGAAATTCCCCAGGAGCAATCTGAAAAGGAGTTTTCATTCCTGTTAGTCTGGCAGCATTCAAACCATCCAGCTCTCTGCAAATTCCTCATCCTACATTTATTTCTCAAAGCATTCATTATGCATCTGATGCTTTCCTACGACGAAGGATACAAAGCCTCTCTTCCTTAAGATCTCATTATTTACAGAAATAAATTTCTCCTGATGCATTATCCTTTCTGTAACTAAAGTCCCACACCCCCCCCCTTTACTCTCTCATAACAACTGAAAAATCAGCTTCTTCAAATCACAAGTTTGAGAAATAAGGAGAAAAGGGTTTATAGGCTTAACCTAAATAAACTCTTGCAAAACAGGTTTCTAACAAAACACTTATCAATACTTGACGCCTCTTGGCCAAAATCTTCAAAATTGTGCACAGAGAATAGCAATGTTTCACAAGCCTTTCTTCTATGCTACTTGTATAAGAGACAATCCACCTTCACCCTTTTCGAGTAACCTTAGGCATATGTCTAAAATAAAGTATACATTTACACTGACATATTTTCACTGTATTCACTCTAATAGGCTTCAGAGTCCTCCCCCTTCCCTATTTCCAGCAAGTCTATTTAAATTCTCAACAAAAATGAAATCATGCTTAATTCAAACTTACATTAGCACCTGGATAACTCCTTTGTGAACACTAACTACGACTCACACTCCAAAACTAGAACAACATTTACCTAATTTATTAATTCCTTTAAAACCCAAGAAAGGGATTTTTTTTTTTTTTCTACCTACAACTCAGGCGATCTTCTTGGGTATGGAGTAGTATGACCTTACTATGAAACCCATACAGAGCTGCGATACCTGAGATGATATCTTCATCTGATGCTCCACTTTTAAGAAGAATTTTAATTTTCAAAAAAACCCCTGCTGGATGCAAATTCTCCTGTACAATGAAAAACAATACATTATTTGGACAGCTGTTTGTAGAATACAGATCCTGTGAGAGTCCGGCACATTCATAACAAATACCACAAAATTACACAGACTCCACTGTATTCCTCAGCTCCATTTTAATGACTGAAGCAATGGGTAGGCAACTAGCAATATTTTCTTCCTAAATGCAATGTGAATCTTTATTATTTACTCTTATACTGTCAAAAGACCATGAGGACAAAGAAAGCAAGAGATACATGATTCTCATTTTGTTGTGGCTCATTTACAATACTTTTAAATAGAAGCTGAACAATACTGAATGATAGAAACATTTCCTGCTTTTCTATGTGTGAATTGTCTAGATTACTCTAGAATTAATAGGAGCAGAATTCAAAGTAGCTTATAATACGAAATTTAGAAGAGAACAACAATGGGAACACATGGAAATAATAAAGAATGTATATTACAGTTCTCACTAAAACGCTGCACATTTCAGACTCTAGAATAAGAAAATGTTGTTGTTTTCCATACCCTCATACAATATCAAAACATGCATTATCAAAAATGATGATAAAAACACTTTCCATCTCAAAAGGTTTTGTGAAAGTAAACACAAGAAGAACTGCAAAGGCCTTAGATACTGTGGTAGCATGTTATTTGAATGATTAAAATACGCTGTTTTTTATCCTGATCTCATGAACACGTGCATCATCACCTGTCTGAAAGTTTTAACAGCATGTAGAAAACTGAATTTGAGCTTTCATTTAAAACAAGATTTTACACTTAAAACTTGTTTCATGTGAAACAACTAATGGAGATTTTAAAATGGTCAACCAATGATAAATACAAATTTTTCAAATTTAAATTACTCTAATCTGAAAAGATAGAAGCACAAAATTAATTCAGGTCTTTATATGGAAAACGGAATTTGTACAAGAGCAAGTGACCTCACTGTAGTGACTGCTTAGAGATATATGAACTTTCTTTAGAGTAGCTGGTATGTTTATACAGCTCACTTTTCAGTTCCAGAAGAAATACAGTCATGTTAGTAAAGTTAAATAGCTAAATTAATTGTTTGAAATAAGACAGATATAGCATGGCTACACAGCTTTCAAGTATTTGTACAGATACTGAGGTGGGGACTCAAAATGTAGTATGGACATACCCATTATAACCCAAAGCAAGACTAAAGGTCTGATACATAAAAAGCCAGCTGCTATAAACCCCAGGTGGACCACAATGTAGTTTATTGTACAGTTTTCACGAATACAGGCCAGAGAAATTTTAGTCATATAATTATCAAAGAACCTCATTATTAATAGATATGAGGCAGCAAGACAGCTCTGCATCTACATGCAAAGAAGTATTTCTCTATAAAAAAAGCTGGGAACACCAAAACATACTTAGCAGTATGAAAACCAAAGCAAAGCAAACACACCTCTGTCTGATCACCACCAGTGATTAATGTGGTCCAATTTATTATGTAAATAAATGCTTGAGTTTTGACTATCACACACCATAAATACAGTAACACAGTACTACCTGATTTGCCAAGCTTATAGCTTTCAATGCCTTGTCAACATAGAGATTGCAATCCCACTCAAAATAGGCTGTAGCTAACAATCGCAGCACTTTAGCCTGGAAAGAAAAGAAAAAAATAAAAAACAAAACAACTTTAAATGCCATCTGAACAGAAGAAGGAAAAACAGCCACACATGAACATACATATGAATACAAAAGACTTAGAATTTAAGGTCATGAAAAATATGAGGTGGGGGTTTTTTTTGTAGTCAAAAGAATGCCTGCCTGCTATTAGACATATAAAGTGATCGCTCAGTTCTGAAGCATATCCACTCTTCAGCACTGCAATTCACTAGACATGAATTAACTAGAGTTCAGAGGAAAACAGAAGGGCAGCAAGAAATATCAGAGATCTGGAAAAAACAGACTGAAAGAAGAAATTGAAGGAATAGAAGGTACAAACTTCACTGAAAGAAAAAAAAAAACCAACACAGACATACATGATAATGGCCTTCAGATATATAACTGATTTCTATGAAGAAAATAAAATCTTCTCCATACTCACTATGGGTAGTAAAAGGAGTAATAATCTCATAAATGAGACAGACTAACATCTATCAGAAATGATGCAGATGTAACTGATGATGCCTTGAAAGAAGAAGGGAAAGAGAAGAGATGGCCTTTTAGGGGCTACTTCAGCCTTTCTAGTTCAATTTCTATGAAATAGTAGATTCAAATGTGATTTGAGATCACCCATCAGTGACTGAACTCTCAGACTGATGCTCACAGCAACTGAACTTGCAACTTTGCTAAACTTCATAGCAGACCGTACTAAAGAGGGGCCAAAGAATCACTGGGCAGGTTTGGCACAGCAGAGGCAGACGATACAGTGGAGTCAGATTAACAAAATCCTCTATTAGTAAACAGCAATTTCACCGTTTCTTACCTGCATTTCTTTGCCAAGAGAATATTTCATATCCATCTTCCCAATATCATAACTCTGGCTATCAATGGTAAGTGAAAGTTAGAATTAAATGGGATGACAGAGAAAAATTCAACCAGTCTTTTGATATGTGCAACATTCCTATCCTTTCCCACTTCTTAACCAGTCAGAAACCACATCAAACACACAAACTAATCTCAATATTCACTTTCATTAGAGAACTGAAAACGTTGTTGTCTTTTTAAATCCTCACATTAAAAATTGTACTCACTCACTTTCTTCAACTTGTTGCACCACCTTCTGTAACATCTTCTATTCAAACATTTCAATAGGCTTTATCAGTTCTAACCATAGCAGTTTTGAAGTAGTAAGTATTATCATTCTCACCTGACATATAAAATGTATAAACTTGTGTATGACTGTAAGATCACAGCAAACCAATAGCAGAGACAGAATCAGAACTTGGGAGTCATGATTTCCCATTCTTTTTCTAAAGGTTAAATGACAGCACAAAGGATCACCAAGGAGAAAACACGGTTGTAATTCCACAAAACCCGATATGACTGCAAATGCTGTGAGTGTAGAATTGTTAGAAAGAAAAACAATAACTGGGCATTTGTTTCCTAATCTAATATATTATATTAATCAGTACAGGGAAATCTTGACCCACTAGATGGAGCTACATCACTTTCTTCACATAATTATTTGCACTTTGAAAAGGTTTATTTCCTCCACAAATTTTGTCATCAGGACTCGGTATTTAATATTCCACAGCAATAAAATACAAAATAATCTCCAAAGCACCAGCTGTAATTAATTCCAAGAAATTCTACAAATCCTCTTTGACAACATATGTGTGACCATAACTATTTTGAAATTAGTAGGTTGCCATTAATTTTCTTCTATTTAAAAGAAAAACAAGAAGAAATAAAACCAAATTTTCTGAGCTGGGGCTGTGACCTTGGCATAAGGATGCTCTTCCCAATAGCCTACATTTTTTCTTCCTTAGTCGTACCACGTTACTTATTTTGATCCTGCCCAAATCATACCTAACTATTCCTTTTTCACCTTGATAATCGTGTCTTTCATCAGTCAAGGACCTGCTCTCAATGAAGTACCTCCTTTATGAGAAATTCAAATATTGTTTACAACAAATCCACTTAAAACTGGTGAGAAGAATTAGTCTACTCTTTTCAAAAGTTTTTAAATCCCTTCACTATCATTTATGAATGGCATAAGAACTGGGAACAGCATCTTCATAAAAAATGATCTCTCTGGAAGAAGTGTTAGGGAGAGAATTGACAAGAACCATGGAAATAAGTCTTTCACTCTAATTAAATGAAAATTGATGTGGAAAGCAGACATAAATGTTAAGCAACAGAGCAAGACAGTTACCAAGTATCTGTTCAGCTAAAATCCTGTATGCTCACACTTTTAATTAAATATATACCTTCCCTTGCTCCCCCTTCTCCTTCACATGTATTTTTAATCTCAAAAGCAGGATTTTATTTTGTTTGCCTTTGCACATTACCTGAGCCAGAAGGAGCTTTGTTCATACCTCTTCCACTCATAGGTTTCCACTCCAAAATTGTAACAGAGGATTGACAGGTAACAGGTCTGCAATAAAAGACTCCTGCTTCTCTAATGTTCTTGTAGAAACATGGTTAGATATATGGCACTCCAGTCTCAGGTCCTTTAAAATGCGTTTTACTTTAAAGATATATCCCTTGTTATCACTTCTGGCCTTATACAAGGGGATATTGAACACAACTCAAATGGAATTACAATTGTGTGGGAAAGTGAAGCATCATCAAGTAAAGGACACAAAAAACAGTGGAATTCTTGAAACATATGAGGTAGAATAATTGCTCAAGAAATCATGCTGAAAGCACTAAACTGTGTAAAGTAAACAAAAATTAAAACTTGAGAGGGAAAATTGGAATATTACAATTCCATTTTAAAAAACTACAAAGAAGTTGTACATAGTTAAGGGGACTCTACCTCTTCTATGGTAAACTGCTTCTCAGCATGTCTCTCTGGAGTTAAAAAAGGACCATCCACATTACAAATTTTAGAAGAAAACTGCTTTTGAATGGTTGTTTACTCAGAGCACTGTTGCTTTCTGCTCTATCAGTCAGTCCTGACAATGTCTGTTGATAACAACTTGTCTTTCCTTTGAAATGATTTGCAGCTGTCATATGCCATCCAAAGAAGAGACAGAAAAGTCATTTTATATGCTAACAGGCTGGCAATATTTACATCCATCTTGGCTCTGCAGTAACTTTCTTTTCTAAGTATAAATGATGCAATTACATAAAAGGACTACAAATTTCAAATCCTCGGGCAAGAATGAGAGAGGTAGCACAACATCTTTCTTCAAATTTATTGTTTCCCTCATTGCAATCCAGAGACAAAAACACAAATTCAGTATGCAGGAACAAAAAAACCAGTCTCAGATGTGAAACCCTTATTTTTCATAAGTTCATTTGTGAACTTTCTCTTTCCAGAACAGAAAGTTTACTGTATTGAGAGGGTTTCATGCAAAGTGTTTAGAATAATGCTGTAGGCATACTGTAGCATACCTCAGCCATTTATTTGCCTCTCTGGAAAAGAAGTATTTCAAAGGATAATTAAAATACTATTTCAGTGAATAGACTGTGTTCCAGGCATCAAGCATAACGCTAGATATCCCTATAAACCTAGCACCTCTCTGAACAATTCTGGCTTTTTACCCTGTAGTGTAAAAGTTCCCAGTTATGGTTCACAGGGCACTGATGATCACAAGATGCAAATCCTCTCCAGCTCATCTGTGGTACCATACATTACCATAAGGCAACAATCTCCTTGTGTGAGCACTCTGCAAGTGCTCTCTGGTACAATGGGAGCCTAGAAGAGTTAAAGACTTACAGCTACCTAATGGTTCAAAAGTTTCAGAGTTACTCAGCAATCACTAGTTCTTTGCTTTTTTTCCTCAGTGTTTAAATGTCACTCTTTCAACCAGAAGTAAGTTTTCTCTCTCACGATGAGAAACCTTTTCCTTGTCTGCATCAGTGCTCCTCGTTTCTGAAGAGCATTCATCATGAGAAGTTTGTTATTTAATGGAGGAGTTTAAGCAGAAAGCCTGAAATTCATTTAAAATTAAATGAGGAACATTAATGTAAAGATCACAATGAGTATTTCAACAATTTACAGTGAAAAGCTCTGTTCTTATGATTCAAATCAAAGCTAGACCCCTGCAACTGACTTAGTCACTCCGATACACTGAACAAGGCCTGCAGATCACAAAAACAGATTTAATACTGGTTGGAGTTTAATTGCTTAAAAAACACAGATTTTATTCATTACACATGTATTTCCCTTTCGAAATTCACATCTACCCCTTTGAATTTTATTATCTGTACTACAGAGATGGGAACAAAATGTTTCCTAAGTATTGGGAAAATATTAAAGTATCAAATGAAAATACATCTGTGGAAGTTTATTATCATATGAACATACTAGACTTTTATCTTTGCAAATGAAGAACTAGTCTGCCTACGCTAGAGTTTATTTTCTCTGGACATTTTTTGGTGACACAAGAACCACAAAAAATAGTTTAGTGCAATGGGAAGACTCCATTCATAACTCTCAGCTTCATGAAGATGAAGACTAGTACTGAGGGTAGTAATAGACTTGCATATCAAACACCTAGTAACTCAGCTCTTCCCTTGCCCCATCTGTCTCCAGACAAAAGTTCGCATGAGTACAAGTGAAAAAGCAGCATACACAATTAAGATGTAAACACGCAGCTGGTTCTGTAGAAGAGCAGGTGGCATATTCAATTTAGTAGTCTTTTTGCCCTGCTTGATTATTTGTCTTCTCTCATTCTTTAGAAAGAGTTTATAATTCTATTTCAAATTCTAAACAAGAAAAAAAATTAACTTAGAAGAAAAAAACTGCCGTTTTCATGCAAAATTTTTAGTAAGAAAAAACTCCAAGAAGCAATGAACCACAGAAGCGAAACACAGTTCAGAGTGCTTTTCAAAATACTATATGGCATATGACATTCTTTAACATATAGTGAGGAAAGCAGATTTTCAAAGTTTGGAATGATAAAGAAGGGATGATTTCACTTACCTCTTTTGGCAACTTCAGCAACATATCTTTGCAGCGCCGCACACACATCATCGCTTTCTGAAAATCCCCTTGAGCAACTGCCTAAGAAAGCAGTGGAGCATACCCACAAATTGTTGGTAAGCAACTTTAAAATTCATTAAAAGACTTATTCTCTGAAATAGGACTTGGGTTTTTCCACATTCAGTAAAGCTAGGTTTGGGTTAGATATCCATCCTTACAGTGCTACAATAATTCTGTATATTTCTATATACTGAGAGATGATACAGACATCCAGAAAAACACTGCACTCCTTAGGTAGTGTGAAAGGGCCAGATGCATGGGACAAGTTCATTCAGATGTTTACAATGATACAATTCAGCAAATCTTAAACCACCCCTCCAATAATTTAAGGTCCCCTTTTGTCTCCATGGTCTAATTAAAAATTTTGGCCACTGCTTTGGCCAAAGGGAAACTTTTGAGAATTTTGGACATAGTACTCCTCTTCTAGATTCTGAGGTCAGTGGTGTTATCAACAAACAGAGGCAACTACATTTTCTCGTATTTACGCTCATAAGCCTGTAATACTCTATAGCGTTAATAACATACTCAGAAACTTCAGTCAGGCACAACAATGCCTCTGAAAACTTAGAATTTCTAAATTACATACTTTGAAATATTGTAATTTGTGTTGTTGATCCCCTAGTAAACCTTTAGCACTTTTTCATACTTCTCTCATATTGCACTAGGCTTTTTTTTTTAATTATCACCATGATTCTTATCTCATTGTATGATGCCAGAGATTGAGGCTCTAAAGAAAGTATCAAATGTCATGGATCTCACTATTTCCAGATTTTGTAATATTGTACTGATTCTCCCACAGTTTAAAGCCTTTGTATGTGCAAAGCAGCGTGTATGAGGTCATAGAAGAGAGACTATTCGTGTATAGAAAGATCCCTGTCTGATGGTATATAATATTACTAGTTTGGATGATGTTTGAGTTTGTTAAGTTTTATGAAAGTTGTTAAGTTACAGAAGACCTTGCACATGTACCTTATAACATCTGGTTATTAGATACAAAGCTTTGCCATTTGCAGCCATGATGAATACTAACTACCTTTGTATACTTCAATCAGCCTAGCTGCAAATACTAGCATGATGAGTGTTCCAAAGTGACCAGTCTTGCTGTGTACATGCTACATGAACACAGTTTGGGGGACCCAGGCTCTACACCAGTTCTATCCCCCTTCTTCAGACAAGCACAGGACATCTTTAGAACAGACACCTTTATGGAACAGAAAGGCAGCTGTTTGTTTTATAAACAACCATGCCAGCCAAATCAGAGAGCAACAAATCTGAACTGCTGTGGTGTTTGTATCTTCTAGAAATACTGCAATAAATCAGGCAAATTAAAAATCATTAAAGGATTGCAACCCCGAACGCAAACATGAGATTTGCTATCTTACATCTAAGTGAAGGAAATACATCCCTCAGCAAGTCTTCAATGCCAAGCTTTATGTATCTAATAACTGGGTCAGAGTTACCCTTTATACCACTAGTGACTTATAAGGAAAACTGGGAAGAACGCATACTGATTCAGCCTGGTAAGAGAGTACTTTGAAGAGGTTCTTCTCCACATCCGTTTTGTGCACGTGAACATCTGCTTCACCATCACTCCGCTTAAGTAACTTCGCATACAGTTTTTCTATACTCTGGAAAACAAAACGTGGGCATCACCCATGGAACTTACAAATAGGTGTGTTTGTAAGAAATTAAAACTGGAAAAAACTTACGGTCGTGGCAATCTCTAGAAATCCATCAGCAAGATCAGCTTTTCCAATATCTATCCATCCTTTCCCAGTTTTCATACACATCTGAAGGAGAAAATGATATGTGCTTTGTGAAAATAGTTACTTTCAAGAAAGGCGTTAGCTGTCATATTGTTGATGCACATATCTAACAAAGCAGAGGGACATTTCAGCTCCTCAATTTTTGACAAGTGCCTCTTACATTTGAATGAAGTCCTTAACACTTCGATTTCTGGTGCCCTACTAAACAATATTACAACACACTGATACAAATGAATAAGCTGCTCATATAACATTTTCCACAAGACAAAGATGTGATCCTAACTGCACTATCCAGAAATTCCTAACTGCACCGGCTCAGCAATGTATCCCTGTGATAATACAGGTCCCCCCTCAGCATGTATATTCCCCAGAAATACAGGTATATTTCACTCCTTTTCCAAAGCAGCTGTAGTAGGGTTTGCAGATTTTCCTTGGTGATCAGCTGTACTTCATTGCTCACCCACCATCAGCCTTACCAAAATTTGTCTTCGAATAGTTTCTTCCGGAGGATCACTGCCTTCACAAAAGCACGCCAGTCTGCAAGCAACAAACCGTACTGCAAGAAACGGTGAAGACATTCATAAGCTCCCTTTTCTCCCCTTTTTTTTTTTTTTTCCCCGAAAGTCAGGCCCTGCCATACCTGAAAGACTGCTTACCATTTTAAATTACAGAGAGAAAGATTTGAAAGTCTCAGGAGTCAAAGCACTCTGAATTTTAGCCAAGCTGCTTAAAATTGCTTTTTAGACAGTAAGGGGGGGAAAAAAAAAAAATCTCATCAAAATACCTATTAAACACTTTAGAGAGAGTTTAAGTTAAATACACGGTATTCAAAGCCTTAATTACATGGCAGGTGCTGACAGTAACATGTCTTGAGAGCCTCAAAATAGCCTTTAGCAAAATAGGGAAATGAAGTTTAATAATATTTACATTTCACAAGGAAAAAGCAAAAATATTTTCAGCCTTACTTATACATCAGGGATGTAAAAGACACCACTTAATGTATTTTAAATAGCCTCTCCCTGGCCCTTCAGCTGTGATACAAGATCTGAGAACATTATGCTCTACAATTACTACTTATTTTGTGTAAACTTAGCCTTTTCCCTTTACCTGATATAATTTATATGATGCAGATTACACATAAATTCAACTGTAATCCCTCAAGACAAAAATGTAGGCTAGATACTGCATTCCTGCAGAACCACATAAAGAATAAGTTGTGGGAAAAGTCCAGAAGCTCATTTCTGCCATCCTCCAACCCCACTGCTGGCTCCAAGCAAACCCAACGGCTGTATACCTGACTAAAGCAGGGAAGCAAATAGAGGCTTTAGAGTTTTTCTGTATGAAAACATTGAAGAGATAGTTATATTAAAGAAACAATTTGACTGGATATAAAAGAAGTGACCAACAGTCTAAAATTTTTATCTATGTTATTTCCATACATTTTGAGATTAAAACCATAGCATTAGAAGGCAAATTACAGCTTCCTTTTATCACATCACCTCTTTACTGATGATCTGGTGTGGAAAGGAGGAGTGACAAGAATGCCTACACTACTTCCTTGTCACAATGAGATGACTATTATACCAGGATCATTCTTCCTGAACTGTTCATACAAGCCTTGTTGCATATTTTCCTGTCTACATCCTATCTGCAAAGATCCAAGCAAATCTACAGCACTACATATATGCCTGTCAGCACAGCATTTTTCCTTTTCAGGCTACAGCACAAAAAACACATTTAGGAAAGTACAAAACACATACGTACATTTAGCCCTTTGTTCATCATTGACAACAGAACCCATGTGTTTAGTCACAGCCCAGTTCCACAGGCTTATTGCACCCTCTTCAACCTGAGAAGGAGAATTCCATTAGATTTATTTATGTCCTGGATTTGGGTCACACTGAAATTTACTACTGGAAAAGTAAACACTTTCACGTGTATGACAGTAATGACCTATCTACGCGTTTGTACAACTTGCTTTTGCATTTGTGTCAGAAGTGAGAGTTTTTCAAACTGTTACATGATTGCACAGCATGATTTGAGAGAGCAACCTGAAAACAGGCATGCTGAATGGACCCCATTGCATTTCTTCAGCTAGAAGTATGTATCATTCTTTTCTATAGATTCATCATTTCAGAAGAATTATAAGCAGTTGGCAAGAAGCACATATTATTTTCATGAGTATATTTCATAAGATATATTCAAGTCTTACAAAAGACTACTGCACATTTAAAAACATAAGAGCACTTCTAAGATGAAGCAAGGTAAGAAAGAACATGACTTTGTAAATCCAAGGCTGACAAGACCTGAAACTAAAAAGAATTGATCATATGACCAATAGCACATATCTATCACCTCATCCATCGGTGCCTTCAGCTCTAATTTGAAATTATGCATAACAGTGAATTATGTAAGTGGTGGACTTCAGAAACATTCAAGTATGTTCCTAAATAAATCCCAGTAATCTGTCATGTTACTGAAGTATCCTAACCTATGTTTCTTTCAAGTCCTTTTCCAAACTTAGCAAAACATGACCTCAGGTACCCTATTCATCTGGGATGAAGTTTTCTCACAAACACTCCTGATACAAAATTTGTGCAACAGCACATGACCACATCCAAAACACAACTGATTCACTGGCAGCTTTCAAAATGCATTTTAAATAGAAGTTGAAAAATTTGAACAGACTGGAAAAGAGCTGTTAGAATTGTATCAGGTCTGAAAACGTACCTAAAGCAAGGATTCACATCTTTTGCCTATCAAAAAGAAAACTAAGTAGTTTAATTAAATACCTACATCATGAAACTTCTGATATTAGAAAATAAAGAACAAAGGCTCTGACTATATATGCCAGTTAAAAAGATGATGCAGTCCTACATAAAGGCAATAAGCTCCATTAACAACCCACCTTGAAGAGTTGCACTTTCCATCACTTCAAATACTCATTTCCATAGCAGATCTTGTCTACAAATAGGCAGACCTTGTTTACAATATGCTCTTGCCTAACTAGGAGACGTTTTATGGACCCTTTTATTGAAGAGGTTAGATTACAAATTGATGATTTCTCCTTTCTTTAAAAATAATTTAGCCCGATTGAGGAAGAACTGAAAGATAGCAGTTTCATGTTCCTGTATTTCTTTACAGACTACACTAAGTATACTTTCTGTTTTAACACCTTCTAGCCTGTCTTGCTCCTTGTCACAAATTTAGGACTTTGAAAATCAGTCTTCCTTAGATTATAATCGCTATGAGAGAAATTTTGGAGGAAAAGGCTGGACAATATCTCAGCTGGTGGTTTTATTCCAGATTCATGTATTACTCATCAGCCTTCTTTTTGAAAAAGGCCTTTTAAAGTAGATTTAGTACTTTGTAAGTACTCTTGTAGAAGAAATTCACAGAGAGAAAAAACCTAAAATTAAAAGTATTATAAACAACTTCATTTCCTTTTATAATGCATTATAATCCACTCTTAATAGTATGTCCTGGGTTTACCAGGCTATTGAAACCAGACGCTTGCTTGTTTTTTTTCTTCCTCATTATCAGAGTCATTATCAGAATCCATATACAGGAGGAAGACCTCTCGTCTGACCCAGTACCAAACTCATAACATAGCCATGCTCTATGCTTGCAGTTTCACTTGAAATTACAATTAGCTACTAGAAATTCGAAATAATAAACACCTTAACATCACTGAGATACCAGCATCCTTTCCCTTTATGATACACACTTTTTTCATTTAGCAACATCCTGCATTGACTTTTTAAATATAACATTTTCCACTTTAGTTTGGATTTTCACACTATTGAGTTAGAAGATGAAAAAAAGGTTTTTTTGCTTATATTCCAACAGCGCTAAACATTTGGCTCCACCACAAAAGATGGGAAGCAAGAGCACGTGCTCGCAGAGCTCCCAGAACCGACCTGGGCGATCGCTGCTGTGTGGTGTGAAGCACGTGAAACACCGGTTTCTTCAGGCGGGCTGGAGAGAGTTACCGGGACGGGAGGCCGGGGCTCTACCTCAGCCACGCTCCCATCCTCCTCAGAGATGCTTCCCGCCGCCTGGAAGAGCTCCTCGATGAGGGCGGCGATGCGGGACGGCGTCTCCTCCCTCAGCAGCTCCCGCACCAGCCCTGTAAGACAGGGCGAGAAGAGGGCTTAAGATAGAGCCCAACAAGAAGTGGCTCCTAAGCGCTTATCGGAAGGGAGCCCTCGCTCCGCGGCATGCAATACCGTCCACCACCACCAGCCGCGCTCCCGCCATGGACGGAAGCGCCCCACAGTGCTGTTTACGCGCTTTGAGGAAACGTGAGGGGAGCTAAAGTGGACGCTGTGCATGCGCACCGCCCACCCCGCGTGCGCCCCGCCGCGGAGCATGCCGGGCTCGGCGCTATAGCCGCGCCAAATCCGATTGGCTGTCCAGCGCTACCGCCCGCCTCCCCACCCTGAACGACAGCCTCCGGGGCCAATCGAACGGCGCGCCGAGCCGGCTCTTCTACTTGCCGCCCGGTGGACGCCGCGGCGGTTCTGGAAGAATCTCGGGAGCGCGGCCCGGCCGGGCGCGGGCAAGATGTCGGGGTTGCTTCACACCACACTGAGCGGGCTCAACAGCGACTCCTACTGCGAGATCAGCCAGTACCGCGACCAGCACTTCCGGGTGCGCCCGGCAGCAAGGCCTGAGGCGCGGGGTTGGGGTCGCGGGGCCCGACCGGGGCGGGGGGCTGGAAGAATGCCTGAGCTGAAAGGTTGTTGCTGTATGAGGAGCTGGCGAGCGGAAGGGCGCCGCAGTTCTGGGGCGATGGGAGATGCTTGCCGAGGCCTGTGCCAGGAGTTCAGGTGTGCTCATCCCACTCCGTGTTCCCCTCTGCCCTCAGGGTAGCAGACAGCTGCAGGAGAAATCTCTGAAAATTTCCTCTACGCTGTATGTTGGCAACCTGTCTTTCTACACCACCGAGGAGCAGATTCAGGAGCTCTTCTCCAAGTGTGGAGATGTCAAGAGGATTGTCATGGGGCTGGACAAGATCAAGAAAACCCCCTGTGGCTTCTGCTTTGTCGAGTATCCTTTCTGGTTCCCTGCTGCTGTCAGCCCATGTGTGTTTGCCACCTTTACTTCCTCACTGCAGAGCAAGCTTTGCTGCACTGCTGTGGAGGACCTGAAGAAGAGTGATACTTAAGTGCTTTCTACCAGGTGCTTCCCTTTCAACCTTGCTACTTCCTCAACACACCCTAATGAAAGACAGACCGTACAGCGGTGCTGTAGGTGAAAAGTGCTACTGCTGCTGTACTTTCTGGAGGTGGCAGAGAGCTCCTTTAATTTGTTAATTTCTTTAATGATTTTAGGGCCAGAATGAGAACTGTAACCGCTGTCAGTCAGAGCTCTTGCATAGGTAGAGCACATGTTCACTTTCTCAACTTAATTTTGCACCTGAGTGAAGTAGCAGAATAAGCCATGGCAGTATTCCCAAGCACAGGGTACACGCTTGTACAAGTTGTACTGTGAGCTGTCTTTGCAAAGCTCTCCTGTGAGGCCTGCCTCTCTTGTTCAAATCCAGTCAAGTTTCACATAGTATAAAAAGGCATATTACAGATTTCTTGCTCTTAGCAAGGCTTTAATGCATTTGTTTCATCTACTTGTGAAATAAGTGATCCAAAGCTACTTCTTGTCTGTGCAAGTGCTAACATTAAAGTTCAGAATCCTTTCTGAGTGGGAGCTGGTTTTAGCTTGAACTTACATGAGCACATTTTTTAATCCTGTAGAGAAGAGCAAGAACAGTAAAAAAGGCTGGAAGGCAGGGGTTTTCTGCTTCTCAGATACAATAGTCCTCTATTTTCCCTGTACCCAATAAAATAGCATGCTTTGTTCTCCTTATAGTATACTTCAGATACTATACAAGAGCAGATGCTGAACATGCAATGCGATTTATCAATGGCACACGACTAGATGACCGCATCATTCGAACTGACTGGGATGCAGGGTTTAAGGAGGGGCGACAGTATGGAAGAGGAAAGACTGGAGGACAGGTAAAGGCAATACCAGGTCATACCTTGAATTTGATTCCCCTAAGACTGTGTACTGCTTTGCTAGTTTTGTCTCATGCAGAGCAAAGCGTAGACTGTAAAAGGCCTGCTAATGAGCTTTAGCCACTCCTAGATGGTTTTGCTAACTGATGCCTGGTGTTGAAAGCTAGAAATAGAACTTAAGGCCATTTCTGACTAGGACTTCAAATTTCCTGCAATGCAGGTAGAATGTTCCCTAATGCAAGGTAGTACTCTTAAAATGATGCAGAATTTGAATGGCAGGGGACAACATAGCTGCTAGACCAATCTCATAACAGAGCAGTTTGCCCCAGTGTGAACGTGAGGTTCCTTTGCAGATTTCCAGGGTGGAGGGGAAAAAATGTTCTCCAGGCCAAGCCCAGCAATTCAGACTGCAAAGCTGAATGAAAATATTTTGGGGGTCTTCTTGCCTAAAAAGACTTCAGCTGTCTGTTACATCCTCATTTGTCATTTTCACCACCATTACCACCTTTTGGTGGATTATTTGAAGAGATTTCAAATGAGTCAAAGTGTTTCTACTTGAATTTCAGTTCCCCGCCAGCTGAGCAAGGATTCTGATTCTGAAGTCTAGTGGGAAACAGGCAGTGCAGGTTACTAATATCTGTGTTACTGTTGTGCCCCAGGTGCGAGATGAGTACCGGACAGACTACGATGTGGGAAGAGGTGGCTTTGGCAAGATCATTCAGATGCAGAAGGCAAATCATCAGCCTGCAATCTATTAATTGCCTCATTGGTCCTAGCTCATAGAGGACTCTGACCTTCCAGAGCTAGCCCTGTTCTCGTATTTTGGATTGCGATAGGGAGTGAGATCCAAGTTTCAGTAAATGGTGACCCTCCTTTAGACTGTGGATATACATGTATTCATTCCCCCTTCCTTCCAGGCTGGAGAGGATGTTCTGTGCTGATACAAGGCAACAAGGGTAAAAAAATGGACAGCTCTGCAGGATTCTGGGTAAAAAGAAATGCAGCATGTCACACACACCTTGTGCTATGACATACTCTTCACGTTGCAGCTAAGCAGGTGGCTTCCTCCCAGCTGTGACTGTAGCTATGGTTGCTCTCAAATGGAACTTCTTAAATGCCATTGGAGCCCTCCAGGTGCCTCGGCTGCGCAATCCAGGTGCCTGGGGATGCACAAGGGATTCAGTCAGCTTTCTGATTTGAAACTTCTTCTGCTTACAAAGCAGTATTACTGTTTGGATGAAATAAGCAGAATAAGGTTTGTCTTACCCATTTGGAGGTGCTTTTCTGCACATCTAGCCCTTGGGTTGGGCAGGACTTGCAGAGCATTTATCTTTATGATACCCCCAGTGCTGCCTGGCTTTTCACATCCTCACTGTTTCGTGTGACTTTGTTAAAAGTTTCTTTTAATTTTTTAAATAAACAGTTGTACTGGGTCTGACTGAGATGGAGTTAATTTCCCGCTAGCAGCCCTCCTAGTGCTATGCTGTGTATTGGAACCTAGAAAGGTGTTGATAACAGTGTTGTGGCTCCTGCTCCCACAGCAACAAGGCTGTCTCTACATTTACCCCCCTCACCCAGCATGCTGTGGGTGGGCAAGATCTTGGGAGGGGACAGAGCCAGGACAGCTGACCCAAACTGACCAAAGGGATATTCCATACCATACAACGTCTGCTCAGCAATAAAAACTAAGAGAAAGGCAGTGGGGCAGGGTATTCGTTACTACAACATTTGTTTTCCAGAGCAACTGCTATGCCTACTGAAGACCTACTTCCCTGGAAGTGGTTGGATGGGAAGTAGAGAATATTATCTTTTCTTTTCCTTTGCTTCTGCCCATGGCCTTTGCTTTTGATTTATTAAATACATTTATCTTGACCCATGATATTTTTTCCATCTTATTTTCACCCCTCTATCCTGCTGAGAAGCAGAGTGATAGAGCAGATTGGTGAGCACCTGGTGTACAGCCACAGTCAACCCACTACACTCAAAATCACAGAATTGTTTTGGTTGGAAGAGACCTTTAAGATAACCAAGTCCAACCCTTAACCCAGCACTGCCAAGTCACCACTAAGCCATGTCCCTAAGCACCACATCTATATGTTTTTTAAATTCCTCCAGGGACGGTGACTCCACCACTTCCCTGTGCAGCCTGTTCCAATGCCTTACAACCCTTTCTATAAAGGAATTTTTCCTAATATCCAGCCTAAATGTCCTCTCCTATCATCCTATCACTTGTTACTTGGGAGATGACACTGACCCCGACCTTGCCACAACCTCCTTTCAGGTAGGTGTAGAGAGTGATAAGGTCTCCTCTCAGCCTCCTTTTCTCCAGGCTAAACAACCCCAGTTCCCTCAGCCGCTCCTCATAGGACTTGTGCTCTAGACCCTTCTCCAGCTTCATTTCCCTCCTCTGGACACGCTCCAGGACCTCAATGTCCTGCTTGTAGTTAGAGGCCCAAAACTGGACACAGTATTCAAGGTGTGGCCTCACCAGTGTTGAGTACAGGGGGACAACCACTTCCCTGCTCCTGCTGGTCACACTACTGCTGATACGAGCCAGGATGCTGTTGGCCTTCTTGGCCACCTGGGCACACTGCTGGCTCATATTCAGCTGGCTGTCAACCAGCACCCCCAGGTCCTTTTCTGCTGTGCAGCTTTCCAGCCACTCCTCCCCAAGCCTGTAACTTTGCAGGGGGTTCTTGTGACCCAAGTGCAGGACCCAGCACTTGGCCTTGTTGAACCGCAGCCCACTGGCCTTGGCCCATCGATCCAGCCTGTCCACATCCCTCTATAGAACCTCCGGACCTTCACACACACACCTAGCTTGGTGTCATCTGCAAACTTACTGAGGGTGCACTCAATTCCCTCATCCAGATCATTGATAAAGGTATTAAACAGAACAGACTCCAATACTGAGCCCTGGGGAACACCACTTGTGACCAGCCACCAACTGGACTGAATTCCCTTCACTGCCACTCCTTGGGCCCAGCCATCCAGCCAGTTTTTGATCCAGTGCAGAGTGCACCCATCCAAGCCACTTTCTCCAGGAGAATGCTGTGGGAATCAAGGTCAAAGGCTTTACTGAAGTCCAAGTAGACAACATCCACAGCTCTTCCCTCATCCACTAAGCAGGTCACCTGATGTTCCTGTATGTGCCACATAATGACACTCAAGATGATCTGCTCCATAACCTTCCCCAGCACCAAGGTCAGACTGACAGGCCTGTAGTTCCCTGGATCCTCCCTCCAGCCCTTACTGTGGATGGCAGTCACATTTGCTAACCTCCAGTCGACTGGTACTTCCCCAGTTAGCCAGGACTGCTGGTAAATGATGGAAAGTGCCTTGATGAGCACTTCCACCAGTTCCCTCAGTACCCTTGGGTGGATCCCATGCAGCCCCACAGACCTGTGTGTGTCTAAGTGGTGCAACAGGTCACTGGCCAGTTCCTTTTGGATTATGGGGACTTCATTCTGCTCCACTTTCCTGTTGTCCAGCTCAAGGGGCTGGGTATTCAGAGAACAACTGGTCTTAGTATTAGAGACTGAGGCAAAGAAGGTATTCAGTACCTCAGCCTTTTCCTCATCCTTGGTTACTACATTTTAGCACCCAATGTGGGGCCTGAGGCAACAGCAGTTAGTATTAAACATGATGTAGCTATAGTATTTATTAAGTAGCAAGCTTCTGTGTGGGTCACAGAGTTTGTTGGCGCCACCGCTTACCTCTTTATTTTGCTGAACTTGAGAACTTGCCATTGAGGTTCATGCTGTGCTGGGGGAGCTACCTTGTGGAGATGAGGCAATACATCTCTCTCTTCCTACCTGGGACTGGTGTAGGTGGGTTTATTCTGCAGACTTCTGAGGTCCTTGTTCACACTCACGTGAGCTGTTTCATACTACCAATTAGCACTGTTGGCATATTATGAGGTTTGTGGAATCTGGTGTCATCCTGGTGTGAGAGAAGACAACTTTTGGGTGAGGCAATACTGAAATGTGCCCTGAGGTGGCTGGTCCCTGGGTGACAGGGTGTGTGGAAGAATTTGGGCAGCTGCCTAAGGTGGTTATCACCACCCACAGCCTGGGACTTTACACCTGAACAGGCAAGCAACGATGGCAAACTGATGTGCCACCTTATAAAAGGGTGCCTTGCCTACCCCAGTGAAAACCAGCAGCTTCTAATACTGTGCTGGGGCTTGCCCTGTGCCTACCGAGCCACAGTTCAGTACTATCAGAGGACTGTGGTTAAGGCATGGACCCAAACCACTTCTGAGAATACCTTGAGGAGACCAGTGCAAACTACATCTGAATATATGATAGTAGAGATAGGGACACAAACAACAACTCCAGTAATTGTCCCAGTAGTGAAACAGGGGACACAGAGGTCAACAGATCCATATCATCAATTAGTAAGGGAAGAGGAAGATGAGGAAGGGTTTGATCAGGAAGCTGATCCTTTGGCAAAGAAACTGGAGGAAGGACTGAGAGAATTCAGACAAGTAGCAGAAACTACCCAGTCCCTAACTTCATTAGAACTTTGAGACATGCGGAAAGATTACAGCCACCAGCCAGGTGAGTGGATTGCTGCCTGGCTGCTCTGATGCTTGGATAATGGGGCCAACGGTCAACAACTGAAGGCAGGAGAACTCAACAGCTGGGATCATTTGCTAGAAACCAGGAAATTGAGAGAGAAAAGAAAAAGAGGCAGCCATTTGTGGTCTCTGGAGATGTCTCCTTTCCAGATATCCATTCAAGGAAGATCTCACCAAGAAAGTGGTGATGAAGGCATCCAGTACCTGAGAGAATTAGCAGTGCTGGAAGTCACCTACAGTGACCTAGATGATGATTAGATCTCCAGACATCCAGAGGATGCCCTGTATTCACACGAGCCATGTGGAGGAAAATGATTCAAAGTGCCCCAGTGTCATTCTAACAGCTTAGCAATGATGGTTTGTCTGGATATGGATACACCAACTGTGGAGAGAGTGTCTTCTTGACTCCAAAAGCTTTGAAAATCTCTGTCCCTCCTCATTCCTATGGGCCTTGGCTGTCAGAGGCACCCCAAGAAGTCAGTCCCCTCCTGCCCTGGTTAGAGGGAAAGGGAGCCCTGAGCACATGCCACATGGCGCACTGGTTCTTCCTGCATGAGCAGGAAGAGGACATGAGGAAATGTGATTGTGAACCCACCTTTAAGCTGGAGGCCCGTGTTCATGAACTGAGGGAAGATGACTGCGAAGAAGGGGCCACCCAAGAAGGCTGTCAGCTTTGTTGCTGTAGAGACAGAAGGCGGCAATCAGCAATCTCCCAGATGTAGAAGGATTGAGATCACCTCGCTTGATCTTGGTGAGGAGACTTGTCGAGGTCTGGTGTGAAAAGGGCAGACAGTGAATTCTCTGACCACAACAGGAATAGAGGGTCTCTGCCTTTGACCAGGAGGAGGAAAGGGATGACCAGGTATATTGGACTGTGTGGATTTGATGGCTTGGCACATCAGACCCACAGAAGTATAAGGCTTTGGTAGGCACTGCTGTGCAGGCTACACTGCTGCCATCAGGTTATAGGGGCATAGAACCCATCTGCATCTCTGGAGTAACAGAGGGATGCCAAGAATTGTCTGTATTGGAGGCTGAGGTGAGCTTACCAGGGGAGAAGTGGCAAAAGCACCCCACTGTGACCAGCCCAGAGTCCCCTGTATCCTTTTCAGAGACTACCTACCTCAGAAGAGGGCATTTCAAGGACCCAAAAGGGTACTGATGGGCTTCTGGTGTAGCCACTGTGAACACAGAGAAGACCAAACAGCTATCTACCCTGCCTGACCTCTTGGAAGATCCCTTCGTGAGATGGGTGCAAGTTGAAGAACAGCAGGTGCAAATTGCTACCAGGATGGTGAACTGGCGGCAGCATCACATGAACCAAGACTCCCTGGCTCCTATCTATGAGCTGATTCATTAATTGGAGAGCCAAGGTGTGATCAGCAAGACTCCCTCACCCTTTAAATAGTTCCATATGGCCAGTGCAAAAGTCTGACAGAGGGTCAGACTGGAGGTTAACACTGGTTGTTCAAAGGAAACATCCCCTCTATACATCATGCAACCAGTGCTACATAGAGTAGCATCAATCATGCAATGAGCTGAACTGGGGAAACCCAACCACCCAGAAATCCTGGAAGAGATCATGGACCGGCCAGAAGGAGGTGGCCCATGCCTGAGAGGCACTACCATATAATGAGTTATCAGAAGATGATTATTCTTTGTTCACTGATGGATCCTGTCATGTTATAGGAAACCACTGGAACTGGAAAGCTACTGTGTGGAGTCCCACAGGAAAAGTCACTGAAGCCACCGAAGGAGAAGGTGAGTCAAGACAGTTTGCAGAAGTGAAAGCCATCCAATTAGTCCTGGAGATTGTTGAATGAGAAAAGCAGCCAGTACTTTATCTCTATACTGACTCCTGGGTGGTGGCTAATGCTCTATGGGAGTGGCTACAGTACTGGAAGAAGATCAATTGGTAGCACAAGGGTAAACCTATCTTGGCTGCTGCATTGTGGCAGGACATCGCTGCCCAGGTAGAAAACATTGCTTTAAAGGTAGATACTCACATGCCTAGAAGCTGGGCCTCTGAAAAACCTCAAAACAAAGAACAGGTAGACAAGGCTGTCAAAATTGAAGTGGCTCAGGTGAACCTGGACTGGGAGCATATGGGTAAGATATTTGTACCTTGATGGGCCCATGAAACATCAGGACATCTAGGGAGAGATGCAACATACTGGTGGGCTTGTGATCAAGAGGTGGACCTGACCATGGAGGCCATCACACAGGTCACTCATTAATGTGAAACATGCTGCAATCAAGCAAACCACACGAGTGAGGTCTTCCTGCAATAGAGGGCAGTGCCTGGGTTTTCAGTACTGCAAGGCCTGGCAAATTGACTATATTGGACCATTGTCATGAACAAGCCAAGGCAAGGGCTATGTATTCACCATGATGGAAGCAACTGCTGGTTGGCTACAAGCATACCCTGTAAACAATGCCACTGCCCAAAACACCATCTTAGGCCTTAAAAGGCAAATTTTGTGGTGACATGATACCCCAGAAGAAATTGAATGAGACAATGGGACTCATTTCCAGAATAACCTCATAAACTCTTGGGCCAAGAAACATAGCATTGAGAGGGTGTATCATATCTGCCATCACCCTATCAGCCTCTGGAAAGATTGAGACACATAATGGACTGCTAAAGACTATGTTGAGAGGGTTGGACAATGGGGCATGGAAGTGTATTTAACAGAAGCCACTTGGATGGTTAACACCAGAGGATCTGCTAACTGTTGTGGTCCTGCCCAAATAAAACCTCTATATACTGTGGGACTCTTTCACGGGCACCCCCTTGCCGTGGGGAAAGAGCTTGCGTGCCCTTGCGAAGTTGAGAGCTATGCTGGTGGTGGCATATGCCTCCGGTAGGGTCTCCCAAGCCTGACAGGTCTCAACTGAAGGGTCAAACAAAGTGTGTCCATGGGCAGGATGGGCTCACTAGCCTTCGGGCAACCATCCTAGGAGAAGGACAACTCTAACTCCAAACCCGGGCAGATGGAGCTCGTTTAGCCCTGTAAGGCCATCCATCTAAGAGAAGGATACTCTAACCAAACCTACGACCTGAGGACTTCGCTGTCACCGTCCAAGCTCGCTAGGCCCTGGCAGATGAACCTCAGGTGTAAAGGATGGGGCCAGTCTCGCGCACGCTGCGCCTCACCTAAAAAATCCACCGCGCAGGCTTGAAGGGTGTACTCACGTTTGCAAAGCCCTGTAGCGACAGGCAAGGGACAAAACGGCAATACCACCCAAGGAGACCCTCCGGTGTGCTCTTTGCAACCGGTCTTGCCTATCCCGCATTGGCCTTTTCAGCCATCAACGCGCTTGCAATAAGCGTGGGCAAAGCCCTTCCCAAATCTTCGTCTGCGAAGCCAAGCCATGAATGAATACTGTGGGAGGAGATAAGGTCTTGTAAGTGCACATAGGGAAGTGGTGTAGGTTGCTCCTTCTGTGGGAAAAGGTAAACCCATTTGTGGGATTGTTTTCACTCAAGAACCTGGGTCCACTTGGTAGGTGATGTAGAAGGATGGGGAGACCTGGCACATGCCTCAAGGAGATTTAACCTTGGGTAAAAATAATCTGTGATGTGAATTGTGAACCAGTGAAGAGAGTTTCACAAGGAACCAGATGAGTGCAACAATGAACCAAATCAAGCTGGTGTTGGGGCTCAACAATTGAACATCCTGCTTCTCCTGTCCTGAGGAACCATCTTGGCAGATGGGGCCCAAGTAATCACCTGTTCTTATGATGAGTGGAGGAAGCCCATGAAAGGGGAGAATAGTATCTGTCAAAGGGCAGGGGCTAGTAGCTAACGAGAATGTGTTAATCTGTAAGTTAGGTATAAAGATGGTTTAAGTATGTAGTATAAGTTGTGAGTGTTGGTAAGAAGGGATTTCAGTAATAAGAATTAAATACAATGGGGTAGTTACAAGATACATATATGTATTAAATTATGTGGAACTCAAGCACGATGGAATAGGCTGTTTCTACAATGTTTACCCCCTCACCCAGCAGGCTGCGGGTGGGCAAGATCTTGGGAGATGTCAGAGCCAGGACAGCTGACCTGACCAAAGGGATTTTCTATACCACGTGATGTCTGCTCAGCAATAAAAACTAAAAGAAAAAGGAGATGGGTTGAGGAGTCTTTGTTCTTATGACATTTGTTTTCTGGAGCAATGGCTACACCTACTGAAGCCCTACTTCCCAGGAAGGGGATGGACATCGACTGCTGATGGGAAGTAGAGACAGTCTGATGGAAAGTAGAGACAGTCTGATGGAAAGTCACTGACACTCTTTAACCTGTTCTTAGGACCTGAACAAGGGACCAGAGGAGAAAAAAACCCTTTCTGATCTGTCCTCAAGAACCTGTCAGATAGGGCAGGTAATTCCATTGAACAAGTTAATTTCTGTCTGTATATTGGGTTTGTATTATGTAAATAATAGCAGCTGCTTCCTGCCCAGTAATGTGTAATGATGATTTTTCATGCATTATCTCATCCAAGATAATAGAAACTGTTGCACACCCATCTGCAGACCAGGCATATAATTTAAACTAGTTTAATAATCACATTACCTCAAAGTCCTGATAACTGAGAAGGAAGGGATGCTACATTTAGATTATTGAAATGTCTCATACATGTTTGTTTTGCAAGTCAGGTTGCTGCACCTCTACGACTGTCACAGGTCTTGAAGGACCTGCACGTTTAGTCTTCAGCGGGTTTAAGCAATGACAGCATTGAGAAGCCAGTGATGCAGGCTGCCCCTGAGATGCAGTGAAAAGGAGCAGGACATTGACTTAAAAGTGAAAAAAATACAATCAGTCATCTGTCCAGCCTGGCAAAGCAGCATTGGCATGAGGTCCCCTGTGGAGAATATGAATTAGAGGGAATAATTGCCTGGGCAAACACAGCAAAGAAATGGGAAAACTTAAGGAAGATGGGGAGAGGCATCAACCATGAAACTCTAGCAAAGGAATCTCTTGTGTATGAGGTAGGGAAACATAAAGCAAGCTTTCAGTTTGCTCCTGGAAGAGCCTAGTGTGGTCCATTGGACATATCAGTCCTACGTATGTGACAGAATGTGCAGAAATCTGTTCAGGCAGGTGCCTGGGATGATTTAGGACTGCGGAAGGCATCAGTCCCTATTTTTGCAAGATACTGTGGTTTCAGCTCTACACAGATCTCACTGTCCCGCTCACCTCAGTCTGGAGGAAGACTGTCTCTTTCAGCAACGCCCAAAACAGGGCTAGCAATCTATGCACCATTCCTCTTTCAGCATAACCTTTGCAAAGAAATTTGTGCTGACTTTTATTCAAATACATGTATTTGCCTAAAAGAATCTACCTCAAATACTCCAGCTGCAGTAAATGTCAGGATCCCTTTCTTCTGCAGCAATCCCAGACAGAACCAAATGGAGATAAGGAAGTTCACTAGTCAGTAGGTGTTCCCAGCTCCTGGTCTGTGCTGCCACGTGTAGGTACCCATGTGACACCGTGCTGCATCAGTTAGAACAGGTGTCCTTGCCAAAAGCATTTCCAAGCACGGTGGCTGCCAGAGTTCCAAAACAGCACCTCCGGCCCTGGCCAGGCTCCTGGCTGTGGCACATTACATGCTCAGGAAACTCAGGCTCCAGGTCTGCCTTTCAGACACCTTTCATCAGTAGATCCTATCAGGAGAGAAAACCCTTTGTCCTCCCTCCATTCCCAGGGCAGTGGCAAGCTCAGCAGTGCAGCCAATAGACCAAGAGATGTGATGAGATCCAAGAGAAACTGGGTACAGCTTAGCAGCAAGCATGTCACTGACTCTCCAAGTCATAAGCAGTTACCATGCTGGATGCAGAGGCCACTCCCTGACTGACAGATAAGCTCTTTCTGTAAAGAACCCTGACGCTAAGTTCATGCCAGCATGCAACAAAGGGGCTTAAACCATCCTTCAGGCTTCCTGGGGAATCAGGTCTTGGACTCCAGTGAGTTTCTGCTGGATGCCTTGTGATCTGTGGAGACCCACTTCCACCGTGATAGAGAACAGAATAAAGTGGAGCGGTTTTGCCAGGAAATGCTGCTCCTGCTCAGGGTCCTCAGCCATGTTCTCACTCAGGACCACCACACTCAAAGCCATCTGAACTGGGCAGAGGAAGAGGCAGGCTGTGGTTCTCATTCAGTGTGACAGCTTTTAGAGTTCCCTTTGATGCAGTGACAAATCTGAGCAAACTTTAGAGTGGTCAGGCAAACAGCAACATTATAGTCTTCATGCTCCCTAGCCACTTCCACTGGTGACTTGAGAAGACCCTGATCACCTTCCTCTCCCATTTGTGTCATGTGGGGTCCCACACTTTGCCATACACCCCAGAGCTGGATGCAGCAGGCCGGGCATCGCAGTGCTGGTAGATGAGGTGGAACATCTCATCTTTCACCCTACAGGAGCAATAGACCAGCTTACCCATCCAGTCACTGTCAAACTCTGAGAAATGAATTCTCTTCCCAGCCATCTCCTCTGCTGCCAGAGCTGCCATCAGCTTCATGTGTGGATGCCGGTGTGGCCTGCACATCTCCAAAACTGTGTAGTCATAGTCCATTCTGACCAGGTTGGGGCCCCAGATCCAGCCCACAGGTGCCTGCGTGCACTGCACCTGAGCCCAGTGCATTTCCACCCTCCCCGTCCCCATCCTGTTGCCAGCAACCTGCACTGGCATTCAGGAAACCCACCTTGACCTTCTTGTCCCCCTTCATGTAGTCCTTGCTGTTGGGCAGTGGTGAGGACGTGGCACTCCTCAGACACCAGCAAGCCCATGCAACCCGTGGAGATCTTGACAGCGTCAGAGAAGCAGTAGTTCATCAGGAAGTGGTTCCCACTGATGGAAAACTGCCTTTCTGCACCATAAATCTGCCACTTGCATAGCACACACAGCCTCCACTGTCTCCTCTCTGTGCCACGCACACAAAGGCTAACTTCGCTGTGGTGAGGGTGCAGGTGCCATTGGGATTCACTGTCTCATAAGAGAGGTACTCTTGGAAGTCCTGATGGACAAGGGTGGCCTCCCACTGTGTGCAGGTGTCAATGCAGGACATTGTCAGGGTGGCCTGTGACAAGAACTGCCCTTGGCTAGCTGGAGCGTGGACTGGGGAACAAGAGCAGGAACAAGGTCCCCAGCTGCAGTGCTGGGAGGAAAGGAGAGCAAAGAAGAACCACCTGGCAGCAAGTCATCATGCCAGACCTGCAAAGGAAAAGCAAGGAGAGTATTAAGCCTGGACGATTAGAGAGCAGGCCACCTGCCACGGCTTGGGACCGGGAGGATTATTGGATGCATGCAGCCTAGTGCCAGCTACTGGGTCATGCATGCTTAAGCTGTTACTACAGAAAGCAGGTTTGGGACCTGCCTGGAGCCGGCTGAGTAAGGAGCGATAGGAATCTCACTTGGCACTGGCTTTGATCTCCTGGAGTTCTTCCGGACCATGAGGGCCTGTGAGGGCCTGCAGCACAACCCAAAGCCACTGCAGAAATATCATGAGCTGATGAGTTTGCTCTGTCACGCTAGTAACCCATCTGCCCCAGGGTGGATTCCCCAATTCCAGGGGTGAGCCCAGCTGATGGATGCATCCCACCCGGCAGCCACCCAGCTCAGCTTCACCAACCCGTCACCTGCAGGGAGGAAGATCTGATGGTACCTGCTCTCTGGTCTTACAGGGAAGAAGACGTGTCAACTCCTCAGGTTGAAATACTTGGTGTCACAGAGCAGTGTGGACCAGCTAGCTTACTTTAACTAACTCCTAAACAGATCATTGTACCCAATTTAAAATTTAATCTGCTGCTACATTTCCATATGCCAGGGCCACCCATTCTAGTAAGGGAGCAGTGCAGGGGGCAGGCTCTGCAGTGCCAACTCTCCCTCCAACGGCTCAGTGGCACAGCCCTCTGTCTCCATCCTGCCCTGAGCCTGTGAACTCACACGGGCTCTTCTCAGCAGTCTCAGCCCCTGGAGGCTCTTCCTTGGCAAGAAGCTGGTGTGCAGAGATAGCTGCTCAATGCCTCCACTGGAAAAGCCACCACTCCCCTCAAGGAAGCCTGGGTCTGCGCTGGACACGTGGCCATTTGTGCGGTTATGAAAGCCACAGTGGGTGGAGCCAGGCAGGGAGGGAGGCTGAGATCCACCAGCTCTGTGCACTCCCCCGCGCCCTGACCCACCAGTGCTGCATCCCCGACATTGCCCACAGCCAGAGCATGTTGCCATCAGGCAGTGGCTGCAACCAGGCTTCTGCTGCAGTGCTGCCCCAACTCCCTCCCCCTCAGCATGGCTTGGGCCAAACACAGCAAAAACCAACAACCCTACAGCTCCCCTTCAAATCCAGGGGAGATGGCAACAGGGAGATCACAAACCAAGCCCTGGCTGTAGCTCCCAGCGGGGTCTGCCTGAGTGCTGCCCCTGGAGCTACAGCCAGCAAGAGAGCACTGAAACAGAAGCCAGCCCTGCCTCCCCTGCCCGTACTTGTGCCCACTCTGCCTGGCACCCACACAGAGGCACAGACACAGGCAGGGAAGCAGCTGCAGGCTTGTTTGGTTCCTTCCAGGGCTCTGCCAGCTGTTCTGCTGGGGCTGGAGAAGGCTCACGGCTGGGTGGCAGGCAGGAACACAGCCAACGCTGCGAATCTGGGCGGAAACTCCCTGGCTGACAGGGTAAACTGCAGGCAGATGTGTGCAGGGCTGGGGATGAGGCCTCTCAGCGGCAAAGCCACGCTCTTGCTTTTTGCTGTGTTTTGAACCAGAAAACGGCCCCTTCCAGACTGGCACAGGAGGGGAAGGCCCACCCTGCAGCCGCCAGACCTGACAGCCTTCACTCAGAAACATCCTTCCCTCCTGGCCCCTCTCTGCACAATGGAGCTCCTGGCTGCTATCAGAGCATCAAAGCAGGCCACAAGTAGGCTGGCACAGCAATAGTTAAAGCAGTGGGGACAGCACAGGCTGCTCCCTTGTGCCAACAACATGCTGGGGCCCCAGCTGGGTGTTACTCGCCCACCAGCTGATGTGCCGAGATGTACAGCCCGGGAAAAGCAGAGGTGCTGCCCAGCGGAGGATGCAGTGCCATCCCCAGCAGCTCTGCTAGCCCAGATGAGGTGGAAGGAGGCAGTAGGCCAAGAGAGACAGTGTACCCCCAGAGCGGGCACCCAGAGTTGGGGCAGCCCCCCAGGCAGGCAGCCGGCCAAGAGCAAGGCGTCAGGCAGAGGGCCCGGTGGCATACATGGTGTGGGAGACTTTAAGGAGCAGCAGGACTTGTTGCTGTCAGATTTGTAAACAAGGATGGACATGAACGGACAAGTACGGACATGTACTCAGAGTGAAGCTAACTAGCCAATTATAGTGTTAGGATAGGCGCGTGAATTTCACTAACAAGCCAATTAACTGTAACCTTGAAGCGTGTGATCAGTGCATGTACGGAAACTCTGTGCCTATAAATATAACTGTCGCACTTAATAAACGGAGCTTTCTGCACACCATATTGGCGTCTGGGTCTGCTCTGTTCCGGCATGAGGATTGTGTAAACCGCAGCGACACATGGCTGCTGTGCTACTGCCAGAACCTGCACCCGTGGCAGGTTGGCACCGACCCACTGCACCGGCAGGAACTGACAGCTGCCAGACAGCTGCTTCCCTGCTGGGCTGCCGTTGGTGGGAGCTGCTCAGGGCTTCCATCACCCCACTCCATGTCCAGAGCTCTGCCAGTCCCAATGGGTGCCAACAATGGGATGCTCAGTGGGATGGCCTGGAGCCAGACATGAACTTGCCTGTGAGCACAAACAGATGCACACAGCAAGGCCATGGGCATGGATGTGCACACATGGACAAGGATACGGGTACAAAAGCATGGGGGACTGCAGCAATGCCAAGCCAGTGGGTGATGGCTGCAGCTGTATCACGGTCTCATTGTCCACTAGGCTTGGGCAACAGTACCCCATGTGCTGCCACCAGCCAGAAGATACCCACCAGGCAGGGTGCTGGCATCCAGTACACTGAGGCACTGGTATAACCAGGAGAGCATGAAGCACCTATGAGGAACCAGTGCCAGGAGTTAGCTGCACCTGAGGGCTGGAGCCTGAAGATCTGGCAGGGCACCCTGGCCAGGGGCAGCAGGGCAGGCAGTGCCCGGTGCAGGGCCAGAGCAGGGGCTACAGCCCCTTTTACTCTGGGCACAGCCCTGGGGAAAGGCTCACAGCTCCAGCCCCAGGGCCAAGCAGACATGATGGTGTGGGGCCCCTGCCACTGACTGTGCAGTGACCCTCCTCCACTGCCTGTAAACAGGGAGACGTGCCAAAACCATGCAAGATCCATCTGCCTTGAATTAGTTTATTTTGCAAAATAATTTGTCAGGGCTGATTTAGAGCAGACCAGGCTCTGGAAAGTCATCTTCTCACATGGATGCAGCCCAGTGCCTGGCCACGCTTCCTCCGCAGGCCATTACTGAAGCCTCCAGGAGATACTTCCAAGGTCTTTAAGGCAGCCGCTGCTCTGGGACCTTGTGATACACTCCTACGCAGCACAGGGACTGCAGGACAAGGTCACTGCAGGCTGGTGACCTACCCACAGGTACCAGCAGCACTGGGTTGAGCTGGCCTAGAGCACTGCTCCATAGTTCCTGACTCACTGGCTCACTGTCCCAGGGGACAGTGCAAAGGCTGGTGACTCCAGCTGGCAAGTTTCAGGCAGGGAGCTCACCCAGCACAGCTGGCTGTAGCTGAGCCCTGCTCTGCACTGGCACCAGCCTGGCACCTGGCCCAGTAGCACATGGTGTTCTGCCTGGAGGTCCATGACCACAGGGCATTAACCCAAGGTGCAGCAGGACCAACAGAGCCAAGCACTTAAAAAAAATGTAGTTTAATAGGTATAAAAGTTGACATTAAAACACCAATTATTGACCAATTAAATTGACCAATTAAAACACCACAACATATGATGTTGGACGCTGGTACGGCTACACTGTGGACATCTTTGCAATTACCCGAGCTAGATGCTTGCAACAGGCAAGGGGCAGCACAGGGCTCAGCATGACATGCAAATCCCAGGCAGAGAGTTTTGTCTGGCTGAGCTCTGTGCTGCTGGGGAGTACTGGACTGCTGGTCATACCAGACTGAGCTGCCCCAAGCCTCGTTGCATGGCTCCAGCCATGGCTGCCATGTATGCACTTGGTGCTTGGAAAGCACAGAGAGGTGGTGACCACAGCCACACAGAGAGATGGAACGAATACAGCTGCTCCACGACATGCAGCTCCTATGCACAGGGAAAGCAGCATTTCTGATAGCAGCTTACATGGCGGAAGGGCCATATCAGTGTCGGAGCTGGGGGTGGGGGGGGCGGTGCTGGGTGCATGGCAGAGACCAGCACCAGGCCACCAGTGCTCCCACCTGGCCCAGGAACTCATCTCCATGACCTCTGTTCTGCAAGGGGAAAAGGGCAGCGCATGACCCAGCTCTGCGGTCCTGACTCTGGGACTTGCTCTCCACAGGAGAGGGAATGGATGTACTGTGTGGGTCATGATCTTGTCCACGAGCCGGAATACTGGCAGAGGTCCATGAAGCGCCGTCACCCAGACCCTCAGACCACAGCAGCCCCGGGGCTCAGGTCCAGTTCAGAGTGTTGCAGAGGCTTTTCTACTGTGGCACAAGGTTCCTCTGTGTTTTTCCCTTCCACACTGTTCCGAATCCCGTAGCCAAAGTAAATCATAAAACCTGCAGGACAGTTTCTGCAGTGAAAATGCAGCGGCAGACTGCCAGTGTAACAGACCCCCAGGGGAGACACTGTGGGCCCCACTCTCCCCTCCACAGGACACGTACCTATGGCCATGCAGATGGCAAACCGCACCCAGGTGCCAGCACTCAGCTGTACCATCAGCAGGATGTTAATGAAGATGCTGAATATCGGCAGGAGTGGGAGGAAAGGTACCTGTGAGGGACAAGAGGTGCCATGTCAGCTGTCCTTTGAGGGGTCAAGGATGCTCCTGGCCACAGAGGGATCCCACCCCTGCCACAGCCCAGAGAGCATTGCCACACTGGGGACGGCACCTTGGAGAGCCATGTCTTGGAGCGCTGGTCTTTCCTGGACAGTGCCTAGCAGAAAGCCCTGGCAGATGCTGCAAATGGCCCAGACCTGCTAAGGGTCTGCAGGGGTGCAAACACTGAGCTGCTGGGGGTTGCACTCACTTTGAAGTTCAACCGTGCGTTGCTCTGCGGCTGCCTCCAAACAACAATGATGGGAATAACCAGAGCCACAAGGAGCAGCACCAGGGTTATGATCCAGCCCACATCGGCATCCTTCAGTGAGGTCACCTTCAGGGTGAGGACCACGCAGATGACCATGATCAGTGCGGCTGCAAGAGAGGGGGCAGTCAGGGGGCTGCACAGCATGTGGCCTCTCTGGGAACCGGAGCCTCACCAATGGCTGAGGAAACCCACTTCTTGCAGCACATGCTGTCTCCAACACCCATCCTAAAGCCTTAGGAAAGCACTTTGCTGGGGGAACTTGCCAGCCTGGCAAGCTGAGGGGAACCTGCCCTCAGGTGGTCTTGAACCCAGCTCTGACACTCACCCAGACCTGGCTGAGCTGTCCCATTCTGGCTCTACAATGAAGCTATTTATGGATGGATCAAACCTCACTGGCCAAGCCCGAGCACTCTTGAGGGGCTGGGGACCACACTTGCTGCGTGGCCAGCCTAGGCCAGGCTCCTTACAGGAGCTCCTGTGACCACCCACACATGCCTGGCTTAGTGCCCACGTCCTCCATCAGCCCCTATGCACCCCAAACCCCAGCCATGGCCTGTGCTTCACACCCTGCTCAGGGCAGAGCGGGTCCAGCGCCCGCTGGTACTGCCAACAGTGGCTGGTAGCCTGTGCTGCCCAGCACCTTTCTGCTGCCCAGTGTGCCCACCATCCCTTCCTGGCTCTGCGGAGACATGCCAAAATGCTGCAGCCTCTGGCAGGAGGGGACATCAGCCACCAGCTCCCGCTCACTCACCAATGACTGAGACACAGACATAGACAATGCGCCCAGAGAGTGCAGTGGGGGCGTCTGTGGGAGGGTTGAAGAGCGTTGCCAGGGACAGCATCTCTTTCTGCTGGGCACTAGCAGTGACATTTGGGTTCATGATCACCCTCTCCTCCTCGTTCCTGTTCAGCTCCAGCATTTCCATGGCCTTCCGGGAGTTCAGCTGCCCAGACTGGTACCTGGGCAGATGGGATAAGCTGCAGCAGAGCCCAAGGAACTTCCCAGCCCAGGGGAACAATAGGCAGCACCCTCATACCCCTCCCACTCCTCCAGCCCCACATACTGCTCTGGCAGCGGCCCCGCAACAGCAACCCCACAGATGTGCCCAGAGACAATGTGCAGGCTCTTATGAGCAGCCGCGATCTTGGGGGCTTGACACTTTCTCAGGCTGCATTTCCACGGGAAAAAGCTGTGGCCATAAGCCCCAGGCTCAGCTCAAAGCACATCCACCCTGGGCATCGCCACATGAGAGGAGGCACCCACCGGAGGATGAGCACACACACTGCCACCAAGGAGTAGGCCAGCAGTGTGCCGATTGACATGAGGTCGACCAGATCCTTCAGGTCAAACAGGAAGGCCATCACCGCTGCAACAAGGACATGTAGCATGAGCATGGCTCCAGATCACCATGGGGCTGAGCGTGAGGTGGCAGCTGGGAGCCTTACCTGCAATGAGCCCCGACATGATGGTGGCTGACAGAGGAGTCTTCGTGCGGCTGTTGATCCTGGTGAGGAACTTGAAGAGCAGCCCATCCTCTGCCATGGCATAGATCACGCGGGGCATGGGGAACATGGAGCCCAGCAAGCTGCCATGGGGAGAGATGGCTCAGGCCTGCCAGGCAAGCCGTCCACACCTACCACTTAAATGGGGACAGGACCAGCTCTGTGCTGGAAGCAGGACAGCAAGCAGATTGGGCAAACCCCCAGCCCAGCCAGGATGCATGCTGCTGGTCCCCCTGACATGCAAGGCAGTGCAGGGATGGAGCCAGTCCTACCTGGTGGAGAGGGCACAGAGCGAGCCAACGGCAACAGCGTAGCGGGCAGGCTCCCAGCCCACCGCCTTGAAAGCCTCAGGCAAGGGGCTTTCCTTGTTCAGAAGGAAGTAGGGCACCATGAGCGTCAGGGCCGCGGAGACACCGAAATAAGCCACGAAACAGATGAGGAGGGACACAATGATGCTAATGGGGATCGAGCGCTGTGGGTTCCTGGCTTCCTCCCCTGTGTGAAGACAAGAGGCAGCATCGATCCCCACCCCACGGGATAGTGGGGACAGCTGGCTCTGGGGGATGAAGCGCAGAAGACTTTCCATGACAGTATAGGGCTGGGCAGCAGCAGGCAGGGGCTGTTGGAGAAGGAATCGCCAGCCACGCAGCTGCGCTGGCAGAGGCTTCAGCAATGCCAAGAGCACAGGCATGTGGCTGCAGTCCTGGCTTCCAGGCATGTAGCTGCCTGGAAGCTGTGCTTGCAGGCTTCCCTGCCATGCCAGCCCTCTGCCCCTACCAGCAGCTACCACTCCTCACAGAGCCTGCTGAATCCAGATCCTCCATGCACGTGGGCACAGCAAAGTAGCCATTGTGCCCTCTGGCCCCCAGGCCTTTGCAGAGGCGTACTCTCTGCTGCACCATGCTCCTGGCAAGGGGCTTGGTGGCTGGCATAGGAAGGAAGGAGGCCGCTGCTGGGCAATGCCTGGGGGGCCCGGAGTCACAGGCAAGGAGGTCAGCTATAACAGCCTGTACCAGCCACCCACTAAGTAGATTCCTGGGGGAATGAGAGGAAATTAAGAGGGCTCCCTGTGCTCCAGAGACCATCAGTTCTGCATTAACTCAGTCATTTAGAAAAAAGTTGCTTGAAGCTGGGAAAGAACCAGGAGGCACTAGCAATTCCCAGTGCTGTCGCAGCCTCAATTCAGCAGCAGAAAGGCTTCCTGCTGCACCAGGAGCTGACCGCACAGGCAGGCTGCAGTCCTGCTCCCACTGTGTGGTGCAGGGAGATCATTTTTCGGGACAGGACGGGCTGTGAGCCCTTTTGTGCTGGCCCAGCTGGAGACAGGGCTGCCATGGGAAACCTCCCAGGAGCAGTGGGATGGGCTGTTTCCCATGACACAAAGCATCCTCCCTGGCGAGTCCCTGCCGGCTGTGCTGTGGAAATGCCCATGCCAACCTCACCCAAGGTGGTACCTGTGGTGGCGATGCAGTCAAAGCCCACGAATGCATAGAAACAGGTAGCAGCACCCGTCAGGATCCCTTCTAGTCCAAAAGGGACAAACCCGCCCCAGCCAAACGCTTCTTTCCTGGAAACAAGGGAGGAGAGTAGCTGCCATGGGGTGCATTGACAGAAGGCCCAGTGCCAGGCCTGTGCCAGACCCTGGCCAGGCACAGTTGCTCTCCTTACCTGATGTCATCCAGTGGATCCAGGTGCGAGCGGTTGATGTAGTCCTCCTCTGAGAGCTGCCAGTTCCTGATGTCTCCCTTCACGAAGCCGGTGATGATGACAAAGCCCAGCACCACCAGGTTCACCGCTGTGAAGATTTTGTTCACAAGGGCAGATTCGCTGACACCGAAGGCCAGCAGTGCTGCAGGGACAGAATGGATGAGTAGGGACCCACCAGGCTCCCGTGCCACCACCCATGGTGTCACGGAGCTACTCCTACGCACTCACCAGTGAGTAGCCCAATCAGGATCAGGGCAAAGAAGTCCGGGCGCTCGGCCAGCACCCCTGGCAGGTGTAGCGTGGCCTTGTTCATGAAGAAGGTGGAGATGCGGTTGCCAATGATGTTGTCGAATGCTGCACTCCAGGCTCGAGCCACGCTGGCTGTGCCTGGTCAGTGGCAAATCTGTGCATTGGTCCAAGCCCAGGGCAGAGCAGCACCAGTCACCCCCAGCACCCAACTCCCTGCTGTTCCCACTCCACACCCTGCTCCCAGAGCACCACACGATGCAGCCACAAGGCCCCCACACTGCCAGTGTGGAAGAAGCCTGGGCACGCATGCCAGCAACCAGCCCAGCCCCGTACCTATCACATAGGAGAGGATGAGGTTCCAGCCGGTTGTGAAAGCCCAGATCTCACCAACAGTGACGTAGCTGTAAAGGTAGGCAGAGCCGGTCTTGGGGACACGGGCCCCAAACTCAGCGTAGCAGAGTCCAGCCAGTACTGATGAGAGAGCAGCCACCAGGAAGCAGAGGACAATGGACGGACCAGCCATCTCCTTGGCCACCTCGCCAGCCAGCACATAGACACCGGCACCTAGTGTGCTGCCCACACCCAGGGCTATGAGGTCCAGCGTGGAGAGGCAGCGAGCAAAACGCGTCTCCTCAGAACTCAGATCCACCATGCGCCGGCGGATGAGCTTCTTCCCAATGCTGGTCATTTTTCCCCTGAACATTTTGTTGTCTTGTGGGTGGTGCTCAGCTACTCAAAACCCCTGCAAGAGAAGGTACCGTAGGAGCATGAAGCTCAGTGTTCTGCAGGCAGCAGGACCTACCCTGTGGGAGCAGGGCAGGGAGAGATGCCCACAGGAGCTGTGCCTGCTCCTGGCCAACCCATCAGCACCAAGCCCCCACCATGCTGGTGGGGCAGAGACTGCAGCAGATCCCTCCAAGGCACCATGGAGCTGTGCATACTCCAGCTGTGCAGCCCCTGCACCAGGATAGCAAGCCAGGGATGAACCCAGACAGTCCATGGTGAGAAACAAGCTCAATGCACAAGCCCTTTGTGGTCCCCACCACAGGGCCCCTGGGCATATCCCAAAGCTTGCCCACTACCTCCCAGCAGCTCCCCACTGATTTGGCAGCCTGGACATCCCTCAGCCCCAACTTGATTGCTGGTACAAGCCTTTGGCCTGCCACGTGGGTGTGTGCAGCAGTGGTGGCAGGGAGACAAAACATTCCTCCAGCAGAGGATTTGGCAAGCCGTGCTGACTCACTGGGACTATTCATCCTTTGCCCCCGGCATCTGCCCTACACCCTCAGCAGCCATGCAAGGCCAGGCACACAACAGAGGCACCAGCCCACACCACTCATGTGCCAATGGCACTTGCCAAGCAGCCCACACACGCCACAGGCTGCAATTGCCCTAAATGTGTGACACTCCCCTCACTCACAGCAGCCACCCATCCCAAAAAAACTCTGGGAGACAAGCACCCTGTGGACCAAGCAGCCAGCACAGGGTGAGAGGAGCCTCAACAAAAGCAGCTCCCAATGCTCACAGATGCGGCTGGCACTCCATGCCCAACAGGGGACCACCCACCCACTCACTAGTGCCTTCTCCCTAACAGTTGCTCCCTTCATTGGTAAACAACAGAACACGCTCCTACCAGGTGCCCACGGCAGCACCAACACCGTGCTGTATGGATCAGCATTATACACGAGGATAACTTTGTGACCCTTTTCCACTGAGAGGGATTACCAGCCAAACCATTAGTTTGGCTGCTTCCTCATAACCAGCAAACCATCCCATTTCTGGAGAAACCTCCTCCTGAGCTGGCACATGCCACTTTCCGTCTTGGCCCGAGGAGCTGTCCCATCCCGTAGCAGCCTCTAGGCCAGGTTTCAAGAGAACAAGTGCACCGGCACCCTCCCCAGCCACTGCCCAGACAGCTCTGGTTGCCTTTCCCTGCACTGCTCCATTGCGCCAAGGATTTCTGACACCCAACACAAGTTCTGTAAACTGGGAGCACAGGACTGGCAGCAGCAACGTGCTTAGCCCTTATTCCCAGAGCAGTGCAGAGAAAAAAGCATGAGCGTGGCCGAGCAGGCAGGTGTGGGACAGCCTCTCCTTCCAAACCCTTGGGCCCAACTGCGCTGGGATTCACCGTGCCCGGTGAAAGGAACACGTTAAGCACTCAGACCAGCATCCGTCAGAGTAGGCCTAGTGAAAGCTGCTCAAGCGGGTCGGCTGGCTCCGGGGAGGCTCAGCCCATGGCCGGAGAGGTGTCCCGCGGAAAGCCACGCTGGCGCCCGAGACAGAGAGCGCGCGGCAAGCGACGGGCGGGCAGGGGAGAGAAGCAACGCGTCGGACGCCAGCTCCTGCCGGCAAGAGCCTCCCGCATTCCGCTGCCCACCGCATCCCAGTACCCACCGCATCCCAGTACCCACCGCATCCCGCCGCGGTCGGGCAAGCGCCGGGGGCGGGCGCCCGGGTCCGTAAGTCCCCGCTCGGGCCGCTCAGCTCAGCCCCCATGGGGGCATCTCCAACACCAGGGCGCTGCCAGCTATGCTCCGTCCTGCCGGGGAGCCCGGCGCTGCCCAAAGGACGGCGGGACCGGGACGGGGCGCCGCGGCAGGTCCCGGCCGCCGCCAGCACCGGTCCCACGTGCGGGCGGCAGCTGATGAAAGCGCGGCACCGGTTGCGTCAGGCCACGCCTGGCTCGGCGGTGGCGCCCACCGTGACTTACCGGCGGTGTGGCCCGGCTCGACACGGCTTGCTCCGGTGCGATCCCGTTCAGCTCCGCTCCGCGAACCCTGGGACTCCCCCCGCTGCCGCCGAGGGGAGTGAAAGACGGAGCACTGGCCCGCGCCGAGCACCGGAAACAAGCACCGCCGCTCGCCAGCCCCACCTCGAGCGGCGCTTCCCGCGGACCCGCCCCACGAGGAGCGAGGAGGGGGGCGGACCAGCTCTGCGGCCGATGCCGCTCCGCCTCCGGTGCCGCAACGGCGTCCCCTCCCAGCCCCACCTGTGGCCAGTTTCCCCCACCCTGCCGCCCCCCAGGTCACAGATCTAAAACGAAAATACATTCAAGCCATAAATGGCACCCATTTATGGGGGCGGGGGTCAGGCATGGCTCGGGCCCCGGGAGTGCGGCTGCTGCGGGCGGCAACGCCGAGCCCAGGGCAAGGGACCGTGCGGCCGGCGGCGTCAGCCGTGCTCACCCGGAAAAGGGCAGGGAGGGGGTGACAGAGGGTCCCCGAGCCCAGATGTGCCAGGAGGGCAGAGCCTGCTCCGGCCCTGCCCCGCCGGGACTGGGAGCGCAGCGAGGGCTGGGCCGCAGTGGGAAGGCCGGCCCTGTCACAGGGAGTGTGGCCGGAGCTCAGCCCGAGGCACGGAGGCGGGTTCTGCCAGGACCCCTACGTGCTCTGCAGGAGGTGAGTCCCGGCCGGCGCCCATGCTGCTCTGCCACAGTCTCAACTCCAGCAGCAATGGGCAGCTCTCAGTTATGGGAAACACCAGTCTCGGGAGAACTGTTTGGCAGTCAGGCCGGCAGCCAGGAGCGAGGCAGAAGCCAGCACCCTTCTCCCCAGCATGCAGGCTGAGACCAGCCACCCAGAAACCTGCTTCTGATGCAATCCAGCGTTTGCGTGTCGTGAGCACCCATTCAAACAGGTAGCGATGCTGGGAGGTGAGCCAGCACCTCCCTGCCATTGCAGGCAAGGCTCTGCTCCTGCGCCACTGATGAACATGCAGAGGCAACAGGCTGCCAGAGGTTTGCAGCAGAGCAGGCAGGAGCACTGGACAGGGTGCTACAGGCCCTGCACCGAGTGCCTGCCTGTCTGCCCACCCCACCTCCCCCAGGGAGCGAACACACAAGGGTCGGGGAGACAAAAAGGTTCCGCTTAGCAAAATGACCTCACAGCAATGGAAATGCTAACGCAGCGCCCTGCAAGCGCAGCTGCCAGGCAGTGACGCAGGCTCTCTTCCCGCTCTCAGCCCTCGCAGATAAAGGAACTGTGGCTCACCACTCTGCCTCCCTGGCTGCACGTTCCCCACCAGGAAGGAAGTGAGTTCAAAATCAAGATACAGAAATCACTCGCAGCCTTGCTGTTCGCACCCACGTGCTTCCTGCTCCTTCTTGGGCTGCCTTCAGCGGGCAAGGACCCGGCTGGGCCCAAGCCCTGCTGCTTGCAGCACCACAGGCAGCAGCTTTGCTGAAGGTGCTTTCAGCAGGACTGGCAGCACCACGGGCATAGCAGGGCTCCAGGGGGGTAGGACCCGGCTCAGCCAAGCAGAGGCTGGGTACCTAGAGGAGTGAGGAGGGGATGACCCCAAGACTCACCTATTCCCAGAACCCCTCTGTGACAGCAGCCATTGGGAGTTAAGTTTTGGGCAGGGAGCAGCTGCAGGGCACATTGCTCCAGCTCCCAGGCCTCACACATAGCTCCACATCCACCTTTCCAGTACCCAATCCTCACCTCCCAGCCTACTGCTCTCCTCACTCTGTTCAAGGCCCTGATCCAGCAGCATGGGCCAAGGGCTGGGAGCAGGCATAATCATGGAGCAAGCCAAGTGCACGTCCCGACAAGCGGCAGGAAGGCAAACAGTGGCAGGGTGTGCGTAGTTAGTGCCAAGGAGGGTAGGAGGTGGCTCCAGCCTGGGAAGGAGGCCAAAGGCCCTGCAGAAGCAGATCCAAATCAGCCCTTCCATGACTGGAACATAGAATATCTCAAGTTGGAAGGGACTCATAAGGATCCTCAAGTCCAACTCCCTGCTCCTTGCAGGACTACACAAAGCTAAACCATATCTAAGAGCATCATCCAGCTCCTTGAACTCTGACAGGCTTGGTGCCATGACCACTACCCTGGGGATCCTGTTTCAGGGACTGACCACTCTCTTCTCAGTGAAAAGCCTTTTCCTAATGTCCAATATGAACTTCCCCTGACACAGTTTCATTCCATCATGTCCTGTCACTGGTCACCAGAGAGAGATCAGCAGCTCCCCCTCCACTGCCCCCCATGATGAAGGTGTAGCCTGTGATGAGGTTGCCTCTCAGCCTTCTCTTCTCCAAGCTGGACAAACAAACTGATCTCAGCCGTTACTCATAAGTCTTTCCCTTGAGGTTTTTCACCATCTTGGTTGCTCTCCTCTAGACTCACTCTAATAGTTCGATGTCCTTCTTACAGTGAGGTGCCCAAAACTTCAGTACTTGAGGTGGGACCACACCAGTGCAGTGTAGAGCAGGACAGTCACCTCCCTCGACGAGCTAGCTATGCTGTGCTTGATGTACCCCAGGACACAGGGTTTTGGCTGCCAGGGCACACTGCTGACTCATATTCAACTTGCCATCAACCCAGACCCCCATATCTCTTTCTCTAGGGCTGCTCTCCAGCTTCCGTCCAATTTGTATGTATTACCAGGATGACCCTGTCCTAGGTGCGGAATATAGCTCCTGCTCTTGTTAAATTTCATACAGTTGGTGATAACCCAGCTCTCTAGTCTATCCAGGTATCTCTGTAAGGCCTCTCTACCTGCGAGGGAGTCCACAGCTCCTCCTAGTTTAGCATCATTGGCAAATTTACTTAACGTCATTCAATTCCTGCATCCAGATAATTTATAATAACATTAAAGACCTCTGGTCCTAGAATTGAGCCCTGGGGAACCCCACTGGTGACTCATCACCAGCCTGATGTAAACCCATTTACTTTAACCCCTTGAGCCTGACGCGTTGCTCACCCAACGTATTATGGACTTGTCTAGCTGTGTGATGGACAATCTGTCAAAAAGGATACTGTGAGAGACAGTAACAAAAGCTTTGCTAAAATAAAAAAAAAACCCCCACATCTGTTGGCTTCCTTTGGTCAACAGATGGGTCATCTTGTCATAAAAGGAAATTAAGTTTGTTAAGCAGGACTTTCCCCTCAAGAATCCATGCTAGCTATGACCAATGACTGTATTGGCTCTCAAGTGTTTTTCAATAACTCCCAGAATAATAATCTCCATAATTTTATCAGGGACTGAAGTGAGACTAACAGGCCTGTAATTACCAGGGCCTTCCTTCTTATCCTTCCTGAAAACTAGGACAACATTTGCCAGCTTCCAGTTGACTGGGACCTCTCCAGATTCCCAAGACCATTGAAAAATCATGGAGAGAGGTCCATAATGACATCAGCCAGCTCTTCCAGTGTCCTGGAGTGAATCCTCTTGGGTCCCATAGACTTATGTGCATCCAGCTGGAGCAACAAGTCTCAAACAAGTTCAGGTTCAGCTGCAAGTTTATCATCCCCTCCGTCATGGTCTTCCAACACAGGGCTCCCAAGGCCCATCATCAGCATTGAAGATGGAGGTGCAGGTGGCATTAAATGACTCTATTTTGCCTACATCACTATTTGTGAGGGGACTGGCCTCATCAAGTAATCTACCAACGTTCCCTCCGATCCTCCTTTTGCTTTTAACGTATTTTTAAAAGCCCTTTTTGTTGTCCTTCACAGTACTGGCCAGGTTGAACTCTAACCAAGCTTTGGCCATGTGAATTTTCTCCCTACAACAGCGAACAGCATCTCTATAGTCCTCCCGTATCCCCTGTCCTTGCATCCAATGTCCATACACTTTCCTTTTCCACCTGAGTTCTCGAAGATCCCTGCTCATCCAAGCTGGCCTTCTGCCCTGCTTGCTTGAGTTCTGACACTGGAATTGCCTGCTTCTGTGCTATTAAGAGATGGCTCTTAAAAGTGGCCAGCATTTCCAGACCCCAATACCTTCAAAAGCAGATTCCTCAGGGACCATACTAACTAGCTCCTTCAGCAGCCCGAAGTCTGCTGTCCCCATACCCAGGGTCGAAGTTTTGCTGGCAGGTTTTCTCCTGTCACCAACAATCTGAAACTCAACTACTTCATGGTCACTGTGACCAAGACAGCCACCGATCACTGCTTCACCCGTGAGTGCCCCTCTGTTTACAAACAACAAAACTAACAGGGCATCTTTCCTAGTCAGCTCCTTTAGTACCTGCACCAAGAAGTTATCTCCAACATGCATGTACAGGGAACTCCCCTCATACACCACACTAGAGCACTCCGCTGCAGGTCATGTTGCTACCCGAGCTGCTCTGCAGCACTCTCCGGCAGCCAGGAACACCAGCTAGAGATAACAGCAAAGCAGGAGCAGGACAGTCTTCCCAGTCCAGCTTTGGTGTGCTGCCAGCACCAGACAGTGGGATTCTCCAAGGGCCTCATCCAGACATGAAGCTGCGGAATACGGTGTTTGTGTCGACTTACCTCAAAGAGAAGGCAGCAGGGCAAGGCTTCCAGTGCTGGCAGGCAAGAAGAGTCAGGGACTGAGTCCCAAGTGCTGCTTCCCCACCACCTGCACTCAGACACTGACATAAGCCACCAGCTAATAAAATGGTAAGTAGCAGCTAACGGCTGCAGAAGCCCAACAGGCCATCAGCCAGCACTCGCTCTTCCCACATCCAGCATAAAGGCAGTTTAAGGCACAAACCTGCCTGTACGGCTGCCTGCCACCACCACACATCCAAGCATCCTGTCTGAAAGTACCAGGTTTGTCTAGAAAGGCTTCCCCAGAGCTATGCTGTGTCTCCATCCACCAGCACCCACCTCCTCCACACAGCAGACCTCAAGTCTCCGGCTGAGCAGAACCAGCCACAGCCGAACACAGACCTGCACTTTCTGCTTAACTGTTTGAAGAACAGCGGGTAGCACTGGGCACTGGCCCTACCCCAACAGAGAGAAAGCATCACTGGGAAAAGACACCTTTATTTTAAATACAAGGAGTTAAAAAATTCATTCATTCAAGAGCTCCACAAAGATCACTAACCCAGAGGATCAGGTGGCCAGACGAGTGGTGGTGTTAGTCTGTCCCCATGCACTAGCTGTCAGTCTCTCCCTGAGTCACTGCTCTCCTCCACCGATGCATTTTTCAGACAGATTCCTGGGGAGCAACAGCAGCATCAAAGCGCTACTGCTCCCGGCACTCACCACCTGCCCCATGGGGAAGGCCACAAGCTGTGCTCCTTACACCTGGCAGCCCTCAGTTATGCCAGAAAAGGATCACCAGAGCATCTCTGCAGCCTGCCCAGGTGTGAGGGCTCACCCCAGCAAAGGAACATACCTGCTGCTCTAAGCTGAGCCTGCAAGGAGATTGTCTTGCGCTAGGTTTTACACTGGGCAGTCTTGTCAGCTGCAGGCAGGAGGCAAGTAGGTGTGTCCTCAGCCCATCCTGAACACCTCACCCCTAGGCACCTTGGGGCGGCAGCTGGGATCCTGCTCTACCCCTGAACAAGAAGCCAGCACCATCCCCACAGAGCTGCAGGCTTGGCCTTCAGCTACAAGCACAGGATGTGTCATTTGGATTGTGGATGTCCCACAACTCCCAAAATAGTCAGCCCCACATACCAAGCTCACCCTTCTCTCGCTTCAGCTCGTTCTTTACATACTTCAGCTCCTGGGACTGCTGATCACCTGCAGACTGGCAAGGAAGGGTGCAAGTGTGATGCAGCAGTGGTCACCCTCATGCAATGACCTGCAGCTCAGCTCCAGCACAGCCCTTCCTGTGGAGGAGCATCTCTGCAGGAAACACACACACACACACCAGCAGTTCTTGGGTTTGGGTATCCCTTTAGGGCAGGGCACTGTTTTGACATTAACCCCTGCTTCAGAAGCTTCGCACCGTTGCAGTGCAACCCCACCAACACCCCAAGTGTAGACCCTGCAGGACCACTGCCAGGGTGTGTTCATCACAGCAGTGGTGCCTGACAAAGAAGCTGTTCACTTGTCAGCGAGCAACTGCCAGCACCCATGGGTCACAGGAATCCCTTTGGCAGGTTACAGCCACAGAGCGAACAGCCCCCAAACTGCTAGTAAATGCAAAAACATATTTTGCAGGTAGGAGACTTCACACCTGGGAACCTCACCTTGCTACAGGTTCTGCCCACCCTATCCTGGGAGAATGTCTAACATGTCAGAAGGTATAACAGTGACACCACAAGCCACAGGGGGCATGCATCTTCCAAAAGTCCCTTAAAATAAATTAACTGGACAGAAGCCTGCAGTAGCCTGAGTACTGGAAAGGTCGCAAAGCCATGCAGCAAATGCACAAGGTCTTGTGTAAACCCCAGGGAAAGGTTAAAACTGCTCAGGTGTCAGCCCAGAAATTGGCAGCCCCAGGTCCCATCACTTCCCACCTCTGCCACAGCAGGCCCAAGCCACTGGCTGAACAGTGCTCTGTAGTGCTGTGACATAACTGGATCTTACTGACTCAGCAGGGGCTGCATTCCCATACCCTGGATTCAGGCCAGGGGCCAACTCACTGGAAAAAGAGGACCCCACACACACCCACATCTGGTCAGCCTTACCTGTGAGGAGAAGAGTCACCACTAGAAACGTTAATGTCATCCCCAGCCCCTCATCAACCAGACCTCAGAGCTGCTCCAGACCAGGGGTAGAACCTGTTCAAGGGAGCCAGAGGTCTTCAAGCCCCTCCAGCCCAACAGCTGCTGCTGGCCTGGCCAGCACTTGGTACGGGTGCTGCTGGGAGAAGATGCTCCTTCACAGCCTAGCTCCCAGCAGCTCTGGGCTACTGCTTGGAGCATGCTCACACAGGAAGGGCAGGCAGCTGCCCTGGGCAGGGCTGTCTCAGCAGAGTGGGAACGGCCTCCTCTTCCTCTGCAGGGCCCAGGACTGCAAGCAGCCCAGCTGCAGTTCTGGGAAAGGCAGCACAACCTGCCTGTAGAACAGGCTGGAGCACTGCCAAGCATGCCTGTTCAGCAAGGACCCTGCTGGGGAGTGGCACTGCCCAACAAGCAGCTGCCAGTGCCCTAGGCAGCTTCTCATGTCTCCCCATGCTCACCCTGCAAGAATCCACCAGAGCCCAATGCAGAAACACACTCTCCTCACCATGGTACAATCACAGGACGCTTGTTTTCAGCAGGCCTTTGGCAGTCAGGAACCAGGAAAGCTCCAGAGGGGCTCCTCTCTACACGGAAGCAAGCTCCAGCTCCCCACTCCTGAATGGGACCACATCTCGATACTGCTCTCCTGCTCCCTAGACAGTCCCTGCTGCAACCAGATGTTCTTTGCTCTCACCGTTTTCCTTCAGCTCTTAGGTCCTATTGCACATCTGCTTCTGTGTAGTCGATCCTGAAGTCCAGGAAATGAAAGCGAAGAGTATCAACCACTACTCAGAGAGTGCCCTGACAGGAAAATGCACTGACCAGGGCCGCTCCCTGTCCTACGCCTGAGCTAGAGCACCGGAATTATTTCACTTACCCTCCTCTGAGCCCGAGCACATGCTGCCCCCTCCTGTCCCTTCCCCGGGATCAGCTTTGACTCAAGCTGAGACCTGGATTTTTTCCCCAGAGCAGCAGTTCCCCTCCTCCCACAACAATGGAGCTTCCAGAGCATCTGCCCAGATTCACCCTTACCGAGGCAAGAGCACTTAGGGGAAGCCACTCTTCCGAGCGGCCGCAGTCGAGAGTGAGAAGCCGCAGTACAAATTGCTGTAGAGAGCCTCCGGGAGGGCTGTCTGCAATCCCCAACCTCGACAGCAGCTATAGCAGACAACGGTTAGGCAAAGAGGCTGCCACTCCAGAGCAGCTACACCATATCTCTCCTAGGGCAACCCAGGGTTCAGTCAGGCTGCCCATCCTAGACCCACAGGCACCAGCACCCCTGTAACCCCCAAAGAGGGTGAGGGCTCCAAGCCTAACAGACTGCTAACCCACATTGAAGGGAGGCCAGACAGTGCTAATTAATACAGCACTTGGAGCATGAGTGCATTTCCTTGGCTCCTGCCTGCACCACTTCCAGGGACTCCCCACTCCCCATGTTCTGTCCATGTCCCCTGCTGCAGCCTGGGCCTTCCCCCTTCTCCCTCCTAGCTGCAACATCAATCCCCACAAGCTTCCCTGCTTCGTATGAGGCAACTGGCAGGTGCAGAATTATTTTCCACCTCTGTGTCCCAGGGGGTGGGCTTGGGAATGGCAGAAGATTGTGCTAGCTGCAAAGCCCTCCTGGGATGCTGAAGCCTAGACCTGGCAGCTGGCATCAGCTTCAGCTTGGTACCTGGAGAAAAGAGAGGGTTTTGCAGCCCCGGGGAAGTGGTTACCGTGCTGGGGCTCTCTCCAGCAATCCAGTTCACCTGGGGATTGGGGGAGCCTCGTTCCCAGGGCACCGAGCCTCTTGCCGTCCTTGGGGAGCTCCAGACCCAGAGAGACCTGAGTCCGGGAGAGAGCAAGCGTGCGGCCGCCGCGGCCCGGAGACGTAGCTGGGTTGCGGGAGTGGCGCGCGGGGCCCGGTCCGCCACAGGGGGACCTGTCCGGCACCGCACCGTGCTGTCCTACGGGACAGGTCCTGCGGGCGGGCGAGGCGGAAGCCAGGTCGCGCTGCGCCGGGACAGCGGCCAGCAGCAAGATGCGGGAGGCGCCGGGGCTCCCCGCGGGTCAGGTCCGGGGCAGCGATGGCCTCGCAGACATTCATGCTCGGGCAAGCGGCGGACGTGGCGCTGTCCGGAACCACCTCGTCGAGCGGTGGCGCGTCGGTCAGCGGCGTGGAAGTGACGAGACCGGCGGCGTTGAAGCACGGGGTGCTGCCCTCCCCCGGGCCCGGCGAGGGCTCTGCCGCAGCGGGGGCACCAAGACGCAGGCAGGTGGGGATGGTGCGGCACTCCTCCTCGAAGAAGCTGAGGTAGAGCGGGGAGAGAAGCGAGCGCCGGCCCCCTAAATGCCGCAGCAGGTCGGGGCAGCCCGGCGAGCCGCGGCGAGCCGAAGCCCGCTGGCGGCTCCTCCGACCGCCACATCCCGCCACCCCACCACCTCCAACGGCTCCTGCCTCAGCGCCTCCGCGCAGCGCTCCCTGCCGGCGGGGAGGATCATCCGCATCCCTCCCGCCCCCACGCAGCGCTGCCTGCCGCGGGAGATGCGCGCGCAGCCGCCGCGCCCCGACAGCCCTGAGGACGAGGCAGAGACTTGGCTTCACAGTGGTTTAATGCGAACGGAACCGGGGAGTTACACTCAACAGGGTGGAGACAGCTGGGTTGGATGGCAGCCCCACGGCAGCACAGGCAGGAGGCAGGTGTCACCCAAAGCGGGGACCCGGCAGCGGCAGGGGGACGGGGCTCAGCCCCGTGGCGGGTATGGGCACTTCCACCAGCACCAGCCTCCGTGTTGCCCCACAGCCCTTCCCGCACCGACTCGGCCCCCGAAGGAGTTCCCTCCCTGTTTCTGCTACTTCTCCTCCTCCCCAAGAGCCACCCCTCGCCCAGCAGTGCCAGCTCCTCACCAGAAAACCCAGGAGATGTTAGGGAGCCCCTGGAAGATGTGCATGGCAGGAATGGGAAGGCAGTCACTGCAGGACTATGGTCCAAGAAAAGCTCAATGTGTGCCCACCATAAAGCGACCACATGCTTACAAAACAGCCAGCTTTGACCTGAGGAGGCCCTGAGCTGAGGTCCAACCTTGCTCATCACAGCTGTGGCAGCTGGAGGAGTCTCCAATGGACAGTTCTGCTGCAGCAAGTCACAGCCTCATGGCTCCCCTCAAGCTCTGTAGGCTTTCCTGATCAGTCTTCAGACCTCACTTCCACACAAGTAACTGCCTAGTTCACTGCAGACCAGAGACCAGACGAAAAGCCACTGTTATTTCTGCTTCGTAAGCAAATGTCTAACCTAGGACTGACTGACCATTTTCTGCTGTCCCTTTCTGGAGAGGTGACCTCACCCCAGGCCCCACTGCTGAGCTGCTCCTGTGCCAGCCATCATGGCCACATACTTTAACAGCCCCCACCAGCCCTCTCCCACTCCTCAGCAAGACCTGTCTCCTACCCTCTGCAGCAGGGGTGCAGGATAAGGTCACCACAGCACAGCTATGCAGCATGCTGCTGGAAACACCACCACACAAGTCTGCAGCAGAGCAAACTGGCATTTTCTTAAACCCTGGGCCAAGGCATCACAGCACATACTGCTACAGCCCAGGCTATCCAAGCTTCCACATGCTTGGAAACCCCTCGAGCTGCCAGAAGCATGTTAGAAAGTAGGGGGATTAACACAAATACGCCAAACGGGTCTGTAATGCAGGAGGCTGAGAGCAGGGTTAGAATAGTTCTTGGGTCTCAGCACTTCCAGACAGTGAAGAATGGGGGTAACATGCAGGATGAATGGGGTGGACAAGAGACAGACACACCCAGGCACCTACTCACTGTTTTGGATAAGCCTTACTAAAACTCTAATACCTGATGCGATCACTGAACAACAAGACGACTGCTATTCTTGAGAGTCTCCTGCAGAGATGCTCAGGGCTGCATGGACAGGAGAGTGAAGGTCATCTCATACCTTCCTGTACAGGGAGAGAGGCAGCTCCTACACCATAATGCCATAAGCAAGTTCCTGCTCCACACCTTTTCACATCTGCCTCTAGGTGTGGGACAACACGCTCACTTGCATAAATCTTCACACCTTTAGGCCAAGACCACAGCCCAGTAGAACAAGCTGCTGCCAGTTACAAAAGAGGAAAATACTGAACAAACTGGGAGGTTCAAGAGAGGAAAAGCTGGTTCAGAGAAGACAGATTTAGTGTAAAAATAAATGTCATTTTTGCAGGAGGGAGGGTGGAATGGAGGAAGACAGCGCCAGGTGTTCCTACTGGCGCACTTTCCCTGGGACGTAATTCCTATCAATAGTCTCCTCTTGCAGGAACATATGTAAGCAGCGCTCATTCTGTGCCAGTGGGTGTCCAGCAATTCTGGAAGAAAATCAGATGTGGAGGTTAGCACAGCCATCACAGAGACCCCCAAACCTCTGCTCTCTGCAGGGAGTAAGACAGACCTCCCCAATAATGGGCAGCCAGTTCCAAGCACACCTGTACCAGGCTCAGGCCAAGGTCACCACATCAGTGTGCAATAGGGCCAGCAAGAGGTGCTTGAGCACAGGATGTTCCCTCCCACACCATTCCCTGCAGCAGGGCATGAGCATCCCGAACCAATGCTACCCTGTTGGTGGATCTCTGCATCACAGGTATTCTGCTAATATTTGCTTCACTCTCAGAAGAGAGCACTGAATACAACCCACACTCAAGGAAGGACTTGCTTCAGAACCATGGTTTCATTACCCGGCTGCAGGCACCATCCTTTAGCACAGCACCTGCATGCAGTAGATCAAGAATCCTTCTTGGTCAATGCACAGCCCTCTTCTACCAGCAGCAGCTGCAAAGGCAGCACACAGCAAACCCAGGACACCAAGCTTACTTGTTAATAAACTGTTCTAGTCCCTGTCTCCGCTCCTCAATGAAGGACTCCTCAAAGATCCCTTCATCTCCTCGGAAAGGAAGCTGTCGTTTCAATGCTTTTCCAGGCAGAGGTGGCACTACAATCTGACAAAGCAGAATCAATCTGTCAAGAGAATGGCTACCTGCAAGCAGATATCTTTTGCCTTTTAGAATCATAGAATCATTTTGTTGGAAGAGACCTTTAAGACGACCAAGTCCAACGGTTAACATAGCACTGCCAGGTCATCAGTAAAACATATCCTTCAGCATCACATTTACACATCTTCTAAATACCTCTGGGGATGGCGACTCCATCACCCCTCTGGGCAGCCTGTTCCAGTGCCTTACAACCCTTTTGGTGAAGAATTTTTTCCTAATGTCCAACTTAAACCTCCCCTGGGGCAACCTGAGGCCATTTCCTCTCATCCTGTCGCTTGTTACTTGGGAGATGACACTGACCCCTACCTCGCTACAATCTCCTTTCAGGTAGTTCTAGAGAGTGATAAGGTCTCCCCTCAGCCTCCTTTTCTCCAGGCTAAACAACCCCAGTTCCCTCAGCTGCTCCTCATAGGACTTGTGCTCTAGACCCTTCTCCAGCTTCATTTCCCTCCTCTGGACACGCTCCAGGACCTCAATGTCCTGCTTGTAGTTAGAGGCCCAAAACTGGACACAGTATTCAAGGTGTGGCCTCACCAGTGCCGAGTACAGGGGGACAACCACTTCCCTGCTCCTGCTGGTCACACTACTGCTGATACGAGCCAGGATGCTGTTGGCCTTCTTGGCCACCTGGGCACACTGCTGGCTCATATTCAGCTGGCTGTTAACCAGCACCCCCAGGTCCTTTTCTGCTGTGCAGCTTTCCAGCCACTCCTCCCCAAGCCTGTAACTTTGCAGGGGGTTCTTGTGACCCAAGTGCAGGACCCAGCACTTGGCCTTGTTGAACCGCAGCCCACTGGCCTTGGCCCATCGATCCAGCCTGTCCACATCCCTCTACAGAACCTCCGGACCTTCACACACACACCTAACTTGGTGTCATCTGCAAACTTACTGAGGGTGCACTCAATTCCCTCATCCAGATCATTGATAAAGGTATTAAACAGAACAGACTCCAATACTGAGCCCTGGGGAACACCACTTGTGACCAGCCACCAACTGGACTGAATTCCCTTCACTGCCACTCCTTGGGCCCAGCCATCCAGCCAGTTTTTGATCCAGTGCAGAGTGCACCCATCCAAGCCACTTTCTCCAGGAGAATGCTGTGGGAATCAAGGTCAAAGGCTTTACTGAAGTCCTAGTAGACAACATCCACAGCTCTTCCCTCATCCACTAAGCAGGTCACCTCATCATAGAAGGGGATCAAGTTGGTCAAGCAGGACCTGCCTTTCATAAACACATGCTGACTGGGCCTGATCAACTGGTGTTCCTGTATGTGCCACATAATGACACTCAAGATGATCTGCTCCATAACCTTCTCCAGCACCAAGGTCAGACTGACAGGCCTGTAGCTCCCTGGATCCTCCCTCCAGCCCTTACTGTGGATGGCAGTCACATTTGCTAACCTCCAGTCGACTGGTACTTCCCCAGTTAGCCAGGACTGCTGGTAAATGATGGAAAGTGCCTTGATGAGCACTTCCACCAGTTCCCTCAGTACCCTTGGGTGGATCCCATGCAGCCCCACAGACCTGTGTGTGTCTAAGTGGTGCAACAGGTCACTGGCCAGTTCCTTTTGGATTATGGGGACTTCATTCTGCTCCACTTTCCTGTTGTCCAGCTCAAGGGGCTGGGTATTCAGAGAACAACTGGTCTTAGTATTAGAGACTGAGGCAAAGAAGGTATTCAGTACCTCAGCCTTTTCCACATCCACTTGACACTCCCATCCAGCCCCACTACCTGGGTAGAGATCAAGCTCCATCAGCTGCCCACCACCACAGCCTCTCTTCTGGGCAGCTCAAGATTATTGCTACAACTGTTCCCATATGTCCTAGGTTCAGAAATAAACCTCACCTTGCTGTCTCGTTCGAGTTCATTCTTCAGCCATTCAAAGTCACTGTATCGTCTCCTCACACATGACTCCTTCAATTTGAAGATTGGAAGGTTTGTCTGTAACAAAGAGAAGCAGGTTGCTTTTGAAGCCAGATAGTATTTCAACATGGAATTGAAAACTGAAGCTGCATTTAGAAAACCAAGCCCCCTGAGAACAAGGCATCACGAGAACACCCAGCTTCTTTATTCAGGACAGAGCACAAGTACTGAAGGCCTCCACAATCAAGAAAGCACTTGCCAGGATACTCAAGAGTCAGCCATTCCCTTTCCCTCAAGTGACTATTTCAGGAACATCCCCCCCTGCCCTTTCCATGGGCTTGAGCTGGAACCAGGACTCGCAATACAGAGAAGGCGGATTTTTTTTTTTTCTCCTTAGGTCATGCAATTTTGAAATGATCTACAAGAGAGCTTCGCAGCAGCCTGCAGAGGAAAAGAACTTCTGACAGAACACTGGCATTTTGATAGAAAAAATTTCAGGGAGGAAAACTTGTCTCAGCAACAGTTCAAGGCCAGATCTTGTGGTACAATATTCTCTCAGAACAGATCACCTGCCCTAACAGGCAAGCAATTTTTTCATATCTGGCTTGTGTCACTGGAGAAACAACCATGCAGCAATTCCCCACCCTTCTCCTCCGCCCCTAAAGACTGACAACTACAGTAACTCCACCTTTATCCTACTGACACAGCCTGAAACAGAACGGAGGTAGCAGTTCTGACAAGCAGCACCCAGATGAATGCAAGTACTGCTGCAACATGTTCAATTATTTTCTTACAAGGTCTGCAAAATAAACCCAACTGCTTTCAAAGTATCTCTGCAAGAACTAGTTTCAGTGGGACTAAAAGGTTCTCATTGCCACCTGCCAGGCACCTTTTTCAGGCTGATGGAAACCAAGCATCAGAAGAGAAAAAAACCAAACAACTCAATCCTTCTGAAAGGCGGCAGAGACTTAGCAGTTAAATCACGCACTAACAGAAGTCAATACCAGGACTGTAACATATGCTAAAGGTAGCTTGTTTCACAGGAAGCTCAATTTTACTTCCTTCACCTATCAGGTACAGATCTGTGAAGAGGTCCCCAGTTCAGTTTGGTTAAGGCCCAGTGAAAAGAACCCTGCAAGAAGCGCTCAGCCTGCTAAGCACGCTCCTGGATCATGGGCTCTTTGTAAAGTGATCAAGCTGACTCAGAATGAGGAGCCAGACTTCACTGTGATCAGGTCAAAAGATGCTGCTAGCTACCTTTCCTCCCCTGCTTGAGATAACCAGCTGCATGCAGTCATGCCCTGCTCAGCAACCACCCAACGGTGCCCAAGTGCCACGTCTAGGGGTCTAGAGAGGGGATGGGAGCAGGAGCCTGCTGAGGCAGCACCCTCCTTGTCCTTGTGCATACCAACCCTCGTTGGATGGTGAAGAGCCCCAGCAAACCCACCAGCTGACAGTGCTCTAACCTTGAGCCCTAGCCCGTCGGAGAGCCGCAGGGAGGCTGCCAGCCCCCGCCCAGCACTGCCCGGCTTGCAAGGCTGGGGCTTACCTCCTAAGCCACCCATCACTGCAGACAAGCACAGACCTTGCCCAGCTACTGCCGAACCCCAGGAGCTACGCCCGGGCTGCGCGGGGCCGCCCTGGCCAGGCCTCCTACGCACACACCGCCGCGCTCGGACAGAGCAGCAAGACCACTCCAGCCCTCCCCCGCCTCGGCCGCCCTCCCCTGGCCACCGCGCACCAAGCCCCGGGCCGTACACCTGGCCACCGGGCAGCCCAGCCCCGCCTCGGCCCACACGGGGCTTCGCGGCCCACGGCAGGCACCGAGGCCTGCCCCCCCACACCCGCCCCGCGCCCGCACCCGCATCCGGAGCTCGTAGCTAGTGTATCTGGCACGGCCCATGCCAACAGTCTGCGGATTAAAGATGTCGATCTCAAGAAAGTTGCTGGGTGGCCCGTACGCGTCCGTCAGATCCTGCGGTTTGGCGTTCAAGCGCCGGGTGTCCGCCACAGCCGCCTCCGACATGGTGGTGCCGCGACCGCCCCGCCCGCCCGCTGCCGCAGCCCGCCCCGCCCGCGCACGACGCGGCGTCGCCCGCCCGCCGCCTGCAGAACGCGATGGCTATCCAGGGTTCGGGGCCCCCTCAGTCACCGCCCCGACAGCGCACTCCAGCACCACCGTCCGAATATTCAGGGCGCGGGGCAGGCCACAACGCGGCCCCGGAACCTGCACGCCGGGCTCACTCTCGCGCCTCCTGGCCCGCCCCAGCCGGGCCCTTGCGGTGCGGTGCAGAACTTGAGGCTGAGTCGGCCGCGCTGAGCGCCCCGGGCTGGGAACAGGGGCGCGGGCCCGAAAAACGCGCAACCCCTCGAAAAGAGCCAGGGCCCCGGAACCTGGTTGCCGAACGGACCGGGACGCGGGCCCGTGACGCCCTGCCCTGGGGTGTGTTCTAGAAATGGGCTCCCGTCCATGAGAGAACGGCGCAAGGGAGAAGCACTCCTGAGCCCACACATTCCACAGTGCCGCAGCGCGCTCTCGTGCAGGTGGAGGAGCGGTTCCCTCCGTGGTCTCCTGGCCCGGCCCCGCTCCCGCTGGCGTCACCGGGCCCACAGACTACAGTCAAAAGTGTTATGTAAGCGCGGGCGACGCGGTGCTCTCAGGGAGTTGTAGTCGCGCGGGCGTACCGCCTGCCACGCTCACACCGTCGGGGCCACGCCTTGCTCTCCCCGCCCCTCCGGCGCGGCGGACGCTGGGTACTGTAGTCCGCCAGCCGGGTCGGGCTGCCTTGCCCTCTTCTCGCCAGGACTGCCGCTTCCGGCGTGCCCTGCGCGCGCAGGCGCAGTTTGCGGCGCTGCTCCCTGGTAAACAGAGCGGCGCGGTGGTGGTGGGGCCCGAGTCTCACAAAGGGTTAGTGGGCCAGGCCGATGCGTGGTGGTGGAGCGGCTCAGACTCGGTAGCCGAGGCGGACACCTATGGCAGAGACGGACGGCGCCGCTACGGCGGCGCCGGACATCGACCCCGACTTTGAGCCGCAGAGTCGGCCGCGCTCTTGCACCTGGCCGCTGCCGCGGCCCGAGTTGCCGGTGGCGCCAGCGGAGGCGGGCGGTGCGGCGGCTGCGGCGGAGGAGGGCACAGATGTCGCGGCGGCGGCGCCCGGGCGCGCCGAGGGGGCACGAACGAGCGGCGCGGCAGCGCGGAAGGGCGGCTCCCGGCGCAACGCCTGGGGCAACCAGTCCTACGCCGAGCTCATCAGCCAGGCCATCGAGAGCGCCCCTGAGAAAAGGCTCACGCTGGCACAGATCTACGAGTGGATGGTTCGCTCTGTCCCTTATTTCAAGGACAAGGGTGACAGCAACAGCTCCGCTGGCTGGAAGGTGCGCGACGGGACGGGGCGGGAGGAACGGGCCTGGCATTCGGCGACGCGCCCGGATGTGCCGGGGCTGGGGTGGGCTGTGTGGCCGAGCGGAGAGCGGCTGCCTGAGGCGCCTTCCCCCTCCTCTGCTGCCGAGCTGGTGCTGCCGCTTGCCCCGACCAGCCGACTGTCCCGGCCAGCGGCCTGGCTTGGCCCGCCGTGCAGCCCCGTTGCAACCTGTTACTACTCGCCCCTAACTGGGCTCTGCGCACTTGACGTTGGTGCCAGCACCTAATCCCAACTCTGCAGCGCGGCCGCCTGGGCTTCAGCTCTGCCCAGAGCTGCTTGGCTGGTGCAAATTTGTTGGTCCATGAGTGCGGGGTAGGATCTCCTCAGACCTAGCCCAAGCTCTGGCTCTGCAGCTGGAGCAGAGAGGACCAGGCTTCTCTTGAGTGGGTGGCTATGGCATGGCCCTGTGAAGCTGCTCCTTGTGCCCTTTGTGTTTGGAAAGTTTTCCAGGAAAGGAGCAAGAGTCAGTTAAAAGGTTGTAGCTAAAGCTCAGTATAAATAACTGTTTCATAGCAGGTATTCCTTCTGTCTTTCAAGAGGCTCCCTTTAAAAACGGTGCTGTCTCCCAGAGCAGTGCTGGTGCTGCAGCTGTGCAGGAACTGAGCATCCCTGCTGGGAAAAGGGAAAGCAATATACTGCTTCAAGCTCTCAACATTGTTGTCTTCTCTTGCTCTGGAAATAGGCACATATGAAGTCTTAAAAGACCTAAACTCCATTTCTGTACTCTGCAGATGGCAGCCTGATGCTCCCATTCTCCTTAGTCAAAATCCAGCAAAGAGAAAGGGAATTGTGAGAGCTGGCTTGTGAAATAGTCCCTTAGGCTGTCCTGATATATTGCAGTGGGTGCCATGGTGACTAGAGTCTAAAGAGTGGGAACTGTTGCTCTTGCTCTAGACTTGAATTGCACTTAACACCACACTCTTGTTTGCAGTGTACGTCTCTGGTTAGCAGTTTGTCCATGCTGCAGTTCTGCGGCAGCTTGAGCCACTGTGGTTTGGGGCTTCCATGACATGACTCCAGCCATGCGTTCCTCTCGCTGTGTGACTGAGCAGTAAGTCAGCACAGAGAGTTAATTTGGGGGGGGCAGGTGGGAAAGAAGGTTCACTTTTACTGATAGGTTAATTTTCAGCTGGCTCAGCACTCTCAAGCAGCCATGTGGTTGCATGAGTGGGTAGAAACGTGGTGAGAGGGATGCAGCTGTCACAGCTTAGGCTGGCACAGGTCAATATAAAACTTTTCACCTTTCCCATTTTTCTGGTTCACAGATCCTGGAGAGTGCACATAGTTTGACTGAAATTGACTTTTTTTTTTTTTCTCTGTGCAGGTTAAATCCTCCTTATTAAATATTTGTTTTCAGACAGTGTTTGGGTGCATTTTCTTTCTTTTCAGAAGATTTGGTCCACTCACTGGAGGATAGTTCTTGCTTCCTCAGGCTAGGCATGCTGTCCAGGTCTTGCTGCTGCTGCTGTGTGGAGTCACATTATTTTGGCACACAATTAATGCAACTGGTGCATCTTCTCTTCAGGAATGTGTCTATATTTGTCAGTAGTGCCTGAGACTGAAGGTCAGTGTGGCTTCTGAAATGCATCCCCAGATATCATGGGCAAGGTGGAATACAGTGCAGTGAACTGCTGGACTGGATGCTGGCATAAGTAGACTTCTAGCTTTGTTTGGTATGGCTTATTCTTTTGTTGTATTCATTCATGTGTATGTCAAGGACCATCAATCTTTGGGTTTTCTCTGTGTTATAATAATATGTCACTTTTGGGAAATGTGCAGCTGTATTTAACTTGCAGAAAGGCAGAGATGAGAATTAGTGCTCATACAAGGGTTGAGGTCCCTGCTCAGACACTGTTGCTGTAGCTGTTCTGTGATGGCTTCTTACTGTGAAATTGGTGTGTAGTTTTTCGATCTGGAAATGGACTAACTCAGTCTGGCTTTAGTGGGGGAAGAGAACAGAAACTTCTTGCCAAGAAAGATGAGGGAGGGCAGAACGACAGCAGCTGTGATGGGAATCAGCCTGCCTTATGATTAGTGCAGTTTAAAACCCTTGACTTTAACCAATAAACAGAAAACCGTGATAGAAATACAGTTGAAACTTTTAAATGCCAGGGAAAAATCTCAAAATCTGGTGTTCATTTTTAACAAATATTGTCAAAGTTTGGGTTGGCATGTAGGGGGGTATGTGGTTAGTCTTAGGTGCCCAGGAGAGGCAAAGGGGGCTGTGATGTATTCCCTCTACTCTGTTTTCTTCCCTGCTTGCTCTCTCAAAACCTGTTGGCAGGGCTTGGCAGGATGCATGCCCCATCACAGAGCTCTGCTCTTCTAGTCTCGCTTTACATTAACATACAATTACATAGATTTGCAAGAGATTTCGTTTGTTTCACTTTAGTCTATTTGGATCAAGGTGTATTAGATGCAGGCACGTTAGACATTCACAGTTTTGAAGATGTGGAATCAATCAAATCAGTTCAATTTGATTTTGTGAACTTAAAGTAAATTTAATAGGTGTGTTTTTTATATTTAAGACAAACTGAATAAACAAAAGGTGTCGCTTCAGTTGAGGAATTGACCTGCCTGGTTTTTTTTGTTTTCACTGTTTCTTGTTATTTTTAGAGCTGTGACAGTCTGCTTGCATCCTTTTTTAAATTTGTAAAGTAAAAGAAAATCTTCTTGAGATGGCTTAGCTTTATTGATTTCTTGATTGATTTTGAACTGGGTGAGTTTGGATAAAAGAAATTAGAATAGAGCTGCTGCTAATGCTGATGTAGCATTTCTATGCCTGCTAAGATAGTATTACAGCTCCTAGAATTCTGGTATTTCTGTGGTTTTGGGGCACAGCCATACTGATAATATGTTGTATTTGTATGTAATATGGTTCTAATAGAGAATTTAAAATGGGAAATTAAAATAAATGTGTCTTTAAAAACTTTTTTTTAGATCTGCTTTAGCCCCATAAACTCATTGTTGCTTCACAGTTACTTTACAGCTGTCCTACTCCACTACACAATTGAGGGAAATACAGCTGTTACAGACTACCAGGGTGTAACTTCTGTGAATTCTGGAAGAATCTGTGTTTTCCAAGAAGGTGGTGTTTGCTGTTCTTGAAGCACTTTGTAAAGGACAGGTGTGCTGGGTGTACAGTCTGTGCTTTTCCTGCAGTAATTCATCTGAAGTTAAGAATTAACCAGCCTGAAAGGCAGAAGTGTCCTTGCAGGGGTATGTCATGGGGATTCTTTGCAATTCTCTGCTCACTGCTCTGCAAGCTGCTCTCTGGATAAGAGAATAATTCCTTCTGGCTTTGAGATTACTTGGAGGAGGAAGGTGTTGAGGGTTTTGAATAAAGTAGAAGTGCATAAACCCCACTGAAGCAGTTTGCACTGGTTGTTGGATTTCTTGCATCCATGAGCAAATTTGACACACTGAGGAGCAACCTTAAAGACTAGTTATTCTCAGTGAAACATTCTGAGGGTTCTCTAAAGCTCTTGTCTTTCCCTTTGTAGAAACAGAATGAACTTTAAAACCATCCTTTTCATGCTCCGCAGACACTTCACTGAAGCAAAAATCAGATATTTCCTATGCATGCAATGTAAAGGAAAGAACAAAGTATTGCATTAGTTATAGGAGGCTGAAGTCACACCTCTGCACTCTGGTACTTTGCATTGACTTTGATTCAAATGTGTACATGTGTATATATATACACATACATACAACAACTCAACTGTATTATGAATTAAAAATTACCAAGCTTTTTGCTTGTCCTGAAACAGAAGGTGTCATCCATCTGGAAACTGGGCTAGCTCTTAATCTTTATTACAGTGGGCTACATTTTACCTTAAACCCTTCCATTCCATGCTTGTGTTATATGCGTATTGCCTGTAGTTGATAATGTTGACCAGATAGACTGGGAGACCTGGCTGAGGGCTCTCAGAGGCTTCCTTGCATGTACCCTGCAGTTCAGTTTATGATGATGTAGTGACTTCGTTGGCTTCTAGTGCCATAGTGCTGGCTCTGAAGGTCTCTGGCCTCTTTCAGAGCTGAGAATGTCTGACCTCCTGGCAGAGCATGCGTAGACCTCTCTTGGGTTGGAGTAGCTGCTCATCCTGTGGCCCTCTGAAGCTCTTCCATAAAGGAGTAGACAAGAAAGACAGCAGACAAGAGCAAACCTGTCCATCTTCTGGGCTATTTCTGCTGTGCTGCAGCTGGTAGGTTCTGCCAGGTTATCCTTATGACTTGCAAAATAAATTCCAGTTCAGCGGATACAAATTTATGACAACACTGGTTTTCGTAAAGGTAAGAAGTTTATTGTTCGTTGGTGTGTTGACTACTTTTCAGTCAGCTTTTGGATTTTTTTTTTTCCCTGTAGTCAGATCTACAAAAAAGCAATGGTCAGTTCCTAAAATAGTTATATTAGCTGTTTTGCTTATATCCATCTGGACTGTGCTGGAGTATACCTGTATTCTTGAAGATTTTTTGCTTCAGACTTGTCAGAATTAATTTTAGCTTCCTAACATGGACAGGTAAGGGCTCAAATCACTTTAGTGATTCTTTAATTTCACAAAGAAACACTGACTCTGGGAACAGAACATATGATGGGAATGCTTTACACAGGTTTGCTTTTGACTATTGAATAGTCAAAGGTAATGATTCCAAGATGATGGTTTGAGGAGACATTAAAAGTATCTTCCTGTCTCTGCTCCCTGAGGCATAACTGACTTGATGCCATAAAGCAAATGGAAACATAAAACTTCAACTTGTATCTTAGCTCTGAGCAAAGTATAATTCTGCCCAACCTTCAGCCTGGTGCAGGTTTACACATAGGGGAGGCTCAGTCGAGTCTGGGTCTTTCTTTGCTGCGCAGAGCCATAGACATCAGTCTGTGAAGAAAAAAGGCTGCTCTCTGACTGTGCTGGGAAAGCCTATAGTGTTTACTTCTAAGTTCACATGCCTGAAATTAGACAATTCCCTGTTAAACCTTCTGACACTAAAAATGAATAATTGCTTGTTCTAAATCTATTTGGAATTGTGATATCATTGCTGTCATTGTTGGTACTTCATGTAAGTCCAGTTAATCTTTAGTAGTGTTGTTGCTGCTGCTTTCTATTAAGTTCAGATTATTTTGCCACCTTGGAAGTTGCTGCCCTGCAAAGGGAGGGAGGGTCCTGTTTGAATCCAGGGTAGCTGGGGGTGTGTGGAAACTGCTGGACTCTTGCCATTACCTTGGATGCCTCCGATGCATTCATGTGGTGTTAGCAATGTGCTTAGTCCTGGCAGCAGGAAGATGTTCTCTGTCCCAGCTGCTGACAACCTAGCTGAGTTTCCTTAAAGCAGGGGGGAAAATAAACAGAAGCTGAACGATGGTTGTTCAGACACTGTAGTGAAGAGTCTAGCATGGAAACCTAAGGTGCATGGGTGGCTTTTGTCCATCAGTCTCTATTTTAACAGTTTCTTTTACCTTTTAGTCCCATTAGTCCTAAATGGTCTGGTCACAGCAAGTAGTCTGGCCTAGATGATGGCCTGGTGAGGAGGGAGGAAGGCAGGCAGCTGGGCATGTCTGGGTGTTGTGGACGGGAGGATGGTAAAGTGCTGGGTGTGGAAAATGAGGCCAGTGGCAGTGCATAGGAGCAGGAGAATGATGCAAGGTGGGGTCACCAGGTCTCCTATTTTTAAGGTGGGATAAAGCTTATTGATGGGTGGTCCGTGGAGGTGAGGACCCACTGTCATGATGTAGCAACATATACTTAGCCCTTGTTAAAGTGACAGTAACAGCCTCTTCTCCCAAACAAGGTGTAATGCCCTGAATTAGTATGAAGTGCAAGATTAATTTTTTTGTTTGTTTGAAACCTTATAGAGTGTAGTTATTTCCCTCAAAAGTGTGGTGGTGGGGGAACTTGACCTTTGAGAAAGTCGATCTGCCCCATGGAATGCCAGTCAAGTTACCTGAAGATTCTGCTGGTATTCTTTCCTGCTCCCTGCCAGTTTGTTCTGGAAAGCTGCTTTGCTGCAAGATTATTCCTTGCAGCACAGCTTAATTTTCCAGGCAATCAGAGAGTGCTGCTGCTGTTATTACTCATTCCAGGTTTCTTCTGCTCTATCTAATCCTGAGCAGCTTTTGTTGACTATGCCCACCTGTCTTGGAAAATTTGTAAATCACCTCAGTCTTTGCTTTTTAGAGAGCTACGATTTTCTTCTTCTGGGCTCCCACTGAAAGATTACAGAAAGGAAAATGTTATTCCTAAGATATATCTCCCCAAGATACAAGCTAAGCTCTTCCTAAGATACAAGCTGCCAAGCTTGGTGTCTGTGCTCATGTGTGCCTTCTGGGATGGGAGTGCTGGGGAAATGTTTTAGCTCCCTGGCTCTGGAGCAGTTGTATCCTTACTGGAGCACAACTTTGCAAAATCTCTGCAATGAAGACTTTTTCCTGAAGCCTTCGGAGCCAAGTGGCAGGATGAGTGCTGAGACAGGCACTGACAAATGCAGCAGGCAGGGCATTCTCCTCTTGCAGCCTCCCAAGAATTCTGTGGCAAATGATAATTTGGCACAATTATAGGCCTGGCTTTGGAACGTGGCCCTGCACTGGGACGGACCATGTTCTTTGTATGCCCCCGAGGCAGTGAGTGTATTACAGGCAGCTGCAGTGATTGCATGTATGTTTTTTCTGTCACTCATTCTTGAGAGAGACTTTGTTAATAAATCTGGTGCCACTGTGTAGTAGAAACTTGACGCTTCCTGGAAGAATGGCCCTGATGCTAGGGAGCAGTGATTGAAATCCAGGCAAATGTGGGCAAGCACAAAATTTTCAAGGATGGTTATTGTTTCTTATGCCTTTCTCAGCATAGCTTGTGCTTGGCCCTGACCACTCTGCTAGCACAGTTCCCACAGAATCACAGAACTGTTTTGGTTGGAAGAGACCTTTAAGATTATCGAGTTTACTAAAAACAAACTTTAACTCTCCCTGCTGTGATATATTTTCTTCTAAGCACCAATATGACAGGAGCAGAACAAGGCTCTTGTGCCCTGCCTGTAAGAGCTTGTCCGTGCAGCAGTGGTGCATGAACTTAATGTGGGGAACCTTAAAGTCTGAACAAACCATCTTGATTGTTCTGACCTGCTCTTCGGTTTTATGGTAGATAACCTTGACCTTACCTACAAAGCCATGTAGTCCCCAGGAAGGGCTCTCACTGGCAATTTGTCTTCTGAATGACCCATTTGGGCATTTTCCGTAGTATATTGGTGTTTATGGCAGTTGTCCAGAAGGCTGACTGGGCAGGGTAATTGCTTGGTTGTGCTGCCAGCTCCTGTGGCTAATTTCCCATCCTGAGACCAAAGCACTGTTCGGTGCTGGGCAGGGTCCACAGCAGCACTGATGTTGGTGTGGAAGCAGGCCTGTTATGATAATAAGGAGTGTTACTGTCCTTTAAATAGGGCTAGGAGATTTTATCAAAGAAGATTTAATGTTATCGTGATTGAGATTTAGGAAATTATTTGTGTATGCTGCTAGCCACGCTTCTATGGCTGGTCTGTATCTCCTAGCTTGTACATGCAGTGGTTGGGACCTAGTGAATAGTCCTTCCCTCAGTGTACAATAAATGTCTCTAGCCAAACTTTAATTTTTTGCAAAATAACTGCCATTAATTTCAGAATGGTTTTGTCTGTGGTTTACAGGAATCATCTTTGACCTGAGATGGATTAGAGACAAACTGACATTTTTTCACTGCAATACTTAACATACAGCTGTAAGAACCTCTATAAGATACCTGAATGAACAGCAATAACCACCCCTAAGTTGTTGTTGAAGAGGTCCTTAAGGATTTGAGGGATTCCTGCCTGCTCCTATTCCTTCAGATCATGCTTCCTTATGGTCAAAGATGTTGCAGAGACAAGACCTTGTGTGGATTGCAAGTGTTCAGACCAGCTGGGATCCTCCCACACTGCTGAAGCTCAACATCTAAAAAGTTAATGTCATCTGTGCTTCTGGTTTGAATTGCTTAACATCAAGAAAGGAAATATGTCAGGGTTGCCTGGGTGACTGAGCTCTGTCATTTCCTCTCCTGTGTGGTTTGACCTGGAGTTCTGTGATGATTTCAGCATAATTGGTTTGTTCCTTACTTTGTCAATGAGATTTGAGGGTGTTCTGCATACGTTAGGTGTATTAAATCATTCTAGCAGATGCATTCTTGTGCTGGAGAGCGTGCAGTGTGCAAGCGTGAATCTCTTGTGCTGTCTGACAGCACCCAGGCTGGTAGGTGTATCAGTTCAGTTGTATTTTGGGACTCCTTGGACTTGAGTCTCCAGTATACAGGCAAGCTCAGTCATACAGGTGTGTTATGGCTCTGGGTGCTGCAGCTGCAGTGGCAAGCTGTCTCACAAAGTCTGCGGGAGAGGTGCAAAAGTGATGATTTAGGCACTGCAGTTTTGACAACATTTAACCCTAATGTAAGAAGTATTCAGGTTTTTTCCTCTGCCTCCAGCCACACATTCTGTTCTTTCTTAGTTTTCAGTGCTTGACCCTCACAGTAAAGTAGTTCAAAAATCAGTTCAAAAAGTAATTTTCAAGGAAGGATAGGGCTGCTTTTCAGTTGAGTTAGCTCTCTCAACAAGCTCCTAGATGCTTGTGTTATGGGAGGAGGAGGAAGCAAGGAGTGGTACAGCAATTACCTGTCTCTGCAGGTATTAGCCATTAACAGCAGTTTAGCACGAATATGTAAAAACACTTTAAAACTGTTCCATAAAAGGTTCCAGGCTTTGCATATCAGTGTTCATGTGAATCCTAGTGCCATTTCAAGCTGCTTTTCAGAGGAAAAAAAACAGAACAAAAAACTAGTTACTAAAATGGTCACTTATGGTACCTGAAGTGGTGCTGATTTTCTTGAGGTTTCAGCGTTACTGAAATTCTCGCACCAGTACAGTGTGCTTTTGCTGTCGTAGGAGTTAAAACCTGGTTGTAGCTGTGCATGAGAAGAAAACAGAATATAGTTAGTTGTGAAATTTTGAAATCCTGAATCCGTTGGTTTAAAGTTCCTTTTTTTTTTTTTTTTTTTTTTTTACTAAATGGAGCTAAAAAATGGATGGTTACGAATCTCCAAATGTATGCTGTGTGTACAAGCTATTGGATCATTCCTGATGGGACTTGGTGTCACCGTCAGGGGTTCACAGATTACTTTCAGGAGAATAAATAAAGAATTAGTGACAGCCTAGTGGTTATTATTGCTGCCCAAGTATCCATTCAAAGTCATGCACATTTACCTGAGAAAAAGGGGTGTAGGGATACTTTGGAAATGAAAGCAGCAGCCTTCCAGGAGACAGGGTCCCAGTTTGAATTACTTTTTGCAAGATTTGAAGGGAAAAAAAGCTTTATTTAAAAGAAGATGTCGGACAGAAGTGTTATATAGCTATTACAATGAACAACTCAAATAATAAAACTGTGTAAGAGCATTGACTGACACGTGTTCCATCAGGCCCTGGCTTCACAGTAACCCTTGGAGTGCTCTCCAAGGAAGAACACGTGTATCCTTTGCTGATCACAACAGTGAGTCTTCTCCAAGTCCTCAACAGTCAAAGGTTAAAATGAAAGCTAACACAGAATGATTCTCACATCTCCTTCCCTCTCCATGCAAATTTTCCACCTTGCCTGTATTGTTTATCTACATCTGTTTTGTTCTAGGATAGTACTTCTGGTGAGGTGGCCAAAATTAGCATGGTGAGGACTTGTCCAAGAGGAAAAGGGTGGGAAGAGGGAAAGCAACAGGCAGGAAAGAACTGGGTTCACAGGTGGTGGGAAAGGATGATAAAAGCACAGTTAACTTTGTTCGGAATTCAGAGAGCATGCATGAGTGCTAAAGGCTGCTATCTGCCGTTTAGTTTATACAAAATAGATGTTGCTTTTGGACTGCCGTTATGCTACCAATGTATCACCTTTTAATAATGTGTAATTTGACTGTCTGAACAAATTAAATGCAAATATCAAGGAAATGCTCAACACAGGCCTTCAGGAGAGTTTATGGATTATTCTAAAATACTGGGGAGTTTATCAGTTTCAGGATGGAAATTCAGTTTGATGGTGTACAGATGTGTTAGCTTGCAGTTTCCAGCAGAGCTAAACTGAAAGAAGGGAGGTGGGGGAGGCAAGGAATGTGGGCCTTGCCAAACGGAAAGATGGGAGAGGCTAAACCTGGCATGTACTCTGTGGGGGTGCACTATCCACTGAACATCTTACCCCCTTAGAAATGCACACAGAGGAAGGCATGCTGCAGGTAGGCAGAGGCTGGCAGGCTCCAGGATTATTAGAACTCTTGTTCTACAAAGCTTCTCTCTTTGTTTCTCTGGTTTTGGGATGAAGATGTTAGTAGATGTACTGAAGTAGAAGTGTTTTGCTATTTCTTTTCACCCAGTCTGTTTGATTCACTGCTGTGCCGTGCTCAAATCTGTCTGAAAGCTAGCCATATAAAAAATTAAAAACTTCAGCCAGGACTATGCTGACTGCTTGGGTTGGCAGAAGGGTGGGCGCAGCAGTATCTCAAATTCAGTTAGGCTTGTGTTGAGGTTGCAGGCCGTATTTGGAAGTTTGCTTATATGCTCTGCGGTCTGCTTAGGTTTTGCAGATTCTGTATGGTCTTGAAAAGTTCTTTTGTGTTAGTGTTTTGCTCCTTGGAAGTTGCTAGTTGTCGTGGTAGTTTCACCCTTGATGCTGCAGTAAGACATGGCATTGCTTGCTAGTGCTGTTAAGCATGTTCAAGCAGAAATAGCAGGTTTTTTTATGGGTAGGTTTTTGTTAAAACTTTCTTCTCTGGATACTGTCTGGATGCCTTTATGCATGTGAGGTTTTTAGGTGGGAGATGTGTCAACTGTCAGGTCCTCATATCTTGGGTTTTGGTTTTTTTTTCAGAACTCTATTAGACATAATCTGTCCCTGCACAGCAAGTTTATTAAAGTCCATAATGAAGCCACAGGGAAGAGCTCTTGGTGGATGCTCAATCCTGAGGGTGGTAAAAGTGGAAAAGCACCAAGAAGAAGAGCTGCCTCCATGGACAACAGCAGCAAACTTGCAAAAGTCAGAGGTAAAGCATCCAAAAAGAAGCCTCTTCTCCAGTCTGCTTCAGAATCCACTGCTGACAGTCCGAGCTCCCAGTTCCCGAAGTGGCCTGGGAGCCCATCCTCAAGAAGCAATGAGGACTCTGACATGTGGAACACCTTCCGGCCTCGAACCAGTTCCAATGCAAGCACTATTAGTGCTAGACTTTCTCCTATCCTGACAGAGCAGGATGACCTCCACGATGAAGAGCTGCTTCCTTCTCTAGTGTACTCCAGTGCATCCAGCAATGTTCCACCAACTGTGACTGAGGAGCTTGAGCTCATTGATGGGTTAAATTTGATGTCTTCCAGTTCATCTGTGTTATCCACCCAGCAGTCTGTCTCAAGCGGTCAGATTCAGAGAGATTCCAGCTTTTCCTTGCGGAGCCCAAATGCAGCTGGACAGACCACTACTTTTGGCAATTCCCTGTTTAACCCTGTTGATATCTCACTGCAAAGTTCTGTCAACCATTTTTCTGCCCCTCAGACCTTGGAAGCTCTTCTGACACCCAGCTCTCCACCTCCAAGGGATGTTATGATGACTCAGGTGGATCCAGTTCTCCCACAGACTGGTAACAGAATGAGCAGCCGAACTCTTCTGCTTCTAGGTGGACAAGCTGCCCAGAGTAAGATGAGCTCAGGCAATCCAAGAGGAAAGCCTACAGAACAGCAGGGAGAACCAGTTCGTGCTGGTGGTTTGCCATCAACGCTTCCCGTAGTAACATCTCAAAACACTGCCAGCATCACCAATTTGAAGGCTCCAGTTTCTGTTACAACTGCCCAGTTGGTCCAGCTGGGTAGTCCACTGCTTCTTTCTTCTGCTACCCCTGCTCCCTTGGGATTGAACCAGGACAGGCTGCCCATTGACCTGGACATTGACATGTACATGGAGAACCTTGAATGTGATATGGATTACATAATCAACAGTGAACTCATGGATGGAGAAGGACTAGACTTTAATTTTGAACCCATTCTGTCTACCCCCAGCTATCCCAGCACCTCACAGGCCTCCAACCATACCTGGGTACCAAGTTAACTTCACGAGCACAAAAAGGTAGGTGTGGCTATGTAAAATGCTACAGCTTCATAGTGCAACCAGTCCTGTCTAGGATTGTTTATGTGTCCAACTCTGCAGCAGGTAAAGATACCTCTTCGGAAGTGCAGGTGCTCTTTGAGTATAAAGCTTCTGGGAGACCCGCATTCCCTTTTAGAAAAAGGTGTGTAAAGGTAGGTAGATTTACTTTAACAGGTAATAAACTCCTTTATGGAGTAGAGTAACAACCTGAATTAAACTCCTTTTGCTCTTGTTACCAAAGATGACTGCATTAGAGCATGTTGGTCCCTGCCATGCAATTCCTATAGCTCTGAAGTTGACATGAGAGCATATGCTGATTCCATAAATAAAGGCATGATCCTTTATATACAGAACAGTTGAACCGAGCCAAGCATACACTGTGTTTCTATTCAGGTTATTATTATCCTTGCAAAATTTTAATGTGTGTATAGTTGCAAAGCATTTCTGCATCATGACTGCCTCCTTTGCCCTGTGTGTAGCAGCACACAATCACTATGAGTTATCAGACCTTCTGCCCTTCCCTTATTTGAGAATAGTGTCTGTAAAGTCTGGTAAGCTGGTTCATCAGCATTAACTACTGAATTGCTTATGTACTTGTTATTGGAATAGGAATGGGAAATGGAAGTGTGCGGTGTTGATGGAGATGGAGGAGAGATGCCTTAGTGTTATCCCATGCACAGCAAAGCTGCCTCCAGCTATCTTTCGTATTTGCACTAAAATTTCTAGAGTCAGTTTGGCAAATAGTGTATATGGGAACAAGACTTAAAAATGTCTTACTCTCTGAGGGTGGGAAACCCTGATTTTAAACTCTTTAATCACTGAGGCAGTTGAATTAGAGAACTGGATCTGAAGGCATACTTCACACTTAAGGCTCAGTTAGCTAACAGAAAATGGACACTTACGGACTGGAGCATAGGCTGGCTATTGGTTGGAAAGTGGAAGCCTTGCCAAGAATATTTCCTGTTTAGGAGGCAGATATGGCATTTGTTAGTGTTTCAAATTCAACCTTAGGGGTCAGATGAGCAGGCAGAAGTAAGGGCAAATTGCAGACACTGCTTCAGTTGTGGGAAATCCTTGAGCTTCAAAATGATGGAGACTGAGTGAAATTACCATGTACTTAACCTTAATACTCTTTTCTAGGCACCTGAGTACCTTGGAGGTAGTTTGGACTAGGTGACCACTGGAGACCCATTTCAACCTAAATTTTCTGCTGATTTCTGCTGCTGTTCATGTTGGAAACCAGATATTAAGTTAAATATTTTCTGTTCTGCCCCAGTACAGCCATTCTTGACAAGTGTCTTGGGTCTAGACAAAGTGAAATGCTGTCCTTGTGACATATTGATACACCGCTAGATAGTGTCTTTTTAAACACAATTTAACTCCTTCTTACTCCAAGTCCCACCACACTGCTTATGAATTCATTTATTAGTAACATTTTCCTGTTTGTACTTAACAGATCCCTTTAGAGAGAGGGAGGATCAGTCAAGCTTTTCTGTTTCATAATAGGGCTTTTTATAGTCTTGTGCATTTGTTAACTGTGCTCTTGCTGAATTACTGAGTGGCTGTCTTAAACTGAATATGCTAACTTTGGATGGAATATGGAAACTCAGTTTTTGTTTTAAAGACAGATTTGGTTTACAATTTTGGCATCCTTCATCTCTTTTAGGACTGTTTGCAAGTTAGTGACAGAGACTGTGGCCTTTTGAGCAGTGTTTCCACTAGATATTGCTCTCGTTATTCTGAGCTTTTGTGTTGGATGGTATATTCTTTCATGCCATGCTAGGGCAGGCCATCATATTTGGACAGTGCGATGACTTTGCAGGGGTGAAATGTTTTTCACAGGAGTGTGTTCAAAACATATGCCAGTTCTCCTGCAGTCCTGGGTGCACTAATTACCTGAGCTGGATAGACAAGACCTCTGTCTATGGAATACCGGCATAGATTTTCTTTTTAAGAGTGTAAAGCAGAGAAGCTGAGGGAATGTTTATCAGAGGTTAGGGTCTAGTGAAGGTGTGGCTGTAATCAAATGTTTAAGAAGAATATGAACTCTTAACAGTAAGGTTATGTTCTTGTTCCATATTATTATTTCATACTTCGTATGTAAATTGCTTAATCAAAACAGAGGAGCTATGTGATGTTAAAAACCGTGGATTTGCTTTGTTTCGTGTGTGAAGTTGATGTGATACTTGCTGGGAAATGCTGGACACATGCTTACTAAGAAAGGAGTGAGATCTGGAACAAGTTCTGAACCAGTATCATGTTTTGGCAGAAAGCATAGCTCCTATATGCCTCTCTGAACAATTCTTAACAGCAGTGCTGCTGTTCAGCATGACACCCTGTTCAGCATGCTTTGTTTCAAGCCTTTTATTCTGTCTTTAGATAAATTGTTTACTTTTTCTGAGCTTTGCAGAGCTTTTCAGTTTTGCCTGTATCCTGGAATCCATGGAGTGGGGATGAAGGGGGGCTTTTTCCACAAAAGAGAGCAAGTGTTACATAAAACACTGCCAAGACAGAGGTGCGCCAGGTTTTGAAGCAAGGGAGAATGGGGCCTGTGAAGAGAAATAGGAGTGTTCCTAGAGGCCAGGAAGGAACTTGGGAAAAGAAGGCAGAATGTTTTCTCAAATTTACAAGTTTCAAAACCAAGTGAGCTGCAGACATCAGTGTCTGTGAGGAGGTCAAGATTGTGTCATCTCTCCTTTCTCTGAACCTGTTACTGCAGTGAGTTATTAGCGACCCGGTTTGGAAATCACTGTTTGGGGAAAGTATGACTGTATATATTGTTCAAAAGTGCCAGGCTTTTTTGCTTTTTTCCTTTCACATCCTTTCTATGAATGTGTTTTACATTGGTAAAACCTACTCTAAGTGATTGCTAACCTGAAGTTGTCCTGAATAATTAATGTGGGGTTAACCTGTGGCCTTCTGGGCTACAGGTTATGGGTGAAAAGCTGAGCAAAACCTGTTTATCAATAAATGCCAGTGATCAAGCTCTGATTTGAACAGGCAGAGCGAAACGGGAGCTGGGGAAATATTTCTTTTTGTAGTAAAGCTAAGATCTTCGGGAATAAGTACTTAGTCTCTCTGAAACCCCTGCAAACCTAGCTATTAGTCACAGAAGAAAGTCAGTGTGTGAATACTTTCCCTGCCTAGGAAAATATAAATTTTGCAATTTCTCTGCTGTCATCTGGCAGCTGTGGCTCAGTTTGTTGTAAACCTGCTATTCACTGGTTAAGGCACTGGATGTGCAAGCCATACAGAGTGACTTATGGGAGCCTTAGTGAGCAAAGTCTTGGAAGAAGGGCAGCCACAGCTGGAATTAAGCCATGGCATGCAGGTGCTCAATCATGGGCAACCACGCTTGCCTTCAGCACTTAATATAAATGTTCTTCATTCCAGTTGCGGAAAATGTGGGTGGCCACCTGGCTGTCCCTGAGCAGCTCAGGGATTTTGGGCTTGTTTGTCTACCTCTGTTACGTATTTCTGCAAGCCAGTGGGAGGAGTATTTGGGAATAGAATTTCCTCTCTTGTACAGTGGTACAGTTTGTACCTCACTGATGAGTGTAAAGTCCGTCTGCTCTCTTGGTGGACTTTAGTTAATGATCTTTAGTTGTTCAGTTAGACTCCCTATAGCTTCCCTGGGGAACTCTTTATCCATTGCCCAGCTTCGTCTGGACTCATGGTTTTCTTGCTGTTCTCTGCCTCTTGTCTCTTTGCTCCAAACACTGTGTTTTTGTCTACCAGAACAATAATAAATGAATGAAACCCCCATCAACTTGCAGTTTCCCATAGTAGCTTCTTGCTCTGGCTTCTGATTTATCGTCTCCTGTTGTTCAGAGCTGATACCGTCTTATAGCTTCTTTCCCTTTCCACAAGTTTATTTTGTGCTATTACTGAATGGAACTGATGGGAGTCCCTACATTTATGTTGCTATTCTGCCTTCCAAAGTGGATTATAGATCTACAGTGGAGGTTTCATGTCCATGTCTGCTTAGACCTAATCTAAGGCTTGTTTGAACAAGTTGTGGCAGCTTCCTTGAGGTGAAGCAGAAGACCTAAGAAGGCATCTTTAGACTTGAGGGGAAAGCGATACCTAGAAATGTTTAATAAGTGGGTGAGCATAAACAGTTTGAGTGTGTGATATCTAAAAATGACTTTTTTAGTCTTTTTCCCTACCAATTGATATTTATGGTTGCTTAAGACAAAGAGTAATTTTCCTCTTCCTTGCTGCTTTCCTGCAATGCCTCTGGTGTTAACCAAGTCCTTCTTTAAACCTCCTTATCTTGAAGAGCTTTGTTGGTGCCATCAGCTTACAGGAGAACTGCTTACATTTGACCTTTGTGCTTTTATTTTGTCTGTCTGTCTCAATCATATTTTGAAGCTTGGAGCTGAGCAGTTGTATGCTCCACTTGACTCTCCATTGATCAAGGTCTCAAGTAATCTGTGTTTTTTCCTTGCTGGAAGTTGGCATCCTTTGAGCAGCAGGAGCTATGTATCCAGGATTCCCACTGAAGTTGAAATCTAACCACTCTATTTTTCTTCCTAGTGTCCTTCAGGTTTTGAACATTGGATTCTGACTTCACTTCCCACCCTGGCAGAGAAGAGAATAGAGCACGTTGGATTCAGTTTCCCTGGACACCATGCCTTAGGCAGAAGGAGCTGCCCGTCTGGGAAGAAGAGGCAACCTGCATCTAGCTGCAACAGGAACAGTTTAAAAAGAATGATCCTGTTATGTGCCATGGCTCTTCCTACAAACCTGACTCTGTCTTGGACCATCTGGAGAAACCCTAGGCTGTACATGTCAACAGAAGAGCCCTGCTAAAAACCTCAGCCAGAAGACTCTGTGCCAGGAAATAGCGTTTTCCCATGTGAAGGGTTGGGTTTGCTGGAGGAATCTCTCAATGGCTGTCCTCTCTCTGCTATGGCAGAAAGTATCCCAGTGCCTCAGGCTGGCAGGGGACTGGCTTTGCTTTCACCTGGCTTGCCCTCTGGGGCAAAATATTTGGATGTTTTCATTAAGCCACCAGATGTGCACTTGGTATCCCACAGACTCACAGAGGAATTGGAAGGAGCTTGTTGGTGGAAGCCCTGTGGGAAAAGGATGTGCTATTTCAGGTTCCAGTGTGCCCATCTCTGGAGCTCCCATTGTCCATTCTGCATGGAAGGGTGGTGGTTGTGGTGTAGAAGGCTTCCTCTTGTCCACCAGAGTGGAACAGGAGGACACTGAGTTTTTCACTGTGCCAACTGAGCCCCATTGAATCAGAAGCATGTTTCCAGAAGTCGCTATGCTGTTCTCAGCACTTTCCTGATACACCAGGCTCCTGTAAAATAAGCACAGGTGCTAATAGCTATTTCTGGGACATAAAAACATAATTTTGGGTTTGTTTCTGATCTGTCTTGCTACAGCAGAGAAATGGGAAGCCTGGATGTGGCCTTAACAGAGCCCTGGTTGCTTTTCAGAAGGGCATTTTCTATAGATGAAATATTTTTTTACTAATCTGGGAACTTTCTACAGTGAATATGAAGCCAACGTTAAGTGTGTCCCCATTAGGCATGTTAGGCATCTCTCCCTCTGAGAAGGTACCAGTGACAGTCGTCTTTTTCAGAGCTGTATTAGGAACAAGCATGTTTGATAATGTGTATGATTGAGGGGAAAGAATTGGTGGGTGCCTGTGGTTTCAAACCACCTTGGGGAAGAGTTGTACATTATTGTAATCTATATGTAAAAGTAGCTGCAAATTACATAGAAGCTTTTCTAAACCTTTTTAAATATATATGATATATATTTTAATTGAAAATGAGATTATTGGATTAAAAAAACCCACCGTATTTGCTGCATCTGTCCCCTTGATACAGATAACACTACAGCATGGGAGGGGACAAACTTAAGGCATTTTGGGCCAAGAAGCTGAAAATGTTGTTGGAAAAGTGGGAAGGGCACTGCAGTGTAACTGGGGAATGGCTGCTCTCCCCAGAACAGATGGAAGGTGCCTGTGTGGCATGGCATTCAGCCACAGCTACTCAGTCTCTTTCCTTGACTGGGCCCTCCTGCTAAGCCAGGAGCATGGTGTTAGGGAATGCTAATTGTCAACAGCATGCTCATTCTCAGCTAATCCCTTAAGTAGCTGGACTGCAGCTGATACATAGGACAGATTCCCTAGTCTGCTAAGATGATGGTGTGGACTGTCTGGGTAGCCCTTATGGAGGGCATGATCAGTTGTATTTGGTAGCTTACTTTTTGGTTTCCAAAGGTTTTTGTTTTCTTGCTGAAGTTTCTGCTACTCCTGGGTAACTTGATGCCTGTAGGCACCCTTGGAAATGTGGCTGGGATCCTGCCCTATCTCTTTGTTCTTGCAGGGCAGAAGCTGGCAGTCAAGAGGTCAGTTTGGAGCACTAGCTGGTGTGTTCCTGTCACTTTCTTTGGTGTTTGCAGTGGCAGGAGCTGTGGGAGACATGGTGCTTTCATGGTGTTCCAGTTGGTTTGGTCTGACAGAAAGCCTCTCCAATCCTTTCTTAAGGTGGTGTTGGCTTCTGTTCAGGAGATTTATATCCTGCAGTGCAATGAGTCATACTGTTCTACTGCTTTACTCTGTTTTTATGGGTTTTGTTTCATTTTCATTTGAGTGGAGATTGGAACAGGAGTGGTTTATCTGGTTACCTGCAACGAGGAGTCTTCAACAGTCTTATCTTTAGCATGCTTTGCCATCAGAGTCTTTGAATAGTTTGATAACCTTTGCTTTGAAGGCTGTATTCATGGCAGACCTTATGGTCATATGTTTCAAATTTATCCATATTCTGTGTGTCTGGCCACACCTTATGGTGACAAACAAAATGGTAGATCTTAAGATGGGATCCCAGGTCTTGCAGCCTTGAATCATGGATGCACATTCTCACTGCAGTTAGTTCTTTACACAAATGGATAGATACCCTTTCCACAAACACCCGGTGGCATGTGCCACGCAAGAATTGGCCATTCTGGGCTGCAGCTAATAGATCTGTGGGGATTTGTGTTATTTGGCGCATAATATGCCACTTCGTCAGCTTGGGCCCTGATGGGAAATAAATCCCAAAATCTCTAGAGCAAGTTGACTGGCTGCCTGTGCTTCACAGCCATGTTTTAAAGGACAAGACAACGGTATGTGTGGTCATGTTATATGTGCATCTCTAGCTCATTTCTAATGAAAATGGAGCCCAAAGCAATAGGAAGGACAATGTTAGTAACCAGGTCTTCAGACCTGCAAATCCATGGTGAGCTGTTTCTGGCTGGGTTGGTCCATGGGGAAGAAGTACTGTCTTCAGGCTGTTCCAAGGTGACCTCTCGTTGTGACAGCACTGGGGACCTAGCCTGATATTTGGCTGCAGAGAGCCTGGCCCTGAGCACTGGGGTAGCACTCCAGGGAGATCTAACATACTTTCAGCTAGTACATGTCCCCAACCTGTTCCAGCTGAAGGACTTGCAATCCAGATACACCAAGGCTCATCATAGTTGATGCCCTATAGTGTGAGTTCATAAGAAATCATGTCTTTCATTAAGGAATAAAGCATCCCAGGCCACACTCCTGGGAAATCACCTGTCATGAGGACAGCACTGGAGACAGTAGCACCTCTGCTGGAGTCCTGCTGTACCAGTGTGCTGACAGTGACATCTCTGTCTTGCAGCATTCTGTGCAGGTGGTCTCTGTCTCCTCAACACAACAGGAGCTTTTTGTCAATGGTTGAAGTCTGAGAGCATGCTGCTGCTGAGGATGCTGTTTGGAAGACTAACGGTGCTCCAGGAGTGCTCAATAAACCATGAATGTAATGTTGCAGGCAACTTAGCTTCTTGTTTGTATGTGTAGCAGGATAGTTTGGATCATGGGCATGTAGGGCAGGGCTGTGGAGAATTTGGTTCTCCAGCCCCTTCTCAAATAACTTCCTTTTCATAAATCTTGAGCTTTTCTATCCTAGAATATTTCCTCATAGGACATAGAAGACATTAAAGTTCCTAAACTCTGCTGCTTGCTGAAAGGCTGTACCTGGCAGAGTGTTGCTCAGTACTTGTCCAGTTTTTTGTATTCTTGCTCAAAGTGTTTGCTACAGAGTGCTGCTGGATTCAGGATAGTGTCTTGGTTGATCTCTGTTCAGTGTTAGCACTGCAGGCCCTGTACTTGTGGACTAGTTTTTGCTCTAGTGAAAGATTGGGCTGGGATTTCAAGAGCAGCTGTGAGCTGGGTGGGGAGGGAAGAGGCCAGTGATATGGGGAGTGATGGTCCTGGATAAGTGCCTGAAGGAAGTGGGCAGGGGACTCTTGACATGAAGCCTTACATTGTGCTGTATGTGTTTTCCTTGTCCTCACTGATATTGGGTAACAAGTTTCTTCATCTCCAGAGGATTAAATGCCACCTTTCACAACATGAAGCCACCATGCAGCTCTGGCTGGTGAAGGATTGGTGTAACTAGGCCCATGGACCCTAGCAGGAGGCAGACTTGTTGCTTTTATTTACACCTGGGTTTAGCAAATTGCTTGAGCCTTCTTTATAACTGAAGCATATTTTACTATACGCTCAGCTTCCTGTAAGATCTTGGAATACCGAAAGCTTCTTGGAGCCCTTAATTTTCCTTGTTGGTGTGTCTAAAAACATGTCATACCCTGCCCTGTGCTGCTTTAAAAACAGCAGTCAAATCATCCTGGTAAATGAGAGGAATGAAAGCAGTGGGAGTGTTCCAGAGCCCAGGTGTATTCATAAATGAGGCGCATACTAGAATTAAGTAGCACTAATCAGCTTTTCCAAAGGAAATGCCTAGAAAGCTTTTACATAGATCATAATTTGTTAATATTCTTACTTAATTGCTTATTTATAGCCACATACAAATGCTTCAGGGCTAGCCTTGTTCTGGAAATGAGAAACCTGTGTCTGGTGCCACAGGTGGGAGTGCCTTGGGAGTGGTGTCCTGGACCATCACCAAAATAAAGTGCAAGTTTGGACCCACTGTCAAAAGGAACCACAACAAATCGATCAACTTTGGGACATAAGCATAAACAAGCATAGCTAAGGGATTGCTTCAGTTGCATATCTAATGAAAAAGTGTTCTAATTAATGTGGGGAAAAGAGGTGTCATGAGGAGTAACTCCTGAAGCCTGCAAGATCTGTCTGTGTGAAAGCTTAGTAGCATGTGGTAATCCATCACCACAGTTCCTTGCCCTTCAAGAAAGGGATCCCCTCACTTCGGTAGCCTTTATGTCTCTCTCTGCACCCCGATGTGTCTGTAGTTGATGGAAAGCAATCTCTGATGGAATCAAAATCGCATCTAATACTATGGTGTAAAGCAGGGAGAAGAGGCAGCAGAAGCTGAAGGTGAAAGAGCTGATGGTGTTGCATTTGTGGCTCTCTGGCTAAGGCAGTGTTATGGTGTGTAGTAGAAGGGGATGTTCGCAGCTGTGCTTGGTGTGGTGCTACCCTGTGGTGTTTCCCAAGGCGTCTTGAAGTTTGGCTACACAGAATACAGGTCACTTCAGAAAGGAGCCGCCTTCATAAGGACGGTTCTGTGAAATCATGCTTCTAGCACAGTGGAGTCTTTAACTGGTGTTATCCCAGGAAGGGCTTCTGCATTGCCAGCACAGACATCTGCTGGCAGGCACCACTAGCTGACAGTTTCCACCCCATCCCCTCTGCACTTTCACCTATTTCTCACAATATTTTTTTTTACATAATAAATCTCTGCTTTTGTTTGCTCTCTGTAGCAGTGTAACTTCTGAACTATTACAGGCTCTTTGTTACCATCTGTGTTAGCAAGACTAGAATGTGCTAGACTGGAGGGAATGTTTGACAAATAAAAGCCTGTAATCCTTTGTTCTGTGCGGTTTGTTCTCTTTTCCCCAGTGAGGACCAGTTATTTTTTCCTTGTCCTTGGCCTCTTTCCTCTGCCCTCCTCACCTCTTCGGGCAGCCCCTCAGTGAAATGCCCCTTAGCTGGCCAGAGGTGGGTCACAGTGTGACAGCCCACAAAGGCTCCATTTTGTTCAGCAGTGTGTAGAGCACCTTGTTACAACTTGCCAGTGATGCATGGGGACCCATGGAGTTGCCAAGTGCTAAAACTGACCTGGGGAGTTTTAACTTCTGCAGGAATAGTCTAGAGTCATCCTAGCCCCATCATTCCTTTGCCCTTCTAGACCTGAGTGCAGAAGACAACTCCATTCATTTTATATAGCTACATTCAAACATATTTGAGTGTCTTGCAACTCTACCAGTTATCTCTAGGAATAGAGAGATGGATTTGCTGCTCTTCTTTCAGCTGCCCCATCCACAAGCAGATGATGACAATTAGGACAGATGAGCATGTGAGTGAGTTTTCTTTTTGATTGCATACCCCAAATCCTCCATCAGGAAAAGGGAGGTTACTATAGCTGGGGAGCATTCTTGATACTAGAAGATAATGGCTTGGAGCTGCCCATCAAAGGCAACATGATTGTTAGAGCGGAAGCCAGAAGCTGGTCATTCCTTCGGACTGCTCAGAGGTGTGCAAGCAGGTAAGAAGCTTCTCAGGGTAGGAGAAGGCTTCAGCTAGGTACCTCAAGGGGTCCTTCCTTGACAAGGCAAGCAGTAATGCAGATACAATCTGAGCCAGTGAAGCTGCTTGCAAGGAATGTGGTGGAATCCTTGAGTCAAAACAGCATGTCATTCCAGCAGGTCTACCTTTTCGAAGCTGAGATGAGGCTGGAGAATGTGGTGTCTCCCTCTGCCCTGGGAGTGATTTGTGCACCACAGCTCAGGAGAGGTCTTAAAGATGAGACTGGTTCAGAGCCTCAGACACATTGCTTTGGCATGGAGGCAGGTAAGGAGATCAGAAAGAAACGGAGGAAAGAGTGTAGAACACAGGTTCCACTGGCATGGTTAGACACATCAAGAGCAAGTCGGGGATGTTTTTAAAACTACTGAAGAGAGTCTCGTTCATGAAATTGCACGGTATGCATATGGCCAGAAAACTTGCATTCAAAGCCTTGGATACTCAATATTCAATAATATCGATAAAGAATATAATTGCAAAATAGTAGTGTTAAAAATGGTTAATGCAAATAACTCTGGAAAGGATCATAAGGCTCCTGCTTCAAGATTTAAGCCAATCTTCAAATATGGACTGGGAGGAGATCCTTACGGGAACTGTCTGTCCCTTGTCTGTACCTTAGGCCCTTCTTAGGACTTCTTGCCTCCACTACTGTGGTAAGACCAGGAGTCATAGGTCTGGCTTTTAATGGGTGGGTTGTAGGAGCTGGGACAGAAACCATTGCTGCGGCATGACTTCCTGTTCTCTACAGGCTAGGGGACACCATTCCTCCCACCATGCACCTTGGGGATGGCTCAGCTGTTACAAAAGCAGTCCTGGTTGTGCCTGCCAGAACGCCTTTCTGCTACAGGCTGTTGCAAGAAACTTGGTGATTGCTTTGGATGTGTACCTGCATCCTCCCCTTAGTAAGGTCACCATGGCCTAGCTTCCACATGGGTGTGTTGGACATCCTGGAAGGTTCCTGCAGAGGAGAAGTACCATGGGCTCTGGCAGCTCTCCTTCCAGCCATAGAGCAATAGAGAGGAGTATCTTAGTCTGAGCAGACGAAGGGTGCAGGGTTCACCAGGGCAGGGTCCCAAAAGTTGAAGTTGCACCCGGGTCAGGGCAACCCTCAGTATCAATATAGGCTGGGGGATGAAGGGATTGAGAGCAGCCCTGCAGAGAGGACTTGAGGGTGTTGGGATGAAAAGCTGGACATGAGCTGGCAGTGGGCACTCACAGCCCAGAAAGCCAGCCGTATCCTGGGCTGCATCAAAAGCAGCATGGCCAGCTGGTCAAGGGAGGTGATTCTGTCCCTCTGCTCTGGTGAGACCCCACCTCAAGTACTGTGTCCAGCTCTGGGGCTCCCAGTGTAAGAGAGACACAGACTTGTTGGAGCGTGTCCAGAGGAGGCCCACAAAAATGATCAGAGGGCTGGAGCACCTCTCAGAACAGGTTGAAAGAGGTGTGGTTGTTCAGTCTCCAGAAGAGAAGGTTCCAGGAAGACCTTATTGTGGCCTTCCAGTACTTAAAGCAGCCCTATAAGAAAGATGGAGACAGTCTTTTTAGCAGGGCCTGTTGCAACAGGACCAAGGTTAATGATTTTAAACTAGAAGAGGGGAGATACAGAGAAGAAATTTTTTTACAGTGAGGGTGGTAAAACATGGGCCCAGGTTGCCCAGAGAGGTGGTAGAAGCTCCATCCCTGAAAACATTCAAGGACAGGTTGAATGGGGCTCTGGGCAACCTGATTTGGTTGAAGATGTTCCTGCTTACTGCAGAGGGGGCTGGACTAGATGATCTTTGAAGGTCCCTTCCAACCCAAAGCATTCTATGGTTCTATGATTTATTCTGTGGTAGTAACTTTGTTCACTCTGCAGAGATGGGAGTAGATGGTTGCTTTCTAGCCCTGAGATCATGTGTGGATATTTTCTTCCTGTTCGGGGAGCTGAGGTTGGCAGTCTCCCCTGGCCTTGCTAGGAGCTCTGCTCATTTCTGGTCAGGGCTGACAGCTGACGGAGCCCTTCATCTTGCTGCTGTGACTGGTGCTTGTTCTGCAAGTTGGAGCAAGCGGCAGCTGCCCCAGCTCCTGTAAGGCCAGTGTTTTGTGCACAAATGGAGAGAGACAGGAGGCAAAAGCAAACCTGCTTGTCTTCTGGGGATAGCCAGCCCTTTGCCTAGAGCCAGCACAATGCTATCACTGCCTTCTCCATTCTGTCTCACCAGCGGCGTGGGTGATGGTGAGTGGTGAGGATGCTGCTGCTGGCAACTTGCTGGAAGCCAGCCCTGGGCTGCACAGAGCTGCAGATGCGCTGCTTGCTTCGGGAGCAGTGAGCCCAACTGGCTGCTGTAGCTGTCACCTGCAGGGGTGGGACAGCAGCTTTCTTGGGGGCAGGGGAAAGGCTGGCAAAACAGCTGGCAGGCAGCTAGACTGCCATGGTTAGTGAGAGTGCTACACCGAATGGTGAGCAGGACTCCCAGCTGCCCTGATCTGTGGCCAGCCCTCACTGGGGCTGAATGATGGTACAGCGCCTGTCCCAGTACTGTTGAGCCAAGCCTGGTGGCAGCTGTCCCAGCACCAGTCATCCTGGCACTGGTACCACTGTCCTGGCACCAGTGCTGACTCAGGCAGTACTGTTAAGCACTAGTTGTCCTGGCACCAGCTTGGACCACTACAAGCTGGCCCAGCCCCAATGCAGGTTCCTCCAACTTGTGCTACAGGGAGGGCACCTGCAGCCTGGCTGAGGGAAGAGCTGGTCCTGGTTTCTGGCCTTGCTCACCAAGCACCTGCTTGTGAGTGTGAGTGAAATGCAGAAGCAGCACCCACACCTTGCCATCCTGTGGCCAGGTACCTGGCAGGGGAGAAGCCAGCCCCTTCTGGCATCTTCCTCTTTGCCAGAGCACTACAGCCCTGTGAAAACCTTCCCTCTTTTTCTATTGAACATATAATGCTGCAGGAGTTGCTCACCTGAGCATGGGAAGATGATATAGCTGAGCTGAACAGGATGGGTCAAGACTGTGACAAGCTGCCAGCTCTGGACCAGAGCCGTCAGCACAGGACCCCACCGCAGTTGGGAATGTTGGGCTTCTGGGAGCTGGAATTATCTCGGGGCTGCAGTCAGCCAGGCACTGCTGTCCTGCCTTTAGAGCAGCCATGTAAGTTTGGATCCCCTTCTCAAGATCTGGCAGAAATAAAGCATGCATCCATGTCAAACATAATATATTTATAGCAAAAATAGGCTTTTTCTGTAGCTTTCATACACAAAGTTTTCTCCCCGTACATTTACGCAGTAAACAGGTCAACTAAAGCAGCATGTGCTGGGTTGACTTGACAGCTGCCCTTCCTTCAGGCTCCCTTTTTTCATGGGTGGCCTCATTACCCTTTCCTTTCACAGCTGCTCTCCAGAGCCTCTGCTGGATCCCTAGTACGTCCCCAGCTAGGGAAGGCTGCATGGGCAGGGAGCAGTGCTGGGACGGCGGGGAGGGGGCAGCAGTGGTGCATACTCCTGCCTGCCCGGCAGATGGCAAGGCTGCTGCACAGGCTGCCTCTAATCAAATGGGGATGGCCCAGGGAATCCCACCAGCCCAGGTTCAAGGAGAAGCTTCCTGTAGCTTGTGTGCTGACTGCAGGCTCTTCCTTTGTGCTGTTAAGCAGCAAGTGACTGGGCACATGACCTCAGTCCTCTCGAGGTGGTAAGAAGATACAAGCCATTTTAACTTAGGAAGCCTCCTTTGTTCCTCCTTTCCCTCCACTGACAGTAGGCAGAGGAGGGGCTTTGAGGCAACCTCCCTGAGGACTGCCTAAAGTCCCCTGCAGAAATCTCCAGAGCCTGTCAGAGACCTTCTCACTCTGCTGTCAGAGAAGGCCAAGCAAGAGCTTCACAGTTCAGAGTTCGCCTGGGTCATTACTTGTCCATCCTCGAGGGGTTTGGCACAGACCTAAAGGGCAGGACATGTAGTGTACCCTCTTCCCATCCCAGGCTGGGGAAGGGCCCTCACGTGGAGCTAGCATGCCTCCCTGCCTGACCCCGCAACTTGGCCACTGCAACGCACCTCTGAGCTGGCCATGCTGTTCCCAAGCAAGATGCATCACCCCAACAAGGCCAGGCACTGAAGGGTGACTTGCAAGCAGGGCAGCTGCTGAAGCACAGGAAAGGAAGCCAGTTCTTCCCTTTGCCCTCCCTGTGGCAGCCAAGGCTTTCGCAGCACCCAGGCAAGGAGCTTCTGCTTGTGGGGGAGCATCCCTTTAAAACAGCCCCAGTTCCCTCCCACCTCCCTCTCCCCCCATGTCTTTGGCAGTTCTCCTTGGACATGTTCAAGTCTGCAGCATCACACCCACATCTCAGCAGCACGGACTTGCCTCACAGTTTGGTAATTGCACGTAATGGGGCCACTCAACAAGCCCAACAAGGGGAAAAAAAAAAAAACAAAACCAAAAAAACCCAAGACAGTCAAGTAAACTGAGTAATCCCTTGCTGTCCGTCCCAGCGTGACAGGTCACATATGAGTCCAGGGAGAGAGGATGCTGCTCGGCCCTGCCACAGCACAGCTTCCCACTGTCTATGAGACCATGTACTGGGTGATGGCCTGCAACGCATACAGCAGCTCTGCCTGCATTCGGGCTTCCAGGATGAGCAGGTTCACATGGACCTAAGGGAGAAGCAAGAGAGGTTCAGGCAGCTGTACTGTGCTGTGGGCAGTGGTGCTAGCAAGCACCCACCCAGGCTACTACATCTTTTGGCATGGGACAAAATGCCACCAATTTTTCCAGCACAGGTGGCTGCCTTTCCAGTCCTGTAGGCTGTGCTTGCCTCCCAGGGCTGCATGCTGGAGAGCCCCTGGCACACTTGGTACCAGCATGCTGGGCTAGCACCAGCACAGTCCCTGCCACCCACAGCAGCTGCTCCTGTGAGTTACAGCTGGAATAAGGGCTCACCTGGACACACTCACCAATGGGGTAATGGACTTGGAGATCACTGCAATGGGGGCAGACCCCACACCACTCCTTACAGCCAGTTTCCATTATCACCACCACCACCTGCGTCGGACTGGTTCGGTGACTCAAAGGTTTCCCATACACCCCCTGAAGCACCTCAGCCTGCAGCCCCTGCCCACTCCCGGCCCCACCACAACTGGTCAGAGCCAGAGGCCAGCTGTCCCACCTTTTCACTGTGCTTAAACTGCTTCCAGAACCTGTCAAACATTTCTGAGTTTGTCTTCTCTGGGTAGCAGGTTACAGTTTTAATGTAAACTTTGAGCATTCGCTCCAGGAGCTGATTCACTTCTGCGTAGTCATAGTCATCGTACCTGCAGGGAACACAGGGGCAAGTCACGGCCAGCACCATGTCCCCATGGAGCACCACATCCATGTCAGCCTGGGGCATGGCACAGCTGCAGGGCAGGAGGACACACGCAGCAGCCACCAGGCACTGAAGCCCAGGACCAAAAGTGCCCTGCCCTGGCCAAGGAAGCTGAGCAACTCTTCCCTGTATGGCCCAACATCCAGGCAGGCAATTCACTTCTGTCTCTTTTCCAAGCCCATCTGCAAGACAGCCTGACTGCCCTACCTCCCGCCTGGGTCAGCTCAGTTTCTCCCCTGGACCATGAGGTTTGTTTCCCTACCTAATGCCAAACATGCAGTGGATGTAGTTCCAAATGCCCCGCTTGAAGACAGAGGGCTCACAGCCCTGCCGCTTGGCCATGGCACTGCTTTGCAGACCATCCACCATCCGAAACTTCTCATCCAGGAGATGCCCGATGTCAGAGTAGAGCCGGTTGACCAGTGAGAAGCCATGGTCTTCCCAGGAGTAATCCTGTTGAGCACAGCAAAAGGCTTTTGCAACTGCAAAAAGGAGCCAGGGACATATTCCCAGATGAAGGGCTGGAGAACACAGGACACAGCAGAATTCAATAGGTTTGCTCTAGGGACAGCTCTGCCACAAACCACAATATCCCTCATCACACAGCTTTTGAATGACTTTGACCTTTGCCTCCATGAGGGCAACGTTAAGAAATCAGCAGCCCTTGGGAACAGAAGTCACTGGTCACCTTCACCTCCCCAGCCCTAGTGGGGCAGGTCCCCTCTCAGAGTTGAGCTTCCCCACTCTGGCATTTTGCAAAAGCAGCTGCACCAGATCCAGGTTGCATTGGCACCCCCACGACCATCCACACCCCACCAGGAGCGGATAGGAGAGGAGAGGTGGCAGCCCAGGCTGCTGCCTGCCAAGAGAGCAGGAACCTCACCTGGACTCTGAATACCTGCGTCTGATCCTCATCATGCCGGGCAAAGTCCTGGTATCCAAAGTCAGGGTCCTGCATGTAGCATTCAAGATTGGTGGCATCGGTGACTTCCCTGTCAGTATCAGCGAGAAGGGATAGCCCTGCAGATGGGTCAGAGTGATGCTTAGCTGCCCTGTTGCCAGCTGCAGCAGGCATAGAACTCTGGGCCTTGCTGTGTCTCTTTGGGAAGCGCTGCTGCCGCCTTCTCCCCATCGCCAGCATCCCAGGAGCCCCTCTCTGAACAATACATCATGGCCTCCATGGTATGCCATACAAACTCCCACCCTGCACACCCACCTCCACTCCCTGCCCCTCACCTTCCTCTCGGTCCTGCTGCAGCAGCCTCATCTCTTCCCTGCCCTCGGTCTCCACGTGGATCCGCTGCATGCATTCCCGGAGGGAATCCAGCTCCATGCAGGAGTCCAGGGACTGCACAGACACATGCTTGGGGGTGAGGGCAGCAGTCCTGGCCACATCCCCGTCCCCCATGGACCCACCCTCAGGGGCTCACCCGCTTGCGGTTGATGCGCAGCAACTCCTGGCTGCAGCTGTTGCCAGTGGTGGCTTCACACAAGCACTGGTTCCCAGGCGACGAGGGCTTCAGCGAGCCTCGGCCCCCCAGACCCTCATCTTGCTCACAGCCACAGCCAAAGACAAAGCTGGCGAGTGCATGGCAGTGCGCCAGGAGGACGACAGCGGTGCACCAGCTCTGCCAGCGACCAGCTCCACTCGCTGATTTCAGCAGCTTCTGCAGGACATGGACAAACCAGCAATGCAATGCGGGCAGGCAGGCAGGGTGTCGACACCCCCTAGGGATGCTTCTGTCCCCACCACCACCCTGGTCCCTGGTGGATAGGCCTCCCCTGCCATTACCTCAATGTGCTCCTTGGTGATGAGCCATGGCCGGTGTGCCAAGATCTTGTTGATCTCGTTGAGGTTGCGGAGTTTGGGGGGGATGAAGTCAAGGCCGCGCAGCCACTGGGGATCACCCCCTGCCCGCAGGAACTGCAGCATGTGCAGATTCACCAGGTACCGGCACTGGTGCCGGGCAGCTGCCTGCAAGAGCAGCATGTCAGCATGCCCATGCCATGCCAGCAGGACAGGCATCCTGGGACCCCGCACCCACCTCCCACCCCACCTCCAGGGCATCATGATTTTGGCCTCTGCAGAGAAGCCTGTGACACAGGCTGTCTGGTGGAGGGAGAGCGGAGAGCCTTATGGGGCTCAGCGGAAGCCCCCTGTACCCTCTGGCAGCTCCCAGTGGGGCTCACCATGATGGCAATGTAGTGCCGGCAGTCGAAGGGCAGCGGACCATCCATGTGCATCAGGTAGTGCTGCATCTTGAGGAAGCTGTCGAGGTACTGTGGGTGATAGCCCATCTGCTGGGTCACTGCCTCCAGCCTCCCTCGATTTGCCAGCACCTTCACGAAGAGGAACTGGGGGCACTCGGGGTCACTGCTGGACATCTTCACTACCTGCAAGGAACACGCTCTACTTAGCTCTCCCCAGAGCAGCACCTGCTGCAGCTGCCCACCCCAGCCAAGCCCAGGCTCTGTGAAGGGCTGGGATCCACAGTTTTGTGCTCCCAGAGCACCTTCAGGTCAGAAGCTACCACAAGAGGGCTCAGGCTGGGGAGTTGGGCAGGGCACTGCTAGCGCAAGGACAGGCTGCAAGAAACAGGTTGGTCTCTGCCTGTGATAGGGCATTGCCTGGTGAGCAGAAGCAAAGGGCAAACTAGGAGTGATGTTTCCTTGCAGACTTAGAGGCAAATGCAAGGGCAGAGCAGGAGAAACATGACAGATGAAAGACCTCCCAGAATGGAGCAGCCCATCAGCTTTACCACCAGACACCAGCAATGTAAGCACCGAGCGCTTCTGCCCAGCACTGGGATGGGTAGAGAGTAAAGAGCTGTCGACCCAGCTGAGCTGCAACCAGGTTCCTGCCCCAGCAAGCCAAGGGGCCGTGTTCTGGCACCCGCCATGCAGTTGGGAGCACACGAAGGGTTCAAGGTCTCCCCACACGCTGCCTAAGGAGACAGCATGGGAGCAGGTCTCATAGCACAAGGATGCGTGGCACAGCTGGCACCGGGTGCACCCACCAGTGAAAACAGAGATGGGCAACTCAGCAAGGGAGGTCCATACATCCCTAGAAGTGCCCGCCCCAGCCCTGCACCAGTGCCCCAGCTGAGCACAGTCCCAAGCCACAGCCCCGAAGTCCCTCCTGAGAACGTGGTGGGAGCAGAAGGTGGGGATGTGCAAAAGCCACAGCAGCCCCAGTGCCACACCTCCCACTCGACAGGGCGGTCTGCACCTGCAGCCCACCCATGCCAAGGCATGGGTGCAGCAGGCACTAACCCTTGTCATACAGAAAGTCATGGCTCCTGCTCTCACACACAGGAGCCCAGGCAGGACTCTCAAATGCAGAGGATGCACCTCCCATCCTGGGCTCATCCAAAATGTCCCTTGGAAGCAACTGGCCCTGCTGACACCACCATCGTCTTTCTCCCACCTGTCTCTCCAGTGCAGTCACCCAAAGGCTGGTGACCAGGGCATGGAAACCATGGTGGCACAGCAGCAAACCAGGAGCACGTCTGCAAACCAGCCCCTGCTCCACCATGACCCTGGATTGTCACTGCTGGTCAGGACACACATACAGCCCTTGGAGCCCCAACCAGGAAACCCCAATGCCTTGCTAGCAGCTATCTTGCCAATCAGAGAGCTATATCAGGCCTTAATTTCTGCAGCAGCTTGGCATGCTGTCACGAGGCGACCCAGAGGGTTGAGGCAGCACCGGCAGGGATGGCAAAGCCACAGGGCACGAAGAGGAGCACCCCAGGGTGACGGGGAGGCAGAGCGGGGCTGAGCTGCGCAGCAGCACAGAGCAGTCACACCCACACACTCAGCATAGGGAAGCAGTTCTAGCTATTTTCTACCGTCCTGCACTTTTGACAAAAACACCACTGCTCAGGTGTCAAGAGATTTACCTGATGCTATTTGGAGCTTCCACTTCACTTTTGGCCAAGCAGGTCCAAAAAAACCCAAACCCCAATTAAAATGGGAAGGGATGAAGAGCACCAGGTTCCCTGTCCCATGGGAGAAGGTACAAACCAGAAGTGACCTGCAAAAGTCCCCTGCAAAGTCCCTCTGCTCAGGGAATGAGCTGCCCTGAGAACACCCATGGGGCTACAGCCACTGGTCTTTTCCTTCTGGTGGGAAGCGGTGAAGAAGCCAGGGGCCCTTCCTCTCCCCCCGGGGGGGAAGGTGGAAGGTGGTCCCCAGCGAGGAGCCATGTGACCAGCCCATGGCTTGGCCTGTGAGGCAATGAAATCTTGTTCTCCTTGTCCAAGTGATGATGGAGCAAGGAACCAGGCAGACATGGGTTGGGAGGATGAAGCAAAGTGCAGGGCAGCCTCCCACCTGAGCCCTCGTGCCCCAGATGGACTCTCTTGCCTCCTCCCCTGCTCCCACCGGCTCAGCCCAGGGTCTCTCCTGCCACCAGCCACATCCACCCAGCCTTGCCACCCCAGCCTCTCGCATCACCCTCAGTGCCACCTTCCTCACCCTCCCCGGCCATAACCCTCCTTCTCCGACTCTGTGCTCACTTGCAGCCCTGGGTAGTGGGAGCACCACCCCCTTCCTGCTGCCTCCCTCCACAGGGAAGCTTTTGTGTCCAAGACCCCCGAACCCCAATAGGTACCCACCACCCACCTCACCCCCTCTCTGCTCGGGCAGGTGCTGTCGGGGAACGATGCCCTGGTGCTGCCTGGCCAGCCAATCGCCGGGCAGCAGTTTGCATATAAAGCAGGCAGGAGGATGGAAAAGCCCAGCGGGTCCTGCGCCCTACGACCGGGAGCAGCTCAGACAGAGCCACGGGAGAGGAGCCGGAGACCCCGCCTCGCCCCCGGCTGGACAACACGGCGTGAATTCCTCCACCACCCGGGGCTCCATCCCTCCGCAAGGCGAGACCGCGGCTCCGCCGTTGCCAGTGGCTCCGCTCGCTGGGGACGCGGCCGCGGCGGACACCTCTCGCCCGGCCCCCGCCCCGGTTGTCGAGGGGACGGGGGGAAATGCTCGTGCCCGTGGCTGGGGACCCCCACAGCGCTGCCGGGCCCGGCGCTAGCGGCCAGTACCGGGGCCCCATTGTGCGGGCGGCCGGCAGCGCCCCCGGTGCGCGGCGCGGGCAGTGCAGGCGGAGAGAGAAAAACAAGTTTGATTGGCAGTGATGGAGACACGGCGCCTCCTGCATCCCGCACAAAGGGGACGGGGGACGGCGACGCCGCACCGGTACTGGGCCGCCGGCCACTACATCGGGAGAGCAGGCCCGCCGGCCCCGCGCACGGCTGGCGGGCGACGGGAATGCCCTGGCCTGCTGGTGTCGCAGCCGGACCGGGCCGGTGGCGGCAAGCAGGGCCGAGCCCGGTGCTCCGGTACGGGCTCCGGTGGCGGCGGGGCGGGTCCTACCTGCCCCGACAGCCGCTGGCACCGGCTTCCTCGGGGTGCTCCACGCTCTGGGGACACACGATCATGGTGAGCCCGTGCCGTGCGCAGTACCGGTGACCGGCGCCGGTCTCGCCCGCCCCCTTCTGCCCCGTCCCGGGCACCGGCAGCGCTGCGCCGGGTACCACGGCAGCCCGAGCCGCGGGGGGAGTGCCCGCCGCTCCTCCTCTGCCAATCACCGCCGTGAGGGGGCGGGGCCGTCGGCGCCGCGCCCCCAATCGGCCGCGAGGGGGAGGAAGCCCGACATACTACGTGGACAGGGGTGGAAAGTTACCCATCCGTCAAGTGCGGAGGCCCCGCCTCCTGCCCGGAGTGGGCGGGTCAGGGTCTGCGGCGCCGCGGTGGGCGGCTGTTCTCGTGCTCTCTGTCGCCGTGGTCCCGTCCCCGTCACCTCCCTTGACTCTCACGGGCCTGCCTTGGCCGGTCCCTGCTTGTCCCCTTGATGGCCTCGTCCCCTTGATGGCCACATCCTCTTGATGGCGGTGGGGGGGGGGGACAGCCCCAGCCTTCACTGATTCTCAGTGCAGCCCGCCCTGCTGACCCGGACCCCGTCACCCGCCCTAGAGGGTGAAGTCACCTTGCACTGTGTCCTTTCAGTCCCCGCTCTGCTGGGCGTTGCCCCGATGTCCCCCTGCACTGAAAGCCATGGCACTGGGGGCTGCGGTGGAGGGAACAATGGGACACAAGGATGCGATTACAGGGACATCAGGGCAGGGTGATGGAGCTTGAGGGTGCTGGAGGACAGGGCAGGGGAGCATCAGGATGATGGGGCATGGAGACATAGGGAGGATAGGGCACGGGGACAGAGCAGCTCCTGCTGTGAGCCACGTGCCCATGAGGTGCTGGAGGCCACAAGGGTGGGAAGCTCCCCTGGTCAGGGCTGGCCTATGGCTGACAGCGTCCTTCCATCCCTAGGACAGAGGTGTCCTTGGTGAAGGTGAGCAAGGCCACACCAGCTGCCCTGGGGGCCACCTACAGCCCCTTACCTCTCCTTGGCCTTGCACTGTGGAGGGCAGTGTCTCTGTGCTGGGTGTCCTTTCCTCCAGCATTTTTGGGGCAATGGTCTGCCTCCTTTGTAGGTGCTTGCCCAGCAGCCAAACGGCCTCTGCCACCAGAGACGGGACTGGGGACTCTGCAGCAACCCCTGGCCCCAGAGCCAGGCTCCACTGCCTGTGCCCACCCGCCTTGCTGCTCCTTATCCCCGTCCCCTCACCGACCTGTCAGCAACTAGGCTGCAGTGCTCCAGGAGGGGCATGAAGGACCAGCACTTGTGCTCCTCCTCTGTCCTTGTGGGATGGCCCTGCGGTCACTCCTGCCTGATGTGCCTCAGCATCCCGTGCACTGCTGGGACCCCCAGGGATCAGGGGGGTCCACTTGCCTGGGCACCTACTAGGCAATCTGAACTCCACCCTGCATGCATAGTAGATGCCACAACACCTGGGGGAATTTGCTGGCCCTCTCACTCAGGCTGGTCACCTGGAACAGCAGCTTGGGGGTGCCCAGCTCATCATACAGGTTGATGACATCTAGAAAAGCAGGGCATGGCGGGGAGGGGGAGTGTGGCCTGCCACAGTCGTGAGCTGGGGACCCCCCACCTCACTGCTGTGCCCAGACCACAGGGAGCCTGTGGAACATTCCTCTAAAGATGGGACAAAGTGCTGGTGCTGCTGCCAAGGCTGGTGGTGGGGGAAATGCAGCCCCACAGCCAGGGCTCCCCGGAGTCGAGGAGCCCCGCCATCCTCCTGTAGGACAGCAGCTTCAGGACAGTGCGGTTGGTGTTGGCCAGAGAGCTCTGGTCTTCTGCAGGGAGAGTAGTGGTGGCGGCGGACAGCACGCGGCCCTGGCAGCAGCTGCAGAGCCCAGAGGCTGAGCCCACTGGCCAGTGAGGTCATTCTGCGTCTTCCCCATGCCCAGGGAGCAGCGCCTATGGGGTGGACAGCAGAGGGGACGCACCCCCATGCTTGATGTAGATGAACATGCTGCCGCTGTGAGTCCGGCTGGGGCGGTGGGGCTGGACCTCGTCCACGACGTTTGTGAGGGCAGAGGTGGACCGGGCACAGGGCTCTGCCTTCACTGCCTCCAGACCCTGCGTAGACAAGCCCAGCCAAGCCCCCAGCACCCCAGCTTTACTGCATCGGGAAACGCCAGACACAGGCGAAGGAGCGGTGATGCCCCAGGGGGACAGCGGGGCTCACCCAGTCCCCAGGGGCAGCAGCCCTCAGGGCCGGGTGTGACAGCGGTGGCTTGGTGTGCAAACCGGCCCAGGCAGGATGTAGGAAAACCACAAAACAACAGTAGAAATGCAAAGAGTAAATTTATTTCATTACCTCACCGACCGGGGGATGCCCCAAGCAGCAGCCAAGCAGAGGCACACAGCAGGGACGCAGACACAGGGGAGCTCAGCCCATACTAGAGAATCACCAAACCTGCTGTTTTTATCAGAGGATTCTCATTGCTGTAGTTACCACTGTGCTTTGATCTTTCCCGTAGCAGGGTAGGCTTCTCAAGCAATGTCATGAGGGTGCCTTTAAGTCTCTAGCACAGGCCTGAACACCGATGTTCTACTTATCAAACACACAAGGCTAAACAACAATTAGTATGATATAGGTGTTTTCTACACCTCAGCTGCAAGTCACTTGACGGTTTACACTTCTCCTAGCCAATCATCCATTATTTTCCCTCTCCTTCCCCCTCTGACCCTTGGTGCTCCTTAGCACTTATGTGCCCGTTGGTTGGCTGATGCCTTCTGCCTTCTTGGCCACAGCTAGGCTTGGCATCAGCTAGGCTTGGCCCTGGGCTGCACCTTGCCAGGACACATCCCTGGGTGCACTTGCAGGCACCTCAAAGCAGGGAGGGGAGCTCAGCAAGCCTCAGCAGCTCCAACACAGCCAGTGCAGGGGCCCATGGGAGAGCAGTGTGAGACCCCATCAGCCCTCCCACAATTTTGCTCTGCTGTCACGACCCCACAAGAGATTCTACATGCAGCAGGGCTGTGGTGGGATGTCATCCTGGCCCCCTGGATGCCCCCAAGGACAGGGGAGGCGCTGGTACACTCTGCAGTGTGCCCAGAATGTTGCAACGCATACAGAGCAGCACCCAGCGCACTCAATGCATCACATGCATCAACAAATAGCGTACCCAAGGTGCTACGCAATGTACCCTGTGAACAGAGCAGTGCACCCATTGCATCACCCAGTGCACCCAGCACACTGCACTCACCTAGCACCCTGCAGTGCCCCCAGCAGTGCAGTACAGCTGTCATGTTGTGGAGGGCTGTGGGTGTCTGTGGCAGGGAGCAAGGCTGGGGTTGCAGGCATTTGGCAGAGGCAGAGTGGGAGCAGGAAGCAAGGCCTGCGGGGTGGCAAGGTTTTGGTTAGCGGGGTTGTGGGGTGCAGGAGTGCATCACACTCCCACATAGCTGTTCTTGTAGGGACTGTGCTCGCGGGGGATGGCTAGGGTTCCAGGCATCACCGACGACGAGTGGTTGCTGCTCTCCCAGAGGGGCTCGTAGCTGTCCTTGGGGAGCAGCTCGCTCACATAGCAGATGTTCTCACTGTAGTTCAGCTTGAAGCTCTCCACAACATCTTTGGGGACTCCAGCCCATTCCTCCAGGGAGCAGAGTGGGGTAAGAGGAGTCACCACCCAGCCCAGCCCAACCCTGTGGGGCAGGGGGTAAGCTCGGGGCAGAACTGCCGACAGCTGCCTTACCTGGAAGTTGCCATTGTGGGTGATGAAGAGCTCATCGAATTTCTTGCTGGGGTTGGGGATTCGGGCATGAGGATGACCCACACCCTGTGTGGGAGAGATGTGTTGGAAGGGAAGAGCCCCAACACCGCTGCTCAACACCAGCCCCCCATGCTCACCTTTCCATGCGCCCCATCAGGATAACAAGGACCAGCAAGAGCAAGCAGAGGCAGTGGGGATCAAGACCGTGTGGATCCAGAACCAGTGCACCTGCTCGTCCATTGTGCCTGGAAAGAGCCAGGGTGACACAGACCCCCAACCACTGGTGCACCACCATGGCAGTGGGGTGGGCACATTGGTGGCCCTTCGTGGGTGGCCATGGAAGCTCAGCATCAGCTATTAGCAGGGCTCAGCTGGGAGCAGAGGATGAAGGGACCCATCTCCAAGCCTTGCCATGCTGTCACCACAACTAGTTGGTGACCCTATCCTCGACTGCATGCTATGCCAGAGGCAGCCCTCCAGGGCTAAGAAACCCCGGTAAAAGTCAACATGTCCTGCTGGTGAGGGGTCTTTGGCTTCCAGAAATGCAAAGGACACAGGGGCTGATGCTGCTGCCTGTGCCCCAGGCAAAAGGATGGGGCTCGCCCCTGCAGCTGCTACGTTGGACCAGTTTTCCACTTGCTTGGCCATCCCTCACCTGCCAAGCCCCATCATGCCCCAGCCCAGTTCCATTCTGCCACAGTCCTCAGGACCTACCTTTGCTAGTGGAGTTGCTGCCCCAGACCACAGGGACGCTCCACTCACTCCAGAGCTGGGTGCTGCCACAGTAGCTGTTGATCTTGCTGCGCACGTAGAAGTGTAGTACTTCTCATAGTCCACGCTGGGGAAGGAGAAGATGTCTCCTTTCACTCGGTGCTCCTGCAGAGAGACATGGGCCATGTGATGAGAGCCAGCACTGCCGTGGAGGCTGGTCCACAGCTTGACCTCAGGCACAATTGCAGGGGTGCTTCATCCAGGGGGCTCTCACCGTCCAGCTAGTGTCCTTGTTGCTCTTGTACTTGACAGCATGCTCCAGGCACTGGGCTTTGGGGTACGGGGAGGTCCAGGTCAGCTGCAGCTGATTGCTGCTCATGTTGCGGATTGTAAGGTTGACGGGCGCCTCCGGTTTCACTGCAAGGCACAGGTGATGCCCACTGAGTGCTGTCTCCATGCCCTCGTAGCCCTGCCACCAGCTGTGATTTGATGGGGCAGTCCTGGGGACCCACAGCCCTGCTCCTGCCCCCCAACAGCCCCACAGAGGAGAGGGGGTGCCCCTCACCACTCCATACCCAGGTTCTGCAGCTCCATGCGCTTGCTGGGGATCTCTAGAATCCTGCTGCCGAGGCTGGCATTGACAAGGACATGGAAAGGCTGGAACTGGATGATCTCGCTTTGGTTGAAGTGGCAGCCGACGCTGATGCCCTGGTCCTGCAGGTAGTGCTTGCACTCCACCACAGGGGACCTGTTCTCATACCTGTGCTGCAGTGTGTTACCAGGGCTCCCCACACCTCTCCCCAGCACATCCCATCCCACTTGCCCTGGAGACAGAGCCTTCTCCACCCGGGGCTTGGGAAAGAGAGGCAGGCTGATGCTGGGACCAGCAATGCTGGCAGGAACCTCCCATGCAAGGACACCCTGCTGTGGGGCTGCCTGCGTGGAAGGGGCACCTACCAGTAGTAAAGAGAGTAGTTGGCTGTGAGCGTCTCTCTCCCCCATATGCAGGTCATGTACTCCTCGTTGAAGAGGACACACTCCACTTCTGCAAGGGACAGAGACCACTGGTCACCGCAGTGGTGGGTGGCTGCACCAGGGCCCAGGGTTGCAGCAGGGAGACACAGCATATGCCAGGGTCCCTACACATCCCTGTCAGCCTTCTCCACGTGAGCCAAACAAGCCAGCTCTTCCCAGAGGACTTGCAATGCAGCCTGCCTGCAATGCTGGACCCCACCACCCTGTTCAAACATGCTGCGCTGGTGGATGTCCCGGCCTGCCGGCAGTCCCACATCTTCCTCCAAAGGACTGCAGGCCAAGCAGCTGTCCTTCCTGCAGCCGTTCTGTTGGCTCCTCATGCTGTGGATGTGGTATTTCACTCCAATTCCTCCATCTGTTCCCCTTAGTCCACCGTGGCCTCTGTTTGCAGCCCCTGGCACTGGTGGGACAGGACAGAAACCTCTCCCTGCTGACCCATTTTGCTTGTCTCATGAGAAAATCAGGAGGTTCCAGGATTTGTACCTGATGTCTCCATCCTGGGTAAATTCATCTCGCTGTTACCCTTTTGGGTGCTTGCAGGTGACCCACGCGTCTCCATATCTGGGTGATGGGAGCTATGCTGGGCTGTGCTTCCCACCACAGCCTCTTTGCCAGGGACCAGGGTCTGAACCCCGGTACTTTGATGTCTGCAGGAAATACCGCTGAGCGCTGGAAGGCTGAGCAGCTGCTCCACGCGCCTGCATTGGCTCCTCTGCCCCCTCCTTCCGCCATGCTGTGCCAGCCCTGGTCCTGCCCACGCAGCCGGAGACCACATCCTGAGGTGGCTGGGGGCTGCAGGGGCACCGAAGTGCTGGCAGTCCCAGCATCACTCATCACGCTGCAGTTTACTCTGGTGGCCACAGGCATAGCTCACTGTGGATGAGCCCTCAGATAGGCTGAGGCGCTTCGCAGAGCCCTTGCAAGTGCCAAACCAGTTGGTGGCAGCTGAGACCTGACCTGGAGAATCCCAGAAAATGGGACTTTCCCCCTAAAAATCAGGTCCCTTCCGAGGTCCAGACCCATCAGCCAGCACTGCGAGGGCAGGAGAAAGCCAGAACTGGACTTTCCTGCATTGCAATATAATGCAACGGAGCGAACAGTTGCTGCGTTCCAGCCATTTTCTGCACGTGGAGATGGAGGGCAGCTCCCTGGCAGCCCAGGGAGTCCAGGGCTGTGTTTCCAAGGAAAGCTGTGTGTTACTAACAGACAGCCAGAAGTGGATTTTTTCTCGGAAAACAACAGCTTGGACGAAGGTACTGGTGGAAGGAGAAGCCACTGTCTCCCATCCTCTTTCCCTGCATGCAGCACTGCTGACGGGACTGGAATAGAAAGGGTGGCTGGCCGCAGATCTGCAGAATGCCACCCTGCCTGGCTGATGCACCCGGCAATATAATCTGCACATTGCATCCTGCTGCTCCCTGTCCCGACCTGCCATGGGAGACCCCTATGGCTAGGGTCCCTCCCGCAGCGCTGTGGGGCCAATAGGGCCATGGGGCCAGGAGCTGTGGGGCAGGAGAGCCACAGGGCGGTAGCCATGGGACCAGCGATGCTCCAGTGCCGGGGCAGGAGCAAGGACACCCAGTGGGGCTCCCTGGAGCAGCCCAGCACTCCCAGCAGCCCCATTGCCAGGGGCAATGTAGATGCCTGGGCTCCCAGGGCAAATAGTTGTATCATGGGGTCTCTGGCACATGCCTCAATGCCTCGTTGGCCCACACAGCCCCATGTCCTGTCCTCCTTGCCCACCATCAGCAGCAAGCAACATCCCCCAGGTCACCACCCATGGGGCACCGTGGCATCCCATTGCCCCCTGGGGCCTATGTGCCCCCTTACCTGAAGGGCTGTGGGCAGCAGCAAGGTAGGGGCCCAGCCTGCAGAGGAGGAGGAGGATGGGTGCGAGGAAGGTGCTGGGCACCACCATGGCGGGGCAAGCTGTAGAGCGCGTGCGAGTGCCCCTGTGCTCAGCCCTCTGTGCAGTGCTGCCGGCTTCCGCACTCGCACCACTTCCTGCCCCAAGGCACCGCCCGCTGCCAAGGGCCCACAGTGCAATGGGTACAATGGCTCACCATGCTTGGGCCCACTCCAACAGGGTCTCACAGTTCATTCCACTGGGGCCCTATCTGCCCTACCACTGAGGCCCTACCACTGGGCCTCCTGCCCAGGCCCCACAGCTCACCCATCCAGACCCCACTGTTTGCCTCCCTGGGACTCCCAGGTTCATCCTGCTGTGTTCCCACAGGTCACCCCGCCGTGCCACCTATGGAGCAGAGGCTGGTGTGGGTATCCTGACTCATGGCCCAACCACGGGTGTCCTGGGCAGGGTTCCTGAGAACTAGGCAGAAGTCACTGGGGCAGTCTCAGGGGGCAGCTATGGCGAGACACTAACAAGGGGGCTCATCAGGGTGGTTGTAGGGAATTGGGGCAGTTATGGGAGTGGTCACAGGGGCTAGTGATGGTACCATAGTAGGGGGCAAGTGCGAGAAGATGGTCATGGGGGCAGTGATGGAGGTGTGATCGAGGAGTTGGTGGCCGCGGGGCCGCCGGGTGAGGCACAGGGAGAGGTGTCCCGGGAAGCGGGGGCAGCCATGGGCGGTGAGCTGCGGGGCGGTGCGGGGGATACGGTGATGTAGCGGGCGTACGGGGAGAGTGCTGCGGAAAGGGGCGGTCACGTAGGCTTCAGCCCGGCGCGCCGATAGAGTGGCGCTTTCGCCAGGGGGCGCCGCGCGCGCCCGCGGCCGCCCCGTTCATCTTCGTCACTTTCCGCATTCGCTCGGCTCAGGCTCCGGACCTCCCCGGTAGCGCTCGGAAACTCTTCGTCATTCCTCGGTCCAGCTTCGGGACGCTCCGGCTCCCATCGGCGGCGCCCGTGATAGCGGCGCGGCGCTCGGACTTCTCCGGCGGCGCTCGGGTGGCCGCGTCCCAGGGCGCAGGCGCGGGCGGCGTTTGGCGGTCGTTGTTGTGGCTTGGCCGCCTCCGCCCGCCGGCCGGCCCGGGATGGCGGCCTTCGGCGTTCTCAGCTACGAGCACCGCCCGCTCAAGCGCCCGCGTCTCGGCCCGCCCGACGTTTACCCGCAGGACCCCAAGCAGAAGGAGGTGCGGGGGCCGGTGGTGTGTGGGACCGCCGCGACGGGGCTGGCCGTGAGAAGGCCTCAGGGATGCGCTGGGATCTCGTCCCCCGGGCCTCCGGGTTATGGCTAGGGGGCCTGGCCGAGGGACCCGCGGTTCCAGTGTCCCAGCACTCATCTGGGGCGCTGCCTGGCAGCGAGGGCCTGGGGTTGGCCGGCTGGGACCTGCTGGGCCCTCGCATTACCCTGTCCCCACGCTGGCTGAGCCACCGTGGCGGGAACAGAGGCTGCGGGCGTTTGGCTTGGAAGGGCCTTGCCGGGCCCTGCTGATCGTCCTTCCTCCGCAGGATGAGCTGACTGCCCTGAACGTCAAGCAAGGCTTCAATAATCAGCCGGCAGTCTCTGGGGATGAGCATGGCAGTGCCAAAAATGTCAATTTCAACCCAGCTAAGGTGAGAGCCATCTAGTCGGTGTGGGGGTTTGACAGGGACTAGTGCGGACTAGTGCCTGTACGGGCAGGCTGCTGGGTCCTGGACAGCTCTGGATCTTATTACTTCCCCCTGTCCAGAACCGGGAGACTTTTCCCAAGAGAGTCAGAGTTCAGCATTCGTTTGGAACTGTGTCCCACCTCTGAGAGAGCAAGTTCTTGTCTTGGTCTTGGGGACAGGTTTGTATCTGCAGTCTCTGTTAAACCAGCATCTAGAAATCATTATATTCTGCAATTAAAGCAGAAGACTAGGAGACCAGAAGCCGGAAACTTACTGGATTTGTTACATCATGGCCATGGTAGAGAGGAATAAGATTTCTTGAAGCATCTGGCAATATGGGAGTTATATAACAGGCTTCAACTCCATTTTTCCTGTCTCTAAAATCAAGATGTTAACTTTATGTCCTACCCGACAAGAGGACTAGTAATGACCTGGGGTGGATCGCCGTCAGTAAGCACAGCATATTTGTTTTTCTTGGCTGATGTCTGTCCAAGAAGCCTTCTGTGTGGTTTGACAAGTATTTTTAGAGAGTTGTGTCCGTCTTTGAGTTCCTGCTTGTGTACTGTATAAGTTGTCTCGAAGCATTCGCAAGTATAACAAAGGAAATTATTGGCAGGTTTTTGTGTTTCAAAAGCTGATACTGGTGAGACTTCTGGTAGGAATGATAAATGAGATTTTAAGCACGTAGAATCTTTGACCTGTGAAATGTAATTCATCCATTTTTTTCTTTTTTCCAGATCAGTTCAAATTTTAGCAGTATTATCGCAGAAAAGCTGCGGTGCAATACGCTGCCTGACACTGGAAGACGGAAACCCCAGGTGAATCAGAAGGATAACTTTTGGCTGGTGACAGCACGTTCTCAGAGTGCCATAAACAACTGGTTCACAGATCTGGCTGGAACTAAGCCCCTCACTCATCTTGCTAAGAAGGTGTGTTAAGGAGAGGCTGCCTGGCAGGGTAGAGCATTTAATCTATGCTTGTTTCTGAAGTGTTTGTATAGTAGAAGTTTTTTATTATTTGGAGAAATTTCTTCTCTCTACATATCTTGAAGCTTTCAGCTTGAAGAGAGTATCCAGGATTTTTAGTGCACTGGCTGTAGTTGCCCCCACTCAAAGAACTAGTGCCTCATCTGTGTGTTTGTTGTTCAACTTTGTCTTTTGGCTTGTATATGACTGATTTATTTTAAGGTTCAGATGTTTTTCAGAAGAGCTGCCACTGTTGTCTTTGGTCTGTTGTTTAGATTAGGAACATCCCTATTGTGGAGGGTTTTTCAGGTTCTCAACAGTCAAGTGAGAATTACTGGAAATAATCAGATGACTTCCCAGACTTCTGTTGCAGTGACACATTTCTGATTTTAAGCTGAGAAGAGTATGTGTATTATAACTTGGTCTAAGCCAGGCTAGAGCATTTCTGTGCCCTGGGGTCTAGGGCTAGATATTTCCCTGATAGCATTGAATTCTGTGAAGTTTGAAAGGAGAAAGAAGGGTCTTACTCTGCCATTTTATCAGGCCCAATAGCAAGGGGAGCTAACTTTCTGTTATGGTGGGCCTATAAACAAGGAACTCTGAAATCTAGTATGCATTGTGGAAGAAAATAACTCCCACTTGTGAAATGGTAGCAAAGTACATAGTTTAGGAGCTGGAGTTTGTCTAGTCCTTAGTGTTCTGAGTCACTCTTGGAGGGGAAGTAAATCAGACTTTCCCCAGAATCTGTCTCTTTATGAACTTAGTCCTTGTGTGCTTCTTTGTGTGTTGGCTGTCAGTTTCCTGAGGTCATTGCAAAAGCTTGAACCTTTCAAGGCATTCTGCAGCTTCCAGCAGTGAGATCCATCAGTTTTTATGGACTTAGACACAAAAGCAGCAATTGACAGTAGCTAAGTAGTCTCTCTCTTTGTGTCTTTGAGGCATCAGAGGGAAATTGGGAATAATGTAAGAAACATAGCAAGTAAGCAATTGAATCGCCGGTAGTTCATAGACTTTGAGATACCTACCAAATGGACCTGATCTCTGCAAATTTGTCTCGTTCCTCTGAACACATACATGCTTTTGCTCTCAGTAGTATCCTGTGGAAGTGAGTCCCACAAGCTGTACTTTTCCTTGTGATGTGTTATTGCTTCCTGGTCTGATGATTTTACTGGTATCCGTCCATGCTGTATCTTGAATTTTGAATCTTGGATTAATGAATTTCTTCCTACTATGCTACTCAGTTCAACGTTTCTCACAGCCTTCTGTTGGCTACTTGTGATATTACAAGACTTTTATAACTGCTGTTTTGTTTGCATAATGAAGACTCCTATCCTCAATCTGTATGGCAGATACTCAGTGTTTCTGACTCAGTTCTTAGTCGTTCCTTTTGTAGTTGTTTATATCCTCTCTATGATATCCTCAAAGCTGTTTGCAGGATTCAAGGTGTGGATTTACAGCGATATAATTATGTTTTCTGTCGTCTTTCAATTTGTTTTGTTTCTGTTTATACTGATATGCAGCTCTGGTACTGTTGCTTTCTGACCAGAAGTGAATTCTTGCAGTAGGTTTTTTGAGATGCAGAGCAGCACAGTACTTTTTCTGGTTTTACCTTTTCTCGCAGATTGCAGCATGTGTAGATGGGAACTATTCCAAGCATCTTAGTCCTTGGTTGCAATTATCCCTCTCAATTCTTCTACAGGTGCCCATCTTTAGCAAGAAGGAGGAGGTCTTTGGTTATTTGGCGAAATACACTGTTCCAGTAATGAGAGCAGCCTGGCTCATCAAAATGACTTGTGCCTATTATGCTGCCATCACAGAAACCAAGGTGAAAAAGCGTCATGTCATTGATCCCTTCATTGGTAAGCGCTTTGTGTGGAGCACTGATGTTGTCCATCCCAGATGTTTACTTCTCAGCCTGCTCTTGAGATTACCTTGGAATAAGCTTGTTTTCTGCTTGTAAGTCCTAGTGGTTTGATGTGCATAACTGTGTTAAACAGGGCCCACGTGAGAATACAATGTTGAAAAATAAGTCTTAGCAGCAACAAATACTTCCTGAGAGCCCACCTCTTCTTTCTCACCTCTACTGTACTCCTCTGCTGTATAACCTGTTTTTTTCTGACCTACAAAGACTGTAAACATTATAATTTAGCAGTGACTGATTAGCTTCTTCTCAAGTGAGTAAGTACATTTTCTGATATGTTACTCCTTGTTTGTGTTTCCAATTTAATTAAGCCATACTGGATCCCATATCTAACATCCTTTGCGAGTTGGCCTACTCCAGTTTACTGCTATCTAGGAGAGCTCCCCTGGCTGTTTTCTGCTTTGTATGGCTGTTACTACGGGACCTGACCACACTCCTTTGAAAAGCAGTATTAGCAGCTGAAGTCCATGGATTTTTTTTTTTTTTTTTTTCCTTTATCTTTGGTGTAAAAGTTACACAGACTTCTTAGCTCTGTTTCCGGAGGTTGATTGCTTTGTTAGATATATTTGTTCCATTTACTTTCCTGTTCCTTTGGGTGTTTGTCCTACTGCTGATGCTGTAAGTGGTGTTCATTTCACATTCCTGCATATTTTGCCTTGGATTTCACCATCTGCATTGTCCCAGAGGAGTGTAACTGTGCTGTTACTTTGTGTCTTATACAATTAGAGTTTAGTAAAAAACAATTATTTTTAAAAATGGTTGATCATGGCTTTACACTGATATGTGAAAAAGATAAGGCACAAGTTCAGAACTGAAGTGTTTACGGTGTTTCTGCTGTCTGTCAGATTACTGAGGATGCTAAACCAGGCTGGCCTAATTCTGCTCCTTGATAGAAAGCCTCTTCTCTCCACCTGCTGATTCTCAACAACTGCAGTTGAAGAATCTTTCTTCCCAGCTTTTGTTGTAGAAAGTAACCCTGCCTTCAAATGCGGAAGTTTTTTCCCCTTGTTCCCTATTTCTGTGGATGCCTCTTCCTCCCTACCACCCCCAGGTCACAAGCAAAGCTAATATTGTGGCACTTACTTTTCTTCCTTTGTCTTTCTGTCCTTTTCAAATGACAGGAACTTTTTGAGTTTCCACTTGTGCACCAGTCTGGTTGTTTCCCGCTTCTGTTTACCATGGCATTCATTGCTAACCTGTCTCCTCTTCTCCAGAATGGACACAGATCATCACCAAGTACCTGTCAGAACAGCTGCAGAAAATTGCGGAGTTCTATAGACAGCTTCCAGGGCAAGGCTGTGGTTCACCTTCTGGGCCAATGCCCCAAGAGGTTGAACAAGCTTTGAAGCAGTGGGACTACAATGAGAAAATCTATGTTCATGTTCCAGGTGAGGGACTGGAGGCTGCTGCTGGGTGGGTGTGTAGCGCAGGAGGACTAGGGGAAGTGGATGCTAAGTGATTTATTTTTTTAGAGTATTCTTTCTGTGAATAGACTGTTGGAGTTGGATGCAGTTTTGAGCTTAGTAGTAGAAGAGAGGTAGTACAGAACTGTGCTGACTTCTAGAATTATTTCCACTGTGAGAGAGCAAGCAGCTGCTGCTCTGTCTTTCCTCAGTGGAGGTTGCTTCAGCTTTTATCTGTTTGCTCTGTGTTTATTTGCGTGCAGGATGGCATGTTGGACCGGCATGAATTCCTGACGTGGGTCCTTGAGTGCTTTGAGAAGATACGGTCAGGAGAAGATGAATTCCTGAAAATGCTTCTACCCCTGCTGCTGCGGGTGAGAAATAAGTGCCCGACTTGCTTCAGGAGAATGCTGACTTCTGCTGTTGTCAGTCCCCTTCTGGTCAACTAAGGAGTGATGAGCTATTTTGTACCAAGAACACTATGGAGTGTCTCTCTGAGAACCCTTCTTAGCTCATGCAAAGATACCTTTTTTAGTCCCGCTTTCTTCTGTTTCTTTCTCCTTTACATTGTTTCCCTGCAGTGAACTTGGTAATCCCTGCCCATGTCATAGCTCTTATAGTTGGTCTCACTGTGCACCACTACATGGAAACAGCTTTTCTTTCTGTTGCAACAGATTCTAGGCAGACCGTTGAAGCCCTGGGAGTGCTGGGTGTGGGTGCATTTTGGTACATGAAGTCATTGCCATAGAGCATTTAAAGGGTTTTTTTTGGTTCTTAGTAGCCAGTGGGTGATTGATGATGCTAAGGAGCTTTCTGTAAAAAGGGACTGTCTCTACAAGGCAGTGCCACGCAGGTATATTACTTTGGGAGGGTCAAGGAGTTCTCTTGTGTTGCTTGTAATGAGAACGTTTTCCTCCCTCCCTCTTCCCTGCAGTACTCTGGAGAGTTTGTGCAGTCTGCATACCTGTCCAGACGTTTGGCCTACTTCTGCACTCGCAGACTTGCTATGCAGCTGGATGGTGCTGGCGGGCACCCACCCCACATCCTGTCTGCCCAGACAGGGAATGCTCTTCCTTCAACTCCCACTCCTCAGCCAGCTGCAGGAAATCCTCCTCCCAGCCCTTTCAGTGACTTACTGCTGTGCCCCCAGCACCGGCCAGTGGTATATGGGCTCAGCTGTATCCTCCAGGTAGGTTTGAGTGGTGGTTGTTTGTAGTGAGGTCAACAGGGCCAGTTCATATTGTATGCCATCGCAGAAAAATTATTAGTCTGAGTCAGCAACTTCCTGAGTACAAAAATATCAAACCATGATTGTTAAAGGGTAGGTGTTTGCTGATGTGTTACAGAGCTTTCGTACTAGTCATCAGTGCTGTAGCAGTGCCCTTGAGTGACTTGCATCAGAAAAATGGGTTGAAATAGAGCCTTTTGTTCTATTCACAGATGCCTCAGATAGCTGAAAAAGCTTTGCAGAAGAGAGAATGAGAAAGAAAGGGTTATTTCATCTTGTGTATGTCAGTAACAGGTTGTCATCTAGGAAAAGAAATTATGCCAGAAATGAGAGCGCTTTGTAATTTTGTGAGCTCTCAAAAACAAACAACCCCCCCATTAGAAAAACCCACTCCCACAGATCAAGAAACACACAAACCAAACAACCAGTACACACAAAAAACAACCGCTCTCACTTCTTTATGGAAGAATGTTAATGTTTTAGGTAGACCACTGTTCTCATGAGTGGCAGCAGGCTATGAAAAGAGACAACTCTAAACTTATAATCTTTGTCCTTGGAATTGATTAAACCTTACCTTGCAGTAAAAGGGCAAGGTTGCTGAAGGCTTATTGATAGATATTTGAAGAGCAAATGCTGTTGGGTCATTGTGGGACTCAGCCCATACTGTCCTTGTGTCAGAGGGAGATAGGTGAGTTCTGTTCAATGTGGGTGTTCATGGTTGTGTTTTTCTCCTTCGAGAGGAAAGGGGCTAGGTCAGGGCGGTCCTTGCAGAATGAGTGGAAATTGCCTCTTCCAGGAGAGGAAAGGAGCATGTTAAAGCAGAGGAGATTCCAGAGGGTGCAGGATGGAGCAGGAGTGGAGGTGAAGAGACCACAGAGCTTGGCAACCTGCAGCTCAACAAAGAAACTTGAGATCGAGGAGCCTTGACAGGATCAAGAAGCAGCCAGCTAGCTCTCAAACAGGCTAGAAGGAAAATTTTTAGAGTACAGTTGGCTAGAAGTAAAAATCTCTGCAGGGGCTAGAGAGCAATGCAGGGGGTAAATAACCTCTTTGTATTCCTATTAAGTCTTCTTTTGGTCACTCTCAGTTAAAAGTTCAGGATTTTTTTTTTTTCCTAGTTTCTGTGTCATAAAATATGTCTTTTAAAATATAAAAATCCTTTGTTTGGGGATCTTACTTAAGGGAAAATATATGAGCATATACACCTCAAAGATATGGCTGATTTGGGGTTTGAACACAACCTGCTTAAAATATTCAAATTAGTTAATTATCCTCTGATCAGAGGTCTTCTGATGGAAAGACTGACAGATCTTCTTCAGATAGTAGGTAAGGCTAAGGCAGGATAAAATGTAGTGGTTAAAAGTTGAAGCTGGATAACGTCAGGCTGGAAACATAGGCATTTCTAACAGTGTACATAATTAACCATTGCTCAGATGTTCTTGACATACGATGGATTATTTCATTTTAGTATTTAAAACAGCCTTGATTGTCCATCTTAATGTCTGGCTCCTTGTGAGCCGGAAGTTGTAGGGGTATATCCTAAGAATCATTCAGTGAAGTTTTGTCTGTGTTTGTGTGCGTGTCTGTGCAAGATAGGGAAAGAATGAAAACGCATTTATAGTAGTATTGTTGTTATAATCATACTTGTAATTTTTAAATAATACAGTATAATGAGTTTGGGTCTGTTGACTCATGTTTTTTCTCACACTTTACTTTTGATGAGAGCTGTAACTCACTAATGTAAATGCTGCTTCTGGACCACTAGGACTGGATTGTGCGTGGACAATGTAAATTGTAGAAAATAAATTGTGTTTGGAAGCAGCATGTTGCTGCTTTTGGATAATGTGTAACGGTGGTCTTGGCTTCCTAAGCATACCTAGGGCAAGAAACTCAGTGCAGCAAAAATACTAGGTTACTCCTTTCTACTTTACTATGGTCCAAAGACTCTTTCAGAGCTTAGAAGAAAAAAAAAACCACCCAAATAGTCAATATATATACAGGATGTTGAATGCCTGGCTAGTAGGATAAAGAAGTGGTTAATTCTGTACAAAATAATCTAACTTAGTTGTTTTGACCTTGATTTGCTCAATGACACTGACTTTTCTATCTGTTGCAGAGTATAATTTTGTGTTGCCCAAGTGCCCTTGTATGGCATTACTCCTTGACTGATAGCAGGATAAAAACCGGCTCTCCATTGGACCACCTGCCTATAGCCCCATCCAACTTGCCCATGCCAGGAGGGAATTCAGCCTTTACACAGCAGGTGAGCACCTTTCAAAAAAGGGTGCTCTTGTGATCCAGTGTAAAAGCTGTATCTTAGCTCTTTCAGGATTTTCTTTCCATGTTGTGTAAGCAGAGCTGGAGGTGCTGTCTCACTCCCAAGGAATTAACTGCTCCCATTCTGTTTATGCAAGACAGTGATGTCCTTGGAAGATGGGCAAAATCTAACCTTGGGTAGAATTGCTGTCATGTTCTTTCTTTTATGATAATTTTGTACACATGACTTCTAGGGCATCTTTTTGTATGTTTACACCAAGTCCATTGCTTTTAGGTTCGGGCAAAGCTGCGTGAAATTGAGCAGCAGATAAAGGAACGTGGCCAGGCTGTGGAGGTTCGCTGGTCATTTGACAAATGCCAGGAAACCACAGCAGGTAACTTGCTGTAGGTTAAATTTTCTCTCCCCCTGTTCTATGTATTACCCTGAGAAACTTCCTGTCTAGCTATTTTCTTTTTTTTTTCCCTATTTACTGCCATTGGTGTTACTGTTAGCAAATAAGTGAATAAAAAAGTGAATAAATTAGTGAATAAAAAAACAAATGGCTCTTTTTATTTTCAGTACAAAATCTTGCATGGATCTGTTTCCCCAGGTATAGGGGGAGTTTCTGTTACCGGAAGCTGGAAATGTGTACCAGAGAACTTTACTCTTGTATTATGCGTGCCATGTTCTGATGCTTTCCCCTAACATCTGCTGTTGGCTGCTATGAGAGTCAGGATGCTAAGCTACTTGGACCCTTGCCTGACTGGTACAGCTTTCTTAGGCAGTCTCCTGAGCAATGAGCTCACTGAAACTTTTGCTCCAGAGTCTGTTGTACCAGTTGCCAAATATGCATTTCTCTTCTCCATTCTCTTTTAGGTTTCACTATTGGCCGTGTCTTGCACACCTTAGAAGTTCTGGACAGTCACAGCTTTGAAAGATCTGACTTCAGCAACTCTTTGGATTCCTTATATAACAGGATATTTGGGCTGGGTCCAACCAAAGACAGTCATGAGGTGCCTTGGAACTTTGCTGCTGGGCCCTGGTGTTGTTTATATGGTCTCGTGGCTATGTTCTTGTTTATATTCCACTGTTACTGTCCTGTGTCTGCAGAGAGCTGACTAGGTAGTGGCCTTTGGCCAAGAGATGCAATCTCTGTCGAAAAGGATTTCATGCATCCTTCAGTTAGGGAGGTACTAAAGTGAGAGTAGGGGGTCTGTGCTCTAGAAAGTCCATGCTAACAAATATGTGTAATCTTGAGAGAATCCACACAGCTAACTGAGGAGAGTCTCCAGATGGAAGACATCAGTCCGAATAGCAAATTGATGATGAAGGCATGTTACGTGCCTTAGAGAAATAAATGCTAGCCTTGTCAAATTCTGGGCTGACAGCTGCTTCCTGAGAGTCTGGGAGCTCGCAGTTTAAGTTCCTCTTAGCCTGAGAGGTGACATATTTATGATGTGTAGGACCACAGTGCAACCAATACTGCAGAGGATTGGTAGTTTACATACTTTGTATAATGATATTGAGAAGCTGTGTTTCAGTCTGTGCTAAGATTAACACTCCTTAGATCTGCTGCTGGAAGAGAGATGATTTTCTGAAGCAAAATCAGGCTGAAGATTGTAAAGGGCTGTGGATCACCTCATGTTGCAAAGTGAAGTCAAAGCAGAGACAAAGCAGGAGGGTTCTAGCTTGACATCCGTCCTCCATGTTAGGAAAACAGAAATGCAGTAGTCTTCAGGCTGTGCTGTTCTAGAAGTAGACTCACTATTATATCCAACCTGAGGCCTTAGGACTGCTCACCTCTTCTGTTTGGCTCAGGTTCTCACTGTAATGCTTATCTCAACAGATCTCCGCAGATGATGATGCAGTGGTGGCCTTGCTGTGTGAGTGGGCTGTCAGCTATAAACGCTCTGGACGCCACAGGGCTATGGTTGTGGCCAAACTCCTGGAAAAGCGTCAGGCAGAGATAGAGGCTGAGGTAAGTCCTTATTCCTGAAAGTTTAGCAGTAGTAAAGGAGAGCAGAGGTTACCTAGCTATGATTATCTTATACCAAAAGGCAAAGGCCGATCAGCTGATACCCCTTAACACTGGTGCTATTAATTATGGCATTTGTTTCATCTAACCCAAAGTAGGTTATAAGTGGTGGGATGGTGTGTATCCCATTTCTTGGATACATTTGAAGACAGGTGATTCCAGTGTGGAAGTACTGGCATACCTGGAGACTGTGAAATAGATTGCAGAAACTTGCGTGGTGGCTTTCATTTAAGTGCAAGATAGGAAAATTATCTTGAAGACTTATTTTTTGGGGTTCATGGGTAGTGAGTGTTCTCCTCTGTGATGGCAGTTGGTACTTTTTTCTGTTTCTACAGAGATGTGGGGACTCTGAAGTTGTGGATGAAAAAGGTTCCATCTCTTCTGGCTCTCTCTCAGCAGCCAGTGCTCCTGTCTTTCAGGATGTCCTTATGCAGTTCCTTGATACACAAGCTCCTGTGCTAAGTATGTAATAAGAACTTACGGTCCTCCCAGTTTCTAGCTTTCCCTCTCCTGCAAATTTTTAATTTGTGTGCTACTCCCTTGGTGTAGATCTCAGATGTACCTAAATTCTCTCTCTGGCTTCCATGTGATCCAGAGCATGCCTCGGAGAAGGAGGGAAAGCAACCTGGAGGGCCAGATGACAGAAAGATAATGCAGAAGCACTTTTATTAACAGAGTGTTGGCCAAGAGTAAATGAGTGTAACTAGGAATAATCAGGAATTAGTTCAGGCTGAGAACTAGAGGGAGCTTTCTAACTAGTAAGTGACAAATGTCTGGAATAACCTCTCAGTAGGAGTACTGCAAACAGGTTGAGGGGGACAGGATACAACTCTGAATGATGCAGACAACTGTTTGTACTCTCAGGAATAGCACTTCCAGGCTAAAGTCTATGCCTCAGGTCTGTGAGACTAACTGGAGAGCTTTTAGACTTACTTAATGCCACCTGTTGAAACTAGGCTTTCTGCTTTTAGTCCCTGCTGTAGTCTCAGAACTGTGTGTCAGTCACTTAACTATGTTGAGATCTCTCGAAACACTTTCTCTATCCCTAGGTTAGATGGCTGGTGTTGCTCAGTGTTGCAGAAGAACTCTGATAGCCCTCACTGTCTGTGCTGTCCTTTCAGCTGATCCTGGGAAGGAAAATGAGAAGGTGGAGTTCTTTAACCTGGTGCTCTTCTGTGAGCTAATTCGACATGATGTCTTCTCTCACAACATCTACATGTGCACACTCATCTCCCGAGGTGATCTTGCCATGGATTCTCATGGGCCTCGCCCGCCCTCACCCTTTGATGACCCTGCTGAGGAGCACGACAGGAAAGACGGAGGGTAACAGTGGCATCAAGCTAGAGGTGAAAGCACAAGCACCATGGCCCTCTCGTACATGTCCCTTTGTTGTGCTTGCCCATTTTTACCAGCTTTGCTATTACTTTCTGGTGGATGTACCAGTGACTCATGCTTCTCTTCCCCACAACCTATTTCCATAGCATTTCAGTTTCGAAAGTAGAAGGCTGTGTTCTAACTGGCTGGAAAGGTCCTGCAGAATTTAAAGGGGTAGATAGGAAAATCTTGCACTGCTCAAAGCAGAGCAGCGTATCATGAGATGCTTTGTGAGGCCTGTGCATGATGTTTGCAGTGTATTAGGCTCCAACTTGCCAGAAACCATGGCTGTGTTGGCATATTGCTGTTACTTTCCAACACGGACGTCCAGTGCTGTAGCAAATACTCTTTTGTTCCCTGGTACATTACTGATATGTAAAGCTTCTCTGTTTGTTCCCAGGACACAGGTCTTTCTGAGCCCATGGACATTGACCACAACTCCAGCATGATCTTTGATGACATGGAGAAGACAGACTTTTCGGTATGTTCCTGCATTTTCCACTTGCTACTTTGTAAGCAGGTCAGTATGTTGTAGTGGGACCAGGGACAACATGTGCCTCGTTTTTGTGTGAGTACTCCCTCTCTACTGTAGAGCCAGTATGTTGTAAGTGGCTGGGTTGTAAGGCAGCTGACACTGTAGAAAGGTCCATATAACCTGTTTATGAAAGTCTTAGAGTGAGTCGCAGTCATTCCTGGGATCTCTTCCACTCTGGCCACTGCCAGTCCAGTGTTTGGGCAGGGTAGGAAGTGGTCTGCTTGGAAGTGGATGGGAAATGAATGATCATGATAATAATCAGGAGATTTGAGAGTGACCGGTTACTGTTGGCAGGTATTTTCTTGATCACCTGAGAGAAGACACAGGTTTGCTATCATTGTACTGTGTGACCTTCAGTACTTCAGATTTACAGTTCTACATAATATTTGTGGGCATAGATCATGGTTGCAGAATGCTTTGAAGCTCTTGGTAATAAAAAACTTACTGTGGTTGAAAAATCCCGCGAGTACATACATTCCTTCAGCCATTTCATAGAATGCTTTGGGTTGGAAGGGACCTTCAAAGGTCATTTAGTCCAATTCCCCCTGCAGTGAGCAGGGACATCTTCAACTAGATCCGGTTGCTCAGAGCCCCGTTCAATTGTCCTTGAATGTTTCCAGGGATGGAGCATCTACCACTTTTCTGGGCAGTCTGCGCCCGTGTTTCACCATCCTCACTGTAAAAAATTTCTTCTTTATATCTAGTTTAAATCTCCCCTCTTTTAGTTTAAAACCGTTACCCCTTCTTTTGTCACAACAGGCCTTTCTAAAAAGACCATTTCCATCTTTCTTATAAGCCCCCTTTAAGTACTGGAAGGGCCTTTCCAGGTACATGTTAGGTACATTTCTGGCCTTTCAAGGTACATGTTAGGCAGGTGTGATGTGCAGAGCTACATGGCTTTCCTGTGGCTTTCCCAGGATCCTTGCTTGTTCTGTGAAGGTGATTGTACCCAAAATCCTACGTCATGGATCAGATGCAGAAATGGGAGTAGTGTCTTAGCGCATTGCATTTGTCATTGCCCTAAGAACTGGATGTTTCTCCAACCCTTCCACTTCCTGCTCCTTTTTAGGCCTGAGCAGAGGTACCTTCCTTCAGCAGTCTTCACTGTTGCATGTGTTCCCTAACTACCTTTTCTTGTTATTATGTCTCCCTAGATGTTTTCTCCTCCAATGCATTGTGAATCTAAGGCCAGCCCTTCCCCTGAGAAAACAGATCCTGAAAAGGAAGCAAAGCCTCTGCTGAAGGATAAGTCGATGGAAGGAATGCTAGCATCCCTGTATGACCAGCCTCGCCACATCCAGTATGCAACACACTTTCCTATCCCTCAGGTATGAGACCTGATCAGAACAGCTACCCTGTTGCTGCCTTGTGCTCTGGTCATGAGGCTGCTGTGTTTCCCTGTGATACTGCTGTATGTGGGTAAGGAACAGTCATGCTTTCCTGCACTGCTGCAGGAGATCTACTTAAGATGTTGCTCTGGGAGGGAAAGGAGACATCTGAGGTGAAGCTTTCCTTTTCTTTAAGAGATCCAGATGTGAAACAAGATTAAAACATTCAGCCTTATAGATGCTAGTGCAGTTGTCTCTTTTGGTTCCCTAGGAGGAGTCATGCAGTCATGAGTGTAACCAACGATTGGTGGTTCTTTTCGGCGTTGGAAAACAACGGGATGATGCTCGGCATACAATCAAGAAAATAACCAAAGACATTCTGAAAGTCTTAAACAGAAAGAGCACTGCAGAAACAGGTTAGTAGAGCTCGAACCAATCCTTTCTGAAGCAGGAGCAGCTTTCCAGTTGGCTGCCTTCTTTGTCTGGAGTCTCACAGTGAAAGAATTTTGTGTAACCTACAGTGCCTAGTAACTTGTATCAGTCACTGAGAGTCTGGAATGGTTCTGTGTTCCCAAACATACTAACCAGCAAGTAACATGATTGGTTTCCTGCTGACAATATCGGTTTAATTGAACTTTTCTTCAGAAGAGGATTAAGTCATACCAGGTTCAGAGTGAGATCCTGGCCAAAACTTGGGCTTTTCAATTTCATTTTCTTTAGTTCTTGCGTTTAGATCATTGCACAAGAAGCAAAGAGGACTTCACCTATGCATGTTTAGCAAAGACCTTGATTATGTGCTGTTATGCTTGGGGCACTTGGGATGGGAAATTTGCATAGCTGTGTCAAAATCAATAGAAGGCCTTTGACTTCCGTTAGCTGCAAATCTGACTACAGATTTTCTTTTCTCTCTTAGTTTCATTCCTGAAAGGCCACTTGAAATATGGTAGAAAGATGATTCTTTAAAACATGGGGGGATCTAACAAAGCAATTTTGAGGCTGAATGTCTCCAGTCCAGAATGTCTGTTCTCATTAGGGAATCAGCATACTTCTAAATTGAGAAAGAAAATATTTCCCCCTTCCAAGGTGTATCTTCACTTTGGATAAACTAGATTTTAACTCTACTGTTATTCTCAGGTTAGGAGTAGGTTTATTGTTTTGAGTTCAACACAGTTCTTATCAGCTTAAGGTCTGGGACTCAGTCTTTTTGGATATGCTGCATGTCAGAGGCTGGTCATGCTGAGGGACTAACAGGTGCCGATGGCTGACGTCTAGTCCTCATCTGATGAGGAAGGTAGCTTAATACTGTTTTCTGACTCTCCCAACTTTGGTAGGTGGAGAGGAAGGCCAGAAGAGGAAAAAGAGCAAGCCAGAAGCATTCCCAACAGCTGAAGATATCTTTGCAAAGTTCCAGCACCTTTCTCACTTTGATCAGCACCAAGTCACGTCTCAGGTATGAAACTTTTTCAAGACTGGATCCCCTTGCATTACTGAGAGCAGCTTCCTGGAGGGAAAGGGAGATGGTCCTGCTGAGGGACCAAGGGGAGATAGTACTGTTTGTTGTCTTGCACTTGCAGGTATCTCGCAATGTCTTGGAACAGATCACCAGCTTTGCCTTAGGAATGTCATACCATCTGCCTCTGGTACAGCACGTGCAGTTCATATTTGACTTGATGGAGTATTCACTCAATATCAGTGGTCTTATTGACTTTGCCATCCAGGTAAGCACCATGTGCTCAGACGCTTCCTGGGAGGGTTTCTTCAGCCCGAAAGGCAGCAGATCTGTGCTGTGATAGTTGGACTGCCCCTGGGGTCATTGGTGATTCTCAGACCTGTGTAATGGAGGTAGTCAGATTAGGTATCATTGTGGTACTCCTGGGCTGCAGCTGTTAGGAATAGGTTGATTGTGGCAGGTAGTCTTACATGTTCTGCTCTGAGGATTATTCTTCCAGAGGCTTCAGGGTGTCTCCAAAGGACTTGCATTGCATCTCTGTCCCTGGCAGCAGCAAGGCCTTGTTTTGAGTGAGAAGGGTATCATCTGTCTCTGGCAGCTCTCACACCTTGCTCCCCTGGAAGGATTGTTGGAACATGGCAGCACAGGCTGCATTCTGGGTCCTGCTAAAATCCTATTGCTGTTTCTGCAGCCCATGCCAGATGTCTGTTGAAGCCTTGCTATGGTTGCTGACAGAATTGAGGCTGTTAGCCTTGAAAAGGGAGCTGAATGAGATTTATGCAGGACAGAATTGCCAGACAAGCTGTCTGCTACGATCTGTGGCCATATCTCAGTCACCCTCTGATACCCAAGCACTGACAGCCCTTCGTACTGCCTGAGTGAGACATTGTGCCTACGTATGGGATGCCAGCTGTTCCAGGGGTATATCTCTAGGCAGACAGTGCCTGCCAGTCCCTTCCCTGGCAGGTCCTATAGGCTGTGGCTGCGGTGTGCCTGCTCCTTTTCTGACCATACCTTACCCCTGTGGCTGTTGAAGGGTTTTTCTGTCATTGGGTGCAGTTGCTGAACGAACTGAGCGTGGTGGAGGCAGAATTGCTGTTGAAGTCCTCCGACCTGGTTGGCAGCTACACCACCAGTCTGTGCCTGTGCATCGTGGCTGTGCTGCGGCACTACCACTCCTGCCTTATATTGAACCAGGACCAGATGGCTCAGGTCTTCGAAGGGTAAGGGAATCTTCCTCTCACCATGTGAAAGCAAGCAATGTACCTTCTAGGCGCTTGCAAGGGGCAGGGATATTATATCTGTGTCCTTCCCAAAAGGCAGCAACTTTGTGCTTGAGGGTTCAGTTCATAGAATGGGGGATGGGATGCATTATCCAGTGATGTGAGCTCAGGAAGATACCTATGTAATGAGGTTATTCCTTCAGATTTTCTTTTCATGTTGCTGCAGCATTTTTTTTGTCTCTCTACAGTTTGTGTGGGGTGGTGAAACATGGCATGAACCGCTCAGATGGCTCCTCAGCAGAGCGCTGTATCCTGGCCTATCTCTACGACCTGTATACCTCCTGCAGTCACCTCAAGAGTAAATTTGGAGAACTATTTAGGTGAGTCTAAGGCAGGTGGGATGCAGTGGGTGCTGACCAGTATAGCACCTTGTTTAAGCGTTGCTTGTGATCTCTTTAGGATTGTTCCTGAGATCCTCTCAATGGGGAACTGAAGTCTTGGGATTAGTGCCTGTTTTGCAGGCAGTAATGACCCAGTGTGTAATCCTCACTCTTAGGTCATCGAGCTGTTTTTGGTAAACTGCCTTCAGTGGTCCTCTGCACCTCCACAAGTCTATTCTTACCCCTCGTAGAGAACAGAATTATGGAGGTCTGTTCTTACCAAACTCTGCTGACTGAGCAGTTAATCCTAAAGGTTGTTTTCTGCTTGTGCTCAGCTACCTAATATTCCCTGGTTTCTGAACCTGCTCTGCTTGGTTCTGGGTTTGTTCATGTGCTATTTTGCACTCCATATCGTTATTCTGACTCTGTTGGCTCTTCAGGTTCTGCTCTGGCTTATTTTGTGGCCTTCTGCCCTTGGCAGTTCTTCTTTTGGGAACTGTTTCCCCACCTGTCTCCCTATGGAGCTCGTTTTTTAGCAGCCCAGAGATGGAGTCCACAGATCTGCCTGGCATTTTGCTTACATGATCCTCTGAAGGCATAATTCTCCTGAAAGCCCTGTTTGCCAGTACAGTGCTTCACTTTGTCTTTTCTCACAGCCCCTGCTCCCTATTAGTGTTTCCAGTGCAGGTGTGCCATAGGGATGTCTAACCCTCGGTGTTACCCTGCATTGAGGGGCTGTGGGAGTGGTTTGTGCCTTGGTGTCAGCTGGCTAAAGTCCTGGCTGCTGAGAGCCTTTGAAGTCTCTCTCTGGACTGAACTGAGAGCAAGAAGTCACTGTGGTCACAGGTGCATTGGAGTTCTTTGAAGGAGTCATCACACATGGAGCAACCTGATATTGGTCTATTGAATATAAATATGAATTCCCGAAAGCTGTTCAGAAGGCTTAAAGTAAATGGCCACAGATAAAAGGGAATATTCTCTAACAGGCAAACAGTAGGATAGAGATGGAGACAAGGAGTGGGAAGGAGTTTGTATTTTGAGGGTGATCCCTCCCTGAGGAGTCCCATAGGACTCTGCTAGTGCTTGTGCTGTTCTCATCAGAAGTTGTATGAGTGGTGATATCAAAACTTTTATATAACTTTTTCAGCATATAACAATAGAAGTTGACTGCATATTGTTGTAGTAGGGTGCGGTGATGGTTATGAGCCGATAAACTGGCAGATAAAGTTTAGTGTTGTTAAACAAAATACTGCACATAGGGTTGTCCTTGTTCCCTTCTAAACTCTTATTTACTGAATGGATATTTACTCAGTTGGATAAAAAGATCGTTGGTCTGTAACACGTACGTAGTTGAAAATGTGATCGTAGTGTTCAGTAACAGTCAAAAAGCAAATTAAATGCTAGAAATGTTTGTAAAGGAATGGAGAACAGACCAGAGAGCATCATTAGGCCACCATTTAAGTCATGATACAACTGTGCTTTGTGGTTTGGAGCAACAGACTGCAAAAATAATTTAGTGGAGTTAGACCGAAAGGAGGGTAAGTAGATAAGTGACCAGAGGTTTGGAATGACTTAGTTATGAGGAACCAAATCTCTTCCCCACAGAAGAGAAGGATGGAGCAGGAATGGTAGAAGCTCTGGTTGATGAGGAAAATAAACTGAATGTTCAGTATGTCTTGCAATAAAAGCACAGAAAGGAATGACTAGAAAGTAACAAATGGTAGGTTCAGAACAAAAGAATAAAGTTCACAGTTCTCATAGTTAACATGGAACTGATTCCATGTTGGGAATGTCAAAAATCTGCTGGCTTCAGGGTGGGTGGACAAATTTGCAGAAGGAAAAATCTGTTGTGGAGAGTATTATCTTTAACTCTGAAAATCCATGAGCCGTAAACTGCAGCTGGGTGGAGAAGAATGCTGGAGCAGTATTGCCATGTGCCTGCCTTGCGCTTAAACTCTTCTCTGGGCATCAACTGTTCTGACACCAAGGGCTGAGCTAGGTGTTTTCTCCAACCTGACCTGGAATAGCTATTCCTATGCTATGTTCATTGAGCCCACAGGTAACTTCCAAGTGCTTCCACAACACAGAATCAGCTTCACTCTTTTGGAAGAGACTTTGTTGGTACACAGTGATCTTCAGATTCCACATATTCTTGCCCAGGGAGGGCTTATTTTGCATAGGATTGCTTTGCTTATCACAGTTCAGTGGAAGCTTAGGGTTTTTTGTTCCCTGATCTCTCTTTCCCATCCTGTTTAGTGACTTCTGCTCCAAGGTGAAGAACACAATCTACTGCAATGTTGAGCCATCTGACTCCAACATGCTTTGGGAACCAGAGTTCATGATTGACACTATTGAAAATCCATCTGCCCATAACTTTACATACACCAACCTGGGCAAGAGCCTCAATGAAAACCCAGCCAACCGCTACAGTTTCGTTTGTAATGCACTTATGCATGTGTGTGGGACACCACGATCCAGACAGGTGAGAGGCAGAGCGTTCATGGTTCTACTGAGTTGGTAAATCTTTAGTTGAGGTTAAGAAAGCCAGTAGCCATTCCTTGGTTGTCTTGGGTGTGAGAAAGGAGCCAAGGCTGGGGTCCTTTAGAGAATCACTGACCTGATGGTGCGCGTGAGTAGCAAAGTTGACCCTCTGCTTTTTTCATTATTTATTTAACAGAGTGAACGACATTGCTATCCTGTGTGCTGAGCTAACTGGCTACTGCAAGTCTCTAAGCGCCGAGTGGCTGGGTGTGCTCAAAGCTTTGTGCTGTTCCTCCAATAATGGGACCTGTGGCTTCAATGATCTTCTCTGCAATGTTGATGCAAGTGCAGACTTTCAAAAGGGGAAAAGGAATTGAAGCAGGAGAGGAGGGATCCCTTGGGAGAAGGCAGAAATGAACAAGGGATGGAGGCTTTGTCTTCTGAGGGGAAAGGCTTTGAATACTGGGGTTACCTTTTGATGTTTGTGGCAGCCTGGGCTGATCATGGGACATTGACCTGGGGTTATGGGCCCTTCTATCCCCCAGCTCCTAGGCAAGCTGAGGAGTTGCTGACAGAGGGAATGAGGCTATTGTGATCACTGGCCGATCTCCTCTCTTCCAGGTCAGTGACTTATCTTTCCATGATTCCTTGGCCACATTTGTTGCCATTCTCATTGCCCGGCAGTGCTTGCTCCTGGAGGACCTGATTCGCTGTGCTGCTATCCCCTCACTCCTCAATGCTGGTAAGTGCATCCCTGCAGAAAACTGGTCTTGGTCTCAGTTCTGGCACAAAGGCCTGTGCTTAATGATTACTTTGTGAACTCCATAGTTGTGAAACATGTCTCCAGTACTTCTTTTGTAGTATTGTACTTAAGAATTGAATGTTTCGCTTTAGAGAGTTTCTGGCCTTTTGTTTTCTATCAAAACCTGGTTGTGCTAAGGTTTTTCAATGTTTTGCTTTTTGGAGTTTGTGTGCAAGCTGAAATAAGCACTGAGAGATGTTAGCAGCCACACTGTCTGACCAGTGTACTCAGCTCTGAACTCCAGCAGTACACCTCCCACTGCTGATACGGTTCATCATTTTGGCTAGAGCTGCCAGCTGGCCAGTTGGGCCTACAGTGTCTGGGTAACTCTGCCTTTATTCTGCCACTAGCCTTCCAAGCTTTGCTCTGAGGATTGCATCCAGACTCTGACAGGGTAAAGTTGGGAAGATGGAGCAAGCAGAATGCAGTGCTTTTCATTGGGCATAATACTGATGGATTTGCTCACTTGCTTGTTAATTGCCGCACATGCTCGATGTTTGTAAATAGAGTAAGGCTGCTTCAGCTTCCCAACTGGCTGTTCCAGGGCAGTGCAGTATGAATAGCTTTTGGATTGAGAGTCATCTGTCCCAATGCTTAAAAAAAGTCAGCTGAGATTTTTTTACACAGCCTGCAGTGAACAGGACTCAGAACCAGGAGCACGTCTGACCTGCCGGATTTTACTCCATCTGTTTAAGACTCCACAGCTGAACCCATGCCAGCAAGATGGCAGTAAGTGAATGAAAGTAGAACCTTCCTTTAATGTGAAAGAACTGAGGCTGTTATACCCCAAGAAAAGAGATACTGGACCCAATGATTAGAGATCATGACCTGCTTGCTTTGAATAAAGCAGGCAAAGCCTGATATGCTGCTTTTTGCAGAGGACAAAGAACAGTATCCTTCCATTTATGTCACTCCATGGTAGCCAGGCATATTTGGGAGGAGGCTCTCAGAGGCAGGAAACCAACCAGTAGAGGTGGCCTTGCCATGACTAAACCGTTAGAGTAATGATCACTTCTTTTTTTGTGTCTTGAGCTTTATATAACCTTGTAACTTGGTGCCAGAAGCTACTCTTTTACAGCATTCCTTTTTTGTCTGTTGATGGAAATAGTCCAGAAAGCTCTGTTCTTGGCTCCTCATCAGTATCCTGATAGTTCAGATCTCTAAACACAGCCTATATTCTGGGTTTAGGGTACTGTGGGAGCTCAGAGTTCATGACACAGGCACTGCTCCCCATTTGGATTTCATGGTTCAGTTGTCACAGTGTGATTGGTGCTATGCTTTGCAAAGCTTAATTAAAGTGACTCCATGTTACAGTTGGGATAAGGACTAGCCTCGGGATTCTCTCAGCTGGATTCTAGGGTACTGCCTTGCACATAATTTAGGCAGCTCTGGAGCCTGCACCTTTCTGACTTGCTGGGTATTGCCCTTCCCCATTATCCTCTTTGCAGACAAACCCACAGTGGGAATCCGCTCTTCCTGTGACCGTCACTTACTGGCAGCTTCCCAGAATCGTATTGTGGATGGAGCAGTCTTTGCAGTGCTGAAGGCTGTCTTTGTTCTTGGTGTGTACCTGCATTAGCCTGAACCTGTAAGAATGATTTTAGGGGTTGGGGAAAAGGTACTGTATTACACGTGTTGGCTGCACAGAAGGCCAGAGGAGATCTGTTTTGGTGAATATGTGGCTTTTCTGAAGCCCTTTGGTTGAGCTGTAAATGTGCATTGTATCTCTTAGCTGCAGAGAGATTACTGACTGCAGAGAGAGTTCAAAAAAGCTCAAGATATTTTGGGTTTAGCATTGATTTTAAGTGACACTTGTGCTTTCCTTATAGGAGATGCAGAACTGAAAGGCTCTGGCTTTTCCCATCCTGGAGGTGTTGATGATCTCATGGATGATGAGCTGGGCACCAGGAAGGCCGGTGGTCGGGTAGTAACTGTAGAAACAGCTAGCTTGGATATTTATGCCAAGTATGTACTAAGGAGTATATGTCAACAGGTGAGTCTGTCCCATCTCTAGGTTTATCCTTATGCCTTCTGCAGACAGATACATCCCATATGACTCTCTGCAGACTGGGTTTGGCAAGTATTTCTTGGAAAGATCAGTAAGAATCTGCATGGTTCTGCCATGTGATTGCGCTAAGGATTGTTCACCGTTAGCAAAAAATAGAGCGGCAAACAGTTGTCAGGTGGTGTGTGTGCAGAGACTGCACATCCCCTTTGCTTTGGCAATAGCACGGGGCTCATGTCCAAGGAGGGAGTGCTGAGAGTGGTTTGCTGAGATGTGTGCTGGAGTCAAAGAAGATAAGCGTGAGAAAGACAGCCTTGTTGAAGTGATAAATGGTGCCTTTCAGAGTGCAGCTGAAGTGTTGCAGCTGGGCTGCTAATATATCCCTAGGCCTTGCACTACCCTGTTTAGTTAATTAAATGAACAACAACAAAAAAATCTTTTGCTTAGCCTAATCTGACAGCACCAGTATTTCTGTTCCTTTGTGAAAAAGTGACATTTGAGGAACAGAAACCTGGCTAATAAGGTACTTAGTTGCAGGGTTGAGTGGCTGTTACCACTACTATATGAAAAGGGTTGTGGAAGGGTGTCCTAGGCCTTCGTTGCAAATTTATTCTGTCAACAGGAAAGAGAGAGTTACAATTTGAAACCTCTGTTCCCTATTACAATTCAAAACCTATATTCTGTATTACTAATGTGTAATTGGAGCCACCAGTTTATGAGCATAAATTCAACATACTTGGTGTTACTGCAACCTGACTGGTCACCACCTACATGGGAAGGAGTCTAGGTAGAAAGTGTGTGTGTACAGGAGGTAGTAGCAGTGTCAGTTTTCACTACTGATAGCAATTGGTGTCAGCACTGGTTATGTAGCAGTGAGCATTCCAATAGACACCAGTGAGTACCACCAAACTGTGCCAGAGCTCCTACAGGGTTCCTGCAGCTGTTAAGGGCTGGTGAAATGTGTTTAATATTAGCACCTCCAGTGTGAGTGGTATATGCTGCAGAACTCACATTATGAATTCTGAAATGTCTGTAGAATGTCTTAAACTATAGGTTGTGATTTTTCAAACTCAGAAAATGTATCTCATATTCACGTGTGCTCTACTTAGTGCACAGAGTGTTGTCTGCTGCTGAGAGGGACTGTTCCCAGCTTTCTAGGCTTAGCACCAGCACCTGTGCTTCATGAACTGGATCCTCATCTCTTCTCTGCTTGTTGCTTCTCAGTGGAAGAATTCCCTGATCAAGCTTGCTCTACAGCTGCAGAAGTGCTTATATAGCAGTCCTCTGTAGATTTTCATTTTATGAATTTGCCTAATTGGTTTTTCTGCAAAAAATCCTGCAGTAACGAATGGTGCAGGTTATTGTAAATTTTGTGAAGAGGTACCTACCTTACGTTTGTTGTGGAAACTGCTGCCTTTATTATTACTATACATTTAGGGACCATCAACTGAAACTGAGAGGCTGACAATAATAGTTTTCTGTCTATCTTCTCCTCATGATATGAGACCTTATAAATGGCTTGTGTCCAGTCAGGTGTTTCCCCTTCCAGGCTTTAAGAAGTAAAGCCATTGGTTTTTACTAAGGATGACAGTGTGTTTTCCATCACTGTTTGAGAATTAAGGGATGTGCTTTTCCCTAAGACATGTTCTAGTTTAGCCTTAGCTGCACCCCTGAATTATTTAATTTAGGAGAGCTCCAGGGCTTCGTGGTGCATGAAATAGACCAAATCATTTTAAGTGATCCCTTCTGATCTTTTGAGCCCAAGCAGCTGTGTGGATGGAGCCTGGGCATGGCAGTGACTGTGTACTGTTAAATCATACCAATATTTTATCAAAAAACCCAGCAGCCACTGTGTTTCAGCACTGCTGCCATGTCAAAGTTGATGTTTCCTCTGTTGTGATTTCTGTACTTTGCCTGATACCTGTTGATTCAGAGTAGTCCAGTTCATGAAGAGATATTATTATCAGGCGTAGCTGCCTACCAATAAGGTTTTTAGGAGTTTGATGTGCTCCCTGCATCTCTCAGACTGAAAACAGGGGCACTGGTTTGGAATTAGACATCAGTTTGACTGTGCTGACTCTACCTTCGTCTTGCAGGAGTGGGTAGGTGAGCGATGTCTGAAGTCCCTTTGTGAAGACAGCAATGACTTGCAGGATCCTGTCTTGAGCAGCACACAGGCGCAGAGGCTGATGCAGCTGATTTGTTATCCACACCGGCTTCTAGACAATGAGGAAGGAGAAAACCCTCAGCGGCAGAGGATTAAACGCATCTTACAGGTGCATGCTCCTGGTAGAATCTAAGAGTATCCCAGTAATCACCTAATGTAGCATTACAGTGGGGTTGTCCAAAACATAGCCCTCTGAAGGGTCTGACTCTCATTATCATGGGAGCTGAGGGTGTGGGTTGGTGTAGTTTGAACTGAGATAAGGACTTATGAAGTATGTGTTTGTGTTGTAGAATCTGGACCAGTGGACCATGAGGCAGTCCTCACTGGAGCTGCAGCTCATGATTAAGCAGACGGCAAGCAACGTGAGTTTCTGCTGAGAGAGACTATACAGGGATGTGTGTTGCCAGCGTTGAAGTAGCTGCTTGTGAGGTGGTGGGGAGGTGGCCTGGTGGAAGTGAGAATAGGGAGAAAGTAAGCAGAGAGAGTCTGGCCTGAGAAAGCCAAGCATAAGAAGAATGTGGTAAGTTTGAGACACGAAGAGCAGCAGCCATGGGGAAGTTTGCAAACTGGTTTTGTACTGAGTTGCATTGAAATGCGCAAGCCCTTTCAGTGGATGCTCTTGGAGAAGGGTTTGACTGTCTTTTCTTCCCTATATCTAGGAGATGAACTCCTTGTTAGAAAATAGCCAAGGCCACCATCGAGGTATTCCAGCAGTCAGCAGAGACCAGCTCTGCTAGCTCTGCTGGCAATGGAGCCAACAATATCAGTAGCTCACAGCAAGCGCTACGCCTGCCAGCAACAAATCCAAACCCATCCTCAGGTAGGTATAGTCCCAGCACGCAGCTACCTTGTAGACAACTCTGAATCATTGTTTGGATTGCAAACTGCTTTTCTCTCGTGTTGTTACAGCTCCCTGGAGAGATCAGGAGTGTGGCTGGTGGCCCCTCTGATTGCCAAGCTTCCAACGTCAGTGCAAGGCCATGTGCTGAAAGCTGCTGGAGAGGAACTGGAGAAAGGACAACATCTAGGGTCATCATCCCGCAAAGAGCGGGACCGCCAGAAGCAGAAGAGGTGAGTCCTGGGGAAAGGACAGGCAGTGCTTGCTGTTCTCATCCCCCAGCCTGGCAGTATAACTCCGTCTCTGTTATCTCTGCAGCATGTCCCTCCTGAGTCAGCAGCCATTTCTGTCATTGGTGCTAACATGCTTGAAAGGACAGGATGAACAGCGGGAAGGCCCTCACGTCTCTGTACAGTCAGGTCCAGCAGGTAGTGTCTCTTGCTTCTCCCCACACTTTCGTCAAGGGCTTGCTTCTTCAGCAGCGGCAGCCTGTTGGGCATGTCTTTGGGGATGTTGTCTGATTACAGGCCAATAAGGCAAGATCTTACTCTGGTTGGTATAGGGTGCTTGAGCTGACCGTCTCTGTGGGCAGTACCAGCTGCTCTCTATAAACTTAAGTACAGTTTGTGAGGTCTGTCCCCTCTTCTAAACTTCTTAGATTGTTACGAATTGGAGGGAAGATCAGTACCAAGATGACTGCAAAGCCAAGCAGCTGATGCATGAGGCCCTGAAACTACGGCTAAAATTTGGTGAGTGCAGTTGCAGAAAAAAGCTTACCCATATGAGGTGAAGAGTTGTCTGCCTTTTTTCCTTCTTTTGGAACATGCACATGCCGGAGGGCAGTATATGTCCTGAGGCAGGGAGTAGGAGAGGCACTTGTGCTGCTTCCAGGTCTTGAGCCCTGAGTGGGATAGGGACATGGAAAAATTCTGTTGCTCCATTTCAGCCAGGGTGAAGTCCATAGCCTTTATCTCAGTTTTGGAAATGTGCCTTCCCATTTCAATGGTTTTGCAGTCCACAGCACTACTACTTGCATTTGAGGATTGTCCTGCTGATTGCAGTCTCCTTCAGCTCTCAGCAGGAGTTGCTGTAGCACAGGAATTGCTCTGGTGGAGTTTCTCACTTTTAAATCTTAGTGTTTCTTCATGGTGTCCTTGTGACTAAACCACTTTTCTCTGCTAGGTGGGGGGAATGTTTGACACAGTTCAACGCAGTACGCAGCAGACGACTGAATGGGCTGTGCTTCTTCTGGATATCATCAGCAGTGGCACTGTGGACATGCAGTCAAACAAGTAACTTTCTGGCTGACTTCTGATCTATACGCTTCCCAAGGGAGGCAGTCGTTAGCACGGCCCCTTTTCTTTTGTGACCTAGCTGTCTCTCTAGACAATCTGTCAGAAGTACTGTAACAGTCGAAAAAGACTTCAGAGTAATAGCAGGCTACAATCCAAGCAGTCTTAGTATCCAAGTGCCTCTGCCATCTCCAGAGCAAACTTCGCTTTCCAGAGGCAGAGAATTTTTTTTAGAGTTGATTTTTATATTCCAACAAGAATAAACAGGGTAAAGCTGAGTCTGCACCTGCTTTTTGGAGAAGCTGAATGGATAGACATGAGGCCAGTTAATCTGTGGTACCATACTTGACTCAAGTGTGAACACCCTGTGGTGTATAACCAAAAGGAGGATTAGTGTGGGAGTTTAGTCTGAAGAGTGCTTGGCACTTCTGACTGTAGGCAGTACTCTTGGCAATCCAGTAATGTTTGGTGTTACCATGATGGCAGAGGCTTATATCTGCTTCTCAGGTAACTTTGACCTTTCTGCTCTGACCAACAGTGAGCTCTTCACCACCGTGTTGGACATGCTGAGTGTTCTCATCAATGGCACCCTGGCTGCTGATATGTCCAGCATTTCAGGGCAGCATGGAGGAGAACACGGGCATACATGAATCTTGTCAAGAAACTCAGGGTGAGGGACACGAGGCCTGTATTGGGAGCAGGGTGTGCTGTATCATGATTGTCCAACTACTCAGATTACCTGTGTCCATGAATGGTATTGTCCTGGTTGCTGCTGTTCAGATGAAGCAGTGAGGGTGGCCCCAATGGCTCTGCAGGCCTGAAGGGTGCAAAGGTGAGAGGTAATGCAGGGATGGAGGCTGGCACCAGAATAAGCACAGGTGGGCTTTGGATGATTTTTCCTGAGTGATTCTTCAAGTCTTTCGTATTCCATTTGTGCAGAAAGAGCTGGGAGACCGGCAATCTGACAGCCTGGAGAAGGTGCGACAGCTACTGCCACTTCCCAAGCAGACCCGAGATGTCATCACCTGTGAGCCTCAGGGATCCCTCATTGACACCAAAGGCAATAAAATAGCTGGATTTGACTCATTCAAGAAGGAGGTAAGTGAAGCTTTTTTTTGTTGCAGCACAGTTCTTGAGTGCAAGTGTCACCTTATCCTCTGATGCCTTGAGTCTACACAGCTTGGGAGGCATCTGTATGCAGCACCTTGTTGTCTGCTGAGCTGAAGTGGCTGGCTGCATGCAGACAAGCTGGCATGTAACCATCCAGAAAAGGACAAAGGTAGGTGTATGTGCTCAGTAATACATGCTGCGTGGCCTGAGAAGTTATTTAACCTTTGGTTTGGTACTTAGGGTTATTTAAAGCAAAGAGAACCCATAGTCCCTGTCATATGAGTTACTGGGCAGTGCCAGTGTGCAGAAAGCTGGCAGAGATGGGATGAAGGAGACTGGCAGTTGTTGATGAAGGCCTTTAAAAATGACTGCTTTGCCACGTAGAGGAGCAGGCACCACTATTAAGGGCTCAGGTGTTACTGGGACATGTGGAGTGGTGCCTGAAGGAAGTGTAGAGTTTCATATACCCTCGTAGGAAAACAGAAACTTGAAGGTTCTTATCTCTTTTGCTTTAAAGGGTTTGCAAGTCTCTACAAAGCAGAAGATTTCCCCTTGGGATCTGTTTGAGGGCTTAAAGCACTCAGCTCCCCTCTCCTGGGTGGTTTGGGACAGTCCGGGTGGATCGCAAGGTATCTAGATTTGAGGAACAGCAGAGGCTTCTTCTGTACCACACACACTTGAAAACCCAAGCCCCGCAGCACTACCTGGAGCCATTGCCGCTGCCCCTGAAGAGGAAGAGCCTCCTACACCTGTGACTTTAGAGCCAGAGAAGAAAGCTGCAGAACCAGCCAAGCTGATAAAACAAGCTCCAATCCTGCCACCTCTACTGAAGAACGTAAGAAGAAACAGAGCAAAACCAGAACGCAACCAATCTGCCAGCAAAACTGAGGTAATTGACTGCCAACAGCTATGGATGTCCCGTGTCCATCCCTCCTAGTCACAGAGCACTCCCTTGAGTCTTCCTGAGGAGCCTGAGAGTAGTGTAGTAGTGAGCGATGGGATTTGTTTCCTCAGCTGGGATTGCTGGAGCTCTCCTTCTCTCTCTAGCCTGGGGCAGGGCAAACATTTTCTTAATCCCTGATGTGAAGGAAGGAGGCTGCCTAGTTCAGATAGCATCCCAAGGCTTCCTCATGTGGACTTTGCAACCCTTTCATACCCTTCATCCATTCATGAATTCCCAGTGGACATTGATCTTTCTTACTCCTTCTTTGTCTTTGCAGGATTTTGTGTTGGGCCCTAGCCGAGGAGTTTCATATGGAGTTGGTATGCCTACAGATCTCCCACATCACCAGTCAGGAAGCACTATGTCAAGGCTGGCATATGGGCAATCACCAGTGGGTCTCTATGCCCAGAATCAGCCTCTTCCAGCAGGTAGGTGCACAGGAGAGGTGAGCATATTGCACCTCTTTGGGAACCTCTTGTAAGAACCCCTTCCGTGATCTGGTCACAGCTCCCTACACTTTCCCCTTTTACCTATCCTGTGTCTTGGTAACAGTGATGAACAGCTATTTTGGATCTACAAGGCTCGGCAATAGTGTATGACTAGTCAGCATGTTTCTATTCCTTTTGCAGGTGGCCCTCGCCTGGATACATCCTACAGACCTGTACGCATGCCACTGGGGAAACTTGTTCAGAGTCGTCCTCCCTATAGTGGTGTCCTGCCTCCAGGGATGGGGAGCATGATGGGCATTGACCCCTCCTACAAGCCAGCAGTGTACAGACAGCAGCCTCCAGTGTCCCAGGGGCAGATACTGAGGCAGCAGCTTCAAGCAAAGTTGGTAAGTCAGAACTGTGCTCTTGCTGTTGCTGGACCCCACAGTACAGCAAGCCCAAGATGATTGCTGGGACTGTCCATTTTAGCCAGAACTCTCCAACTCTGTTTCTGGCCTGGGAAGATGTCTCTTGTATCTATTCCTCTGGTGCAGCACTGTGTTTGCCACCTGCTTTTTAGGCCCATGTCACCAACAGCTGATGGAGGCTGTGAGGTGCACTGGGGCATCTGTGGCTGTTTAGCAATGAGAGGGGCACATCCTGGCTGGTGGGGTGGTAGGGATGTTAGTTGCCTATTTGTCCTAAGTCAGGGTGAGGCAGAATTCATTAGCATCTGCATGCTGTGCAGCAGCCTCTTAGGTTTAGCAGTGAAGCTACTTGTCTCATTTGGTGGGAGCTGCCAAGAAGAGAGCAGCAGTGTCCTGCCTTTTGGATATGTTGAAAAAAGCGGTTCTCTATTGCCTTCCAGCAGGGCCAAGGCATAATGGGACAGCAGCCCGTGCGCCAGATGGCTCCAACCGCATCCTATGGAGCACTGCAGCCCTCCCAGGTAAGTGGCAGTGACCGCAGGTAGGGCTGGAATCTGGCTCCAGCACAGGGCAGCATCTTTGTTACTGCTGTTAAATCCTGAAATCTCTTGGCTCTTCTCACTCATTTACTGGGCAGCATGAATCTGAATCCCAGACATGAGCAGCCTTGTGACAGTATTTGCAGGAGGCTGATGTCCTGTGTTCCAAATTCTCTTTTTGTACCTTACCCCATGACTGATAAAGGCTTTTGGTTTCATTTCAGGGTTACACGCCTTATGTCTCCCACATAGGCCTTCAGCAGCACCCATCCCAGTCAGGCACGATGGTACCTCCTACCTATTCCGGCCAGCCCTATCAGAATTCCCACCCCAGTTCTAATCCCACCCTGGTGGATCCTGTTAGACAGATGCAGCAGAGACCAAGCGGCTATGTACACCAGCAGGCCCCTGGCTATGGGCACACCTTGGGCAACACACAGAGGTACCTCCCACCCTAATGGATGTTAATAAGCCGTATTTCATAAGGGCTTCCCTGCTCTGCTCAGACAACCCTAACAGCAATCTGTGAAAATCCTGTCCTCTATACTGTGTTATAAAGCATCTGAATCCTTTGCACCATCAGGGGAACATCTTTATCCAGCTTTCAGTCCTAGGAAGAAATGGAGAGACAGGGTGAAATTCTGAGATGCTGGTTGGAGGCAGGAGACAGTGTTACCAGTAAGAGAATTGGGCAGTATGAGGAAAATAACCTGGGAAAGTCGTAGGTTTGGTTTTAAATCTAACCAACCGATCGTCATCAAAGGTCTAGATCTGGGATTTCCACTGCTCCTGAGCAGGTATAAATCCAGCAGAAAAGCCATGCAGGACAGCGGGCTGTGAGGCCTGTTACTTAAGACTTCTAGAAAAACAGACTGGATGAAACCCTTGAGAGGCCCTGGTGTCCCTCACCTTTCTCCAGAGAGACAGCATGGATTGCAGGGGGCTGTTTGGGCTATCTTGTTGATGAAGTTGGGTTTGGATAAAAGAAGCTGGCTGCCCATGAATCTTTCACTCCATGGGCTTGTCCCTTTCTCTTGCAGGTTTACTCACCAGTCAATACAGCAGGCCCCCCTGATGAGTGGGATGAACCATTTGGGTCCACAAGGAGTCTCCTCAGGAATTCGACCCAGCCAGATACTGCCTGACCAGCAACAGCAGTATCTGAGGCAGCAGCAGCAGATACTGAGGGTGAGTGGTTGCTGACAGGAGGAAGGAGCTGGAGGAGGCTTGCCCAGTGCTGCTTACCTCTGTGTCAGCAATGCTCTGTCGGTGCCAGGAAGGATCTCAACTATGTTGTGGGCTGCCTGTAACAATTTGCTAGGCAATTCTCCGCTCCTTAGAACTGGCCACTCCTGATGGAGACATCTGCTGCGCTGCCTTTTGCCAGTCACCCAGCATGAGCTAAAGGAAAATTAGGAGAGTAATGGTCTGTGACCTGCATCCCACCTCTTCCTGTTCCAGCTAAGCCCATAAGATTGCGCAGAAAGCCAGCTGTCTTTGAAGTATTGTAGGAGCTAGAAACAAAGTGAAAATCCCCCTGCCTACACAACAGCAGGTAGAGTTGTTCCGTACAAGATCATTTTTAGAGGCATATCTGCATTTTCAGAAGATCGAAACAAGCATTGGTTGCAGTTCCCAATGATAGGAAATCTGGTGTGAATCAGTCCATGTACTCCGCATCTAACAGTGGATGGTAAGAAACTGATCCAACTGTTAGACCCAACTCTAGGTTCAAAGAAGTTTGCAGGCATGTGTAAACAGACATGAGTATCCCATGGATTTTCATCGTGGTCTTACGAATATTAAATATTTGTATGATATACAGATGTGAATACATTTCTTGGAGTTACAGAGATTTATTGGATTGACAGAGAAACACAGAACTAGTTTGGGTTAATTGGTGAATTGCATATCTTATGACAAGGCCTAGCAAACCTGGAGAGTATGGGAAGACTTTACATGGAGAGAGTGCTGAGGCTTTGTGTTCTGAGAGAGGCCTGAGCAAGACAGTGTTTCCTGCCGAAAGCTGCAGTCAGCAGTATTTGAGAACTGCTGCCTTGCACTGGACAAGAAACTGGCTGTAGCATGGTCAGCAGCTTTAGTCCTTTTGATGAGTAGCACACCCTGACTATTAACTTGGTTTCTTTTAGCATTTTCTATTACTCATATTTAGAAAAAGAACATACCTCAGACAAATTGCTAGCACTTCTCCTAGCTCAGTAACTTCACATATACTTTCAGCTCTTAGCTGACGTTGCTTGGTTGATTAAAAGAAAAAAATACTGACTTCACTGAGTATTTGCCCAACCTGTTCTCAAAATTTTTCCAGAGGTAGCAACAGAGTTCCTATAACCTCCCTATGCAGTCCACTCCAGGTAACAGTTACTCCTACCACTGGAGTTTTCCCTAACATCTCTTCTCATACGTTATGATTTAAGGCCATTTCTTGTCCTACAGCCAAGACTTTTTTGAAGACAAAAAAAATTTGTCAGTATTTCTGTTCTTAACCAGGACGTAAAAGATGAACCATCCAACCTCTTGAGGTAGCTCTTAGTTTTCTGTTCTTGTATCTTGTTTGCTCCTAGTCATTCCCCAGCTGACAGACTTGTAAGTCTCTTCCTGCCACCTGTTGATAACCTCATCTTGCAGAAGAACTTCGTTACTGTCCCTGTATTTCTTGCCATTTTTCAGCCCAGGGCAGTGTCCTGGTGAAATCTGGGTAATATAGGTACCTGTAAGGAAAATGGTGTAAGAGGGCATGTTACTGCATGGAATGTCCTTCCTCCTTCAGCCCCTTCCGTGCCCTGTTGCTGTGGGGATTACCTAGAGGATTCTCTGATGGCCCCTTCTGTTTTGTCTTCACAGCAGCAGCAGCAGCAACAGCAGCAGCAGCAACAGCAGCAGCAGCAGCAACAACCGCCACAGCCACAGTCACAGCAGCAACCCCAGGTCTCCACAGTGCCTCAGCCACAGGCGCAGGGCCAGCCCCCAGGGCTGGGGATGCAGGCTCTTCCCCCCCAGCAGCCCATTGTGAGTGTTCCCTCAGAGGCAGAGGGATGTGATAGTCCAGCACAAATCCTCAAATTGCTCCACCTGCATGCCCCCCTTCTCCCTCCCCTGTGCTTCCCAGGGCTTGTGTGAATGCTGAGGCTGCCAGCCAGGTGGTTTGGGTATAACTGCTTTTCTCTCTTTGCAGTTCCAGCGCCAGGGCCTTCAGCAGACACAGCAGCAGCAGCAAACAGCTGCTTTGGTTCGACAGCTTCAACAGCAGCTTTCCAGTAAGCCTTAGTGTTCTTGATCCTGTCCCTAGTCTCCTCCCTGCTGTTTTCTATTGCAGGTACCCTGGTGTAGAGAAGCAAGGCCAAGCCAAACTTGGTCTGAGGCCATAAATTATGCTGGCAGGAAGGTGGCAGCAAGACTTCGAGCTCCTGGCCTAAGGGGGCACAACAGCAGGACAGGCAGTGCTTGCCAGCTTGTGCGGAACCTTCCACACCTTCCTTCTGCTGCATGCAGAGGCATGAGGGAGCTGAGCCTTTATAGGGGCTGTTGTGCAGCTTTCCTGAAAGGATCCAGTCTGCAGCTTCAAAGCATTCAGAGGTATTTCCTCTGCTGCAGATGTCATCTGAGGGGCACAGGGAGGCTATAGTCCTGGGGCTCTCACTTGCTGGATGACCCAGAGATATTGTTTGTGAAGTAATCAGGATGAGACTTCTTGGAGGTAGGGAGGGTACTCTGCGAAGTGTTGCTGCACACTTGCTGTGTTTGTGGTGTTCTGTGGGTTTCCATGGCTGCCATCACAGATAGGGTAATGGCATAGATGGTGTTCAGTCTGGCACTGTATTCCTATAACCTGCATTAAACTACTGGCTGGGGGACCTAGAAGCAGAACCTGGTGTCTGTGCTGTTCCCTTCTGCTGTTTTACTGTGACCTCACTGGCTTTTCTGCCATAAAAATGGCAGATATGCTATGAAAATGCCCAGAAACAAATTGCACAGGCCTTTTCGCACTTCATTAAGTGTGAGACTGTGCCAGATGTAATAAAATGTGGAGTGGGGGCTTGGAAATTGTACTTGTTCCCTAATGGAAAATTCTTAATTCCTGTGACCAAAAATACCCTGCCCAAACCAGAAGTTTGGGCTGTTTCCCACTAAGGAACTTTGGGCTAAGTTATGCTAAGTTTGCCACTAGCCTGAGTCTCAAACCACAAGTCTGTGCAAGGATCCCAGCCAGGTCATTCGAGTATAGGAAGACCTCATGTAAGAATCTGAATATACCAGAATAGCCATATTTTTGTATTCTGTTTGTACAGCAAATGGAGATGTCTTATATGGAACACATGTGTGAGTCCAATGCAGGCATGTGTCAGTATGAAGCTTCCATGCTCCTTCATTGGGTTTGCATCAGTTCCACCAGGAACCATCTGGAGTTCTTATTTGTAGTGTCTGGATGGAGTGGAAAGCAGGACATAAACCAAGAACAGCCTGTAGGAGGTGGAACAAGAATACTTTAGGCCCAGGGTAGACTGTTAGGAGGCTCCAGAGTATCCCTGAATGTGCTGCTGTCTGGCAGAATTGAGGAGAGTTTACCCTGGTCTCCTTTTATTTAGTCTGACTTAGTGTCAAACATGCTGATGGAGTTTCAGGAAAAAAAAACTACAGAATTTTATTAATCAGACAGTACCCAATTATGCTGTGAGCACTGTACATCAGAAAACAGTTTGGAAGTTCATGAGGTTCTTGAATATAACTTTACCATGTTTCCTGCGTTTTTGTGCCATTTGGAAGTCCTTTGGGCATGTCCTTCATTTGTACTAAGGTACTGAGAGGGAGCCAGGATAGTTGTTTCTGAAACCTTTGCTATCTCTGGCTTCTGGGTGTGCCTCAGGATGAGTGCTTGACATTAGCTGTCTGAGCAGCTTGTATGGCTGCAGGTGTTGTGCAATTTTAGGCTTATTTTCTTTCAAAATCAGAAATAATTCATCCATAAACTTATCCTCCCAGCTGTTTGCCACCTTTCAGGGCTTTGTTATGATGTACTAATTTCACCACAAGGAATGGAGAGATCCCTCAAAAAGCTTCAGGATGGGTACTGGGACATATCTATTCCTCAAAGAATGTGGGGTCCTGACTGTGCTGATGTCTAAAGGTTCAGACAAATGAGCAAAGCAGGGAGTGCCATAAATGTTATTTTTCATCTCACAGACTGTGACACACTCCTCATACTATGTTGGTGATGCGGGGAGAGGGATCTCTTTTCTGAACCAAACCTTGTGACTGTCTAATTCTGTCTTGACCTCAACAGATACACAAACACAGCAGAGCAACAACCCATTTGGACGCTACTGATCTGTGGACTTCAGCCTGATCCAGGAAGGAGATGTCACTGTTGACTGGATATAGCCTCACAAACTGGGGCTGCCCCCAACCTCTGTCCTTGGGCCTGTGCCCCCAGTGCTGCTGTTGCCCATCTCGCAGGGAGATGCCAGGAGGATGGTTTTATTGTACAGAAAAAGTGTTTTTACTATCCAATTTCTACAAACATTCATGGAGATCCCTTGTGGCTTGATAGTCTCTCTTCCTGCTTTGGTTTCAGTTTTTACTCAGTTTTTAGTATTTTTGTTAAAATAATGATTAAGACATTGTAAAATTTTGTACTTTATTTATACCAGATGAACCCCATACTGCAGACATTCTCAGATAAATAGAGAGCTTACTTTGCAAAAGGAGTGTGTACTCAGAGCCTGCCTTTCCTTCTCGGCCTCCTCCCAGTACAGTGCAGCAGCCCCTCTACACGTGGTCTTTATCTCTTTCTCAGTAGAACTACTGTCTGCATTTTCAGCTTTTGTGAATGGCTAAACAATTTGGTTTGGGAAAGAAAGCCCTCCTTCCCTGTTTGTTTCATAAGCTGGTGTTCTGCTTGCAAGGGTTTGTGCAAGCTTTGAAGGATTTATATGTTGATTAGAGCTTTACTAGTAGTCTGTGATGTGTTACACCAGGACAGAGGTATAAAGCAAAGAGAGAGTTACATTGCAGGGTAATTCTGAGCCCTAACAAGCCCAGCTTTGCAGCCACAGCAGTTACTGAGATGCTCAGGCTAGTATCTCTGCATTCTAGGAGGAGCTCTAGACTGAGTGCACGAGCAACACTGCTGCTCGTTGCAGCACAGGTTTGCTGATAAGCACTAAGGCTCTTCTGCTAGCTCCTTCCTGTCAGCCACAGTGCTTTCTCTGGACGGGTAACATACTGTGTTCTCAACTTTTGACCTGGCTAGTGCAGCCTGCTGGTATGGAGTGTCATCTCTGTTTAGCTGCTTTAGCTTTATGCTCTCCGTTCCTGCCACGTGTTGAATCTGGAAACCACCATCTCCAGCACCTTTCTTCTTTCTTTGGTTCTTCCTCAGCAATTTGCTTGTGGACCATTTGACCTGTGGTCCTTCTGGTAGCTTTTCTTGACCTATGTCTTCCTTCTGTCACATCTGTGTAGGGACTCATGAAAGAGCTGCACATAATCTAAGGGCAAATAAACAGGCTACGCAAGAAGGCAAGATTGGAGAGCGGAGAAGGAGGGATGTTGGGGCTCTAGCCCTCAGCTGTGTTCAGACTACTGTGAGGGATGTCAGTGCCTCATGTGCTGGCTGATGGGCTTGTGTGCCCAAGAACTGGAGCTGTGCCCTTTCCTTCCCAGAGCAGGTGGGTGGCTACTTTCAGGGGTACAGCTGTGTAGGCTGCCTGATAGTGCACCCACCCTCTGTCCTGCTCATCCCCAAACTTCACTATTGCACCTGTGCCAGGGTCCTGTCATGTTGTTGGTGAGTTGGAAGGTGTTGCTGGGCAGACCTGATGGAGACAGACTCCCTCTTTTATGAGCATAGATCTGTGTGCAGGGCTGCTGCATCTGGGCATTCTTGCTTGTCCCCTTCCATGAGGATCAGGCTGTGGAGCAGCTTCTAGCTGGCTGGTTCCCCATCCCCTCATGCCCTAGGGCCGCCTGTGCCATGGGCCTTGCTTGCCTGCAGCCTGTGCTGGGTGACCCCAGAGGTGGAAGCCATGGCTGTGCCAGCTGGCCCCTGCTCTGAGGGACCCATGGCTGGGACAGGAGGAGAGCTGTGCTGCTAACCATCCTGCCTGGGGTGTGGGCAGGGAGTCCCCACAGCCCGGGGGAACTGGGCACTATCTCTGGGCAAAACAAGCCCCTCTTCCTGGCATGTGCAGTCATGGCCAGTGGTCCACGCCTCTGCCAGCCCTAGGAGGCAGCTGAGCATGTGCCAGGCAGCATCTTGGATGGTGCCTTCTGCATTGCTGCTGTGCTGGAGGTGGGAGGAGGGCACCTATGCAGCAGCCAGCACTAGAGCCGGGTGGCAGAAGGCAGCCCAGCCATGGGTGGCTCTGGACAGGTGTGCAGTAGGGTGCCACTTGCACAGCGGCTGTAGCAGGGCTGGTGTGCTGCAGCAGAAGAGCACGAAGTCAGATGCTGACCTTCTGCTTTGTGCCCTTCAGGGTCCCAGGCATCTGGTGAAAGCACCCCAAGGGACTACCTTGCCTCCCTAGGGGAAAGGGGACACAGGATTGCCTCTGCTCTTCCCTCACGCAAAATGCTCATGCCAGCTGTGCCAGCTGCTTGGCAGACCAACTCTGCATAGGATGAGCAGGACTCCAGAGTTCCATTGTCGTGACAGACACAGGGCTGCCAGTGTCCAAGAACCCCACAAGACCCTCTTGCTGCCAGCAGGTGCAGGAGGCTGCAGGGGGTGTGGGAACTGGAGCAAGACCTGGTTACAGCATGGAGCACATTGGGGGACCTGTACTCTGCCCAGCCTGGCTGCATGCCTTGCAGCTGCTGCTGCTGCTGAGCTGCACATTAGCACTGAGCCACGGCGGTCTGACAGCTTCCAGCCCTTCTGCTTCTTCTCTAAGTCATGGCTAAATGCTGCTTGTGACAGAGCCAGAGGTGAGCAGAGGGATTTTATTATGTGTTGCCCATTGAGTAACGCACATGGCCAGCCCTCTGTGGCCACTGGTCCGGGGTAGGGTGGGTGTGTTGGATGCTGGGCTCGCTGGACCTGAGGGCCAGCCCCAAGGGTTGCCTAGGCAGGGGCCACAGGTGGCATGTGGAGGCGATGCTGCATGGTATGTGCCCAGCACGTGGGGAGAAGCCTGAGGTTGCACAAGGCTTGGTACAGTGAGTTGATGGATGGGCAGGAGCAGATGCACCCACCCCGTGCACCCAGCCCACCCAGCAGCCTAGCACAGGTGGTCCCCATGGACTATGCCCAGCCAAAGGTGGTTTGTCAGGCACCGCCAGAACTGGTGGTGTGCAAGAACGTTGATCGCTGCCCTCTCAAGCAGCTGAATCTGGGAGTGGAACAGCTCCACAAGCACCCAGCCCTCCCCCTGTAGAGCTCACAGAGGGAAGTGGGCCATGAGACACCTCTGCAGCTGTGCATTGTGAGCTTGTCCTCAGCTGGTTTTGCTGGAGAGTGGGACACAGGGAGCCAAGTCTGGAGCACTGTTCTGCTGCGGAGCAGCTCGGCACTGGTCCCGGGGCTCCTTCAAGATGCTTCTCAGGGCTGGTGAACCCTGTGGACGTGGGGCAGGGTTGTGCATCCATCCCATGAGGCACTGGATGATGTTTTCTGTTCAAGGGCATACTAGGTGGCAGCATGCAGCTCACCCTGCATGTAACAGACCAGCACCAAAATCAGTCAAGCTGTTGACCACCACCAATTGGAGAGGGAGCGGGGCAGGAGAGACAGGAACGCTCTAACCTGCTCTGCAGTGGCAGCTGGAAGGCACTGGGACAGGTGAAGCACAACCTGCATTGGAGTGCAGGGATCTCCCTGCAGCTGCACATTCACCGACTCAGTGCACATGCCAGTGTTGTGCAGGAGAGCTGAAATAAATGCTTGCCCTTCTCACACTGCCGCACAAGCGTCTTAATCAGGAAGCAGAGGCTGCTCTGCAGAGCCCTGGTAGACTCTGGGTTGCAGCTCTGGCAGCATGAGGGAGGCAGAGCCCAGCTACCCTTGCCTGGATTGGAAAGTGTGGAAGTGTCTGCTATTAACTGCACATCCTTTTTGATCAGGCATTGCAGCTGATGCTGCCCCGGCCATGGCCGAGAGATGCAGAAACCAAACACATCCAGCAGGACCCAAATTCATAACCTGTTTCAAATGATTTCTGTAATCACATCAGGCAGGACTGAAACAGAGCTGTAGCTCCACTATGGGCACAGGCACGCTGGAGGAGAGGCAGCTCCTGCCAGGAGGCCATGTGTGGGAGGGGAAGATATGCCCACGCTAGGAAGGAGCATGCCAGGAGGAAAGATGAGTGATAGAGGTGCTGGGTCTTTGCTGCATGGTGTTGCTGGGGCCTGTGGGCCTGTGGCTGCTGAGTCTGCAACCTGGTGCGTGACAGGGGGTGAACGGGTGGCAGGGCTACACCTGCACTTGAGTCTGGGATGGGGTATCCCATAGTCGACCAGCTGGGTGCTGCAGAGCAGTGGGAGAGGCAGGGGCTGCTCCCCGGCCATGGTGAAAGAGGCCGGGGCTTGAGGACCTGGGTGCTTCAACTGCTTTGGGATGTGCAGGAGCAGCACAGGCCAGGGCTATGCAGGGCAGTGAAGGGGGCCCATGCAGAGTGGCTGGGGCAGGATGCAGTGGGGCAGGATTCTGGATGCCCAGGATTGTGCAGGATGCCCAGGGCCGTGCAGGGATGCCCAGGGTAGAAGAGGATGCCCGGGGTGGTGCGGGGATGCCCCCACAGACGGGGTCATTTGCTGGGGCAGTGCAGGGTGCCCCCAGAGTGTGCAAGTGTCCCGTCGGAACGGTGGGGTTACCACCCCCCCCAGGGCTGGTAGCTGGGCAATGCCAGTGCCGTGCGTAGGGCAGGGTTCTAGGGATCCGTGAGGGATACCTGGGGTGCAGGTGCGGTCAGTGCTGGTACCCAGTGGGCACGGAACCGGACTGCGCGGTACATGGTGGGTGCAACCCCCCTCGGTGCAGTACCCAGGGCGGTGCAGATGCCAGGGCATGCGGTACCGGGCATGGCCAATGCAGCGGCGAGGCCGTGGGATGCCCGATCAGCGCGGTACAGGTACCGGTACCGGCCGGGCGGCGGGGCCGGCGGCGGCAGCGAAGGGGTGCTGCGGTACGGCCCCCCCCCGCCCGCCCCGTCGTGCACGCGCCGCGCGCTCTCGGTGCGGGGTCGGGCCGGACTGAGCAGAGCGCGGGGCGCGGAGCAGCCGCTGCCGCTATCGGCATGGCCCAGCCGCGCCATCGCCCCCGACGGTGAGTGCTCCCGGCCTGGGCGGGCCCGCGATGGCTCTTGCTGCTGGGCGGGACCGGATCGGCCCCACGGCGCGGGGCTGGGGCGGCTGCCGCGGCGCTGTATGGGGTTCCCGGGCTGGGGGTGGCCGCGGGCCCGTCCCGGTTCCGGTGCTGGGGCAGGGCGTCCGGGGCTGGGCCGGGCTGGGCATCGGGGCGGGGCAGGGCGCGGCAGGGGTTAACGGGTGGGGCCGAGCGCTGTGGCGGCGGGTAACGGCGGGGGTTAACGGGGCAGGATGAGCGGCCGTGGCGAGCCGGCGGGTTGCCATGGCGACGCGCTGAAAGGGGGATTGTGCGCTCGCCTCAGCTGCGCGGCTCCCGCCCGCATCCCAGCCCAGGGCCACCTGGTTGTCCCGGTTCCACTCGGCTCAGCCCGTCGGGCCCAGCACGGAGCGGGGAAGCGGGGGCTACCGGCTCGGGCGCTCCCGCCACAGGGACTGGGTTCCTGCCCGAGGCTGTGGGGCGGACTGTCGGCGCCGGTGCAGGCGGGGTCGGTTATTTGGGGTGCGAGAGGATGTGCCCGGTGCCGCCCAACGAGAGGCTGCTGGCGTGAACTCCCCGGGTGAAGGGCAGGCAGGAGATCCCCTTGGCTCGGTTATTTGCATAGCATGGGGAATGACTTTAGTTATTGGGCTCCCGGAGCAAAAGGGCATTCCCTGTCTGTCTTGGGCAGGGAGCCAGGAGGGAGGCAGGCTCAGAGTCAAACCGGGGCTCTGTCACACTGACTGTGCTCATACCTGAGTGGGTATGAGGGTGGTGGGTCAGGCACATGGCGCAGGGGTTGCCGTTGGCTCCACTGATGCATGCTATGGCTGGAGTCGGTGCCGTTCGCTTGAGCTTGGCTTGGTCACAGTCGAGTCACAGAGCAGAACAGGCGTGGTAGGTGGTGGTTAGCACCGGGGACCATCCATGTCTGGCACTGTTGCCAGTGAGGGAGAGCAGTGATAAGGGACGTGAGGCCTTTAGTGAGCTAGTCTCTTTCTAGACCATGCTCTCTTAAATGGTGACACCTCCCAGTACCTCTGCTGGCAGCCCTACCCCAAGCCACGGACCTCCCTCAGCAAGGTGGCTCTGACACAAAATCCCCACAACCCTGGGATTTTCTTTCCATCCTCTGAGGGTGCCTCGTCCAATATTGCTGCAGGCTCGGCCCCAAGCGATAGCAGAGGGGCTGGAGCTGCCCTCACAGCTGCGCACGCTTTGTGTCAGCCTGGTGATATCTTCCTTCCTCTGGAAACCAGGATGCTCTATGGAATTAAGGGTATCTGCCAGCCGGATAAGGGGTGGATGTGTCCCCAGTGAGGGACCTGCGTGTTGCCAAGGTAAGGGTCACTATTAGCCCTAGGAAATGTGTGTGCCATCTTTTCTCCCTGCTCCGCACCAGAGCACCTGTGCCAACCTCAGGCGCAATGCTGGGTGCCCTGAGGTCCCAGTCAGAGCAGACCTCCTCCTGCTCCACACGCTGCAGGTGATCACCACCAGAGCTGGTGTCTGCAAAATGGTTAAAGGCTGACATTTAGAGGTCACACTTCTGGCATTGTGCATGTGTTTGCTTCATTTGCATTTGCAGTTAGCCCAGCTCCAGGCTTTGCCACTTGCATGTGTAGTTGCCATGGTTACATGTGCAGTCAGGATGTGGAGTTAGGTTGGACACCTGCAAACATGCAGCTCTCAACCTCCAGAGCACCGGAGCATGAATGAAAGCCTCCAAGATGCAGGGCAGCCCTTGGACCTGGGCATGTGGGCCCTGTGCAGCGATGCGCTGAGGAAATGGAGTTGCAGTGCCCATCTTGGCAGGGTCTGCGTGGTACTGCCTTGCACAGCCTCTGACTGCACATGTTCAAGCATTGTGCATCTAGGGCAGTGTTGTTGGAGAGGAAGGTTGGGCCCATGCCAATGGTGTTGCCCTGGACCTTACATCTGGGTTTGTCTCCTTCTTAGACCCTATATAGAGGCTGTTCTCGCAAAGGGCTGGAATGAGGTGCTTGAGAGCAGGGTGGTGAGGGTGGGCAGAGCCTGGGAGTCATGACTGGAGCTGCTGTGCATGCAGGCTGGCAGTGCCTTGTCCATGGTCAGGAGCCTGCCAAGGCTTCAGAAGGCAGCTTGAGAACTGGCAGAGTGCTGTGCCAAGGCTCCAGCTGTGGTGGCTGCATCTCTCCTGACTCACTGTGGGATCTGCTCTGGGCGTGCAGGTCTAATGCAGACAGGGACTCAGTCTAGGTGCCTTTTGACCAGAATCACACTGAGTCCACGAGGAAGAGCAAGGAGATGTGATTGCCAAAATCCTCTGGCAGGCCCATGTTGGCCTTGTCTATGTGTCAAGGAAGGAGAAGTTTTAGGACAGTAGGTATGGAAGGGACCTTCAGGTCATTGAGTCTCTAAGATTCATTTAAACTATTCCTGAGCAGCATCAGCTCAGCCAGCTCTTAAACCTCTCCAACCACAGCAGTTCAGCTGCCTCCCAAGCAGTTTGCTGCCATCTCCCTGTATCCTTCCTGCTAGGATCTACTTCTTCACAGCAAGTGGTGGAGAAAGGAAGCCCTCTTGGCTGTCCGGGAGCAACTGTGGCCTTGGACAGACCGGTGTGGGGTGTCCAGGCTGCACTGGTGTCAGCTGGAGGAATCCAGTAAAAGGAGGAGGGTGGAAGAATGGTGGGAAGCAATGGGGATGGGGACGTGAAGGATGTGTGTGGACATGAGCTGTGGAGGAGCCACAGAGGATCTGTGAAATCTCACAGGAGAGCATAGAAGGGCTGATTATCTGCAGTCCTGGGGCTGTGCACCAAGTGCAGAGGGGGACAGCTTGGTTCTGTCCTTTGGGCTTTCAGTGCCACTGGGATGGAAGAGTTATTTGCTCCATGTGGGTTCCTAGGCAGAGATTCCTCCCCTGACAGTCTGTGATTATTGGCTGCCACTGACAGAGTTTTTGAGAAAGATGCTTCTTAATCCAGGTCTGCCATTCGTACCCGCATTTGCAGGCAGGAGCGTATGTTCATTTTGGGTTAGCATGGAGGGGAGGTGGTTGCAGCTGTCTGGCAGGAGCACGTAAGCAGGAGGAGTCAGGGTGAATCCTGGCACTGGGGTGCCTAAAGAAAGCTGGGTTTGAGGACTGTGGCAGGGCTGAGTGGTGCTGCGTGGTGGACTAAATGCTCTGATAGTCTCCTGATATGATACTCCCTAGAGCTGGGGGTAGGGAGCAGACTGTGACCAGAACTGTGTGCTGCTGGCCTCAGCAGGATTCTGCAATGGGTGTGAGGGGAATGAATAAAAAGGTCCTGCAATTGCCAGAGCTGGCAGTTTGAACCCACATTATTCAGACCCTGGAGTGGGTCTGACTGAGGGGAAACGTGGATGAGGAGGGAGCGGTGGAAAGATGCAGGGGCTTCTGGCGGCAACTGCCAGGTGCTGTCTGGTGTGTGTGGCTCCTGGAAGTTTTCCCTGGTTAAGAGGACATGTGTTCTTTGTTTGGAGGCTTGTCTGGGCTCAGTAGGGATGTGGTATTGCAGTCCATGGTGAAACCTGTGTTCTTGCTTAGTCTTGTAGTTGTGTGTGGAAACTCTGCCCTTGCAATATATTCCTTTTGCCATGTTATCTGTCCAGCAGCGGGGCAAGCACGTGGCATGGGTGGGGGTGGGGGTTGGGGAGAGGATGGGTGGGATATCTGTGAGCAAGTCTTTGTGCTGGGGAGCACTGTTTGGGCTGAGACTGACTTGGCAAGGAGCTCAGGGGTTTGTTAGTAAAGAAGCCCTGTTCCTGACACTGCAAAATGTAGAATAGTGGAATAACATCTGTTATTTTCAAACTGCATCTCAGTGTGAGCACATCCTGTGAGGTGCTAGGCAAGCAGAGCCGAAGCTTTGCCTGGTGGCCAGATGCTCTGGCCTTGCCAGCAGAGCAGGTGGCAAAGTTTGTGAAAGGTTGCAGAGAGGATTTGTTACAGGGCTTGTACTGTGCGTGAACCTTTTTTGGGTCTTGACCTGGGCTGCTGGGGCTTTCTGAAGCTGGTCAGGAAGGCTTTTGAGATGGGCTTGGGGAAGGGACTGCTGAGAATGTCCTTTGGCATGGTGATCAGGGGCTGCAATGACTTTGCCTTCATCAGGCATTCATTAGCTGCTGCCCTACAGGAGTGGGAGAAGAAGCCCAAGTCTGCAGTATGGCCAAAGTGTCTGCATGCCTCTCACTATGGTGGTGGCCATGTCCATCTCCTGGTGCCAGCACTCAGTGCTAAAGGAGTTGTGGAGGTGAGTCGGTCTGTCTTCACATCTTTTCTCTACCCTTACATGACTCCAGGCACCACTGAGCAACTTGAGGACTAGTGGGACAGTGATGCAAGAGAAGGGGCAGGGGTCGCTCTGTAAGGTTTCTCTGTTCATGACTCCTTGTTCTGAGGGCTTCTGTGGTTTTATAGCATGTATGCAAGAGGCAATGCCCCTCCCTCTGTCTCTAGAGCTGCCCAGGGGAGCTCAGGAGAGATGTATGAGTGTTGAGAGCATTGTGGAGTCAAGTGCCTCATTGTGGAGGTCTGACGGCCTCTGTGCAAAAAATGGCTAAGTAAGGCAGAGCTCTTCAGGCTGGAAAAGAAACAACAGAAGATGGATAAGGTATGTCTACAGGAAGCCAGGAGAGAAGGGATAGAGATTAACTGTTCACTGTTTCTTTCCATGCAAGTACAAGGTCACATCAAATGAAGCTAGCAGGAAGTGCCAAACAGGAGGAGGGGAATTGCCTCTTGCATATGTGCTGTAAAACCACAGAAGTCCTCAGAACAAGGAGTCATGAACAGCAAAACCTTACGTTTGTTCAGGAGAAATGGGATGAATTCAACAAAGACCTGGCAGTTCTGCTTCCTCTGGTTCCCTGGGCACAGGGCACCTGCCCAGCATGCTGGCAGCAGAGCTAGAATCTTGTCTTGACGTTGTCCCAGTTCCCTCGTACTCATTGCACATGGTGGGCACTGTGAGTTCACCAGGAATCTGATCTTCATCTCCACCTCGTCCAGTCCCCTGGCTCCGCCTGTTCTCACATGTGACAGGAAATATCAGTCTCAGTTTTGTTCCTCGTTTTAATGCCCAGATGAGAAAAGACTCATGTCCTTCTACCAGCGAGGGTCCAGTTCAGCCTTACCTCAGCATATGTGGGGTGCCAGAAGGCTGTCCCTCAGCTCCTTGAGCAATCCAGAGACATTCAAGGACAGCAGGGAGACATGAAGCTTGGCTTGGGAGAGGTTTGCTTGGGAGAAGTAGACTTGGAGAGGAGGATGCAGGGATGACCTGGGGATCTAGCGGTCCCCTGTGGGCTTTGGGTGCGGAGCAGCAGGATGAGGCGAATCAAGGCTGAAGCTCGTGAAGAGGATCCTGTTTCCCATCCTCATGACTTCTGGAAAAGAAGTCACTGGGCTTTCTTGATGAGGATCTGAGGTTACAGACTTGGGCAAAGAGCTGCTGTGCTTTGATGCTCATGGCCTTAAGAGAAGCCAAGTTGCTACACGCTCTTTGTAACAGAAACCTCCTCCTGTGTTCACTGGGAGTGATGCTTCAAAGTGGGCATCTACCGAGGCAGAGCTGTGCTCAAAGACCTCTGAGAAGCAGCAGAGAGCATGGGAATCTTCTTGGCATTGGAGGGTTGCCTTTCCTTGGCATTGCTGGTCCTTGCAGCCTGCCTGTATGCCCTGCTTCATCCTGGTCTGCTCCCTCTGGAGAGATGGGGCATCGCCAGGCTGCCTGATTTCCTCCGGTCCAGCTTATTTCTTAACACTAGGCGGCCTTTACAGTCAAACACATGAAAGGATTTTTTGCCAGAGGCTTTAGGCTTTCTCCTTTTTTTGCTTGAAGATAGAAAATATCGGAGGAGAAAGCTACAAGAGAAAACAGAAAATACATTTTGGATTTAATTTGAACAGGCTTCTTTCCTAGCTGCTTGCTTGCCTGGTCTCCAGTCCTTAGCAATGCCCTGGTTGCACGAACGAAAGTCAGACTTTGCGAAGCTGCCCTGGCTGCAAGCTGACCCTCCACCCCAGGGGATTTCCGTGGTCTTCTGCTTGGTCACGCCAGTTTTGGATTTGGTTTGGGAATGGGAACAGCTGATGGCTCTTGCTAAGGAAAGGCTTCCCTGCTCGACGAAGCTCCTTCTCTTAGTTGAGTAGAGGCTATTGTGACCTTGGGCTGGACCATCTAACTGCTTGAGGTCCTTCCAGGGTGACTGACACCACATCTGTCCAGGCTGCCAGCTATACGTATGACCTGTGATGATAGTGGTCTCTGGTTGTGACACCTATATGAACTCTTTAGGTTGCTCCCTGGAGCATATAGCAAATCTGTGCATTTCCAGAGCTCCTGGGAAAGCCTTTAGGGTTTCTGAGGAAACCAGTAACTCTGGGACAGGCTATTGTCTTATTCAGCTGCAGACGAGTGTTTTTGGATGCTGTGCCAGAAGCATGTGTGGGTGGCCATTGTGCCAGGGGCCTTGAGGCTTCCCTCGCCCTGGTGCTGCCCTGAGCATGAAGGGCACCACCAGCACTGTGACAGCTCCCCCGAGAGCTGATGCTGGCTGTGCAGAGTCAGCGGCTTTGCCCAGGAGCTCCTGCACAGCCACCAGCCATTATCCTCAGTGCAGGCACTCAGTGGCAGGGTGGGGTGAGGTGGGAGACAGATGTGGAGGGGGAGGGTGGCTTCTTCAGCACCTGTGCTTTATTCTGGAGCATGCAAGTGTGAAATTCAATTTGTAGATAAGCAGTATCTGGTGAAGAACACTGGCCACAGTGTCTGCTGGAGCCAGGCCGTGTCTGGGAGCAGCACGGCCGGCATGCACAGCATGTCCTGCCTGCCAGCTCTTGCGGAGGCTGACGTCACCTCGGAGGAGCAGTGGCTGCTGCAGGATGTGGCTGCTTGACACTATGTCATGTTGGCGCCGGGTATGCAGCCCCAGCTGCCAGCAGGAGCCCTGCCGAGAGGTGCTGCCCCAGGGCTGGTCTCCTCTGCCCTGCAGAGACGAAGAGCATGGCATAGTTGGAAGTGAGAGGGACCTGGTGCTCTCTGCCACCAGCAACTTGCAAGCTGGGTGGCAGAGAGGATGTGTACTGTGGATGGAGGAGTCCATGGTGCTCTAGCACCTATGTTATTTTCTCACCTCCATGTTCAGATCTTCCCTTCCTGACATTTCCAATGAGTCCTGCTTGCTGGTGGGAGCATTAGGAATGGGCATTATAGCATTAGCAAATGCAGCTTGCACTGGCCTGTGCTCTGCCCTCTGTGTGCATTGCCACCAGTGGTCACAGCTCCCCTTCTCCTGCCCCAGTTCAGAGCTTTCTGGGTCTTCCACCCCTGAGTGCTTTGCAGAGAGCAGGCCTCTGTTGCAGATGAAGAAAGTGAGGAGTGCTGTGGGGAACATAGTCATCAAGGCCAACCATGGCAGAGCTGGGAGTGAGCAGTGCCCTGATCCTCAGTGGTGGCTGCCACCAGGGCCGGCTGTGTCCCCAGGCAAGCTGCAGTGTCATGGAGCAGTGGGTCCCTGCTGATGCCGTCAGGCCTGGAAGGGGCACCAGCATGGTGATTCCAGGATGATCAGTCTGTCTGGGTTTTCCTTGCTGGCCAGAGAAAGTGCTGTGCCCTTGACAGCAGCTTGACTCTTGCAATATGGTCAGAAAATCATGTCTGGTCTTTGGTCAGGGCCACTGGCACTAACACACAACTCAGCAGCTTGTCACAGGTGGGATGTGCTGGGTCACTCACCTTTCCAAGTAGGGTGATGGGCTGGGGTTCACCTAGGGCATCTCTCTGGCACAGGAAGAGACCTGTAGGTCTCCTAGCTGTGGGAAGCCAGTAGGCATGGGGTGGCACAGCCCCACATCCCAGACGCTGGGTGTTTGGGTCTGCGCAGATCCTATCTGGTGTTCCACCTGGAAGTACCAACTATTGTAGCAAGGTGGAGGTGGTGTGGATGGTGGAGGTAATGATAGATCACACATCTCTTTGGACAGCTTTCTTGAGCATTGCCATGGAGGACCCTGCAGTGAGGAAACAATTTGGTACAGGACTGCAATATTTGGGCTTTCTAGCACTGTGAAGGAGCATGCATGGCCCTGATGCCTGTGTTGTGACCCTGAAGGGGTGATTCTGTCAGAATGACTCACAATCCCCTTGCACAGGGATTTGCTGTCTCCACAGAGCCACAGATTTGGTGGCAGGGTTTGGTGTCCTATGGTACAAGATAGGGTGGTAATGGGTGGTGCAGGAAGGTGGTGCCAGATAACTTGTGACCTTATCTCTGCACAGGAAAACTGTGCAGGCTAATTATGTTGTACTGCAGCTTCTGTGGAAAAGTTAGTTCCTGCTTGTCTCCAACTATTTTCCTCATCTTTGTTTTTTGCCCTAGGTTTCATTACCTTTAGCCCAGATCACCTCCGTGACCTGGTTTACAGTTCTGCCCTGCAAAACTTTGCTCAGCTGACGCAGAGCAGTGATGTCAGGCAGAAGTAGGTGGTTGGGGCAGATACTGTTAAAGGAAACAATCCTTTATCAGCTCTGCCACTGAAACCAGAGATTCTTACAGCTGTGGTCTGGATTACAACCTGTGATTAAGTGGTTTTGATTTGTGCTTTGAGTCAAGAAAAATGAAAAATTGACAACTTATTTTGGGTGTAGCTATTTCCATTCAAAGCACTCTTGGGTTTTGTTGCCCACCCTCTCTAGTCGCATTTGCAGGAAGTCTTTGTATTTTAAGCTGCAGTCAGTTCCTCTCTGCCCAGCCCACCTCCTTACATTTATAGAGCCTCCTCCAGGCCATGCTAATCCACGGAAAGCATTTACTCAGGCTGCCTGCAGCCACTGGTGCTTTTTTGGCTTTCCTTGGAGCGTGAGTGAGACATCTTGGTCCCTTACTTAGCACAGGTGGTGGTCCAGGCAGGGCAGGGCTTTGTGCAAATTGCCCATGGCCCAATTGTCTGAAGACGGTCTATATCCTTTGCATGGCTGGGCGCCCAGAAAGGAGCTTGAGAGACTGGGGTATGGGAGTCTGGGGGAAGGACATTCCATCAGCAGCTGGGTTTCATACCTGCTGCTTAGTTTGGGACGTTTCAGAAATGGGAGTGTCATTGCATTGAGCCAGACTCTTTGGGTCACTGGAGGCTCCTTTCTTCATTAAATTTCAAACCTGTTCTGCTAACATGGGAAATATGAATGCATTTGGACTTAAAGAGCCTTGTGTTGTGTAATTGCTCCCTAACATGGATCATTATGGATGAACAACTATAATGTAAAAAAACCACCTTAAAAATCAGGGCCCTTGCTAGCCATGGTAGTTTCCGAGGTGGTTGTTTGGGAGAGGACATAGGAGCCTTTACTCTGGAAGATGTGAGGGCGATGGTGATGAGCAGTTGTGATAGTCAATGTGCGGCTTGCTGAAGCTGGAGAAGGAAGTGTGGGGAGTGCTGCTTGTGCAGATAGCTCTCTCTTCACTGGGTGTGATTTGCACTCCAGCTGCATAGTGTTGATCTCAGATTTGTGAGTGAGCTTATATTGCCTTAAAGGAGGTGCCTGGTGCTTGTTTGTGATGTGTTGGAGAGGAACTGAGTTGTCTTAGCATGAACTTTGTGCTGGTGCCAAGGGCTTATTGAAAGCAGATTGTCTGTCAGTTTGCTCCTGAATAGATGTCTGGAAATTCCAGGGTTCTGCAGATGCACTTTTGCATTGTCAGTCACCTGCCCTCATAAAGCAAGTGCTGGAGTAATTCTGCGATTTATTTATTAAGCACTGTTTCCTCTAGAATAGAACAGAATATTTCAGTTGGAAGGGACCTATAATGATCTTTTAGTCCAACTGCCTGACAAATTCACAGGGCTGACCAAAAAGTTAAAGCATGTTATTAAGGGCATTGTTCAAATGTCTCTCAAATACTGACAGATGTGGGGCATTGGTCACCTTTCTAGGAAGTCTGTTCCAGTGGTTGACTGCCCTTGGTAAAGAAATGTGTCCTAATGTCCAGTCTAAACCTCGCCTGGTGCAGCTTTGAACCTTTCCCACGCGTCCTATCGCTGGATGCCAGGGAGAAGAGATCAGCACCCCCCTGTCCACTTCCTCTTCTCAGGAAGCTGTAGAGAGCAATGAGGTTGCCCCTCATCTCGTCCAGGTGATGCAGAGTTTGCTCGCCAGATATCCCTGCACGTCCTGCCTGTCCTGTAGCTACCCGGCAAACGGCCGAGAGAGTCCGAGCGCTTCTCTTGCAAGTACTCCGTGCCTTTTAGACGGTCTGGGCTGCACGGCTGTGCTGCGGGTCTGCTCGGAGAAGCAGCACCGCTCCTGGAACCGGAGGGGGCGGTGGGAGCGGCGCGGGGCGGTGCTGAAGGGACAGCTCCCTCGCGGCCCTGGGGACGGCGGCGGGGGCGCGCCTGGCCCATCGCCCCTGCCCGGGCGTCAGAGCAAACAGGGATCAACGTGCTGGCAGGGCTGGGGGGCACCGAGCAGACTGCACCCCGTCACAAGAGCTTCAGGGAACAGTACAAAGCACCACCCCACGGTGGTCGGTCTGCCACACCAGGCACGTTCTGGCTGGGATAGACCGATGCCATATCCAGCTGTTGCAGCATGTGTGGTGACCCCATCACAGGGGCTTCTGGAGTCTCCTTCGAGGCTCTTTGATCTTCCAGGCCAATTCAGGCTCTTCTCCTTTTCTGCCAGGTGTTCTGGGGAACAAGTACGTGTATATCCATGCCAAGGCCAGAGCACTATGTTTGCTGTTTAGACAGTGGTTCTCATTAACCTGTTCCCCTGCAGGGAAGCATTTGTAAACTGAAACTGTGCAAGCAGCAAGGTGAGGGAGAGAAAAGCTGCCGCAATTTCTTCATGCTGGGGTCAGGGAACTCATAATGTGAGATAATCCAGATTATTTCTATGCAGAATGTGGCACTAAATGGCCTACTTCCAGCAGCTATCCCTGAGCCACGTGGAAACCCAGCAGCCCACCAAGAGGCTGCTGCTGCCGTCTTCACAGCCAGGGATCTGTCCCAGCAGAGCCTCTTGCTTACACAGCAGCTGCTGTCTGTACCACATGGCCCTTCCTCAGCTTTCGACCGGACTCCGGGGAAGCAATGAATAGGAAAGGTAGTCAAAATCTAGACCAGTTCAAGGTGAACACGTAGCCCACTTTAAAAGAACCTAGGCTTTCAAGCATGGTTGTCCTTGGGCTCTCTATAGAGGCCACCCTCTGCTTGCATCGGCAGCACTGGATGCTGACCCCAACGCTGTCCCTGCTGCAGTGCTCACTGGCTGTTCTTCATCAGCATCACCAGTCTTAGCTCAGTGACACTGAGAAACCTCCTGCATTTCTGGAGCTTTTGATGCTCAACAGGAGCTGGAAATGAGCCAGGTTATCTTACCTGCTGGGCAGTGTGCCTTCTGGAACCAGACATCAAACAGTGTGCTGGCATTCATCACCAAAAGTGTCTGGAAAGGCTGAACCATGGGCAAAGGAAAGATCTGCTTTGCTCCTAGTGTCTTTCTGAGGCAGGCTTGGGTCCTTCATGAAGGACTTGTTAAAGGCCGTGGAGCAAATGGGGTCAGGCCATATTGCAGCAGGAGGCCATTGCCACCACAGCAGAAGTGGCACTTGAAATTGTCTGTTTCTAGGCATTTTAGGTAACATTCTTCTGTTCTGAATGGGAGCTCTCAAGGATCTTGGCATGTGTCTGAGAGTTGTCAAAGAGCTTCTGTCCCACATATGTTCTTGCAGCATTGAGGAACTTAACTGGCGCTTCTCACATGATCTTTCATCCTCTCCCCAGAGCAAGGGATGTGCAGTGAAGTGTCTAATAGGCTTCTTCATCTTGCTTTAAATATTGGTGGGTAGAAGATAGGAAAGGCTAGTCACAGGGATGACTTGCACTTGAAGCAAACAAGAGTGAGGTTTGTGACTCTTTTTCCTTCTGTCCCATCAGAGTGACTGTGGTGTCTGGATATCAGAGGTGCTGCAGATGTGCCTCTAGGAGGAGAATGAGATAGGAGACATCAGACTCTGTGAGAGACCTCTGCAGAGTGGAGAACAGATATGATGGGCTCCATGGTGCGGGGAAACCTCTTAAGTGTCCTATTCTGTTAAAGCATCTTACGTGCTGCAGACTTTGTGGCCAAGGTGGCAGTAGTTTGCCCACATGGTGGCAAATACAGAACAAATAAGGGCAGGGACAGAGCTGCCAGCCAGAGCTGATGAGAATTGTAGGAGACTGGGCTGGAGGGGATGCAAAGGGGTCACTTGGTCCATCCATCTGCCATGTAGCACCTTTTGCAGGTATGCATGGGGCATTTTAACTTTTCCTGGTGTACACTTGACTCTCCTTTTTTAATGTGAATGTGTTTCCTACCTGGCACAATGTCAGTGTCAGACTGTTCTGATTCTTTTTTGGTAGCCTTCATGCATTGTAAAACTGCATCCTCTGACTTGTCTTGTCTAGACTAGTCCCACTCTTCCAGGCCAAGGATTTTGGTCATCTTGCTGGTCTCCCATGGCCTCTCTCAGTTGGTCCAAATCTTTTGGGGGATGAACTGGTTCTCTTGAGGAGAAGAGTATAATTACTTGATGTGACTTTATGACCTGAAAGGAGAGGACAAGTAATTACTTCACATGTCTTCATGTGAAAGCTGGCCTTTCACGCATCCTACTGTATTTGCCATTTATTGTGGCAATCACGTGCTGGTTCATGTTCAGAGAAGGGCCACAAAGCTGGTGAAGGGTCTGGAGAGCAAGTCTTATGAGGAGTGGCTGAGGGAACTGGGGTTGTTTAGCCTGGAGAAAAGGAGGCTGAGGGGAGACCTTATCACTCTCTACAACTACCTGAAAGGAGGTTGTAGAGACCTCTTCTCCCATGTGACAAGTGACAGGACGAGAGGAAACTGCCTTAAGTTGCTCCAGGGTAGATCTAGGTTAGATATCAGGAAGAACTTCTTTACAGAGAGGGTTGCGAAGCATTGGAACAGGCTGCCCAGGGAGGTGGTGGAGTCCCCATCCTTGGAAGTGTTTAAAAGCTGTGTGGATGTGGTGCTGAGGGACATGGTTTATGGACCCTGGCAGTGCATGGTGAACGGTTGGACTCGATGATCTTAAAGGTCTCTTCCAACCAGATGATTCTATGACTCACGTTCAGTGTGTACTCCCCTGTAGCCCCTGTGACCATTCTGGCAGAAACACTATCTTTTCTTCTGTGGTCTGTTTGTGCAGTTTTTAACCTCATGATGGTGTACAGCCCTGCCCATCATCTCTCAGCCCTTTCCCCAGCCTGTTAGGAGCATGTAGAATTCCCGTCCTGGCCTCCAAAGCACTGGCTGTCATGTGCAGATTTTAAAACATACTCTGTTCTGTCATTTAGGTCATTAATGGAAAAGCAGAGCAGTAGCAACAGACCTTTCTGAAACTCTACTTGTTCCCTTTCAGTGTAACTGCAAGCCACTGGTAACTATTACTGTGCACTAGCTCCGTGATGGATCTAAAGTCCTGGGAATTGCTCCCACAGTGCTGTGGGACCACGAAACATCTGTCTGTGGCATGGATGGGTAACCTGGAGCAGGTCAGAAAGACTCACTGGGCACAATCCATAGCAAGTAACCACCAACTTTGCTCTGTAGTATTATCCTCAAGCATTGACCCAGGCCACAAGCATCAGAGGTGTGACAGAGGGATGCTTTTCAGGAGCCACCAAGACACAGAGATGCAAGCAACTCAGTCCAGTTGTGCTGCAGCTTTTGTGCTCTCCAGGGTTTCCTATAGGGTTTCTGCAGTATCTCAGGCCAGGTGGGATGGAACTGGAGGGTTGTTGAGAGCCAGGGTCGCTGCCCAGTGGCGGAGAGCAGCTGTCAGGGTGGGGAGCACATCTGGCAGATGCTGCTGTGTGAGAGCTGAGCATCAGCCTGAGGTCCTGGAGCACAGGCTGGTGGAAAGGTTTGGAGCTCGCTCACCTTGGGGAAGAGGAGGCAGAGGTTTCTCAAGCTGCTTCCTGGATACATGTCTATGCTGGGGTGCATGGGCTGGTCCCCAGGTATCTCTTGTAGATATACCATGATACAACGGGGTCAGATGGTGAGCAGAGCTGCACAAGGCAGGGTGGCCAGGGGGTGCAATGGAGTATCCCATTCGCTTGCTGTCAGGAGGAGATCATCCATCTGTGCCAGCCAGGTGGTTTGAGGTTCCAGTTTATCCTGGCTCTGGACCACATGGGACACAGAGCCACAACATCAACGTGGTGAGCTTGGGGTTGAGTCCACTGGAGTGCTCAAGGGCAGCAGGATGGACCCTGATGTAGTGTCCAATACGAGTGCAGGCTGCCTGCTTGCATCTCCTTGTCCGCCTTCCAGGGAAGGTGTAGATCTGCCTCATCTGGCTGGTGTTGAGAGGCCTGATTGTGCATCTGTGATGGAGGCTTCCAGAGGATCCTGCCCACCCAGGTTTCCATGGAGAGTGTCTCCTTGTTGAGGAGGGAGACGTCTGGCAGACACTACGGCTGTGGAAATACCGATAGAGCATTTGTTTTCCAAAGCACATGAATAACATGCCTAACAGCTAGCAGCCTCACTTCCTCTGCTTGCCCCACCAGCGGTCTGGCAGAGTGACCTGGGATGCCTGCAGTGTCTTTATCCTCCTGGCTTCTCGCTGCATGCTTGTCTGAGCATCTCCAGTTTGGCCGTATCTGCCCAGCCTGGCTTGGTTTCCCTTCCAGTTGGCAGGCATGGCTCCTCCTGGCGCAGGGCTGCAGGGAGGCATCAACTATCTTCGCTGGGAAACGCATTTGGCTTTGCTACTGGAGGGAAGAACAGGAGCGCTGTAGGCGGCAAAAGTGGGGAAGTTCTGCTCCCACCTCCCGTGGGATGTGAGGGGAATTGCTTTTCTGAACAAAACAGCCTTTCTCAGATCTCCCAGTTATTTTGTATGCTTTGAAAGACCAAGAGGAAGCTTAAGAGCTGTTGAGGCAGCAGGCAGCGATGCAAGGCGTGTGCAACAGCCCCTGGTGAAGAGGGCTGAGCCTGGGTTTTCATGGCAGTCTGTCAATATTAAATTAAGGCTAAATTGCCATCCTAAATGTTATGTTAACATGAAGTTATGGCAGAAAGCACAAAGCACAGAACAGCAATGTGAGGGTATAAGATGTGTTACGAGGGTATTGTAATCATCCTAGATGAGGCATTTGAAACCCAGGGAATTCCAGATTCAAGGTTTGCATTGTTTCTTTGTGTTTGTAACTGAAAAGCAATCCAGACATAGGAGGGCTTAGGAGCATGGCACTGAGATTGTTTGGGTGCCTTTATTCTCTTCTGCAGGGACATGGGCAGGTGGAGAGAAAAAGTCTTTAAGAACTGAAAGAACAAAATGTGGAATTACAAATGTTTAAATACCATGATCTGGATTTGAGTGTTATGGCATCGTGGCTCTCCAGGGTAATGTTAGGGCTGCTGGGTCTTGAATGTGCATCTCCATATCTGGAGATACTTGGCTGTTACTAATGTAACTTACCTCTGTGCCTGATGTTTTGTAAAATTCATAATTGGAGACAGTTGCAAGTCCTGTAGCATTATTTTATTCCAGTTAAGAACGTGTACTTGGAACTTTAATTCTGTGTTAGCTTATGTTTTTTGTCTTCAGATTTCCATGGTTTTTAAAAGCTACTAAAAGAACCATGGATGAGGATTAAACAAAACCCCAAAGGAATATCATCATAACGTAATTCTGAGGAGCTGTAGCAAGAAGCTGATTTTTGGCTGTGTTTTGCAAAAGAGATTCCTTATTGTGCCAGGACAGGGTGGTTATGCTGGGTGTGCAGCTGCTCCAAGGATGCAAAGTGGGTGGCGAATTCAGTCCTAACTTTGCAGTGACTGGTGTGCACAACCCAACCAGGCAGCGAAGCTGCAAAGCGGCATTGCCTGGTGCCATGAAATCACTTAGCTGCGGTAGATGGTGGAACAGCAATGGTGGGCAGCATGTGGCTGCAGCCCCAAGGAAGCTCTTGAGTTGGGAAATCAGCTGGTAAGCCACCGCTGGCAGGGCTGTGGTGTTTCTGAGGAAGGAAAACAATGACAGGTCTGCTGAAGTGGCTCGGAGGGGAGTTGCAGGCACTATCATAAAGACTGGAAACTGCCTGTGGCTTCCAGTCATACAAATTAGATATGACAGTCTTGATAATTTGGCTTTATCCCAACCCATGGTACCCAAAGAAACCTGAGCAGAAGATTTGCACTTGGCAATTTGCCTTTCAGAAATGTCAGGCAAAACAGGTCTGAAGCACCTCTGAGATCCCACTTGGGAATGCCCAGCTTTGGGGGGACCTGGGCTGTCATTGCACCTCTGGGATGTCATTGCACCTCTGGGATGTTGCTGTTAGGCAAAGGTCAGTTCTCTGCTGAAAGAGGAGCATTGCTGTGGGGCATATTAGATGAAGGACAGTTTTCCTCTGGAGCAAGAGGTAGAGTGGGGAAGCCAAGGCATTGCAGAGGCAACTCCAGTGGTGGTGGCACAGAGCACAGCTTGGAGTCTCTGGGTGCCTCAGCTGTATTTCTGTCCCTTGAGACACCTTTTGTTTCTTAAACTTTGGGAGTTGTTTGGGTGATAGCACAGCAGTGTCATGCTTGTGCCGGGTGTGATTCTGTCACTGCCTGGTGGGACAGGAGGCGGTGGAGGGGAATGATGTGCAGAGGTGATGAGAGTCAGGAGTAGAGGAAGATCAGCCCTGGTCATGATAGCTCAGCCCTGGGTTGTCCCTGTGCCATAGATGGGCCACTAGGTACGACAGCTTCTTCCCCCTATTTGTACCAGCCTCCTTGTCTGGCATTACCTGCAGTGCCTCTGTGGGCTCTGGAAAGGTGCCTGCATGCCCAGCCCTGTGATGCCTCACTGCTTGGGCAGGCTGGATGCAGAAACATGATTTTCTGGGCTGAGCGTCCTTCATTATGCCTATCATACTCTGATTTCTGAGCCTGCTGTGTTCTCTGGGTATATCAGGAGGGCAGGCACAGCACAGGCACATCTTCTTAATGACCAACGGTGAATTGCCTGCGCATGTGCAGTGCAGATTTGAGACGCCCTCTGTGGTTTCTGGTGGTTTTTTTTTTTTTTTGTTCTGCGGATTTTCCTCATTGGATGGGGTGTTTTCCATTCGTGAAGTCCCTGCCCAGCTGAGCCTGCAGCAGAGCTGTATACTCCAGTCTGCATACAGCCCTTATTTTGTGCTCCAGTAATTCCAAAGCAGCTCTGCTCCCCTCTGAGCTTCAGAGAGATTTACTGGGTGGGCATGTAAGGATGCTCTGGAGCAAAATGGAGGTGCCCTGCCACTGCTGCCATCTCTCCCAGGGTAAGGACATGTGTCTGAGACAGAAGGAGCATCCTCTGACCTGCTACCAAGCAGTGTCTTTTAGTGGGGATCGGGCTGCAAGCCATGTGCCTGAGGTGCAGAGCTGGCCTCTGGGTAACACTCCTCTCTCCTGGCCGGGGTGAGGGTGAGCACAGCCTCCATGGCTCCCCTTGCCCAAGTCCCGCGGGAGCATCACTGCTTGCTGGGGGAGGTGGCGGGGGCAGCAGTTACGTAACCCCTGAATGCAGCAGACAGTGTGGGGAGGTGAAGGGCAGAGCACTGAAAATCCACACAGCCTCCAGCAAGGGCTCCCTGGCGCAGGAGCTCTGCTCGCTAACAGACATCTGCAGGTCCCCATCTGCAGCTGCTGCCTGCCCTGCCTGCCTGCAGCTTCCTTCCTTCCCCGCTGACCCTGTGAAGGGCTGCCACATCTCTTCTCCCCCACTGCCAACAGCCCAGCGTGGGAACATGGGGGCAGAGCTCTGCCTTCCTGGGACTTGCTCGGGTGGCTGGGATGCAACCGGGGCAGGGAGAGGGTGGCAGGGCAGCTGCAGTGGCGGCTCAGGGTGTTGCTGCCCAGAAGCATTCTGGCTGTTCACATCCTGCCCACCCAGCACTCGGGGTCTCGCCTGGGGTCTTGCTGCTTTGGTCAGCGGCACATGGAGGGAGAAAGCTGGCTGGAGAGTGCGTGGACAGGCAAGATGGATGTCTGGGTGGGACACATGGGTCTAATATGCTAGTGTGAGGTGGGGTGGTAGCACCTGGACAGGAGAACTGTGCTGGGATGAAGCTGAGACAATGAGCACAGACAGTGTGGCATGGGAGCACATGTGCCTTTGGCTCAGCCAGGAGGGGAGAGGTGCCAGTGGGCTGTTGTGCAGGGCCTGTGCTGGGCAGCAGTGGTGCCTGACAGGTTCCTTGAGGGGAGGGACAGTGCCAGGGAAGTGGCACAGTCCTGCTTATATTGGCACCCATAATCTGCTGCTGACACCCTCCTGCAGCATGGGGCAAGGGCGCTGTGCACTGCTTAGGGCAGCTCCAGGGCTGGGGGCAGGAGACAGGCTCTGCAAGTCTGGACGAATGCAATGTATGTGTCTGCACATGGTCAACTTGTGCTGCCTGCACTTGCCTACTCCCAGAGCCACCTGCCTGGGCAGTGGCAGAGTCAATGAGCACCCATGGGTGGGAGGGTCTGGCCTGGGATCCTGACTCCTTCTGCGCTGCTGCTCTTTGACTCTTCCCAGAGCAAGTGTGCTGTTAATTCCCTGCATCTCTCCACAGTATCAACAGTCCCCTCTGGGCTGGGCCATTGGCAGGCAGGCGGCAGCAGGCAGCTAGCGAGCTGTGAGAAGCAGTGGCATATCTCCCTGCATCTGTGCTCCCAACATATCCAGCAGAAGGTGTGGCTGGGCTGTGCACTCCTGACTCCTGGCTCTTCTGCTCCATCTGTTCCCGGTGGGCAAATCAGAGGCTTGGCGTGATGGGGATGCCCTGAGCCCTCACCTCAGGAGCTTCAGGCCTGGATGTTGGTGCTGCTCCTCCCAGACGATGAGGCTGATACTCTGGAGAAGCCCTCTCTTGCCCCCTGTTCGCCAAGTGCCTGAGCTGGTGGCCAGTTGGGACCTGCATTTCACTCTCTGGGTCTTGAGCTTCGCCTCGGCAGTTGTACAGATGGAGGGCCAAGTCTACTCACCAACTGTCAACACGCGCTATGGGAAGTTACGGGGCGTGCGTGTGCCACTGCCCAGCGAGATCCTGGGGCCCGTGGACCAGTACCTGGGGGTGCCTTATGCTGCCCCCCCCATCGGGGAGAAGAGGTTCATGCCCCCTGAGCCACCACCATCCTGGTCAGGCATCAGGAATGCTACCCACTTCTCGCCGGTCTGTCCCCAGAACATCCACAATGCTGTTCCTGAGATCATGCTGCCCATCTGGTTTACGTCCAATTTGGATATCGTGGCTACGTACATCCAGGACCCCAACGAGGACTGTCTGTACCTCAACATCTACATCCCCACGGAGGATGGTGAGTCCCTGCCGGGGTGCCCACAGGAGGGCGGGGCAGGGGGCCCTCTGCCCCTCCCCAGCAGTGGTTGGTCTCACCTAGGTGTTGTGTTTGAAGCATGTGGTTGTGGACCCTGCAGCATGCTGTCTGTTTGTGGAAAGCTTTCTCTGGCCACGCAGCTCGCCCTCTTGCCCTCAGCTGCCATCTCTGTCTTGTGTGCTCCTGTTTCTTCACACCTCCTGGTCCCTCCCTTCACCTCCATGGCATCGTCATGGGTTCCTCTCTTGTGTTGCTAAATCTGAATCCGACTCTCTGACCGCAGATCCACAGAGCGACAAGCTGGTTTGTGCTCCCCAGGCGCCGAATGCCAGGTTCTGTCTTGAGTTGGTTCGGGTTTGTCCTTCCTTCCCCCTTCCCTCCCTCCCCAGGTCCATGTGCTAGTTGTGGGCATGGGCTGCGGCTGCAGCTGGGAGGAACACTCTGCCTCTTCCTGGGGAGATGCTCCAGCAAGAAAGGGACCACGGAGCCCTTTCCTGGGCCCTGGTTCTGGGAGGTTGGGGGCACCAGCAGGTGCATCACTTGGCTGCCCCCGTCCACCAGCAGGACGGCAGCAGAGCAATGAGCCTGGGGTGCTGGGGATCTGCAGGGCATGGTTCCATTGGGGTGAGGCTGAGTGGTGCGCGGTGAGGCTGAGCAGTGCTGGGTGCCTCCTTGTCTAACTTTTCCTTTGTAGGGGATCCCACCTGAACTGTAAGTAGCCAGTAGAGGAGGCAGTGCCTGCCCGTGTGCCCACCCCAGCCTCACTGCAATGGGAACCCCCTTCAGTAGGCCAGAAGGGACCCACAGCGTGCTGTGTGCGGCAGAGCAGCCTGGCAGGCTGGTGGCTTCTCCCAGGCCAGCTGGTTCCAATTCTCTGTCCCTGGAGCCCTTGGCCACAGGAAGAATTGTGCCTGCCTTCCCACCCAGCATGGCTGACCCAGAGTTTTCCTCCCATGGCGACGCTCCCTCCCCACGGCCCCAGGGATGGTGGGAGGGTGGCAGTGTGGTTGTGATTGCATGCCCACTCCTGCCAGTGGAGCCTCCTGTTATTTTGTAGTCTTTTATTCATTTTACAGTAAAACGGATTTCCAAGGAATGCACCCGAAAGCCCAACAAGAAAATTTGTAGGAAAGGAGGTATGTAGCAAGCCGACCGGCAGAGAGGCACAGAGAGGAAAGAGAGAGAATGAGAGAGTGAAAGGGTGCCTGGCTGGCACCTGGCTCATGGCATGCTCCTCCAGCACCTCTCTGTATTGCCATCCAGACCTCGGACCCTCCAAGCAACCAGCCCTGATGCCCCCCACTTTCTGCTCGGAGGAGCCTCACAGATTCTCTGGCCACCTCTGCTCCCCATCTGGAGGAGCTGGGACTGGTGCTGGCTGGGAGCACAGGTCTGGGGTCAGGTGGGAGAAGGATGTTCACGTGGCTCCAGGCCTTTCAGAACAGCTTCTCCTGGGCTGAACCCATGCTCCTACCTTCATCCCACTGACACCAGCAGCCTTCCAGCCCCTGGGTGTGAGGGGAAGCCTCTGATGACGGGTAGCACTTAAATGCGCCCATCCCTTAGGGATGCATCCTCCATTGGGGGTGTATGGACCATCTCGGGGAAGCACCTGTATAATAGGGGACTGCAGCTCATCCTGGGCTGAGCTCTTCCCCCACTGCATCCCTGGTCATTTTGCATCCAAAGCTCTGCAGTTAAAAGCATAAAACCCTCTCCTGGTTTTGTAAACACTGCCATACTCTACCCCAGCCTGTGGTCCTGCTAAGGCTGCTCCCTGCAGCTTGCATTCCCATGCCTCTGCCAGTGAGGATCTGCTCTCCAACCCTTAGCACAGGATCCTCCCTGAGACCCAGCTGCCCTCTGGGTGGCACCTCCAGTTCAGACACATTTCCATTTTGCCTTGCCTCCATCCCCAGGGCAGCGCAGGGCTCATCCTTCTTCAGTTTGGGGCTGCACTGCCCCCCTTACCCAAAGTAATCCTGTGTTCCCATCCAGTGCCATGGGCCAAGGAGTGGAGACATGCAAATGAGAGGTGGCTCAGCCCCTTGATGGACATGATGCTTTGCCTGTTCCAGCACATGGCCCCCTTGCAGGCAGGGAGAGCCCAGGCTGCTCTGTGCATCCCACAGTTGGATGTGTGGGCAGTTGGGCAGCCAAGCTCTTCTGAAAGACTCACTGCAGGGACGGGGCGTCTGGTAGGCCAGGGCTGCCATCCTGGGCATCCTGCAGGAGCAGGGTCCCTGCATCCCGGCCTCCATCTCCCTGCACCACTGGGGCTGACAGGTCTGGTGCAGCTGATCTTGGAGGTTTGGGGAGCGTTTTCCTTCCAGCCATTTTCCCCAGTTCTGTTGTTGGGTTTCTTTGCTTTGCTTTTCCTGTTGCTGTCCTGGCTATTCATACACCATCTCTCTGAGTGCCAAGACTGCCCCTGAAAGGGCTGGCGCATTAGGGAGTCTCTGCACACTGTCTCCGGAGCCGGCTGTGCCAACAATCACCAGCCACTTCAAAGTGCTTCCTCTCCCAGCCCTCCCACCGGCTGCTGGGGCTGGTGGAGCCCCACCACCTCCAGCCCCATGGCCAGGGCTAGGGAATCAGGGTCTGGGTTATGGCTGGAGAAGGGAGACAATATAAGGCACAACAAAATACCTTGGACGTGCTCATCCCCTGGTGCCTTCTGCCCCCGCTGGGCTCTGCTGATTCACAAGACTGGCGGATCTCTAGTGCCGGCTGTTTGGGCATCCAGGCATGACGTGCTGCGAATTAAAGCACCCAGACACTGGTGCTTGCCCTTTGCCTCCAGCCATGGCTCTGGTGGCCATGGGCTTGAATTAATTGAGTCACTTGTGATGAGACATGGAGGCTCCCCCACCCCTTGACATGTATCCTGGGTTAGTAATGCTTGGGGTGAGGGTAATGTACCTGCAGTGCTGATTTCCTCGGGCTGTGTATCATTTGAACATTGGCTTGTTCTGGAATATTCTTGATTATTATTTCTAAGGCCACATACAAACAGTGAAAAAGCTCTCCTCTCCAGACCAGGCAACTGTGCAATATTTTGGTGGTCCAAAACACCTCAGCTCCCACCTTCCTGGAGTTTTCATGATTTCTGCCACCCAGAAGTTCAGTGTATTTCATAGCAGCCAAAGGACTGAGAATTTATCAGAATTTTTCCCTGGGACAGAAAAATTGTCCTATTTCCCTGCCCAGTTGCCCACAATAATTTCCTATATGGAAATTTCCTACGTGTCAGTCTCCTCCATACACATCGGTCCCTTCTCTAGGACCAAGGCAGGGCAGCAGTGCTTTGAGAACAATTAGCCATGCACAGTGCTGGGGGGAGCTGACAGCCCAGAGGCTCAGGGGAAGCTCAGGTTTTGCTGTACACACATGGTACAGTACCTATGTGCAAAATGCAGCTCTGCCCTTTCCTTTGTGCTGCCAACACTTCCAGCCTGTGCTTGGCTGTGGTGAGTGCTGGGATGCTTTCTGCTTCTCTTCACCACCAGTCTGGGCAGGCCTTGCTGCAGACTATGAGGAGGTGGATGTCATTTTTGGAGGGGAAAATTGTGGCTGCTCTGCATATAGCAGCCCTCCCTGCTTTTTACTAGCAACTGCCCTAATCTCCCTGTTTGGGGCTGTGTAGAGTCTGTGATGCAGTGGACACGTATATGTCCAGCATCTTGCTCTGCTGTGCAAGAGTGGCTGGAGCTCCCAGCAGCTCCTGGGCTTGGGATGCATTTCAGCTGCTCTGCAGGAAAAGCATTGTGCCTTCTCTGCTGCTCTCCAAGAAGCAAACTTGTCCGACTACTGGCTGAGGCTTCCCTATGTCTGCATGACTTCAGCAGTGCTCCCTTGATAGTAGGCTTCTCAACAGCCTCCTGCAAAGCCTGCTGTTTTGCAGAGCTGGCTGGGAGCAGACCACTGCCCTGGTGCTCCACTTCTCCTCCAAGGAGTGATTTGCAAAGGTGAGGGTAGGTGTTTGTGCTAGTGGAGGCAGCAGAGCGTGAGAAGATGCAGTGCTTTCATGGAGTCTGCTCAAGGATTGAGATCTGCATGACCCAGGGACAAGGGGTGCTGAGCAGCACCAAGGTGCACTGCAGTCCTGGAGCAATGGCTGATGGCTGGAGGGCCCACCCAACACAGGTCCCAGGGTTGCTGCCCATGCCTGTGGGGTTGTGCAGTAGCTGGTTCAATGGCTGTCATCAGTCCTGGTCCCATTCCTTGTAACTCCTGGAGAAGCACCTGAGCCAGTGTGGCCACCAGCATGTGTGCCTCTGGGTGCACGTGGCCATCAGATATGGCAGTACTGCTGTGGACTCCTGTTCCCTGAGGCATCACGGCTGCTGTGTGGGAGCAGGTGCCCCAGGGAGCTTGCACTGAGGAGGGGGTGTTGGGGCTGCCTGCAACCTCCCTGAGCAGACATTTGAATCTGGAAAGGTGTCAGCTCTGGCTCCTTCTCTTATCCACACCATGCTGAGTGCAAATGCTCCAAGGACTGAGGCTCCTCACCCTTCTTTATCTCCATTTGTGCTGGTGTCAGTGCTATTTGCATGGTTTACTTAAGATAGCATAAATCTGGCATGGATGCCCCTGTTTCAGGGAAAGTGATTTTATTTTTTACTGAACTTCAGCATAAATATTCCTAGAGCCTTCAGATAAAAGCATTTGTATCCTTCCTACCGGCCTGAACAATGTCACTTCACAGTCAGCTTGAACTGAAGAGACACAACAGTCATTCACACTGGATTACTGGAGGGAATTTTTGACAAATAAGGAGAGTAAGAGCCATGAATCCTTTTGTTTTTTCCAGCTGTGAATCCACAAGCTTAAACCCATCCCTGTGAGAGTAGCTGCTGAGGGGCTCTGCGTGGTGGTCTTTGCCGGTGTGGAGAAAGATTTCCTGGGATGGGTGTCCTTGAACGTGGCAATAACTAGTGGAGGGAGGTAATGGAGCAAGGTGCAAGGGATGGGTGAGGGAAAAGAAGCTGTAATTGCTTTTATGAGCTGAAAGCGTCAGTGGGTTGACGTGGAGGTGAACAACATAGTGAGAGGCAAAAAGCCCACTTGGTCACAGGAGCCTGTGTCCACTGTAATCCCAGCCATGCTGGCATCTTTCTGCTGATGAGGAAGGCTCATGCTATGCATCTGCCGTGCATAAATACCACTGCTGTTTCCCCTCCCCCTGGCCTGTGTTACTGCGCTCCTCCTTTGCTTAACTTCCTAGTGCTGCTTTTTACCATCCCTTCTGCAGCGTGTGAAGCTCAGGTTGTTTTAGGCTTGTACCAGCCATCCCTAAGCTCTGGGGCAGCAGTCTCCAGCCAGGTCCCACCCTGCTCAGCCAGGGCAGTTGCTCAGATCACAGGGATGTTGTTCACTGCCCTCTCTTACAGCCTGACAACTCCTCACTGCTGGTTCTTCCATCTCTGTCTTTATCCCCTGAAGGAGACCAGGCTGGAGGGCTGCAGCCTGGCCAGTCTGGGGCTTTCACAGCACCCGGGCCTTCGGCAAAGAAGAGGGATCTCCAGCTGCTTGTGATCAGCTTCCCAGCACTGGAGCATGGTGCGGATGAAGGCTTGCTGCCTGTGGTCTTCATTAGAGAAAAATCCCTATCCCTGAACAGTGTGAAGGAGGTTGGTGCATAGCACCAGTTAGCAAATATTGCATGAGTGCTTCATCATTTAAGTGTTTTCTGGGCTTGCATCTCTTCCTAATGAAGATGCAGTAGGTCAAGATTGCAGCCTCCTGCAAACAGGCTGGGCAGCCACACACACCCAACCAAGTGTGCAGCTGGCAGATGGGCTGGGAAGGGAGCATGAAGGAAGGATTAAGCAGGAAGGGGGAATGATGGGACTGGGGTGCTGGGGCAAGAGATGGCAGGGATGGGGGTAGCATTGGGTGAAAACAGAATGGTGTGAGAAGCTCAGGGGATGGCTGGGTGATGAAGCAGAAGGAAAGGAGGCAGGGCTGGAACATGGACCAGGTAGGTTGAGAGGTGAACTCCGAGTCAGAGAAAATCAGGGCAGCTCTGGAGACAGCCAGAGACAGCCCTGGGCAGGAGCAACTCTGGAGACAGATGTGAGCAGGAGCTGCTCTACCTCACCTCATCCTGGCAGTGTGTCTCGCCTGCTCTTAAACACTTCCCCAGGCCACCTCTTCTAGTGCTTTCCTGCCCATTCTGCCAGGAAGGTTTTCTTTTTGTCCAGCTTCAATCTGCCTCATGTAGCTCCCGGGCTGCCTGTGCTCTGCACATCATAGAGGGAGCTGCTCTTCCACCTCACCATCTTGCAGAGGCCTTTCATGTGTAGAGATGCTGCTGTAGTTCCCATCATTCCCCTGCTCCCAGGATTCACATGACCCTGCCTCCTGAAAACTTTACTTCTGTGCTGAATTTTTCTAGACTTCTGGTCATTACTCCTCTGGAATTTCTCCAGCACATCATGGCTGTTTAAGGTGTTGTGCAAGCCTCTTGCTCTAATGGAGCCGCCCACAGCCATTTCAGACCTCTTACTCCCCCATCAAAAATTCCTTTTAAATTCAAATGCTGTCCCCTTCCATGCTGTCATCTCTGTTATATGCCACCCCTGTCACCTGTGGGATCCCACTCACAGAGTGGCAGTGAGGAGGACTCGCTGATTTTGTCTTCCCAGGCAGTTTTGTGCTCTTCTTGTTGTAATTTCATCCATCTGTTGCTGGTGGGAGCCTTGCTGGAGGCCGTGCAAAAACCTTGCTGTGGTGAGGATGGGGCCAGTTGGTGATAGCAGCAGGGCCCAAGGATCAGCTGGGTGTCTCAGGGGACCTCAGAACCCTGCACATCTGGGTGAGGTCGCTGAGCAGCTCAGGCACAACGCAGGCAGTCCTGCCTAGGAAAAACCCTGCTGTCACCCTTGAGGTCACCATCACCTGGGGAAATTTTTTACTGCAGGCATTAGGGAGCAGAGGAGAGCAGGCACTGGTCTGCAGCTCTTAAGGGGATAAGGAGAGCACAGCCTCTTCCTGAAATTTGGGGCTGCAGAGCACAGGGATGGCACCACTCAGCTTTGTGCCCACAAGGGCATGCAGCCTTTTTTCAGCAACGGAGCCTTGGTATAGATCTGCACTGCATCTGCTCCCTGCCAGCCCACAGGCCACCTCTGCTGTCTCACGCTGGCTGCATGCAGCTTGGCAAGTGCATGCTTCCCTGTAAGAGCATCCCACAGCGCTGGACTGGAGCTGCAGGCCTGGCTCATACGCTAGCACTACAGATTTGCTAAGGGCCATGAAAAACTAGAAGGCATTCAGGATGTTACAGAAAACAATATTTTTAGGGTTCTGCCTTGGTCAGGGGAAGCTGTTTGGTGCTTCTGCAATCCTCAGTGAACCATGCAACTAGTCTTTTAAGAAGGGAGCTGTTACAGGACAGAGCTGAGCAGTGCAGGGGAGCACCTGTCACAATGGCTCCCTGAAGCTTGCCGTGGTGATCTCGTGCTGCAGCACCAGTGGTTTGTGGCGTGGCCATGCCAGGCACAACAAGGGGCCATGCACTGCATGGGGATGATGGGTAGGACCCCAGCTGGTGGTCAGTGACCACCCAGGGCAACCCTTCACATGGGCTCTGATGGTGGCAGGGGACACTTGTCCCCAGTGGCACCAGGCCTGGGAGCAGGGCTCCTGCTCACACATGGGCAGTGGGAGAGGGAGCCTTGGCCCAGTGCAGGGAGCCGAGGGTGCGCAAGCAGGCAAGGGCCAGGCTGAGATGCAGGAGGATTGATGACTGCTTTGAGAGGCTGATCTGCCTCTAGTGCTGATGATGTCCCAGGCCCACTCTCCTCCTCCCTGATGCCCCAGTGCTCCCCGGGGAGGATCTGGGAATGAGTCCAGGTGCAATGGCATCCTGGCAGAGCTCCTGGGGCAGTCCTGACTATGCTCTGCGCTGCCCTGGCTCTGAGAGAGGTGCAGTGTGAGTAGCCAGCAGTGCTGTGGGGTGCAGGCCTGGCCCCACTGCCTCTGCTATCATGCTATTTTTGAATTCTCTTTTGGTTTTTGTTTTCATTTTGTTTTTTTGATTTGGTTTGGTTTGGTTTCCTTCTGTTCTCCTTTTTGTTCTGTCTCCTCGTGTTTGGTCCCTAGGAGCCAGCGCTAAGAAACAGGGCGAGGACTTAGCGGATAATGACGGTGATGAAGATGAAGGTATTTCTGTGCTTGAGGCTGCCACTGCATGACATGCAAAGCAACTCCATTTGCCACCATCCTGAGGGAGCCCTGCGTGTGTCCGTCTGCCATGCTGGGCAGCTGCACAGGGCGGGGGGCAGGCTGGCCGGCTGTGCAGGGCACCCAGGCCTTTCCCCTCCTTGGGACAAGGTGGGAAGCTCAAGAGGTTTTTTTGATTTAGAATAAGTTTGCTCCTGTTCTGCTGAGGACAGGGAGAAAGTATGGGAGCTTAGGAGAAGAAGAGCCCTTGGGCACCTAGGCCCATTTCACCCTGAGCCTGGTCATATCCCACTTCCAGCCTCATCCCTCCAGAGTTGATGACTTGCATCTGGGAGCCAGCAACCTCTCCACCCACCTTGCCCAGCCCCACTGTGGGCATTGCCACAGAGTGGCAATGCCAGCAGCTTGGCACCTGCAGAATACCTGGTTGTGCCCAGGAGACCCGAGTTCCACTTGGACATGGTTTCTGTTAACTTCTGTCCTTCTCCACCCAACACAACCAAGGTCTTGCTTGCAACCAGAGCATCAGCACCAGCCAAGGCAGAGTGAGGAGGCTTTCAAGCAGATGTGATTCTAGATGTACGTCAGGGCTAAGCAAGCTGCAGAGCACACTTTTTAGTAAAACGAGGTTGTTCATATGCAGGGTATGGAGTCAGTGTGATTAGCTGCAGGGAGGTGAAGAGGAAGCAGGATGAAGAGTCGGCCAGGGTGCAGCCCTAATATGCTGAGGACAGTAAAACCTCATGGTGTGCAGAGTCTAAGGCAGCTTGAGCATGGCCTGGCAGATGGTGTTTAGGATCTGGGAAACAGATGAAAAGCTTTTTCTTTGGCAGTACCAAAAGCCTGTTGTTTTCTCCCACTAACCTGTGCCCCAGGATCTCTTGTACCAGGGTGTAAACTGGCATTCAGCCTAAGTGACTTGACTGTGCTAAATCCCTGCCTGCAAAAATGAGCTGCAGTGATTAGGAGCCATTTATTCCCTGGTATGTCTCCACACATTGCTGCCAGTCTGCTGCAAGGCTGTTCCTTTGTATGTCAGAGGGAGCATGTGTCAGGGAGGAGAGGACACAGGCACCAATGTTCCTGCCCTTTGCCTTTCAAGCAGGTGGCCCTGGGAAGAGTTGTCCTGCTATAGCTCTGCCACATAGGCAATGTGTGTCCCAGAGAAGCCACAAGCACTTTTTGCTCCTCAGGTCTGTGTGTTTGCCTGGCTGCATCCTGGTGATAGGAAAAGAGCTGACACAGGTTTTGCCATATCCTCACTCTCCTGGAGGGAAAAGGTTTTCCATATGGAAGGGAAGCCATCCTTAGCCCTGCCATGGGCCACAGCTTGAGGTGGGCATATCCACAGATACCCATCAGCCTGCCCATAGCTCCCAGCAATGGGCAAGCTGCAGGAAGGAGAGGATGTGGGTGTGGATTCAGTGTGTGCAAGTGCAAGGGAGCATGTCCACCCTGGCCAGGCATCCCCACTGAGTTGGTGTGCTATGCCCCAGGAGCCTCAGCCTCTCAGGGTCTACAGCAGAGGCTAGCTGCTGGGATAACACGGTGCACTGGTGAGGAAAGCAGGCAGGGAGCAGCGACTGGCTGGGGCAGCTGAGGCTGAGCAGCACCAGCAGGCGATGCCAGCGCACCCAATCAAGGTGCTGGGTGCAGGTAAGCATGAGGGAGGACAAAGTCCGTCAGTGCTGGCTCACCAGCCAGGACATGGCTGGGCACTGCAGGTATGTGGGACCTGGCACGGTCTCCATGACATGTGCAGCCACCTTCTCTATGTTATGTCGGTGAGATGTGCCAGGATCTGAGCATGGGTGTTCTTCCCTCGTGCCCAGGCTCGGCTCCATCAGGAATACCAGGCTAGTGGGGCAGAAGGGGCAGAACATCAGCTGAGCAGAGCCAGTTGATAGAGGGAATGTGGCTATTTCCTGTCCCCTAGGCTCCCGAAGTCCTTCTTCCCCAGCTCTCAGGGACCCATTCCTCCTCCTCACTCCATGCCTCGTGCCCTGTCCTCATCCAAATGCCATACTCACCTCCCTGACACACACATGTGCACACCTCGTCACCATGTCTGTGTCTGGGCACTGGGGTGCCATGGGTTCACATCCAGGCAGCCAGCAGATTTCTGCCTTCCCAGGGGGTGGGAAGGGAGGGCAGGAGAGTCAGACATTGGAGCAGCCACCGGTGTCCCCCTGCCCTTTAGGTCCTGCACACCCCCATCCCTGCCTCCCTGCAATGCCAGCTTCTGGGACTCCCGGAGTCAAGGGCTTGGGTCCAGCCAAAGGCAGGACATGGGGCTGCATCCCAGGGCTGGACTCCGCAACTCCCCCCCCCAGTGGAGATGCCGCTGATCTGGCTCTTGCATGTGGCCAGAGCCCAGTTCTGGGGAAGAGCAGCTGGGTCCAGCCAGAGTCTCTCTCACATGTTCTGAGACCCTCTAGGGGACAACAGTGTGAGGATGGTGCAGCAGCTAACACCACTAGGAAAGGGGATGGGGAGGTTGGTTCAGTGTTGGTTGGCTTTGGAGGTCCATGCTGTGGCTCCCAGGAGAGTCTGGGTTTGGCTCCTAAGCCCCCTAAGCCCCAGGGTTCCTGGCAGCTGGCATTGCCCTCGTCCTTTGTCTGCCTGTTGAGCAGGGTGCTGCAGCTGTTGATGGCATCCTGTGCTTAACCGCCTCTCCTTCCAGACATCCGGGACAGCGGGGCCAAGCCGGTGATGGTGTATATCCATGGTGGCTCATACATGGAGGGCACAGGGAACATGATAGACGGCAGCGTCCTGGCCAGCTACGGGAATGTGATTGTCATCACCCTGAATTACCGCGTTGGAGTGCTTGGTATGGGCTGGCCAGCGTGGGCTGAGCTGTCAGCATGGCCAGGCAGTGGGATGAGCTCCAGTGGCCAACCAGGCTTGAACCACCTGGGAAAGGGGCGCGGGGGGGGGCATGTGGCCTGGCAGGATAGGGGCTGCACTGCAAGCACTGCCCTTGCCCTCTGCCCTGGCCACCGAGCAGTGTGCCATGTGGCAATGCCCCCAGCAGGTGGTCGCAGCATAGTCTGGCACCTGACACTGGCCCCACCAGGCTCATTTACACAACCTGGCTCAGCTGAAAGCAAATATTGTCTGCGGTTAAATAAATAATAAATGTGTTTACCCAACATCTCCTGAGAGGACTTGGAGCAGTGAGGTGCCAGCAGGTACTGCTTGACTGCCCCTGGGGGACCCTGCAGCTCTCCCTATGCAGGTACAGGCTGCCTCCAAGCTGGTTGAGCTGCTGGGACTCCCGTAGCTGCCCAGCGTGACCTGGCTGTTTGCAGAGCGGGTCACTGAAGGGTGTCAAATGGTGTATAGAGGAGGGTGGCCGTTCCATTTTCATAAGCAGCAATGACCTAGAGAGGTGAAATGGGGACACAGGATCAAAAGGCTGTAGCAGAACCCCCCCGGGGGCTGGAACACAGGAGATTTCCCTGGAACATCACTGCTCTCTTAGCAGCAGGGAGAACAAGATGTGCAGAGGTTTGGGGAGAGGTCCTTCCCAGCCAAGCTACTGGCAGGGCCAGCTCTCTTCCTAGCCATCCAGCCTGGCATGGCTCCCTTCCTGGGCACCTGGGCTCCTGGATACCTGGGGCAGCACATTCCTCTGACAGCCTTCAGATCCCATATTCTCTCAGGGAAGATAGAAAATAGGCTTTTCAGTAAAAACAAGCCTGTTTAAGACCTTTCACTATTAAAAATCTGACCTTCAAGATGGGTAGATGCAAATTTAAGAGATCTAAGTCACAATATGGAATAAGTCTTAAATGGTGCCATCATGATCTCCATTGAAGTTCTGCAGCACACCTGGCGGAGCACCTCCAGTTCTGGAGCAGCTCCCAGCCCGCTGGGGTTACCCACCTAAATTTTACCTCAGGACCATGATTTTGGCTTCCTGCTTTGAGTCAAAGCAAACAAAACACTGATAGCTTATCTTGGGTGTTCCGCTTGCTGTTGAAAGCATTTCTCAGCATCTGCCTCATTGACAGCCTTTATATTTTGAGCTGCAGTCAATTCCTCTCTGCCCAGCCCACTTCCTTACATTTATAGAGCCTCCTCCAGGCCATGCTAATCCACGGAAAGCATTGGCTGTAGATGCACTCAGGCTGCCTGCAGCCACTGGTGCTTTCTTGGCTTTCCTTGGAGCATGAGTGAGATGTCTTGATCCCTTATTAGCACAAGTGGTGGTCTGGGTAAGACAGGGCTTTGCGTCCATTGCCTTGTTTACTGCTTGCAGTTGGCTGGAGAGGCTCCTCCGGGGCTTCCAGCTGCACTTGCAGCCTTTTTCCCCCTCTGTGCTGTCCAGGGTTGGCTGGAGCTTGGTATGTCCCTGCTCCAGCTTAGTGCTCACAGGACTCTCTTGGTAGTCGGGTCTCATGTTGTGGTGGGACAAGGTTCCATAGAAGTTCCCCTTGGTCTGAGGAAGGAGGGTGGCAGGTCAGACACCCTCTGCTTCCTCATCCCTAACTGGGCTTCCCTTGGCCCACAGGGTTCCTGAGCACGGGGGACCAGGCTGCCAAGGGCAATTATGGGCTGTTGGACCAGATACAGGCACTGCGCTGGGTCAGTGAAAACATTGCCTTCTTTGGGGGAGACCCCTTGCGGATCACCGTCTTCGGCTCTGGGATTGGTGCCTCCTGCGTCAGCCTACTCACCCTCTCCCACCACTCTGAAGGTAGGTGCCATCTGTCCCCAAGGATGCTATGGCTGTGAGCAAGCACCCTGCTGATGCTAACCCACTCGGGGCCACCCTAGCAAAGTCAGGGCTTCTTTTTCATTAGTCACTGACCCAGGGACAGGAATCAAAGCCTTCTCATCGTGGGCAGAGAGAGACCAGGAGCAGGGCTCATGGGAGGCAGGGAAGGAGCTGGTGCTCCCAATGGGCAAGGCTGTAGCCTGGGGCCAGCACCTGGGTGTGAGGAGAGGTGGGGACCCCTTCTGTGGTATCTTGCCCAAGGTGCCCAGACTTGCAAGTATGGAGGGGGTGTAGGACATCAAGCAGGGCACCGGAGGCACTTATCTCAGTGCTAGGAAAGGCATTCATACTGGAGCAGAGGGGAAGCCAGGCCTGAGCCTGGGGAGGGATGGAGGGCCCCATCTTGGGAGACTGCGAGAGCTGGAAGTGCTGTGACCAGCAAAACACTGTATCTGGTAATGTAGCAAAGTGTTTACTCTAGATAAAGAGATGTATTATTTATGCTAAAAGACTGTGTTGACATAAGAGCAAATGCATATAAGCCACCTGCAAAGACATTTATATTGAGCATTGCGGAAAAAAAGTAGCCATGGGAGTAGAGGTTTTCTTATGAAGGAAATCACGGGAGCAAAGCCTGAAATGTATGTGGTCCACAGGGGACCAGCCTGCTAGGGACTTGGTCACAGGGGCTTTATATGAGGGTGCAGCTGTCTTCCAGTGCTGTGTCCTCAAGCGTGGTGCAGGGGAGAAGGGGACACATATGGACGGTGGACATGTGTGTGAGTCTGCACCTCACAGATGCACACAAAATTTCACTTGAAGCCATTGCAAAGAGCTGCAGCCCGGCTCAACAGTCTGGGAACCAGGCAGGAATGAATGAGACCTTCAGAACCTCAGCAGAGCTGATGACATGGCAGAGGGTGTATGGGAGGAGGCTGGTGCTGGCCAGGATGCTAGCAAAGTTAGGCAGCCTACCTCTGGCCCTGGAAGCTGACAATGGACTGATTTTCCCAATACTGAAAGCAGGAATGATCTCAGCCCAGGCTGCTGCAAAGGTGGCTGCGTCTGCACCAGCATCATGGTCTGCTTGGTAGTATTAGATGTGAGGGTCTGCAGGTGCTGTGGGCAGCACAAGCTGACATTAGCTGTGGTGAGAGGTGGCAGAGTCTGTGCTCGTGATGAGGAGTGAAGGGCAGCATGCCCCTGAGCCCAGACCTGGCACAGGGCTTGCAGGGTGCTGGCAGTTCACCGTGGAGTCAAAGGCAAGCCCGAAAACAGCTCTCTTCTCCCAGATTTCTCCAGCTGCCCTTTTGGTTAAACTTACCTGATTCCCCCAAAACACATGAGCCCACCCCCACACAGACACCTATCACCATGGTGGGCTCCAATTCCCGCTGATGGCCCTTCCCCAGGGACAAGAGTGGGGCTGACAGACTGCCCATGTCTCTGTAACCATCCCTGCTGCCCATCAGGGTGCCCAGCAGTCACAGCTGGCTTAGTTGGGCCAGCGAACTGAAGTGAAGATACTGAGACATGTTGCTGAGGCCCATGGGTATGCAAAGGAGTTCCAGAGCCTCCTGTGTGGTTGGATATCACAAGAAGGCTCTGGAGCCCACCAGTACCCCATGCTCCCTCTGTGCCAGAGCCCATAGCGCAGCCAGCATCAACCCACCCTGTGCAGAGTCTGGCTGCTCTAGGGGTGGCTACTACCACTGCTGGGCTCCCCTTGGTGCCCCTAGGACCAGAGCTAAGGGGGATACTCTGCCCCACAGACCCAACAACAGAGGCATGTCTGGACCTGGTGGGTAGATGCAAAAGCTGGCAGCATGAGTGCTCTGCCATTAAGTCCATGGCGGTCCCTAGTCTTCCATGACTGCCCTGCAGCCTGCTGGCTCTGCTGTCACCATCAGCAGTGCCTTGCCATGTTAAAGTATAGCAGGGAGAAACAAAAAGTCAGGTAAAGCTGACGTGATCCAGCCCTGGCAGCGTGTAAGGAGCTGCTGTTGCCTGCTCAGGACATGTTTGGTTTGGGTAAGTCCCTTTCCCTGCCGCCCCAGGGTGCTCAAGACACTTGTACTCAGTCTGTGCTCCTGCGTGAGTGCCCGGTGCCTGAAGGCAGCCCCTCTGTCATCCTGCTTCCGCTGTGCCAGCTCCTGAGCAGGATGGTCCTGCTCCATCCTCTTGAGGTGACTTGGACAAATATTAACAGGTATCAGACTACAATAAGCTCAGAAGCTGCTGCCAATGTTGCAATGCCAGAGCAGGGCAAGACCAGGGGTGCTCTCACTGCTTTTAGAGTTCCTAGTGTAGGATTCCCAGCTACCCAGAGCCATGCTGAGCAGGCAGCAGCTCTCTAGACCACAGGAGGAGAGGCTTTGAATGGCTAAAGTCAGAGGATGCTTTGATTGTTAGATGGTAAAGTGAGCAGTGTGTAGGAAAGGAGCATGGGTCGATCTCGTCAGGCTCATTTCTGAGCAGTGGGCAGGGCAGGGGATGCTTTGTGGTTGCAGGGGCCCATGCAGAGCCATGCTGTCCCTGTATGGATATCTGGGGCACTGTTGCCCTCCTGCCCTTGCACAGGCTCCCTGGGCAGTGTGGGCACAAGGCTGAAAGCTCCTGCAGAAATAAAAAAGGTTTTCTCTGCCCATACTGAGTTTGAAAGGCTGGAAAGAAGATGATGGATGTATTGTATTAATGATGCTTTGTAGGGTGCTCCTATCCATCACAGCAGTGCCAGGGAGGCAGGCTGGGATTGCAAGGAGATGTTCTTGATCCAGGAGTCTCCTCTCTGGGATTGGATGCTTCTGGCAGGGTAGACTCAAGGCTGCAGGCTGATTTTTGCATCCAGATGGTGACACTGCTTTGGAAGCAGGACCATGTGCTTGGCTGCCCAGGTGGCCACAACCACTCATATGGGCCCAGGATGGAAGGAGCAGCATGGAGAGAGTCTGGGGATGGATTGGAAGGGCCTCCCCCTGACTTTCCAGCCACAAAAACTGCTGTTGTGCCAGTGTAGCTCTTCTCAGGTGACACTAGGCTTTCTGCCACAAAACCATGCACCTCCATGCCATGTCCTTCGCTGTCTCATCAAGCCTCAATACCTGTGGTGTGGTCAGCCCTGCATTGCAGTGGTGCTGAGTGCCCAGCACCCTCGCTGCTGTGGCAGAGGAGCTGCTGCCAGCTGTAAATGCCATGAGGTGGGAGTGGAGCAATCAGTGCTGCAGTGAGTGTCACATCAAAGCAAACGGCCATAAAATGACCTCAAAAAAACCCCTGTGCCAGAGCACCCATATCCCCAGGGACAGGGCAGGCAGGTCTGGAGCATGGCAGGAGAGCTGTTCTAAGATGCAGCCTGCAGACCAGGCGGGTTTGTTTTTATCGCATCAAAATAAAACTCATAGTGATCAAGAGCTATTAATGAAGCTGCTAATTTGTTCCCGCTCTGCCAGGCACTGCGAGAGACAGACACTGGAGGCTGGTGCAGCATACACTGTGTCTGGCTGCTGGGGAGACCCGTGGCTCCCCTGCCAGCCTCAGCCCTTGTAGGCAAGTAGATTCCTTGCCAAGGACCAAAGTGCTGCTTCTCTTCTTAGCCAGTCACGCCACAGCAGGAGCAGTTGCTACCAGACAGACTTATTTTGCTTCCTTTACCCCATGTCCTGTTCTGTGGGGACTACTGCCCTTTGTTGCCCGCTCTGGGGATCCTCAGACCTCAGCTGGACAAGGCACCCAGCACCCTGCTTTGAGCAGGGCTTGGCCCAGACAACACCAGAGTTGTTTCCAGTCTTAGCTACAGTTCAAAACGAAAGGGAAATGAGGAGCTGGCGGCAGCCTGCAGCAGCGGGCACCCTCTGGCAGAGCCCTGGTCCTACCACTTGGCTGCACTGTGCAGTGACAGCCAACTCTGCAGGATGTGGGCTGTGTCAGTACCCTCACCTTGGAAGGGAACAGGCAGGGAAAGGCAGAGCTGCATCTTCCTGCCTGGGCCCCAGCAGGCTGGAGGGCTCTGGGGAAAGCTGCAGGGTGGTGATGCCTTCCTGGGGTGCTTGACAGGCTTCAACTGAGTGCTGGCATGGCTGGTCTGGGCTCTTGCAGACTCCTGCGACCTCCTGGGTCAGGACATGGCCATGCAGAGACACAGCAAAGGGGCTCCATCAGGGACATGACCACATTTTGGAGACACCAGCTGCCTGAGCTTCCCCAGACAGGGGCAGGGAGGGGCAAAGCCCAGCCCAGTGGGTCTCTCTGGGAATTGAAACTGTTGGTGGGGAGCAATAGCTGCTTCTGGGACAGGATCTTCTAGGAGCCAAGGAACCCCCATCCTGGCTCTTTGGCACATGGCCAATGGCATAGAGCAAGCAAACCCATGGCCAGTCTCCAGCCCATAGGCTACATACAGCTTTCTAGGGCACCGTGAGGTGACAGACAGAGCTTATGACTTCTCTTTGTCCCAGCGCATGGGGACGGTATGCCAGGTACTTGGCAGAGTGAGGAATGTGCGTGCAGACGAGAGCTATGGCCGTGGTGGCCGGGAGCCAGGAGCATCCAACACTTCTGCTGCAGGAAGGTGCATGCTCCCCTGCAGAGCAGCACAGCCTTGGCTGCACAGGGAGTCTCACAAAGGCACTCCACATTTCAGTGGTCCAGGGGCAGCCCCAGGGCCACCACGCTGCTGTGACAGCACCATTGGGGACTTCCTGAGACAGTCCCTTGAGGCAAGCGAGTGCTAGGGTCTGGCAAGGGCACAGGCAGCACTCGGACTGCGGGAGAGGGCTAGCTGGATAGCAGGGACCCCAGGGTGTGCTCCCGGCCTGGCTGCCTTTCACCACCCCGGAGGCTCCGCTTCCTCACCACCCTTTGTATTCTGAGCACAAGCGCCATTGACATGGGGCTGGAGTGCAGCCATGCATTCCTCTGCCTGGGCCAGGGCCTTTGTGGCCCCATTTTCCAGGGCGAAAGTCCACTCTCTCTGTGTTCCCAGTAGCAGAAAGGCCCTCTTTGTGCATCTGGCAGCATGCTCCTGCACGACCGAATTGGCACTGAGCAGCCCCAGCTGGGCAGGAAGCAGCAGGAAGGGGGGAGAGGGAGACCGTGACAAAGCGGTGGGATGGGACATGCAGGGTTAAGTGTCCCCGAGCAAGCGTTAACACTCCTGCTGCTGCCAGCCTGCAGCCTGGTGCACAGTGAAGCAGATGCCAACTTGTGCTGGAGGATGGCGCTGAGCTGGGGACAGCTCAGGCAACACATCCCTGGGGTGGCTGGGACAGTGCAGGCTGCTCAGCAAGGCCAGGCTGTGATGCAGGCATGGTCCCTCTCCTTCCCATGCTGGGACTGAAGGATGCTGGGCCATCCCCTGCAATGGGATCCTCGGGGAGAACAGCAGCCCTTGGTTGCTGCTAGGAGCATGCACTGCATGGCCAGCTGTCACCCTACCACACTCATGGAGGCCCTGAGCTAGGTCCCCCATGCAAGCCCAGCTCAGTGGGCAGCACAGCCTGGATTAAGGCTGGGCACAGGTTGGTTCACTGCATCCTTGCAGGTGTCCAAGGGCATTGATGCCTTCTTCACACTGCATCCTGCACTACGGTGCTGGGGTGTTGAAATGACGCTCAGCCCACTGCAAGCTTCCTCTGCCTCTTGCCTGTCTTGCAGGTCTCTTCCAGAGAGCCATCATCCAGAGTGGCTCCGCACTCTCCAGCTGGGCAGTGAACTACCAGCCCGTGAAGTACACCAGCATGCTGGCTGACAAGGTGGGCTGCAATGTGCTGGACACAGTGGACATGGTAGACTGCCTGCGGCAGAAGAGCGCCAAGGAGCTGGTTGAGCAAGATATCCAGCCAGCTCGCTACCATGTGGCCTTTGGGCCAGTCATTGATGGGGATGTGATCCCAGATGACCCAGAGATCCTGATGGAGCAGGGTGAGTTCCTCAACTATGATATCATGCTGGGGGTCAACCAGGGTGAGGGCCTGAAGTTTGTGGAGGGCGTCGTGGACCCCGAAGATGGCGTCTCAGGCAGTGACTTTGACTATTCAGTCTCCAACTTTGTAGACAACCTGTATGGCTACCCTGAGGGCAAGGACACCTTGCGGGAGACCATCAAGTTCATGTACACAGACTGGGCTGACAGGGACAATCCTGAGACACGTCGTAAGACTCTGGTGGCTCTCTTCACTGACCACCAGTGGGTAGAGCCATCAGTGGTGACAGCTGACCTGCATGCCCGCTATGGCTCCCCCACCTACTTCTACGCCTTCTACCACCACTGCCAGAGCCTGATGAAGCCTGCGTGGTCTGATGCAGCCCACGGGGATGAGGTGCCTTATGTGTTTGGGATCCCCATGATTGGCCCCACAGACCTCTTTCCCTGCAACTTCTCCAAGAACGATGTCATGCTCAGTGCCGTGGTGATGACCTACTGGACCAACTTTGCCAAGACAGGGTGAGTGGGGATGGACGCTGTGCCTGGGGGGGGGTCTGCACTCACTGTAGCTGCACCTCTTGGGACTGTACTTTGTGTGTGTGTGTGTGTGTGTGTGTATGTGTGTGTGATGCCTGGTGTGGGACACTGAGCTCCCATACCCAGAGGTCTGTGTGCTGCACCTTGACTGGTGTCAGGGCATCAACCACACAGCAAGAAGCTGAGAGCATGGCCAGCCACTAAGACAGGACATGGCCAAGCACAGGGGTGAGGAAGTTGGTTGGCTGTGATTACCATGGATGAGAGTTGACCCAGGGTTGGCATGCTGCCCAGCCATGCAGGACCTTCTGTCAGCCCACCCTATGCTACTACTGGCAAAGGTCCCCCCAGCTTCCATCTCTGCATACAGCTCTCCCTCCTCACCTCTCCGTCTTTTCCCAGTGCTAGCTCTGTTTTGCCTGTGTTTTTCCAGGGACCCCAACAAGCCTGTCCCCCAGGACACCAAGTTCATCCACACCAAGGCCAACCGGTTTGAGGAGGTGGCCTGGTCCAAGTACAACCCCCGTGACCAGCTGTACCTGCACATTGGGCTGAAGCCACGGGTACGCGACCACTACCGGGCCACCAAGGTGGCTTTCTGGAAGCACCTGGTCCCCCACCTGTACAACCTGCACGATATGTTCCACTACACCTCCACCACCACCAAAGTGCCACCACCCGACACCACACAGAACTCTCATATCACCCGCCGGCCCAATGGCAAGATCTGGACCACCAAGCGCCCTGCCATCTCGCCTGCCTACAACAGCGAGAATGGGAAGGAGAAGTGGAGCCCAGAGCAGGAAGCGGGCACCCTGCTTGAGAGTCCCCGTGACTACTCCACCGAGCTGAGCGTCACCATCGCTGTGGGTGCCTCCCTCCTCTTCCTCAACGTGCTGGCCTTCGCTGCCCTTTACTACCGCAAGGACAAGCGCCGGCAGGACACACATCGGCAGCCCAGCCCTCAGCGTGGCACCGCCAATGACATTGCCCATGCGCCTGATGAGGAGATGCCCTCCTTGCAGGTGAGCCAGGGGCACCATGAGTGTGAGGCTGTGCCGCCCCATGATGCCCTGCGCCTGGCTGCTCTGCCTGACTACACTCTCACCTTGCGTCGCTCTCCAGATGACATCCCACTCATGACCCCCAACACCATCACCATGATCCCCAACTCGCTGGTGGGGCTGCAGACCCTGCACCCCTACAACACCTTCACTGCTGGCTTCAACAGCACGGGGCTCCCGCACTCACACTCCACCACCAGGGTATAGCTGCCCACCGCCAGCGCACACGCATGCACGCACGCACACGCACGCAGCAGATACTGGCAGAGGGACCGGCAGGGCAAACAGAGCCCCTGGACAGAGGGGCAGCATCCACATACAGTGCAGCACGGAGCCTGGAGACCTGTGGGGTCCTGGCACGGCTGAACACCCTGCTCTACCCTGGCGCTTTTTCTTTCTTTCCTATCTAACTTTTGAGAAGTGCTTTGACTCTTCCTGCTCCTGCCTGGAGGGCCCTGGTGGGTTGCCCCAGGATGCAGGTGGGGTGCAGGGGGGACACGGCATAGCCCCTGGACACAGGCACCAGCTCAGGCGGACAGGGGGGATCCCACTGGCTGCGGCCACAGGGCTTCCCACACCAGAGCTGTGCCTCCCCGCAGGGCGATTGCATCCCCAGCGCTCCGCCCACTGAGCACCCTGAGACTGATGAGGAGTGGGGCTGGGCATCCTGAGGCGGCTTGGCATCCTGATTGCGTTGGAAAAGGCTCCTTCACTGTGTCAAGAAGTGGCCCCAGGCCACGGTGCTATAGGCAGAGGGCGTGGGCAGGGTCCGGGAACCTGGCCTCATGCTGGTTGCAGGTACTGGGGCCAGTGCCAGGGCTTGAGGACCCCAGAGACCCTGGAGCAGGGCCCTGGGCTGGAAACTTGGCACCTTTGTCCCTCTTTGCGCTGCAGAGAATCTCTTTTGTGTCAGTCGTTTCTGTTTGCAGAGACGTTTTTTAAGCAGATCTTTAGTTCTTTACACACTAACGGAGTCGCCGCGTTTTGTCCTTTGTAAAGATTTTAAAACCAAGTGTTCTTGATATAAAATAAAAAGCCAGTTAGAAGCCAGCGTGTGCGCGCGGTGCCGACCCCCCACGGCCCCCGCCTGCTGCGGGCGGGCACCAAGCAGGGCACTGCTCCTGTGCCACAGGGCCGCGCTCTTTTGTATTTTTTATATTCTCCCTTGTCTGTCACCCGTGCCCACATATCTCAGCCAAATAGTCTACCCGACGGCCCACCCATGAGCACCCCCCACCCCGGCCCACCCTGCTGCCTCCACTGGCCAGTGCCACCCGCCTCCCCATGTGGGCATCACTTGCTGTGAGCACCATCTGCCCACCCCCATCAACCCGGGGCAGCCCCCCAACACCAGTGCTCCCCACTCTGCTCTGCTACCCCAGGAGCACATCCCAAGTCCCTTCACCACTGTTCCGGGGGCCATGCTGTGCCTTCCCTGTCCATGCAGCTGCCGAAAAGCAGATCCAGCTGTTTGCAGCTTGTGGCAGGGGTGGGCAGTGCTGTGAAACTGGCAGGAGTAGGGTGAGCCATGAAGTGACAGCAACTCTGCCTCCCACTTCGCTCCCACTGGGGCCTTTCTCCCTTCACAGGGTGACCCCAGCTCCAGCACCCGGGGCATGTGGCTGGGATAGATGCCTGGGCAGGGGCTGCTGGGCCGCTGTGGGTGATGTGGCCTGTGTGGACGTGGAAGCACCCATGAGGCTGGTGGTGGCCACTGAACCACACACAGCTGTGGGTAGTGGGTCTCAAGGCACTGGGCTTCAGTGCAGCCAGGTGTGCGGAAGGAGCTTCTCCGGAACCCACTTGGGGCAGTCCAGTCTCAGACTCCCCCACGCTGGATGCTACCACCTGGGACCTGGGGATGCAGGAGGAAGGGACAGGTCCTTGTGGGGACACCATACCTCATCCCTGTGCAAGACGGTCCGGCTGGCAGATGCTGCCCATGCTGGCGGCCGTGACGCACCGGTGCCGGCTGGCCCTACTGCCTGGGGCCAGCACACCCCTGGCTCTTCACCCTGACCCGGTACCCACCTCCAAGCAGGGCTGAGGGTGAGGATGCTCGTCGGAGAATGTATTTATACCCTGTCACCCACGCAGAGTTAAAAATTCCAAATAAAACAGAAGTGATATTTTTAATAGCAGTGTGTCTCGCCTCTTCTTGGAGTGTGCAGGGGCTGAGGACTCCCAGCCTGGGTGGGGTGCCCTTTGCTGGCTCAGAGCCACCCATGGCCATGCCTGTTGGCAGAGGTTCTGGCTCGTCCCCATGTCCCTCTGGCACCCACCCTGCAGAGGCAGCAGAAGAACCTCAGTATCACTCTACAAGGTCGGGGTGCTGGACCCCTAGCGCAGCATGCGTGCAAGCCAGCACCATGTGACCCAGGATTGCCAACACCAGATGCCACAGTGAGGGGAACTCCACATGCCCCCAGCCCTGCTCCCCACCCCCCAGCACTGGGACACAGTGTGGGACCTCATCTGCACCACTGCCCATTCTCACTGAGCTTCCCCTCCTTTCCCAGCCCAGCTTCCCTCCCCCCTGCTTGCCAACCAGAAAAGCTGCTGGTTTCATTTCTTTTTAATGTAATTTCAGCTAGAGTTGCCATGGAAACCAGGCATGGGGCCTGAATCGCCTCCAGGCAGCGTGCAGGCAGCAGAGCCAGGGCTGAGGCCCCAAGCTGGGGGCCGGGTGGGACAGGTGAGGGGTCTGTGCAGGGGGCTGCGCGGGGGGCTCTGCCCTGCTCTTCTGGGGGCCCTTTGCAGCTGCACATGTCACCCTGCTCAGAACTGTGCTCCAGTGCCTGTGCTTGATCCCCCACGGCCCCCAGCATTGCCTAGTGTGGGGGTCCTGCATTCCCTGCCAGCTTGTGCCCTGTGCCCTGGAGCTGCAGCACATAGCAGGCAGTGTGGGTATGGCCTGGGGGCACCATGGCCATGGGGAAGATGGAAACAGTGGGGAAGGTGCCGGAGGCAGGCAGTGTGTCATGCTGTGCCACCAAAGGCAGGAATGGTCTGGCATGCTTGGGATGGGTAGCAGCAGAGTCAAGCCATCATGAGACTCCTGCTCAGGGCATGGGACTGCCTTCGCAGGATCACGGAATCATCTGGTTGGAAGAGACCTTTGAGATCGTTGAGTCAAAGCATACACCCTGCACTGCCAGGGTCCCTAAACTGTGTCACTCAGTGCCACATCTACACATCTTTTAAACAATTCCAGGGATGGGGAGTCCCCATGGGCTTTTCCATGCTGACAGGCAAAGCTGCTCCCTGCAGACTGAGGTCTCTGTGCAAGGGGGATAGCTGCCCACCCTAAACCCTGACCCACAGCCCCATCCAGTGCTGCCCCAACTGCTGGCCCCTCTGGTCTGACCCACCCAGCATCCCCAGGACCACAGTTCAAGGGCTTTCCCTTGCAGCTGCCTGCTGTCCCTGTTTAGCAACTGGCTGTGAGAGGAACCAAGATGAAAAACCCACATCAAGCCACAGGGCTGGGTATTCCTGGAAATGACGGTGCTCCACAGCACAGCTCAAACAATACCCACCTCGCTGGGGTGCAAGCAGCTAGGCCAGCCCTGCCTGGTGGCCAGTGGCCCATTTCAGTGACATTGGCATCACCTCCCAGCTGCCCACACTGTGGTGCTTAGTATCCTCTTGAAGGGGAGATGCCTTTCTGCCACAGAATAAGGGCTTGCCCTGCCCTTCTCTTCCACATCTTCATCCTTACACAACCCCAACTGCTGGCTGTCCCCATGTGCCAGCACAGACACCCCAGCTAGGACCCCATGGGCAAGCTGGTGACAGAAAACATGCTGCCATTATGCTATTGCATTTGCAAAACTCCAGAGCTGCCGTCTGTCCTTGACCATGAGCAGTGTTTCTCCAGAGAGCTGGCAAAGCCCAGGAGGGTACGTGCAGTTAAAATCTCTATGACAATTGTGGGACAGCTTCAGCTTCAGGGAACAAGTTTAGGGCTGCTGGCAAAGAGAAGCATAAGGGAACTGAACCATGGGAGTGTCCCTGGCATGAGGAGGGAACGAGTGACCTGTGCCTCGCCCCTATGTGCTCCAGGAGCCACAGGCAGCAGGAGAGCAGGGATGCTGCTCCGCACAACAGCACCACCAGGACAATGACCTGCACTCCTGATGCACAGAGAACACAGGATAGCAGACCCTCAGGCAGGCAAATCAAGCCATTACACCATGAGTGGCAAACCCCCTCTGCCCTGTGCTACAGTAGCACAAAGGTTTTCTGTGCTCACCCACTGCCAATGCCGTTTCAGGCAGAGCTGACTCAAAACAGAGGCTTTTGTCTCTCCGAGGGCAGAAGCCTGGATCCAGGGGACACCTGTGCTACCATCACTCCAAGCCTCTGGGCTCCGTAGCCCCTGTGCTGCTGCTGTGGCCATCCAGGCTGGTGGCGACATTGAGCCATGCATGGAGACACCCCTGCCTGGGGCAGGATGGCAGGGAAAGGAGGCTCTGAGAGCCTCCTCTGCAGCACCCTTTTCTTCCTGGCAGTGGAGGTGTTCCAGTGGTGGTTGGAGCTCGATTTCCTCCATTGTACTGACACGGACTGCTGGGCTGTGAGATCTCTGACCCCAGGAAGGTGCCAGCAGCTGTGTCACCCCTGTCTTGCCATCTGGATGTTGGCTCAGCCCTGCCCATCTCATCAGCTTGTCTGCGTTCGACATGTCCACGTCGTTACATCATTAACAAAGAACCCGTTTCTGGTTCACGTAGCTGTGGATGGGACAGTTTTCTGAGTGCTAGATGCAGCTCTGGCCAAGGATGCGTCGTACAGCCTGGCCTTGACTGCTGGCTTTTGTACAACAGTTTTGCCCACTGCAAACAGGCAGAGGTGCCTGGAGGTCGGGCACGGAGGTCAGCGGCAGCCCCGGCAAGCGAGGGTACTGCCCCCACTCCCGCCCATCCGCTGGGCTCCTGGTCCTCCCGTCACCTCCCGGTCAGGACACCGGGCAGGCACCGGGCTGGACAGCAGCTTTCCCAGTTCCTCCTCTCTCTTTCCGTTTTTTTTCTCAATATTTATTATTTTTTGGGGCATTCACATGCGTTGAGCTCCCCGGGTGCTGCCGCGGGCGGGTACGGCCCCGCCGTCCTCCGACCCGGCCCAGCCTGGCTCGGCTCCGCAGCTCCCCCTGCTGCTAACCGCCACAGCGGGCGGCGACCACCATCCTCCACCCCCACTGCCCCGCCGTCCCCGGCCTGCCTCCTGGAGCCCTCCAATGCCCCCCAGTATGGCTCCCAGTGTCCCCCAGTGCCCCACCCCAGCCTGGCTCATGCAGACCATCCAATGCTTGCCCTCACTTAGCTCAGCCCATAAATCCCTCAGCGCCCATCAGTCTGCCCTCCCCGGGGCTCCCTAGTGACCCCCACCCAGCCTGATCCCCCCAGCCCGATCCCCGCAGCCCGATCCCACTAGACCCTTGCCTATACCTCTAGTCTGGCCCCCGACACCCTCCAGTACCCGCCCTCTGCCTGCCCCCACCCTCCGCCCCCCGAACCCCGCGTGCGCAGCCAGGGCGGTGCCGGCAGCCGCAGCCGCTCCCGCTCCCGCTCCCCGCCGGGCGCTGCTGACTCAGCTGGTCGGTTATCGTGGGCCGAGATTGCGGCCCCGGCTGGCACCACCCGCCCTGCACCACGGGCGATCCCCGGCCCCTCACTGCCCACTGCCCCCAGCAGACTGTGGGGTGACGTCGGTCGACTCCGCCGCCCCACAATGTGACCCTGCCGTGCTCCTGCAGCAGACAGTAGCACCTCATGCAGGAGATGGTGTGTGGGATCCTGCAGCCCACCTCGGGTCCCCAAAACGAGGGCCATGGCCTGGCATGCTGCAGCACCACGCAGAGTGCTGGGCAGCGGGACCTTGGAGTGGGCTGTTAGCTGGGTTAATTGTTGACAGGCTGTTTGCCTTTCCCCGCTGTACTGTTACATGTTAAATCTGGATGTTGGTGGCTCCGCAGGGACCAGCCATCAGCCTGCAGCAGCTGATCAAGGTGCTCCAGGTTCTCCGAGTGCCCAGAGCCATCCCCTGGGATGGAGAGCAGGACTCTACCATGGTACATGTGCCCAGCTTGCAAGGGACATGGTGGGGAGGATGTTTAGAGCAGCGGAGCACAGCCAGGGGGACCATAGAGCTCCCACAGGGACCATCCTGAGGGGCTGGCTTTGTCTTGGTGCTACAGGGGTCCCTGGCTGTCCCCAGGGAATGCTTGGCCATGGCTGTGGGTGCTTCAGCAGTGTGAGCCCAGGCTGGACACACCTGTGGTGTTTACTTGGCAGGGAGCAAGTCCTGGAAGGAGCAAGGCTGTTTGGGAGGGGGTGGGTGACGTGCCTGAGAGCAGTATAAAGTCCAGGGTGCCGCGCTGGAGGCTGAGGCCACTGCACTCACCGAGAGCTTTGCCTGTCCCGGTGCTGAGGTGAGAGCCTGGTGGGCACAACACTGCTATGGGGGTGGCCACACGTTCCCCAGCTGGGGAGGCAGTGGCGGGTTCCAGGGTAGGAGGCCGCAGAGGAGCTTGGCAGGGCCAGGGAGGGCTGAGCTGAGGGTGGTGGCCCCAATGGGGGGGAGTGGGGTGAGGAGCAGTGTGTCCCCTGGGCACCAGCTGCCCTCCCTGCAGCTTCAGTGGAGAGTCTTCGCCCATCACTCTTTGTGCAGCTCCAGGCATTTGGGATGGTATTGTTGCCCCACTACCCTGCGAGCCCCCAGCTGGTAGATTTTACTGGATGTGCTGCTCCCCACCTGAGGCTGGGAACAAAGCCCAAGGGACAGGGCACCATCCCTGTAGGGATGGGGCACAGTGTGACGGTGCGGCTGGGACACCAGCGCTGAGGGACACAGGGGGTCTGCAAGCATATGGACTATTGCTCCCCGCCAGTGTGTCCAAATAGCAGGGCAGCACCAGTGGCACCCTGCCCCAGGAGAGGAGTGCAGCTCCTGCAGCGCCTGGCTCTCAGCACTGAGCGCAGACCCCATTAGCACACAGCCAGCACCACTCTGGTGGACTTTTTCCCATGTCCCCAACAGGATGGGGGGCACACGCAGGGCAGCTCCAGCACCCTTGCAACCGTCACTGCTGGCATCAGAGCCTCGAGGGCATGGCAGGACCCACAGGGGTTGTATGCAGCATACTCAGCCCCATTGGTCCCCAGGGTCTGCTCAGTGCCACGCTGAGGAGCAGCCAAACCTCAGCTCTGGTCCCAGTGCCCCATGCCATCCATGTGGGATGGGCACGCAGCTAGGCTCTGCTGTGCATGCTGGTGAAGGGCTCTCCAGGCACCCTGGGTGGCCATCCAGCCCGGTAATGCCCACAGAGCGGGTCCCACTGGGCAGAGGGACAAGCACCCCATGGCCAGCAGTCTGGGGTGGCGGAAACCACAGCCGTGGTTGGTGTGGGGCAAGGTGGGAGCGGGTGTCAGGCCAGGCAGTGGGAATGCAGCACACAGGCACTTTGTTTGGCTGGGGTGGGCGGAAGTCAGGGCGTTGGATCTGAATGCTAAAGTGTGTTGTTCAGGGCCTGATAAAGGCCCCATTGTATGTAAATAGTTTATAAAGCAGCATATGACTTCCAGTGCAGGGCAGTGGCGGATAGAGACAAGGGCAGGCGGAGCAGAGCTCTCCTGTGGGAGACATGAGACCTTAAAGGGGCCATTGGGGGCAGCTCGCAAGGACCCTTCCTCACCGGCAGGTACGCGCCACCAGGACCCTCCACACTGGGCATGGCTGGAGGGTAGATCCCAACCCCTAGGATCATGTTTGAGGTGGGATGCAACTTCCGGGGCTGCTCAGTGCCAGCGGGTGGCCCTGGTGGGCAGGGGTCTGTGCTTGGGGTGAGGGGTCACTCCATGCCCCCCAGGCAGGGACAGCTCTAGGAGGGTGGTAATGCATGGCTGCATGGGGTGGGGGTTTTGTCCCCCGGCTTGGGGCTCCTGCAGGGATTTAGGGGACAAGGCAGGGAGGTGCTGGTGCAGAGGAGCCCATGGAGCTCCCTGGGTCCAGCCCTAGCCAGAGAGCTCAGTGCTGGGGGCAGATCGGGGGTCCCTGTGGAGGTGAGGGAGCTTCACCCCCATCCTCTGCAGCCATGGGTCAGGATCCCTGTGCCAGTGTGGGGTGACAGGGCAGGAGCAGCTAGCACTGCAGGGCCAACGGATCTCCTGTCTGCTCCAGTCAAAATGCTGCCCTGAGTTGTGTCAGCAGTGGGAGTGGTGTTGCTGTCTTGCCATTCGTTCATCCTGCTGTCCACCTACCAGGGCTGCAGCAGCTAATACTCCCAGGTCCCCCCTGGAGCTGCTGCCACGAGGGCTAGGATGTGGTGGCTCTCAGCTGGGCGCCCTTCCCAATCTTAGGAGTCTCTCGCTGCTTGCTCCTGCAGACTTGAGGAACAATGAACTGGGCCGGCCTCTACACGGTGCTGAGCGGAGTGAACCGCCACTCCACCTCCATTGGGCGCATTTGGCTCTCCGTCATCTTCATCTTCCGGATAATGGTGCTGGTGGTGGCAGCTGAGAGCGTATGGGGGGATGAGAAATCTGCCTTCACCTGCAACACTCAGCAGCCTGGCTGCAACAGCGTCTGCTATGACCACTTCTTCCCCATCTCTCACATCCGTCTGTGGGCCCTGCAGCTCATCCTTGTCACCACGCCGGCCCTCCTTGTGGCCATGCATGTGGCCTACCAGCAGCACCAGGAGAAGAAGCTGCTGGTGCTGACAGGGCATGCAGACCCCAAACACATGGAGGAGGTGAAGAAGCACAAAATGCGCATATCAGGTTCTCTGTGGTGGACGTACGTCTGCAGCGTGGTCTTCAGGCTTCTCTTCGAGGCTGTGTTCATGTACATCTTCTACATGCTCTACCCAGGCTACCAGATGGTGCGGCTGGTCAAGTGTGAGGCTTACCCCTGCCCCAACACTGTCGACTGCTTCATCTCCCGGCCCACTGAGAAGACCATCTTCACCGTATTCATGCTGGTTACCTCCAGCATCTGCATCGTCCTCAACATGGCAGAGCTGGTCTACCTTGTGGTGCGGGCCTGTGCCCGCCGAGGCCAGCACAACTCCAACCCCCCGTCAGGGAAAGGCTCCTTTTATGGGCACAAGCTCTCCTCTGAGTACAAGCAGAACGAAATCAACCAGCTGCTGACGGAGCAAGACGGCTCCCTCAAGGACATGCTGCGCCGCAACCCTGGGCTGCAGGAGAAGGGCGACCGCTGCTCTGCCTGCTAGGGCCAGTGCCACAAGGGGCCCAGCCCTTGCCCCTGCCCCACAGCCCTATGCTGTCCCTGTCCCATGGATAGCATCCCTCAGGTGCTGGTCCTGTCCTCCCAGACAGCCAGGAAGGCATCTTGGGCAATTAAATCTCTGTTCTCAGGCACTGCCTCCCTCCTTTCTGCTCCAGCTGCGATGTGCCAGGGGTTGGGGAGCCAGTGTGGGGTGCCCACCCCTGTACCCTAGTCCAGGTGGGTGCCGCCAGGGGCTGTGGGAGTTGCAGTGCCCAGGCTGGGCTGGGGCTATGACCACAGTGCTCTGGCAGCTGGCATGCAGGAGCAGTGACCCCTGGGTGGCATTGAGTGGTGTCCAAGGACTTGCGCTCCCATAGCACAAGCCCCTGCAGCCCCAAATATATTTAGAAAGGTGTCAAGACCAAAAATAGAGGAAAAAGTTTCACCAGTGGCTGTTTCATCTGCCAGTCACAATGAAAGCCAATGGGGCACGCAGCTGCTCATGCCCCAATAACCCTGCACCCGCAGTCGGGTGGACATAGCTGGGTGGACCTGTCCGCACCCTGCTGAGGAGCCAGGGACCAGCCAGGAAGGGGCCTCGCAGCATCCTGCACTGCCCCACTGAGGGGAGCTGACAGCGTGGGAGCACCAGGCTCTGCCCCACACAGCCACCAACGGTGAGGGATTCTCATGACAGATTGCCACTGTGCTGTCCCCCACGGTGATCCCAGCATGGCAGGGCTGCTTTCTGCTGGAGTTCTTTGCTCCCACTGCCCTCCTTGTGACAGGTTAGGGGGTCCCATGGGATGCAGGGTGGACACACTCCAGAGACAGCCCTGGGTTGGGTCCCTGCATGCTCTCATGTTTGGGGGATGGTGTGGTGGTTTGGCAGGTTGTGGGTTGGCCATGTCTGGAAGGCGGCTGTCTTGCAGGGCACTGTGGTGTGTGCCATGGGGGACTGGAGCCTGCTGGGGCGGCTGCTGGAGAGCGCCCAGGAGCACTCCACGGTGGTGGGGAAGGTCTGGCTCACCGTCCTCTTCGTCTTCCGCATCCTGGTGCTGGGGGCGGCTGCTGAGCGGGTGTGGGGCGATGAGTTGTCTGGCTTTTCCTGTGACACGCAGCAGCCCGGCTGCCAGAATGCCTGCTATGACAGCACCTTCCCCATCTCCCACCTTCGCTTCTGGGTCCTGCAGATCATCTTCGTCTCTACCCCCAGCCTCGTGTACCTGGGCCACATCCTGCACCTTGTGCACCTCGAGGAGAAAGCACAGCAGCAAGCAGCAGCATGGGCTGGCAGTGGGGCCAGGCATCAGTGCCCCAGGCAGCCCCAGCTTCCTGCTGGGGACGTGCGGGGACGGGTCTGCATGCGGGGGGCCATCCTGAGGACGTATGTCTGCAATGTTGTCTTCAAGGCTCTCTTGGAAGTGGGCTTCATTGTGGGCCAGTATGCCTTATATGGGTTCCAGCTGAAGCCCCTATACACCTGCAGCCGCTGGCCCTGCCCTAACACTGTCAACTGCTATATCTCCCGGCCCACTGAGAAGACCATCTTCATCCTCTTCATGCTGGGGGTGGCCTGTGTATCCCTGCTGCTCAACCTGGTAGAGATCTACCACCTAGGTCTCACCAAGTGCCAGCAGGGGCCAGGCCCCAAGTCTCGCATCTTGGCCAGGCCTAGTGGCCCTGCGGGTAACCGCAGCATCCATGTCACCCTGCCCAGCAGTGGCAGCCCCAAGGCTACTGGCAGGCCCCAACACAGCCTGGCACCCCTGGGGAAGGCAAGTGCATGGCTGGGGGCAGCTACTGTGTCCCACGGGAAGGCACGAGCTGCAGACCTGGCAGTGTGAATGTGGCCTGCTGGGATGCTCAGGGATGGGTGATGCACATGCAGCCACAGCTGTGGTTGTCTCCGGGCCCTGCCAGGCTCACAGCATGGACCCCAAGGCCAGTGCAACAGATGGGCATGGCCCCAGGGACACAGCTTGGCTGCTTGCTGCACTCTCGGGAACAGCAGGGCTGAGAGCAGGGCTGGGCTGGGGCAGGGGCCTGTCAGCTCTGAGGGAGCAAATAAACACCCACAGCACCTCATTTGACTCCTGCTCTGACATGGGCATCACAGCATTGCTCTCCGACTGGTCTGTCCCATGGACACACTGCATGGCCAGACAGGGCCACTGCTGGGTTGGGTTGTGCTGCAGCCCTACAGGCAAGGGACAAGCAGGGAGAAGCAGGGCAGGGACAAGCAGGGAGAAGCAGGGCAGGTACACGCAGGGCATGCCAGTCTGGTGCCAGCGAGCATGTGGTCAGAGGCCGTTCCAGCATGTCAGAGCTAGCAGTGCACCAGGGGCCAGACAAAGTAGGAAGCACAGGCAGGCAGGGGCGAACAGAAGCAAGGTGCACAGCAACAGTGGGACACTGGCTCTGCTCTCCTGCAGTGTCCGTCCTGCCCAGGGGGGGAAAGCAGGAGCTGCCAAAAGTTTTCCATATATTTATTTGAAATGAATGGTTTCCAGAGACACAAGGTTAGTCCTACCATCCTGGCATCACTACAACAACACTGGTGAGTGGCTCACTCTCCACATGGACACAGAGAACAGGTGGCCCCAGGCCAGGGCCCAGAACAATATATACAGGCTGAACAGGAGCCTCGGGTACAGCTCAAGAAAACTGACCAGAACACAAGGGGGAGGAGGCAGCAGAGAGTGGCACAGCCAGAGCCAGGCTTGCCCTGGCGCTGCTTTGGGAGGGAGACCAGACAGAGCTCCTCACGTCAGCCAGCAGCTGCCCGAGCCCCCAGCCAGAGCAGAGGGAGCCGTTGATGGCACCTTGGACCGGGTGGGGCACCTTGCCACGATGGGGTACAGTTGTGAGAAAGGGGCAGTGCTGGTACAGACCCGTCTATCAGTTTTCAGAAAACATTGATAAAATTGAGGGAGGTGGCCGGCTGCAATATGAGGGAGGTGGCCCCACGGTGAGGCTGGATCTCTGCCCTCATTTTCTGGCACCAGCTTCCTCCCTGCAGCCAGCCCAAACCTCTCCCACCCCTGGGAACAAGCCCTCACCCTGACCCATTAGCTCTCAGGCTGCCAGTGGTCCTTACCCACTGCTGCAGCAGCAGAGCTATTGTGCCACCCAAAGCCTCAGGAGGGCATTCTAAAGGAAGGGGTAATTAAAAGCCTCAGGGCTGCTGGTCCCAGGCACTCTGCCATATTGTATAGTTCCTGCCCCAGGGCATGGGGAGAGAGGGGTAGTGTCAGGGCTGAAGGTAGCGGGGCACAGGGCTGGGCAAGGGGAGCTGCCCCAGGGGCTCTGCCACCCCTGGGCTGTGGGGACTGGCCCCAAGGAAGACGGCTCACCCTGAAGCTGGGACAGGAAGCAGGGCTGAGTGTGAGGGCCACATACATAAGAGAGGCCTGTAAAGAGGAGGATGGGATGTCCAAGTCTGATAATGGTGAAAGGGACAGCACTGCCACAGCACCATCCTCTCCCATGCTGCATGGCCCCCAGCCTGCTGCGGGAGGCAGGGAGATGAGGTGTCCAGGGCTGAAGCACAGCCAGCCCGGCAGCACCTCACTTAGTCCATGTCATCCTCCAGGCCGCTAAGCCGACTGTGCTCCTCGTAGATCTCCCTGACGGCCAGGATGCGGTTCAGCATGCTCTCCAGCATGCTCCGGTCCATGGGGATGACTGAGTACCAGAGTGGGGACTCAGCAATGCATGACCGTTCAGGCTGCAGGTAGAAGACATCATTGCGGTTCCGCAAACTCTCGGGACTGTAAAGAGAGAAGGTGAGGCCTGGGCTATCAGCTCATGGGGCTCAGAAAGCCTGGCTTGCCCTCATGGTTATGGGTTAAACTCAAGGCTTGTCACAGCCTCTCATCCTTCAGGAGGACAAGGACACAAATTGGGTCTGCAGCTCCTTGCTTGGGACCAAATTCACTGACTAACCAGGACTCATACTGCACACTACTGCCTGTCTGGAGGGAGGCAGGTAGTGGAAGGGGCCAGAGAGAAGCATTGTCTCAATCATGGCCTATACAAGTGGTGCAGACCCTGGGCAAGGCTTTACACTCAAATACAAATGTTTGGAGAGCAGCAGCCACTCCACAGGGTCCCACCAAAACTGAGAGGTGGCCCCAAAATGGCACATGCCCCTGTGCAAGCCCCTTCTCCAGAGAAAGCCTCACCATTTGGAGAGATAAAACTCATAGAACTTGACTGGACATCGGAGTGGGTTCATCTTGTTCTCCCGCTGCTCCAGCATCGGTACCTCCTCCTCGCGCTTCCGTTTTCCAGAACTACCATCTGCAGAGGGGGAGAGAGCAGGTTCGCGGCTGGAACCTGATGTGGGAGGCAGGGGGAGGGACAGAGAGATGCTCCGTCAGACCCTACCTCGGCCTTTCTTCTGCTTGGCAGGAGTGTAGTAGCGGATGCTCACCACCTTTGTAATGCCACGGGCTGTGGTGCACTTGCGGGACTGGCGTACCACATTGGTGAAGGAGAGCTGCATGTGCTCCTCTGCTGTCTGCAGCCCGAAGAACTTGGTGTTGAAGAACATGAGGGTGTTTAGGAGCACAAAGGGTGAGTAAACACCCAGCTGCTTGCACTCCCAGAGGTGCTCCTCCTCGACACGTGAGAAAACTGTGTCTGCAATGCACAGAGGAAGAACCAGGTCACATCAACAGTGGCCTTGTAGCAATCCCTTTACCCTGCCTAGGCAAGCTCACTGCAAAAGACTGATGCTTCAGAACATCCCCTTTCTTACAAGATTATTTTTCCAGAGCTATCAGCAGAGCTAGATGCTGGCTCTGCCCCGTTACAAGCCGCCCCAAAGCACAGCCAAACCATAGGTCAGAACCCAAATCGATTCTAACTGCTCATCCCTATACATGGCCACAAAGTGAACTCCAGGTCAGTGCTCCACCACACAGTGTGAGATGAAGGAAAAGCAGCAGGCAGGACAGACATGGTCAGCTCCTGCCAAGACATCAGGTCTGGAGACAAATGCTTCTGCCTGGGACAGTCAATATGCAGAGATGAGGCTGGATTTGTGAACCACTGACAAAACACAGCAGGGAAGGCAGCCTAGATCACAGTATCACGAAAAGCCTCTGCAGAGCTCCAAGTTAGTCCACTCACAAAGCAGCAGCATAGCAACTCTGGCCAACAATTAGCACAGTGTGCAGGGCTTGTCCATGAGTTAGGAACACAAAGGCATGGGCCAGCATGCATCCTGGCTTGGTGTCCTCTTTGCCAAAGGGTAGTGACATCACTGTGAAGTGTTGTAAAGATTGAAACTGTCCCAGGATACAAAGCAGCCATTCTCTGTTCCCAGCTACCATGACTCTGGACAATAGAAGCTGCTGAGGTGTGAACCAGGCTGGCTCCACTGACAGTATGGGTCAGTACAAACCCAAGGCACAGCAAGACTGTGCTGCCGATGTCAAGGAAGAGGGCTGATGCTGGGGGAGCACAATCAAACCAGAGAATCCAAGGCTAGAAGCACAAAACGGTGATGTGTGGTGAAGGTACTCTGGAGACACATACTGTTTGGTAAGATTGTGGGTTGCCAGCCGCTCAAGGACTTGTTCAGCTCCTGCACGAAGGTCAGGTAGTAAAGGTCTGTAAATATATTCACCATACGATTGTTCTCGAGCAGGTACTAGAAAGGACAGAACACACAGTCAAGAGAGAGACAGCAGCACCTGGAATGCAAACCCTCCCCAGACAGCCCAGGGCACACATGCAGAGCCCCTCTCCTTGAACAACCACAGCTGCAGAGCAGACTCCTAAAACTAGCCACTTTTGAGAGCTGTGAGGAAAATCCCAGGACATGACAAAGCAGACTTGGTGCTGAAGAAGGGCCTGAGTTTGGGGAGTTGTCCCTGCTCTCCTCAAGGATGTGCAAGAAGGGTGCAAGGCTGGTGAACAGCTGCCACCCTACCCACTAGGCTTGGGAACAAAGACTGAATCAGGTAGATTGCTGTCCTGGGGTGACAAACTGAAGGAGAGTCCAGTGAGCCTCTCTGGGTCCCTGGAAAGCAGAATAAAGCTCACCTCATCAGATCTGAGCCCCAGGTCTGACTGTGTAGTACTTGAAGGCAGCAAGCCTTCCCTCACCTGCTGGATGCCAAGGCAGAGGTAATAGATGCTGTCTGGTTCGTAGCGTTCCCCATTGGGCCGTGTTATCTCCTTGACAAACTGGGCCAGGCCATAGTTGAGCTCAGCTGCTGTGCAGGCCAAGATATCTTCCTTGATCCTCATGGGCTTGGCTGTGGAGACAAGCACAGCAGCCTCAGACAATAGCCTGCAAGGTCAGGAGCACGTCAACACGCTGGGACCCAGCTTCTGGGAGGTTTCTACCATGCCACTCCATCCAAACATGGCACTTACGGCCGAAACGTAGCTCCTCTCCCTTGCTGGTCTCTCCCCCTGCATACTTGGCTTGCACCCAGGACTTCCAGGCATTCACACCGTATGAGTAGTTCAGCACTGTGCAGCTGGGCTGGCTGCTCATTGAGTCCCGGGAACAGCTTTCAGAGAGCACCAGACGCTTCTGCCCCTGCAGAGAGGCGAGACTGAGCACCTACCTGGGACAGATGCAAGAGTCCTGGCCACCTCTCAGACCTGCTGATTGCCAGCTCCCTCTCAGTGTGCCCATGCCAGCAGGCATTCTTCTGCTGACAATCAAGCCAACATGGCTCATTTGTTACGAGGACTGCAGGCAGGAAAGAGGCCAGCTCTCACGACCTGTGGCATTCAAAGCTCCTCGGAAGTGACAAGCAAGTATTTTCATTGGAGGAGTGGCCAACAGGCCAGGCATGCCCTGAAGGGAGAGGACACAACCTCCCAGCACACCAAAGCCTCTGGCACACTTCAGCTCATACGTCCCAAATAGCAGCTTCCACTCCAAACCCAAAGAACTTTCAGCAGGCAGTACCCATGGAGAGCTCACCTTTCGGACAGCACGAGGCAGATCTTGCTCTGTGGACACATCATCTGGTCCCACTAGCCCACAGTCAAAAAGGAAGTCTACACTGGGATTGATGTCTAGAGGGTCTGAAAGGAAACACAGGCAGAAAGGCTCAGCTGAGACTTCTCATCCTGTCCCCTGTACAGCCTTCACCACTGCCTGATATGAATTTTTAGCCACAGCCCAACAAAGGAAATACAGCTCTGGCAGATGATGCTAAGCTTTCTCAGACTAACCAGAACCCCACGTTCTCCCCTCTTGACAGTGTTTTGTTTGTTTTTTCAAACCTGAGGAACATTCCTCATCCCCTTGTGCCAGGCCAGCACTGGGGACAGCCTGGCATAGGCCTCCCAATTCTCTGTCCTTTGCTGCTAGCATCCTGCCTCAGCACTGCTGTGCTCCTGCCAAGTTCCTGCCTCTTCTTCCACCTTCTGCCTGGTAATGGACACTTAGCAATTTTGCTGTCTCCCAGGATGTCACACCCTGTCCAGGTCTCTCTCTTGCCTTGCTCTATATGCTGGAATGATCATCCAGAAGCACACCAGTGCTACTCCCCTGCTCTTTGTGCTGTTAAAATCAGCTTCTCATTCACTCTTCTCTGCAGATTTGTGTTCATACAGGTTAGTCTAGATAAACGCACACTCCTTCAAAAGTGGTGGTCACCTCACCCCTGCTGCAAGCAGTCATTTTCAAGACTCAGTTCCTGGCCTCAAGCCTGGTCAGTCAGAGGGCATGGGGAAGTAAGTTCACATAGCTCTTAATGCTGCTGGCAATGGTCAGCCGAGGGCAGCGGGAGGACCCTGCTGCAGCATGAACAGCCTTGCATGCCTGCTTCACCCAGCTCTTACTCTTAGGGAAGTCAGCCTCCAGGTCCTGGCCCGGCTCATCAAGGACATTTGCCATCTTGACAGCCATAGCCAACACATCATCCCGTGCTGGTCCAAACAGATCACAGTCCTCCAGGAGTCCCTCTGCACTCTGGTTACTCACCAGGTCTGCAATGCAAAAGCAGATCATAAACCAAACTTTCAAGAAAGTCTTTTGTCTGTTTTCCCTGTGACAGCTGGAAAATGAAATCAGGATCTCTGCAGCACTGTCCTGTGCTCAGAGCAGCCCCATGACATCTGCGCTGCCCAGCTTTCCCTGGACAGCAAGACACTGAATGCTTGTCCTCTCCCCAGTCACAGCCCTTATCACTGGAGCTTGAGGAATGCAGCCTCCAAGTAAAGACCTGCAAGGTCAGGTGTGCTAGTCTTCTAGCTGGGAAGCTGCTTTAGGTAAGAGCCTGACCAGCCACCTGAATAAACTAACAGTGCTGCACAGGTGCCACAAGACTGGCACCCCCTAAAGGGACAGAGGCAGATACTGCTCCCTGCAGCAGCTCTTCCTTGCTCCTTTTTCAAAGGCTTTGGAGAGCTGTGATCCAGGCAGATGCTCTAGCTCCAAGAGCCAGCAAACCTCACATGATCCCAGATGATGGCCCAGACCAAGTCATGGCAGAACCTACCACACAGGTCTGAGGAGGCCTTGTCCAGTTCTTCAGCCTCTGCAATCATCTCGGCCATGGCCAGGATGTCAGCCTCCAGAGGATTGGAGGGGATCTTCACCTTCAGCTCCTCAATGGTCTCCACAATCTTATCTGTGTTCTCCAGCGTGGTGGGCAGGAACATTGGCACAGGCACCTGTCAGCAGAAGCATACCAGAAAGAAAACTGACACTGAGACAAATGATGTAAAAGCAGAGGCAGAAGAGGATGTACAGAAAAGCAGGGAGGGCGCAGCAAGGCAGGATCAAGACAGTAAGAGAACATTAGCAGGTGGTGTGTGTCACTTACCGGGACAGGCATGGAGAAAGGCACAGGTACTTTCTGGCAGTACATATGCATAGGCACAGGCACAAAGATCGGGATGGGGATTGGCAACACAATCACCTGGGGCTTCCAATCAGCCTCTGACAAGAGCAAAAGTACATCAGTGAGCTTGCTCCCAGCAGCTCCTCCACCCAGTCCTGATGTGTACTGACATGCCCTCAGCTATACAGCACCACAGCCCTTCCAGTCATCAGCTTCTGTAACTCAAGGGCAGATCTGAAGCAGCAGCAAGCCAAACAGCCCTGCAACAAGAGAGGCTTGCCTTAGCCAGGGGTGGCCCTGCTGAAGACTAGCTACCTTGCGTATGTTGGAGGCCACTCACACGTGCCAGACAGGAGCTACACAGTGAAACCTGCTCAGCAGATGGCCCCTCAAACAAGCTGACAGTCTCCAGAGGAACAGGAGTTGTCCCACAAGAGGTGGGATCATGCTGCAGTGCTCTCTGCATCTCTCTTTTTGCAGCTGATGGAAATGGACTCCCTCCAGCCCTGTCATGTATGCCCTGCACTGCCCTGAAACTCCTCAGCATGGTGCCAAACACTGAGTTGCTCTGTACAGCATTTCAAGCTGAATTCACATTTAGTCTGGAGCAGGGACGTGTCGCTTGCCTTTCCAAAATACCTCTGTAATCCTGCAGTTATGACTTCTTTTCCTACCTGTCTGACATCCTTTGGACTTCATCTCTATCTTGCAGGAAACAGCCCGGTTCTGCATCAGTGGTTTACACATGGCAGCTTTGTTTTTCCGAGGGGTGGCTGGAACTTGAGGGGAAAGCGGCACAGCTGGAGACATCTGGGCTGAGGAGGTCTTTGCCGTCAGCTAAGGAGACGCAAAAAGCAGGAGGTTGGTGTCTACCTAAGGCGGCACCACCTCTTCCCTACCATGGGTACAGCTGGAGAGACTCCCAAAGCACCTCCCAGAGCCTGGCACTCCCCAACACACACATGCAGACGATTCCATGGTCAGATCTGGCAAAAGGATTGCCAAGCTGCTCCTGGCAGGCAGCAAGCCTGTGCAGCATCTCTGCAGCAGCCAGCAGGGAATCTAGCACTGGTTGCTCCAGCCCTGCAGGGCAGCAGGGAACACAGTGGGGACAGCAACTACACCCAGGCACAGGGGAGCACTGTGCAAAGAGGAGCCAGTGCCACAGTGGCAGGCTGTTATGGAGCCCATCATCAGCTCCTAGGGAATGGTTATTCTTCCCCCTTGCAGAAGATACACTGATGCTGCCCTTCCCAGCTCCCACTACACAGACATCTTAAAACACATAGGTTGTAGAAGAATGAAATCTCCTTGAGCAATGGCAGAGCTGTCCTCTCTTTGGGGACAACCCCTTTGCAAACTCCTACCTCCAACAGGCCTTACCATTTTAATCTCTGCCTTTTGTGGGGAAGGGGCAGGTGGTTTTGGCTCTGAAGTCTGACCTGTAAGAGAAAGCAACACCTCTAAATTCAAGAGCTCCTGGGCCAAAAAGTTCTACTGCTGGGAACTGGAGGCTTCAGCAGCCAGAGAACAGGGACAGGCTGCTCAGAAACTGCTCCTGGCCACTCCAGAAACAGTCAATGTTTCCACAATCTCTAGCCCTAGCAGATCAGCAGACACTAAAAGTCATTCCCATGTCATTTTGTGCTCCCTTGCAGTTCATCCCATCCCCATCACAGCAGGTCAGGAGAAATCCCAGATCCTTGTAGAGAGAGGAATCCAGGGCTCTATTCTTAGCTCTACCTATTGGCTTGCTGTACCCAGCTAAGGCCCCTCCCTCTGCCTCCATCTCCCTGCTACAAATACCTTGGCAAAGTGCTTCAAGATCCCTAGGAAGAAAGTGACAGAGCTAATAGCAGGGTACGAGATATCCCAGAAAGCAGAGAACCAGCTTTGCCCCAGCCCTAGGGATGCAGTCCATTCCTCTAAGGAAAGAGGGGATCACCTGCAGGTAAGAGGTGTGTGTGGCAGACACTAGTCTCAGGTGGTGACAATATCATCCTGGCTGGGATGATGATTCCAGCTCATTTGCTCTGCAGAGAACCTGCACTTATCTCGAAGGCTCATGAGCTTAAAGAACACCCTCATCCAAGTCTCCTGTGAGTGCTGGTTACCCATGTGGCTGGGAAAAAGAACCACCTTCTACAGCACTGACTAACCATGGGCCATACATGAAGGAGATACCTGCAAGGAAAGCAGCAGGTCTCAGCACCCAAAGGGAGTGGCAGGTCCATTTGCACGTCTTACAAACAGAAGGGCTCTCCAGGAAAGACCCAGACTTCCAAAGGTCCAGCACATGGGCATTCACATTGTGCAGATTTCCTCTGTCCCAAGGAAATGCCGGACAGCTCTTGAGCAGTTACAGGCCCAGCAGGGTCCACTTGCTGACCACCACAGAGGGATAGGTAACTTCCAGTTGGAGGAAGCTCCCTAGCTTACAGCTGAGCATTCAGCCATAGGATCTGCAACAGTCTCAATGGGTCCAAGAACTCCCTCTCACCAGCCCGAAGTGAATGGGCAGCCCTGCTAGGTGGGAGACATCAATGGCTTGATTGTGAAAAGACAAGCTATGGAGTATGAGCAGAGTTTCTGCTGCAGCAGAATCAAAAGCAAAGTGGACTGCCCCACAGGACAATGATTTAGGACTAAGAGAAAGAAGCTCCTCCTGCCACAAAGCTCTATCAGCTACATGTTCAGGCTTCCAGGAAAGCTGCAGCTTGTTCTTTACTCTCATCTCAACACCAGCAAGTATCTGTCAAGGCATTGTCTGCACCAACTGTGACTTCTGCCCTCTATCCTCTCCGGCTGGACAGTCCTGTGCAGAGCCAGTTTCCCTTGGAAGTTGTTAGGCACAGTTCTGCGGCAGAAGCTCCTCAATCCCTCATTACACAGACTACTCCCAGCAAAGGAATGGCCACTCTTATAATCAGCAAGCACCTTCAAGATCACCAGGTTGGGAGCAGCCACTGGGTCACAAGAACAAATGGTTTTAGGCAACCACTGTCTACAAAAGAAGCAAGTGTTCAGCATGTCTGCCCAAGACAGGCCTGAAATCCAGGTAGTCCCTTGTGAGCTGGCAATGCAGCTGCCAGGTCCACAGGAGATCCTGGCTGTACCAGGCAGAAGCTGTTTCTCACTATGCACTGACAAGCTGCTACTCCTGAAATCTCCTGCCCAGCACTCTGGGCTGAAAAGCTATGTGTAAACACACGGCTGACCCTGGCTGCAGGGCCTTTCCTTTGCAAGCTGAGCAGTATGCCACAGTCCCAGGACAAGGATGTCCACAGCTATCCCACAACTGCTGAGGGATGGTTGTGTCAGAACACTCAGAGGGCCTGTGCCACCGGTGGCATTCACCAAGCATGGCAGCTGCTGGGGCAGCCTGGGGCTTGTGCTCAGCTGAGTGCTCACCACTGCTGACAGGCTTTTCCTTGGCTGCCCCCAGAGTCCTCTGCCTCACAGGGTACATGGAGAGGCAGCTGTGGCACAGTGACAGGTGATGCCTCATGTGCCAGACAGCAAAGTCTTGGGTGCCTCCAGAGACGTGGTGGAGGGAAGGACTCAGACTCTTGTGGTTGTTGGTGGTGGAGAAGGTAATTCTCAGTTTTGTGATGCATGGCTCCAACGAGACAACAGCCAAATGGTGTGAAACGTGCTTCCCTCTGCAGGCAGAGCTTGCTCACTGTGCCCATCTTCCAAAAGCAGTGTTACTGGTCGCTCACAAGTGAGATGCCTTGAAAGCATAGGACAAATGGAACAGCATGGCTAGGGCTCTGGAATCACTTGGTGTGCTACGGGAACCAGCAAGTTTAACAACTCTTCCTCCTCTGGGCAGCAGGACAGTCTGTGCCCCATCAAGCAGACTCCCCCTGGGCACGGCAGCAGAAACCAACAGTTCCTTATCCAGGTCACTCCAGTGTGCTGCCACTTGAGCTGTCATCTCATACAGACTTTTACAGAGCATGGCTTTTGGAGGGCAGGCTGGGACTCCTCTGGCTGGGGGAACATGCTGCTTCTGGCAGAGCAGTTCTGCTTTGCTGTCTAACCAGCACTGACAGCCAAGGCATCCCCTGTCTTGCAATCAGCCCACTGCTGTCAGGAGATGAACCAGGACGAGTCTGGAGATGGAGGATGAGGTCTCTCAGTGGAAGGACCTTGTCTTGGTTTGCCCTCCTTGGCACAACCTAGTCAGCATTTTACATGAAATTCCAGGGAAGGCAGCAAAGCCCTGAGCCTGTGATGCAGTTATCTGTTGAAGCTTGATGCACCAGAGCATACCACATCAAAACCTGCTGACATTTTAACTAGATCACACAGACTTCCAAGAAGATCATGGCCTATGAAAGACCAAGCAGAATGAGACTACGTGAGTGTCTGAGGGCCAAGCAATGTCTTGTCACTGTCACTATGAGCACCTTCCATCCTGAGGGACCCCAAAGCACTTTGCAATCTTCCATAAGCAACTGGCTCAAGTTAATGATAGGAAATGGGACAACAGGCAGTGAAAATCTCCTCTCCAGCTGGAACTCCACATGAATGCAGAATGGGGATATCTGGGACACAGGGCTGGCAACTGCCCAATGCTGCAGCAATCTCTGGGTGAGTGGTAGGACTCCAGCCTAACATCGCAAGACAGAGTGCCTCCAGCGGCTCAGTGCTTCCTCAAGATGATTCTAGGTTCAGCTCTGGCTGAGGAGAGCCCACCTACAGCATCACCAGCACCACTTCCTGCAGCACTCTGCATTTTCCTTGAATGTTTTCCATCCAAGCACTGACCTGGCCCAATCCTGATTACTTATGATATCTGAGAAGGTCACAGCTCAGAGATGGTGTGGAGCTGCAGGTGGATTACCATGCCAAACCATGCTGTCCCCTAACCCTGTAAAAATTGAGCTCTTCGCTGGCAACATGAAGATGTTAAATCCCTGAGTATCCTCACTAAGAGTGTGAGCTACAGGCAGCACGCTGGCACCGGCTCCTCCCGTCTGGGCCCTGTGTGTCATAGAACCATAGACGTTAGAGATGGAGAAGCCCCAATTAAGTCCCACTCCTTCCTTTCCCCCCCAAGGGCCAGTGCAGGATTGTTCCCTAGTGTCTCATCCAGTCCCAGGCAGGAAGCTTCCACCCCTCGCTGTTCAGTCTTTCCTGTGTCTCTTGGACTGAGCTATGCAGGTCCCCTCCCTCCCTCCTACTCACTGTTCAGCAGGCTCTCGGGCCCCTTCTGCGTGTCCAGGTTGGGCTGGTTCTGTTGATTGTAAAATCGCAGCAGACACTGCTGGTTGCAGAAGTGTTTGATTTGCCCCCGCCAGTGGATGGTTTCCAGCAGCTTCCCCTGACGTTTGCAGGCATGGCACCGAGCTGCCTAAAGCCCGCATCAGCAGGAGAGAAACAACGAGTAACTAACCACACCCCCTCTGAGTGCAACACAACTCTCCAGTGAAAGGTGCACATAGCAAGGTGCTGTGAGCTTCCCCACAGCAGTGCCCTGCCAGTGCCAGCCGGGGACTCCAGCGGTGCGAACTTCTCACAGCAGCCCTAGCAGCGGATCCAGCACTGTGAGCTTCCTCAGTGCAGTGCTCTGGCAGGATCAGCTGGGAACTCCAGCTACGTGAGCTTCCCCGTAGCAGTGTCCCGTCATTGCCAGGCAGGACTCCAGCAGTGCCAGGTTCTCCGCAGCAGTGCCAGCCAGACTCCAGCAGTGTGAACTTCCTCAGTGCAATGCCCACTTATCTGGGTGCCGTGCCCACCACAGCACTTAGCACAAGCTGCCAGTGCCAATACTGACCTTGAAGTACCAGAGCAAGTATTTGCTTTTGCAGTCTTCACTACAGAAGTCCCAGGTGCTGCCCTCCAGCTGCTCGGTGACCGCCCGCTGGCAGGTCTGAGAACAATAGGTGCAGGTGATGCAGCACAGGCCCAGGTTCTTGGTGAAATCCTGTTTGTAAAGAAGCACACACCCTGCGGAGAAACAATAGGAGTGAAACCTTCCCAGGATGAACTGGGGGCCTCCCTGACCCAAACATGACCAGAATCCAGGTCTGCGGAGACAACAGATCACACGCAACACACTGTAGGGAACAATCCAGCACTGGCCCCTGGGGCTGGGATAAGATGGGACCTCATGGGGACTTGCCATCTCTCACCTCCATGCTTCTAGGAAGAGTCTGACTCCAACCTCCTGTGTGCAGGAACCCAGCAGGCAGGGCAAGGCCAGGTCAGGCCAGCCCAGACGCAAGAGCGTAGAAGTGCATGATGACAGGAGGAGCGGAGCTGCCACCTGCTGTCTCCCCAGCCCCCAGAGAGAGAAAAGCTGTGAGAAAGCCCTCCCCAAGGACACAATGAATGGTAAAAATCTTGCCCTAGGGCCTGGCTGGACAGCAAGCCATCCCCACAACAGTCCTCCCTTCACTGCATGGCAAGGCTCTTGCCCCAGGGCCTGTTAAGAGTCTCCCCTCTGTTCCTCTCCGTGCTCTCTTCTCCTCCCCCAGCATGGGCTGGCATGGGGGCTCTGCCTCTCCCATGCCTTCCCCAAGTACCTTCACTGCAGAAGTTCTTCTCCACTCCAGAGAAGCGGATCTTCTCATGCAGCAGCTTCTCCTGCTTGCAGTGTTCACACTGAGACACCACCCCACGCAACCGCTTGAAGTCTTCACAGCAGTCCTTACAGCAGAACTGATACACCTTGTCCTGCCAAAGAGACCGCCACTGGGTCAGTCAGACTGGCAGGAGGTCCCCATGTTTCTTGGGCAAGCAAGAGCAAGACTATGGGGTTAAGCCAAGTCCCCAGCTCTCCTGGCATGGGGTTTGCCAGAAGAGGTCTCCTCCTCCCCTTCTCATATCCTGCTGAACATCAGGAGCACAGCCCTCAGTGCATGGTCTTCAGGCACATCTCTGCAGCTAGGGTATTCAGAGCACTGACACAGAAGGAACTCTGCTTTGAGCACGGAGAGGAAGGAACCCTGAGGTTCTCACCAGGGTTGGCCTCTGCCTCAACATCCCCCCAGGGAAGGTCCTCACCTGCCAGTCTAGGATTTCCGGCTTCCCACTGAAAAGATTGTGGCAGTAATGGCAGTTGAGGTGGATTCCACCTTCCGGGCTGGTGCGCTGCAGGAGACAGAGACAGTTCATGGAGGGAGAAGCACACAGGGCAGTGAGCACCCACCTCGCACTCCCACCGCCTCCTGCCTCCTCCGCAGTTCACAGCAGCCTGTCTGCCCCTTCTCAGACCTGCATTTGTTGCCACATTTGTCAGTGACTCACTGTCAGTCCATCAGATCATGTCTCAAGCTCCTGGAGAGCAGATCCTTGAGCAATTTCACTTTGCTTCCAGTGTGTTGGGTTCAGCTCTTCTCAGGAAAGCAAGCTTTCAAGCTGCCACCCCTCTGGACTTGAAAACATAAAGAGACAGGGGCTCCACTACCTCTTCTGAGAATTTCTCTAGAAGATCTTGAAGCACAGGTGCCTGGTTTTATTTTTGAGGTAGTGCAACTTCAGAATTCAAGCAGCTGTTCTCATTGCACCTTTCTCTGCTAGATTAAACAATCATTTAGCACTTGGTGTCTTGTCTGCAAGGATATATTTATTAAAATCATCTTCCTGGTCTTCTTTCTGATAACGTCCAATCAAGTGCTCTGCAAGTGCCTCAGCATTTTTCAAGCCCAAATGTAATTTTTCTGTCTTTTTGAAGCATACTTACAATCTTTGTTCAACATTGAAAAAAGTGAAGATTGGATGAACATCCTATCTGCGCAACATTCTATGTAGTTCTTTTGCTCCCTAGCCCCCAAACTTTAATTACCTGTTCCTCTGCTTGTACTTGCAATAACTTAATTAATCCTTCCCTCTGTGGCTGTAAATTGAAACACTTACACTGAATGGCTTATCTACTGTAATTCCAGGGCCTTTTCAAAATCCTCACCTTCCCAGGAATTACTTCCCCACTGTACTTGACTAAGGCTGATACAAGATCTTGCACCGAACTGTGCTTAAGTACACATTAGGAGGAACCGGTCTTGTCAAGCAATCCAATTGCTTTGTTTTCTGTGACTGCCCTGACCTCAGCATGAGTTAACAGTTCACCTGGTTTTGTTTCATCTGCAAAATTTTATTACGGTTACTTTGACTTTATTGCCAGATGACTGACAAAGATGCTGAACTCCTTGGGCTTAATAATACTGATCCCCAAGAAATCATCATGAAACACTCTCCTCAGAGTTTTTTCTTTGACAAGTTCTTAGTTCTGCCAGCAAGACAGTTCCTAATCCAGGTTATGCATGGGTTTACTCATATGTTACAACGCTGATTTTACACGTGAATAATTCAAGTTATGTGAGTTAGGTAAAGTCCCTGGTGACTGGAAAAAGGGAAACACTGCACCCATGTAGCAGTGTAGAAAAGGAGGATGTTTTGTCAGCAATAAAAGCAGGGTAGAAAGGAGGGTCCTGGGAACTACCAAGCTGTCAGCCTCACCTCTGTGCCTGGGAAGATCATGGAACAGATCCTCCTAGAAGCTATGTTAAGGCACATGGAGGACAGGGAGGTGATTTGAGACAGCCAGCATGGCCTCACCAATAGCAAGTCCTGCCTGACCAAGCTAGTGGCCTTCTATGACGGAGTGACTACATCAGTGAACATGGGAAGAGCTACAGATGCCATCTATCTGGACTTCTGTAAGGCCTTTGACATGGTCTCACACAACATCCTTCTCTCTAAATTGGAGAGATATGGATTTGATGGGTGGGCTGTTCAGTGGATAATGAAGTGGTTGAATGGCTGCATCCAGAGGGTAGTGGTCAATGGCTTGATGTCCACATGGACATCAGTGACAAGTGGTGTCCCTCAGGGGTCCCTACTGGAACAAGTGCTGTTTAATATCTTCATCAGTGACATAGACAGTGGGATCAAGTGTACACTCAGCAGGTTTCCAGATGACACCAAGCCCAGTGGTGCAGTTGACATGCCTAAGGGATGCGATGCCATGCAGAGGGACCTGGACAAGCTTGAGAAGTGGGCCCATGTGAACTTCATGAGGTTCAACAAGGCCAGGTGCAAGGTCCTGCACCCGGATCAGAGCAACCTCCAGTATCAATACAGGCTGGGGGATGAAGGAATTGAGAGCAGCCCTGTGGAGAAGGACTTGGGGGTACTGGTGGATAAGCTGGCAACGTGCACTCGCAGCCCAGAAGGCCAACATTATATTAGGCTGCATCAAAAGAAGTGTGGCCAGCAGGTCAAGGGAGGTGATTCTGACCCTCCGCTCTGGTGAGGCTCCACCTGGAGTGCTGCATCCAGCTCTGGGGCCCCCAGCATAAGAGATGTGAACCTGTTGGAGCGGGTCCAGAAGAGGGCCACAAAAATGATCAGAGGGCTGGAGCACCTCTCCTATGAAGAAAGGCTGACAGAGTTGGGGCTGCTCAGCCTGGAGAAGAGAAGGCTCCGAGGAGACTTTATTACAGCCTTTCAATACTTAAAGGGGACCTATAAGAAAGATGAGGACAATCTTTTCAATAGGGCCTGATACAATAGGACAAGGGAAATGTTTTTAAGCATTTATAGGGAAGATTTCGGCTAGATAAGGAAGATATTTTTTACAATGAGCGTGGTGAAACACTGGCACAGGTTGCCCAGAGAGGTGGTAGATGCCCCATTCCTGGAAACATTCAAGGTCAGGTTGGACGGGGCTCTGATTAACCTGATCTAGTTGAAGACGTTCCTGCTTATTGCAGGGGGTACTGGCCTTCAAAGATCCCTTCCAACCCAAAATATTCTATGATTCAAGTCTTATGAAGTCCACAACCGTAAAAACTCTACAGCTACCCTACCACACCATTTGTGATCTCAGCAAAGGATTACATCAAGGATTTAGTAAAAAGGAGAAAAAAAACAAACCCTAAAACAACCCAACACAAAAACCACAAGAAAAGAAAACAAATCCCAAAATCAAATGCTGCAACTGCCAATAACTAAGTCTCTGCCTTGAGGTTCTCTAAGTTTTCTCAGTTGCCCTACACATGTCCTGGCCTAAGCTTCCCAGGTCCTCCTGGCTGTTGCTTTGTTCTTTGGCAACTGTACAAAACTAATATTCTTCCAGTTTCTTTTGAATACCACAAACATTTCACATATAATAAAACTTAACATCATAAGATTAAAAACACCAATCAAGCCTTTGAGGATTATTAAACACAAGGTATCCAGGCCTGCTGGTTGTAAATTTTTAGACAACACATCCTAAATATTTCACGTTCCTTGGGGACATCTGGCTTACAGGGCAGCTCTGCCCCTTTTCACCCCACCAGTAGGTGCCTACTGTGCTTTGCTAGCTTACGTGCACATTTGCTTGTGCCCGTGCAAGGTCACTACATCCCAAAGCGCTCATGCAGCACAGCTCTGCACTGCACTCCTGCTGGGCATAACCTTATAGACAGGAGTGAACTACAGCCCGCCTTATCCCAGCTGAGGAATGGGGAGATAGGGCCAAGACTGAGTTATTGGCAACTCCAGTCACTGCAACTCTTGTGCTCCAGCAGAGACTTTCTTATGGACCCTCCCTAAGGAGCTTGAGCAAGTTGGAGCCTCTGCTAAGTGTGAAAGGAGGCATGAGCTCTATTGCCCAGCCCAGCATGAAGGATTATTTCAGTACCTGGAATTTGGTCCAGCAGCTTGGGCTGCAGAACTGGTAGACAACTCGTTCTGTCTTGTTGTAATAGCAGGGTTCAGATAAACTCTTTCTGCAGAAGCTGCAGGGTCTAGGGGGACCTGATGAAACAGATAGGAATTGGTGAGGGCAGCAGCACAGGACATGGGACTGGATTCCGAGGATGGCATGCAACCTACTCACTCATCCTCAGTCTATCAAACTATTATCAAAAAGCAAGGGACAAGAACACCAGGAAACTAAAGCAGCAGATTCTGCTAGGACAGAAATGTTAAACACAGACAGAGAACAGAGTGGTTCAAGGAAGGAATCCTGGCTCTACAGGAATTTGGACAAAACAGGCTGCAATATTTGCACTAGAGACCATACCCATTCCTGGACACCCTGGTACTCTGTGTAATAAAAAGGCAATGCCAGCACAGAACAGCACTACAACTGCTTTCTGCATTCTCAAGAACAGCAATGTACACTACACCTCAAGTATTAAGATGTCTACATGTTACGAGGGTGCCTCCCTCTCCAAATCTCCTTCTACTTGTCTCACTGAACTCCTCCCCAGGCAAGCAGTATACCTTCTTTCCAGTCTCCTCCGCAATAAATAAATAGTACCAAGGAAGAAGTTAGACTGAAGAGGTGACCGATTCCTTGTATGTAGGTGTTCTTACCAACCAAGCCTGACTGCTTCACTTTGTGGGAGGTAGTGCAGCAAATGGAGCAGAACAGGCCCATTTTGCCACTGCGATCCACATTGGGCAGCATGTCAAAATTCTTGCACAGTGTCTTGCACCACATGCATGGGTAGACCCGGGTGTTCTTCTGCAAACACAAAGCAGAACAGACCATCACAGCTGGCAAGTTCGGACTCATATATCTCACCCCACTACTGCATCCACCACAGGGCAGCTCTCCCACAGGGAACACCTGATGCCACAGCCAGGCTCACAGTCTGCAAGTTCAGGTGGTGGTAGCAAAAGAGGCTGCCTTTGGCACCTCACCTGATTATCAGGAATACAGAGCTTGGCAATCCCATCAAGACAGTTAAGTGAAGCCTGCTCAGGCCACAGAGGAACACATCCAGGCAGGCTTTGGGGAGACGTACAAAGGAAGCCAGGCCATGCTAACTGCATATACCAGTGTCATTGCACAGTTCAGCTTATTGAGTGCCTGACCCATGCTTAGGTCCAAGATGGGACCCACACACACATTTTTATAAATGTAAAATAAATCCTGTTTGTGTGCTTCAAAGTTTCTCCACAGTAATCTCAGCAATAAAATCCAAGGTGATTCAAGTAATCTGCTATTTATTGCACAATGTGCCCTGTGCCACACTGTGCAAAGAAGCTGTGTGCCCACAGATACCCCCCACCCTAGGCAGCTGACTCCACACACCTTCTTGTAATTGTTGAGACAGGCAGAGTTGCAGAAGCGTTTTTGCTGGCCTTCATGGAAGAGGTACTCCAGGGGCAAGCCTTTATTGTAGATGTAAAGTCCGCAGTTGTCACAGCAGTTGGTTTTCAGTCCCTTGGTTGCGCGAAACTTGGTGAAGCAGGCATCGCTGCAGATGCGGTGAACCACATTTCCATTGCTGACCTCATGCTGGATCTGCAGAGACATAATTGCTGTCACCCCCAAAACCACCACGTGCCTCCTTCTGATGCGTGTGTACCACTACTACCGCAGTCCTTGGGATAACAACCTGTTACACTAGAGCTCGGCTAAATGCCGTACTGGAAGCTGGTGAGGACTCAAGCTGGCCTTCCTTGCCAAAAGTCAGTGGAGCAACTGGGAGAGTGGAGTGGCAGGAAGCAATGAGCTTCAGGGCAGAGAGAAGCAGAAGCCTTATTTCTTCTGCTGGAATAAGGGCTGGTTCACAGTAACAAGGAAGGACCTGGAAGTGAGCCCAAGCCAGCTCAAGGACTGAGGCCTCACACCACAGGAGAACCTGGCAAACACCCTGTGATGGTCCCAGGGCCAAGTGCTGCAGGTCACAAGCACCTCATCCAGGACATGGGAAGGACAAGGGATTTGTTACCTCTCCAGGTTTGTGGCAGACGCTGCAGCGGCTGGTGTCTGAGGCATCTGCGGACTGAGGTGCTGGTCTGTGCTGCTGGGCCTCATAGAGGGAGAGGCAGACAGAGGTGCAGAACTCATGGAAACTGCCGCCTGAACCAATCTGGGCAACCACAGAGTCCTTAGTGTTCCAGATCTCCCTGGGGATTGGGAGGTGATGTGTTAGTACAGGGACGCACCAGTCCCGCCACGAAGTGACAGGATGGCACACTACAACACAGAGGACTTTCTGGTGTCATAGAAGGGTGTCAAGAACTGTCTCACAGCAGCTTCTGTCCCGGCCAGAGGGATGGTGTCTGAAGACAGAGCATGCGGGGAGGTTGTTTTGAGAGGAGGCTGGGATATGGGGCACTGAGCCTAGTGACAGGCAGGAAAAGGCAAATAATGTGAAGCTGTTATAGGGATCATGAGATATGCAGTCTGTGAAGGAAGACACGAGGCAGTAGCTGGCAGTGGGCAGGAATGATGTGCGTGAATCAGAAGCATAAGGGTCACAGGAATAGCAACTGGCAGGTAGAGCTGTTGGGTAGGTGAATGGAGTCACAAGCATGGGAGCATTGAGGAAAAGGAAATGAACACACACTTTTTACAGAAGGTGCATATCTTCTTGCCAGGTGGTTTTTTTGAGAAGGTGGTGAGACAGGAGCTGGAGCAGAAGAGCTGAGGAAGCCCTTTACGCTGGTAGGCAGTTTGGCCCTTCTGCAGTGGGGTCCGGCAGTTGGCACAAGTCATTTTGGTGACAGTAGAGCGGGCAGCTCGCTGAGCCATCTGAGTGCGTAAAGACATGCGAGTTGAGCGTCGGGTACGAAATGGAACAAAATCCTCATCATTGGGATCATCCACCATTGCATCAGAGTCTTCATCAGAGACCGGAACTGCAAAGCAGCACAGAAAGATGCACAGAAATCCCTCATTACAACGGAGACAGAAAACTCTGCCATAAGACACATGCAGGGGCTTTCTGAGGTCACCCTTCTGGAGTCCCTCAACACACTTTGTACCTGTCTGGGTGGAGTGATAAAGGGACCCTTAAAAGATACTCTCTTGGAATTGGACATGAGTCAGGAGTTCTTTAAGCAACCTGGGCTTAAGTACAGTTCCTCTCTAGGAATCCATTATTTGCCAAGGTTGAATAGAAGAGCAGACAACCCTCCATGAATCATGACCTTAAACGGAACAAGTTGAATCATCAGCCTTCAGCACAGGCAGGCAATGAAGAAGCACACACAACTACTAGAGAATGGCAGGGTGATACCCAACATCCCAAAGAACAGAAATTTCACATGCCTCTCCAGGAAATCCCCAAAATGCAACCTTCCTTCAGACAGCCTGCTGCCATAGAGACAAAGGAAGAAAGTTTCTGGCTGAGGAGATGGAAGATGGGTTTTCTGTGAACAGCCCCAGAGTCTCATCCTCTTACTTGGTGCTTGGTGTCCACACTGTAAAAATACTCCCCTCAACCCTCCATTCAACCTAAGTGCCCTGAGAATGCAAGGCCAGGATGAAGACCCATGGATGCAACCCCAGGATGAAGATTCATAGGGTGGAGGGACCTGTCCTGTGTAAGAGGAAAGTCTGCAGAGAAGCTCAAGTTGCCACAATACTCACACCATGAACCACCTGCCAACAATGGGCCTGGGCCCTGCTCCCTGGCTGAAAACAGGCATTGGCCAGCCCTAGTTACTCACTGCTCTCAGAGGAGTTCACAGTTTCAGGCCTGGCAGTTTCTGACCTTCTGGCTCGTTCACTTCTTTTCTGCTCCTAGAAAACAGTCAAAAAATATTTAGGCTAATCGCTTGTTAGGACAAACCATTGATAAATATCCCAGATAATGGTGGAGTTCCAACTTCTGGCATTTGCTTTCTCAGTAACCAGGCTTAAAATGGATAACGCTCTACGGATACCCGACCAGAGCTGTCTAGATAGGAGAGAGGCGGAGTAGGCTTATGAGGAAATGTCATTTCAGCTGGGGATAGCAAGGACACACTGAAGTCACATTATAGCACAGTGGCACAGGGATCACTCTGTCACAGGAGACATGCAAACTCATTCCCAGAGGGGTGACAAGACAGCCAGTGTCCCTCATGGAGCTTGACTATGGCCAGCTGCCCTCCCTGGTCCTGCGGCATACGTACTTGACTGCATTCTCCTCACCTTCTCAGCTGGCAGCTCTCTTCCCTTCCCAGATAGGCCTTCTCCTGGAACAGAAGCACGGAAGAAGCTAGCATATAACATCTTGCTTTTCTCCAACAGAAGATGACAGGTGTTCTTCAAATGCAGCCACCCTTTGGGTCAGTCTGCACATGAAGCCTCAGACAGACTTGGCTAATGAGCATGGTTCTGGTGGTGATCAGACACAGGAAAGCTCCTAAACTCAACACCTGTCGTTAGACACCAAATATGCATCTTCGGAGGAGCCCTCTAAGGGGGAGACCTCTCTGCATGGTGAAGGCATGCTGGGCAGTTGCCTCCAATTGCTTCTGACCAAGACAGACAATGTCCTGAGGATGGCTAGCCTGTCCAGGGGGACTTTGCCTATTGGAAACACCTTCTCCTGGTGACTTTCAATTCCAGCAAAGACTCCCGTGAAGAGTAGTGTGAGCTAAGATGATGCACAGTCACAACTTTATCAGGGAAGCTCATAGCTGACATAAACATTTAAAATCAAAATTAAACCTATGATAGCCAGAACAAGAGTTTGTGTGCACCAGGACAGCAATTTTCAGAGCATTATTCCCTGTAAGCAAGACGCTTTCCCCAAATCTAAGCCATCAGTAGCATTGATGATTTCCATCACAGGGGATGATGGGAAAAGCTGGAGTGAAAAACAGACTCCAGCTTCAGCAATGTGCAGGAGGATGACCTCCTGAGCAAAAGGAGTCAAGTCCTGCAAAGATAACAACCTACCTGTTGGTGGTGAGGCTTCCTGAACTTTCAGCACACTACTTTCTTTAAGCAAGTTGTTCCCACTACCATCCCTTTTCTCTGCCTGGTTTTCCTCCATGGGCTCAGAGGGCAAAGCTGCAGTACTGTAGTCTGGGCTCAGTTCCACCTCTGCTTCCCCTGCCAGCCCTTCCCTCTGCATGGGTGAACTTTTCCTTGGCACCTTCAACCTTGCCTTTTTTGTCTGTTTAAGACTGAGTTGTGGTGGGGCCATTGGTGGACTTGAGGATTGTGATGTGATTTCTTCCATGTCTGGGGCACTGTTGAGGTCCCCAGTGTCAGGAACAGGCTGTTGGGGTGATTCAGGGGCATTGTAATCAGACACTGCAGGAACAGCAGCAGCACCATCTTCCTTTAGGTCCCCAGAATAAATTTTTTGTGCATCTTCCCCTTCTTTCCATGTTTCTGGAACAAGGGCTTCTCTGGAGAGGGCAGAGGAGTCTGCCAGTCGATCCTCCACATTCTGGGAGGGATGTGCCTTATACAGTCCATCCAGATTCTCTGATTTATCTAGCTCCATGAAGTCAGCAGTTTTATCCAAGTCATCTAAGACATCAGGTTTCTCCAGCATATCCAAGACACTAGGTTTCTCTAGAACGAGGTCATTTGATTTGTTTAGTTCAGAGAGGCTGTTTGCTTTCACTAGAAGGTCCAAATCCCCCTCTGCAGTCATCTGCTTGGACTGATCCCAGTCAGGGCGCTGAAGAACTGAAACTTCCTGGGTAGAAGCTGTTTGGGAACCCAGGAGATTTTCCCCAAACTCCATGTCAGCAGGCAGATCACCAATAAGCGGTTTGTCAGGTAAGGACAGGGGGTCCAAAGATCCTGAAAATTCACTGGAATCCATTTAGAAGATTGCAACTGGAAATGAGAGAGAGAGAGAGAGAGAGAGAGAGACTTGCAAGTTAATGAAAAGTAGTCTAACATGGTGCATGAATTGTCCACTGGAGTAAAACCAGGCCCAGTAATACTGCTAGCCACATCCAGGATACCAGCAGGTCAATCACATCTACTCCTGAGTTACAAAACTCTAAGCCAAACAGTAGCAACAGGATGCAGCAGTCCCGTACAGCAGACTTTTGGAAACTCCACACACCTCACCACAGCATGGCAAACAGACTTGCTTATACTAAATGACACAGTGGGGTATCAGAAATTACTTAAGTACCAACTCAGGAGGCTTCACACAGCTGTTCTGTGGTGTGTAATACCCTCTTCCCTGTCTTCCTTTCTATCTCACCAGACCCAATAATCTGGTCTGTCCTTTCTCCTGATCTGTTCTCATGGAGCTAACACATCTTTTATTTTTAAAATAAAAGAACTCCTTTACAGAAAGAACTCCTTTACAGAAAGAACTCCTTTACAGAAAGAACTCCTTTACAGCTCTGTAGCCTGTGCCTTAAACAAGATACAGAATGGCAAGATGCATGTTTTTTGTCAGAGGACAGATACAAACCATGTTATAGTATAACTACAGCTACAGCATAGCCCCAAAACTATGTGGGCTAATACTCAGTCACAGAACAATTGGAAAAGCTTAAGTAAGAACCAGGAGAAATTCCGGAGAGTAGCAAAAAGAAAGGTGGTAAAGCCCACAATGTTAAAAGCAGTCGTAAGAAGCCAAACAAGTAGCAAAATAGACAGGAGCCTGCAAGGTAGAGTCAGGAAGAAAGACCAGTGTGAATTTGCAGGGCACAGCCAGCGCACTTGCACAGGAAGATGTGATGCTGACTGCTAACCTCAGAGGGACAAAGTTACAGCCCAGGTCCTTATGGTTGACATTACCATACGACAGAAAGGGCAAGTAAGCATTTATATTGATACTAGCTAAAAATGAATTATACCACCACAAAGAGGTAACGGTTGCCAAACTTCAGAGGGAAAGGGAAGAAGAGCTAGGGTCTACAAGCGGTGAGACAGAGTAAGGCTTGAAGAAGCATCATGTCCCCAAAACAGGCTGTAAGTAGGCACTACAAGAAAGGCCCTAGAATCAAAAGATGTGGCAGCAACCTATCCTCCCCTATTAGAGTAATTGTAATTCTAAATTTGGCAGTGGTTGAAGCCCTGAAGTAGAAGATTCAGTATTCCTGTCTGTTGAGGCTTACTATGGGCATAACTCATCTATGTCAATGAAGGAGGAAGCCTGAAATAATTTCACTGGTGATGGCTGATTAATTCTTTCTATGTATCTTTCCCTCTGAAAGGATAATCAAGTCTCACTCAACAAATGGTTTACTCAGAACTAAACAGGATGTATTTGAACAGAGAATGTACCCAATTCAAACTCATTTCAGCTGGAGTTTAGGGAATCCTACCCTACAGCTTGAGTTCAAAGTCATTGCTCCTTATTTTATCTAAAAAACACAGCGACATATTCTGTTTCACAGTGGCAGATAAGCACTGTTCACACAATCACTAACAGAAGCTTTGAAGATGTAATCTTCAAAGATGCTCAGCAAGTTTCACCACTAAAGACTTTGGTGATTCTGCTCACTTTAGTTACAGAGGAGACAAGGCTTCTAGAATGAGCCCATTCCAAAGCAATACAAGATCTAATGTGTGTTTTAGGGTGGCTGACAGAAAAAGGAATGAAGTGAAATAGAAATAAAGACATCTGAAATAAAGATCCTAAGGATTTAAGCAGGTAAGAACCCCCCCAAGATGATAAACACATTTTTTCTGCTGCTCAGAATACAAACAATGCCTCCTTATCAAAGATGTCCCCCACCCAGTTTTCCAGACAGACAGCAGACCTTACACAAATAAGCAGCAGAACAAGGAAAATTTATTTATAGGTATACTTAACAGGACCAACATACTCCTCAAATTCACCTTCAGACACTTTGCATGAGTCTACAATGAACCACAGAAGTGATACAGAATCACAGAACGCTAGGGGTTGGAAGGGACCTCGAGAGATCATCTAGTGCAATCTCCTGCTAGAGCAGGTTGCACAGCAATGTGTCCAGGAGGGTTCTGAAATTCTCCAGAGAAGGGGACTCCAAAGCCTCTCTGAGCAGCCTGTTCTAGTGCTCTGTCACACTCGGAGAAGTTTTTCCTGAGCTTCACAGTGAGTTAAGCTGCGAACTGCACCTGCACTTTACCTCTAGTAAAGACTCTTCTCACTTTTTCCAACAGAAGAAAAATACCTTATTGTTCCTGGTAAATGCTGAAACGATCCACCACAAGTCATCATCTTTTTTATTCCAGGACCATCTAATGAACAGCTCAGTCACTGGGCTCTGGTCACTGGTCTGCTTGAAATCTTCCTCTGTTCCAGCAATATACCTGGCAGTGAGGAGACTATGCTGGAACATGACTTGGCCAAATAAAGAGGAGGCAGTGTGCTGAAATTCTGCACATTACAGTGGATACAACTGCTCTATTGGACATTTGAAAATGCCTTATTCAGGACTCGACATCATCCTCTTCAGATTATTCAGTAATAGATATTCCTGGGATGCTCAAGTTCAATGACTGAAGTCCCCTGCACAACAGTCTGAAGCAGAGTGCTTCCCAGGTAGCATGTAAGAGTTTCCAAAGAAGTGATGGGATGGCTGAAGGTCCTCCTCAAGTGTGCAGGACTGGCATATAACGCAACACTGACCACCAAATCCAGTATGTGTGGCTACCAGACCTGATCTGCCCTTTCTGCCAAAGAGGAGGCACATGAATCTCCTCTCAGACTTGGAAGCCCAGAGAAAGACATCTCTGCCAGGACACTCAAGCACACCAAGTGTCTACCTGGGACTTTATCTAGCTCATTAAAGACATCAGTGGTGCTGTAACTGCACAGATCTTCCACATGTTGGTGTCCTCAGATAACTATTAAAAGGGGAATTACTAGCAGGAAATGAGGAGCTATCATCAAACATTCAATCAAAATCAGATAGTAAGAAAAAATACTATTGTTACTCCCTCACAATGAAGTGAATACCTCGTAAGTCTTTACTGCCCATGAAAGAGCACAGCCACACAGTTACTGCTTTTCTCTAGCAAAGGAACAGCAACTGCTTGGGTACCTGTCCTAGATTTTTGCTCATAGATATGGATGGAAGAAATTTGAAGGCTGAAGGATTTATCTTTTTTTTGCTCTTAGAGATCATTTGAAATATGAAAAGCATTAACTAGTAACTACAAAAATTAACACACTTAAATCAACATTCCAGCTAATTCCTGCCTACAAGTTCTGTGAGACCTGAACAGAGCTCTGAAGAAAGTCCCTATTTTTTGTGCCAAATTTTAGAATAACTAATAACATCCAACCTAGTATTTCTCGATAAAAATAGTGGTCGATGCACAGTTCTATCAATAAAACACTAAGAAAATAATATAATGTCCTACCAGCATGGTTTTCAGTTTTCATTTTAAGAATATTATACCTTGAGTAACAAGTATGGCAATAGCTAACTTTATTGCTGTGACTTATCTGAGTTTATCTGGGCAGTTGATAGCTTTCCAGGTTCAAGCACTGCAAACATTTATTATAGATTGGTTAACTCATTTTAAAGCAAATGAATTTTTGAATAATCACCAGTAAACTAAGCCCACTGCTAAGGACTAGGTTTCAGTGGAGTCAAAATTCTCCAGAAAAGGGCAAAAAGGATTTCGTATTCACTAGTGTCTTTGGAGAGACAGCTCTGAGCTCCCACCTGGCAGCCCACACTCAGTTTTCAAAGAGCACAAAGTCCATCGGTGGCATTTAGTATGGTGCTGCTTGCACACAGTACCACATTTGACCATTACTGTCTCATTCTTGGCTAGCGTTTACACTTGATGACAGGTGCTGGAATAGCTGTTTCAAATAATAAAAAAAATATTATCTGACACAGTAATGCAAGAATCCCACCCCACCAACCATGGTTCAGAAAACACCTTCCAGTGATAAAGCTATTTTGTTCATTCAAAACAAAAGGGGAGCCATAACTCATCTCAAAAAAACACAATGTAAGAAGTTCTACAGCAGAGGACTCTTCAGAGATACAGACAAATGCACAAGGCCTTGAAAAGCTGGAAGTCAAAGTTGGACAAACTCAGAAACATCTATTTCCAGATTAACACTATAGATGATTACTTAAACAACTGACCCTGGGATATGTAAACCCTCTCTGACTTCAAGATTTTACAACAGTATTCAGCGACTCTCTTCATGTCAACTATAGCTCCTGCAGATGTCTCTGGTCAAGCTCTTCAGCTTGCACTTGGCAGGAAGGGCTCAGTGAATAGTTGTCTCTTCTTGTCTCCAAACATATTATTGGTTCTCTCAATTAAGAGTGCAAACAGCAGTAGCTATCGCCATGTCCCCTTCAGGCCAGTCTTCATGTGTGGCTGGAACTGTCTATGTAACAGGAACTGGTAGATGGGGAAAAGAAGGGCCTTCCCAGAACATCACCAGCAGCCTCAAGACTCCAGCAATGGTTTCCCAACAGTCCCAAAACCAGGAGGCACCATGATCACTTCTAGATTTTTCTATAGCAGGAGCAGTAGCTAAGGGTGCAGGTGTCAAACTTTGTATAGCAGTCTTCCAGAATCAAGAAAGCTTGAACCCTCCAACGCAGAGGATATGGTGCTGCAACAGTACTATGAGTTTCCTGTTAATTCCTCAAAGACAGGAACAACCAAACTAGACTTTGAGCTTGCATTCCAGAAACTTCATCTCGGCTACAACATGGTGAAGAGGAATAACAAATTTCAGAAATCTTCTTGCAGAATTGTTAGGAATCAGGTTTACCAGGACACTCCCTGCAACACTTCAAAGATACATGACAACTTTCCTCAGATCTCAGCATTATTTGCTGCTAACCAAATAACTCTGCACTAGTAGTAAACTCTAAGACAACCAACAGGAGCATGCTTATCCACCTGCAACGCCTCCCTGGCAGCAGTTTGAAACTGCTTGGATACTCTCAGGTCTTTTTGTAAGATGAGGATACTCCCCAGCACTAAGCATCCAGGCTTTGCAACAGAAAAAGGAGCAACAAGTCTAGGTACGCTCTAACACAATTTGCTTTACTTACATGTGTAAAGTCAGAGGTCTTAGCAGCAATGCCTGGTGTCTGGAGAGTGATTCAGTTTCAAGAATCAACTCCAATGGAAGAGCAAGTCAGAGAGAAAACTCTCTTGCCACCTGTATAGCTTTGTGTCCATAGCATGAATAAGCAACATTACTTCCAAGTAATTACTTCTACTTGCCACATGGCAACATCTGCCAAAATAGCATTATCCACAGGGGAAAGGGGTGGGTGGGTAAAAAAGCTTTGGGAGCACAACAAAAAAGCATGGAGGTGCATGGCATGCTCAAGCATGTCTGTTGAAACTGCCCTAATGATATTCAGACACTGATTAAAAGACAGAAATAGAAAGCAGACCTGGAAGTGGTTAAAAAAAGATGAACCCCAGGTCTCTACCTGTTGCTTAAATGCTGCAGGAGGGTGTCAGACCGCTTAATGCAAAGTCTTGGACACCTCCCTCAAGCAGCCACAGCCAACTGGAGAGGAAAGATGCAGGCATAGCAGATGACTCTCCAAAGGAGAGTGCTGCAACCTGGGAACAGAACATGGACTCCCTGGCCCTGCAGGTCCTCAAAACTCAGCTGAACAAGGCCCTGAACAATGTGGTCTCAAGTCAGCTCTGCTGTGAGCAGAAGGTCAGTTAGACTACCACAGGTTCCTTCCAATCTGTCTGTGGTTCTTTGAATAAACCTTACTACACAGGCAAGACAGAGAAGCCAAGAGGGCAGAGTCTCAGGTAGGATGTATCTTTGAGGGCAAACCCTTTAATTTTCCTTAAGTGACCTTATAGAGCCAAAAAACTGGAAGCACAAGGTGTACTGTCTCCTCAGCTTCACTGACAGTCCCCAGATCCCTCTGCAAGGTGCTTGCTGCCAGGTCCCCAAAAAGACATCTCAGCGCTGGGATGCTTCACCTCATGTGCAGCCCCGGATAACACTGTGTGGAACAAAGCAATGTCTCACCCAGTCTAATGACCAACTCCTTTCTCTTTACACTGCTGAGGGCTAAGCCAGCAGAGCAGGCTAATGGGAAGCAGCCAGAAGACACCACCAGAGCCCACAGCCAGCAGGAGTGGTGAAGATGGTCTCAAGCACTGCTCTTTCCTGACCTGTGCTTCCAGCAGAGGAAAAAAGTTAACACTCAAAACACTCTACTGAGATTAAAATGCAATTCCAGTGAAATCCTGCTAGCACAGCCTTCATTAAGCTAACAAATTGATTATCACAGCTGTAGCCTATTCCATACCTCCCTTGGATTACTTTCACCATAATCCTTCTGCACTAGAGGCTTCTGCTAGCACACCTGTGTCCATCAGGGTCACGCATCCCAGCATCACTGACCGTAAAACATCCATAAAAGAAATAACACAAGCGGCTTTGTGCCCAGAGTAAGGCTGTGGGCTCAGCCCCAGCTCCTTGCTCTCGCAGTCAGAGCTGTGGAAGGATCTGGTGTGACTGTCATCCTCCAAAGCATCCTCTAAAGCAACAGCACTTGCAGTAAGAGGGATGTGAGCAGGTGTGGAGAGAAATGGAGATGGTGCATACTGGGGTTGTAAGCTGCAGGCTGGCCATTACTGGTGGCTGTGGCTACTCCTTTTGTAAAGCTGGGCTGACAGTAATAACAGAGCTATGCTTTTATCACCAGCTTTGAACCCAGGATAGGCAGGGATAGGTGAGAAAATGCAGATTAAAAGTTTTCTTGGGGAATGCAGCAGCAGTGAGAGGGAAAGAAGTTACACTCTAGAACAAGAGCCATAGCTGAAACACAGCAGGAGAAGGAAAGAGCAAAAATGAAGCAGCTCTCATCCTCATCAGAAAGCAACTCCAGGAACAATTCCCTAGCACACAGCTGAGCTCCTATTCCCCACTATCCCCTGACACAGACCATACCCAGCTCTGCCTCTGCCCACACAAGCATATCCAACTGCCAGGGACTCTTCCTGTGTCAGGCACACACCACAGCCAGCTCCCAATCTCATCGGTGCATACCCTTCCATCTGGGGCCAGTCCTGTTTCCACGTCTGCAAACAACGTGGGAGGTATCGATGCTCCCCAGGGCACCTCGCTGGCCACAGCCAGGCTGCTCACATGCAGCCCAGCCTGGCGAGGCTTCAGCATATCGGGACCTCGCTTTCTCCAGCGGCACAAGCCAGCTTCAGCCCCACAGGGCCGCACCTTTCTCTCACAGGGCCTGATCCTCGAGAGCAGCACATGGTGCCCAGGGATGCACAGGCACACTCCAGGCCTTGGGTTCACCCAAGGCCTGCACCAGTCCAGACCCATCACACTCGTACAGGGGAAAGACAGACAGAATGGTCACCTGTTCACAGACCAGCAGCTGGGTTTTTTGTGAGCTCCACAGACTTCATTACTGTGTGTGGTGACACCACCATGAAGGTTGTGTCCCTGAAAGCCTGTGCCTCAAATGCAGGGAGAGGCGAGCCGAGGAGGGTGCTGGAGCAGAGCGTGGGGTGCACAGCAAGCTTCAGGGCAGCTGGGTGCCCAGAGGAAATTGGGGGCCATTTGCTGCCACTCTGGGGCACAGCTCCCCAAAGCTGGAACAGGCCCTGCTCCTTTGGGTTTACTAGGGCTTGGGACGGGTCTCAGGAACCACGAACCCCTGGGCCCAGCATGTGCCTTGGTACCGACATGGCAGGGGGCACAGCCGGCCCCCAGCACCACGGTGGGAACCACCCCGGGGCCTGCCTCTCCCACACCCCCGTGCCAACCAGCATCGCGCTGGGGCGGGGCATAGAGATGGGTGTCAGGCTGGGGCCTTCCCCACCATACCGGGACGGGGGGGGGGGGGGGAAACACCCTGAGGCCTTCTCCCCTTAGCAGGGTCGAGGGTCGCAGCGGGATCTCCCCTGTCCCAACCGGGGAAGGGGTAGGGCTCTGCTCCCCTTCCAGCAGACGTCGGGCCGGTGTCGCATGGAGCCGGGTCTCCGAGATCCGCCTCCCACCGCAGGGCGCCTCCAAGCGGTCGCCAGTAGGGGGTGCGGGGGGGGCGAGCAGTGCCGGCCCCGCCCCCTCCCTGTCGGAAGACCCCGCCCCCTCCCGCCAGGCCTGCGCCCCGCCCCCCATCCTGTGGGGTGCCCCCAACTGCCCCGCCCCCCCAGGATCCGCGCCGCACGCGCCTGCCCCGCCCCCACCCGCGGAGCAAAGCACCGGCGCCCCACGGGCAGGCGGCCTGAGGCCGACCCACGCCGCGCCGCCGCCCTACCTGCGCCTCCCGTTCAGCCGTTGGGAGGCGTCCGCGGCCGACACCGCTCGTACCTGGCTCCCCGGCGCTGGGCTGCCCGCTCTAACCAGAGCCCGGATTCAGGTAGCGGCCCCTTTAAATGGAGGCGCCGCTCGGAGCCTTCAGCGCGCTGCAGCCCGAGGGGGGACGGGGACAGCGCCCCATTGGCTGTGCAGAGCGAGGGACGCTTTCCCATTGGCCATGGCGGGGCCTGGCCTCGCGAGACTCGCTTGCAGGTGGCGGCCTCCGAAATGCGGAGCGGAGCCCCGAGCCCGGAATCAGCGTAACAGCCCAGACTACACCGGACGGCTGCAAAACTCGGAACGGATCACCGTGGCGGAACGGGACCGCAAGAAAAGAGCGCGGAGCCGAGCGCAAGCAGCGGCCGCACCCCAGCGAGGCACGGTGCAGTGCGGGGAGCGTGCGCGGCGGGGGGCGCGGGCCGGAACGGGGCACCCCAGTCCCCGCCGGTGCCCGCACGGCCGCCCGCAAAGTGCGGAGCGGATCGCGCGGAGCGGGCTCGCCGCCCCACTCCCGCCCCCCCCTTAACCCTCTCCCTGCCGCCTAGCGCGACCCCGGCCCACTGCCGCCCCGGGGAGCCCAGCCCGGCCGCGCCGCCACAGCCGCTACCTGCGCGCGGGCGGACCAGCCTTGCCGAGTCCAGACGCCGCTGCCGCCACCGCCTCCCTGGAGCTGGAGTGTCTCCCCGGGGCGGTGAGTGACAGCGCGGCCGGGCGGGGCTTCCACGGGAGCCCGAGACACAGCACCGCCCCCGGGAAGGGCTGCCCCGGCCACGGCCCACGGCCCGCGCCCCGCCCCCTGCACCCCGGGACGCCCCACCGCCCCCTACCCCAGGCTCCCCTCCCCTACCCAGGATCCGCCTCCCTTCGTGCCCCCCACCCGCGCCACCCCACGAACCCGGGCTCCCCTCCCCCAACGATGACAGTTCCCACCCGGGCTCCCTTCCCCCACCCGCAGCACCCCCACCCGCGGCACCCCCTCCAACTGGCACCCCTCCCCCATCCTTCCATCCATCCGTGGGTCCAGCCGTGTCCCCCGCGCAGCTATCCCCAGCCACACTTGCCCACACCCTCGGGGGCTCCACTCCTGGCAAGGCCCGATTCCCCTCCACCCCAGAGGGGCACCATTTACCGCCCCACTTCCCGGGGGGGTTCCTCCATCCTTCCATCCCTTCAAGCCTGCTTTTTTGTCTCCCCGAGGGGGCCCGGGCTCGGGCCCCGGGGGCACACCGGGGTGCGCGACGCTGGAGTCGGGAGGAGACGCCGGAGCGACCTCCCGCGCTCCGGGGAGGTAAAAGCAGGTTTACAGCCGTCAGGAAGGGACGGCAGAGTTGTAGAGAGGCGGCCGCACCGCCGGCAGCAACTCGCTCCGCGACGCTCCCGCGCCCAGGAGCGAACCGGCCACGGGCGCACGGCACCCCTCCCAGTTACGTGCGATGGGACACAGAAGGAAACGGAAGGTTTTATTGAAAGGCAGTGAAATCAAGCCTGCCGGGGGCAATTAACGACCACGCTCCCGCTGCGCCCGAGACACAGAGGCGGGGCGCGCGGGCGCATCCTTCCCAGCACTCTGCAGCCGCCGGGGGCAGAGTATGGCAGGACCCTCCCCGCAGGCCAGTTCCACTAGCCAAGCAGGCTGCCCTGCCGCAGCGGGGCAGCACCGCCCCGGCGGAGAGGGCTGGCGGGGCGGCGGGGACTGGGTCCGGAGGACGAGGGAGAGGTAAGGGGGCACCCGCGGCTGGCCGAGGAAGGGAGCGGACACGGGGCTGGCGCTCACCCGCGGCGCCTCGAGACCCAAGCCGTCTTCCCCAGCTCTGCCCGGGCTCCGGTACTGACTGGCCGTAACGGGCGGGCAGAGAGGCCCTCACGCCACTGGCCAGGACACACGGGGGGTAGCGGGAGGAAGGGGGTGATGAGGAGTAGGATGAGCGCGCGGAACAACACACACTCAACCCCCGACGCTGTCTCTTTAAAGCCAGCGGCCCCAGTCGCGCCTGCGCGTGTCGTCCGTCGCCCCCCCCACCCGCGTCACTGCGCCTGCGCGGTGCACTCCGGCGGCTCGTTGAGTTCCTTTGTCCCTCTCTTGCCTCTCACCGAAGCGTTATGCCCGTGACGATGATTGGCAGCCCGCGCGGTGGGTTGCCGCCGCTGCGCAGCCAATCGACTCCGCGCAGAGGCCTGCCGGGGCGGTTAGTTCCGCCCCGCCGCGGCCGGGGCTGTGAGTGGCGGCGAGTACGGCCAGTGGCGGCGCGGCACTAGAGGCTGGGAGTCCAATGGGAGTGCGGGTGGCGGGCGCCTGGTTAGGCTGCGCGAGTTCCGGCCGCGCGAGCTCTCGTCTACGGGCTGCTGCGGGGTGAGGGGGCTGCGGTCTGCCTTGGTGCCGGTGTCCGCCATCAGGTGAGGCCGCGACGGTGGCACGACCGCGGGCTCGGCTCGGCTCTGCTCCGCTGCGAAGCGGGTGCTCCCGTGCGGCTGCTGCCGCCAGGGCTCTGCTAGAGCCTACCGCGGCCTGTACGGCCCGCCCCGCCCCGTCACTGCACGCGGCCGCTTTGGCGGGCGCTCGGGCCCCGGTGAGGTGAGGCCGGGGACGGCGGGACCCACTCGGGGACTGGGGGCCGCGGGCGGGAGCCGGGGTCGAGCTCGAGCTCCGGGCCGTGGCCGACCGGGCGTGTCTGCCTCTAGGTGGGGAAGATGCAGGGCAACAAGGGCTTCAATATGGAGAAGCAGAACCACACTCCGCGGAAACAGCATCAGCACCAGCAGCACCCGCCGTCGTCCATCCCCGCCAACGGGCAGCAGGCCAACAGTCAGAGTGAGTCCCGGGCCCGCCGCGGGGGGCTGACCGGCCCCGCTTTGGGTAGGCGTTGAGTGACCGCCCTCGCCGCAGAGGGTAACTTTTAGCTGCCGGCCTATGCGCGTGCAACAGGTCTTGGCGGAAACAAACGTTATCCACTCTTTCAGCTTAATAAAAACTTAGGTCCTGAAGCAAACCGTGACTGACGTTTGCTGTTTGCCTGCAATAGTCAGGTTTTTCCATTTGTTAGAGGCAGTCGGCCGCTGGGTTGTTTTGGGGTCTTTTTTACTCAGTCTACTCAAAGTTGCATGCTGCTTCTGTACGTTTAACTGGGGTTTGTTCGTAAGCTTTTTGTGTTCCTGAAACAGACGTGATATAGGGGCTCTTTCTTGGCCTGAAATTCTCAGAAAAAGCTTACTTAAAGAGTTTGGAAATCTCTGAATCTTTTAACAATGCTTCTGTAAACCTTGCAGATACAAGGTGGTGTGTTTTCCATTGGCTCTGATTTTTTTTCCTAACCATAACAGGTGGCTTCTCAACGTAGGTTTCCTTAAGTACTATCAAAATAAATTTGCAGCGTAAAGATACAGTTGTAGTAAGAACATTTTTACAGCAACCTCCAGTCATCCATTAAGACCAAATTTTTGCATGGGAGGGACCAAGAGATACTGAGCCCTACTTAATAATGTTTCAGCATTCAAGTGTCTGCTGACATTGTTGGCTCTAATCTGTTGTGTTCCCGGGTTCTTAATCATTGTGGACTGTAGTTCAGTTACTTGGGATACAGAGTGGGTGCTTATGAGCTTGAGACTTGAGACAGTATGCATCTTGGGGCCTTAACTGATCTGACTTGATAGTTTAGAAGTATGGCGGCAAGATATTGCTATTAGCATTTTGGGGGGGAGGAAATGCTTTAGTTGTAGTATTTTTATTTTTTAAGTTTGGGCTCCTTGATTGTTCAAAACAAAAGCACATAGAAGTCATGCACTTTGTGTGATTCCTCTGTGTGGTTTTTCTGTCAAAGTTCTAGGTTTAACTATGTGCACACACATGCAGATATACTGGGCTAGTAAAAAAACTGCATATTTTCATTAAGTGGCCCTGTTAAACAGGCTTCATATCAGTTCATGGAAGATAATAGACAAGGTGGCAGACCAGTCTGTTTCCAGTAAGGTTTGAGTCTGTACAACACAACAGCTATTGTGATATTCACACAGGGATCAGCTTATTGTTAATGATTATATCTCAGATTCCTGAGTGGTTCTACTTGAGGCAGAACAGTGATACTGGTGTAACTCTGCTGTAAGTCCCTCCATATGTATTCACAGACCTTGCAATTGATCCCCAAATACTTCTGATAATGGTGTGAAGATGTTAACAAGACAAAACACTTATGCAACCTTGCTCTGTGAAGTAGATAACTTACTCTCACTACTTTTCTATAGATACTGAAGTCTTTTTTTTAAATATATATAAAATAGTTGTCTTTACATGCATTGTCTTTGCATGAATAGCCTTTCCTGGTTAATGCCATGCTTTGTACCCTGAATCAAGCCATTCATATTAATAGTTTATTTCATATGTGTGGCCATGAGGGTGTCCTCTGCAAAGCAAAGGAATTTCTTTTTATGCCTTGCTGTCCTGTGTGGGAAGGTTCCATATACACTTTAAAAAATGGGACACGGAAGGGTAAAGTGATGAGAAAGCCACCTCCATGTCTGGCACATAGCAGTTTCCAGGATCGTGCTGGACTCTTGCTGAATTAATGGTTAAAGATTGTATATGCTTGTGAGGATTTGAGAATGTTCCTACAATCTGTCCTGTTTATTAGTGTTAGATATAGAATTACCTACTGAATATAGATTTTTGTAATGAACTTTGTAATTTTTCTGCTATATGGTTGGTTTTTAGGGTGGGGTTTTTTCACTATTTTCACCATTCCAGCCTTCTCTTCAGCTTGGAACCCAAAACTTTAGAACCCAAATGTCATTCAAGTAGAGTGACAACTATCTCAAATGTTATCTGTCTAGGCAAAATTTCTTTTCCTGGCATATAAAAATAAGCAGTGTTCTTTTCTCCAGTTCTTGACTGTCTTTTACTGATGTTAATGAGCACTGAGGTTGAAGCATGTATTTTCTTTAAAAAGAACATGAGCCCATTCTGAAATGGAATCGTTTTGTTGCTGTAGAAATGGCTGGAGAGGTTTGAGACCAAAGTGAACGGGTGGTGTTGCCTATATTGTCCTGTGTCTCTGTGTTCACTGTGATGAAGCCTAATAGAATTTATCCCCCCAACTGTAGAGCAGCTGTGTACCTTATTCCCCTCAGATGAAGGCCTGACTATCGACCTGAAGAATTTCCGGAAACCTGGTGAAAAGACCTTCACCCAAAGAAGCCGCCTGTTTGTGGGGAATCTGCCCCCAGATATTACAGAGGAAGAGATGAGGAAGTTATTTGAGAAGTATGGCAAGGCAGGTGAAGTCTTCATACACAAGGACAAAGGCTTTGGCTTTATCAGGCTGGTAAGTGATTTGCTCTTTGAGGTGTTTTTGTGGCAGTGACACACTAGAGGAGTATTGCTAACTGAAAGTAGAAGGTGTTCAGATATCTTGCTAATTAAGCCTGCTGTTGATTTTAGTAACCTGGAATATGGGATCAGATTCTACAAGTGGTTTGTCCAGAGCTCATTATAAGAAGGAATGTTGAATTCAGGCAGCTTGTAGCAGGATTTATGAGATATCTGATAAAGTTATTCTGAAGCCAGCTGGAAGAAAACAGAAAACATGAACATAATGCTATTGTAGACAAGGTGGACTTCCATTTTCTGGAAGAGTGTGACCATGGAATTTCTATGAACGTATATTGTCATGTAGTGTTATTGGAGTAATGAGTGTTCTTGAGGTGGGGGATCTCTAGATAATAACATTGAAGTGTGGCTGCCAACATAGGGTAATGGTTCTCAGACTTCATTGGCTACCTTTCTAAAAGCCCGAAGGTGAGTGGGTGGAGCATGGGTTCCCATGCCAAAGTCTGGGTGCTTTGCTGTAATTAGCTGCTTGATAGTGACTTAAATGAGTGGAAAGATGTGAAACTGACATCGGATATCTTTCTTGGGTTGTCATACAATGAGTATTTCCTTTTTGCAGTTATCAGAGTTGGCTAATAGTTGAATCTTGATTTTTTTTTTTTTTAAATTTTTTATTTTTTTTTTAGTCTTAATATAATTATTATGATAATTTAATTGCTTATTTCATACTGGCTGTTGGATTGAGCTTATGCCTGATATTTTGCCCCATCCCCCCCAAAAAAAAAACCTCTGTACATGCCTATTCAGCTAGAGTAATTGATAATAAAGCATAGACACAGATTGTTAGGACAATTTTTACCATGCTATGAGAGGATTATTTGTTCTTCTCCATGGAGTACTTGTTCAGGGGAAATAGGCTTGTAACTCTTGTGACTGGCTGATTCTGTACTGCATTGAGAGTTTTAATGATAACTTTTCTTATCTTCAGGAAACTCGCACTTTGGCAGAGATTGCAAAGGTGGAACTAGACAACATGCCTCTACGTGGGAAGCAGCTAAGAGTGCGTTTTGCATGCCACAGTGCATCGCTGACAGTCAGGAACCTGCCTCAGTTTGTGTCCAATGAGCTCCTGGAGGAAGCCTTCTCAGTGTTTGGCCAGGTGGAAAGGGCTGTGGTTATTGTGGATGACAGAGGACGATCCTCTGGAAAAGGCATTGTGGAGTTCTCAGGGAAGCCTGCTGCTAGGAAAGCGCTGGATAGATGTAGTGATGGGTCTTTCCTGCTAACTACGTAAGTGTGGAGGGTGAGAAGTGCTATATTGGCATGTGTGCAGGTTGATGGGTGGCATTGTCTTGTGAGCAACGTTTCTTAAAACCACATCAGGACAGATGACATATGGGGCAGAAGGTGGTAGGTGATTTGCCTAAGGAAAACTTTACTTCAGCCTGTGCTGAAACTCAAATCTGAAAACTTTCTTCTAGGAAACTGCTAGTGGGAGTGCATAAAACTTCCCAATAAGCTTTTTCTCATTAAAACCTTCTTGGGGCGATTAAAGCAGCCTTTAAGAAGCAGGAGCTATTTCAAAGACCATCCATATAATTTGTTGGAAACAAAACTCAAATCTATTAATTGTGCACTCTGGGTTGCTTCAGAGGTGAGTCTTGGGATGGGACTCCACTCAGCAGCATGCACTGCTGAGGTGGAGTGCTGATCCCCTACTGTGGGCATGCGGTCTGTTGGAGAAGATAGATTGGATTGTTTAGAGTTCTCACCATAATAAACTGTTTTCCTTTGTGCTTGAATATCATAAGACAACAAAGCATGTTCTTGCATAATTATGTGAACTTGCTCGTGTAAATGACTAATTCTAGATGTGTTCCACAGAGCATGGCTTGTTGCTCTAACTATTAAGAGGGAGCCATTTTTTATCTTTTGAAAATAAAAATTACTGTATATCTTGTATGTATGCACGTAGAATTTGTGAATAGAATACTTCTTGAAATTTGGGCTATGTTGCTAATTTCTGAGGTAATTTTATAAGCTTTGTGCTTCTCACTTCTCTCCTTTTTCTTGGAGGCCTGCATATTGCACAGATGTACACAAGCACATTCAGTTTAAAAAATCAGGCATTTTGGTTTTTTAATATCTGTTTTTATCCCTTACACTCTTTGCGGATAACCAGCATAGTGTGTACTGCTGTGTAGGAGGATTGCTGTTACGGATCTTTTGCTGGTTCGGAAGTCTATATAATGAAAGAACCATGAAGACAAATTTTTTAAAGTTGTCATGCAAAACTAATCACTACCAGTGTATAACTGAGAGCACCTGAGGGTAACATTCAATGTGTTTGTAGCTATCAGTGTACTAGATTCTGACACCTAGTCATGGCTTGGCTTGTCCTAGTTCATGATAGTAACAGCTAGATAAACTGGTTGGAATTGATCTAGGTTGGAAAATAAGACTACTAATAATGGAATATGTCATATTGAAGTGAAAACCTACTTTCAGCTGAGGAAAGGGATTTTAGACTCTCATACCCTGCTTTCCTGCTGGAGACTGGGCACTGCTTGCTGCTTGGCATAGCGTGGTCATTTCTCTTCCAGTTCCCCAGCTCTGGCAATGGGATTGAGGAGCTAATGAGAAGCTGTGGTGCTGCTTTGCTGAGGATGAGCAGTGTCAGTGCTGTGATGAGGAGCTAATTCAGAGGTTGGGGTCTCTTCTGTTGAATACTTTCTTCTGCACACAGAAACCAGGAGGACAGAAGCACATGTGCAGTGTCTGTTGTGAAGTGCACCAGTGGATTTCTTGTGGCACAGGTGTGAATTCAGGCAGGGCCCAAGAAGCACTTCAGAGTGCTGCTGCTCAGCAGTAACGGCACATGGGTCTCACCAGGACAGTGTGACTGAATGGTACAGCCAGCAGCTTCCAGTGAGGAGCAGTGTAGTTACTCTTCAGTTTAGGCTGCTATAAAAAGGCACACAAGGACTTGTGCAGCCTATGGTTGGCCATATAGCCAAGGAAGGGAGAAAAAACCAGACCCTACATAGACTACAAGACTTCATGGTGAGTAAATCCTACTGGGGGTTGTCAGGTTTCAGTTAAGCTGTTAATTTGAACGAGTAACTGCAAATATTCTTTCAGTACAGTTTTGGTTTAGATTCAACAAGGATTTTGATTTAACAGTTCAGCTCCCATTCTAGAGAGAATGAAAAAAAGTATTCAAAGTGATTTCTGATTTCACTTTGGTTGAGATCTCCAACTGCTGAATTTCTTTGAGCAGTGCTAAGAGCAGTATTTTTAAGTTCAGGCACAGTACACATGCTTTCCTACACTGCAAGTTCATTCATGAATTTTCTTGAAAGCACCTCATCTTTTCTTTACAGTTTCCCTCGGCCTGTCACTGTGGAGCCCATGGATCAGTATGATGATGAAGAGGGACTACCAGAGAAACTAGTCATCAAAAACCAGCAATATCACAAGTACGTGCCTGCCATGCAGTAGATGAGACTACCTGTGGACTAGGACATTGACTAGTGTCTCAGTCTTAGGAAGATGGCTCATCAGTGCTACTAAAAGAACTCCTTTTTTCTGTAAACATGACCTGACTCTGGAAAGAGAATTGTATCTGCTGTTCTCTTGCTGTTAGATGAAAGCAAGCAGTGGATTAGGATCCACACTGCTGGGTAAGACTGGCACGCTCCACGTTTTTTTCATACATCCATTTCAGTTGTTGGAGAAAAACATTGTGTCAGTTTGAGATAACCTGAGATCCTCTTGCTCAGATGACAAGCTGAAGCAAAGACCTAAGTGACTTGCTCTAAGTGTTACGGGAAGTCTGTAGAGGAAACAGATTTGAACCCACAGCGAAAATGAATGATGTGAATAGCATTAAGAGATTGTAGAGTTATAGAGGTACAAGGCTTCCCAGTGTAAGGAGGTATCATGTGATCCAAGCAGGGGGAATTAGTAAACTCTGTGAGCTCATGAATTTTTCAAGTAAGGAAGATAAGAGCTTCCTGAGCTGGGAGGCTGCATCAGGAATAGTCATTTGCTCCAGGTGCAGGGACTGCAGAGATTAGTGAAATGAACACACCTGTTTGGGCAGTGTTTGTTTTTTGGAGTGGATCTGACCGTAAGATGTGCAGCAGGAGCAAAGGCTGCTTCTTTCAAGAGTATTTCTAAATGTCTTTACCCAGAATCTTTTGGTGTCGTATGAAGGCAATGTCATTCCTTTTTATGGAGGAGGATGGGACACAGTTTCCAGGTATAGTTAATTCTGCAGGAGGAATCTGCCTAAGTTTCTTCTTTAAATACGGTGATTCCTGAGGAGTAGACAAATTGGTATCTCAAGCATAACTATTTGTGAGAAAGTAGAAGACAAAATAGGTCCTTACTTGTTGCGCTAAGAAATGCATTTCTAACTGTTAAAAGGATCTGCCATTGTGTTTAACAAACAAGTGTATTTTTCTTGGTTCCTTCTTGCTCTGTTGAAGCATTCATGAGGTCTTCTTTGCTTGACAGAGAGCGTGAGCAGCCTCCTCGATTTGCACAGCCTGGCAGTTTTGAGTACGAATATGCCATGCGTTGGAAGGCTTTAATAGAAATGGAGAAGCAGCAGCAAGAACAAGTAGACCGCAACATCAAGGAAGCTCGAGAGAAGCTGGAAATGGAAATGGAAGCAGCTCGCCATGAGCACCAAGTTATGCTCATGCGGCAAGGTACCAATCAAAGATAAATACGGTATCAGAACATGGCCCTGCAACATCCAGGTGTGTGTAGCTCAGTGGATTGGATAGAGCCCACTGAAGGTGAGCCGTGGTGTAGCTGCTTGACTTGTAACCACACATGGTTGCGGCAAACTAATGGAGAGATGTTACTGTATTGCTGGAGGCTTTGTTATCTTATTCTCTTGTATGTTATGATTCTAGTTCAGGAATTGATAGGAGGTGGCATGGGAGATGAGTTTGATTGGCTTTTTTTACTGTTGTCTTTTACAGATTTAATGAGACGCCAGGAAGAGCTGAGGAGAATGGAAGAATTGCATAACCAAGAAGTACAAAAACGTAAACAGTTGGAACTCAGGTAAGGAGGCAGGTTATGAAATGCTGTGAATCTGTAATATTATGGAATTAAATGCTTATTCAGTGCACCTAATGGTTCTGTGTGACAATTTAATTACTACCTAAAGTGTGGCTGTTATTTTAGGCCTTATTGTTCGTTCAAGATGGAAGTGTTAAAGATTTTCTTCCACTGATCAGTTAGTGTTTGGTTTTTTACAGTTCTGTATCTCAGTTTGTCTCCTTGATTGAGGCAGATAGAAAAATCAGAATCTGCAGTGATTCGGTGGCTTCAGTGCTGCAGGTGGGAAAACACCATTCTAGCACCTATTTTTTCATTTGAGGGGTAACTTTAGTCTCAGAGATTTCTCTCTCCATTCTAGCTCTTCCTTATCTCAGAGTAATTTTGAGATGCTCCAGGAAGTTCTTCAGACTACTTTCGTAATAGAAGGGGCTTGAGAACTGTCTGTCTTGTAGGCATTGTGTTGCATGTATTCGGGAGCTGCTGTGTATATAGAATCATAGAATAATTTAGGTTGGAAAACACGTTTAAGATGATCGAGTCCAACCATAAACCAAACACTACTAAATCCGCCACTAAACCATGTCCCTATGTGCCGCATCTACAAGTCTTCTAAATACCTCCAGGGATGGTGACTCCACCACTTCCCTGGGCAGCCTGTTCCAGGGCTTTACAACCCTTTCAGTGAAGAAATTTTTCCTAATATCCAATCTAAAGCTTCCCTGGCACAACTTAAGGCCATTTCCTCTAATCCTATCACTTGATGTGAGAGAAAAGAGACTGACATCCACCTCACAGAGAACGGTAAGGTCTACCTTCAAGCCTCCTTTTCTCCAGGCTGAACAACCCCAGTTCCCTCAGCTGCTCCTCATAAGACACACACATGCAGGTGTGTTCATGTTGGGTTTTGTAATGAACTTAAAGACTGAGTGTTGGAAAACATCTTGGTGTGCACGTTTCTATTTTCATTGTGAGGTACCTAATATTTTACAGCCTCGGGGAAAAAAATGTTCTTAAAGTTGTTTCCAAACAAGACCCATTAGGCAGCACTGCAATACTGTGATGCAAATAGTTGTTATACGTTGTGCTGAGCATCCTTGGACCTTTTCTGCAGGCAAGAGGAAGAACGCAGGCGCCGTGAGGAGGAAATGAGAAGGCAGCAAGAAGAGATGATGAGACGCCAGCAGGAGGGCTTTAAGGGGAATTTTGCTGATGCGGTATGAGTGCTTCTACCTTCCCATTACATATAGACACTGACATTAGATTTTTGCCCTTCCACAGAACGGGGTTTTCTGTGAATGCTCAACTTGTTGGTTGAGGGACTCTACATCTTCAGTGCATTCTGCCCTAAATTATTGACTTCCTCTGGTCTTAATACAGTTTAGTCTGGAAAATACAAATACCCCAGTTACTAACCCACTGATGATGTAGGACCCTTACTAGCTGTCTTGCTGTGCAGAAGAATGTATGCTAACTAATTTCAATATAGCCATTATGAAGATATACTGTCCTGAAGTACTGGTGCCCCTGTTAAGGTCATATACCTGGCTACATTCCTAGCCTGCAGTCTGCCTTAGTCATGTTTAGATGAAATGATGCCAATGTGAGGCACTGCTGCAGGCATGATAATAAAAGTCAATTGGTCAAGTATTTTCTTGTAATGTAAAATGTGTCTTTTCATAGCAGTGTCTCTAGCTCTATAGTGAACTGTCTTACAATTAATTTCCAGACCCAGCAACTTTCTATTATGGAGACAGCTGTAGTGCTGTTGAGGTAGTATAATGGCAACTGAGTGGCAAGTGTTTATGTATCCTAGTGAAAAATTTGCTCCTAAGCAAAATGGCTAAATATATGTCAAACTAAACGGCCAAAACTGACTGACCTAAATGTGTGAATATTACCCTGCATAGCAGAACTGCTAATTTCTATAAATAATAGTGCCTTCATATGATAAACAGTGGCACTGAGACTACAGATGAAGTGAAACCTGTTCTTCAGTTCCCACTGTGGAAGAAGTAGTACCCTCACTGAAACGAGGATGTGGTCCTAGCTTTGTAGTGAGGGAGATCTGTGGTATGTCCCCTATGCTCAGTTAATAAAAGAAATTGAACTCACTAACTAGTATCTTAATGCAAGTGACCCAGTGCTGCATCTTTACATAACCTTGCATTCCTTTCAACAGGAAAAGCTTCTTAGCCATCCTGAGGAAGTATCAAAACTAATTCTATCTAATGCATTACTGCTGCTCAGCAGATCTTTCCATGCAGATATCAGATACCTCTTTATGCAGCTCTTTGGTGAAATCTGCATGCACAGCTTTGCTGCTGGATATGATTGAGAAAAACAGTCTTTCAGAATGAGATATTTCAAGTAAAATCTATTTGTTCAGCAGTTACTGTATGAAGATAGCTCAGATCTTCTTTTAAAATTTAACCTTCTAAACAGTTTTCAGTAGTAAAACCCCAGAACTCATTGAATTTGTATAATTACATTTTTTAAAAGCCTGAATTGGTATAATTTGAAATGAGTGTTTCTTTTTCCAGAGGGAACCACCAGACATGCGAATGGGACAGATGGGTATGGGAGGTAAGAGTATTCTGTAGTCATCTTTGTTCCTATGCATATTCATCTCCTCCTTTACAAAATCTGGATGTTTCTGAGTAGTCTTATTTTATCAGTTGCTTATTTAGAAACTCAGCATAGTAATCTTCTCCCAGTTCAGTGACAGGAAGTGTTCATGTGACAGGAAATGTAACAAAATTTGGATATGAGGCAGTACTGTGCATTTGTGAAAGACTCAGTTCAGTAAGCAAAAGACTTGGTTGTTGCTGTCAGACCCAGAGTGTGCTTCAGAAGTTTGTACTGATACAGAAAGTGGTATGACATGTAGTGCTGGACCTTGAGCCCGGGAAATAATCTTGATTACTCTATTTCCATATTTTGACTACATGATTTAGAGTTTCAGGCCACATGTTCAAGAACAAGTGAAAGGGCAATGGGAGCTTAGTGATTAATGAAGGCTGTGAGTCTTAGAACCTGCTGTAGTTTTGGATAATACTGGGAATGCAAGATCAGTTTGTCTTGACCTACTAGTGTAAAGCTAGTTAATAGACTAGGTGTCTGTCTCTGAATATTACACTTTGGGGAGCTTACATGGTGTTTTGTGGCTCTAGAGTGATGAGTAGACCCCAGTCACTGTGTCTGCCAGGAGTATTCTTTAGTTTTCTTTTCCAGGTACCATTGGCATGAACAATAGAGGAGCTATGGGTGGTACCAACGTTCCAGCTGCCGCACCTCCTGCGACTGGTCCTGGAGCTATGATACCTGATGGAGCCATGGGAATGGTAACCTATCTCTGCTTTTTGTGCACACCTTTTAAAAGCAGGTTATGTTATTTCCGTTGTTAAGGGATATGCTGCTGAAGTTGAAGCTTGTTTGTCTACCTAGACCTGTTGCTTAATTCCTCCTGAAACCTTCAGAAGTTAATCTTGCCTTGATACTAGTTGGTAATTTTCAGGAAATTGAGCCAAGTCTAATAACTACTTACTTTACTTCCAAGGTAGCTAGTGCTAAAACCTTTGTTAGAAAGGTCTTAGCAGTACTACATGGTGGGTTTTTTTTTTTAATGGCATAATGAAAAGCACTTCGAGTGAGAGTGTTTTGAGAGTAGATTCTTGCTGGCATAAAGCCAAGCTTTGAAGTATGTTCTGCCCATCACCAGTTTTAAAAACAATTGTCTCCTATGTTAATAGGCTAAAATGAGTATGGTAAAATGAGTTCAACTGCTTTGCTTAGGAGGTAAAGAGCAAAGAATCAGTGGAGGTTATGCTTATTTATTTACCTTTTTAAATCTTTATATTTAATTTAATTTTTAAACTTTACTACAGAGCTTTACAATAGACCATGGCTTTTTTTTGTCATAAAGAACATGTTTTGTTTGGCTGTAAGCTTTTGTACCTAAGTGATAGGGACAGTAGAGCGGCTGAGGTTAAGGGAATGCATACTACACAAGGAAATTAAGAGGGAAGATGAAGAGGAGAATGGAAAGGGGAGGTGAGTTCAGATCAATATGATGAAATAATATGATTTAGAAGAAATAAGCTATAAGCTGTTTCTATAATGGCCAGAAATATGTGTAGTCTTTTTGGAAACTATTTATCCTGGCCATGTGCTTGGTTTTAGGAGTTATGGAGCCCATGCATTCCAGCTCTTTATTCATGTAGGGAGCAGTTACTTTGTATGTTTGCTCCAGCTACTTGGAGTCATTGCAGTGTCCTTCCCTATGATGTGTCCTACAGGAAAAGTTCATGATCAAGCAGAATTTTTCCTCTGTAGGGAAGGGAAAAACATAGGAGGAGTGCTGTGTTACTGTTAGTTCACTCCCCTATGAAGTGAACATTGAGAGTCCCTGGAACCTCACCATTGACAATTTTACTGAAGTTTGGGTCTGTGTTCTGTGGAACAGGCAATACCATGGAGTCATCTACAGTACTAATACCAATTATGATTTGCATATATGTATCACTGCTGTAAACCAGTGGACAAAGAATAAGTGGAACCCAGGAGCCTGGTCTAAAGCAGCTCTGCCTATGTAGTCCCTTAGGCCCAGAATGGGGGAAAGAAAGAGACAGTAGTTGCCTCCAGTACCTTGCCCAAAGGAAGAAGCATGTCCACCATGAGGACATTGAAGCACTGGAGCCAGTTGCCTGGAGAGGTTGCACAGTCTTCATCCTTGGATGTTTACACGACCCGACTGGATAAAGCTGTGACTAACCTAGTCTGACCTCATAGCCAATCCCACTTTGAGCAGGAGGTTGGAATAGAGACCTTCTGAGGTACCTTCCAACCTGAATTGTCATTTGATCATATTCTCCCTGCTGGCAGAAAGAGGCTGTGCAATAGCACTAACCTAGCTGAGAGAGGGGAGAGCCAAAAGAATGGAAATAACAGGATACAGTTGGGCACAAAACTAGTGTTGCAGACTTATCTTGGAATTGGAGTATTGTGTACACCTGGATTGTGATAGTGTTGTAGTATCAGCATACTGCTCCTCATTTTCATTCAGCTGGGTGAAGGAATATGGTGGAAATGTGAAATTCTCTCCCAGACTGCATTACTCACATGGTCCACAGCAGGGCAGTAGTCTGTGAGATGGTGCAAACTGTATTCCAGTATGCTTTGCTACAAGTTACCTGGGGAAAGAGACTTGGTCCTGCAGTGGTCCTGACAGTCCACTTCTGGGGTTTTGGGAATGCTTTTGGTGAGGTGAAGGTTTGTAGCAAGGTCAGCTGGAATTGTGGAATCCTGGTAGAAGCAGAATCAACTCAAATGGCTTTTAACTGCCCTTTGCTGTTCCTTGTTTTTCTTCCTGCCTCTTCTGCAAGACTCCACCACCACCTGCAGATCGCTTTGGCCAGGGCGGTGCAATGGAAGGCCTCGGAGCAATGGGAGGGAACCCACCTGCCTTCAACAGAGGAAATCCAGGGGGTGATTTTGGCCCTAACAAGCGTCGCAGATACTAACGGGATTAAGCTACCCTCTGCACACGCCCTAAAGAGGAAAGGAATCTTGGCAGGCCATACAGGGTTTGCAGGGCAGGGGGGTGGGTGGGGCGGGGGGGTGGTGCGCATATTACAAATAGTTAAGTTAGGGCCTGTTTTGGTAAAGCCACTCTAGGACAAGGGGAGTGCAGTCTGCCTGGTAAAGGTTTTAGAAAATTTCATGTGGTGCATTCCTATAATTTCAGTAATGGATTCTGGGAGGCTGCCATGGTTGTTCAGTAACAGTAAGGAACCTCATGCCTTGACAATTCCAGGTTTCCTATTTGCAGCTGGAGTCCTGAGACTAAACTGGGTAAAATTGCAGTATACCTTGGCATTTTTTTTAGTATAGTATACCTTGCTTAAGAGCACAGGGAAGTCTCTGGAGAGCTAGGGCAGCATCTGGGTATTTTGCAGCTCCCATGATTGTGTAAATTTATATAGCTCCAAATGATCCATCATGTAGTGAATTGAGAGAGATTTTATGTTCTTTCTTTTTTTTTTCTTTTTTTTTCCTCCTAACTTGTAGTTACTCTTTTTATCTGGACCATCTGTTTCTTTAAAGTGGTTGACTGTCATGTGCAGCCTGAAATGGCTGGGAGGTTCTTGTTTGGAAGGATTTTTTGATAACACGTTGTATCGTTGTTTATTTTTACTGGTAGTAAAGTACAATCTATTGGACAAAGATACTGTATCTCATGCTGAAGATATAAATGAAACAAATGTTTGTATAATCTTAATCTTACGTGTTTCTTGTGTAGAAGTACTACAAGATTTTTCATTTAGTGTAAACTGTTTGAACACAAGCTGTAATTGTCCCACTAACAAGTTTGAGTATGAGGAATGCATTATTAAAGTGGATTTTAAGCCTTTTTTATCTGGTGTGTTGTCTCCTGGTTTTTTGGTTTTTTTAATAAAAATATGTATATATGGATTGAAGTAAATCAAGCTTCAGACTATGGTGCAATAGTTGTTCTTGCAGTTGTTCTTCCTGTAAAGAGGGTGTTCGACCCCTGAGAATTTGTATGTTGGAATGAGACCTTCGGCTTCATTTCAGAATACAATACAGGAGCTTCTGATTCACCTAATGTGTGTCTGTTTCAGATGCAGAGAATTGAGACACAAGACCTGCTTGTGTATAGCTGGGAGTGTTGAGTTCAATTCGTGTCTTATCTACATGGTACAAGTTGTCTGACTCTGCCCTGTGTTGCAATTGCCTATTATCTGGGATGCAGACCTTCTGCAGAATGCTGAACTCCTGTGTTGGGGCAGGAAACAGAGGACTTGCAATTGTCAGCGGCAACAGTAATGCTTTATCTTAGGTAATACATGAGGGAATCTGCAGGGACAGGAGCTTTCTGTGAGTTGTGGTTATGCACTGAAGCTCTTGAATTGAGACTGGGGAAGGGGAAGATTAAAGAAATTTAGGTGGGAAAGGGAGGGAGGAAGAGTTACAGCCTAAGGAGGTGCCTTACAGACTTGTGAAATAATAGGGAAAATTAAAACATTTTCAGATGCCTAATGTTACCAAGGTAATAAAAAATTAGTTTGGTCCTGTAGTTACTCTGTAAGTAGGAAAAGATGGAATAATAACTCTAAAGGTTTTATTGCTTGTAGTGAGCCTGGAATGGGATGAGTGATAAGCTGTATTGAAGAGAGACTGCAGCTGATGCTCTTTCTTCTTTCGCTTGTTTTGTTTTCCACATTTGAAAGCATCAGCACTAGTAGCTGGCTTGCTGAGGTGATACAGTATTTAATGGTGATTATCAGGGGGATTGTGACTTACCTGTAGGTATTGTTTGAAGAGTTTGGTGATGTTTTTTGCCTGGCACATTTGCTAGGATAGCTAAACATTGCAAAACCTAAAGTTGGTGAGAATGCTGATTAGCTTTTCTGTTGGCCTGCATTGAGGGCGCATCTGTTCTTGTGGCTTGCGTCTGGAATGTGGCTTGCAGGCATTCACTAATGCTGTACATGTTTGGTAAGTACATCATATAATTCCAAAGTGTGAAATATTAGAAGAAACGTCACAGTTGCATCCAGGTGCCTGCATTATCTCTTATTCTCCTGCCCGTTGCTCAGATGGCTTGCTTGTTAAGAGAGCAGTCAAAAGAGAAGTCACTGTCTTAGGGAAATGACAGATCCCAAATGAGCAATTGAGCCCAACTGAGGCTGCTGCCTCAATCCTATTCAAGTGTAAGGTAAGGCTGGGTCTGGTTACTGCCTTTCACTAGAGAAAAGGGATACAGTAACAGGGTGTGTAAAACTGTGGGGAAGGAGGGATTTAGCATTGCTCACAGTCCATCCAACAAGAACAGAATGAGGTGAAAATTGAAGATCAAGTGACAGCAAAGGAAGAAAAAAAACCACTCTTGTTTGAATGCTAGAGGTAACTATTCTCATTTGCTTTAAAGGAGTCTGAAAATGTGTGACTGATGTTCTAGTAAGGAAATTGTAAAGCAAACCATTGCTAAGGATTTCAGAGTCTTGCGGCAGGACGAAATGGCACTAGGGAACTGCTTGTAGTGCAGAAGCAGTTAAGGCTGGGCAGAGGAGCAAGCAAGGCTGCCTTTTCCCAGAGCAATTCCAGATGTTGGAGTCTGCTATAGCGCTTTAGGTTTTGCTGTCTGTGCTTGCGCTGCTTGGATGAGGTAGTGAGTGCAGCTCCAGAGGCTGGACTCTGCACAAGCACTGTAGTCAAGTGCTGAGTTTCAGCCAGTGCACCGAAGGGAATTCTTTCCTCTGCATGTTTTTCCAGATTGCTGGCTATTATGTAGTTGCAAGCCAATGAAGTATTTTGACTCATGAAGAGACACCCTTGCCTTTTGCTATCATATCTGATGAGCTTTTTTAAAATGCACTTGCACAGTGCCAGTTCATGTCAAAGGACTGATGAGCAGTCTGGTTCTTAGCACTTTGCTCTCAGCTTTAAACCCCCATCATTTGTGGGTTTCAGAAGTTACAACTTGTGCTTTATGTAGCTTCCCCTGAAACAGCAGTGACTGCAGTTGCAAGAATCAAAGATAAATCTGAAAAATCCAACTGGTACATGGATAATTTTGTTACATCAAAGCAGTAGACAAACTTTTTTTTTTCTGGCACAGTGCATCTCACTAGAAGCTGTCATTTATCATAGGAAGCTACTAGTGATGGAATGTACCGAACTACTTCTCCAGTAAGCTACCTTTGGGAGCTGAAAGAAGGAAGATGTGTTTCCTGTGGCTTTGCTGAAAGGAGCCATCAGTCCCTCTTCTGTCTTGGTCATGGCTTGGGTACCTGCTTGTCTACCTGGTGAGTCTCCAGAGTGCCAGAGGTAGCCAAAAGGAGAGGAGGAAAGCAGGGAGCTCAGTCAGGCACAACACTACCTTTGGGACACTTTCCTTCATGACAGCGTGGCCGCTCTGCTTTACCAGAGCTCATGGTGACCATGCAGCTCATGCCTTTAAAGCAACAGGATCATCCAAAGGAAAACCTGTTAAACCCCACATTCCCTGTCAGTTCAGTCTATTTCAGACAGCAGGGGTTTATTATGGATGCCATCTAATAACAAGAAAAATGAATCTTTGGAATAGACTGAACTCTTACCTTTTTGGACTGGTTACTGTTGATAACCAAAGTGCACTTTTTTGTGAGGAATATTGCAAACATATTTAGAGTGAGCAGCAGAATGAATGGGCTCTTTTGACAGCTCAGCTCTGAGGAGACAAAATTCTCTCTAGGAGCAAGACACTGCCTGAACTACAGGGAGAAAATCCCCATCAGATGGGCAGCTGATGCCAGTTTGAAGAGCAGCTGGGCAGAACTGCTGTAAAATTGCTCAGCACATACTCTTATGGGGAAGATTTTATTTCCATATAACTAAAATGTGAATTCTGCCTACCTTTGTGTAGTGTACATAGCAGTAATGTGTACGTTGGGGATTTTCCTTCTCCTAACCAGCCTTTTGTATGGAGGAACTACTCCATGCTTTAGAAATGCACTCCCTTTCTGCTACCTTAGGCTCCAAAGAGCATCTTCAATGACCAAACAGTCAGGGGTGAGCTGGGTTTCTCAGAGGCATCCAGCATGTTCTCCCCAGGATTTAGTGGGTGGGAGGCTGATCATTCAAGGGCAAACACCTTAAGTTGGGTTTAAGAATCATTTGGTCCTTTTTTCCTCCATCCTTTTTGTTCTGTTATATATCAAATTAAGTGCACATAAACCAAACCAACTTTATTTGTAATTCTCAGCTGGCCCATTCCTTGCAAAGGCTGTTTCAGAGGTATTGGTCACAACTGTCCCTGCTCAGCCAGCTTGTACAGTGACTTCTGATTTACTTGGAGTTCTGCCACGGAGGGGGGCTGAACTCAGAAAAGCAGTCCTGCAACTGCCAGAAGCCACAGCTTCAAACTAGACACTGCGATGGATGTGCAGTCCAGCATGCTCTCTGCCATAGCCTGAATCTCGTCTTTTTCCTCTTTTTTTAATGCACCAGCTCTAGCAGTGCCTTGGGTCTGCTAATGGCCAACTGAGCGGTTCCCCTAGAACTCTTTTCTGTTTAATGGTGGATTTCTTGTGTCTACCTCCCAGGCTGCCCCCCCTCACCTTTTCTTCCCTGGAGAGCTTCTCCATGGGATGGGAGCTGCGGACACCCTGATTCACCATATGTCACTGTGCTATGTTCCCAGTAGGTTCTGTTGTTTTGAGCCACCTCAGTCCTTGCAGACATTTGAGCAGAGGAACGAGGGCAGAGCAGTGCTGCTGTATGCTCTTGGCTGCCTGCTACTGCTCCTTGGGTGCTGAGGGAGCTCTGTTCAGCTGCGCCCCCCACAGCTACCTGCTGGTCACTCTACAACAAGCCTCAGTGTGTGGGTCAGCCACAGCAACCTTTTGGCTTTTCCTCCAAGGCATGTGAGGTAACCTGAGCTCCAGATTCTCACTGGCACAGGATGGAAACAGGTGCAGCCTTGCTAACAGCTTCTGGAAAGGACAAGGAGATCTGAAACTCTATACCTCTGCTCAGCCCCTGGGACTGCAAATTCCCCCATCACAGGTCTCTGCCCAGCTTCCCAGGTCCTAAGTGATCCCTCCAGCCTGAGCACAGGCTCTGGATTCCAGCAGCAGTTTTTCACCTATCTTTGGGAAAGTTGGGTCGTCTATTGTGTATTGAGGCACTACAGTCCTTTGAGGGAGGTATCAGCTTGAAGCCGCAAGGCTCATACTGGTGTGACAGTTCCCCAGTGCCCTTGTGTTTCCCTCCTAGCTTTTGGGTTGAATATGAGTATATACACAGGCTACCCAGGTATAAGGAGGCATGGTGGTGATCCATGTCCTTACCTCTAGCGGGGCTGTCTTCCTTGCTAATGAGATGACAAAGAAAAGCCCTATGTTGCTGCTGGATGGGGCATCTGAAGGTGAGGATGGCAGAACTGAGCTGGAGGTGGAGCAGCAGGGCAGAGTGAAATGAGCCTGGGGTCATCTCCCTGGTGAGCTCCAGAATTTTGGCAAGGGTTCATCCTAAGCCTGTACTTTGGAGATCCCTTTGGGGTGGCAGCAGATCCTGCAGGCTGTTGTAGGGGGATCAACTAAGTTAAAGAAACGTGGGACAGGGATGGGGCTATATCAGCTATGGCGGACCCTGTGGGTTCCCTTTCCCAGCAGATTCCATGGGCAGCTGCTGCCCTTTGCATTATCTGATAGTGCCAAGGGCTTGAACCTGGCTCCTGAGCAGAAATGCTCTCCAGGTGCTGTGTGCTCTGGGGGGTCAGGGTAGCACCCAGGAAACAGCTGTCTCTGCAAACAGGAACAACAACAACAAAAATAATACTTGCTTTAGATGCTTGTGGGAAGTAAGTAAATCCTTTGATCTCAAGAGGGTTTCCTGTTTGTAGAGGAAAACCCTTGGATACCAGAATGGGAACAGGGAGTTGGAGCAAACCCCTCCTAGGTACAGGGGACCGTGTAACATTTTGCGCTCTTCTATGATGACAATGATCTTCCAGAGGACAGATTTCATGCCTGAGTTGCACAAGAGCTAGTATCAAAGGATGTCTTGGCCACACGCACTGCTTTGGTCCACTGGTGACTCTGTCTAGCAGCTGGTTGTGCTTTTTTGGGCTGGGAAGATCAACACAGGTTTTGCCCTGGGATTCTGGGAAGTCTCCTTCCTACTTTTTCAGGAAACTTCCAGCTGCTTCTATAAATGCTTAAGAAACTGAGAGCAGTTGGTCAAGAGGAGTCGTAGGTTGCCCCAAGCCAAGCATGAGCACCAGTGTAGCATTGATGCCTCCATGTCAGATGTGGGTGGGTTGACAGGTGCTGGGAGGTCCTCTGCCCACCCCAGGTGCAGAGCTACCCTGCAGTGCCCATTCCATTTGCTGAGCAGAGGGGCAGGACAGAAATGCCTCTCAAGATAATGTGGGCGCTGGGTTCCGTCAGCTGCTGAGCTGCTATGTCCATCTTTAGCCTGCTCTCCAGTTACCAGCCACCTCCTCCGGCTGCCTCCAAAGATAGGCAAAGCCACCTCCTGGCGCCTGGGCTGGAAACTGTGGGGAAGCGGAGAGAAGATCACGGGCCGGGTTGAGATTGATGGGATTTTTGTAGAAGGAGTGAAGGACGCCACAAGTGTGCCTGAGCTATGGCATTGCAGTGCTACAACAAAGGCTGCGGACAGAGGTTTGATCCTGAGCACAATGCCAAGGGTAAGTGGGCTCGTCTACCTTGCACTGGGGTGAGTGGGAACACGTGCCGTGTTCCCAGTTTGTGGCCTCGGCCACCATGCCACGGCCTGAAGTGCCAAGCAGGGCTGAGCCAAGCTGAGCACAGGCAGTTTGCATGGCAGGAGCTGGCTCATGAGATGCCAGGTGTCATGGGTGGCTTGTGGGCAGGATTGCTTCTCCAGAAAGGTTCTGCCTGATTTTCCCTTTTCAGATTCCTGCCTGTATCACCCAGGTGTCCCCATCTTCCATGATGCCCTGAAGGTGAGTGGGGCAGCAGCTGGGGCTGCAGCTGCAGGGAAGGACCTTGTGCCTGGTGGGATTGCCCACGCCTGAACAGTTTGTCATCTCCTGGTGCCTAGGGCTGGTCTTGTTGCAAGAAACGCACAACAGACTTCTCTGAATTCCTCTCCATAAAGGTGAGCAACCTGCCAGCCCAAATGCACCTGATGCTCCTCCATCCTCTCCTCTTTGCCTCTGTCCTGCTCTGTCCTGTCTCATCCCCATCCCACATCAAGGCTGCCCCCTTTGCCCTGCTAGCTGGGGATTTTCTATTTGCTTCCAAGGAGCCTGCAAGCAAGGGTACTGCTCCAAATGCTCTCAGAGAAGAGTGCTGGAAGGGGCTGGGATCCACCCCAGGATCCTGTGGGATGAACTCATGCCCCAAGTACCAGTGCAGTCATTAATGTCTGAGCAGTCCTTCAGGTCGGAAAGGAGGCAGCAGAGGCCCGGGGATGTGGGGGAGACTCCTGCTACCCTTCACCTGCCAGGCTGGGGTGCAGCAGAGCTAAGACCTGTCGGCCATGGCCCTGGTGAGGCTGCCACACTGCCTTGTCCACGGAAATCACTGCAAATGCAGCCCCTGCCCTACTGCAGAGTCAGAGCCCATCCCTGCAAGTCAAAGAGCCACCAGAGCATGGAAACTCATAGGGTTTGGAAGCATCTGCCAGGTTAGGGAGGGCAAAGAGGGCATCAGGTTTGCCTCTGCTGCTCAGGGATGCACAAAGGGGTTTCACAGCAAGGAGAAGCCCCCTGAGCCTTTCAGCCAAGAGGAGACCTCAGACAAGCCAAAGGCCAGAACAGTGGAGAAGCTCATCATCCAAGGACGAAAATCAGCTGAGAAGATGCAGTGGGAAAGGCCAAGGTGAGATGGGCTCAGCTAACAATGTCACCCTGTTGTGCCACTTCTTCTGCACATATCCTGCCCCGCTGCTTCCTCAGGAGAGGCAACAACACTTAAATTGCAAAATAAAAGAAACAACACTCGGCTTTTGTTGCTGCTGTTTCCCAGCTCTGATGAGCCAAGACAACTGCTGCCAATTAAAGTATCCAGGTCTCTGGAGCAGGCACTGGGGAAACTGAACCTGTCCTCCAAGGATGAGGCACCGGAGGGCAGTTGCACAGGTAGTGATGAGCTGATAGACGGCAGTGGGGTTGCACGTGGCAAATTCAGCATGGGGTTTTACATGGCAGGTTCAGCACAGGATGATGGGTACTGCATGTTCAGCACCTGCAGACCCACAGAGCTGTATCTCAGAGGCACGTTGCAATGGGCTGTGTTTAGGGGCTGTGCATGCTAAGCTGGGGAGCTGGCAGTGGGGCGGGTTTGGGGACAGGCACATGCCTTGCATACCCTGGGGTGAAGCTGTGTCGTTCTCGCAGGGGACATGGCTGCCCAGGTTAGAGCTGGCACCACCTGCAAGAACGCAGCCTGCAAGGCGGTGAGTACCCAGCAGGGTCCCATCTTTGCACGTTCTGCGCCGCAAGGCCAGGAGCATTTCAGGTCCTGCCTGGGGGCTCACCTCCTAGGTGAGAGGTGGCAGTGCCTATTGGCTCCATATGCTCCTGCTCATCTGGTCCCTGGCGTGGCTGCTTCTGTCACCTCCCAGTCACATTCCTAGAGGAGGCATCCAGTTTCCTCAATTGGATTTGCATTTCACTGCTCCTAACTGCTTGCAATGAAATATAGCACATATTCTGGATATGAGCATATAGGTAAAATGCATATGGAATAATTCCCACCTGCCTTTAATTAATGCAGCACAGCTCATTTTCTCTCTAGCCCCAAGGCCACCTTGTGTAGGACTGTCTGCCTGCCTCAAGGCACGCACTGGAGGGACCAAGCTGCAAGAGGGCCAGCATGCTTGGAAAGCAGCAGAGAGGGGAACAAGCAGGGGCAAAAGGTGGGAGGTGGATGAGGACGTGAGATTGACATGCTCTAGGAAGGAGGCGAAAAGACAGTGTGGATGAATGGCCCCTTGCACCTTGGAGCAAGTTTCTGTTGTGTCCAATCTTACCCACTGTCCCAGTGCTGCCCAGCCCCAGGCTGTGACCAGGCTGTGTTTAGGAGAGGACATATGTAAGGGCTTCTGCCAGGGTCATGAAGATGACACCAGGGTTCCTGTGAGGCTAGGGTGGCTGCCCTGCTGGCAGGGAGCAGGGACCAGTGCCAGTCTGCTGGCTGGGCATTGTTCCAGAGTAAGTCCTCATTGATGTTGGATGTGGTGAAAGGGTGATGTTGGGCATCATGCTGTGCCCTTTGCAGGGATGGACATGGATGGGCAGATGCCTGACTGTGCCATGCTGTGCCAGAGGCACATCTGAAACTTTTCTCTGCTTCTTGTGCCACAGATCTATCATGGCCCGGAGAGCAACAGAGAGGTTTGTACTTTCCATCCTGGCGTTCCTGTCTTTCATGAGGGGTAAGAAACAACCCTTTACCAGGAAGCAAACTGAGCCTACTGAGGGCTGAAAGTGCCACATTGCAAGGTGGTGTGGCCTCAGCAGCACAGCCAGTGCAGTTGTGGGTGACACCCCTCTGGGTGGCAAGTGGGCAGGGGGAGCATGGTTTCAAGTCCCTCTCCCCCACCACCTGAAAGCCCGCTGTAGTCCCCTCTCCTGCTCTCGTGGGTGCTCCCTCTTCAGGTCACCTGGCTTTTCCCAGGATGAAGTACTGGAGCTGCTGCAGAGTCAAAACCACGGACTTTAGCACCTTTCTGGAGCAGCTGGGCTGCAGCAGTGGATGGCACTGCTGGATGCAGAAGGGGGTAAGGGGGCTCATGGCAGGGGTGACTAATATGAGCAAAGTGCCATTATTGGCACCTGAGAAGTGTTCCTTCCCTTGCTCTGCATTCACACAGGTTTCTGCATTTAATTCTCTTTAATTTTCATAATTGCTGACATTTGACTGTGCAGGGTTTGAATGTCTAATCTTCACCTATCTGCTGTTTAAAAATCTGCTTCTGCATTCACAAAATGTGTCAGGTCTCATACCCAATGGGCAGATGTGCAACAGGAAGCTGAACGAGGCAGGAGCTGGCCCCAAGCATGGCATAGCCAGTGCTGCAGGCTGCCACACAGGGACAGGCAGCTGAGCATGGGAAATGCCCCGCAAAAAAAAAAAAAAAAAAACAACCCAAAACTTTTGACAGATGACTGCAGATGACTAATCTGGTTTTAATGAAGCCTTCCCTCTGCAGCTGCTTCCCAGAAGGGACCTCATCTACATAGCAACATGGCATTGTGGCAGGTCAATGGGGAGAAGATCCCAATTCCCAATACTCTGTGTGTGTGTTTGGAGCTGTGATTCCTCCAGGGGTGTTTCTTTGGCTGGCAATGCTGAAGGCTGCTGAGAGCTGCAGGGGGTCTGTCTCCTGGTGATGCTCAGAAATGCCTGGTGGGGCCAAAGCTGCCTGTGGCACCGACGAGGCTGGGCTGTGAGAAAGGTGAAATGTGGCCACTTGGGGGTGATCTGTCTCCCAAATCTAGCATGGCAGCATGATCACATCCAGCAACAGCTCCTGCACTCCCTTACAGACTGAGGTTCATGACTGTGCACAGCACCTGCGTGCTTGGACACAGCAGAGTGACTCTAACAAGAAGGGATGTTTCTGGTCTTAACGCCCTTCTGAAGCAACCCCAAGCACAGCACAGATGTCCCACATTGCATGGGACAGCCTGGCAGGGTCTGTCCACCTTCTCATGAACCACTTCCCCTCAAAAACCTGCATGAAAGCCAGGGTTTGATCTTGCTTAGCTGATCCGAACCTTAGCTGGCACTTTATGAAGCAGACAGGCCTTGCATCCTTCAGCACAGACATCCCCTCTGTTTGGGTTGTGCTTGGGCTAGACACTGTGCCATGATGGGTTTCTCTCCCTGCTAGGACAAGAAGGCAGTGTCATGCCGACAGGACTGGCACCAAACCAGCAGCCAGGTGGTGGTGACGGTTTATGCCAAGAACCCCCTTCCCGCCCTCAGCACCGTGAAAGCCAACCGCACCATGGTGAGTGGGGCCAGCAGAGCTGGGGTCAAGGTGCATGCTTTCATAGCACCCGATTTCAATGAGCCAGCAGCCAGGAGCTGGCCAGGTGCCTGGCACACTTTGATGGCCTGTTTGATCTGTTGTTGCAGCTGGGGTTGGTACTACCAACCTACCAGCCCCATGATGAGAGACTGGAGGATTTGCTGCTGCAGCATCTGCCCAGCCACTGTGGCTCATTGGCTTTCAGCCTCAGCAGGTGGCTTTGCTGGCCTTGAATCTCTTGACTGGTAGCAGAGGTGAACCCATCATGCTCTGAACAGGGGTGAAATGCTCCCAGATGCTGAGGGGATTGCCAGACTGTTACACTGGGATGTAGGTTGTGTTACGGTGCTGGAAGGCAGCTGCACTGTCCAGAGGAAGAGCTCTGGCAGAGCTGTGCTACCCACTCAGATAATTTTCTATTGATTTTTCAGCTTGAGGTTCACATCATCTTTGAAGGGAATAAGATTTTCCAGGCAGAATTGGATCTCTGGGGGGTAAGATCCTGTTTACTTTGATTTCCCTATTCCAGTAATCTCGGGCTGGGCTGTACTGCTGCAAGGCAGCCTGTGCTCTGAGATAAGTGTTTGTAGCCCCAAACACAGGCTCACAGTAAGGAAAATTACCTTCTGTGTAGTCAGGATTCTCAGACTCTGAAAAAGCAGCAAAATGGTTGATGCTGCAATTTCTGCACACTCCTTCCTGTGCATGGAGCATGAGGCAGACTTTAACTGTATTATTGCATAGAAATGCTGTGGCCCTCAGGATGGCATCCCTTCTCTGGCTGGCACATCTGTGGAAAAACCAGCCAATTCATAGTCCTTCCCTCAGTGATTCATTGCCAGTTCTTGAAGCCTTGCAGAGAACACAGGTCCACCAAGGCTGTGGCAGCAGAGGGAACCTGTTTATCTCCAGAACTCCAGTTTTCTATTGCAGCAAAGGCTGATGGAGAAGTTAGTTTTTTCTCTATTGATCCCATAATGGTAGCACACCCTGAGAGCCACGTCAGGACAGTGCCTGGGCTTGGTGCCCTGCTCTGCACTGAGCTACACTACCTGAGGCACCCTGGCTACTCTCTTTTAAATGCTGTTACAGAGCTGGCTTGCTCTTGTTGGGATCTTCTGGGAGCCAGATTGCCCAGGTACTGGCATTTATAGCCCTCTGCTAGGAAATGACTTAGAGGTTGTGAGGAGGGCTGTTTCAAAGGCTGCCAGTGGCTGCACTGATTGACTCTGGACTAAGAGCAGATCTGGACGTAGCTGCCAGCTCTGTAGATGTTCTGGGTTTGGTCGCAGACTGCACCAAAGAGTCTTTGGCCTAGTGTGTCCCTGTCTCCTCCTGCAATCCTCCTGTGTCTGCAGGCAAGCAGCAGTGTGAGGGGAGACACTCTGATTTCTCAACTGCTTGCTGGCTGGGGAGGAGCAGTGAGACTCAGAAATTTGCATGTGCATTTCTTGCCTTTATTTTTGGTGTGGGCTGCCTGCAGCCACAGGCAGCAGAGCATGCTGCCAAGTGAGGGTATGCCTGTGCCCCAGTGCAGCTCACTGCAGTGGGGAGAGGACCGTTCCACAGTGGTGCACACATGGCTGTGGCTAGCTGAGTTTTCCTGAGCTCTGTACCGCACTAGGGTGCTGCTTAGGTGTAACACGCCATCAAGCTCAGCTGGAGCCCAGGTTTCATCCTGCTCTGTTTCCTGGCACACAAAGAGAAGAGATTTGTCCTCTGGCAGGGCTCTGCCGGTAAGGGGGAGGATGAACATGTGCTCTCTGCCCTACCCTGCCCAGCTCACTGCACTTTTCCCTCCCTTTAGGTCATCAAAACAGAGAAGAGCTTTGTGAGCATGGTCCCTACCAAGGTGGAGATCACACTTTGCAAAGCCAGCCCTGGCTTCTGGGCCAGGCTGGAGCTCCCCCAAAGCAGGTCAGACTCCTATGGTAAGCAACAGAGGGAGGCTACTAACGCAGAGGATCCTGGGGCAGCACAGTGGGAGGACTTCGATGACAGCTTGAGCTGGTCAGAGGAGGAAGATGAGGAGCTGGAGATGGGAACACCGAGCAACTGATAGTCAAGTGCTTCAGCAGCTGAGCAGTGCTGGCTCCTGAGCTGTGAGGGACCTTGGCAACAGCTCCAGAGGAGCAGACCAGCCCAGAGCTGCATGCAGGCTGCAGCATGCCCTCTTCCTCGGTCAGAAGGGGCAAGTAATAAAAACCCAGAGCAAAGGTTATACTCTGAAATTCCTGATTGGCACTTAAGAAACGTCAGTGGATTGAACCCTGCCACCTGTCTCTTCCTCTCCTGTGGCCTGCCGGGGCAGGACAATGGGAGGAGCCCCCTTGTCTGCACCTCAGGTCTCCTTGGGGCCAGGGTGCTCATAGCCCTGCACTCTGCCTGGCCCTGGCATTTCTGGGGGGTGCAGAGCCCCGGGGCTGCAGGGCGAGCTGAGCATAACCCGCCACACCACCTCACTCCTTCTGCGGTGGGGAAGGGGCGCCGTGCCGCGGGGGTGTTAGGAGAGAGTTGGCGGCTGCGTGCACGAGGGAAATGTCACCGCGGTCTGCAGCTCCAGCGGGGACTTAACGCCCTCCTCTGCAAAGACCTTTGTAAGCATTAAGCCGCCCGGGTGCGAGAGGGGTAAGCGACTGGAGGCAAGGAGGCCGCGGAGGCGGGGAATCCCCGAGGGATTTTCGCTGTGTAACACCTCCCAGCGCTGCGAAGGGAGGCGGAGAGTGACGCACACTATTTGCCGATTGTACTAAAGTATTCGGGTCTCAAAGCCCGACAGCAGCAGCGCGCAAGGCCTGTAGATCGCCCACCGCTCCCAGCGCCGGGAAGTGCGCGGCGCCCCCTGGTGGGCCCAAGGGTGGTAGCGAGGCAGAAGGCGCGTGCGCGAGGCGTGTGCGCGCGGCGGCGGCAGGGACGGGTACCCGTGTGCTGTCGGGTCGAGGGTCCGCCGCCGTCCCGGGAGCAGCGGCTGCCGGCGGCGCGGGAGGTGAACGCAGCGCTTGCGGCGCGGGAGGGCGGTCGGCCGTGGGGGCACGGTGCCGGTGCGCGGGGGAGGGTCGCTCCCTGGGCTCCTCGCGTGCGGCGGCGCGGCCCGTGGCGGGCCCTGAGGGGCCATGAGGTGAACTGAGGTACGGTGGCCGCGGGGCCCAGGCATCCTGCGTATCTACGGCTCTTTCTCCTCAGCGTTGCTGCCGGGCGGAGGCCGGGTCAGGCGGCGCGCTGGGGAGGAAGATCCTCCGCTTCCGCCCGCCGCCACCCTGGCTGTCAGCGGGGCTGCGGCCCAGGGCCGGCGCCGGCCTCTCCCGGCCTGGGAGCTGCGGCAGTCACGGTTTCCTTACCGGGGAAGCTGTTTGTGCGCTGCCCGCCGGTCCTCGGCACCTGCCCCGCGGGGGAAGTAGCAGCCTTCAGAGGAGAGAAGGGCGAGCTTGGGAGTAGTGGCTTAATCACTCCACCATCCCCTGGGAGAGTTGTTTTCTTAGTTTCCAGAGGTTGCGGTGTTTGTGGAGGAGAATGTGCTCATCAGGGGGCCCGGAGATGCTGGAGGCGTAGGGGAAGGGCTATATCTTGGAACAAGCTTTTCTGTGGTCCTCTTTCTCACTCAGAGATGTGCGGGAAGCAGGAGTGGCCCCCTGGGCAGGTCCTGCTCTTCCCTCTTCTGCAGTGTCCAAAGGTTGGGCTGGGCTGTTCGAAAGCCAGGCTGATGCTAATCCATTTTAGGAGTACCGTGACAAATTTAAGGCGACCTCTGCTCCCAGCAGATATAATAAAATGTTGTTATATGATGAGTTAGTCTTTTCTAAAGGTCTCTTCTTTCAGTGCTGAGAGTAGATTTTCCTTTACAGGGATACATAAGAGTAGTAGTATTTGATCTGCTCTCTGAAAACTGCTGAATTGTTGTCTCAAGAAGAGTAGAGCGAGGTAGTGACCTAAAATATTCTGAGTGATGAGGGGTTTCAGGAGTCACAGGTATTGCCTCATTTAGCAGCTCCTACAGAGCTCTCTTTCATAAGCTTTAACAGTTTTCTTCATGAGTTCTGTGAAGTTTCAGTATTCCTGACTTCCTGTACTGAGGAATGCCTAGCTTAACCTTAAACCCTAAGAAGCAATGCTGTTTTTTATTTGATCTGAACTGCTTTGTGATTTGGTTTCATGTCCCTTTGTTTTTTTTTTTAAAGAACAAATGAGTGGTTGGTATGTTTTTATAAATACTTGTGATTCCCATCATATTTACTCTGAGTTATAAAAAAGCTTTAAATACTTTTGTTCTTTATGTGTACCCTAATGCTTGCAACATTTGTCCTGAGCTGGAGTGCAGTGCTCTTTGTTCCAAGCTTGTTTTGTGGTTCTTAAAAGCTTGCATTCTCTTCTGTGTCAATTGTAAACACATAGCATGAAGTCTCTGGCCAGTTTGTCAGTGTTTAGCTGCACACAAGTTTTTCTATAGGGAACTTAAGCTTATGGGACCTATGTGGCATTTTAGTTTATTATTTCCATTAAAAAAATACTTCTAAATGTTCTTTGTAGGTACTTTACAGAGATCTTGGAAAAACAATGAAATACGCAGTTTACAATTAGTAGGAGGAAACTGAACATGAAGTTTGATTTGCTTACATAATGAGTCTGTGATTTTTTTGGAGTCCTATGCCTGTAAATGTAAATCTGATAGACTGAGAAGACTCCTTGCTGCTGGTAACTTGGTTTTAGAACTGCAATACTTGATGCAAACGAGACTGGCAAATATTGCAATATTGTAGTGCACAAGCCATGATAGAATACACACTTAGTGCATGCTTTAACTCGTGTTTTAATCATATAAAAACTATTTAAAGACACTTTTCAACAGTGTTATTGACTGACCAAGTGCATTTTTGTTTGTTTGGTTTTTTTACCCACCAGTGAAATTTGGGCACAGAGGAGGAGGAATCAAGGAGAATGAAAAGCATGTGTGGGCTTTTTTCTTAAGGAAAAAGCTTAGATTTTTCCGAGTATACACATTGTCCTTCAAGTACAACAGTGGCTTTGTAACAATTTTTCTTAAAGTGTTTAGAGTGCCATTGAATGCTAGGTGACAAAAGATGATAGGAAGATAGAATAACAGGTGGTTTTTTTTATTTTCCACCTCAAATAGGAATTAGGGATGCTTTAACTGGATTTATCATTCATCCTGCAATGTGCTTAGTACAGCTCTTCACAGAACCTCATGTCTGAGGTACTGTCTCTTTTTTTTTTTTTTGCCAACAGTAATGAATAAGGCCTTGCCAGCATCTATAAGAGATAGGAAGGATATATGCTGTTCACTTTTTATGAACTGACTGTAATACCCAGGACCTCTGCAAGTTGCTTGTATCACCCAGGAGGTGTGTAGGGAATCTGGGCACAGAACCCTGCAGTCTTGGCTCCTAGTCTTTGCTGTACTCACTCTTGAAGCGTGCCAGAGTCGATTGTGTTCAAATAAATTGTGAAGGATACCCATCTTGATGAATCCGTCCTTCTGTATGTGGTTGCAGGAGGAAAATAAAATTCAGTGCTCTGTAGCATTTGATTATGGTGGGATACATGTCACAGGATCACACAGTTTTGGTTGGAAGAGACCTTTAAGATCGAGTCCAACTGTTCACTGTGCTCTGCCAGGTCATCACTAAACCATGTCCCTAAGCACCACATCTATTTCCTAATATCCAGCCTAAATCTCCCCTGGTGCAACTTGCGACCATTTCTTCTTGTCCTATCACTTTTTACTTGGGAGAACAGACCATCCTCCACCTCTACTCCTTTTGGGTAGTTATAGAGAGCGATAAGGTCTCCCCTCAGCCTCCTTTTCTCCAGGCTAAACAGCCCCATTCATGTGACATGCTTGTCAACCACAGCATGTCGCATTCATGTGTTGGGGACTCAGGTATCTACTGAAGTCCTGGTTTTTAGTTCCTCTATGACTGCAGCTCCACCTTGGTATACTGTTATTTCCAGCTGTGCAGCTATTTCATGAGCTTGTTTCTAATGCCCTTTGGAAATATTTATTATCCAATAAACTTAATCTGGGATTTATAGAATTTAGGGTCGTTGGTATTTGGTCACTAATATTGTTGCTCTCCTATGAAATTTGGAGTATGAGTGGCTGTAGTAAAAGTGGTGATGCACTGAGGTTTGTGTGGTTTGTGTGGTTGCAGTGCCCAAATTTCACATGCAGACTACTTAATTGTCACTGTGGATCTGTAAGGAATACTGGTTACATGGTAGAGCTTATTTGTTTCTTCGTGGGGGGTGGGTGGGGAGAGGGGAATCTTTAACTCAGTAAACCAATTTCAGCCCAATTTGACAGGGATAGAGGTTTTTAAAACATTATATGAAAGCTTTTGGGTAGTTTATTTCTTTGAAACAACTTTTTGTGCCAAAAGGGGTAAGGCCTTTCTAGCATTCACATTGAGGGAACAACCAGTGAGAACTGCACTCTTGTTAGGCATCAGTAATATGTGCATGGGAGCTGAACCTTCAGGCAGTGCTCTGCAGAAAGCAAGTTGTGGACTGCATGGTTCCTGCTGTGCTGCTGAAATCTGGCTTGGTTTGTGAATTCTTTACCCCCTCTGCTGCCACTCAGGCTGTTCCCCTGTGTTTTGTTTCTCTTGCAGGACAGAATGCAGTGTGAAAACTTTGAAAGGCACTGAGAAGTCCAAGTAGGTCATTCATTGCTGAAGGGTATTAGGTATGAGGTCCCTATTTAACTTTTTTGCTCTTCCTTAGCATGCATTCTAAAAGTATGGCACTTGTCCACTTATTTGATGCTTGTCTAAAACAATGGTGAGTAAGCTGAGCTGTTGTGGAATGGTAACAAAGTCTTGACTAAAATGCTAAGAGCCCCTTTCTCTTCCCTGTCAGGTCTGGTGGCTAAGCTGCACACATGAAAAATCTTTTAACTCCTTTGCACGGGTCAGGATGGTGGGATGTACTTACAACTGCCTTATCCACCCAATTAATTGTTGAAAGTTTCTGCCTGACTTCATGTATCAGGTGAAGAGAGTGAATTATCTCTGATCTAGTTTTTGTTTCTGAGAGACGAGCAATTAAGTAATTTAGATTTCCTAAATTCTGCTTCTGCTTGCTCCTGATAAAGCAGTATCAAACTTCTGAGCCTGCAAATAACTAACCCAAACAGAAATGCCAATTTTCTAATTCAAAGGCACTGATGGACAAGAGAGAAATAACTCTCATCTATGTACTTTTGCACAACACCTCGTGGGGTTGTTCAGCAATTTTTTTTTTTTTTAATTCTTTGAAAATTATTCCCATTCTGCTGTAAGTGCTAGAACTCTTCATGGTCTGATGATCTTCTACCTGTAATGAAAGTCCTTTCTCTGGCAGAACTAAGCATTCTGAATTACCTCTCACTACTTTCTGTTCATGAGTTTCTCTTGCTGAATAACCTTTAAACTTGGCTTTGAAGCTTGTGCCCAGTTTTCTGTTTCTAAATTCTGTCTTGTTTTTGATGTGTTGATGTGTTAACCTGTGTTTTATCTCTTTTTCAGTTCTTCTTACTTGTTGCACGGGGAGTTTTTCTCTCTAAAGTTTTCTCCAAAAATTCTTTTGAAGCTCTCCAAAATAACCCCAAACAAACCCCAAACCAATTTTCCTGCTTTTGGTAGTGTTTGCTGGTAATTTTGTTTTTTAGAGGATGGGGGTTTTTTTGGCATAGATTTATATTCAAATAGAATGCAGAGCCAAGTTCAAGGGTGCTTGAGAAATAAAAAGCATTTTCCATCCAAATATGAACCACAGCTTCTTGTTATCTTATGAGAGTTTTGTTGATAGGCAAATTGTTTACAAGAAAAAATAAGTAGAGACTTTATACATTTTGAACAGAGCGATATATGGATTTAATAGAAAAGGCCTGATGGTAATATTGTTAGCTTGATTGTGTGTTAAATGAAAAAACCCTTTGTATTGCATATGTAAAGTTTTAACCAAATTACACATGCTCACAACATACAGGTTTCTGGAGTGTAGCTGCTTCTTTCTACTCTTGTTTTTTTTATTATTTTGTGTTTCAGTACTAAATCTTGTATATCCTGGTGTTTGTTCATTTTTTCTGTATTGCATATGCCACACATGATTCCTTTCAGCTAAGATAACCTACTTTAAAGGATCCCTGTGGAGAAGCATACTTAAAAGCCTACAAGCTCAATTAAAACATTAAAATTATATTTGTGTAGATCATACTTAGCCTGATGCTTTTGCATGTTTGCAAGGATTTATTTCCTAATGCAAAAATTGCTCTTCTATACCTTAGTCAGGTAGTTCAAGATATTAATGCTGTGATAGAGCATTTGTGTACCAGTGTTTTTGTTACCTTAAAGCCCCAACAAAATAATCCGTGGGTAACACACTTTTAATTAGAAATTTTAAATCAGGTTGAATCAAGTATTTTAGCTGCTGAGAGCATGGGATACATGTGGCCTTGTAAACTACACGGCCAATACGACTAGCAATATATGAAACTGCCTGTGTTGTTTAACAGTGTTGGTGAGATGACCTTCCAGATATCAGCGCCTGCTGTGTGCAGGTAGAGTGCAGTTCTGGGATACCCTGTCTTTCTGTGAAAAGTTTTGGATGGTGCGCATAGAGGTGTAAGCTTGTGTTTTGTGTTTTAAAGAGAGAATCTGTTTTTAAGTCTTTGCAGTTTGTTTATTTTGGAAACTAGGAACTGGGCATGTAAAAGGCTTTGTGTATCTCTATTCTCCACAAGACTTCTGTTGCTACAGTTGAGTTTTTATTGCATATATCCAGCTGACTTAGTTCTGACACCTCTTTGTTGTCAGTTGTTGACTGATCAAAAGAGCGGTCTGTTGCATAGGTAGTTCATTTGGAAAAAAACCCTTTGCTCTGGAATTGTTAGTTGCTAAAGTTTCTGGCACAGCATCTTCTAGTGTTTCAGTGGTTTGAAGTAAATGCAGGAATAAGCTTTAAAACCTGCTCTCTGTGCTGTAGTCCAGTGATAGTTTGGCAGCAATAGCTGGTCTTCCTCCCCTGTGATTTATTCCCACCATATGCCACCATTTGGTTGTACCAACACAGTTGATTCTGGTACTATTTGGTAACCTCAATGAAACAACAACTTAACCTTTTTCAGTATGTGGTGAGCATGCTACTTAGGTGGGAAGGGGAAACAGGGTTTGGAAACTTCTGATGGCAGCCTTGCTGCTGGAGAGACTGTGACAGTGTCTCAAAGCAGGTAGTGATCTGCTCTACAGGGAGAGCAGCAGTAGGGACTAGGATGGCGAGTTATGATTGCATCTTCAGGTAGAACAGTGTCGTGGTATTAAAATACATCTGCTCCTCTGTCATTGTTTGCTTGTAGCTTAGACCCTTTGTGTTGAGAAATGTGTTGTATTTAATGCTACCAGTAACAGTGTTCAACCTCTATTAATAATATAATGCTAAAAATGTTTAATTTGTAATGTTTTAAGTAATATTATATTAAAAGGCATTTCAACTTCGGGGTTTGCAAACTGCAAGTAATGTTTCTAAGCCTCCAATCTGACAGAACTTACCTTTGCCCCCTCCCCCTGTCCTTGCCCTGTTAGATGAAAATCTTGATGCAGCTGTTTGGAATAATATATGCAGTCCTGCTATTGGCTTTTGTGGTCAGTACTGTTCTTCATTTACTGATTACCTTTCCAATATGCAGTTGCATGCACATGTGTCTTTACATTTGACTGGAGCCCTGAAATGGGATGACTGATTTTATTGGTGTACTATGAAACTCACATGCACACTTTTCTGCTAAAGCTCAGATTTCTGCCCTGTTTCATTTCAGGTGATTCATGTTGTTTTAGAAATGTTATTCCTGTTGTTTTCAAAAAGCATAAACTGCTTCTGCATCTTCCTCCAAATTCTTCCCCTCCAATGTCCTGCTGGATCTTTCTGAAGCAAGGTTTCTGCGCTGCTTCCCACTGATTGGTTTTCACTTGTGTGTGTGTGTACCTACATTGATAGTTCTTAAGCACTCTGCGTTACAGTGACCACAGTTGATATCACTCGAGTTGCCTGTTGCAGCTTTGTGCCAAAGCTTAAGGCAGTCTATTTTCACTTAGTACAGAAGAAATCATGTGTGCTCCCAGTTGAAAGACAGCAGTGTGTGGACACGGATAAAGACTTTGTCAAAGAGGACAAAGCTGAGCTCTAAGTGGTAAGAAGTTGTTTTGTTTGGATGGTCTTGAAGAGGAAGTTTGAGGGAGGGGATTTAATGACTTTTATAAGTGAGATACTTCACTATTGCTCATTTTTATAGGTCCCTTTGCTATTTTGATGGTGTTGGAGCTGTGATCTTTCTGGAATGTGCAATATAGTTCTTCCCACTATTTCTTCTTCTGTTTGAAGCAGTGTATTTGCTGCAGGTTGCAAGTTGAGGATTACTGATAGTGCCTCAAAGACATTTGTGTGAGAAGGCAGATGCAAGTTCCTTCTTGTTCAGACTAGCAGTGGAAGCTCCAGCATACAACAAATGTACAACAAATGACTGCTTGTGGTTGTTTCATGCTATCTTCAAAGTTCCTGCTGTTCATGTGGTGAAAGTTTAGAATTAATTGAATTTTAGGCTTTGATGATTATCAAACATGCTCTTCATGTTATCACGAAAAGGATAGGGAAGCCTAGGAAGGCTCTTTGCTGATCTTTTACAGCATGTATTTTTCCAATGCTTAATATAAACATTCTTTACTGTACCTCAAGCCTATTAAGTTTTGCTTGTTCTGTCACTGATTAGTGCGAATAATTTGTTCTTGGCTTCTTCAGAGAAATTCCTTCTATACTCTAATCTGAGTACTGTGGCTAGTTATATTCCAAAGAGCAGCTTTTCTTGTACGTGCTACTTTCTGAATCTAAATTACTATATAATTTTTGGACCTTTGTGGTAAGCTGTTTAGGAAGTAGACTATGTAGACAAGAGGTGTGAATCTTGGGGGGTGTGTGTGTACAGAGGTGTGTGTGTGAACTTACAAATGACAGTATCTTATTACTAGGTCTGAGGTCATGATCTCTTTCTACTTGCAGGTACCTCTAAAGACATGTCCCTTTGCCTGTGGGAAACTGTAAGGCAAGACTGTGGGAATTTGGCTAATTTGTACTTATATGCAGCCCATTGTCAAGTCATTGCATCTCCATTTCACAATTGTCTTTCTAGCCTGTGAGCTCTTCATAATGGCTTCTGAGACACTGGATGTGCCTTGCTGTGATAAGACATTGTTAGCTATATTAGAAACACTTGCTAAAGCTTATATTTAAAATTACTATAATTGAGTGTGCTTTTCCTAACTTTTTTTCTTGCTTTGTGCAGGACTTTGTTTCTGGGTAAAGAATGCAGACTATAAAGTGCGTAGTTGTTGGAGATGGCGCTGTGGGAAAAACTTGTCTTCTCATCAGCTATACCACCAATGCCTTCCCAGAAGAGTACATTCCTACTGTGTTTGACAACTACAGTGCCCAAATGACTGTTGATGGCCGGACAGTTAGCCTGAATCTCTGGGACACTGCAGGCCAGGAGGAATATGACCGCCTGCGCACACTCTCGTATCCTCAAACCAATGTATTCGTCATCTGTTTCTCCATTGGTAGCCCTTCTTCCTATGCAAATGTGAGGCACAAATGGCATCCTGAAGTTTCTCACCACTGTCCAAATGTTCCCATTCTTTTAGTGGGCACCAAGAGAGACTTGAGAAATGACCTGGAAACAGTTAAAAAGTTGAAAGAACAAAGCTTGGCTCCTACTACCTTGCAGCAGGGGACTTCACTGGCTAAACAAATTGGAGCAGTCAAATATTTGGAGTGCTCAGCATTGAATCAGGAGGGTGTTCGGGAGGTGTTTGCTGAAGCTGTGCGAGCAGTTCTGTATCCTGTGACAAAGAGGAACACAAGAAAATGTGTCTTACTGTAGTTACCCTTGGGTGATGGGTGTTTGAAGTTGAGTATTGACTAGAATCTCGGAGGGCTCTTTAATGAGTTGAATTGAAGATTTGCATCTTGCACTAACAGCTCTAAGAAATGGTTTATGCAATGGATGTTTTTGCAGTCTTACTGCTTCAGGGAAACTAAAACAGAACAGTTGGGGTTTTTTCCAACTGAGAGGTCAAGCATCTACTTTATTTCTAAAGTTCCAGTCTCCAGCTTCTCCAGAGATTATTTGGCTTGTGTTCTTTTTTAGTGGAGGAAGATAAAAGAAGGGACTTCCTTGAAGCCAGGTTCTTTACTAGGTAGCCATTGGTTACTAGATTTGCTGAAAAGCACGGATTTTGATAACTTTGCTTTAAGCTTAGCTGCTGCTTTTCCCCCCCTCATTTACTGATTGAATTTATTTTACAAACACGTCTGGCTGTCCGGTTGTTTTAATTTGTCAACTTAAAGCTTGAAAACAATTTGTTTACGTGCAAAAATGCCTGAAATATTACTGAAAGTCACCTTATAGTGAACTGTGATTGTTTATATGAAGAGTTAGCATAAGGCATCTTTATGTAATGAGCAAGACCCAGGGAACACCTGCAATGGTTTTATTAATAGAAGCAGGAGCTGATTTCTCCTAATGCAAGGAACTTAGGATAATGATGAATCACTTAAATGAGTTATTTTCATACTTTCAGAGAGGTGGAAGAGTAGTTTAGATGCAAGTCTTCCATAATGTTCTAAACTGAGTTTTTACTACACTCTCCAAAGATACTTTGCACCCTGAGAATAACGTTAACAGTTACCTTCTCAAACTGACTGAGGTAGTTGGCATGACAGTTCACAGATTGAGATTTTTCAGTGTGATCACCCTGGTGAATCCCAGAGACTGAATAACAGCCTGTTTGCTCTTGAAGAATTCATTGCTTCACTTCTTAATGTTGTTGGGGCCACCACCTGAGATTTTTTTTTATGGCAAATTTCTTCGTTGTTTTTCTGAGAGAAGACTAACAAAATTTGGAGGTTCTATTTACGGGAACCAGGAACCCTTGTTTCTTCCTGGCAATTTACTGATAGTTTCAGTTAAATTTGTAATGGTTAGCCAGTCACTGGATAGCTTTACCTGGGCAGTTTTCTCCTCTCTACTAGTTACTATAGACTCTTTTAACTGAAGTTCTATTTATGTACCTTTTAACTTTCTTTAGGAGCTCTAGTGAGTGGTACTTGGCTTTTATTTTCAGGAAGTGCACTGTTCTTAATGTGGGATTCCACGATCAGCTGAGAAGTTAGTGCATGAAACCTTCCTTAGTCTTAACCTTACAGCTTCGTGGTATGAAAGCAGCATACTTCAAAAATACTTTGCGTGAAACCAATGGCGCTGGACTGGCCTTTGTTGTCTGTAGTTGACAATGCTGTCTGTGCCTAGATGCAGGCTCAGTTGGTAATTGAGAACTTGCTTTCTTGTGATTCCCACATATGCAAAACTGCACTGGTGTGTACACTAGTCAGAAAAAAGTGCCTAATTTTAGCAAGATAACAGAAAGTACATCAACAAAGTTATTAGGGATCTTGTGTTAATTTGAACCAATTCCAAACACTGCCTGATTGCCGGCACCAAAAATGCTATATGTGATGTTTGCAGGAGCCTAGAATCTCTGCGTATTTTTCTTCACCAAGTGCCATTGCCTGGAGTGTCTTTGTGTCTTTTGCACTCAAGAAGTGCTGTTCCAGATGTGGATCCTACTGCAGTGCCCTGCAGGCTGTGAGGGTGTAGGAGTATTTCAATGAGGTAACCTCTACTCACCACGTTCTGCCTTTTACTAGTAGGCCTTTAGTGTGGACTTGACTTGCAGGCAGCAATTAACTCTATGCCTTGTAATTCAAGATTATTTTCTGTAGGTAAATTTCACTAACTGAGTAAATAGAATTTATCATGTTTAAAATGTATTTAAGCCAATACACATTTTTTTAATGCTAGTTAGGCTTAAATCAGCTGTCTAGTTACCCTGTAGCAAGCCCCATAAGCTTTGCTTCATTCAGAGAGGTACTTTAAAAAGTTTGTTAGACGTTTGAACTGCTCTTAAACAGACTTCTAATTTCAACAACAGGCACCTCTTTTTTTTTTTTTTGCTACACGTATACTTGCAATTTTGTACCGAAGCTACTACTGTTCTAAAAAGTTTTTACTTTTTTACATACTGAAATATTTTAGTTCTGCATCTGTTGTGGTTATTCCTAACTGGATTACAGTAGTTTTGTGGAGAAGAAATCCTGTGAGCAAGTATTATTGCACACAACCCTTCGTCCCCGTCCCCATCCCCGTCCCCCATTTCTCAAGGCTCACAGAGCAGCCATCCTGGTGTTAACTGGAACAGATTACGGTGAGATTAAATTCAACTGCCTAATTTATTTGAATTGATTACATTATGGATTACACTATGCTAGAACACTTTATCCCTGTCTAGATTACTTAATAAATGGATTGCACAACAGTATTGAGAATACCATGATAGTGATGAAAATGAGCAGAAAGTCAACTTTGAACACTGTCAGAAACTTTTTACTGACTTTGAAGTAACTCATTAATAGTCATTTAGATGCCTCGTATTTCTGCTGCTTTCTGCCTGGAGCAAAAGTCCTGACAGCTGTTTTCCTCCAGCCTCTCCTTTTCATGAAAATGAGCTTTTCCATTCAGGGGGTATTCTTGGTTTGTGGTCTTCATTTCTTGTTTCCCCGCCTGCCTGCCTTCCCTCCCTCCTTCCCCCCGCCCCCGATTTGTTGGTGCATTTTATTGTAAGTAGTCCAGTGCTTCAGTCTACAATCCAATCTGTTCTTTTCCTCCCACAAGTTGGGTTTTTTTTTGGTGTGTGGGCAGGTAACATACAGACTTCACACAATCTCACAGTTGGGTTTTGTCTGTTTTTTGGGAGGTTAGAAAACCTGGGTTAAGCTGTGCAGGTTTCCCGAACTGTTCAAGGTTCCTCAGTTTGTTACTAAATAAAGTGCAGCGTGTATGTCTTAATTCACAGAAGAGACTATGAAGAGACTGATTTTAATCTTTTAATTTGTGAATGATTTCTGAAATACTTAAATGTTTTTTAAAATATAGCTGAAGCCATTCGCAGGGAGCTGAGCAGTTCAGGGATTCTGTGTTCAGAGGATGTAATGGGGCATGCCTAGATGTATAAGTGCTTTCTCCAGTTTACAGCTGTAGTTATTTCTACGAAATTTAAACTAGAAGAGCCTCACTGTGCTTTGCCTCAGAGTGCTAAACCTTGCTCTGTAGAAACCTTGGTGCTGCTTGGGCTGACCCCAAAGAAGTGGATGGATCTCACGGGGGTTCCAACCCCTCGAGTGAGCACAAGGAGTGCTCCCACTTTGTCAGCAGTGGGAGCCCAAGACTCTTAAGTGTGGTACTGATACATACACTGGCAACTTGATTTTATACTATAAAATTGTTTGTATTACAGCTAACAGTTTTAAAAGGTTTTTTTTTAATTATATGGAATTAAGTTGTAATAAACCTTTCCTTATCTCTCTGGCTCTCGTATTAACTCGCCCTGCTGTTTGTAACGCACCTGTTCTAAACGTAGTTCTTTCCTGTGGAAAGCCAGACCCCGTTTCTTAAATGCAATAAACGATTTTTCGGTGGACGCCGCAGTCTCTGCTCTTCCTTGGGACACTGCCGGGTGGGGGCGCGGTTTGCCGGCCTAGGGCGCTGCTGGCAGATCCTTCAGGTCGCTGTCGGGCAGCGCTTCCGGTTCCGGGTCTGCGTCGCAGCTGCTATGTCGGACTCGGAGAGCGAGGAGGAGGCGGATGGAGCCCGCGCCGAACCCTTCTCGTTGGCCGGGTTCCTATTCGGCAACATCAATGAGGCGGGGCAGCTGGAGGGGGATAGCGTCCTCGACAAGGTAGGGCTGTGTCGCTCCGGGGAGACAAGGATTCGGCCCGCCGGCGGCGCGGGCTGAGGGACGGGAGGGGAACCGGGGTCCTAGCGGCGCTGTTCTGGGGCGGGCCAGGCCCGGGTAAGTGTCGCTGGGGCAGGCTTCAGGAGGGGGCCGAGCAGGCGGTTGGGGGGCTCTTCCCGGCCTGACTGGTGGAGCCGCCGAAGCCTCCCAGCTGAGACGTGGCTTTGGTCTTTCCAGGAATCCAAGAAGCACCTGGCCGGGTTGGGTGTGCTGGGACTGGGCAACCTGATCACTGAGATCACAGCCAGCGAGGAGGACAGCCCAGAGGCTGATGGAGCCCACCTGGATGAGGAAGGTTAGGCCTAGGGGTATCTGCAGTTAAATGACAGAGAGGCTGCATGAACAGAGCTCTTACTGGAGAGGAAGAAATGCACCCAGGTCAAGGAATATCGTGATGTTACCTGATCAGAGGTCCTCTGGCAAAGGCCTTGCCACCTTCTTACCAGAGTGAATCCCACATTATCTCCTTAACACTTTTGCATTTGTTCTGTTTTATAATTTTTTTTTTTACTTGTCTCTTCTTACTCGTAAATAAGTTTATTCTGTGTTCTCTCCTGTGTTAAAGAAGCCTGTTTTGTGCATGGTATTATTAGGTCTCTTTTTTTATTTCTGAGCTTGTTGAACAGTTTAACTGAGTAAGTGAAAGGTGTTCCTTGTGCTAAAGTTTGTTACTTCCTAATCTGTAGGGGAAATTAAGAGCTCTTGGAGCTTTTGGTTGGAATGAGGGGAAAAATACTTCAATGGGAGATGTTAATCAGATGGTTTTGTTCCTCTAAGAAAAGGAAGTATAGCAAAGGATTCTTGTGTACATCGTTAAGTCTGAAGTTAGTAACATGTATTAGGATAAAGTTTTGTGTGACTAGATTTCTTTTCTTCCTAGGCTGGGTTAAGAGCACAGAAGATGCTGTTGATTATTCAGATATTAATGAAGTGGCAGAAGATGAGAGCCGTAGGTATAAGCAGGCAATGGGCAGCCTTCAACCGATTCGAAGACCAGGTAGTGTTACAGGGCTGACTGTGGAAGATACTCTGGGTCAATGGACCTTGACAGTCTCTTATATGGATGACATTGTGTGTTTTCACTCCTTGCTTCAAGAACCAAATATAAGCTTTTGTGAAAATGTGTTCACTGGATGAAGCTGCTGCTTGATATCTTCCTTTTTTTTAAGGAATTAGTTCCTCATTAGAGATAAACCATGCTCAGAGGAAAAAACAGGATCCTCCTTTTTTACTGTGATCCTCTGCAGAGAATACCCAATACCTGCTCATATTTCTTTAACCTGTGTTCTTAGGAAGAGGGTTTTGCAGCAGCTTCTTGGAGATACTCAAAGAGAGAGAGTTAAGGTCCTGATCCTTCAAACTTAATATCTCCTGTTTTAGCTTTGAATACTTTTTCTGAAATGACTTTCTGCAGAAGGCACTTTGGTTCTTTTGTCAGTCCCAGAGATCTCTGTCTGGCCTAGAACATATTTTCAAAAACATGCAGCTTTTCCCTTTCAGAAGCTGCTAGTGTAAATGATAAATCTTTGCATGTTTCTTAAAGCTGCTTTACACTTAATGTTTCTGTTGACATATTGTGGTTAGTGTGATGTAAGGGTGATTTGGCTTTTTTAACCACATTTTTCTTACTTCTTTAGAATTTTTATTTGCTCTGTAAAAAAAAAAATAAGTGGAGGTGGTAGCAGAACATATACATATGTTTTAAATGCTTCAGTCATCTTTCTTTCAGTTTGCCTCTTTCCCTCCTCTTTTTTGAATTTCAATCTTGCAAATGAGTTTGTGCAGGAAGCTGAACTTGTAAGAGTTTTGTATCTAGTTACAAAATGAGAATGGTCTCCTTACTAATGAGAAGACATTGTCTTCTTATCAGGTTGGGACAGGTATGAGATAGCATATATGGGAAGGGTTCTGTTTCCCTTTTATTGTTTGCTTAATATGCAGTCTTGTCTCCTGACTGGTTAGATGAAGATGAGGATGATTATGATGCTGACTGTGAAGATATTGATTCCAAGTTGATGCCTCCGCCACCACCACCTCCAGTACCTGGAAAGAAAGAAGATGAAAAAGATGCAGCTGCCACTGGTGAGTGAGGACTTTCTTCTTCTCTCTGGCAATATGAATGCCTGAAGGAAGCAAACGCTGCTGTGTGGCAGTTCGTTCTGCAGGAAGCACCACGCATCATTAAAGTTCGGTCTGCAGACTGCATTTAAAGGTGGGTCTTTATCCTGATATACAGTGTTATAGGATTGTCTGAAATGTAGGGTGAAATATTGTATTTCCAGTGATTGTTAAAATACTGATATTGACAATGAAACTGCTTTTTTTATCTCATCCTCTCAGTTGTGGCTGGGAAATTCACCTGGAACGCTTAGGATAAAATGAAAGGTTAAACCAGAATGGTACTCATAACACCTGCAGAGGCTTAATTTTTTCATAACTTGGTATAAACAGTAGATGTGGCATTATGGGGTTGTACTAGGGGACAGGGAGGAAACCTGTTTGTTTATAAGGTGCTTGTTCTATTGTAGTATCTGAAGATGGAGACGGTATCATTTTGCCCTCCATCATTGCTCCTTCCTCTGCTGCCTCCGACAAGGTGGATTTCAGCAGCAGCTCTGATTCTGAGTCAGAGATGGGACCTCAAGAAGCCAGGCAGGCAGAATCCAAGGAAGGCAAACTCACACTTCCTCTTGCAGGAATCATGCAGCGAGATGCTACCAAACAGTTGCCAAGTGTTACAGAGCTCTTCCCAGAATTTCGACCAGGCAAGGTATTGTAAGAGATAGTGGAAGTGACAGAAACTGTATCATGTAAGCCCTCTAAATATGAATCATATAGTATTAATGCTATGTAATAAGAATTGCATAGATGTTCTTGCTCACCTCAGTACTTTCATTAGTTTCTGTATGCTGCTGTTTCCAGACTGCTTTTCCTGCCGTTTGCAAAAGCCTCTTAAAATGCATCATATAAATGTGTGAAACAATGTTTTGCTGAAGACCAGGCCTGTTGATTTGTGAAAATTATTTTTCTGAGGTAGTAGATAATACTTTTGCCAGATGATTAAAAAACATAGTGCTAATCCTTCTGTTTTCTGGCAAGTATTTACTCCTGCTTTCTTGGTGTCCTGAACTTGGTGTACTCTTCCTGAAACAATTTGTGATCTGTGTCCTTTACTTAATCCTCCCTCAGAACTGCACTGAGTATGGATCAGAAATTAGCTCAAGAACAAATTAGTTGAAAGAATGATAATTTTTTGCACAAGCAAATTCATTACAATGCTTTCTGAAATGCTTGCAAATAGCAAATGTAGTCAATGTATTTCAACAATTATTTTGAAAGTTTTAAAGCTGTCAAGAGGAGAGGAAATACGGGAGGGGAAGGAGAATACAGATGAGCTTATTTTTACCAAACAGATGGTTGTGAGCCAGTATAACTTGCTTTTTTGTGTGCCTCCATTGCAGGCTGTGTGTAAGGAGCTGAGCAATTTACATAATTAAATGTCATGTTTTAATGATTTAGCTAATGTCTGTCAATTAGAAATCTAGGTGAGGCTCTAGGACAGAAGTTAGCCTTCTGGATGCTCTTCTGCCTTTTGCAAATTTGGTGTTTCCTGTGTGTATTTTTTCTATCAGTTGGTGTGTTCATTTCTTTGGTGCTCAACATATGATGCCAGGAATTGGTTCAGTGTTGAAAATGCCTGGTGGGTGCAGAAATCAGTGCAAGCTGTTAGTGCTGAGCACTTTTCATAATTAATTCATGAGCACTAGAGCTGGCAAAGCCTGAAATCCTGTAGATTTGTCTATGAGGATTGTTTCATGTCTGAGAATGTGCATATTAATGTAGCACTGTTTATGAATCCACTTAAAATAGCATGTGGAGGAGCAGATTTTGTGTTTCATTAAACTGTTAGCAGCTTAACTATGTCTGACACCCTTACCCTTGGGTGAAAAGTCATTGAAACTGGTCAAAGGGTTCAGAAGTAATCTAGGGGAGTTTTGGGAAGAAGGATAATGTGGATATGGGCAGAGATGGACAGAATGGTCATATAAACATTATTTCCTTTGGGGATCAGTGTAACAGATTAACAGGGAACATTAATAGGATGTCTCTTTACAAATCTTTGGTTCTAATTACAGTTTCCTAAATCTGTAATTTAATTTGGGAAGAATGCTTTCCCTCTTTACAAGAGTGCTCTGAAGAAACAATTATCAGTGCTTAAAAAAATAGCAATCATAATCATAGAAGAAACAGAAGAGAAAGTTTGTCATTGTCATTAGTGCAGGTTTTGGAGGTATGCAGTGTGCATATAGGGGACCTACATTATGATAGAACTAAAAAGGAGTGTATTATATCTGGACCATGGTATTTGTTTTTCTTGGGTTGCTTAAGAAATTCTACTTTATATAGCTGTCTTCTAGCTTTGTCTCTCTTGCTAATAATTTTATCAACTCTGCTTCAATCTTCATGTGTCTTTCTGAAGATTGTGGGTTGTTCCAAATGAAAATAATTATTTCCAGGTGGTGTTTTACCACATACCCAATATGTAAAGGCAATATTTCTTCCTTCTGTTGAGTTTCTTTGTCTGAAATTAAGAATAAATCCTTCTGAAAATGAAGGATCCATCAAACAGGTGGATCAGAAACTTTTTTTCAAGTGTTATCAAGATAATGTTGATTTCTTTGGGGTGGGGATTGTAGTACAGGCCATCCTTCTGAATTTCAGAGTGCTCTCTTTCATTACTGCTTTTCAGGTCAGGGAAAGACAATCATTGCACAGTGTTTGGTTTTGTTCTTGGTTTTTTTTTTTTTTTTTCTCTGACCCTCTTGTTTTTTCCTATACTAGGTGCTGCGTTTCCTGCGTCTCTTTGGCCCTGGAAAGAATGTTCCATCGGTTTGGCGTAGTGCCCGAAGGAAACGCAAGAAGAAACATCGGGAGTTGGCACAAGAAGTGCAGATACAGGAGGGTGATGTTGTAGCTGAGAGTGGGATGGAAGGAAAATCTCCTTGGGAATATGAGTTTGCTGCTCCTCCCCCACCTGAGCAGTGCCTTTCAGATGATGAGGTGGGATATCTGAGACTTAGAGAGGGTGGCCAGCTAGCACTGGGGGTAGTACTGAACTGGACAGTGACTTTTAGAGTAAAGAGCTTTTCCTCCAAAGTAAAACTGGAGGACAGGGTTGGCTTGTATTCCAGCTGTGCAGAAGCTCTTCTCCAGATACTAGTCAGTGACTTCAGGTGATTGATTCTTACTGAGAAGGCTGCATCTGTGGTACAGGATCAATAGGAGAGCTTATCCTCTTTGTATCAAGAAGAAATCTCTGTGTTTTTTGAAGTCTAATTGCAGAGCATTCTTAATGCAGCTAGTAAGTATGGAAAAGCACTTAGAAATACTTGTCTCCTCTGAGAATAAGCTGGGAAACTTGGAAGAAACCTGTTACTGACACTTAGACCATCAGTGTAACCATTCCTTCCTTTGCTGTGCTTCAGATTACCATGATGGCACCTGTGGAATCGAAATTTTCCCAGTCAACTGGTGATACAGACAAAGTGACAGATACAAAGCCTAAAGTGGCAGAATGGCGCTATGGCCCAGCACAGCTCTGGTATGATATGCTGGGGATCCCTGAAGATGGCAGTGGATTTGATTATGGCTTCAAGCTGAAAGAGAAGAAGGAGGAGGAGGTTAAAGGACACACAGATGAGGGGGTGAGAGGGGAACTGTGGGGGTGTGTGTGGAGATGTGTGTGGCACTAGGGGTTGCTACACAATGAGAGCTTGATGATGGACTGCTAGATGGTTGTGCATCATGCAGAATGAGACTTAATTTTCCTCCTTTAGTTTGAAAGTATAAAGGCAATGCAGGTCTTCAGGCAACTGTTCTTTCCTTCCAGGATGCAAGGTTGATGGATGAGAAGGATGATCTGCTAGCTGATGAGCACTTCCTTATGGTGACACAACTCCAGTGGGAGGATGATGTTATCTGGAATGGAGAAGATGTCAAGCACAAAGGGACTAAGACACAGCGGGCAAGTTTGGCAGGTTGGCTGCCATCCAGCATGACTAGAAATGCCACAGCATACAATGCCCAACAAGGTAATCAATGGTCTGATATGAATTGTACTAACTGTAGCTGAGCTGACTCTTTGAACGCTTTCATCTCAAATACAGAATATATTTTTTTTGTGCCGGGGAATGGGTTTCGTTTTTTTTTTTTTTTTTTGGCATTTCTTTCCAAAAACAGAGTAGGTCCTTTCTATTAAAGAAAATATCAACTCTTACTTTCTTCTCTCCATGTGGAATACCAGATGCTAGATCCATCTACATCAGTATCAAACAATGCTATGTTTAGGATGTCTGTTTATAGCAGACAATGAAAATTCATTGGAATTTTCCTGATACGCTTTTTTTAATTGGAAGAATTTTGTAAAAGCTGTCTGAATTTTCTCCTGAACTAATAATGGTATTCTGTTTTTTCTAGATAGGAAGTAACAATTCTTACAAGCCTCAGACTTTTCTTAGATACAGATGCATTTTAAATTTAAAATTGCTTATGTAGAATAAATGTTTATCATCTGTTTGTTATATCTTATCCTGCTTCTACAAGGGAAGACTAATGGGAATGTCACTAATGGTACTAGTGTCAGTCCTTTACTCTTGCAGCTGTGAGTACAAGGCACTCTGAGGAGTTGGGTAGGTGAATTGGAGACAGCTTTTTAGAGCAATTTTCATTTCAGCACAGTTGTGCCTGAGGTATCCAGTTCTGGGCTCACTGTGAGTCCCATCAAAGGCTGCTATAACATGTTAAACGTGGTTGTTCTGTTCACATGCGTTTGGTCTTAGGCCTTGTAGAAGCGTTAAGTGATGTGTGAGCATAGCTAAGTTGTTCTACCCTGGGAGAAGTTGCCTACACAGAATAATTTCTTGAGGTCTGCTTGGCCATCCTTTTTTTTCCGATGACAGTTCGACATAGACAGGAAGCTGCTGGAGGCCAGACCAACTGTTCTATCAATGGCAACTGTCTGTTCAAAGCCTTTCATGGGGTCCATATAGAAATGCACATTATGTATTGTCATGCAGCATATGAAAAGCAAGCCAAACATAACTTTGAAGAGGCTGCAGACTCCAGCAGTAAGCTGTGGGTGAAAGTGTTTTGAAAAGTTACTTGTAGTAATGATATGTGATGCTCTTTGTGATGTGAGCAGTAGGCCCGTCCTGGTTCAGGCTGGAAATGACTCTGCATGCAACCCCCAAGATCTGATTTAAGACAATGCAATGTCCCCTAATCCTCCCACTCAAGGTAACCTTACTTTTGTTTTCCTTTTCTCTAGGTTTGAACCGCAGTGGCTCTTTGCTCAATCCACCAATTCCACTAGCACAGAAACCAAATGTAGCAGGAGTCCTAGGTATAGCAAAGGGCAAAGAAAAACAGGCCCCTGAGCAGCAAGGTATTGAGGGTGTCAATCTTTGGCCTATGAATAGGTGCATGTGATGTATGTTTCCGTATAGACTTGTGTTCTATGTAATAGTATGGTCCTTTTTTTGGCAACAAGGTGTAGATAAAACAGATACTTGTTTGCTTAAGACCTGTCAGAGGCCCTGTTTAATTCTTGGAGATTCTCTATGTTTCAGCGGAGCAAAATCTCTTAAGTATTGGTAAAGCTGAGACTTGTTGCTCTGCTTCCTCTTTGCTTCCAAGATGAGTTTTCTTTTGCCTTTTAGAAGTCCTGCCTCAGAAGGCACTGAATGATGGGGAAGGTTGAGGGAATAAGATCTGGGGATGAGCTCTGAAATAATTTTTCTGCCAAGGTAGCATATAAAACTCTTAAGGATTCTACCTTATAATTGTTGCAGTTTCCCTGGATGAAGACAAGCCCTGGTACTCTATTTTCCCAATTGATAATGAAGAATTAGTATATGGTCGTTGGGAAGACAATATCATCTGGGATGATCAGGCAATGGAAACCTATTTGGATCCCCCTATCTTAACACTCGATCCAAATGATGAAAACATAATTCTAGGTATGTTTATGGCATCCAGAGATCTGTCCCAAATGGGAAAAAACGTGGAAATGGAAGCAACAATTTATAGTCACGCTGTAATGGAAGTAAATAGACTGGTGCAGTACTTACAGCCTTTCTTTGTTTTTGAAGATAATTTGCTGGTAATCAAAGGCCTAAGCAGAAGGCGGCAATGATAATAACTCTAATGATGTATATATTTTCAGCTGCCAAGTTAGAAGCAGTAACAGGAAAGTAAAAATTAATGTCCTGAAACTTAAATTAACATAATTAATCTGATGCTTGTGTTTTAGAAGTGTCTTAATTTTTGGAGAGTGAAGGTAGAGAAGTAAACCACAAACTAGTCCATGCCATTCTCAGCTCGCATTCAAAGCCTGAAGCAGCAGATTCATTAAGCCTCTTTCAGACTACGGTAATTGCACCTGGGAGCAATGACTTTGCGTAGTATCTGTCAGTGTTTTTGTTCCTGCTACAAACTTCCTCAGTGTTCATGGAGTTTGATTTGAATGTACTCCTTGCTTTTATTGCTACGAGCTGGAGAGATTTTTGTCTTATTTGGACCACTAAAATCACCACTTTCTCTTAGATCTGTATGTTGGTAACCTTCAAGAAGCCTTTTGTAATTTAAGGATAGGCATGTCTTGCTACAGTTTTATGTAGCTTGTATTGCATTTCCTTCCTCAAGAAAGTGGGTCAGATCTAAGAATTTCTATTATGCATTGATAGGGATGTTTCGCTATTAGCCAGCAACCTTGAAAATCACTTAATTTGAGTTTGATTAAAGGCAAAACAGATTTACAGTATTTTCTTTCTAAGTCTGAAATACACCACAAAATTGCAGATGTTTGTATAAATAGTGACAAAGGTGTACTCATTCTTGTTTTATATACAGTGATATGAGATCTGTGCATGAAGTTGATACAGCGTTTACCAAGCCAATGTCATTAGGCCCTGCTTCTCGCATGAAAGTTTTACTGGGAGAATCTATGCTTCACAAATTGCTAACTTTTACAATTTTTACTACTTTCCTGGAATTTTTCAGGAATCCTTTTTGGGTTCAGATCCATATTATCTTTGGATTCAGACTCACTTTCCTGTTGTATGTGTGTGGGGAAGAAAAGAATTATTAATAAATATAGTTGGGTAACAGTATTTGCACTCCCGTTGCCTTGACTCAACTCTTCAAAATAGCTTTGGCAAAACAAATGCTATGTCTTGTACTTTCATTGATTAGATTACTAGTAAATTTTGGGTTGAGCAGCGGATACCCCAAGGAATCCCCACGGCCACCCTCTTTCCACTCAAATCTACTCAATGCTGAAGAATGTAAAGTAGAGATTTAAGCGTGACACTTTCCTGTGTTGAGCTTGTTTCATATTAACCTGTATGGAGGAAAGGAGCAAGGTGTCTATAAGGTGGACAGTCACCCCAGAAACTGAACAGAAAGACTAAAGTGTCTGGACCAAGCTGCAGCTCAGTAGGAGGTTGCGGTGCTGAAAAGGGAGTCCTAGGACAAGGGCCCTACAGTGTGATTGCTTTTGTTTTAGAAATTCCTGATGAAAAGGAAGAAATGACTTTGAACTCTCCATCCAAGGAGAACAAGAAAGAATCTTCTCTAAAGAAGAGTCGAATCTTGTTGGGAAAAACAGGTGTCATCAAGGAAGAACCACAGCAGGTCAGCATAAGCTTTAGCACGTTGCAGGTTGGGAATGACATGAGAGGAGTTAATTTTTTTTTTTTGTTTTGTTTTTTGTTTTTGACACCCCTCTCTCTCTAAAATTGAATTAGAACATGTCTCAGCCGGAGGTGAAGGATCCCTGGAACCTCTCCAATGATGAGTTTTACTACCCCAAACAGCAGGGACTTCGAGGAACCTTTGGAGGCAACATCATTCAGGTAGTCACAGGAGTGTTGGCTATACAGTGGGAGATAGAGTGTCTTCATAAGAGGTTTCTAGCTGAGAGTATGATTTAGGATTTGTAGAAAACCAGAATTTAGATTAGAACAAGACAGTTAATGTTCACGAGAGGGATTTCTAATGTCTAATTAAAATGATTAGAAAGGAGTTTGAACGAACTTCTCTTGATTGCTCCATCAAACTGATGGTTGCTAGATCTTGTTGTATCATACTTGCCATGATTTTTTGGTGTCTCTTTCTGTAGTACTCTTTCTGAAGCAGTAGTGGGAAGGGGGAAATTGGTGCAGATAGTCAAGATGTGAGGCTGTACTTCTGCTGCTAGTGTGTGTTTTAATCTGGATGTTACAGAAGCAATTTAGATAATGATGAATTTGAACTACTGCTCACTAGCCCTAGGTGAAGAGGTAGTATTTTTTCCTCCTTCATTGTGGTATTCAGGGATTTCTTCTAAAACCTCATCTGATTCCAGCCTCTTCTGTAATGGGAAAAATGTATGTCATTCCACATGCACTTCTCTTCCACTGACAGGGATAATGGCTTTGCATGCTCCCAGTTAATAAAAAAAAATCCTCTTGTTGGGTACCATTTGAAATAGTAAAATTAACGTCATCTCTGTACAGAAAGGAAATACATATATATGGACCTAAGCACTTTCTGACAAAATGCAACATGTATGATAACAAGTGAATTTCAGTGCACTAGTATTACTGATAGCAAATCTAAAAATATTACTAGGTTCTGTTATATAAGAGTTAGCAGGATAGGAAAATGATCTTGGTTTTGAGGTGAGATGTGTTACTCTCAACACACGCTTTGTTCCTGTGTTAGCACTCTATACCAGCAGTGGAACTTCGCCAGCCATTCTTTCCCACCCATATGGGCCCTATGAAGCTCCGACAATTTCATCGGCCTCCCCTGAAGAAATACTCTTTTGGTGCCTTGTCCCAACCAGGACCCCATGCTGTGCAACCTCTGCTGAAGCACATAAAAAAGAAAGCCAAGGTACAGTTATTTTTCTCTGTATCTAATGTCTGCTGTGACTCCATTTGCACAGCAGATCTGTTTGATGTGCTGTTTTCCTAACTATCTTTTCACTGGCACAGATGAGAGAGCAGGAGCGTCAGGCTTCTGGCGGGGGTGAAATGTTTTTCATGCGCACACCCCAGGATCTAACTGGCAAGGATGGAGATCTCATCCTTGCTGAATACAGTGAGGAAAATGCCCCTTTAATGATGCAGGTGGGCATGGCAACAAAGATTAAAAATTACTACAAAAGGGTGAGTATGCAGCTTTTGCTGTTGGACAGTGATTTTATTTCTGCCTATTATTGAGTGCTAACTCCACCTTCACTGCATGTTGCAGAAACCTGGCAAAGATCCGGGAGCTCCAGACTGTAAATATGGAGAGACTGTTTATTGTCACACTTCTCCGTTCCTGGGTTCTCTGCATCCAGGCCAGTTACTGCAGGTAAGAAGAGAAAGCATAAGAAGACAGAAAAGATGAATGTGGAGTAATAAGCAGAATGTGTCATACCCCGTTTATTGAATTGCAAATAATGCTCAACTTGCAAAAAAACATATTCCATTTCATTTCCAGTTTAAGTCTCTTTGTTTACTGATAATAATTCAGTTCTTGGCTTTTTTTTTTTTTTAAATCTGTTTTATGTTTTTTAAAATTGTTGTAGGAATGATAGGAATTGCAGGAAGTGAATCTTTGCTGCTTTGCTTGCTAATGTAATGGCATTAGAATACTGCTAGAGAGGACTGAGTGGAAGGCCAAAGCTGCTTGAAAGTTGGGGAGCTCAGTAAATAGGTGTTGGAGTGGATAGAAAACATGGATTTATCATGGTCCAGCATGTGCGAGCAAAACGTTATGTGTAGTTTCTGAGAATTGCACTGCTGGTTGCCTGCTGAATGCCAGTTACTAGTCCGGTGTGTAGACTTCTGCTTTTATGAGCCTTTCTCTGTTGTTGAAATGCATACAGTTGAAATGGGGAGAGGAATTAAGAATGTTGTAAGGACCACCTGATTACAAAATCCACGATAAATGTAAAAATAAATCGGTTTCAGTTAATGCTAGCTACTCTTGCTGCAGCAATAATTCTGTCCATGCTGTACCACAGGAAAAATGTAAGGTGAAAGTTGATTGTGGAGATTCATCACAGAACTGACCATGCTAATTGTTCAAGGCAAAGAGGACTTCATCATGGATAAAACAGGACTTCTGGAAAGCTTGAAGTGAGGAAAGGGCCATCTCAGGGAAAGCTTTGCAAAGTGGAAGAGGGTATTGTGGGAGATTAGGAGTAAGTAAGGCTTGTGAAGGCCATATGGGTAGAGAAAACCCTTTACAGAAGAGGATGGTCTTTCCAGTTCCACTCAGTCTAGTGCCTCCTTGGTGATAGTTTAAACTTTCTTACCTTTAAATGCTGAACTCTGCTGCTCTTTGCTTTTCTGCTTAGGTTCTTACAACCTCCTTTCCTAAGCAGAGTCTTCAGGCCTTGCTTCTGTTGCCTTCCCCCATTCCCAGACTGTGTGTGTGTCCTAGTGTCATGGGCTAGGGCTGGGCTGGCCACTAGACAAATGAGAGATGTTCTTTATTACCCACCTCTCCCTCCCCAAAGGGGAAGAGAAAGGAAGCAAGGGAGGGAGGCTTAGGGATTGGAAAAGAAAACTAAAACTGCTTTAATGACAATAATAATAATAAAATTGAAATATGTACAAAACCAATACCAAACCCAACTCCCCTGATGGCAATCTCTTCACTACCACCACTGATGCTATGGGCAGACACTGGGTAAGTCCCAGACTGGACTAAGCAACAGATGGTAACCAGACGCAGGAGCTGGATTCTGGAACTGGATTCAGGAATGCATAGATTGGGATCGAAGGCAGAACGGACAGAGTTCTCCTCTGACGCTGGCCATTGAAGAAGAGAACTTGACCCTTGTGATCCCTCAGCTTTATACTGAGTATGACTTCTATGGAACACCTTGTTGGTCAGTTTGGGGTCATCTGTCCTATCCGCTCCTCCCTGCAGGTGCGGCCTCTCACTTACTGCACCCCCACCGTGGTACACAGGATTTAGCAGTGACCCTGGTCTCCACAGGAGCAAGTATAAGCAAGAGCCTTTCTGCATCCCGATCCCTGGTAGTAACTATAATCATCAAGTGTTATCACTTCTAGAAGCAGACGCTGTCTGCAAAAATATGCCATTAACTTCAGAAAGTGCTGTCACTTAGATGAGACCGAGCTGAAAAGGAAAATCACTGAACAGAATGAGTTCTGTTCTAACTCAAACCAGCACACCTAGGCTGGTTTCCATGGTTATAGTGTTCTTCTGCATGTGTTCTTTCTGTCCTTTTCTAAAGTATCTTCTTAGAGGTCAGTCCAAAGAACCCTTCAAGCTCTTTCTGCATTTGTTATAGTTTTCTTATGCTTTTGTGCTTCATCCTTGGTTGTTCTCTGCATAAGAAGGAATGTTCTGACTGCACATCTACATATATTGTGATATAAATGATAGTGTACCATTGGAATGTCTAGGATTTTGTTTTTGTTGTTTTTGAGATTTTTTTTCAGATTGAGTTACAGAAAATTTGATCAAAAACTGACTTTCAAATTTTGATGTGTTTCTCTTATTAGGCATTTGAAAACAACCTTTTCCGGGCCCCTATCTATTTACATAAGATGCCTGAAACAGATTTCCTGATTATCCGGACACGACAAGGCTATTATGTTCGAGAACTAGTGGATATTTTTGTAGTTGGTCAAGAGTGCCCACTTTATGAAGTACCTGGTCCCAACTCTAAACGAGCTAACACCCATATCAGAGATTTTCTGCAGGTATGTGATAAAAAGACAGTTTGGGAATATGAGGGGTCTTCGGAGAAAGCCCATGGTGTGGCACTGGCCTCATGTGGACAGCCTTTCTTAGACAAGCTCATTGCCCTGCTATGGTTCCCTTTTTTTTGGTTTTTTGGTGAGAGCACTATAAGAGTTCGATGTTAGCCATACAGACCATTTTGGTTGTCATTTAACCAAGGGTTTACAGCATGCTGCTCTGTTTATTTGTATCCCATCTGGTAAGTACACATAGAAGCTTTTTATTAGCCAAAATAAAAGGTTATAAGATTATATAAAAGTGTTGGAAACTGAAGAAATTGGAATGAACTTTGAAGTGGTTATGCTGTATAAAATGACAGTTACTTGCGTTTTACTAAAAGGCAATTAAAGGATCTTAATCACAGTCCTATTACATAGCACAGAATTAGAGTTGCTTCATAGGCCTTTGTTGATTTCCTAGATCTTGAGGCAGTTAAGCTTTGAGACTGTCTAGGACCATTCAAATAAATATTACCAAATTTAAATTTTGGAGAAAATCTCTAGTAATTTACTCTCCATTTAATTCAAAATGATAACTCAAAAGGTCTTTGCAGAGCAAGAAAATCCTGCCATTCCCAGAGCTCAAGTTTCTGTACCAAAGCATGAATGTTTCTAATGTGACTACACAAAATTTCACGACAAATATTTTTTCCATATCTCATTCTCAAAAATAGCTGAACCTGAAGCAGACATGTGGCTTGGAAAACTTTACTAAGTAAATTTATAAGAAACAATGGGTTTAAGTTGGAAGACTGAAGTAGTGGAACAGCACTGTGTATACTGTCTTTGCAGGTTTGTTGTATTCTTTCTTCAGACATCACAAACGAGTCTTGTTTTGTAGGTTTTTATTTATCGCCTCTTCTGGAAGAGCAGAGACCGTCCTCGGAGAATTCGCATGGAGGATATCAAGAAGGCCTTTCCCTCGCACTCTGAGAGTAGCATTCGAAAGCGGCTAAAGCTTTGTGCTGATTTCAAACGCACAGGTATTTAAAGATCTTATTTGGTGGTCAGCCATTCTTTGCTGCTGTTAGAGTTCCAAACAGAGCAGGAGGAGGTAACATCTCAAATAAACCATTTCTGAAAACATTTATTTGAAAAAGTGAAATGTAATCCGATAGGTTTTTCGTTCCAGTTTTTAGAAGCATGCACTTTCTTTTGGCACAAGTGTGCTTGATGCTGAGAAATGACGAATGGTCAGAGTGGGGTTTTTTTATAACCCTTTGGGGAGTGATTTACTTGCTAAGTAACAATGTACAACACCAACACATATACTTTCCTTCCCTCTGTGTATGGCTGTGTTGTGTTTTGCAAGCAAATATATGCCAGTAAAAGCTTGTCCTGTATTCATTCATGAGTCTGATAGTGCTCTAGTGCTCTGAGAGCCTGAGTTCTGATTTTGGTATATGGAGAATGATGAACAAGTGTTATACAAAGCTTTTTAGGCTGGCTATGGGAAAAGTAGTTTGAGGTGAGGAAGTGAAAGGTGGATTAAATGCTTTTGGAATGTAGTACATACTGAACGAACATGAATGTATGAGAGTTTGCTGATATAACAGGTGCTGAGTTAGGAGGCATTGACTTAGACAAATGCAGAATAAAAAAAAAACCTAACACTTTTAGTGGTCTGTGTCATGGATTTATCATACTTCTTTTGCCAGCATTACAGCAGGATACCAAATCTTGAAATACAGTTAGGATTATGACAACATGCAACATTTGTGGGAAACTACTCAGTGTTTGATCTGTACATTTTTCAGGGATGGACTCAAATTGGTGGGTTTTAAAGCCAGATTTCAGATTGCCAACAGAGGAAGAGATCAGAGCAATGGTATCTCCAGAACAGTGCTGTGCTTATTACAGCATGATTGCGGCTGAGCAGCGACTGAAGGTAAACACTCCCTGTAGGCTATTAAGGCAAGTTACTTAAGTAGCTCTGTGAAGGGTAACACCTCCCTACAGCTAATTTGGGTATAAAGTAGGCAAATTAGGCACCTGACTGCTGGGCAACTTCCTAAATTTGATGCTGTGTAAAAAGGGAGTTAAGTTCTTAGAGAGAGACATTATATTCTTTGCAGCTATTATTTAGATATTGAGTTAGCTATGCTCAAAGGTAGCAAAGAGAAGGTATGAGAAAGGGCTTATGTTTCTACTTGGAGTTCTACAGCAGAAAATAACCAGTATGTGGCTCTGAGAGAGACTGGGTGTTTTTTTTGTTTGTTTCTTTTTTTTTGAAGTCAAGTGCAATATTTAGTTACAGAGTTTGTCAAAGTACCGGTCAGTTTCACTGGGACCTACAGTATCACAGATGTTAATCTCGCAAACAGCTGTCTGTGGAAGTGTGTTTGTTCAGCATGACAAGACTCCACAAGAGATTCATAATAAGCTTCTAGTTCTCTCTCCAATAACCTTTTTAAGACTTTAGGTTCTCATTTTTTGCCAATAATTCTCTGCAGGATGCAGGTTATGGGGAAAAGTCCTTCTTTGCGCCAGAAGAGGAGAATGAAGAGGATTTCCAAATGAAGATTGATGATGAGGTACTGTCAGAGCAGTGCATAAGCATGCACGACAATATATAAATCAGCATGGCAAAAGAGAAACGAGTTTTTTAAACATAATGCACATGTTTAAAGTAGGATTCAGTAGATCAAATGTTCTTGTGACTTTCCTGGGAACTCTGCTGCCAAGTTTATACCTGTGTTTGGGGATCCTTCTTGCCAGGTCCTTTCAGGACTAGGCTTTTTGTCTTAAACGCCTTTTGTGAGTTATCTACCACTTTGCTTCTTCACAGAGGTTTTATCAGCGCAGCTGAAGGATCAAGAAGTGGAATTCACCCTCACTATGTCAGTTGAAATGTTCTCAGTATGATTGGAAGAATCCAAAATAAAAAGCTTGGAATTCTTCTCGATGGTAGCAGGTTAGTGAGGGCATGTTTTTCTTCTCGTTGGCAGGTGCGCACAGCTCCATGGAACACCACACGAGCCTTCATTGCAGCTATGAAGGGCAAGTGCCTCCTAGAAGTGACTGGTGTAGCAGATCCTACTGGTTGTGGTGAAGGATTTTCTTACGTGAAGATTCCAAACAAACCAACTCAGCAGAAGGTATAGTTCCCAAGGCTGGGTTTGACAAGGAGCAATAACTGTAAAGTCATGTGGGAGAAATGGAGTAAATATGGGGCATCAGGAAGGGAAAATATCCTAAGATGAGGCTAGGAAAGACTATTATATGATGACATTAATAGGCTGCTTCTTCCTCTGAACAGGATGATAAAGAACCTCAGCCAGTGAAAAAGACAGTGACTGGGACAGATGCTGACCTGCGTCGACTTTCTCTGAAAAATGCCAAACAACTTCTGCGTAAATTTGGAGTGCCTGAAGAAGAGGTGAGCATGAATCTGGAGCAGGTTAGAGAGTTCTCTTCACTAATGGGTTCAACAGCTGATGGTGGAAGGGATTTGTATGTTTCTACTCTGACCTTGTGTGGAAAGAAGTTGAAATCCACAGTCAGGTACCTCAGTTTTATGTCTCTAAAGCCATTTCTAGACTGTCATCCTCTTTCCAGATAAAGAAGCTGTCTCGGTGGGAAGTGATTGATGTGGTACGTACAATGTCTACAGAGCAGGCTCGTTCTGGGGAAGGTCCTATGAGCAAATTTGCACGTGGGTCTCGGTTTTCTGTAGCAGAACATCAGGAGAGATACAAAGAAGAGTGTCAGCGCATCTTTGATTTACAAAATAAGTAAGTTCTTATCTGCTGTTTACATCATTGAACCCCACCCTGTCCCCACCTTAAAAGTCCAGAACTATCTATGCCTGGGGCTCCCTGATGTGTAGTAGTGTAGATGTTGAATCAACTGGTTGGGCCCACCAAATAAAAGCCCTGAGAAAGAGGGCTTTGGCTGTTAATAGAAAATTATGGGTTAGCCTTAGTGTCTTGCTGTCATAGAACTTTTGGAAAAGTAGAATGCGTTGCATAATCTGCCATGTATAATGGCATGAGAAATTCCACTGTTCTACAGATCAGTAGGTCACCACCCTACTTCCTTTCTTTCCTTTGAACAGCAGTTCAGCAGTTTGCCATCTTTCTCTTGAGTAGCAGCTACCAATTCTATGTCCTATTCTTTAGAACTGCCGGGAGAATTAATGCATTGTTCCTTGTTCTGGCCTAAGACCCGAGAATCAGGAGGGAACATAGTAGTGCTGATGAAGAGATCAGCTTGGTGGAGAAGATTGGCTTGGAACAATTGATCTTTTGGACATGGGGATTACAGGAGGACTGAGAAGGGAATATATTACGCTTATTCTTAAAGTAGTGATTTGCAGCATTGATTTTTCAAACCTTTGTGTTATTTTTACCTTTGTATTTTTGGAAAGGTAACAGGCTGAATTTTTTTTTGGTGGGGGGAGGGGAGGGCAACTAACTGACTTTCAAGATGCTTCCTCTTTCAGGGTTCTGGAATCCACTGAGATTTTGTCAACAGACACAGATAGCAGCTCAGCTGAAGACAGTGACTTTGAAGAGATGGGAAAGAATATTGAGAACATGTTACAGAACAAGAAAACTAGTTCTCAGCTCTCTCGGGAAAGAGAAGAGCAGGAACGAAAGGAATTGCAAAGGATGCTTCTGGGAGAAGACAGTGGCAATGACAAAGAGAGGGGCAAAAAGGAGAGGAGAGACAAAAAGGGGCTGTGTAAGTAACTGCAGCCACCAGAACATGCCTGAAAAGGGATGCAGAACTCTGCGTCAGGCTGCAAAGTGTGTTGATTTGGCCTCTCAGAGGAGAGTGTGGATTCCTTTCAGGGATGAAGGAATCTATACATTCTACATGTATAGACTTGCTTATATGGGGCTTCTTCCTTCTCCTGAGCAGTTACTGGCTGAAAATTCCTTTGAAGTGTTTTCTTTGCCTCATAGCTTTGCTTATTTTAAACTATAAACTTCCTCTGGTATTTCTTTAGATATTCACTGTTGCTTGCTGCATAAATTTCCTTTCTTTTTTTTTTCCGTCCCTTGGGGTTGGGGTGTTGTTTTTGAGCAGTTTTCTCAAGGTGTGTTCACAAATAGTTCCTGTAACCAGGTAATGGTACTCAGATTGGATCTTGTGTTCAAACACAGCTATGTATGTGAAACAGATAAGCACAGTATGTAGGCTGATAGCAGTGTCTGTTATACTGTGTGCTGTAACAGTGTGTTTGGGAGGTAATTGGACAGCTGCTAGATTTGGATGTCCTGGACACATGTTTATTTTAAGTGCAATCTAACAGAGAACTTGACACATCCCTAACTGGCAAGTAAAAGTGTTTGACTTGTATGATGATGCTCATGACTACTGTTACTTGTTTTATGTGTATTAGCAACGTTCAGCTCTGCTGCATCTGGGTCAACATTATTATTGCTGTTGAAAACGAAGATTGGGAATAAATCACTAATTAAGTAATTACTGGAATAATTTAGTAAGGGATATATGGAAGACTTGCTGATGATTGTTGCCTTACGAAAAGATACCCGGTGTTGTTTTGAACAAAATCTCTCAACCAAAGTTATTGATGGTGCTGGAGAGATTCTGTGGTCACATGAGAGAAGGCTAGTTCAGTGGTTGTAACACTAGTTGGAGAACTGGATATCTGCTGACCTTCAGTTTCTGCCAGATCTCCATAGCTATGATCAAACCCATTGTAAAAATAAGCAATCTGTAGGACTGTGTTGCAGTTGCCTTATAGGTTGTACTTAGGCACCTGTTGGACCTTGGTGAATGTAGCTGTTCCTTCTGACTTTATAATCCATGTGGATAATTCAGTAGCTTACCTTTGTTTTTAGACTGATATATGTCATGATAAGAGAACATGAACAAGCAAGGGAAAGACTTTATTGTTTAGGTTTTTAAGCAAAAACTACCTTCTGTATTTAAACAGTGAAGTTTCTACAATGTGAAAGAAATTAAAAGCAAATAAAATACTCTCTTGTAGCATCAGCTTCAGGAGCCTCAGCAAACTCTCACAAAGATGATGACACTGCCTCTGTAACCAGCCTTAATTCCTCTGCCACTGGCCGCCGCCTCAAAATCTATCGCACGTTTAGAGATGAGGATGGGAAAGAATATGTGAGGTGTGAGACAGTTCGGAAGCCTGCTGTTATTGATGCCTACTGCCGAATACGGACTACCAAGGATGAAGAGTTCATGTAAGACTTACATGATTTTTTGCATTTTAACTTTGCCTGTAGACTATTTCATTCAGTTGGCAGTCTGAAGAAATGTAAATTGAGTGCAGAAGCCAGCACTGTAATTCTGTAGAGGGAGATCCTTAATGGCTGTCCATTTGGTGGCTATTATGAATTTTTGTGTAGTGACTGACCTGGCAGAAGAGTACCTGGTAAATCATCAACTCAAGTGAAAAACTTATGTGTTTTGTTTTGTTGGTTTTTTCCCCCCTGCCCCCAGACGAAAGTTTGCTCTATTTGACGAGCAGCACCGTGAGGAAATGCGTAAGGAGCGGCGCAGGATCCAGGAACAATTACGGCGATTAAAACGGAACCAGGAAAAAGAGAAACTCAAGGGTCCTCCAGAAAAGAAGCCCAAGAAAATGAAAGAGCGTCCAGACTTGAAAGTAAGCATATCCATATGTAAAGCATGCTAACAGGTCTTGGGTATGGGAGAAGCTTTCTCTTTTAGGGATATACTAAAGGTCTGACTAGGGTATTTCATTGATACTTTGCCTCTAAACTGGGAGCCTGTATATGAATTCTGATGTGTCATCTTTCTTACATTTTCTCAGCTAAAATGTGGAGCATGTGGTGCAATTGGCCATATGAGGACTAATAAATTTTGCCCTCTTTACTACCAAACAAATGCCCCACCTTCTAATCCTGTTGCAATGACAGAGGAGCAGGAGGAAGAGCTGGAAAAAACAGTTATTCACAATGACAATGAAGAACTCATCAAAGTAGAAGGAACAAAAATTGTCCTGGGAAAACAACTGATTGAGAGGTAAAGGAAGAAGCAGAGATACAGATGTGTAGTAAGAAAAAAATATTTAGACCTTAGTGCAGAATACTTGTGTATATTAACCACAGGAATAAAGTGACAGGGCTTTACAGAGTATTTCAACTGTGCATTTGGTATTATGGCAGATGGGACTGGAGCTGATACTGGGGGAGAAACAGTCTTGATTCAGAAGAGGGCTGGAGAATGTAAATGCATTACACTTTTTTGTTTTTACCTAGCGCGGATGAGGTTCGCAGGAAATCACTGGTCCTGAAGTTTCCTAAACAGCAGCTTCCTCCAAAGAAGAAGCGGCGAGTAGGGACAACTGTTCACTGTGATTATCTGAATGTGAGTGGAGATGTTACTGAGCTTGACTGCAGCATTTCTGTTTCTGTTTGTACCAATAGGCCAGTTTCTTTATTACTCCTGCTCATCCCCCGCATTCAACTCAGATACCTGTGCAGTAAATTAATAAACTTCAAAAATTAAATTTCCTAGGATTTCTGTGGGTAAAAATTTTTCACCTTAGAACTGCCTTCATTTTTCTGCCTCTGATTTCTTTAGCGTCCTCATAAATCTATCCACCGACGGCGAACAGATCCCATGGTGACGCTGTCATCCATCTTGGAGGGCATCATCAATGACATAAGAGATCTTCCTAATGTGAGTTTATGCTATGAGACTAAAAACCTGTCTTAAGCAATATGGTTGAAGTAGGTTGTGTGTTGTAAACACCAAAATTAGACTAGGCTTTGCTCTGCACACAGTTGGTGTGCACTATTTCATAAGTTATCTCAGCTCAGAATTTTTTTGAGATTAAAATGTCCGTATTGGAAAATAATGTTGAATAGTTCTTTACGGATGCATATTCAAAGCCTGGGATATGATTCTGGCTCCCATCCCCCGCTGCCAAACCAGAATAAGATGTGTAACACTTGAAATACCAAAGTGGAATACTTATATAGGTGGCACTGGAGAAAATTGTGTACTTCACTGTTTCTGACTGATTTTACCAGAACCTAGCAGAAATCAAAAAATTAAGTGGAAGATTTGAGTTAAAATGCAAAATTAAAGTTCAGTTTCTTGAGTTTTGTGCTGCAAAACCAAAAATATAATCTGAGAATTCTTTGTAAGATTTTTTTTTTTTTTTTTATAATGGTAATAAAGAACATTTTGTAGAAGAAAGTGCTAGCCATCTTGGGGCTTAGCTTATCTTATTTTCTCTGGTGCAGTTAAGGAACTGACTGTGTAAAAGTTTTATACATTAGTGCCTATTCAACTCTAGAGGTTAAACTGAGGTTGGCTGTGCTAGTACTGTGTTAATACGCATTCATTTTTTCCTTTTCATCCTCAGACATATCCCTTTCATACACCTGTAAATCCAAAAGTTGTCAAAGATTATTACAAGATTATTACTCGGCCCATGGATTTGCAGACCCTGCGTGAAAATGTTCGTAAGCGGCAGTACCCATCCCGAGAAGAGTTCAGAGAACATCTGGAACTAATTGTTAAGAACAGTGCCACATACAATGGTAGGCTACTAATGCAGGGAAACTATGATCCTGCTAATATGTTGTATGAAGTATGGATCTTTATGTCTTAGAAGTAATGAGAGCAACAGAAAAGCAGAATAAATTCACTGTCAGATGGCAACAATAAATAGATGTTTTTTCTCCAGGTACACCTGAAAGACGATGTTAATGTTAATGAGGTAATTCATAAATAAGAAAGAAGTGGACCCTAGCATTTAACAATAACTAAATGATGACTGTGGTGTAGTAACTGAAGTTGAGTTATGGACCTGTCAATGACTGGAGACACTGGTGCATGTATTAAGTCAAACTGCACTGAAGCAAAGTCCTGAATATCCCCTTCATATTAGGGTGAAGCTGAGCAAAACGTTGTTTTCAGTAGTGTCCCTCTTTTGATTTCAGACATGGATCAGTGGGGAGATACTTGTGAACTTATTTTCTCAATATTATGCTTTAGTGAATGAATCTTTCAATACAAATAGGAGTAGTTCACAGCTTTTGAAACCATTGTTTTGGAGCATGCAGCTTTGAGTAGAGTTTAATTATTTTGCATATTTGGTTCTTAGTTGCAATAAATTTTTCTCCATTTGGGAAGGTCAGAAAGGTAGTTTAAAAAACCAAAAAAGCATAAATTCTGCAGTAGAGCATGCATCTGCTGGGGAAAAGTGCTGCTTCATTGAGCAACTATAGGTCAGCTGTATTCTGACTGCTGATAGAAGGGTCTTTGTCCAAAAAGTTTTCATTTGACAGATAAACCTCCCAGCTGCCTTGAGTCCCTCTGGGCTGTGCAGCATTTGGGGTGACACTGACAGGTCTGTTTTTGTGCTGTTACTGCTGCTTTATTATTTTGACAGCTAAGTGCATGTTTTATCCTAATAAATGAGATATTTTTTTCATAGTTCTGTTGCAGATACTTGTTTCTGTGTCTGAGGAATTGTGAAATTATTTAAAACTCTTATTTTCTGAATATTCCTTAAATGTCCATTTTGCCTTCCTTAGCAGTTCTGTTTCACTGACTGGATTTAGTGAAGGGAACAGAAATTTCTTGACTTATACTCTGAAAGTTTGGCAGAGGTGGAGGGCTTAGAGGCCAGTCTTCCATGGGCACAGCTGCTTTCCCATCGGGTTTCCAAACATTAAAATGTATTCCAGAAGTGCGAATATTTGCTACAAATAACCTTTTCTCATACAAAATCTATGCTAAACTAATTGTATTGAGAATATACTTGATGATATACTCCCAACTGTGACAGAACTATAATCAGTGATGCTTTAGGAGTAAAGATTAAGATATATTGTGACAGAATTCGCCTTTTTAAATAGGCTGGAGTATCTCACTGTACTTCCTGTGTGTTTGCAGGGCCAAAGCACTCACTGACACAGATATCTCAGTCCATGCTGGACCTGTGTGATGAAAAGCTAAAAGAGGCAAGTCTTGTGAATGAGTTGTGATCAGAGTGGGGAGGGAAGGATGGTCGGGGAGTTTGAGGATAAAGAATGTGAGTAGGCAAAACACAAGGTTTTAAGTAGAGTAGAAGAATAAGGGAACTCCTCCCTCCACTCCACTGTGGGCCGTATTTAATTTTTACGATTTTAAACAGTTCACATTGGAGTCTTTCTCAAAAAATCAGATGCTTGTTTGTTACTCTAGTTACTTTATGTTGTATGTAGGTGTATGTAAGTAGGCTGTTATCCCCCCTTATTTGTAAGTGTCTTCATAAAAAAGTGAATGGGAGTCTCTGGGACAGAGCATCCTATATTAACAGTGATTCATGTAGCATCAGCCACTGATGTTATTTACTTTTATTGCAGAAGGAAGATAAACTGGCTCGATTAGAAAAAGCAATTAATCCCCTCCTGGATGATGATGATCAAGTGGCCTTCTCCTTCATTTTAGATAACATTGTCACTCAAAAGATGATGGCAGTTCCAGATGTATGTAGCTTGAGTAGAGCGTGTGCGTGTGTGATGTGCGAAATGTCCTGGTTATAGTCCTGTGGCTGTGTATTTACGTTGTGGTCGTTGCCACACTTAAAAAAAAGAGTTCTTTGTCAGGGAGTTGGCCTGTGATTTTCTGACTGGCACAGACACACCTGTTCACACCCCCTTCACTGGAGCAAAGGTCCAGAAGCGAAGGCTGGGTTCTGGTTTTTGGTTTTTTGGGTTTTTTACCTCCCTGCTGCTCTCACTCCTTTATAGTGCCTGTATCAACCTCAACTTCCCATTAGTATGAAGACATTGATTTTCATTAAGCATGATCATTATAAAACATACCTTTCTGCTGCTTATAGCACTTGCTTTGGTAGCTCTTGAAGCACTCTGCAAAGTACAGATTTCAGGTGCAAACAAAACACAAGCTGATTTTTAATTGATGAGGTTTACCCAATGTTGTACTTGTTTGTTAGTAATAAAAAAAAACCCCAACCTTGAGCTTACCAAATAAAGCTGCACAGATAAGGACTTCAGTGTCACTCAGCTGTAATGTGTATTGTGTCTGAATGGGGTAAGGAACCAAGAATCTATAGTGGTTAGACTGAATGAAAGAGGGCTTAATGCCTGTCCTCTTTAAAACTTTGATGGTTCCGTTCTCTGTTGTCACCAAGTTCTCATTTCTGATGTTTAGGAACAGATTTTAGAGTTCTGTACTGTCACTCCATGATGATGAACTGTTACATGAACTGGTATATGTCACCCCTGTTGTGAGATTGGACCTAGGTTTATATTCTTTACTTATTGTACAGCAATGAGTGTTCTTGCTGGACACTGTAGTTAGGCTGTAGAGGAAACAGTGTTATTAAATAGAAAAGTCTGTTGATTATTATTTTTTTATTACATGTTCCTACTGTCAAACAGGTATCTACAGGCCTAGTTAAAAATCCAACTGGTAGATTCTTTTTCTGTGTTCCTCCTGAAGCTAAATGATTGAATTCAAGAGGGATTGTGATACTTCCCATACATTGTTAGTGTTGATCAGTTCCAGAGATTTGCTTTATGAAATTGGTAGCTCAAACGGTAAAAAACTTTACACAGCAGCTTTCTAAACTTGTCTGTTTTCTTTTCTTCAGTCTTGGCCATTTCATCATCCAGTTAATAAAAAGTTTGTTCCTGATTATTACAAGGTGATTGCTAATCCAATGGATCTCGAGACTATCCGCAAGGTATGTAGCTTGAACTGGACAACTACTTGAGAGATGTTTAGACTTGATTACTTACTGGGTGCCAATCTCTTCCAGAATATCTCCAAACACAAATACCAGAACAGAGAGACTTTCCTAGATGATGTTAACCTCATCCTTGCCAACAGCATTAAGTACAATGGTAGGTGGTGAAAATAAGGCTCCAACAGCCTTCTGTACTTAAATGAATACATCTGGGCACCTGTTCTGTAGTGCTGTCAAAGCCTGAAGCTGTAAATCCTGTTAAGCCTTTCCTGCTGGGAAGAGATGCTTAAACAGTGATTCTCACTGTCATGTGGTGCTTTATCTTGTGCAGAATGGGGCAGTTACATTTGGAGAGGATTTTCTACTTGTTAGTAAACATCTCTGCTTCATTGATTTGTTTCTGGGAATTTCCTTGAGATTGACAGAGTGCAACCTTCTTATCTCCTAATTTATATTTTGAATGCTGGAGCAAACTCATTGCTCTTTGTTAGCTGAATATGAACTCTGCTTTATCTTTCTCCTTAGATCAGAAGGTGTTGGGATTTACAGACCTGTGTCATAAGAGCTGTGTAAACAGAACCAGTCTTTCTGTCTTAGCTGCTGGAACTGTGCAAATGTCAGAATGCATAAAGACATTTGTTTCTTACTACAGGGCCAGACAGTCAGTATACAAAAACAGCCCAGGAGATTGTAAACATCTGTTATCAAACTTTAGCTGAGGTATGTGGACAACAGTATTGTAATATTTTTTTTTTTATGTTTGAATTTTCTGCTCTGCAACCTTAGCAAGCTTCTTTGTTCTTAGTATGATGAGCATCTGACTCAACTTGAGAGAGACATTTCTACTGCGAAGGAAGCAGCACTAGAGGAGGCAGATCTGGAAAGTCTTGATCCTATGACCCCTGGTCCCTGCACTCCACAGGCGAGTGACCAAGCTAAGTTTTCAATTCCTTTCTTTTAGTTTCAGTCTCTTGGATGTTTGATTTAGAGGTGCCTCTTTGTTTACTGTTCTCTATCTGTCTGCAGTTTGTCTTTAAATAGAGTATCTTGTTGGATGGTGTGTTAACAGCTATTTTTTAAGGATAAATATGAGAAGTGTTTATGATGTTTCAGAGAGTGTGATACCTAAGACAAAGAAGTTAATTTTCCAAGCAACTTGCAAAACTGGTCTCAAGATGAGCTCTGTACAGTCAGGTAGAATTGAATGTTGGTTGGAAATTCAAAGACTCTGCAAGTGTAGCAGTTAGAAAGCCTCAGAAGGCAAGCAGTGAAAAGATAAGGAGAACATGAAGGAAAAAACATCAATACCACAGTGCTGAGAAGCAGCCAGAGAGCTGATTGGTGGGAGGTATTGTTGAAGAGGTTTGTTGCTATGAGCAAACAAACTGCCTAATATGGTCAGCAAATTATAACTCCTCTGCATTCTTTGTTGGGATTCTTTACATTTCTTTATTTTGGTTCTAATGGAAATAACATTTTTTTTTTTTTACACTTCCTCATTATTTTATAGCAGACAATTGTGTGTCAGTTATTTTCTATGTATTATAGATCAAGTTGGAAGCATATTTTATACTGGAGATTGTATGCCAGACTGCTTTTTCAGTGTTTACAGTTTGACAAAGTTTTATAAGCTATTTAGACTTTTTTTTTTTTAATGTTTCTTCTTGCCTTGGGCTGTTTTGGTTGTTTTTAAAAACATTTGTAAAAAACTTTCACCAGGAATGACAAGTCTGTTCCAGAAAAATAAAATTGTCTGGAATTTGCCTGATAAATTAGGTAATGGTTTAGGGAATGTCATCCTAGTGTCTGAGATGTGTCTTTTGTTCATTTGGAAAAACTGATGTAGTTCATAAGCCTTGGGAGAGATCTCTCTGCTAATAACTAAATGATCAAAATTTAAATGTTGTATACCCAATGTAGGAAGACAGAGCAAAGCTTTCTTTGCAGTTGTTCCATCCCACTTGTAGACCAATAATTTTTCTATTCTGTGCAAGTCTGGTATGATTACAGCTGGAAAGTTCCATTTAATTTTAATAAAATCAGAGCAGAAAAAAGGGGCTTGACGTTCAGGAACAATTTAAGATAAAGAGTATTTTAAAGAGAAAAATTAACTTAAAATTTCTTTAGGCGATAAGTATACAAAGATTATATGGCTGGAGCCAGGATAGCATACTAATAACAACTTTGGGGGAATATTTAACATCCTCCATCCATTTCTCCCCACACTCCCCGCACCCCTCCCCCCCAAAAAAAACCAACCAACCAAACCCCAGAATGTAGCATCTTAGGAGGCTAGAAAGAATTTGCTAGGAATGGTGATTGAATTCAACATGGGAATACTGAAACCGAGTATCATGGGAAACGTCCTTCCTGGCAGTGGGAACTGTCAAGCTGCAGGGGAGTCTTTGGTGGTCAGTAGTTGAACCTATCTATTGACACACTTCAAGGAAGATTACATGGAATCAAGGATGATCCCAATACGTCAGAGAATGCGGGACAAAAATGTCATTCTTCTTTCTATCTGATGGTTTCCCTCCCAAGAGTAGTATTACCTGTTCTGATTTTTTTTCCAAGTTGGTGATCTGGAGAGAAGAGGCCTGAGCAGTGAACTGTCTTAGATGTCTGCTTCTTCTCTGTGCTTGCTAAAGCAGAGAGCTTCCTGAGCTCCTCCTTTGAACTTGTCATCTGAAGGCCACCCTTTCCTTCTGCTTTTTAGCTGGTGTCACACTCCAACTACCCACACTCCCAAACTTGTTACAGATGGCAGGTTTGGTGATGGTTTCTTGTCTTTAGTTCCTTTATTTCAAATGCAGTTGTGATGAGTAATATTTATCTTCCCATACATGTCTTCAGGAGTTGGACTCCAGGATATAAAAAGCAAATACAGCAAGCAGAGAGCTGTCTGTGGTTTACATGTCTGTTTAAATTCTTAGGAAGCTTGTTTTGCCTAATTAAATGGTATTGCTGCTGCTTTTAACATTTCAGGGTTGTCATGGTATATAAACTGTGTATTATAAGGTCATATTGTAAAAATCCTAATCTGTAGTCTATTAACTCTTCAGAGGTCAACTGGTATACAAACTATAGATTGAATTTTAGAACACTTTATCCAACACCTCCCCCCTTTTTTTTGTGGCTTTTGTCAGCTTTAGGGACTATTGAGACATTGATTTACATAGACTTGATTGAAAGTTTAAGCTTTGCTATTTCATGTGTGATAGACTTTTTCCAGATCAGATAGCATTTGTGGTCTTAACACCATTTCTGTTGTAGGAGTGGAAATTAAAAGGGCCATGCTAAGTTAAACCAGGGGTTGATGTAATCAAGTATTGTGTCTCTGGCAGGAAGCAGAAGTAAGTGGATGCGAACATAGAGTGATTCTTCTTACAGTGAAGCCTCTCTGCTTCTGGCACTTGGCTGTTCAGGCACCTTGAACTGGTGTTGTATGAGGACCATTGTATTTATGAGCTGCAGAGAGGCCTAATCTCTATAACTGTCTAATCCTTTTGGAGTCCATTTACAAGTTTGGCCTCTGTAGGACTGCACTGCATAGAAGTACTGACTTCTATTTTAAAATCTGCTATTTGGCAAACTTCAAATATGAGGTGTGAGCCATTTCATTTTACTATGTTTGTTCTTTAAGAATAAATAGCTTATTTTGATTAAACAGTGTTTAATAATATAAACATTGTGCCAAAAAATGCATTTGGCATTTAGTCCTGAAATCCTAGTCTTGCCTCTCAAGATACTGTTCTAGACTCAGTTCAGTGCCTGAGAATGTTATGTCTCCTGTTTCCAGGAGACCTGATTTGTATGATACCAACACTTGCCTCGGTATGTCACATGATACCTTCATTTTAACTGCTCTGAGGGAAAACTTTAAAGAGCACTGGGAATTGAGACACTGCAAAACAAAGAACAGAGAATCAAAAGCTGCAAAAGAATTTGCCTAAGGCCAGATATTTGTTTGCTTCTCTACTTACTTCTGGGAGTACAAACCTGGTGACTCATGCTCCACAGGGCTAATATGCAATCTGTTGGTGATTCTGAATAGGGAAATGGTGAAGTATATTCTGCAGATTTGGAAGATGGTAGTTAGATTATTGTAGTTGCATCCAGTGATGATTAGAAGCTGTACAAACATCTAGGAAGAGATGGTTGCCACTGCAGTTACCTTATAACTGTAAAAAAAGAAAAAAAAAAAAAAAAAAGGCAGACAGGGTAAAGGTATTAAATCATTATAAAATAACTTGTTACGGTAAACATAGAATATTTTTTCTTAGTCTTCTGTATTAAACAACAACAACAACAAATTGTTGAAGGAGAGGGAATAGCAGAAGGAGATGCAGTAATATGACCATGAAAATAATTACCAGGAGGAGGAATAAGGTGAGAAGGGCCATGAGACTCAAGGTGGTACCCGAAAGACTAGTGAGAGCTATTCTGAGCAATCCAGACAGAGATTGAATATGAATAGTTCCATCTATTACTGTGGTTATCTGTAGCTTTGAGAATGCCTTCTAGATAGAGAAGTCTCCAAGGTTTCTATAGACTTTCAATTTATAGTCATTGAGACAGGATCTGCATGTCCTTTCTACCTTGGACTCATGGTGACTGAACTAAGAACAGGTAAACAAGAAACTCCGGTGCTGTAAGGCTGGAGGTTCCCTTTTCAAGGTTGAGTGCATCAGGATAAAAGTATATGGACGCTGTGTGCTCTCTGATTGTGGAATAAACAGAGAAAGGATCCTTGCTCTGAGAGTGATGTACATGTATTTTTGTTTTTGTCTCTCCCTCCCCTGTACTCCTGCACCCATCGTGGTCCACGTCAGTCATGCCCTTTGGTTTATGTCTAATAGTGCCTTCCTCAATGGTATTGAGGAATGGTATTTGTGTTCCCTATTCAGATGCGCCAGGGGCGAGGTAGGCTGGGCGAGGAAGACTCTGACGTAGATATTGAAGGGTTTGATGAGGATGATGATGGGAAACCTAAGACACCAGCCCCAGTGAGTATATCTACAGAAATCCCAGCTACAGTCTGTGTGTTGACTTGCATACTTGTGGTAGAAGTCTCCCTAGTATAAGGGTTGTCTGCTGTGTCTGCCACCCTGAAAGACAGCAGTATTCATAACAATAGCTAGACTCGTAAAAGTAGTTTTAAAATGTTAGCATTATGAAATGAGCGAATACTTCAGAATGAGCAGTGTGATAAATAATATGCATATGCTGGAAATGGCAGCGGTAGTTTATATGTTGTTTGATCTTCCCTATGCCTGTTCTGTATGACCTAGGAAGTTGAAGATGCAGATGGTGACCTTGCTGATGAAGAAGAAGGATCAACCCAGCAGCCCCAGGCCAGTGTCCTCTATGAAGATTTGCTCATGTCAGATGGAGAGGATGATGATGATGGGAGTGACGAAGAGGGAGATAATCCTTTCTCATGTAGGTGTCCTTTTTTATAAAAGATTGAATAGGAGCTGGTTGTTCACTAACCCAGCTGATCTTCTCATGCTTCCATCACAAAAACATGCAGTAGAGAGCATAGAACATAATTAGGATATGTAGTCCAGGTAGTCTAGTAGTCCAAAGAAAGAGAGACCAAAAGGCAAGATGAGAAAACTGGATGAACATAAATGGAACTGAAATAAGAGTGGAATAGAAGCGTTGTACATGTGGACACAAAAGAAAGCAAAGTTAAGACAAGATCTGTTCCATTTTATTTCATAAAGTGAAATGCCAAATGGTTCTGAAAAGACTGGGACTATGATTTGGTGAGCCAGGAATGGGCAGTTTAGTGAAAGCACATCATTTATTTTAATATGAAATAGTTTGGTCAATGTCATCAAGAACTGGAAGAGCTGTCTGGAGGTTCTTCTGTTTTTCTGTTTTACTAAAAAGCTTGCCATACAGAAAAGATTACAGCAATGGCTTCTGAAAATTATTAGGAGAAGGGGGAATTATTCAGAGTAGACAAGGAAATAAGATCTTTTTGAGTAATGGTGGTAACAAGACTGCTTGTGAATAACAGCAGAACTGGGTACCCAGTAAGTGATATCACCTCCCAGATACCCTTTCTGCTACCTTGTGGAGACACCACTTTATATACATTTCTTACAGTCATTATTTTAGCCTTTAGACAAAGACAATGAATATGTAACTGACAGAACAAAACTCCTGGTTTATTACACAGCTATCCAACTAAGTGAGAGCGGCAGTGACTCAGATGTGGAGCCCAGTGCAGTGAGACCTAAACAACCTCATGTTCTTCAAGAGAACACACGAATGGGCATGGACAATGATGAAAGCATGATGTCTTACGAAGGTGATGGTGGGGAGACATCTCATGTTATGGAGGACAGTAATATCAGGTAATCAGAGCTGAGAGTCTCCTTAAAACACTTATTCAAAACAAAATGCCTTCTCTTAAAGATTTCTGAAGTGTTTACCATAACAAACTGAAGAATATCTCACATTTTTCCTTTTATTTTGTCACTGTTTTTAGTGTTGCAACCATAATTATTATTTACTTTTTATCAACAGAAATCTGGTTTTGTTAGATTTTCACTAATAAAAATGTTAATTAAATTTAAAAAGAAGTTCTTGTAAGTTAGATGATTTTCTGTGCATAGTGGTTTTTGAAGGCAGGTCAAAGAAAATTTTTAATAGGTTGTCTCGGAAATTACAAGATGCCTTTGAAGTTAAGAGATGATTTAGCTGATTAACTTCATGGGTTTTGTTTGGGTTTTGTGGTTTGTTTTTTTTTTTTTCTCCAAAGAATAAGCATTTCCTTGCTTGAAACTGCTTAGTTAAGTCCAAAAGAATAGAAAAATGCTTATTCTGTATCTTGGAATTAGTACAGCAATACCAACTTTATATTTTTGCATTTGCCTGAGAGAATACTGACCTACTGTTCCTTCTCTGGCCATTCTGTAGAATATTGGCATTAGATTCTCTTTTCTTTTTCTACTTGTGGAATTCAGTCCCTTAATGCTATTATTGATACTTGCCTAATAAGTTATCATACAGGTAGCTATGCTGGATCAGGAAAATGGTTGGTCCAGCCCAGTACCTTGACAGTAGTCAGCAGAAAATGCTACAGAAGATGGTAAGGGGTTGTCTGCCTTTCTGTCTGCAGTAAAGGTGACAGATGGAAGGAGCTATCTGTTTTTTCCTGCCTTGAGTATATCAGAGTGGGATGAGGATGCTGGTAGACAATTGTTTCATGAGCAGAACTGGTTTTTTATTTTAAAAAGCTGGCCATTGACAAGATTGAAGTGCAGTTGAAGTGGTTCTGAGCGTTATACAAGTACTTGAAGCCAGGGAACTTTTACAGGAGTTAAATACAGAATTGTTGGTATCAGCATCTGATTTGAAACGATGGTATAGTAAGACCTATCCTCTTTCTTCTAGTTATGGCAGCTATGAAGAACCGGACCCAAAATCCAACACAAGAGATACTAGTTTCAGCAGCATTGGAGGGTATGAGATCTCAGAAGAGGAGGAGGAGGAAGAACAGCAGCGCTGTGGGCCAAGTGTATTAAGTCAGGTCCGCCTATCTGAGGATGAGGAAGACAGTGAGGACTTTAATTCCATTGCAGGAGACAGTGATCTGGACTCAGATGAATAGACCCCCTTTCCTGAGATGGTGGGTCATCCTGGGCTACTCTTGGTTCATGAACCACTCTTGTCCCAGTTTGGTATAAGGAACAGTGTAGTATTGAGTGTGTTAACAAAAAGTTGATTTTTTTTTTTTATATACTATTTTAATTGGTTATAAAACATGTTTTGTGACTGAGTAAATGGTGAAAAATAAGCTTTAGACAAGCATACCCTGCTGAAGTTTTGGGTTGTTGCAGCTTGTACTAGTTCCAGAATCCAGATCAAGATTTGTTAATGGTTTGTTCTTCAGTCTTTATGGATGTAATTTCTTATAAATACTGGCCTGTTGGATGCATGCATGTCTGTCAGGAAAAAAATGCTTGCTCAGAATAAAATACCTGCTTTTGTTAAACAACTATAAAACAATTTTTATTTCATAAAGGGAAGGTTTTTCTCTGGGACCACAGCATGAATGCACTGTCTGAAGTCTTTCTCCAGACTGGTTTTGGTAATTACCTAATTATTTTGAATACTTCAGTAAACAGTTGCCCTACTTTTTTTTTTTTAAAGTTGCAATTAGCCTCTGAAATCAGAATTTGGTAATTTGAGTCTTCAGGAAGGCTCATTATTCCTAGGACGTTCTTTTTCAGTCACCTGGAAAGCATGTGCAGACAGACCACGGGGTTCTGTATGGAATTCTGCTGCACTACATAGTTCACATAAATAAAACTCGAGAACGTTTAAAGACACGCTGCTTTTATTGCAGTCTCTCCACGCCCTGGTGTGACTTCCTGGTGAACGCAGGTGCCGCGGGCCAAGCGCAGGCCTGGGCCAGGGTATCTCCGTTCGCTCCCCAGCCTTGTCTTCCCGGCAGGAGCTGCGCCGCCGGCACCCAAACGTCACAGCGGGCGCCATGGGCGGGGCGGGCGCCATGTGCGGGGTATCCGCACGACAACGGTCGATTGCGCATGCGCAGTTCCGCTGTATTTGTCGCAACAGCCTTGCGCGGAAGAATACCTGAACTTACAAAGATGTCTCTGCGCTTGGTGTCACGTTTGCCTTCCGGAGGGCGGGCTTGGCGGAAGGAGACAGAGGAAGTTCCGGTAGTGGCCCAACACCGCACAGGAGCTCAATACGGCACCTACGCATGACTCCGCCCGGACTACTTGCTGGGGGAATCTAGTTCCGGCAGCAGCCATTCGGCAGTTTGCTAGCTCTGCCACCGCCATTTCGGGAGCCGCCGCCTGAGCGGGCCGGGACCTAGGACAGCTCGGTCCTGCGCCGCCCGCTTCAGCCGAGTGGGCCCTTCCGGAGCCCTTCTGCTGCCTCTACCACAGCCTTGCTGGCACTCTTTCCCGATGGCGACCTCCGTGGGGAACGTGGCTGACAGCACAGGTACCGTGGCCTGCCGCGCGGGGTGGGCGCCAGCAGCGCCTCCGCCGCAGCGCTGTGGAGGCCAGGCCCTGCCCCCGCCCGGGATCGCCCGGGGGCACACCTGGCTCGTCCCGAGGGCGTCGCTCACTGCTCGCCGGGTCGGCTTCCGGCGGAACTTTCCAGAAGCAGCGGCCCGGGTGAGGAGGCGGCTCCCGGTGCGGCCCCCGCTGACTTTGTGCCCATCTCCCTTCGCCTCGGAGTGCCAGCTGGCTGCCGGCGGGCCCGGGCTCGTTTCATGGCGAGCTTCTGTCGGGTTCTGCCCAGCCGCAGCCTGCGAGCCGCTCATGGAGGAGAAGGGCGTGATTAGTCCTTAGTGCAGTGCTCTCTTATTGTTATATTTATCCGACTATCAGATGACTGCATTTTTTTTTAGAGGACGGAGTAGGGTGAAAACCTGACCCAAATCGTACGTTGACTGGTCCAGAATTTCTCAGTACGCTTAAGGAGCAGGACTTACGTGGTATAGCCGAGAAGTACAGCACTTCTATGGACAGTAAGATAGTTTGCTCTAGTTAAGGAGGATCCTGTCCTATATATAGTTTACAGATGCAGAACTTGAGGGACAGGGGAAAGAAAACAAGAAATCTCACTTTCTCTGTAGAGCAAGAAATATTCTGCTTACTGAAAGGATGAAAAGGAACACAGCTTTATCCCCAGATTTTTGGGGGTTTCTGTAACGAGAGGGAAGAAGAGCTGAAACGATTTCTGAGAAAAGTATGAAAAAATTAAAAAAGGATCTATGGAGAAAGCAATGGAGTAGCAGCGCAGCGATAGGGATATAAAGGGAAATAATAGTGATACAGAAGTGGAGATGGAGAGGCTAAGTGCTGCATTATGGTATTTCATTGCTCCTCAGCTAGAACTGCATATCTAGTCAGAGACAGTACAGCAACCTCTTCCAGCCTTGATCTGTGGAGGTGAAAAGAATGTGCACATTTGGGGAGAGCTCTATGCTTCTTGTCACCACCACCTCCCAGATGGAGGTGGGAACTACTTCTGTCTCGGCCTAGATTTTTATCTAAATGTAAGGTTGAGCATAAGTGTATGGTCAGTGCTTAGTATGTTATTTCGGGGGGAAAATATAGCCTTGGGTATGTTGGTGATAGTACTGTGCAGTTTTTTATTTTGTTAGTATTCTGTAGAAGTCTCGAGAAAGGTCGTTGTAGCATGTACTAGGCTTTCCCAAGGTCGTAGTCAAAGCACATAGCACAAGTTAGCCTAGGTACATAAATTCATGTGTGCAAGACTTCAGTCACAGCTAGAGGAATCTCTGTTCTTTGCAAGTATTTGCTTTTAGAAATGGATTCAGTGAGCAACAATTGATGGGTTCCTTGGATCATAGAACTGTATTTCCAGCCAACTTTCTATTAAAAGCTTAGCTTATTTTGAAGTTTGTGATATAGCTGTCTACTTCCTACTTTTCAATGAACTTCTTGAGGATCATTGCTAAAACACGTGTTTGGAGGTAGATGACTGGCTGTTATAGGCTGATTGGTTTGCTTTCTGGGGGAGTTTGTTTTGTGAAGAGACTTGATAAATGAAAGAAAACGTTAGTGTTTCACTTATTTTATTGCTTTTGTTAGCAGTTCTTATTCCCAGGTGTTAAATACAGTATTTCTGTACCGACTTCTCTCTTGCCTTGGGAGTGGAAACTTAAGTTTCACTTTTTGCTTAAGTAGGCAAAATGTAGCATTTAGATGAAGGTTGGAAGCTTCTTTCCAAGTGGTCAGAAGAATGTTAAGTCTAAACTTTTGGATTTGTTGTTTTGCTTTAGTTTTGAAATTTAATAATACCACTGAAATATATCTGAAGAAGAAATTACTCAGTCAGTTCCATGGGACATGCTTTTTCTCTCCAGCTTCTCTATGTGCTATCACCAGAATTGAAAATACACTGACTGCCAGAAGGGCTAAACCTGTGAGGCTGTTAATGGCCAGGAAGCAGTGAGGAACAGCATGTTGGTACTTTGTTATTACTGTCAGCACCTTGAACTTTCATAAATGGTGCTGTCATTCTTCTGTTGAGTAATGGTTGTATCAGTTTATTGCTAGTAGGTTTAACAAGATAGTGAAGTCCACTTTTCAGTTAGGGTTTGGAAAACTGTTAAGCTAGACTTCTTAGAAAATAGGCATCTAATCTGGATGAAGATACTTGGTTAATAATTTTTCAAGTATCTGAAAGCAAGTAGCTTTGCTAGTTCCAACTTACTCTGAAAGAGTTGAAGTTTTTTAGCACTGACAGAGGCAATATACTATCTGGAAAAACAACTTTAGTTACATTATGTAGCGTTTGCAATTCTTCAAAACCTGCTAGTGCTAAAATGCAATTTTGAAAATAATATAATTTATATCAATCCCAATTTCATAAAATAAGCACTAGATATTAGGTACAGTTACTATCTTTGTGATTATGTTGCTATCATTCAAGTTCTCACAAATGAATTCTTTAATCTTGGAGGATTTTTGTAGTACCTAGCTGCAAAGACGGGTACGTAGATATTGAGGCGCTTCCTAGTATTACGAAGGATTTATCTGTTTCATTTAAATAAAAAAATTTAAAACTCTCTAGGTCCAGGTGGGAAGTGTTTCATGAATGGAATTAAGTGGCTGTAGAGTACTGGAAATGCTGAACTTCAGAATAGATTTACATGTCTGTATTTTAATATGGAACTGTGCTTTGTGAGAAATTTTATTAACCTTTCCACACTTAAGGTTGTTTTGTCTAAAACAGGTAGTGTTTTATTCATGTATTTTGTTCTCCACAATTGTACCTTAGATACTAAACTCATTTCATCACTCCCATTCTTGCTAAGTGTCCAGAAGCAGTAACCCATTTCCTGTACCCTGTTTGTTTAATGGTTTCTTCTGTAGGCCGGTTGCATAATCATTGAAGCATGTGTTTGCCTCTCATCAGATATTGTTCCAAGGCCATTTTTTGTTTTGTGTGTGAAGGAATTTTTACTCATTATAAGGAATGTAGGAGTATAGACAATTCAAGGAATGTTATGCATTGCTTTTTTTAATTTTTTTTTTTCTTGAGAGCTTTCACTACTGGCACAGCAAAGCTTTCTTTTGTTCAAATCCTTTGAAGTCTTTGTCTGCATTCTTTCATTTTCCTGTTAAGTTTTTAGAACTCTTCTAACACTACAAAGCATAAGATTTACAGTCTTGGGTGACAGTGCGGAAAGTCATTGTGATGTTAGCAGCACTTCTGCTGTTGTGAACCCAAGTACAGTATCATGGCAGGACTCTCTTTAAATATATGATTGACTTATATTCACAGTCATTACAGTGTACATGTTTCCTGTTGTTAGTGGATGAAGTCATGGGCTTGTACAGATAACGTTAGAAATATAGTAACAGGTTGGGGCATGAAGATCCGACAGTTGAAGCTGCCATGTGCCATTATGTTTTATGTAATTTAAAACATTTTCGTCCTTCAGTTGTGTACACTTTTCACATTGTTTTGCTTTGTTGGTTTTTTTTTTTAGTTCCCATTATCTAACTTTTTTTTTCCCCCCCCCTTAAATGTTTTGGTGATTCTCCAGAACCAACGAAACGTATGCTTTCCTTCCAAGGGTTAGCGGAGTTGGCTCATCGTGAGTATCAGGCAGGAGACTTTGAAGCAGCAGAAAGACACTGCATGCAGCTTTGGAGACAAGAGCCTGATAATACTGGTGTGCTTTTATTACTATCGTCCATTCACTTTCAATGTCGCAGATTGGACAGGTAAGAGTCTGGAGGTGTTCTTCAAAACTTTCTTTGTAGTTTGTACCTCTAGTAGTACTGAGCATAGCTGACAAAAGTTCTGTTTTAACACTGATTTCTTTTTTTATCACTGAATGCAAGTACTGACTAACTTCATGGCAGCGGTAAGGACTGGTCAAAACCAATGTTCTTCCTTTTTTGAACTTTGTTAGGGTAAAAAATGGAATTGCTAGGTTTACAACAAACAACAGATCTTGCCCTTATTCTCATTTTAATATTGTACACATTAATATTGGGGTATCAGCCACATTTGTGTGTACTGGAGGTATTTACATGTGTAAACAAAGGCTTTTGTTTATTTTTTCCACCTGCAGTGAGAGGGGAGTTCTGGTTTTGGTTTTTGGTATTTTTTTTTTTTTTAAAGCTGCAGGACTGATGACTGTGAAATGGATGATTAGTTAAGAATTTTTGTCATTTGAAACTTGTCTCTGTAGTCTTTCTGCTTGCCTGTTACTGATGTTGCTTTCTGTCCTTCAGACATTTTGAACTTTACTAGTTCTAGCTGTAAATTCGCATGTGCTGGTGAAGGAATTAAGAACTTTTGTCTGAGATTTAGTTTATATAGACTTCTGAATAAAGTTGTAATAGCAGTTCAGATTCAGGAAAATAAAAATGCGGGAGGTTACAACAGAATTTTACATCTACATCTGTCAGCTATGTCCTGCTTCTTGAAGTGAGTATCGAGTGGAACATTGCTTAAAGCATACAAATGTTGGGAGAGGCTTCACAGGATTTCTGTAGTGTTTTCTCCAAGTTCCTTGAGTTCAGGTTTGGTGAGGCGACTTGAACCCTACTAACTGTGAATGTGAGTTGTTTGTCTTCAAGAAATGCTAAAATAGGAACAGGAGGATGGTAGTTTAAGCAAGAAGAAGCTAAACATACACACATCTTGTAAGTCCGGATTTGTTGGCTGTATGTTGGGCTCACTTAAGCATGAATGTTCATTAAGTAGCTAGCTAAACAGGCAAACACTGAAAGTTAGGGGTGGATTTTTTTTTTGCTAACTTGTCTAATTTTCTCCAGGTCTGCTCACTTCAGCACTTTGGCTATTAAACAGAATCCACTGTTGGCTGAAGCCTACTCGAATTTAGGCAATGTGTACAAGGAACGTGGACAGCTACAGGAAGCAATTGAACATTATAGACATGCACTACGCCTCAAACCAGATTTCATTGATGGATATATTAATTTGGCTGCTGCATTGGTAGCTGCAGGTGATATGGAAGGAGCAGTCCAGGCATATGTGTCTGCCCTTCAGTACAACCCTGTAAGTAGCAATTTATTTTATAGAGAAACTCCATACTTCACCACTGTTCCAGGACACAGAAATAGCAAGTTTCAAAGAAACAGCAAGTGGTAACCCTTCTCTCTAACCTGTATACGATAAAGTAAACAATCTGCTTAATAATTCTATTAAAAATCTTTGAAAGACTTCCGTTACAAAAAGCTTTAAATTGCAATACAGTAAGAGCTGCTGTATTGTACTGCTGGTTATGTATTTACCTGTATTGTTGAGATAACAGAAAAACAAGGGATTGGGGTTTGTCCTTTTTTTCTGAAGTCAGAAGTTTCAGTGAATAACCTCATATTTAGTTCTGTGTGCTTTAAGGCAGTATTATAGTGAGAGAATCTACTGCTTAGGCTTAAAAGTGAAACCTTGAAAAATCATCAGGTATTATTTCATTACAAAATCATAAATTTCATGGTGATGAGAGTTGTCTTTGTTAGATTTCCGCTGTGGATTGTTTTACAGAAGCATCATTTTTGTGTTTTATAGGCTGAAACTGAGTATCTGTCTATAAGGGACTTGTGTAAAATAGATCTGGCGTTTGGATTTTTGGTTGTAACTGTCTTGAATTGACATTTTTAGTAAACAATGTATCAGACAGCTGTTTATTTTGCATAGTACTATATTTGTATAGTACTACTCAGCTTAATGAAAGTATCTGCTTGCTATTTGGTTGTAAGTTTTGTCAAAACATACTTAAAATGTACCTTTGGTCCGGTGTGCATATATCCTTTTTCATTTGGAAAATCAAATGCAAACCCAGTCCAACGACCTCAGAGTCTTGTTTCACTCTGTTCTTTAGGCTAGGTGAAAATTTTCTAACTTACTATGCTAAGTAACATAACTAGTGGCGTTTATGCACTGCTTAGAAATACTGTTAAGATGGTGTTTTCTTGCAGGAATTGAGTTTTGTTTAGGTTAGAAACTTCTTTTGTTAGTGCTGACAAAAACGTCATCATTCTCTGTGGCATTTACTGCTGGATAACGCAATTGCAGCCTGTGCTGTAGTTACAAATGAAAGAACAAGAAAACATGGCAACGCTGTTGAAAATGTTATGGGTTAGTGCGAAAAACAGGGAGAAAAACTGCTTTGGGGATACAGGAAGCAAAATCACTGTATATAATCTAGTTTAAAGCCATAACAGCAATGGTGTAATTCAAGAATACAGGTTTGTTGTCATACTTCAAGGATAAAGAAAAATGGGCTTCAAATACTTATATGTGGCAAAAGAACTTAAGCTGCTTGGTGGGGCATTTGTTTTCGGTTTTCTTTTATGTTCTGTATAAGGAGGAATTGCTTGAAATATTACTTCTCTCTACTTCTTTACAGTTGTGTTTTTAGAGTACTAAAATCAGGTTATCTGTTGGCTGTAATGTTAGGTCAAGAAAAATAACATATGTGGTGTGTTTATTAAGATTTTAAAATAAGCTGTAGAGCACTGAGGCATTCCTTTGTAAGTTCCTGTGAAGACCTTTGGGGCGTCTGAAGTCCTGAAGCTGAGGGTGTGACTTTGGTTTTTCAGGACTTGTACTGTGTTCGTAGTGACCTGGGGAACCTGCTCAAAGCCCTGGGTCGCTTGGAAGAAGCCAAGGTAGGTGTTGGGTAGAATACATGTAAACATCAGTGTTCTGAAAACTTGAACTTTGCACCAAGTCTTCAAATCTGCATTGATCTACAGTCTGAGAAACTGTTGGAAACTGAAGGCACTGAAACACCCCAGAGTAGTTGCAGGGCAAGATATGGCATGTCCATGTTCAAAAGTTGGTTTAAGTCAAGAAATGGAACATTACCAAGCCTTTCTGCTGAACTAGACTATCTGATACCATTCTGAAGTATTGGGCAGGGGCTCCATCGTGCTCTTACCTGGAAATAAGTAAAAATCCTTCAGATCTCAGGCTTGCTTGCTGATGCTAAGCAGAGAGTCTGTGGTTAGCTTGAGATCCCTGTAAGATGCAGGTGCTATTGAAAATACTGCTCTTCTAAAATCCTTTGTGGCTTGTAAGTGGAGAAGAATCTCATCCAAATGTTACCTTGTAATATGGGCTTTTAAAGATTTTTTTATTATTTTAACTTTTCCCTTCGCTTGATAGTGGAAGAAAGGCTAGTAAATGATCAATAGCTGCAGTATGTGAACACCCCAAATATCTTTTCTTCATGTCTCCCTCTCCCCTCCCTCAAAATAAAGAAATCAGAAGGGCAAAGCTGGTTTGTTTGAGAAATGAACTGATCGAAAGAAAACTTGCTGTAGTGGGAAGGTGGCTTCTAGCAGTCTTGTGTTTCCTAAACTGAGAATTTGAATACCAAGATGAGTTTAAAATTCTTGGCATGATAAAACTTTGGATTGCACAAAGAAATTGTCTTGTTACAAGCCACCTTACGCGTCCGCGCTGCAGGGGTGAGGAGTGTGGAGAAATCGGAAACACTGGACTCCACGTCTGTCACTCCAAGCCCCACGCGCATGCTAAAAAGTGGAGTGTATGAACAGCGTAGCTGTCTGTTTGGCTGCAGCACCATTTGGGGAGGGTTATGATCTTTATTGGGGTAATGGAGTAATGGGAGTGCAGGTTCAAAGTTGATGATTATTTTGATTTCTCTTAACAGCTTGGATGTGCGTACCATCCTAGGGCAGCCTAATTGATTTGGTCAGATCCAAGTTGAAAATATTTTGTAGCAGCATTTAGAGTTTGAACAGTCTTTTGAGACTCTTGGTTCTCAGCCCACCAAGCGGACAGCTAACATGAACTGCACTTCACTGCAGCTTTAGTGTGAACGGTATAGGCCAAGACACTGCGCCTGCCTTAGGTTGCTGACTTCTTCGTTTCAGAGCTCTGGAGACACCTAGTTTGAAAGTTGTATTCCGTTTTGTGAGAACATAATAAACGAGGAAAAACATCTTGAGTAAATTGCAATGTGTTTCTTTGGTTATCAGTCCATTTGAAAGATCAAGCCAGCAGATTTCTTACAGTTTGAATGAAAATCTAATTTCTTTGTAGATACTTCAGAGCCTTTCTTCCAAAAAAAAAAAAAAAAAAGTCCCTGCTGTATGCAATTGCCCTGATTAACCCTCTCCCTTCTGCATGTCTCCCTTGTCACAGACAGATTATCCTCATTGCCATGTGTTAAAAGACATATCCAAAAAAATGCAATTGCTTTGTTGAACTCTTACTAATGATCTTGTTTTATTTTCTCTCTTGTTTTTGGTTTTTCACCACTGATATTGTATTTAGAAGGTTTCAGGTGGGTGAAACCTCCTATTCCATGCGTAAGGTGCCTCGCTGAAGGGAGCTCGAGGCCTGGATCTAGGGCAGACACACACCTCCTCCTCCTCTTCCAGCAAGGAACGCACCGAAAAGTCACATGATGAGAAATATGGTAACGGGTTTGTAACTGCCACAGCAAAACCATTTGCCTCCATGCCTGAATCTTCTGTCTTGTGGCTTCAGAAACAGCTTAAATTATTTAATTACAAGCAAGTAATGTAAGAATATTTTATACTAGTATAGCCACAAATTCTTTCAAAGAAATAAAGTAAAAGTAAATTAAAATACTTATATAAAGAAGTAATTGGAGATAGTTAATAGTAAAAGCTTCTAACTCTTCTGGTTGTTCATTTTTTTCCTTTTTTCTTCTTTGTTTGGATTGCAGCGTTCTGCTCTTCTGATGATGCGCTGTGATCCTGCAGTAGCGCAAAGGCTGCGCAGCGGTAACGCGCATTGCGTGCGATTAAGCCCTTGTGAACGGTTGACTAGATGATTAATCTCTGATTGGGTGACTGCCCAAGCTCCAGGCTGTAGCCTTTTGGATAAAATTGGGTTGTAATGCATGTAGAGTCCAGACATCAAATTTAATGTACGAGTTTTTTTTATGGGCCTGTCTGGTAGATTAATGATTCTGGTTGGCCGTTCACTGGACCTAGGGGCAATCAATATAGCAAAGCAGTTCGCAGCGATAGCGTGGCGCCGTGCTGTTTAGGATGCGCAGCGATTTCTTGCGCTTGCATTACAGGGACCTAAACCTTCATGCAATCCTGTCATTTGAGGTTTTGAAGCTGCAGATGATTGAATGTATTTGAAGAAACTGTGAAAAAAGATAGGGATTGGGCATGTCATCTCACTTGACAAGAACAATTAAAACCAAAGAATGACTTAATCTTTTTCAGTAGTTTTTCATTTCCAATTTTTTAAAGTAATGTCTATCTGTTTTAGAGTATTTCACAATTTAATAATTCTGTTTCACAGCAAAGGTGTTTTTACACAGCAATTTTTTGTTTTTTCTGCACTTAAGAGTGGCAGATATTTCTGCTGAACTACTTCAGTTATCTCTAAGATGATTTCTGGCGTCTAAAGGCATGTTAATTTGTTATCAGCATAACTGAAAAATGGTGGGCTTGCACTTGGGTTTTGGTTTGCGCTGGCGCAGGGTCAACAACAGTTTGCAGCGCATTAGTTTTGGCGCAAGCTAGCCTATACTGCAGGGTCACTTTTGGCTGGTTAGAGAAGGCATACTAACAATTATTTTTCTCATTTTTTTTTTTCTTTTATACAAATACTCCCCTTCCCTTGTATCTCTCTTCTTTAACTGTTCCAAGGCCTGTTACTTAAAAGCAATTGAGACTCAGCCAAACTTTGCAGTGGCTTGGAGTAATCTTGGCTGTGTTTTCAATGCCCAAGGAGAAATTTGGCTTGCAATTCATCACTTTGAAAAGGTAACTATCTAAGCCAGTCAGCTTCACTGCTAGATTTTGATGTACATGCAGTTGACTGCTTGTTGTCTGTAGATGATAGAAATATTTTGATCAGCAGAGAACTTCTTATGAACCTGGTAGTTAAAATCTTATGTGAATCGTTTGTTTTCCTTTTTTTTTTTATTTCCTGATGTTTCAGACTACCTGTATGCCACTAGAGGGAGGTGTTTAGAGTTGACCTAAGGACATCACACATGTCAAATATAAGAAAATTAGTTGTTTTCAGTCTTTCTGGAATAATTTTTTATAAAATCTAATTTGATGGGAATAATGTTTTGTGTGTTTCATGTGTGAGAGGGAGAAACAACTTTCGCTTAAAATAATTTTCCATTGTGAGTTTGTTTCAGGTATTACTGTCCTTTGAATTACTGAGGAGAAAATTTAAGTGACGCACTAATTCCTCTTCTCCAGGATTATTTTTCACCAGTACTGTTTCAGACTACTCTAGATTGGGGTCTTTAATTAATCGTCTGATATCTTCTAGCTAGTATCTAGTTAGCATCTTAATTCAGTTTGTACTCATTGTAAGTTTCTAAAGTGGCATAAAACCGGATTTAAGATGTGGTGAACAGTTTCTTTCTGATATATTTATGAGTTAAGATCTACAAAAATAATTTTAACTGCTTGGGGTTTTTTTTCTGTGCCTAGTTCGTGATGGATTAGAAAGTATTTTAATTTGGAAATAATAGTTCTGATGAAAATGCTGTAAGAGTGTGGTCTGTCAGATACTCAAATGTAGCTTATTACTAGATCTTCTGTATCTTTATTGGTTCTTAAGTTTTTTGCATTTTATTAGTTTTGAAGGGAATTAAAATGTTTTCTTTTAGTGAAATGGCTACTGAATTTTCCCTACACACATAATGTGTTTGCTCTTTTCTCGCTTTTGTGAAACTCTCTGTTTTCCTGAGCTGCTGAAGTTTTAAAATGCTGTCTTATTTTGCAGTAGATAAAGGATATAGATAGGTTTTTTAGAGTTTTCTCCCCTAAAAAACAAATTAAAGACATCATAGCATGAGTAGGCAGGAGTGTTAAGAATGATCAGCGTGAAATAAATGTTCAACACTTCATTCTCCAGTAGTCGCAGGTGACTAGATAAGCAAATGAATAAATCTGAAAGTTATGTATGCTGTCTTTTGTACAGATAAATAACTGATGCTCTATTATTGATTTATATAATTTAAGTTTTCCTTCATTACTAGGTTACTGATAAAGTCTTAGATGCTTACAGATAAGGTTTGTCAAATTAAAAAAAAAAAAGGCCAACTAGGTTTCATGAAGAATGTTTTTGTGTTAGTGCTCAAAACTGTTACTTTAAAAATATTTGCAGGCTGTAACACTTGACCCAAATTTTTTGGATGCTTACATCAATCTGGGAAATGTCCTGAAGGAGGCCAGGATATTTGACAGGTAAGCATGCAAGTACTGTTGCTCTGTCAGTGGGCTGTCAGATGTATCAAGATACAAATTAGGTTCCTGGTGTAAAATCTCTTTGGACAGTATAGCAAAGACTTCTGCTGTAAGCCAAGCAAGCAAATGGCTTTGAAATGCATACAGAGCAGGTTACTGGAATAATAATAATAAAAAAAATTCCTGTGGAATGTATTCCTTTATGTTACTTTCCTATACTTAATGTTAAAAGTGGGAGTTTCTGAAGGTATTAACGAAAATAGATTTGAAATTAAGGCTGGGGATGGGTGAAGATAAGATGGGTAAAGAAGGTCATGCCAAGAAAGGCATGACCACTTGAGTTCTTCATTTTCATTATGTGATTCAGGATATGATCTACAAGTGTGTCTTTTCTAAAAATTTCCTTCTATGTAAGACAAGCTGAAATGTTGAAATTCAGCTAAGCATCTGATTGAATATTCTGTATTTGTTATGTGTTGGCATCATGGGGTTGCAGTACTGTTGCTGTCTTTTTGAACTAACTTGTTTTGAGACCTCTAATCTGATACGTGAATCTTCCTTTTGTTTCTGGAAGAAGATCCAGACTGTGTTGTTTATATTGCATCTGTTAATTGGATTATAATTTCTGGTAGCTGTGGTTTATGGCTCCAAATTTACTAAAAGCTTGCAGGGAACAGATTAATTATTCTAACTAGTTGCATTGCACACAGTGTAAATAATTCAGTGATTTGTGTTTTAACCACGAATTAATAGGCCAAACAAGGGCATGTTTCCTCTTTGTTTTAGATTTTTATTTACATCACCTTTTTGAGAGTTTACTTACTGTGTATACTGTTGTCATTTTTCTAGAAATGCATTTGAATAGAAAAATCATTTATATAGTGCTATAGGAGCATATAATTAAAGATCTCACTTTTGAACAAAGTGAAGTTTGAAGTGTAAGTAAAGCATAATATATGTTTTAGGTTAGCAGACAGAATAAAGACATGTAATAGTATGATACCATTTATATTGTAACAATTGAATAATAAATGGAAAAAAATGGAGCAAAGATCTCATGCTTATCCTAGTAATGACGAATGGTTTTTTTTAAAAAAAAAAAGTAGATGAAAGCTTTACTTTTTTCCCCAGAAGATTTGCACTGATCACTGTACAGCATCAGGTAGGAGGAAAACATTGCTATTTTATGAAGTGTTTCTTGTAGTCTTCCAGACATTACAGAGTTCAGCATAGCTTAAAATAACAGGAATAATAATAATAATTCATCCCTTTATTGGGCTTTTAATTCAGGCTTTTAATTCTATGTTTTTAGTAACATCGTACAGGACAGATTTATGGTGTTAATACATATCCCTTGAAGTCTTTTTTGGTTTTATTTTTGGTTGGTTCTTTTTTATGTAGGTAATTTTTGTGACCAAGGTAAATATAATTGCTGCTCTGTGGATGATTGTTTACCTTTTTTTTTATTGTTACAGAGCTGTAGCAGCTTACCTACGAGCCTTGAGTTTGAGTCCAAATCACGCAGTTGTGCATGGCAACCTTGCCTGTGTCTATTATGAGCAAGGACTAATAGACCTAGCAATAGACACCTACAGAAGGGCTATTGAACTCCAACCTCACTTCCCTGACGCCTATTGTAACTTGGCCAACGCCTTGAAGGAGAAAGGCAGTGTAAGGAGTACTTTTTGTCCTTTCAATTTCTTTTTTTAAATACAGTGAATGTTTATTTTACACATCAGTTGTCACCAACTTTATTAAGATGGGATGTTATCCTCATTTAGTCATAAGGAAGTATAATTTAGGAAATCTCCACCTTGAACCTGTTAAAAGTGATTGTATCATCACTTCTCATAAGCAGTGCTGTAAGAACAAATATTACCATATTAACAGTATCACCTTTTTTGAAGGTGGTAGAAGCAGAAGAATGCTACAATACAGCTCTTCGACTTTGTCCTACTCATGCAGATTCTCTCAACAATCTAGCAAACATCAAACGGGAACAGGGGAATATTGAGGAAGCTGTCCGTCTTTATAGGAAGGCTCTTGAGGTACGGTTGCATGTGGTGAGGGAGAGGTGGGGAATTAATGTTGGGAATGTGTGATATGACACGGGTTTTTTTCCCCTCTTTGATTGTCAGTGGAAGAATGTCTGCTCAGAGATCTGAGGTAAAAAAAGGTAAAAGGTATTCTTCCAATATGGTCTACTTGGGGCATTTGAGAAACAGATTCTACTTTTTTTTTTTCTTCCAGGTGTTTCCAGAGTTTGCTGCTGCGCATTCAAATTTAGCAAGTGTACTGCAACAACAAGGAAAGTTGCAGGAAGCTCTGATGCATTATAAAGAGGCAATTAGGTAAATGGACACTGTCTGTAAATAGTCCCAGCCTCGTGGAAGGAAGATGCCATAGATTTGTGCAGAGTGACTTAGAATAGTGAATTCTAATTCAGATTGCTTTGCAAGCCAGAAGGTATGGGTATGGTTTCTCATTAGAGGAGAGCTTTCATTGTTCATGACACAATATCTTTATTTCTCAGAATCAGCCCCACATTTGCAGATGCTTATTCTAATATGGGAAATACTTTAAAGGAGATGCAGGATGTTCAAGGAGCTCTGCAGTGCTACACCCGTGCCATTCAGATAAACCCAGCTTTTGCTGATGCCCACAGCAACCTGGCCTCTATTCACAAGGTAGCACATGCGAACAATTCACTCTTATGGTATGGTGGGGCACTGTGAATACTTACCCTGAATATATTTTTATCTGCTGACTCATTTCTGTGTCTTTACAGGATTCAGGGAATATACCAGAGGCTATTGCCTCTTACCGCACTGCTCTGAAACTGAAACCTGATTTCCCAGATGCTTACTGCAACTTGGCCCACTGTTTGCAGGTTAGGAAGACGAGGCTTTGGTTATAATTCTTAAGATTCCTCTGCAGCAAATGCTAAATTTGATCACCTCAACCAATCACTAATTTATATGTAAAGAGTAGACTTAAGTCTTAAATCAGAAGATAAGATTAAACTGTCATAAACAGTAATTACCAAAGTTCTCACTTGCATTTTTGAGACTAATGCCTCTTCCAACTTATGAAATATCTGATATAGATCATAGAATGCTTTGGGTTGGAAGGGATCTTCAAATGTCATCTAGTCCAAGCCCCCCTGCAGTGAGCAGAGACATCTTCAACTAGATCAGGTTGCCCAGAGCCCCATCCAACCTGACCTGGAATGTTTCCAGCCGATGGGGCGTTTACCACCTCTCTGGGCAACCTGTTCCAGTGTTTCACCACCCTCATTGTAAACAATTTCTTTCTTATATCCAGTCTAAATCTACCCTCTTTCAGTTTAAAACCATTACCCTTTCTCCTGTCACCACAGGCCTTGTTAAAAAGACTGTCCCCATCTTTCTTATAGGCCCCCTTTAAGTACTGGAAGGGTGCAATAAGGCCTCCCTGGAGCCTTCTCTTCTTCAGGCTGAGCAACCTCTGTCAGCCTTTCTTTATAGGAGAGGTGCACCATCCCTCCGATCATTTTTATGGCCCTCCTTTGGACCCGCTCCATCAGGTTCATGTCCTTCGTGTGCTAACGACTCCAGAGATAAAGGAAGCTGTTGTTCTAATGCTTTTTTAATTTTTCCTTTTTCTAGATTGTCTGTGACTGGACAGACTATGATGAAAGAATGAAGAAGCTGGTTAGCATTGTAGCTGATCAACTGGAGAAAAACAGACTGCCTTCTGTCCACCCACATCATAGCATGTTGTATCCCCTTTCTCACAGTTTTAGGAAAGCTATTGCTGAGAGACATGGAAATCTGTGTTTGGACAAGGTAGGGAGTTTTATACAGGCCAATTGTGATTGAAGTACTTCGTGGTTTTGCATATTCCTACTGAAAATCTAATGCTCACGTAGTTAGTATTATTAGCCTTTGTAAGGTTTATGAGTCACTGACCTGCAGAGAGGTAGGACATGGTGTTACTCATTTGATTTGCAAAGGGGCATTTTAGTTTTTTATTTTATTAAGTTTTATTACATTTTTTTAGATTTTATTAAATTATGTGCAAGGGACATTTTGGAAAAGCAGAGTAAATTATCTTTTCCCGACAGTAGGACAGATGCAGTAGCAATGTGATAATATTTCTCAAAATATGATCTTTCCAGCATCTGAAGGGCTTGAAACTTGACCTTGCCTCTAATGAAGCCTTGCTGGAACTTGTGAGCTTTGTTTAGCTCTGGGACTTCCAAATGCACTTGCTTTAGTGGCGATAGCAATTTTACTGGGGCAACGCATCACGTAGGAAGTACTTGACTGTTTATTGTGGTTCTGTTTTGGAGTACTTTGTGTACAGTAGAATAGATTCTACCAAAAATGTGTTGTCTCTTGCTGTAATTATGTAACCGTGGGCAATTTCCACAAGACTGCACAGCACCTCAAGCTGCCAAGAGTGCAGTTGCAGTCAATGGCAAATTCTTTAGGTAAAATTTGATGCTACTTCTTTTTCTCTTCAACCAAGGAGTCATAGCTATTGGTGCTTGTGAACGTTGAGAGGGACTACTTGATCAGGCTGTCAGTTATAATGGAAAATATGCTGTCAGCCAGTGGAGGGGTCTGGTTAGCTGATGTGAAGATTTCAAGCTTCAGAAGATAATGCTTAGCTTTCAAACTGGCTTGTCTTAATAGACTGGTAGTTCTGTTGGTGATAGTAGCTACAAGCTGTCATGTGGGGAAGGTGGTGAGCATAAGAACAGAAAGCGTGCTGTGGTTCTTCACAGGTATACTGTTTTGGTCACAAGCAGCTTGTAGTTTGAGAACTTCCTGGTCATAGCAGCATGGTATCAGCGTATTTAATAATCAGGGGTGGAATACTTAAAGAGAAACTGGTAGAAAAGCAGAAATGTCAGCTTGGTAGTAGTGATGTCTGTCTTTATTTGGCTGAATGTAGGTACGTGACATCTCGTAAGACAGATTGTGGACATTACAGTTGGCTCAAATGGAATACATACTATGCAGGTTTGAATAGATGCCCACAGACCACTTCCTTAAATGTGGGATAAGGCTAGTTCTACAAGCTCATGGGGTTTTTCTGGCACTTGCTTTGGCATTTGGTTTTGGTTTCTGACTTCATAAGCAGTTGTGTATGTTTTCTTGACAGATTAATGTTCTTCACAAGCCACCATATGAGCATCCCAAGGATTTGAAGGCCAGTGAAGGTCGACTTCGTATTGGCTATGTGAGCTCTGATTTTGGAAACCATCCAACCTCACACCTAATGCAGTCAATCCCAGGCATGCATAACCCAGACAAATTTGAGGTAAAACTGTAAGTTACAGGCTTTAAGTTTTAAATACGGCTGTAAGTGGCCCTTTCATTTTATTGGTGCAGGCAGGTGAATTATGCAAGGGCAAATTTTTGTTTCTGGTTGTTAGTTCGTTTTGTTTTGTTTTTTAATTAGCGGGCTTTTTTTTTAACGGGTTGAAGAGTTTTCCAGCCTCAGCTATCTTCCTTTACCAACATGAAGTATTATTTAGAAGGTAGGTGAATTAGGTACCTGACCTTAGAATTACTCTAGGTAGAGTCTTCTTGAAGGAGGAAACAAGAAGACCAATCAGATCAATGCTTGGCTCCAATCCTGGTGTCACCAGCACGACTTTGAATTTTTTTGATCATGGGTCGGTTTACATCACACCAGGCCTGCCGACAACAGATGTGGTACACCTGTCTCGAAGGGGGAAAAGGATCTTTGTGCAGGAGTTGTCAGGGCTCATCAAAAGAGCTTTAAACTAGACTTGAAGGGGGAAAGGGGCAAAACCAGGCACATCAGTTTTGTGGGATGGTGTACTAGCAAGGTTCTTCGGTCTGCCATCCCAATGGAAGCAGGGGTAGAGTGCCATGTGGTAGGAAAGACACAAGGGATACGGCTAGAAATCACAGAAGCCCCTGGGAATGGTCAGGTAGGAATTAGGCCTTCTCCCATCTGCAAAAGGTGATGGGATCAATAACCCAGCTGAAGTGTGTCTGCACCAATGCCTGCAGCATGAGCAGCAAACAGGAGAAGCTGGAAGCCATTGTATGGCAGGAAAACTGTGATGTAGTTGCCATCACGGAAACATGGTGGGATGATTCATACAACTGAGAGTGCTGTGTTGGATGGCTATGAACTCTTCAGAAGGGATAGGCCAGGAAGGAAAGGTGGTGGAGTGGCCCTGTATGTTAGGAAGCTTTTTGATTATCTTGAGCATAAGTGATGGTAGTGTTGAGTGTTTATGATAAGAATTAGGGGGAAGGCCAACAAGTCAGATATCATGGTGGAATTCTGTTACAGACCACGCAGCCAGGATCAGGAGGCAGATGAAATATTCCATAATCATCTGGGAGGAGTCTCACAATCACTACCCCTTGTTCTTGTGGGAGACTTCAACTTACTAGATGTCTGCTGGAAATACAATACAGCAGAGAGGAAATAGTCTAGGGGGTTCCTAGAGTGTGTGGAAGACAACTTCCTCACACAGCTGGTGAGTCAGCCAACTAGAGGAGGCTACCTGCTAGACCTGTTGTTCACAATCAGAGAAGGACTTGTGGGTGATGTGAAGGTTGAAGGTTGTCTTGGCCACAGTGACCGTGAGATGGTAGAGTTTTCAATTCTTGAAGAAGTAGTGTGGAAGATCAGTAAACCTGCCACCTTGGACTTCCAGAGGGCAGACTTTGACCTTTTTAGGAGACTAGTTAACAGGTTCCCTTGAGAGGCAGCCCTGAAGGGCAAAGGAGTCCAGGAAGGCTGGACAGCCTTCAAGAGAGAAATCCTAAAGGCGCAGGAGGAGGCCGTCCCCATGTGCTTGCAAGATGAGCTGGTGGGGTAGAAGACCGGCCTGGCTGAACAGAGAGATCTGACTGAAGCTCAGGAAGAAAAGGAAAATTTATGGCCTGTGGAAGAAGGGGCAGGCCGCTCAGGAAGACTACATAGATTTTGTGAGACTCTGCAGGGGGAAAATTAGGAGGGCCCAAGCCCTGCTAGAATTTAATTTGGCTACTGCTGTAAAAGATAATAAAAAGTTTTTCAATAAATACATTAACAACAAAAAGAGGACTAAGGAGAATCTCCATTCTTTAGTGGGGGGAAACATAGTGACCAAGGATGAGGAAAAGGCTGAGATACTGAATACCTTCTTTGCCTCAGTGTTTAATATTAAGACCAGTTGTTATCTGAATGCCTAGCCCGCTGAGCTGGAAGACAGGAAAGGGGAGTGGAATGAAGGCCCCATAATCTGAGAGGAAATGGTCAGTGACCTATTGCACCACTTACTTGCACAGCAGTCTATGGGGTCAGATGGGATCCACTCGAGGGTAGTGAGGGAGCTGGTGTAAGTGCTCACTAAGCCACTTTGTGTGATATATCAGCATTCCTGGCTAACTGGGGAGGTCCCAGTTGCCGGGAGGTCCCAGTTGCCTGGAGGTCAAATGTGATGCCCATCTACAAGAAGTGCTATAAGGAGGATCTGGGGAACTACAAGCCTGTCAGTCTGACCTCGGTGCTGGGGAATGTTGTGGAGCAGATCATCTTGAGTGCCATCACGCAGCATGTAGAGGACAACCAGGTGATCAGGACCAGTCAGCGTGGGTTTATGATAGGCAGGTCCTGCTTGACTAACCCGATCTCCTTCCATGTCAAGGTGAAATGCCTAGTGGATGAGTGAAGGACTGGGGATGTTGTCTTTCTAGAATTTAGTGAAGCTTTTGACACTTTCCCACAGCATTCTCCTGCAGAAAGTGGCTTGGATGGGTATATACTTCACTGGATAAAAATCTGGCTGGGCCCAAAGAGTGGTGGTGAAGGGAGTGCAGTCCAGTTCGTGGCTGGTTGCAAGTGGTGGTTCCCAGGGCTCGGTATTGGGCCTGCTCTGTTTAATACCTATATCAGTGACCTGGATGAGGGGATTGAGTGCACCCTCAGGTAAGTTTGCAGATGACACCAAGTTAGGCAGGAGTGTTGATCTGCTTGAGGGTAGGGAGGGATTGGACAGGCTGGATTGATGCGCAGAGGCCAAGTGTATGAGGTTCAACCAGGCCAAGTGCTGGGTCCTGCGCTGGGGTGACAACAACCCCCTTGCAAGGTTACAGGCTTGGGGAAGAGTGGCTGGAAAGCTGCCTGAGTGGGAAAAGGGCCTGGGAGTGTCAGCTGACGGCTGGCTGAATATGAGCCAGCCGTGTGCCCAGGTGGCCAAGAAGGCCAATGGCATCCTGGCTTGTATCAGAAATAGTGTGGCCAGCAGGAGTTGGGAAGTGATTTCCCTCTGTACTCAGCACCTTGAATATTGTGTCGAGTTTTGGGCCCCTCACTCCAAGCAGGACATTGAGGTCCTGGAGCATGTCCAGAGAAGGGCAATGAAGCTGGAGAAGGCTCTAGAGAACAAGTCTTAACGAGGAGCGGCTGAGGGAACTGGGTTGTTTAGTCTGGAGAAAAGAAGGCTGAGAGGAGGACCTTATCACTCTCTACAACTACCTGAAAGGAGGTTGTGGTGAGGTGGGTGTCGGTTTCTTCTCCCAAATAACAAACAAGAGGAAACGGCCTCAAGTTGTGCTGGGGAGGTTTAGATTTGGTATTAGGAAAAAAATTCTTCACCAAAAGGGTTGTCAAGCCCTGGAACAGGCTGCCCAGGGAAGTGGTGGAGTCACCGTCCCTGGAGGGATTTAAGAGATGTGTAGATGTGGTGCTTAGGGACATGGTTTAGTGGTGGACTTGGCTGTGCTAGGTTAATGGTTGGACTTAATGATTTTAAAGGTCTCTTCCAACCAAAACAATTCTGTAATTTGTGGCCCAGCTTCAGCTGCTGTTCTTTGAGTAGATGTGTTTCAACATCAAGCTGCTACTGCCTGGTTACTTCTGAAACCAGGTGTATATCTGTAAATTCGTTCACTCTCTGCTCCTGTTTTTTCACGCATTTTTCTCTGGGATATCTAAATCACAAACATGAACTTCAGATTGGTCTGGCTACTGCTTTTCAAAATGGAAATGATACGAGAGTGTACACAAGTTAGCAGTGCTAAAGACAATCAAGTCTGTATTGATTTGTGTGTCATGTTTGGAGATTGAGGTTTTAAATAGAATTCCCGGTTAGGTTGTTTGCGCCGTGACTGTTTAAATTGCCTTGGTTTTGAACTCCCATTTTCCAAGAACGACAATTTGCTTATCTTTGTGAAAGGTTTTAAGTGTTTCCTTCTTGCAAAATTGTTTTTTATTAATCCTTTTTTTTGTTCTGTTTTGGGGCTTTTTTCTCCTGCTTTTTCCTAGTTGTGAAGTCTTTGCAGTCTGAAATCCTTGTAGCAAAGCTACACACTTGACTTGTTATTCAAAATGTGACAATGAAGCAGTTTTTTCATGAAACAATTACATTGGTGGTCTGAGTATGTGGGGGAAATACACCATTTAATTTTGAATCAGCCCAAGAGAAAGAGCAGTCTTTCTTACTCTGAATTTATCAAGCTCTGCAGAGGTTAATTTAAATGCTAAATAGAAGTTACCGATTATTGTACTAAACCAGTGCTTTTGTTGTGCAAGATAATAAATTCTCTGCATTTTGTTTGTTTGTTTTATATGTGCTGGTTAGCTAAAGATGCCTGTTTACATAACCCATCAACCTTGAGTTTCTCAGATTCATTTGCAGCCTCTTAATTGGAGAGAACTAGTTACTGGTTAAAGAATCTGTTAAAAAGCTTCCTGTGAAGGCTTAGCTTGTCTGTTCAACCTGAGTCATAATTACGATTCTCAATAATTACAAATTCGAAGGTGTATGTAAAAGGCATTCTTAGAGAATGTAATGCTTTTATGCAAATCCATTTCTTAAAAATACTTTACCTTGTGCTGATGAGAACATTGTGTATATGTCTATGATTTCTATGCAAGATGCAGTGCCAGACTATAGCACCAAAACTAAGTAAAACTGTGGCCCTGGTGCATATGTGTCAATGCTCCCTCTTTTTTTTTTTTTTTTGGACTTCTTTCTCAACTGGTAAATGCCGCACAATTAAATATAATCTGTATGAAACTAGATGTAATTTTGCTGTTGTAATTTAAAATTGCAATACCATATCTTTTATAACAAAGTTATTTTGTTGGCAAGTTGTTGCAGAAATTAAATTTTTAGTGCCTCATATTGTAGGTATTCTGTTATGCCTTGAGTCCTGATGATGGTACAAATTTCCGTGTAAAAGTGATGGCTGAAGCAAATCATTTCATTGACTTATCTCAGGTGAGCTTTTTTTACATTGACTTTTTAGCAAACATGAGTGAAGAAAGAGATTAGCCTGTAGTTTGAGATTTTTAGTTGCAATCATTTCTTGAATTAGGCTGATGTTAGGCTTGAGAATTGTGGAGTGTGTAGATGTATTGGTGCTATGCCTTATCTGGGATGTAGTGTGATCATCTCTGTGTGATTATTAAATAACTGTTTCATTAGGTCTTAACAGTCATATCTAAATGTCATGGATAAGTCAAGATGCCATAACTGCAAACTTCCTTTACTCTAGTGAAGCAGGACAGAGGCTTAATGATTGATGGGGGGGTTTTTGCCTGTCCTCTGGTGGGAGGAGGCTGTTTTGGTAACATTTACAGGTGGTGGGTTTGTTTTTGTTTGTTTGTTTTTTAAGCTCCATGTGAAAACTGATAGGGATTTCAGTATATATAGTATAACAACTATGACTTCTATCTCAAGCTAACTGGCAAAACCCTAAAGCAACATGGGATAATCAGTGTACAGTAATAATGGAACTGGATTGGCACCTGGACAGTCCCAGATCAGGTGATAGCTAAAACTTAAATGTAGTTTTTAAACTCATGATGTTCAGAACCTAATCTTATAAGTAAAAATGCTAAATTGATGTCAGCAGTAGTGCTGTTTGAGGTGGATTTTGCAAAGTTGATCTTCTAAGCTGTGGAGAGCTGTCTGTCCCCCCCAACCCCGCCCCCTCTGGAGCTGTGGATGTTGAAAGCCCTGGGTCATAGTAAAACAGGGCAGCAGTTTCATATTTGTTGTTGCACTTAACAGCTATCTAGGAAAAAAAATATTTCTTTTTCCCCCGAGTGATACACTGAGCTTTCCTATTTAAAATTCTTGAGGCATCAAACTCATATTTTTAGGTTACAGTGCAACTCTTAGATATCTGTACAGGAGGGTCAAACTGGTAGAAATAGTTTATTTTGTTCTATTGCATTAGCAACGTAACATGGGAACTCAAATTTTTGTCTACTCAGAGGTTTGTAACTGCCTATGTGCATGCCTCTATCCTGCTATAAAATGTTAAGTAGATTTCCCTTTTTACAAAAATGAAGCACTTTTATGGTGCATATTAATTGTAGATCACTCTACAGCAGTAGCTCCAGAGTAGTTAATTGGCTTATTCTTGATTTTCAGTTTGAAGTTCTGTGTACTCTCCCAACCTTAGTTTTGAAATCTACCACTTGCCTTCTATGAGCTTTGGTTGCTAATTAGCCTTAAAAGAGTGGTGATGGTGAGGCTGTTCTGGTTTGTAGAGCCTGTTTCAAGCCTTTGTTTTTCGTTCTGCTGCTGCATTAGACACATCTATCAAATATTTTCTTTCATCAGCTTGTGGGTAATGACTAATTATATAATTAATTCTTGGAGAAATTCAAAGTCATTTACCTTTCAGTATTAGACAAGGAAGGGACACATTGTAGTTTCCAAGGCTTTGCTGTTCTTCTTGAAAGTCATTGGTAATACCTTTTGATGCAGCTGAGAACTGAAGCATTTTCAGTGTTTCTTGAAGTTTCTTCTGTGGTCTGTTTGTGGTACTTTTCTACATGACTTGCTGAGCTCGGCAACCATACGTATCACTCCTGTGATTTGAATGTGCAGGGGCAATCTTCAAGTACCACAGTTAAAATTTCTGTCAGCATCTGCTTCAACATGTTTTTCTTGGCTTCAACACTTTTTTTTCATTGATTTGAGGACTTATACCTACGTAAAACCAGGTGTAATGAGAATTAAGTCTCACCTGAATTAAATTATGCAGTTGCCATTTATCCATTGGTACACTGATGACTAACCACATTAATTACTGAAAGACTGAAAACAGAAATAACTTTTATATATTTATTTATTTTTCAGATACCATGTAATGGAAAAGCAGCAGACCGCATCCATCAGGATGGAATACACATTCTCATTAATATGAATGGTTACACCAAAGGAGCCCGTAATGAATTATTTGCCCTGAGACCAGCGCCTATTCAGGTAACTAAGTTAGAGGGCTCTTTATCTCCAAGAAACCAATTGCAAAGTAGGAAGATTTTGTCTCTTTCTGCTGGCAGAGTGGAAAAAACATTGAAGTCTCATGTTGATCAGTAAGCAAGAGATGCTTTTTAGGTCTTAGCATATATGAGGCAAATAGGATCATTCCGTTGAAGCAGAGTAGTTTGGGGTTTTTTATGTGCTTTATGGGTAGTTGACTGTGTCCTGAAAGAGAACTACTTAATTCTGTGAGGTTCCTGAACACCACTGTCTGTCTTGCATTAGTGAGAACAAAGAAAGGGTATTTGAAGCAGTTGTAGAAATGAGTTATTGTGTTTCATTTCTTTAGGCTTAGTGAAATTCTAGTTAGAATAAGCCAGAATCAGTGTCAAGAGCTACTTTTTTCGACTAAGGATTTTTTAAAATGCCTATGGAAAGAGACTGGGAAGAAGTCTGAATCAGAGTCACTCTAGGCTACAGAAGTTGTCTCAGCTAAGAGAAGCTGTAATCACTGATGGTTAGTATTCTGGCTCTATGTAGTTGGGTACTTCCACCTTTTGCCTGAGGGATCAATCTTAGAACATCCTTGAACCTGTTCACTGTCTCAGTAGTGAAAGTTTGGGGTTAGCGATTGCTCTTCAGTTGATAGAGCACAAGAAGGAACTTGAATCTCTAGAGGGAAAATTTAACTTAAAATGTGTTGGTCTTTAACTTCCTTTATTTTTTCAATACAATTGAGACCGGAGCCTTGCTTTCTTGTTTTCTAGGCGATGTGGTTAGGGTATCCTGGGACCAGTGGGGCATTGTTCATGGATTATATCATCACAGATAAAGAAACTTCCCCAGTTGAAGTGGCTGAGCAGTATTCAGAGAAATTAGCTTACATGCCAAACACTTTCTTTATTGGAGACCACGCCAACATGTTCCCCCATCTGAAGGTACGTAGGAAGATAGGGCAAGAAAAGTAGTTATTTTCTATACCTGTGTTTACAGAATGACACCTACTGTAGTACTTGGTAAGGGATCTTGCAACTTTTTATAAAACTTTTCTTTTTTTAACAGAAAAAAGCAGTCATTGATTTCAAGTCCAATGGTCATATTTATGATAACAGAATTGTTTTGAATGGCATTGACTTGAAGGCTTTCCTTGACAGCCTCCCTGATGTGAAGATTGTAAAGGTGAGAGCTACTCCTTTGTGTGTTCAGACTCAAGGACTGAAGCTAGTACTTTCTTTGATGCTTATATGATTTATCTTAGATGAAGTGTCCTGATAGTTGTGACAATGCAGATGGTAATGCCGCCCTCAGTATGCCAGTCATTCCCATGAACACAATAGCAGAAGCTGTGATTGAGATGATTAATCGTGGGCAAATTCAGATAACTATCAATGGATTCAACATCAGTAATGGATTAGCAACTACTCAGGTGAGGCACCATAAGACTGTTCTCTTGGGTTTTGCATTATATCTGTAAGTTTTAACAAGGAAGAAAAACCTCCAAGCAGATGTCTGTCTTCTGTCATGTTGATTTGTTTAGTTCTCATACTGAAGGAACTCGAAAATGTATTATAAGCAACAGATGTACTGGAAGATGAACTTTCCCTCTGAAGATAGAGGAGTTATATCAAGAGGTATCTAAAGTCCAAAGAAATTTAATCTTGTTGCATAAAGAAGACAGTTGTTCAGAATTTGAAGGCAAGATTTGCACATCACCTGCAGTGTACAGGGCATTTGTAAGCTGTTACCCAGTTTCAGTTCTGTTTTCCCTTTAGAAAAAAATTGCTGGGTAGTACAGGCAAAGTTACTACACTGTATCTCAACAATTTTACTTATCTCCTTACATATTTCTGAATTGTGCACTATGCCATTGCTTCCCAGTGCTTAACAGTTCATGGGATTTTATTAAGAGTGGCCGTTACTGGTTTTGTTTCATGCTGCTTCCTTTGCAGAACAGTTCTTACTGAAAATGCTGTATTTTGACACTGACATAACACTTTTGGCTTTCGAATTTTATTCAGTTTATAGTTGTCCAGCAGGCTCTCTTATCATATTTTATATGTGACCTTTTATTGTCACTGCTCTATCCACAGTCTCTTGCCTTGGCTTCTTTTTGAGTTCTTTTGCTCACAACTGAGACATTCCTTTAAGTTAGTAGTAGATTATGTCTTAGTTTGGTAAGTATGCTTACTAGCTTTTTTTTTTCCTGAAATTGCCCTGTGAGAATAAGAGAGAATTCTTGTCTTAGCACTCCACCACCAAGATGAAACAAACCAAGCTCTTTCAGTGCTTTTTTAAAACAGGATTTCTATCTTTTGATCACAGTAATACGACACTTCTTTGTGCTTATTCTATTTTGATATTGGCTACTTTTGGCCATAGGTCGATGAGAACTGTGCATTTTGTTTTATAGGTCTCCTCAGTGACCTGGATAAGTTAAGCACTTTTACCAAATTCTGTTGAACTGTATTACCTTGTATCTACTAATGAGGTCAGTGACAATGAGTCATTGTCATTCAAGTCAGGTTTGTCAACAGTATGCTTATTATGGCTGGCTGCACTGCCACTGAGCTAAATTTTAAATATATGTGTAAAAAAAAATATATATTTAATACATACATTTAAAATGTATATAATGTGTGTAAAATAGATATATATAAAGAAAAAGGCTCTAAGTACCCATTTTGCCCAATCTGTACTGATATTTTTATTTGTCTTTGATTCCCCCCTTTGCTTGTTATTCTTAAAAAAAACCCACCATACTTCCATTTCACTAATCCTCAAGACTCTTGCACGGTATTCTGATTTTCCCAACTTCATGCTCTGCTGGTTTTTATTAGTAAATCCCTATTCTTTGTCAAGGCTCTAAGATCCATTCTTTTTTGAAAGTCCGTTTGACTGTTCTAGTCTAATTTTCAGCATTTCTTATTCATTCCTTGTCAGCTAGCTCCTTTCAGTCTATCAGTTACATATTAGGCTGTATCTTGTTGACTATCTGTTCTGTGTGTATTGTCTTTTAACTTAAAAAAAAAAACCAAACACAAAAACAAACCAACCAAACCAAACCCTTTGCTTTTTGAATACTTTTTTATTCTTCCTTGAAGTCTTAATTTTATTTTTGGTCTAAAGGGGAGGAGTTCATGTGTAATGCCTCTTTATATGATTCTTCTTTCCAACCATTCCAGTTACTTGGAATTTCAGTGAGATACAGCAAGGGCATGAAAATGCCCAGTGTTTTGTGCCTTGGTGGTTGCAACATTGTGGCATCCACAGCATGTATGCATACCAGTTAAATTCTTGTTATGGGTAAGTAGACAATTTTGTTTCGTGTAATAAAACCAAAGATACGCTTACAATAACTTATGATGCTAACAAACGTTGCAGGGTCTTTCAGGACAATTCCACAGGGCATAGTCTTGTTTCCTGCAATTTCAGTGTTCCAATAGCTATTTTTTCTTCCTTCAGATTAACAACAAAGCAGCAACTGGTGAAGAAGTTCCACGAACTATAATTGTTACTACCCGTTCTCAATATGGCTTACCAGAGGATGCTGTTGTATACTGTAACTTTAATCAGCTGTATAAAATTGACCCTTCCACTTTACAGATGTGGGCTAATGTGAGTATCTGTGTCTAATATGAAGTCTAAGGTCAGACTTCTGGAACATAGTTGTTCTGTTCAAGTTAGCAGAAATTTCATGCAAGTTAAAACTGTAACCGTTTTGTGGAAAACTGTGACCCTGAGCTGTTCGAATCCTTACAATGCTCATGTTGCAGGACTTAGTGTTTATAGAATATAGAACTTTTGACATTGATTTCGAATCACATCTATGCTTCTAGCCAGTGAAAAAATACGTCTTGGACAGCTTAAGTATACTGGTATTCCATTGTGAAATGAGTTTGGTCTTCTCTAGTCTGCACAGTTAAGTTACAGCTGTCCTTGACAGTTAATAGGTTGATATATCTGAGCACTGAGTGTCTGTATCAAGGCCCAGTTTATAGACTATTGCTGAGAGTTACTTGAGAGGTAATTTTTTTTATATTTCATAACATGGCCCTATAAACAAATGAGATCATAGATTTCGAGATTTAGTCTCTACTGCTCTATGAACTATTGTTCAGAGTTGCTGTCTCGTTCAGAGGGATTAGAAATGCAATCCTAGTTATTCCACTTGAAATGATTTTTTTTTTCCTGCTCTATGTCTCAGAAGAATAAAGTATTGAATGATGATGTCTTTTGCTTCATTTTGGTATGTGGTAATTTCTTGTTCAGAAAATGAAATGTTTCTGACCAAACTTTCTGTACTTGCTGCCTTTTTTGTGTTGTTACAGATCCTTAAAAGAGTTCCAAACAGTGTTCTGTGGCTGCTACGTTTCCCAGCTGTAGGAGAACCCAATATTCAGCAATACGCACAAAACTTGGGTCTTTCCCAAAATCGAATCATCTTTTCTCCCGTTGCCCCCAAAGAAGAACATGTGAGGAGAGGGCAATTGGCTGATGTTTGTCTAGACACTCCGCTTTGCAATGGGCACACAACTGGGATGGATGTACTCTGGGCTGGGACTCCGATGGTTACTATGCCGGGTAATGCATCAGGGAACCTACATAGAACAGATAGGTTTGAACACTGTTAACTTTTTAATAACAAACAGCAAGCCCAGCAAACTTCGTTGCCTCTTGTAGAGGCTAAAGGAAAGTAACTCATACTCTTCAATATATTACTTGATAAACTCACTCCTGTTACAAATTTTTTTTTTTACAGGTGAGACTCTTGCATCACGAGTTGCTGCCTCCCAACTTACTTGCCTGGGTTGTCTTGAGCTCATTGCAAAAAGTAGACAGGAATATGAGGATATTGCTGTAAAACTGGGAACTGATCTGGAATAGTAAGCAAATTTGTACTGTGTAATGTTATAACATCAAGAATGTGAAGTGCTGTAATTGGGCATAGTGCTTAGATTTATCAGTAATTTCATGCAGATATTTTAATATTTAAAATTAGCTAGGCAATCCTCATCTAGAGGTTTCTTGTCTTGCAGTTTAACTTCGCTTCCGCTTTTACAATAAATTTAACAGTGGTCCAGATTGAGTAACAATGCTACGTGTTCTGAAGAAATTGCTCATGTGCAGGCTCTTACCTGGTAAAAAGTGCAATATAGTTCACCTTTCGTTTTTAAATTGAAAATTAAGTAGTTTGTCACTTACTGCAAGCTGAAATCACGCTGTAAAAAGTACAGATAATGGGACAAGTTAGTGCTTAATGTTGGTGGCTCTTGTGAGTTGAAGTGGTCATGCTGGTCTATCAGAAACGAAGGGACAAAACAGCAGTAGAAATTTGGTGGAAGTTGGGGGAGCAGATATTTTTTAAGCAGTTGTACTGGCAGTTCTGGGTTAGCTGAATGTAGTATATTTCAAAAGTAAACAGTATTACTCAGTGTTTGCAACGTTCCTAACTGCTTTAACTCTTTCTGTAGCCTGAAAAAAATACGTGGCAAAGTCTGGAAGCAGAGAATATCCAGTCCTTTGTTCAACACGAAACAGTACACAATGGACCTGGAGCGGCTTTATCTTCAAATGTGGGATCACTTTGCTGCTGGGAACAAGCCAGACCATATGATTAAGCCAGTAGAGGCCAGTGAGTCTGCATGAAGAGAGACTTGTCTGTGTGCCCACCCAGAACTCTCCAGGAACTGAGCCTCTCACACACTTCTGCAGAGATTATGAGCTAAAACGTGCATTTCTACTTAATCTGCCTGGTACTCTGTGGCTGAAGTTAATACATGATGGTGATTAAAGCACAGCCAGACTTATTTCTTGCATGATAGGGAAAGACTCAATAGAGCCTGGGATCCTTTTATTCCATGAGGAATTTGAATGGGATTGAGCCGCGTACCTGTGAGCCCTTTGTGTATGAGTGACATTGTGGTTGCTGGGGGAGGTCTGAATTGCCCAGTCAATTATGATTTCATGGATTGGTATAATCTTCCTGTGAATCTCTCCTTTTATGTGGATTGGGAATTGGAGCATTTTAACATTTGATTCTGGGTACTGCTGTTGGTGTATGTGTGGTTCTCCCATGACAAGATTTCCAGCTAGCGAGTGTTGCTCCCTTCATTAATTTCTAAACTGTGTGGACTGAAAGGGCGTATTTGCTGGTGTAGTCTTTTTTTATAGGTTTTATAAACCACTTGAGCCTATATCAGCCTTTTAATGTTTGACCTCTGTTTTGGAGCTCTCTGTAATGTGTTGGTTTAGATAAGGACTTCATTTTTTGTTTTGTTTTTAAGCTTCTCCAATAACTCAGCTAATTGGCTTCACGATGGCAGCTCCTATTCTGTTGAAAAACCAAATTTGATTTGAAATTAATCCTCCCTACAGGTGTTTGAGGTAAACACAAACTGGTGCCAAATACAGACCTTTCAGGAATGATTGTTAATTATGTATAGAGGCGCAGTCCTAGGTACTGTAGCAAAGACTAAACAAAAAATAAAGCTTTGGTTTGCCAGTTTGACTGATTTGACTAGCGTTTCACTTTCTCTGCTGCCCTTCTTGTGCTGCTGTTAGAAAAGTATTCTGAACTGCTGGCCTTTCATCTTCCTTTCTGTAACTTTGTTTTAAATAATGCTGTTTATTTCAGCAGTACATAGATAGTTCTGTTTCCACTAGGTTAGACTAAACCCACCCAAAATCTCTGGTGTGTGTGCATGCTTAAGTGTTTTGAGGTCTCACAGCAGATGGTTTCTTCTGGCCTTCACGGCATTGTCATCTCAGGTCACACTGTAGTACCTTGAAGGTTATGGCTTATCTGTAAATTAATATTTTTGTTTTGAATAAGCCACAGCAGTATTCCCCAACTCCCAAGTCTCTGTAGTATGTCAAAGACTGCAATTTGGAATGAGTGGCCATCTTGCTAATGGTGCTAGGGCTGATGTGTAGCAGTCGAATTTGTCTCTTGGTTGTGCTTAGCTTGAGACATCAGTTTCTACTGGGTGCTCCTGCTTAGTCCACCTAGGCCACCCGGTCCCTGCTGGCACTGGGTGCATCCTGCCTGATTATCACTCTGTTTCTCGGTGGGGTGCCATTGCTGCCTGCACGTCCCCGGGAGGAAGAAGCCTGGCTGTAGTTACTCTTCTTTCCCCTCTCTCCTGCTAGCTGCAGCTGCCTGGTATCACGAGGGCGGGTAACAACCCTTTTACGATCTATGTAAATCACGTCTGTGATTGCCGATGGCCGAATCAACCGTTGCGCTGGAGCTAGTGCCGATTTCCCCGTTGCTGAGAGCGGCGAACACGCGGGGCAGCGCCGTGGGCGGTGTCCGTTCCCCCCTCGCGCTTCCTTCTCCATTGTGCGCGTGCGTCGGGCATTGCGCATGCGCCTCCGATGGATGCCCCGGAAGCGCTGTGACGGCGCGCGAGCGGTTTGGAGTGGGCTGGTATGCGTCGGGTGCCGCCGGCCCTTTCTCCCGCCACAGCACCCGGCACCGGGGCCCGACGGGCCACTCACGGTTTCTTTCGTTTGCATCTCGAGGAAGTGGGGGATGGGGCCCACTCGCAGCAGCCTCGACCGCAGGCCTCCCGGGGCGGTGAGGGCCGCGGGGAGCGCGCCGCTGCCCCCCCCTTCCCCTCCCGGTCGACGCCAGGGGCAGGTGGGGAGCGCGGCCGGGGCGCGTCCCGGCGGTAGGTCCTCAGACTCGTGCGATGGTGACTCTTACTGCGAGCTGACTTCAGGCAGACGCAGCCCAGGGAGCCGGGGCCGACGGGGCGGCAGGTGAGATGGTGATCGGAGGGGCAGCAGCTTTGCGTCCTTAATTATTTTTGTTGATCGTGTCTAAATACAATTTTAGATTGCATCTTCAGTTGTTTTATGATAACTGGTAGGTATAAGCATGTTTCAGAATTATAGATTTTAAGGTTTGAGTAATTTTAATGTAATTAAAAGAAGCTCTTTTCATATTTTTAAAGCAAGTGCATAGTGTATTTTTCAAGTTGTTAATGTTTGGGTTTTGTCAGAAAATGAAGTAAATAATTCTGTAAGAATATTATGACCTGCCTCTGCATTTGCATGAAAATTGCTGTCCAAGTGTTAATGCATCCATTCTGCATCTATGAAACTACTTCATTTTGCTAAAAATTCATGGAAGTCATATTAAAGTGCACTTTATAGAAAACCAGTTTGTTTCTCATTGTTGGATGTTTAGAGGTTTCAGCCTTAATAAAACACAGTGTTCTCTATGTGATTATATACCATGTGTAAGATGAGAAACACGTTTTCTATCCCTTCTGACTAATGATGCCAAATATAAACTTTAACCAATGTATTGTCTTTAACCTGTGTCTCCAAATGGTTCCATCTTTCAGATTTTGGGAGCGATTGATTACTACTTCAGTATTAGAATCATAGAATTGTTTTGGTTGGAAGAGACCTTTAAAATCATCAAGTCCAACCATTAACCTAGCACAGCCAAGTCCACCACTAAACCATGTCCCTAAGCACCACATCTACACATCTCTTAAATCCCTCCAGGGACGGTGACTCCACCACTTCCCTGGGCAGCCTGTTCCAGGGCTTGACAACCCTTTTGGTGAAGAATTTTTTTCCTAATACCAAATCTAAACCTCCCCAGCACAACTTGTGGCCGTTTCCTCTTGTTTGTTATTTGGGAGAAGAAACCGACACCCACCTCACCACAACCTCCTTTCAGGTAGTTGTAGAGAGTGATAAGGTCCTCCTCTCAGCCTTCTTTTCTCCAGACTAAACAACCCAGTTCCCTCAGCCGCTCCTCGTTAAGACTTGTTCTCTAGAGCCTTCTCCAGCTTCATTGCCCTTCTCTGGACATGCTCCAGGACCTCAATGTCCTGCTTGGAGTAAGGGGCCCAAAACTCGACACAATATTCAAGGTGCTGAGTACAGAGGGAAATCACTTCCCAACTCCTGCTGGCCACACTATTTCTGATACAAGCCAGGATGCCATTGGCCTTCTTGGCCACCTGGGCACACTGCTGGCTCATATTCAGCCAGCTGTCAGCTGACACTCCCAGGCCCTTTTCCCACTCAGGCAGCTTTCCAGCCACTCTTCCCCAAGCCTGTAACCTTGCAGGGGGTTGTCACCCAAGAGCAGGAACCTGACAACATATATTGAATATAGATGGCTATTATAATTTTTGATATGCAAGTTATATTTTAAATCATTTAAACCCTTTCAGCCTATTTGAGATGTTCAGTGTTTTCTCAGTATATGTTTGATTCCCAGTGTTCACTGGTATTTCAGACCAATGGAAATGCTGATGTACTTTCTGTTGACCTAATGTTGTTGATACTATTGTGCATTTCGTTTTCTGCAGCAATGCCCTGTACTTCTCTTCCAGCAGTGATGATGAATTTGAAATGTGTAAGTAAGAGCATGTTAGTTTGTTTTTTGAAGGAGTATGAAAAGGACACATTTCTGTCTAGTTATAATGAAGTAGTTTTTACACATTATTTTCTTTCATTGCTCTTGCTACAAAATACATTTTCTCCTTGCATTGCAGTGTTGGTAGCTATATGCCCCAGTGAGTGTTCCTGAGTCTCTTGTCTTAATCTTGGATGCTTTTTGCCCCTTGTTATTTTTCTTGTTGCCACAGTTTTGTCTGTTCCCTGTTACTTGCTTCTTTCGTAGTCTACAGAGCATCTCTGAATAACATTTTCTCTAAGCTATTACTGTCCCAAACACGTCTGAACCACTCAGAATTCCCTCTTACATGTCACAGCTTTTGCTGCATGAGTCTTAACCAGTTGGAAGGATATTTCTTGGCTCAAGGTCTTGATCACATGGAATTGAGTACTACATTTTAAGTGGTGCCTTCTACTGTGTGTAAGTTTCTGTCTTTATGTACAAAACCTGATAGGAATAATAGACATTATGACTATTATTTTGTGCTAGTGTAGTCGAGTACACATTGTGGTTTTTTTGTTGCAAGAGTTCTGTTTAGCTTGTTCCTTAGATGGACTGATTATGGCTGTCAAGTGGTTTTCAGACTGGTAAGTAATTTAAAGGCCTGTGAATCTTGCAATATGTTCCTTATTACCAAATTCAATGTTTGAACAGTTATGGTAAAAATGGTAAGGTAACAAGTTGTATCTGTTTATTTTACCTTTTGCATATCACTCTTGTGTTAGTCCAGCTGCTTTTAAAGCAGATTTCTCATTTTAGAGTTTGTGTTGTGATAACTGCCATGTGAATTGATCTTAAGCGTTGTCAAGCCTTACTACTTATGTCCAATTGCATTAAAACGTGCTGTGTATAGTTCCTGCACTACCTCTAGGCTCTTAAATCTGATAAATATTTCACTACTGTCCATCATTAGGTCATTGCTTGCTTTCCTGTAACTTTTTAAACTTAAATACTTGACAGTGCTCTGTTTTTCTACTTTTTTTGCTGCCTCTATCTAGGATGCTGTTGAGGCCGAAGTCATGTGTGAGCTCTGGCATGGAAGATAACTGAAAGTAAATAGTTTGGGCTTGGAGCAGAATATTTGCAAAGCTATTCTATTGTCATATGTCACTATAGTGACAATTGTAGGAAAGAGAAATGAAAGTATCTGCCAAGAAACTAAATAGAATTGATCTATTAAGTAGCAAGTCATATTTTTCTGTAAATTTTGGTTTCCTGTGATCAGCTGTCAGTCTTAGTTTGGTGCTGATTCGTGGTCTAGGAACACTGTGTTTATGATCAGCTGGGAAAACACCTGGCTGCTGGCCATTTGTGCTTCAATGAGCCACCATGTTATGGTGGCTTGGAAGACAGCAGATGCTGTGTTTACTTATTTTGTGATGAGGGTAGTGGTGAAGACTACTAGGTGCTAAAACTGAAAATAACTTATTGCTCCAAATACTTTTTGAGCTTCAAAGTCTTGAATTCTCTTTCTCCTCTCCCTTGCACTCTTCTTCAAAGAGGGAACCACTTAGTCCCATTCTATGCTTTTTAACTTACGGAGTGCTTTCAGGGTAGAATTTGTGTGTAGCTCAGCTGCCCTTCCTGGTACCAGAATCTACTGATCAGCCATAAAACCTTTATCAAACTTGTCTTCTGGTTTTGGGCTTACGGCATAGTGCGAAAGTTTATAAAGCTTTAGTCATGCATGCAGCTTCAGATTGTGAGAACAAACACTTCTTAACTGGCCTGTTATGTTCTGATTAGGGAACAGTTGTTTTCCTTCTCCTCAGCCTGATTTATGCTTTAATGAAATTTGTTCCCCTTCAACTTTCCTGAATCTCTCATAATGAAGGCATGTAAAATTTTGATGGCGTTTCTGATAATCTCTCAAGTGTCACTACTTCAAGCATGTGCAGTATTGCTGCTTGAACCATATTTTCATGTTTAGCAGTCACCACAATACTCCTGGAGTGATTAAAACGCATTTATTTCTGAGTAGTAGTACTGAATTGCTGTTCTGCAGTGAGGTATTATTGTTGCCGTTTTGTTTGAACATTCTTTTTGGAGTCACTTAGCGGAATAAGTGTATGGACTCTTCTTTGCAGTAGTAAAACTACTACCTGCAGTCATTGAAATGCATGGAGAAAGTATTGATAAACCCATTCAATTCCACCCCCAATGATCCACATGTATGAGGAGTACTGGATACTGCAAGGTACATGTGACAGCTCTTCTTATCTGGCTTTGCGCTGGGCAAGGATTGAATAATTAAGGAAATGCTGAAAAGCTGCTGTGAGCTTTGAGGAATCGGGAGTGGGAATTATATATGCAGGATTCATGTTTGGTTTTTAGGTTCTTTTTTCTAAGAATTTAGACCGAAGTTTTGCTAGTTGCAAACTTTTCTCTTAAAAAATGCATACCAAAAGAAACAGAACCTTGTCCTTAAGTAATCTTTTATTGTTTCAGTTTTAACTAGAATGAAAACTCCCAAATCTGTTTCTAAAAAGGCGGATGCAAGGTGCGTGCTAATGACTTTTCAATGTTTATATATTAGTTTTCTGTATCACATCTATTATTCAGAATACAGAAAAATGATCAAAAGTTTTAGTGATTAATAGGCAGATATGTGTATAGGAGAGAGTATAGACAGAAGAACTATTATGTGTTCAAACTGTATGTTCAGGCCAAATATTAAATGGGATGTTTGGAGGTGTGCATGCTCTATTGCCATTCCTATTAACAGATTTAGTTGGTAACATTTGCTGTGAGCAACTAATAATGTTACATTGGGTGGCTTTTTTCGTTTGCTTTTTTAATAAGACAAACTTTCTCTTCTATTTTCCTGCTTATGCATACCTTTTCACATTATTTGCTTGTTTTGCAGTTTGAAGGATTTAATTGATGACTCAGATGCTTTCTTCTTGGACTTTAAAGTGAAAAAGAGCACAACAAAGAATGGTAAGTAATTGGCCAACAGCAAATATGAAGCAGGCATTTTAATGGGTGGGAAGGTAGTATTCATTGCTAAGCTTATAAATTTCTGAGGGAGCCTGTTAAACATAAGATCACTTTGTCTCTTCTTTGAGTTTCCGCCTATTTCTTCTGGGGCTTACAGAGGAAAGCATGGTCATACTATTCTGACAAGTGCATGTTTTGAAGCATTACTGTAGATCTGCAGATATTGTGGACTAGTATTTGGGTCTGTGAAAAGAGTAGCAGCTCATGGTTGATTAGACTGAGCTGCAAATACGGGATGATTGCTGTGGAGAGAGAACTTGCGATATGTAAAACGATGTTCTTCTGGTTGTACCAGCTCATTCTGTGGCCAAAAGACACTGAATAAAGAAGGAAGGTAACTATTGTTAAGCTAGATACTTTTAATTTGATGGAGATGTTGGCAATCAGGCCAGTCTTGCCTGTGGGTGTTGCAGAGACACAGATAGGGTCCTTTAATTTGAAGCTTCTTTAGCCAAGGTCCTATGTGTAATCCTGCTAACACTGGCTACAAGACATTCTGGCAAACCATGACTTGAGGGGTTTCAGTGCTTGTCTGAGCAAAGAATCCCTGTTTTCCCCCAACGGATGGAAAATGCCTTGGTTTAGTAACATTCAGAGCCTGACTACAGCTGTTTGGTGCACTTCTCATTGATATGAACAAAATGGACTTCCCTGGAAAGAGTGAACTCTGGAATTCTTGACATGGCTACTAGGCCAGCAACCAGGTGACAGAATTACAGTAGATGAAGAGATCTCATGTAAAGCTCTGAGCCCTGATCAAGAAGGGCGGAATCTCTTGTAGCTGGTGTGAATGTCAACCCTGAATCATGTATGCCAGCTGTAGACTGTACAAAGCTAATGGAATGCTTTCTGGAGGAGAAATGGGGGAAACAAAGTGGACCAGAAGCATCTCTAAAAAAAAAAAAAGTTACCAGTAGATCTGACATGATCCCTTGATCTTGATAGGTCAAATCTGAGATGTCAGAAGCCTTGTTTGTTGGCTAGTGTGCGCTTTGTGCTGTAGGCTATGGTGCCGTCAGCCAAGACTGAGCATTTTGTAAGTCACCCTTCACTTGGTGGTTTTCTAAAACTTTAATATGAAATGTCCAGCCTTACTCTTACATGCACTTAGTTTTTGTTACTGGGAACAAAAAGGAAACCTACAGAAGGTGGAAGAAAGGACAGGTAACCTGGGAGGAATGCAGAGAAATTGTCTGAGGAGCCAGGAAAGGAATAAAGCTAGGGAACCCAAAGTCCTGATACAATTAAATCTGGCCAGGAACATCAAAGGTTGCAAGAAAAGCTTCTATAGGTGCGTTGGTGATAAAAGAAGGACTAGGGAAAATGTGGGCCATCTCTGGAAGGAAACGGGAGATGTGATTACCCAGAATATGGAGAAGACTGAGGTACTCAACAACTTTTTTTGCCTTGGTCTTCACTGAAAAGTGCTTCAGCCATACCATCCAAGTCACAGAAGGCAAAGGCAGGGACTGGGAGAATGATGAACCACCCACTGTAGGAGAAGATCAGTTTCAAGACCATCTAAGGATCCTGAAATGCACAAGTCCGTAGGACCAGATGAGATGCATCTGCAGGTCCTGAGGGAACTAGTACATGAAGTTTCTAAGCCGCTGTCCATCATATTTGAGAAGTCGTGGCAGTTCAATCAAGTTCCTGCTGACTGGATAAGGAGAAACATAAGCCCCATGTTTTAAAAAGGGAAAAAAGAAGACCTGGGGAACTACAGGTCACTCAGTCTCACCTCTATGCCTAGCAAGATAGAGAAATGAACCTTTCTGGAAACTATGCTAAGGCACATGGAAAATGAGGTGATTGGTGACAGCCAACATGGCTTCACCAAGGGCAAATTGTGCCTGACAAATTTAGTGCCCTTCTCTGATGGGGTTACAGTGTTGGTGGGTAAGGGAAGAGCAACTGATGTAATCTGCCCGGACATGTGCAAAGCATTCAACATTGTCCCATATGACATCCTTGTCTCTAAATTGGAGAGAGATGGATTTGATGGATGGACCACTCAGTGGATAAGGAATTGGCTGGATGGTCGCACTCAAAGAGTTGCAGTCAACGGCTTGATGTCCGAGTGGAGACCAGTGACTAGTGGTGTTACTGAGGGGTAGGTGCTGGGGCCGGTGCTGGTAAACATCTTTGTTGGTGACACGGACAGTGGGATTGAGCGCACCCTCAACAAGTTTGCCAATGACACCAAACTGTGTGGTGCGGTTGACACTCTGAAGGGAAGGGATGCCATCCAGAGGGATCTCGACAGCTGGGCCTGTGCAAACCTCATGAAGTTCAACAAGGCCAAGTGCAAGGCCCTGCACATGGGTCTGGACAATCCCAAGCACGCGTACAGGCTAGGCCATGAGTAGATTGAGAGCAGCCCTGAGGAGAAGGACTTGGGGTTGTTGGTGGATGAAAAACTGAGTACCAGCCAGCAACATGTGCTCACAGCCCAGAAAGTCAATCGCATCCTAGGCTGCATTAAAAGCAGTGTGACCAACAGGTCAAGGGAGGTGATTCTTCCTCTCTACTCTGCTCTGATGAGACCCCACCTAGAGTACTGTGTTCAGCACAGCATGAGAAAGATATGGGCCTGTTGGAGTGGGAGTGGCCACAAAGATGACTGGTGGGCTGGAGCATCTCCCCTTATGAGGATAGGCTGAGAGAGTTGGGGTTGTTCAGCCTGGAGAACTGAAGGCTCTGGGGAGTGGCCTTCCAGTGCTTAAAGAGGGCCTTCAGGAAAGATGGGGTGGGGACTCTTTATCAGGGAGTGTAGTGATAGGATGAGGGGTGATGGTTTTAAACTGAAAGAGGGTAGATTTAGAGTAGATATTAGGAAGAAATTCTTTACTGTGGGGGTGTTGAGACACTGAACAGGTTGCCCAGACAGGTTGTGGATGCCCCCTCCCTGGAAGTGTTCAAGACTAGGTTGGAAGGAGCTTTGAGCAGCCTAGTCTAGTGGAAGGTGTCCCTGCCCCTGGTTAGGGAGTTGGATCTAGATGGCCTTTAAAGGTCCCTTCCAATCATTCTGTGATTCTGTGAATGAAGATTATGCCAGCACTAGCTACCTATTCAGGATTGTTATGCCTGATGGCAGATGTATACATACATGAGGTTTAAGTTACTTTTTTCTTTTTGTATAATTTTTGGTGATTTTCCATTTAGTATGATGGCAAATGAGCAGGGTGTAATAAAGTAAATCCAAAGGTATCTTTCCATTCTTTGCGTTTTCCTATCTTCAAGGGATTTTTGTGTTAAGACAAAGGCAGCTCTCCTAAATAAAATTACCAAAATTTTAAGCTGTTTCTTTTGAATTGCAGCCCAGAAGGATCTTCAGGCCCTGAAGAAGTTGATGACTTCTGGAAAGAAAAACACTTGCTGCCAAGAATTGCAGTATCCAGAGACTTCAAGTGACATTGAAGATTCTGTCTTTATAGAAAGTTCATGGCATGACTACCAAAAAGGGGGAGAGAAAGAGAGTCAGAGGTGCATAAAACTCCCACCTCCACAAAATCTGAATGAGTCAATTTCCAGAGGTAGTCCAGACTTTCTGCTTAGAAGGAAAGAAGGAAGTGGTGAAACAAGTACAGAAAACAAAGTGCCAACTGTGGTACTACAACAAAGTACGGAGGTAGAATCAGATAGCTCAGATGATGAATTTGAATCATTAATAGAACGGATAAGGAAACGAAGTAAACCCCAAAAAACAATCTTAAGCACAAATAAAACTGTCTACCAGCCAAGCACAATAGGTAAGCAATTGTTCTTAGCTAACTATCAAGACACCTATTAGCAGCAATAAATCTTTTAGTTTGTGGCATATGCTGTAGAAGTGCAACCCAGCATCTTGCAATTGAGTTGATACAATCAGAAATTACTCCTCTGAACATTCTGAAAAGTGATTTTACTAGTCTTGTGATATGAAGATTTAAGTTTTCACTATTGCTTGTTTTTAATAATTCCTATAATTGCAGGCATTTTTTGTTTTTAAAATTGTTCTGAAGACAAGTCTAACTAGTGGTTTTGAATGATGTTAACTGATTTTAATGTGTGGTAGCAGTTAATGTGAAGCTGTCATTTTGGCTGAAACTTTGAGCAGTTTAGATGCTGTTTATTTAGTATTTGAATTTATAATTGGCTTTATTTAACATACAGTTTAAAATGAGTATTTCCTGTATCAGTAGCTCCTCTTCTTTGACTAACTGAAGTGAGCTCCAACTGAAAGATTGCAAAGGGGGAAAAGGGCTATTGCTGAGTAAGATCTTTTTCTAGAAAAGTGAACACAGGGTGCCTTCCTCACTTACAAGGACTAGTTCAGGGTAAGGAGAACCTATGGAAGAAGATGGCTGACAGCATAGTAATATGCCCTGTGAAAGAGCAAATTTTTTTTTTTTTTAGTTGAAATATCTCAATATGGTCTATAAAACATATTCTAGAAGTGAGCTTTCAGCTGCATTGACTTCTGTATATGGCCGAATAGTGAAAAGAGAGAAGTGGGCCAAATAGAGGAACAGTTACAGAAAAGCAAGCAGAGCGAACATCTACTGAAACTTCAAACCTTGAAGTGGTCCTGGATTTCTGGTATGAGGGTTACCATTTTAGCAATCTGTACAGATGTAAACTGGGGAAATATGCAGCTATATGTTCAGAACTTGCCTGCGAAACAAAGGATTTGATTAATGGTACATGACACAAGGTTAGAATGATTTTTTTTGTTGTTGTTCAGATGGTGTCTCTCTATTTTGAATTGGTGAAATGTCACAGAAGTGCCTGAGGGAGGTCACAAATGCTTTTCCCTCCACTTCCTCCTAGCTGCATGTTTGAAAGTTTGGAGTCTGCCACTCCTTCATTCAGTAGTAATTTTTGTAGTATATAACAGGAATTTACCTTTCCATCAGTTGTAAAAGCCTTTGCATTCAAATACGCACAGTAAGAGTGTGTATACTGAAGTGGCATATTTGACTTTTTTTTTTTACTTTTTTCATGGTTTTGTTACTTTGTTGCTGTCCCAATTTTTTGACAGTGTGTGATCCTGTGACTCTTTCTTTTGAACTAGAAAACATGAAACCACCCTGTGAGGATGCCCAGCCCTTGAAAGGGGAGGAAGTCAAGACACCAAGGCCAAACTCCATAACACTTCAAGAAACACCTTCCAGGGTAGTAGCTTCTGCAAGAATTACTAGGAATGAATTGGTCAATTGCTCACAGTCAGCAAAGGCAGAGAAAAGGTAAGTGTTTCTCCATCTTTATTGTGTTCTAGGACCATTATAGATGGACAGAGAGTTGCTAAACATTTTGCCTAGAATGACATTCTGATTTTTCTGGTACTCAGAAACTTCTGCTACCAATTCAGCAGTTGTTAAGTAGCTGGAAATCAGAGCTTTCAGTCTTGGAATATAAGCTAATCTGTACTTAGAGGAATTAATGACAAATATTTGACAGATGTCAAATCTTCTTCATAAAGGTTAGTTCTCTTGCTATTCTTTGTCTTGGCACAGCATACTTCTAATGATCACTGGCCTTACAGATTCTATCTATCTACCTTGCCTGCCTCTGAAAATATGTCAAAATCGACTCGTAATTCATGCCTTTTAACAAGTTTGTCTTGATATTTTTGACCTGTATCCTTATAACTTGCAGATTTTTTTTTCTGTATGTGGGTGCAGCTTAAGCTTTTCAGAAGAATGTCTTTTAATTTCTAATAGCTGCCTTTATTCTGTCTTAGCCTTGTGATGTTTCCTTTAGTCATTTTATGATTGTGTATACCAGTACAAAACCTTTAAATGGTGTCTTCAAAGCTGATGCTTTGTCTGAGTGCTGCAGTATTGGAGTTATCATAATGAAATACCTACTTCCCTGAATGAATTCCTGAGGATTCTCAGAATGTCTTTTGGCTATGTTTCTGAAAATATACCTTTATTGGGGGTGATCATGTTAGGGCTGTTCATATATTGATCATGTTTTTCTCTAATTGTGGCTTGCTGTGTCACAAATCTCTGAGACACTCTCTTTTACTACTTAAGAGTCCTCATAATCTAGTTTTGTAAATTACTGAAATAACTGCAGAGCTATTGCAACAACTCTGTCCCTTCATGCCCCTGAAGGGGGAAGAAGACAGTAAAGGCATGTGCGCCCCACTGACCTCGTGAGGGCTAGCCACTGGCAGCATCCCAGAGATCTTTATTGGCTATAAAGTGGCCATTCTTTTTTCAGTGTGATATCTCCTTACTTCAGTAAACTGCTTTATGGCTTTTCTTGCAGGTTCAGGGTGTGCTCAGTGCCTGGCTGTTTCCTGCAAGATCTCTCAAATCCAGCTTCCTGCTATGTGAAGTATTTCAAGAAAAATAAAGAGGAGCTGGCCCAGAAGCTTTACTCTCTGTATAATAGTACCATCTTTGAGCATAAGGTTGGCTACAAAACAAAAATTAGAATTCTAAAATACTGGTTAATGTGTTGCTTCTTAATTTTTTATGTGATTGTTCTTTATTGTCTTCAGTTAGTAGAAGTGAAGCTATAACAATGGCTTATACGATGGCGGATCACCGCCCTAAGATTGTGTTCTATGGTGAACTTGCCACCGGCTGCCGCAAGAGAAGAGCTCCAAAGAGGAGATATAAGGACTCCCTGAAACAACACCTCAGCCTAGGCCATATTGACCACCATCAGTGGTCCACCCTGGCCTCCAATCGGGAGATTTGGAGACACACCATACATAACGCTGCTGTCTCCTTTGAGAGCATGCGTAGAATCAGTCTCGAGGAGAAAAGACAGCGCAGAAAGAACTATGCCTTGACTATACCACCCAAGGAGACCCTCCGGTGTGCTCTTTGCAACCGGTCTTGCCTATCCCGCATTGGCCTTTTCAGCCATCAACGTGCTTGCAATAAGCGTGGGCAAAGCCCTTCCCAAATCTTCGTCCGCGAAGCCAAGCCATGATGATGATAGTTCAAGCAATTTGTTTGAAAGGGGTTTTCAGCTTGGCTTGCTTTCTCAGCAGTAATGGTGTACCATCAGAATGCACTGCCTTTTGTTGTTAGCCTGTTGTCTCATGTTTAATCATGCTACACGCAGTCTTCATTCATTCCTGTTGTGTGTTCATGTCTGCCATTCTGGAACAGATTAAAAAGCTGCTTATCTTTTGAATAGCAGTTTTGGGTGAACCTAAGCTCTAAGTTCTATTTCAAATTGAAGGTTCAATTTCAGAGAACCACTGTCTTGACCTTTACATCTTCTGAGATACCTACTGGAGACCCTCCCCTGATGAGAAACATCTTTGAAAGGAAGGATGCTGCCCTTGGTAATTTGATTAGAATTTCCTTCATGAAGGAAAATGTTTCTGTGCAGCTGAGAAAATATTATTGAGGTGACCAAGGTCAGACTCAGGTCATAATTTCACATAAAGCTGAGCTGAACAGGCTCAGTATTGCTGAAGGCAAAATATCTTGCTGCCCAGTGCTTCAGCTGTGTACCTGTGTAGGCACTTACTACTGTTGGACCATTTACTTTAGCTCATTAAGTAATATAGATGACAGAAACCTGTTAGTGAAAGAACAGAGCTAACCAAGATAGGTATGATGAAGGATAATGAAATCAGGAGCAACACAGAGGATAAGCAAGGGGCTATTTTTCACCCTCTCGCAGTGTGAAAGTGCATCAAATTAAAATGGCAAGTTACAGATTCAGAACAACCAAAGCAAGTGGTACTTGACCTGTAAATTATTGAGCTGCAGAACTTCTGATCATAGACTATTATCTATGGGAGCTAACTGCATATATACTCTTAAACACGCATACTCTCCCCAAAACACCAGAAAACAACTTGAAGTGCTCTTTAATGCAAAGGAACCACCTGCGGTTCAGTGAGGGCTTGTCTTGGAAATGACTAGCCGTTGGGAAGAGTACTTTTTTTGAAGAGGAAATTCTGTTTTATGCCTGTCCTTGTATCTCCTCTTAAGCAGCCACTGTTGGAGTCAGAATAGAGGAACTAAGGGACTAAAAAGTCTCACCCTGCATTGTGAAACTCGCAGTGTTGGTTCCAGAAAAACTGATGGTGGGAGTAAGAAGACATGGAGGGTGGATTTACATCTTAAGTGACACAGTGTTAAGGGCATTAACAGAGGCATCCTGTACTGGCTTTGCAGTAAGGGGAAGCCCGAGGGTCAGAAGAATATGACAGAGGTATGAGAGGGCAGATTAGATGTACTGTTTTGTTTTTCAGTTACCAGAGAAAATGGTAATAATCTGGAATAAGAAAATGAGAAAAACAGCAGGATATTGTGTGACTGGGCAGACAGAAGGTCCTGAAGCAAAACGTTACGCTCGCATAGAACTTTCTGAGAGAGTCTGTGACTCTGCAGGTAGGTAAAAGAAAAGATATGTTGATTCTTCTTTGAGAAAGCAAGTGCTAGAGTGAAAACGTGAATCTGAGGCCTAAGAGATCTGGAACTGGACCCTGCTTTGAAATTTCATATTACCTTGAATAAATAAATGTATTCATGGTAGTACTTGCCCTCACAACCCTTCCAAGAGGCTGGGCAAATTTACAAAATGTGAGAACAGAGATGTATTCATGCTAACTGCAGTTTTTTGTCTATATTTCTTATTGAAGATCTATAGGTTACTCTAATCCTGTATGCACTATAATGAGAATCTAAAATCTGACTTCCTTCATCATAGCTAGGCACCTTCTTGGTGGTATTTAAGGCTGGAATAAAGACAGATCAGTGACAAATTAAGTTCTATTATGTGGTGGGTACTGTAACTGCTATTTCTCCCTCATCCCCTCCCATTTTGGGGAAATTAATGTTGTACTTGCCATAAAAGAACCAATTCTGTAATTTTTGAAGTAGGCTTAATAAATTTAATTTGAGAGATACAACAGAGAGTACCCTGGAAATCTGCTTTTGAGGCCTTAGGAGTCCACAAGTGCTGGTCAATTTTTAAGAAGCACCTTTTAGGAGCATAGGAGCAGGCAGTCCCATTGTGTCATAAGTTAAGCAAATGGGGCAGAAGACCAGCTTGGCTGAACTGGGAACTCCTTGTGAGACTCAAGAGGAAAAAGAAATTGTATGATCTTGAAGCAAGGTGAGGCTTCACAGGAAGATTACAGAGCTGTGGTTCATATACACAGGGAGAACACACGAAAGGCCAAAGCTCAATTAGAGTTGAAACTGGCCAGTGTTGTGTCGGATAACAAGAGCTTTTTTAAGTGTGTTAATAGCAAGAGGAGGTGTAAAGAAAACATTGAACTGATGCTTGCTGAAGATGGTCATCTGACTCATATGGATGAGGAAGAAGAGGCATTCAATGTGGGGTTTTTTTGCCTCAGTCTTTAGTAAAACTGACAGACCTTGGTCTGCCTAGTCCTCTGAGTCAGAGGACCACAAGTGTGGGAACAGTGACTTTCTGTTTGTGGACACTGTGAAATTACCAGAGACCAGCTGTATCAACTGAATGTTCACAAGTCCATGGGGCCTGATGGAATTAACCCCAGAGTACTGAAGGAAATAGCAGATTTTATGGCAGGACCCCTCTTGATCATCTACCAAAGGTTTTGGGAGTCTGGGGGGGTCACTGCTGACTGGAAGTTGGCCAGTGTTACTTCAGTTTACAAGAAGGGTGTGAGGGAAGACCCAGGAAAATGACGACCTGTTAGTCTAACCTCACTTCCTGGAAAAATTATGGCGAAGATCATACTGGGTACTTTTGAAAGGCTTTTAAAGAATAATGCAATCATCAGGCACAGTCAGCATGGGTTCACAAAGGGAAAGTCCTGTTCAACTAATTAGGTGTCCTTCCATGACAAGGTCACCTGCCTAGTGGATGAAGGAAAGGCATGGATATAGTTTTTCTGGGTTTTGAGTAAGACTTTTGATACCGTACCTCACATCATCCTTCTGGTCAGCTTGTCTGGCTGTGGGACGAGCATGTTCATGGTGTGCTGGGTGAAGAACTGGCTGAAGGGCAGAACTCAAAGAGTTGTAGTGAACGGGACTACATCTGGCTGGTGACTGGCACTGGTGGTGTTCCTTGTGGTTAAATTCTAGGGCCAGCCTTTTCAATTTATTTATCAACAATCTGGATGCAGGAGTTCAACGTACCATTAGCAAGCTTGCTGATGATACCAAACTGGGAGATGCTGGTGACTTTCTTGAGGGACAAGATGTCTTGCAGAGGGATCTAGCTAGATTGGAGCATTGGGGTGAAATTTAACAAGTGAAATGCTGAACTTGCACCTGGGATGGAGTAGGGCTGGGCACAAGGATAAAATGGGAGAAGAGTGGCTGGAGAAAAGCCCTGCAGAAAGGGATCTGGGGATGCTGGTTGGCAGCAGGCTTAATATGAGTCAGCTGTGTGCCCTGGCAACCAAAAGGGCAAACTGCATGCTGGGGTGCATCAAAAGCAGTATAACCAGCTGGCCAAAAGTAGTAATTATCCTGCTGTATTCAGCATTGGTGCAGCCTCACCTTAAATACTGTGTGCAGTTCTGGGTCTCACAATATAAAGATGTGAAGGTCCTTGAATGTGTCCGGAGGAGGGGGAAAAAAGCTGACCTAAATAAGGGTGTTTCAGGTCTCATAAAAAACCCCAACAAAACAAAAAAAAAGACCCAAACAAATGAAAAGACCTCAACAGAATTAGACATATAGGGAAGTAACTAGGATGCAGGAGAAGGGCTAATCATGAAACTGGAAATGCACTGAGTAAAACCGTGTTTTATGTGCATTTTATCTTACCAAAACATTGGTAATTCCAACCTCCAAAGTAACTCTTGCATCTTAATAAAGAATGTCAAAGGTCTGAAGTAGTGACCAAGGATGAAAGTCTGTACTTTCCCATACCCAGCTGCTCTTAATGTCTTTTGTTTGCCTTACCCCAAGATCGTCTTCGAGACACACTAGTTCATGAGGCTTGCCATGCAGCCACCTGGCTGATCAATGGTGTTCGCGATGGACATGGACGATTATGGAGATTCTATGCTAATAAATCAGCTGTGATTCATCCAGAACTGCCCGTAGTAACACGATGCCACAGCTATGAGATTAATTACAAATTCATCTATGAGTGTGTTCTGTGCAAAGCAACGTGAGTAATGTTTTGATCTTGTATAGGACTATGTATTAACTTTGACTCTAACTTGGCAGTCTCCTGTGTCTAGAAATCATGGGTCTCTTATGCAATTGAGATACGGAGTTGTAACTTCACATTTCCTGAGCCCAGGGAGCCTTACTGCACGATTCCACATGTTTGTTTCTAGGTAGTTTCTGTTCCAGTTCAGAGGCCAGGACAGGCAGAAGTGTCTTCTGAGAGCCATTGGTGATGATGGAAGGTCTTTGGGAAGCAGTAAGAGATCAGATTACATGCCTCAACTTTGAAGGACACGGCAGGGGAAGGTCACACCTCATGTGGCTGCTCTCACTTTTCAAACATTGTTCAAATGATGTAAATTAGGATTCACCTTCTACTGTAGTTAATATTGAGTGAACTTGTGAAAGTTTTTGACCACTTATCTGCAACTTCATGGTCAGCACTGATCCTATAATACACTTTTTGATATGAGGTAATATTTCCAGACTTAACTAAGTACTACATCAGGAGTAATTCTTGTGGACCTACAGTGATGGAGCAATAACGGGATCTGGTGCATCCCTGTAGAATGCGTGTAAGCAAAGTACTAACTTCTGTTGCAGAAATAAGGCATTCCAGTTCCTTTTAAATCTATCTACATTTTACCAAGTAACATATTTGAATGTGCCTCAACAACAGTCTAGGTTTGATTTAAGGAAAAACAGTCCACAAAGGAATGCTCGACTTGGCATGGTGGACTGAGTTGCTTTTTAGCTGCTCATCCTTATAAAGATATTGGAGACCATCTGATGCTGAAAGAAGTCAGTTAGTAGTAACTGGAAGTCAAAAGCAAGTCCCTGTAAAACTGGGCACAAAATATGTGACAGTAATTAGATATTAGAACTAAGTATCAGAGGAAGCTTTCTGGGTTTTGTATCTTGATGACTTTAAGATTAAACATTTTGACTAGTCTTGTCTCTTTGTTTTGGTAGTGCTAAGTAAAATGTAGAGACTAACAATATAATGATTTCTATTGATTTAAAAGTCTATAAAATCTATAGTCAGTTTTCTAGTAGATCTTTTACCTCATGGACTCTTTCAGCTTGTGTATATATTAAAGGAAAAATAGATGTCTGCAGCCACACAGATGCGAGCAGCACTGTGATGTGAAGGACTGAAGCTAGGACACATCTACTGATAGATTTTGCAACATTGATCATACAACATTGGTCAGCAAGACTTCTGTCTTGCTTACTGCATTTGTGAAATGAGAACTATGTATGGTGCTGAGATCAAGCAGAAAGAATAGTTGCTATAGTAATTTAACAGGTTTATTACCTTTCATGGGTGTGGAAAGTGTTGTCTTTACTGGAGGATTGTAGCTGACTGCAGACTTCTGTATGTAATGACTTCAGTCTAAGTGGGAGAGCATGACTTTTGGTTTTTTCAGTTCTGTGTAGCCCAGTGCAGTGGCTCACAATGGTGTGATGATTTTTTTTAATTAATTTTTTTTTTTTTTTTTTACATTTTATTATTTCCTGCCCAACTTCAGGGGATAAATGCATGCTTAGAAAGCATGCATGGGATTTTTTTGTCAGGATCTTATGTGCTATTTCCAGAAGTGCTGAAAGGAAACTATATTTTCACATATGAAAGAATCTTCCTGAATGCATTAGTTGCTTAGAGGTGACAGAACATTGAGAAGATTTGATGGCGATGGCCAAGGAGTAGTTGATACCTGGAGTGTGGAGGTGTTTCAAGATGTTGTAGCACTTCACACTACTAGGCTGAGAGTAAAGGAGACTGAGAAAGGAACCAAGCTGAAAAGGCTGTGGAAAAAGTTCTAGGTTAGAGAAATGTGTACTACAGATTTGATGGTTCCACTGTGTGAAGTATGTAGTCTGTTTCCTGTTCTAAAGTGTTAGCTTAGAACTCTGACCTAAGTAGCCTGGCAGAAGAGAAATGAGCCCTTTCCCACAAATATTGTCTACTGTAAGTGTGAAATACTAATACTTATTTTTCCATTTCAGAATTGGGCGTCATTCCAAGTCTCTGAACACAGAGTGCTTCATGTGTGCATTCTGTGGGGGGCAGCTGGTCCTGAGTCAACCCACTCAGAAGGTTGACACTCCTGCTAGGACACATCTAACATCCTTTGCAAAGTATGTGAAAGAAAACTATGGACTTACGAAAAAAGAGCAGAATGGGCTGAGTCATGCAGAAGTCATGCGGAAACTCAGTGCTGATTTTGCTTTAAAAACTAGGCTTCAAGATTCCTTGTAATATCTCAATATGCTTCCTTTCTTGATCCTACTTATATTTTGTATGTAGTAGTAAATGAGTCTAAGAATGTGTTTTGGAGAATTTTTTTGGAGCAAGAAGTAATGGTGATAGAAATTCTGTGGTGATGTGCAAGTCAGGATATCCTTCTTAGACTTCAGATAAACACCATCTGTGTCTGGGAAGATGTGGTTCTAGGCCCTTTGTGGGACTGACTTGCTATGTTTGTCTGGAATTTTCTGAATGGTATTTACACATGGTGCTTCATAGCATGTCTTCAGTGACTCCAGTGAGCAGCAGATTTACTCTTTCATCTGAGTAGCTGATGTGCTATAGACTGTATTTGTGCTGAAGAACCGCTAGGTGTATCCCTGTCTGGGGTTGACAGTTGCAAGAAAAATCAATGCCCACGATCCAAAGTCTTCCGATTCTGTCTGGAAGACTTCCAAGCAGGAAAAAGGGCAGACCTACGGAAAGCTTCAACGTGGGTTCAGGCATTCTCTCAAAGAGAGTTTCTTGAGTGATCCTTGGTTATTTTTGTTAAAAGTAATTGGTAGGTAGATGATACCTCAGATTTGTTAGAGAAAGCATGAGTTTCTGCAAAGTCCTCTGGCTCTTGGTGAGATCAAAGTTCTTTCTGATTAAATTTTGATAGCAGTTGTGTCTCTGTCACTGAGATTTCATACAAGCTAAAATAGATGCAAAAGGTCAGGTTGGGGAAAGCAAATTCAAATGCTTTCCACCATAGAATGAAATGACTTAAGTCTTTCATGTAGAACATGTCTGAATGTGTGTTATAGTGTTTGTGTCTGCTGTGAACAAACTCAGGGGATTAGTAATTTTGAATAATCAATAAATGCCGATTTTATACCAACTGTGGCAATGAAACAGACTTCTTTATTTCAATTTAATCATGACTGTAGGTGTAGTACATGAAAGCTGCTGATTTCTCCTAGCTAGTTTTGAGTTTCATGTACAGCAGGTCACCCTGTTTGCAATGCTCACAACCTCCTGCTCTGCCTTTGTCAATCCTGTTACACTCCAACTGAAAAAGATATATTGGCAGCCTATGAAGCAGTTTGAGCTGCTTCAGAAATAGTTCATACTGAAGCACAGCTCTTTTTGGTATCTCGATTACCTGTGCTGAGCTGAATGTTCAAAGGGAGGATCCCCTCTACGCATTATGCAGCTGATGCTACATTAAGTGGGTGCACTGATAATGCAACAGACTCAAATGGGAAACTCCAACTGCCCCGAAATCTTGGAACTGATCATGGAGTGGCCAGAAGGCTGAAACTTTGAAGTGTCACCAGAGGAGGTGACTTGGGCTGAAACTTTGAAGTGTCGCCAGAGGAGATGACTCACGCTGAACAGGCCCCACTGTATAGTAAATAACCAGCAAATGAAAAGCAGTAGCCCTGTTGTGTTGTGGAAGACGTTGGAGGTGGAAACCTGTCTCTGTGGGGTTCTACACAACAAGTCCCTGAAACTGCTGAAGGAAAAGATGAATCAAGTCAGTTTGCAGAAGTGAAAGCCATCCCAGCTGCCTATAGGTATTGGTGAATGAGAAGAATCTCTATACTGACTCATGGAATGTGGCAAATGCTGTGTGGGGGTAGCTACGGCAGAGGATCAACTGGTAGCGCAGAGGTAAACCCATCTAGGCTGCTGAATTGTGGCCAGATATTGCTGCTTGGGTAGAGAACCTGGTGATTAAATTATGTCATGTAGGTGCTCGTATTCCTGGGCCACTGAAGAACATTGAAACAGTTTGCTGCTAGAATTGAAATGATTCAGGTGGATCCGGTGTGGGAGTGTAAGAGTGAGCTATATTTATAGCTTGATGGGCCCATGACATATCAGGATGTCTAGGAAGGGATGCAGCATACCAATGGACTTACGACTGAGGGGTTGACTTGACCATTGATGCCATTGCACAGGTTATCAGTGAACGTAAAATGTGTGCCATAATCAAACAAGCTAAGCAGCTAAAGCCTTTTTTGCTCAGAATACTACCTTGGGTCTTGAAAAGAGAGTTTTATGGTGACATGGCACTCCTGAAAGAACTAAGTCAGACATTTCCAAAACAACCTCATAAACACCAGGGCTATGGAGCATGGCATTGAATGGGTATGTCACATCCCCCATTATACACCAACCTCTGGAAAAACTGAATGATACAGTGGACTGTTAAAAACAGTCCCATGCTGAGAGCAGTGGAAGGTGGGACATTCAAGCATTGGGATACAAATTTAGCAGAAGTCACTTGGCTAGTTAACAATAGAGGATCTGCCAGTTGACCTGGCCCTGCTCCATCAAAACCCCTATGCACTGTGGAAGGAGATAAGGTCCCTGTTGTACATTGAAGGAACAGGCTGAGAAGAACTGTCTGGATTATATTCCTTCCTTGGGAAAGGGCAAGCCCATTTGTGGGATTATTTTTGCTCAAGAACCTGGATGCACTTGGTGGGTAATGTGAAAAGGTGGGGAAGTCCAGTGTGTACCTCAAGGTCATTTAATCCTGGGTGAAAATAACCTGAGGTTTCATTTGTATGATGGCAGTGTTACATGGTGCTCTATGTCACTACTGCTGTGGCTGCCATATCTCAAAGGTAGTCCTTGCCGCTAGCCAGTCTAGGGCCAAGGGGAGGAGTTCGTTGCCATGTTAAACCCTATAACCTGGCCCAAAGTGAGTAGGAGTGGAGATTGTAATTGATATACATTTAAATTGTTATAACCTATGATTTGAGTTGCATGTTACAGGAGTGTACTATGACAAAAACCACCTGAACCAATGAAACCAAGAATGAAACTCACAAGAAGCAGTGCAAAAGGAGCAGTGATCTGACTTGAGCTGGTGTTAGTGCCCAGTGACTCCACACAAGGCACCACCTCTCCTGTCCTGAGTGACTGCTGTCACAGATGGAGCCCGAAGATAAATAAATGTAATGAACATTTTATGAACACTTAAAAGACATTTTACAGAGGGGTGGTCAACAGATTAAGGGAATGATATCGCTGTGTGTACATATATGCCAAAGGATGGGAAGGGGGTGGTTGTGGTGAAAGAGAATTTATTGTGATAGTGTCAGACCTGAGCATGACGTAAATGGTATGGAATAAGGGGTGGGAAATGTACTGGTTTTGGCTGGGATAGAGTTAAATTTCTTGTTAGTAGCTTCTATGGGGCTAGATTTGTGCTGAAAATAATGTTGATAACACACTGGTTACTGCAGAACAGTGCTTAAATAGTGCCGAGGCCTTTTCTGCTCCTCACACCACTGTCAACAAGTAGGTTGGGAGTGCACAAGAAGTTGGGAGGGGACACAGCTGGGACAGTGGGCCGCAACTCTCCAAAGGAATATTCCATACCATATGATGTCATGCTCGGCAATAAACCTGGCGAGTGGAGATTGGCAGTGGGGCTGCTGCTTGGAGACTGGCGGAGCATTGGTCGGTTGATGATGAGCAATTGTTTTCATTTGAATCACTTGTTTTTCTTGGGTTTTATTTTCCTCTTCCTTTGTTTTTTTCCTTACAATTAAAAAAAAAAATTAAACTGTCTCAACCCATGAGGTTTTTTTGTCTCACTTTTATCATTCTGATTTTCCCCCTAATCCCACTGTGGGTGGAGTCAGCAAGTGGCTGTGTGGTGCTTAGTTGCTGGCCAGGGTTAAACCACAACAAGGGTCAACTCATTTTTCAATCTGTGACAGCCAGAGCTCCTTCAGGATGCCGCAAGCAAGCAGGATGTGCTGGAGCAGCTGGTAGCCCATGTGCCCACCAAGCAGAGGGTGAGGGCAGCAGAGGTGTAGTTCTGCAAGTGTCAGAGGATAAGCCCAAGGGCCTTGACCGAGGAGGATGACGGGGAAGATTATGGTGTCAAAGAGCTGTTACAAGGGGAAGACTACCATTTACAATATCTTCATCAATCCCTTGGTCTCAGACCTCTTCCAGGACCCTCACACTGGCCCCAGAAGGGAGGACAAGGGCCTGTAACTGACCAATAAGCCCCTACAAAGGTGGCCTTTGTTTTAAATTAACAGCTGCCAGCACTTGAATGGATCAGCTGTTGGCATAAATGTTTCTCCATCAGTTTATTACTGGAGTGTTAATGTCCCCTGGAATTAGCCAGAGCAGCATGGCATCTGCTGCAGGGGAATTCTGGCTCCAGTGCCTGAAGCAATGCATCTGAGCTGTCATAAATCTAAGATGCAACTAAAGCCAACCTCAAGATGATCTTAGCATCCATGATTAATTAAACCCTACAAAAGCTAAGACAAATGGATTAGTTACCCCACTATGCCTAGCCCTAAATCTCGATACTTACCCTACCAAAGTATCTGCCCGAGAAGTCTAAGCACGAACACTTAAACCTCTAAGGACTTGGTAGTGCCCCAAATCCACCTAGAGAAGACTGCTCTATAATCAATAATCCATGATGCACCCAACTGCTCCTTGCCAGGACAGCCTACATACTGCCGTTGCCAGCTCACCTCTTCTGAGAATGTAACAGTATACTAGCCCTAACCCCTCTAAAAGACACATCAAGGTGTAGCTCATGGGGTGAAAGAAACGGCCTATGTTTTCTAAAATGGAAAACTTCATGGAAGGAGATGTGACATCATCCCTAGAAGGTAAAAGCAGGACTGGAAGTAGTAAAGTGGGACAATAGAGCCCCCTTTAAGTCCACCCTGGGCCCGTACATACTGCCTGTCACCTCCTCACAAGCTATAAGCCCTCGTAGCTAATGCACACACCAGCTGAAGATGAGGTTAAGTCATAACAAGGTAAGTGTACTGGAAGATGCACTTAGCATACCAAGACTTAGCTGAATGCATTCAGCTTATACCTGAAAGATGTTTGCCACCTGCCAGATCATCTGAAGCCTAACTCTAGCCCAGTCACACCCTAATTAGAAATAATCAAGAAAAGGTGTCATCTTCATTAGTTGTTTTACAAGACAAATGTTTATTTTATGAATATTTTTAGTAGTTAAGTATTTTATTTTCTTGGGCTCCAATAATGAGAAAGGATCAGGAAGATGGCGAAGTAGATAAGGGAAGGTAGCTGGCTGATAATGATGAACGGGTGTTCTACCAGTGGGCTGGCAAGTCATGTTAGGATGAAGAGGTTGGCAACTCAGATTCAGAATAGGAGGTGGAAAGCTGTTGTACTCTGTTTTCATCTGTTCAAAAGTGGTCTTAGGAATAGGACTAATACTGAGGCAGCTAGGACTAATATTCCTAGTTTGTTGGAGATCAAGTGTAGGATGGCATATATGAATAGCAAGTATTATTCTGGCTTGCTTTGAGGGGGTGTGACTAGTGAGCTTGCTGGGGTGAAGTTCTCTGCATCCACTTGTAAGCTAGGTGAGAATAAGGCTAGGGTTATTAGTGGAAGAAGTATGAGTATGAACCCTAGAATGTCTTTTAGGGAGAAGTAAGGGTGGAAGAATGAAATTTTGTTGCAGTTTGATACATTGCCTAGAAGGTTGTTTTAACCTGATTCATGGAGGAAGATGAGGTACAGAGGTGAAGAAGGAAAGAGTTAATTTATTAATATAATTCCAGTATTGATGATATGGGAAAAAAGAATGAATAAAATGTGTTGATAACAGTATTTAGACTACCCAGGTGCTAATGGAGAAGCAGGAGAGGACTTGTGTGATGACTCATCAAGCTCCTACCTTGAGGGGTTGTAGGTCTACAGGTGACAGCGAGACCCCTCCATCTTTTGGCAGTAAAGGGCTCAGTTGCTCTTCTGATGGGAAAGACCTTTTCTTGAAGCATCTGCTCAGGAGCTGAGGTAGTGCTTCTAACTCTCCGATGCACAGAGAAAAGATGCTCTAGAAAAGGAGGATCTGAAGGAGACATTGGCTCCCATTCCTCCATCCCTTGCTCACCCATGTCTCTGGGATGCAGCCAGTGTTCCGCACTTTGCTACAGGGCTGACAGTGGCTCCACTGATTCCCCTGCAGTTGTCAAGGATCTTGGGGAGGCTCCACATGCTGGAGGAGCAGTGCAATGACTGGTGTTAGAAGGATGCCATGGTCTACTCCATGATTATCTCTGTCTGCCTCATCATCACATGATTCTGGCTGAGGAGATAATTTCCTGTGCCCTGACCTCCTCTGCACTCCCTAGCAGGGTGGGTGAGGGCAGGGAGTGGATCCTTGCTCACTCGTAAACATTAAAACTGCATGTTTTTTCTTAACTTGACCTGCTGTTTGCACTGTAGGCTCTTGAGGATCTGTGTCCTTTAGGACCCAACTACAGTGAAAGTGCTATTCCTCTTGCACACCCCCTGTGGAAACAATGAAGCTGGACCTCCTACCACAACAGCTGGAGATGGGTGTCAGGGAGATGCAGGGTACAAGGATTATGGCCCAAAGGGCATAGTCCTAGGCTTTAGGTTTTACACTAGCAACCACCTTGTATATTAGATGGGGTCAGTACTTGTTTGGGAAACAGTTATGAATAGCTCAGATCTCATAAGAAATTGATGGTTAGCTCAGGAGGTGTCTGCCCTGTGCAAAGCAATGGGAGACTCTCTGGCCCTTGTGTTGTCGGCCAGAGAAGATGCAAACACATGCATAATGTTTCTGGACATAGGGTCTTGTGGTGGCCTGAGCTCCCTGACCACGTCCCAGCTTGGACAACTCAATTCTGACCCTGTAAAAGTTCTCAGCCAATTGCTGAAGTCTGTTCTACATCTTCTACCCCAAAAGCTTATGCAAAGTAGTTTAGTGTTTTTAAACTGCTGTAGGTTTTCTTCTTTGTGCAACTGCTTTGGTGGATGCAGTACTGCCAGTTTCCTGTGCCAGAATAGCCCCCTCTCTAGAAGGGATGCAGCCGGAGAAGCTGGGGCCTTGCATCTTTGCAGCTGCTGCATCTTCTCAGCTCAGGCAGAGTTCAGCAGCAGGTTTGCAAATGTTCAGACCTAAAGCGATTGTAAGAGGACTGAGTTCACCCAGGAGCTTGGCTCTTTCCCAGAGACATTTACATGGGAAACCTCCCTATGTACTAACAGTGACAGCACCAGACATGTCATGAAAAATTGCCCATTTGGGCAGCAGTAGATATTTGTTAAGTTGCCGGTGCCAGAGGGCAGGAATGCTTCCAGGTCTGTTGCCAAGCTATAACTTCAGTGATGGTGCATGAACACAGGTGAGGGGAATTCTTGGCACAGATGCCCTTTAGCTGAAAAAAGCAAGCCCAGTTCAACAGCTTTGCTGTTTCTTTCCTTCTGTGAAGTTTAGTAACACTTGGATCTGAGGTGACTTTGATATGCTTTTGATGGTTCATCCTGCACATCTGCTAGAGTTGTGCCTGCAGGCTCAGAGACAGGTCTTGGCAAGGTTTAACACAACCTCTCTGTTCCATCTATAAGTAATTGTAACTGGATATTCATGTCATTCAGGTGTCCCAAGGGCTTATTTACAGACAGGGATGCTTGGGTGTTTTCTGCCTGCAACTGCATCAAGCATCCATGACTGTAAATCTGGCAGCTGAATACTGACAAATAAATAACTCTCCCACAAGTAATTGCAGGTCTGAACCTGTGGCTGGTAGGTGAGCTGAGGAGAGTGCTGATATTTATTGCAGACAAAAGCCAGGATGTGCATAAGATATGGGAGTTGGCGCAAAGGTGGTTCCCATTGTTTGTGGCTCAAGGCTGTGGTCACGGTTGCCAGGGGATGTTACAAATGGGGTCTGTATAAGGAGGCTGTCTTTGTGTGACTTGTGCCAGAAAACTAGGTAAATCATTTGGCCGGTTTCTCTGAGAGGTGCAAACACGTTTTGGAGGAAGCTCATGGGCTTTTTATTTTAAGCTATATTTTATGGTGAGAAGGTCTGACTCTTTGCAGGGGCGCACCACCATCAAAGTGTGGATTGAAGATGTTAGGAGGAGACATGATCCAACTGTGTATGTTCTCAAAGGCTGATTAGTGGCAGGTTGTAGAGGATACAACATGGCTTTTACATACAGGATCATTCCTGGTGTAAATCTGGAAGCAGTGACTCAGAAAAATGCATATTTTAATAAATGGTGTGTGCTGAATGTGTCCTTTCTACCAACCATGGATTCTGGTATCCCAGTGGATGGGACTCAGGATTATTTCCTTTGGCAGCAGGACTCTGACCTGGTGCTAGATGTCTCAGCCATGCATGCCTATTTAATTGGATGCTGGATTTCTGATCTCTCTAGAGCCATGGGCTGTTTGGCCCACTGATGTAAAACGCAAATGTCAGCCGCCCTGGCAGGAGTGGGGGGATCTAGAGGAGGAGAGTTTCTGGTTAATGCCCCCTTCTGCCTGGCAGAGGGCAACTGCCTGCTGTGGTGGTACAGTCCCCCTGTCACTTGAAGCCTACTCAAGACCTGAAGCAATTTCTCTCTCCCCACCCTTCTGCTCCCTGGGCCACAAACCAACCTCGGGCGAGTCAGGTGTGGATTGCGAAGGACAGCAAAACAGAGCACTAAGGCGCCTCCTTGGTGTGCTGGGCCTGCTTTCCCAGCCTCGTACTGCTCTCCCCATCCTTGGGAGATAGTCACCACCAGATAGCCCAGTACATGCCTACTTGGGTCATGATAACCTGGTACATCTGTACTTGAGTCGAGGCCAACAGGGCGCGACGCCGAACATCGGAAATCAACGGTTTCTGGGCCTGCGCAACTGGCAGAAAATACCAGAATATTACGACATCTGAGGCGAGCTGGAGTGGGAAAACATCTGACGGAAGTCAATCATCTCGGACCCTATAAATAGCGATCCTAAAGTGAGACCCTTTGAGCTCTCCTGGATCACAGTGGGATGCGTCCAGCATATCCCCTGAGTCAGGACGCCTCTTGGGTACAAGCTGTGCAAAAAGGCCAGGATGAAGTCAGACTTCTCGAGACGCAATAACTGTCCGTTGAGATGGCCTGAGCATTGTGAGTGTTTGCTCTGACCTCAGGAAGGAAATTTTAACCATAGGCTGGCCTCTCTTTCGTCCACCTGGCTAACTCGAGTGTGGATGGGTACATGTTTGTCTGCGTCTCTGTGTGTGTTTTGTGATTGTATCTGTGCATATGTACGTATATATGTACACACACATATATATGTATCTAAAGGATATCCTGCACTTAGTGTGAATCTTGTCATCATCAAATTTGTAACTGAGTCACTATTTGGTTATAACATATTTGACTGAGTCACCTTGTTAATTTTAAATTGGTTAGTGATTAAACGCCACTACAAAATCTACCCTTTGATCTACCCCTTATTATTAATAAATCTTAGATTGCTGCCTAATCACAACCGTGTTGATATTTTCTCCTGCAACACCTGGTCAGAGGGCTGGAAACTTCCACTTCATGCCTGGGCTGCCTTAATGCTGCAGCTCCTACAGCAACTCATGCTGCCCTCTCTCCACCACTGTCCTACAGTGGGCACGTGTGGCAGGGCTGGGTGTACCATAGGATTGCTGCCACAAAGATTGCACAGAAAATAAAGTGTCAAGTGCAATATAGTGCTCCTGAGATCTGTGAGGAAGCAGCTCCTGTGGTTTCCATGTTGTTTTGTGAAGGCAGCTGCAGGCAGGGACCGAAAGGAGAGGCAGACGGGGTGCATGTGCATCTGCTGGTGCTCCTGGTCTATGATCTGTCCCCAGTGCCAGAGTCTGTGGTATGGGGAGAAGAGCAGAGTGATGTGTCCCTTGCTTCTGGGTGCTCACATAGGAAGCACTGAACGCTGCCAAGGCTGCAAAGGTTTCCTGTTTCTTTCTTTGGGCTCCCTGCTGTCCACAGAGATCAGAACAAGTGGAATTTAAGGCACTAAAGAAAAAAAAAAAGGTAAACCTTTGGTAGTGAAGGAACCCCAGTGCTGATGCTTTCAGATCAGCCCTGTACCCAGTCCAAGACTTCATGCCCATGCAGGGACTGATCAACCTCAGCTACTGCAAATGGCTGTATGCTAGAGGAAGGGCGTAAAAATTAACCTCTTCCATTTTGCTTTGGAGATGCAAATTTTTTGCGAACTGGTTGTTAGAATGGCTTTGTGAACAAAATAAGAGGGCAGAAATTGGTGAAAGATGCATTTTATAATAATTTTTAAATGCTGCAGCTTTCTCCGGGATTCCAGAACAGAGTCGTCCACAGCAGCTGCCTGGAGCTGGCACAGCTTGAAGCGCAACGACAGGTCTCGGCGCACCCGGGGAATTCAGGGGCTTCCCTTTGACGGGGGAACTTCGCGAGAGCGGAGAGACCCGCCAGGAGCCGGCAACTCTCGAGGGAAGGAATGACGAGGCGAGGGCGTCGCCAGGGTAACGGCGACCAGACCCAGAAGTATAAAAGAAACCGCTAGGGAGCGCTGCGACCTGGAGCGGGCACACCGGGCGTGGCACGGCAGTCAGAGAGGGGCGCAGCAGTGTGCGCGGCAGGCCGTGCAGGAAGGGTGCTGATAGTGCGGGCGGGTTAGAGCAGGGAGAGATGGTGTCCACCCGGCAGAAGGTCACAGCCTCTCTAAGAGTTGCACCCTTCATGACTGATGCAGCTGCCCAGACAGACATTCAGTGGGGACACGCAGCCACTCTGGTCTCAGGCTGCAGTGTGCCCTGCTGCTGCACCGGTTCAGGAGGGCAGCTGTGAGCACTCCTGTGGGAGGTGTGCCCAGGTGGAGGAACTCCTCCACCTAGTGACAGAGCTCCAAGAGGAGGGGAGCAGGTTGAGGAGCATCAGGGAGTGTGAGGAAGAGATTGATCTATGGAAAAACATCCTGCCTTCCCTGTTGCAGGCCCAGCAGGCAGAAAAGGGCACAATACGGAGGACCCCATGGTCTATTTCCATCAGACCGAAAGCAAAGATCAGAAGGAAAAAGGGCAATGGCAACAAGTTCCTGCCAGACACAGGGGGTGTGTTGCCCCAGCAAGGCCCCCACCTTTTCAAGTGCCCTTGAATAACAAGTAGGAGGCTCTGCAAGTGGAGCCAATCAATGATGAAACTGATGACTCACCAAGCAAGAAGCATTACTGGAGCGAAGTCAACCCAAGCCCAGCATAAAAACTACCTCTGTAAAGAAAAAGAGAAGGGTCATTGTCATAGGTGACTCCCTTCTGAAGGGGACTGAAGGCCCAATATGCAGACCCGACCCACTTCCCAGGGCAGTCTGCTGCCTCGCTGGGGCCCAGGTTAAGGATGTAGCAAGAAAGCTTCCCACCCTGGTACAGCCCTCAGACTATTATCCATTATTGGTCTTTCAGGTAGGTAGTGGTGAACACCAAACAAGAAGCCTGAGGGCAATCAAGAAAGACTTCAGGGCCCTGGGACGACTAGTCAAGGGATTGGGACAACAAGTGGTGTTCTCCTCCATCCCTCTACTTGTAGGGAACTATAAGGAAAGAAACAGGAAGACCCACCAGGTCAATACCTGGTTCTGAGACTGGTGTCACCAGCAAGACTTTGGCTTTTTTGATCGTGGGTTTATTTACACCACACCAGGCTTGCTGGCATCAGACAGGCCACACCTGTCTCAAAGGGGGAAGTGGATCCTTGCACCGGAGCTGGCGGGGCTCACTGAAACAGATTTAAACTAGATTTGAAGGGGGAAAGGGATAAAATCAGGCTCAGTGGAACTAAGCCTAAGACTTGTGCATCAGCGTTAGTGGATCGGTGTGCTAATGAGCTCCTTGGGACTGCTATACCAGTGGAGATAGAGGGCAGTGAGTACAGTGATAGTATAGTCGCAAGGGATACTGGTGTGCTAGGAATCATGGCAGTGCCTGGAAATGGTCAGGTAGGAATTAGGCTTTCTCCCCCTCAAATAAACAGGTGACAGAATCAGTGGCCCAACTGAAGTGCATGTACACCAATGCATGCAGCATGGGCAACAAACAGGAGGAACTAGAAGCCATTGTGCAGCAAGAAAACTGTGATATAGTTGCCATCACAGAAACATGATGGGATGACACACACAACTGGAGTGCTGCGCTGGATGGCTACAACCTCTTCAGGAGGGACAGGCCAGGAAGGAGAGGGAGGGGAACGGCCCTGTATGTTAGGAAGGTTTTTGAGTGTCTAGAGCTCCACAATGGTGACGAAAGGGTAGAGTGTTTATGGGTTAAAATCAGGGGGAAGGCCAACAAGGCAGACATCACTGTGGGAGTCTGCTATAGGCCACCCAGCCAGGATGAAGACGTAGACGAAATATTCTACAAGCTCCTGGGAGAAGCCTCCTGAGCACTGCCACTTGTTCTTGTGGGTGACTTCATTTTACCAGATACCTGGTATTGCTGGAAATACAACACAGCAGTGAGGAAACAGTCCAGGAGGTTCCTGGAGTGTGTGGAAGACAACTTCTTCACACAGCTGGTTGAGGGAACAAGCCATGGAAGGCTCCCTGCTGGACCTGTTGTTCACCAACAGAGAAGGACTTGTGGGTGACGTGAAGGTTGGAGGCCATCTTGGCCAGAGTGATCATGAGATATTAGTTTTCTATTCTTGAGGCAGTTGGGAGGGGGTTCAGTAGACCTGCCACCTTGGACTTCCAGAGGGCAGACTTGGACCTTTGTAGGAGAGTAGTTGGCAGGGTCCCTTGGGAGGTAGTCCTGAGAGGCAGAGGAGTCCAGGAAGGCTGGACAATCCTCAAGAGAGAAATCCTCAAAGCTCAGGAACAAGCCATTCCAGTGAGCTGTAAGATGAGCCAGCAGGGTAGAAGACCGGTCTGGCTGAATAGAGAGCTTTAGCTGGAGCTCAGGAAGAAAAGGAAAGTCTATGGCCTATGAAAGAAGAGGCAGGTCACTCAGGATGACTATAAGGTTCTTGTGAGGCTGTGCAGGGAGAAGATTAGAAAGGCTAAAACCCAGCTTGAACTTGGGCTGGCCACCACCATAAGGGACAACAAAAATGGTTGCTATAAATATACATCAAGAGCAAAAGGAGAGCTAAGGAGGGTCTCCATCCTTTGCTGGATGCAGGGGGAAACATAGTGACCAAGGATGAGGAAAGGGCTGAAGTACTGAATGCCTTCTTTGCCTCAGTCTTCAATGGTAAGACCAGCTCACTGAGTGCTCAGCATATTGAACCAGAAGGAAGAGGCGGGGAGTGGAATCAAGCCCCCATAATCCAAGAGGAAACAGTAAGTGAACTGCTGCACTGCTTAGAAATGCAGAAGTCTATGGGGCCAGGTGGGATCCATCCAAGGGTTCTGAGGGAGCTGGTGGAAGTGCTCACCAAACCACTTTCCATTATTTACCAGCAGTCCTGGCTAGCAGAGGAGGTACCAGTCAACTGGAGGTTAGCCAGTGTGACACCCATCTACAACAAGGGCCGGAAGGAGGACCCAGGGAACTACAGGTCTGTCAGTCTGACCTCGGTGCTGGGGAAAGTCTTGGAGCAGATCATCTTGAGTGCCATCACTTGGCGTGTACAAGACAACCAGGTGATCAGGCCCAGTCAGCATGGGTTTATGAAAGGCAGGTCCTGTTTGACCAACTTGATCTCCTTCTATGACAAGGTGACTCGCTTAGTGGATGAGGGAAGAGCTGTGGATGCTGTCTACTTGCACTTCAGTAAGGCCTTTGACACCATTTCCCACAGCATTCTCCTGGAGCAACTGGCTGCCTATGGCTTGGATGAGTGTACTCTCCGCTGGATAAAAAACTGGCTGGATGGCCGGGCCCAGAGAGTGGTGGTGAATGGAGTCAAATCCAGTTGGTGGCTGGTCACAAGTGGCATCCCCCGGGGCTCAGTATTAGGGCCTGTCCTCTTCAACATCTTTACCCATGATCTGGATGAGGGAATTGAGTGCACCCTCGGTAGGTTTGCAGACAACACCAAATTGGGTGGGTGTGTTGATCTGCTTGAGGGTCAGGAGGCAGGAGGGATCTGAACAGGCTGGTTTGATGGACCAAGACAAATAGTATGAAGTTCAGTAAGGCCAAGTGCTGGGTCCTGCACTTGGGCCACAACAACCCTCCGCAACCCTACAGGCTTGGGGAGGAGTGGCTGGAGAGCTGCACAGCAGAAAAGCACTGGGGCATGCTGGTCGACAGCTGATCGAGTATGAGCCAGCAGTGTGCCCAGGTGGCCAAGAAGGCAAACAGCATCCTGGCTTGTATCAGCAATAGTGTGACCAGCAGGAGGAGGGAGGTAATTGTCCCCCTGCATTCAGCACTGGTGAGGCCACACCTTGAATACTGTGTCCAGTTTTGGGCCCCTAACTACAAGAGGTACTGGAGCATGTCCAGAGAAGGGCAACAAAGCTGGTGGAGGGTCTGGAGAGCAAGTGTTGTGCGAGTGGCTGAGGGAACTGGGGTTTTTTAGCCTGGAGAAGAGAAGGCTTAGAGGAGACCTTATCACTCTCTACAACTACCTGAAAGGAGATTGCAGTGAGGAATGTCTTGGACTCTTCTCCCATGTGACAACTGACAGGACGAGAGGAAATGGCCTTAAATTGCGCCAGGGTAGATCTAGGTTAGATATCAGGAAGAACTTCTTTACAGAGAGGGTTGTGAAGCATTGGAACAGGCTGCCTAGCGAGGTGGTGGAGTCCCCATCCCTGGAAGTGTTTAAAAGCTGTGTGGATGTGGTGCTGAGGGACATGGTTTATGGACCCTGGCAGTGCAGGGTGAATGGTTGGACTTGATGATCTTAAAGGTCTCTTCCAACCAGATGATTCTGTGATATAAAGGCAAATCTCATTAGAGTTGTTAAAGTTTTTATAAATTTTTTTTGGGCTTAATAGTCACTCATCACAATGTTGATTGATTTGTTCTCATAGTTGATATGAGAGCTGTGGGATGTACACGTTAATTGTTTCCTCTTGGGCTTGTTATTAGCTCTGGAGTCTGGATCAAGGGTAACTATTTGCTGTACTGTGTCTCACTGATTGTGAGACTAATCTGGTTTTTGTAGTCATCATTGCCATCATCTCTCTGCTTTGGGTGTCATCTGCTCGACACTGTTAATAATTACAATTTTTACCAGTTCTTCTTGGAGAGCTAACCTATGGAGGAGACATCTTCCCCTTCATTGCCATTTGAGAATTTTGAAAATTTTTAATATCCTTGGGTTGTTGAAACCAGCATGATCCTATTGCTAGGAACCAACATATTCCTTAGGACTTGTGTCCCTTTTTCAATTGCCTTGTCAATGCCCCCTTCCCTAGAAAGTGATCCCAGCTGCTTGGCTTCAATACACTCTAATGTCAGGCTACTAGTCCTGTTAGTTCAGCATCACGACAGCCACATGATAATGTGCTCACCTGGACAATGGCTGAAATCTTTTCACATATTCCTACAGCTCGGTCAGAGATGGGATTGAGTAGTTACTTCTTGTTCTGTTTCTTCCTCCTGTTTTTGTGATGGTGATGCCCCTGCTTCATTGTCCTTTACTAATGAGCTGATTTTTGTGTTCATTTCTTCTTGAGTGCAGGGGCAACTGGCTGCCACTGGCCGATTCTCATGTTCAGCTGCATTGTCAGGGTTTGAGTAGGCACAGTACCTTCCATGGGGGATTGATCTCTGGAAGGTATTCTTAACTAGTTGTTTAACCCTAAACAAGACCTGAACCCTCTCCAGTGGGCAGTTGCCCAAACAGAGAGGAAAGGGTGATCTTACTCCTGATCCTATGGAAAGGAATTCTAATCAATGTTTACAAAAGTGAGTGGAGAATCCTATGACCAGTACCAGAGGAGCCCTGCCTCCAACCAGGTGGAGGAGAGGGACAACTCATTTTACTGGACTGTGTGGATTCGATGGCCTGGCACATCAGACCCACAGGAGTATCAGACACTAGAGGACATCAGTGCACAATGTACCATGGTGTCATCAAGCTATAAAGGGGTAGAACCCATCTGTATTTCTGGAGCGATGGGGACATCCCGACAGCTAACTATACTGAAGACTAAAATAAGCCTAACTGGGAAAGGCTAGAATACCCCATTGTGACTAACCCAGAAGCTCTGTGCATCCTTGGCATTAGATTATCTCAGGGGAGGGTATTGTCACGAAAAAAGGGGGGGGCCAGGAGAATAGACAAAGAAAATTCCTGGCCCAGAAGGGGGGTTTCCCAAACCCTTTACAATTTGTCCAGTCCACTAGTTCCCCAAGAAAGACAAACTCCTGTCACCCAACCTGCCCACCACACTCCTGTCAGGGAGAAGGGGAACCTCCTCGGGTTCTTTACAACTTGGCCAGCCTGCCAGGCACGCTGGCAGCGTCAGTGAAACCAAAGTCCCTTTTGGCAGCCCACAGGATTGGAGGATATTCGCCGAACCTATTCAGGGACCCTCACTAGCAGTTACACAAAGACAAATCCCTTCAGTATTAAAATCAACAATAATAGTTTATTGTGCAGATTCGTGACTAAATGCAGGTTCGAATGATACCGGTGAGAGGGTATTGACTGCGAAATGGATTTAGAGCAAACACTAAACACACACACACATACAAACCTAAACACACAAGTAAACCTAAACACTAATGATTATTAATAGCTAGCCTGATGTTAATATTAAAGCGCGCCGAATACAAAGTTCTTACCCAATAGGCGTCCCTATGGGGGGGGAGAAGATAGGTTCAGCCCGTCGACCGATCCCAAAGTTTCGATGGTGGTCTTCTGTTCCCCAAAATCCCCCTTTTAATCGCCACTTTTTATATTGTTTCTATAGTTTTAGGTGGAGCTTGAGTGACTTTAGTCATACATTCTTTTTATTCTGATTGGATTAAAAATCTCTCGCTTCGCGTTTAAAGGCACAGGTGTAAAAATATAGAGCGCATGCCCAGTGGGGAGTGGTCGCACCTTGGAGGCGGGTAGCCTTTGGGATGGAGGTGTGTTTTTGTATTATAATCACATTATAATGAGCAAAGTTCACCTAGAGGACACGATTTCACCATTTTTGCTGGCACGGCAGTAGCGATCCATCTTTCTTGATAGCAGCTATGCGGTTTCTCGTAGCAGCCCACCGTTATCCTGATAACAGAGAAGAGCTGCACCACCTCCGTGATGCCCCGTTCTCCATTTCAGAGATACAGTACATTCTGCCCAGTCAGGGTGGGCCTTATCCATGGCAACCGCATTCCATTCTTGGGATCAGCAAACTGCTTCTTAGCCGCTTCATGGCTACTTTTTGTGTCAAGGTGTAAGCTAAAATCTGGGAAATAGGGTTTCCCTCATTTCTCCATTATCCATCGTTTTCCCACAGGTATTTAAAAGAATGAAAAGGCTACCCTTGGGCTTTTGGTATAGCTACCTTGGAGACAAAGGAAATTGAACAGCTGTGCACCTCACCCAGTCCTCCAGAAGACCAATCTGTGGTAGGGTTGCTGAGGGTTGAAGAACAGCAGGTGCCAATCGCTACAACAACAGTGCATCAGCAGCAGTATCACACCAGAGGAGACTCCCTGATTCCTATCCATAAGATGATTCATGAATTGGAAAGCCAAGGAGTGACCAGGAAAACTCACTTACCCTTTAATAACCCCATATGGCCAGTGCAAAAGTCTAATAGGGAACAGAGACTAACAGTAGACTATTGTGACCTGAATTAAGTCACACTGCTGCTGAGTGATGTCATACCTGGCATGATAGAACTTCAATATGAACCGGACACAAAGGAAGTAAAGTGGTATGCTGCAATTGATTTTGCTCATATTGCTTTCGTGAAAAGTAGCCACGAGATTCCGGCCTGGCACCTTTGCTTGGGTAGCAATGGCTGGCCATAGTCTTTGGAGCCTCGTCTTGGGCCTGGCTGAACTGAGCCCAGAGAGGAGGTGATGAAGGTGATTGGGTGAAGGACAAGTGTTGGCCCCAAATTTCTCGTGTCATTTGAGAGGCTCCCAAGGGAAGATGAAAAGCAGGCTAGAGATTCGGGTCTGGCACCTTTGTTGTGGGAGCAATGGCTGGACATAATCACTTTGGAGACTCGGCTTTGTCCCGAGTGAAGTGAGCCCCAGAGAAGATGATGAAGGTTGGTGGCTGAATGAAAAATGTTAGCCCGAAATTTCTCGTGTCATTTGAGAGGCTGCCAAGGGAAGATGAAAAGCAGGCTAGAGGTTCTGGGCTAGCACCTTTGTTGTGGGAGCAATGGCTGGACATAATCACTTTGGAGACTCGGCTTTGTCCCGAGTGAAGTGAGCCCAGAGAGGACATGATGAAGGTTGGTGGCTCAAGGAAAAGTGTTAGCCCCAAAGTTCGAGTGGCATTTGAGAGGCTCCCAAGGGAAAATGAAAAGCAGCCTGGAGATTTGGGTCTGGCACCTTTGTTGTGGGAGCAATGGCTGGACATAATCACTTTGGAGCCTCGTCTTGGTCCCAAGTAAAGTGAGCCCAGAGAGGAGATGATGAAGGTTCGTGGCTCAAGGAAAAGTGTTAGCCCCAAATTTCTCGTGTCATTTGAGAGGCTCCCAAGGGAAGGTAAATCCAGGCTAGAGATTCGGGTCTGGCACCTTGTTGTGGGAGCAATGGCTGGACATGTTCACTTTGGAGCCTCGGCTTGGGTCCGAGTGAAGTGATCCCCGAGAGGAGATGATGAAGGTTGGTGGCTCAAGGAAAAGTGTTAGCCCCAAATTTCTCGTGTCATTTGAGAGGCTCCCAAGGGAAGATGAAAAGCAGGCTCAAGATTCGGGTCTGGCACCTTTGTTGTGGGAGCAATGGCTGGACATATTCACTTTGGAGCCTCGTCTTGGTCCCAAGTAAAGTGAGCCCAGAGAGGAGATGATGAAGGTTGGTGGCTGAATGAAAAATGTTAGCCCCAAATTTCTCGTGTCATTTGGGAGGCTCCCAAGGGAAGATGAAAAGCAGGCTCGAGATTCGGGTCTGGCACCTTTGTTGTGGGAGCAATGGCTGGACATATTCACTTTGGAGCCTCGTCTTTGGCCTGAGTGAATTCAGCCCAGAGGGGAGATGATGAAGGTTGGTGGCTGAATGAAAAACGTTACCCCCAAATTTCTCGTGTCATTTGAGAGGCTCCCAAGGGAGGAAGAAAAGCAGGCTCGAAATTCGGGTCTGGCACGTTTGTTGTGGGAGCAATGGCTGGACATATTAAGTTCGGAGCCTCGTCTTGGTCCCAAGTGAAGTGAGCCCAGGGAGAAGATGATGAAGGTTGATGGCTCAAGGAAATGTGTTAGCCCCAAAGTTCGAGTGGCATTTGAGAGGCTCCCAAGGGAAGATGAAAAGCAGGCTAGAGATTCGGGTCTGGGACTTTCGGTGTGGGAGCAGTGGCTGGACATATTAAGTTCGGAGCCTTCGTCTTGGTCCCAAGTGAAGTGAGCCCAGAGAGGAGATGATGAAGGTTGGTGGCTGAATGAAAAATGTTAGCCCCAAATTTCTCATGTCATTTGAGAGGCTCCCAAGGGAAGATGAAAAGCAGGCTAGAGATTCGGGTCTGGCACCTTTGTTGTGGGAGCAATGGCTGGACATAATCACTTTGGAGACTCGGCTTTGTCCCGAGTGATGTGAGCCCAGGGAGAAGATGATGAAGGTTGATGGCTCAAGGAAATGTGTTAGCCCCAAATTTGTAGTGTCATTTGAGAGGCTGCCAAGGGAAGATGAAAAGCAGGCTAGAGATTCGTTGCTGGCACTTTCGGTGTGGGAGCAATGGCTGGATATATTCATTTTGGAGCCTCGTCTTGGTCCCGAGTGAAGCGAGCCCAGAGAGGAGATGATGAAATTTGGTGGCTCAAGGAATAATGTTAGCCCCAAATTTCTCATGTCATTTGAGAGGCTCCCAAGGGAGGATGAAAAGCAGGCTAGAGATTTGGGGCTGGCACCTTTGTTGTGGGAGCAATGGCTGGACGTATACACTTTGGTGCCTTGTCTTTGTCCCAAGTGAAGTGATCCCCAAGAGGAGATGATGAAGGTTGGTGGCTCAAGGAAAAGTGGTAGCCCCAAATTTCTCGTGTCATTTGGGAGGCTGCCAAGGGAAGATGAAAAGCAGGCTCGAGATTCAGGTCTGGCACGTTTGTTGTGGGAGCAATGGTTGGACATCATCACTTCGGAGACTCGTCTTTGGCCTGGGTGATTTCAGCCCAGAGAGGAGATGATGAAGGTTGGTGGCTGAAAGAAAAATGTTAGCCCCAAAGTTCTCATGTCATCTGAGAGGCTCCCAAGGGAAGATGAAAAGCAGGCTGGAGATTCGGGTCTGGCACCTTTGTTGTGGGAGCAATGGCTGGACATATTCACTTTAGAGCCTTGTCTTGGGCCTGAGTGAAGTGAGCCCAGGGAGGAGATGATGAAGGTTGATGACTGAAGGAAAAGAGTTAGCTCCAAAATTCTAGTGTCATTTGAGAGGCTGCCAAGGGAAGATGAAAAGCAGGCTAGAGATTCGGGTCTGGCGCCTTTGTTGTGGGAGCAATGACTGGACGTATTCACTTTGGTGCCTTGGCTTTGACCAGAGTGAAGTGAGCCCAGAGAGGAAATGATGAAGGTTTATGGCTCAGGGAATAGTGTTATCCCCAAATTTCTCATGTCATGTGAGAGGCTCTCAAGGGACGATAAAAATCAGGCTAGAGTTTCGGGGCTTGAATGTTTGGTGGGGGAGCAATGGCTGGACATATTCACTTTGGAGCCTCATCTTGGGCCCGACTGAAGTGAGCCCAGAGAGGAGATGATGAAGGTTGGTGGCTGAATGAAAAATGTTAGCTCCAAATTTCTCGTGTCATTTGAGAGGCTCCCAAGGGAAGATGAAAAGTAGGCTAGAGATTCTGGGCTGGCACCTTTGTTGTGGGAGTAATGCCTAGACATAATGACTTTGGAGCCTCGTCTTGGTCCTGAGTGAAGTGAGCCCAGAGAGGAGATGATGAAGCTTGGTGGCTCAAGGAGTAGCGTTAGCCCCAAATTTCTCGTGTCATTTGAGAGGCTCCCAAGGGAAGATGAAAAGCAGGCTAGAGATTAGGGTCTGGCACCTTTGGTGTGGGAGCAATGGCTGGACATATTCACTTTGGAGCCTCGGCTTGGGCCCGAGTGAAGAGAGCCCAGAGAGGAGATGATGAAGGTTGGTGGTTCAAGAAAAAGTGTTAGCCCCAAATTTCTCGTGTCATTTGAGAGGCTCCCAAGGGAAGATGAAAAGCAGGCTCGAAATTCGGGTCTGGCACGTTTGTTGTGGGAGCAATGGCTGGACATAATCACTTTGGAGACTCGGCTTGGTCCCAAGTGAAGTGAGCCCAGGGAGAAGATGATGAAGGTTGATGGCTCAAGGAAATGTGTTGGCCCCAAATTTCTCGTGTCATTTGAGAGGCTCCCAAGGGAAGATGAAAAGCAGGCAAGAGATTCGGGTCTGGGACTTTCGGTGTGGGAGCAGTGGCTGGACATATTAAGTTCGGAGCCTCGTCTTGGTCCCAAGTGAAGTGAGCCCAGAGAGGAGATGATGAAGGTTGATGGCTCAAGGAAAAGTGTTAGCCCCAAATTTCTCGTGTCATTTGAGAGGCTCCCAAGGGAGGAAGAAAAGCAGGCTAGAGATTTGGGGCTGGCACGTTTGTTGTGGGAGCAATGGCTGGACATAATCACTTTGGAGACTCGGCTTGGTCCCAAGTGAAGTGAGCCCAGGGAGAAGATGATGAAGGTTGATGGCTCAAGGAAATGTGTTGGCCCCAAATTTCTCGTGTCATTTGAGAGGCTCCCAAGGGAAGATGAAAAGCAGGCAAGAGATTCGGGTCTGGGACTTTCGGTGTGGGAGCAGTGGCTGGACATATTAAGTTCGGAGCCTCGTCTTGGTCCCAAGTGAAGTGAGCCCAGAGAGGAGATGATGAAGGTTGATGGCTCAAGGAAAAGTGTTAGCCCCAAATTTCTCGTGTCATTTGAGAGGCTCCCAAGGGAAGATGAAGAGCAGGCTCGAGATTCGAGTCTGGCACCTTTGTTGTGGGAGCAATGGCTGGACATATTCACTTTGGAGCCTCGTCTTTGGCCTGAGTGAATTCAGCCCAGAGGGGAGATGATGAAGGTTGGTGGCTGAATGAAAAACGTTACCCCCAAATTTCTCGTGTCATTTGAGAGGCTCCCAAGGGAGGAAGAAAAGCAGGCTAGAGATTTGGGGCTGGCACCTTTGTTGTGGGAGCAATGGCTGGACATAATCACTTTGGAGACTCGGCTTGGTCCCAAGTGAAGTGAGCCCAGGGAGAAGATGATGAAGGTTGATGGCTCAAGGAAATGTGTTGGCCCCAAATTTCTCGTGTCATTTGAGAGGCTCCCAAGGGAAGATGAAAAGCAGGCTAGAGATTCGGGTCTGGGACTTTCGGTGTGGGAGCAGTGGCTGGACATATTAAGTTCGGAGCCTCGTCTTGGTCCCAAGTGAAGTGAGCCCAGAGAGGAGATGATGAAGGTTAGTGGCTGAAGGAAAAGTGTTAGCCCCAAATTTCTGGTGGCATTTGAGAGGCTGCTAAAGGAGGATGAAAAGCAAGCTCGAGATTGTGGGCTGGCACTTTTGGTTGGGGAGCAATGGCTGGACGTAATGACTTTGGAGCCTGGGCTTGGGCGCGAGCGAGGCGAGCCCGGAGAGCAGATGATGAAGGTTAGTGACTGAAGGAAAAGTGTTAGCCCCAAATTTCTGGTGGCATTGAGAGGCTGCTAAAGGAGGATGCAAAGCAGGCACGAGCTTCGGGGCTGTCTCTTTTGTTTGTGGAGCAGTGGCTGGACATAGTGACTTTGGAGACTCGGCTTTGTCCCGAGTGAAGTGAGCCCAGGGAGAAGATGATGAAGGTTGATGGCTCAAGGAAAAGTGTTAGCCCCAAAGTTCGAGTGGCATTTGAGAGGCTCCCAAGGGAAGATGAAAAGCAGCCTGGAGATTCAGGGCTGGCACCTTTGGTGTGGGAGCAATGGCTGGACATAGTCACTTTGGAGCCTCGGCTTGGGCCCGAGTGAAGTGAGCCCAGAGAGGACATGATGAAGGTTGATGGCTCAAGGAAAAGTGTTAGCCCCAAATTTCTCATGTCATTTCAGAGGCTCCCAAGGGAAGATGAAAAGCAGGCTAGAGATTTGGGGCTGGGACTTTCGGTGTGGGAGCAGTGGCTGGACATATTAAGTTCGGAGCCTCGTCTTGGTCCCAAGTGAAGTGAGCCCAGAGAGGAGATGATGAAGGTTAGTGGCTGAAGGAAAAGTGTTAGCCCCAAATTTCTCGTGTCATTTGAGAGGCTCCCAAGGGAAGATGAAAAGCAAGCTCGAGATTGTGGGCTGGCACTTTTGGTTGGGGAGCAATGGCTGGACGTAATGACTTTGGAGCCTGGGCTTGGGCGCGAGCGAGGCGAGCCCGGAGAGCAGATGATGAAGGTTAGTGACTGAAGGAAAAGTGTTAGCCCCAAATTTCTGGTGGCATTGAGAGGCTGCTAAAGGAGGATGCAAAGCAGGCACGAGCTTCGGGGCTGTCTCTTTTGTTTGTGGAGCAGTGGCTGGACATAGTGACTTTGGAGACTCGGCTTTGTCCCGAGTGAAGTGAGCCCAGGGAGAAGATGATGAAGGTTGATGGCTCAAGGAAAATTGTTAGCCCCAAAGTTCGAGTGGCATTTGAGAGGCTGCCAAGGGAAGATGAAAAGCAGCCTGGAGATTCAGGGCTGGCACCTTTGGTGTGGGAGCAATGGCTGGACATAGTCACTTTGGAGCCTCGGCTTGGGCCCGAGTGAAGTGAGCCCAGAGAGGACATGATGAAGGTTGATGGCTCAAGGAAAAGTGTTAGCCCCAAATTTCTCATGTCATTTCAGAGGCTCCCAAGGGAAGATGAAAAGCAGGCTAGAGATTTGGGGCTGGCACCTTTGGTGTGGGAGCAATGGCTGGACATAGTCACTTCGGAGGCTCGATAGGGCCAGAGTGAAGTGAGCCCAGAGAGGACATCATGAAGGTTGGTGGCTCAAGAATAAGTGTTAGCTCCAAAGTTCTTGTGGCATTTGAGAAGCTCCCAAGAAAAGATGAAAAGCAGGCTAGAGATTCGGGGCTGGCACCTTTGGTGTGGGAATAATGTCTGGACATAGTCACTTTGGAGCCTTGGCTTGGGCTCGAGTGAAGTGAGCCCAGAGAGGACATCATGAAGGTTGGTGGCATCAAGAAAAAGTGTTAGCCCCAAAGTTCGAGTGGCATTTGAGAGGCTCCCAAGGGAAGATGAAAACCAGCCTGGAGATTCAGGGCTGGCACCTTTGGTGTGGGAGCAATGGCTGGACATAGTCACTTTGGAGCCTCGGCTTGGGCCCGAGTGAAGTGAGCCCAGAGAGGACATGATGAAGGTTGGTGGCTCAAGGAAAAGTGTTAGCCCCAAAGTTCGAGTGGCATTTGAGAGGCTCCCAAGGGAAGATGAAAAGAAGCCTGCAGATTTGGTGCTGGCACATTTCGTGTGGGAGCAATGGCTGGAAATAATCACTTTGGAGACTCGATTTGGCCCGAGTGAAGTGATCCCAGAGAGGACATGATGACAGTTGGTGGCTCAAGAATAAGTGTTAGCCCCAAAGTTCGAGTGGCATTTGAGAGGCTCCCAAGGGAAGATGAAAAGCAGCCTGGAGATTCAGGGCTGGCACCTTTGGTGTGGGAGCAATGGCTGGACATAGTCACTTTGGAGCCTCGGCTTGGACCCGAGTGAAGTGAGCCCAGAGAGGACATGATGAAGGTTGGTGGCTCAAGGAAAAGTGTTAGCCCCAAAGTTGAAGCGGCATTTGAGAGGCCCCAAAGGGAAGATGAAAAGCAGCCTGGAGATTCGGGGCTGGCACCTTTGGTGTG